>OU612094.1:23423038-33423038 GCA_914767995.1 Thecocarcelia acutangulata | reverse complement strand
ATTGTACACAAACACATACGCAATCGTTTTTTTGACAGCTCTTCTTATAAGATCGTTGTCATGAGATTTCTCATAAGAACGCTGTCATAAAAATTATTATAAGACTGCGATAACACTGATTTTAAGTCTACACGTAACAGAATTCTCTCTGCGATTGAATATGACGTTCACATCTCAGATATTATCGCAGGTGTGGACACTAAGTTACGATAATCCCAAGCGCAGAAAGCCATGGAGATAAGATTCCTTAACTTTTAACGATTTTAGAAGAGCATAACTTGGCGCAAACTATTGTGTTTTGCTCTAATGATTATGTGATTCACTAACTTATTTTTAACGCCTCTGATGGTATCGTAAAAAAAATTTGATATACGAGTAATATGGCAGCTTTGTTAAAATAAAGAAAACCACAAAGAGGAACAGAAAAAAACCAAAAAATTTGCCAATAATTACATTAGTAAAACTAATTATAAATTTATTATTTAATATATTTGTGCTAAGTCTGGAGTTAACCTATACAGTTTTTGGAATTCCGTTGAATTTAATTCTAGTGCGTTGTCTACCACACGGAGAATATGCCGATCGACTGTAGTAGGCTGATCTTCCGACAACCCGTTTGCCTAATACTCTAAAGCAGTGGTGCCCACATGTTCTAAATGGAAGAGTAAAAACCAAAACGTTTACAGAAACACTATTTTTATTTAATATTTTTTGTTGTAAAAAGCAGAACATTTACAAAAACAAAGTTTACACTGATAATCGCTGTCGTCAATGTTTACCAACAAAGCATGCGAAAGTGTTGTTGCTTAGCTCTTGTGTGTGTGCAGTGAAGAACGACAAAAAAATATATAAGACGAAGTTGTTTGTGTATTTTTCATTGCTAGTGCTGAGAGCAGTATTTGTGTATTAAAGAGCACAGTCCTATAGCTAAACGCCAGGGTTGTCAACTTTGAAATTTAAAAACGCACCAAAATGGAGAAAAAAGCGCGTTATTTCAACAAAAACGCACCGAATTTTCAATTTATCTTTCAATTTTTAAAACCGCTTTTTATATTGCAAAAATTATAATATTTTTATACTAAAAACTGGGTCTGGTACCACCGCCTGATGGCATGCCATCAAATTCGTTCGATAGCTAGAATTAGTGTTTGTCAAACTTGGCAACTAGTATGATTTTGTTATTTTTATTAAGATAATGGTATCTTTACAATAACAATAACGAAATTTTATTATTCAGCAATATTATTTAATTATATTTGCTGTCGACCGAATAAGCTGTAACTTTTAGCTTTTACAAAGCTGCAGCTGCTTACCGTCGTTAAAATCGAAGAAATTTAAGATTATCTGATTATTAAAAGTTACAGAATCACACTACAAGCCATCAAACTCTATTAATAGTTGTTCTGTCAAACACAGTGTAAATTTCATTTGCTTTTTCTTAAGCGAACGGCGGCCAGAATTATAACAAATAAAAGATGAAGTTTACCAGAATCAATATTTAATGCAAACGTTTTGG
Source organism: Thecocarcelia acutangulata (assembly GCA_914767995.1). Lineage (NCBI taxonomy): Eukaryota > Metazoa > Arthropoda > Insecta > Diptera > Tachinidae > Thecocarcelia > Thecocarcelia acutangulata. Next base: position 33,421,522 of record OU612094.1, on the reverse strand, counting down.
TAAAACTTTATAAATATATATCAATTACCAAAACAGTAACGAATTCACGTGCCATCATAAATACGAACTTGAGTTCAGAGACTGCATTTATAGTAATATTTTACAAACTTGGGTTGATCGCATAATAGCAAAACACGCTCTAAAACCAAAAAGTTTTATAAGACGAAATGCTTATTTCTCTTTCGAAAATATTTATAATTTAGCAAGATTATCTTACTTTGCGCAAATAATATGGTGCGTTTTTCATATCATAGCTCCGTGTCCTGATTGTGCTCTGCAAAATGACACCTAAAAATATTCTTATATTAAAACAAAAAGTTCAGTTGAATTTGATTGAATGCCACCGAAATTTAAAAAGCGCACCGAAAATTAAAAAAAAGCGCACCACGCACCGACTAAAGAATTTTTCGCACAAATAATTTTAAAAAGCACCAAAAACGGTGCGAAACGCACCGAGTTGACAACGCTGCTAAACGCATTTACAAAAACAATTGAGTATTAAGCGCATAGGGCTGGGCACACTTGCTTTAATCTTTTTACAACAAAAAAATATTAAATAAAATTAGTTTTTCCGGAAATGGATTGGTGTTTACTCTTCCATATAGAACTTGTGGGCACCACTGCTTTAAAGTATTGTGCATGAAATAAACTAAATAAATTTGTTGTAACATTTTCTTTTCTGCATCCGTTTTAGGTTCCTTTTCCAGAGCCAAAAGTAGTGGTATCGCTTATTTCGTTAAATATTTGCCCAATGCGAAGGTCGCATTGTTATATAAAAAATAAAGTGTTTGAAATCTATTCTTAGAAAAATTTGTTTGAACAATTTCAAATACATTATACTTCAAGCTCTTTTTAATTTTTAGAGAAGCTGGAGGATGAGACTTTAAAAGCAAATTAAAGCCTTTAAGGAAGAAAGCAAATTTTCGTTAAAATTAACTTAAAAAGAAAAAAAAAATCCTATCTGGCTTCTGAAAAGTTTAAAAGTTTAATAAAGTATTTTCCTAATGGGAAAAAACTTGTTAAATATTTAAACAGCTTCTTTTCACAAATAAAAAGGGTTTTTTTTTCTTATTTTGTGTAATACACTTTTAAATATGTGTAAATGAGAGAGCTTGTACCTTAAAGAGTGTATTTGAAAAGTCCTGGAATAATAAGTTAACAGTTGATACAACAAACCACTTTAATTCTGTACTCGTATGTGTGTGTGTATGTTCTTAGTGGTAAGAGATAGAAATAAGATGAATATTTTAAGGTTTAATTTCAAGACTTTTTTAAACCTAATTCTAGTTTTGTTGAGAAACACATGTTCTGCTTTTACTTGTACTTTATTATTTGCCTTTTCCATTTATTTTTTGTATTCCCATCCTCATGTTCAGTGTGACCATACCTAAAAATATTTTATAGCTAAATTGGCTTTAAATTAATACTAAATATGCTAAAAAAAAAATCCTAAATTGCCAGAAGTTAATGCTAAAAATATATAATATTATATATTTTTTGAGCTTAAGGTCTGTCTTGGTTTTTTAAATTTCTTTTATCTGGCAATATTTCGCTCTCCTTCGGATGGCTTCTTCAAGCAAAAAAACAAAAGAAAATAAGCTTCTAATATATATACAGTATCGGACAAAAGCTAAGCACCCCCTCAGCCCATTTTTTTAAATGATAATTTTTTTAAGAAAATAATGTCATTAAATTTTTTTTTATAGTTTCATTTATTTATATCTTTATTATTGAAAAACACAAGCTTAAGTAATTCAGAATTTAATAAAAAAAAGTTAAAATTCAACAATCATTTTAATTCACAAGTATAAGCGGACAAAACTAAAGCACCCTCTAATATTGCGTTTGGAAATTTTACTATGCTACTGCGACATTACTGTATTAGATAACGGTATCCTCCAAAAATGCAGCAGCTACTAAGTTACAATATTAAGAAGAAGAATCGTGTTTAGAATTTATACGAAAATTGTCATTGTTTTAAAATTTTCGTTGAGATAAGAGTAATGGCACGCAATAAGTACTCAAATGGATTTAAAATTAGAATTATTGATGATTGGAGAGCCGGCTTATCAGGACATCAATTGAGTGCAAAATATTCGATCAACAGATCAATCATTTCTAGGCTAATTGAAAAGTTTTTGCAGTCTGGTCGCACATCTCCTAGTTATTCACGTGAAACTTCGCGACATGAAGACTCCTTAATTAAAAGGACAATCCAAAATGATCCTACAGCATCTTCCAGTTACATACGAAATCGCTTAGATTTAAATATTAGCGAAAGAACGATTCGCAGAAGAGCAGTAGAGGCCAGATTATTCAGTCGACGACCAGCAAAAACCCCGTTTATATCGTCAAAAAATAAAAAAAGCCCGACTTGAATACGCCAAGGCCCATCTCGACTGGAGTGTCCAAAAATGGAGGACTATTCTGTTTTCTGACGAATCCAAGTTTAATTTAAAAAATTGAGATGGCATAAGGCGTATACGCAGACCAAATGAAAAACGGTTGAATCCTAAATATTGCAAAGGCTCTGTAAAGCTTGGAAGCAGCAACATAATAGTATGGGGTTGTTTCTCTGTTTTTCGACCAAAATCATATTGAACCATGAAGCTTATTCCCATTTCAACGGGTACATGAACAGGCAAAACTTTCGCTTCTGGGGCACCGAAAATCCACGAGTGATGCACGAGGAGCCATTACACCCGCTCACAATGACTGTATAGTGCGCTGTTCACGCTAGAGGAGTCATCGGACCAAATAAATATTTCCACCACGCATCACGCACCCACTAAAGAATTTTTCGCACAAATAATTTTAAAAAGCACCAAAAACGGTGCAAAACTCACCGAATTGACAACGCTAATATAATTATTTCGCTTTTTAATGCTTAGCCAATACAGAAGTATTGAATTTTGTGTGATCAATGCAAATGCTCAAAAAGTCTGCAGCTGAACCCGCAACTGGCCAGAGGAAAGATAATTTTATTTACTTTATCATGTTTAACTGATAAGAAAATAATAGAACTTGAAGTTGTCAATTTTGTTTATGTTGCGGACTTTGGGCGGGGGAAAACGAATAGTACCGCCCCAAATATCAAAATTATATCTTGTTATCTCGCTAATAAGGGATATGCTAATACAACAATTTTAACTTTGTTGGTTGCATGCAAAATTTGTGCCGCCAACAAGCTTTAGCTATACTTTGGCGTGACCAGGGGAGAGACTATTTTGTCATCTTTAATTAGCAAGAGATATAGAAATTGAATTTGAAAATTTTGTTGCAAAGCTTTATTAAGTATAACATATCGTTATGTATGTGCATATGTGTAGATAATCTAACAACCATTTATAATTCAGACAAGTAAGAAAACGTTTAGTCAACTAAATAAATGGCATCAAATAAATTATAAAATTTTCTTAGCAAAATTCGCTTAAAGAAAACAACACATGCTATAAATACACACATACGAGTACATATGTATGTGCGAATACTACATGCATAAGCAACTAATTTTGACAACTCTCAAAACATTTTCCCACCCATGATGTATTTATTTGAGAACTAATAAATTACAGAATTTAATTCGTAAACAAGCAAAAAAATAAATAAAAGAATTCTGACAAGAAAGTTAAGTTGTTAAAAAAGTTTGAGACTGAGAGACTTGATAAAGACTTCATCAGCTTAAGTTTCTGATTCAAAACGTGTTACCACAATACGAGTACGAATTATAATTATTTTATTTCAATTAATTTTTTAATTACTAAAAGCTTTGTTAATATTGAAAAGGAAAGTTCTAAAATTACCTACTGATTTAATTCAATCTTAGAAAAACAATTAATCTCTTTGAGCAATTTATATATTTTTTACTAACGAAATAAAATTATTCATTGAAATAGAAAAGAACATTTTTTCAGGGGTTATAGCCCTTTTACACTGAGCAACATCTTCATGAAACGCATGAAAGATGTTGAAAATGTGAAACACTGTTTACATTGCTCACATCTAACATCTACTATCAATAAAAAATATTAATTTTTAAATTTTCAAACAATTTAACAAAAGCAAGTAAAATTTTTTGGAAAAAAAACAAAAGAGGATTATAAAATTTATTTACATATGTCTATAAATAAAATGTAGGCCTTACTGCCCGTCTACATTAGACATAAAACGCCGTTAAGACATGATGTTAAAACATACCTTTGACGGCCCGACTGTTACATGGTGGAGTACCCGCATGTCTTAATTTTTCATTATTTTAATTTCGTCAACAAAAGCACATTATCACTTTTTATGTCCTTTTTTATAATTTGTAGAAAAAAATATGCCAGTAAAAAATTATAAATAGCTTGTTTTCTATGTTTCCCAGCTATCTATATATCGACATTTCATAGGAACTACCCTAATCATCAGTAGACTTTGGAAATTTTTGAAAGATATTCTCAAACATTCAACTTTATATCCCAACAATCCAAATAAATTGCTGAGAATTTAAAAAGAAAAATGCTCTAATAATATCCGTCAAAACACAAAAAACAAGCTTTTCTATTTATAAACGTCTCTAACATTTCTTTACACCTTTCAAATAAATGAACAACCGTTGGTTGCCACGATTTGCTTTTTGAAAGTATCGAAAAGCAGAGAACAAAAATTCAAACAATTAAGTTTTTTATTCGCTATTTAAGCTTCTAACATTTATACCAGTAAAAATTATAAAAATTTCCAAAGTCTACTGATGATTAGGGTAGTTCCTATGAAATGTCGACATATAGATAGCTGGGAAACATAGAAAACAAGCTATTTATAATTTTTTACTGGTATAAATGTTAGAAGCTTAAATAGCGAATAAAAAACTTAATTGTTAGAAAAAAATATGTTTTTATTGCAAAATTTGCCATCTAAAATAAGAATTTGAACTTTTTTTGTCAATTTGTTTTAATTTGAAACTATTTTTACTTTTCTCATATGAAAATGTCATTTGTGGCAAGACGGCAAGAAACCAGTAACATTTGCAGTCTACACCAGACTGTAACAGTATTTTGCTGTTCCTGTTAGTGTTCTCATGTCAGGTGTGGACAGCACTTTATAAACAAAATTTAACAAAAACAGAAAAAATTATTAGCGCAGAATTATAGATATTCAGTTAGTAAGAAATTCTAGATTTGAGTTATTTAAGAATGAATGTTAGGATAAATTTTTTAAATTATGTTAATAATATTTCCATGTTATTCTGTAAAAGCACGTTTACATAGTTGTGCAAGATATTTAGATTTTGTGGGAGCAAAATATTACGAAATTCTCTCCGTACTTAAAAAAAAATTAACAAAAAAGTGTTCTAAAGGCCCAATCAGACTATTATACAAGTATAAATACTTTCATTAGATTTTGTGAGATAAAAGTGTAAACACATTTCTTGCGATTGTCAAAAAGTCTAACGTAAATTAGATTTTGCATTCACACCATCACACTTGATATAAACCAACATAGATGTGCCATCATAAAACTTTTCACGGCGGCAAGTGCGCTATTCGTCGTAGGCGATAGACGTGCCGGCGCACGAAATTCTTCAACAGTTAAAATAATAATTATGTATAACACATCCAAATTCAATAGCATAAACATATTTTATGTTCTAAATATAGCATGAGCAAAATACATTTATAAATGACAGATAAATTCCAAATTTCGAGCTTTTTTATAGCGACCAAAAATATTATCAGTGACGGCACCCGATCGGCTACGAAATATCCGACTACTCAATTTTTAATTAGCTGGTTTGCTAAAAAACACAACCCTGATCCAATGTAAAGTATTATCGTTTTGAAAAGTTTCAAAAAACAACAAAGTCGTATGGGATGTCAAATTTTTATCGTATTATTTTTTGTATGTATGACGGATTACATTCAGACTATCAGACTTGCACGTATTATTTGAATTTTTGACAAGTATTAATACAAAGTATAATAGTCTGAACTGGGCTTAAGTACTATTTACGTTTACACTTGTGGGATAAGTATAATCAAAGTATTATTATGAAAGTCCAATAAATTTACTGATGGTTACAATTCGACAACATTTACAAAAACAATATGCAATATTCTTGAACTGTGATTGTTTGCTTTTGCGAATGTTGTACTACCTGCAGTAAATACTTGAAGTGCTGCCAATGCAAATTTAAAAATACACCTCTGATCAAGGCAAATTCATTAATAGGTGGCTGCATCGGCGAATTCAGGCGAATTCGGTTAATATGGCGGCACCTTCGCAAGGCGAATTCATTACCAGGTGAACTTAACAGCACAGGTGATTATTTTTTGCTTCTCGCGTTTTTTCCAATGAGACTGTCAAATTTTGTTTCTTTTGTTTACAAACTTTTTCGCGCCATTTTAATCTGAAGGTTTTTTTGCATGATTTAGTGCAATTTCAAGAAATTTGTGTGAATTTACAAGTGAAAAACTAATATAATCTGTGATTTTATATACAAACAATTATAAAAGCTTATATTTAACGTTTATGTAAAATATTTTCTCTGCTGAGCAATCTTAGGCGAATTTAGATTATGACATTCACGATGTGTTTTACAATAACAAAATACATTGTACTGAATTCGCCTTTCCGCTTGCACTCACCTGTATAAAGTCGCCTTGCACCTTCGCTTTCAAGTTTTGTTTACCTTTTTCGGCGCCATTTAAATTTTTGTACATGTCTTTATCAACTACTTTTGACAGCGTAAGTGTGAATTCGCCTTTTTACACAAACAAAATACCCGTTGTTTTTTTTTTATTGTTGTATTGCTGTCGCGAAGCGGCTACCTTGTTTTTTTGTATCATGCCTCTGATGTGATGAGAATATTGAGTTTTCTAAAATGGTTTAGACCAAGGCGAATTTATACAGGTGAATGCAAGCCGAAAGGCGAATTCAGTGCTATGTATTTTGTTATTGTAAAACATATCGCGAACGTCAAAATCTAAATTCGCCTAAGATTGTTCAGCTGGGAAAAAGTTTTATATAAACGTTAAATATAAATTTCTATAATTGTTTGTAATTAAAATCACAGATTATATTAGTTTTTCACTTTTAAATTCACACAAATGTCTTGAAATTGCACTAAATATAACGTTAATAAATGCTGTCAAATGACTTTTCATAAGTCAAATATTAGTAACGCTAAAGTTTTCCAATATAAATTAAATGATAATAACTTAAATGTGGTAAGTCAAATGTTGGATCTTGGTATTGTGTTGGATTATGAACTTAACTTAAATGCGCATCTTCACTATATTATGCTGCCTGTGCTTTTATAAGAAGAAATTGTAAAGACTTTGTGGATCCTAGAACGTTAAAAATCTTATATATATTCTTTCGTTTGGAACCCTTTTTATAATGTACATTTTTTTTTTTTTTTTTTTTTTTTTTTTTTTTTTTTAATGAACAAACACAAAAACTGCGAAGTTTTTTTGCTTGTCTGCAGTAACACCCAGGGTCTGTGGCAGGAATCGAACCAACGACCTCGAGACTGTTGGTCGAGTACTCTACCAAATCAGCCATCGAGGCACCCCAAAATTCCAATAGAATTGAAGGAATACAGAAAAAATTTGTTAAATTTGCACTTCGTAATTGTCAAGTAATACTAATGTGAAGTTCGTATAATGTTCGTTGTTTTCTCTTGGGCTTGAAGCCATTCTAAGTGAGATGTACTATTCATTCGGTTATAATAATTTACAATTTGATTAATGGGATTATTGATTGTGAATATCTGTTAAAGTTAATTAAATTTTGTGTACCATTTAAATGTTTAAGATCTAAAAATGTATTCTACATTTCAACACGTGTTACTAATTACGCTATGCGGGAACCTATGCTACGTGCTTTGAGCGCTTTAAATAATATTAATAATATTGTAAATGTTGATTTTTCACTTCAATGCAATGATTTTAAATTGTTACTAGATTATAAGGAATTATAAATCATACAAAAAAATCTTCAGATTAAAATGGCGCGAATATGTTTGTAAACAAAAGAAAAAAAATTTCACAGTCTCATTGGAAAAAACGCGAGAAGCAAAAAATAATCACCTGAGCTGTCAAGTTCACCTAGTAATGAATTCGCCTTGGTTTAGACAATAACGATTTACTGATCGCTTGTCAATTTTTGCATTTGGATTTCTCTCATACCGAATACATTTTGTTTTTACACGGTAAGATTTCCTTTATTCTACACATATTTCTGACAGATCAAAATACTTGTATTACCATGTAAAGGTGCCTTAAACAATAGTTGTTTTGCTAGTTGAGAAACAACATGAGGCAGAACATGTGTTGGTTGAAGAATTACGTTATTTGGGTTTTTGTGTAATTTTTTATGTTTGTTATTATTGAAAATAATATTAATATATTTTCTCTTTTGAATTTTTTAATAACCCAAAAATTTTTCTGTCAGTAAATTAAATAGATATTTTTTAAGTTTTCAATTTAAAATTTTTCAATTTGATAATATTGTTAAGAATTTTTCTTTGTGTATGAATTAATAATTTTTCTTGGTGTATAGATTTTTTGTATATAGGAATTTTTTGACAATTCTTTTAAAATTGAAAATTTTTTTAATAACATATTAATTTTCCTGACGCTGATAACAAATTGTTATCAAAATATTGAAAATAAATACTGTTGAATTTTTTATAAAAAAAACGATCTTTAGCTGCAAAAATAAGAAATATTTACTTAAACAAGATCAAATAATTAAATATCAAATATTACTTGAAAACTTTAATTAATACTATGGTTACTTATTATTAAAACAATATTGAACTAAAATATAGTATAGTTACTAATAGTAATTTTTTACAACACTATAGTGAGTCTCAATGGCGTTTTAGATATTGTATAATAATATAATATTATCAGAAACAACCACATAATTCAACAGTAATATGTTGCCCTTAGAATATTGTTGTATCAACCATATATTTTTTTCTATTTGTAATTTTTCTACTTTCCGAAATTTCGAGATCTTGAGCGGTTTTCTTTTACCTGAGTCGGCTTAAAATTGTGTGACGATTTTCTTTATGAATGCTTCTTTTTCCTTGATGCATCTTATTGGTGTTTTACGCACGTAAAAAATATTAGCTATTGATAGAATACACGGCAGCCATATTTTAAATTTATAAAAAAATGTTTCTTTTATTGTAAACACTGTTTAATTATTCTTTACCATTTATCAACCTAACCACCCACCGTTTAATTCTTGACTGATAAAAAAACTGAATCCATCATGTGTTTCATACTACGGCGGTGCATCCCCGAACTTTATTCAATTCAAAATCTACCAAGACAGTATGTAAATAGTTAAAACACAAACAACCAAATCTACACTGAGAAACGCAAGTGGACAAAATATTGCAACTACGAGTAGTTTTAAATATTGTAACATAATCTCCGTGGTAGCAAGAATTGAGGTGAGCAAGTAGCGTTTGTGTGTGAATTGTGTTACTACTTTGGATTGTTCTCCAGTATTTGATAAGTATGTACTGAGATTCTTAAGGGGCTTGACCACACATCAAACTGTTTCTTAAAACTAGCCCTTTTTTGATTTTGTTTATGAAACAAAAACTCTTATAAATAGTTTGACGTAAGTTCGACATAAATCAAAATAGTTGAGATTTTTAGCACATCGTAGCAGAAATTGGAAGCTAGCTTGATGTGTGTGTGCATAATTACTTTGAATTTAATTTTTGTGTGGTTTTTTGCAGCGACTATATTACTGCTTTGTGGCGACGGAGTCATAATAAAAATATTTGAAAAATAGAATACTTTTTTGGATTTTTTGATGATTGGGTATTATTGGTGATAAAAAAACAAATTTATATTAAATTTATGTTGTGCAGATATATATGTATACATAACCAAGTTATAAAACCCCGGGATCAAGTGTTTTTCATTTTTCAAAACAGCTCTAAATTAAAGTTTATCGACTTTGATGTGTGCTGTATTCAGTCAAAACAAATTTTGCCGACACGTATGTATATCATTTTGATCAAATAGTTTGAAGTAGGTCACCCTCTTCGCCAACAAGCTTTCAGAACAATTTTTCTCGTGTGTGATAAACTAATGGAAATCATAAATTACACAGAGGTGAAACGCCGCGGAATAAATGTAGTTTAAAAACTTAAAAACCACGCTTCGATATCAAATTTATCATTCAAAACATAACAAAAATTGTGTTTAAGCTTTTTTTTAAGTTAACCATATAACCAAATAATCATTCGTATAGCGCGTTTCGAGTGTATTTTGGAATTTCCATAATTGGTTGCAGTAATCGCCAAAATCCCCCAAGCCCCCAAAACAATATGGCAACTTCAATTTACGCACTAAATCGCACGGCCATAATGCGCACCGAATATGAAAAACCAATTCCGATTTGAGTAGGGAAGTGGTTCCGAGTTTTTTTTTTTTTTTTGGGAATTTCCAAAAGTCGATTTCCCACCCCCCCTTCACTTCCACAGAAGTCATACTTAAATTTTTGAACTAAAGCGAATCACCGTTTATAGATCGGATGCATGTTCCACGGCAAAAGCGTGCACGAAATATAAAAGACCGATTTTAAAGCGGTTAGCGAAGTGGTTTCGAATTTTTTTAAGAATTACCAAAATCAGCTTCGTGAATCTCCAAAATCCCTCCACTTCCCCGGATACAATACGGCACCTCCAGTTTTCGAAATAAAGCGAATGGCCGTTTATAGTTTGGATGCATGTTCCATGGTAAAAATACGCACCGAATATAAAAAACCGGTTTTAAGCCGGTTAGCGAAGTGGTTCCGAATTTTTTTGTGAATTCCCAAAATCGGCTTCGTGAATCTCCAAAATCCCTCAACTTCCCGGAAGCAAAATAAAGCAAATGACCGTTTATAGTTCCGATGCACCGAATATAAAAAACTGGTTTCGAACCGGTTAGCGAAGAGATGCTAAACTTTTTTGGGAATTCCCAAAATCGGCTTCGTGAATCTTCGGGGGGGATTTTGGATTCCGGCAACACTGTATATACAGGTTTATACACCTACATGTGTAATAATCACTTATATAGCATGGGATACGAGTGTTGCCAACGTACAAACAAAGTGGAACTAATATAAACGTCTTAAAGAAATAACTAATAAGCGTAAGAACACTGTGCACTGCACTCATGTTTTCTCTCTACGTTTTGTGTTGTTATTCGTAAACAAAATATAAAATGTTTTTCTGCTAGAATTCGGTACAGACTTGACGATTAACACAAAAAATCGGCTAATATAAATTTAAAACTATTTTATGCAAAATGTTCGGTGCAAAGTCAACGTAAAACTTGTTATTTTTGGAATTGTTTATATTCAGATATTAGTAAACATATTTCACTATCAGCTAATGTGGGCTTTTTTCAAAACATCTCTGTGTACTCTGTAATGTGAATCACGTTAAACAATATCGTCAGCATTATATGGAAGCCGGCACACCTGTCGTAAAGAAGAAGTTCTCGTTTTAAATACCTTACAAATTGCTGCAACTAAGTATAAACTTTTAATTGTGTGTGTGAATAATTTTATTGATTATAGTCAGCTTCAGAAAATAATAATGCAAAAACGTGCTTGTGGCTCTCATATAAAAGAATCAAATGTTTTTTCGATTTCTTAACCATTTTTATTAAATTTCCATCATAACAAATTATACGTTTGGATTTTTTCCGATATCAGTCTTATTTTTATTGGTTGACCAGTTAGTCCACATTTACCCCATGATGCTAAGAGCTGAGCATGCATGATAAAATAAATTATTCCAAGCCGCCGCTTCCCTCCCCCAGCAAGACGCTGATCATGGTTGAGGTGCCTACATCTGGGCTGAAACGTTCTGGCTGGGGTTTAAACCAATAATACCCATCTGTCATCAAATATGAATGATATTTTGTTTAAGTTCATTATTCTTTTAGGTGAAGGTGTTATTTATTATTTACTTGGTTTCCGGAATCGTTATAATTACATAAAAATAATTTCTGACCTCTACTTCTTGAAAACAAATTTAATTCAAACAAATCTAATTAACTTAATTAACAAATTTAATGTCTTAATTAACACATTTAATTTAATTAATATTGTATCTGGTTGTGTAACCAGCGCTACAGCTGGTATAGCGTCGAAAATTAGCTGCTCAGAAAAAGGCGATAATTACTGAATTAAGCCATTGTTTGGCAACGCGTGCTGCTTAACACTGTCGCCTTAAACTTGAGTTTCGTCGGCAGGCTTGTGATGCATATTGATGCAACAAACACTTTATTATTAATGTGCTGTTAAAGTTCTCTATTCAAAGCTGTCTGTCCAGCTTAGTTTTTAGTGTGATTTTTGTGGCGCGCTAACCACGCCTAAAAGCATATCGTTGGTCTCATGTAGAAAGGCCTTAAGAAACAATTTGCAGTTTTACAGGAGAAGGAAAAATCGTAATGGCAACTGTATAAATTGGTACATCTAAAATTAAATTCTTTTGCTCCATTGCTTGTAAGAGCCATATGTATGAAATTATATAATTAAATCTTTGTAACACTGTGTACTTTTGTGAAACGTCCCTGCAGAAATCGAGACTACTCCTTACATGCGTGTAAAGAGTACTCCACAAGGGACCAGGACTAGTCCAAAAGTAATCCAAATATATGGGAAAGACATGCTCCATTTTACATTAGAATGTCCTAGGAGAGGACCATGTAATCCCAAAAAAATATTACGTCATAGTAATCCTAGTCCAAAAACTAGTCCAAGTAACTATTCCGCAAATTAATAACACAGGGTTAGTCTTGAAATTATTACATGTCACTACTCCATGTATTACCACAGAAAAGTAGTTTGGAAACCATTTTTAAATTACTCTGATGTGAATACTCCATGGAACACCACAAGAGCCTACTATAAAAACTATCATTTTGTAAAATTGTTTGGGGTTGTTTTTCAAAAAATAAAAAAATTAAATGAAATATATGTGCTGTGCTTAGAACATGGACGACCACTCGTGTAAAAAAATTTTATGTGGAAATCACTAAAAAAAAATTGAGGAAATTTCATACAAATTTTCTAGACGAGTTGCTCGTCTGTGTTCTATGAACAGCACTGTTCGTATAAAATTTAACTCAAACCCTGAAATTCTTCAAAGATTCCAATCAAAAATATTAAGAACAATAACTAGAGCGATCCATGGTTTGTGAATAATAAAAATATTCATCGTGACCTTAACATAACCATGATTAAAGATGAAACTAACAAATTCTGTGATAGATATTTTTTAGAAAACACTAAACAAAACATGGCGTAACAGTGTTACCATAGTTGTATTTTTTAAATAATTTGTTGCGAGGGTTGTGAAATATCATTTTTTAGTCATCGTGGTCCATGTTTGCATTACATCGGACTATGTTGTAACTACTTCTTTTTATTTAAAACGGATCATGTACTCCAATAATTTCTGCAGGGGTAGTAGAATCCCTAAAAAAGTTCAATTCGGGGAAAATACGAGTTAGGGTCTGTCTACGTGAAACTAACGATATATATTATATCTTTATCATATATCTTAAGGGCCATATCCAAAAAAAATTCTTACTTGAGTTTTAACGCATACGTTAGTTACCAAACACATTAGCACTACCATACATTTGTTAACAATTTTTATGCAAAAACAGTACGTTAACTTTTACATGTAGTAAGGAATTTAATTGTTTTGTTATGGCAACGCCGTTATGTTCAGTGGTAATTTTTTGAATAGTGATGAATAAAAACTAATATTCGAAAACCGAAAAACAAATTTAAAAAATGAAAAATGATTATTATTACATAAAATATCATATTTTTGACAAACAGTTCGTGGATTTACCTTCTTAATAAATAATGAATATATAATATGTAGTATATTAATGAAATTTAGAAAAAGTAATAGGGGTACTTATCTAGAAAAATTTTTATTATTCGAATAATGATTTTCATTGTATTCGTTTTATTGAAAGTGCATCACTAACATAATTGTTATTTATATTTTTCTTTCAAAATAAATATTTTCAGTTTATATAAAATGGAATGTTTCAATTAATTTATGTAATAAAAATAATAATATCTTTTGTTTTTAAATTTTCCCAATATTGTGTTTTTCAAGAACAATAATAATCGGCAAGTCAAGTGTCATTTTAACGTACAGTTAAAGTGTACTCAATTCAACTTTAAACGAATGGTAAGCTAACAATTGTTTTTGCATACAACGTTAGGAAATTTGTCTTAACAATTGCTTACCAAGCTTTGTTAAGTTTTTTTGCATACGGCCGTTTATCTGTAATAAATAAAATTAAGCATTTAATAAAATTCGATTTGTTTATTTATATTTTCCATTTTTTACAAAATTTTCTTTATAGAGTATTCAAATAGAATCTTTTTTCTTGATTCATTTGTTTTCCCACTGAGTCTCATTTCTATGGAAATTGTTTAGATATTCAAAAATGCTGTTAATTTGAAACAAATTTACATAAAATAACTATTTTAATGTTTTAAGCAGACAAAAAACAAGATTTTTTTAGAATTTATTTGCAGTACAAATATTGTAAACATTCGCAGATAAATAAATATGTATGTAAATATGTACAAATTTGTACTACAAAATTCCCTTAAAGATAAAATGTGATCTGGGTTTTTTTTGAAAATAAATAACTATATTCACTCTTTCGAAAAAAGAAATAAAAATAAATAGCAAAGACCACAAAACCAAACCAACCCCCAGGTCAATGACCTCATATCTTCTGCCTTAAGGGAGAATAACAAAAACACACAAACACTTATGAAATTATGCTGCCAACAACCAACCGGTTGGTCCTGGCAAATTTTGGCATTACAGATAAAAAGAAACAGTGGGAAAAATAATGATACTAAATAAAAAATGGCCTAAAAGTAACGTGAAAACATATTTATATACACATGTACACACACATATGTAAGTTAATTTGCAGTTACTTCGTTATATCGCAGTGAAACTGCGATATAACGAACTATATTATGAAAAAAATAATGAATAAAACGAAGGTGTTATTGAGCCACTTTAATGAGGTTAATTTGCAGTTACTTCTGCATTTACAGTGAAACTGCGATATAACGAATTTTGTTATGAAAAAAATAATGAATAGAACGAAGGTGTTATTGAGCCGCTTTAATGAAAAGTTCTTTATACAAAAATACATCATAAAGCGTGGTCCTGCCGTGCTGCACGTTGTTAATTGCGAGTCACACCTTAATGTCAAGTTTTTTGTCCAACTTAATTTGACATTTCTTTGCTTCAATGTTTGACAAATTCAATCATGGATAATTACATAAATGAGTAGGGCTCCAAAATTGTTGAACTCTTTTAAAAAAATGTCCGTCCAAATCAAATTGTATAATCGACAATTATTAGCTGGCAGCATAAGGAGGAGTTGCTGTACTACATACATAATATTTTGTTTGTGTTAAAATTACGGATGGCGTCAAAAACATGTTTACAAAACAGAAGAAAATGAAGACAGAAAAGTATATATAAAGTGAATAAACAAAGAAAATTAATGTAATTGTGTATAATTGTTTTCAACGCATTTAATCAATTAAAGTGTGTTTTGTTTGCACTTTTTTAAACTGTTTATAATTTTTTCAACTTCACTTTGTGCAAACATAAACCACTTTTGACATCATCGATCGTTTGAAACAAAAAACTCTCACCTGCGCTGGTGATGCCACCTGGCTAATTGCACCATGCCTATAATGAAGTACACATTCCAAAGACTATATAAAACAAAGCCAGAATAAATTCTAAAGATTAATGGCAAAATTCTGTTCTTAAAATGAAGAGTTCTAATAATCTAAGACAGCAGACTACCGAATTCTGTATGTGATATATACATCTAGTATTTATTTCGACAACAGTCATAGTGCAACCTAAATTAGGGCGTAATATTTTATTTAGACATGCACAATTATTGAGATTAACGAACGCCTTAATGGAGCGCACACTTTCTTTAAGTGTATTCGATGGGCGGAAGCTCGTAGAGAACTAGAGATGGTAGCTGGCTGAATAACGGTAGATAATATCAAGGACATCATGATAGCGAGCGAGGTCAACTTTTTAGCGGTATCGCAATTCTGTGAAAAAGTTCTGCAGACGAAAAAGCCAGATGTGGACGCCGCAGAACAAGATAATAATCAGAATCCCAGACGAAGGTTAGTGTAAAGAGAAGGAATGATTAAGCCAATGGGAATCCACTCTGAAGCAATGCTAAGGCGGTCCCTGGATGGACATTTTTATCCCATGAAGAAGAGGGGGTGTTTTAGTCGGTAAGTTCACTGTGGTGATCAATACGCATTGAAAAAAATGGAGCTCACTTAAGTTATTGAGCAATTGGCGCGAAATTGTTATAAAATTGAGTACAATTTGAACTACAGTACTATTCCAGGTATGTTCGGTAAGCAAAATGATTCACAATAGCAGCTCAAATGTCAAAAAGTAAACTACAAAAAAAAAGCGAGCCAAGTTGACTAAAATTAAATTTATGATAAACAGCAAATATAATCAATTTATACGATATTTTCATGAACCTTAGTTCTATTTTAAGCTGATTGGGCCTAAATTTTCTAATTACCTTAAAAAAGAATTAAGCTTCATAAAAATATCGTACAAAATCCGTTGGGCAAAAGCGCACGTAAAAATCTACTATAATCAATTTATGTTTAAATAAACAGTAGAAAAAACTAATAAAAAGCGAAGGGGTTGGAGTGAGGCCAGTAAACCAGCTCTTCTAGACATGTGGCCGAGCAAAACAGATGGATTGAAGTCTCTCTCAAATACAGATAAAATTTACCTAAAGTACGGGAACGGAAAAAGCCTAATTTCTAGCCCAAAAATAAACATATGCCGTGTTCTGATGTGGCAACAAAAACTAGCAGTTAGTTTTACGAACAATTACTTTATTTATATTAAAACACTGAAATGATTTGTATAAGAGTTGATTCAAATGAACTTTGTTTCTTTGTTATTGTTTATTTTTCAAACAGCTGATTGCTTAACTACTTGCCCAAACTAGCCCGAAGAAAAAGTACGGGCTGTTTTTTGCAAGAAGAGGACGCACATTATTCTCTCAAAAGAGCCAATTTCAATGTACGGGAACGCTTTTCGTACAAATTGGGATCCCGCGATATTCCAAAGTAGAGCAAAGAAACACACCTAATATGGAATTAAATCTTGAATTCTAACAGCCTTATTTATAAAAAAATTTTCAAGTTTATTAAGCTGTTATTTTACTGATTTCTATACAAAATATGTACAATAAGAGCTTGATAAACATGAAAAATTTTTATAAATAAGGCCGTTAATATATGCATGTAAACACAAAAAGTAAATAAAGTTGAGTGATATACTCGTATGTATTTATTTATATTACATCAAAATTTGTAAACACTTTTTAGTTTTTTTTTCTTCAGCTGCATTTTTCCATTCATCAAGCACAATTTTTCATTTAATAATTTTCCATTTATTGCAAAATTAATTAAAATTCTGTTGATTATCATATTAAAACTTGAACAATAATAGAAAATTGGTTTATTTCAAATAAATAAACTATCATAATGTCCAAACGATATACATACATATGTACACACATAAAAATGATACACATACATGCAAGTGGCAGGCATACATGTACATATCTACATATCACATGAAATAATTTCAAAAAAATTATACGTCATAGACAATTGACCGTTTCAATAATTATAAAATGGGGAAATAAATACATAAATAGATAGGTATAAAACAAGAAAATTTTTTAATATGTGGAATTGTTCGAGCTTAAGGTCTTTTTTGGAATTTTTAGTTTTTTTGGTTTTTAATTATCTGGCAATATTTCGCTTTCCTTTGGATAACTTCTTCAGGCCAAATAATATTTATTTAATTTCAATTTGTAGAAAAAAAAAATATTCTATTCTGTAGTTTAATATTCTCCTTTTATTACCAGAACTGATTTTAAACAAAAAACAAAATAAGTTCGCTTACGCGATATTTTCATTAAAAAATCGGTTTAGGCTATATTTCGGATATATATGGACCAATATCGGGGAAAAAATTGTAATAGCCATGCTTAATAATTGTTTGAAGTTTGAAGCAAAACAAAAAAAATTTTTTTCAAAAATTTTCATACAAAATTGCAAAAATAATGTTTTTTTAAGGAATTTTGGATATATCTCAACTATATGTGAACCGATTTTACTGATTTTCAATAGCAAACCCATGAATCTATGGGGTAATAGAAAGATGAAAAACAGTTTATAATTCTAAGGGGTTTCTCAGAAACGGTATTTCAACGACCGATAGATAGACAGACAGACATCGCTTTATCGACTTTTGTATTAAAGCTGATTCAAAATATATTTACTTTATAGGGTGGTAAATGAAAATTGCAGAAATTACTAACGGCATCACACACTTAAGGCCGGGGCACTTTGCCTTTTTCAACTGACAACTAAGTTGAAATGCATGTAGTCTTATGAGCTTTGTCACATTCCTTACTTCTCCGTCAGCGCAAAGTACTGAAGTGGAGCAACTTTTAACGTACGTTGAGGCCAAGGCAGCTTTATACAGGTAGTGGCAGAATTACAATAAATATACAACACCAACAAACATCAACATGTATTTTGTTGGTAGAATTTACGAATAGTTGTCAAAATTTTGACTACTATTCGTAAATTCTACCAACAAAATACATGTTGATGTTTGTTGGTGTTGTATTTATTGTAATTCTGCCACTACCTGTATAAAGCTGCCTTGGTTGAGGCCTTTGACAACTATCAGTTTATCAGCCCAATTATGAATATTCTCAAGGAATTTATTTCTCACGGAATTTATTCCTCTCGGAATTTCTTTTTAATATAAAGTACCTTTTTCAACTCAAACTAAAGCGAAAAGCTCAATTTTCGTTAACTTGACACTAGAAATTGAAGAGATGATGACATTTTAGTATTTTCAGTAAACTCTCATTTTGTTTATAATTGGAGAAAAGAGAAAAGTGAAAAAACTCCCAAGGAATTTTCATTTGTAATTGGGCTCTATATTTTTGAATATTTTGATTTAAAAATATAATAAATTAAAAACAAATTGTATTTGATATTCTGTGCTGTGTCTGAAAAATTAATCAAAAGATTTTAATGAAATTAAAATAAAAAATAGTTGAATTTATATCCGATAACAAAGTACCGACTGTGCCAACTACATATTTATAAAAGGAGACGGACAAAGTACAACGGATGCTATGTGCCCCGGCCTTTATATACCCTTTACATTTTTGTTAAGGGTATAAAAAGGGAGATTTTTTAAATGTCCTTTTTTATACAAAATTTTGTTCATTTTTTCAAAGGCATTTTCCCATTAAACTTGCATTTTTTTTTCTTTCTGCCTTTGTTCTTTTATAAAGAAATCTTTTGTCAGATATTTTTAAATTGTGTTTCATTGTGTTTTTTAATTAAAACATTCTGCTTATTCAATTCTAATTAAATTTTGGAGCAGACATTTTAATGTTTGTATTGACTGGCTGGCATTGTCACTTTAAAAAAAAAATTTTTTCTTGTTATTACCGTGATACGGTTCTCATCGTCGTCATCTTCATCTTCCTCCTCATCATCATCCTCATCATTGTTGAGATCTTTGGTCGAATCCGAATGACTCAGGCCATCACTATTGCCGACACCCACCGTGCCGGCAGCACAATTTGCTACAGCAACAATGCTGCCGCCACCACTGCCATTGTCCATTAGCATGCTCGTAATGTACAATGTTTATATTAATTATGCACTCACTAACTTGTCGATTCGATTGTTTAAGTCTTTTCAAACAAACTTCAGCAGCAAATTGACAACAAAATCAAATTATTATTTATTATACAAACATACATATGTACTCGTTTATGTATGTGCTTGTTTGTATATGTATGTGTGATTGCAGGTATTCTTTTATTATTATAATTTTGATTTATGTTAATTTTACTTTTGATTTGCCTGGATTGTTCTTATTGCCTGGATATTTATGCAAATTTTGCTTTTGCTGTAAACTTTTTTAATTATTGTAGATGTTTTTAGTAATTCCCACTCTTTTTGTTTAATATTTGTTATTTAAATTTTCTTTTCTTTTTCTTTCCACTTATTGCTCTTATTTATTCATGAACTTAATCTTGTCTCTTTCCTTAATTTTTATCTCATTTAATAAAAACAAAACCGGAATGACCGTATAAAATTTATTTTTTTCAAACATGACAAATTTTCTGAAACGCTTCACACTTTCTGCCAGAAAAGAAACACGAACCGCATTTGCCAGCTTTTTAAGATTTTAGCATTTTTTTTTTAGGATAACGAACGAAAACAGTGACCGCATATTTTGATTCATAATTATGGTCATGGTGCTAAAAAAAACATCCATTCATACAAAAGAAGTGGTATTAAGCACGTAAAAAGCCTAAAACTATTTATTCCGGTCACGAAAATATGAATGTAATGAAAATTAAAGGATTTGTATGGAAAATTTTTAATTCGCTAAACAAATCTTGATTACACAAATTATCCTGATTTTTCCTTCCTTTTTTTTTCTTTAAAAACTTTAAATTATCTTTTTTTCTTTTAAGTAAAAATTTGTTGGTATGAAACCAATTGACATGGTTTAAGTTAAAAAGCCTTAAAGCAACTAAATATATATAGAGAGCTTGCTGCATAAGGTCCTTTAGAGCTTTTTGTGTGCACAACTCAAAGGGAGAACTTTCACTTTACCGCCAAAACCTGCTGGAACAAAATTAGGTTTTGTGTCAACAACAAAAGTTTATCAAGCACAACAATGTGTACTCCGCTTTGTATTTAACACTAAATAAACCGTCGTTTGAAAATAAAAACCGCAAGAAATGTTGATTAATAATTGCAGAACTGGTTGGCTAATGAAAAGTTAATAAAAATTGAACGTTAAAATATTAAAAAAAAAAAAACTTTTCGGGAGAAAAATGTACACTAACAGCCAGTTCGTCGATGTCGAAAGGATAAGTTTATTCGTACTCTAGGCGAAAGAAAATTGTTTTGGGTTTTTTTCTAACTTTATTCTATGCGAACGATGTGTCAAAATTCAATTAAAATACATTAATACATGCGAAATAACAACGGTGACCCAAATTGATTGGAATGTGAGTGACTAGCTTCCTTTCGCATACATTTTCATTCGATATCACCAAACAGGCTGTAAAAGAAAATTCAATCTATCCATATATACACGCAAAGAAAAATCTGTTTGGAATATTGTTGTCGCAATATTAGTGTTTGCTCCATCATAATTTGAATTGTTGCCACTAGCAAGCAGCATATTATCCACGGCGCATTAACGTCTACACGGTGGCAGCACTAGAGAAAAATTACAACAATACAACAAAACAGGCATGTAGTAAGCTATATTTGCCAAAAATATTTGTAAGTTTTTCCACAACTATAAACTATGAAAGTACTTTTTCACAATTGTACACTATTTTTATGTTCACACAATAATTTTTAAATATTTAATTCAGAACAAATCACTAAATTCACTTTCAAAAATGTAAACAATACACTTGACGTAAATGGCTTACTATATTGCCAGTAGCAAAAAATTGTCACATGTTGTAGCGCTGCCACCTTGAAGATGTTAATGCACCTTGATATTATCGTTTTTATTATAGTTTAATCCTCTATGAATATATCAGTGTTGAAGTTTGCACATTTCTATTATTACATTTCTATCATTTTAAAATATGGTTGAATGCAATAATGAAGGCCTCATTAGTTTTTACTTTCTATTGCCGTTCTGTGACGTTCATTTCTGTAGAAAATATTTTACAATTACTTTTTCCGTGAAAATATTCAGCTGTTTTTTACCGTAGGGCATAAATAAAAGAACAACATTGGAATGGAATACATAAATATTATCTTGTATGAAAAACAAAAAAAACAAAAAGAAACAAATTCATAATTTAGAAATGGTGATCAAACAGCCTACTTCTTTCTCAAACTCTGCAGAGTTTATGACACTTCTTATACAAAACTAAATTTTTTTCTTGCTAAAATAATATTCTTTTCATAATTCATAGTTGCTTAATTGATAAAAATGTATTAGCTTTTAAAAATCTTTAATTGAAACAAATTTTTTTAGCTTTTGACAAAAAGAAAATGATATACATTTGAATAAAAAACTCATGTTTCCACATATCTGGCCGTCACTTAACGTTGAATTCTATTTTCAACAGATTAGTCCCCAACAGAACAGAACGCAAAAGCAAAAACAAACCATGCACACACATATAGTTTATATTGAACAGAAACAAAACAGCTGATTCAGAACGGAAAAGAACGTACAAACTAAGTCTGCCTTAAAGTTTAAAAAAGTAATTCGAACTCAACAATAGCTTCTGTTATGTACAATAATAGAATGGTTTTTAACGTGCATTTGGTTAATTTATGTATCAGCAAGACATGTACGTTAAACTAACTATTGTTGTGAAACATATCGCTCCTTTATTGCAACATAGTCATATCTCAAAAATGAGCTTTTCGAGTTAACAAAGCAGAATTGTTAACAGTACAACCTTTTATATTGTGCCAAAAATTTATTCAAATTATTTTTAAACTGTTTCCTTAAGCAGATATTTTCTAAAAAAATTTTCTAAGATTTGTATGGAAGCTAAAAATTTGAAATGTGTTTTCCTCGAAACGAGTTTTTTTGAATTGTTTGAAGCCATTAGTTCATTTGTGTGTGCTTTTTTGCAATATTAATGATATAAAAAATAATAAAGAGTGCATAAATATTAAGGCGTAAAAATGGTTATAGAAGCAAAACGGTTAGTAAAAGAATTTAACTCGACAAATGCATTTATACCAATATGTACTTTAATCTGCTTGAGTTTTATGTGCATTCTTACAGATATGTACGAGTATATGGACCAGAGTGAAAATAATTAATCATTCTCCATCATCAAGATTTTGTAAAATTCGATCATTTGTAATCAAGTTTTAAAAATATTTATTGGAAAAAATATATTTAATAAATTAAAAACATTTTGTTTTAATTATAGGAGTAATGTGTGTGTTCATATGTATGTGTATTTACTATGTAACCACATAATATTGTAACGTCCAACACCAGTACGATTGATTACAACAATAGAATTTAAAACTTGTCAATAATATGGGTGGGGATGATAATATTATATAGTTGGATATAACAGTTAAATATTAATTTTTACCATAACAATATTCGTCATGAAACAAATATTACGACTTTTTCCAAATATATGGTTATATGGTATAATTTTGGTTCTTGGCTGTACTTAATTGTACAAAAAATGCAGATTGAAACCATATTATGTATCAATTTAACAATACTATTTTGCCCTTAAAATGTTGTCATATCCACCATATTTTTTTTTATTCTACGTGTAAATAAATCCCAAGCGGTGTCAAAACCACGGTAAGTACAGATTTTCTTATATCAAGTACGGTGAGCTTGATTCAAGTACGGATTATTCAAGATTTCCTTAAAAAGTTCATAACTGGTGACGAATCATGGGTGTATAACTATAACATTGAAACCCAAGTCCAATAATTCCAATGGAAGTGTCCAGAAGAGTCAAGACCGAAAAAGCACGTCAAGTTCGGTCAAATGTGAATGTTTTGCTCACTGTTTTTTTTTTCGACTGCAAGGGCGTGGTGCATCATGAATTCTTGCCACAAGATCGTACGATCAATAAGGAATACTACTTTGAAGTTATGCGCCGTTCGCGTGAGGCAATTCGTCAGAAACGCACAGAATTGTGGAAAAAACAAGCATGTATTTTGCACCGCGATAACGCACCAACTTACACACCGACGCTTGTGCGTGATTTTTTGGCCAAATACAAAACCGTTATCATGCCGCTGTTTCCTTTTCCTAAAACTGAAGATAAAAGAAAAATGGAAACCAGAGTTTTTGGCGATACCAAAAAGCGCATTTCAGAAATATTTCGAGGATTGGAAAAAAACACTAGCATAAGTGTATTATATCTGAGAGGGACTACTTTGAAGGGGACAAGATAGTTATTGATGTATAAATAAATACATCAATTTATTTATTTATTTTTTTTTTTTTATCAAACTTCGTACTTGCATACATAAACAATTTACTGGCAGATATGTCTAGATGTGAGCAAAACGGAAAAAAGTTTTGTTTTACAAATCATAAAATGGTATAACATCTGCTTTTTCAGTTACACCTAGTAAAAATGGATTCGCTTTGCCTTGGTATAAGTCTTGCAACGGTATTTTAAGTGTTAAATTCGACACTCTCTTTTTAAACTCCTTCTCATCAAGCAATACGCACGTACTCCGCAAAAAGAGCTTTTACCCAGAAACAGCTGTTCGCACTTCTAGTTTCTACAAAAAAAAAAAAGCTTTTCTTCCACACTTTCCTAAAGGTTAATGTCACCACATAAGTCATTCATAAGTGCGAAAATATTCTGCATGAGTGTTAACTGTTATATGTTTGTTTATGACTGCGTAAAATTGTTTTTAAGCCAAAACCTATTAAACTTAATTTTTTATGCATGGCTTGTTTTCATTTCTTAGCTTAATTTCTCTTTGTATGCGTTACACGTAGACTAGAGTTTTTCCGCCATTATTGCAAAGAAAATAGTAAAATGCATTTATCAAGCTTTAGATTTAATGATGTTTTTTATATGTGGCTACAGGTGTGTTTCAATTCTTTACTTGATACATTAATTTTAGCTTAATGGCTGAGGTAAGTGATATTAAGCTTTATTACACTACATTTACACATGCAAATAACTTACAACAAGTTACACTGCTTCTACAACTGCGAGTAAATCTGATATATCAGAGAGAACGTTCATACTTGTATTTTTAAAATAACATTTTCAGAAAATTAAGTTTACTTTTTTGTTTCGCGTTAAAAATTTTTCTTTTAATTGTTTTGTTTTTTGTCTGACAATGATGCCATTATCAGATGCTAAAAAATTCACGACAACGGCAAGGAAAAGTATTTACACGATTGTCAGGTATCTGGCAATAGTTTTCTCTGACAATGTACTGACAATATTTTCTCTGTCAACATTGTCAGACAAAAACTGTAAGTTCACACGACAATATTGTCAGAACTGACAACCGTCTGAAGAAAGCTTAAATCAAGGCGAATTCATAATAGCTGGAATTGACAGCGCAGCTGATGACTTTTTTTTAATTTTAATCTGTTTCAGATGTCAATGGAATAATTAAAAGAAAATTAAAAAAAATTTAAACCAATTTTATAAATTATGTATTGTATCTTGAGTGCTATCTATCATCCAGAATCCTCCCAAATCTGGCTAGTCATTTTCACCTTTCCAAGCTCTATGATCTTTAGTTTTCACGAAATAATTAAAAATATCACGAAATAATTCAAAGTTTGACTTTTCTTGTAATTTTTTTTTTTAATTCTTTTTTGTGTTCGATTTTTGCTTTGACATACTTATGAAAAAACTTTATTTTTTATAGTGTTGCATTTATTGCTCTTGCTTATACCCATGATATAAAAAATACAAGGTAGTTTCATTCTCTTTTTATTATTTGTAATAAGGATTTTTGAAGTTTATTTTTAGAGAGAAATATAAAAAAACGTTGCCACACAGTTGAATAAGGGAATTTACTCCTAGACTGGTTTTTTTCTGAAATGTGTAGTGCATATTAGAAAAAGCTAGAAATAATAAGGGGATGTAAGTAGGTATCTGTGGTCATTTTGAGACCCATGTTAAGTTAGGTTTAACAGGCTGCCAGCTATTGCAAAACCAGCCCAATTGGGTACAATTTGGTCCCAAAAACTAAAAACACGGACATTTGCTTATCAGTAAACTTTACGATAGTATTCAAACGAATGCCTATTTTTTGAAGAAAATATTATTACATTCAAAAGAAAATACTCTTTAGATATTAAAAACAAAGAGAAAAATTTGATGCTTGTGGTTTAAAAGTATATAAAAAATTATTTCTACTAGAATGACCAAGAATGCAGTGACAAAACTAATGCACGTAACCTTGAATATTCTTCATTACTTTCAATAAGAAAACCCTACTTCCAAAACATGTCATTATTTGTTTAAATATCAAAGTAAGCATGTATAGCGAAAATTTGCATATAGTTTTCCGTGCCTTCAAACTTGTTCTGGGCGTGACTTGTAACTTCTCTAACAAATGGCGCGATATAATTATTCAGTGTATAATAGCTGAGTTTCATAACGGCCAATTAGTCACCACAATTGCAAAAAAAAAAAAAAAAAAATTGACACCACAGCGTTATATTAACAATTATAAGCCGTTTTCATTGTTCGGGTACTTTGGTTACAGAACATAAAGGTGGACGTTCCCGAAAAATCAGTAAATGAGATGGACAGGCAATAATACGTTTGATAAAAAAAATACCCATATGTGTCGTCAAGAAGCATCGCCACACAATTGTTATTAAATTTTACCCCCAGAAGGATTCAAAGGCAGGCTGCAGAAGGCGTACTATCACGGAAAAATAGACTGGCCAGGTTGGAATTTGCAAGGGGACACATTAATTTGAGTCCAAATTTAATTTAAAAGGTTCTGATAGATAAAGACTGGTTAGATGACCGAGAAGCCAACGTTATACTAAACGCACATTGAAACATGGTGTCGGTAGCGTTTTGTCTGGGGATGTTTTTATATATTTTATATATTTTAGATTTATGTAGGTATTTTATTTTAAAATTGTTATTTATTTTTGTTAGAAGTCACAATTTTATTATTATTTTCAAACACAACTTCAAACAAAACTGAAAACAATGGAATGTATAAACTAATACGGTAGCACAATTTTATGGAAAATGTCACAATCCTTATACTTGTCATCAAGGCGAATTAATTATTAGGTGGATGCATCGGCGAATTCAGGCGAATTCGATTAATATGGCAGCACTTTCTTTGTCAAGTTTTGTTTGCCTTTTTCGGCGCCATTTAAATTTTTGTACATGTTCGCTATCAACTACTTTTGACAGCTTAAGTGTGAATTCGCCTTTTTACACAAATAAAATACCTGTTGTTTTTTTTATTGTTGTATTGTTGTAGCGAAGCGGCTATCTTGTTTTTTGTATCATGACTTGTCATATGGTGATTGTTAAGAGAATAAAACTACCTTGTATTTTTTATATCATGCTTATACCTGGTATGAAGTCGCTTCGGCTTAAATGATGGTTTAGAAAAAGATTTTTCGTTGGAATAAAAATAAAATAATTTATTTTAAATAAAATTTGCAGAAAGCTTATTTTTAATTCTATAAATATTTGAACTTGAAATATTTCACGAGATAAATATAAATAATCTTTTCTTTAGATAAAAAAGAAAGGTAAGTTTAAATTATTATAAAATTCTAATTCAAGTCGAGTTCATTTTCAGCTGCAATTTGTGAAAAGAAGAAGAAGAAAATACCAAAAGTATCGCCATCTTTCCTCTTATTTCCCTTGAGTTTAAGTAAATTTAAATCGTTTCATGACAACAAATCTCTCGTTATCTCTTTTGCTAAATTTAAAATATGAGAACGCTGCCAGATTTGGCAAATACTAAATACTCCTTCTAGGTTTTTTCTTCCAAGAAAAATATTTTATCAATGTTAAATCGAATGTTTTGTTAATGTTAAATCGAATGTTATAGGTGGGTTGAATGAATGAAATACGTCTAAAAATAAAAAGTTTTTTGTAACAGCGAAGCTAAAACAAGAACAGAAAGCATTGCCGCCTAGTGGCATGCCGAAATAAGAGCAGAAGTATTGACACCAACGTTGCCATTTAGGCAGTTTTACAGCTAAATTTAGCATTTTTTATTCTGATTTAGCTGCAAATTTTCCATTTAGAAGTTAGCATTTTCTCTACCATTTTTCACTTATATACTTAGCATTTTCCTATAATTATTCTATTTAAGAATATTCAAAATATAGGTCAATTAATATGTCAACTTAAGCAATAAACACACTACAGCAAATGCCGCAACCGACAGTTGTGAAAATGATTTACATCAGCACCTGCCTTACGGCCTAATCTGCGGCCTCTTTTCCCCGAAAAACAGAGCGCCTAAGTTAGGAATACGCCAAGGCAAAACCTGTTCCCCGGGGGGTGCCGCAACCGACAATTGTACTTCTGTAATCAACTACTGAATTATTTTGAACACCCCAGCAACATAAATTCATTTATAAAAAAGTATATTTTAAAGTGGCCATCTTAGATTTTTAGCTTTAAAAAATTCCGTTACAGAACGAGCTCTGTTTATATCAAATTGTCATGAAATATATATAAATGAAATATAAATATAAAAAAAAAGTTTTCAAAATTTAAATTTTACCTAAAAAAGCTTTTCTCTGCTATGCTTAATTCGGGATTTCAAATTTGAACATACAATCGGATATATCTTCTGATCTATAGTAACAACAGTATTAAAGATTTGAAATTTTACGATAACCGAATGGTTTAAAATGTAGACCAGCAATTATTCGACTCGAGAAATAAAAATTTATACCCGTCGCTTTTAAAATTGTTCGTCAAAGAGATACAATTATCTGCCTGTTTTTAAGAGACGTTCAAAGCAAACAAGAATCGGATTGCAGCTTGACGAATACGTAACAATTTGGGTTTACTGGACCCGATTCGGTTTTATCGACTTACTTACGAAAGCATTTACATTGCATGAAGTCGTAGTGTTACCTATCTACTACAATTTAATATTTGTTTACTTTTGTTCATATGAAATATTTATTTTAAAATGGTAAACCCATCTCAATATAAAAAGCCAATAGGAGAAAAGTTTCAACCATTTCTCTAATATTGGCATATACTGCTGCAAATTTCGTGAAGCTTCTTGATGGTTTTCATGAACGCTGCAAAAAGCTGTGTCATCTGCAAAAGTTGAAATATGGATTCCGGATCTCGTTGGCATGTCAGATGCGTAAATCACGTAAGTAGCAATAATATATGACAGTCATGGTTGAAAAACACATATAAGCCAAACGTTAACGTTTTAATGTGAAGTACAGACGAATTGCCTCCTGAAAACAGGCTGTAAAACTACTCGTGGGTGTGGTAAATCATTTCATATATATCCAACTGCATACTAGTTATTTTATTAAACACAGTTTTAAAATTTTAAATTTGGAAAAATAAATTTGGATAAGTTAATTGGGACCTCCTGAACACGAACAACGCTGTAATTTTTTTCTTAGTACCGTTTTATAGATAACGATACTTTTGTGTTTTTCGGTGTATAGTACCACTCAAACCCTTGTGGAGCCCAACCAAGTACGATGACTCGCTGGAAAGGGAATTTAATGATTTTTCCGTCGATATAATGCGAATTTCTATCTCACAAGAAATGGCTGAGTTATAGCACCTAAAAGTTCAAAATTTGCCTATTTTTTACGTTTGTTTCAAAATTTTTCATTTTTTTTCTACTCATGTCAAACTTTTGTTTACAATCTACACTATTCTGAGAAAGCACATACACTTTGCTGGTTTTGCAGCAAAATAGAGCATAGATTTTAACATTATGTTTATTCGTTTGCTTTACAGTAAAATCCAGTAAATGGGCAATTTTTCAGCAAATTGTAAAAACAAGTCTCTGAAAATATTCTAGTACTCAAACAAAAATATTGCAAAAATTCGTAAACTTTAGTAAACAGCTGATAAAATTACATCCATATTTAACAGCGTACGATGGGGTGATTTCACATCTGACTAGCCAAAAGTTATGTTTGCCAGCCATATTTTAGTCAGCTCCCCGATATTAGTCACGCTTATAGTAAACTGTCAAAACTTGACCACCTTTCACTGTGCAAACGGCGATTATGGTTATTGTGATCGTTGAGTTTGTGATCAGATAACATTTTTCAAAAAACTGTTGGCGATACCAAAAAGCGCGTTTCAGAACTGTTTCGAGGATTGAAAAAAACGCTGGATAAACGCATTATATCTGAATGGGATTACTTTGAAGGGGATAATATAGTTATTAATGAATAAATAAATACCTTTTGAAAAAAATTTCAAGTAACGGCTATTTTTTGAGCAGACCTCGTATATCGTCAAACATTATGCTAAATGAGTTAAGCGCAGGTTCAGTTGGACTATAACTATAGTCATAAAAAAGTTTAATGTTTAATAAAAAGTATACTTTTCGTCTACTATAAACAAAAAAAAACCTAAACTTTACTTTCAAAAGCCGGTTTTAAAGAAAGAAAAAAAAACAGAGAAAAAGCTGTTTTTAAGCAAATTAGCATAAAACTAAAAAAATCCGCTCTTCGCCGTCGAACGATAAAATGTAAAAAAAAACTTTAAAAAATAAATTAGTTTTGTGAAAATTTTAGAAAAATGGTATAAAATAAAAATTTTAAAAATATATATTTACAAAATATCTACATTTGAAGACATTGACATCGATTTTGCCATGATTGATGATTTTCGGGTGGAAAGAAGACCCGACAAATTCAAGGAATTTTCCACAACATAAATTTTCTGACATAAATTTATTGAATTTTTGATGAACTTTTATAATTTTTAAAATTAAATTTTTGGTTTGTACAACGGGTCATAGTTTAGGTTTTTTCTTTCTTAAGTTTCAAATCCCAGTGGGTGCTGATGAGTAGTGTAGCGACTACGGAACAGCTAGTTGTCCCCCAGCTAAAGATTTGATTATTATTTTTCTTGTCTTCTCCAATCAAAATTATTGATCACAGCAGATTTGTATTGTAAAAAATCCTTCCTAAGAAAAAAAAAAAAAAAAAAAAAAAAAAAAAAAAAACTTAAGAAAGAAAAAACTTGAACTATAACCCGTTGTACAAAACAAAAATTCTCTGAGATTTTTTTCTCATTGTGTAAAATGTGTGGGATTAAGGATTTTTTATGGGAATCCCTATAAGAAAATCTCTACCCGCTAAAGGTATTAAAAATCTTTTTAACATTATTATCTTCAAGTAAAACAAATTTTATTGTTTGGTTTATTTTTAAAACCAAAAAAGTTCTCATCTTAGTACCGAGTACAATGTATACGAGTATATTATTTAATTTTTATGTATTTAATTAATGCATGCAAAGTAAGCAAAAATTCAACTTTAACTGCTGGCGCTCTCTTGCCCTTTTTCCACTGTTTTGCAGTTAGACAGACAGACAGACAGAAAGACAGAGAGATATTCAAAAATAAACATACAAAATAAAAACATATTCTGCTCCAGATACTCGTATTTTAAGTACGTTTTTCATTTGGCAGACACAAAGGGAAGCGGATTAACTTTGAAAGTGTCATCGACAGGTACGACGATCGAATTGTATGAATGGTAAATAAAACTGGTATCATCAAAATATTTTTTATGTTTGTTAAATTTATTGGGAATTATCTTTTTACGTTGCCGTCTTTTACAGCTTTGTTTGGCGACAAACCAACTCGTAAAACTTCTTTTATTTCAATTAAGTGGAAAAATAAAAGAAAATATTGTTATTAATTGCTTAATAAAAGCGATTTATAATGGAGTTCGGTTTTTTTGTGACTTCATAAAAAATTACATAAAAGCTCAAAAATATAAAATAAAGAGTATATGCATACTAAAGGCGAATTCGTACCAGGGGCCAGATTCCGCAACGATTATTTTTTTACCAGTGAACACTCAATGTAAAATTCAACGACAGGCGTAGTGTTCACTTTTCAATAAAAAACGATTCCGTAAGAATCAATGAATTTTATTGTGCTGAATGTGTTCGTAAAGGCAGAATGAGGAGCTGAATGCTCAAATCTGCTATCACACATATATCTGGAATTTTGCCCCAGGTAAATGCAAGAGCAATAAATACAACACTACAAAAAATATATATTTTTCATATATCAAGGGAAAAGTATAAACACAAACAGGAGTCAAAAAAAAAATTTTATAAAAAAACATTTACAAGAAAACACAAACTTTAAATTATATCCTGAAACTTTTAGTTATTTCGTGAAAATTAAAGTCTAAGATCATAAAGCTTGGAAAGGTGAAAATGGCCAGCCAGATTGGGGAGGATCCTGGATGATACCTGGCGCTCAAGATATAATAAATAATTTAAAAAATTGTTAAAAAAAAATTTGTTTTTTCAATTTTCTTTTATTTATTCCATTGACATCTGAAACAAATTAAAATTTAAAAAAAAGTTGTCACCTGTGCTGTCAATTTCGCCTGTTATGAATTCACCTTGATCAATACGGTTCAACAATTTTATAGAAAATGTCACATTCCTTATACTTTTCAGATGGTGATTGTTAAGGAAAATTGAGAGAATGAAACTACCTTGTATTTTTTTATATCATGATAATATAAATATGATACTTTTTTAAATATGTATGTTCTGTCGCAGACGAGCGACTCGCCTAGAAAAAATTTATGTGAAAAGCATTAATTTTTTTCGAATGCAAATATTTTAAGCGTGTCGTTCGCCAGTGTTCTGTAAACCCTTGGTAAGGGTTTCGGAAGCCAACACAATATAAGCCATGCGGCTTTTCTACACTTTTATTTGCTAAAACCAACAAGAGACCCCTTCTCCTCTTTACCCGAAAAACAGAGTACCCTGATTTGGAATACGCCAAGGCAAACCCTGTTCCCCGGGGGGACTCGTATATATACAGTTTGCAAAACGTAAAACGCTTTTCAGCATGTTCTGTTACAAACAACATAAATAAATAAATAAATTCATCATTAAAATGCCTACAACGTTTTTGCTTCCTGTATTGGCTTTAAAAAAGAAATCCCCCTTTCAAAAGTAAACATTTGACGCAGAAAATTAATATACTCAAAGGAATTTTTTTTTTTTTTTTAACTGCAACATTTTTATTCGGTTTTCTTCCAAATAGAAGAAAACATTAAATTTTATCTTTGCATTACTTAATTTCGTCTTTCAAGTGCAGTTTGTAGAAAACCTTCCAAATCGCGACAAAATTTCTAGCGTTTTAATTTGGCAGAACACCTCTTTGGCATTTTCAATTTAATTCATTTTAATCAATAAGCGTTTTTCAGAATATGAACTTTAGATGGCATAATGTTTGACGATATACGAGGTCTGCTCAAAAAATAACCGTTACTTGAATTTTTTTTTCAAAAGGTATTTATTTATTCATTAATAACTATATTGTCTCCTTTAAAGTGATCCCACTCAGATATAATACGTTTACGCCAGCGTTTTTTTTCAATCCTCGAAACATTTCTGAAACGTGCTTTTTGGTATCGCCAACAGTTTTCTGAAAAATGTTATCTGATCACAAACTCAACGATCACAATAACCATAATCGTCGTATGTACAGTGAAACGTGGTCAAGTTTTGACAGGTTACTACAAGCGTGAATAATATCGGGGAGCTGACTAAAATATAGCTGACAAACATAACTTTTGACTAGTCAGATGTGAAATTACCCCATCGTGCGCAGTTAAATATGGATGTAATTTTATCAGCTGTTTACTAAAGTTTACGAATTTTTGCAATTTTTCTGTTCGAGTACAAGAATATTTTCAGATACTAATTTTTACAATTTGCTGAAAAATTGCTCATTTACTCATAATGTTAAAATCTATGCTCTCTTTTGCTGCAAAACCAGCAAAGTCTATGTGCTTTCTCAGAATAGTGTAAATTGTAAACAAAAGTTTGACATAAGTATTTCTGCTACGATTTTGTTTTTTGTTGTTTTAGTGTTACCATCTGGTAGATAGTGTTGCCTGGTTTGTGGTCTGTATAACTTTTTTTAAATTATCCCAAAAGTGATGAAAGTGTAAGCACGTAAATTAGTTTAAAAAAAACAACATAGTTTATGCGCTTTCTCAAAATAGTGTAGCTTGTAAACAAAAGTTTGACATATGTAAGTATTTCTACCACGATTTCGTTGTTGTATTTATTGCAGTAGTGCTACCACCTGGTAGATAGTGTTGCCTTGTTTGCGGTCTGCATAACTTTCTTTAAATTGCCATAAAAGTGATGAAAGTGTAAGCACGTAAATTAATTTTAAAAAAACAACATAGTCTATGCGCTTTCTCAAAATAGTGTAGCTTGTAAACAAAAGTTTGACATATGTAAGTATTTCTACCACGATTTCGTTGTTGTATTTATTGTAGTAGTGCTACCACCTGGTAGATAGTGTTGCCTTGTTTGCGGTCTGCATAACTTTCTTTAAATTGCCATAAAAGTGATGAAAGTGTAAGCACGTAAATTAATTTAAAAAAACCAAGTCTATGCGCTTTCTCAAAATAGTGTAGCATGTAAACAAAAGTTTGACATATGTAAGTATTTCTACCACGATTTTGTTGTTGTATTTATCGTAGTGGTGCTACCATCTGTTAGATAGTGTTGCCTTGTTTGTGGTGTGCATAACTTTCTTTAAATTGCCATAAAAGTGATGAAAGTGTAAGCACGTAAATTAATTTAAAAAAACCAAGTCTATGCGCTTTCTCAAAATAGTGTAGCATGTAAACAAAAGTTTGACATATGTAAGTATTTCTACCACGATTTTGTTGTTGTATTTATCGTAGTGGTGCTACCATCTGTTAGATAGTGTTGCCTTGTTTGTGGTGTGCATAGCTTTCTTTAAATTGTACCAAAATTTATAAAAGTGTAAGCACGTATATTAATTTTAATTTTATATTGACTGGCATCCCCTCCGTATTTCTAAATATAGTTATATAATATATAAGTTATTTACCTCGACTTTCTTTAATGTTATTGTTATATCCAATCTATGAGGCGTTTTATTTAATGGATCCAACTCCGGAGTGGTTGTTATGATGGGCAAAGGTATTTCAAAATCATCATAATATTCGTCTTCTTCCTCGGTCAACTCATCCTCATCGGGATAATCCGGACCATACATCCACAACTCACTCATTTTGTTAAGGTTTTTATTTTTTACAATAAAACTTTCAACACTTTTAAATATTGTATTATGAAAACATTTTTTAAACTTTTGAAAATATTTCCTGCTTTGTAATTATTAAGCACTCATCTATGAAATATTTATATATGTACATACATTTATCATTCTTATTTGTATTATTTTTTTTAATATTTGAAAATTTTTTTATTTTCTGGTGTTATAAAACACTTTTTTGCACCACAAACAAATTTTTCATTCCAACGTATCGTACTTTTTAACACGAGCAAGGTACAAGAAACACTCAAAAACATTTTTTTGATTTACATAAATTTCAAAATTGTTAAAAAAAACACACAAAATTTTGATTGGCAATTCTTTAATTTCTATTTGATTTTGAAATTTCTTTGCTTTTATTTTACAAAATCAAATACAAATTTAAGAAGAAAGGAAAAAGATAGAGGAAAATTGCAAGAAAACAAATTATTTGCAAACAAAATTAAATAAAGGGAATATTCAACAATTGTTGCACTAAAGCATAAAAATCTCGAATGCAAGTGGAAAACGCCAACTGGGAGGTGTTTTTTTTTTTTCTAAATTCTTCAAACGAACATGTGTTTGATTAGAAAACTGAAATATAAATTCAAATACACACAAATCACGCTATAACGAACTGTGTCCCATTAGATATATCAAAAACATCTTTATAACGCAAAGTTTAAATTTGAAGTATTCCTTCTTAGTGCAAATAATTAAACGACGGTAGTCTTTTGAGCCTTTATTGGGATAAATTTTGCTCGCCAAAGACTTTCTCTAAGACCAGTGTAGCTAAACAGGCCAGTACTGCACCGATTGGCAGAGATAACGGAGTGAGAGATAAATGAGCTGGATACCTTTATGTGGTTCTCAGGTTGGTTAAGATCTGAAAAGGTGGTTAGTTTCTAGGTCTTTCAGGGCAAATATTTCCGTCAAGCAACACAACACAATTGGGCAAAATCATTCATTTGTGTGAATCTTTCATTCTCTTTCAGAAAGCTTAAATTATATATCGCTCTTTTATTGCAACATAGTTATATCTGAAAAAATTTGCTTTTCGAGTTAACCTTGTATATTGTGCGTTGTTTTCTTTCATCTATTTGAATGACTAATATCCTTCAAAGTAAATGGAGATATTGCAATAATAGCACGTGGCAGTATCTATATAATTAATAGGCAAACATGTTTTTATACCCTTCACAAAAAATGTAAATAAGTTTGTGATTCCGTTTGTAATTTCTACAACTTTCATTTGAGATCCTGTAAAGTATATATCTCTCCTTTATTGCAACATAGTCATATCTCACATCTTTTCGAGTTAACAATGCAGAACTATTAACAGTTCTACCTTTTATATTGTGCCCAAAATTTATTCAAATAACTTTTAAATTGTTTCCTTTAGAACCAGTAAAAAATTATAAATAGCTTGTTTTCTATGTTTCCCAGCTATCTATATGTCGACATTTCATAGGAACTACCCTAATCATCAGTAGACTTTGGAAAGTAAAAAGTTATAAATAGCTTGTTTACTATGTTTCCCAGCTATCTATATGTCGACATTTCATAGGAACTACCCTAATCATCAGTAGACTTTGATTAGGGTAGTTCCTATGAAATGTCGACATATAGATAGCT
Source organism: Thecocarcelia acutangulata (assembly GCA_914767995.1). Lineage (NCBI taxonomy): Eukaryota > Metazoa > Arthropoda > Insecta > Diptera > Tachinidae > Thecocarcelia > Thecocarcelia acutangulata. Next base: position 33,384,898 of record OU612094.1, on the reverse strand, counting down.
GGGAAACATAGAAAACAAGCTATTTATAATTTTTTACTTTCCAAAGTCTACTGATGATTAGGGTAGTTCCTATGAAATGTCGACATATAGATAGCTGGGAAACATAGAAAACAAGCTATTTATAATTTTTTACTGGTATAAATGTTAGAAGCTTAAATAGCGAATAAAAAACTTAATTGTTTCCTTTAGGAAATATTTTTTAAAAAATTTTCTAAGACTTGTATGAAGACTAAAAATTTAAAATGCGTTTTTCTCGAAACGAGATTTTTTTAGTTATGACTATGTTGCAATAAAGGAGCGATATATTTTAAATTACAATTAATAGAAAAGTCGATTTAGCGCTGTCCGTCTGCCTCTCGGTCGGTCGTTGAAATACGGTTTCTGAGAAAACCTTTAGACTTATAAACTTTTTTCTTTCACCTTTCTTTTACCCTATGGTTTTGCTATTGAAATTCAGTAAAATCGGTTCACATATAGCTGAGAAATATCTAAAATTCCGAAAAAAAACCATTAATTTTTGCAATCTCGTATGAAAATTTTTGAACAAAAAATTGTTTGTTTTGTTTCAAACTTCACACACTTATTAAACATGGCAATTACAAAGCAAAAAATTTTTTTCCCGATATCGGTCCGTATATACTCGAAATATAGCCTAAACCGATTTTTAATGAAAAGGTCGCGTAAGCGAACTTAAGAATTTTTTTGCTTAAAATTATTTCTGGTAATAAAAAGTGGTTACTAAAATCCAAAAAATAAAAATTTCTGATATCCGTCCTTATACCCGAGATATAGCCAAAACCAATTCTTCAAGAATATGTCGCGTAAGCGAATTTAAACAACTTTTGTTTTGCTTAAAAGTTATTCTAGCTACAAAAGGAGGTTACTAAAATACAGAACATGAAAGTTTCTGATATCGGTCCATATACTCGTATACCCGAGATATAGCCTAAACCGATTTTTCCATGAAAATGTCCCGTAAAAGGGAACGTAAACCACTTGTTTTGCTTAAAAGCTGTTCTGGTAATAAAAGAAGGTTACTAAAATACAGAAAATGAGAAATTCTGATATCGGTCCATATACTCGTATACCCGAGATATAGCCTAAACCAATTTTTCCATGAAAATGTTGCGTAAAAGGGAACTTAAACCACTTATTTTTTGCTTGAAAGCTGTTCTGGTAATAAAATACATAACATGAAAGTTTCCGATATCGGTCCATATACTCATATAGCCGAGATATAGCCTAAGCCGATTTTTCCATGAAAATGTTGGGTAAGGGAACTTAAACAACTTTTTTTGCTTAAAAGCCAATCTGGTAATAAGAGAAGGTAACTAAAATACAGAAAATGAGAAATTCTGATATCGGTCCATATACTCGTGTACCCGAAATATAGCCTAAACCGATTTTTCCGTTAAAAAAAATTTTTTTTGCTTAAAAGCAGTTCTGATTATTAAAGGAGGTTACTTAAATATAGAAAATTAAAATGTTCGACATGGGTCCATATATATCCAAGATATAGCCTAAACCGATTTTTTCATGAAAATGTCGAGTAAGCGAACTTAAAAATTTGTTTGCTTAAAAGAAGTTCTGATAATATAGGGTGTTTTTTTAAGCCCGATAGAACTTGAAATTGTAAAAAATAACACAAAAAATTAAATTGTAATCAAAATTTTTTTTTATTCGAAAGATCAATACGTGACATTAACATTTGAAAATGATTTCGGGCATATGGGCACCGCGGCTGTTCTTGACGAAGCGCATTCTGGACGTCCAATTTTGGGCCACTTTTTCGAGCACTGCTGGCCGTATGTCACGAACAATGCTGGCCTCCAAGGCGTCAATTGTTGCTGGTTTATCAGCATAAACCAGTGACTTCACGTAGCCCCACAGGAAATAATCGAGAGGTGTCAAATCGCACGACCTTGGAGGCCAATTGACAGGTCCATTTCTCGAAATCAACTTATCGCCAAATTTTGATTTCAGTAAGTCGATGGTTGCGTTCGCCGTATGGCACGTAGCGCCATCCTGTTGAAACCACATCTCCTCCGGATCAATGTCATCCATATTTTCAAACAAAAAATCATTGATCATGGTGCGGTAACGATCTCCATTGACCGTAACGCGAGCTCCGGCCTCATTTTTGAAGAAATAAGGTCCGATGATGCCACCAGCATGAAAACCGCACCAAACAGTGCATTTTTCTGGATGTAATGGAGTCTGTAGGGTCTCTTGTGGATTGGTCTCACTCCATATGCGGCAATTTTGCTTATTAACAAACCCGTGAAGCCAAAAATGCGCCTCATCGCTGAACACAATTTTGCGATAAAACAACGTCTATAAGTTGCGCGAATCGACGACTGATTTTCAAAGTAAATTTGGATAATTTCGTAGCGTTGTTCAAGCGTGAGTCTATTCATGATGATTTGTCAGAGTATACTGAAACAAATAAAAAAAATGTTTCATCAAAATTTAATTTTTTGTGTTACTTTTTACAATTTAAAGTTCTATCTAGCTTAAAAAAACACCCTTTATAAGGAGGTTACCAAATAGAAAAAAATTAAAATGTCCGATATGGGTCCATATATACCCGAGATATGGTCTAAAACGATTTTTCCATGAAAAAAAAATTTTTTGGAAATATTCCATTCCTCATAACAAGTCTGCCACGGCACCAAGAGAGAACCCAAATGAGCAGATTTTCATAAAGCTGGCAGCTTGTAAAATTTAGCCTAGCCTCTTCTCGCATATTCTTCGGAATACGTATTAATGCCGCCCGTAGAGCAGGTTTTGCCTAACCAGGTCACTCTGCTTTTTGGGGCATAGACGGAAATATGCCAACCTTTAACCATTCCTTTCGCCGCTTTCATTTTGTTCCCGAATAATTGTCCTCGTGTGTGATAGCCCATTCGTTGTATCGAGTAGGCAATTGCTGAAGGGTTTGTTATATCAAATAAACGTTGAAGCGAAATTCGTTACACCGCGCTTCGCCTGTACTATTAAACAATTATTTTCTTAGGGACTTATCTTGCTTTCCGTTGTTCATACATTGTTGTTTTCTACATTATTCTTCAAATCCATTTTCATATAATTGTTACCATTCAATTTATTAACACATTTCTTTGAGTGTATAGTATAAAACGCTGCATTTGTTAGCAAATGCCAAGAAAAGTTTTTATTTTGCATTCTGATTATTTTTTCTCACACTAGCAAAACAAAACACAAGTTCAAGTTTAAGGAAATGTACAACCAAATTTACATCGAAAAAAACGTAATAAATGGGGCAGGTAGTTTTTTTTTAACTTTGGCTGCTGAAATAGAACGTTTTTTTTCAAGTCTAGTATCATCATAATCAAACCAACACGAGCAATTACGACTAATTATAATTTTGTTCGAGTGGAGTGGAATGGAATAACAACAATACGTTTCGTTCGTATTGTTTTCTTTTTCAACAGGTGGCAATGAACTCTATTGTTTTGAATGTCTTGCAAAACATCTGAGTTCTCACTTGCATTTATTGAAAGAAAAACCTGTTTCGAACAAATAATTTATTTATATTAAATATTTATTAGCTCATTAAAAAAAATATAAATCATATTTAAAGTTAATTCGGTCGCCACTGATTTATCACACTGAACGTAATTTGCAAGCTTAAAATAATTAATGAAAGATATAATGTTTGTGAGCAGATAAGTATTTTAATAGAAAATTTTGGAATTAAAGTAAAGGAATACAACATATCGAACATAGGAGTAAAATAAAACATTTTAGAGTTATTTATAATGTTTAACCCTAACCGTATTGATAACATTTTTACACGTAGACTCTTGATAAAGCCACCTGGACACCCGTGAATACTAATTTTTCCTTTACGATTTAAATATGAAAACAATGCGTTAGGTTGTAATTCGGAGGATTACAGTATTGTTATTTATGGTGTTTATGGCAAAACTGTTACACCTATGCAACACATAGAGGTTCAACACGTTCTTTTCTAAAAAAAAATATGGCACTCTATTAACCCTAAATGCATGGTTTTTGATAAATAAAAAGCTTTTAATTATCTGGAGAATTAATGTAGTTGAAGGAGATAATAAAATAATAACCACAAAAAAACATACTGATGTATAATTACATCATCTTGCACATTTTTTTTCTCCTTTGGTTATTTTTATATAAATATTCCGTTTTAGCGATTATTTTCAATGGAGAAAACTGACTATTTAACATGACGATGTCCTAAGAGGTAGTCAGTTGTCCAACTCTGCATTACTTTTCAACTAGGTTAGGTTAGATAGGCAGGCCACTGGATTCTCCAGAGAGTATCCGGATACTCCAGCCGACTTTGGTCCTGAAAGTCCGTTTGTGATTGCTTGAAAAGAATTAGGTTGTGATAAAGGAAAAAAATAAAATGTTATAGGTATATAAAAGGAGTGAGGAAGAAGGAGAGGTGAGGAGAGGCGGGAAACTGCTTAATATGGCATTACTTGCTGATTTACTAGCCATCCGCTACTTCTTATGAAAGAAGCTAACGCAATCAGTTTGACCGAGGCCAGGCATGATAGGCTATTAAAGCTCCGCTCGCCTAAGCATCTTAGACGATGATGCTCCAATACCGGGCATGTACCGAGTAGATGAAGGATCATCTTCTCCTCCTCGTTTTGGCAGCTTCTACAGAAGTCGTTATATGGTAGGCCTAGTCTCCTGGCATGATTCCCAAGCGGGCAATGTCCAGTGATGACTGCTACCGTCATTCTTAGGAGAGATCTTGGAAGTTTCAATAGCTCCCCTGTCTTCTCTGAGTTAATGTACGGCCACAGGTTCCTTGATATAAGGCATGTGGGCGCCGTGAGCCTTTTCTCTTGGGCGTGTTCTAGCATGTGGAGTTTTATTCTTTTTACTTTTCAATTAACTTAATGTTAGTTTTCTAAAAGTCAACTTTTATCGGACTTATATATATATATATATATCTATTCAGAAATTAACCGCGGATTTTAAGTAGGTTTTTTCAATTCGTTTTTCAAAAAAACAAGATCTAAAGCTGCAAAAATTTTATATATATTACAAAAACGAAGATAAAAAATACTAAGATAAATTTTATTTATATTATTATTTTATTTTTTTAATTTCCTTTGATTGTTTAATTGCCAAAATTTTTTTTTTTACAGTTAAAATTAATTCAGTTATGAGTGTTTCTATGCACTTTTTACCGTTTTTGTTTAGTTATACTTTTAAGTTTAAAACTTTTGCAACTACTGTTTTTCTAAAATAAACATTAAAAATAATAATTGCAAAATGATGAACAACAGCATGCGAATAAATTTAATACAGTTAAAACGAATTTCAGACATGCTGCACGGCAAAATTTTATCAACAGCCGATATAAAAATAAATTTAAATAAAATAATAATAAAAAACATGGAATTTTTAAATATTAAAAAAAGACAATAACATTAATAAAAATATAAAAAAAAACTGACCAATACATCAAATATGTTATCGGGTTTAGTATTTCTTTTTTATTCGTTTTTAATTTATCTTTAATTAATTTATTTTTTATTAAAGAGAAAAATTTTTTTTGTCTGGAAAGTTTTACACAAATGTATTTTTAGAACTCTTCGAATTAATTACAATAATTTTTGTTGAAACGGACCCGTTGTTATAAATAAATGATGGATCATTTATTTATTGTTTATTTCTTGTGTAAATTGGTTTAATAGCCTTAATAATACTCGTAATTTAACTCAAATTGAGTTAAATTGTGAGTACTTCCCACTTTTTTGTAAGGTGCTAAAAATAATGAACAATAATGTATAAAAAAAAAAGAAAAACGTTTCATGGAACTAGATGCCTTACACTGAAAAATATTTGCTTCATATTTCTAATGAACCCAATTCATTAGATAATTTTCATTAACGGAATGAAAAATTACGTTCCATCAATGAAGATTCATAGCATTAATGAAAATATTCATTCAAATTGATTCATTAGGTTTCATAATTTCATTAGAAAATTTCATTGTTTTTTATTACAAAAAACTTTTGAAGGCTGGGTGCAAAATTTTAGAGATTTAGTAAAAGTGAGATGATAAATATATTTCAACTACTAATTAAATGATAAAGTAAATTATTTTATACATTAATTACTGTGTAAAAAATTTTTTAATAAAATAAAATTTCAATAGTGTATTAAAACAATAAAAAATTATTTTATGCTTAATATAAAAAAAAAATTGTTTAGTTTCTCTTGAGTAGCGCAATTCTAATGAAAAAAGATCATTAAAATAATGCAACTCTTCCTTAAACTAATGATTTTATTTCGTTAGAATGAAGAAAATTTTTCACCAAATTAGTGAACACTTTCATTGGTTCAACAAATGTATTCATTACACTAGAGAAAATATTTCATAAAAATAATGTAACACATTCATTGGCCTAATGAAAAAATTACGTTTGAATGATGAAGAAGATTTATTAAAGGAATTAAAGCTTTACTTAATGTTAAAGTACCAAATTCATAAAACTTATGAAATTCAGTCGTTAACTTAATGAATATTTTCATTGCTTTAATGTAAGCTATTCATAAATATTATGATTCATGCTTCATTAACTTAATGAAGTTATCATTAATCTAACGAATATATTCATTACATAATTTTTAATGAAACCAGATGCATTAGTCCAATGAAGGCCATCATTGGCGAAAAATAATGAAAATTTTCATTAGACTAATGTCAATATTCATTATATTAATGAAGGAATTCTTTTCGGTGTAGCGACACGATATTTTATGATTTTGTTATTCTGTCAATTAAACCATTTTTTCAATTATTTATATCAAAATATAACAAGTTCTAATTAGGGGAAGTTATTTTGTCATAAATGCGTTTGCGTTACAAATTGATTTTACAAATATGTCCGGGTTATTAAAGAAGTAAACAATATTGAAAGTTATTGAAAAGTAATTGCAGGGTTTTTAATTAAAACTCTTAAGGAAATGAAAACTAATTAAGAAAGTTTGGCCACTTCTGGTTGTTGGGTTTTGTTTTGACGCATGGAAAAATCTTGTGTTTATCGTACTCAAACTTCGCTTCCAATATGTATTTGATTTTTTAAAATAAATATAGTTGTTATAACTTTCACTCAACGCATTAAAAGTTATTGAATAGCGACTTAATTTGTTTTTGTTTTATACAGCAATTTGTTCAGAAATATTTTGAAATTTTCTTTCAAGTAGGTCAAACTATTATAAAGTGTCGCTAACAAATCGTACTGCAAAGCAAAATGTAATAACTTTATGTCGTTATTTAATTGCACAGAAGACCCGGCCGTCCTGATGGGGCGACTTCACACATGGCCAAATGAGCTATGACGGAGCTCCAACGAATCCTTCCAATTTTCTAACATTTTTCCTACTAAAAAAAACCCTTAAAAGCAAAAGTTGAGAAAAAGTCAAAAACATTATATTATTTATTCGATATGTAGTTGTGGAACTTTTTTGCTTATACCAAAAGCTATCGAAAAATCAATGACACAATATCGATTGCTAAATCGATCCACCCTAATATGCACACGCACACGTAGTTCTCCAATGCACGAGGCATTTCTGTTCTTTGTGTTGGTTAGAATTAAAGTAATTCTAACAGCGCTTTTACATTTGGCAACTTAGTTTATTTTTTTTTGTTTTTAGTATATACTTAGCTGGTGAGGCCTAACTTTTTTTATGTCAATAAAAATGCAAAATCTTTATTACATATTTTTCCCAACGTTTCATGAATTTTATGTTCACTTCTTCAGGGGATTTTGTCTATTTTAAAAAGAAAGTTTTTTATGAAATTACATTAATATCTTAAGTAGAAAACAATATATGAGAAACTTACATTTTTGTGATTTTACAACACAAAATTTGTCCAAACTACTTTGGACTAAACTATTTTAGATTTAATATTATATATATTATTTATTAGATTTAATATTATATATATTATATATAAGTATATTATGGTTTGAATTTTTATATATATCCCTATAGTTTAATGATTAATTATGAATTATTATAATTATGAAGTGTTAAGGAATTTAATTATATAATACTTACCATTATATTAACTTCCTTAATACTTACCAATTATTTATTTGAATTGCCTTATGTGTATACTCACCACTATGTAAAGTTGTTCGCAGTGGCAAGTCTAATCGATTGGAAACTTTCCAAGTGTCAATTTGGATCATTTCCGGTTTTTTTATATAAAAACTTACTTACCATCGAGATAACCTGAAGACTGCTAGTGCGATCAACAAATTTTTTTCCCTACTACAACCCGTTTGTTAACATACGAGCACTACCCTGCAACTCAGGTGAATAATAAATATAACCTATTAGATTTATTGAAAAGAAATAATAAATCCTCTTTTATTTTATTTCTTTTCCCCACATCATTATCATTAACTCAACCCGAGTTAATAATATTCCCAATTCTGCTTTGCATAAAGCAGAGTTGGTTAACACAAAAGATTGCTTTTAGCACCCAAAAAGCATCAATTTTGTTCAAAATTATTGAAATTATATTTATAGTCAAGTAATACAACATTTATACACTAATTTCCTTAAGCACTATTTTTTATAATAATATTATAAATGGCGCTTAAGTTGTCAGTATCTTCTTTTTTGTTCATTGCTAACGATTTTTAACATTATTTTCTTTGTCCAGTATTTTGATGTTGTTAAAGTCGGGTATATGTTTGGTTTGTACAGTATGTTGCGATAAAGCAGTGCTTTCTTTTTCTTATTAATGTCTGTCTTATGTTTATTTATTCTAACTGCTAAACTTCTTTTTGTTGTACCTATGTAAACGAGATCACAGCTGTTGTTATCATCACCTTTACATGGAATTTGATAGACAACGTTGTTTTGTTGTAGTTTGTCTATAGGTGTTTTTGTTTTTGTGAATATTGTGCTTAAAGTCTTATTTGGTTTAAAAGCCAATGTTATGTTGTTATTGTTTATTGCACATTTTATATTGCGGTTGTCTGTTAATCCAGGTATATATTTGATGCTGTAATATTGTTTGCTTTCATTGTTAGGGTTGCCATTTCTATTGCTTTTTGGATGATTTGGTGTATTTATGATATTTATGATATTTATTAGTTTGTTTTCATTTATTTTCTTTTAAACTTGCTTCTATGTTCACATGCAGCAATTTAGCTACTCAACTTTCATTTTGTTGTACTTAAATTTTCTTAATTTTTTTGAAAGGCCGGAAAATTAAACATAAAATATCAAAAATATAAAAAATAAGTAAGAATATACGAAAAAAAATTAATTCCAAGTCTGTACTCAAATATCAGCAATTTTTCCCCATTTAAGCTGCTCTTGCCTCTCAAATCTACAACCACAAGACTTGGGCAAGAGAATTGCGCAAGTTAGTTGCCGAATGTGAAAGCGCTCTTAGCAGTTTCAATTATTAGCATTGGCCGTATGTGACTGTGAACAAATGAAACAATCCAAGTACTCTCGTAGATGAAATTTCTAAACTTTGTGTCCTTTGCTCATAAGGGCATGAGGATTTTTGACAGATTGTGAAAATTACATCAGCATTGTGTGATTTAAATCTGCACCTGCCTTCTAGGGCTTAAGTTATTGCAGGCCGTGTGGCTTGCAAGGCTCATATAGGTCATAACGTTTGCCATAAGTTTGTAACTATATAAACAAACCCCTTTGCTGAAGAGTTCACCTTCTTTCTAATCCCTCCTGTATGAAATTTCCCAAAAGTCAATAAAAGACAAGGCTTAATAAGTTAATAGGCCGAAGCCCATTAAAAGTATCAGCCCTTAACCAACTCACATCTGATTCCTTACATTGCAGGTATCTCTTGCAAGGGAAGTTATTAGCTACCGAAAACCGGCATGCACCATAGTCACCAGGGAAGACTAATTCTCTTTCTTGCGATTTTAGGTTTATACCACAGCCAGAACGTTTCAACGAAGATGAAGGCAGCTCAATCATGACCAGCGCCCAGATGATCTGCAAGCATAACTTCCCGGGGCTTGCTGATCCCCGTTCTACTAATTAACCTTTGGTGACGGTTTCGGGAATCCATCTCAACATAAATTACGCAGCTTGCTAGAGTTTTATTTGTTACAACAAACGAGGGACTCCTTCCCCTCTATGCCTTAGAAAACAGAGTGCCCCAGGTTTGGTATATACCAATGCAAACCTACTCGCCAGGGCGAGAACTTTTGACAGATTGCGAAATTGGTTTACACCAGCATTCGCCTTATCTGCCTAATATGTTGATAGGCCAACTCCAAGGGGTGAATTATTCACGATTCACCAGTGATACCGCGTGGTTTGCCAAGCTCATAGAGATCGCAACTTTTTGCTATAAGTTTGTAGCCCTTCTAATACCTCCTGTATGCAATTTTCCAGCAGTCAATGAAAGACAAGGCTCAATGAGTTGGTAGGACGAATCCCATTAAGAGCATCAGCTCTTAACCAAATCCTCCGTCCAACCATCACTCCTGGTTCCTTACTGTTAAAATATGTATTGCGAGACAACATTACCTCAGGGGGTTGTTAGCCTCCAAAAACATGCATGCACCATATTTATCAGGGAAACTAATTCCGCTTCCTGCGATTTTAGATTTAAACAACATGCAGAACGTTTCAGCCAAGGCAGGCACCTCAACCATGCTCAGCACCGAGAGATCTGCAAAGCAGAATCTCTTGGGGGCTGTGCTGGTCACCGGTCTGTAAATTTTTACTCTTGGTACAGGTTTCGGAAGTCCAACACAACATAAGGCATATGGCTTGCTAGGCTTTTGTTTGCTACATCAAATAAGGGACTCATCCCAAACTTCATTCTTTGGGGCTACTAGAAGTCACGCGTTTATGCCATCAAGCCCCAGAAAATTACAGCCCTTAAAGAGATTATCTAACAGTGAACAAATTGCGATATTTGGGCTAAAAAAGCAAATTTGTGCTAACCAATTCTGTCTTATATAAAACAGAATTGGGATTATAAAGCTACGTACACACGGTTGGCAGATCTTACAATATTGACAGTAAAATTGTCTGAAAATTTATTACAATCGTGTGAACTGCCAATTTTTAACTTCTAAAAAAAGTCAGAAAAACCATTGTCAATCAACTGTAAGACGACAATGTTGTCAGGCATCTGACAATCGTGAGAACACTCTTCGTTGGCATTGCCAGATAATTGGCTAGTATTGTAAGCTAAGTTTTAATTGTCAGATGTTTAAAATTAATGCACCTGACAATGGCATTATTGTCAGCAAAAAGTTTGATGGGCAACACTGCCAAACAGATCGTTATTGATATACATAAGTGGCAACACTTTACAACATGTCTGGCAATTTTTTTCATCTAACAATCTGACAACCGTGTGAACTGACAATTTTTGTTGTCAGATGAATTATTTGTCAGACCATAGTCTGACAATGAATTTGTTAGATTTTCTTACGATCGTCTGAACACACAATTTACTTCTGCGGGACCATTTTTCATTGTCACTACATTGTCAGCATGTTGCCAGATCTTATAATATTGTAACATTTGACAACCGTGTGTACATAGCTTTAGTAACTCAAATGAGCCAGTTATACGCCATGTTTTGGGGAAAAGGAATAAAAAGCGGGTTAATATTTATTCTCGAATAAAATATAAAGTAGTTAATTAATTATTCACCAGCGTAAATAATAATCGATGAGTCCAAAACTAAGGTTGATCGCACTGTCTAGTCTACCGTTGAAGCTGGTATGTAAACCAATTAATTTATCTACCGGAAACGATGTAAAACCAAAATGACACTTCGAGAATTCCAATTGACTTAACTTGCCAATTCGAAGAACTTTACAAAGTGGTGAGTATAGATAAGTAAGTAATTCAAATAAATGAGTGGTAAGTACAATTCATTAAAGTAACTCACTAATAATTCTTACAATAGAATATGTACTAATATATTTATGACTAAAAACAGAATAATTTTGTCCAAAGTAGTTTGGACAAACAGGAATGCGAACAGCTATCACAAGAAATATTGCGGAGAGTTATCGAAAATGCAATAAAACAAACACATACATAGGTGCAAGATAAATGTCTGATATCGTATGTTCCAAATAACAGAAAATATTGTCAATAGAAGTAGTGTCTTGTCTTCCAGCCTGTGTACACCTGTTTTTCTTTCACTTTTGTCCGTGTTTTCTTTATACTCGTACAATCATTATTAATTTCTTTGCAATGTAATACCTTGCAGTATGGGAGGTGTTGAACTAAGTTTTGCTACACTGATCAGTTTTAACTAATTTAACTTCTGTGATAACGTTTGTTTTGGTCTTTCTGTGTTGTTATTAAAAAGTTTTTTTATCTTGGAGCAGTACTGAGAGAATGCACCCTACATACACTGCTTGTGTAGGGATCATCCTCTGAGTACTGGAAATAGGAAAATAGATTGTGGGAAGGAGGTAAGAGAGAGTAATATTTGTGGACGTTCGTCTTGCACCTATCAATAACAACACGGAAAACCCAAGACAAACATTATCACACCATTTAAAGTATTGGAACTAATTTCGTTATACCTCATCAGTGTCCAATATACATAATTACTTTCGACACTGCTCCGATTAACAAAAATTAGTCCAACACCTCTCACACTGCTAGGTAATGAATTGCATCAAGAGAATATAGGAAGAAAACACGGATGAACGTAAAAAATGTAAGTATATGTAAAAACAAAAAGCAAACCACTATTGTCAATGCAAATATCTAAATGCACTACTAACACTTTCCCAATCCTCTTAAACTATTTTCCTAGTTCCAGTACACTGCACTGCATATGAAGGAGTCATCCAGTGAGTACTGGTGTCCAAGGCAAAACAATTAAAGATTTCCGACACTCAAACTAACTTTTTTATTTAGTAAATAAGTTATTCAAAAACAGTATTGGATGATTACTTTGGCGCCCCTGTGTACAGACGAGAAAGATATTTGGCCTTGGGGGCTAATTCTGTCATTCGCTTACGAGCGAGTTCTTACTCGACTGTGTGAGTTTTTACACTTTTGAGACTATCTCATTCGATATCGAGTAAAAGATATCGAAATTTCTAATGATGGCATTCGATAGCGAGTAACCGTGCAACTTTTTACTCATAAGCAAAAGTACTATCGAAAGCCCGCCAAACAGAAAAACACAAAAGAAATGTAATTTGTTTTGAATATAAAATGAAATGTATAAATAATTTTTTATTTCAGGTGAGCGAAAATTAATTTTACACAAAAAGAAATGTTGACCAATTTTAAGCGGTGGAAAGTTGTGCCTCAAAATTTAATTGAGTCAACAAATAGTTAAACGCTTCCCTTGTGAGTATAAATCGTCTCTTGAAACTATGAAATAATTATTCTTTATTTTATGGATGTATTTGAATAAAATATTGACTGCACTTACTCGTTGTTTGGCAAATTTAAAGGCTCTGCACTTCCCCTAATTGTTTTCCTTATGTGTATTAGGGGTAGCCGTTTCATCGGAGTCAGACGATGATGCATAGTAATGGGTGATTTTATAAGAACTATCGGAAATTAAAAAAAAAAACACATAAAATTCAGAAAAATGCATGAAATATTTATTTGGATCGATAGTTGGGTCGATATAGTTTAATGTTTGAAGATTATTTCATGCAAATGTTGGCCGCGGCTGCGCCTCAAATAGTCCATCCGCTTAGTCCAATTTTGGCATACTCTTTCCAACATTTCGGTCGGTATCTCACGAATAATGTGTGCAATGTTGGCTTCCAGTGCGTCAATCGAAGCGGGTTTGTCGCTATAGACATTAGCCTTAACATAGCCCCACAAAAAATAGTCTAGAGGCGTTAAATCGCACGATCTGGGCGGCCAATTGACTGGTCCCAAGCGTGAATTAAACTGTTCACCGAACTCACCTCTCAATTGGTCCATTGTTTCGCGTGCTGTGTGGCATGTGGCACCGTCTTGTTGAAACCACATGTCATGCAAGTCAAGCTCTTCCATTTTGGGCAAAAAAAAGTTTGTTATCATCGCACGGTAGCGCTCACCATTCACAGTAACGTTGTGATTCGCATCATCTTTGAAGAAATACGGCCCAATGATGCCGCCAGCCCATAATCCGCACCAAACAGTTGTTTTTTGTGCATGCATTGGTAGCTCTTGCAATGCTTCTGGCTGCTCTTCACTCCAAATACGGCAGTTTTGCTTGTTCACGTATCCATTCAACCAGAAATGAGCCTCGTCGCTGAACACAATTCTTCGATAAAAAAGTGGATCTTCATCTAACTTTTCAAGAGCTCATTCACCAAAAATTTGGCGTTGTGGTAGGTCGTTTGGCTTCAATTCTTGCACCAGCTGTATCTTATAAGGCTTCACACCTAAATCCTTCCGCAAAATTTTCCACGTAGTGGAGTAACAGAGGCCCAATTGCTGCGAACGGCGCCGAATCGATAATTCACGGTCATCACCAACACTGGCCGATACGGCTGCGATATTTTCTTCAGTTCGCACTCTACGTAAGCGTGTTGGTGGTTTAATGTCCAACAATGTAAATTTGGTGCGAAATTTTTTTTCAATAGCCCGAATAGAAGCCTCAGTAGGTCGATTAAACTGACCATAAAATGGAAGAAGCGCGCGATGGACTTTCTTAACAGAGCACGCATTTTGGTAATAAAATTCAATAATTTGCAAGCGTTGTTCGTTTGTAAGACGATTCATGATTAAATTATAGACCAAACTGAAGATGTTTGACAGTGACACAAGATACAAAACGTGCGTGAGTTGTCAAAACTAGTGTTGCCAAAAAGATAATAGCAAAAAAATCACTCGTTATAATAATATTCAGTCCATTTCTTTTCCGTTTTTATTTTTATTGATTTGTTTGCCCGTAAATTTTAACTTGTTTTGCCAAAACAAGTGATTTTTGTTGACAAATTTTCGGCAGTGTTATAAAACACATTTTGTTAGTATTTTGCAACACTGAAGTGATAACTCGACTCGTTACGTAACGAGTCACATCATTAGAAATTTACACTATATCGAAATTATTTTCTACTCGATAGTAATTTCAATCACGAATGACAGAATTAGCCCCATGTTTCACATATCGCAAGCTAACGTTCGCAAGCATTTTGACAGACAAAATTGCCAATTGTCTCTTTTACAATGCAAAAAAATTGTTTCCAGTTTGATAAAAAAGATTTCCTTTTTACTATTCATTATTGCGAGTACACTCGTATTTAATATGAAAGTGAAAAACTCTCTGTTTATTTTAAGCGCTAAATACTTTAATTTATGACTGTCAATTTCATGCATTATTTTGAGCAGCAGCAGTCAGTTCGATTAAAAAAAAATCTGTTTAAAATTTTTATACTTTGCTTTAACAAATCAAACCTTTTGGTTAACAGCAACTAAAACTTTAATGATCATCATGTTTTGTTAATAAAATATTATTAATGATGATTTTTGTTTATAAAATTCACAGGAACAAACCAGAACAGGTTTTTGTTTATTTTTATAACCGGCATAATTACGCCGGTAATCACGTTTACCGAATCTTTTTTGTATTTCACCATTCCAGTTTGTTATAACAAATATATGTATGTACGAATATAACTAAATTTCATATACACCGGTAACAATGGCAATGAAAATGCAAGAGGAAATGTTCCATAAAATAATAAATATTTTTCAAAGTATATTTTTAAATAAAAAAAATAAGTTTTATTAAGCAATTTGGAACATTGGACATTGAAAGAGTGACTTTTAATGAAGAAAATAATTTAAAGAAGAAAAGAAATATAAATAAACATTAACAATAAAGCCGGCAGGCTTCTTTTATTTGATTAATATCTTCCAAAGGATGGTCCAACCATAACGCACGATGTCTATTGTGAGTCACACACCTTAACGTCAAATTTTTCCCCCAAATTAAATTGGCATTTTTTTATTTCAGTGTTTGAAATTCAACCATAGAGGTTTGTTGAAGCGCTTTTACCAAAATGAACGTTCAAATGAAAATGTAGTTTTGAGAGACACGATCAGGACTGCCAAAAAAGATATGTATGGAGGAAATCGTCAATATCCCGATTATTTTTGAAAATATCGTCATTTTAGTTTTGGAATATCATAAAAAAAATCGGACTCAATAACTGTAGAGAATGTCGTGGACATCTTGATAGGGAGCGAGGACCAGTTTTTAGCGGTATCGCGATTCTGTGAAAAAGTTCTGCGGACGAAAAAGCCAGATATGGAGAACACAGAACAAGATCATAATCAAGATCACAGATGAAGGATAGTATAAAGAGAATGGCTGATTAAGCCATTGGGAATCCGCCCCAAAACAATGCTAAGGCGGTCCCGAGGTGGAAATTTTTATCCCAGGCAGGTGTTTTAGTCGGTAAGTTCACTGTGGTGATCAGTCCGACACAAAACGGAGGGTACGGACCCTCTGGTCAGTGTGTAATGCATTTTCCCCCTAGCCGAAAAAAAAACAGCTTGTTTCCCTGACGAAAAATTTTTGGCGCCTCGAGAAATAATTGAAATAATATAAAACTATATAATATATAGTTTTATATTATATATAATATATAAAACTATTACATATAATATATAATAGTTTTTAATTACTTTACTACGAGTATGTTTACTAATTATTGCAATTATTCGGCCATGTCACAGAATTCACTTCCGTTCGGAAATGGAATTGATTCGGTTTTTTTAATCCTTCACAAAAAGAAAATTTAAAATTTTTTCGGAATGAAATCAATTATATAAGGTAATACTAGTTTCATTCTTGTAATTAGAAATGATTTCATTGCGAAAAGTTTTTTAATTTTTCGGTTTTTGAAGAAGTAAAAAAAGAATTCAATTCCGTTTCCGAACGGAATTAAGCTCTGTGACATGGCTGATTATTGTATAAAAGTGTGTAACAACTCCATTTTGACGCGATGTTGTTAAGTCAACCAGACTTCTGGAACATTTTCCTGTGAATGAATCGTACGATCGTGTAGGATATTGAATCAGGGTCTTTAGATTCACTTTGCGACTCATCTATAAAAAAAATAATGTAGCAAAAATCATCATTTTTAAGACAAAAATCGTCAAATCGACATTTTGCTAAAAATAGCATTTGACATAGCATAAAAATCGGCAAAATGACGATTTATCGTCAAATCTGGCTGCTATGGACACGATCCAAATGTTTAACAGGCATGGTAATAGTATGTGTGAAAATTTGTGAGTATGTGTGAAACCGATGCTGTTTGGTGTAACATCAAACAAATTTTTTGATATTTTGGCGTGCTTGCTGTTACATGCGTGATTGTATATAGCGAAAGCCATCAAACACAAACATTTTGTTTTCATTGTGAACGATTGCCGGGAAAAAGAAATAAAAAAAGAAGCAAATAACTAAACACGTAATAAAAACTATCATTATTGATTGCAAGTATACAACTACATGATTATAAATTCCAGTTTTTATTAAGCTAACCAAAAAATTTATCCCAAATAAACACATACCCCTGAAGAAGCTTGTAAAAAACGAGCAAAACGTTGGGTGACAAAATAAAATGAAATAGTTTTATTTTATTCGTTTTTGGACTGACCATTAACCCGTGGAAAACCCACTGCTTTTAAATATCATTATTATTTTTTAATGTGAAAAACATTCTTATGAAATAAATATGAGTGACAACAATTAATATAACATTGAATTTTATTGAAATTTGCTGGTCATAGCCTACCAAATGAACGCCGCAAAATCAAAATTAAAATGAATGCATGATGGGCTATCAAGCATGAAACTGTAAAGTATCAAGCACATGTGTTTGAAGTTGACAGCAAGCATTTTGATCGTGTCTGCCCCACTTTACTCAAGAAATAAAAATGACAGTTTGTAAAGCTGCAGCAGTGAGAGTCGGTTTTGGCTGAACTTGTGGTCATATTACCATTCATCATTTAACCTCAACGTAATCAAACGACAATGGTAATGGTTGTCAAAAGAAGGGGTTTCATTCCCAAACTTTCTTTTTCTGTACCACCACCGAATGGGTTAAAAGAAACCCAGTTAAATTAGTAGGAAGGGGGGGTATGTATATTTTTTAAGTATTTCTTTTTCGCCACCAACCTACGAGATATATGTACATATGATTATAAAATACTTTAGCGTGAAATGTGTTAAAACATTATTGTTAATTTTTGATTGATTGAGTGATTGTGACTTTGAGATTTTATTGTTTATTTTTGAACCATATTATGAGGTAAAGAAAAAGTGTTTGCCAAAAAACTATTAACATACGCCTACCTAACCTAACCTAAGTTTCGAAACAATTATGTTGTTTAGTTGTGACGCTGATCACACGGTTAATATTTTAAGGTGGCATGTCATAACGTCCAGTGACATAAAGTCCATGGACGTTATGACATACTTAAACGTGTCATAAGGTCCATGAACGTTAAAACACTTTTGAAAGTGACATATTGTCCATCACGGAGGTGTTGTAACGTCCGTGGACACTATGGCACTTTGTGGAGTGTCATAACGTCCACAACTTAAGTAATAATAAAAAATTTGTATAAGTTGAAAATTTTGATTTTAATACCTTTATCATAACTATATACGAGTATATGAACGTATAGGTACACAAAGAGAAAAACTACGTTCTCTAATTTATTCTTTAATTTGTCAGCGAGTGATAATGCATTTCTCGTTAAATTGTGGGCACATCGTTGTCAAACTGTGAACATACCGCCGTCAAATTGCGAATATATGGCCCAAAAATACCGGTATTAAATTGAGAATGTCTTGTTGTCAAGATGAGATCGATTTGTTAAATTAAGAACGAATGTTGTCAAAATGACAACGCCTTTTGTCACCTGATATGATTTGTTTATAACTTTGCCATTACGTTTTCTGTGTTTTCTAAGTGCTGTTGTGTAAAAAGAAATATATATGTGCTTATATAATAATATAAAGGACAAGCAATTTGATTTATATGATAAGCTATCAAATGAAAGAAAATTGTTTTATGTATTGATAGTAATATTAAAAACGTCAGATACTGATATATGTATGTCTAGTGTCCAATTGCTGATCAAGTTTTTGGATTTGATAATCTTTATTACTTTGCATTGGTTGATCACTCATAAAGGAAGTATGAAGGAAAAATCGGTGCGTAGCCTTCGGTTAAACTAAAATAAACCTCTACATTGGAAATAGCATTTTAAACTTAAGTAGTATAATCTTGGCTAAACTCGAATCGAAAAAGTGAATAAACCTTCGTTTATCGTAAGACAAAACCAAATTAATACTATAGGTTAAAAACAGTGTTTTAAGTTTAAACCACGTTGGAACTGTAAACCTTTGAGAAGCTTAGCCTGAATAGAGTTTAAACCTTTAGTTAAACTAATATAAACACCAAATAAATCTACATGTTAAATATAATATATTGTGTAAACCAAGTTACATTGGAAAAATTGGTCAAAAATATTTTTTAAGCCTTCGGTTAAACTAAAATAGAGCTAGACGTCGGAAATAGCATTTTAAGCTTAACCAAAACTTAAGCAGTTGGCTAAACTCGAATCAAAAAACTGGTTAAACCTTTGTTGATCCTAACCCAACTCCAACAATGTTATATATAATATTTTGTGTTTAAACCAAGTTACATTGGAAAAATTGGTCCGAAATATTTTTTAAGCCTTCGGTTAAACTAAAATAAACCAAACCAAGCTTAACCAAAACTGAAGCAGTTGGCTAAACTCGAATCAAAAAACTGGTTAAACCTTTGTTGATCCTAAGACAACCTTAATTTAATCCTATATATTAAACACAGTGTTTTAAGTTTAAACTAGGTTTAAACTGTAATCATGGTTAAACTACATTCGAAAAACTGAAACTCAGTGTGTCCCAAAAAATTGAGAAACCCATTCGCACGCTCGAACTTTATAATGTTTTTTATTAAAACCATAAACTTTACACAAATATTCAATATTAAATGAAGTGTTTTAAAGATTTCAAAATGTGTTGTGAATAAAATTATTTTCTGCTTTTGAGTTATTTAATTTACACAATTACGAAAAATATTTAAAGTAAAAAATCAAAAATCTACTACCAAGACCATCTTTAATTTTGGGCTTTTTAACGCAAAATAATGGGTGATTTTATAATAACTATCGGAAATTTAAAAAAAAAAACACATAAAATTCAGAAAAATGTATGAAATATTTATTTGGATCGATAGTTGGGTCGATATAATTTAATGTTTGAAGATTATTTCATGCAAATGTTGGCCGCGGCTGCGCCTCAAATGGTCCATCCGCTTAGTCCAATTTTGGCATACTCTTTCCAACATTTCGGCCGGTATCTCACGAATAATGTTGGCAATGTTGGCTTCCAGTGCGTCAATCGAAGCGGGCTTGTCGCTATAGACATTAGCCTCACAAAAAATAGTCTAGAGGCGTTAAATCGCCAATTGACTGGTCCCAAGCGTGAAATAAACTGTTCACCGAACTCGCCTCTCAATTGGTCCATTGTTTCGCGTGCTGTGTGGCATGTGGCACCGTCTTGTTGAAACCACATGTCATGCAAGTCAAGCTCTTCCATTTTGGGCAAAAAAAAGTTTGTTATCATCGCACGGTAGCGCTCACCATTCACAGTAACGTTGTGATTCGCATCATCTTTGAAGAAATACGGCCCAATGATGCCGCCAGCCCATAATCCGCACCAAACGGTTGTTTTTTGTGCATGCATTGGTAGCTCTTGCAATGCTTCTGGCTGCTCTTCACTCCAAATACGGCAGTTTTGCTTGTTCACGTATCCATTCAACCAGAAATGAGCCTCGTCGCTGAACACAATTCTTCGATAAAAAAGTGGATCTTCATCTAACTTTTCAAGAGCCCATTCACCAAAAATTTGGCGTTGTGGTAGGTCGTTTGGCTTCAATTCTTGCACCAGCTGTATCTTGTAAGGAAGGCTTCACACCCAAATCCTTCCGCAAAATTTTCCACGTAGTGGAGTAACAGAGGCCCAATTGCTGCGAACGGCGCCGAATCGATAATTCACGGTCATCACCAACACTGGCCGATACGGCTGCGTTATTTTCTTCAGTTCGCACTCTACGTAAGCGTGTTGGTGGTTTAATGTCCAACAATGTAAATTTGGTGGGAAATTTTTTTACAATAGCCCGAATAGAAGCCTCAGTAGGTCGATTAAACTGACCATAAAATGGAAGAAGCGCGCGATGAACTTTCTTAACAGAGCACGCATTTTGGTAATAGAATTCAATAATTTGCCAGCGTTGTTCGTTTGTAAGACGATTCATGATTAAATTATAGACCAAACTGAAATTGTTGGCAGTGACACAAGATACAAAACGTGCGTGAGCTGTCAAAACTAGTGTTGCCAAAAAGATAATAGCAAAAAAATCACTCGTTATTAAATCTGAAATTTCGTTTAAACGACATGCTGAGCTGTTAATGAGAATTTTCCCACAAAAAAAAATTTTAATTATTTTTTAACGCCTTGCTTGCGACAAATCCAAAAAGAAATTAAATATACATATATTTATATACGAATATGTGCACAAACATGTCACCGAAATATCGTAAAAAGTATACATTTTAATCTACACATCATTTCAAAGTCTATAAATAATATTCATGAGGTGGCGAAAAAATATTGAATGAAAACTTGGAAGAAAAGTCCACGGAAGAAATTTGTGTTTTATTACTCATAGAAATTTTTAGCATCATGTCTTTAGTCATTCAACATAAATATTAAATTTTTGATTTTATAATAAAATTAATTTTCATTCATTTATTATTTTTGTTTGTTTGTTCGACAAGATGAAGTAATTTGTTTTAAAAAATAGACAAAATAAGACGAAATACAAGGACACACACTTATATAAAAATGATTACTAAAATATTCGTTGCGTCCACTTCAACAGTAAACAATTGTTTGAGAAAGTGTGTACGAGTATACGAGTAGTATATATTGCAAAAGTTTTTATTCATGTGCTAAATATGCTTATTAATAGCTTAACACCTGCGGCGAAATTATTATTTATTTTTAGTTTTAATATCATTTGATTTGTTTATGTTTGCATTTTATATGGACATGCATATGCAAGTATTTATTTACATCTTCTGCTGTATACTTAATTCCTCATTTTCTCATTTTCTTGCACTTTAGTAGACAGCGAGACAACATTTCGTCTAAATATTATTTGAAATGCCTTGATTCCTTTTCAAACAACCTGGCCAAATTAAAACAACAAAATCATTTTGTGGCCAAAAGTTTTCGTTTCGAATCTTTTTGTGGCTAAAAATAAGTTTTAATACAATATTATATTAAAATTACAAACGATTGGTTTGAATTGTAAGCAAATCACCATACCATTGCACTATGGCAGATTTAATGCAGAGTGTCTACCGGGAAGGTATACTACTTTGCTTTGCCGCCATTTTGGTGAACATTAGTCTGGACAGTTCATATTTGGCAGTAGACAGCTAGTAAATTTGTTCTGGAAAAATATTCGATAAAATAACGAGTTTTAATCGTTAAAATATTTTATCAAAATCAGTCATAGATTTTCATGAAAAAATTAAAATTAGTGACGAGGCACATTTTCTTTGGAATGGATTTGTGAATAAACAGAATAGTCTGTTCTGGGCAATGGAAAACCCTCAAATTATTCATCAATCCCCTTTTCATCCATTAAAAGTGGCAGTCTGGTGTGCCATTTAGTCAGGAGAAATCATTGGATCTTACTTCTGTGAAAATGAAAACGAACTAACGGTTACAGTGAATGAAGAGCGATATCCTGATAGGATTGAAAACTTTTTAACGCCGCATTTGCATGCTTGGGGCGACGTGTGCAAAAGAAAAAGCTTGTTTTTTGTGTATTATCAAAACAATTTTCTTTTTAAACTCTCAATCATTTATTTCGATTGTTGGGATATAAAGTTGAATGTTTGAGAATATCTTTATAAACTTTATAAAGTCTACTGATAATTCGGGTAGCTCTTATGAAATGGAGACGTATAGAAAGCTGGGAAACAAAGAAAACAAGCTGTTTATGATTTTTTTATTGGTATCAATATTAGAAGCTAATATAGTGAATAAAACTGAATTGTTTAAATAAAATGAATATAAAAATTTATTCGAATAACTATTTACGAACTTTTATAGAATAACTGTTCGCAGAAGTACTCGAATAATATTTTTGTAAGCAATGAAAACGTTTTTAAATTAATTTTGCGAGTAATTGTTTAAAAAATTTTCAATATTAATACAGTCTTATTAAAACTTAACAGAAAATTTTCTTCGCCTTTTGAAACTATGCAATGTTTTAAGTGTTTATCTCAGTCTAAATTTTTAAAACTCCACTACCACATCTTTAGTAGATTATAGCTATAGAATGAATTTAAAAATTTTATAAAAATTATTCGAATAAATATTCGATTAAATATTCGAATAATATTTCAAAATAAATTTGTTCAGCATTTAGTTAAATAACTTTCAATAGTTAATACAATCTAATAGATTTTCTAGGATTACAAACTTTTATAAAATAATTATTCGCTTAAATAATCGATTAAATATTCAAATAATATTTTAAAAGTAATTTTTCGATTAATCATAAGCAATAATATGCTATAAGTAATACAATCCAAAAAAATATTTAAAAAAAAATATTTTTTGTATTCGAGTAAATAATCGATTAAATATTCGAATAATATTTTTAAAATTACTGTTTTGTGCAATTATTTAAATAGCTTTCAATAGTTAATACAATTTAATAGATTTTCTAGCATTACAAACTTTTATAAAATAATTATTCGCTTAAATAATCGATTAAATGTTCATATAATATTTTAAAAATAATTTTTCGATTAATCATAATCAATACAATGTTATAGTTAATACAATCCAAAAAAACATAAAAAAACATATTTCTTGTTTTTTGACCCCTTAAAGCGCAGATTCACTATCCTACACGATCATACGATTCATACGCAGGACAATGTAGTGCCACACTATTATACAAACATGATTGTAATAATTTATATACATAGGAAAATAATTAAAAACAATTATTACTATAATAATTTTACATTATTTAAATTTATTTCTCTAACCGCCAACAATATTTCATCATAAATGCCACTCTGATCGCATCATGTTATGAAAATTTTCATAAAATTTTTCAAATCACAGGATTGCCAAAAAATCTGTCACACATTTGTATTTTTAGTACTTTTTCAGCACACATGTTATACTTGGTAGTTTGTGCCATGATATAAAAAATAGAAGGTAGTTTTATTCTCTCAATTTTTGTTAACAATCACCATCTGACAAGTATAAGGATTGTGACATTTTCCATAAAATTGTGCTACCGTATTAGTTTATACATTCCCTTGTTTTCAGTTTTGTTTGAAGTTGTGTATAAAAATATTAATAAAATTGTGTCTTCTAACAAAAATAAATTAAAAAATTTTAAATAAAATTCATACATAAATTTAAAATATGTAAAAATTGCCTGAAAAACATCCCCAAACTAAAATGCTACCGAAACCATATTTCAATGTGCCTTTAATATAACGTGGATTAAGACGTTCGCTTTTCAGTCATGTAACCAGTCTTAATATATCGGAACCTTTTAAATTAAATTTGGACTCATCGGAGAATAGTACGGTGATCAAATTAATGTGTTCCCTTGCAAATTCCAAACTGGCTAGTCTATTTTTCCATTATATAAAGATCTTTTTTACACTATTGTATGGTATGCTTTTAGTCCGCCTTCTGCAGCCTGCCTTTGAATCCTTCTGGGGGTAACATTTTATGACAATTGTGTGGCGAAAGTTCTTGACGACACAAATTGGTATTTTTTTATCAAACGTATTATTGCCTGGCCATCTCGTTTACTAGTTTTTTGGGAACGTCCACCTTTATGTTCTGTAACCAAAGTACCCGAACAAAGAAAACGGCTTATAATTCTTGGTGAATATCAAATTTTTTTGTGGTCACTGATCAGGTATTATTTTATCTTTTAAATGCAATAAATAATAATTATATCGCGCCATTTGTTAGAGAAGTTACAAGTCACGTCCAGAACAAGTTTGAATGCACGGAAACGACGGAAAACGATATGCAAATTTTCGCTATACAAGTTTACTTTGATATTTAAACAAATAATGACAGCTTTTGGAAGTAGGTTTATTGTAAGTAATGACTCAAGGTTACGTGCATTAGTTTTGTCGCTGCATCTTGGGCATTATAGTAGAAATAATTATTTACATAGTTTTAAACCACAAGCATCAAACTTTTCCCCTTGTTTTTAATATCTAAAGAATATTTTCTTTTAAATGTAATAATATTTTCTTCAAAATAGGCATTTGTTTGAATGCTGTCGTAAAGTTTATTGATATGCAGAAGTCCGTACTTTTAGTTTTTGGGACCAAATTGGACCCAAGTCTGTTAAACCTAACCTAACATAGGTTTCACAGATACCCATCATCATCAGCTTATTATTTCTAGCTTTTTCTAATATGAACAATGCACTACACATTTCAGAAAAAATCCATTCTAGGAGTAAATTCCCTTATTCAACTGTGTGGCAACGCCTTTTTATATTTCTCTCTAAAAATAAACTTCAAAAATCCTTATTACAAATAATAAAAAGAGAATGAAACTACCTTGTATTTTTTATATCATGGTTTGTGCGATCGCATAAGATTGTATTAATAATCTCTAACATACACTTGATAAAACTTTTTTCTTACATCAAAACAAAAAGTTGAGTTGAAATTGATTTTGTGCCACCAAAATTTAAAAAAACGCACCGAAAATGTAAAACTAAAGAATTTTTCGCACAAATAAGTTTAAAAAAAAGCACCAAAAACGGTGCGAAACACACTGAGTTGACAACGCTGAAGGTGATATTTATAGGACACGAATGAGTGATACCTCTAGAATGTATTTTATACAAATTTTATTTTCTATACGCATCACTCATTCGCGTCCAATAAACACGAAACAAAATGTTAAAACTTCACTACCATTTCTTAAGTAGAATAAATTTTAGAATAAAACAAAAATTAACAGAATGAATATAAAAGTATAAGCGAATAACCGTTTACAAAAGTTTATCAAATAATTAATCGAATAAATATGCGATTAATACTTTTTTTAAATTCTAATAACATTTTTGCAATCATCTACTCGTCATCTAAAAAATCTAATTTAAAAAATTATAAAAAGTTCAACAAAAATTCAATAAATTAAAAAAAATAATTTTTCATATTTCAATAGGGAGAAGAATATCATTATTATTTCCTTTTACTTTAACTTTAACTTACCTTCAAAACGTGCTATCCAAAATGCATCAAAACATAAATAAAATCCAAACTTAACTGCTTAACTCAACTAAATATTTTAATTAAAATTAATAATAAGTTGTTCAGCAAAATAATTATGCAGAAAAATATTTTTTTACATTTTAATAATTATACACTTTATTTATCTGGCATTAATTACAAAAATCTTCATTTAAAATATAGGTATGTATTTCACTTAATACTATAATTTAATCGCTAAAACAAACTGTTAAGAGTCTTGAATTTAATGCGTCTTTTATTTTTCTTCAGACTTTTCTTAAAAACTTCTCGCACACGAGCACAATTTAAAGGACCGCTTGAGCCTAGATTTAATCTTAAACTAAACTCGCTACCAAAACTCATCTTGAAATTTCAGCTTCGTTTTCGACTTAAAGAAAATTTAGCGAAAATTAATTTGTTGTTGTTAATTTATTTCTTTTCATTAACACCGATTTAAATTCCACGAAAATTTTATATGAAAAAAGTCTTCGGTTGTTTTGACACTCTCAGAGAATGTCATACAATTCGAAGATGACAATATTGAATACAAAAGTATTCTTAAATAAACACTGTCAATTAATTACTGGCTTCAAATGAAAAATATAAACAAACATAAGGTTGTTTTTTTTTTTTTTTGGTAACAATATACAATAATTGTAGCAACAACGAAATTAACAACTTATTTGCATTGGAGAAACAAAAAAATGCGAAAAATTGCATAAGATGCACGTGAAAGTGATAAGGGGGGTTTTTTATATCCACTTGGATATTCAACACTTTTGCATTGCAAAAAAAAAGGGGGGAGGCTATTAAAAGTTTGTAAATTAAAATGCCTTTTTGCCAAAGCATTGTTATTATAATACAAAAATTTATTTAAAACAACAGTCTGAGCACATTCATTCAGATGTCTGAAGTCTTGATATTCTGATTTTACAATTGAATAAAATTTTTGCCGGTCATGGTTATAAAATAAGATAGTTTAATTAAATATTGTTTATTAATTTTACACGGAAAAAAATTAACTTGCATATTGAAAAAAAAACATATTTTCTAACACACTTTTGTGCGTAACAGTTTTTCCTAGACAAATCAACACAAATTTAAGACTTAACATGAACAAACATAATTCTGAAGAAAAAATATAACTCAGATTTATTTTTATAAAATATTTTTTCTACGCAGTAAGAATTCCGCCCATCAAATTTTATTGATTGATTATTTCACCAGCAAAAAACCGGTTTCTAAACTGCATAAATAAAAGTTTCAGTGGATTTAAGTCTGGATACTAGACAAATTGCTGCAGAATGTTGTTTAAGTTGTTGACAATCAAATATTACTGGTACTTTATTTTTATTTTTTTATTTATTAAACTATATAGTTGCAAATAAATGTGCAAAGTATAGGATGCACAGCATGGACGGAGTAGCGGAGACCTTGTGCCCACGATGGTATTAACAGTAATTTGCAGTGGCGCTTATGCCTTCACATAGGAAGTTGCCGCGTGGTTAACAAAGAAATACCTGAAATTAACTCTAAACTAATACAGTTAGTTGAGATAAATAGTTAACCAATGAGAGCAAGGCGTAAAACTCTCGAAGGCCAAACAACAAAAACAATAAGCCTGAACGCACTTAAGAAATAATTACGATGACGCGAAAGCTGATCTTCAGCCCAGAGCTGCTTTACGACTGATATTACTGATACAGTGATGATTGTAACAACTAAATACGAGGGCGGATTGATATAAAAGCCACCTAGTGCACATTTTTTTTTCTTTTAAATTGGGATCTGTCAAACATCAGCTGTTAAAATTTCACCCAAATTCATCGATTAGTGTATTTGTTGTAGTCGTTTGAAGTAAGTTACTTATCTGTTTCGTGAAAAATTGAAAAAGTGAATTTCGTGCAGCAATTACACACTATTATTTAAAAGTTGTAAAAAGATTTACATTAGCACCTGTCTTTACGGCCTTATCTGATGATGGACCAGTTCGACGAGTGAATTATACACGATTCACCAGCGCTCCAGTGTGGCTAACTAGGCTCACACAGGAAGCAATTTTTGCCATATGTTTGCAGTCATATGAGCAACTTCTTGTTTTTTTTTTTTTATATTGGACCAGTACTCAGGGGATGACCCCTACATATGAGGAGTTCGGGCCTTCTAACCCCTCCTGCATGCAATTTCCCAGCAATTAATGGAAGACAAGGCTTAATGAGTTGGTAGGCCGAAGGTCACTAATAGCTTCTTTACAGTACAGGTATCGGGTGGTTAAATTTCAAGGGCCGATGTTGAATGTGAACCACACCTAAACGCCAAGTTTTTTTTCCGAATTTTATTTGACATCTCTCTATTTCAGACTTACTCAATTTGAACCATGGAGAGATACGCAATCCAACAACGTGTTAAAGTTATCCAGACTTATTATGAAAATGATCATCTTCAGTGATGAGGCACATTTTCACCTCAGTGGATTCGTCAATAAACAGAATTGCCGCATTTGGGCGAATGAGAATCCAAGAGTGACTGTCGAAAAACCAATGCACCCACAAAGAGTGACTGTTTGGTGCGGTTTATGTGCTGGCGGCATCATCGGGCCGTATTTTTTCCAAAATGAGGCCGGTCAGGCAGTTACTGTGAATGGTGTTCGCTATCGTGAGATGATAACGAACTTTTTATGGCCCGAATTGGAAGATATGGATGTAGACGATATGTGGTTTCAGCAGGACGGTGCCACTTGCCACACAGCTAACGAAACAATTGCTCTTTTGCGCAACAAATTCAATGGCCGTGTTATCTCACGTAATGGCGATGTCAATTGGCCGCCAAGATCATGTGATTTGAAACCGTTGGACTTTTTTCTTTGGGGTTATTTGAAAGAAAAGGTGTACGTCGATAAGCCAGCAACAATTCAATAGCTAAAGGATGAGATAATTCGGCACATTAACGGCATAGAACTTCCGTTATGCCTCAGGGTCATCGAAAATTTGGACCATCGGATAGAGGTGGTCGCGGCGCCCATTTGGCCGATATTTTATTCCATACATAATTGAGTAATACCAATATATCATAATAAAATAAAATTACAATAATTTCCTAAATAGTTTGTGTTTTATTCAAAATCAACATCGGCTCTTGAAATTTAACCACCCTTTATTTGCTGTATAGGCAACAGTTCCTCGGGAGGTTGTTAGTCCCCGAAAAAAGCCACGCCAAACAATTATCAAGGATACTAAAGCCTTGGGTTTCAACCACAGCCAAAACGTTTCAGCCAAGGTAGACACCTCAACCATGATCAGCCCTGGTTGAACTGCAAGCAGAACCACCCGGGGGCCATGCTGATCCCCGTTCTGCTAAGGTAAGGGTTTGGGAAGCCAACACAACATAAGTCATGCGGCTTTCTAGAGTTTTATTTGCTGCAACAAACGAGGGACCTCTTGCCCTCTTTACCCGAAAAACAGAGTGCCCTGGTTTGGAATACGCCAAGGTAAAACCTGTTCTCCAGGGGAGACTTGTTGGTGAAGTGATCAAATATATACAAAAACACTAATACACAATGCTTTATATACGTCTTCATGTTATGGCAGATAAATTAGTCTCGTGTGTAATGGATTAGAACAAAAATCATTCGACTAAAAATTGTTTTCATGTGTTCTAGCCCAATCGCATAAAAAATTACTTTATCGTCAAGAGTTGTATTTTAATTATCATACAATTTTATTTAAATCTAAACCTACATACATACAGTGCTGTTCTGCAAATCACTTTCTGTCAAAGTGATTTCAAATCACGCCAAAGGTGTTCTGTACACAGAAAATATTGAAATCACGTGATTTTAAACCGGTCAGCCAAGTGGCTGGCTTTTTGATATCACTTGGTTATGTTTTTCGTTACAAAATTAATAACACTATTTCTATGTATTTAAAATGATGTGTTCTTTGTTCATTTTTGTAATAAAATTAAATTTTATTGACACAGAAGCATAAATATTAATAAAATTATTGACAATGCTTGTTTTTTGAGAAATTGTTTTGCTTTTTTTACCAATAGTAGTGATTTACATTTTCTCTTTAGCAGTCAGCTTGTTTATTTTTTTTACTTAATATTCACTTTTTATTGTAGTTAAGAATATAAAAGTATAAATAAACAAAACAAAAATGTAAAAATAGCTGTTTTTTCGTGCTTTCGACAAATTAAAAGCACGTCGAAAACCGTAAAATCACGTGATTTGCAGAACAGCTTCAAATTGTCTGCGTGCTTTCAAAACGGTTCGTGATTTGAAAGCACGCCGTTTTCAGAACAGGCCTGATAGTACATACTACTATGTATGTCACTCAGAGAGCAGGTTTTGTCTTAACGCATGCTTAACCAGGGCATTCGGCTTTCTGGCGTAAAGAGCGGTAGGAGTTCCTCATTTGTTATAGCAGCTAAAGCTCTAGGAAGTCACAGTAAGACATTTACATTTAAAACAAAAACAACTTTCAAAATTTTGTTATTGTTTTAAATGTAATTGTGCGAACCAACGAACAGCTTCGTTATCGTGAAATTGGCACTTAGGCCATGTTGGTACTTCCGAAAACCTCTCAAACAGTTTCAGAATGGGGATTAGCAAAGCTCCTAGGAGAAGACCACGCTGGTGATGTTCGTGCAAGTACCGAACGATGTTCAGAAGCAAGTACCTTGGTTGAAACGTTCTGGCTGAGGCTTAACTCTAAACTTGCAGCATTCCCTAATAATTATGGTGCATTCTGGTTTTTGGCAAGCTAATTGTAGCCCCACAGATGCTGTTTTTTTTTGCAGTAGATACCTCTAATGCAAAGAACCAAAAGTGATGGACAAACGGTTGATTAAGAGCTGATGCTCTTTATGGACTTCGGCCCACCAACATGTGAAGCCTTGCCTTCCATTCACTATTTGGAAAATTTTAAAATAATATTGATTTCTTAATCCGACCTCGTATATACCAACTTAAGATTTTGCAAGACTTCAAGGCAAGTTGGCAAAGCCTATTTTTATTTCATTATTATTAACAAATTACATTTAATAAAATTACGAAAATAACACCTGCGCCAAGGCTGACGTATACGATAAGTTCAATTCGCATGTTTTAATTATCGTATTAATTTTTGAACCATATAAATAAAATTAATTAGCCCTTGAATTTTTTTTATAAAGCCGCTTTCAACAAATAAAAAATATTTATTATAAAATTAAGTAAAATATTTATTTACAAACTGAGTTGCAAGGCAATGTTTTGTTTGCTGCTTTCGAAATAACGTGCATTGACCTATAAAGGTTTTGCGCTATAAGGTAAATTGGGTTTCCATACTATGCCTTATTCTAAGCTTGGTGACAAAACTAAAAATCAACATTTACAAAACATGTTGAATAAAGTTATTTTTAGTTGTAAAAAATCGTTAAATAACTACAAAATCTCAGCATCACGGAAGCAATATTTTTGTTCTGAGTTTTTTTTTAATAAAGGTTTGATGCAAGAAACAATTTGTAAATAAAATTAATTTCAAATGATTACCAATTAGGCAATTTTTTTTATTACACGATGTTATTTGTCAAGTTACATATAAGTTCGAGTTCATCAACTTCAGCCAGGAAGAAGAATTAAATTTATTATAACAATAATTGCCGTGATCAATACGATCAAAGAAGACAGAAAAATTAGTACAACTTAAAGGTGCCTTTATTTCTCGGGTAGTGACTCCATCCTGCTGAAACCGCATACCAGTGCCTCGTTTCTGTATTACTCGCATCGAGAAATTTCTCACAAGAAACAACGGAATTGACAGAGAAACTATGCGAATAGAAACAACAAATGGAGTTTCTCACACAAATGTTTCTGTATCTTTGAGAAGCGAGAAATATCTGTCAAAAGGTGTGTTCATTTACTTTACTAGCAAAAATTAGCAACGAGAGAGTAACAATAAAACTTTCAAAATTACTCTCAAAAATGTGAAAAAGTAAATGAACACTTTACTAGCAAAAATTTGCAAATTAGAGTAGTGTTGTAATGTATAGGTATATATGAGTACTTAATAACTGCCCTTATATTTTTTGGACAAATTATACATATGTATATGTATGTTATTATAAAAAGTGTGTGGTTGAGGTCATTTATAATTCAACATTGTCGTGACTGGCATTTTTCGAGTACGGCTTGTAATAGAATAAAGAAAAGTTTTACAATTTTATTTAATCTAGTACTAGACGTAGTCGAAATACACAAAATACAAGGGTGATTAGCTACTTTTGAATAAAATATATTTTTTTAATTAGGGGTGCTTAAACCATACACATTTCAACTCAATTGGTTAGGTAGGTAGGCCGCTGGATTCTCAAAAAAGTACCTGGATTATCCAGCGCACTTAGGTTCTGAAAGATCGTTCCCTTTGCGATAAACTCAATTGGCTACTGAGTCGGTTGTTGTGCAAATCAAGACGTGTAAATTGATTCGTTTGAGAGTTGTCGAGTTGGTTGAAGAAAAATCAAATCATTTTGATTTTTTTTTTAATTGGCTAGTAAGTCTTTCAATTCGATTGTGCTTTGTATGTTCCAGTCTCCTGATCAGTTGTTCAAAAAACTTAAGAAAGGAAAAAACTTGAACTATAACCCATTGTACAAATGTACAAACCAAAAATTTAATTTAAAACAAAAATTCAATAAATTAATGTCCAAACTTATATTTGTAATTTTTTGCAAAGAAAATGTTCAATATTTTTAAAATAGTCTTTAATTTCATTGAATCTGATAGTTGGATGAAAATCTTTCAATTCAGTTTACGAAGTGCGTTGCCAAGAACCAATTTAATTGAAAGACTCAATTCACAATTGAATTGAAACGTGTATGAGCCGCTTTATACGTTATAACTGCCTGCCTACACATAGCCTTTTTGTAGCTAGGTATTCATAATATTTAGAATACAAAAAATAACATCTGGTATAAAATAAAAAATAAAAAAACAAAAAACAGAAATATTTTAGAACTTAAAATTAGAAAAATGTTAATATAATTATTAATGGAAGGATCTAAGTGTGAATTTAGTTGCTCCCCTAAAAGCTTTAAACACATTCAGCCAAGTAAATTTGCCGGAACATCCTTTGCTAATGATGTGCCAGATACTGTGTTGCTAAGTTCATTTCCCCTAGACTTCTTATTTTACTTCTGTTGCTAATAAGTTACACAAAAATAAATTTGTAATCTTTTCAATACTTTTAATCGGTGTAAAAGTTTACATACAATTACAATTTCTTAAATTTTTCAAAATGTTTTTATTTTAAACTTAATTTAGAAATACTGTTTTGTAAACACAAACGCAAAACAGCTGTTTGAATAATTATTGCAAGTAAAAATTTTACTTGTAAAAACTTGCAAGAACTTTTATGGCTCTCAATTTTTTACGCTCTTTTGACGCTCTCTCGTTGCAAATTTTTTGGGTTAATGAACGCTTTCTAGTAACAATTATTACAAATTTGTAAAAGTTTTTAGTAAATGAACACAACTAAAATAGTTTTTTTGACGTAATTCATTGGAAGCTTGTGAGTAAACCTGTTTCTGTATTAAAATTTTGTGAGAAGTTCCTCGCTAGAGCTGTCAAAACTTTTCACAAATAAAAGAGTTGCGAAAGTTATAAATTTAAAAAATATATAATTGACATAATGAATGCAAAAAGTGTAGAAAAGGTAAAGTTTTTAAATATATATACACATATTGTCGTATTCATAAAAAATAATTTGCAATTAGTAAAAGTTTACTTGACATACATATTTTTACACAAAATTTGTCAATTAAACCTTTGTTATGTGTAAATTATTTATTATGAATACGGCAGATATTGCATGTAGTTCATTATTCATTTCTTCTTTTTATTTTAGAAAATTGATAGAATTCCCACGGAGATATAATATAATAAATATATAAAAATTATGAATTAAAACAATTAAGTTTTTTTATTCACTATTTTTAGCTTCTACCATTTATACCAATAAAAATTATAAATAGCTTGTTTTCTATGTTTCCCAGCTATCTATATGTCGACATTTCATAGGAACTACCCTAATCATCAGTAGACTTTGGAAATTTTTTGAAAGATATTCTCAAACATTCAACTTTATATCCCAGCAATATAAATAAATTGCTGAGAATTTAAAAGAAAAATGCTCTAATAATATCTGTCAAAACACAAAAAACAAGCCTTTTCATTTATTCACCTCTCTAACATTTCTTTACACCTTTCAAACAACCAACGGTTGTTCATTTGTTTGAAAGGTGTAAAGAAATGAATATCTTTCAAAAATTTCCAAAGTCTACTGATGATTAGGGTAGTTCCTATGAAATGTCGACATATAGATAGCTGGGAAACATAGAAAACAAGCTATTTATAATTTTTATTATGAATTAAATTTTGTTGGTTTTTTCTTTATTTCTTAATATTTATGTACATACATACATGTATGATAAATTAAAAATTTAATGACAAAATCTTAATTTTAGCCTGTCTCGAATGCGAGAAGCTTCCCTCATCGGTTCAGGAACTAAAAAAGGGTCGGTTGCAGCCCTTAATCTCTGGCTGTAAATGCGCAACATGTTCCGCCGGTCATATTGGTCAGCAACCATCACCACAAAACTATACCTTATTGAAAGTTTTTATGAAATTTATTGATGATTTGAATGTGTTTTTATTTATGTACACGTGTTATTGATTGACACAATTTTATTTTATTTATAACACTAAATTCAATTGTTTTTTTCACTGCTAAACTTAAATTTTCTTTTTGTTTGATAAATTTTTCCTATATTCGTCTTCTTATTTGTTTACTTTTTGCATTTTGACAGCTGCTTAATGGAAATATTCCAATAAAGACGTAACTAGTATTGTCTCTTTTCGATTTAATATACAGAAATGCTGGAATTTTATGTTTCGAAGTTTTCGATGCGAGAAACTTTTCACTAATCTTACAGAAACGAGGCACAGGTATGTTTTCAAGAGTAGGACGTTACAAATGTTCTATTATAAACTAATATCGCTCTGCATTTACGGTTACAGCACTTCCATATTCATTTTTGTAGAAGTAAGGCTTAATGAAACTTTCAGATGTGATCCCATACCAGTGGTGCCCACAAGTTGTATATGGAAGAGTAAACACCAATACATTTAAGGAAAAACTATTTTTATTTAATATTTTTTGTTGTAAAAAGCAAAACATTTACAAAAACAAAATTCACACTGATAATCGCTATCGTCAATGTCTACCAACAAAGCATGCGAAAGTGTTGTTGCTTTGCTCTTGTGTGTGTGCAGTGAAGAACGACAAAAAATATATAAGGCGAAGTTGTTTGTCTAATTTTATTGCTAGTGCTGTGCGCAGTATTTGTGTATCAAAGAGCACAGCTCTATAGCTAAGCGCATTCACAAAAACAATTGAACATCAAACGCATAGGATTGGGCACACTTGTCCCACAGCATATTGTACACCTAATGGGATGGAATTGGCATTGATGGACACGCAAATGAAAATAAGCTTCATCAGCCATAATCAAATTTTCAATAAAGTTGATTTCATTTCTGGCCAACTCTTGAAATTTAAGTGCAAAATTTAGATGTTGCACTGTGGGCAAAATGGTCTATCTAGCGTTGTTTAATTCAATTTTTAAAGCGTTTAACTGCTCCAAAACTGTGTATTTATCGATTACTAATATGCCACTGAACTTATATATCGATTACATTTTGATTGTAATGATCTAGCTGAACAGCTGTGAGCTGTGAAACATAACATATGTTTCAGCCAATACATCACTAAGTTTTAACATGTGTTTTCTTTGCATTGTCAAATATTCTCTAAAGTTGCCTTTGTCTCAATTAAATGGAAAAAAATTGGTTTTATTTATAGTTAGAGGTATGTATTAACTAAAAAATGCTGTTTGTGACCTGTGCTGAAGTGTTGTAGAAAATATGTGGTACATCTTGACTATACGACTAACGGCTTGAAAAAAAACCAAAAAAGACTTCTGTGGTCTGGAACTTCTGATATTCTTGGGTATTCGCGCTAGAATATTTTTTAAAATTACTATGTTGTCCTATGATTGTGAAATGTGTAAATTTATCTGCAGCTACCTGCAACTTTATATGACATTGCATTTTTTAGGAACAATGTTGGTGCTCAGACGGGAAGTTTATTTACTATTGCGCAACGAGACCGTGCCTACTAAAAAATTTTCTGCCGTTAAATATCATATATTTAATCATATAATTAATATTAAAACATATAAAAGTAATAAAATTAATTAAATAAGCAAAAAAAAGTTTGAAATTTTGTAGCGAAATTGGTTTAGAAATGGAAATTTAACCATACAAGTAGCCACAAATTTGAAGAAAACGACAAGGAGTGGTTAGATGGACAACTTTTATTAGTTGATCTACTGACTAGTCGTGGAAGACCCGACGAATGTTCCAATAAAACGAAATTAAAGGCCAGTTTACCAATCTCGACAGCATGCTTGCGTTCGCAATCTAAGCGAAAGAAAATTGATTTGGGTTCGTCTAACTTTTGTCTATGCGAACGATCTGTCAACAATCAATCAAAATACATAAGAAAATGCGAACGAATAGTAGTGAGATAGACAAACCCAAATTGATTCGAATGTGAGTGACTGGCTTTCTTTCGCATTCATTTTCTTTCGAAATTGGTAAACTGGCTGTAAGTAAAGTCTCCCAAATTGTTAAGGAAGGTAGTAGGTACAACGTGCAGTTTATATAAAACAAAAAAGAAGGATGTCGATAATGATATTTTACAGCTTTTGTCACAACACTATACCACCTTCTTTTCATCTTTCCACCTTTGATTCATCTAGTAGTTCTCAATCGGAATAAAAATAAAATGTTAATAATATTGTTATTTTTTTGGAGTTATAATTAAATTTTTGTTAGACGTAATTATTTCAAAAGAAAAAAAATTAATAAAAAATTTTTGAAGAAATGTTTTTAATATTGAAGTTTAATATATTTTTAGACCAAAGGAATGTGAAACATTAAATGTATTAACTTTTTCTGTTTTCCTGTATGAAACAAATAATGTTTAATATATAAAAAAAAAAAGTTGCAACTTTCACAAAAAAAAGATAAAAATATTTAAAAAATATATATTTTTTTCTTTAACATTGTAGCTTAATCTAGTTTTAACTAAAAAAAATATAAGAGAAACAAAAAAAAAAATTCCTAAACGCTATTAATTAAACGCCGCTAGATGAGCCTTTTCGCCCACTGTGCGTTGCCGATGATCTGCGAGTTTTAATTCTTGCACGAATTGCACCTAATAAGGGTATATCTGTAAACCTTTTTTTTTAATGCGCCGTAGTGACATACGAGATATTCCTAGTTGAGCAGAACGCCTTTTGGCAGATGTTTCTGATATTTCGTTAACACTTTGCTGTACTCCTTCAACATTTTCCGCAGTGTGATATCAAAGGATTTTTCATACATATTTAAGAGCTTAAACAGTTTTTTCCTTGTTGAAGTTTGTTCGCCCTAGTTATGTTCCAAAATATGTTAATGTGTTCAAAGCACAAAGTTGTGCCAACTTCCCAACAACTAACACTCTGATTTGTTTTTTTTTTTATTGTATTCATTCGTAGTAATAATTTCAATTCCAGATAAACTAAACATTTCCTTTTTATTTTCCTTGTTATCACTACTTTGTCAAATGTTTCCCGTGATTTTATAAACAAATAAACATGTTGACAGCTTGAAAAAATTGACAATATTATTTATCAATGGCATTAGAAGCGCCAGCAATAAACAATTTATTACACAAATGTGATTGCCCTCTTTACTAATTATCTTCACTTATTTGTTAGATGCCAATTTGCACTTTATTGCTAAGTTTTTTAATCAATGTTATAGATATTTATTCAAAATAACTTAAACAAACTAATTGTCAAACATATTTTTTTATTACTTGTAATTTCGTTCTTATTGAACATCAGTGAAAGAAATAAAATGGTTGCTAAGTAATTTTTCACTATATTGATGAGCATATACTATATACGAGTATATTTATGTAAACAAAAACCATCTGGCGAATTTTTGACTTTCTTAAGCACTTAGGCCACAGCATCTGTCAGTGCTCCTTTTCAACTTTCAGGTCTATTTATGTATATTTTTTTATCAGAAATATTTTGGCATACAAGTATATCTTGTCTTTATATTTTGTTTCGCAACATGTAAACATACATACTTACATACATATTCA
The DNA here is from genome assembly GCA_914767995.1 of Thecocarcelia acutangulata. Classification (NCBI taxonomy): domain Eukaryota; kingdom Metazoa; phylum Arthropoda; class Insecta; order Diptera; family Tachinidae; genus Thecocarcelia; species Thecocarcelia acutangulata. The sequence goes on along the minus strand of OU612094.1, from coordinate 33,346,223 downwards.
TCAGCCAATTTTTTCATTTCTTCAAAAACAAAAAGTGGTTTTGTCTTTTTAAACATTCTAACAGATGCTTTTTATTTGGCCGATTTCGTCAATTTTAAAAAACCTTTATTTAGTTTAAATCATGTGTGCCCAGCCCTATGCACTTGATACTCAATTGTTTTTGTAAATGCGCTTAGCTGTAGGTCTGTGCTCTTTAATATACAAATACTGCGCTCAACACTAGCAACGAAAAATATACAAACAACTTCGTCTTATGTATTTTTTTGTCGTTCTTCACTGCATACACACAGAAGAGCATAGCAACAACACTTTCGCACGTGTTGCTGGTAAACATTGACGACGATCAGTGTGAATTTTTTTTTTGTAAAGGTTTTGCTTTTTACAACGAAAAATATTAAATAAATATAGTTTTTCCTTAAATGTATTGGTGTTTACTCTTCCATATAGAACTTGTGGGCACCACTGGCTTAAATAAAACTTAGAAGAAAACAAGTAAGAGTGTAATATATGGCTATGCCGCATCTAAAATACCCTTCACGATAGTCACGTAAATATATAGTTTGAATTACAAATTTGAACTAAATATGCGCGAATATATATGGATGGGTATCGGAAATTTTCAATTTCCGTATAGTAGCCTCTTTTTATTACCACAACGGCTTTTAAGCAAAAAAAAAGTTGTCCAAGTTCGCTTACGCGAAATTTTCACCAAAAACTCGACTCAGAATATATCTCGGGTATATATGGACCGATATCGGAATTTTTCATTTTCTGTAACCGCCTTATATTACGAGAAAAAATCGGTTTGGACTATATCTGGAATATATATAGACCGATATCGGAATTTTTTATTTTCTGTATTTTAGTATCCGTTTTTTCTAACCAGAACAGCGTTTAAACAACAACAAAATTGTTTTCGTGAAAAAATTGGTTTAGTCTATATGGACCGATACCAAAAATTTTCATTTTCTGTATTTATATAACCTTATTTTATCACCAAAACTGCTTTTAAACAAAAACAAAAAACTTTTTCCATTTAAAACGCGGCTTAGACAATATATCGGCTATATATAGACCGATATCGAAATTTTTCATTTTCTGTATTTTAGTAACCGTCTTTTCTAACCAGAACTGCGTTTAAATAACAAAACAAAAATTTTTCCTGAAAAAATTGGTTTAGTCTATATAGACCGATACCAAAAATTTTCATTTTCTGCATTTATATAACCTTCTTTTATCACCAGACCTGCTTTTAACCAAAAAAAAAACCCCGGTTTAGACAATATCTCGGCTATATATAGACCGATATCGGAAATTTTCATTTTCTGTATTATACTAACCTTCTTATATTACCAGAACTGCTTTTAAGCAAAAAAAAAACTGTTAAGTTCGCTTACGCGACATTCTCATGACAACCCCGGTTTAGGCTATATCTCGGGTATATGAGTATATCGACCGATATTTTCCATATTTATATAACCTTCTCTTATTACCAGAACTGCTTTTAAGCAAAAAAATTTGTTTAAGCTCGCTTACGGGATATTCTCATGAAAACCCTGGTTTAGGCTATATCTCGGGTATATATGTGCCAATATCGGAAATTTACATTTTCCATATTTACATAACCTTATTATATTATCAGAACTGCTTTAAATGCGAAATTTTCATTAAAACCCGGTTTAGGCTATATTTCGGGTATATATGGAACGATTTTTTTTTTTTGCCATGTTTAATAAGTGTGTGAAGTTTGAAGCAAAACAAACAATTTTTTTTTCAAAAATTTTCATACAAAATTGCAAAAAAAATCTTTTTTCGGAAATTTTGATATATATTTGAAGCGATATTACTGAATTTCAATAACAAACCCATGAAGAATGGTGAAAGAAAAAAGTTTCTAAGTCTATTGGTTTTCTCAGAAATGGTATTTCAACGGCGGACAGACGGACAGATCGACATCGCTGAATCGAATTTTCTATCAATGCTGATTCTCAATATGCATCATATGGTCGTAAATAAAAATTGTAGAAACTACAAACGGAATCACAAACTTTACATTTTTGTGAAGGGTATAAAAATACAATTAACGTTTAATACATATAAACGTTTAATTCAAAGCAACTTCATATTCTTCACAAATTTCCGTAGTTTTTTAATAATTATAAGTGGTTGCCGAATATTTGCTAATACTTTGTTTCTCTATGTAGAGATTAATAATATTCATATATATATTTTTTTAACTTTCAGATATTTGATCCACATCAGGACATTTTCAAACTCGGCCAACTATCTATCTTTTGTATAACTGTTAATTTACAAATTTTGTTAATACTCGTATAATTTACATGATACGAATCTCCTCTCTTAAAATTGTAGGCACTATATTCTCTCAAGTTCTCAAAAGTCAGGTTCATGTTCATCTGATGATATTAATATGTTCTACAAACACTAACAATGAATTTTTATGAAAAAAGCAAATAAACAGTTATTCAATAGTTCATTTGCTTAAACATTTAATAATCATACGACCCAGTGGGCAACTGCGGGTTTGCTGCTTGTAAGTCTAGATGTAGATTACAAACACTTTAAACTCTCTGAGAACACATTCGTTGAAAGTATTGATTAAATGTTGGATTTAAAAACTAAATGGGCTCTAGACTGTTATGTCTTTAATACAATCTTTTTATCTTTCAGCTGTATTATCGAAACGATGATATAAAAAATACACAGTAGTTGTTGTAATCTGTTTATATTATTTTTAGTAAGGATATTTCAAACAGTGAAATATTGGAATCTACTAATCTAAAATTGATTATTTTGGAAATGTGTAATTGCATAGTAACCTACTTAGGGTATCTGCAGTCGTTTTGAAACTCATAGTAACTATGTTAATAAATTTAGCAAATATATTACTAAAATATTGAAAAAAAAAATAAAACTTGTTCAAAAACAACATTTTGAATGTTTTTTTAGTTTTAAATGTATGTATACGAACCGGCTTCGCTATCCGTGAACTGGCACTTAATTTGTGGATTGGTATCAGTGTGCCCATTCTAACTCTTTCAGTGTAGGTTTTACACTTCTTTTGCTGATTTAGCAGCAAGTTTTTCGATTTGACACTTGACACTTTCCAATTGTTCATTTAGAAATTCCATTTTATTCAATTTAAATAAATATTTTTAAGGTATAAATGATAAAACTAAGAACTCTCGAAGAAAATATTTGAAAAAATTTTAAAATTAAAACATTTAAATTTTTTTGCACTATTTTGGTGCCAATTTAGCTCCAATAGTTTTTGGATCTGGTCACACTGATTGGTATCAATATTAGAAGCTAAAGGATGAGGCACATAGAATCCATCGTACTTTATACGTTGCCTTTTTCAACTAACAACTAATTTGAAATACATGTATTCTTATGAGCTTTGTCACATTTATCAAATGTAGTTTATAAAATCCCGTGTGGTGGAAATGATATAGAAAATTGTGATAAGGAACATCTAAAAACAAACTTAAAACTAGATTACCTGGGCATAGATCAGATCAGAAATATAGAATGAGGAACTCAACACAAACGACAGCATTGACTGCACATTGTACAAGATCAAATCATTTCCCTAAGTTTGAAGATACAACAATTTTGAATAGAGAGAATAATTATAAACGTAGACTTACACTAGAGATGTTACAAATTATTAACACACCAGAGGATAGGAGAATTAATTTTAAGACAGATATTGAGAATACAGCCCAAACATATAAGTATTTAGTTAAAATTAAGGGTTGTTTGTAAAATATTGTTATTTGTGTTTGTTGTTGTTTTTAACTATGTTTGTAAGAAATTAAAATATTTTCTTACCGAATATATAGAAAAATATGAAAGGAAAAGAAAATATTTTTATTTCAAATTATTTGTTTTTCTTGTTTTAATTTTTCAAAAATATTGAAATTAAATAAATATTATTTGGCCAAAGGAAAGCGAAATATTGCCAGATAATTAAAAACCAAAAAAACTAAAAATTCCAAAAAAGATGTACGCTCGAACAATTACACATATTAATTAAAGATGTATATGTATGTAGTTGAAAATTAGGTTAAACATGACTAGCAATTGAAAAGCCAGCGTACTTGGATCCAATTTGGTGCCGTTGTATTATAGGACATTTACATCTACCCAAAATCTAGTAGATTTAACAAAATCTTAATCGTTAACACTTCCGTTTTTTGACATCTTGCAAGATTTCATTTTTATAAAATTTATTTTTGCGAAGGGTTTGACAGCAATAACTATATCACAATGAATTAATCGTTTTAAAGTATAGTTTTTTTTTACCACAGCGTAGTATTTTTAAGTACTGTTGTGAACAAAATCACAGTTTACTACATTTAAACTACATTTACAGCAACTCAAAATCTAATAGATTTGAATTAAAATCTACAACGAAATCCATATAGGTTGCACCACCATTTTTTGACATCTAACAAGATTTCATTTTCACAAGAATAATTTATGCGTGCGGGTTTGACTAAACAATTTTATCAGAGACTGAATACATCTACATTAAAGTGTTTATTTTTGTTGCCCAAGGATTGCATACACCACATTAAAGTGTAATTTTTGTTGCAGCGTAGTATTTTAAGTACTTTTTGAACAAAATCATGGTTGCATCACTTCGTACTGAGTAGATTTCAGGAGATTTCGTCGAATTCTACTCATAAAGTAGATTTCATTTTGTATGGGAAATCTTCTCAAAATCTACCAGATTGCATCACTTGGTACTGAGTAGATTTCTGGAGATTTCGTCGAATTCTACTCATAAAGTAGATTTCATTTTGTATGGGAAACCTCAAATCTACCAGATTTGGCTTGAAATCTCGAAAGAGCAGATTTCGCTTTGATGTAAATAGGCTATAACAGAGTACCAATGAAAATCTACTAGATTTGGCCAAAATCTAGTCGCAATATAGATTTCAAAATCAATTAGATTTGATTCAAAATCCCGTAAGTACTAGATTTGGCTTAGGTGTAATTGCGTTATTGGTTAGGTTGGGTTTAAAAAAGTTGAAATTTACGTTTTGTTTTTAGTTTTTCCATTACCCAGCAATAAATTAACAAAACTTTATTATCTCTATTATATTTTTAAAGAAATGTAAGCAAAAGATAAGCAGCTACACAAGGTTGCCTTTTTTCAATGTTTAGACAATATTGTTTACTGGGGATCTCCATTAGCCATGAACATGGTATGAGCATCATGGCGAACATCGCAAATGGCTAATGTGGACCGCTCATGGCCATGTTTCGTTCATGCTCTGACATCGATGCTCGAGCATATGGCTGAGCATCAATGTTCGTCATGAAGTTGGCCATCACGTACAAAAATACACAAAATGGTGCCAAATTGAATACTTTGATTAGGTAAATCCGAACATACGTATTCGCCACATACAGAACATGAACTTCTTTTTTACATTCGCTCTGCCGACGTTATGTTCATGCCATGTTCAAGTCGATGGCACGTGAAGACACGGCGTTAAGTAAACATTGTACATTTAAAGGTCGACTATGAATACAGGTTTACCAAGTAATAGTTTGATATTATTATAAATATGCAATACAGACTGCAACTAAATATATAAATAAAGAAACCTTTTGCATTTGAGAAAGCAGATAATAACAAATAAGTTTTTTTTAGTAAACACACATTTGTGTTTGTTGGTTAGTTGTAGGATATGTGTGTTGTAATTGTAACAGCTCTATATTGAAAACAAGGGTGTTAAAAAAAAGTTGCAAGTCAAATCTTAACGGAATTATAAATGTATAAACAGCGCCACCTGTCCGTGAAAACCAGTTTGCTACTGCATTTTATTAACTACCCTGTTCGTATAACCATCATTAAATACAAACAAACAACTCTACTACTCGCTCTTTCGCTGTCAAAAATAATCTGCGGCGGCTTTTCCGCAACCATATTATATGAGTTTAATTACTTTTATTGTGAACTTTTGCTGTTTTCTAAACAATTCAACATATTAATTATACTCCATGGCGCATTAATATACCAAATAGCCACAAGATTACAATAGGAAACCTATAAAAACGTGCTTGAATAAATTGTGCAATTATAAGAAAATGCCACCAACCATTAACAGCGCTGCCGCACCGCCTGAAAAAAGGCCACCAAGGCAAACTGAAAGGAAGTAAGTTTTAATCTCAAAATAATTTTGTTTTAAATTATGAAAACTACTAAAATACTTATAGATCTGAAATAATTTGTCGTGTAAAATATGGCAACAATTTGCCAGATATTCCATTTGATCTAAAATTTCTTCAATACCCTTTTGGCAGTCATCGTTTTGTACAGTATAACCCCACATCGTTGGAGCGTAATTACAAATATGAAGTTTTGACCGAACATGATTTGGGTGTAACAATAGATTTAATTAATCGCGATCTCTACCAGGCCGATCCCTATGCCCAACTAGATCCAGCTGATGAAAAGCTTCTGGAAGAAGATGTTCATACGCCACACGATTCCGTGCGTTCTAGACAGCATTCGCGCAGTGTTTCTTGGTTGCGTAAGTCGGAATATATATCCACGGAACAAACTCGCTTTCAGCCACAAAACTTGGAACAAATTGAAGCTAAAGTGGGTTATAATGTGAAGAAATCTTTGCGTGAGGAAACTTTGTACTTGGATCGTGACGCTCAAATTAAAGCGATTGAAAAAACATTTGAAGACTCTAAAACTGAAATCAGTAAACATTACTCTAAACCAAATGTTGTGCCTGTGGAAGTATTTCCAGTTTACCCTGATTTCAAGAATTGGAAATATCCTTGTGCACAGGTCATATTCGATAGCGATCCTGCGCCGGCTGGCAAAAACGTACCGGCCCAATTGGAAGAAATGTCTCAAGCTATGATTCGTGGTGTGATGGACGAAAGTGGTGAACAATTTGTAGCTTATTTCTTACCTACTGAATCTACATTGGAGAAGAGACGCATTGATTTTGCTGATCAAGTTTTGTACAAGGATGAGGAAGACTATGAGTACAAAATTGCTCGAGAATATAATTGGAATGTAAAGAGTAAAGCTTCTAAGGGCTATGAAGAAAACTACTTCTTTGTTATGCGCCATGATGGCGTATACTACAATGAATTAGAGACACGTGTACGCCTGAATAAGAGACGTATGAAGGTTGGTCAACAGCCAAGCAATACAAAACTAGTGGTTAAACATCGCCCCTTGGATGCAAATGAACATCGAATGCAACGTTATAGGGAACGTCAATTGGAACCACCAGGTGATGAAGACGAAGAAGAAGAAATGGAAATTGAGGAGGAAGAAGATGATATTCCACAAGCTGTACAACAACAGCAACAGTTAGAGCAGGAAGACGCAAATAAAGAGGAAGAGCAAGAACAACGTGACCGAAAATCTCGTTCAAGATCTAAATCGCATGCTAAATCTCAGTCAAGATCCAGATCACGTTCTGGTTCTGGCTCAGCCTCTGACAGGTCCGGTTCTGCTTCCGGAGGGTCTAGAGCAACCTCACGATCCCGTTCAAGATCTAAATCGAAATCCCGGAGCCGATCTCGCTCAAAATCAGCATCACGTTCTCGCTCCAGATCGCGTTCCGCCTCCGGTTCACGATCTCGATCACGTTCTGTTACAAAATCACCCTCTAAATCTCGTTCGGCTTCACCAGCTGGGTCAGAGAAATCCGGCTCTCGCTCCCGCTCTGGTTCACGCTCTTCTCGTTCAAAATCTCGCTCCAAAAGTGTATCTCGTTCACGATCCCGTTCACGCAGTGCATCAGGTTCTCGTTCGCCAACTCGCTCACGAAGTAATACGCCAAGCGGTTCTGGCAGTGGTACCGCCTCTGGTAGTGGCTCTGAAGGTGAAGACTAGGTTAAATATTTGCGTAAGTTTTTTTTTAGTTATAAATTTTATTAACAATAAATTTGAATGAAAAACTACTTCAAATGTATTTATTTGTTGGGCTTCTTTTTGTCGGGAAGTTCTAATGATATTACGCTCAATCTGGTGGTTGATTTGAACTCGGTGCTTTCTGACTGGGAAGAACGCGAAGTAAACTTTTCTGAAAAAGAAATTGAATCTATATTTGTTCTTAATTCGAAGACTGAATTATCACAGAAAAATAATCTCAAATAATTGAGCTTATTATTTACTTTAACAGCTACTAATATTTATAATAAACAAAAATAATATATACAGCTGTTTATTATTTTTCAAAAAACATAGATAGCTAGGAAATACATATAAAATAACAGCTGTATATATTCCAACTTCTACAATTCAACAATCCTTTACTTACCCCTTGATGAAGTTTGTGAAATGCCGTCATAGGGCGTGTCACTGCGCCATGATAATAAACTTTTTGTTTTCTGCATCATATGAGGCATTTTCAGATTACGATTTAATAGTTGGCGCGCTATTTTGGGGCCTAAATTATCATCTGTATAAGCCAAATCGGCTAGTTGATTTAGAACATCCAGATTTCTTTTCTCCAAATCTCTTAAATCCAATTCTCGATTATATAATTCCAAAAATTCACTACTTATTGCGCGTTGCTTAAGAGCTTTTAAAGCATTTTTAAGTTCCCTCTCAGCGCGCAATAATTTATTATTTTGATCCAATAATTCTTTTTTTACACGTGATATTAAATCCATATTATCAGATCTGTAAAATAAATTAAGTATATTATAAAACTAAAGTAAACATTTAATTTTTCTACCCACCTTTTATTGACTTTGGTCTGCAAACTCTGTTCCAATTCTTCCTTTTCTTTGTAAGACTCTTCCGTTTTTATTTCCAAATCTTGCAATTCTTGTCGCAAATTCCGTAAAGCATTTACGGAGGCACAGTAGTTGATTTGTAAGGATTTTAGCTCGGCTGCAGTGTCCTCTAAAGTTGTATTTAAAAAGACATTCATATAGTTAATGAACATAATTAAATATTTATATTTTTCTCTCGGTCTGGTTTACATATTTAATTAATTAATATGTTGCAGATTCAGATCTTGGCATTTAATGATTTTTATTTTTCCTGATAAAGCTAATAAAAGTTGTTGGCGAAGTATTGAATATTAATAAATTTTTTTTTTATTTTTTTTATTTTTTTAAAAAGAAATCATGATCTCTAGCTGCAACAAATTAATTTATAAATATGTGGCATTAATACCATGTTTACACTATAAAGGAAAACACTTATTTTGAGGAAAACATGTGTGGAAGTGTTTCTATTACAATGTAAAGTGTTTTTAATCTCGAATTTTCTAAGTCAGCATGACAATGTTTTTAATTTATTTATAATTTTTGTAATATATCAAAATTATTATATTTGTATGTATTATTTGAAACAAGAAAAGTACAGCAATGATTTGAAAAATTTTAAGCAAAAAGATGTATAATGCTATTTGGCAGAGTTTCTTTTTTAATCTTCTTATTCCAAGAGTCGTCCTGGTAGTCACTTTAACTTGACAGAAAAGTAATGTCACCATTGCAATTGTTGCCCTTAACAATGGAGTGCTATTAAAGTTCTCCGTATGAACTGGTTTTTTTGAAAGTGGTATAAGTCCATTTTTTCATGTATTGGGATATTAAAGGGTTTGCGTTTGAATCAATTTAAAAATATTAGCCAACTTTAATCAGTTCGTGTGATGTTATTTACACTATAAACCTTTTAAATTTTGTTGTGAAAGAATAATTACTAAAATTATTTGAAAAATAAACGATTTTCTTAACTCCACATGGACTTATGCCACTTTCAAAAAGAACATATTGCTTGATATAAAAATAGTAACGTAATAAGTCCATATATTTGCAGACATAAATGCTTTACTGAATTGGATTTTTACGTAAAAAGTAATAGTTAAAATGAAGATATATAAATATACGAATAACCAAGTTTAGCAGGAGTTTATTTAATGATTATAAAAATCATTAATATCTTTCTGGCGCTTACTTACAAATTGATGGATTGTCGTATTCTTCACAAGTATATGAATTTATTGTAACAAGTAATATTATGTATTTAAACGTTTAATTTTCTAGTTTAACAGTAATTATACGAGTATTTAAATAATACTATTTGCATAAGAACCAAGGTCCGTAGGATAACTATACAAAACTTCTCATCATTTCATCAGAACAATAATGCCTTTATTTTGTTACCAATGTTGTTTTTAATACATTAGCAGTAGATAAGCGATCTGCGTGCAATATTCAATAATAATTGCAATAAGAAAGTCGTTTTAATTATATACTTGTGTATTAGGAATGAATTTATTCCACTTTCAAAAGAAATCTGTTTGCGATACCATTGTACAGCAAAACTGTTTTTGTTCATTTTATTTCAAAAAAGAACTGTATTGAGAGAAGGTGTCTGTAGCTCATTAAAACTACCGTTATCTTAGTTTTTTTAAAAAGTGGACTTATATCATTTTCAAAAAAAACCAGTTCATATATTGTTTTAGGCATAGAAAATGTCAGATGTGTAATTAGATTAGCCAACTCTCATAATCGAGGAGTGTAATGACAATAATTTTAAGTTTTTTATTACCAACTTTAGTTCGTAGGAAACCCCTATTGAAACCAATAATTTTTACATATCGAATTATATGACGACAACGACGGCTCTTGGAATAAGAGGAAGTATGTGTGCAATTAGTTCTATCAAATGATGTCAGTTTTGTATAAGAGGGATGGGTTTATTGCAAAAAATTTTTTTTTTAAATTTAAAGTTGTTTTCAATTTTAACAATATTGATTTTTAATCAAAATATTATAAACAGCTTGTTTTCTATGTTTTCCAGCTGTCTTTATGTCGACGTTTCATAGGAGCTATCATAATCATCAGTAGACTTTGGATATTTTGAAATACATTATTAAGGCCCTGATTCACTATCCTACACGATCGTACGATTCATTCACAGGAAACTGTTTCAAAAGTCTGGCCGACTTGAAAAAATCGCTTCAAAATGGCGTCGTAGGCCACACTATCAAACAAGTATAACTGCAATAATTTATATACACAATAAAACAATTAAAATCTTATATTAACATAATAATTTTACATTGCTTAAATTTTTTCTCGAGGCAGCAACAATATTCTCATATTTTTCACAATATATACCACACCGATCGCACAGAAACCATAATGTTTTGAAAAGTTTCATAAAATTTTTAAAATCGCACGTTTTGTCAAAAACTCTGTCGCACGGTTGAGTTTTTAGTACTTTTTAAGCACACATGCTTTATTTAGTAGATCGCACGATCATGTATGATAGTGTAGCAAGGCCTTTAGGAATTTAAAGAGAAAACTGTTTTAATAATACCTGACAAAGCACTAAAACCAAACTTTTTCATTTATACAGAAAACATTTTTTTTTTTGTCTATTTTATGTACTTCTTCTTCTACTACTTCACTCTGCAAAAGCTTCACTGAAAGTATAAATTATAGCGCTAAAGGCCCTGATTCACTATCCTACACGATCGTACGATTCATTCACAGGAAACTGTTTCAAAAGTCTGGCCGACTTGAAAAAATCGTTTCAAAATGGCGTTGTAGGCCACACTATTATACAAGTATGATTGAAATAATTTATATACACAATAAAACAAAAACTTTTATTAACATAATAATTTTACATTAAAAATTATAAATAGCTTGTTTTTTATGTTTCCCAGCTATCTATATGTCGACATTTCATAGGAACTACCCTAATCATCAGTAGACTTTGGAAATTTTTGAAAGATATTCTCAAACATTCAACTTTATATCCCAGCAATATAAATAAATTGCTGAGAATTTAAAAGAAAAATGCTCTAATAATATCTGTCAAAACACAAAAAACAAGCCTTTTCATTTATTCACCTCTCTAACATTTCTTTACACCTTTCAAACAAATGAACAACCGTTGGTTGCTACGATTTGCTTTTTGAAAGTATCGAAAAGCAGAGAACAAAAATTCAAACAATTAAGTTTTTAATCGCTATTTTTAGCTTCTACCATTTATACCAATAAAAATTATAAATAGCTTGTTTTTTATGTTTCCCAGCTATCTATATGTCGACATTTCATAGGAACTACCCTAATCATCAGTAGACTTTGGAAATTTTTGAAAGATATTCTCAAACATTCAACTTTATATCCCAGCAATATAAATAAATTGCTGAGAATTTAAAAGAAAAATGCTCTAATAATATCTGTCAAAACACAAAAAACAAGCCTTTTCATTTATTCACCTCTCTAACATTTCTTTACACCTTTCAAACAAATGAACAACCGTTGGTTGCTACGATTTGCTTTTTGAAAGTATCGAAAAGCAGAGAACAAAAATTCAAACAATTAAGTTTTTAATCGCTATTTTTAGCTTCTACCATTTATACCAATAAAAATTATAAATAGCTTGTTTTTTATGTTTCCCAGCTATCTATATGTCGACATTTCATAGGAACTACCCTAATCATCAGTAGACTTTGGAAATTTTTGAAAGATATTCTCAAACATTCAACTTTATATCCCAGCAATATAAATAAATTGCTGAGAATTTAAAAGAAAAATGCTCTAATAATATCTGTCAAAACACAAAAAACAAGCCTTTTCATTTATTCACCTCTCTAACATTTCTTTACACCTTTCAAACAAATGAACAACCGTTGGTTGCTACGATTTGCTTTTTGAAAGTATCGAAAAGCAGAGAACAAAAATTCAAACAATTAAGTTTTTAATCGCTATTTTTAGCTTCTACCATTTATACCAATAAAAATTATAAATAGCTTGTTTTTTATGTTTCCCAGCTATCTATATGTCGACATTTCATAGGAACTACCCTAATCATCAGTAGACTTTGGAAATTTTTGAAAGATATTCTCAAACATTCAACTTTATATCCCAGCAATATAAATAAATTGCTGAGAATTTAAAAGAAAAATGCTCTAATAATATCTGTCAAAACACATTTTTGTTCTCTGCTTTTCGATACTTTCAAAAAGCAAATCGTAGCAACCAACGGTTGTTCATTTGTTTGAAAGGTGTAAAGAAATGTTAGAGAGGTGAATAAATGAAAAGGCTTGTTTTTTGTGTTTTGACAGATATTATTAAAGCATTTTTCTTTTAAATTCTCAGCAATTTATTTATATTGCTGGGATATAAAGTTGAATGTTTGAGAATATCTTTAAAAAATTTCCAAAGTCTACTGATGATTAGGGTAGTTCCTATGAAATGTCGACATATAGATAGCTGGGAAACATAAAAAACAAGCTATTTATAATTTTTATTGGTATAAATGGTAGAAGCTAAAAATAGCGATTAAAAACTTAATTGTTTGAATTTTACATTACTTAAATTTTTTCCTCGAGGCACCAACAATATTTTCATATTTTCCACACTGATCGCTGAGAAACCATAATGTTTTGAAAAGTTTCATAAAATTTTTCAAATCGCACGATTTGTCAAAAACTCTGTCGCACGGTTGAATTTTTAGTACTTTTTCAGCACACATGCTTTATTTGATCGCACGATCGTGTGTGATAGTGTAGCAAGGCCTTAAACAACACAAGTGGTTTGAAAAAATTCCACATGTTTGCGCGAAAATCAGTAATTTTTACTTCTCGTGCAAACATGCTTCAACTATTTGCGCAAACTGGCAAACACTCCCACAAAAAACTCTAAATGTTTGTACATTATGGAATGTTTGCAAGTAGTTTGTGTACTTGATTTCGTCCTTACGTACTAATTTTAAAGAAGGAAATTTGATTTTTACTTAAAATTTTTGCTTTTATCTTTTGGTAGAATATCCATCCTTTTGTAATAATTAGCAAACATTATTTTTGAGTTTAAACAAAAAAAAAAATATATTTAAAATTCAAACAATTAAGTTTTTTATTCGCTATTTTTAGCTTCTACCATTTATACCAATAAAAATTATAAATAGCTTGTTTTTTATGTTTCCCAGCTATCTATATGTCGACATTTCATAGGAACTACCCTAATCATCAGTAGACTTTGGAAATTTTTGAAAGATATTCTCAAACATTCAACTTTATATCCCAGCAATATAAATAAATTGCAATTTATTTATATTGCTGGGATATAAAGTTGAATGTTTGAGAATATCTTTCAAAAATTTCCAAAGTCTACTGATGATTAGGGTAGTTCCTATGAAATGTCGACATATAGATAGCTGGGAAACATAAAAAACAAGCTATTTATAATTTTTATTGGTATATATTTAAAATTTTTTTTTCGTAAAATTAAAATTTTATATTTGACAAATGAACATATTTGGTACCACTGATTGAATATCATAATCGGGCTTATTAGCGTTCTCAAGCCGTTTAGAGCTCGATTTTGAGAGTCGTAATACAAGTAAGTTAAATGCTAAAATAAATTAATTTGTTTATTTTTCACTCTTACCTCCTTCTTCTTGCTTTTGCAGATTCTTTCGATAGGCATCATTGCAATTGTTCAGCAATGCCAGAGTATTTTGTAAAGCTTCTATTTCTTTCTCAGCTTTAAGAACTTTCTCATTCAAATCGTTGCCCTCATCCAGCAGCAGTTGCTTCTCCTGAGCTGTCTCCACTCTAAGCTGCGTTCCCGTTACGAGAGTACCATCATCATTTACACCTAAAAGTTTTGAAGTCAATTCAAATCTGGCCTTAACCGCCTCTATATGTTTCCTTCTTTCTCCAATATCGGCCTTCAGAGTGCTTATTTCCTCGAGCAAGTGTTTCCGTTTCAGATTCAATAAATCCTTTTGTGACTTAATCTCTACCATACGATCTTTAATGGAACGATTTAAGTGCATGCGATGTTTTATTAGATTGTAAGTGCCCCCTTCACACTGAGTTATTTCGTTTTCAAATTCATTTACTTTCATCTTCAAAATGCTTAAATCCACTATAAGTTCTTGATTGAGTCGTGTTTCGTCTTTGATTCTTTTAAGGCCGCCTTCACAATACGCCTGCGCTTCTTTGATTTTATAGTTAACCTGATCTAGGCGTGACATATCATTATTATAGATAAAAGTCAATTTGCGCATATCATCATCAAGCTTTTTGTTTTGCAACTGTGTGGCCTGCATGTGCTTTTGCAACTTGTTAAAACTCTCTTCCAATTCTGACAAATATTCTTTATTCCTTTGCTCAACTTTGGGATCCAAAACACCACCTTGGAGTTGAAAGATGCGTTTTTCCAGGGACAGAATTTTGAAAGACTAACACACCAAAAACTAATTTATAACCATTAACTTTATGCTAGAAGCACTTACCAAATCGTAAACATCTTCTACTAATTTTTTCAATTGCTTTTCTAAAGCCTGATTGTTTTTGGTAACGGCTGCTATATCCGACACAAGACCACGACTGTTTACCTGTTTTTAATTTTTTTTTTTATTAGATTTGAAAACAAATATTTTTTATGATTTACCGCAAGATTAGCATTTTCTTCTTTTAATTCAGCTATTTGTTGTTGTGAGCGATAAATCAGTCCATTTATACGATCAGTTTCTCTGTTTATATCTCTTTGAGCTTTATTTTCAACATCAACGAGTTCTTCCAAGATTTGTAGTCTTTGTTGGGCATTCATGTTTTTATCATTCATCGCACTTAAGCGGGTTTCCAGCTTTTCAATTACTTTCGAAAAATGCTCCAATTCGATTGTACAATCGGCTTTCTCTTTGGATAGATGACGATTTTGGGCCCGTTGTAGTTGAACACGGTTTGCCAAATTTTGTAATTCTTTAGTTAAAACATCAACCTTGAAAAAACGATATTACATTAAACCTTTCCGTCTGCTATCTGATTGAAAAGGGATTTATTCCTTGGAATGTAACCTGCCGGTTGCCATTTTTTCTGGGTTAAAAAGAAGCTCACATATCTGACAGCAAAATTGTTGAGGTTTTCAATAACTGTTGCAGTAAATATTATAATCTTTACGCATTTGAGCGCCTTAGTGGGCGAGTTGGTAGAGTGCCCAACCAACAGTCTAAAGGTCGCAAGTTCGATACCTGCCCAAGACTCTGGGCATTTCCGCAGGCAAGTAAAAACTATAGCTGTCCCATAAATTCTCATTTATTTGCAATCAGCCCAAACGATGCTTTTCGTTCTGTCTAGAACTGAGAGGCGAATCGGAAATACGAACGATAATAGATGATGGAAGTATGTGCGGCAGCTAAGGAAAGCATATTTACCAAACCACTGCAAATTATTTTGCCACGATTACTCCACTCTCGCGCTTAGAACTTCATTCGTTGCTAAGTATCACGTTTAGTGAGGTTACCTATCGAATATCGAGGCTAACATGGTTCAGGTATAATAATAGGAAGACAATGAAGAATCTACTCCGACCGAGATTGCGTATTGTGTTGACTGTTCCGGCAGAACACTATCACATGCAGAGGAGGTCAAATTTAGCGCATAATGATTTCTGTAGAAGTTGTGGGGTTGAGGAGGAGGAGAGTATTGAACACCATGTTCGGCTCTTTCTTATATAAGAGTATTGCATCTGAGCACACCGATGGCAGCAAGATTTGGCGCAGATATCGTTATGTGTTATAAGCAGATTAGACTCATTCATCCCATGTTTAGGTTGGTTCAGATTTAGACAGCTAAATTGGACTGTCTGGCCACCCGCCCCCGAGGAGCAGATTTTGTTTTAGTATACTCTAACCAGGGCAGCTTGACTTATGTTAGGTGGACTACCAAAACCTTTACCAAAGATTAGTTGGCAGATCGGGGATCGACACAAGCCCCCGAGCTTGCAAACCATCCCAGCGCTGATCATGGTTGAAGTTCCAATCATGGCTGAAATATTCTGGTTGTGGCTTACAACTACCCATTCGCAGGAATGGGAATCGGTTTCCTCGATAACGGTGGAAACTAATGAAAAGCTAATAGCCCCCGAGGTGATTTTATTAACAGATACCTGTAACGTAAGGAACCATTTGTGATGATTAGACGAGTAAGTTAGTTAAGAAGTGATACTCTTAATGGGCTTCGGCCCACCAACACATAAGCCTTGTCTTTAATTGACTATTTGGGAATTTATTTTATCTTGGACCAGTACTCAGGGGATGACCCCTATATATGCAGTGCATTGTACCGGTACTAGGAAAATAGATTGTGAGGAGGAAGGAAAAGCGAGTAGTGGCTATGGGCATTTAACTTGATAGGAAATACTTCTGCAGGCAACTTATTCCACAGCCGAACCGTACGGCTGAAAATTGAAATAATTCTCTCCGTAATCTGTTGTCCGCCCGGGGAACAGGTTTTGCCTTAGCGTATTCCTAACTTGGCGCTCTGTTTTTCGGGGAAAAGAGGGGAAGGGGTCCCTCGTTTGGTGCGGCAAACAAAACTCTAGGAAGCCGCATGACTTATGTTGTGTTGGCTTCCGAAACCCTTACCAAGGGTATAAATTGGCCGAACGTGGATCAAAATGGCCCCTGGGTAGTTCTGCTTGCGGCTGATCATGGTTGAGGTGTCTACCTTGGCTGAAACGTTCTGGCTGTGGTTGAAACCTAAAACGCAGGAAGGGAGTGTTAGTATAAGATAATTGTTTGGTGTGTGGCTTTTTTCTAGGACTAACAATCTCTCGAGAATCTGTTGCCTATACAACAGATACCTGTATTGTAAGGAACCAGTGGTGATGGTTGACGGGTGAGTTGGTTTAAGGGCTGATGCTCTTAGTGGGCTTCGGCCTACCAACTCCTTAAGCCTTGTCCTCCTTTGATTGCTCGGAAATTGCATACAGGAGGGATTAGAAGGCCCGAACTCCTCAACAAGAAGTTGCTCATATGACCGCAATCATATGGCAAGAATTGCTACCTGTGTGAGCCTGGTAAGCCACACGGGGGCGCTGGTAAATCGTGAATAATTCACTCCGTGGAATTGGTCCACCATCAGACTAGGCCGCAAGGTGTTGTACGATTTACTGGGCAATCGACCATAAATGGGTGTGAAATGTGGCTTTCGGGACCAATATATCTAAGCTCGTCAGAGCAAAATTCATTGTAGTATCGATAAAACATAGATTCGCACCCCATACTTCGACGTTGCTCCAGTGATCAGTGAGTCAATAGAGTTCGATATCTTACTGTCACCGATAAGCGTCTTCGCTCTCTTCTACACATGGTCGTGTAACCTCAAAATAGACTTTGAGGTACCGGCCCAAACATAAGAGTTGTATTGTATTCTTTTTTGTCAGATATAAGTAGGTGGTATAAGCACTTCTTACAGCGTTTCAGAAAACCGCAATACTTGAGTGTTCCCTTAAGGACCTGAAGAATGTGCCCAGTTCAAAGAACATCACACTGAATTTTCATTTCAAGAACATCAAGAGCATCCGATTCCGCAATATCCATACCATCCATGCGCACAGATGAAGCAATATTTGTGGTCATTTAATTGTGTGTTGTTCGATTCCGCGGGAAATCGATCACAAATGGTTGAGCTCTGGGCGATGAACGCATGTTACGTAAAAATGTGCGAGTTTCGGGAACAAGATCCCTAATCTCGTCAGAGCAAAATCCATTGTAGTAACGATAGAACAGAGTAAAGCACCCTACACTGCGTCGATGCTCCAGTGAGTCAATAGAGTTGGATACCCTACTGTCACCGATAAGCTTCTTCGCCCTCTTCTGCACACGGTTGAGTAACCCCAAAATAGACTTTGGGGCACCGGCCTAAACATGAAAGTTGTATTCCATTTTCGGTCGGATATAGGTGGTATAAATAGTAAAAAGATCAGATGGAGTGAAGTACATCTTACACCGTTTTAGAAACCCTAGGCACTTGAATGCTTCTTTAGAGACATGAAAAATGTGTTCAATCCAGCGAACATCACACGCATCTGATTCCTCAATATTTATACCATCCATGAGTACAAATAAAGCAGCACTTGCGGTCATTTGTTTGTGTGTTAATAAACAACACTGGGTCTTAAGAGCGTAAAGAGGCGACCCTGTTTTTACGACCCCATTTGGAAATTAATAGGAGGCACTATTCAGTGAGTCATTCATATTCTGCCTCTTGGCAGCAACCTTGGATGGGCTGGGCCTATAACTGAAGGAGCACGAATGGCAAATGCTACTGTCATCCATATCTTGCGTTAAACGTTTGTCAGAACACTTATTTGGCGTTTTCAAATGGAAAACGCTAATAGTAAGTGGTTTGCGTTTTTAGTTTAATGTTTTAGCTCTAATCAGTATACTACTATATACAATGGCTGTGAAAAAAATTTACAATATGTAGTTTTTTATAAAAGGCAAAACTGCCGGTTTTCTTGTTTTTCTCATATTACCTCCTGTGTCTTCAGCAATATCATATCGGCCAATTTTTGCATCTGTTCTTTCATATCGGAAGTTTCCACATTCAACATTTCTATGGCCGCTTCTACTTCACGATTATTATCGATAATTTCATTTAATTGAATATCATGCTTTTTCAACTCTTTTTCCTTAAGTTCCACTTTAAGCCGACATTCCATAAGATCTATTTCACTGTTGCGTATATCTTGTTCTCTTTGGGACATTTTTTGAGCAGCCAACTTCCAGGTCTCAACCATTTGACGTCTCTCAGCATGAGCTGTGCGATACAGGCTTGCAGTTGTCTCCAAATTACACTCCAAAGTTTTTTGGCTGTCATACATGCTTATCAATTTCTTACGTTGGCGTTCAATTTCGTCGTTTAACTTTAAACGTTTATAATTTAGCTGTTTGGCTCTCAACTGGTCATCTTTCAGATACATTTCAATTAACTGAGATCCTTTACTGCCATCCTCCATGGCCTGGCGCCATTCGATTAAAGCTGTTTTCGCCCATTTAATGCGTTTCGTAAGATTATCTATGCCCTCCGAACGTTTGGTCATTTCATCTTAGTTGCAAACGGATGTGTGTATACATATGTAATGAAATAAATGAATTTAATGAACTACAAAAGCAAACAAGAATCTTTTAATTTTATTTACTTTCCGTTGTATCAATATACTTATTGAAACTTTGACATTCTTTGGTCACATTTTTCAAGTCTTCCTTGAGCTTGGAATGTTCTCTTGAAGCAACTTTTCGCAAGTGCATCTCAGTCCTCACTTCCGATTGAAATGCATTCAGCAATTTCTTCAAGCAAAACAATTAATATAGAAAATATCTGAATTTGCTTTTCTTTTTGTTTTTCTTCACTTTTCAGCACTTACCAAATTATGATTAATTGTTTCGTCGGCATTCGTAAAATGCTGCTGTAATTTTTGTAACCTTTCATCGGTTTGCTGCTGTTGCTCGATGAGCTGTTCCTTTTTATCCTTCAACTCCACTAAACTTTCTAAAATTTGCTGATTTTCCTTGTTGGCCATTGGCATGGCGGAATTTGTATTCCACTGCATGGCTTGCATGGCCTTTCTTATTATTTCCACATCCATTGCAATTTAATTCTTTTCTGACAGTTTTGTAAAATATATTTTAAAGCGACTTTTTGCTTTTAAACTTGAAAAAAATATACTCTGTGGAATTTCAAATGAAACGTTTAATCAATAAAACACAGGTTGACTATAGTTACTTTATTCCAATTAAAAGACATAATAATAATAAAAAAAAGCGGCAATTTACTCTGCTTAGCAACCAGAGTTTTCTGTAGTTGTTTCTGCTAAAAACAAAAAACCATGTAAGTCTCCATTTTTTTTTTTTTTTTTTTTTTACTTGGACCAGTACTCAGGGGATGGACCCCTACATATGCAGTGCATTGTACCGGAACTAGGAAAATAGGTTGTGAAGAGGGGGAAAGAGGGAGTAGTGTTTGTGAACATTTGACTTGAACTTTCCAACGTTATAACAGACAGGAAACACGTCTGCAGGCAACTTATTCCACAGGCGAAGTTGCGTACGGCTGAAAAACGAATTTTCTTTGTAGTGCGTTATACGATTCCTCGGGTAATCGACCACAAATGGGTTAGCTGTGGACGATAAACGCGTGTTACGCAAAAATGTGCGAGTTTCAGGAACAAGATCCCTAATCTCGTCAGAGCAAAATTCATTGTAGTAACGATAGAACAGAGTAACGCACCCTACACTGCGTCGATACTTCAGCAAGTCAATAGAGTTGGATACCCTACTGTCACTGATAAGTTTCTTTGCCCTCTCCTGCACACGGTCGAGTAACGCCAAAATAGACTTTGAGGCACCGGACCAAACATGAGAGTTGTATTCCATTTTCATTCGGATGTAGGTGGTATAAATTGTAAGGAGATCGGATGGAGTGAAGTACATCTTACACCGTTTCAAAAACTCGAGGCACTTGAATGCTTCTTTGGAGACATGAAAAATGTGTTCAGTCCAGCGAACATCACACTGTATCTTCATTCCAAGAACATCAAGACCATCCGATTCCACAATATTTATACCATCCATGAGTACAGATGAAGCATTCGCAAATAATGGCGGTTGATCTGAGCAAAACATTTCGAATTATTCCCATTGAGTTGATCGTGTGTTCTGTATTCGAATTTTCCTTCTGATATTAAGTACAATTTTGAATAATAGTTGTTTTTTTGATTTTTGGGTAAACTCTCTCAAATACAGATGAAATTTAAGGCAAGCACAGTAATGTAGAAGAACAAAATTTTAACATATGGAAAGTTTGCATACTGCAGTGAAAGTTCGTACACCGGAAAGGTACACTACTTTGTTCGTTTATAGTTCTTAATTAAATAAAAAAAAATAATTTAAAAAAATTTCCGTTATTTTAAAATTTTTTCAAAAAGTATTTATCAATAACTATCTTGTCCCCTTCAAAGTAGTCCCCCTCAGATATAAGACACTTTGACAGCGTTTCTTCCAATCCTCGAGACAATTCTGAAACGTGCTTTTTGGTATCGCCAACAGCTCCTGTTTCGATTTTTCTTTCATTTCCTAAATCGTAGCAAAACGCTTTCCTTTCATCGGTGTCTTCAGTTTTGGGGAGAGGAAAAATTCAGCGGCTGCCAAGCACGGTGAATACGGCATTTGGAGGCATGATAACGGTTTTGTTTTTGGCCAAAGACGCACGCACAAGTATCGACGTGTGAGCTGGTGCGTTATCACGGTGAAATATCAATTATTGTTTTTTACACAATTCTGTGCGTTACTGACGAATTGTTTTGCGCAAACGGCACATAACTTTAAGCTAGTATTCCTTATTGACCGTACGACCTTGTGGCAAGAATTTATGATGCACCACACCATTGCAGTCGAAGAAAACAGTGAGCAAAACATTATTATTTGACTGAACATGACGCGCTTTTTCGGTCTTGGCTCTTCTGGACGCTTCCATTGGGATGATTGGACTTTCAAAGTCATAGCCATACACCCATGATTTATCACCAGTTATGACCTTTTTGAGAAAATTTGGACCGTTGTTTCAGCTCCTGAGCGATGACGTTGTTTTTGCTCAAAATTTAGCAATTTTGGAACAACCTTCGCTGACGCACGTTTCAAGCCTAAAACATCCGTAAAACTTGCATGCGCCGAACAATGTGACAACATCATCAGCAACCTCTCTGATAGTGATTCGACGATTATCCAAAATCATTCGCTTCACAGCTTCAATGTTTTCTTCAGTTGTTTATTGACATTTTCTCGGCCTTTCTTAAACCACAATTGAACTTGTGTTCTGCTCAGAGTAGACTCGCCAAACGCCACAGTTAATATTTCAAATATTCTTGCGCATTTAATTTTCTTTTAATGATGGGACAGTTCCACTGAGTGAATTATTCAGGATTCGCCAGCGCCCCCGTATGGCTTTCTAGGCTCACACAGGTAGCAATTTTTGCCATATGTTTGTAGCCATATGAGCAACTTTTTGCTGAGAATTTTGGGCCTTCTAATTCCTCCTGTATGCAATTTCCCAACAACCAATGGAAGACAAGGCTTAATGAGTTGGTAGGCCGAAGCCCACTAAGAGCATCAGCCCTTAAACCAGCATTCCCGTCAACCATCACCGGAACCAGTACAGTACAGGTATCTGTTGTAAAGGTAACAGACCCTAGGGAGGTTGTTAGTCCCCGAAAAAAGCCACACACCAAACAATTATCAGGGATACTAACACCCCCTTCCTGCTTTTTAGGTTTCAACCACAGCCCGAACGTTCCAGCCCAGGTAGGCGGCTCAGCCATGATCAGCCCGGGTTGAACTGCAAGCAGAAGCACTCGAGGGCCATGCTGATCCCCGTTCTGCCAATTTAAACCCTTAGTAAGGGTTTCGGATTCAAGACAAAAATAATCGACATCGAGGTCGGTTAATCAACTGCAATTATGTTGTTGCTTCTCTTGTATTCTTAGTACTCGTTTTATTATGTGTATGAGTGTATGTGTATGAGTGTGTGTGTATATGCGAAAGAAATACATTTGCACATTATGAACGACTCGAAAATTCATGTCGTATGTAGAAACTCATAAAGACGTATAAATAGTCAGAAAGTAAGAAAATCTAGTGTTTTAGTACACAGTAGTACTAAGTGTAAATAAAGTTGTGAATTATTTAAATACTGTATAACGAACAAGTGTGAGTGTCATTATTTCATTTACAATTTAAGAATCCGCAAAAGCGTTTTTAGAGGTAAAAACGTAACAATATTTTTCTAAAATATCAATTTCCATCACATACCAAAATAATGTTTATTTTTCAATCTGCGCTGTCTTACCAATCTATCAAGCGATAAGACCGATCGTTTTCTATCTCACCTGCTGAAAACGTTATTTTTTCGAAAAGATCAATGTTTATTTTCAAACTGTTTTTCAAATTGCCCAGTGAAAATAAGTGGGATATTTTAGTGCGGTAACACTCCCAACGAATAGCTCGCAATATACAGTCAGGTAAAAAAGTAACCGTATTCTTTATAGCATTTTTCGATATTTGTTTATTAGCGTTGTTACGGGTTATATTTATCGAAAAACGTTTCGTTGGTGCTAATACTATTTCCAAATACTTACTTGATAAGTTTGATTGAGTTGTGTCACAGATTTCAATTCCGTTCGAAAACAGAATTCAGTCCGTTGTTTGGCTCCACACAAAAATGAAAAAGTGAAGGGCTTTTCAAGAATGAATTCAATACTTAAAAATTATATCATTTTGAAGAATTTTATTCTTCGGTTTTCTGATATAGCAAAAACGGATTGAATTTCATTTTCGAACGAAACTGATTTCTGCGACATGGCTGAAGAAAAATGTAAATTTTTCACACCCCCTTTTTATAATGAAACACATTCATAAATATACGAGTATATACATATGTATGTACATACGCATACATAATATATCATCTTAGGCACATAAAATTTTAACTCATAGCAAATTGTTTTCAATTTGAGAATTTTCCAAAAAAAAACTTGTTAAATCCCCTTCAATGCCATTCACATCGGGTGTCAACAATTGTGGTGAATACAAACGCATATTTTGTAACTTCTGTGACGGAGACATTGAACCTTCATTCAAATTCAAATTTTGTTCTATAGCAGCGAAACCGTCGCTACAAATGCCCATTTTATTACAGGACTCCACCACAATATCGTCTATAGTTTTCGTAAGCAATGCTTGCTGCTCATTTAGCGACGTGTCCTTATCGTTTATGGCAGCAATTTCATTGCTTGCTGGCGAATGTTGTGCTTGATTGATTGTATGCTGATCTGTTTGATTTGTGATCGACGTTTCTA
The DNA here is from genome assembly GCA_914767995.1 of Thecocarcelia acutangulata. Classification (NCBI taxonomy): domain Eukaryota; kingdom Metazoa; phylum Arthropoda; class Insecta; order Diptera; family Tachinidae; genus Thecocarcelia; species Thecocarcelia acutangulata. The sequence goes on along the minus strand of OU612094.1, from coordinate 33,321,530 downwards.
GAAATGCTTTAATAAAATTTTCCGACATTTTGTCGATTGTGTTTTCTTCATCTTGCGAGGGCGGAGAGTCTTCCGTTGAAAGTGGCAAACATTTGTGAGTTCGCTGTGAAACTTTATAACGAAAACTTCTCTGGCAAATATCACATTTGTAGGGCATAACGCCGGTATGTATGCGGGTATGAACTAAAAAGGAGACACGTTGGCGAAAGCTTTTGTCTGAAAGTAAACAAAGTACAATATTTTAATGGTAATTTAACAGAATATAATGATTACACAAGTAAGTAAATAACTTTTAATCATATCAATTCATATTTTATTTGAAATCTAAACACTTTATTAATTATCTAATATATGACGTGGCGCGTAAAGGCCTTACTACACTATCATACACGATCGTGCGATCTACTAAATAAAGCACGTGTGCTGAAAAAGTACTATAAACTCAACAGTGCGACAGAGTTTTTAACAAATCGTGCGATTTGAAAAATTTTATGAAACTTTTCAAAACATTATGATTTCTGTGCGATCAGTGTGGTATATATTGTGAAAAATATGAGAGTATTGTTGGTGCCTCGAGAAAAAAATTTAAGTAGTGTAAAATTATTATGTTAATAAAAGTTTTTAATTATTTTATATTGTATATAAATTATTGTAATTATACTTGTATGACAGTGTGGCCAACAACGCCATTTTGAAGCGATTTTTTTTAAGTCGGCTAGACTTTTGAAACAGTTTCCTGTGAATGAATCGTACGATCGTGTTGGATAGTGAATCAGGGTCTTAAGCGACGTTATGATTTATTTAATGAATACCTTCTTTTTGTGATTTCTTATTTCATTTAACGTTGGCGTTTATTCAAATTTATATTATGCAGGCATGTTCTGACAAACGCGCCATCTTATACCGCATGATGTGCTGAATAATGCTAAATTCATTTCTAGGTACTCTGAAGACCACGCGTTTTACATGTTTGAGTTGTTTAAGAAAAACTAAAATATGTGTTTCGCATATGTAGATACATAACGCGTGTCTTTTATAGAGATATAGAACTTATAAATGGAATAAAACAAAGATGAATTTTTAAAATTGACTTGAAATTTACTTTATTCGAAAGATAATTTTCTGGTATTATAATTTAAATATGTTTTCTGGCATATGGCCAGCACAGTTGACACGAGCGCAGTCTAATCTGGAAGTCTAATTTTCGATGACCTTTTTCAACATTTGTGTCTGTATATCGGCAATAACGCGGCGAATATAGCAGCTTTGTTTATAGCTGATATTTCAGCGTAAAGAATACGACATCCGCTCAGTAGTCGCCGATATAGACGCCTACCCCACCCTTTCTCCCATTTTATATCCGAGCGTGTAAACATACAATGCTCCAGATTCTAAGGGAGATTCCTCGATTTGGTAGCCAAAGGTATTTGGGAGGAATCGTTTGGGATGTAGTAGCCAGTTGTAAAATTGATTTACATCCGCAGCTGCCATGACAACCCAATCTAATGATGGACAAACACCAAGAGGTGAATTATTCACGATTCACTAGCTCCCCCGTGTGGCTGGCTAGGCTCACACAGGTCGGCACTTCTTGCTATAAATTTGTATCCATATAGACAGTAGTGAAACATATTTACATCAGTCTTTACGGCCTTATATGATGATGGATCAATTCCACGGAGTGAATTATTCACGATTCACCAGCGCCCCCGTGTGGCTTACTAGGCTCACACAGGTAGCAATTTATGCCATCTGTTTGTAGCCATATTAGCAACTTCTTTTTGAGGAGTTCGGGCATTCTACTCCCTCCTGTATGCAATTTCCCTGCAATCAATGGAAGACAAGGCTTAATGAGTTGGTAGGCCGAAGCCTACCTTAAACCAACTCGCCCGTTAACCATCAGCACTGGTTTCTTACACTACCTGTATCTGTTGTAAAGGTAACGGACCCTTGGGAGGTTGTTAGTCCCCGAAAAAAGCCACACACCAAACAATTATCAAGGATGCTAACACCCCCTTCCTGCGTGTTGGGTTGCAACCACAGCCAGAACGTTCCAGCCCAGATAGGCACCTCAACCATGATTAGTCCGGGTTGAACTGCAAGCAGAATCACCCGGGGGTAATGATGATCCCAGTACTGCCAATTTATACTCTTGGTAAGGGTTTCGGAAGCCAACACAATATAAGGCATGCGGCTTTCTAGAGTTTTATTTGCTACAACAAACGAGGGACTCCTTCTCCTCTTTACCTGAAAAACAGAATGCTTAGGAATACGCCAAGGCAAAACCTGTTCCCCGGGGGGAAGCCTCCGGGAACATAGCCGCTGGCCAGACTATTGCAGCCACAAAAAAGGCTGCTACAGCTTTAAACCCCAAACGGTTCGAGGAACTGCTAGCCCCTAAAGCCATACAGGCAAGTGTCGATCTCAAGTATATTTGTGTGTCCTCATGATCTTGGGGTCCACTTTCCTATCGTGTTCATCCTCACGGTTTTTAGTGTTATTTGCCTGGCTTCCTTGTCACATGGCCACTCAAGGTAAGTTCGAGATATCAGGCGAGTGCAAAAGAATAATAAAAGTTTAAATATCACAATTTTTCACAACGATATTGCAATACTTTATATGTACAAATACGAAAACTCATTAGTTCGCATGCGTCTACAGCACGCATCTGTCAGAAAAAAAAGTTGAACTAGTGTTTTTCATAAAGCAAGTTAAGTTGATAAATTTCAACTTTTTAACGCGTTATGCATTTTTCATAAGTAATCAGCTGGCAATAATATAATACTGGGCATTTTGTTTGCGTCCATTCACCACAATTTGGTACAAAATTACCGATGACTCCGGTATATTCACTATGGAAATATTTGTTTTTAAATATTGTATATTTATTAAAGATTCATTTGACAAAATGTTACAGAAATAACCCAAATAAGTCTTTAATAAAAATATTTTTTTTAATATTTTAAATTAGATTACTATTTTTGCTCTAAAATATTTTTTATATTTATATCATTTGACGAGAGAAAAAATGAAACAAATGAAAATGAAAAATAACATATTGTGCAAGCCGTTGATCTGCTTGTTATAAATGAGCGCACACATACAGAATGAAGCTAAAAACATAATACACAAACGAACAACGTTCTTGATCTAAAGTACGTAAAATTCGAAGTAAATCAACCGCCAACGACTTTATTGTTGTTGTTGCGTTCTTATTGTTTCGCAGGCATGTGTGTATCTGCGTAGTAATTTATACGTTTGAATCTGGAATGATCATTAGCAAATAACTAGATGTATCATGAACAATATAGAAAGTAATACAGAAGTATAAGCCAGAAAAGTAAACAAATGTATATTGTAAATGTATATTTATTTATACTTAAATATAGGAAGCACTTAATAAAATATCCTTTATATTTTTTTTTTTTTTTTTTTTTTTTGAGGAAGAACACCATTCTGGCGTAAACTTAAAACGATATTTACTGATTTTTTTCTTAATACATACCACAAATTTCACATTTAAATGGCTTTTCTCCACTATGTATCCGTTCGTGGTTGTGTAGTGTCGACAGTTCTTTAAATGCTCGGCCGCACGTGGAGCAAACATGGGGCTTTTCATCGCTGTGATAGAGTAAATGCTTGTGATATGATTGTTGAAACGTAAAAGTTCGAGCGCATAGTTCACACGTGTAGGGCATTTCACCTGAAATGTACAAAAGGATGTTAATTTATATAACACTTAAATATGTATGCGTGATCAGAGCCTTTTTACATGGAACCATCTATAGTTCCATGTAAAAAGGCTCTGACTCGCATTTTGGCCAAATTTAGGTTTTTTCATGATTCTAATATATTTCACACAAATATATCTCGTTGCAAAAATTTAATGGCCAAAACCAAAAGTACTTGGTATCGAATAAAAAGTATCGAGTATTTACTTGTATTTACTCATATCGTTTCGTCCCTAATAAAATAGCCTGTTACGCCTGGAACACTGTTCTATGAAGCTACGGCATTGACACGCAACTTTTAGTGGTATGGTCATTGCACTATACTCTAAATAAACGGTTTGAAAGATATGAACTAAAGTTCTCTGTCGCAAAACCTTTTGATACTCTTATAAACTGTCCTCTTGAAGAGAACATCTTAAAGCACTGTGAAAAAAATTGAGCTGTCATAATATTGCCAGAAACGATTTACTCTTGACTCATTGTACTATACTTGTATTTCGATAAAGATTTGTAAAATAAAATGCAACATTGAAAATTACCTGTATGAAGTCGTTTATGTTTCTTGAGGAAATATTTTGTGGTGAATGCTTTGGAGCAGATATCACACTCCCAAATTTTGGGATTTTCCGTAATATTGATCATACTCGATGCGAACTTTTGAGTTGCCTCGTTATCTTTAGATGCTACTGATGGAAAAAGGTCGGTGTTAGCATGAGCTGTAACACTGTTGTGTATAGCACTTAAAGTGGGATCCATTTCAGAACCTGATGAATTAAATACCAGTAAAACATTTGAAGTTGCGAGAGCTGAATTGTCCAAATTATTCTGTTGAAAGTCCAACGGCTGGTTCAAATTCACCACACTAATATTTGCGGCAGCTGGTAGTGTATTCAAGGTGGAGATGAAATTAACAGGTGTTATATTGAATAGGCTGCAACTATTGGAACTTTTCAACTCTGCCGACGAAGATGTTGTATTTATATTGTCGGTTGGTAATTGAGAGGAATTAGTGTGGTTAGAATTGGGTGACTTAAGCGTTTTATTTTCCTTGTGACGTATGCGATCGCAAATGGTTAATTTTGGCATATTATTGGCATACGGCAGGCCCATTAAATGTACAACTTTTAAATGAACTCTCAGCGAACCTTTCGTCTTGAAAGTTTTAGCACACAAATGACATTTGTAGTCGTGCTCTGGCTTGGAATTGGGACACTCATTTACTGATGATGAGGCGGAATTGGCAGATAAAGTTTTGTTTTTACTCATGACAGCGGCGCTTTTGTTATTGTGATATTCAAAGTTTTGATGCACTAGACGTATGTGCATGTTTCTCAGTTCTTCGTTGCGAAAGGTAAATTCACATATATCACATTGGGCCAAATTTGCCATTTCTCTTGGCTCCTCTTGCTCTCTTTCTGGCGTCGTAACTACTTGTTGCTGTTGCTGAGTAGAATTTGTTGATTTGTTTTGATCCACTGGTTCTTTTGATGTCTTCTTTAGCATGTTTTTCTCCCAAACGATGTGATGGGAATTTTCGAAAATCACCTTCTCTTCAATACATTGAGTTTGTGGCATTTTAGTTGCAGTGCAATTGCTGCTATTGTTGTTTATATTATTAATATTTTCAAACTGGTGGGTTTTCAAGTTTTCATTATTTTTAATATCTTGATTATTCTCAGCAGCTGTTGATGTTGTAGTGAAGGTGGTGGAGGTGGTAGTGGGGGTGGTGGTGTTGGTGGCGTTGGCATTTGTAGTATTGTTGGCAGAATTCATAATATTTGTATGACTAAACAAGTGTATTGTTAATTTGTCCAAGCCCAGAAATAATTCATGACATATGGGACACGCCAATGGCCCATTGGCGGCCTTTATCAGACTGCAACGTAAAGCGTCTATACTTGAAAAACTTGTTTGGGCGCACAAGGGACACAACACTGACATTGAACACATTTTTCTTTAACACTACTATAATTATGTACAATATGTATGTAAACAGATTGAATCAGAATACTAAATCCAAATTCTTATATTTAATTATATAATATTAATATTTAATAAATAATTTATGTAGGTATTCACTCGTTTTATTTATAAACTCTTCTTCATTGAAACTGTTTCACAACTTTTTATTTTAGATACATTTTCAAAATTTTTCTCAAATTTTTTTCGTAAAACTTTTATTAGAAAATGTGTTTTTAATTATAAAAAAAAAACAGAAATTTAATAAAAGAAAAGCAAATATCGTCTTAAAGTTCACGCCGTCCGTACTCGCTTTATGTTCTTAAATGAAATGGGCAAAAATTTTGAATTTAAATTTTATTTTCTAAAAATACCACACACTCGTCGTATACATACATATTTGAAAATATGTACAATATTCAAGTTAAGAAAGCATTTTCTTTTTTTTCATACTCTCATCCTCAAGAGTTCATCTCATTTTCTCGTTACGATTTTTTTCAACCGATCTCTTTTCTTTTTTTTTATATGAAAATGTTTGTAATTCTCTTATTTTATTTTCATTTTAGTTTTTGGTCTAGTTTCCAATGTTTTTCATTGCGTGTTTACAGTTTGGCACATTTGTGTATGTTTTTACATATTCCTATCTGTTTTGAGTTTTCGTTTTGTAAACAAAACTTTGCTTTTCGAAATTTCTTTAATTTAAATAATTTTCAAAAAGTAATCTATCTCTGCTAAAGTGGTAAATTAAATTATTTCCCCTTAAATTTTCATTCATTTCACCATTCTTTCTATTTTTGAGCAAAATTGTATTTTTTTTTTTTCTTCGTTTCGAAATGATCTCATAATTTGGTAAAACAAGTTTGTATGGGATATTTGTATATTTACATGTCGCTCCTTTATTGCAACATAGTTATAACTGAAAAAAGCTTGTTTCGAGAAAAATACATTTGCAGTTTTTAGTTTCCATAGTTTCTAAAAAAATATCTCCTAAAGGAAACAGTTTAAAAGTAATTTGAATAAATGTTTGGCACAATATAAAAGTTGCTACCGTTAACAATTCTGCATTGTTAACTCGACAAGCTCATTTTTTGTGATATGACTATGGTGCAATAGTCATATCTCAAGAAGCGATATACAGTGGTGGTCACGAATTTAAGACACGACATATGACTGACTTGGTTGTGCTAATTTTTACAACCCTGTTATATCTAGATAGAAATTCTTTATTCTTCTGTGTACCCTGTAATATTAAGGAAAATTACCGTTATTTTATGTAAATTATTAATCAGTGAACTTTTTTAGTTATATACATATGTACGATATTAACTAATTAGTTGTGAGTTCGAGCCCAACTTCAGTCAAGAAGAAGGATTATTTTTAATTATAACAATAATTGTGCAATAAAAGTGCGATGGTGTGGACAGCATTTTCCTGGTATGGTGTAGGTTCTATTTATAAACTTAATGCTTTTTTATCTTGGACCAGTACTCAGGGGATGACCGCTACATATGCAGTGCACTGTACCAGAACTAGGAAAATAGGTTGTGAGGAGGAGGAAAGACTTGACTTGAACTTTCCAACGCTATAACAAACACATCTGCAGACAACTTGTTTCCCAGACGAAGCGAAATTCGAACTTTCTCTGTAGTGCGTAGTATAATTCCCCGGGCAATTGACCGCAAATGGATGAACTCTGGTCGTTGAACGTGTGCTACGTAAAAATGTGTAAGATACACCTGGTAATCGACTACAAATGGATGAACTCTGGACGATGAACGCGTGCTACGCAAAAATGTGCGAGTTTCGGGAACAAGATCCCTGATCTCGTCAGAGCAAAACCCATTGTAGTAACGATAGAACAGAGTAACGCACCCTACACTGCGTCGATGCTGCAATGAGTCAATAGAGTTGGATACCCTACTGTCACCGATAAGCTTCTTCGCCCTCTCCTGCACACGGTCGAGTAACCCCAAAATAGTCTTTGAGGCACCGGCCCAAACATGATAGTTGTATTCTATTTTCGGTCGGATATAGGTGGTATAAATAGTAAGGAGATCGGATGGGGTAAAGTACATCTTACACCGTTTCAAAAAACCGAGACACTTGAATGTTTCTTTAGAGACATGAAAGATGTGTTCAGTCCAGCGGACATCACACTGTATCTTCATTCCAAGAACATCAAGAGCATCCGATTCCTCAATATTTATACCATCCATGAGCACAGATGAAGTAGCATTTGCGGTCGTTTGTTTGTGCGTTAATAAGCAACATTGGGTCTTACGAGCGTTAAACACGACCCTGTTTTTACGACCGCATTCGGAGATTAATAGAAGATCACTATTCAGTGAATCATTCATATTTAGTCTCTTGGCAGCGATCTCTGATAGGCTGGGCCTATAACTAAAAGAGTACGAGTGACAAATGCTGCTATCATCCGCGAAAGAGTCGAAGTAGTTGGAAGTTTGATAGATAAGGTCGTTGAGGAAAATAAGAAATAGGGCAGGAGAAAGAACGGAGCCTTGCGGTACTCCTGAATTAATCCTGAACTTGTTTGATGAGACCCCATCTATAACAACTCGTATAGTGCGGTCACTGAGAAAGCTCGATATAAACCGAGAAAAGTCATCGCCGACACCAAAAGCAGTAAGTTTTGCCAGTAGTGCAGCACGCAACATTCTGTCAAACGCTTTTGAAATATCCAGAGCCACACCAAATGATGAATTGAGTGGCACTATTTCTCTGAGAGATATTCCATAAGATCGCTAGTAGAACGACTATATCTCGGGTATATATGGACCGATATCAGAAATTTTCATTTTCTGTAATTGAGCTGATTTTAAGAAAAAAAATAGTTTTCAAAGAAAAATCAGTTTAGACTGTATATCGGGTATATATGGACCGATATCGGAAATTTTCTCTTTTTGTATTTTAGTAACCTGCTTTTATAACCAGAACTACTTTTAAACAAAAAAAGTTGTTTAAGTTCGCTTTCGCGACATTTTGATTAAAAATTAGTTTAGACTATGAAACTTTCGTTTTCTGTATTTTGGTAACCTCCTTTTATTACCGGAACTGCGACGCTTTCATAGCAAATCGGTTTAGGCTGTCTCGGGTATATATAGACCGATATCGGGGGAAAATTTTGTTTGCCTTTTAATCGCCATACCAAATAATTCTGTCAAGTTTGAAGTAGAACAAATAATTTTTTTTTGCACAAATTTTCATTTAAAATTGCAAACAAAAATTGATTTTTTCGGACTTTTGGATATATCTCAGCTATATGTGAACTGATTTTACTGCACTTTAATAGCTACTCCATGAATCGATTGAGTAGGAGAATGGTGAAAGAAAAATGTTTCTAAGTCCTAATGCTTTTTTCAGAAACGGTATTTCAACGGTCGACAGACGGACGAACATCACTTAATCGAATTTTTTATCAATCATGATTCAGAATATGTATACTTTATAGCAGGGATGCCCAAAAGTTCTATATGGAAGAGCAAACACCAATACATATAAGGAAAAAACACTTTTAGTTAATCACCCATATTCTGCTGGTCGGCGGCAATACCGTCGGCATTATGACAGCATCAATTTAAGACGACATCAATATGATTAATATTGATGTCGTCGGGCATTGCCATTGGGCATTCCAACAGTTTTGTATTGATGTTGCACAGCTCTAATGTATGTATGTGTCAGTTGCTTCATTTTGTTTGCCTTTGGATTTAAAATAAAATTTCGTGCGAAATAAGAAAGTTTGTGAAAAAAAGAAATATGAAGAAGTTTTTAAATACAAAATGTTCTTCCAGCCATATTTAGACTCCAGTGATGAAGAAAACAAAACAAACTTAATAGTGAAAAGAAGTCTGCTTAGACAGAAGTCCTGCATTTTTAATTTTGGCCATTTATGGGCTCTTTTCCAGCTCCTTTACTAATTTTTGAAATTAGGCGGGATTCGTGACTTAAATTTGTTTCATTTTATTCCAATTTTAATGTTCTTTATTAATTTTTTTGTACTTAATATATAATTTTTTAAATTCTGTTTATGTTACTCTTTCCCTATCTTAATGAGAAAGAGAGAATAGACTTTACAACCGTATTCCATTTGGAGAGAAAAAACTATTACAAATTCTTTATAAGAGAATAACATTTTGAAAAATTTTTATATTCAGCAACATTAACTACACGTAGAGCAAATTGGCAATCAAAAATCAATTTCAACATTTTACATTGAAATTTTGCTCTATACGCCTCTAAATGGCGCTTAGAGCAAAATAGCACAAAAAATTCTGGTTTGAAGGATATAGAACAAAACAGACACTATTTATCTCAGAAACTGCAAGAAATAGCCAAAAACAGATTGCAGATTTGAAAAATTTGGGGTTGAAAACCTAAAGTGACATCATGAACTCGAAATGTGTAAAATGACGGATAGAGCAATTAAACTCCCGCACGACGATTTGTGTATTTTTCATTGCTAGTGCTGAGGCAGTAAAGCTTTAAACACATAGATGACAGCAGACAGCAAGCAGCAATCTGTCAAAAATAGACTACATGTGTTTAAATGCACACGATTATTTTAACCACATCACAGCAGCACGACTTCACAACAGCATTTGCTGCTGCTGCCTTTTTATTGCTGCTTAGATTAATTTCTATTTTCGTAAGCAGCAAAAAGTAAATGCAGTGCTGCCACTATAAGTATAAATTGGCAGCAATAAAAACTAAAATTTGTTTGAAATATTTAATAAACATCATATAAATAAAATAAACAAATAAATTGATGAGTTTTTACAACTTTACGTGATATTATTACGTTTTCAGTCAGTAATTTTAATTTTATTCATGTAAAATATATATGTGGCACCTCTAAAATTTGTATTGTTTAAATACACACAGTGCTGTTGCTGTCTTTAAAATAATTCACCCTTATTGCGTTTGGCGTAGTCGTAAAACGACAGCTCTCGTAGTAGCTGTCGCATTTACACTCTTATGTTACCGTCTAAAATTTTCGACAAGCAAAATTTTGTAAATGAATCATAATGTAAAAGATTATGCTAATTTAAATGATTATGAAGCATCCTGTTAAAGAAGTGCCAAACAAATTTTTATAAATAATAAAGAGAATAAAAATAGTAATATATATATATATATATATATATATATATATATATATATATATATATATATATATATATATATATATATATATATATATATATATATATATATATATATATATATATATATATATATATATATATATATATATATATATATATATATATATATATATATATATATATATATATATATATATATATATATATATATATATATATATATATATATATATATATATATATATATATATATATATATATATATATATATATATATATATATATATATATATATATATATATATATATATATATATTTTTTTTTTTTTTTTTTTTTTTTTTTGATATTGGTCATTTAATTTGTGCAAATGAATTTTGTAAAAATGTTGTGTTGCATTTTACTCATCCTCTGAATATGAAGTAACGAGTGATTTTTTTGCTATTATCTTTTTAGCAACACTAGTTTTGACAGCTCACGCACGTTTTGTATCTTGTGTCACTGTCAAACATCTTCAGTTTGGTCTATAATTTAATCATGAATCGTCTTACAAACGAACAACGGTTGCAAATTATTGAATTTTATTACCAAAATGCGTGCTCTGTTAAGAAAATTCATCGCGCGCTTCTTCTATTTTATGGTCAGTTTAATCGACCTACTGAGGCTTCTATTCGGGCTATTGTAAAAAAATTTCGCACCAAATTTACATTGTTGGACATTAAACCACCAACACGCTTACGTAGAGTGCGAACTGAAGAAAATATCGCAGCCGTATCGGCCAGTGTTGGTGATGACCGTGAATTATCGATTCGGCGCCGTTCGCAGCAATTGGGCCTCTGTTACTCCACTACGTGGAAAATTTTGTGGAAGGATTTGGGTGTGAAGCCTTATAAGATACAGCTGGTGCAAGAATTGAAACCAAACGACCTACCACAACGCCAAATTTTTGGTGAATGGGCTCTTGAAAAGTTAGATGAAGATCCACTTTTTTATCGAAGAATTGTGTTCAGCGACGAGGCTCATTTCTGCGAACGTGAACAAGCAAAACTGCCGTATTTGGAGTGAAGAGCAGCCAGTAGCATTGCAAGAGCTACCAATGCATCCACAAAAAACAACCGTTTGGTGCGGATTATGAGCTGGCGGCATCATTGGGCCGTATTTCTTCAAAGATGATGCGAATCACAACGTTACTGTGAATGGTGAGCGCTATCGTGCGATGATAACAAACTTTTTTTTGCCCAAAATGGAAGAGCTTGACTTGCATGACATGTGGTTTCAACAAGACGGTGCCACATGCCACACAGCACGTGAAACAATGGACCAATTGAGAAGCGAGTTCGGTGAACAGTTTATTTCACGCTTGGGACCAGTCAATTGGCTGCCCAGATCGGTCGATTTAACGCCTCTAGACTATTTTTTGTGGGGCTATGTTAAGGCTAATGTCTATAGCGACAAGCCCGCATGAAATAATCTTCAAACATTAAATTATATCGACCCAACTATCGATCCAAATAAATATTTCATGCATTTTTCTGAATTGTATATGTTTTTTTTTTTAAATTTCCGATAGTTCTTATAAAATCACCGATTAGAAAAGCAAACATTAAACTAATTCTATAAAAAGCAGCTGAGACAGCAGCAAGTGAAAATATTTTTGATTTCTAACAAAAAATATGTTAGAAAAGATTGTATTATAACTCCACGGAACGGGATGGTGGATAATTTAAATTTTCGCAAACGGTGTGCCCCGCCGATGTACTATTAATTTATTTTAATATATGTACATACATATATAAATACTCATTTCAAATGAGTAAAAATGGCGACAATCATATGTAAAAATGGAGAAAGTATATTTCATACTTTTATCTTTAATATTTTTTTATTTTATCAGATTTTAATTATTTGTCGTGAGCAAATACGTTGACGACAAATTTGCTCCCTTTTGAAAGACAAATACGCCAAGCACGGTAACATTTTAATGGCGTTTTTGTAATAGATTTGAAATTTGTCGTATCCACTGGCGTTTTTCGCCAATCACGGTACCATTTTTCAAAAACGCCCGTCTTTCGCCATAAAAACGCCAAACACAATAAGGGTGAATTATGTTGCTGACCAGACGGCAGCATTTGAAGCTAACTTCATTTGTACTCGGAAGTTGGGAAGTCTGATGTCGTCTAAGTGTTTAGAGCTTGAAGGGTATAAAAATGCTAAATTTAGAGTGCAAAAATACGAAAATGGCCACGCTGTCCATTACAAATACTCACCATTTGCGATTAATATTTCTATCTTTAATAAAAAAATATAGCTAAAAATTATTTTCATTTAATATTTTGTTACCTTTTTATTTAATTTTGTTTTTTTTTTTTTTTCATTTTAAATTAATTTTTAGTTTTATAGTTTATGTATAGTATTATATTATATTGTATATTAATATATTGGTTTTGGGTGTTGTTGTTATATTTTTATATTCTCGTATTTATATTTTATGCACTTTATTTGTTGTTCTGTTTAAAATTTAATCAAACTTAAATTTATAGTTCTTTTTATGATTATTGGTTTTTAACTTATATATTGTATGTGAGTATAATTAAACATTTTACGATTATGTATTTTAAAGTTTTTGTTTTTTTTTTTTTTTTTTAATACTAAGTTCATTATTTAGTTTTTTATTATTTGATATAGAAAAATATATATGCATTGTATTAGAATATAACATACATACACTTAAATATGCACAAATTTAAATATAAAACAAACTATTTTTTTTTAACACAGTTAAGGGTTTTTTTTTTAAACAAAGAATAAAATAATGTATTTAAACTATTAATATTTATTTATATTTCATTTAGTACATAAGAAAATGTTAAGATTTAATTCAGTAAATAAATCAGCATTATTGTTTTATCTTGGGCTTTAAAAGGGTTAAGACAATATTATTTTTTATACTTTTCCCCCTTAAAATTAATACATTTTTTTTATAGATTTGTTAAACCTTACATCTATATTTGATTATATTTTATATCTTTTAAGCTTAAACGACGATTGCATTTGAATTAGACAGATTTAGATTTTTTTTATTTATAAATTTATTCATATTTTAGCTCCACTTGGTTGTTTTGTGTATGTGAGCAAGTATGCGCATTATACAACAACCAGGGGCCAAATCACGGCATACGATATCGAGCAATATTATCGAAATTTGTTCATTTTGGTATCACGGCATACGATATCGAATGAATAGGATTGCAGTAATATAAGAAAGTTAAACAATTTTTTGTTTGTATTCGCATTTTTAGGAGACGCATGGTCTTCAATCTATTACATTTTGTTAAAATTGCCATCCGGTATGCATCGTTTGCTATAATCTAAATGTATCGTAATTTTATTCGATATCGTATGCGGTGATTACACCCCAGGCAAAACCAACCGGTTTCGCGTGATTCCACTAAACGATTTGTTGGTGCAGGATAAGCTTTATTTAAAATTAACAGCCTGTTCGACGATATCGAATGAAAATGTATGCGAAAGAAAGCTAGTCACTCACATTCGAATAAATTTGAGTTTGTCTATGTCACTACTGTTCGTTTTCGACACATCGCTCACATAGAAAAAAGATAGATGAACCCTAAAAAATTTTCTTTCGCTTAGATTGCGAACGCAAGCACGCTGTCGAGATTGGTAAACTGGCTGTTCATCACTACTCATATTAAGTTTCAAAGATATATATATGTTCTACACCGATTTAAGATCCAAATATGCAAAAAATTAAGTCGACCGTGTGCAGGAGAGGTCGAAGAAGCTAATCGGTGACAGGAGGGTATCCAGATCTATTGACTCACTGCAACACCGGCGCAGTATAGGGTGCGTTACTGTTCTATCGTTACTACAATGGATTGGAATGAATCCGACAAGATTAGGAACCTTGTTCCCAAAACTCCCACATTTATTTATACGTAACACACGTGCATCGTCCAGAGGCTCATCCATGCCCAAATTACAGAGAATTTGTTTTTCAACCGTACACTGCGCCTGTGAAATAAGTTGCCTGCAAACGTGTTTCTTGTCTGTTATAACGTTGAAAAGTCCAAGTCAAATATGTACAAACACTACTCCCTCTGTTACTAGTCCAAGATAAAAAATAAAAAAAAGTCGGAAAAAAGAACTTTATATTAATCAAACTAATTGAAATTTTCTATGACATTCATGTCATGGCTCTGCTGCTTTTTGAGTAGTTTTATAAAATTAACCGCTTTTAAAGAATTTAGGACTCCTTATATGCAAATGTATCTTGTTAATAAAAACCAAGTTTTGATATTAAAAATTATCTGATTTGATTTGGGGTGCATGATTTTTACATCAGACAAGAATTTCAACGGATGTATGAAGTAAAGGCAGCCACAGACGATATGTTTTTACGTCTGTTTTTTTAATATGTATTTCCTCATGTATTTTTTCATGTCTATCAATATTATAATTTTTATAGACGGTTTATAAAATTTGCTCACAAACGTTGGGTTGGCAATGGTAGAGTGGTAAGTGGAGGGAAGCTGAGACTTATTTATGGGTCGTAAACAAATATAGTTCCGGTTTCTTTTACGACACGGTTGGGAGGGCATTCACTAGAGAATAACATCCATCTCTAGATAGATACGTTTCTTTTGAAATTGGTAGGTGTGTGGGGGCATTGTAGAAGTTAAATGTTAAATAGTATTTAATTTAGTGTTGCTGTCAACGGCTGACGAGAGGGTTGGAACCGACCTGAGACAAATTGAGTTAGCCGGTAATCTCGTCAGGCGGTTAGCTTCGGACCGTAACATTAAATAGTAGAATGAAAATAAAAAATTATTTGAAACGTTAACTTTTCATTTTTGTTGTTCTGAAAAAGTAGTAGGTTGGGTGTTTTCTTCTTTCGTTCGAACTGAACTTCGAAAATAAAACTTGGATAAATGTTCAAATAACTAGTACTGACGCGAACCACGTTTTCACTTTTATTTTTTATTTTTACAAAAACCAGTACAGATATGACCCATATTTTCAATTTTATTTTATTTTTTACGATATGCCTTTTGCTCAAAGAACGACGTGCAACATTTTCTATCTAATGCTTGTTATTTTATAAGAGCAAAATTTAGTTAGGTTTATCAAATTCTCCCTCAACAACGATGATCGTAATTTTTTTTTAAGTGCCATTTTATGCAAAAATTTGGTATAGCCGGTGAGGGTAAATCCAAGACATGGAAGTGATGACGATGATTCAGATAAGTTAGTGGTTCCGTAACCGCTGTAATAAGAGATGATATCGCCAATCGACTTTAGTTTTTTCTATAATATGTTCCTTATTTTGCCTACAAATATGTGCACAATTATATCTCAAATAAATATTTCGCCATCTAACCTAACTCTTATTTCAATGGGATTGTAATTATACTCACTTTTTCTGTAAAAGTTTTCATTTTCACAATGATATTAAAAAGTGTTTTCAAACTACTACTTTTTGTGTAAAAGTAGTTTCAAGAACCAAAGAATTCACTACGAATTAATGTTCGAAAACAAAACACAAATGAAAAGTAAAGAGTAGAATGTAGAACACCAATGCTTGAAATGGAAGTGATTTCAAACTATTTTCACTTCAAAGTAGAATTCAGAACACACCCAGTATTTTGTTGGTAGAATTTACGAATAGTTGTCAAAATTTTGATTTGAAATACGTCTGACATTGTCTATGCTTTTTATTATTACAAAAAAATAATTATTTAAAACATATTAAAATATTAATTCGGTAAAATTTCCCGAAGCCGACTACTCATACAGCCCAATGTTAACCGCCGCTGAATTGTTCCTAAGACGTACAGTTATAATGTCAGATGTTTAAACATAACAAAATAGAACACATTCTATTTGAAATTTTGTCAGATGTCTTAGCTCATGTTTTTTACAGACGCATTGTTTTTGAGGTAACAGACGACATGTGGGCATTTTACATTGCGAAAAATGGCATCTACATTGTTAACAACATATTGTGTGTTCTCTACTTAAGCAACGTTTACGATTACTCAAAAGTCAGCAGAAATAATTTTTGATGATTTTTCCAACTATAGAATATAGTTATTTTAACATTTTTTGTAATAGATTAATGAATAAGTAAAATGTGTTATTGCGAAAATCATTTTTAAGATTCGGCAACCACGATAAGAGTAACGCTTTTTTGGTCAGAACTTGCAGTCACTGCGATGATACAATACACAGTTTTCAGAGTTAAATTTCCCCGAAATCAAGAAAACAACACCACTTTCCCAAAAATTGTTTAATAAAAAAAAACTTTATATTGTATTAAAATACAATATCTCACCGAAAATTATTTTTTTCTATCGAATAATACGACAATATAAATAACCAGCGTTTGAAAGTCTTTTCAACTTTTGCGTTTGCGCAGTTTTGCATTTTTTCGACTTCGTATTTCTGTAAAGAAAACTGAAAGCAACAGTTTACAGCAAGGCAGCTTTATACAGGTAGTGACAGAATTACAATAAATACAACACCAAGAAACATCAACATGTATTTTGTTGGTAGAATTTACGAATAGTTGTCAAAATTGTTCAAATTATGAAGAGAAAGAAATCAAAACTTTGAAACAACAAACTGTTGATTTGAATAAAAACTTTTCTCTTTTCAAATAAAACTTTTGCTTTTTCTTAAACTTTTAAAATTAAAAGTTTTTCTTTTAAACTAGCGATGCCCACCCCATAGTAATAAAGTGGTAAACAAAAGCAAACACAATCTTACGCTCATTAGTTTAGCATGGGTGTATGAATTTATTCTTTGTTTTTTCTCTGTATTTTGCGTATTTTATACTTTTTGTGATATAAAATTTATTAAAAATACTAAAAACAAAAATTCATATATTTATGGCCTTATTCATAAAAAATATTTTATGTTTATTAAACTGTTATATTTGACAAATTTCTATGGGAAATTTGTCAAATAACTGTTTAATAAACATACAATATTTTTTATGAATATGGCCGTTATTCTTTACCTTTACTTCAATTTTAATTAAATTGTAAGTAAAACGATTTTTTTGATTTGCGTATTTTTTCTCTCAGTGCAAATTTATTTACACTCAGAGCGTAACTGTGGATTTCTCTTTGGGCATCACTATTTTAAACGGTTTTTAGGTACTTTGCGCTCATTCAGTTTTTTTTTTTTCAACTTTTAAGTTATATGTAAAGTGAGCATAAATTGGTTTTTGCGTTAGTGAAAGAGCTAACCAGCTTTGTTTAATATAACAACGAGAATCGTATATGCATATACCGACACATGATTTTAAAAAAGCTTTCTTTGGAAATAAAATAAGGGAAAACTATTTTAACCGGAAAGCAATAGAACAGTAAATTTTTTGTTTTTCTGGGACTTAGAATCAATATTAATATTATAGACAACGTGACATTTTAGCTGGTAGTGATATATTTCGGGCAGACATATTGTCTTATTCGCAGATAAATACATACATATGTATGTATATAAAAAATGGCTTCTCGTAAAAACAATCGTATATTTATTACAATTGTTTGCTTTTCTGTTGCATGTTTGCTGTAAAATATATAATGTACTTTACATGTTATTTCAGCTTTAATTTTTAACAATAACCATAAAATACTTTTGAAATGCAACTCTTATGTTCATTGGGCAGTATATTGCCTGTATATTACACTGCAAATAACCTCTGTGGAGTTACAAAATTTAACTATAAAAAAAACGACATGGTCGTCTTGTAGGCGCAAAATTTGGAAAAAAAAAACATTAAAAAAATGTTTCGTAATAGCTTATTCAAATTTATAAACTTTAAGGTTTATTTTTATTAAATTTGCATATTTATTTTAAAAAACTAGATATTAATTAAAATAAATGAACTGATAATTTTTTATTATAATATAAAGCCACATAACAAAAAATATTTGCGTATTATATTAAAATAAAACATAAATACGAATAAAACTTAAAGCAAATAATATTTTTGCAGTATTAAATATGTATTTCCATAATTCAAATAAATCTTAATTCAGTTTCGTTAAAAAAGAAAAATACAAACGGAAATATTTATAAAAGATATACTAAAAATAAAAAAAGGCATTTTTTTTTTAAAGTAACAAACAAAATTCAACTAAATATGTATATACATACAAATATATTTTTTTAATTACACAAAAATTTAGAAATATAATTAATTGTAATAAATTGGTTATTATTCTTATTAAAAGTTCAAAGTATTCTGGCGCAATTGGCTAATGGAAAAAGCCTACGACTGTTTTGTAATAGATTAACGAAAACATATTCACTTATTCAAATAGTCTATTGCAAAACTTACGTAGGCGTGGTTTCATTTCGCCGGCCATACTAAGAAGTATTCCCTCTCTTTTGCGATTGGTGAATTAGTGAAAATTACTACAATCACTTTGTAATAGTTAAATGGATAAAATGGATAACCAAACTTGTTGTCGTTAATCAATTTGCAGAACTGTCACAGGCATTTTTAAAACTCTCCAATCGCTATAAGAATCATGGTTTAAACTACTTATCTATATTAAAACGGAAATTTCAATTTGAAAATACCATATAGAAAATTTCCTGACACCGAATTTCTAAAGATTTAAGAATTCTTATAGTTAAACAAAAAATACCTTCATATGAAAGCTTATAACTTTTGCTTTGTCCAAAGAAATTAAGTTTTAATGCATAAATTTATTAACTTTTCTTATCTTTTGTTTGCTGTTTTTAATGCTAATTTTATTTATATTTAATATTTCAAGTTTATATTATTTAAAATTTTTTTGAGGGTGAGGAAAGAGTTATTAGATTTATTTATATGTACGGATTTCATTTTAAGTATAATTTAATTTTTTTTATCTATTTATGATATATGTTTGTATGTATATGTATGTATGTATTTTTATAAGAATTAAATTTTCTTTTTGTTTTGCATTTTTTTTTTATATAAATTTGCTCTAACAGCAACATCACCATTTCTTACAAAATAATACATTAGAAAATAAAAAATATATATGTGTATATATATATATTTTAAATCAAACAAATTATCACCATTATTTATTATTCGTGTATATTTCCAATAACTATCATTTTGTTGGATTATTATTATTTTTTTTTTTACCAAATAAGATAATTTTTTGAAAATACTCCTTTTTTATATGTGCGTAACATCTTTTTCAAGAATATTTTGTATAAATTTCAATTTTCATTTAAGATAAATGGAACGACATACTACCCTCGTTGGCGGCAATTTTTAATTTTTGTCTCATCACTTCACGACTCGAATAATCGGGCAATTTCAAATAGTTAACACATGTCATTACAGAGGGTAAATAATCGTTGGGATTTTGATTGGCATCTAAAGTCTTACGTACTATAGTTAGCGGTGGTGTAAGGGATTTAAAACCGCCAGTGGGTAATCGTGGTGAACCCGTTACGAATTGCAAAAATAAGCGTTGCTCCTCGCGTGTGTACGTTGAGAGAATTTCATAAAGGTATTGTATGGCTTGAGATTCTTGATTGAAACCATGATCAGTACGGCAGCTGTCTTGTAGCATTTTAACATCCCAACGTTGATAACTGCTGTTGACACTGCCGCAAAAAACATTCTCCAATTCCTCAGGATAGAACATACGCAAACGTTGTATAGGAAAAACGGAATCGAAACCTATATAGTATGAATAAAGCAACAAAACAAAGAAAGGAAACGTTAAAACAGCCGAACATTTTTCATTTTAATTATCTCATTGTGTGTTTAAAGACAATTGCATATAAATTTAAACGAATTTTTTGAGGGTTTTCAAATCCACCGATGCTTGGATTAGCGTCTATAAAATGTCAACGTATCGACAGCTAGAAAAACCACCAAAAACCGCTATATTTTTTAAAGAAAAATTTATTATTTCTAAGAAATTTTCTATTTCAGTTACAGATGGGAGTATGTAAATGTATACAGTAATCACTTGATTGACGCTTGTGGTATTTGGTGGAACACAGTGACTCGGAATATATGATTTTCACATAAAACAACTTTAATGTGTTTGTATTTTGCTGCCCTAGTTTATTTAAATTTTCATATATGTTCCCACACTCGCTTGAAAACGCTAAATTTGTTTTAGGTGTTCTGTAACTCACGCGTTTTGCTTGCGAGTCGACATATTTGAATGCTGAATTAAATTGAAAATGCCAGCAAAATTTTGCATTTTGGGTTAAAAATGTAATCAAACATTGAATGTAAAAAAGTTTATTTCCAGAAATGCATAATAAATTTGGCTCGTGTTCTAAGAACATTTCTTAAATTGCATCGCTCCTTTATTGCAACATAGTCATAACGCAAAAAAGCTTGTTTCGAGAAAAACACATTTCAAATTTTTAGTTTCCATACAAGTCTTAGAAAAAATTTTTACAAAATATCTCCTAAAGGAAACAGTTTAAAGGTAATTTAAATAAAATTTTGGCACTATATAAAAGGTAGTACTGTTAACAATTCTGCATTGTTAGCTCGAAAAGCTAATTTTTTGAGATATGATTATGTTGCAATAAAGGAGCGACATGTATTTAGCAAAAATTGTATGAAAACTCGTCTAGTTTTTATTCTAGTACAAAGAAAACAAATTTATTTTAATATTAATATATATGTCATTTTATGGTTTGTTTAAAGTATAGTTTAGTGTTAATTTAGCAGTTCACTTTGGTATACTCTTGTGATTTAGACTCACCAAGAGTCTGGAAATTGCTATTTACAGAACACCTTTCTTGCGAGTTCAACTCACAATCACAAATGTCATGCGAGTGTCAGAACATGCCCGTTTATTCTGGTTTCAAGTCTTCGACATTTTTCAAATATTTTAAGTTACAGACATACATACAAATGTATATTAACGAGCAGAAAAACATGATATAATTTAAAACCTGAAAATCTGCACAAAAAGAGAAAATTAACTTTAATGATATGTTAAAAACTGACAAAATTTTGCAAGACATTTGCTGTAGCTAAGAAGAAAATAAGGCAGCAAGAAACTCTCAACGGTTAAAAATCGCTTGTAAGTAGAAAACCGCATAAAAATATCGAACATTTGTTAAAATACACGAAAGCAGCTTTGTCATTTTAGTCGTTTGTCACTTGTTTATACGACAAACCAGTTTGCTTCCTTGGTAATATCTTCGTATGTATCATTCTAATTTTGTAGACCGGAATTTAACAAATTCTTCATTAAAATTTCTAGGTAAATAGACTCAAAATAGTGAAGTTTTATTAGTTCAACATCGAATAAATTTTGCTTTTTTGTGCTTTTTCTAAAAATTGTAACTTAATTCTTATGCAGAATGTTTCACATTTAGAAGCACTGTTTTGAATACCACATTTGCCGTAAAATTCTTTGACTTCCATCAAATGATTTAAAACTTGAATTAGCGCTTTCAAAGGAGTTCCATCCTCGCCAATTTGTTATCAATGTAAATATAACATATAAAATATACCTTATTGACATTTAAAATCGTTTCACAAGTTTCATTATCAACAAAATATATTTTAAAATAATTTACACTAAATTGAATAATCAAAAATCAATACAAATTGGTTAATGGCGGAAAATATTGCGATTCTCTAATTTCTGACGGATCAGATAATCGTATATTTTCTTGTACACATGTATTTCAAAGCCTGTAGCAATGATTGTGAGATTTTGAAATATAATTTGGGGACGGTAAAATAACAGCTGATGTTGGTTGATCGTAAAAAAAAGTTACTGAATAGCAAATTCGATAAAACATCATGATAACAATTTTAACGATATATCAACCACATTACGTTTGATTATGATATAAAATTTATTGTGCGTGGTCAATTGTTAACTTTGTAGTTTATTTTCTAACTTTTCAGATAGATAGAATTCTAATCAGTGCGTATTTTTAGTATTATCGTAACATTAAGCTTCTAAATCATTATATTTGTTTCCTATTAGTTGATTTATTGTTAACGATATCAACGAGATCACACATACATAAATATTATAAACGACAAATACTTGTTAAATATTCGGTATAAAATAATGAATGTTTCCAGATTAGAAAACCAGTTTGATGTTTGCAATATAATTTTCGGTAGACGGACAAACTTAAATTTCGAAAACATACATGGTACAATTTGAATATCAGCTTAAATTTAAATGCTTTAAACTCACCTTCTTTAAGAGCTTCAAATTGTATTTGTACACCTTCAACAAGGAACCAATAAGTAACTAGACTAATGTATTGATGTAAATTATGTACAGTTACTGGAGTATCGCGACCGCCACGGCACAATTCAATATTGGCATGACCGGGTAAAATAAAATCTAAGCCCAAATCAGCTATGGGGCAACCATCCAAATCTAAGGATTCAATCTTAAAGAAGAGCAAAAAATAATATTCAAATTAAAACTGGCTGCATTATTAAAATAACCTATACTACCTTTTCAGTCTTTTCCATAGCATCTAAGTTGGAATCGGCTAGAATCATATCACGCTGATGTACTACGTCCTGTAAACGTACCAAAGTATTTTGCACTTCGGGAGCCACACGTGCCAAGTCGGTTAAACCCACTGAATGTTCCTCACTTAAAAGCCAACGGTAAAACGGTATAGAAAACGGCAAATCCAACTGAAATATAAGTATATATTAAAAGTTATGCTAAGTACTACAAAAAAGAACCTCTTACCATTCTGCTATCCATGACTGCCTTGGCCATAAATTTACCTAAAAATTTAAATTTCCATCTAACTTTTGCAACCTGGGGCACTTTTGAAGATTTTCCTAATGGCAACGGGAAGAGACCATGTGCCGCATTCACGTATGTAATGGTAACATTATGGGAAGGAGCAGTTGGACTGGTAGTTATTGCAATGGGATTTTCCAACAGTGGCATAGATGGATCTGCTGACGAATGTTGTTGATCGATTAAATCACCCTGCTGCTCAATAAGCATATCTAAAGCATCTTCGGCCATTTGTGGCGAATGTTGCTGTTGATTATTTATTGAGTTGTTAGTGGCAACTAAACTACTACGTGTTGCTACACCCAAAGTTTCACGATTATTACGACTAGAATTACGTGTTGATGCTGTATTTGGACTTTCTGTAGTGTTGATGGCAGCAGTGGTAGAAATGGTTATATCTCCCAAAGGTGAATTGGTGTCTTGAGACTCGTCTATGTGCAAAGTAACACTTGTCGATTTAACAACGTCTGCTATATTAGCAGAGTTTTGCTTGTAACTATCACTACCATTCCATAAGCCCAAATCACTACGTTGCAGTTCCGCCGAAACTAAAGCATAGAATTCTAAAGTTGGTCCTAAACCAGTGCCGACCTGTAAAAGAAAACTAATATAACAAATGGCCAATCCTGAAAAGTTGAACAGAAACCTGACCTCATTCTCATATTGTATTTCCAACAAAGCTTTTGAGTGTCCAAAATCGATTATAAGATGTTCAGCTTGTTTTAGAATGTCTTGACGCGATATAGCGCGCTTTCGTCGATCCAAACGGGGAGCCACTCTTTCTGATGATTCGGCCGAATTTAAATCTGGCGTTGTATCTAAGAGGCGTTGCAAAGCACGATCCCTATCAAAACTTGTGGCGTAGAACAGCAAATGCCTTGTCTCGAAGGGAAACAAAAATGGGCAGGCCATTCCAATCTGTGGTAACCATTGCGGCAAATTACCAGTCATAATGACCAAAGGATCTTGTAGTTGACGATTAGCTTTTGCCGTTATCTTTGGATGTATAAATTCAGATTGGGCTATAATCGGTTGACGATATACGCATCCATACAAATGCTCCCAGTGACGGTTTAGGCCGTTAATAATACGTAACATACAGAGAGCATCAAGTGAAGCATCTTCTACACTGGTAACCAAATCAGCCGGTAGCGTACTCGTAAGGAATGGTTTAAGAGCAGATATCACTGAAGGCGCTATACCTTCATGCCATAATTCCGTTTTCTTTCGCAGCAATTTCGAAGAAGATTTATTTGATTTTTTGCTACCCACAGATGTAGAAGGTCCTCCTGTGGTAGAACTTGATGAAGCCTTAGCACCATTGTGTACTGACGAAGAAGTGCCAGCTCCAGGTATGTTTGATTTATTGTTGACACTACCACTGCTGGAGGAGGCAACTTCTTCCTCCACAGGACGATAGTAAATTGTGTGTTGTTGCACCCAAATGCTGGCATTGCCTGAAATTTACAAATTTATTTTACTTTCTAAAACTACAGTCGAACTTTTTAAAATCAGCGAGAGCGCGAAACTAACAAACTACGTTATAGATAAGCTATAATTTTGAAATACATACATATGTATATAAATTCGTTGTAAACAATTTGTTTTATTGCTATCAATTAATTTCACATACATAACTAATTCACATGTTAATTGGATTCCAAAGAATAAAGGTTTAATACACAACTGACAAGGAAAGAATTGTCCAACAACACATATACATACTTCACCTTTTACTCATATGATTTCTAGATTAGGTAGTCCCTGAGGACTTATAACCTTTTTGAATGAAATAAATAAATATTTTTTTAGCTTTTTCATTTTGGTCAACGTAATTTTGTTTTTACCGCGCATGGACTAATAGTGAGCTCTGTATAAACATTTAATTTTTGGACCGATTTCCATCTTGTTATCTTGTTTAAAGCTTCTGCATTTAAATAAATCTAATTTAAGTTAAAATATTAAAAAAAAAAACTTACCCAAAGGTGTTTCAGTATCTGTGTCCGTTTCGGATTGGTCATTCACCAGAGGTGAAAATTGCTTAACTGCCTGATAGACGGTCATGTTGTAGGGTAAAGCATGTTCTCCTATTAAAAATTGTAACTTGTGTTTAAAGCCACTTTGTGACATAACAACGGCGGCCACATTATCATCCATATCTTCTTCAGAATCGTCATCGGAATCTCCACGTATGCCACCATAACCACGCACAACTAAATAACGTTCAATTGCCTGAACCATGGCGAGAGGATCAATTTTCACAGTTCCACCTTTCCATTGGCGCAAGTTACTGCAATCCGGATGACGTTGCAAATTGCACTGGGATAAGCACAAAAAAGCATTTAATTAATTAAAAAATAATACATATATAAACATATATACATACTTTTAGTTGATGTGTATTGAAGAATTTCAAAGCGCTGGTATTTGAACGACCGCCACCAGGTCCAGCGGGAAAATCATGAACTTTAACAGGAAACTGTTCCAGTTGTGTTACACAGGCATTCAATTTCGCAACGAAGGCAGAAAAAGCTGTAGGATCTATATTCGGTAATACACCAACTTTGACCATGAACTCTAAAGGCAAACCGGCAAAAACATGCATAAAGGCTCTTAATCTAGCATCGCGATCTACTATTCCCTGTTCGCAAGTCATATAGTTAAGCATGGCCTTAATCAACCCCGAATGATTCACTTCAAACGGAGAAATATCACTTTCTAACAAAATTGCTTTCAATTCTAGTAGTGCTTCCAAGACATCAGAAAAACTACCATTCAATTTGCCTATTATTAAAGTAAGTCCTTGCAAAACACTTGTTGAGGCAGAACCTTCTGCTGAGTTGCCTGATTTAGAGTCTGGAGAGGCGTAACGCTTAATGAACGATATAGCTTGTTCACGGATCCATTGGCGGGCCTTTTCGCGATTACCAGCTGCTATAAGATTTGCTTGTGATATACTTTTGCTAATATTTTGTGCAGTCAAAGAGGAACAACCGGCCAGGGAGTGGCCTGCACTTGAGCCGGCGTTACTACTAGAATGGCTGTGATTATGATGCGATGACGTTGTACTACTGCTGCTGGTAGAATCTTTGGTAAAACCTGAGTTACTGGCTGCTGAAGACGAACTATGATGAGATCCTTGACGTCCCCATCTAGCCGGATTTAGAGAAGCCAAAAACGATGAAGTCTTTGAGGACTGCTGCCCTGATGAGGAGCTATGATGACCACCGCTAAAACGTACTTTGGAAGAAGTACTTGGCGTGTTACGACCAGCTGAGCCAGAAGCTGCTGAACTTCCTCCTAAACTGGTTGCTCGGCTAAGCAACTCATGCACCGTCGATGAAGAAGAGGCCGCCTGAGCATTGGACGTTGAAGTTGATGAGGAGCTTTGATCTTCCTGTCTTGATTTAGAACGCGTGGTAGATTGCGATTTTCTTTTCGGTGGGACCTTGCGTTTAAGCATATCACTCATTTTATTTTGTAGTGCTGAAGTCGAAGATAATGAACCGCCACCAGTTGAGGATGAAGCGGGTGGTGTTGCAACATTTTGCACATGTGTTGACGCAGCTGCCGATGAGGAAGGCATCGAATGATATTGTTGTGCACTTGATGCTGCGTAATGGGTTGTGGGCGGTGGTGGTGGGGGTAACTGATTGTAACCTACATATTCTGTACCAGGCGGTGGCAAAGGCGGTTGTTGTGGCGTTGTGGAATACACAAAGAAATTTTGCTGTTGTGTGTTTGCTATGTGTGTATGAGCTGGTGCTGAAGAACTATAATGATACTGTGGTAATTCATTGCTTGCATTTTGTGCTGAAGTTCCACTTGAGGTATTTATATTCATGGCCATAGACGTGGGTAGTTTTTGTGAGTGCGTAGATGAGCTGGAGGCTGAACTTCCTTGTTGTGCTGCTGCCGCCGTCAAAGCATTCATGGCATGTGAAAATGTCTTCATTGTATAGGGATGCTGATGATGTGGCTTTGATGTATTTGGAGTACTAGAAGCTGAGGCGCTTCCCGTCTGTGGTGGCGTGTTATCCACAAAGAATGGATTGACCTGTAAACTTGAAGCTGAAGCTGGTGCACTTTGTGAACCGCTGGCGGACATATTTGTAGCCAATGGTTTGGGTGACGGATTTGCACATATCGGATGATTGGGATCAGTAAGTTGCGTTATTTGATAAATAACACCTTCTCGTCGGAAATGTGTACCAAATATGTCCGGCAACTTTTGCATGAGTATTTCGGCCATTTGTAGCGCACCCACTACAATTCGCAAATCATTGCTGCCTAACATACCCGCTATGTGGCTGGATACCAATTGATATTTCAACACTTCACTTAATAGTTCCGGTGAAGCATAATATACCATGCGTAAAAGGGCTCTAAGACATTTGTAGCGTACATTAGGGCCAGCTGAAGAACTATAAACTTCGTATAAGACATTAAATAGATTTTTAATAAATTCCGCAGCCAAACCACGTTCTTCCTTAAGACAGGCTATACGGGCATCTACAGAAGCTCGCCGTTTTTGGGATCCCGAAGGTGTAGAACCGCCCGTAGCTGTAGCAGTTACAGTTGTACTTAAAGCCGTTATAGCAGAGGCAACTGCTGAGGCCGACAGATCTTGACCCGTTACCGCTATAGTATTCGCTGTTGGTCGGTAATTAGGATTAATTTTTCTTTGTACAGGTCTATTTGTTCCAGTGTCTTCATTTATTTGTTGCATTGAATGGAAATCCACGGTATATGTGCGCCCCAAAGTGCTTAAGCTAAACTCATCTTCAGAATTTAAATGGGCCGCTTCAATCAT
This sequence comes from Thecocarcelia acutangulata, assembly GCA_914767995.1. Taxonomy (NCBI): domain Eukaryota; kingdom Metazoa; phylum Arthropoda; class Insecta; order Diptera; family Tachinidae; genus Thecocarcelia; species Thecocarcelia acutangulata. Next base: position 33,293,097 of record OU612094.1, on the reverse strand, counting down.
GCGTGAATCTATTGTAGAATAGTTATGCCAAGTTCCCCTATCATCACGCCATTGCCATTGGACTTGATCTTGGGTATTTATAGTGGGTCTATCAAGTAAAGCATCCACCGCAAAAATACCATCTGTAGGCAAACGTGGCATGAGTTCGCCTATCAAACAAGTAATTTCATACAGTTCAGAAGGAGATCGCGATATAAGCTCAACATGTGTGGACGCAGATCTTGGCAAAGGATCTGCATTTCCAGTCAGCAGATATAAAAGTGTTGAGGCAATGTCACTTTTTAATAGAGAAATTGCCAAATCTGGACAATTAGCGCACATTAAACTAAGCATACGTACAACAGCAGTAAAAGTACCAGAATTTAATAAAGCCGGAGTAACCACTAAAAGTTGTTGGCAGTTTTTAAGTAGTTCCTTGCTGGCAATTTCTTGTAAGCGTTTTGGATCATGTTGAAAACTTTCCACTAAACGACAGAAGGCCGAGCAAACGCTTTCTACACATTTTTTATCCTGTTGGGCTAATAAGCGTGCTAGCAGAGGTAAGCTTTCTGAAACAAAGTGAAATTCTTCATTGTGCAAATTTAAACAACAATTGGCAGTTATGGCTAAAGCAGCACGCTGTGCATTGATGGAAAAGAAATCCAAATATGTTAAACAGGATGATACACCATTAGCCTGCAGTATGGCTTTATTATGACGCCTAGATAATATTTCTAATGCAGTCAAACTTTGCTCTGCCACATCCATGCATTGTATTACTTGCAGTTTTTCCAGAAACACTGGTACAGCATCCACTACTGTACCTGACGATCGGGGTAGAGCCTCCAACATATAAGCTAGAGCGCGACAAGCATTGTTCATAATATCGAAATTGTGCTCCATGCGCAATAGCGTTATTAAAGCTGGTACTACCTGCTTAATTGGGAAACCAGCTAAGGTATCCTCGTTGCCCATAACCAACATTTGGCACATTTCAATGGCTGCCTGTAGTTGTTGACTCTCATCGTGCGATTGAAGGCCTTGCAATAGTTGTTGGGCCTTTGATGTTGAACTATTGCCTATAGTACGATGGAGTATGTGAGTCATTCGTGGTCCCAGAGCGCCGAAAAGATGAGGTGGTAAACCTCGGGCTTCAAGCAATGCCTGCAAACGTCCCACCTCGCTGTCATCACTTTCCGAATCACCATGTGAGTTGCTGTTGGTATTATTTGAAGACGTCGTTGTAGCGGTGTTGTTGGTACCTCCTGCTCCGCTATTCGCAGCCGCTGCTGTATTAACGTTTGCACCGGTTGCCGTAGCGGAGTTGTGGGTAGTTGAAGACGTTGTGCTGCCCAAGGCGGAAACAGCAGATAACGATGCTGAAAGGGTAAACAAAATAAAAAAAAAATGAACTCTTTGTCTGCATATTTTTTTCTATCTTTATTTGCTATTTGTTTATTATTATCTCATTAAAAAAGTCATTATAAGGAGTTCTCCTTAACCACCAGTTGCCGAGGAAACCTTAAAAAACTTCTTTGTACTTATCCAGCTTTTGTTGAAGTAAGAACAATTAATTTATTCATACAGCTCAACACGCGTATAGCATGATCTGGCAGGCATATTCTAAAAGAAACTAAAAGGTGACAGGTTTTTTGTGGTCACCAATAAAATACTCATATCAGGAGCAAAAATGTAACTCACACAAACGCTTGAAGTAGTTCTTATTGTTCATTTCGAACTTGAAAAAGAGTTTTACCAGAAATAGAAAAGTTATCATACTACACATTAAATGCGATATGTATATTCAGTATAATCGGCTGGGAAAATCTTTATAATATATATTATTCCTCAAATTAGTCGAAACTGTAAAAGCTGAGAAATTAATATATGTAAATATAAAAGTATGTTTCAGCATATTTCGAACGTTCGAATTTCGTCTGCCACCACCATTCTTTCAAATCTCAACAAAGCCCTATACACAAATTGCTATGAAAATTAATAATAAAATATGTAGAGGTATAGCCTTGAGATCAACTGCTAAAGCAAATGATGCTTCAGCAGACTTTGTTGGTGTTTTTAGATCAGTTAAGAAATTGCAAATACATATGTAAGTTATTTTTGAACACTACAGTTAAAATAACAAATGTCAATCCCATAGATTTTTTATGATTCTCTTAGTTACTGACTTTATGCGATAAAAAATTTAAGTTAAAAATAACTATTAAAAGGTATAAAAATAATTAATTTTAATGAGAACAAGTTAAAGATAAAAGAAACTGATATTTTTAACAACTTGGAATTTTAATGTTAATAATACTTATATTCTTATTAATTAATACTAACACTTATATTCAATTAAAATTAGCCAAATTTTGCAATGTTTAGTCAAAATTTTAGTAATTTATTTAACCTTAATGAAAATGCTCATGTAAGTAGACAGATTCCCCCATATTCCAAGAGGCGTCATCGTCGCCACAACAAGACGACATCAACAAACTCTTGATTGTATAGTAGTCTTCGATAGCAATTATATATTCCTCGATAGGCATTCGATATTTCGACCAAAACTATGGAGAGAGATTGTCGACAATATTTAATTATTGTTGGCAAAGAATAAATATTAGCCAAATTTTTTACATCGTCTTCATGTGACTACGATGAAGCCTCTTGGAATAAGAGGAATTTTGTATGTGCATTTTATTTTATTTTATTCTTGTTTTAGTGAAAAATTTGTTGAACATTGAATACTTTTTCATGCTCATGTTTCCAATTTCTAAAAAAAAAGAAATACATTTTGAAAACGCAAAACATACGTACATACTTATGTATATATGGTATCATGTAGAAAGTCCCAAGTCGCACTTTTTCCGAATTTGAATATGTCAGAAAACTAATTTGGTTTATAAAGTTTACCCTCGCATTAATGAATTTAGACAAGACGCAATTAAGTTAATTTACTTTTAATCAGGGGTTTGTTGTTCAAAATGTTTGTAAACGTTAACGCTCAGCGTCGTGGGGCAGGTCATTACAGTGTTTTCGTTTCTGCAGAAAAAATGCCGCCTTGTTCAAAGGTAAAAGCAAAAAATTGCCTGCAATTACTACAAATATGTAATTTGTTGTTTGCCCACAACAAGAAAACACAAGTTATACAAAAAGAAGAAATTGCTGTTTTTTAAATAGCTGACAGTTCTCATTCAAGAAAAGAGTTGTGGAAAAGAAGGGCTTTTAATAAAATGATACATTTTTGTTGAAACGACAACAACATTGATTTTCATTCCGTTTTTAATAGCTTTTTTACGAAAGTAGGTGATTGATGTTACATATCATCATATGAATGAAATGCGAATCTCAAAAATAAATGAACTTAATTTACTTTTCTTGTCATTAAAGGAGTTTAGAATTGAACACACGTAAACTTAAAGTTTAACTCTTCGCGATGAATTTTCGCATATTAAAATTGCTTGAATAAACTCCAAATCAAGTACAGTAGTAATTCGATTATCGCTCATAATCGAAACCAAGTTGCGTGCACGTTTTGAGCATGTCGCAAGTAACGAATATGCTTATTTTATGGCAATAAAACAAATTTTAAGCGTTGAAATATCAAATATTTAATCAATTTTATTAGTATTGTGAGGAGAGAAAAAAATTCGAGACATTTGTCTGTCTTGAGCGAATTATGTTCTTGAGTATTGCGTCACTTCTAAGCCTTTGTAAAACCATAACATCTTCTAAGCCAGTAACGATTGATTTCTTTTGTAAACCTCATTTTTGATACTTTTTATTGTGTACTCAAAAGAAAGGACCCCAAAATTAAATACATATTCAGACATAATAAACCAAAAAAAAAAAAAAATCTAAAACCGTATAAAAGGAGTTTAAAATTCACATATATTTCAAGTAAATTATATTGCAACAATCAAGGAAGCACAATTGTTGCGGTATGCAATTAAGTTACTACTGTATATCAAGCATTTACTGTTATTTCGAAGCGCTAGCTACAAGCACGAATCCTGACTTGAGTTTTCTTTTGTGGATATAAAGTAAAAAAAAAAAAAACATAAATGGCCATGCATTTAGTAAAGTTTTCGTTCAGTCAGCACAAGGGAACCTAATTGGATCCAAACGGGCTGGCTTTTCAATGGCTGACAGCCTGTTAAACCTTAAACCTTAACGTCAGTCATATATAACTTAAGTTCATACAAAAAAAGCTACTAGAAAGCTAATATGCGACGTTAAACTGAATTCATTTTAAATTATAATGAAATATCCATTGAAGTATCCAAAGTCATAGTGTTAATAATTTTTTATCGCCATTTCATATTATTTTAACATGACTAAAAGTTAAACAAGTATATTTGTATGAATAATTGTGTGTCAATGAGAAAATAAATCAAAGCGGCTGTTCTCAACGTTAAGTGTCTGGCGCTATATGAACACATTTTCAAAATTTTCCTTACATGCAAAATGTCCACAAAACACTGATAGTGAGTCCCTTTAAACAAGGTCTCCAAACATTGTTTACTTTTGCTGTTAAAAATGGGCAGTTAACTTTTAAATTAAGAAGAAAAAACAATAAATTTACCAAAAAAAATTTAAAAATTTAGACAAAGCTACTAAAATACTTCTAAATTAAATAAATAACATAAAAAGTATAAAATAAGCTTAGTGTAGAAGAAAATTATATAAAAATATATTTCAAATATAAAAACAGTGTGCTGTCACCTTTTCGACTAAGAAAAAATCAGTGGAAAATTAAAAATGTTGACTGGTTGTTAAAATGAAAAACAAATAATGCGTGATATAAGAATGTTTATGAAAAAATTAAAATGTGATACAAACAAACAATAAAGGAAAAAGCAGAACTGATTAAAAACCGATGTTTGTATTTAATAAATACTTTTTTGTTTTATTAAAATGAAGAGTTAAAGCAAAATCTAATAGAGTGTACGATAGGCGAAATATGAAATTACCTGAATTATTTGCCTGACTACCAGCTGAAGCAGCTACAGATGTCGGTGGTATGGTTTCCGTAGAAGTTGACTCTTGCTGTGCCATTAAATGATAGCTTATTTCATCTGCAGAGGCTATGCAAACATATTTTTTATACATACATGTTTTGCAGATTTTCGTGGAGACAGAACAAACAGTATTGGCAGGCAGTAAGCAAAATTAAGATGGTCGTTTTAAAGAAAAACGCAAAGTAATTTTGTTTGTTAGCGGTTAATAAACCATAGAACGAGCGAGCATAAAACCAAATGAACCAACGAACGTAAAAATGGCATGGAAAAGAACATAAATATGTTTCGAAATTAAGTTAATCAAACAAAAAATTTATCATGCAATTAAAATAATAATAAAATAAACCTTCTTAAAATTATTTGGGTCAAGAATATGGGGAAATGTCTGTTTTAACCCTCTACCACAAACATTCACATGTATGTATATGTATGTTATTGAGAAAAGAAATTGTATTTGCATTACAAAAAAAAATGTATCCTATACCAAAACCTGTTTTAAATATACATTATTATATATTTTACAATTAAAATTATAACAATTCAATTAAAAAGCGCAAATATTTTCCAACAACCTTCTTATACAAAATTTAGTTTTCATTTAAAGATATCCTATCATCTTTAAATTTCCCATTTTTTTAATAACCCCTAAATGTGCGTGGCTGTGCAGATTTTAGCCACTTACAAAAGAATTTAAGCGTGTTAATCTGTTTTCTTTAGATTTTAAATCAGAGGGCAGCTCTGAGACTGACTAGAAATTATAAAGTTCTTTGCTGGTTTTGAAAGTGTTGGGTGTTTTATTTTCCTTTGTTTATGTTGTTTTTAATTTTTTTTTGTTTTACAAAAAAAAAAAGGAAGAAAACGTCAACACTTACCACTTGGTTTGTTAGAGTTTTGATGCGTAGCCAAATATGAGTTGTTTGTGGGTGGCACAATGTTTGTAGCAACAACGTTGGTGACCGGAGCAGCAGCACCAGTTGCGGACGAAGATAATGATGATGATGTTCCCAAACCACTGACTGAAGATGCAGAACTATTGTTAGCACCCACTGTAGCACGATAACTATAAAGAAATCCGGGCTGTACAATAGTGGCACGTTGCGGTGGCAAATTGTGTGAGTGCGATTGAGTATGCAACAAATGATTTTGCGGTTGTTGTTGCTGCTGTGTTATGGCAACAACAACAGCACCGCCAGCTGTAGCAACAGTCTGATGATGCTGCGGATGATGTAGGTTTGGTGGTAGTGGTGGATGAGGGACGCTATGTTGATGATGACTACCCAACAATTGATGATGAGTAGGCGGTGGTTGTTGTAAGATTTGTTGCTGATGGGCTACAGCCGACAATTGATGCGCTGCCTGTGGTAGTTGCTGTTGGTGGCCTACAACAACAGATAATGTGGCTGCGTTTGTGGTAGCAGTGCGATGATGTGTGTTACCGCTACTACTATGACCACTGCTGCTGCTGCTGCTCGCACTGCCGTGATGTTGGCCCTGCACAGAACTGACACAAGAACCCGTTTTGCTTCGTGAACTGCGTCTCAAAGTATGCGAATTTTGCTGCTGTTGTTGCTGCTGATGTTGATGTGTGTGATTGTGACTATGACTGCTACTACTATTGGAACTATAGTTTGTGGCCTGGTAAACAATATTTGTATCGTGCCCTCCAACAGGTATTGGTCCACCCAAAGTAAGTTCGATAGCTGTCGGATGTTGTTGCTGCTGTGATGGCAAATGATGCGACTGATGTTGATGATGTAGATTTGTTGTTGGTTGTTGCTGCACCTGATGATGATAGCGTTGACTGGTAGCTGGCTGATTTATTAAAGCTCCCTGTTGCGGCGGTTGCACCTGATAAATAAGAGGTGTCCCACCTACTACTGCAGAGGCTGTTGTATTATTTGCTCCTGCGGGATACGAATTTAAGTTCAAATTTAATATGGCAGCTGAAGATGCTGAATTACCAGCTGGATAAGTTTGATAGAAGTGCACTTGTTGCTGCGCTTGGTGTTGCAAATGGGAAGTTTGAGGGTGTCCTGTGTAAAATGTTGGAGCGGCCTGTTGACTTAGAAAATGAGACTGTGAACCTTGACCGGGATGTTGTAGCAAATGGGCGGTAGAATGTTGATGTTGGGGAAAATGTGTTGTTGTTGCTATAAGCGTATGATGTTGATTCGAAGAATGTTGTTGTTGTGGTTGTTGTTGAAGATTGGAATGTACACTTGCAGATGGTGCAATGACAACACCGCCTGTACGATTTATTAAATTTAGGTTAAGCCCCACAGAGGGAGTTTGTGTTGTTCCACCACCACCTCCTATGCCTGCTGCCGACGCAGATGCCGATAAACTCGCACCCGAACTTGTGGCACTACCAAGGGACTGTGCGTTTACTGCAGTTGTTTGTTGATGATGTTGATGCTGAATTTGTTGATGGTGATGTTGTTGATGTTGATGAACACCAATATTGTAATCTGTATTATTGCTAGCTGTGTTGGTATTGGTGCTTGCGCTGCCACCACTGCTGCGTGTTTGTCGTGCCCCCAGATTCGGGGCTCTATTGTAGCCCGTCGTTGTAGCTGTTGTTTGAAACGTTGCAGAAGTAGTAATTTCTCCACTTGTCGGTTGCTGGGGTAAACGATTGTGATTGGTAGTACCAACCCGTTCCTTAAGTCGACGCTGTGTTTGGTGATGCTGTTGTATCTGCGGGTGCTGCTGCTGCTGCTGTTGTTGGTTTTGTGCTTCGTTTGCAGAATTTTGAAGAAAATTTTCTTGATTTAAATATTTAACTATTTGTTGTTGTTGTTTGTCACCTTTTCCAACACGTTTTTCCTTCTTATTTATTTTTAATGGTTGCTGCTGCACTTGTTGCTGTTGGCTACGTTTGTATTGATGTTGTTGTTGTTGTTGGCGTTTACCTTGATTAAATTTTTTTAAGGATTTTTATGGTTTTATGAATTATTAACAAAGAAAACACGCACACTCATAATTTTAAAATTTTTGTTGGTGAAATTGTATTTTAAAATAGTTTTTTTTTTTTGTTTTTAACCATTTAAAATGTTGTTAAGACAATGTTGGTGAATGTTTTGATTTCAGTCAATAATTATTAGATATTACAAAAAAAAAAAAATCAAAATCTCTATGCACACAACTATTTGAAATTGTTTGTGTTTAAATCAATCTACACGCGGTTAGTTAAATTCCAACGATTCTCCTTAAAGGAAACTTAGAATGATATTGGACTAATATTATATAGTTTGTAGCCTTAACAGTTGGAAAATCAATTAAAATCAGTCATTTAGTGGAACTGAATGTTTCAGACACGTAACGGTGTCTGCTTGTACAAGTGTCGTCGTTGCAATCAAAAAGCGCTTGTGTGGTTTTCTTGAAGACGGCTGCCAACACCACCGCCCTTATGAACTTGTCAAGAGATTATTTCCAACTTGAAGTTATTTAATTAATTTTGACAAATTGGTAACTTAAAGGATAAAATATGACGTAGTTAAATAATACTTAAAATTTTTTTTCAGATTGCGACCTGCAAACGTCAGCTGTTAAAATTTTATCCAAATTCGTCGATTAGATTATTTGTTGTAGTTGTTTGAAGTAAGCAAAAACGCAAAAGTTTCTTGAGAAATGAAAAAAAGCGAATTTCGTGTAGTGATTAAACACTATTATTTGAAAGGGAAAATGGCGAAAGAGACAAAAGAAAAGCTCGATAAACATTATGGTGAGTCTGCTCTTTCCGATTACTATATATGGTAAAATATTGTATTGCTGAATTTAAACGCGGCCAAAGAAGCACTGCAACAATGCCATCAACAGGAAGGCCAAAAAAAAAGAGGAATGATCGCCGAGTTAAGTTACATGAGATTGTTGAAATGGTAAACATATTATATGAACGTGTGTTCAAAATTTTGCATGAACATTTGTATATGAAAAAGCTAGCAAGATGGGTGCCGCGTTTGCTCAGTGTCGAACAAAAACAAGTTCGACAGACTACTTCACAGAGGTGTTTGGACATGATAAAACCAAATCCTGATGATTGATTACTGTTGGGGTCCATCACTACACCCCTCAAAAACCAAAAATCAATCAACACAATGGGTGGAAAAGCTGGTGGAAGTGCCCCGAAGAAGGCGAAGACAGTGAAATCGGCTAGCAAGGGCCAATATATTTTGGGATGCACACGGAATATTACTCATCGATTATCTTGAAAAAGATCCACAATCACAAGAAAGTATTATCGTGCATTATTGGATCAATTGATTGATGCAATCATGAAAACACGACCACAAATAAAGAAAACAAAGTGCTCTTTCTTCAAGACAACGCACCGTTTCACACAGCATTAGAAAACTATGCGAAATACACTTCAAGTTGATTGATAATTCACCTTATAGTCCAAATTTATTTATTTATTTATTTATTTATTTATTTATTTATTTATTTATTTATTTATTACCGAAACTAACGCGCATTTTGAGGGTTTTCTCAAAATCGTATTATTCAGTTGGTATAAAAAAGTTGGAATATCGTCTTAATAAGTGTATTCAGCTAAAGGAAGACTATGTTGAGAAATACGTGGTTTAACAACAAAATCTTTTTTTCCTACTTAGGTAGCTTCAGTATCAATCCGCCTGACAAAGACCATAATGCCCAAGACGGTGTTAACAGTACTTTTGTAGAGTCGCTGTAACTGACTGTAACGACCTATGCATTTACATAGGAAATTTCCACGTGGTTAACAATGAATAACCTCTAAAAAAAAACTGTAAGCCCATACAGTTAGGGGAGGCAAACCGTTAACCAGTGCGAGTGAGACGCAAAACTCTCAAAGACCGAAAAACAAACACAAGCCTGAACGCGGTTAAAGAATAATTACGATGACGCGAGAGCTGTTCTTCAGCCCAGAGCTGTTTTACGACTGACTGAGACATTTTTGAAATATGGTTTTTCCAGAATGGTGCAAGAAGTCACACAGCCGCCAAAACAGAGAGTATAAAGCAGACCAAATATTGCATCAAAACAATTTGACGAAATGTTATGTAATTTAGTTCCATTAGATTTTTTTGCAAGGATATAATTCCATTAGATTTTTTTGTATGATATAAAAAATCTCTATAATCTCTCCTTTTTCGTATTTTATTGTTTTTAATAAGGACTTTTCACCTTAATTAAGAGTATATTAATAGATTTAGCTAATATACTATTTCTTGCTGCTAATTTTTCGACCCTTTATATTTAAATTATTGCTTGTTCGTTGAGCTAGAGCTCACTTATATAAATTATTGTTGTTCATTTGATTCAATAATTCGACACTCCGTTGTAATAACTTTTTTTTTTAATTTTGAAAACTTTCTGGTGACTTTCATTGCAATCTTTTTATTAGCTTTTTTTAATTGTGAAAATATTTGAATTATGTTAATCTATAAAACTGTCGAGTTTTCCAAGCGGCGATATTTCTGTATTTATAGTTTCCAAGTAAATAAAATGTATGAGGGCGGGACAATAAGTACGTGACTTTTTGAATGAAACAGGTATTTAGGTAGTTATTTTATTTTTCTAGATACGTCTCCTTTGAGTTGTATACATTTACTCCAATTTTTTTAATGTTTATCCCTTCCAAAAAATATGATTTGAAAGTCATCAAAATAGACATTTGTTTATGAAATAATTTCGTCATTGTAGTCAAATCTCTTTCCACCGAATCATTTCTTAAAGTTGGGGAATAGGAAATAGTCACTTTGTTGAAAAATTACTTTTTTCTTGGCCAAAAACCGGTTGTTTTTTAATATCTCCCTGAATTGACCATATAAGTGGGTATAATATTCGGCATTGATTGTTTGCCCCTTTTGAAAGCAGACAATGTGGGTTATACCGCGCCGATACCAAAACACTGTTTTGACTACTGTTTGGTCTCTGCTATATTGTGGTGGATCCAAATTTCATCCATGGTTACAAACAACGCCTTCCTACAAAATTGTCGCACGGTTCAGTTTGTGGTCGAATTTGAGCAAACGCGAGCACATCAAGTAAAATCTCTAATATCAATAACTCTAAAATTGGCTACATCAAATTAAATATTTTTAATAGTATACGTAAGCCAGATGTAAACATTAACTCACAATCAAACACTCAAAAATGAGGTTTTAACCATAAAAAAAATATTTTACCAAAATTATCTTTGAATAAATGCATGTATGTAGTATATGTATTAATTGATACTGATGTTGGTATTGTGTTTATTTTTAAAATGATTTTTCCAAGAATAGCTTATGTCTAAAAACGTTTTAATCCAAATTTAAACACAAACATTTTTAAATATATGAGGGTTTATTTAAAGAATGAAATTATATAAATTTCCTGAACGAAATTTTAGTTTATTGAAAATATAAATATAAACTTCAAAACATTTTATACCAATTGAAAAAAGTTAAGTAAAAATGGTCCAATGGTACCCCAAAATTTTTTCATTTTATTAAAAAAAAATTTTTTAACTGAGTTTAATTATAAACAAACACATTAACTGCCAGAGCTGCCACCTCTGTTAAAGTGTTTATTTTGTTATAGATATTTAAAGAAATATTTTGATATGTATTAATTACATAAATAATTTGGTTTCAAAAATATGTGAAAACAAGAAATTAATATTAAATTCTCTAGAAAAATAAAAATATAGTTAAACATTTTATACTAAAACTAATATTTTTAACGAAAACAAATAAATGCTTTGGGGTTATTTAATAAATGCAGCAAAATTATAAAATTGTTTTAATCAAACACAATAATATGTATTATTATAGAACCAAAGTGTGGAAGGGGCTAATTTTGTTTCAAGAAAAATGCTTTAATGTTGGTTAAAAATATACATACATGCATGTATGTACATATATTAAACTTTGTGAGTAAGTTTGAAGTGTGGTAAGCTGTTGTATTTTAGATTTTTTTTTTTTTTATTTATAAAATTTAAATATTTTAAATGTGAATGATAGGGGTGGTGGTAGTGATGCCTATTTACATAAAAAAATATTTGTGAATTTTTTGTAATGTAATAAAATTACTGTTTCTTCATCCGGAAACAAAAATGTTATTGTTTTTAGTTTTATTTAAAAGGTGACAGCACTGTTAAATTTTAAAAATATATATATTTATACACAAAATTGTTAAGTAAACTATATTTGACCTAAAAATGTATTTTCAATATTAAGCTACATATGTATGTATGTAATTGTTGCAAGTACAATTATTACAATATACAAAAAATATACAAAGAAAAAATAAAATGTTAAAAAAAGAAAGAAAATAATAGTAAAAATAACTTCAAACAAATTATATTAGAAAATACATTCATACACACACAAAACAGGTTTAAATCTAATTCATTGATTTTTCTTGTTTCTTACAAAATATTGAATCTTATCGCAAATATTCGAAAATTCGTAGTTTGAATGTAAATTGGTCTTCCTCATGCCTATTATTATCATTTTTTTTTTTTTTATTATTCTAATTAGAATATTTGATTAATCTAATCATTGCATTTTACAAACCATATCTATCTTTTTGTTACATTTGAAAATATAATCGTATTACTATGTAACACATTTATTGTACTTTATGGTTCCTCTTAGACCAACAAACACCAAGAGAATCTCAACCTTTAAAACTATGAAGAATCCTCTTGTAAACTCTTTAACTATAATTATTCAGTTTTAGTTTATTCAACTAAAAACACCAATACAAAAAAGCCTTCAGGCCAACAAAAATGTATTGTACAATAAAAATATGCTATATGTTGTATGTTTCATTGCAAATGGCATTATTATTGTGATGATTTTAAATATTTGTATTTTTTGTATTCATTCTGATTTGTTCAATAAAATAAAAATTCATTCATTCTGATTTGTTCAATAAAATAAAAATAGCAGTTTTTGTTGAACTTTTTTTTCATAAGAATCAAAATGTTTATCTTTACAAATATACTCGTAAGAGGAATCTTTTTATGTTAATCTAAGCAAATGAAAATAAGAACTGTATCAATTCATTAAGCCTCTACTATTTTTATCAGCTCTATTTTTTGTATGTAACTGCACAAAAAGTCTAGCAAGTAGAAAACAAAAGAAAATCAATGGGCATTTTAAACAATTATTAAATAAATCAATTTGAAAAATAAAAAAAACTAATATTTATAAATACACACGAAGCTACCTGTATATATGCATGAGTGAGAAAAAAAAAGTAAGCAGCAATACAACAAATTAAAACAAAAAAATTAAATCAGAATAAAAAATATTATATACAGAAATAAAAGATCTTTAAATAAAAAATCATTTAAAAATAAATTAAACAAACGAGAAAAATACGTGTAAAAGGCAATAAAAAAGAAGGTTCTAGTGAAACGTATTAAATGGTTTTTGTTTTTTTTTCATCGTATGTAGACAGACCAAAAGAATAAAAAATATTTACATAGAAAATTAAAATTAAAACATATTGTTTATTTGATCACAGTCATACTTTTTTTAATTTAAACTCATGTGTGTTTGTATGTGTGTGAATGCATAATCTCATGTTTGTTTTTATATTGTCTTTTTCTTGCTCTCTCTTTTTTTTCAGTTGAAATATATTATTTTAAAATAAGGAAAGATAGTTAAGAACGTATGTATGCATTTGAGTGTTTTGAACTCTAACTTACCTCTGATAGCGAGTACCGAAGCGTGTATGTCGTCTTCAAGATCTTCGATTTCTCCGTCGTCGAGATCTTCGTCGTCTCCAATATCGTCGTCGTCGTCCTCTTCGAGTAATTCGATTTCCTCGTCGTCACCGTCAATAGCCTCGTTATTAACAATCTCACTGTTTGTAATATTAATTCCGCTATTGCCTTCTTCGACGGCCTGTGTATTTGTGGCAACTTCCTGTGCAGCTAAATTATTATCCTCGTCTTCTCCTGACTCTACGCCAGCGGAAAAAACTGCAAATAATTCTTTATCGATATTACAATGATACGAAGAAGAGCTACTGCGTTGTAAATCGATATTTTTATTGCTACTACTTGAGCTAGAGGAGTTTTTGCTGGTGTTGGGGGATTGTTGCAGATTATCGCTAACAAGATTCTTTTCGTTTGATCGGGGAGACAAACGATTTGCAGTTTGGAATTCGTCAATTAGATTATTAAAAAAGCTGCGTTGAGTTCGTAAACTTTTACGATATTTGGATATTTTATCTAAATGTAAACGAAGTGGCGATTCTGTTTGTTGACGCTGATCGTTTATAGTAGAGGTTGTGGCTTTTTCTGTAGAGTTCTTACTAGTATTTGGTGTTTGTGGTTTATCACTGTTTATCTCTTTAGTTGAAGGATTTTGTTTTGCGTTATTTAACTCTATTAAACTATTAAAGAAATTTCGATGTGTTTTCAAATTTTTACGACGTTTGCTGGAGATTTTGTTTGATTGCGATGATTTTGTTTCTTGCAGTTGTTCGCTTACTGACCCAAATGTGGAAGCGGTAGTGGAACTTTCAGTGACAAGTTTACAATTTGAACCAGTTTTTGATGTTACTGTTGACGTTATTGTAGCAGTGCGAGTGGTTTTTGTATTTAATTTCGTCTTATTTCCCACAACTGATAAGAAATTTTTATTTTGCTGTTGATAATTTTTCTTATCTTCGACAACAACGTTCTTTTTAGTACATTCAATTTGCTGTTTACTACAAGCGGCTAATAGTTGTGTTGGAGTTGTTGTGGCGGATGATTTAGTTTTTAAAGACGACTTTTTTTTGCTTATTTTATTATTATGATTTCTGCTATTCCGTTTATTGTATCTTGTAGATCCCGCAGACGATTTTAATTTATATTTATTTTCAGACGTAAAGGCGTTTGTTTTTGTTTGTTTTTGTAATTGTTGCTGCTGGGTATCGTTGCTGCTCGTATCTGAACTTTCCTCGCTAATTGAAGAAGAAAAACTTGAAATATTAAACCGTGTTGTAGCTTTTGCTGCAGCCGAAGCGTTTTCTTTCTTTGTTTTGTTATTATCGTTTGTTGTGGCTGTTTCTTCAGCTGAAGTTGCTGTAGACGATGTACGTGTATGACTGATTTTACGTGTTTTACGATAATAATTTAATAAATTACTTTTATTTTTTGTATTATTGTTTCCGCCGCCGCTATTGTTTGTTGCTGATGTAGCTGTAAAGCGTTGAGGCGTCGTTTCAAACCAAAATTTCTGTAACTGTTGCTGCTGTTGTGGTAAATTTGTCTTTGTGGAATTTGCACGTCTTTGATTGTATGCACTTATACCCGCACCACTACTCGTTGAAGGTTCTTCGGGTGTAATGGTTTTGGAACGAGTTCTTTGAGCTACACAATCACCTTCGGGTTCTTTAGGAGTATTGAAATTACTTCCACTGCTGCTACTCACAGTAGATGATAAAGGTGTTGACTCAGTGTTTTGTCTGTAGTTGTGATAACGTCTCTTCTTCAAAGGCGACGTTAAATCAGTGGGATGATCGCCAATAGAAGTTAAAGCTAAGAAAATGAAGTCAAAAATGCATTTTTTTAATACTTTAATTAATTACTATAGATAGTAACTAATATAATTATCAATTGTTTGATATAAATATATCCATTTCCAATTGCAATACACCTTTTCATAAATACGGCACAGATATACGTAAAATGGTGTATTGCAGCTATTATAAAATTGTTTGACACAAAATTATTTTACGCCTAACCCGCATTTTTTATTTGCTGGTGTGGAATATTTATTTCGAAATTTTTTCCTCTGGATTTGAATATTGCGAAATTCTATAACCGTTGAATTTGCAGCAACCATAAATGTATCCTTGTACTAGTTTAATATTCTTCGACTTTTTAGATTTTTATTACACATGGCTTCTTAAAATTCAATTATCAGCAAGGTTGCTTTAATACGTTAATTTAGAAATAGAATTTATAAATTATTGTTATGAAAATTTTTAATTCTAAGTGCACAGTTTCCCACCTTTCCTTTCCCTCTCCCTCACTCCTTCTATATCCCTATAACTTTTATTTTTCTTCTATCAAATCCTAATTTTTTCAGGCAATCACAAAGGGAACGACCTTCGGGATCCAAGTGAGCTGGAGTATCCAGGTACTTTTTGGAGAATCCAGCGGCCTGCCTACCTAACTTAACCTAAGTGCACATATGAGTGCGAAACTTACAGTTGTAGCTTGGATAGATATTTTCCATCACAAGATGAAAATTTCAAATTAAAAGCAGCTCAACTAAATTGGCTTGTGGACAGAAATTCTACATTGAAGTTGGATTGCAAACTTTTGTTATGCAACGCAATTCTCAAGCCTATATGGTGCTATGGAATCCAATTATGGGGTACCGCCTCAAAATCTAGCATTGAGAAAAGGCGACAAAATCAAATTCTTCGAACGATTACTGCAGCTCCATTGTACGTAAAAAACTTACGAATTCATAAGGATTTGTGTGTTCCACTGGTAAAAGATCTGAAACTTCACCCAAACCCTCTGGCATGAAAAATACTTAATTTTAGAGGTCACACTTTAAATAGGTGATTATACCGATATAATTAGCGCAAAATAAAACTTTTTGTATAGCATTGGCTGGTTAATTTTTGTATTTAGTATTAAGATTGGAATACTTATTGTTAGTTCACATTGTGAAGATTCAATAAATAAAAAAATCGAAATCAGATCATAATCGTTTGTGTATTATTATTACCTCTCATCATAATATTCTCTAGAAACTCTCAAAAATGATTCTGGAGTTTATTCAAAAAATTCATTAATACCACAAAATGAGGAAGTATGTCATGGAACCTCTACTTTCTATAATATGAGACTATACGTTTTCTGAAAAGAATAATCTTCAGCTTAAAAGCGTACTTATTTCCGATTTTGGAAATTATTTGAACTGCCCTACTAAGAAGCAATCACGAACTACCAAAATCTTACTATTTCTTTAATATGCCAAGAAATGTAAAAAAGTAAAAAATTTTTTAATTAAAATTTGTTTGCATTTTATGTTCACATTATGTAATGATCATTTTAGATATACATGCGTATATTAATTACACAGCTTAGAGGAATTATGAACAAAATTTTTTTATGAAATGTTATACCAGAACCTTACTAATTGTCCAATATTAGCAAGTACTTTTTTTTAAAATTGTTTGTGTATCACTAACCGAAAAAATTACTCTATAAAGATGCCTTCTATAGTTATTCTTTTTGGAAATTGACATTTGCCTATGAAAATTTTTAAACTCAATACGAGTAACCTTGTCAATATATATATATTACATTATTTTGATTTTTATTATATTATTATTTATATATGTTGTTAATACTTACAATTTGTTACAGATTCTATTTTATCAGCGTAATGACGTTTACGTTCACTACGTGTACAGGAGGATGGAGATATGGACGAAGCAGGTGATAAACCTGTTGAAGATGATGATGCTGTTGAGAAGTTTAAGGTCGAATTACGCGATGGAGTTCGTTTGCTATTGCTGAATGTGGAACTGCTGCTGCTATTGAAGGTTAGTAATGATTGTTGTTGATGTGCTGAAGGGCGCGATCTGCTGCGTATACTTTTATCGTTTGTGGTTTGAGTAACGGTTAAGTTTTTGTTGTTATTGTGGGATTGTTGTTGATGATGTTGCTGTTGTTGTTGGCGACCACCACGTCTATTTTTGGCCTTATTTTTGGAAGTTGTATTTTTTGCATATGTCGATATGCCGCCGTCGTGCCCCTCCGTCACTGCAGAGAGCGATTGACAATTAACGGACTCGGCCATAGACGACACTTAACCGCACAATCAATCCCACTAATCATGCCCACGGCGCAACACGTTTAGTTTTTATCAGAACTACGCGGTTAATTTATTTTAATTATTAAATTTTTATGTAAATTAAACAATTTATTATTATTATTAAGATTTCAGTTTTTTATCTTTTCTATTTTTCACTATTTTTATTAATTTTGCAATTGTTTGAATGGCTTTTGTTTGCAATTGTGTTTATGCACTGTTCCTTTTATTAAGAGGAAATATTTATAAATCAAATATATTTTATATACCTTTATTTATATTTTAAAACAAAGTCGAATTTCTGTGTGTGGATTTTCTTGCCTTAAAAATCCTCGCACCAGAAAAATGACCTGAAAATAAACAAGAAACAAGACAAATTAACATTGATAGTTGTTATAAGTATGTATGTTATAATTATATGTACATAAATGTTATACAGTTCAATTCCATTCGGAAACGAACTTAGTCCGTGCCTGGTTTTTCAGAAAAGAGATAGCTAAAAAGTTTTTCAGAACGAACAAATACGAGTATTTTCAGTTAAAAATTATTTAATTGTGTAAAATTTTAAGATTTTCGTTTTCTATAGGGTGTTTTTTTAAGCTAGATAGAACTTTAAATTGTAAAAAGTAACACAAAAAATTAAATTTTGATGAAACATTTTTTTTATTTGTTTCAGTATACTCTGACAAATCATCATGAATAGACTCACGCTTGAACAACGCTACGAAATTATCCAAATTTACTTTGAAAATCAGTCGTCGATTCGCGCGTTGTTATATCGCAAAATTGTGTTCAGCGATGAGGCGCATTTTTGGCTTAACGGGTTTGTTAATAAGCAAAATTGCCGCATATGGAGTGAGACCAATCCACAAGAGACCCTACAGACTCCATTACATCCAGAAAAATGCACTGTTTGGTGCGGTTTTCATGCTGGTGGCATCATCGCACCTTATTTCTTCAAAAATGAGGCCGGAGCTCGCGTTACGGTCAATGGAGATCGTTACCGCACCATGATCAATGATTTTTTGTTTGAAAATATGGATGACATTGATCCGGAGGAGATGTGGTTTCAACAGGATGGCGCTACGTGCCATACGGCGAACGCAACCATCGACTTACTGAAATCAAAATTTGGCGATAAGTTGATTTCGAGAAATGGACCTGTCAATTGGCCTCCAAGGTCGTGCGATTTGACACCTCTCGATTATTTCCTGTGGGGCTACGTGAAGTCACTGGTTTATGCTGATAAACCAGCAACAATTGACGCCTTGGAGGCCAGCATTGTTCGTGTTGTTCGTGACATACGGCCAGCACTGCTCGAAAAAGTGGCCCAAAATTGGACGTCCAGAATGCGCTTCGTCAAGAACAGCCGCGGTGCCCATATGCCCGAAATCATTTTCAAATGTTAATGTCACGTATTGATCTTTCGAATAAAAAAAAATTTTGATTAAAATTTAATTTTTTGTGTTATTTTTTACAATTTCAAGTTCTATCGGGCTTAAAAAAACACCCTATAAATAATAATAAAAAAAAGTGAATTTCGGTTCTGAACTGAATTGAATCCTGTGACATGGCTTATAATCATGTGAATCATAACTTTAATAAAATTATGTTTTAAATTTGCGAAATACCGATTATGGGTAGCTCCTATGAAATGTCAACATATAGATAGCTGGGAAACATAGAGAGCAAGCTATTTATAATTTTTTATTGGTATCAATGGTAGAATAAAATATATAATATAGCGAATAAAAAAAATCAATTGTTAATAATTAAAAAAGAAATACCGCTTTTTCAGAGACAGCAAACGCTGTGCAAATAATGCGGGCAATTATCAAAATGATGCAATGCTCGTATAAGATCAATATAGACAGAAAATAGTTCGATGGCTCGGTATACGAGTGGTTAAGGCAGCCGTTCATGATACGTCATTTTTTTAAAACAATTTTTACTAAAACATTCAGTTAACAGAATCAAGGCAAATCATAACTTCTTTTAATTTTAGTTACGGGTGGTTGCAAAAACAAAACACACTTCAGCATATGAATTATTCACTCATTTCTCTTATGAATTCGTCTTATACAAATACTTCGTGAGAAGCATTTTTCAGAAATCAAGTCACACTTTGGAGTACTTTTGTTATATTATAATGCCTTCATACATACATACAATCATAAGTATACTTACAGCCTGTTCGCCGATATCGAATGAAAATATATGTATGCGAAAGAAAATTTTTTTTTTAATTAAGGCTCAACCCTAAAAAGAAAAAGTTTTCAATATGTGTTCATACAATTTGGATAATTTTTAATTTTTTTGCGAGTTTTTCATTCCAGAAAAAAACTTACACGGCCATGTTATGTTCTACATCCCACGTTTTCAATTTCAAAACTTCATTAGCAATTTTAACAAAAATTAAAACCACAATGCCTCGTCAATTCCGAATTAAATATTTCGTTTGGAATGTAGAATAAACAATGCCGACCAAATTGTCAAGTATTCCATATCAATAATCTGGCTCCTAGATTAGTAATACATGAAAACTTCGCATTCCATAGAAATTGAGAACGGTCGGAAGCCGATCTAGGATTTTATGTACATATAAAAAATTGTAGTGAGTTAAATGACCCTGTTATGCATTATTAAATACGAGTTACAAAAATATACAATTCTATAACCAGTTTGACAGAGAAGAGTTCAAGATATTTTAATACAATATCATAATCATATTCAACTTCTTGCATCTGCAATGGGGTGCATGGGGGTGCTTATTACGGGCGTTGCAGACTATCATACAATTTTGTGGGACAAAAATCTAATGATATTTGTTGCGACTGTCAGAACTTAACGTCTGGTTTTAATATTTTTATTATTTGCTTTTGCATAAAAGCAAAATCTTATTGTTTAAACAAATTTCTAAAAATGGTGAAGTCTTATGGGATGTCAAATCTTTTACCGTATTACTTCTCACTTCCATAACGCTTTACATTCACACTCGCACGTATTATTTGATTTTTTGACAAGTCTTAATACAAAGTGTGATAATCTGAACTGCTCTTTAGCAGTGCAGCCACTGCGAAACAGCTAGTTGGTCCCCATCTTAGTGTATTAAATTATTTTTTTCTGTCTTCTTTGATCAAGAGTTATTGATCGCGGCAATTATTGTTAGAATTAAAAATAATTCTTGGCGAAAGCCAGGTTTGAACTTGAGCCAGGCAAATACCAACATATAATATTAGATTTTTTATAAAGATTTCAAATTAAAGAAAATAATAAAATGGAGTCTCCATTACGTGACGTTTCTAGAGCTCAACGCTAACATGTGTAGAAAAGATAATATACAACTACCCACTTAAATTATATTTTTACACGTTATAGCACATACATATAACCTTTCGTGAATTGAGTAAATCTGTTATTTTTAAAAACAGCCATTGAATTTTAGGCACAAGGAAATATTAAAAAAAAAGCAAAAAAGAATAAAATCAAGCAACAGTTTTATAAGGAGAGAACTCACTCATACCAAATTTTACGCTTCTTTTTATAATTTTTATTTTTAACTTCACTTGTTTGTTTCGTATCAAGATTTAAGAAACGAACAAATAAAAAAAAAATGAAAAGAGTAAAGTAACATCTAAAACGTGTTTTGTTTCAATATATTTGATGAAAATATTGCTGTTCGAATCGTTGTTCGGTCAATATCCTTTTGTATCAAAAGCAGTACACATTTGTTGTGCTCACAGTTTGTTATTTTGTTTTACGTGACATGTTTCTGTATACATATGCATTTATGTATGTATATAGTATACACACACAAACTTGAACTTAATTGTATATCTCTTCTCCAGCCATTCTTTGTCTTGCAATTTTTTAAAGATTTTTATGTAAAGAATAATAATCTGGGGGATTTTCAATATAATTATTGAAGTTGAGCGTATTTTTGTTACTAGACAAAATTCACTATTAAAAAATCATGCATGTTATACATATGTATGTACACTTCTTAAACAACTTTCTTTCCTCCCTGATAACATGTCTTTGTTTAAAGATTTAAGAACAATTTTCATCCCTAGAATTTTCGTAAGGTAGAGTTACAGTAAATAGAACAAAAAACTCATATATATGTATATGTATGTATAGGGTGTTTTTTTAAGCCTGATAGAACTTGAAATTGTAAAAAATAACACAAAAAATTAAATTGTAATCAAAATTTTTTTTTATTCGAAAGATCAATACGTGACATTAACATTTGAAAATGATTTCGGGCATATGGGCACCGCGGCTGTTCTTGACGAAGCGCATTCTGGACGTCCAATTTTGGGCCACTTTTTCGAGCACTGCTGGCCGTATGTCACGAACAACACGAACAATGCTGGCCTCCAAGGCGTCAATTGTTGCTGGTTTATCAGCATAAACCAGTGACTTCACGTAGCCCCACAGGAAATAATCGAGAGGTGTCAAATCGCACGACCTTGGAGGCCAATTGACAGGTCCATTTCTCGAAATCAACTTATCGCCAAATTTTGATTTCAGTAAGTCGATGGTTGCGTTCGCCGTATGGCACGTAGCGCCATCCTGTTGAAACCACATCTCCTCCGGATCAATGTCATCCATATTTTCAAACAAAAAATCATTGATCATGGTGCGGTAACGATCTCCATTGACCGTAACGCGAGCTCCGGCCTCATTTTTGAAGAAATAAGGTCCGATGATGCCACCAGCATGAAAACCGCACCAAACAGTGCATTTTTCTGGATGTAATGGAGTCTGTAGGGTCTCTTGTGGATTGGTCTCACTCCATATGCGGCAATTTTGCTTATTAACAAACCCGTTAAGCCAAAAATGCGCCTCATCGCTGAACACAATTTTGCGATAAAACAACGGGACTGATTTTCAAAGTAAATTTGGTAATTTCGTAGCGTTGTTCAAGCGTGAGTCTATTCATGATGATTTGTCAGAGTATACTGAAACAAATAAAAAAAATGTTTCATCAAAATTTAATTTTTTGTGTTACTTTTTACAATTTAAAGTTTTATCTAGCTTAAAAAAACACCCTATATATAGATAGATACATACGTATCTACCTGATTTTGCTTTATTTGTATTGATTTTTTAAAATACTATTTTTATTATCCTATTGATTTATAATTTAGAATCAAGTAGATATCCCTTTCTTCAAATGCATTTTGTTATTTTATTTCTCTAAATGTTCGTTTTTCATGCAGAACAAAAATTTAATCGATATACATATATATGTATGTTGTATATGTACAAACATAAATATGTACGTTTTAGCGTATACATATGCATGTACTGCATGTATTAGTGCATTTGCTTGAGAAGTGCGTAGTTGTTATTGTCACAACAGTGCATTAACTACGCATTTCCGCTGTATCTTTTTATACCAGATATGACAAGTTCAGCTGGGATGTTGCTGTTTCAGTTAACATGTTGAAAATTTAATGGGAAAAGGGTCCGAAAATATATACATATCAATATATCCTGTAAAATGTTTAAATTTGTAGTATCTTTTATAGATAAAAAATTACAGTTATTGTGAACAAAAATATATACGAGGGCTGATCAAACAATTACAGTTATTTTAATTTTTTTTTCAAAAGTGTTTATTTTAATACACTTATACCAGCGCTTTTCCAATCTTCGAAACACTTCTGAAACGCGCTTTTTGGCATCCACGACCAGGGCTGGACAGTATTTGAAATACATGTATTTGAAATACGTATTTGAAATACAAATACGTATTTTGTATCTGTATTTCAAATACCCAAACTGAAAGTATTTAGTATTTTGTATTTCAAATACATAACTCAAAAGTATTTTGTATCTTGTATTTCAAATACATATGGCTTAAAAATACATTTTTACAAAATACATTTATGTATTATAAGTTCAAAATAAGTTTTTTCACACAAAAGCTAAAATTGCTATACACTGAAAAATATTTGCTTCACATTTCTAATGAACCCAATTCATTAGATAATTTTCATTAACAGAATGAAAAGTTACATTCCATCAATGAAGATTCATAGCATTAATGAAAATATTCATTCAAATTGTTTCATTAGGTTTCATAATTTCATTAGAAAATTTCATTGGATTTGCAATAAAATTTTTTTGAAGGCTGAGTGCAAAATTGCAGAGAGTAAGATGATAAATATATTACAACTACTAACTAAATGATAAAGTAAATTATTTTATACATTAATTACTCTGTAAAAAATTGTTTAATAAAAATTTCAATAGTGTATTAAAACAATAAAAAATTATTTTATACTTAATATAAAAAAAATGTTTAGTTTCTCTTCAGTAGCACAATTGTAATGAAAAAAGATCATTAGAGTAATGCAACTCTTCCTTAAACTAATGATTTTATTTCGTTAGAATGAAGAACATTTTTCACCAAATTAGTGAACATTTTCATTGGTTCAACAAAGGTATTCATTACATTAGTGAAAATATTTCAAAAAAGTAATTTAACACATTCATTGGCCTAATGAAAAAATTACGTTTGAATGATGAAGAAGATTCATTAAAAGAATTTAATTTTTACTTAATGTTAATTTACCAAATTCATAAAACTAATGAAATTGAGTCGTTAACTTAATGAATATTTTCATTGTTTTAATGTAAACTATTCATAAATATTATGATTCGTGCTTCATTAACTTAATGAAGTTATCATTAATCTAACGAATATATTCATTACATAATTTTTAATGAAACAAGATTCATTAGTCCAATGAAGGCCATCATTGGCCGAAAAATAATGAAAATTTTCATTAGATTAATGTCAATATTCATTATATTAATGAAGGAATTCTTTTCAGTGTAAACTGCGACCACTAAAATGTTTATTATTTGCAATACCGCAATTCAGCTTTTAATTGTCTTGTCCAGAGCAAATACATTTTACACTAATCAGGTGATATCAACAGGAATTTTCACATATTCGCCACCAGCTTTTTCTCAACGCTTTGTATTATATACAGGGAAATAATTTTTATTATGAAAACTTTTGCCTACCTTAATGTCTGTGAGAACCAGATTATATCGGTTGCAAATATAATAATTTGAGGTATTTCAGTTGTATTTTAACAAAACTAATGGAGAGCTTAGAAAGGACATATGTATAACGACACCTGCAGCAAATAGAGACATATTGGCGTCCACCCTAGTTTCAAAATACACTGGTCACCAGAAATCATCTCATTAAAAGAGAGGCAACGAATTCAAAACCTTGCAATAGATTACTTAGAGAAAGATTACAAAAAACGTGAAACCGAACATGGATGCAATAGAAGTAGTAGTTGCAGTAAAGATGATGAGAATTTTGTTTTTATGCATTTATAGAATTTGGCAGCAGGTTACGCAGAACCTGCTTCCAAATGTAGAAATATTTTTTTCACTCGACAACAAGAGGTTGTTTGTCGGATGACTTATTAAATTATCTTGTTTTATTAAAGGAAATACTTGTTTTGCCGAATGAATCTTTTATTTGCTATCTATTAAATCCTAAATATTATTAATTTCCCAGTTGGTGAGTTTAGAACAATCATATGAATATACACACGTGTATATATGTAAAAGGCATAGAATGTTAAATATATGTAATAAAAAAAATATAACACATTTTATATTTACACAGCTTTATGTCTAGATTTGTATACATAATAAGTATGTATATATGCAGTTGTAAGTATGAACATACATATATGTATATTGTATAATATACATATATGTATATTGTATAATATACATATATGTATATTGTATAATATACATATATGTATATAAGAAAAAGAGCATAACTGCCAAAAAATTCTAGTCTAGTTATTATCAATAATACAACCATCCACAATTTTTAATAGGCTTTCAATACTTTGCCAGTTACGCCCTTTTAAGTTGTATGTGACAATGTACAACTTAGTTTAAGTGCATATATAAAATAAAATATTTATATAAAACCAGAGTGGTAGTTATATTCTTATGAGATCGAAAGACAAAAAAGTATTTGTAGTTTTTAGTTGTATTTTGTATTTAAAATACACAGCTGGAAAGTATTTTGTATTTAAAATACACAACTTGAAAGTATTTTGCATCTTGTATTTGAAATACACAACTGGGAAGTATTTTGTATCTTGTATTTGAAATACTTAAAGTAAGTATTTTGCCCAGCCCTGTCCACGACTAACCTTTTTATCTCTCAAAAACAAACTGAAATGGCTGATATTGTAAACATATATAACAGACATGTGTACCAACATAACAGAAAAAATGTGAAAATCGAACATACGTAACTCATGAAATTTGAAAACAACAGTTATTTTTTGATCAGACCCTGTATATGTCTCTAATTTCGTCATGTTTTTAGCATTTGCCGTTCTAGCCACTGGGGTAATGTAATTCTAGTTGTTAGAATTTCGGGGAAATTGAAATTATGAAAAGCAGACTTACGTAGTAAGTCGCAATTATGAAGTAAATCAGTCAGTTCTAACATATGTAGGTAGCCGGATTTGTATATCCAAAACTAACTAAAAAAAATATAAATATGTGAAGCAATGTATGTACATATATAATCAACTTTAATATACACACATGTGTATATAGATACTTGTATATATTCAAAACCCAATGTATGTATATAAACATGTAAGAGATGAAAATAAGAAATTTCTATGTACACATGTAACATAAATCCAAGCTTTTTTTAACACTTACCGATGGTAAATATTTCATTTTTATTTTATTCACTCATAATATGTAATACTAAGCCCATTGGGGCAATTAATTTTGAAAGATTCTTTTGAGAAATTAAAATTTTAATTTTAATAAATCAGTGACAACGTGTTCTTTAGGTAACCATATTTACAAATTTACTTGATATAAGTTGAGTTTTTTGAAGTTATTTCTTCATTAAAAAAAAAGAATAAAATTCTTTTTTTTCTTTATTTTTTTATTTATTTTTTCTTTATTTAATTAAACCTTTTTGGTTGACGATTACTTAAGAACTAACTTAAAATAAATTCCTAAGTATTAATTAAACTTGCTGTAGGTGGTGATCACGTCATATGAATTTTGCTGACCTGGTGGAGTGTGCAGGAAGTCGTTTGATTTTTGTTTAATTTCATAAATGTTGCACAATTTGCTTTCACACGTCTCTCTTTAGCTTTAATTTAAAAGTGCTGAATGGGTTTATGTTACAGTGTATGTATGTCTGTTTGTAATATTGCATTAGCTTTTGCAATATTAACTCCTCCCTTCTCAAATGCTAACGTACCCGTTGGCAGAAACTTGGCTTCGGGCATCGACCTTCTTTTCAGGTTCATTTTCTTGTTAATTTTCCATGATGCATATGCGAGTGCAACAATAAGGGTGACAAATGCAGCTAAAGTGATTGAGTTGAGTGTTAATCCAATTTTGTTGTTTGTGTCAATTTTGGAAATTCTTTTCCTATTAGTGATCTCGAGTTCTTTAATCATTTCCAAAGAGAGAACTTCTTCTAATTCATCATTCTTTGATTTTTGCTGAAAAACGGCTGGCAACGGCTCAAAATATATTTCTTCGCGTATGTAAAAAATTTTATTTTCAATCTTAATTGTAGAGTTATGGTGTTTTATGATAAAAGTTCCAGTCAGTGTGAATTGTTGTCCATCTATCTCTATCGTGCCATTGAAGTTGTTGAGTAATAGTATACCAGGATAAATTTCTTCCGTATCCGATATGTGATCAGCATTAGTTCGTGAACAATTAGATGATTGGCTTCTTACAAGTTTACTTATACAATGATTATCGCTTAATTCTACTAAGTTATTCTTGTTACAAATGGCTTTTCCATTATATTCTTTACATTTAGATTTTATTCCAAAAATTTTCTTTTTACAATTCAGAATTTTGTCATATTGGATTTTATTGATTCTATTGTTTAATTTTACAGGTTTAAGTGTAAGTATTTCACATTCTTCTTTTTCAGTTGTAGGCAAGCTAAGAATATAAATTATCATAGAACCATTTGCGGCTATGCTTACGTCTGTAAATTCTAGTTCCTCTTCAACATTTATGTATGGTATGCCTTCATGTCTAACAATTTTTTCTATGGTTTCAATTTCAATACTTGACAAAATAAATGAATTAACTACACTGGATTTTGCCCAATGTAAAGCATATTCGATATTTAATAGTTCTTCTTTTATAAGTTGTATTTTATATTTTATCTTAAGACTAATTTCTAGCTTATTGTCTACATTAATAATTTTCATAATTTGGTTACTTTTTTCGGTTTGTTCATTTAATTTCTGTATCAATTGTTTATTTATAATTATCTGATTGTTATTATTTTCATTTAATGTTTCCAAATTTTCATTTATGATTTCTAGGTCACGGTGGTCGGGGTTTCCTGCGACCCATTTCCACGCTGAGCCTATAAAGTCAAGAGAACGTTTTTCTCTTGCTTTAGGAGAAATTTTTGCAATAAGAGTCCGAACTTGAGATACTTCGTGTATTAGGAGAGGATATAATTGATGTTCTGCATTAAGGCTATTTCTAATAGTATTTTCTATTTCAGAAGTTAGTTTTGCATATTCTTCCAAATTTATTACATGAATTATCTTAAAAGATCCTTCTTGAACTCTTGCAGTGTCGTCTTTTAGAGTGATAAGTTGCGAATTCGTGTAATCGAATATTTGAAATTCCGCATGCACTAGGTGCATGGTAAGTCTGCAAAATTAGCATAGAATTTTTTTATTATATGTCTAGGTAAAGCTTTTAATTCTTAATAACAATAATAAAGATTAA
Source organism: Thecocarcelia acutangulata (assembly GCA_914767995.1). Taxonomy (NCBI): domain Eukaryota; kingdom Metazoa; phylum Arthropoda; class Insecta; order Diptera; family Tachinidae; genus Thecocarcelia; species Thecocarcelia acutangulata. The sequence continues at coordinate 33,264,476 of OU612094.1, read as the reverse complement.
TTTATATTTTAATGTTGCGGGTTTTTTTTTTTTTTTTTTTTTTTTTTTTTTTTTAAATTAATATTTTTTATAAATCATATTTTCTTTCAAAGTAGTGAGTTTTACAATTTTATAATACTTAAATTTAAAATCGTATGCCTATGGCATATTATTCGATTGTTCTTTTCTTGATTTACAATTTTTCTCTTACTAAATGAAGGTATCGTACGCCTATGGCATATTGCTCGATCCTTTTACAAGCTTTATCATTACTTAGCAAATAATTAATTCACATATTTTGTTTTGTTTGATTCGTTATCATTTTTTTACATTTAGTTTTTAATTTTTTCTTAATTCTATTTAAATTATACATATTTTTCATAAATGTTGTAAAAATATTGTTAAGCTTTACGATATTGTTTTCATTTTATACGAGTTTATATTAAAATTTATTTTAACTTCTAATGTGTGACTTATGAACTATCCTTCCTGATTCTGTCAGTATTGTGTTTCCTCTATCTTCTTTTACTGTTTCTTCTTTATATCTAGGCGTTAGCTTATTTCCTATTCTCTTATTGTTTCTTACAAATATTTTATCGTTTGCGTTGTACGAACGAAAAGGTATCCTTTTCTTATTATGAAATTCTAAGTCTTTGTTTTGTTTTTCTACGAGTCTATTAACGCTGTCCTGTCGGTCTTTTTCGATTTGTTCTGGGTCTGTACTAACTGTTCGTCCAAAAAATGCTTCAACTGGTTTTTTCTTGATCGTCGAGTGAATAGAGAAGTTGTATTTGTAAAGGGATCTAAGTAGTAAGTCTTCAAAATTCCTATGTGTTTTTTCGGTTTTAATGCATCGCATTATTTCAGAAAGAGTGGAGTGAAACCGCTCTATTTGTCCATTTATTGTACTCGTATAGGGTGGTGTCTTGAATATTTCTATTCCATATTGATTTTCAAGCATAAATACTATAGGTGCTGAACTAAGAGACTTTTCGTTATCTATAACGATTTTCTTCGGGATTCCAAAAGAAATGAGCAACTCTTGAAGGGGTAATTTTATATCTTCGGTTGACCGTGATTTAACTAATTTCACTAAGGCATATTTCGAAAGCTTATCAATGGCGGTTAAAATGATTTTATTGTTTGTGTGGTAAATGTCAATGTGAACAATATGTCCGGGATATTCAGGGATAGGAGAAGGTTTCAAAATTGGAGAAGTAGGGTGTCTTTCGTATTTATTTTCCTTGCATATTTTGCATTGTTTTACAATAGCTGTGATCTTTGCACTCATATGAGGAAAGTAAAATTTATCTAGCAATTGGATTTTGTTCTCGACTGCGTTCCTATGAGCTCTATTATGTTCTTTTATAATTTCTGTTTCCTGGTCTGCCTCTTGAGTGAGATTTTCTACTTGTTTCCTAGTGTAACGTGTTCTGTATTGGGCAAAGTGTTGTGGATATATATTTTGTATTTTACCTAAAATATGATCTTCTGTGAAAATACCATTTGTCACAGAAGGATTTAAATATCGTTTTAAAATGTTTACTAAGTTTTCCTCATTAAAATCTGGTTCCATTATGATATGCTTATGGTAGGTGGGAAAAATAATTTTGAACTGGTACGAGGCTACATCGCCAGTAGAAAGAAACAACTGGTTCTTAAAAACATTTATTGGGGAATCTGTATAGGGAATAAGATTATGCGAAGAACTTCCATCACTGTGCATCGTTGGTGTAAGAGAATTGATTTGATTATTTGGAGTTCTAGATAATGTGTCTGCTACTACGTTTGATTTTCCAGGTTTGTATTTGAGTACATAATTATACTCCTCTAAAATTGCTTTCCATCTCTTGAGCTTGCTGTTGTTATTTTTATTACTTAATGCATACGTTAAAGGTTGATGATCTGTGAATATTTTTACGGCAACAGGTCCATACAAATAACTTCGCAATGTTTTCAGAGCCCAAACGATAGCTAACATCTCCTTTTCGTTGGTGGCATAATTTTCTTCTGCTTTCGAGAGAGTCCGTGATATAAATATTATTGGTTTGTCATCCTGCTCCAAAACTGCGCCTATAGCGTAATTGGATGCATCTGTAGTAAGACTAAATTCTTTGCTAAAATCAGGATACTGTAGCATTACCTCGTTAGAAGCGAGAGTAGTTTTAATTTTATTAAAGGCTTCTATTGCATCATTATCTAACGTTATTTCTTTTTTTGCTGACAAACGTTTGGACATTCGTCCTTCCTCCCCTCTCAAAATTAGGGTTAGTGGTTTCGCTAACCTGGCATAGTCCTGAATGAAGCGCCTGTAAAATCCAGACATTCCTAGGAACGATCTGAGATCCTTAAGGGTCTTTGGTATAGGAATCTTTTCTATCGCTTCAACTTTTAATGGGTTTGCTTTTATCCCATTGGGTGTTACAACAAATCCTAAAAATTCAACTTCATCGGCAAAAAACTTGCATTTGTCTAATTGAACTTTCATATTCGCCTGTTCTAAAGTGTTAAAAATAGTCTCTAAATGTTTAGTATGATCCTGTTCTGTTTGACTAAAGATGATTATGTCATCAATGTATACGAAACAAATTTTACCAATGTGCATTCTTAAGATGTCATCTAAAGCACGTTGAAAAATGGAAGGGGCATTTTTAAGGCCAAATGGAAGACGAGTAAATTCGTACTTACCATTATTGACAGAAAATGCTGTCTTTTCGATGTCTTTTTCTTTTAAAGGAATTTGGTGGAACCCGCTTTTAAGATCTATGACAGAAAAAAATTTGTTTCGTCCTAATTGCGAAAGAACTTCGTTGATTTCGGGGATTGGGTAACGGTCGGCGATAGTAACAGCGTTTAACTTTCTGTAATCAATAACTAATCTGTATTGCTTGTTTCCCTCTGAATCTGGTTTTTTATTTACAATCCAAACGGGCGAATTGTAAGGGGAACGTGATGGTCGGATAATCCCATCTTTAAGGAGTTTATTTATCTGGTCTTCGACTTCGTTTTTGAGCGACATGGGGTATGGGTAATATTTTGTATAGACTGGGGATTCCGTTGTTGTTCGAATCTCACCTGTAACTCTCGTAGTAAATGTTAATCTTTTGTCAGGTTCTGCAAATAATTTTGAAAATTTTCCTAATAGTGATTTAATAACGGTTTGCTGTTTAAGGGTAAGATGGTCTGTTTTTACTTCTATACTATTTACTGATTTTGCTATTTGCTGTTTAATAGGTATTTTAATTTTATCTTTAATTATCATTAGGTCATCTGAAGTGTAAATAACTGCTTTAAGTTGTTTTAAGCTGTCGTTGCCAATAATAGCATCAAATGATTTAAGTGTTGGTAGTATAAAAAATTTAAGTTTTTCGTTCTTGAGATTAAAAAGATAAAGTTCTATGTGCTGAGATATTTCAATTTTTCCTCCTACTGAATCTGCGAAAAAAATATTTTCGTTTTGTTTAGGGTTTTTTGCTAGTGAAGGTTGAATATAGTTTTTATTTGATCCGGTGTCGATAAGAAATTTTAATATTTTTCCATCGCTTCTTTTACATTCGAAATACGGAAGCGATGAATTTGTTAACCTAAAAAATGAACATCTGCAAATTGATTTTGATTTTCGCTTGGATAATTCTGTTCCTGTTGTTCATAGTTATTATAATATTCCTGCCAATTCTCCTCATTCAGATTTCCGGGCATATTTGAGTTATAATGTTCCATATTATTTGTGAAGTTTTCAGCCTGGGAAATGTGGTTAACTCTTTGGAGTTTGTTTGGAATATTACGAGAAAATTGGTTTGATGGCGGTGGTGCACGCTTTCCTGCAAATGTGTTATAATTTGGTCTGTTCATATAATTGACATTACGCGTTTGTTGGGAACTGTCGACTTCCATAGGTATAGGTTTGGGTAATGGTTTAGGAGCATAAGGTCTTTGTGGTTGAAAATTTTGATATTGTGGAAAATGGTTGAAATTTTGTGGAAAAGCGTTGTTGAGTGAAGGGATGTTTGCTTGATTATTTATGGGTCTGTTATAAGAAAAAGGTCTAAACTGTTGAGGAATAAATGCTGTTTGTGCAAAGAAAGGTGGTTTTCTTTGCATTTGCTGCGGTGTATGCATTGGTGGTGGTTGGAATTTTCTATTTTTATTCTGGTTGTACGCGTATTGTGTCCTGTATCCCTGGTTTTCAAGTTTAAGACATAAATGTAAGGCCTGAGGTAAATCAGATGGTTCTTTCATGCCTAATAACTTTGGGAAGTCACCATTAAGTCCCTTAACAAATGTGTCTAATGCTTTGTTTCTGTAAGTCTGTGTCAAAAGGTTAAGAGCTTCCTGTCCCATGGTAAGGCTTGATAATTTGTTTAATATTAAAGAAAGGTGGTTGTATACCTCTTGGTAAAATTCGGGTATGGATTTCCTTCCTTGCACCAATGATGCAAGTTGGCATTCCAATGTCGTTATGTCGCGTCTGTCTGCGAAGTGGAGATTGAGGCAATAGATTATTGCTTTCCAGTCTAATGGAACGTTATAGGATTCTAAAATCACGTCGGCATTTCCTGTAATTTTATTTCTAATACTACTTAGAATCCCAAAATACTTTGGTGTTCCTTTCGTATTTTCATAAATTTTGAGGACGCGTTCTATGCTTTTCCTCCACGAACTAAATTCTGAAGGATTTCCGGAAAAATCCCTTAAACTACGAACAATGTCCGGTATTTTGTCTAAGTCATTAATTTGTCCCTGGTGTTCCGGTCTTATTGTCTCGTCTGTCGCGGTAACGAGTATGCTGTCCGGGTTATTTAGAGCTAAGTTCTCCTGAACAACCCTGTTTACTATATTGCTTATTAGCCTTTCTAAATCAGGTGCTGCCACTGGCTGTGATGAATTAGTGGACTGATTCTGTGCGCTAGAGCTACCAGGATTTTCTAAAATGCTAGGTCTAATGAGATTATTTGGATTAGACATATTTAAAAATTTTCTTAATTTTAAAATCGCCTTAAATTTTTACTATTTATTTACTTCAAAACCTCCTTAAATTTTACTTTTTCCTTATTTTAAAACCTCTTTAAATTTTTATTTTCTGTTTTCTCGTTGAAAATAAAAATTTCACTGTTAAAAAATTAAAATTACTAATTTTTTAATTATATTAGGGCAATTTGTGAATTAATATTTTTCTTTTTTAATTAGATATTTAAATTAAAATTTATTTTAAAGAATTTCTAAATTTTTTTGTGTTTTTTTTTTTATATTCACTCGAAAAACGATGAATTAAGTTAATATTCTTTTGTTTTAATTAAATATTTGATATTGCTTATTAGCTTTGGATTTATTTTTAAAACTTTCTTATTTTTCTTTTTAAATTTAATTTTATATTTCACTTTTATAATTAACCATTTAAAACTTTTACTTAAATATAAAGCTTACATAAAAAATATTGTAATAACCATCCCACGGCGCTGGAGAATTATCCTTTTTGCTGTCTGCTACTGAGGGTCCCGCGATGCGCACTCTGCGTGGGTGTGCGTTTCGTCCTCTTTGGGCTTTAACGCTGATTGTAGTCACTGCCTGTTACTTCCTATCGCACTGCTTAAGGGCTTTTATTAAGGACTTTTCCCTTTTTTTTGAAAATGATAAACCACGTATGCTTCTTAAGGATCTTATGGTTTTTCACTCACACTTTACTTTTTTATTTCACAAAAAAAAAGTCCTTCGGAACGTAACGCGGTAGCGACCCTTTATTGTTGGGCGCCAGTTGAGTTTTTTGAAGTTATTTCTTCATTAAAAAAAAAGAATAAAATTCTTTTTTTTCTTTATTTTTTTATTTATTTTTTCTTTATTTAATTAAACCTTTTTGGTTGACGATTACTTAAGAACTAACTTAAAATAAATTCCTAAGTATTAATTAAACTTGCTGTAGGTGGTGATCACGTCATATGAATTTTGCTGACCTGGTGGAGTGTGCAGGAAGTCGTTTGATTTTTGTTTAATTTCATAAATGTTGCACAATTTGCTTTCACACGTCTCTCTTTAGCTTTAATTTAAAAGTGCTGAATGGGTTTATGTTACAGTGTATGTATGTCTGTTTGTAATATTGCATTAGCTTTTGCAATATTAACTTATACATACAAGTATATATGTACATACATAAGTATTGATGATGATGTAAAAAAAAGCTTCGCATTAAAACGTAATTTCTTGAACATATTTTTATTTATTTATGTATGTATACTTCATGTAGTTTTCTTTTCAAAACTTCGCTCTATCAATGTTTATTTCGCATACGTAAAATGATTTAACACTTAAATATGTTTTACAAAAGTGTTTTGTTGATAGTCATACATATCTACACGTTTTTTTTTTTTTTTTTTTTTTTTAGCAACAATTTAGAAGTTTTTACTCAATTCAATTTTATATCAAATAATACGAAGATTTTTGTGCTCTACATCGCATTACAATGAAAAAAATTAGTTCCCTTCCAAGGCTTTTTTTTATCTATACGTTGGTTGCGACTATAAGTGCGCACAAATAGGTCAGTGACATCGTTTATGTTAAAGGTATAACAAAAAAAAATCTGAATTTGAAGGGTGGATTCCAACACGAACAAAATCTTTTATCGTTTATTCTTAAAAATGTATTATATTTAAAAAAAAAAAATACAAAATAGTATTAATAGTTCACCTTGAATATTGGTTTAATTTCACACACTTTAAAAATTAGCTTTTATTTAATTTATTTTAATTTTTTGGAAAATAGAACCGAGAAGATTGCTGAAGTATCTATAACTGTTTGAAGTTGAAAAAGCAAATGACCAACAGAGCAAAATGTAAAATTAAACAAAGCAAAAGCAAACCCCAACATAATCACTTAAAAACTTATCGGGATGAAAAATACTCACTCCATTGAAATACAATTGCTTAGGTAGTCTAAAGTAAAGTACGGAAAAAGAGAGAACATGCTCAATTATGCGTACGTGTATTTCTATACAGAGAAGGGATGAGCTTGTTAATATAATATCATAAAAAGCCAAAAAGAAAAAATACTGTCACCATATATAGCAGCAAATCGTTAATTACAAGCGGCCTTATGTATAATAAAAAAACTTGTGCTAACTAACATGCTGCTATCTTTCCCTTACGGGAATTTATACACAAAAAACTTAGCAGCTAGTTAGTTAGCATAAGGACGTTGATTATACATAAGGCCGAAGGTGTATTATGTGATGTTTCCACATTACAAGCAAGCGATTTGTACAGAAATTTTATATGAAAAGCATTCAAAGTTTTGAGTGCTTCCTACACATCTATTTCAGACACTTCTCTCGATTGTGTTATGTACACATCACATTAATGCGTACAAAGTGGCAACGCTACTGTATGTGACAGTTTTTAGCTTTTTTTTAATCATGCCATTTTTTAATCACGTCAAATTTACGAGTATTACATACATTTTTAAATCTGAATTTAGTTAGAGGTTGATACAGATTTTATAATTATAAAAAATTAATTTTATTTATTTTTATTGATTTTATTCATTCAATAATATATAATACAAAGCCTATTTGGCCAATTTCATGTTATGATACAGTAAAAATATAGAATAACAATATAAAATACTGACATAACGATTTACCAATATTTATAAATTTATGTGCCAAAAAATTTTCATATATAACTCATATTTAGCTTTATCCTAATATTTTTTGATTTTCGTGTATGTTAAATAATTTAAATTTCAGCAGCTTAAGATCTTGTATTTTAAGTAGTATTTCGTTGAGTTTAAGGTCCTTTTTAGCTTATTTATTTCAATATCTCTGCCAATATTTCGCTTTCCTTCGGATAGCTTCTTCAGGGCAAAAATATTATTGCCCTGAAGAAGCTATCCGAAGGAAAGCGAAATATTGGCAGAGATATTGAAATAAATAAGCTAAAAAGGACCTTAAACTCAACGAAATACTACTTAATTAAGAAATAGAGGTCGAATAAAAACCAAATACTAGATCTTGTATTTTTTTATTTTTTTTTTATTTTATAAAAAAGTAAGTTTTTAAATTTTTATTTAGATATTTTGCTAACAGTTTGCTAACAAACAAAAATATCTAAATAAAAATTAAAAATCTGTTGCTTTTATATAAAAAAAAAAAATTGAAGATCACAAGCTGCAAAAATTTTAATTATTTAATATAAATCAATGTCGCATATTCTATATGGGTTTGAAACAATTTATTTATTTATTAAAACTCAATGCAGAGAAAGCCTTCACAGCCAATGTAATATGTATTGTATAAAACTTTGTGCAATAAAAACAAAAAAAGTTAGTTATAACTGAAGATAAGATTATTTTTTATAAAAAATTCAACAGGGGCCAAATCATCGCATACGATATCGAGCAAAATTATCGAAATTTTTCATTTTGGTATCACGGCATACGATATCGAATAAACTGTATTGCAATAATATAAAAAAGTTAAAGGATTTATTTTTTGTATTCCTACTTTTAGGGAACGTATGGTCTTCAATCTATTGCATTTTGTTTAAATTACGATCCAATATGCATCGGTTGCCATAATTTAGATGTATCGTAATGTTATTCGATACGATAGTTAATTCGATCGTATGCGGTGATTAGACCCCAGTATTTATTTTCAATATCTCGATAACAATTTGTTATCATCGTCAGGAAAATTAAGATGTTTCCTAACGATGACAACAAATTGTTATCGAAATATTGAAAATAATACTGTTGAATTTTTTATGAGAATATAACTATATTTAGCTGCAAAAATAAGAAATATTTACTTAAACAAGATCAAATAATAATTATTATTATTTATTAACTAAAAATAACGAACAATAAAAACTCAAAACTGTATTTCGCTATAAATCTGTTTTATATAATTCTAAAATATATATTTGTAAATTCAAAATTAAATCAACAAAAAAAGTACAATAAATTTTAATATCAAAATACATATGTATATATAAAATGATAAGGCTATCTTATACAAAATTTAAAAACATGGACTAAAGTTTTAGACACTATAAGCGCTACTGGCTAAAGATGAAAAGCTCTGTAGTTAAAACATTTATTAAGGAAACTCTTAAAGAGAATTATTTTTATGAACAAGAACATTGTTTTGTATTAAGCAAATTTTGCTGAAGAACTAAAAACTCTTGGGGGTTTTATTTAAAACCAAAAAAAAAAAAAATAAAAAAAATCGGTTTCTCTACCCTCGTTGTTCTTTTTTTTTTTTTGTTTTTTTTTTTTTTGAAGTTGTTTAAATTTTTAAAAAAGGTAAATAAACATATGTGCGTGAATTTTTTTCCTATTTTTCAAAAATGAGCCTTAGAGCAGAAATAGTGGAACGGTACCAGTTTTAAAGTATACATATAAGAAACCCCATCCCAGCAAAAAAAACATCGTTTGGTGTGAGCTGATATTTATGGCAAAAAAAAAAAATAAAAAAAAAGACAAAATAAAACAAAAGGCAAACAATCTACCTACTAGTAGTAAACGAATTTTCCTTGTTCCTAACAAGTTTTTTGCTATATTTGTATATGTGTGTACGATGAGTATGTATGACCAAATGACGTCTTAAAAGAAAAAGTCAATAAAAGTAAAACTTGTTTAAAAGTATAGCAACATTGAGAAATCTAATTGAGTGCTTTGCGAAAACACTCATTTTTTAAATCTAGCACCAAAGAACAAACGATGATAAAACAAGAAAAACAAAAACAATATCAAAAACATGTTGAAATCAGCTGTTTTTTTATAAATAAAGAAGTCATACACATTTATAATTGTATAAATAAAAAACAGTGTGTACATATGATTACAATAAATGATGGGACATGTGGAAGTTTTTTTGTTTGTTTATTTTTTATTGTGCTGTGTTATGATTATTCTTTGATTTCAATATTCGTAGCTGACAATATACACATATGTACATATACATATTATGCATACACAGACAGATAGTTAAGAGAAAAAATCTCAATTATAAATACACATACAGTGAACCAACTGCAAATCGGACAAAACACTTTGTTACATTTCAATATATAAAAATATATAATAAAAATAGAAAATAAAATAATAAAGAAATAAAAATTTGGATAAACAAATGAAAGGCAGCAAATAACGCAATCAATTACGCGCAAAATGATCGTTATATATTTGCTTAACAATGCGAGTGCATACATATAAAATTAGCCTCTAAATTTTCTTTTTTATCGTGGACCAGTACTCAGGGTATGAACCCCACATGTGCAGTGCATTGTACCGGAACTAGGAGAATAGGTTACGTGGTGGAGAAAAGGGAGTACTGTTTGCGGACGTTTGACAGGAACCATACAACGTTATATATGACTGGAAGCAGGCAACGAGTTCTCTATACCTATAATGTGTTATGTGAATCGCTGAACAATCGATCAACAATAGATGAACTGTGGACAATTAACGTGTGTTGTGTGAAAATATGTGGAAGTAAGATCTCTAACCTCATCAGAGCAAAATCCATTGTACATGGTCGAGGTCTAGTAACCCCAAAATAGACCTTGAGGCACCGGCCCAAAAATTAAAGGTGAATTCCATATTCGGTCGGATATACTTGAATGATTCTTTAGAGACGTGAAATATGTGTTCGGTTCAGCGAACATTATACTAAATTTTCATTCCGAGAACATCAAGAGCATTCCGACTCCGCAATATTTATACAATTTCAAGCAGCATTTACGATGATGAGTTTGCGTGCGTTAATAAACAGCACTGGCTCTTACGGGCGTTAAATTCGACCCTGTGTTTATAACTCCATTCGGAGATTAAAAGATCATTGCTTCTTGACACCGTTGTCGGATAGACTGAGCCTATAACTGAACCAGTACAAATAACTTGTGCAAGAATAGCCTGTTTCAAAATTTAACTATTCAAACTTTTTTCAATAAAAGCTATTTTGTTCACAGACAGCACATCATAATACTAGTAAAATGTATCTCAATTGTAGAAAAAGCTTATCATATGAGGTTTGACTTTAAGTTTCCAGAGTTTTAAAAATACTTTGTTTGATAATACTCTTCACAATCACGCTTGCTATATACTCGAACTTAACAAATATGGTTGCCATTGACTTATGTATGTTTGCTATAATAGTTTTGCACGTGTTTTTGAAGGCGTAAATTTGGAATTATATGTTTAAGATTTCATTCTTTCACAAAAAGTGTAAAATCAAGATGAAAAATAATAATAAAAAAAAATTTTAATGAGAACAATAATCATAAGATTTATAAATATAAACAGAATGTTCATAAAGAACTGAATTCCTTTTAAATGTTAGTAAAAGAAAAAGAAGCATTTATACTAAACTTCTAACCACCAGATTAATTAACGAGTTTTCAACCTGGTAGCAAAAGTCTGGTGATATGAATATTTCAAAAGAAATTGTTGTTTGGGATTTTAAAAATACATTAACATATGCATAAGTAGAGGGAGAACTTTCCAGTCTTGGAGGGAAATATGAGGTTAAAACGATATATAATTGGGGAATTCTATCTGTGTCATCACACTTAATGTCCTAATATTTTATGACAGCATAAAAATCATGCTGTTGTGATTCGAACAATAAAGTTATAAAAGTAATAGTACATTTTACAACGGGACCAAAAGGACCCAAGTGGGCTGGTTTCATGAAACTGGCGGCCTGTACAACCTAACAACCTAATAGTACATTTTAAACAGTTTTTTTTTGTGTCATAATTACACCGTAAACATCTCAGCTGAAATTTAAAATCGCTCACTGAATTATGACAGAATGCTCACGGCAGTCATATTTTTTCGAGATATGATTATTTTATGACTTATATGAGATTATGACTGTTATTTAAATACCGTAAATAATTTTTAAAAACGAAAGTTGTGACGAAGAAATGAAATTTCTAAGTATTTATAAAAATTCAAACAATTAAGTTTTTATTCGCTATTTAAGCTTCTAACATTTATACCAGTAAAAAAATATAAATAGCTTGTTTTCTATGTTTCCCAGCTATCTATATGTCGACATTTCATCATCAGTAGACTTTGGAAATTTTTGAAAGATATTCTCAAACATTCAACTTTATATCCCAACAATCCAAATAAATTGCTGAGAATTTAAAAAGAAAAATGCTCTAATAATATCCGTCAAAACACAAAAAACAAGCTTTTCCATTTATAAACGTCTCTAACATTTCTTTACACCTTTCAAACAAATGAACAACCGTTGGTTGCTACGATTTGCTTTTTGAAAGTATCGAAAAGCAGAGAACAAAAATTCAAACAATTAAGTTTTTATTCGCTATTTAAGCTTCTAACATGAGCATGAGAGTTGTATTATTCGGTGGCGCTGATATTCGCTAAATATATTCGTATTCAAATTTGTATTGAAAAAATGTACATTTAAATATTCAAACATTGGAGGTAAATGACGATGAACCGAAAAATCACTTCTCGGAAAATTCATTATTGTAGGTATCACAAATAAGCAACTTGGAAATATGCATAGAAAATAATGAAAATGTTTAAATTCATCTTGAAATATAATATACTTTTTTTTTAACACACGACACCTATTATTAGTAAGATTAATAAAAAGCAGTGTAGTGTACAAAAGCATACATACGTATAGACAAATAAGTTAATTATTCGCTTTTATAGAAATATAATTATTGTTATATAAAAAAATGGTTGTTCTTGTGTGCTTCCATTTCGGTGCCACCCTTCGAAATGTCAAGCAGACATTACTCTGTCTAATTTATTAATTTATTCTTTTAAAAACACAGTTCTTGTGGAGAAGCCTGTAACACTGGTTTGTAGATGGTGCGCTAATAAAATGAACTACACAGTATGTGATCAGTACTACTCCAGTTAATCGAGTTTTCGAAAAAAAAAACAGGTAACAAATATCAATATAAAAATAAAACTAATGAGTTTCTTGAGTTTTTGGATTCGGTTAACTGATATTCGCTGCTTACCTAATACAAATAAATACATACACACACACAGAAACAAACCTAATTTTTTATTTGAAAATCTACTGCTGTTAATTTTTTTAATGTATTAGCTAATAATTTGTCTGATTGTAACCCTGTCGGAAACTGAGTTAATTTTAAACTAACTTTAAGTTAACTATTCCTCAACTAGTGCTGACTGACACTTGGATTACTTTTCAATGGAGGCAACTAACTATTTTAACATTGTGATGTCCTAGGAGGTAGTCAATTGTCCGACTTTACACTACTTTTCAGCTAACTTAAAGTTAACCTGCTAAATGTTAACTTTCAGCTTTTTGAAGCTAGCAATATTTTCACTATTCTATCGTTGGCTACAAATAAGGTATTTTTAAATCAAACACAATTTAGTTAGTTTTAAATCAACAAGAAATTAATTGTTGACACTATAGCTAAAAAACAACTTTTTGTAACTAGCTAACATCTAACAATTATTCAATTGTTATATTTTTTAGAAATAAAATAAATTAGTCAACATTTTTAACGCATTTATTTGTAATTTTCCAGAAATAATTTATAAAAAACTTCACTTTTGTATTACTGAAACTGAAAAATTTACATTGTATGCAAAAAAATTTCAGAGAATTTAAATAAATATTGGATCAAATGTTTGTTTTTTGGCGTATACACTAGTTCTTTTTTTAACGAGCCTTCTTAATTGACTCTCATTCTTGCACTTTTTATTAAAATTAAAACCATCACATACAATTTACATCTTTATTATTAGACATATGAACTCATAAAAAATTTTATTTTAGAAAAACATTCACAGAATTGAAAAATTTATATGTATATAAAAAAAACTTCAATATCACGCAGTAGTATTGAAAATAAAACTGAAATCTACGGCGCCTACTAGGTGGCGACATTGGAAATACATTTTTGTTAAACGAAATTTTGCATTGTATACAAGATAGCTTAAAATTGTTTTATAAAAATTAATTTAAAGTTGGCTATTTTTGTAGTCAGCTACTCATTTTCCGACAGGGAATTTTTAAGAGAATATTTTGTTTTTTGTTTCTTGTTTAAGGTAATAGCGCTGTATTGAGAATTTCGATTTTAATTTGTACTCGCTGCTTTGTGTGCCACTTAAACGGCCTTGAACTCATTTCTTGATTATGGCAGTCACTCAGAGTCAGCGGAGGCAAACAGCTATAAATACTGGCAGTTAAAACTTTAAGCCAAACAAGAAGTTGTTTTAAGTCCGTCATTTATTGTTCATACAATCAAGTAGACAAACAAGCGTATAAAATAGCAACTTGGCAAACAATTACCGCAAACGGCAGAATTGCTCGTTGGAAATAGTAAAATTCTTAGCTTGTAGCTGATTGCCGTAGACGTAGTCAGTTGTGGTGGTAATGAGAAAAATTAATATTTAATCACAGCAACGTGTTTTAGTTTTAACAATAATAACAAATATTAGGTGCGCAAGTTTCGATAATAAAAAAAAAGTTCAAAAAGTTAAATAAAACCAAAATGACAACAAATCAGACTACAGTATCTTAATACGTATTTACTGGTTTACTCAGGTTAATTTGTGTGTTGCTAGCCAAGCTTTAAGTTAGGAATACTGTGTATGTTTAAGCACATTGTTGTTGGAATAGAAGAAGAATAAAATAGAGATGAGAATATAACATTTTACTTATTTTGTTGCCTACTCATGGGACAAACATAATTTCTATCAGGTCTTACCATGTACAAACAATTGATAATTGCTTGTTTCAAAAGAGTTACTTAAATTAACATCGTTAATCCGAAAACGACTATCAGACAAATTTAAGATCTCATTAGTTTTTACTTTCGGTTGCCGTTTTGTGATGTTCTTTTCTGCATTTTGCTATTTTTTTATAGAGCATAATCTAAAAGAAAACACTGAAATTATCGAGTTCTGGAAAACACATGTCGCTTAAAATTGTCGACTTCAACTCGCATGTGTACTTGTAAAAGGCAATAAAATTATTCACAATTAAAATTCAGTATGTTTTTTTATTTCAATAAAAATTTGAACGAATTTTACATATTTTCTTTAAAAAAAACTAAATTTAAAAAATGTTTCTATTTGTTGTCAATTTTATTTTTCATTTTATAAAAATATCACATACATACAACATGTATTTTGTTGGTAGAATTTACGAATAGTTGTCAAAATTTTGACAACTATTCGTAAATTCTACACATGTAGTACTTTTTCAGAGAAAACTCTAAAACGCCAGTAAAACGCGCGTTCCTTAGAACACCTAAAAACCAATTAAGCGTTTTTCAGCACGCTTTGCGGTTTCAGAACGCGCGTTTTTTGGAACATGGCTGATAAAGTTTTTTTATTAACTTATTTTTCCGAAAAATTACATTTAGTTGTCTGACCGTTTTGAAAAATCTCAATAATGTAGATATGGTGTCCCAGAACTTAACGTCAAGCTGTAACACGGTGACAAGGATTGACCATCATGAGAAAAATCAGACACAATTTAAGATTTGGGACATCCTGTATATAAATGAATACAAATATTTATTTACGTATATAATTTACTTTTTTTTTAAGAAATATAGTATGTATGTAGGTATGTATACAATTCAACCTATGTTTCTTGTTTTCCTATTCGCAAGCTAGAATAGGCGTTATGAGCAGAGCTGCCAAAATGTTTTAAGAATTTACTTTTTAATTAATTACACTTACATACATATGTACTTATGTATATCATGGTATTAAAAAAGAAATACGCTTTGATACAATGAATTTTTCAAAAATATTTACAAATAAATATCTGAATTGAATAATTTCAGTAAATTGGATTTAATTGCAACATCAAAGAAGTTTGAAGGATTTAATTTTAACTTATCTATATAATAAAGAATGCCTTCAATAGTTAAATTTTCTAAAGAATTGCGTATTTTTTCATAGTTTAACTAACTTGACTGAATTTTATGTCCAATATATTTTGGAATAATTTTGGATATATAGGAAATACTCACATTTCAATTCACATATTTTTATGTTTGCAAAACCTGCCTAAATTTGTTTCTTAGTTTGTAAAAATTGATTAAAAATCTAAAAAATTAACTCCCGATAAATTGTCAATTCGGCATTTTGCTAAATTTAACATTGAAATCGTCAAAATGACGATTTATCGTCACATCTGGCAGCTATGGTTATGAGCTATTTCCTAACTTTATCATTGTAAGCACACTCATCAAAAAAAAATTAATTAATTAAACCGGAAATTGGTGCAGTTCCATAACATTTTGACGAAACATTTTGCTAAACTGAGTTCGCACCTCGAAACAAGATCTTGAGGTTTTTTATTTAGAACTGTGTGCGTAAACTAGGTTTGGTCCTACAATTTTGTCACACTATAAGTAAGGTCTTAACACTCTAATATTACTTATGCGCGAACATATTCACAGCAGTGTACACACCGATAAACCATCAAAACAAGTAAAAAGGCCCTAACATAAATGCTACTTTACAGGAGAGTGACATCACAATGCAGGTGATAGATGATAGTAATTTTCGTACTTAACGAAGTATGAGTTGTAGTACTATTTTCAGATACACGTTACTACAGCTCATAACTAGTACTATTTTATTTAAAAGAAAGATTTTAAAGGCAATGCACACACCGGCAAATCAATATTCGCATTATTTTATTTGTTTATATTAATTTCTTTTAAATATTTCCAGCTAAAGTCGTTGTTTTGTTGTTGCACAAAATTTTTTTTATTAGTATCGTCTATCACCTGCATTAGAACTACTAAAAACGGGTTAGAAACATTCGGAGAAACAATAGGTTAGGACATTTCTAAATAAGAACAACGGTACATATGTACATACTTACGTAAACGATAAGTACGTAAAGAAATGAATGTCATCAAAATTTATAATAATGTATAAATATTGATTTTATTATTTCAATTATTTGCTTAAAATCGATCAAATCTATCACAAAGAGAATACCGAATACTCAATTCTGTAGAAAAAATTACACTCCATATGGTAAAGTCTCAGCACTTTTTTTAAGTAAGAAAATTTCACTAGGTATGTATATAAAATAATAAAGCAAATGTTAAAGTGATAAAAGGAAAGGAAAGAAATTAAGAAGCAAAAATAATATAAGAGGAAGAAATAAAGTTAAGTAGGGGCCTGGCTGCTATGATTTTTGCTACAACAGGCACTGGAATATTAAATTTTCTCTTTTTATAAGGCTGTTACATAAAATACATACAAAAGGATTGTATATAAAGGGCAACAAAAAGAAGAAATAATGTGCAAAGACGATATGCATTTACAAATAAATGTACATAAATGAGAAGTGGGTTAGATTTTCTGTTTAACAATTTATAACCCTCAACAACAATTGATTATATTAAAAGTTCATTTCGCTTAAAATTCCAAAGAAATTGATAAATAAAAGAAAACCTAGAAATTTTTTATTAAATAAAAATAATATTAAGTGAGAAAAGGAAGTGTTGTATAAAAAGTAACAAACTTTTAAGGGCACAAATGAACCTTTGCCAATATTTTTTTTATCGTTTTCACTCATTAAAAATGAGACGTCGACAGCCAACAACAATTAGAAGAATAAATAAAGGAAACATAAAATGAAATAAAAAATTTCTCTACCACAAAATACCAGAAAGGCAAAAGAAAGAAACATAAAACGAATTTCTGTAAAATTTTCATACCATTTTTTTTTCTTCAAAAAAAGAATAATTTTTCTAAGCTTTTTTTTAATACATATGTATTATATCACTCTTATAAAATTAATTTTAACAGGTAATTGAAAAGAATAAAATTAATACCAAAAACTGGCTGCAAATTCAGGTGTCACAATTCATCAAACAAATAAAAACTAAATTAATTTTAGTTTTCAGAAAATAAAAAATTCCACGCCTTAAATTGCCATTTGCAAGAAAAAATTTGAAATCGCGTTTCTATACTTTTATGTAACCTTTGTGTCTGTCTTTAGTTGCTACTTGACAAACTCATCCTTCAAATTATAATTGATTTTTTTTTCCATACGCTATTTTTTAAAATAAGTCGAGCTTGACGTTTTCTTCTTATTTTAATTATTTTTTAGGTACATTTTATTAATTTATAAAATCACTAATACACATTTTTTTCATTACTTTTATACTTATGTATGTATATACAAATATTTTCTTATATATTGGATATTTCAGTATTTCACACTCAGAGCTCTTTGTTCTCTTTTCATTTTGCTGTGTGTATATTATGTGTTTGTATTTTATTTTTATGCTCTTATCTTTGCTTTTTTATTTAAATGTTTCTTTCAGTTTTTATTTTTTCATTTCACAAATGCTTGCTTCTTTATTTACGATGTATCTCCACGTAATACCAAATTAAGACTGACTGCAAAAGTATCTGCAATCAACTGAACACAGCACAATTTGAGTTGAAAAATGCATTTTACTCGCTTTAAATGAGCACTGAGTGTTTTTAACACAATAAGTCTTGTTAAGAATTAGTGCAGTTTGGACAAAAACAAAACTAGCCAGCTGAGAGGATATCTTCCTTGAGTATTTAGGAACAGATGATACATAATTCAATTATTGAGTTGTTCATAGAAAATTTTCAACCTATTAAAAGTAACTTCATGTTTAATCCATGAGGATATTGGTTGGGATAATTCCCACTTGAAAAAAATTTTCATATCCAGTTTCCTATTTTTTAATTTATTTTTTGTGTTCAGCTTTCATGATCCAGAAGAAATATTAGTCATTACTCTCTTTTTTCTAAAAAAAAGTTAAATGCTTTTTTCTCCTCAGAAAACGGTATGAGCGATACTAGCACAAATATCAAATAAAAAGTGAGAATTAAAAGCTTCTACATAAAGTAATATCAAAAATTACAGCTTGTTTATTGTTTCATAGCCGTCTATATGTAGACATATCACACAGGTACCTAACCTAATAATCAGTAGAAGCTGCTAAAATAAATAATAATAATAAAAAAAACGTATTTAATCGAATTAACTTACTAAAAAATTCATCAATCAATCACAAAAAAAACGTTTCATTGGCTTTTTGGTTTCGTTCGAGTTAATACACCGGAGTTAATACACCGAAATAGAAAACAACATAGCATGTTAGGCTGCTATCAAAATAGTCACTAGAACCAAATATCAATACTAGAAGAATACCATATTACACAAAAAAAAAAATTGTTTGCTAAGATTGTTTTTTTTCCTTAATTTTCTTTAATTTAACTAATTAAAAAAGAGGAATTCCGAAAACCTTTTTTGAAATGCGCACAAATCAAAACAAGCTAGGAGAGAAAAAACTACAGCGTGCTACAAACTCTAACACAAACAAACTCGCATTAAGTTTCGCTTTCACTATAACCCCTTTTAACCAAATAGTTAAGAAACGTATAAGTAGTGGTTTCCAGTGCCTACTTATATTAAGCTTCTCGCACTCACTCTGCCGTCAGCCTTTCTCATGAACTTGATTATGCATTTCAGAGTTCATCTACAGTTAACGAATTCATAAAAGAATAGCAATATATTTGCATTATTATATTAAGTACCAATACCCAAACAATAAGAGTTAATAAGAGAAGTCTGCATAGAGTTAGAAAGTCTTTATATGTTATTTTAAATCTATATTTTAGCTCCAACGAGCATTGAGAAAGGGTCTACTCCACGACGTTGAACCCTGTAACGTGGAGAAGGCGCAGTTTCTTTGTTCCGTGCCAGTAAAGCTTCGTGGCATAAGTTGTAGGAGGGTTAGACTGCAAAGTAAACACATGGATACATATCTTTGTCCAAAACCTTATTTATTCATTTCTTCAATTAAAAGTAATACAAAGTCCTAAGGCCAATTCATATAAACAATTTTTCTGTACAACATATACCTGATCAGGTGTTAATCTATCTAATGTAATAGAACTATTGGCCCTATGGGCTTAGTATTATATATTATGAATGAATAAATAAATAAATAAATATGTATATTACTAAGTCTACATTATGACTGAGCATACTAAAAAAAATATATCCATATATAAGAAGTTAGATAAATGTCAATGGATTTTGTTCCCCATCGACATATGTAAGAAAATTTCTAAAATTATTATCGAATTCAACACAATATATAAAGTAATAACCAAGGTAAATAATTTTTCATGCCAACAAATTATTATTTATTATTGTAGAATTTACATATTATTGTAGACTTTACATGTCTCCGGCGTGAAGACTCAAAAAGGTAATGGAAGCAAAGAAAAAACGGCCCAGTTATGGAAGTTTATCGCTTAATATAAATGAATTTAGCAAGACTGTCACAGAGTTGAGGTTAAAAACATTCCAATATCTTATCACCCTGATGGAAAAGGAAATGCAAATGGAGATCTACAAATTTTAGGAAAACCCAGATGATTTTTAGCACGGGGTCATAATTTACCAAAATATTAGATATACTTCCTTTTGACGGCAAATAAAACATTTTCTTAAGAATTCAATCCTTCTTGCAAATAGGCCTTAGCATCGAGGCGCGCTTTACGATTCTTGGCTAAAATAAGAAGTTCTTAGCATACAGTTTTACTTTTTAAGGGATTGTCATGAAAAACGTTTATTAATGTTCGTGGTAAAATGATATTCTAGCATCTTGCAAGCGGTTCTGCTAATTTTAAGGCACTTATTTTCAGATCTTGGACCGCTTCTTTAAAAACACTGCTAACATGTCATCTTAATAGTTTCTGAAGGCCGCCAGATCGTTCCTTATTTTCGGTACTATCGGTATTTTCATAGTTCCTTCCTATTCACAGGCTTAAATACTCTAATTTGTCAATTTCTACGTAAGATTTACATACATTTACATTTATTATCATTTCGAGCTTTTGTATTACTTTTCTATATGTAATTTTTAAAGTTAATTCAGAAATGTGTTTTTAAGAGATATATATTTTTAATTATAATGCTCGTAAAAAGAGCTAATCAATAAATCGAACAATTTTTCCACCTTTTCTCTGATTAACCTTAAAGTATACGAGTACGTAGAATTTTTCCCCCTCTGTCTACTGCGTTTGACGCTCCAACGAATCAGATAGAACAATGATAATAGTTATGTACATACGCAAGTAGTTCAAAAAGCGAGCATCTTCATTTGAGATATATTTAACCTTAACCAAATGAAAGCAACTAGTAAATTTTAATGAAATTTATCAAATACATGCTATATAGATAGATATGAACATATAAAGGACAGTTCAGACAATAATGCTTTGTATTGTAATATGATCAAGTGGGACAAGGTGAGTGGAAAGACTGGCAAATAATATGAATCTTTATTGTATTTTTTTCATTATGTATTAATATACTTGCTTGATCGGTCTAATGACTAAACTTTTATCTTTACACACAAATAACGAAAAAACGATTTTCTTACTGTATTTTAATCGTGGGGAAATGTTATTATTTTTATATATGTATGTATATCAAACCATATATCATAAACATATATCAAAATCGAGATAGCAAAGTTTAAGAACGATAATTATCCAGTCAACAATCCTGTTTAGTTTATTTTAAATTAATTTTCTAATTCAAACAAAGCTATTTATTCATAATTATAAGTATACGAGTACCTTAATATTAATAACTAATTATAGGTAACAATTTTGCCATTTTCCATTTAGGCGACATAAAAATTTCAAAATTTTATAATTAACAAATACATTATTAATTGCAAATGTACATAATTTAATTATGTATATATGTACGTGACATGTGGGTATATACATACATACATATGTACGTAGGTATTTCTAGAAATTTTTGTCAGTCGTCAATTACTTATTGGCTGAGAATGTTTAACAAATTTATTGTATCATTTATTATATTTTTGAGCACTTTCTTACTGTATAAACTTTTTTCTCTTTAAACGAAAATTAATTATTTATTCTATTAGTTTGTTACTACGAGTTTATAGTAGATACTTACATATATATCGATGGCTTAATAAAAAAGTGTGTATCTCGATTTTTTTTATTACTTTACAGCAGAAGGAAAACACTGAATAAAAATATAAAAAATCTTCCAAATAAGAAACACCAAATAACGACGTTTCAAATCAAAGCCAGCTCATACAAATTTTTTACAAATTTGTATGAGCTACACTACCAAAAGTAAAACGTAATTTTACAAATTTTATATTAAGCCATCGATGTACATATGTACATATATTGCTTCTTTTTACTACAAAAGTAGAAATGCTTAGATACGACTCAAATTGCTTTTAGAAGAATAAAAAATGGAAAAACAAGTAAAATATATTTTTGAGTTGGCATGTGCATATGTATATGCATACATATGTATGCACGACCGCATACATCCAACGAAATAAAACTCAAATTACATCAACTTGATGAAAAAATATACAGAACGACTCATTTGTTGGTTGTCGACCACTTTAGAGTCTTAAAATCCTAATGTTAATAACTGTAGCAGTCTCTTACCTTTGTATTTTTGTTCTACTTGTCTATATATCCCTTATTCGAATACAGGAGCGAATATGTGAAAAACCACAAAATCACTGTATAAATATTCTGGTTCTGTATCTTACCTGCAAGTAAATATGAAAAGAGAAAACCCCCAATTAAAATCTATTTATTATTAGGCCTTTTTTCTTCATAAATGATCAGCTGATCGTATATTGTACATATTTATGCATGTATGTATGTGTTATGTATATTTAAATTGAGAATGGATAGAAAGAGTATAAACAAACAAAAACCAAGTAACTAATTGCTGTATTTGAGTATTATTATGACGACAATTGTAGTTTTTTTTTATATGTGGTGGTGGGTTTTTAATTGTATTAAGCATTTCAGCTGTTTTTAACAGCAAAAGTTTACATACACACAAATATACTAAAAACAAAATCAAACATTTTACTGCTGTAAACAGAAATAACCATATGACATGAACTGAAACGCGTCAACAATAATTTTTTTAGTTTACTTTGTTTTTATAAATATGTATGTATGTGTGTTTTGTGTACGTTTCCAGTTTTTCTCCTAAACGTGCTGACAGGGTGAAATAAAATTTTTCGATCTTAACTTTAAGACTTCTGAATACAATATTGCGCAAAATAAAAGTAACAAAATGAATGTTTTTACATACATAGATTATGGGTATGTTCCAGAGTCTATTTTGAAGTGAAAGTAATTCATAATCACTTCTAATTGAAGCTTTGGTGTTCTGCGTTCTACCTTTTAATTTTTAAGTGTTTTGTTTTCGAATATTAATTTATACCGATTTCCCATGTTCTTGAAATTACACAAAGAGACAAAAGGAAGTAGTTTGAAAATACTTTTTTAATTTCATTATGAAATCAAAAATGTGAATATAATTACAAATACCTACATTGAATTAAAATGATTATATGATGTTTCCACAACACAATCCAAACAGTTTGTGCCAAATATTTGTATAGAAATCAGTAAAAAAAAATTGAATACTTTCTGTATAAAATTTCTTGGTAAATCGCTTGCTAGTGATGTAGAAATATCACATACAAAATGTTTATTTGTGAAAGAAAAATTTAATATATTCATAGGAACGAACCGCTTATTAAAGCGGTTACGGAATCAGTTACTATATCATCGTCATCATTTCCACAGAGTTTAGACAGGTGTTTGCATGATAAACTTGAAAATATCTGAAACTGAATAGTGTCAAGAACTGTTGTGGTACGCTTAGCATTCAAACAAAAAATAACATTTTGCATATAATGTAGAACAGGTGTAATATTGCAGCGAGAAATGTTTAATCCAGTTATCAGTTCATTCGTTAGAGTTTATAAGAAAACTATTTAAGTCAAAAATAAATGTATAAAAAGGAGTAACATATGCAAATCCTTATTAGATCTAAACAAAATTTTATAATTATCAAATAAGAAAAAAAAACAAAAGGGAAAACTCATCGCGAATCCATTGGATTAGTATTTATGATAGGTATATCATTTTTTATTCTACACATTTTTTCTGATGGCATAATTTTATATGCAAAAAACCCAATTACAAGTTTTATAACGAAACAAAAACTTAGCTAGAGAAATCCGTCTATATGCCGACATTTCATAGGTGTTAACCTTATTGTCAGTAGATTTAAAAACATTCAGAGACTCCATAACAAATTAGTAAATATTATTATTTTGATGCACACACTAAACATTTGTTAAACAAAATATTTTTTTCTACATAAGTAAGAAAAATTCAAAAAATATTTTTCAATTGCAAAAAAAATTGCAGATACGATATATTTTTGCATTTAGTCCCCAACTAAACTAACAACAAAAATCCGGTTTTGAACCCGATTGAAAGCCCTATTCAACAACCTCGTAAATAAATATACATATGTATTTACATATTTGTAAAGGGTGTTTTTTTAAGCTAGATAGAACTTTAAATTGTAAAAAGTAACACAAAAAATTAAATTTTGATGAAACATTTTTTTTATTTGTTTCAGTATACTCTGACAAATCATCATGAATAGACTCACGCTTGAACAACGCTACGAAATTATCCAAATTTACTTTGAAAATCAGTCGTCGATTCGCGCATTTTATAGACGACTTCGTCATTTGTATGGCGTACATAATCGTCCATCTGAACAAGCCATTCGTCGAACTGTGGATAGATTTCGTACCACATACTCTCTAGAGGATGCAATAACACCAGCACGTCGAAGGAATGTGCGTACTGAAGAGAATATCGCCGCTGTAAACGAAAGTGTGGAAGAAGATCCAAATTTATCGATTCGTCGTCGGTCGCATGAATTGGGGCTCTGTCCGTTTACTACGTGGAAAATTTTGCGCAAAGATCTCGGCCTACACCCGTATAAGATCCAGCTGGTGCAGGAATTGAAGCCACGAGACCATTGTATGCGTCGTTCTTTCGCCGATTGGGCTCTAGAGCAGTTGGCAACTGACCCGTTGTTTTATCGCAAAATTGTGTTCAGCGATGAGGCGCATTTTTGGCTTAACGGGTTTGTTAATAAGCAAAATTGCCGCATATGGAGTGAGACCAATCCACAAGAGACCCTACAGACTCCATTACATCCAGAAAAATGCACTGTTTGGTGCGGTTTTCATGCTGGTGGCATCATCGGACCTTATTTCTTCAAAAATGAGGCCGGAGCTCGCGTTACGGTCAATGGAGATCGTTACCGCACCATGATCAATGATTTTTTGTTTGAAAATATGGATGACATTGATCCGGAGGAGATGTGGTTTCAACAGGATGGCGCTACGTGCCATACGGCGAACGCAACCATCGACTTACTGAAATCAAAATTTGGCGATAAGTTGATTTCGAGAAATGGACCTGTCAATTGGCCTCCAAGGTCGTGCGATTTGACACCTCTCGATTATTTCCTGTGGGGCTACGTGAAGTCACTGGTTTATGCTGATAAACCAGCAACAATTGACGCCTTGGAGGCCAGCATTGTTCGTGTTGTTCGTGACATACGGCCAGCAGTGCTCGAAAAAGTGGCCCAAAATTGGACGTCCAGAATGCGCTTCGTCAAGAACAGCCGCGGTGCCCATATGCCCGAAATCATTTTCAAATGTTAATGTCACGTATTGATCTTTCGAATAAAAAAAAATTTTGATTACAATTTAATTTTTTGTGTTATTTTTTACAATTTCAAGTTCTATCGGGCTTAAAAAAACACCCTATAGTATGTATTATTGTTACCATTTTTAAATCAATGTTTTTGTATTTATGTCATGTGCACATGCAATATGTATGTACGAATAAATGTATATGTACATGATATTAATACAACCAGTTCTATGTACATAGTAGGTATTCCAATGAGCGGTTTTATAAGAAACATACTTCAAGTAAACCTTATAAGAGTATTTACTAACGTACTTACATACATGCATATGCACATATTTATTACTCATTTACTTAAATGGCGAAATACTTCGAAAATTTTGATTTTTGATATGGTGTAAAAAATTAATCATTTATCCCATAAATCGAACTTATGAGAAAAAATATGACTAGAAAATATATGTATATTTTATACGTAATTACAAAACTAGTTTTTTTATTCTGCAAAGTAAATAATATTGTTCATCTTTATTCAGAAGGAAATTACCTACCATTGTCAAATTAAATATTGATTGCTTTTCGGTGCCGAAAATAATGATAACTCCAAAACCCAAAATGAGCCAATTGTATTGTTAGGAATATTCTTTTTTTTTACTATTTGTATAAATTTTGATTGAGTTCAAATATTAAAAGATTTAAAACGCATTTTATTAAAATAATTACAGTATAAACATATACGCACAAGAAATAGTGTTCTACAGTTCTCTTAAAAAAAAGATTGTTACTTTTTTTTACTAGTAAAAGGGAAAACTTCCGCGTAACAAGTCAATATTAAAAATTTAAATCTATTGTAATTTGTAAAGGGGTCATTAAACATAATATACATATGTATGTATGTACATATGTATGTATAAATTTAGTTTAAAGTTTTATTCAAAGTTTTTACTGTTTAGATTTAATGATTTTTCCAACAAATCAACCACTGTGAAAAAGAAGTAAAATGAATAATGTAATGAAAACCAAATCCGAAAACAAATACTAAAAAAGTATAAAACAAAGCACTCAAAATGTGAAAAGTTTATAAAAAAAAACAAAAGAAATCAACAGACTTCAAACAAGAGAAACAAGTTTAAAGAATGAGCGAAATTATAAAAAAGGTGTGCGTAGAAAAATAAAGACAAATGCACATACAATCGCACCTACATATATAGTACATATGTATATATTTATTTGATTATTTCAAAATTTTATTTAAGCATCTGAATAAAAATTTGAACTTTTTGATAAAAAATGGCAACAACTCAATTATATTTAGAATAATATGGACGGATTGGAAGACGAACTTGAAAAAATTACATATGAGCAAAGTAACTGATAAATGAGATGTGGGAAATTTGTTAGAAACATTTCAGGACTACCTACTATCGTCAAAAATATTAGCTTAAAATATCTATTTAGGTACTTGAGGTAGGAGTCACGTTCTTTAAACGAAAAAAGGACACATGTAATCGACACGTTAAGAAAATAAATAAAAGTAAATAAAAAAAGCATTACAATACTTAGGTAAGTAACAGGCTGCCAGTCATTAAAAAGCCAGCCCACTTGGAGCCAATATTGGTTTCGTTGTGTTGCTTGGGTGTGATATGTATCTCAGCAGATCTACATATCACTGGTTTAGAACCAACCCGAGCATCAGATAGAGGCGTCCAATCCATCTACATCACATTCCGATACCTCCGCCAAATCGTTCATCATCGGTCTGCCGAGATACAAAGCCCTTACGTAGGAAACAGCTGTACATCGACAAAGGAATTGCTCAACACTCTCTACTTCCTCCTCGGCCCTGCAACTTCTACAGAAGTCATTAAATAGAAGATTTAACCTTCTCGCTTGAGACCCTATGTGACAATGACCCGTCAGGGCCGCCACACAGCAATTACAATACTTAGTCGGAGCTAATAAGTGGTCTGTTTATTTCGTTTGTCCAAGGTCCATGTTCTCTTTAGTAATTAAAGTAAAGACAAATTCTTTACTACTATAACAAAATATCATGTAAATAGTGACCGGATCGAAAGTGTTTAAATTGAAACTGGTTCTGTCCTATTTATAAAAAGCCAATAATGTTACTAGCAGAGTGTCAGTACAAAAAAAAGAAACCAACCACTGTTTATCTCTTCTTTAAAATGCGACCTCTTTAAGTAAAAGGCTGGGTACAACCAACTGGTTGGTTTCAACTGCATACAAAAAACGGAAGATGTTGAAAATAATAAACAGAACGACAGCATAAATCAAACACAACCAATAACAGCTAAAACCAAACCACGAAAATACAAAAAAGGACTGAAACGTAAACTCTAAAACAAATACAAAACGACAACACAACTTTTTTGGGGAGCTTTAACTTAAAAAAAAAAAATAAATGAACAACAATTTACAACACAATGACAGAACAGAACAGCAAATCTCTTCAATACGAGCCTATCTGAGTATGACTCTCATGAAAAACCAAAAAATGCTCAATAAAAATTCGACATTAGCACAGTTGCCAGAAAATTTTACTATAAAATGTTCATAAGCCAAACAGTATGATTTTGTTAAATATTAACAAAAAGTGTGATTTCATTAAAAATAAATCAATTTTAAGATTTAAGAATCATGTCACTTGTTTCTGCTGATGCCAAAAATTCTCATGAAATTATTAAAATATACATACTGTATTTTGAATAAAAAGAAAAGCTCTTAAGTATTTTTTCCAAGGTCGAAACTAGATAACAAGTGCAAGAAAAAAGTTTATCGGGTTCAAAAGCATAGTGATGTAAAGAGCTACTATAGTAACGACAAAAATGACAAGGCGCTAAGGCAAGTTAATGACTGGGAGAGCAATCGACTTCTGGAACTGTATTTAAAACATAGACCAAGTTATTTCTGAATATAGGCAGCACACCAGACAGCTATTTCTTTAATGAACTCTAGGGGGTTACTCTCTATTGCGATGCGAAAATAAGTTCGATGCGAAAGGTAAATGCGATAAGAGAATGATAAAATAAAATATGCGATAGGGAAAAATTAAATTCGAAAGGAAAATACGAAAACGCAGTACAGGGTACCAATTCTTCGATTACGAACCATTTTTCTTTCGCATCGTAATAGAGAGTAACCGACGACGACTGCAGATTTGAGAATAAAGTGCAAGAAAATGTTTGTGAAATGTTAGTAAAAAATATAAACACAAAGAGGTATTTAAAAATATATAATAAAAAAGGAAAAGAAAAACTTATAGCAAACTTTTAACTATTTCGTGAAACTTAAAGTCTATAAGATCTGAGCTTGGAAAGCTGAAAATGGCATCTTGCACTGGGGAAGATTCTTGATAAATAAATTGGTTGTAATTATTTTTTTTAGTAAATACACATGTGGACAGAAAAATTGGTGCGAGTTTTTATTTTTCTAAAATACATACATATACGAGTATTACAATTTACAAAATGTTTCCATAATTAACAAAATAATGCAATATAACATATGACAACCACTTTTAATATTTATTTATTTATAATTTTATTTACAATTGGGTAACAGAAGTATATTGCAATTTTATATGCAGTAAATTCACAAAATGATATAAATTAAAATATTATTAGATGAGCTGTGGACAACATTGCAGTGTTAAAGACTTGTGTAGAAGCAAGGAAAAACTTACAAATGTATTGCCACATTTTTTGTTACTAATGCCCTGAGACCAGAAAAAAAATTGAGAAGAGGGACAATAAAAACTTTCCCAGTTACTGATACACATATGATACACGGCGATTGCAAATGAAATTGGAAATGGTGTGTCATCCAGAACGGTATACTGAAGATTAGTGGATGCTAATCTACCAGGAGGGATAGCACTTAAAATTCCTTGGTTCGGAAATATTAACTTGTCAAAGAGGAAAACTTTTGCATTGGCTCGTAAAACATGGAGCGGCGCAGATAATAGTAAAAATTGGCGAAATATTCTCTGGAGTGATGCGACAAAAAATAATTTGTTTGGTAACGATGCGGAAAGAAATGTACGTTGTCCAACAGGAAAGGAATTCCATACAGGATTTACAAAAAATACAGTAAAACATGGAGGACGAAATGTTATGGTATGGGGTTGTTTTTCTGGGGAGTGTGTTGGTCCGATATATCTCATAGAAAACACAATGGATAGATTTGTAAGTAAGGATTTATTGTACACAAGTATGCCAAAATATGCTGAGTAGAATATGCCACTAGTGTGGAAATTTTAGCAAGATAATGACCCGAAAAACTCCTCCAATTTGGTGAAAGCATGTTTTCGGGAACGAAATAATAATGTTATTGATTGACCAAGTCAAAGTCCTGACCTTTATTCAAAAGAGAATATTTGACGCGAGCTAAAGCGACAAGTTTCTAAGCTACTTTGCAGAAATAAAAATTAATTGTGGCAAAATATAAAAAATAATGGTGTAAGATCTCGGCCGATACATGTCGTAAATGATATACATCTATGCCGAGAAGAATTGATGCAGTTTTTAAAAATAATGGTGGTTATTCTGGTTATTCAATATTTTAACCGATAGTTGATTTAAAGACTGGCTTACATGTTCAAAACTGTTAAGTTTATTACAATAAATATTTTAATTAGTATTATTTTTAAGTATTTTTTAAATTACTTTATAAGTTTACAGCCTGTTCAACGATATCGAACGAAAATGTATGCGAAAGTAAGCTAGTCACTCACATTCGAATCAATTTGGGTTTGTCATGTCACTATTGTTCGTTCGCATGAACTTAAGTATTTTAATTGAATTTTGACACATCGTTCGCATAGAATAAAGTTAGAAAAAACCCAAATCAATTTTCTTTCGCCGTGAATGCGAATAAGCTTATCCTTTCGACATCGACGAACTGGCTGTAAAATAACAACGATCGATTCTCTTTAAAAATATTGGAGTTTATTAAATATTCAGCCATGTTCCGAGAAACGCGCTTTCTAAAACCGCAAAGCGTTCTAAAAAACGCTTAATTGATTTTTAACACTTGTATTGGAACATAAAGAAAGTTTTTTTTCCTTGAATAATCGAAAAAAATGTTCATTATTTTTTAATTTTATAACTTTCATGTTTAATTCTTGATTGTGGATTCCCCACTTAATACTAATAGAAGATAAAACAACACATTGACGTTTTTTTTTAACTTTACCATTTAATAGAAATAATCAATTTTTTATTATTTATGTATTTCACTATTTTTGGGATTAACATTTAATCTGTAATTGACGAAAAAATTGCACTTAACTAATTTGATTTAAAAAAAAAACCAGCAAAAATCGAACAAACAAAGTTTGCAAATATGGCAACAGTGGTAATCAGACTAAAAGAATTGAAAGTGTATAAGCACTAAAGGAAAAACGAAACGAACTCGTCGCACTTCAAACAATAAATATAAAAGGCAAAACCATTTAACAGCCAGACGAATGGATAAACACAAAATATAAATAAAAAAAACCCAAAAGCGAAATTAAAACTTCTTTAGCAGAGCAGTCATACAGCAGACATACAGGTTAACAAAAAACAACAAAGTGTTCTTTTTGTTCGTTTTAAATAACAGAAAATTTATGAGGTCAGTAATGAAATGATGCAGTTAACAGGCAGTACTTTGCACATATTTTAGGGTATTTTTATCGTATATAATTTATACATTGAAGCTTCACCAGGTTTAGCAAAATGAGCGATGAGCACAAAACTTTCGTTAAATTTTCAATAGTACAACTGGGCATAGGTTAATTGCCAGACATATCCTTAAAAATTTTTCCTGTTGCGTTAATAAAGAAGACGAGAGACGACGACCTTCAATGATATTACCCAGCTTTTGAAAACCTAGAACTAAAGATAATAATTCGTCTCTCATTTCAGGAGAAGCATAACTAAAATTCGACTTTCTTTCAAAGAACCAAAATTACTTTTTCGAATTTCTAATAAGCCCAAGTGTGTTAGCCGATCGAAGACTTAATACCCCGTGCCTCGTAAAATATTTTGAAATGGTAAGTTTAGTTAAGTATTTAAAGAACTTTTTAAGTAATTAATTCACAATTAATATATATTATATATAATTGACAAAAATATCTACATTTTTTGTAATAAAATATTCAGCAATATCAATATAACGAGTTCCTGTCATATTCTTATCGGAAAGCTTTCATATTCATACATACATATATAAAAATGACTGAGAAAAAGTCTATTAGTTATTGTCGTCCACGTTATAAGCCGCACTTTTTTCATGCACATTTTCTTTTCTTGCTGAATATATTTTCGAGTTTTTTAATGATTTCCGTTCAAAAACTTCCTTCGCTTAGCAATATTTCTATAAAACTTGTTTTAGAGCGTATTAAGTATAATTTTCGTTCACTCAGGTAAACTGTATCCTGAGCATGGCGACCAGATTAGATTATTCAATCCAAAAACCAACATCTGTTTTTTCTAGTACCAACCTCGTATCTTCAACATAATTCCTACTAAAATAATATATATACATACATACTTATCAATGTCAGAAGGGTTAACCATAAAAATAGCTTCCCTTTTCTGTTTCTTGTTGAATCGTTGTGCTTTAATTACACTGTAAAATTTAAAAAAATATTTTCGCAAACATCAAAATACGATTCTTTCCTTAAATATATATAAAAACTACCACCAGTGAAAACACTTAGGATTTGTTTTGGTTGAATTATCAACTACAATGTATGTGCATATTTATAAAAATATTAAAATTTTATATACAATATAATACAAAAACCATAATGAGAAAATTCCTAACTAAACAGGGTTTTAATTCAAACCTGTGCACCATCCTTAAGCGTCCAAATTAAGAAAAGTATCCATTCGCAGTATCCAATAGATATATTTTTGGCAGATAAATTACTCTTGGCGCTCTAATTTAGGTTGCGCTATTACCACTGTAGACTATTTATACTAATAATTTATAAAAAAGCAACACAGTATAGGTATGAATAATTGTTTTTGTTATAATATATTTTATATTTATGTTTTTAAGATAAAAGTATTGTAGTTTTTATAAAAATTAATTTTATAAAAATTAAATATTTTTTATTTTATCCGCAGCGAAACTTTTCTAGGAAATTTATACAAAAAGCTATAATTTATTTTAATACTTTCCATAAACATTTTTTAGGTGTGTACCTGCCTGCCTGCGTCCAGTAAACCGCCTATTAAGTAAAAGGCATCTTAAACTTTTATTCATTTTGAGTCCCTATTATAAATCTTTTTGATTTTTTTTTACAATTTTGTGAATCACTTATAAAAATAAAAAAAATAAAAACAAATTTGGTGCGTTTTTTAAACAACGTGTTTTTCTGCCATTTTGGTGCGTTTTGATATTTCAAAGTTGACAACGGTGATGGGGACAACACGCTCGCTGTTTCATAGCCGCTACACTATTCATCAGCACCCATTTCGGATTTGAACTCGGTTCATGATCCATCCCTCTTAAAAACTTAAAAAATAATAAAACTTGAACTAAAACCTGATATACATATGTATGTATATACAAAAACGAAAA
This sequence comes from Thecocarcelia acutangulata, assembly GCA_914767995.1. Classification (NCBI taxonomy): domain Eukaryota; kingdom Metazoa; phylum Arthropoda; class Insecta; order Diptera; family Tachinidae; genus Thecocarcelia; species Thecocarcelia acutangulata. The sequence goes on along the minus strand of OU612094.1, from coordinate 33,231,290 downwards.
AAAAACTATTGTTGAATTCATAAGCTCAGTTGTATCGTGTATCGATGTATTTGGAGAGACAATTTCAAACACAAACATTAAACTCACAAAAAAAAAATATTTGAAAATTGTTTTTGCTTTGAAGAGTTGTGTTTGAAATTTTCTCTCCAAATACATCGATACACGATACGACTGAGTTTGTGAATTCAACATATATTTTTTAAGTTATGACATAATTACAGCATATGACTTGTATATAAATATATTGAAATTTCTTTTCATTTCACTTATGTATAGACTTATATATACATAAAGATTATCGGGGAACCAAGCCCCAAATCGGCAATTATAAATCAAGGAAATAAAACTCAATGTGAGTTAAAAAATATTTAAGCTCTAGTGCAAAATTCTCACGGCACGGCACGGACAAATTCATGACAATAAAAATAAAACACATTCAATTAATTTTAAAGTTTCGATGTTACAATTAACTATATTATGTATTTGAATAAAAATTGCTGATTTTGTAGTTATATTCTGAAAAGTTGTGAAATGTAAATCCCATGATTCCCAATTTTTAGGATTGAGAGAAAATACCGCATAATAAAACCAAACCACCCGAACTTCTTTACGCTTTATTAATAACGAGTGATTTTTTTGCTATTATCTTTTTGACAACACTAGTTTTGACAGCTCACGCACGTTTTGTATCTTGTGTCACTGTCAAACATCTTCAGTTTGGTCTATAATTTAATCATGAATTGTCTTACAAACGAACAACGCTTGCAAATTATTGAATTTTATTACCAAAATGCGTGCTCTGTTAAGAAAGTTCATCGCGCGCTTCTTCCATTTTATGGTCAGTTTAATCGACCTACTGAGGCTTCTATTCGGGCTATTGTAAAAAAATTTCGCACCAAATTTACATTGTGGGACATTAAACCACCAACACGCTTACATGGAGTGCGAACTGAAGAAAATATCGCAGCCGTATCGGCCAGTGTTGGTGATGACCGTGAATTATCGATTCGGCGCCGTTCGCAGCAATTGGGCCTCTGTTACTCCACTCCGTGGAAAATTTTGCGGGAGGATTTGGGTGTGAAGCCTTATAAGATACAGCTGGTGCAAGAATTGAAGCCAAACGACCTACCACAACGCCAAATTTTTGGTGAATGGGCTCTTGAAAAGTTAGATGAAGATCCACTTTTTTATCGAAGAATTGTGATCAGCGACGAGGCTCATTTCTGGTTGAATGGATACGTGAACAAGCAAAACTGCCATATTTGGAGTGAAGAGCAGCCAGAAGCATTGCAAGAGCTACCAATGCATCCACAAAAAGCAACCGTTTGGTGCGGATTATGGGCTGGCGGCATCATTGGGCCGTATTTCTTCAAAGATGATGCGAATCACAACGTTACTGTGAATGGTGAGCGCTACCGTGCGATGATAACAAACTTTTTTTTGCCCAAAATGGAAGAGCTTGACTTGCATGACATGTGGTTTCAACAAGACGGTGCCACATGCCACACAGCACGCGAAACAATGGACCAATTGAGAGGCGAGTTCGGTGAACAGTTTATTTCACGCTTGGGACCAGTCAATTGGCCGCCCAGATCGTGCGATTTAACGCCTCTAGACTATTTTTTGTGGGGCTATGTTAAGGATAATGTCTATAGCGACAAGCCCGCTTCGATTGACGCACTGGAAGCCAACATTGCCAACATTATTCGTGAGATACCGGCCGAAATGTTGGAAAGAGTATGCCAAAATTGGACTAAGCGGATGGACCATTTGAGGCGCAGCCGCGGCCAACATTTGCATGAAATAATCTTCAAACATTAAATTATATCGACCCAACTATCGATCCAAATAAATATTTCATGCATTTTTCTGAATTTTATGTGTTTTTTTTAAATTTCCGATAGTTCTTATAAAATCACCCATTATATATGTGTATACACACATAAATGCATGCAAATTTGCATTTTTCAAAATAAAAAAAGTTAAGTAATACTTTAAAAGAAGAGAACAATAAAATGCAGAGTTCTAAATGCAATACAAAAAATTGAGCACATGTTGATTAAAAAAATATCTGAGAATATAGTTTGTTTTTTTTAGGTTCTTATTTTTGCTTTACAAAATTTTGCAAACTTTGCAAAAATAAATCAAAGCACATCGGAGTAAAATATGTAGTAAACAGTACATTTTCGAATAAAATGTGAACTTTGCAAAACTCTGTTAATAAATTGAGCACTATGCTGAAAAATCAACTAAAATACTCAGCAACTGTCACTCCTTGTTAAAGAATACATTTTGCAAGTAAACACAGTGAGCAAATATTCATATTATAAGAACAAATAAAAAATGCCAGGGCATTTGGAAATACTAACGGCCATGTGCTGAGAAACGCAAAATTTTTAATTCACTTGTTAGGACAAAATCGCAAATCGCATTTTTCTGTGTGCTAAAGATCGCGCGATTTGTTTGAGCACAAATATGTGTGAAATTTGGCAGCACTTGCTTTTTGTTTGGGGAAAAGCAAATTGTCATTGGAATTCGCAATTTTTAAAGTAAAGAAATGCAACACAACAATCATATAAAAAAGGTGTATTTTTAAATTGCAATTTTTTTTTTATTAAAATATATGAAAATTCTAAATTTTTTTGATGAAAATACATAAAAACAAGAGAAATTTTATGTAGACGCTTCCAGTTCCACCGTTTGATAATAAATTTTCATATTATAAGCTATTTCACTTAAGAGTTCACTTCATCATTTGCTTGCGAGTTGAAATAGCTAAATTTTATGTGATTGCGACTTTCAGCACACCAATTTTCGTACTCACATTTTTTTTTTTGCGAAATGTGAGTTTCAGCACCTGGCTGTAACTGTTAGTTCCCGGATAATGAAGAAGTTCGTTCGTTCGCTTAATTACATTTTAAACAATAAACACAATTTTGAATATTGTGTTTCTTTTAAATACAATTGTGCGAACGAACAACTTCGTTATAAGTGAACTGGTGCTAACTATTTTAATAGACATTTTTGTACATAGGACGTGTACGAAACCATAGCAAACCGTTGTTAAACAACCTTTATAATAAAAAAAAGTAGATAAAAACGTAAGTAAATAACAATAATCAAATTTTTAATCGTCTAACAAACATTCCAAGATTGTGTGACGAGCGTGTCCGAAAATTTTTAAAAATAAAAGAAGTAGATGTTTTTGTTATTGTTACACGTGAGATAATCGTCGGAAGATTCTTTTGAAGATTGGATTTTGAAGCGTGTAACAAACCACGTATGATAAGAGATAATCATGAGAGGATTCTATTGCAGATTGCATATTGAACACGGCCGTCTAACAAACAACGTATTCTAGCTGGGATATAAAATTATAATTACTCGTATTTCTTAATTTTTTTATGATTTACCATGGTAGTGGTATAAGCGCAGCTGGCTTTCGTTTCCTTTGCGTAAATTTGTAAAAATTTTGTATACAAAATACATAATTCAAACAAAAGGAAAACAAGATTTTGACAAAATTTCGTAAATTCTACCAACAAAATACCTGCTTAGTGGTTAAAGCAGTAGATCATGATACGTCATGACCCGAGTTCAAATCCCAGTGGGTGCTGATGAGTAGTGTAGCGACTACGAAACAGCTAGTTGTCCCCCAGCTAAAGATTTGATTATTATTTTTCTTGTCTTCTTCAATCAAAATTATTGATCACAGCAGATTTGTATTGTAAAAAATCCTTCTTAAGAAAAAAACTTAAGAAAGAAAAAACCTTAACTAACCCGTTGTACAAATGTACAAACCAAAAATTTAATTTAAAATTATAAAAAAAAAGTTCATCAAAAATTCAATAAATTTAAAAATACCTGTCATGTTTTTTTGGTGTTTTATTGTTGTGTAATTCTGCCACTACCTATTAAAGCTGCCTAGTTTATTAGCTTTGATTTAAAAACTGTTTCGTTTTGTCAAAATTTTATGTTGTCAAAAAAAAAGAGTATTTTTTCACACAACAAAAACATGACAAATTATTTTTCGCTACATTACTTTGCTTCCGTTTCGAACACGTCCATATGGCTCCTTTATTGCACCATAGTCATAACTAAAAAAAGCTTGTTTCGAGAAAAACGCATTTCGAACTTTTAGTGTCCATACAAGTCTTAGAAAAGTTTTGTAGAAAATATCTCCTAAAGGAAACAGTTTAAAAGTAATTTGAATACATTTTTTGCACAATATAGAAGGTATTACTGTTAACAATTCTGCATTGTTAACTTGAAAAGCTCATTTTTTGAGATATGACTATGTATGTTGCAATAAAAGAGCGATATATACACACACTTTTTTTTAATTTTTGTGGAAGAGTCGCATTTGTAAAAAAATATCTCTTGCTTGCATGGCAACACTGGTTAACGCAATAGCAATGAATATCGTTCGTTTTCTTTTTATGCAAACAAGTGTGAAGGATTTTAGTCGAGTTGATACAAAAAGAGGCCAAAGTAAAAAACTTTGTCATGTAAATCTCTTTGTATAAGTTGGAATAAATTAGGACAAACTCTACCTAGTTTTATAAAAGTAAACATACAACATATACAGTACATGGTAAAATGAGTTTGCCATTTGCATTTATGTATATATGGACATATTCATAATATACATACATATGTATGTACATATATAATTAATTACGAATGAAAGTATGTACGTGTGCATATTTCTACATATGGTTCGCTTTGACCATTAACAACAATAATAAATGTATAACGTTTAAATACATTTTATTTTGTTAAATTTAGCGAATAAGAATAGTACTTACTGATGTAAAACTACATAATTTGAAATAACGAAGTAGGCCAGTAGATATGGCAAACTTTAAGACAAATAATTATTTCGCCAATAATTATAGAAGAAAAGTATTTAAGAAGGCCAAATAGATTAGTATCAAGATCATTAGGTCATTTTTAATATACAAGGTGGGCCAAGAGAAGTCATCCGATGCTGTTTGGCTCTAATTTTTTATTTCTTTTCTTATTTATTTATTTATTTTATTTTATTTTATTTTTTTCTTTTTTTTTTTAATAAAAAATTTGTTTTTTGATTATGTTTATTTGAACCTGTAGAATTTTATTTGTCAGCCCGAGATATCGGTCAAAAGGGCGCCTCCACAATGTCGAGGACGAAGTGGATGATTTTTCGACCAAAATCATAATCACAATGAGCGATTTCCACCTCAGCGGGTACGTAATCAAGCAAAATTATCACTTCTGGGGCACCGAAAATCCACGAATGATGCAGGAGGAGCCATGAGACCCACTCAAAAGGACTGCATGGTGCACTGTTCAGGCTGGAGGAGTCATCGGGCCATTTTTTCGAGGACGCAATTGAATGGATTAGGACACATGTGGTTTAACAGAACGGTGCAACGGCACAAACTGCGCGAGCCGCAACCGATATTCTGAAGGTGTTTGCGGGGTTTTTTGAAGTACCGTGTTTACATGAATAAGCCCGAGACCTGGGAAGTCAGCACAACATTCGACACGAGTGCGAGAATCTGTGTCCCTAAGTAAGCCAAAGTGATCCTCTTGTCGAATTAACCAACAAAATTCTAAAGGTTCAAATAACCATAATAAAAAAACAGTATCAAAGTTTTTATTATTTAAAAAAAATGAGAGCCAAACAACATCGGATGATTTCCTTTGGCCCACCTGTTATAAGTATGTATTTGCTTGAGCGTTCAAATACATATATCAGTTAAGTAAGATAAAAATAGACAGAATTATAAACTCTACGCCGACTTTTATTTCTAAAATAATATCATCAATTTAGCCCAGCGAAACCGATGTTTCTTTTAACTTTTTCCTTGTAAAAACTACAGCCTCATTGTTACTATACTATAAATCACAATCCTAATTTATTCTAACCTATAACCTTTTATTTTATTTTTGCTCTATCATAGCGTAATCTTTTCAGGCAATCACAAAGGCAACGACCTTCAGGACCCAAGTGGGCTGGAGTATTCGGGTACTTTCTGGTGAACCCAGCGGCCTGCCTACCTACTATACTATAAAGGGTGTGAAAAAAATTAATAACAGCGCATCCTAAAATAAATAAACAGGACCTAAATAAGTAAGATAGCGTAAAACTTTAACAAGGCTTGAAGTTTATTGGTTATATAGTCTTAGTTGAAAACGTATCTCCTCCTCATTCTATAAATCAATAAAAGTAAAAAGAAAAACCTCAATAAGCAATTACTTCAATTACATTTAAATAGTTCTCAAAGTCGTACATATTACGTTAATACAAATACAGTAACAACAATAACTGCAAAAGTGAAAAGAAAAGAATATTTGTAATTGGAAAAATATACAACAAATAAATAAATAACAAATATTTAAAAAAAAAATTCCATTTTATTGATATTGATAAAAACAACACAAAAAAAATATGTTCAGATATACAATAAAAAGCCATACAAGTTTTCACACTTAATCGTTCGAAACGACAATTGACTGTCGGAGATGGAAAGAGAAAAAACTTAACTGCAAACAGCTGGTAATATGGAATGTATAGTTATACCATTTCTTACATCAACTTCCATGTGTATAAGGCGGTCGTCATCTATGCCACATGAGAGCTCTAAAGTTGGCACTTGCAGTGCAGTAAAGAACATGGAAGCTTTCTTGCAGTCCACTGAACAGGAAGCTTCAACTTGTTCTGTTAAACCATTTGTGTTGTATGAATTTATTTTCTTGATTTCTAAATGTTTATAATGGGTAGTTATTGTAGCCATTTCAGTTTCAGCCACCAAGTTCATCTCACCATTTGAGGTGGCGTAAAATATAATAGTGGGTGAAAGATTTTTCACTTTATCAATTATACTACGCATTAAACGGTTCGAGGGCACATACAAAATTAATTTCGATTCTGGTTTTTCTGGTATTTGATAATAGCTCCAATCCGAACGTGGTATTACACTAACAGGGACATCGTGAACTGTTTTTGTTGTGTTATTTGAAGTTTGTGAAGGCACCTCGATTTCAACGCGTAAACACGAAAATTGGATGTTAATTAAATTCATTTTGCACGTGCGGGCATTCGAACGCAATTGTGTTAGAGCACGACTCAAATTGGTTGGAGATATTGTGAGCATAATATGGGGATGTCTGTCATCTTTTACTTTCAATTCGAATTCAGGAAAATACAAGCTTGGCTCTAATTCTACCCAGACAAGAGGAGCTGTTGTGCCAGACTCTTCGTTGGCTATAAAATAAATTTTATCCTGCGAGATATCGATAACACATTCTTTGGTTAACCTGGATAATGTTAATATAATATTTTGAAATTCTTTCATATATTCAGGATCTTGCATCAGAGCACGAAATTGCATGATAGCCACAAAATACAAACTTCAAGGAAGGAAGTAAGCAAAGAAAAAGAGTTTCACATTACCAATACACAGAAAAACATGCCACAGAAAAACATGTTTATTGCAATCGTCGTCATCATCATCAACGCCATTATCGTCATCACATCATCAAGAAGGAAATGAAACGAAGAAAAAACAAAAGAAAAGGAAACTAAAAAAATGAACTTGGTTGATTTTTTTTTTCAACTAAAAAGAAACTAACTAAAGAAAAATTTTTAAACACTGTTTATTTTTTCTCTATAGTGGGTAGATAGTTTTGTTAAGCACGATTTTCTTTCGAAACTCAATGACTCAAAATATTTAAAGAAGAGTTCAAATTATATGTAAGTACACACAATAATGAATTTTTATAACGTTTTTGTCCGTTTCATTTCTTGTCTTTTTCATACAAATTTGAGACAACAACACAAGTAAACGATTTTTATATTTTAAATAAACATAAGTTGACAAAAGTCAAAAATTAAAATTATTTTTTTCTTTTACCGCGTACTTCTCCGTATTTTTTTTTTATCTATATTGCAATAAGTACACATGAGAGCCCAGATGACTCACATTGTTTAAAAGTTACTTATGTCAAAATTTGTACAAAATAAAGTTTAATCGGTTTACCTAGCTTCTAAGGAACTTCTCAAAATTGCTTATTACAATACGTCTCTAATGGGAGTTATTAGGGCGGCACCCGACCACTTGTCTAATAGCTATTATGTTGTTTATAGGAATTTCATAGATATTTTTAGTTCAGTGTCTGCAATCAACCTTTCGGTAGCAACTCTGAAAATCAAGGTATTTATTGAATCCTCGTTCAATAAAAGAATGGGCATTACAAGGGAAGCTGTGAAAACACACTATCTTTCTTTAACGGAGTCCTACACGCTGGAGCATTTCCGTTTAGTCGCTACGGATGCTTCTATTACTGAGTCTGCTACTGGTTGCACTGTTTTAAATATTGAGTCCGGTCGAATTTTTTCGAACAGTATTGTTCCCTAATCGGGGGAATTAATTGCCCTCAAAAGGGCTGTTGAAACTGCGATCGAGGATAAGGTATCTCGACTGGTTATTTTTACTGATAGCAAAAATGCATGTGTAGTGCTGAAACGTGTCTATTCGAAGAATTCTCTGACTTCCCAGATTTTCAACTCTAACAGGAACTCTGAAATTCGGAAAGCTCACGTTGTTTGGGTTTCTGACCATGTTGGTGTAGATTTTAATGAAAAGGTTGATTGGCTAGCCAAACAGGCTGTGTCACTTGGGGCTCTCTTAGACCAGGCTTTACCTGTTAGACCAGGCTTTACTATTTGCTGTAGGGGCATGCCCCGACGGAGGCTGCGTTCTGCTGTGGCGGTCTTGACGGGACATTGCCACAGAGGAACGCATGCGAAGTTAAATCTTCCATTTAATGACTTCTGTAGAAGTTGCAGTTGGAGGAAGAAGAGAGCGTTGAGCACTTCCTCTGTCAGTGTTCAGCTCTTTCTTATATAAGCGCATTGTACCTAGGCAGACCGATGATGCATGATTTGACGGAGGTATCGGAATGCTATGTAAGTGGATTGGACTCCGTTATCCGATCCTCGGGTTGGTTCTAAACCAGAGATATATAGATCTACTTAGATACGTATCACATCCAGGCAACACACCTGGACCAGACTAGACCCAAGTGGGCTGGCTTTACAATAGCTGGCAGCCTCTCAAACCTAACCTAACCTTACCATTTGCTGAAATGTGATTGGTTGGTATGGTCTCAATCTAGATTGCAAGTTTCAGGCCGTTTTCCCCCTCTTTCCTAATATTCCTGCAAGGACATGGTATAATAATATTGAATGGGATCCGGTTGATGTTAAAATTATCAACAGACTACTTTGTGGACATTGTTATAGTAGTGTTTATTTGCATATGATTCGACGAAAATCTTCTGATTTATGTGACTTTTGCAACATGATTGACAACTCTGAACATTTATTTTTCCATTGTACGGAAGTTGTTGAAATCAGAAGAAATCACACTTTTTTTTTGTAATTTCAACAATTTATTTGATCTATTGAACATACATAATACTTTTATATATTATGTATTATATGTTTTATTAAGGAGGTTGGCATGATGGATCCTCTCTGAGTTATTCCATTATGCAACCGTATGTTACTTTAAGAGCCTTTACTGGAGGAAGTAGGCATTTTTTTAAATGCTCTACCCTGGCTCTTTACGATTGCTATGCCATTCTTAATTCAAAAAAAAAAAAAAAGAAAGTATAATCTCGATAATCTGGACAGTGCGGTAACACTTATTTTACTACTACAGTAGACTCTGTAATCCGGACACCATCAATTTTTTCTACCTCAATAAGTTGGACAGCATATATTTCTATAGGTTTTACACAAAAACTTCAACCTTCGATTTTTAGTTTTTTTTTTTTAAGAACTTGCTTGAACCCTCAGTTTTTAATTGAATTTGGCATTCACAAATAATATATACAGAAATTTATGGACCAAATGTTGAATTTAAAGCAAGTAATGACTGTATTAACATTTTTTTTAATCAAATAACCCTTCCGCTTTTATTGTAGGTCTCCACGCAAAAATGTTGGGGATTTATTGATATCAATAAATAAATATTGATATCAATCAGGAAAATTATGAACATCTTGTTTTCTAATCATCAGTAGACTAGGAAAAATTTGAAAGGTGTTCTCAAACTTTCAACTTTATATCCCAATATTCTACATAAATTATTGCGAATTTAAAAAGAAAAATTTTTTTGACACCAGTCAAAACAAGAGCTTTTTCTTTCGCACATGGCAAACTGTCATGCATGAACAACAATTTGATTGCATGATGTTTTGACATTATGTCCCCTTTTGTAAGAAGCGGAGCCTTTCGAATATTCCTACCGATAAACAGGCAGGAACAAGTTCCCGAGTTCACCGGTTCTCGTGGCACCAGATAGGGACTACTACCAGTAGAGCTCCAAATGGTTCGGGAACTAGAGGCCCCGATTCTTTGCCTAAAGTAAATTTTTTCTATATATTACAGTTTTTGAGTTATAGTGGAAGCTTATCTGCATCTAATATGAGTACGAACACATTCATTAAAAGAGTAAATCTTACATAGAATACAATAGATTCTGCCGCCTAGCTTTACAGTGCACACATTTTTAATGCGCAAATAATCGATTTTACAATGTAGTTTTCTATTTCACAAAAACAAATCATCAAATACCTATAATAATCAATTTTATGTTGCGAAAGTACAATTTCTTTCATTAAGAAATGTGCTTCAATGGCATAATTCTTTAGTAACACAAAATGGATATACTAGTAGTAAATTACAAAACTGGAAGAAATTACAAAAGCATTTGGTTTTAAAATAACGTAATAATAATAATAATACAAAAATACAAATATATGTATTTTTGCTTTTAAAAAAATAATAATAAAAGCTAACTGCCCCCACAGAATTCGTTATTTGTTTGCCGCAGTCCAACAGAAAAAAATTAATCAATAAAACGTAATTCAGAGTGATTACTGTGAATATGACAGAAATAAAAGCATAATTGCAAATTACAACTATTTCTTTATTTCACAAGTAAGCATAAGGATACAATACAAATATATACATTCATAATGAATGAATACTAAAAACAATACACAATTTCATACTTAATTTCAAAATGTATGTAGTTAGTTATATATTTTTGTAAACTAAATATGATGCCAATTAGAATATAGAATTTAAGCGTTGTGCATGAAGGTAAAGAAACTAACAAGTTTTCGGGCACTCACTTGTAAACATTAAAAGGATTAAAAATTGTTTGAAAATTTAAGATACTAAATTAAACGATTAGTGATTACTTAAAGACTTTAGTTTTTTTAATTCATTCTGAATTTTAATTATGATTAAAAGCAACTGTGCAGATGTATGCACTATTAATTCTTCAGTTATTTCATAGAAAGTTCCCAAAATAATAATTGCAAATAAATAAAATTTAACTTTTTGTTATTGTTCAAATCGTATATTGAATATCGAACAGATAGAAAAACCGCATTGAAAAAATTATTTTTTTTTAATTTAGTAGTAAGAAATTTATATACATACGAGGGCGGATTGATGTTGAAGCTACCTAGGAGGCAGCACAAACACAAGTTTTTTTTTAATTGCTATCTGTCATATATTAGCTGTTAAAATTTCGCCCAAATTCATCGACTAGTTTATTTGTAGTCGTTTGAAGTAAGCAACTTTTTTTGAGTTTCTTGAAAAATGGAAAGAAGTGAATTTCGTGCAGTGATTGAACACTATTATTTGAAACGGAAAACGGAGAAAGAGAAAAAAAGAAAAGCTCGGTCAATATTACGGTGAGTCTAATCCGTCAGATTAGAGCCTGAACACAATGTTTGCGGTGCGGTACGATTTTCCGCTGCGAGAGAGAAAAATAAACGAAAGAAGGTGACGGCAATACTTGTCATTGCTAGTTTACATTTTTATTCATTCATTTGTGCATACATTTTTATAGATTTTCGTAAGAAATTACTGTTAGCTGTTAAAAAGATTCAATATTCGTATCATTTGATCTTGTTTATATTATTATTCAATTGATTGATGCAATCAAGAAAAAACGACCCACATTTAAAGAAGAAAAATGTGCTTTCTTACAAGCTTACGAGTACACTTCGAATTGGTTGATAACCTTGCAGTCCAGATTAAGCTCCAAGCGACTTTTTCCTTTTTGTTTTTGAAAGGAAAAAAATGTTTTTCCTACGTGCTTTTATTATTAAAATTACGAAAATCAGAAGTTGTTAAAGAAAAATCGCATTGCTGATAGAGAAGTAAATGGGCTACCAAAATAGTAGTGTGATTTGATATGTTTGTATTTTTTTGGTGAGGGTTTTTGAATTTAAAGGGTACAACAGTTAAAGAGCTTAAAACCAACACTATCGAGCAGATATCAACTATTGACAATATTTATTTAAAAACGTAATTGATAATTTTGCTCAGCGATTGTGAGAATTAGCTGGACAAGCTCGACCTACTTTTTCATTTTAACCTAGTTTAATAAACTGAAATAAAAATATTTTTTATACCTACCTGAGTATTTTTTTTTTTTTATTAAAATTAAAATACCTCAATTTTGGACTTCCTTTATTTATATACGCACATAACATATTTTCTTATGTCGCCACAGCGAAAGCTGCACCTGTAATGCAATTTTTATTTTATGCTAAACAATAGTAAGTCACTTCAAGGTTTTTTGCATTAATTTTCACTTGTAATTAAATTGCAACTCATAAAACTGTAACAATCCTCACCCACTCAAAAAAAAAAAAAAAACAGGTAGAGAGCAGAATTAAACTTCCATAGAATGGAAAATATATATACTTATTTATATATTCTTATTTACACCTATAAGTACAAATTTTTTCTATATTGACCGGCTGAATATTAAAATAAGAAACCATAGTTGAAATAGCAAAATAATTGTGCTCTTAATACATTTTTATTTTCACAGGAAAATATTGTGGCAAAAATATTATATACGAACACAGACAAAAATAACAAAAACAAACGCAGACATTTTGATAAAACCGATGAGATGGCGTATGTGATGAAATAATTTTTTTATAACTATAAATTCTGCAAATATTCAACGTTACGTTGCAGCTTGCAATAATTAAACAATTTTGGAAAACATTACATTTAAATTTTCAATCCATATGTACATGGACATACATATATTTATTTTTAAATAAATGACATAAACCTCTTTTCTGAACACAAAATTTGGAGTTAAAAAGTGTATTACATTTGCAAAAAAATAAATTCAACATTGCTTTAGCTTACCTTGTTTTTGATTAAAACCAATTTAAATTAATTTTTAAACAATTAACACAATAGATATGAAAAGAAAATGTATGAAATCTTCCTGCAGACACAAAATTCACGTTTGTCTGCATGCGATACCAAATGTTTTTTTTAATTGTGTTTAGTGTTGTATTCTTGTGACAAATTTGCATGGAGGGTAAACAGAGTTGAATTGTGTGTGAAATGATGCCATACTGCATACACAAAAACTAGTAGGTGGTTAGTGCGCTTTTACGTTTGGGTAGACCTTTTTTACACTAAGTTTACACGTGCAAGTAACTTGTTACAAGTAGCGTGTACATATTAACAACCAATACATCGAAAAAAATAATAAAAACACTTGCAATTTGCACGATTGTTTACACACGCAAGTGCAACTTCATTTTCAAAATGTCGTCGAAGACAAACGTTGTATGCCTTTGTACTACATGCGCTTTTGATGTCTGTGCTGCCAAAGTTTTAGCCTAGCAATATTACAGGGGAATTATATTAAGTACATAAATTTTTCACAATATAAATAATAAATTTGTAATCCAAAGAAAAAATAAGTTATAGATGTTTATTTATTTTTGTGTTTTTATATTATGTTTTCGGCATATAACTAAAAATATTAAAATTTTAAAAAATTTTCATTGAAAAATACCTATTAAAGTGAAAATGAAATATCTATGGGCAACACTGTTTGTTTCTGCTTGCATGCAAGTGAAAAAATCACTGCCAACCAAAATCAGTTGCAAGTGAGGCTACTACTTGCAGGTGTGTGTATGTATTAGTAAAAAAATGGTAATGTATTGGGTTTTTTGCACTTGCACTTGCGTGTGTAAACATTAAGTAAATATTTTTATCTTGCCTAAACATTTTACATTTAAAGCACTACCCTCCGTCTAGATTAGCAATACATACATATGTTAACATTTATTACAACAAACGTCAAATTTGTGTTACTTGGGGGTTACACGACCAAGTTTTGCTTTCAAATTTTAATACATTCTCACTTTTTTACTAATACTTTTAAAACTTGAAGCGAATTTGATACGAATTTGCTTTCAAATTTGCTTTCCAACTCTGTGTTCAAATTTATAGGCAAGAAAACAGCTGATAGCTATTTTAGTGAACAAATTTTTCATTTTTGTGTTTAAAAATTCTGCCGCCATAGTTTTTTGTGTTAATTTATTAGAAAATAAATTAAATTTGTGCTGATTATTAGAAATCAATTTTTTTATTTATAAAGAAGCATTATTTTTGATTTTTTTTTTTTTTGACGCCGGCATCTTGAAAATATAATTGCTTTGATATTGCGTGCAGCCTACGTCACAGCTTTCAATTTTCTTAAATTTTGACAAGCAGTATGCGTAAAAAACTTGATACTGAATTGAAAATAATTTGATGGTGTAACTGTAGGGTTATTGCCAGTGAAGACAGCATATTGCTAGGGGTTGCAATTATTGCTGCAATAATTGTCAATGAATTTTTGTTAACAATTATTGCAGACACAAAACATCAAAATCAATTGTCATTTGAGTTAAACATTGAAGAATTTTTCAAATATTCTGCTTGTGAATAATTTTAGTAAATTTCTCTTTTGCGAAAGTTAATAATTTAATTCTTATTAATTAAAGTAAAGTATTTACTTTTAATGGATTGGTGCATTGAGAGTTTTTTTTCAAAGGAACCAACCTGTACAAACAGTTTTCTGGTCTTTAGCAGTCCAGACAATAAGAGTTTGGATAGAAAAATAAATGCATGGGCTGAAATATCAAAATATATGATAATTTTTAAAAGCAGATAAAATACAATTTTATCTGCTATTTTGCTTCTACTTTTGCAATAAAATTTCGCTTTTTGCGTTGAACTTTCCTGTTCGGTTTTTTTGTAATTATGAGTTGTCATAAATACGTGTTCCCATACCTTTGACATAAGCAAGGCAATTTTATAGCGTTGCTCTGCCGGCGTTATTGCTTTATTGCGAAGATATTTATTGCTAATCTAGACGATGGGTTAAGAACCACAAATTATATAAACATTAGTAGCTGTGAAAGTAGGCTCGGATGTATGAAAAGAAATATATCAAAAGTTTCATATATCTAACTTTTATAATTTCAAAAAAATTTTTTACAATACAAATCGCATGTTTTGACTCTATATTATTTAAATAACATATCAAAGTAAAGGGCCAAATAAACCACACAAATTGCTTCCCAAACATGTCAAAATTTTAGGTTCGTGCAAACATTTGTGTTCGTTTGTGGGGGTGTTTGCTAGTTTGCACAAATATTTGAGGCAAATTTGCACGAAAATCAAAACTCTATGATTTTCGTGCAAACATTGTGAGTGTGTGTGTAAATATTGTAATTTCAATTAAATTTTTGCAGTGAGGCGGTGGAAGAAGAAGCATACGGAGTGAATCAAGAAAATGTTTTCTTGTAATTATATTTAGAATTGAGTAAAAGTTTACGTTTTTGGTGCAAATTAAAAAAAAATAAAGATTAAAAACAGAATAATATCAAGAAATAGAGGGTAAAACAATTTGTATCTTGTAAACTTCATATGGGGACCAAAATGCCGCAACGCAATAGCCGACTCACATTGAAAATAAAGAAAGTGATTAATTTGTATGTGTGATTAATAGCGCATTTACACCAACTCAAAATCTAGTAGATTTGAATTGAAATCTATAACGAAATCTATATCGTTTACACCACCGTTTTTTGACATCTAGCAAGATTTCATTTGCTCAAAAATAATTTATGCATGCGGGTTTGACAATACAATATTATCAGAGACTGAATACACCAGCATTAAAGTGTATATTTTTTGTGCCCAGAGACTGCATACACCACATTATAGTGCAATTTTAGTTGTACGTAGTATTTTTAAGTACTTTTTGCAAGAAATCAGAGTTGCATCGCTTAGTACTGAGTAGATTTCAGGAGATTTCGTCGAAATCAACTCATAAAGTAGATTTCATTTTGTATGGGAAATCTTCACAAAATCTACTAGATTTGGCTTAAAATCTCGAATGAGCAGATTTCGCTTTGGTGTAAATAGGCTATTACATGCAGTCTATACCTAAATTGAAACGCAGTTAAAATTTGGTGTTTACATATCTGTCTGTTAACGCCGGCGTACACGTAATGATGTTAGACAAATGCTGTTAAACAAATGCTTTCCGCTTGCACCCAAACCATACAAATACAACACATGCAAATGTAATTTATAGCCTATTTACACCAAAGTGAAATCTGCTCATTCGAGATTTTAAGCCAAATCTAGTAGATTTTGTGAAGATTTCCATTACAAAATGAAATCTACTTTATGAGTTGATTTCGACGAAATCTCCTGAAATCTACTCAGTACTAAGCGATGCAACTGTGATTTCTTGCAAAAAGTACTTAAAAATACTACGCTGCATCAAAAATTGCACTATAATGTGGTGTATGCAGTCTCTGGGCACAAAAAATATACACTTTAATGCTGGTGTATTCAGTCTCTGATAATATTGTATTGTCAAACCCGCATGCATAAATTATTTTTGAGCAAATGAAATCTTGCTAGATGTCAAAAAACTATGGTGTAAACGATATAGATTTCGTTGTAGATTTCAATTCAAATCTACTAGATTTTGAGTTGGTGTAAATGCGCTATAACAATAAAATATATATCTTGCGCTATGACGACACTGATTAAAGTCCGAAATATGAAAATAAAAATTTCGGAGAATTTTGCTCACAACTGTAAGTCTGGCATTATTTTACGCTATGTTTCATAACCATATCATCCTTAACATATGCAGCTCTTCTTGTTGATATTTTTTTATTACAACAAATAGTTTGATTTACATAGAATTCCATTTGTCGCAAAAATTCTGATACATTTCATCATATACATTATTGTTTGAGCTATTTTGTTTATTAATAAAAACATACATATATAGAAATTTCCTTAAATTAATTCCAAATATAAAAAATATAAAAAATTAGTGATAAGCAAAAAAAGTAAATAATATTAAAATTGGTTGGGTCAACTACAGCTGTACTAAATTGTAACAAACTATGGGCCAACAAAGCAATTTGTTTTAAAAATCTTTTTTTGTTTAAAGAGATAGGTACGAAATTACTAATACCTTGAAGAGAGCAATAGCGCCGGTTTCGAAGTGTTTTTTAGAAGATAAAAATAATTCACTTCTTATCAATTGAATTGATAACAGTGAAAAAAGCAGCACAGAAGTTTATCCATTAAAACTGTTATTTGAAGAGCGGTGCTAATACGAAAAATTAATGCGGATAATTGAACGACGTGTCATTTACAAATAAATACTAAAGAAAAAAAAAATAGTAAAATGTGTGGTTCTACTCCCTCTGTAACCAAAGGCACGCGAGCCCTTATATTAGTTGGTGGCTATGGCACCCGTCTACGGCCATTAACACTCAGTACACCAAAACCTTTGGTAGAGTTTGCTAATAAGCCAATTTTGTTGCACCAACTAGAAGCTTTGGTATCAGCAGGATGTAAACAGGTATCCTAAAGCCAAACTATACCTAGTAGTTATAAATAAAAGCTTAATTAATTCATTTAACAGGTTATTTTGGCCGTATCTTATCGTGCAGAGCAAATGGAAAAAGAACTAAAGCTGGAGGCGGATAAATTGGGAGTGAATCTTATATTTTCACACGAAACCGAACCTTTAGGTACAGCAGGTCCTTTGGCTTTAGCAAAAGATATATTGAATGCCAGTCCGGAACCTTTTTATGTATTGAACTCTGACGTTATTTGTGATTTTCCTTTTAAACAATTGGAGCAGTTCCATCGTAATCATGGCAAAGAGGGTACCATAGTGGTAACCAAAGTGGAAGAGCCTTCAAAATATGGTGTTGTACTCTATGATGATCAGGGCTGTATTAAAAATTTCATTGAAAAGCCCCAAGAATTTGTTAGCAATAAAATTAATGCCGGCATTTATATATTTAATCCCTCAGTATTGGATCGAATTGAAATTAAGCCGACATCGATCGAAAAGGAGATTTTTCCTGTTATGGCTGAGCAACAACAACTGTTTGCCATGGACTTGACTGGTTTTTGGATGGATATTGGCCAGCCTAAAGATTTTCTAACAGGTAAATGAACCATCTTTTTTTTTATTAAAAATTTTTTTTGGTAAAACACTTCGATATAACAAGAAACAATATCAACATTACTGACATGTATATTAGTACAATTTTTTATTATTTATTTACTTAATATTAAAATTATATAATTATAATAATAAGAAATGCGCTGCCTGCCAAGACCATTGGCTTGATGTGATGTTATTATTTCCTAATTTAAATTTTAACATTCAGCTGTGAAATAAACTTATGTGCTGTTCATAGAACACAGACGAGTGACTTGTTAAGAAAATTTATATGAAAACAACTCATTTCTTTCCTGACAACTCGCTCGCCTGTATTATACGAACAGCACATTAAAAATCGTATTTCTATTATTTTCTGTAGGGTTTGTTTGTAAGTAGTTTGATACCATTGCTAGATAAGTATTTATCTTGATGGTGTTTTAATTTAGAGAATGTCGAAAGAATATGCTTCACACTGTTAGTTGATCCACAAAATGATCAGGTATTGGCGAGATTGTTTTTTATGAGATGTATATGAGTAGTGAAGGTGTACCCCATTCACAGTCTTGGGGATATTCTTTTTATACGTGACCGTCAAAATAAAGTGTACAACAATTTGTGCTACAATATAGTACTTTTTTTAGTGTTATAAAATATGATTAAATTTATCATTTTAGTTTTTTTGATATTAGCATACTATTTTCTAATTAGTTATAAAAAGATAATTGACAAATTTCTTATAATTGTATAAATTATAGATCAAAAACGAATTCGAATAAATATTTTACGCGTCAAAATAAAGTGTACATGTGCATCATTTCAGCTGTGTGCTACTGTAAAAGAATATCTTTATACTTGATTATTTGCTTTGAGCCCAATCGAAAGGTTTTTATTTGTTTATGTTAATTAGTTGTGATCGGCAGAGTAAGAACTTCTCGTGTGAAGTAAATTTTGGCTTGTTTTGGAATTGGCAAACGAACTTTAGTGATATTAGAAAACTTGTAACAAAACTTCGGAATGAAGGAAAATCTTTCAGAGAAATTGGTTCTATTATAATCAGAGCGGCAACACTGTAAAAAAAATTGATGATAAATACGAAAAATGTGTTAAAATAGAATATCATCCCGGGCCGGACTGGTGGAAACTGCTGAAAGAGGCTGAAGATAGATAAGATCTATAGAGCGTGATGAAAAAAAGAATCCTTTTAAAGATGCGATAAAATATCAGAGGAGGTTTTTGGCAACATGAACAGCTTTCTTAAGTGCCAGTACAATACGACGAGCATTACACGAAAACGGGTTAGAATCCACAAATATCGTCAGCTAATCAAAAAAAAAGACGCCAGGAATACGCCAAAAAGTATCAAAATAAAAATGCTTCTTTCTGACATACAGCCAGTTTACCAATCTCGACAGCGTGCTTGATTTGAAAATTGATTTGGGTTCGTCTAACTTTTTTCTATGCGAGCGATCTGACAAAACTCAATGAAAATACATAAGAATATGCGAACGAGTAATAGTGAGATAGAGAAACCAAAATTGATTCGAATGTGAGTGACTAGCTTTCTTTCGCATTAATTTTCATTCGTAATTGGTAAACTGCCTGATAATGTGCTTTTGAGTGATGGAAGAAAATTTGAGAATTTTTGTCCAGAAAAAACCAATTAAATAAAGTATGGAGAAAAAAAAAAAATAATGCATATGATTACCAAAATTTTATAACCACGGCTAAGCAGAGGGAGGATTCGGTGCTGGTGTGCTGATGTAGGCGGCAAGCGGATTTGGGAATTTGATTTTTATTGAAAGTATAGTGAATAAAATGGACCACCTGAAGATATTGCAAAATAAAGTGCTAGCCAGTGTGGAGATACCGGCATAGGAAATATCTTGGATTTTTCAACAGGACAACGACTTCAATCATACATCACTCCCAAAATATTGGACCATCCTCCCCAATCACCGGACTTAAATCCAATTGAACATTTGTGGGAAAATTTGGACCGCCAAATCCGAAAAAGCACAATTAGCATTAAGGATACGCTGAAATTCGTAGGAATGGCAGAAAATTTCATCTGATATAACTAAAGAATTAGTGGAATCGATGCTCAAAAAACTAAATACCGTAATTTAGGCGAAATGAAAATTAACTAAATACTAAATCGATTTCATTTTTAAATAGTTTGCACACTTCTTTTAGACGCTTAAATAATGAACTAGTTTTTATTTTTCTTATAAAACTTTCGTTGTTTGAAAATATTTTTGTTGTTTTGTTTAGAATAAGATAGAGAACTAAATACTGATTTAAAAGTACCTAAATGTAAAATTTTATCATAAATAAAAATACTAAAATAAATACAATATTTTAAGAAATCTTTCTAATATTATATGATGGTATCATTCGTCTGGCTCAAGTTCAATCCTGGCTTTACCCAAGAAATATTTTTATTTTAACAATAATAAATAGTGTTTAAAAGAAGACGGGGAAATAATAATTGCTGAATTAAAAAATACATCATGTTTACATGGTACTGAGTTTGAATCCCAGTAGGTGCTGATAAGCAGTGTAACGACTGCGAAACAGCTAGTTGCCCTCTAGCTTAGTGCATTCAATTATTTTTTCCTGTCTTCTTTGATTAAGAGTTATTGATCGCGGCATTTATTGTTCTAATAAAAACAAAAACATTTCTTGGCTAAAGCCAGGATTGAACTTGAGTCAGATGAATGATACCATCATATAATATTCGAAATATTAAAAATAAGTTCGACTATTTATCATTAAGACATATATATTTTAAGAAATAATTGTGCACACTTTATTATGACGCTCACAGTATGTATATTTATAATTATATTGTTACGTTTTTACCTTTAAATAACGCTTTCGCGGATTCCTTAATTTTAAATATATTCCACAACTTTATTTACACTTAATACCTCTATGTATTAACACACTAGACTTGCTTACTTTGCTGACTTAAGACTGTCTTGCACAACGTTTAAAATTTAACTCTGCTTCTGCCAAACATCTGCCTGCTATTTATACTTTTGTATTACCTTTAACAATCATCTTGAACTTTTGGGTATTGATAATCCCAGATTCAAATGTACAAATATATATACACACACGCACACATGCTTGCCAAACAATAAGAACACAATAACAACAATAAAAGAATTGGTGGTAGATTTACTTAAAATGTTGCGTTCTTTAAATCATGTATGTTTGTGCACTGTTATTTTGTTTTATGTTGTTTGTATGGATGTGCGTATACATTTAAAGCAAGCAGGTCAATGGCTCGCATATTGGGTTAGATGTAATACAAATTCGTAACAATATTTACTTTTTGATGTAGTTTTAATAAATTATGTTGTTCTCTTTTTTGCAGGAATGTGTCTTTATCTTTCTTCGTTGCGACAAAAGCAATCACCAAATCTTTATACTGGTCCCGGTGTAGTTGGCAACGTTCTAGTTGATCCTAGTGCTAAAATTGGGCATGGTTGCCGCATTGGTCCCAACGTCACAATAGGCCCAGATGTCGTTATAGAAGATGGTGTGTGCATAAAACGTTCAACCATATTGAAAGGTGCCGTCGTTCAGTCACATTCGTGGTTAGACTCGTGTATTGTAGGTTGGCGTTCGATTGTAGGCCGTTGGGTGCGTTTGGAAGGTACCACTGTTTTGGGTGAAGACGTTATTGTTAAGGACGAAATCTATATAAACGGTGGCCAAGTGTTGCCGCATAAAAGCATAGCTGCCAGTGTGCCAGAGCCTCAAATTATTATGTAAATAATAATTTATTTACAAACAACTATAAAAATGCAACAATTTGCGGGGGGTAATACTTCTTTCTTTTACATCCTAAACATATATTTTTATGTTAATCTTTTTTTCCATTTAATTGATGAAGCAAGTTAATATTTTCCTTTTTTTTTTTTTGTTTAAATTCCCCTTTTCCAAGCGTTTAACCCTCTTTAAATTTAAGTTTATTATGTACTTCGTTTACCATATTAATGAAATTATATTTTTTATGTAAATCCAAAGGCACATTTATTCCATTTAGCTTTGCTAAAATCATGTATCTTTTTTTTTTTTTTTTTTTGTTTTACTATTTTTATACATTTTTTATAAAAACCTTTGTAAGTGCCGGCTATGCTTACTTTTGAAAATATTTTTTACTAAGCATAAAAATAAAGCTGAAAAATGTTTTTTTTTTACAATACAAAATGGCTAATATTATTTTCGTATGATATACAATACTTTGTTTGTAAGTTATAAAATATTCCTAATAAGCCCCCTTATTCCTAGAAGCGTCATCATAGGTAACATGAGGGCGACGTAAAAAATTTTACATTTACTTGCTCGTTGCTAACAACTATTGAATGTCTATTGACAGTCTCTGTGTCTATAGCTTAGGAAAGAGCTCGACACCGATAGAGGAAGTGCTCAACACTTTCTACTTCCTCCTCGTCTCTGCAACTTCTACAGCAGGCATTAAATGGAAAATTTAACCACCTCGCCTGCGTCCCTATGTGATAATGTCTCGTCAGGACCGCCACAGCAGAATGCAAACTTCGTCATATCTAGACCATGTCAGCCTTGGTATTCGGCACTAGACCATCTGTCTTGACCGGCCTCAAAAAGCTGACGCTGTACTTGTTTCATACAGCTCTTGAGCAGGATCACAATCTTCCATATTTTCGTATATCACCTTGTTGTAATCGACCTCGACCTTTGCCAGTTCGTCCGCTACAACATTCCCTAGTACTTCACTGTGCCCTCGTACTCAGAAAATCTCCAGAGTTGAATATTTCGCTATCTCGTTTAGAGTATTCCGGGATTCACGAACCAATCTGTCCATTCAACGCAGCCTTATTATCAGTAGAAATTCAGATATCCTCCCCATATATACCCTGTAATTCCTGAACTAGTTAGCTGCCTTTCTTATACTCGTAGCCGCGCTTTTCGGCTGCGTTACGCTACATTTTCATTTTGTAGCATAAAACTAATCATTCTCTCAAACAAAGACATAAAGATCTCCGCACCAAGGCGAATTCATTACTAGGTGAACTTGACAGCTCAGGTGATTATTTTTTGTTTCTCGCGTTTTTTCCAATGAGACTGTAAAAATTTTTTTCTTACACATTTTCACGCCATTTTAATCTGAAGATTTTTTTGTATGATTGAGTGCAATTTCAAGAAATTTGTGTTATTTTAAAAGTGAAAAACTAGTATAATCTGTGATTTTAATTACAAACTATTAAAAAAGTTCATATTTAGCGTCTATATAAAATTTTTTCCCTGCTGAACAATCTTAGGCGAATTTAGATCATTCTCAGGAAGTTTTTACAATAACAAAATACATAGTGTTAAGCAAGGCGACTTTATACAGGTGAATGCAAGCGGAAAGGCGAATTCAGTACTATGTATTTTGTTATTGTATAACATATCGTGGATGTCATAATCTAAATTCGCCTAAGATTGCTCAGCAGAGAAAAAATTTTATATAAACGTTAAATATAAACTTTTATAATTGTTTGTGTAATTAAAATCACAGATTATATTAGTTTTTCACTTTTAAATTCACACAAATTTGTTGAAATTGCACTAATTCATGCAAAAAAACCTTCAGATTAAAATGACGCGAAAAAGTTTGCAAACAAAAGAAACAAAATTTGACAGTCTCATTGGAAAGAACGCGAGAAGCAAAAAATAATCACCTGTGCTGTTAAGTTCACCTGGTAATGAATTCGCCTTGGTGTTAAGTTCATGATACAAAAAACAAGGTAACCGCTTCGCTACAGCAATAAAAAAACAACAGGTATTTTGTTTGTGTAAAAAGGCGAATTCACACTTAAGCTGTCAAAAGTAGATAATAACGAACATGTATAAACATTTAAATGGTGCCGAAAAAGGTAAACAAAACTTGACAGAGAAAGTGCCGCCATATTAATCGAATTCGCCTGAAATCGCCGATGCATCCACCTAATAATTAATTCGCCTTAGTTAAGTTCGTCTTTCCGCTTATATTCACTTGTATAAATTCGCCTTGCTCCGCACGTTATCTTGACGATATATACCATGATACAAAAAACAAGGTAGCCGCTTCGCTACAACAGTACAACAATAAAAAAAAACAACATGTATTTTGTTTGTGTAAAAAGGCGAATTCGCACTTAAGCTTTCAAAAGTAGTTTATAAAGAACATGTACAAAAATTTAAATGGCGCCGAAAAAGATAAACAAAACTTGACAGAGAAAGTGCCGCC
This sequence comes from Thecocarcelia acutangulata, assembly GCA_914767995.1. Classification (NCBI taxonomy): domain Eukaryota; kingdom Metazoa; phylum Arthropoda; class Insecta; order Diptera; family Tachinidae; genus Thecocarcelia; species Thecocarcelia acutangulata. Next base: position 33,206,648 of record OU612094.1, on the reverse strand, counting down.
ATATTAACCGAATTCGTCTACTATCTACACGATTATGCGATCTACTAAATAAATGCAACTGTGTAACAGAGTTTTTAACAAATCGTGCGATTTCAAAAACTATAAAATTTTCATAACATAAAAATTGAAAAATATGAGAATATTGTTGGCGCCTCGTAAAATGAATTGAAATAATATAAAATTATTATGGAAATAATAGTTTTTAGTTAGTTTACTAAGTATATTAATTATTGTATAATACTGCCATACACGACATTTTGAAGTGATTTTGTAAAGTCGGCCAGACTTTTAAAACATTTTCCTATGACTGAATCGTACGATCGTGTAGGTGAAAAAAGCAGCACAGAAGTTTATCCATTAAAACTGTTATTTGAAGAGCGGTGCTAATACGAAAAATTAATGCGGATAGTTGAACGACGTGTCATTTACAAATAAATACTAAAGAAAAAAAAATAGTAAAATGTGTGGTTCTACTCCCTCTGTAACCAAAGGCACGCGAGCCCTTATATTAGTTGGTGGCTATGGCACCCGTCTACGGCCATTAACACTCAGTACACCAAAACCTTTGGTAGAGTTTGCTAATAAGCCAATTTTGTTGCACCAACTAGAAGCTTTGGTATCAGCAGGATGTAAACAGGTATCCTAAAGCCAAACTATACCTAGTAGTTATAAATAAAAGCTTAATTAATTCATTTAACAGGTTATTTTGGCCGTATCTTATCGTGCAGAGCAAATGGAAAAAGAACTAAAGCTGGAGGCGGATAAATTGGGAGTGAATCTTATATTTTCACACGAAACCGAACCTTTAGGTACAGCAGGTCCTTTGGCTTTAGCAAAAGATATATTGAATGCCAGTCCGGAACCTTTTTATGTATTGAACTCTGACGTTATTTGTGATTTTCCTTTTAAACAATTGGAGCAGTTCCATCGTAATCATGGCAAAGAGGGTACCATAGTGGTAACCAAAGTGGAAGAGCCTTCAAAATATGGTGTTGTACTCTATGATGATCAGGGCTGTATTAAAAATTTCATTGAAAAGCCCCAAGAATTTGTTAGCAATAAAATTAATGCCGGCATTTATATATTTAATCCCTCAGTATTGGATCGAATTGAAATTAAGCCGACATCGATCGAAAAGGAGATTTTTCCTGTTATGGCTGAGCAACAACAACTGTTTGCCATGGACTTGACTGGTTTTTGGATGGATATTGGCCAGCCTAAAGATTTTCTAACAGGTAAATGAACCATCTTTTTTTTTATTAAAAATTTTTTTTGGTAAAACACTTCGATATAACAAGAAACAATATCAACATTACTGACATGTATATTAGTACAATTTTTTATTATTTATTTACTTAATATTAAAATTATATAATTATAATAATAAGAAATGCGCTGCCTGCCAAGACCATTGGCTTGATGTGATGTTATTATTTCCTAATTTAAATTTTAACATTCAGCTGTGAAATAAACTTATGTGCTGTTCATAGAACACAGACGAGTGACTTGTTAAGAAAATTTATATGAAAACAACTCATTTCTTTCCTGACAACTCGCTCGCCTGTATTATACGAACAGCACATTAAAAATCGTATTTCTATTATTTTCTGTAGGGTTTGTTTGTAAGTAGTTTGATACCATTGCTAGATAAGTATTTATCTTGATGGTGTTTTAATTTAGAGAATGTTGAAAGAATATGCTTCACACTGTTAGTTGATCCACAAAATGATCAGGTATTGGCGAGATTGTTTTTTATGAGATGTATATGAGTAGTGAAGGTGTACCCCATTCACAGTCTTGGGGATATTCTTTTTATACGTGACCGTCAAAATAAAGTGTACAACAATTTGTGCTACAATATAGTACTTTTTTTAGTGTTATAAAATATGATTAAATTTATCATTTTAGTTTTTTTGATATTAGCATACTATTTTCTAATTAGTTATAAAAAGATAATTGACAAATTTCTTATAATTGTATAAATTATAGATCAAAAACGAATTCGAATAAATATTTTACGCGTCAAAATAAAGTGTACATGTGCATCATTTCAGCTGTGTGCTACTGTAAAAGAATATCTTTATACTTGATTATTTGCTTTGAGCCCAATCGAAAGGTTTTTATTTGTTTATGTTAATTAGTTGTGATCGGCAGAGTAAGAACTTCTCGTGTGAAGTAAATTTTGGCTTGTTTTGAAATTGGCAAACGAACTTTAGTGATATTAGAAAACTTGTAACAAAACTTCGGAATGAAGGAAAATCTTTCAGAGAAATTGGTTCTATTATAATCAGAGCGGCAACACTGTAAAAAAAATTGATGATAAATACGAAAAATGTGTTAAAATAGAATATCATCCCGGGCCGGACTGGTGGAAACTGCTGAAAGAGGCTGAAGATAGATAAGATCTATAGAGCGTGATGAAAAAAAGAATCCTTTTAAAGATGCGATAAAATATCAGAGGAGGTTTTTGGCAACATGAACAGCTTTCTTAAGTGCCAGTACAATACGACGAGCATTACACGAAAACGGGTTAGAATCCACAAATATCGTCAGCTAATCAAAAAAAAAAGACGCCAGGAATACGCCAAAAAGTATCAAAATAAAAATGCTTCTTTCTGACATACAGCCAGTTTACCAATCTCGACAGCGTGCTTGATTTGAAAATTGATTTGGGTTCGTCTAACTTTTTTCTATGCGAGCGATCTGACAAAACTCAATGAAAATACATAAGAATATGCGAACGAGTAATAGTGAGATAGAGAAACCAAAATTGATTCGAATGTGAGTGACTAGCTTTCTTTCGCATTAATTTTCATTCGTAATTGGTAAACTGCCTGATAATGTGCTTTTGAGTGATGGAAGAAAATTTGAGAATTTTTGTCCAGAAAAAACCAATTAAATAAAGTATGGAGAAAAAAAAAAAATAATGCATATGATTACCAAAATTTTATAACCACGGCTAAGCAGAGGGAGGATTCGGTGCTGGTGTGCTGATGTAGGCGGCAAGCGGATTTGGGAATTTGATTTTTATTGAAAGTATAGTGAATAAAATGGACCACCTGAAGATATTGCAAAATAAAGTGCTAGCCAGTGTGGAGATACCGGCATAGGAAATATCTTGGATTTTTCAACAGGACAACGACTTCAATCATACATCACTCCCAAAATATTGGACCATCCTCCCCAATCACCGGACTTAAATCCAATTGAACATTTGTGGGAAAATTTGGACCGCCAAATCCGAAAAAGCACAATTAGCATTAAGGATACGCTGAAATTCGTAGGAATGGCAGAAAATTTCATCTGATATAACTAAAGAATTAGTGGAATCGATGCTCAAAAAACTAAATACCGTAATTTAGGCGAAATGAAAATTAACTAAATACTAAATCGATTTCATTTTTAAATAGTTTGCACACTTCTTTTAGACGCTTAAATAATGAACTAGTTTTTATTTTTCTTATAAAACTTTCGTTGTTTGAAAATATTTTTGTTGTTTTGTTTAGAATAAGATAGAGAACTAAATACTGATTTAAAAGTACCTAAATGTAAAATTTTATCATAAATAAAAATACTAAAATAAATACAATATTTTAAGAAATCTTTCTAATATTATATGATGGTATCATTCGTCTGGCTCAAGTTCAATCCTGGCTTTACCCAAGAAATATTTTTATTTTAACAATAATAAATAGTGTTTAAAAGAAGACGGGGAAATAATAATTGCTGAATTAAAAAATACATCATGTTTACATGGTACTGAGTTTGAATCCCAGTAGGTGCTGATAAGCAGTGTAACGACTGCGAAACAGCTAGTTGCCCTCTAGCTTAGTGCATTCAATTATTTTTTCCTGTCTTCTTTGATTAAGAGTTATTGATCGCGGCATTTATTGTTCTAATAAAAACAAAAACATTTCTTGGCTAAAGCCAGGATTGAACTTGAGTCAGATGAATGATACCATCATATAATATTCGAAATATTAAAAATAAGTTCGACTATTTATCATTAAGACATATATATTTTAAGAAATAATTGTGCACACTTTATTATGACGCTCACAGTATGTATATTTATAATTATATTGTTACGTTTTTACCTTTAAATAACGCTTTCGCGGATTCCTTAATTTTAAATATATTCCACAACTTTATTTACACTTAATACCTCTATGTATTAACACACTAGACTTGCTTACTTTGCTGACTTAAGACTGTCTTGCACAACGTTTAAAATTTAACTCTGCTTCTGCCAAACATCTGCCTGCTATTTATACTTTTGTATTACCTTTAACAATCATCTTGAACTTTTGGGTATTGATAATCCCAGATTCAAATGTACAAATATATATACACACACGCACACATGCTTGCCAAACAATAAGAACACAATAACAACAATAAAAGAATTGGTGGTAGATTTACTTAAAATGTTGCGTTCTTTAAATCATGTATGTTTGTGCACTGTTATTTTGTTTTATGTTGTTTGTATGGATGTGCGTATACATTTAAAGCAAGCAGGTCAATGGCTCGCATATTGGGTTAGATGTAATACAAATTCGTAACAATATTTACTTTTTGATGTAGTTTTAATAAATTATGTTGTTCTCTTTTTTGCAGGAATGTGTCTTTATCTTTCTTCGTTGCGACAAAAGCAATCACCAAATCTTTATACTGGTCCCGGTGTAGTTGGCAACGTTCTAGTTGATCCTAGTGCTAAAATTGGGCATGGTTGCCGCATTGGTCCCAACGTCACAATAGGCCCAGATGTCGTTATAGAAGATGGTGTGTGCATAAAACGTTCAACCATATTGAAAGGTGCCGTCGTTCAGTCACATTCGTGGTTAGACTCGTGTATTGTAGGTTGGCGTTCGATTGTAGGCCGTTGGGTGCGTTTGGAAGGTACCACTGTTTTGGGTGAAGACGTTATTGTTAAGGACGAAATCTATATAAACGGTGGCCAAGTGTTGCCGCATAAAAGCATAGCTGCCAGTGTGCCAGAGCCTCAAATTATTATGTAAATAATAATTTATTTACAAACAACTATAAAAATGCAACAATTTGCGGGGGGTAATACTTCTTTCTTTTACATCCTAAACATATATTTTTATGTTAATCTTTTTTTCCATTTAATTGATGAAGCAAGTTAATATTTTCCTTTTTTTTTTTTTGTTTAAATTCCCCTTTTCCAAGCGTTTAACCCTCTTTAAATTTAAGTTTATTATGTACTTCGTTTACCATATTAATGAAATTATATTTTTTATGTAAATCCAAAGGCACATTTATTCCATTTAGCTTTGCTAAAATCATGTATCTTTTTTTTTTTTTTTTTTTGTTTTACTATTTTTATACATTTTTTATAAAAACCTTTGTAAGTGCCGGCTATGCTTACTTTTGAAAATATTTTTTACTAAGCATAAAAATAAAGCTGAAAAATGTTTTTTTTTTACAATACAAAATGGCTAATATTATTTTCGTATGATATACAATACTTTGTTTGTAAGTTATAAAATATTCCTAATAAGCCCCCTTATTCCTAGAAGCGTCATCATAGGTAACATGAGGGCGACGTAAAAAATTTTACATTTACTTGCTCGTTGCTAACAACTATTGAATGTCTATTGACAGTCTCTGTGTCTATAGCTTAGGAAAGAGCTCGACACCGATAGAGGAAGTGCTCAACACTTTCTACTTCCTCCTCGTCTCTGCAACTTCTACAGCAGGCATTAAATGGAAAATTTAACCACCTCGCCTGCGTCCCTATGTGATAATGTCTCGTCAGGACCGCCACAGCAGAATGCAAACTTCGTCATATCTAGACCATGTCAGCCTTGGTATTCGGCACTAGACCATCTGTCTTGACCGGCCTCAAAAAGCTGACGCTGTACTTGTTTCATACAGCTCTTGAGCAGGATCACAATCTTCCATATTTTCGTATATCACCTTGTTGTAATCGACCTCGACCTTTGCCAGTTCGTCCGCTACAACATTCCCTAGTACTTCACTGTGCCCTCGTACTCAGAAAATCTCCAGAGTTGAATATTTCGCTATCTCGTTTAGAGTATTCCGGGATTCACGAACCAATCTGTCCATTCAACGCAGCCTTATTATCAGTAGAAATTCAGATATCCTCCCCATATATACCCTGTAATTCCTGAACTAGTTAGCTGCCTTTCTTATACTCGTAGCCGCGCTTTTCGGCTGCGTTACGCTACATTTTCATTTTGTAGCATAAAACTAATCATTCTCTCAAACAAAGACATAAAGATCTCCGCACCAAGGCGAATTCATTACTAGGTGAACTTGACAGCTCAGGTGATTATTTTTTGTTTCTCGCGTTTTTTCCAATGAGACTGTAAAAATTTTTTTCTTACACATTTTCACGCCATTTTAATCTGAAGATTTTTTTGTATGATTGAGTGCAATTTCAAGAAATTTGTGTTATTTTAAAAGTGAAAAACTAGTATAATCTGTGATTTTAATTACAAACTATTAAAAAAGTTCATATTTAGCGTCTATATAAAATTTTTTCCCTGCTGAACAATCTTAGGCGAATTTAGATCATTCTCAGGAAGTTTTTACAATAACAAAATACATAGTGTTAAGCAAGGCGACTTTATACAGGTGAATGCAAGCGGAAAGGCGAATTCAGTACTATGTATTTTGTTATTGTAAAACATATCGTGGATGTCATAATCTAAATTCGCCTAAGATTGCTCAGCAGAGAAAAAATTTTATATAAACGTTAAATATAAACTTTTATAATTGTTTGTGTAATTAAAATCACAGATTATATTAGTTTTTCACTTTTAAATTCACACAAATTTGTTGAAATTGCACTAATTCATGCAAAAAAACCTTCAGATTAAAATGACGCGAAAAAGTTTGCAAACAAAAGAAACAAAATTTGACAGTCTCATTGGAAAGAACGCGAGAAGCAAAAAATAATCACCTGTGCTGTTAAGTTCACCTGGTAATGAATTCGCCTTGGTGTTAAGTTCATGATACAAAAAACAAGGTAACCGCTTCGCTACAGCAATAAAAAAACAACAGGTATTTTGTTTGTGTAAAAAGGCGAATTCACACTTAAGCTGTCAAAAGTAGATAATAACGAACATGTATAAACATTTAAATGGTGCCGAAAAAGGTAAACAAAACTTGACAGAGAAAGTGCCGCCATATTAATCGAATTCGCCTGAAATCGCCGATGCATCCACCTAATAATTAATTCGCCTTAGTTAAGTTCGTCTTTCCGCTTATATTCACTTGTATAAATTCGCCTTGCTCCGCACGTTATCTTGACGATATATACCATGATACAAAAAACAAGGTAGCCGCTTCGCTACAACAGTACAACAATAAAAAAAAAACAACATGTATTTTGTTTGTGTAAAAAGGCGAATTCGCACTTAAGCTTTCAAAAGTAGTTTATAAAGAACATGTACAAAAATTTAAATGGCGCCGAAAAAGATAAACAAAACTTGACAGAGAAAGTGCCGCCATATTAACCGAATTCGTCTACTATCTACACGATTATGCGATCTACTAAATAAATGCAACTGTGTAACAGAGTTTTTAACAAATCGTGCGATTTCAAAAACTATAAAATTTTCATAACATAAAAATTGAAAAATATGAGAATATTGTTGGCGCCTCGTAAAATGAATTGAAATAATATAAAATTATTATGGAAATAATAGTTTTTAGTTAGTTTACTAAGTATATTAATTATTGTATAATACTGCCATACACGACATTTTGAAGTGATTTTGTAAAGTCGGCCAGACTTTTAAAACATTTTCCTATGACTGAATCGTACGATCGTGTAGGTTAGTGTATTAGGGTCTTAAATGACGTAATCACCCTTATTGTGTTTGGCGTAGTCGTAAAACGACAGCTCTCGTAGTAGCTGTCGTATTTACACTCTTATCTTACCGTCTAAAATTTTCGACAAGCAAAATTTTGTAAATGAATCATAATGTAAAAGATTATGCTAATTTAAATGATTATGAAGCATCCTGTTCAAGAAGTGCCAATTAAATGTTTATAAATAACAAAGAGAATAAAAAATAGTAATATTTTTTTGATATTGTTCATTTAATTTGTGCAAATAAGTTTTATAAAAATGTTGTGTTGCATTTTACTCATCCTCTGAATATAAAGTGAAAAAGCAAATATTAAACTAATTCTACGAAAAGCAGCTGAGATAGCAGCAAGTGAAAATATTTTTGCATTCTAACAAAAAATATGTTAGAAAATATTGTATTATAAATGTTTGTTCACATATGTTTAAAATCAGTCCAAGCCTTTGTATAACCCTATACGGAACAGGATAGTGGACCAATTTAAATTAAATTTTCGCAAACGGTGTGTCCCGCCGATTTACTATTTATTTTTTTAAATAAATACTCATTTCTAATGAGCAAATGTAACAGCAATCATTATAGAAAATAGAGAAAGTAGAATTCATATTTTTATTTTTGATCATTTTTTACTTTATCAAATTTTAGATATCTGTCGTGAGCAAATACGTTGACGACAAATTTGCTCCCTTTTGAAAGACAAATACGCCAAGCACGGTAGCATTTTAATGGCGTTTTGTAATAGATTTGACATTTGTCGTATTCACTGGCGTTTTTCGCCAACCACGGTAGCATTTTTCAAAAACGCCCGTCTTTCGCCATAAAAACGCCAAACACAATAAGGGTGATTGTTATCATTTCTTGTTGTTTTGCATTAATAACCAATGTACAATTTTTTAAGGATGATGGTAATAGGGAAAACAAAAATTATAAACATTTAACAGGCAGCTCTTTTTATCAGAAAAGAAACACTATGACCGCAATGTCGATTACCATTACTTGAGCTGGTAATCATTAAATCCTCCTTGTCATTTCAAGCCACAGGTTGACATCATTTTCCACTTGCACACATTGAATAAAATATTACTTACTTGTGGTTTATGTAGAGTGACTATCTTATGATTATAATTCAGTGCACCGATGGCCACTGTAGGGAATATGGAGAAATGTCGTTTAACTGGTGTTGGAATGAGATGATGATTAGGGACTCTTTGTAAGTCGTTTACAGGAAGAGATCTACGAAAATATGAGCGCTGAGGTAATTTCTCCTCAGCAAAGGAGAATTTACACCAATTGATATGTTTATGTGTTTCAGCGGGAGGAAAAGAAAAAACAAAATGAATTGAGTTCACAAATATGTAAATACATGAAGGTTTTATTTTGTTGCCAGAGATGAATGGTAACAATGGAAAATAATTAGAGTTTAATTTTATAAATTCTTAAATATAAACGGTGCAAAATGAATGTAACTTAGTGTTAAGCAAGAGATGCTTACCCTTCAAAAGTTAGTGATAGAGAGCCATTAGAAAGATTTTCAAAATGGTTTCAATTACAAGTTATAGTTAGTTGTGTTCATTTCCTAAAAACTTTTACAAATTTGTAATAATTGTTACTAGAAAGCGTTCATTAACCCAAAAAATTTGCAACGAGAGAGCGTCAAAAGAGCGTAAAAAATTGAGAACCATAAAAATTATTGCAAGTTTTTACAAGTAAAATTTTTACTTGCAATAATTATTCAAACAGCTGTTTTGCTTTTGTGTTTACAAAACAGCATTTCTAAATTAAGTTAAAAATTAAAACATTTTGGAAAATTTAACAAATTATAATTGTATGAAAACTTTTAAGCCGATTAAAAGTATTAAAAACATATTAACATTTATCTAATTTTAACCTCTAAAATATTTCTGTTTTTTTGTTTCTTTATTTTTTACAAACCAGATGTTATTTTTAGTATTGTAAATATTATGAGTACCTAGCTACTCGGTACTTTACACTTTTAAATTGTGCTATGCTAGGCAGGCAGTTATAACGCACAAATACACGTTTCAATTCAATTGTGAATTGAGCCTATCAATTGAATTGGTTCTTGGCAACACACTTCATAAACTGAATTGAAAGATTTTCATCCAACTATCAGATTCAATGAAATTAAAGACAATTTTAAAATTATTTAACATTTTCTTTACAAAAAATTACAAATATAAATTTGGACAATAATTTATTGAATTTTTGTTGAACTTTATAATTTTTAAATTAAATTTTTGGTTTGTACATTTGCAAGCTTTTTCCTTTCTTAAGTTTTTTTTAAAAACTGATCAGGAGACTCGAACATACAAAGCACAATCGAATTGAGAGACTTACTAGCCAACTTGAAAAAAAAAAATCAAAATGGTTTGATTTTTTTTCAACCAACTCGACAACTTCCAAACGAATCAATTTAAACGTCTTGATACAACAATCGTCTCAGTAGCTAATTGAGTTTATCGCAAAGGGAACGATCTTTCAGAACCCAAGTGAGCTGGAGAATCCAGGTACTTTTTTGAGAATCCAGCGGCCTGCCACCTAACCAATTGAATTGAAACGTGTATGGGGTAAATATAGATATTTTATCCAAAAGTATCTAATCATCCCTGTATTTAGCGTATTTCGACTACATCTAGTAATAGATTAAATAAAATTGTAAAACTTTTCTTTATTCTGTTACAAGCCGTACTCAAAAACGCCAGCCATGACAATGCTGAATATAAATGACCACAACCACGCTCTTTTTATAACAATATACATATACATATGTATAATTTGTCCAAAAAATATAAGAGTAGTTATTAAGTACTCATATATACCTATACATAACTACACTACTCTAACTTGCAAATTTTAGCTAGAAAAGTGTTCATTTACTTTTTCACATTTTTGAGAGTAATTTTGCAAAATTTCTTGTTACTCTCTCGTTACTAGTTTGAACACACCTTATGTGTATAACAGAAATCTTTTTGGCGGTAAGCCGTTGACATTTATCAATGTTAACGTTTTATCCGGCAACATGGTTGAGTGCAAAGTTACTGAATTCAAATGCAATTGTTTCCAGACTATATGACTCAAAGATTTGTTGTTACAAAATACAAATAGGAAAATTCAAACGTATAACTTTACAAAAATACAAATTCAATGTTGTTATAAAATACTAATAGAATGTTGCTATAAAATACAAATAGAAAAATTCAATTTATTATCCGCTGACGCATATTTGAACACACATAGATAAGTATTTCGTATCCTAGCAACTTGTGTTTGCGGTTAAAATAAAAACTATGCCACAACCAGTGTATGTGTAAAGAATTATTTTGGAAACAAATAAAAAGGGAATACTTATTTAAAATATGGATTCCTTAGAGCCATTTAATCTTCTTTGGGAGGACAAGGAAATCAAATTTGATACGCCTCATATGTAAGTTGAGAGCTTTCTTCAATTTTATTTAAATTGTATGTTAATGAATGTGTGTTTCAGTCAAAAACGTTTACGAAAGGGTGAACACATTTTATCAACTATTTACTATATTGAGGATACTAAAGGAAACCCGGGAGATTCGGGACGTTTGTTAGTCACAAATTTGCGTTTAATTTGGTATTCCCTGGTGCATAAGAAATTCAATCTTTGTAAGTTGAGACTATGTATGTATGCATACACATATGTTCATTGTTACATACGAGGGCGGATTGATGTTGAAGCTACCTAGCCCTAGATGGCAGCACAAACACATGTTTTTTCTTTTTTGAAATTGCAGCTGTGAAAAGTCGGCTGTTAAATTTTCACCTAAATTCATCTATTAGTTTATTTGTTGTAGTCGTTTGAAGTAAGCAACTTTTGTGTTTCGTGAAACGTGGAAAAAAGTAAATTTCGTTCAGTGAATAAACACTATTATTTGAAAGGAAACACGGCGAAAGAGACAAAAGAAAAGCTCGATAAACATTAGAGTGAGTCCTCTGCGTCGGATTATATCGTAAAATAATAGATTGCTGAATTTAAACGCGGCCGCACTAGCACTGCAACAATGCCATCAACAGGAAGGCCTATTGGTGGAGGTGGTTACTGAAGAAAATATCAAGAAAATCTTCGATATCGTTATGAATGAGCGCCGAGTCAATATATGTACATGAGATTGTTGAAATGGTAAAAAAATCATATGAACGCGTGTTCAACATTTTGTATAAACATTTGCATATGAAAAAACTATCGGCAAGATGGGTGCCGCGTTTGCTGAGTGTCGAACAAAAACGAGTTCGACAGACATCTTCGCAGCGGTGTTTGGACTTGATAAAGTGTAAACCTGTTTTATTGGCGTCGATTAATAACTGTTGATGAAATGTGGGTCCACCACTACACCAAATATTAATCGAAGCAATGGGCTCAATTTTATTTAAATTGTATGTTAATGAATGTGTGTTTCAGTCAAAAACGTTTACGAAAGGGTGAACACATTTTATCAACTATTTACTATATTGAGGATACTAAAGGAAACCCGGGAGATTCGGGACGTTTGTTAGTCACAAATTTGCGTTTAATTTGGTATTCCCTGGTGCATAAGAAATTCAATCTTTGTAAGTTGAGACTATGTATGTATGCATACACATATGTTCATTGTTACATACGAGGGCGGATTGATGTTGAAGCTACCTAGCCCTAGATGGCAGCACAAACACATGTTTTTTCTTTTTTGAAATTGCAGCTGTGGAAAGTCGGCTGTTAAATTTTCACCTAAATTCATCTATTAGTTTATTTGTTGTAGTCGTTTGAAGTAAGCAACTTTTGTGTTTCGTGAAACGTGGAAAAAAGTAAATTTCGTTCAGTGAATAAACACTATTATTTGAAAGGAAACACGGCGAAAGAGACAAAAGAAAAGCTCGATAAACATTAGAGTGAGTCCTCTGCGTCGGATTATATCGTAAAATAATAGATTGCTGAATTTAAACGCGGCCGCACTAGCACTGCAACAATGCCATCAACAGGAAGGCCTATTGGTGGAGGTGGTTACTGAAGAAAATATCAAGAAAATCTTCGATATCGTTATGAATGAGCGCCGAGTCAATATATGTACATGAGATTGTTGAAATGGTAAAAAAATCATATGAACGCGTGTTCAACATTTTGTATAAACATTTGCATATGAAAAAACTATCGGCAAGATGGGTGCCGCGTTTGCTGAGTGTCGAACAAAAACGAGTTCGACAGACATCTTCGCAGCGGTGTTTGGACTTGATAAAGTGTAAACCTGTTTTATTGGCGTCGATTAATAACTGTTGATGAAATGTGGGTCCACCACTACACCAAATATTAATCGAAGCAATGGGCTCGAGGACTTCCACGAAACTCGTGAGAGTCCTCCGAATAAAGCAAAGACTGTGAAATCGGCTGGCAAGGTTATGGTCACTATATTTTGGTATGCACACGGAATATTGCTAATCGATTATCTAGAAAAAGGATCCACAATCACAGCAAAGTGTTATAGTGCATTATGGGATGAATTGATTGGTGCAAGCAAGAAAAAACGATCATATTTAGAGAAGAAAAAAGTGCTCTTTCTTCAAGACGACGCACCAATTCATACAGCATTATATACGATGCTAAAACTACGTGAAATATACTTCGAATTGGTTGATCATCCACCTTATTTTCCAAATTTGAAAAAATGGCTTGCAGGAAAAAGATTCATCTCAAACGAAGAAGTGATTACCGAAACTATCGCGTTTTTTGAGAGGTTGCCAAAACCAGATGGTTCAGATGGTATAAAAAAAGTTGAAATATCGTCTTACTAAGTGTATTGAGCTAAAAGCAGACTATGTTGAAAAATAAATGGTTTTTGACAAAAACAATGTCTTATCCTACCTAGGTAGCTTCTATATCAATCCGCCCTCGTATGTGTGTATAGACACTACTTGTGGTCTCCACTAGCCATCAGTCAATTCGGTTTGTATAGTTTTCTCATGTTCATATTTTGTCCATGAGAATGGTTTCAACGCTTAAAGAACGAACGGTGATTTTGATGTCGAAGACCAGGGGGCTAATTCTGTCATTTGTGATCACGGTTGCATTCGAATGGTTACTCGCTATCGAATGCCATCATTAGAAATTTCGAAACCTTTTACTCGATATCGAATGAGATAATCCCAAAAGTGTAATAACTCGCACATTCGAGTAAAAACTCGCTCGTAAGAATTGGCCCCCAGCATTGCGTTGGAAGAGAGAAGATGTTCGAAGATCCAGAATTTGAAGCATTACTTGATCAACACTCGTGTCAAATGCAACAAAAATTGACAGGATCATTAGGACTGACGCAACAAGCCATTTCAACGTGCCTAAAAGTCGTAAGAATGATTTAGAAATAAGGAAATTGGGTGCCGACGGCTTTCGTAAATCCAGAATTGAAAGCATTACTTGATCAAGACTCATGTCAAACGCAAAAAAAAAAATTGGCAAGATCATTGGGGGTGACGCAACAAGCCATTTCAAAACGCCTAAAAGTCATTGGAATGATTCAGAAACAAGGAAATTAGGTGCCGAGAGATGTTGAACGGCATTAATTTGCTTGTGACGGGTGGGATTTCTGCATCACATTGTGACTGAAGACGAAAAATGGGTTCATTACGATAATCCCAAGTGCAGAAAATCATGGAAATATCCCAGCCATGCTTCCACGTCAACGGCCAAACCGAAAATTCACGGTTCCATGGTCATGCTCGGTATTTGGTGGGACCAGTTCACCATGGTGTACTATGAGTTATTTAAACCGACTGTCACAGTCTCAGGCGATCGTTGTTGAACGCAGTTAAAGCATTAGAGCCAACCATTGAAAGATAAACGCCCGCAATATAACGAGAAACTTGATTAAGTGATTTTACAACGTGACAATGCCTGACCCCATGTTGCGAAAGTGGTCAAGACATACTTGGAAACGTTGAAATGAGATGTAGCGCCCAATCCGCAGTAGTCTCCAGACATTGCTTCCTCGGACAACCACTTGTTTCGATCAATGATACATGGCCTGGCTGACCAGCACTTCCGGTCTTATGAAGAAGTAAAAAATTGAATCGATTCCTGAATCGCTTCAAAACATGACCAGTTTTTTCAACGCGGGGTCCATTTACTTTCCGAAAGATGGGCGAAAGTAGTAGCTAGCTATGAACAATACTTTAAATCATAAAATGAACAATACTTTAAATCATAAATTTTTACAATAACGCCTCGAGTTTCGGGGAAAAACGGCGGAAGCCGTAATATAAAAATATTGTTACGTTTTTTGCCTCTAAAAATGCTTTTGCGGATTCTTCGATTACAAATGAACATGAACACCCTTATTTGTTATACAGTACTTAAATAGTTCACAACTTCATTTACACTTGATACCAATGTGTACAAAAACACTAGACTTGCTTTCTTTACTTGTGACTATCTTACTCAAAGCTTAAAAATAAACTGACTCGTTACCGCCGACCTGTCTGCTGTTTATACTTCATAATCATCTTCTATAATCATGCCGATCATGCTAGTTATTCATAATTCTAGACTCAAATGTACAAATATAATTCTTACGCTTATACACATTCACACATATGCTTGCGAACTTTAAGCAAGTGACAAAAACAAACAATAAGAAATGAAATGCACAGAATGCAAGAATAACAACAATATCATTTGTAGTTGATTTACTTGGAATTTAACACATGGTTGTTACAACAACAAACAATAATAAAACGAATACCAAGAATACAAGAAAAGCAACAACATCATTTGTAGTGGCCTTGCTTGGAAGCATAAAATGCACTAAAGAACACATTGCACTACTATGCAGTAGTTCCAAGCACTGTATTTTAGAACAACTTTTAAAACAAAACAAGCAACCAGTAGAATATTTGAAAACAGAACAAACACTTCATAGTATTGAAACACATATACGACAGTGCTTGACTGTACTTGAATTCTGTTTCATATTAAAAACCAAAACAAACCAAGAGACTGAAGCAAATAAACGGCGACTCATAGCGAGTGCACTAAAACATTGGCACATGAGCAAACATTGTATATAGCTAGTGTTGCCAGGAGATTTTTAGTGAAATTCCTACCATACACCTGCAATCAATTAATGCAGCCATATGCTTGAGCATCGATGTCAGAACATGAACGAAATATAGATATGAACGGTCCACATTAGCCATTTGCGAAATTCGACATGATGCTCATGGCTAGTGGAGACCCCCAGTTAGGTGTTTAGAACATTTCGACAATGAAATGCTTGTTTTGAAATGTGAAAAAAGAGGATGGATAGTACTTGAAAATATTACGATGTCTTGTAAGAGATTTTTCTGGTGCTTGAGTAGCCCTCTAGTGAGCACTCATAAAAAGGGGTGTTAGAGGGCTAACATGTTCACAGTCGACATGATGCTCATGGCTAATGGAGACCCCCAGCTGCTTGAGCAGCCCTTTAGTGAGCACTCATAAAAAGGGGGTGTTAGAGGGCTAACATGCTCAGAAAAATTTTTCGCGCGGAAAAGTTAGTGCGGGTCTTATTCTTCTAGGATCGAGTCAAGTGTAGTTGTAAGTTTGTAGAATTTCTCTCATTATTCCCAACTTTGATCACAGACGAGATATCATTAATTTAAATAATAATAAAAATAATAGCGTAGTTCTTTTTTGTCAGCCATTGGCTATGGTCGTATCGCCAATATTAGTACAAAAACTGTGACTAACAAAGTGCGTGGCAGTTGTTTGGCTTTATACATTTTGGCTATTGGAGGCAATACTCGTTTTGAGTTTTTATTTACGGATGTCTCAGGCGAAACGGAGCGTAAAAGGATGCCCATATTTCAAAGTGTATTCGATGTTTATAAGTAAGCAGAAATATTTCACACTCTAACAAGTATATATCAGTTAAGTGTGTTCACGTATGTGGTCACTGTTACTTCTAGTTTATATCAGCGCACCTATTTGTATCGAGATTTAAAATTACGTGGCGCTATTCTTAAGTCTGGTCGTTTAATAATTTTGCCAAACGAGCAGGTTTACAACAGAGTGGATGGTGTCTGGAACCTATCAAGCGATCAAGGAAATTTGGGTTCGTTTGTGGTCAGCAATATAAGAGTAGTCTGGTATGCCAATGCCAACGAAACGTTTAATATTAGTTTGCCCTACATGCAAATTGCCAACGTGAGTTGTAAACAAAACATTCCAGGGGGGTTACTCACTATTGCGATGCGAAAGAAAAATGTTTCAAAATCAAAGAATTGGTACCCTGTATTGCGTTTTCGTATTCTCCTTTCGCATTTAATTTTTCCCTTTCACTCTTTTTTTATTTTATCATCCTCCGCTATTGTTTATTTTGTGGTACCAGTGTTGCATTTTCAAACTATTTCGGGAAAAAGTTTGCGCAAATGGCATAGAGTACCACATTATACTCTTATCGCATTTACTTTTCGCATCGCAACAGAGAGTAACCTCCAGTTTTATTAATTTATTTCAAGTTAAAAATTGACTCTTTTTTTTTCTCTCTCTCTTAGATACGCATACGAGAGTCAAAATATGGTCCTGCTTTGGTAATACAAACGGCCGAAACTGGTGGCGGGTATGTTCTAGGTTTTCGTATTGATCCAACCGAACGTTTAATGGAAATTTTCCAAGAACTTATTTCATTACATTCGGTTTATACGGAAAATCCAAATTTTGGCGTTGTTTATGAAACATTGGAAAAGGAAAAACAAAATGCATCCGCCAATTCACAACGAAATGAAATACGCATTGAGGAATTTCAAGAAATTGATGAACATCAGGAAAAGGAAATCAATTCGAAATTGAATACATATTTGGCTGCCGGTAGTTTGTCTGTGGGAGAAGAGAAGCCTCCACGCGAGCCGGTTTACTGCAAGGAGTTGGGCTTTGCTATGGAGCGTATACGCGACGGTTATAAATTGAAAGATTTGTGGGATGTTTTGCCCCAGCAGATGATATTAGTTGAAGAAGAATAATTATAAATTTGCTAATAATTATTAAAATGAGTGAATAAAAAATTATCGTTTATGCTTATGTACATGAATATTCAACCTATTCCAAAAGTCGTCACATCAAGTCGACATCAACAAATTCTAGCCTTTACATTCGTGATTGACAAGAGTTATTTAATAGACTTCTACCATTTTCTAGATGTAATTAGCAACGCGGGAGTTTTTTACGTCGAGTCAATACGATTACGATGTCGATTCCTGGAGAAAGGTGCGCTTAATTGGTTATCTTTGACGCACGCAACCGTAGTTTTCATCTACACGCAAAGAACAGGTAGTTTGATATATGGTTGCGATAACATTAGTATATATTCTATAACGTTGTGAACTCATATTAAACGCAGCGTATTATCGGTTTAACTATAGTTTGTTCCTCTGTAAACATGTTACTGTTTGCATTTCAGTAATTTTATTGTTACTATCTATAAACTCTAATATATGATCGCATACAATAATACCAATTGTGAAAAATTTTTTTAAAACCACAATAGGTTTTATCACATCCAATACAAAAATATTTGTTTTTATAATATATATGATACGCTTATTCATATGCAACAAAAAAGTTTAAAAAATAAATTTACTATTGATGTCATTAATAATATTTTCCTTGTAGTCACTGACATGTAATTTTGTTTCAGTTCAACTTTTTCTCTGGAAAGAAAAAAATATTTTTTGTGCCTATAATTTAAAATTTTTTATATAAAAAGGAAAAACAAAAACGTGAAATAGTAGAAAAAATATATATTGAATATTCGCGAAAATATAAAGGTAAGTCTGTTTAATATGAAGATATAAACATATGTAACAATACGTGCAACCATATTAATATGGTTACATATGACTGTTAAAATTGCAATCTATGACGGAATTCTTATTAAATATTTAGGTTTTATTGTAGCAGATGGATATTTCAACATCGAAGAGCAGATGCAGTGCAATTATTTTTACTAATTTATATTAAACGTAATACTAAAATATATTATAAGCTGTCTTTTTGTTGTAATTAATTATCATATTTATGTATTTGTGTTACTTATAACCAAAATATCGTTCTATTACAATAAAGAGGTTTGAGATATTAGTATGATTATTTCATGAAATTAACATGGTTACATATGATAAAAGTATGTGTGGTTAGTATAAAAATATGGTTGAGTATGACAATTAGTTGAAAGCTTTATTAACCAATATTACTTATTATTATAACAATGTTAAACAAATATATAGTATGTGTAATAACCTCTTCCCTGACCCAATCACCAAACACCAACGATTTTCGATTTAATTATATTTTTTCTAATTTAATTATATTTTCTCAATTTAATTATATTCTTTCAATTTAATTATATTTTTTCTTTAGCTTGAATTTCTTTCCAAAACCTACTCTGTTGCTCGCTTATTTTTCAATACCATTTTTCACGAGAAACTCCACAACTATATCTGTGTTGCCAGATCTCTCCATCTAACTAGTGTTGTCAGATCTCCACAGTATGGTTACTTATAGTATTTTTTTACAATACTATGGTGTACCCTATCAATGGCGTTTTAAATATAACTATGTAGTATTATCAGGTACAGCCATATAATTCAACTATAGTATGTTGCCCTTAGAATATTGTCATATCAACCATATAATTTTTTCTACGTGTACATTCAATTTTTAACATAAAAATTTATTTTCAAAAAGTAACGTGCTCGCATGCGAGCAACTCGTCTAAAATATTTGTATGAAAGTTACTAGTGCTATCCATAGAACACAGACTCAAAAAATTTAGTAACTTTCATACAAATTTTCTAGACAAATTGCTCGTCTGTGTTCTATAAGCACCACGTAAATTTTTTGAATGACTTCTATATAAAATTTGTGCTATTCATAGAACACAGACTCGTCTAAAAAATTTTATATGGAAATCACTCAAAACATTGAGTAACTTTCATACAAATTTTTCTAGACAAGTCGCTCATCTATGTTCTATGAACAGCGCATCAGATTTTCTTTATTAATTTTATAATGTGCTGTTCATAGAATACAGACGAGAGACTTGTCTAAACAAATTTGTATGGAAATCACTAAAAAAATTGAGTAACTTGCATAAAAATTATCTAGACGAGCTGCTCGTCTGGCAGTTAAATACTTCCCAAAATTATGTGATGTTCACAGATCGCAGACAAGCGACTGGTACAAAAAATTTGTATGGAAATCACACAAAAAAAAAATTGAGTAACTTTAATTTGTATGCATGTTACACAATTTTTTGAGCGATTTCCAAAAAATTGTTTAGATTGGTCGCTCGTCTGTGTTCTATGAACAGCACATACAAATTTTCTAGACGAGTTGCCCGTCTGTGTTCTATGAACAGCCCCTAAAAAAAGATTAACAGCCTGTTCATAGAACGCGTTTTAAATAAAGCGAAAACCAGCAACACGTTTATGATTACGTAAGAAATTGAGTCTGTGTAACGCGCTTCTAATTGTTCAGTGTTCAGTTACGTTATGCACGTATTAGTACACGTATTAGACAGAAAGCAGACGTCAGTTGTTAGGTTTTTCGTCCAAAAAGTTTTTTTTCGCGTTGCATGAACGCAAGTAAGAAAAACGTCAAGATTTCTTCGCGTTTTTTGAGCACATTGTGTTCCATGAACAGGTTGTAAAGATTTGTAGCAGGGACTCAAAATGAGTATTGTGGAAATGTTTCCACAATAACAGCTAGCAACTTGTCAAACAAATTTCTTTCCTGTAGTGCGATTCTCTATCTTTTAACGATTCGATAATCGCAACTTTTGTCATCAAATTTCATCGCTTGCACTAACGATTAAGTGATTCTATAACATAACTCTAACGATGGTAAACAGCTGTATTTTTCTGTTCATTCATATAAGCATCACGTGGCATCTCTGCCAGAAAAAAGCGAAAACAATAAATTTTTCCATAACAATATGTATACATATTGATTTTTATTTTTAAGTGACAATAAATATTATTTAATTTGTAATAAGGTAAGTAAAATAAAATAAGTGTCCATATGTTTCATTTATTTTTTAATATGTACTAATTTGTATATGTTCAGAATGACCACAACTAAGACTGGTGATAATCAATATAGCTTTTTAAATTCATTAACTGTCAACTCAAAGGAATTGCCCAACTCCCGATAAACACACTGATTATCCCTTCAAGCGTTCAAACTTTTTTCATCCCTTGAAATTATACTGAAATTTTTGTTTTTGAAAATTTATTTAATAAATATTTTATGTATTTAATATATAATAAATATTTTTATGTCTTAAAAATCAGATTGTAAGCACTTTATTTCATGGATGCACAATTAAAAAAAAATATACTTTAACGATTGAAAACGATTGAAGAAAATTTTTGTCTTTAAAGTGCTGTCCACACCTGACACGAGAACACTAACAGGAACAGCAAAATACTGTTACTGTCAGTTGTAGACTGCAAATGTTAATGTTCTCTTGCCGTCTTGACACGGCTGTTAAGACGTCTGTTTTAAAAGCTCTGTCTTAACAGAAAATGACATTTTAATATGGAAAAAGTAAAAATAGTTTCAAATTAAGAAAAATTGCCTAAAAAAGTTCAAATTCTTATTTTAGATTATAAATTTTGCAACAAAAACATATTTTTTTCCACAAACTATAAAAAAGGGCATAACAATTGATGATGTGCTTTTGTTGACGGAGTTAAAATAATGAAAAATCAAGACATACGGGTACTCCACCATATAACAATCGAGCCGTCAAAGGTATGCTTTAACAGTATGTCTTAACAGTGTTTCATGTCTAATGTAGACGGGCTGTAAGAAATCAACAATCGGCAGTAAAATTAACAGCTGATTTTGATCGACTACGAATATCGTTATGAAAATGTTACAGAATAGCAAATTCGATAAAATATCGTTATAATTATTTTAATGATTCGATTATCGCTATATAAGTTACAGAAGCGCACTACTGATGCCAATACAGTTATCGAAAAATCGATGGCACGATATCGACAAATTTTGGTCTTTCCAAATCGAGCCACCTTAAATAAATATAGGGTCAGATTTTTTGCCATCTTAACAGGATTCGGGGTCCTTTTAAACTAAAAATGAAAAAAAAAAAAATACAAAAACAAAAACAAAAAGAAATTCTTGTCTAATGTTTAACCGGACTGAATTGAGTACAGTAGTCAGAAATGGGTTAATCTATTACAAAAGCTGCTGTGGGCGTTTTTTAAACTCAGCAACCATGTTCAGGTTCATTATTTATTTGCTCCATTGGAGCAGTGATTAAAATTGAATAGATAACAAATTTTAAATGTTTTAAATTTAATTTTTTTTTTATTTATTTATATTAATTAGTGGCTCATTAAATTGTTTATAATAATTTAAATTGTCATACTTGTGTAATTTGTGTCCTTGTGTGTGTTTTTTTTTTGTAGTTTTGTTTTTTCTTTTACTTGATTTCACAATATGCCTTGATATTTCTTTAAATACTTAATCTAAGCTTTTAATTTCCTTTTTTTTAAAGAAAAACAAAAAGGAAATATAATTTAAACACAAAATGTACATTCACATACATAAATGTTTAATTAAATTCATATGCAAGTTTTAAAAAAGTGTTTCTTTTTGCACTTCCTAAACTAAAATTAAAATTTATATAGTGCAGCGTATGTTAAAGAAATAAAACTTAAAAATAACTAAATCAAAATAATAATAAAAAAATCTAAACAAATTATATTAAACATACATTGTTTTTCAATATTATATCACAACACAGTTTTTCGCTTCTTGTTTCTTTTTTAATTTCAAAGAAAGATTTAAATCTTTATCCATTTATTATTAATATTATTATTACTTTTTTTTTGTTTGCATATTTTTAACACAAATAATATTTACTTTATTTATAGTTTAAAACATTTATTATATGTATCCGAATTTAGGTGGAGTAAAAAAAATGTATAATATAATAATTATAGGAAAATACAATTCTTTTGTTTTATTTTTTGTAATATGATTACAAACACTTTTATTGTGATTCGAAATTTGTATTACTATTCATTAAATAATTATTATTTTTTTAATTGTATTTTTTAAGAAAATTATTATTTTTTGTTTCTTTTTTTTTTTTAATAATAACTGTTTACAAGTTTCAATTTTTTATTTGAATATTTTGGTTTTTTTTATTTGATCTCATTTACATGAAAGGCGAATTCATAACAGATAAATGCAGCAGAACAATAAATACAACATTGCAGCAAAAAAAAATCTTTTTCAAATGTCAGGGAAAAATAAAAACACAAAAAGTAATTAAAAAAACAAGTAAAAGTGTGGTAAATTCGGCTGGGCCAAATCTAAAATACCCTTCACAATAGTCACGTATAAAAACGCGGTTTAGGCTAAATCTCTGGTATATATGTACCGATATCGGAGATTTCCATTTTCCATATTTATATAACTTTATTTCGTTACCAAAACTGTTTTTAAGCAAAAAAAAGTTGTTTAAGTTCACTTACGCGACATTTTCATTAAAACCGCGGTTTAGGCTATATCTCGGATATATATGGACCGAAATCGGAAATTTTTATTTTCCAGATTTATATAACCTTACTTTATTACCGGAACTGCCTTTGAGCAAAAAAGGTTGTTTAAGTTTACTTACGGGACATTTTCATGAAAAACCCGATTCATGGTATATCTGGGGTATATATGGACCGATATCGAAAATTTTCATTTTCGATAATTATATAACCTTAATTTATTACCGGAACTGCCTTTGAGCAAAAAAAATTGTTTAAGTTTACTTACGGGACATTTTCATGAAACACCCGTTTTAGGCTATCTCGGGTATATATGGACCGATATCGGGAGTTTTCATTTTCCATATTTATCTAACCTTATTTCATTACCAGAACTGTAATTAAGGAAAAAAAATTGTTTAAGTTCGCTTACGCGGCATTTTTATGAAAAACCCCGTTTAGGTTATATCTCGGGTATATATGGACCGCTATAGGAAATTTTAATTTTTCATATTTATGTAAACTTATTTTATTATCAGAACTGTTTTAAGCAAACAAAAAAATGTTTAAGTTCATTTACGCGACATTTTCATGAAAACCGCGGTTTAGGCTATATCTGGGTTATATATAGACCGTTATAGGAAATTTTCATTTTCCATATTTATATAACCTTACTTTATTACCGGAACTACTTTTAAGCAAAAAAAAAGTTGTTTAGCTTCGTCTATGCGACATTTTCATTAAAAATCCGATTTGGGCTATATCTCGGGTATATATGGACCGATATCTGAAAAAAAAATTTTTTGCCTTTAAGTCACCATGCTTAATAAGTGTGTGAAGTTTGAAGCAAAACAAACAACTTTTGTTTTAAAAAAATTTTCATACAAAACTGCAAAAAAATTGATTTTTTCGGAATTTTGAATATATCTCAGCTATACGTGGACCGATATTACTGAATTTCAATAGCAAACCCATGAATCGATGGGGTAAAAGAATGGTGAAAGAAAAAAGTTGCTAAGTCTAATGGTTTTCTCAGAAACGGTATTTCAACAGCGGACAGACGGACATCGCTTAATCGACTTTTACATTAATTCTGATTCAGAATAAATATACTTTATAGCGTCGCAAAAAAAAAAAACTGTAGAAATTACAAACGGAATCACAAACTTATATATACCCTTTACATTTTTGTGAAGGGTATAAAAATATATTTACAAGTAAAGAAAAGTTGTTAATTATTTCGTGAAAATTAAAGTCTGTATGATCTGAAATTGAAAAGGCGAAAATGTCTCCAGCGGGTTGTTAATTATTTCGTGAAAATTAAAGTCTGTATGATCTGAAATTGAAAAGGCGAAAATGTCTCCAGCGGGTTCTGGATCATACCTGGCTCTTAACTTAAGCTGGATTCACCCATTGTTTCCGAACAAAACTTTTGTCCAGACAAAATTTTTTTTATATGTATTTTGACGTCTCTCTTCTTGAGAGAGAGAAAATATTTTTTACAAACAACTCCCAACTTGAATTGGTTTATATTTTGTCCGGACAAAATTGAAATAAGATGCCAATAGGATACATTTTTTCATACAAAATTATATTGAGTTGCCCCATCGAATAAAAAATTTACATATTCAGATATGTGATGGGAACCGATCGTTTTGAAAAATATCGTTTTCACAAAGTGTGATGGATAACGATCGTTTTTGAAAATGTTTTAGGAACCATTTTTTAGTGATCACATTTTCAAAGCCATGCTATTATATAAAATATATTTACATTTAAAGCAGTAAACAAAAATATTTTTCGAATGCCGAAGAAAAGTGATTATATACGAAGTTTTAAATATTTCCAAAACGATTAAAATATGTTCATCACACCTTTTTTCTTTTCTAAAACTAAAAATTTTCAAAATTGATTTCCTGGTTAATTTATTTTCAGTCGTATTTAGTATAATAGTGTTGTTTTCAGAAGTCAATCATGTCCAAAAAATATTTTCAAACATACTCATTTTCCAGCACACCTTCTGAAAATGATATATTTCCAAATGATCGGTTTACATCACATACCTGATTAATTTTATTCTGATGAAATTTCAATTGTGGCTGCCATTTGATAAGTAATAAAAAATAAGTAATAATTTTAATATGGAAATAAATGAATTGATTGCCCAAAAACTTATTGAAGAAATGAAAAAGCCAGGAAGAGAGTTTATGTACTATATAATGTGTAAAAATAATCCACTGCTCTTCTTTGCTTTAAAAGTCTTTTCACTGCAACTCCTTTTTTTTATATACCTATATGTACTTGGCTAATAATAATGCTTAGTGTATTTCAATGGCCATAAGCAAACGCAGTTTTCTTTTTTCCATTATTATCACACAATATTTACTAATAATTGAGAATATGTGAAATACGCCAGGAAAATAAACCAAAATAATAACAAGCAGTACTGCCACCTTGTAAAACTAATAGATTTTGTTCACATATGGCAGCTCTTATTTTCCGGAACATTTTTTTGCAATGGGTAAATCGTGCTGCAGAAAACTCTCAGTAAAAAAAATATTTGTCCGGACAAAAATTTTGTTCGGAAACAATAGTCAATTTCAACTGTTATGAATTCGCTTTGTATGTATGTATGTGATATACAAAGTCAAAAGTAATCCTTAAAAAAAGTAGAGAGCAAATTAATTTTTTTGTAAGAAAAGTCAATACAAAATAATTCCAGAGATTATTACTTTCCCATTTCTTAACTATTTGCAATTTTTTATGCTACTTTTAATATGCATCCCTGTTCTGAAATCTCGGTGATTTTAAAGCACGAACGGTTGTAAAATCATGGAAATGTTTTCTTTGGGTTCTGAAAATCACGAGATTTTTTCTCTCAGAGTGTGTTTCTTTTGCCAAAAAAAAAAAAAAACGCACAAATTTCGTGAATGTATTTTCGTACAGCTGGCTGTTAAAATCTTTCAAGTAAATCTCGAAGATTGCCAAACGCCAGGCGAATTCATTACTAGGTGAACTTGACAGCTCAGGTGAATAATTTTTGCTTGCCGCGTTTTTTCGCACCATTTTAATCTGAGGTGTTTTTTTTTTGTATGATTTAGTGAAGTTTCAAGAAATTTTTGTGAATTTAAAAGTGAAAAACCATTATCTGCCACTTCGTCTATTTCGAATAAATATTTTCATTCGCATAAAAACTTTTGGAGACAAAGTTTTGGTGCAAAATGTAATTTTCCCCAATAAGTTGACACCGATGTTTGGTCAAGAGGCGTGTGAAGTTGTTGAACGGCAGAGAAACGATGTCACAATCCGTAAAGATGATAAGCTATACAGGCGCAACGTTAGCCACCTGAAGAAGTTGCCTACAACGTCGGAACCGGGCGATAGTAATTCTTGTGCAGATCGTGTAGAGAAACAAATTGACCAGGAGCAGCTAAACCCAAGACTAACGTTGAAGCTGAAAAACATCGGAGGGATGTGGAGATCTGAGAACACTAGTTAGATGGAGAGATCTGGCAACACAGATATAGTTGTGGAGTTTCTCGTGAAAAATGGTATTGAAAAATAAGCGAGCAACAGAGTAGGTTTTGGAAAGAAATTCAAGCTAAAGGAAAAAATATAATTAAATTGAAAGAATATAATTAAATTGATAAAATATAATTAAATTAGAAAAAGTATAATTAAATCGAAAATCCTTGGTGTTTGGTGATTGGGTCAGGGAAGAGGTTATTACATTGGCAGAGGAGGTCTTGAAAAGAAATTCAAGCGGAAGAAAATATAATTAAATTGGAAAAATATAATTAAATTTAAATCTTTGCTGTTTGGTATTTGTATCAGGGAAGAGGTTATAACCAATGTAATAACCTCTTCCCTCCAAACACCAAAGATTTTCAATTTAATTATATTTTTTCAATTTAATTATATTTTTCCAATTTAATTATATTTTCTTCCGCTTGAATTTCTTTTCAAGACCTCCTCTGTTGCTTGCTTATTTTTTTAATGTATTTATGCGAATGAAAATAATTATTCGAAATAGAGAAAGTGGCAGTATAATCTGTGAATTTAATTACAAACAATTATAGAAATTTGTATTTAACGTTTATGTAACAATTTTTCTTAGCTGAACAATCTTAGGTGAATTTAGATTTTGACATGCCCAGTAAGTTTTCCAATAACAAAATACATAGTACTGAATTCGCCTAACCGCTTGCATTCACCTGTATAAATTCGCTTTAACCAAACAAAAGTATTTTTTCGTTAAAAAAAAAGCAATGCTTTCACTAATTTGTGAATTTTTAAATTTGTTTTGTATAAAAAATACAATATTGCAGAAATAAGTAAAAGGCACATTAAGTAATCAAACAGTTTTTATTGGGGTCATAGCAAAATAAACACAATATATGAGCAAGTGATTTAAAATCTGCAGCCGCTTAGCTGACCAGTATAAAATCACGAGATTACTCAAATTTTTGTGCGCAGAGCACCATTTCCGTGATTTCAAAACACTACCGTGAAAAGTGATTTACGAAACATGCCTTCTCAGGCATGTTTTTATAGAATTTTTATAGAAGTATAATTAAAGGTTTCGTATCCTCCAAATTACCAAATTCTAAAAAAAAAATTAAGGGGAAATGAAAAATAGAACACATATATAACACAAACTGTAATTAACTTCCGCAAAAAGTTGCAAATTAATAAACCAATGAAAGTAGATAACCATAAATAAAAAAGATGAAGTGTTTTGAAATATGACTTGTGTAAATCTAAGACAATTTTATATTTGATTTTGCCTAATAGTAAAACTAGAAGATAATCTGGGGTCTAATCACCGCATGCGATACCGAATTAACTATCCTATCGAAGAACATTACGATACGTAAAGATTATCCGGCATGTTCCAGAAAAGTAGTAGAATGAAAATAAAAAACGATTGGAAAAGTTAACTTATCATTTTTGTTGTTCTGAAAAAGTAGTAGTTTGGGTGTCTCGTAGAATGAAAATAAAAAATGATTTGAAAAGTTAACTTTTCATTTTTGTTGTTCTGAAAAAGTAGTAGTTTGGGTGTTTCGTTCGAACTGAACTTCGAAAATAAAACTTGGATAAATATTCAAATATCTAGTACTGACACGAACTGCGTTTTCAGTTTTATTTGTTTTTATTTTTTTTTTATATAAACCAGGGGCCAAATCACCGCATACGATATCGAGCAAAATTATCGAAATTTTTCATTTTGGTATCACGGCATACGATATCGAATAAACTGTATTGCAATAATATAAAAAAGTTAAAGGATTTATTTTTTGTATTCCTACTTTTAGGGAACGTATGGTCTTCAATCTATTGCATTTTGTTTAAATTACGATCCACTATGCATCGGTTGCCATAATTTAGATGTATCGTAATGTTATTCGATACGATAGTTAATTCGATATCGTATGCGATGATTAGACCCCAGTACTGAAATGAACCATATTTTCAATTTTAATTTATTTTTGCGATATGCGTTTTGCGACGTGCAAAATTTTTAATCTAATGCTTGTTATTTTATAAAAGCCAAATTTAGGTTTAACAAATTCTTCCTCAACAACGATGATCGTAATTTTTTAAGTGCCATTTTATTTAAAAATTTGATATTGCCGGTGGGGGTAAACCCAAGACATGAAAGTGATGACGATGATGATCGGAAGAATTAGTGATTCCGTAACCGCTGTAATAAGAGATGATATCGCCAATCGACTTTAGTTGATAAAATAACAATTATTAGTTTTTTATATACAGCCCAATTATGAATAAAAATTCTGTGGGAATTTTATCACTTTTCCCTTTCCTTCAATTATTAACAAAAATTAAATATGAGGTTTTTAAATTTTTTCTTCTCTCCATCCGTTGAAAACACTAAATGAAGATCAACTCTTCAATTCTTACCGTCAAGTTAACGAAAATTGTGCTTTTCTCTTTAAATTGAAGTGAAAAAAGTACTTAATACGAGAAGTAAATTTCATGAGGATTAAATTCCGAGAGAAATAAATTCCGTGAGAATATTCATAATTGGGCTGATATTTTCCTTATTTTGCCTATAAATATATCGCTCCTTTATTGCAACATAGTCATATCTCAAAAAAGCTCGTTTCGGGAAAAACGCATTTAAAATATTTAGTTTCCATACAAGTCTTAGCAAATTTTTTTTAGAAAATATCTCCCAAAGGAAACAGTTAAAAAGCAATTTGAATACATTTTTGGTACAATATAAATGATAGTACTATTAATAATTTTGCATTGTTATCTCGAAAAGCTCATTTTTTGAGATATGACTATGTTGTGATATGCCCAATTGTGTCTCAAATAAATAGTTCGTCATCTAACCCTCTTATTTCAATGGAATTGTAATTATACTTAGTTTTTCTGCAAAAGTTTTCATTTTCACAATGAAATTAAAAAGTGTTTTCAAACTACTACTTTTTGTGTAAAAGTAGTTTCCAGAATTAGACAATTCACTACAAATTAATGTTCGAAAACAAAACACAAATGAAAAGTAAAGAGTAGAATGTAGAACACCAAAGCTTGAAAATGAAGTGATTTCAAGCTATTCACTTCAAAGTAGAATCAAGAACATACCCGTATGACAAACGAAGCATATCGGATCATAATTTAAATGTAAAAGATTTAAGACTATCAGGCCTGTTCTGAAAACGGCGTGTTTTCAAATCACGAACCGTTTTGAAAGCACGCAGACAATTTGAAGCTGTTCTGCAAATCACGTGATTTTACGGGTTTCGAGGTGCTTTTAATTTGTCGAAAGCACGAAAAAACAGCTATTTTTACATTTTTGTTTTGTTATTTATAGTTTTATATTCTTAACCAGAATAAAAAGTGAATATTAAGTAAAAAAATAAACCAGCTGACTGTTAAAGAAAAAATGTAAATCACTACTATTGGTAAACACAGCAAAACAATTTCTCAAAAAACAAGCAGTGTCAATAACTTTATTAATATTTATGTTTCTGTGCGAATAAAACTTAATTTTATTACAAAAATCAACAAACAACACATCATTTTAAATACATAAAAATAGTTTTATTAAATTTGTATTGAAAAACACAGAGAAAATAACCAAGTGATATCAAAAAGCCAACCATTTGGCTAACCGGTTTAAAATCACGTGATTTGAATATTTTCTGTGTGCAGAACACCTTTTGCGTGATTTGAAATCACTTTGACAAAAAGTGATTTGCAGAACAGCCCTGTATGTGTTTCCTAAAAATACGAATACAAAAAAAAAATTGATTAACGTTTTTATATCACTACATTCGATATCGTATGCCGTGATACCGAAATGAAAATTTTCCTCGATATCGTATGCGGTGATTTGGCCCCTGGGTATCATATCAAGCGGTATGCTGTGAAAAATCACCTTGAAATCTTTAAGAGTTCGTAATGGACTAAAGACAAATCACTCGAATTTTCTTTAATCTATTACAAAAACTCGAAAATGCCGAAAGCCTCAGTATAAATAAGAAGTAATGTTGCAGAAATTGTCTTCATATTGTAAAGAGTCGGGAAATTCGGGTAATATATTTTCCCTACAGCAAACTGTTTCTAGCAAATTATTTTCCTACTGCGAAATAACATACGAGTAAACAGCACATATGTGGTGTTTATGAATCACGATGAATGAGTGATACGTTTAGACAATTTATATGAAATACATTCAAATTATTGTTTATGGGACACTCATTCGTGCCCCATAAACAATAATTTGCAAACAAGCAAGTTGTTTGCAAAATTTGTATAGAAATCACTAAAAATTCGATTGATCGTGATATGGAAACATTACATAATTTACACGGAGTGTTACCCAACTAACTGCTTGTTTTCTTTTAAGTTTTTTTTTTTCAAAAATATTAAGAAAATGGAAAAATATATGAATCTAGATACAACTGAAAAAGGAATAATCAGATAAAGAGTCTTTTGTATGTTAATATTGACACAACTAACTACTTTTTGCTCACGAATTATTGTAAATTCGAACAGATCAAATACTCTTTTGGCTGAGAAAGCCTTTAAAATATTCAAACTACTTTAATCGATCATTTACATCTGTGCCTATAAAATATGTATTAATTTTTGAGATTTATTCTATCTTAATAAAATGAAATACAGACATATAAAATTTAATATTTTTTAACTCCAACAGAGTTCATAATAATATCACGCAATGTTAAATTAAGTTTTTTTTTTAATATGATTTTATAAATTTGTTTAAAACTTGTGTGAATTTATGTAAATTTTTTGTATTGTAATAAATCAATATACAAGGGAATGAGTTAAAAGAATATAGTTAGCATAGAATGAGAATTCAAATTGAAATTACCAGCCACATCAAAAAACGTTGCTTTTTTTTAAGAGATCTTATACAATTCAAATAAACAGAATTATAGACAAGTTTACTAAAACCAAAAAACAATACAAACACATATTTTTTGTAAACTTTGGCTAGAAACTTGACTTAAATTTTACGTTTTTTTGTAACTGCCACAGCTGCTTCAACAATCTTACCCTGCTCGGTTAAATGCTTCAGTCTAGAACGTGTCATTGGCGGTGAAAACCTTACAACCGCTATTGGTTTTTTCGGGATATTTTTGGAGTATTTAATAGGTGTTTGCGTAGAGATTTGATTTGTTGAATATCTTGCACGCTTATTTGCAGGAGCACTCACCTCTTTAGCTGATAAACGAGAACTTTTACGTGCTGCTAGCACAGATTTATTGGAAGTTGATTTGGTAGGCAATGGCGAAGTGAGTACTGTAGGTATCACCAATTCTTCATCGTCATCATGATCATCTTCTTGGGCTGCTTTTCGCTTTCTCGCGCTTTTGCTTGCCGAAGCAACAGCTGGCATAGATACACTATTTTGTAATTTATTTCTTGCCTTCGTGGCAGCCAAAGCAACCATACTAATGGGTTTTGATTTTGCACGCCCTACATTTCTGAGAGATTTAGCTTTCGTTATTGCCATTGTTGATGCTTTGGAAATATTATTAATTTTGGCATTTTGTTTATTGGTATCTTTCGTGACAGTTTTAGAGGACGATTGACGATAACTTCGTGTCTTGGGTGTGTTTTTAATCGTTTCGTCTTGCAGCTGTTTTTTAACCGGCTTTTGCTTTTTTCGTGTATACAATTCTTCGATAGAGTCATCAGGCTCATCCACAAAAGCAGAGGCTAACATATTTTTTGATTGCATATTAATAAAATTTTTCACATCCGCTATCAAACACACAAATGCTGACGTACGATTTGGGGTAAAATATGAGGTGGATAAGCAAGTTGAGCTATAGTAAAAAAAGGAGACAATTATAATATACATATGTATATTTTTTTTTATAGTAATTTACGTTGGTTGCTTTGGATCAAAATTATCTAATAAGAAACATATATTTTGGAAAACTTAAAATATTTTTCTTGTTAATTTAGTTTTGAATTTTCATTAAAAATCTATGAAGTTGTGAAAATAATAACACAATTAGCGTAGTTTACTTAAAAAAAAATTTTAAAAACAATCAGTAAAAAATTAAATCAATCAAAGTAATTGATCAAATTCATGTATGCAATTTAGCACAGCAACACATCAAATTGTTTCCGTTAAAGTTTAGGTTTAACAGACTGCCAGGCAATGGAAGCTAGCCCACTTTGTTGTTCTTTCCTTTAAATTTCATTCTAAATTGTTTTGGTTTTCGGTCGGAAAACGCTTTCATTATATGTGTACCGGTGTAGACACAGTCAAAATGCTTGCTGTAAACTTCGCGTACGTGCGCTTGATGCATTGCATTTCATGCTTGATGGCCCATCAAACATTCATTTCAATTTTAAATACGCGATGTTCGTTTGCCAGGAAAATACCGGAAAGCATCAAAATATCTTAATTGGTATCATAAATTTTTTGTACAGGGTGTCCGCCGGGAAGGTATTCTACTTTCTTTTAACGACACTTTGGTAAACATTATTCTTGGCTTCAAGTTCATATCTGGCAGTCGTGAAGTACTCGAAAACACATGGTAAATTTATTATGGCAAAATATTCGATAAACCAGTGTTTTAATAGTTAAAGCATTTTATGAAAATCAATCATCGATTTTCATTAGGAAATCATAATGAGTGATGCGACTTATTTTCATTTGAATGCATCCTTTGCATCCATTCATAGTGATAGTCTGGTGTGCAATTTGGTGAGGAGGAATCATTACCCTATCTTTATCCCCCTGTATGAGAGAAAAATGAGTTTCACGCTACAAAATGAGTGTAGCGTAGAGCAGGCCAAAAACGCGGGCATTATGAGAGCAGCTAACTGGTTAAGGTACTACAGGATATACGGAGAGGATATCCGAATTTGTACTGATAGTAAGGCTGCGTTGTATGCACTAGCTGGGGTCTATACAACATTCAGGCTGGTTCGCGAATGACAGACATCTTTAAACTAGACAACGAGACAGTCGAACCTGGAACTTTTTTAGGGGTACGAAGGCACATTGCGGTGCCCGGAAATCTAGTAGCGGACAAACTGGCAAAGTCCGGTGTCCAGCTACAATAAAGGATATAGATAGGATCGTAGGAATCCTGCTTAGGAGCTGTAAGAAACAAGTGCAGCATCAACTTTTTCAGACCGCCCGAGAGAGATGGCCTAGTGAGGTCACTTGTCGAATGTCGAGGCTGACATGGCCCAGATATGATAACAGGGAACTAATATCTTTAGAGACCTGCCCCGAAGGAGATTGTGTTCTACTATGGCGGTCTTGGCGAATCATTGCCACATAGCGTCGCAGGCGAGGAGGTTAAATCTTCCATTAAATGACTTCTGTAGAAGTTGCAGAGACGAGGTGGAAGTAGAATGTTTGGCACTTCCTTTGTCCGGCGTCCAGCTATTTCCGACGATGCTGCACGATTTGGCAGAGGTATCGGAATGTGATGTAAATGCATTGCACTTCTTTATCCGATCCTCGGCTTGGTTCTAAACCAGTGATATGTAGATATGCTGAGATACACATCACACCCAGGCAACACAACGGTACCAGACTGGACCCAAGTGGGCTGACTCTTCAATGGCTGCCAGCCTGTTAAACCTAACCTAACCAATTCTTTGTCAATTAAAACAGCGTAACGGTAACTGTGAATTGGAGGCGATATTGTAATATGATTCAAAACTTTTTAACGCCACAACTACATACATACATCGATACAAAATTCTTTTACAGGAGAAAAGTATAGGCACAACGATCACTACATAAATAAAAACGGGTTACAGTAATTATCTAATATTTAGTTGGCAGTCCCTTTTGCTTAATAACCGACTTAAATCTATTTGCCACAGAATGCACTAACTTTTTAGTTACATTTTCGTCCATTCTACATTTTCGCCCATTCTATACCATTCTAAAATTTCTCCTACAAATGCTCAATGGAGTTTAAGTCTGGGCACTGCGGGGGGTGTGACAAAACATGAGCCGCATTATATTCAAGATACATCTTTACATCATTGGCTGTGTAAAGAGGATTGTTGTCTTGTTGGCATGTAAACGACCCAGGTAAGTTTAGCTTTTCTCGAGTTTTTTGAAATTTTCTTATATAAAGGTAAACTGTTCTGTCCAAGATCCTCTCAATAAATACGAGCTCTCCCATACCCGCAGGAGCCATACAACTCCATAACTTTACCGTTGGTTAAAGAGGTCTGGCTTACTCTTTCTTTTTCGTCTTACTCTTTCTTTTTTTTTACTTTCGTCTGTGAATAGTATTTGGTGTGTTTGAATGCATTCCATGCATTCTACAAAAAGTGTTTTGTTGGATTTGTTACTTTTTGAGGGCAACGAGAAAGCTTATCAAATATTGTGTTATTTAATTGTGTGTTTGAATGCATTCTATGAAATCTACAAAGACTCCAGAAATCGAATTGCCTATTTTCAAATTATTTGGCATAGTCCACTCTCTTTTTGGATTTACAGAAGATATGCACGTTTTGGGTCTGGCCACACGTGAGTTATACCCAACTTCGTGTAACATTTTCCGAACAGTTTTTGAGTGTACGTCTTTGCCAAAAGCTTGTTTTATCTCTGCGGCAACCTGAGATGTTATATTTGGATCACCTTTTACTTTTCGTTCGATTTGACAACTTTCTCAGTTAATTTGTGAGGTCGAACACAGTAACTTGCATTTTCACAGTTTTTTCGCCTTTGAACCGACTGGCTGCGGTTTATCAATTCTCCGATCGGAGCAAAATATTTGCCTTGATTATATAAATGCAAAATTATTTTGCGCTGAGACTCAGTCGTTTCACATTGTACACATTTTTAAAAGAGTACATACAAACAAAACAATTTTCATTTACTTAAATGAATAACAGATTAATATGTCTGTTCGTTTCCCCAAAATTTTTTAGAAATTTTTATTGTGTTTTAATGCATTTTACAGAATGCTGTTCGTTTACCCAAGTTGCAGTAAATGAGAACACAAAAAAGAGAGTAAAGTGACAGTTCGTTTACTGAGTACTTGTGAATTTTTACTGTAAAAATTTCTTGCAGTGAAGTTTAGTGAGATGAAAAACAAACAAAGGTAAGTAAAGTACATTGCAAATCCGGTTGCCCAAAATTTATTTAAGTTTTGTGTTATTTAAATTGTCTTATGTGTTTTATTAAGATAAACAATTTGTTGTTAGTCGCAATAATAAAAAACAAAACTATTAAATATTTTGTTTACTTATAATAAAGTTTAAAGTGATACTTCCACATCGCAAGCAAGTGGCTTGTCAAGAAATTTTATATGAAAAGCACTCAATTTTTGTGTGAATTCTGTACATGTAATAAACAGCCAGTTTACCAATTTCGAAAGAAAATCAATGCGAAAGAAAGCCAGTCACTCACATTCGAATCAATTTGGGTTTGTCTATCTCACTACTAATCGTTCGCATATTATTATGTATTTTCATTGAGTTTTGACACATCGTTCGTATAGAGAAAAGTTAGACAAACCCAAATCAGTCTTCTTTCGCTTAGATGGCGAACGCTAGCAGGCTGTCGAGATTGGTAAACTGGCTGAAAAACTAGTCGCTTGTTTGTGTTGTCGACATATCACATACATGCCTCTATTCAAAAAGTTAGTTTGTGTTTACGAATTTTTAATTTTTTTACGTACTTATAGACAAGAGAGTTCTTTGGAAAATGTTATTTCATCACAAACTTAACGATCACAATTACGATAATCGACGTATGTCCAGTAAAAGGTGGTAAAGTTTTGACTGGTTACTATAAGCATGGCTGATTACGGGTAGGTGACTAAAATGTGTTTAACAAACTTATCTTTTGGCAATTACCCCTGTGTGCGCTGTTGCATATGAGTGCAGTTTTATCAGCTGTTTACTGAAGTTTATGAATTTTCACTATTTTTCTGTTCGAGTACTTTTTTGGACAAGAGAGTTTTCAGAAAGTAATTGAAATGAAAAATTACTCATTTACTGCATTTTACTGTAAAGTAAACGAACGTATCTAATAACGGAATAGGTGTGTTTCTTTACTTTCCGGGCAAGTTTTGTGCAAAAGAGAGCATACATAAATTTCTCTCAAATACAGATTAAATTTATCTAAAGTACGGGAACGCAAAATCCAAATTTTTTACCCAAAAAGAAACTTATGCTATGTTTTGATGTGACAACAAAAATTGGCTTTTAGTTTTACGAAAAAAATACTATGATATTTTACACTTTTGGGCTTTACACTTTTACGGCCGTATTCATAAAAAATATTGTATGTTTATTAAAAGCTTAATTGATCAATTTTCAATAGAAATTTGTCAAATAACAGTTTAATAAACATACCATATTTTTTATGAATAAGGCCATTAGACTTTAGTCTTTTGCTTATTCCTTTTTATTTAATATTTATATAAAAACACTGAAATGATTTCTATACAAGTTGATTCAAATGAACTTTCGTTACTTTGTTATTGTTTATTTTTCGAACAGCTGATTGCTTAACTACTAGCCCAAATTAGCCCGAAGAAAAAGTACGGACTGTTTCGTGCAGGAAGAGGAACCATACTTTTCTCTCAAAACCGCTCTCATTTGCCCAATTTTAAAGTACGGGAACGCTTTTCGTGCAAATTGGGATCCCGCGATATCCCAAAATAGAGTAAAGAAACACACCTACCAGATTATTAAAATTGAAACAAAAGGATAGATACACAATAAATTGTGCCTATACTTTGCGCCAATGTATTTAGAACTTTTTGTACTTTTTTTATCTGCCAACAGAGTAACCTGAAATCTTTCTACACGAATAAAACTGATATAAAACTGAAATATACGGCAGACTATAACATATTAATAGTAACATTAATGCAATAAATATTTCTTCTGCTTTTAATGCAATCTTTGAATGCTACATGGCTGTTGTGGCTATATTTAAGTCCATCATTGTACATATGTATGAATATATGAATATACCTTGGCTTTGGTTTATAGATTCTGTGGAACTCTTTATTTTCTTGTTCATTTTCGTCGTCATCGTCTGCAGCTACGATGATTTTATCATTTTTTGTTTGATTTTGCTGTTGTTTCCTCTTTCTATTATTAACATCACAGTTGGATTTTAAAACAAATTCAGTTTTTTTAGTAGCAAGGTTTGCTTTCGGAAAGCGCAAGGAGTTGCCACGAGATTTGCTACCACTAAAATAAAAATGAAGAAGAAAATTACCAACGTTTAAGAACAGAATTTAAATCTAACAACTAACCTCTTAAAGGGTGTTTTGGGAACTATACGTATCGGTTTAAAATGGCACATTTCTTTGTGAAGACTATCGGTACTGCTGGCATGTTGTCGTTCCTCTGGATAACGGTGAATAATTGTTGGTGCAACTGTATGTAATTTGGATATTGAACATGAAAAATATTTACCGCGCCCCACCGACGCTGCTGAAGAAGATTGGGTAGCTGCTGTTGCATTGTTTAAAGTATTTAATGATGTGGTTGTAGAAACTTTATTGGCATTATGGGATGTGGATGAAGCTGAAGATGAGGTGACATTATTGACGGACGTTTTTGAGTTGTTGACATTGTTTTGTAGCTTATTATCACTTGAATGTTTTGCTGCTATTGAATTTGTGTTACTGCTACTGCCTGTTGTTGAAATTAAAGCTTTTTGTACCGAATCTTTAAGACTCTGAATAAAACTTTGCTGTTTGGTATTGGTGGTAATTGCTGTGTTGGTGGAATTTTCAGTTTTCAAGGAATGAGTTGTTGCTGCTTTCTTAGATGACGAAATAATTTCTCTGGAAGATGTTGCCGTAGATTTATGCTGATTGCTGAGCTTGTTAAGAACAATATTGTCATTTTTGGTATTTGGATGATAATTATGTATTGTGCTATTTGAGTTTGAGTTCAGAGAACTTTTGGTGGTTATAGTGGATGTTGCGTGATTATGATTGTTATTTAATGACTTTGAAGTACCAGAAGCTGTGGAGTTTGTGGAGGATTTTTTCGTCGTTGATGTGGCCGCAGTTGTATTATTGTTGCCACTACTATTACTACTGTTATTGTGTAGTGTACTGTATGATGCTGTCTGTCCTGGTGTTGCAACCAACATGATGGCAGTACGTTTAATAACAGGTAATAATAGTGTTTTTTTCTTTCTTCCAATAATTTATAGTTTACACATATTGTTCCGCAGAAGATTTCTTTTTTGCCTGTAAATAAATAACCATTGAAATTATAAAAACACACACAATAATAACTTGAAAGATCAATTTCTGTTTTACTACATGTATAGTTTTTTTTTTTTTTTTTAGTTTTGCAACAAAATTCAATCTTGTTTTATAGAAAATTCGTAAAGTATTCTTGTAAGACAAAAACATAAAAAACACGAAAATACGAACAGAACACCCCCACTTTGCAGACTCCTTCCTTGAGAAGAAATTTACATACAAATATGCTATTTTTATAAGCATTTAAAACTACTCACTCATACACTAAAAGTTTCTTCATTGGTGGTGCCATATGTTTTTCTTGATGCTCGTAAATGCGAATAGTTTTGGACGACGTAAAGGCTGTAGAGGAAAAGACAAATTTGCATTTTGTGATTTAATTTACTTCATTAAAATACTTTGATTTGTACATATATGTATATGTTGATTAGGTCTAGGAACTATTAAAGAATAGATAATTGCTGTCGAAGTGTACAACCGAGAGTTTTTTGACGTTGTCTTGATGTGACAATGATGACGTCTCTTGGAATATGGGATATTGCCAATTAAAAAAAAAAAGGAAAAAGTCCTCCAGTTTGGATAATATACATTGAACTTTTTATTTTGATCTATGTTTTTTACGGTAAGGAAGTAAAACGTTAATTGCATTCACGAAGATCATAACCGCTATGTCGGATTGAAAATATTGATTGGTATCAATATTAATTAGCAGCTAAAATAGTGAATAAAACACAATTGTTTGAAGTATTAATTTTAAGTTTCGAATTATTAATTTTAAAAACCCCCTTTTCAACATTACTTCGGTGTTACCTCTATCTGTAACATGCATATGACCTAGAGTTGAGTTCATGAGCTCTTTTGAGAGAGTGCTCTTTTCAGTTCAGCTCTTTTTAATGAAATATGTATTTCTTTTAGTTCAATAGCTCAGTGCTCCATAGATAATATTTTCAATGAACGGCTTTGTTTCAGCTTTCATAATAAAGCAAAAGAAAAGCAAAACAAAATTGGTGTAAACAAATGAAAAGTGCAATTATAAACCCAAAAAGAAGGATTAATTAAAGGTGATATTAGAAATATTTAGGTAATGAAAAATAATTGTATTGAAAAGAAAAAAAAACAAACGATTTATTTGTGATCAGTCTCCATGTTTGTTTTTATATTAATTTTTGGTTGATACCAGAAAGAAACATGAACGAGAAAGCAAATTTGAAGGCAAGGGAAAGAAACGCGAACTATGGAGCTAAAAGAGCTCGCGGAAATGATCGGTTCACTTAGCTCCTTGAAGTGAATAGTTGAATGATACTAGTTCGTTCGCGAACTACACAACTCTAATATGACCTACTTATTCTTGTGTTCAAATCCCTTTATAATGTAATTGTTTATTCACCTGAGTCCACATTACGCTTCTTTAGTCATACAATCTTTTCGCAGTGTTTCATTAATATGTTCTATTTGATATCATTCAAAATAATGGTACCTACAATATTTTTAGCAATCAACATACTCGTTCCTTGCTTCAGCCCCGCCGATTCACAAAAGTAGTGCTCAGTACCATCTACCACACTGTCTTTCTCATATATGTAAATATTTAGGAATTTACGAGTGTGGAAGTAATTGGCCTTCCTACACCTCCTGCTAATGCAATTCTTAGTGTTTGGAATAAGGCCTGCCATCCATCTTTCACTTGTATCAGTGTTTCATTTTTCCTCCATGCAATTTGGCATTAGAAACGTAAAAAATGATGAGTCGAATTGCATGGAAAACTCGCACAGATCCAAATAGATTTTGCTTAGTCCCAGTTTACACTGTGTAATTTTATCACAAATTTACTTTTTGGTGAGATGGTAGAGAGGAATATAAAAAGGGACACATGTTGATATACGCGTGCAATTTATTTTTTAAATATATAATTAAACTATTAAAAACTTAGACCACAACAGACTTCAGAAATTCACGACTGCAAATGCTGCAACCGGCAATTGTAGTCGTGTAGTGGACTACTAAATTATTTTGAACACGCAGCAACTTAAATTCATTTATAAAAGTATACTTCAAATTGGCCAACTTAGAGCATTTAGCTTTACAAAATTCCATTGCTTCAAAGAATGAGTTCTGTTTATATCAAGCTTTCAGGAAAAAAGTTCTCTCGAAAAAAGTCCTTAAAAACAGCAACTTAACTAAAAAAGTGTTTGTTTACTATGCTTAATTCAGGTAAGGCTGGCCTTTGAAGTTGAAAATATTATTGGATATATCTTCCGATCTATAATGAGAACATATGTATGTATGTTGTAGTTTGAAGATCAGTAGATTCCTTTTGTAATATATTTTACTTATTTTATGCTTGTTATATAAAAGTGAAAGTGAGCTAAAGTAGGAAAAGTGCAGTGGGGAGATATAATATGGAACTTTATTGCAACATGGATGGGAGGGCATATTTCAAATTAAAATTTATGTATTTTCATTATTATTATACCAGCTAGCATTTTCAATCGTGAGATACACTACTGGGAATTTCATCAAGAGTATTCTTGATCGTCGACAAGCTCATTTTTTAATCGTGGACGATCCCTGGCACGGGAGTAACCGTTACAAACTCTGATTCTTGTTTGAGAATCTTATACAATCCAGCAAAAGATCGTCTGAGACTCGTGTAAACAGTATCTTACAAGTAGTTAGGGAATCAGCCGTGTAATCTTTGTGCGAATCATACAAGTTCATTTGATTTTTTTCATAGTTTTTTTACTATATAGGTAATTTGCGAAGAAGGGTGGTGAGCCTGCACGTGTTAAATATCAAACACGAAAGGTAGGTGAACAATAAAGAACAGACTATGATACGATGTTTGTTTCTGTTTATCTATAATATAAACATTAATTATATATATAAGTAAAAATAAAAACTTTAATCGTATAATAAACATTCCAGGATTGATTGCCGCATGGTGCAGAAAATGTGTAAAAACAAAGCAAACAAGTAACAGTGTGGTATATTCGGCTGGGCCGAATCTTAAATACCCTTCACGATAGTCACGTATATGTATAGTATATATTACAAATTTGAACTAAATATGCTAGGATATATATGGACCGATATCGGGGAAAAAATATTTTTGCCTTGTGATCGCCATTCCAAAAAAGAAATCTTTCATAAACATTTTCTTGGAAAAGTTTGTTTAAGCTATAACTCGGTTATATATGAACCGATATCTGAATTTTCTATATTTTCTTCTTTTATGACGAGAATTGCTTTTCAGAAAAAAATGTTAATGGAAAAATCGGTAGCAAACTGTTAGCGAAATACCGAAATATAAATAAAAAATCCGTTACTTTATAAAAAAAAAAAATAACACAAGATCTTAAGCTGCAAAAATTTAAATTATTTAACATAAAAGATCAAATAATATTAGGATAAAATTATTATATTATTTTTAAGTGCATATCTACATGATTAATTAAATTGGTGGCAAAAATTTACAAAAACTCATTTGCTTTAAATATTTTTTTTTGTATAAAAACGACTTAATCTACATAACTAACTAATTACAATGATGATGGAGGCTCAGTAACAGGAGTATATTCAGAATTTAAACACTGAGATCCAAATTTTATTAGCCTTTTCATTAGAAATGTACCAGAGCAAATTGTATATTATTTTTAATCGTTTATTTTGCGTGACTTGCAGCTTTTAATTTTTTACTGGTATAAATGTTAGAAGCTTAAATAGCGAATAGAAAACTTAATTGTTTGAATTTTTGTTCTCTGCTTTTCGATACTTTCAAAAAGCAAATCGTAGCAACCAACGGTTGTTCATTTGTTTGAAAGGTGTAAAGAAATGTTAGAGACGTTTATAAATAGAAAAGCTTGTTTTTTGTGTTTTGACGGATATTATTAGAGCATTTTTCTTTTTAAATTCTCAGCAATTTATTTAGATTGTTGGGATATAAAGTTGAATGTTTGAGAATATCTTTCAAAAGTTTCCAAAGTATACTGATGATTAGGGTAGTTCCTATGAAATGTCGACATATAGATAGCTGGGAAACATAGAAAACAAGTTATTTATAATTTTTTACTGGTATAAATGTTAGAAGCTTAAATAGCGAATAGAAAACTTAATTGTATAAATAATTTTACTTAAATAATCAATAGAAAACACATTATGTTATTTATTAATTATTTCTTATTTTTGCAGCTAAAGATCGTTTTATTT
The DNA here is from genome assembly GCA_914767995.1 of Thecocarcelia acutangulata. NCBI lineage: Eukaryota > Metazoa > Arthropoda > Insecta > Diptera > Tachinidae > Thecocarcelia > Thecocarcelia acutangulata. The sequence continues at coordinate 33,163,282 of OU612094.1, read as the reverse complement.
TATATAAAAAATCCAACAGTATTTATTTTCAATATTTACATAACAATTTGAAATATTGAAAATAAATACCTACTGTTGCATTTTTTATATAAAATAAAACGATCTTTAGCTGCAAAAATAAGAAATAATTACTTAAACAAGATCAAATAATTATATATCAATATAATATAAAAATGAATATAATAAATTATGAAATTCATAAAAAAAGGTACGAGCAAAAATTAGGATTTGATTTCATATTGATTGCAAGTTAGGTTACCGGTTTAAAATCACAAAAACCAAAAATATTTTGTGTGCAGAACACCTTTTTTGTGATTTTAAATCACTTTCACAAAAAGTGATTTGAAATCACTTTCACAAAAAGTGATTTGCAGAACAGCCCTGCTTAAGTATATTTATCGGTACAACATATTTTTCATATATTTTTTTTTTTTATAATCTCCTCGAAAAGGTGAATTTATTTCTCTACGCTTTCATTTAGTACTTCACTATCTTTTACCAAACGTAAATTTTGGAAATTTTTTTTATAACAAAATAACTGAAAGTCTGGCATCACTAATTATTGCATTTATTTTAAAACATCTCACCACAATCTTGTACGACCCTTTACATGAAAGCCGGAACCGGTTTCCTTTTTCGGAAATATGTATCACACTTGTCTTTCAAGAATACATTTTCGAAAATGTTCATTGTCTTTTGACTCACTATATATGTATATACATTACCTTCAAATAAGTTCATTCATTTGTTGTAAATTTCATTTCATCAATATACACTTTTTATGCTTTTTTTATTGCTATTCTTTTACTCTATTTTACTATTAACACTACTACACATACGACGTTTTCTAATTTATGATTTTTTGTTTCTTCTTTTATTTACTACTACACTTTGTGGCTTTTACGTTTATTCTTGTTCTTCTTTGTTTTCATTAGCGAAAAAATCGTTTATGCAAAATTTTATATTTCACAACGCTGTACTTTTATAATCTTTTCTTTTATATATTTTTCTCATCACTAAGCGATGAGTTCCAAATTAGATTTACTTTTTTAGTTAAATAATTTGCCAAAAATACGGTTTTGATTGATTTGCAAAATTTTAAGTAGAAGAGAATTCTGTTTTTCTGCTTTAAGTTTTTCTTTCGTTAAAATTTCGTATAACAGCTGATAATAGCTGCCAGACTAGTCACCGGAAAAAGTGGGAATCGTTCAGTTAGTTGTTTACATATTTATTGCTCTGGCAACTAACAAAAGTATACTTTTACACGTTGTGCCAAATTTAAATGACTTATTTCTACATACAAAAGTATAAAATTAAGGTCCGAATAAACTACTAAAATTGTTTGCCAAACATGTCAAAATTTTAGGTTCGTACAAAGATTTTTGCTCGTTTATAGGGGTGTTTGCTAGCGTGTAGAAATACTTTGAAGCATGTTTGCAAAATTTTTTGATTTTCTTGCAAATATTGTGAATGCGTGTGTGTAAATTTCGTCATTTCAATAATATTTGTGTAGAGTGTTGGTGGAAGAAGAAGCACACAAAGTGAACCCAAAAATGTATCTTGCAAACTTCAAATAGCCGCAACAAAATGTCCATCTACTCATTGAAAACAAAAAATAAAGAAAAACAAAAAAATTATTAATTTGTTTTTGTGTTTTGCGTTTTCATGTGTTCGTATTTGTAAGGTTTAAGTGCAAGCAAAAAGTGTGTGTTTGCCAAACTGTTTGCGTAGTTTATTTGACAGGCATTAATAACATATTTTTCTTTTTAAGTTCTCAATAATTTTACATTATTGGGATATAAAGTTGAATGTTTGAGAATATCTTTCAAAAATTTCCAAAGTCTACTGTTGATTATGGTAGCTCCTGTAAAATGTGGACATATAGACATCTAGGAAACCTTTTTTATAAAAAAACAAAGACCTTTAGCTGGAAGAATTTAGAAGAACTTAATATAAACAAGATCATATAATACAAATATTGAATTTATTTGTTATATATAAAACCTGGTAAAATTTAATTTTAGGGCTACTCCCTAGCTATTTAACTTCCTTACTCCATTCAATTAAGTTGTTATTAAAGTTAATGTTATGTTGAAGTAGAAAGCATGGTTTTCGTTTCTTAGAAAAATTTATAGCTTGAGACTTAAGAAAACAAATATAAAAAAAGACTTCCGAAAAAAAATGAGTGATGGAAATTAAGATATATTTTGAAATATATTGAAGTTTCGTTTTCGCAAGCCAAATGAACAAAATGAATGTTTGATGGTCCATCAACCATGTAATTGCAAACAATCAAACATATGCACATACGCGAAGTTGACAGCAAGCAATATTTATTTGACTGTGAGCCGTTGTTACAGCTTATCGGTAAGGTTGGCGTTAGTTACCTTTAGGTTATGTACGATTACCTAACGTACCTACGTAGGTACCTTTGCACCTTTAGCAGAAGTGAGCGATAACTGACCGTTAACCATTATTCATTATTTTTTTATTACCGTTTTTTTTTTTGTTTTATTTTTAGCTTTTTATAGTTTTAACATACATAAAAGAAAAATCAAGATTTTTCCTTTTTATAACTTAAAAAAAAAAACTTTCCACAACGTGGAAAATAAAAACTTCGTGGTGTTACCATTAAACGAAACGAGTGAGAAACGTGTAGTTCAATAAAAATTTTTTTATGAAAAAAAAAAAAAAGTAATGAAAAAGTCTCCAAAAACGCGCGGGTCAATTAAAAAAAATTTAATGTAGTTTTGACTCACCTTGTGCAACAAAACACAAATAAAGTTCCTCTCTTGTTTAGTAGCATAGACTTGACTCTTTATTTTATATGCAAACTTGGTAGCACTTATTTGTTACCACTAAAACAAATATATGGCACTACCGCATCAATTTATCTTGTTTCCACACTAGACTTTATTTGTGTTTTGTTGTTGCACAAGGTGAATCAAAACTGTAAATTAAAAAAAATTTTGACCGCGCGCGGTTTTGGAGACTTTTTTTTTATTTTTCATAAAAATTTTTATCAAACGAACTTTCTCAGTCGTTTCGTTGAATGGTAACACCATGAAATTTTTGTTTCAACGTTAGTTAAAAAAAAATTATAAAAAGAAAAAATTCTTGTTATTAAAAACAAAACAAAAGAAAAAGGTAATAAAAAATAATGAAATATGGTTAACGGCCAAACAAATTAACAATCAATAGCAGAACAATTTTGAATAAATGTGGAGAAAAAGGATAAAGATTTACTTTGTTGCTCTTAAAAACTTTTATGCAAAATATTTGAAAAAATGTGTGTTTCACTTATTTTATTGTATTTTTGCAGAACTCGAAACCCATGCCATTTAAGCGATTATAACTAACACTTACATGATGGTTACAATCAATCCTGCCACCCTGTTTCGGCTTGACATTGAATTCTGGGACACCCTGTATAAATAAAAAAAAATAATTAGCCTGCCTGCTGCAAATAATTCAACCACAAATTTCAATTATAAATTTGCATCAAATATTAGCAGACATAATTTCAATTAAAAAAAAATTGAGTAGAGGGAGATATTATAAGTTCTAATGCAAGCCACAGACTATGCGACTAGTTGTACAACATGATGGTGTTGGTTGTGAGATTGTAATGAGTGTGGGGTAGTCAAATGCAATTGTGTCTCTTCCTCATACCTTATTTCCATAGTTCTGGTACAGTACACTGTATATTTAGGGATCATCCTCTGAGTACTGGTCCAAGAAAAACAATTTTGATCTAAACTAGCAAAACTTGGAAGTTACATTTCCGTAACTTTGCTAATACTACACAGAAAGAAAAAGCTCGTACTAAATTTAAGTATTTTACACTTGCTTAGTAAAAAATTTAACCATGATTAACGAACAAGTGTAGGAAAACGTTCAAGAAAGCCAATCATACGATATTTTTAATAAATTTAAAATTCGTAGATCAAGTGCAGAATACGTAAAAAACAACTGCTGAGAGCTAGGAATAAAAGGTTCTCTGAGAAATAATGAGAAATATTATTGTGTTACAAAATTTCTCCTTTCAAATTCTCATTCATTATTTAAAATAATGGAATATTTCGTTAAATTTTTGAAAATCTTCTACAAAGTTTTCAAAATGTACTGATGGTTAGAGTAGCTAGAGTAGCATACAAAAAATTGGCTGTATATATTTTTTGACTTGTATAAATATTAGTATATAACAGGCAAGTGTTCTTTGAAAATAATATGTGAGTGTTATTACATCTCTTGTTCAGCTTATTTCAAATATGGATTCGGAATCAAATCAACATTTAAATTCTTGAATCAATCGCGTTTAAAGATTGGTTCGGTCTGAAAATTTCTCAATTCAAATCTTTATTGCGTTTTTTTAAATTTTTAAAATACAGATACGAGATCAGTTGTAAAGCAGCTCTGGGCTGAAGAACAGCTCTTGCGTCATTATAATTATTTCTTAAATTCGGTCAGCCTTGTGTTTGTTGTTCGGTCTTCGAGAGTTTTGCGTCTCACTCGCACTGGTTAACGGTTTGTCTCAAGTAACTGTATTGGTTTACAGTTTTTTTTAGAGGTTATTCATTGTTAACCACGTGAAAACTTCCTATGTGAAGGCATAGGTCGTTATAGTTAGTCACAGCGACGCTACAAAAGTACTGTTAATACCCTCTTGGCCATTATGGTCTTTGTTCCCCCGCCCACGCTGTGCATCCTATACTTTGCAACTGTATAGTTACTAAATAAATAAATAAATAAACAGATACGGGATTGATTAAGTATTTAGAGCTTAAGTAATGCGGACTTGAATCAAACACACCGTACTTAATTTAAGAAAATCCGTACTTTTGACCCCGCTTGGGACTGATTGAATTTTCCCTTTATGGTAGTTATGGTGATTTACATCACTAACGCCTTTGTGTGGCTTGCTAGGCTCATACACGTCGCAACTTTGTGTTATATGTTTGTAGCAGGGTTCTGCACCCGGTGCGTTCTTTAATGATCTAAGCACACCCGTCTTAAATCGAGTTGCGGTGTGATTGGCCACCGCATACTGTTTGCACAAGTAAGTTTTCTACTCGTTGGAGCTTGCGTCTGTTAACTAGAGTATATAACATACGCAATCAAGTTTGTATGCGGTGGCTACTTGATTTGGTTTTTCAATTATTTTTCTACATGCGGCAATCGAACTCGTACTTCTTTTTAACAACGAAAATAATATTTGTATGTAAGAATTTGCAGTCCTACATTTACCTTACCTAGATTGGATACATTTTTGATGTATCAAGATTTCGCAAACGAACGACAGGTATAAATACCACCGCATCAATTTTTAAGAGTGTTTAAAATACTCGGATGTGAAAATGATTAGGTAAACAACCGGTGTACTTATGGTTACGGTGCACCGGTGCAGATTTCTGGTTTGTAGTCCTTTAGGCAAAACCCTTGCTGGTAGGCCAAAGTCCAGGGCTTTGCTGATCCCCGTTCTGCCAATTGTAACCCTTGGTACGGTTTTCGAAAGTCCAACGCAACATAAGGCATGCGGCTTCCTAGAGTTTTGTTTGCTACAACAAACGAGAGAGGGAAACTCTATACCCCAGAAAACAAAATGCCCTGGTTTGGTCTATGTGCCACGGACAAACCTGTTTCCCGAGGGGCCTTTTATGATTGGTATAATTTTGGCGAAAATACTAAGTTAATAAATTGTGTTATTCCCACCCATCAACTTGTGAGTTTTTACATGTTTGGCAGTCTTGCTGTCAAACAGCCTTTAATGCAGATTGAAGAAATAGAGCAGCTAATAATACTCGCACTTCTTAACAACTCTGGAAAGAGTATTATTTATTTAATATCTCTTATTTTGAAATGAACTAAAAAGGATGTAATTACCATTGCTGCTTAACACGCTTATTGAAAACTTGAAACATTCATCTGCCAAACCATCCACGGTACTTTGTGCTCATCCTTCTTTAATACTTGTACACACACCTCCTTCTCGTTGCAAGCGAGTGAGTTCAAATAAAATATCAACTCAATTCTCATTCCTTTGTTTGGTTTGGCTGGCAAAATGTTTGGAGCTTTTCACAAAGATGGCGCCTGCTGTGTAGAAAATTGATCGAAGTATTCCCTGCAGTTTGAACTATGATGCGATATGTCATCATATATCGTTCGTTCGTATGTGAGTGTATATTCGTTTGTGTGTGTGTGTGTGTATGTTTGTTATGAGTTTGTTTTTCTTTGTTAAAGTCTGTCTGTCTGTCTGTCTGGACTTTTGATGCCATTAACTCATGTTTAGTTACTGGCAGAGATGATGGTCAGTTGGTTGGCTGGTTGTTTGGTTGGTTAGTTGATTTTAAGTTTATGTTGAAGGTGGTTTTTGGTATTATCCATTGCCCCTTTCAAAATCATATCCTTGTTGTGGTTGTTGTATTTTGTTATATGCTGTTTTAATGCATTTTTCATAATCATGTAGTTGTTTGTCATTGATTATGTTGACCAGTGGTCGTTTAGTACATTCGTTTATACAATTTTGGTAGCGCCATTCATATTTAATGCTTAATTTAAAATTTATTTCAATGCTTCTTTTCGCTTTAGTTTTTTAATATGAAGAACATGAAAAAACTCTGGACATCATTTACTTGTGGAATTTACTTTACTTAGGAGGAATATTGATTATTTAATGGTTATTTTGAATACAGGAATGGTAAAGGTAAAGTGAAATTTAATTAAGAAGGTTGTTTCGTTGAAACGCAAATCTAATAAATGGCCTTCTTTTACGGGTTAGAGGGGGGTTTTATTTCACGTCTTTAATTCCGAAGTTAAATCTGTGGCATTTTGTCATAAAAGCTTAAGTCGATTTTTAAAAATTGTAAAAATTGCTGCTAATTTTATTATTTGAATAAATATGGTATTCTTGTTTGCAGAAATAATTTTTCGTCTTATTCACAAAATTTAGTTGTAATTATGGTTTATCTTCTTAAATTTAGTTCTTCATTAAAATTTTTTCATTCAAAATTTTTTTTTCAACTTATCTCGACTTAAGCTGTTATGATAAAACGCCACAGAAATAAAACAAACCGTTTTTGTGACACGTTATAAAACCAAAGTATATAAAATAATCATTGATCTTTATTATGTATGTACAGGTATATATGTATGCATATAAATTTCAATTCTGGGTTGTAATGGGTGATTTTATAAGAACTATTGGAAATTAAAAAAAAAAAAAACACATAAAATTCAGAAAAATGCACGAAATATTTATTTGGATCGATAGTTGGGTCAATATAATTTAATTTTTGAAGATTATTTCATGGAAATGTTGGCCGCGGCTGCGCCTCAAATGGTCCATCCGCTTAGTCCAATTTTGGCATACTCTTTCCAACATTTCGGCCGGTATCTCACGAATAATGTTGGCAATGTTGGCTTCCAGTGCGTCAATCGAAGCGGGCTTGTCGCTATAGACATTAGCCTTAACAAAAAATAGTCTAGAGGCGTTAAATTGCACGATCTGGGCGGCCAATTGACTGGTCCCAAGCGTGAAATAAACTGTTCACCGAACTCGCCTCTGAATTGGTCCATTGTTTCGCGTGCTGTGTGGCATGTGGCACCGTCTTGTTGAAACCACATGTCATGCAAGTCAAGCTCTTCCATTTTGGGCAAAAAAAAGTTTGTTATCATCGCACGGTAGCGCTCACCATTCACAGTAACGTTGTGATTCGCATCATCTTTGAAGAAATACAGCCCAATGATGCCGCCAGCCCATAATCCGCACCAAACGGTTGTTTTTTGTGGATGCATTGGTAGCTCTTGCAATGCTTCTGGCTGCTCTTCACTCCAAATACGGCAGTTTTGCTTGTTCACGTATCCATTCAACCAGAAATGAGCCTCGTCGCTGAACACAATTCTTCGATAAAAAAGTGGATCTTCATCTAACTTTTCAAGAGCCCATTCACCAAAAATTTGGCGTTGTGGTAGGTCGTTTGGTTTCAATTCTTGCACCAGCTGTATCTTATAAGGCTTCACACCCAAATCCTTCCACAAAATTTTCCACGTAGTGGAGTAACAGAGGCCCAATTGCTGCGAACGGCGCCGAATCGATAATTCACGGTCATCTCCAACACTGGCCGATACGGCTGCGATATTTTCTTCAGTTCGCACTCTACGTAAGCGTGTTGGTGGTTTAATGTCCAACAATGTAAATTTGGTGCGAAATTTTTTTACAATAGCCCGAATAGAAGCCTCAGTAGGTCGATTAAACTGACCATAAAATGGAAGAAGCGCGCGATGAACTTTCTTAACAGAGCACGCATTTTGGTAATAAAATTCAATAATTTGCAAGCGTTGTTCGTTTGTTAGACGATTCATGATTAAATTATAGACCAAACTGAAGATGTTTGGCAGTGACACAAGATACAAAACGTGCGTGAGCTGTCAAAACTAGTGTTGCCAAAAAGATAATAGCAAAAAAATCACTCAAGAATATTAATATAATATATTTTTATATTATTATATTAATATAATTTTTATGTATAAATATAATATTTACAAAGAATTTTTAAAAATATAATGATATTTTATTATATTTTTTATATAAATTATTTATTAATTAATAAATGTTATATAAAATAATCATTGATCTTTATTATGTATGTATAGGTATATATGTATGTATATAAATTTCAATTCTGGGTTGTACTTTATGTGTTTCAATTTACACTATTAATAATTTTGCACTATTATAACAGTCACCAAGAATTATAGAATTAATTACAATTATAAAAACTCATTATGGAGTAAAAATTCGTTATCTGCCTGATTCAGTTAATGTTATTCTTAGTCACGATAGATATTCGTTGATTGCTTTTTGCCGATGTAGTTTCAGATATTTGTGGGCATTGATAACACATATCAGGGATGGGGAGTTCGATATCTTGTTCACATAAGTTAACAAATAAAGTTCTTAGGGAAATGTTGGTTGATCTCAGGATTGTTAGTTAGTTAGTGCTTGCCTTAAACTGCATTAAAGTGAGTATTAATGTGGTGGTTAAATTTTAAGGGCCAATGTTGATTTTGAATAAAGCTCAAATTATTTAGGAACTATTGGCATTTGTTTTTTTTTTTATTATGATAATATTGATATGGTTCAATTATGTACGGAAAGAAATATCGGCCAAATGGCTGTCACCATTTCGCAGCACATCTCCATACGATTTCGATGACGCTGAGATGAAGATCTATGCCTTTAATATGCCGAATTATATAATTCTTTAGCTTTTGAATTGTTGCTGGCTTATTGACGTACAACTTTTCTTTCAAATAACCCCAAAGAAAGAAGTCCACCGGTGTCAAATCACATAATCTTGGCGGCCAATTGACATCGCCGTCACGTGAGATAACACGGCCATTGAATTTGTCGCTCAAAAGTGCCATTGTTTCGTTAGCTGTGCAGCAAGTGGCACCATCCTGTTGAAATCACTTATCGTCCACATCTATATCTTCCAATTCGTGCCATAAAAAGTTCGGTATCATCTCACAATGGCGCACAGAAAGAAATTGATGCCATATTGATAAAAAAAAAAAATTGCACTATTTTTATCAAATTTCCTGTAAAAAAGATTTTTTGTCGGATTGATAATTCAAATTATAAACTAGAAATAGCTTTTTCAGTTAAAAGCAAAAATTATTGAGTTGAAAAAAATTGTTGTTAATATGTAAAATACACTTAACAAAAAAAATTGTTAAAGAAACAACAGGTCTTCACTGTTATATGACAACCTTTTAAATTTATTTATTGAATAACAAGCAATAATTCGGAAAACTTTTTATTAATTGCATTTTATTAAGAGATATTTCCAAAAATTTATTATTAATAATAATTTAATTAAGTCAATGCAAATTTTATTAAATTGATGGTTTTTTATTAATAACATAACTTGATTGAAAAAAAATCTCATCTATTTTTTTCTGTGCGTACACCATTTAAAGTAACTGCCTGACCGTCAGTCATAAAACACAAAACGTCTACGTGTCAAGGCAGCATTCAGAAACGGTAGAAACACACACACACACACAAAGGAAATAGGCAAACTGGAACCCATTTAAAAAACACAGCGCTATATAAAACTGCAAAATCAGGAACAAAAAACCGCAGTACCGGAGCACTGACCTTGCGTGTCAGTGCTCCGCAACATAAAAAATTAAGACAAGGAGAAAGATTGTGGAAATTGATTTATATCAGCGCTTGCCTTGTAGGTTTAATGCAATGATGCACCAACTCCGCAGGATGAATTATTCATGATTCACCAGCTCCTCCTGTGGCCATAAGTTTGTAGTCATATGGACAAACTCCTGTCTTAAGAGTTCGAGACTTCTAGATCCTCCTGCAAGCAATTTCCCTACCAGTTAATGGAGGACAAGGCTTAAAGAGTTGATAGACCGAATGCCATTAAGAGCATCAGCCCTTAACTAACCCATCCATCTAACCATCAGCCCTAGTTCTTTACAGTACAGGTATCTGTTGCAGGATAATAGCACCTCAGGGGCTTACACCAAAGTTATCAGGGAAGCTAATTCTCTTACTTGCGATTATAGGTTTAAACTACAACCTGAACGTAGCAGCCAAGGTAGGAACCTCAACCATAATCAGCGCCGAGATGGTCTGCAAGCAGAACCTCCCGGCGGTTTTGGTGATCCCTGTTCTGCCACTTAACCCTTGGTGAGGGGTTTGTAAGTCCAGCACAATATAAGTCATGCGGCTTCCTTGAGTTTTATTTGCTACAACAAACGAGGAAGTTCTTCCCCTTTATGCCCCAGAAATCAAAGTGCCCTGATTTGGTGTACGTTAAGGCAAAACCTGGTCTCCGGGGTAGCAAGGAGGCAGATTTCGAAATTGATTTATATCAGCACCTGCCTTGTCGGCATAATCTGAATTAGGCACGATTCGTCAGCACAATTGTGAAAAAAATTATATCAGCACCTGCCTTGCGGCCTTATCTGTTGATGGACCAGTTCCACTGACCGTGTGGTTTACCAGGCTCACACAGGTAGTAATTCTTGCCATATGATTGCGGTCATATGAGCAACTTCTTGTTGAGGAGTTCGGGCCTTCTAATCCCTCCTGTATGAAATTTCCCAGCAATCAATGGAGGACAAGGCTTAATGAGTTGGTAGGCCGAAGCCCACTAAGAGCATCAGCCCTTAAACCAACTCACCCGTCAACCATCACCACTGGTTCCTTACAATACAGGTATCTGTTGTATAGGCAAGAGATCCTCGGGAGATTGTTAGTCCCCGAAAAAAGCCACACACCAAACAATTATCAAGGATACTAACACTCCCTTCCTACGTTTTAGGTTTCAACCACAGCCAGAACGTTTCAGCCAAGGTAGGCACCTCAACCATGATCAGCCCGGGTCGAACCACAAGCAGAACTGCCTTGGTAGGAGTTTTGGAAGCCAACACAACATAAGTCATGTGGCTTCCTAGAGTTTTGTTTGCCGCACCACACATAGCGCCCAAATTAGGAATACGCCAAGGTTCTCCGGGGGGGTTTCCACCACAGCTAGAACGTTTCAGTCAAGGTAGGCACCTGAGCTACAACAAACGAGGGACCTCTTCCCCTTTTTAACCGAATAACAGAGTGCGCTAGTTAGGAATACACCAAGGCAAAACCTGTTTCCCGAGGGGATCCAAAAGCCTGCAGCAAGATATATGTATATGCAGAGCAGTAACATCGTTAACTTACAGCTATGGTGCAGCGGTAATGTACAATCCAGCAGCTGTAAGCAACAGCCAGACAAAGGCTGTAGCAGAGAACTGCAAAACTATCGATGGTTTCGATAGTATCGAATTCTAAAATATAAAATGTATATGCTAAAACTAACATAGCATTATTTTCAATTTTATTTTGGAGTATGGTCCGTGAAAACCTAGAGGGCATCAAGACATTTCACAAACTCACAAACATCTCTATATTGCACTACGCTGAACGGTTATACATCGCCATTAGAGAAAGCGTTGTTAAAATTTTTCTTTCGATCTGTGTCTGAGCCGTAGGTTTCGGGTATTTTAAACAATGAGTCTATTTATGATACAGGCGCTTTTAAATAACTAGGATGAACCCGTTTAAGAACTTTAGGATGAAACGTTTAAAAACTTTACCACATGAATCGCAATTTAGCACAGTTTTTTTTATTTTGAAACCCTTACGCGTTTTTTGCTTTAGTTCCACTGCTGATTTCAATAGTTTTACCGCAAGCATCTACAATAATACATATATAAGATACATTTTTTCAGAAGAATACAACTTTAATAATTCATTTACCATTAACTCTTGCAGAAACTTCTCCATAAGAATAAAACTTAAAGCTTATCAAAAACGTCAACTTTTACTCGTAGTATTAATCAGCAGGTTAAAAAAAAATTATTGCGAAAGATTTACAAGTTTTGATAAAAATTTATGAAATTCAAATGTAGTCTCACCAGCAATTTGTTAAAAGAACTCAACGAAAATAGTATATTTTAAAGTTTTAGTCGGCAATAAAGCCTTTGGATTTTAAGGTGATTATTTTGTTATGCATATTTTTAGTATTGAAAAAATCTTGCTTAATGTTTATAAAATTAAATTTTTTAACTTATTTTACAATTTAATTTACAAAAATATGCAAGCTGTCGAGTATTTTTAATCAACTTTGCTTTTGCTTTTTTTCTCGTCGATAGTATCACTATCGGATAAAAAATATCGATAGTGGGCAAAAAAAAAAAAACCCATTCATACTATCGATAGTACTATCGACAGTTTTGCTGCTCTAGTGTAGGCTATTTCGGTTGCAAATGCCTACAACGGATGGTTGCCTCTGCAACGTAACCCTAACCTTTTCCTATTGAAAACTCCGCATGCAAATACACCCAAAGTACTGAAAGTCCTGATGAATTCCCAAGTTCACAACACTCCTAAAGTCATCATAGTTTGGGCACTTAGCCAGTATATGCCATACGATTAATGATTCAATAAAAAATCGCAGTTAGAGGAGTAAAACTTGTATTTTTATTTAATTCAAATCTTGCATTTAACTTTGGGACACCTTTAACATATTAATATTGTAAAAACATTTTCTTGTTTCAGATGCATTCAGTTTGTTTTGATAATTTTGTTATAAAATATCGAACAGGGTTTATTTTGGTAAAAATTATTTCATTAACTGAAGTGAGAAATAGTATTTAATAAATTTAAATGGCTGACTATAAATTATTGACGTTTAACAGCTATTAGTTGTTTAAAAGCGTCAATTGTTTTGGTAGAACTTAGGAAGAGTTCGTGCTATTGTTCATTCATCGTTGGGCTGTAATTACCAACACAAAACTTTACATATTTTTGTTTATTATTTTTCATTTTTTTTTTTTTTTTATAAGTATAACATTGATTAAGTATTATTTATAATCTTTTAATGAATCTAAAACTCAATTTATTTTTCAATTGATGAGTTTTTTTTTTTTCAATAAAAAAATTTCAACTGTTTAAATTCTAGATGAAGACCAGAATCATTAGTATTATTAATAACTACTCAATGAATTTTAAAGGTATTGGTTTTGAAAGATTTTATTATTGCTATTGTTACGAGTTTAATGCCATAGGTGCGGCACAGTGGGACGCATGGCCCTAGCATTCAACACCAAAGTAGTTAAACTCTTTCTTGTACGCAGCAAACTTAACAAATTTATAACAAATGATATTTTTAATAACATTTTTATATCATTTGTTATTCTTTCTTAACTACGTGTTCGAGTGTTTTTTCTTTGTTATTATTTATTTTATTATTTTCAATTTTCCTCGCCAAGTTTTGGAAATTTCAATATGTTTGGTATTAAGCGAATAAACCCTGTTCAATATTTATAATGCCACTTCAAAAACTGCTCTTTTATTGAAAACGAAAGACAGTGGAGTGATATTTTACTCGTACTAAATGCACAAAATAAAATAGAGAAACAAGGCAATTGCTTTGTTGTCTTACAACAGATACCTGTAATGTAACGAACCAGAAGTGATGGTTAGATGTGTGAGTTGGTTAAGGACTTCACGCTGACTTGTGGGAAATTTCATACAGGAGGGATTATAAGGCCCGAGCTCTCCATCTGGCTACAAACTTACTTAGTGTCCACACCTGCGATAATATCTGAGATGAGAACGTCAAATTCAATCGCAGAGAGAATTCTGTTACGTGTAGACTTAAAATCAGTGTTATCGCAGTCTTATAATAATTTTTATGAGAGCGTTCTTATGAGAAATCTTATGGCAACAATCTTATAATAAGAGCGATTATGTGTGTGTGTGTGTTTGTTTACAAGAAGGCGCCATTGTAAGTTTACCGATTAATAATTTTGCAAAATATCTTTTAAAAAACCATTTTAAATGGAAAATAATTTACTTTATGCATTAAATATATACTAACTTTTTTTGCTATTATCTTTTTGGCAACACTAGCTTTGACAGCTCACGCACGTTTTGTATCTTGTGTCACTGTCAAACATTTTCAGTTTGGTCTATAATTTAATCATGAATCGTCTTACAAACGAACAACGCTGTCAAATTATTGAATTCTATTACCAAAATGCGTGCTCTGTTAAGAAAGTTCATCGCGCGCTTCTTCCATTTTATGGTCAGTTTAATCGACCTACTGAGGCTTCTATTCGGGTTATTGTAAAAAAATTTCGCACCAAATTTACATTGTTGGACATTAAACCACCAACACGCTTACGTAGAGTGCGAACTGAAGAAAATATCGCAGCCGTATCGGCCAGTGTTGGTGATGACCGTGAATTATCGATTCGGCGCCGTTCGCAGCAATTGCGCCTCTGTTACTCCAGTACGTGGAAAATTTTGCGGAAGGATTTGGGTGTGAAGCCTTATAAGATACAGCTGGTGCAAGAATTGAAGCCAAACGACCTACCACAACGCCAAATTTTTGGTGAATGGGCTCTTGAAAAGTTAGATGAAGATCCACTTTTTTATCGAAGAATTGTGTTCAGCGACGAGGCTCATTTCTGGTTGAATGGATACGTGAACAAGCAAAACTGCCGTATTTGGAGTGGAGAGCAGCCAGAAGCATTGCAAGAGCTACCAATGCATCCACAAAAAACAACCGTTTGGTGCGGATTATGGGCTGGCGGCATCATTGGGCCGTATTTCTTCAAAGATGATGCGAATCACAACGTTACTGTGAATGGTGAGCGCTACCGTGCGATGATAACAAACTTTTTTTTTGCCCAAAATGGAAGAGCTTGACTTGCATGACATGTGGTTTCAACAAGACGGTGCCACATGCCACCCAGCACGCGAAACAATGGACCAATTGAGAGGCGAGATCGGTGAACAGTTTATTTCACGCTTGGGACCAGTCAATTGGCCGCCCAGATCGTGCGATTTAACGCCTCTAGACTATTTTTTGTTAAGGCTAATGTCTATAGCGACAAGCCCGCTTCGATTGACGCACTGGAAGCCAACATTGCCAACATTATTCGTGAGATACCGGCCGAAATGATGGAAAGAGTATGCCAAAATTGGACTAAGCGGATGGACCATTTGAGGCGCAGCCGCGGCCAACATTTGCATGAAATAATCTTCAAACATTAAATTATATCGACCCAACTATCGATCCAAATAAATATTTCATGCATTTTTCTGAATTTTATGTGTTTTTTTTTAAATTTCCGATAGTTCTTATAAAATCACCCATTATAAGTGATTATTTTCGTACAAAATGTCTGCATTTACAAAATTCATTTAAGATTTTATTCATCGCAAAGATGTGTTTTATTGTCGGCTTTCATTGATTTATGAATTCTTATAAGATTAACAAAAATACGTGTACTCCATGTTAGACATTAAAATGAACATAAAGAAATTCGTTCTCTCATTCTGCCGACGTTTTGTCAGATACTATCTCAGAGTTAATCGCAGTTGTAGACACTAGGTTAAGGCTGAAGCTGTGATCTGTGATAGCCTTGCATGGGAACAAAAATTATGACATTTGGCATTGTATTGATGTTAAGCTACATCACAGTTATGACGGGTTTTCTATGAGTGTATATTTATTATATATTTTTTAATCTCGAGTATGTTATTTGTTTTATGGACAAATTTCCTTCACTATTTTATGTGTGTGTGTGTATGTTTTATTTTATTACTTTGCAATATTAAAGAAATTTCATTGACATGCTGTCATGAGTTCAATCTATTGTTTGTTTATTTTAAAAAGAAATTGTATGAATTTTAATATTGCAAGTAATTAGTTTTTCTACTGCTCGATAAGAAAACATGAATTTGCGCCACTGGAACTCTAAAAATGTTTTTTGTGGTTTTAAAGGAATTTAGTTAAACATATTTTGAAATTTTTTACTTAAATGCAGTTACTATTTACTCGTATTATTGTGTAGTTAATATTTATTACAAATTTCATTTTATTTTTGCTATTATTTAAATTTACCTTTAACCTTGAAATTTCATCCGTCCCAATATTTTATATCACTCAAATTTGTTATGGGCAAATTTATTCACAATATTTAAATAACAGTGTAAAGAAACCAGGACATTGAAAATCAAATCAAACTAAACAATACTACAACTACAAATATAATTAAATGTTTAATGGTTTAGTAAAAAATCGCAGTGATTTGTAAAAAGTAGTTGAACTCTTTAGGGGGCTTTTAAGAAAATGCTGGCAGAAGCACTTTTGAAGGCATGTCAAACATCAAGTTAAAAAAAAAAGAAAACTAAGCTTGATGTTCCAGGTTTGGAGTTTTGCGTGTCAAACGATGCATTCAGCAACAAGGGTTAACCACTTAAAGGAGTATAAACAGAAGTACGAAATAAAAGGATTCATAAAATTGCGAGTAGAAAAGTTTCAAAAGAAGTGGGCCAACTTTAAATGTACATACATATATGGGGGAAAAAATTATTTCACTAAAATATGTTCTTTAGAAAACTTATTATTGAAGTTTTCTAAAGCGAACATGTTTTGACCAAAAAATTTTCTATAATTTTTTTTTACCAAAACAGTTTTTTACAGAAAATAGTTATTGAAATTTTCCATAACAAACCATTTTTTTACTAAAGAATTTTCTATAAAATTTTTTTGCCAAAAAAATTTCTTATAGAAAATAATTATTGAAGTTTACTGTAACGAAAATCTATAAAAATTTTTTACAAAGATTTTTTATAAAAAAATATTTTTTTGACGAAAAATTTCGTTATAAATAAAAGTTTTCTGTAAAGGAAATTTAACTAAAAATTATTATGTAGCAAAAAAGTTTTTACTAAAAAATTTTCTATAAAATTTTTTTACCAAAACATTTTTTACACAAAAAAGTTATTGCAATTTTCAACAAAAAAACATGTTTTTACTAAAGAATTTTCTATAAAAATTTTTTTTTTTTAAATTTTTTATAGAAAATAATTATAGAAGTTTACTATAACAAAAATCTATCAAAATAAAAAATTGTTTTTTTGTCGAAAAATTTTTGGTAGAAGATGTGTTTCACTTACAAATTGTTTCATTTTTTTATATATAAAAAAATTTTGTTATAAAAAAAGTTTTCTGTAAAGGAAATTTGATTGAAAATTGTTATATGTATAGCAAAAAAATTTTTACTAAAAAATTTGCTATAAAATTTTTTTATCAAAATAATAGTTACAGATAATAGTTATTGAAATTTTCTATAACAAAACATTTTTTATTAAAGAATTTTCTATAAAATTTTTTTACAAAGATTTTTTTATAAAAAATTTTTGTAGAAAAATTTTTGGTGGAAGATTTTTTTCACTGACAAATTTTTTTATATTTATTTTCTATAAAAAAATTTCGTTTCAAAAGAAGTTTTCTGTAAAGGAAATTTGACTAACTATTATTATATAGCGAAAAATATTTTACTAAAAAATTTCCTATAGAATTTTTTTATTAAAAGATTTTTTTACACAAAATAGTTATTGCAATTTTTAATAACAAAACATTTTTTTTACTTAAGAATTTTCTATAAATTTTTTTTTATCAAAAAAGTTTTTTATAGAAAACAATAGTTGAAGTTTACTATAACGAAAATCTATCAAAATAAAAAATTATTTTTTTGTCGAAAAATTTTTGGTAGAAGATGGGTTTTACTTACAAAATGTTTCATTTTTTTATATATAAAAAAATTTTGTTATAAAAAAAGTTTTCTGTAAAGGAAATTTGGCTGAAAATTATTATATGTATAGCAAAAAAGTTTTTACTAAAAAATTTTCTATAATTTTTTTTTACCAAAACATTTTTTTTACACAATATAGTTATTGAATTTTTCAATAACAAAACATTTTTTTTATTAAAGAATTTTCTATAAAATTGTTTTGCCAAAATAATTGTTTATAGAAAATAATTATTAAAGTTTACTATAACGAAGATCTATAAAAAATTTTTACCATAAATTTTTTATTAAAAATTATTTTTTTCGAAAAATTTTTGGTAGAAGATTTTTCAGTGACAAATTTTTTTATTTTTATTTTCGATAGAAAAATTTCGTTTTAAAAAAAGTTTTCTGTAAAGGAAATTTGACTAACTATTATTATATAGCGAAAAATATTTTACTAAAAAATTTTCTATAGAATTTTTTTATTAAAACATTTTTTTACACAAAATAGTTATTGAAATTTTCAATAACAAAACATTTTTTACTAAAGAATTTTCTATAAAATTTTTTTAACAAAAAAAATTTTTTATACAAAATAATTGTTGAAGTTTACTATAACGAAAATCTATCAAAAAAATTATTTTTTTTGTCGAAAAATTTTTGGTAGAAGATTTTTTTCACTGACAATTTTTTTTTCTATAGAAAAATTTTGTTATAAAAAAAGTTTTCTGTAAAGAAAATTCGACTGAAAATTTTATATGTATAGCAAAAAAATTTTTACTAAAAAATTTTCTATAAAATTTTTTTACCAAAACATTTTTTTACAGAGAATAGTTATTGACATTTTCTATAACAACATTTTTTTATTAAAGAATTTTCTATAAAATTTGTTTACCCAAAAAAATTTTTTTATAATTAACAATTATTGAAGTTTACTATAATGAAAATCTATGAAATTTTTTTACAAAGATTTTTTATAAAAAATTTTTGTAGAAAAATTTTTGGTGGAAGATTTTTATCACTGACAAATTTTTTTATATTTATTTTCTATAAAAAAATTTCGTTTCAAAAGAAGTTTTCTGTAAAGGAAATTTGACTAACTATTATTATATAGCGAAAAATATTTTACTAAAAAATTTTCTATAGAATTTTTTTATTAAAACATTTTTTACACAAAATAGTTATTGCAATTTTCAATAACAAAACATTTTTTTTACTAAAGAATTTTCTATAAAATTTTTTTTTATCAAAAAAGTTTTTTATAGAAAATAATAATTGAAGTTTACTATAACGAAAATCTATCAAAATAAAAAATTATTTTTTTGTCGAAAAATTTTTGGTAGAAGAAATTTTTCACTGACAATTTTTTTTTTCTATAAAAAAATTTTGTTATAAAAAAAGTTTTCTGTAAAGGAAATTTGACTGAAAATTATTATATGTATAGCAAAAAAGTTTTTACTAAAAAATTTTCTATACATTTTTTTTACCAAATCAATTTTTTACAGAAAATAGTTATTTACATTTTCTATAACAAAACATTTTTGTATTAAAAAATTTCTATAAAATTGTTTTGCCAAAATAATTTTTTATAGAAAATAATTATTGACGTTTACTATAACGAAATTCTATAAAAAATTTTCACCATAAATTTTTTATAAAAAATATATAAAGGGATATATCCCTTTGAAAAGCTACTTAATTTACATGCGACTGCATTGATTGCTATCGACTTATTGCTTTTGAAAGCTTTATGCCATATTTCACTATAGACTTTATTAAAATTTAAGAAATAAAAAGTAGTTTATGATCCAGCAAGCTATTTCATATCTATGTTTCTTGTTAGAATCATTAAATTCATTAGACGAATATGGACCCTAAAGTTTCTACTATTGGCAATGCAGACCTACGTCTCTTCAATGGTTTACTCAATCTAACAGCTTGCGTAGAATGCTTCATAAATGTATGAAATTCATTGATGCCGTATTGAATCTCCTACTCATTATGAAAAATTCATAATGAGTGACGAGGCATATTTTCATTTGAACGGATGTATAAATAAACAGAATAGTCGGTTCTGGACAATGGAAACCTCTCAAATTAGCCATCAGTCACCTTTGCATCCATTAAAAGCGACAGTCTTGTGTGTAATTTGGTCAGGAGGAATCTTTGGACCCTACTTCTTTGAAAATGAAAACGGCTTAACGATAACTGTGAGTGGGAACCGATATCGTGATATGATTGAAAACTTTTTAACGCCACAACTGCTTAATTTGGGCTTGATTAACATGTGGCATCAACGAGCCGGTGCCACTTAAACAATAATTCACCTATTCCGCAGCAAAGTGAAGTCAAATACCTTGAAATTCATCTCGCCCGTAGGCTAACGTGGAAGCCTCACATTGATGTGGAAGTCACTCAGTTGAAATTAAAAGCAGCGCAACTAAAATGGCTTATGGGCAGAAATTCGTTATTGAAGCTGGATTGCAAACTTTTGTTAAACAACGCAACTCTAAAGTCTATATGGTGCTATGGTATTCAATTATGGGGCACCGCCTCAATGTCGAACATTGAAAAAATTCAAAGGCGACAAAACCAAATTCTTCAAACGATTACTGCAGTTCTATGGTACGTAAAAAACTCACGAATTCATACGGATCTGTGTGTTCCGCTGGTAAAAAACGAATTCTTTAAGTACCCGACAAGGTACTGGAAATTCACCCAAACCCTCTTGCAAGCAACATACTTAATTTTGGCGCCCACACTCGGTTGAGAAGAAGAGATACCTTTGCCACCATCAGAACGTTAAATAGGTGATTTTACCGATATCCGCAAAATAAAACTTTTTGTCTAGCATTGGCTAGACTTAAATAACTTTTTATTAAGATTTGAAGACTTATTATTTGTTAGTTCATATTGTGGAAAAAACTTTGTATACAGCTAGGATTACAATTGAATTACTGCGAGTAGTATACCTTCCCTGAGGACACCCTTTATTGATAATTTTTACAAGCGATCACTAGGTCAAGCAACAAACAATAATAAGAAATATTTTGTAATCGAAAATTTTTAAAACATGTTTTGCGCTGCTTAAGTAATTTTACAATCAATTTTTAAAGAGAACTTTTATTATTGAGTTTTCATTTTAAAGTAATTTGCATGCTGGCCTCATATAACAGAAATATAAATGTTGTGGACATGAAAAATATTTCAAAGTGGGGTTTTTAAACGTTGTTCTTTCAAATAAATCCTTGACTTGTACAACAATTAAATATGGATTTTCATACTCGTACTTGCCGCAAAATTGTGCAGCAGGTTTTCTGCTTTATGTTGCTGGTTTTTGCATTTGAATTATTTTTGGCTTTTGGAACTTTCAGCGCAGTTCGTACAATTAACAACAGAAGCAGCACAGCTCCGTTGGACATCAAATCATCAACTTGAATGCGGTTTTTACATGAGATTGTGCTTGTTTGCCCTCCCATAGAGGCACCGCAGCACGCGCCTTTACCGACAAAAACTAAACTTAAAGTACACTAAATATACATACATACACGCAGACAGACGTTGGCAAAAACTTCAATTCACTCACGTACCAAAAACACCAATTGGGTATTATAACATTGAAATAAATTTTCTCTATTTAGAGAGTTTGGCATAAAGGAGTCAAAATTGTGAATTATATGAATGAATTAACAAACTAGTTAAGTATGTCGTGGCTTTTTTGTTTTTATCCAATTGTCATAAGTTCTCTCCCATAGTTTTTTGAAGTTTTTTTCTTCCACAATAATATTTAAAATTTTTTTTTTTTTGGATTTACCTTTTGTTTTTGTTCACAGCTGACGATTTTGGTTTCTTGCTGTCATTTGTGGTGTCAACTGTCACTCGTGCCGTTATTTAATTGAGCGCGAGCACTCATTAACAACTCTTCTGAAAATCATTTACCGCACATTGGGTTTCCTTCCGGTGTGTGCGATAATGCTACGTTTATGCTTTGCATACTTTTGTGCGTATGCGAGTGACCGTACAGAGCAAGTGAGTGCTTGTATGATCATTTCAGGATTTTTTTCTTTTTTTTTAATACTTGTGTTTTAAATATATTATTAAAACTTAATTGTATTTGCTTCAAGCTGTGTTAAATATTCGTTTTCGAATTTCATAAAGTTCAATACAATCTGCAAATAAAATGATTACAAAGTTAAGCTCTTTTTTTTTCTAATATTACATACATATGTACATATTAACTAAAAGTATACAGGGTTTCCCAAAACTCAACGTCATACCGAAACAGGGTGACAAGATTAGTTGCAACCATTATGAGACAAATCGGGGGAAAAATCTAAAAAAAATAAAAGGGTTTGTACGAATAGAAAAAATTTCAATTGGGTAATATATTTTTGTTTTAGATATTTTTTCTGTCTTTTCTCATGATGGTTGGCTTGACGTTAAGTTCTGGCACGCCCTGTAAATAAATATACATATACAAAAATTTATTTCAACAGATGATACATATTTTTTATGCAAATTTCTCTAGTTCCTGTGTAGAATTTTTTTTGGTTTTTATTGCCATAGAACTGGTTGCCTTACCAGTTAAATGATGAACCTAATAATCATCACCCTGGTATATTGAATAGGACCGTCTCGAGGTGTGTGAAGCTGTCTGGACAATAAGTGAACTTTTTTAGTTACATACATATGTCCGACATTAACTTATGGCGTTTTCTTTTCTAGAAAAAGTGTAAAATTTTCAATATTGTTTTGCCAAAAATATACAGAAGTGTACAGTTTTCTCAACTTTTTTTCAGATATTTATACCCTGCAGGAAATGTCAATAGTAAAACTATAGTGATTACCTATTGACGATGTCACCAGTACTACTGACAAATTGTACCCTTACTAATGCTAACTACTATTGACATTTAACACAGACGTGTCCTACGAAATCTACCAGTAGACTGCGTCAATACTGACTAGGTAGTTCTTGTGGGGTCATATAGAGAAAATGTCCATAGTAAGATTATACTGATTTACTATTGACAACATTACCGCACTGTGGGAAATGTCCATAGTAAAACTGTATTGATTCCCTATAGACGCTGTCACCACTTGAAAAAATGTCAATAGTAAAACAAATAGTGATTGCCTATAATTATAAAATATTTAACTAGTTTAGCACTTCTTGCTCACCTTTACCTTTTTATATCACTTTTTATTATTATTATTTTTTATTAGAATTAGCTATTTTCTTGCGGACACAGATAAATTTGTAAAACAAATTAAATTATTAACAAAAAATATTCTCTATCTATCAAAAAGACAAGGAAAAAAATTTATTGACTGTGTCACCAGAAAGACACCATAAATGTTGACAAAAATGTTGACATGGATACACTTAACCCCATACTTCCTTCAGGGTAGTTATTGCGACATCTTCTTTTCATTTCAATAAAACTTAAATTTTAAAACCTGAATTTTAAGAAAAAAAGTGCAGCATAAATGCAAAACTTTTTCAGAAAAGAAGACGGCATTAGTTATGAGTTCAAGTGCAACTTCAGTCAGTGCTGTGTGCTGTGAAACAATGAGACCAAAGAAGAGCAGAAAAAATATTTGAATACCGTATAGCTGGGGGACAACTAGCTGTTTCGTAGTCGCTACACTACTCATCAGTACCCACTGGGATTCGTACTCGGGATCATGGGAACATGATGTATTTTTAATACGGCCGCTTAACCAACTCAGCCATTGATTTACAACAGCACCTGCCTTCGCTATTCAGCAGCGCCCCCGTGTGGCTTCCAGGGCTAATACAGGTTGCAACTTTTGCCCTAAGTTTGTAGCCATATGATCAAACTCAAGCTTATTAATCAACTCACCCAACTTTACAGGTATTTGTTGCCAGACCACAGTCACAGGGAGGTTATTAGACCCCGAAAATCGGCATTACACCATTGTTATCAGGGAAACTAAATCCCTTTGCTGCGGTTTTAGGTTTAAACTACAGCCAAAACGTTTTGGCAAAGATAGGCATCTCAACACTGAGCGGCTCCAGCATGATCTGTAAGAAGAACTTAACGGGGTCTTTGCCAAAACCTGTTCTGCCAATGAAATCTTGGTATGGGTTTTGGAAGTCAAACGCAACATAAGTCCGGCGGCTTCATAGAGTTTTATTTGCTACAATAAACGGGAAACCAGTATCTCTTATCCCCCAGAAAGCACAATGCCTTAGTTAGGCGTACACCAACACAAAACCTACTCCCCGGGGGCTGTTTGGATAGGAATCAAAAATGTCAGTATAATTTTTAAAGAAGCAAAATAAATTCAAATTGTCCAAAATAAAATCCTTACTAATATTATGCATGTGAAAGTACCTCTGTCTGTCTGTTACCTTTTCAAATGGGTGTCAGCGGACAATTTTGCACCAAGACTTAAACTTATTAACCAACAAACTGAATCCTAGATATCTCCCGATTTGCTTGGAATATTGTGAGAACATCATTCAAATGGTGTCCGAGGATGAAAACGTTTTGAACTGCAGTTTTATGTCTGATAAGGCGCATTTTGATTTAAACGGCAATGTTAACAAACAAAATTGTCGAATATGGAGTAATGCTAACCCAAGATACTCAATCAGATGTGATTATATCCACTTCCCATCACAGTATGGTGTGCAGTTTCTTTATGGTTTATTGTCGGGCCTTACTATTTCAAAGAAAACGGCCTTACTGTTACGGTCAATGGAGACCGTTACTTAAAGGTATTGAAAGAGTTTTTCTTTACAGAACTCCGTTTCAACTCCGTTTGGTTTCGACAAGATGGGACAACTTGTCACATAGCCACGCTTGTTATGACACAATTATAAGCAATAATTTAAACCCAAAAATAATTCGTTAAACAGTTTCTCTCAAAATTAATTCATGTCTTTATTTTGGTCAATTATTACTTAAATAAATTCAACATTCTGTTTTCTGTTCATGTCAATATGTTCACGTACGCGTTGGCACAACTTGCTCTTTCGGCTTTACCTCAACGACTGCCAAGTCTCGTTGCTTTCATTCAGCTTTGTTCCTCACACAATTGAGTAAAAAATTTCCCAATAAACTGATTTCAAGAAACTCCATATTCCGTTGGCCTCCCAGGTCTCCCGATCTCACTGCACCTGATTTTCTTTGTGGTGTTATTGCAAACAAGAAGCTTACATAAGTTGGATGATTTAAAGCAATCCATTCGCAGGGTAATTGAGACAATTCCCGCTGCAATACTCCAAGGCAGTAATAAATAACTTTTAGATAAGATGACGCACATGTGTCACCGAGGGGTGGAGGCCATTTGAATTCAATTATTTTCAAAACTTCCTGAATTAATTTAATAAAAACGTATTATTTTTCAAATGAACTACTAAAAAATAAATTACATGAACTTTACAGAAAGTTTTTTGAGATTCTTAATGTAGCAAAATTTATCAGCTACTCTGTAGATGCAACAATATTTTCAATTCCTGGTTAGCTGTGATAAAAACCCCGGTTTATTCGATATTCGAAAAATAGGTATTTTATAGTATCCGGTTGTAGCCAAGTAGAATTATACAGGTGCAAGCGGGAAGGCGAATTCAGTGTTATCTATTTTGTTATTGTAAAACATATCGAGCATACAAAAAACAAGGTAGCCGCTCCGCTACAATAATACAAAAAAAAAAACAGGTATTTTGTTTGTGTAAAAGGGCGAATTCACACTTAAGCTGTCAAAAGTAGTTGATAACGAACATGTAATAAAATTTAAATGGCGCCGAAAAAGGTAAACAAGACTTGACAGAGAAAGTGCCGCCATATTAATCGAATTCGCCGATGCATGCACCTAATAATTAATTCGCCTTGATATCGAGAATGTCAAAATGTAAATTCACCTAAGATTGTTCAGCAGCAAAAAATTTTATATAAACGTTAAATATAAACTTTTATAGTTGTTTGTAATTAAAATCACAGATTATATTAGTTTTTCACTTTTAAACTCACACAAATTTAATGAAATTGCACTAAATTATACCAAAAAATTTTGAGATAAAAATGGCGCGAAAAACAAAAACAAAAATTTGACAGTCTCATCGGAAAAAACGCGAGAAGCAAAAAAACAATCACCTGAGCTGTCAAGTTTTCCTAGTAATGAATTCGCCTTGGTTTTAGCAATACCCAAAAAAAAAAGATAAAAACCAAGGCGAATTAATTATTAGGTGGATGCATCGGCGAATTCAGGTGAATTCGGTTAATACGGCGGCACTTCCTCTGTCAAGTTTTGTTTACCTTGTTCGGCGCCATTTAAATTTTGTACTTGTTCTTTATCAACTACTTTTGATAGCTTAAGTGTGAATTCGCCTTTTTACACAAACAAAATACCTGTTGTTTTTTTTTTTGTTGTATTGTTGTGGCCAAGCGGCTACCTTGTTTTTTGTATCATGATAAAAACCGATCGAATAATAATTGTCCAATCACAATAGTGATTACGCTCAAGGTTGAGTTTTGTTGCTTGATTTTTGGTGAATTATGAACGTTGCAGCAATCGTCTTTCACATGTGTATTCAAAATGTTTGCAAGACGATTTGATTTTACTCAGTGTTGAACTTTGATCCTTGATTTTTTTTTGGTAACAAATTTTAGTGTACTCGTATGAGTTATTCAAGCCAGAGCATGATTTTTCGTGATCACTGGTATGTATGTGCATAATTACATATGTATGTGTGCATGTATATTGTAATCCTAATTAAACTTAATAATGAATTTAAATTGACGAATTTCAAATGCCTAACACGGTTTTAAACGTAATGGATTAAGTAGCGTTCGTTTATGACTTGCTTTTATGCTCTCTGCCACTGCGGACTGCAACAACAAGGCAAATAAATCGTGTGAACTTAATGCAACGTTGGGGGTCCAATATGAGTTCATGAGCTTGTTGTTGCTGTTTTTTTTTTTTTGTCGTGCAATCTCTTTTTATTATTGTTTAAATGGCAAATTTCGAATGAATATGAACAAATGATTGTGATATGTACATACGAGTACTCGCATGTATGCACATACATACATACATAAATATATGCGATTAAGTAAATGAATGTGCCTGATTGTGATATGATGCTTATGTTTTTGTTTTTCTAGTGTTTAAGGCACTTCAGAGAGAAAAAGCTCGACAAAGTTTAATGAAAATAAAAACAAACAAAAGCGCAGTTAGAAACGCAGAATTTTATGTTTACAACTCAGAAATTTTTGTTGTTTCTTCAATATTTTTATTGTTTGTTTTGTTTTTATTTAGTCAAAGGAAAACAGCAACAGCATTCTTGATTATTAAAACAATTGATTGCAAACAAAAGAAGTAAAAAGAACTGTCAAAATGACAGTTATGTTGGGTTGTCAAAGTGAACAAAAATTATTAAAGCGAATACGAGTACTTACATACATACACACATATGTACTAGTATATACTCGTACAAGGGCATCGATTAACAACTAAAACCTCAATTATGTATAAACACACAAACTGTGGTGAGCAATCAGTCAACCAGTCACCGTCGAGTCATTAATTCATAATCATTCGTTCATTTACGAGCAGTCAGCCAGCCAGTCATTTGTTCGTTTCGTTCGTTCTTCAACCATTTCTTTGCTAAATTTTCTATTTCAGAGTTTTTCTTTTTTGTCTTTGTTTTTTTTATACAATAGTACGAGTATAGTTGATTTATTTTGAATTAAATTGATTTGAATTTCCGTTCAAATAAATTGTTGTTTTAAGCTTTCAAATGTGCATTTTGTGCCGTTTAGTAAAATTAGTTATAAAACGTTTCAAGGTTGAATTTTGTAAAACTGAAAGATGTTTGTTTTCTTTTAAGTGTTGTAGTCACTAGCATTTATAAGAAACAGAGTACAGCGACAAAACACAGTGCCTCGTTTCTGTAAGATTAGTGAAAAGTTTCTCGCATCGAAAACTACGAAACATAAAATTCCATCGTTTCTCGACTATCGAGAAAAACAGCGTTTCTATATATTAAATCGAAACGAGGCAATACTAGTTACGTCTTTATTGGAATATTTCCATTAAGCAGCTGTCAAAATGCAAAAAGTAAACAAATAAGAAGACGAATATAGGAAAACTAATCAAACAAAAAGAAAATTTAAGTTTAGCAGTAAATAAAACAATTGAATTTAGTGTTATAAATAAAATAAAATTGTGTCAATCAATAACATGTGTACATAAATAAAAACATATTCAAATCATCAATAAATTCCATAAAAACTTTCAATAAGGTATAGTTTTGTGGTGATGGTTGCTGACCAATATGACCGGCGGAACATGTTGCGCATTTACAGCCAGAGATTAAGGGCTGCAACCGACCCTTTTTTAGTTCCTGAACCGATGAGGGAAGCTTCTCGCACTCGAGACAGGCTAAAATTAAGATTTTGCCATTAAATTTTTAATTTATCATACTGTATGTATGTACATAAATATTAAGAAATAAAGAAAAAACCAAAAAAATTTAATTCATAATTTTCATATACATATTTATTATATTATATCTCCGTGGAAATTCTTTCAATTTTCTAAAATAAAAAGAAGAAATGAATAATGAACTACATTCAATATCTGCCGTATTCATAATAAATAATTTACACATAACAAATTTTGTGTAAAAATATGTAAAGTAAACTTTTACTAATTGCAAATTATTTTTTATGAATACGACAATATGTGTATAAATATTTAAAAACTTTACCTTTTCTACACTTTTTGCATTCATTATGTCAATTATATATTTTTTAAATTTATAACTTCCGCAACTCTTTTATTTGTGAAAAGTTTTGACAGCTCTAGCGAGAAACTTCTCACAAAATTTTAATACAGAAACAGGTTTACTCACAAGCTTCCAATGAATTACGTCAAAAAAGCTATTTTGACAGATATTTCTCGCTTCTCAAAGATACAGAAACATTTGTGTGAGAAACTCCATTTGTTGTTTCTATTCGCATAGTTTCTCTGTCAATTCCGTTGTTTCTTGTGAGAAATTTCTCGATGCGAGTAATACAGAAACGAGGCACAGATTGCAGTAAAGACTCACATATGTATGTTATATACTTGGTTGTAATATTTGACGATTTATCGTCCTTTTGACGATTTTGGGTGCTGAAAATAGCAGTTTTTTTACGATTTTTGTAAGTCACTTTTTAACTTTCATATCTTTCAAGCCAAATATTAATTAAACAGTTTCTTTTGAAAGAGCTTGTCAACGGGCAGGAAAAAGCGAAATTAAACAGACGAAATATCCGTCCGAAAAATAATTTTTTTTTTTTTTTTAACTTTATTATTTTATTTATTGAATCTACATAAGAAATGTAATGACAATAAGTATTCAAGTCTTAATACTAAACAAAAATTGTGATTAAAGTCCTGCCAGTGCTGGACAAAAATTTATTTTTATGCGAATATTATTTCAGAATTCAGCCATCTGTTTAGAGCTCTAATGGTAGCCAAAGTATCTCCCCTTCTCACACGGGTATGACCACCCAAGTTAAGAATATTAACTGCAAGAGGATTTGGATGGAATTCAAGTTTGTCTTGTCGCGTACTTCCCAAATTCAGATTTCACAAAAGTTACGTTCAGATCTGCGTGGGTTCGTGAGTTTTTAACGTACCATGGAGCATCTGTAATTCTACGGAGAATTTTCAATGTTAGATGTCGAGGCTGTGCCCCATAATTGAATCCCATGGCACCATATTGGCTGTAGAATCGAGTTGTAAAGCAAAAGTTTACAATCAAGCTTTAAGGTCGAATTTCTATTAGCTATTAGTTAATTTGCACTGCTTTCAACTTCATCTGCGTTACTTATGCTTCGATGTGCGACTTCCATGCTAGTCTACGGTCAAGATGAATACCGAGGTATTTGACTTCACTGTGTTGAGGTATTACTTTATTGTTAATAGTAATGGGTGAGCATGTTCCTAGACGCAGTGCGAATGTAACATGGGCACACTTTTATTCATTAACCTTGATTTTCCAAAGCTTGAGCCATTTCTCTAGTTTGTCAATATGTTCCTGTAAGTTTATTGATGCTGGCTGGTGGTTACTATGTATGCTAAGGAATGCTGTATCATCTGCAAATGTTGAAGTGTGAATGTTGGTGCTTGTCGACATGTCAGGTGCGTAGATCAAATATAAGATAGGCCCTAATATGCTGCCTTGGGGAACTCCAGCTTCAATAGGCTGGGCGGGGCTTATGAAATTGCCTTCTTTTATTATAAATTGGCGACAATATAAATAGCTTTCCAAAAGGTTATATATGTTTGCAGGTAAGTTAAACTTTATTTTATGCATTAAGCCGTCGCCACACTTTATCAAAAGCTTGTGAGACGTCGATGAATAAATGGTTAACAAATAAATTACCCTTTGTCATCTCTAGCCCAGTCACCAGGCTTGCCTTTTTAAACCCTTAGTCACCCGCCATAAAGAACAATCGGACTGAGGAGTACCATCCAGACTTTCTAAATACGTTTGTAGAGAAGCCGTTTTTTGGTTTCGAAGCAAATTTTTTAATTGATTTGTGCACTCACGTAGCCTTGTTTTTAGTTGCGGAGACCTGCGAAGTTGCCACTCTCGTCTAACTCTTCTTTTTTCTAACACAAGTTGCTCGATTTCTGAAGAGTGTGTTCTATTTTGAATGTTTCTGCGTCTTAAATAAACGCTAGAACCAAGTTCAGCGGCTTGCTTAAGGGTTTCGCTAAAGTTGCTTAGTGACGCATTAATATCTTCAGGTGTTCTTAAAACAATATTCTCAGTGAAATAGGTACTCAAAAATTTTTTACATTTTAGCCAATTCACTCGAGTGACAGTCCTATGCGAATTGTTAATTGGGGACCAAGTTTCCTGGTGCAAACGCAAAATAAATGTTTGCAATACTTCAGCATTTATGAATCAATTTTCAACAATTGTTTTTCTTTTAGAAGAGTATTTCAACCAGGCTAAAAAAAGTTTTTGGACATCAAACAGGCAAAATGTCCATCTGAAAAAAATATTGTAACTCCGCAATATAAAAAACGATTTTTAATACTTTTTCTTGTTTCATGTGGCTACGTTTTAAGGGCCACACCTAAGCGTCAGGTGTTTTCTGCATTTCGTTTGAAATTTCTTAATTTCAGACTAAAGCTATTTACACACGGTTGTCAGATGTTACAATGTTGTAAGATCTGGCAACATGCTGACAATGTAGTGACAATGAAAAATTGTCCCGCAGAAGTCAATTGTGTGTTCAGACGATCGTAAGAAAATCTTACAATTTCATTGTCAGACTATGGTCTGACAAATAATTCATCTGACAACAAAAATCGTCAGTTCACACGGTTGTCAGATTATTAGATGAAAAAAATTGCCAGACATGTTGTAAGGCATTGCCACTTATGTATATCAACAGGCATCTGCTTGGCAGTGTAGCCAATCAAACTTTTTTCTGACAATGATGCCATTGTCAGGTGCATTAATTTTATACATCTGGCAATTAAAACTGAGCTTACAATACCAGCCAATTATCTGGCAATGCAGACGAAGAGTGTTCTCACGATTGTCAGATGCCTGACAACATTGTCGTCTTACAATTGATTGACAATGGTTTTTCTGACAACGTTGTAAGTTAAAAATTGGCAGTTCACACAATTGTTATGCATTTTCAGAAAATTTTACTGGCAATATTGTAAGATCTGGCAACCGTGTGTACGTAGCTTCATGCAATTTGAACTGTGGAAAGATATACAATCGAGCAATGCGTTATTGAGTTATTCAGGCAGTGGCAATATATTTGTGATATATTTTCGAAGAAAATCATCTTCAGTGATGAGGCACATTTTCACCTCAGTGGATCATTAATAAGCAGAATTGTCGCATTTGGGCGTATGATTATTCAAGAGTGATTGTAGAAAGCCCAATGCACCCACAAAGAGTGAGTGTTGGAGGTGGTTTATGGATTGGCGGCATTATCGGGCAATATTTTTTTCAAAATGAGGCCGGTCAGGCAGTTAGGGATGAAACGATACTTATAAACGATACGTTATCGATCACAAACTATCGATACTTACTCGGTATCGAATAAAAAGTATCGATACATACTGGTATCGGTCGATTTCTTCTTACGATAAGTTTTTTATTTTTTAGCATTTTTTATTTATTAAATCTTCAAAATGAACTAACAATAAGTATTCAAATCTTAATATGTGCTTTTTACTTTAGGTCCGGCCAATGCTAGACAAAAAGTTTTATTATGCGGGGCTATTTCGGCAAAATCACCTATTGAACAATCTGATGGTGGCAACGGTATCCCTTCTTCTTAGCCGAGAGTGGCCGCCAAAATTAAGTATATTGCGCGCAAGAGGGTTTGTATGAAGTTCCAGCTTAATGACATACCTTGTCACGTACTTAGAAAATTCCTGTTTTACGGAGAATTCAGATCTTTATGAATTCGTTCAAAGAATTTGCTTTTGTCACCTTTGAATTTTTTCAATATTTGACGATTAGTGGTAGGGAAGAACACATGGAGCGGAAAATCAAAATCTTCGTTATGGGCTCGATCTTCTGATCCACTGGCTGAAATTGAGGTGTCTTAATTAGGATGCCGAAAGCGAAGATTTTTAAAACGCAGAAATTCTATCATAGCATTCAATAAAGGATTATTGAATCATTAGTATAACCTTTGACAATGTCACATTATTCTGACCTGAAGATTTTTAAGTGACAAATTCGAATAGTTTTAGTAACTGGACTATTTATTTTAGTATCGCAAGATCGTGACCGCAATCTTACCGTCATTTTTATGACATGCAACCATACACCCGATTTTGGTAGTCCCATTTCAATGCACGGGTTTATTTTATAAAAACTTTAAAAACAAATAAAATTATGGTAAAAATGGTAACCAACTCTGTTTTTTGCCTGCCAATAAGAAAAAAGACTTTCTGACCGATACCAGTAGTTTTTTTTTTTCAACACAACGGGACCTGACTGGACCCAAGTGAGCTGGCTTTATAATAGCTGGCAGCCTGTTGAACCTACCAGTAGTTTTGACCGAAACCTACTTGGTACTCGAAAAGTACTTGGTATGGTAAGAAAAGTATCGAGTATTTCTTGTATTTATTCGTATCGTTTCATGCCTACATTCAGTTACTGTGAATGTTGTTCGCTATCGTGAGATAATAATGAACTTTTTATGGCCCGAATTGGAAGATATGGATGTGGAGGGGATTTGTAAGATATGGATGTGGACGATAAGCGGTTTCAACATGACGGTGTCACTTGCCACACAGCTATAGAAACAGTGGCTCTTTTGCGCGAAAAATTCAATGCACATGTTATTTCACGCGGTGGCGATATAATTATAGTGAAAGGCCAATGTAAGCGGCATGCGGCAGCGGTACTTATATTGGGTAGTTAAATTTTAAGGGCTGTTGTTGATTTTGAATAAAATTTCGTCAATAGTTTGTTTTTACTTATGATTTGTTATATCGAGTATAACATGTTTTAATAACCATTATTCAATTCTATATATTATTCAATTCTATATATCGGACTGTCATAGTATTACATAATATTGATGTCACAATTCTGACGACACGGCGCCATCAATATGAAGATGCTTTGCTCTATTTATTTATTTTTTGTTCGCTTTATAGAGCAAACGTGTTCTTAAGCATGTTTCGCTACACAGAAAAAAATAGATGCCATATTGATAAAAAAAATTGCGCTATTTTTATCAAATTTCCTGTGAAAAAGATTTTTTGCCGGATTGATAATTCAAATTATAAAGTATAAATAGCTTTTTCACTTAAAAGCAAAAATTATTGAGTTGAAAAAAATTGTTGTTAATATCTAAAATATACTTAACAGAAAAATTGTTAAAGAAACAACAACTCTTCACTGTTATATGGCAACCTTTTAAATTTATTTATTGAATAACAGTCAATAATTCGGAAAACTTTTTATTAATTGCATTTTATTAAGAGATATTTCCAAAAATTCATTATTAATAATAATTTAATTAAGTCAATGCAAATTTTATTAAATTGATGGTTTTTTATTAATAACATAACTTGATTGAAAAAAATCGCATCTATTTTTTTCTGTGTATACAAAATATTCAACTTAAAATTTTCGATGATACTCTGTTTTGACTTGTCATTCGTTATATCGAGTATAACATGTTTTTTTTATAACTCTTATTCAGTTCTATATATCGGACTGTCAGTAAAGTGAGTTTACTGAATTTTTCCTGCACATTGAATTTTTCATCTTTATTTGAACATATATGTAACTATAACAGGATTAATAGAAAGAACTGCATCTCAAAGTAATTTTACTATACATACGAACGATTTTTTTTTTCTTCTTTTGAAAAAATTCCTTATGAAAGTCTCGAGATAAAAGAAATTATTAAATATATTTAAATAAATTATAATTTCAATTTGTATGCATTTATCATTTTCATTAAAGACTCTTGTTAGTATTGTGTTCTTTTTTTTTTTTTTGTTTGTGAAAAAGTGTTTATGTTGGGTTTGCTATCATCCAGTTCTTTGTTCGTTCATTCATTCTATTCATTAATAATTTTCCATAAACAAGGAATGCATTTCACAGTGTGAAACTTTTGTTTAGGTTTTCTTGTTTCTCGTTTTTTATTTTTTGTTTATTTTAATTTTCATTTCCTAGACAATTAGAAGAGTTTCATAGAAGTAATTTTTGTATTTTTAATGAAATATCATAACAAAATTAAACTTACATACGTATGTACATGCATTTCATAAATACAAGCAGCCCCCCGCTCCTTTGGCGTGCGGCACAGAGAAGAAAGGCATGTTGTCTTTCTAATGAAAAATTATAACTTACAAAATGTAATAAATTATGCTTAAAACAGTAAAACACAATTCATATTTGATAATAATTAAAAAAAAGTACAATTTAGCACTTGGAGCTGAAAAAAAATTAATTAATTAATTAATGTAAGCAGGGCGAACATAAAGTGTTGAAAAAGGAAGAAAGGAAATGTTTATAGACGAGAAGCGTAAATATTATAGAAAAATGGAAGTATATATATTCTAGGAAGGGAAGGGAATTTGTAAATTATTTATTAAATTTCAAGGATTTGTTTCAGTTTTGAACACGATATTGTTTTCTACACACTTTGCGGTTATATGCGGAATAATAACCTATTTCGGCCTGAATAACAATATATATATATATATATATATATATATATATATATATATATATATATATATATATATATATATATATATATATATGTATATATATATATATGTATATATATATATATATATATATATATATATATATATATATATATATATATATATATATATATATATATATATATATATATATATATATATATATATATATATATATATATATATATATATATATATATATATATATATATATATATATATATATATATATATATATATATATATATATATATATATATATACATTTCAAATTTTTATCTTCCAAATTTTTTAAAAAATATCTTCTAAAGGAAACACTTTAAAAGTAATTTGAATAAGTTTTTGGCACAATATAAAAAGTAGTACTGTTAACAATTCTGCATTGTTAACTCGAAAAGTTAATTTTTTGAGATATGACTATGTTGCAATAAAGGAGCGATATATATTCAACGTTAAGCCGAAACAGGGAGACAAGATTGACCACCATCGTGAAAAATCTGAAAAAAATATCGAAAAAAAAACATTTTTTGCAGGTTATTTGTTAACTGATTCAATGAATTTCGTTGTTAAATATGTTAAATTGATATGTTTTTTAAGCTTGAGGTCAGTTTTGTTTTTTATATAAAAATGTTTTAATTATATTCGATATTTCGTCTTCCTTCGGAAGACTTCTTCAGGAAAAATTTTTTTTAGTTTTTTTTTTTTTGTTTTTTTTTTTTCCTGAAGAATGTATGTTGAATGTTTTTATGTATGTTAAAATTGTTTTCAATATGTTTTCAAATATTTTTGATTTTGTAAACAAAACTAAAAAATTTTTTCCTAAAGAAGTCTTCCGAAAGAAGATGAAATATCGAATATAATTAAAACATTTTTATATAAAAAACAAAACTGACCTCAAGCTTAAAAAACATTTCAATTTAATTTATTAAAAAAAGGTAAAAAAATTAAGATCAAGATAGTTGTTAAATATGAAATTTTTTTTTTCAGTGTAATATGAGTTCAGACTGCGATGTCTGTTCATTACATTTGTAGGTATATAAGGCTATAAATACAGTGTTAGCGCTTTAGTTCAAAAAATAAAGTTGAAGCTACGGGGAAGGGGGGGATTTTGACGATTTCTGACGCCGGTTTTAGGAATTCCCGAAAAATTCGCAACCGCTTCGCTAACTAGTTCGAAACCGATTTTTCATACATGTATCTGAACTATTAACGATCATTCGCTTTATTTTGAAAATTGTAGTTACCGCATTGCTTCTGATTAAGTAGCGGGAATTTTGGCGATTCCTTAAGTCGATTTCCCAAAAAACTCCCAGATCGGAACCGGGTTTTCATATTCGGTGTGCGTAATATTTAATAGGAAAAACATCGCAAAATTAAAGTAAACAAATAAATTGATGTGTGTTTACAGTTTTATGTGATATTATTACATTTTCAGTCAGTAATTTAAATTTTATTCATGTATGTGGCATCTCTGAAATTTGTATTGTGAAAATAGACATAGTGCTGCTGCTGTCTTTAAAATAATTATGCTGCTGATTACGTTAGACGGCAGCATTTGAAGTTAACTTCATTTGTAATGGTGAAGTTGTGAAGTCTGCTGTCGTCTAAGCACTTTAGGCTTGAATTTTTAACTGTCATTCGCTCTAGTGCGAAAATTGAAGTTGCCGTATTGCTTCCGGAGAAGCAGGTAGATTCTCGCAGCCTATTTTGTGAATTCGCAAAAAATTCGATACCGGTTCCACAATAACCGAAAAATGGTTACAGTTTGACCAAATTTCTAGGTTTTTCTTAAATGATCGTAATTTTAAAACTGCATGGGATAGATTTTTATGTTTGATTTTCTCATACTGCTTAAAATCAATTCTGTCACTCCATTTCGCCATAGACATAGAGTTCAAGAACACCCTGTATAGGTATGTGCTTGTATAGGTTAGCTTCTTGGCATGTAAATTTATATCGCAAATAAGATTTTATAATTTTAAAGTATCTTATATTTTTAGACATGTGTGTAAGTATGTAGATATGTTGTTAGAAAAAACTGAAATTAAAATACCCTTTTGCATAAAAAAAGCAAAAATAATTAGAAACATGTCACAGAATTGTCAACCATGCTAATAATTATCACTTGCCCCATTTAAAAGTTTGCTTACCTTTTAAACTCCCACATCCTTAAAATCTCTCGAATCTATTTTACGCTTTCATATGCAAAGTTTTTTTTTTTTATTTCTCCCTTATCATTTGCTCTCTTCGCCTTGGCTCTTCCTTTTTTGGTTCGTCTCTTGCTGTTTATTATTTTGTTTAACCCATGTTTGCGTTGACATATTTATTGCTCAGCATGATCTAGTATTCGCAGTTTTGCAAGTTTCTTTGTGTCATCTTTATTATTGTCATTTATTACGCTTTGTTTTTGTACGAGTATTCTTCCCCATCATTCGCTTCGAATTTTGTCTGTTTGTACGTGTATCTTTCTTTTATTTGAGTTATTGTTGCTGTCTTTTGTAATTTGTCGCTGTGGGATGTTTTTTGTTTTGGCTAAATTTGTTTTTTCATTTTTTTCTTTCGTTCATGCTATGACATTTGGATTTCTTTGAAATAAAAGTTCTTCTCTTTTCAGTGTCCTTTGTTAATTAGAGGAGTTTCAGTTTTAAACAAATGTAATTGGTTTTCCATGTAATTGCAATTAAGGATGAAGAAGGATATTAGTAATATAATATTGGTATCTATTGGTAATCATAATAGCAAAGCAATTTTGAAGTGAAAGGAAGTATGAGAACCAGGAGACATTTATGTGATGTGGTTTAATATTAGGTATGAAGGAGTATATTATTAAATGGTTATTTGTTGTGGTTTATTTAAGACTACAATTTTACTGCTGCTGCTGCTGCTGCTGAATTGACTGGTTCATTGATGAAAGATATTTAAGATAACAGTTATTGGGGTTTAGCTCAATGTCATGAACATAACGTCGGCAGAGCAAAGGTAACAATAAAGTCTTGTTCTTGTATGTGACGAATACCTTGTGGCAAGAATTCATGATGCACCACGCCATTGCAAACGTGTACAAAATCTTCAGATTTGACCAAACTTGACGTGCTTTTTTCGTTCTTGGCTCTTTAAGACGCTTCCATTGGGATGATGGGGCTTTGGTTTCATGGTCATAGCCATACACCCTTGATTCGTCACCAGTTATGACCTTTTTGAGAAAATCTGGATCGTCGTTGACCAAGTTCATTCAACAGCTCCTGAGCAATGTCCATGATACGTTGTTTTTGCTCAAAATTTAGTAAAAAATCGAAGAGCACACTAAAGCATGACTCACCTTTCTACCTGTCAAAAACAAACTAACAATCCGAAAAGGCTGACGCTGCTAACATACTCGTACAGTGGTAGGCATGTAATTAAAACATGAATGTGATATCTCATTCTTTCGGTGTTTTCTATGATCTGTTCTTACTGCAATGGAACTTTTCCAAAGTTAAAATATAAGTTTGATCTCTCTTGTACTTGGTTCTTTCTTTACATTCATTTTCTGTTCAGCTTTCTTAAAAAGTTAGTCATTATGTAGAGAAAGATAGTTTTTCAAGTGGACACATAATTAAAACATTTTCAGTTCTGCTAGTTAAATAACATTATTTTAATATCTAATTCCATTTATTTTTTTGTGAAAACTTGTAGGTACGTTTTTTGTAAAACTATACCCCAATATTAGTAACCAGTCATGGCAAGAAGACCAAGTTGTTCCGAAGAAGAAAGGAAAGTAATCATTAATCTCAGAGGCTCCGTGAAGACGGTGAATAAATTTCCTCAATTACTTGTGTGCTCTAGAGGAAAAATTTATAATGGAATGAGCAATTTTGATAACCTTGGTAAAAATAATGTACCCAGAGCCACCCAGAGCTTGCTAACCTAGTACAACTAGAGCCAGAGACGATAAAATAGTTGTGAGGACCTCCAAAGCTAAACAGTTAAAAGTTGAATTAGCGTCACCATATAATATCCGTATATTATCCAGAACTATTAGACGGCGGCTAAATGAAGGTGCCTTACAAAAAACATCTTTAAATCCAGATTAGTTTTTGTCAGAAAAACATTCCCCTGGGGAACAGGTTTTGCGTTGGCGTATTTCTAACTAGGGCACTCAGTATTGCCGGTAAAGAGGGGGAGGGATCCCACGTCTGTTGTAGCAAATAAAACTCTAGGAAGCCGTATGACTTATGTTGTGTTGGCTTCCGAAACCCTTACCAAGGGTTTAAATTGACAGAACAGGGATCGGCATGGCCTCCGGGTGGTTCTGCCTGTACTTCAACCTAGGCTGATCATGGTTGAGGTGCCTACATTGGTTGAAACGTTTTGGCTGTGGTTGAAACCTGACACGCAGGAAGGGGGTGTTAGTATCGTGAGGTACCAGTGTTGATGGTTGACGGGTGAGTTGGTTTAAGGGCTGATGCTCTCAGTGGGCTTCGGCCTAGCAACGCATTATGCCTTGATTGCTGGGAAATTGCATACAGGAGGGATTAGAAGACCCGAACTCCTCAACAAGAAGTTGCTCATATGGCTGGAAACATATGGCAAAAATTGCTACCTGTGTGAGCCTAGTCAGCCACACGATGGCGCTGGTGAATCGTGAATAATTCACTCGCGGATCTAGTCCATCATCAGATAAAGCATGTGCTGATGTAAATCTTTTTCACAACTGTCAGAAAAACATTAAGAAACCAAGAAGAGTTTGGAAAAATATTTTATGTAGTACCGATTCCAAGTTTAGCCGATGGGGATCAGATGTAAAACGCTATGTACGGCGTCTAGTTAACCTACCGTTTAGACAGGAAAGTAATTTCATGAAAGTTGCAATACACTTTTTTACTAACACACTCACATTTTGCCTACTTTCCACTCAACTTTCATCAAAAATTTCATGAAACAGATTTTTTGACGTTTTCTGAACGTAAAATGACAAACTCTAAGCACTGTTGCCATATACAAAGAATTATACAAAGTTGCAGTATTGTAGTAAAATAATAATTATAAAATTAACTTCTTTTGCATGTATATGCAAATAATTGTAATATTTTTTCCTTATATTGTATATTAAACACTGAATACTTTTGATGTATTTACTTTCTGTTTTTGATGTAGGACACCCAACTGACCATCCACGAGATAGATAAAAAGCGGAATATTTAGGTTAATTCAATCCAATTTTAATTTAATCCACTGATGTTTATGAATAGGACAATAAATTCATTTAATGCTTTAGAAAAATGTATGTTAAAGTAAAAAAAATTATAACAAGGTAAAAACGATGTTCGTAGAGGCTTTTGTTTCAAAGTAATAAATAGTTAAAACATTGTTTTAAAAGTTACTGCAACCTTAGCTACGATGCAGCGACACCAATTCGCCGTGTATTTTAAACTACATTTTTGTTTTATTTTATTTTTAACTAGAATTAGGGATACCATTTTCACGACATATTTGTTCAACTTTAGGTTGAACAAACAGATTATAAAGAAAATAATTAAAGTATTTTTAGAAAAATAATTTCATAGAAAAATTTATAATGATAAGTTTTTTCTTCTATTGTCCCATAAATTTGTATATGTAATAAGTTCGGCAACTCTGATTAGCAAGCAAACAAAATAAGAGCGGGGAGAAGTAGAGGCAAATTTTACAGCTCTTTGCCTCGGCGACATTTTTAAAATGATCTTTCACTTTCCTGTGTAGAAGAACAAGAAATTTTCATGCAAGTCGTCTATTTCATTGAAATTTTTATTTGTATACGTGTACAGAAATTTCATGAAATTACTTTTCTGTGTAGTGGCAGCGTAACCAACAACACAATATATAACAGACATGTGTACCAACATAAAAAAAAAAAATTCGAAATTCGAACATACGAGTATGTACGTAATGCTAGGAACACAACTGCGACGAACGACGAACTTGGCCCATCGCGACGAATTCGCCGACAAATATTCGTTGTATAAATTCGTCATGTGAAGCACAATATCAACAAACATTGTTTGCGTTCCGTGCAAAGAAAAAACAAAATGAATATAAATACTAAGGTGGCCATATTAAAAGTAAACCTATGTATATAAATCCCATCCAAAAGAGGGATTTTTGAACAAATTATCTCAGGTACTTTATATTTTGAGAACATCTTCATATATATTTTACTACATGGATTAATATAAATTATAAAAAGTATTATGTCATGAAAAATGCTTTTTTATGTAAGAAACCTGGTCACCTCATACTGCTTTGTTCGTCGTTCGCTGACGAAACAATTAGAAATGAATCTAGTTCAATTTTCGCTGAGTATGACGAATTTCGGCCAACGCCATGATTGTGTCATCTTCATATACACCAATATGTTTTATTTTTGGCGACGAATATTCGCGCATAACTCACGAAACTTGAAAATAACGGTTATTTTTTTCACAAGACCTTATATATAGGGGACGACCCCTACATATGCAGTTCATTGCACTGCAACTAGGAAAATAGGCTATGAGGAATAGGAAAGTGGAAGTAGCGTTTGTGGACGTTTGTCTTGAACTTATTAATAACAACAACACGGAGAGAACAAAACAAATGTTATCACAGCATTTAAAGTGCTGAAATTAAAATACGATTTGTATAGAGATGTAGTAGATAATAGCACAGCTTGTAATTTAATAGCAACCATTGATCTGGCATTTTACTGTCTTTATAGTTTTCTTTCCATATCAATTAAAGTGTTAAAATTAAGAACTGCCAGCAAAATGACACGTATAAATTTTACAATGACATAACCATTATTTTAACAAATTGAATTTATGTATCTAATGGGGCAATAACCATGAGGGTTGTTTCAAGAAATATTGTGCAATTTCTATGACAAATGAAAGGACATCAGAAGTTATTAAAGGAAGGGATCTCTTTATTTTCATACAAACATTAACAGAAATAAATTAATTGTTGTGTTAGGGTTTGTTTTACAGCTTGTGCGCCTTCACTTAAAAACTCGTTAAAAGGATTTCATTCCAAGGAGTTGCCAGGCATACATATGTACGCACATACTGGCATAGAAATGTACACCTTTTTTACAATAGAATACAACAATAAGTCGGGTAAGAAAAACACCCGCTATGAAACGCGTGCGTCATTTTGATGAGAGATGAGACAAAACACAAACGAATTTTCATTTTCATACAACAGCCAGCAAATGCGTTCGTAAAGAAAGAAGACAGCTTCTTTAACTGGGGAGTATGATTGCATTTTGTTGCTTTTTTGCCATTCTGGTTTTCAAATGGGAATGAGCAATAAAGGGATAAACAAGAAGTTGTTTACCGTTTTTCTTTTTTTTGTTTGTTTTGTTTTTTTTTTTTTGCAAAGGCGTGTTGAAAAGAATATGTTTTGGCGTTTCTTGGTTGGCTGTTACTTCATTGGACTGGGCTGGCTGGCTGGCTGGCCGGTTTGCTTACATTTCTCTTTGGTTGGCCATAGTTAGTTTTTATTTATGCTTTACAATTTAGTCGGGGAGTCAGCCAGTTTGGTTTGCTGGTGTGTTCTGTCAGTGATGTTGTTGTTGCTTACAGTGCTGATGGTGGGGTGGGCATACGCATGCAAAACCATAATTGCGCAGTTTGTGGCATGTGCGAAATATCCTGTTGGTTGTACAATTTTAACAAGGTGAACAATTTAGTCTACAATAAAACATATGCATGTTTTTTATATGTTTTGCTCTATTATATTGGAAATTTATATTGGCATGAGCTAAATTGTATCAAATGCGTAAACACTCCTAACTTAATGCCAAAAGGAAACCGGATATCTTCAATGAGTGTTAAAATACTTAGATATTGTAAAATTTTTTTGTTGGTTGTATGAATTTGTATGGCCAATTGAGGATGTCACTGACAACCAAATAGAGTTTTTACTTTGAATGTTTAGATAACCAAAGGACACCCAGCATGAGAAATAAGAAAAGCAGCTGCGTTAGTTCTGTATTCTGAGAGATGGAAGTATTTCGTAAGAAAAACCGAATGACGAGATAAAGGCCTTTAAGCGAATTTCAAGTAAATTAATAAAGATTTTGGAAACAACACGTAGAAAAAAATCTGTGGTTGATACGACAATATTCTAAGGGCAGCACATACTTTTGTTGAATTATATGGTTGTACCCAATCAGGGCTGAGCAAAATACTCACCTTATGTATTTCAAATACAAAATACTTTCATGTTGTGTATTTCAAGTACAAAATACTTTCAAGTTGTGTATTTC
Source organism: Thecocarcelia acutangulata (assembly GCA_914767995.1). Taxonomy (NCBI): domain Eukaryota; kingdom Metazoa; phylum Arthropoda; class Insecta; order Diptera; family Tachinidae; genus Thecocarcelia; species Thecocarcelia acutangulata. The sequence goes on along the minus strand of OU612094.1, from coordinate 33,119,616 downwards.
ATATACAAAATACAACTAAAAAATACTTTTTTGTATTTCAAAATACTTTCAAGTTGTGTATTTCATATACAAAATACAACTAAAAATACTTTTTTGTATGTCAATCTTATAAGAATATACCTCTCCGGTTTTACATACATATTTTATTCCACATATACACTTAAAGCAAGTTGCATATTGTCACCTAAAACTTAAAAGGATGTAACTGGCAAAATATTGAAAGTCTATTAATTTTTGTGAATAGTTGTATTATTGATAATAACACCTCATTTAATAAAAATTACGGATTAGAAATTTTTTGTCAGTTACGCTCTTTTGCTATTTAGGTGACAATATATATTTATAACTGCATATATACTTTTCTACACGCAAAGAAAAACTAGTTTGGAATATTGTTATGGCAACATTAGTATTTACTCCCTCTTAATTTGTATTGTTGCCACTAGCTGTATGTTATCGTTTTTAATATAGTTTAATCCTCTATAGTACTAGTTGTATTGAAGTTTCCACATTTTTATTGTTATATTTCTATAGTTCTAAAATATGGTTGAATACAATAATAATGTTTAAAAAATAATTTGAACACAACAATAGATTTTGTTCTGCACAACTATATACGGTTTTTTTCATGTATCTATAACACATATCCGTCAAACTAACTATTGTTGTTAAACATATGCATACATATTTTTATTTAATTTTTTTTTTTAATTTTTAAACCATCAGTTTATTTGTACGTGTTTGTGTTTTCAACATTAATAATATTAAATGTAATGAATATTATATAAATATTTTTGGCGATTGTATAAAATGGTCCAAATAAACGGGAAGTGAGAAGATTTGTATACAAACTTATATAGACAAATATAGGACAAATGTAACTGTATGTGTGTTTTTATGGATTTCTGGGTCAGATCTTTCAGGAGCATCAAGATTTCGCCAAATTCGAAACGATGATATCCATTTTTTTTAAATTTTAATTCAACTAACTATGTATATTGAATAAATTACAAAAAGTTTTAATTATAAATGTTTATGTGTGTTTATATGTGTATTTATTATAGAATCATATAATATTGTGACGCTCAACACTAGTACGATTGATCGTAACAATAGAATTTACATTTTTATAATAATATGGGTGGGAATGATAATATTATATGGTTGGGTATGACAGTAAAATTTTAATTTTTATAATAACAGTATTAGTCATGATACAAAAATTATAATTTTTACCAAATATATGGTTATAAGGTGTATTTTCGGTTTTTGGCTGTGTTTTTGTAAATAAATGGGATTGAGACCATGTTATTTGGTTGTATTCAACCATATAATCCAACAATAGTATTTTGCCCTTAAAATATTGTCATATCAACCATATTTTTTTTTCTACGTGTATGTATTCAAATACCAGAAATAAAGTTGTGTGATAATTTATAAAAATGTTTTATTGTTTTATTACATACATTTAATATTAATGATAGATTTTTCGACCTTTATATTTGTTAAATAAAAATGTCAGGAATTTTTCGAGCTTGAGGTCAAGTTTTTAACTTTTATTTTAAAATTTCCAATATTTCGCTACACCACTGGGTAGCATCATCAGGGCTAATATCAATAAAAAAAAACAACAATAGATAAGTATAACAGCTTTTTATGATCATAATAAGTAAATAAAAATTGACAAGACAGATCAATATACACACATATTGAATAATAGCACTAACAAAGCAAACTAACATTTAGATATGTACATATATATATTTTTTTTTTTCAAAAGAATACTAATAGCCTATTTACACTTACTCACATCTTCCATCATTTTGGCAAGATGTTAATATCTTCCTATATAAAGTCTATATGAAAAAAACTCAACATCTCTCAACATCTTTACAAGATGTTGGATTCTCATTTTGCTAGACTCAACATCTTTCCATTATTTCAGTGTCATCATTAAAAAAGTTTAAAGAAATTGTCAAAAATTCATACCATCACTAGAAAACTTTTACAATGATCGGAAGCGGACAATGTAAGTAAATTTTAATTTAATTAAAAATAATATATAATTAAGAATAATACAAACAATACATATATTTATAGTAAAAAAGAAAAAAAACCGTGTTGTATGGTCTGCTGCTGACGGGACTATGCTAATAGGCCTTTGCAAGAAAAATTCCAGAATTGCGGAGTGAGAGGAAAAATTCGCATATTTTCCAGAAAATGGCAGTGAAGTTGCAAGATACATTCGTAAGCTGTCTTTGAAAAACTCTGGTGAAAGATGTTGAAAATGTAATGTAAACAGCTTTTTTCAATTTTCAACATACATCTCCAAGATGTGAGTAGGTGTAAATACGCTATAAAAACATAAAATAGGGATCCTTTTTCCTCGTATGTTATTACTGTACTAACTAAATTTTAATTGGCAAATTAAAATGGGCAGTGAACCCCTGCTCGCAAAAAAAAAGGTTATTTGGAAACTCCTGCAAAGAGGTACAAAGCAAATGAAAATAACCGAAATTATTGGATGTTCCCAAAAAATTATTTACAATGCCAATAAATGTGTTAGTTCAGATACAAATTTGCTTAATACGAAGAAAAATTGGAAGAAACCCCCGCGAAAGACAACGAACCGTTAAGATACGGCAAGGTTAGAAAAAGTAAGGTAGATCCTTTCAAGTCCTCGAGAAAAAATGATGACTGAAAAAATGGGGAATTTGGGTTAAATGTATCCAGTAGACTTATACGAAGACGTCTCAATGAAAATAATCTCTACGGTCGAGTCAGCAAAAAAGCTTCCTCCGCTTGCCTTTGGCAAAAATGCACAGGAATAAAGACATGAAATTCTGGAAACGAGTCCTTTTTACAAATGAAAGCAAAATAACTCCGATTGGCCCGAACGCAAAAACATTTGTACATCGAGGAAAAAACTTGGAATTCAAGACCCGTTATATTACAAAAACAGTGAAGCACAGTGGAGGTAATCTGAAAGTTTGGGTATCACTTTCTTGGCATTGGATTGGGTATCTAGAAAGAATAAATAGAAGCAAGTATAATTTCTTATACCTAAATATATTGAAAAATACTATGGCGCCATGTTACTTTGAGTTCATGCCGCTGAACTGGATCTTTATGTGCGATAATGACCCAAAACAAACGGTAGAAGTAGTGAAAAATTGGCTCTGCTGAAAATATTTAAATTTTCTTATTGGTCAGCACAAAGTCCCGGTCTTAACCCCATACAAAATTTATGGAACGATGTTAGGGTGAAAGTTGGGCAGAAAAAAATTAAGACAGAGTGTGGCCTGCTGCACTACTGGCAAAACTTACTGCTTTTGGTGTCGGTAACGATTTCTCTCGGTTTATATCGAGCTTTCTCAGAGACCGCACTATACGAGTTGCTATAGATGGGGTCTCATCAAACGAGTTCAACATTAATTCAGGGGTACCGCAAGGCTCCGTTCTACTACTCTATTTCTTATTTTCCTCAACGACCTTCTCTTTCAAACTTCCAACCCTATCCACTCTTTCGCAGATGAGAGCAGCATTTGTCACTCGTACTCTTTTGGTCATAGGCCCAGCCTATCAGAGATCACTGCCAAGAGGCTAAATAGGAATGATTTACTGAATAGTGATCTTCTATTAATCTCCGAGTGGGGTCGTAAAAATAGGGTCGCCTTTAACGCTCGCACGACCCAATGTTGCTTATTAACACACAAACAAACGACCGCAGATGCTGCTTCATCCGTGTACATGGATGGTATAAATATTGATGAATCGGATGCTCTTGATGTTCTTGGTATGAAGATACAGTGTGATGTTCGCTGGACTGAACACATTTTTCATAGCTCTAAAGAAGCATTCAAGTGCCTCGGTTTTTTGAAACGATGTAAGATATACTTCACTCCATCCGATCTCCTTGCCACCTACATCCGACCGAAAATGGAATACAACTCTCATGTTTGGGCCGGTGCCTCAAAGTCTATTTTGGGGTTACTCGACCGTGTGCAGGAGAGGGCGAAAAAGCTCATCAGTGACAGTAGGGTATCCAACTCTATTGATTCGCTGGAGCATCGACGCAGTGTGGGGTGCGTTACTCTGTTATATGTAGGGGTCATCCCTTGAGTACTGGTCCAATATAAAAAAAAAAATATATATAAAAAATTAAGAATTACGATTAACTTTGGGAAGGAGTAAGGGAAGCGTGGAGCTGTATTCCTTTGTAGAGATACCAAAAGTTTATAGAAAATATACCTCGCAGGTAGGAAGCAGTTTTGCCAAATAAGGGTGATTCAACAAAATACAATCGGACAAGTAAATCCCCTACTCAATTGAAATCGTTTTGCTAAAAATACAAATTATTATAGAAGATCAGGAAGAGTGCGCTATTTCTCTGTCCAGTTTGAATTGTGGCAAATTAAATTTTTATGAACTTATTAAATAATGAAATGTCAAATTGTGTTTTTGTTATGTTTTTTAGTTTAAAACTAAAATAAACTAACATTTGAATTCAAAATAAACGTGTAATTATTAAAGATATGTATATCATAAAAAAAAATATTGTGGGAGAAACAGATTAGCCAGCTAAGCACCTTTCTAACAGCTTTCTAGTGTATAATCTGTTGTTTCCCATTGTGCGTTGTTTGACGACTTGTTTTTAATCAAAAATATTGAGATAAAAGAATACGAGAATTATTTGCATTTAAATGTCTATTTGCTTCTTATGCAATAAATTGCAATAGGTATATAATTGAATTCAGTTCATTGTTTTTTAAAGAAGCATATTAATTTATCAGCGTAGTTATAATTAATTTAACTAAAACAACTATTTTCAAAATATTATTTTATTGTGATAATGATGATTGGCTGTTGATTATTATTTTGTGCAATAAATAAGCAAATGATTTATGGTTTTTGCATTTAAATTATATTTTGATGCTTGAAGATTAGGAAAAGCAAATTAAAGTGAACCAACACACACACATATGCACATAAGTTCATTGCAGATAAATAAATCGTATATACATATGTACCCAGTTAATGTTTTTAAATTTCTTCAATTATGTCCTCGTATATAGCATAAACTATAGTTTTTCAGGCATTTAAAAAACATTTTTAAGGTAAATATATACATATTGTGCATACATACATACAGACTTCATTAGATGCATATGTACATACTCACATAAAAGTTCTGCCAATAACTTGGCAGTTTTTTGACATTTATATTTATTTCACCCCGAACTGTAAGAATTGTGTGGTGAAAACAACGAAAAAGTGAATTATGATCCATAAACACGCAACTTTTAAAACAAACAAACAAACAAATAAACGAAGAAACAAAACAGTTTTTCTTATTTTCGTTTTGTTGGTTTTTCGGAATACGAATTGTGTTCAAAGTTTATGCATCATTTTGCTGTTTGTGCTCTTGGTTCTGAAATATATTTATCACATACTGGATACAATACTTTAAGTTTTATGAGTTCATCTTTATCATAAAAATGCAGAATGAAAGGAATTTCATATAATGAAATCCTGCAGAAACTGAATGGTTATATGTATACCACCAACGTAATAATATATTTATATATATACATACATACTTACATACATACATACGTGAGTGTTTATTGACGTGGTTGCCAACGTTGCTGGTAGCGATGAAACATTTTCACGGAATAGTTCGCTGAATGGAATAGTTCACAGTCATGAACTTAATCAGTTATGAACAAACCCTTAAGAGGCGAATATACCTACGAATTAAAAAATAATTTTTTCCAGACAAGCTTTTTTAGTGCAGAATACCAAAAAATTTTACATGAACTATTGTTTGATCGAAGGCAAAGTGGTTTATTTCCATGTGAAGCAAAAACTCTTTAACAATAGCGTTTGTTGATTAAACGAAATTTCTTTCAAGGTTTGCAGAAGGTATTCATTGCTCAAGAAAACCATGCTTTTTTCAAAATAGGTGCCGTTCACGGATAACAAAGCTTTTCTTTCGTTCGCACATATACTCTTAAAACAATAACAAAAGTTTCGTGCGAACAAACAAACAGCTTCGTTATCTGTAAACTGGCAATGAGAGTAATATTTTTGGGCTTTCGTTCGAAATATGTTCGAACGTTTCGAAAATTTTTCTTGAATATGTAAAATTAGTAAAGTTTTTCTCCGGTGACAGGCCCAGTTTCCATAAAAATCGTAATTGAGTGCACGAAAAAGAGCTATACGTTGTTCTGTATATTATTGCCTATTACGTAAAATCACATATGTGAAAAAGATTTACCCACCCGTCAACCATCACCACTGGTTGCTTACAGTACAGGTATCTGTTTTTAAGGTCCCCGAAAAAAGGGTACTAACACTCCTTTTCTGCGTTTTAGGATTCAACCACAGCCAGAACGTTTCAGTCAAGGTAGGCGCCTCAACCATGATCAGCCCGGGGTGAACTGCAAGCAGAACCACGCAGGGACCATGCTGATCCCCGTTCTGTCAATTTAAACCCTTGGTAAGGGTTTCGGAAGCCAACAAAACATAACTTATGCGGTTTTCTAGAGTTTTATTTGCTACAACAAACGAAGGACCTCTTTACCCGAAAGACAGATTGCCCTGGGACTGGGCGGTGGTAGTAGGCTTTCCTATCAAAAGCAGTAGCGCAATATCTCTGTACCTACGAACTTTAAACTTATACTCGGTATTCGTCGAATAACAAACTTTGAACAAAACTGTCGACGAGCAATTACGTAAGAATCATTATTCTGAAAAAATGTATCCACTGCTGCAACACCGTGACCGATAAAACCGCAAAAACCACAAAACCCCGTTTTACTACTTTCTGAATTAATCGATTATTCCCATAAGATTCATCACAACAATTACTCGTATTATAACACTGATATGAATTCTATACTCGCTCTCTCTCTCTCTCTCTCTCTCTCTTTTCGCGATTGAGTATGACGTACTTACATTTTTGTACAAGAACAAATCAACAATGTTAGAATACATTATTACAACAACTCTCACGCGGAGCTGAAATTTTCTGCGCATTTTGGTCAAATGACGTCACGAAACAATGCAAACACATCCCTAGATGATTTGTGCAAGTACATACACTTGCATAGGTTAAACTAAGTCATGTAACGGGAAATCATGCGCATGGCGTAATCTCTAGTTTTATCATTCTTGAGAACAAATATCTTAATACATATTGTATACTTATGTATAAACTCTTTCAAATCTTCGGCAATCATGTTTCGGTCTAATGAAATGTTTTTCTTAAAATTTAAACTGGACTAAGATGCTGCAGTGTTCAGTTGATTTTTTTGTTTATGCCACATTTTCCTTTTATAATAAATGTATATCACATGAAAAATTGCTCAAAGAAATGATAAATTATATATCGTAAGGAGAAAACATAAAAGTCTGTTATATGTTGTGTTCTGCTTGCCAATACTCGTCATACATACTTACATACACACATACATATATACATGTGTACGAGTACAGTATTGTTTGCCTTGCGAGAATATCATAAAAAAAGAGTAATCGTAAACATTTGAAAAACACTGAGTTGCAGTTTTAATGGCCTCAACGATTATATACATACATATGTACATACCTATGTATATAACAACAACAAGAATGCCAATGAGAAAATGTATTTATGATAAAAAAAATAAAAAATTTGAAAAGGAGCGTAAGAAAAAAAGGGACTTGTTTGTTTAACACTTAAGTTTTACAAGACTTTGAAAACGCACAAAAACAACTTACTGTTTTCATTTAATACCAGTTTCGAAACGTAAAAGAAACAAATGATAATCTTTAGTTTCTCAGACGCCACATAGCTATGCTGCAAGTAGTGGCGAGCAGGGGTTTGCGTAATGGGGAAATAACTAGTTCAGGGGGCTAATTCTGTCATTCGCTTACGAGCGAGTTCTTACTCGAATGTGCGTGTTTTTACACTTTTGGGATTATCTCATTCGATATCGAGTAAAAGGCATCGAAATTTCTAATGATGGCATTCGATAGCGAGTAACCATTCGAATGCAACCGTGCAACTTTTTACTCGTACGCAAAAGTACTATCGAAAACCCGCCAAACAGAAAAACACAAAAGAAATGTAAGTTCAAAATTTGTTTTGAATATAAAATAAAATGTATAAATACTTTTTTATTTCAGGTCAGCAGTAACGAAAAGTCATTTTACACAAAAAGAAATTTTGGCCAATTTTATGGCGGTCTGAATTTAGACGAGCGTACATTTGGAATTCTCTTTTGATTTTTCTTTCGTATTCACACAGACGAACATGTTGCCGGCAATATTCCATTATTATTTGTTTTTTACATTTTTCGTTATGTTGTCTGTTTTAGCAAATATTTCGATATGTAAAAATTAGGTCAATATTATCTTCACTAAGATTAATTTTTCCAAAATTTTTCTTTCCCATTTATATTCCATATTTATTAAAATTTCGTTCTCTTTAACAGAATTAACAAAATTTTTAAAACTACACAAAACTCCAGAAAATGTAAATTAAATTAAAATGTTACCGAGTACCGAACACAAAATCGATTCTTCCTTCCCCACCGGTAATTTGCTACCAAACTAAATGTTTCCCTTCCAAATGTTTTCGTGCAGACTAAGCGAGATAATCGCGAAAAAAAAATTTCTCAAAAAAAATTTTTTGGTACCAAAATTTAGTTATTTTTGCAAAAGCCCTTTTATTATTTTTTTTTTGTGCCAAAATTTGGTTATTTTTGCTCTAGGACGCTTTTTTAGTGAGATAAACCCAAAATTTTTTTTTTGCAAAAAATTTTTTTTATCAAAAGTTGGTTATTTTTGCTCTAGTACGATTACTTAGCGAGATAAACGTAAAAAACTTTCTTTTGAAAAAAAATTTTTTTGGTACCAAAATTTGGATTTTTGGAAAAAACTAGTTTTTTTAATATTTTGTTTGTACCAAAATTTGATTATTTTTGCTCTAGGACACTTCTTTTTAGCGAGATAACGGAAAATATATATTTTTTTTTTACCAAAATTTGGTTTTTTTGCAAAAAAACTTTTTTTTTTTATTTTTTTTGTACCAAAATTTGGTTATTTTTGCTCTAGGACACTTTTTTTTTTAGCGTGATACAGGAAAAAAAAATTTTTTTTGGTATCAAAATTTGGTTACTTTGGTAGCTTCAATATCAATCCGCCTTCATATAAGATGACCATTATATGATGGTCGCACATAAAAAAATATTGGAAATTTTGTTTGTTCTGTTTCTCATACAGAACTCGTGAAATAAAATTTAAGAATCTCAAAATTTTTCGCAAACCCTGCATACTTCTAGCGCATGAATATATTCTTGAACTGTCTATTGATGAGAACTAATACACAGATTTTTAAAAAACAGCAGCCAAAAATATCCAGCCAGCCAGCCAGCATTCTTTCTTGCGTCTGTCTGGACTCAAACTTTGCAGTTGTTCTTGTGACCATTTGGCCATTGCGTATAGAAGTAGTTGGTATATGGATTGCGTTTCTACTTCTGCATTTAAAAGCAAAGAAGAAATATATATGTATGTATATATTCCTTCATATTTTATGTTTGCTGTTGTAGTAGTTGTTGTCGTTGTTAGTTTAGCCAGAGATTTATTGATGAGTTTTAGCCAAAGGGCGCCATTGGGGGTTGGTCACTGATCGCACCATGAAATTATTAAAATGTGACAGTTGAACGATTAAATGCAATCATTTTAAATGTTTAAACTCTTCAGATTTATGTTAAATGATTTATTAGCAAAATAAATAAAAAATATTAAAAAACTTATTTCGATAATAGAGAAGAGTAGGAGTTTGCAGAATTTTTGCTTAATGTTTGTTAATTAAGTGAATGGCAAGCAGCTGGCTGGTGAAATTAAGATTCTTACACAAAATTCGATTCATTACCGTTTATGATAAATACAAGATCGTTGAAAGGAAAAAAAGACATTAGTCGTTGAGAGCGATTGGTGGCCAATCGAATTCGTAATATGGTTTCCACAGACAGAAATTAAAAAAAAAATTTTTTTGGAAAATAATTTCTAGCATTATTATACAGGGTGACACAGAACTGCCTTTATGAAATCACATAATCAACTGTTCGTAGTCTATCGGCTTCAAATCCTGAACAAGCTGAACCTTATACGGAAACATGTGCAATGTGGCCAAAAACTCTGAATGGACCTCCGTGGTAAGCCCAGTTGTGCCAAACGTCTTTTTGTTGATGTTTCTGGACTATCCTGTGTTTTCCGTACGTGGTCTTCCGGTACATGGAAGGTTTCTTATTGCACCGTATTGTCGAAAATATGCAACCAGGCGGTATATGTACTGAAGTTCCAGGACTCAAATTGAAAACGATAAACACGTTGCGTCAAAGCAATTGTCATTTTTCAATAATTTTGATCGCTGTTCTATTGTGTACTGTTCCATGCTGAGTTCCCTAAGTCATCTTCACAAAGTTATGAAATAAAAATAAAAAATATTGATAAACTAAAAAAGTTACTGAATATTCAAATCATAAAAGTAGTTCTGCGCCACCCTGTATAATTAATATTTTCTTATTTGAAAATAAATAAGTACGTTTTGTTTTATGTAGATAAAGGAAAAATATTTCTTTATAAATAACATTCTAAATATACATTTACTCATAACTTAATTCAACTAGTATCTTTTAAAAAGGTACAGTGAGATTAACGGATTGCGAGGTATTGAAAAGGTTTCCGCCTGCGTTACGCTAAACTTTTTGCAGCCTAAAACTAATCCTCTTATCATACGGAGCGATAAAGATATCCCTACCAACTTCCGACCCCAAGCATGTCCCTCCCGACGATCTCTGCCGAGCCTCTCCAAGACTGAGTCTAACAAAATTGCATCAAATCTGTTCTCAAGCAGTAGAGCCGTTAAACAATATTCAATATTCTCCGGAAGGTTCACCATTCTTTCATAATTGAGGCATGACCATATGTCGCCTCCTTCCTCGTCCCGCTTGACCATATCCTGATCAACGAGTTCATGGATATTTCCTTTACCATGAGATCAGCTGGCAGCCAGCCAGATGCAGATGTGCGTATTATCTTTTCAACGATCTTACAGTAGTTATATAGTTTCCTATACGAGCGTGGTTAAAGCTGGGGGATAACCAGCTGCTTCGTGGCCGCTACACTACTTATCAGCACCTACTAGGATTCGACATGTAAATATGATGTATTTTTTAATACGCTTATATTAGCTTCACTTGTATGTTTGGATAGCTAGTATAGCAGCATGTAACGCTACACTAAGTGGTTTTTGCCTTTCCTTTCCATCCTCGCCCATCCATTCCACTCACACTATATGCCTATAAATTCTTTTCTTCACCCCACTATCCCACTTTTCAGGCAATCACAAAGGGAACGACTCCAGGACCCAAGTGAGCTGGACAACCTAGACTATTCCGGGGTATCCAGCGGCCTGCCTACCCAACCTAACCTATAGCAGAAGAAATATACATTTTTTAAAAGTAAATAGAGAAGTTTTAATTTATAAAAAAGGACCTCAAGCCAGAAACATAAAAAAAAAAATGTAATAACATTTTCTTAATTATTCAACTGAAAACTTTAGAGTCAAATGTCATGATTTTTAATTTGAGCAGCTTTTTGAGTAATCTGCCTAAAACATCATTAGAAATACTTTAAAAACTATTCAACTAGATAAATAAACGACTCGAGAGATCTTGAAAATGTCTGAATTCAAAAACAACAAAAGTTAAGGGTTATTCTCTTCAAAAATATAATAAAATAAACAAAGGTTTTCAAAACTTATTTTAGCAGCAAACCAAAGATTTATTAATTTTACAAAAGAAAAATAATTTTGTTGCTCAGAATAGAAAAAAAACAGGAATTAATATGATAAACTACAATCGAAGGCAGGACTATGCAACAGAAGCAACAGCAGATAGAAAACCACAAAAGGCTCAAATAAAATAATGGAATTAATATTTGGCTGCAACGAATTATGAAGGCCCTACTTTAAGAACTCAATTTTTAAATTATTTAAACTAAAACTCCTCACGTCATCGCACATTCATTTCATTTGCTCTTATCCTGCTAAAAAAATTTGTCACCGTTGCTTCACGTTTATTTAAAAATGCTGTACGCAAAGCTAGACAGCATATCGTTGGTCTAATATAGAAAGGCCCTAACAAAAATAATTGCAACTTTACAGAAGAAGGAAAAATCCTAATGGAAACTGTATTAATAGGTACATTTAAAAGTAACTTTTTGTGCTCAATTGTGTGAAATTATATAACTAAATCTTTGTGACACTGTGTATTTGTGTGAAACATAGTAGAGTCCCTAAAAAAAAGCTCAATTCAGGGGAAATGCGAGTTAGGGCCTTTCTACGTGAGACTAACGATATGAGCTTTCGTGGTGTTGCCCAGCTCACATGGATCTTACTCATGATATTGAAGCTACCTAAGTTAGAATAACATTTATTTCCGAAAAGCATTTATTTTTCAACATTGTCTCCTTTTAGCTCAATACTACAATGGATTTTGCTCAGACGAGATTAGAGATCTTGTTCCCGAAACTCGCATATTTTTACGTAGCACATCCATTTGTGGTCGATTGCCCGGGGAATCTTACGAGTACAACGCATTACAGAGAGAATTCATTTTTCAGTCGTACACTTCGCCTGTGGAATAAGTTGTAGGGGTCATCCTCTGGCTTGCAGTTTCGGGAACAAGATCCCTAATCTCGTTAGAGCAAAATCCATTGTAGTAGCGATAGAACAAAGTAATCTCTTTTTTTATCTATCCTTTAATATTCTTTATTTTTCTTTAATATTCTTTATTTTTTAATTTTTATCTCACTTTCCTTTCCATTGCTCTTTTTTCCTCTTTTATTATACTCCCTTACTTACTCTCAATTCCTTTTGCTCCACTATCATATTTTTTCTTTTCTTTTCTTTTCTTTTCTTTTCTTTTCTTTTCTTTTCTTTTCTTTTCTTTTCTTTTCTTTTCTTTTCTTTTCTTTTCTTTTCTTTTCTTTTCTTTTCTTTTCTTTTCTTTTCTTTTCTTTTCTTTTCTTTTCTTTTCTTTTCTTTTCTTTTCTTTTCTTTTCTTTTCTTTTCTTTTCTTTTCTTTTCTTTTCTTTTCTTTTCTTTTCTTTTCTTTTCTTTTTTCTCTTCTTTCCTTTTTCTATTTTATTTTCTTTTACATTTTTTCTCTTTTTTATTCTTTTCCTTTCTTTCCTTTTCTATTTTTTTCGGTTCTTTTCGTTTTTTTTTTATCTTTTCTTTTCTATACTTTTTTTTTCTATTTTAATTCATATTTGTTCTCTCCTATAGTTGCTCCTATTATGCATTTCACTTTCTTTTGCTTCACTTCACTTCAATTGACTTCCCTTCTAATCTCTTATTTTTACATTTCTGTTCTATTTAATTTCATTTCATTTTATTTTAAATTATTTTATTTTATTTATTTTAATTAATTATACTTTATTTTATTACATTTCATGTTGTTTTATTTCACTTTCCTTCTTCCATGCAGTTTATTTCCCTTTTAGTCTCTTCTCCTTTCTTCTAATCTCTTTTCTTTTTTTCACTTCTCTGCACTTCACTTCCCTTTTGTTCTCTTCTATTCTCTTTTTGTCTTTTCCTATTCTTTTTTTATTTGTTTTCTTGCTGTTTTATTTCAATTCTTATATATTTTTTCCTTTCTTACCTTTCCTTCTATTTCAATTTCTTTTCTTTCGTTCTTTCCTTTTCTTTTCACTTATTTTCTTGTTTTCTTTTCTGTTCCTGTTTGTTTTCCTATACCTGTTGTATATTTCCTACTCTTTAATCCCATTTATCATTTTTTTCCTCCTCTCCTTCTTCGTTTCAAGTTTCGATGTTTCTTTTGCTTTCCCTACAAATCTCTTTTTTTCATTTCTTTCGTCTATTGCTTTACATTTATTAGGTTCTCTTTTATTTGTAGTTTCTTCTTTTCGTTTTCTTTATACTTACGTATCCTCTCTGCACTTCTTTTAACGAATTGTATGGCTTGAAGACATTTATAATGAACAACAGAAATTTGTAGGGTACACAAATTTATTTGGTTTATTAAAATCCGAAGGATATGAGCGCGTTATTTAAAAAATGCGAATCAATTGGCAAGCAAAGAAATGAATTATTTTATAAACTGACTGAATGGTTCGGTCCGTCCTTCCGTCCGTCCGTCTCTCTTCACTTTTACGAACGCCCCAGGTGAACTTTTACATGGTGGCTGGCAAAACATTGAAATGCTTTTTTAGCAACATCAATGGGGGGTTTGGCATTGATGACGATCATCATGAAGTTCATAAACATAATAATCAAGATTGTGATGATGTTAATGCGAATAAATTGTACTCGTTCTAGTGTTAGCAGCAACAATTGCTCAGATGTTGTTACTATAGTAGTTATTGATGTTGAACATGAAGTCAACATTTCATATTTGAGGGGTACTCGTAATAGAAGACGCAACCGTTGTGGTGGCAACCAGAATTTCATTAGATTCTTTATTGTTGTTCTTGTTATTCTTAAAATGTAATTATAGCTTCCAATAATAAACAAGCAGCCAGCCAACCAAATGCATTGTTGTATTTTTTCTTTCTTCTTGTTAAATTTTTTTTTTTAGTTTTTACTTCATTCTTTTTGAATTATTAGCGCGAAAATTTGTTGTGTGCGACACATATGTTGAAATTTTTCTAAAAGTTTTTGCTAGAATTTGAACAAAATAGAAAACATGGCGTAAACAATGAAAAAGTTATTTTAATAAATTTCGTTTAAGAGGCGTAAAATTCTTTTGGAGTATGTGTCCTGTGGTGTTAATAAAACATTATTAAATTTTCAGAAATTTTATTTTTAAAATCCTTTTTTTTTTTTTTGTTCGTTCGTTCGCTTGTTTTACTCTTTGATGATGTAATGAAAAGGTGTCTGGTTTTGTGCATATAAAAATTAAGAAATATATTATATTTTTTGAATTAAAAAAAAAATCTGTTGCAAAATTAAAGAAGTGGTTTGTAGCTTTAGTGTATTTGTGTACAGGGTGTCCCATAACTACACGTCAATGGGGTGACAAGATTGATAAAATTTGAAAAAATTCAAAAACCAAATTCTTGGAACGGTTACTGCAGCTCTATGGTACTCACGAATTCACAAGGATCTGTGTGTTCCGCTAGTAAAAGACGAGTTCTCTAAGTACGCGACAATCCTTTTGCACGCAACATACTTAATTTTGGCGGCCACACTCGCTTGAGTGAGAAGAAGTGACACCCTTGCCACCATCAGAACGCTAAATAGGTGATTTTACCGATATTGTTTGCGCCAAATAAAACTTTTTTGTCTAGCATTGGCAAAACCTGTTCCCCCCGGGGAACACGTTTTGCCTTGGCGTATTCCTAACTTAGGCGCTTTGTTTTTCGGGGAAAAGAGGGGAAGGGGTCCCTCGTTTGGTGCGGCAAACAAAACTCTAGGAAGCCAAATGACTTATGTTGTGTTGGCTTCCGAAACCCTAACCAAGGGTACAAATTGGCAGAACGGGGATCAGCATGGCCCCCGGGAAGTTCTGCTTGCGGTTCGACCCGGGCTGATCATGGTTGAGGTGCCTACCTTGGCTGTAACGTTCTGGCTGTGGTTTAAACCTAAATCTCAGGAAGAGAGTGTTAGTATACTTGATAATTGTTTGGTGATGGCTTTTTTCGAGGACTAACAAGCTCCCGAGGAGCTGTTGCCTATACAACAGATACGTGTACTGTAAGGAACCAGTGGTGACGGTTTGACGGGTGAGTTGGTTTAAGGTCTGATGCTCTTAGTGGGCTTTTGCCTACCAACTCCTTAGCCCCGTCCTCCATTGATTGCTGGGAAATTGCATACAGGAGGGATTAGAAGGCCCGAACTCTTCAACAAGAAGTTGCTCATATGACCGCAATCATATGGCAAGAATTGCTACCTGTGTGAGCCTAGTCTGCCACACGGGGGCGGTGGTGAATCGTGAAAAATTCACTCCGTGATGTGAAATGGTCCACCATCAGGTTAGGCCGTCAAGGCAGGTACTGATGTAAATCGTTTTCACAGTTGTCGTATTAAGTTGTTTTACCAGCTCACTATAAGCAGGTTCTTTCAACTATATTAGTGGCGGCTTAAATGTCTTTTTTTTTGAGCGGATTTAGGTATTCGCTGCCGTTTAACCACGGATATATACCTATCTAAATCTAGTTACTTTTGTGGCTTATCTGCAGAAATTAACCTGGGCGATGGCTTGTCTTCTGCTGTAACAACAGCACGTCAACTAATTGATCACACGACGGTATCAAATACGTATATTTGCTTGGAACTTCATTGACATCTACCCATGTATGTTCGATTGTGTTGAGGTCTGGGGATTGAGGGGGGCAGTCGAGTAGTTCAAAGCCGTGATGTCGGTTCCAAGCTTGAGCTACATGTGAAGTGTATCTCGTATCATTATATTGCTGGAAGATGACGTCCGACACACTTTTATTACACATTTCCAGGCTCTTATACAAACCTTGCTGCAGAATATCAACGTATTGATTGGCATTCATTCGTCCAGTGACTCTGATGCATCCTCCCATTCACTCCATTGTCATACATCATCACATCATTATGCTACCTTCGCCGTACTTCACTGTGGTTTGAACAATACGGCTAGTTAAAGGCTCGCAGGGGTTTCTCCAAATCCACTGTCGTCCATCTTCCCGAAACGATTTATTTCAGTTTCATCAGACCATATGACACGTGCTCAGTCACTTATGGAGTAGTTTTCATATTTTTTTTTTTTTGCGAATTGAAGTCTGAGTTTTCTATGCCGTTTTGACAAAAGATGTTTTTTACTTTGATACGTCCATGTACTCGTAAGCCATTTTTTCCTAAATTCTTTCTAATGGCTTCAGTTATAACACTTATTCCTTCGTTGCGTAAGAGATCACGTTTTATTTGGGCGGCATTTTCAAGAATATCAAACTTTATTTGCCTTACAATGCGTCTTTCCAGTGTTTCATTCAGAGCTGGCTTTCTTCCGGGCTTGTTTTATGGACCTGACGGGTTGCATTTCTTTCGAACTTTAGATACCATTCCAACAGAAACACCTAATCGATTTGCTATATCCCGGTGTGTGATGTTTAAGTCTATTAGTTCCCTTATTTCTGCGAATTTTGTTGAACTTAGTTTCTTCATCTGTGGTTTACACAAACTTAATGAAATAATAAATCAAAATGTAAAAAAAGGGAAATTCAACATCTAATTTAATTTCAAACTGCATGACATGAGTTATTTTTCTGATTTTTCTCATTATGGTTACAATCAGTGTTGCCAAGCGTAGAGATTTTTCCCTTTTCGTACAGATTTATTTGTTTATTTCCATATATAGGGAAAAAAGGACAGATTTTGTATGATTAGGCTTATTGTAGGGAATTTTTAAATTATCACAAATGTTTAAAATTATTTGTTAATTATGTTATTATTTTCTACCTTTTTAATTAAATTAGTTATTTTTATACCACTAAAAAATTATAAAAATTTCCAAAGTCTACTGATGATTAGGGTAGTTCCTATGAAATGTCGACATATAGATAGCTGGGAAACATAGAAAACAAGCTATTTATAATTTTTTAGTGGTATAAATGTTAGAAGCTTAAATAGTGAATAAATAACTTAGTTGTTTAGTTATTTTTATTTATTTTATTTTATTTATTTATTTTTTTGGTTTCAAACCAAATCGGGCTTTCAAGGTCAATGTGTTGATCTTCCTATATAAAAGAAAAACTACATTTAGTTTTCTTAATTTATTCCCGACGTTTAAATTATTATTTATTTATTATTATACTATTATAATTTTTCCGACTATGAGGAAAAATCGTTGACGAATTTTTATATCGATGCATTTTCATCCAATTCATATACAATGTTAAATATTTTAACAACAAGTAGTTCCCAATTACGTCAAAATAATTAAACTTGCATTAAGACTGATGGTAGGGTTTTTTCTATAACTACCAACGGACGTACAAAAAGAGCACAAATTAACAACATAAATTTTGGATGTACACCCCGTTAACTCCTTAAAAAACGTCAATCCCCAAGGTCTCCTAAATAAGTATATCAACTGATTGGAAATCTACATATGGTTAGTCTCGGTAGAAAGGCCCTAACTTATGTACGTAAGTATACAATAAAAGTCGCATATTGATGGAACTAGTTTCTGCTTTGTTTTTTCCAACTCCTGCAAAGCCGCATTTATGTTAAGGTTATTATATTCTTACTTAATCCATCACAAACCGCATATACCAGTTTGAATTAGAATGTAGACCAAATCAATTAAAAAAATTTATTTATATACCTAAACACATATATTTTTATTCATATGAATCGTTTGTTATATTTTTTTTACACTAATTTACTTTTTAGTAAAAAGATCTACCCTGTTCAAATTTATAATAAACATAAAAATCGTATTAAAATAATTTAATTGTGCAAAATTTATAGAAAAAATTGCGTAGGGAAAAATGTAGGGAAATATTTTTTAGATTGTAGGGGAAAATAACGATTTTTATGCGCTATGGTAGGGATTTCACAAAAAATCTCCTGGCAACACTGGTTATAATCAATCCTGTCACCCCTTTTCGGCTTGCCGTTGAGTTCTGCGACACCCTGTACATATCAGGCAAATATCCTTTGCAACATCATAACAATCCGAAACTTCAGCTTTGAACTACAATAAGAACTCTTCTTAAGACGAAAGTTTTTATTACTCTAAACAATCAACAGGACTCCATGTGCCCTTTTATGTGTTGTTTTAACATGCATTTTTTATGTGTGTGTGTGTAAGTAAGTATGTATGTATAAGCAGCTGTGTGAAACACTAAACTTATTTGGAAGGGAAAAGGTGCAAATAAAATTTTATGCTGGTTTAAAATATAAGAGTTCAAAACAATTTTCGAAAATAAATTGGTTAAATGTCCACAAAACTAGACCAAAAACTATTTAACGCAACTATGAAATAAATGTTTTCTAAAGCAACAAACAACAACAATAAAATAAGTCACTAATTTTAAGGTAAATATGATAATATTTTCTTACATAAAATAACATTTGATGCCGGGCAACAGGGACGATAATTTAAAGCTGCTGAGCAGAACAAGACCTCCAACTGTTTTCGAATGAAACACTCAGATCCTTGACAAATTTTTTACACTGAAATAAAAAAATTACCAAGAAATGAAATATTTTTCTATATCAAAAAAAAAAAAAAACAAAAAAAAAAAATTCGGATTTGCTAAAATTTACTTGAGGAAGTAGAGGGTGGGGATAAAACAGTTTTGCCAATATATGGGATTAACAAATATCAGGTTTTGATATACTCGTATGTGTTTAAATCTATACTTAATATCTACCATGTAACCATACGAGGTCTGATTTCGCACCGGTTCCGATTCGGTTAGCGAAGTGGTACCGAGTTTTTGGGGAACTTCCAAAGTCGGCTTCAAGAAATGTCAAAATTCCTCCACTTCCTCAGAAACAATTCGGCAACTTTAATTGTGGCACTAAAGCGAATGACCGTTCAGATGCATGTTCCACGGCAAAAACGTGTACCGAGTATGAAAAACCGATTCTAAACCAGTTAGCGAAATGGTTCCGAGTTTGTTTTTGGGAGTTCCCAAAATCGACTTCGGGAAAATCTCCTCACTTCCCCGGACGCAATACGGCAACTCCAATCTTGGAACTAAAGCAGCAACACTGTATACACTGTTTTATATACCCACATATGTAATAATCACTTATATAGCTTGGATTTCGAGTGTTGTAAAGAAACATTCAAGTGGAATTAATATAAGCGTGTTAAAAACAGGGCCGCCTTCAACACTCGTTAGGCTCACAAATACTAAATGCTGCTTCGTATGAACTCATGGATGGTATAAAAATTTAACAATCGCATGATCTGGATGTCCTTGGAATCAAAATACAGTGTGATATTTGCTGGATTAAATACATTTTCTATGTCTCTAGGAAAGTATTCAAGTGTATCGATTTTTTTTTTTTTTGAACCGTATAAGTTATACTTTAATCCATCAGATTTTTTTTAAATTTTATATCACCTATATCGGAGCGAAAATGGAAAACAAATCACTTGTTTGGCTGGCGCCTCAAAGTCTATTTTGGGGTTACTATCTGGGGTTACGAGCGCAGAAGCTTAGCGGTTACAACAAGCTATCCAACTTACTGGAGCATCGCCGCACCCCCCGGGGAACAGGTCTTGACGTAGATCTAACCAGGGCACTCTGTTTTCTGGGGCATAGAGGGAAAGGAGTCCCTCGTTTGCTGCAGCATACAAAACTCTAGAAAGCGCAAGACTTATGTTGTGTTGGACTTCCAAAACCTTTGCCAAGGGTTAAAATTTATAGAACTGTGATCAGCAAAGCCATCGGGAGTTTGCGCTTTACAGATCTCTCGGTGCTAATCATAGTTGAAGTGTTTGCCTTTGCTGAAACGTTCTGGCTGTTATTTAAACGTAAAAACGCAGGAAGTGGGAGTTAGTTTCCCTGATAGCTATAATGAATGTCGGTTTTCGGTAGCTAACAAACTCCCGAGGAGCTGTTGTCTTGCAACAGATTAGGGTTAGACGGGTGGGTTGGTTAAGGGCTGATGTTTTTAATGTACTTCGGCCTACCAACTCATTGCCTTCCATTAACTGTTGGAACATTGCACACAGGGGGGATTAGAAGGCCCAACATTTTAAGCAAGGTTATGTCTATATGGCTACAAACTTATAGCAAAAAGTTGCGACCTGTGTGAACCCGGCTAGCGGAGGCGTTTGTGAATCGTGACTAATTCAACCCATGGACTTGATCCACCATCAGATTAAACCGTAAAGGCTAAGTCTCCTTTTTTCCCTTTAATTTTTTTTTTTGTTTTAATTTATTTTCAAAAAACAATATTTACAATATTTATAGTTTTGCTTCAGCGCCGAGTAGAGGCTAAATGGCAACAATATTGTATAACAAATTTGAACTCAAAAAAATAAAAATAAATAAGAGTGTATTCAATTATTTTTTCCTGTCTTCTTTGATCAAGAGTTATTGATCGCGGCAATTATTGTTATAGTTATAAATAAAAATATTTCTTGGCTTTAGCCAAGATTGAACTCGAGCTAGACGAATGATACCAACCCATCATCATATAATATTAGAAATAAATCTAAGATTTTATATTTTTTAACAATTAAATAATAGTATAAATAATACTTAATATTTAGGGCGGTGATGCAAGAAGTATTTCTATATTTTCTAAAAGATGTGTTTTTAGTCTATTTTTAAAGGTTGATAATACCAAAGAATTTTTTAAATGTTCTGGTAATCTATTGTATTCCACTGGTCCAATGAAAGTTATTCGTTGTTTTGTGAGCTCAAGGCGACATCTAGCGATATGCAAATCCCCAGACTGTGCAATAGTCCTCTGTGTAATTGAGAAGTTCTGGTGAAACATAATAGCGTGTGATCCAAATCCGTTTAAGAACTTGAAAACGTACAATAGCACTTGTTGTTTGTGAAGTCCTCTAATAGGAAGTATCGTTTTCGCATTAGCTGCCATATAAATCTATCGTAGAAAACCTTATGGGTAGACTAAACACAAATTTAATTTTCATTTCCCCAGTTAATTTTTGCTCTTTCATCCTTCTCGTATAATCTTCTTATGCCACTTCCTTTTTGCTTTTTTCCTTCAAGCTTTAAACACATAGACGACAGCAGACAGCAAGCAGCAATCTGTCAAAAATAGACTACATGTGTTTAAATGCACACGATTATTTTAACGACATCACAGCAGCACGACTTCACAATAGCATTTGCTGCTGCTGCCAACTTAGACTAATTTCTATTTTCGTAGGCAGCAAAAAGTAAATGCAGTGCTGCCACTATAAATATAAATTGCCAGCAATAAGAACTAAAATTAGTTTGAAATATTTAATAGAAATAAACATCACATATATAAAATAAACAGATAAATTGATGGGTTTTTACAGTTTTACGTGATATTATTACGGTTTCAGTCAGTAATTTTAATTTTATTCGTGTAAAATATATATGTGGCACCTCTGAATTTTGTATTGTTTAAATACACATAGTGCTGCTGCTGTCTTTAAAATAATTATGTTGCTGACCAGTCGGCAGCATTTGAAGATAACTTCATTTGTACTCGTGAAGTCTGCTGTCGTCTAAGTGTTTAGAGCTTCATGTTTAAATTTACCTACTTCTTCGTTATTTTTCACAGTGTACTTAGAAACTATGCTCGTATAGTAAAAAAAATAGTCAGCTTTTCAATTTTACAAATTCATTATCATAATGAGCCATCTATTACAGACAAAATGATAAAAGATGCTAACAAATTATATTTTTCTCATCCTCTGCCATGAATTCTTATGAAAACTAACGCTGAGAGTTCAACATCCATTTCAAAGCCATTAGCACGAGCGAAACGACCCAAAACTGTTGGTGGACACCAAAGTTCCTTTTGTTTTCCCATTTCCTTTTAAACTGCAGTTACCATCAATAAAAAGTGAGAGAGAGAGAGAGAGAGAGAGAAAAAAAGCAAATAGTCAATACTCAATGAAATGAAGTGTTAAATTTATTGACAACTCGTTTGTTAAAGGTGACAAAATACTTGTTGTTGTGTGTTGTTGCTTCATGTTCTTTTTTTCTTTTTTTTAATCCTGTCGTCAATATTTTCATTTGCATCAAGCATCATCTTCACGTTTTACCATGAAATATTTACCTTTTTATCTTTTGCTATCTATTTTTCTTTTTATTTGCCATCATACTTACATATGTATATACGAGTATGTACACTACATACATATCTTGTGGTCTTTGAGTTTTACTCTTTTTTTTGAAATGACGTTTTGCTGGCACCCCCTGGTGATGTTATTTAATTTCCTATCAATATGATTTCATGACCTTTGGTTTGAGGACCAATTTTATAAGCGTAGTTGGCAATAAAACAGGGAAAACTCATTCAATTATATGGAAAGTTTGAAGGAAATATTCTATTATATTTAAAGGCATGATTTTTAATGCTTGAATATATTTGCTTTTATAAAAATATTATTAAAATCTGAAATACCTACTCACATAGTTGTTAGGAAGGCAGTTTTGCAGATATTGTTTTTTTTTTTCTTTTTTTTTACCTTGGACCAGTATTCAGGGGATGACCCCTACTACGCAGTGCATTGTACCAGAACTAGGAAAATAGGTTATGAGGAGGGGGAAAGAGGGCGTAGTGTTTGTGAACATTTGACTTGAACTTTCCAACGTTGTAACAGACAGGAAACACGTCTGCAGGCAACTTAATCCATAGGCAAAGCGTACGGCCAAAAAACGAATTCTCTCTGTAATGCGTAGTGCGATTCCCCGGGCAATCGACCACAAAGGATGAGCTCTAGACGATGAGCGCGTGCTACGTAAAAATGTGCGAGTTTCGGGAACAAGATCCCTAATCTCGTCAGAGCAAAATCCATTGTAGTAACGATATAACAGAGTAACGCACCCCACACTGCGTCGATGCTCCAGTGAGTCAATAGAGTTGGACACCCTACTGTCACCGATGAGCTTCTTCGCCCTCTCCTGCACACGGTCGAGTAACCCCAAAATAGACTTTGAGGCACCGGCCCAAACATGAGAGTTGTATTCCATTTTCGATCGGATGTAGGTGGTATAGTGTATAGTAAGGAGATCGTATGGAGTGAAGTACATCTTACACCGTTTCAAAAAACCGAGGCACTTGAATGCTTCTTTGGAGACATGAAAAATGTGTTCATTCCAGCGAACATCACACTGTATCTTCATTCCAAGAACATCAAGAGCATCCTATTCCTCAATATTTATTCCATCCAAGAGTACAACAGTACAAAAATAATACACGATAATAATTTCCTGTGCTTTTGGGACCTCTCAACAGTAAGCAGAACCTTCACATTTGACTGAGCTGGACGTGCGTTTTAAGGTCTTTTGGAAGTTTCCATTGGGATGATTGGGCTATGCTTTCAAAATTATAGCCATGCATCCATGATTCGTCACCAGTTATGACCTTTGTGAGGAAATCTGGATCGTCGTTGACGATGTTCAACAGCTCTTGAGCGATGTCCATGCAACGTTGCTAATGCTCAAAATGTAGCAACTTTGGAACAATCTTCGTTGGCTCCCGTTTCATGCCTAAAACATCCGTAAAATTTATTGGCATGAGCCGAACGATACGCCAACATCATCAGCAACCGCTCTGATGCTTCACTGCTTCAATGTTTTCGTCGATTGTTGACGTGCTCGGGCAACCAGGACGAACATTGTCATTGTCATCTTCTCCGCCTTCCTTAAACTGGTTATATCACAATTAAACTTGTGTTCTGCTCATAGGAGACTCGCCAAACGCCAGAGTCAACATTTCAAATGTTCTGGCGCATTTAATTACATTTTTAACACAAAACTTAATACAGTTTCTTTAATCCGTTTTTTCGAATAGTAAAAAGTCGAAGAGCACACCAAAACACGTTTAACCTTTTTATCTGTCAAAAACAAACTGAAAATCCGAAATGACTGATATTGCCAATATATACGAGCATACCAGACATGTGTACCAACATAACTGAAAAAATGGGAAAATCGAGCATACGTAACTAAGGAAATTTGAGAATAACGGTTTTTTAATCAGACCTCTTATTTTAAAAATCCCGTTAAACCGGTTTCTTCTTTAATTATTAACCGGAAACCGGTTTTATAATTGCCACTGTTCGAATTATTCGATAACCTGTTTAAAAAAAAGTCGCAGAATAATCGAGCTGCCTGAAAAAACACATACTACATCGGCTGAAAAGTCCCGAGCCTAACACATAGATGGAGATACTTTTATTGTAGTCACCCTTTTTTCAATTAATACTAACCTTCAAAAGGCAGCTGTTAAGATTTCATGATATTTTATTCATTAGTTTGCGAGTTATTGTGCTAAGAGTGACGGCTGACTTCGAACATGGTCGTAGAGACATCGGTGATGCAGAACGCAGTGGACGTCCAAATGAGGCGGTAACATAAAAAAATCCAGAATACATAAAAACATAAACAAAATCGTTTTGAATGATCGAAAAGTGAAGTTGCGTGAGTTAGCTGACATCGTAAAGATATCAAAAGAACGTGTTGGCATGACTATCAGAAAGCTCTGTTCCGCGTTTCCTTACTGTTGACCAAAAACGAGAACGTGTTGATGATTCTGAGCAGTGTTTGACCATGTTTAAACGTAACCAACCGGAATTTTCCCGTCGATATGTGACAATGGATGAAACATGGATCCATCATTTCACTCCGGAATCAAAACAATCGTCATCTCACTGGTGAACCTCATCCAAAGCACCCGAAAGCACAACAATCGACTGGAAATGTTATGACCTCGGTATTTTGGGATGTACGTGATGTCATATTCTTCTTGAGAAAGAAAGATCTTGAGAAAGTGAATACCATTAACAGTGAATATTTTGGAGCGTTTGAAGGCAAAGAAACGACCGCATATGGCCAAGAAAAAAATTCTGTTTCATCGAGACAAGGCACCGCGCCATAAGTCAATCAAAACAATGGCAAAACTACATGAATTGAACTTCGACTTTGGCTCCCACATTCGCGATTACTGGCTGTTCGCAGACCTGAAAAAAAAGTGCTCGCCGGTAAATAATTTCGCACGAATAAAGAGGTATCCGCTGAAACTGAGGCCTATTTTGAGGCAAAATATAAATCGTTCTACAAAAGTGACACTGAAATGTTAGAGCGGCGCTGGAATGATTCCGTTGCTCTCGATGGAGATCACGTTGATGAAAAAAACTTATTTTGAACCAAAAAAAACTGTGTTTTCTTTGTTAGGCCCGGGACTTTTCAGGCCATGGTTACGCCGAATTATTTATTTTTTTTTATTTAGATCATATTTTACTCTCATAACTTCGACTTGAAAATAAAAATAAACTGAAACAAATTACAATCAAAATCAAAATTATTCATTAAACGAACGCAATAAATTACTAAATCCATTTATCACTGTTTTGTGGCAAAGTGTGTTCGTAATTGCAAAACCATTTACAAAGATGGCAAAATATTTATGTTGGATTTTTTCCTTTCACAAATAAATAAAACTAGAGAAAAATTACTTGAATTAGGAACACACACACATTCAAATAGAAAAGGGAAATAATAGACAACCCGCAGTTAATGACGAATTACTAAAAAACATGCAAGGATTTTTTTTTTTCTTTGTTTTTCTTTTTTTACAAAATTTCTTGTGCTATTTTTTCAACTACTGTAGCAAGAACTGAAAGTTTTGTGTTTTGAGAAATTTGTTTTATTATGAAGACTCAGTAAGATTTTTAAGGCTTCCAAAGCTTCTGTCATACGAGTATGGACACGAACAGCCTAAAACTCGTCAGAACGAAAGGTGTTAAAATTGAATTTAAGTAGCCACCAAGTTAAGAATTATTAACATAGTGATGAAAATGATTATAGTTTTCCTGTTCATTTATTATGAAACTTAACTCAGCAAGAAGGAAGGAAGTAGATACAACAATTGTGCTAGCTATTTATTTAAATAAATTACAAGCTTAACGTTATTTTTTTTTTTTTTTTTTGCTGAGAATAATATTTTACATTTTAATAGCATTAAGTTTTTCGATACAAAAAGTTTTAGCCAAAACTAGTTTTTCCGAAACAACATTTTGCGAATAATAAATTTTCCCAAAGAAAATTTTCTAATATATAATGAAATTTTCTTTGCACAAAATTGGTCGTTGATGATATTTTTCTGTAGAAAATTTTAATATAAATTTTTTTTGTGAAATATTTTTCTATACCAATGGTCTCCACCAGAGAACTTCACTTGTTGATTAAAAAATCGTTCAACAATAACAGAGGCACGCTCTTTTGTTGTTCATTTTAAAGCCACCGATCATATCGCTCCTTTATTGGAACATAGTCATAACTAAAAAAAGCTTGTTTCGAGAAAAACACATTTCAAATTTTTAGTTTCCATACAAGTCTTAGAAAATTTTTTTTAGAAAATATGTCCTAAAGGAAACAATTTAAAAGTAGTTTAAATAAAATTTTGGCACAATATAAAAAGTAGTACTGTTAACAATTCTGTTAACTCAAAAATCTCATTTTTTGAGATATGACTATGTTGCAATAAAGGAGCGATATGCATCTTTGTTGGTTCTGATGGTTTACACCAGAGATCTGCACCGGTGCATCACAACCGTAAGTACACCGGTTGTTTACCCAATCATTTTCACATCCAAGTATTTTAAACACTCTTAAAAATTGATGCGGTGGTATTTATACCTGTCGTTTGTTTGCACAACCTTGATACATCAAAGATTGTTATTGAGTTTTTTTGGCTGTTTGTTAGTTATAAGGTTACTTACTTGAATATAAAATTCTATTAATAGCTATTTTATTAAAGTTTAAATCTTTAGTATTTGCGAAAAAAGCTTTCACGCAGGTAATACAATAACCAGCTAGCCCAGAACCAATTAAGTAAAAATGAGCTTTCACCAAACTTTAAAATAACCTAAATTATTTGCATACAAAGATGCACTTGACAAAAGAAAAAATTTAATACCTATATTGCCCTATTTAAAACGCCATTACATTTTTGTCAAAACGCGAACTATCACGAGTTAAAAAAAATCTGAGAAAATTTTTTGGTAAACAAATGCTCAAAAGCAGTTCAGGTAATGAAATAAAGTTATATTAATATGGAAGATAAAAATTTCCGATATCGGTCCATATATACTCGAGATATAGCCTGAACCGATTTTTCCAATAACATTTTTTTTTTTGCTGAAAAGCAGTTCTTGTTATAAAAGAAGGTTACGAAAATAGAGAAAATTAAAATTTCTGATATCGGTCCATATATACCCGAGATATAGCCTAAACCGGGTTTTTCATGAAAATATCGCGTAAGCGAACATAAACAATTTGTTGTGCTCAAAAGCAGTTCTGGTAATGAAATAAGGTTATATAAATATGGAAAATTAAAATTTTCGATATCGGTCCATATATACCCGAGATATAGCCACACCGATTTTTCCATTAAAATGTTTTTTTTGCTGAAAAGCAATTCTCGTTATAAAAGAAGGTTACTAAAAAACAGAAAATTCCGATATCGGTTCATATATAACCGAGCATATTCAGGTCACATTTTTAATATACTATACATATTCGTGACTATCGTGAAGGGTGTTTTAGACTCGGCCCAGCCGAATATACTACACTCTTACTTGTTTGATATCAAAATTTTATATAGAGCAATTTTCGATCACAAAATCCTTTTAGTCCTTTTTTTTCATGAACAACACACTGCAGACAAGCTATTTTACTTGCAAAATATTCGCTTAAAAGATATGTTTCAAAAATAAAAATATGATACCAAAATAGAATAAAAATAAAAGCCTTCCTGAGAAAGTTTTTTGGTAACAACTCTTTTCGATATCAACATTTTTTCCAGAAATTGTTTCGATTAAAATTTTTTTGCTGCACATTTTTTTGATAACAAAATTTTTTATGACAAAATTTTAAGAATTTTGTTTTACAGAAAATGTTTTTATGACAAAATATTATAATAAATTCAATAATAAAAATAAGCTACAAAAATTTTTTTATTAGTAAAAGTTTTTCTAAATTTTTCGATACAACAATTTTATATAGAGACTTTTTCGATAACAAAATCGTTCTAAAGAAATTTTTTTGATGACAAAATATTTCGATAAAAAAAAAAATTCTCAACAGCAAAAATTTTCGTTAATAACGTGACTAATCAATTGATTTTGTTAAAAAGTTTTCGATAATAACAACATTTTTTGAAAAAAAAAAAATTAATTAACGATTGGTGAGTTCGTTACTTTAATTTTGCTCGTAATTATGGTTGTTAAAACCACAATTCGTTTAAAATTATATAAATATAAAGTTGTTAGCGGAGATTTTAATTCTATTTGAATATAATTTTTTCATTGTTTGCATAATTTAATCTTTCTTATATTAAAATTGGTTTTCTTTAAAAGTTTTTAGTATGCATTAAGTGATTAACTCACCCAGCAATCATCAAAAACTTGGATTCAACATTTTATTTCGAAATCATTTTAAAGTCTCATATAAAACGAAATGAGTATCACATGCGATTATACATATGTATATGTACTCGTATAATGAAAAAAGAAACACAACTTTGATGAAAAGAATTTAATGATGTAAAGTAATTCCACAAAATTGTCCTCCAGCAGAAAAAACAGCGCAAACAAATTCATTACACATACCTACAAATGGCTGCTGTGGTTTTTATTGTTGTTGTTGTACATACGAGCATCTCTGCTCCCGAATGTTGATGCTAATAAATCCAATTATGACAATCATGAAAACGACGACGATGATAACGGTAAAGACAAAATTAATTCAGCTGATGATGACAACGATAACGTTAATAATGAGTGAATTTGTTTTGCGACTGAGTGCTCACTTAACGCGATTCTCCCTTTTACAGTTTACGAGCGAATAAAGAAATAAACACGAGTAAAGCAAAATCCGCGTAATTGGTGCAATCTGTATAAAATTTGTCATTTCATCAGAGACAATAACTTGAAATGAACAATTGCTTTTGATTAAATAAAATGCGAAAAGATAATACTTAAATAAATTTAGCTGTTTGTTTTTCTCGTTTTCTTTTTTTCGTTTTTTTTTTGTGCATAAAATGTGAAAAAGAATAAATCAAAATAAAGCGAGGAATTGAAATAAATTTGAACACAATTTCATTAAATTAATGAATTTATTGCTGCTGTAATTGAGCCAAGGGTTTATCTTTTTTTTTTCGCTTTGTATTTAGTTCAGAGAACATTTTATAAGGGTTCCAAGAGATTAGGTCAAGTGACATTGTAGGTATACATATGCACTCAATAAAGGGAGTTTAAGTGGTCTAGAGAATCAATTTAGATTTTGACATTAAGAAGCATAAACATCACAAGCGGGCATACATGTGAACACATGGAGTATATACACA
Organism: Thecocarcelia acutangulata; assembly: GCA_914767995.1. NCBI lineage: Eukaryota > Metazoa > Arthropoda > Insecta > Diptera > Tachinidae > Thecocarcelia > Thecocarcelia acutangulata. The sequence continues at coordinate 33,089,519 of OU612094.1, read as the reverse complement.
GAAAAAATTATAGTAAAAATAAAATCAGGAAAATTTTTTATCTGAAAAAATAATTTGTATGCATATACATAAATATCAAAAAATAACCTTGGATATCGTATTTTGTTGTTGTTTAAAAAAATAGTTGTTTTCGATCAATAATTTTTTTTTACTAAACTTTTGTTTGAATCCACGAATTCCTTTACAGGTCCGCATTTAAACAATTTATTAATTGATTCAACGAATTTCGTTATTGAACACAAAAAATTTTTTTTCTGTGTACGTATGTATGTTGGTGTATGACCGAAAATAACAATCTTTGAATACGAATATATAAAAAGAAATTATGTGAATTGGACCATTTAAAGTCCTGATTCACTATCCTACATGATCGTACGATTCACATCCACAGGAAACTGTTTCAAAAGTCTGGCCTACTTGAAAAAATAGCTTCAAAATGGCAATAATTTATATACACAATAAAATAAGTAAAAACTTTTATTAACATTATACACTTTTTGAGCTTAAGGTCTGTCTTGGTTTTTTAAAATTTCTTTTATCTGGAAATATTTCTCCTGAAGAAGCTATCCGAAGGAGAGCGTAATATTTCCAGATAAAAGAAATTTAAAAAATCAAGACAGACCTTAAGCTCAAAAAATATACAATATTAAAAAGAAAAAGAGGGTCGATATTAAGATATAATATATTTTTTTTAACATAATAATTTTACATTACTTAAATTTTTTTCTCGAGGCACCAACAATATTCTCATTTTCTTCACAATATATACTACACTGATCGCACAGTAACCAAAATATTTTGAAAAGTTTCATAAAATTTTTCAAATTGCACGATTTGTCAAAAACCCTGTCGCACGGTTGCATTTTTAGTACTTTTTTAGCACACATGCTTTGTTTAGTAGATCGCACGATCGTGTATGATACTGTAACAAGGCCATTAGATGTTTAATCAGTCAAACATATTTAACTCTCGGACTAAACTTTCAGTAGCTGAATTGTAGTTGGCTTACCACATGTGAGGCATATATGTAATCCAAAGACGATATACGGGCCTATGATGTATTCAAAAGTCCGCTGCTCATTTTTAACGACTTGACCATTTTCTGTCCTGGTCAATTTTCAATGAAATATGTTTTGCTAGTTCTACCAGTCCATAAAACATTATTAAGAAGGGAGTTTTTGTGGATGATAAAATAGTTCGAGAATCTCTTCAGATTACTAATCAGTCTATTGATGTGTTTATTGAATTATACACATATACGAGGACCGTTCAAGAAAAAAGGTAAGTTTTAAAATATATCTCTACCTACTTGTATTCGATTAGCGACTTTTTATGTTGGTACACTTGTCTCGAACGTATTGTTACAAATTTCTATCATTTTTAATCCACTGTACCAGCTGTTCTCCCCCCGGGGAACAGATTTTGCTTTGGAGTACACCAAACTAAAGTACTCTGCTTTCTGGGGCATAGAGGAGAAAGAGTCCCTCATTTGTTGTAGTAAATAAAACTCTACAAAGCCGCATAACTCATCATAACTCCCCTCGGGGAACAGATTTTGCTTTGGAGTACACCAAACTAGAGTACTCTGCTTTCTGGGGCATAGAGGAGAAAGAGTCCCTCACTTGTTGTAGCAAAAAATACTTTAGGAAGCCGCATAACATATGTTGTGTTCGACTTCCGAAACCCGTACCAAGGGTTAAAATTGGCAGAACAATGATCAGAAAAGAACGCTGAACCATCTGATAGACCATCTCGGTGCTGATCAAGGAAGAGGTAGCTATCTACCTTGGCTGAAACGTTCTGACGTTCTGTGTGGTTTGAACCTAAAATCTAAGGAAGGGTAATTAGTTTCCCTGATAACTTTGGTGCAGGCCACCAAACCAACTTTGGTGCCTTGGTATTTCATTGTCTTCTAGTGTGGAAGGTGTTGGACTAAATTTTGCTAATCTGAGCAGTGTCGAAGGTATATCCTTTGGGCACTGATCAGTTTTAGCTAATTTAACTCCAACATTTTAAATGCTGTAATAGAGTTTGTTTTAGTTTTTCGTTTAGTTATTGGTTAAGTTACCCCTTCACAAACACTATGCCCTCTTTGCTCCTCATTATAACCTATTTTCCTAGTTCCAGTACAATATGTATGTATGGTCATCGCCTTAGTACTGGTCCAAGATAAAAAAAACAAATACCTGTAATGGAAAGAACCAGCAGTGATGGTTATACGGGTGAGTTGGTTAAGGGCTGCTGCTCTTAATGGACTGCAGCCTACCGACTCATAAGCCTTGTCTTCCATTGATTGTCTAGGAAAGTGCAGACATGAGGGGTTAGAAGTCCCGAAACTGTCAGCCAGATGACTACAAAGTTGCGACCAGTGTGAGCCTAGCAAGCTATAAGGAGGGCGCTGGTGAATCGTGAATAATTCACTCCGCCAAGGCAGGTGCTGATGTAAATCAATATTGCGATCCAATTGTTTTATGTTTTTCTAAAAAAGACATCATACAGTATGATTGAGTTCAATAATATAGTTTTAAACACATATAATATTATTGTGAGTGCGAGAGGCACACGGGGGTTAGGGAGTGTTAATTAAATAAGAGATGATGAACTTGCCGGTGTTCGAACAGGGGAGTGGGACGAGTCTCTGGCGACTTTGAGAAATTGATGATACCTGATGATGACCTTTGAATGGGCAGGATGATGTTGTTGAGGACTCTGATGCTAAGTGGTTGGCTTCTGGTGGTGCCGTTGTGCGGAAACTTTTATCTGTTCGATGTTATGTAGTTTTGGAGCCCAGTGGTGGTGTGATGATGCTGACACCGATGCTGTTGGAAGGAGCTGATTATGTGGCGAGGATGATGTGCTATCAATGTTGAAGAGAAAGGTTTAATGCTAGCCAATAAAACACAATTTCCTTCTATAGTTTTTGTTATTTCTTTATTTAAACTAAGTTTTCAATGAAAGTTAAAATTACTTAAAAAATTCAGTTTTGTAGCTGTTAGTCAGCTTTTTTTGAAAAAGAAAAAAACTCTATATACCTTTTACCACTTTTTTCTTATAATTGTCGATGCTGCTGGCTTTACTGCTTAAAAAGGACAGGCGATAACCGCCAAGCGAACATAATTTCGAACTTCGAACCCTTGCTGTTCGAACTCAACGAGCCTTTAATCGTTGAGTTCACACTGCGAAGAGCTGCCACACTGGATTTAAATTAAATATGTTGCCAAACGTGACAATGAGGACAAAATAATATTTTATTAAATCTTAAACTAATTTTTTGGAATGAGTTTAAATATTTTTACACCTGTCACATAAGCAAAATAAATCTTTAAACATTTTATTTATTTGTCTAAACAATAATTGTGTCGAAAATTAAAGAACTAAGCTTAAGCTATAACACAAAAAAACCTTTGATGCTCAATAGAGTACGATCGGCATATTTCTTATGTATTGTGAGTCATATATGTATATGTAATATATGAGTATATGATTACGGCAAACCGTGTGCTAACTTAATGGCATGTTACACTATCATACACGATCGTGCGATCTACAAAATAAAGCATGTGTGCTGAAAAAGTACTAAAAATGCAACGGTGCAACAGACTTTTTGACAAATCGTGCGATTTGAAAAATTTTATGAATCTTTTCAAAACATTATGGTTTCTGTGCGATCAGTGTGGTATGTGAAAAATATGAGAATATTGTTTGTGCCTCGAGAATAAAATTTAAGTAGTAATTATTATGATAATAAGAGTTTTTAATTATTTTATTGTGTTTATAAATTATTTCAATCATACTTGTGTAATAATGTGGCCTTCAACGCCATTTTGAAACGATTTTTTCAAGTCGGCCAGACTTTTGAAACAGTTTCCTGTGAATCATGCGATCGTGTAGGATAGTGAATCAGGGCCTTTAGCGGATATACAAAATTTAACCAAAAGTATGTTCACAGCGACCAGAACTAAGTACAATTCGATAATATATGTACTACAATATAAGTACACCAACAATTTAAATGCTGTGATAATCGTTGTTTTCGTTTTTCTGCGCTGTTATTAATAGGTTTAAGTCCAACGTTCACAAACACTGCTCATTCTTTCCTTCTCATAATAATTTATTTTCTAGTACAATGAACTGCATATGTAGGGTACTAGTCCAAGATAAAAAATACACATTATTATAGAACAATAATATATAAAGTATTTAAAATCGCATGTTTTTGGTAGCATTCTTACAACATTAATATGGCCTAAGTTGCGGTTTTTATTGGCAATAGCGTGCTGGTTGCTTCCCACAATACGCCACTTGAAGTACACGAGTTTTATTTTAGTTATATTTAGCTGATTAATTTGGATATATTGATGTGTCATAAATTTTTCTATGATAAATTGTCATATCACTCCTTTATTGCAACATAGTCATATCTCAAAAAATGAGCTTTTCGAGTTAACAATGCAGAATTGTTAACAGTACTACCTTTTATATTGTGGCAAAAATTTATTCAAATTACTTTTAAACTGTTTCCTTTAGAAGATATTTTCTAAAAAAATTTTCTAAGACTAGTATGGAAGCTAAAAATGTGAAATGCGTTTTTCTCGAAACAAGCTTTTTTGAATTATGACTATGTTGCAATAAAGAAGCGATATGATAAAGAATGAATATAAATTATGAAGGAGCTTGCATAAAAAAGCTATGACTAAACTCAAAGCTCGAATATTCCATAAAATATATATGGCTTTTTTACATACGATTATATATTTCTTTTGTGCAAAATAATAATATATACACGGACGTAGAAAATTTTTTCATTTTCACACATTCTTTAATAACAACAAGAAATGTTAAACTTTAATGAGTGTTATAATTCAACATTTTCCTATTAAAAGCTTTTTCTTTACGGTGATAAATTCACTTAACCTTAATGTTCGTAAATAAATGTTGAATTCTTATTATTATTATTTTTTGTTGTTGTTGTTGTTATTTATTTTTTCTTTAATGTTGTCATTAATTCAATGCTGTGTTTTCTTTATGAGGTTCTTGTTTTTCGTATTTCGTATTTTTTATGATTAAAAATTATTTATTAGTGAAAATATAACATTAATTACCTGGTTATAAAAAGTCTTAAATTGTGCTTCTGTTATTTATACGATGCAGTTTATGGCAGCAAAATAAAAACTAATAAATTCATGAGTGTAAATTTATGAGGAAATAAAGGAAAATAATATAAGAATTTTTGGGGAAAGATACCTTCCATTTAAAAATAGAACTGCTTTTCAATGGTCAACAAATAAAAATTATATTTAAGTCTTATTCATAAATTTGTGCAAATGGTATTGAATCGTAACAATTGCAAAATAGACGAGTATGCTAAACAAATATAGTGAAATTTAATTTATAATTTTGTATAACTAAAAATTCTAAAGTGCCACCAATGAAATATACTCGTATGTAAATGAATTTGTATTGTTGTAAAAAGCTTCCAACAGGCTTCGAATTGCTGTAGAATTACGAATAACTGCGAACTCGATTTAATGAAAATCGAAATACATATACTTCAAAATATACTTCTAGGAGCCTTATCTGGCAAAACGTACATGACATGTTGCATTTTAAAACCAGAGGGGTCACTCTCTGTATTCCGTTTTCATATTTTTCTTTCGCATATAACCCTTCCCTTTCGCGCATTTTATTTTGTCATTCTTCGCTATTGTTTATTTTGTGGTACTAGTGTTGTTTCATTTTCAAACTATTTCGCGAGAAAGTTTGCTCAAACGGCACAAAGTGCCAAATTATGCTCTCATCGCATTCGCAATAGAGAGTAACCGCCCCAGAGCAATTTCTGCCCTTTCGGAACATTTTCATTGCTTTCGCAATATATGTCTTATGATCATTATGAAGGGTGTTCTTCAATCGCTATTTTTCCAGTAAAGTGTTTTGTCATCCCTGACAGTTTGTGTTAATAAAAATGGCACATCACACGGTAAAATAATGAGTCTTCATTAATGAATAATATTTCAAAAACAAATAAAAGGTTGGATGCTGTGCTTTCGAGCAAAATGAGCCTAGACGATGAAGCACATTATCACATTGAAGGATCCATTAGAGATCTGACAATCCACATGTACATTCACATTGAGAATAGGGATGAAACGATACCAGTATGGTATTGATACTTATATTCAATAAGGTATCGATCACAAATTATCGATACCTACTCGATATCGAATAAAAAGCATCAATACATACTTGTATCGGTCGATTTCTTCATACGATTAGTGGCAGGGAAGTTGTGAAAACGATTATCGTGGGTATTTGCCACTATGGCCTTACCCCACGGTGATCTAATCACCGGGTGTATACAATGCGTCTACAAACTGCCATGCACTTGTGCCAATTCGATCTCATGTTGTTTGGACATGATCTCCCCCTTGGTTAGGAGCGGAGCCTTTCTAAAACTCCATCCGATTTTTGGGTCACGGCACCCAGTTGCAATGCAACTCCACACCGAGCTCAATTGAACTCTCCCCGCGATTTGGGTTTAAACCACATTTGGGTTTAAACCATTATTCTGCTACATTCATCTAATGGTTTTTCTTGTAACTGTCCGACACCTTCAATGGAGGAAGAAAAACTTTGTAGCTTGGGTGTAAGACAGAGATCTGCAACCGGTGCCTTTTTTATGATCTATAAATACACTTAAATCTAGTTGCGGTGTGATTGGCCACCGCAAAGTGTTTGCACAAATATGTTTTTTCTGCTTGTTAGAGCTTGCGTCTATTAACTAGATTATATAACATATCCAATCACGTTTGTATGCGTTTGCATTTTTTCAACATTCTGCAATCGAACTCGTACTTTTTTTAACAACAAAAACAAGATTTGTGTGTAAAGCTTAAGCTCCATACCTCCATACTCGTTCTAAGCGTCTGCCAAATAAGTAGAATCAGTGCAATTGTATGCGACAAGTTACACATCACAAAGCATAGAACGAATAGACGCGTACGACGCAAAAAGTAGGTTTACTTTTGCATGCGTCATAAGTTGTTTTTGCTGGCCGCAGATCACAATTTATTTAATTTTTTTAAAGTTATCGCCAAGTATATTTGTGCTGTGGATTGTTATTTTATATTATTGTGTTTAAAAAAATGTTTTTATTTAAGAAATGCTTCAAACACAACATAAAACTTATCGCATGAAAAGCGTTGTATGTAACTTGAGTTTAGAAAAGTGTAGAACGCGTTGAAACGCGTAAAAGGCGCAGCGTATATAACGCGTGGTATGGACCTTCAGGTAAGAATTTCCAGTCAAACATTAACTTAACCCATGAGAGTATGTGTGTTTAATTTTATGTATTTACTCACTCACACTCGCTAAACGTATTCGTATTAAGAGCGGCGTTGCCAGAAGGGTTTTTAAAACATTATGTTTTGGCGATCGTGTTTTGAAGAAAATATACACATATTTTATTTGAATATATTTAGTACAGTACCGGTAAAAATAATAACTTTTCCTTTAAAAAAGTCAATTTTTTTATGAAGCACACTTTCATCAAATTAGTTTTGTTTTATGTTTCCTCACTTATCAGAACTTGTATTCCTTGGTTTTAACCCATAATCATAATAAATGCACAGTTGTACATAAATTTAACCAATTGTGGAAAACTTTTTGTTTGAATTGAATTTTCGTTTCAAATTTTTCAGCAAAAACAATCTTAAAACCATTATTTCAAAATCGTCATCATGGTTGTAAATTATTAAATCTGGCAGCCTCGATTTCAGTTAATGTTAAATAAAAGGTGACGCATATACACAACAAAAAAATTTGTCGGGAGTGTTGTTTTTACAAGTTGATTTTGTGACGACGTCATGTATGTATCATTAAGCGAACGATTAGAATAAGATCAGACAGGACGATTTTAATTGCCGAACTCTTTAGAAATTTTCTTTTGGAATTGCTTTCTTGTCCATACATAAAAATTTTTTTTGACCATTCTTGAGCTTTCTATACCTTTTATTTCACACAATTTACATTGTATATGCACATACATAAACACACATGAGAGAAAAATAAGGAATTGCTGAGAATTGCCGAGTACAGGCAATTCTTTTCCCCTTCTTATTCCCCTCACCGAAAGCTTCCATAAAGTCAAGAATTGCCCAACTAAAGTTGCTGTGTCTGACCTGGCACTTAGAAGCGATAAAGGAAAATTCTTAAAATGATTTTCTTAATAACTGCTGGTAACAACAACACTCTTTTTTGTGGTCGTTTCTGTTAATCTTAAAAAAAATACATTTTTGCTGTATCAAGATTTCGCAAACGAACAACAGGTATAAATACCAACGCATCAATTTGTAAGAGTGTTTAAAATACTTGGATGTGAAAATGATTGGGTAAACGACCGGGGTACTTATGGTTGCGGTGCACCGGTGCAGATCTCTGGTGTAAGACAATTTATCATTAGCATAATCTTCGACAAAGTCACATATCAAGGCTGACATGGCCCAGATATGATAACAGGAGGACTATCATTCTTAGAGGCTTGACCTGACGTAGGTTGCGTTCTGCTGTGACGGACACTCTGTCAAACGCTTGGCCCTTAAAATGTTGTCATATCAGCCATATTTTTTTTTCTGCGTCTGGCATTAGAGGTTTAAGCCATTTGGTGGTTTAAGAGAAGGATGCCAATTATATTATTTTTTATGTTTAAAATTTTGCATCATTCCTACATTTTGGTGTTGAGTTTTGTTCTCTTTCGCTACGAATTAACACCAGCACGGGGTTCGAAACGAGTTGTCTGCCAAAAAGAATGAATTTCCATTATTTGCAAAATGGAATCTGGTTTAATTATTAATTAATAGTATGATGCTGAAAAGAAATGTTCAAATATAAACTACAGCTTCTGTTTAATTTCCAAACATGAGTTTGTTGTTCCATTTTTCCTGAACAGTGTTGAACGCACAGCAAGTGGCAACAAAATGGTAACCAGGAAGACAACAAATTCCATTTAATGCAAAAAATTTAAAACAATTTTTTTCGCTTAATAAAATTTTCAGCTAGAAAGCAATTCAAAGACTAGAAAAGGACAAATTCTAATGCTACATAAAGTTCTATAAAGTATTCACATCGGGAATAAGAAATTTTTTTTTCATAATTTAAAAGTGAAAAACAATTACACGATTACCTTTTCCAGCTTTTATCAGTTTTAAATTGGTTTATGGATTTTTAAAGAGATGTTTTTTCATGAAAAGCATTAAACTAATCTTAAAGAGACACACTGACACTTTTCCCACTTAAACCTCCCCTTAATTTGATTAAGAAATTTAATTAAACTGAACAACACATATTCCATACATCCATCCATATTCCATATAAAATACGCAGTTCAATGTGACATTCTCAGCACAACATGGTTTTTGTCACAGCTCTCACCATGGAAGCCAATAATTAATTGAATGAAAATTAAGCGTGAGTAGCCAAACTCCCGGCACAAGAATTTAATTGGAAATGCATGGACAGACAGACAGACACACAGGCATATGCACGAGAACACCCACATACGGAAGGCGAAAAAGGAGACAAAAACAGGAATCTATTAATGCGCAAGTAAAATGAACAAAATTCGACTTTAATTGCATTTGCAGAAGCGAAAGTATCAACATCGTCATCATCAGAGTGGTATTATGACTATCAGTGGAAACGTCACCCCCACTGCCATTGCGATGATATGCCACAAGCTTGAAAGCTTGTACTGCGTACTTGTATTTGCTGGAAGCAGGACTTGTTGAAAATATTTATTTACTTTGGCGTCTCTGTGTTGTCGTATCGTTGATAATGTGATTAAATTACGCCAAAGTGGCGACATTTTTATACACATATACGAGTACACATATATTTTATTACTTATTTTACAACTTTATACTTTTGTGTGTCGTATTGGGAGGCCAATCAAATTGTTGGGGTAACATTTTTTAAACAGATCATGCCACACATTCACTCACATACTCGTTTGTTTGTACGTACTTGCTGTACAGGAGAAAGGAACAGTAAAACAGAGAGAGAGAGAGAGGGAGAAAAAAAAACAGTTCGCAAAGTGTATCCCGTTGCCATGACGTGGCGGGGAGCCACTGTACTAAAGTGCAAAATTATATATGAGAAATAAATAAAGCTTTCACTTTATCGGCAATTTCTATCGCATTAAAATGAGCGGGGAGTGAAGTATAATAGATGCTTATTTAAATAATACAATATAACACAAAATTACCTCTGTAAATAAGAACAATTTGAAATTAATACTTTTTGAAATAAGAACATTTCATAACAAATAAATCATATTAAAAGCAAGTGAATAAAATGGGGTCTTGGGGGCTAGTACCTGATTAGATTGCTTCGTAGTGAGCGGACGGTTTAGGCAGACTAAACTCCTTTACCTTCTTCTCTACACTAGGAGATACAAGACTGCATCGGTTGCTCTACCAATCGTAAAGCGGGTTGAGGTCAAGCTGATAGGTTGATTCCAAACTATCCTGGCAGTGGAATGTCAAAATAAGGGCAGAAAAGGCGGCTATCGTCGTGCCTCTGCAAGAGGACTTTAAAAAAGAAAAGAAGTGGTTTTATGTGATTAATTTTCGGTGTTATTCACTTGATGCTCACCGTTGCACAGTGGCCCGTTTTGACTTTTTTCGTTGCAAAAATCATATCTTCAGAACTAATAGAGATATATATATATATATAAAAAAGATATTAAAAGAGGACAACTTAAGCTTGCAAATGATGTTATATTAATGCTGCTGTGCTTACACAGAGCTACAAAATATTGCAGTCAAAATCAGAAAAAATTTCTGGAATTTGGAAATTTTTCTTCGTTTTAATATTTAAATATTAATTACAGTATACTTACAAAATAGTTAAATAATTACTATTTAAAGTGTTTTTTTTAGATATTACTTATTCCTGTAAATTCAAATTAATAGTCAGCAATATTCTTATATACATATAACAAACTAGATATAGTCCATAAATCTATGCTGTTGTAAAATAGTCATCCTAGCTAATTTTTATATAGGAAACACATCACCTCTTGCTCCGATCAATCCTATTCTATTGAAAATCCGGCTCTTATTTTCATAGTGCTGAATTATCGGGGCACTAAGTATTTTTCTTACAAACATATCAGATACTACACATGATCGATCCTATTTCTTTTCGTCCACAAAATTACATTTATATTGATAAAAACATGGTTCTATAAAGTTGGAACATTCGACATTATGCAGTCTTCAAGATTCGAGAAAATAAGTATTTTTTTTTTATGTGGAGGGAGAGGAACTTTGACTTTTTTTGTTGAAAATATTATAACTTCTAAACGAATAAAGATATCAACTAATATGAATAGGGAAAAAAATTTCTCATGAAAAATGTATAATTTCCACCCCTTTGAACTGAAATTTTTTTTAAATTTTACTACTTTTTGCAAATTTGGTATGTAATATGAACTTTTTTGTGAATTTGAAACTTTGACATATTAGAATGAAAGTTACTTTGAATAGTTATTAAAATAAAAAACAAATCAAACACCGTAAATAACTTTTGCCATTTAAGGCCTATTAATATACAGTATGATAGACTTTTTTAGAATTCGTATTGGTTAATTATTCATCATCATTATTTTCAAAGTAATCATTAAACAGCTTTTGCTGTGTTTAACTTTAGAACCGACTTTTGGAAGTAAAGTAAGCTTTATTTTGTTTATAGAAGACGAAAAGTATATTTTATGTTAAACATTACCTTATATTTTTAGGGCCATTTTCACAATCTAAAAAAAAAAAGTTGCCATTAAAAAACTATTAACTAATTGCCGGTTTGCTTAACAGGCACTATTTAACCAACAGTTAGTAATTTGGATTGGAAATTTAAAAAGTATGGCAATGATACCTGTATTTGTTTACGAAAAATAGTGTAACGACGAACACAATTTTTAGATAGAAGCTTTTTTTTATTTTTTCTATTTAATTTGTAAAATTTTCTGATCACAATTTTGAAAAATAGCTATCGATAAGGCTACAACGAGTTATTGAAAATATTTCAGCAGTTAGTTCTTCTTCATCGATTGATATAGTGGTGCTGTCAAAATCGATGTGATCTTTCATAAGCCTGCATAAGTTATGCAGTACAGCACAGCCCACTATTATCGCCATTGTTGTGGAAATAGATACCCGCATTCCCTGCGACAAAACTGGAATGCGACGCTTTAGAACTCCAAAGCACTGTTCGATCACATTCCTTGTTCTAATTTGTAACTCATTGTATAGCCTTTCTCCTTCGGTCTGTGGATTGCCTAGTGGTGTCATTAAATATGATTTTACTCCGTAACCACCGTCTCCTAAAAGCAAATATGTACCTAATTCTCCATTTTTAATCTGGCTTTTATTCGGCTGTTGTTAAAAATGTAACTGTCATGAGCTGACCCAGGCCATCTTGCCACTAAGTCTATTATTTCCAGATTTGAGTTGCAGGTAGCCTAAATAAATTTCGTAAAGTTGTGTGTACATATGTATGCAAGTATATAAAAATATCTAGTTAATAGCTTACTTGCACATTGAAAGAAAAATAACCCTTGCGAGATCTAAAAGCTTCTGCATTATTACCCCCAGTATTTTAATATGCGTACAGTCTATAACGCCTATCATTTTAGGAAATGCCACAATTTTATGGATATATCTGGCTGCCTTTCGTATGTCCTCTTGCGAACTTGGAATGTTTATAAATTTTCTTGAGAGCTTTGCAATTGATTTTGAAACCTTTTTGACAACGCGGCTAGCTGTTGCAATTGAAACCCCACAATAAAAAACCCCACGTAAAATCTCCAGGTCAATAATACCATTTGCCTGGGAGATAAGGAGTGATTTATAAAAATCAATAACTATCAACATGATACGTACATATGTGGAAGTTTATATGATGTATCTCACTTAGTTGTTGCAGTTTTTATATAAGCATGTACGAACTTGGTAATGTATAGTGTTGCAGGCTTTGACAATCTATATCTTTGTCTAAATGCGTCATCACAAAAGAAAAATCATTTCAGCGCTTGCAAATATTTCTTTTTCTACCACAAGCATGTTTATAATTAAAAATATTGCAAAACTATAAATGTAGATTTCTATTTACATCCATTTTATTATTATTTGTTTGTTTTTTCTTTATTTGAGTTCTGAATAACTTCTTAACCGGTTCTGTTAAATAGTGCCGGCTAAGACTTAATTATACATTGTGAAATACATATTTCTCTAACCAGCGGTTAAAGTCTCAGTTAAAATATAATCAGACTTGGTGGAAGAGGCCGTTAGAGTATACTTTTTTACTAACTATAGTTATAGCCCATTATAAATTAGTTACAATTGAAAAATTGTTCTGTGTGTTTTGCGCTTTTATTGACAGGGTCGACATAGTAGAGAACCAGAGGCCTTGTCCAGCGGCAACTTCAAAAGGATCAAACCTTTGCTTATATATTTTGGGTCTTCTTTTCACCCGAAAATCATCAATTATGGCAAACTCGATGTCAATGGCCTCAAATGTACACATTTTATGTAAATATTTTTTTTATTTTTATTTTATACCAATTTTTGTTTAATTTTCATATAACTAATTTCGTTTTTTATATTCTATCATTTGACGGCGAACAGCTGATTTATTTATTATTTACTTAAAAACAGCTTTTTCTCTGTTTAACTTTGAAACCGGCTTTTGAAAGTAAAGTAAGCTTTTTTTTTTTTTATCTGGGACCAGTACTCAGGGGATGACCCCTACATTTGCAGCGCATTGTACTGGAACTAGGAAAATAGGTTATCGTGAGGATAAAATAGGGAGTAGTGTTCGCGGGGTGTTAACAATAACAACGCGAAAGACTAAAACAAACTCTATTGCAGCATTTAAAATGTTAGAATTAAATTAGTTAAAACTGATCAGTGCCCAGTGTATATATGTACCTTCGACACTGCTCAGATTAGCAAAATTTAGTCCAACACCTTCCACACTACAAGTAAAGTAAAGTATACCTTTTTCATGACTATGGCCCTATGGCTATATATGTATATAATTTTGTTTAAGAACGAAATTGATTTTTGATGTTAAACATGATTACATTTCGAAAAACTCAAACGTTTTTTGAAGCGCCAAAATACGGATTGAATTATCGGACAAACATACAAGTACATTTTTCAACTTCATTTCAAGACCAAATCAATTGCTTTCAACATGTGTACAATTTACCTTTTCATAATTTATAAAGGGTGATTTTATAAGAACTATCGGAAATTAAAAAAAAACACATAAAATTCAGAAAAATGCATGAAATATTTATTTGGATCGATAGTTGGGTCGATATAATTTAATGTTTGAAGATTATTTCATGCAAATGTTGGCCGCGGCTGCGCCTCAAATGGTCCATCGGCTTAGTCCAATTTTGGCATACTCTTTCCAACATTTCGGCCGGTATCTCACGAATAATGTTGGCAATGTTGGCTTCCAGTGCGTCAATCGAAGCGGGCTTGTCGCTATAGACATTAGCCTTAACATAGCCCCACAAAAAATAGTCTAGAGGCGTTAAATCGCTCGATCTGGGCGGCCAATTGACTGGTCCCAAGCGTGAAATAAACTGTTCACCGAACTCGCCTCTCAATTGGTCCATTGTTTCGCGTGCTGTGTGGCATGTGGCACCGTCTTATTGAAACCACATGTCATGCAAGTCAAGCTCTTCCATTTTGGGCAAAAAAAGTTTGTTATCATCGCACGGTAGCGCTCACCATTCACAGTAACGTTGTGATTCGCATCATCTTTGAAGAAATACGGCCCAATGGTACTGCCAGCCCATAATCCGCACCAAACGGTTGTTTTTTGTGGATGCATTGGTAGCTCTTGCAATGCTTCTGGCTGCTCTTCACTCCAAATACGGCAGTTTTGCTTGTTCACGTATCCATTCAACCAGAAATGAGCCTCGTCGCTGAACACAATTCTTCGATAAAAAAGTGGATCTTCATCTAACTTTTCAAGAGCCCATTCACCAAAAATTTGGCGTTGTGGTAGGTCGTTTGGCTTCAATTCTTGCACCAGCTGTATCTTATGAGGCTTCACACCCAAATCCTTCCGCAAAATTTTCCACGTAGTGGAGTAACAGAGGCACAATTGCTGCGAACGGCGCCGAATCGATAATTCACGGTCATCACCAACACTGGCCGATACGGCTGCGATATTTTCTTCAGTAGTGCAATTCACTAACCAGTTTTAACGCTAATAAAATTCGTTTAGAGAAATTAACACTAGCGTTGGTGTTTTCGCGACTCTATAACAGTTTTAACACTATTTGTCTTCGTTTTAAATCAGCTGTTTTTATAGCCCGACTGATTAGCGTTAACTAAACACCAATTATTTTTGTGGTGTTTATCTTAACAACAATGTTGTTAAAATTTCTACTAGAATAACTTCACTGTATTTGGGATACGACTTGTCGGAAGACTCCAACAGTCGGTCGACGTTTTCTCTGTGAGAACTTATCTTATTTATCAAAAAACATTTTAAATAATAAACATATAAATAGTTTTACTTACCTTAAACATGGAATTATTTGCAAATTTGTTTGTGTTTTTCCTGTTCCTCTTTGTGGTTTTCTTTATTTTTAACAAAGCTGCCACATTATTTCAAGTTTTTTTAACATACAACCAGAGGTGTTACGAATAAGTTAGTGAATCACATAAGCGTTACTGCAAACCACAGTAGCTCGCGTTAAGTTATGCTCTTTTAAAATCGTTAAAAGTTAGTGAATTGCACTACAGTTCGCACTCTACGTAAGCGTGTTGGTGGTTTAATGTCCAGCAATGTAAATTTGGTGCGAAATTTTTTTACAATAGCCCGAATAGAAGCCTCAGTAGGTTGATTAAACTGACCATAAAATGGAAGAAGCGCGCGATGAACTTTCTTAACAGAGCACTCATTTTGGTAATAAAATTCAATAATTTGCAAGCGTTGTTCGTTTGTAAGACGATTCATGATTAAATTATAGACCTAACTGAAGATGTTTGACAGTGACACAAGATACAAAACGTGCGTGAGCTGTCAAAACTAGTGTTGCCAAAAAGATAATAGCAAAAAAATCACTCAATATTTCCACCCACATTTTAAGTGCCAATTCATTGATTCGATTATTGTGCTTTTACATTTTTCGTTTTTTTTTTTTTGTTGGCATTTTTTGTAGTCCTTAGGGCAAAAGTTTCATGTGGATTCGGTGAATGCGGTTAATAAATAAATAAACATGATGAACAACAACAAAAACCATATTAAGAACCAAAAAGGAAAATAAAATATACGAGCACAACTGAAGCAAAATATTCGTCTAACAAGAGGGCCGGCCGGCCACCCACCATTTGACGGCAATGTACTTTCAAAGAGTGTGAATAAGAGTCATAAGAACACATTTAAAAAGATTACAGAATAAAGAAGTAAACACCCTTAAACAAACGCAGAAGAAAACAAAAGCTTAGCAAAACAAGAAAAACAAAATACATGAGTTCTTGTGTTGTCATTGATACACCCCCAGACGATTTATATTGAATCAGTTTTAAAGGACATGGGAACACGAAGCAAATTTTATATAATAGAGGCAAAAACAGTAAATTCCATCAACGTCCAGGATATATAATAAAATTTAAATAATATTAAATACTCCTAAAAGATATGCACAAGAAAACTTTTGCATATGCAACAAAAAATAAAATAACAACTGGATTACTGCGGTAAAAAAGATGTCCAGGACTCCTCCATCATTTACTCATGCACAGCATGCCAGATATTGCAGTTTTCTAAATGCACTTTTGAAGGCAACTCTTGTTCATGATAGTAAAACAATGAACAACCATCCTTTATCTAGAGCCGCTGGACTTTTGTGACTTCCCA
The DNA here is from genome assembly GCA_914767995.1 of Thecocarcelia acutangulata. NCBI lineage: Eukaryota > Metazoa > Arthropoda > Insecta > Diptera > Tachinidae > Thecocarcelia > Thecocarcelia acutangulata. The sequence goes on along the minus strand of OU612094.1, from coordinate 33,072,578 downwards.
TCAGCTGTTTTCCCAAACGATTTTTTTTTATCTGGGAGCAGTACTCAGGATATGGATGACCCCTACGTAGGCAGTGCTGTGTACTAGAACCAGGAAAATAGATTATGAAGAAGAGGAAAGAGGGACGTCTGTCTTGCAGGCTATCAATAACAACACGGAAAGACCAAAAAATTAGTTACAGCTGACCAGTGTCCAAAGCATATACATTCGACACCGCTCAGACTGTATTACTGTTAGGAATACAGCAACTTCAATTTTCGCACTATAGCGAATGACCGTTAATAGTTCAGTTACACGTTTCACGGCAAAAACGCGCATCGAATATGAAAAACTGATGTCGAACTGGTTGGTAAAGCGGTTCTAAGGCTTTTGGCAATTACAAAAAACGTGTTGGGGAATTCGCAAAATCCCATATTTGCCCGGAAGGAGGACGGCAACTTCAATTTTAGCAGTAGAACGAATGACCGTTAATAGTTGCGTAACAAGGCACAAACGTGCACCGAATATAAAATCCCGCTTTCAATTTTAGCAGTGAGTCGAATGACCGTTAATAGTTCAGATACGCATTCCACGACAAAAACGTGCAACGAATATAAAAGCCCGGTTTCGAACCGGTTAGCAAAGTGATTCCAAGTTTTATGGGCAATCCCAAAATCTACTTCGGGAATCGGCTACTAAAGCAGCAACACTTTATATTTTATATTCATACCAGAGAGCTGCACCGGTGCACCGCAACCATAACTATATAATTGTTTACCCACTCATTTTCACATACGAGTATTTTAAACACTTAAAAATTGATGCGGTGGTATTTATTTCTGTCGTTCGTTTGCGAAATCTTGATACATCAAAAATGTCTCTAACCACTTTCGTATCTTATGTATTTTTTTAAGAGTAAAAGAAACGACCACAAAAAAGAGTGTTGTTGTTATTAGCACTTAGTAAGAGAAACAGTTTGAGTATTTTCTGTTTTCGTTTCTAATCGTCTAAATAATACATATATTGACAGGTGTTATTAGAGCATTTTTCTTTTTAAATTCTTAACAATTTATTTAGATTTTTGGGATATAAAGTTGAATGTTTGAGAATATTTTTCAAAAATTTCCAAAGTCTGCTGATGATTAGGGTAGCTCCTATGAAATGTCGACATATAAATAGTTGGGAAACATATTTATAATTTTTTATTGGTATCAATGTTAGAAGCTAGTATAGTGAAAAAAAAACTCAGTTGTTAGAAAAAATTATAGTTAAAATAAAATCAAAAAATTTTTGTTTAAAAAAATAATTTGTATGCACATACATGTATATCAAAAAAATAACCTCGGATATCGTAGTTTTCTGCTGTTAAAAAAAATAGGTGTTTTCGATCAATAATTATATTTACTAAACTTTTGTTTGAATCTGCGAATTTCTTAACAGGTCCGCACTCAAACAATTTATTAATTGATTCAACGAATTTCGTTATTGAACACGAAAAAAATTTTTTTGTGTAAATTTTTTTTTTTTAACTTTATTATTTTATTTATTGAATCTACATAAGAAATGTAATGACAATAAGTATTCAATTCTTAATACTAAAAAAAAAATTGTGATTAAAGTCCTGCCAGTGCTGGGCAAAATTTTTTTTTATGCGAATATTATTTCAGAATTCAGTCATCTGTTTGTGTAAATAACAAGGAATGTGCAAAAGACTTTAAAAGCCCAAAAGCGTAAAATATCACAGTATTTTTGCGTAAAACTAACAGCCTGTTTATAGGACACGAGTTAGCTCACTCGCGACGAGCCAATTCATAGACGAGTACGTAAGAAATTGGGTTTATAAAACGCGACTTGATTGTGTCGTGCAACTTACGTAAATTCGCGTATATGTCAAATATTTATGATATTTTTTTGTTGCCAGCATTCGAAAAAATAGAATCTGTTTACATTTTTCATACTAAAAAATATTTCTTCAACCTAAAAAACGGCAATCCTATTCTAGGCACAGTTGACATACATACATATGCATGTATGTATAAGTAAATAAGTAAAACAAAATATTTTGTGGAAAGGCTTTTTTTATGGCGGTCTAATTGGAAAAAACGATTAAACAAACAAAAATTGTATATGTTAACCGCAAGTTTTATGTTGTATATGTGTATGTTTTATTATGTATGTATATATGTATACAAAACACTTGTATTCAACGAAAAAACGATTACAGTTCATGTCTCCAGAAATTTAAGAGATTCTTAGAACGTTCTGTTGAAATTTCTATTCCTGGTTTTCTTATTATTTACTACCACTTATAGACTATTTTTATTATAATTTCTTATTATCTGGCTTTCGTGAAAGCCATAGTTGTGTTACGGCTCTTGTCGAAGTGAGTGAAAACATACGACAGGGACTGGAGGCCGGAAATATAAATTTCTTAGTGCTACTTGACCACTCCAAAGCATTCGACACTGTAGATCACGCCATGTTAATCAAGAAATTAAAATACTTTTTCAGGTTTGCGCATACGTCCGCTAAACTCATTTCTTCGTATATTTCAAATCGAACACAGTCGGTTTTTTTAAACAATGTTTGGTCCGGTAAATTGTCGCTTTTTAAGGGTGTGCCTCAAGGTTCCATCTTAGGGCCGCTTTTATTTTCAATATATGCAAATGACTTGCCAAAAATTCTTTCAAAATGCAATATTCACCTGTACGCTGACGACATTCAACTTACTTTAAGTATCGCACCTGAAAACTTTGATACCGGTATATCACATTTAAATTATGAATTAAGGAAAATTTATGATTGGGCTAGTGCAAACGGACTCTGTCTGAACCCGAAAAAGTCAAAATGTATAATAATCACCAAAAAAAGTGTAGCTGTATCTGATAGTGTGGATATTGTGTTAAATGACCAAAAAATTGAAATTGTTAATAGGGCGAAGAATCTTGGTATTATTTTTAACAACCATTTAACCTGGACAGATCATGTGAACTCAATGGTTGGCCAAACGTATTGCAAATTACGAGCTCTCTGGTTCACACAATATTCCCTTTTGTACGGGTGTGAATTATTTTCAAAGTGCGACTCGGTTAGTCAAAGAAAACTAAACGTTTTGTTTAATAATATTATAAGGTATGTGTACGGATTGAGAAGATTTGATCACGTTTCATCTGTCTCTGAAAGCCTATATGAGGTTAGTTTTGATAACTTATTAAAAATCCGTACCCTGGTTTTTTTGCATAAAATAGTTCACACTCGTATCCCTAATTACTTATATGAAAAACTTCGATTTTTTCAATCGCCGCGAAACCGAAACATTATAATACCTCGATACCAATATCTAGTGTCTGAATGGCAATTTTACATACATGCTACCCGACTTTGGAACAATCTACCACTATGTCAACAGTTGAACAGAAATGCTAATAGTTTCAAAATTTTTTTATTAAATTTTCTAATGTAATCATATAAACTGTTTTTATGGGTATTTTTATATTTTTATTTCATTATGTTTATATATATATATTTTTTTTTATAATTTTTCTTTTCTTTTAAATTTAAAATTTTGTTGTTTTTTTTAACTTAATTTAATTCAATAATTGCGATTTCGCATATACCGTTTCTGTACTATAAATATAAGATTAAATCTTGTTGTACAGAAAATAAACAAATAAAAATAAATAAAAAAAAAAAAAAAAAAAAAAATAATTTCTTATTATTTATAACACTTTCTATACATTTGCTATTGACGAGCATGTTTCTGCATTCGCCGATTTTGACATTTATGGTGAGACGTCTCGCGTCTTACAAACCAAAATAAATTGACAGATGTTACGTTTTTCAATACTAATCGTCAATAGTCGCGATTTGTGAACCAAAACCAGAAAAAATGTACAGGCTTAGCGCTTTTTATCGACGAGTCGTGTCTTATAAACAGGCTGTAAATGTCAATGTTAGTTGTCATATCAAAACACAGCATATGTTTCTTTTTGGGAGGGACATTTTTGGGTTCCCGCACTTTAGGTAAACGAAACTTGTCCGGAAAGTACAGAAATGCACCTATTAAGGATTCGATCAATTTTTTTATTGGGTCGTTTGGTTGACTGGTTTCAACTCACGAGATCACTAAACTTTTTATGCCTAGAACACCATTTCAGTGATATCAAAGCACTTCCGCAAAACGTGTTTTACAGAACATGCCCGATATTTACGCAAATCTATGATTGCAATGTATAAACAATCTATGTATTGTTTACTGAAATTAAAATATTCTCTAAAGGATTTTCGTTTTCGTAATCAACATTCTGAAAGGTCAATGATCCTTAGAGCTGATAAGGTAGAAGTTACAAAATGTTTGATTTAAATTTTGTAACGAACAAAATCGTTGGATCGTTTCATGCCCAATGGTTTGATTACTTAAAACTTTGCACTTCAAAACTGACAAACAAAAGAAAAACCTCATTCATGTTAATGCCACCCCTCAGAACGCACTCAATTTGACGAATATTTGTCATCAAAGAAATCAAATAGTTCTTTAAGACACAATGAAAAGAAAGAAAGAAAGAAAAAAAAAAGAAACTCTGAAGTACCTTAAACATACTTACATTTGAAATCAATGAACAATTAAAATGCTTTGCAATTATATGAATGGTAGCACAAAAAGGACCTTCTAAGTGAATGAAAACAATGAATAGAAAAATAAATGCCTCGAGCTAAACAGTTCTTTAATTTGTCAAAGGCTTTTTACTTTTGTTTTTGATTTCAATGCCGGCATTTGTGTTTTTCTTGCGCTTTGTATTGAGATTTTGATCTTTTGATACGATCATGAACACGCAGTAAAATGTTTTATTAAGTCAAAATGTCAAGTAAGTCACTCGCTCACTCATACTCATACAGACCATTAAGTCAAAAAATCGTTGGGTAGTGATAAAAAGGATATAGGGTTTCCAGTCTGAAATAAAATGGAAATTTGATACGTTTCTCTTTCTTTCTTTCTTTTTTTTTTTTTTGCAAGAAAAGGCAACCGGAAATGCAAAGAAATGGTTTTAAGATTTAAAGAGAGCGTAATGAATGGCTAGAGCTTTAATGCACTAGAATTTTTATGCGGGGAATTTGTTATATTTTAAAATATGGGAGTTGACCGCCCAACAATTTTCTTTTACCTTAAATCTTATGAGTTTCGCCTGCTTTGCTCTATAATTATTTTGCAAACTAAAGACATTTTTGTTTAGTTAATTTTTTCAGCCCGAAGAAGTTGAAAAGGCAAAGCCAGTAATTTGCTTTTCTTAAGCTTATTGTTCTGTTTTGCTAAAGCGACTGCTTAGTTGTGTTAAGGGGTGGACTAAATGCTATGAAAACAGCCCTTTTTGAACAATTTTTGGCTCGGGACATTATTGTTTTTAAGATTTTCCCACGGTTTTCTTGAAATCACTGCACCTCTGTTCTTCTTAACTTCTATTACATATTTTTTATATAAGAATATATTCATTTTAAGCTAAATACCGTTTTTATGCAAAATTGTCGTATATTTTATAAGGACTCTATATTTTTGCCAAAATTCAAATTTTCTGCCTCTTTACATTATCCTTTTTTTTGTTAATGCTTACCGAGTGCAAGCAAACAAGAAAGGAAAAAAATGCACAAAAAAAAATTTGTTTTTTCCATTAACCGGGTATTGAAGAGTGTTCAAGTGTAAAAACTTGATTGACCCTTTAACGGTTTATTTATGAAAATATTTGATTTCTGTTCACAAATGGCAAACAAGTTAAATGTTCATTTCATTATTATTTTTTTTAGAAATAACTTTTAACTCATTGTCTGAGAGCTTTCAAATGGTACTCATAACTTTAATGTGATGAAAAAAAGGTAGAAAATAGTTTTCAAAAACGCAATTAGTGTAAAAGCAGAAATTTTCAATCTTGCCAATTGCTTACAGAGCCAGAAATTTTAGTGCTGGCACAAAAAATAAAGCTACACTAAAAAAAACTTTTTACATTTATTTTGCTTGGCACCGAGTTAATGCAAAAAACTAAACTGTGACTTCAATTTTTCATAAAATTTTTCTTGACATTCACCATCTGACAAGTATAATGAATGTGGAAAATATCATCCGGGAAGAATTTCTAGTTTGGACTCGGAAAACGTATTAATGTTTGAAACTTTGTTTTACCATACGTAGAAAAAAATATATGGTTGACATGACAATATTCTAATGGCAACATACTATTGTTGAATTATATGATTGTTGCCGACAATATTATATTGTTATATACAAAACGTAATGGACATAACTGACTATAGTTTCGTTAAAAAAGTTTTACATATAACTATACTATATTCTGCTTCAACATTATTGTAATAGTGAGTAATATTAATGTTAATGTTATATTCAACCATATTATCATACCAAACAGCCTTACTTTTTCATAAATAATCATTAAACAATCATAACAACGTCTCAAATAGCTTTATTGTTATACAAAAATGCTGTAATAATTAACACAACACTCATTCATATAAAAAGATTAATGCAAAGAGATAGAGTATGATATATTATAAAATAACTAATAATAATTCGAAAGGAATAGTATAGGATGCATGCGTCTGATTTGAATTTAAGCAAACATTTTCTCTTTGATCTAAAAGTATCTGCAACAAAGCAAAACTAATTATTAAAATTTCCTCTGTTATTGCAATTTAAAATATCATACACAGCCGTATAAAAATTATTGGATTCAACCATAATATGTAACAGCAGCACAACAATAGTATCATTAAACCTAAGAATATTTATATTATGATGTATTGTATGGTTGGTTACATAATAATATTGTTGGCTACCACCCGCCCACATAGGTTTACATCTTAATATACTGACTTACTTATTTATTTCCGCGATTGCTGAATACGTATTTATTCATTTACATTTACATTTTTTTTAATTTTTTTTTTGTTAAATTTTTTTTTTTTTTTTGTTTAAATCAACATATACAAATATTTTTTGAATTAAAAAACAATGAACACATATTTTCATTCCAGAAAATATAATCGATAGAATATTAAATGTCAACGACTACAACAAAAATGTTGTTGATGATGGCAATAGTCAATGTATTTGGTAAACTTACATTTGTTGCATGTAAATTAGTTCATCATACATATGATAAAAATAAATTCTTTGGTATTGGGCGTGATAAAAATTACTGAATTTCAAATAAGAACATATTTAAGGGGGAATAAACTATAATTAAATCTATAATAAACCGTTTCTACCTACATAACGTTATGGAGTATATACTATTGTTGCTGTAACCATATTTCAAACTGCTTTTTCTTTACGTGCAGAAACTTCTGAGCTTCTTCTGTTATACAAAAGGTTTTTGTATAACAGTTTTCTCTGTTATACAAAAGGTTTGGTCTAGGAAGAATTTCTTCTTTGGACTCGGGATACCCATTAATGTTTTTTTTTTTTTTTTTTAATTGAAACTTTATTTAAGCAAAAACTTTTGGGCTATATAAATTATATGTCAAATTAAAGTTAAAATGATCCTCTTTAATCTGCAAAAGGCTTGGACGACGAGAAATTTCTGGTTTGGACTCGTAGAGACCTATTTGTGTTATTTAAGCATTTTAAGTTTGCTAGAATATAATGGAATTTTAAGAGCATATTACATATATGGAATTATACTTTAAAGTACAACACAACTTATTTAATTGCCATGTATTTTGTTTCATAATTATTATTAATTTTTTACTAACAATATGACATTTTTCACATATACTTTTTCAGTTATGTCGATCTGATCTAGTATGTCAAAGTAGTTTATCATCAAAATCCTCTCCCATGTAATAAAACATTTAGAAGAGTGAAAATTTGCAGAAGTTGCCATGTTTATAGAATATGTTCTAAAATTGAACATTTTAGACTTGGTAGCACCAGAAGTTCGATCAGCAAAGGCTAAAGCGCTCAATTTTTATCTGCACATAAACTGCAAAGAGGGAATTATATTGCTCTCTTTAAATTGAGTGAAACAGAAAAGTTTTGTTGTCTTATAGTTTCATTTTTAACAAACAAAAATACAAAAAATCAGTTAATGGAAATTTTTAAGATTAACTGAATAATTCATCTAAATGAAATAAATCGGCTGCCATAAATAAGCCGGTGCGAGCCGCATGCATCGGCCGGCGGCTGGCTGTTAAAAAAAAATATCGGCGGCGGCTCTCAGCTGGCTACGAGCTGGACGAATTTAAACTCTGCCTTCAACATGCAACACGGTATGGTGCCAGCGTTTCGCACCGTTTTTGGTGCTTTTTAAATTATTTGTGCGAAAAAATCTTTAGTCGGTGCTGGGTGCGCTTTTTATAAATTTTTGGTTCGTTTTTAAATCTTCGGTGGCTCAAAATCAAATTTTTTGCTTTTCATTAGTTTAATTAATAGAGATATTTATAAATTAAATTAATTTAATTATTCTATACCAAAATTTTAAGGACTCTAATTTTAAGCTTACACGTGCAGAAAAAGCTTTTTATATGGACAAAATAATACAATATTGCTGTTGTATATTACACTGGACTACAGCCAAAAAATACCAAGAACGCCACATGCTTAGATAAGTTAATTGGGACCTCCTGAACAATATTTTAAATAAACAATTTTAAAAAGCACCAAAAATGGTGCGCAACGCACCGACTTGACAACGCTGATAATTGCCGGTTGCAGCATTTGCTGTCGTGAGGTTTTGAAGTCTGCTGTGGTCTATGGCATATGTTTACTTGAAATGTCACTTTACTGTCTTTCGTTTTGAATAAAGGAGCATGTTTTAAAATTACGTTATAAATTTTGAACAGGGCTTAGGAAGGTGTAATGAAGTTTTCCGATAAGGGGATAATTTTAAGCATACCAATCAAGGGTTAAACTAAAAAAACTTAAGTTTTTCTTAAATAAATAATATTTTTGCAAGTATTGTACATTTATGTGTTTTGGATGTCATCTTCAGTTTTCTTGCTATAAACTTTGTACGAAATAACCTGTGAGCCACTGTAAATAGAGCTCCGCTCTTCGCTCTCACTTGCGTTATTTGAACTGCTTTTGAATGTTATTCCCCTGCCGTATTCAACTATATTTTCCAAACAAAAAAAGTGAATAATAATTAATTTTTGCACTAAAACAAAACTTGAATATATGTATTACATATTGGCTTATTAAAAACAGATACAAATATAATACGAACATACATGTAAGTATATGTATGTATGTAAGTATATGTACTTATATTCAATTCTTACCAGTGATCACCAAAAATCATGTTTTTGTTTGATTAACTCATACACTAAAATTTGTAATCAACAAAAATCTAGCAACAAAGTTCAACGTTGAGTAAAATCAACTCGCCTTGTAAATATTCGCATTGCGCGTTCGTTTTAGTACTGAACAAAATCGGCTAAACGTTAGATGTTGCTTCGATTGTGTGTTATATAAACAGATTTGAAACATATTTACATACATATTTTGCATGTTCATTTAAGGGAAAAGTTAATTTAAAAGCGGAGTGAAACAAGTGTAGTTTTTGTTATATGTATACCATTGTGTTTTTTAACAAATGTTCAAAAATAAATACATATATACATATGCACATTTGTTTTTTACTATGAAAACCTTTTGTTTCTATGACTGTGTACTTTACTTTAATTTTTTTCAACAGAAGCACACAGAAAACCTGTTGAATATATCACTGCATTGATCTTTGTTAATTTTATTTTCTTCCAAAACAAGTATTCAAACACAAGAAATGAATGGGCATTTAGTTCGGCATTTATGTATATTCAAGCACGAACCTTAACTATGATTTCACTCACATTAAATTAAAAATCAACTGCGCGTTTGTGCGGCTGAATGCAAAATCATATTTGAACGAAATTGAATGGTTTATTATGGTTGTTGAGCAAGTATGATTTTTTTGCAATCACTAAAAGTTGTTCTCTGTTGTATACATCACTGCATTGATTTTTTTTTTTTTCTTGCAAAACAAATATTTAAACACAAGAAATGAATGCTGAACTAAATCCGCATTCATTTATATTCAAGCGCGAACCTTAACGATGATTTCACTCGCATAGCGAAGTTGCCGCTCATTGTGTTTACTGATTACAAATCAACTGCGCATTTGTGTGGCTGAATACAAAATCATATTTGAACGAAATTTAAATGGTTTTCATGGTTGTTGAGCAAGTATGATTTTTTTCCAATCACTCAAGGTTGTTCTCTGGTGCTCATTGCATGTCTTTCTAATTATAAAAACACATACAAGTTTTACAGATATTTTTGTAAATACGGTAGTTTAATTGCGAAACAAATAACTGAACGCAACAACCAATCAGACAAACAAATCAACCAATTAAATTCAATAAAAGTGGAAGTTGTTGCACAAACGAAGTTAAATTAAATGAACAGGTACATAAATTACACAATGTGTCACCATTAACGGGCATGACAACCATAAAAGCCTTTAAAAACTACAACAGCAACAAAGAACAAATAATGCGCATGCGTAACATTAGTAAATGTTTAAGTACGATAAATACTCGTTGCTCACAGATAGACGATGTCGGTTTCGAAAAGACAGGCGGACAAGCAGACAGACAAACGAAGGCACAAAAAAAAAAACAAACAAACAGACCTACATTCATAACAACTCACGTACCACAGTTGGACAGACAAGACAGACATACGAGTATTTATCATGTTTACGCATTTCAGTTCACTCAGTTAATGCGATACGAAGAAGCAATTTGTTAAACACAGGCTTTATCATGTTTTGAAATTTTTCTACAACCTGTTCCCGGGCAACAATTTTTTTTCCTTCTCCTGTTTATAACCATGAATTAAATGTTTTGTTTTGTCACAATAAACTGGTGTTTTAGATAAGAGTTTGAAAAAGGAGATGTCGAATTGTAGAAAATGTAAAAAACAGAAGAAAAAATGTCCACATAAGTATATCTATTAGACAGGATTCACACTTAATTGCAATCTTACAGCTATAAAGATAATAAAGCAAATGAGCCAAAAGAATTATAAACGGTGTTCCAAAATGAACGCAATTTATGAATTAAATAGAAAACACAGTTTTTACACGAAGAAAAAAAAAATAGCATATGGTTGATATGACTATATTCTAAGGGCAACATGGTTAGATTTGATAGGATGCCAGTCCATTTTGGATGCAATTTGATCCAGTTGTTTTGTCTGAGTTTGATATGTATCTCTATAGATCTAATGGGTGATTTTATAAGAACTATCGGAAATTTAAAAAAAAAAAAAAACATAAAACTCAGAAAAATGCATGAAATATTTATTTGGATCGATAGTTGGGTCGATATAATTTAATGTTTGAAGATTATTTCATGCAAATGTTGGCCGCGGCTGCGCCTCAAATGGTCCATCCGCTTAGTCCAATTTTGGCATACTCTTTCCAACATTTCGGCCGGTATCTCACAAATAATGTTGGCAATGTTGGCTTCCAGTGCGTCAATCGAAGCGGGCTTGTCGCTATAGACATTAGCCTTAACATAGCCCCACAAAAAATAGTCTAGAGGCGTTAAATCGCACGATCTGGGCAGCCAATTGACTGGTCCCAAGCGTGAAATAAACTGTTCACCGAACTCGCCTCTCAATTGGTCCATTGTTTCGCGTGCTGTGTGGCATGTGGCACCGTCTTGTTAAAACCACATGTCATGCAAGTCAAGTTCTTCCATTTTGGGCAAAAAAAAGTTTGTTATCATCGCACGGTAGCGCTCACCATTCACAGTAACGTTGTGATTCGCATCATCTTTGAAGAAATACGGCTCAATGATGCCGCCAGCCCATAATCCGCACCAAACGGTTATTTTATGTGGATGCATTGGTAGCTCTTGCAATGCTTCTGGCTGCTCTTCACTCCAAATACGGCAGTTTTGCTTGTTCACGTATCCATTCAACCAGAAATAAGCCTCATCGCTGAACACAATTCTTCGATAAAAAAGTGGATCTTCATCTAACTTTTCAAGAGCCCATTCACCAAAAATTTGGCGTTGTGGTAGGTCGTTTGGCTTCAATTCTTGCACCAGCTTCACACCCAAATCCTTCCGCAAAATTTTCCACGTAGTGGAGTAACAGAGGCCCAATTGCTGCGAACGGCGCCGAATCGATAATTCACGGTCATCACCAACACTGGCCGATACGGCTGCGATATTTTCTTCAGTTCGCACTCTACGTAAGCGTGTTGGTGGTTTAATGTCCAACAATGTAAATTTGGTGCGAAATTTTTTTACAATAGCCCGAATAGAAGCCTCAGTAGGTCGATTAAACTGACCATAAAATGGAAGAAGCGCGCGATGACCTTTCTTAACAGAGCACGCATTTTGGTAATAAAATGCAATAATTTGCAAGCGTTGTTCGTTTGTAAGACGATTCATGATTAAATTATAGACCAAACTGAAGATGTTTGACAGTGACACAAGATACAAAACGTGCGTGAGCTGTCAAAACTAGTGTTGCCAAAAAGATAATAGCAAAAAAATCACTCGTTACATATTTATTACTGGTACAGAGTCCTATGCACCTACGAGTACATCATATTTCAATATTTCTGCCTCATCGCGCAGCATCGGTTTCTAGACAAAGCTCTTATATAAGAAACCAAGCTGAACACCCACAGAGGAAGTGCTAAACACTCTTTTCCTCCTCCTCTTCATTCCTAAAGCTTTTGCAGACATCATTAAATGAACGATTTAATCTTCCTGCGGCAGACCCTATTTTTTATATCTTGGTCTAGTATCTTGCAACAGTAGTCATATGCAATAAATTCTAATGCAACTAGGAAAATGGATTATGAGGAGGAAGAAAGAGGGAGTAGTATTTGTGGATGTTTGACTTGAACATTGCGCTTATACCAAAACAAACGTTATCACAGTGTTTGAATTAAACTAGTTAAAACTGATCAGTGCTCAGTGTACATACCTTCGATTCTAGTCAGACTAACAAAAATTGGCCCAATAACTTATTTAGAATAATGGGATATAAAGTTGAAAGAATATCTTTCAAATATTTCCAAATCTACACGCAAAGAAAAGGCAATTTGGAATATTGTTGTGACAACATTAATATATACTCTGTTACAACTTGTATTGTTCCCCCTAGTAATGTCTTATAGTTTTTAATATAGCTTAATCTATTATAATTATATGAGTGTTAAATTATTTCTATTTCTATTGTATGTTACCTTTCTATAATTTTAAAATATGGTTATATGCAATAATATCGTTAAAAAAGATGTTTGTATACAACCAAATCTTTTGTAAGCTGGCATGTCATAACGCCCGGTGACATAAAGTCCATGGACGTTATGACATACTTAAAGTGTCGAAAGGTCCATGGACGTTAAGACTCTTTTGAAACTGACATAATGTCCATCAGCGAGGAGTAGTAAAGTCCGTGGACTTTATGTCATTTTGCAGAGTGTCATAACGTCCATAACTTAAGTATATAATAATAAACAATTTTTAAAAGTGGAAAATTTTTATTGTGTAATACCTTTAACTTAATAACTATATACGAGTATATGAACGTATAGGTACACAAAGAGAAAAAAGACGTTCTTTAATTTTTGTCAGCGAACGATAATGCATATCCCGTTAAACTGTGAACACACCGGCCTCAAATTGCGAATAGATGGCACAAAAATACTGGTATTAAATTGAAAATGTCTTGTTGTCAAGATGAGATCTTTTTGTTCAATTAAGAACGATTTTTGTCAAAAGGACACAACTTTTGTCACCTGATATGATTTGTTTATAATTTTGCCATTACGTTTTCTGTGTTTTCTAAGTGCTGTTATGTGGAAAGAAACATACGAGTACATATATAATAATATAAAGTGCAAGCAATTTGATTTATCTAATAAGCAATCAAATGAAAGAAAATTGTTTTATGTATTATGAAACGTCGAGTAAAAAACTCATAAAAATTGTTTATTTTTAATTTAAAATTTAAAACAAAGGTTTGACCAACATTAGCCCGTAGAAAACCCCTATTGAAACCGATATATATGTACATTTATTATGTTAACATAGAATATTATGACCTTCAACACTTGTATGGTTGATCGTGACAATAGATTTTACATTTTTTCAATAATATAGGTAGAATGATAATAATATGACAGTTAAATTTTATTTTTGCAATAACGTTGTTAGTCATGACAAAATTGTTGTAAATTTTATGTACGTTTGGTTCTTGACTACACTTAGTTGTGTAAATAAATTGCAGACTGAAATCATATTATATGGTTCTGTTCAAACATATAATTCAAAAATAGTATTTTGCCCTTAAAAAATTGTCATATCAATCATATATTTGCTTCTACGTGTACTGATGATTAGGGTAGCTCCTATGAAATAACGACACATAAACAGCTGGGAAACACAGCAAACAATCATAAACAGGATTTTTTGATTAGTATCAATATTAGAAGCGAATAAAGTGAATAAACTGAATTGTTTGAATATAAATAATGTTTAATATTCCCCTAACAATACAAGAAACCTTGTTGGTTAATTTTTAATTTTTCGATCTTTCCGTGGAAATGCCCATATAAAACATATGTTTGTACATGTGATCGCTTGACACACTCACAAACGTTAAATAATATTTTATATTCCTCTGACAATACAATTAAAAAATAACCCCAGTTGGTTAGTTTTTAATTTCTTGTTCAAGAGTGACCTTTCCGTGGAAATGCCCATATAAAACATATGTTTGTACATGTGATCGCTTGACACGCTCACAAACCTTAAATAATATATAATATTCCTCTAACAATACAATAAAAAAAACCCCAGTTGATTAATATTAAAAATTTCGTTCAAGAATCAACTTTCCGTGGAAATGCCCATATAAATCATTTGTTTGTACATGTAATAGCTTGACACACTCACAAACGTTAAATAATATTTAATATTCGTCTAACAATACAATAAAAACCCCCAAGTTAATTAATTTTTAATTTTTCGTTTAAGAATGACCTTGCCGTGGAAATGCCCATATAAAACATATGTTTGTACATGTGATCGCTTGACACGCTCACAAACCTTAAATAATTTTTAATATTCCTCTAACAATACAATAAAGAAAACCCCAGTTGGTTAATTTTTTTAATTTTCCGTTCAAGATTGAACTTTCCGTGGAAATGCCCACATAAATCATTTGTTTGTACATGTGATCGCTTGACACACTCACAAACGTTAAATAATTTTTAATATTCCTCTAACAATACAATAAAAAAAACTCCAGTTGATTAATTTTAAAATTTTCGTTTAAGATTGAACTTTCCGTGGAAATGCCCATATGAAACATATGTTTATACATGTGATCGCTTGACACGCTCACAAACCTTAAATAATATTTAATATTCCTCTAACAATACAATAAAAACCCCCAGTTGATTAATTCTAAAATTTTCGTTCAAGATTGAACTTTCCGTGGAAATGCCCATATAAATCATTTATTTGTACATGTGATCGCTTGACACACTCACAAACGTTCCGTAAATTAAAAGAAAGAAAACCAATCCATGCAACTAAAAGCGACAATGACTGATATTTGATACTTTTTATATTGCGGTTAAAAGACGATAATGCGCCAAATGTGCCGGTGTTTGGTGTTTTCGCGTTGTGGCACCTTTTTGTTTTGTTTTCGTTTTGCTTATTCCACACACAAAACCACAAAGCCAGAGATAACATTCGTGTGAAAACCCCAATTTCAGTTGAAATATTTGATTCTTTTTTCACATACTGCAGACATAAAAGCCATTTAAGATAAACTAAATGCTAGCGTTATCTTTTAAAGCTCGTTTTAACCAAAGCTACTGTTTAATTGCTGTATTTGAAATGCCATGAGAACGCAAGATGCTCATAAAGGCGTAAACAATTAACAATAACAACGCAAACGCAAACCCTTAGAGCAAAATAAGGGCTTTTTTATAACTTCATCAACGATTACTTACTCGTACAACTGAGACGAGTGCTTGAAAGATTCATGCAGCAACACAAAATTTTAGCAATTTTCACGAGACTCAAAACGAGAATTATTCGTTCGTGTTCATGTTGCGTTGTGCAACGTTTTTCATGTTAAAATGCTCAACTGTCCGCCTTTTGACGCTTGAAAATTATATGGTCAACGCCTACTTAAAGGCTCTTAATTTAGCACTTTGTTTTCAATTAATTTTTGTTTCCTTTTTTTTTTTTTTGCTTTTTCTTAATTTATATTTTTTACTAACACATATGTACCTCGTACTAAGAATATGGCAGGAAATTCTTTGAAATAATTTATGCTGAAAATCACTTTAAATGTTAAACAAAGCCTTGAGTCAACATCAATCATTTAATTAGCTAAACAGGCCAACAGGTAACGCTGGCAAAGTCAGCAAGAACGATAAATAAAGCTAAAAGATGGGGCGTTACCTGCAAGTGTATGTGTAGTTAGTGTTTCTTTTCTTTTTAATTTATACTTCAACGAGAACTCACTCTTTCATCATCTTCTTGTTTTAAGTTCTAAGCAGCTCGCCACAAGCGACCGGAATGTCAGTCTAGTGTGCTTATGCTGCTACGTAATTATTTGTATCGACTTCAAATTTTAAATAAAATTTATTATAATGGGTGATTTTATAAGAACTATCGGAAATTAAAAAAAAAACACACATATAAAATTCAGAAAAATGCATGAAATATTTATTTGGATCGATAGTTGGGTCGATATAATTTAATGTTTGAAGATTATTTCATGCAAATGTTGGCCGCGGCTGCGCCTCAAATGGTCCATCCGCTTAGTCCAATTTTGGCATACTCTTTCCAACATTTCGGCCGGTATCTCACGAATAATGTTGGCAATGTTGGCTTCCAGTACGTCAATCGAAGCGGGCTTGTCGCTATAGACATTAGCCTTAACATAGCCCCACAAAAAATAGTCTAGAGGTGTTAAATCGCACGATCTGGGCGGCCAATTGACTGGTCCCAAGCGTGAAATAAACTGTTCACCGAACTCGCCTCTCAATTGGTCCATTGTTTCGCGTGCTGTGTGACATGTGGCACCGTCTTGTTGAAACCACATGTCATGCAAGTCAAGCTCTTCCATTTTGGGCAAAAAAAATTTTGTTATCATCGCACGGTAGCGCTCACCATTCACAGTAACGTTGTGATTCGCATCATCTTTGAAGAAATACTGCCCAATGATGCCGCCAGCCCATAATCCGCACCAAACGGTTGTTTTTTGTGGATGCATTGGTAGCTCTTGCAATGCTTCTGGCTGCTCTTCACTCCAAATACGGCAGTTTTGCTTGTTCACGTATCCATTCAACCAGAAATGAGCCTCGTCGCTGAACACAATTCTTCGATAAAAAAGTGGATCTTCATCTAACTTTTCAAGAGCCCATTCACCAAAAATTTGGCGTTGTGGTAGGTCGTTTGGCTTCAATTCTTGCACCAGCTGTATCTTATAAGGCTTCACACCCAAATCCTTCCGCAAAATTTTCCACGTGGTGGAGTAATAGAGGCCCAATTGCTGCGAACGGCGCCGAATCGATAATTCACGGTCATCACCAACACTGGCCGATACGGCTGCCATATTTTCTTCAGTTCGCACTCTACGTAAGCGTGTTGGTGGTAAATTTGGTGCGAAATTTTTTTACAATAGCCCGAATAGAAGCCTCAGTAGGTCGATTACACTGACCATAAAATGGAAGAAGCGCGCGATGACCTTTCTTAACAGAGCACGCATTTTGGTAATAAAATTCAATAATTTGCAAGCGTTGTTCGTTTGTAAGACGATTCATGATTAAATTATAGACCAAACTGAAGATGTTTGACAGTGACACAAGATACAAAACGTACGTGAGCTGTCAAAACTAGTGTTGCCAAAAAGATAATAGCAAAAAAATCACTCGTTATTAGATTCAGGAATAACACTTTTTAATACTTTTTTATCTCTATTTTAAGGAAAATGTGTTTTGAAACGTCAATTTTCAAAAATATGGTTTAGTTCCTTCCAAGGCCGGTTTTTAAAAAGGCCTTTTGTACAGGGTGTCTGGTAGCAGATTTAAGGCCTCATTAGTTTTTACTTTCTGTTGCCGTTCTGTGACTTTCATTTCCGTAGCAAATATTTTACAATTACTTTTTCCGTGAAAATATTCAGCTGTTTTTACAGTAGAGCATAAATAAAAGAAAAATATTGAAATGAAGAATAAAACATGTACATAAATATTATCTTGTGTGAAAAAACAAAAAAGGAAACAAATCAATAATTTAGAAATGGTGATCAAACAGTCCACTTGTTTCGCACAATCTACAGAGTTTATGACACTTCTTATACAAAACATAATTTTTCTTTGCTAAAATAATATTCTTTTGATCATCCATAGTTGCTTAATTATTAAAAATGTATTTACTTTTAAAAATCTTTAGTTGAAACAAATTTTTTTAGCTTTCGACAAAAAAATTATGTACATTTGAATAAAAAATTAATGTTTCCATACCTGAAAAAAGTAACACATACACATATCTGGCCGTCACTTAACGTTGATTTCTATTTTCAACAGATTAGTCCGTAACAGAACAGAACGTAAAAGTAAAAACAAACCAAGTACATATAGTGTACATTGAACAGAAACAAAACAGCTGATTCAGAACGGAAAAGAACGTACAAACTAATTATGCCTTTATATTTTGAATTGATAAAATATAAATTACTTAATTACTTACATGATGAAGACAGTCCGCAAAAATGATGTAAACAAACCAAATGGAAAAACAACAATAATACGAGGGAAATAAATGTTTACGATTAGGTGAATTTTGGCCGAATGTGAATTTTTTTAGTGTTATATACTAAGCTAAATTACACATAGAAAATTTGAATTCATTTCTAGGGGAAACGTATTAACGATTACAATTTTGGGATATGGGAAATTTTTTCATGGGAATGACTGTTTACGTTAGGAATGATTATCGATATAATTAATGGGCAAACACGTTTTTCAAAACCCCTTTTGTAATTTTAATCGGTTCAGTATTTTAGAAGTAATACGACTATTAATTTGTTGCTAACACTAACAACAAAAATATCTGTATGTGCTTAACTTCAAGTAAAACACAACCAGTGTGGCCAAATATTAGCAGAAAACACATTTGTATGTACGAGGGATGATCAAAAAAGTAACCGTTATTTGAAATTTTTTCAAAAAGTATTTATTTATTCATCAATAACATCAATCTTGTCTCTTTTAAAGTAATCCCCCTCAGATATAATACACTTATGCCAGCGTTTTTAGCAGAGAACACATTTGTATGTACTAGGGCTGATCAAAAAAGTAACCGTTATTTGAAATTTTTTCAAAAAGTATTTATTTATTCATCAATAACAATCTTGTCCCGTTCAAAGTAATCCCCCTTGGATATAAGACACTTATGCCAGGGTTTTTAGCAGAGAACACATTTGTATGTACTAGGGCTGATCAAAAAAGTAACCGTTATTTGAAATTTTTTCAAAAAGTATTTATTTATTCATCAATAACAATCTTGTCCCGTTCAAAGTAATCCCCCTTGGATATAAGACACTTATGCCAGGGTTTTTTGCAATCCAAAAACACATACGTTTTTATTTCTTTTTTTACAAATTATCTGACATGCTCGTCACACAATCTTGGAATGTTTGTTAGACGATGAAAAAATTTTTTATATTTTATAGTTTTTATTTATATTTTAATTGATTTTTATATTATATATACAGAAAAACAAACAGCGTATAATAGTTTTTTCTTTATTGCTCAAATTTAAGTATAAAAAGTGCGGGTGGAGATTATGGTGATGAGTTCGTGCGAATTATATTAGTATGAAATTATCAAATAAGCTTTGTGCTGTTTCCTCATATCATATAATATCATACAAGAATCACACGGCTGATGCCTTAACGAGCTGTAAGATAATATCTACACGAGTCTCAGACGATTCCCTCTACGATTAACATAAGAGTCTTTTGCTGAGTAAGAGTCTCATAGAAGAATCAGCAGACAGTTACTCCCGTCTGTGATTAAAAAATGTCCTCGTCGACGATCAAAAACACTCTTCATGAGATTCCCAGTAGAGTCTTCTACAATTAAATTTGCTAGCTGGGTTGTTTTACTTAACTACATATAAAACAAAACCAGTATGGCCAAATATTAGCAAAGACTAAATTTGTACGTACGAGGGCTGATCAAAAAAATAACCGTTATTTGAAATTTTTTCAAAAAGTATTTATTTATTCATCAATAACAATCTTGTCCCCTTCAAAGGAGTCCCCCTTATATATAAGAGACTTATGCCAGCGTTTTTTTCAATCCTCAAAACATTTCTGAAACGCGCGTTTTGGTATCGCCAACAGCTTCTGTTTCCATTTTTCGTTTATCTCCTCAATCGTAGCAAGACGCTTTCCTTTCATTGGTGTCATCAGTTTTTGGAAGAGCAAAAAGTCAGCGGGGGCCAAGTCCGGTAAATACGATGGTTGAGGCATGATAACGGTTTTGTTTTTGACCAAAAACTCACGTACAAGCATCGATGTGTGAGCTGGCGCGTTATCATGGTGCAAAATCCATGATTCTGTGCGTTTCTGACGAATTGCTTCACGCATAACTGCAAGGTAGTATTCCTTATTGACCGTAAGACCTGCTGGCAAGACTTCATGATGCACCACGCCATTGCAGTCAAAGAAAACAGTAAGCAAAACCTTCACATGTGACCGAACTTGACGTGTTTTTTTCGGTCTTGGCTCTTCTGGACGCTTTCATTAGGATGATTGGGCTTTGGTGTCAATGTTACAGCCATACAGCCATGATTCGTCATCAGTTATCACCTTTTTGAGGAATTCCGGATCGTCGTTGACGGTGTTCAACAGCTCCTGAGCGATGTCTATGCGACGTTGTTTTTGAACAACCTTCGCTGCCGCACGTTTCGTGCCTAAAACATCCGTATTCGTAACTATGTTGAATTGTTTTTTTGCAAAACACTGGTTTTAAAAATAAATGTTTTCAAGGACACATTTTTGAGAAGATATGTTTTATTTATATTTAAAATATAACTTTTATATAAAAAGATACTGGTTTAAAAAGTCTTCATTAAAAAGAATAATTTTCGCAGCCACTTTTCTTAAATAGATTTTTTTTCAATATCAAACTCTTGATTAATAATTGAATGTTAAGTTATTGGCAGCAACTTCGGAATCATCTTTCTTCTTTTCAGTTCAAACAAACATCTTTTTAAAGCAGCAAATTGTTGTATTCATTATCTTTCTAAAAACATTAAAACCTCTTTTCTTAAGATTCCTGACTTCATTTTTTATCATTTAAGATTTTTCGTTTTTATTAATTCTGTCTAAAAAATGTGGAAAGAAAAGGTTTTGCAGTTGTGTTTCTTTGAAATTTCAAAAAAACTCGGAATTATTTTTTTCATTTGTTGTATCAATTTGGGATTAATTAATTTTGTGTTTCGTTAAAATTCATTGGTGTAAATGAAAAATGTTTATTTTTATTTATTTTTAAAGCAAACTGGAATAAATTGAACCCTGTTCATTTATAAAGTTCTTCATTTTTAACAAAACAATTTCTCAGTGATGTTTTTGTGGGAAAACACCTGTTGTGTTTTTATAACAATACGAGTATGAATATTGTTCTAATTGTTATTTTAAGAGGCCGAATACCGCATAACTCGTACGTGACGTGTAGAAAAGGGAAGATAATGATAATCGATTGTTTATTTAAACGCTTATTGGCTAGAAAAAAAGGTTTTCTATTACTCGTTATAAATGACAAATACATTTTGCTTGGAATTCTTATCGCTGTGAGAACCATGTAAAGAAACAGGTGATAAGAATATGCTAAAGGAGATAACAATTAGTTTACAAATTCATATACATTGAACTAAATTGTGATTTTTTGGATAAAAACAAAAACGATTTAAGGCTGGTAAATCAAAATTTATTCCACCATCAGAACAAAAAGATTCTGATTAAATATTAATTAAAAAATTACTTAGAAAATGTGATAATGTGTGGCCTATTCCAATATTTTTTTTCTAAATTTCAATAAACAGTCAATTTAATTATATTATATTGACAAAATAACGAGTGATTTTTTTTACTATTATCTTTTTGGCAACATTAGTTTTGACAGCTCACGCACGTTTTGTATCTTGTGTCACTGTCAAACATCTTCAGTTTGGTCTATAATTTAATCATGAATCGTCTTACAAACGAACAACGCTTGCAAATTATTGCATTTTATTACCAAAATGCGTGCTCTGTTAAGAAAGTTCATCGCGCGCTACTTCCATTTTATGGTCAGTTTAATCGACCTACTGAGGCTTCTATTCGGGCTATTGTAAAAAAATTTCGCACCAAATTTACATTGTTGGACATTAAACCACCAACACGCTTACGTAGAGTGCGAACTGAAGAAAATATCGCAGCCGTATCGGCCAGTGTTGGTGATGACCGTGAATTATCGATTCGGCGCCGTTCGCAGCAATTGGGCCTCTGTTACTCCACTACGTGGAAAATTTTGCGGAAGGATTTGGGTGTGAAGCCTTATAAGATACAGCTGGTGCAAGAATTGAAGCCAAACGGCCTACCACAACGCCAAATTTTTGGTGAATGGGCTCTTGAAAAGTTAGATGCAGATCCACTTTTTTATCGAAGAATTGTGTTCAGCGACGAGGCTCATTTCTGGTTGAATGGATACGTGAACAAGCAAAACTGCCGTATTTGGAGTGAAGAGCAGCCAGAAGCATTGCAAGAGCTAGCAATGTATCCACAAAAAACAACCGTTTGGTGCGGATTATGGGCTGGCGGCATCATTGGGCCGTATTTCTTCAAAGATGATGCGAATCACAACGTTACTGTGAATGGTGAGCGCTACCGTGCGTTGATAACAAACTTGTTTTTGCCCAAAATGGAAGAGCTTGACTTGCATGACATGTGGTTTCAACAAGACGGTGCCACATGCTACACAGCACGCGAAACAATGGACCAATTGAGAGGCGAGTTCGGTGAACAGTTTATTTCACGCTTGGGACCAGTCAATTGGCCGCCCAGATCGTGCGATTTAACGCCTCTAGACTATTTTTTGTGGGGCTATGTTAAGGCTAATGTCTATAGCGACAAGCCCGCTTCGATTGACGCACTGGAAGCCAACATTGCCAACATTATTCGTGAGATACCGGCCGAAATGTTGGAAAGAGTATGCCAAAATTGGACTAAGCGGATGGACCATTTGAGGCGCAGCCGCGGCCAACATTTGCATGAAATAATCTTCAAACATTAAATTATATCGACCCAACTATCGATCCAAATAAATATTTCATGCATTTTTCTGAGTTTTATGTGTTTTTTTTTTTAAATTTCCGATAGTTCTTATAAAATCACCCATTAGTTCAATTAATGTTTCGACTCCAAACATTTTATTTTAATTTCAACTAACACTGACAGTTTGGTATTTGGATTACTCTCACATATTTTACATTCACCACGTACTGATAGCACGTACAAGAGTTGCCACGAAATTCGCGATAGCAATTTCCCCTTCCTGGGAATTGAAAATTTTATGGGAATAAATATTTCCCATCTCATTCACGATAGAGGTGAATATAATTATTTAACTAAACATATTAGAAGGTGCAAATTAAAGTGCAGTCTTTAAAGATTGTTCAGAAATTTATTGTAAAATGTGTTTTTTAAAAGCTATTTTATAAATGAATAGATGATAAGTAACAGTGTTTGATGGAAGTCGTCTTAGTAGATTAAAGTCAAATTGCCATAAAAGCAAACAAAAAAAAAAAAAAAAAAAGAGGGGGAAAAAAACTTTAATCAATAGATCCTGCCGATCTGGAGAATAAACTACTTAATTTTCTTGATTAAACAATGTTATTTTTTATATTCATTGTGTGTCTTCAGCCTTCTGCTATGAATATAAAGCCTTTCTTTTTGTAAAACCTTTTTTTAAAACAAGTTGGCTTAATCCTTCTGTTTGTTAAATTGGGTTGCAAAGGATTTTGTTTTTTGTTTTGGTTTTATTTAAAATGTTCCCTTTAACGACAATAAACATCATTTTAATCTTAACAATAGTACAAGAAGATCGTGTTCAAACAAGCTGTTGGTTGTTGTTTGTTGCTTTTGTTGCAGCACCGCTATCTTTTATCTCATCTGATCTACACATTAATAATGTTAATGCTGTAAAATTGTTAATTCTTTTGTTTTACAATATTATTGTCTAATTTGTCGTAAATTTTTTTATTGCACTTGATTTTTTTTATGGTTTTATTTTAATATCTACACACATACATACAGACATATATATGTACACACATACATATGTATATAAACAGCTTTACAGTTTGTGTAAAAAATATATTCCCAACAAACACTCAGATTTGATTTCAAATTGAGAATGATTTGAAATCAAACGTTTTCTCAAACAACAAATGTTTGATACTGATTTGAATTCAAATTGATAAACATACGAGTAGTATGTTTATCAATCAAAAAGGGAAAATTATTTTCAAATTGATAAATTAATTTATTCTCAAATTGGTTTCAAATGTTTTTCAAATGTGGATTGTGATGTGGAATACAAACAAAAACGAATTTTTGCTTTACAAATTTCTTTTGATTTATTTGCGATTTTTAATTTAAATTATTCTATTATTATTATTTATTTTATTATTGTTATTTTTCCTAGTATTGAAGGACAAAATAAATGGTTCCTCTTGGCTCTAAATCGTGCTCAAAACAGACAATCTCATTACTTCTTATTGTTTCACTTTTTTTGCTTCATGCGATTTTACTTATTAAAACAAATCTCAACAGAGAAGAATTAAAATGTTGATCAGCGTTGTCAACTCTGTGCGTTTCGCACCGTTTTTGGTGCTTTTTAAAATTATTTGTGCGAAAAATTCTTTAGTCGGTGCGGGGTGCGTTTTTTTTTTACATTTTCGGTGCATTATTGAAATTTCGGTGGCACAAAATCAAATTCAACTCAACTTTTTATTTCAATTTTTTACAAGTTTATAATCAAGTGTCCAAAATTTTTACGTGTCATTTTATGTGAAAAACGTACCGTAAGACTTGTCTTGCTGTTTTATATTTTATACACTGTCAAAAGCAAAATAAACATTTCGTTTTATAAAATTTGTTGCTTTTAGGGAGTGTTTTGCTATTAAGCGATCAAGCCAAGTTTGTTAAATATTGCGATAAATGCAGTCTCTGATTTTGTTACGGTTTTGGCAATTGAGAAATGACCAAATTATTAAATAAATTTTAAAGTTTTTCTAAAACGTTTGCATTAAATATTGATTACGGTAAACTTCATCTTCTTATATATTATAATTCTGGCGAATTTTCCTTTATTTCAATGAATGTTTTTAAAGACACCGCTTACGAAAACACATGCGAAATGTACACTGTGTTTAGTAGAATTGCCATTGATTGAATCAAGCCTTCAAGGCTTGTTTGTAGTGCGATTCTGTAACTTTTAGTGATCCGATAATCGTAAATTCATTCGACAGTAATGGTTGTATGCTCCCGCAATATAATTTGACGACGGTAAACAGGTATTTTGGGTCCCTGATAATAGGCTGTAAAAGTCACAGCTGATTTCGGTTGACAGCAAATATAATTAAATGTTATTGCTTAATAATAAATTTGATCAAATATCTTTATAATTATTGTAAAGGTAACATTATCTTAATAAAACTGACGAAGTCGTACTAGAGGCCAAGTTTGACAAACACGATTTCTAGCTGTTGCACGAATTTGATGGCATGTTATCAAGCAGTGATATCAGACCCAGTTTGATTGTATAATAGGTAGTCGTTTAAAAGGCTGTTTCATTATTAGGTTTTTAATATAAAAGTGTAATTTTGTAATACAAAATAGGTTTTTGAAAATGAAAGGAAAAAATTCAAAATTTGGTGCGTTTTCGTTGAAAAAACGCGCTTTTTCCTCATTTTGGTGCGTTTTGAAACTTCAAAGTTGACAACGCTAATGTTATTGTTTTTTTTTTTTTTTTTTTGGTAATTGCTGACACATTTGTTTTACGACTTAAAAGCAGATTGATATTATATTGAGTATCAAATGTTTATTTTCAAATGATTCTTAATTTAAATTTAAATGTCAAAATCAAACCATTGAAAAAGGTTTGAAAATTATGTTTGATATCAAATGTTAGTCATATTATATCAAATCTTTGATTTCCTGTTTGCTGGGTTGAATCAGTTAATTAAAATTATTTTATGTCTAAAAACATTCATTTCCATCAATTTAACGCATTTATTTTCGTATATTTAACTAAACTCATCAATATACAAATATTTTTTATGACTTGGCTTTTTATTTTTAGATAAAAACAATAAATAATTTTAAACTTTTACGACTAAATAAGTTAACAAAAAATGTTAAAGGCGTGTTAATAGATTTATGCAAATCGAGTTTGATGCAAATTTTTTTATATGAGCCCTTAAAGTAAAGTTTATTAGTTTACGAGTATACAGTGGACGGACCAATAGTACGAATTATAGAGTCAGTGTCAGGCCTTTTGGTAATATTGAAAAATTCGTATTATTGGACTACTCTGGGCACTCAGGGAGCTCTGTTTGCTGGGGCGTAGAGGGGAAGAAGTCCCTCGCTTGTTGTAACAGACAAAACTTCAGGAAGCCGCCTGACCAGTGTTGCCAAAATGAATATTTTACTTTAATATTAAAGACTTTATGAGCAAAATATATTGAAATCCTTAATTTTCGTTTTGTAACAAAATGTGTAATATCTGAAAATCCTCTTATTTTTGCACTTTACTAACACTTATCTTGCCAAATATGTAATTAGTCTTATAATTATTATTAAGTATTTCTAACATCCTGTGTAAATCATGTATTTTTTTCCCCTCTTTCAAATTGACGGTTTTTGTTAATAGTTTTCCTTCAAAATTATAAATTATTTAACTGTAAAGCTTTAAACACATAGACCACAGCAGACTTCACAACTTCACGACAGCAAATGCTGCAACCGGCAATTGTAGTTGTGTAGGCGACTACTGAAATATTTGGAATACGGCAGCAACATAAATTCATTTGAATAAAAGTATACTTCAGTGTGGCCATCTTAGAGTTTTTAGCGAAATTGCATTGTTTTACAGAACGAGTTTGGTTTATATCAATCCTTCATCAAAAAAGTTGTCTCTAAAAGAAGGCCTTAAAAAAAAAAATTATTAAAAAAGCTTTTGTTTGCTACGCTTAATTCAGGTTAGGCGGGTCTTAAAAGTTGAAAATATATTCTTTTGATCTATAATGGGAATAATATTAAAGAATTGAAAATTTGTATCGAATTTTTCAAAATTTGAACAAAACTGATTCGACTTGAGAAAGAAAAATGTATGTATATAAATTATAAAATTGTTCATCGAAGATATGAAATTAAAACTACTCATAAATGAAGAGACAAATAAATTATGCAAATTACAAAATTTTGCGTTAGACAACACAAACATTCAAGATGTTTGCACAAAAATCTTGCAAACATGCTTCAACAACGCTAAATATTTGTACAAATGTATGCTGATGAGCAGTGTAGCGTCTGCGAAACAGCTAGTTGTCCCCCAGCTTTAGCTAATTTTTTTATTACGTAATTTTTATACATTGGTCACACTGTTTTTATTTTGTAGCCAACAAAAATAGAAATTAGTTTAAGTGCGGCAAAAAAATCAGTATAGACAACAACCTGCAGTCGTGTCGTCTTGCTGTTGTCTAAATAAATATTCTCATTTAAATGCATGTATTTTATTTTTGACATAATGAAGTCGGTTGTCGGCTGGCTTCAATGTGTTTAATGCTTAATACTAAACTTATTCATTAGAAACTGTTAATATTTAAGATATAAGGCAAAGCCATTTCTGTGCAATATTTGTTTCCTTAAGTGTAAAAAATTGTAAAACTTACTAATAAATTAATTAAAATTATGAGCAAATTGAATTTGGAAATATTTCTCGCTGAGATTTAGAATTCTTATATACATGAGAGTGAAATATTTTTAAATATCCAAAGAAATATTTTTTTTACAATTCTACTTTATTCTATTTAACTATACAGTTGAAAAGTAAATTTGCAAAGTATAAGATGCACAGCATGGGCGGACTGACGGAGACCATATGCCCAAGATGGTATTAACAGTACATTTGTAACTGTGACTAATTATAACGACCTATGCCTTCACATAGGAATTTGCAGCGAAATACCTTTAAAAATCTGTAAACCAATACAGTTAGTTGAGGCAAACCGTTCACCCTCGCGAGTGAGACGCAAAACTCTCGTAGACCGAACAAAAAAAAAACCACAAGCCTAACCACACTTAAGAAATAATTACGATGACGCGAGGGCTATTCTTCAGCCCAGAGCTGCTTTACGACTTTTCTATAATTAAGATTTTCTTTTTGGAAACTGACGATTTCTCGACTAAACTTTCTGGCACCACTGCGAATGACTTATGTTGTTTTATGAATTTCCGAAACCCGTTCCGAAGACTAAAATTGACAGGGTGGGGATCAGCAAAGCCCCCAGAAGATTCTTCTCTCTCGGTGCTGATCATGGTTGAGGTGCCTGCCCTGGCTGAAACGTTCTGGCTGTGGTCTAAACCTAAAATCGTAGGCAAGCGAATTAGTATCCCTGATGACTTTGGTGCGTGCCGGTTTTCGGGGGCTAAATACCCACCGTGCGTGCTGCTGTCTGTCAACAGATACCTGCAATGTAGAGAACCAGAAGTGATGCTTAGACTGGTGAGTTGTTTAAGGGCTGATGGTCTTAATGGACTTCGGCACACTGGCTCATTAAACCTTGCCTTACTCGCACATGGACCGTCTGTTCTTTAGCAAGAGGTTTGTCCATATGGCTACAGGCTTATGGCAATAGTTGCAATCTGTGGGAGCCTTGCAAGCTAAAAGGGGGTGCTGGTGAATCGTGAGTATTTCTTACCGTGGAGTTAGTCCATCATCAGATAAGGCCGTCAAGGTAGGAGCTGATGTAAATCAATTCCATATTCTATCTAAATTAGAATAAGCTGCGTCATTTAGCTTGTAATTGCCAGTCGTTGATAGCTGACTAACCGGGGAACTATACTTTCTGGGGTATAAAAGGGGTAGCATTCCTTTATTTGTTGTAGCAAATAGAACTTTAGGAAGTCGCAGCTCACTAAGGACCAGCCCCAAGGAGCTCTGTTTTACTTGCACCAGAACTAGGAAATTAGGTTGTGAGGATGGGAAGAGAGGGAGTGTGCTTGTGAACATTTGACTGGAACTTTCCAACGTTATAACAGGCGGGAAACACGTCTGCAGGCAACTTATTCCCCAGACAAAGCGTGCGGCTGAAAAACGAATCCTTTCTGTAATGCGTTGTACAATTACTCGGGCAATCGACCACAAATGGATGAGCCCTGGACGATGTACGTGTGTTACGTAGAAATATGCGCGTTTCGGGAACTAAATACCCACGGCCGTATTCATAAAAAATATTGTATGTTTATTAAACACTTATTTGACAAATTTTCTATAGCAATTTTTCAAATAACAGTTTAATAAACAAACAATATTTTTTTATGAATAAGGCCACTAATCTCGTCAGAGCAAAGTCCATTGTAGTAACGATAGAACAGAGTAACGCACCCCACACTGCGTCGATGCTCCAGTGAGAGTTCGATACCCTACTGTTAACGATGAGCTTCTTCACCCTCTCCTGCACTCGGTCGAGTAACCCCAAAATAGACTTTGAGGCAACGGCCCAAACATGAGAGTTGTATTCCATTTTCGATCGAATGTAGGTGGTATAAATAGTAAGGAGATCGGATGGAGTGAAGTACATTTTACACCGTTTCAAAAGACCGAGACACTTGAATGCTTCTTTAGAGACATGAAAAATGTGTTCAGTCCAGCGGACATCACACTGTATCTTCATTCCAAGAACATCAAAAGCATCCGATTCCTCAATATTTATACCATCCATGAGTACAGATGAAGCAGCATTAGCAGTCGTTTGTTTGTATGTTAATAAACAGCACTGGGTCTTACGAGCGTTGAAGGCGACCATGTTTTTAAGATCCCATTCGGAGATTAGTAAAAGATCACTATTCAGTGAGTCATTCATATTTTGTCTCTTGACAGCGATCTCAGATAAGCTGGGCCCATAACTGAATGAGTGTGAATGGCAAATGCTGCTGTCATCTGCGAAAGAATGGATAGGATTGGAAGTTTGATATAGAAGGTCATTGAGGAAAATAAGAAATAGGGTAGGGAAAGAATATGACGCTGGGGCATCTTTCAATTGTAATATGGAAACTTTTATTAATAAAAAAAAAAATTTTGATATTTTAGATTCCTATTCCCTCTATCCTCATCTTTTAACCTATTTTCCTAGTTGCACTATAATGCACTGCTTATGTAGAGGTCATCCCCTGAAAAAAAAAATTAAAGGCCATAAAATTTATGTGCATAACTTTGTTTCTTACATTTGAAATGATTTTGCATTTTAGTCACCTGTGACTAATTATTTGTTAACTAAAACTACGGCAATGCAGGTACGAACGAGTACGTTACACATGTTGAAATATTACAGACTAATGCTGCGTAACAAATATACACTTTGTCTGAAATCAGCTTTATTCTTATTTATGCCGTGACTTCTTTAGCACTTTCCAACATTTTCTAAAAGTCTTTATTAATTTGTATTTATTTTTTCGTCATTCCCAGTAGGTGTCATTTTCTTTAAATGGATTTTCTTTGCTTATCTCACTTGTTTGGTTACTTTATTTTTTTAAATCCTTTACTTTCTTTGCCATACTCGTCGTATTCATGCCAAATCTACTCACTTCTTTGACTTTTTCTGTTTGCTGTAAGCCTGTAATTAAATCCTAAAGAGGATTGTAGTCTGATACTTGGCAAAAGATAAAGAATATTCTTCTCCTTTTCAATAAAAACATTTTTGCAAAAAAAAGAAGAAGAAAAAAATCAGTTTTTGTGGCCTTTGTGTTCGTATTTGTTTGGGAATTTGAATTGAGTTTTATGGGCGTGTTAACAAAACAGTTGCTGGGCTTTCTTTTTTTTTACTCTCCTTTATTAACAAGTATTTTGGTTTGAGTTTCAACAAGTTTTTAAGGACCTTCAAATTATATGGAAATTATTCTGTTTTCTAATGCGTTTTCTTAATGCACCCGCAATTTTTTATTTATACTTCTAAAAGGTTTGATTTAATGTGCCTTTAAATGGAATTTTGAACTAACAAGATTAACTTTTACAAAATTTGGGAACAAATCAATGGGAAGCTGTTAAATATTTTTTTTTTTTTTTTAAGCATTTTTCTATTTATTGAATCTTCAAAATGAACTAACAATAAGTATTCAAATCTTAATACTAAATTTAAAATTCAAAAATGTGATTCTAAAGTCCGGCCAATGCTAGACAAAAGGTTTTATTATGCGGGAGCTATTTCGGTAAAATCACCTATTGAGCAATCTGATGGTGGCAGCGGTATCCCTTCTTTTAAGCCGAGTGTGGCCGCCAAAATTAAGTATATTGCGAGCAAGAGGGTTTGGATGAAGTTCCAGTTTACTGATATACCTTGTCGCGTACTTAGAAAATTCCTCTTTTACCAGCGGAACACTCAGATCTTTATGAATTCGTGAATTTTTGACGTACCATGGAGCTGCAGTAATCGTTCGTAGAATTTTGTTTTGTCGCCTTTGGATTTTTTCAATGTTTGACGCTGTGGCGGTGCCCCATAATTGAATTCCGTAGCACCATATAGGCTTTAGTATTGCGTTGTATAACAAAAGTTTGCAATCTAATTTCAGTGTCGAATTTCTGCCCATAAGCCAATTTAGCTGCGCTGCTTTTAGTTTTAACTGAGTGACCTTTGCTTCAATGTGAGACTACGGTCCAGGTGAATACCAAGGTATTTGACTTCGTTGTGCTGCGGAATAGGTGAGTTGTTAATTTGGATAGGCGGACATGTTTGCCTACACAGTGTGAATGTAACATGAGTACATTTCTGTTCATTAACTTTGATTTTCCAAAGTTTTAGCCATTTCTCTAATATTGAAGTGTATTCCTGTAAATTTCGTGATGCTAAATGGTGGTTTTCATGAACACTCAAAAACGCTGTGTCATCTGCAAAGGTAGAAGTGTGGATTCCAGATGTCGTTGGCATGTCAGAGGCGTAAATCAAATATAAAGTAGGCCCCAGTATGCTGCCTTGGGGAACTCCTGCCTTGATTGGCTGAGTTGGGCTAATAAAGTCGCCTTCTCTGATAACAAACTTCCGCCCGTATAAGTAGCTTTCCAGAAGCTTGTGTGTATTTGCAGGCAAATTTAGCTTTATTTTGTGCATTAAGCCGTCGTGCCACACTTTATCAAACGCTTGAGAAATATCAATGAAAAGAGCTGAGCAGTACTTCTTCGCCTCAAAGGTTTGTCTTATGACATTGACTAGTCTGTGCGTTTGTTCTATGGTGCTATGCTTAGCCCGAAAGCCAAATTGATGATCAGGGATGCATCCCACATTGTTCAATATTGGACTCAACTTCGCCATTAACAATTTTTCAAATAGTTTTGAAATTGTTGGTAAAAGACTTATTGGTCTATATGATTCTACCTTAGTCAGATCCTTCCCTGGCTTGGGTATCATAGTAATCATTGAGACCTTCCACTCTGCAGGATAATACTCAAGGCGTAAAATGGCGTTAAAAATAAAAAGTAGAACCCTTCTAGCTACACGAGGTAACTGTTCAAGCATTTTACCAGTAATTTGATCAATGCCTGGAGCTTTCCTGGGGTTTGTATTACCGATAACGTTTTCGACATCTTGAAAATTAAATCTCAAAGACACAGGAGGTCTAACAACATATGGTGGTAATTCCGCTGTATTATTCTCTGAATCATTTGTGATAAAAACGTTTCGCAAATGATCGACATACAACATTCCCTTTTCAGAATCGCTTCTTGCCCAGTCGCCAGTTGAATTTCGCAAAGGTGGCTTACCTATTACGGGTCTTTTTAAACCTTTTGTCGCTTTCCACAAGGAATAATCAGATTGAGGGGTACCATCAAGGCTTTCCAAATATGTTTTAAGGGAAGCCATTCTATGGACTTCAAGCAGATTTCTTAGCTGAGTTATGCATTCCCGTAGCCTAGTTTTAAGCTGGGGCGACCTGCGAAGTTGCCACTCTCTTCTGACTCTTCTTTTTTCTGACAGAAGTTGCTCAATTTCAGATGAATAAGTTCTATTGCTCTCATTTCTGGGTCTTAAATGACTAGTGGTAGCATGCTGTACGGCCAGTTTGAGGTTTTCAGAAAAATTGTTAATTGACACATCAATATCCTCAGGCGTTCTCAAGGCGATATTTTCAGTACAATGTGTGCTCAAAAATTTTTTGTACTTTAACCAATTAACTCTATTGACAGTCAACGGTGAGCCAATCTCTTGGGGGAACGAAACAGAGATTATAGTGGGAGAGTGATCTGATGACAAATCTAATGAAGGCTCCACTTGCATCCACTCTAAAGGAAAATTTTTCGCAACTCCAAAATCTATAACGTCTGGGATCTTTCGTCGGTCTGTCGGCCAATAAGTGGGGTGTCCGCTTGAAACCACATCTAAGCCCATTTTGGAAACGGTGTCAAAGAGCGCACGGCCTTTCGAGGTAATTAAGCGTGATCCCCAAAAAGTGTGTTTAGCGTTATAGTCGCCAGCCGCTAAAAATCGAGGCCCAAGTGATTTGAAAAAATTTGAATATTGGCTTTCTGTTATTGAAAATCGGGGCGGTGAGTAAATCGAGGAAATAACGATTTTTTCATGAAAATATTCAATGCATATATTAGTTGCTTGGATATACTCCTCACGTGTCTCGTTCATTAAATAGTGCTTAATTCTGGATTTTATTAGAATTGCCGATCCTCCGCAAGATCTTCCACGGGGATCTTTTGTGTCGTACAGTATGTAGCCATTAATTTTGAAAAAACTGTTGGTTGTCAAATGAGTTTCAGCAATCAACATTATATCGATTTGCTTTTCCATAAGGAAGTGCTCAAGTTCATTTTTGTGATGGCGGATGCCGTTTGCGTTCCAGAAACATATTTTTAACCAATTCATTTGTTTAAAATTGCCTGCAAAATAGTGGATTGCATTTTTAGCATTTCCTGCATCATGTTTGTCATAGAAACGGTAAAAGTGTTTATGGACTGAACAAGAGTCTGCAGAGTTGCCTCAAGATTGCTAAAATTTGGATCGGATTTTGTAGGCTTGGGCTCCTGATCCAAGTTTGGTTTATCGGATTTTACCACATTTGCATAAGAAATTTGTTTGGGGTTTTGCAAGTTTACATGGCTGGTTGACTGGCGTACCTGGGGAAAATTGTTTGTAGAAGTGGTGTTTGACTGCTGGGGTGGCATATTTGAAATTGGTGACCTATTTGTCATTGACCTCTTGAAGTGAGTGTAGACAGGGCAACCCCTGTAGTTTGCAGTATGGTTACCTCCACAGTTACTGCATTTCTTAACGCTCGCGTCAGTCTTAGGTTTTTTGCACTGTGATGTACCGTGAAGTTCACCACACACAACGCAAACTGCGGGCAGCTTACAATAGGCCTTAGTATGGCCAAATTCTTGGCAGTTTAGGCATTGAACGGGCCCTAAACGCTTATGAGGCTCCTCAACGGTAACCTTGCGATGCAAAAGATACTTGAGGTTATAAATGGGATGCACTTCATTCTTTTTTAAGGCAACATCTCTAGGTTCCAATTCAACCCTAAACATGGGTTGAGGAATTTTTTCACGGTTTCTAATATTAACCACATTTTTAATTTTGAAGCCATTGTCTTCTAGTCCGGTTTTGACCTCATTCGTGTCAACATATATAGGCTCGTTTTAAGAAATGAAAAATCAACATCAAGTCATCGAAAAACCTATTTTTTGTTCCCATATAAATAAATTTTTTTTTGTAGTTTTAAAGCGTGAAATCTAACACCGTTAATACTTGTGTCAAACCTTGATTCGCTGGTTGAGGCGATCAGCCTAAATGTGCCCTTTCCGAGATCAAATCGCATGATTTCGGTGGTAAATTCGCATAACCACTCCACACTGTGGCAATGCTCCAGTGAATTAATAAAGTTGGATGCCCTACTGTCAACTATATGCTACAAACACAACTGCGACGAACGACGAATTTTTGGTCGCGAATATTGGTCGCTAAAAATAAAACACATTGGTGTATATGAAAATGCACACAATCCTGGTGTTGGGCGAAATTCGTCATACTCAGCGAAAGTTGAAATAGATTCATTTCTAACGATGAACAAAGCAGTATCAGGTGGCCAGAGTTCTTACAGAAAAAAAGTACTTTTCATGACATAATACTTTTTATAATTTATATTAGTATATGTTTACTACATATATGTATGAAGATGTTCTCAAAATATAAAGTACCTGAGATAATTTGTTCAATAATCCTATTTTCGGATGGGATTTATATAGTTTTACTTTTAATATGGCCACCTTAGTATTTATATTTATTTTTTTTTTTTTTTTGCACGGAATGTAAACAATGTTCGTTGATATTGTGCATCACACGACGAATTTATACAACGAATATTTGCCGGCGAATTCGTCGCGATGGGCGAAGTTCGTCGCAGTTGTGTTCCTAGCAATAAGCGACTTTGGTCTTTCCCAGCATCAGAGTCGTATTCATTTCCGGTCGGGTAAAGGTGGTGTAAAACGCAACGAAATCGGATGGAGTACATCTTAAGGCCGTGATTCACTATCCTAAATGATCTTGCGATCTACTAAATAAAGCAAGTGTGCTAAAAATTCAACAAAAAAACAAATATTCCCAGAAACAATTTTAAATGAAAACATGTTGCAGATACATATTGTGTGTTTTCGCTTTAAAAACTCAGTACTACATTTCTAGACTTATTTCGCAGATATTTCGTACTAAACACTTTTGTATGCAATTTGAAAGAATTTCGCACGAAATAATGAACTCAATATTGGCCTTTAGCTGTGAAATAACATAAGCAAAGCTTTTTTCGCATGAAATACATACATGTATACTTAAAATAAAAAAAGAAACATGAATAAGAGAAAAAATAAACAACACTGAGTACATCTCAATTTTTTTCGTACGAAATAAGCAATGTTGCTGAAATATTTTCGCACATTCAATCTCAATACTAGGCTTTATTTAAAAAAAATTGTTTATAATTGATAAATTTTAAACTATATTATAAATTCTTTTGGCTCACATTAGTTTTAATACTGGAGTTCTTTATAAAAAATTCTTAATTGTTTATTACATTTTTATTTTTTATTTTTTTTACTTTTTATTTTCATGTTGGCATTTTTTTGTCGCCCCAAATATTTTTTATTGTTTTTTGAAATGTTTTGTATCTGTAAATTTTTCCCAATATTGTTTAATAACGTTTTTAAGACGATCATAATTATGTCTACGCATAAAAATCACATAAATTTTCAAATAAATACAACACAAAACAAACAAGAAAATATGTATGAATGTATAAAAAAAAAAACAGAATTTTAACGAAGAAAAGAAAACCACAACACTCTCCAGAAAAATGTTCGAACATAAAACGCCATGCAGAACGTGCGACTGACTGAATAATAAATGATGGCGCTTAAAAAATCTTGGTGAACATAAAAAAAAGCCATGAAAACCCCAGAAACGTTAAAGAAAAAAATTAATGAAATCTTTAGGAGAAAAATAAAATCAAAGCGCCATCAAACTTTTGTTAAAAAAAAATTCCAAAAAAACAAAAAGCCACTACATGCTTCATTTGGGGGGAAAAAATTAAGCAAGTTTTTGTTAAGAACTGTAACTCTGATTTTTTTTTTATGCAGTTTCTCTAACAAGCAAAAGTTGTGTTTTTATTCATTTATCGGCTTAACAAAATCTTAAGAAAACATACAAACAAAAACATACACACACATGCGCACAAATGTCTGCCAACTGATCCACACCAATATTTAAAGTACTTGTATGCCTGTTCATCGAAACACTATTCCATCTGATTGTCTGCTGCCATCTTCGTAATCTGCTGATAATGATCAATACGTTTATGTTCCTTGAGAGTTAGTTCTCTTGGCTTTTGGCTGCGAACGCTGTTGTCATCGTTATGTTGAAGCTTTAAGAAAATAAGAAAAAGAAAACAAAACACATTTTATGTCCTGATGAAAAAGAAAACCAGATGCTTATTGCACTTCTTGTCCTGCATGGACGGACCATGAGAAAGAGCTCTGTGCCAATTGTCGTTTTTTCTTGATTTTTGTTATACCCTTCACAAAAATCTTAAGGGTATATGTAAGTTTGTGATTCCGTTTGTAATTTATATAATTTCCATTTGCGACCCTATAAATATACATATTCAGAATCAGTGCCTCGTTTCTGTATTACTCGCATCGAGAAATTTCTCACAAGAAACAAAGGAATTGACAGAGAAACTATGCGAATTGAAACAAAAAATGGAGTTTCTCACACAAATGTTTCTGTATCTTTGAGAAGCGAGAAATATCTGTCAAAATAGCTTTTTTGACGTAATTCATTGGAAGCTTGTGAGTAAACCTGTTTCTGTATTAAAATTTTGTGAGAAGTTTCTCGCTAGAGCTGTCAAAACTTTTCACAAATAAAAGAGTTGCGGAAGTTATAAATTTTAAAAATATATAATTGACATAATGAATGCAAAAAGTGTAGAAAAGGTAAAGTTTTTAAATATTTATACACATATTGTCGTATTCATAAAAGATAATTTGCAATTAGTCGAGAAACGATGGAATTTTATGTGTCATAGTTTCGATGCGAGAAATTTCTCACTAAACTTACAGAAACGAGGCACAGCATTGATAGAAAATTCGATTCGTTGAAATACCGTTTCTGAGAAAACTATTAGTGCCAACTTCACGATAACGAAGCTGTTCGTTCGTTCGCACAATTACATTTAAAACAAAAAAAAAACATTCAACATTTTGTTATTGTTTTAAATGTAATTGTGCGAACGAACGAACAGCTTCGTTATCGTGAAATTGGCTCTTAGACTTAGAAACTTTTTTCTTTCACCGCTCCATTGCCCTATCGAATCATTTGGATTTGCTATTGACATTCAGTAAAATCGGTTCATATATAGCTGAGATATATCCAAAATTCCGAAAAAGCCTATTTTGGAACTACTTGACCGTGTACAGGAGAGGGCGAAGAAGCTTATCGGTGACAGTAGGGTATCCAACTCTATTGACTCTCTGGAGCATCGACGCAGTGTGGGGTGTGTTACTCTGTTCCATCGTTACTATAATGGATTTTGCTCTGACGAGATTAGGGATCTGAAACCCGCACATTTTTATGAAGAACGCGTTCTTCGTCCAGAGCGCATCCATTTATGGTCGATTGCCCAGGGAATCGTACTACGCTTTACAGAGAGAATTTGTTTTTCAGCCGTACGCTTAACCTGTGGAATAAGTTGCCTGCAGACGTGTTTCCTGTCTGTTATAACGTTGGAAACTTCAAGTCAAATGACCACAAACACTACTCCCTTCTTCCCCCTCTTCTCAACCTATTTTCCTAGTTCTGGTACAATGTACTGCATATGTAGGGGGCATCCCCTGAATACTGGTCCAAGATAAAAAAAGCCATTATTTTTTGCAATTTTGTATGAAATTAAAAAAAAAATATTGTTTGTTTTGCTTCAAACTTCGCACAATTAGTAAGCATGGCGATTACAAGGCAAAAAATTCCCGATATTGATCCATATACTATAAAGCCTAAACCGGTTTATTAATGAAAATGTCGCATAAGCGAACTTTATTTATTTATTTTTTTTTTGTACTTAAAATCAGTTGTGTCAATAAAAGGAGGTTACTTAAATACAGAAAACACAAATTTTCGATATCGGTCCTTACTAAAATACAGAAAATACAAATTTCCAATATCTGTTCATATAAACCCGAGATATAGCCAAAACCGATTTTTCATGAATATGTCGCGTAAGCCAACTTAAACAACTTTTTTTTACTTAAAAACAGTTTTGGTAATATAAGGAGGTTACCAAATGCAGAAAATGAAAATTTCCGATATCGGTGAACATATACCCGATATATAGCCAGAACCGATTTTTCATTGAAAATTTTTTTTTTTTTTTTGGTTAAAAACAGTTCTGGTTGTGAAAGGAGGCTACTAAAATATAGAAAATGAAAACTTTCGCTCTCGGTCCATATATGCCCGAGATATAGCTTAAACCGACTTTTTCATGAATATGTCGCGTAAGCGAACTTAAACAACTTTTTTTGCTCAAAAGCAGTTCTGGTAATATAAGGAGGTTACCAAATGCACAAAATGAAAATTTCCGATATCGGTCCATATACACCCGGAGATATAACCAAAAACGATTTTTCCATAAAAATAAAATTTGTTTACTTAAAAGCAGTTCGCGTTATAAAAGAAGGTTACTAATGTACAGAAAATGAAAAGTTCCGATATCGGTCCATATATAACCGAGATATGGCCTAAACCGCTTTTTCCATGAATATTTCGATGAAAGATTACCTTTTTGGAATGGTGATTACCAGGCAAAACCATTTTTTCTTCGATATCAGTCCATATATATACGAGCATATTTAGTTCAAATTTGTAATATATACTATGTATTTACGTGGTTATTTTGAAGGGTATTTTATATTCGGCTTAGCTGAAACTCTTACTTGTTTTTGTTTTTAGTTTTGTTTGCTCTTTTTGCAATCGTATGTATAGCATCATAGTGAGATTATTTCAATTTGATTATTTTTTTAATGTTTTGATTAAAAAAGATTAATGAGCATATGTTTAATTTGATGAGTTATAATTTACTTTGGAGCTTCTTTAATGAATAATTATGTTGTAGATGATTTCAATCAAGATTATCTTTATTACAATTAAGTGAAATAATTAAATTGAGCACAAAGGAAGTAAAAAGTTGAAACAGAAATTAAATATTGAGTGAAAATTAATAGATCGTTGGTTGAGTGGTTTAATGCGGCCGTTCATGATGTGTATAATGAGCGGAGTTCAAATCCAAAAAGGGTGCTGATGAGTAGTGTTGCGGCTACGCAACAGCTAGTTGTAGCCCAGCTAAAAAGATTGATTATTTTTCTGGTTTTCTTCTTTATTCAAAATTATTGATCACAGCAAATAGGTTTTGTAATAAAAGAGTACTTAAATTTAAGAAAGAAAAAAACTTGAACTAAAACCCGATGTAAAAAAAACCTGTTGCTATTCCGAACCCTGTCTCGTACTTTAAATTATGTATGTATATAAATTGATATTTCATGCAATTCAATTTTTCTTTTTTTTTAAATTTTATTTTTTTGATTTTACAGAGTCTGTATTACATATCTTTCTTTTAACAAATTTCTAGACTTAATTAAAAGTAATGAAATATTAAACTAATAACAGGAAATTGAATAAAACTTATCACAAAGAAAAAGTCGTTTCTAAAGGCGTTTACTGCTACACCGATAGAAAAAGTTTCGTAGATATGAGTATAACGATTTTTTATATTACTGTTACGATTTTGTCGTTGTTTGTGGGTCAACGTAAAGCTTCATTCTGGCTATGAATATTGTGTTATTAAAGGAATAACAATCGTAAATACAATGAAATTTGTTCGTGATGTTATTTGTCAGGTTCTGAGTTAGATTCCATTTTCAGCCAAGATGGTTTTTTATTATAACAACTACTATTATAACTTAATCAGCTCAGCCACAGAGCTTTTTAATTAACTTTTTCATTATAATACTTACTAAAGTACTAAACGGTTTGGTAGCTATAATGAAATTTGTCTTGTGTAAACACCATGCCGTAAAAAAAAGCTCCAACGTTTTGGGCGGCTTTCTCTTTTCGGAGCTATTTCCTTCTGGTGAATTCCGATGGACAACACAAGACAGGAGATTTCTTTTAATTGTAATTTTCTTGGCTTTGTTTGATTATTTTTGGCGAATCATGTTGACCGCTCAAGTAATAATGTTTAAAATTTAGCTCTTAAGCTTTCTTTCATTTGCATTAGATATGCAATTTTTGTTCGAATGTTATATTAAAATCGGTATTTTCTTTCTCTAAAACTTGTTGTTAAACTTTATTTTTATTATTTCTTTGAATAAAAGTATAAAATTGGAAGTTTTGATTTTTCTATTTCTATTTCTTTTAGTTCTAGCCATACTTGCAAAAAAACACTTTCTCCATCAAAAATTCCGGGCTCCGTCCATCTCTTTTCTTATTCAAAACCAAAATCCCCACTTTTTTCTCACATTCTCTAGAGCCCGCCATTCCATTTTTTTTCCTACCATCTTACTTTTCCAAGATTTTCAGCAATTTCATTTCATAAAAGCGGCCATGTCTAATTATTTACGTATTTATTTTGTTTTTGCTTTTCCTTTACGTTATTACCGGCTCAGCTGTTAAAATTTGTGCTGCCACCCCAACACACCGACAGGCATAGTGCCTTATCGGCACAGTGTTTACACATGACAAATTCAAATATTTTCATGCAGGCAATTTTCGTTTTACAAATGAAACAATTTTCGTAATATTAATGAAGTTGTAATAAATAAAATATTCATACCTTTAACGAAGCTTTCATGGTATTAACAAAAGAAGGGTGAACGAAGTGGTTTCATACCCGTAACCAAGCGCTTTTCTTTCAGTGTAGAGAACATATTCTAACAAACATTCTTGTAACTCACATATTCATTTGGTCTTTTAACAATTTAGCGACCTTTTCGATTTGAAAATTTGTTATATTTATAAATATTTAACATGCATGTAAAATATCAAACAAACACATAATTTGTAATCAGATCTTTATCGTGTCTAAAGACGTTTGGAAAAACAAAATAAGAGATGAAAGATGAAAAAAGTGGATTTTTGGGGGAAAATTATTAATTGCTCATAACATTTATCAAAATCTATATTTTAATAATTTTTATATTTGAATTCATTGTCTCTTCTCTTCTATCATCTTTTGGTACTTTATGAAGAGGCCGTTGCGCTGGCAAGTTCATTGAGAGCGACGTCTGCAGGTCTTGCCATCATAAAAGGTGATAATACCCATTAAAAACGATTTTTAGGATTCGTATTTAAATTTTTGGGTCTCTCGCTAGTCATGGAAAATTGTTTTAAAGTGTGTCTCCAAATAATTATTTTTGTTTTTTTTATTAAGTGACTCTGACGCCGTATTTTCATTTTAAACAATGAAAATTTGTGTCTCCTTTTCTTTTTTATTTATTTTTTAAGCGAGCGGGTTTTAAAATCAGATAACTTTGTCGCTTTTGGAGCTCAAAAGTGAAGATGCCGCTGGATGAGATTTAGTTAAATGATAAAAATAAATTATTAATAATATTTGTCAATGCCATTGAAATAAATTGTTAAAATATTAAATTTCATATGTGTTTGAAGCTGAAGTAAAAGCTTTTAGAAGTTTGTGGGAACTAGTTAATAACTTTTTACCTACATGACTTCATTTAATACATACATGTATTAATTTTTTATGGTTAAAAGAACAAAAAAGCGTTCATAAATAATTACCAAAGAAAAAAAATTAAGTTATAAAATAACGTCCTAGTAAAGAATTTCGAAACTTTTTCTATGCATATACATATATTTGATAAAAGTAACCTTGGATATCGTATTTTGTTGTTGTTTAAAAAAAAAACAGTTGTTTTCGATCAATAATTATTTTTACTAAACTTTTGTTTGAATCCACGAATCCTTTACAGATCCGCATTCAAACAATTTATTAATTGATTCAACGAATTTCTGTGTACTGCAACTCCATGGCACGTAAAAAAACTCACGCATTCATAAGGATCAGTGTGTTCCACGAATTTAGGTGAATTCTCTAAGTACGCGACAAGGTATGTACTGGAACTTCAGCCAAACTCTCTGGCTTGCAATATACTTAATTTTGGCGGCCACACTCGGTCGAGAAGAAGAGATACCCTTGCTGATTTTACCGGAATTGTTCATGCAAAATAAAACATTTTTGTCTAGCATTGACTGGACTTATATAACTTTTTATATATGGCATTAAGATTTGAATACTTATTGTTAGTTCATATTTTAAAGATTCAATAAAAAATTTAGTTTTCCATAATAATAAAAGAGAAACAAGTAAGAGTGTGGTATATTCGGCTGGGCCGAATCTAAAATATCCTTCACGATAGTCACGTATATGTATAGTATATTTAAAAATTTGAACTAAATATGCTCGATTATATATGAACCGATATCGGAATTTTCTATTTTCTGTATTTAAGTAACCTTCTTTTATAACGAGAAATGCTTTTCAGCAAAAAAAAAGAAAAAAAACGTAAATGGAAAAATCGGTTTAGGCTATATCTCGGGCATATATCGACCGACATCGGAAAATTTTATTTTCCATATGTATATAACCTTAGTTCATTACTAGAGCTGATTTTAGGCACAAAAAACTTGTTTTAAATTCGCTTACGCGACATTTTCATGAAAAACCCGGTCTAGGCTATATCTCGGGTATATATGGACCGATATCGGAAGTTTTCATTTTCCATATTTATATAACCTTATTTCTTACCAAAACTGCTTTTGAGCAAACAAAGTTGTTTCAGTTCTCTTAAGCGACATTTTCATGAAAAACCCAGTTTAGGCTATATCTCTGGTATATATGGACCGATATCTGAAAAAAATTTTTCGTCCAGTCACCATGCTCAATAATCATGTGAAGTTTGAAGCAAAACAAACAACTTTTTTTTCAAAAATTTTCATACAAAATTGCAAAAATGTATGGCTTTTTTCGGAATTTTGAACATATCTCAGCTATATGTGAACCGATATAACTGAATTTCAATAGCAAACCCATGAATCGATGGGGTAAAAGAATGGTGAAAGAAAAAAGTTTCTAAGTCTAATGGTTTTCTCAGAAACGG
This sequence comes from Thecocarcelia acutangulata, assembly GCA_914767995.1. Lineage (NCBI taxonomy): Eukaryota > Metazoa > Arthropoda > Insecta > Diptera > Tachinidae > Thecocarcelia > Thecocarcelia acutangulata. Next base: position 33,028,521 of record OU612094.1, on the reverse strand, counting down.
TATTTCAACTACCGACAGACGGACATCGCTAATCGACTTTCACATTAATTCTGATTCAGAATATATATATAGTTTATAGGGTCACAAAAAAAAACTGTAGAAATTACAAACGGAGTCACAAACTTATATATACCCTTAACATTTTTGTGAAGGGTATAAAAACTAAAACGCAAAGTTTCAAATTCCATATGTATTCTAAGATTTTGTATGGGAGCCCCTATAAGTAGGCCAATTATGGGGTAGATATGTACGAGATTAACTAGTTGTGAGTTCGAGTCCAACTTCAGTCAAGAAGAAGGATTATTTTTAATTATAACAATAATTGCTGTGAAACAATAAGACCAAAGAAGAACAGAAAAAATAATTGAATACCATTAGCTGGGGGACAACTAGCTGTTTCGTAGTCGCTACACTACTCATCAGCATCCACTGGGGTAGATATGTTCACAAGAAATATAAAGAGAGAAATATTAGTGGTAGTCGGTCTTATATTACCGCCTAAGAGTGATGCAAAGACAGCAAGGAAGCTTTTTGTGGAATTTCTCCCTTACTCTCATCCTGCCGTTTTGGCTCATGCATTTTCTACCAAACCTTATAAGAGGTTCCAGCATATCGAAATCTCGTTATTAAGATTCTCCATATAACCCTAATTTCCCTCCTAATTTATTCTAAATATATGACAAAATTCTCTGATGACTTTTGTTATTTAGATTGATGTCAGTTTTCACATTACTGATGACTGATGTTACAATTCTGATGCCCCATCATCAATCAATGAAGATGTATTTTTCTATGAGTGTAGCTTGCGAACAAAATTTTGACGTATTTCTTGGTATGAAGTTGTTTTTGGTATAGCGTTTATTGTAGAGCCACTATCTGGTATTAAATGAACGGTATGATGTTGGTTCCGTTGATAAATTTCTTATTCAAGCGAATTTTAATGGCAAGAAATTCCAAAAATGTATTAGTTCTTATTCGTCATTCGAACAAAACATGCATGAATGCAACTGGTACCTGTTAGTGTACACACACACACACGCACAAACATTAAGATCTACCCAGTGGTATAAGGGTTTAGCTCCGAACGCTAGCCCAGCTACAAACTTAAACAACTTTTTTTGCTTTAAAGCAGTTCTGCTTATAAAATAGATTACTAAAATGCAAAAACTGGAAATTTCTGATATCGGTCCAAACATACCCGAGATAAAGCCTAAACCGAATTTTTCATGAAAATATCGCGTAAGCGAACTTAAACAACTCCTTTTGATTAAAAGCAGTTATATAAGGAGGTTACCAAATAGCGAAAAGTAAAATTTCCGATATCGGTCCATATATACCAGAACATATTTTCCCATGAAAAAAATTTTTTTGGTTTAATGCCAGTTCTGGTTATAAAAAGAGGTTGCTAAAACACACAGAAAGAAAATTTCCTATATTGGTCCATTTATACACGAGATATAGTCTAAAGCGATTTTTCAATGACAATTTTTTTTTTTTTTTTTTTTTTTGTTAAAAGCAGATCTGATTATAAAAGGAAGTTAGTAAAATACAGAAAATGAAAATTTCCGATAACGGTCCATATACTCGTATACCCGAGACATAGCCTGAACGGATTTTTAAATGAAATTTTGTTCGCTTAAAATAAGTTCTGATGATAAAACGAGGTTATTAAAATACAGATAATGAAACTTTTCGATATCGGTTCATATATACCCGAGATATAAGATAAACCGATTTTTCCATGATCATTTTTTTTCTTTTGCTGAAAAGCAAAAGGTTACTAAAATACAGAAAATAGAAAATTCCGATATCGGTTCATATGTAAGCGAGATATAGCTGAAAAAAAACTTTTCCATGAAAAAGTTCGTGGAAGATTTCTTTTTTGGAATGGTGATTACAAGGCAAATATATTTTTTCCCCGATATCGGTCCATATATATCCAATCATATTTAGTTAAAATTTGTATAGTATATAATACATATACATGACTATCGTGAAGGGTATTTTAGAATCGGCCCAGCCGAATTTACCACACTCTTACTTGTTTTATTTATGTTGTTTTTAAATTCAATACTTTCTAAAAAAACACGTGCTTTTTTATTTTTAAATTACAAATGCTACTCACCTAGGTGCATTAATATCTACAAGGTGGCAGCGTTACGGCATGTGACAAAATTTTGCTACTGGAAATATAGTAAGCTATTTACGTTAAATGTATTGTTAACTTTTTTGAAAGCGAATTTAGTGTTTTATTCTGAATTAAACATATACAAATTATTTTGCGAACATAAAAATAATTCAAATAAAAATATTTTATAATTACTAAAAGGTACATTCATAGTTTACAATTGTGAAAAACACTTTTTTGACAAACGTAGCTTACCTCATGCCCGTTTTTGTTGGATTGTTGTAATTTTGCTCTAGTGCTGCCACCGTGTAGACGTTAATGCACCTTGCTACTGACGTTTGTTTTAGCAAAGATAATGTTATGAAAGTTTTTGTTGTTTTAATAACGGGAGCTTTGTATTAACATAATTGCTCTCAGTGACAAACATTAAATGCACCGTAGAAAAATACATACGTGCATTATCTAGTGATAGCGTATTAGCTATCGAATAGTGGTTAGCAATTATTAAGACTACTGGTGAATTGGCACAGATATAACAAGTGATTTTTTTTTTGCTATTATATTTTTGGCAACACTAGTTTTGACAGCTCACGCACGTTTTGTATCTTGTGTCACTGTCAAACATCTTCAGTTTGGTCTATAATTTAATCATGAATAGTCTTCCAATCGAACAACGCTTGCAAATTATTGAATTTTATTACTAAAATGTGTGCTCTGTTAAGAAAGGTCATCGCGCGCTTCTTCCATTTTATGGTCAGTTTAATCGACCTACTGAGGCTTCTATTCGGGCTATTGTAAAAAAATTTCGCACCAAATTTACATTGTTGGACATTAAACCACCAACACGCTTACGTAGAGTGCGAACTGAAGAAAATATCGCAGCCGTATCGGCCAGTGTTGGTGATGACCGTGAATTATCGATTCGGCGCCGTTCGCAGCAATTGTGCCTCTGTTACTCCACTACGTGGAAAATTTTGCGGAAGGATTTGGGTGTGAAGCCTTGTAAGATACAGCTGGTGCAAGAATTGAAGCCAAACGACCTACCACAACGCCAAATTTTTGCTGAATGGGCTCTTGAAAAGTTAGATGAAGATCCACTTTTTTATCGAAGAATTGTGTTCAGCGACGAGGCTCATTTCTGGTTGAATGGATACGTGAACAAGCAAAACTGCCGTATTTGGAGTGAAGAGCAGCCAGAAGCATTGCAAGAGCTACCAATGCATCCACAAAAAACAACCGTTTGGTGCGGATTATGGGCTGGCGGCATCATTGGGCCGTATTTCTTCAAAGATGATGCGAATCACAACGTTACTGTGAGCACTATCGTGCGATGATAACAAAATTTTTTTTGCCCAAAATGGAAGAGCTTGACTTGCATGACATGTGGTTTCAACAAGACGGTGCCACATGCCATACAGCACGCGAAACAATGGACCAATTGAGAGGCGAGTTCGGTGAACAGTTTATTTCACACTTGGGATTAGTCAATTGGCCGCCCAGATCGTGCGATTTAACGCCTCTAGACTATTTTTTGTGGGGCTATGTTAAGGCTAATGTCTATAGCGACAAGCCCGCTTCGATTGACGCACTGGAAGCCAACATTGCCAACTGGAAGCCAACATTGCCAACAATGATACCGGCCGAAATGTTGGAAAGAGTATGCCAAAATTGGACTAAGCGGATGGACCATTTGAGGCGCAGCCGCGGCCAACATTTGCATGAAATAATCTTCAAACATTAAATTATATCGACCCAACTATCGATCCAAACAAATATTTCATGCATTTTTCTGAATTTTATGTGTTTTTTTTTTTAAATTTCCGATAGTTCTTATAAAATCACCCATTACTAGCCGAGTGGCATATGCTTTCGTTAGCGCTTTGAGTGCATAGACAGACTACACCTTCTACTACTTCGTCCCCACATTTGGGAAAAGTTTCATCATGTATCACAGGGTACAGCATGTGTAATGTAAGTGTGTTTGTGGCCGTGTGTCTGGTCCTTAGTTCTGGGCTCTCATTCTCATATGCATCGTCATAAATTATAAAATTTTATTTTGTCTTCAAAATTAATGACACCATTCGATTTTTGTCTTTTCTCATCCCACTTCAACTCTTATTTGGGATACATTTTGGAATCTTAAACGTTGTTAACTGGGCTCATTGTTGCTGCTGATGCAGTCCGTTGTTGTTGTTGCTGCTGCTGTTGTTGGTGTTGTTCCTGTAAGCTTTTGTGATATTGTTGTTGGTTTTTGTTTTGTTTTTTTTTTTTTTTTTTTTTTGTTTCACGCAAGTAATTATTAGTTCTTTCTCATTGTTGTTGGGGTTTATTTTTATTATACAAATTTTTTCAGATCGTTTTCTTTATTCTGTTTGTGTCGTTATTATTAATGATCATATTAAACTGGATTAGCCAGATACTCATTCGTCGTATTTACTTAGATAGTTGAGCTCTTGTTGGCTGGTTGGTCAGACATCCTTAGTTATTGTTGCTATTGTTGTTGTTACAGTTTGTAGTCTGTTGAATTCATAATCGTCATCATCAATGTGGTCAACGTCAGAGATTGTTTGTTTTTTTTTTAGGATTTATTTAAAATACTTCAAACATTTTTTATTTTATTTTTTGTTTTGCTTTTAATATCTGTAACCATTTATAGTTTTTGATATATTTGAAACTATAACAATAGCAACCATAATAAGAATAGTCTCTTAAGAATTTATGTAAATAAACGACAAAAGAAAATTAAACGATTTTTTGCTTTCTTTTGGGATCTTTTTAATTTATTGTATTAATTTATAAATGAGTTTATTACAAAATTTTTTATTATGAACTTTTTACGACATTTTTATTGTTTGCTTCATTAAATAATCCTTATTAAAAAAAAAAACGCCCAAAATAATAAATAATTGTATAGACTGACAGCTTCAGTTTGAATGTCAATTTGTGTTTTGAAAAATATTTCTTGCAGGTGTAGGTGGCCAAAACAGATGTTTTTTTTTTTTTATTATTTTGAATAAAATTATAAACTCGATTTAGGATTTCAATAAACCTTTTAAGCTAATAATATAAAGAAGATATTTTTGCAAACTTTCAACATGATATTTAGCAGCTAATTAACAAATGCTGTATAACTTTTGAATACTTCTGGCGTATTTATTTCTCTTGTTCTACCCAATTGACCATAAACGAATTAATCAGATAGAGTATTCCAACTGTTCTCAATCCAGTGGTCAAGACAGGGTGGTCAAGGTTAATAAAGAGGCCTAAGTGCTGTATAACCTTTTAATATAGGGTGTTTTTTTAAGCTAGATAGAACTTTAAATTGTAAAAAGTAACACAAAAAATTAAATTTTGATGAAACATTTTTTTTATTTGTTTCTGTATACTCTGACAAATCATCATGAATAGACTCACGCTTGAACAACGCTACGAAATTATCCAAATTTAGTTTGAAAATCAGACCCGTTGTTTTATCGCAAAATTGTGTTCAGCGATGAGGCGCATTTTTGGCTTAACGGGTTTGTTAATAAGCAAAATTGCCGCATATGGAGTGAGACCAATCCACAAGAGACCCTACAGACTCCATTACATCCAGAAAAATGCACTGTTTGGTGCGGTTTTCATGCTGGTGGCATCATCGGACCTTATTTCTTCAAAAATGAGGCCGGAGCTCGCGTTACGGTCAATGGAGATCGTTACCGCACCATGATCAATGATTTTTTGTTTGAAAATATGGATGACATTGATCCGGAGGAGATGTGGTTTCAACAGGATGGCGCTACGTGCCATACGGCGAACGCAACCATCGACTTACTGAAATCAAAATTTGGCGATAAGTTGATTTCGAGAAATGGACCTGTCAATTGGCCTCCAAGGTCGTGCGATTTGACACCTCTCGATTATTTCCTGTGGGGCTACGTGAAGTCACTGGTTTATGCTGATAAACCAGCAACAATTGACGCCTTGGAGGCCAGCATTGTTCGTGTTGGTCATGACATACGGCCAGCAGTGCTCGAAAAAGTGGCCCAAAATTGGACGTCCAGAATGCGCTTCGTCAAGAACAGCCGCGGTGCCCATATGCCCGAAATCATTTTCAAATGTTAATGTCACGTATTGATCTTTCGAATAAAAAAAAATTTTGATTACAATTTAATTTTTTGTGTTATTTTTTACAATTTCAAGTTCTATCGGGCTTAAAAAAACACCCTATACTTTTGGAGTATTTATTTCTCTTTTTCTACCCAATTGACCATAAACGAATTAATCAGACAGCGGATTCCAACTTTTCTCATTCCAGTTTATTAACACCACATACATAATTGGTATTTATAGGTTTAGATTAATTACAATATTTTGAGATTTGCGATAGATATAAATTATTTGGATTTAGTTAGATAATATTGTGATGCTTCGAATTGCAAGTGTAATAAAAAGTTATCAGCCAGTTCGCCGATGTCGAAAAAATAAGTTCATTCGCATTCTAGGTGAAAACAAATTGATTTCAGGTTTCTCTAACTTTAATCTATGCGAACGATTTGGCAAAATTCACAGCCTGTTCGCCGATATCGAATGAAAATGTGTGCGAAAGAGGCTAGTCACTCACAATCGAAAAATTTGGGTTTGTCTATGTCACTGGTTGTTATGGCCGAGCTGTAAGCTCCAGTAACAACCCCACGAAAAAATCATAATGAGTGAAAAAGCACATTTTTATTTCAATGCATATGTGAATAAATAGAATATTCGGATCTGGCAAAGGAAACCTTTCAAATTATTCATCAGTTGACCTCACTACTTTGGAAATGTAAACAACGTAACGCTAACTGTGAATAGGAAGCGATATCGTGACATATCGCTTTTTTATTGCAACAGTTATATCTCTAAAAATGAGCTCTTCGAGTTAACAATGTAGAATTGGTTACAGTACTCGTACTACCTTTTATATTGTGTCAAAAATTTATTCAAATTATTTTTAAACTGTTTCTTTTAGTAGATATTTTCTAAACATTTTTTCTAGAACTTGTTTGGAAACTAAAAATTTGAAATTCGTTTTTCTCGAAACAAACCTTTCTTAGTTATGACTATGTTGCAATCAAAACTTTTTAACGCCACAACTGCCTGCTTAGGGCTTGATTGACATGTGATATCAACGGGATGATGCCACATCGCATACAGCTAGGATTACAATGGACTTACCGTGGACACCTTGTAGTTGAATTTTTTCGTAGCAGAAACTTCAAAAGATATATGATGTATTGTCCCACTGTCATTTGTTTGTATATTTTTTTTTTACTGAAAGTCTGTGAAAGCCTATAGAAATACAATCCGTGTGAGGTCATTACTGAAACATGAGTACAAGATTTCAATTTTGTGTGGGAGTTGTCGTAACCTTATATTCTATGATTCTCGGCTATCATCTAGTAGTTACACAATGCCCGGTTTTGGCTGACATTGGTTTAAATTGGCCTGGTTGTTTTAAAATACGCTACTTAAAACTACTGCTTAGTAGTAAGCTGTATTCTGTAGAACATTTTGTGCTGCCATGTAGTACCTATAAACACATGCATTTGTGCTTTTCGCCAGTGGCAACCAAACAAAAGCTACAAGTATAGAGAATCTTTTTGAGTATTTAAAACAAACGAAAAATAAAAGCCTATAATTTACTAATAACTTTGGTTTTAATTTCAAAACTATACGAGTTTACGTGAGTTCTAATTTTATTAACGCGCTTATATTAGTTTCAATTGTATGTTTGTTTGTGTGCTTGCAACACTCGAAACCCATGTCATAGCAAGTGATTATTACATATGTAGGTATATAAAAAAGTATATAGTGCGAACATTGGAGTTGCCGTATTGCGTATTGGGATTTTGGGGATTTTCGAAAACGGTTTTGGGAATTCCAAAGAAAACTCAGAACCCCTTCGCTAACTGGTTTCGAACCGATTTTTCATATTCGGTGGGCATTTTTGCCGTGGTACATACATCTGAACTATAAACGATTATTCGCTCTAGTTCGAAAAATTAAGTTGCCGTATTGTTTCTTTGAACGTTTTCTGAAGCCAACTTTGAGAATTCCGAAAAAAAACTCACAACCGCTTCGTTAACCGAATCGGAACTGAGTTTTCATATTCGGTGCGCATTTTGGCCATGCAATGTGTATTTATTATTAACGGTAATTCGTTTTAGAGAGAAAATTGAAGTTGCCATATTGATTCCTGAAGCAGATTTTGGGAATTAAATTATACGGATAATTATCTGGTAATATGGATAATTTTAAAAGAAGCTTAAACAATAGTAAATGAAAAATTTGATATCAAAGCGCGTTTTGTAGTTTTTTGAAATATATATATATTTTTTTTATATTGGACCAGTACTCAGGGGATGACCCCTACATATGCAGTGCATTGTACCAGAACTAGGAAAATAGGTTGTGAGGAGGGGAAAACATTTGACTTGAACTTTCCAACGTTATAACAGACAGGAAACACGTCTGCAGGCAACTTGTTGCACAGACGAAGCGTACGGCTGAAAAACGAATTCTCTCTGTAATGCGTAGTACGATTCCCCGCGCAGTCGATCTCAAATGGATGAGCTCTAGACGATGAACGCGTGCTAAGTACAAAAGTGCGAGTTTCGGAAACAAGATCCCTAATCTTGTCAGACCAAGATACATTATAGTAACGGTAGAGCAAAGTAATGCACCACACACTGCGTCGATAGAGTTGGGTACCCTAATGTCACCGATAAGCTTCTTCGCCCTCTTCTGCACACGGTCGAGTAGCCCCAAAATAGACTTTGAGGCAAACATGAGAGTTGTATTCCATTTTCGGTCGGATGTAGGTGGTATAAATAGTAGGGATGTCGGATCGAGTGAAATACATCTTACACCGTTTCAAAACCCGAGTCACTTGAATGCTTCTTTAGAGACATGAAAAATGTGTTCGGTCCAGCGAACATCATACTGTATCTTCATTCCAAGAGCATCAAGAGCACCCGATTCCTCAATATTTATACCATCCATGTGTACAGATGCAGTAGCATCTGCCGTCGCTTGTTTGTGTGTTAATAAGCAACACTGGGTCTTACGAGCGTTAAAAGCGACCCGGTTTTTACGACCCCATTCAGAGATTAATAGAAGATCACTATTCAGTGAATCATTCATATTTAGCTTCTTGGCAGCGATCTCTGATATAAACAACTGTCAAAGTGACTATAGTCTTGTACCCATCGTTAAAGATGTCTTTAAGACATGGAAAACTGGGATTGGTATTGAAATATGTTTAATATAAATAATATTTTATTGAAAAAAGTGTATGTATATATGTTTTTAAATATGTTACCATATAATAAGATGGTTCAACATTATTTCGATTCAGCGTGATAATAGTATTTTAGACTGTTTAAATAAAATGGATGGGAATCACAAAATTATATGGTTGTCTAGAACAGAAATCAGTATAATTCCTACCAATTATGCGGTTAAATGATATAATATTGGTTCTGCGATTTACTTAGTTCATCAAATAAATTTTTGACTGTAACCATTTAATGCAACAATAGTATGTTGCTCTTATAATATTGTTATATCAACCATATTTTTTTTTCTACGTGTTGACTTGCAAGAATCATTGCGTTGAAATAATTCATTCATGAAAGGCTCAAGTCTACTTAAGATAGCGAATTGAGGTCGATTTCCGATACCTAGTGTATGCTAACTATTACGTTATTGGCTAAAAATCTGTGGCTCACACTGTTAAGCAGGTGGATGACTGTTTCTTCTCCCCCAAGATCTCTACAATTGCGTCAAAAAATGTTTTCAATGCTCAACATGGAAATAGATGGTAACAAAAGGTATTTTTAGGTTGCGCATAGCTATTTTTATAATAGTTTTTCTGCGTATATTTTCAGAGTGTTTGGCACGCAGTGAGTGGTATTCTTTCAAGTTGTATGCTCTAATAGACACTACTTAGGCAAACGTTGTTTAGATATCACAAAAGTCATATTATTGTTCAAATTTTGGGAAAACCCCAGTCATTGTCTAGTGAAAGTTTTTTTTTATTTTTGAGAAAATGTTTTTTGTGTGAATTTTTTAATGTTGCAATTTTTTTTTCAGAGTTCATTTTAATTTCGCTACATTTGTCTGCCTTATTTTAACATAAATATGTATTTTCCAACAATACACACATACACCTATATTAACATTATTGAACCAAATTATGAACGGTATTTATTTTTTCTTTGCGAAAATAAGAAAATTATTAAACAAAATATTCTAAATTTCAATATTTTTGATGCAGTAAATGAGTGTTTTGTACATTTTCCGCTTCCCTGGAGAGAGAACTAGTAAATGTGTTTGCTTAAATTAAACTCATATTGTGAGTTGCTTTCTGATTTCATGCAGCCTAGAGGCGGAAAAGTCAAACATTGACATGACAGTCAAAGGTTATCAGTCTTAGCATCTAAGAACAGCATGTCGGCTCAAAATTTTGACTTCCATCCCAGTTCAGGTACAAGCACACCAATTTTGTGCGCGGTTTTTTCTTTTTTGACAATTATTATGCACCAAACAATCTTTCACACAGAGTTCATGCATTATTTACTTTTATGAGTACAACGCACAGACTCATTGAAGGTCAAAGAGTAAACTTCTGCAAGTTGTCTGTCTGTCTGTCTGTTTGTTGCAATTCAATTCCGCAACTCTAATTTTCCTAGAAATGGTAAACGGAAAAGAAAACTAATTAGAGAAGTGTAAGACTGTAGAAATTTTCATTTGTTGTGTTTTGAAAACCTTTTTCCTGGTAGGGGACTTTGTTGCCAGGAGTGAAACTACTTCTCAAGTTATTTGATTTGACCTTGGAAATTTGTATGGCTTGCTGCTCAGATATTGTGGATGGAAAATTTTCCTTAAACTCTTGACAAATCATAATTTTTGTTTGGCATAAATTGAATAAAAGTATTTAAGTTCAAAAACCAGTAAATTATAAAAAGCAAACCCATTTCTGTATAACCAAGTATTGTATAAGTTTTTCCAAAAATGCTTTCTTTAAAGTCTCCAATTTAGAGTTTACTAGTTTACACCAGGTTAAGTTTTGCTACCCCCAACAGTCTGAAATTATATGAAAATTACTAGCACGAGGTTTTGTCACGTTATTAGTTTGATTCCATCTTCAGCCAAGGAGAACAATTTTTATTATAAAAAAAAAATAATTGCCGTGATCAGTAAGAGCAAGTTTGGTAGCCGCTACACTACTAATTACACTTATAGAAAACCCGTCATAACGTCAAATGTCCTTAATTATACACAATGTTTGTGTGTGTTTCATGTAAATTCTCAAGGCAAACTTTTCGTTCGTGCCCTGTAAAGTATATGTATGTAAAACTTTACAACACTGAAAAAATTTTGTTCAGAAATTTGCTGAATTTTGACATTAGTTTTATGAATTTTTTCATTATTTTTCAACCATTGTAACTTTTCATAGAAATAATGAAACAAATTTCATTAGATTATTTTAATGAAAACCTTTATAAAAGTAATGAAACATTTTAATAAGAAACATGACTTATTTTCATTAAAAGTATGAAAGACAAATCATATGATTAGTGAAATAATTTCTCTAGAGCAAAGAATCAATTTCATAAAGCACATGAAAAATGTATATAAAATTAATGAAAAAGTAACATTTATTTAATGAAATAAGATCTTTCTATAGGGTGCTTTTTTAAGCCCGATAGAACTTGAAATTGTAAAAAATAACACAAAAAATTAAATTGTAATCAAAATTTTTTTTTATTCGAAAGATCAATACGTGACATTAACATTTGAAAATGATTTCGGGCATATGGGCACCGCGGCTGTTCTTGACGAAGCGCATTCTGGACGTCCAATTTTGGGCCACTTTTTCGAGCACTGCTGGCCGTATGTCACGAACAACACGAACAATGCTGGCCTCCAAGGCGTCAATTGTTGCTGGTTTATCAGCATAAACCAGTGACTTCACGTAGCCCCACAGGAAATAATCGAGAGGTGTCAAATCGCACGACCTTGGAGGCCAATTGACAGGTCCATTTCTCGAAATCAACTTATCGCCAAATTTTGATTTCAGTAAGTCGATGGTTGCGTTCGCCGTATGGCACGTGGCGCCATCCTGTTGAAACCACATCTCCTCCGGATCAATGTCATCCATATTTTCAAACAAAAAATCATTGATCATGGTGCGGTAACGATCTCCATTGACCGTAACGCGAGCTCCGGCCTCATTTTTGAAAAATAAGGTCCGATGATGCCACCAGCATGAAAACCGCACCAAACAGTGCATTTTTCTGGATGTAATGGAGTCTGTAGGGTCTCTTGTGGATTGGTCTCACTCCATATGCGGCAATTTTGCTTATTAACAAACCCGTTAAGCCAAAAATGCGCCTCATCGCTGAACACAATTTTGCGTCTATAAGTTGCGCGAATCGACGACTGATTTTCAAAGTAAATTTGGATAATTTCGTAGCGTTGTTCAAGCGTGAGTCTATTCATGATGATTTGTCAGAGTATACTGAAACAAATAAAAAAAATGTTTCATCAAAATTTAATTTTTTGTGTTACTTTTTACAATTTAAAGTTCTATCTAGCTTAAAAAAACACCCTTTACTAATGTAATATATTCATTAAAAATATAAAACTCCTTCATAAGGTCAATGAAGTTATTTCATTTATCTAATTTTATTATTCATTGAGCACCTGAAAAATTTACATTAAATCAATGTAATGTTACATTTGTTTAATGAAATAATATCATAACACACATTAATAAAATATGTTCACAAATGTACGTAATAAGATCAATGGAATTATTTCATTTATTCATTGATACTTCATTTCCTTACACAAACAATACTATTCCTTGCTTTTGTAAAATTGTACCTAATTATGATAAAAGAAAATGTTGAACAAGTATTCACCAAATAAAACAGATTTTATTAATTCAAATGACTTCAATACACTGGTATTTAAATTTTTTAAACTATTATTATGCTGGCTTGAGTACATACACATATGTACATACATACCCAAGTTCGGTAGCCAGAAATTTATTTGTCATTGATCTAATGAATTCTATTTCATTGGAATTATGAAACTCGTAAAACTTACATTTTAATAAAAAAATCTTGTTTTTTTTTAACTAAAGCTTAAGATTAATAAATGTCCATTAATAAATCTTACCAAAATTCCAAGAATTTAAAAAAAAATAATTTTGTTGTAGTCATAAATCTAATGATTTTTTTAATGAAACTATGAAACTTAATGAAACCATTCTGATGGAACTATTTCATAATATATATGAAGTTTCAGGCATATTGTGAAAAGTTTTCATTGGATTAATGAAAAATATTTGATGAAATAGTTTAATTAAATATATGACGCATAATTCTTTCAGTGTACAGACCGTCTTTCTTCAAAATCATTCACTACACAGTAAATAATACATTTTGGTGGCACATTGTTACTCCCAAAATTTTCACACAACTTTCTCATCGTCATAGTAATCTATGATTTATTTTTATAAAATGTTTTAACAAGTAAAACACGTTGATTTATCAAGTATTTTTCCATGATGAATTTGCCACATGTCTACTTTACATTTGCCAAATATGAACTGTCAAGACTAACGTTTACCAAAATAGCGGCAAAACAAAGTAGGATACCTTCCCGGCGGACAACCGGTACGTTTACAAAAATTTAAATAAAATAAAAGTCGTACATAAAACAAGAAAACACAAATGTATGTAAATAATGTGCTTGGCTGCTCCTGTTTTGTACAGTACTGTATGTACAGTACTGTATATACAATAAGAGCAAGAAATGATATTTCTAACGCTAACCCTGCATTTAGACATACGAGTAATCTCATGCGAGTGCTGAATATGTATATATTATCAACGAAAATTTCTTCGAAAAACTCGAATCTCTTGCAATTTTCATTTCTGTCTACACATGCGAGTGAGAGCTCATATTAAATTTGTCGTCAGCACGTTCAAACAGTTTGTTTCCTTCATATATTTTGTTTCTTTGGCTGTCTTTATAAACTGGAGTTGCCGTGTTCTTCACTTGAGAATATTTTTAGAAAATAGTTGGCATTAATTTGTATTATCATTATATTATTGATATTAACGCTTTATAACTTAAACATTTTTATATATAGTATTAGTTTTAATAAATTAACATACAAACTAGGTAAAAGTTAGGTTTTAATTTTATAATGATCCAGTTGATTTGTTTAAAATTATTTACACGGTAACACTGTTTGTTTGTTTGACATTTAATTGCATGGAAGTGCCAAAAAATCACTCGCATGCAAATTTAGCTGCGAGTAGACCTGCGAGTGCGAAAAATGTGAATGTGGTAGTAAAAAAATGTGAGTGTATTGAGTTTTTCGAACTCTTACTCGCATATCTAAACACTAGGTAACTACGCGTACATTTTTTTCATTTTACATTTTTCTCTACTAGACCTGATATTGCTCATACCTTTTTTAAACTTTCTTACCGTTTTATTACTATTGTTATTATTTATTTTGAACAAAAACAATCTGGTTAAATTTTCTGGTAACACAAATTGTAGCACTTTATGATCTCAAACCTTTTTTGCTCCTATTGTTTGTTTAATGATGGTCGAAAAAAGAGTTTTTTTTATATGAAAGGGAGTATTGTTTTCACTATCCTTAAAGTTCTAAATAATTGTATCTAATTCAAAAGAAAATTGAAAAATAACAACAGTAATAAATTATAGATGTTTCTTTTCTATTTTATTCATTTTCTTTGTGGTGTTTTTTTTAACACAAATTTTTAACTTAATTACTTAACAAATTTGTTGCTGCAACTTCTGCTTAATTTTCTGGAATTTCTTATTAAGGAAAATATATTTTTATACAAAATAAATTGTAAATAGTAATAAAAATGCGGAGTGTGAAGTCACATCGAGGAAGTTGACTTGGTTAGCCTTCACCTTCACCTTCAACAAACAATTTATATTGACCATTTTTCCATCTATCTTAATAAGGGCTGTAAATGTGGCTATTGTTGTAAAATCCTTGTACTTTACAACTGTTAAATGTGTTTGTGTGGGTGTAACATCTTCTTTGTGAACATGTGGTTTTTTGAATTTTTATTTCAAAGTGTTATTGTGCTGTTCACAGAACACAGACGAGTGACTTGTCTAGAAAATGTATACGAAAGCCACTCAGTTTTTTGAGTGCATTCAATACAAGTTTACTACACGTAAAGAAAAAAATATGGTTGACATAACAATATTTTAAGGGCAAAATACTATTGTTAAATAATATGGTTGAGCACAACCACATAATATGGTTTTAATCTGAAATTTTTTCCACAACTAAGTACAGCCAAGAACCGACATTTTATTATTTAACCATATACATGGTATACGTTTTATTAATGACTAACAACGTTATTGTAAAAATTAAAATTCAACTGTCATGTCCAACCATATAATATTACCACTCCTACCCATATTATTGGAAAATTGTAAATTCTAATGTCACTCTCAACGGTACTAGTGTTAAAGGACACAATGTTATATGATTATGTATATAATAATTACACATAAATACAAACTTCTATAATTGAAACCACAGTTTTCTAACTCGTTTAATAAATTTACTTTTTAATCAATATTTTCATACAAACTAGATTAAAATCAGTAAAATTTTGCGAGATCCTGTCGTTTTGGCAACATTGATGTATCTTTGCTTGGGCCCATTTATGTACATATCTATAAAAAAATATGGAATTTAAAAACATTAAACTATATGCATTTGCCCATATAAAAACTTATACAGACCTTTTTGCTTTAAAGTTTTATTTGGATCATGCTGCTATTTCCAGCAAAAAGTAAATATTTACTTTTTGTTTTTTATATTTTTACCATTACTAAAATTTAAAAAACACAAATAAACCAACAAACTAAATGAAAACTATGTATGAATATAAGCAAATGTCAACGTGTGTAAAGCCAACAATAGCTAGTTTATATTGTAAACAAACATGTGTTGTAGATAAATGCTTTAACCATACTTATGTTTTTATTTAATAGTCTATTATTGTACGTAATAAAAGGTTTTGTTATATTCGAACTTTATTTTTAAACATTATTATTGCATTCAACCATTTTTTAAAATGATAGAAATGTAACAATAGAAATATGAATTACTGAACACTCACATAATTACAGTGGATTAAACTATATTGAAAATTAAAAAATACTGCGAGCGGTAACAATACAAATTGTGACAGAGTATATACTAATGTTGTCACAACAATATTCCAAATTGCCTTTTCTTTGCGTGTAGACACAGCGATCGTTTGTGTTTTGTAAACGGCACATATTTCTGTTTTTATACATGCAGTATTTAACGGATAAGTGCATCACGCTTAAGAATGTTGCACGTTTAAGTAATAGCGTGTTCAGACATGTACTTTTAATTGAGTCAATTTAAGGTATATCTACACGTAGAAAAAAAATGTGGTTGATATGGCTATATACTATTATTAAATTGTATGGTTAAACACAAGCACATAATATGGCTTCAATACGACTTTTATTTCTAAAACCTAGCACAGCCAAAAACCAAATTATACCACATAACCATATATTTGGTAAAAGTTATAATGTTTTTATAATGACTTATACTGTTGTTGTCATATTCCACCATATTATATTATCATTATATTATCATTCCCGACCATATATTTGAAAAATTCTAAATTCTATTATAAGGATCAGTTGTACTGGTGTTGAATGTCACAATATTATATGATTACCTAATGTACACACATACATAGAACCATACACATAATTTCTATAATTACGAGAGCGGTTCGGATACTTCTTAGCCTAGCACAAAAAGCGTGGTATAAACAGAAAAAAGTTAAATGTTTTGGAAACTTTCATCTCTGCTATGAACACTTGTTAAATTTTGTTTCGATCTGGTAACTCCTTCATATAGAAACAGGTGTTCACAAAAGACGCATCCGCGATTTTTTTACAATGGAAAAATTAGAAATGCATGTTGTCATTAAATATTTACATAAAAAAGGTTTATCGGGACAGGAAATTCATACTGACATGGTGAATGTGTTAGGTGATAGTGCTCTTTCATATGCAAAAATAAATTAATTGGGTTGCAAAATTTAAACGTGGTCGTACAAGCATTGAAGATGAACCACGTAGTGGACGTCCAAAACCGGCAACAACAATAGAAATTGTAGCCAAAATACATGATCGACGAATAAAAGTTTGTGAAATAGCTAATATCACGGACATCTCAAATGATCGAGTCCATTTAATTTTGCATGAAGATGAAAAAACTTTCTGCAAGATGGGTGCCGCAGTCGACCAAAAACTCATAAGAATGAACATTTCTCAAGCTTGTTTGTGTCGTTTTAAGCGAAATAAAATGGATTTTAAGCGTCGTTTCATAACTGTTGATGAGACATGGATCCACCACTATACTCCAGAGAGAAAAGAACAATCCAAACAATGGACAGAAGCTGAAGGAAATGTCCCAAAGAAGGCAATCGGCTGTAAGGTTATGGCAACGGTTTTTTTTTGGGACTTCAAAGGTATGTGCAAAAGGGTAAAACAATAGATTCACAGTATTGCAAACTTTTGGATCAATTAAATGTACGAATTCGAGAAAAACGTCCGGGCTTACAACACAAAAAAATAATTTTTCATCAAGACGACGCACCAGCGCACAAGAGTGTTTTAACAATGGCTAAAATCCACGAATTAAAGTACGAGTTGCTTGACCACCCACCTTATTCTCCTGATTTAGCTCCCAGTGACTTTTACCTGTTCCCAAATCTAAAACAAAATCCTTGCTGTCAAGCGTTTTACCTGAAATGAAGATGCAATTACAGTTGTATTTGCCCTCGTATTTGCACTAACTTATTGTTAAAATATTTATTGACGCAATTAAGAGAAATATTTGTTAATTACTTTGCTACTTTGCTTAATCAAGATTCGTTTATATGTGCCAATAGCGCATTTAAACGAAAATTGTCAAAAACACTTTTCACTTAAGAGCGTTGTGTTTACGCTTTTCTCATGGGCATATTTGTCCGTTAATTACAGTTTTCATTATAATTTTCACAACTCAAGAAGTGTTAGTGTGGTTTACGTTGAAACATTTTTGAGTTCCCTAATCGTTTTGTTGTGGCGGTGACAATCTGCGTATCTTTTCCTGTATGTGTTTATTTCCTTGACAAGATATTCAAATGATCTTGTATTAAAACGAAATAACAGGTTATAAACTCATGTTTCAGCCGTCGCAAAGGTCGGGGGTGTTCTTTTGTTATTATATGAATTGTAACATTTTAGTTGTAAAAGATAAGCAACCAGTTTAATGATTTATTCAGAATTTTCCGTAGTTATTTGCAAAGAAAAACAAAAACAGGCTTTATCTATCTATTGGCTTATAAACGAGTTTTAAGATTTATATGTGTAATACAAATATGTCTGTGTGCCAGGTACTCGCATTAAGATCGGCGGCTCACGAAAAAATACTTTCTTTGAAACAGTAAGCAATTGCAATACACTCTCGAACTTACTAATAAAGAAAAAATACTTTGCAGGCCTGCAGGCGGACAAAAATTTCGTTGCATATCGTTCCTTTATTTGAACCCAGTCATAACTAAAAACAAGCTTGTTGCTAGAAGAACACATTTCAAACTTTTAGTTTCTATACAAATTTAAAAAAAATTTTTTCAGAAAATATTTCCTAAAGTAAACATTTTAAAAGTAATTTGAATAAATGTTTGGCACAATATATAAGGTAGTACGGGTAACAATTCTGCATTGTTAACTCGAAAAACTTATTTTTTGAGATATGACTATGTTGCAATAAAGGAGCGATATATGCTTTGTTCAAGCCAAACGCAAACAAATAAACACAAAATTTTTATAAGCGCTACTAACAAGAACAAACGTTTCTGAGAGTTAAAAACAAACTGCACATTAGGCACAAGATTTTCTTACTAAGAAACTAATATTAATAAATATAAGAGAAAAATACTTTAAAAATTCAGCACCGTATTTTAATTTATTAAAAAGGACCTCAAGCCAAAATATTATCTATTGAGTGTTTTGAAGTTTTAAGGGTCAAATAAACTACACAAACTGTCTGGCCAATAATTTACGTTTGTACAAACGTTTTGTGTTGTTTATGAGAGTGTTTGCTTGTTTGTACAAACATAAGAAGCATGTTTCCAATAAAATCGAACGTTTTTGATTTTGGTACAAACATGTTGATGTTTGTGAAACCGTTTGTGTTGTTTAGCGCCAAATTTTGTCATCTCAGCGCAAATTTTCCAAAGTGAAGTGGTGAAAGAAGTAGCACATCAAATGGTAGTCCGACTTTTTGGTGGAAAATAAACAGCAACTACTATAGCAACAGAATTTCAAGAAATAAAAACTATATCATTTTTGCAAAAAAGTTAAAAGAGAAATTTCTTAAAACCAACAAAGAAATGTGAAAAAAAGCTTACTGAGTGGTTAAGCTTTTGCTTCTTCTCCTATCGCGGGTATGTCAACCTTTGGAAACAAAGTATATGTTGCCACTTTACAAGGAGAAGCAACAATTGTTTTCTCCAGTAGAAAGCAACGTTGCAAGGAAGAGAGAAAGAGTAGGTATTAGGTTTTTCCTGCTCACTGCTGGTGGAGTTAATTACCCACTCACCTTTTGATAAAAGTCTCGGACGTTTTCCACAAGTAATCAATGCACGAGAATTTTCTTCATGAATAGTTACAGAGATTTATTAATTCAACTTAGTGATAAGGATTATTCACAATGATTTCAGAAATTAGTAATTTTAATTACTTTAGCTTAAGGTTTCACACTTACGATTTGATTTCACTCAACGTTGAATTCTGTTGCTTGATTTTTGCTGATTACAAATTTAAAATGTTTACAAGACGAGCTGATTTTATTGATTTGATTTTTGTTGATTACACATTTTAGTGTATGAGTTAATCAAGCAAAAACATGATTTTTGGTGATCACTGTTGTTTACCCAAAACAAAATTATTTTTAATCAAAAAACCTATAATTATATAATAAAGCCAATTGCATAATTACTAAAAGTTCTTTTACAAAATCTAATTTTGAATCATTAAAAAAAATCTATTTAAATTTGCTTTTGTCTTGACAAGGACAAAAGAAAAATATTTTGAGAGTTTCAAATTGATAAAAAAAAAATAAAAACAATTCAAATTGTATACTTGAACGAAAGAGTATAAAAAAATTTTTTAAATTACTAGTAAACAAACGTATACACATACTTATTTATATATTTACTTCAGTAATACATAAATTCATAAACAAAGTTTTAGTGAATTCAAGGGGATTTGTTCTGCATCAACTTCTCTTTCAATCTCAGATGTGCATTTCAAAACAATATACTCGTACTCGTACTCGTATGTGTGTACATATGTATGTACGTTGTATCTAAAAAGTGGCTAATCTTTGACTGCAAAAAGCCTTAAGATTTTACACAGCGTGTGGCAAGTGCTTCTTGCTGTCGAATTGGCCAGAGAGCTGTGTTGTTGTTTTTGTCTAAAAATTGCTTGCAGCGCTCGTGACACGCCTCACTTACAAATATAAACAATATTTTTAGTTACGTTTCATTTGTTTTTTTTTTCACTTCGCTCTTGACAAAAAGTACAATTTCGTTTTTGTTTGCTGGAGTTTTGAAATGAATTTCATGTCTTTTTTTCTGGTTTCACTTATTGAAAATTGTTTGCGAAAATGTTTTTGTTTTTACGGTCTATAGATCGATAAGTCAGTCAGTCAGTCAGTCAGCCAGCGAGCCAACTTGCGTTACAATGTGGTACGTACCAAAACGCAACAGGCGTCAATAAAACAAAAAAAAAAAAAATTTTATATAAAAAAAAAAAGAAAAATCAAATGTGTACTTTTATAAATTTTTATTTTTTGTTGTAGTTGTCGTTGCAGTTGTTGTTAGACTTGTAGACAATTTGACAGATTTGATTTGTTTGGTCAATATAATTGAGTAGTTACGAGAGCTGGATGGAGATTTCTTGTGTGCGTTCGTTTAAGAAAACTGCATCGCATGGTGGGCATTTTTTTGTTGTACAGCGAGTTTTGTTTGACACTTTTCGGGTGTGTAATTACAACAGTACTCGTATGTGAGGCATGGGGCATACAACTTTATAAACGAATGTTATGGGTAATTGACAGTGGACTTTATTTTCATTGTGGAATATTTTATTTTAAATCTCAAACCTAAAAATTGTGCGATTTAAAGAGTAATATAATGTTTCTTTTTTATTGATCACTTAAACGATTATTAAAGTCCAAAATGAAAAAATTGTAGTTATATGCCTGTTCTGAAAACAGAGTGATTTTAAATCACAGACGGTTTTGAAATCACGGAAGTGAATTGTTGGTGTTCTGAAAACCACCAGATTTAAAATGATGAAACTGAACTAGGGCTTGACGATGTTTTCCATACAATTTAACATAAAATTACGTCAGAGAATGCGGTCGTAAAATAGAATCTATTTTAGCGATTTTTCTTATGCTCTCACTTTGAAGCAGAAAAGCTTTCAGTAATATTACCATACTTTAGTAAAGCTCATACATTTTGTAAACAAAACCATTGCTTCAAAACCATGGTCCAATTATTAGGTGAAAAATTTACAGGAATTTATTTCAGTACCAGAGAAATGGCTAAAAAAAAAATAAATAAATATGTCAAATAAAAAACACACTTGGATAACAAAATAAATATCCATATAACTAGATAATTATCCGCATGACGCATTGCGAGTTAATTTTTAGAATTCCCAAAATTGGTTTCAGGAATCGCCAAAATCCCCCACATCCCCGGAACAAAATGGCAACTTCTTCTTTAGCACTAAATCGAATGACCACGTTCAACGGCCAAAACTTGCGCTAAATATGCCAAACCGGTTCCGAGTTTTTTTGGAATTCCCAAACTCGCTTTCAGAAAACCTCAAAATTCCCCCGTTTTCTCAGAAGCAATACGGCAACTTCAATTTTCGCACTAAGGCGAATGACCGTTTATAGTACAGATGCATGTTCCACGACATAAACGCCCACCGAATATGAAAAACCGGCTAGCGAAGTGGTTTCGATTTTTTTTGGGAATGCTCAAAATCGGCTACGTTAATCTAAATTTTGCAAATTTTTTGGAATTCCCAAAATCGGTTTCAGAAATCGCAAAAATCTCCCACATCCCCACAAAAGATATGGCAACTTCAACTTCCGCACTAAATGGAAGGACCGTTAATACCTCAAATACACATTCCACGGCTAAAACACACACCGAATTAGAAAAACCGCTTCCGAGTTTTTTTTTTGGAAGTTCCCAAATTCGGCTTCAGAAACCTCAGAATTCCCCCGCTTCCTCAGAAGCAATAAGGCAACTTCAATTTTCGCACTCAGGCGAATGGCCGTTTATAGTACAGATGCATGCTCCACGACATAAATGCGCACCGAATATGAAAAACCGGTTCCAAACCGGTTATCGAAATGGTTTGGATTTTTTTTTTTGGGAATGCTTAAAATCGTTGTCGTAAATCTAAATTTTGCAAAACTCCTTATTTTTATTTGATAAAATGTATCGACTTAAAATCCGTTCGTTTTTCAACTTTTTGCCAAAGTTTTATATCCTTAATAAGCCAAACTCAAAACTCCTCTATTTACTCTGCAGCAAAAGAAATAAGCAATAGAAATAAAAAATCTGCCAAATAATGTAAGAAAATTTTTTATAAAAAATAAATAACTCGACAGCACGCTTAGAAGCACAGCAGTGGGCCAATGTAAACATGCACGCCAGGAGGAGCATCATCAACACCAACGTGCACAAACAAATTCTAAATATAAAAAAAAAAAAACAAAAATCATCCAAAAGTATCCACGAACTGGAGAAGAAGACCAAGACAAGAAATCTTTGAACCGTCATCACTGAACCAGCATCAGCACCAGCAGCTTCTTTGCTTTCTATGAACTGCAAATCCAAGAACTTTGTGTACAAACACTAAATTGCTTAAATTGAGTGACGTTTATAACTGCAACCAGAAGCCCAGAAAATATTGTAATACTACTTATAAAATAGTTTCTTTATTTTTTATTTAAAAAAAACAACAGAAAAAAATTATTTCGATAAAATACATGCATATCGCGCCACTCAGTTAAAGCGATCGACCGACCATGTTGCTACATGCTCCGTGGTTTAATAGACATACAGATGTTGCTGCTACTGTTGATTGAGCGGAACGAGGAAACAAACTGCTAAACAATAGCGAAATAAAACAGCACTGGAAAAATGCAAATATGTACATATGTATTTACATATGTACTTACCAGGGAAAATAGAAAATTAAAGATAAATTTTGATTGAAGTCTAATAAAATATTTTAATAAATTGATTTATATCCACAGAATGTGAAATTTTTTATATAAAATAAAACGATCTTTAGCTGCAAAAATAAAAAAATATTTACTTAACCAAAATCAAATAATTAAATATCAGAAATAACTCCCAACAAGAAATTCAAAAATCCCATTGGGAGTTATTTTATAATGAAATAATTACGAAATTTTTGGAGGTTATTTCATAATTTTTCATTGGGAGTTATTTCATAATGAAATAACTCCTAACTGATTTCTGTGAGGAGTTATTTCATTTACCCCATAGTGAAACCCTTTGGCTAGAGTGGGTGTCTGTTAAAGAATTTATTGATATATACGAAAATTTCCTAGAATTGCAACAGATAGAAAATGAAGTTTATCAGAATCAAAATTTAATGCAAAAGTTTTGGAGAAATTTAAGAATTTAATAATTAGTTTGATAATTTATTAATTAGTAAAAGAGTGGTGAATACACGCGCCTTCATAAACACGAACTTCGCTGTTCACTGTCTGCTTTTATTGTAATATTTGACAAACTTGGCTTGATCGTTTAGTAGCAAAACAGAAATTTTTATAAAACAGGAAATTTTGTAAAATGAAATGTAAAAGTTTTATATAATAACTGCATTGAATTGAATATCTTAGAAAAACCAGCACAGCGCACTGACTAAAGAACTTTTCGCACAAAATATTTTAAAAAGCACTAAAAATGGTGCGATTTGACAACGCTGCAAATAAGCTGAACTTTTTATTTGGGTAAGTTCGGACTAAAATTTAATAATCAGCAGTTTTATGTTTACGTACATATGAAACTAAAAAAGTAATCAAATTATTTGCTAATCGGAAAAAGCTTTTTGTTTAAAATTCAGTTAATAACAAAATGGAAGCTTGCCTAAACTAAATATAACGCTGTGAAGTTGTAAACCGAATATGTAATTGTTATTTCGCTTGTCATTTTATAAATATGTATTACAAAAATCTACTGAAAATTTTACATTGCTTTTAATTTTACAGCTGTTGCCAATAATGCAAATGTTTTGTTTATATGAAGCTATGCGGTTTAAGAGTCTAAAATCACTAAAATATACTTTAATCCAAAAAGTAAGCAGCACTAATATTGCAAGATGTACAGTTGTGGTTTTTTGCGTTCCGGCAGTTTGGATAAAATTTGCAAATTTAGAGAGTAATTTGCTTTTTACTCTCATTAGTCCCAGATCTCGTGGAATACACTTGTAGTTGTCCTCTTGTCTGATACTCTTACATACGTACACTAATTACATATCTGGGGGCTAGTTCTGTCATTCGTGATCGAAATTACTATCGAGTAGAAAATAATTTCGATATCGTGTAAATTTCTAATGATGTGACTCGTTACGTAACGAGTCGAGTTATCACTTCAGTGTTGCAAAATACTGACAAAATGTGTTTTATAACACTGCCGAAAATTGTCAACAAAATCATATTCTGATCAAGGCGAATTTATACAGGTGAATGCAAGCGGAAAGGCGAATTCAGTACTATGTATTTTGTTATTGTAAAACATATCGTGAATGTCAAAATCTAAATTCGCCTAAGATTGTTCAGCTGGGAAACAATTTTATATAAACGTTAAATATAATCTTTTATAACTGTTTCTAATTAAAATCACAAATTATATTAGTTTTTCACTTTTAAAATCACACAAATTTCTTGAAATTGCACTAATCATACAAAAAAATCTTCAGATTAAAATGGCGCGAAAAAGTTTGTAAACAAAAGAAAATAAACTTGACAGTCTCATTGGAAAAAACGTGAGAAGTAAAAAATAATCACCTGTACTGTTAAGTTCACCTAGTAATGAATTCGCCTTGATTCTGATGAAAAGTTATAACATGATCAGAAAACTACTTAAATTGGCGGCGGAAGTAAAACCCTTGAGTCTTAACGAAGTTCAATATCTATTGCATCTAAATGTTGAGAACGCTTATTCTGGAAATCCGATGCACATACATATGTATATATGATTGTATGTATGTGTGTGTATATAATTGCACAAATTTAGTTTTATGCCTGCCAAAATCCTTGACAGTGTTTTTTATATCAATTTTTTTTCAATTTTGAAATGTTCATATTTGCCATTCAATTTAATGGGCATACTAAATGTTGCCAAAACTATAAAAACAAAACCGAAATGCAACAGCAATAACAATAACGTGGGTCGTCTGCTCCTCAAACCATTTGCATATTTATTTTATACCCGTTATTTTTTCTATGTTTTTTTTTTTGCAGTCATATTTATGTTCATGAATTTATACATTTATAATTTTTTGTGTTTCTTAATTCATTTCTTTCTTTGCTGCAGAGAGAAAGAATAAGAAAATAAATTCATTCCATTCATTAGTTCATATTTTTAATAATTTTATGCCCATTAAATGTCATGACATGAGCACAAACAACAACCATCCTCCTCTTTATTAAATGTTTGTTGTTGTTTTTAGTGCTTTTGTGCATATTGTTATTGTTGGTGTTTGGAGGTAGTTGTTTACGTGCGTGTTTGTTTTACGGGCCATGCATGACGCGACCGAATGCTGTTGTTGTGTTTTCTTTACTCTCTTTTTTTTTTGTTTTCTTTTTGTTTTTTGCAACTCAAATAAAGACTTGGAGGCGCTTGCATTTCAAAATGAAATATTTTATTGGAAAATAGTTTTTAAAAACTCTGCTTTTTTTTTAATTAAACCTCTTCTTTTATTTGCAATTTATGTTTTTCACAATAATTAAATGGAAATTTATGGCTTTCGAACGCGTAGGACATGCATGTGAAAAAGGACTCAAATATGCGTTGCTCTTTTTGTAAGGATAAAAAAAGTTAATAGCCTTTTTAAAACTTACAAAATATGTTTACAAATTTATATGTTTATAACAAGGAAATATGTTGTATATAAAACAGCTTTAGTAATAAAACTTAATTATCATTAAACACGTGACACTTTGAGCTATATTCATAGTCAATAGCTAAATTCGAATCTTACTAAAGTAAATAGGTATTTAAGCAAAAAGCTGTTGCTATATTTTTTGCATTCATAGTCGAAAGCAATGCATTAAGCAGAGCTGACCTTAAATGGGTGTCAATTTTTACTTGCTGAATATTTACTCACAATTTCTAATCAAACATTAGAAAGTGGCAACCTCGATCAGCTGCATTTCTTTTGATTGCGCTTGTTTAACCCAGTGTTTAGACATACGAGTAAGAGTTCGAAAAACTTAATACACTCACATTTTTTTATTATCACATTTACATTTTTCGCACTCGCATTTCTACTCGCAGCTAAATTTGCATGCGAGTGATTTTTTGGCACTTCCATGCAATTAAATGTCAAACAAACAAACAGTGTTACCGTGTAAATAATTTTAAACAAATCAACTGGATCATTATAAAATTAAAACCTAAGTTTTAGCTAGTTTGTATGTTAATTTATTAAAACTAATACTATAGATAGAAATGTTTAAATTATAAAGTGTTAATATCAATAATATAATGATAATACAAATTAATGTCAATTATTTTCTAAAAATATTCTCAAGTGAAGAACACGGCAACTCCAGTTTATAAAGACAGCCAAAGAAACAAAATATATGAATTAAACAAATTGTTTGAAGTTCACGTGCTGACGACGAATTTAAAATTAACTCTCACTCGCATGTGTAGACAGAAATGAAAGTTGCAAGAGATTCTAGTTTTTCGAAGAAATTTATGTTGATAATACATATTCAGCACTCGCATCAGATTACTCGTATGTGTAAATGCAGGGCAAGAAATCGGAATCAGCAACCTTGCCTTTACACGGGAAAGTACTTTCATGAAATTTCTGTATACGTATTATAAATAAGAAATTTAATGAAATAGACTAATTTCATTAAAATTGCTTGTGCGTCTACACTGGAAAGTGAAAGTTTATTTTTAAAATGTCGCCGAAGCAAAGAGTCACAAAATTTGCCTCTACTTCTCTCCATTCTTATTTTATTTGCTTACTAATTAGAGTTGCCAAACTTATTAAATATACGGATTTATGAGGCAATAGTTGAAAAAAGTTATTATTATAAAGTTTTTTATGGGATTATTTAAAAAAAAAAAAAAAAAAAAAAAAAAAAAAAAAAAAAAAAACTTTAATTGTTTTCTTTATATGCATTAAAAGGAAAAAATATTATAATTCTTTTCATAATTGGCGAAAGAAATTAATTTTATAATTATTATTTTATATTTGATATTTGAATTCTTGACCATATTTGCTTTGACCTTTAGTTAATTCAATATTTGCAAATAATTCGTTCAGCCCAAGGTCCTTTTTGTTTTTTAAAAAATATTTAATGTATTTTTCAATATTTCGTCTTCCTTTGGAAGACTTCTTCAGGGAAATTTGTTTTTTGTGTGTGAATTCAATACAAAATTTGAATTCAATTTTAAAATTTTCAATTTGATAATATTGTTAAGAATTTTTCTTTGTCTATGAATTAAGAATTTTTCATGGTGTATAGATTTTATATACATATATAGGAATTTTTTGACAATAATTTTTCAAATTGCAAAATTTTTTAATAACATATTAATTTTCCTGATGATGATAACAAATTGTTATCGAAATATTGAAAATAAATGCTGTTGAATTTTTTATAAAAAATAAGAAATATTTAATTATTATTTTACTACAATACTACAACTTTCTATAATTTTTTGCATGTGGCAACGGTGTTTAGCAATTTGTCATTATAAGGTATAATCCACGTGAATAACGAAACGGTCCGAATTAGTCCAAAGTAGTACAAAAGCGT
Source organism: Thecocarcelia acutangulata (assembly GCA_914767995.1). Lineage (NCBI taxonomy): Eukaryota > Metazoa > Arthropoda > Insecta > Diptera > Tachinidae > Thecocarcelia > Thecocarcelia acutangulata. The sequence goes on along the minus strand of OU612094.1, from coordinate 33,000,121 downwards.
TCCACGTAACAATTTTTGTGAAATTTTGAGAGAAAATAAGAGAGCAATATTTTTCATTTCCTGTAGCCCGAACTTTGGATAACTTCGGACTAGAATTGAATAATCAGCTTTTTTATGTTTACATACATATGAAACTGAAAATGTAATCAGAAAATTTGCCAATTTGAAAAAAAAATTTGTTTAAAAATTAGTTAAAAGCAAAATGGAAGGTTGCCCAAACTAAAAATAACCTTGTGAATTTGTAAGGAGAACATGCAATAGTTATTTGGCTGTTCATTTAAGGCCCTGATTCACTATCCTACACGATCGTACGATTCATTCAAAGGAAACAAAAGTCTGGCAAAATCGTTTCCAAATAGCGTTGTAGGCCACACTGTTATACAAGTATGATTGAAATAATTTATATACAAATAAAACAATTAAAAACTTTTATTAACATAATAATTTTACATTACTTAAATTTTTTCCTCGAGGCACCAACAATATTTTCATATTTTTCACAATACACACAACACTGATTGCAGAAAAACCATAATGTTTGGAAAAGTTTCATAAAATTTTTCAAATCGCACGATTTGTCAAAAACTGTGTTGCACGGTTGAATTTTTAGTACCTTTTCAGCACACATGCTTTATTTAGTAGATCGCACGATCGTGTATGATAGTGTAGCAATGCCTTTAATATGTGCTATAAAAATGTACTGAAAATTTTACATTGCTTTTAATTTTACAGCTGTTGCCAATAATGCAAATCTTTTATTATGCGTTTTAAGCGTCTAAAATCACTAAAATATACTTTAATCTAAAAAGTAAGCAGCACTAGTATTGCAAGATGTACAATTGTGTTTTTTTTTGCGTTCCAGCAGTTTTGGGTAAAATTTGCAAATTTAGAGAGTAATTTGCTGTTGACTTTCATTAGTCCAAACTAGTCCGAGATCTCGTGGCACACACCTATACTTTCACAAAACTTCAAAAAATTTGTTTCATGAAATTTTTGATGAAAGCTGAGTGGAAAGTAATCAGAATCTCAGTGTGTTAGTAAAAAAATTGTAAGTGAAATTTCATGAAATTACTTTCATGTCTAAACGCGACGTAAATGAAAATGCCTCTTGTTCGTTGCTCATGATGATTTTCGACTCAAAATTTTTTCATGCGGAGTACAGCGCTGCGTTGTGTTTCTTCATATTCTCCAGCTGTCTAGTTCACAAGTACCAAATATGATTTACGTAAACGCCATTTGCAAAAGCTAATACATCTTACAAAAGGGTGATTCATTTTGCGCCACCCTGTGTACATTCATGCATGTTGTATAAAGTTTCAAAAAACAACTCTTATATCGTGGATCTTAAATAAGAAAAAATGTATTTGCAATCGACTAAAACCTGAAGTTTTAAGCAGATTTAAATTTTGCATGATAAATGGCATTTTGTCAACTTTCAATTTACACACCCCAAATCCAAAACTGCAAATCACAATTCAAATGTTACAAACAAATTTAAATGGCAAGTTGCACAAAAGCAAATAATCACCGATGTTTGTTGCATTTACATTTTCAATTTGTAAACGAAATTGTACATGACTTATAACCATTTTTTTCAGTTTGTTGGCTTTTCTTTAAATCATGCAACTTAAAAACGTCTTTAAATAAAAAGAGTTAGCATAAGAAAATTATTTTAACAAAGCAAGAAATTTTGCAAACTTATGCACATACATAGATACATACTCGTATGTACATACATATGTATGTATGCATAATTCCGCTGGCGTTAAATTTATTCAGTTGTGTGTTTAGTTCTAAATGTAGATTTTAATTGAAATGTTTAATTTTGTTACAATAATGAATACTTAGAAATACTCGTACATTGCAAATGTTACGGAACACTTATTTGACTGAAACGAAAGCGAATTATTGTGGTAATAATAAAGTTATTGTAAACATAGGAGACTTAAGCTATGTACACACGGTTGTCAGATGTTACAATATTGTAAGATCTGGCAACATGCTGACAATGTAGTGACAATGAAAAATTGTCCCGCAGAAGTAAATTGTGTGTTCAGACGATCGTAAGAAAGTCTTACAATTTCATTGTCAGACTATGGTCTGACAAATAATTCATCTGACAACAAAAATTGTCAGTTCACACGATTGTCAGATTGTTAGATGAAAAAAATTGCCAGCCATGTTGTAAGGTATTGCCACTTATGTATATCAACAACCATCTGTTTGGCAGTGTTGCCCATCAAACTTTTTTCTGACAATGATGCCATTGTCAGGTGCATTAATTTTATACATCTGACAATTAAAACTGAGCTTACAATACCATCCAATTATCTGGCATCTTAATCTTTAATTAATATTGTACCATTTAAAAATATATTATTAAGAACATTACAATAGCTAAATATATTTAAAATTATAGTCATTTATAAATAAAAACGGTTTTATGAATTTGAAATTGATAAGAATATTAGTGCAAAAAAGTTTACAGCCAGTTCGCCGATGTCGAAAGAATAAGTTCATTCGCACCCTAGGCGAAAAAAAATTGATTTGGGTTTTTTCTAACTTTATTGTATGAGAACGATGTGTAAAAATTCAGTTAAAACACATAAGCTCATGCGAACAAACAGTAGTGACAGGACAAACCCAAATTGATTGGAATTTGAATGACTAGCTTTCTTTCGCATACATTTTCATTCGATATCGTCGAACAGGCTGTTAGTGTTGGTTGTATTTATTTCGTTGGTTTTTTATATACTGTTACTAGAAAATGGTTTTGTCTATGATTGTTGATTTATTAGAAGACCAAGTGGATGAATATGGAAGACCAAGTCCTGTATATGTCATCAAACTTGTAAGTAATCATATACATACAAGCATGCGAGCGATATCGCACAGCTAGGCTGATAACTTCTAATTTATATTAAAAATATTTTCATATTTTGTGCGGTCAATTGCGCCGACCGGTGATTCCCACTAATTTTTATTTAATTTATAAAATATAAATATATCAACTATATAAATTTTATATTGATTTATATTTGTCTCTTGTTGTCTTATTTATAAAAAATACTTTTGTTTTATTAAGCTCTTAACAGATAAATTTCTACATATATATATATATATATATATATATATATATATATATATATATATATATATATATATATATATATATATATATATATATATATATATATATATATATATATATATATATATATATATATATATATATATATATATATATATATATGTATATATATATATATTTTTTTTTTTTTTTTGAATAAGCGCTTAATATTTAAACCAAAAAAAAAATTTTTTTATTTTAAACAGCTGTGTCGGTAAATGACCGGAAAACTAATCAGCTGTCCTTCAAAGTTAACGGTTGAACGAAACAAACGAGCCGATCAGTCTTTTATAATTGAACGAAAGTGATCGGTTACCAAAATGAACGAACCGGTACAGCTCTATCATTGACGACTAAATTAATGAGCGTAAAATTGTGTTTACTTTGTGTACCACTTAAATGCTATGGGCTGTACATCACTAATTTAGACGCAGAGAATATGTAGTTGCAAGAGGCTGGTGACACTTATAGCACAGCAAGAGAAACAATTGATCGGTTGAAAGAATAGTTTGGAAATCATATTATTTCCCATAAAGGAGGATTAAATTGGCTTCTAATGTACTGTGATCCGAAGGCTTTAAATTTTTTTGTGGGTATTTGAACTCGATAGTGTAATCATCTTTTGATTCAAGAGCTTAAAACCAATTTTATCTAGCAGATATCAACTATTGACAACAGTTTATTGAAAACCCTGATTGGTGCTTTTGGTAAAATATTGGGAGCCTGCCGAGTCAATAGACCCACATAATTTTCATTTTTAGCCGGAAATTATTTATAATGAACTGAAATAAGAATATTTTCAATATCCGAAAAAAAAATATTTTTTGTATTAAACTGAATTGAAATTTTCTATCAGTTTAGAAAAACCCACAACTTTTGTTTTTTTAGTTTTGAAATAAAACACGTTCAATTAGTAAGCTCAAAATTTTTATTCACGTTTTAAAAATTCACAAATTATTGTTCGATTGATCTCGCGTACGTGTTTGGTCAACGCGTACGCGTACAATTCAATTTAACTCAGTTTAATAATAAAGTTATATTTTTGTTGACAAAGAAGTAAAAAAAAAATAAAAGACAAAAAAGGAAAAAAAAAATTGACGTTAATATTTTCAGGGATGAAAAAGTGGAACAGTAAACAGAAATGATGCCTCGCTTTTACACACCCTTTATTTTCTTTCCTAATATTAATAAAGATATGAGCTGTAACAAAAATTTAAACAAACTCACATCACTCATTTTAACTGCTGAAATAGTTTTATATTCCTCTAAGCTCTGCTTTTATTATCAATAGATGATCTTCAAACCACTAAAGCAACCTTTTAGCACCTCTCGTACCAGATTGTACGAGTACGCACATGCACAAACATTCATATGCACACAAAACAAATTTGGACACATTCTCAAATTAAAAAAAATATATTATAAAAAATAATTTTGCTTGCAGTAATATCTGTTTATTACATCTTAATTATTTTAGACATGAAAACATCATTTTTTTTAATGAGAAAATAAACGTCATGTTAAGATTTACAACCACAGCACACTTTTTGCTAACAACCATTCATTCACCATTCATTCATACAAGCGGATGCCATTCGCTTCATATGCCAATTTTATGTGCTTTCAGCTGTTATATGTATATGTACGAGTATATGTAGATTCAGTATAGAGTCCGAACCATTTCCCCCAAACGCAAAAAAAAGGAGAGTGTTCCTTGTGACTCGTCAATGTTTGAATGCGAAATAAAATTCAATCAATTTTACAAAAGTTACAACTTTTGGATATCTTTTAATCATCATTAGTTTTTAACATCTGTTTGCATATTTGAATCAGAAAAATCTATATACGAGTAGACATGTACGTACATACTCGTTTATTACTTTAGGGTTTATTTATTCTCTTTTTTGTTGTTGCCTTCTATGAGGGTTTGTTTCCGGTGCCTGTGTTTGTTGTTGGACGTGTTAACTATTGCACATTTACACTGATGAGCTTTAATCCGTTTTCAGTTGCATTTGATGACTTTAGAAATCTTTAATAATTTCCTTTATAATTTTAGGTTTTATAAAACTGAAAATTCGATAAAGTAAAGCGATGATAATCAATGAGTATTAGTGCTAATTTTCTGCAACCTTTTAGTTAAAGAGTTGGTTCTATTAGGGGGGACACATAAGTGTGATATGGATAAACTTAGGAACAAGATTTGGCTACGCTACAACCTCTTCTTTTTGGGGGGGCTTGGTACAAAATGCATTAGACATAAAATTAAAACGGTAGGATGAGGATAAACGGCTTCGCATCGGGGTTAAAAGTAGAGCAAAATGGCAGAAACCCCGCAAAAGGCTTCTCAACTGTCTCTGAGCCGCTTTTAGGGAGATAAAATGTAAGATCGACCCCCGGGAATAATTCTAGCTCTATGCGAAGCCATATACCCTCATCCCACCATTATAATTTTTTGGCCTGTGCATTTTTTTTTTTACCTGAACCCACAAAAAAATAGGTTCTAGCCAAGCCAAGCTTAAAAATTTTGCTTTGATTCAACCCTTTTGTCCGTTTTGAAAGGGGAGTGCGGTACATAATCATGTACTCATCCAATTCGTTTTTTTAGATTTGAAGTTAGCTGAATTTCTCTTATGACATTTATATTTTTTCATATACATATGTACTTACTTTTTTGTATGCATTTGTGATCATACATGAATACGAGTACATTAGTAAAACCCAACATTATCGAATGATCAAAATCGCACAATGTGAACGCAAGTTCGATTTTCAACAAGAAACGACAAAATTGCGACGAGAAGAACTTTATAATATAAACTGGGACTAAGTTAACAAACATTTTTTTCTACTTATATGTCATGTTATGAAAATTCCCTACTTTCCAAAAACATACCTAACCAGGGCACTTTACCTTCTGGGGCATAGAGGGTTAGCGGTTCCTCGTTTGTTGTAGCAAGTAAAACTCTACGAAACCACATGACTTGTGTTGGACTTCCGAAGCCCTTATCAAGGTTTATTTGGCAGAACGGGAATCGGCAAAGCTGCGAAAGGTTCTGCTTGTAGACCAAATCGGCGCTGATCATTGTTGAGGTATCTACCGTTCGAGAAACGTTCTGGCTGTAGTTTAAACCTAAATCATAGGAAGGGAAATTAGTTTCACTGATGTTCACAGTACAAGACCGGTTTTCGGGGCTAGTAAGCCCCGAGGCAGCATTGCCAGAATGAAGATTTTAGCTTTATTTTGAAGATTTCACAAGCAAAATAATATTTGAAAATATTTGTTCCAAAATTAAGATCTTCCCGATGTGGTATTTCAATATATGTGTGAACTATTTTCAAAGATCCAGTGAAGTTTTATTTTTTTCATTAAGTGAGACTTTAAAATACTTTTTACTTTTTGGTTTTAAATTTTTTGGACACTACATACATACATACATATATACATGCATACGTTACTATGTACATATTACTAATTTTGGAAAAAAAAATTGACTAAATTGAATTTTTGCGTTAAATTTATAATTCCTGCTATGTTAGTCTAAATCTAAAAACACTTTTTTGGCATGAAAAAAATCAATTGAAAACCATTTTAAGATTTTTTATATAATATTCAGATTTTCTTTTCGGGAACTGAACATTTTCCAACAATAATTTCTGGTGCCAATGCCCCGAGGTGCTGTTGTCAACAGATACCTGTAACTGACGGTTAGAAGGGTGAATTGGTTTAATACTCTTAATACCAACTCATTGAGCTTTATCTTCCAATGACTGGTTGAGAAACTGCCGTATAGGAAGGATTAGAAGGCCCGAAGACTTCAGCAAGGCGTTTGTCTATATGGCTACAAACTTATGGCAAAATTTGCGAGCTGTGTGAAACGTGAATAATTCACTCCGTGGTGTTGGTTCATCATATAACGCAATTTCATATTTTTTTTTCGTATCCCTACCGAATATTCCCATTAAGGGCTGTGTTTTTGTGGCGCTTGTTGGCATAGGCCCCAGGCTTCAAGTAGCGCCAAAGAAAAAAGTCCGCGATGGTTGAATCGGGCGATGGCTAGCAATGCCATCTTTTTTGTTTTCTTTCCTGTGCGCGCGATTAAAGGGTATATATAAGTTTGTGATTCCGTTTGTAATTTCTACAGTTCTTATTTGTGACCCTATAAAGTATACATATTCTGAATCAGAATTCATAGAAAAGTCGATTAAGCGATGTCCGTCTGTCCGCTGTTGTAATACTGTTTCTGAGAAAACCATTAGACTTGGAAACTTTTTTCTTTCACCACTCTCTCTTTTTTCTTTCACTCTTTTTTCTTTCACACCTCATCGATTCATGGGTTTGCTATTGAAATTCAGTAATATCTGAGATATATTCAAAATTCAGAAAACAATTTTTTTTTTGCAATTTTGTATGAAAATTTTTGAAAAAAAAAAATTGTTTTGTTTTGCTTCACACTTCACACACACATTAAGCATAGTGACTAAAAGGCAAAAAAAAAGTTTTTTCAGGTAACGGTACATATATACCCGAGATATATTTCAAATCGGGGTTTTCATGAAAATGCCGCGTAAGCAAACTTAAACAACTTTTTTTTTTTGGCTTAAAAGTAGTTGTGGTGATAAAATAAGGTTCAATAAATATGGAAAATTTCCGATATCGGTCCATGTATACCCGAGATATAGCCTGAACCGATTTTTCCATTAACATTTTTTTTTTTTTTTTGCTGAAAAGCAATTCTCGTTATAAAAGAAGGTTACTAAAATACAGAAAATAGAAAATATAAATAGAAAATAGAAAATATAATAGAAAAATCGGTTCATATATAACCAAGATATAGCTTTAACAAACTTTTCCATGAAAATCTTCATGAAAGATTTCTTTTTTGGAGTGGTGATTACAAGGCAAAAATATATATTCCATATTTAGTTCAAATTTTTAATATATACTATACAATATACGTGACTATCGTGAAGGGTATTTTAGATTCGGCCCAGCCGAATATACCACACTCTTACTTGTTTTATTTTATTTTTTTATTTATTGAAAAGTGTTACATTTGAATCAAGGCAGCTTTAATAGGTTAGCGGTATAAGCACAGCTGAGTTTCGTTTCCTTTGCGTAAATTTGTCAAACTCTCATAGTCTTCCTTGCTTTTTCATACAAAAGAAAAATAAAATTCTGACAACTTTTCGTAAATTCTAACAACAAAATACAAATAAATTTAATATAAATTTTGTTCCTTTTTACTAGGTACTTATTAGGTACTGTTTTCTCTGTGTACAAACTAATTCTGCCTTTTGTAAAGTAAACTTTCCGAATGTAAAAGCTATGTCAGGTAGTAGGTAGACCCATTCTACGAATTGGAATAAGCGATTGCGATGTTAATGAGTTTAAATCGAATATTAGGTTACTTCAAAGGTGATCGGTGAGTGCTAGATCACCTTTGAAGTAACCTAATATTCGATTTAAACTCATTAACATCGCAATCGCTTATTCCAATTCGTAGAATGGGTCTACCTACTACCTGACTCTTACGGAAGAAACTTACCTGGGCCCTAGCAGTAGAATATTATTTCTTATACCTACCTGCAAAATGTAATATTCAAAGAATTTTCACACCTCTTAGAGGTGAACACACAAAATCCTTAAATGTGTTTTTCACAATAGTAAAAACTAATTAATAGATAGGTAGCCAGCCAACTTGCCAAGTGCGAAGACCAAGTGCCTAAGTGTTAATACTCGTAAGTGTTGCTGTGGCCAACTAAAACGATATACGAGTCTGTCTTCACACTCTGCTACCGGAGAGTGGTTACCAGCTCAATTTCCCAGAAAACTGCAAAACCATGTAGTTGTAGCAAGTCATTTAACGGTTGACAAGCGTGACGAAAAGCTCTCGAAGGTCAAACAATATGAAAAAGTCTGACCGCACTTAAGAGATAATTATGATGACGCGAGCATTGTTTCTCAAGCCAGCTGTTTTAACGAGTAATTAATGGCCGTTGTCGCTATAAATAAAGCGATATTGGCAGCGGTTCAAGATTCTACAAGCAAATTAAGATTTGAAGATCGTTTTCCCAAAACTATTACCAGGGTTTTGAGATTTAATATTGGTATTCTAATGTATAATGTGTGAACTATTTTGACTTCTGACACATAATAAATCTTGAAACAACTTTTTAACTCCTGGTTTCACTTATACACTAATAGTGTTGCCAGGCGTAGGGATTTTTCCCTTTCCCTACAAGAAATAGATGGCACTCGTACTTGTTTCTTTTTAAATTCGTACTTACCTTACTTTTGACACCGCTTAGAATTGATTTAAGTACGCATGGACTGAATTTTATTTTCAGTGTAAGTAGGTACATGCTAAATACAATATATGTATATATGTTTATAGATATATGAATGTACATATGTAATTGCACTTTTTTTGTTTGCTTAATATTTTCATACGGAAAAAACATAATTTTGCAATTCAATTCAATCTTCAATTTTCTCACGCACAACAAATGTTTTCCGCCCGTCCAATTAACCTTTCCACCATAGAAAACAACTTTTTTCTGCCAGTCAGTCAAATTACATCAATGTGTCAATAACTGTTGGAATTTTTCAATTTTCTTTTTTCCAACCAAATCCTGTATTAATAAACTTCCAGCATTAGACTTGGCGGAAACTTGAAAAAAAATGAAAATGTTTAATTGCACATTTCTTCTGTTTACTCACGGTTACTTAAACTAATGCAAACGTATCTAGCAGATAAATTGTAAATCAATTAAAAAACTGCTAAGAATTTGATGCTGGATAAAATGAACAACAAAAAAAGAAAAAAATTTCAACGAAATGATAACAAGACCAACCGCGAATATTTATTAAACAGAGGCCAATAACTGTCAAGCGAGTGACAGCTCTATTTTCTAGAAATGATCAAAGCAAAATGGCGGCATAAAAAAACAAAATATCGTCACAGTAACTGAAAGAAGGCAGGTCATGGTATAATATATATGTAAATAATACTTATTCTGGGTAATAGTTACATAAATATTTTATTAACACTGTTATAAACTAATTTCTTTATGATCAAATCAGTAATGGAGTGCTTCTACGCAGATGAGGTGGCAATTAGCAGTGAAGAATAATACAAGAAATAAATGTGTATAAACCTATAATTCCAATATGGGACCTTTTGCGTTTTCAGCGACCATGCAATTTTGCTTTAGTTATAGAAATGAATGGAAAAATTGAATGTTGAAAGAGTTGCAATGTTTTCATCTTGACAGAAGTCGGAATGAAATGAAACAAAAATAGCTAAAGGCAAGCAAATAAATCAAAGCAATTAAATACCTACATATGTACATATACAACGTTTTTTTAGAGTTACAATAGTTTAAACCATAAAAAACCAAGACCTAAAGGGTGTCCCAAACTTAACCAGTTTAATTAAATTAACACACAGTTTTAGACTTTTTATTGTTATTTTGTAATTTATAGTTTGGCGTTTTATACATTAAGACCCGTGAAACCTTTCACGAGTTATAGCGAAATATACCACACAGAAAAAAATAGATGAGATTATTTTTTCAATCAAGTTATGTTTTTAATAAAAAACCATCAATTTAATCAAATTTGTATTGACTCAATCAAATTATTATTAATTCTGAATTTTTGAAAATATCTCTTAATAAAATGCAATTAATAAAAAGTTTTCCGAATTATTGATTGATATTCAATAAATAAATTTCAAAGGTTGTTACATAACAGAGAAGAGTTGTTGTTTCTTTAACAATTTTTTTTGTTAAGTATATTTTGCAGATTTTACATATTAACAAAAATTTTTTTCAACTCAATAATTTTTGATTTTAAGTTGAAAAAGCTATTTTTACTTTATAATTTTAATTATCAATCCGGCAAAAAATCCTTTTCACAGGAAATTTGATAAAAATAGTGCAATTTTTTTTTATCAATATCGCATCTATTTTTTTCTGTGCAGAGTAGACGACCTAATTTTGGGCTTAAATTAACTAGGCCTTTAAAAAAATATCTCTACGTAATAGAGAAAATCTAAAAGCCCATTTGAACTCAGCATACACCAATTTAAAGGATACTTTGGCTGTTGTACAGGGTTATTACAAAATGAGATCTCTTCGCTTATAACCAGTAGTACAATTCACTAACCTGTTTTAAGGCTAATAAAATTACTGGGGGTCTCCATTAGCCATGAACATGGCCATTTGCGATGTCGAACATAGCAAAAGGCTAATGTGAAGCGCTCATGTGCATGTTTCGTTCGTGCTCTGACATCGATGCTCGAGCATATGGCTGAGCATCACTGTTGCAAGAAATGCAGATTTATCTTCATTTTGCAGAGTTTTCCTCTCTAAAAACCCTAAATGAAGATATGAAGATTTTTGGCCTAAAAGCGCAGACTTTTAAAATTTTTAATAATAATGTAACTTTTTGTACTTTTCCCTTATATTTCTACTACCACTTGTTTACATTATGTTAGAATGAAAATATCAATCGTTCATGTTATAAAATATACAAAATGGAATAACAAAGTGCGAGATGTTTTTGAATGTTATGTAAGAAAATTAAGCGGAATTTCGAAAAAATTATAAAGGTTGAAAGCTACCTGCAATTGATTGCTTTTGAGCTCGAAGTTTAAAAAGTTGATTTGTTGAAGCGACTTTGGCAAGTTTCTAGAAAGTAATATGAGCTTACTTATATGAGCTCATTTTTTATAATATTCTTTTAAAGTTGCTATTCAAATCATGTTACATTTTTACGACGATATTTAAGTAAAGAGACATTTCTTAATTTTAATTTTTTTTGTAATTGTCGATACAAAATTCGTTTGCCTCTTTTCATCCTTTTGCCAATATCGATGTCAGTCAAATGAAAATAAAACAATTTTAAAAAGATAACAAATGAGTCAAAGGTAAATTAGAAAAAAACATGAAAAATGTTTTTCGTTGTGACAATTTTTCAGTACAACAAGAAACGTTCTTTAGACATGACTTTAAACCATTCTGAAAATCTGCTCTATCTAAAATATTTATTTATTTATTTAACTATACTCGTACAGTCGCAAATAAATTTGTATAGTATGGCATGCACAGCATGGGCGGAGTAACGAAAACCTTATGCCCACGATAGTAATAACAGTAATTTGCAGCGGCACTGTGACTAAAGGCCTAACTATAATGTGCATAGATTGGCTTAAGCTTTTACCAAAATTAAACGAAAAGTCTGTCAAATGCATATGTGAATGAAAAACGACTTTTAGTTGGCCATAATGTACTTATATGAACTTAATGATTTTAAACACATTGTTGCACAACTGCGTAGTACTTGTGTAATTACTAAGTAGATTATATAAAAAGTACTACAAATGACAACAAAGTATTTGTATGCAATAATTTCCAAACAAAAAGTATAAACAATTTTGTGGTAATTTGTGTAATTAAAAATTCAAAAAAGCTAAAATACATTTCTATTAAATTAAATACAATATTATTTGTTTAAATTTTTCTTTATTTTAATAATTTTTGTAAACACACACACACAAGCTCCTGAAAACAAATGATTAAAAAACAAGTAAGAGTGTAGTATATTCGGCTGGGCCGAATCTAAAATACCCTTCACGATAGTCACGAATATGTATAGTATATTAAAAATGTGACCTAAATATGCTCGGTTATATATGAACCGATAGCGGAATTTTCTATGTTCTGTATTTTAGTAACCTTCTTTTATAACGAGAATTGCTTTTCAGCAAAAAAAAAAAAAAATTTTTTTTAATGGAAAAATCGGTTCAGGCTATATCTCGAGTATATATGGACCGATATCGGATATTTTCTTTTTCCATATTTATATGACCCTATTTCATTACCAGAACTGTTTTTAAGCAAAAAAAGATGTCTAAGTTCACTTACGCGACATTTTCATTAAAACCGCAGTTTAGGCTATATCTCGGGTATATATGGACCGATATCGGAAATTTTCATTTTCCATACCTATATAACCTTATTTTGCTATTAGAACCGCTTTTAAGCAAAAAAGTTGTTTTAGTTCGCTTACGCCGCGTATTCATGAAAAACCCGGTTTAGGCTATATCTCGGATATATGGACCGATATCGAAAACTTTCATTTTTCATATTTATGTAACCTAATTTCATTACCAGAACTGCTTTTGAGCACAAAAAAGTTGTTTAAGTTCGCTTACGCGGCATTTTCATGAAAACCCCGGTCTAGGCTATATCTCGGGTATATATGGACCGATATCGAAAATTTTCATTTTTCATATTTATATGACCCTATTCCATTACCAGAACTGCTTTTGAGCACAAAAAAGTTGTTTAAGTTCGCTTACGCGACATTTTCATGAAAAACCCGATTTGGGCTATATCTCGGGTATATATGGACCGACATCGAAAATTTTCATTTTTCATATTTATGTAACCTAATTTCATTACCAGAACTGCTTTTGAGCACAAAAAAGTTGTTTAAGTTCGCTTACGCGGCATTTTCATGAAAACCCCGGTATAGGCTATATCTCGGGTATATATGGACCGATATCGAAAATTTTCATTTTTCATATTTATATGACCCTATTCCATTACCAGAACTGCTTTTGAGCACAAAAAAGTTGTTTAAGTTCGCTTACGCGACATTTTCATGAAAAACCCGATTTGGGCTATATCTCGGGTATATATGGACCGACATCGGAAATTTTCATTTTCCGTATTTATGTAATCTTATTTCATTATCAGAACTGCTTTTGAGCAAAAAAAAAGTTGTTTAAGATCGCTTACGCGACATTTTCATGAAAAACCCGATTTGGGCTATATCTCGGGTACATATGGACCGATATTGGAAATTTTCATTTTTCATATTTATGTAACCTAATTTCATTACCAGAACTGCTTTTGAGCACAAAAAAGTTGTTTAAGTTCGCTTACGCGGCATTTTCATGAAAACCCCGGTATAGGCTATATCTCTGGTATATATAGACCGATATCGACAATTTTCATTTTCCATACTTATATAACTTTATTTCATTACTAGAACTGCTTTTGAGCAAAAAAAAGTTGTTTAAGATCGCTTATGCGACATTTTCATGAAAAACCCAATTTGGGCTATATCTCGGGTACATATGGACCGATATCGGAAATTTTCATTTTCCATATTTATGTAACCTAATTTTATTACCAGAAGCGCTTTTGAGCACAAAAAAGTTGTTTAAGTTCGCTTACGCGGCATTTTCATGGAAACCCCGGTTTGAGCTATATCTCGGGTATATATGGACCGATATCGGAAATTTTCATTTTCCATATTTATGTAACTTAATTTTATTACCAGAACTGCTTTTGAGCAAAAAAAAGTTATTTAGCTTCGCCTGTGCGACATTTTCATTAAAATCCGATTTGGGCTATATCTCGGGTATATATGGACCGATATCTGAAAAAAAATTTTTTTGTCTTTTAGTCACCATGCTTAATAAGTGTGTGAAGTTTGAAGCAAAACGAACAACTTTTGTTTTCAAAAATTTTCATACAAAAATGCAAAAAAAAATGGCTTTTTTCGGAATTTTGAATATATCTCAGCTATACGTGGACCGATATTACTGAATTTCAATAGCAAACCCATGAATCGATGGGGTAAAAGAATGGCGAAAGAAAAAAGTTTCTAAGTCTTATGGTTTTCTCAGAAACGGTATTTCAACAGCGGACAGACGGACAGACGGACAGACGGACAGACGGACAGACGGACATCGCTTAATCGACTTTTCCATTAATTCTGATTCAGAATATATATACTTTATAGGGTCGCAAAAAAAAACTGTAGAAATTACAAACGGAATCACAAACTTATATATACCCTTTACATTTTTGTGAAGGGTATAAAAACAAAAAATGCAGACCAATGCAATTAGTTGAGGCTAACAGTTTCGTTGTTGAGGCCAAATAACAACGAAAAGCCTGAAATAATTACGATAACGCGAGAACTGTTCTCCAGCCCAGAGCTGCATCTAATATAAAACCAACTAATTCCGACATAATTTTCAAATTACAACCGCTTTTATTTATTATATAATCATTTTACCACATTCATCCGCAAATGTGTAGAGAATCTTCAGCTAGGTAAATTTTAACGACACAGAAGAATATACTCGTACATCGGTATACGTGTTTAGGCATTACATAATTTTAACAACTTGCATATATGTTTGTTTTCTCATTAAATCTATTTGCATTCTAATATTCTGAAATGCATAATTTCTTTCAATATGTTGTTAATATTTTTAAAACGGTGTATAAAAAGGTATATTAATAAGAGTTTGAAGATTTGCAAAATAAAGTGCAGATTTTTTTCATGAGAAATTCTTGAGTTTTGCAGATTTTATCTCTTTAAATTCTGGCAACCCTGCTGAGCATCGATGTTCGTCATGAAGTTGGCCATCATGAACAAAAATACACAAAATGGCGCCGAACTGAACACTTTGATAAGGTAAATCCGAACATACGTATACGCCACATCAAGAGCATGAACTTATTTTTACATTCACTCTGCCGACGTTATGTTCATGTTATGTTCAAGTCGATGGCACGTGAAGACGAGGAGTTAGAGAAATTAACATTAAAATTGGCGTTTTCACGATTCTGTAGCACTTTTTAACACTATTTGCCTTGGTTTTAAATCAGCTGTTTTTAGTTTTTATTATGTTAGTGGTGTTTATTTTAACAACAGTGGCGTTAAAATTTCTGTTAGAATAACGTCAAAGTATTTGCATATGAGTAAATCCCTAGTAATGAACGTGACATTCGCATGTGTTGAAAATCAAAAAGCAAAAAAACTAAAAGTACTTTCAGGTTTGACTTAATCTTAAATTGTAGCCCTAGCTGCCAGATATGACGATAAATCGTCATTTCGACGATTTTCATGCTCAACTTTACCAAAATTACGATTTTTGTCCTAAAAATGACAATTTTTGCCATATCAATAGCATCATTAAATCTTTTGAATTATTTGTAGGTGAGTCACAAAGTATATATATTCAGATTTTCACGAAGATCATTGTGATGCGAACTCGGGATCATGTGAACATGATGTATTTTTAATACGGCCGCTTAACCAACTCAGCCACCGAACTCTTTAATTATTCTTACGTTAATGTTTGCTATATATTGATCTCATATATGCAATTGTTATAACCCCAGTTGTTTGTACAGGATTTCCTGTCACTGAACAACCCGAATCCCAGTGGGTGCTGATGAGTAATGTAACGACTACGAAACACCTAGTTGTCCCCCAGCTATATCGTATTCAATTGTTTTTTCTGTTATTCTTTGGTCTTATTGTTTAACAGCAATTATTGTTATAATTAAAAATAATCCTTCTTCTTGACTAAAGTTGGACTCGAACTCACAACTAGTTAGTTAATATCGCGCATATGTGAATAATGTTAATAATTTGTAATAATTTAAAAATTCTCTACAATAAGTCTAATCACACAAAATTTTTCCTTTTTTCTCTACATGTGGAAATAAATCTCTACAAAAAGGGAAAAATCCCTATTGTTGGCAACACTGGTTTGGATATACATACATACATACATATATATATATATATATATATATATATATATATATATATATATATATATATATATATATATATATATATATATATATATATATATATATATATATATATATATATATATATATATATATATATATATATATATATATATATATATATATATATATAACGCAAAAAGTACGAAGAAAAATATAGTACATAAGTATACCCTGCAAAAACAGTGACGGTCGAATGACCGGTCATTTGACCGACATTGGTGACCGAAACATAGGTCACAGTAGACTTTGGAAATTTTTGAAATATATTCTTAAACATTCAACTTTATATCCCAAAAATCTAAATAAATTATTGAGAATGTAAAACAAAACTGCATTAATAAGACGGTTGTTCATTTGTTTGAAAGGCGTAAAGATATGTTGGGGACGTGTATAAATGAAGAAGATATTTGTTGTGCTTTGACAGGTTATTAGAGCATTTTTGCCAAGATCTTGTCAAATCGGATTATTAAGGGCAATATGAAGAAAATAACCGAATGTTTCGTATACGTGTGATGTTTCTTCTACCACATTCTCATAAATATTATATACGTATAACATTTTTGTGAATGTGTTGGAAAATAACATTTGAGTGTATTAGTTTCGGTCGTCTATTTCTTGTAGGGATACTTAGTACGTGTTTAATAGCAAAGTACTCTTAAATATAAGGTAATATTCATTGCATCTTTCAAAATAGTTTTTCAAATACAAAATCTGTCCTTTTTTCCTACTTGTGGAAATCAACAAATAAATCTGTACAAAAAGGGACAAATCCCTACACCTGGCAACACTATTAGTGTATAAGTAAAACCAGGAGTTAAAAAGTTGTTTTAAGATTTGTTGTAGGTATGTCAGAAGTCAAAATAGTTCACACATTATACATTAGAATACCAATATTAAATCTCAAAACCCTGGTAATAGTTTTGGGAAAACGATCTTCAAATCTTAATTTGCTTGTAGAATCTTGAACCGCTGCCAATATCGCTTTATTTATAGCGACAACGGCCATTAATTACTCGTTAAAACAGCTCTGGCCTGAGGAACAATGCTGGCGTCATCATAATTATCTCTTAAGTGCGGTCAGACTTTTTCATATTGTTTGACCTTCGAGAGCTTTTCGTCACGCTTGTCAACCGTTAAATGACTTGCTACAACTACATGGTTTTGCAGTTTTCTGGGAAATTGAGCTGGTAACCACTCTCCGGTAGCAGAGTGTGAAGACAGACTCGTATATCGTTTTAGTTGGCCACAGCAACACTTACGAGTATTAACACTTAGGCACTTGGTCTTCGCACTTGGCAAGTTGGCTGGCTACCTATCTATTAATTAGTTTTTGCTATTGTGAAAAACACATTTGAGGATTTTGTGTGTTCACCTTTAAGAGGTGTGAAAATTCTTTGAATATTACATTTTGCAGGTAGGTATAAGAAATAATATTCTACTGCTAGGGCCCAGGTAAGTTTCTTCCGTAAGAGTCAGGTAGTAGGTAGACCCATTCTACAAATTGGAATAAGCGATTGCGATGTAAATGAGTTTAATTGGACTACAACGACAAAATCAGCATGGACAACAACCTGCATTCATGCTGCTTGCTGTTTTCAAAATAATCATTCTCATAAGAACACGTGTATTTTAATTTTGAGCTTTTGTAGCTTGTAGCCTGCTGTCTCGAATGTGTTTAATGCTTTAGTGCAAGCATGAAATTAGATGACAAAAGTTGCGATTATCGAATCGTAAAAGATAGAGAATCGCACTACAGAAGTTTATGCTTATTTTAAGACATTGTAGGACAATCCCGCTTTCGGCTTATTTTAAGTGCACTTAGTACTTAAATTTTTGAGTGGAACTCGAACTAAAAGCAAGTAAACGTACTTAAATTTAATATGAGCTTTTTCTTTCTGTGTACATAGTGCGGTGAATTATTGATATACATATGTGGCTTCAATAAACCATTGAATTTATGTTAGATATATTTTCTATAATAAATTAGGTATAGGTACCTATACCTAAATATGTTTATCAAACAAACAATATAAATTTATTACTAAATAAATTAAACTGTCTTGATGAAATTGCCAGGAAAATATTTTTCAAATACTTGCAATAAATGTTTATTAATTAATAAATTTATGTTCATAAATAATAGATAGTTATCTTACACATATGTACATATATTCTTTCGAAGAAATAAATATAATATATAAAATAAATCAACCAATAAAATGCTTTAGGATTTGTGTTAAGCAAAAGACATGCGTAACCCCGCCTCAATAAATATGTAGTTTTCTTGGAACTATTTATCTTTTTGGGTTTGTGTGCTTTACTGTCTAACAATAGGTATGTGGGTGTTGCTTATAATTTTAACACTTTAAAAACCGGTTTAATGGTTTAGTTTCTTTCTGGCTTTTCTTTGGTAATAACCACCATTATAAAAGTGTTGAGGTACATATACTTCATATTTAATTTGTTTTTGTTAAGGGGAAAGGATTTGTTAATCTTTTTAGCAACAACTTTCTTATCTGATTACTAAAAACTTAAACCAATTGGATTTTTGAAGCGTTAGAGCTATAGTGGTCTCAGTTTGTCTTGTGTTATAGAGTGGCAAAAGGCAGCCATTTATTTGTTTGTTTTGCTGCAGCACATCTCTGTCTGTCGGATGTGTTAAAAGAAATTCACCTCAATATATTATTCACCACTACAAGAAATGCATAGGCCATAAATTTTGTTCACTGGGCACTACAGTGCTGCTGCTTTTTCTTGTTTCTTGGCCAACAATTGAAAGTTTAAAATTTGTTAATTGGTATGGTTTTCTCTTTCCCACTCATGGAAGCTAAAATTGTTAACTGGAAAGAAAATGACGAGAGGTTTTTTTTTCAGTTAATATGCTGCAACACCTCGGCATGTGGCAAACGGTTTCCTGCGGTACGCTGTCGCACACATACAGCTTTGAACAATTGTTGAGCTTCGACATTTGTGGGCTTTCGTGTTTCGTACAACAGACATATTGTAGGTATGAGTGTGTTGCTGCTTACAACTTCTCCCCTACAAGATTTGGAAAATCATTACTGTTGTTTTTGTTGTCGTCATCTTTTCATTAGCACACACAACGTAGTACTACACACACACACACACACACCAATAGCTGGCACAAAAACCACCCGAGTATTTTGTGCCGTCAGGGGTCGTTAAACAACATTCGAATGTGTTCACATCTTTGTTGAGTAAAATATTTCAGGAGTCAGTTCAGTCCTGCTGCGCATCTTGTAACGAATAGTTTAGTCGAACGAGAGCTGCTGCCTGCATGCTCAATGCATGCTGGCTCCAAACAGAACAAATGCTTAGCGGTGTTTAACGCGGCAATCTTAAAACATATTCGCATTACTTTTCCCCAACTATGATACATATGTGTAATTTTTTCACATTGAAATTAAAGCATTAATTAATGAAAGAAAACAAATTAACGGATTATTAAACAGCTCAAACGAAAAATAACACATCAATAAAGTTTTCTTTACACAAAAAAGCAAAAAAAAAAAAAAAGGAAAGAAAAATATTATATTCAAAATTAAGTGAAAGTGTACAAAGTGTGAAAAAGAAATTTAAATAAAAAGAAAATATTAATTAGAAAATGTTTAAAACCTAAAAAGTTGAAACATAAACAAGTGAAAAGAATTTGAAGAAGAAGAAAAAAAAAATACACAAAGCAATCGGTATAAATTTGCTTTAAAAAAAACGTTGAAAATTTTAAAAACACTAACAAGTGAACAAGAACTTTTTAAACCAAAATATGATGATGAATGCTTTTATTGACCCCACCACCACCAGTCAGCATCATTTAGCAAATTATGGCATACGCATGTCCCCCAATACCATTAATCAGCAAACGGATTTAGTAGCTGCCCAACAACAACAACAACAGCAATTGCATCACCAGCAACAGCAGCAAGATGAAAATCAACAGAATAACCAACAACAATTGGATACAACAGGTCTAATGTCTTCAGCCATTTCAGCGGGCATTTCTCCTGATATGTCTGCTTCCTCCTCGGCCTATCAAAACTCTGGCTATGCTTTCAACACGCAATTAAGTTCATATTCCTCTCGAGATTTTCTTTTGGGTCGCAGATCGGATCAGGATTATATGACCGCTTCTGCAACGGCGGCCCAAGCCGTTGGCCAATCGCCAGCTGATTCTATGCTCTTCCCCACCTTTCCCACCTCACACGCCAACCATCCAGATCTTACCAACTCTTTCGGCAATCACCCCTTCCACAGTCATCATCATGCTGCCGCCGCTCATCACCATCATTCCCATCAGATGCATATGGGCATGACAGATTATGCCGCCCATCCTTATGCTCATGCGCAACATCACACCAACTTTCCGTCGGTACATGCTGCCCATCACGCTCAACACATGGGCATGCATCCCGCCGGCGCTGGAGCTTTTCTACGCTATATGCGCCATCAGCCGGCCACTGCAGCCTCAGCCATTAAGCAGGAAATGCAGTGTCTTTGGATAGATCCCGATCAGCCAGGCGGTCCAAATAATCGTAAAACTTGCAATAAAATCTTTCATTCCATGCACGAAATCGTTACCCATTTAACGGTGGAACATGTCGGTGGTCCGGAGTGCACAACACACATTTGCTATTGGATTGGTTGTTCGCGCAACGGCCGGCCGTTTAAGGCCAAATACAAATTGGTCAATCACATACGGGTGCACACGGGCGAAAAGCCTTTTGCCTGTCCACATCCCGGATGTGGCAAAGTCTTTGCCAGAAGTGAAAATTTAAAAATCCACAAGAGGACACACACAGGTAAATCTTTCACATTCTTTTATTATTTGCCCCAGAAAAGGCAAGATCATAAATTTGCTATGGCTGTATTGCAATCAGCCACACAAAAGGAAATACTAAAGAAACTAGGAAATTGTTCTGCTTTAAAGGCGTTTGCTTGGACATTTAGGGGGGGGGGGGGGCTTTTTCCCAAGAATGAGTGTGTGCAAAGTAAATCTGTGTCCTTTTTTTTTGTTGTTGTTTTGAATTCGGAATTTTTTAAAATGTATTTACGTATAACATTAAAAAACTTATTAAATTAGACAAGAGAAGTGCGCTAAAACACAAAAAATAACAGAGATGAAAGCCAAAATTATTTGATATATAAAATTTTTGAAACAGTGAAATTAAAAAAAAAACAAACAGCAAAAAAAAAGAAACGATATTTTTATGTTTATCCGGAAAATAAAAAATTATTTGAAAAGTTAACTTTTCATACCTATTTGCTGTTCTGAAAATGTAGTAGTTTGGGCTTTTCATTATTTCGTTCGAACTGAAATTCGGAAATAAAACTTGGATAAATGTTCAAATAACTAGTACTGACACGAACCACGTTTTCAGTTTTATTTGTCTTTTTATATATATAAATAGTACTGAAATGAAACATATATTTTCAATTTTATTTTATTTTTTGCGATATGCATTTTGCCCAAAAAACGACATGCAAAATTTTTTATCTAATGCTTGTTATTTTATAAGAGCAAAATTTAGTTAGGTTTATCAAATTCTCCTTCAACAATGATGATCGTAATTTTTTAAGTGCCATTTTATTCAAAAATTTTATATTGCCGGTGGGTGCAAACCCAAGAAATGAAAGTGATAACGATGATACAGATAAGTTAGTGATTCTGTAACCGCTGTAATAAGAGATGATATTGCCAATGGACTTTTGTTAATAAAATAACAATTATTATTATTTTTTTTTAATATATTCCTTATTTTGCCTATAAATATACATATGCCCAATTGTATCTCAAATAAATATTTCGTGATCTAACCCTTTTATTTCAATGGGATTGTAATTATACTCAGTTTCTCTGTAAAAGTTTTCATTTTCGCAATGAAATTAAAAAGTGTTTTCAAACTATTACTTTTTGTGTAAAAGTAGTTTCGAGAACCAGACAATTCATTACAATTTTTTTTGTAGCGTTTTTTATTTATTGAATCTTCAAAATGAACTAACAATAAGTATTGAAATCTTAATACCTACTAAATTTAAAATTACACTACAACATTGGTTTTTACATCAACATTGCCTTTTTCTTTCTTGAATGTTTTGCAGTTAAAAGCTTTATGACCCGGCATATCACACTTAAAACATTTTATGGTTTTGCGCAATGTGCCCCTCTTTTCCGCATTTAAAACATTTCCTAGTCTCGCTGCGTACCCATGGGGTGGCGCTGTCTAGCCTTAGATTTCCGACCTTAAAGTTAGACGACCGCTCAGCGGAAGTGATCTTTTCGTAAACATCTAAATTGGCTTTAAGTTCTTCAATGGTTCTGCTCTGATATAGGACAGTTTTACTGGTCACGCTACCCGATATACCCTCTACGAAATACTCAATTAAGCTTTGGTCATCTAATTTTATAAAACTGCCTATTTCCATCAATGAGTACAAATATTGTCGGAACGTCTCATCGCTACGTTTTCTCCGGTTTTTTAACTTCTTATGGATGGATATGGCAGATGGTTTAGTTCCAAACTCTTTGCGTAGCACAGCTTTGAGCGTACCTCAGTCCCTGGCTTCTGATAAAGATCCTTTCGACACTGAGTCTTCAACATCTCTCAGCGTGAAAGGCGAAAACATTGCGGCTGCACCAGCTACTCCTGAAGACGCGTCGCCAAATTCCGATTATTGGCCAGCGTCATTCGTGTAACCAAAATGCGTAATCAATCTCTTCTGTAAGTCCGTTTTCCTTCCGTTCGTGTCCAAACCTAATTCTTCTGAGTTGGCTCTCAGCTCTTCTACTGTCAAAACTAATAATATCTCTTTTAGTAGCATTTTGACTACAAATTAATGTTAAAAAATAAAACACAAATGAAAAGTAAAGAGTAGAATGTAGAACACCAAAGCTTGAAAATTAAGTGATTTCAAACTATATTCACTTCAAAGTAGAATCAAGAACGTACCCGTATGTGTTTAAGCTGAAAGTCCATACCATTCGTTATATACATAGATGCCAGATCTAGTTAAATAGATGCCAAATCTGGTTAAAAATCGTCAAATTCGATGGCAAAAATCGTAAAAATCGTCATTATCATTATTGAAAGTCGTTTAAAAATCGTCGGCTAGTAAAATTAATTATTTTTGAATAAAAGATTTATTTAAACGGCGTAAAGTATAGAAAAACAAGTCATAGCGGCCTTTAATAAAAAACTAAAGTATTTAAAGCTATAACAACAAATATATTTTCCCACAAACATGAAGTTAATTTCATAAGTGTATTAATATTTGTAACATATATTTTTAAAATAAGATTTCATTTAATAAAAGGTACTATTTTTATAATAAACACTTCTGTTAAATTGGGCGTACTCGTATCTAAGTCCTAACAACCAAGGTTGCAAAGTTTTAGATACGAGTAGTCTTTAGTAACCAATGTTTGGATGTAAACTGATACATTTGAAGAAGACGATAAGACTAATATAGGTATTTGATATAAACTTAGTCATAGAAGTGTCCTATAATCCTGTTGTCCTGATAAAAAATTAGTCATAGAAGGACACTTTATTCCAAAAATCTAGCATTTTTATATTTATATTTTCCAATTTTCCTTAATTTAAATCGTATTATAATTCATTTTTCGAATTCTATCACGAAATAAGAAAATTCTATCGTTATGGTAGAAAAAATATTTCTTCTTTTATAATATTGTAAAGATTTATAAAAGTTAAAGTTTTGAATTCATAATATGTGTAATTGTTCGAGCTTAAGGTCTTTTTTGGAATTTTTAGTTTTTTTGGTTTTTAATTATCTCCTTAAAATATGAGCACATGCTTTTACATACAAATTTGTACAATTTTTAGTTTATAAATTTTTTTTAAGCGCTATTCACATATGATATTTTAAATTCAGCTCTTACAATATACAATATATGTATACTCTACAATAACTATCACATAATATTTCACTATCACAAACATACATACCATAAATATTACTTTCATTTCCTACATTAATTAACTTAAAAAAAAGGATTTATGCCTGCAACTGCTTGAAGGATATGAAAGTAAAATTGTGTTCTATAAAAATCGTCAAAAACGGACCTTAAATCGTCAAAGTGTACAACCAAAATCGTCAAAATGAGGATAAATCGTTAAATATGGCAACTATGGTTATATACGAGTACCTACGTTGTCGCATTTTACACATTTCATGCTTTCTGCGCGTTCTATACTCTTCTGAACTCAAGTTACTTGCAAAGCTTTTAATGCGATAAGTATTTTGTTGTCAGAAGTATTTTTTAAATAAAAACATTTTCTAACACAAAAATATAAAATAACAGTCCACATCTGAAATATTCTTGGCGATAACATTGAAAAAATAAAAAATAGCTTTTAACAACAACTGACAGTTTTTATTAGTAGCAAGTAAATATGTTTTTTGCCTCGTATGCGTCTATGCGTCCTATATAGCGTCAAAGCACCAGTACTCGTAGTCGGCAGTTAAACTTTTTTTCCATTTTTAAACTGGTGCCCTTCGATCGACATGCTGTGTTGCTAAAGGGCGTTCCAGGCTATCATACAAATCTTAAGATTTTGATTGGATTTTGTGAGACAAAAATCTAATGATAAAATGTGTTGCGACTGTCAAAAATCTTACGTTCCATCCCAACAAACACGAAATCAAACATTTGATATAAAATGACTTTAACATTTGATATCAAACATAATTTTCAAACTTGATATTTAATTATTTGATCTTGTTTAGGTAAATATTTCTTCTTTTTGCAGCTAAAGATCGTTTTAGGTTATATAAATAATTTAACAGTATTTATTTTCAATATTTCGATAACAATTTGTTATCATCGTCAGGAAAGTGAATATGTTATTAAAAAATTTGAAATAAAATGAAGCTCCGCTCGCCTAAGTATCTTAGACGATGATGCTCCAACGCCGGGCAGGTACCGAGATGCTGAAGGATCGTCTCCTCCTCCTTCTGATCTTGGCAACTTCTACAGAAGTCGTTATGGGGTAGGCCGAGTCTCCTGCCGTGGTTCCCAAACGGCATACGTATTTCAAATTTGTGATATATATTATATATTTACGTGACTACCGTGAAGGCCATTTTAGATTAGGCCCAGCCAATAATACTACTCTTTTACTTGTTGTTCTTTGTTATCGTTTATTTTTCAAACAACTTATTGCTTAACTACTTGCCCAAACTAGTCCGAAGAAAAAGTATGGGCTGTTTCGAGCAATAAGAGGAAGCATACTGTTCTCTCAAAAGCGCTCTCATTTGCCCAATTTTAAAGTGCGGGAACGCTTTTCGGGCAAATTGCAATCTCGCGGAATCCCAAAGTAGAGTAAAGAAACATACCTATTAGTAGCAAATAGACAGCGTTGCCAGCTTTGAAATTTCAAAACGCACCAAAATTGAGGAAAAACGCATTATTTTCTTATAAAAAAATTTTTATAAAAGCCATTTTGTACAAAAAGTGTATTTTCATACTATTACACAACAATAAAACAGTCAAGTGCAAGTGAGGGGGAAAATAAAACTAAATTACATATCGTCACGTAAAATCCAAAAGGCCGTAACAACCAAAAAATTCAAAACAGTCGTTTTGATTGATTATGATTATCTTTTCTTAAATCTTTACTTTTAAAAATACCGATTTTATTCATGAAAATTAAAAGGCCGCAACTACAATGTTAATAAATGTATAAACCAAAAAGCCGTAATTTAAAAAAATAATATAAAATTAAACGAAGTTGACGTTTGTTTTACGTTTTGTTCCGTTTTTGAAATAAAAATGTTTGCAAGATAGTAACTAGAACGCTGAGACCACTTGTTCCTTACCAAAAAATAATAAAATGAGCATATTTGGTCCACTAAAAAAGTTGAAAAAATGAATAGAAAGTGTGCAAATAAAATAAAACAGTATGCAAGCAAAACAATACACGGGCTTAATGAAAGGAAATATTTGTGAAAAATCACGAAGACAACGTAAAGATGGATGTACTTCAAAATTGTGTGCGAAAAGTCCATTGCCACGATCGCAAGGAAATATTTAATAGCTTCGGGAAAATGCCTTGGGATCAGAAAAAACATATATGTTATGGCTGTCGTTGAACGTACAAAGGTAAAGCGTATTCGCGTAGAAAACTCCAGAAGACAAATTTCGAGGAAACATTATCTAAAACATGATTCTAAACGTTCGCAGGTGTGTTTTCTTATGTTTGTGTTTACGTTAGGAATTAATGAGGAAATATTACGAAATTGGGTAAACTTCAATGATATACATGGCACTAATATTTCGACAGAGCAGGAGATGGAATATCAAAACGTTGAGAAGCTAGCAATCAAGGTATACTATACACAAAACGTTTAAATAGATAAAGGATATTGTGAAGCTAGAATCGCATTATCGCAGACAATACACGAAAAAACTCTACTTCTAATCTGAATTGTATTTTAAAAAACTGTGCGCAGAAATTGGCGCACCCGTTAACTATATTGTTTAACACTTCAATAAAGATGGGATATTTTCCAAAAGTGTGGAAGGAGTCATATATCATTCCACTCTTTAAGTCTGGATACAAATCCGATGTTAACAATTACAGAGGAATTGCAAAGCTTAGTGCTATTCCTAAACTTTTCGAGCAATGCTTGACCCAGTCTATTTGTCATCAAACACAATCGCTTTTGACACCATATCAGCATGGATTTTGTTAAAAGCGTTCAATTGCTACAAATCTGTTACACCTTACTTCAACGATAAATGATGGTTTTTATAAAGGTCAGGGTACTGATGTTATCTATACAGATTTCAGTAAAGCCTTTGACAGTGTTGACCACGTTCTTTTACTTAAAAAACCTGATGGTTTGGGGTTCTCTAAAACTACTGCAAATTGGCTCAAATCATATCTTGTTGGTCGTCAACAACGTGTACGTTATATTTATAACGTACACGTTGTTGTTTATAATTATAATTATTAATATATCTAAATCTATACCTGTAAGCTCTGGAGTACCGCAGGGCAGCCATCTAGGACCAATTCTTTTTATATTGTTCATCAATGATCTACCATCTGTCATAAAATTTTCCAATATTTTAATCTATGCAGACGAAGTAAAAATTTTTTTAACATGTGGGCTCTGGAATCAAAACTGCCTCCAACTAGATTTGGACAATTTCTTTAATTGGTCTAAGCAAAACCTTTTAAAGTTAAATTTCAGCAAGTGCAAGAAAATCTAACCTTCATGGGCATTTTAGGCTGGGTGGTCATGTATTAGATACAGTTGAAGAATTTCTGGATCTGGGTGTTTTATTTGATAGAAAACTTACATTCAACCAACACATTAGATTTTGCTCAAGTTAAGCAACGCTTTGTAAAGCGCTGGTCTAAAGAATTTGCTGACTCCACTGTTGTAAAGCAATTGTATACATCTTTAGTCAGGCCAATACTGGAATATGGCTCGATTATATGGGACCATTTTTATATTGTACATAGAGATTGAATTGAGTCTATCCGAAAACACTGTAGCCAACTTACAATCCTATGAGTTCAGACTGCAATAAATAAAGCTGCCTTCTCTGACAAGTCGCAGAAAAATGTTAAATGCCATTGTCTTCAAATTGATTAACGGCAATATCTGCTCTGAGTTTTTGGTTTCCAAACTAAATTTTGATGCTCCCCAGCATAGTCTTCGTCAATATCAACTTCTGTAACGTGCCGTCACGTTATCGCTATAAAAAGCTCGAAATTTGGGATTTAGCTGTCGTATATAAATGTATATTGCTCATGCCATATGTAGAACATAAAATATTTTGGTGCTTTTAAATTTGGATCTGTGTTACATAATTATTATATTAGCTGCTAAAGATTTTCAAACGCCGGCACGTCTACCGCCTACGACGAAGAGCTCACCTGCCGCCGTGAAAAGTTTTATGATGGCACATCTTTGTTGGTTTATATCAAGTGTGACGGTGTGAATGCAAAATCTAATTTACGTTAGACTTTTAGACAGTCGCAAGAAATGTGTTTAGATTTTTATCTCACAAAATCGAATGAAAGTATTTATACTTGTATAATAGTCTGATCGGGCCTTCTCCATAGACATAAATAAATAAATAATCCGATGTTGAAAGCTACGCACATATACATATATGAAGTTTATTGCAAGTCTAGCAAAGAGAATGTAACTTCTGTATCTCTTCCAAAGTTCATGACCGCAATAAAAAAATAAATATGTAAAATGATTTTTTTTTCGAATTTGCAAACGAATTTTTTATTTTTTATATTAAAAATACAAAGAATACGTTGAAAAACACAATTTCTCTAAATAGCTGTTTAATTACGGTTGAAAACTATTATTTTTTCAAACTAAATATAATTTTTATTAAAAAAACAAAACAATTCCAAAAGGCCCTAAGCACCATTATTTATAAGGTTTTTTTATTAAACCAAATCCGCATTGATTTCTGAAATTTGGCACTTAACAAATAAATAGTCATAAATTTATGAAGTTTTTTCCTTCTCCTTAAAAAAAGGAAAAAGTGTACTTACAGCCTTTGAGCTGTAAGGGTCATTGAGGTCAAATTTAAAAATAAAGGTGTAAAAGCTGCAAACTGCCATTGTTGTCAAAAAGAGTAACATGTAAGATCGATCCACATTATATTCCTATTTCCGCTCCTTACGGGGGCTCTCATATCAATTTAATTTTATTCTTAAAAATATTCTTAACGTCATGATGCGCTATACGAAGTAAATTTTATTAATTAAATCGAATAAATACGATGAGACTTCTAATAAAAACAAATAAAACTGCAAAATCAAAATTTAAAATTATATAATAAACATTATTATTATTATGAGTGGATGGGATATGGCCCTCATCGGCCATTTGCACTGCGACCAATATTGATCTATTGTGCATCCCCTTGCCCCATTATGGGTGGAGTATGTCAAGAAAACGGACAAGCTCCCTCATAGGGAGTGATATTAAATCACATTCACTTAACATATAAGCTTGTAGTAGCCTATATCTTCTGTGTCCCAGTGCACCACATCATCACCGCAGAATCTGCAAATATCTGTGTTGGAAATTCCCATCCTCTGCAGGTGCTTGTAGCAGTTATAATGACCTTTCAATGTTCTGAGACTTTTCCTGTCCAGTTTCAGAGCACGTTCGGCCCTCTTTTTATCAAAGTTTAGAAATTTCTTGGAGTGCTCAAGACCAGCTGTCTCGTTCCAATGTTGTTCAACGATGGACACCGTCCATTTTTTTATCTCCTCATTCAGGAGACCCTTATTGAAGCCAAAAGTTGGAGTGGGTCCAATAAAAGTCCCTCCGCTCCTTTCCTGGCATAAATGTCAGCCATTTCATTGCCGTGATGCCCTTCATGTCCTGGCACCCAGATCAGGGTAACCTGGTTCTGGCTTGCCAGTTCGTTTAGCCTGTTCTGACATTCCAGTACTAACTTAATAATAATAAACATACATATTTGTTTCTTGCTTGGGAATTATTTTAAATGTTTGATTTGTCTACATCACTATTGACAAGCAACTAAAAAGACTTTACACTGAAAAAGCCTTTCAATCTTTTGAATAATGAAAAATTTAATTTTGATTTGTTTTTTTTTTGTGCACAGAGAAAATAAATTCGCTACGGCCATGAATTCAATGCCGATCGAATGAATGCTGCCGCACTCATGTGAAACTTTCCTAAACCCATTTCTTGCTATTTAAGAATTTTAGTGAGAAAGTTCAAACAAAATAAAAAATTATGTTTCTCTTGCCTTTTTTTTAGCTGAAAAATTTTAAAGCAAATCAAAAATTAATGAACTAATTTTTAATATTGTAACAAAAGAACCTAAAACTAAGTCACTTTCTCAAATAAAAACTTTACTTTTTAGCGAATGCTCTTTAAGCCGAAATAGTTTCGCACATTGAAAAATTAACATTTAATAAAAGCACATTAATTTAGGACAAATTTTGATACGCGCACGTTTAGATAGTACGTAACAGAGATCTGCAACCAGTGCCTTTTTTAATGATCTAAGTACATCCGTCTTAAATCGAGTTGCGGTGTGATTGGCCACCGCATATTGTTGGCACAAGTATGTTTTATACTCGTTAGAGTTTGTATCTGTTAACTAGAGTATATAACATACCGAATCAAGTTTGTATGCGGTGGCTGCTTGACTTGGTTTCTCAAATTTTTTTTCCACATTCGGCAATCGAAGTCGTACTTCTTTTTAACAACGATAATAATATTTGTATGTAACACATTTACCTTACCCGTGAGAGTGTGTATGTTCAGTTTTTTGTATTTACTCACTCACACACGGTAAACGTATTCGTAAAAGACGTTGCCAGAAGGTTTTTAAAACATCACGCTTCAGTCATCGTGTTTTGAAGAAAATATATACACATATTCTATATACTATATATTTTTTTTTTACATAAATTTTTCAGTAAAAAGAATCTTTAAATCATCATTAAGTATTTTATTTTCAAAATCGTCAACTTTTTTTCAAACTATTAAATCTGGCAGCCGCAATTTCAATTACAGTTAAATAAAAGGTGACTCATATACATAACAAAACAATTTGTCGAGCGTGTTGTCTTTGCAAATTGATTTTGTGACGATGCCATCCATGTATGTATTATTAAGTGAAGTATTAGAAACGAAAATTCCTAAAATGTTTCTCTTAATAAGTGTTAGTAACAACAACACCCTTTTTTGTGGTCGTTTCTTTTACTCTTAAAAAAATACTCAAGATACGGAACTGATTGAATACATTTTTGATGTATCAAGAATTCACAAACGAACGACAGAAATAAATACCACCGCATCAATTTGTAAGAGTGTTTAATATACTTGGATGTGAAAACGATTGGTTAAACAACCGGTGTACTTATGGTTGCGGTGCACCGGTGCAGATCTCTGGTATGTAATACAATATACATACGAGCATTTAGATTTTGTGGAAGCAAAATATTACGAAATACTATCCGTAGTGAAAAAAACGCAGTAGTTAGTTTTTTCTTGTGTACATTGTGGGATACAGTAATACCAGAATGAAGATTTTACCTTAATTTTGAAGATTTTACAACCAAAATAAGATTTGAAGGCTTTGGCTCTCTAAGTTAAGATATTTGAGATTTTATGTTCTTCAATGAATGTTGACTTATTCAAAAACATATATTTTGTAGAGCTGTACTGAGCCGTTCATTTCAGTGACCGGTCTCTTTCGTTCAATTACATAAGACTGATCTGTTCGTTCATATCGTTCAGTTGGTCATTTTGAACGAACGTCACGTTGCCAACACTACAATTTTCCGGTAATTTTTCAACATAGCTCTGTAAAACCAACAAACCGGCAAAATAAAAAGTGATAAAGATTTATTGTTTTAAAAAGAGAAAATAATTTTAAATAAAAATTATTTAGGTGGGTTCAGTTTTAATTAGATCCATATTCTATTTTTGTTTTGGGATATTTAAATGTTCACCACCTAAAACTACAGTTGTTGCTAGTAATATTCTTTTCTGCAGCATTTCTTTCTGGCACATAAACTTTGTTACAGATTTGAATGTGTAATCTACAAAAAATCGTAGTAGATTTTAAAATTAAGATTATCATAATTAAAGACACTATCATACACGATCGTGCGATCTACTAAATAGAGCATGTGTGCTGAAAAAGTACTCAAAATGCAACTGTGTGACAGAGTTTTTGACAAATCGTGCGATTTGAAAAATTTTATGAAACTTTTCAAAACATTATTGCGATCACCACACTGTGAAAAATTGTGAAAAATATGAGAATATTGTTGGTGCCTCAAGAAAAAAATTTAAGTAATATAAAATTATTATACCATAAAAAATTATAAATAGCTTGTTTTCTATGTTTCCCTGCTATCTATATTTCGACATTTCATAGGAACTGTAATCATCAGTAGACTTTGGAAATTTTTGAAAGATATTTTCAAACATTCAACTTTATATCCCAACAATCCAAATAAATTGCTGAGAATTTAAAAAAGAAAAATACTCTAATAATACCTGTCAAAACGCAAAAAACAAGCTTTTTTATTTATACGCGTCTTTAACATTTCTCTACACCTTTATTATGTTAATAAAAGTTTTTAATTATTTTATTGTGTATATATATTATTGCAATCATACTTGTATAATAGTGTGGCCTACAACGCCATTTTGAAGCGATTTTTTCAAGTCGGCCATACTTTTGAAACAGTTTCCTGTGAATGAATCTTACGAAAAATGCTAGAAAAAAATGATAACTGCTATATGGATTATTTGCAGCTAAATCAGAAAACTAAGTGCTAAATTTAGTGGCAAAAATGCCAAAATGGCCACACTGATTGTAATTAAGAATGTAACAATATAAACGAACAAAACGCAAATGTAAATAAACAGCTGTTATTTTGTACTTTAGAAAATTTAAAAGCACGCCGGAAAGCGTAAAATCGCGTGACTTGCAGGCTAGCTTCAGAATTACTTTTTGCCTCTTAGTCGACAGCTGTTTTGTTTTCTACGAAAATACATCTGTGGTTACTTTGAAACAGCTAAAATCTTGGGACTTTTAGAACGCCAGCAAATTATCTCCGTGATTTTAAAACCGTTCATGATTTAAAATCACCGTGATTTTAGATCATTTGAGAAGACTATTAGGGATTTATTGTCTTCTAAAGATTGTACAAGAAATATTCTGGCGATTTTGGCGAATTTTGATGGCCAAAGTGGCGCTGGAGGTGGAAAAAACTTTGACATCCCTGCTGCAAAAAAATTAAAAGCACGCCGAAAAACGTAAAATCGCGTGACTTGCAGGATAGCTTCAGAATAGATCTGTTACTTTTTGCTTCTTAGTCGACAGCTGTTTTATTTTCTATGAAAAATCTGTGGTTACTTTGAAAGAGCTAAAATCTTGTGACTTTCAGAACGCCAGCAAATTATCTCCGTGATTTTAAAACCGTTCATAATTTAAAACCACCGTGATTTGAGATAATTTGAAAATACTTTTAGGGATTTATTGTCATCTAAAGATTATCCAAAAATTTTGGGCGAATTTTGATGGCCAAAGTGGCGCTGGAGGTGGAAAAAAATCTGACATCCCTGCTGTTATCTCGTGCTTTAGAAAAAATAAAAGCACGCCGAAAACCATAAAATCGCGTGACTTGCAGTATAGCTTCACAATAGACCTGTTACTTTTTGCTTCTTAGTCGACAGCTGTTTTATTTTCTATGAAAATACATCTGTGGTTACGAGATTTATGGGGTTTGCGCATGATTTTAGCAGAGAAAATCATTTTGAAACAGCCAAAAATCTTGTGACATGCAGAACATTAGCAAATCACCTCCGTGATCTGAAAACCGTTCGTGATTTAATATCTCCCTGATTTCACCACAGGCCTAAATGTTTCAAACCAATAAAGAAAGGTTCAACTTGCGTTGCATAAAAAAGTGAGACTTTTTGCTAAGTGTAACAACAAAGAAAGCGAATTATTACTTTTTTCTCTGTGTAGGTAAAGTAAATACTAGTAAAGTGTGTGTGTATGGGCTGCATGGATGGATCATGTCGGTAATTGTTTCATTTCAACAAACAACTTCTGAAGTAATAAAATCTGATTTTGTTCGCGGTTATTGTATCATAAACATTTTCCTGTTTTGAGAAAATTATGTGTGTATGAATTTGTAAAAAGCAAGTCAAAAATTAAAAAAATAAAATGGCTTTATCATTGAAAAGTAATTAAAATGTAACCAAATTCCTTTAATGGCGGCTTAAATCATACAAAAATGAATTATAAGACAAAAGTAACAAAAAAAAAAAACTAATAATTTAAGACATGATGATGGATTTGCTACACAACAAAAGCTGAGAAGAATTTTTTTTTAAAAATATTAAAAAAACAAACATTTTTATGGAATATTGATGGCTTAAGATTACAAAGCAAAAATCGATAGTAAACAATTTCAGCCAACAAATTATTTTGAACGAACATGTTCTTTCTAGATTTGAAAGCAGGAAAAGTACAAAAGAAACATATGTCTTAAATACTACAGTATGTACATATATTTATATATACACAAGTACTTACATATGGACATACTACAACAATATAGAATAAGGAAGTTGGCCAAGCAACTTAATTAAAAATATTTCTTTCTATTTTTCTTAACAAAAAAAATATTTTATTTGCCTTAAAACACTTCTGGCCCATTTAATTTCGATTGTTGGTTAAACAAAGTAATTCAAGTGTATCGAGTGTTGTTAAGACCACGACTCGTAAATCATAAACCTGGCGTTATAAATAAAATTTAAATCAAAATTCAAACATCTTCAAGTGTTTTTGTTTGCCGTTTTTTTTTAATTTTTGTATTTTTTGCATTAATGAAAAGGGGGTATTTTTGTTATTTATTTGCGTGAATGTACTCTTATTGGTTTTCGTTTAAGTACTTTTTTAATTTTGTTTTTTGTTTGATTCAGTTTATTTATTCGCTTTTAAGCACAAACATTTTCTTCCATGCACATAGATACATACATCTACATAGACATGGTTTTGACACTTGCACGCTGTTCTGACACGTGGCTAAACTTCCATTAATTGTTTTTATGTGATATTGAAAATATACACATACATACGTACATGCATATAAATACATACATAGCAGAGATCTGCACCGGTGCACAGCAACCAAAAGTACACCAATTGTTTACTCAATCATTTTCACATCCCAGTATTTTAAACACTCTTAAAAATTGATGCGGTGTTATTTATACCTGTCACTCGTATGGTACTTTTTAGTGGATTCAACTACGAATTTTGTTTGAACTTTCGCAGTATATTGAAGCATTATACTATATGTATGTATTAATGTTAAATAGTCGAACTTTATTTTTAATATTTCCAATATTATGTGATGATGGGTTGGTATCATTCGTCTAGCTCGAGTTCAATCCTGGCTAAAGCCAAGAAATATTTTTATTTATAAATTTGTTAAAGTTTTGTTGAACTTTTATAATTTTTTGAATTAAAAATTGTTTGGTTTGTACATATGTACAACAGGTTTTTAGTTCAAGTTTTTCCTTTCTTAATTTTTTTCTTAAGAAGGATTTTTTACAATACAAATTTGCTGTGATCAATAATTATTGATTGAATAAGACAAGAAAAATAATAATCAAATCTTTAGCTGGGGGACAACTAGCTGTTTCGTAGTCGCTACACTACTCATCAGCACCCACTGGGATTTGAACTCGGACTCGGGTCATGACGTATAATGATCTACTGCTTTAACCACTTAGCCACCGAGCATTTAATTATTTTCTATCTATATTCATCTCATATTGAATCACATATGCATTTTGTTAATTGCCCTTATTGTTTGTACAGCGTTTGCTGTCTCAGAACTAGCGGTATTTCGCAGACGCTACACTGCTCATCAGCACCCAATAGGATTCGAACTCAGTACCATGTAATCATGCTGTATTTTTAATACGGCCAGTTAACCAACTCAGCCACTGAACTCTTATTTATTTTTTCGTTTATATATGAGCAGTGTAGCGTCTGCAAAACAGCTAGTTGTCCCCCAGCTTTAGTGTATTCAATTATTTTTTTCAGTCTTCTTTGATCAAGAGTTATTGATCGCGGCAATTATTGTTATAATTATAAATAAAAATATTTCTTAGCTTTGGCCAGGATTGAACTCGAGCTATTTGTCTAGCTCAAGTTCAATCCTGGTCAAAGCTACCAACCCATCATCATATAATATTAGAAGTATTATATTATATATATAAATTTAATTTTTGCAGCTTCAGATCTTAATTTTTTTATTTTTTACAAAAAATTAACAATTCAAAATCTTTTATTTCTTGATATTTCGATAACAATTTGTTATCATCGTCAGAAGAAAATAACATTATAATTTCTCCTGACGATGATAACAAATTGTTATCGATATATCGTGAAATAAAAGATTTGGAATTGTTAGTTTTTTATAAAAAATAAAGATCTGAGGCTGCTTAAATTAATTTTTATGTAGCAAACGAAGATCGAATTATATTGAGATAAAATATTATTAAATATATTATTAAATTGTTTCATAGCTGCCTATATGCTGACATTTCATAGGAGCTACTCTAATCATCAGTCGTCTAGGAAGCTTTTGAAAGATATTTTCACACATTTAACTATATATCATATTATTTTAAATAAAACATTTATAAAAAAATATTTAAATTTTATTAAGTTCTTATTACATAAATTTTTCAAGTTCTTATTAAATTTTATATAGAAATGTGTTCAATAAGAGCTTAATAAACTTTAAATATTTTTTTTATAAATAAGGTAGTGAAAATCTAAAAAGAACAATGGTCTCATAATACCCTTCAAACACAAAAAACAGGCATTTTCTTTTGCAAATGTACCGTACTTTTCTCAAAAAATTTTTTGGAATATATAAAGGGACAATGTTACCACATACATCTTAAAATACCGAGGAGGCCATAAATAACTATTTTCTACAGAACGAGCAGTACGTGCATGCAATAGTGTTTTCACATCCCTTACAGACCCGGTTTGCTCAAGTTTCTCTACAATTTTTCCGGTTGTACGCATATTTGGACGATTAAATTGGCGAACTAATGTTTTCATAATAAGCTTCAATAACTTTAAAGCGTTGCTCAATATTGTGTAATTTTCAAATTGAATTAGTTTGATATAAGGAAATGTCAAATTAAACGCAGACAAAAACTTTACGTTTAGGTGTGGTTCACATTCAACATTGGCCCTTAAAATTTATCTACCCGCTATATACCCTTTACATTTCTTTGAAGGGTATAAAAATGTATAAAATTTTAAAAACTATCAAGAATTTTCAAAAGATAAATGTCTAAATGATGTCACAATGATTTGCAAGGAATTATCCGAAATTTCTTGTCTTCCCCATTTTTTTTTTTTTGGTTAATTTTCCAGTAATCGGCAACACTGATTATTTAACAAAGTTTCGTTTTATTTGCAGTTATTTTTCTTGGTTTTTTTATAGTTTTTTCTCCCATTTTAAACCAAAATTTTCGCTTTATTCTTTAACTTTAATGACATCTTCATGAATTATTTATTTGCCAACAGAAAAAAACCGGTTGGCTGAGAATTTAACTTGAAGCTGTTGTTTTTTTTTTGCCATTTAAATTATATAAGAAATTTTTAGTACAATAAGAGCATAAACAAATTTAATTTCTTTTCTTATCTTATCTCCATTTATTTGGTTGTATTGTTTTATTTGCATTTAAATAGTTTCGTCATAAATTTGATCACTTTAAGTTAAAACATTTAATGGCAAAGTTTATTCGTTTTTTAAATAAATTTATTTGAATTTAATGTATCTAATAAATACTGTTAATACAATAGTTTTATTTTTAGTTTGAATAATATGTTTTAATTTAAATAAATGAATTTTTAATATTGATTGACAGTAAAGACTCAAAATCAAGCTAAAAAACAGTTGTAAGTATAATAAAGACATAAATTTTAAAAGGCGTCTGAAAATCCCTGATTAAGATTTGTAAATGAGCTATTTCGGGTGAGTTCATTAGAAAAGAAGGGATGCTTTGCTGGGTATTTGCTTAAGTTTTGTGAAAATGTTGTAAGAAATTCAAAAAAACTTCAGTCAGTATTCGAATTCATGTTGGCTACATAGGCTTAATATCAATTTTTACCGGTGTCAAAACGCTTATCGACGTGGTTCTGAATTTTTTTGGGAATTCCCAAAACCGGCTTCGTGAATCCCCAAAATCCCCCACTTCCCGGGAAGCAATAAGGCAACTCCAAATTTTGCACTTAAGCACTATTTTCCCAAAATAGGCTTCGTGAATCCCCGAAACCCTCCACTTCCCCGGAAGCAATATGGCAACTCCAAATTTTGCACTAAAGCACTATTTTTGCCAAAATAGGCTTCTTGAATGCACTATTTTCCCAAAATAGACTTCGTGAATTCCCAAAATCCCCCACTTCCCGGGAAGCAATAAGGCAACTCCAAATTTTGCACTAAAGTACTATTTTCTCAAAATAGGCTTCGTGGATGCACTATTTTCCCAAAATAGACTTCGTGAATTCCCAAAATCCTCCACTTTCCCGGAAGCAATACGGCAACTCCAAATTTTGCACTAAAGCACTATTTTTTCCAAAATAGGCTTCGTGAATACCCTATTTTCCAAAAATAGACTTCGTGAATTCCCAAAATCCTCCACTTTCCCGAAAGCAATACGGCAACTCCAAATTTTGCACTAAAGCAGTAACAGTTTATATACAGTTTACCTGCATATGTAATAATCACTAATATGGCATGAATTTCAAGTGTTGCAAACATACAAGTGAAACTAATGCGAGGATGGATTGATATTAAAGCTATCTAGCGCCAAATGGCAGCACAAACACAAAACAAAAAATTATATATGTATATATATATCCTTTTTGTAAATTTCGATCCGTCAAATGACAGCTGTTAAACTTTCACCAAAATTTATCGATTAATTTATTGGTTGTAGTCGTTTGAAGTAAGCCACTTTTGCGCTTCTTTAAAAATGAATAAAAGTGAATTTCGTGCAGTGTATAAACACTATTATATGAAAGGGAAAACGGCGAAAGAGGCCTATTGCTCGATAAACATTACAGTTAGTCTGCTTCGTCAGATTACATGGTAAAATATTGGATAGCTGAATTTGAATGCGAGCAAACAAGCACTGCAACAACTGCATCAACGGAAAGGCCAAAAGAAGTGGTTACTGATATCGTTATTAACGATCAATATCGTTTTCAATGATCGCAGAGTCAAGTTACGTTAGATTGTTGATATGGTAAACATATCATATAAGTGTTCAACATTTTGCATGAACATTTGCATATGAAAAAGCTATCGGCAAGAAGGGTGCCGCGTTTGCTCAGCGTCGAACCAAAACGAGTGCGACAGACCACTTGACAGCAGTGTTTGAATATGATAATGCATAATCCTGTTGATTTTTGGCGTCGATTAATAACCGCTGATGAAATATGGGTCTACCACTACACTCCTGAAACTAAAAATCAATCGAAATGGGTGGAAGTGGTCCAAAGAAAGCGAAGACAGTGAAATCGGCTGGCAAGGTTATGGTCACTGTATTTTGGGATGAACACGGAATATTGCCCATCGATTGTCTTGAAAAAGGATCCACAACCACTGGAAAGTATTATCGTGCATTATTGGATCAATTGATTGGCGCAATGTAGAAAAAACGACCGCATTTAAAGACTGCTTATACAGTATTAGATACGGTGCTAAAATTACGTGAAATACACTTCGAATTGTGACTTTTCCTGTTGACGCCATATTACTTTTAAAAACCTTGTACTGTCTTTCATGATAGACTCTACACCTAAGGAATAGAAAGTATTTTCTTTAACAAAACTATCCCACTAACTAATAAAATAGATGTATATATTGAATAGAAAAATATATGATCACCATTTAGATACTTGAAATCTCTAGATCTGACGTTTAATAACAAATTATTTGTTTGAAAATGCACTTGGCGGGAAAAGGTGTAGCAAATTGTATAGAATTGAGCTTTCCAAAGCTTTTAAAGTCTTTGAAAATATTTTAGTACGTTTATAGCAACTGTTAAATAAGCTTTTGGAATAAAAAATCGGTTATATTTTTCACCATTGTCACTTTTGTGATGAGTGCCCTGAAGAATGGTTAAGCATTAGAGTGCTAAGAGTACGAGTATTAAGATCAGACAGGGCGATTTTAATTGCCCAACTTTTTCACAACTATCTTTTGGACTTGGTTTCTTGTCTACACACAAAAACTTTTTTTCGGCAATTCTTGAGCTTTCTCTAGCTTTTATTTCTTACAATTTACATTTGTTGAATTCACAAGCTCAGTCGTATCGTGTATCGATGTATTTGGAGAGACAATTTCAAACACAAACATTAAACTCACAAAATATATATTTGAAAATTGTTTTTGCTTTGAAGTTTTGTGTTTGAAATTTTCTCTCCAAATACATCGATACACGATACGACTCAAGGTGCATTAACGTATACACGGTGGCAGCACTACCGCATATGCCAGTTTTTGCTACTGGCAATATAGTAAGCTATTTACGTCAAATGTATTGTTTACTTTTTTGAAAGAGAATTTAGTATTTTATTCTGAATTAAACATATTAAAAACAAACTATTTTGTAAACATAAAAATAATTCAAAGAATTATAATTATGAAAAGGTACATTCATAGTTCATAACTGTGAAAAAAGTTACAAATATTTTCGATAAACATTGCTTACCACATGCCTGTTTTTGTTGTAATTTTGCTCTAGTGCTGCCACCGTGTAGACATTAATGCACCTTGATACGACTGAGTTTGTGAATTCAACAATTGTATATGCACATACACATACATACATGAAAGAAGAGTGTAGAATTGCTGAGATTTGCCGAGTGCCAGCAATTCTTTTCCCCTTCTTATTCCCCGCACCGAAAGTTTCTATAAAGTCAAGAACTGCCCAACTAAAGTTACTGTGTCTGACCTGGCACTAAGTGTACGAGTATTGAGCTAAAAGAAGACGGTGTTGAGAAAAAAATGGTTTAAAAAAAAAATGTTTTTTCCTACTTAGATAGCTTCAATATCAATCCGCCCTCGTATACACTGAAAAGAATTCCTTCATTAATGAATATTGACATTAATGTAATGAAAATTTTCATTATTTTTCGGCCAATGATGACCTTCATTGGACTAATGAATATTGTTTCACTAAAAATTATGTAATGAATATATTCGTTAGATTAATGATAACTTCATTAAGTTAATGAAGCATGAATCATAATATTTATGAATAGTTTACATTAAAACATAGAAAATATTCATTAAGTTAACGACTCAATTTCATTGGTTTTATGAATTTGGTACATTAACATTAAGTAAAACTATCATTCCTTTAATGAATCTTCTTCATCATTCAAACGTATTTTTTTCATTAGGCCAATGAATGTGTTACATTATTTTTATGAAATATTTTCACTAGTGTAATGAATACATTTATTGAACCAATGAAAATGTTCACTAATTTGGTGAAAAATGTTCTTCATTCTAACGAAATAAAATCATTAGTTTAAGGAAGAGTTGCATTATTCTAATGATCTTTTTTCGTTAGAATTGTGCTACTGAAGA
This sequence comes from Thecocarcelia acutangulata, assembly GCA_914767995.1. NCBI lineage: Eukaryota > Metazoa > Arthropoda > Insecta > Diptera > Tachinidae > Thecocarcelia > Thecocarcelia acutangulata. Next base: position 32,958,124 of record OU612094.1, on the reverse strand, counting down.
GAAACTAAACAATTTTTTTTATATTAAGCATAAAATAATTTTTTATTGTTTTAATACACTATTGAAATTTTTATTAAACAATTTTTACACAGTAATTAATGTATTAAATAATTTACTTTATAATTTAGTTAGTAGTTGTAATATATTTATCATCTCACTTTTACTAAATCTCTAAAATTTTGCACTAAGCCTTCAAAAATTTTTTATTACAAATCCAATGAAAATTTCTAATGAAATTATGAAACCTAGTGAATCAATTTGAATGAATATTTTCATTAATGCTATGAATCTTCATTGATGGAACGTAATTTTTCATTCCGTTAATGAAAATTATCTAATGAATTGGGTTCATTAAAAATATGAAGCAAATATTTTTCAGTGTAAGCTTGTTAAAAATCGCCTAATTCATGTTTTAATTTATTTACAATTAGTGTATTTCATTACTGTAGATATTTGATACTTAGTTACTCGTATTTGCAGGTTTTAATCACTTTTCAATTAATTATTCAAATTAAATTATTAAATAAGATGTATGTACTAGTTTTATGAACGAGAAATTTAATCGAATTTTAGTAACTAAGGCCGATAGTTTTTCTTTCGAAAAGGATAAATGCATTCATTGTCATAAAAATTTATTGAAATTTAGTGCAGACATAAATAAGTAAATCGTTTGCCCTCTAGCGAAAATTGATTTCTAAAGAAATGCTTAGCAAAAGAATTTCAATTCTTAGCTCGTGTTTCAGATTATGTTAAGAAATGAATATTTTTATGAATTATGTGCAGGAAAATAATCTAGACAGATGGTCGTCTGGCCAAAAATCGTATGCTTTAGAGGTAATTGTATTGTTAAAGTAAAAATCTTTAAAAGCGGATTTAATTATAGCTACGCAGAAAAATTTTTTTCTTGTTTAATACTGGAATTCACGGAATAATATAAAAATTTGATTGACCATGGCCCGGCGTGGATTCGAACAAAAACTTAGTTGTTGAGCAAAATCTGCTATATTTTCAACAACAATAATATTATTACACTGATGGAAAAACTTAGCTGGATGTAACGATTTTTGCACTAATGTTACGATTTTGTGGTTGTTTTTGGGGCCAAAGTAAAGCTTTATTCGGGTTAAGAATATTGTTTCATAAAAGAAATAAAAATTGTTTGTCTCTGTGGCAGAAATCGAATCTGCGAGCTCGGAAACGATGGTCGAACGCTCCACCAAATCAGCCATCGAATATACAAAGACTTTTACATATCGCTCCTTTATTGCAACATAGTCATATCTCAAAAAAGCTCGTTTCGAGAAAAACACATTTAAAACTTTTAGCTTCCATACAAGTCTTAGCAAATTTTTTGAGAAAATATCTCCTAAAGGAAAAACTTTAAAAGCAATTCGAATAAATTTTTGGCACAATATGAAAGGTAGTACTGTTAACAATTCTGAACTGTTAACTCGAAAAACTCATTTTTTGAGATATGACTATGTTGCAATAAAGGAGCGATATATACAATACAATGAAATATGTCCATTGTTTTAATCACATTCTTATGTAGCTGTTACGAAAGTCTTACATTAATACAATCAAATATTTTACTCATATTTACTACATTAACTACTTAGCTATAGCGAAATTTTTAAGCTGATGGCCCATATCAAGTAGAATCAGTGAAAGTGTATGAGATAAGTTACACATCACCAAGCATAAAACGCTTAGACGAGTACGACCGCAAAAAATAGGTTTACTTTCTACCTTTGCACGCGTCATAAGCGTTATAATAGTCGCAGATCAGAATTTATTTTATTTTTTCAAAGTTATCGCCAAGAATATTTGTGCCGTGGATTGTTTAAAAAAATGTTTTTATTTAAAAAATACTTCAAACAGAACAAATAGTTTATTGCATGAACATCAGAAAGAAGTAGTTAAGACAGAGAATAAGGGTACAAGAAAGGACAGTTGTACAGAATCAGTCAATTATATAGAAGTAAAGTTGTGAAGAGCGATGGAAAAACTTAAACTTATTTAAACTTATTTAAAATAAAATGATTGTTTAAAGTTGTGAAAGAACCGAAGTGAAACAAAGTTGAAATTTCTATTTGTGCTTTCAAAAAAATTTGAGAGTTGATAAAATCTATTTTTTTTAATTTGACGTAATACAAACATTTCCACCAGTCTGCATTCAAGCTTCAGTTTGATTGGATCACGGAAAAGGGGTTAAAAACTTATCCAAAATCTCTCACACAGGCAGACAGACGGGCACTAGGAGCATTATATCTTATAAAAAAAAAAAATAATAAAAATTAAAAATTGTGCCGTGTACATGAAAATCGCTGATACACGTGTATTTTTATTTTTCCTCCCTTTACCGAAAAAGTATATTTGGCTCATGGGACAGAAAAAAAGTTTGCTTTTGTAACGCGGTGTAATTAACTCAGAAAAAATCACAACTACGATATAAGAACGGAATTTTTAAAATATATCTGATTTTAAAGCGAAATCATGATCACATGAATTTACTTTATTATCATTTTCTGTCAGTGTAACAAACTAACAACTACCAAACTTCCAACCCTATCCACTCTTTCGCAGATGACAGCAGCATTTGCCACTCGTACTCTTTTAGCTATAGGCCCAGCCTATCAGAGATCGCTGCCAAGAGACTAAATATGAATGATTCACTGAATAGTGATCTTCTATTGGTCTCTGAATGGGGTCGTAAAAACAGGGTAGCCTTTAATGCTCGTAAGACCCAGTGTAGCTTATTGACGCACAAACAAACGACCGCAAATGCTGCTTCATCTGTACTCATGGATGGTATAAATATTGAAGAATCGGATGCTCTTGATGTTCTTGGAATGAAGATACAGTGTGATGTTCGCTGGACTGAACACATTTTTCATATCTCTAAAGAAGCATTCAAGTGCCTCGGTTTTTTGAAACGGTGTAAGATGTACTTCACTCCATCCGATCTCCTTACTATTTATACCACCTACATCCGACCGAAAATGGAATACAACTCTCATGTTTGGGCCGGTGCCTCAAAGTCTGTTTTGGGGTTACTCGACCGTGTGCAGGAGAGGGCGAAGAAGCTCATCGGTGACAGTAGGGTATCCAACTCTATTGACTCACTGGAGCATCGACGCAGTGTGGGATGCGTTACTCTGTTCTATCGATACTACAATGGATTTTGCTCTGACGAGATTAAGGATCTTGTTCCCGAAACGCGCACATTTTTACGTAGCACGCGTTCATCGTCTAGAGCTCACCCATTTGTGGTCGATTGCCCGGGGAATCGACCTACGCATTACAGAGAGAATTCGTTTTTCAGCCGCACGCTTCGTCTGTGGAACAAGTTGCCTGCAGAAGTGTTTCCTGTCTGTTATAACGTTGGAAGATTCAAGTCAAATGTTCACAAACACTACTTCCGCTTTCCCCCTCCTCACAACCTATTTTCCTAGTTCTGGTACAATGCACTGCATATGTAGGGGTCATCCCCTGAGTACTGGTCCAATAAAAAAAAAACAAAAAAAAAAAAAAAAAAAAAAGTTTTCTTTCGATTTTTCTGCGTGTCATGTAATATTATCAGTTAAGGCAGACACAGGTAGAAAAATGTATATACGTACTTATTTCTAAGTAATTTTTTCAATATATCTGACCTTGCAAGCGCAACTTGCCTTATTTAATTCATTTTCTTCAATTCGTAAGTTTTAGAAATTTCTAACATTCATTCACAAAGTAAATAGAGATGAAACAAGACAGAACAAATCGTGTAACTCACTCATTGGTATATGAAGCGTTTTTAATTTCGAATTTTCTATTGCTATTTACCTATGTTTTAATTGATATATCGTACGGCTTTTGCTTTTTAATAGCATTCATCTGTTGAAGAGCTCTGTAATGAGTTTTTGCAATCGGCCTATCAAATGGAGAAAGTGTCGTTAAGTTAAAATTAAGGAACACCGGATTAGATTGGGCTTTTTAAAATTGTTTTGTTATTGAAAGCTACATATGTATATATAATATATTTGGCTTCCGCCGAATATATTTGCGGATAGATATTGTTATGCATAGTTTGAACTGTTTTGTTGTAGATATTTTACCTGTTTAAAATATGTATGTACATTTTATTCAAAAAAGACTAACTTTGCTTGCTGACGATTTGCGATAGTCCTATTGCCGATTTATTTCTCTGAATTTGTCGATTTTAAACCAGATTTATCTGGCAACTATGGTTGCACGTAACAATTTTTGTGCAATCTGGAGAGAACATGAAAGAGTATTTTTTTCATTTCCTGTACAAATTTGCCCGAACTTTTTCTTTCGGTAAGTTCAGAATAGACTTTTAACGTCTAAAATCTCTGAAATATACCCTAATCTAAAATGTAAGTAGCACAGGTACCTGTTGTACTCGTACTATTGTGTTTTTTTTTTGCATTCCAGACGGTTTGGGTAAAATCGCTTAATTTAGAGAGTAATTTCCATTTTAATTACGCCGAATTGCTCCGAGATCTCGTGCAACACACTTTATATATTAGAGATTTTACCAATATTTGTATTCGTATTTGGGAATTGAATTTTATTTATATAATTAGGCACAAATATCCAGCAGGCACTGTATAGGAATGTTAGCTATATAATATGTACATGTATATTTATGTTCATATGTAGGTATATACCTACATATGTATGTATGTATACATGTGCGCATGTAGTACATACCTGCATGTATTGAAAAATAACTTTCTCTGGCTTGGAAACATTTCTGCATGCACAATTTCTATAATTTTCATCCTTATTTTTGAATAAAATTTGAAGGCTTTTTAACGATTTTACTTGGCTTAAGAATTTATAGCTTCAAAATTTAACTGTCATTTGCAGTTGTTATTCAATGGTTGCAGTCATTGTTCTTTTTTTTTTTATCAAAGTACCAGCCAAAAAAAAATTATTCCTTTTCATTCACAACATATGATGACGCCATATTTGTTTTTGTAAAAGTCTTTCGTATGCAATAACAAAACACCATACATATGCTCAAACACACAACAGCAATTATATCCGTATGGAGTGTTTTCATACATATATTTTCTTCTGTTTTGGATGTTGTTGTTATTATTTCTGTTTTTAACAGAATCCCTCTTTCTCTCTCTCTCACACGTATATTCATTCTTGCCAAACATGCACTTCAAACAGGAAAACAACGGTAATACTCCAAGGTTTTTCAATAAAAGAGTGTTTTGTTTAAACAAAAAAAAAAAACACAACAACAAAAAATATCAAAAAACAATTATCAAGAGTACCATAACAAGGTGTTGATGATAAAACAATTATTTTGCCCATTCACAAGCATAAGTGCGTACATACATACATATGTATATTCATATGCACATATGTGTGTTTCAATGTATGTGTGTGTATTCACATGTGCAAGAAAATGGCATAGATTTTATTTTCCTCTGGTTAAGGAAACCTTTAACAAGGTTGTTGTAAATATATAAATGTACTAAAAACAGGTTTCATATGCACATGAAACAGAGACAATAACCTCCCTTTTTAAAACAAAAGCTGTTAAACAAAAAAGTTGTTAAATTTAACTGAACTGTAGAGTTTAAATAGTCTTCAATTAATAATATAACAAACATTATGTGCAAAGCCTGTTTTTTTAACCAACACAACTACAGAAAATGTTGGAATGAATCGTATGAAAGCAACAACTACTATAAAGTGCAATAAATGGTCAATGGAGCTAGCCAGTGGGGGAATATATGTATGTATATAGAGGTATGTACATACATATAATATTTTTTCAGATGAATATGCAATTTAATATTTCATTAAAAATAAAAGCAAATCCATACGTAGGTACGTACTTACGAGTATGTATACATATGTACCTATATGTAGTTAATTTTTTAGCAGTAGCATAGTATTTTTGCTTTAAGCTCGTGTTCAGTTATTTTTGATGATGTTTTTTTAAATTGTTTTCTTCTGCTTTTTGCTTTTGTTAAATAACCACAATTTTTGGTTTTTTATTACCTTATTTTTAAAGCAATTATTGGCTTTTATTTGCCGTTAAAAAATGGAGGCGTTTTTATTATTGTTTTAATTTATAATTATGCAAATTGTTTTAAAACTTTTTTGTTTGTTTTTCATAATGGACAATTTTTACTTGAAAACAATTATAATGAATGACCAGGATTATTTAAAGTGGCGTAATGATTTTTTTTTAATTAAACGCATATATTTTAAATTATTGTTAAGGTCATTAATTTTTTTTGTAGGAGTACAAGTTGTGTATATTGCTTACACGTTGAGAAGGTCAAACTGTAGAATTGGTTTTGTAATTGACAGGACCACAGTTAAAAGCAGACTAAACTATAACGGTTGTCAATTTCTCGCTAGATTTATAGCTTACCTACTATCTACAACTGCGATTAACTCTGACATAATATCTGAGCAAACGTCGGCAGAGTGAGAGAACGAATGCCCATCTTAATATCTAACAAGGAGTACACGTGTTTTTGTAAATCTTATACGAATTCATAATCATTGAAACCAGAGAAGAAAACACTTCTTTGCGATCAGTATAATCTTATAAGAACAACTAGCTATGTAATTAACTTAGTGTACACACCGGCGGTAATATCCAAGATGAGAACGTTAAATTCAATCGCAGAGAGAATTCTTACGCGTAGACTTAAAATCAGTGTTATCGCAGCCTTATAATAATTTTTATGAGAGTGTTCTTATGAGAAATGTCATGGCAACGATCTTATAAAAACAGCTGCCACAAAAGCCACTGCGTAGGTATTTGTTTACAAAAGACGATTACCGATTGTTAGTTTTGAAAAATATCTTTTAAAAAACATTTTTGAATGGAAAATAATTTGTTTTTGTGTATTAAATATATACTATAAATGATTAGGTTAGGTTTTACAGGCCGCCAGTATCATGAAACCAGCCCACTTGGGTTCTTTTGGTTCCGTTGTGTTGTCTGAGGAAGAAGTGCAGCCTATGAGACCTACACTTCCCCCTACTATAAGTGATTAATTTTGTACAAAATGTGCACATATACAAAATTCATATTATATTATATTCATCGCAAAGAAGTGTTTTCTTCTCAGCTTTGAATGATTCATGAATTCTTATAAGATTAAGAAGAATACGTATAATCCTTGTTAAATGTTAAGATGGACATAAAGAAATTCGTTCTCTCATTCTTACGACGTTTTCGTTGTAGACACTAGGTTAGAAATACTTTGTGTCTCATCATAAAAAAAAAATTTATATTATCCTATAGCAAAAATCGTAGTTTTAAGGACAAAAAACGTCAAATCTTCATTGAATGAAAATCGTCATAATCTGCTGTTTGCTGCTTTCCGAGCGTCTTAACTCACTTTCATAAGTTAAATCAACACTTCTACGTTTCTACTTGGGCTATATATCACGTGGTTACAGTTTGTACATATTTCTAGGTTTTTCTTAAATCCCCATAATTTTCAAACTGCATGGCGTAGATTTTTTTTTGCTGATTTTGCTAATGATGGTTATAATCAATGCTGTCACCCTGTTTCGGCTTGACATTGAGTACCGGCGTACCCTGTGTAAATCTTTAGACTTACATATATTTTTTTTTAACGGTCCTTGAAATATTTTCAGTAATATTTTAGAATATTAAAATTGCTTTTTCTCAAAAGCAGGATTTGCGAGTTAGCTGTTACTGTGTAACCACAGATATATGTATGTACTATGAGAATCAAAAGTAAGTCAACACCAGTAAGTGTGTCTTGTTTTCTAATATAATGAAATTATATTATACATATCGAACAAAATTGTTAATCATTATTTATAAAGTTATAATAGGCAACATAGCTAAAATTAAATATAATTTCTTTTTAATAGTTTACAACAAAGAGTCGATAATAGCGAAACAGTATGAACTACTCCAAAGTAGTCCAAAAGCGTTCCACTTAAAAATTTTTGTGCAATTTTGAAAGAAAATGAGAGTAATTTTTTTCATTTCCTGTACAAATTAGCACGAACTTTTTCGTTTTTTTTGAATAATCAGCTGTTTTATGTTTACATATACAGTATTGGCCAAAACCTAAGAAACGCTGCTTGGTTTTAGCTTGTAGCCAAATTATATTTAAATGAACATATATCAATTCAATGCTTTAATGCAGTTTTATTAGTTAATGTATACAAAATTACAAAAAAAAAAATTTTTTAATTATCTCTCACCTAACGGTTCTTTTAGAAAATTTGCAAATTGGAAAGAAGTATTTGGTTAACCTTTTCGTTTTTTTTTTTAGATAAGTTGGGTTGAACTAGAATTGAATAATCAGACTGTTTTATGTTTACGTAACGAAACTGAAAATGTAATCAGAAAATTTGGAAAACAGTTTTTGGTTAAACATGAGTTAAAAGCAAAATGGAAGGTTAGACAAATTAAAAATAACATTGTGAAGTTGTAAACAGACAGAACATGCAATTGTTATTTGGCTTTTCATTTTATAAATATGTACCATAAAAATCTATTGAAAATTTTACATTGCGTTAATTTTACAGCTGTTGGCAAAAATGCAAATTTTTTATTATATGATGTTAAGCGTTTTAAGCGTCTAAAATCACTAAAATATATTTTAATCTAAAAAGTACGCAACACTAGTATTGCAAGATGAATTGAATTGTGGTTTTTTGCGTTCCAACAGTTTTGGGTAAAATTTGCAAATTTAGAGAGTAGTTTGCTTTTTGCTCTCATTAGTCCGAACTAGTTCGAGATCTCGTGGAACACACCTAATATATGATCAAAAGTGAGTATGCATCGATGTATAAAGGAAATGTATGCACGTAGAAAAAAATATATGGTTGATATGACAATATTCTAAGGGCAACATATTATTCTTGAATTATATGGTTGTTTGGGAAAATATTATATTGTTATATTTGAACGCCATTCATTGATTTGCCTTAACATAGTTCTGTAAGAAATATGCTATAAATAACTATACAAAATTCTGATTGAACATTGTTATAACTGGAAGCAACCACAGTATTAATAAAAGTTACCATGATAATGTCATACCTAACCATGTTATTATGCCAAACAATCATATTACTTTCATTAATTTCATAAACTGCTTTATTGGCATAAAACCATATGTATGTATATGTCATTACTCACAATATTAATTAAAAAGAGGTCGCTTTTGAATAAACAATACTATTTCATTTATTTCAATATTAATAAAATGAAAATATTAGGTGTGATATATTTGTATAAAATAAAACAATTAAAATAATCAGCTACATATAGTTGGGTTCCAATAGTAATCGGTTTCAATGGCTTCCAGTATCTATTAGCTGAAATAAAAAGAATTTATTATGTATTTAATCGATAATTGCATGTATAAAATTCATATTTTTAACCATATTAATACGGTTGGATGCAACATTGTATGCTTGTTCATAACAATAGTATGGTTCGGCATTAAAATTATTGTGGTTGGAACAACAGTATGGTTGGATGACAATATGGTTAACTTTGCCATAGTATTGTTGATTATGACGCACATACAAATATATACATCTTAATATACTGGCGTACCTTTTCATTTGATCAAACGCTCTACATGTAATTTTTGCACAATTTTAGTTTTAAGTCTTTTTCTTATGTAGATCAAAAAATTTTTTTTTTACTTAAGCTCGATAACACAACTTATTTTCATAAAACAAAAATAGAACTAAAAGAAAATTATATGTCAACGACTAATATAAAAAATCGTTAATGCTGACAATAGTAAGTTGATGTTGTAAACGAATATTTGTTACATGCTAATAATCATATTATACATATGATAAAACCAAATATTTCAGTATTGAGTGTGATAAAAGCTATTGTGGTTTTTAAAAAATTACATACAATACTAACATTGCAAGCAACCATATTCGGAAACTAGTAGGTGGTAATAATAGATTTGCAGAAATGCACACGAAAACATTTTTATGGGGAAACAAACTATTATTAAATCGATAATCGGCTGTCTTTAACAATAATGCACAATCTTACGGCGTATGTACTAATGTTGCTGTAACCATATTTCAAACTGTGTTTTCTTTTCTTATTTCTCGGACGTCTGTCATTATATCTATGCAAAGTGCTTCATATTGTGCTGTCAATAACTGCTTTATCATACTCTGTAGTGATGTACCGCATAGAACGTGGTTTATTTTTAACTATGGCAGCAATCCTTCTTTCCTCTCTTTCAGTTAAAAACCTTGGACGATCTCTTTGCTTAAGATTGTCTATTTTCTTAAAGTTTTTTTAATTTTTGCAAAAAATTTTTTTTAAGAGGTGTGGTGGTGTCTTCCTGAAATTTTACTAATTTTTCGAAATGATTTACCTTTTTCTCTTAGCTCTAATACAATTTTTTCTTGTTTCTATTGAAATTCCCGCTCTCATCTTTATTCGCGGCTTTTATAAAACTTTACTGGCAATTCCCCAAGGGATGTTGATAATCAATTAACTAAAATAATAACTTTTTGTCTTTTTCAATAAAATTCGTCACAAAAATAGCTGTAAATCTAACGGTCTTAGCAAAAAGATTAAATGAGAGACTGTTTACTCACTTATGAAGCGTAATTTTTGGACAGTTTTAGTTAAAAGTTATTATAAAAAATTGTTGGTCTTATTTTTTGAAACTGGCTAAATGAGCATCAGGTTGGCTTATAATGGTAGTTACTAAGAATATTCTAGTGCTAATACTAGCAATGTAATAAAACGAAATATAAAACTATCACTGATGTTAACTCACTTTTGATGCTCATAGTATTTATTAAATCTGAGTACGTGTTACTACTTTTTTTCAATATTAAAACTTGTTGCACATAAATTTCCTTAAAACCTGTCAAAAGTTTTTACACAATTTAACTCCGATTACAGCTAATCACCACCACTTTGTTTTATATTTACTTTTTCTGCTTAAGCTCTATTAAAAATAGTTTGTTTTTTTTTTTCATGAAATAATAAAAATAACAATTTTATTTCGGCTATTCTCTCTACATAAAACTTTGTGCATTAAAATAACTTCAGCAGTGTTTACAGGGGTCATTAAAATGAAGTTTGCTGCGAAAAATAACAGTGGAAAAGTATAAAGCATGCAACTAATTACATTGCAACTTGCAGGAGAAGTGGCCAAACTCCTCTTTATTTAATGTAATCAACTCTGTTAAAAATGGGGGAAAACAAGAGTGCAATAATAATGTTATTGCTTTTATATTGCGATGGATAAAAATTGAATGAAAATATTTTCAAACATTTAAGATTTTTGTGAAATGTTTTTGCATTTTTGTAGTTATTTAAATAAATGTTAGATGTTAGTAGTATGTTAGTCACTTTGATTGATGATTTTATTTTGGTGTTAGCAATTTTGCTTTCACGATAATTTTTTGTTTGTTTTTCAGAATACAGGAAATTGTCTTTGACATACCAACAATTTTTTTTATTATTATTGTGAAATCCTTTTCTTTCTGTATAATTGTTAGTTAAAGTTATTGTCATGCTCGGTTGGGTTTTAGAGACACAGAGCCCACCGTTGCTCTTCTAAGAACTATTGTATGAGTTTCTGAAACAAAAGAGCCCGCTTGCTCTTTTCTCTTACTTTGATTTTTAAAAATCATTAAAGAGTTTTTTTTTGAGAATAAAAATTGACAAACAATTTGCTACGCAGTTTGCTATTTTTTTCATCTCACAGCAAGCAAATTTTCATTTTGAAAACTACTCTTTTCGAAAGATTTAAAGATTAAACTCATTACTTTTGCATGTCTGTCAGTCTTAAGTTTTTTTTGGAATTTTGCAAGAAAATTTTAAGAATAAAGTGTTTGGATGATGGAACATGTTGAAATGCTAGCACAACCTTAAATTTTCTATTTCAAATTTAAGGATGGTTAAAAGTTTCATAGACTTAAAATCGAAAAGTGCAAACAATTTACTTTTGTAGAAAATATACTCATCGACAACAGATTTTCTACAGGTAGGATATACATATCAGTGATCACCAAAAATCATGTTTTTATTGATTAACTCATACTCCTGCACTAAATTTGTAATCAACAAAAAGCAGGCAACAAAGTTTAACGCTGAGTAAAATCAGCTCGTCTTATATGATGAATAAAATTGGCTTCATGTTTATTGTTGCTTTGATAGTGAGTTGTATGAACACGTGTGAAACATATTTATATAAATTTTTCTTTGCTTTAATTACATTTTATTTTAAATTTCACATAGGTATACACATACACTGCGTGTCATCATGTTAGCGCCCTTCTTTACACTTTCTTTTAATGTTAAATGGTACCTTATCTATTTGTGTTCTGGACTTACAATTTCTATCTATTTGACTTCTATAAAGTTTTCTTACAATAAAACAATAATGACTAGTACAAGGTGGCGCAAAAGTAACCCTCCTAACAGAAAATGCTATAAATTTTGCAATTGGCCCCTAATGTCAGTTCTGTTTTGACATTTATGTAGTAAACACATGCGAAATACACGTTAATAAACAATGTTACGCTACACTGCTCCAGAACGCGGAATATTGAAGAAGATGATTTTTCATCAAAAATAATCATGAGTGATGAGGCCAATTTCCATCTAAGCGGGTACGTAAATCAGCAAAATTTACGCTTCTTTTTACGCCAAAAAACAGCGGAAGGTTATTTTTGCGCCACCCTGTATAACGTTAAAGCTAATATTCTGTTTTTAATTTTTAGAAAAATATATTAAACAATGTAACCAAGAACTGGTCATCAGGATAGCGCCATTTCCGATCATTTCAATATATTTAATTTTTTATTGCTAGTTTGTGATATTTTGAAAGTTTTTAAATAAAATTAGTAAAGTGTGGTTCCGCCTTTATTTGACATCACCTCGAAAATTCGATTGGGAATGCAATTGTACAGATTTTCAATGTAATTCAACGAAATGGTAGACCAAGCGTGTTTGATGGCTTCGATTAGTTCTGGTTTTGGGCTGTATTACTTTGGGCTGTATTATACTTTCCTAGCCAAACAGTACCATACGTTTTCGATTATATTTGGGTAGGGCGAGTACGAGTATGTACCTAATAAACTAGTTTTATGTGTATATAAATTGTTGTTATTGAATTTTTTTATTGTTATGTAGGCATTTCCATTATAATCAAATTTTTTAAGTGTTTGTCAAGAAAGTTGTAATATGTATGTACTTTGTCTTTTTCTATAAAAACCTGTACTATTTTCATTTATTTTTTCTCCAAAAGAAGCCATCACAATGTTAATGTTTTTCATGTCGTTGAGTAGGTATGCTTTTTTTTTGCAATCGCTCAAAGCTGTTCTCTGATACATACAGTGCTGGGCAAAATACTCAAAATAAGTATTTCAAATACAAAATACAAGATACTTTCAATTTGTGTATTTCAAATACAAAATATAACTAAAAAAATACAAATACTTTCTTGTATTTCGGTCTCATAAAAATGTATTTTAAAAACAAGTATTTCAAATACTTGCCCAGCCCTGGATACATATGTATGTAACTTTTGTTCAGTCTTCTTGAACAAATGTTATTAGTTAAGTTAATCGCGCATAGAAAACTTGGCTGCCGCTGTAATCTAATATACTGATGTAATGTCCGAAGATTAAACAGTTGAATTTTGAAAGTTACTACAAATCTGCACAATACGTAATCAACGAGGGCGGATTGATATTGATGCTATCTAAGTAATAAAAAAATATTACTTTTCAAAAACCATGTATTTCTCCACATGGTCTCCTTTTAGCTCAATATATAGGGTGTTTTTTTAAGCCCGATAGAACTTGAAATTGTAAAAAATAACACAAAAAATTAAATTGTAATCAAAATTTTTTTTTATTCGAAAGATCAATACGTGACATTAACATTTGAAAATGATTTCGGGCATATGGGCACCGCGGCTGTTCTTGACGAAGCGCATTCTGGACGTCCAATTTTGGGCCACTTTTTCGAGCACTGCTGGCCGTATGTCACGAACAACACGAACAATGCTGGCCTCCAAGGCGTCAATTGTTGCTGGTTTATCAGCATAAACCAGTGACTTCACGTAGCCCCACAGGAAATAATCGAGAGGTGTCAAATCGCACGACCTTGGAGGCCAATTGACAGGTCCATTTCTCGAAATCAACTTATCGCCAAATTTTGATTTCAGTAAGTCGATGGTTGCGTTCGCCGTATGGCACGTAGCGCCATCCTGTTGAAACCACATCTCCTCCGGATCAATGTCATCCATATTTTCAAACAAAAAATCATTGATCATGGATAACGCGAGCTCCGGCCTCATTTTTGAAGAAATAAGGTCCGATGATGCCACCAGCATGAAAACCGCACCAAACAGTGCATTTTTCTGGATGTAATGGAGTCTGTAGGGTCTCTTGTGGATTGGTCTCACTCCATATGCGGCAATTTTGCTTATTAACAAACCCGTTAAGCCAAAAATGCGCCTCATCGCTGAACACAATTTTGCGATAAAACAACGGGTCTGATTTTCAAAGTAAATTTGGATAATTTCGTAGCGTTGTTCAAGCGTGAGTCTATTCATGATGATTTGTCAGAGTATACTGAAACAAATAAAAAAAATGTTTCATCAAAATTTAATTTTTTGTGTTACTTTTTACAATTTAAAGTTCTATCTAGCTTAAAAAAACACCTTATACTTAGGCCCAGTTTTTGAGTTCGTATTGAAATGTTATTTAGCTTTAAGTTCCATTTAAATACGAAAATCAGGTTTTCACTACAAATTTGGACTATACTTAAATGCCCAAACTTCTTCATTTAAGTTTTATTTAAGTTTTTCTTATAGTCCATATGGTTTTTGTGTGCTTGCATTTGTATTACTGCAAAAAATGTAAACAAAACACACATACGAGCTATTGCCTGCAGAAGATATTCGAAAATTAGTTGCTAATTTTGCACCAAACAACAGCACAGTATAATAATTTATTAAAAATAACTTAGTGTAAAATAAAATTGTTAAGTTTTGCTATTTATAAATTTAATATTTTTCTTTAAGAATTTTTCTGTTCTTCCACTTGCAAACAGCTGTTCTATGGAATACTTTCCATAATATTTGGAATTAAAGTAGAGCTGCCACACTTTCATCGCATTTAAATAAGAACAATAATTCAATAGTGATAAACTGAAGTAGCATTTAAATACAACTTAAATTTAAATGAAAATTAACTAATTTTGTATTTAAATACGCAGTCAAAAACTGGGCCTTAGTAAGACGACATTCCAACTTTACACCATCTGAATAATACGATTGTGGGAGCCAATCAAAATACGTGTTAGTTTCGGTAAGCACTTCTTCGTTAGAGATGAATATTTTTTTTGGGAGCAAATTTTTCAAGTTTTCAAACAGGAAAAAGTCACTAATAGCTAAATCTGGACCATAAGGTGGATGATAAACCAATTCGAAGTGTATTTCACGTAATTTTAACTGTATGAACCGGTGCCTTGTCTTGGAAAAAAACCATTTTTTCTTCTTTAAATCTGGCTGTTTTTTTTTTTGTTACTGCATCAATCAATTGATCCAATAATGCACGACAATACTTTCCTGTAATTTTGGATCATTTTTCAAGATAACCGATGAGCAATATTCCGTGTGCATCCCAAAATACAGTGGTCATAACTTTGCCAGGCGAGTTCACTGTCTTGGTCTTCTTCGGAGCACTTCCTACAGCTTCCAACCATTGTTTCGATTAATTTTTCGTTTTAGGAGTGCAGTGGTGTACCCACGTTTCCTCTAAAAAAATATTGTTCAAGTTTGAATTGTGGATATTTCCGAACCCTGGCTGCTGTATTGATATCTAAGGGGCGCTGCTGAAGTTCGTGCTTTAAAAAGTCTGGTTGAATTTTGTGCTAAAAAGAGTTCTCTGCTAGCATCCAGAAAAATCATTCGTTTCTTAGCTTACTCTTACGTATGTGTACATATATTGTATAAGGAATGTGCGAATTGTGCACTTTCTTGATCATTTTTTGAAAATTATTGTGTTTTATACTTTATTTTCTCTTTTTGATTATCTGGCTTGGGCTTTCCATTCCGCTTTGGCTGCCTGGCTGTTTCGAAGCTCAAGGGCAGACATTTTCAAATATCTTCCACTATTTTCAATAAAATAATGATAAATTAAAAGGAAAAGGGTTCTAATATTACTTTTTAAAGATTTTCTAGTCTATTGCTGATTAAGTTAGCCCTTATAAAATGTCTGCTCGTATATAGCGTATAAAATGCCTGCTCGTATATGTAGACAGCTGGGAAGCACAAAAAACAGCTGTAAATATTTTTTGATTTGTATTAAGGTACAATATGGGAATAAATTTTTAGTTTTTTAAAATTTTTAACTGTAAGTTTAAATTCAAAAAGTTTATTGAAATACTTATAATACGAATTTAAATACCAGTAAAAAATATGCTCGTGTAATGCGTTCTTTAACAAACACCAGAGATGCCAGTAGGGGTAGTTTTTCTGCAACGTGCGAAGGGATGTGTTAGAAACGGTTCGTTATTGTTGCCATTATTTTTAATAATGCGTAACTAACATGCTTGTCTGTTATAAATGTCAAAATAGAGTGCTTGCGTACTTTTTCCATTTACATTTATTCTGGCCTTTCAAACTCATTATAATTTCAAGGTATTAGAAAATAAATAAATTTGTATTATTTAAAAAAATTAAGTATATGTACACATGTTAGTAACTATGGTGGTTCTTTTATATATTTTTCTACTTTTTTTTTTTGAAGAAAGGGTTGGTTTTTGAAACAACTGAAGCCATTTTCATACTTTTGTTTTGTTCTAGTTTTAGGGGAGGAAAATCTTCTCTTCTGTCATAAATATTTCTATGCTGAGTTCCCTGTATGATTGTCAACATAATAAAGGATGACAGTTTTCTCAGTTTATTGTTGGTGTCTAGTTTATTAACTGTTGAAGCCAATGTTGCGTGGTTTGAGCCGATTAGTATGAAAAAATTACTAAATTAAGAAAAAAAAAGAAGCGAAAAAAGTAAAACAAATAAGACCAACTTATAGAAATTGTCTATTTCGTAGTAAAAGCAGATGAATGCAGAAAAAGAAGGCGTTACTGTACTGGAAAAGAAAGGGTTAACAAAAGTAAGGATTATAATATATATATGTGTGTGATGTATGTTTATTAGCTTTTAAAGAAAAGTTTTGAAAATGGTAGCGATTCTGCAACTTTCGTAGATAAAACGATTTTTTTTTAAAATATGTTAGATTTTTTCTTTGTTTTTGGGCCAATGTAAATCTTTAGTCGGATCATGAAATTTGTTCGTTTATGAAAAAACAGTTTTCATTGTAAACACAAAAGAAAGTATCTTCTAAATGGAAAAAAGAGTACATATCGCTCCTTTATTGCAACATAGTCATATCTCAAAAAAAGAACTTTTCGAGTTAACAATGCAGAGTTGTTAAGAGTAATACCTACATTTTATATTGTGCCAGAAATTAATTCAGATTACTTTTAAATTGTTTACTTTAGGAGATATATTCTAAAAATTCTTTCTAAGACTTGCATGGAAATTAAAAATTTTTAATGTGTTTTTCTCGAAACAAGCTTTTTTGAGTTATAACTATGTTGCAATAAAGGAGCGATATAATGAAATGAATTTATCAATATAACGAAAGTCACACATATGTCTGTGCCAATATGACGAGTGGCTCATATAGAATATTGTAGTTTCGAGATATTACCACTTTTGTTAAACTTTTTGGCCCGAACTTTTATGCTATACCTGTTAGCAACAAATTCAGAAGATGATTAAGGCAAGTTTTTTAAAAAGTTATAAGTGGATTCATAATATTTTACATCTTTTCGAACCAGTATGCCCGTATACAAAAATATTTTATAGAGAAATTGGCGTTAGAAAAATTCTAAAGAAAATACTAAACTGCCAAAAAACAATGCTGAAATTTTAATTGAATTCTAGTTTTATTATTTTAGTCAACACGCGAGGGCTGATCAAAAAAATAATTGTTATTTTCAATTTTTTCAAAAAGTATTTATTTATAACTATCAATAACTATCTTGTCCCGTTCAAAGTAATCCCCCTCAGATAACGAGTGATTTTTTTGCTATTATCTTTTTGGCAACACTAGTTTTGACAGCTCACGCACGTTTTGTATCTTGTGTCACTGTCAAACATCTTCAGTTTGGTCTATAATTTAATTATGAATCGTCTTACAAACGAACAACGCTTGCAAAGTATTGAATTTTATTACCAAAATTCGTGCTCTGTTAAGAAAGTTCGTCGCGCGCTTCTTCCATTTTATGGTCAGTTTAATCGACCTACTGAGGCTTCTATTCGGGCTATTGTAAAAAATTTTCGCACCAAATTTACATTGTTGGACATTAAACCACCAACACGCTTGCGTAGAGTGCGAACTGAAGAAAATATCGCAGCCGTATCGGCCAGTGTTGGTGATGACCGTGAATTATCGATTCGGCGCCGTTCGCAGCAATTGGGCCTCTGTTACTCCACTACGTGGAAAATTTTGCGGAAGGATTTGGGTGTGAAGCCTTATAAGATACAGCTGGTGCAAGAATTGAAGCCAAACGACCTACCACAACGCCAAATTTTTGGTGAATGAGCTCTTGAAAAGTTAGATGAAGATCCACTTTTTTATCGAAGAATTGTGTTCAGCAACGAGGCTCATTTCTCGTTGAATGGATACGTGAACAAGCAAAACTGCCGTATTTGGAGTGAAGAGCAGCCAGAAGCATTGCAAGAGCTACCAATGCATCCACAAAAAACAACCGTTTGGTGCGGATTATGGGCTGGCGGCATCATTGGGCCGTATTTCTTCGAAGATGATGCGAATCAGAACGTTACTGTGAATGGTGAGCGCTACCGTGCGATGATAACTAACTTTTTTTTGCCCAAAATGGAAGAGCTTGACTTGCATGATATGTGGTTTCAACAAGACGGTGCCACATGCACATGCAAACAGCACGCGAAACAATGGACCAATTGAGAGGCGAGTTCGGTGAACAGTTTATTTCACGCTTGGGACCAGTCAATTGGACGCCCAGATCGTGCAATTTAACGCCTCTAGACTATTTTTTGTGGGGCTATGTTAAGGCTAATGTCTATAGCGACAAGCCCGCTTCGATTGACGCACTGGAAGCCAACATTGCCAACATTATTCGTGAGATACCGGCCGAAATGTTGGAAAGAGTATGCCAAAATTGGACCAAGCGGTTGGACCATTTGAGGCGCAGCCGCGGCCAACATTTGCATGAAATAATCTTCAAACATTAAATTATATCGACCCAACTATCGATCCAAATAAATATTTCATGCAATTTTCTGAATTTTATGTGTTTTTTTTTTTTTAATTTCCGATAGTTCTTATAAAATCACCCATTACTTATTTTTCAGCATTATTATTCACTTAATGATGATTATTGTTATTTGAAATACTATCTCACAGAGAAATAATGACAGTTGAAAGCGGGAAATTTTTTCGCAAAAGTTTTACAGACACAGTTTTTCTGTAAAATGGCGAGTAATTTCCTTACGTGACAGCTATTACTCACCAAGAAAAGTTATAGATACAGTTTAGTGAGAAAAGCAGCTGTTTGTTTCAACTTTGTTTCATTTCACACGTTTCAGTCGAAAAGTTTCTCGTGGCGAGAGTTACAGAACACAGCCGCTGGGCTGAAGAACAGCTCTCGCGTCATCATAATTATTTCTTAAATGCGGTCAGGCTTGTGTTTATTGTTCGGTCTTTGAGAGTTTTGCGTCTGACTCTCACTGGTTAACGGTTTGCCTCAACTAACAGTATTGGTTTACAATTTTTTTAGAGGTTATTCATTGTTAATCACGTGGAAACTTCCTATGTAAAGGCATAGGTCGTTATAGTTAGGCACAGGGACGCTACAAAAGTACTGTTAATACCATCTTGGGCATTATGATCTTTGTCACCCCGCCCATGCTGCGCACCCTATACTTTGTAACTGTACTAAATAAATAAATAAATAAATACTAAATAAATAAATAAAATAAGCGTTCAAACGGGAAAGATTGTCAGACCTATTGTTAAAAATGACATTGTTATTGTTAGCAAAACACATTTTTTTAAATACAAAATTTTAATAATTTTTTTTTTCTTTTTTTTCAGGTAAATTGCAAAACAATATAAAAATATGACAGCAACTTATCAAAGACTGTTTGGCAGGTATATTAATTTAAAGTTAAAAATATAAAGTAGAAAGTAAATAACCAACCCTGATTAAATAAAAAACCGTATAGAAGAAGAAGTCTTATGAGATATCAAATTATTAATTACAGTATTCAAAGGGTTGTTGTAAAGTCATAAGTCTTAAAATATTAGTATGAAAACAAATTAATACTGTGAGCATTCTGACATAAATTATATTAAATTTGAGTCAGTTCAGATGTTTACGATTTAGTTACGGCAAACTCCGTTTAAAAAGTCTTATTACAAGTACTTTCTGACTTTCTTGTTCGAACCATAAAATAAAATTTTATGCCATTATGTGTGATACGACATGGCTTGAATCCCACAAATTTGTGTTATTTGCATACTCGTAAGTAGATGAATTTATGTTGCAGTCAGGGCTGGGCAAAATACACAGATTATGTATTTCAAATACAAGATACAAAATACTTTCCATGAGTGTATTTCAAATACAAGATACAATATACTTTACAGTAGTATATTTTAAATACAAGATACAAAATACTTTTGAGTTGTGTATTTCAAATACAAAATACAACTACAAAATACAAATACATTTTTGTAATTTGGTCTCAGAAAAATGTACCCGTCTGGCTTTAGGTACATATTTTATTTTACATATACACTTAAACTAAGTTGTATATTCATATGATTGTTCTAAACTTGCTAAGAAATTAAAGGAACAAACCTAATATTTAGCATTTGATAGATAGTAAATAAAAAATTCATTCTGCAAAACAATTATTTTCCTTTAATAAAAACTAGATATTTCAATCAGCCATCCGAATAACAATAATCTTTCTACAGATCCTGAGGAGCACAAGCTGCTGTCAAATTCTATAAATGCATTTATTTTTGATACTTGGATAGTTTTCCAGAATAGCAAACTCCTTGCTTTTATCATTTTGAAAACTGATAAGCTCAAGTTCCAAATTTGATTTACGAGGTTGATCACTGTATTGCCCAAAACAACAATAAAATATTGATTATCTTTACCTCAGCTACTACTTCTTCTGCATCCAGTCATGGTTTCACGTTTTTTGCAATTTTTCTCCATGGTATCTATTGCAAGATTTGGAATTTTTTGCCTCTCTTTTACTGAGATGCTTTCTGGCAATCAGCTAATTTTGAAACTAGGATGGAAACATGACAGCGATATGGCTCTATTTCCTCCAGGTGTCAGCATGAGAAACTCATTAAATCTTATATTTATTTGGTAGCAAATATATAGAATTTCTTACTGATATCACCCGATTAGTGTAAAATGTATTAGCTCTGTTTAAATGAAAGCCAAATTGCAGTATTGCAAAATGATAAACATTTTAATGGTTGTAGTTTCTAGCGGTTTTAGCTTTTGTGAAATAACTTGTTTTCAATTTATTATAATAAATAAATGTATTTTGTAAAAATGTATTTTTGAGCCACATGTATTTGATATACAAAATACAAAATACCATGATATAAAAATAGAAGGTAGTTTTATTCTCTCAATTTTCCTTAACAATCACCATCTGACAAGTATATATAAGGATTGTGACATTTTCCATAAAATTGTGCTACCGTATTAGTTTATACATTCCCTTGTTTTCAGTTTTGTTTGAAGCTGCGTCTAAGAATATTAATAAAATTGTGGCTTCTAACAAAAATAAATAAAAATTTTAAAATACATACATAAATCTAAAATATATAAAAACGGCCTGAAAAACATCCCCAGACTAAAATACTGCCGATATCATGTTTCAATGTGCCTTTAGTATAATGTGGAATAAGACGTTGGCTTTTCGGTCATCTAACCAGTCCTATTAAATTAAATTTGGACTCATTGGAGAATAGTATGGAATTCCTGTGTGTGGTGGTCAGATTAATGTGTTCCCCTGCAAATTCCAACCTGGCCAGTCTATTTTTCGGTGATATAAAGATCTTTTTTACACTTTTGTATGGTATGCTTTTAGTCCGCCTTCTGTAGCTTGCCGTTGAATCCGATGGCGATGGTTCTTGACGGCACGAATTGGTATTTTTTTATGAAACGTACTGTTACCTGGCCATCTCGTTTACTGGTTTTACGGGAACGTCCAAAGCACCCAAACAACGAAAACGGCTTATAATTCTTAATATAACGCTGTGGTGAATGCCAAATTTTTTGCAATTATGATCACTGATTGGCCGTTATTAAAATCACTTATTATTTTTTCTTTTAAATGCACTGAATAATTATATCGCGCCATTTGTTATAGAAGTTACAAGTCATGTCCAGAACAAGTTTGAAGGCACGAAAACGACGGAAAACTATATGCAAATTTTCGCTATACATACTTTGATATTTAAACAAATAATGACATCTTTTGGAAGTAAGTAATGAAGAATATTCAAGGTTACGTGCATTAGTTTTGTCGCTACATCCTGGGTCATTCTAGTAGAAATAATTTTTTATGTATTTTTTAAACCACAAGCATCAAACTTTTCCCTTTGTTTTTAAATGTAATAATAATTTCTTTCAAATATGCATTCGTTTGAATGCTTTCAATACCTACTTACATCAGCTTATTATTTCTAGCTTTTTCTAATATGAACAATGCACTACACATTTCAGAAAAAAATCCATTCTAGGAGTAAATTCCCTTATTCAATTGTGTGGCAACGCCTTTTTATATTTCTCACTAAAAATAAACTTCAAAAATCCTTATTTTTACTATTTGTAAAAAGAGAATGAAACTACCTTGTATTTTTTATATCATGCAAAATACTATTAAGTTATGTATTTGAAATATAAAATACTAAATACTTTCAGGTCGTGTATTTGAAATACAGATACAAAATACGTATTTGTATTTCAAATACAAGTATTTCAAATACTGCCCAGCCCTGGTTGCAGTCATGTTCAAAATTTCAAAATTCAGTAAAATTGGGATTTTAGTCTTTGCTGATCTACACTTATTACATGATCTATACAATTATTTGACTTTATTTCAAACCTTGGAATGCGATTGGCAAAAGCATTCCCTGTTTGATTTCTTGAGTTTTTGGTTGTGCTAAAATATTTTACTTCGAATACCTTGAACTGTCATAAATCGAAAATTAATTTTTGCAAATTATTATTGTTAGAAAAAGTTACGCCCTTTGGCTACCTTTACTGTTTTAAGCATATTTAAAATTCTTCACCTTAAATACATACATACCTACATACATACTTACATATATGTTTGAAAAGAAACACAATGTTAAGATTCCTTCTGCATAAAACGTTTTCTACCTTAAAATTGGGCAAAACTCCTAAAATGGTATCATAATCAAAAACTGTTCCAAAAGAAACTCATATTTGAGCTTAATACACAAACATGTATAAAAAAAAAAACCAAAACAAAAAATCAAATAAGGAATATAAAGAAATAGCAGATCAGCTACAGACAAACCATAAAATTAAACTGTCAACTTGTATAAATTCAAAGAAGTTAAAAAAATAACACAAAGAAACTTATATCATGCCACATACTCGTAAGCCAAGAAATCCCTGACTAATCTTGTATGCAAAAACAATATAATGGGTGATTTTATAAGAACTATCGCAAATTAAAAAAAAAGAAAAACACATAAAATTCAGAAAAATGCATGAAATATTTATTTGGATCGATAGTTGGGTCGATATAATTTATTATTTGAAGATTATTTCATGCAAATGTTGGCCGCGGCTGCGCCTTATATGGTGCATCCGCTTAGTCCAATTTTGGCATACTCTTTCCAACATTTCGGCCGGTATCTCACGAATAATGTTGGCAATGTTGGCTTCCAGTGCGTCAATTGAAGCGGGCTTGTCACTATAGACATTAGCCTTAACATAGCCCCACAAAAAATAGTCTAGAGGCGTTAAATCGCACGATCTGGGCGGCCAATTGACTGGTCCCAAGCGTGAAATAAACTGTTCACCGAACTCGCCTCTCAATTGGTCCATTGTTTCGCGTGCTGTGTGGCATGTGGCACCGTCTTGTTGAAACCACATGGCATGCAAGTCAAGCTCTTCCATTTTGGGCAAAAAAAAGTTTGTTATCATCGCACGGTAGCGCTCACCATTCACAGTAACGTTGTGATTCGCATCATCTTTGAAGAAATACGGC
The DNA here is from genome assembly GCA_914767995.1 of Thecocarcelia acutangulata. Classification (NCBI taxonomy): domain Eukaryota; kingdom Metazoa; phylum Arthropoda; class Insecta; order Diptera; family Tachinidae; genus Thecocarcelia; species Thecocarcelia acutangulata. The sequence continues at coordinate 32,933,732 of OU612094.1, read as the reverse complement.
CCAATGATGCCGCCAGCCCATAATCCGCACCAAACGGTTGTTTTTTGTGGATGCATTGGTAGCTCTTGCAATGCTTCTGGCTGCTCTTCACTCCAAATACGGCAGTTTTGCTTGTTCACGTATCCATTTAACCAGAAATGAGCCTCGTCGCTGAACACAATTCTTCGTTAAAAAAGTGGATCTTCATCTAACTTTTCAAGAGCCCATTCACCAAAAATTTGGCGTTGTGGTAGGTCGTTTGGCTTCAATTCTTGCACCAGCTGTATCTTATAAGGCTTCACACCCAAATCCTTCCGCAAAATTTTCCACGTAGTGCAGTAACAGAGGCCCAATTGCTGCGAACGGCGCCGAATCGATAATTCACGGTCATCACCAACACTGGCCGATACGGCTGCGATATTTTCTTCAGTTCGCACTCTACGTAAGCGTGTTGGTGGTTTAATGTCCAACAATGTAAATTTGGTGCGAAATTTTTTTACAATAGCCCGAATAGAAGCCTCAGTAGGTCGATTAAACTGACCATAAAATGGAAGAAGCGCGCGTTGAACTTTCTTAACAGAGCACGCATTTTGGTAATAAAATTCAATAATTTGCAAGCGTTGTTCGTTTGTAAGACGATTCATGATTAAATTATAGACCAAACTGAAGATGTTTGACAGTGACACAAGATATAAAACGTGCGTGAGCTGTCAAAACTAGTGTTGCCAAAAAGATAATAGCAAAAAAATCACTCGTTATAAACGTTTGCGCAAGAAATACTCTTAAGAAGTTTGATTTTGAGTCTTTTTTGTTTTTTCTTATTTTGTTAAATAAAAAAGCTAAACTCAATATTTCTTATTTTTTTTTAGAATTATATTTTCGACACAGATGTTAACAAATTTTGCTTGGGTTAGAAAAATATGAGAAAAAAAAATGAAGGCAGCATAAAAAACTGCTCAAGTTTTAATGCTAAAATCTTTGTGACATGTTAACATAATTTTATTTTATGTTTTGTCTCTAACAAACACACCAAACCACACACACACGCGCACGCACTTATACACTCTCACACGTATTGAGACAACGCACTATTCAAATGACAAATTTTCTTTTGGCATTCTTTTCCTTAATTCTTACATTAACGCTTCAACGCCTTCTGAGATTGTTTTAACCCAAATAGTTTTCAGCCAAAAAAAAAAAAAAAAAAAACATGTAAGAATTTATTTTTAAAACAAATTCAATTAATTAAATAAACAATTTCGAATTGTGGCTGCAAGTTGATGTTAAATTTATTTTACTGCTAAGAGTTCTAATCAAATTTGACAGCTGTGACAAGTTGAAAATTCCTAAATTGCCAGACTGTGATGAAACAAAACAATTATGGTTTTTTAAAAAACAAATTTTTTATGTTTTTATTTAATTTTCCTAAAATATTTTTATATGCACATACATATGTATGTATTTATATGGTGGGTGCATAATTGTTTGTTGGGCTTGTTTGTGTGTTTGTTTTGACAGTTTCTTTTCGTTTCGATATAACAAAAAAAAATCTCAGATTACATTTTCTTTCATTTTAGCAAGAAAATTCACTTCTCACACCTTCGAATGCTGGCAGTTAGTTCCTACTGTTTTTTAAACTTAAACTGGTGTGTATTCCTCTAATTATTATGCGAAATTTCTTTATTTTAGTTTTTAATAAACTTAAGAACTAATAGCACATTTACACTGCAAGAATTTTTTTTTATATATATTGGATATATATGCAGTGCATTGTACCAGAACTAGGAAAATAGGTTGTGAGAAGGGGGAAAGAGGGAGTAGTGTTTGTGAACATTTGACTTGAACCTTCCAATGTTATAATAGACAGGAAACACGTCTGCAGGCAACTTATTCCACAGACGAAGCTAAAAAACGAATTTTCTCTATAATACGTAGTTCGATTCCCCGGACAATCGACAACAAACGGATGTGCAAGTTTCGGGAACAATATACCTTATCTCGTCGGAGCAAAATCCATTGTAGTATCGATAGAACAGAGTAACGCCCCCCACACTGCGTCGATGCTCCAGTAAGTCAATAGAGTTGGATACCCTACTGTCAACGATGAGCTTCTTCGCCCTCTCCTGCACACGGTCGAGTAACCCCAAAATAGACTTTGTGCCACCGGCCGAAACATGAGAGTTGTATTCCATTTTTGGTCGGTTGTAGGTGGTATAAATAGTAAGGAGATCGGATGGAGTGAAGTACATCTTACACCGTTTCAAAAAACCGAGGCACTTGAATGCTTCTTTAGAGATATGAAAAATGTGTTCAGTCCAGCGAACATCACACTCTATCTTTGTTCCAAGAACATCAAGAGCATCCGATTTTTCAATATTTATACCATCCATGAGTACAGATGAAGCAGCATTTGCGGTCGTTTGTTTGTGCGTCAATAGGCAATACTGGGTCTTACGACCCTGTTTTTACGACCCCATTCGGAGTTAATAGAAGATCACTATTCAGTGAATCATTCATATTTAGCCTCTTGGCAGCGATCTCTGATATGCTGGGCCTATAACTAAAAGAGTACGAGTGACAAATGCTGCTGTCATCCGCGAAAGAGTGGGTAGGGTTGGAAGTTTGATAGAGAAGGTCGTTAAGGAAAATTAAAAATAGGGTAGGAGAAAGAAATTGCTTCGACAGGGGTATGAAACCGTTTCGTTTACTATTCTTTCGTATACCTGCACGCATGGATGCTATAAATATTGAGGAATCGAATGATCCTGATATTCTTGGTGTAAAAATTAGTGTTGCAGTAGGTTTAAGTGCAAGTGATAAAGTGAATTTTAAGCTCCACTGTACTACCACCTTCCAGCCTCTCTCACAGCTTTCCATAAATTGTGTAGTTTGTAAATCAATGCAATGTAACAAACGACATGAAATGTTTATAAACTGTCTTGTTTTGTTCATTACGGATAAAAGAGGTAATTGTTTGTACCCATAAATAAACTTAAATTTAAAGATAAAATTAACCCCCGATTTTTTTATATTTGTTTAAAATCCTCGGCTTCCGACCCCAACACACTAAATATATTCGAGACAGCTGGCTACATACTACAACCTGTCAAAAATAGAACATAAGCTTTCATATGAGAGTGAACGGCAAGGCAACACGGCTGAAGGTTGTTGTCCATGCTGATTTTGTCGTTGTAGTCCAATTAATTTAATTTCTATGTCTGTATAACTATTAAAAGGCTGCATAGAATGTTCTAAAGAACACATCTCACAACTATGCAGTAGTTCCAGGCACTGTATTTTAGAAGAATCTTTAAAAGAAAACAAACAAGCAGTAGAACATTTGGTAACATAACAAACACTTTATAGTTTTGAAACACATATAGGACACATATAGGCTTGACAGTACTTGAATTCTGTTTCATAGCAAAACCCTAAACAAAACATTAGATTGAAGCAAATAAACAATGATTCATAGCAAAATATAGCGAGTGCGCTAAAACATTGCCACTAACACATTGACACATGAGCATACCCAGCTAACATATGTTGTTCGTTAGACGATTGTGTTTAACATACAATCCCTAGAAGAATCTTCTGACGATTATCAAGTAACTGTAACGAGTAACAATAACAAAAACATCTACTTTTTTATTTCTGTTTACAATAACAAAAACATCTACTTTTTTATTGCTTTTTACAAGTTGTCTGACACGCTCGTCAAAAAATCATGGAATGTTTGTTAGACGATTAAAAATTTCACTGTTTTTATATACTTACATTTATAACACTGGTTTACAGCCAAAAAATATCAAGAACATCACATGCCTAGATAAGGTAATTCGGACCTCCTGATCGCGAAATAAGCTGTAATTTTTTTTTTTCTAAGTACCTTTTTTTAGATAACGGTACTTTTGTTTTTTTCGGTGTATGGTCCCACTCAAACATTTGTGGAGCCTAACCAAAAACTCCTAACTCCTAACTCGAGATAAATAGCATACCGTTGGAAAGGTAATTGCTTTTTCCGTCGATCTAATGGGAATTTCCATCTGACAGGAATTGGCTGAGTTATGATACATCAAAATTTGCCTATTTTTTACGTTTGTTTCAAAATTTTTCATTTTTATTTCGTTTTTTTTCCTTCTACGTTGTAGTAAGCATCTAGAATGTTTTATTTTTTAACGATATACATAGTTTATTTCATTACCAACATTTTAAGCGTAATTTGGAAAAAAACGGATGAAAAATACAGTTTTTATTAAGGATTTTTTGGAACGACAATATTTTTTTATTTTTACTTACACTTCCGTACGCGGGATCGTCTGTGATTAAAAAATGAGCTCGTTGACGATCAAAAACACTCTTTATGATATTTCCAGTGCAGCCTTCGGCGATTGAAAATGCTAGCTGGTTACTTTGCATACAGCACTTGTGTACTAATACAAAGACAAAACTATGAACAACAACAACACATTTTATAAACAAAACTGAAGTAGAGCATTACTTCAGTTCTACTTCAATTTTGTTCTTCTCGAGTTGGCTCTACTTGTGTTTGGTTCTGTTTGTGCTAAACGATTGTAACACAATATTCGTTTATTTGTTTAGAACATTTCGGCACTGAAGTTTTTGTGTAGAAATGTGAAAGTAGAGGATGGATAGTAATTGAAAATGTTACGATATCTTGTAAGACATTTTTCAAGTGCTTGAGCAGCCCTCTAATAAGTATAAAGTAGTTGATATTTCTTTGTTAAAAAAGGATTCTTACTTTTTTCATTTTAACAATAATTGTCGCGGTCAATAATTCTTGATCAAAGAAGGCAGGAAAAAATAATTGAACACTAAAGCTGGGGGACAACTAGCTATTTCTTAGTCACTACACTACTCATCAGCTTCAACTAGATAAACTAATTTCTATTCTTATTGATCACAAAATAAAATCAGTGTTGACAATATAACAAAATATATAAGAAAATTATTGCTTAGAAATACTTTTTTCTAATTAAGAAAAAAGTTCCATCAGGTCTAGAAGGCCAGATAGGATTTATATTATACTACAAAAACACAGAAAGGTTGAGTACATACTTATGTAAACAAAAAGGTTAAATAAACTTATTTAATACTATAAGATATGTATTATAATACAAAAGAGAACGAATTACAAAAGAACGAGCTATTTTGTAAAAATAATTGCTGAACTCACAAGCTCAGTCATATCGTTCATCGATGTATTTGCAGAGGACACCTCAGAAGAAAAATTTCAAGTGTTGTATATCACATTACAAATCAAACCTCACCATGAATCACCCGATATTTACATAAAACAATAGCATAAATAAATAGTGACACTAATTTTATCAAATATATACCAACTTTAATGAAAAATATATACTCATATGCCTACCTACTTATATATCTGTGGCCACAAGGAATAACAGCTAAAGTCGAGTTTGCATAAAGTAGAATTATTGCTACCATCACATTCCTCCCATTCAAATATGTATATATGACACGCTGTGATTTTTGGCAACAACTTATCCAATTATAACCATTGTGCACAGCAAGTTCAGTTTGTAAAATGAAAACGAATTGAGGAGAAACCATGCAGGTTAATACTCGTACATTGTTGTGCGTCATTGCTCATCATCTCCATGCAATTCTTTCTTCTCAAATAGAAGAATAAAAGAATCATGCTGATAGTTTGTTGTGTTCGAAAATGTAGAACAAAACCACTGTACAATATTTTTTTAATTTAATTTTAAATTCATTATAATTATTATAACAATAGACTAAACGATCAAATTACTAGTAACTATAATCTAGTGGCTTAAATTGTTTTCAATGCAAATTTCCATAGTTAAGGTCACAAACTATTTCAGGTATCAGATTTTCCCACTAAAAGCTTTACTTCAAAGTTTTTGCTCTATGCAGGAACTAGTTCACGTAAACAAGTTCTCCATCGCTGATAAAACTTTGATTGGGTATAGATTCCTACTACCGTTTTTTATGTGGCATATCGAACAAAGTTAAATAAGACACAATTTCAGTAAAAAATTATTTCATTTTAAATGATAAGAAGAATTAAAATATTTTTATATTTCAATTGAAATATCTGCAGTTGTCAGCAAAACTTTTATCGGGTGCAGCAATCAAAAAATAACTGGCAATGACTTGAACAACAAATCACAAAGCATATTTGTTAAAGCCCAGTTCAGACTATTATACTTTGTATTAATACTTGTCAAAAATTCAAATAATACTTGCAAGTCTGATAGGCTGAATGTAATCCGTCATACATACCAAAAATTATACGATAAAAATTTGACATCCCATACGACTTTGTTGTTTTTGGAAACTTTTCAAAACGATAATACTTTTCGTTTGGATCAGGGTTGTGCCTTTTAGCAAACCAGCGAATTAAAAATTGAGTAGTCGGCTATTTCGTAGCCGATGGGGTGCCGTCACCGATAGTATTTTTTATCGCTCGAAATTTGGGATTTAGCTGTCGTATATAAATGTATTTTGCTCATACTATATGTAGAACAAAAAATATTTTGTTGCTTTTAAATTTGGATCTGTTTTACATAATTATTATATTAGCTGCTAAAGATTTTCAAACGCCCGCACGTCTACCGCTTACGGCGAAGAGCTCACCTGCCGCCGTGTAAAGTTTTATGTTGGCACATCACTCTGCTGAATAAATAAAAAAATATGAACAGCTGTTTTCTTTTCTACTCAACTTTTATGGTTTGTATCAAATGTGATGGTGTGAATGCAAAACCTAATTTACCTTAGACTTTTAGACAGTCGCAAGAAATGTGTTTATACTTTTATCTCACAAAATCGATTGAAAGTATTTATACTTGTATAAGACGTTACAGCTACAAAACAATGTGGTTAAAATAATGGAAAATTTCATTATCTATGTATTGTGACAGGTAGACTTTAATTATCTACCCAATGGTTAATTTGGTAGAATGCTTGACCAACAGTCTAGAAGTCGCAGGTTCGATTCCTGCCGCAGACGTTCTTTTTTCATGAACGAACAAATTTCATGATATTTACGATTGCTGTTTATTTAATGAAACAATAATCATAACCCAAATGAAGCTATGACCAAATCATAACTTTAATGTAAACAATCGTTGGAGTTCCCGAGGTGTTGTTGTATTTGAACAGATATCTGTAATGTTAGCAACCAAAAGTGGTGGACAAAGGTGGAGTTCGGGCTATCACATTGCGAAGCTTTAAGGCCTAACCATAATGTGCATAGACTGGGTCAAGCCATTTTAAGCAACTGTGCGAATGCATGTTATCAAATGTGTATAACTATAACGAAACTTTTCATTAAGTTTCGTCTAATGTCAGTAAAAGTACAAAACTGAACGCATCTTCTGCACGGAATCATTTGTTTGTGTGCGTGTTTACAAAAATTATTGAAATAAAAAAAATTTAAACAAACAAATTTGTATTTAATTTAATAGAAATGTGTTTTAGCTTTCATTCAGTTTTTAATTAAAAAAATTACTAAAAAATTCTTTCTATTTTTATTTTGGAAATTATTGCATATAAATACTTTGTTGGTATTTTTGATACTTTTTTATATAATATACTCAGAAAAGACACAACTATTGAGAAGTTGAGCAACAGTGGGCTTAAAAGTCGGTTTAGATTCACTTATGCATTTGACTGGCTTTTCGTTTTATTTCGACAAAAGCTTAAGCATAATTTTCTCTAACCGTCTGAGAAATTGCATACAGGAAGGATAAGAAGGCCTGGGATCTTCAGCTCTTCATATGGGTATAAAAATATGACAGAAGGTTGCCACTTGTGTGAGCGTTGCATGCTACATGGGGCTCTGAGCCATAAACAAATTCTGTCGTTTGCAATGCGGGTGCTGAAGCACTGAATTAATGGGCTGAAGTTTTTCATAGAAGCAGAATTAGTTTGTACGTTCTTTTCTATTTTGAATCAGCTGTTTTGCTTCCACTCAATTGAAGGTCTATATGGTCGTGGTTTATTGTCGCCTTGCCGTGCTGTTCTGTTGTTGACACATCTGTTAAAAATAAAACACTGCGAATAGTAGAGGGTCCAAGGTCGTGCGATTTGACACCTCTCGATTATTTCCTGTGGGGCTACGTGAAGTCACTGGTTTATGCTGATAAACCAGCAACAATTGACGCCTTGGAGGTCAGCATTGTTCGTGTTGTTCGTGACATACGGCCAGCAGTAGAGCTGTGTCGTTCATGAACGAACGGGTTAAATTGAACGGATCATCTCGTTGAACGTAGTGAGCCGGTCATTAAACTGACCACTTTTCGTTCAATAGTGAGCCGTTCAATTTGGGCAGCTTTCGTCCAAATATCTTTCGTTCTTTTTGTGTCATGTTCATGTTTGTTTTTGTTGTGTAGCTTAACTAAATTGGGGGTTGTTTTTTCTTTGTATTATTTTATATTCTAAATTATCTGAATTAAAACAAAAATCGATTATGAAACTAATCAAAATTTATTACACCAAAATGGTTTTTGTTTAAAATTATTTCTTCTTTTTAAAACAATAATTTTTTTATCACTTTATCATTTTTTGTTTTGCTATCTTGTTGTGTTCATTTTTCAGTGCTGTGTTGATAATTGACCGGAAAGTTTTAATATTGGCAGCGTGCCGTTGGTTCAAAGTGACCGAATGAACGAAATGAATGAACGGATCAATTTTTTGTAACTGAACCAAAGTGACCGGTCACTAAAATGAACGACCCGGCACAGCTCTAGCCAGCAGTGCTCGAAAAAGTGGCCCAAAATTGGACGTCCAGAATGCGCTTCGTCAAGAACAGCCGCGGTGCCCATATGCCCGAAATCATTTTCAAATGTTAATGTCACGTATTGATCTTTCGAATAAAAAAAAATTTTGGTTACAATTTAATTTTTTGTGTTATTTTTTACAATTTCAAGTTCTATCGGGCTTAAAAAAACATCCTATATTTCAAATAGCACGACTAGAATGATTGTAAAATGGGTTAGTCCCAACTTTCACTAGGCAAGTTTAGTTGCGTAAATCTTGAGTTTGATATTATATAAGTGAGTGTAAAAATGAGTACAGACTTGCTTGTACTCGGAAAGTCGTTTTGTGCTATCAGTTGTAATGTCAGAAGTTTGACATTTTCTTTCATTTGTGTTTCTTTTATTTATTGATATGTTGTCCGTGATAAAAGTAATATTGGCGCAAAATTGTAATATTTTAATTTATTTGAAAAAACATTTTTTTAAATATTGTGGACAACTTTAAAAAAATACACAGCAGTATTAATTTAGAAGAAGTGAAAATTAAATGGAAAAATTTGAGAATGCAGTACATGTAAGATTAAGAAAGTGTAAGCAATAGAAAACGAAAAATGCTCAAGTAAAATGGCGGTGTTTGAACATAAAAGCAAGTTGAAACGAAAATTTGATAAGAATTGCGGAACTATAAAATAATTTCTTTTATTAAATAAAACGATTAGTAATGTATTAATGCTGATGCGTTTCGTCAGCCGTTTATTTAGAAACTGGCGTCATCAAAAGCTATTTAAACATAATTGGCGTTGCCAGACATGAAATATATAAACAATTTATACATAATTGGCGCTGCCAGACATGAAATATTTGAACAATTCCTATTTACAGATATTTAAAGTTCCTACACAACTAAAATTGCCTCGTGAAAATTGGGACTCATTTTGTTAGATAAATTTTGTAATTCACTCGTCTTGTTGAGCGCAATTATCCGACCAATCACTATGCAGAGCCAATTCGACCAATGTGAACTCCTTGGCGAATGCAAAGCTCCAATAAGAATACCCTGTTTGTTTTTATGAATATTGGTGAACTAACTTTTCATAAAGTGATTGTATAAAATAAAATTTTATTATTTCTAATTAAAAAACTGCAAACAAGAAAATTGATAGTAAAAAAAATTTGTTAAAAAATCACATCAAAATTAATTTATTTGGTAATAAAACGGTGGCAACACTTAATCTTTATCAGCGCAGTTAATTGCTTTTTCATTAGAGCATTGGCAGTAATTTGATATAATTGAAACATATTTTTTAATTTTTATCGTCAATAACAACTACTGGTATAAAATGTATAAAAAAAAAGAGAACATAAAATGACATCATCTCTGATCAATTCAACGTTTTCCTATCAACAGTTTTTGAGACTAGAACCCACCTTGAATAATAATAATAATAAAAAAAGACATCTAAAAAATATATTTTCATATTTATCAAACATTAAAAATCTTGTTAAAATTGACAAGTTATAAACATGGCAAGAAACGAGATTGATTGTTCAAGATAGTAAAGAGTTAATTTTGTAATAAAAACAAACACAGAAACCAATTTTACTCACTTGCGTTCAACTACTTACTCAGTATCTTGATGACGTTTTAATATGCTTGAAATCCTGGCAATGTTTTTGGGTCTGTTCGCTACTACTTGACCTGCCTTTAAACAAGCCAGATTAAAATCTTATCTATAGAGGCTTTAAAATTCATTCATGATTTATTTTTTTCAGCTTCTTGGATTTCATTTGAAAAGAAATCCTTTAAATATGTTTTGCTTGAAGAAAAAAAAAAAACAAACAAAAACAGAATCTTAATCATCATCTGCTCTATTTAATTTCTGTTTTTTGTCATTTGGCAGAATTTATATTTTAACGATTGTTAAAACACCGTCGGTATTTTGTAACAATAACAACATCGTTCATACCTGCTTTGTGTTCGTAGCGGATATTTTTCATTCTTCTGCTGGTTTCCTTTTTGTGCTAAAATCCACATTGTTTGTTTGCGTGTTTGTGTTGAGCTGGCTAATCTTTATGTTTTTTCTTATTTTTTTGCTGTTTTTTGTTCATCATCTTTATTTTATTTATATATGTATGTATGTACTCGTATATGGTTCTTTCGTTTTGACATTCAATGCATATTTTGTTACCTTTTTTCTTATTATAATTTTACACACTTCATTTGCCTCAAGTAATGTATCTCGTTGACAATGGGGCTTAAAAACACTTCATAGACTTATTGTCTCTGTCAACGTGTTTCTTTGCCTTACGTTTTTTGCTGGGTCTTGGTTTTCTTGTTTTGTTAAAATACTTTTGCCTTTGACTGTTGTCACTATTGTTGTTCTCTGTCTGTCTGTTGCTGCTGCTGCCGCCGCGGCAACTGATGATAATGATGATGATACACTCTCTACTTAAAACGTCATCTTAAATAACACTAATAACTATATTCAAGTGACAAAATGAAAGAGAATGAATTATGTACATATGTATATATGTACATATGTATCTATACAATCTGTGGGTATTTTTTTTTACCAAAAGCATGAAGTCTTTTAGCGGGATTTTGTTAATTATTATAAAAATAAGATTTTTAAAATAACTTCTAAAACAGTTTAAGTAGTTTTTAAACTCATAATTCTAAATGATAAAAGATTTTCGCATACGAAAGCTTTCTGCTGAGTTAAAAGAAAATATTAAGGACTTATTTCACAATCTTGAATGTTAAAGTTCGCAGCCACTTAAGCCCAGTTCAGACTATTATACTTTGTATTAATATAGGGTGTTTTTTTAAGCCCGATAGAACTTGAAATTGTAAAAAATAACACAAAAAATTAAATTGTAATCAAAATTTTTTTTTATTCGAAAGATCAATACGTGACATTAACATTTGAAAATGATTTCGGGCATATGGGCACCGCGGCTGTTCTTGACGAAGCGCATTCTGGACGTCCAATTTTAGGCCACTTTTTCGAGCACTGCTGGCCGTATGTCACGAACAACACGAACAATGCTGGCCTCCAAGGCGTCAATTGTTGCTGGTTTATCAGCATAAACCAGTGACTTCACGTAGCCCCACAGGAAATAATCGAGAGGTGTCAAATCGCACGACCTTGGAGGCCAATTGACAGGTCCATTTCTCGAAATCAACTTATCGCCAAATTTTGATTTCAGTAATTCGATGGTTGCGTTCGCCGTATGGCACGTAGCGCCATCCTGTTGAAACCACATCTCCTCCGGATCAATGTCATCCATATTTTCAAACAAAAAATCATTGATCATGGTGCGGTAACGATCTCCATTGACCGTAACGCGAGCTCCGGCCTCATTTTTGAAGAAATAAGGTCCGATGATGCCACCAGCATGAAAACCGCACCAAACAGTGCATTTTTCTGGATGTAATGGAGTCTGTAGGGTCTCTTGTGGATTGGTCTCACTCCATATGCGGCAATTTTGCTTATTAACAAACCCGTTAAGCCAAAAATGCGCCTCATCGCTGAACACAATTTTGCGTCTATAAGTTGCGCGAATCGACGACTGATTTTCAAAGTAAATTTGGATAATTTCGTAGCGTTGTTCAAGCGTGAGTCTATTCATGATAATTTGTCTGAGTATACTGAAACAAATAAAAAAAATGTTTCATCAAAATTTAATTTTTTGTGTTACTTTTTACAATTTAAAGTTCTATCTAGCTTAAAAAAACACCCTATACTTGTCAAAAATTCAAATAATACGTGCAAGTCTGATAGTCTGAATGTAATCCGTATTACTTACGAAAAATAATACGATAAAAATTTGACATCCCATACGACTTTTTTGTTTTTTCAAAACGATAATACTTTTCATTTGGATCAGGGTTGTGTTTTTTAGCAAACCAGCTGTATAAAGATACTAGCCGACTATTTATTAGCCGATGGCGTGCCGTCACCGATAGTATTTTTTATAGCTATAAGAAAGCTCGAAATTTGGGATTTAGCTGTCGTATATAAATGTATTTTGCTCATGCTATATGTAGAGCATAAAATATTTTGGTGCTTTTAAATTTGGATCTGTTTTACATAATTATTATATTAGCTGCTAAATATTTTCAAACGCCGGCACGTCTTCCGCCTACGACGAAGAGATCACCTGCCGCCGTGTAAAGTTTTATGTTGGCACTTCTCTCTGCTGAATAAATAAAAAAATATGAACAGCTGATTTCTTTTCTACTCAAATTTGTTGGTTTGTATCAAGTGTGATGGTGTGAATGCAAAATCTAATTTACGTTAGACTTTTTGACATTCGCAAGAAATGTGTTTAGACTTTTATCTCACAAAATCTAATGAAAGTATTTATATTTGTATAATAGTCTGATTGGGCCTTTAGCAAGATGAAAACGGCTTTTCGCAATTCGCTTTTAACCATCAGAGAAATATAGCAAAAATATATCGTTAGTCTCACGTAGAAAGGCCCTAACTCGCATTTTGCCTGAGTTGAGCAATTTTAGGGATTCTAGTACGTTTCACACAAGTACACAATGTCACAAAGATTTAGTTATATAATTTCATATATATCGCTCTTACAAGCAATTGAGCAAAAAAGTTACTTTTAGGTGTACCTATTTATGCAGTTTCCATTACGATTTTTCCTTCTCCTGTAAAATTGCAATTGTGTTTGTTAGGGCCTTTCTACATGAGACCAACGATATATTCCATTTTTAGATTACACACATGATTATTTGCCATTTCAAGCGTTTCGCAACGTTAACATTCGAGATCGGGTAACAGGCCGTAAGTATAAGTAACAGTATCGTTTATTAACACACAGTCAAATGACCGCTAATTCTGTTTCATACTACATAGGCTAAAAAGTCCCGGGCCTAACACACAGATGGCGCTCGTTTTATTGCATTTACCTTTTTTCAGTTAATACAAACCTTCAGACTGCTGTTAAAATTTCATGATATTCTATTCATTAGTTTGCGAGTTGTTGTGCTAAGAGTGACGCTACTTTTGTTATTTTCAAAACAATGGAACAAAAGCAATTTCGTGTTTTAATTTTACGCTGCTTGATGGGAAAAAATACCGCTCTTGATGGGGAAAAATACCGTTCACGCGAAGCAATGGCTTGAAAAGTGTTATGGAGACTCCTTTGCTGAGTTCAAACGTGGTCGTAGAGACCCCGATGATGCAGAACCCAGTGGACGTCCAAATGAGGTGGTAACATAAAAAAAATCTAGAAAACATAAAAAAATCAGCAATATCATATTAAACGATCGAAAAGTGTAGTTGCGTGAGTTAGCTGACATCGTACAGGTTCGCATTCAAACAAATTGTTAATTGATTCAACGAACTTTGTTATTGAACACGAAAAAATTTCTTTTGCATGAGAAAGCTCTGTTCAAAGTGGGCGCCACGTTTGCTCACTGTTGACCAAAAACGAAAACGTGTTCATTATTCTGAGCAGTTTTTTGCCATGTTTAAACGTAAAAAACCGAACATTTTGCGACGTTATGTGACAATGGATGAAACATGGATCCATCCTCTCACTCCGGAATCAAAACGGTCGTCATCAGAGTGGTCAGCAACTGGTGAACCTCATCCAAAGCGCCCATAAGCACAACAATCGGCTGGAAAGGTTATGGCCTCAGTATTCTTGGATGTGCGTTGTGTAATATTCATCTGTCTATCTTGAGAAAGGAAATACCATGAACAGTGAATATTATATGACGTTGTTGGAGCCTTTGAAGGCCGAAATTGCAAAAAAAACGACCGCATATGGCAAAAAAAAATTTTGTTTCATCAAGACAACGCACCGTGTCACAAATTAATCTTTTGATTATCAAAACTACATGAATTGAACTTCAAATTGCTCCCACATGTACCGTATTCGCAATATTTGGCTCCCAGCGACTGCTGGCTGTTCGCAGACCTGAAAAAATGCTCGTAAGTCCCAATTTTCACGACGCAAGTTTAGTTGCGCAATTTGCATCAAATTTTCTTTTAAACTTGCTTTTATGTTAAGCCACAGCAAGTTTACTTGAGCTACTTTCGTTTTCTATTGCTTATACTTTCTTAAGCTTGCAGGTACTGTATTCTCAAAATTTTCCATTTAATTTTCACTTCTTCCAAAGTAATTCTGCTGTCAGCTTCTTCAAATGAATTAAAACGTCACAACTTCGAGCCAATATTGTTTTCAACGTAATATTTCTGACATTTCGAATGACAGCACAAAACGACTTTCCGAGTACAAGCAAGTCTGCACTCATTTTTACACTCCCCAATCTTTCCTCACTTATTTGTGCACAAACTCAAGCCTTGCGCAACTAAAGTTGCCTAAAAAAATTCGCACCTATGAAGAGGTTATCGCTGAAACTGAGATATATTTTGAGACAAAATATAAATCGTTCTACAAAATTGATATTGAAATGTTAGAGCGGCGCTGGAATAACTGTGTTGCTCTTGATGGAGATTACGTTGATGATTAAAGCTAATTTTGAACCAAAAAAACTGTGTTTTCTTTGTTAGGACCGCGACTTTTCATGTTAAAAATAGCCAACTATTTCGCCAAATGATATTTTAATCGCCAGTCGCCGAAGCAAAAATGTTGTCGTCATAGTAGCTAAAAATTCGCCGCGTTTGGCGAGAAATCGACATATCTGACAAGCCTGGTTCAATCTGCATGTGGTTCGATTGTCTTAAAATGAACAACGTATAAAAAAGTACGAGTAAGTTTGATTAATTATTTCATTAATTCCTACTTTAAATAAGGTTATTTTTATGAGTCAGCTGATGTGTAAACCATCAGAACCAACAATGAGGCGTACTCGTGTGTTCAGTTGCTTTAAAATGAACAACAAAAGAGAGTGTGTTGGCAAGTTTGATCATTTACAAATAAAAGACAAGCTTTTTGTGCCTTTGTTATATGTTGAACGATTTTTTAATCAACAAGTGAAGTTCTCTGGTAATAACAAAGAGGAAAAACTTAAGACAATAAATATGAAACTAAAAATTATTATTTAAATTTAAAAGACTATTTACCAGCAAAATAGTTTAAAAAGTTTTAATACTTTTTAACAAAAATTGTTTGCACTAATTACCTTTTCTAAAAGAGGCATCAAGTAAATCTATCCCTTATTTAACAAATCTATTTCCCTAAACAGTTTTTAATACCTTTTTGTTGCACGTCTTACTACTCGTATCTTTTCAGCACTCTATTAAACTGTTTTTAAATTATTCATGTGTAAAATTTGATATCTTTGTTTTTATTTTGCGTCTTTTTTTTCCTTTTCAATAAACACCCTACATTTATTCTTAAATGTTAAGGGAAGCAGGGCAAGGCAAAGCAAAACAGATGAAGAAAAAACAAAAAAAAAAACTGGAACCCTCCTGAAATAAAAGTGAAAAATCATAAAACCACAAAATATTGCAGCTAACGTATTACGAAAGAGGCTGGTAGCACATAAATATTGAGTTTGCCGCTCACCACCGCTTTAGACACAACGAAAACAAACAAAATATTAATGTTGCTACAAATGGCAAAAAAAAAAAAGAGAAGAAAAAAAAACAGACTGACCCCAATTGTCAATTATTTACGTATCACTTGACAGGACTTTTAAATAGACACATCATCATACCATAAATCTTACATAAAATCATAATATTTTAACGGTTTTCCTTTGGCAGTGTGTGAGAAGGACCAACACAAGCACACACACACACACACACACACACACACACACGCAAAAAGGAAGTTACAAAAATATCTATCATTTGATAAAAAAAACTACCCTTGAGGCGAATTTTGCATATGCAATAAATTGCAAGATTAAATTTAATTTGAACTATTTTTGGCAACTCCTTTGGTACTAGATCACACAGAGCAATTTTAGTTGGACAGTTGTTGATTTGTAGAATATTTCGAGAAGCGGAACAAAAAGGGAAAAATTATTGCCGCTACTCGATAATTTCATACTTTGCTGTCGTTCCCTTTTGTATGCAGTGAAATAGTTGTCATTTATTTTCATTCGTTGTTTCATTTCTTGGTGTAAAAATAAAAATAATTTTAAAACAAATACCATGGTTAGACGATAATATGGAACACTTGTTTCGATCTCCGAATCACGATTGCGAAACTTGGTGTTCAAACGGTTTTTCTTGTTTCTCTTTGATGTTATATATTAGGTGTACAACTTTGCTGCCGCCGTTTTGCAATAGATGGCTGTAACGGTATGTGTAGTCGAATTAAATAGATCGTAGATGTTATACCACAACATAACGTCATCGAAACATTAGTCGATTTGTGATTGTAAGATAAAGCTATTCTCGATAAAACATGTCAGCTTATAGGTTTTTACACTGATCAACATGAAAGATGTTGAAAATGTGAAACACGGTCTACATTGCTCACATCTAACGTTATAACATTATTTTTTCAATTTTCAAACAATTTAACAAAAGCACGAAAAATTTTTGGAAAATAAATTAATTTTAAAAACAAAAAGAGGATTATAAAATTTATGTACATATGTCTATAAATAAAATGTTGAATGGAATAAACTGAGATAAGCTACGTACACACGGTTGTCGTTGTCAGATCTTACAATATTGCCAGAAAATCGTCTGAAAATGTATTACAATCGTGTGAATTGCCAATTTTTAACTTACGATGTTGTCAGCAAAAACCATTGTCGACAATCGATTGTAAGACGACAATGTTGTCAGGCATCTGACAATCATGAGACCACTCTTCGTTGGCATTGCCAGATAATATACTGGTATTGTAAGCTCAGTTTTAATTGTCAGATGTATAAAATTAATGCACTTGACAATGGCATCATTGTCAGAAAAAAGCTTGATGGGCAACACTGCCAAACAGATGGTTGTTGGTATTCATAAGTGGCAATGCCTTACAACATGTCTGGCAATTTTTTTCATCTAACAATCTGACAATCGTGTGAACTGACAATTTTTGTTGTCAGATGAATTATTTGTCAGACCATAGTCTAACAATGAAATTGTAAGATTTTCTTACGATCGTTGAACTGCAAGCAGAACCACCCGGGGGCCATGCTGATACCCGTTCTGCAAATTTATGCTTTTGGTAAGGGTTTCGGAGTCCAACACAGTATAAGTCATGCGGCTTGCTAGAGTTTTATTTGCTACAGCAAACGAGGGACTTCTTCCCCTCTTCACCCGAAAAACAGAGTGTCCTGGTTTGGAATATGCCAAGGCGAAACCTGTTCCCCGGGGGGATGTATGGAATACAATGTAAGATAAATGTTCGTCTCTGTTAGCGGCACAAATGCAAGCCCATTTGAGCACATTTTTCATTACATTCTCACAAATTTCACGCAGTATTTCATTAATTTCATTACGTATTATTTGCGTGAGCTGCCTAAGCGTTTCTGATGTGTTTGCATAAACCTTGCCTTTCAGACATTCCCGGAAAAATAAGTCCGTAGCAGTCAAATCAGGTGACTGTTGAGACCAATCAACATCACCATTTCTTGAAATAACTGGTTGTGCAAACAGATTTCGCAGAAATTCCATTGTAATCTTGGCTGTATGGGATGTGGCACCGTGTTATTGATATCACATGCAGTTGTGGCTCCAAAATAATTGAATATTTTTAATAACATATTAATTTTTCCTGACGACTATAACAAATTGCAATCGAAATATCGAAAATAAATACTGTTGAATTTTTTATAGAAAAGCAAAACGATCTTTCGCTACAAAAATAAGATAGAATTACTTAGACAAGATCAAATAATTAAATATTTCAGAGCATAATTTTAAGTTTTAGTTCCATGTTTTCTTTAATAGGCAAATAGAAATATATTACATAGTAGTTTAACTATTTGAAACTGCAAGAATAAAAGTTTTATGGGTGAATGACACATTTAAAAAAATCGCTTCTTTAAAAAAAACAAAAAGTAAACAAAGGACTCGTTTGCCTTTTCCGGCTTAATTCTATGACTTCCTCAAACACAAACCTTTCCAAAAAAAAGAAATAAACACATTTTTTGCGTAAATTGTCATTAACAGCAATGACAAAAACTGCATCACTTATGTTGTATTCTGCGAGCTGATGCTGCTGCTACTGTCTGTCATTGTTGCCAAAACAATAAAATATTAAAAAAAAAAGAGAATATTCCAAATGCCAAAAATGACAAATATATAAATATTTTTCGTATTGTTGTATTTTATTTCATTTGTTCTTTTATTTTTGAAGTGTGTTTTGTGTGTGAGTGTCAGTGTATGTGTGTGTGTGTGTGTGGAAGGGGAGGTTTGAGTTTTTTCTTACCCCGTATTAATTTCAAATTGCGCATCTCTTTTGTATTAAAATCGTTGTGTGTTGACACTTGAATTGTAGGATTTACCAAAAGGGAAATAAATTAATAATGATTTATGATGGTGTTGATATTCAGGGATTGAAAGTTTTTAAATAAATTTAAACAAAAACGTTTCGTATTTTTTTTAAATCCTTCATTGAAATAATCGATTGGCGTTTAAAACAATTAATTATAATCACGAAAGTATTATAAAGCAAACTTCTCATGGAAAGCTTAATTATGGTAAACAAAAGTTAAGGTCCTTTATAAATATACATTTAGGAGTATATAGGTATATACATATACATATATCTACATATATACATGCATCTGCATATGGACAGCTTGGGATTTAACAATTATTTTTTTCAAGGTATAAATTGAAAAGTTATGAATCATAAGAAATATTAAACTGAGCAAAATAATATCAACGTAAAAGAGTTTCTCAAAAGTGATGATATAAAAATTCACATACTCCCCCATATTCGAAGAGACGTCGTCGTCATTTATTTACCTGTTGTCAACAACAATTGAATGTTGTTGACAGCCTCTATCTATTGCTTAGGTATTGGAAATATCGAAGTCCTATCAAATAATACATAACAACTGCCGAAGACGAATGCTTAACCGAGTGTTTTTTATATCGTCTTGATGTGACGACGATGAAGCCTCTTGGAATATGGGGTACTACGATTTAAAATAAAATTGCATGTGTTCCTGCTTTTCGGTCTGACTTCACATTGCACAAGTTCCACGAAGAGAAGTTGGCAATGGCTTACCAATTTTTTATTTTTCTGACAAGCAAAAAAAAAAAAAAAAAAAACTGCGGATCTATTTTTGTAGTAAAAACAACTGGGATTATAACAAATTGCATTTGTGATCAATATGGACGACAAAATAAAATTGCGCACAGTTCTTCCGTGTGTATACAATTGGTTGATTATCCGTAAGAAAAACATGCATTATTTGCACAGGTTCCCTCTACGCCACTACAGTTCTTCTGCCTTCACAGCTTAATCAGAGGATGGACCAACTCCATGGGGTGAATTATACACGATTTTCCAGCGCTCCCATGTGGTTTGCTAGGCTCACACAAGGTCGCAACTTTTTGTTATAAATTTGTAGCCATATAGACTAACCCATTGCTTAAGAGTGCGGGCCTTCAAATCCCTCCTTATGCAATTTCCCTGCAATCAAAAGAAAACAAGGCTCAATGAGTTGGTATGCCGAAAACCACTAAGAGCATCAGCCCTTAAACCAACTCACCCGTCAACCATCACAACAGATACCTGTCCTCGCAGTACAGGTACCTGTTGTAAAGGCTACAAACCCCGAAATGGTGTTAGTCCCCGAAAAAAGCCACGCCAAACAGTTATCAAGGATACTAACAGCCCCTTCCTGCGTTTTAGGTTTCAACCACAGCCAGAACGTTTCAGCAAAAGTAGGCACCTCAACCATGATCAGCCTGGGTTGCAGTGCAAGCAGAACCTCCCCGGGCCATGCTGATCCCCGTTCTGCCAATTAATACCCGTGGTAAGGGTTTCGGAAGCCAATACAACATACGTCA
Source organism: Thecocarcelia acutangulata (assembly GCA_914767995.1). Lineage (NCBI taxonomy): Eukaryota > Metazoa > Arthropoda > Insecta > Diptera > Tachinidae > Thecocarcelia > Thecocarcelia acutangulata. The sequence continues at coordinate 32,913,064 of OU612094.1, read as the reverse complement.
TGCGGCTTCCTAGAGTTTTTTTCGCCGCAACAAACGAGGGACCTTTTTCCCTCTTTACCCGAAAAACAGAATGTCCTAGTTAGGAATACGGTAAGGCAAAACCTGCTCCCCGGGGTGCTACGTCACTACAGCAATAACTTCGCTTTACATTCTTGATCTTTATTATTATAGTACACCTACATTCCTAATCTTATTTGCCGAGGAGTTATACTGCGAACAGTCTCCCAGTCTTATTGTCTCATTAAAAAGTCTTGGGGGCTACTTCTGAACTTTCAGTGTATCTAAATTCCAGTACGGTGGCTTAATCTTAAATAAAAAGTTAATAAGTGTAACGGAATTTATTTATTTATAATATACTTATGTATCGATTCAATATTTTTATGACATCGTGTACGTACTAGAGGTCTGCTCAAGCACAAGAAAATTGTCTTACAAGACGTCGTAATACATTCAAGTACTATACATCGCCTTCTTTCGCATTTCGAAACAAACACTTCAGCGCCGCAATGTTCTAAACGAATACTGTCTTACAATCGTTTAGAACAAAATGTATGTACCTATGTGTATTTTCTTGAGGAGTTTGCTAGTGACATTTTTCTAACGATTATTAAGACGTAGTTGCAAGATTTTTTTTTATTCAATTCCCATTTTATTTCACTAGTATTATTTTAGAATTTGCAAATTATTTCTAATAAAAATTTCAATTAATTGTACTTCAGTAGCAAAAATATTACTGAATATTCTTAAGGCATTTTTGTCTTAATCTTAAGAAATTTTTATTTGATATTTCTAGTTAAAACGAAAATAAATCAAAATATAAAAAATGTCATTATATACATCCATATACACACTCTACATAAAGATATACTATGTATGTGTGTCTGTGTAAAAACACGCTTCAAATAAAAGACATAAGAAAAAAAATCCCTCTTTGATGATACGATTACAAAGAATGGAAAATTGTCTACATTTGTTTCTGACAGGCTTAAATTAAATAAATTTTTTGCTATATACATGCATACATAGGTACATATACTCGTTTAACTACATACATACGTACATGGATACAAAAACGTATGTTTTTTCCTGTATAAATATCACCCTTAAAGCCCAAAATTACAAAGCCACCCACACAAATATGTTAAAATACACGCAAAAAAAAATTGTTTTCATCCAAAATGTAAGAAAAATAAATACGCCTTGTTTTTTCTCTATCAACAACCCCAAACACCCCCAGTCACCAACAACAACAACATTAAACGCCTCATGCAAATGCACACTCAACCACACACACACACACACAAATCCTTATACATTTTGCTTCTAGTGTTGTTAAATTTTGTTCAATAAATTTTTGTTAGACTCACTCTCCTCTCCTCGTTGTTCTCAGCAATTTTTGTCTCCTTGAAAATAGCGGTTCAGTAGTGTTGCCATTTTTATACGTTGTTGTTGCTAGTTAAATCTTTAATATGTTTATTATGCAAAATATTATATGTAAATACATATTTTTATATCCTCGTTTTTGTTAATATTATTTTAAAAATTACACATATTTTATGAAAAAAATCCTTTCCAGCCATTTTGGAGGATTTCTTTTAAAAATAATAATACAATGGAAAAATTATGTAAAAGTGGAAAAAGTCATAAGCCTACCATTTAAAATTTCCTTTTTTTTTGTTGTATTTACTGTTAAACAACTTTAAAGAGAATAAAAATTGGTGGCACGCATTGTTTGTTGTTGGTTTAGAATGGGTGTGATTTAAATAAAATTGCTTTTCTTTCCTTAACAAAAAAAAAAAAACAAAAAAAAAAATGAAATAAAATAAAATGTTTGGCGTTTTTTATGTTTGGAAAATTTATTCAAACAATTTAAGACCTTTAAAAATTTGATTACTTTTTCTGTATTCCTTTTTGCATTTGCTAAACTTTCATAATGCTGGCAGAAAATTTGTTAGAAACTTGCGTAGAATAAGGCTGTAAAAAAATGTTGAACGTGTTATTGACAGTTTTTTTAATGAAAAATAGGAAAGAAAAGAAAATAATTTGTTTTAATTTATTAAGTTAGAAAATTACATATTTTTACGATTCAAGGCAGTTGTAAAATAAAATTAATTTTGTTTGAAGGAAAGTAAATTAAAGCTTTTCAAGGCGTTTATTTTAAGATTAGGTTTTAAAAAATCCTACGAGTATTATACTCGTAAATGTGAGTTTGTATGCAAGCCGAACTTATTAGATTTGATTGAAACTTGGTACACGGATAGAATGTGACGTCGTTTAAAATATACGAATAGCACACAAGTGTACTTCAACCAAAAACAGGATTCTTCAAGAAAACCAATCCTACAATGTCTTAAAATGAAGGGTAGAATTCATGAACCGAGTAAAAAACCAAAACAAACACACAAATACAAACATGTAAACATGGTTGCATTATTTAACGATTTATCGTCATTTTGACGATTTTGGGTACTGAAAATAGCACTGTGACGATTTGACGATTTAAGGTCTGTTTTTGACGATTTTTGAATATCACGTTTTTACTGTCATATTTTTCAAGCAACTGTGTATATGCATACTTCCTGATTTAAATTTAATTTATGTAGCAAATGAAAGTAATATTTCTGGTACGTAAATATTTATGTATGTTTGTGATACTGACATATTATGTAAAATTATGTAATTGTTATTTTAGAGTATACCTATATTATATATGTTAGAGATGTATGTTTGTGTTACTGACATATTATGTAAAATTATGTAATTGTTATTTTAGAGTATACCTATATTGTATGTCAGAGATGAATTTAAAATATCATATGTGAATAGTGTTTAAAAAAGTTATAAACTAAAAATTGTACAAATTTGTATGTAAAAGCGTGGGAAACTAAATTTGAAGATGAATTCAAAACTTTACATTTTTTAAATCCTTACAATATCATAAAGGAAGAAAGTGTCTTTTCTAACATAATGAAAGAGTTTTCTTATTTTATCGTAGAATTCGAAAGACGAGAAATTTAATACGAGTTAAAGTAACGAAACCTATTTAAACTTGGTAAAAGTCTTGTACGCTATAAATATGAAAATGAAAAATATTTTTAAAATGAAGTATCCTTCTATGACTAAGTTTATAGTAAAAATATTAGCCTTATCGTTTTCTGCAAATGTCTGAGTTTGCATCTAGGTACGTGGAACTTATCAAAACCAAAGTAGGAAATTAGTTGAAGAGACTATTTTCGAAAAAAATACTATATGTGTATATACTAAATCTAAAACTTTGCATACTTAGATATGCCCGATTTAACAGACGTGTTTGGTATAATAATAGTACCTTTTATTAAATGAAATCTTATTTTAAAAAAATGTGTCAAAAAAATTTATGAACTCTTCATGTTTGTTGTTATAACTTTAATAAAATTCTGTAGTTGTTTATTAAAGGCAACAATGAGTTGAAATAAATCTTTGAAATGTTGAAATAAATCTTTTACTCAAAAATAATTAATTTTCCTAGCTGACGATTTGCAATAATCATATTGACGATTTTGACGATTTTTTCCGTCGAATTTGACGATTTTAAACCAGATTTATCTGGCATCTATCCCCGGGGCTGGTACAACGCAATACAGCCGCACGCTTCGTTTGTGGAATAAGTTCGCTGCAGACGTGTTTCCTGTCTGTTATACCGTTGGAAAGTTCAAGTCAAATGTGCACAAACACTACTCCCAATTTCTCCCTGCAAGATAATAATTGTCAAAAATAAAAATAACGGCCTTGTGTATAATCAAAATTCCTTATGCTAACTAACTAGCTGCTAAGTGTTTTGTGTGTAAATTCCCATAAGGGAAAGATAGCAGCTAGTTAGTTAGCACAAGGTTTTCTGTTATACAGAAGGCCATAAAAGTAAATAATATTTTACTCATATTTTTTTATAATATTTTTAACATATTTTTTGTTTCATTATTATTTTTTGAACCAGCTTATTATTTATTTTTCAACACTTGGGTATTAATATTTTTGTTTGTTAATTTTTTTCATATTCATATTCTCAATACATTTTTCTTTTATGACATTTTTAAGTTTAAAGCGGATTACGAAGTATTATTGGTTAGATAATATCGTTATTTACACAAATAAACAAAAAAAGAAAGAGACTGAAAAAAGCGCCAAATAAGAAGCAGCAAAGCTTATTACTCAAAACATTGACACTGTCACGCTTTAGGCAAGGTGACCAGACCAGATTAATTTCTTTTCAGAAAGTTTTATGTAAGCATAAAAAATGTTTCTCGCTTTCTTAATTTTCCTGCTTTTAATCATTGTCAAGGTGAACTTTATTTTGTTTTCTCTCCTCATTTTTTTTTTTTTTTAAATAATTAATTACAGTTTACAAGAGCCCTTGGCAAATTAATTTTTAACGCTATTTAACTTTATGAAAGTAAGAAAATGTAAACAGACAAGACCGTAACTGAAGCGTATTTTTTTTATATCATAGTCTTGACTATGTTTAGCTGTTTAAAAAGAGCGTCTGAGAGCCAAAAAAAAAAAAAAAGTAAAAAAAACAGAGTGAAATAATTTATGAGGTTTATCTGAAATGACATTTGACATGTCATTGTTATAACAATACAACAAATACTTAGTTTAAAATTACTTTTCTTTGCTTTATAAAAAGGGAATATAAATAAAACTAACAGGCAGGACTTTCAAAAAATTCAAAACAAATTATAATTTCATTTAATGAATAAATGCGAAGAGCAGACAAAAGCGTAAATTGAGTTTGACAGTTAATTAAGTGAATGAAATATTCGTTGTTTTTTACACTTTACAGGTTTATTTGATCAATTTCTATATAAAGTTTTTCAAATAAACCTGCAATGCATATAAAATATTTTTTATCAATACGTTCCTAAATATATTTATGTGCTATTCATAGAACACAGACCAGCAACTTGTCTAGAAAATTTGTTTGAAAGTAACTCAATTTTTTTGAGTGATTTCCTCTTAACATTTTTTACATGAGTGCTCGTCTGTGTTCTATGAACAGCACCTTAATTTCTTTAAGAACATGTGCATTTATTATTTTCATATGGGAGCAGTTCTAAAATTAGGTTTCTAATATGAATCAAAAATACGTCTAGAAAATTTGTTTAAAATACACTAAAAATATTGAGTACTTTCACACAAACTCATTCGTGTCCCATAAACATAAGTTGCTGTTCATAGAACACGAATGAGCGACTTGTCTAAATAATTTGTATGGAAATCACTCAAAAAATTGAGTGACTTTCATTGTTTCATTGGCGGTTCGGAAACTTCTTAGCCTATCAATGAAAGAAAATAGTTAGTTTTTCAAAAATATTTTTATTTTTCAATATAATCTCCTGAAACTTCAATACACTTACGTGCTGTTCATAGAACATAGACGAGCAACTCGCCTAAAAAGTTTGTATGAAAGTTACTGAATTTTTTGAGTGATTTCCATATAAAATTTTGTAGACGAGTGCTCGTCTGTGTACTATGAACAGCACATTAGTCTTGGGGCAATTGTGTCATTATTTTTGACGGTGGTTCTAAAAATGTTATTTAGAGTTACGGTTCCAAAGTTTAAATGAACGAAAGTAATAAAAGTTAATCACAATAAACGAATAATCTTCAAACTGCGCGGGATAGATTTTTTTCATGAATTTTTTCATGAATCCTGTCAACCAGTTTCGACTTGACGTTAAGTTCTGGAACACCCTGTATATGAGACCAACTCTAATGGTGGGGTGTTAAAGCTTTACAAATAGAAATTTTGATAGAGCGTCTGAAAATAAACTTTACTCTCTCTCCCTCTCTCTATTAAGTTACTCTGGAAAGAAATTCAGTCCATCCAGGGTTGTCAGACATTTGCAGAAAACGATAAGACTAATATTTTTAATATAAACTTAGTCATAGAAGGATACTTCTTTTTTAAAATCTATCATTTTCATATTTATAGCGTACAAGACTTTTACCAAGTTTAACGCAAAAAACGTTACTTAAAATTTTTATATAATATTTTTATATATATCCTAACAAGTGCTAGAAAATTTTTGCACAGTGGCTTAACGCAAAAAATTATTTTTAGAAAAATTTACAAAAAAATCAGGCAAAATAGTAGATATTCAAACCCCACTACCAAACGGGCTTTAAAAGATGTGGAAAAAATTAAAGTGAAATACAAAAAAAAAAAAAAAAAATCGAAGAGTAGAAACAGTGAGAAAAATGAATTTGAAATACTAAATCCCGAAAATAGCATCAAAGCCCACTGTGCACAGTTTTCTTTTTCTATTTTTTATTAGATAGTAAACAGAAAAAGAAAAATAATGCAGAAAAATAGTTTTCTGTTTGGACTGATATTGAAAAAGTTATGAGTATTTTATTCGGGCACGGTTTTCGGCTTTTTCAAAACGCGATATCCTGAAGAAGTCTTCCGAAGCAAGACGAAATATCGAATATATTTAAAGCATTTTTTATATAAAAAACAACACTGACCTCAAGCTTAAAGAACATTTCAATTTAAATTAAAAAAAATATATATATAAAACATGACTTTTAAGTTAGATTATTGGTTTTTGTACATTTGTAATGGGTGATTTTATAAGAACTATCGGAAATTAAAAACACACATAAAATTCAGAAAAATGCATGAAATATTTATTTGGATCGATAGTTGGGTCGATATAATTTAATGTTTGAAGATTATTTCATGCAAATATTGGCCGCGGCTGTGCCTCAAATGGTCCATCCGCTTAGTCCAATTTTGGCATACTCTTTCCATCATTTCGGCCGGTATCTCACGAATAATGTTGGCAATGTGGCATGTGGCACCGTCTTGTTGAAACCACATGTCATGCAAGTCAAGCTCTTCCATTTTGGGCAAAAAAAAGTTTGTTATCATCGCACGGTAGCGCTCACCATTCACAGTAACGTTGTGATTCGCATCATCTTTGAAGAAATACGGCCCAATGATGCCGCCAGCCCATAATCCGCACCAAACGGTTGTTTTTTGTGGATGCATTGGTAGCTCTTGCAATGCTTCTGGCTGCTCTTCACTCCAAATACGGCAGTTTTGCTTGTTCACGTATCCATTCAACCAGAAATGAGCCTCGTCGCTGAGCACATTTCTTCGATAAAAAAGTGGATCTTCATCTAACTTTTCAAGAGCCCATTCACCAAAAATTTGGCGTTGTGGTAGGTCGTTTGGCTTCAATTCTTGCACCAGCTGTATCTTATAAGGCTTCGCACCCAAATCCTTCCGCAAAATTTTCCACGTAGTGGAGTAACAGAGGCCCAATTGCTGCGAACGGCGCCGAATCGATAATTCACGGTCATCACCAACACTGGCCGATACGGCTGCGATATTTTCTTCAGTTCGCACTCTACGTAAGCGTGTTGGTGGTTTAATGTCCAACAATGTAAATTTGGTGCGAAATTTTTTTACAATAGCCCGAATAGAAGCCCCAGTAGGTCGATTAAACTGACCATAAAATGGAAGAAGCGCGCGATTAACTTTCTTAACAGAGCATGCATTTTGGTAATAAAATTCAATAATTTGCAAGCGTTAAATGATTAAATTATAGACCAAACTGAAGATGTTTGACAGTGACACAAGATACAAAACGTGCGTGAGCTGTCAAAACTAGTGTTGCCAAAAAGATAATAGCAAAAAAATCACTCGTTATATTGGGGTTTAGCTCAGGGTTTTCCTTTCTTAATTTTTTTCTTAAGAAGGATTTTTTATAACACAAATTTGCTGTGATCAATAATTTTTGATTGAAGAAGACAAGAAAAATAATAATTAAATCTTTAGCTGGGGGACGAGTACATCACTTAACAGCTGAGAAAATTGCCGCCAGTTAAAAAAATGTTGCCAACTCAAAGCAAACAGATTTCGATTTCTCAGAATTCTATGCGACAAGATATTTCAACGTCACACAGTGTGGGAAAACATCAGCACCCATTTTCGGATTTGAACTCGGGCCATAATGCATCATGAGCGGCTGCTTTAACCACTCAGCCACCGAACCATTGAGTTATTCTCTGTCTAACTCAAACTCATTCATTTTCTATTATGATTTTTCCTTCAATTAAATTAAACTAAAAATTTTTCTTAGAAATATGTCGCTTACTTTTATTTTTAAATTCATATAAAAATTTTACAGCATTTTGAGTAAAAATTCCCATAATTGTTTTTTTCTTTCGATTTTTGATGAGTCTAACACCTTTATTATTATTTTACACATCAGATAGCTACATACTCATTCATTTATATGTGATAAATTATGGTTTTATGTGTTTGTATAAATCCTTAAACCTTTGACCTTTTTACAGGTGTTATTGAAACTGCCCCCATTCAAAAGCCACTAAAGAAAACTATATACACAAGTACATCCATAGATATACATAAATACAAAATTTTTATTTTTTCCCCCCCTTTCGCTGACTTTCATTGGCCGCAAACAAAAGGTCTGCTTCAGCTCGAATTTTATTAATTTATGGTTGTTTTATGAATTTTTTCCATCTCAACTACAACAAAGCAGAGTTTATTATAACGATATTAAATATTTTAAATGTTGTTAGTACTGCTCACCTTTTTCGTTTATAAATATTTTGTTGTTGTTTTTTTTGTTTTTATTGCGCCATAAAAATATCAACTTTTTATTTCAAGTTATAGATCTGTATTGAGAACATACATAAATATTGTCATTTTACAGTTTTAAGACAAAAAGAAGGGATCATTAAGATTATTAAAAATAAAGAAAACAATTGACTGAATTGAAAGGAGTCGGCAATTTTATTAAGGAAATTTATTATAATACCAAACGAGTCCTTTTTCTTAAACTCGAGGGTCGTTTTGAAATAATTTTTTTTTTTGATTTATATTAAAAGTGTCTATTTATCGGTAGTGTTAACTTTTATATTCAAATCTACACAAAAAAAAAAGTAAGAGTGTGGTATATTCGTCTGGGCCGAATCTAAAATACTCTTCACGATACGTGAATATGTATAGTATATATTACAAATTTCAACTAAATATGCTCGAATGTATATGGACCGATATGGGGGGAAAATTTTTTTTGCCTAGTAATCACTATTCCAAAAAAGAAATCTTTCATGGACATTTTCATGGAAAAGTTTGTTTAAGCTATATCTCGGTTATATATGAACCGATATCGGAATTTTCTATTTTCTGTATTTTAGTAACATTCTTTTATAACGAGAATTGCTTTTTAATAAAAAAATGTAAATGGAAAAATCGGTTCAGGCTATGTCACGGGTATACCATGGACCGATATCGGAAATTTCCATTTTTAATATTTCTATAACCTCATTTTCTTACCAGAATTGCTTTGAAGCGAAAAACATTTTGAAGTTCGCTTACCCGACATTTTCACGAAAAAACCGGTTTAGGCTATATTGCTGCTATATATGGAACGATATCGGAAATTTTAATTTTTCATATTTGTATAACTTCTTTGTATTACCAGAATTGCTTTTAAGCAAAAAAATTTTTAAGTTCGCTTACGCGACATTTTCACGAAAAAACGGTTTAGGCTATATCTCGGGTATCTATGGACCGATATCGGAAATTTTCATATTTCTATAACCTCATTTTATTACCAGAACTGCTTTTAAGCAAAAAAAATTTTAAGTTCGCTTACGCGACATTTTCACGAAAAAACCGGTTTAGGCTATATTGCGGCTATATAGGGAACGATATCGGAATTCTTAATTTTTCATATTTATATAACATAATTTTATTACCAGAACTGCTTTTAAGCAAAAAAATTTTTAAGTTCGCTTACGCGACATTTTCACGAAAAAACCGGTTTAGGCTATATTGCGGCTATATAGGGAACGATATCGGAATTTTTAATTTTTCATATTTATATAACATAATTTTATTACCAGAACTGCTTTTAAGCAAAAAAATTTTTAAGTTCGCTTACGCGACATTTTCACGGAAAAACTGGTTTAGGCTATATTGCGGCTATATAGGGAACGATATCGGAATTTTAAATTTTTCATATTTATATAACATAATTTCATTACCAGAACTGCTTTTAAGCAAAAAAATTTTTAAGTTCGCTTACGCGACATTTTCACGAAAAAACGGTTTAGGCTATATCTCGGGTATCTATGGACCGATATCGGATATTTTCATTTTGCATATATATATATATATATATATATATATATATATATATATATATATATATATATATATATATATATATATATATATATATATATATATATATATATATATATATATATATATATATATATATATAACTGCTTTTAAGCAAAAAAGTGTTGTACTACCCTGCAGAAATCGAGACTACTCCTTACATGCGTGTAAAGAGTACTCCACAAGAGACCAGGACTAGTCCAAAAGTAATCTAAATATGTATATGGGAAAAACATGCTCCATTTTACATTACAATATCCTAGGATAAGATCATGTCATCCAAAAACACATTACATCTGAGTAATCCAAAAACTAGTCCAAGTAACTACTCCACAAATTATTAATACAGAGTAAGTCCCGGAATTACTTCATGTCACTACTCCATGGATTACCACAGAAAACTAGTTTGGACATCATTTTTAAATTACTCTGATGTGAATACTCCCATGGAACACCACAAGATACTACTTTGCTAACTATCATTTTGTACAATTTTTTGGAGCAACTTCGGGCTGTTTTTGCAAAAAAAAAAAAAAAAATCAAATGAAATGAAATATAATCACAAAATTTTTCGTATAAAATAAAAAAAAAAAACTATTATAAACAAAAACAAATTAATTACATATGAATGTTTTATTATAAATAAGAAAATAAATAGATAATTGCAAACAAAACAATACTAAACAAAACATTGTGTAACAGTGTTACCATAGTTGTACTTTTTTAATAATGTGTTGCGAGTATTGTCAAATATCTTTTATTTAGTAATCATAGTCCATGTTTGCATTACATCGGACTATGTTGTAACTACTCATTTTTATTTAAAACGGATCATGTATTCCAATAATTTCTGCAGGGTATGAGTACATTTGTTCCAACTGACTTTTAATGTGAAAATGTCTCGACTCGAAAACTTAATATGTGGAAAAATATTCATCAGAATTTTTCCATATTCCAATTGTTGTTTTATGAGGTTTTTTGTAGGCAAAAATGTATTGATAGATATAAGTATGTAAATTATATAAGTATGTAAATTGTATAAGTATGTAGATTATAAATATGTACTTGTATTTGTATCAATAAAATACTTAATTTTGTCTTTTGTACTTTTATTGCCACCAGCGTTGTCAACTCAGTTCGTTTCGCACCGTTTTTAGTGCTTTTTAAAATTATTTGTACGAAAAATTCTGTAGTCGATGCGTGGTGAGTGCACTTTTTTTAAATTTTCGGTGCGCTTTTTAAATTTCGGTGGCATCAAATCAAATTCAATTCAACTTTTTGTTTTAATGTAAGAAAAAAAGTATTCATGTGTCCAAACGTGGTTTACGTTTCATTTTGCAGATCACAATCAGAACACTGAGTTATAGTGTGGAATATGCACCATATTAGTTATATGCACAAAGAAATCTTTTCTTCGTTTTATGAAATTTGCATTAAACGATCATGCAAAGTTTGTCAAATATTACAATAAATACAGACAAAGATAGTAAAGTTCATAATTATGAGGGCGCGTGAATTGATAAATTACTATAATATTAATTAAATTATTAAAATTTTTCCAAAACGTTTGCAGGTAAATATTGACTTCTTCTTCTTCATTGAACTTCTTCTTTTATTTGTTACAATTCTGGCAAATTTTCGTATATTTCAATAAATTCTTTTAAAGACACCGACTCTAGGCAACTGATTTTCACTGTTGGCTTCCGAAAACACAAATGAAATTTACATTGTGTCTGATAGAATTGAGTTTGATGGCTTTTAGTGCGACTTTAATTGTAACTTTTAATGATCCGATAATCGTAAATTCCTTCGAAATATGTCATTTCTTGCGGTAACGATTGTATGCTCCTGCAATATAATTTTAACGAAGCTGTAGTTCTGTATGACTGATAATAGGCAGTAAAGCTGATTTCGGTCAACAGCGAATATAACTAAACTTTGTTGCTGAATAATACATTTGATAAAATATCATTATAATTATTGTAAAGATACAAAGAAAGTCACAGAATCATATTAGAGACGACCAAGTTTGACAAACACAAATTCTAGCTATAGAACGAATTTGATGGCATGTAATTTGGCAGTGCTGCCCTACACAGTGTGATTTTATAATAATCGCTTAAAATGCTGTTTTATTATCGTGTTTTCAATATATATAATACAAAATGGGGGTTTAAAAATGAAAAAAAAAAAATGAGAATTCGGTGGGTTTTTGTTGAAATAACGCGCTTTTTTCTTCATTTAGGTGCGTTTTGAAATTTCAAAGTTGACAGCTCTGATTGTTACGTTGCCGGATGCTCATGAATCCCATTGTGCGATCCCCCTGATTTTCGATATGAGTACTTAATCCTCATACACACAACTATATGACCAAAAAGACAAAACATTGTCTAACAAACATACTCATCAAATATACTAATCAAACAACTTACACCTTCAGCTCACAGAATAAAAAACTATCTAACAGATCATTCGTTTTCTTTTTTGTAAATGGTCCCCATGTTTTTAATAATTTTAAATCATTAATCAATTTGAATTTGTTAAAACCATCCCTGGCTACGTCTTGATTTCAACTCGAATACTGTTTAGTAAGAAAACATAAACTTTGCAGTTGGCAAAAGCAATTTTTAAACAAATGTCTAAAAAGTAATGAATGATTAAAAATTTATTGTTTTTCTTATTTTATTTCGTTCAAGGTGAAAAACCATTTAAATGTGAACATGAGGGCTGCGATCGTCGTTTCGCCAATTCGTCAGACCGCAAAAAGCATTCTCATGTCCATACCTCGGATAAACCATACAATTGTCGTATTAATGGCTGTGATAAATCATATACTCATCCATCGTCCTTGCGAAAACATATGAAGGTAAGTTGAAGTTTTTATTAAATTTTAAATTTTAAATGTTTCATAATATAATTAGTTAAAAGTAGGCAGAAGTTTTGATAACTTCTCTTAGAAATCGGCTGCTTCATCGTGAGGTTTTACTTATAATGTGAAATAAAAGGTAACTTGAAGTTTTTATTAACGGCTTAAAGAACAATTTTTGGCATTCACTGGTTTGAAATTATATAATGAAAATGTTGAAAATGTTATAACTAGTTAGTCCAAACGGAAGCTCTGATTTTGACTACACGTTCGAGCATTGTAACTGGTAATTCGCGTATAAGAGTAATGTTGAACTTCAAAGCATCAATCACAGTTGGTTGCTTCCTGATGACCTCAGATTTTTTTATCCCCAGATAAGACAGTTTAAAGTTGGGATATCGCTCGATCTAGTGGCCCATTTACCGTAGCGAAACGTGAAACTAAGTGCTCACCGAAATAATTGCTCAACAAGACTTTTGTTTCACGCTGGTAGCACCGTGAAAACCAAACCCCATCGAAAGTATGCCCGCTTTTAGGGCTTGGAAATTGAAAGACAGACATTGTCCCCATTCTGCTTTGAACTTGCCAAAACCTTTTAGAGTTTAGAGCGAAATTAATAGACAGACAGAAATTTTTCGTTTCTCTTTTTCTTCTTTTTTGTTGTTGTTGTTTTTTAAGCACAGCTAGTGTGTTTATATGAAGTTGATGTTGATATGAAGTTGATATTGATACGAAGCAACAACATGAAAAATGCGAAGAGAGGCAACTTCAAACGAAAAATGTCCTAAAATGTCCAGTACAGTAGAGGTTTACCGCACACTCTTCCTCTTTAATACATTGCCTACAAACTTTGTCTGTCTATCCATCAGTTTCGCAACTGTGAAAGGGTACTATGCAACCGAATTTCAGCAAACACAAAGTCCGTTAATAGTTCAAAGTTGGGATATTGCCCGATCTAGTGGCCGGCCCATTTACCGTAGCGAAACGTGAAACTCACTGCTCACCAACACAGACATTTGCGGATTCTGCGGTGATGAAGAGGAGTCAATGGAACACTTAATCACCCACTGTGGAGCACTGGGGCACAGAAGAGGCTACTACAAGCTTATATTTTAAGTGAATGCGACTTAATATCACTCCCAATGAAGGAGCTTGTCCGTTTTCTTGACATACTCAACCCATAATGGGGCAAGGGAACGCACAATAGATCAACAGTGGTCGCAGTGCAAATGGCCGATGAGGGCCATATCCCATCCAATAATAATAATAATAATAATAATAATAATAATAATAATAATAATAATAATAATAATAATAATAATAATAATAATAATAATAATAATAATAATAATAATAATAATAATAATAATAATAATAATAATAATAATAATAATAATAATAATAATAATAATAATAATAATAATAATAATAATAATAATAATAATAATAATAATAATAATAATAATAATAATAATAATAATAATAATAATAATAATAATAATAATAATAATAATAATAATAATAATAATAATAATAATAATAATAATAATAATAATAATAATAATAATAATAATAATAATAATAATAATAATAATAATAATAATAATAATAATAATAATGATAATAATAATAATAATAATAATAATAAGTGCTCACCAAAGTAATTGCTCAACAAGATTATTTCACGCTGGTAGCACCGTGAAAGCCAGTCCTCATCGAAACTCGATGAACTCGAATTTCAGCAAGCACAAATTCCGTTAATATAATGCGATAATTTCTATCATTCACGCACTCGAATTTCAGCAAACACAAAGTCCATTAATATGATGCGATAACTTTTATCATTCACGGTAGCATTCTGAGCTGCCTCAATTTTCTAGAATAATAGACCAATTGTTTCACCAGCCCATAAACTACACCATACCGTTGGTTTTAGCAGATATAATGATAGCTCTTGGTACCCTTCGGGTAGCTCATCAGGCCAATTAAGGCAATTTTGTTTATTAACGTATCCATTCAGCCAGAAATGTGCTTTAGTCCTGTTGAGAATATATACGCGTTATAGTGTGTATATAACAATGTAAATAAAAATCCAGATGCCCGTAAACTTCCTCGGAATAAAACAATAATATTTAGTCCATGATTATTAAGAAAAATTAAGATTACAAAAATTAATGAACTAATCAGAATGAAAGAAATCAGAAGAAGAATTAAAAAAGCAGAAGAAAAATAAGGATTAGTAATAATAAAACAATGTTGCCAGATTAAATAAAGTTTATTGCTAATAATTGAGTTTTTTATTCACTATTTTAGCTTCTAACATTGATACCAATAAAAAATTATAAATAGCTTGCTTTCCATGCTTCCCAGAAAACCATAACCCAAAGTCTACTGATGATTAGGGTAGCTCCTATGAAAGTGAAAAAGCTATTTATAATTTTTTTTTAAAGTTTATTACTCAGAAAGTGAATATTCCAACAAACCCTAAACACGAAAAATATTTCTCATTAAACGCTGTAACGTTCATAATACACCTAAAAAATTGGAGACGCTGTAGTGGAGTAAGTCTTCCCATAATGATACTGAGCAAAAATGACAAAGCTGATTGGTAAGAGTCACGCGTGATCTGTCAAAAACGCCTATTAAAAATCAAACTTCACGATGAATCAAACGATAGTTGTAGATGAACTTTTAATAACAAATTACTTCGTTATTTGACCATGACTGTTTAAAATTTGCAAATACAGGGTGTTTAAATATGAAGGGCCGATGTTGATTTTGAACAAAACACAAATTATTTAGGAATTATTGTAATTTCTTTTTATTATGATAAGACTGGTATGATTCAATTATATATGAAACTAAATATCGGCCAAGTGGCCACCACGACTTCGGCGGCACACCTCCATCTGATGCTCCAAACTTTCGATGATACTGAGGCATAATTGAGGTTCTTAATGTGCCGAATTATCTCATCCTTTAGCTCTTAAATTATTGTTGGCTTATCGACGTATAACTTTTCTTTCATATAACCCCAAAGAAAGCAGTCAAACGTAGTCAAATCACATGGTCTTGGCAGCCAATTGACGTCGCCAACACGTGAGATAGTACGGCCAGTGACTTTTTTCCGCAAAAGCGCCATTGTTTCGTTAGCTGTGTGGCAAGTGTCACCGTGCTATTGAAACTACATATCGTGCATATCCATATCTTCCAATTCGGGCCATGAAAATTCGTTATTATTTCACGAAAGCCAACACTATTCAAAGTAACTACCTGACCAGCCTCATTTTTTTATTTTTATTTAGATCCCTCTTTCCTCCTCATCACAGCCCATTTTCCTAGTTCCATATAATGCACTGCATATGTAAGGATCAATCTCTGAGTACTGATCTAAATAAAAATAAAAAAATGAGGCTGGTCAGGCAGTTACTTTGAATAGTGTTGGCTTTCGTGAAATAATAACGAATTTTCATGGCCCGAATTGGAAGATATGGATATGCATGATATGTAGTTTCAATAGCACGGTAGGTGCTTTGGTTTTTCGACAGTCACTCTTGGATTATCATTCGCCCAAATGTGGCAATTCTGCTTATTGACGAAGCCACTGAGATGAAAATGTGCCTCATCACTGAAAATGATTTTCTTCGAAAAATTATCATCCACTGTTGCCATATCTTGCCAGCATTCTGACCATTGACGAAGCTTGCAAAGGTAAAAAGGCTTTAGTTCTTTAGTCTAATGCACCTAGTAATCGTGTAAATGCTAGTCTTTATGCATAATGTTCATCATCGACGGTTCTTCAGCCACACTGTCACGAACAGCTGCAATATTTTCTGCAGAACGAGCGGTACGTGCATGCACTGGTGTTTTCACATCTCCTACTAAAATTGTTTATCCACTGTTGCTATTGCTTGAATAGGTTTAACGCGTTGCTCGATAGTATGTTTTTCCATGGTTCAAATTGAGTTAAGCTAAAACTGAGAAATCTCAAATCCAAATGAAGAAAAAAACTTGACGTTTAGATGAAGTTCACATTCAACATCGGCTCTTAAAATTTAGCCCCCCTATATTTGCGCATAACTAAAATGATCAAATAATGTCACGTGTTAAATCTAAACATTTTATATTGTTACGTTTGATGCACGGCACTAAAGTACTTCACAAATTTATTTACACTTAATACCAGGTTTAAAAATAAACTCTGCCTCTGCCGAACATCTGACTGTTATCTATACTTCTTTATTACCTTCTCCCATTAGCATGTACCTTGAAGTTATTTGCTAATGCTAATTCTAAACTCAAATGTAAAAATATAATTGCTACGCACATACACAAGCACACACATGCCGGCGAAACAATAAGAACGCAACAACAGCAATAACATCATTGGTGGTTGATTTACTTGGAATTTTGTGTTCTTTAAATCATGCATGTTTGTTTATTTGTGTATTATGCTTTTTAACTTTATGTTTTTTGTATGATGTGTGTGTACATTTATAACAAGCAGATAAACGGCTCGCACAATGGGGTTAGAAGGGATAAAAATTTGTAAAATTATTCAAAAAATTTGTTACAAATCAAAAAATTATAAGTAGCTATTATAATTTTTTAATTTGTATCAATTTGGATGTTAGCACTAGTATAGTGTATAAACTCATAATAATAATAATAAACTCAGTTTTTAATATTTTTTTTTTTTTACATTTTTTTTTTGGTTATTGATAGTCAGAAGGTAAAACATTTCTAAAAACAATTTTTAATATGTAATTTATTTTGAAATCATATTACAGGTACATGGCAACATTGATGAGCAATCACCTTCGCATGCCTACGACAGCGAAGGCGAAGAGTCCTCTTCATCGAGTATAGTGACAGGTGGCGCTCAAACACCTCCTTCAGCCCGCTTAGCAAGTGACAGCTCCTCGGGTCCCAGCAGTTTGAACAAATCATCACCACATTCTATAAAATCAGAGCCCAACACTAATACTTCTTTGCACAGTGTACATTTGGGAGCCTCCTCAAGTGGCAGCAGTAGCACGGCTAGTAGTGGCCATCACACTCAACAGCATAATGTAGGTAGCCATAATCACCAACAACAACAGCAGCAACAGCACCAGCAATCGATAAGCGGTTTGCATAATCATCGCCAACACCCCAACTATCATCAAAATTCCGCTAAATCTCCTGCTTTACAGTTAATGGCCACGTCAGCGTATTTGCCACCACCCTTGGGCCCACCGCCTTCTCTTACAGCGGCCAGCAGCCACCACCATACACATCACCACCAAAGTATCACGGCGGCTGCAGCTGTTTCGCCTGCTGGCGCCAGTAATCCCGGTTCTATGCTAGTAGCTGGCCATCACCATCCCAATCATCATCTACTGTACCATCCTGCTGCACAACATCATGCACCAACTGATTGGTATCATACTGGAGCCCCGGCAAGCGGCGCTGATGCTATGAATCCTTTAAATCATTTTGGGCATCATCATCACCATCACCATCTGATGCATCCGGGAGCTGCTACAGCTTATTAAATTTAGCTTAGGCCAATTTATTGTTGAACTACTTTGGATTTGTTTAGGAAAAATTAACATTTTCGTTAAAACAAAAAACTACTTTAACAAAAAAACAAAAAAAATTAATAATAATAATAATAATAATAATAATGGAAAATTTTTTCGTTATAACGATCAGCAAAGCTTGGGGTTAAATCAGTTTTACCAGGTAGTGTTACAAGCACAGCTGGCTTTTGTTTTCATGCTGAAAGGTTGTCAAAATTTTGTTCACATACGAAGAGACTTTGTTGCTTTTTCAAGCAAAGAGAGAGAGAGCACAGATTTTGACAACATTATAAAATTCCTACCAACAAAGCACATGTCATGTTTTTGGGTGTTGTGTTTATTGTAATTCTAACAGGTAGTGTACTAAAGGTAAAGGCTGCCTTGCTTTGGGGTCTTGGGCTGTTACAAAAAATTTACAACTGTATTTCGTTACATTGTTTCGCAAAGGGTTGGCTTATTAAAATAAATCAAAAGCCAAAGACCTCGAGCCGGCTGATCGTTATAAGGAAGATATTTTAAAAAATGGTAAACAAATTAGGATCAAGATAATAATTGAAAAAACTTCTACAAATGTGTGCTTAAATGTTAAATATATATTTTTGATTCTCCGTCACTATTGTTCCCCTCCCGCCCATTTCCAACTCATCCTTTTCCCACAAAAACCAATTTTTTTTTTTGATAATATCAAAATTATAATTTTGTTTATGTGTTTGTGATAAAGTTATGGTATTCCAAAAATTATAAAGCAACGTTTAATAGATTTTTACACTGTGGCAACATTTTGAAAATCAACTTGCACTTGTCTGTGTAAACACATAAGTAAGTTGCGAGACAATCGAGAATTTTTCGGACATTTTCGATAATAATATGTGTATTGAACTTACTGTAAGTTACTGGTATGTGTAAATGCAGTGTTATTCTTGAAAATGATGCAAATAATGCTTATGGAAATGGATTTCAATCGGGTTTTTCGTTCTCCAAAAAAAACGAACAACTAAAAAGTTTTTCGGAATGAAACCATTTTTAACACAACATATTAACCTCTTACATGCAATTAAAAATGATTTCATTCCGATTAATTCTGTTTCTGAGCGGAACTAAACGCTGTGACTCGGCGGTATATCACTCTCCCTCCCTTAGTGATGAAATAGCGTTATCCTTAAAGACCTCTGCAATTCCTTGTCGTTTTTACCACAGCGATAAAACCCGCTTTTTCCCAAAATCGGCTTTATTTTTTAGTATCGTAAAAATTTATTTTTCCTTCACCGAGCTCAATTCCGTTCGAAATTCAATCAATTTTCTGGTTCTCTAGAAAACGAACACTTGAAAATTTTTTCGGAATGAAATCATTTTTAATAGAACATATTCATATTTTTCAAATGTATATAATTTTTCCAGCTTGAGATCTTGTTTTTTGCTTTTAATAAAAAATTTAAAAATTTTTTAACTTTTTTTTTGGTTTTTTATAAAAAAATTAAAAAAATTTTTAACTTTTAATTTTAAAAAATTTTTAAGTTTTTTATAAAAACAAAATCTCAAGCTGCAAAAATTATATATATTTAACAAACAAAGATCAAAAAATATTAAGTTAAAATTAGGGCCTGTTTCACGATTTCGAACGTTTACGTTCGCATACATTTGAAACGGCCAATAAACACATTTATGCCTCCAAACAAAATTTTTTCTTATGAATTAATATATTCCTTGCGATGTTTTCTTACACCTTGTTGACTTTCAGCTCAAAAGAGGATAGAAAATAGGCGTTTTCGTCACTTAAAGTGCTTGCGAACGTTAAGGTTCGAAATAGTGAAACAGGCCTTTAATATATTTCTTGAAATTAAAAATGATTTCTTTGCTATTCTATAATTTTTTGGTTTTCGTTTTCTGAATACAAAAAAAAAAACCCTTTTTAAATCCATCTCTAAGCGGCATTGAACTCTGTGACATGGCGATATATCCCGTTAGCCTTAAAATTCCCTGCAATTCTAACTGTATTTTTTTCTACAAAAATTTTGAAGCCCTTTCTTGAAATTCATTTCGAGTTCCAATTCTTTCATTTTTAGTTTTTCGTTTTCTGAGGACAAAAAAAAATCCCTTTCTGAATGGAATTGAACTGTGTGACATTCCTCTTTTTCTCCCACAATAATGAAGTTATGTTATTCCCAAATCGTCTTAATTCTTAAATATTTTAAAGATATTTTATCTACTTTAAAGATATTTTAAAATTAAATTATCCCTCAATGAGTTCAACTCCATTCAGAACTCAATCCATTTTGTAACTCTTCAGAAAACGAAAAACTAAAAAATTTTTCGAAACAAAATCACTTTGAGTTTCTGCAAAATTTTTGTATTAAAATTCTGTTAATTAATTCATTCCCTAAGACTTTATAGTTTACCATATTGTTACGTTTTTGCGGATTCTTCAATTCCAAATAAAATAATGCCACTCACTGACTTGCACAGTACTAAAATACTTTACAACTTTATTTACACTTTATACCACTGGGTATTCAGATGCTAGACTTGTTTACTTTTCTGACTTGAGACTGTCTTGCACAACGCTTAAAGTTAAACTGTCTCTCTGCCAAGCAGCTATCTACTAATTATACTTCTTTATTACCCTCTACAATCATCACGAATGTTCTGGTTATTGACAGTTCTAGAATCAATTGTACATATACAGGGTGTCCGCCGGGAACGTATATTACTTCCAGTAATTCTATTGCAATCCGGCTGCTGGGGTACCGTCTTGTTGATGCCACATATAATCAAGACCAAAGCATGCAGTTGTGGCATTAAAAAGCTTTCAATCATATCACAATATCGCTCTCCACTCACAGCTACCGTTGCCGCGTTTTAATTTTCAAAAAAGGAAGGTACCGTAATTCCTACTGACCAAATTACCCACTAGACTGTGACTTGTAATGGATGGAAAGGTGACTGATTTTTTTTTTAGCTTGGACCAGTATCCAGGGGATAACTCCTACATATGCAGTGTACCGGAACTAGGAAAATAGGTTGTGAGGAGGGGGAAAGAACGAGTAGTGTTTATGAAAATTTGACTTGAACTTTTCAACGTTATAATAGACGGGAAACACGTATGCAGGCAACTTATTCCACAGACGAAATCTGCGGCTGAAAAACGAATTCTCTCTGTAATGCGTTGCACGATTCTTCCGGCAATCGACCACAAATGGATGAGCCCTGGGGCCAAATCACCGCATACGATATCGAGCGGAATTATCGAAATTTTTCATTTTGGTATCATGGCATACGATATCGAATAAATTGTATTGCAATAATATAAAAAAGTTAAAGAATTTATCTTTTGTATTCGTACTTCTGGGGAACATATGGTCTTCAATCTATTACATTTTGTTCAAATTACGATCCGATATGCATCGTTTGCCATAATCTAGATGTATCGTAATGTTATTCGATACGATAGTTAATTCGATATCGTATGCGGTGATTAGACCCCTGGACGATTACGTAGAAATATGCGCGTTTCGGTAACTAGATCCCTAATCTCGTCAGAGCACAATCTATTGTAGTAACGATAGAACAGGGTAACGCACCTCACACTGCGTCGATGCTCCAGTGAGTCAATAGAGTTGGATACCTTACTGTCACCGATAAGTTTTTTCGCTCTCTCCTGTACGGTGCACTGTCGATAAAACCCAAAATAGACTTTGAAGCGTCCGCCCGAACATGAGACTGATGAATAATTTGAGAGGTTTCCATTGCCCATAACCGAATATTCTGTTTATTCATATATCCATTCAAATGAGAAGGTGCCTCGTCACTCGTTATGAATTTTTCATGAAAATCGATGATTGATTTTGATAAAAAAATTTTAACAATTAAAACATGTTGGTAAAAATGTACCGATTAAAATACGTTGGCTCATTGAATATTTTTCCATAATAAATTTGCCACGTGTCTACTTCACGACTGCCAAATATAAGCTGTCAAAACTAATGTTTGCCAAAATGGCGCGAAAACAAAGTAATATACCTTATATAATATACCTTGTATAATTCCTACGCACATACATACACACATAGCTGCTTGCGAAACAATAAGAACGCAACAGGAACAATAAATTGGTGTTTGATTTACTTGGATTTTTGCTTTCTGTAAATAGTGCATATTTAATTGTTTGTGCATTACGTTTTTCAGCTTTATAGTGTTTGTGTGGATGTGCGAGTACATTTATAGCAAGCAGATCAACAACTGCACAGTGGGTCAGAAAGGATACAAATTCGTAGCAATATTTTACAGAACATAAGAAACGGACTGAATTTTATAGCGGGACATTATTAAACTCTGTGACATGGCTAAGCATCACTAATTCCTCTCTCCTGCTCAAAGTGGCAAAATTACATTATCTCTTGAAGCAAGGAGACTGACTCCTTGCCATTTTCAACTCGTCTTCTTCTTGTAAAAACCGTTTTATCCTAATAAACTTTTTAAATATAGTATTATTAACAAATATATTATTATTTTAGCGGGGGGACAACTTGCTGTTTGGTAGCAGCTTTACAAAACACAGCATGTTCGCTTTGATACGGGTTGCCGCTGAGTGCTGAAGCGACCGTGAAACAGTGAGTTGTTCCCCATTTAAAAGAACCTACCCAAATTATTATACTTTCCAAGTCTTCTTGCATAATTATATTAGTAACAAGCAATAAGTTAAATTTTTATTTCTTCTTAATTTTAATAAAAAAAGATGTTATCACTGTTTCCTCTCTCCTGTCCCTCTATTTCCCACACCTCAGTGATAAAATCATATTATCCCTAAAACCCCATCCACTCACAACTCCTTCATTTCCCCCCCTCCCCACAAAAAAAGAGCTTTACTCTTTAGCTTATAGTTGTGCTGTTAACACTGGTCAAAGAACGCCTTCAATAAGCGGCCATTAACAGAGAGAGCACTGTTAGAGCTAAAACACAAGGTTAATAATCTTTTTGAAATTGTTTCCTATTATGTTTAATTGTAAATTAAAGCCAAATATTTCCTTAAAATAAAAACAAAACAACCATTATATTACATTTCAACAAAACATTTGATTAAATGTTTAATTTGATATTCATCGTATTTAATTTGTGAAAAGCCCCCTTTATAGAATACCTGAAAATTAAATTTAAAAATATTATATAATACATAATTTTTATTAACATTAAGTTTATCTCCACATATATTTTTTTTCCTTTCTTGTAAATAATCATTCAAAATATTCTCCCAATTTTCCTGAAGTTAATAATGTAAGCTTAAAATATATAATCTCATGCCTCATTAAGCTGTAATAATATGTTTTCAAAATAAAAAAAAAATAAAAAATAAAAAAAAAGAATAAAATTTATTTTCCACTTTAGTTTGTACTGAATAACAAGGATAATTTTATATACATAATATATTATGTATTATTTTGTTTAGATCTTAAAAGAAAAGTAATAAAACATAAAACTGCTTATTAGTACAAAACTAAAAAACGAAAGAAATGTTTATGTAATTTATAAAAATACGTAAAATCTCGGCCTGTGTCTTTTAATATAAAAAATAATGGAAATGATGCTGTTTCCTCATCTCCTTTCATCATCTCATCAACAACACTTTACTAAAATATATGCAATAATATACATATATATATTTAAAAAAAAAAAAAAAAAAAAAAAAAAACAAAAATTTAAAGAAATAAATATATTTAGCAACATGAGACAAACTGCATTTTTATTCTTTTTAATAGAAAAGCAAACTTAGGTCGGTGGTCTGTAGCTTTTATAGACAAATGCACGAACAAATGGCAGCATAGTGTGTAACAGAGATCTGCAACCGGGGCCTTTTTTAATTATCTAAGTACATCTATCTCAAATCGAGCTGCGGCGTGATTGGCCACCGCATATTGTGTGCACAAATATGTTTTCTACTCGTGAAGGCCCATTTAGCCAACCGTAAATGTAGAAACGTAAATGTAATTGAAAACGCTGATCGGTTTTGGTATACTAACAACCATGAAAATGCTTAGCTGCCTGTAACTGGGGGTCTCCATTAGCCATGAACATGGTGAACATCGCAAATGGCTAATGTGGACCGCTCATGTTCATGTTTTGTTCATGCTCTGACATCGATGCTCGAGCATATGACTGAGCGTCGAAGTTGGCCATCATGAACAAAAATACACAAAATGGCGCCGAACTGAACACTTTGATAAGATAAATCCGAACATACGTATACGCCACATCAAGAACATGAACTTATTTTTACATTTGCTCTGCCGACGTTATGTTCATGTCATGTTCAAGTCGATGGCACGAGATATATTCACAACCGAAACTCACAATAAAAAAAACAACTTTATTTGCTTTTAGTTTTAGATTATAATGATACAATTTTTATTAATTACTTTACTTTTTATAGTATCTAATTGGTAATAATGCAATTTAATAATTCTAGGAATAAAGTTAGGAAGTAAAAATACAATGTTGAAATAATGCAACTTAAGTCTAACCCAATTATCGTAAATAAAATAAAAAAAAATAGAATAAAATAAAATATGCAATGTTTGCAGGATACGCCAACTAAAATATTTTAAACAAAAGTGTACCAATAAATAAAACATCAAGTAATATTATTAGGTCAATTAATGTGAAAAATTAAGTAAGTCATTTTTATTATTGGGTTGTTGCCCCCGGTGGTTTTATTGGTGGTGTTATGGGTGTTTCCGTAACTCCTCCCCCCTTAGAATAAAGTGAAGGCCACAAGGAAAGCGTAGGGGCTGGAACGTTGGTCATGAAATTCGGTATAAACTGGATTTTAGTTTTCTTCTTTGCGATATAAATAAGGGCCGCAGAAAATATCATGCCCAAAAAACAGGTTATTAAGGTTATAGTGTTGCTTTTCCTCGATGTTATTTTTTGATTTTCTATTTGAAAGCTCCTTAGTTTGTCAAGGCTAAGTTTATCAGTTATGGTCTCTGCATTAACTTCGGAATAGGTTATAAGTGGTGGAAAAACTTCGTCTTCGTAGAATATAAGATTGTCATCATAAATTTCACCATTTATATTGATTGAGTAGTTGTTGTAGTATAGGAGAGTTGTGCCTTCAATGTCATAAGTCTTATTGTTGCAAGTAGTTGTTACAGGGGTTTTATTAGTGTTGATGAAGAGAATATAGTTAGGTTCGGGCTGGACAATTAAGTTTATATTTCCAACATCTTCTAAATCGCACAGTGCTTTTTTGCTGTTTACTACTTGCGCTATACAAGTGGAGTTGGTGGTGTATTCGGTGTATGGTGAATTATTACAATAATAGGAGCTCTCGATTTTTGGGCAAGGTTTGTTGAAAAATTGGATGTGGTTTTTATTGTATGCTATGTATGGTTTTATTTTTATCATTTTAGTTTTATTTAAAGGGAGTGGAATTATGTGAAAAAGGTCATAATTTTCTTCTGATACAATTGGTATCTGTACATTAAATATAATTTTTGAATTATTGTAGTATGCTTGGAGTCCAAGCAGTTCATAAATTTGTTCCTTGGAATTAGTTTTTATTAACTGATTTTCCATATAATCATATATTTGGTTTAATTCTGTAGTGCTTAATACGAACTTAGAAATTACATTTAATTTTGCTAGGACAATTGATCCAGCAATACTTTCTAGGTGATTGTTTAAAAGATCTATGTTATAATTAATTTGGCTTACATATTGGAGTTCAAAAAGTTGGTCATCTTCTTTTAAAATATTGTTTGTTAGCTTGTTGATGTAGTTTTCTATTTTGTCCTGTTCTTTATTTATGTGGTCAGTGACGTTCTTTCCTGCATTTTTGTATTAATTTGGTTCTGGTTTGTCAGTATAGTTTCAATATGTGTTGTATTATTATTCAAGTTTTGTATTTGTTTATTTATAAAAAGTGCATCATTGGCATCCATGTTGCCTGTTATGAATTTTATAGCTGTGCCTAATCCGTTAACAAGTCCACGTTTATGTCTGTTATAGGGCATAAGTGTGTGCAGTTTGTTTTCCAGTTCATTAAGTTTTAGTCTTGTTACTTTTGTGAAGCTTGTAGTTGTACATTATTCTTATTTTTATAAATACCCTTTACATTTTTGTGAAGGGTCACAAAAATGTAAAGGGTATTTGTAAGTTTGTGATTCCGTTTGTAATTTCTACAGTTTTTTTTTGCGACCCTATAAAGTATATATATTCTGAATCAGAATTAATGGAAAAGTCGATTAAGCGATGTCCGTCTGTCCGTCTGTCCGCTGTTGAAATACCGTTTCTGAGAAAACCATTAGACTTAGAAACTTTTTTCTTTCACCATTCTTTTACCCCATCGATTCATGGGTTTGCTATTGAAATTCAGTAATATCGGTTCACGTATAGCTGAGATATATTCAAAATTCCGAAAAAAGCAATTTTTTTTGCAGTTTTGTATGAAAATTTTTGAAAACAAAAGTTGTTCGTTTTGCTTCAAACTTCACACACTAAACTAAACTAAAAGGCAAAAAAAAAATTTTTTCAGATATCGGTCCATATATACCCGAGATATAGCCCAAATCGGATTTTTAATGAAAATGTCGCATAGGCGAAGCTAAATAACTTTTTTTTGCTCAAAAGCAGTTCTGGTAATAAACTGAGGTTACATAAATATGGAAAATGAAAATTTCCGATATCGGTCCATATATACCCGGGATATAGCCCAAACCGGGGTTTTCATGAAAATGTCGCATAAGCGAACTTAAACAACTTTTTTGTGCTCAAAAGCAGTTCTGGTAATAAAATAGGGTCATATAAATATGAAAAATGAAAATTTTCGATATCGGTCCATATATGCCCGAGATATAGCCTAGACCGGGGTTTTCATGAAAATGCCGCGTAGGCGAACTTAAACAACTTTTTTGTGCTCAAAAGCAGTTCTGGTAATGAAATTAGGTTACATAAATATGGAAAATGAAAATTTCCGATATCGGTCCATATATACCCGAGATATAGCCCAAACCGGGGTTTTCATGAAAATGTCGCGTAAGCGAACTTAAACAACTTTTTTGTGCTCAAAAGCAGTTCTGGTAATGATATAAGGTTATATAAATATGGAAAATTAATATTTTCGATATCGGTCCATATATAGCCGAGATATAGCCTGAACCGATTTTTCCATTAAAAATTTTTTTTTTTTTTTTTGCTGAAAAACAATTCTCGTTATAAAAGGTTACTAAAATACAGAAAATAGAAAATTCCGATATCGGTTCATATAAAACCGAGCATATTCAGGCCACATTTTTAATATAATATATATATTCGTGACTATCGTGAAGGGTATTTTAGATTCGGCCCAGCCGAATATACTACACTCTTACTTGTTTTTTTTTTTTGTTCTTCATTCTATAATTTAAAAACATTATCGAATAAAAATTATACTTTATATTACATTCTCATATGTTTTTCAATATTAAAAAATAGGTATTTTCGGAAAGATTTTGGTAGGTTTTAGATCCAAGTTTGGTCGGATTAAAAAATTTTGAGTGGCAGCCCCGGTTACCATCAATTGTGTCACTCCGTTTCGGCTTGACGTTTAGTATTGGGACACCCTGTATGTATTATTTTACCTTAAAGAAATTTATGTGTGTGCGTACTCTGCTTAAGTACTTGTATGCGCCGGCTAAGTGCCATAACAATAGAGCTATAATAGATATAATATTAGCAGCTAATTACTCCTGTTTGTGCTAATTTTTCATTAAATTTAACAAATGTTTGCCAACAATTTTCACAAAAATTATTTATCGAATATTTTCTCTGTTATCACTTTTATTTTAGTTCGCTTAAATAAACAACACAAGTGATTTCTGCGTGAGAGGTTATAAATAATGTATTTCTGTTTAAACAATAATGCTTCAACTTATTAAAAAAACAACAATTATTATTTAAATAAAAGAACAGCAAATTGCCAAATGTTTGCTTAAAAAATATCTTAAGAAATATATTATTTAAAGAAAATAAATTAGCAAATTGGTGGTCAATTAAAAATCTTACTTTTTAGATATTTCAAACATTGAAGCTAAATGAGTTGTTGAGGAAAATATTGCTGTAGCAGTAAATAATTTTAATTATATTGCAAATTTAAAACAATTCTAAATATTAATTTATTGTTTTTTTTTTTTTTTTTGTTGAACTTTTTTTTATAATTTTTTAAAAATTACGGCCAGTTTGCCGATCTCGAAAGGATAAGTTCATTCGCATTCCAGGCGATAGAAAACTGATTTGGGTTTTTCTAACTTTATTCTATGCGAACGATGTGTAAAAATTTAATTAAAATACAGGGTGGCTGATCAATTTTGCTACATTAAGAAACTCAAATAACTTTTTTTTAAGTTTATGTAATTTATTTTTTAGAAATTAATTAGAAAAATAATACGTTTTTATTAAAGTAATTCAAACAATAGAGTTTTTTTTCGCTATATTAGCTTCAAACATTGATACCAATAAAAAATTATAAATAGCTTGTTTTTTATATTTCCCAGCTGTCGTTATGTCGACATTTCATAGGAGCTACCCTAATCATCAGTAGACTTTGGAAATTTTTTAAAGATATTGGGTGTTTTTTTAAGCTAGATAGAACTTTAAATTGTAAAAAGTAACACAAAAAATTAAATTTTGATGAAACATTTTTTTTATTTGTTTCAGTATACTCTGACAAATCATCATGAATAGACTCACGCTTGAACAACGCTATGAAATTATCCAAATTTACTTTGAAAATCAGTCGTCGATTCGCGCAACTTATAGACGACTTCGACGAGGCGCATTTTTGGCTTAACGGGTTTGTTAATAAGCAAAATTGCCGAATATGGAGTGAGACCAATCCACAAGAGACCCTACAGACTCCATCACATCCAGAAAAATGCACTGTTTGGTGCGGTTTTCATGCTGGTGGCATCATCGGACCTTATTTCTTCAAAAATGAGGCCGGAGCTCGCGTTACGGTCAATGGAGATCGTTACCGCACCATGATCAATGATTTTTTGTTTGAAAATATGGATGACATTGATCCGGAGGAGATGTGGTTTCAACAGGATGGCGCTACGTGCCATACGGCGAACGCAACCATCGACTTACTGAAATCAAAATTTGGCGATAAGTTGATTTCGAGAAATGGACCTGTCAATTGGCCTCCAAGGTCGTGCGATTTGACACCTCTCGATTATTTCCTGTGGGGCTACGTGAAGTCACTGGTTTATGCTGATAAACCAGCAACAATTGACGCCTTGGAGGCCAGCATTGTTCGTGTTGTTCGTGACATGCGGCCAGCAGTGCTCGAAAAAGTGGCCCAAAATTGGACGTTCAGAATGCGCTTCGTCAAGAACAGCCGCGGTGCTCATATGCCCGAAATCATTTTCAAATGTTAATGTCACGTATTGATCTTTCGAATAAAAAAAATTTTGATTACAATTTAATTTTTTGTGTTATTTTTACAATTTCAAGTTCTATCGGGCTTAAAAAAACACCCAATTTTATTATTAAAAGAAAATAACACCAGTGAAAAAAACTGGACACATAAATGGCACAATATCTAAATATAAGAAAAAAATGATTTTAGTATTGAATTATTTGGGTTTTTTGTATGTAAAAGTATTTTACTGTTAATATTTGGTACTGTAACCTTTATTTCCGATAACCGCTTCGCACCTACGACCCATACTTTCCAAATGTTTTTGGCATTTTGCTTTGGGTGTGGCATACCAAGCTTCTTGCGCGGCTGACCACAAATCGTCCATATTTTTATAATTTTTTTTCGCGATTTCAACCTTGACTTCGTTCCAAAGGTTTTCTATTGGATTTAAGTCAGGACTCTGGGCTGGCCAATCCAAAACGTCGATCTGCTTTGCACTAAACCAATTTTTTATTAGTTTGGAGGAGTGTTTGGGGTCATTGTCTTGCATGAATTTCCACTTAATTGGCATCGAATCGAAAGCGTATGGTTCCATATGGTTTTTTAAATTGTCTAGGTACTGAAACTTGTCCATTTTCCCATAAATTTTTACAAGAGGACCTACGCCATGCCAAGAAAATGCACCCCATACCATAATGCTACCTCCGCCGTATTTTACCGTTCTCTGAGTGAACCGATGATTGTATTCTTGTCCTTTAGGACGATGTACAAAGGTTCTGCCATCTGGTCCTATTCTATTTATTTTAGTTTCATCACTCCATAATACGTTTTTCCAAAAACTAATAGGTTTTTCTTTGTGCGTTCTGGCGAAGACTAGTCGTTTGGAAATATTCATTTTTGAGAGGAATGGCTTTTTTCTGGAAATTCGCCCAAAGAGATTTGCCTCATTTAATCTTCTTCTAACAAGTCTGCTAGATATTTTCGCTCCCAAATATTCGTTAATTTCAGATGCTATCTGTCGTGAGGACTTAAATGGTTCAATTTTCGCCATTCTGACAATAGCTCCATCCGTACGCACATTTGTTTTTCGAGGCCTTGGCTTCCGAGTTTTACCCTTAATCAATACATCGGGGTTCTCAACACATGATTTGATTGCGTTATACACTTTTTTTCTAGAAACTTTCATTACTTCAGCAATTTCTGACACTTTTTTTCCGTCTTCATGCAGTTTCCATATTATTCGCCTTTCCTCAGTTGTTGTATGTTTGCCTGAACCCATTTTTAAAAAATTTTCACACTTTACAATTATTTTTTAACTAGGAAAAATAAGAAGAGGTTTGAAATAAATTTTCGCGAGAACTGCCTTCTTTAAGTAAATTGTGCCATTTATATGTCCACTTAAAATTAGCACTTTTTATAAAAAAAATATAACGGTGAATTATTGACCAAATATAACGGAACATTTGAGTGTTGTTGAGATAATTAATCTTACAACGAATAATAAGAAAACAAAAAAACTTGTATTTTTGAAACTTTTTTGTTGTAAAGCGCGTGAATTTATGCTCAATTGGAGTTTGTGCCATTTATATGTCCATAGCTGTATATATATATATATATATATATATATATATATATATATATATATATATATATATATATATATATATATATATATATATATATATATATATCCTCCGTCGGCCCGTCCTTAGATCGAAAACCATTAATTAGACTTAGAAACATTTTCTTTCACCATTCTATTACCCAATCGATTCGTAGGTTTGCTAAAGAAATTCAGTAAAAACGGTGCACATATAACTGGAGATACATATATCCCAAGTTCCAAAACAAAATAGTTTTTTTTTGGCAATTTTGTATAAAAATGTTTGAAAAAAAATTGTTTGTTCTGCTTCAAACTTGACACCATTATTTGGCAAGGCGATTAAAAGACAAAAAACTTTTTCCCGAATCGGTATATATATAACTGCAATATAGCCTAAACCGATATTTTAATGAAAATGTGGCATAAGCGAACTTTATAAGTTTTTGTTTTTGCTTAAAGGCGGTTCTGGTAGTATAAGAAGTTCAACAGATACAGAAAGTGAAATTTTCCGATATTAGTCCATATATATATCTAACCGAGATTTAGTCTAAACCGATTTCTTCATCAAAAAATTTTTTTTTTAAATTAAAACCCATTCTGGTTACAAAAAGAGGTCACTAAAATACAGAAAATGAAAATTTACGATATCGGTTTATATATACCCGATATATAGTGTAAATCGATTTTTTCATAAAAATGTCGCATAAGCGAACTTAAACAACTTTTTTGATTAAAAGCAATTCTGGTAATATAAGGATGCTACTAAATTCAGAAAATGATAATTTCCAATATCGGTCCATATATACACGAAATATAGCCTATACTGATTTTTCCATGAAAAAAAATGCTTTGCTTAAAAGTAGTTCTGGTTACAAAATGAGGTTAATAAAATACAGTAAATGAAAATTTCCGATATCAGTTGATATATACCCGAGATATACTTAGTCTAAACCGACTTTTTCATGAACATTTTTTTATTTTTATAACCAGCAGCTGTGGTAATAAAAGCGGGTTACTAAAATACATAACATGAACATTTTCGATATCGGTCCATATATATCCGACCATATTTAGTTAAAATTTAGGATATATTCCATATATTCACGTGGCTATTGTGGAGGGTATTTTAGATTCGACCCAGCCGAATATACACTCATAGAAAAACCCATCTTCATATTAATGACGCCGGGTCATCAGAATTGTGACATCAATAGTATGTAAATAGTCATCAGTAATATGAAAATTTGCATCAATCTCAACAACAGAAGTCAACAGAGAATTTTGTCATACATTGAGTATCATCAATGCTACAACTGTGGTACAATGATACATTTTATTAATAGTTATAATACATCTAATTTGTCAAAATTGATTATAAAAAAATCCTAAATAGTTTATTATTTCTTTATTTCGACCGTTTTTTCCTTTCTTAATATGTGTAATTCTTCGAGCTTACGGTCTTTCTTGGAAAGACCGTAAGACTTGGTGGCAGGAAGTCATCAAAAGTATTATTAGAACATTTTTAATTCTCATTGATATCTTGAAGATGGTAGAATATAAAGTTACGTGTTTGAACAAATTTTTTAGAGCGTTAAATTGAACCGGAGTTTAATGTTAATAATAGCGTACCATAGTATTGATGATATGTTGTCATAAAATTTACTTGACGTGCCATTTTTCTGATGTTAATGAGCTATCACATCAATGAGATTGAATCTAAATTGTAGATGGTCTGATATTAGTGCGCCATTTTATTGATGATATTTTGTCATTACATTGACTTCATTTAATAATTTCTTCGGTATTGGAGTTTCCTAGCATTGATTACATGCTTACATCAAACGTATTCCGATAAAGCATTCCCATGATGTATGACATTTCATGAAATAATTGTCATAATTACCGCTGTTGATAATTAGAACAACTGATGTAATGGTTGACATCACAGCGATGAAAGTAGTCATGGGGTCAAAAATGATGACATTTGGCATTTCATTGATATTAAAATACATCACAATTATGATCGGTTTTCTATGAGTGTACTACACTCTTACTTGTTTTTACCTAAATCTGATGTTTGATGGCGCTGTCATACTACTTCATAGTATTTTTTTTTATTGACTTTCATAAAAAATGGTGTATTTACTGCTTCACAATATTTTTCTGTCAAAAAAGAATATACACTGAACTAAAAACATCTTTGAAGTTTTATTTTTATCGATGAAAATGTTAATTTTCATTTACAAATGGTCTCATCTCCTTCAGAAAGTTCGACTTTCCATCTTTGTGTAATTATATCAATTTTTTACTAGTCCACTTGGCTCCAACCCGATTACAGATAATTAAACAATGATTCATTTTATTTCATTAGTCTTGGAGATTTTTTAACTACCAATAAAATTATAATAAACATTTTTTCCGGTTAAATGCATCTAACTGCCTGTTTTCCAGTTTATCCTAAAAATTGACTGTAAAAGACTTGTTGTTGATTAATGTTTGCAATTTTCTGGTAGCATACTTTCCCCTGGCGCGCAAAAAAAAAAGACACCATAGAAAATCTCACTTTGTTTGAAATTTCAAATCTTTTAATTTTAAATAAATTTTTTTTTATGGTAGTTGGTGAAAATAATCAACGAAACGAAGTGGTTGTTATTTATAAAATAAAATAGTTTTAAGCGATTTATGTTTTTTTAATTAACCTCACAATTTGTTACGTTACTCACATTCTAACAAATACTCACTCGCACACAAACACATTCAACAAATCCAAAATCTATTTCTACGGTACATTCATAACGCACAAGCAAACAACGTAACGAACGATTCATTCAGTTGCGTTTAAACAAAGTCAGACTTTTTACTAGATAATTTTTATTTTCGGACGAAATCGAATGAATATGGAAAAAAAAGAATTCACATTTTTAAGAAGAGTAAAAAAAAAAAGATAATTTGGATTTTGTTTTTAGCTATTGATGTTGGTTGTTGTATCACCGCTTTGGTATCTACTCGTACTACTATTTTGTTGTATTCTGTGTGTTTTTTCCCCATTTCTGCTACAACTTCAACCGCTTTAAAAGGTGTGGTACGGGGTCATCTTATAAATGCGTAACGAATCACAAGAGCTTACTTTTAATTTTTTTATTTTTTACTTCTTTTTCATTTATTATTATTCCATATTTCTGCATTTAAGAGGAAATTTTTTAATAATTTTCTTGTTGTTTCTATTTGTTTCCTTTATTCAAGCTTTTAAAACCAGCAAATTTTGATTTATTGTATAGAAATTCGAATTTAACAGTCTTTTCTACTTTTAATATCATTTTTTATTTTTATTTTTTGTTATTTGTTCGTTTATAATTTTGTCATATGGGTTATTAGTTTTGGAGCTGAATGTTTGTTGCAAGTACCCTACAGCAAGCATGCAGTATCAGCGTTGCCAGCTTTGTACAAATTATTTTAAGTACATCAGGACAAACACGTTTTAATATTATTCAAAGTTATAATTTATTCAACAAATTTTACAAACTTTCACATATTTTATAAACTTAATATTTCAATTCTAGGCGTAGGAACTGCAAATCCTTTCAAACAATTGTTTGTGTTTATAAATTTATTTTGGTAAAATTGAAGTGATTTATATTTTAACTGAATTATTTGTCCATGTTTTAATTACATGATATTGGTTTACAATCATGAAATTACCTCCATGAGGATTTTAATTATCTTTTAACGATAAATACCTACTATAGGGTGTTTTTTTAAGCTAGATAGAACTTTAAATTGTAAAAAGTAACACAAAAAATTAAATTTTGATGAAACATTTTTTTTATTTGTTTCAGTATACTCTGACAAATCATCATGAATAGACTCACGCTTGAACAACGCTACGAAATTATCCAAATTTACTTTGAAAATCAGTCGTCGATTCGCGACGTTGTTTTATCGCAAAATTGTGTTCAGCGATGAGGCGCATTTTTGGCTTAACGGGTTTGTTAATAAGCAAAATTGCCGCATATGGAGTGAGACGAATCCACAAGAGACCCTACAGACTCCATTACATCCAGAAAAATGCACTGTTTGGTGCGGTTTTCATGCTGGTGGCATCATCGGACCTTATTTCTTCAAAAATGAGGCCGGAGCTCGCGTTACGGTCAATGGAGATCGTTACCGCACCATGATCAATGATTTTTTGTTTGAAAATATGGATGACATTGATCCGGAGGAGATGTGGTTTCAACAGGATGGCGCTACGTGCCATACGGCGAACGCAACCATCGACTTACTGAAATCAAAATTTGGCGATAAGTTGATTTCGAGAAATGGACCTGTCAATTGGCCTCCAAGGTCGTGCGATTTGACACCTCTCGATTATTTCCTGTGGGGCTACGTGAAGTCACTGGTTTATGCTGATAAACCAGCAACAATTGACGCCTTGGAGGCCAGCATTGTTCGTGTTGTTCGTGACATACGGCCAGCAGTGCTCGAAAAAGTGGCCCAAAATTGGACGTCCAGAATGCGCTTCGTCAAGAACAGCCGCGGTGCCCATATGCCCGAAATCATTTTCAAATGTTAATGTCAATTTAATTACAATTTAATTTTTTGTGTTATTTTTTACAATTTCAAGTTCTATCGGGCTTAAAAAAACACCCTATATATAGGCTGCGTAACCAATTGCCACCGACTTAAAACTAAAAGGAACAAACTTTAATTGTGCTGTTTCTCTGCTCCTGTAAAAACGCGAAATTCGAAGTTATAAAAAATAAATGCAAAAGCATAGGCATAGGCAACAAAGCTGTAATACTACAAGCGTACCTTAGCTTGCATATCGCACAGTTTTTGGTTCCTTTTAGCACTTTTTGTGCGACGGACCTTTTTTTTAAATTACGGTACACTTTTTAAATTTCGATGGCACCAAATTAATCATTTTCAACATAACTTTTTGTTTTAATGTAAGAAATAAGTTTTTGTACAGCGCTTTGAATACTATTCTTTAAAAATTTTTTTAATTTTTTTATCTTGGACCAGTACTCAGGGGATGACCCCTACATATGCAGCGCATTGTACCAGAACTAGGAAAATAGGTTATGGAATAGGAGGGAGAAAGAGGGAGTAGTGTTTGTGAACATTTGACTTGAACTTTTCAATGTTATAACCGACAGGAAACACAGGCAAGTTATTCCACAGGCGAAGTGTACGACTTAAAAACGAATTCTCTCTATAATACGTAGTACGATTTCCTGGGCAATCGACTACAAATGATGAGCTCTGGACGATCAACGCGTGTTACGTAAAAATGTGCGAGTTTCGGGAACGAGATCCCTAATCTCGTCAAAGCAAAATCCATTGTAGTAGCGAGAGAACAGAGTAATGCACCCTACACTGTGTCGGTGCTGCAGTGAGTCAATAGAGCTGGATACCCTACGGTCACCGGTGAGCTTCTTCGCTCTCTCCTGCGCACGGTCGAGTAACTCCAAAACAGACTTTGAGGCAACGGCCCAAACATGTGAATTCTTTTCCAGTTTCGGTCGAATGTAGGTGGTATAAATAGTAAGGAGGTCGGATGGAGTGAAGTATATCTTACACCGTTCCAAAAACCCGAGGCACTTGAATGGTTCCTTAGAGACTAAACTTTCCGATATCGGCCCATATATACTCGAGATATGACCTAAACTGAAACAACTTTTATTTTTTGTTTTTGCTGAAAAGAAGTTCTGGCAATATAAGGAAGTTACTAAATGCAGAAACTGAAAATTTCCGTTAGCGGTCTATATATCGCTCTTTTATTGCAACATAGTCATAATGCAAAATTTTATTTTTGAATTCGCTAGCAGAATATAATTGTTCTTTGCTCTTTAAATTCACTCAAGAATTCACGAACGCAAATTGCAATCATTTTTTTAAATATGAATATCGTTTTGCGAACGAATATAATTTGAGCATTATTCCTACTCTGCTATTGATATCGTGGACATTGTTTGAAAATCGACAAATATGTATCTATTTATCGATTTATATGTTATTCCCTTCAGATATAATGTATTTCAATGGACGAAGCAGATCCAATACTGATTTTTTAATGGCGTTGGGCACTCTCAGCGATTCGGTTTTTATCATCTTAATCGGAAGAAGACGTCGTCGTTTCAAGGATTTCTTCAATTTTGAGTATAGAAAAAAGTTGCAGGAGACCAAGTTGGATTAATGTAATGAGAAATGTTAAGGACTAGAATACTACGAATAAGTATTTCTTATTTCCCTTTTTTTTACAGCAGTAAATAACTGAACTAGCAAAACACGTTTGACTGTTACTTTTCTCACAAATAAAATCATGTGCGAGACAAGTTTTCCATATAGCGAGAAATTGCAA
This sequence comes from Thecocarcelia acutangulata, assembly GCA_914767995.1. NCBI lineage: Eukaryota > Metazoa > Arthropoda > Insecta > Diptera > Tachinidae > Thecocarcelia > Thecocarcelia acutangulata. The sequence goes on along the minus strand of OU612094.1, from coordinate 32,875,071 downwards.
AATTTACCTTTTCTGGTGAACTGTTTCGTTCAAAAATTTTTTTAATATCGTCATCGGTAATTGTAAAAAAAAGCATTGCACAGTGGGGCCAAACCAATAAAGGGTAAAGATTTAATGTGATGTTCAGTTTTTTATTTATTTAATTCTTAACTTATTAAATCCTTAAGAAGGAAAATCATGAAATAATTATATGATGTTTGAATAAACAAAAGAAACGTTGGAGAAAAAAATTATTTAAATTTCATCTTGACCATATTGAAGACCGAAGGTAACCCCGTTTTAAGCAATAAAGATTTTTAGTAAATGGTCACAAAAAGCAAAAGTAATGAAAATTGTTTTAATATTCCCTTTAAAATTGTTAAATTTCTTTAAACTTTTTTTTTTTTTTTTTGGTACCTATATTACCTTAGAGAATGCTTATCACAAACAAATATTTTTGGTCAAAAAATACAAGAACATACTGTAAATAGAACCCTAGTTACCTAAAATAAAAAAAAGAAAGCAGTGTATACACAAGAACAGTTGTGAAGGAGAGCCTTGCCAACCTTTTGCACACGATCAATTTCACAATTCATTTTCTTAATATCATTAAAATCTATAGCTTGAATTTTTAAAATTCTATCATAATAAGTTACATCTCTATATGAACAAATTTTACAAGAATCTAAATAAAATTTAATTTATATTATATTTATATATCGTTATATTTCACAATTATATAGAAAAAGGTTAGCAATCTTAACCACTCGCAAGCGAGTTTAAACTTTCAAATCATATCAACTCTTTCGCTGAAATCCACTGTAAAATCCAAGATTATGGACTGCAGTTCTTATTTTATATAATTAACTTACTTCAATAATTTAATTCCCATTAAATATTTACTCTGTCCGCTGAAGATGATAGTAATCTCAAAAAAAAAAAAAAAAAAATCAAAACTATTTCATGTCAAGGAGCTACTTGTTAAGGAAAACATCATTATTGGCATTAACGTAGATTAAGTTTTTTCTTCATTTTTCTCGTTTATCACATCACAGCTGTTATTACTTTTCGAAAACGATACTTTTATCGTGAATATGCAATCAACGTGTGCCATCTTTTTTTTAGTACAGCAATTTGATTTTTTTTTATTAGTATTTTTCTTTTACATCTGAGAAAATAAATCTACAAAATCTTTATAGGAAGTGAACACAACAAACGGCACCAACAACATGAGAATTGAAATATAAAACATTACAATTGCGTGTTTAAAACTAAAACGTTACATTTAATTGAGTAAATTTCTGTTTTGTTGTTTTTCATTTCGTTTTTTTTTCTCTTTTTTTTACTGTGGCGCAAAACGAATGAAAACCTCGATGCTTATCAAACTTACAACAGATTTTAAGATTTTCTAGGGAATATGTAGTTTTGTATGTACATAACTACTCGTTTGTTAACCGTGGAAGCACCGTGCTGGTCAAATTTAATTCCATTTATAAACGCGATCTAGTTATGCGAAACTATTTTAAAGCAAAAAAGTTGTATCTTCTAATGTTATTAAAACTGATACTAATAAAAGGATATTTCTAAATGAGCATAATTCTTTTAAGGTAAGAAGGTTTTTATACCACTGTCTCAGTTTACTAAAAGGGAAAAAGTTTATGTAATATCGATTTATAAACTCTAACAAACCCAAAGTTACCATAACACAAAATGATAACAGTTCCAAAACGTTCAACATACAAACAAACACACCAGTGAAGCTAATACAGGGTGGGCCATAAGTTACCATGGGCTTTAAAAGTCGAATAACTATTTCGTTTACTAATAACTTTTATAATAATTAGTTAAAACTGATCAGTGCCCAGTGGTATATACACTCGACACTGCTCAGATTAGCAAAATTTAGTCCAACACCATCCACACCACAAGGTGTGATCTAATTCGGGACTTGCATTTAACGAAGCAAGACGCAGAAATACTGGCTTCACGCATGCAGCAGTGGACACATCTTGCAACTGGAACAAAAGTAACAATCTATAGAAAAACAGGTTTGGAATTGGTTGCACATTTTGAAAAGAAAGGCTCTATTCTGTACTGCATCAGTTAATGGTTTATTTCGAAAAATGAACCAGCCATATGACAAAACTGAATGGAGATTATTTATTGATGGCTCTAAGTACAGTTTAAAGGCACTTCTTTTACATAAATGGTGCCACTCAATCCATCATTTTGGCGAAAGTAAGGTGGTGGCTCTGGATATTTCCAAAGCGTTTGACAGAGTGTGGCATGGTGCGCTACTGGCAAAACTTACTGCTTTTGGTGTCGGTGATGACTTCTCTCGATTTATATCGAGCTTTCTCAGAGACCGCACTATACGAGTTGTTATAGATGGGGTCTCTTCAAACGAGTTCAAGATTAATTCAGGGGTACCACAAGGCTCCGTTCTTTCTCCTACTCTATTTCTTATTTTCCTCAACGACCTTCTCTATCAAACTTCCAACCCTATCCATTCTTTCGCGGATGACAGCAGCATTTGTCACTCGTACTCTTTTAGTTATAGGCCCAGCCTGTCAGAGATCGCTGCCAAGAGGCTAAATATGAATGATTCACTGAATAGTGATCTCCTATTAGTCTCCGAATGGGGTCGTAAAAACAGGGTCACCTTTAACGCTCGTAAGACCCAATGTTGCCTATTAACACACAAACAAACGACCGCAAATGCTGCTTCATCTGTACTCATGGGTGGTATAAATATTGAGGAATCGGATGCTCTTGATGTTCTTGGAATGAAGATACAGTGTGATGTCCGCTGGACTGAACACATTTTTCATGTCTCCAAAGAAGCATTCAAGTGCCTTGGTTTTTTGAAACGGTGTAAGATGTACTTCACTTCATCCGACCTCCTTACTATTTATACCACCTACATCCGACCGAAAATGGAATACAACTCTCATGTTTGGGCCGGTGCCTCAAAGTCTATTTTGGGGTTACTCGCACGCGCTCATCGTCTAGAGCTCATCCATTTGTGGTCGATTGCCCGGGGAATCGCACTACGCATTACAGAGAGAATTCGTTTTTCAGCCGTACGCTTCGTCTGTGGAATAAGTTGCCTGCAGACGTGTTTCCTGTCTGTTATAACGTTGGAAAGTTCAAGTCAAATGTTCACAAACACTACTCCCTCTTTCCCCCTCCTCACAACCTATTTTCCTAGTTCTGGTACAATGCACTGCATATGTAGGGGTTATCCCCTGAGTACTGGTCCAATATAAAAAAAAAAAAAAAAAAAAAAAAAAAAAAAAAAAAAAATGGCAATCAAAACCCATTCATACCAATTGCACATGCCATTAATACGAAGGAAAATTGTGAGTCAATGACTGAAATTGATTAGAGATTACTGAAATATAATGATAATAAATGGAAGATCTTAAGGTATGTGATTTAAATTTCTTTGCATATGTTACTATTGGCCATAACTACTCGTAAAACATTAAAAAAAATGTATGATTTTTTTATGAAAAACAATTTTTTAATTTGTGCGAAGTTTAAATTTTATTCTTTTGTTATATTTATTTACTCGTAACAGTTTTTAATTTCAGTTCCCCAGCAGTCCACAAGTTATTACAATTTGCAAGGCATCCGATTGTAAGCGATTGTGTCAACAGAAAAAAAAACATGTTAAGGACAACAAACAACTAGCATCCGATTCAGATTACTCTTTTTCTACTCATATTGTAAAATTAAATGTACATAAGAAGCAAAGAAGAAAACAAATGCTAATAATATAGTTTAGGACTTATCCAATCTTCGCTTACAATGTATACAGTATAGCATGTAAATGTACTCGTAAGTACACTGAAAGAATTATGCGTCATATATTTAATGAAACTGTTTCATTAAATATTTTTCATTAATCCAATGAAAACTTTTCACAATATGCATGAAACTTCATATATATTATAAAATAGTTCCATCAGAATGGTTTCATTAAGTTTCATAGTTTCATTAAAAAAATCATTAGATTTATGACTACAACAAAATTAATTTTTTTTTAAATTCTTTGAATTTGGTAAGATATATTAATGGGCATTTATTAATCTTAAGCTTTAGTTTAAAAAATGTCAAGTTTTTTTTTATTATAATGTAAGTTTTATGAGTTTCATAATTCCAATGAGATAGAATTCAAAATCAAATTAATTTCTGGCTACCGAACTTGGGTATGTATGTACATATGTGCATGTACTCCAATCGGCATAATAATAGTTTAAAAGGAGTTTCATATTTATAATGAATATATTACATTAGTACAAAGAAGTTATTTCATTAAATAAATGTTACTTTCTCATTAATTTAATGTACAGTTTTCATGTGCTTTATGAAATTGATCTTGAGAAATTATTTCACTAATCATATGATTTGTCTTTCATACTTTTAATGAAAGTAAGTCATGTTTCTTATTAAAATGTTTCATTACTTTTATGAAGGTTTTCATTAAAATAATCTGATGAAATTTGTTTCATTATTTCTATAAAAAGTTACAATGGTTGAAAAATAATGAAAAAATTCATAAAACTAATGTCAAACTTCAGAGAATTTCTGAACAAAATTTTTTCAGTGTAGGAATTGTATATAGACTTCGGATGGGTCGGCCTTACATTGTCAATGGTTTTAGATCGAAGATGTATGTGACAAAAATTTCATTGGGTTGTTCTTCTTGTTTGTAAAAATACGCTCACGAATTTTATTTTTGAATTCACGATTTTTATTTTTTATTCAGAAAGTTTTTCATTCTGCTCGCAAATGATTAATTCGTTTTTGTTTTATTTATTTCGTTCTCGAGAAGAATGGAAAAAACCAAGAACGTAAAATAAAATTTTGCTCGCGAGTTTTGTTTTTAAATTCGAGAACACAAATTTAAAAACGAGAGAATTAAATAAAATTTATTTCGGGAGTAGAATTTTTTCTTGGGGCTGTGTTCTGTAACTCTCGCCACGAGAAACTTTTCGACTGAAACGTGAGAAATGAAACCAAGTTGAAACAAACAGCTGCTTATCTCACTAAACTGTATCTATAACTTTTCTTGGTGAGTAATAGCTGTCACGTAAGGAAATTACTCGCCATTTTACAGAAAAACTGTGTCTGTAAAACTTTTGCGAAAAAACTTCCCGCTTTCAACTGTCAGTATTTCTCGCAAATAAAAAGGTTGTGAGATAGTATTTCAAATATATTAATGTACTTATTTACACAGTTTAGAATGATTGTTTTTTTTTTATATTAACTTTTTAATTAATTTTAATTTCCGACCCAACAAAGTATATTGTAATACTTATATAATGTTTTTTTTCAGAATTCACAAATTGCAATTGCTTTTTATTAATTTAAAAATTTTGTACATAAGTATGTATGTATGTATTTGCAAATAAAATGTAAACATTAGAGCCATACCATATATTTTCTAGAAGAGCCGGAAGTTATAATATGACGCCGTCAAATAAAATTTCTTAACTTTAGTAATTTTTGGTCGGCGGCGGTACTAATTGTGGCTGGCGCTTTCATTTTTAAAATTGCATTTCGGCATCGTTTCATATTTTCAGACATTTCTAACGTAACGACGTAATCGCTTTGGGTAGTTTTCGACATGAGTTACAGACGCAGTTTTTTCCCACTTTTCGAGAAACGATGGAATAATTTGTTTCACAAGTTTTCGATGTGAGAACTTCTCGCCAAAGTTACAGAACACAGCCACTGGATTGATGAATTGTAAATAAAATGAAAACTTTCCAGAGAATTATCTCTATATTTTTTATTATAATATAAGTAGTTATAACAATTATCTGTAAAACAAAATAACGGCCGAATGTTCGCCACAGCTTCGGTGGCACACTTCCATCCGACACTCCATATTTCAATCTGGTTAATGTGCTATTGAATTACTTTTGGCTTATACAGAGAAAGAAGTCTGAAGGCGTCAAATCACATGATCATCGCAGACAATTAAAACCGTCACGATGTGAGATAACATGTCCAGTAAATTTCTCTCACAAAAAAATATCAATTGTTTCTTTGAAGAATTCAAGAGCTATGAGATGATATGTGGTACCGAATAAGCACGTTCTTTCGTTGAAAACCTACGAGGGCAGCCACTCACAGCGCTTTGAAGTGCAAATTGTGCAATCAGGCACAACTTAGACTTCCTTGTGACTTTGGGGCGTTACCTCAAAACAATTGGTCATCGGATTGCAAAATAAAATGTGATTATTTTGTTCAGTGATCAATAGTGTATCTTTACTTTCAAATAATAAAATTTTAGACCATTAATTTTTACATAGCTTCTCACTTTTTGGGGCCTTTTCAAATTACACAAAAAAATTACGGTTAAATTGCAATGCGTCCCTGTTTTTTCTGTTTTTGTGTATTTTGATTATGTACCAACATGAGTTTAATTTTCTATTTAAATGCTATGACAAGTCAACGATTTATTTAAACAAGTTGCTTATAATTCTGTTGAAAAAAATAAAATAATTTTTTTTTTTTTATAAAACTAACCCAAATGATTTCAATTAAGTTTAAGCTTAAAATCAATAACAACCGCAAACCGAATGTAAAATTTGAAACAAAATAAACAGAAAACAATTAGTTACAAAACAAATGTTCATGTGCGATGAAACACCGGCGAATATGTGAATAAGGTTTATTTATGGCGTATAACTTCATAGTCATTTTCCCTATTGAGCGTACGACCTTGTGGCAAGAATTCATGATGCACCACGCCATTTCAGTCGAAGAAAAACCTTCACATTTGACCGAACTTGACGTGCTTTTTTTGGTCTTGGCTCTTCTGAACGCTTCCATTGGTATGATTGTTTCAATGTCATAGCCATACACCCATGATTCGTTACCAGTTATAAGAATTTGGATCGTCGTTGACGATATTCAACAGCTCCTGACCAATGTCCATGCGACGTTGTTTTTGCCCAAAATTTTGTAAATTTAGTAAAAAATCGAAGAGTTCACCAAAACACGACTTACCTTTTTATCTGTCAAAAATAAACTGACAAGATGGAATGGCTGATATTGGCAACATATATAACAGACATTTGGTGCAGAAAAAATACGTAACTCAAGAAACTTGCAAATTTCTTTCTCTTTTGATCAGACCATGTATGTATTATAAATTTTATTCAAATATTAAGCAAAAAACTTTTCCGGCTAAATTTGCTTTAACTAATTTCAAGTATAAGAAGACGAAGAAAAGTAAATTTCCCCTATTCGAAGCACTTAGAGTGTCATACATTAATCGTTGTGACTTATTTGTGCACACAAAAATCATTTCAATTCCATTTTCTCAGTCTGTTATTTTGAAATCATATCATTACAAAACTGTCTATAAAATGCTTTTTTTTTCTATCTCCTTTTACGAATTTTTTAACATAAATTGTTTACATGTGTGCAAGAAAGTTTATTTCAACAATCGGTACAAGTTCGTATCTTTCAATTTGTATTTATTTATTTATTGTATATTTTAACCATGTTTGTCTTAACTTAATTTTTTTTTTTTGTTCTTCACTCGTTTAAGACAACTTCGTTTCGAATATGATGGCATTCATGCTGATTGCAATGTAGCGTTAATTCGACTGCAGTGGTTGAGTGATTTACGACGTCGAACGAAATTGTTGAAAGTTGGTGGGGCACAAATGAATATTTTCTGCCGCGGCTATTACATACTTATATCTACATTTTTACCATTTGGGAAGTCTATAAAATCTTGATTAAAGTATACTTTTAGTATGTTTAACAGTTTAGTTTTCAAACAAGATTAGTTGAAAATATCTAATTAATTTCAGGAAAAACAAATTCAAAGGATTTTTTTTCGTTTTACTTAAATACATACTCGTATATTGAATTTTAACAATTACTAGACAAGCTGAGGCAGGTGTTTTACGACTTAATTTTGTTAGAGTAAAATTTGAAGCTCTCATTTCGACAAATAGATGCGCTCAACACAAAATTTTATTAATTACCCAGCGAAAACTTCTATTGAAAAGTTAAAATCTTATCTTATTAAACGAGCAATTCTTGTTTATATATAAATATATATATTTGCAATTGGTTTCTCGAAATCGGCTCTAACGATTTTGATGAAAATCCAGGGGCTTTTGAGGACGAGAAATCGATTTAAGTTCATCTCGGGTCCGAGAAAATCCATTTTCTTCCAGTTTTGACCCATTTCAGGTTTTTAGCCACTTGTAATACATTCATTGGTTCTAGGGGGTTTTAGGGATGAAAAATTGATCTAAAGTGTCCTCGGTCCCGAAAAAACCCATTTCGTCCTGGTTTTACCCATATGTAATACTTTTACTGGTTCTCGAAATCGGCTTCAATGATTTCAATGAAAATCAGTATCAAAGGGGTTTTAGGGTAAAAAAGCGATCTAAAATGTCCCCGGTCCCGGGAAGACCCATTTTGTCCCGGTTTTTACCCATACGTAATACTTTTACTGGTACTCGAAAACGGCTCTAAGGATTTCAATGAAAATCAGTATCAAAGAGGTTTTAGGGTAAAAAAGCGATCTAAAATATCCCCGGTCCCGGGAAGACCCATTTTGTCCCGGTTTTTATCCATACGTAATACTTTTATTGGCTCTCGAAAATGGCTCTAATGATTTTAATGAAAATCAGTAGCTAGGGGGTATTAAGGTCAAAAAAGTGATCTAGAGTGCCACGGGTCCCGGGAAAACCCATTTTGTCCCGGTTTTTAAAATTTTTTAACACTTTTACTGGTCGTCGAATACGGCTCTAAAGATTTCAATGAAAATCAGTATTTAGGGGTTTTTAAGGTCAATAAAGTAATCTAGATAGTTTCCGGCCCATTTTGTCCCGGTTTTACCCATATGTAATACTTCTATTGGTTCTCGAAAACGGCTCTAACCATTTAAACGAAAATACCTATTGTGTTTTAAGAAAAAAAAAACCCGATTTAATGATTTTGATAAAAGTCGGCATCTAGGAGTTTTAAGCTCGAAAAAGCGAGTAGGTCTCGAAAACAACTAAACTTAGTTTGATTATTTTAGAGATCAAGATTTCATCACAAATTTATTTTACGGGTGTTGGTAACATTCGACGTTATGGCATATGAAATGTTTTCGAAAACAGTTTCAAAGAGTCAGTATCTGGAAGTTTTTGGAAAAAAAATCTATATTCGTTAGTCGCGTTTCTAAAATTTATTTTTTTGCGCGGTTTTCACATAGGTATATGGTGAAATTTTGATATGGATATCAAAATAAGAAGTTTTTAGGAGAACCCAGAGGTTGATTTTTTGGTGAGAAAGGGAATAATAAAAAAGCGAATTGCTATTTTGCTCTCACTCCAGAAAATACTTGAGAAAAAATAAAAAAAATAGCACAATTTTAACGTGACTTTTGCAAACAGCGTAAAAATGGAAAAATCTTGTGAATTAAGTTTTATCAAAGTAAATATATTTCAGTATGTATACAATTTGAAAGCTCCTAGTAATGCTCGGTGCCCCAGGTACTGTTAATAAACCTACTCTTCACAACTTGTATTTTAGCAAGAGGCAAGTACTTACCATTCCCGCTTACGAATAACTGCTTCAAAAAATTATAACGAAAATTTCCTTAAAAGAGCAAATTGATATAAGCCCTAGATTTAAGAGTGGCTGTTGAAAAAAACTATCAAAATGGCTGAACATATCTGGTATAAAAGCATAAAATTTGATGCATAACTTTATAGCTCATGCTGGAGCCGCAATATTAATAAAATCTTCGATCAAATACGAAACCTTAGATGAAATAAGAGAATCATACCTTCAAGCTGCTTGTATAAAAATTAGATCAGATGTTAATGATATTGCTATTTGTGCTATTTATTTCCCACCCCGGTTTCCAGTAAAATGTCATCAGTTTGATGGATTATTTAGTCGATTAGGACCAAGATTTTTAGTTGGCGGGGATTTCAATGCAAAACATCAATGGTGGGGATCCAGATTAGTTAACCCTAAGGGAAGTGAGCTTTATAAATGCATTACAAACAACAACTTTTCAGTATTATCCACAGGAAGTCCAACATATTGGCCCACTGATCAGAGAAAAATTCCTGATCTCCTAGACTTTGTTGTGTACTCTGGCATTTCTAATCAATTACTTCATATAACTCACGTTGACGAATTAAGCTCAGATCATACACCTCTAATAGTATGCTTTAATACTATGTTACAGACTCAAATATATAAGCTCAATATAATAAATTCTAAAACTGATTTAACATCATTTGCCACTTGGATTGAACGGAATCTTAATCTTAATGTGTCTTTAACATCTGCAGAAGAAATAGAAAATGCAATAGAAACATTTAATCACACAATCCATGATGCTGGTTTTTTATCTACTCCAAATCCTGTAAATCGACAAAGAATTGATCATTTAAATCTCACATCTGAAATAAGAAATCTCTTAAGAGAAAAAAGAAGACTCAGAAAAGTTTGGCAAATTAGTAGGAATCCTCGGGAAAAAAAAACTCCTATAAAGAAGCAAAAGACCTTAAAATTGCATTAAACAGTTGGAAAAATGATCAGCTAGGTAATTTTTTGAATAACCTTAACCCTAACAGCAACAAAAATAACGAATTTTCTTTGTGGAAAGCAACCAAATATATAAAAAGACCAGCTAAAAGAAATGTTCCGATTAAGGACAATAACGGTTCGTGGTGTAAAACCGATAAAGCTAAAGCTGAAGCATTTGCTAATCACCTGCAAAACACATTTCAGGGTCATGAAATTACAGGTAATCATGATAACGAAGTAGTTGATTTCCTCAACCGTCCCTGCCCTATGGACTGGCCAATAAAACACATATCTGTGAACGAAGTTAGAAGCCAAATCAAGAAAATTAACTGCAACAAGTCTCCTGGCTACGATAGTATAGATGGGAAGGTGGTTCAAGCACTTCCAAACAAAGCTGTTATATATCTAACGTCTTTATATAACTCTATATTAAGACTTAGTTATTTTCCCACACAATGGAAATGTGCAGAAATAGTAATGATTAATAAACCAAATAAGCCAGAAAATGTAGTCTCATCGTACAGACCGATAAGTTTACTGGTCGTATTCGCTAAAATATTTGAAAGAATATTTTTAGAAAGATTAATGCCAGTTTTAGACAAACTGAAAATTATTCCTGAATACCAATTTGGTTTTCGGGAAAAACACGGCACTCCAGAGCAATGCCATCGTATTGTTGCCTATATACGTGATACATTGGAAAACAAAAGATATTGTACAGGAGTATTTCTTGATATTCAACAAGCTTTTGATAAAGTATGGCACGCCGGTTTATGCTTTAAGTTGAAAAACATACTGCCAACACCTTTTTATTTACTTTTAAAATCTTATTTAACAGATAGAAGTTTCTATGTTAAATTCAACACAGAGATTTCGGAAATATATAGCATAAAATCTGGAGTCCCACAAGGCAGTGTCCTCGGACCAATTTTGTACACAATATTCACTTCCGATATGCCAGTTAATAATAATGTTTTAAATGCCACATATGCGGATGATACTGCTATTTTAACATCTTGCGATTGCCCGAATGATGCATCAAATACAATACAAACTCAACTAAATGTACTGGAAGTATGGTTGAACAAATGGAAAATTAAAGTCAACACGGAAAAGTCAACTCATGTAACGTTTTCGCTGCGACGAGGTAACTGTCCTGCCATTCTTTTTAACAATATTAGTATACCGCAGAAAGAATCGGTTAAATATCTGGGTATCCATATTGACAGAAGATTAACGTGGAAAACTCATATTAGAACAAAAAAACAACAGTTAAACATTAAAACGAAAAAATTATATTGGTTACTTAATTCAAAATCGAAACTAAGCCTGCAAAACAAGGTCCTTATATACAAAACAATATTAAAACCAGTATGGACTTACGGCATTCAGCTTTGGGGTACCGCCAGCAATTCAAACGTTGAAATACTACAAAGGTACCAATCGAAAACTCTCAGGTCAATGGTTAACGCTCCATGGTTCGTGTCAAATAAAACAATCCACAACGACCTTAACATATCACAGGTAAAAGACGAAATTCGGAGATACAGTCAAAACTATCTAGAAAGACTGAGTCAGCACGTGAACCCGCTAGCTATCGTTCTACTAGATGATACAGAAGAAACAAGAAGACTTAAAAGGCACCACATCTTGGATTTGCCGTTTAGAAAGTAACCATTTTTCATGATCTCAGTATAATCACTAGTTTTAATTTTTCTACTTCAATTATAATTTCTAATTATGTATGTATATTTTCTTTTATAATACAATACATATGTCATTTACATTATAGATATAGAAATATGGATATCAACTATAAATTTTGCCATATGTTGTCCTCAATGGAGTACAACATAATGTTATGTTACTTACCACATCAAATTTACTTATTATCCTTGGTTGGATAGATTGTAAATAAAGAATTACAAATAAAAAAAAAAAAAAAAAAAAAAAACTTTATTGTAGTAATAAAAAAAGGCATGACTTTAAATCATAGTATAAATGACACTTTTATAGATGTGTTCTTATGAACCATATTGCTGGTTAAGATAATTTAAACTAATTAATAATTAAAAACAAAATGGTTCTTAATTAAAAATAAAATTTTGAAAGAGCCCAATGACTTTAGCTAAAATGCCTCAAAAATTTGAAGAACTCCTGGAAAATGTTTACCAGAAAAAAGCTCATTTGCAATTATATTTTTGAGAATCATATGCCACTTCGTATCACACACGGAAAATTTAGGTTAGGTTAGGTAGGCCAGAGTCTCCAAAAAGTAGCTTAGATTCTCCAGCTCACATGGGTCCTGAAATCGTTCTCTTTGTGATTGCCTGAAAAGTGTAGGAACAGGGGAATATATAAATTACTAGGATATAGTGAGAGGAAAGGAGGGGATAACAAAGGAAAGGTGGGGCATGCAAATTTTACTTGGCAAAGTTTTAAGCTTTCGTTTTTCTTCTTTTTGTCTTGCCACCAAACTACTCAAAACTTTGCAAAGTAAACTTTCGATGTGTGAAAGCAGTTTTAGTTTTGATCAAAATACCACCGGATCCATTTTACGTGTTCTATTTAAAAAAAAAAAATCTTGAAAAAGTAGGCCATAAAAATTAATTTTCCAAAATAATCAAAAACCTAAAAGATCATCTGCGAGATAATATCATAATATATAACATTATTCGTGCTAGAAAATAAAGTGTCTACTAGGCCACCGTTTTGCCACAGCCTTTTTAAATTGCCTTTCAGTCCGCTCTGCTTTTCAATTACACCATAATTGAATTCACATTTATAGAACACATTAATATTAAATTTGCATAAATGTATTTCAAATATTTTTGCTTTTTGGCCACAAATTCATATTTATGATCGCACTAGATTAAAATTGACAAAATGTCATACAAGTGACACATAAAGTATTTTCGAATTTTTAAATAAAGTTAAGCAAACAATTGAGAAGACAGTCGGGGTACTAAAAGTTCCCAATTAGTTATTCATAAAATTTACTTAATATAAGATTGAATACAAATTTTATTTCGGCATGTTGGCAATACAGCGATGATTTCTGATCTGGCGTTTTGTGGCAAAGCTTTATTAGTGAATATCCCCTTTAAGGTTTCGTTAAGGGTATCTAGGTATGTTTGAAGAGCGAATGTTGTATTTTCATGTCAAGAACATAAATATCTTCCACTTCCTTTATATTTTCGAGTATAATATGCATTGTCATAGATGAATCGGCTGTCATAGATGAACTGTCTGTAAGCAAACGTGGTGGTGTGTAACTAATTTTTGTTAGTCGCGGCGGTGTTGAAGGTATATGGCAGGCCGCTGGATACCCCGACATAGCTTAAGTTCTTCAGCTCACTTGGGTCACAAAATCATTGTCCTTGTGGTTGCCTGAAAAGTGAAGAGGGAGAATAGAAGTGAAGAACAGAAGTTAGTGGGATATAGTGGGAGTGAGGGAGAGGGATGAAAAGGTGGGATCCGCTCCTCCACAAACACTACTCCCTCTTTCCTCCTCATCATGATCTATTTTCCTAGTTCCAGTAGAACGCACTGCTTACGTAGGGATTATCTCCTGAATACTGGTCCAATATAAAAACAAAACACTAGACTTGCTTACTTTTCTGACTTATGACTGTTTTGCACAACTCTCTCCCTCTTTGCCGAACATCTGCCTGCTCTTTTTACTTCCACATTGTTCGTGAGGCTTCTCGTTAGGGATACTTCCCGATTCAAATGCACATATATTATTGCTATGCACATACACAAGCACACACATAAGCTAGAGAAACACTTAGAGTACAACAACAGCAATAATGTTATTGGTCTTTGATTTACTTGGAACTTTGCATTCTTTAAAATTGTTAGCTTAATGTTGGTTGTGTGTACATTTATAACAAACAGATCCATGGCTTGCACAGTGGGTTTGAAATAATACAAATTCATAACAATACTGACATTCAGTGGAGGCATGTTCACCTGGTGTGAGGTCATTTTAACTAATATTACAAACAAATCCAAAACATATCAGTATTTCTTTTTCTATTGCATTTATGAAAGAGTGTATTTATCAGTTAAGGGTGCTGGCAATCGGGAAAAATGTTATATACTCAAAAGGCAGCATTTTTTTCAGAAAATAAATTACCACAAGAATTTTGGCTTGCGAAGTTCACTACGATTATTTTCCATGTGTTCAGAAGAGAATGCTTGATTTTCATTTGCCGGGAAAAAAGTAATTTATGAGCTGTACCACGCTGACGCTCATTAACGTTTTGCTAACATTTTCATCAGGCACAAAAACTGATTAAGAGCAAACTAAGTAATCTGTGTGCAACAACTCAGAATTCGTTTATACAAACGATAGATGACATTGTCAACAGAATGTTCATAAGTTGTTTTCAAATAAGATTTTTGATGTACAAAACACTGGAGTAGACAATTATTGCCAATTCATGGATAACGAACCTTTTCTTTCATCGCACAATTACATTTAAAACAATAATAAAATTTTGAATATTGTTTTTTTTTTTTTTGTCTCGGGCAAGTACTCAGAGGATGACCCCTACATATGCAGTGCTTTGTACCAGAACTAGAAAAATATGTGGAGGAGGAAAGAGGGAGTAGTGTTTGTGAATGTTTGATTTGAACTTTCCAACGTTATATGACAGGAAACACGTCTGCAGGCAATTTGTTCCACAGCCGAACCGTACGGCTGTAGAACGAATTCCCTCTGTAATGCGTAATGCGATTCACTAAGCAATCGATCACAAATGGATGAGCTGTAGTATAGAAATATGTGGGTTCCGGGAACAAGATCCCTTATCTCGTCATAGCAAAATCCATTGTAGTAACGATAGAACAGAGTAACGCACCCCACACTGCGTCGATGCTCCAGTGAGTCAATAGAGTCACTGATAAGCTTTTTCGCTCTCTCCTGCACTCGGTCGATTAACCCCAAAATTGACTTTGATGCAACGGCCCAAACATGACAGTTGTCGGATGGTCGGATGTAGGTGGTATAAATAGTAAGGAGATCGGATGGAGTGAAGTACAGCTTGCACCATTTTAAAAACCCAAGGCACTTATTTATTTATTTTATTTATTTATTTAATATTAAAGGCAGAACTAGTTTGTACGTTCTTTTCCGTTCTGAATCAGCTGTTTTGTTTCTGTTCAATATAAACTATATGTACATGGTTTGTTTTCACTTTTACGTTCTGTTCTGTTACGGATTAATCTGTTGAAATTAGAATTCAACGTTAAGTGACGGCCAGATATGTGTATTTTTTACTTTTTTCAGGCATGGAAACATTAATTTTTTATTCAAAAGTATATAATTTATTTTTGTCAGAAGCTAAAAAAATTTGTTTCAATTAAAGATTTTTAAAAGTACATTTGTATCAATTAAGCAACTAAGAATGATCAAAAGAATATTATTTTATCGATGAAAAAATTATATTTTGTATAAGAAGTGTCATAAACTCTACAGATTGTGAGAAAGAAGTGGGCTGTTTGATCACCATTTCTAAATTATGAATGTCTTTCTTCTTTTGTTTTTTCATGCAAGATAATATTTATGTACATATTTTATTTTTCTGTAAAAAACAGCTGCATATTTTCACGGAAAAAGTAATTATAAAATATTTGCAACAGAAATGAACGTCACAGAACGGCAACAGAAAGTAAAAACTAGTGAGGCCTTAAGTCTTTGGACGATTTCTTTACAGACTACTTAAAGTGCTTCAATAATAAATCTATTTAGTTACAGTTAACATTACTGATTTAAAAACAATATAAATACTCAGAGAGAAATCAATAAAGTTATACATATCGTTGTAACAGCAGCATAATTTCCTTAGAGGATCTGACATAGAAAAGTTAGTACGGCATGTCCTCACGCATAGAGGGTTAATCGAACGAAGTAAGCGATGAGGAGTATTGAAGGTTACATTGGTTAACAAAAAATCTGAATCGATGTTTAAATGATTCTTTGGAAACATAAAAAATGTATTCAGTCCAGCGAACATTACACTGTATTTTCATTCCAAGAACATCAAGAGCATCCGATTCCTCAATATTTATACCATCCATGAGTACAGATGAAGCAGCACTTGCGGTTGTATGTTTGCTTGTTAATAAACAACACGTTAAAAGCGATCCTGTTTTTACGGCTCCATACGGAGATTAATAGAAGATCACTATTCAGTGAAACATTCATATTTTGCCTCTTGGCAATGATTTCGGGTAGGCTAAGCCTATAACTGAAAGACTCCATCGAACATCACACTGTATGTTCATTCCAAGAACATCGAGAGCTTGCGATTCCTCAATACTTACACCGTCCATGAGTACAGACGAAGCAGCATTCACGGTCATGCGCTTATGTGTTAATAAACAGCACTGGGTCTTACGAGCGTTGAAGTCAACCCTATTTTTGCGACCTCACTGGGAGTAATTGTGCGAACGAACGAACAGCTTCGTTATACGTGAACTGGCATTTAATTTCGATCTACATTGATTGCTGTGCCAAGTATATAACTCCGATTTTTAAAGAATTGTTCCCACTTGGTTGGTACTATTTGGCTGTACGAGTACATACGGGAATAATGATCTTTAAAAAGTATCTATTTTCAATTTGATTTTTTATTCAAACTCTATTTGCTACAACTCAATGGTGAATGCAACCAAATACCACAAATAAATAATTAAATAAATGAATTTATGGTTATTTAGTTTAGTTTAGATTTAATTTGCAGTTGTTGTTTTTTGATGTTACACAAATTCAATACTCACATAAACAAAAACTTTTTAATGCAACAGCAAACAATTTTGTTTTATTTTATTTTTTTTTTACAAATTGAACAGGTAGAGCGAGTTTTTGTTTAACGTTTAACAGTTTCTAATGGTTTTTGTGGTTTGCTTTAACTAATTAATACGAGTAGAAATTATAGTTAATTATAAACAAATTATAAACAATTTATACAGTTTTTTGAACAAAAGACACAAAAAAAAAATATATAAACGAGTACAACAAAAACTGTAAGGCTGCTTTTCTGCTGCAAGACTCCTTCAAGTCTGGCACGATTCGTTTAAAGAAAAGGAAAAATAAACAAAAAAAAAAATTCCTGTAAAAAGTTTTGCTTTTCCCAAGAAATTTATCTGCAAAAAAAAAAAAAAAAAAAGAGAGAAAACTTAGCAAAGTATAGTCGTTGTGCATTGTTGCAAGCAAGTGGTCGTGGTAACGGCGGTGGTGGTGTGGCATGGTGTCGGTTGAGTGGTGTGTACGTTTTGTCAAACATCAAGTATTTGCCAAGTTTGAATATGCTAAAATGTTCTACTCCTTCAAAACAAAGCCTTGAGGTTAAAACGTTGCCCATATTGTCAGGATTATTTTAAATTGTATTGGTGCGCAACCCAGCATGGCTCAGTGTGTGTGCGTGTGTGTGGCGTTGTGCATTTGAAGTTGTGTGTTGCAGCAGATATTTTTGCATTTTATTTTTTAACTCAGAAACGAAAAACTTTTAATATGAATTTATACAAGTTTTGAGATCTTATTTGTTTAACATCTGGCAATGATTGTTGTATTTTGAACAACTTAAAATGTGTAGGTACAAAAGAAAAAAAAAATTAAAAGAACTCCGAAAGCTAAATTATCCAACAATTCATTCATTCATGCATTCTATTCGTTTGGTAATCATATCTCTGTTTTCACTTTATATGCAAACTCATGTGAACAAAATTTAATTTCAAATACAAAAGAAACAAACTGGAGGATGAACTACTTTTTTTTTGTATGCAAATTTCGTTTAATAAATCAGTTGAGTTACAGAGTTGCCATAACAGCATGTTGTTGAGTAAGAATATTACAAGCAGCGTTGCCATTTGAGTAAATCTGTATATTGTTACAGAAACTAAACCATTACCTAGTGTCTACAACTGCGATTAACTCTGACATAATATCTGAGAA
Organism: Thecocarcelia acutangulata; assembly: GCA_914767995.1. Taxonomy (NCBI): domain Eukaryota; kingdom Metazoa; phylum Arthropoda; class Insecta; order Diptera; family Tachinidae; genus Thecocarcelia; species Thecocarcelia acutangulata. The sequence continues at coordinate 32,856,554 of OU612094.1, read as the reverse complement.
AACGTGAGCAGAATGAGAGAATGAATTTCTTTATGTCCATTTTAATGTCTAACAAGGAGTACACGTATTTTTGTTAATCCTCCCGTACCTTTTAGACTTCGTTTTCAAGATGTCGATAATGCTATTGGTAACTTAAACCCGAGAAAAGCTCCAGGTATTGATAAAATTACCAACAAAATGCTTGTGCAGTTACCCCGAGTAGCTAGAAGACTTGTCCTTTTTATTTTTAATGCTATTTTACGTCTCGTGTACTTTCCTACTGAGTGGAAGGTGTCTGTCATTACTATGATACCCAAACCAGGAAAGGATCCTACAAAAGTTGAGTCATATAGGCCGATAAGTCTATTGCCAAAAATTTCAAACCTGTTCGAGAAATTGCTAATGACGACGTTGACCCGAATCTTGAATGAAGTCGGATGTATTCCTAACCATCAATTCGGTTTTAGGGCTAAGCTTAGCACCATAGAACAGACACACAGGTTGGTGAATGGTATCAGAAATGCGTTCGAAGATAAAAAAATATTGCTCAGGTCTATTTATTGACGTTTCCAAAGCTTTTGACAAAGTGTGGCACAAAGGCTTAACCCATAAAATAAAATTAAACTTGCCTGCAAACACGCACAAGCTGTTAGAGAGCTACTTATATGACCGGAAATTCGTCGTTAAGGAAGGTGATTTCAAAAGCTCGGCTCAGCCAATCGAAGCTGGAGTTCCCCAGAGTAGCATATTGGGTCCAACTTTATATTTGATTTATGCTGCAGACATGCCAACGAGCTGCAAAATTCACACTTCAACTTTTGCAGATGATACAGCATTCATCAGTGTCCATGAAGACTATAAATTAGCATCACAAAATTTTCAAGAACATATTCTTATATTGGAGAAATGTGTGAAACTTTGGAAAATCAAAGTAAATGAACAAAAATGTACCCATGTTACATTCACACTACGTAGAAAAACTTGTTCGGCTAATAAAATCAACAACTACATTGTTCCGCAGCACAGTGAAGTCAAATATCTTGGTATTCATCTCGACCGTAGGCTCGCGTGGAAGTCTCACATCGACGCTAAAGTCACCCAGATGAAATTAAAAGCGGTGCAACTAAACTTGGCTCATCGGCAGAAATTCTATCTTGAAGTTAGATTGCAAACTTTTGTTGTATAACGCAGTGCGGTTACTAAAGCCTTTCGAAAAATCTTTAGGCCGGAACTATGTGAATTTTATACAAATGATAAATTGTCTTACATCGAAGCTACAAAGTTTTTCTTTCTGGGGTGATTGTGGCAGAAGAACTGTTATGACAGAATTCCATCGTTTTAAAAATCTTTGTCTCCGAGACCATAATTTAGACACCTCAATTTCAGCCAGTGGATCAGAAAATCATGTTCATAACGAAGATTTTTGGCTCCATGTGTTTTTCCCTGCCGCTAATCGTATGAAGAAATCGACCAACACAAGTATGTATCGATCTTCGATACCGAGTAGCTATCGATACTTTGCGATTGATACCGTATCGATACCCTAGTGGTATCGATTCATCCCTAATCGTCAAAAGCATTTAAGTCTCTTTTTTTGGGTCTGTTTAATAAAAAAAAGTAAGTAATTTTTTAGTAAAATATTTAACATTCTTTCCTGCGAAATTTTCTATAAAGGTAAATAAGTAATTAAAAGACAAAAACGATTTCAAAATTTATACTTGGCATCTATTTTTTAACACTTTGAATACTCTTGTATGTGCGTTTAAATATTTTACCTGCGTTTAATATTTATGAATAATGATCATTTGTACAACTTATGAGTTTAGCTTAAAAAAGCAAACAAACTGTTAAGAATAATATTGAGAATAAGAAAATTTATTAACAACGACCACCACCAACAACCAATTCATACAGTTCGATACATTGAAACTGAAATCGACCACTTCTTTTTTTGGGGCAACAATATCTAGCAGAGGCAGCGTAGTTTATGCTCATACGGATTTGTGGCCTTTTTCTGCATTTGGCTTTTTTTATATCGTTAAATAAAACTAAAATTTTAATAAAAAAAATCTCTCTGGATTCAACTCGTATTGTTTGGCAAATAATCTGCATGTGCAGACAGTTGTGAAATTGTATTTTAACTTAAATGTTGCAAACATCACAATATCGAGAACTAACTTTTGCCAGGACAGAGAAGACAAAGAATGATTTAGCTAACTTTGAGAATTTTTCTATTTTCAGATGTTTTATTCGCCGGGAACACTAAAATATATGGCTTTAGTATGAAATGTAATACCCAGCTGGCACGTTAGACGATTGTATTTAATATAAAACTCCTAAAAGAGCCTTTGTATGTGAAGACAATGTTTAATATTTTATGTGTGTTTATAACGCGAATAAATGGTTGTAAATAAATAAAATAGAACTGTTTGTCCTGCAAGGGCGTCTTTGTAATTAATATGGCGATCTATGACAAAAATATAATTCCATGGCTTGTGACATTAGTATGACTGTTTAAAAAAATTAATATGATTGGCTAGCATAACAATATGGTTAGGTATTATATTAATATGGCAAATTTTATTGCTACCGGGTTTGATTCCAATTATAATAATGTTGAACAAAAATTGAGTATAGGTGTTTTCTTACAAAACTATGGTGAGGTAAATAATCAATGGAAAACTATGCAAAGTAATTTATCGTGTGATTTACATATGGCTGATTTGAGAAGAAAAATTGCGCCTACAATTGGAATATTATACAAATTTGTGAACAAACTAGGTGTTAAGCTACACGGTTGTCAGATCTTACAATATTGCCAGTAAAATTGTCTGAAAATGTATTACAATCGTGTAAACTGCCAATTTTTAACTTACAACGTTGTCAGAAAAACCATTGTCAATCAATTGTAAGACGACAATGTTGTCAGACATCTGACAATCGTGAGAACACTCTTCGTCGGCATTGCCAGATAATTGGTTGGTATTGTAAGCTCAGTTTTAATTGTCAGATGTATAAAATTGATGCACCTGACAATGGCATCATTGTCAGAAAACAGTTTGATGAGCAACACTGCCAAACAGATGGTTGTTGATATACATAAGTGGCAATGCCTTACAACATGTCTGGCAACTTTTTTGCATCTAACAATCTGACAACCGTGTGAACTGACAATTTTTGTTGTCAGATGAATTATTTGTCAGACCATAGTCGGACAATGAAATTGTAAGATTTTCTTACGATCGTCTGGACACACAATTTACTTCTGCGGGACAATTTTTCATTGTCAGCATGTTGCCAGATCTTACAATATTGTAACATCTGACAACCGTGTGTACATAGCTTTAGATCAAAGCTGATGATATTCCAATCCTTGATTCAATCTCATCTGAATTACTTAGCAATTATTTATGCAAACAGGAAAAGTAGCTCTGAAATCTTTACAGTGCATGCAATACTGTTTTCAACTGTAACATTATATAAAGATATAAGTAAAACAATACTACCCATTTATGGTTTGCATGAGTATCAGGTCCTTATGTTTGTGTTTAAAAGCATTAATCATGTTGGTCACCACAATGTAGTGTTCTCTCTACAACAATTTAACTTTAATACACGAAATAGAGCAAATTTAAGAACTCCAAGGTGTAGATTGAAAACAACAAAGCAACGCATTGATGATACGGGAGATGGGTGCTGTTAAGTTTAATAATTTACTTTTCGAATTAAAAGCGAGTAATAGAATTTCTTTACAAGATTATTTAAATGGAAACCCTATTTTAGTATTATTTTTATTTTATTTTTATTATTTCTTATAAAATGCAAATATATTTGTTTATCACGGTTGCCAGAAACGCAGATTTATCTTCATTTTGCAGATTTTTCCTCTCTAAAAACACTAAATGAAGATTTGAAGATTTTTGTACTTTTCCCCTTATATTTCGACTACCATTTGTTACGTTACGTTAAAACGAAAATATCAATTGTTCATGTTATAACATAGACAAAATGAACATGGTTATGTAAGAAAATTAAGCGAAATTTCGAAAAAATTATAAAGGTTGCAATCTACCTGCAATTGATTGTTTATGGACTCAAAGTTTATAATGTTACTTTGTTAAAGCAACATTGGCAAGTTGGTAGAAAGTAATATAAGCTTATTTATACGATAATTTAGTCTTTTTTTTTATAAAACTCTTTTAAATTTGCTACCAAAATAAATTTACGTTTTTACGACGATATTTAAGTCATGACTTTTTCTTTAATTTTAATTTTTTTTAGTTGTCGACAAAATTCGTTTGCCTCTTTTCATCCTTTTACTAATATCGATATCAGTCAAATGAAAATAAAAAAATTTTTAAAACATAACAAATGAGTCAAAAGGAAGCTAGAAAAAAAAGACATGAAAAATGTTTTTCGTTGCGACAAAAAAAAAAAAAAAAACGAAATGCCGTTTAAAACCATCCTGAAAATCTGCTCTATCTAAAATATTTATTTAGTTATACTCGTACAGTTGCAAATAAATTTGCAAAGTATAGGATGCACAGCATGGGCGGAGTAACGAAGACCTTATGCCCAGGATGTAATAACAGTAATTTTCAGCGGCGCTGTGACTAACTATAACGACTTATGCCTTCACATAAGAAGCTGCTGTGTGGTGAATGAATGAATGCCTGAAAAAAACCTGTAAATTAATACAGTGAGTTAACCAGTGAGAGCGAGACACAAAACTTTTGAAGGCAAAACAACAACGACCGCACTTAAGAAATAACTACGATAACGCGAGAACTATTCTCCAGCCCAGAGCTATTTCGAAAACAAAACCAGCTAATTCTGACATAATTTTCAAATTCAAACAGAATTTATTAAATATATAATGATTTTACCACATTCATCAGCAAATGTGGAGAGAATCTTCAGCTAGGTAAACTTTAACTGCACAGAAATTCGAATATACTCGTACATCGGTATACGTGTTTAGGCATTAAAGAATTTGAACAACTTGCACATATGTTTTTCTCATTAAATCTATTTATTTGCATTTCAATATTCTGAAATGCATAATTTCTTTCCATATGTTGTTACTATTTTTAAAATTATTTATAAAAAAGGCATATTAATAAGTGTTTGAAGATTTTTTGAAGATTTGGAAAATAAAGTGCAGATTTTGCAGATTTTTTCATGAGAAATTCTTGAGTTTTGCAGATTTTACCTCTTTAAATTCTGGCAACCCTGTTGTTTATACTTCTTTTATAATATTTATTTAAACTTAACTTTTTTAAAATCTTAATTTGTACTATGAGAGATGGAATAATTTGCCAACTTGCCTCAATAATGTCTAAATGCCCAATTATGAATATTCTCACGGAATTTATTTCTCTCGGAATTTGTTGCTCACGGAGTTTATTTCTCACATAAAGTACTTTTTTCAATTCATATTAAAGAAAAAAATCACAATTTTTGTCCGTGAGAATTGAAGAGTTGATCTCCCTTTCGTGTTTTCAACGAATGGAGAAAAGAAAAAATAAAAAACCTCACACTTAATTTTTGTTCATAATTGGAGAAAAGGGAGAAGTGATAAAATTCCTACGGAATTTTTATTTATAATTGGGCTGAATATTTTCGATTCCAACCGTATAATTCAACACTTACGGCCGTATGCAAAAAAACTTAACAAAGCTTGGTAAGCAATTGTTAGGAAAAATTTCCAAACGTTGTATCCAAAAACAATTATTAGCTTACCATACGTTTAAAGTTGAAATGAGCCACTTTAACTGTACGTTAAAATGACATTTGATTTCTTGATGTTGATTTGCCTTGAAATGCACAATTTTATGAAAAATATTAAGAACAATAATGTATTATGATAGTTAGATAAATAAATTAGCGCTTTACATTTTATATGAATTGAAAATATTAATTTTGAAAGGGAAACATAAATAAAAAATATGTTAGTGATGCACTTTTAATCGAACGAATACAACTAAAAACGTTATTCGAATATTACAAATATGTGTAGTATAAGAAGTCCTATAAATTTTTCTCAATTTCATTAATACACTACATATTATATATTCATTATTTATTAAAAAGGTAAATCCAGGCAATAGTTGTCCAAAAAATGTTATTTTATGTAATAATAAAAATTTTTTATGTTTTAAATTTGTTTTTCGATTTTCGAATATTAGTTTTCATACATCACTATTCAAAAAAATTACAACTGAACATAACGACATTGCCAGAATTTTTTTTTTTATATTTTTTTTTTATATAATAATATTATTTATTGTATCTTCATTACAGAACTAACAATAAGTTTTCAAATCTTCACTTAAATTCAAATCGGACTTAAAATTAGTTTTAACATTATTGCCAGAATAAAACAATTAAATTCCTTGCTACACATAAAAGTTAACGTACTGTTTTTGCATAAACTTTTTTAACAAATGTGTTGTAGTGTAATATGTTTGGTAACTAACGTATGCGTTAAAACTCAAGTAAGAATTTTTTTTGGATACGGCCCTTAAAATATTGTCATGTCAACCATATATTTTTTCTATATATGTGTACTCGTATAACAAATAACTTCTTTGATGTTTGCATTCTTTAGCAGATCTGGGGCTGAGTCACTTTCAGCTCTTGATACCAGCAAATGTGATGTATTCTTTTATGTTTGAACTTTATTTATATCCCTGAACAAATCCCACAATCCCAAGAAAGTGCAGCAGATCAAAAAAACAAAAAAAAAAAAATCAAAAAGAAAAAAAAAACGATTCCTTCTTCGTATTTTCCTCCGTTTAACTTTCGATACATACATATGTATACATACATATGTATATACATACGTACATCGTATTGCATATTGTTCTTATTTCAGTTGTATGATTTCCATGCTAACTTGTCATATTTTTATACCACCATTCTTAACACTCCATTGTCTTGTTGTTTTTGTTATAATGTTATTTGGATGAATAGACAGACTGTAATAGCATGGAGTGCTGGGCTGGCTGGAGAGTGGGATAGGAACCATCATAACAGCGAGTTAAAAGAATTAGGTACCAGTTAATGTGGCAGTCATGCAGCATGATGATGGTAAGTAAATTGTGGCACATATGCACAATTGTAGATATCTGTAAGTGGAAATATGGGATGGTATAGCATATTGTATTGTAGTACGAGTATATGGGAACTTACCTTTTCCTTATTTGTCAGTTTTTGAACTGTTAGTTTAGTTGTCGTTATTGTTGTTGCTGTTGTTGTGCTGTTAACCATTTGCCATGACACTGATTGTACAAAGTGTAGCAGGTTGTAGTGTTGTGCAAATTGTTCATGTGTTTTTTTTTTTGTTCTTTCTTCAGACTTAACTTTGTTTCTCTTAAGCTAATTTTTTTTTTTTTTTGTTATTTCTGTCCTCGTGTCTGTTTGTCTGTGGAGTATGTTTTGTTTAAATTTCTGTCTTAACTTGGTCATGCCATCCATGTCTCTGTTCGTTGTCTATTTGTGTGTGAGCGAATGTTTGCTTTGATTTTTATTCTGGGTATTTTACTTTTTCTTGATTTTAGGAGATGCTGTTTGAAGTTGTCTTGAGTTTATTTCTTTTTTTAATTTTTTTAATATGTTTCCTTCACGACCATCAACATACGATCATGAATTTTTCATTTCAAAATATGGAAACGAAAAATAAATCTAAAATTGAAAAGAAAATAAATTCAACAAATTAGTTTTCAATGACAGTTGTATGAGTTATGAGTTCTTAAAATATATTCTCTTAAGTTAGATTATTGGTGTGGAAATAATGTAACAGGGAACATGTTTAGTCAGGGTTCAAGGAGTTTAATTACTAGCAAAAGAAGTTCCTACACAGGCTGGTAAAGAAAATAGTTTTCATTTGTAATTTCTCCAGTTGAAATCGCTGACATTTATGAAGATTACTATACAGCGATAGAAAAGCGTTCGTAGATATAACGATTATTTTATTATGTATTTATTTATTTAAAAATTTATTATAATTTAAATTACAATAAAGAATATTTAGTAAAGTACTAGCAACTGGGGCTATCGGCTTGCACTTATAAAAAAAATATTTGATTAGTTATTAAGTTATTTGTGATATTTAAAATAATTTTGAAAATATTTTATTTAAATGATATTGTTTAATTTAATAATTAGTTTGTAGGAATTTATATACGTTTACATTCGCCGCAGATGGAATGCCGATATGGCTTGGAATCCACAGAAGTTTCACTTTATTTATAATTTCTATTCAACGCTGGATTATAGTAAAGTTTTTGTTGTTTTGACTAGACAAAGCGTCAAAAACGGAACGACTGCCTGTACATATAATATATTTGCTATTTGATTCTTTAACAAGTTTTACAGCTTCTAGGATTGCCAAAGCTTCGAATTCGAAAGCCGTTGCTTCCAAAGGTAAGTTAGCTATTCTGCGAATTGATTCGTTGTTGTCTACAACAGCCAATCCAACAGAGCTTGCTGTTTTAGATCCGTCTGTGTAAAGGAAAGCTCAGATTTCATTTTTGAATTTTACTGTTAACTCTGAGAATAAGAGGCTGAAGACTACCGGTGGAGTTGAATTTTTGTCCATACTCTGTAAATTTCATAGGAACGTACTGGGTTCCAGCAGCCAAGGAGGGCGATTTTTTCTATTGGAACTACAATCTTATTAATATCAAATCTTTTTGTAAGTTTGAAGATCTGGGAGATTGTTGAGGGTGATTTGAGCTCAGTTTTTCTTTTCCTCAACGATGCCATGTGGCTGTGGAGTAATGATGATCTCCGGCGAACGATTTTATGTGCCATTTGAATTTACATATTATTGGCGTGAATAGGCTGGGCATCAAAACCTCCCTCGGCTTGCAAATTTTTAACTGGTGTGGTTCGAAAACCTCTTAGAGCTGTTATGATAGAAGCGGTCAGGATATTTTACACCGATTGTATATAGAACTGATTTTGCTGCTTGACTATATACATATAGGTTGTACAGGCCGCCAGTTTCATGAAACCAGCCCACTTGGGTCCTTTTGGTCCCGTTACTATATACATATAACTAAACCATAATTAATTTTTGCCATAACTAAAGCGTTAAGTAATCGAAGAATACTATTATTATGCATATAACTTTTAGTAGAGGATAGATATTTAATTATATATAATTTGGGCATTAGATTCATTTTTAACTAGTTGCAGTGGTTCTTAAAATTATATTTAGTGTCTATATGTAGAACTAGTATCTTACAGCTATTTACATTTAAAATTTTTACATTATTGTGCTTAATGTTAAACTCCCTACAATTTAGCTTGCGGCATATACTCGCATGTACGAGTAAGTAGTTAGTTCTTTCGTAAGATAAATTTGCGTCAGATTTTTTTTGGCCAAATATGAATCTCGTCCAGAACTCGGTTATAAACTACTTTTTTCCCCTAGTCTTGTTCTTTTGCAATTATATAGAGATCACCTGCATACATGCAGTGCTCAATATTTGTGTTGTTAGATAAAATACGGCTTATGTCATCAAAAGCAATTATGAAGTGTGTAACAGACAGTGGAGAACCTTGTGGGATGACATTGTGTAAAACATGTATATGTGAAAATGTTTTATTAACTCGGGCGGAAAATTTTCTGTTTGGGAGGAACAATTTGATGAAATTATATAATTTGGGACCAATGGAACGTTACGATTTTCTAGCTGGTACTGGGGCAACGTATAGTTTTATCGTGTTCATTAAAAAAATAACAATCGTAAAATCGCACCTGCAACTTTGAGACTGTTGGTCGAGCACTCTACCAGACCAACTATCAGATATACTCGTATAATGAAAGTTTTATATTTATAATATATAATGAGTATTATATATTAGCCCATTAATTTAATCACATTATTTTATAGCTACTACAAAAGTCGTACATTAATACAATTAAATATTTTCATTATATTTACTACACTGTTTAGTATCTATAACGAAGTTCTTACATTTTTATGCAAACATTTTTCGTAACAAGAATGTAACAATATTCTTAACATTAATGAAGTTGCAATAAATAATAAAGTCGTACTAAGCAAAGCTTTCATTCCATTTATGAAGCTTTGATACTTCAAATGATACTTTTCATGGTATGAACGAAGGATTGACGAACGCAACGGTTTCATTCTAGACTTGTGTCATTCATCAATGAATTACTTCAATTGACTGATTCTTTCAAGCGAAGAGAAGAAATACTTCTGTATTTTTTCTCTATTTCCTACACTATTTCCTTTCCTTTCATATATCATCATTTAGAACCAAGCACTCAAAATCAATTTAAGCAAATTCATTTTATTTTAATGAAGCTTTCATACTTCAAACGAAATTTTTCATCGTATTAACGAAGAAATGACCAACGAAACGGTTTCGTTCTACACTTGTGTCATTCATCAATGAATTACTTCAACTGAATGATTCTTTCGAGTGATGGAATGAAATACTTCTGTATTTTTTCTCTATTTCTTTCACCATTCCCTTTCCTTAAATATTTCTTCATTCAGAACTAAACACTCAAAATCAATTTAAGGAAATTATTATTAATTTTATTTTATAGTTTTAATTTAAATTAGTTTTGGAAATGAACTCTAAAATATGTTTTATATACATGGTGGCGCAAAATTAACCTTCCGATGTTTTTTGGCTGTAATTAAAAAAAAGAAAAATTTGATTCTTCTTGTGGATTATTTTTATTTGGTCTTTTAATTTTTTTACATCAAGTCGAGAATGTGATGTCATGTAAATGGCCGCCGCCACAATTGATTGTCATTTGAGCCCTTTTTATAGCATTTTCCATCACATTGGCCAAAACTTCCGGCGATAAGTTCCTCACATTCTTGACGGATATTGTCTTTAAGAGCTGCAAGAGTCTGAGGCTTGTTGACATAAACCCGCGATTTCAAAAAGCTCCACCAAAAGAAGTCTGCAGCGGTCAAATCAGGCGATCATGCTGGCCAGTGCAAATCGCCAAAACGGGAGGTTAGGCGCCTGGGAAATGCATCGTTCAGCATATCGGTTGTAGCACGTGCAGTGTGTGCCGTAGCACCGTCCTGTTGGAACCACATGTTTTCCAATCCCAATTCATCAATTTGCGGCAAAAAGAACTCGTTGATCATTGCTTTGTAGCGCTTGCTCACCATTTGGCCCGCGACGTCTTCGAAGAAAAAAGGTCCGATGACTCCTCCAGCGAAAACAGCACACCATACAGTGACTTTGAGCGGGTGTAATGGCTCTTCATGGGTTACACGCGGATTTTCAGTGCCCCAGAAGCGTAAATTTTGCTTATTTACGTACCCGCTAAGATGGAAATGGGCCTCATCACTCATGATTATTTTTGCTGAAAAATCATTTTCATCAATATTCCGCATTCTGGAGCAGTGTAGCGTAACATTGTTTTGTTGTGTTTCTACACAAATGTCAAAACAGAACTGACATTAGGGGCCAATCGCAACATTTATAGCATTTTCTGATAGGAGGATTACTTTTGCGCCACCTTGTATAATCAAAGTCTGAAAGAAACCAATAATGTCTTTAGTTGCTGTATAACTAATTCCTTATGCTGCCACCTGATATACATAATTGAAACATTTTCTTTCGTTCTGAAATATGTCTGGCATACCGAAAGATGAAAGAAAAGATTGAATTAATTCACTTAACCTTTCTGAAAGAGAATGAAAGATTCACAGAAATGAATGAGTTTGCCCAACACTATTTCATTCCCATCATTAAGCGTAATGTAAAGTCCACCCAATTAAATTATTAGCTGGACTTTGCAAATCTTTCATTTTCAAAATTAAGACACTCCAGTTGCATTATCCTCCTAATTACCTCAAAATAGCCATTACTCGTACAGCCACTTGGGAGTCCCCGGTTGCTGCAACAAATTCCCTTAAAATGCAAACCACACACATTGTGTGTGATTATCAACACAATAATATAATTAATTTATGTATATCATTTAGTCAGTTTATATCTGTTTCTAAAATATGTGAGCATTTAGGCATTTACGACTAGTGTATCTTGTGCTGCAGCTACTTCATTAGCAGCAATCGCACAACAACTGTATCTGAAGTGCAGCAGAAAATGGCCATTAGTGTCATTAGCACCCAATTATGCTGTAAACATTTGTTTTGCTTAAGTTTGTTTCTTTCTCAAAGTAGTTTTTTTTTTCTACTTCTTTAATTTTTAGAACAGAAATAAAACAAAGAAAGAAAAAAATTAAAATGCCTCAAGTGTTTTTAAACAATTTTTGGGCAGTCTGCTTGTCTGCTGTTTAACAAGAAATGAAACTAACACGTTGCCGTGTCTTCCCAACAAGACTTTGTTGGGAAACAAGAGGCAAACATTTTTTGGCTCGTGTTGGGTATTTTTTGTTGCTGTTGTTGTTGTTGTTTTTGGGTAGGTTCCCTACAAAAAGGGGGCGTTAAACTGGAGGATGATGCATTTACCAACTTAATTTGTAAAATGTTGCAGCACAATCTTGAGCTAAAATTTGTTTAACATCGCAAAATAGCTTCTGGCACGCGCTTACTTTTCAATATGTACTACAAATTTGTTGATTTGAACCATTTAGGGCTTTTTCTGTTTCAACAAATTACTCGTATGTATTGATTAATAATGCGGTAGAAACTATATTGATTGTTTTTGATTTAAACTGGAGAACTAACTAGAACTAACTAAGGATACTGAAAAGAAGCGGACATTTCAGAACACACCAGGGCGAATTCACAAGCCATATATTAAGGGGTAACATTATATCTGGATAAACTATTTCAAACACATTCTTTTAAAACAAAAATAAATACATAAAATAAATAAAAACTTGAACTAAATCCCGTTGTACAAACGTACAAACCACAAATCTAATTGAAAAATTATAAAGTTCAACAAAAATTCAATAAATTAATATTTACATCTCTGGGTACGGAGAATTATTAAAATACAAAAATATTTGTGTTAATAACTAAAAAGAAATACCGTTAGTTCTGAAACAGCGTTACTCTGTTCTATCGTTACTACAATGGATTTTGCTCTGACGAGATTAGGGATCTTGTTCCCGAAACTCGCACATTTTTACGTAGCACGCGTTCATCGTCCAGAGCTCATCCATTTGTGGTCGATTGTCCAGAGAATCGTACTACGCATTACGGAGACAATTCGTTTTTCAGCCGTACGCTTCGTCTGTGGAACAAGTTGCCTGCAGACATGTTTCCTGTCTGTTATAACGTTGAAAAGTTCAAGTCAAATGTTCTCAAACACTACTCCCTCCTTCCAAGCTATTTTCCTAGTTCTGGTACAATGCACTGCATATGTAGGGGTCATCACCTGAGTACTGTCCAAGAAAAAAAAACCAGCAAACAAGGTGGACAATTAATAAAATGCATATGTGATTCAATATGAGATGAATATAGATAGAGAATAACTAAATGGCTCGGTGGCGGAGTGGTTAAAGCAGCAGATCATCCTACGCCATGACCCGAGTTTAAATCCCAGTGGGTGTTGATGAGTAGTGTAGCGACTATGAAACAGCTAGTTGTCAATCAAAAATTATTGATGACAGCAAATTTGTATTGTAAAAAATTCTTCTTAAAAAAAAAAACTTATGAAAAGACAAACTTCAACTAAAATCCGATGTAAACCAAAAAATTTTTAATTTAAAAATTATAAAGTTCCACAAATTTTAATAAATTAATATGGACATCTCTGGGTACGGAAAATATTAAAATAAATTTAAACTCTTTTCAAGTAACTGCACTTTGCAGTTGGCCACTCTTTTCTGTTTTCCATAACAATTGAACTCATTTACTTTATTAGCTACAAATATTGATATCAATGCAAAAATAAAAACAGCTTGTTTTTATGTTCTCCAGCTGTATATACGCCGACTTATCATAGGAGCTATCCTAATCATCTGTAGACTTGGAAACCTTTCACACATTACTCGTAACTATATATTCCTTTATTTTATATAAAAAAAAATGTTCTAACAACTTTCATTTGTGCGAAAGTTGTTAGAACTTTCTCATCATACTTATTTTCTAAGACGAGTATGAAATCTAAAAATGTAAAATGTGTGTTTTTTTTACTATGGGGTTTGAGTTATGAGGTTTTTTTTCACTTTTTAAGAAACAACTATTTTGGAAAAGGAATAAATAACATTACGTGGCTCTATTTATTTGGACGAAACGGTTTTTATATAACAATATGTGGCTCAAATTAATTAACTTTTTAAGAAAATGTAAGCTTATAGCAATCTGTCACCTGAAAAATATCGAATCTTTTCTAATAAAATACCATAAAACCAAATAATTTCCCAGGTGACACTAAATATATTGTAACAAGGCACAGATTGTGGTATGATTATACTGTCAAACTCTTACATGCAACATAAGAAACTTTATAAAATACTTAAACAAAAGTTTGAGGTCATAGATTTTGACAGTGACAAAAAGTCATTATGCTGCTAGGAATATGCCACCTTGTAGAGCTAAATCGGCTCAAGCAGGCGGCTGAAAATAAGCCGATTTCAGCCACCATAACGGCGGCGGCTGAACAAAGTAAACCAAGATCGGCGGCGGTTCAAAGCCGGCTGTCAGCCACACGAATTGAACCTCTGCGTTGGACATGTTATCAGAGTATGACTGTTTCCGATATCATAGTGTGAGATTAAGGCTGAAAAAACTGTTGATTTCCTGGTATTAAGACTATTAACATTTAAGCTTTAAACACATAGACCACAGCAGACTACACAACTTCACAACAGCAAATGCTGCAACCGGCAATTGTAGTTGTGTAGGCGATTACTGAAATATTTTGAACACGGCAGCAACATAAATTCATTTGAATAAAAGTATACTTCAATGTGGCCATCTTAGAATTTTTAGCTTTACGAAATTACATTGTTTTACAGAACGAGTTCTGTTTATATCAATCCTTCATGAAAAAAGTTCGCTCTAAAAAAAGGCCTTGAAATCTAAAAAAACAAATAAATTAAATTAATTTGTTTGCTACGCTTAATTCGGGTTAGGCGGATCTTAAAAGTTTAAAATATAGTCTTTTGATCTATAATGGGAACAATGTAAAAAATTGTAAAAAATGTAAATAATTCGAGTCGAGAGAGAAGAAAAATTTATATAAATTATAAAATTGTTCATCGAAGATATGCAATTAAAACTACTCATAAATGAAGTAACTGGTATATATCTAAAGAGACAAATAAACAATACAAATGAAAAAAATTTTGCGTTAGACAACACAAACATTCAAGATGTTTGCACAAAAATCGTGAAAACATGATTCAAATACGCTAAATGTTTGTACAAATATTATTGCATGTTTGGTAAGCTGTTTGTGTAGTTTGTTTGGCGTTTAACTAGTTCTTTTATAGAATTAGACAGTCTTATTTTGCGGATAAATATGTATGCACATTTATTAATTTATGTATGTATTAATGTTAAATAGTCGAACTCTATTTTAATATTTCTAATATTATATGATGATGGGTTGGTATCATTCGTCTAGCTCGAGTTCAATTCTGGATAAAGTCAAGAAATACTTTTATTTATAATTATAACAACAATTGCCGCGATCAATAACTCTTGATCAAAAAGGACAGGAACAAATAATTGAATACACTAAAGCTGGGGGACAACTAGCTGTTTTGTAGTCGCTACACTACTCATCAGCACTCACTAGGATTCGAACTCAGTACCATGTAAAAATGATGTATTTTTTTAATACGGCCGCTTAACCAACTCAGCCACTGAACTTTATTAATTTATTTAAAAGCCATACAAGTTTTGCTCTTTTATTATGCTTTATTAGAAAATAAAATATTTCCACGAGCAACATTTTTTTATTACATACTTTTTTTATACATTGGTCACACTGTTTTTATTTTGTAGTCCAAAAAAATAGAAATTAGTTTAATTCGAGTGCAGCAAAAAAATCAGCCTGGACAAAAACCTGCAGTCGTGTCGTCTTGCTGTATTCAAAATAAACGTTCGCATATAAATGCATGTATTTTATATTTGACATATTGAAGTCGGTAGTCTGCTGGCTTCAATGTGTTTAATGCTTTACACAAACACTACCTCATATGAATAATTAACGTTCTCAATTATACAGGGTATCCAAGAACTCAACATCAAGCTGAAACTGGGTGACAGGATTGATTGTAACTGTGATGAGAAAGACCAGAAAAAAATCTAAAATAAAAACACTTAACTCAGTTCAAATGTTTTTTATTCGCACAAGCCCTCGTATTTTTTTAGATTTTTTCTGATTTTTCTCATGATGGTTACAATTAAATCTGTCACCCTGTTTCGACTTGACATTGAGTTCTGGGACACTCTTTATATCAAATCCGTAGAAAGGAAATTATTTTAAGTGACACACTTTTTACAATTGTTAAGTGATAGAAAAAGAAATTATGTCACAACGCCGTTTACTTTCGCAAACTTCCACGGTCGTCTTGTGGATTCTTTTAATATGTAATAATTCTTATATATTATTTTTCTTTTTTCAATTTAAACAATTTTTAATTCATTTTATTTTTTATTATAAGCCATATTATTTTCTTTAATTTTATTCTCCTCTTTCTAAAGAACTAAGTTCTTTTCAAATCTGCTGAAAACTTTTTTTGTGGTTGTGTGTGTGTGTTTTCTTCTTCTTTTTTTTTTTTTATATAATAAATGTTTGTTTATATGATTGTTGTTTTGAGGTGTAGATAGAACATGTGCTGCGTTGTTGTTTTTATTGCTGCAGTTCTTTCTTGGTCGTTGATGATGTTGCTTTGATTACACAGGGACTGCTGAGTTAATTGCCACTTGTTGGTTTTTTTTTTAAGTAACTGCCAACTGATGCCACAACATCACAACAAACAAAGTTAAAGGAAAAGAGCAAAAGAAGAGAAATTAACAAGCTGGCAAGTGTAACACAGCTTAAGAAATTAATTTGTTGTTGCCACAACATCACAAAAAAAAAACACAAAATTTAAATTTACAACACAATTTGATCGGTTCGTAATGAGAATATAATGAAGTTGATTTGTTGTAGAATTTTTATTTATTTTGTTTTAATAAATTGTTTTTCTCTAATTTGTAGGTCTGTAAACAATTTCAATTCTTTTAATATTAATTTATTACGTTTGTTATAGTCTTATTTTTAATATATGTGCTATAATTCAAAAAAGTTCATTTCTCAATATTACCCAGTTGGCAATTTACTTCAACATTTAAGCATTAAGCACATAGACCACAGCAGACTACACGACTTCACAACAGCAAATGGTGCAACCGGCAATTGCAGTCGTGTAGGGCACTACTGAATTATTTTGAGCACGGCAGCAACATAAATTCATATTCCAAAAATAATATTTCTGTGTGGCCACCTAAGAGTTTTTAGCTTCACAAAATTTGTTGATTTGCAGAACAAGATCTGTTTATATCAAACTTTCATGAATAAGGTCTTCTGTCGTCTAACAAATAATGTCTTAAAAAGATAAAAAGGTTAACTTCAATTTAAAAAGTTTTCGTTTACTACGATTAATTCAGATTATATATAATCTGAATATAATTGGATATAACTTCTGATCTATAATGAGAACAGTGTTAAAGAAATAAAACTTTACGACGATTTATGGAATTTTTTTAAAACGGAGACCAAAACTCTCTTAAAATTTTTTATAAAAAATATGGAATTAAAACTACTTGCATCTGTAATGAAATAATATAGTGAATTTCACTACAGATTCACGGTGAAAATAGTAATAAAAATACACTCTCTCATTTAGCAAATGCTACAATTACGGTTTCCATATTTGATTATTTATCCTCATTTTGACAATTTTGCGTGCTGAAACAGCATGTTGGCGATTTATGTTCTGATTGCTGGCGATTTTGGCAAATCATATTTTTGCTTTCATATCTTTTAAACAACTCTTGTTTTACAGCTACATATATGCTTCACTTTTTTCCAATTAATTTTTGTAAGGAAGGAAAGTAGTAATTATGGTATATAGAAAAACGGTAGTACTTTTATATTTCCTAGCTGTTTATATGCTGACATTTCATAGGAGCTACGCTGATCATCATTGGGCTTGGAAATTTTGAAACAAGTTTTCAAACGCTTAACTATATATCCCAATAATTAAAATTTTACTTGCCGATAACTTTTTTACAATTAACGATTATTATCTTGATGCATTTGAAGATTTTAGACCAGATTTGTTTGGCACCTATGGCTACGATACAAGACCTTTTACAAGGTAGTGTGAAATAGTCTCTTGCTTTGATGTTGTATACCGACAATGCGAAGCAAGGCAGCCTGGTTTTCTATTTAAATCTGATTTCTCAACTCGTAAATGAAAATAGTTGCTTACATATCATTCCCCACTTTAAATAACTAAGTACAATTTTTCGAAAATCTCTGACACTTTCATATTTCTTTGGCTATTTTTTGTTTAATTGTTTTTTCCTTCTGGCCCCTGAAGCGTTTAGAAACATAAATTAAAAAAATATATATATGTATATGCACATACATATTTGTTTTTTATTAAACTTCAATATTTGTTTTGATAACGATAAATTAAAATAAAGAAAAACAAAAAAATATTTTTCCTTAACTTACATAAATACATATTTATTTTAAATTTATTAAATAGAGATAAAAATCTTGAAAATCAAACAATTATTTAGAAATAAAAAGAACAATAATTGCAAAATTTATGTTTATGACCAAAGAAACCAATTCACCTTTTCATAATTTAAAAAATAGAAAATATGTGCAAGAATAATAAGAGATGAAAATAATACACCATTTCCGTATAAAATTGTTTACACTTGAAAAATGTTGCTTTAAAATGTTACCTTATGAAGAAATAGGCAATACAATGTTTACAGTTAAAGTCCACAATAACGAAAGATAAAATTGCGATGGCTAAAACGAGGTCAAAGTGTAACTTTTGACGGAAATTAATATCATTTAAGAATATTTTTCATCTTCAGACCCGCATGTCAGCAACTAAAGACATATCAGTTATTGAAAATTTTGTGAATTGCTTTTAAATAAACTCACAGTGCAAAAACTGAAAGCAACAAAAAGTATAAAACAACCACTCTCTCTGGCGAAAGTTTCTATTACAGAAGCGATGACCCGATGCACAGTTGTGAAAAAGATTGAAAATGTATACTAGGTTCGTACATGAGATAGTGTACATTACCGACAGGACGCATCAGATCCCCCCCGGGGAACAGGTTTTGCCTTGGCGCGTTTCTAACCCAAGCACTCTGTTATTTCGGATAAAGAGGGGAAGGGGTCTCTAGTTTGCCGTATATAAAACTCTAGGAAGCCGCATGACTTATGTTGTGTTGGCTTCCGAACCCCTTACCAAGGGACGAGTAACGCACGAATTCATTCGCGAGGCTAATTTTGTGGTGAGACGGCTGGAATTTTAGCCTCACGGGGCATGGTTCCCTCAATGCATTTTTGCATAAGAGTGGCCTGTCCAAAACTGTGCTGTGCAGATATGGACTGGAGACACGTTCTGGTCGAATGTCATCTTTATGATGACATTAGGAATTTAGAGGGAATGGGCGTAGTAGAGGCGGGCGACCATTGGGATTTTAGTAGGATTTTGGCGAACGGCACGTCCTTTGACGCACGTATGCCCTCGAAGTGTTTAGGCGGAGACCGAGGTAGGGAGGGTAGCATCCCTGTTGTGGCCATTCTGAGACCGTTGATGTTGAACCACAGGTTCGTGCGGGACCGTGTGCGTCTCTTGTCGCGGAGTTGGTTGAAGTTGAAGTTGGTGGTTGAAGTCTCAGTGTAGGCAACCATGAGGAGCATAGCGCGCAGTTCGTGTGCACGGTGCTGTTCCTGTTTGCGGTGTGTTGTTCTGGTGTGTGCTGTTTTGCTGTGTTGCTGACTGCTGTTTAGTTGCAGAGTTGCTGGCAACGTTGTTTTGTTTGTAAGTCCCTCCGTGAGTGCGGTCGTGTCTAATTGCTGGTTTTTTGTTCGTATTTTAAATGGATGGCCACAGTACTTATCTGTGAGAATGAATGTTGAATGTTTGTGTTGTTTATTGTGCTATGTACCCGTGTGTGTTTTGTGTTGCGGCTGATGCAGTTTATTCGTTGTGTAGCTGCTGTTTTGCTGTTGTTGCCGACGATCCTGTTGTTCTTGTTTTATGTTGCTGTGTTCCTGTTCTTGCCGTATTCCTGTAGTGCTGTATGCTGCATAAGTATTGTTGGAGGGCTCAACAGTCCTCGAGCCATTTGGGGCTCTACTGGTAGTAGTCCGTAGGCTACGAATTATGACCGGATACTTAAATCTGGTACCACGGGAACCGAAAGCACCGGGAACTTGTTCCTGCCTGGTTACGGTGCGGCCCTTCGGGGAGTATCGTGGTGGTTGTGGTTTAAACCCAAATCGCGGGGAGACTTCAATTGAGCTCGGTGTGGAGTTGCATTGCAACCGGGTGCCGTGACCCATAGATCGGAAGGAGTTTTAGAAAGGCTCCGCTCCTAACCAAGGGGGAGATCATGTCCAAACCACATGAGATCGAATTGGTACTCATGCATGACAGTTTGCCATGTATGGGGGACGCTGGTAGGCGCATTGTATTCATCCGGTGATTAGATTACCGATGGGTAAGGCCATACTGGCAGGTACCCACGATAATCGTTTTCACAACTTCCAAGGGTCTGTTGCCTTTACAACAGATACCTGTACTGTAAGGAACCAGTGGTGATGCTTGACGGGTGAGTTGGTTTAAGTACTGATGCTCTTAGTGGACTTCGGCCTACCAACTCATGAAGCCTTGTCTTCCATTGATTACTGGGAAATTGCATACAGGTGGGATTAGTAGGCCTGAACTCCTCAACAAGAAGTTGCTCATACATATGTCATAAATTGCTACCTGTGTGAGCCTAGTCAGCCACGGGAACGCTGGTGAATCGTGATTAATTCACTCTGTGGAATTGGTGCATCATCAGATAAGGCCGTAAAGGCAGGTGCTACCAGCATACCGACTAATAAGAAATAAGTAAATTACTTCAAAATCCTTAAATATTTGCTCTTTCCAAATAATTTATGATGTGTTTATTATCTTTACATGGAAATGGTGTTTGTTAAATCATTTTGTAGACAAATAGCAAGCAAAACAAAGCTAAAATAATAACGACCTCAACAAAAACCCAGCGCTTAAATTTGAACGAATTATTTTATAATTTGTAGTGTTTAAAATATATGAGACACGAATTGCAATTGCAATTGAATTGACTTGACTTGACCAAATGCACAATACTCGTACACCAGCCAGCAACAACACAAACTCAATTCGATTTGCCATGAAACTGAATGAAAACTCTTCGTTTAATATTTAAATAAAAAAGTACATTCATGTATACAAACACATAAATATATTAATGCAGGAACAAAATGTGAAATAAAAGCACCAACAATAACAAACAAAACAATAGTAAAAGCTTAAAATTCACTTGCTAAGCCTGAGAATCTAAAAATCTGAATGTGGCACAAAATTCATTTTGATTTAGATACACACTCCTCTACTGATGTTGCGGAGTGTTGCCCAGAGAATATTCACACATGCAGCGTTGACTACAACCCAATAAACAAACTACCAACCAACCAACAATTTAGTCAGCAGTTTAGTTCAGCGTCTATTGTTGCTGTTGTGTTTTGCTGCGGCCAGTTGGGCCAGCAGGAACAACAGCAGCTACAGCTGCACACTCCCCGGCTGTAGTTGCAACAGCGGCAGCGTCAGCAGCAACAACAACAAATATGAAAGAAAAAAAAAAACGGCAACATATTTGCTACAAAATAACCACGATTTGCATGAATTATGAGTTTCAGTTATGAAAATGTATCCATCCACAAGACAACACATCGATATGCAACCAAAAGTATGCATACGAGTATGTATGTATGTATGTGTGTCCATATGTATAAACATATGTATTTAAAATATAAAAACCTCAAATAGTGATGGAATTTATAACTATAGAAATATGATTTAAAAGCTATTGATTTGAGAGAGGTTTTATTTTATTTTTTCTAGTTTTTTATTTATTTTGAATTTCCTATGAAATGAAAACGTCAAAGGTGAATAAGTTCATTCATGTGTTTCGTAGTTTCATATTATCAAAAAATTATCTTTAAAAATATATGTATGTATGTATGTATGTACTGCATGCTTTTCTACATACATTATAGTAGACATCTGTGATTACAAAGCATAATTACATTTAAAATAAAAACAACATTCAAAATTTTTCTTTTTGTTTCATATGTAATAATATGAATGCAGTCGTAAAGCAGCTCTAAGCTGGGGAACAGCTCTCGCGTCATCGTAATTATTTCTTAAGTGCGGTCAGGCTTGTTGTTGTTGTTTGGCCTTCGAGAGTTTTGCGTCTCACTCTCATTGGTTAACTGTCTACCTCAACTAACTGTATTAGTTTACAGTTTTTGTGAGTTATTTCGTTGTTAACCACGCGGCAACTTCCTATGCGAAGGCATAGGTCGGTACAGTTAATCACAGCGCCGCAAAAGAAATACTGTTAATACCATCTTGGACATAAGGTATACGTTACTCCGCCCATGCTGTGCATCCTATACTTTGCAAATTTATTTGCAACTGTATAGTTACAAATACAATATGAATGCACGCTCATTTCGATATCCGAAAACTGACCATTTTTTACCTCTGATCCATAACTGCAGTGCTAAAAAGTGACTTAAGTAGTTTGGCTTGTGAGCGCAAATCTGTCAGATTACTGCAAGGTGCTGATATTTACTATTCTGCAAGCTTTTTTCATAAATATCATTCAAAACCAGTAAGAGTGTAGTATATTCGACTGGGCCGAATCTATTATACCCTTCACGATGGTTACGTAAATATATATTACATGTTACAAATTTGAAATAAATATGCCCGCATGTATATGGACCGATATTAGGAAAATATTTTTTGCCTTATAATCACTATGCCAAAAAGGAAATTTCCATAGAAAAATCGGTTTAAGCTATATCTCGGATATATATGGACTGATATCGGAATTTTTCATTTTCTTTATTTAAGTAACCTCCTTTTATAATCAGAAATGCTTTTCAGCAAAAAAAAAAATGTTTTCATGGAAAAATCGGTTTAGGTTATATCACGGGAATATATGGACCCATATCGGAAATTTTTCATTTTCTGTATTTAAGTAACCTTCTTTTGTAATCAGAAATGCTTTTAATAAAAAAAATTTTTTTTTTCATGGACAAGTCGGTATAGGCTATATCTCGGGAATATATGGACCGATATCGGAAATTTTGATTTTCTGTGTTTTAGCTACCTCATTTTATTATCAGAACTTGTTTTAAGCTAAAAAAAAATTGTTCATGAAAAAATCGGTTTAAGGTATATCCCGGGTTATATGGACCCAAATCGGAATATTTAATTTTCTGTATTTTAGTAACCATTTTTTATTGCCAGAACTACTTTTAAGCGAAAAAAACGTGTTTAAATTCGCTTACGCGACATTTCCATAATATATCTCGGATATACATATGTACATACATAAGTATATGGACCGATATCGAAATTTTTCATTTTCTGTATTTAAGTAACTTTCCTTTATAATCAGAAATGCTTTTAATCAAACAAATTTGTTTTTCATGGAAAAATCGGTATAGGCTACATCTCGGAAATATATGGACCGATATCGGAAAGGTTGATTTTCTGTGTTTTAGTTACCTCCTTTTATTATCAGAACTTGTTTTAACCTAAGAAAATTTTTCATAAAAAATCGGTTTAAGCTATTTATATCTCGGGTATATATGGACCGATATTGGAAATTTTTCATTTTCTGTATTTAAGTAACTCGTTTTATAATCAGAAATGCTTTTAAGCAAAAAACAAATTTTTTTCATGGAAAAATCGGTTTAGGCTCTATCTCGGGAATATATGGACCGATATCGCAAATGTTGATTTTCTGTGTTTTAGTTACCTCCTTTTATTATAAGACCTTTTTTTAAGCTAAAAAAATTTTTTTTTTTCATGAAAAAATCGGTTTAAGCTATATCTCGGATATACATACATATAATAGGTTTAACATATTTCTCGGGTATATATGGACCGATATTAGAAAACTTCATTTTATGTATTTAAGTAACCTTCTTTTATAATCAGATATGCTTTTAAGCAAAACAAAATTTTTTTATAGTAAAATCGGCTTAGACCACTATATCTCGGATATAGTAGTTTATATCGCTCCTTTATTGCAACATAGTCATAACGCAAAAAAGCTTGTTTCGAGAAAAACCCGTTTCAAATTTTTAGTTTCCATACAAGTCTTCGAAAATTTTTTTTGAAAAATATCTCCTAAAGGAAACAGTTTAAAAGTAATTTGAATAATTTTTTTATAAATATAAAAGGTAGTGCTGTTAAAAATACTGCATTGTTAACTCAAAAAGTTCATTCTTTGAGATATGACTATGTTGCAATAAAGGAGCGATATAGAACGATATCGGAAATTTTGATTTTCTGTTTTTTAGTTACCTCCTTTTATTATTAGATTTTTTCGTGAAAAAATCTGTTCATCTCTTACCTCTTTTCTGAAGATGGAAAGGGGGGGGGGGAGGATTTTGACGCTTCCTGACTTTGGGAACTCCCAAAAAAGTCAGAACCGCTTCGCTAACCGAATTGAAACCGGTTTTTCAAATTGGGTGCGCGTTTTTGCTATGGAACCTGTATCTGAACTATTAGCGGTCATTCGATTTAGTGCGAAAATTGAAGTTGCCATATTGTTTCCGCGGCTGTGGGGGATTTTGGCGATCGCTGAAGCCGATTTTGGAAATTTCAGAAAAAATGTGTTTTAGATTCTAAAACTATATTTATTTATTAAAAACTATATTTATTTATTATTATTAGAAAAAAATTAAGAAAGAAAAAACTTGAACCAAAAACCTGTTGTACATATGTACAAACCAGACAATTTTTAATTTAAAAAATTATAAAAGTTCAACAAAAATTTAACAAAAAAAAAAAAAAAAAATTTAACAAATTTATATTTATTTATGTTGGCGTACTTGTCTCGAACATATGTCAATTTAACCTTATATCAAAGAAAGACTAGTTATATAACGGAAGTAGGATTTTAGTGCATATTGGCTAATTTGGCGTTAATCTTTAGGCGTTAAAGCAAAATAGATAGTTCTTAGGACAAAAACATCAATTATTATCAGATATATGAAAGGAAGGTCTGGGGGGCTAGCTATGAAACAATTTATTAATATATTTAATAATATATAATATAATACTTCAATATAATGCGAAAGTTCAAACAAAATTCGTAGTTGCATCCACTAAAAAGTGCCATAATTTTTTAAGTATAGCCTAAAAGGATACTCAGTGTCCTTGCTTTAACCCAACTTAAAATCACCTGACGCGTTTATAAATATTTTTAGTTATTTCTATTTCAACAGTCATAAATCCAAACGAATAAATTTAAAATATATTTTTTCGGCCAAGTTTACTTTGGCACATATCGCTCCTTTATTGCAACATAGTCATATCTCAAAAAATGAGCTTTTTTTTAGTTAGCACTGCAGAATTGTTAACAGTACTACCTTTTACCTCAAAATGTTTCCTTTACGAAATATTTTTTAAGACTTGTATGGCAACTAAAAAAATTTGAAATGTGTTTTTTTTTTTCGAAACAAGCTTTTTTTAGTTATGCCTATGTTGCAATAAAGGAGCGATATTGTTTGTTTAAAGGCTGTTATTTTTGATTTTCTTTTATTTGCTTTTACACTTGAAGTGCATTTTCCAAAACTTAAAAAGTAAAATTTATTTCCATTAAAAAAGTAAAATAGAATTATGAGTAACACAAACCACTATATTATAAAACAACAAAAGAAAAAAAAAGAAATACTTCTTGAAACTTTCAACAGGAGTCTGTGTGTCTGGCAAAACCAACCAGGATATAAATCACTGAATAATGTTCTACATTATTAAGCAGAATAAAAAATAATTTAAGAGCCTTGTTGATAAATAATTTTCAAGTGGTAAACACTTCGTAGAACAAAATTTTCCAATCCAAACACATACACACACTTACACATGCATACGCATACAAACTGATTATGTTGCATAAACAAAATTCTGCTGCACAAACAAATACCAGTAATTTGTGTTCAATAAAATGTAGTTTTTCAATATTTGTTTTAATACTATTTGTTGCCGTTGTTGTTGTTGTTGTTTGCACACGCTGCATAATTAGCTGTTGAAGATGATCATGTTTAAATATGTTGCTCATGTTGTTCTAACAAAAAAGAAAAAAAAAACGTAAGAAAAAAAAATCTGTCTAAAGTTGAGTTAATGTGTTATTACAATTGTGGCTACTGCTGCTCCTGGTATTTCATCGACTTTCAAGTGTCAAGTGCTTATGGTTTCAAAGTGCCAGATATGCAGCAGTTGCTTGTGGCACATAAGTGAGCTAAAGAGTGTTCGTATTACTTGCGGTTGCCACCACAACAAACACACATCGATTTTTAACACGTACTTACTTAATATGCCACAAATTAAAAAAAAAAAAAACATAAAATAAAAATGTGTATATTTGTTTTTATTTCATTATTCTTATTGTGTTTTACTTACACGACGCAAGCCACTTATCTGTAAATACTTACAAACAAAATGGTACGTGCCACGTTTGAAATATGATTAAATTTGTAGCAGAGGAAAAATACTTTATGCTAAATTATCTACATATTATTATCTTTAGAGGAAAAAGGCATCAATAAGTATAAGTGGATGTGAAATATTGGTTTGCTTCAACAGATGATAAATAGTAAAAAATAATAGGGTGAAATTGAAGTTCCCCAATATCTGTTTCAAGGTCCTTCGGACATCATATTTGGGGGTTTTTTTATTATTCATAAATTTTATTTAAATGCAAACATATGTAGTTTTCAACAGTAAAAAATTGCACCTACTCTTATACTGTTGGTGGTTGCAAGCTACAAACGGTTGACACAATAATGGATTTGGGAAAACTGTTGGATGCTAAACTCAACTTTGTTGAACACATAACGATGAGTGTTAATAAATCCCGCTGTTTTCCTGCTTTTATGGAAAAATGGGCAAACGAGTTTAATGATTGTTTTGTCGTCGGCTGAGGTAGCAAAGCGACGTCCAGGGTCTACTTACGGATCCACGAACGAGTAATTAACAAGACAGGATTTTCCTCTTTGAGGCTTACAATAATTCAATTTCTATTTATTCAGTATTTACAATAATAATAACAATGATAGGTTTAGGCTCAGGATGCTGGCGGTTCGGCTTTTATTTCATTTGTCCTTCGTGCGGGTTTAATCTGCGGTGATGATTGCTTGTGTTCTTGTTGGATGTATACCTTCGTATTGACACACCTCGGGTTCGGTACAACAACGTCTGCTGGTGAGAGTTTCTCTTGGGTCGGGTGTATCTTCGTACGGACAGGCTTCGGATTCGGTATCGTAGTCGTCCTCGGCATACACTGGAATGGTATGGTAGGAAATCTCTCGGGTTCGGTATAACAACGGTGAATAGTGAGAATTCCTCGTAGGACGGCTTCAGGTTCGGTATAGCAGTCGTACTCCACGTACACTGGAATCAAGTTCGGTAGGGACTCTCTCGGGTTAGGATAACAGCGGTCGCTGGTGATAGTTTCCTCTTAGGGCCGGTCGTGTGTATCTTCCCACAATCTGGAGACCTATGAAATGGAGAACAGAGCAACTGTTGTGGTAACAGTCTAGCCCGAAGGCTGCTGCGGGAACAGTCAGCCGAAGTTGCTGGGAACAGTCTAGCCCGAAGGCCGCTAGGGAAACAGTCAGACTAAAGGTGCTGGATACACAGGCAGCCGAAGCTGCAGCGGGAACAGTCTAGCCCGAAGGCCGCTGGGGAACAGTTAGTCGAAACTGCTGGATAGGTAAAATCAGCCGACGCTGCTGTGGAACAGTCTAGTCCAAAGACTACTGGGTATAATTTATGGCCTGAAGGGGAAAAATGTTTTCGAATATTCGCAGTATAGATATCTTTCAATATCTCCACCTGGATGATCACCGATGACTTTCTTCATTCTTTGTCATCTTATACTTCTCAGTGCACGAACTGTATGAGAATTATTATTAACTACGGTTTAATTCCATCAACTTAAAGATATGTAATTTCAATCAATTTAACAAGAAAGCCATCATCTTCTGTGGGTGTAGTTGTATTTTTTTTCAGTTTGTGCGTGTGTATACCTCATGCATATTAATCATGGCATCACTTGATGCTAAGGAATATTATGTACGAAGCAAAAATGTATGCTTCGTTACATGATCACAAAAAACCCTTACATATCACTGCTTAGACTCATTTTGGAATACGGCAGCATTCTATGAGACCCTATCTACAAAATCCACAACGATCGCGTTGAGTCTGGTCAAAAATAATTTGTTATTTTCTGCTTAAGACGTGTTTGTAGAGGTTGCTTGATTCTACCATCGTACCCAATAAGACTATCTGAAATCAATTTACTAACTTTAAAAAGCTGGAGAACTATGCTTAAAGTATCCTTCAGGGTCAGGCTTGTAAACGAAAACATCCATTCAGAATTTTTGTTAACCAACGTAACCTTCAATACTCTTTCATCGCTTACTTGGTTCGTTCAACCCTCTATGCGTGAGGACATGCCGTATAAACTTTGCTATGTCAGATCCTCTAAGGAAATTATGCTGCTGTTACAACGATATGTATAACTTTATTGATTTCTCTCTGAGTATTTATACCATCAAACGCAATATTATATTATTTTTAAATCAGTAATGATCACTGTAACTAAATAGATTTATTATTGAAGTACTTTAAGTAGTCTGTAAGGAATAAATAATAAAAATAAAATAAATAATAAAAAATAAATAGAATAAAATAAATAAAAAAGGGCGATAATAAAACATTTTATGATATGACAGTAAAAAATAACAGCCTATTCGACGATATCGAATGAAAATGTATGCGAAAGAAGCTAGTCACTCACATTCGACTCAATTTGGGTTTGTGTATGTCACTATTGTTCGTTCGCATGAACTTATGTATTTTAATTGAATTTTGTCAAATCGTTCGCATTGAATAAAGTTAGAAAAAACCCAAATCAAATTTCTTTCGCCTAGAATGCGAATGAACTTATGCTTTCGACATCGGCGAACTGGCTGTAAGATTTTGAGACCATTATACAAGTTCACTTATATGTACCGAAATTCTACTTTCATTTTTCTGCAAGTTATTATATATACGACTATCCATCAATTCTATATGCCGTTTAGTTGTTTTCAGAGTGTTTGTTTTCTACGTTACCTAGCTTTCTAAAAGTCGACATTTCATAGGAGCTACCCTAATCTTCAGTAGACTTGAGTAGACTAGAACTTTAAAAGATATTCTCCAACATTCAACTTTTTATCTTTCACCCATTGTGGACCCAGAATATATAGGCTGTTACAAGCGCATAAGTTGGGAGAATGGGACTTACTATCACTCCCCATGAAGCAGCTAGTCCGGTTGCTTGTTGTACTTAATCCGTAATGGAACAAGGGGACGGACAATAGATCAACAATGGTGTCGCAGTGCTAGTGGCTGATGAGGGCCACATCGCATCCAAATCATAATAACTCTTACAACACAATGGTCCGAATAACAATCTTTTGCATTTGAGAATGTATATATCTGCGATTGCAAATCTAATATAGTTCAGTGTATTTAATTAGTGTAAAATAAAAATATACACCACTATTCTCCAAATGCGATGCTGCAAGGCCATTTGCACAAGATTGTGAATAGCGCTAATGCCATATTTCGCAGCAGATTTTTTCTATTCTTGACTTCATTCAACCTGAAAAACACTTCCAAAAATGATTTTAGCGCCTTCACTATCGATATTATTGTTGGTGAAACAGATTTGAATGTGATTTTTTTTTATCCGATTACTCGCATATTGTTTGTTGCATCTTTGGTAATATTGCATTCCCTGATGCGTAATTGTTATCTAAACACTTGTAATGGATTCATTTGCTTTTTCTAAATTTTCCTTATTGTGTAGTTTAATTTTTTAAAATTTTTTATTTGTTGCTTACAATTAAGCACAGTTGTTGTTTTTCTTGGTTTAGTTTTTATTTAAACTAAAAGTCTCATAAATTATCTTGTTAAAAATGAAGTGTTTATAAAATGTTTATAATTTACGATGATTTCCCTTTTTTCGAAACGAAAATGAATTTGTTATTTTTTTTTTAAAGTTTATTACTGAATTGAAAAAAAAAGAATAAAAAATATAAAACTTCTGCCAATCAGAGTTCAAATAAGAGTGAAACAAGAAAGTATTTCAGCGTTGCCGATTATTATGTAATTACCCAAAAATAGGACGAAATAGTTCGTGCTATATATTTTTGCAAAAGAGTCGTAAAGCAGCTCTGGGTTGGAGAACAGCTCTCGCGTCATCTTAAGTGCTGTCAGACTTGCCGTTGTTGTTTGGCCTTCGAGAGTTTTGCGTCTCACTCACATTCATTAACTGTCTATCTCAACTAACTGTATTAGTTTATAATTTTTTTTTTTTTAGGTATTTCGTTGTTAACCAGGCGACAACTTCCTATGCGAAAGCATAGGTCGGTACAACAAATTACTGTTAAGACCATCGTGGGCATATGGTTTTCGTTACGCCGCCCATGATGTACATCCTATCCTATATAGGATAGGATGTATATACATCCTATTATATCCTATACTATATAGTTACAACTGTAAAGTTACAAAAATAAATAAATAATTTTACAAAACTGTTAAGGGCCGATGTTCAATGTAAACTACATCTAAAGCGGACATTAACTGACTTTGTATATATATAGATATATATATATATATATATATATATATATATATATATATATATATATATATATATATATATATATATATATATATATATATATATATATATATATATATATATATATATATATATATATATATATATATATATATATATATATATATATATATATATATATATATATATACATATATATATACAGTACTGGACAATTCAATGGAAACTTTTCTAAAAATTTATTTATTTATTTTTAGAAGTCGAAAATCAAAAATTATTTCTAAAGAAACTTGATAAGTATTTTAGAATTTCATTTTATAGATTCTTTTTGATATATAAACAAAAAAATAATAACATAAAAATAACGTAGTTCTAAAATTATAAAGAAAAATTAAAAGTATAAAATTTTTGGGGTTCGACAAAACAATGGAAACTTTTACACTTCTGCACGAAAGATGACTAAAGCAAAATGTATTGATGAAAAAACGAGGCAAAATGCATAATAATTTTTCGTTATTTTTTTTAAATTACTCTCTTGCCAGCTTCTTTTTTCAAATATTTTAAACACAAGAATCTTGAATACATAATTAGTAAAAATGGCTAGAGTCAAGATAAGTGAAGATTTAAAAATAAAAATAATAAATGATTTTAATGCTGGATTAAAACAAAAAACTATATGTGATAAATATTCGATGAATAAATCAGCAATTTCGAAGATTATCAAGAAATTTCGTGAAACGGGTACTGTTAAAACTCTGCATTCAGGAGGAAGACCACGTAAAACTATTCCAAGACAGGATAATTTAAGATCAAGAGAGTTCAAAAAAGACCCCCAAATGGCATCAAGAGAGGTTAAAAATGTTCTTGGATTGGATGTTAGCTCTCGAACAATTAGCCGTAGAGCCCGCGAGGCTGGTCTTGGTTGCTTCCGCCCTGCGAAAAAACCTCTGATATCGGAGAAAAACCGTGCTGCTCGTTTAAAATTTGCCAGAGAGCACATAAATTGGTCTAAAGAGAAATGGAACACTGTCCTTTTTTCAGACGAGTCCAAATATAATTTAAGGGGAAATGATGGAAGATCATTTGTAAGGCGGCCAAAGGGAAAGAGACTAGACCCAAAGTACACAAGCAAGACATTCAAGTTTGGAGGTGGCAATATTATGGTGTGGGGCTGTTTTTCTGGGCAAGGAATGGGCCCAATTCACATTATAAAAGATACAATGACTGGTGTCGGCTACAGATCCATTTTAAACGACATAATGTATCCATATGCAGAGGAGAACATGCCACTAATTTGGAGATTTCAGCATGACAATGATCCAAAACACTCCTCTAGGGTTGTAACTGACTGGTTATAATCAAATGAGGTCCGTGTTTTGAAGTGGCCTGCCCAATCCCCGGATCTCAATCCCATAGAAAATCTATGGGAAATTGTAGAACGCAAGATAAGAACTCGAAATTACACATGGAAGGAAGATTTATCCAATGCAGTTTTTAGTGAATGGCAAAAGGTACCAAAGGATACAATTGACAAATTAATTGGGTCAATGCATCGTCGCTGTGATGCAGTAATTAAAAACAAAGGATACCCAACAAAATATTAATTTTTGATAATAGGCCGAAGGTTTTTATTGGAGTAAATTTTAAGTTTCCATTGTTTTGTCAATACCTCAAAATTTGATACTTTTAATTTTTCTTTATAATTTTAGAACTACGTTATTTTTATGTTATTATTTTTTTGTTTATATATCAAAAAGAATCTATAAAATGAAATTCTAAAATATTTGTGAAGTTTCTTTAGAAATAATTTTTGATTTTCGACTTCTAAAAATAAATAAATAAATTTTTAGAAAAGTTTCCATTGAATTGTCCAGTACTGTATATATATATATATATATATATATATATATATATATATATATATATATATATATATATATATATATATATATATATATATATATATATATATATATATATATATATATATATATATATATATATATATATATATATATATATATATATATATATATATATATATATATATATATACATATATATCCACTATCCACTCTTTCGCGGATGACAGCAGCATTTGTCACTCGTACTTTTTTAGTTAGTTGGCGCAGCCTATACGAGATCGCTGCCAAGAGGATAAATATGAATCATTCACTGAATAGAATGGGGTCGTAAAACCTGGGTCGCCTTTAACGCTTGTAAGACCCAATGTTGCTTATTAACACACAAACAAATAACCGCAAGTGCTGTTCTATCTGTACTCATGGATGGTATAAATATTAAGGAATCGGATGCTCTTGGTGTTCTTGGAATGAAGATTCAGTCTGACGTTCGATGGACTGAACACATTTTTAATGTCTCTAAAGAAGCACTCAAGTGCCTCGGGTTTTTAAAACTGTGTAAGATGTACTTCACTCCATCCGATCTCCTTACTATTTATACCACCTACATCCGACCGAAAATGAAGTACAACTCTCCAATTTGGGCCGGTGCTTCAAAGTCTGTTTTGGGGTTACCCGACCGTGTACAGGAGAGGGCGAAGAAGCTTATCGGTGACAGTAAGGTATCCAACTCTATTGACGCATGGACGCAGTGTGGGGTGCGTTACTCTGTTCTATCGTTACTACAATGGATTTTGCTCTGACGAGATTAGGTATCTTGTTCCCAAAACTCTCACATTTTTACGTAACACGCGTTCATCGTCCAGCGCTCACCCACTTGAAGTCGATTGCCCAGGGAATCGTACTACGCATTACACAGAGAATTCGTTTTTCTGCCGTACGCTTCGCCGGTGGAATATGTTGCCTGCAGACGTGTTTCCTGTCTGTTATAACGTTGGAAGCTTCAAGTCAAATGTTCACAAACACTACTCCCTCTTTCCCCCTCCTCACAACCTATTTTCCTAGTTCTAGTACAATGCACTGCATATGTAGGTACTGGTCCAATATAAAAAAAAATATGTACTTTTCATAAATTTTCCTTTCATTCCAAATAAAATGATATTCATTTTAATCGGAAAATTCCCAGAACAGATTAAAATTTAATTAAGATTTTTGTTTTTTTTTTGTTTGTGTTTAAAATTATTTAAAGTTAGAGGAAGAGTTGTCGCCGCTACGATTTTATTAAAGCATTTTCAAACAAACCCAACATTCAACAAAAAGAAATGTTGTTTGCTAATCCTATTAAAGCATACAACAGATTTAAAATGTCGTCTCTTCCAAAAATTCATAATCATAAACCCATATTTAAATTTCGAACAAAAGTCTAGAGAAAAATGCCAAATATAATGTTGCAATAAATACAATATATTTGGATGTTCTTTTTTTTTCTTATTTTCTTTGCTAAGAAATATACCAAGAAACAGAAAGATTTTTAAATGTGAAATAAATATGTGCATACTCGTAGATACATACATATGTACGAGTATGTGTGTTTATGAACAACGAAAGAAATAAACAGCATAAAAACAATTTCAAATCGATAATAATCACACGAAGAATATTCATTCGTAGAATTAAAAAGACCTTGCTGCAAAAATTCAAACTTAAAAATTTGCCAACAACTACAACAAAAGCAGCGACAACTAAAAAAAACTTAAAAAAATTGAATGCTTTGAAAAATGATTTAGTAGTGATGATGAATTTGTTTGGGTAACCAATCGGCTTCGCCGAAATTGCTATACTTTTTGTATTTTTCGGCAAGTGGCAACAAAATTATGATGTTTTTTTTTTTTTCGGCGAGGGGGAAAAATGCGTTACGCACTGACCAGAGGGCCCGTACCCTCCGCTTTGTGTCGGACTGGTCACCACAGTGCAACCTACCGACTAAAAAACCCCCTCTCCTTCCTGGGATAAAAATTTCCACCCCGGGACCGCCTTAGCATTGCTTCGGGGTGGATTCCCAATGGCTTAATCAGCCCTTCTCTTTACACTATCCTTTGTCTGGGATCCTGATTATAATATTGCTCTGCGGCGTCCAGATCTGGCTTTTTCGTCCGCAGAACTTTTTCACAGAATCGCGATACCGCTAAAAAGTTGGCCTCGCTCCCTATCGTGATGTCCACGATATTCTCTACTGTTATTGAGCCAGTTACCACCTCCAGCTCTCTACGAGTTTGCTCCCATCGAATACACTTAAAGAAAGTGTGTTCTGCGTCGTCTAGGACTTCTTCATCTTCGTATAAACAAATGGGTGTGTTACATTTACCCACTTTGTATAAGTAGCTCCGGTAGTTGCCATGGCCTGACAGCATTTGAGTCAGGTAATAGTTCGCATTCCCATGCCGTCTGTTCAACCATTTCTCGATATTGGGAATGAGACGCTCCGTCCATCTACCCCTAGTGTTAGTACTCCATCTAGACTGCCAACTCTGTAACATTTCCTCCCGTATTTGCTGCATACTACCAAGGTCTGCATGGCTACTCTACCTTGATATCCATGCTTTCCTTCGTGCTAGGATCTGTAGGTCTATTGGGATCATACCTGCTATTACTGTAACCGCTCCCGCCGATACAGTACGGTATGCAGATGTGAAATTATGATGTTTGGAGGAACTTATTTATTACTTATTTTTTAGAACGCAGCGCATAAAAATAAACGTTTCATATCAAAAGTATATCTCCCAACAACAAAAATTGCTAAAATTCCTTTTTTTGCACAATGAACAAGCCTAATAAAATGTTTCCATATCACAAGCAACCGCACTCCCAAGGAAGGTTCCTCGATGGCTGATTTGGTGGAGTATTCCACCAACAGTCTCGAGGTCGCAGATTCGATTCCTGCCACAAACTCTGGGTATTACTACAGAGCAGCAAAAAGCGTCGCAGTTTTTGTGTTTGTTTATAAGAAAAAAAAAATTAATTGGTGATGGATATTAATCTAGTTAACCCTTTCTGGCCCAACCTACACAAATGTGTAGGTAAATTTACTGTATATTGAAAAGACGGTAATTTAAAATTGAGTGGCTTTTTCGTACATAATTTTATATGATGCCTCATAATTTTATATGATGCCTCTTTGTTGCTCTGAAATATGATTTTGCGCAGTTTTTTTAGTATTTGTGTGTATGAGCTCGAGCAGGGCGATCATGTTTCGCAGTGCGGGAGGAAACAAATGCAAGTATCATTATTAAGTTAAGGCCATGTTACACTATCATACACGATCGTGCGATCTACAAAATAAAGCATGTGTGCTGAAAAAGTGCTAAAAATGCAACCGTGCAACAGACTTTTTGACAAATCGTGCAATTTGAAAAATTTTATGGAACTTTTCAAAACATTATGGTTTCTGTGCGATCAGTGTGATATATATTGTGAAAAATATAAGAATATTGTTGGTGGTAAGAATATTGTTTAAGTAATGTAAAATTATTATGTTAATAAGAGTTTTTAATTGTTTTATTGTGTATATAAATTATTTCAATCATACTTGTAAAATAGTGTGGCATGCAACACCATTTTGAAGCGATTTTTTCAAGTCGGCCAGACTTTTGAAACAGTTTCCTCTGAATGAATCGTACGATCGTGTAGGATAGTGAATCAGGGCGTTAAACGTGAATACATGAAGGTTTCATAATTTATTGGTAAAGAAGGCATCAAATATTTTAATTGCATTAATATATTTAAAAATGCACATACAATTATGGTATTTTTTCTTAGCACAATATGAGTAGTATGGGATTCTACTAAGCCAGTTTATCGCCATTGCAGCAAAAATTTGGACAATAACTCTGATGCTGAAGAATTTCTTCAATTACTTTGCGATTTGTCAAATTTTGAAGAGGAGAGTTGATACGGTGAGTTTGAGGATGAAATACTTGTTTAGTCTCCACACTTGGATAGCTCGAATACAGAATTAAGCGAAACACATAATGCTGGTACCAATAGTGTCATTGAACAAATGAAGGCAAATAATGCTGAGACCAATAGTGCAATTGAGCAAACGAGGCCATTATTATGGAAAAGGGGGAATGCTTAATCCTATAAATAATATACTACATGATATATTCCACCAGCCAACAGACCCTCTTCTGCCAATTAAATACTTTGAACGGTATTTTACTGACGATCATTTTCACAGTACACAAATATGTACCACCTTAAAACATTTGGGGCTGAACTAAAGACTGATGTATCCGAAATTAAACAACTATACGGTGCTCACTTATATTTTTGTTACGTTAAACTTTCTCGCTTGCTGATGAGCAGATTATACCATTTCTTGGAAGATTGCCTTTTGAGCTTCGCCAATATGTTTGCAATAAGGCTCGGCAAGTTGGACTTAAAAATTTTGTATTGACTTCGTCATCTGGTGCTATCTATAATGGAAAAATCGAGTAATATATTAATATTAATCAATTTTTCAGGCATTGTTGTCTTTTTTTACTATTGAAAGAAAATTTTTATTTTTTGACTAAGCACAGTCCCAAGATACACATTTGTGTATGTTCTGTTTCTAAGGACATACAAATCTTACGGCCATAAAAAATATATTTCTATCATTCTTAAGCTCTAATTATTACACGCTGAAAGTTTCATTAAAATCCATAAACTTTGAAATTCCTTGGGCCGGAAAGGGTTAAAACCTCTCTTTCCTCTCTTGAAAGAAAAAAATTATCATTTGCATTTGAATACAAAATGTTTCTCATATCGGTGTTAAAAACGATTATTCGGATAATTACGCGAATGCCATTTTTGTACAAGTCTAAGAAGAAAAAAAAAGTGTATAAAAATCAAAACACAATTGTTGTTGTTATTTATAATTTTAAATTTATAGCAACAGTACAACAAATCTACGAATAGATGTTTGTTTGTGTTCGTTTGTCTCATTTTTATTATTTTTCAATATTTTTTTTTTTTTTCTTTTACTTCGTTTTCTTTGGTTTAACGTACCTTCATGTTTTAATGTGAAAAAGGAGGGCAAAAGCATGGCATATGCAGCTCAGCGCTATTGGGGAAACATGTAGAACAACAAAAAAAAAAAAAATAACAACAAAATCTCTTAGCAGTCGTGTGTGAATGTTAAAATCGCGCTAAAAGAAAACACCAGCCAACAACAAAGCAGCGCATACAAGAAGAAGAAAAAAAAATTAACAACCACAACAACAACAACATGTGTGTTGGTTTCTACCGTGGTCTAAAACACTTTGTCAAAAATATTAACAACAAACAGAAAACTCCAACAGCATTATCAAAAAAAAAAAAAAAAAGGCAACAAAAAAAACGTTTATATTCTTTTAGGCAAAGGTGCATATGGTGGGCTAAACAACACCAACAACAATTGGGCAACCCCAAGTTCAATTCACCTTTAAAACACAAAAGACAAAAAAAAAAAGAAAATATTGTACATATTAAAATTATAATAACGAAACCTTAACAAATGTTGGTAAAAGAAATATGTTAAGTGCACCCTACAAAGGCAAATACAGGGTGGCAGATGAAAGCTGCTACAAAAAAAAAAAAAAAAAAAAATACCTAATAACTTATTTTCTGTGTAACCTGTTCCATTTTTATTGTATTTTATAGATTGATCATTAAGAAATTATAAATAGCTGGTTTCTATGTTTCCCAGCTATCTATATGTCGACATTTCATAGGAACTACCCTAATCATAAGTAGACTTTGGAAATTTTTGAAAGATATTCTCAAACATTCAACTTTATATCCCAGCAATCTAAATAAATTGCTGAGAATTTAAAAGAAAAAAGCTCTAATAATACCTGTCAAAACACAAAAACAAGCTTTTTCATTTATACACGTCTCTAACATTTCTTTACACCTTTCAAACAAATGATTAGGGTAGTTCCTATGAAATGTCGACATATAGATAGCTGGGAAACATAGAAAACAAGCTATTTATAATATTTTATTGGTATAGATGGTAGAAGCTAATAATAGCGAATAAAAAAAACTTAATTCTTTGATTGATCATTAAGTTTAACTAAAATGAAGAATTGGGACAATGAAACAAGAATTTGAATAGTGCAACGCTTTCACGCTTTAGAGTCCGTTATTTACGTACAAAGAGAATATAGGCGCACGTTTGGCGGCAGTCCTCGCAGTAGATGCACAATATTGAGGCTCGTGAAGACTTTTACCGAGCGTGATACAACCGCAAGAAGGCCTTATCATCGCGATCCCTCAGTTAGGAAGCAGGAAACTATCGCTGCTCTTGCCATATAATCTAAACCTAAATTTTCGATAAAGAGCTTACCTGCTCAAATGGGTGTCAGCAGACAATCACTGCCGACAGTTTTGCACCAAGATTTAAAATTATTTTCATATAAGATTCAATTAACAAAGTAACTGAGCCCTAGACACTTCCCGATTCGCTTGGAATATTGTGAGAAGATCATTCAAATAGTGGCAGAGGATGGAAACATCTTGAACTGCATTTTTATGTCTGAAGAGGCACATTTTGTTTTAAACGGCAATATTAACAAACAAAATTGTCGAATATGGAATAATTCTAGCCCACAGATACTCCATCAGATGCAATTACATCCACTTCGCATCACAGTGTGGTGTGCAGTTTTTTTAAGTTCCATTGTCGGCCTTACCTTTTCGAAGAAACCGGTCTTACTGTTACGGTTAATGGAGACCGTTACTTAAATATGTTGAAAGAGTTTTTCTTTCCAGAGTTGCGCCCAAAGAGAATCCCTTTCAACACTGCTTGGTTTTAACAATATGGGGGCAACTTGTCACATAGCCACGCCTCTTATGACAGAAATGAGGCAAAAATTTCCCAATAAACTGATTTAAAAAAACTACACATTCCGTTGGCCTCCCAGGTCTCCCAATCTCACTGCACCTGATTTTTTTTTGTGCGGTTATTGCAAACAAGAAGATTACAAAACTCTTGCTGAAGAGCCCGGGCACACTATTCTCTTCTGCATGTAGTTCGCCAGGCAGTCGGTGGAAGGCTAGGCTTCACGAAGTGTTTGAGTAAGAACATCAAATCTTAATCTCCACTCCCTATATTACTTTTATATGTTACAAGTAGAGTTGAGTTCATGAGCTCTTTTGAAAGAGTGCTCTTTTTAGTTCATCTCTTTTTACTGAAATATGTCTTTCTTTTAGTTCAGTGCTCCGTAAATAATATTTTCATTGAACGGCTCTGTTCAGGTTTCATGATAAAGAAAAGCAAATCAAAATTGCTGTAAACAAATGAAAAGTACAATTATTATTAGGATTAATAAAAGGTGAGATTAAAAATTTTCAGGCGTGATGAAAAATAATTTTATTAAAAAGAAAAAAAAAAAAATATATTTGTGATGATGTCTCGATGTTTTCATATTCAATTATGGTCGCATATCATATCATTTATTTTTATAATACAAAAAACAAAGTAAAATTGTGTTGTCTAATATTCTGAATAGTTGTATATAACATAGATGTGTACTTTTTACGTCAAATTCTGGCAGCACTGTTTGACTATTTCCGTAAACATATCTATCAGTAAGAAATAAACATAAACGAAAAGGAAAACTTGAAGATAAAAGGAAGAAACATGAACTACGGAACTAAAAAAGCTCGCAGAAATGATCAGCTCACTTAGCTCCATGAAGTGAATAGTTCAGTGACACTAGTTCGTTCCCGAACTACCCAACTCTAGTTGCAAGACAAATCGTTTAGCTTCCAAAGCTCACATAAGTCGCAACTTTTTGCCATAAGTTTGTAGCCATATAGCCTTCTATGAGCAATTTTCCAGCAGTCAATGGAAGACAAGGCTTAATGAGTTTGTAGGCTGAAGGAAATTAAGAGACCAACTCAGCTGTCTAACCATCACTCCTCGTTCCTTACGTTACAGATATCTGTTGATATGGGGGCTTATTAGCCGCCGAAAACCATTATGCATTATATTTATCAGAGAACTTAATTCCCCTTCCTGCGATTTTAGGTTTAAACCACAGCCAGAATATTTTAGCCAAGGTAGGCACCTCAACCATGATCAGCTTGGAGATGCAAGCAGATTCTACCAGCGACTTTGCTGATCTTTGATCTGCCAATTTTAACCCTTGTTATTAGCCGCCAAAAACCATTATGCGTTATATTTATCAGGGAATTTAATTCCCCTTCCTGCGATTTTAGGTTTAAACCACGGCCAGAATATTTTAGCCAAGGTAGGCACCTCAACCATGATCAGTGTGGAGATGCAAGCAGATTCTACCAGAGGCTTTACTGATCTTTGATCTGCCAATTTTAGCCCTTGGTTAAGGTTTCGGAAAGCCAACACATCATAAATTACACGGCTTCCTGGCCTGGTTTTTTGTACGCCAAGACAACACCTGTTCCCCGGATATAAGGAGTTGGACTATAAGTAGTCCCAACAGAATGGTGCTATTTGCAACACAGCCAACGAAACCATGACTCTTTTCTTAGATCACATAATGGCCACCACGATCATGTTATTTGATGCCGTTCAACTTCTTTCTTTGGAACCTTTAAAGAAAAATTTATATCATGCGTTTTGCTTGGATTACCCTTTAGAATTAGCATTAAATTTAACTAGCCATAGCCCAAACATCAAGTTTGCATCAAGTTGTTTTAATCTAGCAGTTATCTAGAAACTTTCAAAACTGTTGTCAGATTAAAATTTGTGGTCTATAAGAGAGTTGTTCAACAGTTGAAACTGTCCAACAATCACTTTAGTTTCAGACATTCCAAGATAAAACTAATTACATTTGTAGGGCATTCATCTCCTGCATAAGTACGCCTGCAAAGTAAACGTAAGAAAACACCATTTCAGCTGATTCAACTTTGAAATTTAGCATATTGTTTTGTTACTGTTAAAGCAAATATTTTAGAGTTTCTTATTTTTTACTTCACTTCTACTCCTCATTCAATACTACAACACATTAAAATCATAAAATCCAAATATATAAAAAAAAATATTTCCAGCGAAGTGGTTCATGCCATTGTCTTATCAATGAACAAGATCAATATGCACGATATCAATATTTGGTGGGATGGAGGCAGCTTAAACGGGGGAAAAAACATATTAAGCTTAATTGTAATAAAAAGTAACAAAAATTTATACGAGTACGAGTACAAAGTACGAGTAGGTACAACTTACACATACACATGCGAGTACTTGCAAAAAATTGTGTCGTTTTTATGCATCAGAAAATAATAAATAATAATCTTAATATGAGATTTGTTATTTAAAAAATTTTTTAAAAGGAAAATATGAAAATTATTATATAACGGACTATTTTAGTTTTATTTTCTAGAAAACATTAAAATAGAAACAGAATATTTGTGATGATTCGATTATTATTTTCAACTCAAAGGAATCAAGTTTCTATAAATCGTTTTACTGCCATCCCTAAACAAGAGCGGCAAGCGGAACGTTTTTTTTTCCGCTGAGCTTTAATGCTGAAACGCCATCCCTAAACAAAAGCGGCAACGTTGTGTCAAAACGATAAAAGCAGGGTTATCAAACAAATAAATAAAACAACCCTGATTATCTTAACAGCTGGACGGACGCTATTATTGTTTGTGACTTTTTTATTATATTAAAATAAAATGCTTAAAGTTTAACTGCCTTATTTATAAAAAATTTTTAAAGTTTATTAAGCTGTTTTTGTACTGATTTCTATACAAAATTTTGTGTAATAAGAGCTTAATAAACATTAAAAAATTTTATAAATAAGACCGTTAAAATATACAAAAAAAATGAGTTATTTAGAGTTGGAAGGTTACTATATCATATAAAAAATAGTTTCTGCCTCTATTTTCCTTTGTAATATTTTTTCTTCACTCTTTCGTTTACAATTCTTTTGCAACTTACGAGTACTCTACTGTGAAACGCATTGTCAAAATTGCAAACGCATTTTCAAATAGCAAACTAATAAATAAAAATATTAATGCACTTACCATTTCCAATACAAGAGAAGAACAGGTAGCTGCCTGATGTTCTACAAAATTAGAACATGGATTGATCCTAAACAGTTCAAGGAGGGACAGCGGTATTGTGGCCTAGAGCACGCAAGAAAATTACCCTTAGTAAGGACCTCACAATCTTCTAAGCGGAACTATACGCCACACGGGAAGCATTAAATATACTTTCCGATTTGGTACACAAACAAGGATTTGATGATAAAGATACTATATATAGTGTTCTCCGATAGTCAATCTATTCTTAAAGCTCTAAGCAGTTGAGCTTTTACGTCAAGATGAGTTTCGGAATGTCAGAACAGACTTAAAGTGGCGAACTAGAACCGACATCCAGATTCTGGTCTGAATGCGAGGATATGAGGCGCATTCTGGTAGATATATATGCCAAAGAAAGAGCGGGGGGCACTTTTATTGGTCCTTCTCCAATATTTGGCTTCAACAAGAATCTCTTTAAGAGGAAAATTGTAAATTGATTTTCGAGTACTTTAGCACCTGCTTTGTCGGCATATCTGATGATGGCCTAACTCCGCTGTAATTTTTTTAAGTACCATTTTTTAGATAACGGTACTTTTGTGTTGCTCAGTGTAGGGTCCCACTCAAACCCTTGTGGAGCCCAATCAAAGAGTCCGATCGAAATTAAAATTTTTTACCAAAAATTATACCAAATATAACGTATGAGCAATGAAAATATTGTCGTTCCACAAAATCCTTAATAAAAACTTAATTTTTCATCCGTTTTTTTCAAATTACGCTTAAAATGTTGGTAATTAAATAAACTATTTGGTAAAAAATTTAAATTGAATGTTTGAAAAGAGTTAATTTCTGGCGGACGGCGCGACTTTTGGAGCTTTGGATGCGTACTCCCGCAAAGTATTTAGGAGGAGGCCAGGGGAACTGGTGTTCCTCCCTGTTGTTGCAGTGCTCGGAAGCGTAGTTTACTGCTACTACTGGTTCATGCGGGACCGTGTGCATCTCTGGTCGGTGGAGTTGGTTGCAGTTGTGTCTGAAGTCCTAGTGTAGAAAACCTTGAGAAGCATAGGGCGCAATTCCTGTGCCTTGTGCTATCCATGTTGTTGGTGTTTTTATTGTGTTGGCGTCAGCTGTTTTTGTGTTGTGGATGCTGGCAACGTTGTTTTTCATTGTAACTCCCTCCGTAGAGAGGGTCTTGCCCCATTGTTGTTTTTGTTCCTTTGTCTAGGGCTGGGCTACAGGGGGGTAGCAAACGAGCTTGTCTGTGAGGAATAATGTTGAGTGTTTGTGGTTTTTTATTTTTTACTGTGTTTTGTACCCGCATGTGTTTTATGTTGCGGGTTAATGCAGTTTTCATTATTGCTATGGCTGCAGTTTGCTGTTGTTGATGACGTTCCAGGGGGGTTACTCTCTACTGCGATGTGAAAGTAACTTCAATACGAAAGGTAAATGCGGTAAGAGTATAATTTGGTATTCAGTGCTGTTAGCGCAAACTTTTTCGCGAAATAGTTTGAAAATGAAACAACACTGGTATCAGAAAATAAACAATAGCGAAGAATGATAAAACAAAATGTGTGAAAGTGAAAACTAAATGCGAAAATAACATACAAAAACGCAATACAGGGTACCAATTCTTCGATTTTTCTTTCACATTTCCTGTTGTTGCTGTTATTGCTACCTCTTTGTTGTTGTACTCCTGTGTTGTTGTATGCCATGTTGCAGCTTTGCAAGTAGTGTTGCTGTGGGTGTCCCCGAGCCATTTGGGGCTCTACTGGTAAATGTTGTACGACGGGAACCGGCAGCCCCAGGCATCTGTTCC
The DNA here is from genome assembly GCA_914767995.1 of Thecocarcelia acutangulata. NCBI lineage: Eukaryota > Metazoa > Arthropoda > Insecta > Diptera > Tachinidae > Thecocarcelia > Thecocarcelia acutangulata. Next base: position 32,811,927 of record OU612094.1, on the reverse strand, counting down.
TGCCCGGTTATAGTGCGGCCTTTCGGAGAGTATCGTGGTAGTTGTGGTTTAGACCTAAATCGGGGTGTGGAGTTGCATTGCAAACGGGTGGGGTGACCCAAAGATCGGCAGGAGTTTTAGAAAGGCTCCGCTTCTAATCAATTGGTACTCATGCATGGCAGTTTGTCATATGTAGTGGCGCTGCAAGACTCATTGTATTCATCCAGTGATAAAACCATCGCGAGTTAAGGCCACGGAAATCTTTTTCACACCTGTCTATGAATGAATTAGAGTCGACTCTTAAAAAATTTGACTTTAGTTGTCTTAAAGTATACAGCCATGTGCTGAAACTCACATTTCGCAAAAAATGTGAGTACGATTTGAAGTAAAAAAATTGGTGTGCTTAAAGTCGTAATCATATAAAATTTAGCTATTTCAACTCGCAAGCAACTGATGAAGTGAACTCTAAGTGAAATAGCTTATAATATGGAAATTTATTATCAAACTGTGGAACTGGAAGCGTCTAAATAAAATTTGACTTGTTTGTATGCATTTTCATGAAAAAAATTTATAATTTTCATATATTTTAATAAAAAAATTTCTAATTAAAAAATACACACAATCATATAAGATTCTTGTTTTGCATTTGTTTACTTTAAAAAATGGCGACTTCAGATGGCACAACTCAAGGTGCATTAACGTATACACAGTGGCAGCACTACGGCATGCGACAATTTTTTTGCTACTGGCAATATAGTAAGCTATTTACGTCAAATGTATTGTTAAAATTTTTGAAAGTGAATTTAGTGTTTTATTCTGAATTAAACATATACAAATTATTTTGTGAACATAAAAATAATTCAAATAAATATAATTTATAATTATGAAAAGGTAGATTCATAGTTTATAATTGTGAAAATAGTTACAAATATTTTTGATAAACATAGATTACCACATGCCTGTTTTTGTTGTATTGTTGTAATTTTGCTCTAGTGCTGCCACCATGTATACGTTAATGCACTTTGGCACAACTAATTTTTTCCCATACAAAAAGCAAGTGCTGCCAAGTTTTACACATATTTTTGCTCAAACAAATCGCACGATCTTTAGCACACAGAAAAATGCGATTTGCGATTTTTTCCTAACAAGTGTTTTAAAAATTTTGCGTGCGTTTCTCAGCCCAATGTGTTGAAAGTTTTGAATGCAGATTTGTCAATTGCGGCTAAAAACTGTTCTTTATTTTTTTTTTTATATTAAAGTTTTAAGAAATCTTGTGATTATGTTAAATTTTTTGTAATATTTCTTAAGCAAATGAAAAATTATATGAAATAAAATGTTTATTATTTTATTGTGATAAACTATTGAAAAAAGTTAAGAAAAAACTTACACAAAGAAATAACAAGTCCACAATAAAAGCAACTATTTTTAAAACCCACATCCGTTTCCGTTACAAAAGAACAAACTTTCTATTGCACAAACTAAATTGCATCCTTATGATACAATATGAAAACGATACAAAGAAGAAAAGTCCCGGTTTCAAGAATAAATCAAGGAAAGAGAAGAAGAAAATGTAAAAACGGACTATAAAGAAATATTAAAGTAAATACTATTTTCATTTATGTTTGTAGCAGAAAACAATCAGGATGATATGCCTGCGACACTTCATGTTTGTGCCATTTTCTTTTTGCTGCATTAAAAAATAAAAAAGTTGATATTTTTCGAGAAAGAAAAAGGGATTCTAAGAAATATGGCTGCAGTAGATTCTTTTTGTATTTTAGTTTACTCACACTTACAACAATAATGACAGCCATGATGATGTCTTTTTCTTGTACTCTCCAACCAACAAACAAATAAATGGCAAAGGAGCAACAACAACTTTAAGTGAATGAATGTCTGTCTGTCTGTATGTTTTCTATGCAGCAACATAACTTCCTATTTCCTGTTAAAAATGGCAATTCAACATCTTTTTGCTGACATTTACAGTATTCAAACAGATTACATACGACTGTAACGCAAACATTGGTACTTCTCAGGATCATTTTTTTTTTCTAATAGAATCTCAAATACACTTCTTATTTATTTTTGTAAACCGAAAACTGTTAGCAAAAAAAAAAAAAAAATCTTCTCTACCAAAAACAAGATATACTCGTAGATAGCAAAAGCGATACGATTTCGCAAATGATTTAATGACTTTGAAAATTTATTGTGCGTTAAAGCAACAGCAACAAAAAACAATCATTCCAAAGAAAAGTGTGAAGAAGAGAAATTACAACACGACGGAATTTTTCACCACATATGAGTTGTTTTATTTAAGGGTTCGCAGTTTCATTTGGGTATTCCAAAGGAAATATTCTATTGAAGAAAGAAATTTTTCATAGTTTAAAACAATGTAAAATTTTCTTAATATTTCGCTGCGTTATTCTATAGTCATAACTAGAAAAAACTTGTTTGGAGAAAAACACATTGCAAATTTTTAGTTAGAAAGTTTTTTTAGAAAATTTCTCCTAAAGGAAACACTTTAAAAGTAATTTGAATAATTTGTTGGAACAATATAAAAGCTAGTATTGTTAACAATTCTGCAGTGTTAACTCGAAATGCTAATTTTTTTTAACACATACAAAAACTGCGAAGCTTATCTGCCTGTCTGCAGTAACACCCTGGGTCTGAAGCAGGAGTCGCAGCTGCGATCTCGAGACTGTTCGTCGAGTACTCTACCAAATCAGCTATCGAGACACCCAATATGACTATGCTGTAGCGATTTTGTTTCGGTATCTGGAAAAAATCTGTTATAATAAATTCTTAAAACAATTTTAAAAGTATATTTTATAAAGCTAAAATTAACATATCAGCAATAAAATAAAATAAATACAACTAGAGATAAAACGATACCACTAGGGTATCGATACTTATACTCGATATGGTATCGATAGTAAATAACGATACCTACTCAGTATCGAAGAAAAAGCATCGATACATACTTGTACCGGTTGATTTCTTCAAATTAGCGGCAGGGTAGATAAAACACATCGGGCCAAAAATTTAATTGAAGTGTTTTAATTAGAATCAAATTATTTTCAACCTGCCATCAATTTCGTGGAAAAAAGCATCTGATGTATCGTATTTAATATCTATGAACAACATTTAAGATCGTAGTATATTCAACGTATTTAATATCTATGAACAACGTTTAAGATCGTAGTATATTCAGCTGGGTCGAATCTAAAACTAAATATGCTCGGATATACATATATGGATCGATATCGGAAATTTTTATTTTCTGTATTTTAGTAACCTTTTTATATTACCAGAACAGCTTTTACGCGCCATTTTCAGGAAAAAATCGCTTTAGACTATATCCCGGGTATATATGGCCCGATATCGGAATTTTCCATGTTCTGTGTTTTAGCCACCGTCTTTTATAATCAGAACTGCTTTAAAAAAAAAATGTTTTCCATGGAAAAATCGGTTCATATCTCGGGTATATATGTATCGATATAGGAAATTTCCATTTTCTGTATTTGGTAACCTTCCTATATTACCAGAACTACTTTTACGCAAAAAAAAAAATTGTTTAAGTTCGCTTAACCGACATTTTCATGAAAACAAAAAACGGGTTAGGTTACCGTATTCACCGGCCTTGGCCACCGCCAACTTTTTCCTCTTCTCAAAACTGAAGACACCGATCAAAGGAAAGCGTTTCGCTATGATTGAGTAGTTAGAAGAAAAATCGAAACAGGAGCTATTGGCAATACCAAAAAGCGCGTTTCAGAAGTGTTTCGAGGTTTGGAAAAAACGCTAGCATAAGTGTATTATATCTGTGGGGGATTACGTAGAAAGGGACAAGATAGTTATGGATGAATAAATAAAAACTTTTTGAAAAAATTTAAAATAACGGTTGTGCTCTGATCAGCCCTCGTACATGATCACTTTTACTTACAGTAAGGTTAGTGATACTCGACACCCGGTGCTAAGCGGTTTTCTAAATTAATGTTTTTCCAGTTTCGGTTTAAGTAGAGAAAAGAGCACCTTGTATTGAGAAATACTCACACTTGATAGATGATAATTCTCCTCATCCTGGCTTTCAATTTGCTGCAAGCAAATTGTTTGAAAAATCTAGCCGAAGCCCTTGGTATATGAACGGGATTTACCCACCATCTGCTGTTGATATGTAACGTGGTTTCTACCAAATTAACAAGTTTTTTAGCAGCTATAATATTTTTATTTACTGCCATTATACAATACTTAACACATAAGAGTACAGCCAATCAGCCAATCGAGGCAGGAATTCCCCAAGGCAGTATACTGGCTCCTACTTTATATTTAATTTACGCCTCTGACATGCCAACGACATCCGGAATTCACACTTCAACTTTTGCAGATGACACAGCGTTTTTGAGTGTTCATGAAAACTATCAATTAGCTTCACGAAATTTACAGGAATATATTTCAATATTAGAGAAATTTTGGAAAATCAAAGTTAATGAGCAGAAATGTACTCATGTCACATTCGCACTGTGTAAGCAAACATGTGCGCCTATACAAATAAACAACTCACCTATTCCTCAGCACAATGAAGTCAAGTACCTTTTTATTCACCTGGACCGTAGGCTAATGTGACAGTCTCTCATTGAAGCAAAGGTCACTCAGTTAAAACTAAAAGCAGCGGAACTAAATTGGCTTATGGGCAGAAACTCGACATTGAAGTTGGATTGCAAACTTCTATTATAACTACAATGCAATTCTAAAACCTATATGGTGCTACGGAATTCAATAATGGGGCACCGCCTCAGTGTCAAATATTGAAAAATTCAAAGGCGACAAAACCAAATTCCTCGAACGATTACTGCAGCTCCATGGTACGTAAAAAATTCACGAATTCATAAAGATCTGAGTGTTCCGCTGGTAAGAGAGGAATTTTCTAAGTACGCGACAAGGTATGTCAGTAAACTGGAACATCATCCAAACCCTCTTGCGCGTAATATACTTAATTTTGGCGGCCACACTCGGCTTAGAAGAAGGGATACCGCTGCCACCATCAGATTGCTCAATAGGTGATTTTACCGAAATAGCTCCAGCATAATAAAACTTTTTGTCCAGCATTGGCCGGACTTTAGTAAAAATCACATTTTTTAATTTTAAATCACATTCAAGATTATATAAATAAAAAAATGCTTAAAAAAATAAGAGTACACAAGCGAAAACAATTTCCATGGATACCTGCCATGATGGCCTTACCCCACGATGTTCTTAAAACCGCGTGAAAATAATGCGTTCATCAACGCCCTCATACATGAAATAGTCATGTAAAAGTACCAATTCAATCTCATGCTATTTAGAAGCATGATCTTCCCCTTGGTTAGGAGCGGAGCCTATCTAAAACTCTTTTCGATCTCTGGGTCACGGCACCCGATTGCAATGCACCTCCACACCGAGCTCAAATGAACCCTCCCTTTGATTTGGGTTTAAACCACAACCACCACGTTATTTCCCGAAGGACTTCACTATAATCAGCCATGAACAAGTTGCTGGGGGTGCCCGTTCCCGTAGTACCAGATTTAAGGCTCTGATCAGACTTCGTAGCCCAAGGACAACTACCAGTTTCGAGCTCCAAATACTCCAGGGACTGGTAGCCCTGAGTACACACACGATTACAGTAAATTTTTCACAAAATTTTATAAAAAAGTATGCAAAAATAAATTAATGTAAAAATGTACTCGTAAACTAAAAATGAGAAGTCTCGATGCGTAATTTTCAAGCGCAATATTAAATATTAAAAAATTGTATTTTACAATCCACTTCATTACACTCTCGTTTTATAAATCATTTAAAATTATTAATTGTTTAAAATAGCTAAAAAAAACTGTAACACAAATATTCTTAAAGCCTTCAAAAACAAAAAGAAAAAAAACAACCTTAGTACACTCTCATTTTCCAACACAATCTCAGGCAGCGATAAAATGGGGGGAAAAAATACATTAAAACAAATGTTTGCATCTACAAATGATCAAAATCAGTAGAAATCGCTGTGATGAAGATGATGCAGTATCTCTAACATCAACAACACTGAATTATTTTGGAACAACCAACAAGGATACCAAACAAACAACAACAAAAACACTGGACGTATGAAGAATGTTCACAAAAACAACAGCAAAAGGAGCAAACAAACAGGCAAACAAACAGACAAACAAACGAACAATACATATTTTTGTTTGAATGCATGACCATGATTATGATGAGGAGTATGATATTCGTATTGCTTCATAGTAATTTAATATTTTGTGGCGCCACTATAACTATAAAAAGCTCAAATACAACTGCAAAAAAAAAAAACAACAACTAAATAAAGCAACATATCTACAACAACAATTTACAGATGAAGAAAAAAAACATCAACGAAATTCGTACGACAAAAATTAAATGACTTTGGTTCAACCATTCATTATGACAACACGCACAAGATGTGGTCTCGAATTGTTTGTAGTAGTAGTTGTTGTTGTTATTGTTGTGGTTGCTGGTGTTTTGTATGTTTGCAGTTGGTCAAATCGGTCACAAGATGCTGCGGCTGATGATGATGAGGCGGCCGATCAGTATCCCCATCCCCATCGTCATCATCATCATCACCATCACCATCATCATGATCATCGTCAGCAGCAGTTCATTTTTTATCTGCAGGAGTAGCAACAAACAAATATTCAATACACATTTTTTAATTTTTTAACTTCACATTAAATGCATTTGTTACGTTGTTCATTTGTGAAGCTGTACGGATGCGACAGCATATTGGATTCGTTGTGTCCTTTGCTACATGTTGAGCTAAATGAAGTATTTTGATTCCTTTAGTCCCAGCTTAGACACACATCAGTTTTTCTTGAACAATTCCGGTTCAATTTCTTTTTGAACTTGCATTCGCGTTCACACACAAAAGCTTTGTCTCGTCAAGTTTAAGTTTTTATCCTTCAAGTTTTCATATTTTTTGACTTTTTATGTGAAATTTGACGTTACCGTCAAGTGTGCACCCTTTGCTATTCTCTTCTCCCCGTTCTCCAAACAAACTCAAGACTTGACGATCAAACTTGATATGTGTAAACTGGCACTTACATTTTAGTTTTTACCGGACCTTAAAAAAAGTGGAAAGTTCTTATTAGTTTGTTGAGTCACTTTTGTGATGGCCTGAACCCTGAATTAATAACAATAGATTAAGCTTTTGGCAGGTCCGTTATATTGTTTACATCAAATGTGACGTAGACAGTGAGCAAAAGTGAACGAACGAACCACAAATTGCCAGCATTTGTTTGTTGTAAACAGATAATTGTAGTCACGTGTGACTATTTTGTCAGTTTTTCGGCGTCATCTTAGTTATTTGCTTCATGGGTTGAACAACTTGGTTTATTTTATTTTATTTTATTTATTTTTTTTTTTGAAACGTTTATTTAACGAGTAATTTATAATAATTAAGACTATAAATAAATAAATAGTAAATAAACATAATATAGTGTACGCTGTCCCGTATTCTAGTACATTAAAAATTTTTTAGAAATTTAACTTCTTTTTGAGAAACTTTTTTTATAAAATAATTTACATGTACATTCTGTGATACATATGTTTGTACATTAATATTTTGAAATTTGTGTAGGAAAAAACAATTGAAAAAACCCAGCTGGATAATAAAATAATTAGGAGATATGTAGTTACGGGGTAAAAAGGAAGAAAAAATTAGCTACCAGATCGGCTCGGCCACCAATATTTCTTGGTATTCAAATTCGGCAAGATGCTCTTATCCCCCAAGTAGAGGCTTGAATCGTATCTTGTGCTACGTCGTGTAGTTTGCTTACTAGTTATGGCTTTAATGTTAGTTCGCCTATAAATGTGGTATAACACTGGAATGCCGACATCATTTTGAATATATCGTTGGCTATCTAGGTATAAAAAAGCTTCCGGTGGCACATGCCCATCTTTTCGAACTTCCTCGATATATTGTTCATTAACATTGTAGGGTGCCATAATAAGTTTATTAACTCTGCATTTGAATGTTTTTAAAATATGTTTTCTTATTATATTAATTATAAAATTATCGATGCGGCTTATTTTTGACGCTTCATGTAGCCTCTTATTAGAAATATATTTCTTAAACTCACTATCTGGTGATCTATAATGGGAAGTGCATGCTCTAAGACATTTCCGTTCGAATACTCTCATTTTTTCCATATATGATGGTGAAATATTGAACCAAATTTGACAACCGTAAGTCAATATTGGTCTGATTAAGGATTGGTATAATATACTTTTAACTGGCGCACTTATATCGCTTCTTTATTTCAACATAGTCATATCTCAAAAAACTCGTTTCGAGAAAAACGCATTTAAAATTTTTAGTTTCCATAGAAGTCTTAGCAAATTTTTTGAGAAAATATCTCCTAAAGGAAACAGTTTTAAAACAATTTGAATAAATTTTTGGCACAATATAAATGGTAGTATTGTTAACAATTCTGCATTGTTAACTCGAAAAGCTCATTTTTTAAGATATGACTATGTTGCAATAAAAGAGCGATATATTTAGAGTAAAATAGTTTTCTGTGCATAACAAATGCTTTTCCAGCTTTTACAATTTGTAGATCTATATGTTTATGGTCATATAAAAATTTATCAAGGTGAATACCCAAATATATTATAATTTGCTTGTTAGCTATAATAATATTAGAGCTTGACTTGACCCCAAAGTCTTTCCAGTATTTTCTTATATTATAGTTGCACTTCCCAACAGGTGGACAGAATAGTATGGTTTCACATTTGCCAAAATTTATTTCCATTTTCCAGTCCCATGAATATGTTTCTACAGTATAAAACAAATTTTGTAATTCCCGATTAATTTTTATGATTTTGTCGCCTGAATGAAAAATTATTATGTCATCGGCAAATGCAACATCGTTGTTTCTAATTTGTTCTAACAGATCTAAAAGAAATATATTAAAGAAAATTGGAGCCGTTGCTGTTCCCTGTTGTGCTTGTTTTTAAAGAAATATCGGCTAATTACATACAGCCAAAATCCCCACAAGAAGGTCAGTCACTGTCCGTCGTCACAAATTCATCGATTTTATATGTTGGCAAATCCATTAATCAAGATATGAGTTTGGCACTACAGATAACTTGTCGATAAAAAACATTATTCGTAATGCTAGGAACACAACTGCGACGAACGACGAACGACGAACTTCGCCCATCGTAACGAACTCGTCGGCAAAAAATATTCGTTGTATAAAGTCGTCATGTGAAGCACAATATCAATGAAAATTGTTTACATTCCGTGCAAAGAAAAAAAAATTCATATAAATACTAAGGTGACCATCTTAAAAGTAAACCTATATAAATTTCATACGAAAAAGGCATTTTTAAACAAATTATCTGAGGTACTTTAAATTTTGAGAATATCTTCATAAATTGTTTACTACATGGATTAAAATAAATTATAAAAAGTATTATGTCGTGAAAAATACATTTCTTATGTAAGAAAGTTGGTCACCTGATACTGCTTTGTTCGTCGTTCGCTGACGAAAAAATTAGAGATAAATCTATTTCAACTTTCGCTGAGTATGACGTGCATTTTCGTATACACCAATGTGTTTTATTTTTGGCGACTAATATTCGCGACCAAAAATTCGTCGTTCGTCGCAGTTGTGCTCCTAGCATTATGTTGTTTACCTTCAATTCAACAACCACTTGAATTTTATACAGATGCAGGCCAAAGCCACGATACGTAATTCGCTAATCGAAGCGAACGATGCGTAAACGACTTGCCAAATTCTCTCACAGAAAGTTGTGACAGTTTTTGGATTTTCTTGTGGTCCCCGCTGACCTTTTCCTCTTTCCAAAACTGAAGATACCGATGAAAAGAAAGCGTTTTGCCACGATTGAGGAGATAAAAGAAAAATCGAAATAGGAGCTATTGGCAATAGCAAAAAGCGCGTTTCAGAAGTGTTTCGAGGTTTGGAAAAAATGTTGGCATAAGTGTATTATATCTGAGGGGGACAAGATAGTTATTGAATAAATAAATACTTTTTGAAAAAAGTGAAAATACTGGTTATTTTTGATCAGCCGTTGTACATATGAATTTTAATAATTCTCCGTATACAGAGATGTAATTGTAAGTATTAATTGATGGATGTTTTGTTGAACTTTTATAATTTTTAAATTAGATTTTGTTTTTTGTACATTCTCGTTAACGGCACTCGTTAATTCTAGCGAACGATAACTTGCGATATTATGAACCTCAAAGTTGCTGGATATCCACGAGAGTCCCTAACGCCGGACTACGTTTTCCTTTAACATTCTACGTAAGCCTTGTTATTTCTTGTTTTTATAGGCCTTGTAGCTTCCTAAATCTTGTAGCTTCCTAAAATTCGCTGCATGCCAACTTAATAATATTTTCTGATTTAAGCACTTCTCATTCCGTTTGTTTGTGTTTTTTTTTGCGTCTGTCTGCCTGTCTGCCGTGTTAAGAAAAAATATTCTACACACTTTTTATTTATCATTTTTCTCTCCTTTAATTTTATTGGCGATCAGTTTTGTACGATAACTTTGTTAAAAGCGTGCACTTCTAACCTTTTAACTTATGATTTCTTATTTTGTATTGAAAAGCCAAAAAACAAAATTTGGCATAATATAGAAAAAAAAAAACAAATGACAAAGAACACAATTTATTGAAATTCGAAACATTTTGAAAACTTGCCTTTTAAACGCGTGACGAAAAAATTCTTCAACCATGTTATTCATGAATTCTGCAGAAACACATGTTGAAATAGCTTTAAAGCAAAGTGAAAATTTTCTTGAGAATAAATTTTTTTTTTCGGCAAACTTTATATTTTGAGGAAGATTTGCATATTATATATGTTTCAAAATTGTATACATTTGTAAAGCTTTCATTTGCTTTATTAAATAAGTCAGTTGAAAGTAAGAAGCAATATAAAATTAACTATGCACAATGTTGACTTTCAAAACATTATTATAGTTTAGCACAGTCGTAAATCAGCTCTGTACTCGTAGTGCGATTCTTTAACTTTTAACGATCCGATAATCGCAACTTTTGTAATCAAACTTCGTCGTTTGCAATAACGATTGAGTGATTCTGAAACTTAATTCTAACGATGCTAAACAGCTGTAATTTTCTGTTCATGCATATAAACAATACGTGGCATCTCTGCTAAAAAGAAAGCGAAAACCATAGAGAAGAAAAGGAAAAAAATAACTTTTCCCATAACAATGTGATTTGTGATTTTAGTTTTCAGGTGATAATAAATATTATTTAATTTGTAATAAAGTAAGAAAATAAAATATGTGTTCATCTGTTTCATTTATTCGTTTATGTGTACAAATTTCTGTTCTGTTCAGAATGACCACAACTAAGGCTGGTCATAATTTATATAAATTTTTAAATTCATTAGTTGTCAACTCAAAGGAATTGTCCAATTCCCGAAGAACACACTGATTATCACTTGAAGCGTTCAAACTTGTTTCATCCCTTGCAAGTCCGAAGGTGAAACGTTCAAAAGCCGTTTCAACACAAAACACACTTTACCAGATGAAAAAATTTACTGAAACTTTTGCTTTTGAAAATGTGTATGATATTTAATAAATATTTTATGTATTAATTAATGTTTTTAATAAATATTTTTATAAATTAAAAATAAAATTATTAGCATTTTATTTCATGGAAGCGTAATTTAGTAAAAAAATACATTTTAACGTTTGAGTAAACAATAAGAAAAAAAAACATTTTAGCGTTTGAATAAACAATAAGAAAATTTTTGTACAAACAATGTGGGCAATTAACAAAATGCATATGTGATTCAATATGAGATGAATATAGATAGAAAATAATTAAATGCTCGGTGGCTTAGTGGTTAAAGCAGTAGATCATGATACGTCATGTCCCGAGTTCAAATCCCAGTGGGTGCTGATGAGTAGTGTAGCGACTACGAAACAGCTAGTTGTCCCCCAGCTAAAGATTTGATTATTATTTTTCTTGTCTTCTTCAATCAAAATTATTGATCACAGCAAATTTGTATTGTAAAAAAAATCCTTCTTAAGAAAAAAAAATTAAGAAAGAAAATTTTTGTTTTTAAGATATCGACAATCGTCAGTAAAGCTAACAACTGATTTTGATCGACGGCGAATACCGTTGCAAACACGTTACAGAATAGCATAATTCATGTTACAGAATAGAAAATTCATGTTACAGAATAGAAAATTCAATAAAATATCGTTATAATTATTTTAACGATGCGATTATTGTTATAAAAGTTACATAATCACACTACTGGGCTGGAGAACAACGCTGACGTCATTGTAACTATTTCTTGAGTGCGGTCAAGCTTGGTGTTGTTGTTTGGTCTGCGAAAGTGTTGCGTTTCTCTCTCACTGGTTAACTGTTTACCTCAACTAACTATATTAATTTTTAGTTTTCTGAGGTATTCCTTTGTTAACCACGCGGCAACTTCTTCTGTAAAAGCATAAGTCGTTATAGTTAGTCACAGCGCCGCTGCAAATTACTGTTATTACCATCGTGGGTTTTCGTTATTTCGCCCATTTTGTTCATCTTCTACTTTGCAAATTTATTTGCAACTGTAATCGTATATATAAATAAATAGCACACAATTCGTTTCTAAGTACTCAGTAAAAACTCAGGGGTGCAAATGACACTCTTTATTGCCTATAATAAACAAAGAAAAGTGGTCATGGCACTTCCTATGAAGAGGAATTTTGTGTATCTCTTGTAAAATCTTGTACTGACAAACCTAAAGCTATGTACACACGGTTGTCAGATGTTAGAATATTGTAAGATCTGGCAACATGCTGACAATGAAAACTTGTCCCGCAGAAGTAAATTGTGTGTTCAGACGATAGTAAGAAAATCTTACTATTTCATTGTCTAGACTATGGTCTGACAAATAATTCAAATAATTGTTAGATGCAAAAAAATTGCCAGATATGTTGTAAGGCATTGCTACTTATGTATATCAACAACCATCTGTTTGGCAGTGTTGCCCATCAAACTTTTTTCTGGCAATGATGCCATTGTCAGGTGCATTAATTTTATACATCTGACAATTAAAACTGAGCTTACAATACCAGCCAATTATCTGACAATGCCGACGAAGAGTGTTCTCACGATTGTCAGATGCTTGACAACATTGTCGTCTTACAATTGATTGACAATGGTTTTTCTGACAACGTTGTAAGTTAAAAATTGGCAGTTCACACGATTGTAATACATTTTCAGATAATTTTACAGGCAATATTGTAAGATCTGACATCCGTGTGTACGTAGCTTGAGAGATATTGTACAGCAATCTTCAGATAATCACAGCCTTTGAGGAGAATATTCGACAGAAAAGCGAACAGTTATTACCACAAATATGGAAAATGCGATAAAATGGGCAGCTATTTGGCTGATATCTTATTTTTCAATTAACAAAAAAAGTGTACAGGCCTACATACCAGGGCGGATTGGTATTGAAGCTACCTAGCGCTAGATGGCGGCATAAACACAATTTTTTTGTTCAAAATTGAGATCTGTCAAACGTCAGCTGCTACAATTTCACCCAAATTCATCTGTTAGTTTATTTGTTGTAGTCGTTTGAAGTAAACAACTTTTATGTTTCTTGAAAAATGAAAAAAACGGAATTTCGTGCAGTGATTAAACACTATTATGTGAAAAAGAAAACGGCGAAAGACACAAAAGAAAAGCTCGATAAACATTACGGTGAGTCTGCTCCGTCAGATTACATGCTAAAATATTGGATTGCTGAATATAAGCGCGGCCGAGCAAGCACTGCAACAATACCATCAACAAGAGGGCCAAAAGAGGTGGCTGCTGAAGAAATATCTTTCGGAGAAATGGTGCCACTCAATACACCATATCGGTGAGGGTAAAGTGGTGGCATGTTGCTCTACTGGCAAAACTTACTGCTTTTGATGTCGGTGATAGCTTTTCTCAGTTTATATCGAGCTTTCTCAGAGACCGCACTATATTATAGATGAGGTGTCATCAAAGGAGTTCAAGATTAATTCAGGATAACCGAAAGGCTCCGTTCTTTCTCCTGCCATTTTTCTTATTTTACTCAATGACCTTCTATTTCAAACTTCCAACCCTATCCACTCATTCGCAGATGACAGCAGCATTTGCCATTCGGAGTCTTTCAGTTATAGGCCCAGTCTATACGAGATCGTTGTCAAGAGACAAAATATGAATAGCTCACTGAATAGTGATCTTCTATTAATCTCCGTATGGGGTCGTAAAAACTGAAAGTCCTGAAATTACAGCTATATGGGGAGCAGCTAACAGGTTGAGGTACTATAAGGTATGCGGGGTGAATATTCGAATCTGTGATAGTAAGGCTGCGTTAAATGAGCTTGTGGGTGTACATATGACGCCCATGTTGGTTCAAGAATGCCGGATATTTGTTAATGAGATAGCGAAACATTCAAACCTGGAGCTTTTCAGGGTACCGGGGCGCAGTGGAGTGCCCGGAAATTTTGTGGTGGATGAGCTGCCGGGGTTCGTCTACAACGAGGGGACATTGATACTATGGTAGAAGTTAAAAGCTGTAAGAACCAAGTGCAGCGTCAACTAGTAGGGACTGCATAGAACAGATGGTCTGAGGAGGCTAATATGGCCTGTGTATGATCGTAGAAGAACTACAGTCCTGAGAGGTCTTCCCCGGCAAGGGTTGAGTACTTTGGTGACAGTTCTGACAGGATATTGCCACATAGGGACGTATTCTAGGAGGTTAAATCTTCCATTTAATTATTTCTGTAAAAGTTGTAGGGATTAGGATGAGAAAGAGAAAGTTGAGCACTTACTCTGTCGATGCCCGGCTCTCTGTTCTATGAGAGCGCTGTATTTAGGCGGAACGATGCTGCACGGCTTAGCAGATATATCGGAAAGCAGAGTGAACGGACTGGATTCCTTTATCCGGCTTTTGGATTGGTTTGGATCTGAACTCTAGGATGAAGTGTAAGTCTCATAGGCTTCCTCAGGCAACACAACGGCACCAAGAAAGAATCCAAGTGAGCTGGTTTCATGAAGCTGGCGGCCTGTACAACCTAACCTAATAAATTAAAAAGCATAACTGATTGCACTCGTAACTTGCTAAAAGTTCTTGAATGCTGTGAAATGTTTTTAAATCTACAGGCAACTGATTTAAAGATACAAAACTAAAAAATAAAAATGTCACATTCCCACACTTGATAAAATTACATTAACAATAATAACACATCATAGAACTATTTTATTATTGTACAATAGAAATGAAACATAACAAATGCAAGAGGAAAAAAATGAAATGAAAATTATTCAAAAATTAAAGAACACTTTTCTAAAACGAATCTAATATTCAATTGACGATGTGCACCAGCAGTGTGCAGAAAAATTACCACCACCCAGCCGGCACCCAACAAATAATATCTCTAACGTCATTATAATACAGCAACCACCGTTTTAGCAGCACAACAATCATCATTATAGTCGTCTTGTAGATTTTCGAAATACACATTCAAAATCGTATTAAGAAATCTAAAAGAGAATGGATGTAATGACATAGAAAATCTGTTCTTGACATACTTTTGATAAGTGAATGGGCGTTAACCTTTTTGCCTTTCTAGCGTACCTCCTTTCCTCTCCTTCCGCAATTTCCTTACGTTAAACGTAATTGTATCTGATGGACCCTCTAATTTTAAATGTCATATGCCAGTCGATTGTAGACATACATGAACAAACAGACAGACTGGACAGACATTGCTGTTGTCATTATGACGATAATGTTACGACAATAAAATAACTGGTGAACTTTTTTTTTCTGCAAAGTTTCGCCAATCTTGTGAAGTTTGAAACTGGAGGAATAAGTTGTAATGAAAATATGCGGGTTGTTATTTTGTTATAGCGATTGGAAAAAATAAAAATAATTATAATTGAATATACTCCCCCCAATATTATATATTTTTTTTACTTTCAATTATTCAGTTTGCTCAAACCATTGTTTTTATTTTGACTCTTACATCACCTTAAATGTCAATTACATTTGTAGTTTTACATTCCAATTAAATAATTTTGACCCCCACATATAAATACGAGTATGCATGCACATACATATATAGCGCCTTACATACAAAAGAGTCACAATTCAAAATACTAAAACTTTCCGTAGAGACAAAAAATCGTTTATGTAAAAATGATTGTAATATTTAAAGAAAATATTGTTCCATTAAGAAAAAAAATCCAATATTTTTGCAGATCATTTGGAAAATAGTTTCAAATGTCATAGAACTAGCCGTAATGTAGACAACATTATTCAATTTTTAAACGTTGCATGCCAACTGCATCTACCAATTAAGCATATTTCTCCAAGAGAAGTAGAAAGTGAGATAAAAAGTCTGAATAATAAGAAATCCTCAGTTTATGATAATATAGATGACACTGCTGTAAAATCATTGCCGTGTAAAGGGATAGTATTCTTAATGATATTATTTAATTCTGTCCTGCGACTCCAAAACTTTCCAACACAATGGAAATGCGCACAAATTATAACGGGTTTAAAACCGGGTAAACCCGAAAACTCTGTATTCCTATTAGTCTGTTATCTATTTTCTCAAAAATTTTTGAAAAATTATTTCTAAAACGTTTAACACCGTATTTGCAAGATAAAAACATTATTCCTGATTAACAGTTTGGGTTTAGGAGTAGGCACGGAACACCTGAACAGTGTCACCGCATTGTCAAAGTAATTAGCGACAGCTTTGAAAAAAAATGTATTGTTCCGCCGTATTTTTGGCTATACAACAGACCTTTGATAAAGTCTGGCATGAGGGATTACTTTACAAACTGAAAAATAAACTTCCAGCCCCAGTCTACAAGTTTTTCTTATCTTATTTAAAAAATAGATGTTTCTACGTTACGTTTAACAAACACTACTCAGACATCCGTCCTATAGAAGCTGGAATACCACAAGGCAGTGTCCTTGGTCCAGTTTCATACACATTATTTACATATGATATGCCAGTAAATGAAAACATCATCGCCGCAACGTATACAGACGATACAGCATTCTTGTCTTCAAGCGAATCGCCATCAAAGGCATCTGAAAACCTTCAGGCACAACTTGATTGTCTTGATCATTCGCTCACAAAATGGAACAAATGTTGTTAGCACGCATAAATCCAGTCAGATAACATTTTCTACAAGAAAAGAGAATTGTCCAGATATATTGTTCAAAGGCGTTGTAATCCCTTCGAAAAATATCGTCAAATATTTAGGATTAAACTTAGATAGAAACAATGGAAACAACACATAAATGCCAAAAGAAAACAACTTGATATCAAATTTAAACAAATGTACTGGCTACTAGGGTCTAAGTCTCAACTTGCTCTTGAAAACAAAATTTTACTGTACAAAGCCATATTAAAACCGGTATGGACTTATGGCACAGAATTATGGGGAACTGCTAGTAATTCAAACTTAGAAATCTTACAAAGATTTCAATGGAAAACTCTACGAACAATAGTGAATACCCCGTTTTACGTAACAAATAAAGCTATTCATAATGACTTTAGAGAATACCCTTCGTGAAATCTGAAATAAAAAGATTCAGTTTTAATTGTTTAAAAAGACTAACAGCCAGTTCGCCGATGTCGAAAGGATAAGTTCATTCACACTCTAGGCGAAAGAAAATCGATTTGGGTTTTTTCTAACTTTATTCTATGCGAACGATGTGTCAAAATTCAATTAAAATACATAAGTTTATGCGAACGAACAATAGTGACATAGACAAACCCAAATTGATTCGAATGTGAGTGACTAGCTTTCTTTCGCATACATTTTGGTTCGATATCGTCGAACAGGCTGTATGTAGTCATACTAATTTATTGGTAATCACACTTTTAGATGAGATTGAAGACATGTTTTAGATCTCCCTTTTATTTAAAAAATTATATAATTTACTAATAAAACATTGTAAACAATTCATAAACACTTGTCAATCAAAATTGTAAATAACATCTATTTTCTGTAAAAATGCACGTAATCTCTATATATCGGGTGGTTAAATTTCAAAGACCGATGTTGAATGTGAACCACACCTAAACGCCAGGTTTTTTTCCGAATTTTATTTGACATTTCTCTATTTCAGACTTATTCAATTTAAAGCATGGAGAGATACATAATCCAACAACGTGTTAAAGTTATCCAGACTTATTATGAAAATTATGATCAATTTTCGATGATCAGTGGATTCGTCAATAAACAGAATTGCCGCATTTGGGCGAATGAGAATCCAAGAGTGACTGTCGAAAAACCAATGCACCCACAAAGAGTGACTGTTTGGTGCGGTTTATGTGCTGGCGGCATCATCGGGCCGTATTTTTTCCAAAATGAGGCCGGTCAGGCAGTTACTGTGAATGGTGTTCGCTATTGTGAGATGATAACGAACTTTTTATGGCCCGAATTGGAAGATATGGATGTAGACGATATGTGGTTTCAGCAGGACGGTGCCAATTGCCACACAGCTAACGAATCAATTGCTCTTTTGCGCAACAAATTCAATGGCCGTGTTATCTCACGTAATGGCGATGTCAATTGGCCGCCAAGATCATGTGATTTGACACCGTTGGACTTTTTTCTTTGGGGTTATTTGAAAGAAAAAGTGTACGTCGATAAGCCAGCAACAATTCAACAGCTAAAGGATGAGATAATTCGGCACATTAACGGCATAGAACCTCCATTATGCCTCAGGATCATCGAAAATTTGGACCATCGGATGGAGGTGTGCCGCTGTGGTCGCGGCGTCCATTTGGCCGATATTTTGTTCCATACATAATTGAATAATACCAATATATCATCATAAAATAAAATTACAATAATTTCCTAAATAGTTTGTGTTTTATTCAAAATCAACATCGGCCCTTGAAATTTAACCACCCTTTATATTTTTCATTTATTGCATTTATATTTTATATATGTTAAATTATAGATTTAAAAAGAAATCAATAAGGCATGTTATTATTTTAATTTTATCGACTTTGCTTATTATTGTAAAATAGATCGCAAATAAAAAATAAAAAATTAATATTTTTTCAATTTGCAAAAACATAAAAAACTGACTTTTATGGAAAAAAGTCAGTTTTAGAAAATTTCGAGTTGTGTCGCTTTTGTGCTTTAGGGTGCTGCGAATGTACATTTTTTCAAACAGAAATGCATACATTCATTCACACGGTGAGTTGAAGTTGAGAGCGAACAAGATTTCTTATGATTATTGTAAATCACGTTGCTTCCCAGGCTAAAAAGTTTCTTGGAATAGTTTCACAATACATATTTGAAGCTAAAGCTAATTTGACATATGCAAAATAACAAACCATTTTTTATAAAATATTTATCTTTAAACAGTAATGCGAACAAAGTTAATAAATCAGCAAGATGAGCGATATTTAATTACCAGATTTATATGAAATGAAAGTCATTCAGTTTGAGCAGGCTGTTCAAGTATTTAATTAGTAATGAAATATGGGGGAAAACAATCCCATCTGAAACTCTACGTGTAATGCTGATCTCGCGGTGATAGCAGTGGCCACGAACCCTGCGGTCAAACGATAAGTGCGTGGAGGGAACATGGTCACTATGATTTTTTTTTAGCTTTTATTTATTTATTGAATCTTCACAAAGTGTATTAACAATAAGCACTCAAATCTTAATATTAAACAAAAAAAAAAAGCCAATGCTGGACCCACTGATAGTGGCAAGGATATTCCTTCTTCTTAATTTGTATAACTTTTTGGCACGATATAACAAGCTCATTTTTTGAGATATGACTATGTTGCAATAAAGGATATGTTTGTTGCCTTATGAAAAAACCCCTTGCAGCTTGGGATTTTTAGCCCATTTTGTATGCAAATCCCCAGCTGGTGAATGGAAGTCAAAGCTTCACGAGTAGGTGACCCGAAGTCCATAAACTGCATTGGCCCATAACCGTCCAACACTTCGGTTTCCTTACATTACAGGTATCTATGGAAAGACAACAGCACCTCGGGGACTATAAGTAGCAAGTTAATTATCAAAAAATACTACACTGAAAGAATTTTGTTCAGAAATTCTCTGAATTTTGACATTACTTTTATGAATTGTTTCATTATTTTTCAACTATTGTAACTTTTCATAGAAATAATGAAAAAAATTTCATTAGATTATTTTAATAAAAACCTTCATAAAAGTAATGAAACATTTTAATAAAAAACATGACTTATTTTCATTCAAAGTATGAAACAGAAATCATATGATTAATGAAAAATTTTCTTCAAATCAAAGAATAAATTTCATAAAGCACATGAAAACTTTACATTAAATTAATGAAAAAGTAATATTTATTTAATGAAATAACTTCTTTGTACTAATGTAATATATTCATAGATGTATGGAACAACCACATTAGAAATATGAAACTGCTTCATAAGGTCAATGAAGTTGTTTCCTTTATCTAATGTTATTATTCATTGAACACCTGAAAAAATTACGTTAAATCTATGAAATAATATCATTACACACAATAATAAAATATATTCACAAATCTACATACATAATAAAATTAATGGAATTATTTCCTTTATTCATTGATACTTCATTTCATTACACAAATAATACTACTTTCTTGCTTCTGTGAAATTGTTCCTAATTTTGATAAAAGGAAATGTTGAACAAGTATTCTCCAAACAAATTAGATTTTATTAATTTAAATGACTTCAATACACTGGTATTTAAATTAAATACATAAGCAGTTTGCATAGAAATACATATTCATATTAAAAAATACATATTCATATTTTTCTCCTTCGTTTGTTTTTCTAGCATATTTTTCTGTCGGGATAAGAAAGTAGTGAAGTATCCACATAATTTTTGCTGAAAATATATCTGGTTCTGGAACAGAATGCATTTATTTATAAATTTATTTGTCATTGATCTAATAAATTGTATTTCATTGGATTTATGAAACTCATAAAACTTACATTTTAATAAAAAAAAGTTGACAGTTTTTAATATATCTTACCAAAATTCAAAGAATTTTCAAAAAAATTTTATTTTATTGTAGTCATAAATCCAATGATTTTTTTATTAAAACTATGAAACTTAATGAAACAATTCTAATGGAACTGTTTCATAATATATATGAAATTTCATGCATATTGTGAAAAGTTTTCATTGGATTAATGAAAAAAATTTAATGAAACAGTTTCATTAAATATGTGACGCATAATTATTTCAGTGTAATAAACCTCAGCCAAGATGCAGGTACCTCGACCACGTTTTGCATCAGGATGGTCTATAAAACAGGAGACCTTGTTGATCCCGATTCTGCCACTTAACCCTTGGTGAGGGTTTCAGATGTCCCAAACCAGCCTGAGTTTTATTTGCCACAACAACTGGTGACTACTACCCCAGGTAGCTTACGTCAAGGCAAAACAAGTGCTCTGCTCCCCGGGGCTGCAGAAAACTTAGAAATCGCCAGATCAGGATAATGACAACCTGTCGACAGAATTGTTTTGATTGCTATCGCAAGCAACTTAATTAAGTAAAAAATTTTAGTTTTCGGATTTGAAAAAATAACAACTGATGGGCCAAATTGCAACCACATTCTTATTAAAGACAAGAAAAAATTTAAATAAAGTATATCAATGTTCAAAAAGAAACAAAAACATCTGAACGCTAAACTTCTCCAGGAGAAAACTCTTTTTTAAGCCGCTAAAAACAAAACACAAAATTTAACACGCATGTTCATTTTCCTAATGGCCTTGATTCACTATCCTACACGATCGTACGATTCATTCACAGGAAACTGTTTCAAAAGTCTGGCCGACTTGAAAAAATCCTTTTAAAATGGCTTTGTAGGCCACACTTTTATACAAGTATGATTGAAATAATTTATATACAAAATAAAACAATTTGAAAACTTTTATTAACACAATAATTTTACATTACTTAAAATTTTTTTTCGAGGCACCAACAATATTCTCATATTTTTCACAATATATACCACACCAATCGAACAGAAACCCATCATGTTTTGAAAACTTTCATAAAATTTTTCAAATCTCACGATTTGTCAAAAACTCTGTCGCACGGTTGCATTTTTAGAACTTTTTCAGCACACATGCTTTATCTAGTAGATCGCACGATCGTGCATGATAGTGTAGCATGGCCTTAAACAAGGCGAATCTATACAGGTGAATGCAAGCGGAAAGGCGAATTCAGTACTATGTATTTTGTTCTTGTAAAACATATCGTGAATGTCAAAATCTAAATTCGCCTAAGATTGTTCGGCTGGGGAAAAATTTTATATAAACGTTAAATATAAACTTTTATAATTGTTTGTAATTTAAATCACATATTAATTAGTTTTTCACTTTTAAATTCACACAAATTTCTTGAAATTGCACTAAATCATACAAAAAAATCTTCAGGTTAAAATGGCGCGAAAAAGTTTGTAAACAAAAGGAAAAAAATTTATGAGTCTCATTGGAAAAATCGCTAGAAGCAAAAAATAATCACCTGAGCTGTCAAGTTCACCTAGTAATGTATTCGCCTTGGCCTTAAAGAAGTTGAAACGAAATAAAAATTTCCTAGAGAAAAAAAAAAATATATTTGAGTTTGCACTTGGCAACCCTATTTCTAAAATTTATGAGACTTTTTTCTGGCGAAAGAGATCCTGGCACTTAAATTCTTAATAAAAATCTACAAAACATTATAAAAACAAACAAGAATTCATAAAACATATCGAAATTATAATTTATTAGCCAGAGACGTACGAATTGAAAAAAAAAGAAATATTAGGAAAAAATCTAACAAATCAAATAAAAATTCTGTTAAATTAAAAAAAGAACACATAACGAAAAAGCAGGCGAATCATTCACGCACAAAGCATACAGCCAACAAAACAGTCACAAACATATATATTTTTTTTCTTTTTGTTTGTCCAAGTTGAGACGAGAACTTCCATTCAAAATTTTAACTGACAAGGAATGAAGATGAATAAGGCAATAATGTTTCCAAGGCATTTAACAAGCGTTAACCACGAAATCATCATCATCATATTTTTTTATTTATTTGTTTGTTTGTTTGTTTACTTTAAAACTGAGTGATTTGTTTCTTATTTTCCTCCTTTTAGGTCCAGAAGAAGAAGAAAAAAAAACAAATATTGAACAACAATATATTTGATGGACACCCATTATAAACGACACCAACAAAAGAGGTTTTATGACCTCTGCCAAAAAAAAAAAAACAAAAAAAAAATTCATGTTTCATTGTTCCATTTTAGTTTTTTTTATATTTATAATTTATTTATTTTAATTTTTAAATTTCGGGCATTAATTTAAACAAATGTTTGCAAATTATTTTAAAAAAATATTACTCATAAAATATTTGTTTTATATATCTGATTTTCATATACAGTTAGGCTTTGATATAACGAATATGAAGGCGATATAAAAATACTTCTGTATATCGGGTTTTAGTTCAAGTTTTTCCTTTCTTAAGTTTTTTCTGAAGAAGAATTTTTTACAATAGAAATTTGCTGTGATTAATAATTTTTAATTGAAGAAGACAAGCATAATAACAATCAAATCTTTAGCTGGGGGACAACTAATTGATTCGTAGTCGCTACACTACTTATCGAATAGTAAAAAGAAAAAAAAAAACTTTTTTATCTGTCAAAAACAAACTGATAATCCAAAATGGCTGATATTGCCAACATATTAACATACATGTGTACCAATTTCTTCCAACCCTATCCACTCTTTCGCAGACGACAGCAGCATTTGTCACTCGTACTCTTTTGGTCATAGGCCCAACCTATCAGAGATCACTGCCAAGAGGCTAAATGTGAACGATTCACTCAATAGTGACCTTCTATTAATCTCCAAATGGGGTCGTAAAAACAGGGTCACCTTTAACGCTCGTAAGACCCAATGTTGCTTATTAACGCACAAACAAACGACCGCAAATGCAGCTTCATCTGTACTCATGGATGGTATAAATATTGAGGAATCGGATGCTCTTGATGTTCTTGGAATGAAGATACAGTGTGATGTCCGCTGGACTGAACACATTTTTCATGTCTCTAAAGAAGCATTCAAGTGTCTCGGTTTTTTGAAACGGTGTAAGATGTACTTCACTCCATCCGACCTCCTTACTATTTATACCACCTACATCCGACCAAAAATGGAATACAACTCTCATGTTTGGGCCGGTGCCTCAAAGTCTATTTTGGAGTTACTCGACCGTGTGCACGAGAGGGCGAAGAAGCTCATCAGTGACAGCAGGGTATCCAACTCTATTGATTCACTGGAGCATCGACGCAGTGTGGGGTGCGTTACCCTGTTCTATCGTTACTACAATGGATTTTGCTCTGACGAGATTAGGGATCTTGTTCCCGAAACTCGCACATTTTTGCGTAGCACGCGTTCATCGTCCAGAGCTCATCCATTTGTGGTCGATTGCCCGGGGAATCGTACTACGCATTACAGAGAGAATTCGTTTTTCAGCTGCAAGCTTCGTATGTGGAACAAGTTGCCTGCAGAAGTGTTTCCTGTCTGTTATAACGTTGGAAAATTCAAGTCAAATGTTCACAAACACTACTCCCACTTTCCCCCTCCTCACAACCTATTTTCCTAGTTCTGGTACAATGCACTGCATATGTAGGGGTCATCCCCTGAGTACTGGTCCAATATAAAAAAAATATATATAACATGAAAAAAGCGAAAATCGAACATACATACTTCACGAAATTTGAAAATAAAGGTTTTTTTTTATCACACGAGCTTTTAAAGCTTAAGTTTTCCATCAGACCACTCAATTATTGGAAGAAATGCCGATTTACATTCACTGCAGTTCTAAAGTTCAAGTGCTTATGGGGGCAGCTATTTGAAAGTCTATATGACCCAAGTGTCTCGATCTTTAAATCTATAATTTTCTTCATTAAAAAAATATGTGTTAGCAATTTTTCGTTAAAACAATTAAGAAATACAAAATTTTCTTGTTCTTAGACTGTTAAAGAAAGCGGTTGAGGTGTTAAAAATGCTCATAAATTGCACTTATAATAAGACAGCTTTACACATCATAAAACACATCTTGTTAAATCAAAGAGTTCGATACGATATGAGTAGCAATAACTTTCTTGTTTATCCATCTTTCTAGAAGATCAAAAGATATAAACTACGAGCATTCTTAAACATGAAATAGGTGTAAATCAAACTATGACAAGTTAAGCTATTCTCTGAAGTAGTCATTAACCAAAAAACGATATTTTACTTGCCAAATATAATTTTATCAAGCGGTAACTTCTGTTTGATCTCTCTTCCAGGCACACTTTAAATGACACACATATATGTACACACACACACATACGCACGGCCGAGCACATACGTACTCCAGGGAAAATAAAAACTTGTCTCCAAATGTGTGCTTATAAAAAGTGTTAATTAACAACTAATTAATAAAAGGATATAAAACACAATTAGAAACCATTAAACTACTCATACAACCGAAGCCAATACCATTTTCAAACAAAACTAAGAAAAAAGGCAAAACATTATAAAAACGGTAGCGGCATTTTAAACAGTTTTACAAGCCACAATCTCTCACAAGTCTGGCGAGAAATCAAAACATTTAACAATCAGAAAGAAGAAGAAGAAGAAAAAAACTTTGAATGACTGACTGAAATTGAAATGAAAACACATTTATTATAAAATGAAGAGCATAAATCTTAAATTAAAACTTACCGCTCTGGCAACGAAAAACAGACACAACAATTTTCAACTTGTTTTAATGTTTAAGAAAATTGAACACACAACAACTAACTGAATGATGACGACAAAACAGCGAAACGCTTAGACATGCGACAAACGCAATGAATGTCAAAAACGCCAAATGATATGTCACATTATGTCCATTTAATATAGAATATAATGTTTATATGTTTGTTTGGTGGTAACAAACTTTTAAGATGCGTTTTTGGAGTTTGATTTTTTTGTTTTCTTCAGCAGAACAAAAAGCGTAACGAGATTTCTTTTTGCCGATCATCTGGAAAACAATGAAAGAGAGCAGAGAAGGGTTGCTAATGGGATTCTTTAAATGAAGTGTATTTTGTTTGTACAAGTATTGATGACAAATAGTCGAACTTTTCGTATTATATATTCCCAATATTATAAAATGTTATTTTTCTGGTTAAAGGTCAAATCCGTTTTTAGACAAGAAGGATCTTTTATTTTAATAAAATAGCAATCCCTCTTGCCCTAAGAAGACAATTTATTTATGATTAATAATATTTATAATTGAATACACCCAGCTGATTAGTAGCCGTTACACTACTTATCAGCAACCCACTAGGAATCGAACGTGGTATCATGTAAACATGATGAGTTTTTAGTACGGCCGCTCAACCAGCTTTCCTTTCCTAAGTAGCTTAAAGAAAAAAAATTTTATTTTTCAAAAACCATTTATTTCTCAACAGAGTCTCCTTTTTAGTTCAATACAATTATTCCATCTGCATAATACAATTTTGGGAACCTCTCAAAACACGCGTCAGTTTTGGTAATCACTTCTTCGTTTGAGATCAATCTTTTTCCTGCGAGCCATTTTTTAAAGTTTGTAAACAGGAAAAAAAAACACTAGCACCTAAATCTGGACTATAATGTGGAAGACTAACCAATTCGAAGTGTACTTCGTGTAATTTTAGCATCGTATTTAATGCTGTGTGAACCGGTGCGTTGTGTTGAAGAAAGAGCTCTTCTTTATTCTTTAAATGTGGTCGTTTTTGCTTGATTGCATTAATCAATTGATCCAATAACGCATAATAAGTATGCTTTATTATGTCCAAACACCACTGAGAAATGGTCTGTCGAACTCGTTTTTGTTTGGCACTGAGCAAACGCGGCACCCATCTTGTCGATAGCTTTTACGAGATGAAGGATTCCCTATTTACACGAGAAACAGAGTGACCTGGTTTGGAATACGTCAAGGCAAAATCTATTCCCTGGGAGCAGAAACTTGATAAAACTAAAAAACGGTGATAAAAACGGTTATTATACATAAATGTATTTTTAGTTCATATTTTGACTACCCGTCCACACGGGCAATCTGATTGGCAATTATTGCCGTGGCAACTGCCAAAATCGATTGCCGACACAAGATATTTGCGTGTGGACTGCACGAATATGTGTTCAAATACATGTTTAGCAACTATTGCTAGAAGATATTGTTGAGCAATTATCTTTGAACATAAGATGTCAAAATTCACTTATCCATCACTGATGTTTATGAACATACATACAAAAATACGCCTCAATGTATGAACAAATGTACAAATCATTATAAAAAGTGATTATATTAACAGAAAAAATTTTATTATTTACTTTTTTGAGTTCATAAAAAAAGAAATGGAGTGCTCGGAAATTGATTGATTGATTTAAAGCACTAAATCAAGAAAAAATGAAAATAATATAAAAATTAATTAAAACACACGCAACCTTCTTTGCCAAAATATATCAAGTTATGTTTTAAGATATTTACATATTCACCAACTATAAGTACAGAGTTGAACATTAGCAATTTGATGACGTAATTCTGCCAGCGTTATTGCTAGTATTAAGACACAATAGAATGCCTGTGTGGTTGCACTGTAGAGATTCAATAACTGAATGTATGCAAAAAAAAAAATTACATGTCTTTTCCTCAAAAATAAATGAGTTAACGTGAGAAATTCGGTAGAGATATTTATATGAGCAAAAATTTCTAGCTTAACCAAGAGTTGACATCGTAGTCACGTGAAGGCAATGAATGATTTGGAAGACGAGTGTACAATCTAGAATTTTTAACATTGTGTGATGACAATGACGGCTCTTGTTTTTACCCTTAATATCAAGATATAAACAACTCTTTTTCGAACACCATGTTCCACTGTTTTTGACGTCGCTGATAAACAATTGTCCAAAAACAACTCAAGCAGACAGACAAAAAGCCAACAAGCCCTACCAGTAAAATGATGAAGCAATTAAATATTGATCATGTCTGTTGGCGGAATGTTAAATACAATAAAGCAATAAAAGCCGGTAGTCAACAGAAACACAAACGACAACAATATTTAACAATATATCACAAAAGTCAACAATTTTATGGTGACAAAAAACAATATGACTTGACAAACTCTTGCCAGTGACACAATATAAAATATACCATCAACATTATTCTACAACGCATTGTCAATATGATGATGACGATGACAATGATGATGAGGACGACAAATACAAGAATAATCAGTAAAGTACAAAAAAAAAACGATACGAAAATTATAATGATATATTTGATTTTTAGAAATCACACAGGCGCATGGACTTTCAATGATTTTAAGAATGTTTTTATAGCGCCTTTTAATGGCGTTTTTTTCTAACTTTTTCTTTAAAAAAAAATGTAACACACTTATATGTACATATGTATGTATATACTTGTATGTATATATATGTCTATAAAGTATATTTTTCAAACCTTTTGTTCAGATTTTTAATCAATTTTTTACTTTTGCTTTTGAGATGTTTTTTTTACAATTTCTCGTATTGCTTATTATTGAGTGCACTTGTGCTGAATTCTCTCTCTCTATTTTGTTATTCATACGAGTATGGCTTTTCTTATTTTGTTATTTTTTAGTTTCTTTTGTGGAACAAAAAAAAACAACTCTCCTTTTCAATAACTGAAAAACAAGAGATTCACTGATTGAAACCTGCCGAAGTTTGACAGCTTCAAGAATTCCAACAAAGAGATGAAGTTCAACAAAAGAAAAACAACTACAAACATGAGTTGTTTTTTCTGTTATTAATGTTTGCATGCGGTAGGTTTGCAATTTTGACAGTTGTAATGAATGACAATGCGATGTGTATTAGCAACAGAATTTCATTTTTTTTTTTAATGTTGCACTCAACTTTTAAAGAAAATATTTTTTATTTGAATTTGATTGAAAACATAAGAATACATATTTATTTGTATGCAATAACATTTATATACATATGTGCAGTTTATTGCACAGGGTGTGACGAACAAAGAACGTCATGATATAATAAGTGAATCCATTATTTGTTCATGTTTCTTTACGTTCTTGTTTTTGAATTTAGTTGGAAAAATTTTGGAAACTTTATAGTGGAGCGCGGAATCAAAGTTGTTCAATTTTACTTTCAAACCCAGCATTCGGTTATTCAGACATAAATATCACATGAAAATATCGTTCATATACAAAATATAAATATAATATATATAAAATATAATGTACTGATTGATTCAATGATTTCATCTAATCACGCGAGTTCAGAGATCTCGTAAAGTTTATGGCGTTGCCGTAATGATTTCAAGTAAAATAAAATTTCAAGATGTTTTTCTCAAAATTCAGATTTTTGAGGCTTGCAACCATGTTATGAGAAACGCGTGATCTGAAACTGTAAAGCATTCTGAAAAACGCTCAATTCACTTTTAAGTGTTCCAGGAACACGCGTTTCACTGGTGTTTCGAAGTTGTTACGAAAAAATACAACAGGTGTTTTACATATCGCTCCTTTATTGCAAAATCAAAATTTGTTGATTTAGTGCAAACAAACAAACAAATGCAAAATGTTTGTAGAAATGTAAAGTTTTAGTATGTTTGCCAAGCAGTTAGTATTGCAACCTCAATTAGGGCGTAAGACGTAACGTAATTTGACGATTTGGCCTTACTCTTTAGTAAGTAACTTATTGGCCATTTACACCTAAGCCAAATCTAGTACTTTGTGGATATCGAATCAAATCTAATTGATTTTGACGAGATTTCCCATACAAAATGAAATCTAGATTGCGACTAGATTTTGATGAAATCTGATATATTTTTGTAAGTACTGTATTATATAGGGTGTTTTTTTAAGCCCGATAGAACTTGAAATTGTAAAAAATAACACAAAAAATTAAATTGTAATCAAAATTTTTTTTTATTCGAAAGATCAACACGTGACATTAACATTTGAAAATGATTTCGGGCATATGGGCACCGCGGCTGTTCTTGACGAAGCGCATTCTGGACGTCCAATTTTGGGCCACTTTTTCGAGCACTGCTGGCCGTATGTCACGAACAACACGAACAATGCTGGCCTCCAAGGCGTCAATTGTTGCTGGTTTATCAGCATAAACCAGTGACTTCACGTAGCCCCACAGGAAATAATCGAGAGGTGTCAAATCGCACGACCTTGGAGGCCAATTGACAGGTCCATTTCTCGAAATCAACTTATCGCCAAATTTTGATTTCAGTAAGTCGATGGTTGCGTTCGCCGTATGGCACGTAGCGCCATCCTGTTGAAACCACATCTCCTCCGGATCAATGTCATCCATATTTTCAAACAAAAAATCATTGATCATGGTGCGGTAACGATCTCCATTGACCGTAACGCGAGCTCCGGCCTCATTTTTGAAGAAATAAGGTCCGATGATGCCACCAGCATGAAAACCGCACCAAACAGTGCATTTTTCTGGATGTAATGGAGACTGTAGGGTCTCTTGTGGATTGGTCTCACTCCATATGCGGCAATTTTGCTTATTAACAAACCCGTTAAGCCAAAAATGCGCCTCATCGCTGAACACAATTTTGCGATAAAACAACGGGACTGATTTTCAAAGTAAATTTGGATAATTTCGTAGCGTTGTTCAAGCGTGAGTCTATTCATGATGATTTGTCAGAGTATACTGAAACAAATAAAAAAAATGTTTCATCAAAATTTAATTTTTTGTGTTACTTTTTACAATTTAAAGTTCTATCTAGCTTAAAAAAACACCCTTTACATTTCTGATTTTTTCAAAATAATACTTTAAAATACAACACTACAATAAAAAATACGATACTTTCACATGATGAATTCATTGGGATACAATTCTTGCCGATAAACCCTTTGCAAAAAAATATTTTATGAAAATGAAATCTGGTTAGACATCAAAAAACGGAAGTGTAAACGGTTAAGATTTTGTTCAAGATTTTCATTCAAATCTACTAGATTTTGGGTAGATGTAAACGCCCTGTAACACGGGTGTACTTAGATCATTAAAAAGGCAGCGGTTGCAGATCTCTGATATGCATATATGCTAAATTCACACTTGTAACACTCAAATATAAAGCAAATATTCTAATAGCCTATTTGCACGAAAGCGAAATCTGCTCATTCCAGATTTCAAGCCAAATCTAGTAGATTTTGAGAAGAAAATGAAATCTATTTTATGAGTAGATTTCGACGAAATCTCTCGAAATCTACTCAATACCAAGTGATGCATCCGTGATTTTATGCAAAAAGTACTTAAAAATACTACGCTGCAACAAAAATTACACTTTAATGTGGTGTATGCAGTCTCTAGGCAACAAAAATATACACTTTAATGTTGGTGTATTCAGTCTCTGATGAAATTGTTTTGTCAAACCCGTATGCATAAATTATTTTTGTGAAAAAGAAATCTTGCTATATGTCAAAAAATGGTGGTGTAAACGATGTAAATTTCGTTGTAGATTTTAATTCAAATCTACTAGATTTTGAGGTGGTGTAAATGTAGTATAGCCGAAGAGAAATCAACATAAGTTGTAATGTATCGCAGAAGTCAAATCAGAGATCACGTTAATTTTTCAATCTCTTGCCAAGAAATCTGATATTTTCTAAAATATCTTTCGCATTTATTCGTATATCAACTCATTACAATTTCGCATTCATTATTGTACAACTGTTATGACAACTAATTTGGTATGTGACCCAATTTGTTAAACATCCATTCCATCAACATATATATGTATGTATGTATGAAATCATTTTCATATCTACACAAGCAAATCTTATGAATAAATTTTAACTTAAAATATAACAACGAACACAAGTACTTTTATTCATGCGGGATAACAATAATGAAAAATTCTAATCAAGAAGAATACAAAAGGATAATATCAAAAATATTAACAACAACATAAAAATGTCAGTTGCAAGATAAAATACAATAAAAAGCCGAGCTAAAGAATTGAAAGACGAAATCTTATAAACGAGAAACGGAACAAATTAAAAAGAAGAAGCAAAAAAATAAATAAATAAATGAAAAAATATTACGAAACAACAATAGAAAATGTAACAATTTCATTTAAAGCAATATTGATATTGTGGTCATGACAGGCTGAAGTCAAGCGAAAATAATACTCGTATAATGAATTTGCTGCAACAATATGAATAAACAAATTGTGTTTATTTGCCGTTAGAATGAATGTTATGGCATAACAATATATTGTTTATTAAATAATAATATATATTAAAAACAGCATTAACAATCTAAAAGTTTTGAGATAAAAAGCAGGTTTTGTAATGTTTTAAAGTGAAAAATAGATGAAGGCTGCAAAATTAATATATAATATTAAGTTGCAAAAATAATAAATTTCGTAGAAACTATGCAAACAGTTTTTAACTCGGCCTCGATAAGGGATGAGTTCTTCTCCATTGAAATTACTTATTCAGCAAAGCACTCTCGTTGGGACGAAGCATCTTATTGTTGCGGTCTAGTTATGTTTCTCTGTAACTGATGTTAATAAAATTTAATCAGCTTCCGGCCAATACTGATTACTGTTACCGGCATTATTGCCCGACACGAGATTTGACGTAATTTTTCCGGCACCGTCTCTGAAGTGATCGTTATAGATTGTGAAGAGAACATGGTTGAAATCTTTGAAGATGGATCCCAGTCAGAATCCGGAATTAGTGCGAGTCTCTTTATCCCCCTCTATGGCAAGAGGATTAGCTTTAGGCTAATCATTTAACAGTTGAGCAGCTTCCGGCCTATACTGATTACTGCTACCGGCACTATTGCCAGACACAAGATTTGACGTAATTTTTCCGGCACCGTCTCTGAAGTGATCGTTATAGATTGTGAAGAGATCATGATTGAAATCTTTGAAGATGGATCCCAGTCAGAATCGAGAATTAGTGTAAGTCTCTTTATCCCCTTCTATGGCAAGAGGATTAGCTTTAGGCTAATCATTTTACAATTGAGCAGCTTCCGGCCAATACTGATTACTGTTACCGGCACTATTGCCCGACACGAGATTTGACGTAATTTTTCCGGCACCGTCTTTGAAGTGATCGTTATAGATCGTAGAGAGAACATGGCTGAAATCTTTGAAGATGGATCCCAGTCAGAATCGATCATTAGAGCGGGTCTCTTTATCCCCTTCTATGGCAAGAGGATTAGCTTTAGGCTAATAATTTTATAGTTGAGCAGTTTCCGGCCAATACTAATTACTGTTACCGGCACTATTGCCCGACACGAGAGTTGACGTAATTTTTCCGGCACCGTCTTTGAAGTGATCGGTATAGATCGTAGAGAGAACATGGTTGAAATCTTTGAAGATGGATCCCAGTCTGAATCGAGAATTAGTGCGGGTCTCTTTATCGCCCTCTATGGCAAGGGGACTAGCTTTAGGCTGCGAAACGAGTGTGACGTGACAGCTACAATGGAAGCAGCTAACTGGTTGAGGTAGAACACGGTATACGGCGAAAATATCGAAACATTTATTGATAATAAGACTACGTTGAAAGCGGGGATCTATACGATGTCCAAGTTGGTTCTTTTTCTAAATGAGATAGAATGTGTCATTGATTGACATCAGCACCTGCCTTGACGTTCTTATCTGATGATGGACCAACTCCACGAGATGAATTAGCCACGATTCCCAAGTGCTCCCCGAATGCCTTGCAAGGTTCACACAGGTCGCAACTTTATGTGAACAAACTCTCTGCTGAATAGCTTGGGCCTTCTAATCCCTCCTGTATGCAATTTTCGAGACAGTCAATATAAGTCAAAACTTAATGAGATGGTGGGTCGAAGCGCCCACCGCCGATATTATTTCACTCAGCCACCGCCGCCGATAAATTAGCGACGAATTGAACCTCTGGTACTTATCTATACAATAAAAAGTTTTCTTTTTTTTATTCTTAGCAGAGAAAGTAATTGAACACTAGTTTCGAAAATCAAAAATTTCACTAAATTTTTGTCTGAATTTAAGGCATTGCTAACTTTTTTTCAAATATCAATCGCAACTTTAATTAACACAACATTCACCCCAACGACAGTCCAACACCAACACAAAACCGTTTGAAATTTGTCAAAAGAAGTTTTCGTAATACAATATTGGTTCGCCAGTCCTTGTTCTCGTCATTAGCATGAATGGATTTGTGAACATGCTTTCAGTTACAATTTCATTTCTATTGTTGTCCTGAGGTGGCTAGTAGATCCATCTTGTAGATACAATTGTATTTGATAAGTGTATAATCAGTGCTACAACTACTTGAACAACTACAATGGCAACAATAGTTTAATGATTATATTGTGGTAGTAGTTTTTTTAATATTTTTTTCCATTTTATTCCCTATACTTCTTCCTGAGCAAATTTGGAGTAGAGTTTTGTTACAACCATAAATATAATTTCTATTATTTCAACAGACTCGCCAACGACTTCAAAACCATTTGGCCTTTTGAGTTTCGGCTCTACTTGCATTGTTGCCTGTTAAACAAATGATTTGAATTGTGCTTGTTTTTTCCATTAATTCATTTACATTGTTTTTTCTTCTTCTTCTTTTGGTTGCACAACGAACTTCCAACGTTTAAGCCAAAATGATGTTGGCTGAAAAAGCAGTAGCCAACTTGTGACAGCAGCACAATCATCGCAATTTTCTTTGCAATAATTTTTTTTTTCATATTTATTTTACGACTTTTTGGGGTTTTCAACACTTTTGTTAAACAGTTTTATAAAATTAGTCAAATTGTCACAACACAATTGTTGTGGCGCTTTTGTTATTTTAATTCAATTACCAGCATCTCATGAACTGAATGGCAATTATTTTTTAATATTTATTCGTTATGGTCCATGTAAGAGTTACCAAGAAAGTATTTGCAGAGCAAAAATGTAGCAGTTTCACATTTATTTAATTATTAATTATTTACTGCTCAAAAGTGGAATGGAGTGTTGGGTAATGCTGTAGGAGACGAACTGTCAAAGATCGGTGTCCAGCTACAACAAAGAGATATAGATGGGATCGTTGGAATCCCGCGTGAACTTTTTGAGCCCGCCCAAGAGAGATGGTCTAGTGAGGACACCTGTCGAATATCCAGTCTAACATGGTCCTGATATCATAACAGGAGGACTATTATCCTTAGGGACGTATCTCAACGGAGGTTGGGTTCTGCTAAGGCGGTCCTGATGGTCGCAGTCGAGAAGGTTAAATCTTTCATTTAATGACTTCTACAGAAGTTACAGAGACGAGGAGGAGGTAGAGAGTGTTGAGCACTTCCTTTGTAGGTGTCTAGCTCTTTCCTACAAGAGGGCTTTCTATCTAGGCAGACCGATGCCGCACGATTTGGCGGAGGCAACGGAATGTGATGTCAATGGATTGAACTCCTTTATCGGATCCTCGAGTTGGTTCTAAACCAGTCATATGTAGATCTGCTGAGAGTTATATATGTCACACCCAGGCAATACAACGGGGCCAAATTGGACCCAAGTGGGCTGGCTTTTAAATGGCTGGCAGCCAGTTAAACCTAACTTATCCTGCTACTCAAAACCCAGCGCAATAATGTACATCGCAAAATTCACTGTCCTCTGGAATTTTCGAAACAGAATGCTACTGAAAACCTAGACATTTTGTGTAAAACCCCCTCAAGAAAAATAATAACAAATAAACAAGAGAGAATAACTTTTTGTCGATAACATTTCAGAAGAGTTAAACAATTTTCTACAAAAAAACTATCAGCCATGTTCTGAGAAACGCGTGTACAGAAACCGCAAAGCGTTCTCAAAAACGGTTAATTGATTTTTAGGTGTTAAAAAAAACGAAAAAAAATGTTAAAACATATAGAGTAAATTTTTAATTGAAAATGTCAACCATGTTCTGAGAAACGTGCGATCTAAACCGCAAAGCGTTCTGAAAAAAGGTTAATTCACTTTGAGGTGTTCTAAGAAACGCGCGTTTTACTGGCGTTACATATGTACACGCAGAAAAAATATATGATTGACTTGACAATATTATAAGGGCAACATTCTATTGTTGAATTATATGGTTGATACTGATAATTTTATATTGTTATATTTGAAATGCCATTAAAAAAAAATTATAAATAACCACAATAAATTCTGGTTTAACATTGTTATTATTGTGAACAACTCCAGTTCTAGAACAGTTACTATAATAATGTCATACCCAACCATGTTATTATGCTAACCGTTATATTATATAACAATATTAATTTCATTAAACAACCATACTCATGTCATAAATAGCTTTAT
Source organism: Thecocarcelia acutangulata (assembly GCA_914767995.1). Lineage (NCBI taxonomy): Eukaryota > Metazoa > Arthropoda > Insecta > Diptera > Tachinidae > Thecocarcelia > Thecocarcelia acutangulata. The sequence continues at coordinate 32,775,560 of OU612094.1, read as the reverse complement.
TGATATAGAATCATATTTTTGTCCCCTTTCTCCATATTAATTAAATAAACGACATTCCTGGATAAACCATACTATTTTGTTTATTTACAACTAACAATGTCCTACAATATACATATAATATAATGATATAAAATAAAACTATAAATGATTATAATATATTTTTTAGTTTTTGAACAATTAAAAATAATGCGCAAAATATAATCAAGTTTCACAATTGCAAATGATTTTGACTTAACTGGTTTTAGCATCTACTAGCTAGAATAAGAATAAATCTGTTAAGTATCTTGACAACAATTGTATATTTAAATATCATATATAACCATAGTAATATGGTTGGATTTAACATAGTATGGTTGTTACCAACAATAATATGGTTAGTCATTAAAATTCTTTTGTTTGTAACAATAGTATTGTTGAGCACAACCATAATATGGTTGTCCGACAATATGGTTGACTTTATCATAGCATTATTGATTACAACATACGTACAAATATTAACATTTTAACATACCTTTTGATTTCTGCATACGTTTTATATGCATTTTTGCACAGTTCTAATTTTCAGCTTTTTCTTGCTTTGGTTTTTAGATCAACACAAAATGTTTTTAATTTAAAACAAAACACATATCCTTTTGATAACAAAATCACAAAACTAATGTTGACAATAGTAAGTTTATTCTGTGAACTTAAATATGCTATATGTGAGTAAGTGTATCATCGACATGATAAAAGCTAATATTTTAGTATGGGGTGCAATAAAAGCTATTGTAATTTAAAAGAAAATTACGCACAATACTAACATTACTTGCAACCATATTCTGAATTAATAGATAATTAATAGGTAACAATAGATTTACGGAAATGCAAACGAAAACAAATTTATGCAGAAGCAAACTATAATTAAACCGATAATCGACTGTTTTCAACAATAATATTCAATGTTATGGTGCACATACTAATGTTGCTGTAACCATATTTTAAACTGCTTTTTCTTTGCGTGTGGCTTATACACGTGCTTGGATACTTTAAGCATTCCAACTGCAGCAAAAATTAAAATCGATAAAATTTTCAATTAAATCAACAATTTTGAAAACATAAATCATAAAAGAAAATTTAGCTTATGACTGCTTACTGCGAAAAGGAAAAAAAGTTAAGACACAAAAATAAATAAATAAACGAAAATCACGTGGCAAGGATAACCCAAATTGATACAAACATACATATTTTCCTAGCTACAGTATTTTCTCAAGACCAATTGCTAACAAAAGCCAACAAACACATTCACAAAAACCAAAATCAAAACTCTTGCAGTAATAATTGTAGTATAAATGTGCTGAGAAGGAAGTAAAAGAAGAAAACTACTTGGCAAGTGGATGCGTAATAAAGGCGCTAAAGCCCTACTATTATCCTTTCACACGCAGTCTATACACATCAAAAACAAAACAGCACCAAGTTTGCTAAAAGATCCTGTCACACACATGCACACACACACACGCACATCTTAAACCAGCAATTCAGACTACTACATAGCCAGCCAGCCAGCCAGCCTGTCAGCCAGCCTACTGCCAAATAACTTCAAAAGACTTACAACCAACAACATCAGTATTATGCTGCAGTAGCAAAGGAAAAAGTCAATTAAACAAGTTAAATAAATCATAACCTTGGCAGTTCTTTACTCTGCTCATAATACAGCAGCACTTTACTTCATAGTACTGCTTTCGTTGCCACTTCCTTTTCACTCCTTGACTTGGTTCAGTCATACAAGTGATTTGATTGCGGCGTGTGTAGTTCATATTTTTCAAATTCATTGAAGATGAAAAAAGTAAATGAAAAAAAAAGAAGAAAAACGTCATGATTTCATTTTAAGGGTAAAAGTTATTTGAAAATATGTACAACACATATTTTATATTTTTCCTGCGAGTTTGTTTGTTTACTGGCAAACAATTGTGGCAAGTGTTACAAACATTATTCCACTGTTACTGGAATGTGTTTGTGTGTTCGTTATTCTGTTATTTTTGAGAATTTATTCTTGCCACCCTCTCATAATGCGTCTCGTTATGATGTATGCGATAAATTTTTTCATCGCCCATATTGTTTGTGGTTAAAGTTTAGTTTTTTCTACGTTATTCCTCTTCTTTTTTCTCGGTCCGGTTGCATAAACTTTTCGACAATATTTTGAATCCTTCCGTTAGAAATACAGAAAAGTAATAATGCTTCTAAAGTAAAAATTTATTTTTAAGTTACTTTTGGAAAGTTAAATATTAAAGGGCACTCTAAGGTAAGTAATATGAACTAAATGTCAGTTTTGTTTGCAGGCAGATTTTTGAGCAGATGTGAAATTGCTTTGAGTGAATTACCTGATTTAAAGTGCTTGCCGGAGGTGAATTACCTGGTTTACATTATAGTTACAAACTAAATTAGCTCGTAATGCGTAATTTGTAATGTATGACACCAACCAAATAGCGCTGCTTCAATGCTTCGCAATTGGAAAATTCAATGTTGACAACTCTCTCTCTCTCTCTCTCTCTCTCTCTCTCTCAGTACAGTTGACTTCAAAACAACTGTAACTAATTTTTTGCAGTACTTGGTAATCAAGTCAAGAGGACATAACACCAGAACAGGTAATTCAAGTAAAAAAAAAATATATATATACGCCAACCGATCCAGTATAGAGAGTATTTCTAATAAGACAATAACACTTCTAGAGCATTAGGACACCCGAAACTAGGTTATTATACCTCTATAATCAGCAGCCGCTAACGTTTGTTCCTGCGAATTTAGGTTTAAACCATAGCCTAAACGTTTCGGACAAGGTAGACACCTCAAATTATGACCAAGACCAGGATTCTTCTTACCAGGCGGAATAGCAAGACTTTGTTCTGTAAATTACCTTTTTGCTGACAGCTTCGGAAGATTTTGGAATGCCAAACCAATTCCAGGGCACTCTTCTCCTCTATGTCCTATGAAGCATTCTCAGTATGTGGGTGATTTGATCTGGCAACTAAGAAACATATATTTTACTTTATTTTACACCCTAGAAAAAACGTGTTTTCATTGTTGACCAATATTTCCAAAACAGTAGCAAATTGATGCTAACTTTTCGTGCAAAATCATCCATCAAGTGATGAAGCACATTTTCACCTTCATGGCTTTGTAAAGAGCCAAAATTTCCAATTTAGGAGCTCTGAAAACCTGCCAATGTATCTAAAAGCTGTCACTCTTTTATGTGGATTTTGATTTCGAAGTATAATTTGACCACAATTTTTTCAAATATCGCAACATAATCGTTGTGGTCAATATGTGATTTCAACAAGACAGTGCTACATGCCATAAAGCCCAAATAACAATTCAAATCTTAAATGAGAAATTTCCAAATCGTGTACTCTATCTCGTGATCATAATTGCTTCCCTCGATACTATTATTTTAAGTTATGCGCCTTTGTCAACAAGCTCACAGCAAACACGCTACATAACAAAATTTAGCTACACTTATGCAAAAGGATCATGCGTGATATTCGACAAACGAGTGCGTATGTACATGCGAAGCCGTGAGGGTCATTTGTAACCCTATCGTATATACTGAAGAAAAATTTTATTTTTGGCTTGTAAAAACAGATTTGTGACATCTGCTTCAGTTCAAGCAGAACTTGAGTTCATGGTCCTTTGAACCGGATATAACTAAAGCGCTAGCAATGAAAAATACACAAACAACTTTGTCGTATATATATTTTTTTTGCCAATTTTCACTTTCGCATGCTTTGCTGGTAAACATTGACGACAGCGATTATCAGTGTAAACTTTGTTTTTGTAAATTGTTTTGCTTTTTACAACAAAAAACAGTAAATAAAAGTAGTTTGCCTTAAATGTGTTGGTGTTTGCTTTGCCATATAGAGCTTTTGGGCACCCCTGGTGTAGATTTTGTTTTTGAAAATAAGTTTTGCTTTTTACAACAAAAAATATTAAATAGAACTATTTATAACCAACACGCGCCGTGAACTTATCCACAAAGCGCTAAAAACCCCTAAACTATACATATTCCAAAAAAAAAAAAAATAACATAAACAAACAGTCAAAGTTTGAAGATTTAAGTAAAATAACAGAAACAAATTTTAAACCATCTTTCATTTCTGCAGTTGACCCATATAAAAGAGTAATATACAAGGTAGGGCTACTTAAGCAGTATTTTAGAATACGAAGTATTAAAACATAATCAATCTAAAGTTGCTAGTTTTCAAATCATCTTTATCGTCTGGTCATTTTACATGAATTTATTATAATTACCGGTAAACATAACAATTTAAATTTCGTTTTCAAAATCATAGACTCTTTAAAAAATAAAAGGATGCCCTCCTTGATCTTGTTAGATAAGGAAATATGTACGGCAACAAAACAAAAAAGGTTTTTGAATGAATTATGGTAGAATTTTGCATAAATATATCAAATAATAATATTCTTTTGATATGGAATCAATACCACTTTCTAAATTATTAAAACTCATTACAGACTTTTGAAGATATGTTAAACAAAATGTATAAAAAGCGTTATTTAAGCGAATTTTTTTTTTGAACCCGCTGAGACGAAAATATGCGGCTTTTAGAGAAATGAAAAGTGCTGAAATAGCGCGAAAGCCGCTAATTTGGCAACCGTGAATAGAAGCAGTTTTTTTGTGTGTGCTCTTTTGGGCACCCTTGATTTATAGGCTACAGGTGATGATCATAATTATTAAATTCTGAAGACTGTCAGAATTATTGCTGGCTTATCGACGTACACCTTTTCTTTCAAATAACCCCAAAGAAAAAAGTCCAACGGTGTCAAATCACATGATCTTGGCGGCCAATTGACATCGCCATTACGTGAGATAACACGGCCATTGAATTTGTTGCGCAAAAGAGCAATTGTTTCGTTAGCTGTGTGGCAAGTGGCACCGTCCTGCTGAAACCACATATCGTCTACATCCATATCTTCCAATTCGGGCCATAAAAAGTTCGTTATCATTTCACGATAGCGAACACCATTCACAGTAACTGCCTGACCGGCCTCATTTTGGAAAAAATACGGCTCGATGATGCCGCCAGCACATAAACCGCACCAAACAGTCACTCTTTGTGGGTGCATTGGTTTTTCGACAGTCACTCTTGGATTCTCATTCGCCCAAGTGCGGCAATTCTGTTTATTGACGAATCCACTGAGGTGAAAATGTGCCTCATCACTGAAGATGATTTTCTTCGAAAATTGATCATCCACTGTTGCCATTTCTTGCCACCATTCTGCCCATTCACGACGTTTGGAATGGTCAAGAGGCTTTAGTTCTTGAGCCAATTGCACCTTGTAAGCGTGTAAATGCAAGTCTTTATGCATAATGTTCATCAACGACGAGCGTGAGAGATGCAATTGTTGGGCACGACGACGAGTTGAGCCACACTATCGCGAACAGCAGCAATATTTTCTGCAGTACGAGCTGTACGAGCATGCACTGGTGTTCTCACATCTTCTACAGACCCGGTTTGCTCGAATTTTTCCACGATTTTTGCGATTGTACGCACATTTGGACGATCAAATTGACCAAAAAAATCACGAAGTGCACGATATGCATTTTGATTTGAACGCCCATTTTCATAATAAGTCTGGATAACTTTAGCACGTTGTTGGATTGTGTATCTCTTCATGGTTCAAATTGAGTAAGTCTGAAATAGAGAAATGTCAAATAAAATTCGGAAAAAAACTTGGCGTTTAGGTGTGGTTCACATTCAACATCGGCTTTTGAAATTTAACCACCCGATAGAACTTTTGGGCACCTTTGATTTATAGGTTACAGGTGATGATCATAATTATTAAATTCTGAAGACTGTCAGTGCGATCAACTCTATTCATATCTCAGGTGATCAATAAACAATTTACTGAAAAGAAATAATGAATTCTCTTTTATTTAATTTCTTTTCCGAAAAATTTATAGTAAGAATAAAATCAACAAAATGTTTGTCTGAAAAAATTATTTGTGTGCATATACGTAAATATCAAAAAAATATTCTTGGATATGTTGTTTAAAAAAATAGTTGTTTTCGATCAATAATTATTTTTACTAAACTTTTGTTTGAATCCACGAATTCCTTTACAGGTCCGCATTCAAACAATTTATTACTTGATTCAACGAATTTCGTTATTGAACACGAAAAACATTTTTTTCTGTGTATAATTAATTAATTCCGAGTGAATTTTATTCCCAACTCTACTTTGAATAAAGCAGGTTAACTAAAATTTGCTTTTAGAGTTCGAAAAAAGCATTTTGTTTCATGTACTTTATGATTTAAAAGAAAAATCAAAAGACTAAAATCTGTGTTTTATATTTAATTTAAATCTTGCGTTAATATTGGAATACCTTTAACTCGATAATTTGTGTCAGTTACTCCTTGATTTATATCGTGGAAACCCACGTCATTACAAAGGTACTCGTATTTCAAAAAATGTAAAGGAAAAGTCTCCTAATATCGAGTGAGCATAAGAATACGAGTACTACTCGACTTTCTAACCTGCTTAGATAACAAATATTCTAACAACGTTAACATGCCACATGTACCGGACTCAAGGGCTTAATAACATTTTTAAAAGTTTCATTATATTCTTTTGTTGCAGCTCTTCATAATGATTATGGGTTTAACTTCCGTGAGACAACAACTTAAACAAGACCATCAACACCAGCAGCAACAGCATCATCTTCCGCAGCAGCATAAAAACGCTGCTCGCACCATCATCTAACTGTAAGAGCGTGGAAGCGAGTGAAGAAGAGAAATGAAGGGTGTGTGCGAGCAAATAAATATGTATCATGTTTGAGGATTTATTTTTTCGGTTTGTTATTCACTGGTTTGCATTAATCACAATGTAAATAATAAATAAAACGCAGAACAACGTTTAAGAAAATATAAATCCTGCTGCCTGCCACTTTCATATTTTATTTTGATTTCGTGGCAGCCACCAGAAACCGGCAACAACAGTAACAATAGCAATTGTAGCACTCATACAGGAAACGCACTTTTGACTTTTATTTCGTTTTCCGGCTACTTGCCCTCTTTATTCTCGTTTACTCTTTGTAACTGTTTTAGTTCGAAGCTGGCCGTTTTGGCAATCACAACTGTATTAATAACTGTTTCTATTTGGCAGTTTGTTTTTTTCGTTTTAGAAAAAAAAAGAGAAAAGTTCATGAAGTGTGTTGCCGTTCGCGTAAAACGTCGTTGAGTCACGTGTTTCGCTAAAATCATTGTAATAAAAGTCCATGAATATATTTTACAATTTTTGTTTTATTTGTTTACTTAAAAAGAAATCATCTTCAGTGCAGGACTTTATTATAACAAGACTTGATGGTTTGTTCAACGGGAGGACCTGTTGTAGAGGCGTAACATTTAGCTGTTGAATTACAAAGAGAGTTTGTGTTACGAGTAGAAAGCGTGTGTTTTTGAATGCGTTTCTGGTGGTTTCTGCATTTGATTTGACAATCAGTATCATCGGTGTCCTTCTTGATATTGCCTGAAACGCCTCCACCTATTAATCTTTTGTAAAATTTCATTACGTCTAGAATTTTTTAATTTGTTAAATATTTTGTGTCTTTACATAGAAAAAAGGAAAGAAGTTGGTTAGCAGGTAGATTGGTTTTTGGAAATTTGTATATTACATAATCTGATATTAAAGACTTTACTCAGTGGAATGAACCACAAAGACTCAACATTACTAGAATACACATACACTGATCTTAAGGTTTCGAATACGAGTATGTGATCAATTCGACAGCTTGTACACCCTGTACAAGCTGGTGAATTGATCACTGGTATCAAATGTATATTTTTAAATACGATTATTTCGAAAAGTAGAGTGGGCGAAGAGTGGCGCCTTTGGAATTATCGATTGTGCGGATTTGTCAGTCACAATATCGCAGTGGTCGAGTGAGCATCGCATGATCGCTGTGGACACATTTTTTAAGAGTAATGATTCCTACGTATTAGCTCGTCGACAAGTTTGGTACTCGGAGAATACGTGATGAACCGAGTGTACATTTAGTTCGTTCGTGGGTGCAATTGCTTCGTCCAGGACCCAGACGAGCTTCAAAGACTCTCAAAAACATTGAACTGATTGAAAGCAGTTTGCCTGAAATTCTTCGGCTTTCAATAAGGAAAACAGCAGCCTCACTAGGACTTCCAGGAGTAATTTTCCTTTTAAAATTCAAATTGTTCGAGAATTGAAAGAAAGTGGCTTTGATTTATGCAACGATGTTGAAGCTGTAAGTTCTATATTTTTGAAGAAACGAGGCTAATTTTCAACTAAACGGGCACGTCAACATGCAAAATTCTCTTTTTATTCCTATCTCTCAGCAATTCGCTCACATTCAAAAATTTGTAACTTTGTTTTGTTGTTTTTACTCGGTTCTAGAATTTCAAAAATTTGATACTTATTTTAAGATATTGTAGGATTGGTTTTCTTGAACTAAACCTTTTTCGACTTACTACACTTGTGAGTTATTTGTGTTTAAATTTTTGCACGCGGCTCGTTAGTACGAGCAAGTAAAACAAACTTAAATTTAGTACAAGATTTTTTTCTGTATAAAAGTGTCAAATTCGGTGATTAACAAAGTCATCAAAATCTGCTTTGCTTCATCGCTTAAAATTATTGTGCTCGAAAAATCTGCATCCATTTATTGATGATTTTCGATGTATTTTGGAATAATGAAGACAAGTTGTTTTTATCGTTGAGTGCCCCATTTTTACTTACCCTGGATTGTCAGCTGTCGAATTTCGTTTTAGTGTTGCCAACACGTTGTTGCACAATTCAAATCTTTGGTTAAAGCTTTAAACACATAGACGACAGCAGACAGCAAGCAGTAATCTGTCAAAAATAAAACACATGTGTTTAGATGCATACAATTATGTTAACGACATCACAGCAGCACGACTTCACAACTGTATTTGCTGCTGCTGCCAACTTAGACTAATTTCTATTTTCGTAAGCAGCAAAAAGTAAATGCAGTGCTGCCACTATAAATTGACAGCAATAAGAACTAAAATTTCTTTGAAATATTTAATAGAAATAAACATCATATAAATAAGATAAACAAATAACTTGATGAGTTTTTGCAACTTTACATTATTACGTTTTCCAGCAGGAATTTTAATTTTATTTTTGTAAAATATATATATGTAGCACCTCTAAAATTTGTTTAAATACACATAGTGCTGCTGCTGTCTTGAAAATAAATTTTTTTTTTTATATTGGACCAGTACTCAGGCGATGACCCCTACATATGCAGTGCATTGTACCAGAACTAGGAAAATAGGTTGTGAGGAGGGGGAAAGAGGGAGTAGTGTTTGTGAACATCTGACTTGAACCCTCCAACGTTATAACAAACAACAAACACGTCTGCAGGCAACTTATTCCACAGACGAAGAGTACGACAAAAAAAAAACGAATTCTCTCTGTAATGCGTAGTACGATTCCCCAGGCAATCGACCACAAATGGGTGAGCTCTAGACGATGAACGCGTGCTACGTAAAAATGTGCGCGTTTCAGAAACAATATCCCTAATCTCGTCAGAGCAAAATCCATTGTAGTATCGATAGAACAGAGTAACGCATCCCACACTGCGTCGATGTTCCAGTGAGTCAATAGAGTTGGATACCCTACTGTCACCGATGAGCTTCTTCGCCCTCTCCTGCACACGGTTGAGTAACCCCAAAATAGACTTTGAGGCCCAAACATGAGAGTTGTATTCAATTTTCGGTCGGATGTAGGTGGTATAAATAGTAAGGAGATCGGATGGAGCGAAGTACATCTTACACCGTTTCAAAAAACCGAGGCACTTGAATGCTTCTTTAGAGACATGAAAAATATAATCAGTCCAGCGAACATCACACTATATCTTCATTCCTAGAACATCAAGAGCATCCGATTCTTCAATACTTATACCATTCATGAGTACAGATGAAGCAGCATTTGTGGTCGGTTGTCAGCATTTGTCAATAAGCAACACTGGGTCTTAAGAGCATTAAAGGCGACCCTGTTTTTACGACCCCATTCGGAGATTAATAGAAGATCACTGTTCAGTGAATCATTCATATTTAGTCTCTTGGCAGCGATCTCTGATAGGCTAGGCCTAAACTAAAAGAGTACGAGTGACAAATGCTGCTGTCATCCGCAAAAGAGTTGATAGGGTTGGAAATTTGATAGAGAAGGTCGTTAAGGAAAATTCTTTTGCTGACGAGACGGCAGCATTTGAAGTTGACTTTATTTGTAGCCGTGTGGTTGTGAAGTCTGCTGTCGTCTAAGTGTTTAGAGCTTAATAGTGATACAGCCTTTACAAGTATTTCTTTTTTTTTTTTCTTTTAAATAATTTTAAATAAATAATTTATATATACTTTCAATAAATAGATAAAAACCCTTGAAGAAGGCGTCCAACAATCGAAGAAACGTCTGATACAACAATAAATAAAGCTTTGTTTTAATTATAAAATTATTAGCTAAACCAGTAGTGCGATTCTGTAACTTATATAACGATAATCGAATCATTAAAATAATTATAACGATATTTTATCGCATTTGCTATTCTGTAACATTTTCTTAACGATATTCGTAGTCGATCAAAATCAGCTGTTAATTTTACTGCCGATTGTGGATTTCTTAAAGACAAAAATTTTCTTGCTGTTTATTCAATCGTTAAAGTGTATTTTTTTTAAATTGTGCATCTATGAAATAAAGTGCTTACAATCAGATTTTTAAGATATAAAAATATTTATATACATAAAATATTTGTTAAATACATTTCTAAAAACAAAAATTTCAGTATAATTTTTTAACCGGTAAAGTGTATTTTGTGTTGAAATAGCTATTGAACGTTTGTCATTCGGACTTGCAAGGGATGAAACAAGTTTGAATGCTTCAAGGGATAATCATTGTGTTTATCGGGAATTGGACAATTCCTTTGAGTTGACAATTAATGAATTTAAAAAGTTATATTGATTATTAACAGTCTTAGTTGTGGTCATTCTGAACATATAGAAATTAGTACATATAAACAAATAAATGAAACATATGGACACATATTTTATTTTACTTACCTTATTACAAATTAAATCACATTTATTGTCACTTAAAAACTAAAATCACAACAAATAAAAATAAATATGTATACATATTGTTATGGAAAAATTTATTGTTTTTTTTCTTTTCTTCTTTGTGGTTTTCGCTTTTTTCTGGCAGAGATGCCACGTGTTGTTTATATGAATGGGCAGAAAAATACAGCTGTTTACCATCGTTAGAATTAAGTTACAGAATCACTCAATCGTTAGTGCAAGCGATGAAATTTGATGACAAAAGTTGCGATTATTGAATCGTTAAAAGTTAGAGAATCGCAATACAGAACTATTTCGTCAGCGAAGGACGAACAAAATAGTATCAGGTGACTAGGTGTGTATAAAAAAAGTATTTTTCACGACATAATACTTTTTATATACATATGTAATTCAGTGGCTGTGTTCTGTAACTTTGGCGAGAAGTTCTCGCGTCGAAAACTTGTGAAACAAATTATTCCATCGTTTCTCGAAAAGTGAGAAAAAACTGCGTCTGTAACTCATGTCGAAAACTACCCAAAGCGATTACGTTGTTACGTTAGAAATGTCTTAAAATATAAAACGATGCCGACATGTAATTTTAAAAATGAAAGCGCCAGCAACAATTAGTACCGCCGCCGATCAAAAATTACTAAAGCTAAGAAATTTTGTTCGACGGCGTCATATTATAACCACCGGCTGTTCTAGAAAATGTATGGTATGGCTCTAACGTTTACATTTTATTTACAAATACACACATACATACTTATGCACAAAATTTTGTAACATTAAAAAACAATTGCAATTTGTGAATTCTGAAAAAAGCATTATAAAAGTATTACAGTATATTGTTGGGTCGGAAATTAAAATTGTAGAAATTACAAGCTTATATAAGTATTGCCTTAAAACTTGTTGTGTGAAGGGTATAAAAATTAAATAAAAAGTTAAAAAAAAAAATAAAAAATCATTCTAAACTGTGTAAATATACATGTGAAACTTAATTTAACTGCAAAATACTTATTTTTTCAGCATTATTATTCATTTAATGATGATTATTGTTATTTGAAATACTATCTCACAGCCTTTTTATTTGCGAGAAATAATGACAGTTGAAAGCGGGAAATTATTTCGCAAAAGTTTTACAGACCCAGTTTTTCTGTAAAATGGCGAGTAATTTCCTTACGTGACAGCTGTTACTCACCAAAAAAAGTTATAGCTACAGTTTAGTGAGATAAGCAGCTGTTTGTTTCAACTTTGTTTCATTTCACACGTTTCAGTCGAAAAGTTTCTCGTGGCGAGAGTTATAGAACACAGCCACAGATTTAAATTTGTTTAAAAATCCCTCTTTTGGATGGGATTTACACAGGCGTACTTTTAATATGGTCCCCTTATAATTAATGTGCATTTTTTTAATTTTTTATTTGCACAATGTTGTCTGCACAAAAGTTTGGCGAATTTATACAACGAATATTTGCCAGCGAAATCGTCGCGTTAAGCGAAATTCGCCGTTCGTTGCAGTTGTGTTCCTAGCATTAATAATTTATTTAAAATTCAATTTCAAAAAGCTCTCACGTTCCACTTGTAAAGTTTCAAGACGTAGAAACTAAAATCAATTAAAAAAATAACACATACAACCAAACAACAATTTTGTTAAAAAGAAAAGTCTGTGAAATGAAAATTATCTATCTGGAACAAGTGCGTTTAGAATACAAACCTGTACGAAAAGAAAAACTTTCCTCATTACTAATTCCAAAAACGTTTCTCTGCGAAAAACAATATCAACCAACAAATTAAACAGCTAAAGGTTAATAAAACAATTGCGAGAAAATAATGTTGCTTAATTAATTTACTTTCATTAATTACACGAAAAATAACATTACAGACCCAATAAGGTAAAAGAAAAATAAGTGAAAATTTGCATAGGATTTTCCTGAGAAAATTGAATAAATAAACAAATTTAGAAATAAAGAATGACAAGTTGAATTGAAAAAAAACCCAACCAGCAACAACAACAACAACATTTCAAACATATTCAAGTAATAAACAGCTGTTTTAACGCTCTGAGGCGCCTGACATGTATTTTTTTCTTCTTTTCCGACTCTTTCGTTTCAGCCACAATAATGAATAGAAGGTTTTAAATATGGCCGCATTGTAACACCAACAGCCAACAAACACATTTATGTTTTGTTTTCATTTTAGCCAGAACTTATACAGTGGGCATGAGACTTAAGCTGGGAGCAAGAACAAGACAAGAAGGTAATAAAATATTAATGCCCATTTAGAATACAAGCTGATAAGATTATCTTGTTGTGTTCAGGCGTTTTGAATACAAATGTTTGTAGGTATATTTGTTTACGCGACGATTCTTTTGTATTTTGATATGGCCAATTAAAATTCTAAACACACGTCCTTCTTTATTTAAATTATCTACATTTTTGCTTCGTTTATTATAATAGCTTATTTAGAGGCCGGTCTAGGAAGTTAAAAGAAGAGTTGGTTAGAAATTTGCTTCGATTTAGTTTTACTTCATTAAAGACCAAAGAATCGATGGATGTTAATAGGAAAACTTTTCTAAACATTAATCTCAATAGCAATTAATCACTACTACTGTTTATGACATATCGCTTCTTTATTGCAACATAGTCATATCTCAAAAAATGCGTTTTTCAAGTTAAGCATGCAGAAGTGTTAACAGTACTACTTTTGCTATTGTGCCAAAAATTTATTCAAATTACTTTTAAGCCGTTTCCTTTAGGAGATATTTTCTAAAAAAAAAATTTCTATGACTTGCACAGAAAAAGCTTTTTTCATGTTTAATAACGAAATTCATTGAATCAATTAATAAATTGTTTGAATGCGGACCTGTAAAAGAATTCGTGGAATCAAACAAAAGTTTAGTAAAAAAAATTATTGATCGGAAACAACAATTTTTTTAAACAGCAACAAAATACGATATCCAAGGTTACTTTTTCGATATTTTTGTATATCCATACAAATTATTTTTTTGGACAAAAATTTTGTTGATTTTATTTTTACTATAATTTTTTCTGTGTGTATGGAAACTAAAAATTTGAAATGTAATTTTCTCGAAACAAGTTTTTCTTAGTTATGGCTATGTTGCAATAAAGGAGCGATATGAGTTTTGCCGAATAAATAATTAAGTACAAGTTGTCCACGGGAAAGGTATAGTACTAACAGTAGTTCCAATGTAATCCTGCATGTATGCGATGTCACACTGTCTTCTTTATACCACATGTTAATCAAGCCTAAAGCTTGCAACAGTGGCGTTCAAAAGTTTTCAATCATATCACGATGTCACTCCCCATTCCCAGTTACCGTTACGACGTTTTCATTTTCAAAGAAGTAAGGTCCAATGACCTTACTGAACAAATTGCACATTATACCATCATTTTTAATGGATGCAGAGGTGACTGCAGAATGGAAGGCGTCTATGATTACTAAGATACCCAAGCCAGAGAAGGACACCACTTAAGTAGAATCATACAGACCAATTATTCGACTGCCAGCAATTTCAAAACTGTTCGAAACATTTTTAATGGCGAAGTTGACTCCAATATTGTTTGGAATGGAATGAATCCCTAATCATCAATTTGGCGTTCGGGCTAAACGTAGCACCATAGAACAAACACACAGACTAGTCAATGTCATAAGACAGACGTTTGAAGACAATAAGTATTTTTAAATTAAATGTTTGGTTTGTACATTTATACATCGGGTTTTAGTTCAAGTTTTTCCTTCTTTACACAGAAAAAAATTTGTTTCGTGTTCAATAACGAAATTCGTTGAATCAATTAATAAATTGTTTGAATGCGGACCTATAAAGGAATTCGTGGATTCAAACAAGAGTTTAGTAAAAATATTATTGATCGAAAACAACTATTTTTTAAAACAACAATGAAATACGACATCCAAGTTTATTTTTTAGATATTTATGTATATGCATACAAATTATTTTTTCAGACAAAAATTTTATTGATTTTATTTTTACTATAATTTTTTCTGTGTAAGTTTTTTTCTTAAGAAGGGTTTTTTACCATACAAATTTGCTGTGATCAATAGTTTTTGATTGAAGAAGACAAGAAAAATTGTACTCAAATCTTTAGCTGCAGGACAGGTAGCTGTTACGTAGTTGCTACACTACTCATCAGCACCCAGTGGGATTTGAACTCGGGTCATGACGAGTGGTTATAGCAGCAGATCATGATACGTCGTATTTGATCATGATAAGTGAGTATTTCAATTGAATTGGTTCTTGGCCACACACCTCATAAACTGAATTGAAAGATTTTCATCCAACTGTAAATTTAAACAATTTTTAAATTTAATTTAAATTCTTAACTTCTCAACAATTTATTTAGATTGCTAGAATATAACGTTGAATGTTTGAGAATATCTTTAAAAAATTTCCAAAGTCTACTGATGATTAGGTTAGCTCCTATGAAATGTCGACATATAGATAGCTGGGAAACATAGAAAACAAGCTATTTATAATTTTTTTTTATTGCTATCAATTTTAGAAGCTAAAATAGTGAATAAGAACTCAATTGTTTGAATTTTTGTACTCTGATTTTCGATACTTTCAAAAAAGAAATCGCGGCAACCAACGGTTGTTTATTTGTTTGAAAGGTGTAAAGAAATGTTAGAGACGTTTATAAATAAAAAAGCTTGTTTTTCTCTTTCAAAAATTTCCTACTGATGATTAGGTTAGCTCCTATGAAATGTCGACATATAGATAGCTGGGAAACATAGAAAACAAGCTATTTATAATTTCTTGTTAAGCTTATTTGAAGTTTTGAGTCAAATTTAAAATTGTTGAATCAATCGTATTTTAAGATTGATTTGATCTAAGTTTTTCTCCAACCATTGCCATTTGCGGCTTATTTCAAGTGCGAATTCAGGATTAAGTATGTCTAAAACTAAGTATTTAGTATTTGAATAATCTGTACTTGAATCAAGTAAATAGTAAAGGGCGTTTCAGACTATCATACATGTCTTAAGATTTTGATTGGATTTTGTGGGACAAAAATCTAGCGATATTTGTTGCGACTGTCAAAAAATCTAACGTACCATTACATTTTGTTTTCACACCATCACACCTAAAGTAAAAGAAGAAATATGATTTGTAAATAAACAGCCAATTTACTTAACGTCTGGTTTTAATATTTTTATTATTTGCTTTTGCAAAAAATGCAACCCTGATCCAATGAAAAATCTTATTATTTAAAAAAATTTCTAAAAATGGTGAAGTGTTATGTGATGTCAAATCTTTTACCGTATTATTTCTCATTTTCATAACGCTTTACATTCACACTATCACACTTGCACGTATTATTTGATTTTTTGACAAGTCTTAATATAAAGTGTGATAGTCTGAAGTGCCCTTAATTGATATGAAAAAAATCGTACCTATGGTACTTTTGACACCGCTTAGGATTGATTTTAGTACGGATGGTTTGAATTTTCTGTTCAGTTTATGATGGCACTCTGACACTAGAAAAACTACGATGACATTATTTCAAAAGAAACCCCTTTAACCATTATATTATTATACTATTTTTAACATTTAACAAAATTTAAAGGCTATGAAATGAATAGTATCTTTTACATTGAAGATCATTTTTAAGTTACACCGCTTCTAAACTGAACACCTTCATCAGCGACTAATTTAATCTTTAGGGTTCAATAATTACAGCGATAAATAATATAATTAGGGTGTCATGTTAAACAATTTTATTTCATAACTTATTTACCATTTTAATCATATTGTAAAAGTATCCCTTTAAAATTGTATTTATTCAGAAAATTGGGGTTAAAAGGACTTAGTGCAGACATGTTGAAACTGTTATATGTATGTTTAAGTAAATAAAAGGGTTACACCTACGCAGCGAAAGGTGAGTTTTGTACAAATTATGGATAATTAATGAATTCCTAGAACAATATTTTTAAACAATTTGACTCTGCATAGAAAAAAGGTGTTCTTCCTAAGAGTGAATTCATTTGTACGTAGAAATATGATAAAAGTAAACAATATGATGCAAACTACAAAAAAAACGAAAAATTATGGATATTTAATGTGAACTAGAACATAAGGGCCTGTTTCACGGTTTCGAACGTTAACGTTCGCATAAATTTCAAACGGTACGAGTACATAAAGAAAATAACTAGGGCGCTTTTACAATGATTTAAGAGGAACAAACTTTATGTGGGAAATGTAACTTTGACCTCAAAGTATACGTCTTAGCTATCAGTTTTGGCTCATTTTTGGCTGACATGTATACTTTATACTATGTGGAATAACAATTCGCTTAAATTTTATTTGAACTCAGATACAAAATGAATATTTTAGCTCCACTATAGTTCAATATAGAGAATTTCACAGAAGTTGAATGTTGACATCAAAGGTGCACGTGATTCGTCTCAAATTTTCAGCATGTGAGTTTTAAACCAAGTGGCACAATAATCGCTCACGTGTCTTTAAAAATTAATAGTAGATTTTATATTGTCACCCTAATGCCCCCGGGGGATAGGTTTTACCTTAGCGTAGAACAAACCAGAGCACTCTGTTCTCTGGGACTTAGAGGGATAGGAGTCCCTCATTTAGTGAGCCTGATATACTTGGCTCACCACGAGTTAATTATATTCCTAATTCTGCTCTTTATAAGGCAGAATTGGTTAACTCAAATTGTGCTTTTAGCGCCCAAAAAAAAGCAACAATTTGTTCATGACTTATGTTGCGTTGGAGCTCCGAAACCCGTACTTAGGGTTCAAATTGGCAAAACGGGAGATTAACGGCAAGATTCTTAAAAATAAAATGTTACATGTGATTAGGCAACATTTTTAAATGGTAATTTTATTTCTAAGAAGTGTTACATATTTTACGTTTACATAAAGAACAATTAGCGTTTCAGTTTTGAAGTGCTTTTATAGAAAAAAACGTTGGCATTACTAATTTAAAACACATAAATATTAATAATTTTGCGGCCCCTTTTTCTCTTTTATATTTGTTTTTTAAATGATTGTCAATAAATTAAGAAACCTAGAAAAATTATTTTTACATAAATCGGCATAAATCAGCATGCAGGTTAGTAAAAAAAAGGCAATATCTCACCCTGTGCTTAAAGGGCAAAATATGTTTCATATATTGCCCTTCTTCATGCAGCATATCTAGAAGAGAACACAGTTTTTATTTATACTGTTGCCTTCTTATTAGAAAAGAACACAAAAACGGGCAAAAGCACAATAAATGTAACATTTTTGTTAGAAAAGAAAACGCCATATGTCTTGCAGATCTCTCGGTGCTGATCGTGGTTGGGTGAAACGTTCTGGTTGTGTTTTAAACCTAAGATCGCAAGAACGGGCATTAGTTTCCCCGACAATTTTGGTGCATGCCGGTTTTCGAGCCTAACAACCCCTCAAGGTGCTGTTGTCTTGCGACAGATACCTGTACTGTAAGGAACTAGGAGTGATGGTTAGAACGGATGAGTTGGTTAAGGGCTGATGTTCTTAATGGACTGCAGCCTACCAACACATTAAGCCTTGTGTTCCATTAACTGTTGGGTAATTGCATACAGGAGGGATTAGAAGACCCGAACTCTTGGACTAGTGTTTTTTCCCCCTCCTGGGCGCACGTGTTTTGCTACTATTGTCCGTATTTTTTATATATGTTCATTATTAAATTCGTATGAAAACAAATTGCACCGGAATAGATAGCAAGCTTTGTACGCGCGTTTCTTTTATTTTTCACTGTTTTCCGTGTTTTCTTTATATGCTCATTATTAATTTTTTTATAATGTACTTCATTACCTTGCAGTGTGGAAGGTGTTGGACTAAATTTTGTTAGTCTGAGCAGTGTCGAAGGTATATACACTGGGCACTGATCAGTTTTAACTAATATAATTCCAGCATATTAAATGCCGTAATAGAGTTTGTTTTGGTCTTTCAAAACTCAAACTCTACACGCTCTTTCCTCCTCCTTATAACCTATTTTCCTAGTTCCAGTACAATACACTGCTGGTCCAAGATGAAAAAAAGGGCACTGCAAATCGTGAATAATTCACCCCATGAATTTGGTGCATCATCAGATTAGGCCGTAAAGGCAGGTGCTAATGTAAATCAATTTCAGAACTGTCACCATAATGTAGATGATCCCCATATTTGGGCATAGACATTATATGCATGACTTGGATAATTATAAAATTGGCAGTGACAATATTATGATCAATCACATAATAATCTCGATTATGACAACCATTATGACAATGACAAAAATGATGATTGTTGAGAATCAATTATTATATATTTAAGTCAATTAAACATTAACTGACACAACAGAATTATAAAAATGAAAATAATATCATATTATTGGCGACAGAATTATTAGATTGGAATAATTAAATAAAAGAGTTCAGTATTAAGCATTAAACACATTGAAGCCAACAAACAACCGGCTTCAATAGTGAAATATAAAATACACGTATTTAAATGCGAACGTTAATTTGACAACAGACGACACGACTGCAGGTTGTTGTCCATGCTAAGTTTTTTTCCGCACTCGAATTAAACTAATTTCTATTTTTGTTGACTACAAAATAAAAACAGTGTAACCAGTGTGTAAAAAATAATCTAAAACAATTTAAAAATATGTTATTTCCTAATAATAACACAAAAAAGCAAAACAAACAAAATTTAAATTCTGTTTTAAATATATTGATAAATTTATATATTCTACTGTTAAGTATGGTCATGCTTACTTATATAAAATAGAAATATACCAGTTGATTTTATTTCACCTACTAGTAGTTTTATGTGCTGTTCACAGAACACAGACGAGCACTCGTCTAAAAAAAATTATATGGAAATCACTTAAGAAATTGAGCAACTTTCATACAAATTTCCTAGACAAGGTGCACGTCTGTGTTTTATGAACAGCACGTTAATTGTATATCTTCGAAAAAAAAATTTTAAAGAGCCGGGTATAAATTTCTACTTTTTTAAAAATTCGATTATTGTCGCAAAAACTCAATACTTTAATACTGTTCTCACTATAGATCAGAAGATATATCAGATGATATTTTCAACTTTGAAATCCCGCCTAACTTGAATTAAGCGTAGCAAACAAAAGTTTAAATTGGAATTTTTAAGACTTTTTCTTTAAAGAGAAGTACTTTTTTCATAAAACTTTTATATAAACAGCGCTTGTTCTGTAAAGCAACGGAATTTTGTAAAGCTAAAAACTCTAAGGTGGCCACACTGAAGTATACTTTTGCGTAAATGAAATTATGTTGGTGGCGTGCTCAAAATAATTCAGTAGTTGACTACAGAACTATCGGGTGGTTAAATTTCAAGGGCCGATGTTGAATGTGAACCACACCTAAACGCCAAGTTTTTTTTCCGAATTTTATTTTACATTTCTCTATTTCAGACTTATTCAATTTGAACCATGGAGAGATACACAATCCAGCAACGTGTTAAAGTTATCCAGACTTTTTAAGAAAATGATAATGAGGCACATTTTCACCTCAGTGGATTCGTCAATAAACAGAATTGCCGCGTTTGGGCGAATGAGAATCCAAGAGTGACTGTCGAAAAACCAATGCACCCACAAAGAGTGACTGTTTGGTGCGGTTTATGTGCTGGCGGCATCATCGGGCCGTATTTTTTCCAAAATGAGGCCGGTCAGGCAGTTACTGTGAATGGTGTTCGCTATCGTTAGATGATAACGAACTTTTTATGGCCCGAATTGGAAGATATGGATGTAGACGATATGTAGTTTCAGCAGGACGGTGCCACTTGCCACACAGCTAACGAAACAATTGCTCTTTTGCGCAACAAATTCAATGGCCGTGTTATCTCACGTAATGCCGATGTCAATTGGCCGCCAAGATCATGTGATTTGACAACGTTGGACTTTTTTCTTTGGAGTTATTTGAAAGAAAAGGTGTACGTCGATAAGCCAGCAATAATTCAACAGCTAAAGGATGAGATAATTCGGCACATTAACGGCATAGAACCTCCATTATGCCTCAGGGTCATCGAAAATTTGGACAATCGGATGGAAGTGTGCCGCCGTGGTCGCGGCGCCCATTTGGTCAATATTTTGTTCCATACATAATTGAATAATACCAATATATCATAATAAAATAAAATTACAATAATTTCCTAAATAGTTTGTGTTTTATTCAAAATCAACATCGGCCCTTGAAATTTAATCACCCTTTATAATTGTCGTTTGCGGCATTTGCTGTAGTGAAGCCGTGCAGTCTGCTGTGGTCTATGTGTTTAATGCTTTAACATCAAATTTAAAGCTTATGTTGTTTTTATCCAAAACAACATAATAATAGAAAAAACTAAAATATATAAGTGGGCAAAATAATAAAAATGTCGCATACCCAAAAATTAAGCCACTTTTCATTTTTAATTGTTGCAGGAAAAAAACTTAATTTGTATGCTGATAGTCTACGTCTAGTTGTGCAGTTTAGCGCTTAATGAACGTTTTCACAAAAACGTGTAAGCTGCAGCGTTCGAAACGTCAAGTTTAAGACTACAAAACTGAGTGCTTAGACTATTCGAAATACAGAATAAGGTGTGGCATGTATTTGATTTATCTAATTGCAGCGTAAATTTGTGGGCTTCTATTTCTGTTTTGACAAAAGCTTAAAAATGCTTCGTTTTGCGTCAATAGCTGATCACATATGCGAGAACGCATTGTATACACTTTCAGCTATAAGTTCTTGCATATTAATAAATGTTTATGTTCTTGTTTGCATACATAAGCATAATACATAATGTGTTTTAATAAAAAAATATGTATTAAAATCAATAAAAAACATAAAGCGATCAGCAATGAAAAAGTAGAAAAAGAGTCGGTGAAATCTCGACAATGAAAAGGCGAGCGAGCGTAAGACAAGAACAAAAATGCAGCCACAAAACAAAACTATTACAAATCACTGATACTTTTGGCTTTTAATATCTACTTTATTCTGGCCTTAAAATCTCCATATGCAGAGAGACATGAGGAAATTTTTTAATATTAATAATTCCAAAATATAAAACCACACTCGCCATAAGACTCTGCTCGCTCGCCTTTACGCTGCATGTGGAATAGAAGAGGGGGCAACCAAAAAAAAAAAACGAAATTAAAAAATGAGTGCCTATAAAATTTAAAATTGATTGTTCAATTAATCTTAAAAAACTTGACAACGGGTGTCTGGACGATGTCTTCCTTGCTTTAGCCGGAGAACATAAACATAAAAAATTTGTTGGTTTTTTTTCTCAACCATTTTTGGGGGAACTTCACAACAAAAGTCAGCTGAAAGGAAAATACAAACAACTACACGTGGATCTTTTCAGTTGACCAAAAATAACAACAATGCTGGGCAGCACAAAAACCCTTTAGGCCACAAACAAAAGGGGACACCTTTTTTTCCTGAACAACTTCATGCTGCATACGAGCGTATTGCACCAACATCTTCAGATCAAGTGTTGTTTTGTTTTGTTTTTGTTATTGGTACTCGTATATTGAATAGTTTGTTGTTGTAACGCCAGTACAATACGTTTGGAAAAATGTTGCATTGACAAAGAGTTACAGAAAAAAAAAAACGAAGACCTTTTTATGAATTTATCCTTTGAGTAACTTACACTTTAAAGATTTGTTCCAATGGCATCTCTGTTCAACAATAATAACAACAACAACTTAGCTCATAATGCGTGTGAAATTTTTCATCCAGTGATGACGAAGACAACGTTTTTTTTTATTTTTTGCTTTTGTCCACATTTTATGCATAAAATCGTAAGAAGGAGGACGACGGGATTTTTTTTCGAAACAAAATTAAAATACGAGGATCTATTAGAAATGATGAAATGAAACTATTACAGATAATTAAGTTTACCAATTTAGATTACAGCAGTTTTTTTAATATTGTTATTAGGCAAACTTTACTTAAATAATATTAAAAGTGTCAGAGACTCATTTACCCAAACGAAACCAACAAACAAACACTGCCTTCGTTGCCT
Organism: Thecocarcelia acutangulata; assembly: GCA_914767995.1. Lineage (NCBI taxonomy): Eukaryota > Metazoa > Arthropoda > Insecta > Diptera > Tachinidae > Thecocarcelia > Thecocarcelia acutangulata. Next base: position 32,752,443 of record OU612094.1, on the reverse strand, counting down.
GCCTAACAACACCGTCATCAGTGTTCTTGCATTGAACCAAATTTCGGCGGTATTATTAACTAAAAAAATTTTTTTTTTTTTTGTAAACCCTTCACGAAAGATAAATATTCAGATCAAAAGATTAGTTTTCAAATTGGAACAAAATTTATGCAAATAAACAAGTATTATTATATTCAACTCCAATGGGAGTTTTGTTAAAAATATAAATTTATACATATGTTCGAGATTAACTAGTTGTGAGTTCGAGTCCAACTTCAGTCAAGAAGAAGGATTATTTATTTTTTAATTATAACAATAATTGCTGTGAAACAATAAGACCAAAGAAGAACAGAAAAAATAATTGAATACCATTAGCTGGGGGACAACTATTGTTATAATTAAAAAATCAATAACCCTTCTTCTTGACTGAAGTTGGACTCGAACTCACAACTAGTTAATCTCGTACATATGTATATAACTAAAAAAGTTCACTCATTAATGATTTACTTACAAATACGTCTCACAGTTAGGAGAATTATTTAGTAAATAATAAAAAAATTAAAAACTGGTTGTTCAGTGACAGAAAATCCTGTACAAACAACTGGGGTTATAAGAATTGCATATATGTGATCAATATGTGGCAAACATTAACGTAAGAATAATTAAAGAGCTCGGTGGCTGAAGTGGTTAAAGCGGCCGTATTAAAAATACATCATGTTCACATGATCCCGAGTTCGAATCCCAGTGGGTGCTAATGAGTAGTGTAGCGACTACGAAACAGCTAGTTGTCCCCCAGCTATAATGGTATTTAATTATTTTTTCTGTTCTTCTTTGGTCTTATTGTTTCACAGCAATTATTGTTATAATTAAAAATAATCCTTCTTCTTGACTGAAGTTGGACTCGAACTCACAACTAGTTAATCTCGTGATTTTTTTGCTATTATCTTTCTGGCAACACTAGTTTTGACAGCTCACGCACGTTTTGTATCTTGTGTCACTGTCAATCATCTTCAGTTTGGTCTATAATTTAATCATGAATCGTCTTACAAACGAACAACGCTTGCAAATTATTGAATTTTATTACCAAAATGCGTGCTCTGTTAAGAAAGTTCATCGCGCGCTTCTTCCATTTTATGGTCAGTTTAATCGACCTACTGAGGCTTCTATTCGGGCTATTGTAAAAAAATTTCGCACCAAATTTACATTGTTGGACATTAAACCACCAACACGCTTACGTAGAGTGCGAACTGAAGAAAATATCGCAGCCGTATCGGCCAGTGTTGGTGATGACCGTGAATTATCGATTCGGCGCCGTTCGCAGCAATTGGGCCTCTGTTACTCCACTACGTGGAAAATTTTGCGGAAGGATTTGAGTGTGAAGCCTTATAAGATACAGCTGGTGCAAGAATTGAAGCCAAACGACCTACCACAACGCCAAATTTTTGGTGAATGGGCTCTTGAAAAGTTAGATGAAGATCCACTTTTTTTTATCGAAGAATTGTGTTCAGCGACGAGGCTCATTTCTGGTTGAATGGATACGTGAACAAGCAAAACTGCCGTATTTGGAGTGAAGAGCAGCCAGAAGCATTGCAAGAGCTACCAAAGCACCCACAAAAAACAACCGTTTGGTGCGGATTATGGGCTGGCGGCATCATTGGGCCGTATTTCTTCAAAGATGATGCGAATCACAACGTTACTGTGAATGGTGAGCGCTACCGTGCGATGATAACAAACTTTTTTTTGCCCAAAATGGAAGAGCTTGACTTGCATGACATGTGGTTTCAACAAGACGGTGCCACATGCCACACAGCACGCGAAACAATGGACCAATTGAGAGGCGAGCTCGGTGAACAGTTTATTTCACGCTTGGGACCAGTCAATTGGCCGCCCAGATCGTGCGATTTAACGCCTCTAGACTATTTTTTGTGGGGCTATGTTAAGGCTAATGTCTATAGCGACAAGTCCGCTTCGATTGACGCACTGGAAGCCAACATTGCCAACATTATTCGTGAGATACCGGCCGAAATGTTGGAAAGAGTATGCCAAAATTGGACTAAGCGGATGGACCATTTGAGGCGCAGCCGCGGCCAACATTTGCATGAAATAATCTTCAAACATTAAATTATATCGACCCAACTATCGATCCAAATAAATATTTCATGCTTTTTTCTGAATTTTATGTGTGTTTTTTTTTAATTTCCGATAGTTCTTATAAAATCACCCATTATATAACTAAAAAAGTTCACTCATTAATGATTTACATAAATTTATACATTTAAAAAAATATTTGTTAAAAATATAAGCAATATTTTGTCGAATCAGTAAAAGTTTAGCTAAAACTGTAGTAACTAATAGTAAGGCAAAAGTACTCATAAATATTTAAATTTAACTAAATTTTGGTAACAAAAATCGCCCTGTAGATTTGAATAATTTTTTTTCTATGTTCAATTTATTACTTTTATTGAACCTGAATAATATTTTAACTAAAGGTACGTAATATTGAAGAAATTTCTTCATTTTATTTTAGTTAAATCAATAGTTGAAATTTTGTAGGTTATAAATAAACTACATTTCTTCAAGTTTACATCCCACTGTGCAGTATTTAGATAATTGTCTAACACGATTGCCGGAAGTGATATGCAAAAATTAAATGCAAATTGTTATAAAGGCTGTCCCAAAATAAACGCAAGATTTAAATTTGTCACCATTTGTGCATTAGAGTGTTGACAGCCTGTAAAACACAATTCGATAACTGACAATTAAGGATTAGGAAAAATACAACGTTAAGCTACGTACACACGGTTGACAGATCTTACAATATTGCTAGTAAAATTGTCTGAAAATGTATTACAATCGTGTGAACTGCCAATTTTTAACTTACAGCGTTGTCAGAAAAACCATTATCAATCACTTGTAGCACGACAATGTTGTCTGGCATCTGACAATCGTGAGAACATTCTTCGTCGACATTACCAGATAATTGGCTGATATTGTAAGTTCAGTTTTAATTGTCAGATGTATAAAATTAATAAACCTGACAATGGCATCATTGTCAGAAAAAAGTTTGATGGGCAACACTGCCAAGCAGATGGTTGTTGACATACATAAGTGGCCATGTCTTACAACATGTCTGGCAATTTTTTTCATCTAACAATCTGACAACCGTGTGAACTGACAATTTTTGTTGTCAGATGAATTATTTGTCAGACCATAGTCGGACAATGAAATTGTAAGATTTTCTTACGATCGTCTGAACACACAATTTACTTCTGCGGGACAATTTTTCATTGTCACTATATTGTCAGCATGTTGCCAAATCTTATAATATTGTAACATCTGACAACCGTGCGTACATAGCTTCAATGTGCTTAGTGCATAAGCACATTGAAGCCAGCAGAGAACCGACTTCAATATGTCAAATGACACCAATCAAAATATTATAAACAGCTTGTTTTCTATGTTTCCCAGATATATCAACATTTCATAGGAGCTATCCTAATCATCAGCAGACTTTGGAAATTTTTAAAAGATATTCTCAAACATTCAACTTTATATACCAACAATCTAAATAAATTATTGAGAGTTTAAAATGAAAAATACTTTAATATTACCTGCACAAAAAACAAGCTTTTTCATTTATACACATCTCAACCAACGGTTCAGTTCATTTGTTTGAAAGGTGTAAAGAAATGTAGAGAGGTATTAGTGAAACCCATGCCATATTAGTGATTTTTGCAAAAATTGGAGTTGCCGTATTGCTTCCGGGGAAGTGGGGGGATTTTGGGGATTCACGAAGCCGGTTTTAGAAATTCCCGGAAAAAATCGGAACCACTTCGTTAATCGATTTGGACTCGGTTTTTCATATTCGGTGCGCGTATTTGTCGTGGAACATGCATCTGAACTATAAATGGTCATTCGTTTTAGTGCGAAAATTGAAATCGCCGTATTGTTTGTGAGAAATACAGGGGATTGTGGCGTTTCCTGATTCTGACTTTAAGTGTTCCCAAAAAAAAAACCCGTAATAGCTTAGCCAACCGCATCGTAACCGGTTTTTCATCTCCGGTGCGCGTCTTGGCCGTGGAACGTGTATCTGAACTATTAACGGTCACACGATTTATTACGAAAATTTAAGTTGCCATATTGTTTCCAGGGAAATGGGGTATTTTGGCGGTTCCTGAAGCTTATTATGGGAATTAAAAAAAACAACTCGGAGCGCGTTATATGGATAATTACCTGGTTATATGGATAATTAATTTGATATCGAAGCGAGTTTATTAGTTTTTTAAACTATATTTATTTATATTAAATTGCTCTTTTTAATGCTTTTTTTTTTAGAGAAAAGAGCTTTCTTCATAAAAGATTGATGATATTTTATAATTTTATTAAGCTAAAAACTCTAAGGTAGCCACACTGAAGCATACTTTTATGTAAATAAATTTATATTGCTGTATAGTCTGCTGTGGTCTATGTGTATTCAACATGGTACACACAAAATTGAAGTTGCCATATTGTTTCCAGGGAAGTGGAAGATTTTGACGATTTCTGAGGCCGATTTTTGGAATCCCAAAAAAAAAAAATGGAAATCGTTTTACTGATATTTCTTAATTTTTGGTTTGATATCGAAGCGTGTTTTTTAGTTTTTTATACGATAACTATTTTTTAGACTAATACTGATTTGAAAATGGAGAAGTAATAAATGAATACTTTTTTTGAATGTAAATAATCTACTACTAAATAGTTACACTTTCAAAAAATAAAAGCAATTTTAATTTGTTAAATTTTTGTTGAACTTTTATAATTTTTTAAATTAAAAATTTTTTGGTTTGTACATATGTACATCAGATTTTTAGTTCAAGTATTTCCTTTCTTAAGTTTTTTCTTAAGAAGCACTTTTTACAATACAAATTTGCTGTGATCAATAATTATTGATTGAAGAAGACAAGAAAAATAATAATCAAATCTTTAGCTGGGGGACAACTAGCTGTTTCGTAGTCGCTACACTACTCATCAGCACCCACTGGGATTTGAAAAGCAATTTCATTTTAACATTCTTTTTTAATATCTACGAACTTATAAAAACTGAACTGGTTGCTGCACACTTTGCTTTGAAGCTGGCTGCATAAGAATGTTTTTTGTTTTCTTAGGCTGTCCACCTCAAAGTGGATGCTAGAAGCTATAATACTAAAGGGCGATATCTAGTATTTTTCTTATGTATTTGTTTAAACGTCGCGACGTCAGAGTGAAAGCGAAACTTAATGCGAGTTTATTCTACAAAGCTGATAGTAGCGTTGTTGTTTGTAGCACGTTGTAGTTTCTTCTATTTTCTTTTTGTTTTGTGCATTTAAATCCGATTTTTGTTTATGAATTTTTGTTTATGTGTTGTTCGGTAACATTTTGTGTTAAACTAAATAAAAAATAAATTAAAAAATATAAGAGAAAAACTAATATTAACAAAAGAAATCGCTTTATGTCATATAGGGTACATACTGACAACATCTAGTATTGATATAGCTTATCTGCGCTTTACTTTTGTGGCCCACTATAACCTGAGGGTTTTTTTGCATGCTACCCTCGTATGAGAAACTCCTTTTACCACAAGCCAACTTTATTAGCAAAACAAAAACCAGAAAAAAAAAAAATACAAAAACAGCTGAATACTTCGAAAATTTTCTTAGTCGTGCAGCCAAAGTAACCAGCGAAATATTCTTCGTTAGTTGGAACATTTTTCATAAATTTTTTGATCGTCAATTAATGTCGAATATTTTATGAAATCGATTCCTTTTTATTATGATTTCGTTTAAGGCCTTTTTTCCCCGGCCAATATTAACTTACATACATTTATGAATGTGAACAGGAATGGCATAATTTAGGCTTTAACCCATTAAGGAGCGCCTGCTAATGCATTCTATAGCATAATTGTTCAGTACATATTTTCGTAGGAATTTCACTTACATTTTAGATTTACATTTGTGCAATACTCATGAAATTTTTAAAATTTTAAAATGAAAAATTTTTGTTATCAGTCATGAAGTCGATAAAAACTCGAAACCACTTCACTAACCGAATCGTAATCGGTTTTTCATATTCGTGCGCTTTTTGGCCGTGGAACGTGTATCTGGACTACAAACAGTTATTCGATTTCGATTGTTATCGGGAAAGCGGGGGATTTTGGCGATTTCTGATGCCGATTGTGGGAATTCAAAAAAAAAAAAACAAACTCGGAACGCATTATACGGACAATTGAAGCGTGTTCTTAGTTTTTCAAACTACGAGTATGCATATTTATTTAGTATAGTAAGTGATTATATAGAATTCAGATTTTATTTTTTTTTATTAACAGCCAATGCTAGATGAAAAGTTGCTTTTTCGTGTATTGTATTGGTAAGTCACCTTCCCAATGCTCAGATAGTTGCAAGAATATCCATCCTTCTCAGTCGAGTGTGGCCGCCAAAGTTAAGGATACTACGTGAAATTCAAGTCTGTTCATATGTCTTGCGCGTATTTTAAAAATTCATCTTTCACTAAGGGTACACCTAGATCTTAGTGAATTCGTGAGTTTTTTATCTACACAGAAAAATAATTTTTTCGTGTTCAATAACGAAATTCGTTGAATCAATTAATAAATCGTTGGAATGCGGGCCTGTAAAGGAATTCGTCGATTCAAACAAAAGTTCAGTAAAAATTTATTTATTGATCGAAAACAACATTTTTTTAAACAACAACAAAATACGATATCCAACGTTTTTTTTTTGGTATTTATGTATATGCATACAAATCATTTTTTCAGACAAACATTTTATTGATTTTTTTTTACTATAATTTTTTATTTTGGCGTCTTTGAATTTTCTCAACTCAAAAAACACAAAAAAAATTTTAATAATTAACAGAGACGTAAGTCAACACCAAACTTAAGCCAATAAAAATTTTAGCGAAGACATTATGAATTGTACTGCAAATAAGTATTCCCTATTCCAAATTAGAAAGATTATGGGCTTCTTCTTCGCTCTGCACGCAAAAAAAAGACAGTTTGATATGTGATTGCAACAACATTAGTATATATTCTGTAACATTGTGCATTATTGTTAAATACTGTATATTATCAAATTAATTATAGTTGGTTTCTCTATAAATATGTCATTATTTGCATTCTATAATTCTATTGTTAACATCTATAAATTTCAAAATATGGTTACATACAACAATAGCAATTTTAAAAATTTTTTAAAAACAACAATAGCTTTTATCACACTCAACATCAAAATATATATTTTTATCATATATATAATCCGCAAATTCATATACAACAATAGTAAGTTTACAGAATATATTTACTATTGTCGTGATTAACAATATTTTCCTTCTAATCGTTGACATTTTGTTTCAGTTTGATATTTTCTTTGGAAACAATAAGATGTTGTGTGTGTTTGTTTAAAAATTAAAAATATATACATTTGGTCAGCTATATAAAAAAGCGTGAAATTGTAAAAAAATACATATTGAGAACATAAAAAGGTAAATATTTTTTAATATTAAGATGAAAACATTCCTACATATATATGGTGTATCCAACAACACATGCAACCATATTATTATGGTTATATATGACTTTTGAAATTTTGATTGAAATACTTAACAAATATTTTTTGTTCTGTTGCAGCTAATGGATATATCAGAGAGGAAATTCTGCATTAGTTCCATTTAGATGCATTCTGATTATTATTATTTTTTATTCATTGTATTTATTTTACACGTATATATTGTATTGTATACAAAAATATGCTTCTATTACAATAAAGATATTTATTAACGGTTAGTTAATGAGAGTAATATGGTTATATATGAGAATAGTATGAAAGGTTAGTATAATTGCGTATGTTACTTATTATTACAATACACCAATGTTAAACCAAAATATAGTATTGTTGCTTCGAATATTTTTGTTACAATACTATGCTGCATCCACTCAATAGCGTTGTAATGTAACAATATAGTATTACCAAGTGCAACCATATAATCCAACAATAGTATGTTACCCTTAAAATATTGTTGTATCAACCATATATATTTTTTTACGTGTGGGCGCACCGTGCGATATTATTAAACTAACTAGCCCCAGAGGGTGCTTAAAGGTGCCAAATGTATGACCAGCTTGCAATATTTTTGTAAAACCAATAATATTGTAAAACATACCCAGCTTCCATCTACAATCATTAGGTGGGTCACCATACAAAAACTTAATTTTCTTTTTGAACTTCAAACTTTTGTATGAATTGTTTATTTATTGTTAAGGCAGTTTTTTTAAATCATATTATTTATTCATTATTCTCATCGATTAATCGAATAATTATTTAGATTTAATCGCTTGATAGGTAGATGTTAAACCAAGGGTGCCCAAGCCTATACGCTTGATACTCAATTGTTTTTGTAAATGCGATTAGCTATAGGGCTTTGCTCTTTAATACACGAATACTGCGCTCAGCACTAGTAATGAAAAATACCCAAACAACTTCGTCTTATATATTTTTTTGTCGTTCTCCACTGCACACACACAAAAGCAAAGCAACAACACTGTCGTATGTGTTGCTGGTAAACAATGACGACAGCGATTATCTGTGTGAATTTTGTTTTTGTAAATGTTTTGCTTTTTACAACAAAAAATACTAAATAAAAATAGTTTTTCTTTAAATATATTGGTGTTTACTCTTCCATATAGAACTTGTGGGCACCCCTGTGTTAAACAATTGCTTGAATTATTCGAACACAGTTGAAAGGCGATTAATGAACATCTTTTTTAAATGACTTAACGGTTTTTTTCTCCTTTAAGCATTTTTTTTTATTTTAATTTTTATATAATATCCTTAAAGGAAATAATTTAAAAATTAATAAACCCAATTAAATATTTATTTAAGTCGAAAAAATTATTAATTATAATAGTTTTTTCCCTACAGTGAGTTTCTTAAATTTTTTGTATAATACATAATTATAAATTCGTATCTTGATACTAGTTTTTCGACCTTTTCAAAGTATAATTGTTGTTTAGATGAGCTGGGGGTCACTTGTTATAGAAAAAAGTATTAGTTTATTAATCGGTATTTCGACACCCGATAGTGTGTTTTCTTCAGGAAAATTTTTAATAAACTAATATTTTTTTCTACACTGAAAAAATTTTGTTCAGAAATTCTCTGAATTTTGACATTACTTTTATGAATTTTTTCATTATTTTTCAACCATTGTAACTTTTCATAGAAATAATGAAACAAATTTCATTAGATTATTTTAATGAAAACCTTCATAAAAGTAGTGCAACATTTTAATAAGAAACATGACTTATTTTCATTAAAAGTATGAAAGACAAATCATATGATTAGTGAAATCTTTAGATCAAAGAATCAATTTCATAAAGCACATAAAAACTGTACATTAAATTAATGATAAAGTAACATTTATTTAATGAAATAACTTCTTTCTACTAATGTAATATATTCATTAAAAATATGAAACTCCTTCATAAGGTCAGTGAAGTTATTTCATTTATCTAATTTTATTATTCATGGAGCACCTGAAAAATTTACATTAAATCAATGAAATAGTTACATTTGTTTAATGAAATAATATCATAACATTCACTAATGTACGTAATAAGATCAATGGAATTATTTCATTTATTCATTGATACTTTATTTCAGTACTATTCCTTGCTTTTGTGAAATTGTACCTAATTATGATAAAAGAAAATGTTGAAGAAGTATTCACCAAATAAAACAGATTTTATTAATTCAAATGACTTCAATACACTGGTATTTAAATTTTTTAAACTATTGTTATGCTGACTTGAGTACAGACACATATGTACATACATACACATGTTCGGTAGCCAGAAATTTATTTGTCATTGATCTAATGAATTCTATTTCATTGGAAACTCATAAAACTTACATTTTAACAAAGAAAAACTTGACATTTTTTAAACTAAAGCTTAAGATTAATAAATGCCCATTAATATATCTTACCAAAATTCAAAGAATTTAAAAAAAATTAAATTTTGTTGTAGTCATAAATCCAACGATTTTTTTTAATGAAACTATGAAACTTAATGCAACCATTCTGATGGAACTATTTCATAATAACTATATATGAAGTTTCATGCATATTGTGAAAAGTTTTCATTGGATTAATGAAAAATATTTAATGAAACAGTTTCATTAAATATATGACGCTTACTTCTTTCAGTGTATAACAAGTGACCTCAAGCTCATTGAATAAGTTAGATTTTTTTTTAATAAGCACATACATATGTAATGCAAGTATTATTGCCTACACGTTTAAAAAATTTCGTGTGATATTTTTAAAGCAAGCAATTAATCCTTCGCCGCACAATGGTTTAAGCCCCACCAAACAGAATAAATATCAGCTTTGTTGTGCAGTAAGTTAATGTGAATATTTCAGATATATTTTGTGGTTTTTTAGAAATGCTTTGTCATAAGAAGCAATTATTACATTTATATTTTATAAGTTTATGAGGCTTGAATTTTTGTTTGCATACAAAATATATTTCTTCGTCCAAGCCAACAAAAAACAAAAAAAAGCATAATAAAAAGAACTTAAGATCTTAAAGATTTCAATTCTGTTTTTGTTCATTTAACTAAATAACGAAATGATTTTTTAATAAATAATATGAACAAAAAACAATAATACAAACTGATCATCAACACCGCCAGATTAACTTCGTTTTGTAGACAACAAGATCACATAATAAAAGGTTACATACTCCTATACTCGTATATAGCGATAAATACAAACGGAGACCGATTCAGAAAGTCGACCAACAATAAGAGTGTCGCCAAAAATCGTATTTAGTACAAATTATTTTATTCTTTATTAAACACAAAAAACAAAACCAATTAAAACACAGCCTAGATATGCATCGGAAACAACAATATTATCACTAAGCAATACGAAAGGAGAAAAAAAAAAGAAACATATTAAATCTTGACTTTTTTTAAGCGGTTTTATCTTCCACATCTGTCGGTATCATTTCGTTTGAGTTTTAATTTTGTTCTGTGTTTAATTTTTAATTTTCAACCTAACCACACTTTTAAATGAATTTTATTAATATTGTTTCTTTACACTCTGCCTTTATACGAGTATAACTACAAATGCATATCAACACACCGCCTGTTTGCTTTAATATTATCTTAAATCAAGAAATATGTTTGTGAACTAAACGCACTTTTAATGTTTTTAGTTCCTCTAAGAAAATCATTTTCAAACGCATATAAAAGGTTCTCTTTTAACGTTTATAGCTTTGAGTTGGCAACACAGATTTATTTGACATTTAACAGCTTGTAGTTGCTTTTTGTTTACGAGCAGTTTCGCAGCACAGCGGCTCTTGCAAATTATTGTAACTCATTATTAAAATTCTCTTTGATACTTAAATTCCAAACAAAATGTTGGAATCCGATCAGTCCCACTGTGGTGGCAAAATTACTATAACACCATTACATCCACAGAAAATAACTATTTGGTGCGCTTCATGGGCTGGCGAAGCTAATGGTTCAAATTTCTTCGAAAACGATAATAGCCGGAATGTTTCAGACAATTGTGAACATCTTTCCCTAACTTCTGAAATATAAAAAAGTAGTGGTCCTTCATTTGTTGTACGAGTAGCATATAAAACTCTAGATAGACCCAGCATGGTCATGGCTCAGTTAAGATTTTCAGAACCCTTTTCAAGGGCGTATTGGCAGAACGTGAGGTTCTGTTTTGCAGACTATTCTAGCGCCGATCGTGGTTTAAATGCATAAATCTTGGCTGCAATGTTCATGCTGTAGTTCAGACCTAACACTTCTAGGAGAGGAGGGAATAGGGGACCCCCGTTTGTTGTAGCAAATAAAACTCTAGGAAGTCACATGACTTATGCTGTATTGGACTTCCGGTACCCTTATCAACGGCTGAACTTGGCAAAAAGGGTATCAGCAAAGTCCCCGGGAGGATTTGCCTAATAGTTCATCCCTGTACTGATCATGGTTGAGGTGCTTGCTTTGTGTGAAACGTTTTGACTATGGTGTACAACTAAAAACGCAGGAAGGGGAACTAGTTGCCCTGATAACTTTGAGGCATGCCAGTTTTTTGGGGCTAATAACCATTTAGGTGCTGTCGTCTTGCAAGAAATATATGTACTTTAAGGAACCAGGGGTAGTAGTTAGACGGAAGTGTTGGTTAAGGCCTGATGTTCTTCTGATGGACTTCATCCTACCAACTCAGCCTTGTCTTCAATAACCCGCGGGAAATTTGTATACAGGAGAAATTAGAAGGGCCGAATTTTTAAGCAAGGGATTTATGTATATGGTTTCAACCTTATGGCAACAAGTTGCGACATGTGTGAGCCTAGGAATATGGGGGCGCTAGTAAATCGTAAATAATTCACCCCTCGGAGTTGGTCCATCATCAGATTAGGCCGAAAAGGCATATCGGTTTTCGGGGAACTAATTGCAGTCTTTTTCCCCCTATTGTTTTTTGGACCAGTACTTAGGAGATAATCCCTACATATGCAGTGTACTACTCAGAAACTAGGGAAATAAGTCAGGAAGAGGAGGAGGAAAGAAGGAGTAGTGTTTGTGATCGTTCGAGTGGAACCTTCTAACGTTGTAAGCAGCAGGACACACGTCTGCAGACAACTTGTTCCACGGATAAACTATATAACTCAAAATGGAATTCTCTCTGTAATGTGTTGTGCGATTTGCGGATAATCAACCACAAATGGATGAACTCTGTTGATGATCGCGTATTGTATTTAAATATATGGGTTTCGGAAATAAGATGTTTAATATTGGCAGAGCAAAGTCCATTATAGTAGTAATAAAACACAGAAACACGCCATACTCTGCGATGATGCTTTAGGGAGTCAATAGAGTTGGATACCCTACTGTCACCGATAAACTTCTTCGCTCTCTCTTGCACAGCAGCGGCTCATGAGAGTTATATCCCTTTTACGGCCGGATATAGGCAAATAGTAAGTAGATCGGATGAAGTGAAGTACATCTTACACCGTTTCAAAAAACCAAGACACCTAAACGCATCTTTAGAGAAATGCGAACACACACTGTATTTTTATTCCAAGGAAATCAGGAGCATCCGATTTTCCAATATTTATACCATTCCTGCAAGGGGAATAACCAGAATTGATGGATGAACAAGTTAGTTAGTTAAGGGCTAATGCTCTTAATAGTATTCGGGTCACCAACTTATTATAAGGGACATCCCTAGAGGATAGGGATATAGGCCCCTTTGCGGACAACTCATATCAGCGTGTTGGAAAAGAATAAAACTCCACACGCTGGAACATGCCCAAGAAAAGTGGCTTACAGAGCCCACATGATTTATATCAAGGAACCTGTGGCCGCACATTAACTCTAAGAGAACGGGGGAGCTATTAAAACTTCCCAGATCTCTCCTAAGAATGACGGTAGCAGTCATCACTGGATGGAACCATGCCAGAAGACTAGGTCTACCCTATAACGACTTTTGTAGAAGCTGCCAAGACGAGAAGAAGGAGGAGACGATCCTCGGTATGTGCCCGGCTTTGGAGCACCATCGTCTAAGATGCTTAGGCGAGAGGAGCTTCAATAGCCTATCATCTCTGGACTTGGTCAAACCGACTGCTATAGCTTCTTTCATAAGAGGCAGCGGATGGATAGTAAATCAGTAATGCTACATTAGGCAGTTTCCCACCTTTCCTTTTCCTCTTCCGCACTCCTTCTATATCCTTAATACTTTTATTTTTTTCTGCTATTATACCCTAACTTTTCAGGCAATCACAAAGGGAACGACCTTCAGGACCTAAGTGAGCTGGAGTATCCAAGTACTCTTTGGGGAATCCAGCGGCCTGCCTACCTAACCTAACCTAACTTTTTGTATTCCATTTACTATTCGGAAAATTGCGAATTATATTACTTCTGCCTCAGATTAGGTCGTTATGGCGGCCTCATCAATTATAAATAAATTACGCAGATACGCCTTTGCGACATGTCCAAAATCGTATTTAAAATAGGTTATCTAGCCCCTAAAACACGTTTCACTGACATTCAAAATATATTTGTCTGTTTTATTACGAATTAAAATTGTATAGCTCTAAAAGAATACCCTTTATATCTATAGGAACATTTTGTAAATTAGATAGAAAGATTCACTTTATAACTACGCACTGATAACTCAAGATATTAATATTTTGACTTATGACTAAATTGCAACAAACGAATGAGCTGCATAAGACTAAATACCATTTTGTAATTCTTTCCAATTTTGAAACGATCAAAATCATTAAAAATTTGGTTGATTTTAATCTTCAAAAGTGGCGCAAGTTCGAACAGTATCAGAATTTTTTATTGCTTTTCTTGTAGTTAATTTGTTTCGCATTCTGGTAAACTGGCTTTGTGTGAATGAATGAGTGTGTCACTGAGCGTTAATGATTTTAAGGATCATGTTTTACATGATATTTTAATGTCGTTAATTATCATTATCATTACGATCAGTCACACAACCGTTTTAAACAAATTGTTTATAATCATTTCGTATTGTATTGACTGTATTGGAGTCAGACGCCAATCAGTTTTGTTGAAAAACCAATTCGGTTTTATGTTTTTATGTGATGAAATTAAATTGTTCCCAAGAGTAGTTAGATTTAGATTCTGATTAGCCCTTCTTTTATTTAAGTTAAAAACGACAAAAGAAAATTTTTGCAATAAGTAACAAACCACTTGACAACAAACGGGAAGATGAACACGAGTTTAGCTCAATAGGCAAGAGAAAAGAAGGAACTTGACATCAGTAAAGCAGCAGTTAAATGAAAGAGACTTGACTACCCAACGAATTAAGCATAGAAACAGTCTAAACTAATACTAAACCATTGCAAATGAATGATTTGAAAAAGACAAGGGGTGAAAAGGAATTTAACGCGGCTAATTGGATGCAACTTTTATTTGAATTAAAATAAATATTAGAAATGAGAAAAGTAGTAAAATGGCTTTCTTGACAACTCGCAACCACTAAATTCTTTAAGAGAGGCAGCCAGACTATTTACTTAAATTCTTCAAGATGAAACACTCCGGACGCGATGCCTTACAAGGGGTCTTGCGAATTTTGAAAGTTAATATCTGTTATTTTTGCGGTCAGTTTTGTCAAATCACCATGGATGGATATAATGTAGAAAATTTATTTATCTTCGAGAAAAATTCGGCACATTTTACTTTATGGTCGCATTTATTGTTTTATGGCAAAGTCATTGGTAACGTGATATATAAGTTCTAGCCCATTTGGTGCAGTAAAGGATACACTAAAAATAATAAAATAAACTGCAGTGAAATTTAAGATCTGCCGAAAATATTGAGGCAAATCGGATCGTAAGAATTTTGCGTCTCCAAATTGTTCAGCTATATTACGAAAAACAGCGTTCTGTGAGAAACGTATTTCATGCGATTTGAGGAACTCACGGCACGAATAATCGACTTACTGACCCACTTGCCAATACCATTCGCAAATTTGAGTCCCAGTTTACAGTGGCGGATGAAACTTGACGAGATCAGACTGTTACCGTCAATAGTAACCATCTTTGCACTACGTTAACGGACTGTGGCCTGCCTAAATTTCAAATGCATAATCTCACTGAGGTCTGGTTTCCACAATTTTAAATACGGCCGGTCGAACTCACAACTGATTAGTTAATATCGTACATATGTATATAACTAAAAAAGTTCACTGATTAATGATTTACATACAAATACGTCTCACAGTTAGGAGAATTATTAGCAAATAATAAATTAAAAACTAGTTTTTCACTGCCAGAAAATCCTGTACAAACAACTGGGGTTATAACAAATGCATATACGTGATCAATATCAACGTAAGGATAATTAAAGAGCTCGGTGGCTTCGAAGACTTGTATGGAAACTAAAAATTTGAAATGTGTTTTTCTCGAAACAATCTTTTTTGCGTTATGACTATGTTGCAATTAAGGAGCGATATGTATATAACTAAAAAAGTTCACTGATTAATAATTTAAATGGAAATAAATTTGTTAAGCAACTACTTTGGTGAGCAATTAATATCACGTCTCCGTTAAAATGGCCGCCTAGATCGCGCGATATTACAACTTTGGAATGTATTCTCTGCGGGTATGGAAAGTCTGAGGTCTTTGGAAATAAGCCAACTCCCTAGGGGAGCCAATATTACCCGTGTTTTTTGCAAGATACCAGTTGCTACGAGTATGCTCGAACGTGACGCTCAAAATCGTATCTTCTGAAGCGACCACACCTGAGACATACTCGTAGTCGAGACCAACATTAACATAATATGATTTTGAAACAGTAAATGTCATAAAATGTTGTTTTTTACCGATAATACAAAACAAACAATTGTGTTTATTATTACTCTAATAATTAATAACATGTATCATTGAATGAATGTCGCCACAGTTATAGCATTGATCATATTCAATATATGACGAAATTCTCTCATGGCTATTTACATAATATTCATTTCATAATTCTGATGGTGCGCTGTCATCAATATAGAAAGTGATAATTCTTTTGTATAAGTTATTAAAGAAATGTCTGTATATACGAAAAAATTTTTCTTTTTAAATTCCCACTATTTTATTAAAAATAATGGAATATATAGTTAAATGTTTGAAGATATTTTTTAAAGGTCCCCAAGTCTACTAATGATTAAGGAAGCTAGGAACCACAAAAAACAAGTTTACTTCCAAATTTTTGTTTTATTTTACATTATAAATCAATCCTCACCTTATAGCACCAGATATTTTAATGCTATAAAACATGACATGTTGGAAAGGCGTTGTCTACACTGGAACATATTTGCTTCATAATTCTAATGAACCTCATTCATTGGATAATTTTCATTAACGGAATGAAAAATTACGTTCCATCAATGAAGATTCATATCATTCATGAAAATATTCATTGAAGTTGATTCATTAGGTTTCAGAATTTCATTGGAAAATTTCATTGGATTTTTTATAAAAAGGCTGGGTGCAAAATTTTTGAGATTGAGTAAAAGTAACGTGTTAAATATATTATAACTACTAACTCAATGGCAATTTAAATTATATATTAGTTTAATAAAAATGGCAATAGTTTTTTAGTTCTTATGAAAATGTTCATTACATCGATTAAACTTTCCATTAGAATTCATAAACTACCCTTATTTTAAATACATACATAGTTGAAATTAAAAGCAAAGAGATGGACTCTTCTCTGGTTTTTTGCTTAAAGGAATATTTATGCTATCACAAAGTCACACGTAATTTTTTCTTTAGCCTTCGATTTATGTATACCCAAAGCAAAGGTTTTATTTTTGCACGCAATGGGACTTTTTTTATTCTGACGAGATCAGACAACACATCAGAAGTTTCCAAAAGCAGAAGCAAACATTTAACATAAGAAATGTCTTTGCTAAAGTTCATTGTTTAAAGTGATTTTGAAGTCAATATACAACGTATTAGTGCTTGAGATATACAGGGTGGCCCAGAAAGACCGAAGTGGTGTGAATTGCTTATAACTTTTTATTTAAGAGATATTTTTTTAATTTTTTTTTTTTTAAATACATTAAATTTATGGGGAATATTTTTGGATTAGTTATTAAAAATGATATCCCGCAAGTGGTGGCCATATTCTGCGTCGCACAAATGTGCTCTTTCCAACACATTTTCCATGACCTTTCGCAAAACTTCCGGTGGTATGTTGTTAATTTCTTCTCGAATATTGGTTTTTAACTCCTCAATAGTCCTAGGCTTATTAACATAAACTTTTCCTTTTAAATAGCCCCAAAGAAAACAGTCTGGAGCGGTTAAATCCGGGGAACGCGGAGGCCAATTAAAATTGCTGTTACGAGAAATTATTCTTTCACCAAAGATGTCGCGTAAAAGAGTCATTGTGGCCCTCGCAGTGTGCGCTGTGGCTCCATCCTGTTGGAACCATATTTGCGGATGGTTTTCCACGGCTGGCCTTACAAAATTTTGCAACATGGCCCGATATCGATCACCATTGACGGAAATGGCGACACCTTGTTCATTTTCAAAAAAAAATGGGCCAATGATCCTTTCTGAAGAAACACCGCACCAAACGGTACACTTAACTGGGTGCAATTGTCGTTGATGAAGTACTCTCGGGTTTTCCGTAGCCCATATCCTACAGTTTTGCTTGTTAACGAACCCATTTAATTGAAAATGGGCTTCGTCACTCATTATTAAGTTATGAATAAAATTTGGATTCTCTTGTGCTTTTTGCTGGAAATAAATTGCATAGTCAAGTCGTTGCTGGTAATCTGTTGGTTTCAATTCTTGGACAAGTTGAATTTTGTATGGAAACAATCCTATGGTGTGCAAAATTCGCTGCAGCGACGTCCTTGAGAGGCCCAGTTGTGACGAACGTCTCCTGGTTGATGTTTCTGGATCCTCCCGAATACTCTCCTGTAC
The DNA here is from genome assembly GCA_914767995.1 of Thecocarcelia acutangulata. NCBI lineage: Eukaryota > Metazoa > Arthropoda > Insecta > Diptera > Tachinidae > Thecocarcelia > Thecocarcelia acutangulata. The sequence goes on along the minus strand of OU612094.1, from coordinate 32,733,974 downwards.
CACTTGAATATTGTCAGCCGTGTGGACAGTTCGGTGTCTGCCGGGACCAGGAAGGTTCCTTACTGCTCCTTGTTCTCGAAAATTTGCAACCAGACGGTTTATTGTTGACTGAGAGGGTGCAACCCGCACATTAAATTGACGACGGTATGCACGCTGAGTCAACACAATGGACCGTTGATTTGAAAAGTAAATTTCAACAATTTGGGCACGTTGTTCAATTGTGTATTGCTCCATTATAAATTACCAAGTCTTCTTTACAAAATACTGAAAAGAAAAGAAAAAAAAAATTATAATAAAAAAGTTATAAGGAATTCACACCACTTCGGTCTTTCTGGGCCACCCAGTACATGTGTATATATAAGTGTCAAGAAATTTACACATTTTCATGTTCATACTTGTGTAATTATTTAAAAAATATTAACAATTTGTTAAAACAAAAATATTACAATACCTTATAGAAGTTTAATAATTTCGGTTTTTGCCAGACACTTTATAGAAAAGGACCAGCACATGTCACTTCATTCAAGCCACAAGTTCGAAGAACAAATATTACCTACTTTTCCAACCGAGAACAGAGAATTTTACAGAAGTGAAAAACCAGGAAAACTATACACAAAATATTGTAGTCTTAAAGAAACGTCAAAAACTATTTTCAATGCTGAGGATAATTTGCCATCAACTTCAAAATCAACGAAAAAACAATTTAGTAAGTTATTAAAAATATTGCTTTTAACATTTTAACATACGTACATATGTGCATAGCCTCATCTCAAGCTCAAAAGAATTATATATGTATGTATCTACTTACAATATATTTATGTAGTGTGTACTTAGAATGTTTAATTTTTAATAATAGTTTAATTTGTTTTCAGTTCCAGAAGAAGGCTAAAAAATTTCCTGATTCCAACTGGAAAGTTTATAAGAAAAATGTTTTAGGTAGAAAGAAAATGTAGCGGTTCACAGTAAAGGGCTCACAAGACTCATTCCTTTTTATAAGGAAGACATTGCAAGAACTTATTATTAATTTGATGTTATTATGCAATATTATTAAAACAATAAAAAATTATTTTATGCTTAATACAAAAAAAAATTCTTTAGTTTCTTTTCAGTAGCATAATTCTAATGAAAAAATATCATTAGAATAATGAAACTCTTCCTTGAACTAATGATTTTATTTCATTAGAATGAAGAACATTTTTTACCAAGTTAGTAAACATTTTCATTGGTTCAACGAATGTATTCATTACAATAATGAAGATATTTCATAAAAATAGTTACATTATTTTCATAGGCCTAATGAAATAAATACGTTTGAATAATGAGGAAGATTCATTGAAGGAATGAAAGTCTTACTTAATGTTAATGTACTAAATTCATAGAACTAATGATATTGAGTCGTTAACCTAATGAATGTTTTAATTGTCTTAATGAAAAGTATTCATAAGTATTACGAATCATGCTTCATTAACTTAATGAAGTTTTCCTTAATCCAACGAATATATTCATTATATAATTTTTTATGAATCAAGTCATTAGTCCAATGAAGGCTATCATTGGCCGATAAATAATGGAAATTTTCATTATATTAATGTCAAAATTCATTATATTGATGAAGAAATTCTTTTCAGTGTAGCGCTAACAACCTATATGTACTTCAACTGTTAAGACAAAAATTAGTGATATGAAGTGGCAAATGTAGTTGTGTGTGTTATCTACTTTTTTGTCTACAGCAAACTTTTTATATTAACAAATTGTTTAACAAATGATTTTTTTTTTAGTATATAATTTTATCTCTTTGATACTTAAAACGTCTCACATTGACATGTTGTTAGTCAGCCTCATTTTTATTTTATGACCTCTTATAAATTTAATTTCAATTACATATAATTGTATTGAACAAATAATTAGTTCTAACTAAATGCAAAATTCTTAAGAAATAATTCCTTGCAATGCTATAATTTTATTTTCTTATGTCTTCAAGTGTTGTAATTATGGCTTTATAATTTAACGATGACATTTTACGATGCCACAGCAGAAAAAATAGTTGAATGGCATTTTGCCAATGGAGTGTGGCCTGGTCTGGCGTGGCGTTCCTCATTTTATTTCTCATATTATATGTTAAATTATTAAAATAATAAAGTTAAACATGAGCATTTAATATCTTTTTGTTGAGTTGTAAAAACTTTACAGCCCAATCGATTTTGTAATCAGTGATTGTCATGTCATGTAAAAGCATTTTGTTTCTCTTTTAATGGGTTATTAACACAAAATGTTTATAATGGCAATTAACTAAATATCTGTTTAATGTGTAATAAAAATAATAATTATTATTTTTTTGTGTTATATCTTATAAAAAAGTTGTGTTTTACATTTGATGTTTAAATTCCACAATGGATTTGAAGGCTTCTTATTTTAGACTTCAATTATTTTAGTTCACTTTAATATTTGAGATCTTTTTGTAGGCTCTAGATTTATAACATTAGGAAGATCAGCTTAGAAAATAAAATTTTTAAATCAATATCGATCCTCTTTTTCTTTTTAATATTATATATTTTTTGAGCTTAAGTTCTGTCTTGGTTTTTTAATTTCTTTTATCTGGCAATATTTCGCAGTCATCAATGGCCATTGCCCGTTTGGGAACCATGCCAGGAGACTAGGACTACCCCATAACGACTTCTGTAGAAGCTGCCAAGACGAGGAGGAGGAGGAGACGATCCATCACCTCCTCGGCACATGCGCGGCATTGGAGCATCATTGTCTAAGACACTTAGGCGAGCGGAGCTTCAATAGCCTATCTTGTCTGGCCTCGATCAAACCGACCGCGCTAGTCTCTTTGATAAGAAGCAGCGGATGGCTAGTATAGCAGCATGTAACGCTACACTAAAAGGTTCCCGCATCTCCTTTCCATCCCCGCCCATCCTTTCCACTCACTATAATTTTCCTATAACTTCTTCTCTTCACTCCACTATTTTATTTTTTCAGGCCATCACAAAGGGAACGACTACAGGACCCAAGTGAGCTGGACAACCTAGATTATTGCGGGGTATCCAGCGGCCTGCCTACCTAACCTAACCTAGCTATTCCAACAGGTCAAGCCTTCTAACTTTTGTATGCAATTTGCAAGACAGTCAACGACAGACAAGACTCCAAGATTTGATGGCCTGGAATCCATAAAGAGCAGCAGTCTTTAACAACCAATCCATCACTTCTGGTTCCTTACATTACAGGCATCTCTTGCAAGTAAACAACTCCTCGGAGACTATAATTAGCCACCCAAAAACCGGCATGCACCATAGTTATCATGGAAAATTAAAATTTTAATAACCCCCCGTGTGATTTTAGTTTTTTTTTTTAACACAAAATCTGCTAAGCTTTTTTGCTTGTCTGCAATAGGCAGGAATCGAAGCTGCGACCTCGAGACTGTTGGTCGAATACTCTACCAAATCAGCCATCGAGGTCTAAGCTACAACCAAAACGTTTAAACCAAAATGCGCCAAGATGATGTGCAAAACACAATCTCCTTTGCTTTGCTGGTCCCAGTTCTGCTAATTAACCCTTGATAACGGTTTCAGAAATCCCAACATAACCTATGCTATGCTGAGACTTCGTAGAGTTTTATGTGCCACAACAAATGAGGGACTACTACCACTCTGTACCCCAAAAAGCAAAGTAGCATGGTTACGCATACCCCAAGACTAAGCCCGTTCCCCAGGTAGCCAGTGGGGAAGTAGAGTGAAGACTGTTGAAGGCCACTGGCAGAACAATCAGCCCCAAGACTACTAAGCAAACAGCCAGCCTAAATAATGCTGGGGGAGCGGTATATATGTACATGTGTATATGGAACTGCAATCAAACGCAGAGTTTTCAAACTCGAGTTCACAAATTCTAAAAGCATGCTCGAACACACATATGTATAATATGCTTATCAATCTCTTATTACTCTTATGTCTTTTAAAATCGTTTTAAAATTAAAAAAAAAATATTTTTTCTAGAACATCCGACAAATACTGCAAAACACCCCACACGTAACGTACCACGCACGTAAAAGCTTTTACGATCATGTTGACATGTGTGTAAAAGTTTATCGCAGATTGTCCAAACAGCAGGTTTATGTGTGTTACAAATACTAAATGGCGCCTAAGCATTTTACGATCTTATAACAAATACAATTTTTTACGATCATATTCTAATTCATTCCAAGCGGGATTACCATATTGGAATGCACTGGTGATGCACGATGCCTGGGTGGGTAATTGTTTTCTGTTGCTAACAAATTTCTATCTAACGTACTCGTATGTACGATATCAATTGTAAGTGGTAGTTTTCTTGTTCGATGGGAATTTGTTGTGCTACTATTTAATGGCTGGCGCCAAATCTTATTGTAAATGTTATTAAGTTACGATCTTTGATGACAATAAGTACTCGTGTGTAATAATGTTTGCATTTATTATACGAGTAAGTGGAAATTAAAATTTAAAACGAAATATGAGTATTTAAAAATAATGTGCAAATCGTAATGCTTTTATGACTATAAGTTATAAGATAGTTGTATAAAAATGTAATAAAATAAAAAAGTATTTTGCATAATTTTAGCAAAATTGAAGTTTAATTTTTCTAATCTATGTGTATATCTTTATTGGGCATTAATTACTTGAGTAGTTAAAAAGTACCGAAATAAATAAAATAGCTGAAAAACTTTCGCAATTTCAAACAGAGTACTTAGCTGAAGATAGATGTAGACTTAATCTACATAAATACCTAGCTTCTGACCCAACTACTTGAAGATCCAAAACCACGTGTTAACTTGTTAATAGCCCTCCATTTGGCTTCTGTGACATACGTATAATGTGAAGCGCGTTACTATGATCTATCGTCAATACAATGCATTTTGCTCTGACGAGATTAAAGGTATTGTTCTCAAAAGTTACATATTTTTACATAATACACGTTCATTGTTAGGGCTCCTTCACGTGAGGTCGATTGTCCAGTGAAGCTTACAATACATTACAGAGAGAATTCGTTCGTCAACCATACGATTCTTCTGTGTAACAAATTGTTTTCATAGAAAAAATTATAGTAAAAATAAAATCAACAAAATTTTTGTCTGAAAAAATAATTTGAATGCATATACTTAAATATAAAAAAAAATAACCTTGGATATTGTGTTTTGTTGTTGTTTAAAAAAATAGTTGTTTTCGATCAATTATTATCTTTACTAAACTTTTGTTTGAATCCACAAATTCCTTTACAGGTCCGCATTCAAACAATTTATTAATTGATTCAACGAATTTTGTTATTGAACACGAAACAAATTTTTTTCTGTGTGCAGACATACTTCCTGTTCTCCTTCTGATAACTTATTTTGCTAGTTCCGGTACAATGAGCCGCATATGTACGGGTCAGTCTTTGGGTACTAGTCTAAGGTATAAAAGGCATATAGTCTATATATAGTATAAAAGTTACCAGAGGTCAGTTGCTTAATGCCTTATAGTCTTTGTGCATTTCGACTTACTTAACCCGGTGTCTTCACTTCCTCCAATGAATATTACTTAGACTAAATAAAGACTCAGCTCTAAAGCAAGTTGGTTGTCAATATGACTAAGTCTATCATATTTTCGACATATTAGCCTACTGTAATCGTCACTCTCTTTTGTACACGGCGGAGTACCTCCAAAATAAACTTTGAGGCACCGACCCAAACATAGAAGTTCAAAAAGGAGTTCAAAATAGCCAGGAGAACTGGTGAAGAATGTCTTACACCGCTTTGGAAAATCGGGGCACTTAAATGATTCTTCTGAAACATGAAAAGTATATTGAGTCCAGCGAACAGCACGCTGAATTTTCATTCTAAGCATGTCAAGAGCATTCGAGTCCTCAATATCATTCATACCATTCATTTCTTTTTATCTTGTGTACTGATCTAGGAATGACCCCTATATGCAGTTCATTGACATTGAATAGGAAAATAGGTTATGAGGAGGAGGAAAAAGAGAGTAGTAGAAAGTTAGTTTGAATCAAACGGAGAGACCAAAACAAACGTTATCACAGTACTTAAAATGTTGGAATTAAATTAGCGCCCAGTGTATCCTTCCTACCTTCAACACTGCCCAAACTAAGAAAAATTAGTTCAACACCTCCTACACAAGATAAATTTTAAATCATATAAAGAAAACACAAACGATAGTGGAAAAAAACTCTCGTACTCATAATGGAAGACAAAACACTACTTCCTTGAGTACAGATGAAGTAGCATGCACGGTAATGCGTTTGTCTGCTTTTAAACACTGGCTCTTATAAGTTTTAAAATCGACCCTGTTCTTACGATCCCATTCGGAGATTAAAAAATCAGTATTTAATAAGTTGTCCATAGTTTGCCTCTTGCCGCTGATCTCGAAAAGGGCTGGTCCCATAGCTGAAAGAGCACGAAGGGCAAAGTAACAGTCATCTGTAAAAGAGTGTATAGGATGGGAAATATGACAAAGAAGGTAAATAAAAAAAAAAAAAATAACAAATACGAGTAGGAGAAAGAACCGAGTTTTGCGGTGTCCCTGAAATAATCTGAAACTTGTACAGTGCGATCTCTACCGAAGCTCTATATAAAACTGTGAAGAGGCAACAGCTCCTTGAATAAACTTTCTGTTCCCGAAAATATTACCTTGCACCAATGTCTTCAACAAGCTACTTTTGGGATTAAACTAAAACTCGATATTTTTAACGAACCTGTGAACAGCACCAGGATCCATTTGACAAGGTGCAACACTGGCTCTTCTTCCATGTTCTACTGGTTAACTTTTGGCAAAACTTTCAGAAATTTCTGCACATGCTTCTACTTCTCAGAGTTCTGATTGTCGAGGAACGCCTACCACAATATACCTCAAAAGGCAGATGTCTGCAGCTAGGTATACGCCTAGGCCAAAGCTACTTTTCCGGGACTAGCCAATGACTGAATTTACTATTGATTTACATGAACACCTACCTTGATGGTCTTATCTGATGGTAGATCAATTCCGGGGGGTGAATTGTATACGATTTACCAGCACTTGCAAGGCTCACACAGGTCGCCATATCTTGCCTTGCTGAAGAGCTTGTTCCCTCTAATCCCTCCTGTATGCAATTTTCCAGATAGCCGATAGAAGACAGGGTCCAATAAGTTAGTAGGCCGAACACTATGAAGAGCATAAGCTCTTAACCAGCTCACCTGTCTAACCATCACTACTAGTTCCTAACATTACGGGTATTTGTTGTAGGACAACAGCATCTCGGGCTATGGTGCTGACCTTCTAAAAGCTGGCCAGCACCATAGTTATCAGGGAAACAAATTCCCCTACCTGCTATTTTAGGTTTAAACCAGAATGTTTCAGCCAAGATAGGCTCATCAACAATAATCAGCGCCGGGATGGTCTGGAAACAGAACCTCCCAGAGGCTGTACCGATCCCAGTTCTGCCAATTAAGCGCTAGTGAGGTTTTCAGCAGATCAACACAACAGAAGTCATGCGGCTTCTTATTATTTATTATTATTATTGGATGGGATATGGCCCTCATCGGCCATTTACACTGCGACCACTGTTGATCCATTGTGCGTCCCCTTGCCCCTTTATGAGTGGAGTATGTCAAGAAAACAGACAAGCTCCTTGATTGGGAGTGATATTAAATCACATTCACTTAACATATAAGCTTGTAGTAGCCTATATCTTCTGTGTCCCAGTGCTCCACAGTGGATGATTAAGTGCTCCATTGACTCCTTTTCATCACCGCAGAATCTGCAAATGTCTGTGTTGGAAATGTCCATCCTGTGCAGGTGCTTGTAGTAGTTATAATGACCTGTAAGTGCAGCTGTCAATGTTCTGAGACTTTTCCTGTCCAGTTTTAGAGCACGTTCGGCCCTCTTTTTATCAAAGTTTAGAAATTTCTTGGAGTGTTCAAGACCAGGGCCCTATTCCACAAAAAACTTATCAACTTTTCACTTTGCACTTATCAAATTGCATTTTTTGGCAAAGTGATAAGTGTTTCTGTTCCACAATATTCTTTGTAAATCTCACTTTGAACTCAGCAAATTTTTGTGAAACCGTTACTCTCTTTGCGCTCTTTGCAAAGTCTTTGCGCTCGTCTGCAAAGTGAGTGTGCGAAGTGTTCCACAAAGCATTTAAACATCTTTGCATTTCATTTTTTATCACTTTTCACTTTGCATTGTTAAGTAAAACATTTAATATGAGCCGCAAAATTCAATTGGAAAAAAAACTTGCGGTGTTACAAGTGATTCAAGAAAAAAAACATATTTTATTCGCCAGTTTTCAACATAATAAGGTATTTTTTATAAAACTATAGAAAATATTTATATGTATGTACATATATAAAATTTATTTATATGTTATTTTGAAGGTAAATAAATTAAATAAACAAACTGCTTGGGAAGAAGTTTTAAAAAAAGCACAATCGCTCCAACTGGCATCGGCCCAAAAAACATGGTCCTATGCAAGGGACGGTTTGTTTGGTCTCTGGAAGAGTCGGACACTGGTAAGTAAAACAACTTATTGCCTGCACATAGCAAATAATTATATTTATTTCACTTGTTTTTGTTGCAATTTCTATTAATTGTAACATTGTTCAGTGAAAAAAAGCAACAGACATATTATATACAACAACAACATAAATCATCATCATATCCATTGTTGTTGTGAGTTAACGTTGTACTAAATTAAACAAATCTTCTGATTAGAAGAACCGGTTCACATACAATATAGTTATTTGTATTCTTTACTGTCAATAAATATACAATATATTATATGTTTAAAAGTCATTGATTTTGTTAATTTGCAGAGTAAAAGGGATAACGCTCGAAGAACTGGGTCCGCAGGTGGGAAGAACATCGTTATGGATGAGGTCGACATGGCAGTTCTCGATATTTTGGAATCAGACTCAGCTGTAGTAGATGGGCTGAATTTGCCTGAAAGTTACGGGAATTCAGAAATTCCACAATTAGTTGAGTCTGATTCTAGAGCATCGGTGACAGAGGAAACATCTGAGCACCCACCTCCAAACCCCAGGAAGAGAAAAAACTCTACCAAGTTTCCAAATGAAACTTGTGATAGAGAAAAAAAATGTCGGCTGGAGCTCCTGCAGGTTGAAGTTTATTACAGGAAACTTCAATGCCTGAAATTAGAGAGGGAGCTACAGATTCCAGTATCTACTATTACGCGAGAGATTGCAGTGGCAGAAACTGCAGATATTTCGCAAATCCCGGGGAGTCCGTCCTTTCAAGAATTATAGTTTTTTTTATTTTTTTACTTTGTTTTTTTTTTCTAACATTGTACTTTTTATTTATTTATTTTACTTTAATTTTAAATAAACTATAAATGAATTTCATGTTTCTACTTCTTATTATTTATTCTCTGTGAACTTAAATGCTTTTGCACGGAAAAAGGTAAAAAACAATGTTATTTCAAAACAATACTATAATAGTTGGTACTAAGAAAAGTACTGCAGCAGAGAAGTAAGCCTTTCCATTCCACTCGCATTATCCATATTAGTAAGGGCACCAATTTCATCTTGAGCATTTTCCACATCCATTTCCTCAGTTTCATTATCAGTGTCTTCATTCAGTTGCATGTTTTCACTACGTCTTCCAATGCTACAGGCAATATTGTGTAAGATGGCACAAACAATAACAACCTTTCCTGCAAACTCAGGCTTCAGTCGCAAATAATTTAGACATGGGAATCTTTCTTTAAGAATGCCAAAACAATTTTCAATTATGCGCCGTGTTTTTTTATGGCAACGATTGAAAGCCTCTTCAGCGGGGTTATCGGGATTTTGGCGTAATGGTGGTATCAACCAGGTTTTTAGTCCGTAGCCGCTATCACCCAAAACAACAGCATCCGGAAATGGTCTCCATCCATTGTCAAATCTTTGACTTACAGCCGAATTTCGTAGCACTCTTGAGTCATGGACGCTGCCCGGCCAATTTGCATTTACACTATAAAATGTATAGTCTGGCCCACAAATCATCATCACATTTAATGAGTGGTTCCCATGCCGGTCCACATATCCTTCTTCGTGCAACGTTGGCGCATCAATTTGAATGATTGTGCCATCTACGCAACCACACACACAAGGGAATCCACCCATCATAAAAAACTTTTCAGCAATACCACTAACGTCATCGGGCCACCGAATGGTGTTTTGAAATAAAACGTCTATTATATGGTCGACAACTCTATGTATGGTTCTGCAAACTGTTGATTTGGAAACCCCATGCATAGCTGCAACTCCATGGTACTGGCAACCATTTCCCAGCCAATGCAAGCACAGTAGTAGCTGATTTTTAGCCGATAAAGCATGACTGCGTTGTGTATTGTGCTCTAATTTTTCCCCAATTTTATTTAAAATGAAATCAACTTGAATTCCATTTAAACGAAAGCATTCTTTAAAATTATAGTTTTGAAGTCCCAAAAAATTAATTCGGTCTTTATAATTTCTGGCTACAACTGCGTCGTCTTCGCTATAGTCAAACAAAAAATAACGTCTTAACATATTTCACACTTCACTAGATCTAACAATAAAAATTTGCAAGGTGATCGTTTACCTTGCAAATTTTTGACAAATTTATCAAAATTTGCTTTGCAAAACAAAAAATTACAGTTTTTGTGGAACGAAACAGTTACATTTTTTGCGAAGTCTTTGCCAATTATACTTTTCAACATTAACTTTGCACTTTGCACAGGAGAATGTACGTGGAACAGAATGTGCAAAGAGAATATAAAAAATGAGAGAACTTTGCAAATTACACTTATCAATTTGTACTTATCACTCATCAAAATTTATAGTTCTGAGGAACAGAAAGTTTTGCAAATTGACGAAAAATTTGATAAGTGCAAAGTGAAAAGTTGATAAGTTCTTTTGTGGAATAGGGCCCAGCTGTCTCGTTTCAATGTTGTTCAACGTTGGACTCCGTCCATTTCTTTATCTCCTCACTCAGGAGACCCTTATTGAAGCCAAAAGTTGGAGTGGGTTCAATAAAAGTCCCCTCTGCTCCTTTTTTGGCATAGATGTCAGCCATTTCATTGCCGTGACCCAGATCAGAGTGTCCTAGTTCTGGCTTGCCAGTTCGTTTAGCCTGTTGTGACATTCCAGTACTAACTTGGACGTAAAGACATGCGGCTTCTTAGAGTTTTATTTGCCACAGAGCACGAAGTACTACTACCGCTCTATGCCCAAGGAAGCAGAGTGCCCTCGGCAGGTATACACCCATGTGTATACCTGCCCAAGCAATAGAGGTTACTCTCTATTGCGATGCCAAAGTAAAATCGAAGAATTGGTACCCTGTATTGCATTTTCGTATTTACTTTTCGCGTTTAATTTTCTCTTTCGCACATTTTGTTCTTCGCTATTGTTTATTTTGTGATACCAGTGGTGTTTCACTTTTAAATTGTTTCGCGAAAAAGTTGGTGCAAAGACCACTGAATACCAAATTATACTCTTATCGCATCGCAATAGAGAGTAACCCCACTGCTCGCCGGGCGGAATTAGCCAAACACGCAGAGTTCATTAAATTAGTGGAACTTACTAACAGGTGCAGACTAAACGGCATAATTGAATAAACCAATAACTATTTCTTCAGCGGCGAACTCTGGATATTAACGCGAATTAATAAAAATTTGATAGGTTTTTCGTAATGGAAACAGGGTAACAAGGTACTTGATCTATTTTCTAAGATCTACTACTCGTATAAGAAGAGACAGCTTCTTTAAAATACAACATTTAACTCTTGTCAATCTACAAAATCCCTCACAAATAAATACTTCAAATTTTATGTTTAAGTTTTGTTGCCAGAAATTAAAGTCAACTTTAACGGTTCACGTTAATGATGAAAAAAAGCCAATTTTATGAATATGATCAATAAATACCGATTTGTCCTTAACCATGTTAACATGAAAAATGTTTAACACTTTAAATGCATATTGTATCTGCATATGTGCAACAAATATATTATGAGAATAGTATTCCCAGGTCTTTGGAGGCAACTCCAATGGCCAACCTTGACAACAAATCAAATAGCATGAATAATTCAGTTTGTGAATGGCATTCATAATGCCATCTTAATAAAAATGGCAAAAGTTAGAATATTTATCAAATGAAAATGTTTTTTCTTTTACTTTTTACGCATCTAAATAAAGAAAAATGAACTAGGAACTAAAACAAAGAAGAAAAAAAAACTGTAGGAAAATACTTACACCCCCAAAAAAGGGCATTAGGAAATAGTAAACCAATGATCATGATTTTTTTTAAGCAACTTTAAGTTAAAAAAAAAAGTAAAATTTTCTTTCCTTTGTATTCGTATTGTTGAAAATGTATAGACAGGTTCATTCTCCCATAAACCTGGCACAGCGGGTTGTCAAGTTTAAGACAACTTTTTGACCACACCATACCAAACAACGAAGAACTAATTTCAGTTCAGTTTTCTGTGTTTTTTTCCCCCCACCATCATCATCTTCTTCTTCTTGGGTCTTCCTTTAATTTCATATACGAGTACAGACCGAATGGAAATCAGTTTGCAATGTTTTGCAAGTGTATCATTTTATTGCTGCTGTTATTAGTAAAGTTGCTGGATGTGGGTTAAAAACTTAAATTTCTGTCGTCTTCGTTGCTGATTAAACAACCGAATGAATTAAAATTTGAAGCCTGTGAGTTGAAATAAATCACCCCGTTGGCCATGTCTTCGAATCAGTTTGCATGAACAGTGCAAGACCAGAATTTTTCTACGAAAACCAGTTCTGAGGCGCAAAATGAACCAGGTCCACTATTTGATCAATATTACCCATTCAAATAAAATTTTACACAAAGCTTGGACGATGTATGTGAGTTTTCTTTAGCTTAGTCTTTAACTCACAACGTAGAAAACCCTGTTAACTATCGACAAGTTTATAATAGGGATTCCCAGGGAGCTCAATTTGGACTTTAAAAGTTCACATACTTGAAAGTTGCTTAAATGCTAGCTGTTTTGAGAGAACAGTGTACTTTCTCTTTTTGCTTGGAACAGCCCATGGTGCAATTATTAGGTGGCAGCATAAGAGTTGTTGTACTAAATACATAATATTTTGTTTGTGTAAAAAATCCGGACGCTGTCAAAAACATGTTTACAAAACAGAAGAAAATGAAGAAAGAAACGTTTATATAAAAAAAAAATGAACAAAGAAAATTAATACAATTGTTTTTATAAATTGTTTTCAACGCATTTTAAGCAATTAGAATATTTTGTGTTTTCCAACTGCTTAAAATATTATTATTTTTTCGCTTCAGTTTGTGTAAACATAAGCAATTTTTGACACCCACAATTTTATGAAACAAAAAATTATCAGCTGCGCTAGTGATGCCACCTGGTTAATTGCACCATGGAACAGCCCGTACTTTTTCTCAGCGCTAGTTTGGAAAGGCAGGTTAAGCAATCAGGTGTTTGAGTAGTAAGCAATAATATATTACGCACATTGAAGCCAGCTGACTACCGACTTCAATATGTCAAATATAAAATACATACATTTAAATGAGCGATTGCAAGTTACTGTTCATGCTGAGTCTTTTTGTCGCAGTCAAAGGTTGACAGAACCAGTTCCGTAAAACAAAAAATATTGAAGTCATATAGCTTAAAGCGGTACCACTGAAATATAATCCTATGTATATGAATTTATGTCACTGCAGACTTCAAAATACAATTGTCGATTGCAGCATTTGCTGTCGTGACGTGTAGAAATCTGCTGTGGACTAGGTGTTTGTATTTAATACTGAAGACAACACGACTGCAGGTTGTTGTCTATGTTGATTTGAACTAATTTCCATTTTTGTTGATTACAAAATGAAAACAGTGTTGCCAATATAACAAAATATGTAAAACAAATTACTGCTGACAAATATACTCGTATTCTTTAATATTACGTAAAAAATAACAAAATTTATATGTTGTTTTGAATAAATGAATTTATTTATTTATTATGTTGGCTTTTACTACAGCTACTTCTAATAGCAAATCTTTTACGGAAACTATAAAAGAGCCTGGTATAAATTTTTGTAACCCCCATTCACCCCTGACTTAGTTTTAGTCCAGATTTCAAAAAAGTCCACATATCGTCGTAAAGTTTTGATTCCTCAATATTGTTCTCGTTACAGAAAGTATAGTTACAGCCGGATATAATGGGTGATTTTATAAGAACTATCGGAAATTTAAAAAAAAAAAACACATAAAATTCAGAAAAATGCATGAAATATTTATTTGGATCGATAGTTGGGTCGATATAATTTAATGTTTGAAGATTATTTCATGCAAATGTTGGCCGCGGCTGCGCCTCAAATGGTCCATCCGCTTAGTCTAATTTTGGCATACTCTTTCCCGAATAATGTTGGCAAGGTTGGCTTCCAGTGCGTCAATCGAAGCGGGCTTGTCGCTATAGACATTAGCCTTAACATAGCCCCACAAGAAATAGTCTAGAGGCGTTAAATCGCACGATCTGGGCGGCCAATTGACTGGTCCCAAGCGTGAAATAAACTGTTCACCGAACTCGCCTCTCAATTGGTCCATTGTTTCGCGTGCTGTGTGGCATGTGGCACCGTCTTGTTGAAACCACATGCCATGCAAGTCAAGCTCTTCCATTTTGGGCAAAAAAAAGTTTGTTATCATCGCACGGTAGCGCTCACCATTCACAGTAACGTTGTGATTCGCATCATCTTTGAAGAAATACGGCCCAATGATGCCGCCAGCCCATAATCCGCACCAAACGGTTGTTTTTTGTGGATGCATTGGTAGCTCTTGCAATGCTTCTGGCTGCTCTTCGCTCCAAATACGGCAGTTTTGCTTGTTCACGTATCCATTCAACCAGAAATAACCCTCGTCGTTGAACACAATTCTTCGATAAAAAAGTGGATCTTCATCTAACTTTTCAAGAGCCCATTCACCAAAAATTTGGCCCAATTGCTGCGAACGGCGCCGAATCGATAATTCACGGTCATCACCAACACTGGCCAAAACGGCTGCGATATTTTCTTCAGTTCGCACTCTACGTAAGCGTGTTGGTGGTTTAATGTCCAACAATGTAAATTTGGTGCGAAATTTTTTTACAATAGCCCGAATAGAAGCCTCAGTAGGTCAATTAAACTGACCATAAAATGGAAGAAGCGCGCGATGAACTTTCTTAACAGAGCACGCATTTTGGTAATAAAATTCAATAATTTGCAAGCGTTGTTCGTTTGTAAGACGATTCATGATTAAATTATAGACCAAACTGAAGATGTTTGACAGTGACACAAGATACAAAACGTGCGTGAGCTGTCAAAACTAGTGTTGCCAAAAAGATAATAGCAAAAAAATCACTCAATACATACCATTTTAAAGATCCGCTTACTCTAAATAAGGCGTAGCTAACGAAACATTTTTTTAACATTTTCTTTAGCTTTTTTTTTTAGAGAGCAGAACTTTTTCTATGAAAGTTTTTAATAAACAGAAATCGTTCTGTGAAACAACGGAATTTTTTTTTAACTGAAAACTCTAAGTGGCAGCACTGAAACATGATCAGATGTAAATGAATTTGTGTTGCTATCTGTTTGAGCTTGAGCGAAATTTCAGCTGAATTTTATTGTTTAGAATGCAAATGATACGATTTGGGCACAATGGTAAATTTTTTTTATTTATTTGTTACGAATTAGTGTTATTTCTAACCCACTTCTATAAATGTACACACACTTCCACATATACAACACAAAGCTGAAAACATAATACACAAACAAACAAACATACATGATCTAGAGAACACAAAACTCCAAGGAAATCAACAACCCATGATTTTATTGTTGTTGCTGTGTTCTTATTGTTTCGTAAGTATTTGTGTGTATGTGTGCATAGCAATTATATTTGTACATTTGAGTCTGGAATTATCGTTAGACTCGCCAACAATAGGTGTGTTCCACGAAATCTCGGACTAGTTCGGACTAATCAGAGCAGAAAGCAAATTACTCTCTAAATTTGCAAATTTTATCCAAAAGTGCTAGAACGCAAAAAACCCACAATTTTACATCTTGCAATATTAGAGCTGCTTACTTTTTAGATTAAAGTATATTTTAGTGGTTTCAGACGCTTAAAACTCATAACATCATATAAAAAAGCATTTGTATTATTGGCAACAGCTGTAAAATTAAAAGCAACGTAAAATTTTCAATAGATTTTAATAGTACACATTTGTAAAATGAAAAGCCAAATAATAATTGCAAGTTGTGTTTACAGCTTCACAACGTTATTTTTAGTTTGGACAACCTTCTATTTTGCTTTTAACTCATTTTGAAACAAATACATTTTTCCAATTTGCAAATTTTCTACTTTACTTTTTTAGTTTCATAGGTATGTAAACATAAAACAGCTGATTATTCAATTCTAGTCCGAACCTAACAAAAAAAAAGAAAAAAAAAAGTTGGGGTAATTTGTACAGGAAATGAAAACAATTACTATCTAATTTTCTCTCAAAACTGCTCAAAAATTGTTACATGGAACGCTTTTGGAATAGTTCGGACGATTTCGTGATTCACGTGGAACATACCTAATACGTAATAAAGAAGTATAAATAGTAGGCATATGTTCGGCAGAGGAAACTTTGTGTAAGACAGTCATAAGTCAAAAAAGTAAACAAGTATAGCGTGGTAATACGAGTATACAGTGGTATTTAGTGTAAATATAGTTGTGAAACATTTAAGTACTGTGTAATAAACAAGTGTCTGAGTCATTATTTCATTTGCTATTAAAGAATGCGCAAAAGCGCTTTTAAAGGTAAAAACGTAAGAATATGTGCATAATAATATTTCAGGTGGTATTGCAGCCATTTTGGTACACATTAGTATTGACTTGCTTGACATATTTGGCAGCAGACACGTGGCAAATTTATTATGAAAAAAATATTCGATTAACGAACGTGTTTTAATCATTAAAACATTTTATCAAAATCAATAATCGATTTTCATGAAAAAATCATATCGAGTGACGAGTCACACTTTCATTTGAATCGATATGTGAATAAACAGTATAGTCGGTTCTGGGCAATGAAACCCCTCAAATTATTTATCAGTCAACTTTGCATGCATTAAAAGTGACATCCATTAAAAGTGACAGTGGTGTAATTTGATCAGGAGGAATCATTATCTATACTTTTTTGAAAATGGAAACGGCGTAAGGGAAACTGTGAAAAGGGAGCGATATCGTCATATGATTGAAAATTTTTTTATTGCCACAACTGCATGCTTTGGGCTTGATTAACATGTGGTATCAACAAAACGGTGCCACATCGCATATAGCCAGGATTACAATGGAATTATTGCGAGTAGTATACCTTCCCGACGGACAAACTGTATTTTATTGAGAGATCTTTCAAAGACTATATTAAGACTCAAACCAGCGTGAATTTGTTAGCTTGACATATTCATTGCCCAGGTAGCTGGAGAAATCAAAGCTGTTTGGAGATTTTGGGTAAAACTATTTAAGGCTATCGCTTAATTTCGTTATTGGCTAACCTGACTGAATTTCTTGGAAATTAGTACTCCATGACAATTTCTTATAAAATCATCTAGAGCTGAAAAGCATTCAGAAAGTGACTTGCACGGCAAGTTGTATAAAAATGATCAATGATTTTATATTTGTAGTCCGTTTGGCCAACTGGACAGATTTGTTTGCACACATGTAAGCGGGGAATGCTTTTTTCAATCGCATCTTAAGTCCAAACATGTAAGACAATGTTCATTTAAATGTCTTTTTATTTTGCTTTCACATGGCCAACAGACTCAAATGAAGGTGGAGACATGTTAACCAACCAAGAAAGAGCACACATCCACACATATGTTTGAGTGTCTGTTTAGTGATATTGGTTGCAAAATATGGGACCTTATATGATTGTGTGTCTTTGTGTGTGCATGTTGTATGTCAGTGTATTGGAATGTAGTAATTTAGTCAAGAAAAATAGCAGTCAACAGACGACACCATTATCAGCAGCTTTCCAGAATTTAAATAAGTACTACGTTAACAATGTTGCCATATTTTTGCAGTTGTGAAAAGTTAATATAAAATGAGGGAATAAAGCTGTGCTCTTTTTAATTTATCATTATGCTGTCTACACCAATATTGTTACTTATCTTCTACTTATGAAAGCAAGTTGCATTTTATTTAAGTTAAAACAATTCGTTAATAATTGAATGTCTAAACGAATATGGGGGTGGAATACGCAAAAGAAAACTTAATCATTTTATGCCATTTTTTAAGATGTTGAATGCATTTTTTTACCCAGAACTGCGCAATGGAGATGGAGCAACTGCGCACGTAGTTAGATCTATTACGGTGGAACTAAAACGAACACTCTCAACTATACTTTCCATGGGCTCTCAAGGTCAACTGACTTGACTGAACCAGACTTTTATTTTTGTTAAGTTATGTCAAGCAAGAGGCCTAAAACTGATGCTAAGGAATTTGACAAAATCGAAGCAGTCCATTAAAGCAATAATTGAGACAATACTAACTTTAGCAACAGTTTTCTGATCAGGTGGCGTATATGCGAGGATGAGCCTGGCGATCGTTTACGATCTATCACCTTCAAGACCAAATTATAAAATTCAATACATTGAGGAAAATAAAATTATTTGAAGTTCCTATTGTAGCACGATTCATTCGCCCCACTGTACTTTAGGTTGCTTTAAAGTAAACAAAAATCATAAAATATACACTTAGATATCGAACTAAAAAGTAAGAAATAATTTTAAAATAAGCCTTCTGCAGAAATACTCTTAAAAATCACTTATAATAACTCTAACTGATTCCACAGTGCATACACATCACTAAAGTGATGTTAGATAGACCGCCCAGCCTAGACAGGTTCTGCTTACACTTCTGACAAGTATACTGAATAGAAAAATCAATCCAACGGATTAAGCCGAATATGGGACTGATTTGAGAGAACCTAAGATTGAATCAATCTTAAAATGCGATTGATTCAAGAATTTTAAATTTGCCACGTGCCTACTTCACGACTGCCAACTATGAACTTTCAAGACTAATGTTTACCAATTTGGCGGCAAAATAAAGTAGTATACTTTCGCGGTGGACATCCCGTATTATTGTGAAAAAAGCGTCGGAAGAAAATATGGCACTAAACGCCCCATGTCCCAATAATACTAGTATTTTTCGTTCACTATTGTTTCAATATTAATTTTTAATTTTTCTTACCTTTTAGTTCGATATCGAAGCAAGTTTTTTAACTATATTTTCTACTTTTCAGTTTGATGTGCTATGGGAGCTTGTATGAGTATGCACAGACGCCGCGTAAACTCGACAAAATATACAAAAACCCGACAAAAACTGTTAAAAGCTGCTAAAAATCGACAAATCAACACACAAAAAACGGTAAAAACCGACAAAAACCAGATAATTATTCATATAGGTTGGTCCAAAACGACCTTTAAAAGTTTACATGCACGTTCCACCGCAAAAACGTGCATCGAATATGAAAAACCGTTTGCAAGCTAGTTTGTGGACTGATTTTTATGGGAATTTCCCAAGTTGGCTTTAGGAATCTCCAAAATCCCTTGACTTTTCTGGAATAACACTGGAAGCAATATGGCAAATTCGACTTTTGCAACAAAATGGCGTCACTATTCTTTATAGCAGAATATCAAGTTCCTCAAAAGTACACACTATATATAATTTGGGTTGCGGGAGTTAGAGCCCTTTCATTTCTGCCAACTTACTTGCGCAAGTCTACTTTTGATCTTTATATATTTTCTTTTAAACATGCTTTTATGTTCAATTTTCTTAATTTTTTGAACGTCCCGAAATATATACAAAAGAAATCATCAAACACATAAATAAAAAACAAGAATGTGCAAACAAAATGGATTACTGAGTATAAGCACTTCTGTACTCAAATGTCAACCATTCTTCTCCCTTTAAGCTGCTCTCACATCTACAAGCGCAACACTTGGGAAAGAGTTACCAGATGTGAAAGCGCTGTTACAAACATGTAACTGAAGTTTATATCGCTTCTTTATTGCAACATAGTCATATCTCAAAAAATTAGGTTAGAACAATGCAGAATTTTTAACAGTATTACCAAGTATATTGTGCCAAAAATTTATTCAAATTACTTTTAAACTGTTTCCTTTAGGAGATATTTTCTCAGAAAATTTGCTAAGACTTGTATGGAAACTAAAAATTTTAACTGAGATATGAGATATGTTGCAATAAAGGAGCGTTATATGTTTGTTTTATTGCATTTTCGATATCTCCGCAATATTTGATGTGATAACTGTTCGCATTCCTTTTAGATATTCTCCTTAAGGGCTGTGATTTTCTGGGGCTAACTCCCCCTTCCTGCGCCTCCAGGTTTAAACCACAGCCAGAACGTTCCAGCCAAGGTAGGCACCACAATCATGATCAGCCCGGGTTTAACTGCAAACCATAATGGAAATTATCAAAAAAGCATTTCCTGGTCGTATTTCTTCCAAGGAACACTTTTTGCCTTGGCGTATTAGAAGGCCTGAACTCTTAAGTAAGGGGTTTGCCTATAGGTCTACAAACTTATAGCAAACAGTTGCGATCTCTGTGAGCTTGGCAAACCACGCGGTGTCACTAATGAATCGTAAATAATTCACCCCTTGGAGTTGGTCCATCATCACATTAGGCCGATAAGGCGAGTGCAATTTCGTAATCTGTCAAAAGTCCTCGCCCTGGCAAGCAGGTTTGCCTTGGTATATACCAAACCTGGGGCACTCGGTTTTTATTAAAAAAACTAAAACGTTCAAATAGTTTTTTGAAAATTTTTACCTCCAAATAAATTAAAAATTTTGTAAATATTGAATATGTATTTATTAATATTGTAACTAAAAGCCTAATAACTAAGAAGAAAAAGATAATTATCTTGAACTCTTTATTGTAAATTAATTATACGAAAATGTAATATTATGGAAATAAGGTGAATTTGAATATTGCGCCAAAAATTTATTCAAATTCCTTTTAAGCTGTTTCCTTTAAGAAAAATTGTTTAAGACTTGTATGGAAATTCAAAATTTGAAATGTGTTTTTCTCGAAACAAACTTTTTTTAGTTATGACTCTGTTGCAATAAAGGAGCGATATAGAAGCCTGTTAAAAAAGGCCTTATTATTCTTAAACTCTGGCAACACTTTTTTCATCGGTAGATCTGCTTTACAGAAAAATCAATGAAAGTACATTCATTGTCTTATGGAAACCATTGTTTTTACTTCATTTATCTTAAATATTAGCAATTCTTTCTTTTTCTTTTTTTTTAAGCATTTGGCAGACATTTGAGAAATTAAAGTATTCGTTTGCTGGCCTTTTTGTTTTTCGCATCGACCAGTTAAGAAACAGCTTGAGTAGCTCTTAAGTCCCCAAGCAAAGAAGTACAAGCCATTTTTAACATTTTTTCTACTTCACTAAAATATCTTATTACCAGTGTCTTTTTCTTTCTTTTTTTTTTTTTATTTTGCAAGTAAGTAATTGTCAGTGAACTGCCGGCCATTATGCCACTTAAACAGTCAGTTAGTTGGCCAACAGGAAAGTCGATTTGATTATAAGAAAAAATTGATTAAAGTTGTTAACAAAAAAAATATACTCCATATTTAAAATACTGTGGTAGAAAAGCCATTAAAATTTATTTATTCGTAAAACTGAAAACTCACATAAATTTAACCACAACAATGCCAATAATTTATTAGGAAAAATATTTTAAAATTTAGCAGACATGAAAGTTTCTTGTACGAGTATTTGCTTAAAATCTCAGTAGCGAATTTGTTAAAAATGTTAAGGGTATAAACAGGGTCGCCTTTAACGCTCGTAAGACCCAATGTTGTTTATTAACACACAAACAATCGACCGCAAGTGCTGCTTCATCTGCACTCATGGATGATATAAATATTGAGGAATCGGATGCTCTTGATGACCTTGGAATGAAGATACAGAGTGATGTTCGCTGGACAGATCACATTTTTCATGTCTCTAAAGAAGCATTCAAGTGTCTCGGTTTTTCGAAACGGTGTAAGATGTACTTCACTCCATCCGACCTCCTTACTATTTAGAGCCCCTACATCCGACCGAAAATAGAGTACAACTGTCATATTTGGGCTGGTGCCCCAAAGTCTATTTTGGAGTTACTCGACCGTGTGCAGGAGAGAGTGAAGAAGCTCATCGGTGACAGTAGGGTATCCAACTCTATTGACTCACTGGAGCATCGACGCAGTGTGGGGTGCGTTAGTCTGTTCTATCGTTACTACAATGGATTTTGCTCTGACGAGATCAGGGAGCTTGTTCCCGAAACGCGCACATTATTACGTAGCTCGTTCAGAGCTCATCCATTTGTGGTTGGTTGCCCCGGGAATCGTACTACGCATTACAGAGAGAATTCCTTTTTCAGCCGTACGCTTCGCCTGTGGAATATGTTGCCTGCAGGCGTGTTTCCTGTCTGTTATAACGTTGGAAGGTTCAAGTCAAATGTTCACAAACACTACTCCCTCTTTCCACCTCCTCGCAACCTATTTTCCTATTTCTGGTACAATGCACTTCATATGTAGGGGTCATCCCCTGCAATATAAAAAAAATATGCACTTTTCATAAATTTTCCTTTCATTCCAAATAAAATGATATTCATTTTAATCGGAAAATTCCCAGAAGAGATTAAAATTTAATTAAGATTTTTTTTTTTGGTTTGTGTTTAAAATAGTTAGAGGAAGAGTTGTCGCCGCTACGATTTTATTAAAGCATTTTCAAACAAACCCGACATTCAAAAAGAAACGTTGTTTGCTAATCCTATTAAAGCATACAACAGATTTAATTTATTTTTGCAATTTCATACGAAAATTTTTGAAAAAGGATTGTTTCTTTTGCTTTAAACTTAACACAATTATTTGGCATGGCGTTAAAAAAGGAAAATATATTTTTCCCCGATACTGGGCCATATACACCCGAGTTATAGCCTAAACCGATTTTTCAATGAAAACGTCACGTAAAGGCCTTGTTACACTATCCTACACGATCGTGCGATCTACTAAATAAAACATGTGTGCTGTAAAAGTACTAGTAATGCAACTGTGTGACAGAGTTGTTGACAAGTCGTGCGATTTAATAAATTTTATGAAATTTTTCAAAACATTATGGTTTATGCGGTATATATTATGAAAAATATGAGAATATCGTTGGCTTCTCAAGAAAAAAATTTAAATAATATTAAATTATTATGGTAATAAAAGTTTTTAATTATTTTATTGTGTATATAAATTATTGCTATCATACTTGTATAATAGTGTGGCCTACAACGCCATTTTGCAGCGATCTTGTAAAGTCGGCCAGACTTTTAAAATATTTTCCTGCGAATGAATCGTTCGATCTTGTAGGATAGTGAATTAGGGCCTTAAGCGAAATTAAACAACTTTTGTTGCTCAAAAAAAGTACTGGTAATAAATGAAAAATTGCGTTATTAGTGTGATATATACCCGAGATATAGTCTAAACCGATTTTACCATGAAACAATTTTTTAGTTGCTTAAAAACAGTTCTGGTAACAAAAAGAGCTTACTAATATACAGAAAATGAACATTTTCGCCATACGCCCATTTATACCCGAGATATAGCCTAAACCGATTTTTCCATGAAACATTGTTTTATTTGATTAAAAGCAGTTCTGGTAATAAAAGAATGTTACCAATGTACAGAAATTGAATATTTCCTCCATCGGTCCACATATATCCGAGATATGACCAAAACCGGTATTTCAATGAAACATTTTTTGTTAGCTTAAAAGCAATTCTGGTAATAAAAGGAGGTAAGTTAAAAACAGTAAATTAAAATTTCCGACATCGGTCCATATATACCCGAGATATAGCCAAAATCGATTTTTACTGGCTTAAACCAGTTTTGGTAATCTCCCTACTTAAATACAGAAAATGAAAATTTTCGATATCGGTCTCTACATACTCTCTACTTCGCGTGGCGTATTTTAGATTCGGCTCAGCCGAAGTTGTACGTTCGTACGCACAATTAAATTTAACACAAAACTAACATTCAGAATTATGTTATTGTTTTATATGTATCCGCCCGGGAAACAGATTTTGCCTCGACGTATTCCTAACTGGAACACTCTGTTTTTTGGGTATAGAGGGGAAGGGGTCCCTCGTTTGTTGTGGCAAATAAAACTCTAGGAAGCCGCATGACTTATGTTGTGTTGGCTTCCGAAACCCTTACCAAGGATTTAAATTGGCTGAACGGGGATCAGCATGGCCCCCGGGTGGTTCTGCTTGCAGTTCAACCCGGGCTGATCATGGTTGAGGTGCCTACCTTGGCTCAAACGTTCTGGTTGTGGTTGAAACCTAAAACGCAAGAAGGGGGTGTTAGTATCCTTGATAATTGCTTGGCGTGGCTTTTTTCGGGGACTTTCAAACTCTCGAGGGTCTGTTGCCTTTACAACAGATACCTGTACTGTGAGGAACCAGTGGTCATGGTTGACAGGTGAGTTGGTTTAAGGGCTGATGCTGCTAGTGGGCTTCGGCCTACCAACTCATTAAGCCTTGTCTTCCATTGATTGCTGGGAAATTGCGTACAGGAAGGATTAGAAGGCCCGAACTCCTCTACAAGAAGTTGCTCATATGGCTACAAACATATGACATAAATTGCTACCTGTGTGAGCCTAGTTAGCCACATGGAGGCGCTGGTGAATCGAGAATAATTCACTCCGTGGAACTGGTCCATCATCAGGTTAGGCCGTCAAGGCAGGTACTGATGTAAATCTTTTTCACAACTATTTTATATGTATTTGCGCGAACAAACGAACAACTTCGCTATCCGTGAACTGGCCCTTTATACTTAAGCATTCATATTAAAATTGAAATGCAAATAAGCCCAAATACAGGTGCTTTGCATAGAATTAAAAGTAAAAAACAACATTTCTCACAGTTCATAATTTTTGGTGACCCACAGACACGTGCATTCCTCTTAACACCAGCGTCATTATTTTTCTTTTATAACATTTATCCAATTCGTTATAGCAGCCAGCTAAAATTGGAAAGAATTCTATTTAAGAATCATTAGCCAGATTGTTTTCACAATAAATTAAATAAACAAGCGAGAAAACACACATCTCGGGGGACCCCGTCAAAATCAACAACAAGGGTTGTTTGACACAAACAAAAACAACAAAAAAAAGTTAAACAAACATGCGACTCTGTGACACTTACTCGTAGATTTTGCAGCAAAACGACAACCACATGCTTATTTTCCCATGATTAACAACACAGAAGAGACAGTGACAACACAAATATTTGATTATCGTATTCATGAGCCGAAAGCAAACAAACGGCTGACTTGATTTACAAGGAAAAAAAAAGGCTAAAAAGTCAAAATGTAATAAAAACAGCATTACGAGTAAATCTAAATGAAGTATTATAGATTTACTTAAGTAGAAAAATTATGTAAGAAAATTTTGCAAACGCTTGCAGAGTTTTTTATTGCATTTGATTTTATTTCCTTAGTACTCGTAAAGGGTACATGCTTGCAAACTTAGGGAAGCTATGAGGAATAAACTTTGATTTTCTAATTAATATTAAAGGTCTACAAGTACATGAATATATGAATGTAATTGTACACAGATAGTAAAACTTTCGTAGATATAACAATTTTTTGCATTAATGCTACGATTTTTTCATGCCAACGTAAAGCTTCGTTTGGGCTGTTTCGTTAAAGAAATAATAATCGTGAATAGATTGAAATTTGTTCGTTTATGTAAA
The DNA here is from genome assembly GCA_914767995.1 of Thecocarcelia acutangulata. Taxonomy (NCBI): domain Eukaryota; kingdom Metazoa; phylum Arthropoda; class Insecta; order Diptera; family Tachinidae; genus Thecocarcelia; species Thecocarcelia acutangulata. The sequence continues at coordinate 32,708,179 of OU612094.1, read as the reverse complement.
AAAGTGTCGACGAATAAAAAAAAAGGGGAGGCCAATGGCCTTCGGAGTTTAAAGCTTCCATTTAATTACTTCTGTAGAAGTTGCAGAGACGAGGAGGAAGGGCTCAATACTATTTAATATACTGTCTGTCGGTGTGCAGCTCTTTTTTATCTAGACAGACTGATGCTACATGATTTGGTGGAGTTATTGGAATGTGATGTAAGTGGATTGGACTCTTTATCTGATCCTCCGGGGTTTTTTTTTTTCATCTGGAACCAGTACTCAGGGGATGACCCCTACATATGCAGCGCATTGTACTGGAACTAGGAAAACAGGTTATGATGAGGAGGAAAGAGGGAGTAGTGTTCGTGGAGGTTTAACTTAAACAATAACAACACAAAAGACTAAAGCAAACTCTATTGCAGCATATAAAATGTTGGAATTAAATTAGTTAAAACTGATCAGTGCCCAGTGTATATACCTTCGACACTGCTCAGGTTAGCAAAATTTAGTCCAACACCTTCCACACTACAAGGTAGTGAAATGCATTGAAAATAATATTAATATTGAACATATAAAGAAAACACGGACAACGGTGAAAAAAAGATACATACTGCTACCTATTCCGATGCACTATGGTTCTGAACCAGTGATATGTAGATCTGCTGAGATATATATCATGCCCAGGCAACACAACGGCACCAAATTGGACCCCAGTGGGCTGGCTTTTCAATGGCGGGTAGCCGGCTAAGCCTAACCTAGTATTTCTTTGTAATATATGTATACTGCGGTAAGACATACACGTACACGTGCATTGTTTGAAAGGCATTTCATCCGGCATTTTAAATCCATCAACGTTATACAAATTTGTAAAATAACCCTCCCCAAACAGATTAGAGCTAATAGTTATTTGCGGAAAGTAATACTATCTATCCCTCATTGAGAACAATATGTTCATATTTATATGATGATTATCCATATAGCCCAGGGGTGCCCAAATGTTATATATGGAAGAGCAAACACTAATACATTTAAGGAAAAATGAATTATACCAGTAAAAAATTATATATAGCTTGTTTTCTATGTTTCCCAGCTATCTATATGTCGACATTTCATAGGAACTACCCTAATCATCAGTAGACTGAATGTTAGAAGCTTAAATATCGAATAAAAAACTTAATTGTTTGAAAAATGAATTATATTTAATAAGCAAAGCATACGAAAGTGTTGTTGCTTTGCACTTGCGTGTGTGTACCAGTGATCACCAAAAATCATGTTTTCGCTGGATTAACTAAAATTTGTAATCAACAAAAATCAGGCAACAAATTTCAAAACTGAGTGAAATCAACTAGCATTGTAAACAATCTGGATTTGTAATCAACAGAAATCTAGCAACAAAGCTCACTGCTGAGTAAAATCAACACGCCTTGTAAATATTGCTCGTTCGTTTTAGTACTGAATAAAATCGGCTAAACGTTAGATGTTGCTTCGATTGTGTATTGAAACATATTTACCTACATATTTTGTATATTAGTTTATTTGTGGTTTTTGTTTTACGTATATCATTGTGTTTTTTAAAAAATGTTCAAAAATAAATATATATACATATGCACATTTGTTTATTTTCTATGAAAAGTTTTTGTTTCTAAAAGCCGGTGCACATAGAATCCGTCGTACGTTGTCCGTCTCCTTTTCCAACTGACGCCAACCTATACAAAGTATGAATACTGGGGCACGTAGAATACGTCGTACTTTGTCCGTTTCCTTTATCAACGTATACAAAGTATGAAGTTGGCACAATCAGTACTCTGTTAACGGATTAAAAATCCACTCCATTTTACTTTAATGGGACTAAAATCTTTTGATTTATATTTTAGACACAGCACAAAAAATCCAACACAATTGTTATTCAATTTATTTAATTTTTGAACGAAAAAATAAATAAAACATACAAAAAATATTACCAGATAGTTGTCAAAGTTCTCAACGTATGTTAAAAGTTGCTCAACTTTAATATTTTGCGTTGACGCAGAAGTACGTAATGCGACAAAACCCATAAGAATACATGCATTTCAACTAAACCTCTGCATAAATGGATTTGTTCTTAAGTAGTACTCCTCAAGTTCAGAGTGTTCAGCCTTACTCGTAAAAAATATATTCATATATTTGAGAACAACAAAATTATCGAATATGTATTTGTTATTATTTGGCTTTGTGTTTTCTAGTTAAGTACAGGTTTGTTTTACGCTCGCACTCTCAACATACACGAAGAGAACGTATCGAGTATCCAGCGACAATCAAACTTCACGAAGTACTTACAGTACTACGAGAAGTCTTGCAAAAATTGAATATTTTGTTGTGACCATCATAAGAAATGGAAATAAGTGAGGCAAGTTTATAACATATTTATAATAGTTATTTATTGAAATTTGCAGAAATTAAATTTATTATTTAGGTATTAAATTTATAGAAAATCATGCTTAAATCTTTTTAATAATAATGCCAAAAATAATCAGAGATCTTTTAACAAAATTTTGAATATGTACTTTTTTATTTTTATTTTAACACAGTACTCAGGGGCTAGTACTGGAACTAGGCAAATAGATTATAAGAAGGAGGAAAAGGGGAGGTATGTTTGTAAACTTAACACACGGTTAAAACTGATCAGCGCCCAGTGTATATACCTTCGACACTACTCAGAATAACAAAAATTAGCATGTCGGAATCGTTTTATATTTTCTGATATTTCTTTGGATAGTTTTCGATATGAGTTACAGGCGCAGTTTTTTCTCACTTTTCGAAAAACGATGGAATAATTGATTCACAAGTTTTAGATGCGAGAACTTCTCGTCAAAGTTACAGAACACAGCCACTGGTTGAAATAAGCTATGACCAACTACATTTCGAAGACGACATTAAAAGTCATTTGTAGTTATTTTGCATGCTGGGAGGCTAACTAGCTATTTCGTAGTCACTACACTACTCATCAGTAACCCCATTTCTCCTCAAACTCAGATCATGGATTATAAATTTAATGAAATATTAAAATTTTAGACTACGTTGGCCAGCTATAAATAATTAAAAAGATATACTATATACATGCATATGTAAATACATGTTATCAAAGTAAAAAACTTTTTTTCTTTCTTTCAAAAATACTTGCAGTACCATATGAAGAGAACATTATTTGTGAGTACTTTTTTCTTTTTTGTTCACATTCGATATGTTTCTTTTTTTCGGTACTATATTAACTTCAATTACTTGCTTGTTGATATTTACTAAACAAACATTCTCTTCACTTCCCTATTTGTGCTCTGAGTTAAGAGTACAAATATATACGACATTCGACAGCGAATTTCACACATGAAGAAAAAACTTACTCGCTGCAGATGTATAATTTCAACTTAGTTGCCAGTTGAAAAAGGCAACGTATAACGTACGACGGATTCTATGTGCCTAGGCCTTATGTATGTGTATTTTACTTTGATTTTTTCAACAGAAGTATACAGAAAAACTGCTGAATACATCACTGCATTGATTTTTGTTAATTTTTTTTTTCTTCCAAAACAAAAATTCAAACATGCCATTAGTTCGGCATTTATATTCAAGCACGAACATTAGCGATGATTTCACTCACATAGCGACGTTGTCGCTCACTGTGTTTAAGGCCCTGATTCACTATCCTACACGATCGTACGATTCATTCACAGGAAACTGTTTCAAAAGTCTGGCCGACTTGAAAAAATCGTTTCAAAATGGCGTTGTAGGCCACACTATTACACAAGTATAATTGTAATAATTTATATATACAATAAAACAATTAAAAACTCTTATTAACATAATAATTTTACATTACTTAATTTTTTTTTTTTGAGGCACCAACAATATTCTTATATTTTTCACAATATATATCACACTGATCGCACAGAAATCATACTGTTTTGAAAAGTTTCATAAAATTTTGCAAATCGCACGATTTGTCAAAAAGTCTATTGCACGGTTGCATTTTTAGTACTTTTTCAGTACACATGCTTTTTTTAGTAGATCGCACGATCGTATATAATAGTGTAACATGGCTGTGCGGCTGAATACAAAATGGTTTTCATGTTGTTGAGCAAGTATGATTTTTTTTGCAATCACTCAAAGTTGTTCTCTGGTGTGTACACACACAAGTGTATATTAACGCGCAGCCTACAGCTAAGTGATTTTACAAAAACAAATGAGCACCAAGGGCATAGGGCTTAGGAGCCCCTGATATAGCCAATAAAATTGACTGTAAACCCCAAAATTGCTACAAAAGCTCTGCTCATAAAAGAACTTCCATTAAAAATTTAACAAAATTTAAGTAGACGTACTCGCAATAAAAAATTAAACCCTAAAATTTAAACAACGTCATTGTTTACATAACATATTAGGTTGATGGAAATAAAAGTTTTTATATCCTGCATTATAAAAGCAAATCCCTCATGCTTAGAAAATTACAGAATAATTGCAAGATTTTTACACTTGTTAATGGAAACTCCCCCTCAGGAAAATGCTAACCCCAATTTTAAGGTTATGATTTCAATGACTGCGATTATTTTCCCTAAAATGGCGTATAAATAGTCATTAGTAGTTTGTAATGCATACACACATATACTCGTACTCGTAAATGTATATTGACATCAGTGTAAACATTAAAATAGTAGTTGGTAAACACCCTGTATGCCGCCATAATCATGTCGTTTTCAATCATTTATGGTGATTAGCATCAGCAAGCATTTCATCTAGATAAACATCAACTTAATGTTTAATTCTATGACTCGACTTAGTAGCGTTGGAAGCATAATGGCTTTATTGTGTATAAAATTAATTTTATATTTAAATAAAATTATTCATTATGTCACATCAGCATTTGTTTATTTATTTCACTGCTTTACGTTGCTATTTTCCTTACCTTCATTTGCTCAAAAGTTGCCAATCGTATGCGATGTACGCGTGTTGTTTTAATATACGAGTATGTAGATGTACACGAGGGTGGGTCAATAACCCAGTGGCTTTTTGAATGAAAGTTAGATTTTTATATGAAAAGTTATTTTATTTTTCTCCTTTGAGAATATGATTTGTCGAGGTCATCGAAATATACATTTGTTTGTTAGGCTTTTGCCATGGATTTCGCCTATGGCTTAACGTCCCGAAATGTTTTCTGTGAACTAGATTCTCACTCTACATTCGCGTAAAAATACTTAAGTTTCGAGCACCTTGCAGTGTGTAAGGTATTGGACTAATTTTTGTTAGACTGAGCAGTGTCAAAGGTATATTTTAACTTATTTAATTTCAGCACTTTAAATGTTGTGATATTGTTTGTCGTGGTCTTTCCGTGTATGCAAGTCAAACGTCCACAATTACTACTCCCCCTTTCCTCCTCATCATCTATTATCCTAGTTCTAGTGTATATGTAGGGGCCATCCGCTGAGTACTGGTCCAAAATAAAACAAGAAAGAGTGTGTTATATTCGGCTGGGCCGAATCTAAAATACCCTTCACGATAGTCTACAGTATATATGTATAGTATATATTACAAATTTAAACTAAATATGCTCGGATACCACCCGATACATATACATACGACACCGATATCGAGGGAAAAAATATGTTTGCCTTGTAATCACCATTCCATAAAAGAAATCTTTCATGGACATTTTCATGGAATAGTTTGTTTAAGCTATATCTCGATTATATATGAACCGATATCGGAATATTCTATTTTCTGTATTTTCGTAACCTTCTTTTATAACGAGAATTGCTTTTCAGTAAAAAAAATTTTAATGGGAAAATCCATTTAGGCTATATCTCGGGTATATATGGACCGATATCGAAATATTCCATTATCTGTATTTTAATAACCTCGTTTTATAATCAGAAGAAGCAAAGAAAAAAATTCATGGAAAAATCGGTTCAGGCTATATCTCGGGTATACGAGTATATGGACAAATATTTTCATTTTCTGTACTTCACAACTGCTTTTAAGCAAAAAAAAATTTCATGGAAAACCCGGTTTAGACTATACCTTGGGTATATATGGACCGATATCGGAAATTTTCATTTTGTGTATATTAGTAACCTTTTTACACAGAAAAAATTATAGTAAAAATAAAATCAACAAAATTTTTGTCTGGAAACAAAATTTGTATGCAAAAACATAAATATAAATAAAAAAATAACCTTTGAATATCGTATTTTGTTGTTGTTTAAAAAAATAGTTGTTTTCAGTCAATAATTATTTTTACTAAACTTTTGTTTGAATCCTTCAAACAATTTATTGATTGATTCAACGAATTTCGTTATTGAACACGAACAAAATTTGTTTCTGTGTATAACCAGAACTGCCTTTACACAAAAAAAAATTTTTCATGGAAAAATATGTTTAATTTTCCAAATGTAACCTCCTTATACTACCAGAACTGCTTTTAAGCAAAAAAAAAAGGTGTTTAAGTTCACTTATGCGGCATTCTTCTCAAAAAAACGGTTTATGCTATACTTCAGGTATATATGCACCGATATCCGAATTATTCATTTAATGTATTTAAGTAACCAGAATTGCTTTTAAGCAAAAAAAAAAATAAAAATAAAAAAAATTGAAAATCCTGCTTTAGGCTATATCTCGGGTATATATGGACCGATATAGGAAATTTTCATTTTCCATATTTATGTAACCCTATTTTATTACCACAACTGCTTTTAAGCCAAAAAATTTATTTAAATTCGCTTACGCGACATTTTCATGAAAAACTCCGGTTTAGGGTTTATATGGTATATCGGGTATATATGGACCGATATCGGAAATTTTCCATATTTATATAACCTTATTTTATTACCAGCACTGATTTTAAGCAAAAAAAAGTTGTTTAAGTTCGCTTACGCAACATTTTCATGAAAAACCCGGTTTAGGCTACATATCGGATATATATGGACTGATATTTTTCCATGCTTAATAATTGTGTAAAGTTTAGAGGAAAGCAAACAACTTTTTTTTTTCAAAAATTTTCATTCCAAATTGCACAAAAAAACTGATTTTTTTCGGAATTTTGAATATATCATATGTGAACCGATATTGGCGAATTTAAATAGCAAACCACGATGGGATAATTGTTCTTCTACGGGTTAGAGGGTTTTTTTTTAGTCTTGATGTTAAGTAAAGCAAACCGGTTTCGTGAAACATTATAAAATCAAAGTATATAAAGTGGTCATTGACCTTTATTATGTATGTTTATATAAACTTCAAGTCTACATACATCGATACACGATACGACTGAGCTTGTGAATTCAACAAATATTTCTTACAACATGATAGAAATACTTCGAAATAATTTCCTCAAATCTACTTAATTTGCGTCTAATGGGAACGTGATATTAACCCAAGAAACAGGTTCATCTGAAAACGTTACTGTTTTTTTTTTTTTTTTTGTTGCTAAAAACAACCACATTATTTTAAAACCAAACGAAAATTGTATTGTGCTTAAAACCCCGACCGCATAATTTTTACTTTCTCCCTTGGGATAAACTTTCAACTAAAAATTAAATTAAAACACTTGCCGATTACAAGCTTTTACCCACATTATTCTTTCTTTTTTTCTTCGTTTGCCAACAAATCACTTTGTGGAAATATCTTTTGCCCCACAGCACCATACACACACTCACACACACACACACACCAAAAATAAAAACCCTCACTAAAATACACCCCTTTCAACTTGTGTAGCATTAAAAAATCCTTTTTTTTCAAAACTCTACTTTTCTACGACCACCCCCTGTTTGAAAGTAAAACAACAACAAATATAAATCACAACTTTCATTATTATTCGATGATTTGATATAAATTGTGAAAAAGTGAAATAATCCTTGTAATAAGGTTAAACAGCACACACACACACACACATACGAGTACATATCTACAACAAGTGCACGCTCGTACTCAAACATATGGTTTGATTGCTGAGGGAGAGAAGTCAAAAAACTCCTAAATAAAGCGCATTTGCTGCTAAGAAGGTTCGTCATGCAAGAATAAAGTTATACTCTATAGAAGTTTTCAAGATTTAGAAAATTTTTATATATTCAGAGTAGTTTTGGGTCAAGAGTGTTTAACAAACTTTTCACTGATTCAATGAATAGTTTAACTGAATCATTTAAAAAAGTTGTTGAAGAAAATATATATGCTCTTCAGTTAATACTTTCGTTGAATGAGTAAACAGTTTTTGACCGCATTCGAACTAAAACGTAATTGCATTCTTGGAAAACGGCCATATTTTGTGTGATGTTTTTAAGCAGCGTTGCCAGATTGAAGATTTTAGCTTAAGCTCCAAGAAGTTGGGGCGGGAAAAGTGGGGTTTAAAGCACGTAGATTTATAAGTCTTAGTAAAGACATAATAATCTTCCTAGTGGAATTATACGCAATAAGGGAAGTGGTTGAAATGCTCTCCGATAGGGGGCACAAGGGAGTGCTGATAAAAATATTCTCTAATAGCCAATTAGTAGCAGCTGTGTCTTTACTTCCAGTTTAGTACTGGAATGTCACAGCAAGCTAAATGAACCGGCAAGCCAGAACCAGTTTACTCTGATCTGGGTGCCAAGACATGAGGGGCACTACGGCAATGAGATGGCTGACATCCACGCCAAAAAAAAAGGAGCAGAGGCAACTTTTATTGCCCCCACTCCTACATTTGGCTTCAATAAGTGTGTCCTTAATGAAGAGATGAAGAAATAGACGGAGTTCATCGTTGAACAACATTTGAACGAGACAGCTAGTCTTGAACATTCCAAGAAATTTCTAAACTTTGATACAAAGAGGGCCGAATGTGCTCTAAAGCTGGACAGGAAAGGCCTCAAAACACTGACAGGTGCACTTGCAGGTTATTATACATTAATTAAGCATCTGCTTAAGGAAGGTATAATGACCTGTAAGTGCACTTGTCAGTATTCTGAGGGGTTTCCTGTCCAGTTTTAGAGCACATTCGGTCCTCTTTTTATCAAAGTTTGGAAATGCCCATCCTGTACATGTGAGGTGAGGAAGAGGAGTCAATGGAGTACTTTATCACCCACTGTGGAACATTGGGACACTGGAGATATAGGCTGCTACGAGCACATATGTTAAGTAAATGTGACTTAATATCACTCCCAATGAAGCAGCTTGTCTGTTTTCTTGACATACTTAACCCATAATGGGGTAAGGTGACGCACAATAGATCAACACTGGTTGCAGTGCAAGTGGCCGATGAGGGCCACATTCCATCCAATAATAATAATACCTTAATTTTGAAGATTTTATAAGCTCAATAAGATTTGAAGATATTTCTCTCAAAATTAAGATATTTAAGATTTAGGGTTCTAAGATACTTATGTGTGACTATTATCAAAAATCCAAAGAAATTTAACTTCTTTCTTGAAATAATTTTTTTATTCTTGGCTTTAAATCTCTTTCACTCTAATTTTGAAAAGAAATTTGAATGAATGGCATTTCAATATTTCATTTCATTGTCAATATGACATTTCATTGACAAAATTATTGTCATAATTGCCACTAACGACAATTATATGATGTTCATACATACACTTTTAATTAAAATTTTGCAATTAATTGATTTTAATTACCCATACAAAATTTTAATTAACTTAATTGTCAATTAACAGTTAATTGTTCTAATATTTAGTAAAATTAAATATACAACCCTGTGGCAATCGTGTTTAGTTAGCACAATAATACCCAATGAATACACTTTGTTCAAATTTGACAACTCAATGTGAACCCATGCAAACAAAAGATGGCGAGTCAACTAGAAAAAATAATCACAATCAAAATGTAAACAACTTTTCTGTCAGCTGTTGTCAAACATTAAATGCATTAGCAATATTAAGTATGTATGAACACTTAAAAAAATCTTTAACTGATAATTGAATTAATTAAAAAGTGTATGTATGAACAGCATATCAGAGCTACAGGCAATGGTCAGTTGACTCCTGTGTAAATTTGAACAACCTGCGTCATATAGTTTGTGTTTGGCTGCCGTTGATAGCATATGTTGAAAAGAAAATGCAGGAAAATGCATTTCATGTGCTCATTAAGCATTATTTTTGCGAAGTAACTAGCAAACCAAAGCTGAGGATAAATATTCTGGGGACTCTAGGCCATTCATTGCCTCCCCCAACTCTTTCTCCTTTTCTATATCCGTGTAAGCACAGAAGATTCTAAAGGAGATTCGCGGATTTGGTAGACAGAGCTCCTGACGTGTTTCCTGTCTGTTAAAGCGTTGGAAAGTTCAAGTCAAATGTTCACAAACACTACTCCCTCTTTCCCCCACCTCATAACCTATTTTCCTAGTTCTGGTACAATGCGCTGCATATGTAGGGGTCATCCCCTGAGTACTGGTCCAAGATAAAAAAAAGAGCTCCTTGATAGGAATAGATTTTTATTATTAAACCAACGAATACTTCAATTACAATCAAATCGTGTCACTATTGCTTATTGTAGGGCTGCCAAAAACATACAGTAAATAAATGCCTGCAAAAAAATCCCCCAAAAAGGATAATGTGATTTCAAGTAACAAACAAAATAAAGAGTTTAATGTGAGCCAGTATATATAAACATAACAAAACTAACAAAAATATATGTATGTAGATGCTTTTTGTTTTAATAAATGACAAACTTGATGTTAATAATGACGGATGTGTTTTAAGTTAAAGTAATTTCATTACGCTAAACAAACAAAAAAGTAGTTTAAAATGAGATTAAATTGTTTATCGTTAGAAATAACTTTAATATAAAATTTTAAAGCAAAACAATTTGTTAAGATTAAAATAATCATCTATCAAAGGTTGACAATCAATTTGTCACTTGGGTATGTTTTACATGTCCAACATGTGGATGTCGACTAAAGTCATGACATTAACATCAATATTGGAGAAGCAATCCAAAAAGTATATAGCTCTTTTTAGTACATTCAACTAGTATTCTTTTATTGAATGTGGACTTGTAAACGGATCTCACGAATACCTAAAATTTTTTTCTTCAGCTGGTTTCACTCATTGTTTCGGTACAAAAGTTTTGTTCCTAACCTATTATTTATGTACCTTTTCACAATTATAAATTATTTTTATATTCACAAAATAGTTTTTAAGTATTTAGTTCAGAACAAGGCGAATTCATACAGGTGAAAGGCGAATTCAGTACTATGTATTTTGTTATTGTAAAATATATCGTGAATGTCAAAATCTAAATTCGCCTAAGATTGTTCAGCTGGGAAAAAATTTTATATAAACGTTAAATATAAGCTTTTATAATTGTTTGTAATTAAAATCACAGATTATATTAGTTTTTCACTTTTAAATTCACACAAATTTTTTAAAATTGCACTAAATCATACAAAAAAATCGGCAGATTAAAGTTTGTAAACAAAAGGAAAAAAAATTGACAGTCTCATTGGAAAAATCGCGAGAAGCAAAAAATAATCACCTGTGCTGTTAAGTTCACCTAGTAATGAATTCGCTTTGGCTCAGAATAAACCACTAAACTCACTTTCAAAAATGTAAACAATACATTTGACGTAAATGACTTACCCAGTGTTTAGACATACGAGTAAGAGTTCGAAAAACTCAATACACTCACATTTTTTTACTACCACATTCACATTTTTCGCACTCGCAGGTCTACTCGCAGCTAAATTTGCATGCGAGTGATTTTTTGGCACTTCCATGCAATCAAATGTCAAACAAACAAACAGTGTTACCGTGTAAATAATTTTAAACAAATCAACTGGATCATAATAAAATTAAAACTTAAGTTTTAGCTAGTTTGTTTGCTAAATTGCATGTTAATTTATTAAAACTAATACTACAGATGGAAATGTTTAAATTATAAAGCGTTAATATCAGTAATATAATGATAATAGAAATTAATGCCAACTATTTTCTAAAAATATTCTCAAGTGAAGAACACGGCAACTCCAGTTTATAAAGACAGCCAATGAAGCAAAATATATGAAGGAAACAAATTGTTTGAATGTGCTGACGACAATAGATTCGAGTTTTTCGAAGAAATTTTCGTTGATAATACATATTTCGCACTCGCATGAGATTACTCGTATGTCTAAATGCAGGGTTACTATATTGCCAGTAGCAAAAGACTGTCACATGCCGTAGTGCTACCACCTTGCAGATATTAATGCACCTTGAGTTGAACCAAAATTGGTTCAGAACAAAAATTTTGCTCCGAAATAATGGATGAATCCAGCCTAATAAGTGCATGCATGTGTTATGCAAGCAAATTCAGAATAATTGTTAGTCTTGGTTGCATTTTTGGGATTAAAGTATGCTTCTACTTGTTTATAGTAAACAAAAGGAGGACTTCTAATTCAAAGTGACTTACATTTTCTTAAAGTGTATGTACCTTTTTGATGACCCACTGACTTTGCGTTGGATGTATTTGGTGATCTGCAAATTTTGTTCATTGGTTTCTTCTCCCCACTTTGAATTCGGTTTTTCCACATTATTTCTCTTTTCCACCTGTGAACTCCTATTTTTTATATTTCTTGACAACTGCCTCCGCTATTTGATATATAGCTCCTTGGATAACAAAAGTTTTGAATCGCTTCTATATTTGCACTGTCTAGTTGGAAGTGGCCACGTTTAATAACAGCCTTATCAAACTGTTCTCGTATACATCGCCATATTGTCTGGGAAAGTCTGAGTCATGGCTTGGATGCGCCTGTATTTAAAATTAGCCATTAAAACAATTTAAAAAACAATTTCACAAAAAATTATAAACAAAAAAAAAATCGAGAAAACCTATTTTTTTTTAAGAAAATCAAATAATCATTAATTAAAAACTTCACAATTATGTATTCTTTGTATTTTGTTTAAACGCTAATTTGTTTAGTTTCGCGCCTTATGCCGACACTAATTTCAACGATCTGATCATTAAACAAATCAACATATTGTTCATTGACTTAAAAATGAATCTGTAAAGTATATCAACAGAAATAAAAGAATAACTTTGTACAAAGGATGGCTTTTTGTTTTAAATAAAATACTTCGTTAAACAAAGAAAATAAAACTTCACATAAAGGTTTGGTTGCTTTTAAAAACCCAATACGAAAAAGTGATTAAATGATTGATTAAAAATATTGAGAGTAACAACAACAACAACAAAGGCAGCAGCACCAATACCAATCTTTCTCTATTGTTCTACAAATTTGTACGCATATAAAAAGCCGTTGATTTTTCAATAGTTTTCTGCAACAACATCATCATCGGCCCAAACATCAATATTCCTTATTTCGGCAGAGTTGCAAGTGGTAATAATACGAGTTTTTGCGCCATACTGTGTAGCGTTAATTTTGTATATTTTTTCTTTTTTTTTATATACCCACAACGGCACAAATAAAACAAGAAAACTGACATAATCGGAAAAAAGACAACGTGTGTGTTCAGAAATTCTTTAAAATTAAAAAAACGAAAACAAGAATTCTCCCTAGACAAAGTGTCTGTGCAAAACGAAAGTAGTCGGCTTATTTAAACAGTTTTTAATTTAATTTAAAAGAGAAAATCTATTTTGTTTTTTTTTTTTTTAATTAAAAATTGAACACCAAGTTGCCGTTATATGACCCAACAGAAATACATACATAGATGTTCAATATAAATATTTGCCAAGCTGGCATCACTGTTTTTTAACTGTATTATTTTAATCTTCAGTTACTTTTTCATTTGTTTTAAATTTGCTCTTCGTTACCACTCTTCTCATAATGAATGTATCTCATTAAGCCTATTTGTTACAGTGTTGTTATTGTTCTTGTTTAACGTTATTTTAGAAATTGATTTGTTTGGTTTTATTAATTGTCCTTTCTCATTAACACTCTTTTATTAAATTTTTAAACAAAATATTTGTGCAAACAAAGTAATAACCCAGCAGTCCACAAGTTATTACAATTTGCAAAGCATCCGACATGTTAAGCACAACAAACAACTAGCATCCGATTCAGATTAGTCTTTTTTTCTACTCATTTTGTTAAATTATATGTACATAAGAAGCAACGAAGAAATCAAATGCTAATAATATAGTTTTGAACTTATCCAATCTTTGCTTACAATGTATACAGTGTTTGATGCATCTTACGGCCTAGGCCACGCCGTGTAAATGTAAGTAGGAATTGTATACAGACTTCGGATGGGTCACGCTTACATTGTCAATGGTCTTAGATCGAAGATGTACGTGACAAAAATTTCACTGGGAAGTTTGTTGGTTTAAATCTCTCATTTCCATGTACAATTGAATTAATAGGGCAGCATGGCCATTTTGCCATTTTTGCGGCTAAATTTAGCATTTTTTATTCTGACTTATAGCATTTTCACACGAAGGCTTATATTCGAGGTCCGCTCTCTCATTCGTGGTTCACCGCCCAATCTTGATTGAACCAACATGATTCGCCATTCAAAATTTTATGAGCGAACCATCTTGGTTCATTTCGAATCTTGTTCCGAACATGCAAAAACTACTACCATCTCCAAATTTGATCATAAATTATCGCTATATTATCTGAACTAGCTCTCAAAAAATGTAAACTAAGAAAAACAGATATTTAATGTGTGTAAAATCAAAAGAAACACATCGAACTATAAAAATTGGGTACTTACATAAAGATTTAAATAAAAATTGAAAAAAGAATTAGTGAAACGTTTGCACAAAATATGTAAACATCAGTGGGAAGCAAAAAACAACGTCTGAACACCTAGTTTCGCAATAGTGGTTCAGAGAGCGAACCAAGTGTTTCATATTACTGTCTGAACATGGTGTATTAGCTGCAAATTTTCCATTTAAGAGTTAGCGTTTTTAAGCTGTTATTTAGCACTGCGTCAACGCTTCGCAATTGGAAAACCCGTAAGAAAGAAAGCTTTAAAATCGGGGCACATAGAATCCGCCGTACGTAATATGTATTTTTTCAATACATGTAGTCTTATGAGCTTTGTCACAATGCGTACTTCTCCGTCAACGCAAAGTATTAAAGTTGTGAAATTTTTAACGTACGTTGCGGCCTTTGACAACTATCAGATAATATTTTTTGTATATTTTGATTTATTTTTTCGTTCAAAAATAAGTTAATTAAATTAGAAACAAATAATATTCGATTTTCTGTGAGTGTCTGTGAAATGAATAAAAGATTTTAACAAATTAAAATAAGAGAATAAAAAAAAACAGTTGAATTTATATCCGTTACCAAAGTACCCATTGATCCAACGGATGGATTGTACAAGAATACGGATAACATAAAGCGGATTCTACGTGCCCTGGCCTTTACTATCTCTCAGTAAAATTCGCTTTAAAACATTTGTTATAGCCTATTTACACCAAAGCGAAATCTGCTCATTCGAGATTTCAAGCCAAAGTAGATTTTGAGAAGATTTCCCATACAAAATGAAATCTACTTTATGAGTAGATTTCGACGAAATCTCCTGAAATCTACTCAGTACTAAGCGATGCAACTGTGATTTCTTGCAAAAAGTACTTAAAAATACTACGCTGCAACAAAAATTGCACTATAATGTGGTGTATGCAGTCTCTGGGCACAAAAAATATACACTTTAATGCTGGTGTATTCAGTCTCTGATAATATTGTATTGTCAAACCCGCATGCATAAATTATTTTTGAGCAAATGAAATCTTGCTAGATGTCAAAAAACGGTGGTGTAAACTATATAGATTTCGTTGTACATTTCAATTAAAATCTACTAGATTATGAGTTGGTGTAAATGCGCTATTACTCATTTTTGCGGCCATTAGTAGTCTCAGGTGCATTTATATTATGTGCTTAGCAACTTTATCACTGTTTTAGTGATTTTTATTAAATAAGGCTAGTGAGCAATACTGTACAACGTAAAAGCAAAGCGTTAAATTTCGTTGCGGTTTACGCCTTTATTTAAGACCTTGTTGCACTATCACACATGACGGTGCGATCTAATGCGACAGAGTTTTTGACAAATCGTGCGATTTGAAAAATTTTATGAAACTTTTCAAAACATTATGGTTTTTGATCGCATATTGTGAAAAATATGAGACTATATCGAGAAAAAAATTATTATTTTATTGTGTATATAAATTATTGCTATCATACTTGTATAATAGTGTGGCCTACAACGCCGTTTTGAAGCGGTTTTTTTCAAGCCGGCCAGACTTTTGAAACAGTTTCCTGTGAACGAATTGTACGATCGTGTAAGATAGTGAATCAATGCCTTTAAGTTGCACGCTAAAGCTTTTGAAGCTTTGATTTTATTTACAAAATGTATGAAATTTACTAAAGGCCTTGTGATACTATCCTACACGATCGTGCGATCTACTAAATAAAGCATGTGTGCTGAAAAAGTACTAAAAATGGACCTGTGTGACAGAGTTTTTGACAGGTCGTGCGATATAAAAAATGTTATGAAAATTTTCAAACCATTGTGGTTTCTGCACGATTAGTGTGATATACTCGTATATTGTGAAAAACATGAGAATATTGTTGGCGCCTCAAGAAAAAATTTAAAATAAAGTAAAATTGTTATGATAATAAAAGTTTTTAGTTATTTTAGTGTAATAAATTATTGCACTCATACTCGTATAATAGTGTGGCTTTTGTAATGTCGGCCAGACTTTTAAAACATATTCCTGTGAATGAATCATACGATCATGCAGGATTGTGAATCGGGGCCTTAAAAGTAAGATAATGTTGTTAAAGCTTTTCTGGTTCAAAGTGAGAGCATAAGAAAAATCGCTGGCATAATAAATAGATTCTATTTATGTCAAATTGTATGGAAAACATTGTCAAGCTCTAGTTCTGTTTCATAATTAAAAGAAATACTTAAGGACCTGATGCACTATCCTACACGAACGTAAGATTTATTCACGCAAAATATTTTAAAAGTCTGGCCGCCTATACAAAATCGCGTCAAAATAGCATTGTAAGCCACACTATAATACAAGTATGATTGCAATAATTTATATACATAGTAAAATATTAACATATTAATTTTACTTTATATCAACTTATGTCTTGAGGTGCCAACAATATTCTCATATCTTTCACAGTATATACCACGCTGATTGCACAGAAACCATTATGTTATGAAAATTTTTATAAAATTTTTCAAATCGTACGATTTGTCAAAAACTCTGTCATACAGTTGCATTTTTAGTGCTTTTTTCGCACCCATGTTATATTTGGTAGATCGCAGGATCGTATAGGAGAGTGTATCAGGGCCACTAAAAGTGCATTTGAGCTACTAGTTTTGTAAATTTCAAAAAAATGTGTGTAGAAAAATGTATCAGAGACGTACAAGAGCATGAAGTTTAATTTTTAGTAATAACTAAATTAATAGGCGTTTTATTTTTAATAGCTTTTATTACCCAAAATATATAAAAATATTAAATGACAGTTTGTGAAGCTGCTGCCGACTTTTTAATTATTATCGCCATGGTCATTTTTATTTGAAGTTGTGGTTGTGTTCTGTTTCAACATTAATTTCGTGTTTCACTGTAATTAATACTGCGAAAAATCGTTATTACTTATTTACTGCTGTATCAGTTTTATCCATAAATATCATTATTATCATTTTATAATTCCTTAAGTGGGTAACAAGGTGGTTGACTCTAATGAGACAATAATATGCAGTCCATCCACAACATTTGGTTTAAGAACTTACTGTTTATTCAGGGTGACCTGAAAAATTCACAAGATGAGTCAAAACTATAAAATATTTTAAAAAATGTTGACCCACGAGTGGTCTTTGAGACTTTTTACATACAAATTATATTCGTTCGTACGATTTACTCACTTATTCCGTATAATGGTAACACCATAAAATTTTTGTTTCCCCAACGTCGAGAGATATTTTTGTTTCGAAAAAAAAATATTATAAAAATGAAAAATTATTTTTTTGTATGTAAAGTGTTTTAATATTAAAAGCGAACTAATAAAAAAAGCTAAAAATAAAAAACAAAAACAAGATTTCAAGAGTTTTTGCCTTCAACGCACGGAAATCAACAATAATTCATATAAAAAACCTTCCTTACTGGCAATAACAAAACATTCCTTATCTCAGGCACGAATCTTCTAATATGGCATCACGGTGTAATAAACAACATAGAAAGGTGGTACCTCGCTAGAAATACTGCTGCGAGTACTTTTTATAATCTGTTCTTACTTATAGGTGTTTCACTTTGCTATCCATTCTCAAACAGGAGTCCGAAACTGAAATATAACGATTTGTAACTCTTGCGATAACGAATAATAAGTGCATTTGATACCTCAGACACGAATCCCTAACACGCCGACATGGTGTGGCCACTTAATAAAAACCATTGAAACGACAGTATCTGGGGATGGAACTGTCAAGGCTCATAACTTGTATGAATGCCGATTTGTTATAGAAGAAGCATTCGCATCTTTGCGCGAACACTTATTGATATATTGTAGAAATTATTTTTTAATTTTGTTTGGAACTATTCGGACAATGCAACCGGTAAATTGAATTAATTGTAGTGCCCATAATTTTGTAACGAAATTCTCTTTCCAGACAATTGCTTCCTTTTTCCAAAAGGCGTCTTCAACTAATGGCTCTAGTGGCCAGAAGTCTAAAGACGCAAAACCGGAGCCCAAAAAGCGAAAGGCTCTCGTTATTTCAAGTGATGAAGATGATGCAGTTGTTAACGAATCTCCCCAATTATCTAAATCCAAAAAACCAAAAATTGTTGATAAAAAAAGCTCGCCACCTCCAAGTAAAAAAACAAAATTGTTTAAGTTAAAAAATCATTCTCCTAAAAAAGGCAGTATGAAATCTGTTGATCCAATGGCTTTGTTTGGTGGTGAAGCTAAGCGTATAGAGGCTAAAAAGCCACCCAAGCCTAAGGAAAAGGCTGTACTAGAATTCGAAGATGACGAAATCGATGAAAGTCTTATGGAAGTTGATTTAGAAAAAAGTGTTTCGGAAGCTATTAAACCTGCAACAAATGGTCGAGACAAGCATGACAAAAAGGCGGATGTAAGGGAATCTACGCCTCGTAAGAAAAGTTCAGGATCACCTAAAGAAGAAGAAAATTCGTCGACAAAAGAACAGGTGAAAACAAAAAAAATACATAAACATTCGCCTAAAGAGGAGGAAGAAACTAAACCCAAGAAGAAAACACAAGAGAAAAGTCAGGATTTGGAATCAAGTAATTTAAATAGATTAATCTACATCTTTATAAAGTTTTTCAAAATTTAGATATGTATATTTTATTTGATTTTATCGAGCAAATGAATTTCTTTCAAACTTTATGTTCCAGCAAAATTAATTTACAATTGTTTCTTCCACAGGCATTCTTGCTGACGAGGATCGCCACGAACGTAAACGTATGGCGGCCATACTTTACCAGAAATATAAAAATCGTTCAGCTGTTCTGAATCCTGGATGCAAAGATGTTCCTAAGGTAATTTAAACTACAAATGCGCTTACAACAAATTTTAAGGCATTTTATTATTCTCAGGGTAAACCAAATTGCTTAGCTGGCTTGACTTTCCTCGTCACTGGCGTTTTGGAATCTCTAGAACGCGATGAAGCAGGCTCCATTATTAAAGAATATGGTGGCAAAACAATGTCTGTTGTAGGGAAGCGTTTGAATTATTTAATAGTGGGAGAAGATTGCGGTCCTAAAAAACTTGCTGTAGCTGAAGAACTTGGTGTTAAAATTATTTCTGAGGATGGCTTTTTGGACTTAATACGAGAAAGATCTGGCCTTAAAAAAGGTAATAACCAAGACGAAAGTACAAAAGAAGTTAAAGAAAAACCCACATCAAGTCCTAAACAAAAGAGTATCGAGAAGAAAGAAATAAAAAATGAGAAACAAGAGTCTCCAAAAGAAAAGAAACCTAAACTGGATGAACTGGGTATTAATAAGAAAAGTCCAAAGAAAGAAAATGTAGCAAAGGAATCACAAAATAATGTTGAAAATAAAACGAAAAAAGAAATTAACAATGAGAAACAAGAGTCTCCGAAAGAAAAGAAACCTAAATTGGATGAACTGAGTGTTAGTAATAAAAGTCCAAAGAAAGAAAATGCCACAAAGCAATCACGAGAAGAAATAAAGCAAGTCAAAAAAGAAGATGAAGTAAAGCAAGAGTTTCCAAGGCCACCAACAGTAACAGAGGATATGATGGCATGGGTGGATAAATATAAACCAGGCTCAGTTAAGGACATTATTGGCCAACAAGGACCAGCCAGCAACGTAGTAAAGTTAGTATTTATGTTTTATTTTTTATAAAACTAAAATTTTTCGAACTCATTTTTTTGCTAGACTTACTAATTGGTTATCAAAGTGGTACATAAATCACGATGGCAAAAGGAAATTACAAAAACCTAATCCTTGGGCTAAAAATGATGATGGCAGCTATTATAAGGCGGCATTGCTTTCGGGTCCTCCAGGCATAGGTAACTCGCTTTTAAATTTGAAAAGAAACAAAAACTATAAAAAAAAATTTAAGGCAAAACAACCACTGCTACATTAGTTTGTAAAGAATTGGGTTTTGATGCTGTCGAATTTAATGCCTCCGATACGCGCAGCAAGCGTTTGCTTAAGGAAGAGGTTTCCGAATTATTATCAAATAAATCACTGTATGGCTATTTTCATGGTGATGGTCAAGCTGTAACTAAAAAGCATGTTCTAATAATGGATGAAGTTGATGGTATGGCGGGCAATGAAGATCGTGGTGGTATACAGGAATTAATTGGTCTTATAAAGGAATCTTCTGTGCCCATTATTTGCATGTGTAATGATCGCAATCACCAGAAAATGCGTTCGTTGGTAAACTATTGTTATGATTTGCGTTTTAATCGTCCTCAACTGAAGCAGATCAAAGGCAGGATTATGAGCATATGTGCCAAAGAAAATATCAAATTAGATTCTGCGAAAATTGACGAAATTATAGCGGCTACAAACAATGACATACGGCAATCGATAAATCATATTTCCTTGTTAAGTGCGGGCAAAGAACTTAATTTGGTTTCAGACAAGCAGTCAGACAAATATGGTGAGAAAACTGCTGAAAAAGATTTGAAAATGGTGAGTAATCTTTAAAACACAGTTTTTAATGAGATTTCTTCTTCTTCGACTTTGTACATAATCAAAATCCTTATGCTAACTAACTAGCGGCTAAGTTTTTTGTGTACAAACTCCCATAAGGGAGAGATTGCAGCAAGGTTTTTATTATGTATAAGGCTACAAAATTTTCACTCCTCTAGGGCCCTTGGGAAGTAGTACGAAAAGTTTTCTCTGCGGAAGAGCATAAGAAAATGTCATTCAATGATAAATGTGATTTATTCTTTCATGACTACAGTTTGGGTCCCTTGTTTGTGCAACATAATTATTTGATTGTTAGTCCTTCTGGACCAAAGTAAGTTTGGAGAAAAAAATTTATTTTTATAATTTTTTTATTATAATTAATTACATCTTTTTACCGCCATTAAGGACTGAAATTCCTCGCAAAGTTGCTTTAACGGCAGACTCTTTAAGTTTGGGTGACTTGGTAGACAAGAAAATACGTGCTAATTCCGCCTGGGCTCTCTTACCCACACAAGCTGTATTTAGTTCTGTTTTGCCTGGCGAATATATGAGTGGTTTCATAACAGGTCAGATAAATTTTCCTGGTTGGCTGGGAAAAAATTCTAGATCCACTAAACGTTGTCGTTTGGCCCAGGAAATACATGATCATACCCGACTAAAAACATCTGGCTCACGTTTATCGGTGCGTTTAGATTACGCACCATTTTTGCTAGACAAAATTGTTAAACCCTTGGTAGATAAAGGTTTGGAAGGCATTGCAGAATCTTTAGCAACTATCAAGGAGTACCATCTCTTGCGCGAAGATATTGATAGCTTAATTGAGCTAACAACTTGGCCGGGTAAAAAGGGTCCTATGGATAAAGTTGATGGCAAGGTTAAGGCCGCTTTAACAAGAGCCTACAACAAAGAAGTCTTAGCTTACACATACTCAGCTACAACGGGTGTTAAAAAGAAACGTGCAGAAGCGGCTGATGATTTGGACCAACTGGGCATAGAAGAAGGTGAAGAAGCTACTGTTAATGTCGAATCTGAAGATGAAAAGGATGACGATTTGGAGCATGATGCTTTAATTAAAGTAGGTATAAAAATATATAATTTTTAACGTTTTTTTTTTTAAATTTTTAATTTTAGGCTAAGAAAAAAACTTCCACAACTGCCAAAGCTTCAACTTCAAAAGCTGCTACTGGCAAAAAGGCCAGCACGGGCAAGTCTAAAGCTCCAGCAAAAACTGAGAAATGAGTTATTTATATACATATTTTTTTATCAACACGCATGGTTTTAAGTTTTGTTGTATTGTACTATTATTATGGAAATTAAATTTATTTATCTTAAATTTTCATTTCGAAAACAAAATTGATTGAATTGCAGTTAATTGTTAAAGAAAGAAGAAAAAATTTGCCATGACATGTTTTGTTTTCTTTTATTTAGAGAAAATTTTAACACTTGGGAGAATAAATTATTAACATATCATGAAAGCATTCTTAAGATCAAGAAAAATAAAACAGTAACTGTAAAGATTTGAAAGTGGATGCAACGGAAATGCATAGAGGTCGAAGAAGAGTTGGCCTAATATATAATTTCTTCAACGGCTGATTATGCTGCATACATCCAAATTTGATATGACTTTAAAATGCAATATCATAAATAAATGACTCAATTTGTTAAATTTTATAATGCTTTACTATTCACATTCTCACGATACAATTAAAACTAACAATTCACGTTCTGTGGTTTTGGGTAAAATTTGCAAATTGAAAGAGTAATTTTCCTTTCCCTCTCACTAGTCATGGATTTTTTACTCTATATACTAAATAGGATTAATAGATATTTATTAATATATAAATATTTAATTAATTAATATATATCTATTAATTAAGAATAAAAAAAATTTAAATTTAATTAAGAATATTAATATAATAAATTTTTATATTATTATATTTATATAATTTTTATGTATAAATATAATATTTATAAGGAATTTTTAAAAATATAATGATATTTTATTATATTTTTATATAAATTATTTATTAATTAATAAATATATATAAATTAATACATAATTTAATATTAATATAAATATTGTGGAACACACCTAATAATTCATTTTGAATGTTTACGGGTACTAAATGAAAAATTACGAAATATGAAAAGAAAGTGCATGATGAAAGAATACAGAAATATTTCATTCTTTCACTTGAGAGAATCATTCAATTGAATTAATTCATTCATGAATGGCACAAGACTAGAAGAAAAAAGCACGTTTTGTTCTGCATCAATTATTTAAAGACAACATTTTTCTATGAGTAGGGAAAAATATGCAAAAAAGATTTCTTCCAGTAGAATTTAGTCAAATTAATGCAAGTACATCAAAAAAGCATTTTCTAAAAAATGCAAAAAAGTACTTTTTGTTCTGCGACTCCTCATATATCGAGCTGTACAATTATGGTTTTTGCATTCGAGCAGGTTTGAATAAAATTGGCATGCTTAAAGAGTAATTTGATTCTTATTCTCATTAGTCCGAACTTATTCGACATTTTGTAAGACATGCCTGTTGTAGCGAAGCTTGACTTATTGTACTATAATCTGAGTTTTAATATAACCAAAATTAAAACGTGTGTAGTACTTGCACGACGAAAAATTTATACCTATATAGAAGATTTAGTTTCTCTAAAGTAATTTTTATTGTTAATTTATAAATAAAATGGAAACTAAAGTTGAGCGTATGTACATATATATGTATGTAAACACGTGTAACGTTTTTTTCCCTATTTTTTGCTTAGATTGTCTGATTTAAGTCAAAGACTTCTTCAGTTATTGATTGCCCATGTTAAATATTAAACTTGTTTAAATCTAATCCTTCCAATACAAACAATATGTATATTTTTAATATGTAGAGGATATTAGACCACATTTTTATTAAATTACTTTTTAATCTAGCCTCAATATCGCTTAAGCAACACGTTTTGTAACTTTATCATCATCTTCATTTGATTTCTCGTCTTCAGCCTCTAACACTTTGTCTTCTGGTAACTCTATATTTACAGCGCTTAAAGCCTCTCTTATCCATTTTGGTACTGGTTCATTCTCGAAATGTTTTTTCATAAATTCTCTCACAAACTTCGGGAATTGCTTCTTTTGTATAGCCTCACGCATTGAGCGCATCAAACGCAGTTGGAAAGCAATATTATGTACGCTCAAAAGACTGCAGGAAACACCCTCATTAGTAACAATATGATGTAAATAGGATCTGGTATATGTTTTACAGGTACTGCAATCACAATCCTTGTCAATGGGTGCCATATCTAAGGCATATTTCTTCTGCTTTAAATTTAACTGACCCTGCATTACCAGAGCTGATCCAAAACGTGCTGTTCTGGTGGGGAAAACGCAATCAAACATGTCTATACCCAAAGCTACACATACCACTAAGTCGGCTGCAAAACCTACACCCATTAAATAGCGAGGCTTATCTTTGGGTAATAAATCCGTACAAATATGCACTGTACGCCAAAATTCATCTTTACTTTCACCGCCACTTAGGCCGCCCACAGCATAGCCTCTAACTTCGCGTTGTGTTAAACCATCAACACACTGTTTCCTCAACTCCCCATCTAACCCTCCTTGAACAATCGGAAATAAACTCTGATCATCATCTCGTGAATGTGCAGCTATACATCTATCCACCCATCGAATAGTACGGTGCATAGCCTCTTCCACTCTGGGTCCTGTTGTAGTGGTCTTCACTACATCATCTAATTGCATCATAATATCAGCCCCAATAATATTTTGAATTTCAATGGAATGTTCGGGCGTCAGCATACACTCGCTATTGTCAAAGGGAGATCTGAAATTGACACCATTCTCGTCTATTTCCGCCAGTTTTAGCAAGGACACCATTTGAAAGCCACCGGAATCAGTAAGAATAGCTCTTGGCCAACCCATAAATTGATGCAGACCGCCGGCTTTTTTCAGCGTCTCTACACCTGGTCGCATACCCAAGTGATATGTATTTCCTAATAATATTTGACAATTTAAGTTAATCAATTGATCTGGTAATACACCTTTCATTGTTCCTTGTGTACCAACTGGCATAAAGACCGGCGTATCAACTTCACTATGTCGGAGGGTCATTAGACCAACTCTAGCCTTTGATGCCGAACATTCAGCTATAATTTTATATGTTAAAGGAGGTATTTTGGTTGACGACATTGTTTATTAATTGGTTTTAATACTGTAATTTTAACTTATTTTTACATTGGCAAAGAAGCCTACATCAAAACAAACATGTGTTGGTAAACTGCTCTACCGAGTGCTGTCACAATAATTTAAGTATCAGAGATGCCAGGAGTATATAATAAATACACTGCGCGTCATGGGGTTGAAGAAGCCTATTGTGAGGCGGGACTATTTCTCCATAAAATTGCCGAAAAACTGGAAGATTTAGGAAAACCATAGCCAATTCTAAAACTAAAAATAAAGAAAACTATGGAAAAAATTGAAAGGTGATTTCTGAAGCATTTAATCCCACGACTCGTCTGGCAAAATTAACAGTGCGACCACACAGGCAATCTGTTGTGTCTTAATACTAGCAATAACGCCGGCAGAATTACGTCATCAAATTGTTAATGTTCAACGCTGTACTTTTAGTTGGCGAACATGTAAATATCTTAACACATAATTTAAGATATTTTGGCAAAGAAGGTTGCGCATGTTTTACTTAATTGTAATTGTTTTATTTTTTTCTTCTATTAAAAATGAGTGCTTTAAATGCATCAATCTCCGAGCACTCCATTTCTTTTTTTTTATGAACTCAAAAAAGGAAAATAATTACATTTTTTCTGTTGATAAAATTACTTTATAATCATTTTTTTTGTATATTTGTTTATATATTGGAGCGTATGTTTGTATGTATGTTCATAAATATCAGTGATGATAAGTGAGTTTTGACAGCTTATGTTCAAAGATAATTGTTCAGCAATATCTTCTAGCAATAATTGCTGAACATGTGTTTGAACACATATTCGTGCGGTCCACACGCAAATATCTTGTGTCGGCAATCGATTTTGGCAGTTGCCACGGCAATAATTGCCAATCAGATTGCCCGCGTGGACGGGTAGTAAGGAAACGAAAACTTTTTGTCTATTAATTTTTTAAATGTAAAAGGTATAGGTAAGACCTAAAGAGAAATGAAAATATAGCTGTCTAAATGTAAAAGTGGAGTAACGGGAATCGCTGATTCAGTTACGTAGCGTCTCCACATTGCAATTTTTAAAATTCAAAACCAATTATTAACTTTACTTTGTACTTTTAAATTTAAAACAATATTAAAAATAAACATTAACAGCCGTATGCAAAAAAAAACTTAACAAGGCTTGGTAAGCAATTGTTAAGAAAAATTTCCTAACGTTGTATCCAAAACGAACTATTGCTTACCATACGTTTAAAGTTGAAATGAGCCACTTTAACTGTACGTTAAAATGACATTTGGATTATTGATTATGATTTTTCTCTAAATTCACAGTTTTATATTATTAGTATAACATATTAATTTTCCTGACGATGATAACAAATTGTTATCGAAATATTGAAAATAAATACTGTTAAATTTTTTATATAACATAAAACGATCTTTTGCTGCAAAAATAAGAAATATTTACCAAAACAAGATCAAATAAATAAATATTAAAGAGAAAATATTAACAAAAACAATGTATTATAATTGTTAGATACATAAATTAGAATGTTACATTTTGTATGAACATATAATTTTAATTTTGAAAGGGAAATATAAATAAGAAATATGTTAGTGATGCACTTTCAATCAAACGAATACAACGAAAACGTTATTCGAATAGTAAAAATATTTCTAGTATAAGTAATCCTATAAATTTTTCTCAATTTCATTAATATACTACATATTATATATTCACTATATATGAAAAAGGCAAATCCAGGAAATGTTTGTCAAAAATGTGTTATTTTATGTAATAATAATAATAATTTTATAGTTTTTTAAATTTGTTTTTCAATTTTCGAATATTAGTTTTTATACATCACTATACAAAAAATTACAACTGAACATAACGGCATTGCTAGAAAAAAAAAACAGTTGAATTCCTTACTACATTTAAAAGTTAACGTACCGTTTTTGCATAAACGTTTTTAATAGATGTATGGCAGAGCTAATGTGTTTGGTAGCTAACGTATGCGTTAAAACTCAAATAAGAATTTTTTTTGGATATGACCCTATTTTTTTTTTAATATATATTGCGTTTAAATTAATTGTGATACAAGCAAATAATGCTGTTGCTTCATATTTGTTTTTTCATAATTATTCGTTATGCTGCCACCTGACATGCATAATTGAAAGACTTTCGTTCGCTCTGAAATGTTTGGCAAACAGAAAGATGAATTCTTTCTGAAAGAAAATTAAAGATTCAAACAAATGAAAGATTTTACCCAACACTAAATCACATGACTTGGGCAAGAGAATTGCGCAACTATGTTTACGAATGTGAAAGCGCTCTTTGTGTACGATCATGTAAAGGAATTCGTGATATTAAGCAAAAATCTAGTTTGAATGATTATTTAACGAAAGTATCCAATTTTTCCAAGAACAAAAACATATGATATAAAAGATACAGCAAATAATCTTTTGTTTTCAACTGAATGATTCTTTCAAGTGAAATAATTCCGTATTCTTTTTCTATTTCTTTCATCAGTCTCTTTCCTTCCATATTTCTTCATTCGTTCATTCAGAATCCGTAAACATTAAAAATCACTTAAAAGAAATTCTTATTAATTTTATTTTCTACATTTTAATTAATTAATTCTTATTTTTCCAGCTAAATATCTTATTTGTTTTTTATAAAAGTTTAAAAGTTTTCAATATTTCGCTAACAATTTGTTTGCATATTTAGGAAAATAATATGTTAATAACATGTTATTAAAATTTTAATGATAATAACAAAATGTGAACTAGCAATAAGTATTCTAATCTATTAAGTATTGTAATGTATTAAGTATTAACTAAACACAAAAATTTGCATATAAAATTTCCTGCGTGGCCGTTTAGTGTTTATATTACTGTTGTGTGCTGCCACCTGAATAAAATACTTTATTGTATTGTTAAGCCTTCATTATTATTAGTAGCAAGGTGCCGCCATCTAGATGTGAGATAAAAATAGGCAACTTATTTATTTCTGGTTAACAATAAATTGTTTTTAAGCAAATTTGCCTTTATATATACGTCGCTATTTGTTTTTTATTCTCATACTTTAAATATAAATTTAATTAATATTTATTATGATATTTAAAACATATGTTGCAGTGTTGCAATCAGAAATTATCCCGTCAACTCTGATTTAACCTTTCATCTGACAGTTAATTTAAGACAATAACCAAATATCTCTACTTACAAGTAAATTTTACTTTTAGTGAGTAGTCATTTTGTAGTAGTGTCGCGAACGGGTGTGTTTAACAGAAAACTAAGCGCTGCGTGAAACCGATAATACATAAGAAAAAAAATTTAACACCTAAAATATACAAAATTAGTGCAAAGAATTTTGCTGCAAAAGTGTTTAAAACTTTATTCTTTTGGTAAAAAAAAAATTATTTAATAAATATTCTTTAAGTTCAAGTAGATTTTATATAGAAATTTTATTATTATGAATGTGTAAATTCGGAAAACATAATTTTTTCTTGGCTAAATTTTGGTTGTGCAAAAATTAAATAAGAATAAAGAATTTGTATAAAAAAGAAGAGAAAAAATTGTTTTTATGTGTGTGTATGAGTGCGTAAATGTGCTAAAAGAAGACTCGCTGCTATGTATACGTGAAAAATTTCTTTACAACACCCTTGATTAATGAAAAAAAAAAAAAACAAAAAAACAAATGAACAACAACAAGAATTTCCTTAAACCAAATTCTTGTCTACCTGCTTCAACAAAAACAAACACTCAAGTGTGTCAGATTAGAAAAAAGGAATTAGATATTTTAGAAATTAATCAAGAACCATAATTTGAACTTCAGTTTTTTTTTTATTAATTAAAACTAAATTTGTTTAGGCTTAAATTAAATGAACGTGTATAATCTTTTATTAAGTGGCACAGGGTGCTTAAGCATTAATTATTAAATAATGTGTATATGTTTTCTGTCGTCATAGATAGATAGATATTAGCTTTTCATTATTTTTCTCTCCACGGTTGACATAGAAATTCCTTTACATGATTGAAATATTTTTAATGTTAGGCGATATAAAATTCCTTCATTAGAAAACAAGTGTTTTATAGCTACATACATACATACATATGTACACATGTATATCTACACACAAAAAAGGAAATAGGAAAAAAAAACTTAAAAAAACAAGAAATACAGTGTAAAATCAACCCTAGTAAAGTGTCTGTTTTCTCTTTATCTCCTTACTCACATACATGCATACATACATGTGGGTATTGATAACATTTATTTCCTTCTCTTTTCCACCCTTCCCTAGTACAATATTTGGCCTGGTCAAGTTCTCTACAACGCCAAATATATTGAGATTGTTATTTCTTGTCAAATTATGCCTGTTTGTGTGTTGGTATGCATGTAAGTGCGTAAATTCGTTAAAAACGTTCGTGTTTGTAATATTGTTGTTGTTGTTGTTATTTTGTCGCCGTTTTTTCCCCTTTGTTTTGTTTTTCTTATTGTGTCAGTCATACAAGGACATTTTAGTTTCAGTTGAGATACACAACATGGCACAGCATTGATAACGGTAAAATTTCGTGCAATACGAGTAGTACATTATTCAAATAATTGTTAATGAAAAAGAATAAGAACTCAACACATACATACATACATTTGCCAGTTTATACATATGTATGTATGTTTGGATATACATATGCACATAATTATCTGCAGTTCATTCATGTAAAATTTTGTTTAGAAAATAATCAAAATACTACTACTCCATAAACACAACAACAATTATTTTATTCAAAACAACCCCACTCTTTTAAAAAAGTTACTCTCATTTTCGTTTGTACTTTTTTTTATATCTATTTTTTATTGCTGTGCAGTGAGAATAAAATTAATCAAATTTGTCTTCAATCGTCGTCATCAGGTGCATTTAAAACATTACGAGCTTTTGCTGTTATCAAAAGGTAAGTTATTTTAAATTTTTCTTTTTGTGAGAATTTATTTGCTATTACAGTGGTCATTTAAGAATTTTGTGTGCACATAAGTGTGTGTTTAAGTATGCATTTGAATGTATGTGGGCAAAGAAAAATTAGCATGCACGATTTTTACTTGGACTTAAATTTTTAATGAGTTTCGAAGTCATTCTTTTTCATTTAATCATTTAATATGGCTATTACACCACTTGGCAAAGATTTTTTTTACTGAATCATTCAGTTTGCAATGGTATCAGGGATGATAAATTCCATTAAACAAATTTTATTGCGAAGCCATACTTATATTAAATTTAAAATTAAGCGAAATTTTAGTATTAAGCGATTTGGTGGCGATAAGATAAACTACCCGGTAACCTTTTTTGAGCGAATTTTTCATATTGACATTTTCATCTATGATTCGTCCTGACAAAGTAGGTCTCAATGCGCGATCTGTACGAAAATCTCAATACTGAAAACTAAATAAGAAAGACGAGTTGACCGACACAAAGCTAAACTCTGCTGGAATTTGTCGGCTACAATTATTCGTCAGTGATTGAAAGTCATTGATGATTTAACATAGTCGGTGTTTTTCACGATGAATCATCATGACGTTTGCCACCGAGTCACGTAGTTGTCAGCGTACAGTCGTAATTTTACAGCTACATATATATCCTGCTGTCGGCGATGGTTGATGATAATTAGAGTGATTGAACGTTTATTATTCGACCGGTTTTAGTGAAACCAGGTTCTTATAAAATGTCTGTTTTTCCAATACCGTATAAGCCGGGTGTTTTAATACGGTTAGCCGAGAATTTAATGTATAAATGCTATATTTTTGTATCTATTTCAATTCCAAATATGCTCGTAACTGAAGTATTTTTATGAGAGTGTAGAGTGAGAACTTAGTTAACAGTTTAATCACAAGAATCTGTGTGTTCCACTGGTAAAGATAAGTTTTAAAAGCATGCGAACAAGGTATATCAGCAAATTGGAACTTCACCCAAACCCTTTTGCACGAAACATACTTAATTTTAGCGGCCACACTCGGTTGCGAAGAAGGGATACCGTTGCCACCATCAGAGCGTAAGTAGGTGATTTTACCGATATAATATGCGCATAATAAAACTTTTTGTCTAGCATTGGCTGGACTTAGTTAATTTATTGTATTTAGTATTAAGATTTGAATACTTATTGTTAGTTCACATTGTAAAGATTCAATAAATAAAGAAAAGCTAAAAAAAAAAGTTTAATAATCGATTGTGTACTGATAAATATAACACTGTGACAGATTCTGAAAATTAACTAATCAGTCCTATTAATTATATGCAAAAACCAAAACCTCAATTTAAATTAATTTTAGAGAAAAGATTTTGGAACGTGAAGATTTGAAAAATGGAATTATACCTTATGTTTAGAGTAATTTGCAATTAAACATGTACTAAGTACACTTATGTACTATATTTTTCTCCTGTATTTTTTTGCATTTTGCATATATACATCTTTGTATGTCCAAACCAGTGCTGCCAAGCTTAGGGATTTTTCTCTTTATTTGTTTATTGCCACATGTAGGGGAAAAAGACATATTTTGTATGAGTAGGATTATTGTAGGGAATTTTTATTTATTATAATTTTTCCGACTATGAGGAAAAATCGTTGTCCAAACTGGATATCGATGCATTTTCATCCAATTTATATACAACCTTAAATATTTTAAAAGTAAGTATTTCCCAATTACGAAAGAATTATTAAAGTCGTATTAAGACTGATGGGAGGGGTGTTTTTATAACTTCCAACGGACGAACAAAAAGAGAAAAAATCTAAACCGTGCTGTTTCAAATGCCATATGGATTCTTAGATCTCATTTGCAAGCATTTTAATAAATTGCATAAATTTTATATGTGACCACCGTAAAAATCTTTAATCGCAAAAATCTCCTAACTAGGCATATTAAATGATTGGATATATATATAGCGTTGATTTCAACCCTAACTCACATTTTTTCCTAACTTAGGTTTGCTAATCGCAAAGATTTAATAAAACAAACAACTGGCCCTTATTATATCTATATATCGTTGATTTCAGTAGTAAGGCCCTAACTCGTATTTTTTCCTTACTTAGGTTTGCTAATCGCAAAGATTTCATAGAATAAACAACTGGCTCTTACGCGTAGTTATACAATAAAAGTCGCATATTGATGAAACTAGTTTCTGCTGTGTTTTTTCCAACTCCTACAAAGTTGAATTTACTCGTATGTTAACTTTATGATATTCTTATTTATTCCATTTTAAATTAGAATGTAGACCAAGCTAAAAGAATTTATATAGCTAAATACATATATACATTTTTAATCAAACTTAAACAAAAGTTATATTTTTACACTAATATAACTAATTTACTTTTTAGTAAAAAGTTCTACCTGCTTGAATTTACAATAAACATAAAAATCGTATTGAAATAATTTATTTGCGCAACATTTAAATGCAAAATTGCGTGGAGAAAAATGAAGGTAATATTGTTTTGATTGTAGGGCAAAATAACGATTTTTATGCGCTATGGTAGGGATTTAAAAAAAATAATCTCCTGGCAACACTGATGCAAACACATACATACGATTACGTATGAGTAATCAAAAATTGTGAATCCAACTCTGAGTATATTCAACATAAGTTTTTTTCCTTCTTTTCATATGTTTAATACACTTTACATATATTTAATATACATACGATTATACGTGAGGTGGGAATATTCATAGAAACTGGTACTACATGTATTTACTGACATTACATATATTTATAAATCATTGAAATTCATAACGCTTCTATTTAACAAAAGCTTATAAGATATAATATTCTTCATGTTTAGGTCTCTGGTAGAGTGGCAAATACTGCGTTTCATTGGTACGCTAAGCAATTTTTTTAAAATTACGTTTTTAAGGGAATTCTTCTCGAAAAACAGCACATCTACTGCTGGTAACTTTCCAGAAAATCATGTCTATATATATAAAAAGAAGTGTACACTTTGATGTCACCACTAACTGGCCAAACGGGTTGACCGACTTCGACCAAAACGTTACGGTACATTGGCGATAAATTGTAGATGGTTAGTGTGAAAATCGGCTTAGTGGTTCCGGTGATATGGCATTTAGATTTTCCTATAAATTTCCATACAAATATCAACAAAATGCCTTTCATTTTCTATATTATGATTTGAAAATTTACCAAACCATGTATCGACAATCGGACTGCTGAACTGAATCTTTTCAGGCGTTGTTTTGATCGACATTTTATTTCTACGCTGACCACTTTTTCACAAAATGAATTCATTTCATTTACACAGCGTTCTGTTGAAAAAGTATTGCAACAACTTGTGAATTATACTTAACTGGTAACACTTTCTAATACAACCATGTTCTTGTAGTTTCTTGCTTTTTGCAAATTCACTTTATTGTCTTAATCTTAAGTTTATACTCGTCGGAATAAAAGCTAAATTAATATTTATACTGTTCGTTTTGCGCTTCATTTAATTTGGTTGCTTACCGGGTAGTTTCATTTTCTCCAACACGTTCTAATACTAAAGCTAACAAAAAAGTAAGTTCAGGTTATTATTATTCATATCGGACTGATAGTTTGTGCAAATAAGCACAATCACATCTTGAAATATCGACGTCTATTCCACCAATACCAGTCAGTCCCTTTCTGCTATTTGATCGAATCGATATCTGAACTCATCAGCAGTGTACTCTCAAACATTTTACAAAAATCATGTTTAGTTAAACTGCTCGCGAATAGAAGATGTAGAATTTGGTGGCTTTCTTTACTTCCCAAGATAATGTCGTCAACTCTACAGCCTACTTTTTCAATTCGCTAGAATTACTTACAGTTAGATCGGTAACCACAATATTATGAAGTATAAACCAATCATGTCTTTGTAATGTCACTCGGCTTCCGGTGAAAAAATTTATGATCAACGTTTTAAAAAAAGAGTACTTAAAGGAAAGTATAGTTTTGATACCATGAGTCCTAATGTTTGCGAAAGACATAACATCCCATTTTAAACATATGCAGTTGTCAATACGGCTTGCACTGGCAATGACAATTTTGAAATTTTAGGCCATTCATATCATGTAAATAAAATTTAAAGGCAAAATAATGTTTGCCTGGTCAGCTAGTATAATAAAATTTCAACAAAGCGATATATAATATGCAGTAAGATGTTTGATATTTCTGTTTTTAGAAATTAACCCATCTACACAAAACTCATGTAACATTAATATACGAGTAATAATAATAGGGCCAATTTCACGATAACGAAGCTGTTCGTTCGTTCGCATAATTACATTTAAAACAAAAACAACATTCAAAATTTTGTTATTGTTTTAAATGTAATTGTGCGAACGAATGAACAGCTTCGTTATCGTGAAATTGGCACATAATCTCCCGATTATGGACACAGCTGGTTGTTTATTTTGACTTCAAAATTCACGAAGTGTGTGAATACATTTTGATTTGATCGTCCATTTTCGTAAAAGACACGAATAATTTTAAGGCGCTGTTCAATTGGCTACCATTCTATGGTTCAATTTATGAAAAACTGAAACAAAAAAGAGACGTGTGCAAGTGAAAAAGCTTGTTTTTTATGTTTTGACAGGTATTATTTAAATATACGAGTATATTTTTTTAAATTCTCAATGATTTATTTAGATTGTTGGGATATAAAGTTGAATGTTTGAGAATATCTATCGAAAATTTCCAAAGCCTACTGATGATTAAGGTAGCCCCTATGAAATGTCGGCAGCTGGGAAATGTAGACAGCTGGGAAATATAGAAAACAAGCTGTTAATAATTTTATATTGGTATAAATATGTATAGATAAATAATATATATGTTACCATATTATATAATGGTTCAACATTATTTCGATTGATCGCGATAATAGTGTTTTAGACTTTTTAAATTAAATGGGTGGGAATGACAATATTATATGGTTGGCTATAACAGATATATGGTTACCAAATATATGGTTAAATTACATAACATTGGTTCCTGGACTTACTTAGTTCATCAAATAACATTTCAACTGAAACCATTTTATATGGTTGTTGATAACCATATAATGCAACAATAGTATGTTGTCTTCAAAATATTGTTATATCATCCATATTTTTTTCTGTGTGTACGAAATAAGCGGAAACAAGGGAGTGCTGATAAAAATACTCTCTGATAGCAACCAATACTGAAGGCCATGAGTAGTTGTGTCTTTACTGCCAGGTTAGTTCTGAAATGTCACAACAGGCTAAATGAACTGGCAAGCCAGAACCAGGTTACTCTGATCTGGGTAAATAAAACTTAATTGTTAAAAAAAATTTAAATTAAATTGGGGGAAAAATTTGACGGATGATTTTTGAGGCAAAAATGCATCCTAGGCAGTAGCGTCATATGCTAAGTCCTAAAGCAAATAAAGTATATCAATTAAAATTAAACTAGTTAGTTTGATTGGCTCGAGCCAA
Organism: Thecocarcelia acutangulata; assembly: GCA_914767995.1. Classification (NCBI taxonomy): domain Eukaryota; kingdom Metazoa; phylum Arthropoda; class Insecta; order Diptera; family Tachinidae; genus Thecocarcelia; species Thecocarcelia acutangulata. The sequence goes on along the minus strand of OU612094.1, from coordinate 32,672,444 downwards.
ATTTATAGTGGGCTGACGGATGAATATTGTAGCTGAACTGCAAAATCGATTAGTTAAGCAGTTGTTAGTGGTGGACGAAAACAGGTTGCTCGGCGTTTAAGGATATATTCAAACTGAAACAATTCTTAGGGTGATTGAACTAAGACAACAACCCAATTCTGCTTTCTTTTTTATTTTGATAAATGTAAAAATAGACTTCCAATTAATTCCATCATTTGTTTACTCTTTTACTTTAGCAATTTATTCTGCGCACTATGCGTTTGCTTTATTGCCTTATCACCAGACCAGTTTTATTCTATTTAAGTATTACAATTCTATTCACATTTAAAAATAAAGCAAAGAGGAAAAAATGGAATACTACGATTTGAAAATTCAGGTCATTGAATTATGTATGCGAATACAATGTACATATGTGCTCGAATGTGAATTAATGACTCCCTTTCATTGTTGTCTTTGTTGTTCTTTTTGTTGATTGTGTATTTAGTTGTTGTAGATGGATGTCTTTTTTCCATTCCATATAACATGTACCATTTTTGCTAATGGTTCTTCTTCTCCACCTCTAATTTTTTGAACAAAAGTTTAGTTTTATTCTTAATGTTTTTTTTTTCTAGTTTTTTTTTTTAATGTTTTTTGTAAAGTACATGAAAGTGTATGGGGTGTTAGATATACATACGAGTATGTACACACGAACACATATAGTTTTCTATCTTATCTCTTTTAACCCAAATTTGAGTAAAAATTTCAACTCTAGACTGAGTCGTAAATATCGTTTTAAAATGTTTTTACATCAAAGAAATGTGGTTTCTTTCTGTTTGCTTAAAAGTATACTTAAAAAATATTGGAAAAACTGTAAAAATTATAAACAGCTGGTTTTCTATGTTTCCCAGCTATCTATATGTGGACATTTCATAGGAGCTACCCTAATCATCATATGTCCACATCGAACGAATAATTCACGACGAGGATTAGGCCAACAAGGCAGTTGCTGATGTAAATCAATTTCACAATCTAGAACAAAATGCTATTAAAACTAAATGATAATACCTTGTCGGAGTTTTGAACAAAAACTTGTGCAACATCTTTAAATGGTGACCATAAAGTTATTACATTTTAATTTGTTAAATTTTTAAATTTAAGAAAAAAAAATTTAATTTAAAAATTATAAAGTTCAACAAAAATGTAACAAATTACTTGTTAAATTTTTGTTGAACTTTTGTGCAAGTTTTTCCTTTCTTAAGTTTTTTCTTAAGCCTAGTATTGAGATTGAATGAGCGAAACATTTTCATCAACATTACTTATTTCGTACGGAAAAATTGAGATGTACTCAGTGTTATCTATTTTTTCTCGTATGCATGTTTCTTGTTTAATTTTAAGTATACATGTTTGTATTTCGCGCGTAAAAAGCATTGCTTATGTTATTTCGCAGCTGAAAAAACAAATATTCCCAGAAACAATTTTAAATTAAAACATGTTGCAGATACATATTGTGTGTTTTTCGCTTTAAAAACTCAGTACTACTTTTCTAAACTTATTTCGCAGTTATTTCATACTAAACACTTTTGTATGCAATTTGAAAGAATTTCGCACGAAATAATGAACTTAATATTAGCCTTTTCTGTGATCAATAATTATTGATCGAAGAAGACAAGAAAAATAATAATCAAATCTTTAGCTGGGGGACAACTTGCTGTTTCGTAGTCGCTACACTACTCATCAGCACCCACTGGGATTTGAATTCGGGTCATGACGTATGATGATATGCATATGTACAAACCAAAAAGCTTTTAATTTAAAAATTATAAAGCGCAACAAAATTTAACAAATTAATATTTACATCTCTGGGTACGGAGAATATTAAAATACAAAAATCTGTATGTTAATAAATAAAAAATAAATACCGCTAATTCTGAGACATTTATTACATTTTGTTTTGTAGCCTGATTCGTCAGTCACCCTATACATATATGTATGTAACTGCAGAAGGTTTGGAACCAAAAGGTAAAATATTAAGCCACATTTTATGAAATAAATAGTTCATGCCTTTATCATAATATTAAAGCTGAAATATCTTAACTTTCATAGAAATATCTTCAAATCTGATTTTTATTGTAAAACCTTCAAAATTAAGATAAAATTTTTATTCTGGTAACACTGGTTTGAAAAGTATTTCACTTTTCTGTTTAAATTCTCATTGTTGTATATAAAATAATGGAATATATGGTTAAATGTTTGAAAATTATTTCCAAAGCTTTTCAAGTCTACTGAAAACCTGGGTAGCTCCTATGAAAAATCGATATGTAGACACCTACGAAATACAAAAAACAAGCTGTATATACTTTTTGATTATTATAAGTACTAGTAACTAATAGAGTAATTAATTATAGAGTCAATTATTGTTGGTTATCAAATTTCTTATTCAGTTAAAATCAAATTCTCCGAACGATTACTGCAGCTCCATGGTACATAAAAAACTCACGAATTCACAAGGATCTCTGTGTCCCTCTTGTAAATGACGAATTTTCGAAGCATGCAACAAGGGTATATCAGTAAATTTGAACTTCACACAAATCGTCATGCACGCAATATACTTAATTTTGAAGGCCGCTCTCGGTTGAGAAGGAGGGACACCCTTGCCACCATCAGAACGTTAAATAGGTGATTCTACCGATATTGACCGTGCAAAATAAAACATCTTTGTCTAGCATTGGCTGGACTTAATTAATCTTATGTATTTAGTATTAAGATTTGAATACTTATTGTTAGTTCACTTTGTGAAGATTCAATAAATAAATGAATGAGAAAACAAATAAAAATTTCAAATACATATTCGAGATTAAATTAAATTTATAAAACTCTTGAATCAACCACTTTTTAATATAGGTTCAATCTTAGTTTTCCTCAAATCAATCGCATTTTTGGCTTATTTCAAGTACAGATCCGGGACTAAATCACCTTCAAAATTTTTCAACCAAAAGCATTTTAAGATTGGTTTGATCTCATTGCTCAAATCAATCACTTTTACACCTTATTTAGAGTACACATAGAAAATTAAGTAAGTCTAAAATTAAGAAGTTAGTGCTTGAATAATGTTTACTTGTATGTATATAACTCGAATAAGCTTCACAGTATAAACAACTCCGAACCAATTACCACTCATGTTTCCCATCTCTACGACAAACACAAAAGCTGATCAACAAAAGTTGCAGCGCCTGAGCTGGAATTAAAAAAAAAAAAATCCAAGCCACCAGTAACCAACATTTTTGCGTTATATTCTAGGCCTGTTTGTTCGAGAAACAAAAACTCACTCGCGCTACCTACACTCATAGAAAACCTGTCATAACTATGATGTATTTTAACATCAATGCAATGCCAAATGTCATCATTTTTGACCCCATGACACTTTTTTTTTTTTTTCGAAACAAACACAAAAACTGCGAAGCTTTTTTGCTTGTCTGCAGTAACACCCAGGGTGTGTGGCAGGAATCGAACCTACGACCTCGAGACTGTTGGTCGAGTACTCTACCAAATCAGCCATCGAGGCACCCGCTCTTGCACTTGTCATCGCTGTGATGTCAACCATTACATCAGTTGCTCTAACTATCAACAGCGGCAATTATGACAAATATTTCATCAATGAAATGTAACACTGACATCATGGGGATGCTTTATCGAGATACGTTTGATGGGAGCATGTAATCAATGCAAGGAAACTCCAATACCCAGGAAATTACTAAATGATGTCAACGTAATGACAAAACATCATCAGTAGAATGGCGCACTAACATCAGACCAACTATAAATTGGATTGATTTGGATATAACCTCCGGTTATATTTTCTGATTTCAAAAATATGTTCAAACACATAACTTTATATTCTACCATCTTAAAGAAATCAATGAGAATTAATCTTCTGATAATTCTTTTGATGGCTTCCTGCCATCAATACAATGTCTGTGTGGCGTATTATCATATTTTAATTGCGTGTATGAGGCAATATTCGCTTTCTTTGCTTCGTAGTTCTTCTTTTCATATTACTCTCATTACATTTATGTAACTAACGTCGCATATGATGACTAAATGTCATTAATATGATGCATTTTTTTCTACTTCTTAAAAATTAATTTAAATTTAAAAATAATAATTTTAACAACCTAATTCCTTTTCAACAATAAATATAAAATATTATAACACTACGTAGGCTTTTTTATAATAAATTTTGACAAATTAGATGTATTATTCCACATAAAGGCAAAAAACAACAATTAACTATAAAAACCAAACGCCTGTATTGGTTATTAGGGCCAAATTCAAAATTAAATTTGAGAAACAAATTAACAATTTATAAAGCTATTCTTAAACCTGTTTGGACTTATGGAATACAGCTGTTGAGCACATCCAGCAACTCAAACTTAGAAATTTTGCAAAGATACCAATCAAAAACTTTGAGGTTAATTGTCAACGCACCTTGGTATATATCGAATAACTCAATACACTACGATCTTGCTGTACCGAAAGTTATTGAGGAAATAAAAAGATTTAGCGAAAACTACTTGGAGAGGTTAAGTCATCATAACAATCCATTGGCAATTGTTCTTCTTGATGACACTGAAGAAATAAGACGACTTAAAAGATACCATATCCTGGATTTACCATTCAGAAAATAAAAATGTAAAGCCGTATTAATTTTCATTCAACATAATATTTTAAATATTTATCCGTATACACTGATGTAGCTATTGAATTTTTTTAAAGAATTTATCAATATTAATTGCAAACGCCTGGTGTTGTCCTCAGTGGAGTTCAACAATCTAAATTATTATTTTTTTTTTCCCTAATTTATATAAATTTACTTATTATCCTTAAATGGATAGATTGTAAATAGAAAAAGCATTATAAAAAAAAAAAAAAAAAAAAAAGATGTATTATTCCTATTAATAAAATGTATCATTGAATTGATGTCACCACAGTTGTAGCATTGATGATACTCAATATACGACAAAATTATCCGATGACTTTTGTTGTTGAGATTGATGTGAGTTTTCATATTACTGATGACTATTTACATACTATTGATGTCACAATTCTGATGACCCGCCGTCTTTAATATGAAGATGCTTTTTTCTATGAGTGTATGAATTTTACATTTAAATGTTAACTGGGTAAAATGTAACATTTGCGGCCTGCGATAGCAAATGAATTTGCATATAAATTAATTAAATGATTTTTTTTTTTTTTTCATATTTTCCTTGAGATTATGAAGACAAATTTTATATATTCTCGTTTAAAACTGCTGCCAAGTATTGACTTAATATCTGTGTGGCGAATAGGCAGGGGCAAAATCATCTGACAAACGCGGTTGTTAACCTTTTGAACTTTTTATTTCTTTTTTTTTTTAATATTATTATTCATGCATTTTGGCCTAAACATGCCAATAAAAAGAAAACTGCATTCGCTCATATGTTTTATTTATAGTAACATTACACAGTGGTCAGCCAGTGTTTTTTGCTCAAAGTATTTTTATTTTAACGTCCATTGAATAATAGCGGATTTTTTCGCTTTTGAATTGTTACGGATTTTATAGCACAATTTAAGCCGTAGAGATATATTTGTACGTAGAGATATATAGTATTACTTAAAAAACACATACGAGTATGCTCATCTATCTTATTGTTGTAATACTCAAGTGTTATTTCATGTATATTTTTTATTTACTCGTACGTGTATAATAAATATGAAAAATTGATCTTGAGGGACTAATAACGAGTCTTTGAGTGTTTGTTCACAAGCCAAGTGAACAGAAAGTATCTATGACGGCAAGCAAGTGCTCTTTCGGTGGACAACTGCATTTCATTCGTTTTATAAAAATTTTTTTAAATTTGATGTTGTAAATGCCATTTAGGTTTTTAATCCTATCCTTTACTGCACTCGTTTGTGTACGAACGAACGTCAGTCATTAACAAAGTTAACAAATATAAGTTTGCGTATGTTTGACTTATGAATGAATATCTATGCATGTCTGCAGGTCAATAGTTTGGACAGAAGCTTGTCGTCATTTCAAATATTTTTACTAACTTTCCATAAAACATTTGCAGAAGTTATTTTCAATACTTATTTATGTTTTTTCCTTTTAATAATATTTGATAAAACCCAGTATTATAAACAAAAATAATTATTTTCAACATATGTATGTTTTTATGTGTGTAATTAAGTGCCGTGTTACATACATTAATGTGAACTATTTATTGATAGTTATACATACATTCATACAACATGTTTGTACATACAAACAAATTATAAAGATTTATCGTTTTTAACACGCTTTTATTAGTGTCACTGTGTTTGTATGTGTGCAACACTCGAAACCCATGCCATATAAGTGATTTTCACATATGTAGGTATATAAAACTGTATACACAGTGTTGCTGCTTTAGTACGAAAATTGGAGTTGCCATATAGCTTCAGAAGTGGGGGGATTTTGGGATTCACAAAGCCGGTTTTGGGAATTCAAAAAAAAAAAAAAAAAAAAAAAAAAAAATTGAACTACTTCGCTAACTGGTTTTGAACCGGTTTTTCATATTCGGTGCGCGTATTTCCGGTGGAACATGCATCTGAACTATAAATGGTCATACGCTTTAGTGCGAAAATTGAAGTTGCTGTAATGCTTCTGAGGAAACGGAGAGACTTTGACGTTTCCTGAAGCCCAGACCGCTTGGTTAACCGAATCGGAACCGGGTTTTCATATTCGGTGTGCGTTTTGGCCGTGGAATGTATATCTGAACCACTAACGGTTATTCTCTTTAATGCGAAAATTGAAGGTGGCATATTGTTTCTGGGAAAGTGGGGTATTTTGGGGATTTCTGAAGTCAATGTTGGGAGTTAAAAAAAAAACTTAGAATGCTTTTTATGGACCTGGTTTTATGGATAATTAGTTTAACGATATTTGTATATTATTGTAACATGACGTTGTCAAAAAAACTTGTTTCGAGAGAAATGCTTTTTACGTTTACACGTTCCACATACGTCTTAAACAAACAATTTATACCAACGATCACCATACATTGTCCCCAAGCTTAGACGCGCTGATATATATACTGGGTTTTCACTGTATGGAGACCACTGGTTTAGACTATACCACCAAAAGAAGGCAATTTAAAGGCCCGAAAACCTTATATTCTAATTTATACATATATTATTTTTACATATGTACACGCAAACATAAAAAATTTTGAAATTATAACTATTCAGTAAATAATAATAATATTTGCATCTCTACTGTACATGTATTTACACTCAGGAAGAAAAATTATCAAAAAATTGCTGGATCTGCGTGAGAATGTTTAAAACTTCAAAAGTGTGTTCTGAGAGAGAACGTGACCATATTGACCACCATTTTTCATACAAAAGCAAAAATAAAATAAAACTCTTAAACTTTTAATAAATAAGTACTTTTTATAAAAAGGCAACTCCTAAATTAATAACCTTTTAAAAAAGCATATACAGTAAAAAGTACCTTTTACAAGAAGCACCTTTTATAAAAATTACCTTTAATATAAAGATCATTTTATACAACGTACTTTTTATAAAAAGTACAATATCTTTTATAAAGAGTACAATACCTTTTATAAAAAGTCTCTTAGTGCCTTACTTTTATAAAAAGTATCTTTCCTAAAAAGTACCCCTTTATAGAAAGTACATTTTATAAAAAGTACCTTTCATAAAAAGTATCTTTCCTAAAAAGTACCTTTTATAGAAAGTACATTTTATAAAAAGTGCCTTTTTTAAAAAGCATCTTTCCTATAAAGTTTCTTTTATAAAAAGTACCTTTTATAAAAAGTAAATTTTATAAAAAGTACCTTTTATAAAAATTGCTTAATTTAAAAAGTAACTTCTAAAAAAGTTGCGTTTTATAAAAAGTATCTTTTAACACACAGTACCTTTTATAAAAGGTACTTTTTAAAAAGTTCTGATAACATAAAATATTTTGCGTAAAAAAGTATCTGTATTTAGTAAATAAATAGTTTAAGTAAAAAATACCTTTTATAAAAAGTGTCTTTTTATAAAAGATTTTTGATAAAAAGTAACTTTTATATAAAAAGTAACTTCTATAAAAGGAAAGTTTTTTACAAAGTAACTTCTATAAAAGGAAAGTTTTTTACAAAGTAACTTTTATAAAAAATACCTTTCATAAAAGGTACTTTTTGTAGAAGCTCCTTTTTTTAAAAACTTCTTTTTTCATAAAAATTACTTAAATAAAAATTACTATAAAAAAGTAAAGTAAAGACCGATGTTGATTTCGAAAAAAACACAAATTTTTTTAGGAACTATTGTTACTTCTTTGATAATATTGGTATGGTTCACTTATAAAGGGTGTTTTTTTAAGCTAGATAGAACTTTAAATTGTAAAAAGTAACACAAAAAATTAAATTTTGATGAAACATTTTTTTTATTTGTTTCAGTATACTCTGACAAATCATCATGAATAGACTCACGCTTGAACAACGCTACGAAATTATCCAAATTTACTTTGAAAATCAGTCGTCGATTCGCGCAACTTATAGACGCAAAATTGTGTTCAGCGATGAGGCGCATTTTTGGCTTAACGGGTTTGTTAATAAGCAAAATTGCCGCATATGGAGTGAGACCAATCCACAAGAGACCCTACAGACTCCATTACATCCAGAAAAATGCACTGTTTGGTGCGGTTTTCATGCTGGTGGCATCATCGGACCTTATTTCTTCAAAAATGAGGCCGGAGCTCGCGTTACGGTCAATGGAGATCGTTATGATCCACCATGATCAATGATTTTTTGTTTGAAAATATCGATGACATTGATCCGAAGGAGATGTGGTTTCAACAGGATGGCGCTACGTGCCATACGGCGAACGCAACCATCGACTTACTGAAATCAAAATTTGGCGATAAGTTGATTTCGAGAAATGGACCTGTCAATTGGCCTCCAAGGTCGTGCGATTTGACACCTCTCGATTATTTCCTGTGGGGCTACGTGAAGTCACTGGTTTATGCTGATAAACCAGCAACAATTGACGCCTTGGAGGCCAGCATTGTTCGTGTTGTTCGTGACATACGGCCAGCAGTGCTCGAAAAAGTGGCCCAAAATTGGACGTCCAGAATGCGCTTCGTCAAGAATAGCCGCGGTGCCCATATGCCCGAAATCATTTTCAAATGTTAATGTCACGTATTGATCTTTCGAATAAAAAAAAATTTTGATTACAATTTAATTTTTTGTGTTATTTTTTACAATTTCAAGTTCTATCGGGCTTAAAAAAACACCCTATATATGGAACAAAATATCGACCTCGGCGGCACACTTCCATCCGATGATCCAAATTTTCGATGACGCTGAGGCATACGAGTAATTGAGGTTCTATGCCGTTAATGTGCCGAATTAGGTCATCCCTTAGTCCATCTCTTGAATGGTTGCTGGCTTATCGACGTACACCATTTCTTTCAAATAACCCCAAAGAAAGAAGTTCAACGGTGTCAAAGCACATGATATTGGCGGCCAATTGACATCGCTACCATGTGAGAAAACACAGCCATTGAAATTGTCGCACAAAATAGTCATTGCTTCGCTAGTTGTGTCACATATCGTCCACAACAATATTTCCCAATTCGGGCCATAAAAAGTTCGTTATCATCTCACGATAGCGAACACCATTCACAGTAACTGTCTGACCGGCCTCATTTGGGAAAAAATACGGCCCGAATAGTAACTCTTTGTGAGTGCATTGGTTTTTCGACAATCACTCTTGGAGTACCATATCGCCCAAATACGGCAATTCTGCTTATTATCACTGAATGTTCTGCATCACTGAAGATGATTTTCTTCGGAAATTGATCATCCTCTGTTGCCATATCTTGCCACCATTCTGACCATTGACGAGGCTTGGAATGGTCAAGAGGCTTTAGTTCTTAAGTCAATTGCTCCTTGTAAGCGTGTAAATTTTTTTTTTTTTTTTGTAGAAAACAAACACAAATACTGCGAAGCTTTCTTGCTTGCCTGCAGTAACAGGGTTTGAGGCAGGACTCGAAACTGCGACCTCGAGCCTGTTGGTCGAGTACTCCACCAAATCAGCCATCGAGGCACCCTCATGCAAGTCTTGATGCGTATTGTTCATCGACGACGAGCGTGAGAGGTGCAATTGTTAGGCATAACATCGAGTTGAGGTGGACGGCTCTTCAGCCATATTATGGCGAAGAGCAGCAATACTTTTTGCAGAACGAGCTGAACGAGCATGTGCTGGTGTTTTCGCATCTCCTGCAAACCCGGTTTGATCAAATTTATGTTCAATTACTACGATTATACGCACATTTGGACGATTAAATTAAAAGAAGAAATCACGAAGTGCACGATTGCATTTTGATTTGAACACCCAGCTTTAAGTCTAAATAGCTTTAATGCGTTGCTCGATTGTGGATATTTCCATGTTTCAAATTGAGCTAGTCTGAAATTGAGAAATGTCAAATGAAATGCAGAAAAAAACTTGATGTTTAGGTGTGGTTCACATTCAACATCGGCCCTCAAAACTTAACCACGCGATATAAAAAATTACCTTTCATAAGAAAATAGCTTCAATAAAATAGTACATTTTATAAAAAATACCTTATACGAAATGTACCTTTTACAGTCAACGATTTTTGTATAAAAATAAATTCTCTGTAAAACAATATGTCGTAAATTCGTTATATTATTTCCGAAAATAAAGTCTTATCTTTTAATATGAATATTTAATTGACGGTTGGCTGTTAAAACTAATTAAGCAAAAGAACTATATAGTTTTATTCCCATATACGAGTACTACATACATTCACACATAAAACGGAACATAAAAAACAAATGAATTAATTTGTTACATATTTCTCACACATGTGTGATCCGAGGGAACCGGTTCGTTTTAGCAGAAGAAACGGCAACTTATTCTACTATATTCATTTCTCTGTTTTTCCCCCAACGTTTTTTTTCGATTTTCTTAAATAATTATAATCATATTTTTTTTTTTTTGTAGGTTTGGTCTGTTTCATAAAACGACTGAATATGTATCTGTTGTGTAGAATAAATATTTAGATGAAACGAAATGATAAACAATTTCTTATTCAAATATTGAAAGAAATAATACAGAGTAGTAAAATAAGGAGGTAAATATGAAAGAAAGCAAACAAAAGATAACAAAATTAAGAAATCAACTTTGGATACAAATTGCTTTTTTCTGTAAGTTATCTATCAGACAGACAGACATACGTGTATACTTATATACATACTCGTATGTATGGAAGTGTCTTCACATAACAATATAAAGAATAATATCGACTTAATGACAACTTGTAGAAGAAAATTGGAATCAATGTTGAATTTATATAATTTATTCGCTTTGTTATTGTTTTAAAAATAAACAATGAGTCGTTTTAGTTACTTACTCATGTCAAAACCTCAACTTGATCTGATGTCTATTTATTGTAAATGAAAGTTATTTAAATATTCGATAGATACACATACAATCATGAGGGTATACATATGCCCTACATATGCCCTACATTTAATCGGGTTTTTATTCGAGTCATAGAACTTTTAATTATGATTGCTTGCCGTACAACGTTCCAAATGAGTTGCATTTAACCAAAGTCAATTAGTATTCTCATCTTTTATTTCCATACTTTTTGGAAACTATAGTCTTTAGATAATTTATTGATACCACTACAGTGAAACTGCGATATAACAAACTTTCTTACAATGAAAAACTCAATATACCGGCATGTTCCAGAAAAGTAGTGGAATGAAAATGAAAATTGATTTGAAATGTTAACTTTTCATTTTTGTTGTTCTGAAAAAGTAGTAGTTTGTGTGTTTCATTCTTTCGTTCGAACTGAACTTCGAAAATAACACTTGGATAAATTGTGCAGTAACTAGTACTGACACGAACCATGTTTTCAATTTTATTTGTTTTTTTTTTATATAAATCAGTACTGAAATGAACCATATTTTCAATTTCATTTTATTTTTTTTGCCCAAAAAACGACGTGAAATTTTTTTTTTTTTTTTGTTATTTTATAAGAAGAAAATTTTAGGCCATGTCAGATAACACTTTGCCGCTTTGCGTGATGTTTAAACTTTAATAGAAAAGCGCAAAGCAAAAGGTGTATGTCACAATAAAAACTTTGGCAACTCTCACGATTTGTTTGTTTATCTAAAAAACTGGTAGCTTTATCTGATACGGCCTTTAGTTAGGTTTATCAAATTCTCCGTTTGCTACGATGATCGTAATTTTTTAAGTGCCATTTTATGCAAAAGTTTGATATAGCGGTTGGCGGTAAACGAAAGACATGTAAGTGACGACGATGATTGGACGAGTTAGTGACCCCGTAAACGCTGTAATAACGGATGATATCGCCAATCGACTTTAGTTAATAAAATAACAAATATTAGTTTTTTATATAATATTTTCCTTATTTTCCCTATAAATATATGCACAATTGTATCTCAAATAAATATTCCGTCATCTAACCCTCTTATTTCAATGGGATTGTAATAATATTAAGTTTTCTGTAAAATATGTCATTTTCACAATGAAATTAAAAAGTGTTATCAAACTACTACTTTTTGTGTAAAAGTAGTTTCAAGAACCAGACAATTCACTACAAATTAATGTTCGAAAACAGAACACAAATGAAAAGTATAGAGTAGAATGTAAAACGCCAAAGCTTGAAATTGAAGTGATTTCAAACTATTTTCACTTCTAGAACATACCCGATAGTGAATATTTCACGGGCTTTATTGGACAGTATATATTATGAGATAATTTTATTTTTTTTTCTTGGACCAGTACTCAGGGGATGACTCCTACATATACAGTGCATTGTACCGGAACTAGGAAAATAGGTTGTGAGGAGGGGGAAAGAGGGAGTAGTGTTTGTGAACATTTGACTTGATCTTTCCAACGTTACAACAGACAGGAAACACGTCTGCAGGCAACTTATACCACAGACGAAGCGTACGTCTGAAACACGAATTCTCTCTGTAATGCGTAGTACGAATCCCCGGGCAATCGACCACAAATAGATGAGCTCTGGACGATGAACGCGTGCTACGCAAAAATGTGCGAGTTTCGGGCACAAGATCCCTAATCTCGTCAGAGCAAAATTCATTGTAGTAACGATAGAACAGAGTAACGCACCCCACACTGCGTCGATGCTCCAGTGAGTTAGATACCCTACTGTCACCGATAAGCTTCTTCGCCCTCTCCTGCACACGGTCGAGTAACCCCAAAATAGACTTTGAGGCACCGGCCCAAACATGAGAGTTGTATTCCATTTTCGGTCGGATGTAGGTGGTCTAAATAGTAAGGAGGTCGGATGGAGTGAAGTATATCTTACACCGTTTCAAAAAACCGAGGCACTTGAATGCTTCTTTAGAGATATGAAAAATGTGTTCAGTCCAGCGAACATCATGCACTGTATCTTAATTCCAAGAACATCAAGAGCATCCGATTCCTCAATATTTATACCATCCATGAGTACAGATGGAGCAGCACTTGCGGCCGTTTGTTTGTGTGTTAATAAACAAAATTGGGTCTTACGAGCGTTGAATTGTAGTTTTTCACATGCAAACTAGGTGAAGATAATAAGTAAAGTTCATAGTTTCTAAACCATCATATCGCTACTTTATTGCAACATAGTCATATCTCCAAAAATGAGCTTTTCGAGTTAGCAATGCAGAATTGTTAACAGTACTAGCTTTTATATTGCGTCAAAAATTTATTCAAATTACTTTTAAACTAAATTTTTTTCTAAGACTTGTATGGAAGATAAAAAATTGAAAACAAGCTTTTTTGAATTATGACTATGTTGCAATAAAGCAGCGATATGCAATGTCATTTAGGTAATCACGCTTATACATTTACATACTGAGTGTTTTTAAAAATCATGAGTAGAATTTAACGCGATAGTGAAAAACTGTTGAAGACAGAAAGGTAGTACTTACAGAGCCGCAAACAGCAATATATAAAATGTTATGATCGGACTAAAAATAGCGACACGGTGAACAATTCGAGTATACTAAAAGGGTGGTATTTGTAGGCGTAGCAAAAACTGACTGGCACAATTTGTTTTCACACTTGTATGTTTGTTTGTTTGTATATTTGCAGCATTCGAAACCCATGCCATGATTATTACATATGTAGGTATATACACACAACTTCTTTAGTGCGAAAATCGGAGTTGCCTTATTTGGCGACTCCTGAAGACGATATTGGAAATTCCAAAAAAAGTCGGAACGCTTTATACGTATAGTCATCTGGTTATATGTATAATTAGTTTGATATCTTAGCGTGTTTTTAGTTTTTTAAACTATATATGGGGCAATCCAAGTCAAATCGGAAAGTTCGGAGAAAAAATTTTTTTGATTTGCTTTATTTTTTATTGTATTGATGTCCCTATTGAATAGCACATTTCTTATGATTTCAGAGATATCGCGTTTTGAAAAAGCTGAATTATGAGAAAACCGTGCCCTAATAAATACTCATAGCTTTTTCAATATCAGTCCAAACAGAAATTTTTTTTGCATTGTTTTTCTTTTTCTGTCTACTATCTAATAAAAAAATGGGGAAAAATTGTGCACAGTGGGTTTGGATGCGATTTTCGGGATTTAATATTTTAAATCGATTTTTCTCACTGTTTGTACTCATCGATTTTCTTAAATTTTGTTTGTATTTAACTTGTATTTATTTTTTCACATCTTTTAAGGCCCGTTTGGTAGTGGGCTTTGAATAATTACTATTTTTCCTGATTTTTTTAAATTTTTCTAAAAATAATTTTTTGCGTTAAGCCACTGTGCAAAAATTTTCTAGGACTTTGTAGCATATATTTTAAATACAAATATATTTGTTTTTAATTTTTCGAACAAAAAAACTTTTTAGTTGGATTAAAATCCCTGCTCTGATTTTGATAAAACTTGCTTAAATCTTTAAGTATTTAAAATTTACTAATGACCTGGTTCACGGCCTCGAAGTCGAAAATATTTGTAACTGAAAAATTTTATATTCTATGATGATTTGGTATATGCTGTGATATGCTTTCTGACATTGTGTAGCTCTTCAACTTAAAGTTAAGTCACTAACAGGGATTTTCGGCTAGAAAAATTCTTGCCAACGGTACCGTTCGAGGTCGTGAAACAGGCCCTAAGTGTGCAAAGTTGCACACTTATATTTATACATACTTTTTTTTTATTTTATTTCAGGGTTGGAAAGCATGTGAACCCTTCCAGAAATAATTCATCGTCGTTACATGAGGCCGACACAAAATTTTGTCTTTTATTGACTTGTTTGTCTTTTATTGAATGTTGTCGGCAGCTTCTATCTATCGCTTAGGACTAGGAAATATCTAAGGTCTATCGAAGAGTTCATAATTGCTATAAAAGACGAATATATAACCGAATATTTTTTGATGCCGTCTTGATGTGACGACAATTAAGCTTCTTGGTATAGGGGGAATTTTATCTTTATTTAGATGCCTTTTCAGTTGAAACGAGAAAAATATTTCAGCTTTTTATAGCCTTTTATGAGAACGACACACTGTGCGATGTAGGCAAGCAATATCGTATTTTTGATTTACTATCTTCAACATAAAGTGTAACTTATCATTTGTAAATTGTATTTACATGAGCGTTAATGTGCCCCTTTGGTATTTGTTATCAATTTTACTAAACTATTCTTGGGCAAATGGCTTGCCTGCAACTTTATCTGCTAGTTAAATATCGCTACTAAAGGGAATATTTATGTACATATGTATGTTTGTATGAATGAGTGTGGTTTTGATAATATTTTATTTAACGCTTTGTTAACAACTGCTAACAAAACGTAAATAAATACGACAAAAAGTTCTTTATTGTATTCTAAAAACAAACACCAAAAATAGTACAAAAAAACCCCACAATATTGAGTGTATGAAATATACATATGTATACTCGTACATACTTAAATAAAATATTATATAAAAATTTGTACTCGTTCAAAGAAAAACAAAGCAAAAACGGCAGAATAAATATAAGACGATGACAATAAAAGAATACTCTGATGACATCATAAGATACATTTCTTTGCCACAAGGAGTGTAATAAATTAGGTTTTGAATGCTTAACTGATTATAAAATTAGTTAATATGAGAAGATAATGCGATCGAAAAAAGTACAAATAAACTTGAAGAAAGAAAACATGTCTCAGTTTAAGCATTTGTAAATAATTTTGTTAGCACTTTTGCTGCCCCCACCCTTGCGTACTCCAACTGGGGACTGGGCCAGAAGTGAATCCGAAAAGGGAATGCTGTCCGCTATCCATTTGAGAAACGTGTTTGCCATTGACGGACTGAATGATGAAGCTGATATGCCGCCATATGCAGTTAGACCTCCCATACCTTTTAGACTTCGTTTTCAAGATGTCGATAATGCTATTAGTAACTTAAACCCCAGAAAAGCTCCAGGTATTGATAAAATTACCAACAAAATGCTTATGCAGTTACCCCGAGTAGCCAGAAGAATCGTCCTTTTTATTTTTAATGCTATTTTACGTCTCGAGTACTTCCCTACTGAGTGGAAGGTGTCTGTCATTACTATAATACCCATACCAGGAAAGGATCCTACAAAAGTTGAGTCATATAGGCCGATAAGTCTATTGCCAACATTTTCAAAACTGTTCGAGAAATTGCTAATGAAGAGGTTGACCCCAATCTTGAATGTAGTAGGATGTATTCCTAACCATCAATTCGGTTTTAGGGCTAAGCACCATAGAACAGACACACAGGCTGGTGAATGTTATCGGAAACGCGTTCGAAGATAAAAAATATTGCTCAGCTCTATTTATTGACGTTTCCAAAGCTTTTGACAAAGTGTGGCACAAAGGCTTAACCCATAAAATAAAATTAAACTTGCCTGCAAACACGCACAAGCTGTTAGAGAGCTACTTATATGACCGGAAATTCGTCATTACGGAAGGTGATTTCAAAAGCTCGGCTCAGCCAATCGAAGCTGGAGTTCCCCAGGGTAGCATATTGGGTCCAACTTTATATTTGATTTATGCTTCAGACATGCCAACGAGCTGCAAAATTCACACTTCAACTTTTGCAAATGATACAGCATTCATCAGTGTCCATGAAGACTATAAATTAGCATCACAAAATTTGCAAGAACATATTCTTATATTGGAGAAATGGCTGAAATTTTGGAAAATAAAAGTAAATGAACAAAAATGTACCCATGTTACATTCACACTACGTAGAAAAACTTGTTCGGCTATTAAAATCAACAACTACATTGTTCCGCAGCACAGTGAATTTAAATACCTTGGTATTCATCTCGACCGTAGTCTCACGTGGAAGTCTCACATTGACGCTAAAGTCACCCAGATGAAATTAAAAGCGGTGCAACTAAATTGGCTCACCGGCAGAAATTCTATCTTGAAGTTAGATTGCAAACTTTTGTTGTATAACGCAATCCTAAAGCCAATATGGAGCTATGGAATTCAATTGTGGGGTACCGCCTCTGCATCTAACATTGAGAAAATTCAAAAGCGCCAGAATAAAAATCTCCGTATAATTACTGCAGCTCCGTGGTATGTTAAGAACTCTCGAATTCACAAAGATTTAGGTGTGCCCTTAGTGAAAGATGAATTTTCAAAACACGCGATAAGGTACATTAACAGACTGGAGTCTCACCCGAATCCTCTCGCACGTAGCATCCTTAACTTTGGTGGCCACACTCGACTGAGAAGGATGGACACCCTTGCAACCATCAGAGCGTTGGAAAGGTGATTTACCAACAAAATACACGCAAAAAATAACTTTTCGTCCAGCATTGGCTGGACCTAAGTAAAAAAAAATGTTTCAATATTAATTAATTTTTTTTTTTTTTATATTGATTAATGAATTTTTATTTTTAAGATTTGCATACTTATTGTTAGTTCTTTTAGAAGATACAATAAATAATTGAATTATAAAAAAAAAAAAACAAAAAAAAACTTTAGCTGCCTGAAAATGCTTAAATTTTTCTAAAGAATGTTATTAAAACAAATATCATGTAAAAATTTTACTAATTTACAATTTCGTTAAATAACAAATGATAATCCCCCGCAAAGGTATTTTTTGAATACCTTTGGGTATTCCATGTGATTTATTTTCTACGACTAATCTTTACTTTACATTTTGTCTTCTGTCCGTAAGTGTGGCTTAACTTAGAAGTTATTGTGTTTGAAGAGATTCCCTATAATTTCTATTCTATATTGCAACTAGATGTTATCAAAATCTAGAAGTAAGTACTTTGTTACACAACTGTGCAAGTACATAAGGTACTTGAAAATACTACGTTGCAATAAAAAAATACAACATTGTGACAAGATAAACACACAGGGTTGTCAAACATATTGAAAAATTAATTTTTTTGAAACTTACACCTCTTCAAGATGTAAAAAAAAACGGAAGTGTAAATACTTAGAAATTTATTGAAGGCTTTAATTTAAATATACTAGATTTTGGGTGTAAAAACATTATGAGAACGATACAAATTAAATCAAAACCAGGGGTCGATTTCAGCACAATAATTACAATAAGACCTATTGTTGTTTGCTAACACATAAATGCATGATCGTGAATGCTGTTTCATCAGTACTCATGGTTGGTATATATATTAAAGGTAGAATATCTCTATGTGCTGCACTGAAAATAGTTCCTTCATTAATATAATGAATATTGACATTAACCTAACGAAAATTTTCATTATTTTTCGGCCAATGATGGACTTCATTGGACTAAAGACTTGTTTCATTAAAAATTATGTAATGAATATATTCGTTAGATTAATGATAACTTCATTAAGTTAATGAAGCATGTATCATAATATTTATGAATAGTTTACATTAAAACAATGAAAATATTCATTAAGTTAACGACTCAATTTCATTAGTTTTATGAATTTGGTACTTTAACATTAAGTAAAGCTTTAATTCCTTTAATGAATCTTCTTCATCATCCAAACGTAATTTTTTCATTAGGCCAATGAATGTGTTACATTATTTTTATGAAATATTTTCACTAGTGTAATGAATACATTTGTTGAACCAATGAAATTGTTCATTAATTTGGTGAAAAATTTTCTTCGTTCTAACGAAATAAAGTCATTAGTTTAAGGAAGAGTTGCATTATTCTAATGATCTTTTTTCATTAGAATTGTGCTACTGAAGAGAAACTAAACAATTTTTTTTTATATTAAGCATAAAATAATTTTTTATTGTTTTAATACACTATTGAAATTTTATTTTATTAAACAATTTTTTACACAGTAATTAATGTATAAAATCATTTACTTTATCATTTAGTTAGTAGTTGTAGTATATTTATCATCTCACTTTTCTAAATCTCTAAAATTTTGCACCCAGCCTTCAAAAATTTTTTATTACAAATCCAATGAAATTTTCTAATGAAATTATGAAACCTAATGAATCAATTTGAATGAATATTTTCATTAATGCTATGAATCTTCATTGGTTGAACGCAACCTTTCATTCCGTTAATGTAAATTTTATAATGAATTGGGTTCATTAGAAATATGAAGCAAATATTTTTCAGTGTGGGAAAGAAATTTCAGTGTAATTCACATTTTTCATGACTCCAAAGAAGCATTGAAATGTCTTGGTTTTTTGAAACGGTGTAAGATATATAATTCTTACTATTTACAACACCTATATCTGGCTGAATATTATGCAATTCTAATTTTTGCGCCGGTGCCTCAAAGTCTATTTTGTGGTTACTCGACCGAGTGCTGGAAAGGGCGAATAAGCTCATCAGTGACAGTAGGGTATCCAACTCTATTGACTCACAGGAGCATCGCCGCAGTGTGGAGTTGCGTTACCAGAATAGATGTTCCTCTAACGAGATTAGGGCTCTTGTTTTTAAACCTACATATTTTTGCGTAATATACTTTCATCGTCCAGGGCTCATATATTTGTGTTTGATTGCCCAGTGAATTGTAGACTGATAGAAAAACTTTTGTAGATATATTAATTTTTTACATACTCGTAAATGTTATGATTTTGAAAGAATACAGCAAATAATAATTGAATACTAAAAACTGTAATCAGTAGGATACGAACTCGGTACAATGTAAACATTATGTATTTTTTTAATTTTTTACTTTTTTCGTTATTATATTCACTACACTGTTTAGTAGCTACAATGATATTCTTACATTTTCATCTAAAGGTTTTTCGTAACACGAGTGAAACGATTTTCGTAATTAATAACTTGTAAAATATAATAAATTGAATTAAATATTCGTATTATTTGATCTTGTTTATATTGTTTTCTTCTAAATTTTCCAGCTAAAGATCTTGATTGATTTTTGTTTTTATAAAAAAGAGGTTTAACGGTATTTTCGAAATATTGAAAATAAAATAATAAACTGAAGCTACTTAAAATTTTCCTCCCATTAAAAAGGCTTTCATAACAGAAATATAAACTTTTCATGGTATTAAAGAAAAATAGTGAACAACGTGGTTTCATTCCCGTAACGAAGCATTTTTCTTTCAGTGTACAACGCACTGCAGAGAGAATTCGTTCTTCAGCCGTACGATTCGGCGATGAAACAAGTTGCTTGTTAACGTGTTTCCTGTCGGCTACAATATTGAAAAATTTAAGTTAGACGTCCAAAAAGAATACTCCCTCTTTCCTCCTCCTCATTACTTATTCTTCTAGTTGTGGTTCAATGTACTGCATATGTATGACTAATCTCCGCAGGAGATCAGTCATACATAACGAGTGATTTTTTTGCTATTATCTTTTTGGCAACACTAGCTTTGACAGCTCACGCACGTTTTGTATCTTGTGTCACTGTCAAACATCTTCAGTTTCGTCTATAATTTAATCATGAATCGTCTTACAAACGAACAACGCTTGCAAATTATTGAATTTTATTACCAAAATGCGTGCTCTGTTAAGAAAGTTCATCGCGCGCTTCTTCCATTTTATGGTCAGTTTAATCGACCTACTGAGGCTTCTATTCGGGCTATTGTAAAAAAATTTCGCACCAAATTTACATTGTTGGACATTAAACCACCGACACGCTTACGTAGAGTGCGAACTGAAGAAAATATCGCAGCCGTATCGGCCAGTGTTGGTGATGACCGTGAATTATCGATTCGGCGCCGTTCGCAGCAATTGGGCCTCTGTTACTCCACTACGTGGAAAATTTTGCGGAAGAATTTGGGTGTGAAGCCTTATAAGATACAGCTGGTGCAAGAATTGAAGCCAAATTTTTGGTAAATGAGCTCTTGAAAAGCTAGATGAAGATCCACTTTTTTATCGAAGAATTGTGTTCAGCGACGAGGCTCATTTCTGGTTGAATGGATACGTGAACAAGCAAAACTGCCGTATTTGGAGTGAAGAGCAGCCAGAAGCATTGCAAGAGCTACCAATGCATCCACAAAAAACAACCGTTTGGTGCGGATTATGGGCTGGCGGCATCATTGGGCCGTATTTCTTCAAAGATGATGCGAATCACAACGTTACTGTGAATGGTGAGCGCTACCGTGCGATGATAACAAACTTTTTTTTTGCCCAAAATGGAAGAGCTTGTCTTGCATGACATGTGGTTTCAACAAGACGGTGCCACATGCCACACAGCACGCGAAACAATGGACCAATTGAGAGGCGAGTTCGGTGAACAGTTTATTTCACGCTTGGGACTAGTCAATTGGCCGCCCAGATCGTGCGATTTAACGCCTCTAGACTATTTTTTGTGGGGCTATGTTAAGGCTAATGTCTATAGCGACAAGCCCGCTTCGATTGACGCACTGGAAGCCAACATTGCCAACATTATACGTGAGATACCGGCCGAAATATTGGAAAGAGTATGCCAAAATTGGACAAAGCGGATGGACCATTTGAGGCGCAGCCGCGGCCAACATTTGCATGAAATAATCTTCAAACATTAAATTATATCGACCCAACTATCAATCCAAATAAATATTTCAGGCATTTTTTTGAATTTTATGTGTGTTTTTTTTTTTAATTTCCGATAGTTCTTATAAAATCACCCATTATAAGTAATTATTAGGAATTAATAATTACTTTTGAATTAAAAACTTTTTATAATTTTTACAACTTTTACCTATAATTATTACTAACTAATTTTTTAGCTGGGACGATTAAAGTTTTAATCGCGTCAGTTAAATTTTTAATTCCATCAAAGGAAAAGTATAATTTTTATATTATTTTTTTCTGTTATCTTAAAACAATTCTTACTGTCAATTCCCGGATAACGAAGCTGTTCTTTCGTTCGCACAATTACATTTAAAACAAAAGCAAGATTCATAAATTTAATATTGTTTTTAATATTGTTTTTAATGCAATTGTGAGAACGAACAAATAGCTTCGCTATCGGGGAATTGATACTGAATGATGCATTTAATATAGTTTCGTGAAAAATTTAGTTTTAATATTAAAATATATAACTAACAGCAAGTCGAATATATTTTAACATAAGACATTATTGCAGTAAACACATTACACATATCGCTCCTTTATTGCAACATAGTCATAACGCAAAAACAAGTTTCAAATTTTTAGTTTCCATATACGTCTTCGAAAATTTTTTTTAGAAAATATCTCCTAAAGGAAACAGTTTAAAAGTAATTTAAATAAAATTTTGGCACAATATTAAAGGTAGTACTGTTGAAAAATCTGCATTGTTAATTCGAGAAGCCCATTTTTTGAGATACGACTATATTGCAATAAAGGAGCGATATTTTGTGTGTTTATTTTATTACTACCAATTATTTTTTGTAATTACTTTGTTTTCTAATTGAATTTCAAGCGAAAATTGTTTTGCTATTTATATATTTAATCTTATCTTTTATGAAGGACAACAAACAAATTATGTGAAATAAACGAGTACAGTGTATTTAAATATGTATGTATAAAAATATTTGATATATATATAAAAATAAGGTATACGACTAATTAATTAAATAAAGCGTCATATCTTCTCTAACAAAAGTAATTAAATTCCATCTTAAAAGAAAGCGCTACATATTCGTACAGAATTAATTTTGAACTTTACAACATAAAAAAATGATATTGAAAACTTTATTTTCAACCTCGTTCGTTTGAAACTTTATTATAATTGTTCTCATATTTCTCACTTAAAATTCCAAATTTTATCTTTATTCGAAGACTTAACATGCAACCGCAATTATCTGCATTATTTTTTTTTTAGCTCAATTTTTTCTGTTTTTTTATTTTACATTTCTGACATCTTCAATGGTGCATGAACAATTTATGCGATAAAACTGTTTGAGAAGGCAAAAGGCGAACGAGATCATGTTTGAAACCGCCTTTTTACACATGTGTGAATTTTCAAATCTCAATCCATTCATGTCGGCAGCAACAGTGTTGCTGCTGCTTGCTGTCAATTTTCTATGCTTTTTAGCGCGCTGTCCTCTTTAAAACTGTATGCGATTGAATGAGAGAACGAGCAATTTTGTTTCGCACCTTCATGATTATGTGTTAAGTCTTAAAAGCTGTCGAAAACAAGTGCGAGCAGTTTCTCGTCCTCAAAAATTTTCTTTATATGCAGTTGAAGATGATGGTGTGAAAACGTCTATTGACAAGCTGAAAGCCTTTAGTCGTGCTTGTTAAGTGTCAGTGAATGCGTTTTTTTAGTTTTCTTTTGTTTAATAAAGAGTGAAGTTTTTATACAGTGAAGTCTCATTAATGATTTTTAAATCTATCATGGACCAGAAGGGTGTTTTAAAGTTTAAATAAATATTCATATCTATATGGAATTAGTCAGAATTTTGGTGGGGGTTATTAAAAGTGGTATCCTCAAAGTCTATTTTCAAAAATTGATGGCGTAATGTGAACTAATGTGGCGCTCTTTTGAAGAGAAACACACTAAGTAATTTATAGCCCATAACAGAGGCAAGTAGCCTTAACGGGATGTAATAATAATAACAATAACTGGAGCTAGGCAAATATGCGAATTGATTTGGACTATTCTTCAATTAAAATTGTCGCATTTATATCATCTCAGCACCTGCTTTGCGGCCCTATCTGATAATCGAAAAACTTCACGGGATGAATTATTCACGACTCACCAGCGCCCTTGTATGGCTTGGAAGGCTCACATAGGCCACAACTTTTTCCATATGGACAAACCGCTTGCTGAAGAGCTCGGGTCTTCTAGTCTTAGGCTTAATGAGTTGGTAGGTCGCAGTCCATTAAGAGCATCAGCCCACCCGTTAAAACATCACCCCTGATCTCTTACAATACAGATGTCTATTGCAAGGCAACAGCACCTCCGGGGGTTATTAGACCCCGAAAACCGGCAGTGCGCTATAGTTATCCGAGAAACTAATTTGCCTTTCTGTAATTTTAGGTTTAAACCACAGCCAGAACGTTGCAGTCAATGCCAGCACCGAGATGGTTTGCAAGCAGACCCTTCATGGGGCTTTGCCGATCGTCGTTATACCCATTAACCTTTGGTGAGAGTTTCGGAAGTCCAACACAACATAATTCATGCGGCTTCCTTGAGTTTTATTTGCTATAAAAACAAGGAACTCCTAGCTCTCTACGTTCCAGAAAGCTAAATGCCCTGGTTAGGCGTACACTAAGGCAAAACCTGCTCCTCGGGGGGTGCAGTTGCAATGAGAGGAAAAGGGAGAGAGAGAGAGAGAAAAAAATGTTCTACCACATTCTTAGGGAATGCCCTGCCTTAGTTGTAAAAACCAAAAATATTTTTTTTGAAAGCCATACAATTTGCAATCTGGGTTTAGACTTGATGAGGTATTTAAAGTATATCACAACTGTGGGCCACAATAATAAAAATTTATTCAACGAGCTATCTGACTAAACATAGATCGTTTGCGTCTAGTTGTTTGATTGCGCGTAGTAATCCTTCAGGCATACATTAATTTTCTGTTCTGTTCCTACTCGTATTTTTTTGTGTTTCTTAATAGCCTTCTATGTCAAACTTTTAACTCTATTCACTCTTTTAAATATGATAGCAGCAGTAATTCATATTCACTTGGCTATAGGCCTAAGTAAACTGAGATTAGTCCCATGTGACAAATTTTGGCTGGTTCTATCAACAGCGATCTTCTAACAATATCTGAATGGGGTCGTTTAAAAAGGATCGATCTCTATGCAAGTAAGACCCAGGCTTACGCACTACTACTGATGTCACTTCATCTGTATTAAGGGTTAGTTGTAGAGGAATGACAATGTCTTGATATTGAGGGAATGAAAAATCAGAGTGATGCTCTCAAGACTGAACACAATTTTCGTGACTCAAATAAAGCATTCAAGTACCTCAGTTTTCGAAAAGGTGCAAGACATACTTCACTCCATCCGATCTTCCTACTATTTACACCAACTAACATGTTCAGTCGTAAACTCTGGGCTAAGAAACAGCTCTCGCGTCATCGTAATTATTTCTTAAGTGCGGTCAGGCTTGTGTTTGTTGTTCGGTCTTCGAGAGCTTTGCATCTCGCTCGCTCTGGTTAACGGTTTGCCTCAACCAACTGTATTTACAGTTCTTTTAGAAGTATTTCGTTGTTGACGGCGCTGCAAGTTCCTATGTCACAGCGAACGCTACAAGTGTTAATACCATCTTGGGCATATGATCTCCGTCACCCGCTCATGCTGTGCATCCTATGCTTTGCAAATTTACTTTGGAACTGTATAGTTACATAAATAAATAAATAAATAAATGTTTCAGCCAGTGCTTCAAAGTCGTTTTTGGGTTTAGTCCCCCGTGTGCAAGAACATCTCGAACAATTGAAACCGTAAAGAACCCTAATAGGTGGTGCAACCAAAACGAACGATGTTAATTGCAAATAAGACAAAAAGTTTTCGAAGAATTATCTTATTATTATTATTATTATTATTATTATTATTATTATTATTATTATTATTATTATTATTATTATTATTATTATTATTATTATTATTATTATTATTATTATTATTATTATTATTATTATTATTATTATTATTATTATTATTATTATTATTATTATTATTATTATTATTATTATTATTATTATTATTATTATTATTATTATTTTTTTTTTTTTTTGTTATGATAGAAGGATCTATGGCAAATATGATGAAACAAAATATCCACAAAATACTTGCGACGTCTTCGGTACTTAATATTTTGAATGACTCTGAGACAAAACTGGGGTTAAATGTCGTTAATGTGGCGAATTATTTTATTCTATAGCTTTTGGAAACTTGTTGGCTTATTGACTTCTTCTGTTATATATATCCAAAGTAAGAAATCCAACTGTGTCAAGTAACATAATCGTGATGGCCAATTTACAGTGCCACGATATGTGACAACACGGTCATTGAATTTCTTACGCAGAGGAGCCCCTGTTTTGTTGGATGTGTGGAAAGTGGCACCATCCTGTTGGAACCTCAAAAATCCGTTACCATCTCGCAAACGCAATCCATGGTTACTGCTTGCACGATTTTATTTTCACAGAAGTTCAGTTCCATAACGCTTCCAATCCATAAACAGTCATTCTTTGTGGACGCATCTGCTTGTAAATAATCCTACAGACAAATTTACTGAAATTTACGGCACACAATTCTCCAGATTGTGGACAAATTTGGTCGATTATGCTGCCCAAATAAATATATGAAATGTACGAAATGTATTTTGATTTGAACATTTTCGATAAAAGCTTCAACAATCTTTAAGCGCTGCTCAATTGTGGACTTCTTCATCAAACCCTGAAGCACAGAAATGTTAAATTAATAAAATTTACATTAAGGTGTGCCTCTTAATTTACATTGTGCATCATGGTTGGACCACCCTTTATTTCTAGCCTAAAAACTAAACATTTTATAAAGAGTTATTACAATTCTCGCCTTTAAAGACGCTTGCGAACTGTAACGTTCGAGATCGCGAAACAGGCCCCTTTGCCTGAAATAATAAATAAATTAATTAATCTAAAAACTAGTTTTAAAGTTTCAAGTGGATATTTGCAAAAAATTGTGTCCCTAACAATTTTCAATGAATTTTTTTGAGGTAATCAAAAAATTTTTGCTAAAAAATTTTTCATCCTCATTTCACAATTTTATTAACCACTGTTTGTCTCCGCACACATACGCTATTATGTGTTTTGTATCTCGATACTTGTTTGTTTGTTTGTAATTTATTTATTTTATTGCACAGATATTTGTCTAAAATCTAGCATGAAATGCGGGTTATTTACATACAGTGACAAGAAAGACTACAAGCATCGATACAACTTAAATACACACGTTCAATGACCGTTTTGTCGGCTGATTGGTTAGTTGTTGGTGGCTTGACGATTGTTTTGGTTTGTTGCTGTCTGTTGAGGTTTCATTAGCAAAAGAAAACAACTTCTATACACAATTTATGAAATAGAAGAAAAAAAAAAAAACTATTTTATGACAATGTTGCTAATTACAAGTACAAATGAACTGAAAGGCAGAAAAACGACACCAAATACAGTGATACTATTGGATCAATAACCCTACCACACCCCTAACTACAAGTATTCAACTTAAGTCTAACAAACTTGTCATACTTCTTCGCCTTCAACATCGCCGCCAACACAAATGACAGCTGATTTTATTCGTTGTCATTAGTTTTCACAAATGACAGACATTGAGGCAATTTTCTTTATTTTCTATGGTTTTTCTGAAACCATTGAATCAAATTGAATTTTTTTTTTCACTGGCTGTGTAAAAGTGTTTTTATACCCTACTCAAATCTTGTCGGGGTTAGATTTGATGTATATTCGATAACGAATAACACACAACTGATACTTTTTCTGGTGAACAGTTTTACAGATACCAATTCAAGAGAGAGAGAGAGAGAGAGAGAGACAAGAACAGACACAGCGATATAGTTGACATACTTAATGAAGTGTTTGACATCAGAATTTAAAATAATTAAATAGGTTTATACCTCATCTAAGAGTTGAATTAAAAAATCCTTTAATATGTTTGCTTAATTAATAAAGTGTTATATGAAAACCACTTAAATACAGATTTCTAAAGCAATTAAACAAACATTGTGGGAACAATTAATGTGGTAACAAAATCCTTTAGAGATTATCGAAATTTGCCAACCTTCAATTTTAAAAATTATAAAACAATTTCCAAATATATTTTTCAGTAAAGCACGGATTTAACTATCCGTGCCAAAAATGTTCAAACTAAGCGGGGAAGGTATTTAAATGAATTTGCTTGATTAGCTCAAAAAGATGCTGCGACTAAAGAAGCGTGATTTGAACATTGCTGAGTCTTCAGGCTAAAAAGTGGGCATAGACGCAGGAATATATAACACATAGGTGCCCATAACCTTATATAGGGTGTTTTTTTAAGCCCGATAGAACTTGAAATTGTAAAAAATAACACAAAAAATTAAATTGTAATCAAAATTTTTTTTTATTCGAAAGATCAATACGTGACATTAACATTTGAAAATGATTTCGGGCATATGGGCATCGCGGCTGTTCTTGACGAAGCGCATTCTGGACGTCCAATTTTGGGCCACTTTTTCGAGCACTGCTGGCCGTATGTCACGAACAACACGAACAATGCTGGCCTCCAAGGCGTCAATTGTTGCTGGTTTATCAGCATAAACCAGTGACTTCACGTAGCCCCACAGGAAATAATCGAGAGGTGTCAAATCGCACGACCTTGGAGGCCAATTGACAGGTCCATTTCTCGAAATCAACTTATCGCCAAATTTTGATTTCAGTAAGTCGATGGTTGCGTTCGCCGTATGGCACGTAGCGCCATCCTGTTGAAACCACATCTCCTCCGGATCAATGTCATCCATATTTTCAAACAAAAGATCATTGATCATGGTGCGGTAACGATCTCCATTGACCGTAACGCGAGCTCCGGCCTCATTTTTGAAGAAATAAGGTCCGATGATGCCACCAGCATGAAAACCGCACCAAACAGTGCATTTTTCTGGATGTAATGGAGTCTGTAGGGTCTCTTGTGGATTGATCTCACTCCATATGCGGCAATTTTGCTTATTAACAAACCCGTTAAGCCAAAAATGCGCCTCATCGCTGAACACAATTTTGCGTCTATAAGTTGCGCGAATCGACGACTGATTTTCAAAGTAAATTTGGATAATTTCGTAGCGTTGTTCAAGCGTGAGTCTATTCATGATGATTTGTCAGAGTATACTGAAACAAATAAAAAAAATGTTTCATCAAAATTTAATTTTTTGTGTTACTTTTTACAATTTAAAGTTCTATCTAGCTTAAAAAAACACCCTTTATATGCTTATTATCGTATTCAATAAAGTTACACCGCTGAAAAATCAAATATTTTTCAGGTTTCAGGGTTTTTATAGAGGCTTGCAACTACTAAGTTGGCAACGCCTTTTTATCTGGCAGCCATTTAGTCCGCTGTTAAGTGATTTGTGTTTAGTTTGATTTGTCAACATGTATAGACTGGACAGCGTTTCCAGACTATGCAAATTTGTGCTAAAACAAAATTGCCGTTAGTCACAATTTTTAGCGATAAGCGTATTTTGTTCAGCGTTGCAGCTAACTTTTGTTTAAATGGATACCTCAATAAACAAAACTGCCTTATGTGGAGTCATGCTAGTTCTTAAATGTATGTTGACACACCATTACATCCGTATGCTTTATTGGCCCATACTTCTTTAAAAACAATGTAACTATTCGAGCAGTTAAAAGTATTTTGGCCGACCTCAACATAAATAAGTCTCCTGGACCAGACGGCATTCCGGCACTGGTCTTGTAGCAGTGTTCTTCTACGCTTGCGCATCCACTAGCACGTCTTATCAGCACAATTTGCCATGTTGGCCAGTTCCCATCGTGCTGGAATGTTGCTAGTGCAATTCCCAAAATGGGTGAGGCAAGTTCCGTGAAAATTACAATCCAATTGCAATTTGCTCTGCGCTTTACAAAGCAACGGCTAACTACTATCTTGTGAGGTATCTAGAGTCCCATAAATTACTTTTCGATTGTCGATATGGTTTTTGTAAGAGTTTCTCTACTGGCGATCTTTTGGCATATCTTTCAGAGAAATAATGCCACTCAAAATATAATTTCGGTAAACTGGTGGCTCTAGAACAGAATTGTCCAAGCCCTATGCGCTTGTTGCTCATTTGCTATAGCACTTAGCTATAGGCTCTGCGCTTTAATATACACACAAGTGTAAAGCAACAACACTTTCGCATGCTTTGCTTATGAATAAAATTAGTTTTTCCTTAAATGTATTGGTGTTTGCCTTTTGGGCACCCCTGCTCTAGATATTTCCAAAGTGTTTGACAGAGTGTGGTATGCTGCACCACTGGCGAATGAAAAAAATTAGTTTTTCCTTAAATGTATTGGTGTTCGCTCTTCCATATAGAACTTTTGGGCACCCCTGTTCTAGATATTTCCAAAGCGTTTGACAGAGTGTGGTATGCTGCACCTTACTTACTGCTTTTGATGTCATTGGCTTTACTCGGTTTATATCGAGCTTTCTCAGAGACCGCACTATAAGAGTGGTTGTAGATAGAGTCTCATCAAACGAGTTCAAGATTAATTTTGGGTATCGCAAGGCTCGGCTCTTTCTCCTATCCTAATTCTTGTATTTCTCAACAACCTTCTATATCAAACTTCCAACTCTATCCACTCTTTCGCGGATGGCAGCAGCATTTGTCATTGGTACTCATTCAATTATAGGTCCAGCCTGTCCGAAATCGTTGCCAAGAGGAAAAATGTGAATGACTCACTGAATGGTGATTTTCTATTAATCTCCAAATTTGGTCGTAAAAGCAGGGTTGCATTCAGTGCTCGTAAGACCCAGTGCTATTTATTAACACACAAACAAACGACCGCAAACGCTGCTTCATCTGTACTCATGGATAGTATAAATATTAAGGAATCAGATGCCTTTGATGTTCTTGAAATAAAAATACAGTGTGATGTTCGCAGGAGTGACAATTCAAGTGTTTCGATTTTTTGAAATGGTGTAAGGTGAACTTCACTCCATCCGCCCTCTTTACTACTTATATCATATATATCCGACCGTGAATGGAATACAACTCTCATTTCTATTTTGGGGTTTCTCGACCGTATACAAGAGAGAGAGAGAGAGTGAAGAAGCTTATCGGTGACAGTAGGGTTTCCAATTCTATTGACTCACTGGTGCATCGCCGCAGTGTGGGGTATTCTATTGTTACTACAACTGATTTTGCTCTGACGAGAACAGGGATCTTGTTCCCGACACTCGTAAATTTTAATGTAACATGCATTCAAAGTCCAGAGCTCATGCATTAGTGGTCGATTGCCCGGAGAATCGTACAACACATTGCAAAATTAATTTTTCAGCCGTGTGCTTTGTCTCTAGAATAAGTTGCTGCAGATGGGTTTCCTGTCTATTATATTGTTGGAAAGCTCAAGTCAAATGTTCACAAACATTACTCCCTCTTTTCCCCTCCTCACAACCTATTTTCCTAGTTCTGAGACAATACATTGCATATGTAGGGGTGAGCCACTGAGTTCTGGTCCAAGCCAAAACAAGAACGATGCTGGTTAGAACATTATAGTCAATAGTGACTGCTAGTGAGCCATCATTACTGACTTTTTTAATTGAACAACCATGATGTGCAGGAGCTGTGGCTTCAACATGGTGGGGCAATATATCCCATAGATCGTGATTTAAGTGATTTATTGAAGGAAACGTTTGATAACCTCAAAGTTTCATTTTTCGGAACCGGAAATTGACCTTCGAGATCGTGATTATTTCCTGTGGAGATATGTCGAGTAGCTAGTATACACCGATAAGCCCGATTGACGATTTCGAGGATGAAAATTCACCACATTATAGCCTATGTACCGACAAAAATGTTGGAAAAAGTCATCGAAAATTGGATCTCCCGATTAGACCACGTCCGAGCCAGTCGAAGCGATTATATGCCGGAGGTCATATTTAAATTGTAATACTAGAAGATTATCTAAATCAGATTTTTGGTTTGCACATTTTGTACTTCGGGTTTTAGTTCAAGTTTTTCCTTTCTTAAGTTTTTTCTTAAGAAGGATTTTTTTACAATACAAATTTGCTGTGATCAATAATTTTTGATTGAAGAAGACAAGAGCGTAATAATCAAATCTTTAGCAAGATTATGATTAAGTACCGCCAATCACAATCACCATATGACTCTTATTCACAAAACTAAGTATCGTCTAGAGTATTTTAAAACCTTTTATAAATTAGTTTCGACGCTTTTCTTTCAAATTTGCTCTGTCATAAACGGCACTTGCTTTTTGGCTTTGGCAAATTATTCACTTCAAACTGCGAGTACACAAAATATGAGTGACTTTCAAGTCACGTTTAACTAATGTTTAGTTTTCCTTTTTATTATTTATATATTTTTTATTTTTTTGTCTTGTATATTTTAAATTTATGACAGAAAAAGAAAACTACACATCTCTTTTGTTACTCAATGATTTTATGGATATAATTATTCATAAATTAGCATTAAGCTAAAAACAAAAATATACGAGGAAAGCAAAAAGACTAAGAAAACTTCTCGTACATATTGCATTTTTTAAGTATATATTAACATGTGCCAAACAATTTCTTTCCATACCAGTTTGGATAAAAATAAATATTTCACTCACACCCAAGTAGATAACATGACAGAGCTCAAAAATTTATTTGAATTAATTTGTTAAAAAAACTACATATGTACTTGTGTATTTACATACATACATACATATATGTATGAGCAAACACCAATTTGTTTATAAGCAAGTATGTATGCATATATGCAAGTACTCGTTTGTTTGCCTTATAACATGTTTTGTGCCCTAAAATACTCATTTATTTCTGAACGAAGTGATTTTTTCGCCCACCCAACTTTTTTTTCGTTTGTGTTAAAAATTACAAATTTAACACGTTCCCAAAGTGAAAGAAAGCGGGAAATTCAGTTAGCTAAGTCATAAAATATACAATTATTGTTTATTAATTTTATTTTATTATGAAAAGACTCAATAGCGTGCCGTTATTTTTCGGGCCTATTTGATAACATATGTATTATTTGTGTTGGTAATTTAAAATGTATATGTAAATACATTAGGCTGGTAGCAGATTTGTAAGCAAAGTTTTGTGTCAATTACTTTATAAGTAACGCATATCATATTTACATGCTTTCAGTTCCAAAATCTTTCGCCTTTAAATTTAACACGCTTGTATTCGTTTCACTTGTATATCTGTAATTCTCGCAACTCCTATTATAAACAGTGTGAACTTTTGGGAAATTTGATATTCCGCTATAGACAAGAGTGTTGCCGCTTTAGTGCAAGATTTGAAGCTGGCGGTATTATTACGGGGAAGTTGGGAGATTTTGGAGATTTCTGAAGGCAATTTGGGAATTGCAAAAAAGCTCGGAATCGTTTCGCTAACCAGGTTGGAACCATTTTTTTCATATTTAGGCGTTTTGAAATGCCTTGTTGCATCACTCCCACTGATCCTGACATTTCTTATTATTTGACACGGGTCTTAGTCAACTAATCATATACAAATATACAGGCATCTATTGCAAAACGGCGGAAGCAACATTGTAGACCTAATATTTACAATGGATCCTGTTTATACTCTATTCTTTAAAGCTGTTTAAGGCCCGATCAGACTATTATACAAGTATAAATACTTTTATTCGATTTTGTGAGATAAAAGTCTAAACACATTTCCTGCGACTGTCTAAAAGTCTAACGTAAATTAGATTTGATGCATTCACACCATCACACTTGATATAAACCAAAAAATTTGAGTAGAAAAGAAAACAGCTGTTCATATTTTTTTTATTTATTCAGCAGAGAGATGTGCCAACATAAAACTTTACACGGCGGCAGGTGAGCTCTTCGTCGTAGGCGGTAGACGTGCCGGCGTTTGAAAATCTTTAGCAGCTAATATAATAATTATGTAAAACAGATCCAAATTTAAAACCACCAACATATTTTATGTTCTACATATAGCATGAGCAAAATACATTTATATACAGGGCTGGGCAAAATACACAAATTATGTATTTCAAATACAAGATACAAAATACTTTCCATGAGTGTATTTCAAATACAAGATACAAAATACTTTACAGTAGTGTATTTTAAATACAAGATACAAAATACTTTTAAGTTGTGTATTTCAAATACAAAATACAACTACAAAATACAAATACATTTTTGTAATTTGGTCTCAGAAAAATGTACCCGTCTGGCTTTAGATACATATTTTATTTTACATATACACTTAAACTAACTTGTATATTCATACGATTGTTCTAAACTTGCTAAGAAATTAAAGGAACAAACATAATATTTAGCACTTGATAGATAGTAAATAAAAAATTCATTCGGCAAAACAAGTATTTCCTTTAATAAAAACTAGATATTTCAATCAGTCATCCGACAAACAATAATCTTTCTACAGGTCCTGAGGAGCACAAGCTGCTGTCAAATTCTATAAATGCATTTATTTTTGATACTTGGATAGTTTTCCAGAGTAGCAAGCTCCTTGCTTTTATCATTTAGAAAACTGATAAGCTCAAGTTCCAAATTTGATTTACGAGGTTGATCACTGTATTGTCCAAAACAATAATAAAATCTTCATTATCTTTACATCAACTACTACTTCTTCTGCATCCAGTCATGGTTTCACTTTTGCAATTTTTCTCCATGGTATCTATTGCAAGATTTTGAATTTTTTGCCTCTCTTTTACTGAGATGCTTTCTGGCAATCAGCTAATTTGAAACTAGGACGGAAACATGTCACCGATATGGCTCTGTTTCCCCCAGGTGCCAGCATGAGAAACTCATTAAATCTTATTTTCAAGCTCTCCATTAATTTTGTTAAAATACAACTTAAATGCCTCAAAGTACTATATTGCAGTGGATCTAATCTGGTTCTCGCAGCCTAAAGTTTTCCATAATAAAAATTATTTCCCTGTATATAAAAAGCTGGTGGCAAATATATAGAAATTCTTACTGATATCACCCGATTAGTGTAAAATGTATTAGCTCTGTATAAATTAAAGCCAAATTGCAGTATTGCAAAATGATAAACATTTAAATGGTTGTAGCGGTTTTAGCTTTTGTGGAATAACTTGTTTGCAATTTATTATAATAAATAAATGTATTTTGTAAAAATGTATTTTTGAGCCACATGTATTTGATATACAAAATACTATTAAGTTATGTATTTGAAATACAAAATACTAAATACTTTCAGGTCGTGTATTTGAAATACAGATACAAAATACGTATTTGTATTTCAAATACGTATTTCAAATACAAGTATTTCAAATACTGCCCAGCCCTGTTTATATACGATAGCTAAATCCCAAATTTCGAGCTTTCTTATAGCGATAAAAAATACTATCGGTGACGCTACGCCATCGGCTAATAAATAGTCGGCTAGTAAATCTTTATACAGCTGGTTTCCTAAAAGACACAACCCTGATCCAATGAAAAGTATTATCCATGGTGCAATTATTAAGTGGCAGCATAAGAGTTGTTGTATATACTACGTACATAATATTTTGTTTGTGTAAAAATTCCGGACGCTGTCAAAAACATGTTTACAAAACAGAAGAAAATGATGAAAGAAACGTTTATATAAAAAAAAAAAAAAACGATCAAAGAAAATTAATACAATTTTCTTTTATAAATTGTTTACAACACATTTTAAGCAATTAAAATATTTTTGAATAGTTTTTAATTGTGTTTCTTGCCCTTTTTCAAACTGTTTAAAATATTTTTATTTTTTCACCCACAATTTTTGACACCCACAATTTTATGAAACAAAAAATGATCACCTGCGCTAGTGATGCCACCTGGTTCAAAATTTCAAAAAACAAAAAAGTCGTATGGGATGTCAAATTTGTATCGTATTATTTTTCGTATGTATGACGGATTACATTCAGACTATTAAACTTGCACGTATTATTTGAATTTTTGACGGCTTTATTGAAAAGAGTTGACAAATTTTATACACCCAATATAAATACATATGCAACTAAACAAAATAAACAAATTCTAAAATTAAAAGAACGAGCAAAAAATTCCCACAAAACATAATTTTTTCAAACCCTTTCAGCACAATT
This sequence comes from Thecocarcelia acutangulata, assembly GCA_914767995.1. Taxonomy (NCBI): domain Eukaryota; kingdom Metazoa; phylum Arthropoda; class Insecta; order Diptera; family Tachinidae; genus Thecocarcelia; species Thecocarcelia acutangulata. Next base: position 32,636,265 of record OU612094.1, on the reverse strand, counting down.
TAATTTATTGTCTTGTGTCTGCTTAAGAATTTAAACCATTTTGTATAACATTTTTATTTAAATTATTCGAAAGTTTCAACAAAACAAACAAAAAATGTCATGTATTTTTGAACAGAAAAAAAGTTTCCTTAAAACTTTTTTCGCACAAAATAAAAAAGAAAAGTCCTTCAAACTTTCGTATTTTGTATTTTTGCTTTGCAAGCGATATCCACTTTATTTGCATATGACAGTTGCGCTGCTAAAAATAAGTTTTAAACAAAAACAAAAAAATTTTTGCTGGAAATTTAATTAAACATATCAATTTCCAATAAAAATTATAAATAGCTTGTTTTCTATGTTTCCCAGCTATCTATATGTCGACATTTCATAGGAACTACCCTAATCATCAGTAGACTTTGGAAATTTTTTGAAAGATATTCTCAAACATTCAACTTTATATCCCAGCAATATAAATAAATTGCTGAGAATTTAAAAGAAAAATGCTCTAATAATACCTGTCAAAACACAAAAAACAAGCCTTTTCATTTATTCACCTCTCTAACATTTCTTTACACCTTTCAAACAAATGAACAACCGTTGGTTGCTACGATTTGCTTTTTGAAAGTATCGAAAAGCAGAGAACAAAAATTCAAACAATTAAGTTTTTTGTTCGCTATTTTTAGCTTCTACCATTTATACCAATAAAAATTATAAATAGCTTGTTTTCTATGTTTCCCAGCTATCTATATGTCGACATTTCATAGGAACTACCCTAATCATCAGTAGACTTTGGAAATTTTTTGAAAGATATTCTCAAACATTCAACTTTATATCCCAGCAATATAAATAAATTGCTGAGAATTTAAAAGAAAAATGCTCTAATAATACCTGTCAAAACACAAAAAACAAGCCTTTTCATTTATTCACCTCTCTAACATTTCTTTACACCTTTCAAACAAATGAACAACCGTTGGTATAAATGGTAGAAGCTAAAAATAGCGAACAAAAAACTTAATTGTTTGAATTTTTGTTCTCTGCTTTTCGATACTTTCAAAAAGCAAATCGTAGCAACCAACGGTTGTTCATTTGTTTGAAAGGTGTAAAGAAATGTTAGAGAGGTGAATAAATGAAAAGGCTTGTTTTTTGTGTTTTGACAGGTATTATTAGAGCATTTTTCTTTTAAATTCTCAGCAATTTATTTATATTGCTGGGATATAAAGTTGAATGTTTGAGAATATCTTTCAAAAAATTTCCAAAGTCTACTGATGATTAGGGTAGTTCCTATGAAATGTCGACATATAGATAGCTGGGAAACATAGAAAACAAGCTATTTATAATTTTTATTGGTATAAATGGTAGAAGCTAAAAATAGCGAACAAAAAACTTAATTGTTTGAATTTTTGTTCTCTGCTTTTCGATACTTTCAAAAAGCAAATCGTAGCAACCAACGGTTGTTCATTTGTTTGAAAGGTGTAAAGAAATGTTAGAGAGGTGAATAAATGAAAAGGCTTGTTTTTTGTGTTTTGACAGGTATTATTAGAGCATTTTTCTTTTAAATTCTCAGCAATTTATTTATATTGCTGGGATATAAAGTTGAATGTTTGAGAATATCTTTCAAAAAATTTCCAAAGTCTACTGATGATTAGGGTAGTTCCTATGAAATGTCGACATATAGATAGCTGGGAAACATAGAAAACAAGCTATTTATAATTTTTATTGGTATAAATGGTAGAAGCTAAAAATAGCGAACAAAAAACTTAATTGTTCATATCAATTTCCATTAAATTTATTCAGGATTTTTTTCTGCTGCTTTAATTTTTATGTATTTTGGTTTATTTGTATTTGATTGGTTTATGCTTGAGTAGCGAAAATTTTTTTTTGTTTAAAAGTTTTCGTGGTAAATTAACAATAAATAAACTCACAAAATAATTTTATTTGAATTTTCTATTAAGTTCTTGTTTGGTTTATATTTTGTTGTACTTTAATTTATTTTTGTATTTTGTACGATTCGTGGCAGCACTTCCCACTGTAAATAATTGGCGCCAATAAATGTGTAGGTTTCCGTGGCACGCTTTCCGTTTCCATTTATCTTTATAAATTGTTAAATAAAAATATTTTTTCAAAAGGTATAAACATATGTACACATGTTTGTATATGTATATAATATATATACATACATTTGTATAGTTTTATACACACCTGTGTGTGTATTGAAGCATTTATGTAAAATTGAAAAAATTTGTAGCAGTGTTATATGAAGAAATATTTTTTTATTTAAAATTGTTTTAAAATGTCTTTTTTTTAGATCAACTTTCATTGGAGTGGGAAGGAATGGTGTTTTTGTTTTCTTATAATAGGGTCACAGGGGCTTGTTTAGTTTGCTTGTGTTTAATCATCTATTAACAATTAAATTTTAAGCTATGATAAGATTTGATATTCTATAGAGGGGGCCAAAAGTTATCATGGGGTGTAGCTAAAAAAAATTAACAACTTTATCGTTCATATATTTAAGATTAATAAAATACCAGCTTTGACCTCGGCGTTGCTCGACTAGAGACAATTTTTGTTTAACTAAGACAGTAGACATATTATTTTTATAAGGATTACTAATTAATTGGCTGATCTGGTATCAAATTAGCTATTACCCGATCAGTTGATCTGATACCTATAAAAGATCTACAGGGGTGCACCGCAACCATAAGTACACCGGTTCTTTACTCAATGATTTTCACAGTATTTTAAACATTCTTAAAAAATAATGCGGTGGTTTTTATACATGCTGCTCGTTTGTGAAATCTGGATACATCAAAAATGTATCCAATCGTCTTCGCTGCTTGTGTATTTTTTAAGATTAAACCGATTGTGTGAGAGTAAATACTTAAGACTGTAGAGTCAAACTCTCTTGCTTAAAGTAAACGTTTGACTGCAAATTCTTACATAAATATTATTTTCGTTGTTAAAAAGGTACCAGTACGATTGTAGAATATGGAAAAATAATTGAGAAACCAATATAGCAGCCACCGCATACATACTTGATTTTGTATAATACATGCTGAAATTTATAAACGCAAGCTGTAATAAGTAAAAATCATACTTACGCAGACGAGTGTACTAAGGTTATTAAAAATTGCGCCGGTTGCTGATATCTGATATCTATTGAGTGATGACTAATTTGATCCCATATCAGGTATTTGATCCCATATCAGCTGATTGTATAGCAGATTTATTGAGTTAATACCTAATAACAAATTTGATATCTAATAACTAATCCGATACCAGATTAACTTAAAAAGAAATCACATCTGGCAACCCTGATGGGGGATAAAATCCCTACAATTGGCAATACTGGTCAATTAGTCGCCGAGATCAAGTAATTTGATGCCGTTAAACTATTGATAAACTACGATAAAAAGCATGCATGTGGCAAATTTTGTATGGAAACAGTGTTACAGAACATACACAAATATACTACTGAACATTCACCAAAATAACTGGGTAGATCAAAATAGTGATTATTACATAAAAAGAAGATAAATGCAACCATTTAAAGTAAAAACTCAATTCAACCAAATATCTCTCTAAAATTAGTCGTATATGTAACTTTGTAAAAAATTGTTTCAAGTCTCATTTTATAAAAGTAGTCAAACTCCATTGAGTGTTTGGCAGTACTTCACACATTTAGTGGAACGTTTAACCATAAAAACCTTAAATGTCAGAAAAAGATATTCAAATCTTATTTTGCCGCTAAAATCTTCGTAATTAAAGTAAAATCATCAATTCTGGCAAAGCTATGACTATAAATGGCACGAATTGAAAATAATAGATCACGCTAATCTCAAGTTATATTGCTTATATTGCTAGTCAGCTGAACTTGTGACGTAGAAAGTGATCTCTGACTGTTATTGCAAAAGCGAATGAATAAAACAAACTTTTGACATATTTATTGAAAGTTAAATAAATTAAAATTTAAAATCAGGTGTGAAGTAAAACATTGCAAGAACAAATGGAACGAAGGCGGACTATCAAAGCCGAAAGAAGAAACTATGGTCATTATGGAAAAACACCAAAACAATATTCGAAGGGGCTACTTAAAGGTCGTTATTGCATAAACCGATTAGTTAAATACAGGGAAAAAATAAAAATGATTTTTTAGGTCTCTAAGGTATTTTAAAATCAGAAAGTTAAATCAAAATTTAATAGAAAGTGCAAGATCATGCAAAAAGTGTAATGAAATTTTAAATTGATGTAAAATTTTAACTAAAACTTACAAGAATAAAATAAAGAAAGAAAAGTCAAAATTTTTATTTCATTAGTAATACCTACACGGTAAATGTCTTATTAATAGCACTTTGGCCCTTAATAGGAATTCAACCTGCTGCTTTATGTGTACTTGGTTATCGCAAATTTGTTCCACAATAAATACAATATAAAAAATTATAAAAAAAATAATAGGCATTATTACAACCGAATAATAAAGTGCCTGATAGTTAAACTGAACATTAGTTCACGTGAACGATAAAGTCACCATTAAATTTTTACCATTATTTCAACTGAAGTTACCATACTTTCAGCAGAAAATATGGCAGCTTCAAATGCTTAAAGTTCACTTTAAAATTTACCATAAGGATAACCCCGCTGTTAAGTTACCAGTAACTTTTCAGGTTAATATTAATTTGCAATAACCATCAAAAATATATATCTGTAAAATCAAAACGACGCAGTGTAGGGCGTGTTACTCTGCAAAATCAAATCTACGCAGTGTAGGGTGTGTTATTCTGTTCTATCGTTACTACAATGGATTTTGCTCTGACTATATTAGGGATCTTGTTCCTGAAAATTGCACATTTTTACGTAGCACGCGTTCATCATCTCGAGCTCATCCATTTGTGGTCGATTGCCCGGGGAATTGTACTACGCATTACAGAGAGAATTCGATTTTCAGACGCACGCTTCGCATCTGGAATAAGTTGCCTGCAGATGTGTTTCCTGTCTGTTATAACGTTACTCCTTCTTTCCTCCTCCTTACAACCTATTTTCCTAGTTCTGGTACAATGCACTGCATATTACATTACTCCCCCTTTCCTCCTTCTCATACTCTATTTTTCTAGTTCCAGTACAATGCACTGCATATGTAGGGGCTACCCCCTGAGTACTGGTCCAAGATAAAAAAAAAAAAATATGTCATCCCCTCAGTACTGGTCCAAGATAATAAAATCAAATCAAAATCAAAAGCCCCAACAAGTAAAAGTTATTAAATTATCTTCTAGTTATTCAGAAATAATGTTAACTGTCTTGTTATTTCAGTATTTCAATACTAATCACGAGCATTTGTTGCATGCAAACTAACAATTATGGGCTCTTGTGACGTCATAAGCTGTAGAAAATAGTTTTGTCAACACTTCGGCATCATCTTAGTTATTTGTTTCATAATAAATGGGTCTATTATTATGTTATTAATACAGTTACCTTTACACCTTAACATATGACGTAAATGGTTACGTCAAAAATATGGGCACATATTATATCATCACACACTTTCGATGATTTAGAGTTATCAGTAATTATTTTATCATTTTATGGCTCAATTTATTTTCGTGGTTCCTCCTACATCCACTATTTATGTACGTATGTATATACTCAGGCTACTAACACATAAACAAATATACATACTGAAATAGATATAGAATATTGGAGGCGTTTGTGAAACGTAACAATATGAAATGATTAAAAACACATCTTTAAAAGTTGAACAATCGAGTTAAATTTATTTATTTGTTCAGCCTTATTTAAAGTTTAGTTATTTTTCTATAATAGGTCTTATCAGAAGTTTTGTTCTGCCATAACTTTGTTTAGAAAATAATTTTAAGCTTAACCTATTTCTTTTTTTGCTAAAAAAGAAATTTAGTTTTTTTCTTTGAAATGAATTGATTTAAAAAAAGTTTTATTTGTTAAACTTATATCACCTGTTTTTTCTCTTCTCTTTTTTTAGGTAATAAATAAATCTTTTGTGTTGGCCTTTTTAGCAACTCTGTAACGTGAGTATGACGCTGGTGATATTTTTATTCATTGAATTTAATAAAAGACTTGGATGATTGGCAGAAAAAGATTGCTCAAAACATATTGAAAAGAAGCTGCTGGAATTAATTGAATTTGGAAATGATTTTAGAATTTGCTTTTATCAATTGCATTGTGCAGAAAAAAAGCAAATACGAGTACGTTACTTTTCCCATTAGGATAAAACAATCATAGAGAACATTTTTAATATACTCGTAAGTGATTGAAATCACAAGCCACATCTGTTACGTGTTAAGTTGAAAAACTGAAGAAAAACTTTCAAACACACACAGAAAGAAAAAGTTCGTGCTAAATTTAAGTATTTTCTACTTGCTTTTAGTACGAGTCGTACTCAAAATCGAGGTTGTTAGAGAAAACCAATTCTGGGATTTCTTAAAATTAGTATAAAATTCGCGAGTCAAGTGCAGAACTCTTATGGCGAGAAAAAAAAACAAAGCAAAGACTCAAATAAATATAAGCCAATTGCTGAGAGTTTAGGAATAAAACTTTCTGTGACAAAAAAAAAAAAAAAATGCTGTTTTGTGTGATTGAGAAATATCATTAGAATATTTTTCTTTTGAATTCTCATTAACTTTTATAAAAAAATGGAATATATGGTCAGATATTAGAAAACTTTTTTCAAAAGTTTCCATATCTACTGATAATTAGGGTAGCTCCTATGAAATATCAATATATATATACAGCCAGGAAACACAAAATATTAGTAGCTCATAGTAAATAGTCCTAAACTCAATTGTTCTTTGTGTAATTAAATCTAAAATATCATTGCTGTATTGCACAAATTTAAAAACAAATTTGATTACCGTACCAAGAAACTGGTGTATGATAAGCTACGTACACACGGTTGTCAGATCTTACAATATTGCCAATAAAATTGTCTGAAAATGTATTACAATCGTGTGAACTGCCAATTTTCAACTTACAACGTTGTCAGAAAAACCATTGTCAATCAACTGTAAGACGACAATGTTGTCAGGCATCTGACAATCGTGAGAACACTTTTCGTCGGCATTGCCAGATAATTGGCTGGTATTGTAAGCTCAGTGTTAATTGTCAGATGTATAAAATTAATACACCTGACAATGGCATCATTATCAGAAAAAAGTTTGATGGGCAACACTGCCAAACAGGTCGTTATTGATATACATAAGTGGCAATGCCTTACAACAAGTCTGGCAATTTTTTTCATCTAACAATCTGACAACCGTGTAAACTGACAATTTTTGTTGTCAGATGAATTATTTGTCAGACCATAGTCTGACAGTGAAATTGTAATATTTTCTTACGATCGCCTGAACACACAATTTACTTCTGCGGGACAATTTTTCATTGTCACTACATTGTCAGCATGTTGCCAGATCTTACAATATTGTAACATCTGACAACCGTGTGTACATAGCTATAGTTTAGTTCACAGTCACCTGAGTTATCTCCTTATAGTGTTAAATAATAATATTAAACTAAAGTGACTTCAGTTAATACAGAATAAAGCCTTAAAATTGGTATAAGACCTGCCGGTAAGATAGCAAACATTAGACCTTTTTAGTCATTTCGCCTAAAACTGTCTTCCAGTTAGAGGAATGTACAAAATGCAGTTATTTATACAGGGTGTTTGGTGGGAAATTCATATTTTTAAAAACAATTATTTCGAAAATTAATAAATGGTGCAGGCGGAGGCTGGCGTCGTTAGAATCGGGTAGAGTGAGCATCGCGCGTTCGCTGTGGAAATATTTTTTAAGAGTATTCTTTCTGACGTAATTGCTTGTCGTTTGACTTAAATTCAATCCTGGCTATTGCCACGAAATATTTTTATTTTTTAATTATAACAATAATTGCTGCGATCAATAACTCTTGATCAAAGAAGACAGGAAAAAATAATTCAATACACTAAAGCTGGGGGACAACTAGCTGTTTCGCAGTCGACAATTTTGTTCAAAGTTCGGTATTTGGCGAATACATCATGGACTGATTGTAAAATTAATTCGTTTGTGGGCGCAAAGACTCCACATAATTACTTCGGCTATGAACGACCAGTCGATCTTCAAGGACTGATTGAAAGCAGTTATGTGAAAATCCGCGATTTACAATACGGAAAAAAGCAGCCTCTTTGGGACTTCCATGACTTCCTTATTCATAAAATTGAAAAAAAAACGAGTTCTCTTCAAATTTCAAATCGTTCAAGAACTGAAAGAAAGTTACTTTGACTTAAGCAAAAACTTTTATGAAGCGATGTTGAAGCGTTTTCGCACTGTAAATCCTAATTTTTGGAGTAAAGATACGCATTTTCACTTAAACGGCCACATCAATAAGCAAAACTGGTATTACTGCCGAACTCTAAGCATCTAAAACCCCTATTAAAGAATCAAAAACCATTACATTGCCCCAGAGTAACTGTCTGGTGTCTTTATTTTTTTTTTCTTGGACCAGTACTTAGGGGATGACCCCTACATATGCAGTGCATTGTACCAGATCTAGGAAAATAGGTTGTGAGGAGGGGGAAAGAGGGAGTAGTGTTTGTGAACATTTGACTTGAACTTTCCAACGCTATAACAGACAGGAGGCAGGCAACTTGTTTCACAGACGAAGCGTATGGCTGAAGAACGAATTCTCTCTGTAATGCGTAGTACGATTCCCTGGGCAATCGACCACAAATGGATGAGCTCTGGACGATGAACGCGTGCTATGTAACAAGACCCCTGATCCATTGTAGTATCGAAAGAACAGAGTAACGCACCCCACACTGCGTCGATACTCCAGTGAGTCAATAGAGTTGGATACCCTACTGTCACCGATGAGCTTCGTCCTGCACACGGTCGAGTAACCCCGAAATAGACTTTGAGGCACCGGCCCAAACATGAGAGTTGTATTCCATTTTCGGTCAGACGTAGGTGGTATAAATAGTAAGGAGGTCGGATGGAGTGAAGTACATTTTACACCGTTTCAAAAAACCGAGGCACTTGAATGCTTCTTTTGAGACATGAAAGATGTGATCAGTCCAGCGAACATCACACTGTATCTTCATTCCAAGAACATAAAGAGCATCCAATTCCTCAATATTTGTACCATCCATGAGTACACACATGAGATAATTGGAACATTTTTTTTTCGAAAATTCTAGATTCCAGGAGACGAATGTCAACTGTTGACGCATAAATACGGAATTCTTTTTGCCAAACCTTCGAACTCATTCATCGTATTGTTCACACACGTGGTTTCAACAGGATATACGACTGTACACACAGCTAGAGATTCGATGAATTTACTATGGGAAAATTTCCCCCAAAAACTGATTAGTCGCTTTAGAGACATTCCATGTCAATCAAGTTCTCTCGATCTAACACTCATGGAGCTCTTTAATAGGGCTACCTCAAAGCAAGGGTTTTCCCAAACAATTTCCAATCTGTAGTATATTTGAATATATGTCGGGAAATCAGCTCAATTGAACCAAGTTTACAGCAGCGTGTGGTGCAAATTTATTTGGGAAAATTTCGCCCAAAAATTGATCAGCCGCTTTGGTGACATCCCATAGCCACCAAGGTCGCCAGTCTAATTCCCGTGGATTTTTTTTTTATGCTACTACCTAAAGAAGAAGGCTTATAATGGCAATCCCTAATATCTTGTGGTTTTAAAGCAAAATATTTGTCGAGAAAGCAGCTCAATTGAACCAAGTTTACAGCAGCGTGTGGCGCAAATTTGTTTGGGAAAATTTCCCCCAAAAACTGATCAGCCGCTTTGGTGACATCCCATGGCTACCGAGGTCGTCCGATCTAATTCCCATGGATTTTTTTTGTTATGGGACTAACTCAATGAGAGGGCTTATAATGGCAATCCCTAATATCTTGTGGCTTTAAAAGGAAATATTCGTTGATTAAGAGAATTGGAAATTATTCAGTACGTTTCCAAAACTATACACACGTAACGAATTTATAAGTTTTACTGTTCATTATGAATTCAATAAATTACCTATATCCCTACGTAAGAGTTTGTCTCTTTCTTTGTTGGAAACTGAAGTTAAACGATATTTGCTAAATAATTTGCAAACACTTCTTGCGTAGTGCAATAATTGCTTTTATTTTACAGTCTATAGTTAATGTTTTTATGATCATATTTGGAAAATAATTGTTTCCTTCCGCCTCTTTAATGCCAATAACGGTACTGAGGCTCCTAAATTTTTGCATATACTCGTATGTACATATGTAAATTGAAGTTTTGAAAAAAAAAAAAAATATATGTACTATATCACAATGTATATATGTCAGTGAAAAATAGTTTTACGTATGTGTTTTTTAGTAACTTAATATAAGTTTAATGTCCTAAAATTTGTTTATACCCTTTTAAAATTTCTCTGCCACAATAAAAGAATCTCATAAGCTCTTTACAACTTTAATAAACTTTTATTGTCTTGGCCTTTTTTTTATATTTTTGAAGCATATAATTTTCTTTGCTATGACAAAGTCATAAGACCACAAGCAGGTCATATTCTTTAAATGTCATTACACTATTTCTAACACTTTTTATGATGACAATAAAATTATAATGTCTCTATGAGTTTTTCACATTTTTTTGTGTCCAACTTGGAAGGCATTAAATAATAATTTAAAAATCTAGAAAAGACACAATAAGATGAACTGCTGAGATATTCACTCGTACATGCCAGGGATGGTAAGCGGCAGCAACATAATTGTTTTGTAAACAATCACAAATTGTGCAGTTTTATTTCTTTATTTAATTATGTTAAAATATGTTGACATTATTGTTTTTGACATAATGTTGACATAATTGTTTTTATAAACAATCACAAATTGTGCAGTTTTATTGCTTTATTTATATATGTTAAATATGTTGACATGAAATATGAGCTTTGGGCCCCTAATATCATACAAGTGACTTTTTGATTACTTATATACTATACAGTATGTATCACAATCTTTTTCTCTTTTTTCTATGGCTTATATAAAAGAGTCAGTCAAACTTCAGTCTCTCCTCTGTACGCTTGTTGTTGGTGTTGATGATCGTATGCATAATCACTTTTTCTACTCTCAAATTCCTCTGTGATTTTTACTTTAAGCGCAGCAAGTGTTAGTAATGCTCATAATTTTGTGGAAAACTTGAAAGTAATATGATTACCAGCATTTCATCATTGAGTTCTATACCCACTTCCGCCAGTTTCTCCACAGTATTAGAACAGTTGCGCAAAAATTTCATAGCGTTTTCGTCTTCAGAAAAACGAAGACAAATTTATTTTTCCATAGATTATTCTAAAACTAAGACACTTTCTATTTATTGTTTTATACACAGAAAAAAAATTTTTTTTCGTGTTCTATAACGAAATTCGTTGAATCAATTAATAAAAGGAATTCGTGGATTCAAACAAAAGTTTAGTAAAAATAATTATTGATCGAAAACAACTATCTTTTTTAACCAAAAACAAAATACGATATCGAAGGTTATTTTTTTATATTTATTTATTTTATATTTTATATAAATATATTTTTGTATAATACAAATTATTTTTTCATCTATTTTTTAATCTATTTTTAAATTGGGAATTCGCCAAATTACAGGTTATTTGCTTGTGTTTAAACGTTTTTTTTTTTCGTTTGTTAACATTACTACTGTTTTAAGTGATTAAATAAGATTCTGTCTGGCCCAATCGACATCGCTCGCTCGCAGTAAAACCAGCTCAAAGAATCTTATTTGCAAACTCTTGTCTTAAATACCTCAAAAAAACACAGTAAAGATGTCATGATAAACATGGCCTCGTTAACTTCAACTGCCTTATGGAAAGGTAAGAAATCTTTACTGGTTTCAAGTTGCTGTAAATGAATTTTCTTAAGCTTTTTGTTTTGGAGGTGGTGTCATTGGACACTCCTTATTCTAACATAAACTGACATTTTTATAACGTTGTCATATTTTCTCAGCGAAACGTCAGGGATTTCTTTTTTCATATGTAGATATACATACTGGTATATGTATATGTGAAGTCTTTTGTGCGGATGGTGATGATAACGATGATGTCGATGACGTGTATGCATGATGTTGATGAATGGTTGCCAACGAGTGAGTATGTACCATCAACCAAGTTCATTGAAGCATTGCGTTACGTTCTATTAGACATTGACAACAACTGCTCTGGCATCTTGCGCTGCAACAAATTAAGTTGATCCGCTGTTGTTGGTGGGACGCAGACAGACATGAATGAGCAGCATTTGTGTCAACTAGCGGTTGTTAAAATAAAACCAAAAAACCGGATTTTACATTTTGAGCGACTGGTCCCTTTTTTGATGGCCGAAAATAAAAGAAAAACTAAAGTATGAAATTTAATTGAAAGTGGTTGTAAAAGTTTTAGTGGTTGTTAAATTAGCCAAGTAATAAAATTTACAAAAGTTATAAAAATTCTATGGCAACAAACGAACAAACAAATTTTTTTTTCTAATTGTTATAATACCTCTTATCTGTAAACCAAAGCGAATAATTTTTTTTTTTAAGTTTGATATTTTAGCAATTTTAACAAGAAGTATTCAAGCCTTAATATTAAACATAAAAAAATTATTTAAGTCCAGCCAATGCTAGAAAAAAAAAACATGTATACACATGTACGATATTAACTAACTAGTTGTGAGTTCGGGTCCAACTTCAGTCAGGAAGAAGAATTATTTTTAATTATAACAATAACTGCTATGAAACAATAAGATCAAAGAAGAACAAAAAAATAATTCAATACCATATAGCTGAGGGACAACTAGCTGTTTCGTAATCGCTACACTACTCATCAGCACCCACTGGGATTCGAACTCGATGTCATGTGAACATGATGTATTTTTAATACGGCCGCTTAACCAACTCAGCCACCGAGCTGTTTAATTATTCGTACGTTAATGTTTGCCACATATTAGTCACATATATGCAATTGTTATAACCCCAGTTATTTGTACAGGATTTTCTGTCACTGAACAACCAGTTTTTAATTTATTATTTACTAATAATTCACCTATTTAACATTCTGATGATGGCAAGGGTATCTCTTTTTCTCAACCGAGTTTGGCCTCCACAATTAAGTATGTTTCGTGCAAGAGGGTTCCAATTTGCTGATATACCTTGTCGCGTACTTTAAAAACTCGTCTTTTACCAGTGGAACACTGAGATCTTTATGAATTCGTGAATTTCTTATGTAGCATTGAGCTGGAGTAATCGTTCGAAGAATTTAATTTTGTCGCCTTTGAATTTTTTCAATGTTAGATATTGAGACGCTGCCCTATAATTGGATTCCGTAGCACCATATAGGCTTTAGAATGGCGTTGTATAAGAAAAGTTTGCAATCCAGCTTCAAGGTAGAATTTCTGCCCATAAGCCAATTTAGTTGCTCTGCTTTTAACTTCAACTGAGTGACTTTCGCATCAATGTGAGGCTTCCACGTTAGTCTACAGTCGAGGTGAATACCAAGGTATTTGACTTCATTGTTCTGCGGAATAGGTGAAGTTTAGCCCATATTGATTTTATTAACCACAATAAATTGTTTTTGATATTATCCATGAGTCCTCCAGGGAGTAATAAACTACTATATATCCCAATACTTACAATATAGGAAGATTTCCCCTGGGGAGCAGGTTTTGCATTGCTCTACAACTAAATAGGGCACTCTGGTTTCTGGAACATACCGAACCCCCTACCACAGTTATTTTGCCCCCGGGAGGTTCTGCTTGCAGGTTATCCCGTCGCTGATCATGGTTGAGGTGCCTAAAGCCGCAAATCGCAGAAAAGGGAATTCTTACCCCAGATGACTATAGTGCATGCTGGTTTTCCCCGAGGTGCTGTTGTCTTGTAACAGATATCTGAAATGTAAGGAACCAGTAGTGTTGGTTAGATGGGTGAATTGATTAAGGGCTGGTGCTTTTAATAGGCTTTGGCCAACTTATAAAAAGCCTTGTCTTCCGTTTACTGTCTGGAAAATTGCACACAGAAAGGACTAGAACGCTCGAGCTTTTCAGCAAAAGATTTGCCCATATGGATACAAACTTATGGCAAAAGTTGTGACTTGTGTGAGCGTTGCAAGCCATGCGAAGCGTGGGGTACAAGTTTTATTTATTTTGTATTTTTTTTTTTTTTTTAATCTTGGACCAGTACTCAGGGCATAGCCCCTACATATGCAGTGCATTGTACTAGAACTAAGAAAATATATTATGAGAAGGAGGAAGAGTGGAGTAATGTTTGTGAACTTAACACACGGAACGATGCATTTAAAATGTTTGAATTAAATTAGTTAAAACTGATGTGCCCAGTGTACATACCTTCGACACTGCTCAGACTAATAAAAACTAGTTCAACTCCGCGCACACCGTAAGATAATAAGATATGTACATAGGAGGAACATAAAAAAAGAAATTAATAATAACAAATAGAGAAAAAAACAAACGACAATAAAATAATTAAAAATAAAAAATAATATAAAAAAAACTCGTGCACACATGATGCAAAACTCTAACCATTCCGGTAAAATTCCGTTTCTTACAAATTAATAATAAACATAAGTATAGGTATAGAAAACATGGATGACAATGAAAAACACGTGTGTACAGAACGAAAAACAAAACAAATAAAACTATAAAACCCCAACTTAGCTTAGATAGTGTTGGGACTTCTGAAACCCTAACTAGGAGTAAACTGGCAAAACGAAGATCAGCACTCCTCTAGGGGGTTCTGTTTTACTTATTGTCTTGTCGCTGGTCGTTTGGTTGAGATGCCCCAATCTTAGCTGAAACGTCCGTCCTTGCTGTGGTTCACATCTAATTTGATTATACCTTCCTTCCCTACAGTAGCAAGACCGAACAGTAGAAAGAGCGAACTCTTAAGCAAGGGATTTGTCTATATGGCAATCTTATAGCAAAAAGTTGCGGCCTGTAAGCTACAAGGGGTTGCCGGTGAATCGTGAATAGTGCACCCATCGGACTTTGTCCATCGTCAGATTAGGCCGACAAGGCAAGTGCCGATGTAAATCAATTTCCCAATCTTCCCTACATTTGGCTGGACTATTTTTATTTCAAACATGCTTTGTGCAATGTTATATTGACTTCTTGTAAAGATCGTTGCTCTGCGGAAATTTCAAAAGAAATTTGTTGATCCACCATATTGTTTTCTCTTCTATATTTTATTCAAATAAATAAACAAATTTCAAATTGTTTTAATAGATTTATTAGATGTATTTGGTATCAAAAGACTTAAAGTTTTTTTTTTTATAAACCATTTTTGGTTGTTAGAAAATAAATTTGATAAATTATTATACCGGTTTTAAATTACCTTGTTTATTAAACTTCATGAAGTATCATATTAAACACATAATTTCGTTTAAAGTATTTATTAGTTTTATAATTTATGCATAGATTCTTCTTTAGTTCTTTTATTTTATTAAAAGACTAAAATTAAAAGTTCAAATCAATAAATGTGTTTAGGGGAAATCATGTGGGTTTATGTTAGTAAGAAGAATCATAAAAAAACAGTTAAAGTTAACTCAAAGGGGATAATTCATTGTAAATAACCTTATAATGGTAAAGATATGTAAAACAGTTCAACATGGAAATTCTGTAATTTGCTAAAATTTGATTACTATGTTTGTATCATAATATCTTGTGAAGTCAATTTAGCGATTTTTGGCTATGAAAGTAAATTTGTGTCCATTTTATTAGCGAATGATGCCACTTAATCTCAAACATATAATCAGTGCAGAAAAGCAGGGCATATACAAGAACAGTAATAAGGGGATTATTTGGCAATCCCGGTGTCTCGGGTTTTTGAAATAGTGTAAGATGTCCTTCACGCCATCCGACCTCTTTACTATTTATACCACCTACATCCGACCGAAAATGGAATACAAGTCTCATGTTTGGGCCGGTGCCTCAAAGTCTATTTTGGGGTTACTTGACCGTGTGTAGGAGAGGTCGACGAAGCTCATCGGTGACAGTAGGGTATCCAACACTATTGACTCACTGGAGCATCGACGCAGTGTGCGGTGCGTTACTCTGTTCCATCGTTACTACAATGGATTTTGCTCAGACGAGATTAGGGATCTTGTTCCCGAAACTCGCACATTTTTACGTAGCACGTAAAAATGGGAGAGCTCATCCATCTGTGGTAAATTGCACGGGGAATCGTACTACGCGTTACAGATGGAATTAGTTTTTCAGCCACACGCTTTCCCTGTGGAATAAGTCGGCTGTAGAGGTGTTTTCTGTATGTTATAAAGTTTAAGTCACATGTTCACAAACACAACTCCTTCTTTCCCCCTCCTCACAGCCTATTTTCCTAGTTCTGGTACAATGCACTGCATAAGTAGGGGTCATGCCCTAAGTACTGGTCTAAGATAAAAAAGAAAAACACGGCACAACCTGTCACACAGGTCTTACCACAATTGGTTGTTTGAAGGAACTGTTTGATTATGCCACGATTTCGCGCTTTAGACTTGTGAATTCGCCTACAAGATCGTGCGATTTAATGCCACTAGACTATTTTCTGTGAAGATATATGAAACCGCTAGTCTACACCGATAAGCGCGAACCGATTGACCACTTGAAGGACAACATTCGCCATGTTATTATCGTAAACAGTTTTTAAAATTGGACCTCCACATTAGACTACGTCCTAACCAGCCGTGGTTAGGATGTAGTCTAAGTCGCATTTAAATTATAATGCCAGAAGATAATATTTCGAACTAATTAAATTTCATGCCAATTTAAAGAATTCATCTTTGTTATATTCCATTATATAACTTAAAAGACATCCTTTGTAACCATTTTTTTCTATTTCATCATACTAAAGTTATTTTGTAAAGTATAAAGCATACCCTTAGGCGTTTATTGAACAAATATAAATTGCCTACTTATTACACAAAACACAGCTTTTACTCGTATGTTGTTTGTAAGCTTATATCGCTAATGTTGTTAAAAACAATTCTCTAGTTTTCATTTAAAAGGATCTGTAATGTATTTTAAAGGAAAAGCAATAATTAAAGGTTCAAATTGGATCCATTAAGCTCATTGACAATACGTTTATTTTATTTTTATTGTAATCGCAGCTATATTTTGTTTCATTATTAGGCAATTTTACTAGTTAAATTCTTTGTATTTGTATTGTTTATTACGCATTTTGTTTCCTTTTTTTTATTCTCATTCTCTTTTTCTCCGTCTCTTGAAAGCAAATTTTTAAGACAAGTAGTGCTTGAGTGTTTTTGTTTGTGTAATCGAATCAATAATAGAAAATTTACGGGTACTCAGAACAAGGTTACAATATACATACGTACATACATATAATATGTATGGACATATATACAATATATATAAAAACAGACAAAAAATCTACTTAAACTATTGAGTCAGATAAAAGAATAGAAATGAATACACAAGTAGTTAGAACGAAACTTTTAAAGAACATTTTTTCTTTGATGAAAAAAAAGTTTAATTTGTATATATTAAAAGAAAAAAAAATTGTGTAACAAAATTATTTCAAAATTATTGCTAATGAAATAAAATTGCTTTAAGAGTGCTCAGCAATTTAAAACAATAGGCGGTTCTTTTTAAGAATTTTTGAATATCTGATGATGATACAAAATTTAATTGTTATACATATAATCATAAATTCAAAGCAAGTTTATGTTTGAAAAAATCTTAAAATTCGTTGAGTATTCATTTGAAAAACTATTTGAAAAGTTTCTTCTAAGTTGCAAGACTGGTTAGAAGTTTCTTTTTAGTTTAAAAGAAATACCTTTTGCGCTTTAGTTCTGCGGCATGCTGCTGCCTTTTAAGAACACTGAAGAATCAAAATTTAATTGCGGTTAATTGCTGTTTGTAAAGTAAACATTTTTCTGGCAGAATTGACAAAAAATATTAAACTTCTTCTTTTGTTTGTAAAATTTGAGGTTTTTGCAATCTAAATTCATTTTAATTTAAAAACCAAAGATTCTAATTAATCTGCAATAGCACATTTTTTAATATGAAAGTGAAATTGTAGTATTATAACTTTTTTTTTATAAAAAAAATCACATGACGTGTTTATACGTCCAAATTATTTGCGCCTAAAAATAATGTATTTTGTAAAACTTACGCCGTAACAGTAGTCATATGCGCAGATATTGACAACTTTAGAATTTCCATTTATGTTACCACCTGCTACTCGACAAGAAAAAGAAAAAAATATTCATTGCATTAAACATAAAAATTGTTTAATTTTCTACTATTATTTTAATACTTATAATATGTAAGTATATGAATAATTTGACAATACTTGCAGGGCAACATACTGTTACGAATTTGTATAATTTCTAACCCATTGTGCAACCGTTGATCTGCTTGTTATAAATGTACACGTACATTTACATAAACAACATAAATGTAAAAACACAATACAGAAATAAGCAAACATAAATGATGTAAATAATGCAAAATTCCAATGATTTTATTGTTGTTCTTGCGTTCTTATTGTCTCGCAAGCGTGTGCGAAAACCAGGCGGTTCATTTAAATGTAGTGTTGCTATTCCCGGGCATAAACTGTCTTCCCTGACTCTTAATTCTCTTAATCTTAGGTTAGGTAGGTTAAGTAGACAAGCTGCTGTATACCCCGATATAGTCTAGGTTCTCCAGCTCACTTGGGTCTTGAAGTCGTTCCCTTTGTGACTGCCTGAAAAGTGACACAGTGAAGTGAAGAAAATAAGTTAGAGGGATATAGCGTGAGTGAAGCAGATCCAGTACTTGCTTCAGATAGCGTAACTCTTTAATTTATATTAGTCCAACCCCGATATAGTCTAAGCTATCCAGCTCACTTGGGTCCTGAAGTCGTTCCCTTTGTGACTGCCTGAATAGTGACACAATAAAGTGAAGAAAAGAAGTTAGAGGGATATAGTGTGAGTGGAGGAGATCCAACCGTCGCATAATTGTGAAAGCAGTTTTACTAAAGAGTGGTTTTTATAGAGTTATACAGCTTTAAGTTGGCAAAACTATTTTAATTGGCGACCATTTCGTCAGCTGTTCAATATGAATAGACTAACTGACGCCTAAATAAGGCTTCCAATTTGTGCAAGTGGAGCGGATATAAAATTGCCGTTGATCCCGGTTTTCCGCGATAAGCGTATTTTGTTTGTCGATGATGGTCACCACAAATATCACTAACTTCTGTTTTGAAACCAACCACACTTGCTATCCAGATAGGATTTTCCAATTCCAAATGTTGCCGCCTAGACATTTTGTGTTGGTTTTATACAGTATAGTATAGTTTGCATCTTTATGAGAATCAGACAGAGCTTTAGGCGCTAATTCCAGTTGAGCTGCAAATACGGGTAATATGCAAAAAAAAGAAAGAAAAAGAAAAATGTCTCACATGCTCTGTACATTTCCGTGTTGCTGCAATAATATCGCTGACAGATTTATAAAAAATCATAATAATAATAAAATCTGATAGAATGTGCAAGTAATTTTGTTTTATTAAGTATGAGTAACTGTATGAATTTCATTGTATCTGAGTAAACAAAAGATCCACATAATGAAGCTGATAATGACGCTGATAAACGGGATGACAAGATGAGAATTACTTACATATGTACATATTTATTTGCAAATTACTGTGTGGTTTCACATTTTTTGCTCTTTATTCTCTTGTCAACATAATTTTCATACTGATTGCTGTAAATTTTATTTAATGAAAAAAAAAATGCTAAAGATATTTATCAGGATATTTTAAACATTTGCTGGCTTTTTATTGGTATTATATATCTTTTTCTACAATATTGTATAGTATCTTTACTTGTGCAGAGATTCTTAAATAAAAACGACAGGCAACTTGTTCCACAGATGAAACGTACATCTGAAGAACTAATTTTCTTTATAATGCGTCGTATGATCCACCGGGCATCGACCACATATAGGCAAGCCCTGAACGAAAAGCATAAAAATGTTTGGTTTCCTACAAGCTTAATATGCGTGACAAGCATGATAATAGTAAAGGGTGATTTTTATAGAGGTATAGAACTTTGAAAATACTTATGAAATTTTTAAATTGACATGAAAGTTCCATTATTCGAAAGATATTCTTCTGGAATTTAATATAACTTCTACAAAACTAGGCTGGCTCGGCGTTGTCTAATCTGGGGGTCGAATTTTTTATGAATTTTTCTACCAGAGCACAAAGCACACCAAATTTTTTCCGGATGTGTGTCAAGATACACTTGATGACGAATCGGTCCTCAAAACCTTAAGCGGTTGTGTTTTACGTCCAATCTAGTATTGAAATGTAACAAATGGCCAAATGAACTGGCCAGATTACTCTGGTCTGGACATGAGGAGCATGGTGGCAGTGAGATGGCAGACATCTATAGCAAAAATTTGCCCCCGGGGAACAGACCTAACCATGGTACTCTTTTTTCTGGAGCATAGAGGGCAAGAAGCCCCTAGTTTGATTTAGCGAACAAAACTCTAGGAAGCCGCACGACTTATGTTGTGTTGGACTTCCAAAAGGCGTACCATGCGTTAAAATTGGCAGAACGGGGATCAGCAAAACCCCCGAGAGATTCTCGGTGCTAATCATTGTTGAGGTGCCTGCCTTGGCTGAAACGTTCTGGCCGTGGTTTAAACCTAAAATCGCAGGAAGGAGAATTTGGAGAATTCCAGTTTTCGGGGGCTAACAACTACCCAAGGTTGTGTTGTCTTGTAACAGACACCTGTACTGTAAGGAAACAGGAGCGATGGTTGAACGGGTGAATTGGTTAACGGCTGATGCTCTTATGGGCTTCGGTTTAGTACCACTCATCAAGCCTTGTCTTCCCCTGACTGTTGTAAAAATAGAAGTCCCGAACGCTTAAGCAAGTGGTTTGTATTGGGCAGCAAACTTTAGCGAAAAGTTGCGACCTTTATGAGCCTAGCAAGCCACATGGAGGTGCTGGTGAATCATGAACAGTCCTCCCCGTGGAGTTGGTGCATCATCCGATTAGGCCGTCATGTTATGTGCTAATGTAAATTAGTTTCACAACTGTACCAAAAATGCAGTAGAAGGGAGTTTTATTGGAACGACTACAACATTCGGCTTCAACAATAGCCTTTTGAAGTAGAAAGAAAAAAAGTGGACTGAGTCCATCGTGGAGAAAATTTCTAAGTGTTGATGCAAAGAGGGATGAGCGTGTTCTAGGACTGAAGAAGAAAAGCATAAGAACACTGACAGGTGCATTTACAGGAATCTGTACAGAGTAGGTAGTTCATATAAAGATATTTGCAGAATCTGCGATGAAGAGAACGAGACAATAGAACACTTGACCAACTACTGTGGGGCGTTGGTGAAACGGTAGAAACAGGCGGCTAATGATTATACGCTGAGTGTTCATTGCTATCACTCCTATTGAGAGTTCACTTCTGTCACTCCCATTGAAAGAGTTAGACCGGTTTCTTGACGTACTTGGCTCGTGAGGGGGCAAGGGGAAGCACAATGGATCAACAAAGGTCACAGTGCAAGGGCTCGTTTTAGGCTACACCCTACTCAAATAATACTAATAACATAACTTGAGAAATATCATCTGGGGGGAAAAAAGACGCAGTGCGCGATACGTATTTCCAAGAGAACCATGATTTCAAAATAAGTCTGCAAAATTTGCAAGTGTTATTCAGACATCAGTCTATTCATGTTAAAATAGCAAACTAAACATACATTAGCTGATAAAATTTGCTGCCATCTTAAAGCCTCATACCTCTATAACAACACCCTTTATATATATTAAAATTTTATAGAATTTGTGAGACCAACGATGCCAGAATGGAAAATCAACATTTTTTTAAATTTGGGGCATGCTTGCTGTCACATGCTGAATTGTGTATAGCGCAATTCATCAAGCATGAAAAAATTTTTCATTATTTTAATTTTCATTGTGAATGGTTGTCATGAAAAAGAAATAAAACGAGGGAAATTGATGAAAAATTAAAAAAAAACCTACTGGATTTCAAAAGGGTTAGCAATTTTATATATTATTTTTAGTTGTGAATAATATCTTAAAGAAACAAACAAAGAAATGAGTGGTCAAAAGCAAGATGTTTTAGAACTTATAGAATGTTCTTTGCTTGCCGAACGAACGTCAAATTAAAATGAATGTTTGATGAGTCATCAAGCAGCAAATTTACAAAGTATCAAGTGCACATACACAAATTTGAAAGCAATAAGTTTGATCGTGTGTGGGGTAGGCAGAAGAGAAAAAAAATTATTTCTGGAAAGACAACAATTGTACTGCGGCTAATTTCAGAAAATTATAAAAACTAGTGTTTATTTTAATAAAAAAGCAAACCTTTTTTAATATTTTTAAACTAAATTTGTAAAATATTGTTAATTTTCAGCCCCTGACTTTAAGCTTTCTTTGCATCAATTTTATTTGCAACGAATTAAATGTAATCATTTAAATAACTAAATGAGTTATTTGCTTTGCATTTGTATTGGTTTATTTACACATACTTTCTTCTCTTATTTTATCTGTCAGTGTGATAAATTGAAAACAGCAAAAAAAAAAAAACGTTAAAATTAAATCTGAAAGCAGCCACTTAAGTAAGTATCCGTATATTTAAGTTGTGTGCGAATTGGAAGTGACGTTTTGCAAATAAATGCACAAATGCTAAGTTGGTAACTGATAAAATAAAATAAATAGTAAAATCGAATGATTGATGGCAAAAATGTATTCAATTTAATTCTTATTTGCTATAAATATGTGTGTATGTAAGTTAAGTGGAAGTGAATGACTGAAGGGAACTTGTTGTATTCAAATTGTTGTTGTGGTGCGCTTGAGATATGAAACAAAGTTTCTTCACTTTTCTGCAGTGCAGTGTAATTACAATAACCAGGTGTAAAGATGTGTGAAGATTTGTATTTGGCCTTGATAGGCGGCGCTGTAAATATGCTGAAGTACGGTAGATTATACAATAGCTCGATTCACAATCTTGTGCATTTGAGATTGCAAATTTCTGCATTTGCAAAAGTGACATTTTTAGGTATATTTTGTTAAAGTAAAGTTCAAATATACTCCAATGTTTTGCAAATGCAATGATGCAAAGCCATTTGCACAAGATTGTGAATAGGGCTAATATGTTTTTCTTCTGGAGAAGAATCAGTTAACCTATTGATGCAAGTGTTAATTCCTTTCAATTATTCTGCATGAAGTCTCATTATGCAATGATGCAAAGCCATTTGCACAAGATTGTGAATAGGGCTAATATGTTTTTCTTCTGGAGAAGAATCAGTTAACCTATTGATGCAAGTGTTAATTCCTTTCAATTATTCTGCATGAAGTCTCATTATGTTCACATATGTTGAACGGTTTGTTGGAAACCTGAAAACTTATTATGTTTGGAGGTCAGTGATGTAACGTATCTAGAGTAGGGTCCGGCCCAAGACTGCCACTTGCACTGCTATCATCATTGATATATTGCGTTGCTCCTTTTTGTAATTTGAAATAATAAAACTACGAGTTTTGTCTGTTTAAGCGTTAAGAAAACCTACACTTTATTTACATATTCTATGGCAGGGTTGGGCTCACACAGTTTTATGAACGCTTTATAAGAAGTTAACAAAGCATATGATTATTGTTAGAGTGTGGCATTATTATGCAGGGGTGATACTGTACTTCCGTTATATTGCATAATATTTACACTTTAATCTAATAATGAAAAAGCTTGTTTTTTGTCTTTTGACTGGTATTATTAAAACATTTTTCTTGTTAAGCTCTCAATAATTTATTTAGATTGTTGGGATATAAAGTTGAGTGTTTGAGAATATCTTTTAAAAATTTCCAAATTCTACTGATGACTAGGGTAGTTCCTATGAAATGTCGACATATAGACAGCTGGGAAACATAGAAAACAAGCTGTTTATAAACTTTTTTGATTGGTATATTTTTATTTCGGTATTTCGTCTTCCTTTGGAAGTTTCCTTCGGGAAAACTGAACAGGTCTCTCAAATATAGACGAAACATCGAAATAAAACTATTTCAAATATTTTGTAAAAAACGACCTCAAGCTTAAACAACATTTCAATTTAATCTAATAAATTATATTACTCAAAATATTGTTACATTTTTACATTTAAAAACGCTTTTGCGCATTCTCCAACTGCCAATGAAATAATGACACAGACTCTTGTTTGTTACGCAGTACAAAAATACCTCACAGCTTTATTTACACTCAAACCACTATTTATTAAAACACTAGACTTGCTTACTTTTCTGATATATGACTGTCCTGCACAAAGTTTAAAATTAAACTTTTCTGACGAGCTTCTGCCTGCTACTCGTATTTGTATTTCTTTATTAACTTTTTTTGTTATGCGTGACGCTTCTATTTATAATTGTAGACTCAAGCGTGCAAATATAATTACTACACACATACATATTCACACACGTACTTACGCAATAATAAGAATGCAACAACAAGAAACAATAAGAATGCAATAACAAGAACGCAACAACAACAAACAATAAAAATGCAATAATAAGAACGCAACAACAACAATAAAATCATTAGTGGTTGATTTACTTGGAATTTTGCATACTTTAAATCATAATTATATGTTTGTTTGTGTATATTGCGTGTATATGCGTGTACATTTATAAAAACGCAGATCAACGGCTGCACAGTGGGTTGAAAGTAATGC
Organism: Thecocarcelia acutangulata; assembly: GCA_914767995.1. Classification (NCBI taxonomy): domain Eukaryota; kingdom Metazoa; phylum Arthropoda; class Insecta; order Diptera; family Tachinidae; genus Thecocarcelia; species Thecocarcelia acutangulata. The sequence goes on along the minus strand of OU612094.1, from coordinate 32,611,560 downwards.
AAATTCGTATCAATATAAAGAAAATTTGATTCCTTTTTAATTATTTAATTTGATTATAATATAGTATGTGTCACTTTTTTGTTTCTAACTTTGATATTAGTCTTCCCTTTTCAATAAAAAAATGATCAGTCTTGGTAAAAACCCTGGAGCAGCTTCTTCAATGGGAGTCACTCAGTTTGTTATGTAGTAGTCACGCTGTATTTGGTTGAGATTTTTTCACCGATAAATTTGCTACTGTCAGTGTTGCATATGACAGTTCATCAAAAGTGCCGCTCATAAGCCACTACGCTTGAAGTGGCTTATATCCTTATGCTCTTCCTATTCAGTTTTACCCTCGAAGTTTGGAAACTTTTTGGAATGTTCAAGGCCATTAGTATTGGTATAAGGTTCTCCCGTAATGGTTTTTTTAATTTCTTCAGCTAGTTAAAGTCTAAGTATGGAGTAGTTTTGATGAAAGGCGAAAGACTGTCATTCTATTACCTCTTTGCCCATCATGTCGTAACATCTAAAACATTGTAATCTGTACCTGAATCACCAGGCTATTTAGCCCATTATTTTACACCAGTAATGTTCTGTACATAAATATACAATTACGCAAAACCTTGAGAAGTGACCAAAAGTATTCTAATTCTTATCCTCGTGTATCTTTTGGACAGAATGCCTACAGTTTTCAATGTTCCGTACAACCATATAATATAACTCACGCCAACTCACTTTTGTAAGATTTTTCATCTAATTCCTCTTTTTGTCATAAAAATAAAATTATTTTATGTTAAATTTTTTATTTATTGAAAAATAAAAATATAGGTTGAGTTAAGATTCCGAATAGTATTGGATTCTGTGTCATGTTTGTATGGCTGATATTTTGACACTTCAGGCTTTTGATTATCTGAATAAAATTTACGAATTTCTTATTGGAAACTTAAAACTCCATTCACTCATATCACAATTCGATGAGTCAAATCGTTTCATAAAAGCAGAGGAAGAAGTGTTTAAAAGTAGAAAATGTTGCAATATGTTATAAGAGTATACATATGTATTTATATTTCTATTATATGTAGATTGTTTGGTTTCTTCGAGTTCTGGTTCCAAAATATTATTGAATATTACATGACTGCATTAAGAAATCCTTTATATACTCATTACATATTGTATGCAAAATACAAATATATAATAACATTTTAGTTTTGCTTCTTCTTTGGTGCAATCTGTGTCAATTGCTGCATTGAAAGTATTACGAAACCATCATAATCATTTACAAAATTCTATTGAATTATAATGATGTGTTCTAGTTTTCATACGTATTTCATTTAAGATTTAAAATGTATGATAATTTTTTTCTGTGGTTTACAAATTGACAACAGATTACTGTAGATGAATTCATTTTACTAAATGTGTTTTAATTCTCATATTTAAAATATTTATTGAGAACAAGTATTTATTCTAGTCTTCAAAATATTTTGATTTGATGATATTTTGTATTTATTTATTTTTTTTTTTCTTAGTTATTTTGTTGTTTGTTTTTTTTTTGGACAGAAGGACATTCAATAAAATCTTGTTAAGTCATCCCTTGAGTGACATTTTATTTTAGCAATTTTTTAAATGTGTTAATGAAAATTGTTATTGGATTGATAGGAGTGGAATGCAATTTACATTACTCCTTTACTGCAATAACATCATAACTCAAAAAAACTTGTTTCAAGAAAAACACATTTGATATTTTAAATTTCCGTGTACAGCATAAACAATTTTTTAATACATATATCTCCTAAAGCAGGCAGTTTAAAAGTAATTTGAATGAATTTTTGGCACAACGTAAAGAATAATACTGTTAACAATTCTACATTGTTAATTCGAAAATATAATTTTGTGAGATACGACTTTGTTGCAATGAAGGAGCGTTATGTAAGTTCATACGAGTACAATCCAAACCAGGGTAGGAAAATTTGTGCTCGCGAATTAAATTTTATTTAATTCGTTCGTTTTTCATTTTTCAAAGAATTATTGTTTTTAGTTCGCGAATTTTATCTATAAAATTCGTAAGCGAAATTAAAAAGCAAAGAAGCGAATTTAAAAATAAAATTCCCGAAAAGAATTCAATTTTAAATTCGCGAATTTTTTCATTGTTTTCTCGAGTTTTCGAAAAAATAAATAAAAACTGGTTAAATTTGTTTGCGAGCAGAATGAAAAAATGCCCCAATTTAAAATAAAATTGTGCTGGCGAATTGAAAAATAAAGTTCGCGAATTTAAAAATAAAATTTGTCAGCACAACTTTACAAACAAGAAGAACAAAGAAAGAAAAATTCTTTAAAAGATTTAACTCAGCATGATGAGAGTTGTTTTTGTTTTGAAGTTTGCCAAAATGATAATTTTAACATATTTTTGAACCAAAATGTCATAAGATAATTTTTTCTCAATTGATATATGAACTATGATTTTTATTTCATCAAAAACTAATATATAAACAATAGACCGATCAAGACAGATGGTCTAATGAGGGTACCTGTCGAATATCAAGGCTGACATGGCCCAGATATGATAACAGGAGAACTATTATCCTAAGGGGCTTGCCCCGACGGAGGTTGCGTTCTGCTGTGGCGGTTCTGACGGGACATTGCCACATAGGGACGCAGGCAAGGAGGTTAAATCTTCCATTTAATGACTTCTGTAGAAGTTGCAGAGACGAGGAGGAAGAAGAGAGCGTTGAGCACTTCCTCTGTCAGTGTCCAGCTCTTTCTTATATAAGGGCATTGTGCCTAGGCAGACCGATGCTGCATGATTTGACGGCGGTATCGGAATGCGATGTAAGTGGATTGGACTCCTTTATCCGATCCTCGGGTTCGTTCTAAGCCAGTGATATGTAGATCTACTGAGATACATATCAGATCCAGGCAACACAACGGGATCTGACTGGACCCAAGTGGGCTGGCTTTATAATAGCTGGCAGCCTGTTAAACCTAACCTAACCTAATATTTTGGTGAAAAGCAAACAGACTTATTGCGATGAAGTTTCTTAAATAAAAGAATAATTCGCGAATTTAATTATTTAATTCTCTCACGAATTAAACAATTCTTTGCCGAATTTTATATTTAAATTCGCTTCTTTGCTTTTTAAATTCGCTCACGATTTTATGGATAAAATTTGCGACCTAAAAAGAATAATTCTTTGAAATATGAAAAATTAAATTCGTTCGCGAACCAATTTAATTCGAGCATTATTCCTACCCTGATTCAAACTGCGTATATGAACTTTATAAGCAAATAGTAGGTATTTTAAAATAAAGCAATTTATGAGTAAACAAAGTATTTATCTTCTAGCGTTCTGTAAAATAAAGCAAATCAAATCTAATTTAAATTATGTTGAAAATTGTTTGTGAAGTTAAAAAATTCTCAAGTAATCTTTGTGCGCCTTGCAATACTGCTAATCAAACAGAATTTTAAATTATCATGTGATTTCAAAGCACAAGCCGTTTCAAAAGCACATATGAGATTTGTGACTGTTCTGCTTATCACAAATTTTTGTGATTTTCGAAGTGGTTTATACTCTTCTGAAGCACGAAAAACAGCTGTTTTTAGTTCAATTTACTATTTTCAGTTTGAATTTTTTTATTCGCAGTATATATTGCAAAATAAGTTAATTTTTTCTAATAAATAAAAAAAATAATATTAAAGGTAAAATAAAATAAACCTGATACAAATACAACAAATCTTATAACAAAATAATCTAGTTTTTTCTTCATTTAGTGAATTATTTCGTATAAAATAAATCATTTTACTTAAATAATCGATAGAGAACACATTAAGTTATACAGGGTGGCGCAAAAATAACCTTCCGATGTTTTTTGGCTGTAATTTAAAATTAAATGAAGAACTTTGATTCTTCTTGTGGATTATTTCTATTTGGTCTTTTAATTTTTTTACATCAAGTCGAGAATATGAATGGCCGCCGCCACAGTTGATTGTCATTTGAACCCTTTTTATAGCATTTTCCATTACATTGGCCAAAACTTCCGGCGATAGATCCTCACATTCTTGGCGGATATTGTCTTTAAGAGCTGCAAGAGTCCGAGGCTTGTTGACATAAGCCCGCGCATTCAAAAAGCTCCACAAAAAGAAGTCTGCAGTGGTCAAATCAGGCGATCTTGCTGGCCAGTGCAAATCACCAAAACGGGAGATTAGGCGCCCAGGAAATGCATCCTTCAGCATATCGGTTGTGGCACGTGCAGTGTGTGCCGTAGCACCGTCCTGTAAGAACCACATGTTTTCTAATCCCAATTCATCAAGTTGCGGCAAAAAGAACTCGTTGATCATTACTCTGTAGTATAGTAACCGTTTGGCCCGCGACGTCTTATAAGAAAAAAGGTCTGATGACTCCTCCAGCGAAAACAGCACACCATACAGTGACTTTGAGCGGGTGTAATGCCTCTTCGTGGGTTACACGCAGATTTGCAGTGCCCCAAAAACTTAAATTTCACCCCAAATAAGATGGAATTGGGCCTTATCACTCATGATTAGTTTTGATGAAAAATCATCTTCCTCTTGGGGTCAAATAAATAGTCACCAATATTTCGCGTTCTGGAGCAGTGTAGCGTATCATTGTTTAATAACTTGTATTTCGCATATCGCCAATCGCAAAATTTATAGCATTTTCTGATAGGAGGATTACTTTTGCGCCACCTTGTATACTAATGTAATAAATTATGAAATTCATAATTAAGTACGTGCAAAAATTAGGATGTGATATCAAATTGACTGCTTACCAGTTTAAAATCACAAACATCAAAAATATTTTGTGTGCAGAATACGTTTTTTGTGATTTCAAATCACTTTTACAAAAAGTGATTTGATATGATTTCCAGAAATCATATTGATACAATATCAAATGCCCATACGGAAGAATCATTAAAACATAGAAAATGATCTATAAAATGAAGGGAAAAATACTCTTTTTAATTGATTTTAGTCTTATTAAGAAAATTCCACAAAAGAAGTCATAATGACTTCTTCATATCAGTGAATGACTAATCAGGCAACACTATTCTTCACTGTCGACGAAAACGCACTATGGGCTTTTAACCGTAAAATAATGGATATTTTGGCGCTACTGAATGGATATTTCCACGTATACTCACTAAATAAGTTTAAAATTATTTGAGGCTCAGGTCTTTCTCCTACTCAATGTCAAATTTCCAAACCTATCAACTCTTTTTTAGCAGACAGCAGCATTTACCATCCGTACTCATTGAGTTATAAGCCTAGTCTATCGGATGCCAAGATGCAAAATATGCATGACTCACTGAATAATGATCTTCTTTTAAACGGTTTTGTTAAAACAAGGCCGACTTCAAGATTAGTTAGACCCAGTTTTTTCTATTAACACACAAATGCATGACCGTGATCCGTGTGTGGATGTTGAGATGCTGTTGATGTTATTGGAATGAAAATTCAGTGTGATAAACGCTGAACTAAGCACATTTTTCATGTCTCTAAAGAAGCAATCAAAACTCCTGGTTTTTTGCAACTGCTTAGTATTTATATCACCTATATCTGACCGAAAACGGAATACAACTCTCATATTTAGGTTGGTGCCTGAAGATCTATTTTGGTGGTACTCGACCGTGTACAGGAGAGGGTGAAGTAGCTTATCGGTACCAGTAAGGTATCCAGCTCAACTCGCTGCAGCATCGCCACAATACGGGGTGTGTTTCTCAATTTTATCGTTACTACAATGGATTTTACTCTTAGTTTCGGTACAATGCATTGTGTCTACTCACCACAGTGTTGCCAGGAGATTTTTTGCGAAATCCCTACCATAGCGCATAAAAATCGTTATTTTTCCCTAAAATCAAAAAAATATTTTCCTACATTTTTCCCTACGCAATTCTTCACTTAAATTTTATGCAAAGAAATTATTTTAATACGATTTTTATGTTTATTTTAAATTAAAACAGATAGAACTTTTTACTAAAAAGTAAATTAGTGTAAAAAATTTCATATGATTAAAAATATATATATGTATGCGTTTAGCTATATATGTAAATAAATTATTTCCAGTGACTTGGTCTACATTCTAATTCAAACTGGCGTATGTGTTTTGTGATGGAATAAGTAACAATAACCCTTTGCAGGACTTGGAAAAAAAGCACAAACCAGGTTCATCAATATGGGACTTTTATTGTATAGTTACATGTAGAAGCCCGTTGTTTATACCATTAAATTTTCGCAACGAGGTGTATTTAAGTGAAATTTTTTAAAATCATTGACAAATTTAAGTTCGGGAAAAATGCGAGTTGGGGCCTTTCTACCGAGACCAACGATATCCAATCATTTAATATGCTTAGTTACGAGATCTTTGTGATTAAAGTTTTTAAGGAGGTTACGGGTGTACTCGTACATTTAAAATTCACGCAAGCAAACGAGAATGCATATGGAATTTGAAACTTCGCGGTTTAGTTCTTTTCTATTTTTGTACGTTCATTGGTAGCTATAGAAAAAAAAACAGTCTTAATATGATTTTAATGATTTTGGCATAATTGGGAAACAATTATTGTTGAAATATTTAACGTTGTATATAAATTGGATGAAAATACATCGATATCTAATTTGCGCAACGATTTTTTCTCATAGTCGAAAAAATTATAATAGTATAATAATAAATAATAATGTTAACCGCTTGTGATAATATAAAATTCCCTACAGTAAGCCTAATCATACAAAATCTGTCCTTTTTTCCCCTACATGTGGAAATAAATAAATAAATCTGTGCAAAAAGGGAAAAATACCTACGCTTGGCAACACTGACCCACCATTATGTTTATCGAGCTTTTCTTTTATCTCTTTCGCCATTTTCTATTTCAAATAATAGTGTTTAATCACTGCACGAAATTAACTTTTTTCCATTTTTCAAGAAACTTTCTGTTTACTTCAAACGACTAAACAAATAAACTAATCGACGGATTTGGGTGAAATTTTAACAGCTGACTTTTGACAGATCGCAATTTAAGATAAAAAGTTGTGTTTGTGCTGCCATCTTGCGCTTGGTAGCTTCAATATCAATCCGCCCTCGTATATATCATAGACGTTTTGAATGTTGAAAATTGAGAAAAAATATGCCGTGAAGTATTTTGTACTGTGAAAACATTAAAATCATTAAACAGATTTTTATTCAAACATTCTTCCTATTAAAATTTGTATTCATTTACTTCGTTTATATTATTAAGATCATTAAAACCAACATGCGAGCTGTATGATAAACAAAAAACAATGAAACATATTTACACACATATTTAAAATACTTCTTTTCATTGTTAACGAATGCTGCGAACACATATTTTCATAAAAGAGTTTATTATGCAGACTTCGTAAAAAAAAATTTCTTTGGACTATAAATAATTAAAAAAAAAAAAGTATTTTATTATGCATTACTAACTAAAAAAAGAAAACTTCAGAAACTTACTCATCATTATAATAATAATCCTTTTTATGAATAAATACTTTGTTTTCCCTTTAGCTTCTCTTCTCTCCTCACACACATTATGCTTCAGTGATGCAGTTTTTATGATAATTTGTATTTGTTTGTATCTGTGTTTTTAAATGCAAGTGCGTGCAAATAACGCTGATTATATTGTCTAGATTGCAATAATCATGTATTCATTTATGTACGTTTGATTTTCCCCTGCATCATTTTGGTATATCTTATACTCGTACGCAATAAGATGATCAACATTCAAGGCGAATTCATTATTAGGTGGATGCATCGGCGAATTCGGACAATTTGCCAGCACTTTATCCGTCAAGTTTTGTCTACAAAAAGTATTGAATTTTGTTTCCAGCAAATAGTATGTACAGTCACTCACATTTAAAGTCGGGCAAACATTGTCGAAAATTTATGATCTTAATATTTATGTTTTGATGAAAGATAATGCGTTTAATTTTTTGTTTGTTTTATCATAAAAACTCTTATTAATAGAAAAACCAAAGAAATTTTATTTTAAGTCCTGTTATAAAATACGTAAGAATAACAAAATGAGAAAAAGTAAATTCTCTGTCTCACATTGAAAGTCGGGCACTTAATGTTTTGTACAATGAAAAAGTGAAATATACCGTTATTTCCACTTTTTTTTTCTTTTGTCTCCAAAACAATTATTTCTTCTTACACAATCATTCGATCAGTGAAGATTATAAAAGTTTTTTGGAAAATGCTGCACAAAATTAAACAATCCACCTTCGAAGAACGGAAAATAATAATTGAGTTGCACTTAGATGGAAAATCTGAAAGGGAAATATCTAATTTGATAGTGCATGATATCATTTCTAGATATAAAGAAAGTGGTTTGGTAGCAAATAAAAAACGCGGAGCCCGAGCCAGAAAGCTTTCACCCAGAGATGAGAGCATGATTTTAAAACAGGTGAAGAAAAATCCTTGTATTGCTGCTCCAAAACTGACAGCAATGGTCAAGGAAGCTTCTGGGACGGAGGTAAACCCAAAAACAATAAGAAGACTTCTTCGCAAGAATGACTTTCATGGCCGAGTGGCACGGAAAAAACCTCTTATAAGTAAGAAAAACCAAAGCGAACGGCTTGTTTTTGCTCGTCAATATATGACCAAAGATTTTGATTTGTGGAGTACCGTAAGTTGGAACAAACATAAAAATTTTATTAGGCTTATTATTAATATTTAGGTATTGTTTACTGATGAAAGTAAATTTAACTTATTTGGGCGCGATGGAAGAGGCAAAGTATGGCGTAAACCAAACAAAGAGATAGAAGGCAAGAATTTAAGAAAAACAGTAACGCACGGTGGTGGATCGGTTATGGTTTGGGGATGCATGGCAGCTTCAGGAGTTGGAAATTTGCATTTCATTGACAGTGTTATGAATAAGAATGTTTATTTAAATATTTTGAGAAAAAATTGAAAACAAATCGTAAAAAAACTCGGCATTGAAACTAATTTCCAATTTTACCAGAACAATGATCCTAAACATTCAGCATATGATGTAAAGAATTGGCTGCTCTATAACTGTCCGAAGGTTATTAAAACCCCTGCACAAAGTCCGGACCTCAATGTTATTGAACATTTGTGGGACGAATTAGGCCACCGGATGCAGGACAGGCAGTGTACGTCAATTCCACAACTAAAGAATGCCTTACAGGAAGAGTGGAATAATATAAGTCCTGAGGTTTGCAAAAAATTAGTGGAATCTTTGCCTAACCGCTTACAAGCTGTTGAAACCCAAAAAGGTGGATCTACAAAATATTAATTTTGCGTTATGTTCACATAATGCTAATTTTTTATTAAGTGCCCGACTTTAAATGTGAGACTGAAAAGTGACCTTATTTAAGTTAAGCCTTCGTATACATTTAATAAAAGAACTTGGAATAAATTGTTTTTGTTGTTTTTAAATAAAAGAACTTTCGTGAAAAAATAAAGAAAATTAAAACGACTTTTTCTTCCGTCAGCCTATAAATATTGGGACTAAAATTTTTTACATGCGTCTGCCCGACTTTAAATGTGAGTGACTGTATATATTATATACTAAATGTCTTACCTCACGCTGTGTTATTTGTTCACCGGCTTCAAACTCTGCGACTAAGGCGTTCAATTCCTCAGGTGTAATAGATGACAATGCCATTTCATCGAGATCTTCACCAACAATAGTGTAAATTTTGGGTAACTGGTTAGATATAAGACGATACAAAATACATTAAAAAATGTTTACATTTTGTTCTACCAGTCACAACTGGCACATTTGTGATGAAATTAGATGTTCAAAAACCATTTTTCCAACATTTTTTTTATTAATGCACAAAAAACTTGTACATTTTAATACTCGAAATAGTAAAAATGCAAATGTTCTTTACCAATTACTTTTGACAGCTGTAGTGTGAATTCGCCTTTTACACAAACAAAACAACTGTTGTTTTTGTATTGTTGTAGCGAAGCGGCTACCTTGTTTTTTGTATCATGATCAACATTGAACAGTGTTGATTTTACATTTACGGCATGAAACTTCAAGCTACACAGAAAACAAATGTTTTCGTGTTCAATAACAAAATTTGCAGAATTAATAAATTGTTTGAATGCGGACCAGTAAACAGTGTGGTCATATTTTTTTTTTAATCTTGGATTTTCAAAAAAAAAAAAATAAAAATTTTATAAAAAAAATTAAAATTTTCTGCAGTTCGAAAGCCAGCAAAAATATAAAATGTGAGTTGTATGTATTTGAAAGATATATACAATGATTGATATTAAAACTACCTAAGCAGGAAAAAAAAATTTTTTTTTCAAAAAGCATTTATTTCTCAACATAGTCTCATTCTAGCTCAATACACTTAGTAACACAAGCTTTTTATACCAAGTTTTTTATACCATTTGAATAATACGATTTTGGGAACCACTCAAAGTACTCGTTAGTTGCGGTAATCACTTCTTCGTTTCAGATGAATCTTTTTCCTGCAAGCCAATTTTTCGAGTTTAGAAACAGGAATAAGTCAGTGGGAGCTAAATATGCACTATTAGGTCAATGATGAACCAACTCGAAGTGCATTTTACGTACTTTTAGCATTGTATTTAATGGTGGATGAACCCGCATGTTGTTTTAAAGAAAGAGCACTTTTTTCTTCTTTAAATATGATCACTTTTTCTTGATAATACTTTCCTGTGATTGTGCATCCTTTTTCAAGATAATCGATGAGCAATATTCCGTGTGTATCCCAAAATACAATGGCCGTAACATTGTCAGCCAATTTCACTCTTATCGTCTTTTTCATAGCACTTTCACCAGCTTCCATCCATTGTTTCGATTGATTTTTGGTTTCAGGTGTGTAGTGGTGGACCCACGTTTCATCAACAGTTATTAATTGTTGCTAAAAATCAACAGCATTACGCTTTATCATGCCCAGACACCGCTGTGAAGTATTCTCTCGAACTCGTTTGTGTTCGACACTGAGCAAAGGCGGCCCGCATCTTGCCGATAGCTTTTTCATAGGCAAATGTTCATGCAAAAAGTTGAACACACGTTCATATGTTATGTCTACCATTTTACCATCTCACATAACTTGACTAGGCGATCATGCATAACGGTATGCAAACTTTTGTTATATAACGCAATTTTAAAGCCTATATGGTGCTACGGAATTCAATTGTGGGTCACCGCCTCAACATCTAACATTGAAAAAAAGACAACAGAACTAAATTCTTCATAAGACTACTGCAGCTCCATGGTACGTAAGACACTCACGAAATCAAAAGGATCTGTGTGTTCCGCTGGTAAAAGACGAATTTTCTAAGTATGCGACAAGGTATATCAGTAAAATATAATTTCACCCAAATCCTCTTGCACGTAACATACTTAGTTTTGGCGGGCACTCTCGGTTGAGAAGAAGGGTTACCCTTGCCACCATCAGAACGTTAAATAGGTGATTCTACCGATATTATTCGCGCAAAATAAGACTTTTTTGCCTAGCATTGGCTGGACCTAAATAACTTTTATATTTAGTATTAAGATTTGAATACTTATTTTTAGTTCATATTTTGAAGATTCAATAAATAAATAAATGAATGAAGAGAAAAAAAATCATAACGATATCGGGGATTTTCATGATATTTTCTTCAGTAAGCACCTCTTTTGGTCTTCCTGGTGATGGTATTGTCATTTTTCCATTTTTCAAAAACCAGAAAAGTTGCTTAATTCAAACGACTACAAAATATAAACTAATTGATTAATTTGGGTGAAAATTTAACAGTTGACGTTTGACAGATCGTAATTTAAAAAAAAAAAAATGTGATTGCAATGCCATTTAGCGCTAGGTAGCTTCAATATAAATATGCCCTCGTACATCTTCAAAAAGTATTGGTTTGAACAAAATATTCGCTTATTTTAACAAATTTTGTTAACAAAACGCACCTTGTACTCGTTGATTTGAGTAAATTTTTTCTATATTCAACTAATTTATTTCATTAAACCTCAATATTATTTTTCCATTTAACAAAAATACAAATTTCCTGCAAAAATTCTTTACTTTTAAACACATTTTGTTTAAAATCCAGCTAAATGTGCCTAAATAACAACAAAATGCGTAATATTCGGTATTTTTGTCTAAAAGAAGCAAAAAATGCTTAAACGAAGCTTTACAATAAAGAAGAAGCATTAAACGTTATTTGTATCAACAGCGAAGTGCGTCACCTTTTCTTCAAAGAAAAAAGTAAATTTTGTAGTTTTAAGCTTATTAAAAAAATTAACTTAACTAGTTTTTCATAAAAATAAAAAGCAAATTCATAAGATATATAATAAGAATTAACAAGAGAATGTTAGTGTGTCAAAAAATTTATCATTTGCACTTGTACTCACATAAAGATGAAAGATAAACTATAGGTATGTATTATTGAATAAATGCCTCTAGACATGAAGAAATCCTTTTAATATATTTTAGTTAAATAAATTAAAACGGTTGAAAATTCGAGTTAATTTGAATAATATATTTTGCAAGTTATAAATAACTTACATTTCTATGTTACGGCCATAGTGACCAGAGGGGTTTTCAACTAGCCGTATTTACGAGCACTTGATCCCTCAGCTGGTTTGGTTCCAACCCTCCCTCTGGGTATGCTGACATAAAATATCAAAAATTCTACACTCTAAAAAAAAACCAAAAATCTTCGAAAATATACCAAACAGAAACCCCCCCATACACTTAAACTTTGCACCTCTACTATCAGTACATTTTTGGCCACATAACACCACCACACCAAAGACAGTTGTTCGCCTTGGATATTTCCCTCCCAACTATGTCACAAACCCTTAATCCAATCATATCTTTAATTTGTGACTCCAAACCCCGCACGACTTTTCATACCTTATTTCACCTTCTTGCTTACCTCAAATCGAATTATTCCCAAGTTAACATCATGTAAGTCTTTTCAAGCATACATATTTTCTTCAACTTACTCCTATTACAATATAAAATTGCCTACAATAATCTTAAATCTATTTAATTTATATTTCACAAATTCTTTACTTAACAGACTATCTAAAGAAAAACCTATTTGTAACTTTAGATTTCCTCACAGACAAAAATCCAAGCCAAAATTCCTAGCTATAAGAAGCTCCCTAACACTAGTCGAATTCCTGTGCCTCGAAACAAATATTATTCCAAAAAAAAACTTTTCAGTAATGCTATTTAAAACGATGAATAAAATACACATTCTGCTGTGAACCCTTTTTTGGTAGTTGCAATAATTTTTTTATTTCCTATTTAACTACTATAATTACCAGTGACGCCTAAAGCTACGTACACACGGTTGCCAGATCTTACAATATTGCTAGTAAAATTGTCTGAAAATGTATTACAATCGTGTGAACTCCCAATGTTTAACTTACAACGTTGTCAGAAAAACCATTGTCAATCAATAGTAAGACGACAATGTTGTCAGGCATCTGACAATCGTGAGAACACTCTTGGTCGGCATTGCCAGAAAATTGGCTGGTATTGTAAGCTCAGTTTTAATTGTCAGATGTATAAAATAATGCACCTGATAATGGCATCATTGTCAGAAAAAAGTTTGATGGGCAACACTGCCAAACATATGGTTGTTGATATACATAAGTGGCAATACCTTACAACATGTCTGGCAATTTTTTTCATCTAACAATCTTACAACCGTGTGAACTGACAATTTTTGTTGTCAGATGAATTATTTGTCAGACCATAGCCTAAAAATGAAATTGTAAGATTTTCTTACGATCGTCTGAACACACAATTTATTTCTGCGAGATAATTTTTCGTTGTCACTACATTGTCAGCATGTTGCCAGATCCTACAATATTGTAACATCTGACAACCGTGTGTACTTAGCTTAACATTAACTACTAACATTACTCTACACACTAATTCCAGCAAACCACCTGGGTACTGTATAAACGCTATTCAATAATCTCTTCCGATAACTTTAATACCCGGGAACTTCCTATGATAATAGTATGCTCGAGAAACAAAACAAATCGTACGCTTATACCATGTTCAGACGGTAATATGAAACACTTGGTGCGCTCTCTGAACCACTATTACGAAACTAGGTGTTCAGACGGTTGTTTTTTGCATCACACTGATGTTTACATATTTTGTGCAAACGTTTCACTAATTCTTTTTTCAATTTTTATTTAAATCCTTATATAAGTATAAAATTTTTACATTTTCAATGTGTTTATTTTGATTTTACACACATTATTATCTTTTTTTTTTCTTTGGTTAGATTATTTTGTAGCTAGTTCAGATAAACTAGCGATAATTTATTATCAAATACCTTAAGGGAACTATCGACTTGAAACTGACATTTCAGAGGAATGATATATATAATGATCTTCTTGTTGGGTATGTTGACTCAGACTGGGGGGGAAATGAAATTGATAGGAAGAGCACAACGGGTTATTTGTTTAAGATGTTCGGAACTAACCTGATATGTTGGAATACAAGGAAACCAAACTCGGTGGCCGCCTCATCAACAGAGGCAGAATATATGGCTTTGGAGATGATATTAGTTTTTGCTTGGTTCGCAACAAGATTCAAAATGAACTAAGTAGGTTCGCTCACAAAATTTTGTATGGCGAACCATGTTTTGTTGCATGTTGGTTCAATAAAGATTGGGCCGCGAACCACGAATGAGAGAGCGAACCTCGAAAATAATCCTTCGTGTGAACATGCTATTACACAAAAATATTATAAACTTTTATTGGCATACAGAACTCTAATTATAAATAACCTACATTTCTTCAAGTTACCACGGCTTCTTAACGCGACAGAGATCCAAGTGATTCAGTTTTCAAATTTGAGCAATGGTTTTGGTTATGTTGACATCGGTCAATGGCAGATATGTGGCATCAGGAAATTCCACAAGAAAAGGCCAAACTGCAGGATATTGGTGGCCAAGTAACTTTGCAAAACATAACCATACCTTCTGCCTTATTAAAGTATTTGTAACCATATACCAAAACTATGGCGGCAAATGCAATACCTTCGAACCTGTTATTGCATAAAATTCTCAGTAATTTCTAATATTATATGATGATGAGTTGGTATCATATAATATTAGAAATATTAAAAATAAAGTTCGACTATTTAACATTAATACATTCTCAGTAATTATAATACGCCCACTATATCTTAGTTGCAAATTTCCTAACACAAGCGTTTGTTGTCGAATATGCTGCAGAAGACCCTTTAAATAATTTTTCATATTTCTAAGAATTTTGTCTTTCTTGTTGTTTGGCATTATATGTTAATCATAAACATGGAAAAAGAGTTCAAGTGTTAAGTTTACAAATAAAGCGTAAAATTAAATGCTCACATGAAAAGCCATAGACGTAATAAATATGTATATTTATTTATATGTACTTATTCTTGCTTTATATTTTTATTTATGTTTTTACTTAATTTTAAATGAAAATGTAGAAGAAGATGAACACATTCGTGTTGTAAAGAAGAAACATGTGAATGGTAGCGTTTCTTAGTTTCAGTTCACAACAGAAATGATATTGACTTTTTACCCTTTCGACGTAAATGTCTTTGCATGCTTATTTTTGTTGTTGCTTTTATTATGCTTTTGGCTCTATTTTTAAGCAACCATGCCCACCACCAACCATCCAACCAGCCAACAAATTTTAGCGTCGACATTTTCTTACCCTGTGCTGATGACGATGACACGACCTTCACTTTTTGCCATATTTTCTTTAAACATCATTTTTTTTATATATAATTTTTTTATTTTTTTGGAGGGTTGCGTTGTTGTTGTATTTTATTTATTCGGTTCTTCACACTAATGAAATATTATTATGATGGATGAATGAACTAACAAACGAACGAACGTACGAAAAAAAAAGAATATACTCGTAAATATTTGAATAGATGCTGCTGTTCTTCACTTTGAGCCTGAATTTTAAATGGGTGGGAATTGTGGAAGGACGTTAACGCCGCTGTAAGCATTTAATTGTGTGCCTGTTTGCCATTAGTTATTTTCTTCTTCTTCTTATTTTTTAGTTATGGTATATTGATGATAAATATATTATGATGAACTCATTTTCCAATTAGTTTTTCATTATGATTAATTTTAATATTAGAATGAAATAAAAACCTTAAAATAGAAAGAATACAAGTAGTAGATGAGACAGAGGATAAATCGAAATGGATTCAAATTAGTTTTTTTTTCGCAGTACTCTAAATTATTATTTATTAAACAAAGGACATGTGCACGCAAAGAAAAGGCAGTTTGAAATATGGTTACTGTTTTTTTGACGGTCAATTGAATTTATGTCAATCTGCTTATAACGAGTGATTTTTTTGCTATTATCTTTTTGGCAACACTAATTTTGACAGCTCACGCACGTTTGGTATCTTGTGACACTGTCAAACATCTTTAGTTTGGTCTATAATTTAATCATGAATCGTCTTACAAACGAACAACGCTTGCAAATTATTGAATTTTATTACCAAAATGCGTGCTCTGTTAAGAAAGTTCATCGCGCGCTTCTTCCATTTTATGGTCAGTTTAATCGACCTACTGAGGCTTCTATTCGGGCTATTGTAAAAAAAGTTCGCACCAAATTTACATTGTTGGACATTAAACCACCAACATGCTTACGTAGAGTGTGAACTGAAGAAAATATTGCAGCCGTATCGGCCAGTGTTGGTGATGACCGTGAATTATCGATCGATGCGTCTAGTAACCAATAATACTATGACGTAGCCAACCATACTTCCGGTTAATCATAGTATGGTAATACCCAACCATACTATTGTCATAGTCATTACAATTTTTATGGTCAACCATACTATTGTTAAATCCATACTATTGTTAAATCTAACCATACTATGTTAAATCTAACCATGTTAATATGGTTATGTATTACTCTTAATATCGCAATTTCAACGAAGTGCTTAATAACTATTTTTGATTTATTACAGCCAATAGATAATTCAACATGAAAGAGGGCATTTGTGCTTTCATCCCATCAAGAAATAGCCCGAATAAATGTTCCGAATTATTTCTAATTATTTTAAATATATAAATTTATATTTTAGCTTTTATTTATTATCATATGTATATTAAATTAAGACAAAAATATGCTTCTATTAAAATATAGTTATTTGCAACATTAGTATAGTTCTTTAATGAAAGTAATGTGGTTATGTATAACAAAAATATGGTTTCTTAATATAATAATAAGGTTAAGTTTGACACTAATATGGTTACATCAATTAATACTATGGTTACTTACTATTATAATAATATTGAGCTAAAATATAGAATAGTTATTTATACTATTTGTTTTACAATGCTATGGAGAGCCATATCAATGGCGTTTTAAGTTAACAATATAGTTTTATCAGATACAACTATATAAAATTTCTCTGTGTAATAAAAATGTTGCTGTGTAATAAAACACTTTTTTGACAACATAAACTTTTGACAAAAAGAAAAAAAAATTTTATAAAAAGTAATAAGCATGTGAATTAATTACAAAAATAATAGTAATAGCAATGATAGATATGTATTTTTATTTTATAAAATTCAAGTAATTAAGTTTACTCACTTTATTAGCTTCGAAATTAAAAACCGCGCGTAGTCTATGTTGCCTAGCTGTCTATATGTCGACGTTTCATAGGAGCTACCATAATCATCAGTAGAGTCGGAAAGCTATTCTCATGCATTCAACTTTATATTCCAATTTTTTAAATTAATTATTAAGAATTTAAAAAGAAAAATTTTTTCTGTCAAGTTATACCTCTCCTAGCTGTCTATATGTCGACATTTCATAGGAGCTACCATAATCATCAGTAGAGTTGGAAAGCTTTGAACGCTATGCTCATGCATTCAACTTTATATTTCAATGTTCTAAATTAATTATTGAGAGTTTAAAAAGAGAAATTTTTTAATTATACCTGTCAAAACAATAAACAAGATTTTTTTTTGTACGCGTCGTTACTTTTCTTTACACTTTACTTTGGGCTTATAATTGGCAGAAGGGGATCAACTGATTGAGGCCTTGGCTGAAATGCTCTGGCTGTGGTTTAAACCTAAAATCGCAGGAAGGGGAATAGTTTCTCAGATTATTTTGGAGCTGCCGGTTTTCGGGGCTAATAATTCCCGAGGTGATGTTGTCTTGCAGGAGATATCTGTACTATAAGGAACCAAGGGTAAAGATTAGAAGGGTAAGTTGGTTAAAGGCTTATGTTTTAAATTGACTTCGGTCTATCAAATCGTTAAGCCTTGACTTCCATTGATTGTTGGGAAATTGCATACAGGAGGGATTAAAATGCTCGAACTCTTATGCAGGGGGTTTGTTTATATCGCTAAAAACTTATAGCAAAAAGTTGCAACCTGTGTGAGCATAGCAAGCCACATGGGGGCGGGGGAAAATCGTGAATACTTTACCCCGTGAAGATCGTCCATCATCAGATTAGGCCGTATTGGCAGGTTCTAATACTCGTGTAAAACAATTTCACACATGTATCATTTTTCCCTTGCACTCTGGGACGCTTTTTATAAAAAGTGATCTACCTCAAAATTAACAGAAAAACAGTACTTCTTGTTGAATTTCTTATATAGAAAAACTATTAAAAAGAAGTCTTATTAAATTTTAATCATAATCCAATTTTTCTAACAACATTATATTTTAAATTTCGCTTTTGCACTCTTAACTTAACTTCTCAGCATTAGAATGCTTTAAAGTAGTGCATGGCGTGATTGACACGGCATAGTTTTATTTTAGTAAAATAAAAGAAATAAGAACTATAAAAATTTCAGAGCAACTGAAGTAAAACTTGTCAACTTAATTTCAAGCTTAAACTCATCATCATCCAACTCGTCGTGCAGCATCATGATAAAAAAAAGAAGTCCATCAGCTTCATCATCTTGCGAAGTACGAATGCAAGTATTGGAAAATGTTGGATTTTTTCATTTTTCTTTTATTAAACGTAATCTTTTTCTTTTTTTTTGCCTTTTCCTTTTGAGTTTACATAGTTTAACTGCAGTATGGCCATGTAAGATGGGCAAAATGAAGCTATTTGTGTTATTTTCTAAGAATTTTTCTTTGAAATTTGCCAAGAAACTTTTTCATTGCAACACATTTTATGAAGCAAATGAATTGATACTTTTAGTTTAACGAATCGTTTGCGAGGAAAGAAGGAAAGTGTTGTCAAAAATCGATTTCAATTTGGACATATAAATCAAGAGACTAGAAGAATAATCCTTTTTTGTACGGATGCTATGAAATGTTATTTCCTTTCTCTGTCTCTAAATAAGACTAGAAACGCTGCCAAAATATTGCAATTTTGTCTTCATTTCGCGTAGTAACTAAGTGACGCCACTCATGCGTAGTGAACTCTTACTCACGTCTTGATTGGTTTCAGAATTAGTTGTTGCATGTTAAAAGAAAACATAATTTTTCTAATATTATACGATGGGTTGGTATCATTCGTCTGGCTCAAGTTCAATCCTGGCTAAAGCCAGGAAAGATTTTCATTTTTAATTATAACAATAATTGCCGCGATCAATAACATAATTTTCAAAGCAAACCATAAATCGTGTCTTCAGTTAAGTGCAAATCTTTACTATTTTCCAAAAGGAAAACCAAGATATTTTTATTCGAATTCTTCTGCGATAGCAATCCCAGAACTGAACGCCTAGTCGAAACAGGGTGACAAGATTGATTGTAACCATCATGAGAAAAGTCAGAAAAAAACGAAAGAAATGAATACAATAAAATCCTCGGGAGGTTCTCTTTGCAGACCATCTCGGCGCTGATCGTGGTTGAGGCGTCTATATTGGCTGCAACCTTCTGCCTGTTGATTAAACTTAAAATAGCAGAAAAGGGAATTAGTTGCCCTAACGACTATAGTACAGTGCCGATACCTGTAAAGTAAGGAACCAAAAGTGATATTCTGATGAGTAAGTTGTTTACGGACTGATGCTCTGAATGGGCTTCAACCTACCTCACTCATCATGCCTTGTCTCCCATTGACTGCTTGTGAAATTGCATACAGAGAGTGAAAAAGATTTACATCGGTACCTGTCGTTACGGTCCTATCTGATGAAGGACCATTTCCACGTAGTGAATTATTCACGATTCGCCAGTACCCTCGTGGGACTTACAAGGCACACACAGGTAGCAATTCTTGCCATATGTTTGTAGACAGACATATGGGCAACAATCAGGAGTTCGGGCCTTTTGTGTACAATTTCCCACCAACCAATGGAGAACAAGGCTTACTGAGTTGGTATGAGGCTGCCTGCTAGCAGCATCAGTCCTAAACTGACCTGCCCAAATATCACCAGCGGTTCTTTACAGTACAGATATCTGTTGCAAGATAACAACACCTCGGGGGGCTTTTAGTCCGCGATAAAAGCCATGATCCAACAATTATCAGGGATACTAACTTCCCCTACCTGCGCCTTTAGGTTTAAACTGTAGACACAACGTTCTAGAAAAGGTAGGCACCACAACCATGATCAGCCCGAGTTGAACTGCAAGCACAAACACCCGGGGGCATGCTGATCCCCACTTTGCCAATATATAGCCTTGGTAAGGGTTTCGGTAGCCAACACAACATACGTCATGCGGCTTCCTAGTGCTACATTTGCTACAACAAGCGAGGGACTCTTTCCCCTCTTTACCCGAAATACGCCAAGGCAAAATCTGTTCCACGGGGAGTGTGAAATTGCATACAGGATAAGTTACAAGGGCCGAACTCTTCAGCAAGGGGTTTGTCCATGTGGCTACAAATTTGTGACAGAGGTTGCGATCTATGTGAGACTTGCAAGCCACCCGGGTGTGCCGGTGAATCATGAGTAATTCATCCCGTGGTTCATCATCAGATAAGGCCGAAAAGGCAGGTGCTGATGTAAATCAATGACGACAATCTGTCGTGGACACTAGAGTTGATATGTGACTTTTGTGAATTTGAAAAACAAATCGTCTTTCTCGCTGTTTATTTGAAATAGAATTTAACTTGACATTCATATAGATATTAAGCTTAGCGCTCTCTTTTTTCCGCAAAAAGAAAGCACAAACATTACTCCCCCTTTCACAATCTATTTTCCTAGTTCCAGTACAATGCACTGCATATGTAGGGGTTATCCCCTGATCCAAGATAAAAAAAAGATCGAAACAATCAAAATTCATTCGTACTATATCGTGCGATTGTGTTTTATAGAAATTTATTGAGCTAAGCAGCGGGGATTTCAAAATGTTCGCTTCTCCATTTTGATGAAAGTCTTCTTAATAACAGTGCATTTCAAAAAGTCCAGCTGCTGTTGTGTTGTAAGCCTAAATAAGGGTGTGAAGTGCAATGTACTTTAGCGCTTTGATTTTACACTGTAGTAATGAAGTAAGTAGTAAAAGCGTTAACGTCGTGCCATGAAGAGTATTGTTTAGCAAACTTGTTTAATAAAAATCATATTTCGATATGGTAAAGTGATAAAGTCGCTAAATTAGTATGATAGCATCTAAAGTATGCTTACTAATTGCCGTAAAAATTTGTTTTGAAGCTAATTTTACTGGAAAAGAGTAAAGTTTACTCTTTTACGCTTTATCAAAATTAGATTGTCCAATTGGAAAGTGTTATTTGGAATGGTCTCATACACGAGTATCTTGTATGTGCATGAGGATCTTTGACAAATAAATTACGGTTTTAAGAATACTGAGGACATTGGATATTATGTTTAACAGGCTGCTAGCCATTGTAAAGCCAGCCCTTCTTGGATCCAGTCTGGTCCCGTTATGTTGGATATACAACCCGATTGCTTCCGGTCATTAGTGATCCTTTTATTCCATTTCTTGATCAATAGCATGATTTCATTATAAATAGCATGATACAAACAATGTTTAAGTTTTCAAAATGAGAAGATACGAGTATGCTTAAATTTTTTTTAAAGTCCAAAGTGTTATAAAAATAGTAAACAGTGCAAAAAATGTTCAGTATGGGTGAATAAAGTGGGTGATATGTCAAAGTCGTTAACTTCTTTCGATTTTTTTGCAGCAACATCTATTCATATAACCAGCCAGCCACGCAGTCCAAAAATATAAATGTATTAAAAAGAATCGTTCCGTGCATACATATACAGAATTCAAATACTGTTTCTATCTAAACCCAGTTAACCATACAGCTTTCAAGTGTAAAATTTGTTTTTATATGACTCAACAAAGAATCTTTTTAATATAACATTGTTGACAATAGTTCCACCACTAAATTGGAGATGAAATCCGATTAAAATTATTTGGAAAGCAAAGACGGAGGCATACCTCAAAGAGCAAAGTCTGTAAATCCCGGTATACGACATTTACATTGAGCTTATAATTCCTCTTAAAATGACAGCTGCCATCTTTTGTATATTTTGTTTTTACTACTCGTCTCAGGTTTTTCTATAGAGATCAATTTACTGGAGAGTTATTAAAGAACACCTTTCAACATTGACAAAACGTATGCCCCCTTATGCCAAGAGGCGTCATCGTAGTTACATGAAAGCGACGTAATTTGGCATTTATTTGCTCGTGATCAAACACGATTGAATGTTCTCAATAGTCTCTATTTATAGCTTAGCTCTTTGGAATATCGAAAGTCTATAAAACAACAGATTATTGCTGTCAAAGACGTGTGTATAACCAAGCGTTTTTTGCTGTTGTCTTGATGTGATACCGAGTGTGGGGGATTGGCAAAACCCCTACTGAAAACCCCTGACTAAAATTAGCATGTAAAAGCAATATAATTTTGTGCTAAAATTTTACGTTGCAATGCATAAATTAAATAGGATCGCTAACGATGTTCCATGAACAATAATGTTTACTAAGCTTGTTTGATAAAATCACTAAATACGAGGGCGGATTGATATTGAAGGTACCTAAGTAGGAAAAAACATTTTTTTTTTTCGAAACCATTTATTTCTCAACATAGTCTTCTTTTAGCCCAATACAGTAAGCAAGACGATATTCCAACTTTCTGAATAATACGATTTTGGGAACCCCTCAAAATACGCATTAGTTTCGGTAATCACTTCTTCGTTTGAGATTAATTCTACGAGCCTTTTTTCTAAATTTGAGAACAGGAAAATATCACTAGGGGATGAATCTGGACTATAACTTGGACCATAAACCAATTCGAAGCGTATTTCATGTAATTTTGTCATCGTATCTAATGCTGTGTGAACCGGTGCGTTGTCTGGAAAAAAGAGCACTTTTTTCTTCCATAAATTTGGTCATTTTTTGTCGATTGCATCAATCAATTGATCCAGTAATGCACGATAATACTTTCTTGTGATTCTGGATCTTTTTTGCAAGATAATCGATGAGCAATATAACGTGTGCATCCCAAAATACAGTGGCCATAACTTAGCCAGCCGATTTCACTGTACTCGCCTTATTCGGAGCACTTCCACCAGCTTCCACCTATTGTTTCGATTTATTTTTTCTTTCAAGTGTGTAGTGGTGGACCCACGTTTCAGCAACAGTTATTAATCGTCGCCAAAAATCAACAGGATTACGCTTTATCATGTCCAAACACCGCTGTAAAGTTGTCTGTCGAACTCGTTTGTGTTCGACACTGAGCAAAGGCGGCACTTATCTAGCCGATAGCTTTTTCATAGGCAAATGTTCATGCAAAATGTTGAATACACGTTTATAGGATATGTTTACCATTTCGACAATATGACGTAACTGATCTCAGATATCATTCATAACGTGATCGAAGTTTTTTTTTGATATTTTCTTCAGTAACCACCTCTTTTGCCCTTCTTGTTGATGGTATTGTTGGAGTGCTTTTTCAGCCGCATTTAAATTTAGCAAAACTGACGAAGCAGACTCACAGTATTGTTTATCGAGCCTTTCTTTTGTCTCTTTCGCCGTTTTCCCTTTCAAATAACAGTGTGTAATCACTGTACGAAATTCATTTTTGCCGTTTTTCAAGAAACGCAAAAGTTCCTTACTTCAAATGACTACACCAAATAAACTAATCGATGAATTTGGAAGAAATTTTAACAGTTGACGTTTGACAGATCGCACATAAAAAAAATTGTTTTGTTTGTGTTTGTGCTGCCATGTAGCGCTAGGTAGCTTCAATATCAATCCGCATTCGTTTATATAATATATAGAGATAAAGTCGCTAAATTGGTGTGAAAGTCCCAATTTTAGTTGCGCAATTCTTATCAAATTTTCTTTTAAACTTGCTTTTATGTTCAGTCACAGCAATTGTACTTGAGCAACTTTCATTTTCTATTGCTTACACTTTCTTAATCTGCATTCTCAAATTTTTCCATTTAATTTTCACTTCTTCTAAATTAATACTGCTGTGTATTTTTTGAAGTTGTCCATAATATTAAAAAAAATTTTTTTTTTCAAATTAATTAATATATTACAACTTCGCGCCAATATTACTTTCATCACGGACAAAATATCAATAAATAAAAGAAACACAAATGAAAGAAAATGTAAAATTTCTGACATTACGAATGATAGCACAAAACGACTTTACGAGTACAAGCAAGTCTGTACTCATTTTTACACTGCCCACTCTTTCCTCACTTATTTGTCCACAAACTCAAGAATTGCGCAACTAAAGTTGCCTCGTGAAAATTGGGACAAAGCAATTAAAGTTACATTCACAGCTTTACTGAGTAGAGAGTAAAGTTTAATCTCTCATGTGCTATCGAAATTAAATATTCCAATTGCTCTCTTTGGTTTGGTCTCATACAGTTGGTATGTGCACGAGGATATTTCGCAGATAAATTACGCTTTACGCTCTATATAATGTGGGTGAGAGACGATACTTATTTTTGTACTTAACGAAGTATGAGTTGTAGTACGGTTTTCAGATACACGTTACTACAACTCATACTATTTCACTTGAAAGAAATATTTTAAAGGCAGTACACACGCCGGCAAATCAATATTCGTATTAATTTCTTGTAAATTTTTCCAGCTAAAGATCGTTGTTTTGTTGTTTTTTTTTATTAAAAAGGTTTAGCAATTTTATATTTTCGCTAACAGCTTGTTAGCATGTTTAGGCAAAATTAAAATATTATTAAATTTTATTTAACAAACTATTAGCGAAATATATAAAATTGTTAAACCTTTTTTATAAAAAGCAACAAAACAGCCATCTTTAGCTAGAAAAATTTAGAAGAACTTAAATAGTTTTTATATTTCAAACAAAATATACAACACATGAAAGCTGCTCTTCATAAAACAAATTTCGCTGTACTACAGTATGATACACGATACTTATTTTCATACTTATGAAAGCTCCGCCCACGAAAATCAAAACTTTTTGATTTTCATACTACAAAGTATACTTCACAAGTACGACAGCATGATACACGTTACTAATTTCATACTTGTACGATTTGTAGTAACGTCTATCATAGGCATAAGGTTACGCTGTTGGTTATTTTAGTCGATAGAGCTTCGACGACCGCTAGCTACACAAATTGCAGATAATGTACAGGGTGTCCGCGGGGAAGGTATACTACTTTGTTTTGCCGTTATTTTGGTAAACATTAGTCTTGATAGTTAATATTTTGCAGCCTTGAAGTAGATTCGAGGAAAATTTTTATCAATCATCGATTTTCATGAATATATCATAATGCGTGACGAGGCACATTTTCATTTGACTAAATATGTGAATAAACAGAATAGTCGGTTCTGGGCAATAGAAAACCCTCAAATTATTTATCAGTCACTTTTGTATCCATTAAAAGTGATAGTCTGGTTTGCAATTTGGTCAAAAGGAATCATTAACTTACGTAATCGGCGTAACGATAACTGTGAATGAGTGATATCGTGTTATGATTGAAAGCTTGTTAACGCCACAACTGCATGCTTTGGGCTTGATTAACATGTGGTATCAACAAGACAGTGCCACATCCTCATACAGCCAGAATTACAGTGGAATTACTGCGAGACAGTCTGTGCAACGAAAATCTCAATACTATAGCGCTTTTTAACATGTTAGTTCAGTTATATTATAATCTATGAACAAGAGATGAAACATGAAATAACATAAATATTTTGTATAATAGATATAAGCGAACAAATTTTTTTTCTGTCGAAGTGGATCTGTTTCATGACTTCACAGTCGTTTGTTGGAAATTTGCAAGCCATTAGCTAGAGTGATGATCAGTGATTGATTTTTGCTGTGCATGCGTTTTGTATGATGTTTTGAGCACATGGCCAATGGGAAAAATTTAGCATACCTACATACTTGTGTGTGTGTGTGTGAGCCTGCAATTTAATATACTTCCACACATACATAGATGGAGGCAAGAAAAACTTTACCACACCATCTTTGTGTGTGTGGGTAAAAAAAAAAAGTTGGCATTGCCAAATATAAACTCTTCCAGTTGAGACAATCAGCAACTTCTCTGGTGAATCAAGTTTTTTATTTGTCACAAGATGTGACGTTTAGTTGGCTGCTTTTCACTAGATACTTTTTTCTACATTCATTAGAAATTAAATATAAATTTTATTTTAAAATTTAGACATTTGGCTAAAAACATTTCCAACTACAGTATACAACATGGCAAAAGTATCCAAATACAGACAACCATAATCGCCATGATAATCATCGTGATTATTTTTTGATTATTTCAATTTAAAAGCAATGAAGAGCATGTTCATCCAAACCAATGTACACACAGAAATATGTTTGTAAATGAATTTAGGTTTTCATGTTTGATTTTCTCCCTGGTTTTTTGGTTTAATAACAATCATCATCCTCATCATCAGTTCACATAAAACTCAAATAATATTGAGTTTTACATTCTTTACTGGAGCTAAAATAAACAACAGCTGCACAAAAACTTGAAATTGAAAATTTTGTTCAAGATTCAGTTTTCTTTGTTTTTAATCAATTCGCTCGTATTTGCTGAAATTTATTTAAAGACACAAAATTTTAATCAATTTGTCTTTAACTCATAAGCAGCGTCACTTTGCACTTATAAATGGTTTCTTTATGACTGCATTTTCTGTGCGGAGTATTAATCATCATATACGAGTAGTTTGTGTTCGGAGTTTAGAACTCTCAAAACAAATAAAAACTTAATTATATAAGATTTTAATTTTAATACAAAATTTGAGTTTTATATTTTCGTTTTTCTTTTTAACACAAACATTTTCTTTTACTCCTTTTTTAATCTGATGAAAAAGTGGAAAGGAAAACGTTAGGGAAATTGTTTTTTTTGCTCGTTGTGTGGCGGAAGAAATCGAAAAAAAGTTCAACGGAATCCACCATGTGCAGTTTTATTTTTTGCGAGTACTAACTACGTCGGTGTAATCGAGTTCAAAATAGAATTTACGCTGACAAGCTAATTTAGTTGCACTGTTTCATCGCAATGACTATCGGCTACGATCGAGGTAAATACCAAAGTTTTTGACTACAGCAGGGGTGCCCAAGAGTTCTATATGGACGAGCAAACACCATTACATTTAAGGAATAACTAATATTTTTTCGTAAGCAAAGCATGCGAAAGTGCTGTTGCTTTGCACTTGTGTGTGTACACGCACTTGCCAAGTCAGGTGGTATACTTGGAAATAGTGAGACTACATCAAAAGGAACTCATACTTCATTATTATCTATACTTTTTCCCTGTATCCTTTCCTTAAACTGCATTGAATTTCCAATATTATATTTTGAATCTTCTTAAGAATATTTTCTAATATTATAACTATTTTGAATTTTGAGCAATCTTCTTAAGAAGTACTAGTACTTACAAAGTACGTAAGATGGAGAATTAATAAATGAACAAATTGGTCTTAGTGGAAAATCCGTCTTGCGAATCTTTGGGAATCCATATAACCTAAATGCAACAGCACCTATATCCGACCGAAAATGGAATACAACTTTCATGTTTGGGCCGGTGCCCCAAAGTCTATTTTGGGGTTGCTCGACCGTGTACAGGAAAGGGCGAAAAAGTTCATCAGTGACAGTAGGGTATTTAACTCTATTGACTCACTGGAGCATCGACGCAGTGTAGAGTGCGTTACTCTCTTCTATCGTTACTACAATGGATCTGGCTCTGACGAGATGAGGGATCTTGTTCCTGAAACTCGCATATTTCTACGTAACACGCGTTCATCGTCCAGAGCTCATCCATTTGTGGTCGATTGCCCAAAGAATCCTACAACGCTTTACAGAGAGGGTTCGTTTCGCAGCCGTGCGTTTCGCCTATAGAATAAGTCGCCCACAGACGAGTTTCCTGTCTGTTATCACATCGGAAAGTTCAAGTCAAAAAGGAATCTTCGTATCAGAAAATGCTATAAATTTTGCGATTGGCCCCTAATGTCAGTTCTGTTTTGACATTTGTGTAGTAAACACATGCGAAATACATGTTAATAAAAAATATCACGCTACACTGCTTCAGAACGCGGAATATTGGTGACTGTTTATTTGACCCCAAGAGGAAGATGATTTTTCATCAAAAATAATCATGAACGATGAGGCCCATTTCCATCTTAATGGGTACGTAAAAAAGCAAAATTTACGCTTCTGGGGCACTGTATAACCCACGAAGAGCCATTACGCTCGCTCAAAGTCACTGCATACTGTACTGTTTTCATTGGAGGAGTCATCGGACCTTATTTCTGTGAAGACGTCGCGGGCCAAACGGTTACTATGAATGGTGAGCGCTACAGAGCAATGATCAACGAGTTCCTTTTGCCGCAACTTGATGAATTGGGATTGGAAAACATGTGGTTCCAATAGGACGGTGCTACGGCACACACTGCACGTGCCACAATATGCTGAAGGATGCATTTCCCGGGTGCCTAATCTCTCGTTTTGGCGATTTGCACTGGCCAGGAAGATCGCCTGATTTGACTGCTGCAGACTTCTTTTTGTGGGGCTTTTTGAAGTCGCGGGTTTATGTCAACAAGCCTCAGACTCTTGCAGCTCTTAAAGACAATATCCGTCAAGAATGTGAGGACCTATAACCGGAAGTTTTGGCCAATGTGATGGAAAATGCTATAAAAAGGGCTCAATTGACAATCAACTGTGGCGGCGGCCATTTACATGATATCATATTCTCGACTTGATGTAAAAAAATTAAAAGACCAAATAAAAATAATCCAAAAAACACCGAAAGGTTATTTTTGCGCCACCCTGTGTATAGCAGGCAAGTGTACCAAGATAACAGAAAAAAATGCGAAAACCGAACATACGTAACTCACGAAATTTGAAAACAATGTTTATTTTTTAATCAGACCTCGTACATGATCAAATAATATGAACATTGAACACATTTATTTATGTATTTGCAATTCATTAATTTTCCTTGATTTAGTTAATTATTTATATAAACACAATTGACTAAAACGTTTTGTGAACATGCATTGTACATATGTAACGCAAAAATAAACATTTGTATAATAAAATATTTATTTACATCCTTTTTTTTCGTTTCAGAACACAACATTTCTCTGGCAACCTCCGATGTGTCTTTCAACATCAACAACACAACGATGTGGAATTCAAGACAAAATTTAAAGAAGACCAAAAAAACACTAGTAACTTTAAGCAAACAACTACTTCTGCTACCACTACAACTAAAATAACAGCACTGACCAAACGAAGCTGTAACATTAATAAATTATAAGATAAAAAAAAAGAAGGAAAAAAAAACACAATACTACGACAGCAACAACTGCAACTGCAACCCAAAAGATTCAAAACGAAATATTTAAAACAAACATACATACACTACGAGAACGAAATCAAAATTCCAAAAATATTATTAAAAAAAACAAAGAAAAACAAAATTCCATTTTTGAAACCTCAAGAGTTAAACTGCATTTGGTTTTTTTAAACGTTCCCAGTTTTTAAGTATTACAACGAAACACCCACGATCTTTTCGAGAAAACAAATAAAACATTCCTTGGAACTATATCCAAAAATAAACACACAATTTTGTTTACAATTCAAATTATCTCTACAGCAACTTTTGCCATACAAATGTAAAACGTCTACAAAAAAAAAAAAAAAAACTAACAATTGTTTTTTTTTTTAATTATTTCTATTTATAACTTTTTATTCATGTTTGAGCGTCTCATGTGCTACCCTGTGAATGGTGCAATAAATACAATTAGTTTTCTTCACACCTTTGCTACTTATTTAATTTTAATTCCTCTGTTACGGAAACGGAACTGACAAAGTTGCCTCGAAACCCATTGAAGTCCTCAACGAAAAAATTGAGAAAAAAAAAACACAAAAACTTTAAAACAGCTTTAAGCTGTTGAGTTTTTCTTCTCTTTTGTTTTCCTGTTTTTCTTTAATTTGAGATTTTTTTCTGTCACGTGTTTTAAACACACGTTCCATCCAACACATTGTTGTACAAAATGTCTATGATTGAAAGGAAAGTAGGTGGTGGCGCCAGCAGTGGCGGCGGTGGTATGGTGGTTCCCGAATTGGCTGTTAGAGAAAATCATGACTTTCATGTGCACGGCTCCAATATGAAGCATTCGTTGAGTACACCATCTGGGGTGGATGGTACGCCGTCAACGCATCGCCATCGTGGTGGTAAAAAAATTACCGTGCGCATACAAATGCTCGATGACACCGTGACAATATTCCAAGTACAGGTGAGTTTATATAAGTATAAACAGTTTTTATATTTCAAATATTAATACATACTGAACATGTGATTTATTTGCCTAAACAAAAATTGTTAAATAAGTGTTTATACTCTGATGCGATAAGTTTTATTGGAAAGGCTTGCAAAGGCATCTAAAAAATGTATTTCGCAAAACATTTTGATAATGTATGAAATCAAAATAATTTTTCTTTATCTTGTACCAGGGGATAACCCCTACAAGTGCAGTGCATTGTACTAGAACTAGAACGAGTAGGTTGAGAGGAGGGGGAAAAAGGGAGTAGTGTTTGACTTGAACTTTCAATCGTTATAACAGGCGGGAAACAAGTCTGTACACAGCTTATTCCACAGACAAAGCGTGCGGCTGAAAAACGATTTATCTCTGTAATGCGTAGTACGATTCGCCGCGCAATCGACCACAAATGCATGAGCCGTGGACGATGTACGCGTATTACGTAAAAATGTGCGGGTTTCGGGAACTATCTCCCTAATCTCATCAGAGCAAAATCCACTGTAGTAACGATAGAACTGAGTAGCGCACCCTACACTGCATCAATGCTGCAGTGAGTCAATAAGAGTTGGATACCCTCCTGTCACCGATAAGTTTCTTCGCTCTCCTTCGCTCGAGAAACCGCAATATAGACTTTGGCAGCAGTCACATGTATGTATTCCGATTATTAAAAAAAAATAGAGCTCTTTATAAAACAAATATGCACTATACTCGTAGTTTTGAAAACTGAATCCAAAAATACTGAAAGTTATGCTGAGCCCGCTCGCAAAACCTCGAAAAATATTCAGTCGAGAAACTGCAGGGTCAATCATTCGAAGAGTGATCTCAAAATTTTAAGGAAAATGGCTTGCTTATGGATAGAATATGTAATGATTAACATCAGCAACTGCCTTGACGCCCTTATCTGATGATAGGCTAGCTCCATTGTCTGCAAACAGAACCTACCGGGGTCTTTGCTGATTCGCGTTCTGTCAATTTGGTGAGGATTTCCGATGTCAAACACAACATAAGTACTCGTAATGCGGCTTCCTAGAGTTTTGCGTGCTACAACAAATGAGGGACTCCTTTCCCACTATGCCGCAGAAAGTAGAGTTCCCTGGTTTGGTTCACGCCAATGCAAAACGCTCTCTCTTGTTTATAGACAGATTTTGAAATTGATTTACATCAGCACCTGCCATGACGGCCTAATCTGATGATGGAGGTGAATTTTTGACGATTAAGCGCCTCCGTGCGGTTTGCAAAGCTCTCACAGGTCGTGACTTTTGCCATAAGCTTGTAGCCATATAGACAAAATCCTTGCTGAAGACTTTGGGCCCTCTAGTTCCTACTGTAAGCAATTTACCAGGAGTCAATGGAAGACAAGGCTTAATGAGTTTGCAGGCCAAAGTCCATTAAGAACATCAGCCCTCAAACAAGTTACCCGTCTAACCATCATCGCTAAGTGCTTACAGTATAGGTATCTGTTGCAAGACAACGGGAGCTATAAGCCCGCGATAACTGTTATGCACCAAAGTTATCAGGGAAACTAATTCCGCTTCGTGCGATTTTAGGTTTCAACCGCAGCCAAAACGTTTCAGCCAAGGCAGGCACCTTAACCATGGTCAGCACCAAGAGATCTGCGGGTCCCCGAGGGGCTTTGCAGATTCCCATTTTGCCGATTTTAACCCTGTTGTGGTCTCAACTCGACCGCGCGTGTCTGCATGATATGTGGATAAGCAAGACGTCACTACTTACAACATTGCGCTGGAGGCAATCAGCGTTCAAACAATTTAATGTCGTGCGATTAGTCTATAATCAAGCTGGACTTAGAAAAAAGGTGGTGACATATGGTCATGTCTCAACTATGGGAAGCATAGTGAACCTTCCGGAGAATATTGATAATCGTTCACCGGCTCTGCTGCCCGACAAGAGATTTGATATAATTTTGTCAGGCATGGTCAGGTGCTTGAGATCTTTACCATTAAACACGACAGTTGGTGGGGGTATTTTCATCCCCGTTTATGACAAAATGAGTATAACGCAACTTAGGTTAAAATGACGGCTATAATGAGGGCACTTAACTTGTTGCGTTACTACTGGATATACGAAAGGATATCCGAATTTGCGCTGATAATAATGCTGCATTTGTACCTGGAACTTTTCTGGGTACGGGGATACAGTGAAATGCCTAGAAGCGTTTTAGTGGATGAAGTGGCAAAGGCCGGGGTCCGGTAACAACAAGAGGATGTAGTTAGTATGGTTGGGAGAGGATATCCAAATTTTAACTGATAATAATGCTGCATTCGTACCTGGAGATTTTCTGGGTACGGAGACACATTGAAGTGCCTAGAAACGTTCTAGTGGATGAAGTGGCAAAGGCCGGGGTCCGTATACAACAAGAGGATATAGATGGTATGGTTGGGAGAGGATATCCAAATGTTAACTGATAATAATGCTGCATTCATACCCGGAGCTATTCTGGTTACAGAAACACAGATGCGTCGCAGTAGACGATACGGAGTCCGGTTACAATAAGGTGATATACTTATATGGACTGGTTGGAATTCCGCTTAAGAGCTGTAAAAACTTTCAGTAACAACACAGGACAGATATGCTAGTGAGGCTACCTATCGAATATCAGGGCCCAGTTATGATAATGGGGAGATTATTATTCTTAGAGGCCTGCCGGTTAAAACTTCCATTTAATGATTTCTGTAGAAGTTCTAGGGTCGTAATATTTTTTGAACATATTTTTTTTTCAATTCTCATTAATTTGTTTAAAATTATGGAATATATAGTTAAATTTTTGAAAATATTTTTCAAAGTTTTCTAAGTCTACTGTTAACTCCTATAAAATTTCAACATATATACAGCTAGGAAACACAAAATTCAACACTCCATTTTTCTTATTTTAAGTATGTACTCGGGATTGAGTCAACTCTAAAATTCTTGAGTCAATCTCATTTTAAGATTGATTCGATTTCAGGTTTCCTCAAATTAATTTCATTTATGGCTTGTTTCAAGATCGGATTCAGATTTAATGAATAATGAATCTGAATCCGATCTTGAATCTTGAATAATCCTTACTTGAATCAAGTAATCCGTACTTGATTTAAGAGAAGCCATACTTTTGACACCGTTTGGAATTGATTGAAGTACGGATGGATTGAGATTTCTTTTCAGTGCACATATTTGATTTTCGACAATTTAATTAAATTTGAATATGCTAGAATAAAACCAATGTAGTAATTTCTGCTTAAGCACAAGTCCTTGGGTGTGGTCCCGTCAACAAAATAACGAATTAATGCTCTTGTTTTATGACATGCATAGAAAACAGTTTTTGTTGTTTGAAATTAAGCATCTGTGTTACTTTACAGCGTTTCTATTTTTTTTTTTATTATTAAGTTTTGCTTTCTGCCTTCTGTGACAAAAAAAAGAAGAAAATAACAACAAAACTTTGGTTTTTGTAAAATCCTTATTTCAGTATTTTAATACCATTAATGTTGTGAAAAATATATTGTTTGTGTCGTCAACTCTACGAGTGAATGAAAAGTTGTAAAGGTTTCAAAAAATAAAAAAAAGAAGGAAAAAAGTTATTATACTTTTGTTATATCGCACAGTTAGTAAGTGGTTTTATTATTACAATTGTGCACTTTAGTGGGTGGGAAATAGTTTGGAGAGCAGTAAAGTGGAGAGCTTAAGTTAAACAAGGCAGAAAATATGTTTTGGAGTTGGCTGGATGTATTGTAACCGCGTACGTTGACAAAAACTATTGGGAGGAAATAACAGCAACCGAAGGAACTGTTTGTTCAGATGCAGTGTATGTGTGTGTGTGTGTGTGTGTGTGCGTGAGTGTGTATTTGTATAATAAAAGTTTAAAAAGCGGTTAATAACAAACACACGAGTGGTGAACATTTTTTTTTTGTGGATTCTTGCCTCAAATAAGTTTACAACCACAGAGAAAAATTCATAAAACTAATTACAAATTTTATTATTTGCAGTTGATACACTCTTTTAATAATAAAATCAATGAATTTATATATGAATATATATGTATGTACAGGGTGGTGCAAAAATAACTTTCCGATAATCAGCATATCGGTTGTGGCACGTGCAGTGTATGCCGTAACACTGTCCTGTTGGAACCACATGATTTCCAATCCCAATTCATCAAGTTGCGACAAAAAGAACTCGTTAATCATTGCTCTGTAGCGCGCACTATTCACCGTAATCGTCTTCAAAGAAAAAAGTTCCGATGACTCCTCCAACAAAAACAGCACACCATGCAGTGACTTTGAGCGGGTGTAATGGCTCTTCGTGGATTACACGCGGGGCATTTTTAGTACCCCAGAAGCGTAAATTTTGCTTATTTACGTACCCGCTAATATGGAAATGGGCCTCATCACTCATGATTTTTTTTTTATGAAAAATCATCTTCGTCAATATTCCGCGTTCAGGAGCAGTGTAGCGTAACATTGTTTATTAACGTGTATTTCGCATGTGTTTACTACTCAAATGTCAAAACAGAACTGACATTAGGGGCCAATCGCAAAATTTATAGCATTTTCTGATAGGAGGATAACTTTTGCGCCACCTTGTACCTGTTTCTATGATTTATGTATATTATTACAGAAAATTTCGTTTCAAACATAAAGTATGGGACTACATTTGAAATTGGGAGCGCAGCTGAATATTTTGTAATGTTCTCAATGACGAAAATTTCGCTTACGTAAGCGATGATACGACGCAGTAATGTGCACGCAGTAATGTGCACCTTACGAGTACATATGGTGGCGCAAAATTAGTCTCCCTATTGTAAGATATAATTGCTTTTGCAAATCACGTTTTACGTCAATTATATTTGACCTTTGTGAATTAGACAGCTGCACAACGCAAATAGACAAAGAATGGAGCGTTATACTCCGCAATGAACTTAACCTAACCTCAACACAACGCGACCAAATTGGACCCAAGTGGGCTGGCTTTTCAATGGATGGCAGCCTGTTAAACCTATACACCGCAAGAGCGTGGAATAATTGTGTAACGCGGGAGGAGTGATTGGACCGCACGATTGGAGACACACGTCCACAGGCAACTTGCTCCACAGACAAACCGACGGCTGAAAAGCAAATTCTCTCCGTAATGCGATTCACTGGGCAAGACGATGAACGCATATTACGTAAAAATATGTAGTTTTCAGGAATCTTATCAGAGCAAAATGCATAGTAGTACCGATAAAACAGAGTAATGGTCCAAGCACTGCGGCTATGGTCCAGTGGGACCATAGAGTTGAAACCCCTA
This sequence comes from Thecocarcelia acutangulata, assembly GCA_914767995.1. Taxonomy (NCBI): domain Eukaryota; kingdom Metazoa; phylum Arthropoda; class Insecta; order Diptera; family Tachinidae; genus Thecocarcelia; species Thecocarcelia acutangulata. The sequence goes on along the minus strand of OU612094.1, from coordinate 32,575,644 downwards.
CTATCTGTAAGCTTCCTGGCCCTCTCCTGATCACGGTCAAGTAGCCCCTAAATAGACTTTGAGACACCGACCCAAACATGGGAGCTATAATCATCTTCGGTCGGATATGGATGATATAAATAGCAAGGAGATCGGATAGAGTGAAGTATGTCTCACACCGTTTCAAAAGACCGAGACACTTGAATGCTTCCTTAGAGGCATGATAAATGTGCTCAGTCCAGTGAACATTACATTGAGGTTCTATGCCAAGATAATCTTACTGCCTGAATTAAAAGAGCGAGGCTTGGTGAACATGTGGTTTTAACAAAACAGTGCAACCGCACACACAGCTGGAGCTATGGAACCATTTTCTGCTCACGTAATATCCTATTTTGACGATTTGCCATGGCCAGCAAGATCACCTGATTTTACCATACCAGACTACTTAAAGACGCTTATTCCAACAAAGTACCAGACAATCGCATTTTGTTTTTTATATCTTGGACCAGTAGTCACGGGATGACCCCCCATATGCTGTGCATTGTACCAGAACTAGGAAAATAGGTTGCCAGAAGGGGGAAAGAGGTGGTAGTGTTTGTGAACATTTGACTTGAACTTTCCAATGTTAAAACAGATAGGAAACACGTCTGCAGGAGAATCTTAGACAAGGTTGTGGACAGTTATCACCAGAAATATTGCGGAAAGTTATGGAAAATGCGATAAAATATGTGTCAACACTGACGGCAGGCACTTGACTGATAATATTATTTATTTAGTAACTATACAGTTGCAAAGTAAATTTGCAAAGTGTAGCATGCACAGCATGGGTGGGGTGACAAAGACCATAACGCCCAAGATGGTATTAACAGTACTTTTGTAGCGTCGCTGTGATTAACTATAACGACATATGCCTTCACATAGGAAGTTTCCACGTGTTTAATAATAAATAACCTCTAAAAAAAATGTAAACCAATACAGTTAGTTGAAGCAAACCGTTAACCAGTGCGAGTGAGATGCAAAACTCTCGAAGACCGAACAACAAAAACAACAAGCCTGACCGCACTTAAGAAATAATTACGATGACGCGAGAGCTGTTCTTCAGCCCAGAGCTGCTTTACGACTGAACATGTTAGTTGGTGTAAATAGTAGGAAGATAATATATTTTTCAATTTACAGAAAAAGTTGTACAGGTCCAAATAAAGATTTCCAACACTCAAAATATTATTATTTTTTTTATTCAGTAAAAAATTTATTAAAAAACGGACCTCCTGAACACGAAAAAAGCTATAATTTTTTTTTCAAAGTTTTTTAGATAACGGTACTTTTGTCTTTTTCGGTGTATGGTGTATTTCAAACCCTTGTGGAGCCCAACTAAAAACTCCGATCGAGATAAATTGCACATCGTTGGAAAGGTAATTGAATGCCTTTTCCATATATTCTTGTGGACTAATAAATAGTATGGCTATCGTTTTTTTCGACTTTTTTCTAAAACCGGTCTTCGAATATGTCGTTTTCGGTCGAAAATTAATTAACCGTTTAGCCGGTTTTTAATAAAATAATTAGAAACAAATTTTATAATAAAATAATACTTGATATTGATAGTTAAAGTAAAATTTGAACAAACTCAAAGTAATTCCCAGAAAGAACAAAGTAAAAAGACTTAAAACTCCTTAATAAAGTAAATATAGATCAGCGGTATATAAATGTATTAGCACGATTTCCCTTGAGGGCATTTCGTGGTGATCAATGATTTTTTTAAATATAGTCGCAAAACATACCTAATAGGACTCAGGTGAAGAATACTTAGGTACAATACTTTGTATGTATTCTTAATACGTTTTTTAAAGCAAATTACTCGAAAGGTCGTGTATTCTTGACTGCATATTTTAAATAATCCTTCAAAATCAAATAAAAATTAGCCACGTTTGGCGAGAAATCACCATATTTGGGATACCATGGCAACCGGCTGAAATCGCTCTCGCTTGCACTTGCGAATGTAATCGCTTTGCATGTGTCTTTACATAAATTTTGTTTTCAAGTTTCATATTCTATTTATTAAACTCCAATAGTCGTGTTTAGTTTTGTTGAAAACTTTGCTGTTCTTACTGCATAACAATTGTAATTTATCGAGTGTAAATAGTTTGTATGAAAAAGGAAATGTAAACACTCTACACTTGCATTAATATTAAATGTCTGAGCCGATATAATACCACTTATGTTTTCCTTTTTGCCGTTTTCATCCATAACATTTTTATATATTGCGGTTAAATTTCGGTTGAAGTACGAATGTGTTAAGGCACTTTTTTTTGCTTTTAGTGTTCTACTCTTTGATAGAAAGCGTAATATTTAAGTACCAGAAAAACAGTTTCTGTTTCTGCTGTTTGTATGTATGTGTGTGTAGTTGTTATTATATTGGCTGCTGCTTTTGTTTTCCTTTTTTTTTCTCTCTCTCTTTTGATTTTCGTGTGGCTGCCAGTTTGTCATAAAGTTCGAGTACAAGAACCAATATGCTGCTGGTACGTGTGTTTGGAGTGTTGAGTGAAGTAATTTTCATACGTTTGGTAATACCTTGGCGCGACGTAAACGGTCAAAGACCTTTAAATATTATTTATATTTGTATGTCTTTTTCCCCCTCTTTTTGTGAAACGTGCGAATAGTGCCATTTATATTTTAACATTTAATATTTTTGTTAAGGGGGCAGATACTCGCATTCTTGCCTTTTTTTTGTTCTATTTTGTCATAAGTTCGTTTGTTTACTATGGAGCACATTCATGGTATAGTTGCCAGGTTTTTTTTCCTTTGCCTTCTTTTTGCCCAGCATTAATGTTTTTATCATTTACACTTTCTGCGCAGTGCTTGTATGTATGTGTGTGTGTGTGTTTTTAAGCCTCTTTTGCTAGTTGACTATTTTATTACTAAATGAGATATTGGCTGGTTATAGATAATTTTTAACCCACTATCGAAATTTGCAATAAAATAGAAAATGCATATGTTTTGATAGGCGCTGTATGATTAATTGTTAGCTAGGCGACCACCCGGCGGGCAGGTTTTGTTTTGGCATATTCCAAAAACATAAAAAGTCGCTTGATTGACTAGAAAAAGTCTAGGACCACAGAAATAATATTTAACACTCATTAAACTTTTTAATTGAATTTTTGTTCTCTGCTTTTCGATACTTTCAAAAAGCAAATCGTAGCAACCAAAGGTTGTTCATTTGTTTGAAAGGTGTAAAGAAATGTTAGAGAAGTGTATAAATGAAAAGGCTTGTTTTTTGTGTTTTGACAGGTATTATTAGAGCATTTTTCTTTTTAAATTCTCAACAATTTATTTAGATTGTTGGCATATAAAGTTGAATGTTTGATTTTTTCTTTATCCTAATTTTTCGACCTTTTTCTTAAATTAAGATGTAAGGATCTTCAAGCTTGAGGTCTTTTTATAAAAATTTTTTAAAAAATTGTTTATTTAATTCAATATTTCGTCTTCTTCAGGAAAATTTTTCTTGATTTTTTTTTCCTTTCAAATAATTTATAAACAAAAAAAAATCAAGAAAATTGTCCTGAAGAAGTCTTCCGAAGGAAGACGAAATATTGAATTAAATAAACAATTTTTTTTTAAATTTTTATAAAAAGACCTCAAGCTTGAAGATCATTACATCTTAAGTTGAATGTTTGAGAATATCTTTCAAAAATTTCCAAAGTCTACTGATGATTAGGGTAGTTCCTATGAAATGTCGACATATAGATAGCTGGGAAACATAGAAAACAAGCTATTTATAATTTTTTATTGGTTTTCTTTTATTGTAAATTTTTTCTTAAAAGAAAATTGAAAAAAAAAAAATTAAAACAATTTTTTAAAATATGTATTATATCTTGAGCGCCAGCTATCATTCAGAATCCTCCCCAATCTGGCTGGCCATTTTCACCTTTCCGTGCTCTATGATCGAGACTTTAATTTTCACAAAAAAATTAAAAGTTTCACGAAATAATTGAAAGTTTGTCTTTTCTTGTAATATTTGTTTTTTTATTATATTTTTTTTTAAATCTTTATTGCTGAGTATGACCGAGGACATACGGCGAAATATAAACTCAAATAAAATTTTTACAATGATTTCGTTAGACTTCAGTAAGGCATTTGACACCGTGAACTACGATATTTTAATTAACAAATTGTTGAATTAGTTTAAATTTTCTGCCACATCTTGTAGACTATTGTTGTCTTATATTAGTAAACGCAGACAGTTTGTTGGTAATAATACGGCGAGATCATCAATTTTAAATTGTGTGAGTGGGGTACCACAAGGATCGATCCTTGGGCCTTTGTTATTTTTAATTTATGTGAATGATTTTGATAGGTTCGTTGGTTCTAGTTTCTGTAAAAGTTTTCAATTTGCTGATGATATAAATTTATTGTTTTCTGGTGAATATCAGTTTATGGATTCCCATGTGGCTAGTATTAATTACGTGCTAAATCAAGCTTCTTTATGAGCCCAGCAAAACAAACTTATATTTAATCCAGCTAAATCAAAAGCAATCATATTCAAGTCATCTCAATTAAATTATTATTTTAATATTGTTTTGCAGGGAAAAAATATACCGTTTGTAAACACGATAAACTGTCTTGGTGTTGTCCTGGATAAAAATTTATCGTTTGAAAATCACATTATAAAAATTGGTTCTAAGATAAATTACACGTTGAAAACTTTATATAACTCTAGTCTTTATTTGCCGATTTCAGTACGCCGTCAGTTAGCTCATGCTCTTCTTATGCCGCATATTCGATATTGTCTGGTGGTTTACAGCGGTGTCACAGCAAGAAATCTTAAGCGAGTGTGTCTCACAGTAAATCGTATTGTTAGATTCACTTTTGCGCTTAATATTTCTATGCATATATCGCACTATGTTGAAGATTTTTTAAATTGTTCATTTAAGGACTTTTTAAGGATTGAAATTTTGCTGGCTTTACACCAAGTCGTGACATCAAAATTCCCATCTAGCTTATTCGAACTGATCAAATTTTCTAGATCTACTAGGAATCCCGTTTTGGTGATCCCTAGAATATCAAATTCCACGTTTGGACGATTGTTTTTGGTAAGGGCTTTTAGACATTGGAATAATCTGCCCATAAATTTAAAGAAATTTAATTTTTCCAGAGCAATTTTTAAGCATCTTTTACTTAATTCTGCATTTTAGCCTTAAATTGTTCAATTATATTTTCGCAATTATAATGCACAACTATCGTTTGTACTTATTGTTTATATGCACTTATTTTTCCTCTTAGTATTAAATTTGTGTTATTTTTTTTAAATTATAAATGTATCTCATTACGGAAATGATAACATCTGTATTAATCATATATGGCCTTTAGGGGCTCGATTAATTATTGAAAAATAAATAAATAAATAAATAAAAATAAATAAATAAAATTCCTTTTTGTGTTTATATATTTCCCTTGACAATTGCAAAATATTTAATTTTTGTAGAGTTGTATTTATTGCTCTTGCATATACCTGTGGCTGTGTTCTGTAACTTTGGCGGGAAGTTCTCGCGTCGAAAACTTCTGAAACAAATAATTCCATCGTTTCTCGAAAAGTGAGAAAAAACTGCGTCTGTAACTCATGTCGAAAACTATCCAAAGTGATTACGTCGTTACGTTAGAAATTTCTGAAAATATAAAGCGATGCCGACATGCAATTTTAAAAATTAAAGCACCAGCCACAATTAGTACCGCCGCCGACCAAAAATTACTAAAGCTAAGAAATTTTGTTCGACGGCGTCATATTATAACCGCCGGCTATTCTAGAAAATTATGGTATGGCCAGGGTTGCCAGAATTTAAAGAGGTAAAATCTTCAAAACTCAAGAATTTCTCATGAAAAAATCTGCAAAATCTGCACTTTATTTTCCAAATCTTCAAAAAATCTTCAAACTCTTATTAATATGCCCTTTTCATAAATAATTTCAAAAATACTAACAATATATTGAAAGAAATTATGCATTTCAGAATATTAAAATGCAAATAGATTATTTAATGAGAAAACAAACATATATGAAAGTTGTTAAAATTGATGAATGTGGTAAAAATGCTGATGAATGTGGTAAAAACATTATATATTTAATAAACTCGGTTAGAATTTGAACATTATGTTAGAATTAAGTGACTTTATTTTAGATACAGCTCTGTGCTGGGGAACAGTTCTCGCGTTATCGTAATTATTTCTTAAGTGCGGTCAGGCTTGTCGTTGTTGTTTGGCCTTCGAGAGTTTTGAGTCTGGCTCTCACTGGTTAACTGTTAGCCTCAACTAGGTGTATTACTTTACAGTTTTTTGAGGCATTCCTTTGTTAAAAACGCGGCAATTTCTTATGTGAAGGCATAAGTCGTTATAGTTAGTCACAGCGCCGCTGCAAATTACTGTTATTACTATCATGGGCAGAAGGTCTTCGTTACTCCCCCCATACTTTACAAATTTCTTCGCAACTGTACGAGTATAGTTTAATAAATATTTTAGATGTCTAAACGGCATTTCTTGTTGTACTGAAAAATTATCACAACGAAAACCATTTTTCATGTTTTTTCTTCTTCGAATTTCCTTTTGACTTATTTGTTATGTTTTTAAAATTGTTTTATTTTCATTTGACTGACATCGATATTAGCAAAAGGATGTAACAAGGCAGCTTTATACAGGTAGTGGCAGAATTACAATTAATACAACACCAACAAACATCAACATGTATTTTGTTGGTAGAATTTACGAATAGTTGTCAAAATTTTGTTTAAAAAAGCAAGGAAGTCTATCTGTTTTTGACAAATTTATGCAAAGGAAACGAAAACAAGTTGCGCTTATACCACTACCATATTAAAGCTGCCTTGGGATGTAATTGTCGAAAATTAAAGACATGACTTAAAAATCGTCGTAAAAATGTAACATGATTTTGGTAACAACTTTAAAAGAGTATTATAAAAAATACTAAATTATCGTATGCATAAGCTCATATTACTTTCTAGAAACTTGCCAAAGTTGCTTTAACAAAGTTATTTGTTAAACTTCGAATGCAAAAACAATCAATTGCATGTAGCTTTCAACCTTTATAATTTTTTCAAAATTTTGCTTAATTTTCTTATATAACATTCAAAAACATGTGCAAGATGTTATTCCATTTTGTCTACTTTATAACATGAACGATTGATATTTTCGTTCTAACTTCGTTCTTGTAGAAAAAGTGCAAAAAGTTACTTTATTATTAAAAATTTTTTAATCTGCGTTTTTAGGCCAAAAATCTTCAAATCTTCATTTAGTGTTTTAAGAGAGGAAAAATCTGCAAAATGAAGATAAATCTGCATTTCTGGCAACCTTGGGTATGGCTCGAACGTTTACATTTTATTTACAAATAAGTATGTATATATTTGCACAAAATTTTGTGACATTAAAAAACAATTGCAATTTGTGAATTCTGAAAAAAACATTATAAAAGTATTACAATATACTTTGTTGGGTCGGAAATTAAAATTGTAGAAATTACAAACTTATATAAGTATTCCCTTAAAACTTGTTGTGTGAAGGGTATAAAAATTAAATAAAAAGTTAAAATAAAAAAAAAACGATCATTCTAAACTGTGTAAATATATATGTATATCATACTTAATATAACAACAAAATACTTATTTTTTCAGCATTATTATTCATTTAATGATTATTAATATTTGAAATACTATCTCGACAGCATTTTTATTTGCGAGAAATACTGACAGTTGAAAGCGGGAAATTTGTTCGCAAAAGTTTTACAGACACAGTTTTTCTGTAAAATGGCGAGTAATTTCGTTACGTGACAGCTATTACTCACCAAGAAAAGTTATAGCTACAGTTTAGTGAGAAAAGCAGCTGTTTGTTACAACTTTGCTTCATTTCTCACGTTTCAGTCGAAAAGTTTCTCGTGGCGAGAGTTACAGAACACAGCCACTGGTAGGAATTCGCCTTAGTCAGCCGATTTTTTTTATAACTTACTAAAAACTAAAAAAAAAACCTTAAAAATAAAATTTGAGAAAAGGTAAAAAAACTGAGCGCCCCGAAAATGATTTTTTTAATACATCGTAGTGAAAATTGTATTGCCTTTAAGTGAAATTTTAATATATATTAGTATTTATTTCATATTTTGTCTTTTTTTTTTTGCAGCAAATATTTAAAAATTCTTTTGCCAATCTACAGCTTTACATCTTATTTAAACATTAGTCTGTATGTAATATGTATGTATGTGTTCTGTCTGTCTTTTAGTGTGCAACACCCAAAAATTATCGGAAAAGAAAAACCAACAAAATTACAAGAAATTCATTTCATCTTTTTTTGTTCGCTTTGCCAAACTTCCATTTAGTTTAATGTGATCAGAAAGAAGTTTTTGGCCGAATGCCAAAATTAAAAGTTGTTAGGCAGCCAGAGTTGTTCACATATTCAATTTCTCTTGTTCGTTTTATTTGTTTGCTGCCTGCATTATTTAATGATTTTTTCTTTTTTTGCCTTAGAATTTCTTGCTTATTTTTCTGTGGTGTGGACCATAAGAATATTTTGTTGTATTTTTCTTCTCTTTTATCTAGCATTTTGGTAACACATCCTTTGTTCCACCTCATCGTCTCTGTTGGCTATACAGATTTTAGTTCATTTCCTATTTAGAACATCCGTTTGTATAAACATTTTTGCTTGTGCTGTTCTTGTATCTTCTTAATTTTCCCTGTTTGTTTTTTTTTATTTTATTTTTTTGCTTTTAATATTTTTTAGGCTTTTTATTTACTTAAAAATTTTAGCAATTCCTTCTTAGTATTTTTACTTGTACTCCTCGTACTTTACAACTTTTCACATAATTAAAAAAGAAGAGACTTTTTAGTTTGTGATTTATTGATAATCAGGAACAATTTGTATGTTCTGTTTAATTTGTAGCTATAGAAAGAAGGTGATTTCTTTTTTGTTTTTAAGGAAATTGAAGTAAAACTTTTTTCCACATTAAGAGTTCGTTAACTTTTTACCATAAGGAAATTTTAAGAGGAAGTCAAAAGTCGTAGAGAGGTTGTGCTATATTTTTAAATGCATACAAACATATCTTTACAAAATGTCGGTTTTTCCTATAAGCAGGGCTGGGCAGTATTTGAAATACTTGTATTTGAAATATCTGTATATGTATTTAAAACCCACAACTCAGTAGTATTTTGTATTTTTTTTTATCTTGGACCAGTACTCAGGGCATGCCCCCTACATAGGTTGTGTGGAGAGTGGAAAGAGGGAGTAGTGTTTGTAAACATTTGACTTGAACTTTCACACGTCTCTCTGTAATGCGTAGTACGATTCCCCGGGCAATCGACCACAAATGCTCTCGCATAGGAAGTTGCCACGTAGTTAGCAACGAAATACCTCAAAAAAACTGTAAACTAATACAGTTAGTTGAGGCAGACAGTTAACCAATGAGAGTGAGACACAAAGATCTTGAAGGCCAAACAACAACGCAAGCCTGACCGCACTTAAGAAATAATTACGATGACGCAAGAGCTCGTATTACATTTCTATGTAGCCTTGTTCATTTGTTATTAATTTATTTTTCCGTCGCTTTTCGTAACTCAATTTTCGATATTATCAGTTTTCTATACTGTCGCAGAATTCGAATCCGCTTTTGTGGCTTTTATTGGGAAAACGAAAACTCAAAAAATATTTCAGAATAAAATTTTATTTTTGAATATTCTTCTGTTAAAAATGATTTCATTTCAAAAAACTTTTTATTGCTTTGTTTTGTAATGAACTAAAAAACGGATTGAAATCCGTTTCCGAACGACATTGAATTCTGTGAAAAGTCTGATTGCAGGCTATTAACCCAGGTAGCCAAATACCAGGTAAGATAAGCATCGTCAAAAAGGCAATATTTGTATTTTTGCACAAGTATTTTGCGCTTTAGCAATTTTAAAATATGCAGCTCATTATTTGAGTCCGGAAAGCAACAAGCAATATTAATTAGAATTGTGATGTAATAGTCAATTTCTTGTAATTTTCCGTAAATGTTAAATTATGTCAATTCATACTTATGTACAATATTTTAAATTTATTTGTTTTATTTTTTAGTTTTCTTGTTGAAAGTCACAATTTTAATTTTATTTTCAAACAGAATTTCAAACAAAACTGAAAACCGGGAAATACATAAACTAATATGGCAGCACAGTTTTATGAAAAATGTCACAATCCTTATACTTGTCAGATGGTAATTGTTAAGGAAAATTGAAAGAATGAAACTACCTTGTATTTTTGTATCATGGTTTACATGGTATAATACAAGATATTTAAACTTTGTGGGAAAATTACCAAAAATGTGTTGTAAGTATTTTTTACGTTTATACTAGTGGGATAAGTATAATCAAAGTAGTATTATGAAATTCTAATAAATTTACTGATGGGTACAATTCTACAAAATTTACAAAAACAACATGCAATATTCTCGAACTGCAATTGTTTGAGGCTGTACCACATTTAGTTTATACTTGAAGTGCTGCCAATGCAAATTTAAAAATACACCTCTGGGGGGTTACTCTCTATTGCGATGCGAAAGAAAAAGCGAAGATTTAGTACCCTGCCTTGCGTTTTCGTATTTTCTTTTCGCATTTAATTTTCTCTTTCGTACATTTTATTTTATCATACTTCGCTATTGTTACATTTTTAAACTATTTCGCGAAAAAGTTTGTGCAAACAGCACTGAATACCAAATTGTACTCTTATCGCATCAACCTTTTGGCGGCCACACTCGGTTGCGAAGAATGGATACCATTGCCACCACCAGATTGCTCAATAGGTGATTCTACCGATATTGCTCCCGCATAATAGAACTTTTTGTCTAGCATTGGCTGGACGTAAGTAAAAAGCACATTTTTTTTATTATTATTAATTCTTTTATTTTTATATTTAGTATTAAGATTTGAATACTTATTGTTAGTTCATTTGGAAGATTCAATAAATAAAAAACGCATAAAAAAGCCTTTCGCATCGCAATAGAGAGTAACCCCCTGATATGATGAGAGCACAGAGTTCTCTAAAATGGTTTAGAAAATGAAGATTTACCGACCGCTTGCCAATTTTTGCATTTGGATTTTTCTCCTACTGAATAAATTTTGTTTTTACACGGTAAGATTTCCTTTGTTCTATACATATTTTTGACAGATCTTAATACTTGTATTACCATGTAAAGGTGCCTTAAGCAATGAGCCGTATAATCCTTGTATAATACATACAAGAAACAGCAATAGGTTCATATGATATTTTTCATATTTTTCATACTATATAATTGGCGAAGAAGGGTGGTAAATCTGTAATGCGATTCTCTATCGTTTTATAACAAAAGTTGTTATTGTTAAAAACTTAAACAAGCGATTAAGCAATTTTGTTATTCTGTACTGCTTTTGAACACACTTGTTATTATTTGAGTCAGCTGGTCTTGTTAAATAAACAACAGTTGTCTTTAAGTTGTTTAGTTTTATAAACAATATACATTTTTGTTCTCTTGAAAAATATATTAAATATATTATTCTACATTTCTTGTTAATTATATTACATTAGTTTCTACTTACCTCACAGATATTAAAATTTAAAGAAAATTTTCTTCTTATTTCGGCGGCAATGTTTTTCTTTTCTTTTGTTATTTCCGCTTTATGACATGTGTTTTACAGCGATGCCACTCGACTTCAATTTTTGTCAATGTTGTTATTTGTTACCTAGTGTCTACAACTGCGATTAACTCTGACATAATATCTGAGAAAACGTCGACAGAATGAGAGAGCGAATTTCTCTATTTCCATCTTCATATTTAACAAGGAGTATACGTATTGTTGTTTATCGTATAAGAAACCATAATTCATTGAAAGCCGAGAAGAAAACACATCTTGGCGCTCAATAGAATATTGTATAAATTTTGTATATGTGCATATTTTTTACAAAATCAATTACTTATAGTATATATAATAATATTTATTTAATATGTAAAAACAAATTATTTTCAATTTAAAAGGGTCTTTTTAAAGATATTTTGCAAAACTAAAAATCGGTAAAATTCCAATGGCGTCTTTTTGTAAACAAACGCATACACATCCGAATTTTAGACAGCTCTTATTATAAGATCGTTGCCATGAGATTTCTCTTACGAAAAATCTCATAAAAATTATTGTAAGACTGCGATAACACTGATTTTAAGTCTACACGTAACAGAATTCTCTCTGCGATTGAATTTCACGTTCTCATCTCAGATATTATCGCAGGTGTGGACACTAAGTTAGTTACAGAATAACAAAATCGTTACTGCAAACAATTTTTTACATTGACAATATAACAATGTCTATTATAGCTTAAAGTTACAGAATCGTACTACTGCACGTGTTATATTTCAAATAAGAAAGGTTATTGAACAATAATTTTATCTACAAAGCAAGAATTAATTAAATATAAAAAAAAACAATAAAACTTTTAGTCGTCTAACAAACATTGCGAGATTGAATGCCGAGTATTTCAGCAATGTGTAAAAATAATAATTAAAAAATAATTATATAATTATAATATTAAACACAATCGTCTAACAAACAAGAAATGCTATCTGGGCTATCTCTCAGCAACTCATTCATATAAATATGTCTGTGGATCTTTGCTTGGTTTTTATACTCAGTTAAAGAATTGTGTACTTAATTCAAGATTTTTTTATGACTCAAGAATTTTAAGCTTATTTTAAGACAACGCAGGTTTAGTTTTCTAACACTCAGAATTTTTAAGTACGACTCGTATTAAAAGCAAGTATGAAAAACTTAAATTTACTACTAGCTTTTTCTTTCTGTGTATAACTTCTATTATAAATTCCTTTGAAAACTTCTTGTTTAATTCCAAATCCACTAGCAAAATCACACAATTTACCAAACTTTACTTTTACTTCAGCATACAAACAGATTACACTTGTTAAGTTAATCCCAAAAGCTTAAAGCTTTTTAAAACAATTTTTTTTAAATGAAATTGTCAAATCCTTTGACAATTTACAACCCTTGGGAACTTTAACAACAATAACAACTAAAAACAGAAAAAAAACACATTAATGCTGTTTCTTCCGCCGCATTGAATTAAACTGCAAATAGAAAAAAATAAAGTTTTATCTAATGAAGTTTCAAACAGGACATTGTCTAAGAAAACTGCACACAACCTGCATGTCGTAGGCAACAATCAGTTTCACATCCACTGCCAGTCTGTCTTTCACATAAAATTAAAACTCAAAGCCCACAATTAAGTTGGTGATAATTGTTGGCTTTTGTCTAAGAAAGCTTTTCCTTAATTTTTAAATTGTTTTATAGTGTTACTGCCGCAATGGTAAGAGCTGGTAAGCCACAAAAAAAGTAAATAAAACTATAAATCATGAATGATAAAAAAGTTACATCCTTCCTGTGTGTGTTTGTGATTGTGTGTGTGAGTAAATCTGTGTGACTCTTTTGTTTTGCTGGTTTGTGGGCAAAATAGAAAGCTAAAGTTTTAAGGGTTTGCAATAGTTTATAATCCAATTTTCTTCTTCCGTTTTTCGAAAATGATAACAATACGGCAATAAAAAGAGGCTTCATTCAGATATGAAAACTATAGCACTTTAAAAGCGACAATTCTATTCTCGTTTATGCTTTCCCCACATTCGTTTTGGGAGTTATTTTAACGAGAGCAGGCGGGAAAATATTGATAAATAATATTAGTTTTACAGCTGAAAATTTAAAGGTTTTTTATTTTTGATGATTGGTTAATGTCAAGCTTTCTCAGAGATCGCAGTATTCGAACAGTTTTAGCTGGGATTTCATCAAACGAGCTCAAGATGAATTTAGGGGTAACGCAAGGCTTGGTTCTTTCTCCTATTCTATTTTTTATTTTCCTTAATGACCTTCCTTATTACACTCTCAACTTTTTTGCAGGTGCCAAGGTTCGGATGTTTCCGACCCCTGACTACTGTACTGACATCTAAGGGGCGCTGCTGAAATTCGTACTTTGAAAAGACTGGCTGAATTATGTGCGAAAAGGAGTTCTTACCTAATATCGAGAAAAATCATTGGTGTATTTTTTACCTTACTTATGTATATAAATAAATTTCCGAAAGTTTCAAATATCTTTAAAATCAGATAATATTTAGAAAAGTAATGAGGTTTCATACCCGAGCTGCTCAACTTTGACACCATGTAGGTCACCATATGATATAACAAGGTGGTTCAAATTTCATTATTCTTAAAGCATAATTCCTCCTCTATAATTCCTATATACATTATTTTATGATCAGATCGCACGTTTCTAAAATACAGATTTATTATCCTTTCTCTTTTTGTTTTCCCACACTACGTAACCTTGAAATATCTTGTCGCATAGAATACTGAGAAATCGAAACCTGTTTGCTTTGAGTTGGCAACACTTTTTTAACTGGCGGCAATTTTATCAGCTGTTAAGTGATGTACTCGTCCCCCAGCTAAAGATTTGATTATTATTTTTCTTGTCTTCTGCAATCAAAAATTATTGATCACAGCAAATTTCTATTGTAAAAAATCCTTCTTAAGAAAAAACTTAAGAATGGAAATACTTGAAATTAAAATCAACACAAATTGACGAAAAACTTGTACTAAAACCCGATGTATAAATGTACAAAACAAAAATCTAATTTAAAAATTATAAAGCTCAGCAAAAGTTCAATAAATTAATATTTACATCTCTGGGTACGGAGAATTATTAAAATACAAAGATATACTCTTATGTTTAATATGGTTTAACACTTCGACATAAAGAGGGTGGAGAACGCTTCCAAATGGTGCAAATTTATTTTGAAACAAGCCTGCCGTTGATTCCAATTTAGTGTATTCAATTATTTTTTCCTTTTTGATCAAGGGTTACTGATCGCGGCAATTATTGTTATAATTAAAAATAAAAATATTTCTTGTCTATAGCCAGGATTGAACTTGAACCAGACGAATGATACGATACCATCATATAATCTTACAAATATTAAAATAATTTCGACCATTTATCTTCAATGAAAACTGCTATGTTTGGATCGATGATAATCCTCAAATGTATGCTGAGACATCGTTACATACAGAAAAGCTGGTGGAATCATTGGTCCGAACTTCTTTAAAAACGATGCTGGTCAGCACGTTACAGTCCATGGTGATCGCAATAAAGCCATAATTATGTATATACATATACATATATATCTATAGTAAATTTTACAAGGAATGTATGGATTGTACATTTTATTTAGCGTTTGTCAAAAATTATAGTGTTTTACTTTTTTCTCGCTTTTGTTGCTGATTTTCTTACTTGGTGCTTTGAGTTCCATTTTGGCTGCCTGTGTGTTGCGTAGCTTGAGTGCGGACATCTTTATAAATAGTTAACGAAATCCCTTAAAGTCACTTTTAAGACTGCTTTCGCATTGCATTCAACACGAAAAAATGCCAAGGATTTTTCTTTCTTTTTTTCTGTTTTGTCAAGAGATAAACGAAACATAATTTTTGCTTCACTTCAGCAACAACAATTGCTGCTAGTATTGTTGCTACAATAGATGAAACCCTAAAAAATCTTACTGCTGACAAGTGGCAGTTGGAACAACAACAATTAGTTTTAATGTTGTTCTTTGATTGCATACTTCTAGCAAGGATTTTTAGATTTTATTTTTATTTTTTTATTTTGCTAACTATGGCTGTGTCTTTAACCACCCATAAGAGCTAAATGCCAACAAAAGTACACCAAACAACAATGCAACAACATAAAAATGAAGAAGAAAAAACGCAAAGTGGCGCAACAACTGCAATAAGAAGGCGAATGACTAAGAAGAAAAATACCGCAGTATACGAGTACATAAAGTAAAAAGCTACAAGTGACATTATGCGAATGATAACAAATAATGTTGGACATTTTCGAAAAAGTAGAAATGCGTAAATAGTTTAAAAAGGATTTGAAAACGATTTTCGTTAGTACACGGCCCTTTTAAGAGCTTGCTAATTTTCTTCTCCAGTGGGATGATATACAAACATCTAGGATGAGCCAAAATTACCGAAGAGCGGGGTTTAAAAATTTAATAACTTTTTCATTTATACATATAATAACGGGGGTCATCGCTTAACTATTTTCTATACTTTCCAGGTTGTATCCTTATTAAAAACAACTTTTTATAAAAAAAGATTTATGTTTTTTTTTTGGACCAGTACTCAGTAGATGACCTTTCTATATGCGGTGCATTGTAGTGAGCTATCAAAATATGTTATGAGAATGAGGAAGTAGTGTTTGTGGACGTTTGACTTGAACCTTCTAACGTTATATGGGACAGAATAAGGAATTTCTTTAGATCAGTACCTGCCGGACTTATATCAGTACCTGATGGGCTTATGTGATGATGGACTAACTCCACGAAGTGAATTATACACGATTTTACCAGTGTAAGGTTCACATAGGTCGTAACTTTCGCCATTAGTTTGTAGCCATATAGACAAATGATTTGCTAAAGAGTCCGGGCCTTCTAATCCCTCCTGTGTATGTAATTTTCCAGAAGACAAGGCTTAATTATTTGGTAGGCCGAAGCCCGTTAAGGAGCATCAGCTCTTAATCAACTCACCCATCTAACCTGGTTCTGGTTGCATACATTAAATGTATCTGTTGCAAAAGCACCTAGGAGGGTTATTAGCCGCCGAAAACCAGCGTTCCACCAAATTTTTCAAGAAACTAATTTCCCTTCCTGCGATGTCAGGTTTAAACCACAACCAGAACGTTTCAGCCAAGATAGGCACCTCAACCATGATCAGCACCGAAATGGTCTGCTAGCAGAACGTCCCGGGGACAATTGCTGACAATTAACCCTTGGTGAGGGTTTCGGAAGTACAACACAACATAAGTCAGGCGGGCAGAACCTCCCGAGTACCTTGCTGATCCTCGTTCTGGCAATTAACCCTTGGTGAGGGGTTTGGAAGTGCAACACTAACACAACATAAGTCAGGCTAGGAAGCCGCTTGTTTTATTTGCTACAACAAACGAGGAACTCCTTTACTTCTATTCCCCAGAAAGCAGAGTGCCCTGGTTTGGTGTACACCAAAGCAAACCCTACTCCCCGAAAAGCGTTATTCATGACAGGTAACACGTCTGTCGGCAATTTGTTCCACAAACAAAGACTAAGGAACGTAATGCGTTAAGTGATTCGCTGGGCATTCCACCACAAATCAACGAGCCCTGGATCATGAACGCGTATTGCGTAAAAATATATGGAGCAAGATAGAATATATATGAAAATGAACAGTAATATTGCACATCATATTGATGACAATTAATAATCATATGCGGTGTTAGCATATTTACTTGTAGTAACGATAGAAGGGAGAAACGCACCCCACACTACGGCGATGCTCTCTAGTAAGTCAATAGATTTAGATGTACTATTGTTACCGAAAAGCTTCTTTGCTTGTACTGCGGTGATTCTCCAGTAAGCCATCATTGAATTTCTTCGTTCTCTCTCTCTCTCTCTCTCTCTCTCTCTCTCTTGCACACGGTCGAGTAACCCCAAAATATACTTTAAGGTACTGTCCCAAACGTGAAAGTTTTATTCCATTTTCGGCCGGATATAAAGAGTATAAATAGTAAAGAGATCGGATGGTATGTCTTATACCGTTTTAAACCCGAGGTACATGAATGCATATTTGGTGGCATAGAAAATCTGTTTTGTCCAGCGAACATCACACCGAATTTTCATCAAAAGCATGTGCTCTCAGTATTTGTACCATCCATGAGGACAGGTGAATCATTGTTCGCTTGTGTATTAATAAACAACATTGGGTCTTACGAGCTTTGAAGTCAGCCCTGTTTTTACGACCCCATTCAGAGATTAAAAGAGTCATATTCTGCACCTATCTCCGATAGACTGAGCCTATAACTAAATGAGCACGAATAACAAATGTTGATGTCATCTGCACAAGACTGCATAGCGCTAGAAGTTTGACATAGAAGGTCGTTAAGAAAATTAAAAAATAGGCTAGGAGAATGAAGCGAGCCTTGTGGTATGACTGAATTAATCTTAAACTCGTTTGATGGCATCGCATCTATAACAGTTCGTACAGAGCGATTTAAGAAAAAACTTGATATAAATCGAGAAAAATCTTCACTGACACCACACACACAAACGTTATATCAAATGCCTTGGAGATATCTAGAGTCACCACTTTACTTTCCCCGAAATGATGAATCGTGTGCCATCATTTCTCCAAGAGATATGTCAAAAGATTGCCAGTAGAGCGACCCCTACGAAATCCAGTTTTCCATACTTTCCATTAATTTGGAAAATGCAGTTTTGCAATTGAGCGGTGATTTTCGGGGTTATTTGTCACACCATTTTTACGATTGGCATTACATTAGTATCCTTTAACACAATGTGAACTCGCCAACCTGGACATGCAAGTGTAGAAGAGCACTGCTTCAAGGTCAGTTCTCGAATGTCATCCGGTACTGGAGATTTACTTATATGAAAGTCGGGCAAACCCCTTTTTATTTGGTATTACAAATGTAAATTAACCACTGGGTTTCTTTAATATTTTTTTTTATCACAGTTTCAAGTTTTACTTTTGAATACACCCTCGCATTCTGTAACCACTTTTACAAATATTTATGCTGTTACTTTATAATTCATTTCTCCAGGGTCTTTTCTTTAAAACAATTTAACAATTTTTTCCCCGTTTTTTTTTTCTTTACGACAGACCAAAAAGGGAAAAGTTCTTTGGTGATGTTGAATTTTCATTGCACCATAAACGTTAAGAAATTGTGATAAATTATAGTCTATATTAAATTGAAATTTATCTTGATATTAAACAAAGAATAGTTCTTTACCTCTAGCAAATACTCATACATTGTTAGAAAACACTAAAGTAAAAATGTTTCTCATTGAAATTTGTAAAATGTTTTTTTAACTTCTTTAAAATTAACTTTTTTAAGAGCTTTTTGTAAAGTTATGAAACTATTTTGATTTCCTTTCTTTGCCAACATGAGTTTGAAAGAGTAGCTAGCTGTTTTCAAAAGGCTTTTAAATTAAAGTCTTGCAGCTACAAGTGCGTTTTTCTTCTTCCCCTAAAGCAAAAGTGACAGTCACATTTATTTTTCTTGGTTTTTATAAATATAATGAAAGAACAGCATTACTTTTCGGCTAAATTCTGTTTGCTTTAATGCTCATAGTGCACTGAACGGTGGTGATAAAATTACTTGTCATAGATCTCAAGCTCGCGTGTATAAAATACATTCATACATACATTTTCGTTTATAGTTCTTCTTTAAAAAAGATGAAAAAGTGAAAAAATGTTTATAAAAATGCTTGTTGAACAAATAATTATTTTAGTAATATAAACAATTAGTTGGTGTACATGTTTCTGTTCTTTTATGTTCAGTTTCTGCCGAAACATCTGGTTTGAAAAATTCCTTCAATTTGCTTCGCATTCAAGTCAGAGGATGACAACGAGTACGCATTTTTGTCGATGTGTTTGAACGGTTTTTTATTTGATCTCTAACGATTTAATATTTCCGAAGTTAAGAATTAAAAAAAAAATTTGTGTTTTCTTTTGACCTTGATCTAATTGATATAAAATCAATAGATCTTATAGTTTGTCCAAGATTTCTTAGCTTGATAGCTTTCAAGTTTTAAGCCTTAGTGCCGTATAATTTTTTTACTATATAACTCACGACAGTTTGTCTTTATTAACGCTCTTATTTGCAAACAAAGTTTGACCTGTTGCCACCTTTTTTAAAAGTTTCAATTTTGTTTTAAACGTCAGGCACTATACTGTAAATGTCAATAATAAAAATAAAATTGTGAAAGAGCGTTCATTTTATTGTGTGAAAAAAAAACTATTTTATTTCAGAATTCATAAATTTTTCAAATTTTAATTTATATTTTCATAATTATATGACCGTGTGGTGTTATCATATAAACGTGTTTTACCATATCGCTTTAAGCCTTCTTCGAATGTACAAACTTTGAATTAGCTATTACGTATAAACGAGCTATACGTATAAACGAGACAACAGTTAAGCAAATTTTGTTATGACAAATTTCTTTAATTTTATAAAATCCATTATTTTTTTAATACAACATTTAAGTAATTTAGATTTGGTATTAAAATATTATACAAAATCTGCTTGAGAACAACTTTAAAATTGTTTCTCATATAATTCATAAAGGTATATTATTATTTTTATTTTTATATACTTTTTAACTCCAATCACTTTTCTTCTTTTTATTTATTTCTGCAAATTACTCAAGACTAAAATATTACAATATTTCCTTTTTTTCAAGTCTTGAATCCCTTTATGGCTGAAACTGATAGAGCAACTGACTTGTTTGTCTAAGTTTGCTTTCGTTGCCACAAACGAATACCTGTCATTTGGCATCCAACAAACCAGCGATCACATACAATTTACTTTGCTGATGGCAGTAAAAATGTACGTGTTCAAAATTTTTAATAGATAAAAATTGAAGAGAAAGAAAAAAAAAACAATTTTTAAAGAATAAAAAAATATTATAAATAAATAATTAAAAAATGCAGCAGACTTAACTTAGTTACTCGTTGGCGATTACATTGCATAACAAAAGCAAACTTTATATATAAAAATAAAATTTGGCCAAGGGTTAGAGAGGGGGGATATAATAATAAAATAATAATACACTTAAAAAAATAGTTGAAACACATAACTTTGCTAATCATCATAAGTAAGCTTTTTTTTTTTGCTTAAAATCCAAATAAATACATGGCGGTCATGAAAATAGTAGTATTGAAATACTTGTAGTAACTGTGACTCTTCTGAATCCTATTTGAGGAGACTACAAACGACTTGCTTTTCACCATTGTTTCACATTCTGTCCTATGAACCAAATATACTTTTTCGGAAAGGAGAGAAAAAATAAAAATATACGTGTAACGGCGATTTTCATGTACACGTCAGAATTTTTTTTTCTTTGTATAAAATATAAAGCTCGTAGTGTCCGTCTGTCTGCCCGTGTAAAAGAAGTTATCTCTGTAATAATAATTTAATAAATTAGGTAATAAGTTTCCAAGGTCGTTTTTCGTCAGAAGTTGGCGATATCAATCTAACCAATCTGCTTTGCCATTTGCTTTTAGCCTTCTACAGAAATAATCTTAGTATACCACTTTTAATAATTCTAACTAGACGGCCCAGCCTAGACAGCTCGTGCATACGAGTACACTATCTGACAAACACACTGAAATGAAAATTTAATCCATCCGTACCTAGATCAATACCAAGTGGTGTCAAAAGAACCGTAAATAGGGATTTTCTAAACCAAGTATGGGTTACTTGATTTCAGTACTTACTTTTAGATACATTTAATCCCGAATCCGTACTTGAAATAAGCCCAAAATAAAATTGATTTAAGAAAAAGTGAGATCAAATCAATCTTAAAATGCGATTAATTCAAAAATTTTAGAGTTGATTCAATCTCGAATCCGTAATTGAAATAAGAACAATTGAGTCTATGATTATTTACTTTATTAGCTGCTAAAATTTATACCAACCAAAAAATATTTACAACATGTTTTTGTGTTTATATAGGTATATATCGCTTCTTTATTGCAACGTAGTCATATCTCAAAAAATTTGCTTTACGAGTTAACAATGCAGAGTTGTAAAAAGTACTACCTTTTATATTGGGCCAAACACTTATTCAAATTACTTTTAAACTATTTCCTTGAGGAAATATTAAAAAAAAAATCTAAGACTTGTATGGAAACTAAAATTTTGAAATGTGTTTGTCTCGAAACAAGCTTTTTTTAGTTATGACTATGTTGCAATAAAGGAGCGACATGTATACTCGGTTGTCGATTCTAAGGAACAGTAGACGTGGAAAACTTTAATGGTGAAAGGCCAAAAGGTACACGATAGCAAGCCTCAACAATGTGACCCATTACAAAAAATATTTATTTATTTTTTTAAATATCCGTAAATAAATTTCAACATATTGAACTTAATTTAATTTGGCAATGCTGTTAAAGGCGGCCGTGTGGCAATGTTGAATTTAGTTTAACTTTTTGTTTCGCGCTTCAACTTGTCAAACCAAAAAGTAAAGGAGAAATTCGTATCTTGGTCCTAGTTTTTCGACCTTTTCAAAGTACAATTGTTGTTTAAATGAGCTTGAAGTCACTTGTTGTAGGAAAAAACCGGATGTACAAATGTACAAAATTATAATTTAAAAAAATTATAAAAAAAGTTCCACAAAAATTCAATAAATTAAACTTTTTTAATTAAGTTGCTCTTTTTAGCCTTTAAGGCCTTTTTAGAGACAACTATTTTCATGCAGGTTTGGATCAAACACAACTTGTTATGTAAAACAATGTTTGAATTTTGTAAAGCTTAAAACTCTAAGGCGGCCACACTGAAGTATACTCTTATGCAAATGAATTTATATTACCATGATATAAAAAATACAAGGTAGTTTTATTCTCTCAATTTTCCTTAACAATCACCATCTTACAAGTATAAGGATTGTGACATTTTCCATAAAATTGTGCTACCGTATTATTTTATACATTCCCTTGTTTTCAATAATAAAATTGTGACTTCAAACAAAAATAAATAAAAAATTTTAAAATAAAATACATACATAAATTTAAAATATATAAAAATGTCCTGAAAAACATCTCCAGACTAAAATGCTACCGACACTATGTTTCAATGTGCCTTTAGTATAACGTGGATTAAGACGTTGGCTTTTCGGTCATCTAACCATCTATCAGAATCTTTTAAATTAAATTTGGACTCATCGAAGAATAGTATGGAATTCCTTTGTGTGGTGGTCAAATTAATGTGTTCCCTTGCAAATTCCAACCTGGCCAGTCTATTTTTCCGTGATATAAAGATCTTTTTTACACTTTTGTATGCTATGCTCCTAGTCCGCCTTCTGCAGCCTGCTTTTGTATCCTTCTGGGGGTAACATTTAATAACAATTGTGTGGCGATGGTTCTTGACGGCACGAATCGGTATTATTGCCTGGCCATCTCGTTTACTGATTTTTCGGGAACGAACAACGAAAACGGCTTTTAATTCTTAATATAACGCTGTGGTGAATGTCAATTTTTTTTGCAATTGTGGTCAGTGATTGGCCGTTATTAAAATCAGCTATTATATTTTCTTTTAAATGCACTGAATAATTATATCGCGCCATTTGTTAGAGAAGTTACAAGTCACGTACAGAACAAGTTTGAAGGCACGGAAACGACGGAAAACTATATGCAAATTTTCATATACATGCTTACTTTGATATTTAAACAAAAAATGACATCTTTTGGACGTAGGTTTTTCTTATTGTATGTAATGAAGAATATTCAAGGGTACGTGCATTAGTTTTGTCGCTACATCCGCGGCCATTCTAGTAGAAATAATTATTTATATATTTTTAAACCACAAGCATCAAATTTGTCCCTTTGTTTTCAATATCTAAAGAGTATTTTCTTTTAAATGTAATAATATTTTCTTTAAAATGGGCATTCGTTTGAATGCTTATTATTTCCAACTTTTTCTAATATGAACAATGCACTACACATTTCAGAAAAAATCTATTCTAGGAGTAAATACCCTTATTCAACTGTGTGGCAACGCCTTTTTATATTTCTCTCTAAAAATAAACTTCAAAAATCCTTATTACAAATAATAAAAAGAGAATGAAACTACCTTGTTTTTTTATATCATGTATATTACTACTATTTCAGTAGTCGACTACACAATGTTTGAATTTCTAAGGTGGCCACACTGAAGCATACTTTTATGCAAATGAAGTTATGTTGCTGCCGTGTTCAAAATATTTCAGTAATCGACTACACGACTACCGTTGCAGCTTTTTCTGCCGTAAAACCAGTTGCGGTCTATGTGTTTAAAGCTTTAAGCTTAAAAACAAATGTGGTGGAATTAAAAAATTTTAAATTAATTCTCAGGCATGTTCTGAGAAACGAAAATCGCTTAAATTTTGCGTTTTAGATTTGAAAACGCCAAATAGGTGTTCTGAGAAACGTACAACACACGAAGTATGGTTTTGTGATTTGAAATCGCCAAATAGGTGTTCTGGAAAAGGCATATAGCTTAAAATTGGCGACTTCAACTCGAGTGTGTATATTGAAGTGAACTGATTGAATTTGCTAAAACTGAACTTGCTAAAGGCAATAAAATTATTCACAATTAAAATTTATTATTTTTTTCTTTTTATTGCAATAAAAAGTTGAAAGAATTTTACATATTTTCAATTAAAAAACCTAAATTAAGAAATGTTTCTTTTTTTTTACAAATTTTTATTTTATTTTATACAACTACCACATACATACATAGGTATGTAAAACACATGTTGTATTTTTAAAAAAAAAAAACTCCGAAACGCCAGTAAAACGCACGTTTCTCGGAACATGCCTGTCTATCAGACCTGTTCTGTAATCACAGTTCTTTTTTCTGTTTTGTAGGTCCGAACCAATATTAGTTTGTCGTAATAAGCTCCAATTTTTCCAAAAGCTTTTCACAGAAATTATCGAAATACGCTGCCCTTTAAAAAACAGCTTAAACACATCAATTATTTAGATTTGAAACTAAACATAAAGTAAATATTTAATTACATACAGTTACAATAGAATTATTTGCTTTTTGCAAATGAACACTACATAAATAGTTCGAAAATGTCAATATTATATAGGTTTCGCTATTATTTATTTACACACAAATATTTTTGTTTTTGCGGCTAAAAGTGTACATACGTACGTATACAATCATCCACACCTTTCCATAATGCCTAAACTAACGTTATTCACCTCTGAACTCTAGTTGTGTGGTAAAATATGTATATATACTTACGTATGTATGTAAACCGCATACCAGTACAAGAATTTCTAATTTGAGAATAATGTACTTGTATATACGTATGTGCAACACGTACATATAAATACTGAACTTATAAACTTTTAAAGCATTAAACACATTCGAGACAGCAGGCTACATGAACACACGACTACAAATGCCGCTGGCTACAAATGTAGCCTGTAGCCAGCTACCTAAATATAATGAAAACGGCAGCTACATAATAAACAGCTGATATTGTTTTCTTTATGTGCTTATAAATATTAAAAAGCTTTTTTGCTTACAAAATGGCTGAGGGAAATTTAGAAAATTCTATAGTAGCTATTGCTAAAATAGTGCGAGCTACTTAGTATTCGCTGTAGTAATATATATAAATATTAAAAACTTAAATATTAGGAAATCACAATCAAAATTTACAATTAAAATTGAAACTTCTAAAATATGAACAGCCGCTTCTTTGCATTTCGGTGGTGCCACTTTCAATTTTTTTTAGCTGTTTTTAAAGCTATCACCTAGTGAAGAGCAAGAAAAATCCAAGAAAATGCAATGAACTATATGAAGACTAAAGTAATTTAAATAAATATAATTTTTGGAGCTTTAGATCTTTGTTTTTTGTTTTTTTTTTATAAAAAATTAACAATTCAAAATCTTCAATTTGTTATTTTGTTTGCAATTTGTTATCATCGTCAGGAAAATTAAAATGTAATTAAAAATTCTAATTAAAAAAAATTATTGTCAAAAAATTCCTATATACAAAAACTTCATACACAAAGAAAAATTTAGAACATTTTAACTTAAAATTCTTTTATGAATACAGTTTTATCGTGTTTCTTTTAAAAATGATTTGAATAACTGTTTAACATTTTTATGAATACATTTTGTGAATTTGTTCTCAAAGCGCTAATTTTTTGACTTTGCTTGATACATTGACATCACTTACAAAGCTTTTGTAGCCAACAAAAATAGAAATTAGTTTAATTGGACTACAACGACAAAATCAGCATGGACAACAACCTGCAGCCGTGCTGCTTGCTGTTTTCAAAATAATCATTTTCATAAGAACACGTGTATTTTAATTTTGAGCTTTTGTAGCTTGTAGCCTGCTGTCCCGAATGTGTTTAATGCTTAACGCCTGAATTTCGTATATTTGTGTTTGTGTAATTTTTTATAAGTTTTTGCATAATTTATTTGCCATACTAAGTACAAATGTGGAAAATTTCTATTCATTTTTTAAATACCAAATTAGTATTGTATGTAACGTACAAAAAATGTGTGTAAGTATGTAGTAACCCAATTGACCATGAATTTAAGATGTCTTAAGTGACAGATACAAGGCTATAGAAAATCGTGGTAGACATATGGATGACAGCTAAAACAAATCCTTGTCGAAATTTTGTAACAAATGACCGCGAAAACATGCATGACCACACTAGCAACAGTTTCTCTCACCGTATTATCGACAATAGTACCAACGACGGTTTCCGCTACCATACCGACTTCCACTGTTAAGTGTCAACGAATAAAAATGTATACTTAAATTTATACGTAAAATTACCGAAGGTGTTGAAATTTTTTATAAATTTTGTATTGCTGCAAAATTGTTTTATATGTTTTCAGTACTTTGTAAAAAAGACTTGCGGAATTTAAGTCGAACAGTAGACAATTGAAAGAAGTGCAGAAATTATTGAACTTTATTTTTCAATTGCGCAGACAATTTTGCATAAGATTTCGTGTTATCTTGTTGATTGGTTACACTCAAAAAGCAATACAAATAACTCAAATTACCTCAATTCTGTTTTAATATAAACAAATAAATTACTACACAATCCGAATGAATAATAATAACGACTCTACTCGTGAAGAAAACCAAGCAACCAGTATCAAATACAAAGAATATAAGAAGAAAATGTTTTATATATTAGTATTCAAATAAATGTAATAGTATGTTTCCATATAGCTGTTTTGCTTGAAAACACGTGTTTTGCTTAAAACATGTAGAAATGAACATGTTTCCCCATACATTTTTGAAAATAGCAAAACACCTCAATCTAAGTGTTTTGGAGCAAAACACTTCGAAAATGTTCTAAACAACACTGCTCTTACTCGATAATATGAAATACAACATTGGGCTATTCATCCAAAGTGATTGAAAATTTCGAAAAAATTACATATTCATTTGTCATTTAAAAAATTAAATAAACAATTAGAACTCAACAAAACAATGAGAATTTTTAATTCTTTCACCCAAGACATGTTACTATATGTTTCTACATGTTTATAATATACGAAACAACAGTAAAGAAAAGGAAGAACAATAAAAAAGTTTTAAGATTTGCATACATACTGGTATATTATAGATTCTATGGAATGGAGTTTGCTTGCCATCATGACGGTTGGGACTTAAATATGTATAATAGAAGTTTCAGATTATTCTTCAGCAAATACGAGTATACAACTGTGCTCCAGCTAACGCAGACTATAAGACTGCAAATCTAGTCCAAGACAACTTCGCTTAATGACATAAGCGCTAGCCAGCACAAAATAGTTTATAAAATAAAAATAAATAGAGGAAAACAACAGCAAATGCTTTCGCCTATAATTTGACTCGCAATAGTCTTTTTACGTCAATACTATTTTTTTCCTTTTAGGACCAGGTGTATTGCCTCACCATTCATATTGCAATGAAGTCTTGACCTATGCTTCTTTGCAACCCAATTTTAATATAATTATTGCATACTACAACAATACAATACTTAACATTCACCCCCCCAGTAAAAATATTCTTTCAAACAGCTAAAAAATTTAGTCTAAGAACAAAATCCATAAAGCCAATATTGCCTAGTCCTACTTTACAAATCTGCCTCAATTTGATAGAACCGGTTAATAAACTCCTTCCTGAAATCTTAAACGAATAAAATCTATTAAAAACCAAAAACCGTACTATATATAACATCAGTTATGATACAACTTCTTAACAGCAACTATTCTATTCATTACTAGGCTTCATAAAAATAGTGAACATCACGACTGCTCTGAATGATCTAAAGAAAAATAAAAAAAAAAAACAGTAAAGATCAATACAAAGCAGGGAACATGTTTTTTTTTAAACTTGCAAAATATCAAAAAATTTGCATGATTTTCAACAAGAAACATCGCTTCAGTCGAAGGAATATTGAAAGTAACATTCTTATGCTCCCTTTAATGTTTCTTCGTCTGTATGATATATTATATTGAAATAGGAACCAGTTTTAATGAACTGGCATTTTAATTTTTACAAAAACTACAAATAAATTAAAAATAACCTAACGTCAAACTGAATTCGAAAATTCGAAATTAAAAACATTTCATATATCAGTGGAAACACTTCGGCATGTTTTCCTCAAAACACGTGTTTTCCTCTGTAGTGGAAACATGGTATAAGTTGTATTCATATTTATGTAGTATTCTATTAGTAATTAATGCATTACTTTGTTCTATCGTTACTACAATGGATTTTGCTCTGACGAGATTAGGGTTGTTGTTCCCGAAACTCGCAGATTTATACAAAACATGCGTTCATCGTACAGAGCTCATCCATTTGTGGTCGATTGTTCGGGGAATCGTACAACGCATTACAGAGAGAATTCGTCGTACGTTTCACCTATGGAATAAGTTGCCTACAGACAGTGTTTGCTGTCTGTTATAAAAAATTCAAGTCAAATATTCACTAACACTACTCCCTCTTTCCTCCTCCTCATAACCTATTTTCCTAGTTCTGGTACAATGCACTGCATATGTAGGGGTCATCACCTGAGTACTGGTCCAAGAATAAAAACAAATTTTGTTTTTTAATTTTTTATCTCTAAGATTTTAAAAAATAAGTGTTTGCACATACCTACATATATATTGTGTAAGTCAATATTTAGAACCATTTATTAAAGAGAAATAACTAAAAATTGATTAAAAATTTAAATAATGTGTGTATATCATATATAACAAAGTTCTTTTATCAAATAAAAAAGTATATAGAGCTTGTTTTTTCTGTTTCCCAGCTGTCTGTATGTCGACATTTCATAGGGCCGACCCTAATCATCAGTGGACTTTGGAAATTTTTGAAAGATATTCTCAAACATTCAACTTTATATGCCAACAATCTAAATAAATTATTAAGAATTTAAAAAGAAAAAGTTTTAATAATACCTGTTAAAATATATTGAAAAGATATGAGAAAGAATTATTGCACAATAAAAAACTTATAAAGATTTCAAACCCTTTCAGTACTTTACGGCCACCCTGTAAAAATTTTGTAGTTTTTGTTTTCATGGAGTTCCATTATTTTCTGCAAAAATACGTTCATCATCACCATTCATGGTTTGAAGACCAGATGGAATAAATTAACACTCATCTTCTCGCCCGCCCACCTTCACTTAATTTTTTTTAGAAATTCTTACCAAGAAGGCATCTCGTGCACATATGTATATTTGAAGACGTCGAAGTTGATGTCGTTTAGGACGATATTGCCAACTGGGATATGTAGTTATGTATTTAAAGAGTGTTTTTTATTGAGGTATAAAATTTTAAGCTGGCAACACTTTTTAACTGGCGGCCATTTTAGCAGCTGTTAAATAAATTATGTTTAGTTTGGTTTGTCATTTCAACAATGGCAGTCACACGATCACCTAGTAAGCCATAGATTCGTCTTTGGGCGAATGGGCCAAAACAAGTTTGCCGCTGATTCCAAAACGAGTTTTTTTTTTAGCAGTGGAGGTCACTTTTGTCTGAATGGATACATCAATAAACAAATCTGTTGTGTGTCGAGCGATGGTAATCCTCAAGTGTATGTTGAGATGTCGTTACATCCTGACGGTTGGATGTGCTTTGTGGGCTGATTTAATTATTGGTTGGTACCTCTTTAAAAACGATGGTTGTCAGAAAGTTACAGTCAATGGCGATTGCTATAGAGCCATGATTACCAACTTTTTCGTTCACTAACTGAACAGGCATAAAGTGCAACATACCACACAGATCGTGCCACAAGTGGTTTATTGCAGCAAATCTGTGTGAAAATTCAACAAATAAATAAAAGCTAAAAAAAATTGTTGGCAATCTCATAGTTTGAGGTTTTGGACCCGTGAATTGGTCTCCAATATCGTGTAATTTATCGTCGCTAGGCTAGTTTCTGTGAGGGTATGTGAAATCACTAGTCTACGCCGCTAACCATAAACCGATTGACCACTTGAAGGGCAACATTCGCCGCGTTATTGCCGATACACGGCCACAAATGTTGAAAAAAGGTATCGAAAGTTGGATTTCCAGAGTAGACTACGCCCACGGCAGCCATTGCAGTCATATGCCAGAAATCATATTTAAATTATAATGCCATAATATTATCTTTCGAATGAAGTAAATATCACATCAATTTAAAAAATTCCATTTAAGACTTCTCTACCTCTATAAAAACACTCTCTATATGCAAACTTATATTTTAAACATTTATGAGCATTGCTTCTCTTTTACTTCTCATTACCCCAACTAGTGAATATACTGCTCTTACTGGCCAGTGTTTGAACTATTTGTTTGCTTATATGTCTTGCTGGAGCTGAATAAACACAAGCTCCATTTATGGCTGCTTATACATATGTATATACATACACTCATATATACATTTAAACATGAATTAAGAAGGTAAACCCTTATGGATTTATTGGTTGGTTTGCTTGTACTGTATACTGCAATTATTTTTAGAGAAAGACCTCGAATGTTAAAGGTCACTGAATAAATTTGTTTAACAAGTCGTTGAAGTATTGATGCAGTTGAATTCTTCCTTTTTTGTAATGTAATTAAATATTTTCATAATTAATTAACAAACTTTTAGCCTTTAGGTGGTTGTAAATTTCTTAATAGGAAATAAAATTTTTCGTAGGAAATTGTTGAGGTTTTAGTGCCTGTCCCACGAGAACGTTTGCAAATATGTATGCAAAGTTTGAAAGAAGTTTTATTGTTTTGTGTACTGTCCAGGACGATTCTTCGTGGAATATGTTGAGAAATAAATGGTTTCTGAAAAACAAATTTTTTTCCTTCTTAGGTAGCTTCAATATCAATCCACCCTCGTAGTCATGCCACATGTTATCCAAATCGGCATTATTAACTTGTATATCCAATACTTATACTCGTATAGGTATATCGAATACATATACCATCAACTCGAATTAGTTCGTTTGACTTCTGTAACACAATGTACAAGAAATTTGATACAAATTTATTTTACCATGACCATTAATGTCAACAAGTGTAAATAAAACCGTATCATAAATTCTGATGACTGATTGTTTGTAGGCTGCTTGACAAATTCACTGACTTGCTGCCTGATTTAGTGACCCATTTAAAACAAAGAGAAAAAATATCATGAGAGTAAAACTTTATAAACAAAAAATTGCATTTTAAATCAATTTGTTCGCAAATGTTCAATTGTAGTGAGCTGTAAATACATGAAATGCAATAAGCTGGAAAATATGTAAATTGTTTAAACAATGAGCTAAACGATAGAATAAATCATAAACATAAATTGTCAACTTTGAAGAATATTTTAATTTACAATTTGTTACATTATTTATATGCATTTAACGCACAAATTAATCAAACAATTAATTCACGAAAAAAAAACCGCCGACGTTTCAACTGATTGATGAAAATTGTTTATTTTTTGTCATCAGAGAAGAAAATTGATGGAAATAATTAATTAACAATTTTAGAATGAGCACAAATTTATTAAGGCAATAAAATTGTTTTAAATTTAAAACTATTTGGCACACTTTTTGAATCAATCGTGTACTTACACAGGGCGTTTTTTTAGAGTTGTACAAGTTTAAATCATATAAAAACAAAGATATATATTTTTTAAATATCAATGAAATAGACTTTATTGCATAGAATATCTTATCACATTAATGTTTAAATAAGATTTCATGTGGCCGCCGTAGCTTACGTGTACAAGGCGTTGCATGAAACAACAATTTTCACCAGATATCGGCAGTAATTGTAGACGTATTTTGTTCATAACTAGTATGTGATTGTGTTCCTTCAGGGAACACAATCACATACTAGGGAGTAGGAGTTTCTTATTTGTTGCAGCAAATAAAACTCTAGGAAGTTGTAGCATGCTCCAATTTTTGTGTTGCGACGACACCCCTCAACAAGCGTTAATTAGCAAAACGAGGATCAGCACTCCTCCAGGTGGTTTCCGTTTCCTAAACCATGCTGGCGCTGATCGTAGCTGAAAATTTCTAGTTGTGGCTTAGACCTCCCTAACCTCAGGGAACTAGTTCTGTCTTGGTGTACACCAAACTAGGACACGCTAATTTCTGGGGTAGGAGTTCCTCGTTTGTTGTAGCAAATAAAACTCTAGGAAGTCGTATGACAAGAGAGCTGCTCTCTTTTCCCTTGTCACCACCAAACTCAAGACATTGCAAAGTAAACTTTACGCGTGAAAGCAGTAAATCATCGCTTTTGAAGATATATGGACAAATGGCTCCGCAAGCTCAGTAATTTTATATAGATGTAAAGGTGTTTGAAGAAAAGCTTGTTGATGCTACTTGCTCCAAGTGCGTTAATTCTGCTTATTTATGTACCCATTAAATAAAAACGAGGTTCATCGGAGAAGAAAATTTGAAATAAAAGTTGAAAATCAATATCAATTTGGGGTTTAGCCCATATGTTGAATTGCCTCTGGTATATCCATGATGAAATATCACACCAAAGCAAGGCAGCTTTAATAGGTAGTGGACGAATTACAATAAATACAATACCAAAAAACAATAGTCAAAATTTTGTTTTAAAAGGCTAGGAAGTCTACGTGTTTTGGACAAATTTATGCTAAGGAACGCAAAGATAGCTGTGCTTATACCACTACCGTATTAAAGCTGCCTTGTACCAAACTAAATAAAAAGTCGCAATCAGCTGTTAAATCAGTTGTCCCAAAAACCACATAACATATTTAAAAAAGTATTAAAACTTTACTTGTACGTACTTATGTATATATATTAATGCAAAAATTTATTAATTAAGCAACTCGAATAATAAATAATTCTTATTTTTTTTTTTTTTTTGCTATATGTAAATTATATTCTAAAAGTAATTTTGTGCTATTTCATTGCAGGCCAAAGCTTTAGGTAGAGTTCTCTTTGATCAGGTATGCCGGCAACTAAATCTGCTGGAAGCCGATTATTTTGGCTTAGAGTACCAAGAGAAAGCTACACAAACCAAATATTGGCTTGATTTAGAGAAGCCCTTAAATCGTCAAGTTGGTCTCTCCCTGGTAGATCCAATGTTACGTTTTTGTGTTAAATTCTATACCCCAGATCCATCCCAATTAGAGGAAGAATATACCAGGTGAGTAAATTATTAAAAATAAAATCTTGTTGCTTTACATTTGAATTGTCTATTAATGGTAATTTCAGATATTTATTTTGCCTACAAGTCAAACGTGATTTGGCCACCGGCAGTTTGCAGTGCAATGAAAATACTGCCGCTTTAATGGCCAGCTATATTGTGCAGGCATCATGTGGCGATTATGTGGCCGAAGATTATCCAGATCATACGTATTTATCATCGTATCGTTTTGTACCAAATCAAGACGCTCCAATGCAAAGAAAAATAATGGAGAATCATAAAAAGCATGTGTAAGTTGAATTCACACAATTTCTTATAAATTTTAAATATTTTACTCAATGCACCTTTCAGCATTATATGCACATAAATTCCTTAATATATGTATATGTTCCGTTTACGCAACATAGCCAAGTGACTCATGTAGAAAATTTTTATATAATTTGCTCGAAAAATTTAAATAGAAGAGTCGCTCGTCTGTGTTGTGTAAACATCACAAGCATTTGTTATATCATATTATACTCACATCCTGTTTATTTTTTAATAGCGGTCAATCTCCAGCCGAAGCCGATTTAAACCTCTTAGAAACCGCCAGACGTTGTGAATTATATGGCATGAAAATGCATCCTGCCGTGGATCACGATGGCATGCCATTAAATTTAGCAGTAGCCCATATGGGTATAGCAGTCTTCCAAAATCTTACGCGTATCAATACATTCTCTTGGGCCAAAATACGTAAAATATCATTTAAGCGAAAACGATTCCTAGTTAAATTGCATCCTGAAGGTTATGTAAGTTATCATTAATTTTTTAATTGCTACAAATTACATTTAGTCTGACTGATAATAAATGACACAGAATTTGATTCCGATCGGAAACGGAATTGAAATCGTTCTTTTGTTCTTCAAAAAATTAAAAAGGTTTTGGGAATGAAATCATTTCTAATATCAAGAATGAAATTTATTCCTCAAAATGATTTCATTCCGAAAAACTTTTATTTTTATTTTTTTGAAGTACCAAAAAAATGTACGCGATATCGCTTCCGAACGGAATTGAGCTCTGTGGTATGGATGTATAAGTATTTTAATAGAAAAACTGGCATAAACCAATATCCAGAAATAGGCTAATAGGTACATAAACATAAGTGAAGAGCTTTATACAGAACTGAAATTTTATAGTCATCAATTAAATGGAATGTTTTCGGATAACACAATCCATTTATCATTTAATCAGCAAATTTCGTGGTTCGAATTCACACTTGGGCAATATTTCGTATTCCAACAAAACTAAAATTCTGAAAGGCAATATAAATAAGTTTGCAAAATTAATCTAATCTTATCTAGATTTATCATGTTCTATTAAGGTTTGAGTTTCTCATATGTAACACATGTTGCTCATGTTATTCTGTGAACAACATGCTCCATGTTAATTTGTTTAAAGTTGAGGAGCAGCATATGGACAGGGCTTGTGTTGATTGCAGAATAAGTTTAATTTTGTATTGTGTTAAGCCCAGTATTGAGATTGAATGTGCGAAAATTTTTCAGCAACATTACTTTTTTCGTACGGAAATATTGAGATGTACTCAGTGTTGTCTATTTTTTCTCTTATTCACGTGTCTTTTTTAGTTTTAAGTATACATGTTTGTACTTCGTGCGAAAAAAGCTTTGCTTATGTTATTTCGCAGCTGAAAAAAACAAATATTCCCTGAAACAATTTTAAATAAAAACATGTTTTTTCATTGTGTGTTTTTCGCTTTAAAACTTCAGTACTACATTTCTAAGCTTATTTCGCAGATATTTCATACTAAACACTTTTGTATGCAATTTGAAAGAATTTCGCACGAAATAATGAACTCAATATTAGCCTTTAGTTTTTAATTTGTAAATATTTCTAAGAATTTTTCTTTGTGTTTGAATTTTTTGTATATAAGAATTTTTTGACAACATTTTTTCAAACAAAAATTTTTATAACATTTTAATTTTCCCGGTTACATTTTTATAAAAAAAGAAAACAACACAAGATCTTAAGCTGCAAAAATTTTAATAATTTAACATGTGTAATTACTTTTTGCCGGTTTTCTTTCTTCTTGTAAAAAAATATATAAAATGTATTTGATATTTAATTATTTTATCTTGTTTAGGTAAATATTTATTATTTTTGCAGCAAAAGATCGTTTTATGTTATATAAAAAATTTAACAGTATTTATTTTCAATATTTCGATAACATTTTGTTATCATCGTCAGGAAATTATTATGTTGTCAAAAGAAATTTTTTTTTGCTTTTCAATTTGATAATATTGTTAAGAATTTTTTCTTTGTGTATGAATTAATAATTTTTCTTGGTGTATAGATTTTTTGTATATAGGAATTTTTGGCAATAATTTTTCAAATTTAAAAATTTTTTGGTAACATATTAATTTTCCTGATGATGATAACAAATTGTTATCGAAATATTGAAAATAAATACTGTTAAATTTTTTATATAACATAAAACGATCTTTTGCTGCAAAAATAAGAAATATTTAATATATAAAATGATTGATTTTTTGCAGCTCTCTGATTGGTAGTAATATATTTCGTCCATCTTTTTTTATATATTGAAATTTTAACTTTTATGTTTAAGAGCATACTCGTTGCAGCTCTCTGTTCGGTAGTAATATAATTGAGACATCTTATTTTCTGTACTGAAATTGTAGCACTTTTGAGTGCACGTTGCAGCTCTCTGGTCGATAGTAACATACTTGGTCCGTCTTATTCTTATATATTTAAGTTGTACCACTTGTGAATAAGACTCGTGGCTTCTCACTGACTCACTGCTTAATGTCTTGTATTTACACAAGCCAACTAAATTCTTTCATAATTAATATATTTTTCTTACTTTTAATAAAATTCAATTTATTTATTTCAGGGCTATTACAATAATACAGTAGAATTTTTATTTCCTGGTCGTAATCAATGTAAAAACTTTTGGAAAAAATGCGTAGAAAATCATGGCTTCTTCCGTTGTACTGTAGTCCAAAATACACCGCGCCGCAAGACACGAGTCATGTCCAGAGGCAGTTCATTTCGGTAAGTACTTATTTTCGAAACTATTACCAGACTTTATTGAATAAATATGTTCCACTTCTCTTTCATAATTTATAGTTATAGTGGCCGCACGCAAAAACAAATAATTGATTTTGTTCGTGAAAACTATGTAAAAAGACAAAATTTCCAAAGGTAAGTTTGAAAAAGCATTTAATTTTTTCATTCTTAGAACAAAATATAGTTTTAAAGTTTGATTTTCGTTGAAAAGTGAAAAGAAAAATTGTAAAGTCTTTTAATGAGTGAAAACAGAAATACAATTCCAAAAGCAAATTTAAAGATTTTATAGAAATTAAAAGTTAGGTATATTCAAAATTCAGTCAACTCTGCTTTAATGTAGATTTAATCAATATTTATGAGCAAAAATTAGAAACTTTTAATGTTCATGAAAAGCTAACTGTTGACATGGGTAGAAAGATAAGTTAATTATGACAATTTCTGAAAGAAAAAAATCTTTTTTTGTTTTAAAAAAGAACAACATTTTCCGTTCAAAAATAGGTAACCTTAAAATGTTTCAAAGTTTTAATAACTAATAAATAAGGAGGGTTTCGTTTAATCTTCTAAATATTGATACAATAATATATATCAATGGTTCTTCCTACTCCGAAAAGCCGCTCAGAGCTAGTCTTGTTAGACCTGGTGCCATCCAATTTATAAATTGAAGTTTTCACATTGAAATATACCTTTTTCGTAGTTTTGCATACATATGTATTACGAGGGCTGTTTCATAGCTCCGTGACTTTTTCAGTATACCGTACAGCAAATTTAAAATACAACACTGCTAATGTCGAACACTGTTTCTTAATTGACTAATAACAAATTTTAAGCAAGTAACATGATTCAATTAAAAGCAGACTATATTGTGAATTTTAACAAAAATGTATAAAAGTGAATTTGCGGAAAAATTCTGAAAAATACTAAGAGAACTCAACTGAGCAAGTAGATATATTTGCACATAATAAAGCTATCTGCGAAATGGGTACCGCGATTGCTCATAGTCGACCATAAGCGCAACTATGTGATAATTTCCAATGAGTGTTTGGTGGTATTCAACCGCAATTTGTATGAGTTGTTACGCCGTTATATAACTGTAGACAAAACATCTATTACAGTACGCTAAATACCAAAACAGAGGATGAACGTGTAGCAAAGACTGTTAAGGTTGGCCTGGCAGACAAAAATGTCATCACCACTGGTTTTGGGATGCATTCGAGGTCATTCATATAGATTACCTAGATCAGGGTAGACCGATCACCGGCAAATAATATTCCGACCTTTTTGACAGATTTGATATTGATTTAAAGCAAAACCTGTAAAATGATTACTGTTCCAACAAAACAGTGTACAAGTGCAGTCGTGTATTGTAGAGTTGGGTTCTTGAGCTCATTTAAGAGAATAACTTTCTTTAAAACGCGTATATTAGTTAGTTTCTATACTTGCAACATCAGGCAATCACAAAGAGAACGACCTTCAGGATCCAAGTGGGCTGAAGTATACGGGTACTTTCTGGAGAATCTAGCGGCCTGCCTACCTAACCTTGTATATTTGCTATTTTAATTAAGTAAGTACATAAAACTGTATATACAGTGTTGCTGCTTTAGTACAAAAATTTCAGTTGCCGTGTTGTTTCCGGGGAAGTGAAGGGATTTTGGGAATTCACGAAGCCGATTTTGGGAACTGCAAAAAAATTTGGAAGCACTTTGCTAAGCGGTCAGAAACCGGGTTTTCACATTCGGTGTGCGTTTTGGCCGTGGAACTGAGCAACTGGTGCAAAAATTGTGGTTGCCGTATTACTTCTGAGGAAGTGGGAGAATTTTGACATTTCCTAAAGACGTTTCTTGGGACTCCTAAAATGCCCGGAACCAGTTTTTCCTATTCAGTGCGCGTTATGGCCATGGAACGTGTATTGTAAATCATTCGATTTAGTACGAAAATTGAAGTTGCAATATTATTTCCAGAGATGAGGGGGATTTTGGTGATACCTGAAGCTGATTTTGGTCATTCAAAAAAGACTCGTAATGCGTCATACGGAGCACGTTTTGTGTTTGTGAACACCAAAGCAGGCCGTTCTGCTTTCTGGGGCATAGAGGAGTAAGAGGTCCTCGCTTGTTGTAGCAAATAAAAGAAGCCGCCTGACTTATATTGTGTTAGAATTCCGAAACCTTTACCAAGGATTAATTGGCAGAGCTGGTATCATCAAAGCTCCCGAAAGGCTCTGACCATCTTCGCACTGATCGTGGTTGAGGTACTACCTCGGCTAAAACGTTCTGGATGTAGTTTAAACCTAAACTACAGCTGTTAAAAAAATTTCAATTTTATTTTTATTTGTATAAACTTTTTACAATCTTTTCCAATTGTGTAAATTTGTACATTCAAGCTAATAAGACTGCCTTTAAGGTGCTGGAGCTGTTACTAAATGAACATATTGTACTCTGAATTATTAATAAATATTTATATATATAAAACAAACAAAAAATCGAAGGAAGGGGAATTAGTTCCCCTGATAACTATTGTGCAATGCCGGTTTTTGGGGGCTAGTAACCCTCGGGGTACTGTATCTGTAATATAAGGAGCTAGAAGCACTTAATAGACTACCAACTCAATAAGCCTTATCATCTAATGACTGTCTGGAAAATTGCATACAAACTTACAATGATTAGAAGGCCAAGGGGGTTATCCATACGGCCACAAACTTCTGGCAAAACTTACGATCTGTGTGATCGCTGGTAGATCGTGATTAATTCACCCCGTGGAGTTGGTTTATCATTAGATAAGGCAGCCAAAGCAGGTGCTGTTGTAAAACAATTCCACATTCTGTAAGAAAATTCAAATCACACGTTAACAAATGCTATTCCCCTTTTCCTCGTATCCATAACCTATTTTCTTAATTCCGGTACAATGAACTGAATTGCTACTCCTAATTAAAAATATATATAAATTGGATAACCGCTAGGCTAAATGCATTCATATAAAAGGAGATCATGTTATAAAATAAAACGCTTATTAGCTAAAAAAAAATATTTTCAAAAAGTCACGGAGCTATCAAACAGTCCTTGTATCTTATGAGCTTCCAAACGTCTGCTTTAATGTAAAGTATTAAAGCTTGACATCTTTTGACGTGCGCTGAATACTTTGACAGTTGATTTTTGGTATATTTTTAATTAATTGCATTTTTTTTGTGTCATTCATTGCGTCTGTGGTAAATTGTAGAATAATGTCCTCGAAAATTGGAAGCAATAAATCTCCAAGCCAAATAGATAACAAAAACTTCGAATATTTACTCTTCAGTGCCGCCAAATCATTTATTCTAATATATTATTCTTTCGTGTTGCCTCTTCTTGATTTGAAAAACTCCCGTTTTATATTTTTATGATTTACATATTTCGAATTTATTAATTCATCTTCAGGATATATAACAAATTCAGTGTGTACATTTTTTAGTTGAGAGAATATTTTTAATAAATTTACATACAGAATTTGATAAAGATCCTGAAGATGAACTAATAAGCTCGAAATATATACACAGATCAGAAAAATAAAAAGCGAAGTTTTTTCAAATCAAGAAGAGGAAACGCAAAGAAGAATATATTCAAATATTTATTTCAAAACTTGCTAAGTGAAAATGGAACTCCTACAATAAATTTAACACCAAAAGACATTCAGGGATGAAATTTAAATATGTTTATTTTAAACTCATTAAAAGACTTTATCTGAAAATTGCTTTTAATTCTTTTTCTTTATATATTAATTACTATAAAAACAAAATTTTTTAAAACATTTTATTTTCAATAATTTCATTTTACGTGTATCACCAGCATCAAACTCATTCAAAAAATTTTTTTCGTTCAAAATTTCAGTTCAATCTTGAGTTTAAAATCAAACTTGTTTCGAAGAAAAATAAAAACTGTTTTGTTTTCTAAATATTTTTAATTAACAAACCCCTTTAAAAATACAAACCCGGCTGCAAAAAAAAAAAACAATATCAAAATAATTTGTATTCAAAATTTTGGAAAATTTATTTTTAAAATCATAAACATTATTAATTTATTACAAAAATAAGTTCAAACTCATATAAAAAAAAAAAATACAAACAAAAATAAAATAAAAAAAGCAATTTTAGAAAAGAGAAGAGGATTACTAACAAACAAATTTATATAATATTATACTGAAGTGTTAAAAACTAATTGGTGACAATAAAAAAAAAAAACAACACAAATTTTTTAACAGTTTAGATTATTTTATTTTATTTTTGTTTTTAAGCCTCCTTTTAAGCACATTTTTATTTAAAACGTCTCTCAAATTTAATTTCTTTCTTTTTTCCTAAATCCTTTCAAATTTTTTCGTTTTTCTAAAATTGTTTTGTTTTCCTTTCAAAACTCTCCTCCTGTTGCAATTTGTTAACTTTTCTTAAATAAACAATTGGCGTAGTTAAACTTCATTATGTTCTTATTTTTAGCTTTGAATATTTTTTTTTCTTTTAAGTACGTATGTATATGATATACAAGCTTATATTTTTTTTAATATTGAAACGTTTTTCATTCTCATGTTTCACGTTCATCTAGATGGTTCATTCATGTCAGGACATTGTCATTTTATTTGTACTGTTAGTTAATTTTTTTTCCGTTTATAAACCAATGACTCCAATTTAATTCGCTATATTACGCGACAAAGTGATAAGGTTACTTAACACATGCATTAATTTAGGATTTTTAAAGCGGCCCTACAACAACACATAATTAAAAAAAAAAATAATAACTTCACCGCAAACAAGCTTGTCTGCCGTTTTCAGAAACGAGACAAGCAATCAAGTATTACTATTATTATACAATATAAAAATATATAACAAAAAATACCTAAAGCAAACGCTTTGAAATCGTATTATAATACTGCAATCAAGGCCAACAAATAAGTGACAACAGTGTGACATCGGTTTACATCAGCACCTGCTATACGGCCTAATCTGATGATGGACCAACTCCATGGGTTGAGTTATTCACAGCACACCAGCTTCCATGTGTGGCTTACTAGGCTCCCACAACAACTTTTCGCTATAAATTTGTAGCCGTACAGACGAACCCTTGCTAAGAGTACGCGTCTTTTAATCCCTTCTGTATTCAATTTCCCAACAGTCATTGCAAGACAAGGCTTAATGAGTTAGTAGGCCGAAGCCTATTAAGAGCATTAGCCCTTAACTAACTCACCCGTCCAACGATCACTTCTAGTTCCTTACAGTACCGGTATCTGTTGCAAGACAACAGCACCTCAGGGGGTTATTAGCCCCCGAAAACCAACATGCACCAAAGTTATCAGGGAAACTAATTCCCTTTCCTGCGATTTTAGGCTTCAACTACAGCTGGAATATTTCGGCCAGGGTAGGCACCTTAACCATGATCGCCACCGAGAGATCTGCAATTTCTCAACAGTCAATGGAAGACAAGACTTAATGAGTTGGTATGCCGAAGCCTATCAAGAGCATCAGCACTTAAACAACTCACCCATCCAACTATATCTGTTGCAGGACAACATCAACTCGAGAGGTTGTTGGCCTCCGAAACAGACATGCATCAAAGTCATCGGGGAAACTAGTAACCCCTCCCTGTGATTTTAGCATTAAACTAAAGACAGAATATTTGAAGCAGACACCTCAACCATTATCACCGAGAGATCTACAAAGCAGAATCTCCCGGGGGCTTTGTTGATCCTCGTTCTGTCAATTTTAACCCTGGGTACGGGTTTCGGGAGTCCAATACAACATATATCATGCGGCTTCCTAGAGTTTTGTTTGCTACAACAAACCTCTAGGAAGCCGCAAAGGACTCCTTTCCCTCTATGCTCCAGAAAAGAGAGTGCCCTGGTTTGGTCTACGCCGAAGAAAAACCTGTTCCCCGTGGGGATAAGTGACAACAAGTAATGTTGCGAAGAAACACTTTGTCCTTGCGATGTCAGAACTATTTTTAAGGAACCAAATATTTAACAAACTTCTTTTTTTACGTCGGTTTGAAATATAATGGCACGTCATCGATTCCATTTAGCACCCAATTCCACCCGTTTTTTGGGTTGTTCAGAAAACTATTAATTAAGACATTTTTAGTTTCAAGAACCGAACTAATCAGCTACATATGTCTACAAGGTACACAGAACTGACAAAATTAGCGTTTTAATAGAGGAAAATCGGGTTTTTAATACTTAACGAGATGTCAGAACAGAGAGCCGGTATTGTATTGGGGTTTCCAATAATGACTTGACAATTTTTTTAAATAAAATTCAAATTATTTTATATATTTCCCAAAACTTTATGACTTGGAATACAATCAAAACTTTTATATTTCCAACGTGCGCACATCGGCAGCGGTTCGTCGGTTCGTTGAACCCAATTTTTGGCCAAACAGTTCGGTCGTAACGATCGAGTACTTCCTAGGTCGTCGGTTTGTTGATATAGACCAATGATTTGATAGAGGCGTTAAATCGCATAAGCGCGTTGGCCAACTGACTGGTACATTTAGATAACACGCCACCAAACTTACTCTTCATTAAATCGATTGTACCGTGTGCTGTGTGATTTATGGAACTGTTCTGTTGAAACCATATGCGCCGTCCAAGTTCTTGTTTTAAAATTCGGGCCAAAAATAATCGGTAATCGTGGCGCGATAACGATCGCCATTCACAGTAACTG
Organism: Thecocarcelia acutangulata; assembly: GCA_914767995.1. Lineage (NCBI taxonomy): Eukaryota > Metazoa > Arthropoda > Insecta > Diptera > Tachinidae > Thecocarcelia > Thecocarcelia acutangulata. The sequence continues at coordinate 32,532,671 of OU612094.1, read as the reverse complement.
GACGATCATTATACTGAAAAATTTCTAGAATTAAAAGAAAAATAACTTTATCACTTTGAACTACAGCGTATTGCTTTTTGCTTTCATTGAGTCGTTCTAGAGGGCAATTGTACTACGTCCAAAAAGAAAAATTAATATATTATGAATTACATAAGTACAGGTGTATGTTGCCTACAAACTTACATTTAGAACAAATAACTGTTCTACATATTTTTGTTCTCTGGCCTTTAAATTACTGTTTTTATAACATCCCGCTGGTGTCCTTTTTATGTTTTCTCCTATCCAATATTTTCTCTACAAACACTTGTTTCACTTAGTTTGTTTACACGTTTTGAATTAATTTCTGAATAGTTAGTTGGTTTGTATGTGCGTGTTTGTATTAAAGTTGTTGCTGCTGTTGATGTCCTTTTAGGCCACATTTTTTATTATTCTGTATTTAATTAGGTGTACCATTTTCATGTGTGTCATGTGTGTGTTCCTTATTTTTTTTTTTTTTTTTTTTTTTGCTTACGTTACATGCTGTTTTTTATAAACAAATAAATTTTACTTTGCACTAGTAGTTTTATTGAATAAATATGTGTTAAAATTTATTTTAGTTGATTGCAATAATAAAACAAATTTAAGCACATATTGGTACGTATATGTATATTTCAGTGCCAGTGCTCAAGCTATAGAAGACATAATGCTCAAAAAAACATCAAACAATCAACAAGCAAACATATATAAATACTTATAGGGGTTTTGTTAATTGACGCGTGATCCCATTCAACATTGGTCGAATTTTCTCACAATCCATATTTAAAGCATGTGTTTCACAAATTTATATAGACCTCTAGTGCCACATTTTGTTAGGCCAATTTGAAATTATATAAAACTAAAGTGAAACGTTTTGGACCAGATCAAAACGCATTATATAAGATACGAAATAAGCAATATGGTACATTTCATATTATTTTGTTTCACATTTTGTGAGCAAAACATAAACAATCAGAGCTAGCGTTGAGTTAATTAGCACTTTTAAGAGAATGCTCTTTTTAGTTCAGCTCTTTTTACTGAAATATGTCTTTCTTTTAATTCAATAGTTCAGTGCTCCCGTATATAAAATTATTTTTAATGGACGGTTCTATTTCAACCGTCATTTTATCACACCCTAAATACAAAAGGGTTGTCACCTCAAAATACTAAAATTTCTGGAGAAACAAAATACTTTATGTAAGAATAATTGTAATATATAAAAAAATATATTGCATTATGGAAAAACTCAATATTAAAGAAGGTTCTGCTACACTTTATATATAAACATAATAGGTGTGTTCATCTACTTTACTAGTAAAAACTAGTAACGAGAGAGTAACAAGAAATTTTGCAAAATTACTCTCAAAAATGTGAAAAAGTAAATGAACACTTTTCTAGCTAAAATTTGCAAGTTAGAGTAGTGTTGTTATGTATAGCTATATATTATAGGTACTTAATAACTACTCTTATATTTTTTGGACAAATTATACATATGTATATGTATATTGTTATAAAATGAGCGTGATTGTGGTCATTTATATTCAGCATTGTCGTAGCTGGCGTTTTTTGAGTACGGCTTGTAACAGAATAAAGAAAAGTTTTACAATTTTATTTAATCTAGTACTAGACGTAGTCGAAATACGCTAAATACAGGGGTGATTAGATACTTTTGAATAAAATATCTATTTTTAATTAGGGGCGCTTACCCCATACACGTTTCAACTCAATTGGTTAGGTAGGCAGGCCGCTCGATTCTCAAAAAAGTAGCTGGATTCCCCAACTCACTTGGGTTCTGAAAGATCATTCCCTTTGCGATAAACTCAATTGGCTACTGAGTCGGTTGTTGTACAAATTAAGACGTTTAAATTGATTCGTTTGGAAGTTGTCGAGTTGGTTGAAAAAAAATCAAACCATTTTGATTTTTTTTTCAAGTTGGCTAGTAAGTCTCTCAATACGATTGTGCTTTGTATGTTCGAGTCTCCTGATCAGTTGTCCAAAAAAACTTAAGAAAGGAAAAAACTTGAACTATAACCCGTTCTGCAAACGTACAAACCAAAAAATTTAATTTAAAAATTATAAAGTTCAACAAAAATTCAATAAATTATTGTCCAAATTTATATTTGTAATTTTTTGTGAAGAAAATGTTAAATAATTTTAAAATTGTCTTTAATTTCATTGAATCTGATAGTTGGATGAAAATCTTTCAATTCAGTTTATGAAGTGTGTTGCCAAGAACCAATTCAATTGAAAGACTCAATTCACAATTGAATTGAAACGTGTATTTATACGTTAAAATTGCCTGCCTAAACATAGCATTTTTATTTTTTCAAATTAATTTCAAAGTGTAAAGTACCGAGTAGCTAGGTACTCATAATATTTACAATACTAAAAATAACATCTGGCTTGTAAAAAATAAAGAAACAAAAAACAGAAATATTTTAGAGGTTAAAATTAGATAAATGTTAATATAATTATAAATGGAAGGATCCAAGTGTAAATTTAATTGCTTCCCTAGAAGCTTTAAACACATTCAAGCAAGTAAATTTGCCGGAACATCCTTTGCCACTGATGTGCCAGATACTGTGTTGCTTAGTTTATTTCCCTTAGACTTCTTATTTTATTAATACTTTTAATCGGCTTAAAAGTTTACATACAATTATAATTTCTTAAATTTTCCAAAATGTTTTAATTTTTAACTTAATTTAGAAATACTGTTTTGTAAACACAAAAGCAAAACAGCTGTTTGAATAATTATTGCAAGTAAAAATTTTACTTGTAAAAACCTGCAAGAATTTGTATGGCTCTCAATTTTTTACGCTCTTTTGAAACTCTCTCGTTGCAAATTTTTTGGGTTAATGAACGCTTTCTAGTAACAATTATTACAAATTTGTAAAAGTTTTTAGTAAATGAACACAACTAATATAAAATGTTTCCGAATACATAAAAAAATGGACTTTTATGGAAAAAAATCAGTTTTGGGAAATTTTGAGTTGTGACCCTTTTGTATTGAGTGTGCGATATAATAAAGGAACTAAATGAACTCTCTAAGAAACTAACAGGCAGTTTAGCAATTTCGAATGAAAGTGAATGCGAAAGAAAGCTAGTCACTCGCATTCGAATCAATTTGAGTTTGTCTATCTCACTATTAGTCGGTCGCATATTCTTATATATTTTCATTGAGTTTTGACACATCGTTCGCATAGAAAAAAGTTGGACGAACCCAAATCAATTTTGTTTCGCTTAGATTGCGAACGCAAGCCTGCTGTCGAGATTGATAAACTGGCTGTAAAAGAGCTTCCTCAAGGGAAAAGTTTAGTTGCACTAGTTCGTTCGTTTCCCCCGAGAAACAGGTTTTGCCTTGGCGTATGCCAAACCGGGCCCTTCTGTTTTTCGCTTGTTGTAGGAAGCCGCATGGCTTATGTTGTATTGGCTTCCGAAACAAAACGGGGACAAAACGGGGATCAGCATGGCCCCGAGTGGTTCTGCTTATAGTTCTACCCGGGTTGATCATGGTTGAAGTGCCCTACCTTAGCTGGAACGTTCTGGCTGTGGTTTAAACTTAAACACAGGAAGGGGGAGTTAGTATCTCTACTGCGTGGCTTATTTCGGACACTAACAACCTTCCGAGGATTTGTTGCCTTTACAAAAGATACCTGTACTGTGAGGAACCAGTAGTGCTGGTTGACGGGTGAATTGGTTTAAGGGCTGGTGCTGTTAGTGGGTTTCGGCCTACGAACCCATTAAGCCTTGTCTTCCATTGATTGTTGGGAATTTGCATACAGGAGGGATTAGAAGACCCGAACCAGAAGTTACTCATGCGGCTACAAACAGATGGCAAAAATTGCTACCTGTGTGAGCGTAGACAGCCACACGGAGACGGTGGTGAATCGTGAATAAATCACTCCGTGGTATTGGTCCATCATCAGATAGGGCCGTAAAGGCAGGTGCTGATGTAAATCTTTTTCACTACTGTACTAGTTCATTCGCGAACTTCCCAACTCTAATCAGAGATTGTTTTGAACGCAAATATTAAACTGTTCACTAATTTTAACAAGGACAGCTAGACGAAACAATAATGGGAACAAAGCTAACACTTTTAGGAAAGTATTTCCCATTATCTTTTTTTGGTAATAGAATCTATGCAATTATATGTGAAACAAAATATCGGCCAAATGCTCGGCTTCGGCGGTACAGCTCTATCTGATGGTCATTTTCAATGATCTGACATAATCAAGATCTAATATTGTTAATGTTTCGAATTATTTCAATTAGTTCTTGAATTGTTTTCGGTTTATTATAGTTTTGTTTGTAATTTTCTTGTTTTAAATAATTTTCAATATTAATAAATTTATTCAATATTTCGTTTTCCGTTGGAAAACTTCGAACTTCAACTGAAAATTATTTAAAAAAGGCCAATAAATTAGGTTCAACACAAGTTTTGTTTTTAAAATATTCTCAAAGGAAAAAGTCCAATGGTGTCAATTCACATGATCGTGTAAGCCAATTAGCATCGCCACGAAGTGAGATAACACGGCCATTGAATTTGTCGCGCAAAATGTGATTCATTGTTTCGTAGGCTGTATGATAAGTGGCACGATTCTGTTGAATCTATATATTTTCCAGGTCCATGTTCTCAATTTCTGTTCACAAGAAGCTCGTTATCATCTCGCAATAGTGAGCACCATTCTTGGTAACTACTTAGCCAGCCCATACATCGCTCCAAACTGTCACTCTTCCGGCCCCTGGAATTTTGATTAGAGAATTTAGTCTGGGTTGGTTTTAACTCGACAAGTTTACACAATTCAAGTTTTATACATTCAACAAATACAAATACGGATTCATATTGAAGCTACCTAGCAGTAGATGGCAGCACAAACACATTTTTTTTAATTACGATCTGTGAAACATCAGCTGTTAAAATTTCACTCAAATTCATCGATTAGTTTATTTGTTTTAGTCGTTGAGTCTGCTCCGTCGGATTACATGGTGAAACCTTGGGTTGCTGAATTTAAACGCGGCCGAATAAGCACTGCTACAACACCATCAACAGCAAGGCCAAAAAAGGTGGTTTCTAAAGAAAATATCAAGAAAATCCTCGATATCTTTATGAATGATCGCCGAGTCAAGTTACGTGAGATTGTTGAAGTGGTAAACATATCATGTGAACGTGTGTTCAACATTTTGCATGAACATTTGCATATGAAAAAGCAATCGGCAAGATGGGTGCTGCGTTTGCTCAGTGTCAAACAAAATCGAGTTCAGTTCGACAGACCACTTCACAGCGGTATTTGGCCATGATAAATCGCAGTCCTAATGATTTTTGGCATCGATTAATAACTAAGGATGAAACGTAAGTCCACCACCACACACCTGAAACCAAAAATCAATCGAAACAATAGGTGGAAGCTGGTGAAAGAGCTCCGAAGAAGGCGAAGACAGTGAAATCGGCATCCGAGATTATGGCCACTGTATTTTGGGATACACACGGAATATTGCTCATGGAATATCTTGGAAAAAGGTCCACAATTACAAGAAATTATTATCGTGCATTATTGGATCAATTGATTGATGCAATCATGAAAAAAACGACCACGTTTAATAAAGGAAAAAGTACTCTTTCTTTAAGACAACGTATCGGTTTACACAGCATTAGGTACGATGCTAAAATTACGTGCAATACAATTCTAATTGTTTGATCATCCACCTTATAGTCTAGATTCCTATTTCCAAACTTGATAAAATAGCTGGCAGGAAAAAGATTAATCTCAAACGAAGAAGTGATTATCGCAACTAGCCCGTATGAGTATTTTGAAGGGTTCCCAAAATCGTATTATTCAATTGATATAAAAAAAGTCTTACTAACAGTATTGAGCTAAAACTATTGCCGTTTTCTTTTCTGAAAAAGTTTTGCATTTATGCTGCACTTTTTTTTTAAATTCAAGTTTTAATATTTAAGTTTTATTGAGATGAAAAGAAGATGTCGCAATAACTATACATATCAAAAAAAATTTGAGAAAACTGTATACTTCTGTATTTTTTTTGGCAAAACAATATTGAAAATGTTACACTTTTTCTAGGTTTTTGGCAAAAAAAAAAATATTTTATCCTGCTTAGGTAGCTTTAATATTAATCCGTCCTCGTACATCCCTTTTTGATTACTTGCCAAAATTTATTAAATTTCGGCAAACTCTAGTCGCGATGTAGTTTTGATTTTGTATGGAAAATCTCCTCAAAACCAACTATATTTGGCTAGAAATCTTTTATATGATAGATTTTGCTTTAAGACTATAAGTCAATACGAGTATATACTAGTTAAAAAAAGCTAAAACATACACTTCGATATCGAACTAAAAAGTATGAAATAATTTTAAAAATTAATCTAAAACAATAATGAACGAAAAATATTAGGGCGGTTGCACTCTATTGCTATGGGAAAGAAAGAAAAATTGTTCGTAATCGAAGAATTGGTACCCTGTATTGCGTTTTCGTATTTTCCTTTCGCATTTAACTTTTCCCTTTCGCAAATTTTGTTGTATCATTCTTCGCTATAGTTTATTTTGTGGTACCAGTGTTGCTTCATTTTCAAACTATTTCGCGAAAAAGTTTACGCAAACGGCACAGAGTACTAAATTATACTTTTATCGCATTTACTTTTCGCATCGAACTTACTTACTCGCATCGTAATAGAGAATAACCTCCCAGGTTGTAGCGGCGAGGAGGAAGTAGTGAGTGTAAAGCACTTCTTCTGTCTGTATACAGCTCTTTCTGTCTCTTGTAAGGGCTTTGTAGTCGTATCTAGGCTGACCGATGCTGCAAGATTTAGCAGAAATATTGGAATGTGCTTTTATCTGATCCTCTGGCTGGTTCTGTACTGGACCATTGGTATGTAGATCTGCTGAGATACTTATCACACACAGGCAACACAACTGGACCAAATTAAACCCAAGTAGGCTGGCGTCCTGTTAAACCCAACCTTAACTTTTACTCTTTTTAAATACTTACATTTAAGTGGAATAAATTGACACTCGACCATTTTTCGTTTTCAATTAAAGGGTGGGCTTAAAAGTGACTTTATATATGTTGAACAGGTTTTAAATACGAATACTTGGTAATTGGTTCTTTAGATTTTTTTTCCTTCAATAACAATTAAAACGTAAAATATTTTTTTTTAAGATTTGATGATTATGAAAAATATTTAGTTGTGTCATTTTAATAAATAATAATTTTATTATTTACCTGAAATATAATTGATTTACTTTTTCCGTTTTTCAAATATTTTATAATTTATTTCTGTTGCCTTTTATTATTTCCACGAAAAACAGTCCACAACAACGTAAAAATCATCCCAAAGCCACATAAAACCACAGCTAAAAAATACAATCAAATAAATTAATTTAATTTAAATTTCATTTAAATTCAAAATAAACAAGAAAAAAACATAAAAGCAATTTTCTTAATTCTTAATTTTTAATTAAAAAAAAAAAAAAAGAGTAAATGGTTAAATAAAAGAAAAATTCAAATTAAACTGGAAAGTAAAATTTGTTAAAGAAAAACGTGGTATCTATCCTCTTGTCTTTTCTTTTCTTGCTGCAGGTCACAATCATTCCGGCAAGGGCCCTTGAATGCAAGTAGCCGAAGTCAATCGCATACATATGTGAACTCCAGCATTTCAGCCAATCCCTTACTCCCAATCGATACCGGTTTGTATTTGTTTTTAATTTCTTTCATATTTATTTTATAATTATTTTGTTCAATTTATTATTTTTTACAAATTATTTCAAAATTTAATCAGGTTTAATGCATACATATATATAGTATATTCATCTTATAGATCATGTATAAAAATTAATTATTATTTTTTTACTTCTTTAGCAGCTTGGGATTATCGCAATCAATGCAGCGACTCGATGACGCCTTCTCTGACGAAGAGGGCAGTGGATACCTTGGATCGCCAACAAGGCAGTCTTACCGACCGCAAGCATTCTCAAGTAATTGCAATATTATATTTTTTAATATTTATTTCTTATTAATTATTAATAATTAATTCTTATTTTTGCAGCTAAAGATCATTTTGGTTTTATATAAAAAAATCAACAATATTTATTTTTGATATTTCGATGACAGTTTTTTATCATCGTCAGGAAAATTAAAATGTTATTAAAAATTTTAATTTTAAAAAATTATTGTAAAAAAATTCCTATATACAAAATAATAATAATATACAAAATAATAATATACAAAATAATAATAAATAGTTTTTCAAATTAAAACTTAATAACATTTTAATTTTCCTGACGATGATAACAAATCATTATCGAAATATCGAAAATAAACACTAGGTGTGTTCCACGTGAATAACGAAACAATCCGAACTAGTCCAAAAGCATTCCATGTAACAATTTTTGTGCAATTTTGAGAGAATATTAGAGAGTAATTTTTTTCATTTCCTGTACAAATTAGCCCGAACTTTTATTTAGTGTAATAATCAGCTGTTTTATGTTTACATACATATAAAACTGAAAATGTAATCAAAAAATCTGCAAATTGAAAAAAATATTTTGCTTAAAAATTAGTTAAAAGCAAAAGGGAAGGTTGCCCAAATTAAAAATAACTTTGCGTAGTTATAAAAAGAACATGCAATTGTTATTTGGCTTTTCATTTTATAAATATGTTTATGTGTGCTATAAAAATGTACTGAAAATTTTACATTACTTTTAATTTTACAGCTGTTGCCACTAATGCAAATTTTTTTATTATATGATGTTATGCGTTTTAAGCGTCTAAAATCACTAAAATATATTTTAATATAAAAAGTAAGCAGCACTAGATTGCAAGATGTACAATTCTGGGTTGTTGAGTTCCAGCAGCTTTGGATAAAATTTACAAATTTCGAGGGTAATTTGGTTTTTACTCTCATTAGTCCGAACTAGACGCCTACTGTTGAAATTTTTTATATAAAACCAAAACGATCTTTAGCTGCAAAAATAAGAATTATTATATTTTTTTTAACAATATATTAAAGTTTTATAAAATGATTATATATAAAACTATGTATGCATTTAGGTCACAGCAGCCCAGGTGGAGATTTATCAGACGAAGAATTATGTCTCGGCATCGCCGGACTCGGCGGAACAATCACACCACTCGACAGCGGCTGCGGCGGACCATCAAATGAATGCGAATCGCTCTGTTTCTCCTCAGGGCCCACAATCATGGACTTCGCCCCAACACAGCAACAACACCAACACTCATCATCTAACACCCCAACAGCAACGCGCCCAAGATCCGGTTCGTGCGCATCAAAACGATCACAATATCGGTAAGTTTTCGTTTAACGTTTTCATTCTGTGTTTCTTTTTTTTACTATTTTATTGTTCCAATAGATGAAAATTTTGGATACATTTTGAAAAGACTTTATGCAAATAAGTATGCGATTGATCACAAATTCGAATTAATAGAATCCAATTGGATATTAATTGAGAAATTTATACACATAAATGTGTTGTGAGAATACTTGTTCATGTTACTCACTTGTTATCAAGTCAAGCTATAATCAAATATTGATTATAGCTTGTAAAGGATCTACTAAAAAGTAACGCAAGTTTTGAACTGAATAGAAAACACAGTTTTGAGGCTTTTTATATTGTTATGGAATCATATTACAATGGCTTCCTCGGCAAACGAGATCATCCTACATGCATACGTAGGAACTCGTTTGCCGAAATTTTCCATGACTCTTTTGCATAAATACGGCTAAATTTCTTTGATGCAGCACTGTATCTCCTCTTTCCATGCACCGGTGGTTGTGGGCTTGTTGATATACAAGGGTGGGTTAATGTTGAAGCTACCTAGCGCTAGATGGTAGCACAAACACAATTTTTTTAAATTGCAAAAAAAAAATTCACCCAAACTGATCGGTTAGTTTATATGTTGTACTCGTTTGATGCAACTTTTTTTTTATTTTATTTTTTTTTTTTTTTTTTTTTTTTTTTAAATGGAAAAAGTGTTATTCGTGCTGTGATTAAACACTATTAATGGAAAAGGAAACGGTGAAGAGACAAAAGAAATGCTCGATAAATATTACGATAAGTCTGCTCCGTCAGATTACATGGTAAAATATTGGATTGCTGAACTTAAACGCGGCCGAACAAGCACTACAACAATTCGATTAACAGGAAAGCCATAGGAGGTGTTTACTTTAGAAAATATTAAGAAAATCCACGATACCGTTATGAATGATCGCCGAGTCAACTTACGTGAGATTGTTGAAATGGTAAACATATTATATGAACGTGTGTTCAACATTTTTCATGAACACTTGCATATGAAAAAGCTATCGGCAAGATGGGTGCCGCGTTTGCTCAGTGTCGAACAAAAACGAGTTCGACAGACCACTTCACAGCGGTGTTTGGACATGATAAACCGTAATCTTGTTGATTTTTGGTGGATGATCAACCAATTCGAAATATATTTTACGTAATTTTACCATCGTTCATGAAGAATTTTGAACACAAGTTGATATGTTTCCCATTTCAACAATCGTACGTAACTTGACTCTGCGATCGTTCCTAACGATATCGAGGATTTTCTTGATATTTTCTTCAGTAACCACCTCTTTTGGCCTTCCTGTTTAAATTCACCATTTACCTTGTAATCTGACGGAGTAGACTCACCGTAAGTTTTATAAAGTTATTCTTTTGTACTCTTTCGCCGTTTTCCTTTTCATTTCCATTTTTTCAAGAAACACATAAGTTGCTTACTTCAAACGACTGCAACAAATAAACTAATCGATTAATTTGGTTGAAATTTTTACTGCTACTTAATTATTCTCTATCGATATTGATCTCATATTTAATCACTCGGTGGCTGAGTGGTTAAAGCAGCAGATCATGATACGCCATGACCCGTGTTCAAATTCCAGTGGGTGCTGATGAGTAGTGTAGCGACTACGAAACAGCTAGTTGTCCCCCAGCTAAAGATTTGATTATTATTTTTCTTGTCTTCTTCAATCAAAAATTATTGATCACAGCAAATTTGTTTTGTAAAAAATCCTTCTTAAGAAAAAACTTAAGAAAGGAAAAACTTGAACTAAAACCCGTTATACAAATGTACAAACCAAAAATTTTATTTAAAAATTATGCTTGTGCTGCCATCTAGCGCTAGTTAGCTTCAATATCAATCCGCTCTCGTATTTGATGGTGTAAAATTTAATGAAAAATGAGTAATAATATAGTTCCCCAGAGATTTGCCACCTCACATTTTGCAGCCCAATCTAAATTAGGATATATAAAATGTACGCTTTGCAATTGGAAAGTCCAATTTTGACAGCGTGTAGGAGAGTAAGCTTTACTCTCTACTCAGTAAAGTTGCATCGAAAACAACTGTTTCTCTTTTTATTTTTCTTGATGATTAGAAATCACAAATTTTAGCTGATTTCGAACCAATTTAGCGACTTTATCTCTATTTATTATTTCAATTTAGCGATTTTTAGCAAACAAGGCTAGTGAACATTACTGTTCATGGTACAACGTTAGCGTTGTTCAGACCATACACCATTGTTGAGGTTACCGCAATTAACGCCTTAATTGAGCTCAATATTTTATACAAAAATTCAATTAAGGTATTGAACAATTAGTAGAAAGTTTTTATAAAATTGAGTAAAGTTTGGAAATCACTGCGTTATTCAGACCGTACACCATTATTGAAATTACCGCAATTAACGCCTCAATTAAGCTCAATATTTTATACAAAAATTCAATTCAAAATTCAAGTTATTGAACAATTAGTAGAAAATTGTTACAAAATTAAGTAAAGTTTGGAAACCACTGCTATCGCAGGTGTGTTAAGTGAGCAAAACTATTCACAATAACAACTCAAATGTCAACAAAAATTAGATTAATTCACATAATAAGGCACTAAAACACTTTATAGTTGTAAAGCAACTCTGGGCTGGGGAATAGTTCTCGCGTCAACGTAATTATTTCCTAAGTGCGATCTGGCTTGTTGTGTTGTTTGCCCTTCACTCTCAATGGTTAACTGTTTGCCTCAGCTAACTGTATTAGATTACAGTTTTTTCGAGGTATTTCTTAACCATGTGGCAACTTCTTATGTGAAGGCATAAGTCATCATAGTTATTGGGCATAAGGTCTTCGTTACTCCGCCTACGCTGTGCATCCTATACTTTGCAAATTTATTTGCAACTGTATAATTAAGAAATAAATAAAGCCCTTCACTTTTACTAACAATTTTAGAACTGTTATATTTTTTTATGTAAAGCAATTTTGGAATTAAAATATGAATTTTCCTCATATTTGTAAAATTTACGATTTCAAATTTTTAAGACAAAAAAATGTTTTTGTTTCTAACTGTCAAATACTAATTGTATAAACTGAATTTTGTATGTATGAACAGCAAAACAATATTGTTCAATGATTGAAACATGTCTGAATGCTCTATTAGCTTTCCTATTTAGGATACTTATTTCAACCACGTAAAATCTAAGAGCTAAATAGCGTTGCGCTTTACGCGCAAATTAAGTTTTGCCAGTTAAGCCTTAACTCGCTTAGAGCGACTGCCCAGTCTTACCTATCCTTTCAATCTTTCAAGACAATCGATGAAAGCTTAAAAACTGGATTTTTCACTCGTGTAGTTATGGCACAGCAATAAATAAGTCTTTTCAAAATGTCTAAACTTTGTTGATATATCTTAATTTACTTTATTACTTGAACTACTTTTTTTAAGTTACATTTATACTTAAATTTGATTTGCTGTTCTTTTTTCAATACCACTCTAGATATTAGTATTATTTTGAGTATTTATTTCATAGTATAGCGTTTTATAAATCTTGAAAAAAAAGCTGAAACTAAATATTTCGTTACAAATTTTATCAGTTTTAAAAGGTTTATAATTTAAAACTGTTTGTTTTTGTGTTAAAAATCTTTTTCGTGTTATTAGTTTTTAAAAGTGATTTATTTAAACAAAAAAAAAAAATAATAATAATAATAAAATAAAAAACAACAATGCATGCCTTCTTGTTTTTGTGTTCCAAGTGTTTAAACATTTTATGTTATCAATTCCGTTTTTATGGTTTGTGTTTTAAAAAATTCCAAAAAAAAGCATAAAAAGCTGCCTAAGTTTAATATTTAATACAACCTGTATATATCATGATATTTCTGTTTTATTTAAAACAACAAACCATGCTTTGCTGGAACATCAACAGCTCTGAGCCACTTGTCCCACTTATACAGCAGCAACACCCCACGTCGAGTCTCAGTGGCATCACAGGCGTATGTCCCTGCATCGCCGCAACTCAACAATGTCAACACCATCAGCAGCAGCAACAATCATTACAGTCTGCGCACTATGCAAGCCACCACCAGTACGGTGGGTCTCTCAGCGGATCTCAGCAGCTCTATGGAATTGGAACAGGAGGAGGAGGAGGAGGAGGAAGTGGAGGAGGAGGAGGAGGAGATGGAAGAACCCTTGCAGGAGCAGGCTCAAATGCAGGCGGAATTGGTGGAATCGGATTTGCCCGAGGAGGAAGTGGATTCGGACTTGACACAATCTACCACCAATCGGGAGAGTATGCAGTCGGCGGTGGCAACAATAATTGTCCCTCCTCCGCTGCATCGGTTACAGGAGTCCCCATCTCAAGCTGTCACCCCCCATCCTTATAGCAATACCAATTATTCGATGTCTAAACACAACATGTTAAACAACAATGCAACCTCTACAGAAACCGAAACAGACAACATTATCTACAGCGACATCAATGACATCGGTCATTACAAGTATCCCGATTTCAATACGCCCAAAATGGAAAACAAAATGACCAATAGTGAGACGCTAAATCTCAATGATCGTAATGATATTTATGCTACGGTTAACCGGAAAACTAAATCCAAAACTCGTGAAAAGCATTTCTCTGATGAATTCATAGACGAGACCATATTGCAATACACACGCTCCAAGCAATTGGGTATGGCTGCCGACATACGTATGCCCTTAAGCTGTACAACACTCACAGAGCCGCAAGATCTACAAACATTTTCTAGTTTAAATTATCAATATCATAACGACTTAAATCATCCTTCGGACACTTCTTCTTCCTATTTTGGCACTGGCTTCAATACGAAAAAGTATGCCACTACTACGAATGCAGACCGAGTTAAGCTGGCATTTTCCGATAATTATTTAACACCTTCTATGGACTCACAGAGTTCGGCATCTGGTGTTAATATGCCTAGACATACTCACTCTTTGCCTAGAAACTCCGAATTATCGGGAGTAGATTCCGTTGACTCTTATGATAGCCATTACATAACCCATCATTCTATAGGTCACTTGCCAAAAACCTCGAATCTGAATCAACAAAGAACAGGCTATCGATTACACCATGCCCAAGAAATAGCCAAAGCTCAGGCAAAAATTGAACGTAGCTCATCAGGTTCACCTTTAGATCGTTTCAAAACTTCGTCGGAAAAATTGGAATATCAGATGTCTTCTTCTAATCTTTATTCGACGGCTTCTTATAATAAGAATGGCACCGAACACGAAGACGATGAGGATGAAGACATCGAAGAAGAAGTTGATGTTGAAGTAGATGACGACGATGATGGCGGAGAGGAGAACATATACGACCAAGTTGAGAAGGAATCTTGGTTAAAAAGCTCTTCTTGTAAAGATCTTTATGATTTTTCTCATTATGATCGGGAAAAGTCCAAACCAATGACCGCTTTTGATAAAGATTTCTTCTCATTTAATCGCATTGACTCTCCGGTCACCCGTTATGATGACTCTCGCCACTCTTTATATTTTACAAAGAATCATTCCATTGATGCTACCCAAGATGTTTCGCCATTGACTCACTCAAAGGTTTATTCCTCGAGCTATCCGGGAAGTACTTATAATACGCCGGAACATCAGTCGCATCATAGACGGGGCTATAGTCATCATGTTGACTACTGTGGTTCTCAAGATGATATTTCACAAGATAGCTATGAGCTTTTGGAAAAATATGATATTGATTTCTTTAGTGGTCGTCGACGTTCCGAAGATCATGCCCGTTCTTGTTCTTTAGATTCGGGTAATTATATACCCACCGATGATGAATCGGACTTAGAACAACAAAAATATCGTTCCGCTATGGATGTCAAGTGCAAATCAGCTGTAGAGTTGATGAATGAAATTTGGGACTCAGAAGATCCCAGATATTTGCCACGTGAAAAATTAAGCGTCAAATCCGATGGTAATTTCTATAAGAAAATAATAGGAACTTTATCACGCACTTCCAGCAACGAAAGTCGGTCTGAAATTTATGAAACTAAAATATCTAGAAGTCCTGATTCTAGCAAAAAATCACGTGATAGTCTTTATCATACCGATAGTAAAAAGTCTAGGGAAACTACTAAGAGCAAAACATCTGTTGCTTCCAGCCAAGATTCGAAAGAGTCGTTGGTAGGAGATTATTTGGGTAAAAACTATGAAATGCCCACCACCACAGGCAAGAAGTATAAACATTTAAATAAGGAAAAGTATGAAAAGTTTTTACAGTCTAGTCAAGAATCAAAAAGTGATTATTATGATGCAGTTGAGGTAGTTGACACTGATAGCTTATGCGGCCGACCTAAAGTAAAGTCTCACGATTGTCTGCTTTCCGACACACATTGCTCTTCAGCTAATAGTTCTTTTTATGATAGTCGTGATACTTATTCCACATTTCCGAGTAACAAGTCGGCAAAAACTTCTAAGGTCCATTCAATCAGTTTGCAAAATGTAGAAATTGAAAGAAACTCTAAATCATTTAGCTCGAAATCTCCTGATTCGGTCCATACACCAAAGAAAAAAGAGGAGAAAGAAATACAAACTAATGATTCCATTGACCAAACGGCTCCTTTTAAAAAGTCCGATTCTCAGTCATGTAAGATTTCGTCCTTTAGGCGTAGGTCGGATAGCGAAAATATTTTTAGCTTTGATCGTGATCGTATAGAATGTTTGCAGAATTATGGCAAACAATGGGAGTCGCCCGGTAAAGAAGAGAGAACTAAACAAAGCCCCGAGTATCCTTTGACACCTGAATTAGTGTCCGAGTTTGAGAAACAACAAGCCAGAGCCAAAAACCATATAATCACACGCAAGGAAGAATTAATGGCAAAGACCCATTTTGAGGAGTATAATCCTATAATGGTACCTCTGAACTACAGTCATGCCACAGTGGAAAGGACCAAAAGTGATCCCAATTCATTAGCCAATCGCAATCGTCTAGGTAGTAATTCGAGAAGACACGTGTTGATGCATCAAAAATCGATTGATTTAACACCAGCCGATTCCAGTGATGAAGATTATATATATAAGCAAATACCCAGTGCGCCACCTTTATGCAAGGCTCATGGTAACTTTGAGATACCAAAATGTTTTGATTCGCCAGCTAAAACACATGACATACCAAAAATGGGCTTCGAATTGCCCAAATCATTCTTTCGCGAATACGAAAGACGTTTTACAAAAGTACTTAAGGAAGACATACCGTACGTCTTACACAAGCGTCACATTATGAATGGCACGGCACCTTCGCCGAGTGAGAAAAAACACACTAAACCCAAATCTCCAAAGTCACCAAAATCACCAAAGTCTCCCAAATCACCAAAATCCCCTAAAGTTGATATAAACAAAGGTTTGCAATCTCAAGAAACTGACTTTTTACCTGACATCCTAGACAGTCTTCTACCGGCTGAAACCAAAGAGTTTTTATTTACCAAAAATATAGATCTCTCTAAAGTTGATCCCATTACGTTAGAAGTTAACAAAACCATACCCATTATACAATTGTCTTCGCCCACAAAAAGGGATATAACAAAACAAATTGAACCTTCTTTGCTGGAAAAACTAAACAAGAAACTCAGTCAAATTGAATCAGATTCAGCTACCAGCTCTCGCACAGAAAGTTTGCAACAACAAAAAAATAAATTAGAGCAAAAACAAATGGAACTCTTACAGAGCTTGAGACAAGAACTACAAGCTAATGCCCGCAAGTCACTTAAGGCTAGAGTAATACCCAAAACAAAGGTATCAGGAAAGCCCAAAAAGAGTAAGACAAGAATAACTTCGTTTTCCTCAGATGATGAAAGTTTGGACTCAGATGATGTATTTGGCTCTGCTGAAGCAATACCTGATCGTTTAGAATTTTCACCGCCACAGTCGCGTAAAGAAATAGAACCCATACTGAGAATAGAACAAAGTCGTTTAATATCTGCCGCTTGGGGTAGAGGGCAAACTATGAGTTCTACTGAAATTGAGGGATCGCCTCCCCAGTGTCGCCGTTTGGCAGAATTGGAAAGCCGTTATCACACTCAAAAGCTTGACCCCCAATACGCAAATGCCACAGAGCTAAGGAGGATTTCAGAACGTTCTATTTCGATACCATCATCGGAGGATGAACCTCATTTGCCAATTCGTAATCGTATGGACGAATGCACAAATGATTACCAACGCAATGAAAATATACCCTCGCCCATATTAGAGCATAATGAATTTTTCCGCAGCAATGACGATATTTACGAAACTTGCCACGAGGAAAAAATAACTGAAACTGATATTGATTACACACTTAAAAAGAAAACTTTATCTCGCGCAGAAATTCCAAAATCGAGAGTTAAAATAATAGAGGATATCATCGATTCTTCTTTGGTCATGAGATCCAAAGGCCATGCACCCATATTATTCGCCCATGCCCGTTTAAATCTATCGGAAGGCTCGGTATCATTACAAAGGCAAAAAGCCACCCTTGAATCGCCAACAACAGAAAGACGTACAAAGAGTTTAGATACTCCGGTTATATCACTACATAGATTACCACCCATGAATGCTTTCTCTTCTAAAGATGATACGGTAGGCTTTGAAGAAGAAGCTGAAATATTAGAAGAGAAATCTCTAGAAGGCGTAAAGCCGCAACAGGATGATGATACAGCCGATAGCATTCACTCCTGTGCAGGCTCGATACCTACCCAAACAGCATATGCTTCCGTGGGCAGTGACTCCATGTTAAAAACAGTGACTATAGATGCTGAAGAAATGGAATTATTGAACAATTTAAAATTTATTGAAAAAATCGCTTTGCAGGGTGTAAAAATCAAAGATAAAAAGAAATCAAAAATGAAGTTGAAAAGTGGAGATCATTTGATATTGAATATTCCAAAATATAGGTTTACCGATTGGTCTCCTTACAGTTCGGCTAATAGTTCGCGTAAAACTTCTCCGGGAGTTTCCAGAGCCAGTAGTATCGAAAGTACAGGAAAGGGAAAACTGAAACTGGCTTTGGGAGAAGGAGGCGCAAAAATCAAAACAGGTTTATCTAGATCTCGCCCAGAATCTCGCAGAACTAGTGCAGATGACATTAAAAAGGATGGTACAAAGGGAAAGAAAACAAGTCCTAAAGAAAGACCTCGTTCTATAGAAACTCGCCGGCTTAGTAAAGATAAGAGTAAAAGTCAGGAAGAAGCAGAAGCTGACATAGTCAAACGTAAAGAAAGACAACAGAAGCTTTACGAGTCCGCCATGAAGCAGACTATTACCATGTTAAGTCCTGTCAAGGATGTTTTGCCACCCTTTCCAGCTCCAGAAGATACAATTATTGTTAAAACTGAAGGCGACAATATAATTATTGAAACCGAGTTCAAAACTAAAGGAGAGGATCATGTTCTGATAGCTAAAGCACCTCGCAAAACCGACAATTTCCTTGTAAAATTCAGTCGCAGTTTCGATGAGGGTCGTAGCCCAGATAAACTGGAAAAAGCCAGTCGTAGTTTTGAGGATCGTAATAAGTCTTTTGAAGAGTCAGAAAAATCAGATGTACCTGACGATATGGTTATAAAATCACCAAAGAAAATTGCCAAAAGTCAGGAAATAAAGCAAAAAATAGAGGGTCCTGTAATTCATCATAAGAAAATTGATGGAAAGTCAAGTAGCTTAGAAAAAGCTCAAACGGCGGAACATCATTATTTAGGCACTGATGTAAAAGCTCGAAGTTTGGATGATAAAAAACAAAATCAAACGGAAACTAAAAAAACAGAAGAGAAACCTGCCATACGTAGTGCCATTGGCGATCGACGTATGTTTGCCCATCAGTATAACGTCCAGGAAGACATAGATATGCAGGCGGTGATATCTGAAAGAAGGTCGCTAGAGATACTTAAACGCTCCTTGCCATCTGAGGATACGAGAGATAGTGACGGTACTTATAGCCGTAAGCCTTCAACAGCTGACAGCTTGGAGTCATTTGTGTCTGCAGATGATTCGCATTCACCTGCTAGTAAATCACCAGTACCGGCAATCGAAGGAGGCTATCCACATCGTGTACCAACTATCGAATGTGAAGAAGCTTCTATAGAAGAAGATGATAGTTCTAGGCATCTTAAAGTGTCACGTTTAGATACTAATCGTTTGAGCTTAGATCGCAGCCGCAGTGATGAAACGGGATCTTGGATGACCGTAGAGTGTGATGAGTTTGTGGGTTCAGATACTTCAGAAAATGAGCCACGTACTTTAGAACCCGACCGCAATGTGTTAGAAACTCAGGCAACATTAGAAGATGCTATTCCTTTGGAATATTCAAACTGTGCTACACCTACTTCCGATCTTAATATATTAGTGACTCCGCCGAACACTAGCCCAATAGTGGAAAAATCTATCATAGAAACCTTTGAGAAGCAAGTAGAGCGAACTGAAAATAAACGAAAATTGGAAAAGCAAAGTGATAAATCAAAAAGCTCCGATTCGTGGACAAGTGGAGAGAAAGATGTTAGTCCCGCCAGAGGCGAAAGAGGCGACTGGAGTTTGTCAGTGAGTGGCGGCAAAGAAAAAAGTTCAGTGGAAGAAGAATCAAGCGTTAGTTGTTCAATAGCACGACCTTTGGGAATTTCTCAAGATTTTGGAGACTTGGAAGCAAAAAAGTGTTTAGAACTCAAACAAAAAATGCTTAAACTTGAAGTCGATTCCCAAGGTCCTCCAACCGAAAACGTAATGGAGACCCCAACAAGTCCTTCGTCATCGAAAGATGTAACTCCCACCAATGAAACTGTGGCGGAAAATAAAATTATTGCCCGCAAGTCCTCTACGCCCACATTGGAGAAACAAAGCCCAATAGATTTAGGTAATAGCACCGAATCTTATTTAGATCCTATTGAAGAGAAAATAGCAAAAATTTTACAGCGACCAGAAGATACGGAATCGAGTTCTGGAAGCTCCAAAAAGCCACCCAAAATAGAAAAGCCAATACGTAAGTTAGCTGTGGCTAAGATAGAAGGCGACAAAATCGCCAAATCGGGTAGCAGTTCTCAAGAGTCCAAATCTAGCTTTGATTCAAAGGGATCATTAAGTGTAGAGTCCCGAGGTTCCTTTGAAACTGAAAGCAGTTCTGGATCTATGGGAGCGGCTCATAGAAGAGGTGAGCTTCAAATTAAAGAACAACAGTCCACATGGAAACCATTTACTATTGAAAGCAGCAATAGTTCCAGTACAGATGATCCTTGGCATCACGTTGAAACCGATGGCTATGAGCGCTATGATGCAAATAATCCTCTTCGCGATTCTTCAGATAGTGAATTCAAAGAAGTATCGCCGGATGACCAAAAGGAAAGCGATACTAGTTTTCAAGATGAGCTTAATGATTTTCCTACTACATTTGGGTATCCAGCTATGACTAGCACCCTAAATGGTATAGGCGTAAATCCGACGGATATTATTGGTTATAGTTCTGGCTTTACTTTAGGTAGAACACTTTCTAGGATTTCAGAACGTAGTACGGCATCTGAAAAGTCTAGCATGGAAGATGATGTTAGCAAAGCTTCAACGCATTCAGTTAGCATGCGGGATGAGTCCGTAGCATCAACAGATCACCAACCAAGTTTGAGCTCAGACTCCAGAAGCAACACAAATCTTGCATATATATCTGATGCTGACCGTCGAACATCAGCAGAAATGCCTGAAATACCATGTGATTCAGCTACTGGAGATCGTTTATCTAGCATCGGTAGTTTCAACGAACCTAAGTCACCCACCGTTATAACCGGAAGATTTTCTGTAACTCAAGTAGAAGGTGAAGGTGAAGATCGCCACACTTTAATGTGTTTATCGAATGCTGGCAGTCAAGATTCAGAAGACTGGCCCTTACCGGAAATACCATTTGATCATGTACCGGTAAAACCGGAAGAATCACTGTATCAAATGCCCGATTTAGATAAACCAGTACCAAAGACATTTTGTTGGAAGGCTAGCATGTCATTTCAGTCGCAGGACTCTCAAGATTGGCCTTCACCGCCTTCCAGTGCCATAGAAACTCCAGTCGTTGTAGAGGATATTGAAACATTTTATGCTTCAGAAGCTCAAAATGCTGATCAAATTATGATTGATTCTTTTACAACAACCGACAGAACCGAGGAGGATGAAGACAAGCTCTCTTGTGAAGATTTTCCAATCACACCACCAGATGTAGCAAAGATACTGCCATATGAAGATACTGCTTACTTAATGTCTTCTGCTTTTGAGGATAAAGATTTAAGCGGCGACGATTTACAGCATGATACACAAACCTGTTTAAGCTCTACTCTTAGCGCAGCCTCTTGCCTATCTGGTTCTTTTAATGTTACTTGCTCGTCTTCTCCAAAGTCTCATCAGATAAGTCCCTTACGTAAAGACTCAAGTCCTGAATCTGTAATAATGTCTCAGCCTACAAGATCCCCAGCGCCTCGAAGTCCAATTTCAGAAGACGAACTTTTTTCAAATGATGATGTTTTTATGCCAGGGACAATAAGGGTTCAATTGTCACCAGACGAGACTAGGACTAACGAATATATAAGGAAACTTTCTCGTGGTTCCAATAATTCAGATACATCAATAGACGACATTCTTTCAACGTCCGGCGGTACTTATATGGAGGATCAACCTACTGTTAGAACCAACTATGAACATCGTTTAAGTACAGGAAGCTGCAAAAAATGTAGTCACTCAAGTCACTCAGAAGAAGAAACCAGTTCCATTGGTACTGAACTAGATGGAACAGTCCGAATGGGCTTGCAACAAAAGAAATGTACACACAGCTCCCATTCTGAAGACACTTCTATTGGTCTTAGTATATCAGAGTGGTCCACTGGAACGAATACGGTGAGACAATATGCAAACCTTTCTGGTTCAGATAGCTTATCAGCAGTATCGACGCATTCTTGTGCTAAATCGGAAAAATCCAATCACACTAAATCTAGCATGAGTTCAATTAACAAATCTGCGGAAAGCTTAAATGAACATAGTAATAGTTTTTCCAATAAATTTTCGGGGGATAATGGTTCATCGGATGGTTTGCGTTATGATATTTTGTCTAATTCTGAAACTGATAAAATGTCGGAAACAACTACGGCCACCAAAAGTGATGACACCACGTTGACATTGACTGAAATGGCACACACCATTACCGAGTGGTCAACTTCCAGCAGTCGTACCATAGTGGGCGTAGCATCAGGTGAAAGTCAACAAGGTTCAGACTCAAGAGGTAATCGTAGAGGTAGTTTTATAGATTATCAACCTTTAAAACAACCAAAAGTAGGTAGTAAAAAATCTCCCTCAGAAGAGAAGCGCGGATCTTTGCCCCAAGTCCATCGCAGGAATGGAAATAATGGCACCCAACGAAATAATGTAGAAGATGTTATTCAAAGGACTTCGCCACCAAAGGCAAGTGAACAGGTCAGACCAGGTATGCCAATACGAATTACGGGTAAGGATGATATGGCCGAAACAAGTGCAGCCCGCAAACGAAGATCTTTAGAAATGATGTCCAAACTATACCAAAGCCAAGAAATTTGTTCAGAAAGTGAATCATTTGTAGAACGTCTTTACGCCCCCAGTGAAAAGCTAACGGAACGCTACCAAAGTCAAGAATTTGTACCGCTGCACCAAACTCAGCCGCAAATCGCAAGTCAAAATCAATCTAGAACAACAAAAGGTAAAGCCCCACAACCTCCAACAAAAGCCAAAGCTCCCCAACCCCCAACCAAGCCCAAAATGCAAGTTACCCAACCCTTAATGCAAGCCCTTCTTAGACATATGAAAACTCCAGGAGTGGCAGAAGCTGCTGCAGCGAAAGCTGCAGAAGAAGAAAAACAAACTCAACAAACAGAAGTTAAATCCAAAATTCCCCCACCTATTCCCGCAATACCCCCTATAACATCTCCTAGTGATTTGCCCCAAACTATTGGTCCTCCTGGAGATAAACCCTTAGCAAAACATCATAGTTATGACGACAAAACATTATCAAAATCGCAAATTCGTGAATATAAGACGAATAAGTTAAGACAATCAAATTCATTTCATGAAAACATGCTAACACATTCACAACAATCATCACTGGAATCAATGCCAACTCGCATAGATGAGGAATCATCTTCCGTGGGCGGAGGTACCAGTGGTCAATCATCGGCAACAACGACTACAACTACTGTAAACAGTGAAAATACAACGAGTACCGAAAATTCTTCACCAATGCTGCCAATTAGAGCTGAAAAATTAATAAAATGTTCACCCTACTACTCGAGTAGTTTAAG
Organism: Thecocarcelia acutangulata; assembly: GCA_914767995.1. Taxonomy (NCBI): domain Eukaryota; kingdom Metazoa; phylum Arthropoda; class Insecta; order Diptera; family Tachinidae; genus Thecocarcelia; species Thecocarcelia acutangulata. Next base: position 32,509,071 of record OU612094.1, on the reverse strand, counting down.
CTCCGAATCGCCACCTAATCAGTTAATACAAAAACCACCACGTAAAAGCTCTATAACACGTACGCCCATAATAAAAAGTCCCCCAAGTGGCAATGACACTGATAGCTCCTTAGATGTACGTGCCCAAGATCCAAAACTCCGTACACGAGGCTATCGCAAGAAACGCCAAATAACTGCTAAACGTATACGTTCCTCTGATCGCACTTTAATAGAGCAGGAAAGTTCAGAATGTTCGGAAGGTTATATTCCAGAAATCGATTCTGGAGGTTCTGACCCTTCCTGTCGACATGAATACTATGAGTTCGATGAGGAACTGGAAAATCATGAACAGGAAACCGATGAGTATGATGAATATCCCCATTATTCGGGTGTGGCCTTTTCATCTACATCTTCAGCATTTGAAAGCTTAGATATGACTGATAATGTAGATGAAATGGGTTTTCCACGCTATGATCGTTTAGGTCACATCACAAATCCCATGTACCAATCTATGCAACAACAGCAAATGCTTACAATGTCTATCAGTAAACCACAACCGGCTAATCATCCTATGCCTCCAATAAGCGGGCAGCCCATTAAACCAGCACGAACCAAAAAAAGACAATTGAAGCGTGAAGATTCCATTATTGGCACACATCAATCCTCAGCACAATACCACGGTAGATCCTATTGCAATCCCGAAGAAAGTGAAGTGGAATCAAGAAATGGTCTCTCCGATGATATGGCGAATAGTAGTGAAGATAGTGGCTATAGTTTTTATCACAAAACCGGAACAATTAAACGAAACAGTAGCATTAGATCAGTAGCAAGTAGCAGTGGAATGGTACCATCTATTACGCAACGAATATCTCCAACTAACGTTGGCAATTTAGAACTACCCTATCCAGACTTTCTATCCGATTGTGAAACAGAACCAATTGAATACGAACGTTTTGCCTGTGGTCTAGACATACGAGTAGATCCACCGCCCAAATTCCATGATTCAGATGAACTGAGTGATCAGTAATTTATAGATTAGAGATATTAGAATGATAGATTTTGAGACCTATATAACCCCACAGTTAACCAACTTTACTAATCAAAACTAAATCATAGATTCAAGATGCATACTTTAGTAAGAATCCATAGTTTTTGAATAGAATTAATAACTAGATCATGATATGTATTGATTCTTTAAATGAAAATAGTCAGTTACTTTAGATGTCAAAGAGCAGGTGTAAAACTATTGAACATTTACAGTTATATCTTTCTTTAGGAAAATCGATTGAATTTTTAACAAAAATTTTTAATTTGTTTTTGTTAATAATTCCAACTAATGTGGCATACTCCAAGGTAGATTCATTTACACTAGATGAGAGTACACAGATTTGTTAAAAGTGACTTGTAAGAAACTTAAATCAGCTGGTAGAGAAATGCGTTAAAGAGAAACACAAGTAATAATAAGCTTAAGGCCTCATTAGTTTTTACTTTCTGTTGCCGTTCTGTGACGTTCACTTCTGTAGCAAAAATTTTACAATTACTTTTTCCGTGAAAATATTCAGCTGTTAGTTTACAGTATAGAATGAATAAAAGAAAAACTTTGGAATGAATACTAATAAATGTACATAAATATTATTATAAGATAATATTTATGCTAAAATAATATTTTTTTGATCATCCATAGTTGTTTAAATGATAAAAATGTATTAACTTTTAAAATTCTTCAATTGAAAAAACTTTTTTAGCTTTTGAAAAACAAAATTATATAAATTTAGATAACAAATTAAAGTTTCCATACCTGAAAGAAGTAAAACATACACATATCTGGCCGTCACTTAACAATAAATTCTATTTTGAAGAGATTAGTCCGCAACAGAACAGAACGAAAAAGTAAAAACATATAGTTTATATTGAACAGAAACAAAACAGCTGATTCAGAACGGAAAAGAACGTACAAACTAGTTATGCCTTTACTCGAATATAAATGTAAGTAAAGTGCGTATGTGCACGTATGTTGTACATATCTTTTGCAAACTATTTTTATTTAATAAAAATACCTTGTTGTTCTTATTGTGATCTCAGTTGCATCTAGTTGAAAAGAATTCACCTTGCAATACTCATAGTATTCTGCCACTTACTCTCAGAAAGAATAAACAGTTGCAATAAAATAATAAACTATCTGCAGCTAACTTCAAGCCTGACTTTAATGAATCTCCTCTATTTTAATACTGTAGAACTTAGAGCATACGTTAGACCATATAAAGCCCATCGTTATATTCCCAATTGCTGAATAGTTAGTTAGCAAAATGTTTCCTATGAAGAATCATTCTTTCCCAATATATACCATTTTGGTATCATCCTTTTTAACATTCCTTGAAAAAATTTCTTAATTATTTCATACCCAAAACCTTCTACAAGTTTAATTTATTGAGACTGATTTTATTTCCAGTAACAGAATCTATTTTTTCCAAACGTTACTTGAACGGAAAAAACGGAGTTTTTAAATTTAAAAAACTTATTGTTAAAATAATGAGTAAAAATAAAAAAGATAAAGAAAAACCAAAACCAAAAGAATAAAACAACTATACACATTTTATGAAATAATTTTTAACAATTTTAATTGCATGAACACCCAATAAACGAGAAATGCATACACTCGAAAAAAAATCTTATATGAATTACATTGAACAAGAAGAAAATATAACACAACCAATTTTTAAGTAGCAGTTGTCTGTGTAGGTTTAAAGTTAAACTAATGAACTATAGAAATCATATTAGGTTGAGTTATTTATTGAAAATAAATAACAAAAATTTGTTTCTAAACCGCAGAATAATAAGCAAAACATTTACAAAAAGTTATAACATGCACTGTTTATTCATCGAATAATGAAAATAAAAATTCTAGAAATTCTAAAAACAGATCAAATGAGTAATTACTAAAAAAAAAATATGTATTGTATTTTAAACAACTAATTAATTATTTAGGTTAAAGTAAAAAATTATACCACAAAAAAATGAATTTGATGTAAAATTCATTTTTTTAAACTGACAAATAAAAACGAAATTATTTAAAGTTATAAATGTGTGCGAAGAAAAACACTTTGTTTATAAATTACAACAAGAAAAAGTTAATCATTTAAAAAATTTTTTATATTTTTAATACAATTGGAAATCAAAATTTAATTACTCCACATATGTAAGTAGTTTAAGTATGTCTATTTTATATTACAAATCAGCCTCTTTTCGCTAACTACGTACCCTGTTACTGAAGCCAATAAAAACCGAAGCATACTCTAAGGAGGAATTTATTTTATTCCAGGGTTGTGAAGACAGTTTAATAGGATCTTACTAAAATACCTTAATAAATCAAAATATTATTTTAACATCTGACCTAAATCATACGAAAATCGTGGTGTTTAATTTTGTTTGTCATAGTACTTTTATGTCCCAGCAAACAGTAAGGTTTGATTTCAAATTGAGAATGACTTGAAATTTGTCGTTTTCTCAAACGACAAACCTTTGATACTGATTTGAATTCAAATTGAAAATTAGTATATTGGAAATTATTTTCCCATTGAGAAATTCATTTATTCTCAACTTGGTTTCAAATGTAATTCTCAAATGTTTTTCAAATGTGAATTGTGATGTGGAATACAAATAAAAACAAATTTTTGCTTTACAAATTCATATTTCTTTTGATTTATTAGCGATTTTTAATTTGAATTTTCAATTATTATTTTTCTTAGTCTTGATATTCTCGAAAGGACGAAGTAGTTGGTTCCTCTTGGCTCAAAATCGCGCTCAAATCAGACCATTTCATTATTTCTTAATATTTCACTTTTTTATGTTTTTTTCATGCGTTTTTTATATTAACACTAATTTTTGCTCACATTTAATTGCACATTGCTTACAAACAAATCGCATTTATTAATCTTCTCCCGAATTCTTAAAATTTATTTTTTTTTTTTTTTTTTTTTGTTAATGAATTTAAAATGTTGATATTTTTTCAGTAATTGCTGACACATTTGTTTTATGATTGATAGTTGCACCCAAAATCAAATTGATAAAACATTGAGTATCAAGTATTTATATTCAAATGATTCTCAACTTAAATTCAAATGTTAAAATCAAACCATGGTGCAATTAACCAGGTGGCATCACTAGCGTGTGGGTGAAAAAATAAAAATATTTTGAACAGTTTGAAAAAGGGCAAGAACACAATAAAAAAGTTTTCAAAAATATTGTAATTGCTTAAAATGTGTTGAGAACAATTTATAAAAAAAATTATATTAATTTTCTTTGTTCGTTTTTTTATATAAACGTTTCTTTTTCATTTTCTTCTGTTTTGTAAACATGTTTGAAAATTATGTTTGATATCAAATGATAAAGTCATTTCATATCAAATGTTTGATTTCGTGTTTGTTGGGATTGTCTCACTCACACCATTACAAAACAAATTTGTCCACCACTGATCTAAAGTGTGATTACTAGTTACCACAAAAAATAGTAATAGTTACTTTGAAGCCAACTGTATTCGGAGAGAGAGAAATTGTGAAAATTGATTAATATCAGTATCTGTCTTGTCGTCCTCATCTGATAATGGACCAACTCCACGGGGTGAATTATTCACGCTTTACCAGTGCCCACGCATGGTTTGCAAGGCTACACAGGTCGTAATGTTTGCCATATATTTCTAGCCAAATAGACAAACCCCTTGCTGAACAGTTCGGGCCTTCTAGTTACTCCTGTATGCAATTTCATAGACAGTCTATGGAAAACAAGGCCTAATGAGCTGGTAGGCCGAAGCCCTCTAAGAGCATCAGCTCTTAACCAACACACCCGTCTAACACCATCACTTCCAGTTCCTTACATTACAAGAACCTGAAGAAAGACAATAGCATCTCGTGAGGGGAGGGTGTAATTATTAGCCCCTTAAAACCTGTATTGCACCATAGTCATCAGGGAAACTATTTGTCCTTTTATGTTTAAACTATGGCCCTAACGTTTCAGCTAAGGTAAGCAGCTCAATCATAATCAGCGCCGATATGGTCTGCAAGCAAAACCGCCCTGAGGCTTTGATGATCGCTATTCTGCTAATTAACCCTTGGTCAGGGCTTCGGGAGTTCAACGTAACATAAGTCATGCGGCTTGCTAGAGTTTAATTTGTTACAACAAACGAGAAATTCTTATCCCTCTATGCCCCAGAAAGCAGAGTGTCCAGGTTTGGTATACACTAAGGCAAAGTCTGGCTCCCAAAAAGACTCAGCTAGAAAGAGAGAGTAAAGCTTGCTCTCTTACGCGAAATTGGATTTTCCGATTGCATAACGTTGACGCTGCGCTATTTGTGTTGTTTTTACACATATTGTATAAGCATGTGGATTTTTGACAGACAAATAGCAATTCTCGCGCTAATTTAGGTTGGACTGTAGGAAAGTAGTAGTGCTGATGGGTCTACAATTCAGTGATGTCGCCGCGGATAACTTTAAATCGCTTTCGACTTGTGGCCAACGATATCATTGAAAATTGTATTTTATATCTGTTAAGTCATGAACTTAAAGCACAAAGTAAACAGAGATGAAACAACACACCTAAAAGACAGAAAAAATCGCGAAGCTAAATATATATTATCCATTTTCTCTTTCCTCTCTTTGTGCATAAGCAAATAACTGTGTAACCGGAAAAGTAAACGTATGCAAGTAAGAGAAAGCAATAGTATACAAGCTGCCATCTTTGTTCTAAAATTACTGCGAAAATTCAAAAATCTCATCTAAAATTATTCAAACGCCACTTTTTTCACATCTGTCCTTGTGCTCCATTACTAAAAGGCAGCAATCTACTCGACCTCCGCAAGTGAATCACATTAAGAAATTTCTTCTTTTTTTTTTAAGTTAGTCAATAATTATTCTTTTGTATATTTTTATGTTATAAAACAGAAATCTAAAGTGCCAAAAAAAAACACGTGACAGAAGGATTTTGTCATGTAGATGCACTAAGAAAGAGTGGCTTAAAGCAATCATCTATTGCAGTGATGCCACATTGTAAAATTAAATCGTTTTGTTAGCAACGTTCTTCTACCAAAAATGGCAGAAATGTTGAAAATGTTTGCTTAGGTTTTTTATGAACTGCCCACACTCACCAGTTTCAAAGTCAGATGCATTCAGGTTAAGGTTATTCAAAGCTTTTTTAGATACTCGAAAAAAATACAAATTCATTTAAAACAGTATTAAAAATGGCAACACTATCAGACTTAATTCATTAATTAACAATTGCATGCGTTGTAGTATATTTTGAAATAATTTTATTACATATACGAGTAAATAATTTGAATTGGAATCAAATTTTTTCTTAACAATTATTTTGCATAATTGTCTTAATCAAAACCCTATTTTTAACTTAAAAAATCAAATTAGTTTAAAGTTTAATGTAAGTTTAGTTTAATAATTATGTAAAATTTTAACTTAAGAAATATAAAAATTGCATTTAGAGGTAATTTTTAAAATATTAAAACTCTTCTTAAAAAAAAAAAAAAACGGAAAAATGAAAGAACAAAAAATATATATGTATGTATAAATATTTATTCCATTTTAAACAATACTCAATGAAAACTAATTTTTTAGTTTTTTTTTTATTTTAATTATTACTTTTTGCGAATGTTTTTTCTCTGATTATTTCTTTCATTTAATTCCAATTTTCTTTAAAGAAACACGGTCTTATCGATAAAAAAATATTTCACATTTATTAAGTTTTGATTAGACAAATTTTATATAGAAATCTGTGCATTGAGAGTTTAATTAAAATTAAATATTTTTTTTATAAATAAAGCAGTTATATACTTTCAATATATACATGTGTAGGCTGGCAGTCTGTTAAACTTAACCTAGCAGTGCACATGGATCTAATTTGGCAACCTGGCAGTGCACATGGATCCAATGTGCTCCCGTTGTACTGCCTCAGGGTAATATGTATCTCATCATATCTATATATCAATGGTTCTGTTGAAACAATCCAAGCATTGAATGAAGAGGTCCAACTCATCTACATCACTTTGCGATATTTCTGCCAAGCCATGCGGCACCGATCTGCTTAGATACGGCACACTTCTAATAGAAAAACTTAGAGACCGGCAAAGAAAGTGCTCAACACTCTCTACTTCTTCCCTACAACTTCCACAGAAACCATTAAATGGACGATTCAATCTTCTCGCATGCGTCCCTATGTGGTAATGTCCCATCAGTACCGCCATACTAGAACGCATCCTGCGTGAATGAAGGGGGTCCCTAGGCTATTTGTCCTGCACCATAATGAATCTGTAAAGCCGACATTCTTGTAATAGATCTGCAGTATCATCAGTCTGAAAGTACCAAAATTTTCTCAAAATTAATTGACAATACAAAAGTATTTTTCGCTTACCGGTTCTGTGATATTATGAAAAGAACATTTCTAGTACTCGTGTTTAAAGCTTCATTCATTCCACCGACTTATCATAAATTAAATAAAATGCCATAAAATTCGTAGATTAACCATCATTGTTCCATTCAAATGTAACAAAACTAATCTGTCCCAAAACTTATAGTTCTGTGATGTGTTATATACGAGTAGTGTTTAGAAGGCATAAGCAGCTCATACACATTTCAATTCAATTATGAATTGAGTCCTTCAACTGAATTGATTATTGGCCACACACTTAATAAACTGAATTGAAAGATTTTCATTCAACTATTAAATTCCATGAAATTAAGGACAATTTTAAAAATATATAACGTTCTCTTTGCAAAAACACTACAAATATAAATTTTGAGACCTGATCAAGAGACTCGACACACACAACACAATCGAATTGAAAGACTTGCTAGTCAACTTGAAAAAATCAATTAAATCTTCTTCAACAAACTCGACAACTGCCAAACTAATCAACTGACAAAGCCATACACGCTTTGATTTGGACAACAACCAACTCAGTTGCTAATTGAGTTGAAAGGTGTATGGGGTGCTATAAACTTTTTTTATTTTAAAAATATCACGTAAAATAAAATGCTTAAAGAAAAATATAACCTTACTCCTATAACATGATATAAGTTTTAAAGTTTTTGAATGATGGCAATACTTAAGCGACTATTAGCATTTTAGACAAATGTCTTGCTTAAGAGATAGGGCCTTCTATTCCCTTCTGTATGCAATTTCCCAGCAGTCAATGGACGACAAGCCTTAATCAGTTGGTAGGCTGAAGCCCATTAGGAGCATCAGCCTTCAACCAACTCACCCGTGTTACCATCACTTCTGGTTCCTTACATTACAGATATCTAGGGGTTGTTAGCTCCCGTAAACCGACATTGCACCAAAGTTATCAGGGAAACTAACTCCCCTTCCAGCGATTCTAGTTTTAAACCACAGCCAAAACGTTTCAGCCCATGATCAGCACTGTGATGTTCTGCAGGCAGAACTTCCCGCGGGCTTTGCTGACCCCGTTGTGACCTTTTTTTTACCTTGGACCAAGATTCAAGAGATGACCTTTACCAGAACTAGGAGTCGTTGTTCAAACATCAAACTAACAGGACGTCTTACATTGAACAATAAGACGGAACCACTTTATATCCGAAGATTGCAGGTCCGAGTCCTATCACGATCGCCATGTAGTGGTTCCCTCTTATTATTCAATAAAAGATGTCTTGTCTGTTTGTTGTTTGAACAACGACTCTTTATTTTACATTACTTGCACATTGTATTCCTTAACTTAACAGTTGTATCTTAAAGTAAGAAAATATAGTCTGTGAGTGTTGCCATTACAGTAAAAAGTATTGAGCACTTTCTCTGCCGTTGTCCCTCGTTTGGTGTACCAACTAAAACTCTAAGAAGCCGCATGACTTATGTTGTGTTGGACTTCCGAAACCTTAATTATTTTCATCTCCGAATATGGTCGTAAAAACAGGGTTGATTTCAACATTCGTAAGATTCAGTTCCGTCTATTAACACACGAACGCATGACCATGATGCTTCATCTGTACAAATAGATATTGAGGAATCGGATGCTCTTGGAATGAAAATTCTGTAGGATGTTCGTTGGACTGACCACATTTTGCATGTCTCTAAAGACGCACTCAAGTATCTCAGCTTTCTGAAACGGTGTAAGAAGTACTTCACTACATTCGGTCTCCTCACCTACTCATATATCCGACTGAAAATGGAATACAACTTTCATGTTTGGACCAGTATGTCACCTGACAGTGTGCAGAAGAGGGCGAAGAAGCTTATCAGGGACAGAAGGGTATCCAATTATATGGAAACTCTAAAGCATCGTCACAATGTGGGATGCGTTTCTCTGTTTTATCGATACTACAATGGATTTTGCTCTGGCGAGGTTAGGGATGTTGTTCCCGAACATCACATATTTTTACGTAACATGCTATCATCGTCCAGGACTCATACATTTGTTTTCGATTGCCCAGTAAATCACACAACACATTACAGAGAGAATTCGTTTTTCGTACGGTGTGACTGGGGAAGGTGTTGCCTGCAGGAGTGTTTTCTATCAATTATAATGTTGGAGGGCTAAAGTCAAATGTCCCTAAACAATACTCCCTTCTTCCCCTCCTCATATATTACTTGCAGATTGCATTTCTTAACTTGACAGTTGTATCTTAAAGTAATAAAATGAATCTTTGTATTTAATAGTAGTCTGTGAGTGTTGCCATTACACTACTTCTTTTTCCCCCTCTATGCCCCAGAATGCAGAGTGCCCTGGTTTGGTGTACACCAAGGCAAAACCTGCTCTCCGTAGGGAAATTATTCTGAAAAACAAAATAGATTTTTTTTGACTCAAAGAGTTTAATTGACTTCATTTCTGCAGGCGTAGATAGAACCTGCTCAGAATCACTGGTCATGGCTTTCTCCCAGTTTTATTTCACTAAAAAGTGATATTAATCGTTTTTCATTTCATTTCATTTTACAATTGAGTTTTAACAAAAATAAATAAAAAAAATTATAAACAGCTTGTTTTCTATGTTTCCCAGTTGTCTACGAGTATATGTCGACATTTCATAGGAGCTAACCTAATCATCAGTAAACTTTGGACATTTTTGAAAGATATTCTCAAGCATTCAACTTTATATCCCAATAATCTAAATAAATTATTGAGAATTTATACCAACAATCCAAAATAATTATTGAGAATTTGAAAAGAGAAATGTTTTATTAATACCTGTGAAAACACAAAAAACAACCTTTTTCAGTTTATACACGTCTGTACTTTTCTTTACACCTTTCAAACGGTTGTTCATTTGTTTGAAAGGTGAAAAAAAAGGTAGAGACGCGTATAAACGAAAAAATCTTTTTTCGTTTAAATTTTTCTTTTTAAATTCTCAATAATTTATATAGATTGTTGGAATATAAAGTTGAATGTTTGAGAATGTCTGTCAAAAATTTCCAAAGTCTGCTGATAATTAGAGTAGCACCTATGAAATGTCGACATATAGACAGACAACTGGGAGACATAGAAATCAAGCTGTTTATAATTTTTGGTATCAATGTTAGAAACTAATATAGTGAATAAAACTCAATTGTTTGAGTTTATTTACTTTATTAGTCTACTGATGATTAGGGGTTACTCCTATGAAATACCGGTAAAAACAAGCTGTTTCATTTTTAGCTGCATTTAATTTTACTTTATTATACTCGTACTTTTATACTACTTATTTCAAATGTTTATTAAACGCTTTTTGATACCAAATATCCTTTTCGTAACCGTTGAGTATTGTCACTAGTTAGGATTTAGTGCCAATTTTTAGATTATATACAATCCCAAAGAAGAAAAAAAATTAAATTTAAAATTTACCTTATATTAATGTTAAAAACAAAAATAACAAACAAGTGGCAAATTTAAAAGAAAAAATAACCAATTTTAAAACTAAATAAAAGAAATGGTAATTAAAAGAAAAACTTGTACCTTTTTCCTGTTAAAAAAAAAACCAATCGAAGTGTCAAACGTTATAAAAATTAAAAGTAAAATTAAATATCATTGACAATTTAAAACTAATTATTTGAATTCTTTTTTTTTCTTATTAATTTGAGCTAAAGCTTCAGTGTAAGATATTAAAGTAATTTTTAAACATTTGTGGTTTGTTTTAGTTTTTTTTTTAATTTTCGCGATAAATTCAAAAAAGTACAAAAACAGCAATTTCCAGGCTTCCAAAGTTGCCTTGTTCAGAATTTTATGTATCTTAAGTGCCCTGGAGATGATCAAAAAAACCCCTGTCAATCAGTGCATATGTGTGAGTGTCGTGTTTTTGTCGTTTAAAAGGAGACGTAGAAATAAAATCGTCAATCATCATTTTTATTTTGACTTCGCTGCGTTCGTTTCTAAACATGTCATCATCGCATGATGAATTATTGCTATCTTGTGCAATTTTGTTAAGTAAAAAGACATGAAAAGAAAAAAAACTATGTATAAAAAGTAGTAATATATGAACAAAATAAAACTCAATAATCATAAACAAAATAAAATTCAATAATCATAATAAATATAGATGTAGTTTTTTATTTTACTTAATGTTGTCCCTTTCGATAACAAAACTGACATCGTCAATCACAACTGGAGACTATCAAAATAGTTCCACGTCAAAATAAAAGATCAAAAGTTTTTGATTTTCATCAATCAGAGCCGACAACCTAGAGATATAACCGAAAAAACACGACTGCACGCACACACAGTGTTGATGTATTTTTTTATCGTCTCCGGGGCACTTAAAGCCTCGTCTTCATGTGCAGAGCGAATGTAAAAATAAGTTCGAGTTCTTGATGTGGCGTATACGTATGTTCGGATTTACCTTATCAAAGTGTTCAGTTCAGCGCCATTTTGCGTATTTTTGTTCGTGATGTCCAGCTTCATGGCGAACATCGATATTCAGCCATATGCTCGAGCATCGATGTCAGAGCATGAACGAAACATGAACATGAGCGGCCCACGTTAGCCATTTGCGATGTTCGACATGGTGTTCATACTAAGTTCATGATTAATGGAGACCCCCCAATTATAGCATTTGTAAAATGAACGAGAAGATTTTTACTCTACACAAACAAAATATTTGGAGATGCACTTGCAACATTTTTGCAGATATGCAAGACTAAAAAAAGCCATACACAGTCGAGACCAGATATTTGCAATTGTACAAGGTTGCAATCTCCAATGCAGAAGATTGTGAAAAGGCAAATATTTTAGCTGAAATTTTTTTAATATCATGCAACAAAAGCCTCGTTTGGAAAAATTTTGGGAGTGCGCGAAACTTTCGTTTTAATGGGAAACTTTTTTCAAGTATTTTTTACTTTTTTAGGCTCAAGGTCCAGAATCAATTTAAATAAAACTCTTTTATGTTTTATTAAATAAATTTTATATTTTTTTTCTTCAATATTTCGAACACCTTCGGTGTTCTTTCTCAGGAATAAGTTAGCAGTAAAAATATCAACAATCTATTAACATAGTTTGATGCTTACTGGTAAGTAAGCATCAAAGTCTTTTAGCAAATGAAGAAAAAAATTTATACGAAAAATTTTTTGATTAAAACACCCCAAAAGTGCTCTAAAAAATTTTACCAAATTATAGTTTTCAAAGTAGTCTCTTGTGGTATTCCATGGAGTATTCACATCATCAGAGTTATTTAAAAATGGTTTCCAAACTAGTTTTCTGTGGTAATCCATGGAGTAGTAGTATGAAGTAATTTCAAGACTAACCCTGTGTTAATAATTTGTGGAGTAGTTACTTGGACTAGCTTTTGGATTAGTCTGATGTAATGTTTTTTTTTATTGCATTTTCCTTTACTAGGACATTTTAATGTAAAATGGAGCATGTTTTTCCCATATATTTGAATTACTTTTGGAGTACTCTTTACACGCATGTAATAGGTTTTTCCCACTGAACAACATCTAACATCTACCATCAGTTTTTGAAGATGATAACAGCTTCCCATAAGAAATACATTGTACTGAAAGTCAACATTTTTCAACATCTTTATAAAGTGTTTCTATCTCATGTTATTCCATTCAACATCTTTCGATTATTTCAGTGTCACCACTAGAAAAGTGGCAATAATGTAATAATGGCATCACTGAAAAAACGTCATTTGTTTGAAAAAAATTTAAAAAAATCATAATTTATTTATCATGTGTCAACTGTTTGCGTGTGTGTTTTCTTCCCTAATTTTTTTCCGAAATACTTTTCTACCCGTTTTTGCCAAATTTTTTTTATATGTCCTACATATTGTTCATAGACATACGTATATTTTATAATTAATCCGCTTTTGTCTTTCAAATTAATTTATTTCGGAACAATTTTGCGTGCTTTTGTTAAATTGTTTGAAAATTGAAATAATAATTTGATAGTAAATGTTAGATGTGAGCAATGTAAACAGTGTTTCACATTTTCATCATCTTCCACACGTTCCATGAAAATGTTGATCAGTGTAAAAAGTCTATAAGGAGTAGTTTCCATTTCTGCAGGGTGCTAAAATTTAAGTTGTTTTTAAAAAGAATCGACTTTAGTGTTTGACTATAGTTATAGCCCACTGTATATAACAGAGGTTGCCAGAGCTGCAAACCAGAGCTACAAACGTACAAGTGAAGCTAATATAAAGCCTAATAGCCTATTTACATCTGCTCATTCGAGATTTCAAGCCAAATCTAGTAGATTTTGAGAAGATTTCCCATACAAAATGAAATCTACTTTATGAGTAGATTTCGACGAAATCTCCTGAAATCTACTCAGTACTAAGCGATGCAACTGTGATTTCTTGCAAAAAGTACTTAAAAATGCTACGCTGCAACAAAAATTGCACTATAATGTGGTGTATGCAGTCTCTGGGCACAAAATATATACACTTTAATGCTTGTATATTCAGTCTCTGATAATATTGTATTATCAAACCCGCATGCATAAATTATTTTTGAGCAAATGAAATCTTGCTAGATGTCAAAAAACGGTGGTGTAAACGATATAGATTTCGTTGTAGATTTCAATTCAAATCTACTAGATTTTGAGTTGGTGTAAATGCGCTATAACCATAATGTGCATAAACTGGTTTAAGCTTAAACAAAAAGCTTGCCAAATGTGATTTAAAAACTACTTTTAGTTGGCCATAAAGTACTTACAAGGCAGCATTAATACGGTAGTGCTATAAGCACACCTGTCTTTCGTTTTCTTTGCGTAAATTTGTGAAAAACCCATAGACTTTCTTGCTTTTTCAAACAAAATGTTGACAATTGTTCGTAAATTCTATCAACAAACTACATGTTGATGTTTTTTGGTGCTGTATTTGTTGTAATTCTGCCACTACCTATTAAAGCAGCCTTGCGTACTTACATGAGCTTAATGATTTAAATCCCACTTGACACTTGGGTCTTTTCTGAATAGATTATATAAATAAAAAAGTACTAAAATTAACAACAAAGTATTTGTATGCAATAATTTCCAAAGCAAAAAGAATTTTGTGGTAATTTGTTTGTGAAAAAAGCTAAAACACATTTCTATTAAATTAAATACAAATGTGGTTGTTTCTGAGTCTTCAATTTTTCTTTCTTATTTAAATAAATTTTACAAATATACACACAAACTCCTGAAAACAAACGATTACGTACATAAAGTGCGTTCAGTTAAGCAAACTTAACGAAAAGTTTCATTAAGCTCTAAACACTTAGACGACAGCAGACTTTACGGCTACAAATGAAGTTAGCTTCGAATGCTGCCGTCTCGTCAGCAACATAATTATTTTCAAGACAGCAGCAGCACTATGTGTATTTAAGCAATGCAAATTTCAGAGGTGCCACATATATATTTTATACGAATAAAATTAAAATTACTGACTGAAAACGTAATAATCCGGCATGTTCCAGAAAAGTAGTAGTTTCATTCTTTGGTTCGAACTGAACTTCGAAAATTAAACTTGGATAAATGTTAAAATAATTAGTACAGACACGCACCGCGTTTTAAGTTTTATATGCTTTTTTATATAAACAAGTATTGAAATGAGCCAATTTTCAATTTTATTTAAATTTTTGCGCTCTGCCGTTTGCCCAAAAAATGACGTGCAAAATTTTTAATCGAATTCTTGTTATTTTATAAGAGCAAAATTTAGTTAGGTTTATCGAATTCTTCGTCAGCAACGCTGATCGTAATTTTTTAAGTGCCATTTAATGCAAAATATTGATATAGCCGGTGGGTGCAAACCCAATATATGAAAGTGATGACGATGATTCGGATGAGTTGGTGATTCCATAACCGCTGTAATAAGAGATGATATCGCCAATCGACTTTATTTAATAAAATAACAAATATTAGTTTTTCACTCAATATTTTCCCTATAAATATATGCACAATTGTATCTAAAATAAGTATTTCGTCATCTAACCCTCTTAACTCAATGGGATTGTAATTATACTCAATTTTTCTGTAAAAGTTTTCATTTTCACAATGATATTAAAAAGTGTTTTCAAACTACTACTTTTTGTGTCAAAGAAGTTTCAAGAACCAGACAATTCACTACAAATTAATGTTCGAAAACAAAACACAAATGAAAAGTAAAGAGTAGAATGTAGAACACCGAAGCTTGAAATTGAAGTGATTTCAAACTATTTTGACTTCAAAGTAGAATCAAGAACATACCCGAATATCACGTAAAATTGTAAACACTCATCAATTTATTTGTTTATTTTATTTATATGATGTTTATTTCTATTAAATATTTCAAACAAATTTTAGTTCTTATTGCTGTCAATTTATATTTATAGTGGCAGTAGCAGCCAACTGCTGTCGTGCTGCTGTGATGTCATTAAAATTTAAACACATGTATGTTATTTTTGACAGATTGCTGTTGGCTGTCTGCTGTCGTCTATGTGTTTAAAGCTTTAAGCTCTAAACACTTAGACGACAGCAGACTTCACAACTTCACGGCTACAAATGAAGTTAGCTTCAAATGCTGCCGTCTCATCAGCAAAATAATTATTTTAAAGACAGCAGCAGCACTATGTGTATTTAAACAATGCAAATTTATATTTTACATGCATAAAATTAAAATTACCGACTGAAAACGTAATAATATCTTGCAAAACTGTAAACACTCATCAATTTATTTGTTTATTTTATTTATGTGATGTTTATTTCTATTAAATATTTCAAACAAATTTTAGTTTTTATTGCTGCCAATTTATATTTATAGTGGCAGCAGCAGCAAATGCTGTTGTGAAGTCGTACTGATGTGATGTCGTTAAAATAATCGTGTGCATTTAAACACATGTATTTTATTTTTGATAGATTGCTGCTTGCTGTCTGCTGTCATCTATGTGTTTAAAGCTTTAGGCGCATTATAGTTGTACACATTTGATTATACGTATTCGCACAGTTTCTTAAGCTGGCTTAAATTAGTTTATGCAAATTATAATTTTACTCGTATAGTTAGCGAGTTTAAAAGAACGTGCTCCCTTTTGTATGTATATTGTTTGTACTTCTGCAGCTGTGTTCTGTAACTTTGGCGAGAAGTTCTCGCGTCGAAAACTTGTGAAACAATTTTTCCATCGTTTCTCGATAAGTGAGAAAAAACTGCGTCTGTAACTCATGTCGAAAACTATTCAAAGCGATTACGTCGTTACGTTACAAATGTCTGAAATTATAAAACGATGCCGACATTCAATTTTAAAAATGAAAGCGCCAGCCACAATTAGTACCGCCGCCGATCAAAAATTACTACAGTTAAGAAAATTTGTTCGACGGCGTCATATTATAACCGCCGGCTATTCTAGAACATGTATTGTATGGCTCTAACGTTTACATTTTATTTACAAATACATACATACTTATGCGCAAAATTTTGTAAAATTAAAAAACAATTGCAATTTGTGAATTCTGAAAAAAAAACACAAAGTATTACAATATACTTTGTTGGCTCGGAAATTAAAATTGTAGAAATTACAAACTTATATATTTCCTTAAAACTTGTTATGTGAAGGGTATAAAAGTTAATTAAAAAGTTAAAATAAAAAAAAACAATCATTCTAAACTGTGTAAATATCTATTTTATACTTAAATTAACAGCAAAATACTTATTTTTCAGCATTATTATTCATTTAGTGATGATTATTTTTATTTGAAAAACTATCTCACAGCCTTTTTATTTGCGAGAAATAATGACAGTTGAATGCGGGAAATTTTTGCGATAAAGTTTTACAGACACAGTTTTTCTGTAAAATGGCGAGTAAATTCCTTACGTGACAGCTATTACTCACCAGAAAAGTTATAGCTACAGTTTAGTGAGAAAAGCAGCTGTTTGTTTCAACTTTGTTTCATTTCGCACGTTTCAGTCGAAAAGTTTCACGTGGCGAGAGTTACAGAACACAGCCACTGTATTGCATGTTTTGTGAATCTTACCAATGTTGTCGAAACATTTTGTTAAACGTGCTGTACAAGTAAATTTTTTTCAAAATTACTTGTATTAAAGGGGGGGTACTTTTTGTAAAAAAAAATATACAGATTTTTTATTTCAAAACATATTATTAAATGTAACTAGTTTTTCGACTTTCTAAACGTATATTTGTTATTTAATCGAGCTTGAGGTCACTTGTTAAAGAAAAAAGCAATTAAATATTATACAATATTACGACACCTCTTGGTGTGTCTTTTTTAAGAAAAAAAAAAAGTTTTCCTGAAGAAGACACACAAAGGGGTATCGAAATATTGAAGAAGATTAGGTTAGGTTGTACAGGCCGCCAGTTTCATGAAACCAGCCCACTTGGGTCCTTTTGGTCCCGTTGTGTTGCCTGAAAATTTTGAAGAATATACAATTGCTTTTTACTGTAACAAGTGACCTTAAGCTCGCTTGTATGGCAATGAAAAAAATAATACTTTGATTACAAACACTTTGCTTCTTTTATTTTCAAAAAGCTATCTTTTTGTAATATACACTTTTTTCTAAAAAGTACTTTTTTCCAAAAGCAAAAAGGTACTTTTTAGATACCTTTTTACAAAAGCTATTATTTTGTAATAAGCAGTTTTTAAATCCATTATTTGCTAATAATCAAAAACTAATTTACCAAAAAAGTCTTATATTGTATCAATAATTTATGATTAAAGTTTCAAGTATAAATTTATTAGAGAATAATTTAATTTAAAAAAAACTAAATAATCAATTTTTTACTTTGTACTTAATTTAGATGTTAAAGTTATATTTAAAATGTATTTATTAAAAAATGAGGAAAGTAACAAGAATTTAAGGTTGCTTTTGTCAACAGTGCCAAACAAAACTTGTTTTACAAAAATAATTTTGCAAATATTTCAATAAACTATTATAAAAAAAACCTGTTCAAATTTGTTAAGAACTCGAAAACAAACAAAAAAACTAATAAAAATGAGAAAAAATAAAAATTAGTTATTAATAATGAAATCATTTAACTAAATACTATTAACTACAAGAAAAAAAAAGTGAAAAAATCGAACAAAATGAAAAACAATTTAATCAAATCAATCCCCTTTATTAATCTTTAATAATAAACAACAACAACAACACAAAACCCATAAATAACATCTTTGAAAATGAAAAATTCAAAATAAATAAAACTTAATCATAAAAAAATATCACTGGCGTTTTAATTTTATTATTATAAACAAGGCGAATGTATAGCAGGTAAATTCGCCAAAACCAAGGCGAATCCATTTCTACCAGGTGAAACTGGAATTACAATAAGTCAAGGCGAATTCATTACTACATGAACTTGACAGCTCGGATGATTATTTTTTGCTTCTCGCGTTTTTTCCAATGAGACTATCAAATTTTTTTTCTTTTGTACGATATTCAGACCAATCCTGAATATTCTCACGGAATTTACTTCTCACGGAAAAGACTTTTCTCGAGAAAAAATTCCTCCAATCATAAATACCAAGGGAACAAAAAAAATAAATGAGTGGCAACATTGAGTTTCGAAGACAGCTGTTGTGTTTACTTACATTTTTTTTGTGTTCATTCAAACTTAAAATAAATTTTGTGCTGTAAACAATCTGAGTTAAAAAATAAAATAAAACTGCATTCTATAGCGTTTAGAATGGTTGCGGATGGTATATCCGATGTAGACAAGCAACAAAATAGCCATCGGATTGTTCGAAGAGAGCTGCGGAATGCATCCAATCCTCTAAAAATTCCACAGTCATTGTAAGTAAAACATTATTAGTCTGTGTGATTAATAAACAATTTGACTGAAGAAACAAATCTTCTTCCATTCAGCAATGCACTTTGTTGGAGGTCACATGGAGTTAAGTTCTATCTCAGCTTTGTGCCAAAATTTAAAAAGTACCTCTTTGCTGCCTTTAAAAAATCCACAAGCAATATCGAGGTTGGCTTCAGCAAATGTGGACTTTGGTGTTTATTCGTGCTTTTTGGCCTGTAAACAAAAACTCTTCTTTATTTAATTCTTGTTTTAATAAAAATACTTACACATTTTTGAAAACTCCCTTGTATTTTGCAGGGGAAAAATTATTTATGGAAAAACAAGGAACATGTTTTTTTTTAGAATACCTGCTTTTTCCGCCTCCGAATATTTTTCTCATTCGGAATTCATTAAACAGAGATGGTAAATCAAAATTTCTGACGGATTATTTTAACATAATAGGAGTAATGGGAAAAGTGAAAAATTTCATAAGGATTTTTCGTTTATGATTGGAGTGATTAACTAAGTAGTTGTGAGTCCGAGTCCAACTTCAGTCAAGAAGAAGGATTATTTTTAATTATAACGATAATTGCTGTGAAACAATAAGACCAAAAAAATAATTGAATACCATATAGCTGTGGGACAACTATTTGTTTCGTAGTCGCCATACTACACATCAGCACCCACATGAATTTTTTTCTTTTGTTTACAAACATTTCCGCGCCATTTTAATCTGAAGATTTTTTTTTTTTGTGATTTAGTGCAGTTTCAAGAAATTTGTGTGAATTTAAAAGTGAAAAACTAATATAACCTGTGATTTTAATTACAAACAATTATAAAAGTTTATATTTAACGTTTATATAAAATGTTTTCCCTGCTGAGTAATCTTAAGCGAATTTAGTTTATGACATTCTCAGTAAGTTTTACAATAACAAAATACATAGTGCTGAATTCGCCTTCCCGCTTGCATTCACCTTTATAAATTCACCTTACAATAAGTACCACAATACAAAAACAACATTTGTGTTTTATTGTTGCTTGAGCGTTTCATGTGTCAAAAAATTATATGTCATACCTAAACAAGCGTTTTCTTGCTGTCAAAATTTCTCATGCCCATATAAATTGTATGAAGCAAACCGAAATACCGCCGCTTTGCTGCTGAGCGGTTAGAAATTCCGGTTTTGGACAAAGCGGCAGGAGATGACGTTTGCTTTTTCTTTGTAAATTTTCCTGCCAGAAACAATAATTTTTCTAGCAAAATTTTCTTACCAAAAGTACTACACATGTACATCTTTTAAAAGCGCTATCACAGGAATTATATTACTTTAAAAACTAAATTAGAAATTAATTTTCCATGTCATGTAAAAAAAATCTGTAGTGTGCAATAAGATTGCTTGTCCATGTGTTGTTCTAGAAGATTTTATATTATGTCCAGTTTACTCACAGAGCTTCGAATTGAAAAAAAAAATATATAGGGGGTAGAAAAATGAAAACTAAGAAGAAAATGTTGAATGAAAAAGTTGGCGGAAACGCATAGTTTCGGAGTTATGGACCTCTTCTGCTCAAGCACAAGAAAACTGTCTTACAAGAATCCTAATCCTCTTCTTTCACATTTCAAAACATACACTTCAGTGCCGAAATGTTCTAAACACATAAACGAATACTGTCTTATAAGCATTTAGAACAGAACCATACACAAGTAGATACAACTGAAATAGAACAAAATTGAAGTAGAACTTCAAGCACCGAAGTAATGTTCTACTTCACTTTTATTTATAAAATTGTTTGTTTACAGCGTTAAACGAATATGGTAAATTGCAATGCATGAGCCTCATTACGCATCATGGAATTTGCAGAACTATATCTTTTTCATGTATTTTAATTATATTTTATCATTTAAAAACAACAATTTTTTTCCAGTTTTTTTTTATAAAATTTTTTTTAAATTTTGATTTGATCATTTATTTGATTATTTATTGATCCGACACTGATCAAAATCTATAAAAAAAAAGTTATCAACCAAGCTGTTAATTTCACCTGTTATGAATTCGCCTTGATTATGGAGTATCTGTGAAAAAATGCAGGGACGGAAAGTGTTTTTTAATTGACGGTTTTTTTGTCTCTTATTTAACAGCCAGTTTACCAATCTCGACAGCCTGCTGGCGTTCGCAATCTAAGCGAAAGAAAATTGATTTGGGTTCGTCTAACTTTTTTCTATACGAACAATGTGTCAAAACTCAATCAAAATACATAAGAATATGCGAACGAATAGTAGTGAGATAGACAAACCCAAATTGATTCGAATGTGAGTGACTGGCTTTCTTTCGCATTCATTTTCTTTCGAAATTGGTAAACTGGCTGTAAGTGTTAGTTCACTTCTGTCAAAATTGTTTTCGTTCGTTTCAAACGTAATTCTGCAAACGATAGAACAGATTCGACTTCCGTAAACTGGCACTAAATATGTTTTTATTGAATTGGAATATTTATAAAATTTGAGTTGTGAACTCACTTGTTTTTGTATTTCTTACAAATTTTTTTAAGTTTAGATTATTAGATATGTTTTGCCCAATGTTTCGATTTCAAATCGCTTGTTTTCTAGGAAGAAAGCTTAATAAAATTTCTCATTCTTGCTATCAAATCAGTTTTAATGGCAGCCTTTAAGCTGCTTCACTTAAAACAAATCACCAGCATTTAATATCTTCATAGCTTAAAATAAGATATGATGTTTTTTTGAAATCATGCGATTTTAAATCGAACAACTGTACAGAAAATGCCTGTATAGTTATTTAAAGCCTTAAAAGAGGCGATGTTTTATGTTGAAAAAGTAAAAAAACTCATTTGTTTAGTATACTGCTCTTATGTTAATAGTATTTTCTTTTTTTGTTTTTTGGTTTTTTTATAAAATTCTGATCAGAAGTTTATCACGGTATTAATGGCAATATGTCATTAGATCGCAGAGACTTGACTATTAGCTCTGATAAATCATCATCGCTATCACGTTCGGAGGCAGGCACCTATGACGTTATACAAGCTGAAATACAACATTCTAAAAGGCAAGAACTGAACACAGCGACCGCAGTTGCCAGCAATAATGGACACAGTGCCGGGACAACAGCCAATTCTAATAATGAAAATGATGCTGAAGCTAAAAAGAGGGTAAGCGATATTTTTTCCTTAATTAGTTGAGATTTAATTAGATGTGATATAGTGCTATAACAATAATCATGATCGTGACCATAACAATATTGTCATGTTTTTACCTTTTAAAACCGCTTTTGCGGATATGTTAATTGTAAATGAAATATTGACACTGATACTTACTTGTTTGTTACACAGTACTTAATTACTTCAGAACTTTATTTCAACTTGGTACCACTATGTATTAGACCAGTAAGCTTGCTTACTTTGTTTACTTATGTCTGTCTTGCACAACGTTTAAAATTAAACTTTGCCTCTGGAGAACATCTGCCTGATATCTTTACTCGTACTGTACCTACTACATTGTTCGCGAGGCTTCTAGTTAACGATAGTTCTAGACACAAATCTATAAATATAATTGCAACGCACATACTTTTGAAGCAATAATAACGCATTAATAACAATAAAATCATTAATGGTTAATTTACATAGAATTTTGTGTTCTTTTGAGCATGTATGTTTGTTTGTGTATTATGTTATATGTGTGGATGTGCGTTTACATTTATAACAAGCAGATCAACAGCTGCACAGTGTGTTAGAAGTAATACAAATTCGTAACAATATTTGCTATCACTGATTAATGGTGCCGTAGCCGAGGCGAAATCACGACCATTATGAGGACAGCTAACTGTTTAAGGTACTACAGAATATACGGGAATGATATCCAAATTTGTACTGATAGTAAGACTGCGTTGTATAAACTAGCTGGGGGATAACTCTAAACGAGTTAGCGAGATAACTCTAAACGAGTTAGCGAGACATTCGAACCTAGAGCTTTTTTGAGTACGAGAGTACAGTGAAGTTCCTTGAAATATAGTAGCGGATGAACTGGCAAAGACTGGTGTCTGGCTACTACGAAAAGATATAGAGGGGATCGTTGGAATTCCGCTTGCGAGCTGTAAGAAACAAGTACAGCGTCAACTTTTTCAGACCGCTCAGGACAGATGGTCTAGTCAGGATATCTGTCGAATATCAAGGCTGATATGGCCTACATATGATAACCGGAGGACTATCATCCTTAGGGGCTTACCTCTACGGAGCTTGCGTTCTGCTGTGGCGGTCCTGATGGGACATTACCGTATAGGGACGCAGGCGAGGAGATTAAATCTTCCGTTTAATAACTTCTGTAGAAGTTGCAGAGACCAAAAGGAAGTAGAGAGCGTTGAGCAATTCCTCTGTCAGTGTCCAGCGCTTTCTTATATAAGGGTATTGTATCTAGGAAGACCGATGCTGCATGATTTGGCGGAGGTATCGAAATGCGATATAAGTGGATTGAACTCTTTTATCCGATCCTCGGGTTCGTTCTAAACCAGTGATATGTAGATAAACCAGTGATATGTAGATTTATTGAAATACATTTCACATCCATGCAACACAATGGGACTAAACTGGACCCAAGTGGACTGGCTTTACAACTGCTGGCAGCCAGTTAAACCTAACCTAACCATAAGCAGCAGCTATGTATATTGTAATCTATTTATTAATTTCTAAAGTATGTTAACAAGTTAGTGACTTGATAGACGATTTGGCAGAGGGCACGACCAACAGTCTCGATGCCGCAGGTGCGATTTCTGGCAAAGAAGCTTTTTTCTTCTGGTCACAGATTGTGGAATTGATTTACATCAGTATCTGCCTTGTCGGCCCAAGCTGATGATGGACCAACTACACGTGATGAATTATTTACGATTCAATAGCGGCCCCGAGTAGCTTTCAAGGCTCACACAGGTTGCAACTTTTGCCATAAGTTTGTAGCCATATTGACAAACCCCTTTCCAATAGTCAAAGAATGACAAGACTTAATGGCTTAGTAGGCCGAAGCCTATTAAGATCATCAACCCTTAACCAACTCACCCGTCTAATCGTCACCCGTGGTTCCTTACATTACAGCACTTCGAAGCCCCTGAAAACTGGCAGTTCACCATAATTATCAGGGAAACTAATTCCCCTTCCTGCGACCTCAAGTTTAAACCACAGCCAAAATGTTGTAGACCGAGATGGTCTGCAAGCAGAACCTTCCGGGGAAATTACTACCGTTCTGAAAACGCTTGGTGATGGTTTCGGAAGTCCAACACAAGTCATGTGGCCCCATAGTTATCATGGAAATTAATTCCCCTTTCTGTGATTTCAAGTCTAAACCACGGCCGAAACATTGCAGACCGAGATGGTCTGCAAGCAGAACCTCCCGGGGAAACTACTACCGATCTGACAATTAACGCTTGGTGATGGTTTCGGAAAGCCAACACAAGTCATGAGGCACCATAGTTATCAGAGTAATTAATTCCCCTTCCTGTGATTTCAAGTTTAAACCACGGCCGAAACATTGCAGACCGAGATGGTCTGCAAGCAGAACCTCCCGGGGACTTTACTACCGTTCTGACAACTAACGCTTGGTGATGGTTTCGGAAAGCCAACACAAATCATGTAGCTTCCTACAGTTTTATTTGCTACAACAAACGAGGAACTCAATCACCTCTACGCACCAGAAAGCAGAGTGCCCTGGTTTGGTATTGTCTGGTTGCAGTCATTTTCTTCATATTGGCTCTAAAAACTTAACAGAAACTTTCGACCGATGTTTAAACCGGCCAAGTTAGTGAAATGACCGTCGCCGCTCTTATAATGTAGCTTATAAAAAACATATTAAATTTAATATTGTAGTGGCTACGAATCATTGAATTCCAAAAAAAAAAAATTAAATTAAATTTTCTTACCTTTTTTGATCCTTAATTAACAATTCCATCAAATTTCTTTTTTAATTAAAAACTATCCTTGTATCTGATTAAATAATTTAATAATTTTACTTTCTCTTCAACATAGAAATGGCCCACCGAAAAATCGTACTTTTTGGCCAAAGAACTGTTAATGAGTGAACGCACCTACAAAAAGGACCTGGAAATTCTTAACAATCATTTCCGCGAAGAACTGACACCTGAAGATGTGGAAAATTTACAGCCGCTCTTTGAAATGTTGGAATCGTTGGGGCAACATCATAATATATTTTTACGCGACCTGGAACATCGTATGGTGTTGTGGGAAGGACGCGGTACGCATGACACTCATCGCATTGGTGACGTTATGCTTAAAAATATGGCCGCTTTACCGATATACGATGAGTATGTTCAGGCTCATGGTGAAATTATACAGTGTCTGAATGAAATGTTTGAAACGGATAATCGCTTTCAACAGGTCTACAAAGATTTTGAACAGCAAAAGATTTGCTATCTGCCGGTAGGAGAATTGCTGCTGAAACCGCTTAACCGGTTGTTACACTATCAATTGATATTGGAAAGTAAGTGGTGAATTTTTAAACATACAGGCATGTTCTGGCAAACGCGTGTGGCTTAAAATTAGCGCTTTCGGTTTGAAAACGCCAATACGGTGTTCTAACATATGTATAAAGCAAGAAGAGTGGTTTTGAGATTTTAAATCGCCAAATAGGTGTTCTGGTAAACGCATATCGCATGTCGACTTCAATTCTTATGTGTATATTGCAGTGAAATGTTTCAATTCGCTTAAACTAAACTTTCAGAAGAAAATAAAATTATTAATATTTAATATGTTTCCTTTTTATTGCAATAAAAAGTTAAAGAATTTTATTAATTTTCAATTAAAACTACAAAATTAAAATATGGTCGCCATTTATTGCCAATTCATTTTAGATGTACAGGGCGTCTGGTAGTAAATTTTTAAATAAGATTATATCAAAAAGTAATAAACGGTGCGAGCATAGCGTGGCACTGTAGGAATTATCGATTGTGCGTATTTGTCAGTCACGATGTCGCAGTGGTCGTGTGCGCAGCGCGCGTTCGCTGTGGTGACATTTGTTAGGAGTAATGATTCTTACGTAATTGATCGTCGACGATTTTGTTCAAAGTTCGGTACTCGGTGAATACGTGATTGATCGAGTAGAAATTAAATTCGTTTTGGGTGCAGAGATTCTGTGCAACTGCTTTGGCTATGAATGTCTCACACCCAGAGCCCAGGCGATCTTCAAACACTTTCGAAAACATTGAACTGTCAATTTTGTTCAAAGTTCGGTACTCGGCGAATACGTGATGGACCGAGTGTAAATTTAATTCGTTCTGGGTACAGAGATTCCGTGCAACTGCTTCGGCTATGAATGTCCCGCGCCCAGAGACCAGTCAATCTCCAAGCACTCCCGAAAACATTTAACTGTCGATTTTATTCAAAGTTCGGTACTCGGCAAATACGTGATGGACCGAGTAGAAATTTAATTCGTTTTGGGTGCAGAGATTCCGTGCAACTGCTTCGGCTATGAATGTCCCACGCCCAGGGACCAGTCGATCTCCAAGCACCTCCGAAAACATTGAACTGTAAATTTTATTCAAAGTTCGGTACTCGGCGAACACATGATGGACCGAGTGTAAATTCAATACCTTCTCGGTGCAGCGATTCCGTTTCAAGCACTCCCGAAAACATTGAACTGGTGGAAAGCAGTTTACGTGAATATCCGCAACTTTCAGTATGGGAAAGATCAGCCTCGCTGGGACTTCCAAGAGCGATTATTTATGAAATTTTAAAAAACGAGCTGAGGCTCCATCATTTTAAAATTCAAATCATTCAAGAACGGACAAAAAGCGACTTTGATTTACGCAAATGTCTGTGTGAAATGCTGTAGGAGCGGTTTCGCATTGTAAATCCAAATTTTTGTAGCGACGACGCTAATTTTCAATTAAACGGCCTCGTCAACAAGCAAAACTGCTGTTACTGCAGGTCTCCAAGAACCCGCAACCCTCCATTAAATTGTCCCAGGGTAACTGTTTGGTGTGCCTTATCCACGCATGAGATAATTGGACAATTGCTTTTTGTA
This sequence comes from Thecocarcelia acutangulata, assembly GCA_914767995.1. Classification (NCBI taxonomy): domain Eukaryota; kingdom Metazoa; phylum Arthropoda; class Insecta; order Diptera; family Tachinidae; genus Thecocarcelia; species Thecocarcelia acutangulata. The sequence continues at coordinate 32,481,896 of OU612094.1, read as the reverse complement.
TATATACTTAGCTGGTGAGGCCTAACATTCTTTATGTCAATAAAAATGCAGAATTTTTATCACATCTTTTCCCAACGTTTCGTTAATTTTATGTTCACTTCTTCAGGGGATTCGTTTATTTAGTAAAGAAAATTTTTATCAAATTAGATGAAAACAATTTTTGTGATTACAACATTAATTAATTGGCCAATTGTTTTTCAAAATATTTCGAGGCCAGGCGACAAATGGCAACGGTGAAAATTATCGATGAATGATTGCGGAACTCTTTTTTTTCGAAACCTGTGATGGATGAGCCATCGATCGTAATCTGCGCACACGTGGTTTCAACAGGATGGGGCGACTGCACACACAGTCTTCGGGTAAATTTCCTCCAAAAACTGATCAGTCGCTTCGCGGACACTAGGGGCACTTTTTGGCCACCGAGGTAGCCCGATCTAACTACCGTGGATTTTTTTTTTTTATATGGTTACCTCAAACACAAAGACAAGTAATTGGACAATCTATAATCTCTTGTGGTTTTAAAGGAAAATATTCGTAGTGAAATCAGCTCAATTGAACCAAGTTTACTACAGCGTGTGGCGCAGAATAGAAGGAAGCCTTTCGTTGGACAGTGTGTTCAACTCGACGGAAGACATCTGAAAGACTTTTTAAAAAATAAAATGTACATTTCAATGCTCTTAATAAAACTTTATATCTCTTATTATGTTTTACACCCTGTATAGAACTACCACATACATATCTGCATATGTAGAACACATGTTGCGGTTTTTTGTATTGTAACAACAAAGAAAGTCGCGTAAAACGTGCGTTCCTCAGAACACCTAAAAGTGAATTTTGCGTTTTTTTAGCGCTTTGCGGTTTCAAATCTCGCGTTTCTCAGAACATGACTACTAACCTTCATTTGATTTTTGTTTAATTAACTTTTCTTATGTTTTAAGGACTTTGTGAATTCTATACCGAAGAACATTTAGATTACGCCGACTGCCAAGCTGTCTATCATTTGCTCACCCGCTCTGCCAAACAAATACGCCAGCAACTACCCGACTCCATGAATTTTATACAGCTGTGTGAGCTACAGCGCGACATAAATGGTTTCGATAAACTGGTACAAAGTCAACGTAAACTTATAAGACAGGGCTGTTTGCTAAAGCACTCCAAACGTGGCCTGCAGCAACGCATGTTTTTCCTATTCTCGGATCTTTTGCTTTACGGTTCCAAGTCACCCATCGATCAGTCGTTCCGCATACTGGGGCACGTTCCCGTCAGATCGTTGCTTACCGAAAACGGTGAACACAATTCATTTTCCATATTTGGTGGACAATGTGCAATAACAGTTAGTGCCTGCACCACCGCCGAAAAGACACTTTGGCTGGCCGAATTGTCCAAGGCGGCAGCGGATATAAAAAACAAACCTCATACCCAGTTGACACTGAATTTGAAAAACTGCAGTGAGTATTACTAAATTCTAAGCTTCTTAAGTAAACAATTAAAGCTGAAGATCCATACCACGCGTTATATGTATTACCGCGTGCTAAGCGTCTGTCTATAAAGTAAAATCAGTGCAATTATATGAGACAAATTATACCTCACAAAGCATAGGACGCAAAAAGTAGGTCTACTTTTTACTTTTTCATGGGGCGCAAGCGTTATGAAAAATGTCAGTTGATTTTCATAGCCAAACACATGGTGCAATTATTATTAGGTGGCAGCATGAGGAGTTGCTGTACCTGAAAATGCCGGACGCCGTCAAAAAATGTTTAGAGTGCTTTTAGATTTGGGAAGACAGACGAAATTTAATGGTGCTGCAACGAAAATTGCCGGTGGGGGAGAGTATGTAGTACACGACTCTCTGTACTAGACATTCGTGGACATTTTTTGTTTCTCTTTTTAACTTTTCGCATTTCATATGCTGTTGCTTCATATCATTTTTCGCATGTCAGCATCAACTTCATATAAGCACACTAGCTCATGATACAAAAAACAAGGTAGCCGCTTCGCTACAACAATACAACAACAACAAAAACAACAGGTATTTTGTTTGTGTAAAAAGGCGAATTCACACTTAAGCTGTCAAAAGTAGATGATAACTAACATGTTAAAAAATTTAAATGGCGCCGAAAAGGTAAACAAAACTTGACAGAGAAAGTGCCGCCATATTAAATGAATTCGCCTGAATTCGCCGATGCATCCACCTAATAATGAATTCCTTTTTCTGTTTATATTTTGCCCTCAACATTTGAAAAAGATTGATTTTTTGTAGTGTTGTATTTATTGCTCTTGCATATCGCCTCGTCTTCATGTGCTATCGACTTGAACATGACATGAACATAACTACCCGTCTACATTAGACATGAAACGCCGTTAAGACATACTGTTAAAACAAACCTTTGACTGTCTGATTGTTACATGGTGGAGTACACGTATATCTTGATTTTTCATTAGTTCAACTCCGTCAACAAAAACACATCATCACTTTTTATGTCCTTCTTTATATATTTTGTGGAAAAAAATATGTTTTTATTGCAAAATTTGCAATCTAAAATAAGAATATTAACTTTTTATTTGCAATTTCTTTTAATTTGAAACTATTTTTAATTTTTCACATTAAAATGTCATTTTCTGTTAAGACAGAGCTTTTAAAACAGACGTCTTAACAACCGTGTCAAGATGGCAAGAAAACAGTACCATTTGCAGTCTCCACCAGACAGTAACAACATTTTGCTATTCCTGTTAATGTTCTCATGTCAGGTGTGGACAGCACTTTACGTCGGCAGAGCGAATGTAGAAATAAGTTCATGTTCTTGATGTGGCGTATACGTATGTTCGGATTTACCTTATCAAAGTGTTCAGTTCCGCGCCATTTTGTGTATTTTTGTTCGTGATGGCCAACTTGATGGCGAACATCGATGCTCAGCCAAATGCTCGAGCATGAACGAAACATGGACATGAGCGGTCCACATTAGCCATTTCCGATGTTCGCCATGATGCTCATACCATGTTCACGGCTAATAGAGACCCCCAGTAAATCTGGTATGAATTCGCCTTACTCATTTATATGAAACAAAAAATTGCGCTAGTGACGCCATCTAGATAATTGCACCATGATCAAAGATGACAATTTATATTTTATTTTCAGTGCCATCGATAAGAATATTTTTGTAGAGGTTTCCTTTTTATAATTTTTTGTTTGAAAAAATATTCTTAATCAATAAATTACGAAAAAAAAACCTGACGCATAAAAATCTTATCAAGTAGCTTGAAGTTAGAAAGATGTATAACGTGTAAAAAGCGACAACGTATACAGCGCGTGGTGAGGACCTTCAGCTAAAGGGAATTCTCTTTATAAAAAAAACCTAATTTTTTATTTTGGCTGCCAAGAAAAGGAAGTTTTAATGCCAAGTAAGATTGCACAATAAATATGTATTTAAGTTATTTGGTTTTACAACTCTTTACACTTATACCGCGTATCTGCCGGGAAGATATATTACTTTGTTTTTCCGCCATTTTGGTAAACATTAGTCTTGACCAAGGTGAATTCATTACTAGGTGAACTTGACAGCTCAGATGATTATTTTTTGCTTGCCGCGTTTTTTCCAATTAGACTATCAAAGTTTTATTCTTTTGTTTACAAACATTTTCGCGCCATTTTAATCTGAAGTGTTTTTTCTATGATTTAGTGAAGTTTCAAGAAATTTTTGTGAATTTAAAAGTGAAAACCCATTATACTCGTAGTCTGTGATTTTAATTACAAACAATTATACAAATTTGTATTTAACGTATATGTAACATTTTTTCTTAGCTGAAAAATTTTAGGCGAATTTAAATTTTGACATTCTCAGTAAGTTTTACAATAACAAAATACATATGTAGTATTGAGTTCGCCTTCCCGCTTGCATTCACCTGTATAAATTCGCCTTGGTCTTGACAGTTCATGTTTGACAGCCGTGAAGTAGGCATGTGGCAATTTTATTATGGAAAAATATTCGAAACTAACGTGTTTTAATCGTTAAAATATTTTATCAAAATCAATTAACGATTACTGTAATAAAAAAAACAACATGTATTTTGTTTGTGTAAAAAGGCGAATTCACACTTACGCTGTCAAAAGTAGTTGATAAAGACATGTACAAAAATTTAAATGGCGCCGAAATAGGTAAACAAAACTTGACAGGAAGTGCCGCCATATTAATCGAATTCGCCTGAATTCGCCGATGCATTAAGCTAATAATGAATTCGCCTTTGGCAGTAGGCTTTTCCAAGGCGAATTTATACAGGTGAATGCAAGCGGAAAGGCGAATTCAGTACTATGTGTTTTGTTATTCTAAAACATATCCTGAATGTCAAAATCCAAATTCGCTTTAGATTGTTCAGCTGGGAAAAAATTTTATATAAACTTTAAATATAATCTTTTATAATTATTTGTAATTAAAATCACAGATTATATTAGTTTTTCACTTTTAAATTCACAAAAATTTCTTGAAATTGCACTAAATCATACAAATAAATCTTCAGAGTAAAATGGCGCGAACATTTTTGTAAACAAAAGAAAAGAAATTTGACAGTCTCATTGGAAAAAACGCGAGAAGCAAAAAATAATCACCTGAGCTGTCAAGTTCACCTAGTAATGAATTCGCCTTTAGCTTTTCCAAGGTAATAAATTCGCCTTGGGCTTTTCTATGCCTATAAAAAATATGTTCTCTAGTACAATATTATATATTTTTTAAAATGTTTAAATGTTTTTTTAAAATTGTTTCTTTTATTTATTTAAATAACTAACTTTAAATTTTCGCTTATTTCTTAATACTTTCTCATCAGCCTCGTCCGAAGAGGGTCTCGATCTTCTGGGCCTGACGAACGGCAGCAATGCAACGATGATGGCGCAACAATTGCTACAGCAGCAGCAACAACTACAACAACAAAATACACAAAACAAAACGCCACCCTCGCGAAGCAACACTGCTCTACACGTATGTTGGCATCGTGGCGCCACCGTCGGTTTGGGAGATCATCTAATATCCGCGGAAAATCAACTGTCCGGCTATTTGCTGCGTAAATTTAAAAACAGTAGCGGCTGGCAAAAATTGTGGGTGGTTTTTACCTCTTTCTGTTTGTACTTTTACAAATCATATCAAGATGAATTCGCCCTGGCCAGTCTGCCGCTGTTGGGCTATACAGTGGGACCGCCGGGCACCCAAGACGCAGTTCAAAAGGAATTTGTATTTAAGCTGTCGTTCAAAAATCATGTCTACTTCTTTAGAGCTGAAAGTATACACACATACAACAGGTGGGTGAAAATCTGTTTGGAAACATACAGTTTACATAGAAATGTTTTTCTTTGTTTTTGTAGGTGGTTGGAAGTTTTACGCAGCACCACACAGACTCAAGATTTTAAAAATATACATGCCAACGCTCATCATTAAGTTTTTTTTTTATCATTTAAGTTGTAGATTTTAAATAAAATTGATGTTAAATAAAATCAAACATTTTTAAATTGTTTTTAAAACATATTTTACATAAATAAGTGTGCAATCAAAAGTGGCATATGTGTCTTAAATTAAACGAAAAAACAAACATTTTAATTTAGTTTAATGTTCTGTGTTTAAAATTGAAAAGCAAAAAAAAAATCTTATTTGGTGAAAAAAAACCTAAAATAGAATCTAAAAGTATTTATCAGAATACATATCGCTCTTTTGTTGCAACATAGTCATAACTAAAAAAACTTGTTTGGATAAAAACACAAATTTAAATTTTTAAGGCCATATTCATAAAAAATTTAAACAGCCGTTCAAACCATTTTTAGAGAAAATTCGATAAAACTGTATTCATAAACGAATTTCACGTTAAAATGTTTTTTTTAGCAGTTTTTTAAGTCAAATATTTTTAAAACTGAGTGCACCCAATTTTAAGACAATTTTAAGGTGATAATTGTGTTTTTTAGCTATTTTTTATTTATATGTTGCGAAAATTTTTATTGCATATTTATCAGAAATCCCATGATATTGATAACAATAGATGTGTGTTTTTAATAGAAAATATGACCCAAGCTTTGAATAGCTGGCAACAGAAAACTTTCAGGGAAAGAAGTAATCTATTTTATTCTGGATTCCAGATAAGCAATTGCGCTTTACATTTTCTCCAGTCTTCTTATTTAAAATAATATACGTTAATAAAATGCCATGATGTGTAAAAAAACGAAATAACAAAAAAAGCTCGTTATTCATATTTTTTCCTACGCGTAACCAAAAGGTAAAACTTTTCTGACTCAGTATTTTTTGCTATTTAATTGAAAGACAAAACGGAGTTGACATTTATTTTAACATTTATTTGTTTTAAATTCGATTTTCATAAAAAAACAATAGAAGACATTTCTTTACATGACTACTATGTAAACAAAAAACCGTTTTATCGCAGCACTATGATTCAGAAGAGAATTGCATATGATGGCGTTGCCAGTCACAAATAGAAAATTTCAATAAAATGATTTTTAGCTAAAATGCTATACGTTTTTAAAGGGTGGTTAAATTTCAAGGGCCGATGTTGATTGTGAATAAAACACAAACTATTTAGGAAATTATTGTAATTTTATTTTATTATGATATATTGGTATTATTCAACTATGTATGGAACAATATATCGGACAAATGGGCGCCGCGACCACGGCGGCACACCTCCATCCGATGGTCCAAATTTTCGATGACCCTGAGGCATAATGGAGGTTCTATGCCGTTAATGTGCCGAATTATCTCATCCTTTAGCTGTTGAATTGTTGCTGGCTTATCGACGTACACATTTTCTTTCAAATAACTCCAAAGAAAAAAGTCCAACGGTGTCAAATCACATGATCTTGGCGGCCAATTGACATCGCCATTACGTGAGATAACACGGCCATTGAATTTGTTGCGCAAAAGAGCAATTGCTTCGTTAGCTGTGTGGCAAGTGGCACCCTCCTGCTGAAACCACATATCGTCTACATTCATATCTTCCAATTCGGGCCATAAAAAGTTCGTTATCATCTCACGATAGCGAACACCATTCATTTATTGGAAAAAATACGGCCCGATGACGCCGCCAGCACATAAACCGCACCAAACAGTCACTCTTTGCGGGTGCATTGGTTTTTCGACAGTCACTCTTGGATTCTCATTCGCCCAAATGCGGCAATTCTGTTTATTGATGAATCCACTGAGGTGAAAATGTGCCTCATCACTGAAGATGATTTTCTTCGAAAATTGATCATCATTTTCATAATAAGTCTGGATAACTTTAACACGTTGTTGGATTATGTATCTCTCCATGGTTCAAATTGAGTAAGTCTGAAATAGAGAAATGTCAAATAAAATTCGGAAAAAAAACTTGGTGTTTAGGTGTGGTTCACATTCAACATCGGCCCTTGAAATTTAACCACCCGATATAAAATGTATTTTTTTGCTGAAAATTCTGTTTTAACTAAAAAGTTGTTAAAATGCTGATTAGTGTTTTTTTATGAATACGGCTGTTAGTTTCCATACAAGTCTTAGAAAATTTTTTCAGTAAATAAGTAATTTGAATAAATTTTTGGCACAATACAAAAGATAGCACTGTTAACAATTTTCCATTATTAACTCGAAAAGTTAATTTTTTGAGATATGACTATGTTGCAATTAAGGAGCGATATGTACTCGCATATGTATGTATCTACGTATTTCTAAAATTTTAGCAAACCTGTTGCAAACTATTCTAAACTAAAAACAATAAAATTGTTTAATTATTTTTTGATAAAATTTTCTTTCATGACATTTTAAGTTGAACTTAATTTAAAATATTTTAAATTTAATAAAACTTTTTATATAAAACTTTGTAAATACGAACTTTGAAAGGGAAATTTATTTTTGAAAACATATGTATGTATGTTGTAATGTTTGTAGTTGGAAAATATGTTTAAAATTTCGATTTTTTATATGTTGTCTTTTATAATAAGCAAAAACCATATTTACACTTAAGTATTATGTGTATTTTTATACAATAAAGAAGAATATGGATATGTATTCTAAACAAATTAAAACAAAATAAATAAAATTTAACTAATGATGCCTTAAACAGAAAAAAAAACTATATTTTTCATTCTTTACAAAAGTGGAAATATTGCTCCTTATGCGGCGCCAGGTCAGGGCCATAGTATACGAGGTGTAAAAAATTTCCTGGAGTTTTGTTTAGGCTGTTATCAGATCTGATAATGGGGGCTATTCTGCGTTTCGATTCGGATCGAAATTTTCTCCGTCTGGCAACTTGAGTATTCTGCGTTTCGATTTCGCTCAGTTTCTTTCGATTGTATGTATTCTGCATTACGATCGCAACTCCGTTTTTTTTCAGATGTTTTTTTTTTTTTTTTTTTTGACGGAGAAGTTTTCGTTATCTGGTTTTAGTTAAAAAATTAAAAAAAATGTAAGTAGAAAGTGATATAAAATGTTCAGTAACGATAAAAAAATATTTAAAATTATTTAATTTAATTAAATTTATTTATTTTTTTTTTGTGTTAAATTATTAATTTTTGTACCCGAATATGATGTGTTTTTTATGTATTTTGGGTCAAAAACAACAACACCAGAGCAGTATGAAAAATTGGCAAATTTAATGTCATCTAATGCAGACATTGCATGTGGATATCACCAGCAATCAAAGGAAGAAGTAGCAGTGTTCTAGGAGGAAGTTACAGGAATCATCAATGCACTTGGCCCTCCAACAGAAAATGCCAGCCTCATTATATCTCATATTGTTCTCCTCTCTGACCAACAATAATGCAACTGTTATAGAAATTAAAAAATTAAATTAGTGATATTAAAAAATAATTGCAACACAGTGAAGTAATCCCCTACAATTTTTATTAAAGTTTTATTTTGGTCTTTCCATATTTAATCACAACACTATTAATTTTTTTTTTTATTATGTACCGTTATCTTCACAAGATTCTTTGCACTGTAATATATTTATGAACAATTAATTTTAGTTTGTTTTTGTATATATTACTTTTTTCTTATTAAACTTTATTAAGAACTTATTTTTAATTATGTATACAAACAACTTTTTCAGGGCTGTTCTGCAAATCACTTTCTGTCAAAGTGATTTCAAATCACGCCAAAGGTGTTCTGTACACAGAAAATATTGAAATCACGTGATTTTAAACCGGTCAGCCAAGTGGCTGGCTTTTTGATATCACTTGGTTATTTTCTTTATGTTTTTCGTTACAAAATTAATAAAACTATTTCTATGTATTTAAAATGATGTGTTCTTTGTTCATTTTTGTAATAAAATTAAATTTTATTGACACAGAAGCATAAATATTAATAAAATTATTGACACTGCTTGTTTTTTGAGAAATTGTTTTGCTTTGGTTACCAATAGTAGTGATTTACATTTTCCCTTTAGCAGTCAGCAAATCACGTGATTTGCAGAACAGCTTCAAATTGTCTGCGTTTTTGTATTGTTTGTATTAAATTTGACATTTGTTTATGAAAACGATAACAAACTTGCTTATTTTGCAATTTCATTTCCACATTCCACAGTGATGCTATTAATTTTATAAACATTGTTGTCGTCTTCTTTTTCTTTCGATTCCGTTTTTTTATCAGAATACCAATTTTCGATTGCAATGGAACTGAATGCGGAGATTTAATCGAAACGCAGAATAGGGGTGTATATAATTGTACCGCGCCCGATATTGAATTGATATTGAATTGATACTATCGAAATTTTTCATTTTGGTATCAAGCGATCATACGATATCAAATGAATTGTATTTATTGCAATAATATAAAAAAGTTAAAAAAATTTGTTTCTGTATTCGTACTTTTAGGAAACATTTGGTCTTAAATATATTACATTTTGTTTAAATTACGATCCGATATGCATCGTTTGCCATAATCTAGATGTATCGTAATGTTATTCGATACGATTGTTAATTCGATATCGTATGCGGTGATAAGACCCCAGTAGTGCGATTCTGTAACTTATATAACGATAATCGAATCATTAAAATAATTATAACGATATTTTATCGTATTTGCTATTCTGTAACATTTTCTTAACGATATTCGTAGTCGATCAAAATCAGCTGTTAATTTTACTGCCGATTATCGATTTCTTAAAGGCAAAAATTTTCTTGCTGTTTATTCATTCGTTAAAGTGTATTTTTTTTAAATTGTGCATCCATGAAATAAAGTGCTTACAATCAGATTTTTAAGACATAAACATATTTATTAAATACATTTTCAAAAACAAAAATTTCAGTATAATTTTTTAACCGGTAAAGTGTATTTTGTGTTGAAATAGCTATTGAACGTTTATCATTCGGATTTGCAAGGGATGAAACAAGTTTGAACGCTTCAAGGGATAATCATTGTGTTTATCGGGAGTTGGACAATTCCTTTGAGTTGACAATTAATGAATTTAAAAAGTTATATTGATTATTAACAATCTTAGTTGTGGTCATTCTGAACATATAGAAATTAGTACATATAAACAAATAAATGAAACATATGGACACATATTTTATTTCACTTACCTTATTACAAATTAAATATTTTGGCAACACTAGTTTTGACAGCTCATGCACGTTTTGTATCTTGTGTCACTGTCAAACATCTTCAGTTTGGTCTATAATTTAATCATGAATCGTCTTACAACCGAACAACGCTTGCAAATTATTGAATTTTATTACCAAAATGCGTGCTCTGTTAAGAAAGTTCATCGCGCGCTTCTTCCATTTTATGGTCAGTTTAATCGACCTACTGAGGCTTCTATTCGGGCTATTGTAAAAAAATTTCGCACCAAATTTACATTGTTGGACATTAAACCACCAACACGCTTACGTAGAGTGCGAACTGAAGAAAATATCGCAGCCGTATCGGCCAGTGTTGGTGATGACCGTGAATTATCGATTCGGCGCCGTTCGCAGCAATTGGGCCTCTGTTACTGTTTGCGGAAGGATTTGGGTGTGAAGCCTTATAAGATACAGGTGGCGCAAGAATTGAAGCCAAACGACCTACCACAACGCCAAATTTTTGGTGAATGGGCTCTTGAAAAGTTAGATGAAGATCCACTTTTTAATCGAAGAATTGTGTTCAGCGACGAGGCTCATTTCTGGTTGAATGGATACGTGAACAAGCAAAACTGCCGAATTCGGAGTGAAGAGCAGCCAGAAGCATTGCAAGAGCTACCAATGCATCCACAAAAAACAACCGCTTGGTGCGGATTATGGGCTGGCGGCATCATTGCGCCGTATTTCTTCAAAGATGATGCGAATCACAACGTTACTGTGAATGGTGAGCGCTACCGTGCGATGATAACAAACTTTTTTTTTGCCCAAAATGGAAGAGCTTGACTTGCATGACATGTGGTTTCAACAAGACGGTGCCACATGCCACACAGCACGCGAAACAATGGACCAATTGAGAGGCGAGTTCGGTGAACAGTTTATTTCACGCTTGGGACCAGTCAATTGGCCGCCCAGATCGTGCGATTTAACGCCTCTAGACTATTTTTTGTGGGGCTACGTTAAGGCTAATGTCTATAGCGACAAGCCCGCTTCGATTGACGCACTGGAAGCCAACATTGCCAACATTTTTCGTGAGATACCGGCCGAAATGTTGGAAAGAGTATGCCAAAATTGGACTAAGCGGATGGACCATTTGAGGCGCAGCCGCGGCCAACATTTGCATGAAATAATCTTCAAACATTAAATTATCCAAATAAATATTTCGTGCATTTTTCTGAATTTTATGTGTTTTTTTTTTTTTTAAATTTCCGATAGTTCTTATAAAATCACCCATTATTTATTGTCACTTAAAAACTAAAATCACAACATATACATATCACATGTGTATACAAATTGTTATGGGAAAATATATTGTTTTTTCTTTTCTACTTTGTGGTTTTCGCTTTTTTCTGGCAGAGATGCCACGTGTTATTTATATGAATGAACAGAAAAATACAGCTGTTTACCATCATTAGAACTAAGTTACAGAATCACTCAATCGTTAGTGCAAGTGATGAAATTTGATGACAAAAGCTGCGTTTATCGGATCGTTAAATGTTAGAGAATTGCACTACAGGTAATTAACTTTTTAGGGTTTATAAAAAAAAATAACAATTAAACAAAAACTATTTTCATTTTATGGATTTTAAGTTTATTGATTTCTTATAATTTTATGTTTTTTTTTATCTTTTTTGCCATATATGTAATTTAATAATGCTTAGCTTTGTTTTGTAATTACATTTATAATAAAAATTATTATAAATTTAAAACATAATTCTAGGTTTTAAGTAGAGAAATAATTTAATTTTGTATAAGAAAATATTTAGAGCGAGAAGTAAGTTTTAATAAAATAAAGAGAAGAAAAAGATATGTAGATCAATAGAAAAATCTCAACAAAAGAAAAAACAAATACTAGAAAATATAAAAGCTCGATAATGGAGCGCAACAGAAGTAAAATAAGAAAATGATTTAAATAAATTGAAATGACAAACAGTACGCTCTGCTTTCGGCAACCTTAAGGGTTTAACACAAAAATGGGTCAAATTTAGGAGCCAAGTGAGCTGGAGAGCCACAGGATGTTCTGAGCATTCAGCGTTTGATTGCCAAGAAGCGTGCATATTGTTATCTTAAATCGAACTATTGAAGTTAAACCTGAGAAAGGATATAAAGTTGCAACTTTTATGAAGGTTTTCTCGAGAAGAGTTTCAAGAATAAAAGAAAGTTGAGTAACGAAAAACTGTTCATTTTTAATTGAGAGTTAGTTAAGCGAAAGAAAAAATTATTTCAACTTTGAAATATATGTTTATATTTTTCAATATTTTTTAAACATTAATATTTTTATGTTTGTTGTGTTTTTTTTTTATTTAAATTGTTTATGTATGTAGATTTATAAATGTGTGTGTATGTGTGTGTAATTTTTTTTATATATATTTTTTTGAAATAATGATATTCTATTTAATTTCTGTTTTTACTTTCAATTAAAACAATGCGTTTTTTATTCTTTTATTCATATTTAGTATTTCCTAAACAATTTTTTTGTTTTTTTATGTGTATATATTTATTTATCTTTAATTTTCTTTCTTATTTTGCTTTTCAATTATTTTGGATGATGTTCAGGATGCAGTTGCACACATAATAATATTTAATATTGCTAATAAAGGAAAAGTTTTGTTTTTGGAAGGAGTAGGTAGGTAAAACTTAAGAAATATGGACAGTACAGGAGTGAAAAGTAGCCATTTTTTTTTTCAAATCAAATCTGTTAATTTCTAATGCTTAGCTTTGTTTTCTTTTTCACCGCAACATATCTGGCGAAATGACTTTTCCATTCTTTCCCCGTATGTCTTCTTATCTGTTAATTCTGTGTGGTTTTTTTTTTATTGGTTATTTTTATAAAACGGAAATGGTTGATTTGACGTTGCTTGCTGTTGCTGTTTGTTTTGATGTGGTTGTTGCTGATGTGAATTGAGTATGATGAACTCCAGGTGTACGTACATGTTGTTTTTGTATTTGTTTAAGAATAATTTTTATTAACTTAAAGGCTTTAACGGCTGCGGCTGCGGCGGATGGCTAGTCGATGAAACTCTGTTCGACACAAGCTTTCACTCGTTTCTCATATTCACGACGATTTTCCTTGTAAAGTTGGGCAGCTGTGGAATTAGCTGGAGAATTTGGATTTGGATCACTCAATAAAGACTGAATTGGAAAAGAAAGAAAAAAAAATAAATAAAAGTTATTTTAAGTTAAGTGAAGTTATTTTAAGTTAAGTGATAACAAACTATTAAAAAAGACAGTAAAAAGGTTCGAAAAATTAGCAACAAGAAAAAAAAAGACAGTGAAGTAAACAAACCCTGTTCAATATTTATAAGGCCACTTAATAGGCTTTTTCCACTGCTCAACATCTTCATGAAACGCATGAAAGATGTTGAAAATGTGAATCACTGTTTACATTGCTCACTTTGAACATTTATTATCAATCAAAAATATTATTTTTTAATGTTCAAAAATGTAGGTATTACAAACAAAATCTAACAAAAACACAAAATATTATTACAGAAAAAATTAATAAAGAAAACACACATGCAAACAATTGAAACATGATAAATAAATTATGATTTTTTTAATTTTTTCAAAATAAATGACGTTTTTTCAGTGGTGCCACAAGAATAATCGACATTATTGCCACTTTTCTAGTGATGACACTGAAATAATCGAAAGATGTTGAATGGAATAAAATAAGAAAGGAACATTTTGTAAAGATGTTGAAAAATGTTGACTTTTAGTACAATGTATTTCTTATGGGAAGATGTTATCATCTTCAAAACTGATGGCAGATGTTAGATGTTGTTCAGTGGAAAAAGCCTATAAATCCCAATTTTTTATTGAAAACGAAACACAGTAATAGGCTTTTTCCACTGAACAACATCTAACATCTGCCATCAGTTTTTGCAGATGATAACATCTTCCCATAAGAAATACATTGTACTAAAAGGCAACATCTTTATAAAATGTTCCTATCTCATGTTATCCCATTCAACATCTTTCGATATTTCAGTGTCACCACCAGAAAAGTGGCAATAATGTCGATTATTCTTGTGGCATCACTGAAAAAACGTCAATTGTTTTGAAAAAAAAAAAAATGAAAAAAATCATAATTTATTTATCATGTGTCAACTGTTTGCGTGTGTGTTTTCTTCCTTAATTTTTTTCTCAAATACTTTTTTCTCCGTTTTTGCCAAATTTTTTTTATGTGTCCTAAATTTTATTCATAGACATACGTATATTTTACAATTAATCCTATTTTGTCTTGCGAATTAATTTTTTTCGAAATATTTTTGCGTGCTTTTGTTAAATTTTTTTTGTTTTTGATTGATAGTAAATGTTAGATGTGAGCAATGTAAACAGTGTTTCACATTTTCAACATCTTCCATACGTTCCATGAAGATGTTGATCAGTGTAAAAAGCCTATAAGAAATACATTGTACTAAAAGTCAACATCTTTATAAAAGTCAACATATTTATGTTCCTATCTCATGTTATTCCATTCAACATCTTTCGATTATTTCAGTGTCACCACTAGAAAAGTGGCAATAATGTCGATTATTCTTGTGGCATCACTGAAAAAACGTCATTTGTTTTGAAAAAAAATTAAGAAAAAAAATCATAATTTATTTATCATGTGTCAATTGTTTTCTTTAATTTTTTCTGAAATTTTTTTTTCGCCGTTTTTGCCAAATTTTTTTTTTTTTATGTGTCCTACATATTGTTTATAGACACATGTATGATATGATATTTTATAATTAATCCTCTTTTGGCTATCAAACTAATTTTTTTCGAAATAATTTTGCGTGCTTTTGTTAAATTGTTCGAAAATTTAAATAATAATATTTTTGATTGATAGTAGATGTTAGATGTGAGCAATATAAACAGTGTTTCACATTTTCAACATCTTCCATGTAGCGTTGTCAACTCGGTGCGTTTCGCACCATATTTGGTGCTTTTTAAAATTATTTGTGCGGAAAATTCTTTAGTCGGTGCGTGGTGCGCTTTTTTTAGATTTTCAGCGCGCTTTTTAAATTACGGTGGCACCAAAGCAAATTTAACTCAACTTATTGCTTTAATATAAGAAAAACGTTTATTCAAGTGCCCAACATTTTTACGTTTCATTTTGAAGAACACGGAGTTATGAAGTGACGAACGCACCGTACTATACGCACAACGTAAGACAATTTTGCTGTATTATACATATTCTCGAAAGAATTAGAAACATTTCGTTTTATAAAAGTTGTTACTTTTAGAGCGTGTTTTGATATTAAACGATCAAGCCTGTTTTGTCAAATATTGCAATAAATGCCAACACAGATGTGGACGCTCGTATTTACGATGGCTGTTAATGTAGTAATTGACAAATTACTTAATTATTAATAAAATTATAAATTTTGTGCCAAACGTTTGCATTAAATATTGATCTTTTATTTGTTATAATTATGCCAAATTTTCGTATTTATCAAAAAATTCTTTTAAAGACACCAACGCTAGCCAACTAATTTTGACTGTTCCCTTACGAAAACATAAATGAAATTTACATTGTGTTTGATAAAATTTGTATTAATAGAGTTTGATTGGCTTGTTGTGCGATTCTGTAACTTTCAATGATCCGATAATCGTAAATTTCTTTGACATATTTTATCTCCAGCGGCAACGATTGTATGCTCCTGCAATATAGTTTTAACGACGGTAAGCAATTGTATGTTTGTGTTCCAGATAATAGGCAGTAAAACATCTGATTTAGATCTACAGCGAATATAATTAAATAATATTGCTGAATAATAAATTGATAAAATAATCGTTATAATTATTGTAAAGATAACATTGTCTTAATAATATCAACAGAATCGTACTAGATGCCAAGTTTGACAAACACGAATTCTAGCTATTGAACGAAAAAGTTGTTTCATTATCGTGTTTTTAATAACGAGTGATTTTTTTGCTATTATCTTTTTGGCAACACTAGTTTTGACAGCTCACGCACGTTTTGTATCTTGTGTCACTGTCAAACATCTTCAGTTTGGTCTATAATTTAATCATGAATCGTCTTACAAACGAACAACGCTTGCAAATTATTGAATTTTATTAGCAAAATGCGTGCTCTGTTAAGAAAGTTCATCGCGCGCTTCTTCCATTTTATGGTCAGTTTAATCGACCTACTGAGGCTTCTATTCGGGCTATTGTAAAAAAATTTCGCACCAAATTTACATTGTTGGACATTAAACCACCAACACGCTTACGTAGAGTGCGAACTGAAGAAAATATCGCAGCCGTATCGACCAGTGTTGGTGATGACCGTGAATTATCGATTCGGCGCCGTTCGCAGCAATTGGGCCTCTGTTACTCCACTACGTGAAAAATTTTGCGGAAGGATTTGGGTGTGAAACCTTATAAGATGCAGCTGGTGCAAGAATTGAAGCCAAACGACCTACCACAACGCCAAATTTTTGGTGAATGGGCTCTTGAAAAGTTAGATGAAGATCCACTTTTTTATCGAAGAATTGTGTTCAGCGACGAGGCTCATTTCTGGTTGAATGGATACGTGAACAAGCAAAACTGCCGTATTTGGAGTGAAGAGCAGCCAGAAGCATTGCAAGAGCTACCAATGCATCCACAAAAAACAACCGTTTGGTGCGGATTATGGGCTGGCGGCATCATTGGGCCGTATTTCTTCAAAGATGATGCGAATCACAACGTTACTGTGAATGGTGAGCGCTACCGTGCGATTATAACAAACTTTTTTTTTGCCCAAAATGGAAGAGATTGACTTGCATGACATGTGGTTTCAACAAGACGGTGCCACATGCCACACAGCACGCGAAACAATGGACCAATTGAGAGGCGAGTTCGGTGAACAGTTTATTTCACGCTTGGGACCAGTCAATTGGCCGCCCAGACTTGCGATTTAACGCCTCTAGACTATTTTTTGTGGGGCTATGTTAAGGCTAATGTTTCGATTGACGCACTGGAAGCCAACATTGCCAACATTATTCGTGAGATACCGGCCGAAATGTTGGAAAGAGTATGCCAAAATTGGACTATGCGGATGGACCATTTGAGGCGCAGCCGCGGCCAACATTTGCATGAAATAATCTTCAAACATTAAATTATATCGACCCAACTATCGATCCAAATAAATATTTCATACATTTTTCTGAATTTTATGTGTTTTTTTTTTTTTTAAATTTCCGATAGTTCTTATAAAATCACCCATTATTTCTTAACGAACAAAATTTATAACAAAAAATAGTAAAGTTTAATTTCGATATAATCATAAATATTTGTTTAAAGGTATTAACAATAATTACGATATCAATAATAATTGATATTGAAGCTAACTAGCGCTAGATGGCAGCACAAACATTATTTTTTGCGATCTTTCAAACGTCAGCTGATAAAATTTTACCCAAATTCATCGATTAGTTTATTTGTTGGAGTCGTTTGAAGTAAGAAACTTTTGTGCTTCTCGAAAAGTGAGAAAAATTGAATTTCATGCAGTGATTAAACACTATTATTTGAAAGGGAAAACAGCGAAAGAGACAACAGAAAAGCTCGATAAACATTACGGTGAGTCTGCTCCTTCAGATTACATGGTAAACTATTGGATTGCCGAACAAGCACTTTAATAATACCATCAACAGGAAGGACAAAAGAGGTTACTGAAGAAAATATCAAGAAAATCCTCGATATCGTTATGAATGCTGGACGAGTCAAGTTATGTGAGATTGTTGAAATAGTAAACATATCATATGAACGTGTGTTCAACATTTTGCAGGAACAGTTGCATATGAAAAAGCTATGGGCAAGATGTGTGCCGCGTTTGCTCAGTGTCGAACAAAAACGAGTTCGACAGACAATTTTACTGCAGTGTTTGTACATGACAAAGCGTAATTCTGTTGATTTTTGGCGTCGATTAATAAATGTTTATGAAACGAGAGTCCACCACTACACACCAGAAACCAAAACTCAATGGAAGCAATGGGCGGA
The DNA here is from genome assembly GCA_914767995.1 of Thecocarcelia acutangulata. Lineage (NCBI taxonomy): Eukaryota > Metazoa > Arthropoda > Insecta > Diptera > Tachinidae > Thecocarcelia > Thecocarcelia acutangulata. The sequence goes on along the minus strand of OU612094.1, from coordinate 32,463,355 downwards.
AGAAGCTGATGGAAGTACTCGAGTACTACATTTTGGGATGTATATATAAGAAATATTGCTCAATTGATTGACATAATCAAGAAAAACGACCACATTTAAAGAATAAAAAAGTGCTCTTTCTTCAAGACAACGCACCATTTCACACAGCATGAGATACATTATAAAATTACGTGAAATACACTTCGAATTGGTTGATTATCCACCTTATAGCTCCTAGTAGCTTTTCCTATTTCCAAACGTGAAAAAAGGCTCGCAGAAAGATTGATCTCAAACGAAGAAGTGATTACCGAAACTAGGGCGTATATATTAAAGGGTTCCCAAAATTATTCAGATGGTATAAAAAAAGTTCGAATATCGTCTTGCATACACTTATATTGAGCTAAAAGGATACTATGTTGAGATATAAATAGTTTTTGAAAAAATATATTTCTTCAATATCAATCCGCCCTCGTATGTAAACCCTTTTCTAAAACTTTGTCTATTATAGATGGATGGGTCGAAATTTATCTACAGTATCAACCTTAGCGTCTTTTGGAATAGAAGTTAGTTTTGCAATTTTCTAAGTTCGGTAAAAATCTATTCCGATATAAAATCTTTAATTAGAGAAACAATTTCATGGACGTGTTGCTTAACCTTTTTAACCTTTGCGAACCAGATAAATAAAAACTATAACAAAATCATGTCTTTGCAGTAATTTTGTTCTTACCTGTATGGATGTTAAAATAGCTGATACATCATACGTGGGACTCCATCTGTTTTGTAAAATGTCCAAACAGATGCCACCATCTGCATAAACATTGGGATGAAATACTTTTGAAACAAATCTCACCGTTGGCGGTTTATTTGGATACTCTTCAGTAAATTCTATTGTTAATTTAAAGGTGCCATCCTCGAACGGTGTGTCGTGTGGACCGAAAATCACAGCATTCCATATCATAATATTATTATCTGTTGGTGCTCCAGAAACACCGGTTGGTGGATCTTCTTGAAGTCTAAAAAAAAAAACAAAATAACAGAATTGTATACAATGTTATAAATGTATGAATATTTTTTTAAAGGTTTTCTATTCTACTGTCTAGAAGTTCAATTACAATTTTTTTTTCTTTTTTGGTTCACACGTGGCACTAAAAATCCAATTAATTCAAATAAAACCCCTGCCAGCTAGGAGTGTTTGGGTGTGTAAGTGAGTTTTGTAAGTCTAAATGGTGACATGCCAATTAACGTTCTGCTATCGGTTACTAAAAGTTTATGTACTTTTTTTTATGCCGTTCTGTTCACAGTTACGTTTAAGAATAAAAACATACGTACATAAAGGTTCCTATTAAGATTCAATATCATTTCAATTTTGTTTCTAGTTTTACTTTTACTTGAAATAAACAAAATGCAAAAAATAAGCAATTAAAAATGAATGACTAAATGGCACAAAGATGTTTGTGTTAAATGCATGTGTAAAAGCAATTAAACAACTGCAAGAGCTTCTCAAATGGAAAGTATACAGAAACAGTCGAATGTTGGCATACAGCAAATGTGCCAATAACGATTTCCATTTCATAGAGCTGAAAATATATGTACATATGTTTGGCAAACATAACTGACGCTTAGTATCAAGGCGGCTTTAATAGCTTTCTTTCGTTTCCTATGCGTAAATTTGTCAAAAACACATACGGGTATGTTCTGGATTCTACTGTGGAGTGAAAATAACGAGTGATTTTTTTGCTATTATCTTTTTGGCAATACTAGTTTTGACAGCTCACGCACGTTTTGTATCTTGTGTCACTGTCAAACATCTTCAGTTTGGTCTATAATTTAATCATGAATCGTCTTACAACCGAACAACGCTTGCAAATTATTGAATTTTATTACCAAAATGCGTGCTCTGTTAAGAAAGTTCATCGCACGCTTCTTCCATTTTATGGTCAGTTTAATCGACCTACTGAGGCTTCTATTCGAGCTATTGTAAAAAAATTTCGCACCAAATTTACATTGTTGGACATTAAACCACAAACACGCTTACGTAGAGTGCGAACTGAAGAAAATATCGCAGCCGTATCGGCCAGTGTTGGTGTTGACCGTGAATTATCGATTCGGCGGCGTTCGCAGCAATTGGGCCTCTGTTACTCCACTACGTGGAAAATTTTGCGGAAGGATTTGGGTGTGAAGCCTTATAAGATAGAGCTGGTGCAAGAATTGAAGCCAAACGACCTACCACAACGCCAAACTTTTGGTGAATGGGCTCTTGAAAAGTTAGATGAAGATCCACTTTTTTATCGAAGAATTGTGTTCAGCGACGAGGCTCATTTCTGGTTGAATGGAGACGTGAACAAGCAAAACTGCCGTATTTGGAGTGAAGAGCAGCCAGAAGCATTGCAAGAGCTACCAATGCATCCACAAAAAACAACCGTTTGGTGCGGATTATGGGCTGGCGGCATCATTGGGCGGTATTTCTTCAAAGATGATGCGAATCACAACGTACTGTGAATGGTAGCGCTCACCATGCGAAATAATGCGAAAGCGAAATATTGCCAGATAATTAAAAACCAAAGAAACTAAAAATTCCAAGAAAGACCTTAAGCTCGAACAATTTCACATATTAAGAAAGGAAAAAACGGTCGAAATAAAGAAATAATAAGCATACATACTTATATGAAACATATCACCTAAAGTACTTTCAACGCAACGCGAAACGAAAAGCTCAGCAACTCTCATGTTTTTACTAGTACTAGTTGAAGTTTTTTCTAATAGATCCAAAGCTTCATGCAATAAGAAAACAATTAGAACCAATTTCACAAGTTCGTCCAATACTATTTCTAGCTTCTATTATCATAAGAAATAATTGAATATAAAAATTAACAACCAGTTTTTAGATAAACAAACATAATCGTTAGCGTTGCCAAAGTTTTCATTGTGACATACACCTTTTGCTTTGCGCTTTTATGTTAAAGTTTTAAACATCACGCAAAGCGGCAAAGTGTTATCTGGCATGTCCTTAAATTTTGTTCTTATACTCGTAAAATAACAAGCATTAGATAAAAAATTTCCACGTCCTTTTGTGGGCAAAAAAATAAAATGAAATTGAAAATATGGTTCATTTCAGTACTGGTTTGTATAAAAAAACAAATAAAATTGAAAACATGGTTCGTGTCAGTACTAGCTACTGCACAATTTATCCAAATTTTATTTTCGAAGTTCAGTTCGAACGAAAGAATGAAGCACACAACCTACTACTTTTTCAGAACAACAAAAATAAAAAGTTAACTTTTCAAATCATTTTGTATTTTCGTTCCACTACTTTTCTGGAACATGCCGGATAGGCTTCCTTGCTTTTTCAAGCAAAAGTAAAACAGAATTTTGATAATTTTTCGATAATTCTACCAAGAAAATGCATGTGATGTTTTTTAGTGTTGTATTAATTGTAATTCTGCCACTACCTGTTTAAAGCTGACTTGCTTAGTATATACAAGAGCGCTTTGAAATTTGGCAATTTTTATTTTGGCAACTTTTATTTACTTTCTTTTAAACTTGCTTTTAAGTTCACACCAGAGAACTTCAAAATCATGGTTTTTCTTGATTTTATTCTGCACAACTATTTTTGTTCATTTTAAAGAATAACGAAAAATTCAATGATGATTAAAAATCGTAATTCATTCTGCTGCACACATCAAATTCTGATTATGAGCAGAATGGACAAAAGTATTTTATGAACAAGTTCGCACAGGCAAGACACTCTCACTAACTCATACAACATGTTTGAAGCGATCGCCTGTATGGCTTGAGCAATATGATATACCAACAATGCAAAGAACATGGATTAATTCGATCATTTGCAAAAAAGGCTTGTCTTTTGTTTGTTTTTATCGTAAAACATGTGTCCGATTAATGGATCAAATTTTGTTGAAGTGCGTATGGTAGAGGATAAAAGTTTTATTTTAAAACACTGTAAAGGAGAAGAAATAAAAATTAAACAAAAATAATAACAATAAATTTATTTGTAATATCAAACAGCAAATAAAATTAATGGCTCGATTATGGATAGCATAATCGGCGGCAATACCGTCGGCAATATTATGGCAACATCAATTTAAGACGACATCAATATTAATGTGGCATTCCCTAACAGTTTTGTATTGATGTTGCTGGTTTATCGATTATGTCAATAAAACCCTACACACATCTCTAATGTATGTGTCGTTTTGTTTATATTTTGATTTAGAACAAAATTTTGTGCAAAATAAGAAAGTTTGAGGAGAAAGAAAAATGAGGAAGTTTTTAAATACAAAATGTTTTTCCAGTGACGAAGAATACAAAATATGCTTAATAGTGGAAAGAAGACTGTTTAGTCAGAAGTCCTGAATTTTTAATTCTCTCCATTGATGGGCTCTTTCCCAGCTCCTCTACTAATTTTTGAAATTGTTTACTGAAACAAAATATACGTCAAATCAATTTCAAGAATTCGAAACTAAAAACACTTCACATCATAATGGAAACACTTCGACATGTTTTTCTCAAAACACGTGTTTTTCTTTGCAGTGGAAACATGGTATAAACCATGATATAAAAAATACAAGGTAGTTTCATTCTCTTTTTATTATTTGTAATAAGGATTTTAAAAGTTTATTTTTAGAGAGAAATATAAAAAGGCGTTGCCACATAGTTGAATAAGGGAATTTACTCCTAGAATGGATTTTTTCTGAAATGTGTAGTGCATTGTTCATATAAGAAAAAGCTGGAAATAATAAGCATTCGAACGAATGCCCATTTTAAAGAAAATATTATTACATTTAAAAGAAAATATCTAAAGGTATTAAAAACAAAGGGAAAAGTTTGATGCTTCTGGTTTAAAAATATATAAATAATTATTTCTACTAGAATGGCCGCGGATGCAGCGACAAAACTAATGCACGTAACCTTGAATATTCTTCATTACATACAATAAGAAAAACCTACGTCCAAAAGATGTCATTATTTGTTTAAATATCAAAGTAAGCATGTATAGCGAAAATTTGCATATAGTTTTCCGTCGTTTCCGTGCCTTCAAACTTGTTCTGGACGTGACTTGTAACTTCTCTAACAAATGGCGCGATATAATTATTCAGTGCATTTAAAAGAAAAAATAATAGCTGATTTTAATAACGGCCAATCACTGACCACAATTGCAAAAAAAAAAAAAATTGACATGCACCACAGCGTTATATTAAGAATTATAAGCCGTTTTCGTTGTTCGTTCCCGAAAAATCAGTAAACGAGATGGCCAGGCAATAATACGTTTGATAAAAAAGACCGATTCGTGCCGTCAAGAACCATCGCCACACAATTGTTATTAAATGTTACCCCCAGAAGGATTCAAAAGCAGGCTGCAGAAGGCGGACTAGGAGCATACCATACAAAAGTGTAAAAAAGATCTTTATATCGCGGAAAAATAGACTGGCCAGGTTGGAATTTGCAAGGGAACACATTAATTTGACCACCACACAAAGGAATTCCATACTATTCTCCGATGAGTCCAAATTTAATTTAAAAGATTCTGATAGATTAAGACTGGTTAGATAACCGAAAAGCCAACGTCTTAATCCACGTTATACTAAAGGCACATTGAAACATAGTGTCGCTAGCATTTTAGTCTGGAGATGTTTTTCAGGACATTTTTATATATTTTAGATTTATGTATGTATTTTAGTTTAAAGTTTTTTATTTATTTTTGTTTGAAGTCACAATTTTATTATTGAAATCAAGGGAATGTATAAACTAATACGGTAGCACAATTTTATGGAAAATGTCACAATCCTTATACTTGTCAGATGGTGATTGTTAAGGAAAATTGAGAGAATAAAACCACCTTATATTTTTTATATCATGGTATAAACAGCAAAAATTGAATTGTCATTCAGTGATTTAACTTTTCTAAAAGGTTTTACGATTTTAACACGGACTTTACCACCACGCTTCCCTCAATCAAAATACGTTTTACAGACAAAATTCTTATAGCTGGAAGATCAAACAATTTAATATGTGGAATCAATTAAAAAAATCTTCTTAAATTTACGTATGCCTTTGTCTTAAAATTGTTTATGATGTTTATAATTATAATGAAAAACTCTTTGTTAATGCAAAAAAAAATTATATAATAAAAATTTCTTCCGGCGAAAGATAAAATAAAAAAAAAATTACTATTAGTTGTTATAAGTTTTTTTAGAAAACTTTTTTCCTCTTTAGCACCTAGACACGAAAAAACTTTTGATTGATTTTTTTTTTCTTTTACTACGAGTAAATAGTATAAACGGAATATGTAAACAATCAAAATGATTCACAGGTACATGAAAATATGCAGAAAATATGATGTAAGTGCATTTGTTATAGACAATTAAATTATAAAAATTCCGCCAAATATAATTATTAATTAAGGAAGAGCCAAATTCAGTTAAGAACATTTATTTTAAAAATAAATTTTTTACAAAGTTTCCCATTTAATAACATTAGGAAAAGAAAAACAAACAAACAAAAAACACATTTTTACATACGTACATGTACATATGTACTCGTATGTCCACACATATTAAGAAAATAATGTCTAAAGTTGAATGAAGAATAATAATGGAAAATCAAATATAAAATTAAATGAACCATCAATTTCAAAACGATTGCATCAGGTGCCATTGTTGTCGGTTGGTTCGTTTTTGTTTATATTTTTCTATTACATACTACTTTAGTTGAGCTTGTGTGTTCAAAATTATTGCATGTTGGCTTTAAGCCAGACATTAATTTTTATTTGTTATACCGAGTAGTTTTTGTTTACTACATTTCTCAATTCATTAAAACGTTGAACTTGTTAAAAATAAAAAAAAATAAAAAGAAATAAAACGAAAAAGCTATAACATCTGTCATAGAAACAAATAGTAACAAGTCAATAAAATAACACAGCTATAGACAGAGACCGGCACACCAGAGTGTACTTGTTGAACCACCACTAAACAATATTTATGAGAAAAAAGAACACAAAATATACATGTAGGCACATAGTTTTTGCGTTGTTTTCTTGTAAAATTTAAGGGCAAGTTTTTGCAAGGTAAAATTTTGCATGCATATTTCAAAATTATAATTTATTTTGTGAAAAATGGCATATCAACAGCTTTTTTTTATAACAGACAGTATGTAGTCTCATTTTGACACTCATTATGCCTACTCGTATGCAACAAAAGCAAATTAAATGAAAATTTCAACATCACCAATCGGCCAAAAATATTGTTTGTACACAGAAAGTTAAGAAAAATTGTGATAATTAGTTTAAAAAAAAAAATGTTATACAGCCTAATTAATAATTTATTGCCGTTTGTATTTGTTAGATTTAAAATAGTTTTAATAAATATGTTATATTTAATATTTAGTTATTTGATCTTGTTTAAGTAATTAATTCTTATTTTTGCAGCTAAAGATCTTTTTTCAGTTCAACAAAGTTATTTTCGATTTTTCGATAGCAATTTGTTATAATCATCAGAGAAATTAAAATGTTATTAAAAAATTAGTTTAAAAATTTATTGGCAAAAAATTCCTATATATACAGCCCAATTACAAATGAAAATTCCTTGCGAGTTTTTTCACTTTTCTCCTAATATGAACAAAAAGTGAGTATGATGTTTTGCATTATTTCCTTCTCTCCATTTACTGAAAATACTAAAACGTGATCAACTCTTCAATTTCTAGTGTCAAGATAACGAAAATCGAGCTTTTCGCTTTAGTTTCAATTGAAAAAGGTACTTTATATTAAAAATAAATTCCAACAATTAAGTTTTTATTCGCTATTCAAGCCTCTAACATTTATACCACTAAAAAAATTATAAATAGCTTGTTTTCTATGTTTCCCAGCTATCTATATGTCGACATTTCATAGGAGCTACCCTAATCATCAGTAGACTTTGGAAATTTTTGAAAGATATTCTCAAACATTCAACTTTATATTTTTTTTTTTTTTTTAACTTGGACCAATACTCAGGGGATGACCCCTACATATGCAGTGCATTGTACCAGAACTAGGAAAATAGGTTGTGAGGAGGAGGAAAGAGGGAGTAGTATTTGTGAACATTTGACTTGAACCTTTCAACGTTATAACAGACAGGAAACACGCCAGCAGGTAACTTATTCCACAGGCGGAGCGTACGGCTGAAAAACGAATTCTCTCTGTAATGCGTAGTACGATTCCCTGGGCAATCGACCACAAATGGATGAGCCCTGAACGATGCACGCGTGCTACGTAAAAATGTGCGGGTTTCAGGAACAAGGTCCCTAATCTCGTCAGAGCAAAATCCATTGTAGTAACGATAGAACAGAGTAACGCACCCCACACAGCGTCGATGCTCCAGTGAGTCAATAGAGTTGGATACCCTACTGTCACCGATAAGCTTCTTCGCCCTCTCCTGCACACGGTCGAGTAACCCCAAAATTGATTTTGGGGCACCGGCCCAAACATGAGAGTTGTATTCCATTTTTGGTCGGATATAGGTGGTATAAATAGTAAGGAGATCAGATGGAGTGAAGTACATCTTACACCGTTTTAGAAACCCTAGGCACTTGAATGCTTTTTTAGAGATATGAAAAATGTGTTCAGTCCAGCGAACATCACACTGTATCTTCATTCCAAGAACATCAAGAGCTTCCGATTCCTCAATATTTATACCATCCATGAGTACAGATAAAGCAGCATCTGTGGTCGTTTGTTTGTGTGTTAATAAACAACATTGGGTCTTACGAGCGTTAAAGGCGACCCTGTTTTTACGACCCCATTCGGAGATTAATAGAAGATCACTGTTTAGTGAGTCGTTCATATTTTGCCTCTTGGCAACGATCTCGGATAGGCTGGGCCTATAACTGAAAGAGTACGAATGGCAGATGCTGCTGTCATCCGCGAAGGAGTGGATAGGGTTGGAAGTTTGGTATAACAGGTCATTTAGGAATATAAGGAATAGGGTAGGAGAAAGAACGGAGCCTTGCGGTACCCCTGAATTAATCTTGAACTCGTTTGATGAGACCCCATCTATAACAACTCGTATAGTGCGGTCTCTGAGAAAGCTCGATATAAATCGAGAGAAGTCATCACCGACACCAAAAGCAGTAAGTTTTGCCAGTAGCGCACCATGCCACACTCTGTCAAACGCTTTGGAAATATCCAGAGCCACCACCTTACTTTCGCCAAAATGATGGATTGAGTGGCACAATTTCTCTGACAGATATGCCATAAGATCGCCAGTAGAACGACCCTTGCGAAATCCATATTGGCGGTCACAAAGTAATTTATGTGACTCTAGATATTTCATAAGGTGATAGTTGACCATACTTTCCATCACTTTGGAAAGCGCAGAGCAAATTGCAATTGGGCGGTAATTTTCGGGGTTATTAGTTTCACCCTTTTTGGGGATTGGCGTTACATTAGCAACCTTCCAGCACGATGGAAACTCACCAACATGGTAAAGTTTGCTGAAGAGGTGTGCTAACGGACGCGCAAGCGTAGAAGAGCACTGCTTCAAGACCAGTGCTGGGATGCCATCCGGTCCAGGAGTCTTATTTATGTCGAGGTCGGCCAGAACCCTTTTAACTGCTCGAGCCCGGAAAAATATCTTTGGCATAGTTGCAGATACTCTTTCGAGCTCAGGAAGTGATTGACTGCTTTCCGGCAAGTAAGAATTGCTTGCAACAATCCAAATAAATTGCTGAGAATTTAAAAAGAAAAATGTAAAGAAATGTTAGAGACGTTTATAAATAGAAAAGCTTGTTTTTTGTGTTTTGACGGATATTATTAGAGCATTTTTCTTTTTAAATTCTCAGCAATTTATTTGTATTGTTGGGATATAAAGTTGAATGTTTGAGAATATCTTTCAAAAATTTCCAAAGTCTACTGATGATTAGGGTAGCTCCTATGAAATGTCGACATATAGATAGCTGGGAAACATAGAAAACAAGCTATTTATAATTTTTTTACTGGTAAAAATAAATTCCGTGAGAATTAAATTCCTTGAGAATATTCATAATTGGGCTGATGAAAAATTTATACACAAAGAAAAATTCTTACCAATATTATCAAATTGAAAAATTAATAAGAATTAATTAAGTATGTTGTAGATATAAAGCTTTAAAAAATTATAAATAGCTTGTTTTCTATGTTTCCCAGCTATCTATATGTCGACATTTCATAGGAACTACCCTAATCATCAGTAGACTTTGGAAATTTTTGAAAGATATTCTCAAACATTCAACTTTATATCCCAACAATACAAATAAATTGCTGAGAATTTAAAAAGAAAAATGCTCTAATAATATCCGTCAAAACACAAAAAACAAGCTTTTCTATTTATAAACGTTTATAATTTGATATAAATAAAAATGTATGGGAAATCGTGTCGCAAATTACTTAATTTGAGGCAATAAAAGGATTTGGCCCAAATCTCGTATATGTAAACGTACTGTTACTTTCGAACGTCAACGTTCCCTGATATATTAAATAAAAAATAAATGAATCGGAGTAACTAATAGCTACGATTATATCAGGTCTAGAGAAGGCAAATGGGTATTTTTCGACGTTAAAAATATTTATGAACAGGCATTTAGTTTTAGTTAGTTTAAAATTGCTAACATATTTATGAACAGGCAGTTATTTTTCAACCGTAAAATTGTTATCCATGGCTACATTTTGGTTTAGATAATCTTTAATATTTCCACTAACCCACATTTTTTTCACATTTGAGATTTTTAGTGATTCTGGTACATTTGATACAAATGCACTACGTTTAATGGAATAGTTACATACGTAAAGGGTTTACAAGCAATTGTACAAAAAAGTTATTATTATAAGTTAGTTCCAGTAAAGATGCAATAATGTCTGTTAGGCCCTTTCTACATGAGACTGACAGACAGTATGTGTATCGAACTTTGAATAACCTAAAAATAATATTAACTACAAATTATTGAAAAATTTTAATAAGGTTACAAAACGTTAAAAAACTTAATCATGTTTGTTTATCATGCTTCCTTATTTGTAGACTTTCTATTCGTCAAAATAAAAAATAATAATTTATTGAAACTTTTATATTCTCCAGTGAACCGATGACCTTTTTTCTGATAAACTCTATAAGCGCAAGTTGTAATCGTTAAATCTACGTTTTTTGTTTCTCTTTTTTAAAACCACCAAAAAAAAATCCATTTTTCTATTCATCGACAAACATATGTAGATACATACATACACAGGTATGTAAATATGTAGGTATGTATATGACTTGCATGTTTTACATTTCTTTAAAAATCAGATTTTAAATTAAATGTGAGGGGGATTTTAAATTGCCAATTACTTAAAATTTTTTTTTTCATTTTTGTTGGAAAAGTAAAAGTAACACATTAAACACTTTTCGCATTGAAAATACAAATAATTAGAAATAGAACAATTGTAATGCATGTTGGACTACATATTTTATAGGCACGAAATTTATGAATTCATTTTGATCTCACACATCCCTTTTTTATTGAAGCCTCTAAGATTTTATAAATCCGAAAAAATTATTATTAAAAAATGCTTTAAAGAAACTAAACAGACTTTGTAACTGTTTTTTATATACAGTAGACGAAACCGTGTAATTAGAATCCTTCTGGATTGCATGCTCTGAAACTAGAACTGATGGTTCTAATACTAGAACATTTTTATCTTTTGTTTGTTTGTAACGTTAAACAACATACATATGTAGTGGACAATGGTAATTTAATGTACACGTATCACAAAACTTCCGACATCCATAACTCGAAAAGTGTGCGTTTCTGCCAACTTTCTCACTTTACATTTTCTTCTTATCTTTCAATTTTCTACCCCCTATACCTCTTTTTTCAAACTGGTGTAGCGGGCTTAAACTAGACTTGTTCCACAAATGTTTGCAAAATTTCTATTTAAATTGTATGAGTGTAACAATCGATTCTAATTGGAAATAACTGATCTTACAATCTTTAAATTGTTAAGTGTTAAGACCTGTGAAAGTTACTTTAAACCGCATTGTACGCTTTATTTTTGGGCTCAAAATTTCAAGTTCTTAAACTGGTCCTTTGTTGATATTGTTAAAATTGATATTATAGTTACATTAAATCAACTCATATCCACACAGGTACCTAGTTTTTTACTCTGCTTATTTCGTTTTTTTAAAATTTAATAGGAATCCTACTTAGAATCACAAATTCGTTTTTCGAAAAGCCATACTGCATAAGAATGTGCAGATTATGGAATTTTTTGCCTCTTCCCCTAAAAAGATTTAAATTTTCTATATCTTCATTCAAAACTATTCTCCATGAAAATTAATGACAGAATTGGAATTGGCCCAAAATTCCTTTTAAAATTCGTAGGTATAACGAAATGTAATGTACGAGTATTACTATAATCAAATAGATTAAAAGCCAGAATATCTATTTTGTAACGTTTCTTGCTTCAATTTTCTATATTTATTATCCAATTTGTTAATAATTATTCATATATGGTCTAGGGGCTTGCTTAATAAACAATAAAAAAAAAATGAAATGAATTTAATAAAAAAAAAAAATTGCAGAAATTATTTTATGTTTACACATATACCTATTGAGCTTATAATTTTGTACAGCTGATTAAATACCGAATTATTATAATGCAAAACAACACCACAAATCTGCTGAACTGCACATTAATATTTATTACATAAGGCGACCTTACTTTGGACAACACGGATATCCCTCCCATAATTCAGTCGCCCGAGGAAGACTAGAAATTCAATTTTACAACCATGCACCTTTGTTGTAACAAAAGTAAACAAATCTACTCGATAATTTCAACTGACCTTCATTTGTCGATAATTGTTTATAAAACAAATTTGTTTAAAGAAATACAATTAACAAAAATATCCTTGACATTTTTGTAAGCAATAGAAATAAATATCCTTGAAAACAAAATAAATAACACAAGTGAAAAAACTAAGGAATAAGAAATAAATCAAAAGCACAAGCGAAAGAAATACAATTTATAAAAAGCATTTGATAGATACAGGTAAATAAAATAAGAAACGTTTTCAATCACAAAGACTGGCTGGCATGAGTCAACAAACGCAAAATACAAACAGACAAAGAGACGACGTTTAATTTATTAGCTATTGCAAAAATAATTTGTTGTATAGTTGTTGTTGGTTCAATAAAGCAACATTTCATCTTTTTGGAAAAATCGGGAAGATTGTTGGGACTACTAAAAATAAGAATTGCTATCACATTTTCAAATAACCAGAAGAAAAACCAAAACTTATTGAAAAAGATTAAAAAAAAAAACAAAAGCAATAACACAAGAGAGCGAGAGACATAAACAATTCACAATAGAAAAACATTTTTAGGGGATTGAAGAGGAGCAAAGAAATTACAGCACAAAATAAAAATCACACGTAATTTATCTTATAGACAAAATTTTATACAAAAATGCAAACTGAGTACATAATATAAAAAGAAATGATCTTATAATTTTTAACAACCGATTATTTGCGTTCTAATAGAACGAAATATATGTCGTTATATTCAGTTTTCAATATATTTATTATATGTACATACCTTTTAAAGTCTCTCATAAGACGTCTGCGTGCGGGTGTCGACATTTTCTAAAACCTTTTTGTATTAAGCAATAAAGTATTGACCTTTTTCGTTTTCAATTATTTATATTTGCATAAACACAGAATCCAACTCAAATTTATTATATTGCCTTCTGCTCTATTTTTCTCCTAGCAATTGCTTAAAATGAATTCCTGCAAAATTTATTAAAATTCAGTCTTTTTTTTCTTTTCGATTTCACTTCTCCACAGACTTTAGCTTCAATTTGGCGTTTCTTTTTACGTCTTCTTCACTGCACGAACAAAATTTTACTAGTCAATTAAATTTTTCACATGTATTGGCAAAAAGCACACACATAACTAAAAAACAGATTACGACCAGTGTTGCCAGTAAAAACAGCCATTTTTCTTACTTGAATAAAATTTTATCTAAAATCATAGCAATAAAATAAAATATTTATATGAATATGTCTAAATTGTAACACAGTACAAATATATAGAACTAAAAACCTATATAAATGCCACAAAAATATAATAAAACTCATTGCATTATTTTTACCGACTACTGGCAACTCACAGCTAATTAAAAAACAATGTTCTTTCTCTTTCTTACATAAGTAATGAATAAGTGAACTCGCTATAGCATGCATCGCTATATTGATGCATGAAAATTACAAAGTAAAAAATAATTTCTAATTTTCATATTTTGAGTACAAGCAGAACTATTTCTTTTCCTCCAAGTTTATTTGAAATCATTAATATTTTATTTATGTTACTAAAATTTTGCACGATAAACGCTACACTTATTAAAAACCACGGTTTAAATAATATGTAGACCGTCCGACTAGCTAATCATACGGTGGAATATATTTTTTCATCATCGAGAATAAGCGCAAAAGATAAATGATAACAAATTTGAAGCTGGCAACAAGCGGTCTAGCACTCAAATTCAAGTGATTTTTTTATTAAACCACTACCACAGAGCAGAGATGAGAGCCGTAACGGCGCGACTGGCTGGCAGCCGCGCCGCCGATGATTTTTCTTGAGCCTCGCCGCCGCCGATTCCATCGGCTGATCGGCGGCTTAAAACACAGCCGATTTAGTCGGCTTAGCCATTCTAGATGCCAATTTTTTAACCGCTTTTTTCACTTTCAATGCTGGTATTGGAGTGATTTTTCTACCAAATCAGCGATTTTAAGACGTGTATACCATCATGACAATAAATATGTATTAGATGTCTTTAAGGCATGTCGTTTTTGTTTGTTGACTAATTGATAGAAAAGAGAGAGGGGTAGACATAAAGACACAAACCCTGTTTTACGTGGTTTTTTCCTAATTTCTTTTTGTTATCATTTGTAGTTTTGTTATTTTTCATAACACATCGATTCTAATAAAAGGGTAAAAAGACAAACGATATTATTTTGCAACATCAATTAAAAACGAGACATGGTGAAAATGTAACATGATTTTGGTAGTAGCTTTAAAAGAAAAAAAAACTGCCGGGCCCACTATGTCACTCGACATCGCTCGCTCGCATAAATACATTTGAAACAAAAACAAATTTTAAAATGTTTTTTTGGTATGCATGTATTTATGCGAGCGATCGATGTCGAGTGACATAGTGGGCCAGGCAGAAAATATAATGTCGTCGTGAAAATTGGGTGTAAGATCAGATAGGGCGATTTTACTTGCCAATTTTCTTTTGGACTTTAATGTCCACACACAAAAGCTTTTTTCGGCAATTCTAGTTTTTTATTTAGCTTTATATTGTATATGATGCACATGCACATACATACATGAAAGAAGGGTATGGAGTTATTGACTACTGGCAATTCTTTTTTCCTTTTTATTCACCTTGCCGAAAGCTTCTATAAAGTCAAGAAGTGCTCAACTACGGTTACTGTGTCTGACCTGATAATTATTCTCATAGTTAATGGGCCAAATAAACTACGCAAACCGCTTGGCAAACATACGCTTTACTTTTGCACCCAAATCATACAAACGCATGTATACGCAATTTATTCACAAATCCAAATACAAATGAATAATTTTTTTTTTTGTTTTCAATGAAAAGTGATGTATTTTATTTTTCTAAGTATTTTTATATAGAAATATGTAAATAAAAAACCTAATTTTCCATTATTAGTTAAAAGACAAAAAAAAAAAAATTTTTTTTCAAAACAATATTTTAAAAATCATATGAAATTAATTCTCTTATTTCCTTTTGTGCCTTAATTATACATATATGTTGAAGCGGTAAACAAATGACATCTAGGTGAATGGGAGGAAGAAAATGGAAAGGAGTTCAGTTTAAAATTAAACATAATAAATTTGCTTTATATATTCTATGTATTTTTAACAATATTTTGGGCGCAGCTGACAAAACAACGGCTAGCCGAAAAAATCGCGGCGCACATGGCTAAGCCGCCGCCGCCGATAAATTTTGCCCTTTCAGCCGCCGCCGACAAAATACCCACGGCTCGCATCTCTGCCACAGAGTAGTCGCGCCACTATTTTTAATTAAATATATACGACGGCGACAGAAAAATTACTTGTGGTTAACGAAAAGTATTCGATATAACAGAAAACGAAAATCACAAGATATATGAATGAGTATATAGATACATTATTATGATTCATGTTGTTCAGTTTGTTGATTTTTACATTGCGGTTACGTTTGTATATACAGATGTTTCAAACATTCTTGTACTAGTATATACAAATAAATACCTATATGGTAAATAATTATTACTGAAAGATAAAGCTTAGAAAGTCTCCGTCTTCGAATATTGATGTAGTATGCTACGATATAGTGCAACGGATAATATTATGATCATGGCAGCCAGTTTACCAAGCTCGAAAAAAATTAATGAAAGAAATTATTCGTTCGCACATATAAATATATTATTGGTTAGATAATTTTAAATGACCAACGAACTTTGAAAGAAACTACACATAGATTTTACTAAACAAATTTTACATTTATAGTGTACATAAATACGTTTATTCTCAACTAACGTTTATGCGATTAACACCAACAATGTGTGTTATATACTACCCAAGGCGACGTGGCGGCAATTTCTCTGTCAAGTTTTGTTTACCTTTTTCAGCGCCATTTAAATTTACGTACATGTTTGTTATCAACTACTTTTGACAGCTTAAGTGTGAATTCGCCTTTTTACACAAACAAAATACCTGTTGTTTTTTTTATTGTTGTATTGTTGTAGTGAAGCGATTAACTTGTTTTTTGCATCATGTATACTACCTACCAAGGCGAATTAATTATTAGGTGGATGCTTCGGCGAATTCGATTAATATGGCGGCACTTTCACTGTCAAGTTTTGTTTACCTTTTTCGGAGCCATTTAAATTTTTTTACATGTTAGTTATCAACTACTTTTGACAGCTTAAGTGCGAATTCGCCTTTTTACACAAACAAAATACCTGTTGTTTTTTTAATTGTTGTAGCGAAGCGGCTACCTTGATTTTTGTATCATGACCAGATTCAACTGATATAATGAATTCGCCGTGTGTGCAGTAAACTGGATATTATCAGTACCAAGGCGAATTAATTATTAGGTGGATGCATCGGCGAATTCAGGCGAATTCGGTTAATATGGCGGCACTTTCGCTGTCAAGTTTTGTTTACGTTTTTCGGCGCCATTTAAATTTTTTACATGTAATTTATCAAATACTTTTGACAGCTTAAGTGTGAATTCGCCTTTTTACACAAACAAAATACCTGTTGTTTTTTTTATTGTTGTATTGTTGTAGCGAAGCGGCTACCTTGTTTTTTGTATCATGATCAGTACTTGTTTAACTTGAATTTGGTCGAAACTCCATTTTATAATTGAGTTTTTGCTGTTTATTATATTATATTGTAACCTCTCTTTTAGGTTTTGAATGCTACTCCTTTTATGACAACTTTGTATGGTGAATTATGCTTTCAGATTCTAGCGAGTAAAACCGCTAACGGTTACGTTAAACGCTTTTTCTCGCCATCTTGTAATACTTACTTGCAAAAGAACTTGAGAACAACGAAGACTGATTTTTTGTGCAAAAAGGTAATATTTGATTTTTAATAAAGTAGATCTTTGCATCTTAAGTTATTATTAAACTTTTGTGTTTTAATTTGATAAAATTTCACATGCACCCCAAACAGTACTTTTTTGCAACTCTGTAAACAATTTCCCATTCACAATAAGCTTCTGAATTTGCACAGTTGTTGCCAAGGCTGCCACTCCAAACGGACTTAATCAACATTGATAGATGCAAAATTTGATAGTTTAACTGGGAGTTAATTTTCTTTAAGTCGTTAGTAGAAAAAAATCAGTACAATTTTTCAACTGAAATAGTTGAATTATTGTATATTTTAAACAAATGTGGAAACCCGACTTTGACTCAACTCCAGAAAAATCTGGAGTTGAGCAACAAAAGTTGATTGTCTGAAACACAGATATTCTGTGGTCTGAATCGGCTATTAAAAATATAAAATGGTATGTTTTTGCAAAATTTATACAGAGGCTTGGCGAATTTATTGCTTGCTTCTGGCAACCCTTCTTGCTGCTCTTTCGAACGCTGCAGTAAAGTGACGTTCGGCGATTAAAGAGAGGCTTTGTAGTTTTAATTAATTTGTTTACATTTAACAAATCAAGTAATAAAATATATATGCCTACAAAGTATTTGAGAATCTTAAATAAAAAAGTCAATATCAGTTGAAAATTTTCGATAAATAAATAGAAGTTGGTAAGACATAATAAAGATTGTATAAATTAAGCGAAAAATAAAAGTAGCTTGTAACTAAAAAAAACCAGGGCGTGGTGCTCCAAGTATTCGCACGTACTTATGTATTGCATACATATATTTGTACATGGGATGTATGGGGGTTTTAAAATAAAGTCAGTGAGCCTTTAGAATATAACATAATGAACCATGAATAAGTGCTTTTAAGATGCTAAATAATATGTTTAAAATATATTTTCAGCAACATGGTAGTTTTAAACTCTTGCTGGTCACCCATAATATGGTCGAATAATGTTAAGACAGGTAGCTATGCAGTGGTAGCTTATACGGCTAGTCTATCGGTGGTGCTTATTACGCTGGTATGTTTTGTTTGAAATCTTTCAAGTGCATTTAAAAAATTTTTTTAAACATTTTTAAGACTGCTTATATGCTGGCTGGTGGTGAATCTACCCAACTTTATTCTCCTCTGTTTGAAGCAGACATACGCTACTCTATGCAAGTAGTTGGTCGTATTTTTATATTTTACTTTATTTTACTAATCGCAGCTTCCTATATGGTTTACCATGGCATCAAAATTAGGTAGGCTCTTAAAATACAAGTTAGAACTATGTAACTTAATGCCAATACCCTTACGAATGTGTATTGTCTATTAACAGTGTGCGAGGCTGGTTCTTACCGTGGTTGGTTTTAATGGCAATAGCAATTTTGTTCCAGTTGGTTTTTGGGCTTTGGCTTATTGGAGGCTATTATATATACGTAAGCTATTCAAGTGGGTTTAAATGAATAATGATTGAATTTCTTGTACAATTCTTAGCTGGAGCAAACATATTCTGCTTTAATAAATTTTTGCTGGATGGCCTATAATGTAAGTATTTATAATTTATTTCTTAATTTATTTAACTTTTAACTTTTTAATTTATTTAACTTTTTATTCTTGTACCTTATACGTAGTTTTATTGTTGGCTTTGTGTCTTCTCACAATATCAGATCCTTCTGGAAATTCAAAATCCTAATATAGAGCTCTTAATGCCTTAATTATTCCAAAAAAAATGACTATTGTGTTTTTCATTGAACAGTGTATTTGTAACTTTAAACGACATTTTGTTGACGGTTATGGAAATTTGTAATTAAATATAAATATTTTTATTATTAATATTTGTAATTAAATGACACATTTTTTAAATAAGCAGACATTTTTTAACGATCCGTCCATTTACATATAAAATTTTTCTTTTGAAAAATATAGTTATAAGTTTTTATATAAATTTATACAAAAATATAAAAAATAAATAAAATATATAAAAGTTAATTGTGTATACCTAAAATAGTTTTCTGAATGCCGCAGTGGTTCTATTTTTTTTTAAGAAAAGAAAAAGAAATCAAGCACCATTGAATTTTTTGAATGCCTTAATAATCGTCCAGAGCTCATCCATTTGTGGTTGATTGCCCGGGGAATCGTACTACGCATTACAGAGAGAATTCGTTTTTCGGCCGTACGCTTCGTCTGTGGAACAAGTTGCCTGCAGACGTGTTTCCTGTCTGTTATAACGTTGGAAGGTTCAAGACAAATGTGCACAAGCACTACTCCCTCTTTCCCTCTCCTCACAACCTATTTTCCTAGTTCTGGTACAATGCACTGCATATGTAGGGGTCATCCCCTGAGTACTGGTCCTATAAAAAAAAAAAAAAAAAAAAAAAAAAAAACTACGTTGGATTTCAAGCAACTAATTGTAGCTTATAAATGAATACGCATTTATGTATGTATATTTTATAAAAATCAAATAATTAATTTATTTATAATTGTTAGAAAAAACAGTTTGAATGATAAGAATTGACTCCTCATTCTTTAAAGTTGTATGAAAAAATATTAGCAACTTAAAAATGAAATGTTGATTTGTTGATTAAAAATAATTTTTAAATACAAAGTTGTATTGCAACAAGTAGTAAACACCTACTAGCTTAAAAAATTAATATGTATTTGAAATGAATTTTGGTAAAATTTTGTATGGAGTTTTTGGATTAAAACAGATTTCAAAATCATTTCAATTTTTATGAGTAAGCCTATAAAAGTTCAGAGTTTACTAAAAGTTTGTTTAATGTGAATTAATAATTTTTTATTGGAAAATAGTTTACTTGAAATTTCTTGAATACTTTTACAACCTTAAATATATAAAAATATAAGTTAACGAGGGAATTTTTTTAATCATGTTTCTTGGTTATTATGCATCAATGCGAAGCACTTTAATTTTGCAATATTTCCTTTTATAAATAAAGGAATTAGAAATTCTTTTTCGAAATCATTTTTTTAAATCTATTAATTTCGATTATAATAATTATTGTATACTGTTATTATGTATTAGATAATCAGGTATGTAATAGAAATCGATCGTTTTCAAAAGTTGTGATAGAAAACGATCACTTTCGAAAAAGGGGTTTATATTTTCCTCCATATTCCAAGAGGCGTCATCGTCGTCACATCAAGACGACATCAAAAACACTCGGTTACACATTCGCCTTCGACAGGAATTACATATTCTTTGATAGGTCTTTGGTATTTTCTAGACCTAAGCGATAGATAGAAACTGTCGACAACATTGTTTATGGCAACCAGTACCTCGTTTCTGTAAATTTTTGAGAAGTTTTCACATCGAAAACTATGAAACAAAGAATTCTATCGTTTAGTGAGAAAATAGTGTTGGCTGTATTTCAATGTGAAAACAGCCAACACTAGTTCTATTTTGACTGGAATATTTCCATTAAGTAGTCAAAAAATGATAAATAAATAAAAAGAAAAATAGAAAAGCACAAAAATAAAATAATGTAAATACATAAAATTTTGTGTTGCCTGGGCTGGTTTTTTCTGCAAAAGGCAACTATAAGTATGCCAATGACTTATCGTCTGGCAGTGATGATGGATATTTGCATGCCGTGCATTGAATAAGGCCAAGATGCGTAAGTAATTTCAATCCTATAGACTTTTTTTGTTGAAAAATAAAATATACATATGTTTCAGAAATTGCCAAATAACAGTGATATCCATGTAGAAAGTAAGCCAGGGAGTGCCAACGAAGGGATATTTTAAATCAACATGATACGAGGGTAATGGGAATCGATTGGGCAAAAAATATAAATCGTTTAGTCTGCTTATGTACGTAGGAAAGTGGTGATGGCAAATGGTGTAGAACTGCAACATGCGTAAAATGGTCTTCTGCTGAAAATAAATTTTGCAGTAGGCTGTGGAGCAAGACTTATCTAGGTTTTGAATGAGAAAATAATTGGTGAGTTTCAAAGCCCATTAAGAAAATTCAACGGTGATTTTTCCGGACTGGCTCCCAAGCAATATACTTTTAGTTGCTGGTTCTACATACTACAAGGTATCCATCATCGGCATTTAATATTTTTCTTTCTTAAATACTTACATATGTGTAATTTTTGCTATATTTCTCTGCCTAAATAAATGATATTGTCACCACGGGACAAGCGTATAAACTTAATGTAAGAAATTATAAATTTCATTACATCTGGTGGTGGACTAATAGCGTTAGTTTTTCTAATGACGGAAATAAAGTCTGTTAGGTAGAACACGATATTTGCATAAACGCTTCATATACTTTCAACGGCAATGCGGTTAAGCTAAAACAACACCACTCACACCTTTACAATGTGTGCCAATCTCTCCAGAAAATATAATGACGAATTCAATCAAAATACATTGCTACAGTATTTTATTGAAATATACTAACTGAATTTCAGCTTAGCTTAACTTTTACTTAGAAATAAACAATATATTTTTGGTTTTCATTATTACAGTGTTTTTACTTTCTTTTAAATAGATTGCTAGTTTATTTTTAAGAGCAATAATCATATAATTCCACATTTAATTATTTTCCTGTTTTGGTTACTTTCTTTTGAACGGTAACCATATGTTTTTAATCTTATTAAACTTGCTTGTTTTAATTTGGACATAAGTTTTCGAAACGGCTTAAAACAAACTTGACAGTTCTATTATATTGCTAATGCTTGTCGGTTGCCTTTAAAACCATTTCTTCAGAATTGTTGTTCTTCATTAGAAGGGGTAGATCTAACTGCAGTTTGTTTCTTATGTTATTTTTCCGCCAAGCGCTCAGCTTTTGCAATTTTTACTTTAATTTTTCTTAAATTAAATCAATATTATTTTATACATTTTGCAATTAAAAAATATATAATACTTTACCTCTTTTCTGCACGTTTAAGATATTGTATTTGTAACTATACAGTTGCAAATAAATTTGCAAAGTATAGGATGCACAGCATGGGCGGAGTAACGTAGACCTTATGCCCACGATGGTATTAACAGTATTTCTTTTGCGGCGCTGTGACTAACTGTACCGACCTATGCCTTCGCATAGGAAGTTGCCGCGTGGTTAACAACGAAATAGCTCACAAAAACTGTAAACTAATACAGTTAATTGAGGTAGACAGTTAACCAATGAGAGTGAGACGCAAAACTCTCGAAGGCCAAACAACAACAACAAGCCTGACCGCACTTAAGAAATAATTACGATGACGCGAGAGCTGTTCCCCAGCCCAGAGCTGCTTTAAGACTGACGTTTAGGATATATTTAAATATCTTGTTTTGTTTTCTTTCTAATTCCGCACTGTTTTTATTTGGGGAATGTTTTGACGGCTTCTTCTCACAAAATTTATGTACAGAAACACATTTACTTCCACCTTTTCAATAATTTACGCCAAATAGCTCAAATGACAGTTAGTTTTCACAAAAATTAATTGTAGAAACACTTGGGTGTGAGAAACGATTTTTTGTTTCAATTCTCATCGTTTTTCTTTCAATTCCCATGTTTCATGTGAAACATTTCTCGATGTGAGAAATACAGAAACGGGGTAGCCTGTCTCGAATGCGAAAAGTTTCCCTCATCGGTTCAGGAACTAAAAAAGGGTCGGTTGCAGCCCTTAATCTCTGGCTGTAAATGCGCAACATGTTTCGCCGGTCATATTGGTCAGCAACCATCACCACAAAACTATACCTTGTTGAAAGTTTTTATGAAATTTATTTATGATTTGAATGTGTTTTTATTTATGTACACGTGATATTGATTGACACAATTTTTTGTTTGATAAATTTTTCCTATATTCGTCTTCTTATTTGTTTACTTATGGCATTTTGACAGCTGCTTAATGGAAATATTCCAATAAAGACGTAACTAGTATTGCCTCTTTTCGATTTAATATACAGAAACGCTGTTTTTCTCGATAGTCGAGAAACGATGGAATTTTATGTTTCGTAGTTTTTGATGCAAGAAACTTTTCACTAATCTTACAGAAACGAGGCACTGCTGGTTTACATAAAAGTTAAATGTTGATAAACACAGCTTCTATTTATTTTTATAATTTTTCCTTCTGAATTTTTGGCAATTATGTTAGCTATATATGTACACATGTGCTTTTATGTTAGTATTTTAATGATTTACTTTTCTGGAACGCATAAAATCCATAAATGTATGTTTCTAAACACCCGCTTAAATTGGAAAACAAACAACTTCAGTTGTTTTTGCTTTAATTTTACTCGTATTCTACCGCCTAAAAACCACATCCGCACATTCTGATACACAAAAGCTTATTCATAGAGGCGCCCTAAAAGAATTATTCACCGCTTTTTGTTATTATTCAATATATTTATTTTGGGCCAATATTTTGTTTTTTTATATAAACTTCTGCTTTTGTTGTAGTTCTACCTTTTTATCTACTTAAATTACACTTAGAACAACAGATTTTTTTTTTTTCATTTTTATGCAAAACGAGAAAAAACAAGTTAATGCAACAAAACAACCTACAGACAGTTTGCGGTTTTATTTTGTGTTCTTTTTCTGAATGTTTTTTTTTTTTGCATGTGAACGAACTTTATACCCTTAATTATGTTCTTTAGTTGTACAATAATATATTTTTGATTTGTTCAAAATATATCTTTTATTGACCAGACCCAATTTGTGTTTTACTTCGTTAATTAACATTTTGTTTTCAGGTAATGTAAGAAGGTATTTTGTGTAACATAAAATATGTATGTGCATACCATTAATCACCACGCAATGCCCTCAAGGGTAATCACGCTTATAAAGGGTGTTTTTTTAAGCCCGATAGAACTTGAAATTGTAAAAAATAACACAAAAAATTAAATTGTAATCAAAATTTTTTTTTATTCGAAAGATCAATACGTGACATTAACATTTGAAAATGATTTCGGGCATATGGGCACCGCGGCTGTTCTTGACGAAGCGCATTCTGGACGTCCAATTTTGGGCCACTTTTTCGAGCACTGCTGGCCGTATGTCACGAACAACACGAACAATGCTGGCCTCCAAGGCGTCAATTGTTGCTGGTTTATCAGCATAAACCAGTGACTTCACGTAGCCCCACAGGAAATAATCGAGAGGTGTCAAATCGCACGACCTTGGAGGCCAATTGACAGGTCCATTTCTCGAAATCAACTTATCGCCAAATTTTGATTTCAGTAAGTCGATGGTTGCGTTCGCCGTATGGCACGTAGCGCCATCCTGTTGAAACCACATCTCCTCCGGATCAATGTCATCCATATTTTCAAACAAAAAATCATTGATCATGGTGCGGTAACGATCTCCATTGACCGTAACGCGAGCTCCGGTCTCATTTTTGAAGAAATAAGGTCCGATGATGCCACCAGCTTGAAAACCGCACCAAACAGTGCATTTTTCTGGATGTAATGGAGTCTGTAGGGTCTCTTGTGGATTGGTCTCACTCGATATGCGGCAATTTTGCTTATTAACAAACCCGTTAAGCCAAAAATGCGCCTCATCGCTGAACACAATTTTGCGATAAAACAACGGATCAGTTGCCAACTGCTCTAGAGCCCAATCGGCGAAAGAACGACGCATACAATGGTCTCGTGGCTTCAATTCCTGCACCAGCTGGATCTTATACGGGTGTAGGCCGAGATCTTTGCGCAAAATTTTCCACGTAGTGGACGGACAGAGCCCCAATTCATGCGACCGACGACGAATCGATAAATTTGGATCTTCTTCCACACTTTCGTTTACAGCGGCGATATTCTCTTCAGTACGCACATTCCTTAGACATGCTGGTGTTATTGCATCCTCTAGAGAGTATGTGGTACGAAATCTATCCACAGTTCGACGAATGGCTTGTTCAGATGGACGATTATGTACGCCATACAAATGACGAAGTCGTCTATAAGTTGCGCGAATCGACGACTGATTTTCAAAGTAAATTTGGATAATTTCGTAGCGTTGTTCAAGCGTGAGTCTATTCATGATGATTTGTCAGAGTATACTGAAACAAATAAAAAAAATGTTTCATCAAAATTTAATTTTTTGTGTTACTTTTTACAATTTAAAGTTCTATCTAGCTTAAAAAAACACCCTTTACATTTACATATTGAGTTTTCTCCTCGTGGGGACCACTGGTGTATATACAACAATAGAAATATTTATATTAGATGACAAAAACTGAAGTTTTTTTCTGCTTTTATCTCAAGCTACATGTATACGCACTTACATACATATTTATACAAACGGCCGTGTTTTGCAAACAAATGAAATATAACTTTAAAAACATGCTGCCTTAATTATCATCGCCTGAACAATTTAAATGTAAAATTTTAGATTTCTTTATTCCATACAACATTGGTATAACTTTCTAATGCAAACGAACAAATACCGGCCTGAAACTCTAATAACAATTGTTTTATCTACTAGGATTAAATTAAGTCGACCATTTTCGCAAATCTTAAATAGGTGTCGTTGGAAAAAACGAAAGTAATTCTTTAAATAACATACATATTTTCTAAAACCGAAAGAAATAATTAGCTACAATTAATAAAATTTTATTAAAATATATAAAATTTGCATATGATCTGTTCACAGACCGCAGACGAGCGGCTGGTCTATACATTTTTGAAAAGTATATTAATAAATATTTTACAAAAATGTTAAGGGTACATATACAGTGCTGTTAAAAAAAATAGATTCACCTGCTCTCCAAAAAGTTTATTATTTCTAAATCTCTTATAGTAAAAAGTGTATGTAAAAAGTAACGGCACTTTTTTTTACTGATCTCTTATGAATATAATACCGTTACATTTCAAAAATTACAAGTACCACTCTTCTTGAATTTATTGTAAATATAAATTTCGTTGCGAGAACACCAAATTTAGTGAATCTAAAAAAATTGCTGATTTCTAATATATTGATGAATACGTAGTTTTCTAGTTTAGATGTTTTGAAGTTATATCTGTTTTATGTTATAATTTTAGCAACACAAATGTTTTAATAAACGCAAAAATGTTAAATCATGGTGAATCTATTTTTTTGAACAGCACTGTAAGTCTCTGATTCCGTTTCTAATTTCTACAATTTTCATTTCCGCCCATATACATATTCAAAATCAGCGTTGATAGAAAATTCGATTAAGCGATGTCTGTCCATTTGTCCGCCGTTGAAATACCGTTTCTAAGAAAACCATTAGACTTTTTTCTTTCACCATTCTTTTACCCCATCGATTCATGGGTTTGCTATTGAAATTCAGTAATATCGGCTTAGATATATCCAAAATTCTGAAAATAAGCAATTTTTTTTGCAATTTTGTATAAAAATTTGTTTAAAAAAAGTTGTTTGTTTTGCTTTACACTTCACACAATTATTAAACATGGCAAAATAATTTTTCCCAGATACCATATACACCCGAGATATAGCCTAAGCCGGGTTTTTTTTAATGTAAATGTCGCATAAGTGAACTTAAACAACTTTTTTTGCTTTAAAGCAGTTCTGGTAATAAAATAAGGTTATCTAAAAATGGAAAATGAAAATTTCCGATATCGGTCCATATATACCCTAAACCGGGTTTTTAATGAAAATTTCGCATAAGCGAACTTAAACAACTTTTGTTACTTTAAAGCAGTTCTGGTAATAAAATAACGTTATCTAATTATGGAAAACGAAAATTTCAGATATAGGTCCATATATACCCGAGATATACCCTAAACCGGGGTTTTCATGAAAATGTCGCGTATGCGAACTTAAACAACTTTTTTGCTTAAAAAATGAGGTTATTTAAATACAGAAAATGAAAAATATCATACATACTCGAGATATAGCCTAAACCGATTTTTTAATGAAATAAAATTTTTTTGCTTAAAAGCAGTTCTGGTTATAAAAGGAGGTTACCAAATACGGAAAATGGACGGATTTGTCCCTGAATTTTTTCTTTTGCTTAAAAGCAGTTCTGTTATAAAAAACAGTTACTAAAATAGAGAAAATCAAATTCTCCGATATCGGTCCATTTATACCCGAGATATAGTCTAAACTGATTTTTAATGAAAATGTTTTTTTTGCTTAAAAGTGGTTCTGGTAATATAAGAGGGTTTGTATAATACAGAAAATGAAAATTTCCGATATCGGTCCATATACATACATACATATATCCAGTGCTGGGCAAAATACTCAAAAAAAGTATTTCAAATACAAAATACAGATACTTTCAATTTGTGTATTTCAAATACAAAATACAAGATAATTTTAAGTTGTGTATTTCAAATGCAAAATATAAAATACTTTCAAGTTGTGTATTTAAAATACAAAATATAACTAAAAAAATACAAATACTTTTTTGTGTTTCGGTCTCATAAAAATGTATTTCAAATACTTGCCCAGCCCTGCATATATCCGAGATATTGTCTAAACCGATTTTTTCTCGAAAAAATTTTTTCTTTGGATTAAAGTAGCTCTGGTGATAAAAGAATACAGAAAATGAAAATTTTTAGTATCGGTTCATATATGAATGTATGTATATCCGAGTATAGTCTAAACCAAATTTTTCAGGAAAAAATCTGTTTTGCTTAAACGCAGTTCTGGTTAGAAAACATTTTAAATAAAAAAAAATTGATCTCTTTTAAGAAAATTTTGTAAAAATTTGTTGCACAACTAAATTTCTTTTTCAGACGATATAAAATATGTATGTACATACATATGTATGTATGTATGCATGAATATTTTAGTTAAGTTTTCTGCCGGCAAACTATTCTTTACTTTGTTTTTTTGTTATTTAAATTTGAAGAGAAAAGTGAGTGCATTTTTCATAGTGTTTCAAACATTTTATTTCTCCAAAACAATATTTAAGAGAAGAGACACGTTTGTTAGTTTATATTACTCGTAAAGAGCATTAACATGAAATTGCAATTTTGCAGTTTTTGTTTACTTCTTTTTTGTTTGACAACAGGAAACTGGGTTATATTTTGTGAACAGGAAATAAATAAAAAAAAAAAAAAAAATATTTCGCTGTTAATTTCGTATGTTGATGTGAATATCAGTGTCCAGTATATTTATTAAAACAAATTCACTATAATAGTAAAACAGTATTCACTATAATAGTAAAACAGTATTGCACTATAATAGTAAAAAAACATAAAAAGTATTGTTACGTTTTTGCCTCCAAAAACGTTTTTCCGGAGTCTTCAATTGTAAATGAACTGATGACATTCACACTTGTTCGTTATACAATACTTAAATAATTCACAACTTTATTTACACTTGATACCACTGTGTAGCAAAACACTAGACATGCTTACTTAGACTTATGACTATCTTGCACAAAGCTTAAAAATAAACTGACTGATTGCTGTCGACCTGCCTGCTATTTATACAACTTTCAGTTTCTACAATCGATCTGAATTTTCTAGCTATTCTTAATTCTAGAAATAAATGTACAAATGTATTTCTTACCCATATACACATTTCATACGCATGCTTGCGAACAATAAGCAAGTCACAGCAACAAACAATAATAAAACGAATACAAGAAAAAGAACATCATTTGTAGTTGATTTACTTGAAATTTTACGTACTTTAAATCATGTGTGTTTGTTTGTTTATGTATTAAGTTTTTTTAATTTTATTTTGTTTGTATCAATGTTATAATAATTTATAATAAGCAGATCAACAGCTGCACACTGGGGTAGATGTGACAAAAATTCTTAACAAATATAAATATGCTCTTATGTAAAAGTTTAATTATTTTAATTACTTATTTATTTCATGGGCGTGGCAAACAAAACTTTTATTTTTACCTCGCTTGCAGTAAGACATATTTAACTCAATTTAAAAAAGTGGGCGTTAAAGTAGGCGTGGTCGTGCCAGCTGAGAAACCTTCCCGGGCTTATGCACAACAACTTTGCCGAAGATCATCACACGCTCAAATGCATAGTTCAGATTCTATAAAGGACAAACATATATACACACACACATACATAAATATATACATTCATTTTTATATACATATATAGATTACACCAAACAAAAAATATTACATTGTATATTGCAAAAAACTTAAATATTTCAGAAATAATTTAAATAAATAATATTGCATCAAATGTTTGTTTGTTGGTGTATGTATACATTACATTCTTTTTTAAAAGGCTTCTTAAATGTCTTTTGCTAACGGCTCTCATTCTTGCACTTTTAATTAAAACAATATTAATCAGCCCGATTATGAATATTCTCACGGAATTTATTTCTCTCGGAATTTATTCCTCACTGAATTTATTTCTTATATAAAGAACTTTTTTCAATTCAAATTAAAGAAAAAAGCAAATTTTTTGTCCGTAAGAATTGAAGAGTTGATCTCTCTTTAGTGTTTTCAACGAATGGAGAGAAGAAAAAATAAAATAACCTCATACTTAATTTTTGTTCATAATTCGAGGAAAGGGAAAAGTGATAAAATTCCTACGGAATTTTTATTTATAATTAGGCTGAATATTTTTATTATTTGACATATGTATGTACTTACATAAAAAATTTGATTTTAAAAACAGAATTGAAAAATTTATATGTACCTACATACATATGTATATAAAAAGGCTTCAATATCATGCAGTAGTATTAATAATAAAAAAACTGAAATCTATGGCGCCTACTAGTTGGCGACATTGGAAATACATTTTTGCATTGTATACATGCCAGCTACTGATTATCCGACAGGGCAGAAACAGTTTTTGACACTTGATGTCTTACAAATAGAAAAAAATAGTAATATGTTTTTTTCAGTTTCACCTGGTAAAATGAATTCGCCTTGCGTATGAGCAATAAAACAGTGTAATCCAACTCTGAATACATTCAACTCAAGTTGTTTGCATCTTTCTATATGTGATGTAGGATATTTCATAGAAACTGATATTATATACATATATTTATCGCATAATTATTAAAACGCATAAGGCTTTTATGTCACAAAAGCTTGTATAATATAATTTTCTTTATGTTCTTGCTGTAGTAGGGTGGTAGATATACATGAGTAATACGCTTCGTCAGGACACTAAGGACCCAGTTTTTAAAAGTTTTCTCTCCGAAAAAACATACAGATCACTCCGAAAAAACATAGAGATCACCCCAGTACCATCCAGCTGGCAATTTTCCTGATGTAAGAGTTACAACAAAACGATTTACGAGTACAGAAGTACTAAAATGTTTGAAATTTCTGTTTTTAATACTTACAACATTTAGAGAATCATCTTCACAAAACTCATGCCACAAATATGTGATATATTTCTTTGTGTTCTTGTTGTGAATTACTTTGTTTTTTCATGTAATATTTTTCAAATAAATTTGTTTTTAATTATTGTATTGTAAAAGTCCCATTTAACCGGTTGTTTTCTTTATTTATTAATCGGAAACCGGTTTTTTAAAATTACCACTATTCCAATTATTGGAAACCCGGTTTTTGAAAACACTTGAATAATCGATCACCCTAATCCTGAGTTCTCCAGCTCACGTGGGTCCTTATTAGATCCTTTTGTGATTTGCTCAGTTCTTCTGAATTAGGTATGTATAGCCACTGCAATTTGTACGGCCTTTAGAATAACATAATGGACTTAAAAGCCTCGCGTCACTTGACCTGCCCGCCTTAAATTACATAACTTTTAGACCCAAACACTAAATAAACAGCTCTTTTTAAAATGTGTTTCTTCATCATACGAGTATATTTAATTGCAATGAACTCTTTTTTTCGGTTCTCTTAGCCAACTGCATTAAAGCTCTCTATTCTCTAGAAAGCATACTTATTTACCTGTGTACATGCGTTTGTGTGTTGTGTGCAAACTTAGATCTGTTGTTGGTTGTTTCTGTTTGCACAACTTGCTCTTAAATTGTGGCGCTAATTCATGTGCATCAACATCATTATGGTTAAACAAAAAAAGCCACAAACAAGCGCACACAGCAATCTCATTATGAACATCATAATGACTCTGTTTAGATGACTACACAGCGCTCAGGTAGTTGATCATTTATTTAACAACAACGTTTCGAAGCGTGCGGTTGTGCTGTACTCGCAATGCGAAATAATTTTAGAGTTTTTTTTCTTGTTGTTCGTTTTTCATATTTTTATTTAAGTCATATTGAAAACGAATTTAAATAATTGCAAATCTTTTAAAAAAACATATTTTTGGAGTTTTGGCCAAAATGATTAAAAATAGATCAACAAATGTGAAGCTTAATTGACAAACGTGTTGCGTACATTTAAAACAAATAAGAAATTTAAATACGTTGAAAATAAGCGAAAAAATTAAATAATAATAACAACAATTAACAGCAGCAACAAATAAAAATAAAAAATAAAAAAAATAAAACGCGAACACCAGTTGAAAATAAAACAAATAAAATATCTTTCTTCAAGTGCAGATGTGTGTGTGTGTGTGCGTGTGTATGTGCGCGCATAAATTTGTGCTTTTTGTGATAAAAAAGTTAATTTTTTATTAAATAAGTTATTAAAGTGAGTAAGTAGTAATAAGTAAATGATAAAAAAATTTAATTATATACACACATACATACATATGTGAGGTATTTTATATTATAATAAAAATGATAACAAAAAAATTTCAATTTGTCTTATGAAGAATTTAAAGAGGAAAAGCAAAAATCAAATCAGCACATATCAAAAATTTCAAATATTTGTGCATCTATTAGCCATTTACAACAACTGAGAGATAAAAGTTGGCAAATAATTAATAAACAAATTTGCAACAAATTTTACAACCAAACTGAGCGGGGTAAGTAAGTCTTAAAAAAGTACTTTGTAACAAACAAGCCTTTAAAATGTTAAGACTCATATTGAATTTTTAACAAAATTGTGTTCTGACCTTCCTGCCTACTGCCCACCTACCTGCATTCATTGTCCCATTTGTGCATGCAGGTGGTCAAAGAAATTTTTTGCGGAAATTATATTTTAAGGACATTTTATTCGATTTTAGTTTTTAAATTTGATTTATTAATGGAAAAATTTAACAATATTCAAATCACTAAGAGCATCATGAATAGCTTTTTGTGTAATTACTAATCGTTGGTCTCATGTAGAAAGGCCCTAACAAACATAATTGCAATATTACAGGAGAAGGAAAAATCGTAATGCAAGCTGTATAAATAGGTACGTCTAAAAGTAACTTTCTGTGCTCAAGAGCGATATGTATGTATGAAATTATATAATTAAATCTTTGTGATACTGTGTACTTGTGCAAAACGTAGTAGAATCCCTAAATGAGCTCAATTCAGGGAAAATGCGAGTTTTTTTTTTGCAATGCAGTGCATTGTACTGGAACTAGGAAAATAGGTTATGATGAGAAGGGGAGTAGTGTTCGTGAAGGTTTAACTTTAAGAATAACAACACGAAAGCCTAAAACAAACCCTACTGCGGCATTTAAAGTGTTGGAATCAAATTAGTTAAAACTGATCAGTGCCCAGTGTATATACCTTCGACACCGCTCAGATTAGAAAAATTTTGTCCAACACCTTCCACACTACAAGGTAATGAAGTGCATTGAAAAGAAATTAATATTGAACATATAAAGAAAACACGGACAGCGGTGCTACTTATCCCGGTGCACTTTGATTTCATACGAAATTAATAATGAACATATATAGAAAATACGGACATCGGTAAAAAACAGAAAAAATAAACACATATACGCAGCCTGCTATCTATTCCAGTGCAATTTGGTTTTATACGAATTTAATTAATGAACACACACATACAGAAAATACGGACAGCAGTAACAAAAGACGTGTGTACAGGATGACAGACAAAACACTACTCCTACTTTCTACGTGAGACCAACGTAATAGTATTTTTGTGATAGCTATAAACTTTAAATAAAGGGTGCCCTAAAACTAATGTTAGATTTTAATTTAGTTTTCAGTCTTTTAATTGATACACTTGCTAGAAAAACTATTCGTACACTTGAATATAACAGCCTGTTTATAAGACAACACTCGTCGATAAAAAGCGCTCATTTTGTAAGTTTTTTCTGGTTTTGGTTTACAAACCGCGACTATTGACGATTAGTTTTAAAAAACTTAACATCTGTCAATTTATTTTGGTTTGTAAGACGCGGGTCGTCTCACCATAAATGTCAAAATCGGCGAATGAAGAAACATGCTCGTCAATAGAAAATGCGTAGGAAGTGTTATAAATAATAAGAAATTATAATAAAAATAATTTTCAAGTGGTAATAAATAATAAGAAAACTAGGAATGGAAATTGCAACAGAACGGTTTAAGAATATCTCAAATATCTAGAGAGATGAACTGAAATTGTTTTTTCGTTGCATATAAATGTTTTGTATACATATATACATACATAATAAAACATACACATATACAATATAAAACTTGCAGTTAATATATACAATTTTTGTTGCCCTTAAGAATATTTATGCAGGGAGCTCTAAAATAAGACTTTCGTAGAATCACTTTAACCCAATCCAAAGAATAGAAAACCAATTTATATTAAGCCGACACCTGAAAATGAATTATTGATTTACGATCTTCAATACATAATTTGAAAACCAGCTCCAGTGAGTTAATAGAGTTGGATACCCTGCTATCACTGATAAGCTTCTTCGCTCTTTGTTGCACACGATCGATTAATCCCAAAATAATTTTTGAGGCACCGGCCCAAACACATTCAGCTCATTTTATAGCCCTTAAGAATATTTATGCAGGGAGCTCTAGAATAAAACTTTCGTAGAATCATTTTAATCCGATCCAAAGAATAGAAAACCAATTTATATTAAGCCGACACCTGAAAATGAATTATTGATTTACGATCTTCAATACATAATTTGAAAACCAGCTCCAGTGAGTTAATAGAGTTGGATACCCTGCTATCACTGATAAGCTTCTTCGCTCTTTGTTGCACACGATCGATTAATCCCAAAATAATTTTTGAGGCACCGGCCCAAACACATTCAGCTCATTTTATAGCCCTTAAGAATATTTATGCAGGGAGCTCTAGAATAAGACTTTCGTAGAATCACTTTAATCCGATCCAAAGAATAGAAAACCAATTTATATTAAGCCGACACCTGAAAATGAATTATTGATTTACGATCTTCAATACATAATTTGAAAACCAGCTCACAAGTGTTAAAATTGCCCCTCATATAAGTAGGTGCCTATGTGTGTGTGTGTGTGTGTGTTTGTGTGTGCAAGTACTGTTTGGTTTTATTATTACCGATGTTTTAAATTTGATGTTTTTGCTGCTACTGTTAGGAATGTTTTCCATTTTTTTTTGATGCTGTTGCTGCTGTTAGTGATGATGTTGTTATAGTTATTGCTACCTGCCTGTTGTCAGTAGTGCATTGAAAGCAATTGCAACTGAAATTGCAGTAAAAAAGAAAACAAAAATACAAAATAAAAAATGAAACATTACCAACACGTTTATTTGGCTTGTTGTAAATAATGAACTTTATGGATTTTGTGTTGTTTTTTATCTGCAAGCATAATGTGAATTTAGCTGAAAAAACTTGGTGATCCAAAAATAAACCTACGCGCAATTTTGCGAAATGAAAATGAAACAAAAAAACGTTGAAGAAAAATCCATAAAAAGCAACAATGTTAAAAATTACTTACACTGAAAATTGAAAAAACAATTGACCAGTGTTCAGGTAACTTAGATTTGGGGTTTTGTTTTGGTATTAAACAACGGTGAAATGTTCAAGGCCTTTCTTAGAAGCGCCTCCAAAGAGCTTTTTACAGTAGAAAAGCTGTTGCTAAAGGTTCTTTTAGACAATCATATAAGTCTTAAGATTTTGATTGGATTTTGTGTGACAAAAATATGATGACATTTGTTATGTCTGTCAAAAAATCTAACGTACCATTACATTTTGTTAAAGTAAAATAAGAAATATGATTTGAAAATAAACAGCCAATTTACTTAACGTCTGGTTTTATTTTTTTACTTGTTTTTGTATAAAATGCAACTCTGATCTAATGAAAAATCTTGTTATTTAAACAGATTTATAAAAACGGGGAAGTGCTATGGGATGTCAAATCTCTTACCGTATTATTTCTCATTTTCATAACGCTTTACATTCACACTATCACACTTACATGTATTATTTGAATATTTGACAAGTCTTAATACAAAGTATGATAGTCTGAAGTGCCCTTTAAAGGACCGTAAAAATTAGACCGGTTGTAAAAGGCACCAGCACTACATTCTCATTGGTCAGAAAACTTTTTTTTTATATAAATATTTATTAATAATTAATTTTTAATTAATAATTTTTTTATATAAATATTTATTAATAATTCAGAGTACAAATTTTCACTTAGTAAGAGCTCCAGCACCTTAAAGGCATTATTGGAGCAAGTCGGCAGTCCTATTACCTGGAATGTACAAATTTTCTCTTTACAATTTTATTTTAATGAATACTTTTTGGTTCTAGATTTCTTGTTTTGCAAGTCTACAATTGCAATGCATTGTAGACTTGCATCGTTCATAAATGAATTACTTCAACTGACGAATTCTTTCAAGTGAAAAAATGAAATATTTCTGTCCATTTCTTTTGTCATTCTCTTTCCTTTCATATTGCTTCCCAGAAACACTCAAAATCATTGAAGGAAATCCTTATTCATTCTATTTTATACTTTTTAATATAAATCAATTTTATAAATAAAAACAAAAAGCAATTTTTTTTTTACATTTTGCATTTAAACGAATTGTGAAACAAAGAAATGTGGTTGCTGTATAATAAATCGATATGTTGCCACCTGAAACATTTTTAATTGAAACATTTTCATTCATATCTTTACAACACTCGAAACCCATGCCATATGTGCCATTATTACATATGTAGGTATATAAAACGAAAGTTCGGCCTGCCTTATTGCTTCCGGGAAAGTGGCGGTTCCGATTTTTGAAACTGTCAAAAAAATTCGGAACCACTTCGCTAACCAGTTTAGAACCGATTTTTCATATTCGGTGCGCGTTTTTGCCGTGGAACTTTCATCTGAACTATAAACGATCATTAGCATTAGTACGAAATTGAAGTTGCCGTATTTCTTCTGAGGAGTGGGGGAATTTTGACGTTTCCTGAAACCAATTCTGGGAACCCCCAAAAAATCGCAACCGAATCGGAACCGATTTTTCATATTAGGTGCGCATTTTAGCCGTGGAACGTATATCTGAACTATTAACGGTCATTCGTTTTAGTGCAAAAATTGAAGTTGCCATATTGTTTTCGGGGAGTATGTAAGAAAAAAGAATTCGGATCGCTTTATACGGATAATTATCTGGTTATGTCAAATTAAGTCTGGTAATGCCAAATCAAGTTGAGCAAAAAACCTGGCCTTAAGGTATAACTCAAAACGTGTACTATGATTGCACCACCTTTTATGTAAACCGGCATCAGTGCTGCCACATCGTAAGATTTGTGCTTTCTTGCTAGTTTCTTGAAATTAGAAAATTTTTTTTCTTAATTTTTTTCTTTTTTTTGGAAATTTATGTAGCACAAGAGCTTTTTAATGATTTGTTTTATCGTGGACCAGTACTCAGGAGATGATCCCGACATATGCATTACATTGTTCTGGAACTAGGAAAATGGGTTATGAGGAGGAGGTAGTATTTGTATTAATATCAACACGGAAAGACCAAAACAAACGTTATCACTGCATTTAAATTATTTGAATTATACTAGAATTAGACATGTAAATAGGGTTTTTCGCCGGAATTTTTTTTTTCGCAAAATAAACGATTATTAAAGGCAACATATTAGAACACTGACTTGCACACACATTTAGAATTTGTTGCACTGAAAAGGAACTCCTGTACCTTTTTGGTTTTTTTATTCAGATTTTGTTGTGTGAAAACTTTAGGATGAATAGTTTACTATATTGAAACTTTACTGCTCAGAATTTCTTTGCTATAAATTTTACTGAGAACTAATTAGAAATAAGTAGTTTTTTCAAAGCATACGCTTGCTGGTTCGTTATATTGAAGTTTCACTGTATAAATTCTCAAGTTAAAGATAATTTACATCTCAAAACAGAATAATGTACAACAACATTTTTTAATATATTCACTTTACAATCAATTCGATCAAATTTATTGTGTAGCAATGAGTAAAATTGTTGCGATTTAAAGATACAGAGAATATTCGCATAAGTGCATAAGTACATACCCAGCAAAAACTTGGCAATGTGTTGCATTTACCTAAAATTAACTTTTATAGAAAAAGGTTTCAGTGCAAGGTGATATTACTTGTACTTATTTGGTATACAGGTTAATAATGTCTGTTTTTTGCATGAAAAATATATTTATTATAATAGCAAAATGAGTTGATGCATTGTTCAAAATATTGTCCATCGTTGACAAATTGTCATGCACAGGTACCATTTTCGATCACATGCTGAATGGCTCATGCTCTCCCCCATGGTGTAGGGAGGAGCCTTCCTGAAACTCCTTCCGATTTCAGGGTCATGGTCCCCGATTCCATTGCAACTCCATACCGAGTCCGAAAACTCTCTGTGCATTTGAGTATTAAACCACAACCACCACGTTCCCGGGGCTCCCGCGGTACCAGAAAATATTTGCCTTTGGTCACACTATTGCAGTTCTGAAAGGGGCTGCTACAGTTTTAAGCCAAAATGGTTTGAGGAATTCCTAGCCCCCATCCCCGGTCTTCCAATTTGAACACTTGGTATATCGGAAGTTTCCTGGGGAGTGGAGTCCCTTCCCAGAAAACAGAGTGCCCTGATTTGGTCTACGCCAAAGCAAAACCTGTTCGTCGGGGTGACCATCTAAAATCAAAAATGTAAAAATCTACATTATTACCTTGTATAGCCAATAACATTGAGATTATACCAGGGCGCCGCTGGCTACAATATTTTTTGACTTTTCTGCAGTGTGTATAAAATTATTACGATTGAAAAATTCTTGTTATTCGAATTATTCGAAAAAGTGATTGGTTCCGTTTGATCGATTAATCGAATTATTCTTAATCATTTGGCCACTCTAATTTCAACTCATTGCTAATGGCAATAGAAGTTTCTGCTGGGTATGTGTGTTAACTTGGCCGCACAATTGTTATTCTGATTTTATTTTTGGCAGCCAACAAGGACCCGAAGAAAAACAATAATTGGCTTTCTTTCATTTGGAAGAAGCCAAGCTGTAATTATTAGATGAGAGTTTTGTTATTTCGGCAGAAACAAATTAAGGACCCAAATTTAGTTGTTTCGTTTTATAGTATTATTTTTTTCGCTTCGTTTTGATTTATTCAATTAGCAGCAGGGCATAACAGAAGAGATCTACGCCGAAAAAGTATAATAAGAAGAAGAAAACCAAATTCCAAAAATAAAAGTAACATAATTTGTTTACCAGTATGAACATCAAGTGCTTGTTATCTGTTATCTTTTTCACCTGCGCTCGAGATGAGGAAACAGACAACAACAACAACAACGACAACAAAAAATAATAATAAAACAAAATCACAACACAACTTATAAAATCATATTAAAATCAACCTTCATTATACAATATTTCTTATTGCTGTTGTTGCTTTTTGCCGTTGTTTAACTTCAGTTTTTGTCTGTTTTCTTTCGAGGGATTCACTGTGGGTTGGTTGATCTTCTTTTCTTTTTTCATTGTGTTGTGCGATTTTTTTCCATTTTTTTTTTAGAAATAATAAAAAATCGTGATTTTTATTTTTAAACTGTATTAAATAATGAATGAATATGTAAGCAAGTTGGTGGTGGTTGTGTTTTTAAGTCATTTCATAAGATCTTAAAGGAACTGTTTTATATTTTACACAACTTATTGGACCTTTTGATACTGGAGTTTTGTTTTTACTGTTTTAATTTTTTTTTCTTGGTTTAACTTAGCTTAAACTTATTTGTATTTAACTTAAAAGTTTGGTGTACCTACAACATGATTTGAAAAACCGAAAAATAAAATTTAACATTTAACTTCAAAAAAAGTAAAAAAAAAAAACAAATAAAATACAAACAAAAAGCTGCTCCTCCAAACCGTTATTTTTGGCTTAAAAATGTTTATTTATTTATTTTTTCTTAAATATTTTAATTCTTATATCATTTCGACCTATATTCGATATAAAGATGATGACGATCATGATCGTTGCAAACATAATTATCAAGAATGCGGCTGACGACAATAATGATCATTGGCGTTTAAAATGGTGCTTAAAAGAGTGCATAAATTGAACGTTTTCTTTCTAAATATTAAATGCAAAATTTGTTTATATATTTTGCATTAGTAAAAAATCTATGTTTTAAAGAAATCAACCTTTTAAACTTTTCTATCAGTATTTTAAACATAAAACTATTCGAAAAACATTTTGCCTTGTACGTAAAAGGCTTAGTAAATGATGCTTTTTTGCATCATTAATTTTCCCTTCAGTCCTTTAATTATACCAGGAGTTTTGGGATAAATATCCCTAACGGACTTTTTAGTGTAAAATTTTGTATAAATTCGCTGAAATCACAATCACAACACGAAAAAACTTATAAAATAGAAAATCGGTATTAAATAAATTTTATTTACTAATTAGTTAAATTTTTGTTGAACTTTTATAATTTTTTAAATTAAAAATTGTTTGGTTTGTACATATGTACAACAGGTTTTTAGTTCAAGTTTTTCCTTTCTTAATTTTTTTCTTAAGAAGGATTTTTTACAATACAAATTTGCTGTGATCAATAATTATTGATTGAAGAAGACAATATGAGATGAATATAGATAGAAAATAATTAAATGCTCGGTGGCTTAGTGGTTAAAGCAGTAGATCATGATACGTCATGACCCGAGTTCAAATCCCAGTGGGTGCTGATGAGTAGTGTAGCGACTACGAAACAGCTAGTTGTCCCCCAGCTAAAGATTTGATTATTATTTTTCTTGTCT
The DNA here is from genome assembly GCA_914767995.1 of Thecocarcelia acutangulata. Lineage (NCBI taxonomy): Eukaryota > Metazoa > Arthropoda > Insecta > Diptera > Tachinidae > Thecocarcelia > Thecocarcelia acutangulata. The sequence continues at coordinate 32,422,818 of OU612094.1, read as the reverse complement.
TCTTCAATCAATAATTATTGATCACAGCAAATTTGTATTGTAAAAAATCCTTCTTAAGAAAAAAATTAAGAAAGGAAAAACTTGAACTAAAAACCTGTTGTACATATGTACAAACCAAACAAATTTTATTTACGTTATTTAATCTGGAATTAATTACAGAACTCATAAAGAAGAAGAATATTATATATTCCGTATAGTACTACAAAGTTTTTCCACAACAGAACACTTTCTATTAATAACACTTTCTCCGAATATGAGGTCTGATCAGATAATTATTTTAAATTTTTTCAAAAAGTATTTATTTATTCATCAATAAACTATCTTGTCCCCTTCAAAATAATCCCCCTCAGGTATAGTACACTTATGCCAACGTTTTTTCCAATCCTCGAAACACTTCTGAAATGCGTTCTTTGGCACCAAAAACAGCTTCTGTTTCGATTTTTCTTTTATCTCCTCAATCGAGATATATTTTCATCGGTTGTTGACGTGCTCGGGTGACCAGGACGAGCATCGTCATCATCTCTGCCTTCCTTAAGCCGGTTATACCACAATTGAACTTGTATTCTGCTCATAATAGACTCGCTAAACGCCACATTCAATATTTCATATGTTATTGCGCAATCCAAAATTGCAATATGTATACTGACATGTGTACCAACATAATCAAATGCGAAAATCAATCATTCGTAACTCACGAAATTTGAAAATAATGGTTATGTTTTTTATCAGACCTTGTCGTTATACGAGGTAGAAGAGTTGTCGGAAACGCATAGCTTCCGAGTCATGGCCCTCTGCAGTTTTAATATATACGTGCACATGAAATTGCGATTTTCCACAAAGTTCTAAAGTTATTACTTATTATTCAAAGAAGTTTTTGTTAGCGAAGCCAGTGTTAGGTATACCATAGAGGAGAAAATTATTCTGCCACTCGAAAGCCGGCTATTCAAAGAAAATTTTGTTAATTGTTTTCTTTACTAAAATTTTTAGCATACTTTTACTTTTTTAAAAAAAGTAACTTCATAAAAATAGTACTTTTGATAACTATGTATGTATAAAAAAGTACTTTTTGGAAAAAATACTTTTTACAAAAAGGTATATTGTGCCCTTTTCAATAAGCACTTTTAGCAAAAAAGAAAATTTGATGAAAAAAAGGCTAAGACAGCAGTTCCTATAGTCCAATAAAGTAACTTTGGCAAAATTATAAAAGTACCTTTAAAAACGCGCATTTTGAATATATCATTATAAAGCTAAAATTTTTTATAAAAGTTCCTTTGAAAAAAGTCTTATAACATAAAAAATTTTCTTTAGAATAACCCTTTTCAATAAGTACCTTTACCAAATTTAGCTCGAAAGTATCTATGACAAAAGTACCCTTTTAAAAAACTACATTATGAAAAAGTCCTTTTTGAAGTAGAACCTTTTAAAATAGCACTTTTTAAAATAGTTCCTATTAAAATAACGTTTTAAAAAAGTACATTTTAAAATAGTGCATTTTAAAATAATACCAGTTTAAAACGGTACCTTTTAAAATAGTACCTTTTAAAGCGGTGCCTTTTAAAATAGTACCGTTTAAAATAATACCTTTTAAAACAAACCCTTTTAAAATAGATTCTCTTAAAATAGTACCTTATAAAATAGAACCTAAAAAGACTCTATGGTAAAAGCTACTATATAAGGAGTTGCTTTTGATAAGTGCTGTTTATAAAAACTACCATCGAAAAAAATGACTTCAAAATTCGATTTTAAAAAACAACTTGTTACAAAAAGCAATTAAAAAAATAAATACTTTTGGTAAAAGTACGATTTTAAAAAAGTATCTTTTTAAATAGAACCTTTTAAAATAGTACATTTTAAAATAATAGCTTTCAAAATGGTACCTTTATCTATGATAAAAGAACCATTTTAAAAAAGTGCCTTTTAAAATAGTATTTTTTTAAAGAGTACCTTTTTAAGAAATTACCTTTTAAAATAACCGTTGAAATAAGACCTTTAAAAAAGTACATTCTAAAATAGTAGCTTTCAAAACGGTACCTTTATCTATGATAAAAGTACCCTTTAAAAAAAGTACCTTTTACAATAGTGCTTTTTTAGAGGAGGTTCTTTTGATAAGTGTTTATAAAAAAAACATGAAAAAAATTACTTTAAAAAACTACCTATTACAAAAAGCAGTTTGCTAAAATAAATTCTTTTGGAAAGGTATCTATTTTTAAAAGGAAACCTTTCTAAAAATACTTTTAGAAATCTTCTGATTTGCTTTAAATCCCGTCTGGTCTCATTAGTACGTTAGTACCATTAAAAAAGTATAAACAAAAACCACCTTCAGAAGATAGATCATAAAAAAGTACTTTAAAGTTAGGTGGGGTTGAGCTATTGAAAAAAGCCGGTTTAGTTGGAACCAACTTTATACTGTTGTGTTGCCTGAGGGTGACATCCAGCTTAATATATACATATCTTCCACCTGCCCAGATCTCAATTAATCTGAGTATGGTATGAATGATTCTAATACGCCTATATCAAATTGCGGTATCGCCTAGATACAACCCACTTTTTTAAAAAAGAGTCGGACAATGAAAGAGAATGAGCACTATTTTCCTTATCCCTGCAACTTCTTTAGAAGTTATCATACGGCGGACAGCTTCCTCGTATATATGCCTTATTAAAGCAGCCTCGGTCGTGGTAGGCCTCTCAACACCATAATCCTCCTATTGTCGCATCTGGGTTTTTTTAAAGTTGCATTTTCTTCTTTTGAATACCTGAACTGGAGATAAGCACAAAACCGAAGATTAAATGAAAGGTGTTTTGTTTAAGCTCGTTAGTTCTTAAAGTTAAAACAAACAACTTATGGTTCATTTAATCCTCTGCTTATGAGAAAAGCATAACCGAATATATTGGATATGGCTAAAATGAAAATGTATGCCATTTATTTGCAAAAAGGCAATTTAAGTGCTTTTTCTTCATTTCTCTCTTAACACATACCCACTCATGCCGGCATGACACTTCCCCACACACTCGCAAGCACTCATTTAAACATTAACCAAATCTTATTGTAAATAAATACAAGTATTTCCCCCAAATTTGATTCACAACACAATTTAAATTGACCAAAATAAACACGTACATCACACAAAATTTAAGCATTAGTATCTTTTTTCTATCTGTCCATTTGTTCTTTTTTTCCCCCCTGTTGTTGTTTTTTGTGTTCTTAGTAAAAGTAAAAGAACAACAAAAACCCCAATCGTACCAGAAATGTGTTTGTAGATGGTGTATGATGGGATACTTTTCCTCTTGTACGATCACTTGTACTCGCACTCCAAACGCCAAAAGAATGTTTGTTTAAATAAAAACAAAAAAATAAAAAATAAAAAAATATAAATAAAGTTTTATTTGGCTTTTATTTTGCATTCGTATGCAAATAAGTCCATTTCAGCAACAACTACAACAGCAACATTTGTGCTTTAAACAACTTTGCATTTATTTTTTCAATAAAAAAATCTATTTGAAAATAAAAAAAATAAAATAGCAATTCCTCTAAGCGTAATATATTTAGGAAAAAAAAAAAATAATAATCCTCACAAAAATAAGAAGTGTTTTTAAAGTGTACTTTAACATGTAAATGAAATTAAAAAAAAAAAAAAAACAGAAACGACAGCAAAAAATATTCACACAATTTTACATTAAATAGAATATGGGTGATTCTACAATAAATGTTCTATTGAAGGAGGAGTAGTATGATATGTATTGATTGACATTTTTGCTCTAAACCACCATATTGTTATAAACATAAAATAGATCGATTTGATAATAAAAGTTAGGTTAGGCAAAAGGCGTGTAACATGCTCGTGTGAAATAACTACATGGTCTGATCAAAAAATAATCGTTATTTTAAAATTTCGTGAGAATTAAGATTTTCATATTTTTTTCTGTTATATTGGCAATATCAGCCATTTCGGACTACTAGTTTGTTTTTGACAGATAAAAGGTTAGTCTTGTTTTGGCGTGTTCTTCGATTTTTACTAAATTTTGAGCAAAACCATCGTCGCATGGACATCGCTCAGGAGCTGTTGAACATTGTCAACGAAAATCCAGATTTCCTCAAAAAGGTCATAACTAGTGACGAATCATGGGTGTATGGCTATGACATTGAAACCAAAGCCCAATCATCCCAACAGAAGCGTCCAGCAGAGCCAAGACCGAAAGAAGTACTTCAAGTTTGGACAAATGTAAAGGCTTTGCTCACTGTTTTCTTCGTCTACAATGGCGTGGGGGCATCATTAATTCTTGCCACAAGACCGCCGTTTGCGCGAAGCAACTTGTCAGAAACGCATACAACTGTGGAAAAAACAATCATGGATTTTGCACCATGATAAAGCAACAGCTTTAACGGTGATAACGGTTTTGTTTTTGGCCAAAAACGAAGCCGTTATCATGCCTCAACCACCGTATCACCAAACTGCAGACACCGATGAAAGCAAAGCATTTTGCTAGGATTGAGGAAATAAGAGAAAAATCGAAACAGGAGCTGAGCTGTTGGTGATACCAAAAAGTGCGTTTCAGAAGTATTTCGAGGATTGGAAGACACGCTGGCATAAGTGCATTTTATCTGAGGGAGGTTACTTTAAAGGGGACAAGATAGTTATTGATGAATAAATAAATACTTTTTGAAAAATTTGAAATTAATGGTTATTTTTTGATCAGCGTACATACATACAGGTATAGATTTGATTTATGTCAGTACCTGTCATTTTCGTCTAACCTGATGATGGACTAAATTCACGGGTGAATTTGCGACGGCTCACCACCATCATCATGCGGCTGGCAAAGAATACGTTGGTGACAATTTCTTGTAAGTATACATATATCTTGGCATATTAAACAAACGCCTTGCGCAAGCGTCCGCAGGTTCTAATCCCTCCTGACAGAAAGAAATTGATTTACATCGGCCCCTGCCTTGACGGCCTTATCTGATGATGGACCAACTTCACGGGGTGAATTATTCAAGATTTACAAGCGCCCTCATGTGGCTTGCAAAGCTTACACAAGTCGCAACTTTTGCCATAAGTTTGTAGCCATATAGATAAATCACTTGCTGAAGAAATAAGGCATTCTAATCCCTGCTGTATGCAATTTCCCAGACACTTCATGGAAGGCAATGCTTATGTGTTGGTAGGCCGAAGTCCATTAAGATCAATAGCTCTAACCTATTCACTCTTCTAATCATCACTTCTGGTTCCTTAGATTACAAGTATCTGTTGCAAGACACCAGCATGTTGGGGGTTATTAGCCTCCGAAAACCGGCTCTGCAACATAGTTTTTAGGCAAACTAATTCCCTTTCGTGCGCTTTTAGATTTAAACCACAACCAGAATATTGCAGCCAAGTTAGGCACTTTAACTATGATCGGCGCTGTGATGGTCCGCAAGCAGAATCTCTCTGGGAACTTTGCCAATCTCCGTTCTGCCAATTAACTCTTGGTGAGGTTATCGGAAGTCCAGCACTATGCAAGTCATGCGGTTTTCTAGAGTTTTATTTGTTACAACAAATGAGGAACGCCTCTCCACTCCACTCTATGCCCGAGAAAATATAGTGGTCTGCTTTGGTGTAAGCCAAATCAAAACCTCCGCGTCGGGGAGACATAAATGATGCAAATAAATTAATCACTTTTTTTGTTTTCAATGAGAGTAGTTGGCGAATGTGTTGCGGCTCGCCATATGAAGTTCACAACATAAAAACTGACATTCTTTATTTGTTGTTAAGAAATCCAACATATACGTAATTCATGCGACTTCGTAGAGTTTTATTTGCTACAACAAACGCCCAAAAAAGCAGAGTGCTATGGTTTGGTGTACGCCAAGGCAAACCTGCCTCCTGGGGGAAATCTCCTTAGTAGATCACTTTATAATTCGGAAGTCAAGGCACCTGAGCTGGTCTCCCCAAGTTCATAAAAAACATCAAATCTCAATCAGATTCGCCATCTTGTTCCTTGCTTAGACGGGATTCCACCTGAGCTGGGCTCCAAAATTTCATAAAGAACATCAGGTCTCAATCAGACTCGTCATCTTGTTCCTTGCTAAGACGAGAATCCGTTGCAAAACAATATGGCAAAGTAATATTGCAAAACAATAGGCATTACTATTATCAGGATTTACCAAAAATTTTTGCTGCGATTTTAGGACGAAACAACAGCCAAAATGTATCAACCAAGATTCAGAAACCTTAGCCATGTTTAACGCCGGAGTGACCTATAGACAGCACATCCACATGCCATGCTGATGCCCTGTTTTTCCAATCGAGTTTTGGTCAAAGCTTCAGGAGCTACTGCCTAACCAAATTGCAATTTGCATGCAATTTTTTCTTCTTTAAATGTGATCGTTTTTTCTTGATTGCATCAATCATTTGATCCAATAATGAACGACAATACTTTCCTGTGATTATGGATCCTTTTTCAGGATGATCGATGAGCAATATTCTGTGTGCATCCCAAAACACAGTGACCATAACTTTGCCAGCCGACTTCATTGTCTTCGCCTTCTTTGCAGCACTTCCACCAGCTTCCATCCATTGTTTCGATTGATTTTTGGTTTCAGGTCGAGCCACGTTTCATCAACAGTTATTAATCGATGCCTAAAATCCAAAGGATTACGCTCAAGGCGAATTCATTATTAGGTGGATGCATCGGCGAATTCGGTTAATATGGCGGCACCTTCGCTGTCAAGTTTTGTTTACCTTTTTCGGCGCCATTTAAATTTTTGTACATGTCTTTATCGACTACTTTTGACAGCGTTAGTGTGAATTCGCCTTTTTACACAAACAAAATACCTGTTGTTTTTTTTTTATTGTTGTATTGTTGTAGCGAATCGGCTACCTTGTTATTTGTATCATGATTACGCTTTATCATGTCCAAACACCTCTGTAAAGTGATCTGTCGAACTCATCTTTGTTCGACACGGACCAAACGCGCCACCCATCTTGCCGATAGCTTTTTGATATGTAAAATGTTGAATACCTCTTTTGGGCTTCCTGTTGATGGTATTGTTGCAGTGCTTGTTCGACCGCGTTTAAATTCAGCAATCCAATATTTGACCATGTAATCCGACGGGGCATATTCACTGTAATATTTATCGAGCTTTTCTTTTGTATAGGGTGTTTTTTTAAGCCCGATAGAACTTGAAATTGTAAAAAATAACACAAAAAATGAAATTGTAATCAAAATTTTTTTTTATTCGAAAGATCAATACGTGACATTAACATTTGAAAATGATTTCGGGCATATGGGCACCGCGGCTGTTCTTGACGAAGCGCATTCTGGACGTCCAATTTTGGGCCACTTTTTCGAGCATTGTTGCTGGTTTATCAGCATAAACCAGAGACTTCACGTAGCCCCACAGGAAATAATCGAGAGGTGTCAAATCGCACGACCTTGGAGGCCAATTGACAGGTCCATTTCTCGAAATCAACTTATCGCCAAATTTTGATTTCAGTAAGTCGATGGTTGCGTTCGCCGTATGGCACGTAGCGCCATCCTGTTGAAACCACATCTCCTCCGGATCAATGTCATCCATATTTTCAAACAAAAAATCATTGATCATGGTGCGGTAACGATCTCCATTGACCGTAACGCGAGCTCCGGCCTCATTTTTGAAGAAATAAGGTCCGATGATGCCACCAACATGAAAACCGCACCAAACAGTGCATTTTTCTAGATGTAATGGAGTCTGTAGGGTCTCTTGTGGATTGGTCTCACTCCATATGCGGCAATTTTGCTTATTAACAAACCCGTTAAGCCAAAAATGCGCCTCATCGCTGAACACAATTTTGCGTCTATAAGTTGCGCGAATCGACGACTGATTTTCAAAGTAAATTTGGATAATTTCGTAGCGTTGTTTAAGCATGAGTCTATTCATGATGATTTGTCAGAGTATACTGAAACAAATAAAAAAAATGTTTCATCAAAATTTAATTTTTTGTGTTACTTTTTACAATTTAAAGTTCTATCTAGCTTAAAAAAACACCCTATATCTTTCACCGTTTTCCCTTTCAAATAATAGTGTTTAATCATGGCACAAAACGAATTTTTTCCCATTTTTCAAGAAACACAAATGTTGCTTACTTCAAACGACTACAACAAATAAATTAATCGATGAATTTGGGTGAAATTTTAACAAAGTTTGACAGATCGCAATTAAAAAATAGTGTGTTTATGATGCCATCTAGCGCTAGGTAGCTTTAATATCAATTCGCCCTCGTATTATCGCTTGAAACTCCAGAATTTCCCAATCTACTTTCAGAATTTCCGGGTCCAATACATTTATCTCTCTGGATCCTATACACATGTACATACATACATCTATGAGTCTTATCAGGAGTATTTCCTATCTGAAAATGGTTTTCTTGCTTTTATTGCAGTGCCCCATATCATTAAAAATAAAATTCTAAAAATAATTCCTGGCTATTTGTGCTTACATCCCATTCGTCGTCCATTTATTTCAGTTACACATATTCAAACACACACTCACACAAACGAACGTACTCGCATGCTCTCACATTGTTAAATACATATAATCGTACACATTTTGCGTTCATTATACGGCCGTTAGGCGAGCGCAAATAATCTTTTTTTTTTTTTTTTTTTGCTTTTCTGTGTGTAGTTGTCGTTGTTGCCAACATTTCGTTGAATGTTTGTTTTTAACTTAAATTCTTAAGCTTTTATTTATTTATATTTTTACTTGAATGTTTTGTTCTTGTTTGTATTTATGTATGCACGAGTATACATACATATATCTCGCTTAACCGAGATCAGTTAAATCCGCAAGCAAAAGCAGCCAAAAGAAAAATACAAAAAAAAAAACTTCGCATCACATCATCATTATCACCGTCATTATAAAACAAAATTATTGTAAGGTGGTGCAGAAATTATATATAAACGAAAATAAGTCTGCAATAAATCATATTAGGGTGGTAAAAGTTCAAATATAATTAATTTAGAAATGACATGCTCTCTAGTAGATGGGAGTTCTAAAACTATATTTTTTTTTTCTAATAGATCTCTAAAGTCAAAATTTTTGCTCATGCTTTTTATTCAAAAGAGGAAATATAGGAAAATATTGCAACCATATGAAGAAAGCTAAATCTGAGAAAATAAAGGCCGTAATATTCCACTTAGCATAAAATCGTAAAGTTTTTGGAAGCCAAACAAGAATTAAATGGCCCCCGATTTCGATTTATGTTTGGCTCCTAAGCACGGCTTGCTTGTAGACTGCTTGGTTTATGTGTGACTAAACGATTTTATATTGAAAGCAACGATGTTGCCATTTGATGTTCTAAAATAAGCACATCCTAATGTTATAAAAAAGAACTCTTAAGAGGAACATTCCGAACTAAAATCTTGCGTTCTTAAAGGCTTAAAAGCCTGCAAAAGTCGTTATTTTTCTTTTGTACCGCTGGATTGTGGGATAAAAATAAAGTGGAGAACTTCTAGCGGTTTTCTAATTTTACAGAAGCTCTGACTAGATTTAACATCGCGTCTACAACTACGATTAACTCTGATATTATATTAGAGTTAATCGCAGTTATAGACGCGTTGTTAAATCTCGTCAGAACTTCATTAAAATTGCAAGACCGATACAAACGTCGGCAAAATGAGCCGATCTTCTCTATTAAACTTCCAACCCTATCCACTCTTTCTCGGATGACAGCAGCATTTGCCACTCGTACCTTTTTAGTTATAGACCTAGCCTATCAGAGATCTCGGCCAAGAGGTTAAATATGAACGATTCACTGAATAATCGCCTTCAACGCGCGCAAGACCCAATGTTGTTTATTAACACACAAACAAACGACTGCAAATGCTGCTTCATCTGTACTCATGGATGGTATACATATTGAGGAATCGGATGCTCTTGATGTTCTTGGAATGAAGATACAGTGTGATGTTCGCTGGACAGAACACATTTTTCATGTCTCCAGAGAAGCATTCAAATGCCTCGGTTTTTTGAAATGGTGTAAGATGTACTACACTCCATCCGATCTCCTTACTATTTATACCACCTACATCCGACCGAAAATGGAATACAACTCTCATCCATTTGTGGTCGATTGCCCGGGGAATCGCACTACGCATTACAGAGAGAATTCCTTTTTCAGTCGTACGCTTCGTCTGTGGAATAAGTTGCCTGCAGACGTGTTTCCTATCTGTTATAACGTTGGAAAGTTCAAGTCAAATGTTCACAAACACTACTCCCTCTTTCCCCCTCCTCCCAACCAATTTTCCTAGTTCTGGTACAATACACTGCATATGTAGGGGTCATCCCCTGAGTACTGGTCCAAGCTAAAACAAAAAAGAATGTGGAAATGATTTACATCAGCACCTGCCTTGTCAGTCTTATCTGGTGCTGGACCAACTCCGCGGGGTGAATAATTCACGATTCACCAGCGTCCTCGTATGGCTTGTAAAGTTAACGCAGGTCGCATCTTTTGGCAAAAGTTTGTTACCGTATGAACAAACCCCCTGCTGCAGAGTTCAGTCCTTTTAATCTCTCCTGTATGCCTTGGAAAACAAGGCTTAATGAGTTGGTAGAACGAAATCCATTAAGAGCATCAGCTCTTAATCAACTTACCCGTCTAACCATTATTTCTGGTTCCTAACATTATAGTTATCTGTTATACGACAACAGCTCTTCAAGGGTTACTAGCATCTGAAAACCGGCATTGCACCATACTTATTAGGAAAACTGATTCTCCTTCCAGCGATTTTAGGCTTAAAGCACATCCACAACATTTTAGTCAAGATAGGCACCTCAACCGTTATCAGTGCCGAGATGGTCTGCCAATTTGAACCCTTGATACGGGTTTCGGAAGTCCAACACAACATAAGTCTTCCTAGAGTTTTATTTGCTGCAAGAAACGAGGAACTCCTTACCCTCTAGGCGCCAGAAAGCAGAGTGCCCTGTGATCAGCAAAGACCCCGGAAAGTTCTGCAGGTCATCTCGGTATTGATCATGGTTGAGGAGTCTGCCTTAGTCGAAACGTTCTGGCTGTGGTTTAAAGTTAAAATCGCAAGAAGGGGAATTCCTTTCCTTGATAACTTTTGTGCATGCCGGTTTTTGGGCGCTAGTAGCCTGCTAGGAGCTGTTGTCTTGCTATAGATACCTGTGTAGGAACCCAGGGGTAATGTTTAGACGACTGAGTTAGTAAAAAGCTAATGTTCTTAATGGACTTCAGACTATCAACTCATTAAGCCTTATCTACCATTCACTGCTGGGAAATTGCTTACGGGAGTGATTAGAAGGCGCAAACTATTAAGGAAACAGCTCGTCTAAATGGCTACAAGCTTATGGCAAACAGTTGCGACCTGTATGAGCCTAGCAAGCCACACTGGGGCGTAGGCGAAGAATTCACCCCAAAGGTGCTGTTGTGAATCAATTTCGTAGCCTGAAGCTTTAAACACATAGACGACAGCAGACAGCAAGCAGCAATCTGTCAAAAATAAAATGTGTTTAAATGCACACGATTATTTTAACGACATCACAGCAGCACGACTTCACAACAGCATTTGCTGCTGCTGCCATCTTAGACTAATTTCTATTTTCGTAAGAAGCAAAAAGTAAATGCACTGCTGCCACTACGTTTTCAGTCCGCAATTTTAATTTTATTCATATAAAATATATATGTGGCACCTCTGAAATTTGCATTGTTTAAATACACATAGTGCTGCTGCTGTCTTTAAAATAATTATTTTGCTGATGAGACGGCAGCATTTGAAGCTAACTTCATTTGTAGTCGTGAAGGTGTGAAGTCTACTGTCGTCTAAGTGTTTAGAGCTTGAAACGTTTTGGTTTCGGTTTGCACCTAAAATCAAGTAGTTATTCTCTGATAATTATAGTGCAAGCAGATTTTCAGTGAACTAATTTTAGTCGCCGAGGTGGTGTTCCCTTGCAACAGATATCTGAGGGGTAAGGAACCAAAGGTAGTGGAAGGTCGAGTGAGTTGGTTGAGGGCAATCAACTCATATAGCTTAGCCTTCCTCTGACTATTTGGGGTATGACACACAGGAAGGATTAGAAGGTGCGAGCTCTTTAGTAAGGCATTTGTTTATATGGCTAAAAAAATATGGTATGAAGTTGCCACCTTTGTGGGTGCTGTAAACCCCAATGGGGCTCCGGTGAATCGTGCGATAGTTGACTCTATGCAATTAGTCCGCCGTGGGCTTAAGACATTATGCCAGGTGCTGACATAAATTATTTACATATCTGTTCAATTTATCGACGTAGATCAGTGACTCAAAGAAAATCCTATGGGCCTGAATTATCCAATCTTGATAGCCCTGGTGAAATAATTCTTTTATGAAAAGTTTGTTTGACTACATCAACTTTAGAACGCATACTGTGGCATGGGGCTTCATCCTGTTGGAACCACATGCCAGCAATACTAATGCCATTTAATCCAATCATGTTCTTGTACCGTTCAACCTTAACTAAAGTAAAACTTTAGAAGAATTTTATTATAAATGTGTACATACCTATTTAAGTTTTTTCATTTTCTGTTAGAGTTATGTCAGTTATCCCATAAAATTTAGGTCAGCATGCACTTAATATCACATATCCTAATGTGCAATAAGTTACCTGTCAATATTTGGCAAGTTCTATTCTAAAACAAATAAAACTTACCATTTGAAGATTCCTGGAAAACAACATTTCTCACACTTTTTTTTAACATTCCAAAACGTCTCAATTAATAAAAAAAAAGCATAATTAAAGAATGCTGAAGAGCGGGAAAAAATTTTTCTAATGAAATCAAGTTTTCATTTGATCAAATTCAAATATGTACAATACAAAAAATGTATATTTCTAATCACAACTAATAAGAAACAAAAAGTTTCTCATGCTCCAAACTGAAAATCATTTGACAAACCATTTATGAACTAAATTCCTTACGTAGCGAAAATAACATTTCAAACAATATGACGTTAAAACGAGTCAAGTCCAAGAAGGCTTCTGATGACGTACAAAATGAACAAAAAAAAAAAAAAAATTAAAAAATCGACGGAACGAGAAAGAAAGAATTAGACTTAATTCTTTCTTTCTTTAAAAAACCACTTAAGGAAATAAACATAAAATGTTTGCGAACGTTAAAAAGGGTCATTAAATGCATTTTCGTTTTCTTTGCTCCTGTTCTTCTTTATTCTTCTTCTTCTGCTGCTGCTGTTGCTGCTGCTACTTCTTCTTATTGTGGCCAACATCTTTTTCTTCCACTTCCATTTTTAACTGCTTGCTGCATTTTGTTGCAATATATTCATTTTCATTTTCGTTTTTTTTTTGTTTATTGGCTCAAGTTGTTTTGTTTTCGGTCTGTCTATTTTAACAAATAAAAATTTCATTGAATTGAAGATTCCAGCCTGCCTCTACGCAGCGAGCTGCAGTGAAAACAACAACATCAACAGAAGCTTACGGTGACTTATAGGAGTATAAATGTCTGTCTTTATTATCCACATGTTTAGATTTTGGGACTGAAATGTAAGTGACTACAAGGAATCTTACTCAACAAATCTATTGGCATTAAATAAATACTTTTAAATGTTGACGACACAGACACAAACACAAACACAAACACACACACACACACTTGTGCGAGTACTCGCATATTGTCTCACAAATTTTATGACATTGAATAGTGATGTTAATGAACGGTTAGAGATTTGCTTATAGTAAGTAAGATATTAAAAATCGATTAATAATGTTAAGCAGAAAAACTCGACAATTTCAGACGGATAAACGAAAAGGTTTTTTAATATGATGGGTAACTTTGTTGCTGAAATAAGTGCCAGGTCAGACACAGCAACTTTAGTTGAGCAATTCTTAATTTTATAGAAGCTTCCGGTGAGGGGAATAAGAAGCGAAAAAGATAGGCCACTAACCGGCAATTCTCAGCAATTCCATACTTTTCTCTCATGTACTTTTCTCTCATGTACAATGTAAATTGTAAGTACAAAAGCTAAAGAAAGCTCAGGAATTGCCGAAAAAAATTTTTGTGTGTGAACATAAAAGCAAGTTCAGAAGAAAATGGTGACAAAGTTGGGCAGTTAAAATCGCCCTGTGTGGTCGTACTCTAACGTAGTTTACTTAGATTTTGTAGGAGCAAAATATTACGAAATTCTCTTCGTGTTGAAAAAAGAGAATAAAGCTGGATCCACCCATCCATGGTTTCGGAAAAAATTTTTTGTTCTGAAATATGTTTTTTTATTTTATTTTCTATGTAGTTTGACGTTTTTATTTTTGAGAGAGACAGAGAAAGATAGAGAGAGCGCGAAAGAGAGTTAACTTTGTTCGGAACCATTTTAGCTTGAATTGGTTTAATTTTATTTTGTGTTCCGAATCCATTGAACTGTGCTGCCAGCTATATATATATATATATATATATATATATATATATATATATATATATATATATATATATATATATATATATATATATATATATATATATATATATATATATATATATATATATATATATATATATATATATATATATATATATATATATCAAAGGCCGACGCCAGTGTTAAAAAATGCAGTAGCTGTGGTGGGAACCGTACGGCAAATTACAGGGGTCGTCCTGTCTATACTCACTTTAAGCGGCCAATGACAAATAAGTTATCAATTTCTCCTAAGCAAGCCCATCATTCAAATGTCATTACTAAAAACAAATTTCTCCAGATATGCTAGTTAACCAACCACATAAACACGCAAAACTCCAAACAAATTTCCTTTTAAAATAATTCAGTATTGCGTTTTCGTATTTTCCTTTCGCATTTAATTTTTCCCTTTCGCACATTTTATTTTATCATTCTTCGCTATTGTTTGTTTTGTGATACCAGTGCTGCTTCATTTTCGAACTATTTTGCGAAAAAGTTTGCGCAAACAGCACAGAGTACCAAATTATACTCTTATCGCGTTTACCTTTCGCATCGAACTTACTTTCGCAGCGCAATAGGGAGTAACCCCCCAGATATTGCATCCATATATTGTCAACTCGATTTCTGCTTAGCGCTTCAGCGGTGTGGAAACAATTTTGACTTAGAGATTAGACCCCACGCAATAACTTTCATATAGGTATGTGCATTTTCAACTCTTCTTTGCTTCTCCAGTATACATAAAACAAAATGAAATAGTCTGAACCATCTGAGGCTGAGGTTTACTTTTTAATTTTCGTTTAAATTTTGGTCTAAAGTTGTTGTTAATGAGGCTGCTCGAAACTGATAAGTCTAGTTTTTGAATAAGTTTTCTAGGCACCATTTTGACTTAGAGATTAGAGTCTTCAGAAAATCTTTTCAACTTTTCTTTGATTCTCCAGTTTACATAAAACAAAATGAAATAGTATGAACCACCTGCGGCTGGAGTCTGATTTTTAATTTTCGTTTAAATTTTGGTCTAAAGTTGTTGTTAATGAGGCTGCTCGAAACTGATAAGTCTAGTTTTTGAATAAGTTTTCTAGGCCCAATTACATAAAACGTAATTACATAAAACGAATTGTTTCGTTACCAAACTCCACAACACTAAAATCTAACTCAAACTTTAATGTCATAAACAACCAGAACGTACAAAAGAAAAAGTGGCAAAGAAACGCAAACGAGAACAACAACGTGAACGTTAAGCGCGTGTGCTAAATTGTAAATTGTTAGTTTTTTTCATTTAAAGTTTTTTTGTTTGTTAGCTAGTATTCCTCGATTTTTTGTCTTCCTCAGCTAGACTGGTAGTGTTACGTTTTATATAACAAACATAAAGCAACAACAACAACAACAGCAACAATTACAATAACCACATTTAGCATTGCATTATCATCATCAATTTCATCGTCATCATGAAAAGCAGACCAGACACGAGACAATACTCTGAATACTTCCACAAGATTTTCCAGCAAACAACACACTCTCTACGGAGAGTCATTGATTTTTCCCAAAAAACAATTTTATAAAAAAAAAAAAAAACTAACAGCAACAATAAAATTTGAAAAAAAAAACTAAATACGCTGCAAGAAAGAGGGTAAACAAGGTTTGGGTTGTGTGGCTGTGATCCCAGTTTTATGCTTCGAGTGCTCATTTCATCTAGTACGTCGTAGTAGTGTTGAATTCGCGTTGTTTGTGTACTCATATAAAACACCTAAATAAATACAGACAGCACTTTCGTAGTTGCCTAAAGTTTAAAATAAACTTAACAAATGTTTTGATTTTGGTTTGTGTGGTTATAAGATGTTGCCAGATGTTTCATTTTGGAAAAATTTTCAATGTTTCCATCTTTCGGAATTTTATTTAGCCACCTAGTGGTGTTTGCAAGAGAGTGTACTTTTCGGGGCTCCAAACTTTGAGTTGGCAGCACAGCTTTATATGACGACGCATAAACCAGTAGATTTTTTTTTATCTTGGACCATTACTCAGGAGATGAGCCCTACATATTCAACAATTTGTACTGGAACTAGGTAAATAGGTTATGTGGAGGACAAAAGAGTTACTCATATTTTTAGATGCTTGACTTGAAATTTCCAACCGTGTAAGTGACAGGAGATACATTTACAGCCAAATTGACAAACCGTACGGCTGAACAACGAAATCTCTTTATAGTGTGTTGTGCTACTCGCTGGGCAAACGACCATAAATGGATAAGCCCTGGACGATGAACGTGTATTAAGTAAAAGTATGTGGTTTTCAGGATCAAGATTCCTAATATCGTCTGAACAAACCCATTTTAGTTATGATAGAATAGACAACCCACCCCATACTGTAGCGATGCTTCAATAAACCGGTAGAGTTAAACTTTCTACTTTCAACGATGATCTCTTTCGCTCTCTTTTACACTCGGTCAAGTAATCCCAAAATAGCCATCGGCCCAAACATGTGAATTGCATTCCATTTTCGGATATAGGTGGAATAAATAAGAAGATCGGATGGAGTAGAGTATATATTGCACCGTTTCAAAAAATCGGGACTTCAATGCTTCTTTAGCGACATTAAAAATGTGTTCAGTCCAGCACTGCTTTTGCATTTCAAGAACATCAGAAGCATCCGATTCCCCAATATTTACGCCATCCATGAGCGCAAGAATCAGCATTCACGGTCATAAGTTTGTGTGTTAATAAACAACTAGGTTGATGTCGACCCTATTTTAACAATACCATTCCAAGATTGAAAGATCATTATTCAATAAGTCATTCATACTTTGCCTCTTGTTATCGATCTCGCGTAGGCCTATAGATACGTATGTAGAATGTTGCTGTCGTCTGCAAAAGAGTGAATAAGATTGGAAGTTAGACTTAGAAGGTCAGGATAAATAGAGTTGGAGAAATAACCGAGCCTTGCGACATCCCTGAATTAATCTTAAGTTCCTTTGATAAGACTCCATCTTTAGTAAGTCGTATAGTGTGATCTTTGAGATAGCTTGATATAAACTCAATAAAATCTTGGTAATGAACGGAGCTTTGACAGTAGTGCACTGTATAAGATTCTATCAAATGCCAAGGAAATATCTAGGGCCACTTAACTTTTACCAAAATTATGGGTCGAGTAGCGTAAGAGGTACTTCACTTCATCCGATATCCTTACTTTTTATACCATCTATGTGCGTTCAGAAATGGAATACAACTCTTATATTTGGGCTGGTGCCTCATACCTTATTTTGGAGCTAGTTAACCATATGCAGGAGAGAGCGAATTAATTTATCTGTGAATGCAGGGTATTTAGCTTTATTGAATCACTAGAGCATTGCCGCAATGTGGGGTGAGTTACTCTGTTTTATCGCTACTGCAATGGATTTTGCTCTGACGAGATTAGGGATCTGGACTCCAAACCCTATATAATTTTACATAATATGCTTTCATCGTCCAGCGCTCATGCAATTGTGGTCGATTGCCCAGTGAATCGCGCAACACACACATTACAGAGAGAATTCGAGATTCATCTGTGGAACAAGTTGCGGCAGACGTTGGAAAGCTCAAGTCAAATATCTACAAACACTACTCACTTTTTCCTCTTCATATTTTCCTAGTTCTGATACAATGCACTGCTTTTGTAGGGGTCATTCCCTAAGTACTGATCCAAGTCTAAAGAAAGTAAACCACAAAACCTTCATTCCACATGTTTGTTGACCATAAGCCATTGAAACCGCTGTACCATATCACTGATGTGCGTTAGTCGATAACAGCGTAGAGTTTATCTCACAACCTTATTTTGTAGTTTTTGAAGTCCATTTTTCATCCGAATATCAAAGGAGAGCAGTTTTCGAACTTAAGCTTTATTGTTATATTATGGTCCATAAATTTACGAATACTAATTCGTAAATTTAAAGAGAATATAAAAAAAATTCTGTATTGAAATAATCATTTGTTTAATTAAAATCAAATTCTTGTAGGCAAAATAAGCGAAAGTTATGCGTCAAAGTTTTGCCACCGAAAGTGTGAACCAATTTGATAATGGCAACGGCTTTTATTGGTTCACATTATCACTGAAATATACGGTTATTTTCATATATAACTTCTTCTTTAATTATGGACCTTATGACATTTTTAAAATGACATAATGTCCATTTGCAAATTGACACTATGCCCATGGACAGTAGGACATTTTCAAAAGTGTCATACTGTCCATGGACCTTATGACACATTTTTGTGTGTCACAGTGTCCATGGACATTATGACACTGGACATTATGACATGCCACCGTTATATGCGCCTTGACTAATTTTTTGCCTAATTTTTTTTCCGTAAAAACACATCTTTCCAACTGTAGACATCTGGCCACTTCAAGCTATTTTATGTCTCCCATTGTAGTTGTTGCAGTAAGTTACAAGTACTTGCACTCTTAATGCATCTATTACTTTTTTTTATTACAATTGTTGTTATTTTCTTTGATTTTATGGCTTGGATATTGTACGAGTATGCTGTTGAGTATGCAAGTTGTGTGTTTAATGTGTAATCGAATGTATTTGTTTATTTATTTAATTGGGCGTTTTTTTTTGTGTGCTCGTCTATTGAAACAGAGGATATTTGTGGGATTTTCCGTAGTTTTATTTTGTGTATTTTTCTGTTAAATCATCGCCGATTGATATGTGCTATAAATTTTCATTGACTGAAAAAAGTTCAATGACAATGGAATTAGGAAAAACAGATTTTAATTTAAGTAAATTTTTTTTTCCTAAGAAAACAGTGTGCTGTTAGTTGTTTATGGCGAAGTTCAGTTCAACACAATAGAAACTCATCTAAAGTGATGTTTTAAGTTATAAATAAATATTGTAAAAATCTTCGCACGCAACATGATAAACAATTTTTGCAACATTGTATCGTGGATAGTCATATAAATTAAGATATTTATGTTGATGTTGTTCATAGACTTAAGATTGAAGAAACGAATGTGAAAGAGGCATATGGCATTTTACTCATTAGGGTGTATGAAATTACAAAGAAAAAGAACGCTTAAAATCAAAGTAAATTGGGTAAAATATTTTGGAAGTATAGAAACGTTGAGCTCGAAGTTTCGAAAGTAGCCCGTGATGCCACGAACCTGGCACCCAAGAGTTATCGAAAAACTATCTAAAGCGGTGTTATGACACGCTCAAAATGCTGGTGTACGTTAGCTTTCATTATTCTGGTGCCAACAAGAAGGTGTCCCACTAAAGATTTTCGTTTTTAGTATATTTCCCGCTGTGTCATTTCTTAAGTAAGTCTGACTTGTCACAAATTGTTTAGCAATTGATTTGTAGTAATGTTCACATTATTCATATATGAAGTCAAGTTATTTGCGACATTTCTTAAAAAAAAAAAATAATAATAAAATTCTATTTCCAGTAAACGAGTTGTAATGTAGTTTAACTTGTTTAAGGGCATAATATTTTATTTTAACGTTTTCTTCAATAAACGGATGTGATGGCGTGCTTATCAAGAGTCAATCGATTTAATTATTTTTACCATTTAATCAATCAAATCGTATTCATCATCATTTTATTTTCGCAAAAACGAAATAAACTACATGCAACAATTTTAAAAGTCATGTATGTCCATTGACCAGTTAGTGTTAGAACATGTTCTTTAAATATAATGCTCACATACACACACACACCGCACACATACACACAGGCAGATACATACACACGCGCGTTTTTAACCACTAGCACAGAAAATTTTATTTAACTTCCCATTAAATTTAAAAATATCGATGTTTAAATGAATGGAAACAATTATTATTGAAATTCGTACTAAAACCTCAACGGCAGCAGACATTAACTACATCCCCATCAACTTGCAAACAAACAGACAAACAGACGTACACAAGCAATGTATCTATAAGATACTAGACTTATAGATACATGCATACATTAATTCGCTTGTATGCATTTAACGAATGCAGGTCTATTTGCCTGATGCTGATAATGATTTGCATGAGCCATAGAGTCCAAATAGAATTTGGCATGTTATTTTTATAGTTTTAGCTCAACTCAACTCAATGCAACGCAACGCAACTCATCTTCTATTTTTTTAATTTAATTTTTTTGTTTTTTTTTTTTGCACAAGCTAAACATTTCGACATGCAAAAGAACATTCAAGCACTTCTTTGGTAGACACTTGAGTATCCACTTGAATACTCAGTCAGCCATCCATCCATCCAAAAATTATATAGAAAATAAATTTAAAAGAGTGCGAATACGTTTTGTGCACAGTGGGAAGGAAAATAGAAAAATTTTTTTACTTACATTAATAAATGTATATAGGTGTTTTTTGTTTTTCATAGTACCAGTAGTATATAAATTGTGTTCGATTGTCTGTGTTGTGTATGAAAAATTAATCAAATTAAAACAAACAAAAAAAAAAAACTATTGAATTTGTATCAATTGACAAAGTACCGATTGTACCAAGTTCATGCAAAAGGGGACGGATAAAGTACGACGGATTCTATGTGCCCCGGCCGTGACACTCTCTCTTTTCACTTGCCACCAACGAACTCAGAGTTTTGCAAAGTAAAAATTACCGAGTGTGAAAGCGGTATAACGTTTTAAACTAAAATATACTTTAGTGATTTTAAACGCCTAAAATGCATAAGGATATTTTTAATTCTCCTGATGATGATAACAAATTGTTATCGAAATATTGAAAATAAAATACCGTTAAACCTTTTTTATAAAAACAAAAATCAATCAAGATCTTTAGCTGGAAAATTTAGAAGAAAACGATATTTATACAAATTTAAAATATATTTATAATACATATATGTATATGTAAAATTGGAAAAGAGATATCCACTGTATGTTCTTCTTGCAACATCACAAGTTAAATTTTTTTGAAAACCGTATTTTTTGTTTCTTAGCTAGTTTTTAATATATTCTTTGAGTTTTTTGATTACCTTTTTCATAAACAAACATAAACAGCTGATTGTTTGATCGAACTATCAGCTGTTTTTTGCGATCTTGTGAGTAGACATGCATTTAAATTCCTGAAAGTCGCAATATACTCACACCTTTTCACTAACACACCCATATTTTTTCTCCCTCAGCTTTTAACAAGAACAAATTTTTATGACATTTTCTGAATGTAAAATGACAAAGTGTTGCCATCTACAAAGACTTACACAAAATTGCAGTATTGTAGTAAAATAATATTTATAAATTTAACTTCTTTTGTATGTAAAAGGTGGTTAAATTTTAATGGTCGATGTTGATTTTGAGTAAAATACAAATTATTTGGGAATTATTGTCATTTCTGAAAGTTTTTTTTTTGTTATGATAATATTGGTATTGTTCAATTGTATATGGAACAAAATATCAGCAAAAAGACCGCCGCAATTTCGGCGGCACACCTCCATCCAGTGGTCCAAATTTTCGATGACGTTGATGCATAATTGAGGTTCTATGCCGAATTAAGACATGTTTTAGCTCTTGAATTGTTGCTGGCTTATCGGCGCACACTTTTTCTTGCAAATAACCCCAAAGAAAGAAGTCTAACGGTGTTAAAGCACATGATATCGCCACCACGTGAGATAGCAAGGCCATTGAATTTGGGACGCAAAAGAGCCATTGTTTCATTAGTTGTGTGGTAAGTAGCACCGTCGTGTTGAAACATCCATATCTTCCAATTTGGGCCATAAAAAGTTCCCTATTATTTCATTATAGCGAACACTACCAGACTCAGTTTGAAAAAAATAGGGCCCGATAATGAGGTTCAGCCCATAAACCGCACCAAACAGTCACTCTTTGTGGGTGCATTGGTTTTTCGACACTCACTCTTGGGGTATCATTAGCCTCAAAGCGGCAATTCTGCTTATTGACGAAGCCATCAAGGTGAAACTGTGCCTCATCACTGAAGATGATTTACTTCGAAACTTGATAAACCACTGTTGCCATTGCATGTATAACTTTAACGTGTTGATCAATAGGGTGTCTTTCCATGCTTCAAATACAGTTAGTCTGAAATTGACATTTAGTTATTAATTTTTATTTTAGAAAGTGATTAGTATCCTTTCACACTTGAGAAACTGATGGACAGACAGACGAAGTTTGTAGGCGATGTATTAAAGAGGAAGAGTGTGCGGTAGACCTCTACTGTACTGGACATTTTAAGATATTTTTCGTTTGAAGTTGCCTCTCTTCGCATTTTTTCATGCTGTTGTTTCATATATTCTCATATCAACATCAACTTCGTATAAACACACTAGCTGTGCTTGAAAAACAACAGCAACAAAAGAAAAAAAAGAAAAGAGAAACGAAAAATTTCTGTCTGTCTATTAATTTCATAACTCTAAAAGGTTTCGGCAAGTTCAAAGCAGAATGAGAAAAATGTCTATCTTTCAATTTCCAAACCCGAAAAACGGACTTAGTACTTTATGGGCATTATGCAGAATCGTCTGGCAACACTATGGAAACTAAACAACTTAGTAGGCAAGACGGGGAATACCCGTATTGTTTAAATATTTGTATTTCTTCTGTGAGCATAACATAAACAATCATTTTTTGTATGCATCGTTCGCAGACTAGACTCGCATGGGCAACATTTCTTTTTATTGTGCTGTAAAGGAAAATTTCAGCTTTTCGAGTATGCTGTAATATGCGAAAAAATTTGTAACAATTATCTTATT
The DNA here is from genome assembly GCA_914767995.1 of Thecocarcelia acutangulata. Classification (NCBI taxonomy): domain Eukaryota; kingdom Metazoa; phylum Arthropoda; class Insecta; order Diptera; family Tachinidae; genus Thecocarcelia; species Thecocarcelia acutangulata. Next base: position 32,399,715 of record OU612094.1, on the reverse strand, counting down.
TTCACCGAGGTATTCTTTTCTTGCATCTAGCCACAACATACATTAATGCTTTTTATGGACAATTTAAATAAAGTGTTGCGCCTAGATCTAGATTCTAGTGTTCTTTTAGTACAAAATAATCCAGATCTAAATAAAACAATTTTATTAAATTTTCTACTAAAAGTGTTGATGTATATGATTATATAGGGCTATCATCATGGCTACAAAAAAATCGAACTATAACAACTCAACAGATCTTGTATCCCATTATAATTAATTAAAAAGGAGGCCTCGCAAACCCTAATTTCGCCGACATCCACAAGTGACCACTGATCAGGTATTCAATACAATTATTGCATATAGAGGTCTGCATCATGATTCGCAAATGGCACCAGCAACATCCACATCTTCAGGAATATCCAACGCATTATTTCTGCTGCAGTTCATATGTATCTCAGTTTCCCCGGGATATCTAATAAAAAGAACAGATCTTCGGACTGCTATTTACGTTTGGTAAACGCTTGAGGAGTTACTGTACAATATTAAGGGCATATAATCCTTTTCTCCAGATTAAGGTGCCAAGCCGTCCAACGCATTGTTTCCATAGTTTTAAGAGCTAGGCTATATCCAGAGCATAGTTGAGGTAGGCATCTCAACTGTGATGGTCTCGGGATATCTAGTAAGCAGATATTTTTGATAAAGGCTTGGGGAATTATGGGCATACAATCCTTTTCTCAACTGTAGGCTGCCCAGCAGTACGCAGTGCCACCTATATCTATATCCAGAGCATAGTTGAGGTAGGCATCTCAAGTGTGATGGTCTCGGGATATCTAGTAAGCAGATATTTTTGATAAAGTCTTGGGGAATTATGGGCATACAATCCTTTTCTCAACTGTAGGCTGCACAGCAGTACGGAGTGCCACCGCAGGTGCAAAGTAGCAGTCGCTGCTTTGGAATAAACCAAGCCTGTTTCTTTTGAGGAACCTTAAAAAAACAGACAGTTTCTATTATTATCTTTGTAATCTGATAGGATCAGTCATTCCTTGATCTAATGTTGTTGAGTATATTGTATTCTATTGTTGAGCTCAAAATATTCCCTACTATTGCATTTTAGCTTCAAAGTTGGTTTTCGTCGTTTTTCTTAGACCTATTGTGCAGCGCAAAATGTATGTGTTGTATTTGTAGTAAATGTGACTTCATAGTGTTTAAATCTTTAAAATAAATTTATGTTTCCTTGTTGTCAACAACAACTGTGGCAACAACAACATATACAATAACAATTGCAACATAAAGAAAACGTAACTAAATTATAAGAACTCTTCTTCATATTCTGAATTTGATTTCTTTCTTTTATGCTTTTATATGATTTCGTAAATGATGTGTCTCTGCTAAACAAATGAATGCATGTCGAGGAACACAGTCACGGTCAAAATTATAGCAATTTTAATTTATTAATTATTTTGATTTTTACGTTAATTTGTACATGTTTCTATTATGACAATTTCCACTGTTTAATATGCATATGAGTATGCGGCAGCAGGCATTCAAATAAAAACGAAGATATATCTTTATACTTAATTTGTAAGTTTTTTTTCTCTCCTGTTTATTGTGTTTAAATTGTTCCTTCGTCCAGTCTTCTTCTATATTAAGATGCCTCAAAGACTAATGGACAGTCACAAAATTGGACATTTAGTCAGTCATTTAGTTAAGTCAAGCGTTTAAGTAAGTTTTCTGAAATAAATTGTAAGGAATACGAGAAAAACAATCACAATTGCCGGAGGAGACATTCGTTTCAGTCACTCGTCGTGGTGCAGCACAAAGTTCTGCATTTCGTTTTCTTTAATTTCATCTGCCTTTTGGGGTTTTGAAAAGTGTATTGTATGTTTTATTGTTGTGGCAAATATCATCAGCATTATTTCATATTTGTGTAGTTGGTTGTAGTCAGATCTATAAAAGAGTGTAAATATTTAGTTATAATAATAAACAATAAAAAAGTGAGATCATACCGTTAAGTCTAATAGAATTTTTTTTTTTTTTTTTTTTTTTTGTAAAATTATCGAAAAGATGATGATCTTCTATATATTGATTGTTTTGTGATCAGGCGAAATACGAGTATATTATATCATAACATTGAAAGACGTTATGACATTATGTTGATAATGTTAAGTAGATATTCAAGACTTTGCTGAAAAACACATACTAAAATCAAGGCGTAAAAGCCATCAGACTTTGCCTTTATACACGATTTTCATACCGCAATTGAATTGTAAAAAAATCGTGTATATACGTTTGGAAGTCAGCTAGACCGCCACTGTGCTAAAATATCTATATTATATCAAACTCTCTGTCTTATACCATTATCAGTATACATATTGTTACGTTTTACCTTTAAACAAGCTTTGCCGATTTTCCAATTGCAAATGAAATAATGGCACTGACACTTGTTTGTTACACAGTATAATATTTAACAACTTTATTTACGCATAATACCACTGTGTATCAACACATTAGACTTGCTTAGTTTTCCGACTTATGACTGTCTTGCACAACTTTTAAAATTAAACTGCTATTTATACTTTTTTATTATCTTCTACGTTGTTCATGAAACTTCTAGTTAATGATAATTTCAGACTCAAATCTACACATACATATAATTGCCACGCACATACACAGACATATGCTTGAGAAATAAAAAGAGTGCAACAACAACAATAAAATCATTTGTGGTTGATTTACTTGGCATTTCGCGTTCTTTAGATCATGTATGTTATTTGTTTGTGCACTATGTTTTTAGATTTATGTTGTATTTATGTGCTCATTTATAACAAGCAGATGGTTTGCATAGTGGATTAGAAGTGATAAAAATTCATAACAATTTATTGAAATTGCTGCTGGAGTAAAACAGGGTACACCCCGAATACAAGCTGACTTAGAAAATGTATATTTATCGAACGCTTGTCTATTTATGCATGCGGATTTCCTTTCTACTAAATACACGATACCAACGACACGATGTTTTTCAGTGTACACAAAATTGTGACAGGTCTCAACATTTCTATTGCCATGTAAACGTACTTTCAATATATAAAGCAGTTGTAAAGTCAGCTGATTAGAGATGGTGAAAGACTTTGATTGTTGTAAAGGGAGCCCCAATAATTAATGTAACATTTAAATTTCTTGCCATAAAAAAAATCCGCAGCTGTCCATTTAGGGAACGTTCGTTTAACGTGTTATTGAAAATCATGAAATGGATGCTGATTTTTCAATCGACCATAATGTCTGTTTAAAACTGTTTGATGTGGATTTTAAGCTGGAAGCATAATTAAAAGCATACTTTTTTGAATTTAAAGCTGGTCAAGCACTGACTGGTGCTCGATTTCGTGACACGATAACACAGTTCCTTTTTGCTGAAATTAGATCCTGCCGAGGAGTAGGTTTTGCCTTATTGTACAGTTAATCAGGGCACTCGGCTTTCTGGGGCATAGAGGGGTGGGAATTGTTTGTTTGTTATAGCTAATCAAACTCTAAGAACTCGCATGTTGTGTTGAACCTCCGAAGCCCTTGCCAAGGGTTAAGGATTGGCAGAACAGGGTTCGGCAAAGCCTGCGGGAGGTTCTGCTTGTAGACTATCTCGGCGCTGATCATTATTGATATACCCACCTTGGCTAAAAGGTACTGGCTGTTCCTAAATCGCAGGACGGCGAATTAGTTTCCTTTTTTTGATATAAACCAATTTCACATTTTGCCAAAATTAGATGATATTGATGTGGTTTCAACAAGGCGGTACTACACGAAATGAAGCCCTTGAAACAATTTAGTTACTGTATGAGACATTTCCAGATCATGCACTATCTCGCTTCTGCCATCAGAAATGGCCCATAGATTAGTTTTATGGGGTTATTTGAAATCACAGGTCTATATTAATAAGCACAGGTCTATATTAAAGCATTAAGGGAGAAGTTTTAATGCCGTATCAACGAAATTCAGTCAGATTTATGCAAAATGGTCATAGACTTGGATATAACTTCACTTTAGCATTTTTTTTTTGAAAGCTAAAGTGTTTTGGTTATACAGAAGTTGAAAAAAGTTTTAGAATGACGAAGATAGTAGTTCTGGAAGGGCTAAGTACTGTTACGTCACAGAATTTTCGAATTTGTGGAAACTATTCGCTTTCTTCTGAAAACGGGGGATATTTAAGTGTTACTATTAGCCATACATAATTAGTATAAAAAATGTCCATTTTCTATATAAAAAATAGTCAATATAAATTCCACAATCTTAGAAGTGGGTTCGAAAGGTGAAACTATGAGGTTGCTAAACATTTCCTTCAATAAATCAATTGTGGCACGTGCTGTGTGAAATGTTGCAGCGTCTTTTTGAAACTATAGTTCTTGCACATCGTGAGGGTTCAATTGATGGACAAAAAAGTCAGTAATCACAGCTCTATAGCGGTCACCTTTGACTGTAACGCTCTGACTAGCATCCTTTTTTAAGAAGAATGGATCAATGGTTCCACCAGCCCATAAAATACACCATAGAGTCAGTTTTTTAGATGTAACGGTTACTTGCAAACACTTGAGGATAATCATAACTCCGAATGACTCATTAAGTAATGATTTACTTTTAATCTCCCAATGGGGTCGAAAAAACAGGGTTGACTTTAACGCTCGTTAGACCCATTGTTGTTTATTAACACACAAGCGCATGACCGTGAATACTGCTTCATCAATTTTCCTAGTTCCCGTACAATACGCTGCATATGTAGGGGTCTTCCCCTGAGTACTGGTATAAGAGCAAAAAAAAAAAAAAAATTAAGTTCTGTTTATTGACTTGTCTATTCAAACAAAAATGAGCCTTATCGCGAAACGAAATTCGCTTATGATATTCGGGATCAACGGCAAATTTGTTTTGGGCTCATTTGTATAATGTGGAAGCGTTGCTTACGATGAAATTCCAAGCCAAACTAAATATAATTTGCTTAGCTGATAAAATGGCCACCGGTTAAAAAGTGTTGCCAGCTTAAAGTTGTATACTTTTATACAAAACTCCCTTTAAGAGGCAAAGTTTTTGTTTATTTTTTGATTGCGGTATATGTATTTTGCTACTTCTGCTAACATTTATTATGCAGGTTTAATTCTATTAAAAATCATAAATTTATTAGAGATTTCACTCCTTTAAATATGTCATATTTGAACCGCGTTTGCAAAACATTCTCGCCTGGTAGTTGGAAATTTTTTTTTTTTATTAAATTAAAACAAAAAAAAAAGTGTAAAACAAAGAACACAAAAATATGAACAAAATAATAGATTATTTAAGAATAAAAATAACTTATCTTTCACTTTTTTGTTGAAGTGAAATAATCAGATGAAGAATGAAGACACCAAAAGATTTCTGTTTGCAATACATATGTATCGTAAGTATCTTGAAATACATTTTTAAAATGCTTTCGTAATCGCCAAAGGAACATAATGAAGAATTAAAAGAAAATCAGAGAAAAAAAAGAAGATTTAAGGTGCCAACATGTAAATTATTTAAAAAGATTCTGTTTTTTTTTTGTTTTCGGAGGCAAAACAATCATCGTCTCTTAAAAAAAGAATTGTTAACGATCTGTTTTATGTTGTTCCTACTGCTGCGTTGGATAATAATGATGATGGTGATAATAATGATCATTATTATTGTGATGCTGTAGCAGTGAAATTAAATGCCGTTATTTTATTTCAATTTCGGAGACATCAATCATTGTTATTGCACACTTTTGTTTGCTGCAAAACGGATTTAAATGTAATTTTTATGTTTGGCAAAATTAGTGAAATAAATTAAAAAAACGCACGAAAGCTGCTGTGAGCGCGGAATACATTTCATTTGGCAATTTCTACCTGAAGAAATATTAACAAAAAAAAGTGGAAAAAATTAAAGAGCTCCATCTAAATTAAGATGTCTCTGATAATATTCTCATTCAAGGAAGAATTTTTAATATATGTTTTTAAAACAGAATGCAGGTAAAAAATTAAAAATGAGGCTTTTGGTTTGGTTGTTCATTTAAGAAAAAGTGTAGTCGCCCATAAAAATTTGCTTACAAAGATAATTGGTAATGGCCTTGTTACACTATCATACACGATCGTGCGATCTACTAAATAAAGCATGTGTGCTGAAAAAGTACTAAAAATGCAACCGTGCAACAGAGTTTTTGACAAATCATGCGATTTGAACAATTTTATGAAACTTTTCAAAACATTATGGTTTCTGTGCGATCAGTGTGGTATATATTGTGAAAAATATAAGAATATTGTTTGTTCCTCAAGAAAAAATTTAAGTAATGTAAAATTATTATGTTAATAAAAGTTTTTAGTTGTTTTATTGTGTAAATAAATTATTTCAATCATACTTGTATAATAGTGTGGCCTACAACGCCATTTTGAAGCGATTTTTTCAAGTCGGCCAGACTTTTGTAACAGTTACCTGTGAATGAATCGTACGATCGTGTAGGATAGTGAATCAGGGCCTTAATCTATTATTATGTTAAATACAAAATATTTTCTTTAGTTTCACACTATTTTAAACAGGTCAATATAATTACTATGATTCTTCAACAGGAAGGTAATAAAAATACTAACAAATCCTTTTTCTTAGAGCACTAAGCTAAAAATAACTTACTAAAGGCCGTGATTCACTACCCTACACAATCGTGCGATCTACTAAATATAGCATGTGTACTGAAAAAGTACTAAAAATAAACTGTTTTGACAAATCGTGCGATTTGAAAAAATTTATGAACATTTTCATAATATGATCAGTGTCGTATTTATCGTGGAAAATTTTAGGATATTGTTAGCGCCTCTATAAATTTATTGAAATATACCTCGTTTATACGCAGCCTATTCACAAATAAAAACTATTTGCAAACACTGTTCACCCACTGTTTATGCGCCAATTTGTATATGGGAAAGCTTTATTTTTTTAGTATGGCATATGTTCAAAATATAAATATATGGTAGCATTGTTAGTTTAAAAAGCATTTTTATTCAGAAAATTATAACAGAAAAATCAAAAAAATTAATTGTGTTTTGTAATTAAATTAAAGCAAAGATGCCACATCGACGAAATCTTTGAAATTGTGAAATAAAGTGGCAACTTTTTATGTCTTATTTGCAAATAAGTTTTTAATCAGTAATTGTTTTCGTGAGTTAGCTATTGTAAATAACAATTTTTGTTATTTACAATATTTTTATTCGCAAATTGCCTGCATGTATAAACGTAGTAATAATGTAAAATTATTATGGTAATAATCGTTATTAATTATTTTACTATGTGTATGAATTATTGCATTCATTCATGTATAATAAAGGCCCTGATACACTATTCCACACGATCATACGATTCATTCACAGAAAAATATTTTAAAAGTCTGGCCAACTTTACAAAATCGCTTTAAATTGGCGTTTTAGTCCACACTATTATACAAGTATTATTGCAATAAATTATAAACATAGTATAGTAATTAGAAACTATTATCACAATAATAATTTTACCAATAATTTAATTTTTACCAATAACTTAATTTATTTTTTGAGGCGCCTACAATATTCTCGTATTTTTCACAATATTTACAACGTGAATGAATCGTACGATCGTGTAGGGTAGCGAGCTCAGACAGGTGAGACAATATTTGATTATTGAACAACAATATTTTGCTGTTCATATATACAAAATTTTGCTTACTCTATTAGGATTTGACAGCTGAAAACGAAAATTATTTTTTTGGCCATGAAAATTTGAGTTTTTAAATTTCCAAAAATTTGGAAAATTCCTTTTTATACCCTTCACAAAAATGTAGACATTTGTGATTTGTAATTTCCACAATTTTCATTTCCAACCCTATAAAGTATATATATTCTCAATCAGTATTGACAGAAAAGTAGATTAAGCGATGTCCGTCTGTCGCTTCTAAGAAAACCATTAGACTTACAAACTTTTTTTTTAACATTCTATTATTCAATCGATTCACGTATTTGCTGTTGAAATTCAGTAAAATCAGTTCATGTGTAGCTAGGTATATCCAAAATTACGAAAATATAATTTTTTTTTTGATATGAAAAGTTAAACAAAAATTGTTTATTGTGCTTTAAACTTAATAATATTATTTGGCATACCGATTACAAGGCAAACAATTTTTTCCTATATAGGACCATATACAAGATATAGCCTAAACCGATTTTATAATGAAAATGTCGTGTAAGCGAACTAAAACATTTTTTTTTTTTGCTTAAAAGCAGTTCTGGTAAAGGAGGTTAGTAAAATACAGCAAATGAAAGATTCCCATATCGGTCCATATGTATCCGAGATATAGCCTAAACCAATTTTTCCATGAAACAAATTTTTTTTGCTTTAAATCAGTTCTGGTAATATAGGGAGGTTACTTAAATACAGAAAATGAAATTTTTCGTTATCAGTTCATATATATCCGCGAAAGTGTGAACCGATATTTCCATTAAATTATTATATTTGCTTCAAAGCAGTTATGGTCACTAAAATGAAAAGCAGTTCTGGTAATAAAAGGAGGTTACTAAAATACAGAAAGTTTCCTATATCAGTCCATATATACACGAGATATAACCTAAAACGATTTAGTTCAAGAAAATTTGCACGAAAGATTACAAGGAAAAAAAATTGTTCCCCGACATCGGTCCATATACATATATCCGAGCACATTTAGTTCAAATTTATAATTATATACTAAATATCTACTTGACTATCGTGAAGGGTATTTTAGATTCGGCTCAGCCGAATATACTACACTCCTACTTGTTTAATTAGAGATTGCTACTAATATATAATAGAAACATATAGTTGGTGCAGTTAGTTTGATCGATTTTTAATTCCAAAATAGCTTTAGATTAAAAAGGAAAATATAAGAGTTCTAAAATTTGTTTGTAAAACAGAATTGTTTTTACTGCCTCTTTTTCATTAATTTAATTTTTGTTGACATTTAAGTTGCTATTGTGAATAGTTTTGCTCACTGAACACACGCAAAAGTAGTGACTTTTAAAGCGAAGGTAGAAGTGCTAATATGTAGTGATAATATGTGCCGTATCTATTCTAGAAGGTGTCAAAGTGAAAGTTATATTTAACATAGATGTTGGTTTTGTGTATACCAGTGGTGGCTAAAATCTAAATTTCCTATACTTGCGAGTATATGATACAAGTACAAAACTAAGATGCTGCTACGCCCTCATATTATTACACTATAATAAGCTTCGAGCGAACTATGAAATCTTACATTTTGTTGATGCTTTGTTTACATATCAACAAATATAATTGTTACACTGTACTGAAGCAAGAACTCACTGTGTAGCTTGCCATCTATTGGGGAACAAGTTTTGATTTGGCATAGACAAAACCTGGGCTTTCTGTTTTCTGAGGCATAGAGGGGAAGGAGTCCCTAGTTTATTGTAGCAAACAAAACTCTAAGAAGTAGCATTATGTATGTTGCGTTGGACTTCCGAAACCCATATCAAGGATTAAAACTAGCGGAATGCGGATCAGCAAAGCCACCGGGAAATTCTGTCTTACAGATGTTTCGGTGCTGATCATGGTTGAGGTGCCTGCCTTGGCTGTGTTTAAACCTAAAATCGCAAGAAGGGGAATTAGCTCCTTTGATAACTATGCAGGTTTACGGAGACTGATAGTCCCCAAAATGGCTGTTGCCTTCCAACTGATACCTGTAATGTAAGGGAGTGATAGTTAAATGGGCTAGTTAGATAAGAGCAAATGTTTTTAACGGACTTTGGCCTACCAACTCATTAAGCTTTGTCTTTCATTGGCTGTTGGAAAATTGCGTATACAGAAGGGATTAGGTTTGTCCATATGGCTACAAACTTTTGAAAAAAATTGCAACCTATGTGGGCTTTGCAAGCCATGAAATGTGAGTTGTTAGGAGTTGGTCCACTATCTGATTAGGCCGTAAAGGCAGGTGCTGATGTAAATCAATTTCAGAAGCTGTAAAACCTGTTCAGAGCCTGTTAAAAATTACATATTCGATTTTTGCTACTACTAAACAAACAATTCGTTGGTCTCACGTAGAAAGGCCCAAACAAACATAGTTACAATTTTACAGGAGAAGGAAAAATCGTAATGAAAACTGTATACCTAGGACCATCTAAAAATAACTTTTTTGGTTAATGGCTTGTAAGAGGGATGTGTATGAAATTACTTAATTAAATCTTTGTTACACTGTGTACTTGTGTGAAACGTAGTAAGATTCCTAAAAAAGCTCAATTCAGGGAAAATGCGAGTTAGGGCCTTTTTACACGAGACCAACGAATTAAGTATGCATGTATGTGTATGGCAACCACAAACAATCTTGGTATGCAACTGTGCATGCCAGCCGAAGCTAATAACCCCCGAGGTGCTGTTGTCTTGCAAAATATACCTGTAATGTAACGGGTTAGTTGGTGTTTGAGCTGTTGCTCTTAAATGGGCTTCGACCTACTAACTCATTGAGCCTTGTCTGGTAATTTGCATACAGAAAGGATAGGGAGCCCTAGCTCTTCAGCAAGGGGTTTGTTCATATGGCTACAAACTTATGGCAAAAGTTACAACCTTTGGAAGCCACACGGAGGCGCTGGTGAAATGTGAATAATATATCCCGTGGAATTGGTGTATCAGCAGATAAGGCCGTCAAAGCAGGTGCTGATGTAAATAAATGACACCTTCCGTTTGTTCAACCAACCATTTGATGTATTGAGGGCACTTGAAATGGTCATTAAGGCTTCAGCTCTTGAGTCACTTGAACCTTATAAACTATGTAAATTTAAATCCTTAATTAAAAACTTCATCACCGCTGTTGGTAAGATGTTCAATTGATACAGAAGTCCACTGTTTTGGTACATGCAGTAGATGGTAGATGCATCCCTGTTTCATGTAAAGTTATAAAATGAAACAAAAACTTGCTACTGGAGTGTAGGTACCTTACAAACAAGTGAATAAAAATATGTCGCGTATATGCTTGAGAGTAAAAGCAGAAGTTGAGGGAAATGAAATTTACTTGATCTTGTCGTCTTATTCTATCAACAAAAACTTTTTTAGATTGCTACTGTGGAGTGCCAAACTTTTTTTGTATTTTTTTGTTTCGATACAGCGTTAACGATTACCTGCTGATGGTAGATACCTTACAAACAAGTGGGTAAAAATATATCGCGTACATGCTTGAAAGTAAAAGCAGCAAGTTGAGCGAAATGAAATTTACTTGATCTTGTCGTCGTATTCTATTTACAGCCTTAATTGATTCATTTCTCTTCTAACTGAATAACAAACATGCACAATTTCGTCACCAATTTTACAGTTACGAGTATTTATTTTCGAAAGCCTTAATCAACTGACTTATGTATATACTCGTATGGATGTGTATACATACTTTCGTTCGTTGGTTCGTTCGTTCGTTCTCTATCGCAACAACTTTGTCAACATAAAACAGTTGTCTGCCACCAGTTGTTTGTTATCCTTTTTATCTTATTTTTCTTTTTGTTAACTATAGTGCTCTTAATTTTCCCAATGACAAGCTCCTCTAATGAACCTAATTTTTGAAAAACAAAATAAACAACATTGTATGTTGCTTAAAAATGGACTCGCTGCCACAATATAACAACCAAGTGTGTCCAAAAGTGTGGAAACAACGCAACAAATATGTCTGTATGTCGGAGTGCCGGCCACTAAACACATTCATTGTCTTAGATTTACTCGTATTCGTTTACTGCGAAAGTGTAGTACAACGTACGTAGCCCAAGTAACTATTACGTTAAGATGTGGCACAAACCAAATTGCCAACAACAATGGCAGCATCTTATATAGTTATTGTTCAATTTGATGTTGTTTTGTTTTGTTTTTTAAGTGAATCGCAAGTAAGAGGCGCGTATTAAATGATCTTCACGACCTCTTTGCAACAACATTACAAAAAAGAAAAAAATAAACTAAAAACAGCAAACGCCTTGTGCCACAAACAAAAAAAAAGTGAAATAAAAACTTTAGCTTTTGAAATGATTTTTCTTTTTAATTTTATTAAAAAAAAAAAAAAGCTGAAATCTGAGCACTTTAACAAAACAATGAGTTTTGTTGTTGTTGAGTTTACGTTTTTGCTGATATTTAACCAGCAAAAGGTAGAAAAATAAATATTACATTTTTAAAAACACTAAACATTTAAATGACGAAAAAAAAACTTACTTGTAAAACAAAAAATATAGGAAAAGATATCGAATACAAGTGACCATATTACAATAGACCAAATTACATGTGTTCAAGTAGATACGTGTTGGGATTTGCACGGCACGTTGTGCGCGGGAGACAGTGATGGCCATATGTATAGTAATAATTTCCGGATTTAAAAATGGCATTCTTTTATATAAAACAAGACACTGCTAAACAAAAGTTAGACCTTACTCGTAAGTTAAGTAACAGTTAATACCGAAAAACATAAAAGAGCGTAAAGCGCAACGTAATTTAACGCTTACAGCGCAATCTATATTAGCGTTTTGGACGTAATTAACATGTCACAAATCCTTAAGGTACAATTATGCGAACGTCCACGTTCGTTTATGGAATGGTCGTTATTATTTAAGTATACATTAATAATGTAAGTGCTTACTGAAATTAACTGGCACGTTGCCGTAACGTCTCAACCTGTTTTAAATAGAATTTGATGCCGTTGTTACGTGATATTCGTAGACCAGGGCTGGAAGTCTTATATGAGAGATAGTTTTCTGGCAAATTTACCCACTTTTGGAACTTTTCTAGTGATGCAAAAATAATATTATAATTTTCAGTTTTTACCATTTTTCTCATAAGAATTATAAGAATACTATTTAATAAAATAGACTAAGTTGGAATAATGCCAATAGAAACGTAAATATATATATGTGTACAACTATTTCTTTAAACACAAACGAGTGATTTTTTTGCTATTATCTTTTTGGCAACACTAGTTTTGACAGCTCACGCACGTTTTGTATCTTGTGTCACTGTCAAACATCTTCAGCTTGGTCTATAATTTAATCATGAATCGTCTTACAAACGAACAACGCTTGCAAATGATTGAATTTTATTACCAAAATGCGTGCTCTGTTAAGAAAGTTCATCGCGCGCTTCTTCCATTTTATGGTCAGTTTAATCGACCTACTGAGGCTTCTATTCGGGCTATTGTAAAAAAATTTCGCACCAAATTTACATTGTTGGACATTAAACCACCAACACGCTTACGTAGAGTGCGAACTGAAGAAAATATCGCAGCCGTATCGGCCAATGTTGGTGATGACCGTGAATTATCGATTCGGCGCCGTTCGCAGCAATTGGGCCTCTGTTACTCCACTACGTGGAAAATTTTGTGGAAGGATTTGGGTGTGAAGCCTTATAAGATACAGCTGGTGCAAGAATTGAAGACAAACGACCTACCACAACGCCAAATTTTTGGTGAATGGGCTCTTGAAAAGTTAGATGAAGATCCACTTTTTTATCGAAGAATTGTGTTCAGCGACGAGGCTCATTTCTGGTTGAATGGATACATGAACAAGCAAAACTGCCGTATTTGGAGTGAAGAGAAGCCAGAAGCATTGCAAGAGCTACCAATGCATCCACAAAAAACAACCGTTTGGTGCGGATTATGGGCTGGCGGTATCATTGGGCCGTATTTCTTCAAAGATAATGCGAATCACAACGTTACTGTGAATGTTGAGCGCTACCGTGCGATGATAACAAACTTTTTTTTGCCCAAAATGGAAGAGCTTGACTTGCATGACATGTGGTTTCAACAAGACGGTGCCACATGCCACACAGCACGCGAAACAATGGACCAATTGAGAGGCGAGTTCGGTGGACAGTTTATTTCACGCTTAGGACCAGTCAATTGGCCGCCCAGATCGTGCGATTTAACGCCTCTAGACTATTTTTTGTGGGGCTATGTTAAGGCTAATGTCTATAGCGACACGCCCGCTTCGATTGACGCACTGGAAGCCAACATTGCCAACATTATTCGTGAGATACCGGCCGAAAATTGGACTAAGCGGATGGACCATTTGAGGCGCAGCCGCGGCCAACATTTGCATGAAATAATCTTCAAACATTAAATTATATCTACCCAACTATCGATCCAAATAAATATTGTATGAATTTTTCTGAATTTTATGTGTTTTTTTTTTTTTAATTTCCGATAGTTCTTATAAAATCACCCATTATTTCTTCAAGCCAATTGGTACTTATTTGACTGTTGCAAGTACGAAAACTAACTTAAAAATGCCCATCACTATGTTGAAAAGCTCAACACAAACACAACTATGCTGTGCAATGTTTTGTTTATTTTTTGTTGACATGTGGTACGTTTTTTAAAGTTCTATAACTGTACAAACGGCCGTAAGTTAAAGTACGTTACGTTTTTCTAACATCAACGTACGCATAACGAAGCCTTTATGCACATACAAAATGCAGCGTTGTCAACTTTGAAATTTCAAAACGCATCAAAATGGGGGAAAAAGCGCGTTTTTTCCGGAAAAAACGCACCGAATTTTGAATTTTTATTTCATTTTTAAAAACCCACTTTTATTTTAGAAAGTATAAAATTTTAAGTTAAAAACACGATATTGAAACAACTTTTTAAGCGACAATTATAAAGTTTAGTATTAAGATTTGAGTACTTGAAAACTCAGTAAGTTGCAGATCGTTTTTATTTGCAGACGATATAATGCTTTTTTGGTTTGCACATTTGTACAACGGGTTATAGTTCAGGTGTTTTTTTAAGCCCGATAGAACTTGAAATTGTAAAAAATAACACAAAAAATGAAATTGTAATCAAAATTTTTTTTTATTCGAAAGATCAATACGTGACATTAACATTTGAAAATGATTTCGGGCATATGGGCACCGCGGCTGTTCTTGACGAAGCGCATTCTGGACGTCCAATTTTGGGCCACTTTTTCGAGCACTGCTGGCCGTATGTCACGAACAACACGAACAATGCTGGCCTCCAAGGCGTCAATTGTTGCTGGTTTATCAGCATAAACCAGTGACTTCACGTAGCCCCACAGGAAATAATCGAGAGGTGTCAAATCGCACGACCTTGGAGGCCAATTGACAGGTCCATTTCTCGAAATCAACTTATCGCCAAATTTTGATTTCAGTAAGTCGATGGTTGCGTTCGCCGTATGGCACGTAGCGCCATCCTGTTGAAACCACATCTCCTCCGGATCAATGTCATCCATATTTTCAAACAAAAAATCATTGATCATGGTGCGGTAACGATCTCCATTGACCGTAACGCGAGCTCCGGCCTCATTTTTGAAGAAATAAGGTCCGATGATGCCACCAGCATGAAAACCGCACCAAACAGTGCATTTTTCTGGATGTAATGGAGTCTGTAGGGTCTCTTGTGGATTGGTCTCACTCCATATGCGGCAATTTTGCTTATTAACAAACCCGTTAAGCCAAAAATGCGCCTCATCGCTGAACACAATTTTGAGATAAAACAACGGGTCTGATTTTCAAAGTAAATTTGGATAATTTCGTAGCGTTGTTCAAGCGTGAGTCTATTCATGATGATTTGTCAGAGTATACTGAAACAAATAAAAAAAATGTTTCATCAAAATTTAATTTTTTGTGTTACTTTTTACAATTTAAAGTTCTATCTAGCTTAAAAAAACACCCTATATAATGCTTTTGTTTTGTTGTGGTGAACGAGATTAATAATTTGGTAATTTACCAAATACCAAAATAGTAACGAATTCACGCGCCATCCTAAACTCGAACTTCAGTTTTCAGTGCAATATTTGACAAACTTGGCTTGATCGTTTAATAGCAAAAAATTCTCCAAAAGCAGCAAATTTTATAAAACGAAATGTCTCTTTCGGGAATATTAATACAACAGCAAAATTGTTTTACTTTCTGCATATGATATGGTACGTTTTCCACATTATAACTCCGTGTTCTGATTGTGGTCTGCAAATTGAAACGTACAAATTTTAGACACTTGAATAAACTTTTTTTTCTTACATTAAAACAAAAAACTGAGTTGAATTTGATTTGGTGTCACCGAAAATTAAAAAGCGCAACACGCACCCACTAAAGAATTTTTAGCAGAAATAATTTTAAAAAGCACTAAAAACAACGTTGACAATACTGACAAAATTTATGACAAAACACAAATAGCCTGGCGCCAACGCTTTGCAAGAGGAATATGCAGGGCTGCCAGAAAAAATATGAAAAAAATCGCCAATATCCCGATATTTTTTGAAAAGATCGTCATGTTAGTTTCGAAATATTATAAAAAAAAAAAATTATAAATTTATAGTGTATTTAAAATTTTCATTAAAAAAGATTTTATATGCGAGCTGCTGGTTACAAATTTGTACATTCGCAAAAAATATATAAATTTATTAAAGAATGTAGTTTTTAAATAACTACATTTACATACATCTGTACTTATAGCATAGCAATTAAGTTTTTTATTCGCTATTTAAGCTTCTAACATTTATACCAGTAAAAAATTATAAACACTTGTTTTCTATGTTTCCCAGCTATCTATATGTCGACATTTCATAGGAACTACCCTAATCATCAGTAGACTTTGGAAATTTTTGAAAGATATTCTCAAACATTCAACTTTATATCCCAACAATCCAAATAAATTGCTGAGAATCATCAGTAGACTTTGGAAATTTTTGAAAGATATTTGGATTGTTGGGATATAAACTTGAATGTTTGAGAATTTCCAAAGTCTACTGATGATTAGGGTAGTTCCTATGAAATGTCGACATATAGATAGCTGGGAAACATAGAAAACAAGCTATTTATAATTTTTTACTTATCGCATAGTAATAAAAAACATTTTAGGAATAAATATCGGAATTGAATAATTCCAATAAATTGGAATGGACAAATAATGCGTCAATTATTTTATTTCCTAAAAATTTTCGTAGTTTTGATGATATGAATGATACCATCATATATAATATTAGAAAACAATTATATTAATTTTCTTTGTTCATTTTCTTCATATCCCGCCTTTATTGTAACATAGTCATAACTAAACAAGTAAGAGTGTAGTATATTCGGCTGGGCCGAATCTAAAATACCCTTCACGATAGTCACGAATATGTATAGTATATTAAAAATGTGACCTAAATATGCTCGGTTATATATGAACCGATATCGGAATTTTCTATTTTCTGTATTTTAGTAACCTTCTTTTATAACGAGAATTGCTTTTCAGCAAAAAAAAAAAAAATTTTTTAATGAAAAAATCGGTTTAGGCTATATCTCGGCTATATATGGACCGATATCGAAAATTTTAATTTTCCATATTTATATAACCTTATATCATTACCAGAACTGCTTTTGAGCACAACAAATTGTTTAAGTTCGCTTACGCGATATTTTCATGAAAAACCCGATTTAGGCAATATCTCGGGTATATATGGACCGATATCAGAAATTTTAATTTTCTCTATTTTCGTAACCTTCTTTCATAACAAGAACTGCTTTTCAGCAAAAAAAAAAAAAAATGTTATTGGACAAATCGGTTCAGGCTATATCTCGAGTATATATGGACCGATATCGGATATTTTCTTTTTCCATATTTATATGACCCTATTTCATTACCAGAACTGTTTTTAAGCAAAAAAAGATGTCTAAGTTCACTTACGCGACATTTTCATTAAAACCGCAGTTTAGGCTATATCTCGGGTATCTATGGACCGATATCGGAAATTTTCATTTTCCATACCTATATAACCTTATTTTGCTATTAGAACTGCTTTTAAGCAAAAAAAGTTGTTTTAGTTCGCTTACGCCGCGTATTCATGAAAAACCCGGTTTATGCTATATCTCGGGTATATATGGACCGATATCGAAAATTTTCATTTTTCATATTTATATGACCCTATTCCATTACCAGAACTGCTTTTGAGCACAAAAAAGTTGTTTAAGTTCGCTTACGCGACATTTTCATGAAAAACCCGATTTGGGCTATATCTCGGGTATATATGGACCGACATCGAAAATTTTCATATTTATGTAACCTGATTTCATTACCAGAACTGCTTTTGAGCACAAAAAAGTTGTTTAAGTTCGCTTACGCGGCATTTTCATGAAAACCCCGGTATAGGCTATATCTCGGGTATATATGGACCGATATCGGAAATTTTCATTTTCCATATTTATATAACCTTATTTAATTACCAGAACTGCTTTTGAGCACAAAAAAGTTGTTTAAGTTCGCTTACGCGACATTTTCATGAAAAACCCGATTTGGGCTATGTCTCGGGTATATATGGACCGACATCGGAAATTTTCATTTTTCATATTTATGTAACCTAATTTCATTACCAGAACTGCTTTTGAGCACAAAAAAGTTGTTTAAGTTCGCTTACGCGACATTTTCATGAAAAAACCGATTTGGGCTATGTCTCGGGTATATATGGACCGACATCGAAAACTTTCATTTTTCATATTTATGTAACCTAATTTCATTACCAGAACTGCTTTTGAGCACAAAAAAGTTGTTTAAGTTCGCTTACGCGACATTTTCATGAAAAACCCGATTTGGGCTATATCTCGGGTACATATGGACCGATATCGGAAATTTTCATTTTTCATATTTATGTAACCTAATTTCATTACCAGAACTGCTTTTGAGCACAAAAAAGTTGTTTAAGTTCGCTTACGCGGCATTTTCATGAAAACCCCGGTATAGGCTATATCTCTGGTATATATAGACCGATATCGACAATTTTCATTTTCCATACTTATATAACTTTATTTCATTACTAGAACTGCTTTTGAGCAAAAAAAAAAAGTTGTTTAAGATCGCTTACGCGACATTTTCATGAAAAACCCGATTTGGGCTATATCTCGGGTACATATGGACCGATATCGGAAATTTTCATTTTCCATATTTATGTAACCTAATTTTATTACCAGAACCACTTTTGAGCACAAAAAAGTTGTTTAAGTTCGCTTACGCGGCATTTTCATGAAAACCCCGGTCTAGGCTATATCTCGGGTATATATGGACCGATATCGAAAATTTTCATTTTTCATATTTATATAACCCTATTTGATTACCAGAACTGCTTTTGAGCACAAAAAAGTTGTTTAAGTTCGCTTACGCGACATTTTCATGGAAACTCCGGTTTGAGCTATATCTCGGGTATATATGGACCGATATCGGAAATTTTCATTTTCCATATTTATGTAACTTAATTTTATTACCAGAACTGCTTTTGAGCAAAAAAAGGTTATTTAGCTTCGCCTGTGCGACATTTTCATTAAAATCCGATTTGGGCTATATCTCGGGTATATATGGACCGATATCTGAAAAAAAAATTTTTTGTCTTTTAGTCACCATGCTTAATAAGTGTGTGAAGTTTGAAGCAAAACGAACAACTTTTGTTTTCAAAAATTTTCATACAAAAATGCAAAAAAAAATGGCTTTTTTTGGAATTTTGAATATATCTCAGCTATACGTGGACCGATATTACTGAATTTCAATAGCAAACCCATGAATCGATGGGGTAAAAGAATGGTGAAAGAAAAAATTTTCTAAGTCTAATGGTTTTCTCAGAAACGGTATTTCAACAGCGGACAGACGGACAGACGGACAGACGGACATCGCTTAATCGACTTTTCCATTAATTCTGATTCAGAATATATATACTTTATAGGGTCGCAAAAAAAAACTGTAGAAATTACAAACGGAATCACAAACTTATATATACCCTTTACATTTTTGTGAAGGGTATAAAAAAGCTTGTTTCGAGAAAAGCGCATTTCAAATTTTTAGTTTCAATACAAGTCTTTGAAATTTTTTTTAGAAAATATCTCTTAAAGGAAACAGTTTAAAAGTAATTTGAATAAATTTTTGGCACAATATAAAAGGTAGTATTGTTAACAATTCTGCATTGTTAAGACGAAAAGCTCATTTTTTGAGATATGACTATGTTGCAAGGCGTTCGGGATTTTTACACAAACAAAATATTATGTATGTAGTACAAAACAATTCTAGTGCTGCCACCCATAGTTGCCATATTTGACGATTTATCGTAATTTTGACGATTTGGAGTGCTCAAAATAGTACTTTGACGATTTAAGGCCTGTTTTTGACGATTTTTGTAGATCACACTTACAACTACATACATACTTCATTTTTTGAGTTAATTTATGTCGAAAATGAAAATAATGTTGTGGGATAGAAAAAAAAATATAGTAAAGTAAACCCGTACGTACATATGTATATAAAACTAAATTGATACATTTATTATATAGGTGAGAGAAGTATTTAAAATATTATATATAAATAGTACTTGAAAAAATTATAAGCTAAAAAGTGTACACATTTTCATGTTTTACAGCCTGTGCTTATATATTAAATAGACTTAAATATGAAGATAACTGCAAAGCTTTAACTTTTATAAATCATTACTGCATTATAAAAGAAGGAAGTGTCTTTTTTCTGATATAATCAAAGAAGGTTCATATTTCATAGCAGTTTCGGAAGGCGAGAACTTTAATACGAATTAAAACAACGAATCCTATTAATCTTGGATATTTTGTTTTTCGATACAGATAAAATGGGTTCTATGGGTTTATAGGAAAAATATTAGCTAGCACATGTGCGAGTTTGCATCCAGGTACATGAAGCTTAAAAAAACCAAAATGAGAAATTCGTTGAAGAAATCGTTTTCGGATGAAATGTTGTACTCGTATTCCTACTAAAGACCAGTTAAGACTTAGCAACCATGGTTGTTTTGACGTAGCTATGTTCTATTTAATATTAGTCTTTATAAAATATTGTATATGAGAGGAAATTTCAAAATTCGTTTTATTAAAACATTCACTATGTATTCTTATAATATTAACTTCATGTTTGCACAAGTATATATTTTTTATCAAAGCTTAAAAGCTATTTAAATATATATTTTATGCAAAAACCAATTATTTTACTAACTGACGATTTTTTGCCGATTTGCGATAATCATATTGATGATTTTGACGATTTTTTCCACCAAATTTGACGATTTTAAACCAGATTTATCTGGCATCTATGCTGCGACCTAATAATTGCACCATGGTACTGCCGTTTGACATACGTCAGTCAGCACCTGCTCTCCGAATGTAAAGGTTTAGAGTAGTGGGGTTGCTTTTTGTTTTGCTTACAATCTTTGGCTCTTGCCTTTCTATACGTCCTCTAACTTAGTTTTTTATATATATTGGTTGTTATCTCGGCGATAACTTGACGAATAACCAACATTCGCAACGTTTGACTCACCATATTCGTCGTAAATTTTAATGCATCGTTCGATCTAAATTCATAAAAGGCAAACGTTTGGGGGTTGACATCCTTGCTAGAGCAGTAGCTTTGAAACCACTAAATTGATAACTTGTTATATTTGTTATAATGCCTAATCTGTATAAAAAATGCATTTGTGTAAAAATCACTTTTGCAGTTCTCGTAGAAGGATACAATAAAAATTTAAATTTTTGAGCTGCAATGACTGTGTAGCTATAATCTTATTATTTTTTTTTAGCACAACTGTAATTTTTGTTGATTTGCAGCAAAAAAAAAAAAAAGCAATAAGCAAATCTATATCATTATTTTTGTTTGGCTGAAGGAGAGCAGATAATATGAAACTCATCTTTAAAAGAAAATGCCAGGTGACTGACTTCCTGTTGCCGCAAGTTGATGATAAATTTGTTTTGTCACAATTGATAAATTTTCATTGATTTAGTTGGTGTCTTAATTCGGTTGACTTTTATTGCAGGAAAATAATGAAAACCGTTATTAACAGACATTCAACGGCTTTCGAAGGAGCTATAAATTGTATATTCAATCATGTTATGAACAGTTATTACTTATGTAGGTATATAAAACTGTATGTACAGTATTGCCGTTTTAGTGCGTAAGTTGGAGTTGCAGTATTGCTTCCGGAAAAGTGGAGGATTTTGGGGATTCACGAAGCCGATTTTAAGAATTCGCAAAAAATTGGGAACCACTTCGCTAACCGGGTGTTCATATTTGGTGTGCGTTTTAGCTGTGGAACATGCATCTGAATTATAAACGGTCATTCGCATTAATGCGAAAGTTGAAGTTGCCATATTGATTCTGAGATAGTGCGGGAATTTTGACGTTTGCAGAAGCAAAAAACAAAAAAATCGGAACCGGCTTTTAATACTCAGTAGACTTTTGGCCGTGGAATATATGTATATCTGAACTATTAACGGTCATTCGATTAAGTGCGAAAATGGAAGTTGCCATATTGTTTCCAGGGAAGTGGGGGATTTTGGTGATTTCTAAAGCAGATTTTCAGAGTTCATAAAAAAACTCGAAACGCGTTATACGGACAATTATCTGGTTATATGGATAGTTAGTTTCATATCGAAGCGGTTGTTTTAGTTTTTTAAACTATATGTATTATATTTGCCTTTGATAAGAAGAAAGTTGATGCCTCTCGATTTTTAACTATTTGTAATAAAATTCCAAAAGTTAACAAAGTACATCTGAATTTTCATTGTGGACATATACTACAGAAAAATACGAAAATCGTATGTACGATTAGATTAGTTAAATTATACTAGTGAACCACTAGTTCTAATGTCTACATATCGCTCCTTTATTGCAACATAGTCATGTCTCAGAAAAATAGCTTTTCGAGTTAACAATGCAAAATGGTTAGCAGACCTTCCTTTTATATTGTGTCTGAAATTTATTGAAGTTATTTTTAAACTGTTTCCTTTAGGAGATATTTTCTAAAAAAAATTTCTAAGACTTGTATCGAAACTAAAAATTTCAAATGTGTTTTTCTCGAAACGACCTTTTTGGAGTTATGACTATGTTGCAATAAAGGAGCGAAATGGACCCAAAAGAGCGACGTAGTCCATAGTACCAATGTCAGTGGATTTTCACTTGGAAAAAAGTCAAAGGACAAGTATTTGCAAGTCACCACTTTTGTCTAATCTGTTAGTGACAGTTTGGCAATATTGTCAACAAAATATCTAAACTCTTCTATTTGCCTTGGATGAGAAAAATTTTGGTGTCTCTACAAAATTGGTGTAGACAAAATAACTAAAATGTACTAGTGAATCACTGGTTTCAATATCCCCATAATGTCCCGAAGGAACTATCTAGTCAATAGTACGAATATATACTAGCGAATCGCTGACTCAAATGTCCACATAAGGTCTCGAATGAACTACTTAGTCGATAGTACCAATGTCAGTAGAAGATTTACACCTTGAAGAAAGCCAAGGGCCGAGTGTCTTTAAGTCACCACTTTTGTCTAAACTGTTAGTGACAGTTTTGCGATATTGTCAGCAAAGTATCAAAATTAGTCTATTTGCCTTTAATAATAAAATTATTGGTGCCTTTACAAAATTGGTGTAGACAAAGTTACTAATGTATTGGTAAATCGCTGGTTCCAATATCCACACAAGGTCCCAAAGGAACTAACAAGTCATTAGCACCAACGTCAGTAGAGGATTTTCACTTTGAAGAAAGCCAATGGTCGAGTGTCTTTAAGTCACCACTTTTGTTTAAATTATTAGTGACAGTTTGGTGACATTGTCAGCAAAATGCCTAAATATTTCTTTCTGCCTTTGGTGAAAAAATGATGTAGACAAAATTACTAAAATGTATTGATGAATCGCTGGTTCCAATATCCACATAAGGTCCCAAAGGAACTAACTAGTCAATAGCACCAACGTCAGTAGTGGATTTTAATCTTGAAGAAAGCCAAAGGCCAAGAGTTTTAAAGTCTTCATTTGTGTCTCATCTGTTAGTGATAATTTGGCGATTTTGTCAGACTTTGATGATCAAAAATTGGTGTAGACAAAATTACTAATATGTACCAATATTAGTAGAAGATTTGCACCTAGAAGAAAGCCAAGGGCTGAAAGTCTTTAAGTCACCACTTTCGTCTAAACTGTTAGTGACAGTTTGGTGATATTGTCAGACTTTGATGAGAAAAAAATTGATGTATACAAAATTACTAAAATGTACTATGGTCCCGGAGGAGCTACCGAGCCAATAATACCAATGTCAGTAGTGGATTTTCAATGACACACACATATTAAATGTCGATAGTAAAGATCGTGGTATGGTGGTGGGGCATTATAAGTCACTAGTACTGGTGACTTGTTAGTAGTAAGTCTCATTACAGTTTCTCTACTGACATTTCTTGCTGGAACATTAGTTTCTTATTCCATTTTCTTACGAGACACAATGTTCTGGTTGAAAGTCCCTTAAAACAATATTATGTAAGTAATGTAAAAAATTTTTTTCATTTCTGTTTTAAGTATTGTGCGTTGTAGGCCATGTGTAGGGGACACACGGATTACATGATGCACCTTAAAGTGGCACCACATAAGTGCATACGAAATGAAAAACTTTGCAACACAATTCGCACATTTCCCATTAAACTACTCGTAGCTTTTCTCCTTCTTTCGAAACATTAAATATCGCAAAAAAAAAAAAAAAAAAGAAATGAAAGAAATAATTTATATTCAAAGTAATTTTTAAGTATTTCCATACATGGGACAGGGAACGATGTCCAAAATGACGATGGGGAGGACAACGACTAAATTTAAGAAAAGGCTCATTTGGTAGCAGCGTTTATTGTCTTGTTTATGCGTCTAGTTGTAAGTTTGCTAGATGAACATGCATTCATACATTCAGACATGTATGTACGTACGTATGTGTTTAGAAATACACGGTGTCTACAACAGTTAAATATGTACGAGTATCTTTCAATTTCTTAAGGAGCAGTCCAAATACATATATATGTATGCATGCGTGAGTGTGTGTTTGTATTGCCTCTATGAGCATGTTGTTGCATATGTTGCACATTAGTTTTCTTATCTATAATGTTGTCGTTGTTTAATATTGTTGTTGGAGGATTTGTTATTATTATTGCATTTTGTTTGTTACTCAAGTTGAAGTTGTTGTTGTTAGTGTTGTTGCTGGCTAGTTAATGTTTCTTTTCATGTGTGTGTGCGTGTGTGTGTTGGGTGATTGCTGTTGTTGTCGTTGTGAAAGTGTTAAAAATTGAGCGGAAATTAAAGAAAAGCAATTTTCAAATTGATAATAAACAACAATAATGATTTTTCTTTCGTTCAATGTTTTTATGAGTTTTTTTTTTAATTTTTTCCACTCTGTCTTAAAACACATAAATTTTTACTTTTAATAAACTCGTTAAAATTAGTTGTTGAAAAGTAAACAGCATGTGTTTGCCAACAACAACAAAAAAGAAAAAGCAAAAGTAGCCAAAGCAAATTAAATGAGCTTCTGTTAATTTGAAGTAAAATACAGGACCAAGAATATTAAATGTTAATTGCTTTTCAAAATGCTCAAATTTTCAGGTTTTCTTTATTGAAATCTATTTCAGGGAAAAATTTACGTCAATAGTTTTATTGAAAGTACTAAAAAATATCTAATGACTACGCAAAGGATCACTGCAGAAAACTATATTGATTGGTACTTGATGGATGACCCATTCTAATCGATCTATAAAATAATAAGAGTAAATCTATAATCGGTTCGGATAGTAAGTCGTTCCCAATTAATATCATAATAGAAAATAAACATGAGCTTATGTAAATAGGAATGCACCTTCATGCACCTAAAGTAAAAAAAAAGAATAAGTAATTCAACTTTTGATTGGTTAGCACCTCCCTAAGTAGGCGATTAGCCTGGTTCTGATCCCGCATATGATTTTAGTATGGCTTTGGATAGATTTAGCCACTGTATTAGTTAATGGTATTTTAAATGAAGAAACCCATCTAATAATACTATAAGTTGGATAACACTATATTTTGAGGTTCGATACCAACAAGTTAGATTCAGTAAATGGAATACAACTTTCATGTTTGGGATAGCGCTTCAAAGTCTATTTTGATGTTTCTCGACCGTGTACAGGAGAGAGCGAAGAAACTTATTAGTGACAGTAGGGTATCCAACACTATCCTCTACTGACACTGGAGCATCAAATCAGTGTAGGTTGCGTTACTCTTCTGTTCTACGTTACTACAATGGATTTTACTTTGACGGGATTAGGGATCTAGTTCACTTACTTCGTCCAGGGCTCGTCTATTTGTGGTCGATTGCCCGGGGAATCGTACAACGCATTACAGGGGGAATGCATTTTTCAGCCACACGCTGACATGTTTCCCGTCTGTTATGACGTTGGAAAGTTCAACTCAAATATTCACTAACACTACTCTCTCTTACCTCTTCTTCACAACTTATTTTCCTAGTTCTGGTACAATGCACTGTATATGTAAGGGCTATTCATTGAATACTAGTCCAAGATAAAAAAAAAAAAAACTAAAGTTCTATCTAAGAAGATTTGTGTTTAATCGGAAGCTTCGCAAGGAAGTAATCTCGGGCTTAATATATATTATATTTACCATCCGCAATACAATTTTTGGAACTACTGAAGATGATGTTAAATTAGTTTTGAATTCGGATAATCTTTATATCCAATAGTGATCATAAACAGATAAGAGCTCTTTTTTCATTTAACGTTAAGTAAACCTGTTAGATTTGCATTTTAAAAAATGTAAACAAGATTTATAAGAAAAACATCTATTGGCTGTTTTCCATTACGTGATTGCTTCTTGGAAAGCAATCATGAAGACTTGATCTTGGAGTTCTGTTTGATCGGAAATTAATAAAGTGCGCAGAGTATTTGGTTTTATTAAAAGAAATCAGTGCCAAAGACAAAAAATTACTCATTGGTTAATAATCTTCTTTTAAACACAGACGCATGACCGTGAATGTTGCTTCAAGAATGGTATAGATATTGAGGAATCGGAAGCTCTTGATGTTCCTGGAATGACAATATTGTGTGCTGTTCACTGTACTGAACATATTTTCCATGTCTTCAAATAAGCGTTTAAGTGTTTTGGTTTTTTGAAACGGTGTAAGACATACTTCATTCCATCCTATCTCCTTACTATTTATATCACCTATATCCATCCACCTCAAAGTATATTTTGTTGTTATTCGACCATATAAGAGAGAACGAAGAAACTCATCGGTGACAGTATGGTATCGAGTTAAATTGACTCACTGCAACATCGCCGCAGTGTGAGGTACGTAACTCTGCTTTATCGATACTACAATGGCTTTGCTTTGTTGCCAGTAGGGATCTTGTTCCCAAAACCCACGTAATATACGTACATCGCCTCATTTATCGTCGATTGTCCAACAAATTGCACAACGCATTACAGAGTGAATTCGTTCTTCAGCCGTCCGATTCGTTTGTGGAACGGTGTGGAACGTTGGACAGTTCAAGTTAAACGTTCACTTATAGTACTCCCTGTTTCTTCCTTCCCATAACCTATTTTCTTAGTTCCGCTCCAATGTACTGCACATGTAGGTGTTGTCCTCTGAGATCCAAGACGAAAAAAAAAACTTGAATGCAAGAATTTAAAAATCTAATTGCAATAGATATGCAATTGGTTTACGTCAGCACCTGTCATAACGGCTTAATCTGACGGTGGACCTATTCTATGGAGTGAACTATTTCACCACTCAACAGTCATATAAACAAACCCGTTGCTGAAGACCACTCTCAAGCTAGTCCGTATATGCAATTCCCCATGGAGTAAGAGGAAACTTGATCATCGTGAATTTGTGGGCCAAAATTCATAAATAATGAATTAAGCCATCTATCCGCTATTGGATTACCTTAATTAGCAGAGAATAGTAATAAGACCTCCTTAAGATTTTAGGTCTAAACGACAGCCTGAGCATTTCAGCCAAGATGCAGGCACCTCAACTTCGATCAGCACCAGGATAGTTTGCAAAACAGAACCACCTGAAATCATGGTGGTTCACGTTCTACCAATTAACCTTTGATGAAGGCTTTCAGAAATGCCATCGAAACCTAAGCTAAGAATATGCCAAGGCAGAACCTGCTTCCCGGCAGGAATCCATCTGTAATAAGTCAAGTGTACACTTCCTAAGTTAGAACTTTTCCAACTATTCTCGAATACTGTTTCGCCGTTCATTATCTTCAATATAACGTAAACGTTGATCGCATGTAATCTGCTTTTTTTTCTAACAAAAACTAATATCAAATCTGTCTTCTTATGAGTTTGGATTACAACAAACCAAACTAACTTCAAGCGGAACTATATGCAATAAGGGAAATTTATGAAATAAACGTAGCGCAGAACTAGCTTCATGGACGGAATAGAATGGCGTAATTAAGACGCTGTTCATATGGTACTGACTTCAGTTCTTGAACAAGCTGAACCTTATACGAGAACATGCGCAATGTGGCCAAAATACTCTGAACGGACTTCCGCAATAGCCCCAGTTGTGCCGAATGTCTTCTTGTTGATGTTTCTGGACTATCCTGTACGCTATCCGTAACACGATGGATATTTTGTTCCGTGTGGTCCACACGCAAGCAACCAGGGGGTTTATTGTAGGTGCTGAAGGTCCAGCATTAAAAAAACGACGATAAGCATGTTGCGTCAACACAATTGACCTTTGATTTTCAAAATAAAAGTAAACAATTTTGGACCGCTGTTCTGTTGTATAGTGTTCCATGTTAAATTTCTTTAGTCGTCTTTACAAAGTTCTGAAATAAAAATGAAAAATATCAATAAATAAAAAATGTTACTAAACATTCAAACCATAAAGGTAGTTCAGCGCCACCCTATATTTTCCGATAGGGAACAAAAGGGTGTAATGATAAAAATACTCTTTGGCTTTCAATCGCTCTAAGCATTCGTGTATTTAGGTCTAAACTAGTTTAGGAATGTCACAACAGGCTAAATCAATTGGCGAACCACAGCCAGATTACTCTGGACTAGGTGTCCAGAGGGGGCATTGTGGTAATAAGTTGGCAGAAATCTGTGCCAAAAATGGTATAAAGGTGACTTTTGTTGGATTCACTTCAATATTTGGTTTCAGCAAGAGTCTGCTTACGGTAAAGGAATGGATTGAGTCAATCGTGGGGAGACATGGGCACGAGAAAAACTGCCGTGAACATTCCAAGAAATTTCTAGGCTTTGATTTACAGTATTTATTTGATTTACAGTAGCGGTGCCCACCCATGGTATTAAAGTGGTAAACAAATGCAAACACAATATTGTGTTCATTGGTTTAGTCGTCAATGAGACAGCGACGAATGAACATGCGCGGGGATGTATGAATTTATTCCTTGTTTTTGCTCTGTATTTTGCGAAGTTTTTACTTTTTTCATATAAAATTTATTAAAAATACCAAAAACATAAATTTATATATTTAAATTTATATATTTATTTTTTAGTTTTACTTCAATTTTAAGTAAATTGTAAGTAAAACAACTTTTTTGATTAGCGTTCTTTTTCTCCCAGTGCAAATTTTTTTACACTCAGAGCGTAACTATGGATTGCTCTTTGGGCATCACTAATTTACAGGTTATTATAGCTGCCTTAAGCGTCTCTACAGACTAGGCATTTCTAATGCTGACATTTGCAGATTTTCCGGTAAGGAGGAGGAGTCAATGGAACACTTGAGCACCCACTGTGGGACGTTGGCGCACAGGAGAAACAGGCTGTTGCAAGCTCATACATGGAGCGTACAGGATTTACTGCCACTCCCATTGAAGGAGTTAGTCCGATGTATTGTGTTGTGGGGGGGGGGACACAATACATCAATGTATTTACTACTTCACTTAACCAAAACAAGATATAAACAAATGAATGATTTTGGAAAAAACTACAAATAAATGTAAAAATTAATATAAATGAGGCGAAAAATTAAAAAAAAAGCACGCACACACACATCTTTTTTAAAGTAGTAAACAAACAGGCAGCACTATTCGTGCGCTTCAAAGCCATCAAGAAGAGATGAACAACAGCCACAATGAAAACAACAGCCAAAAATCAAAGAAAAACACACAAATGTCAGTCAGTTGGTGTAGTACGTTGCCAGTGTGTTTGCATGCAACACATGAATTTTGTGCCTTCAATGTCTCGCTAAAAACAAACAATGCCACACTATGAAACAACATGCAACACCGCCAATAACAACCGCAATAACAACTACGGCAGCAGCAAAACAACAAGTTTTTTTAAAAAAAAAAACGTCTATTTTATGAAAGCAAAAGAGTGTGGCATAATGATTAATTGGCATTTGTTTTGATTTTATGTTTGAATTTGAATACTACTTATAATTTCGGAAATAAAAATTTACTTTTGGCTTATGCGTGTGTGTGTGTGTGTGTGTGTGTGTGTATATGTGAATTATTGTCCCACCAGTCTGAGTAAAGAAAACTGTGCTAAATGGGAGGGCCTTTGTGTCTTCTTCATTTTTACCTTTTCAACATGAAAATTGAATTTACTTTTTGTAATTCTTGAGATTTTTCTAAATGATGCTGTTATCTCTTTGTTAGCTTTTTCTTTTTTAATTAATGATTTTTAGTTGGCAGAACATTATAATTATTTCATCATTCATTTAATTTGATTAACATGATTGAAGAAAGTTTTTTTCAACACAAATACATGCAATTAATAATTTAGTCGTTATGAGAGTTTTAAATGAGCAAATGTTGCACCCTAAATACAAAAGGGTCACAACTCAAAATTTTCCAAAATTAAATTTTTTCCATAAAAGTAAATTTTTTATGTTTCGCAAACATTGAAAAAAAGGTTATCAGAACTTTCTTCAATATTGAATTTTTTCATAATAGAACAATATTTTCTTTAAATATTAGAATAATTTTTACATAAACAGTTTTTTGTCTCCTGAAAATTTTTGTATTTTGAGTTGTGACTCTTTTGTATTTAACATGCGATATAAGAAATATCGATATAACGAATTTTAGTATAATGAAGTGTTTAATGCAACGAGTGTTTTACTGAGTCTCTTGACTCAGTCTTTTCCAAAGTTTTTGATATCAAAATACATTATAGTTATAACCGAGAAATTATGCATAATAAGGTCTCCACATAACGAAGGACTGCTTTAAAAGCGAGATAAGAGAAAATCAGATTTTTGTTTTTTTCTTGGACTAGTACTCAGGTGATGACCCTTACATATGCAGCGCATGTACTGGAACTAGGAAAATAGGTTATGGTGAGGAGGAAAGAGGGAGTAGTGTTCGTGGAGGTTTAACAATAACAACAAGAAAGACTAAAACTTAAAATGTTAAAATGTTGGAATTAAATTAGTTAATACTGATAAGAAATGAATTAAGAATCTAATAAACACTTCTATCCAGTTTACATTCATATAAACCCTGTTTAACTATTATAACACCACTTTAAACCCCGATTTTTATTTGAAACGAAAGACACTAGAAATTGAATTTTTAACACACCGATTCAGCTTCGCTAAACGAAGTGAATCCGAAGGTTAATTTGGGAATTCCCAAATTAACCTTCAAGAAACGTCAAAATCCTCCCACTTCCTCGAAAGTAATATGGCAACTTCAATTTTCGTAGTAATCGAATGACAGTTTATAGTTTAGATGCATATTCCAAGGCAAAAGCGCGCGCAAAATATGATAAACCGGTTTCAAACTGGTTTTTCATATTTTGTTTTTTTTTGGGAATTCCCAAAATCAGCTTTAGAAACCGCCAAAATCCCCTACTTCCCCGGAAACAATATGACAACTTCAACTCTCATCCTAAAACGAATAACCGTTAATAGTTCAAATACACGTTCCACGGCCAAAACACGCACCCAATATGAAAACCCCATTCCGTTTCGGTTGGCGAAGCAGTTCCGAGTTTTTTTTTGGGAATTCCCAAAGTCATCTTAAGGAAACGTAAAAATGCCCCTCTACCTCAGAAACAATCGTTCAACTTAAATTTTCGCACTAAAGCGAATGACCGCCTACAGTTCAGATGCATGTTTCACGGCAAAAACATGCACCATACAGCTGTGAAGATGGCTATTATTATTGGATGGGTTATGGCCCTCATTGGCCATTTGCACTGCGAACAATGTTGATCTATTGTGCGTAAGACGGCTACCTATTCCGTTTGTTTCTTTTTTTTTGTCTGCTTCTTTTTTTTCACCGTTGTCCGTATTTTTTATATATGTTCATTATTAATTTCGTATGAAAAAAAAGTGCATCGGAATAGATAGCAAGATGTGTACAGCCTTTTTTTCTTTTTTCACCGCTGACCGTGTTTTCTCTATATGTTTTTTCATTATTATTTTATTACCTTGCAGTGTGGAAGGTGTTCGACTAAATTTTGCTAATCTGAGCAGTACTGAAGGTGTTTTAACTAGTTTAATTTAAATGCTGTTATAGAGTTTCTTTTAGTCTTGCGTGTTGTTATTGTTAACGTTAAATCTGCACAAACACTACTCCCTCTTTCCTCCTCATCATAACCTATTTTCCTAGTTTCAGTACAATGCACTCAGGGGATGACCCCTGCAGTACTCAGGGGTCATCCCCTGAGTACTGAGTCCAAGATAAAAAAATGTGACTCGAAAGCCACATGTGATTTGAAAACCACATGCGATTTGAAAACCACATGTGGTTTGAAAACCACCTGTGATTTTATAAGCACATATAACTTAAAATCATTTATATTCGGAACATATTTGCACATGACTTATTTTCGCTTAGTCTATTAGTACCACGTTTTCCTTGAATGCTGACATGTTTTTTAGCATTTTGTTAGTCGCTCTCGGTGGGGCTTTATTCATTTTATGCTAAACTGTGTGTGAAAATCTATGTTAATGAAAACAATTTATCATATATATTTTCTAATAAAAACTTTCATTCTTTTTATTTTTTTTTTTGTTTAAAACAAATTTTTCACAATTTCAATCAAATTGAAAAAAAAGTAGTTTTCTTTTGTATCTCAAGTTTTTCGCCATACGAGTACTTACTTTCATACAAAGAAAAAAAAAAAAATAAGTAATATTTTTTTCTTTTGTTAAATAAAAACTCTTAATATGTTTTATAAATTATTGTGTGTGTAAAATGCTGTTATCTTAACCATAACCTACCACCCATTTGTAAAAAGTTTTTTTTTATTTCCATAAATTTTTTTTCTATTAAATTCATTTTTCAATTGTACCAAGTGTATTGGCAATTATTAAAATTTTAATGTTTTATTGTGTGTCTGTCTGTATGTGTGTTTCTTTTCAGTTTGTGATAAAAAAAAACAAAAATTTGTTGTTTCTTCTGCTGTCTAACAGTTGGCTGAATTTGGATTTGAATTTTGAATTTTTTCCTCATCTTCTTAAACTTGAATATTGTTGTTGTTGTTACGAGTATTGCTGTTGCTGTTGCAGTGAAAAAGGTAAGTTGGTCAATGTTCAATATTTTTTTATTAAAGCTTTTTCCCCCCAATTTGATGGTTTTTATTTTTGCCTTTTTTATGGTCATAATTATGAAAACAAAATTTTCGTTTTTAATGTTTACGATGTTGCTTTTATGCTTTTTTTTTCTCGCTGTTTACTTATGGAAAATATTAATTGACATCATTAGTCAAAATGATATGGAAAATTTCTTTTGAAATGTGAATAATTGTGGTTATTTATTGCTTTGTTTTATTGCCGAAAACACAATAGTATTGGGAATATTGATTGTAAAATAAGTTTGAAAGGAAAAGAACATGTCTTTTTATGTGCATACTTTTGAATGTACGAGTATGTATGTATGTAAGGCAGGGTGGAATGTGATGCTACTAAGATAGGATAGGATCCTTGACAGCTTGTATGACTTTCATTTTGCAAAAATTGCAGCCTTATTAATGATATTTTTGTTACCTTTTTAATATGAGGGCTACTTGTTGTTAACTTTCATTTCCAACGCAATAACTTTTCATCAGGCATGTTCTGAAAAACGCAAACCGCTTAAATTTAGAGTTTTCGATTTGAAAACGCCAAATAGGTGTTCTGAGAAGCGTATAACGCACAAAGTATGGTTTTGCGATTTGAAATCGCTAAATAGGTGTTCTGGAAAATGCATATCGCTTAAAATTGGCGACTTCAACTCGCATTTGTAAGTTGAAGTGAACTGATTGATTTTACTAAAACTGAACTTGCAAAAGGCAATAAAATTATTCACAATTAAAATTTAATATGTTTTCTTTTTAGTTTAATAAAAATTTATAAGAATTGTACACATTTTCAATTAAAAAACTAAATTAAAAAATCATGCGTGTTCTGAGAAACGCAAATCGCTTAAATTTAGCGTTTTCGATTTGAAAACGCCAAATAGGTGTTCTGAGAAACGTATAACGAAAAAAGGATGGTTTTGCGATTTGAATCGCCAAATAGGTGTTCTGGAAAACGCATATCGTTTAAAATTGGCGATTTCAACCCGCATGTATATATTAAAGTGAACTGATTGAATTTGCTAAAACTGAACTTGCAAAAGACAATAAAATTATTTACATTTTTATTTCAATAAAAAGTTTAAAGAATTTTACACATTTTCAGTAAGAAAACTAAATTGAAAAATTTTTCTATTTGTTGTCAAATTTTTTTTCGTTTTATATAACTACCACATACATATGTATACGTATATACGTATGTAAAACACTTGTTGTAATTTTTCGGAAAAAACTCCGAAACGCCAGTAAAACGCACGTTCCTTAGAACACCTAAAAATCCTTTAAGCGTTTTTCAGAGCTCTTTGCGGTTTCAGAACGCGCGTTTCTCCGAACATGGCTGCATGTAATACTGCTGCCGTCTCAAACACCGGCATTTAATATAATAAAATACAATAAACCCGACTGAAACAATCAGGCAATCGTTATCAAACGCAATTAAAGCGTTTTAGCAGAGCATTGAAAGACAAACGGCCGCAATGAAACGACAGACATGATAAAGTGATTTTATAGCATGACAATATTCGACCCCTGTTGCGAAAGTGATCCAACATACTTGGAATCGTTGAATAGGAAAGTCCTAGGCCACCCGCTCTATTCTCCAGACATCGCTCTCTCGCACCATCACTTGTTTCCATCAATGACACAGCACCTGGCTGACCAGCATTTCCGGTCTTATGAAGAAGTAAAAAATTGCATCGATTCGTGTATCTCTTCAAGAGATGACCGCGGAATTTGTACGCTGCTGAAAAAATGGGAGAAAGTCGCGGCCAGCGATCGACAATACTTTGAATCATAAATGTATAACCAGTTTTTTTTCCCAATAAAACCTCAAATTTCGGAAAAAACGACGGAAGTAAAGTTGTATACCTATTATGTAATTCAGTTTGTGCTTGGCCTTCTTCACTAATTTCGTATGTTAGTGTAGGATCAAACAGGGCGATTAACAACATTTAAATATTGCTAATTTTTTCACAATTTTCTTTTGCACTTACTTTTATTTTACCTTGTATATGCACGTACATATACACATAAACATAAGAAAAGAGCATGGAATTGCTGAAACAGCTAAGAGCCGGCATTAATTTCCGTTTTAGTTTCCCTCTCCGAAAGCTTCTAGATGGCCAAGAATTGCCCAACTAAAATTGCTTTGACTGATCTGGCACTTAATTAAGAATTATTTTTGAATTCACTCACCACTAATACACTGAAAAGAAATCCTTCATTAATATAATGAATATTGCCATTAATCTAATGAAAATTTTCATTATTTTTCGGCCAATGATGGCCTTCATTGGACTAATGAATCTTGTTTCATTAAAAATTATGTAATGAATATATTCGTTAGATTAATGGTAACTTCATTAAGTTAATGAAGCATGAATCATAATATTTATGAATAGTTTACATTAAAACAATGAAAATATTCATTAAGTTAACGACTCAATTTCATTAGTTTTATGAATTTGGTACATTAACATTAAGTAAAACTTTAATTCCTTTAATGAATTTTCTTCATCATTCAAACGTAATTTTTTCATTTGGCCAATGAATGTGTTACATTATTTTTATTTTTATAAAATATTTTCACTAATGTAATGAATACATTTGTTGAACCAATGAAAATGTTCACTAGTTTGGTGAAAAATTTTCTTCGTTCTAACGAAATAAAGTCATTAGTTTAAGGAAGAGTTGCATTATTCTAATGATATTTTTTCATTAGAATTGTGCTACTGAAGAAAAACTAAAATTTTTTTTATATTAAGCATAAAATAATTTTTTATTGTTTTAATACACTATTGAAATTTTTATTAAACAATTTTTTACACAGTAATTACTGTATAAAATAATTTACTTTATCATTTAGTTAGTATAATAATAATTTACTTTATCATTTAGCTAGTAGTTGTAAAAGTAATATGATAAATCATATTACTTTTACTAAATCTCAAAAATTTTGCAGCCAGCCTTCAAAAATGTTTTATTAGAAATCCAATGAAATTTTCTAATGAAATTATGAAACCTAATGAATCAATTTCAATGCATATTTTCATTAATGCTATGAATCTTCATTGATGGAACGTAATCTTTCATTCCGTTAAGGAAAATTATCTAATGAATTGGGTTCACTAGAAATATGAAGCAAATATTTTTCAGTGTACTAAGATAGGAATATATTAAATCTTGTCTGCACACCAAAAAATCACCTCCCTGATTTTCAACCCGTTCGTGATTTAAAATCACCATGACTTCAGAATAGGCCTGTATGAAGAAACTATTACGAAATTAATAATACAATAGGGTTACGTTGTTCTCGAATAAGCATCCTAGTTTTCAAGTCGGTTACAATCTGCGAAGTCTAATGTAAACCTTATCTCTCAAAAGGACGGAAACTTATTTATACTCGCAATACTAATTATGGGAGAAATTATATCGGACTTAATAATATACTTTTGTTTTTGTTAATTAAATGGTTTAGAAAATCGTTTAATTTTCTAAAAAAGTTATTAACGAAAATTTTTTGAGAGAGATGTTTAAAGATTAAAAGATAAATGTGTTTTATATTAGAAGTTTTTACTGCTAGTCTAAAGATTCTAAATCAAAGCCTTTAGCAAATATGTGTCATATTTTATGTTATTCACCGCATGCTATTTGCCTATTCCCACAATAATTGTAACTTCAGCTTCAAATTTATTTAAGTTCAGAATGACATATTAAGAAATTGGTAAAAGCGACAACAAAAATTAAAACAAGGTTTGCAACAGCAACTTAAAATTAAACTGTAAAACTGTTGCAGTTGTAAGCTGTCTATCGGTAACAGTACTGGCCAGAGTTGCTAGCTGGTCATTGGCTGTCTGGCTGGCTGGCTGGTCGACTGGCTGGCTGACTGCCTACTAGACAACCTTAGCTTTTGAATCTTACTATGATTTCAATAGTCAGACAAAGCTTTATATCCATGCTAAGCTTTAAAGAAAACACACACATGCACAAATTTAACATATCGTGAATAAGACAGACTAAATAAACAGCACAATTTCGATTTAAATCTTTAAATGATATTTTTCCGTTTCAATTTTTTGTCTACTGTTTTATTTATATAAATTTTAATTTCCGCATGATGCCGTGAAATGCAAAAGTTGGCAATTAAACATGACATGTTTGCAATAAAGATACAAATTTCGATTAGATTCTATAATAAATATGCAAAAGCCACAAAAATCATTGACAATATGAAAACGTTTCTCACTCTATTTCTGTTATAGAAGTTGCAATTTTTTGTCATCTTTAACATACATATGAAAAACGTGACAAATATAATAAAAAAAACTTTTGGCAGCTAATTAAAAAATTGAATTATATTTATTTAAAAAAATCAATATAATTAAGAATAATAAAATTAGAATACCTCGATGGTCGATTAGTGGGAGACTGCTCGTCTTCGTTATACAGTGATAGAAAAACTTTTGTAGATATAACGATAATGTCCATCAACGACGAGCGTGAGAGGTGCAATTGTTGGGCACGACGACGAGTTGAGTTGAACAGATCTTCAGGCACACTGTCGTGAACACCAGCAATATTTTCTGCAGAACGAACTACACGAGCTTGCACTGGTATTTTCACATCTCCTGGAGATCCTGTTTGTACAAACTTTTTTTTAACGATTTTTCCGATTGTATGCACATTTGGACGATTGAATTGACCGAAAAAATCACGAAGTGCACGGTATGCATTTTGATTTGAACACCCATTTTCATAATAAGCCCGAATAACTTTAATGCGTTGCTCGATTATGTATCTTTTCATAGTTGAGTTGGTTTGAAATTGAGACATTTTAAATGA
Organism: Thecocarcelia acutangulata; assembly: GCA_914767995.1. Taxonomy (NCBI): domain Eukaryota; kingdom Metazoa; phylum Arthropoda; class Insecta; order Diptera; family Tachinidae; genus Thecocarcelia; species Thecocarcelia acutangulata. The sequence continues at coordinate 32,361,567 of OU612094.1, read as the reverse complement.
AATGCAGCAAAAAACTTGACGTTTAAGTGTAGTTTACATTCAACTTCGGCCCTTAACATTTAACCACCCGATATAAAAATATTCCTATATGCGATAATAATATTATAAGCGATAATTTTAAGATAAAAAACTTCCTTGAAAGAGAATAATCTCCTAAACGGTAATCGATATAATTAATAGGCAAACACGTTTTTTAAATTCCTTTTGTAGTCGTGCTACTGCACCGATTTAGAAAAATTATGCTTATATCGTTTTAAAGTTGTTTCTGCACAGTAATGAACGAGTTTATGTGCTGCTCATAAAACACAGAAAAGCAACTCGTCTATAAAATTTATATGTATGCCATTCAAAGATTTGAGTTACCTTCATACAAATTTTCTAGGCGAGTGGCTCTATGAACAACACATTAATTTAATTTTCATCAGTTCACTATTGTAGGAGTAATATGGCAATTAATTTGTTACCAACAGCGTTGTCAACTTTGGAATTTGAAAACGCACCAAAATGGGGGAAAAACGGGTTATTTTAACAAAAACGCACCAAGTTTTTAATTTTTTTCTTTCATTTTTAAAACCCTAAGAATTACAATATTTTTACATTAAAAACATGATAATGAAACAACTGTTTAAGCGATTACTATACAGTCAAACTGGGTCTGAAAGCACGAGCGGATGGCATGCAAACTCGTTAAATAGCTAGAATTCGTGTTTGCCAAACCTGGCCTCTAGTGCGGCTCTATTAGTTTTATTAAGATAATTTTACCTTTACAATAATTATAACAATATTTTATCAAATTTAGTATTAAGCAATGTCATTTAATTATATTTGCTGTCGATCGAAATCAGCTGTTACTTTTACTGCCTATTATCAGGGACACAAAATACAACTGCTTAACGTCACCAAAATTTATTGCAGGAGCAAACAACCATCTCTGTCAAAAGAATTTACGTTTATCGGATCACTAAAAGCTACAGAATCGCACTACAATCCTTCAAATTCGATTAATAGCAATTCTATCAAACACAGTGTACATTTTATTTGAGTTTTCGTAAACCTCGTCTTCAAAAGAATTTATTGAAATATACGAAAATTTGCTAGAATTATAAGAAATAAAATATAAAGTTTACCATAACCAATATTTAATGCAAAACTTAATAATTTATTTAATAATTTGGTAATTTATCAATTACCAAAACTGAAACGAATTCACGAGCCGTCATAAATACGAACTTTACGGTTCAGAGACTGCATTTAATGTAATGTTTGACAAACTTGGCTTGATCGTTTAAAAACAAAACACTCTCTAAAGGCAGCAAACTTTATAAAACGAAATGTTTCTCTTTCTTTCGAGAGTGTGTATAATGTACAACAGTAAGATATAAAATGGTACGCTTTCCATACAAAATGATGAAAATGAATGCTTTTTTCTTACATTAAAACATTTTTTTTTCAAACTGATTTTGTGCCACCAAAATTTATAAAAACACACAGAAAATGTAAAAAAAGCGCACCCCGCACCGACTAAAGAACTTTTCGCACAAATAATTTGAAGAAGCACCAAAAATGGTGCGAAACGCAACGAGTTGACAACGCTGGTTACTAATACCAAATATGAGTAAAGAATATATTTGTGGGGTTTCACGGTTTTATTTTATATGAGTTTAAATGAGTGCATATAATTTTATATGAGTGCATCATTTAAGAGCGGTTAAAAAATCCGTTCGATTACGCCGACCGGTGATTTCCGCTAGTATTATTAAAAGCGACAATTTTCTGATAGAAAGTTTCCTTGAGCGATAAAATTTCTATGCGAATATATTATTATTTTAAGCGATACACTTTTAATAGTAAAGTTTTCTAGGTGGTACACTTTTTATGAAAAAAATCTCCTTAAACGATAATGTTATTATACTCTAAGCGACAAATTTATAACAGAAATACTCTACTCAAATATTTTCCAAACCTATCCACTCTTTTGCAGATGACAGCAGCATTTGCCATTAATACTCTTTCAGTTATAGGCCCAACCTTTCCGAAATCGTTGCCAAAAGTGAAAATATAAATGAATCACCGATTAGTGATCTTATATTAATCTCCGAATGGAGTCGTAAAAACAGGGTCTCCTTTAACGCTCGTAAGACCCAGTGTTGTTTATTAACATACAAACAAACGACCGCTAATGCTGCTTCATCTTATACTCATGGATGGTATAAGTATTAAGGAATCGGATGCTCTTGATGTTCTTGGAATGAAGATACAGTGTGACGTTCGCTGGACAGAACACATTTTTCATGTTTCTAAAGAAGCATTCAAGTGTCTCGGGTTTTTTGAAACGGTGTAAGATGTACTTCACTCCATTCGACCTCCGTACTATTTATACCACCTACATCCGAACGAAAATGGAATACAACTCTCATGTTTGGGCCGGTGCCTCAAAGTCTATTTTGGGGTTACTCGACCGTGTGCAGGAGAGGGCAAAACAGCTTATCGGTGACAGTTACTATGTTCTATCGTTACTACAACGGATTTTACTCTGACGAGATTAGGGATCTTGTTCCCGACTCTCGCACATTTTTACGTAGCACGCGTTCATCGCCCAGATCTCATCCATTTAAGGTCGATTGTCCGGGAAATCGTACTACGCATTACAGAGAGAATTCGTTTTTCAGCCGTACGCTTCGTCTGTGGAATAAGTTGCCTGCAGACGTGTTTGTCTGTTTTAACGTTGGAGAGTTTAAGTCAAATGTTCACAAACACTATTCCCTCCTTCCCTCTCCCCACAAGCTATTTTCCTAGCTCTGGTATAATGCACTGCATATGTAGGGGTCATCCCCTGAGTACTGGTCCAAGATAAAAAAACGACAGTATTTTCATAAGCGATACTTTTTATTATTAAATAGTAAATTTAGACTATTGAGTTTATTATTCAGTATACTAGCATCTAAAATTGATACAGATAAAAAAATTATAAATAATTTATTTAGGTTATTGGAATATAAAGTTGAATGTTTAACAATATCTTTCAAAAGTTTCCAAGTCTACTAGTGATTCGAGTAGCTCCTATGAAATGCCGACATATAGACAGTTAGGAAGCAGAAAACTAGATATTTATAATTTTTTGATTTATATAGAAAATTTTGCTTACAAAGTAATTGTTTTAGACAAACATTTACTAACGAATTTAGTCTTTTTTAAATCAGTAGAATATCGTAAAATTTTAGTTTTGTTTCAACTTGTTCTGAGACAGCAAACGCTGTACAAACAATGCGGGCAATTAACAAAATGCACATGTGATTCAATATGAGATGAATATAATAGAGAATATTTAAATTACTCGGTGGATGAGCCGATTTCCAATCCCAGTGTGTGCTGATGAGTAGTGTAACGACTACGAAACAGCTGGGTTGTCCCCCAGCTAAAGATTTGATTATTATTTTTCTTCTCTTCTTCAATCAAAAATTATTGATCACAGCACATTTGTATTGTAGAAAATCCTTCTAAAGAAAAAACTTGAACTAAAACCCTATATACATATCGCTCCTTTATTGCAACATAGTCATATCTCAAAAAAGCTCGTTTCGAGAAAAACGCATTTAAAGTTTTTAGTTTCCGTACAAGTCTTAGCAATTTTTTGAGAAAATATCACCTAAAGGAAACAGTTTAAAAGCAATTTGAATAAATTTTTGGCACAATATAAATGGTAGTAGATGGGATATGACTATGTTGCAATAAAGGAGCGATGTGTACAAACCAAAAATTTAATTCCATCTTTTACACTGGCCAGCTTTAAAGACTCAGCAAACTACCTGCATGATGGCAACCTTAGGATCAATACTGCAAAGCTAAATGTTGCTGAAACACACTCAAGCACAGCAAACAGCTGGCTTATAAAAGTTGAGAAAAAACACCTAATTTTAAGTAACTCTTTAATTGCTGGCATAAGGCAAAGACTTTATCAATGATTAACTCAGTTTTTTTTAAATGGTTTTCTAATGCTTTTAATATAAATATTTTCAAACTTTTATCTGCTAAATTGGCATTTAATGAATTCTTTTTCTCTACGGTGTCGGTCTTTCTTTCAGATACAGTCTGAAAGCAGCTCCTCTGTCTGTCCGCTTCAACATTTTACCTCTTAATATCAGCATGAACGTACATACATACGAGTATATAAGTTTTTCTTAATTGTCTGTCCATCGATCTTATAAATGTGTTCATTTGACTGTAAATTTTCAAATGGCAAATTAATTTCAACATAAATGTTGTTGAAATGTGACAAATGATTAGAAAACTATTTGGCCAAAATGATTGGAAAATAAATAACGACTGTTAGACGACATTCAAAAATTCACTTGCCATTCGGTGGCGAGTTACATTTTGGTAGGAAGAAAAATGAAAATTAAGAAAAAAAAAATGTTATTTTATTTGAAAACAATTTTTCATTAAATGACAGAATTCGTTTAAACTGTATTTTTATTGTCGCAGTGTTGTGTTGCTGCTGCTCAAGTTGAGATAATCTAAATAGAACAACATTTTTCGTTTTTCTCACTTAAGATAATATTTGAGTCTTTGTGGCTTCATCTGCTTTTTTTCCAGTTTGCACTTGAAGAATTTATTGCATTTGAATTTGTTTTGAAGTCATATTATGCTTAAATAGTTGGAAGATAATGATGATAATATCGCAAAAAATGTTATTATTTTCTAATAAAACTCTTGATGCTGGAAAAATTCTAGTATACGAGTTAATTGTAGTGTACGAATATTCGAAATTATTTTGATTCTCTACTAAATAAAGTGTTCAGTCATTCAATGAGTGAGCAAAGAGGACGAACATTTTAATGATAAATTTAAAGAGAAAAAAATTTTCTTGATAAGAATATTTCTAACAAAATATTGAATGTCAACTAGATTCTTTAAAAATCTGAGTATCGATGGACAAGTTGGTAGAGTGATCGATTAACAGTCTTGAGATCACGTTCGGAAAATTGATGTCATTGTGGAATTTTTTTGGAAAGTAGAATCATACCGTCCAATAAGTCTACTTATTCAAAACTTTTCGAAAAATTGCTAAAGGCGAGGTTGGATCCAATGCTTAATAAGGTGGAATGTATTCCTAATCACCAATTTGGTTCTAGAGCGAAACATGGCACCATTGAGCAAACACACAGGTTAGTTAACGTCGTAAGAAAGGCATTTGAAGATAAAAAATATTGCTCTGCCTTATTCATCGACGTCTCACAAGCTTTTGATAAAGTGTGGCACTTTTGATAAAGTGTGCATAAAATAAAGTTTAACTTACCTTCAAACATACATAAGCTTTTGGAAAGCTATTTGTATTGTCGCCAATTTATAATAAAAGAAGGCGATTTCATAAGCCCCGCCCAGCCTATTAAAGCTGGAGTTCCCCAAGGCAGCATCTTAGGGCCTATCTTATATTTGATCTACGCATCTGACATGCCGACAAGCACCAACATTCACACTTCAATATTTGCAGATGATACAGCATTCCTTAGCATACATAGTAACCACCAGCAAGCATCAATAAACTTACAGGAATATATCGACAAACTAGAGAAATGGCTCAAGCTTTGGAAAATCAAGGTTAATGAACAAGAGTGTGCCCATGTTACATTCGCACTGCGTCTAGGAACATGCTCACCCATTACTATTAACAATAAAGTAATACCTCAACACAGTGAAGTCAAATACCTCGGTATTCATCTTGACCGTAGACTAACATGGAAGTCGCACATCGAGGCAAAAGTTACGCAGATAAAATTGAAAGCAGTGCAAATTAACTGGCTAATAGACCGAAATTCGACCTTGAAGCTCGATTGTAAACTTTTGCTGTACAACTCGATGCTAAAGCCAATATGGTGCTATGGGGTTCAATTATGGGGCACAGCCTCGGCATCCAACATTGAAAAAATTCAAAGAAGTCAAAATAGAATTCTCCGTAGAATTACAGATGCTCCATGGTACGTTAAAAACCCACGAATCCATGCAGATCTGAACGTACCTTTTGTGAAATCTGAATTTGTGAAGTACGCGACAAGATATATTAACAAACTTGAGTTCCATCCAAATCCTCTTGCAGTTAATAATCTTAACTTTGGTGGTCATACCCGTCTGAGAAGGAGGGATACTTTGGCTACCATTAGAGCTCTAAACAGATGACTGAACTCTGAAATAATATTCGCATAAAAATAAATTTTGGTCCAGCACTGGCAGGACTTTAATCACAATTAAATAATAAAGTTAAAAAAAAAAATTGTGGAATTTTCTGCTGGAAAATAATGTTGACATTATGGAATTGCATTACGAGCGTTAAAGGATTTTGCGACTCCATTCGGAGATTAATAGAAGATCACTATTCAGTGAGTCATTTATATTTAGCCTCTTGGCAGTGATCTCTGATAGGCTGGGCCTATGATCAAAAGAGTACGAGTGCCAAATGCTGGTGTCATCCGCGAAAGAGTGGTTAGGGTTGGAAGTTTGATAGAGAGGGTCGTTTAGGATAATAACAAATAGGGTAGGAGAACACGCAAAGAATAAGCATGGTTACAGCAACAATAATATATACTCCATAATGTTATGTATTATTGGTAGAAACGGTTTATTATAGATTTAATTATAGTTTATTCCCCCTTAAATATTATCCTGTTTGCATTTCGGTAATTCTATGGTTGCATACAATAATAGCATTTGTGAATTTTTTTTTAAACAACAATGGTTTTCATCACGCCCATTACCAAAGAATTTATTTTTATCATATGTATGATTAACTAATTTACATGCAACAAATGTAAGTTTACCATATAAATTTACTATTGCCATCATTAACAACATTTTTGTTCTAGTCTAGTTCTATTTAATATATTTTTTTCATTTAATGATATCATTGAAATTGAATTAAAACAAAAAAAACCTAAAACTTAACAAAAAAATAATAATAAATTAATAAATATGTATTCAGAAATCGCGGAAATAAATAGGTAAGTTAGTATAGATGTAATCCTATATGAACGGGTGGTATCCAACAATATTATTATGTAGCCAACCGTACAATACATCATAATATACATAAAAAATTCTTAGGTTTAATGATACTATTGTTGTGCTGCTCTTACATAGTATGGTTGAATACTATGTGACATCCAATAATTTTTATAGGGTTATGTATGAAATTTTAAATTGCAATCACAGAGGAAATGCCAATAATTAGTTTTGTTTAGTTGCAGATAACAGATACTTCTAGATCAAGGAGAAAATGTTTGCCTAAATTCAAATCAGACGCATACATCCCATATTATTATTTTCGAATTATTAGTAGTTATTTTGCAATATGTCATACTCTATCTCTTTGCTTTAATTTTTTTATATAAATGAGTATTGTGTTCATTATTGCTGCATTTTTGTATAACAATAAAGCTATTTATGACATTGTTGTGATTGCTTAATGATTATTTATGAAAAAGTAAGGTTGTTGGGTATGATAATATGGTTGAATATAACATTAACATGGTAACTTCAATTTGTACTATGGTTACTCACTATTACAAAGAATATAGTATAGTTATATATAAAGTTTTTTTTAACGAAACTATAGTCAGTCATGTCCATTGCGTTTTGAATATAACAATATAATATTGTCGGCAACAATCATATAATTCAACAATAGTATGTTGCCCTTAGAATATTGTCGTGTCAACCATATATTTTTTTCTACGTGAAAGAACGGAGATTTGCAGTGTCCCTGAATTAACGTTGAACTCGTTTGATGAGACACCATCTATAACAACTCGTGTAGTGCGGTCTCTGAGATAGCTCGATATAGAACGAGACACCAAAAGTAGTAAGTTTTGCCTTTAGTGCAGCATGCCACACTCTGTCAAACGCTTTGGAAATATCCAGAGCTACCACCTTACGTTCACCGAAATGATGGATTGATTGGCACTATTTCTCTGAGAGATATGCCATAAGAAAGCCAGTAGAACGACCTTTACGAAATCCATAATAATTTATGCGACTCTCATAAGGTAATAGTTAACCATACTTTCCATTACTTTGGGCGGTAATTTTCAGGTTTATTTGCCTCACCCGTTTCGGGCACTGGCACTACATTAACAATCTTCCAGCATGATGGAAACCCGTTTTCAATAAAAATTACCAACTTTATGTAAACTTTTATTACCGATAAGATTTTCTTATTTGCTTTTATCATATATGTATGTTTTATTTTATTTTATTTTGGACCAGTACTCAAGGGATGACCTCTATATATGCAGAGCATTGTACTGGAACTAGAAAAATAGGTTATGATGAGGTAGGAAAGAGGCAGTGGTGTTCGTGGAGGTTTAACTTAAACAATAACAACACGAAAGACTAAAACAAACTCTATATCAGCATTTAAAATGTTGGAAGTAAATTAGTTCAAACTGATCAGTGCCCAGTGTATATACCTTCGACACTGCTTAGATTAGCAAAATTTAGTCCAACACCTTCCACACTACAAGGTAATGAAGTACATTCAGAAGAAATTAATATTGGACAACGGTGAAAAAAAAAAAGTTGCTCTCTTCTCTCCCCTTTATAAAGTTTGCGAGATAACATTTTTGTGATCGATAAATTATTTTGCTCAGATTGATATTAATGGTAATTGTCTTTTGTTCATATAAAAAAAAAAAATATACGGCAGTAGGACATAAGCCAGCAAAAATTTCATTAATTGACATGTAAGCATAATATACGAGTATTATTCAACATTTCCTTAAACGAAGTCGAACAAAAGCAAAACTATCGTTATTTGCAAAAATATCATGTTCAATTTTTGACAAAAATATAAAATGTGTGTGCAAATGTTATTTATTAAAAATCTGTTAACGACCATTTCTATGTATTTAAATACGACAAAAGAAATGAAAGATAAAAAGAAACGGAAACATTAAGTTGTTAAAAGGACTGACTGACGGACTGACTGAATAACTGCTTTGAATATTTCATATGTACGAAAGACTTAAACAAACTCTGTATCAGCATTTAAAATGTTGGAAGTAAATTAGTTTAAACTGATCAGTGCCCAGTGTATATACCTTCGACACTGCTTAGATTAGCAAAATTTAGTCCAACACCTTCCACACTACAAGGTATTGAAGTACATTCAGAAGAAATTAATATTGGACAACGGTGAAAAAAAAAAGTTGCTCTCTTCTCTCCCCTTTATAAAGTTTGCGAGATAACATTTTTGTGATCGATAAATTATTTTGCTCAGATTGATATTAATGGTAATTGTCTTTTGTTCATATAAAAAAAAAAAATATACGGCAGTAGGACATAAGCCGGCAAAAATTTCATTAATTGACATGTAAGCATAATATACGAGTATTATTCAACATTTCCTTAAACGAAGTCGAACAAAAGCAAAACTATCGTTATTTGCAAAAATATCATGTTCAATTTTTGACAAAAATATAAAATGTGTGTGCAAATGTTATTTATTAAAAATCTGTTAACGACCATTTCTATGTATTTAAATACGACAAAAGAAATGAAAGATAAAAAGAAACGGAAACATTAAGTTGTTAAAAGGACTGACTGACGGACTGACTGAATAACTGCTTTGAATATTTCATATGTACGAAAGACTTAAACAAACTCTGTATCAGCATTTAAAATGTTGGAAGTAAATTAGTTTAAACTGATCAGTGCCCAGTGTATATACCTTCGACACTGCTTAGATTAGCAAAATTTAGTCCAACACCTTCCACACTACAAGGTATTGAAGTACATTCAGAAGAAATTAATATTGGACAACGGTGAAAAAAAAAAGTTGCTCTCTTCTCTCCCCTTTATAAAGTTTGCGAGATAACATTTTTGTGATCGATAAATTATTTTGCTCAGATTGATATTAATGGTAATTGTCTTTTGTTCATATAAAAAAAAAAAATATACGGCAGTAGGACATAAGCCGGCAAAAATTTCATTAATTGACATGTAAGCATAATATACGAGTATTATTCAACATTTCCTTAAACGAAGTCGAACAAAAGCAAAACTATCGTTATTTGCAAAAATATCATGTTCAATTTTTGACAAAAATATAAAATGTGTGTGCAAATGTTATTTATTAAAAATCTGTTAACGACCATTTCTATGTATTTAAATACGACAAAAGAAATGAAAGATAAAAAGAAACGGAAACATTAAGTTGTTAAAAGGACTGACTGACGGACTGACTGAATAACTGCTTTGAATATTTCATATGTACGAAAGACTTAAACAAACTCTGTATCAGCATTTAAAATGTTGGAAGTAAATTAGTTTAAACTGATCAGTGCCCAGTGTATATACCTTCGACACTGCTTAGATTAGCAAAATTTAGTCCAACACCTTCCACACTACAAGGTATTGAAGTACATTCAGAAGAAATTAATATTGGACAACGGTGAAAAAAAAAAGTTGCTCTCTTCTCTCCCCTTTATAAAGTTTGCGAGATAACATTTTTGTGATCGATAAATTATTTTGCTCAGATTGATATTAATGGTAATTGTCTTTTGTTCATATAAAAAAAAAAAATATACGGCAGTAGGACATAAGCCGGCAAAAATTTCATTAATTGACATGTAAGCATAATATACGAGTATTATTCAACATTTCCTTAAACGAAGTCGAACAAAAGCAAAACTATCGTTATTTGCAAAAATATCATGTTCAATTTTTGACAAAAATATAAAATGTGTGTGCAAATGTTATTTATTAAAAATCTGTTAACGACCATTTCTATGTATTTAAATACGACAAAAGAAATGAAAGATAAAAAGAAACGGAAACATTAAGTTGTTAAAAGGACTGACTGACGGACTGACTGAATAACTGCTTTGAATATTTCATATGTACGGGTATAAATTTAAGAGACCATAAATAAATGGATTAACAGAAGTAATACACATTAAATTTATTTTATGTGAAATTGTATGGGGGAGCCTACTTACTAACAATATTCAAATGGCATGAATATTACTAAATACAACATTTGAAAAAAGAAAAACAAACACATATTCAATATAAACGAGCTGCCAACAATCGCAGCAACCAACAAACTTTTTAACAAAGTTCACTCTTTTTTTTTTATTTTTATTTTTGCCACAATAAATAAAAAAAAAGAAGGAGAAAAAAAAACTTATAGTTAAAAAAAACTACCATTCGAACACTGTTGGAAATGGCAGTAATGTGACCATTTAAGACCTCTTTCTGATGGCTTATAGAGTGAAAACGTCCTGCTGTGTAAAAACAAATTATAGGCATGTAATGTTGCATGTTGTTAGATGCCATACACACTCTCATACAAACACACACACTCCTCATACACTTCTAACACACTTTTTTAAAATGTTTCTGCGAATATTTGTCTTCTATGCAAAAATATTAATAAAAAAATGCATAAAACATTTTTTTTATTTTTATTTTTTTGAAGATTATGGTTTGAGGAAGAAGTTTTTGCACTCAAAAACACATTTGTGTTGCTGCATCCACAAAAAAAAAAAATGTTAAGAAAAATAAACTGTCTGGTAGTTAGTATGAGTAGTTAAGTGCAAATATTGTTGCAATCATTGAAAATATGTAGTAATTGGGTGCTTTTTTCGGAAGTTCACAACTTTGAGTTGGCAACACTGCTTTAATTGATAACCTACAAGGTGCATTAACGTATACACGGTGGCAGCACTACGGCATGTGACAATTTTTTGCTACTGGCAATATAGAAAGCTATTTACGTCAAATGTATTGTTTACATTTTTGAAAGTGAATTTAGTGTTTTATTCTGAATTAAACATATACAAATTATTTTGTGAACATATAAATAATTCAAATAAATATAATTTATAATAATGAAAAGGTACATTCATAGTTTATAATTGTGAAAATAGTTACAAATATTTTTGATAAACATAGCTTACCACATGTCTGATTTTGTTGTATTGTTGTAATTTTGCTCTAGTGCTGCCACCGTGTATACGTTAATGCACCTTGATAGCCTATTTAACAGCCAGTGTTGTCAACTTTGAAATTTCAAAACGCACCAAAATGGGGAAAAAGGCGCGTTATTTCAACAAAAACGCACCGAGTTTTGAATTTTTTCCCTTCAGGTTTAAAAACCTTTCTAAAAATTACAATACTTTTATATTAAAAACACGATAATGAAACAGCCTTTTAAGCGACTACAATCAAAATGGATCCGATAGCACCGCCTGATGTCATGCCATCAAATTCGTTCAACAGCTAGAATTCGTGTTTGTCAAACTTGGCCTCTAGTACAACTCTGTTAGTTTTATTAAGATAATGTTACCTTTACTATAATTATAAACATATTTTATCAACTATATAATTTTTTTTATAATTGCTGTCAACCGAAATCAACTGCCAGTTATCAGTGACTCAAAAATACAGCTGCTTACCGTCTTCAACATTATATTGCAGGAGCATACAATCATTACTGTCGAATGAATTTACGATTATCGGATCGATTAATACCAATTCTATCAAACACAGTGTACATTTCATTTCTATGTTTTCGTAAGCGGTGTCGTTAAAGAAATGAATGAAATATACGAAAATTCGCCAAAATTATAAATAATAGAATTATAAATAAAAGAAGTTTATTACTATTATCAATATTTAATGTAAAGTTTTGGAAACACTTTATAATTTATTTAATAATTTGGTATTTCTCACTTACCAATCCGTAACGAATTCACGAGCCATCATAAAAACGAACCTCACTGTTCAGAGACTACATTTATTGCAATGTTTGGCAAACCTAACTTGACCGTTTAATAGCAAACGCTGTGTAAAAGCAGCAAATTTTATAAAACGATATGTTTCTTCCTTTTTCGAGAGTGATTGTCTTACTTTTTGCATATAACATGGTACGTTTTCCACGCAAAATGATTTTGGACACTTGATTAAACTTTTGTCTTACATTAAAACAAAACATTTATTTAAAATTTAAAAAATGCACCGAAAATTAAAAAAAGCGCTCCCCGCACCGACTATAGAGTTTTTCGCACAAATAATTTCAAAAAGCACTAAAAATGGTGTGAAACACACCGCTTAGAGTTGCATTTTATTTAGTTTAGTTTTACATTTTATTATAGATAGACTTACACCAGTAGTGCAATTCTCTAACTATTAACGATCCGATAATCGCAGCTTTTGTCATCAAATTTCATCGCTTGCACTAAGGATTGAGTGATTCTGTAACTTAATTCTCATGATGGTAAACAGCTGTACATTTTTGTTCATTCATATAACATCACGTGGCATCTCTGCCAGAAAAAAGCGAAAACCACAAAGAAGAAAAGAAAAAAACTATAAATTTTCCCATAACAATATGTATACATATTAATAAGTAACAATAAATATTACTTAATTTGTAATAAGGTAAGTAAAATAAACTATGTGTTCATAATGTTCATAATGTGTTCATAAGGCTGGTTGTAATCAATATAACTTTTAAATTCAAAGGAATTGTCCATCTCCCGAAAAACACTGATTATCCCTTGAAGCGTTCAAACTTGCTTCATCCCTTGCAAGTCCGAATACTAGCTATTTCCACACAAAACACACTATCGGTTAAAAAATTATACTAAAATTTTTGTTTTTAAAAATGTATGTACTCGTAATAAATATTTTATGTATTTAATAAATATTTTTATGTATTAAAAATCAGATTATTAGCACTTTATTTCATGGAAGCACAATTAAAAAAAAATACACTTTAATGTTTGAATAAACAGCAAGAAAATTTTTGTCGTTAAGATATCGAAAATCGGCAGTAAAACCAGCAGCTGATTTTGATTCGACGCCAATATGGTTAAAAACATGTAACAGAATAGCAAATTCGATAAATTATCGTTATAATTGTTTTAACGATTCGTTTATCGTTATAAAAGTTACAGAATCGAACTGCAGAGCAACGCTTGCAAGTTGTTGCGATTTGGCCTATCAAAATAATGGTTCTGTTTGCTAAACTTTTGCCTATTTCAACTATTTTAACTCGAAAAACAATGAACCATTTTCAGACCGCGTTTACTCTGAATGATAATATGCATTCCGTGTGATACCGAACAGTTGTCACTGAAGAAGCTGTACACTGAAAAGAAAATTTGCAGCTATATAATACATTTGCAGCCATCTGAACAGTCCCTTGCGGAAGAGCTCAAACCTTCTAATTCTTCCTGTATGAAATTTCACAAACAGTCAGAGGATAAATTGGCTTCGTGAGTTCGTAGCCCGAAGTTCATAAACACCATCAGCCCTTAACCGACTACCCGTCGCCCTGGTTCCGTATATTACAGGTATATGTTTCAAGACAATAGCACATCAGGGTCTATATTAATTTTCCGAAAATAAGCACGCATCACTATTCATCAGGGAATGTTTATAACCCTTCCTTACGATTTTAAGTCTTAGCCACAGTCAGAGCGTTTCAAGGCAAGGCAACTCAATTACAATCAGCCCCAAAATAGTCTGCAAAACAGAACCATATCCATATTTCTGCAATTAAATCTTGGAGAAGGTTTTGGAGTCCTAACACAACCTCAGTTAAACTCAGACTTCCCCGACTTTTATTTGCTACAACAAAGGACGCCCACCCCTCTATAACCCAGAAAGCAGAGTGCTTTGGTTAGATATACATGTATGCCAAGAAAAAACCTGCTCTCCTGGGGTTTGTACAATTGAACACTGGGAAATCAACATTCGCAGAGTTATTGGCGAAACACGACCTCAAATGTTGATTTCTGTGCTCTAGTATGATTTGAAACTTGCGCAACTCGGAAAAACCACCCTGTATATGGGATAGTATGTATTTACATTTTATAAAGTTACTAGCATTTTTTTGCTCCATTTCAAACGAACTGCATGTGAGATTTTTTCTAGTTCAAAAATATTGTAAATATGCAAAATGCAAATGTGGACAATAGTAATAGTTAATCTCAGTTTTATATTAAACTGTTTGGTACTTTAAAGTACGACAAGGCAAAAAAATCTTATCAAAGATTAAGTTTTTTCGCTTTGATTTTTTCTTCTTTTAGGCTGCGCAAAAAAATTTTCTCTCAGAGATGCCTATAGGAAAGGGCGGCTTGTTGCAATATCAAATTTATTTATGAATTTTCCAATATATGAAAGCAAAAAGTTGCATAAATGATAACAAAAATTAAAAATTTTAAGAAAATATTATTAAATTTCTATTGAAAACTTTTATTAAAAAGCGAATAAAAAGAGTTTTAAAAGAGGAAATAATCTTTTTGTTTATCTTGGACCAATACCAGGGGCAGAGGGCGAAGCCGATCGGCTATTAGCCGCGGCTTAGCCGTAGCCGAATAATTTTCTTGCGCGGCAGCCGCCGCCGATTTGAACGACTTATTTCGGTTAGCAATTATTTCTCTTAATAAATTTTAGTGATTACAAGAAAATTTGTACAAAAAAAATTGATTATAAAGTTCGAAAACTTTGTTGGCCTACGTTATAAAAATTGCAAGTAAGCACTACTCGCGACTATTTTTTTCTCTGGCATCATCTTTACTGGCAATATCAAATATGTGCGGTAGCAAGGTGCATTAACGTATATACGGTGGCAGCACTACGGCATGTGACAATTTTTTGCTACTGGCAATATAGGAAGCTATTTACGTCAAATCTATTGTTTACATTTTTGAAAGTGAATTTAGTGTTGTATTCTGTATCAAACATATATAAATTATTATGTGAACATAAAAATAATTCAAAGAAATATAATTTGTAATTATGAAAAGGTACATTCATAGTTTATAATTGTGAAAATAGTTACATATATTTTTGATAAACATAGCTTACCATATGGCTGTTTTTGTTGTATTGTTGTAATTTTGCTCTAGTGCTGCCACCGTGTAGACGTTAATGCACCTTGTGTGGTAGCATTGAAAAAAAATGTAACAAGCTGGTGTTTTCCCGTTATAATTTTATACATATGAACATACATATATGAAATTACTATTGTGGTGATAAAGTGCGTTGTCAGAAAGAAAAATGACTGAAAAAAATATTCCAAATTATTTAAAAAAAAAAATCAAGTGATAAGTCTCCGATTTTTTCTTCCGAATTTGAAGACAAAGATACGTTAAATTATAAATCAAAGGATTTACTTTACTACGAAAGTATTATACAAAAGAAAGATGATGTGAAAAAGCTTACAAAAGTTATTGTAAGCCCCACTGAAACGGGAATAAATCTCGTCACGCTTAAGCAACAATTATTTGTTCTTGACAACAGAGAGATAGTTGAACCATTAAAAAAAACTGAAAAAAATAAGTTTGGGTGATTGCTTTTTTATATAAACATTTTGTGCCAATTTCACGATAACGAAGCTGTTCGTTCGTTCGCACAATTACATTTAAAACAAAAACAACATTCAAAATTTTGTTATTGTTTTAAATGTAATTGTGCGAACGAACGAACAGCTTCGTTATCGTGAAATTGGACGTTTTTATATTGTTCATATAAACTATTCTCTGTGATATAAATCATAATCTTAAAAGTGCAACAATTTTTTTTGAATTTATCTTAAATAATCGGTTATAGCCGGCTATTAGCCGCCGCCGAACACTTTTAGGGTTAGCCGCTGCCGCCGACAAATAGCGATCGGCTTCGCTCTCTGATCAGCGAATAGTCCCTACATTTGCAGTGCATTTTACCAGAACTAGGAAAATACGTTATGAGGAGGGAGAAAAAGGGAGTAGTGTTTGTGAACATTTGAATTGAACTTTCCAACGTTATAGCAGGCAGGAAACGCGTCTGTAGGCTTATCATATTACTTATTCCATAGGCGAAGTGTACGGCTGAAAAACGAATTCTCTCTGTAATGCGTAGTACGATTCCCTGGGCAATGGACCACAAATGGATGAACCCTGGATGATGCACGCGTGTAACGTTCGAGTTTCGAGAACAAGAGCTCTAATCTCGTCAGAGCATCCATTGTAGTAACGATCGTCGATGCTCTAGTGAGTTAAGAGAGTTGTGTAGTGTATTTTATATTTAAATACTTTTTATTTTAATTTATATATTTCTTGTATTGTGTGAAGCACTATTTTACAACTAAGTTGTAATGATCTTCAAGCTTGAGGTCTTTTTTATAAAATTTTTTTAAAAAATTGTTTATTTAATTCAATATTTCGTCTTCCTTCGGAAGACTTCTTCAGGAAAATTTTGTTTGATTTTTTGTTTATAAATTATTTTCCTTTCAAATAATTTATAAACAAAAAATCAAAAAAAAAAAAAAAAATTCCTGAAGAAGTCTTTCGAAGGAAGACGAAATATTGAATTAAATAAACAATTTTTTAAAAAAATTTTTATAAAAAAGACCTCAAGCTTGAAGATCATTACAATTTAATTTAAGAAAAAGGTCGAAAAATTAGGATAAAGAAAACTATTTTTCAACTAAATTTATTTGTAAAATTGTATTATCAATAATTCACTCAAATGGAAGTGAATTATTGGAATTATAATAACAAATATTATAATGATTTAATATTAAGAATCCCGTTGTTTTAGTTTATAAGGACAACTTTTTGAAAATAAAGATCAGAATTTTATCAGCCTAACAACAGCTTTCACTAAATTAAGCATTCATCTGCTTATTAGAAATAAAAATAAATAAAGGCATTAAAGCTGCCTCCTAAGATTTATAGCCAGCGGCGTTATTAAGCGCCGGCAACTTACCCCGGGTAGGCAGTTTTTCCACACACTTTTTACTCCCGCACTCAATACTTCACCCTACAGTCACCGATAAGCTTATTCGCCCTCTCCTGCACGCATTCGAGTAGCCCCAAAATAGACTTTTAGGCACCGGCCAAAACATGAGTGTCGTATTGCATTTTCGGTCGGATTAGTTGGTAAGGAGATCGGATCGAGTAAAGTAAATTTTACTCCGTTTTAAAAATCCGAGGCACTTGAATGCTACTTTAGACATAAAAAACAATAAAGTTGCCATTACACGTACGAGGGCGGTTCGGAAACTTCTTAGCCTAGCGCAAAAATCGCGGTATAAACAGAAAAAAAGAAACTTCCATTTCTGCTATGAACACATGTTAAATTTGGTTTCGATCTGGTAACTCCTTCATATAGAAACAGGTGTTCACAAAAGACGCATCCGCGATTTTTTTTTTAAGGAAAAATTAGAAATGCGTGGTGTCATTAAATATTTATATAAAAAGGTTTATTGGGACAAAAAATTCATAATGATATGGTGAATGTGTTAGGTGAAAGTGCTCCTTCATATGCAACAGTAAAAAATTGGGTTGCTGAATTTAAACGTGAAGATGAACCACGTAGTGGATGTCCAAAAACAGCAACAAAAACAGAAATTGTAGCCAAAGTGCATGATATGATATTAAATGATCGACGAATAAAAGTGTGTGAAATAGCTAATATCATGGGCATCTCAAGTGATCGAGTCCATTTAATTTTGGATGAAGAACTACGAGTACAGATGAAAAAGCTTTCTGCAAGATGGGTGCCGCCGCATTTGTTAACAGTCGACCAAAAACGCATAAGAATAAACATTTCTCAAGCTTGTTTGGATCGTTTTAAGCGAAATAAAATGGATTTTAAGCGTCGTTTCATAACTGTTGATGAGACATGGATCCACCACTATACTTCAGAGACAAAAGAAAAATCCAAACAATGGACTGAAGCTGGACGAAGTGCCCCAAAGAAAGCAAAAACAATTCAATCGGCTGGTAAGGTTATGGCAACTGTTTTTTGCGACTTCAAAGGTATTTTATTGATTGACTATCTGCAAAAGGGTAAAACAATACATTTAGAGTACTATTGCAACCTTTTGGATCAATTCCAAAAATTCGAGAAAAACGTCCTGGCTTACAACACAAAAAACAAATTTTTCATCAAGACAACGCACCAGCGCACAAGAGTGTTCTAAGAATGGCTAAAATCAACGAATTAAAGTACGAGTTGCTTGACCACCCACCTTATTCTCCTCATTTAGCTCCCAGTGACTTTTACCTGTTCCCAAATCTAAAAAAAATCCTTGCTGGCAAGCGTTTTACCTCAAGATGAAATTACAGTTGTAAACCACTATTTTGAAGACCTTGAGGAAAACTATTTTAATCAAGAGATAGAATTGCTAGAAAAGCGTTGGACTAAGAGTATTGAAGTTTCAGGAGATTTTTTTGAAAAATAAAAATATTTTTGAAAAACTAACTATTCTCTTTCGTTGATAGGCTAAGAAGTTTCCGAACCGCTTATGTATTTACTAAATAATATTTTGGCAAATTTCTGCAGTACATTTTGCTTTGCTGAAATTTTTTACAGCCGGTTTTTAAAATGTTTCTACGCATATATATTAAATGTTCCGCGTGTTCATAATTTTCTACCGGTCTTGAGTATTTTCACACACAAGGACTTTAAACGTATAGGCTTTTAAGTGTGCATGTGTGAGTACAGTATGATTTGGTGTTATACATATGTAAATGTATAAAATGGTTGGTGTTGTTGGTGCTGTATCACAGACCATTTTCACATTTAAATTGCGGGATTAAAGTCAAGTTTTCATGTAAAAATGCTTTGCTTTTTTTGCTTATATTTAATCTTTTAATAACAAGTAATGAAGTATTAAGAGTTTTAAGGTTCATAAAAATACATGTTGAAAAATTATTATGAATAGAGTATTATATTGGGTCCTTAAAGAGGGAACACGAAAGCAAATTATTTATGCTTAAATTATATTAAATTTGATCTTAAATTTAAGAAATGGATAAGTATAAGGGATTTACCTTATTTGCAATATTAAAACCTTTTTGAAAAGAAAAGTTAGTAATCATAATTTTGCACTCTCCTTACAGTAAAAATCATTATAAAAAGAAAAGTATGGCTATTTTTATGTGTTTTGTAGCTATCTATATGAGTGTATCAGCATTTCATAGGTGCTAACTTAATTTTCAGTAGGATAGCACTTATGACATAAAGACAAATAAATTGGAAACTCACATAAAACAGCTACATTCTCTGATTTTTGTATGAACAGCTTTTAAAGATAAATACAAATAATTATTATTATCATGAATACTTTTTTTATATAATGTCAATAAGTCAATAATAATAATAAATTTATATAAGTTGGACACCGTCAGAAGAAGTGGTTAACATTCTCTACTTCCTCCTCGTCTATGCAACTTCTACAGAAGTCATTATATGGAAAATTTAACCTCCTCGCTTGCGACCATATGTGACAATGATCCGTGAGAACCGCCGCAGCAGACTTGATTTTCGACCATACTAAACCATCTCTCTTATGTGGTCTCAAAAAGTTGACGCTGTACTTGTTTCTTATAGCTCCTAAGCGGGATTCCAACGATACCATTTATATCCCTTTGTTGTAGCAGGACACCGGCCTTTGCCGATTCGCCTGCTACATCACAGCCAGGCACTTCACCCAGAAAAGCTCCAGGTTCGAATGTCTCGTTTAGGGCCATTATTACAATTGACGAATAGTTAACAGTAGAATTTTATCTTACAGATAATTTTTTTACGGTTATTACAAGTTACCATTAACATAAAAAGTTACTGATAACTTAACAGCAGGTTTATCCTCATGTTAAGTTTTAAGCATTTAAAGCTTTCATATTTTCTGCTGAAAATATTGTAACTTCAAGTGTACTCGTAGAAATGGGAAAAATTTAATGATGACTTTATCGTTCACGTTAACTAATGTCAGGTTTAACTAACAAGAACTTTATCGTAAGGTTGTAATAATGGCCCTTAGAGTTATCCGGAATTCACCAACCTGGACGTCCCAGCTTGTGCATACATTGCCACCTTACTATCAGTACAAATATGGATATCCTCAGTGTATATCCTCTAGAACCTTAACCAGTTAGCTGCCGTCATAATGGCCGCGATTTCGGCCTGCGCTTTGCTGCACTCATTTTGCCGACTATAACAAATCCCTCTTTCATACCGGAGGATAAAGATAACCCCACCAACTCCCGATTCCATCGTGGAGCCATCTGTAAAGACTTCAAGCACCTTCCCTTTATGATCTGTGCCGATCATTTCCGAGATCGTGCCTGATAAAGTTACATCAAATCTCTCGTCGCCGGTGAGCAGTGATCATTATTCTCCCGAAGGTTCACTATTCTTTGTATTATTGAGGTATGACAATATGTCGCCTTCTTCCACCATTTTTGGTGGTTGGTCTTATTGTGTTTGCTTTTTCTTCCATTATTTTTTTCACCATGGGATCAGCCGCCTGCCAGTTCAACATAGTGAAAAGTGCTTTCGATGGCGTAGTGCCGGCAGCACCAGATACCATCAAAGCAGCAGTGCGCATTATCTTTTCTAACTCAACCCATTCAAGAATAGTTTTTCAATTTCAGAATCGCCAGAAAACCATATTGGTGAAATCCATCCGGATTTCATTGGGTGGACAGTGGAAGCCGACATATACTATCCAAACAATTAATACGAGTACTTTGCTTATCGTTCCCCTTAAAACCCAAAAATTTTCCCTCCATAATCGACCTGTTACTTTTTGTTATCTTCAGAAAATGCTGGAAAATCTCTCTTTCAATTGATTGTATTTCCTTCTCCTTTCCATTTCTTTTAAACATACATATCTTTTGTGTATTTGTTGTTTTTGTTTTGTTGGGAAAACAAAACAAAACTGTTATTAAAAGAAGACCGCAAAAAGTATTACAACCTTCCAACTTTGACCAGCAACTTAAACAAAAATAATTGTTCATTAATTCATGATTTTTATGTTAGTAACCGCAGTTGCTGGTGGAAATGTCAGTGAAATGTCTCGCTGTTTGCTGACTCGTACATTTATGATCATGTTAAAAACATGTCAAATGTCATTAATGATTAAAAACAACTAATGTTTTCAATTTTATTATCGTAAATTTTCAATCGGCAAATAATCGTGATGATAAAAAAACCAAAAAACCCAAAAACCCAAAAAAAAAACATCTACAAAAAATGAGCAAACTGGACTTTCATAATGTGTAGTATTTTTGCTACATAATTTAAGTGATATTTTCTATAATGATTTGGGGAAAAAGACATTAAGGAGCTGGCTGAGCTTGTAAAATCAATTAAGAAAGCTTCAGAGCGCATGCAACAACAAAATTGTTGGTCTTATTGTGTTTGCTTTGGTATTTGTTTGTATTGTTTTCAAACGGTTGTTGCTGTGACTTAGACCGGGCCAAATTTAATAAAGCACTAATTGAATGTTTCTTTGATTTAAAGTCTATTTTAATCACATTTCTTCTTCATTTTTAAAACAATTTTTTTTTAATATGTGCAAATAAATTTATTTTTTTTTAACGAGTGAAATTAACAGACAGTAGGACGGGTAAATTATACTTAAAAATATGCCAGTACTAACGACGAAATACACCATTGCCAATGTCAGAGTTACAGGGTGGCAGAAACTTAATCACTCTACCGTGGGAAGGAATTTATTTTTATTTATTTATGTATTTGTTTGTACAAACTAAGTATTTTCCAAAAACAGTTAAAAACAATAGCTCTATTCACAATCTTGTGCAATTGTGATTGCAAATTTATGCAATTGCAAATATATGCTATCAATTTTGAACCACCTCTGTTGGTGTAATTTGCACTACTTTTTGCAAAGCACGAAATTCAGAGCTGATTGATAACTAGAGTGGAAAATAATTGACTAAAATTTTAGTCAAAAATAAATATGCCGAAAAAAATAGTTAATAATTAGAATTTTAATAGAAAAAGTGATTTTAAGTTAGATAAAGACATCGATTGGCGATTACGAACTAATTGGCTTGCATTGCAATTAACTTGTGCATAAGCATAGCAAATAAAAACTATAGGTCGATTCCCAATCTTGTGCATTTGAGATTGCAAATTTCTGCAATTGCAAAAGTGAAATTTTTAGGTATATTTTGTTAGTGTAAAGTTAAAATATGCTCCAATATTTTGCAAATGCAATGATGCAAGGCCATTTGCACAAGATTGTGAATAGGGCTTATAGGTTTTAAGTATTGCATATACACATAAGACATTGATGTGTATTTTGTCAGTGTAGAGTAAAAATATGCTAACCTTTTTGCAAATGCAATGATGCAATACCATTTGCACGAGACTGTGAATAGAGCTAATTTAACATTAAAAAAGAAAAATTGGAAAAACACAACAACAATAGTATTTAGGAATAGTATTCAAAAATAAGTCTTTTAAAGCTTGTAGCATTGCTGGTATTTTTAATTATAGTTGGTGGGTTATTCCAGAGACGAATAGCATTAGGAAAAACTTGCCATTCAGACACTAGGCTTCGATGTCTTATGGGTACTAAATTATTCGTGCGATTGAGGGTGTTGAACCTTAATTTTTCAAACAAATATCCAGGCATTTCTGTTGTGATAATTTGATGAAGAAATAAAAGAATTCGCATTTTTAAAAGGTCATCGAATTTAACACCGTATAGTTTTTTTGTAAAACTTGATATACAATCAAATCTACGAAGTGCAAAAACATATCTCGCAATGTTGTTATACAGTACATTTAGCTTTCGTCCTGATTCTGCATCGCAAGAAGAGTAAATTTTACATCCATACATTAATGAGGGTACTAGGTATGTTTTGGCTAGCAATAGTCTAATTTTTATTGGTGTATAATGCTGACTGAGCCAGAGAGTTTTTAGCATTGAGTAAGTCTTACCACAGTTATAAATTATGTGATCACTCTAGGTAAGCGTGCTGTTGAAAACAACGCCCAAATTTTTTGCGCTTTCAACTATGTCAATAGGTTGATTATTTATATGTATGCTAGGATTCGTGGTTATTTTACTTCTTCTTTTTCATATTACGATGCACTCTGATTTCTTTGGACTTAGGCTGAGACCATTTAATGTTGCCCAATTGAAGACCCTATTCAAATCACAATTCAAGATGGCCTCGCTCGATATCATGATGCCCACGCATTCTCCACTGTTGTTGAGTCAGCTATTATCTCCAGTTCCCTACGAGTTTCCGCCAATCGAATACACTTTAGAAAGTGTGTTCAGCGTCGTCCAGGATTTCTTCTTCGTATAAACAAAAGGGTGTGTTATATTTGCCAATTTTCTGTAAGTAGCTCCGATAATAGCCGTCACCTGTCAGCACTTGAGTCAGATAATACTCGTAGTTCACATTCCCCTGCCGTCCATTCAGCCATTTCTCGATATTGGGAATGAGACGTTCCGTCCATCTGCATGCTTCCAATGTCTGCGTAGCCAATCTGTCTTGATATCCATGCCTTCTTTCCTGCTAGAATCTGTAGATCTATTGCGATCATACCTGCTATTACTGCAACCGCGCCCGCCGATACCAGATGCAGATGCGACCCGTAAAGTTGCTGGCCTTTGCACTGCTAATAATGGCTTTGCTCTACTTTGTATCCTAACTTTCTCCCTCCAGATTTCACTCCCATACAAAAGGATGCTAATGCAAGCCTCCATTGAAAGTTTCCGTTTTTCTGGCTTAATTGTCCTGTTATACCAGTAGACTTGTTAACAGCATACTGAACTTGTTCTGAGAACGTTAGCTTTGAGTCAAGCCTTATCCCCAGATAACTCACGAATTTCCTCGTTGTCAGGATCAAGTCATCAAACTGTATATCAATTTCCATTGGACTATGACATATGTACATTAGACAGCTGAAAAATACTTTTAATAAAAATACTTGTTTAAGGCGTAATGATTCAATCGTGAATGATTTTATTCTTAAATTCATCACTTTTTATTCCCAGAATAATGTCAGCCGTCATCTGACCTCTTTATAGCCGATATTTCAGCTTGAAGAGCACTACGTCTATCTAGTAGTCTCAAATTGCAGTATTGAATTCTTCTATGTAAACGCCTCCCCCAACTCTTTTTCCCCTTCAAGATCCATCCGTGTAAATATAGAAGTATCCAGATTTTAATGGAGTTTCCTCGATTTGGTTCCTTGAGAGGAATGTTTTTGGGATGCAATAGTCAATCGCAGTAGATCGGGGACTAGATCCTTTCCAATCTCAAGTATATTAGCATGTCCCCATGGTCTGTAAGTACATGCTTCTGCAGTTTTCAGCCTGATCGCTGTAGTTTCCAGCCTGATCCAAGTCACATGTCATCCAGCTCCTAAGAAGAATACTTAGTTTCCAATGATAGAGAAAGCTTTGATCTATTATTTATAAAACTTTGTAAATGGTGTAGACGCTTTTATATTTTAGTTGTTTAAATGAAATGACTTTTAAAATTGATGTTGATGTTGCTGCTGCTATAGCTGCTGCTGTTGTTAAAGGCAGCTTATGTTGTTGTATATATTAAAGTTGTTGCTGTTGTTGCTGGGGTCACCTCACCCAAAGAGGTCGAGAAAGCTATAATAACAAAATGAATCGTTTAACTCTTCTAGTAATCAAGTCAATGAGTCAAATTGTAAGAAATAAAAAAACAAACAAAAAAGTTGAAAGAAAGAAAAAAACAAAAAATTAATTTAAAAATGATGAAGTAACCAGGTACTTGAATTAATCGCTGTTTTTCATATTTTTTTCCCCTTGCCAGTTATTTAGGTTATTACAAACATTAACAGCAACCGTTGAAATCATGCCATTGAAGGCGTTCAACAAAAACTCAGCGGTAAAGCCGGTGATTAAAGAAAATATTTAAACGAATGATCGTTCGGTCGATCAGTGATGAAAAAAAGTCAGTCAGCAATAAGTTTTTAAAGCATCTTGCAAAATTTTAACCTCTTTTTGTTGCACTATAAGCCAGTGTGATTGTGATTAACTTAAGCACCATGATTTCCTCCAATCATTTAAAACATTGTTTGCAATTTTGCTGCCCTGTTGTTTCTCTCTTTTTTTCTCTTTTTTTTTTATCCCAACATCACAATTTAAACAAAACGATTATTAGGGTCAAAATATTTGTCCTTCCATTTAAAAGTCTGTCTGACTGCGAGTCTGTCTGTCTGCCTGTTTATGCTATCATTTCTTATTTAATAAAATTTTCAATTTATTAAATGACTTTTAAACGTTATAAAACCGTTTAGATATTTTTCCTATGATATGCGCTGAAAAGAGAGAAAAGAAAAAAAAAAACTAAAAAGCGTGAAAGAAAGATTTGAAAAATCACTGCAAGCCTGCAAAAATAAATTGACAAATTATTTCATTAATTATTTTTATTTAAGACTTAACATTTGTTTCATAAATTAACTTATCATTGAAAGAGATCTTTCAAAAAAAAAAAAAAAAAAAAAACCAAAGATCGGCAGAGGAAAAAAGGCACAAATAGTTAGTATATTGTATTCATTATGTAATGGAAGTTAAAAATAGTCGTACAAAATTGTTATCGATTTTTTTTATTAGTTACTTTTCTGCTGATCGTTTTGTAGTGTTTGTTGTGCTGGTGTTGCTAAAAAAAACAACACAAAACAAAACACTTCTAGCAAAAACTTCAATGGCAGAGAGGGAAGTTAGCCCAATCGTCGTGGTTAAAGTAGGTTTTTAAATCAGCTAAAGTAGGTTTTTAAAATAGTAGCTTATAATTGTTTTATAAGCTAAGGTATTTATTTTTATATAATTTTATTTTATTATATTGTACGAATTATTTTTAAAAATTTCGCAGATCACAATTTCAAAAAAAGAAGTTTTGTTTTGAGTTTGTGCTAGCATCTAGCGCTAGGTAGCTTCAATATCAATCCGGCCTAGTATGACAACATTTCCTAGGATCAACCCTGATTGTCAGTAGATTTGCAAACTTTGAAAAATATTTTCAAACATTTAACTATAAAGTATTTCATTATATTAAAGAAGACAATGACAATTCAAAAATAGGAATGTTCTAATAATATATCTCAATCACAAAAATAGAATTTTTTTTCACATGTTGTGCCTATTTCTCAGCAATTTATTCATATGTATGTATTTTGCTTTGGTTTTTATTTTTTTACTTTTATATTGGACCAGTACTCAGAGAATGACCCCTACATAGAACTAGGAGCAATAGGTTGTGAGGAGGAGGAAAGAGGGAGTAGTGTTTGTGAACATTACTCTTTAACTTTCCAACGTTATCACAGACAGGAAACACGTCCGCAGGCAACTTATTCCACAGGCGTACAGCTGAAGAACCAATTCTCTCTGTAATGCATAGTACGATTATGGTTAATCGACTAAAAATGTGGAAGAAGATCCCTAATCTCGTCAGATTAAAGTCCATTGTAGTAACGATAGAACAGAGTAACGCACCCCACACTGCGGTGATGCTCCAGTGAGTCAATAGAGTTAGATACCCTACTGTCACCGTTGAGCTTCTTCGCCCTTTTGAGTAAGCCTACGTTTGAGTAAACCCAAAATAAACTTTGAGGCACCGGCCCAAACATGAGTGTTGTATTCCATTTTTAATCGGAGGTAGGTGGTATAAATATTAAGGAGGTAAGATGGAGTGAAGTACATTTTACACCGTTTCAAAAAACCAAGGCACTTGAATGCTTCTTTGGAGACATGAAAAATGTGTTCAGTCCAGCGAACATCACACTGTATCTTCATTCCAAGAACATCAAGAGCATCCGATTCCTCAATATTTATACCATCCATGAGTACAGATGAAGCAGCATTTCTGGTTGTTTGTTTATGTGTTAATAAACAACACTGGGTCTTACGAGCGTTACAGGCGACCCTGTTTTTACGACCCCATTCTCTGAGAAAGCTCGATATAAACCTAGAAAAGTCATCACCGACACCAAAAGCAGTAAGTTTTCCTAGTAGTACGCCATGACACACTCTGTCAAACGCTTTTGATATACCCAGAGCTTTAAGAATTCTGTGCTTGATTCAAGAATTTTATACTTATTTTGAGACATTGCATGATCACCTGTATATTACTTATACTTAAATTTTTGCGTACGTTTCGTACTAAAAGCAGGTAGAAAATACTTGAATTTAGTAAAAGCTTTTTGTTCTATACGCTTTTGCGCTTTCAGTTTAGATAGTTGTTTTAATTAATAAAAATACAATAGTTGTTAATCAAAATAAGGGTTGCTTTCATTCCCTTCACAAACCATAAATTCACATCGATCGAAACATTTCACAAGCAAAAAGAGAAAAAGAAAACAGTAAAAAGCAACCTAGTTATCTAAAAACTAAAATCCAAATACTCTTACCACACTCCAAAAGAGTAGAAATAGGAAAAAAACTGAAACTAAAAATGATCTACAATAAAAAAAAAAAAATCTGTACAGAAAAATAAATGAAAAACGAACATGACACAAGATCAGTAACTGATAACAGACAATTTTTTTTCGCTGTTCCATCATCATCACCAGTACAGCAACAAAGACAGTGCTGTTGT
This sequence comes from Thecocarcelia acutangulata, assembly GCA_914767995.1. Taxonomy (NCBI): domain Eukaryota; kingdom Metazoa; phylum Arthropoda; class Insecta; order Diptera; family Tachinidae; genus Thecocarcelia; species Thecocarcelia acutangulata. The sequence continues at coordinate 32,333,176 of OU612094.1, read as the reverse complement.
CTTCGCCGTCCACTCTTCGTCAGCATCATCATCATCATCGTCAACATCACAGTCATCTCTAACAACTTACAGCCAACAAACCAACAACCATCTCCTGAAACTCATCTTAGAAAGAAAACTAAGAAAAAGAAGAAGAGGATTTTTCACAAAACTAGACAGTAACATTTTATATAAATAAATAAATACATTTTTTTCATAAGTATCTAGACTTGCAATAAAAAAAAAGTTAAGTTTTTAAGCAACAATAAACTGCAAGTACTTGTAGCTGTTTGGTGCTGGACTGGCGTAAAGTGATGGTTGTTGTGTTTTCTTTACGAGATGGACTATAAGAGACAAGATATTGTTTAAGTATTTGTTGTTTTTGTAATTGTTGTAATACACCTTCAACCTTTGCTGCAACATTTCTAATAACTGCAACCAAAAGTCGAAAGAAAGAAAAACACACACACACACACACAAACGAAAATAATAAAAATGATCTGTTGAGGAACATGAAGCGAGAAGAAAATCTTAAACTTAACATCAATGGCAAAACAGAAAAAAAAAATTAAACATTTTCAACATGCAACACATTTAATCAAAGTAGGAACAAGAGTGCATGCAACTCAGCACTTGCCAGAAGATTTTAAGAATCTGAACATCATCAGCAGCAGCAGCGGCAGCATCTGCATGACGTAACACGTCATTGTTGAGCAATTGAAGTAGTGTAATTTTGTAATTCTACCCACTTGTTAAATATGGAGCTTAAAAATTGAGATATTTTTATGTTATAAAAAAAAGCATGTAAAATGTATGTGAAGCGAAGTCAAAAATAATGATGATAATTGTAGAAACCCTTCATCTGCTGTCAACAATTACATTCAACATACGATTTTTTTTTTAGAACTTACACTAAAAGATAATAATAAAAAGAGAAATTCATTTCTTTTGTTGGCGTTTTCGTTCAAAATTTTACGAAATTGCTTATAATAAAATCTCGCAAAAGTAGAAAAAAATTTTATACCAAAAAAATAATCGTAATTATCAGTTCCTATTTTCAGTTTTATATAAAAAATTCAACAGTACTTATTTTCAAATAAATTTATTTTTTGCAGCTTCAGATCTTTGTTTTTTGTTTTATTAAAATTTACTTTTAAAAATCCTTTATTTCTCGATATTTCGATAACAATTTGTTATTATCGTCAGGAGAAATTCAAATGTTATTACAAATTTTATAACAACATTTTAATTTCTCCTGACGATTATAACAAATTGTTATCGAAATATCGAGAAATAAAAGATTTTTAATAGTTAATTTTTTATGAAACAAAAAACAAAGATCTGAAGCTGCAAAAATTAAATTTATTTAACAAACGAAGATCACATAATATTGAGATAAAATAAGTATTTATTTTCGATATTTCGATAACAATTTGTTATCATTGTCAGAAAAATTAAAATGTTATAAAATTTTAATTTTCCTCACCATGATAATAAATTATTATCGAAATATCGAAACTTTGCTGCAAATTAATTACTTAAACAAGATCAAATAACTAAATATTATATACAATCGTAATTATTTTTATTTCTTATTTTTGCATCTAAAGATCGTTTTATGTTATAATATGTGATTTTATAAGAACTATCGGAAATTAAAAAAAAAAAAAAACACATAAAATTCAGAAAAATGCATGAAATATTTATTTGGATCGATAGTTGGGTCGATATATATTAATGTTTGAAGATTATTTCATGCAAATGTTGGCCGCGGCTGCGCCTCAAATGGTCCATCCGCTTAGTCCAATTTTGGCATACTCTTTCCAACATTTCGGCCGGTATCTCACGAATAATGTTGGCAATGTTGGCTTCCAGTGCGTCAATCGAAGCGGGCTTGTCGCTATAGACATTAGCCTTAACATAGCCCCACAAAAAATAGTCTAGAGGCGTTAAGTCGCACCATCTGGACGGCCAATTGACTGGTCCCAAGCGTGAAATAAACTGTTCCGAACTCGCCTCTCAATTGGTCCATCGTTTCGCGTGCTGTGTGGCACCGTCTTGTTGAAACCACATGTCATGCAAGTCAAGCTCTTCCATTTAGGACAAAAAAAGTTTGTTATCATCGCACGGTAGCGCTCACCATTCACAGTAACGTTGTGATTCCCATAATCTTTGAAGAAATACGGCCCAATGATGCCGCCAGCCCATAATCCGCACCAAACGGTTGTGTTTTGTGGATGCATTGGTAGCTCTTGCAATGCTTCTGGCTGCTCTTCACTCCAAATACGGCGGTTTTGCTTGTTCACGTATCCATTCAACCAGAAATGAGCCTTGTCGCTGAACACAATTCTTCGATAAAAAAGTGGATCTTCATCTAACTTTTTAAGAGCCCATTCAGCAAAAATTTGGCGTTGTGGTAGGTAGTTTGGCTTCAATTCTTGCACCAGCTGTATCTTATAATGCTTCACACCCCAATCTATCCGCAAAATTTTCCACGTAGTGGAGTAACAGAGGCCCAATTGCTGCGAACGGCGCCGAATCGATAATTCACGGTCATCACCAACACTGTCAATCTTTAGCTGCAAAAATAAGAAATATTTACCTAAACAAGATCAAATAATTAAATATCAAACGTAATTATTTTTATGAAAAAAAAAAAAAATTTATTTTTGATATTTCAGTTAAAGTTACGATTTTTAAAGAAAAAACGTTTACGTGAATTTTAAAGAGTTTTATTTATTTCTTAAAACGGAAGTTAATTGAGAAAGTAAACAAGATTATTTTTATAAAACGTGCCAAAAAGTAAACTTTTCAATGAAAACTATAATCTAGCGAGCATGCACTTGCTTTTTCTCATTGTCAACAAAGAGAAATTAACACCTCGAAAGCATGCTTTCCATATAATTGTTTTGGCGTTTTTTTTTCGCTTGCAGAGGAAAAACACATTTTTACATTCACAGAAAGTTGTTGCCCTCTGCGTTATGTCGAGCTGATAAAAAACCTCCTCTTCTTCCCTGATATAAAAATTTCTACTCCAAAACCATTCATTCGGGGTAGATTTCAAATGTCCCAGCGGCTAAAATACCCCTTCCTTTATATAAGACTGCGTCCAGGGTATTGTATATACGAGGTCAAATTAAAAAAACCATTATTTTTAATTTGATCAAAACATATTTATTTATTCATCAATAACTATCTTGATATAATACACTTATGCCAGCGCTTTTTCCAATTCTCGAAACACTCCCGAAATGCGTTTTTTGCTAGCGCCAACAGTTCCTGTTTCGAGTTTCCTTTTATCTCCTCAATCGTAGCAAAAAGCCGGCTGAAGCATGGGAACGGGTTTGTTTTTGGCCAAAAACTCACGCTCAAGCATCGTTGTCTGAGCTGGTGCGTTTTATTGATGCAAAATCCATGATTGTTTTTTCTACAACTCTGCGCGTTTCTGATTAATTGTTTAGTGCAAACGGCGCCTAACTTCCTTATTGACTGTATTCCTTACAACAGCGAGCAAAACCTTCACATATGACCTAACTTGACGTGATTTTTTCGGTTTTGGCTCCTTCCAAACGCTTCCATTGGGTTGATTGTGCTTTGGTTTCAATATCATAGTCATACACCTATGATTCGCCACCAGTTATCACCTTTTTGAAGAAATCTGAATCGTGGTTGACGATGTTCAACAGCTCCTGAGCGTTGTCCATGCGACGTTGTTTTTGCTCAAAATTTAGCGATTTTGGAACAATCTTCGCTGCCGCAAGTTTCATGCCTAAAACATCTCTAAAAATTGCTTGGCACGAGCCGAACGATATGGCAACATTATCACAGCAATCTCTCCGATAGTATTTCTACGATTATCCAAAATCATTCTCTTTACTGCTTCAATATTTTCATCGGACGAGCGTGGACATTTACACCTTCTCAACCGGTTATACTACAACTGAACTTGTTCTGTGCTCATAGTAGACTCGCCAAACGCCACAGCTAACACTTCAAATATCTTTGCACATTTCATTAAATTTTCTACACAAAACTTAATACAGTTTCTTTGATCCATTTTTGCGAATAGTAAAAAATCGAAGAGCACACCAAACTACGACTAAACTTTTTATCTGTCAAAAACAAACTGAAAATCCGAAATGGCTGATATTGCCAACACATATATAACTCACGAAATTTCGATTCTTTGAATAAACCTCGTAATCCAGTTCAGCAGTTCCCAAATCTGACTTTTTTTTCTAGGCAGTACTTGCCCCGGGAAGCAGGATTTGTCTTAGTGTGCATCTAACTAGTTCTGCTTTCTATTGAGGAGTACAAGTCCCTAATTTCTTAGAAATAAAACTATAGGAAGCATGACTTAGGAAGCGCTTATAAAGAACAATTGATAGAACGGATTTCAGCAAAGCCCGCGGTAGGTTCTATTTTGCAGATCATCACGGGACTGATCATCATCAAGGTGCCTTCATCTTGACTAAGACATTCTGGCTGAGGTTTAAATCTAAAGTCGCAAGGTTAACTGAGGAGTTACCAGTCTTCGAGCTGTTTGGGGTTCTACTGCGAAGTGTGACAGGATACTTAAATCTAGTACCACAGGAATCGGGAGCTCCAAGAACTTGTTGTTGATCGGTTATGGTATGGCCCTACGCAGAGTACCGTGGTGCTTCTAGTTTAGACCCAACTTGCAGGGATAGTTTTTTTGATCTCAGTGTAGAGTAGCATTGCAAACTGGAGCGGAGCCTTTCTAGTACTCCTACAAAGGGGGAGATAATGTCCAACCAGCATTAGATCGAATTGGTACTCATGCATGTAAGTTTGTCATAGGTAGGGTTGCTGGTGAATGCATTGTGTCTCATTCGGTGGTAATATCACCGTGTAATATGGTTACAATGGCAGTTAAACACGGAGATCGCTCTCACTTGTTTCCTGAGGGAGTTATTTATTTACGTCTATACACTATAAGTCCTTACAGACTAAAGAAAAAATATAAAGCAGTACAATTACGTATTTAAGTCCAAAATTTCTTTTCGTTTTAAAACATCATTTGATTCAGGGATTCAGAGATTGCAACGAAACGGATCATTGTTAACATAGATAGTCCTGTGATAATCTAGACTTATTAGTTGATAGTTATGGGTTGCTCTAGTTGGTACACTGAAATTTACTTTGCTCAGCAGAAACTTGAAATTAACTTTACTGCAAATCAATCCAAGGAGTAAAGAGATACTAAGCATGGTTCGATGACATTTCAAAGTTGTTAATTTAATGAGTCCAAGCCTACTTTCATACGATGGCAGCACATACGAGTACCATCCAAACCCCCATCGGCAGATAATAAGAATTTGTTTTTAGCTAGATTCAATAATATTTATATGAATGGCGAAGGAAGGATCCCATATAATTGATCCATGTTCAAGATTGGGGCGAACCAAAGATATATAAAGTTGCTTTGTAACATCACGGTCTGAAAATTCTTTAGACCATCATTTCATAAATCTAAAAACTCCACAAGTCTTATTAATAGTTAGCGCAATGTGATGCCGAAAATCAAGCTTTTGATCAAGGATGGAATCTCAAATCGGTAATAGTGTTAACTTTTTCAATCGCAGAATGAACTATGTTATCACACTCCGATATGGAGTATCCGGGCCGTGATACGTCTCATTCAAAGAATTATGGTGATATTATTTCTCCAGCCCAAAATCTGTACTACACAGTGACACATCCTACCCTATTTCTTATTTTCCTCAACGACCTTCTCTAACAAACTTCCAACCCTATCCACTCTTTCGCAGATGGCAGCAGCATTTGTCACTCTTACTCTTTTGATCATAGGCCCAGCCTATCAGAGATCACTGCCAAGAGGCTAAATATGAACGATTCACTGAATAGTGATCTTCTATTAATCTCCGAATGGGGTCGTAAAAACAGAGTCGCCTTCAACGCTCGTAAGACTCAATGTTGCTTATTAACGCTGAACAGTGTGATGTTCGCTGGAATGAACACATTTTTCATGTCTCTAAAGAAACATTTAAGTGTCTCGGTTTTTTGAAACGGTGTAAGATGTACTTCACTCCATCCGACCTCCTTATTATTTATACCACCTACATCCGACCGAAAATGGAATACAATGTTTGGGCCGGTGCCTCAAAGTCTATTTTGGGGTTACTCGACCGTGTGCAGGAGAGGGCGAAGAAGCTCATCAGTGACAGTAGGGTATCCAACTCTATTGATTCACTGGAGCATCGACGCAGTGTGGGGTGCGTTATTCTGTTCTATCGTTACTACAATGGATTTTGCTCTGACACTACTCCCTCTTTCCCCCTCCTCACAACCTATTTTCCTAGTTCTGGTACAATGCACTGCATATGTAGGGGTCATCCCCTGAGTACTGGTCCATTATAAAAGAAAAAAAAAACATTGCGGATGCATTTCTGACATCAAGGTGAATGGGTTCTTTATCGCTTAGGATGATTTTGCTTGAAAAAATCAGCTTTGATATTTCGATGCAATAGAGCGTTACATATTTACTAACCCTAAATTGTCAGCTTTCGAATTGTGTTTAGTTTTGGTTTTCCAACACTTTGTATACTAGTCTCTAGCTGATGGGCCGATTTTTGTCAATAAGGTTTTTTGCACTAGTGCAATGAGTAGTCACGAAGAATCAAAGGGGAATCAATTTTATATAAAGTGTTGGTATTCGGACCAGTTCAAAGAAATACAAATTTTCTTTTAATTAAACAGTACATTGAAAGAAACTTACTTTAGTACATAATACAAAAAGTAAATCTTTAGAGGAGTTTTCTGGAGATCACCATCATTTAAAGTGTCAACAAGAACAACAACACAATATTGTTTTCCTTGTTTCTTCTTTTGCTGTTTTAGTTTAACTTACATAAATGAACTCAGATAAACCATCTATTCCCTTAAACGATTTTATAATTGTTTTGCTTTCGGTGCACACACTTATGACTTGTAACTGATCCAATCAATAATTTTTGTTAATGTAGCCAGCTACCCAGCTACCCAGCTACAAATATGAAAGCTGATTGATTCTTGTTGGGTGTTTAAGGGAATTAACAGAAGCAGTGCACTATGGGTCAGCTGGTTTTTAAAGGATGAATTTTCTTGTTTAGTTTTCCTACTTAGGGTTTTCCAATTTCTTTTGAATTATTTCATAAAGTCGCCAAACAGAGGAATTTGGTTCTGCCCCACAGTGCGGCATTAGCTTAGGGAATAAGTGCATTAGTTTTTGTTTTCTTGTCAACAGTGTTGTTTCTGTTGTTATTGCAGTTGTTAAGATTTCTAGCAACAATTATGGAATAAAAAACTCACCTTCATCATCTTTGTATCTGTTATTTTGACCAAGTGGCAGGCTACAAATTAAGTGAACACGACGAAGAAGAAGAAGAAGAAAAAAACAATCCTACAGTAACAACAATAAATGCAATGAAAAAACAAAAAATGTAAAATAACAACTACAACATGACAAAACAAAAGGATCATTTAACTTTTAAGTTCAATTTTGTTGCTGTGGTTACGGCTGCTGCTGCTGCTGCTGCTGTAAGTGTTGCTGTTGTTCATGGTAGATGACAATGTTAAGATGTGCCAACAACAAAACTGTCTTCTTTATTTTCTTGTTGCTGTTTTTTTTTCCTCCACTCGCATTTTGTTGGCCTGTCTTTCTGTCTGTAGTTGTCATCTAAAAAATAGTAAAAACTCCTCGAAACTATCATGTTCTGGTGCGCTAAGTTTCATTTAATATGCCACTCGATTTGTAACTCCTTCTACATACATCTCCTACTTCTTTTAGTGTTTTTTATTTTTTTTTGGAAATTGTTGCAGTTTGTTCGTATTGTTTTCTGAAAAAAAAAAATTGGAGCTGTTGTTTGGTTTCTTTAACCTTTTCAACCTGAGCTCCGGTAGGAATGACAATGACGACAGAAGGAATGAAAAAAAAGACTTACTACCGCTGTCTTACAAAAAACAAATAAAAAAAATATACTGACAAATGTATTTAAAAGGTGGCAACACCATTAATTTAAATTGTTGAATTTTGTTAAGTGCACAGTAGTTTAATAATGGAAAAAAGTTGTTTTTCTTTTTAACCCAAAGCTTTTAAACGTGTGCCAATAAAAGTCCATTAAGTCCTTGTCTGATAAAGTTGAGAATATTACAATTTCTTTTACTTTGTACTAACAATTAAGTTTTTTATTCGCTATTTAAGCTTCTAACATTTATACCAATAAAAAATTATAAATAGCTTGTTTTCTATGTTTCCCAGCTATTTATATGTCGACATTTCATAGGAACTACCCTAATCATCAGTAGACTTTGGAAATTTTTGAAAGATTGTTGGGTTATAAAGTTGAATGTTTGAGAATATCTTTCAAAAACTGTTAAACTTTAGTATCACGAATGTGGTGATACTGAAGAATGAAGGATCCAAAAGTTTTCCGTTTTCATCTGTAAGTTAGCAATATTTCCTTATGTGACAAACCATATAACCGCTTATAGGTGCTTTTTGTTTAGTGTAATACTTGCAAATTCTAGAAATTTTTTCATCAAAATAATGTTCGTCAGTTGCTGTTGATATTTACAGCCAGTTTATCAATCTCGACAGCGTGCTTGCGTTCGCAATCTAAGCGAAAGAAATTTGATTTGTTTTGGTCTAACTTTTTTTTATGCGAACGATATGTCAAACCTCAATAAAAATACATAAGAATATACGAACGATTAATTGTGAAATAGACAAACCCAAATTGATTCGAATGCGAGTGACTAGCTTTATTTCGTATTTATTTTCATTCGAAATTGGTAAACTGCCTGTTAACTTCCATTCAAAACTTTGTTCTGCACTGCAGCCCTAGTTAAATACGTAAGTACGCAGAATAGCCAAATTTAGCCTGAGGCTAATTTACAAGCTTTTATTGAAACACCCATTACATCCACTGAAAATTACTACTTTATTAGCTGGCCGTGTCATTGGTCCACATGTCTTCAAAAACGAGGCTGGTAAACGGTATAGGGACATGATTGGACACTTTCTTGCACGTCCATTAGCTCTTCCCGGGAAACAGGTTTGCCTTGACATATTCCTAATCAGGGCACTCTGTTTTTCGGGTAAAGAGGGAAAGGTGCTCCTCGTTTGTTGTAGCAAATAAAACTCTAGGAAGCCGCATGACTTATGTTGTGTTGGCTTCCGAAACCCCTACCAAGGGTATAAATTGGCAGAACGGGGATCAGCATGGTCCCCAAGTGGTGCTTCCCGGGCTGATCATGGTTGAGGTGCCTACCTTGGCTGAAACGTTCTGGCTGTGGTTGCAACCTAAAACGAAGGAAGGGAATGTTAGTATCCTTGATAATTGTTTGGCATGACTTTTTTCCGGGACTATCAACCTCCTGAGGATCTGTTGCCTTTACAACAGATACCAGTACTGTGAGGAACCAGTGGTGATGGTAGACGGGTGAGTTGGTTTAAGAGCCGATGATCTTAGTGGGCTTCGGCCTACCAACTCATTCAGCCTTGTCTTCCATTGATTGCTAGGAAATTGCATACAGGAGCGATTAGAAGACCCGAACTTCTGAACAGGAAGTTTCTCACATGGCTGGAAATATATGGCATAAATTGCTACCCGTGTGAGCCTAGTCAGCCGCAAGGGGACGCTGGTGAATCGTAAATAATTCACCCTGTGAAACTGGTCCGTCAACAGATACGGCCGCAAAGCAGGTGCTGATATAAATCTTTTTCACAACCTCCATTAGCTCTCCTCGGGGTTCAGGTTTTGCCTTGTCGTATTCCTAACCAGGGCACTCTGTTTTTAGGGTAAAGAGGGGAAGGAGTTCCTCGTTTGGTGTAGCAAATAAGATTCTAGGTAGCCGCATAAATTATGCTGTGTTGGCTTCTGAAACACTTACCAAATTGGCAGATCAGGGATCAGTATTGTCCACGGGTAGTTCTGTTTGCAGTTCAACCCGGGCTGATCATGGTTGAGGTGCCTGCCTTGGCTGCAACGTTCTGGCTGTGGTTGAAACCTAATACTCAAGAAGGAGGAATTAGTATCCTTGATAATTGTTTAGTGTGTGGCTTTTTGCGGGGACTAACAACCTCCCGAGGTTCTGTTGCCTTAACAACAGATGCCTGTACTGTAAGGAAGCAGTGATGATGGTTGGACGGGTGCGCTGATTTAATGGCTGATGCTCTTAGTGGGCATCGGCTTATCAACTCATTGAGCCTTGTTTTCCATTGATTGCTGGAAAATTGCATACAGGGGGGATTATATGGCTATAAATATATGGCAAAATTAATACCTGCATGTGCCACACCGGGGTGCTGGTGAATCGTGCGTAATGCACTCCGCGGAATTAGTCTATCATCAGATAAGGCCATAAAAGTAGGTGTTGATGTCTATCTTTTTCATTCTTTCCCTTGCTTACGGACGAGTAACTTCAAGCCACCGGCCCATACATGAGAGTTGCATTGCATTTTCAGTCGGATAGATGGTATAAGTTAATGGATGTTAATGGCTACTCTGTTATACAGTTGGTACATTGGATTCTTCCCTAACGAGATTGGAGATCTTGTTCCTGAAAGCAACATATTCTTACGTAATATACGAACATCACCCAGGGCTTATTTATTTGTGGTCGATTGTTTAGTATATCGTATAACATATTACAGAGAGAATTTGTTCAGCCGTGTGGTTCGTCTATGGAATAAGTTGCTCAAGTCAAAGGTTCATAAACACTACTCCCTCTTACTGCCTTACTTAGTAGTTCTGGTATAATGCGCTTTATATATAGGGGACATCGTCTCACAGAAAAAATTATTGTAAAAATAAAATCAACAACATTTTTGTCTGAAAAAATAATTTGTATGCATATACATAAATATCAAAAGAATAAGCTTGGATATCGTATATTGTTGTTGTTTAAAAAAATAGTTGTTTTCGATCAATAATTATTTTTACTAAACTTTTGCTTGAATCCACGAATTCCTTTACAGGTCCGCATTCAAACAATTTATTAATAGATTCAACGAATTTCGTTATTGAACACGAAGAAATTTTTTTTCTGTGCTGAGAGTTTGTTCAAGCTAAAAATATGTAGAATTTGGCAAATTTTTATTATCGGTTTAAAGTGCAATTTATGACATTTACTGTTTGATAATGATATGTAAATATTGACCACGACTACGTTTGCAGCGGTCCATGCGGAAAGTCCGCAGCATAGCTACTAGTATCTCGCGAATAACTCGAGTAGTGTTGCTTTCCAAATCAGTCATAGCTGACTTATTCCTGAAGACCTTAGACTTTACATGTCTCAAGAGAAAATAGTCCAAAATTGTGAATCGCAGGATCTAGGTGGGCAATTTTTTCTACAAAAATATAAAAATGTCCATTGTTTCACGGGCTGCATGACTACTAGCGCCGCTTTGTCCAAAGCAGAGCACATCGAGCTCATGTGCTTGAATTTCAGGAAGCACAGAGCCCCTTAAAGTGATGCGATAACGGTTACCATTGACGGTAACGGTCTACGTGTACACTCTCAGCTAGAGCTGCTACTCGTATATATTTTCCTACGACGTACTGAATGCGATCTAAACGGTAAAGTATCATCCACTAACATTAACTGGAACTCAAATTTGCGAATGCTATTAACAATAGTTCTTTCAGTAAGTCAATTATGCGTACCTTAAGTTCATCGACGTTGCCTTTCGCAATGCAGCTGAACAACTTGGATACATTGTTGTGGTGTGTGTCTTTTCATGTTGACTTGTCAAACGATACTGAACAAAAATGACAAAAGAGTTTGATATGAGGCAAAAGTGATCTGTCAAAAAAAGCCTATTGAAAATAAAATTTCCCGATGAATCGCCCGATAAGATTTATTTTCCTTTTCTGGGTGCCAATTCTGCTTTTGGCAATCTTTAATAACTGGCCAACAATTTTCCACTCTCTGTCCACTTGAATTCATTACATCAAACCACAGTCATTAGTATTTCTTAAGTTAATTTTTTGTTGCCATTTTATTCTTTTGGAAACTACCGACAACGCGACATATCGTATCGTTAAAGTAATAAACAAATGCAACGAAATTTATACATATATAAAAATAAAGAATGAAGTTTGTAAAGCTTATATTGTATTAACAAAAAAAAAACAGGCAAAAGAAACCAAAAAGGAGAAAAAAGAATGTTGAAAAAAATATCAAATGACGACAGTTTTAGGACGTCGTCTAATCTAAATGTCTACCTTGAAAAGATTTACTGCTAAAATTATTTTAAACGTACGATTTTTACCTTTTCATTTCTCAAACAGCATTGATCTGACTTCAAAAAGAAGAGAGTGGCAAAAGACAAAAATAAAGTAGAAAGATCATCTATTTGTTGGCCAAAACTGATAGTTACTTTGTAATTTTTGTTTTTTATATATTTATTTATTTTTCTTTTCTTTTTTTTTTTTTTTTCTTCTTAGAGACGACTTCTTAGCAAAGTTTGTCCGCCTTAATGTCTATTCCGTTTACAAGTTGGCAAGATGTTTGTCTATCTGCCGGGCAGACTGTTTGTTTTTAATGCCAAAGTAAAAGAAGGTTTTTACGAAATTGTAGAAAGAAAAAGTTCACCATCATAATTAAATGGTTATTAGTTGGTAAATGTTTCGTGATATTTTTCTTTTTATCCGCTATGAATTTGATTTTTCTTTGTTTTTGTCGATTTTTCTCACAAGTTGGCATTAGGGTAATTAACATGGCCATAATTAATAGTAAAATTGATATGCAGTTATAAGACACAAATTAAGAGTTTAAGAGAAAGGGAGTGGTAATAATGTCGTCTATATCTGTTTAGTGTCCCATTTCGATAGGACTTTTTTCAGTTGCTTTTATTATAAAAGACATGTCTCTTTTTTTTCAATACACAAACTTAATTAAAGTGACATGGGATGTGCTTTTAGTGAAGTAGATTTTGTTGGCCAATATACATACATACCTATTCGTATATAGATGGAAAATTATTTATAAATGAGTTTGAACGTCCGACCTATATTCCAGAGAAATGCAAGTTCATTTATTTTAGATCTGCTTTTGGTAGATTTGAAAGTAGTATATACTTAAGAAGTTATTCATGTTCAATAATGCAATGAGAGTTAAGAAGAAATATGTTCTAATCAAGGCAGCTTTACAGATAAATAATCGTAAAGGGTGGTTAAATTTCAAGGGCCGATGTTGATTTTGAATAAAACACAAACTATTTAGGAAATTATTGTAATTTTACTTTATTATGATATATTGGTATTATTCAATTATGTATAGAACAAAATATCTGCCAAATGGGCGCCGCGACCACGGCGGCACCCTTCCATCCGATGGTCCAAATTTTCGATGACCCTGAGGCATAATGGAGGTTCTATGCCGTTAATGTGCCGAATTATCTCATTCTTTAGCTGTTGAATTGTTGCTGGCTTATCGAGGTACACCTTTTCTTTCAAATAACCCCAAAAAAAAAGTCCAACGGTGTCAAATCACATGATTTTGACGGCCAATTGACATCGCCATTACGTGAGATAACACGGCCATTGAATTTATTGCGCAAAAGAGCAATTGTTTCGTTAGCTGTGTGGCAAGTGGCACCGTCCTACTGAAACCACATATCGTCTACATCCATATCTTCCAATTCGGGCCATAAAAAGTTCGTTATCATCTCACGATAGCGAACACCATTCACAGTTTATTGACGAATCCACTGAGGTGAAAATGTGCCTCATCACTGAAGATGATTTTCTTCGAAAATTGATCATCATTTTCATAATAAGTCTAGATAACTTTAACACGTTGTTGGATTGTGTATCTCTCCACGGTTCAAATTGAATAGGTCTGAAATAGAGAAATGTCAAATAAAATTCGGAAAAAAAACTTGGCGTTTAGGTGTGGTTCACATTCAACATCGGCCCTTGAAATTTAACCACCCGATACAAGCGCAGCATCCATATTTTTCTTGGACCTGTATTCAGGGAATGATCCCTATATATGCCGTGCTTTGTACTAGAACTAGGAAAGTAGATTATGAGGATTGATTGTGGAAAATGATATACATCAGCACCTGCCTTGATGACCTTGCCTGATGATGGACCAACTGCACGGGGTGAATAATTCACGATTCACCAGCGCCTCCATATGACTAGTAATACTCACATAGGTCACAACTTCTGCCATAAGTTTGTAGCTATATCGACAAACTCCTTGCTGATTAGGTCGCGTCTTCTAATTTCTTTTGTATGCAATTTTTCAGGCAGCCAATAAAACACAAAGCTTAATGAGTTGGTAGGCCGTAGCATCATACTCGTAATTTAAGAAAAATAGCCTTTAGCCAACTCATCCGCCTAACTATCACTTCTAGTTCCTTACCTTACAGGAATCTTGGAAGGTAATAAACACCCAAAAACCGGAATCGCACCACAGTTATCAGGAAACCTAATTCCTCTTTCTGTGCTTTTAGGTTTAAACCACAGTCAAAACATTTCAACCAATGTAGGCACTTCAACCATGATCAGAACCAAAGTGATCCGCAAGTAGATTCCTCCTGAGAGCTTTGCAGATCTCCGTTCTGGCATTTAAACCTTGGTGAAGGCTTCGTAAGGCTAACACCTTAGAAGTTATGTAGCTTCCTAGAGCTTTATGTGCTACAACAAACGAGGAGCGCTTATCCCTCTGTTCCTCTGAAAGCAGAGTGCTCTGGTACGCCAAAATAAAACCTGCTCCACGGGGAGATAGATTATGAGCAGTTGTGAAATAGATTTCATCAGCATTTGCCTATATGCTGATGATGGATCTAATCCAGGGAGTGAATTATCTACAATTAACCAGCGCCCCCGTGTTGCTTCTCATGCTCACACAGGTTACAACTTTTCGCTTTAAGTTTGTAGCCTTATAAACGAACTCCATGCTTATGAGTTCGAACTTTCTAATTCCTCCTGTATGCAACAGCCAATAGAAGACAGGATTTAATGAGTTGGTAGGCCGAAGCCCATTAAGAGCATTAGCCCTTAACTAACTAAACCGCCTAACTATCGCTCCTGGTTCCTTACCATATAGGTATCTTTTGCAAGACAACAGCACTTCGGGGTGGTTAGCCCCAGCATTGATACTTATTCCCCTTCCCGCGATTTTAGGTTTAAACCACAGCCAGAACGCTACAGCCAAGACAGGCACCTTAACCATGATCAGCACCGAGAGATCTGCAAAGCAAAACCTCTCATCGGCCTTGCTGATCTGCTAATTTTATTCCTGAGTACGAATTTCGGAAATCCTTAACACAACATAAGTCATGCGATTTCCTAGAGTTTTGTTTGCTACAACAAACGAGGGAATTCTTTCCCTCTATGTCCCAGAAAACTGAATGCCCTGACTTGGCTTATGCCAAGGGGCAAAACCTGTTTCCCATGGGATAAATTAGGAGCACGTAGAAAGAGGGAGTAGTGCTTGTGCATGTTTGACTTCAAACTCTCAATAACAATACGGAAAATCAAAACAATCGTTATTGGAATAAAATTAGCTAAAACTGATCAGTGCCCATTGTAGCACTGCTCAGGCTAACAAAAATTTGCCTAACACCTCCCGCAGTAACATATACAGAGAACACGAATGAATGTAAAAAACACATCTTTATAGGCTGAAAAGCAAAAAAATACTACTTATTTCTGCTTGCTACTTACCCTGCGGAATTGGGTTTTTCACGATCAAACCGAATATCTCCGTTCACGTTAGCTTAGCCCGTTAGTTAGGATTTTCTGTCGGTACAAGATAAATGTAAAAAGTTTATGTACAAGCTATATAAGTCTGAGAAAAGAAAGACTTTGTTGCATTTGCAAACAAAAGAGAGCCAGAGATTCAGATACTTTCGCCATCATTCTGTTCGCAACCAAAATATACGCATTCAAAATATTCGCTTATTCTGCTAGAATCTTTATGCGCATACTTTTGATGAACATTGTGCATAAAGACGTGCATTTATACGCTTACAAGATGCAATTGTTTCAAGAACTAAAGCCCCTTGACTATTCCGAGGATCGTCAATGGTCAGATTGGTGGCAAAAAGAAATGGCAACAGTGGATGATTAATTTGCGAAGAAAATTATCTTCAGTGGATTCGTCAATAAGCAGAATTGCCGTATTTGGGCGAATGATAATCTAAGAGCGATTGTCGAAAAATAAATGCAACCACAAAGAACAGGTACTCTTTGCTGTTTATGAGTCCGGTCAGGCAGTTACTGTGAATGATGTTCGCTATTGTGAGATGATAATGAACTTTTTATGGTCCGAATTGGAACATATGAGTGTGAGCGATATGTGGCTTCAACAGGATGGTGACATTTGCCACACAGCTAACGAAACACTGGCGACAAATTCAATGGCCGTATTATCTCACGTGGTGGCGACGTCACATGGCCGCCTAGATCATGTGATATAACGCCGTTGGACTTCTTTCTTTAGAGTTATATGAAAGAAAAGGTATACGTCGATAAGCCCGCAATAATTTCGATGACTCAGCGTCATCGAAATTATTATCATACGAGTAATAAAAAAGAAATGACAATAATTTCTAAATAATTTTGGCCATATTCATAAAAAATATTTTTTGTTTATTACAGGCTTATTTGACAAATTTCTATACAAAGTTTATCAAATAAACCTTTCATAAATATAAGATAGTTTTTATGTTTGCATTTTATTCAAAATCAATATCGGCCCTTAAAATTTAAACACCCTTTATTAATCCCAAATTTGTATAAGCTCAACTGACAACAACTTGAAATAATTTTAAAAAATATAAAAAATTTCTTTAATAATAATTGCTATAAATTAATGTGGCCTAATAATGGAACAATAACATGAAAAGCGATTTGGGACAGTCCCGGCTGAATGTTGGCTGACAGACACACCAGTAAAATTAACAAGATTTAGCCAAAATTCCAAAATTTCTTTGATTTATTATGATGGCTTTTACTTTCGTTACAAAAATGAAAAGCATGTTAAATTGTTATATGCATATTTTACCAATAGCGATTTTAGTTTTTAATCTTTAAATATGTTTTTCTTTCCTCTTTTTCAATAAAATTGATATCAGAACGCATTAATACTTTTATACGACTAAGAAAAGAAGAAACACGAGGAAGAGACAAGCAACAAACGGTCATATCAATTTAAATTGAAATAAATACATGTTCATAACGACAGGCCCGTACAGATATAAATACTCTTGTACTACTTACGTAGGCCATGTTCCTTTTTTCCGTTTCTGTTGCTGTGTGCTTTTGATAATTATAATGACCATGTTGCGGCTGATGGCTGCTGCCATATTTAATGTTTATCATTTAAATGGGTCTTCTCTCTAAAAAGGTTATACATGTTTGACCCGCTTATTTGAGTGCTTCATCTTTATGCCAATAAAAGAAATATGCCATCCTTATTTTTTTCTTTCTTTTGGTTGCGATCATTTATTTATTTCTCTCTCTCTTTCGATCGATAGCGTTGACGTCATTTCATTCACATTTCTTAAGAGCAATTGTGTAGGAAGGCAAGCAGGCAGACAGACAGACAGACGGATAAACAGCCAGTTAGTTATGCGGTCAGTTCGGCCGCCAGCCAGATGCAAATTTTTATCTGTTTTGCTGTTTTTTTTTTTTAATGATTATGGCATAATAATGTTTATTCGTAAATATTGTTTTTATATCACTTTTTTTCTGGAGAAGACTGTTTTCATTTTCATCCCAATTCAACTTCTTTAGCCGAATGAAAGTAAAATTAATGCTATTTATATTTATTAGCCTTTTTTGTTTTTATGATGATCAGTACTTTAGAAAGAGGGATAAAGATGATTTGTCGTTATATATGTAACCGTGCTCTACGAGTAAGAAGGTTAGGGGAAATAATAAACTGGTACTCAGGGAGCGACCCTTATATATGCAACGCATTGTACTGAAACTAGGAAAATAAGCGGTAAGGCTTTAGCCATCCTCCTTCCCCGCTGGTAACGTTAGAACCTTGCTACATTGGAATTGGCAGAAAATACGCCTGCCGGCACTTTTTTCCATATGCGGATTGTACGACTAAAGAACAACTGCTCTCTCCAAAATGATATGCGACAATCCACCACGAAGGAATAAACTGTGGATGATGAGCGGGTATAACGTAAAAAGACTCGGGAGACTCAGTAACGAGATGCAGCGCATTATACTGAAACTAGAAAAATAAGCAATAGGGGTTTTAGTCTTCCTCCATCCCGTCCGGTAACGTTAGAACCTGGCGAGTGCTCTCTCCAAAATGATATGCGACTTACTAGACAATCCACCACGAATGAATAAACTGTGGATGATGAGCGGGTACAACGTAAAAAGGTTCGGGTTTCAGTAACAAGATGCAGCGCATTATATTGAAACTAGAAAAAATAAGCTGTATGGGTTTTAGGCTTCCCCAATCCCGTCCGGTAACGTTAAAACCTTGCCACGATGGAAGTGACAGAAAATACGCCTGCTGGCAGTTTTTTTTTCATATGTGAATTGTACGATTAAAGAACAATTGCTCTCTTCAAAATGTTTGGCGACTCACTAGCCAATCCACCACGAATGAATAAACTGTGGACGATAAGTGCATATAACGTAACAGGACTCGGATTTCGGTAACGAAATCCCTAACTTAGCAAAGTTAATTTCAATTTAGTGGCAATACGATTGAAGCATATGAGTGCTGTGTGATTCACTGGCCAATCCACCACAACTTGATAAGCTCTAGCTGAGCGTATATTACGTAGAAAGACTCGCGTATCGGGAACGAGATTCCTGATTGTGTCAGGGTAAAAGAAATTGTACAAATAGTAGCGATAACAAATTGTAACACATCCCCCACTACAACGATACTTAAGTGAGTCAGTAGAGTTGGATACCCTACTGTACACCGATAAGTATTCTTCGCTCTCTGCCGCAGACGATCGAGTAGCGCAAAAGTAAACTGCAAGGCACCGGCTCAATGATTTTATTCCATTTTTGGTCGGATGTAGCTGGTATAAATAGTAAAAAGCTCCGATGGGGCAAAGTATGACGTGCACCGTTTCAGAACACCGTGGAACTTCAATGCTTTTTTGAGACCTGAGAGATTTTCCAAAAGGGGCATCTGCCAAGTGTGTGAGTCTGACCTCTTGCGGAGCTAAGTACTTATAGAGGAGATATGCAACACTGCTTTCACACATGAAATATTAACTTTGCAAATCCTTGAGCTTGGTGGGGAATAGAGAGTGATTTTTTTTCCTTTCGCCACCACAAACCTCAAGAGCTGGCAAAGTAAACTCAGAAGGTTGTTAGTGCCCGAAAAAAGCCGTATACTAACAATTATCACCATGATCGGCCCAAGTTGAATTGCAAGCACAACCACCCAAGGGCATGTTGATACCCTTGGTAAGGGTTTCGGAAGCCAGCACTACATAACTCATGCATTTAGCTAGAGTTTTATTTGCTACGACAAATGGGGGACTCTTTTCCTCTTTACCCGAAAAACGGAGTGCCCTGATTTGTAATACGCCAAGGTAAAACCTGTTCCCCAAGGAGAGCTAAAGGATGGGATAGTTCGGCACACTAACGGCATAGAATGTCAATTATGCCTCTGCGTCATAGAAAATTTGGACCATCGGATGGGGTTGTGTCGCCAAAGTTGCGGCGGCTTTTTAGCTGATATTTCCATGCATAATTGAACCATACCAGTCATAAAACAAGAAATGAGAATAATTCTTTAATAGTTTATGTTTTATTCAAAATCAATATTGGCCCTTAAAATTTAACCACCTTTTACAACACTTCAATATAATTCCATTTTGGTGCCATTTTCATGGAACTAAAACTGCTGATGAATAATTTTCCCTCCAATCACTCCTATATTAGAAAGAATAAAGGTTTTATTTAGTTGATATCCTAGAGCTTGTCCGCCCAACAAATGATAAATGATGACAAGCTCAATTTTGCCTTGGGGCCTGATATTCGATCTGCGAGATGAAAAAGTTTGATATATATTTTTTTATAAAGCTATCGATATGAAAGTCAAATTGTAAACAAATATAATAACAGAGTTGCCAGATCTGACAGCAGATAAATCTGTTTTTAAAATCGGAACAATTTGGTATCAAAGACTAAGGTCCTGGAAACCTTTTTTTACATAAAATTCGAATAGATCCAAAAAATAAATTAGAGTTGTCATATACTAAAAAAGTGTTATAGATGCAAGAAATGCTTTAACTAAATAAATAAAATTAATAAATAAAAAATAACTGTTTGATCGCTGACAGCAGAATGCAGTACAAACAACTGGAATTATATTAAATTGCATATGTGATCAATATGCGACAAATATAGACAGAAAATAAATTAAGTGGTCGGTTGCTGAGCTGGTTAAGCGTCCGTATTAACACACTTCATGTTTACATGATACCGAGCTCGAGTCCTAGTGGGTGCTGATGAACAGTGTAGAGACTGGGGGACAGTTAGTTGTGCCCCAGCTTAGTGTATTCAGTTATTTTTCCTGTCTCTGATCAGGGTTTGCTCAGATCAGATTGATTGCGTCAATTATTATTATAATTAAAAGGAAAGAAGTAAAATAATTCTAGGTCCGGATTGGAAAAATAAAATCATATGATATTAGAGATATGCTTCAACCTTAAACTCGCTTTCAATCCGATATCACTTAATAACACATAGCATGTATTATAGCATATCAATTAAGTCTCTTATGATCGACTTTACTTTTGAAAAAACATTTTTTTTGCTTCCGATTATTGGCCACGATTGCACGCAAGAAGTAGCAAACAAAAACCGAAAAATCGTATTAAATAAAACACTTATAAATATTATTAATTACGATTGATGACTTTTTTCGCTCATGTTATGTTTTTGTTGTTTCAGTTGCGGTCTCGTATATTGCTAAATAAAATTTTGGATTTTTTGTTTGTTTCACGGACTTTGAGCAATTTTTTTCTGCCTGATTAAACGTGTATGACCAACATTTATTTTTATGTTTAAATGGCTGAGGGGCTGCTGTTAAGTCAGTCTATTGCAAAAACTATTTCTCATTTGATTGTTACCTAATTTTATAGGGAAGTGTTGCCACCTGGTGAGTCATTGATTTAAATTTGCCATTATTGTTGTTTTTGTACTATTTCACTGCTTCAATTTTTAATATTTCATATTTTTCTTTTACTCTTTAGATAAATAAAATATTAATATTTCATTATAATTATCATATTAATTAGATATTTGTTAAACATTTATTTTCCATTTTTTCCTCTTTTGTTGCTTGTTGCCAGCAACAGTTTAAGCAACAACAACAAGCAACCGCTCAACAGCATTTCCATAGTTGGCTTGTCTTGTTAAATTGAAATATTTTATGTTGTAATTGTTGTTACAAAATTTAAATAAAGTATCAATTTGAAAATCAGCAAGCGTCTTTATTTCAATAATGCTTTAATAAATTTTTTTTTTTTTTGGTGATTTTTAACTTTCACCATTTCATACATTGTTTCAAGTGAACAACGCAAAAAAATCTTTTTCCTTGTGGGCGTATGGCGAACTGTTTATCAGGCGTTATGAATGAAATAAATATCGTGGCGTTGTTCACAGGGTGGTACTGATTTGTTGGTAATGATGTTCCAGTGTGGAAAAAGATATTGGGATTAAGAGAAAAAATATGGTTTGAACCAAAGAATTATTTATACATATACTCGTAAAACAAAGCGGAAAGTTTAAACTAAAAAACTAAGGGAATGAAAGTGCATACTACAGGCTCTTCATCACTATGAGAGAAAATCTATGAAAATTTTCATAGTTGCCTGAACACTACGGGACCCATATTTGGGTTGAAGTGGGCTCGCTTTTTAATGTCTGGCAGCCTGTTAAACCTAACCTAACCTTCATAGTTGCTGTAAATTAGATCAGGTTAAGTTTTATAGGCTGCTTGTTTCATGAAAGCAGTAAATTGGGGCCGCTTCGTGCCTCCATTGTATTTAGGCAGCCCGTGAGACCTACATAACCTTCGTTGGCGCAGATATAAACCAACCTGAAAACTAGATAAAAGAATTCAATGCGTTTAACTTGCATTGTGATATGATTGTCAATACATACAGAGTCGGTCTGCCCAGATACAACGCTCTCATAGAAAAAAAGGCCGGTCACTGATAGCGGAAGTGATCGACACTAATAGGCTGCATGAATATATATTGTTTGTATACACACGAAAATACGAGTACAATATTCATTCAAATATTGAATACTTTACTCGTAAGAGAGATTAATAGAATAAAACAAGAAAAAACAGAAAAGAGAAGGAATTGCGTTTTATAGTTGATCGTAATAAATAGATTATTTCATGTACTCTTTTTAATTCGGTTATATATTTACTTTATTTTTAAATGCAAAGGCGCACAAATACACGATTACTGTTAGATAGAGTACAAAAAATAACAAATGAATGACAGTGTAAAGTGAATATTATTCGAATATATATTACATTATACAAAGTAAAAATTTCTGTTAAAACGACATTTGCTTGTAAAGTGTATGCGGAATAAAGGCAAAAAATGTTAAATTAAAGTTGCCAAAAGAACCTAGGGAGTAAATGGAATACGCATATAATATTATTTTTCTAATCAATGTTTACTTATTTAAGTGCATATGAGATCTGGGTATTAAAACTGACCAGACCTCACTGTAACAGTCATCGACATTGCCCGTTTGGGAACCATGCCAGGAGACTAGGCTTACTCTATAACGACTTCTGCTGAAGTTGCAGAGGTGAGGAAGAGAAGGCCCTGCTTTAGAGCATTACCGCCTTGCTTTAAAGCATTACCGCCTAAGATATCTAGGTGGGAGGAGCCTCAGTAGCCTCTTGTGTTTGGCCTCGGTCAATCTGATCAAGCTAGCCTCTTTCATAATGAGCAGTAGATGGCTAGTACATCAGCATGTAACGCCACACTAAAAGAGGTTTCCCATCTTTCCTGTCCTATCCCGTCCTCTCCACTCACTCTATCCAAATAATTTCTATATTTCACCTATATTCCTACACTTTGAAAAGTGTAGCATAGCTAGCACAAAGGGAACGATTTCAGAACCCAAGTGAGCTGGAGAATCGAAGCTACTTTTTTGGAGTCTCTAGCGACCTGCCTACCTAACCTTACCTAAAGCCTAAAGGCATACGCACTCACTTTTCAAAATCTTAATTATAAAAACATTAATAAATAAATTACTAATCGAATACTATATACATAAATATGAATACATTCGAATACTACGAATGATAATATATTTGAAACATTTTCTTCTTATATTCGTTTTATTTGAATGTGGTTGTATTAGTTTCACCACGAGTAGAGTTATAATCATTATTCATTCTGTGTGTTTATTCATTCACTTTTTTTTATTGTCACTTTGTATTTTATCGTATATGGTACGAAACTTTATTTACTCAGATAGCAAATGAGTATAAATGCTTTTCGAGCGCAATCTTACAGACGTTTACTCAACACTCTCTTTCTCCTCCTTATTCCTACAACTTTTACAGAAATTATTAAACGGAAGATTTAATCTCTTTGCATGCGCCCTTATGTGAAACTAATCTGTCAGAGCCGCTACCATAGTATACAACCGCTACCATAGTTCCTCTACAAGCATACAAAGATCATGTTGGCATCGCTATCCGAAAGGTAACCTCCGTGCAGTCAGTAAAATAGGGACCCAGCCTTTGCCGGCTCAACTGCTATTATATATATGGAGATTTCACTGCCAGAACAGCTCCAGGATTAAATATCTCGCTATCTCAATAAGAGACCCCAGGGGAAGCTGGTGTTGCCTTGGTATACAGCTAACCAGGTTATTCTGCTCTTTGGGCGTAGAGAGGTAGGAGTTCCTCATATGTTGTATCTAATAAAGGAGAACGTATGACTTATGTTGTGTTGGACTTCCAAAGCCCTTACCAAGGGTAGAACAAAGATCGGCAAGGCTCCGGAGGTTCTGCTTGCAGATCATTTCAGCGCTGATCATAGTTGAGATGCCAATCATGATTGAAATGTTCTAGCTGTAGTTTGAACCTAAAGTGCAGGAAGGGGAACTAATTTTTATAGAAACTGCATGCCGGTTTTTGGGGACTAGGAAATCCATGCAAGGGTGTTGTTGTCTTACAGCAGATACCTGTAATATGAGAAACCAGTTATGATGGTTAGACGGGTAAGTTTGCTAAGCGGTCAAGCTGTTAATGGCTTACCAACTCATGAAGCCTTGTCTTCCATTGACTTTTGGGAAATTGTATACAGGAGGGGTTAGAAGGTCCGAAATCTTAAGCAAGATATTTGTCCAAATGACCACAAAATTATGGCACACGGGGGCGCTCGTGTATCGTGAAGTTGGTCCACCGTCAGGTTAGGCTGACAAGACCAATCGCCACTCCATTACAAAGCTTTCATAGGCGTTTTTAAATTCACTAAACACGATAAGGAGAGTTATGGGAAGATTATTATCTTCTCAATTATAAAATACTTATATTAATTGCTGATTGACTTTGGCAAAATAGTTAAATTTTATTTCACTTATCCTTCAGTACTTTCAAGCTCTTCCTTTTCGTTGACGATCACATGTTAGAATTAGTGTCTCAGCTGAATGAAAAGTACTAATAGCCAATAATATTTCGTATTGTGTTTTCTTTAGCTGCCTACAAAGCTTTCGTAGGCGGGTTTATAATGAGGCAAATGCTAATTGATAAGGAAATGAGGACTTGTTTCTTATTGATTGCTCTTCGTTTACAAAAGGGCGGGGTATTAACTGAATTCGTCTTGATAACTGGGCTTGGAGAAAAACGATGTTTGATTGTACCGGGTAGCATCAAAATCTGGGGTCTTGTCCAAACAATAGATTTGGCTAAGATTTTGTGATTTTTATTTAAAAATTTCTGCGGTCAAAAGAAATCTGTGTTAGTGTGCTTCAATAAGCGCCAAGTTTTTTTTCCCCAATAGATAAATAAGCACAGCAATATTTGACTGCCGAGATAAACCCAATTAAAAATTAATAAACATACATATGTACATAAATAGAAAATCAGCCATAAATGAACCTGTGTTTTAAATTGGCATGAGAAACTGAAAATGATTTAACAAAATGCTGTCGTTTTGCTTAAGATTTTATTTGACTGGAAAACGTGTAATCAAAGGTAACTCGTATTACGCTGCTGTTTGGCTGTTTAGTTTGTATGAAATCGATACAAAAACTTTAAGGTGTCTCATAGTGCGGTTTAGAAAATCTCGTTTTCAAAAGAAATACATATAATTTTTGCGATTCCAATAACACACTTGCTTATATTAGGAGTAAAATTTGGTTTATTTATTGCTGGAGAAAAAGTAAGCATTTATTTACAAAAGGCCCTTTGTACCATTTTTATCTCCTTACGATCAGTAAGTCACATACCGGATCGGGTGTGCAAAATTAAGGTGTCATTTTAATTTTGCGGCCATTTATTTTTTACTTTTATGTGATGTTTATGGAACACCCAGAAGTGATATGTCTAGAAAATTTCTGTTTAATATACTCAAGTGTTGTTCAGAGAACACTGTCGAGCGACTTATCTAAAAAATTTTTATGAAAATCATTCGCAAAATTGAGTGACATTCATGCAAATTTTCTAGACGAGTTGCTCGCCTAATTTCTATGAACAGCACTTCAATATTTTTAGTGTATTTCATACAAATTTTTCAGAGATATCACTCATTCATGTCCCATGAACACCACATTAATTTTTTTTATTCTTAATTGTTGTTTTTAGATTCTAAATACATTCCGGTTAGTTAATATGTAACGTTATACGATTGGGCCATTTGTTTCTTGGACTGTCGAAAATTAATGAAATTTTTTCAAACAAAATAATCTTCACCGATAAAGCTCAGTTTTAGCCCAATGGTTATGTCAACAAGCAGAATTGCTGCGCAGAATCCAAGAATTAACTTAGAGCAACCAATACATTTACAAAAAGTTACGGTTTGGTGTAGTTTGGCGTCCGGAAATGCGATTAAAATCAATATAAATCATTACAGGGTGATGATTTGAAGCTTTTTGTAGCAGAAAATTTATTATTCAATTAACCATATATTACTCTTTTATATGGGTCAACTACAGAAACAAAAGTATATTTAAAAATTTTTGTTTCTGCTATTTTACGTAAATCTTCAAACTTTGACTGTTTGTTTATGTTACCTTTTTTTGTGAATATGTATAGTTTAGCGGTTTTTAGCGCTTTTTGGGTGAGTTCACAGCGCGTGTTATAAATTTATTGTTATAAATAGTTGACAACCCTGGTTAAATAACAAATAAAATGAGAGCATGGAGAGTAAAATAAAAAGAAAGAAACTACCCAGCGGCCAAAGTTTCGCTTACAGAAGCGATGATCCGATGCACACTTGTAAGTCAGTAATGCACACCATCTCATATACGAAACTAGTATACTTTTTCATATACATTGCCGCATTTGTAGAGTGAACGCCTACCCCTGCACACAAAGTAAGCGAGGTAGTGAGGTGTTCATCCAACAAAAGCTCATTACTTCCTAACATACATTGTAAGTGATCAGTAGACAGTTCGAATACAATCTCGCATACTTTGTAAGTCGGAAGTAGGCAGCTCGGATAGAATCTTCCATACATTGTAAGCCGGCAGTAGGCAGCTCGTACGTACGGCGCATTTCAGTTTTTTTGGAATATTTCATTAAATAAATTTGTTGTGTTTTTTGTTCACTGCATTCTTTTTTTTCACTAAATGTTTTATCTTTCTTGTACATTTTTTATAAGGTTTTCTTACCTTTAGCACTGATTTTTGCAACGTGCTCTGACAAAGACGGCGAACGTTTGAATTACATCGAATAAATAAAATACATTCATATAAATGTGATACAAAAGATGAACGTAATTCATTTTTGGGAACTCCATATACTACTTTCATACACTTTGTAAGTTACCATTCATTGATTACAAAGTGTGGCACACATCATCGAAGAGAAGTAATGTGGTAGGCAATGTTCGCCGCTGGGATATTGATGGCAGTAAGTCATCATAAGTAATATTAGAACATTTTTAATTCTCATTGATTTCTTGAAAGTGGTAGAATATAAAATTACATGTTTGAACATATTTTTGAAATCATTAAATTGAATTGGAGTTTAAGTTTAGTTGATGATGGCCCACCATTGTAATAATATTTTGTCATAAAATTTTCTTCACTTAGTAATTTTTATGATATTAATGAGCCATCAGTTCAAGAAGATTTTTATATCAAAGTGAGTCTAAATTATAGTTGGTCTGATGTTAGTGTGCCATTCTAATGATGATATTTTGACATTTTATTGACTTCATTTAGTAATTTCTTTGATATTAGAGTATCATTGCATTGATAACATGCTCATCAAACGCTTTCCAATAGAGCAACCCCATGATGTCGGTATGATAATTCCTTGACAAATTAATTGTTATAATTGCCGCCAATGGCAACTAGAGCAACTGCTGTAATGGTTGACATCACAGCGATGAAAATTGTCAAGAGGCCAAAAATTACGAAATTTGGCATTGCATTGATGTTGAAGTACATCACAGTTATGACGGGTTTTCTATAAGTGTAAAAATAAATTTTATTCATTTACGATTGCTGTTTCTTAAGAGAACATTCATAACCCGCATAAGAGTCTGAACACAATTTTTGCGGTGCGGTACGAGAAAAATTGCGTGAGAGAAAATAAACATAATACAACAGAAGAAGGCGACGGCAATACTTGTCGTTTACATTTTTTTAAATTTATTTGTTCATACGAGTACATTTTTATAAAAATTTCTAAAATATTTACTTTGTTTAACATATTTTGTAATGGCAGTAAATAAAATATTATGGCTGTTAAAAAATTCTTAGTTTGGTAGAAGCCACGTTTGATTTGTATGTGGAATTGGAAACTACGGCACATCCTAACAGAATATGGTGTGTAAGACGCGTTAATGCAGCAATTGTCCTGTTGCTTCCACTTTTTATACGTGTCCCGTAAGTTTCGAACTTTTTTTCTTTTTATGCTTCCTCAGCTAAAATTAAATAAAGTCTGACAAAAAAATAAAGTAACTGAAAAAAAATTAAGTTACCTAGTACGCCAAAATCTTAATTTGAACCAAAAATCTTCTTTATACTGGAAGTTTTTCTAACTTCCCGACTGCAAATTATAAAGACAGTCATTCTTCCAACTTCTTTTTTTAATTTTTTCTTCTTCCGTTAATATACTTTTTTAATTTTTATATTTCATGAAAAAACAATAAACTTCAAAATCATGTTTTTTTTTACAATAATGTTGGGAAAATCGTCAATTATTTTAAAGATATGGCAACATCAAAGAGAGAAATAGAGTAAAGAATTGAGAGAATGAGAAAGTCCGCAATCAAAATAAAATAAATTTTAATTTTATGCCGCTCCGCACTGCGGTTTTTTACTTCAAATTCGAATGAAAAACCGCGCCGCAATAAATTATCGTTACATTGTGTTCAGACTCTAAAGCTTTGCGCTGACCCAAAATCAACAACAAAATCGTAACATTAATGAAAAAAATATTTATATCTACGAAAGTTTTTTTTATTATTGTAATATTTTTTATACATTTTGTATGAGGGCGGATTGGTATTGAAGCTATCAAGCGCTAGATGGCAGCACAAATACAAAACATTTCTATCAGTTTTGAAATCGTGATTTGTCATACGTCAGCTGTTAAAATTTCACCTAAATTCATCGATTAGTTTACTTGTTGTAGGCGTTTGAACTAAGCAACTTTTGTGTTTCTTGAAAAAATGGAAAAAAGTGAGTTTCTGTAATTGAACATTGTTATTTGAAAGAGAAAACGGCGAAACTGTGAAAATGATTTACATCAGTACCTGCCTTGACGGCCTAACCTATTGGTGGACCAATTCCACGGAGTGAATTTTTCATTCACCACCGCCCTCGTGTGGCTTGCTAGGCTCACACAGGTAGCAATTCTTGTCATATGATTACGGTCATATGAACAACTTCTTGTTGAGGAGTTCGGGCTTTCTAATCCCTCATGTATGCAATTTCCCAGCAATCAATGGAGGACAAGGCTCAATGAGTTGGTAGGCCGAAGCCCACTAAGAGCATCAGCCCTTAAACCAACTCACCCGTCAACCATCACCACTGGTTCCTTACAGGGAAAACGGCGAAAGAGACAAAAGAAAATCTCGTTAAGGATTACGGTGAGTATGCTCCGTCAGATTGCATGTTAAAATATGGGATTGCTGAATTTAAATGCCAAAATAAAATGCTATCAACAGGAAGACCAAAAGAGGTGGTTACTGAAGAAAATATCAAGAAAATCCTAGATATCGTTATGAATGATCGCTGAGTCTAGTTACGTGAGATTATTGAAATGGAAAATATATCATATGAACGTGTAATCAACATTTTGTATGAACATTTGATATGAAAAAGCTATTGGCAAGATGGGTGCCACATTTGCTCAATGTCGAACAAAAACGAGTTCAGTTCGACAGACCACTTCACAGCGGTGTTTGGACATGATAAAGCGTAAACCTGTTAAGTTTTTTTTTTCTTTTTTTTCTAACTTTATTATTTTATTTATTGAATCTACATAAGAAATGTAATGACAATAAGTATTCAATTCTTAATACTAAAAAAAAAAAAATTGTGACTAAAGTCCTGCCAGTGCTGGACAAAAATTTATTTTTATGCGAATATTATTTCAGAATTCAGTCATCTGTTTAGAGCTCTAATGGTAGCCAAAGTATCCCTCCTTGTCAGACGGGTATGACCACCAAAGTTAAGAATATTAACTGCAAGAGGATTTGGATGGAATTCAAGTTTGTTAATTTATCTTGTTGCGTTTCTTCACAAATTCAGATTTCACAAAAAGTACGTGCGTGGATTAGTGAGTTTTTACCGTACCATGGAGCATTTGTAATTCTACGGAGAATTCTATTTTGACTTCTTTGAATTTTTTCAATGTTGGATGCTGCCGATGCTGTGCCCCATAATTGAATCCCATAGCACCATATTGGCTTTAGAATCGAGTTGTATAGCAAAAGTTTACAATCAAGCTTCAAGGTCAAATTTCTGTCTATTAGCTAGTTAATTTGCACTGCTTTCAATTTCATCTGCGTTACTTTTGCCTCGATGTGCGACTTCCATGTTAGTCTACGGTCAAGATGAATACCGAGGTATTTGACTTCACTGTGTTGAGGTATTACTTTATTGTTAATAGTAATGGGTGAGCATGTTCCTAGACGTAGTGCGAATGTAACATGGGCACACTTTTGTTCATTGACCTTGATTTTCCAAAGCTTGATGCTTGCTGGTGGTTACTATGTTGAAGTGTGAATGTTGGTGCTTGTCGGCATGTCAGATGCGTAGATCAAATATAAGATAGGCCCTAATATGCTGCCTTGGGGAACTCCAGCCTCAATAGGCTGGGCGGGGCTGTTAATTTTTTGGCGTCGATTACTAGCTGTTGGTGAAACGTGGGCCAACCACTACACATCTGCAACCAAAAACCAATCGAAATAATGGGTAGATGCTGGTGGAAGTGCTGCGAAGAGGGCAAAGACATTGAATGAAATCGGCTGGCAAGTTTATGGCCTCTGTATTTTGGGATACACACGAAATATTGCTCATCGATTATCTTGAAAAAGGTTCCACAATTACACGAAAGTATTATCGTGCATTATTGGACAATCACATTTAAAGAAGAAAAAAGTGATCTTTCTTGAAGACAATGCAATACAATTCGAATTGGTTGAGCATCCACCTTATAGTCTAGATTTCTGTTTTCAAACTTGAAAAAAATGGATCGCAGGAAAAAGATTTATCTCAAACGAAGAAGTGGTTATCAAAACTAATGCGTATTTCGACGGCTTCCTAAAATCGTATTAATTAGATGGTATAAAAAAGTTGGAATATCGTCTTAATAAGTGTATTGAGGAGACTTTGGTGAGAAATAATTGGTTTTTGAACAAAATTTTTTTTTCCTTATTAGGTAGCCGCCCTCGTATATATTTTTCAAATAGTGTATATCTTTTCTCTATTTCTCAAAAGTAAACTTTTTGCCACAAAAGGCCTTTTGTTAAGTAGCTAGACAAACGTTGCTCAAATGTCAGTGAATTTATTTCAATCATTCGTTTTTGTTTCGTGTGTCTGTTTTATTGATTGTAATGAAATACCAATAAATGAATTATTTAACATTTTAGTTGTTGGGTTTTAATTATTTGTGTTTTATTCCGTTGGTTTTTTGCCTATTTGTTTTATTTTTATTTTCATATACTTTTTTATTTTTATTTAAACAATAAAATTGCACTTGAACTGTGGTATTTAATTTCATGTGAAGTTTAAAAAGATAATTTTTTAAATGAATTTTTTTTTCTGGCCAAAACACCACATGCAGATGTGGGTGGTTTAACTGACAGCAGTTAAATATACAAACACAACATCTTGTATATTGACAGTGGCTAATAAAATCAATAAAATAGAAAAATTTTGAGTAAAAGATAAGGCACAGCTTAAATGCTAAGTTACTGTAAAGCTTAGATTGGCGATAAAGCGCTATATATCTTTGAAAATATATTTGCCAGCGAAAAATTATGAGATCAAGCCAAATAGCGCCGCGTCAATATTTTGCAATTGGATAATCCACTTTTGACAGTGCGTAGAGAACTGAAGTTGGTTCTTTTTTTTCTGTACCTACTAGGTCTTGTTGAAAGCCAATCGCCAAATAAATTTAAGATTTGAATACTTATTGTTAGTTCACATTGTGAAGATTCAATAAATAAACAATTAATCAAATCAACACTTTTAACTATAAAAAAAATTTTTGTATGGGAAATGAAATTTTTGTACTGGAAATGATTGTCTTTAAATCTTGTAATACCTAAATTTCTTCTCGTATAATTGGGATATTACGGGAGTTCAAGCAAAGCTATAATTAAAACAAAAACGTGTCAAAACCCCGGTTTACTTTCTATATAATCACATAAATGCTTCAGCAAAAATGGTTGAAAATATGATATTTCTGGGGATGAAAACATTCATTTCTTCCAAACAAATTTCAATTAAACTAAGAGCGAAATCTGGGTTCAATCAGATGTACAAAAACGCAGTCAGATTCAGAGAGGAAGCATTAGTAATTGGCGTGTACTGATTTGCCTCTAAAGAAGCGTTCAGGTCCCTCGGATTTTCGAAACGGTGTGAGATGTACTTCACTCCATTCGATCTCCTTACTATTTATACCCCCCCGGGGAACAGGTTTTGCCTTGGCGTATTCCTAACTTAGGCGCTCTGTTTTTTGGTGAAAAGAGGGGAAGGGGTCCCTCGTTTGGTGCGGCAAACAAAACTCTAGGAAGCCACATGACTTATTATGTTGTGTTGGCTTCCGAAACCCTTACCAAGGGTATAAATTGGCAGAACGGGGATCAGCATGGCCCCTGGGAAGTTCTGCTTGCGGTTCGACCCAGGCTGATCATGGTTGAGGTGCCTACCTTGGCTGAAGCGTTCTGGTTGTGGTTGAAACCTAAAACGGAGGAAGGGAGTGTTAGTATCCTTGATAATTGTTTGGTGATGGCTTTTTTTCGAGGGCTAACAATCTTCCGAAGATCTGTTGCCTATACAACAGATACGTGTACTGTAAGGAACCAGTGGTGATGATTGACGGGTGAGTTGGTTTAAGGGCTGATGCTCTTAATGGGCTTCGGCCTACTCATTAAGCCTTGTCCTCCATTGATTGCTGGGAAATTGCATACATGAGGGTTTAGAAAGCCCGAACTCCTCAACAAGAAGCTGCTCATATGACCGCAATCATATGATAAGAATTGCTACCTGTGTGAGCCTAGCAAGCCACACGGGGGCGGTGGTGAATCGTGAAAAATTCACTCCGTGGAATTGGTCCACCGTCAGGTTAGGTCGTCAAGGCAGGTACTGATGTAAATCATTTTCACAGTTACTATTTATACCACCTACATCCGACCGAAAATTGAATACAACTCGCATGTTTGAGCCGGTGCCTCAAAGTATATTTTGGTACTCGACTGTTTGCAGGAGAGGGCGAAGAAGCTTATCGGTGGCAGTAAGGTATCCAACTCTATTGACTCACTAGAGCATCGACGCAGTATAGGGTGCGTTACTCTGTTCTATCATTACTACAAGAGATTTTGCTCTGACGAGATTAGGGATAATGTTCCTAAAAATCGTATATTTTTACGAAGCTCGCGTTCTTCGTCAAGAGCTCATTCATTTGTGGTCGATTGTCCGAGGAATCGTAAAATGCATTGCAGAGAGAACTCGTTTTTCAGTCGCACGCTTCGCCTGTGGAATAAGTTGCCTACAGACGTGTTTCCTGTCTGTTATAACGTTGGAAGTTTCAAGTCAATTGTTTACAAATACTAGTCCCTCTTTCCTACTCCTGGCAACCTATTGTCCTAATTATGGCACCATTCTAAGTACTAGTCCAAGATAAAAGAAAACGAAAAGAAGGCATTTAAAAAAACCGGTTACCGTAAAAAAAAATAGGTAAAAACTGATGGAATATAAACCATTCGATCACCCAAGCAACCGAGATGGTCTGCGAGCTGAATCTCCAGGCGACGCGTTGTGCAAATTAACCCTTGCTGAGGGTTGCTGAAGTTTAACACAACATAAGTCTTACGGCTTCGTATAGTTTTATTTGCTATAAAAACGAAGAACTCCTATCCCTCTAGGCCGTGGAAAGCAGAGTGCCCTGGTTTTATGTACACCAAGGCTAAACTTGCTCCCCGGGAGGGATCACATTTTAATAATATAAGGAATTTTGTAGTATTAAAAAAATGATTATTCAAAATTCTTTAAAACTACTGCGTTCGCATCAGTAACTGAATAATAAACTACAAACCTCACCAGAAAAACATATCTATCACAAGCTATGAGATATGTTATGTTTGTGTGAGTCAGTTTTACACTTCACTGTTTATTGTTTACATATTGCATCCAGAAGAGTACGTGCATAAATAAATCTGGTAGTAAAAGAAATAGTACTTGTACTTCTTTTGCAGTAAGATAAAACCATCTTTAACAAACCAAAGCGAATACAACAAATTTGTTTACTGGTTTAAGTATTTTATACCGATAATTTTTTTTTTTTTGCTAAACAAATGAAGTATGAATTGCAATTCACAACTTTGAGTTTTTCCCCAACAAGTGTCTGTCATATTTGTATAAAAATAAAATAAAATTTAAACAATTGCATGTTTGCATATGCCTGCATATGTGGGTGTGGATAAATTTATCTAACGAATATAAGGAGATCTTAAATAAATATTTCTGCAAAGAAAAAAAAAAAAGAAAAAAGTATATATAAATGTAAATATATTAAATATAAATATACATATATAAACCTTATCTCTCATTTGAAAATTGGAAATAATAAGAAATATGAATGCTAAGGGTTGTTTTATACACTACAGTTTGTTTTAGCAATTTCTTGCATACTTTGCTTTTTCTCATCTTTCATATTTCTGAAAAAATATTGTATATCAAAAATGCTTATTTAAAGCCCTGGATTATTATCTTATACGATCATAATATTCATTCATAGCATAATTTTACAGAAATCTGACTGACTTTAAAAATTGTTTCATCATCAATAGGCATTGCTCTCGTTCATAGGTGCGACACTATTGCATTATAGTAATTTAATAGGGGTGATCAAATATAACCGTTATTTAAAATTTTTTCAAAAAGTATTTATTTATTCATCATAGTTATTGACCCCTTTGGAATGTCACAACAGGCTAAACGAACTGGCAAGCCAGAACTAGCAAGGTGTCTGGGTGCCAGACCATGAAGGGCATCACGGCAATGAAATGGCTGACACTTATGCCAAGAAAGGAGCAGAGGGGATTTATATTGTACCCACTCCAACTTTTGGCTTTAATAAGGGTCTCCTGAATGAGGAGATAAAAAAATGGATGGAATCCATCGTTGAACAACATTGGAATGAGACAGCTGGTCTTGAACAATCCAAGAAATTTCCAAACTTTGATAAAAAGAGGACCGAACGTGCTCTAAAACTGGACAGGAAAAGTCTCAGAACATTGATAGGTGCACTTACAGGTCATTATAACTGCTACAAGCACATGCACAGGATGGGCATTTCCAACACAGATATTTGCAGATTTTGCGGTGATGAAGAGGAGTCAATGGAACATTTAATCACCCACTGTGGAGCACTGGGACACAGAAGATATAGGCTACTACAAGCTTATATGTTAAGTGAATGTGACTTAATATCACTCCCATTGAAGGAGCTTGTCCGTTTTCTTGACATACTCAACCCATAATGGGGCAAGGGATCAATATTGGTCGCAGTGCAAATGGCCGATGAGGGCCATACCCCATCCACTAATAATAATAAATAATAATCTTGACCCCTTGGAATATTGCATACAGAAACAAATTTTCCTATCGATACAAACTCTGTGATAGTTATGCCATATACAGTGGTGGCCACATAATTAAAACATTGCTGATAGTAAATTAATTTATTATTTTGATGGTATATCTGAGATTGTGTTTTTGGTTAACTAGTCGTCATTCATAGCGTTTTCCAACTGATCCCCACCGCAAAAACTTGGATTTGTCACTCCATATAATTTTTTCCCACACCCGCATTGGTTTTTTAATGTTTTTTTCTGACAAAATCCAATCCAGATTTAAACTTTTTTTGGAGATGAAAGTTTTATATGTACGATGCATCTACGTAAAGTACTTTCATTAAGCCATCGTTGAAGAGTTCTAGATAGTACATGGATACCATATGATAATTCCTATTCAACTATTACTTCTTAGAGCTTTTAAATCAGTCAGCTCTATAGGCCCTTACGAAGTGATAAAATCACTTCTGGCTGTGGTTTTACGGGGTTTGGAAGCGCTGGGTACATTATCTGAGTTCCTAAATTTATCAAATGGTTTACTTTTTTTTTTTTTAGCTTTTATTTATTTTTTGAATCTTCACAATGTGAACTAACAATAAGTATTCAAATCTTAATACTAAATACAATAAATTAACTAAATCCAGCCAATGCTAGACAAAAAGTTTTATTTTGCGCCAATTATATCGGTAGAATCACCTACTTAACGCTCTGATGGTGGCAACGGTATCCCTTCTTCTCAACCGAGTGTGACCGCTAAAATTAAGTATGTTTCGTGCAAGAGGGTTTGGGTGAAGTTCCAATTTGTTGATATACCTTGTCGTTTATTGCATTTAAAATTTTTCCTCTAGAGCAAACAAGTAATTGAGGCAATTAATTCACCGTCTTCTCCGAGTCTCTGAGATGAATGTTTACCTTCTTTCTTCTTCGGTGCAACTTGGTCTTTTTCCCATACCTGGTGGGTAATAATAGTATACAATTTTGCCGATATTATTTAAAACATACCTATCAACAAGTCTTTGGAACAAAACGAAATTAGATTTAATATCTTTAACTTTATTTAATAACAGAACTGAAAATGTTTTAATTGAAAACTATCCTTTCACTAAATAATGACTTATTTTTTTTTTAAGAAAACTAAACAATATATGAATTTAAAGAAAGAACCAAGTGAAGAAGAGTTCTAACTTATATTTGCAGTGGAAAATTTCCGTTGAAATAACAATAGATCATATAAAATACCGACAGAATGAAAGATCACATTTATGTTTTAATGTCCACCACTGTATTTTACTTTCATACACCTGGCAAAGTTACTACGGCAATACTAACATAAGAATAAAAAACTTTATTTTTACCACAACTGTTAAAAAAAAGAAATGCCATAAAAATCATTGTGAAATTGTGAAATGAATTTGGTAGCAACTTTCAAAGAACATACGGGGAAAAAACTCATGGTTTTAACTCATCGTATAAATGTGCTATTAATATTAAAAACCCACAAACATTTTGGAAAGATAACTTTTTATACTAAAAGTATCTACTTAAGTTTAGATGTCTTTTAAAAAATACGCTAGCAACTTTATCATAAATGAGTAGTTTTCTGAATTTTGTGTTCTCCAATATCGTTCGGATGTGCAACGAGAAAAAATCGTTAAAAATTTTTTAACCTTTAAAGCTTTATTTAAATTATGTTATTCTATAGGGCTTGGGTTTTGAAAAATATTATCAAATTCCAAAAGTTTTAGGTCACAAAACAGTCTATAAATAACGCCAATTTTTATTTAAATATTTTTCCTACTTTAACATTTTCTTTTGCTACTTGATAAATTGTTTTTTGTAACCTTTTAACAGTATTAATTTGTAAAAGAAACTGTTCGTTTTTGTGTGTTGTAAGTTCAACAAAGTTTAGTTACATTTTGTCTATTAATTTTTGTTGACTTTTCCACTTCAACAGTAGCAAAACATGATCGTTTAACATGACACCAAACAAAATACAACATCAAAACTCAGACTCTTAAAGTAGTGAATTCATAAATGTGGGAATTCTACTGCATATTTTGTGTTCTGCTTTAATTTATAATTTTATAAATTTCTTGTAAGAAAGAGAAAAATTATGTACTTTTTTCGATTTTATACTTTTTTCTATTTGGGTCAAATTATATGTGCACTGTGTGTCCCCTTAAATATATACTGAAAGCCTTTTAAAACTGCACTGTCTATTTCAAATGCTGCTAATCGAAAAAAAACAAACTTCAAATTATTGTTGGCCAGCATACATTGTGTGTTAACATCAATTAAAATCGTTATTTAACAAGAAAAATGTTTGAAAAAAAATTAATAATCCTGTAGAAAATAAATCCTCTATTGTTTAACATTTTCCAGCCAACAAAAGAGTTTTTAATTCATTGTTATTACACTTTAGCAAAAAAGATCTAATAAATATTCATTTAAAAAATAAGAAATTTTTTCTTAATTCGTTTGGCTCATTTTAGTCCGTTTTTTTTTTGCAAAAATAAGAAAAAATGTAACCACGTCATTAATATGGAAATAATTGTGTAAAGACAAGGAAGGCTAATGTGTTCTTTTTTGTTTTGTACAATAGAAACACTGAGTACTTGAAAGGCGCGTTACGAGCAATTTGATGGTGTCCAGCAAAAAATTTTGTATGATCAGTTTTTAGGTAGTAAAACTTTTTCAAATAAAGTTTAACTTTTTGTCACACTACCTTGTTCTAATTCGTTGTAATTGTTTTTATTGACGGGCTCAACTTCAATTATACCAGCAATTTGATAGCATTCAGTACAAATTGTATGTCAATTTCTTTAAGTAATAAAAGCTTTTCAAGCAGAGCTTCTGTCGCATCACGGTATTTTGATAAATTTTAATTGCTTTTCATCACAATATTTTGCTTTGCCTAACTTTAATTATAATAGCGATGATAGCTCTCAGTGAAAATTGTGTGATCAGGTAGTAAAAACTTTTGAAATAATGTTAAATTTTTTGTCACATCACGTCATTTACATACGTTGTATTTGCATGTCGACAAAATGTTTTATTGTGCAAAATTTCAATTATACGAGCAATATGATAAAGCTCAGCGAAAATTGTGTCATTTAGCATGTTATCGACATCGAAACACAGTACCGACCTGTTTCGATAATATAATTGTTTACCTTACGCCTTTAGTTTTGGACAAAATATTACATTTGAAATTAAAAATTATTGAACTAGCTGTTGAGAATATGTCAAAATTTCCACTTTGTCCGTATTCGGCGCAACATAAGTACAAGCTGTTGTTTGTGAATAAAGATTTTAGAAAAAAAGCACTGCTTTGTTTTTTCTTCTTTAACATTTTATTGCCATCCAAAATTTTTTAAATAGAAAAGAAAACGACTTATTTGCACGTTAAAGGAGAAGAATACACACAAAAGATATATGTACTCGCTTTCATGTTGCATATGGCTTTTGTCATGTTGCAAGTTAAGATGTTCATGCAGCTGCGTCTAGTTTTTATTTCTGTTACGCTTGCCGAAAAACTTATATATGTATTTTTTTTTTTTTTTGGCAAAACCACTTGAAGCATCCGTTAAAAAAACAAACTTAGAAGATATTGTGATGGCACTGATCGTGAACAGGTAAAACAATGATTGTTTTCGTTATCTTTTGTATTAAGGAATTAGAGGTTTTTCTTCCTTTTGAAAAGGGTTACTTTAGTTGAGATGTTAGTCTTCAGAGGAATAAAACTGTGGGGAGATTAATCAGATCGGCAAAGTAAATTGAACAAAAATGGCTAAAATGTGGACAAAATTTATATGTTAACTTTATTAAAAAATGTATAAACTGATGTTCGTGGCTTAAGAACAATTTATGTAAAATACTCTAAAAGGATACTTTAGGTGTTTGTAGATATTAATTATTCCGGAAAGCTCGTCAAGCACAATTAATTATCCAATTTCTTATACAAAATTAAAAAAAAAAAAACAAAAAAAAAACAAAACAAAATTTATATATATATATATACATATATATATATATATATATATATATATATATATATATATATATATATATATATATATATATATATATATATATATATATATATATATATATATATATATATATATATATATATATATATAATATGTATATATATATATATATATATATATATATATAGTATATATATTTTTTTTAATTTTGTATAACAAATTGGATGCTTAATTGTGCTTGATGAGCTTTCCGGAATAATTAATGTCTCTTTTTTTTAATGTTCGAAATCTTTCCTTGAACCTGTACGTGCAATATATCAATCTTCCAAGCGGAGCTATACGCAATAAGGAAAGCGGTTGAAATACTCTCCGATAGGGGACACAAGGGAGTGTTGATAAAAATACTCTCTGATAGCCAATCAGTGCTGAAGGCCCTGAGCAGTTGTGTCTTTACGTCCAAGTTAGTACTGGAATGTCACAATAGGCAAAACGAACTGGCAAGCCAGAACCAGGTCACCCTGATCTGGGTGCCAGGACATGAAGGGCATCACGGCAATGAAATGGCTGACACTTTTGCCAAGAAAGGAGCAGAGGGGATTTATATTGGACCCACTCCAACTTTAGGCTTCAATAAGGGTCTCATGAATGAGGAGATACAAAAATGGACGGTGTTCATTGTTGAACAACATTGGAACGAGACAGCTGGTCTTGCACACTCCAAGAAATTTCTAAACTTTGATAAAAAGAGAGCCAAACGTGCTCTAAAACTGGACAGGAATAGTCTCAGAACATTGACAGGTGCACTTACTGGTCATTATAGCTGATACAAGCACCTGCGCAGGATGGGAATTTCCAACACAGATATTTGCAGATTCTTTGGTGATGAAGACGAGTCAATGGAGCACTTAATCACCCACTGTGGAGCACTGGGACACAGAAGATATAGGCTAGTGCAAGTTTATATGAATGTGACTTAATACCACTCCCTATGAAGGAGCTTGTCCGTTTTCTTGTCATACTCCACCCATAAAGGGGCAAGGGGACGCACAATAGATCAATATTGGTAGCAGTGCAAATGGCCGATGAGGGCCATATCACATCCACTAATAATAATAATAAATAATCTGGCGATAACTATTCCTGCCGAATGCTGTTGTCAATGTCAGTGCTGTCAGAATTATTGTAAAGATATCATTGTCTTAACAAAAGTACAAAAACTGCCCTAGAGGACAAGTTAGACAAACACGAGTTCTAGCTATTGACCGAATTTGATGGCATGCCATCAGCCTATTAAACCGGGTGCTATCAGACCGGGTTTGAGTGTGTGTAATAGACGCTTAAAAAACTATTTCATTATCATGTTTTTAATACAAAAATATTGTACTTTTTATAATACAAAATGGGTTTCTAAAATGAATTGAAAAGAAAAATTCTAAATATGATACGTTTTTGTTGAAATAACGCGATTTTTTCCCCCACACAGAAAAAATTGCAGTAAAAATAAAATCAACAAAATTTTTGTCTACAAAAATATTTTGTATACATCTACATATATATCAAAAAAATAACCTTGGATATTGTATTGTGTTGTTGTTTAAAAAAATAGTTGTTTTCGATTATAATCATTTTTACTAAATTTTTGTTTGAATCCACGAATTCCTTTACAGGTCCGCATTTAAACAATTTATTAATTGATTCAATAAATTTCGTTATTGAACACGAAAAACATTTTTTTCTGTGCATTTTGGTGCCTTTTGATATTTCAAAGTTCATTTCATTTGAGATTTCTTCAATTTATTTCACTCTCTTCAGTCGTAAAGCAGCTCTGGGCTGGAGAACAGCTCTGGCGTCATCGTATTTACTTCATAAATACGTTCAGGCTTGTTGTTGTTGTTTGGCCTTCGAGAGTTTTGCGTCTCACTCTTACTGGTTAACTGTTTACCTCAACTAACTGTATTAGTTTTTCTTGAGGTATTTCTTTATTAACCACGCGGTAACTTCTTATGTGAAGGCATAAGTCACCATAGTTAGTCACAGAACCGCTACAAATTACTGATAATACCATCGTGGGCACACGCTCTTCGTTACTCCGCCCATGCTGTGCACCCTATACTTTGCAAATTTATTTGCAATACATATATTTCACTTGCTTTGCAACACCCTTTACAAAAAGTAAAAAGAATTTAATTAAATTTTCTTTCTTTTCTTTTTGGATCTTAACTAAACATGACAAAGTCATGCACTGATTATGTTTTAAACGACTTGTAGATTTATTGTTTGAAGTTTTTATGAAACTTTATGAATTTTTGCAACTTGTTTTTCGCTAATTTTGCAAATCTTTTGTTTTATCTTATGCCATTATAAATACTTACATACTTATTTTGTTTTGTTTTTATTTTTTTTTCAAGGAAATATGAATATAAAATGATTTTCCTCAAACCTTTGAAGTTGCAATTTAACTCAAGGGAGGCAAATTGCTGCAGCCTTTCTTTAATTTAAAAAATATATGATATTTTATTTTTTACTTCCGTGGGAGCTAGTTACATTTTAAAATAATAAAAGTTTAGCTTAACAGGTGGAAATT
Source organism: Thecocarcelia acutangulata (assembly GCA_914767995.1). Lineage (NCBI taxonomy): Eukaryota > Metazoa > Arthropoda > Insecta > Diptera > Tachinidae > Thecocarcelia > Thecocarcelia acutangulata. The sequence goes on along the minus strand of OU612094.1, from coordinate 32,291,112 downwards.
AGCTGCAAGTAAGTTGTATCTGGTATCAAAACTAAAGGAAATGAATTTTGACAATGATTTTGAAACAGCAACAAGAGTGCATGAAAACTTATTTATGCAAATTTCTATTATTAGATGTAACTTGAAGGCTGTAAATATAAAAATAAGTTTTGCATAAAATTCTGCCCAGAAACTACTCGAATTCTTAAGGAAGACTGGAACTGTAATTTAATGAGGCTAGATTTACAGAAAAAATTATAGTAAAAATAAAATCAACAAAATTTTTGTCTGAAAAAATAATTTGTATGCATATGCATAAATATCAAAAAAATGTCCTTTGTTGTTGTTTAAAAAAATAGTTGTTTTCGATCAGTAATTATTTTTACTAAACTTTTGTTTGAATCCACGAATTCCTTTACAGGTCCGCATTCAAAGAATTTATTACTTGATTCAACGAATTTCGTTATTGAACACGAAAAAATATTTTTTCTGTGTACTAAAAGTTCAGTTGATTTGTTTAGCATTTGAAAAGTTTTAATACATCCTTTTTTATATTGGACTGCTCAGAGGATGACACCAACAAATGCCGCGTATTATATCAGAACAAGGAAAATGAATTATAAAGAGATGGAAAAGGGGAGTAGTGTTTGTTTGACTTGAACATTCCACAACGCAAAGAAAGAACATCGTCTTACATAGTGAAAATATACTTGAACTACTTTAATTCCAACATTTATCTTAATATTCTTTGATCTTCGTTTGTTGAATAGATTTCAATTTTGCAGCTTGGATTATTAATTGTTAAGTTATTTAAAAAACAAAAACAAGATTTTAAGCTGCAAAAATTAAATTTACTTAAATCTAACATATGAAATGCTGTCATAATGCTTGTTGATTGACAGGTTCAAGTCAAACGTCCAGAAATATTACTCCTTCTTTTTTCCTCCTCATAATCTAGTTACCTAGTTCCAGTACAATACACTGCATACTCATATGTGGAGGTCATCCGCTAAGTACTGGCCCAACATAAAGTAATTATTTATATAAGTACACATGAATAATCAAATATAATAAATATAATATAATAAATCAATAATAATATAATAAATCAATAATTTTAATAAAATAATTTTTAATAGAATCCTATAAATTGAATATGATCGTGCTTCATTCGGAAATATCTCACATTTAAGTTAGGAGAGCGGATTGATATTAAAGTTACCTAGCGCTAAATAGCACAAACACAAAAGTTGCTATTTTTTGAAATTGAGATCCGTCAACTTTGGAATTGAGATCCGTCAACATTGGAATGGAAAAAAGTGAATTTCGTGAAGTGAGAAAACACTATTATTTGAAAGGGAAAAAGGCGAATTAAACAAAATAAAAGCTCTATAAACATTATGGTAAGTCTGTTCCGTCAGATTACATGGTAAAATATTGGATTGCTAAATTTAAACGCGGCCGAACAAGCACTGCAACAGTACCATCAACAGAAAGCCCCAGAAGATTTAATCATTTATGAAGAAAATATCAAGAAAATCCCCTGTTTCGTTATGAATGATCGATGAATCCAGTTACGTGAAATTGCTGCAATGGTAAACATATCATATGAACGCATGTTCAACATTTTCCATGAACGTTTGCATATGAAAAAGCTATTGGCAAGATGGATGCCGCGTTTGCTCAGTGTCGAACAAAAACGACTTCGACACACCACTTCACCAGAGATCTGCAACCGGTGCCTTTTTTAATGATCTAAGTACACCTGTCTTCAACTGAGTTGCAGTGTGATTGGCCCCCGCATATTGTTTGCACTAGTATGTTTTCTACTCGTTAGAGCTTGCGTCTGTTAACTAGAATATGTGACATACCCAATCGAGTTTGTATGCGGTGGCTGCTTGATTTGGTTTCTCAATTCTTTTTTTTCACATTTGTAATCGTACTTCTTTTAACAACGAAAATTATATTTTTATGTAAGAATTTGCAGTCACACATTTACCTTACCCATGAGAGTGTGTGTGTTCAATTTTATGTATCTACTCACTCACACTCGGTACTAAGCGTGGCGTAGCCAGAAGATTTTCAAAACATCATATTTTGGCGATCGTGCTTTGACGAAAATATATAAAAATATCTTATTTGAACATATTTAGTACAAAACCGTTAAAAATTATAGCTTTTACGTTAAAAAAAATTGTTTTTTTATGAAGCACATTTTAATCAAATTTCTTTTATTTTATGTTCCTTCATTTATAATAATTTTTATTGCTTGATTTAACCCACAGTTACATATACATATAACCAATTGTGGGAAAAAATTTGTTTGAATTGAATTTTCGTTTCGAAATTTTCAGCAAAAACAAGCTTAAAATCACAATTCAATATGTTGCTTTCAAAATCGTCAAAAAAGTTGTAAATTACTGAATCTGACAGCTGCGATTTCAGTTGATGTTAAATAAAAGGTGACGCATATATACAACAAAGAATTTGTTGAGAGTATTGTTTTTACAAGTTGATTTGGTGACGACATAATGTATGTATGTATTATTAAGAACGCGATTAGAAATGAAAAAAGAAAATAATTAAAAAGTTGCTCTTACTTAGTGCGAGTAACAACAACACTATATTTTGTGGTCGTTTCTTTTACTCTAAAAAAATACACAAGCTACGAAAGTCATTGGATACATTTTTGATATATCAAGATTTCGCAAACCAACGACAGGTATAAATACCACTGCATCAATTTTTAAGAGTGTTAAAAATACTCGGATGTCAAAATGATTGGGTAAACAACCGGTGTACTTATGGTTGCGGTACACCGGTGCAGATCTCTGCACTTCACAGCGGTGTTTGGACATGATAAAGCATAATTCTGTTAATTTTTTGTCGTCGTTTAATAACTGTTGATGAAATGTGGGCTTATCACTATACACCTGAAACCAAAAATCAATCCAAATGAATGTGGCCACTGTATTTTGAGAGGCACACGGAATATTGTTCAAATATTATCTTGAAAAAGCATTCACATTCACAGGAAAGTATTATCGTGCATTATTGGATCAATTGATGGATGCAATAAAGAAAAAGTGACCACATTTAAAGGAGGAAAAAGAATTCTTTCTTCAAGACAACGCACCGGTTCACACAGCCTTAGATATGATGCTAAAATTACGTGAAATGCACAATTACGAACCGAGACAGGACCCGAACCTGCTATCTTTAGAATATATAAGAAGTCGCTTCGTTCAATGCTCAAATATTAATCATTCAACCATGATACAAAAAACAAGGTAGCCGCTTCGCTACAACAATACAACAATAAAAAAAACAACAGGTATTTTGTTTGTGTAAAAAGGCGAATTCACACTTACGCTGTCAAAAGTAGTTGATAAAGACATGTACAAAAATTTAAATGGCGCCGAAAAAGGTAAACAAAACTTGACAGCGAAGGTGCCGCCATATTAACCGAATTCGCCTGAATTCGCCGATGCATCCACCTAATAATGAATTCGCCTTGCATTCAACTTTATGCATTAAAACAGTATCTTATCTATCTTCTTAACAGATACGTACATTTATGCTTATGTATATATAGTAATAAGATACACAGTTGTACAATGTAGGAATGTACTGAATTAATAGTAGGGTAGCAGTACAAATCATCTAATTTATAGTACAGATTTAGCTCCTTGTGACTTTTTCCTGTTTCCAAACTTGAAACATGGGTTGCAGGAAAAAGCTTCATCTCAAACGAAAAAGTGATCGAAACGCGTATTTTAAAGGGTTCCCAAAATCGTAGTTTTCGGATGTTATAAAAAAGTTGGAATATCGTGTTGCTAAGTGTATTGAGCTAAAAGGAGACTATGTTGAGAAATAAATGGTTTTTGAAAAAAAAAAATATTTTTTTGCCTACTTAGGTAGCTTCAATATCAATCTGCCCTCGTATATATTTTTTTTATTTAGTAAAAAAAATATAAAAAATGCAATTGTATGATTCATTTTGTTGCATCTTGTGTAAAAATAACGTGTGATTTTTTTGCTATTATCTTTTTGGCAACACTAGTTTTGACAGCTCACGCACGTTTTGTATCTTGTGTCACTGTCAAACATCTTCAGTTTGGTCTATAATTTAATCATGAATCATCTTACAAACGAATAACGCTTGCAAATTATTGAATTTTATTACCAAAATGCGTGCTCTGTTAAGAAAGTTCATCGCGCGCTTCTTCCATTTAATGGTCAGTTTAATCGACCTACTGAGGCTTCTATTCGGGCTATTGTAAAAAAATTTCGCACCAAATTTACATTGTTGGACATTAAACCACCAACACGCTTACGTAGAGTGCGAACTGAAGAAAATATCGCAGCCGTATCGGCCAGTGTTGGTGATGACCGTGAATTATCGATTCGGCGCCGTTCGCAGCAATTGGGCCTCTGTTACTCCACTACGTGGAAAATTTTGAGGTAGGATTTGGGTGTGAAGCCTTATAAGATACAGCTGGTGCAAGAATTGAAGCCAAACGACCTACCATAACGCCAAATTTTTGGTGAATGGGCTCTTGAAAAGTTAGATGAAGATCCACTTTTTTATCGAAGAATTGTGTTCAGCGACGAGGCTCATTTCTGGTTAAATGGATACGTGAACAAGCAAAACTGCCGTATTTGGAGTGAACAGCAGCCAGAAGCATTGCAAGAGTTACCAATGCATCCACAAAAAACAACCGTTTGGTGCGGATTATGGGCTGGTGGCATCATTGGGCCGTATTTCTTCAAAGATGATGCGAATCACAACGTTACTGTGAATGGTGAGCGCTACCGTGCGATGATAACAAACTTTTTTTTGCCCAAAATTGAAGAGCTTGACTTGCATGACATGTGGTTTCAACAAGACGGTGCCACATGCCACACAGCACGCGAAACAATGGATCAATTGAGAGGCGAGTTCGGTGAACAGTTTATTTCACGCTTGGGACCAGTCAATTGGCCGCCCAGATCGTGCGATTTAACGCCTCTAGACTATTTTTTGTGGAGCTATCTTAAGGCTAATGTTTTTAGCGACAAGCCCGCTTCGATTGACGCACTAGAAGCCAACATTGCCAACATTATTCGTGAGATACCGGCCGAAATGTTGGAAAGAGTATGCCAAAATTGGACTAAGCGGATGGACCATTTGAAGCGCAGCCGCGGCCAACATTTGCATGAAATAATCTTCAAACATTAAATTATATCGACCCAACTATGGATCCAAATAAATATTTCATGCATTTTTCTGAATTTTATGTGTGTTTTTTTTTTAATTTCCGATAGTTCTTATAAAATCACCCATTACATTATTTAAAAAAATTTTTTTTTAAAACTATATATTATTCCTAAGAAGTAAGGGACAATAGTTTCGATAATTTTTTTTAACTTAGAATGCAATAAAAGCTTTTTTTTTTTAATAACCCAGAATCATAAAATCCCTTATATTACCGCCCTAGGCCTTACCAAACACTTTTCTTGTTTTAGCCGGGTTTATCTGCTTTAACAAATTCAATTTTACTATGTACTCGTCTATAAGTAAAGAAGCCAGCAATTAATTCCATTCAATTTTGGTTTTCGAAAGCAGAAACAATCATTCATTTCTTAAGAATAAACAGAAAAATAGGTTTTGGCATCAAACTCTTAAACGTCATTTACAGAATATAATGGTTCACATAGAAAAAGTTCCACTTAACCATCAACCACTTATTTTCCACTTCATCAGCGTGTCTAGAACAAAAAAAAAAAAAAAATAAAACAAAGAAGTAAACACTACTCTTGGGCAAAATTAACTTAAAAGAAAAAACTTAATGCCTCGCTAAGGCAGTTGCATTCAAAATAAATACAATGGGTAACAATTAAAATTAAACACATGCACCAGTCAAATTGAATCTGCATTTTCCCCCTTTTGCACTGAAACTAAAGAGTTCAGTTCAGTTGAGAAAAAGAAAGAAACAAGAAAAAAGAAAACCATTGGAGAAGGCGTTCTGATTTTGGCCATGTATTTCTGTTACTTTTGCCTGTTTCTGTTTTTACAACTATAACAAAAACGCCCATATTTTTGCTGAAATATTCAAATTATGCTGATGATGTTGATTCTGGCCGAAAATAGAATTGAAAACTCAAAAAAAAAAGTCTATTCATTTCATGGCATTTTCATGCTTCATCTTTTCCTGTTGGTTACATAGTTTTTATTACGATATACGAGTACATACATACATACATATGTATACTTATAATGGGTGATTTTATAAGAACTATCGAAAATTAAAAAAAAAAAACACACATAAAATTCAGAAAAATGCATGAAATATTTATTTGGATCGATAGTTGGGTCGATATAATTTAATGTTTGAAGATTATTTCATGCAAATGTTGGCCGCGGCTGCGCCTCAAATGGTCCATCCGCTTAGTCCAATTTTGGCATACTCTTTCCAACATTTCGGCCGGTATCTCACGAATAATGTTGGCTTCCAGTGCGTCAATCGAAGCGCGCTTGTCGCTATAGACATTAGCCTTAACATAGCCCCACAAAAAATAGTCTAGAGGCGTTAAATCGCACGATCTGGGCGGCCAATTGACTGGTCCCAAGCATGAAATAAACTGTTCACCGAACTCGCCTCTCAATTGGTCCATTGTTTCGCGTGCTGTGTGGCATGTGGCACCATCTTATTGAAACCACATGTCATGCAAGTCAAGCTCTTCCATTATGGGCAAAAAAAAGTTTGTTATCATCGCACGGTAGCGCTCACCATTCACAGTAACGTTGTGATTCGCATCATCTTTGAAGAAATACGGCCCAATGATGCCGCCAGCCCATAATCCGCACCAAACGGTTGTTTTTTGTGGATGCATTGGTAGCTCTTGCAATGCTTCTGGCTGCTCTTCACTCCAAATACGGCAGTTTTGCTTGTTCACGTATCCATTCAACCAGAAATGAGCCTCGTCGCTGAACACAATTCTTCGATAAAAAAGTGGATCTTCATCTAACTTTTCAAGAGCCCATCCACCAAAAATTTGGCGTTGTGGTAGGTCGTTTGGCTTCAATTCTTGCACCAGCCGTATCTTATAAGGCTTCACACCCAAATCCTTCCGCAAAATTTTCCACGTAGTGGAACAACAACAATGTAAATTTGGTGCGAAATTTTTTTACAATAGCCCGAATAGAAGCCTCAGTAGGTCGATTAAACTGACCATAAAATGGAAGAAGCGCGCGATGAACTTTCTTAACAGAGCACGCATTTTGGTAATAAAATTCAATAATTTGCAAGCGTTGTTCGTTTGTATGACGATTCATGATCAAATTATAGACCAAACTGAAGATGTTTGACAGTGAAACAAGATACAAAACGTGCGTGAGCTGTCAAAACTAGTGTTGCCAAAAAGATAATAACAAAAAAATCACTCGTTACATATGTACATACATTTGTAGGTTCTTAGTTTTTTCTCTTGGTTTTCTGGCAACAGCGTGTTGACTGACAACTGACAGCGATACAAAAAAGCGTTAAAAGAAAAATTCATTTTTAAATAATAAACAAATTTAGTTCTGTGTCCGTTTTCTTTCTACTTTTTATACACACACACACACCAACAAACAAACACACACACACATGCACACATCCAAATGAATGCATTTGTTATTTTTATTTTCTTAAGATTTTGTTGTAAATTACTATTTATGATTAATCTTTTGGCGTTTTTAGCGCTCCAGAGTAACACCTTCTTTCGTTTATTTTTTGTTTCTTCTTCGATTCGTTGAGTATTTGCAAAAAATGGGAAAAAATTAAAAAAAAAATTTTCCGATGACCATTAAAAAATTAAGTTGACTTAAGTAATGCTGGGGTGGGCAAACTTGATACTATTATATTTTTTATTTAAATCAAAACTTTTTAAAAAGTAAGTATTACTAGGCTAGCTAGTGGCTCGCCTTAATGATTATCACGTTGGTTTTTTAAATAAAATTTAAACAATTAAAAATACTGGAATTCGTCCTTTTTTTAACTTGGACCAGTATTCAGGGGATAGCCTCTACATATGCAGTGCATTATACTGGAACTAGGAAAATAGGTTATGAGGAAGAGGAAAGAGGGAGTAGTGTTTTAAACAATAACAACACGAAAGACCAAAACAGCCTCTATTACAGCATTTAAAATGTTAGAATTAAATTAGTTAAAACTGATCAGTGCCTAGTAGTATACCTTGCGGCATTGCTCAGACTAACAAAATTAAGTCCAACATGGTATAAATGTTAGAAGCTTAAATAGCGAATAAAAAACTTAATTATTTGAATTTTTGTTCTCTGCTTTTCGATACTTTCAAAAAGCAAATCGTAGCAACCAACGGTTGTTCATTTGTTTGAAAGGTGTAAAGAAATGTTAGAGACGTTTATAAATAGAAAAGCTTGTTTTTTTGTGTTTTGCCGGATATTATTAGAGCATGTTTCTTTTTAAATTCTCAACAATTTATTTGGATTGTTGGGATATAAAGTTGAATGTTTGAGAATATCTTTCAAAAATTTCCAAAGTCTACTGATGATTAGGGTAGTTCCTATGAAATGTCGACATATAGATAGCTGGGAAACATAGAAAACAAGCTATTTATAATTTTTTACTGGTATAAATGTTAGAAGCTTAATGATGAAACAGAACTAGGGCATGACGATTTTCTCCATACAATTTGGCATAAAATAACGCCAGAGAATGCGGTCGTAAAATAGAATCTATTTTATTTTGGCAGCGATTTTTCTTATGCTCTCACTTTGAAGCAGAAAAGCTTTTAACAATATTACCACACTTTTAGTAAATTTCATACATTTTGTAAACAAAACCAAAGCTTCAAAAGCTTTACTGCGAAGAAAATTTAAAATAAAAGAAAAAACTTTTTTTTACCTAATAAAAAAGAACATTTAATGACAAGTTGTGAAGTTGCAGCCGTCGTTTCAATTATGGGCCTGTTTTCTTTGAGGGTCGTTTTTGCTTGAAGTTGCGGACGTATTCTGTTTCATCATTAAATAGCGAATAAAAAACTTAATAATTTAATGAGCATATAAAAAAACATGCTAAAGGCCCAATCAGACTATTACACAAGTATAAATACTTTCATTAGATTTTGTGAGATAAAAGTCTAAACACATTTCTTGCGACTGTCAAAAAGTCTAACGTAAATTAGATTTTGCATTCACACCATCACACTTAATATAAACCAACATAGATGTGCCATCATAAAACTTTTCACGGCGTCAGGTGCGCCATTCGTCGTAGGCGATAGACGTGCCGGGGCGTGAATTTCTTCAACAGTTAAAATAATAATTATGTATAACACATCCAAATTCAATAGCACAAACATATTTTATGTTCTAAATATAGCATGAGCAAAATACATTTATAAATGACAGCTAAATTCCAAATCTCGAGCTTTTTTATAACGACAAAAAATACTATCAGTGACGGCACCCCATCGGCTACGAAATATGCGACTACTCAATTTTTAATTAGCTGGTTTGCTAAAAAACACAACCCTGATCCAATGTAAAGTATTATCGTTTTGAAATGTTTCAAAAAACAACAAAGTCGTATGGGATGTCAAATTTTTATCGTATTATTTTCCGTATGTATGACGGATTACATTCAGACTATCAGACTTGCACGTATTATTTGAATTTTTGAGAAGTATTAATACAAAGTATAATAGTCTGAACTAGGCTTTAGCGACAAAAAAAGAGAGAAAAACAGAGACGTGTTCACGGCTTGCTACCTATTCCGGTGCAATTTGGTTTCATACGAAACTAATAATGAGTATAGAAAATACGGATATCAATAACAAAAGACGTGTGCACAGGATGGTAGACAAAACACTACTTTTGGTAACTTTTTGAAAAATTTTGGTTGTAATAATTTTTTGGTCGTGGCAGCACTGGTTATAGGGTTTATTTTTTAATTTGCTATTGTCTCCTATGGAAGCGTATTCCAAAAAAGCCTACGACGGGTTTGCACTATATTGAAACGTTCCGTGTCGCGGTTGATTTTGTAATAGATTACAAAGAACACGAGTGCTTATTCATTGATCTTTTACCAAATTTTTTGGAGGCATTTTCTAATTTCACCAACTACGGTAAGAGCAATCATCAACCACGCTGAAAAGTTTTGAGGCTGATTATAGTCTTGAATTCTTAAAAGTTTTGTAAAAGATGAAATAAAATTCGAGTATTTTTCTCTTTAGTCTAAGCTCAAGTTATAAGCTCAAGATCTAAAAAATATCAAAAATAGTAAACGATCATCCTGGACATGATTATGTTGATTTGGTGTATCAAAAATTTTAAAAGTGTCTTTGGTTATTCCATGTGCCCTAGGAACGGCGACTAGTTGAAATTAGGATTTAATCAGTGATATTCAACCATTAATTTCACATAGAATGTTGGCTATGGTGCCACTTGATTCGACATTATTGAGCGCAAGGTTTGCCAGATGAGGTTCGTAACGACGTAAACTGTGTTTAGCTATAGAGGTATAAGTCACCAAGTTGCGCAAAATTAGTGAGGCAGTTAAACGTATATTTTTCGTAACCGAACCTTCATTTTCGTCCATGAGTTCTTTGGAGTTGCTAAGGTCGGTGTGACGTTTGATAGTCTGTAAGGCTGACAAACAAGTAGCATTCTGTGGGGCTTGAAGATGATGAAGTCGAAGGAAAGTGTAATGCATTGTTGGCTCTTTGAGCAAGTTCTGTGTTCCGTACAATAGTAACCGGTAGCAATTCCACTTTGCACAGCATTACGTAAGCTGTCCAAGGTTAAGTGATGATCGATTAGATGAGTTTTGGGGCAGACCGTCGTACAGCCCGGAACCAACGCCCCACTGACGGAAAATATCCGCACCTGAATCTAAGTGATCGGGAGCATGCTGCGTTGCAAACATGATGCTGCAAATCTCCCATTGATTTAAATCTTTTGCGTGGACAATTGCGCAAATCGCATATGTACACTGAGCATCGATTGTAGAAAGCTGCTGATTTTGTTGTGGCATATGTAAAGCTGCAGATGTGGTGAGGTTTTGATTATTTGGCTGCTGTTGTTGTTGGAGGAGGGGCTGTGGTGGTGGCGGTGGTGTTGTTGTGCTTGGAATAAAACCATTAGCAGTTGAAGTACAATTTGTTGCTGTTGATGCCATTAAACTGGGAACTGATGTGTGATGTGGAAGAAGTCGGAGCAGTTGAAGTTGCTTGTATGACATTTTGAGTTGTTGGTGCTTGTTGAGTCGCTGTTGTTGAAGCTCGAAAAGTTTTCTCCATTTTGTTTGTTTCAGAAGAGCTTGAAACTTGTGGATATCCTGCTGCTGAAGACAAATTAGAACTTATAATAACAGCCGACAATGATGTTGGCCGGGGTATCTAATGCCCGCTGGCAATTTACCGGTTGGCAACGATGGTTTTACCATTGTTATAGGATTTTTAATGGTCCCCGCAGCAGCAGATTGTGATCGTCCTGTGGTTGCAAATCGTTTAAATCTTTAACTAAAACAAAATATATGAACATATCACACACGTAATTATAAATATCCATAAAGAACTCAAAATTTCTCAAAACTTATTACAATTTATTATAAATTAGATTACAGATTATATCTCTAACGACCACGAAAATTTCATTTATATGCGAGCACATAGGTGTACCACTTTGTTCCGTCTTATTTGTCCAAGATTCAAGGCTTTATTGTAAAAATTGGCATTACATTTATAATTCAAAGTATTGTCCCCTGCTGGCCACTTGCGGGCAGCACACAAATTCCTCGGTGTAAAAAAAGTGGTCATCTTTTGAAGCGTTCTGTGAACCGATCAAATTTTTTATTTTTTCATAAGACCAGACAGAATTGCTGGTCAGCCAGGCCGTGTGCTATTGGTCTAAACAAGTGCTAGTCCGGGGCATCAATGTCTGAAGAATACGGCGGCTGGAGAAAGACTTCACATTTCAATGTCTCGCAGAATGTCTTGACCACTTTTGCAATATGTGGTCGAGCATTGTCATGCTGTAAAATCACTTTATCATGTCTCTCGTTGTATTGCGAACATTTGTCTTTCAATGCTCGGCTCAAACGATCACCTGTAATTGTTTCAGTCGATTTTAACAACTCACAAAGCCGAGCTGGTCCCACCAAAAACTGTCCATAATCTCGGAACCGTGAATATTCTTTTTGGCCGTCGACATGGTAGCATGACCGGGATATACCCATGATTGCCTCCGCTTGGGAATACCGTAAAATAATACATATTTTTTGCCTCCAGTTCCAATGCGTTGCAGAAATGCCTTGAGTCTTTGCCTTGTAACCTGCTGTTCACAAGCAAACAAACGCCGTTTAACATCTTTCGGCTTGAACTCGTACGGCACCCAACTTCCTAGTTTCTGAATCATTCCTATGACTTTCAGGCTATTTAAAATGGCCAATCTTGGCCAATTCTTGTTGCCATGAGTTTTGATAATGTAATGATTTCAAATCTGCATCTTCGAAAACCTTCTCTCTTCCACCGCTTTGCTGGTCTTTGACGCCAAAATCACTGTTTTTGAAGCGTTGAAACCACCCTCGGCACGTTTGTTTCACTAATAGCGGCCCCAGCATTTGACGAGCAGATTTCTTCATATCAAAACGGACAGAACGTCCCGCAAATGACGAGAATTTGACTCGTTAGCTGACATGTTTAAACGAGAGTAGCTTTATGTTGTAGAAACTAATCGAAATAAAAAAAAATATATAGATAAACTAAACAAGTTATTGAGCCATCCAACCATAAAGATAATTCTGCGCCACCCTGTATGTTTCTCTGCAACCAATTTCATTGTTTTTGTGTGATATATTTGTCATTCAATATAATACCAAAACATTATTTGGTTGAAATTGAAACTTGCTTCCAGTGAAAGTATCTTTTTTCCAAAACTTTTTATCGGGCTCTTCCCGAGCAAGTGATTTTAAAAAATTTAGGGCAAAATCTGCGAAACACCTGTTTCTTTAGGCTGCAGTACCTCAGATTGGCTAAAACATCATTAACAGCAAAAACATTTTTCCAGTCATAAATATTTCATATCATCAGTTTAGTTCTTTAAGAGAATCGTCCACATTACGAAAAAAAAAACAGACAATGAATCTGTTGCACCAAAATAAAAATGTAAAAAAAAAAACAAACGAAAAAAAGATTGAAATTGAAACTAAAACCGTAAATTGAAATTGAAACTTTTGACTGAAGGATAAATGAATGGCGCAAAGAAAAAAAAAAAAAATAATAATAAAAATAAAACAACAGCAACAACAACAAAGTTTTGACTATCTGTCTATTTGTTCGCTGTACCATAAAATGATCATGAGATGCTGAGATGGCGATGCGATGCTGTTGATGCTGATGACGACGATGATCGTCTTGATGATGGTGATGATGATCACAACAATGGTGGTGGCGTAGTGTTGATGTATTTCATTTGTCGTTATTATTGTTGTTGTTGTTGTTGTTTGCTCATATGACGTGGTTGTTGCTGTCTATTCTTAATTTTTTCCAATTTTCTGTGCAGTTCAGTTGTTGTATTTAAAGTGTCTGTTAGTTGTTGGCACCTTTTAAGTTTTTAGTCATTATTAATTTCGTTTTTTTCTTTCTTGTTGTTTGTTTTGTTGTGATTTTTTGTTTTGCCTTTTTCAACTTGTTGTATTGAAAAAGAAACTCATATATATACGTACTTATGTATATATAGGGTGTTTTTTTAAGCCCGATAGAACTTGAAATTGTAAAAAATAACACAAAAAATTAAATTGTAATCAAAATTTTTTTTTATTCGAAAGATCAATACGTGACATTAACATTTGAAAATGATTTCGGGCACCGCGGCTGTTCTTGACGAAGCGCATTCTGGACGTCCAATTTTGGGCCACTTTTTCGAGCACTGCTGGCCGTATGTCACGAACAACACGAACAATGCTGGCCTCCAAGGCGTCAATTGTTGCTGGTTTATCAGCATAAACCAGTGACTTCACGTAGCCCCACAGGAAATAATCGAGAGGTGTCAAATCGCACGACCTTGGAGGCCAATTGACAGGTCCATTTCTCGAAATCAACTTATCGCCAAATTTTGATTTCAGTAAGTCGATGGTTGCGTTCGCTGTATGGCACGTAGCGCCATCCTGTTGAAACCACATCTCCTCCGGATCAATGTCATCCATATTTTCAAACAAAAAATCATTGATCATGGTGCGGTAACGATCTCCATTGACTGTAACGCGAGCTCCGGCCTCATTTTTGAAGAAATAAGGTCCGATGATGCCACCAGCATGAAAACCGCACCAAACAGTGCATTTTTCTGGATGTAATGGAGTCTGTAGGGTCTCTTGTGGATTGGTCTCACTCCATATGCGGCAATTTTGCTTATTAACAAACCCGTTAAGCCAAAAATGCGCCTCATCGCTGAACACAATTTTGCGATAAAACAACGGGAAATCGACGACTGATTTTCAAAGTAAATTTGGATAATTTCGTAGCGTTGTTCAAGCGTGAGTCTATTCATGATGATTTGTCAGAGTATACTGAAACAAATAAAAAAAATGTTTCATCAAAATTTAATTTTTTGTGTTACTTTTTACAATTTAAAGTTCTATCTAGCTTAAAAAAACACCCTATATAAATTTTTTCACTGGCTTAACTTTTAAGGGATTTAGCCGTCTGTTTGCGTGAAATCATTTAAAAGGTTTAATAATAGTTTTCTTTGCTCAAATACGGAACCCCTGCATGTACATACATACATATGTACATGTGTGTGTGTGTGTATATCTACATATGGCAGCAACTAAGTGTATTTTATGATATTTTCCCTTAAGCTTTATTATCTTAACACTTTACTAAAAAAGTTTAAAAACATTGTAAAAGAAAAGAGTTAAGAAAAATATATAAAAGTGCTTAATTGCAAGCGTGACAAATTTTGTTGTGTGGCAGAAGACAAAAAAAAAAAAAAAGAAAAAAAAAAAATAAGATGATAAATTGTATGGGATTTCTTTAATATTTTGTATTCAGCCAGATAAATCAATTGATGACTTTTCCTTGACTATTTTTAGCAGCAACCACAGACCACAAGTTGGACATAAATACCAGATATCGTTTTCTTTCTTTTCTAAAATATAATTGTTGAACTGTCATAAGTGTTAATCTGCAAGTTTAATGATTTTACATTCAGATTTATTTCAATTTAAATCAAGTATTAAATTTTTAAATATTTTTGTTGACCAGCCAGACAGACAATTAAGCTGCATTTTAAAATGCCAGTGCATGTGAAAAAAAAACTGCAACGTAATCGTCATATGGGTCTTTTCATACCAGAGTCAAATATCATTTTTAGACCAGAAAAAAGAGAAAAGGTATTCGCTGTACAAATTTGCTTTTGGTAGTCGAAATAAATAGCTCCAAGATGTCATACAACCTGGGGGTTACTCTCTGTTGCGATGCGAAAGAAAAATCAAAGAATTGGTACTCTGTATTGCGTTTTCGTATTTTACTTTGCCATTTTATTTATCCCTTTCGCACATTTTATTTGATAAATTTTCGCTATTGTTTATTTCTTGATATCAGTCTGGGTTCATTTACAAACTAGTTCGCGAAAAAGTTTGTGCAAATGGCACAGACGACCAAATTATACTCTTATCGCATTTACCTTTCGCATCGTTCTTACTTTCGCATCGCAATAGAGAGTAACCCCCCTGGCTTCCGTTCTTTTGCAATAGATGGCTGTAGCGATAGTCAAAATAAATAAATCGTAGATGTCATACAATAAGCTTCGCTATTTGTTAACATAACCAGGGCTGGGCAGTATTTGAAATACTTGTATTTGAAATACGTATTTGAAATACAAATACGTATTTTGTATTTGTATTTCATATACACGACCTGAAAGTATTTAGTATTTTGTATTTCAAATACATGTGGGACAAAAATACATTTTTACAAAATACATTTATTTATTATAATAAATTGAAAACAAGTTATTCGACAAAAGCTAAGACCGCTAGAAACTAAAACCATTAAAATGTTTATCATTTTGTAATACTGCAATTTAACTTTCATTTATACAGAGCTAATACTTTTTACACTAATCGGGTGATATCAGTAAGCTAGATAGAACTTTAAATTGTAAAAAGTAACACAAAAAATTAAATTTTGATGAAACATTTTTTTTATTTGTTTCAGTATACTCTGACAAATCATCATGAATAGACTCACGCTTGAACAACGCTACGAAATTATCCAAATTTACTTTGAAAATCAGACCCGTTGTTTTATCGCAAAATTGTGTTCAGCGATGAGGCGCATTTTTGGCTTAACGGGTTTGTTAATAAGCAAAATTGCCGCATATGGAGTGAGACCAATCCACAAGAGACCCTACAGACTCTATTACATCCAGAAAAATGCACTGTTTGGTGCGGTTTTCATGCTGGTGGCATCATCGGACCTTATTTCTTCAAAAATGAGGCCGGAGCTCGCGTTACGGTCAATGGAGATCGTTACCGCACCATGATCAATGATTTTTTGTTTGAAAATATGGATGACATTGATCCGGAGGAGATGTGGTTTCAACAGGATGGCGCTACGTGCCATACGGCGAACGCAACCATCGACTTACTGAAATCAAAATTTGGCGATAAGTTGATTTCGAGAAATGGACCTGTCAATTGGCCTCCAAGGTCGTGCGATTTGACACCTCTCGATTATTTCCTGTGGGGCTACGTGAAGTCACTGGTTTATGCTGATAAACCAGCAACAATTGACGCCTTGGAGGCCAGCATTGTTCGTGTTGTTCGTGACATACGGCCAGCAGTGCTCGAAAAAGTGGCCCAAAATTGGACGTCCAGAATGCGCTTCGTCAAGAACAGCCGCGGTGCCCATATGCCCGAAATCATTTTCAAATGTTAATGTCACGTATTGATCTTTCGAATAAAAAAAAATTTTGATTACAATTTAATTTTTTGTGTTATTTTTTACAATTTCAAGTTCTATCGGGCTTAAAAAAACACCCTATATTTGCCACCAGCTTTTTTCCAACGCTTTGAATTATATACAAGGAAATAGTTTTTATTATGGAAAACTTTAGGCTGCGAGAACCAGATTAGATCCACTGCAATATAATACTTTGAGGCATTTAAGTTGTATTTTAACAAAATTAATGGAGAGCTTGGAAATAAGATTTAATGAGTTTCTCATGCTGACACCTGGAGCAAATAGAGTCATATCGGTGTCATCTTTCTATCCTAGTTTCAAAATTAGCTGATTGCCAAAAAGCATCTCATAAAAAAGAGGCAAAAAATTCAAAATCTTGCAATAGATACCTTGGAGAAAAATTACAAAAAACGTGAAACCATGACTGGATGCAGAAGAAGTAGTAGTTGATGTAAAGATAATGAAGATGTTATTGTTGTTTTGGGCAATACAGTGATCAACCTCGTAAATCAAATTTGGAACTTGAGCTTATCAGTTTTCAAAATGATAAAAGCAAGGAGCTTGCTATTCTGGAAAACTATCCAAGTATCAAAAATAAATGCATTTATAGAATTTGACAGCAGCTTGTGCTCCCCAGGACCTGTAGAAAGATTATTGTTTGTCGGATGACTGATTGAAATATCTAGTTTTTCTTAAAGGAAATACCTGTTTTGACGAATGAATTTTTTATTTACTATCTATCAAATGCTAAATATTAGGTTTGTTCCTTTAATTTCCTAGCAAGTTTAGAACAATCATATGAATATACAACTTAGTTTAAGTGCATATGTAAAGTAAAATATGTATCTAAAGCCAGACGGGTACATTTTTCTGAGACCAAATTACAAAAATGTATTTGTATTTTGTATTTGAAATACACAACTTGGAAGTATTTTGTATCTTGTATTTAAAATACACTACTGGAAAGTATTTTGTATCTTGTATTTGAAATACACTCCTGGAAAGTATTTTGTATCTTGTATTTGAAATACATAATCTGTGTATTTTGCCCAGCCCTGAACATAACGCCATCGAAATATTAGTCGATTTGTGTCTTTACAAGCCAAATTCTCGTAATTTGCGGGAGATTTTAATTTTCTGCTATAGCATAAAAAAAACGTCGTAGACTGAACGATGAAACAGAATACGTCCGCAACTTCAAGCAAAAACGACTTTCAACATAATTGCAACGACTTCATAAACTGTCATTTAATGTTATTTTTTGTTGGGTAAAAAAAAGCTTTTTCTTTTATTTTTCTTCGCGGTAAAGCTTTTGAAGCTTTGGTTTTGTTTACAAATTGTATGCAATTTTTCAAAAGTGTCCTATTATTGTTGAAAGCTTTTCTGCTGTAAAGTGAGAGCATAAGAAAAATCGCAGCCAAAATAAAATATATTCTATTTTACGACCGCATTCTCTGGCGTTATTTTATGCCAAATTGTATGGAGAAAATCGTCATGCCCTAATTCTGTTTCATCATTAACGCCGCATATGATGATTAAATGATGAAACAGAATACGTCCGCAACTTCAAGCAAAAACGACTTTCACGCACATAATTGAAACGACGGCTGCAACTTCATAAACTGTCATTTAAATTTCGTTTTTGTTAGGTAAAAAAATGCTTTCTGATTTGTTTTTTACTTTTCGTCGCGCTAAAGCTTTTGAAGCTTTGGTTTTGTTTACAAAGTGTATGAAATTTACTAAAAGTATGGTAATATAGTTGAAAGCTTTTCTGCTTCAAAGTGAGAGCATAAGAAAAATCGCTGCCAAAATAAAATAGATTCTATTTTACGACCGCATTCTCTGGCGTTATTTTATGCCAAATTGTATGGAGAAAATCGTCATGCCCTAGTTCTGTTTCATCATTAAGTGTCATCAATGTCGTAGAGAGTAAAATAAAAACAGGAGTTCCGAGGCAAAGAAAGAGAGCAGTTTCTCGTACACAGCACACACACAATTAAAATATTATAATGCGACACGTAGACATTATGATAGATGTAGATGACAGTAAAGCTATGTACACACGGTTGTCAGATGTTACAATATTGTAAGATCTGGCAACATGCTGACAATGTAGTGAAAGTGAAAAATTGTCCCGCAGAAGTAAATTGTGTGTTCAGACAATCGTAGGAAAATCTTACAATTTCATTGTCAGACTATGGTCTGACAAATAATTTATCTGACAACAAAAATTGTCAGTTCACACGGTTGTCAGATTGTTAGATGAAAAAAATTGCCAGACATGTAGTAAGGCATTGCCACTTATGTATATCAACAACCATCTGCTTGGCAGTGTTGCCCATCAAACTTTTTTCTGACAATGATGCCATTGTCAGGTGCATTAATTTTATACATCTTACAATACCAGCCAATTATCTGGCACTGCCGACGAAGAGTGTTCTCACGATTGTCAGATGCATGACAACATTGTCGTCTTACAATTGATTGACAATGGTTTTTCTGACAACGTTGTAAGTTAAAAATTGGCAGTTCACACGATTGTAATACATTTTCAGACAATTTTACTGGCAATATTGTAAGATCTGACAACCGTGTGTACGAAGCTTAAGCCACCAACAGTATTAGACAATTTTTAAATCTCATTGATTTCTTGAAAATAGTAAAAAATAAAGTTACATATTTGAACATATTTTTGAAATGACAACGTGCCAAGGTACTAATGAAATTTTGTCATTAAATTTACTTCCCATAGTAATATTTCTGATATTAGTGAGCCATCAATGAGAGTTCTACATCAAATTGAATGTGATGTTGGTGTGATGTTAGTGCGGCATTCTATTGATAATATGTTGTCATTACACTGACTTCGTTTAGTCATTTCTTCGATATTAGACTGCCATTGCATTGATCACATGCTCACATCAAACATATTTCCATTAAGCATTTCCATGATGCCAGTATGACATTTCATTGATGAAATAATTGTCATAATTGTCGCTAATGATAATTAGAGCAACTGCTGTAACGGTTGACATCACAGCGATGAAAAGCGTGGTGGGGTCAAAAGCGAGGACATTTGACATTGCGTTGATGTTAAAATACGTCACAGTTGGACGGGGGGTTTCTATGAGTGTGAGTACGAAAAATAAGTTCATTGCAATAATTCCAAGAGCATACAATCATGGAATCGGCAATGTTTCCACATTGACCGTCAAACTGAATATTCACGATTCCAACGATATGCTGAGTATTTGATGGGAACAGCTCGGCATATTGCTTTATGAATAACCCGACTGTAAGAATCACAGGCGCTCGTAATGTTTAAGACGAGCATTAAAAGACAACCAGTTGCAACACAACGAGAGACATGATAACAATGGACCCAAGTGGACTGACTTTTCATAGCTAAACCTAACCTAGTCAGAAGCCCATACATATTCAACATAATTTTTGAACATTAAGATATATATTGTACAATATATTTTTAAATGTCCAGACACATTTTTGAAACTTTTAGCAAGTCATACAAATTATTTTAAATATTTTACACAGACTGGTGATTTCAAACATTATACGCATTTCGTTGCACTTAAATGCAACAAAATGTAGTCATAAAAATTATACTCGCCATCTGCTCAAAATTAATTTGTTAAAGAATAAAAAAACTTTTAAAGTTTTGACAGTTTTGAATACACAAAAAAATTTGTTTGTTTTCGTAAATGAAAATAATATTTTTAAATCGAAAATTGTAAAACAAGTGCTGTCTAAACAAGTCAACATGTCTTGCGAATGCAGCACTTGTTTTTTTATTTTCGTTTTAAGTTCTGTAAAATTTTGCATAAACTTATTTTATTAGCGCAACCGAATCAGTTGAAATATTTTGCAATTTTCTTATCTCCAAGAAAGAATCTTATCACTTTTGATTAGAAAATATATTTGTACATATTATTTTTGTGATAACATCTTTTTTGTCTAGCTCTATTAAGATTTTTTCAAGATTTATGTGCCGCTTACGCAGTCTTGATTGTAAATTACACCCAAAGAATTTTTAATTTTGTTTGCTTTTCTTTTCTTGATAATTTCAATATTTTTCGGTAGCAAAATTAGATAAAAAGTGAAGGTAAAAAATAAAGAGGGTTTCTTTCATAGAGGTAAAAAATTTTAAAATAGCAACATTTTTGCACTAGCGACCATTTCGTCAGTCAATTAAGTCAACAAAAGACTAAAATAAGTTAAAATGGCAATTTTATTACAAACAACCCCGAACAAAAAAACCCCGTTCTTTTATATAATTAAGTCGACTAAAGTCTAAAATAAGTTAATTTGGAATTTTTATTAAAAACAACCCCGAACAAAAAATTCAAAAACCGTTCTTTTTAAAATATTGTCCCTAAAAAAAGAAAGACATGGATTGAATATTCGGTTCAATAGTGAAAAAGAGCTCTACCACATTGTCCCGCTTTTTATTTTTAATGCTATTTTACGTCTCGAGTATTTTCCTACTGAGTGGAAGGTGTCTGTCATTACTATGATACCCAAACCAGGAAAGGATCCTACAAAAGTTGAGTCATATAGGAAGATAAGTCTTTTGCCAACAATTTCAAAACTGTTCGAGAAATTGCTAATGACGAGGTTGACCCCAATCTTGAATGAAGTAGGATGTATTCCTAACCATCAATTCGGTTTTAGGGCTAAGCATAGCACCATAGAACAGACACACAGGCTGGTGAATGTTATCGGAAACGCGTTCGAAGATAAAAAATATTGCTCAGCTCTATTTATTGACGTTTCCAAAGCTTTTGACAAAGTGTGGCACAAAGGCTTAACCCATAAAATAAAATTAAACTTGCCTGCAAACACCCACAAGCTGTTAGAGAGCTACTTATATGACCGGAAATTCGTCGTTAAGGAAGGTGATTTCAAAAGCTTGGCTCAGCCAATCGAAGCTGGAGTTCCCCAGGGTAGCATATTGGGTCCAACTTTATATTTGATTTATGCTTCAGACATGCCAACGAGCTGCAAAATTTACACTTCAACTTTTGCAAATGATACAGCATTCAACAGTGTCCATGAAGACTATAAATTAGCATCACAAAATTTGCGAGAACATATTCTTATATTGGAGAAATGGCTAAAACTTTGGAAAATCAAAGTAAATGAACAAAAATGTACATTCACACTACGTAGAAAAACTTGTTCGGCTATTAAAATCAACAACTACATTGTTCCGCAGCACAGTGAAGTCAAATACCTTGGTATTCACCTCGACCGTAGGCTCACGTGGAAGTCTCACATCGACGCTAAAGTCACCCAGATGAAATTAAAAGCGGTGCAACTAAATTGGCTCATCGGCAGAAATTCTATCTTGAAGTTAGATTGCAAACTTTTGTTGTATAACGCAATCCTAAAGCCAATATGGAGCTTTGGAATTCAATTGTGGGGTACCGCCTCTGCATCTAACATTGAGAAAATTCAAAAGCGCCAGAATAAAATTCTCCGTTTAATTACTGCAGCTCCATGGTATGTTAAAAACTCTCGAATTCACAAAGATCTAGGTGTACCCTTGGTGAAAGATGAATTTTCAAAACACGCGATAAGGTACATTAACAGACTGGAGTCTCACCCGAATCCTCCCGCACGTAGCATCCTTAACTTTGGTGGCCACACTCGACTGAGAAGGATGGACACCCTTGCAACCATCAGAGCGTTGGAAAGGTGATTTACCAACAAAATACACGCAAGAAACAACTTTTCGTCTAGCATTGGCTGGACCTAAGTAAATAAAATTTTTCAATATTAATTAATTTTTTTTCTATATTAATTAATGAATTTTAAGTTTTAAGATTTGCATACTTATTGTTAGTTCTTTTAGAAGATACAATAAATAATTGAATTATAAAAAAAACACATCCAGCAGTCACATGACTGCTGGATGTGTTGTTTGAAAGTAAGCTTTTTATCCAAAACAAGCTTTTATAAATAAGCTTTTTATACAAAACAAACTAAAATACACTCTTTTACAAAATGGTCCAGCTCGCGAGAGGTCAAAGCTGGAGTAGAAATGGTTTAGATGTCATCTTAAAAAAGTCCAAGGTTAATTTTTAAGAGGGTACATCGAGAACTTTTTTGGTGAGTCGCCCTAATATACATACATACATATGTATATAAGAATATTATCTTTATACATAAAACTGTTCTCATTGTTATTATTTGATGCTGATACTCAATGAATCCAAACAACAAAAAGTTTTATTTTACATTTTCTTGGCATTTGCGTAAATGCAAAAAGAAATATTAAAAAATATTTAAATAATGTAGAAAACTCAAACAAATTGAATTGTGGAGCTGCGCTGCAAATTTTGTGATTTAAATTGAAAAAAATATATATAAAATTATTATTTTTAATTGAAAAGCTGTGGCAGTCAAACAGTCTGCTTTGCTGTGAGTGTAAAATTGTGTTCACACACTGAAAACTAGTTCAACGCAAAACAATTGTGTCAATATACGATATTTCGTTGTTAAACAACAAACAAAATTTTTAACTATAGAAGGTCTTAATAACAAAAATGTAAAGGTCATTTTCCGTATGTTTATTTTCATAAAAACTCAAAGTTCATTTACACTTTTAATACAAAAAGCAAAAAGAAGTTGAGGGGAACTTCAAAAATGCTACAAAGTACACATGTTAAAAAAAATTGTTTACAAAATTTTTTGTTTATATAAAATTCTGTAGTTAAAACTAAAGCTCCAATTTATAATTTCTTATATAAAAACATATGAGACTATATCGGGTGAATCATCGTAAGGTATGATTTATTATGTGAAATAAAATACATACATTTGCAAGTGAACTCAAAATTCTTACAATCGGTTAAAATAATAATTTATGGTATTTACTGTTTCAAAACCATGTCAGGTAAGTACCGGTCTCAACTAAGTTTGACGGGTTGCCACTCGCTCGCAAATAGCGAGTGGTATCTCGCTAATAATACGGCTAATTTACTTTCGGTTGGGGAGGAGAAATGCCTAACGCATCGTCAGATACTGTGACCACACAGTATCCGGTATGTGGGGCTTGCACCCCCTAAAGCCCCTCTCTTTTTTTTGAGTCTTGTCTCTACCCCGGTACCGCCTTCGCATTGCTTCAGGATAGGGCTCCTCCTTTGTTCTTACCGGATTGCATGTGCCATGCCAACGTCTATATATTGCTTCCTGTCTCGTAGGATATTCTCAATATAAGTCGCTATTTGGCTTCATTTCCTCTCACTTTCCATCATAACTGCTACGACGTTTTCCGGTGTTATTTCACCAGCATTACATTATTTTTTTAAATCGTATGTTGTTCGGATGGCAGGGGAAAAATGAGTGCCGGTTTTTTATTCATTGACTTAAATTTTATCTTTGGTAGGTGTACAAGTGTGTGTTCATTTCATTCCACAAAAGTCGAATATCTTTTTCTATTTACAAAATAAAGTTATTTTATACATTAATTGTATTATTTTCAATAAAAATTAACAAAAGAAAAACCTTGTCATGTTTAGTTTTAAACAAGTAACTTTGCTGGTGTTATTTCACCAGCATTCTCCTCTAGGTCATGCCTTTCTTGCCTCCATCTGTCACATCTGAAGGATGTGTGTTCTGCATCGTCCACGCAATCATCTCCATAAAGGCATATCGATGTATCTGTCTTCCCCATTCTATTCTATTACAGAAAAGCCCGTGTGCAGAAAGCATCTGTGTTATGTAGTAATCTATCTCACAATAATACGGCTACTGGCTTCCAAAGCATCAATCGTAATTGGCATATTCCTGAAGATCTCAGTGTAATGTGGCTCCATGATGGTCAATGTACCATAGCAAGACGTAAAATTAGGTGCCCGGTAAAATAATTGCTCAACAAGAAGCATTGTTTCAAGCGCTGTATGAAACCTAAACTCATCTAAGCTATGTATTTTAACTTCAGAAAGCACATAGCCTTTTAAACATGCTGCGATAATGGTTACCATTAACGATAGCAGGCATCGTGTACACTACAGCAGCTACAACTGCTTTATTGTTTTCACTAAATGCTGGCTGCGGTCTGACTCATCGGGTATCATCCATCAAAGTAGTGGCAACAGTTCCTTCAGTAGCCCATTACGTGCACTTTAAGTTCCTCGAATCGCATGGAAAGCATTTCGCACAGAACGCTGTTTTTTGTAATACAGCTGAACAATTTGGAAATGCTGTTGTGCTGGAAAGACTCTCCTTGATAACTTGCCAAAACAAAAAGCTTGAAAATCAAACCTCGCTATGAATCACCCGCTATATAATCATGCTGTATGTGTATTGAAATTTAAAAAGAAATCTGAACTTTGTTTGCGGTACGCAGTATAAACTTATTATGTTGTCCAAAGAGCATAGAAACGAATTCGAATTTTTCTTTTTATTTGGGACCATGACTCAGGGAATATCCTCTACACATGCCGTGCATTTTAGAGAGGGACTTTGACTTGAATTTTCCAGGCAGGAAACACGTCTACTGGCAACTTGTTCCACAGACGAAACGTATGGCTGAAAAACGAATTCTCAACCACAAATGGATGAGCTCTGGATGATGAACGCGTATTACGTAAAAGATCCGTAGTATTGTCAGATCAAAATCCATTGTAGTAACAATAGAACAGAATAATGCAACCTGCACTGCAGCGATGCTCCAGTGAATCAATAGAGTGGCATACCCTACTGTCACCGATAAGCTTCTTCGCTTTCTCTTGCACACGGTCGAGTAATCCTGAAATAGACTTCGAGGCACCGACTCAAACAGGAGAGTTGTATTCGATTCTCTGTCGGATATAACTGGTATAAACATTAAGCAGATCGGTTGGAATGAAGTACATCTTACACCGTTTCCGAAAAAAAAGAAAAACCGTGACACTTTATTGCTTCTTTAGAGACATGATAAATGTGTTCAGTCCAGCGAACATCTAAACATTCATTGCAATAACATTACGAGCAACCGATTCCTCAATATTTACGCCATCCGTCAGTACAGATAAAGCACGCAATAAACAACACTTACGTCTTAAAAGCATTGAAGGCTCAGTGAGTCATTCATAATTTTTTTTGGCACCGATATCGCATAGACAGGACCTATAACTGAAAGAACACGAATGACTAATGCTGCTGTCATCCACAAGACAGTGGTTAGGGTTGGAAGAGGGCCTACTAGAAGGCCCCAGTTTGTAGAGACAATGCTTCATTGGTATCAGGGCTCTAGCTGGCTTTTTCTTTCCGAATTTAAGTCTTTTATTATTTCTAATATATTTCACATTTATCAGGCATGTCAAAGAGATTTAATAGGGATCGTTTAATAAATAAATGACTTACAAGGAACTGAACTCTAATATTTCTTTATCATCCTCCTCAGAACCCATTTTTCTAGTTCCAGTACAATGCAGTGCATATGTACTCATCACCTGAGTATGGCTCAAGATAAAGAAGACGGAAATCGTGGTAGGACGGGTGAGTTTGTTAACGGCTGAAGTTCTTTTAATAAACTTGCGAGCACCAACTCGGTAAGCTTAGGTTTCCTCGGATTTTATATGGAATGACATATATTATTGGGTGGTTAAATTTTGATGGCCGATGTAGAATGCAAGCTACACCTGAACATCAAGCTCTTTTTGAAGCATGTAAAGAAACACAATCGAACAACGCCTTAAAGTTATTCAGGCTTATTACGAAATTTTCAAAGAAAATCAGCTTCTCCGATGAGGCACAGTTTCCTTGCGGTGGTTTTGTCAATAAGCAGAATTGCGAATGCACCCACAAAGAGTGACTGTTTGGTGCGGTTTATGGGCTGGCGGCGTCATCGCGCCGTATTTTTTTCCAAAGTGAGGCCAGTCAGGCAGTTACTGTGAATGGTGTTCGCTATTGTGCGATGATAATGAACTTTTTATGGTCCGAATTGAAAGATATGGATGTGAACGATATGTGGTTTCAACAGGACGGTGTCACTTGCCACACAGCTAACGAAGCATTGCCGCCTTTGCGCGACAATTTTAATGGCCGTGTTACCTCACGTGGTGGCGATGTTAATTGGCCGCCCAGCTCATGTGATTTTACACCGTTGGACTGCTTTCTTTGGAGTTATTTGAAAGAAACGTATATGTCGATAAGCCAGTAACAATTCAAGAGCTAAAAGATGAGATACTTCGGCACTTTAACGGCATAGAACCTCAATTATGACTCATCGTCATCGAAAATTTGGACCCTGCAGCCGAGACTGTGGTGGCCAGTTTTGTGATAATTTGTTCAATACATAATTAAATCATACTAATATTATCATATTAAAAAGATATGACAATTATTCCGAAATTTATTGTTTTTAAATCAACATCGCTCCTTAAAATTTAACCACCCTTTGAGAGACATTAAAGACGTGCGATCTCCAGCTGCCATTGTGATAACTGCTGACGCAAATCATTTACACACATGACCAATTGTCTCTAGTTTATCGTCGTAGACATGTGACTGTACATAATCCTAAAGAAAGTATTCCAATGGTCATTGCCACCCTCTCCACTGGAGCATCTTTCATCATCGCTTTTTACAGTTGGTAGTTCTAACTGAGTGTGGTATGATCATATCCCTATACCATTCACCATTGTCAGTAACATTCCGACCGTCATTGTTGTTAAAAGCATATGAACCAGTGATTCCGACAGCCCATAAAGCCCACGAAAGATATAGATCTAATGCTGTGTCGACTTCGGCTGATAAAAATATGTATGTGGCGTGCAATACTCTTACAATTGCAAATATTTGATTAAGCCCATAAATTCAACGATATTAAAATTAAAAAAATTTTTATAGGGAGTGTTATTAAAATGGAACACGTTGCCATAAAAAAACAAAAAAACACCAATATCTAGAAAAACACAAGCAAAATAACCCAACAAACATTTTATTTTTAAAATAAATATTTAGCTGAAAAAGTTTCATGTAAAATTATTTCTCCAGGCTTTAGCTATCTACAGCAAGAAAAAAAAAGGAACAGAAGAAATTAGTGTGAAAACACTGTCTCATAATTGCTCGCAAAGCGTTCTTAAGTCTCGTTGCTTGTTGGGATAAAAAATTAAGTGATTTGTTTACTTTGATTGATTATGCAGCTGTGGCTGAAAAAAGTATAAAAACCGAGTGCTGGAATGTAAATAAAAGATGCGTTGATAGATAATTTTCATTTCATACATGAATGTAGCAGAGTCAGTGATGTTGTTATTATATTTGGATTTTGAAAAATTGGCTTATTTACTCTATATAACGCAACAGAAATAACAAAGTTTCTTTTAGAAAAGATTGACTGACGTATGATAGAAGATAGAAAATTACGACGAAAGGTGAATTATTGACCGCGAATGTTCGTCATCAAGATCAAAACATATTCGTGTATAAGAAAATGCATATAATTTTGGCATCAGGCGAAATTTGCTTTACTTCTAATTTCAAAATGGATGTCTGTGAACTTTACATTTGAGTTGTGCCAGAAATTTTTGGAACATAAACCAGCGGGATTAAAAACGATTTTATCGAAAGTAAGAGCCTAGAAATTTATCGCGTGTGTTATGGCATGAGTCAGAAATCTTCCGCTTCTATGGCATGGAATAGCAGAACACAATTTTCAGTAGCCACCAACGTTCCCTTCATCTGTGTTCATGTACATAAACTGTTTTCCATATCAATTAGTTCGAAGTGGTTAGTTGGGAATGCCCCCAGCTTCTTGATTTGTCTGTACTAAGCACATGTGCTGCGATAATACTTATGTACATTTTTTTTTTTTTTTTTTTTTTGACTTTGACCAATGCTCAGGTGATAACCTTTACATATGCAGTGCATTGTACCAGAACCAGGATAATATGTTGTGAGGAGGGGAAAAGAGAAAGTATTGTTTATGAACATTTGACTTGAATTTTGACTTGAATGAAGAAACACGTCTGTAGATAACTTATTGCATAGGCGAAGCGCACGGCCGAAAAACGGTACTTTTGTATGCCTTTGTCATGTATGCGTGGCCGTGGGGAAGCGTATTGCTTTCACCCGGTGCTAAGATCACCGTGAAGCAAGACCATCAAAGTAGGTTGTACATTTGTACGCAATGCATGACTTCTCTGTGAATTCTTATTATCATTTAGCAGACACGTGCTGCTTAAATGTCCATAGTTAATCGAGTGAGTTGTTCTGATGGGCGATACTATTTACCTTAAAGTGGAAGTAGTCCCACTATTTTCAAATAGATTTGCACAGTTTGCGTTATTCAGACGTCATCAGTCTATTCATGTTGAAACGCCAAACTATAAAAACATAAATATGTAACTTAGCACCTGGCATAGTGATCAACGGGTAAAAAAGTGCCGTAAACTTAAAGTTTTATACCTCTTTAAAAAATACCCTTTACATATTCATTACTCATGATATTATTGCACGGGTATGTTTTTTTGCTGGCATTTGTTCTGATTTTTAACAAGTGCTACACTTAACACCTCATTTTCTTTATGATATATTTGCTTGAATTTCAAAAAGGAAAGGAAAACTGGGCGACTGGGGAAAAAGTTCAGAAATTAACACCTTCGAAGAGATGAAAGTCAAAGTTAAATAAATATACAAATATATGAAGACCTGCTTGCATGAGTAAATATGTTTTTTCATGCATGCTGGTATAAATAAATTCCAATATTTTGTATAAGATAAAATATAAAGAAGTAAAGAAAAAATTAGGAAAATAATTGTGTTTTATTATGAGGCAATTGCTTAGCCAGAAACAGCTGAAGGTTTCAAATCCTTGACCTGGAAATATATACCTACACAGTAAAATCAACAAAATTTTTGTTTGAAAAAATAATTTGTATGGACATACATACATAAATATCAAAATAATAACCTTTGATATGGTATGTTGTTGTTGTTGTGTTAAAAAATAGTTGTTTTCGATCAATAATTATTTTTGCTAAACTTTTGTTTGAATCCACGAATTCCTTTACAGGTCCGCATTCAAAAAATGTATTAATTGATTCAACGAATTTCGTATTTGAACACGAAAACAATTTTTTCTGTGTGCATGTGTGAGAGGTTTGCTTTGTCAAAATGCTTTTGTCTAAAACAATTGCTATTTTGTAATTAAATTTTTGGTTTGTACATTTGTAAATCGGGGTTTGGTTAGAGTTTTTCTTTTCCTAAGTTTTTTCTTAAGAAGGACTTTTTAAATTTCAAAAAAATAACCTAGGATATCGTATTTTGTTGTTGTTTAAAAAAATTGTTGTTTTCGATCAATAATAAACTTTTACTAAACTTTTAATTGAATCCACGAAATTATTAACAGGTCCGCATTCAAACAATTTATTAATTGATTCAACGAATTTCGTTATTAAACACGAACAAATTTTTTTCTGTGTGTGATCAATAATGTTTGATTGATGAAGAGAAGAAAACTAATAATCAAATTTTTAGCTGTTTCGTAGTCGCTACACTACTCATCAGCTCTTATGTTCGGATTTGAAGTCGGATCATGACATATCATGATCTGCTGCCTTAACCACTCAGCCACCAAGTTTTTGACTATTTACATAGTATTGATGTTACAATTCTAATGGCTCACCGACATCAGTATGAATATGCTTATTTCTATGAGTCAGGATGAAACAGCATTCATCCATGCATTTGTGTGTAAATAAACTACCCTGGGTCTTATGAGCGTTGAAGTCAACCCGGTTTTAACCTTATCATTTGGAGATTAAAAGTAAATTAAAAGTAGATTATTACCCAGTGAGTCATTCATAGTCGGCCTTTTAGCACGGAACTCGCTTAGATTAGGTCTATAACTAAATGACTACGAATGGCAAATGCTGTTGTCATCCGCAAAAGAGTGAATAGCGTTGGAAGTATGATAGAGAAGGTGAGCAAGAACCTTAGCTGCTGCTTTTGTTTCTATGCAGAAAGGAACTTTTTGCTTAAAGCAACTCTTAGTTAAGCCTAAAAATAAAAGTCTGAAACTTCAGCCTTCAGTTTTATTCCAATTTCCTCTTGATAATGTGAACATTTGTTAATTTGAAGCAACTGTTAGTTAAACTTAAAAATAAAAATCTTAGATTTCAGTCCATCTGAAATTGTAATAGATTTTAGTTTTATTGTATTTTTCTCTTGATCTGAAATTTCAGTCTATCTGAAATTGCAATAGATTTCAGTTTTATTCTACAAGGTGGCGCAAAAGTAATCCTCAGAAAATGCTATAAATTTTGCGATTGGCCTCTAATATCAGAGGCCAAATCACCGCATACGATATCGAGCAATATTATCGAAATTTTTCATTTTGGTATCATGGCACACGATATCGAATGAATTGTTTTGCAATAATGTGAAAAAGTTAAACAATTTCTTTTTTGTATTTGTACTTTTAGGGAACATATGGTCTTGAATCTATTACATTATGTTTAAATTACGATCCGAGTTGCATCGTTTGCCATAATCGTAATGTTATTCGATACGATAGTTAATTCGATATCGTATGCGGTGATTAGACCCCAGTTCTGTTTTGATATTTGTGTAGTAAACACATGCGAAATACACGTTAATAAACAATGTTACACTACACTGCTCCAGAACGCGGAATAGTGGTGACTATTTATTTGACCAATAATCGGCCGGTGACTTTGGCACAACGTGAATTTCGTCGCAGATTTCCTGGCCGTCCAACGCCTACTGGTGAAACACTGCAACGTTTAGCCGCTCGCCTCCAAGAGAGTGGAACAACACGAGATGCTGTCAGGCGTGGCAGACTGCGGAGTAGCCGTTCTGCAGAGAATATTGCTGCTATAGTCGAGGATGTCATGTCATCGAACAGACGACGTGCCACGCAAGTGGGTATCAGTCGACGATCTTTGCAGCGAATTTTGGTACAAGATTTGAAAATGTTTCCGTACAAAGTCCAGACGATGCATTAGCTGTTAGCTGCTGACCGCCAATCGCGTCTAACATACGCTCAAGCCATCCTTGATCACCACCAAGAGGAAGATGATCTTTCATCAAAAATAGTCATGAGTGATGAGGCCCATTTCCATCTTAACGGGTGCGTAAATAAGCAAAATTTATGCTTCTGGGGCACTGCAAATCCGCGCATAACCCACGAAGAGCCTTTACACCCACTCGAAGTCACTGTATGGTGTGCTGTTTTCGCTGGAAGGGTCATCGGACCTTTTTTCTTCGAAGACGTCGCGGGCCAAATGGTGAGCGAGCGCTACAAAGCAATGATCAACGAGTTATTTTTGCCGCAGCTTGAGGAATTGGGATTAGAAAACATGTGGTTCCAACAGGACGGTACTACGGCACACACTGCACGTACCACATTCGATATGCTGAAGGATGCATTTCTCGGGCGCCTAATCTCCCGTTTTGGCGATTTGCACTGGCCAGCAAGATCGCTTGATTTGACCGCTGCAGGCTTCTTTTTGTGGGGCTTTTTGAAGTCATGGGTTTATGTCAACAAGCCTCAGACTCTTGCAGCTCTTAAAGACAATATTTCATTTAAGAATGTGAGGACCTATCGCCGGAAGTTTTGGCCAATGTGATGGAAAATGCTATAAAAAGGGCTCAAATGGCAATCAACTGTGGCGGCGGCCATTTACATGACATCATATTCTCTACTTGATGTAAAAAAATTAAAAGACAAAATAAAAATAATCCACAAGAAAAAACAAAGTTTTTCATTTTTTTTTTAATTACAGCCAAAAAACATCGGAATGTTATTTTTGCTCCACCCTGTATATTGCTCTTGATAATGTGCACATTTGTGAATTTGAGCTGTCGGTTGTTTGAGCTTTTTCGTTAGCGCTTTGAGTTTCCATTATCCATAGTTGACTGTGCATGTATATTACATGCTAAGTTTTTGACAATTAAATAAAATTGGGAATAAAAAGACAAGTTTTACTATCTGCTCAACGCATGATTTTATGAAAGAAGCTACATATTTTCGCAATTAGATATAAAACAGGGTTCACAAAATACATACATCGAACACACAATGTACTGTTCAAAAGCAACCAACACATAGTTTTATTTCTATAACAATATATGTGTTAGTTGCGTTGAGTTATGTTTGTTTACATTTATGCACGAGATTTTTGTACAATGTACGTATTTTTCTGAAGTCTGATAGAAAACACCAACCTTTCTACACCTTTCATCTCTACCTCTAAATCTTCGCTCAAACTATTGCTTGAAATATATCCTTTGCCACACTTAACGAATTTTCTAACGCTAACAACGTCATTTCGCCACGATTGCTTTTCGCTAACCAATTCCTTAGCAAACTTAAAACACCGGCCAAAATCTTGCAGTTCAACAAAAATTGCTCATTAACACTCAATTTTTATTTAAATTAAAAAAAAAGAAAGATTTTTCCACTTAAATTCTGCTTCAATGGAAATTCCACACGCAAAAATTTATTTTGCACATCATTAGAAATAAACTGTTGCAATAAAGTATTGCTATTTATTTTGTTGATTAAAAGAAAAAAACCAAAACTTTAATTTTAGACTGAAAGTGCTTGCAGTGTGTTGTTCTGCTCTTAAGCGATTATGCCCGAAGCAAATACTGCGAAAAGAAATGATGAAATTGCCACGATGTCTAAAAACACCAATTACGACACTACAACGAGCAAATTGCCCGTGCAAAGATGGAACAGGTGAAATTTTATTTGAAAAAAAATACAAAACAAAAATCATCAGCAACAACAACTAAATGTTAAATGTTAATTTTGTTACTTGTGTTTTAATCAAACAAAATTTTTTTTAAGAAAAAAAAAAAAAAAAAAAAATAAATAAAATAAAAAGACAAACAAAATGCATGATTAATTCTAATAAAAGCATGTTTGTTTTGCTTAAACACACACCACACACACACACACACAAACACTCACAATGGCTGGCTGTCTGTTCGCCACAGAAACACACGTTTAAAAAAATATTCTTTTTTATATATGTGCCTATCTATGTCTATATACATATGTAGGTATGTATATTTTTTTTATTAGCCAGCCAGCACAAACGTGCGTTATGCGCCAAAAATGCATTTAAAATCCGTACATATATATGGACGAGTGCGCTAAACACACACACACTAACATTTTTGTTATATGTTGTTTTTTTATTTTTATACGGCATTGATTCAATTTTAGCCACTTTATTTGTTGCATACTTTTAGGCTTATGGGAAAAAACTACGTTCTCATTTCAATACTATAAAAGCTCTGCACAGTGGCTACACATTACAGAAAATATATGTATATAAAGCTTTTTTTCTTTTTAACAATTGTTTGTAAATTTGTTCAAATTGTTTCTTATTTTTGCCTTTTCCTTTCAGATCAAATTCCATAAATGTCACTTATATTCCTTTGCACGAACGCCGTCATAATGGCTTGTCTACGCATGATGATGCTTTCATTGATTATGTCAACGAATTGTGTCGCAATGATTCCTGTAGTTTGACTTCGGCGAATGGAACGAATTTATGTTGCTGCTCCAGAAAAACAAACGCTTCGTCGTCATGTTGGCATCTAAAGAGAAAACAAATTATCAGACAAAGTTCTCATGCATCAGGTATGTGTGTTTGCGATATTATTTACCTTAATATTGTTAAGTATAGGCTTCTTATTCATAAAGTGAGTACAGGTACATGCACATGAGTCTGAAAGACACTGAAAAAGCAGCGTTTAAAAACTGAGGATATGTGTGATTGCTTTCGCATTTGCTTCGACTTTTGATTCCAAACATGCCAACAGTTCCAGTTAAGCTAGAGACAAAAAACGAAAAGTTATACGTTACGAAAACTTCTTCAGTCGACATGTTTGAACAGCTTTTGACTTCAACTTCAAATAAGTTCGGAAGTTAAAGTTAAAGAAAAGAATTTGAATGTAAGAGATTGAAGAATTTGAATGTAAGAAAAGAAATTTTAGAAAAATACTAGAAAGTTTGATATGGGTTAATATTAGAAGAAAACTTTTATTGCATCAGCAAAATTCAGCCAATTTTTATGCAGCTTTCGAAGTGTTCAATTATCCGCCACTCAAGGGGCAAGTTTCTGGCGTATTTCAATTTTACCCACCCTGCTTTCTGGAGTATAGAAGGACAGTGTTTGTTGTAGCAAATAAATCTTTAGTACATCCAAAAACTCTCACCAAAAACTAATTAACAGAATGTTCTGCATGCCAGAATGCCCTCAGATGGCCGTGTTTTGCACAACATCCCGTGAAGGGTATATACGAAGTATGATAACAAAATAATCGCTATTTTCAAATTTCTTGAGTTACATGCGTTCGATTTTCACATTCTTTTCTGTTATGTGTACCAAACACATGTCTGTTATATATCTAGGCAATAGCAGCCATTTTGGATTGTCAGTTTGCTTTTGACATATAAAAACGTTAGTCGTGTTTGGTTGTGCTTTTCGATTTTTTACTATTCGAAATGGATTAAATTTTTTATTTGTACATTTGTACAACGGGTTTTTTCCTTTCTTAAGTTTTTTCCTTAAGAAGGATTTTTTACATTACAAATTTGCTGTGATCAATAATTTTTTAATTGAAGAAGACAAGAAAAATAATAATCAAATCTTTAACTGGGGGGGCAACTAGCTGGTTCGTAGTCGCTACACTACTCATCAGCATCCACTGGGATTTGAAATCGGGTCATGACGTATCATGATCTACTGCTTTCACCGTGTCATTTAATTATTCTCTATCTGTATTCATCTCATATTGAAACACATATGCATTTTGTTAATTGCCCTCATTGTTTGTACAGCTTTGCTGTCTCAGAACTAGCAGTATTTCTTTTTTAATTATTAACATACATATTTTTTGTATTTTAATAATTCTCCATACCCAGAGATGTAAACATTAATTTATTGAATTTTTGTTGAACTTTATAATTTTTTAAATTAAATTAAATTTTTGGTTTGTAGATTTGTACGATGGGTTATAGTTCAATTTTTTTGCTTTCTTGTTTATTATGTTTATGGCAGGAAAAAAAATTGGCTTTTATCTTAAATCTGCTGCTAAAAGTCATTGTGAGGTTTTTGAAAATTCTTTCTATTTCTTTTCAAATTTACTTTTAATCTATTTTGCTCCAAAGTTATATAAACGGAGGAAATGTGTAATATTTGAAAGTTTAAGGTAGTGGAATACATACATATATCATTTATTTGAAGAGGATCAGAGGAATTATACGTTTTTCTTGACTTCTGTAATTTCACCTTAAATTAAGTTAATGATTAAGAGCATTAATTTAGGCAACAAACCCTCATAAATAAATGTTTTTAAAGCCACAAAAATAAAATAAGAAAATTCGTTAAGACACAACTAAATTTGTCTCATGAAATATGGGACATAATTTAAATTTAAAATTTAAACTCTTTATGGATGATCGTATCTGGTAGTGTTTTTGTTGTTTTGCATTGAAAGAAAAGCACACACTCATACTTTGATCTATTTATATACTATAACAAAATATATTGGATTGGGTAAATCTCCATGTAAGCTTAGCAAAATATATAGTTATTTTTAAAAATAATTTTAAAAAATATTTTAAAAATTTTTTTCAAAAAAAAAATTTTTTTTTTCATTTTTATTTTCTCTAATTTTATATTTATTTTTAATTTTTGATTTCTTTTATGTCCAACATTTCTTTCTTGTAAAAATTGATGCTGAATAATGGGAAAATGACGCCAAAAACAAAATAAAATAAAACAAAAATTTTCTTTGTTGATGTGCATTTTAACAACTTTAATGGCGCTGATATGCTGCTCGCTGCTGGCTGTCGATGATCATGATGATTTGGATTTAAAAATACTTTATTTCATGTCTGATGCATTTTAATGTGCTGCTGGTTTTTGTTGTTATTGTTGTGTTTTTTGATTTTATTACAAAATCTTTAAAGCTAAAAATAACATTGACAATAGTTTAACAGAAATAGCTGTCGCATGCTCAACAAAAAAATCAATTTCTTTGCCGGCTACACCAAATTTAAGTCAACTAAGAAGACCTGTTAGATCGAGCTATAAAATATTGAGTGAAGAGCTAAAAAATAGAACAACAACAACAACACAAGCGATCATACACATGCCAGTAACGTATGAACAATTTAATGAAACACAACAATTACAAAAGAGAGTTCTGCCAACAACAACATTATCAACTTCGAGCTCAGCAGCACAAGCAGCCACAGCCACAGCAGCAGCAGCAGCAGTAGTCTTCACACCTACGCCTTGCTCTATATCAAACTCAACATCACGAACATCATCACTAGCAAAGAAAAGATCCCATACAACTACAAAATCCATGTTGTTAAAACATCGTTCTCTACGTTATGAAGACAACAGCATCAACTCTAACAGCAGCAGCAACGTTACCAGCAATACCAATTCTAAGGTCCAAACAAATACTGAAACGTTTGCTAATAACAACAATAATAACAACAACAATGCAATTATTTGCTATACGCCCAATAATAACAACAATATTAATAAGTTGTCGCCTAAGACAAAGGGATGTTTCCTACAGACCTGCTCATACGAAAATGAAAATCGTGTACACAACATGGCCCATAATAAACGGAAAACTTCAAACTCACCTCCTGGTATTGTTGATGATAGTGCTGGCAGTGGTGGATTTTCGCTGTGTGAGCATTGTTGCGAGAGCATGAGCCGGCCAGCAAATGGCCATCGTGCGCCACGAAATCTTGGCCAAAATACAAAACATCCCAAATCCACCTCACTCAGCTCCGATCCATATCGACGTTCTGATTCCGAAACAGTAACAGAATTGTCATCGTATCGTTTTGTAACGGATGAGGATATTGGCATAGTGAACAATAACAACAACAACAACAACATCAACAACAACGACAACTATTCATCTTCAAATTCTCAGTCACAGTCGTCATTGCCTTTTAGCGAATGTGAAACACAAATCGCACGGTTAACGGAAAGTGTGAGCAATTGTAAAGAAAATTATGACGACAATAATTTAAAAGAAAATACGAAAACCGCAACAGTAATAAAAAACGAAACGAATAAGATCTCTAATAAAAATAAATATTTAAAAAAACAGGCATTGAACTGCGAACGTTATAGTATTGACGGTGAAATTGAAAAAACGTCACGCGATCACTGTGTACCAACGCCTACAACGCATTGTTGTTATACAATTGACAAATCGCGTAGTGATCAGTTTATACCGTATAACAATACCAATACTAATACCAACAATAACAATATCAATAGTGATTATTACAACAATAACAATACAACAAAACCGGTAAAAATACCGTTAAAAAACGAAAATGAAAATGTAGATCTCAGTGCTAACGGTTGCAATTTATCATCGTCTCTGCCTCGTAATTACGGCAGTAATTTTGAAAGGTCTTCTTTTGTGCGTCAGCAATACATAAGAAATTCCCTGCGTTGCCACAAGCCAGCAGCACCGCCAGTGCCTCCCAAACCTCTGACAGACTCCACAGAGGACGCTTGCGTTTATGATCCTCAAAAATTTTATCGTAAATTGCAAAGATTTGAAAAACAAACAACTCTCATACAACAGTCTTTGCCGCGTGAAATACCCACTGTAACTCGTTCTCAAGAAAGATCGATAACACCCGAAAAATGTGAATTATTAAACTGTTTTCCCTCCTATCGTAATCGTTATCCCCAAGAATCATCCCATCAAAAAAGTGAACTATCCACACAAAATAATGCCAACGAAGAAACGATTTGTCATTCTTCGCATTTGAATCAAGGTTCCACAAACGCTTTAAATGTCGCTCTGAGAAATCACAATCAAACGCAAGACTTGTTTACGTCAAAAAGAACTTTACGTTACGATAATCATGGTCGTCTGAAGTCTTCTTTTATCACTCAACTACCGCCACCGGTGCTGGTCACTAACTACAGACGAGCTTCGTTGGATAATGAGTTCACTCAAAACTGTCACAGTCCCTCGTTTAATTTGAAACTAACACCCACTTTAACGCGCAAATTTCAATACTCTCCTAAACATAATATAACTAAAGAAATAAACGAAGAAACCGAAGAAGAAGTGGCTGACGCGAGTGTTTTTAATGAATCGCCAACAAATTATAAAGATAATAATCCATCTCCGTTATTGCCCGCTCCGCTACTGAGCTCACCGACTTCACCTTCAATAGCAACACGTTCCTTGATACCCCAGAAAAAATCCCATTCAACGCCTTTGGTTTTGCAACATGATCGTTTGCTCGCCAGTCCTGTTTGGCTGAGTACCGAGACCATAGAATCTCATACTTCCTCTTCGCAAAAGTGCCTGGATGAAGTGCAATCGAATTGTAGCGATCAGACTACAATTTTTCATTTTGAACACGATCATTCTGCATCCTCATCAACGCCTTCGTTTGTATTGTATGGCGGCAGTGGCAGTGGTGTAAGTATTAACGGCCAGCAATTGCATAACGGCCACAACGTCCAGGGCAATAACATTTTTCGGGGACCTTTAGTTGTGAAGCGTTTACCGGCCATACAATCGTTCGGTTATATTCCCACTCAGTCAAGCTCTTTGGGCAGCGCTAATGTACGAGAGGAGTTTGAAAAAGAGGTGAGTTTGAAAACTGTTTTATTTGATTTTTTTTTTTATAAAATCTATTAAGCGAAAGCGAGACTTATTTTGGACTTAGCCTTGGCATTAAGTTTGTAGCTTGTGAAAAAGCACATATCAAAAATGTATTATTATTTACCTTACATATAACAAAAGCATATATATCAAAAATATATTATTATTTACTTTATCAGCTGCTAATATTATATATATCAAAAAAGCAGCAAGTTTTTGTGTTTCTTAGTTGTCTATAAGTCGACATTTCATAGGTGCTAAACTAATTATCATTAGTACCTGTCTACATGTTGACATTTCATAGGTGCATTTTTCAGCGGGACGCTTCGCCTATGGAATAAGTTGCCTACAGACGTCCTGTCTGTTGGGCCATCGGAAAGTTCCAGTCAAATGTTCACAAACACTTTTTCCCCTGCCGATAAACTATTTTCCTAGTTCTGGTACAATGCATACTGAGTACTGGTCCAAGGTAAAAAGCAGCAAGACGACTCAACTGCAGGTTGTTGTCCATGCTGATTTTTTTGCCGCTGTTGAACTAATCTAATCTCTACAAAGTAAAAACAATGTGACCAAAGTGTTAAAATATGATTATTTTTTCTTAACGAAAGAATAAAATGGGATTTTAAATAAATTTATTTGTTCTATTGTTAAATATGTGCGTACATATATAATAAGAATTCATAATTTTATCAAATAACTGGTTAAAGCAACCCTGCCATTTTTACCTGCCACAATTTACGTTTGTACAAAAATTTTGCGTTGTTTATGGGGGTGTTTGCTGGTTTGTACAAACATTTAAAGTATGTTTTTTGATTGTTTGTGTCATCAGTACATAATTTTGGCATTTCAAATATAGTTTGGTAGAGTAAAGTGATGGAAGAAGAGTTTTTGGTATATTTCTTTATAGAAATTAAAAAACAAAACACATTTTTTTTGGAATAGCGATTTGTAAAACTACAGCTGTTAACATTTTACCCACATTAATCGAATGAACTATATTTGTTATGGGGGTTTGAAGTAAGCAACTTTTGAGTTTCTTGACAACTGGCAAAAAGTTAATTTCGTGC
Organism: Thecocarcelia acutangulata; assembly: GCA_914767995.1. Lineage (NCBI taxonomy): Eukaryota > Metazoa > Arthropoda > Insecta > Diptera > Tachinidae > Thecocarcelia > Thecocarcelia acutangulata. The sequence continues at coordinate 32,250,433 of OU612094.1, read as the reverse complement.
AGTGATTAAATACTATTATTTGAAAGGAAAAACGGGAAAATAGACAAAAGAAAACCTCGGTAAACATTACGGTGAGCCTGCTTCGTCAGATAACATGGTAAAATATAAGATTGCTGAGTTTACACGCGGTCGCACAAGCACTGCAACAATTACTGCAAGGTGATTACTGAAGAAAAAAATAATAAGAAATCCTCGATATCGTTATGAATGATCTCCAAGTCAGGTTACATGAGATTGTTGAAACGGTAAACATATCATAAGAATGTATGTTCAACATTTTGCATGAACATTTGCATATGAAAAAGCTATCCGTTTGCTCAATGTCGAACAAAAACGAGTTCGACAGACCATTTGTGGATATGATAAAACGCAGTCCTGTTGATTTTTGATATCGATATATCAAACTGATCAAACGTGGGTCCACCATTGCACACCTGAGATCAAAAATCAATCGAAACAATGGGTAGAGGCTGGTGGAAGTGCTCCAAAGAGGGCAACAAGTTTATAGCCACTGTATTTTGATATGCACACAGAATATTGCTCATCGATTGTCTTGAAAAAGAATCCACATTCACAGAAAAGTGTTATCGTGCATTATTATATCAATTGATTGATCAAGAAAAAACGACAACATTTAAAGAAGAAAATAGTGGTGCTGTGTCTTCAAGACAACGCACAAGTTCGCACAACATTAGATACGATGCTAAAATTACCTGAAATACACTTCATATTGGTTGATCAACCACCTTATATTCCAGATCATTAGAGGCATTACTTAACAATTAATTAAAGTCATACAAGCCAGAGTAATGCCACGGATGACTGAAACAAGTCATAAGGGGTGGGCAGCCTGTCAAGGCCAACAACATCTTGTCCAGCAACCGGCAAAGTTACATCTACATTTCGTCAAGTAGGCAGCGCTAAAATTCTCTAAAAAAAAACTCATCCTCACCAGCTTCGTCATTCGTCTTGCAATAAATATAATTAAAAATGTTATTTTTTTGAGGCACTGATCTTTTTTTTATGCGAACCAATACGGAAAAGAACTCCTTCATGCGACAAGCTACAGCCGCAGTTTACACCAGCGTGCCGCTTTCATTCCATGTAAAATCTCAGCATAGTATCAGCGAAAGATTATATCATGAAAAGTCTTAACTTTGCCCACAAGCCATAGGTTGCCCTCCTGCAGTCTTTTCAAAAACTTCACATTTTTGTGCACAAACTGATCTGAAGTAAATAGTCAAATTACTCTTCGCTTATAATTTTAAAAGGTTATCTATGCCATTAAATGACACTAAATGAAGTCTTAACAGAGTGATGGTCAGTGATCAGTAAATAATGCCAAACCTGTGGCAAGCTATAAATTCCAGGGTTTGTAAACTGTTGCTTTCATCACATAAAATGGCGGTCAACGTGAGCGAATAAAGGCGATTATATTGTTGGGCTATATGGTGCGAGAGAAAAAGGCAGTGAATTTTAAATGGTTATACATCACATAAATGGCGCCCAACGTGGGGCCCAAACGAAGTTTAGTTTTGTTGATGTCAACTTATTACAAGAAATCTCACCCACAATGAGGCCAGAACAAACATAATGAATTTTAAATGGATATTCTTCACATAAATGGCATCGTCTTACTAAGCGACATCGTCTTACTAAGTGTATTGAGCTAAAAGGAGGTGGTGTTGAGAAATAAATGTTTTTTGAAAAAAAAAAATGTTTTTCTTTCAAGCCGCCCTCGTATTCCCATTTCGATAAGACATTTTGGAAATTGAAACCAAATTTCACAATAAAATTGAAATATGTACAACTAAATTCATCCCGTAATTGCAAAAGATAAGAAAAATATGAAATAAAATAATAAAATTAAAAACCTAAAAAACCTCAAAAAAAAAAAGACATTCGTGCAATACAATTTCCATTTGCTTCTTAATGCAGCACGTAAATCATTTTTACATTTTTAGCAAACCAAAAGAAGAAAAAAAAAAAACAATTTAATTTTAAACAAATATTTGTTGTAACACAATTTGTTGAACTTTGCTCATCCAAGAATAATCAAAACTGTTGCTTTTTCGTAAATTTTTTTCATCGGTTTTGTTTGTTTTCATTTAAATTTAAATGCATAATATTCAAAATTTATGATGTATGGTTTTTTTTCGGCTGCTGTTTCTGAAATTTTTCGGTTTTCGCTTTTTTTTTTTTTTTTTGGAAATTACATTTAATTTTCTTCGCGTTTTTGTGTTGTTTTTTCGACTCAAAATACAAATTCAACGTGTGATGCTTTGTTTGTTTTTATGTCTATTCGGGGTGGCTGGCGTGTGTTTAATTTTGGCACTTTTATTATAAAATATTTTCAATTACGAAAGAAAACTTTTATCACTTCCCTTTTAGAAGAAATTATGCAGAATATGTATAAAAAGCCAATTGGTTTTAAATTAGCTGAAAAAAAAATCGTTATAAATCATAAATGCAAATTTATATATATATATATATATATATATATATATATATATATATATATATATATATATATATATATATATATATATATATATATATATATATATATATATATATATATATATATATATATATATATATATATATATATATATATATATATATATATATATATATATATATATATATATATATATATATTTCCCTTGGAGGCAAAAAAAATCGCTCAACGTACACGGAAAATCGTATTCTAGGAATCAAAATGAGAAATTTTGCCGAAGGACCTACACCTCTAAAATTAATTTTGATGTCCCGACTTTTTACCCCAAGTGTTAAATTTTGTAAAATCTCACTTTGACCCATTTAGAGTGCCCCAATCGAGTACAAATATATGACTGACCCACACTAACTAATGCTAGTGGCACCCCACCTGGAACCCCTGGGAGGTTCTCCATACAAACATTTAAAAAAAATCATAGTTTTTCGCACTTTAAAAATTTCGACCCGGTAATTTAGATACATTGGCGATGAATTGTAGATGGGTTAAATGAAGTATTAACAAAATCGGCTTAGTTGTTCCGGGGATGTGGCATTTAGATCTTTTTTACATAATTCTATACAAATATCAACAAATTGCCTTTCATTTTCCATATTATTATTTTTTATTGTCGCTTAAAATGTTACCAAACCATGTAACACTCTTACGTAAGAACACGCGACCAGGAAATCACTGCTTCCCAAAATCCATTGTGACTTCTGCTGTGTTAACGTACATACGTATGTATGTACAACACCTTGTGGAAACCACATGTTCACCAAGATTTGCTTATTTAATGCTGGCGGTAAGAAGTCGCTTGTAATGGTGTTGCAGTGCTCGCTAGTAACAATAACTGCATGGCCGATGGTGTCCTTTAAAAAGTACGTTCCATTTATTTCTCCTACATGAATACCGCACCTCACAGTAGCCTGGAGTGGATCTAAAGTTTTTTCACGAATCACACGTGGATTTTCAGTGTCCTAGAAATGAAGATTTTGTTTATTGACGTAACTATTTAAATGAAAATGCGTCTCGTCATATATGATGATTTTCGATTCTAAATCGTGTTTTTATTGTGCAATTTATTTTCTACTGCCCGAGTGATTTTTTTGCTATTATCTTTTTGGCAACACTAGTAGTGAGCTGTCAAGCTCACGCACGTTTTGTATCTTGTGTCACTATCAAACATCTTCAGTTTGGTCTATAATTTAATCATGAATCGTCTTACAAACGGACAACGGTTGCAAATTATTGAATTTTATTACCAAAATGCGTGCTCTGTTAAGAAAGTTCATCGCGCGCTTCTTCCATTTTATGGTCAGCTTAATCGACCTACTGAGGCTTCTATTCGGGCTATTGTAAAAAAATTTCGCACCAAATTTACATTGTTGGACATTAAACCACCAACACGCTTACGTAGAGTGCGAACTGAAGAAAATATCGCAGCCGTATCGGCCAGTGTTGGTGATGACCGTGAATTATCGATTCGGCGCCGTTCGCAGCAATTGGGCCTCTGTTACTCCACTACGTGGAAAATTTTGCGGAAGGATTTGGGTGTGAAGCCTTATAAGATACAGCTGGTGCAAGAACTGAAGCCAAACGACCTACCACAACGCCAAATTTTTGGTGAATGGGCTCTTGAAAAGTTAGATGAAGATCCACTTTTTTATCGAAGAATTGTGTTCAGGGACGAGGCTCATTTCTGGTTGAATGGATACGTGAACAAGCAAAACTGCCATATTTGGCATTGCAAGAGCTACCAATGCATCCACAAAAAACAACCGTTTGGTACGGATTATGGGCTGGCGGCATCATTGGGCCGTATTTCTTCTAAGATGATGCGAATCACAACGTTACTGTGAATGGTGAGCGCTACCGTGCGATGATAACAAACTTTTTTTTGCCCAAAATGGAAGAGCATGACTTGCATGACATGTGGTTTCAACAAGACGGTGCCACATGCCACACAGCACGCGAAACAATGGACCAATTGAGAGGCGAGTTCGGTGAACAGTTTATTTCACGCTTGGGACCAGTCAATTGGCCGCCCAGATCGTGCGATTTAACGCCTCTAGACTATTTTTTGTGGAGCTATCTTAAGGCTAATGTTTTTAGCGACAAGCCCGCTTCGATTGACGCACTGGAAGCCAACATTGCCAACATTATTCGTGAGATACCGGCCGAAATGTTGGAAAGAGTATGCCAAAATTGGACTAAGCGGATGGACCATTTGAGGCGCAGTCGCGGCCAACATTTGCATGAAATAATCTTCAAACATTAAATTATATCGACCCAACTATCGATCCAAATAAATATTTCATGCATTTTTCTGAATTTTATGTGTTTGTTTTTTTTTAAATTTCCGATAGTTCTTATAAAATCACCCATATAGGGGGCAAAAAAAAATCGCTCAACTTACAAGCAAAATCGTATTCAAAATGAGAAACCTTGCCGAAGAAACCACACCTCTAAAATGAATTTTGATGTCCCGACTTTTCACCCGAAGTGTTAAATTTTGTAAAATCTCAATTTCTTTTTTGTAATCATTTTAGAATCGCGTACTATAATTTAAAAAACTTATTGCTTGTTGTATGCGATATTATTGAATATAATGCTAGGAATACAACTGTGACGAACGACGAATTTTTGGTCGCGAATATTCGTCGCCAAAAATAAAACACATTGGTGTATATGAAAATGCACACAATCGTGGTGTTGGTCGAAATTCGTCATACTCAGCGAAATTTGAAATAGATTTATTTCTAATTGTTTCGTCAGCGAACGACGAACAAAGCAGTATCAGGTGACCAAGTTTCTTACATAAAAAAAAGTATTTTTCACGACATAACACTTTTTATAATTTATTTTAATCGATGTAGTAAAAAATTTATGAAGATGTTCTCAAAATATAAAGTTCCTCAGATACTTTGTGCAAAAATCATTCTATCGGATGGGATTTATATAGGTTAACTTAGTATTTATTATCATTTTTTTTTCTTTGCACGGAATGTAAACAATGTTCGTTGTTATTGTGCTGCACACGACGACTTTATACAACGAATATTTGCCGGATAGTTCGTCACAATGGGCAAAGTTCGTTGTTCGTCGCAGTTGTGTTCCTAGCATTATATATAAATAAAAAATTTACATAATTATTCCCTGCTCTTGCGGAGTATAGCACTCCATTGTTTGCCAATTCCAAAATCTATTACATCTTACATTAGGGTGATTAATTTTACGCCACCCTATACAACACTTTTATATGTGTAATCTGTTATTGGATTTTTATTTGTTTACATAATAATAATATAATTTCCTTGCTTGTAAAGCAACGATTTCCATCAAGTCATAAAATTTTCAATAACTGATGGAAATTTTTAAAAAATATTTTTTGTGGCAAAAAATTGAACTGAAAGAAAACATGTTTACTTTAAAATGACTCATTTCAGCTTTCAAGGTTGGCAAATAAATATTTGTAAAATTGTAAAATAAATAAGCAAATGATGAAATAAAAAACAAAATATTATTATTAAATAACTTTAAGCCTGAATATATTAAAAACTTAAATGTTATTTTAAAAACTACCTTTCAAAAGTAAAATAAATTTCTTCAACTTGTGCAGCGTATTTCCGTTTTTCTTCGTTTTTTTTTCTTCTTCAAGATTGAGTGAAATGAACGCATAAATTTTTTTGCTCAATAAAAATTGAAATTGTTATTTTTTCTTTCGTTTGTTTTATTTGCTCAAGTCAATAATAAATTATTTTTCTTATTTTTATTGCCGTTTTTTTTTTAATTATATTTCAACTGTTTGGTTTTTGTGAATGAATTGTAAAGCAAAAGGAAGCAACAAAAATGTTCAGCTCATTTTTTAATCTTTATACTGATCATAAAATCGAGCAGCAATATCAATAAATCTGCAAACGTTCTGCAAACAAGATTAATAAACTGAGCAGGGTTATAAAACAAAGGACTGCAAAAAAATAAGAAAAATAATTATTTTGTGAAAAATTAACTCTAACAACAGACAAAAATTAAATTATTATTATACATGTATTAGGGGTATAACTTTGTTACCGCCGTTGTTTTTTTTTTTTTTTTTCTCCAAAAGTCGCCGTTTTATTATAAAAAGTGGTAAAAACATTTATGATTCAAAGTGTTGTCCATCGCCAGCAGTGTTGCCAAGCGTAGGGATTTTTCCCTTTTTGTAGGGATATATTTGCTTATTTCCATATGTAGGGAAAAAAGGACAGATTTTGTATGATTAGGTCTATTGTAGGGAATTTTTAAATTATCGCGAATAGTTAACGGCGTTATTTATTAATATACAATTATAATTTTTCCGACTGTAACTAACATTATTATATATTATTATACTATTATAGTTTTTCCGACTATGAGAAATCATTGCCCCAATTGGATATCCATAAAAAGTAAATATTTTAACCATAAGTATTTCCCCATTACGCCAAAATTATTAAATTCATATTAAGACTGATAGGAGGGTTTTTTTTCTATAGCTACCAACGGATGTACAAAAAGAGGAAACAACTAAACCGTGAAGTTTCAAATTGTATATGGATCCTAGAATAGATATCATTTGCAAGCTTTTTAATTAACCTCCTTAAAAACTTTAATCACAAAGATCTCTTAACTAAGCATACTAAAATATTGGATATCTATATATCGTTCATCTCAGTAGACAGACCCTAACTCGCATTTTCCCGATTTTGCATTTCTTAATGATTTTAATAAATTTCCCATAAATACACCGCATAGCTAAACACATACACACATTTTTACTCATATGAATCGTTTATACCATGATATAAAAAATACAAGGTAGTTTTATTCTCTCAATTTTCCTTAACAATCACCATCTGATAAGGATTGTGACATTTTTCATAAAATTGTGCTGCCGTACTAGTTTATATATTCCCTTGTTTTCAATAATAAAATTGTGACTTCAAACAAAAATAAATAAAAAATTTTAAAATAAAATACATACATAAATCTAAAATATATAAAAATGTCCTGAAAAACATCTCCAGACTAAAGTGCTAGTGACACTATGTTTCAATGTGCCTTTAGTATAACGTGGATTAAGACGTTGGCTTTTCGGTCATCTAACCAGTCTTAATCTATCAGAATCTTTTAAATTAAATTTGGACTCATCGGAGAATAGTATGGAATTCCTTTGTGTGGTGGTCAAATTAATGTGTTCTCTTGCAAATTCCCACCTGGCCAGTCTATTTTTCCGTGATATAAAGATCTTTTTTAGACTTTTGTATGGTATGCTCCTAGTCCGCCTTCTGCAGCCTGCTTTTGAGTCCTTCTGGGGGTAACATTTAATAACAATTGTGTGGCGATGGTTCTTGACGGCACGAATCGGTCTTTTTTATCAAACGTATTATTGCCTGGCCATCTCGTTTACTGATTTTTCGGGAACGAACAACGAAAACGGCTTATAATTCTTAATATAACGCTGTGGTGAATGTCAATTTTTTTTTTGCAATTGTGGTCATGATTGGCCGTTATTAAAATCAGCACTGAATAATTATATCGCGCCATTTGTTAGAGAAGTTACAAGTCACGTCCATAACAAGTTTGAAGGCACGGAAACGACGGAAAACTATATGCAAATTTTCGCTATACATGCTTACTTTGATATTTAAACAAATAATGCCATCTTTTGGACGTAGGTTTTTCTTATTATATGTAATGAAGAGTATTCAAGGTTACGTGCATTAGTTTTGTCGCTGCATCCGCGGCCATTCTAGTAGAAATAATTATTTATATATTTTTAAACCACAAGCATCAAACTTTTCTCTTTGTTTTTAATATCTAAAGAGTATTTTCTTTTAAATATAATAATATTTTCTTTAAAATGGGCATTCGTTTGAATGCTTATTATTTCCAGCTTTTTCTAATATGAACAATGCACTACACATTTCAGAAAAAATCCATTCTAGGAGTAAATTCCCTTATTCAACTGTGTGGCAACGCTTTTTTGTATTTCTCTCTAAAAATAAACTTCAAAAATCCTTATTACAAATAATAAAAAGTGAAACTACCTTGTATTTTTTATATCATGGTTTATACTATACTTTGGACACTAACAAGGCGAATTCATACCAGGTATATCCAAGAGCAATAAATACAACACTACAAAAATAAATATTTTTCAAAAGTCAAGGGAAAAAAGGAATTCAAGAAAATATAATAAAAAATATTTACAAGAAACGAAAAACTTTTAATTATATCGTGAAACTTTTAATTATTATTGCTGAATATGAAAGTTTCAGATCAGAGAGTTTGGGAAAGGGAAATGGCGCTCAAGATACAATACATAATTTTTAAAATTATTATTTTTTTTTGTGACATTTCTTTTAATTATTCCATTGATATCTGAAACATATTAAAATTAAAAACAAAAGTTATCAGCTGCGCTGTTAATTTCACCTGTTATGAATTCGCCTTGAATATATTTAATTTAGTTTTAAGTAAAAAGTTCTACCTGTTTAAATTTACAATAAACAGAAAAATCGTATTAAAATAATTTATATGCGCAAAATTTAAATGAAAAATTGCGTAGGGAAAAATGTAGGGATATATTTTTTGATGGTAGGGAAAAATAACGAGTTTTATGCGCTATGGTAGGGATTTCACAAAAAATCTCCTGGCAACACTGATCGCCAGCTACTACTTTCTGCCATCTTTCGGGCAGCATACGAGTCTGGCGTTGTAAAAACTAGTCATCTTTTGAAGCGATCCACGAATTGATCCCATTTTTTTCCTTCTTTATAAAATCGGAAATTGGTCAGCCAGGCCCTGAACCATTGATTGAAACAAGTAATAGTACCAGGGAGCAAAGTCTGCAGAATATGGCGGCTGCAGTGGGACTTCGCACTTCAATGTTTCCAAGCATGTGTTGACCAGTTTCGCGCTATATTATCGAGCATTGTCATGCGGTAAAATCACTTTATTATGTCTCTCGTTGTGTTGTGGCTAATTGTCTTTTAAGTGCCCTGCAGATGATAAAAAAAAACACGTCAAGCAGTGCTTGTGTGTGAGTGTCATGTTTTTGTCGTTTAAAGCTTTAAACACATAGACGACAGCAGACAGCAATCTGTCAAAAATAAAATACATGTGTTTAAATGCACACGATTATTTTAACGACATCACAGCAGCACGACTTCACAACAGCATTTCCTGCTGCTGCCAACTTAGAATAATTTTTATTTTCGTAAGCAGCAAAAAGTAAATGCAGTGTTGCCACTATAAATATAAATTGGCAGCAATAAAAACTAAAATTTGTTTCAAATATTTAATAGAAATGAACTTCACATAAAGAAAATAAACAAATAAAAGCTTAGTTTTTACAGTTTTACGTGATATTTTTACGTTTTCAGTCAGTAATTTTAATTTTATTCGTGTAAAATATATATGTGGCACCTCTGAATTTTGTATTGTTTAAATACACATAGTGCTGCTGCTGTCTTTAAAATAATTATGTTGCTGATGAGACGGCAGCATTTGAAGCTAACTTCATTTGTAGCCGTGAAGTTGTAAAGTCTGCTGTTGTCTAAGTGTTTAGAGCTTAAAAGGGAGACGTACACAACAACATCGTCAATCATCAGTGTTGTCAACTTTGAAATTTAAAAGCGCACCGAATTTAAATAAAAACGCACTGAATTTTTATTTTTAAAAACTTAATTTGTATTATAAAAATTTGTCATTAAAACACGACAATGAGACTTTGCGTTCAATAGCTAAAATTCGTGTTTGTCAAACTTAGCCTCCAGTGGGATTCCGTTACTACTATTAAGACAACACTATCTTTACAATAATTATAACGATATTTGTAAATTTACTATTTAGCAATCAGATGTTAGTTTTACTGCCTTTTATCCGGTACACAAAAATAGAGCTGCTTGTCTACCGTCCTTGTTTGACGTGGCTTTTTTTCGGGGACTAACAACCTGTTGCCTTTACAACAAATGCCTGTACTGTAAGGAACCAGTGGTGATGGTTGACGGGTGAGTTGGTTTAAGGACTGATGCTGCTAGTGGGCTTCGGCCTACCAACTCATTAAGCCTTGTCTTCCATTGATTGCTGGGAAATTGCATACAGGAGGGATCAGAAGGCCCAAACTTCTCAACAAGAAGTTGCTCATATGGCTACAAATATGTGGCTTAAATTGCTACCTGTGTGAGCCTAATCATCCACATGGGGGCGCTGGTGAATCGTAAATAGTTCACTCAGTAGAACTGATCCATCATCAGAAAAGGCCGCAAGGCAGGTGCTGATGTAAATCTTTTTCACAATTGCAGCCATTCATGATGCGTGATGACCCGAGTTCAAATCCCAAAATAGATGCTGATGAGTAGGGTAGTGACTACGAAGCAACTAGTTGTTCTTCAGGTCAAAAATCAAAAATTATTGATCACAGCAAATTTGTGTTGTAAAAAATCCTTCTTAAGAAAACTTAAGAAAGGAAAATTTTGAACAAAAACCTGATGTTTTGTATGTACAAAAACCAAAAATCTAATTTACAAATTATAAAATTCAACAAAACATCAATTAACTAATAAATAAATAAAATAATTTATGCCAATCAAAAAATATATACAGCTGTTTTTTTTGTGTTTCCTATACATGTCAACATATGTGTAGAATTATAGAACTTTGTCACTGCAACAGTTGGAGACAAAAGTCTATTGACGTGGCTGGAGCCAAAAACAAATAATATATATAAGAAGTTATTATTGTTATCATCTCAATAAGTTAACAAAAAATAAAATTTACTATACATATTTTTAAATTGAGTCATCACAAATTCTGTATATTACAATAGAATGCAAAATTTTCTTCAGTTTATAAAACAAAAAATGTCTTTTTTGCAAAAAAGAAAAAAAAAGCAAAATATTGCCTTCATTTTGGTGGCAGCATTTGAACAATTTTATTTGCTTGATTTATATTTATAAAAATTATTAACAAAGAAATAAAATTAAATCTCTTACAGTCACAAACACACACATGCACACGCACACAAGCAGCGAATAAAATTCAGCAAAACAAAAAAAGAACAATGTACAGCAGTGTTGGCTAATCTCTCAATTTTCTATACTCGCGAGTTTAGGAAACAAAATTCAGCTGCTGCTACGCTCTTATATGTACACTATAAAAATCTTAGTATGAATGACAAAGGCTCACATTCGGTTACAACCTTGTTTACATTTCAGCAAAAATCATATAATTAGCAGTGTTGTCAACTTGGTGCGTTTCACACCATTTTTGGTGCTTTTTAAAATCTTTTGTGCGAAAAACTTGTGCGGTGGCCAGTGCGCTTTTTTTAATTTTCGGTGCGTTTTTTAATGTTTTTGCTTTAATGTAAGAAAAAAATTTATTCAAGTCTCCAAAATCCTTGTATAATTTTAAAGAGCACAATCTGAACACGGAGTTATAATGTAGAAAATATATCATAGAATATGCACAAAGTAAAACATTCTGGCTGGTGTTATTATGCATATTCTCTAGAGAAAATAACATTTGGTTTTATAAAATTTGCCGTTTTTAGAAAGCGTTTTACTATTAAATGATCAGCACAAGTTTGTTATGTACACAGAAAAAAATAGATGAGATTTTTTTTCAATCAAGTTATGTTATTAATAAAAAACCACCAATTTAATAAAATTTGCATTGACTTAATTAAATTATTATTAATAATGAATTTTTGGAAATATCTCTTAATAAAATGCAATTAATAAAAAGTTTTCCGAATTATTGACTGTTATTCAATAAATAAATTTAAAAGGTTGTCATATAACAGTGAAGAGTTGTTGTTTCGTTAACAATTTTTTTTGTTAAGTATATTTTACATATTAACAACAATTTTTTTCAACTCAATAATTTTTGCTTTTAAGTGAAAAAGCTATTTCTACTTTATAATTTGAATTATCAATCCGGCAAAAAATCTTTTTCACAGGAAATTTGATAAAAATAGTGCAATTTTTTTTATCAATATGGCATCTATTTTTTTCTGTGTATCTAAATAAAAGCAGACACTGATTAGTGAAGTTCGCGTTAATAATGACGCAAATTAATTATTGCTTTTTTTTTTTTTTAAATTACCAAATTATTAAATTTTTCTAAAATTTTTGTCTTAAATTTTTATTATGGCTAAGTTCATCTTTTATTTGTTATGATTTTTACTGTTCGCTTACGAAAGTAGAATTGAAACTTATACTGTGTTTTATATACTTGCTTTAAATGAGATGGCCAGTAGTGGGATACTGGAAATTTTCCCAACCAGCTAATCGTATTTTTTTCGACATATTTCATCGCTTGCAGTCATGATCGTGTGCTCCTACACTATTTTTATTAGAGTATTTTATAATAGGCAGTAAGAGTCGACAGAGAATGTAATTAAATAATGTTACTGACTAAAAAAATTTATAAAATATCGTTATAATTATTGTAACGATACAATTAGTTTAATAAAACAGAATGGCACAATAGATCAAGTTTGACAAACCCGAATTTTAGCTAATGAACGGATTTGATAGCATGTTGTAAGGCGGTGCTATCTGGCCTTTTTTTATGGTCTAGTAACCACTTAAAGAGCTGTTTCATCATTGAGTTTTCAATACAAGCCTAATATACCTTATACCAGAATGCCCAACCCCTATGCGCTTGGTGCTCATTTGCTTTTGTGAAAGCACTTAGCTATAGGCTGTGTGCTTTCGCATGCTTTGCTTATTAAATAAAATTTGTTTTTATTTGTTTTTTTTTTCTTAAATGTATTCATGTTTGTTCTTCCATATATAATTGTTGGTCATCATTTATACTATACTTTTTATAACACAAAATGATAATAATTTCAACAAAAATGGGGCATTTTTGTTGAAAATAGAATTCAACGTTAAGTGACAGTCAGATATATATATATATATATATATATATATATATATATATATATATATATATATATATATATATATATATATATATATATATATATATATATATATATATATATATATATATATATATATATATATATATATATATATATATATATATATATATATATATATATATATATATATATATATATATATATAGTATATATGTACCAGAAAAAGTATATATATAATATATGTACTTTTTCTGGTGTGGAAAAATTAATTTCTTATTCATTTGTTCATAATTTTTTTTTGCCTAAAGCTAAAATATTTTATTTCAATTAAAAATTTCTGAAAATTATTGCATAATATACATCAAAAGAATATTATTTTAGCGAAAAAAAAAACTCATAAATTTTGCAGATTATAAGAAAAAGTGGGCTGTTCCTTTTCTAGGTAAGGTATTAATTTGTTTCTTTATTTGTTTTTCATATAGGATAATTTTTATAACTATATTTTGTTCTTAATTCCAGCTGTTAATTACGTCAAAAAACAGCTGAAGCTTTTCACAGAAAAAGTAATTGTAAAATACTTGCTACAGAAAAGAACGTCGCAGAACGGCAACTGACGGTAAAAATAATTAGGCCGTAAAATTTCGAAAGTACAGTTTCGCGTTGAGCTGTTTCTATTACAACGATATAACTATGCGCGTATGTGTTTGGCCACTACTGATGTACTCGTACATACATATGTTGTTGAGAGAATGTTCAGTTGCTTTAATTATTTATACTATTTTTTTTGCTTAATTTTTTGTTTTATTTTGCGTAAAATATTTGATTATTTTATATTTTATTCTAAATAAAAATTAGTATAAATTTTGGCAAAAAAGGAGGAAACAAATATATAACAAAATAAAATACTAATTTTAAAGACTATAGTCAGTCTTTATTATGAATAAGTTAAATATAATAATATAAACTTTGACAAATAATCTTAATAAAAGCTTTCAGAACAACGCCTAGGTCTGTGTAAACTATAGAGAGTATTGTCATGGGTTTATATTTATGATACTTACGTAGAATCAAATGATACAATAAAAATAATTTGTTGCTATTTTAATGCCGATGATTGTCCAGATAACAACAATTTTTGTGTATGACAAATGGGAATTTTGTATGAAGAGAGGAAGTAATATAAAAACAAAAAGCTTAGGTGATTAGCTAAAACAAGTATTGGTTTATACGGAACATAACACACACCCGTTGCAAAAGTGACACAAGTCAAAATATTAAATTTTCGATGTTATAAGCTTGTACTTTATACATTGAACGAATGTCTCTTCCAAGAAGCAACATCCAGCTTTGCGTTATTCTAATTAATTATTTCACTTCATATTTCAGCTGATAAACAATTAATAATAACGACTAAATTATACTTCTGTCGAAAAGTTTTCCGGACTAAACTAAGCATTTTGAATTGTTTCACCTTTGAAGCACTTTTGCATTAGGTGCATTTCTATGACCAATTTTCTGTTGAAGGACAGTATAGCGATCGTGAAACTCTTAGCCGCTTAAAATGTAAAATATACATTTTTTTTGCAAGATGTCCGCCGGGAAGGTATACTTTTTTTTATATTGGACCAGTAATCAGGGGATGACCCCTACATTGGAGATTATCGTGTAAAAAATTGTTTAATAAAAATTTTGGTAAACGTTAGTCTTAATAGTTCAAATTTATTATAAAAAGTATTCGATAAACCAACGTGTTTTAATCGTTAAAATATCTTATAAAATCCAATCATAGATTTTTATGAAAAATCACAATGAGTGGTGAGGCATATTTTCATTTGAATGGATGTGCACTGAAAAATATTTGCTTCATATTTCTAATGAACCCAATTCATTAAATAATTTTCATTAACGGAATGAAAAATTACGTTCCATCAATGAAGATTCATAGCATTAATGAAAATATTCATTGAAATTGATTCATTAGGTTTCATAATTTCATTAGAAAATTTCATTGGATTTGTAATAAAAATTTTTGAAGGGTGGGTGAAAAATTTTAGGGATTTAGTAAAAGTGAGATTATAAATATATTACAACTACTAACTAAATGATAAAGTAAATTATTTAATACATTAATTATCGTGTAAAAAATTGTTTAATAAAAATTTCAATAGTGTATTAAAACAATAAAAAATTATTTTATGTTTACTACAATTCTAATAAAAAAATATTATTAGAATAATGCAACTCTACCTTAAACCAATGATTTTATTTCGTTAGAATGACGAAAATTTTTCACCAAATTAGTGAACATTTGCATTGGTTCAACAAATGTAATCATTAAACTAGTGAAAATATTTCATAAAAATAATGTAGCACATTCATTGGCCTAATGAAAAAATTACGTTTGAATGATGAAGATGATTCATTAAAGAAATTAAAGTTTTACTTAATGTTAATGTACCAAATTCATAAAACTAATGAAACTGAGTCATTAACTTAATGAATATTTTTATTGTTTTAATGTAAACTATTGATAAATATTATGATTCACGCTTCATTGACTTTATGAAGTTAGCATTAATCTAACGAATATATTCATTACATAATTTTTAATGAAACAAGATTCATTAGTCCAATGAAGGCTATCATTAGCCGAAAAATAATGAAAATTTTCATTAGATTAATGTCAATATTCATTATATTAATGAAGGAATTCTTTTCAGTGTGTGAATATAAAGAATAATCGGTTCTGAGCAATGGAAACCCCTCAAATTATTTACATCAATTAAAAGTGGCAGTCTCGTGTGTAATTTGTTCAGGATTGGACCTTACTTCTTTGAAAATTAAAATGATTGGAAACTTTTAAGGCCACAACTGCATACTTTGGGCTTGTGGTATCAACCAAACGGTGCCGCATCGAATACAGTCAGGAATAAAATTACTGCGAGTAGTATACCTTTCCGAAGGCCACTCTGTATTTTCTTAAGAAGATGTTTGCTCATTGGCTACAAGCTTCTGATAAAAGTGGCCACCTGTATGAGCCTGGCAAGTCAGAAGGAGGATAATTCAAACCGTAGATTTGGTTTACCATCGGATCAGGCCGTCGGCTCATTGATGTATATCAATGACAAATCTTGTTGTATGTTTGCAGCCAATTGAACAAACTGCTTGCTGAAGAGTTCAAGCCTGCTAATATTGCCTGTATGCAATTTCGCCGACAGTTAAAAGTATGCTAAACTTCATAAGATGGGGGCCCTAAGATCACAAGGAACATCAGTCTTTAGCTTACTCTTCCGTCCCTTTATCATTACTGGATACTTACGTTACAAAGAAAAAAGTTTTTTTTTAGTATTCAATAGCAAAATTCGTTGAATCAATGAATAATTTTTTTGAATGTGGAAGGAATTCGTGGATTAAAAAAAATTTTTTTTGTGAAAATAATTATTGATCTAAAACGACTATTTTTTTAAACAACAACCAAATACGATATCCAAGGTTATTTTTTTGATATTTATCTACTATATGCATACAAATTATTTTTTCAGACAAAACTTTTTTTGATTTTATTTTCACTGAGGTGCAAGACGGCATCTCAGGCGCTAAAATTACTTCCTTGAAAATCGGCATTCACCAAAATTATTAGGGAAGACTAATAAACTCTGCATGCGATTTAGATCTCAATCATTGTCAAAACGTTTTAGCCAAGATGCAAGTACCTCAACCTTAATCTGCTCCAGGATTGTCTGCTTAACATAATCACTTCAGAGGGTGTTGATCACAAATTAGTAACTCTCCCCAGTAAGCAGGCACTAAATCGCACGATCTTGGAGTTGAATTCACTGGTTTGAAACGTGAAACTATGCGGTTACCAACCGTTTCCTTCAATAAATAAAGTGGAGCACGAGCTGTTGCACCATCTTGTTGAAACCACAAATCGTGCACGCAATGGCTGTTCAATTGATGAAAATTTACTAGTCATGGCTCCCTTGGTAGTAACATTCTGACCAGCATCGTTTTCAAAGAAGTAGAGACCAATGTTTCCAGAAAAGAAAATTTAGTCCATCCGTACTTAAATCAATCCCAAGTGGGGTCAAAAGTAGGGTAATTATGCATTTTGTTAAATCGAGCAGGGATTACTTGATTCAAGTATGGATTATTCAAGCCCTAAATGCTTACTTTTAGACATACTTCATACCGAATCCGTACTTGAAATAAGCCGAAATTGAGATTGATTTGAGAAAAACTGACATCGAATCAATCTTAAAAAGCGATTTATTCAAGAATTTTAGAGTTAATTCTATTAATTTTACTCTACGAGTCTTAGCTACTAACATTTATACCAAGTAAAAAATATATACAGCTTGTTTTGTGTTTCTTAGCTGGATATACTTATGTCAACATTTTATAGAAGTTATCCTAATCAACAGTAGACTTGGAAAACTTAAAAAAAAATATTTTTATATATTTAACTTAAACATCTTAATTAAAATTTAAACATGTTCATAGACAGAACTTTGTGGTTTTTGCACTCTGCGCATTAACAACTGTTACTTTTCATCTATTTTTAAATTTACTTATTGTTGTACAAACAGATTGTAAAAAATAAAAAAATATATTTAACTATATACTCCTTTATTTTAAATAAGTTAATGAGAATTCGAAAAGCAAAATGCTCAAATAATATTTCACAAGTAAAACAAACACAGCTTTTTTTCCTTAGAGAACTTTTTGTTCTTATCTCTCAACAATTCCATCACATGTAAGTATTTGTCTCTTTGCTTTGGTGTTTTTACTCGGTTCAAGAATCCTGCACTTGATTCAATAATTTTATACTTATTTTAAGATATTTTAGTATTAGTTTTCTTAGACACTACCTTTTTGGTGTATTTTAAGTTCACTTGTGTAGACAAAAGCAAGTAAAAAAATACTTAATTTTAGTACGAGCTTTTTCTTTCTGTGTAATTCTATGTGTAATGAGGTCTCAGCATACACTTGAGGAGAATCACCACTCGAAATGGGACAGTTTTTTCTTTATTGACGTATTCAATCAAACAATATTCGCCTATAAAAATCTTGTTTTGGGTCCATTTGCACAATTTGGAAGCTTAGTCTATACACGTTCAAATGCAAAATCAAGCTGAACATAAATCACTTAACAGCTGACACAATGGCCCCCAGTTAAAATATATTACCGACTTTATATTTGATACCTGTATATATACGTATATACCGCTTTATGTATGTATGTATACCGCTTTATTTCAATTCCAAATTGCATTTAGCAGTTCTTTTATAGTAAAAATTTCAAAATATTTCTTAAATTCTGTTGTGAGAAAAAGTTAATTAATTGCTTAACTAAATATTTTTCCTAATTTACCAAGTAAACAATTATCAAATTCATTTGGAGCTCCACTGATTTTAAATTAATAAAACTATTTTTTAAAATTTCTTTAATAAGATTTCTCTTTAGTAATTGTATTCACAATAGGTTTGCTCTAAAAAATATTTAAATAGAAATAAATCATACGCCAAGCGTAACAGTTTCATATTGAGCAATTCCGTTGTGGTGTGTCTCTCTCTTCCTCTCACGCTTTCTGCTTGGGTGTGATTAAGTGTGGGGTTTAAAATACTTTAATTAAGTAAAATGTCGTGTAAATCATTTTTAAATTAATAAATGTGTTTCTTTTCCGTTCAATCGGATTTCTTTTTCTGTTTCATTTACTTTCAAAACAATGCTTGAAATAAAGTTTAAAAATAATTTTTTTTTGTATGCCATTTAAAATGTTTGTATTGATAAGTTCTAGATTTACAGGCAAGCAGAAAATAAATAAGCAAAGACTTGTGTCTTTGCTTATTTATTATTGCTTTGGCATTTGTTTCTATTCAATATAAAGAGCTGGGTTTCATACCTTACTTAGTTTCCCTTGACCTATTTTTGAGTTCTCAGCAACTTTTTGCAAAATTTCCTGTCATGCTTTTTTTTGAGAAATATTTTAACTTTTTAGCTTTATTATATATTACATCCCTTCATGCAAAAAAGTAACATGCACGAATCTAAAGTAATGTTACTAGGCTTTTCTTCTTCAAATTAATGATCCAGAAAATCGTCAATTACAACATTTTTATCTGTAAATTGTGGACTATCTTTAAGAGGATATTTCGTTTGTTTAGTTTGGTTTACCATTTAAACATGAATAGACTGACACCTGAATAACGCTTCCGCTGCCATTGATTCCGATTTTCATAAGCGAATTGTGTTTAGCGTTGAATTTCAGTTTTGTTTGAATGGATAGTTTAGGTTAGGTTAGGTTGTACAGGCCGCCAGTTTCATGAAACCAGCCCACTTGGGTCCTTTTGGTCCCGTTGTGTTGCCTGAGGGAGAAGTGCAGCCCACGGACTTACACTTCCCCCGACGGTTCAGATTCAAACCAACCCGAAAGCCGGATAAAGGAATCCAGCCCGTTCACTCGGCATTCCGATATATCTGCCAACCCGTGCAGCATCGGTCCGCCTAGATACAGCGCTCTCATGGAACAGAGAGCCAGGCCTCGACAGAGAAAATGCTCAACACTTTCCTCATCATCTTCATCCCCGCAACTTCTGCAGAAATCATTAATTGGAAGATTTAACCTCCTAGCATGCGTCCCTATGAGACAATGTCCTGTCAGAACTGCCACCAAGAAACGCAACCTTTGACGGGGAAAACCCTTTAGGACCGCAGTTCTTCTACGATCATACGCAGGCCATGTCAGCCTTGCTACTCGGCAGGTGAGCTCACCAGACCATCTGTCCTGCGCAGTCCCTACAAGTAGACGCTGCACTTGGTTTTTACAGCTGTTAAGCGGGACTCCTACCATCGTATCAATGCCCCCTCTCTGTAGACGGGCTCCGGCTTTTGCTAGCTCATCCGCCACAATATTTCCGGACACTCTACTGTGCCCTGGTACCCAGAAAAGCTCCAGGCTTGAATGTCTCGCTATCTCATCAAGAGATATCCGGCATTCCTGAACCAACTTGGATGTCGTATAGACACCTACAAGCGCATTTAACGCAGCCTTACTATCAGTACAGATTCGGATATTCACCCCGTATACACTATAGTACCTCAACCAGTTAGCTGCTCTCAAAATAGCTGTAATTTCAGCCTGCATTACGCTACACTCATCATATAGCTTAAAACTGATCCTCCTCTGATACTGGGGCATAAAGATGCCACCACCAACTCCCATGTCCGACTTGGATCCATCTGTGAAAATTTCAAGCACGTCCTCTTGGCGACCCATTTGGTTCGCTGCCGAGGCCGTCCTTGACGAGATCACGTCAAATCTCTGGTCGGGCATTAGAGCTGGTGCACAGTAATTAATATACTCCGGGAGGTCCATTATACTTTCTATTATCGAAGCATGACCTTCTGTCGCTTCTTTGAATGGATAAGTTAATAAACAAAACTTCCACATGTTTGGAGTGACAATATTCCTGAAGTGTATTCTGAGACACCATAACATTCCCAAAAACAGACTGTTTGCTATACTTATGGGCTGGTTTCGCGTTTGGAGTTGTACTCCAAGATCGTGCGTTTGAACGTATGGCACTCCAATAACCTCGAAACGATTGACCACTTGGAAGAAAAAATCTCGCCGCGTGCTGGCCACAAATGTTAGAAAAAGTCATCGAAAATTGGACCTCTGCATTAGGTTATGTCTAATCTAGCCGTGGCAGTTATATGCCAGAAGTTAAATATAAACTGTATTGCCAGAAGATTATCTTTTGAATAAAGCAAATTTTCTTAGTTAGAATTTCGTATCACTATTATTTAGAATTTCGTATCACTATTATTTTGACTGCAATTGTACGTACGTATGTTATATGTCCACGTCTGTCTGAGTGTCTGCTTTTATTTTCATTATTGTTTTATATGCCAACAAATTTTGGTTAAAGAAAATTCTGAAAATAAATATGTTTCATTTAGCGTGTGTACATGTATGAATGGAAAGCTTGCATGTAAAGGTGTTAAAATACTTAATATATGGAAATGTTGATTATCATAAATACAGTAAAACCTGACTAAAACGAAATTTTCGAAATTTCAAATCGTTATACGATCAAATCAGTTTGATACTTGGTGCTTTGCCATTTAAAGCTTGATAGCCCATCAATCATTTTAATTTTGATTTTACGCAATTCGTTTGGTAGCCTATTTTTCTTTTTTTTTTCTTTTGTATTTTGATTTTCTAAAAGCGTTGTTCACATTAAAAAATAATAAGGAAAATATGTTTCAGGTTGATATTTAATAGAGCATATTTTTATTACTTTTTACTCATATATCTTCTTCTTTTGCACGACAACTATTCACAATAAAAACAAAATAATAATAAAAATATGTTCGTGATTGAAGTAGTGCATTGGTTACAATCAAGCATGTGACAGCAAGCATGCCAGAAAATCAAAACTTTTTGATGTTACCTCAAGCATCGTTGGTATCACATATACTAACAAATTTTTACTCATGCAATTACCATGAGTGTCAAGCATTTTGATCATGCCTATTCCCCTTAAAATATTGTGTGTTGAAACTGTTTTTTTATATACCATTTAAAACGATACAACAAACCTTGTGAATACTGCCGCTATTTTGCTGCAATCTTTTTAACATAACGGAAATTTTGTTAAAGACAGCTGGCATACAAATTTCCGCAGACCTGAAATGTTGTAGCCGTACTATATTGTTTAAATTTAACACACTGTACGTTGTATGCAAATACAAATGTATTGACGTCTACGTGTTTTTTTATGCTTGTGTTATAAATCTAAATTTAATACAAACACGCTTGATGCTGTTTTTATTTTTTTTCCTGTTATTCGCTGGTCTCTTTTTTTAAATGTTTCGCTAATACATATGTACTATGTTATGTTGTGCGTGCATGTGTGTTCGGTTTCTTAATGTGTCAATGTATGAATATGCATTTTCACAATATATATTCTGGGAGAACAGTTTTCACAACAAGAGTTCATATAAAATCAAGTTATATATACGAGTATGTATGTTGTGGGGTGTATTTTTTTTTGCATATTTTGCTTGAACAATGAGTGAAATTTGACTGTTGAACGATTGTACAGTAGGTTAGACTAAAGTTTATTTTGAGTAAGTATTAGAATATGAAATTTTGTTATTGAAATCAAGATCTAGCCTCCGTTTGTAAAAAATTTTGAATTCATTTGTTTTTTGAATTAATTTTATCTGTATAGTTCTAAATTAAAAGAAAAAAGTTGTAATATGCAAGGTTCCACTGTAGCTTGCATCCTATAGCGCAACCTAAATTATAGCGTACAGCGTAATGCAACTTAACGCTTAGATTTTAAGCTGTAGTAAGAAACTTAAGCAAAACCTGGAGTGGTGCCGGAAATTTTTGTCAAAAAATCTTCTCCTTTCAGAAAACAAAATCTTAATATAAGAAAAAAATATTAAACACCCAGCAAAAACTTGATAATGTGTTGCACTTACTGAAGAACATACTCGTACTTATCATAGTATTTAACGCCTGTATTATTTATAATTAGTTAAGTAATTACTTTTTTTTTTTATCTGGGACCAGTACTCAGGGAATAGCCGCTACATATGCAGCGCATTGTACTGGAACTAAGAAAATAAGTTGAGATGTTTTTTTTTTATTTTTTTTTATTTTATTAATAGATTTAATAATTTAGTTATAATTCAATATAAGAACAATAAATAAATTAATTCAATTATAATCTATATATGGCATAGCGTTATTGCTGTAAGCCAGGTTGGCAGTGTATGTTTAGTAATGGTGATATTTTACGTAATAATAAAAGTAGATAGACTGATAATACTAAAATTATGAGGTGGTATTAACTATTAAATTCATTCACTATGAGAGATCTGTATTTTAGGCATTTTTCAAGATATTTGTGTAGTGCGTGAAAATTAGAACCGTTTAATATCTTCAATACATCGTTGTAGCATAGTGTAGACTGGCCAAAGTATATGACTCGGAATTCTCTATAAACAGGACAAATTCCGATGAGGTGGTAGGTATTTTCGTGGGCATCTATATTACAAATTGTAGATATACCGTCTGTATTACTTTTAAAGCATCTAGAGTTTAAATCAAGAAGGCCACCTCTGGCTTTAATAATTACACTTTTAGCCCGAAATGAAAAATTAGCCGTAAGCATGGAAGTTTTGTTGAAGTTAAGTACCGCGTAAAGATCATGAAACTGTGAGTAGGTGGCAAGAACAGCAAAAGCATTAGTGTCTTTTATTTTCAGGAGCTTAATAATATCTTTCCATGATGAGCACATAGGAACGTTGGGATTAGCAGGAGTATACTGCAGAGAGTTACATAAAACTTTCCATTGCTTTGACCAAGATATATCTAGCTCTATTATTTTTTCTGCCAATACTCGTGAGAGTCTGTTCGGAGCGTATGACAATATCTTATTGATGTAATAAAGATGCATTTTTAAAGTTGAGATGTACAAGGAGTTAAATCCAGTTTCTAAATATAGCATGTAGTTGGGCGTAGTAGTGGGCAAGTATAACAGTTTTTTAATAAAGAAGTGGAATAATTTTTCGACATCATCAAACCTTTTGTAACCCCAAACTTGTGCGGCATAAAACATGATAGATTTTGAGCACGCATTGAATATTTTAAGTTTGTTATTTTTCGATATTTTTGGGTGGTTAATATATTTCGACCATGTAGAAGCAATAGCTATCTTAGAACTTGACAACTTATTGTGTAGATGTTTTTTAAACGATAAGTTATAACATAGGTTAACACCAAGATACGTGTAGTTGTTGACAATTTCGATATTTTCATTTCCATAATGCCACTTTAAATTATTTGAAATTCTTGGTCCGTTGCGAAACACAACAATTTTGGATTTCATCAAATTAAGTCTTAAGCCCCAGGATGAGCAATATATCTGTAAAGAGTCAAACATTTCCTGAAGACCTTTAGAAGAGCCTGATAAAATTACAATGTCATTTGCGTATAGCAATATTTTAACGTTAACATAATATCATAATAAGTTGAGATGATGATGATGTATATGTTCGTATGTAAGTAGAATATTAGCAATGAAAATGGAATAAAAGGATTTGTTTGCTAAAACTTAAGATAAGGTGATAAAAGCAGGTAAGGTGATAGAAACGAGTTTAAAAATATTTAAAATATGACAAATGTAGCAAATCAATATTTTCTTGTACAAATTTTGCTGTTCTGGCAAATTTCCTATTCGTGTCGTTTGTTTTGCTGTCATTATAGGTTACAGATAATGAATACCTAGCTTAAAACTCATGCTAATATTATGCGTGCGCTGGCAGGCTCCTTCAAATGTATTATTTATAATTTTTTTAAAGACTAAAATGGCAAATCAGTACTAAAACCAGCTCCGTACTTAATTCCATGACCTTAAAATTTAATTTTTAAGAAAAATATTGAATATAATATATCCAAAAAGCTTTTCTGTAATAGTGAAAGGCCCATTTACAAAAAATTATATTTTTGTATGTATTAATGTTAAATAGTCGAACTTTATTTTTAATATTTCTAATATTATATGATGATGGGTTGGTATCATTCGTCTAGCTCGAGTTCAATCCTGGCTAAAGCCAAGAAATATTTTTATTTATAATTATAGCAATAATTGCCGCGATTAGTAACTCTTGATCAAAGAAGACAGGAAAAAATAATTGAATACACTAAAGCTGGGAGACAACTAGCTGTTTCATAGTCGCTACACTGTTCATCATTTATTGAATCTTCAGACAAAAAGTTTTATTTTGCGCCAATTATATCGGTAGAATCACCTACTTAACGCTCTGATGGTGGCAACGGTATGGTGTTTAAAAGCTGTTCGGGTTATAAAAGAAGGTTGTTAAAATACAGAACATGAAAATTTCCGATATCGGTCAATATACACGTATACCCGAGATGTAGTCTAAACCATTTTTTCCATGCAAATGCTCTGGTAATGGAAAAAGGTTACTAAAATACAGAAAATACAAATGTCCGATATCGGTCCATATATACCCGAGATACAGCTTAAACCGGGTTTTTAATAAAAAAAAAAAAATTCTTTTGCTTAAAAGCAGTTCTGGTTATAAAAGAAGGTTATATAAGTATGGAAAAAGAAAATTTCCGATATCGGTCCATATATACCCGAGATATAGCCCAAACCGGGTTTTTCATGAAAATGTCGCGTAAGCGAACTTAAACAACTTTTTTTGCTTAAAAACAGTTCTGGTAATAAAAGAAGGTTATATAAATATGGAAAAAGAAAATTTCCGATATCGGTCGATATATACCCGAGATATAGCCCAAACCGGGTTTTTCATGAAAATGTCGCGTAAGCGAACTTAAACAACTTTTTTTGCTTAAAAACAGTTCTGGTAATAAAATAAGGTTGTATAAGTATGGAAAATGAAAATTTTCGATATCGGTCCATATATACCCGAGATATAGCTAAGCTGGGCTTTTCATAAAAATGTCACGTAAGCGAACTTAAACAACTTTTTTTGCATAAAAGCAGTTCTGGTAATAAGATGAGGTTATATAAATATGGAAAAAGAAAATTTCCGATATCGGTCCATATATACCCGAGATATAGCCCAAACTGGGGTTTTCATGAAAAAGTCGCGTAAGCGAGCTTAAACAATTTTTCTTGCTTAAGAACAGTTCTGGTAATAAAAGAAGGTTATATAAATATGGAAAATAAAAATTTCCGATATCGGTCCATATATACCCGAGATATAGCTGATGAGCTGTATTAAGCAACAGCGAAATGCATTAGACACGCTTCACCAATAGCAAAGAAGAAATAAGGATATTTCCAAAAACTTCTGAGTTTTTAGAAAGTATTGGTAAAAGTCTATTGAATTGCTGAGTATAAGCAACGGCAAATGCATTGAGACATGCTTGACCTATAACTATCAATATTGTTTTATAAGAAATCAGTTTCATTTTATTTTAATGATCAATATTGAGTTACTTTTAATTAATATTATTCAATATTGAAACAATCATTTCATAACGTTAATGTTTCCTATTATCATACTATGGAAATTATTAGTTCATATCAAAGATTTTCATGAACTATCATTATTATAAATTAAAACAGCATATTCAGTTCAAATTTGTAATATATACTATACATATACGTGACTATTGTGAAGGGTATTTTAGATTCGGCCCAGCCGAATATACCATACTCTTACTTGTTTTTCGTGAAAATGTCGGCTAAACGAACTTAAAGAAGTTCTAATAATATAAGGAGGTTACTAAATAGAGAAAATTAAAATTTTTGATATCGGTCCATATACCAGTATACCCGAGATATAGTCTAAGCCGATTTTTTAGTGAAAAATAGTTTTTGCTTGAAATTAGTTCTGATTATAAAACCAGGTAGTTAAAATACAGAAAATGGAAAATTCCGATATCGGTTCATATTAGTGTTTTACAAATTTTAAATTTGGAAAAACACCAAAAACGCCACATGCCTAGATAAGTTAATTGGGGTCTTATGAATACGAAAAACGCAATAATTTTCTTTTTTCTAAATACCGTTTTTTAGATAGCAGTACTTTTGTGTTTTTCGGGGGTATGGTCCCACTCAAACCCTTGTGGAGTCCAACCAAAAACTCCGATCTAGATAAATTGCACATCGTTGGAAATGTAATGCCTTTTCTGTCGATATAATGCAAATTTTTATCCGACAGGAAATGGTTATGACACCTCAAAATCAAAATTTTCTTATTTTTTACGTTTGTTTCAAAATTTTTCATTTTTATTTTGGTTTTTTTTTCTACGTTGTAGTAAAGATCCGAAATGTTTTATTCTTTTACCAAATAGTTTATTTAATTACCAGCATTTTAAGCGTAAATTGAAAAAAAAACACGGATAAAAAATAAAGTTTTTATTAAGGATTTTGTGGAACGACAATATTTCCATTATCATGGCTCACAGTCTATATTCGGTGTAAATTCAAAAAATTTATATTAAAAGGACCCAGAGGAGTGGCGTCTTTTTCTAGATCGAGGCAAGGGTGGTTTTAAAGTAGTCTTGGTTGGGCTCCACAAGGGTTTGAGTGGGACCATACACCGAAAAACACAAAAGTATCGTTATCTAAAAAACGCTACTTAGAAAAAAAAAAATTACAGCATGTGTTTACCAACATATAGCCTAAACAGGCTTTTGCATGAACATTTCCATGAAAGATTTCCTTTTGGAATGTTGATTACAGGGCAAAAATATTTTTCTCCCTATATCGGTCCATGTATAACCGATCATATTTAGTACAAATTTGTAATATATACTAAAGGGTGGTTAAATTTCAAGGGCCGATGTTGATTTTGAATAAGACACAAACTATTTAGGAAATTATTGTAACTTTATTTTATTATGATATAATGGTACTATTCAATTATGCATGGAACAAAATATTGGCCAAATGGGCGCCGCGACCACGGCGGCACACCTCCATCCGATGGTCCAAATTTTCGATGACCCTGAGGCATAATGGAGGTTCTATGCCCTTAATGTGCGGAATTATCTCATTCTTTAGCTGTTGAATTGTTGCTGACTTATCGACGTACACCTTTTCTTTCAAATAACCCCAAAGAAAAAAGTCCAACGGTGTCAAATCACATGATCTTGGCGGCCAATTGACATCGCCATTACGTGAGATAACACGGCCATTGAATTTGTTGCGCAAAAGAGCAATTGTTTCGTTAGCTGTGTGGCAAGTGGCACCGTCCTGCTGAAACCACATATCGTCTACATCCATATCTTCCAATTCGGGCCATAAAAAGTTCGTTATCATCTTACGATAGCGAACACCATTCACAGTAACTGCCTGACCGGCCTCATTTTGGAAAAAATACGGCGCAATGATGCCGCCAGCACATAAACCGCACCAAACAGTCACTCTTTGTGGGTGCATTGGTTTTTCGACAGTCACTCTTGGATTCTCATTCGCCCAAATGCGGCAATTCTGTTTATTGACGAATCCACTGAGGTGAAAATGTGCCTCATCACTGAAGATGATTTTCTTCGAAAATTGATCATAATTTTCATAATAAGTCTGGATAACTTTAACACGTTGTTGGATTGTGTATCTCTCCATGGTTCAAATTGAGTAAGTCTGAAATAGAGAAATGTCAAATAAAATTCGGAAAAAAACTTGGCGTTTAGGTGTGGTTCACATTCAACATCGGCCCTTGAAATTTAACCACCCGATATAAATATACGAGACTATCGTAATAATAAAGCGGATTTTAGATTCGGCCCAGCCGAATCTAAAATCCGCTTTATTATTAGTATTATTTAGTATTATTATTAAGATTATTATTATTATTAAGATTCCATATTTCATATTTTTTCATATTTTTTCACCCCACTGTGCCTATACTGAGTATGAGTGTATTTATACAATACACTTGTAAACAAATTTTTGGGACGTTTTGTGAAAACAAATGAATTTTGATTTTTCTTCTAATGTTCGTGGCCCATTAACAGAAATAGAAGAAACCAAGAAAACTAAAAGGAAAAAACAAAAAATACAGCTGAAAGAAAAACACGGCAAAATAAAAACAAAATATAAGAAATTAAAATGAGTGTACCAGAACAATTAATTTCTAGTTACGTACGCCTTTTGCCACATTTTATTTCTAACATGACTCTGTATGTATTCATCTGTGTATATGTGTGTATGTCTGTATCTGCCGCATAGAAAACCTCAATAATGTTTATATTAACTTTACAATAAATTGTTTCGCTATTTTGTTCTTAAAAGATTGCGATATTTTAAATGGTACAAAATGCTGCTGTTTTAGTTAATTTTAAAATTTTGTTTTGTTTCAACGTTTGGCCAGAAGGAGTAAATTAATAATTTTGAAAAACGGAAAGAAAAATACACAAAAAAAAAAAAAAACAGAAAATTTATGGCAAAAATTTAAAATCAGAGAACTGTTGTTTTTGCCAGGCAGAATAAGTGAGGGGGCAAATTAAGATTGCATCAATTGAAAGATGATGGAAAAACATAACATTTGAAAATTTATTGATGAAATCGAGCAACAGTGTTGTGCTGGTTTTGCTTTTAATTCTTTTTTTCTTTGTTTGTTTTATATATTTTTGTTTTCTCTTAATGATATTTATTTATCTTTTTTTTTTGTTTTTATTAAAGAACACTATGGAAAAACGACGTAATACCTTGGATCGTTTTCAACGTTTGGCATTTGGTCGAAAATCATCGAATAATACAAACGTGCCGAATTCTTCAGCAGCTAGCGGATCATCGAGAAATCGCAAGTCAACAGAAAAAACTGAAAAACTGCGTGAGTTGACCGAATTGCTGAGGGTGGGAGGAAATCGCTCTTCACCCACACCACCACCAGTCCCACCGCCACGTAAACCACGCATAATCATGCAAACATCTTCCCAAAGTTCCGAAATACCAGACGTAAATGATAATTTAGCTGATACACCAACTCAGTCATCATCATTAACGCCTTCATCAACTTTCGCTGTAGGGCCGGCCGTGTCGTCAGAAAATGTTGTCGCCAACGAACCTCCATTGGCATTCATGTCGGATCGCGGCGATGATATATTGCCCATGGATCATGATGAACACGGCAATAACAGCACCTCAAAATCAACGTATAATTTACAAATGTCAGAAGAGAGTGTGGAAAACCAGGGTGCCGCACAATTAAATGTAAACAAAACACCAGACAGCAAACACACAACAGCAGGCACTACTAACACCACATCAATAACACCAGCAGCATCACCGCTCTCCTCTCCCACCACCGACACACATCCCAGTCTCTCCAACGTGGAAATGTTGACACCAAAACAACAGCAAGAAAAATCCACCACGCTGCCTCCATCATCGACGCAGTTGCCAGGCGCCATAGAAGAGCATGTTGCTGCCGACGCCAGCGTCGATAAGGTTGTTGATGGTTTGGACTTAAATGATACGCTCAGTAGTACGCATATTACAGCGAAACTTGACAAACCAGAAACGCGCACAGTAATTGGCTCTTATTGCCAAAAGAGCATACCATTTCGTTCAGCTTCCTTTTCCGCCATAGATTACGCATCCGGCAAATATAAAAAATCCGCTTTGAGCACCTTAAGAGATCGTTTAAAGCGTGAGAAGTCTATAGAGTCCGCCAACCCTCCTAGCTCTATATATAATAGCATAGTGGATAATTTAACATGGCCGCGTAAAAAGCCAGAAGAAACTGTAGCCTTAATAAAAGAAAAAACCGCCACAAGTCAAACGAAATCTAAGTCACAGCCCGACTGGATTTATATTCCTTTGAAAGATAAACCAGAACTCAGTATTAATTTATGTTATGGCCAGGATCATCCCTTAGAAGATGTCATGGAGTCTCCGGATTTGTTGCCCGATGAAGAAGTTTTTATGGCCGATACCATACAAGAAGTACCTGATAAAATGGAAGAGGCCTGTGTCTCCACTATGGTGGCGGCTCATGCAAAAATGGAATCTCTCACCGATACCATACAATCGGATAATGATTACATCATTGATGAGACACAACTGCCCATCATGGTTGATGCAAAACATCTGCCAGAAACTCAAATGGATAGTTCAAGTCCAGAGCAGGAGGAGACAGCTATTATGGGCCTTAATACTCTTAATGATATTTTTGAGCCCAATTTGGCCACTTTAATAGAAGAACAAATTCCTCTTGAATCACCACCCGATAACTTTTTGCAAACTGCCACTACATGCCTCATACCGGTGCCGGTTTATGAATGTGCCGCCCAGGAATGGGGCTTGGAAAATCCTCCCCAAGAATGGGTGGAAGCTACACCAGAGAAATTTGATGTCATGCCAGAACCCATAGAGCGCATAACATCTTTGGACACGTGTCCCGCAGAGAATACGGAAACTAAAACCAACACTGAACAAGTGCCCACAATTTCAGTTTCACACTCTTCTGATGATCTGGAAGAAGCAGCCATTTTGCGGAAAAAACAAGACGCGGAAGAGAGTGTGGTTAATAAACCAGAAAATAAAACTGATAGCCAAGAGAACTCTGTAGATGAACCGGATAATAAGAATCCAATTAGCCAAACTGATATAGAACTAACAAACGACAAACGTTCTTCTTCAGAGAACATACCCACACGCCATAGTTCCGATGAAAGGCGCAGGGCCGATATGTCCAAAAGACGTAAAGGTATTTATATCGAGAACTGGCATGACCACGAAGCTGATAGTGATATGGCTTCAGCGGTACCGAAAACTTTAGCTTTAGATATAACCATAGCAAATCTGAACGCCATTAAGCCCGATTCGCCAGAGGATAATATCATGTATCTGAACAGTCCTCTCACCGATGAGAATCGTACCCCGGCTTCCATATACCCTTTCGATCTTAATACACCCGAAGCCGAATGCCAAAACTATCCAGTTTGGTCGACGAAAAATCCCATTATGGCCAGTTTTAGTCTACAAAGTTCCGAAGAAAGAGATGATATACCGCGGGCCTCACCACCCGTCTCATTAAGTACCTCTCATATAACCCTGCCACGCAACAATAAAAGCTATCCCTATTTACGCACAGATTCCATATCAGATAATGAAAGTGATCGCACACCGCCACCTTCACGCGATCGCAACAGTCCAGCTTTAAGTGATTATGATTTTAAGCGTTATTCCAAACGGCCACTGAGAGGTCCATATGGACAAATGTTGGAGGCGGAAATGAAAAAGCCAAATAAAATGCATTTTGAAGAGATTTTGGAGGATCTAAGGGAATCGGAAGGGTAAGTGATAACATTTTATTTTTATGCTATGTTACGATTAGATAAGAGATGTAATTGTTCAAGGTTCTATAGAGAACAAAATCAAGGAGACATTATATAGACCCTACGAAATATTCTTGCAGTTTGTTAGCAAGTATAAAAACTATGTATTGAAATATGCAGTGTTGGCTTTAGAAGAATACTTTCAAGGTTCTATGAGGACTTTCAAAGCTCTATAAAGTTCTTCAAAGTTCTATAAAGAATAAAACCAGGATACCATATCTGCCACATTTGACGATGAAATGCCATTTTGGCGATTTCCATGCTCGAATTTAGCAAAATGACGATTTGGCGGTTTTTGTCCTAAAGATTATGATTTTAGCTATGCGAAAATTATGGCATCATTAAATTTTTGAAATTATTTGTAGGTGAGCCACAAAGTATATCCATAAGGATTTGCACGATAATCATGGTGCAAAATTGCAACTTGTAAATTTGCAGTGCATATTATATATAGTTGATCGTGAGCATACCCGCTTATACTTGTGGAAACATGCTCTATTTCCAAAAACACAAAAACTTCTAGCTGCACCGGCAGAAGTCACCAAAACTATACAAAAGCATATTAACACAAATTTTTTAATATTCAAAAATTTTTTATATTTTTAAATAAAAATTTAAAATATTCTAAAAATTTGTTCCGATTTTTTTGACGATATTTTAAAAAACTATCGGGATTTTGACGATTTCTTGCATAT
The DNA here is from genome assembly GCA_914767995.1 of Thecocarcelia acutangulata. Taxonomy (NCBI): domain Eukaryota; kingdom Metazoa; phylum Arthropoda; class Insecta; order Diptera; family Tachinidae; genus Thecocarcelia; species Thecocarcelia acutangulata. The sequence goes on along the minus strand of OU612094.1, from coordinate 32,217,457 downwards.
TTTTTCCGGCAGCCCTGCAGGAGACATTAATACTATACTGAATATCCTTGCACTTTGTTAGCAAAAAGATTTTAAAAACTGTATATTGAAGTATGCGGTGTCAACTTTAGAAGAATACTGCCTCAAAATATTTTTAAATTACTTCTATAAAGTAATATTTATTAGCTCTAGACGGTATTCGTTTATGTGTTTAAAGCATTTCGGCACTGAAGTGTTTGTTTTGAAATGTGAAAGAAGAGGATGGATAGTACTTGACTTGAAATTTTTCTTGTGCCCTTTAGTTTGTACGCACAATTACATTAAAAACAAGCAACTAAATTAAAAAATCATGGAGCAAATAACTAAGATGACGTCGAAAAGTTGACAAAATAATTAACTACTGCGCATTACGTCACAAGGAATTACAATTTGTTGTCTCTTTATTCTCTTTTGTCTATTACAATAATATACAGAAATCACTATCTACGTCACATTCTACAGCTCACTAAACATAACGGATCTGCACAAGGCGTAATCTTTTATTTTTGACTCATGGTTAAAAATGTTGTTTTTGTTTTAAATGTAATTGTGCGAACGAAGGAACAGCTTCGGCATTAAATCTGACCGTACTTAAGAAATTGTTACGTTGATGCGAGAGATTCAGCCCAGAGATGTTTTACAACTGATACTAAAAATGTGTATATGCGTTATATGAGTATTAAGGCCGTGTCAGATAAAGCTTTGTCGCTTTGCGTGAAGTTTAAAACTTTAACAGTAGAGCGCAAAACAAAAAAAAAAAAGGTGTATGTCACAATAAAAACTTTGGCAACGCTCACGATTTGTTTATTTATCTAAAAAAAATAGTTATTAATGTTTATATTTAATAATTTCTTATGATAATAGAAGTAAGAAATATTATTGGACAAACTACTGAAATTGGTTCTAATTGTTTTCTTAGCTTTGGAGCTATTAGAAAATACTTCAATGCGTAAAAACTTGCCAAACTTTTTGCTTCACCTTACGTTAAAAGTGCTTTATGTGACATGTTTCATATAAGTATATATATTTTATCTTAGATGTCAAAGCGAATTTTCAACGCAAAACGAAGCAAGAGTTTTATCTGACACGGCCTTAAATCATAATTATAGTTGCTTAACTTTAAAAAACTACTCTAATGAGAAGATCAGTAGTAGAGCTTGACCAAGGCGAATTTATACAGGTGAATGCAAGCGGGTAGGCGAATTCAGTACTAGGTATTTTGTTATTGTAAAAATTTCTGAGAATGTCAAAATCCCAATTCGCCTAAGATTGTTCAGCTAGGAAAAAATATTGTATAATTATATACATTATAACAAATATAGTTCCCAAACTATATTTGTTTTTCACTTTTAAAATCACAAAAATTTCCCATAATTGCACTAAATCGTACAAAAAACTTCAGATTAAAATGGCGCGAAAATGTTTGTAAACAAAGAAAAAAAAAATTACAGTCCCAGGAAGAACAAGTAAGAGTGTGGTATACTCGGCTGGGCCGAATCTAAAATACCCTTTGCGATAGTCATGTATATGTATAGTATAAATTTACAAATTTGAACTAAATATGCTCGGATATACATACATATATGCACCGATATCGGGGAAAAAATATTTTTGCCTTGTAAACACTATTCCAAAAAAGCTTTTTTTACCTTTTAGTCACCATGCCTAATGAGTGCGTAAAGTTTAAAGCAAAACAAACAATATTTTTTTTTCAAAAATTTTCACACAAAATTGCTATCTCAGCTATACGTGAACCCAAATTACTGAATTTCAATAGCAAACCCATGAATCGATTGGGGTAAATGAATGGTGAAAGAAAAAATTTCTAAGTCTAATGGTTTTCTCAGAAACGGTATTTCAACAGCGGGCAGACGGGCATCGCTCAATAGACTTTTCCATTAACTCTGATTCAGAATATATATACTTTATAGGGTCGCAAATGAAAGTTCTAGAAATTACAAACGGAATCACATACTTATATATACCCTTAACATTTTTGTGAAGGGTATAAAAAGGAGGGAAGCAAAAATTATCACCTGCGCTTTCAAGTTCGCCTTGAGCTCGACTGGAACATAACATCAAATTGCACATTGTTTTCCATAAATGATTTCAAAATCAATCTAAAAAAAAATGTAATCCATCCAAATAGCGAAAGGTATGCAAGTTTTGAAGCCAATTAAAACAATCCAAATATGAAGATATTGCCACATAACCATTATGATAGATGTAGACTGTATACTCGTACATATAAAGCATCAAACACATTGAAGCCAGCAGACAACCGACTTCAATACGTCAAATTTAACACGGCTGCAGGTTGTTGTCCATGCTGATTTTTTTACCGCAGTCTATTTAAACTGATTTTTATTTTTATTGACTACAAAAAAAAAAAAAAAACAGTGTGACCAGTGTGTGCAAAAATATGTATTAAAAACATTTTGCTCTTGTATAATAAAGCAAAAAATTATAAACGGAGTTTTAAATAAAATAATAAATACGAGTATATTGGTTCTATTGTGTGCATGCATACTTTTTCTCAAAATAACAGTTTCAAATTTTATAAAACAACTAGTTAACTAGGTAAGGGCCAAATAAACTATATAAACTGCCTAGCAAATAATCCAAAATTTTACGTTTGTACAAACATTTAGCGTGTTTTATGGGGATGTTTGCTTGTTTGTACAAACATATTGAATGTTTGTATTCTCGAGCACAAAATTTTTTTATTTCAAAGAAAATTTGAGTGAAGTGATGGAAGCTGAAGCATACAAAATTAATCAAGAAACAGTTTCCTTGTTAGAATTATATAGAAGTTTACCTTTTTTATAGAAATTAAGAACGCGAAGATTATAGCAGTAGAATCGCTAGAAATAGATGCTGAGACAAATTATAAAACAATTTATGTTTGCAAACTTCATATGGCGAGCAAATTGCCGCAACATAATCGCTGTGTACTCTCATTGAAAAGAAATAAAGTAATTAATTTGTGTTTGTGCTTGTATCGTTTATGTGCAAACGTAAAGCGCATATTTACCAAACGGTTTCTGTAGGTTATTCGGCCTTTTAAAAGTATACCAGTTGATTTTATTTCAATTACAAGTAGTTTTTATTGCATCTTGACGGACATTTTTAAAAGAGAACGGTATAATTTTGGTTTCTCGCGTCGAACTATTTATGGTCGACATTTTGAAAAATTCGATATGTTGTTGTAAAGTTTTAATTCTATAGTACTGTTCGCATCATAGAGTGGAGGATTATCCGACTATATTTTAGTATTGATATTGTTTTAAGCGAAGCACAAAAAAAATTTTTTTTTAAGATGATCTTTTTAACTTTTTAAGACTTTTTTTTTAGAGATAGGAACTTTTTTCAGGAATGGTTTATATAAACAGAACTTGTTTTGTAAAGAAACAGTAAGCCAAGAACTCTAAGGTGGCCACCCTGAAGTACACTTTTATGTTAATTAATTTATGTTGCTGCCGTGTTCAAAATAATACAGTAGTCAAATACACGACTACAATTGACGGTTGCAACATTTGCTGTCATGAAGTTGTAAAGTCTGTTGTGCTCTATGTGTTTAATACTTAAAAGAATTTATGTTGCTGCCGTGTTCAAAATACTTCAGTAGTCGACTACACAACTACAATTGCCGGTTGCAGCATTTGCTATCGTGAAGTCTACTGTGGTCGTACTGTGGTGTTTAATACTTAAAGCTGCATTGTCTTTTTCTTTTAAAAATTTATATAAATTTTTTTTTTTTTTTACACATTTATATTGTATGAAAAAAGCAAAACACTTTCCCCCTATTGCTGTGCGCTTTGTTTACCATTCATGCTATGCCAGTTTGTTAGAGATATTCTTTAAAATATGTGTCAGGGTTTAATATACTACATGCATATTTTACTGAAACGAAAATCCCATTGACTTCAAAGAGAACTTGAAAAAAATAAATTAGTTGATAATTTTGGAAAATTAATAAAATTTATTCGACACTAATGACAGGCGTGAAAAGAAGCGGAAATATGCCATAATTATGTTTGTTTACTCAACACTAATAATTGCGTTTAATTTTTTATTACAAGCGTGTCTTTTAACACTTATATACGCGTCGTATATTGTTCAAATGCTTTCGTTGAATAAAAAAATAAAATACAAAATAATTTCAGTAAAATATTGCCTTACATTTTCCATTTTTTTTTTTTTGTTGTTTTTTGTATTTGCAGTTCCATACAGCCGCGGCGCCAGCGTTCCACACATGATGACGCAGGTGGTCGTAGTAATAATTTGCCCCACTATTCCAATTCGATGCGTGTACGTAAAACAACAAATAACACGTATTTACCAGTACCACAACATACGCGTGCCGCCTCAACACCTTCGCAAATCGAGAATGTCAGAAGTAGCAGCAGCAGAAATGGCGCCACAGACACCGAACAGTTTGATGATGACGATGATGCATTGCTGAAAGTCAAACCTTTAGAAAAAAAATGTCAAAGTACTTTGGATACCACAGCCATAGGAAGAGATGTCTTGCTAACAACAACCACAACTCCGGTTGCAGTGGCTACCACAGTAGCTTCTACCATGCCTCCATCGAATACGGCAACTTCAAAACTGTCGAAATCATGCAAAACAATTTTGCAACGCGAACATAAACGTGCTGCTTCTGAAGCACCCGTCTCTAAGACACACAGCAAACGCAGTCAATCCATGAGTTGTGCCGAAAAGCCGACCATGCAACACGTGCATCAACAAAAACGCAGTCTAGACGTTACCAGCGGCAACAAAAACACCACAAACAATTACAATAACAAAAAAGCAATCACAGGGCACAATTCGGCTGGCCAGTTGTCAGGACAAACGAGTCATACAACTTCATCGACGACCACAAACATCCTGCCCACGCCTGAACTATTGGCTCAACTGTTAAAAGGTTCCAGCGAGAAATTGCTCTCCGAACAGCGACAGCAAATGTTTGCGGTAAGTTTGTTTTCTTTTAATTTTTAATTATAGTAAAGCTTGAGTTTTTGTTATTGTTGTGGAGCTAAATGTAACTACAACAGAAAGAAAAAAACTCGGGCATAAATTATTATTCAAAATTGGTTATACGAGTACCAGCACACACGCACAAGATTTTAGCTAGAGTGATTTTTCATAAAATCAATAAATATTTGAAGCAACAATTTCTCAAGGGAGGGGAAGTTCTCCAAATATTTGGCCTTTTTTTGTGCGTAAAAATTATATTTTAAATGGAAAACCGTTAAAAGCTAAATTGTATTTGAAATGAAGTTTAACAAAATTTTGTATTTGAACTTTTATGCGAAAAAAAAATTTAAAAAAAATTAAAAATATATTCATATATACAGGGTGTCCGCCGGGAAGGTATGATAAATGTTTTATTTAATGCCGGCAATTTTGTATGGAATTCAATATCAGATATCCGCTTCTGTTAGTCTCACAAATGCGAGCTCTTTTCAGCACATTTTTCATTACATTCTCACACATTTCACGCGGTATTTCATTAATATCATCACGCATATTTTGTTTGAGTTGCTCAATCGATTCTGGTCTGTTTGCATAAATCCTGCCTTTCACATATACCCACAAAAAGAAGTCAAGAGCAGTCAAATCAGGTGACCGTGGAGGTCAATCAGTATCACCATTTGTTGAAATGACATGTTGTGGAAAGAGATCTCCCAGTAATTCCATTGTAATCCTAGCTGTATGCGTTGTGGTAGCATCTTGTTCATACCACATGTTAATTAAGCCCAAAGCATGCGGCTGAGATGCATGTTCAAAAACTTTGCGATTTTCGTACTACAAAGTATACTTCAGCATGATACACGTTACTAATTTCATACTTGTACGATTTGTCATACGGTTTGTAGTATCGTCTATCATAGACGTAACCTGGTACTTATAAAATGAAAAAGTTTTATATACAGGCCTGTGCTAAAATTCATTCGATTAAATAAAAACCCACGTTTCATGTTATGTTCCTCCAATGTATTTTATTATCTTACGGTGTGCGTGGAGTTGAACTAATTTTTATTAGTCTGAGCAGTGTGACACTGATCAGTTTTAACTAATTTAATTTCAACATTTTAAATGCTGTGATAATGTTTGGTTTGGTTGTTCCCTGTGTTAAGTTCACGAACATTACTCCTCCTTTCCTCCTTCTCATAATCTATTTTCCCAGTTCCAGTACAATGCACTGCATATGTACTGGTCCAAGATAAAAAAAAAATGTATTTAGTGTAATAACTGTTGTAACATTTCTATAGATATGTGGATTCCTTCCCCTTAAAAGTTCATTGTTTCTAGAAGGCGATTATGATGCAGTTTACACGACTACGCATTTTTGTCTTGCACGAGAAACAACTAACAAACTAACTGGTTTTTCCTTTGTTCCAAAAATTTTCAAACTAATCATTTTCGTTTTGCAAATATGCGTATGTACTTCTTAACAAACAAACAGCAACTGAAGCATGTGAGTATTTCATAATACAAATCATATTATTGCACTTTATACGAAAACGTATAGAAGTAACATAAAATCCCAAAAAGAACTAGTTATTCTTACTGAAATAAATTATATAACTTTTTATATAACTTTTAACTGCAAAAAAAGAAAAAATATTAATAAATAACCAATCTTTCGAAAAGTTATAACTTTTATTTGATCACAGATTAGTTATCACTTATCTTTTGAACCATAAATTGTAACTGCTACTGTCTCTTGTTTGGTACATTTAATAGGAACCGTTATATTCAACTCTGGTACTTAAAATTTTTGCAACTCCATTAAATTTAAATGAGAAAAAGTCTAGTCTCGTGGTTCATCTTTAACCGCATAAATTATTTCTCTATTATAAACATTTGAATTTTTATGTGCAACATTTCCAAAACTAACAAATCCATTTCAATATAATTACAAGTTAACACAAGGGTTGCCAGATTTTTTAGAACGCCACAACAAAAATAGAAAAATAATAAACTATATATGAAATATAATTTATTCGAAAGATAGTAATATCTTCTCGTATATGACTTAAATATGGCTTCTGGCATATGACCGCCACGGCTGGCTTGGACGCAGTCTAATATGGAGGTGTAATGTTAGATTATTTTTTGTTTGCCAGCCTATAAAGCACACAAGTGCGGTTTGAAAAAGGATTAAAGATAATATCAAAAAGCTATAAAAATAATTTTTTTACCAATCAAAAATTATAAACAGCTTGTTTTCTACGTTTCCTAGCTATCTACACAGAAAAAAATTATAGTAAAAATAAAATCAACAAAATTTTTGTCTGAAAAAATAATTTGTATGCATATACATAAATATCGAAAAATAACCTTGGATATCGTATTTTGTTGTTGTTTAAAAAAATAGTTGCTTTCGATCAATAATTATTTTTACTAAACTTTCGTTTGAACCCACGAATTCCTTTACAGGTCCAAATTTAAACAATTTATTAATTGATTCAACGAATTTCGTTATTGAACACGAAAAAAATTTTTTCTGTGTATATGTCGACATATAGACAGCTAGGAAACATAAAAAACAAACTGTTAATAATTTTTTTGGTTGGTGTCGATATCTGAATCTATTATACATGCATGTTCTGAGAAACGTAAATCGCTTTAATTTAGCGTTTTCGATTTTAAAACGCTAAATAGGTGTTCTGAGAAACGTATAACGCAAGAAATATGGTTTAGCGATTTGAAATCGCCAAATAGGTGTTCTGGAAAACGCATATCGCTTAAAATTGGCGATTTCGCCTCGCATGTATATATATGTTGAAGTGAACTGATTGAATTTGCTAAAACTGAACTTGCAAAAAATAATAAAATTATTCACAATTAAAATTTAATATGTTTTCTTTTGATTTCAATTAAAAGTTGAAAAAATTTTACATATTTTCAATTAAAAAAACTAAATTAAAAAATGTTTTTATTTGTTGTCAAATTTTTTTTCGTTTTATATAACTACCAAATACATATATACGTATGTAAACACATATTGTATATTTTCAGAAAAAACTCCAGATAACGCGCGTTCCTCTGAACACCTAAAAATCAATTAAGCGTTTTTCAAAACGCATTGCGGTTTCAGAACGCGCGTTCTCGGAAGATGGCTGATAATGAATAAACTCAACTGTTTGAATTTTATTTTAAAATTTTTTGCCACGCCTATAAATATTGCCCTTTTTCAATATATTATTCACTATGTCAATCATGACATTTTATATACCGCTGCTCATGGCTCTGCAAGGTCTACGTTTCTGTCTTTGCCCAGCCTAATGCTAAATATTTTTGACCAGAGATATTTATTTTTTTACTTAAGTGTAGTCAAACCTAAACAAAACGTTATTTTTCGTGTAAAATAACTTTTCTGGTGGTCTCACGGTGATAAGCGTATACTTCCTGCCTAACCGGTTATGGTTGCCAAAGTTAAGGGCCATTTATCAGACCGTAAATGTAGGAATGTAAATGTGGCCGATCGTTTTTGTTATACGCGATACTATGCAACCGTAAAGTCTCTACTTCTAGAAAATAAAATTTCCTTACTTGTTTACGCGACAGATGTTGCCAGTGATGGTCTAAATTATAGTGAACGGGAGGGTGACACAAAAATCCTGTTTTAGTACTTTTTAGTTATTTGATTATTGAACTGTTTAAGTAGTTAAATTTGTATACACACACAATATATTTTAATAAATTTAAGAAGTTTTCTCTTCCTTCCGTAAAATACGCTAAGTGAAGGTACATACATACGAGTACATAGGTAGCATAATTTACAGTACCTGGGGCGCCAAGCGTTACTCGGAGCTTTCAAATTGTATACATACTAAAATATATTTGCTTTAGTAAAACTTAATTCACAAGATTTTTCCATTTTTACGCTGCTTGCAAAAATCACGTTGGAATTGTGCTTTGACTACCTTTTTTATTTTTTCTTAAATATTTTGATGAGTGGGGGCAATATAGCAATTCGCTTATTTATTATCCCGTTTCTCATCAAAAAAAAAAAAAAAAAATCAACCTCGATGTTCTCATTAAAAATTCTTAGTTTGATATCCACATCAAAATTTCACCATATACTCGTATTTATGTGAAAACCGCACAAAAAAAAAAAATTTGAAACGTGACTAACGAATATAGATTTTTGTTCCAAAAACTACCAAGCGTGCGATCTACTAAATAAATTATGTGTGCTGAAAAAGTACTAAAGATTCAACCGTGCGACAGAGTTTTTGACAAATCGGGCGATTTGAAAAATTTTATGAAACTTTTCAAAACATTGTGGTTTCTGTGCGATCAGTGTGGTATATATTGTGAAAAATATGAGAATATTGTTGGTGCCTCGAGAAAAACATTTAAGTAATGTAAAATTATTATGTTAATAAGAGTTTTTAATTGTTTTATTGTGTATATAAATTATTTCAACCATACTTGTGTAATAGTGTGGCCTACAACGCCATTTTGAAACGATTTTTTCAAGTCGGCCAGACTTTTGAAACAGTTTTCTGTGAATGAATCGTACGATCGTGTAGGATAGTGAATCAGGGCGTTTAGTGGTCTTTAATTCTCCCGCACAAAAAAATAGTTTTAGAATATACCTTTGTGTTTTTATTTTTTGCTAAATTTGCCACTATTTAACTATATTAAGCTTAAGCTGGTAACCCTGCTAAGCAGTATTCACGCTGATGTAGAAGCACCGGCAATAAACTTAAAGTATGTTAATTGTATTATTGTTTATGTTCTGCGTGAAATTCATGCAACTTTGTAATTTTTTTATTGCATTTGGCTTCTCTTTATTATTGAACTAAAATTTAAAACAATTTTCAATTTGTTACGCATGTTTACATTACTTTGTTTTTTAATCGTACATCTGTATATGTAAATAAGTATGTATGTAAACATCATATATACACGTATGTTAACATATCGCTCCACAAATGTTAACAAGCATATAACTTGAAAAAGTTTTGAGAAAACGAATATAAACTTATTGATATAATTGATATTGATAATTCTCAGCAAAGAATCAAAACTGTTATTTTTGCAGCGACAACCAACCAAATAAGTTTTTTATACAATATGAGAAGAGATAAAGGCTGCTTTTAAAGGTTCAAAACTTTGCTTAATTGTTAGTCTATTAACAGCTGATAGTTGCTTTTTTTTAAAAGTTGGGTTTATATTTAATTATGGGTAGACTTACAATAGAGCTGGTGCTCACGAATGAGCTAAAGCACAAATTGATATTATATTTCCATTCAAAATTTTGTTCTCCGATGAAGGCCATTTTTGGTTGACTGGCTTGTAAATAAGCAGAATTATCGTATTTGGAGTGAGGATAACCCAAAAGCTTTTGTTAGAACATATACTTAAACTCACAGACAGATATTTCTTACTGCGCTTTATAGGCTGGCGGAGGCATTAGTCCACATGCCTTCAAAACCGATGAATATATGCACAGAAATTTACTGTTTGGTGCAGTTTTTGGATTGGCGAAAGCACTGGTCCATATATCTTTAATAATAAATATGTTCATTATATAAAAGTGAAAGAAAAATTTGTGCTCCAAATTGCGCACACAGAAACAAATTTTTTTCGTGTTCAATAACGAAATTTGTTGAATCAATTAATAAATTGTTTGAATGCGCACCTGTAAAGGAATACGTGGATTCAAACAAAAGCTTAGTAAAAATAATTATTGATCGAAAAAAAAAAAATTTTTTTTACTAAACTTTTGTTTGAATCCACGAATTCCTTTACAGGTTCGCATTCCAACAATTTTTTAATTGATTCAACGAATTTCGTTATTTAACACGAAAAAAAAAAGTTTTTCTGTATAGCAATTAGTTTCTCTGATTATTATCGTGCAATGCCGGTTTTTGAGGTGTAGTAAACCTCGAGGTGCTGTTGTCTTACAACAAATGCGTGTAAATGCAGGTAAGTTGGCTAAAGGCGGTTGCTCTCAACGGTGTTTGGTCTACCAATTCATTAGGCCTTGTCTTCTATTGACTTCTGGGAAATTGCATACAAAAGGGTCTAGAAGGCCCGCACTCTTTAGCAAGAGGTTTGTCCTTATGGCTATACAATTATGGCAGAAATTGTGACCTGTATGAGCCACACGGGTTCGCTCTAAGATCGTGAATAATTCAACACGTGGAGTTAGTCCATCATCATATAAGGCCGACAAGGCTGGCGCTGATGTAAATTAATTTCCACAATCTGTGCGCTCCCTGGCGAACAGATTTTGCCTAGCGTCTAACCAAGGCACTCTGTTTTCTGGGGCACAAAGGGGTTGATGTCCCTGGTTATTTTTAGCAAATAAAACTCTTGGAACTTGTATGACTTACATCGCCTTGGACTTCAGAAGCTAGTGGCAGCTTATTACCGTAGTAAATTTTGGCTACTTTTTCGTTGAAAAATAGCCAAAATAGAAATATAGTCCAAGAGTACTTGTTGGCAAAAGTAATAATTTTTTTGGTTAAAAATAATTGCTTTTAAATAAAAGTAAGCCAAACGGTAACCCTGTTTACAATCCCTTTATAGCTTTTATCTCTTATACTACAGCGTGTGTGTTATTTTGCTCTTGTACTTTAATAATTTTGATGCAAAGCTTTTATTTGTTTCCTTTGTCTTGTTCTTCTGCTGAGCTTATTTATTATTGACAAGTATTTCAAATACTCGTATATAGACAAAGTTTTTAAAACTAAAAGCTTTAACATGTTTCGGCTGTAATATTAAACGTAGGACTGAAGTTTTTTGTCATATATTTTTCTGAAGGCTATTTTTATTTTTAAATTAAATATAACTAGGTTGAAAAATAATATTATTATTTTCCGGTTTTTTAGATGAGGCATTTTTTAGCTACTGGTCATATTTATAAAAGCTAAAAAAAACTTTAGATGATAAATTATAAATATTTATTTTTTGCTAAAAGCGCGTTACTTATTGAAAAATAAATTTAATTTGTAAAATAAATTTTATTTAAAAAAATAAATAAATTTAATTTGTACAAATTTAATAGTTCTTTTCACGGCTCTTCAGTTTAAAAAATTTGCCGTATTGTTGATTATCACCCGGTAATCTATGGGTCAATTTTGTGCAAATTCATTTCATTGGCATCAACTAGCAGAATATTTTTATATTATCTATAAATATATTTTTAATTTTATTATCGTGATCAAACATTTTTTATGTAAAAGAAAAACATAAAAAACACTTTCTCCATAATAAAACAAAATTATGTGCACATAATTTTTTTCATATTCAATAATGGAATTCGCTGAAGCAATTAATGAATTGTTTGAATGCGAAGCGTTAAAGAAATTCTGTGTTCCAAAAAAAAAAAAAAAATCAAATTAAGATGTAATAATCTCCAAGCTTGAGATCTTTTTTATAAAAAAATTTTTAAAAACCTTAAGCCTGGAGATCATTACATCTTAATTTAAGATAAAGGTCGAAAAATTAGGATAAAGAAAAAAAAAACAAAAGAAAAGAATATTAATAAAACTATTTATAGAACGTATTTGTTCAAGGCAACAACACATGATATCGAAGAATTTTTTTTACAGTATAAAAGGTATAATGCAACCATAATGCACGATATTAATTCTAAGTAAAAACATTGTTGAGATAATTATCTTAATATTTTATGTTATGACAAAAGAGTCTACACAGAAAAAGTTTTTTCGTGTTCAATAACCGGACCTTTACAGGTCCGCATTTAAACAATTTATTAATTGATTCAACGAATATCGTTATTGAACACGAAAAAACTTTTTCTCTGTAAATGCATACAAGTAAGTTTTTCAAAAAAAAAAAAAAAAAAAAATTTTTTTTTGTTAATTTTATTTTTACTAAAAAAATTTTACTAAAAATTTTTTCTGTGTATCACAGTTATGTGAACTAAAATATCGGCCAAACGCTTTCCATGGCTTCGGCGGCATACGTTGTTTCGATGACTCATCTTTTCAATAACTCTGGGACATTATTGATGTTCAAGGTCGGTAATGTGTCGGATTATCTCTTGAATATTTTTCTAGGTTTATACACTTTTTTAAATATCTGTAAACCACGGTGTCAAATCGTATGATCGTGACCTCCAATTAACGTCGCTACAACGTGAGATAGAACAGACATCAAATTAATTGTTTCAGTGGCTGTGTGGCATGAGCCTGTTGCAACCACATATCGTTTTTGACCACAAAAAGTCCGTTATCATTTCGTAATAGCAAATACAATTCACTGCGACTGCTTGGCCGAACTTATTTTCGAAGAAGTACGGCCTGATGACACCATCAGTCCATAAACCATATCAGACAGATGCATGTTCCACGGCAATAACGCGCGCCGAATATGAAAAGCCAGTTCGAAACCAGTTAGAAAAGGGGTTCGGAATAGTTTTGGGAATTCCCAAAATCGGCTTTGCGAATCCCAAAAATCCCTTCAGTTCCCCGGAAACAATACTTGTCGTATTACACTTTTCAATTTTCACACTTAAGCAGCAACGCTGTATATGCAATTTTAAGCTCTAAACACTTAGACGACAGCAGACTTCACAACTTCACGAATACAAATGAAGTTAGCTTCAAATGCTGCCGTCTCGCCAGCAACATAATTATTTTAAAGACAACAGCAGCACTATGTATACTCAAACAATACAAATTTCAGAGGTGCCACATATATATTTTACATGAATAAAATTAAAATTACTGACAGAAAACGTAATAATATCACGCAAAACTCTAAAAACTCATCAATTTATTTGTTTATTTTATTTATGTGATGTTTATTTCTATTAAATATTTCAAATAAATTTTAGTTTCTATTGCAGTCAATTTATATTTATAGTGGCAGCACCGCACTTACTTTCTGCTGCTTACGAAAATAGAAATTAGCAGCAAATGCTGTTGTGAAGTCGTGCTGCTATGATGTCGTTAAAATAATCGTGTGCCTCTAAACACATGCATTTTATTTTTGACAGATTGCTGTCTGCTGTCGCCTATGTGTTTAAAGCTTAACATACCAACATATGTGATAATCACTAATACGGCAAGTGAGTAATATCACAAGTGCAACTAATGTAAGTCTGTGAAAAAAACAATCTTAACGCACTGCCCTGTCCAGTGTTTCTTCATGATTGAATTCGTTAAATACGGAAGCAAAGATATGTCAAATTATGTTGGGCAAAATATTTTAAAATAAGATGTGAATATCGTGCATTATGGTTGGACTACCGTGCAACATGCATATTGCTGTAAGCGGAAAGTATAGCGACCTTATGGAAATGTCACAAAAGCCGATGAATACAAGATTATATTGAACGAAAATATTTATTATAAATTTATATTGATTTTTTTCAGTCTTAAATTTTGTTGATTTTATTTTTATTGTAGTTTCTTATCATTTTAATGATTAGTCTGATATTAAAATTTTGTTTCGTTCTTCATAAAGTCATTCATTCATTCAATCCCACGTAAAAATTTAAGATTTCATGTACATTTTTTGATCCTAATATCAATAATTTATTTAAATATTGCAACATATTTTTACACATGATTTAAAAGAAAAAATCTGAAATCAAACTAAACAAACCCAATTTTGCATGTTAAAAAGTAAAAGACCTTTAAATAGACTTTCAAATAGAAAGACAGGCAGACAGACAGACACAAAAAGCCAAACAAACAGCAGCCAAATAGGAATACAAACAAAATACGAGCACACGCCGAAAGAGGCAGCTGAACAGAAAAGCCAACTGCCACATGCAATTTACCACTTGTCGAATGCAATATTCTCAGCGCGATATAAAAACGACGAAAAAAGCTGTTCTGGATAATCACTGCTTGTTAGCTGGAGAAGCAGTGAAAAACCATGTGATTTGCGGGGTGGGGGGGAACAAAATAAAACCACCTTTTGAATAAACCGTACGAAACAACAGATACAGAAGAAAACTGTTGCTATTAAAGCCGTCAAAATGTTTAAAGAACACATGTTTTTCAAAGAGTGGGCAAGTGGTGAGAGATGTTGGCGAGAGATAACCAGGAAAAGGGAGGTAGAGAACAAGCGTAAGCATGCCGGAGATGTAATAATACAACTAAATATAACAGCGCATGTGAGCAAAAGTTATGAAATTATAAGAGATTTTTACAACAATTCAAGATTTTGTGTTTACAAAACAGAGTTTACAAGTTGCTGATTTTGCCAATGAGCTATGGCAGCAGGAATTAAGTTTTTGCATTTTGTTGAGGTCTTCCTTCGCTTATGCTAATGGCAATAGTTAATAAGGTCTAATAGTGATATAAAAAATATAAAATATAATATAAATGTTTAAAGATTTTGGCATGTAGTTTTTTGAATACCATTTGAGTTTTTTACATGCAGTCTACACCTAACTTGAAACGCAGTTAAAACATGAAGTTAAAACTTGCTGTTTAAATATCTACCTGTTAAAGCCGGCATACACGTAGTGATGTTAGAGTTATAACTTTTCATAGTAAAACAATAAAAATGGCGAAAAACAACTGTTGTCAATTTAAGTTATTACAGAGTTTCCAAATGAAATGTTTTAACAACCAAGTTATAACTTTAACCAAACTTCAACATGAGCGGTCCACATTTAACTTGAAGTTAGTGTTAAAGTTAGTGTTTTCAAGTCAGGTGGAGACCGCACTTTACTTAGGACGTGTGTTAAACGATTGCGAAGTACTCTCGTAAGTAAAATTTTGACATTTCTGAGGTGAATAAAAGTTTACTAGCTCTAGGGCCTAATATAAATTTTGACAATAATATAAAAAAATTTTTAAGATCTAGGAATTTGATTGAAATAAATTATAAATGAAAATTTTATAATTACACGTGTAAAAATCAAATAATACAAAATTGAAAAATGATTCTATTATAATTATTTCTTAATTTAGCAATTTTTATTTATTTTTTAACTATTTTTATATATTTTGTCAAAATTGTATGTTGTCAAATATAATATTTTTTCACACAGCAAAAACATGAAATTGCTTTAACACAGAAAAATTATTTTTCACCATAATACTTTGCTACCGTTTTCGCACACTTTGGAGCTAACAACAAAGCATGCAAATAATCCAAAAAAAGATGAGAGCTATTGGTTGTTTATATTTGTATTGTTTTGATCGTAAATACAAACAGAACAGTAGTTTAAACCTACACAGCTAGATGAAAAGAAGACGATAGGCATAAAACTGAAATATTTTGAAGAAAACTGTTTTGCTGATTGATTTTCTCAATCTGACGTTGGCCATTTTTTTGGTCTATCTATCGTTTATTATAAAGATTAGATATCTTAGCCATCCTGATTAATAATACAAATAAACAGAGGGTGGCCTCAATGGCTGATTTGGTCGACTAACAGATTCGAAATTGCAGGCTCGATTCCTGCCAAAAACTCTGAGTCGTTGTTAAAAAAAATTAGATTCCCACTATGATAAGCGCCAGGATGGGCTGCAAAATAGACGCTGCTGTAACCTTTGCTGGTCACCGTTGTTCCAGTTAACGCTTCGTAGAGGGTTCGAACACCCCAACACAACCTAAGCCATACTGCGACTTTTTTGTTTGCTACAATAAGTACAGGTAGAAAGCCGAATGCTTGTTAGGTATATACTTGTTACGTATATGCCAGGAAAAACCCTGCTTTCCAGTGAGATCAGCATTAACAGGATGTGTCCAAACTACTTTGGACAAAACTATTTTGAATTTAATTGTATATAAATATATTAGGGTAATATGGTTTTTAAGTACCTATATTGTGAGTTATTATAATGAATTACTAATTGTGAATTTGTTAATGGATTTAATTATCTAATACTTACCACAGAGATAGACTGAATATTGCCAGTAAGATCAACTATAGCATTTCCCCACTTGCAATCATACAAAACCTTTTCACCCTGCAAACCAGGTGAATAATAAATAAAATCTCTTACATTTATTGAAAAGAAATAATAATTCCCTTTTTTATTTCATTTCTTTTCCCCCAAATCATTATCATTAACTCAACCCGAGTTAATCATATTCCCAATTCTGCTTTGAATAAAGCAGAGCTGGTTAACACAAAAGTTTGCTGTTAGCACTCAAAAGCAACATTTTGTTGAGGATGTTTACTTGGTTTACGTCAGCATCTGTTTGACAGCCTTAAATGACAATGCATCCACTTCGTGGGGAAAATCATTCACGGAACGGTGCACCAGTGCCCCGTGTAGGTTGTCAGACTCAAGGTTATAAATTTTTGGCATTTATTTGTAGCCATATGAACAAACCCCTCGCTGAAGAACTCAGGCCTAATAATACCTCCTGTATGCGACTCCCCAGTTAATCAATGGAAGACAAGGCTCCATGAGTTTGTGATCCGAAGACCATAAGAGCACCAGTCTTTAAGCAACTCACTATCCATTACTTCTGATTTCTTACATTACATATATCTGTTGCTAATCGGCAGCATCTCGGGGATTATATGAGCTCCCCAAAACCAGCATGCACCATAATTATTAGAGAAAACTAATAAGCTCTAACTAATCACCTCCAGCTTTACTGATTCCCGTTCTGCTAATTAAACCTTAGTGAGAGGAGGGTTTCAGAAGCTAAACATTACCTAAGCCATGCGGCTACATAAAGTTTTGTTTGTTACAAAAAATGAGCAACTCGTGCGCCTCAATACCTCAGAAAGCAGTGTATCCTGTTAAGGCATACACTAAGGCTAAACCTGCCCCTCGGGGGGGCATTAGCATCAACAGGTTGGATAATTGATTTTCATCAGCACCTGATTTGTCAGCCTAAGCTGATGGCGGATCAAGTCACAGGTTTGCATTCATATAGGCAAGCCCCTTGCTTAAGAGTGCGGGGCTTCTAGTCCCTCCTGTGTACAGTCAATGGAAGACAATTTTTAATAAGTTGGTAGGCCGAAGTACATTAAGAACATCAATCCTTAACAAACTCACCTATCTAACCATCACTCCTCGTTCCTTACTGTGCGCATATCTGTTGCATGATAACAGTAGCTCGGGATTTATTAGTCCCCGAAAACCGGCATGCACCAAAGTTATCAGGGAAAATAGTTCCCCTTCAATCGATTTCAGGTTTAAAGCACGGCCAGAACTTTTTATCCATAGCAGGTACCTCAACCATGATCTGTAAGGCAGAACTTCTTGAGGGCTTTGCTGATCCACATTCTAATAATTTTTACTTTTGTTATGGGTTTCGGAACGATATAAGTGAGGCGGCTTCCTAGAGTTTTACTTGCCACAATAAATGAGGGACTCTTTTTATGCTCCTGAAAGACTTGGTTTGGAAAACGCTAAGGCAAAACCTGCTCTCTGGGGGGCACCAGCATCAACAGCGAGATGATAACAAGTGTTTTTGTAATCCAAATTGAACGATACGAACAAATTCGAAAAGTTGATCTTATGTGCCACCCAGCTGACACCACGAGCCACATTGAAGAGTATGTTTATTTCTCACAAAGCTGACGTTGGATGACCACAAAGATCATACGATATGGTTAAATGTCCTTTAAATTAACATAATCTAGACCATATCTCAAGTCCAGCTGGAACTGTATGTTGGAGTGATAAAAAATTTGGTCCCACAGATCTGTGCCTTCACAAAAGTCATGCTGGAAATTTTAGGGATGTTATATTTCTTACATAATGACATGCATGGATCTTTGAAATAATCAAATGAAAAAGGTTTCATTAGTAGGCCACACATTACTTGTCTTTTTCCATTTCAACATCGACCGGCCCCTAAGGAAACCAAAAATACTAATGAAAATGTTTTTTAACTACAAAAAATAATAAAAAACATATTTTTTAAAACCTTGAACAATATAAATCGTTCAAAATCATACTTTTTATATTGATTTTATCCCAATTGCACAATTGTAACCATACAATGAAGTAAGCAGTGAGGCAAAGTTTAACTGTTTTCTTTATGCTCTTTGTCATTTTAAAAGTATTTGTTTTGGTTTTGCTCATACACAAAACCATTTGTTCTAGAAACGTTTGCCAAATGTACTGTTTATTGCTTAAAACTAAAAGCTTAGTTTGGTCACGCTGTGGATTCTGATGAGTTTTTTTTTTTTTTTGGCAAAACAGCATCTGATAACTCTGCTCTCAAACACAAATACAAGTAAAAGCAGAGAAAAGAAATGCCTCTCTTAGTGAAAGCTGTGCCATGTGTTTGGGAAAAACACTATCTGTTGTTAATCCTTTATTTTTTATATCTTATAAGTCTAAAGGCGCTTTTAACAGATAAAGCTTTAATTAGGCAAAACTCCTGTTGCTTTGTTCTGTTTTCTTTCTTCAATGCAGTAGAAGAGTTTTTGGCCAATGCTTTTACTATTAACTACTACTCATTTCGCCAAAATGCTTGTGGAAATGAAAAATAATGGAACAAAATGCTTTTAAGCCACTTTTGTTGTAGTATTAGTTGTTGCTTTGTATGTATTGCTGATAATGGCAGTGGTAGTGGCAGCAGCTGTTG
Organism: Thecocarcelia acutangulata; assembly: GCA_914767995.1. Classification (NCBI taxonomy): domain Eukaryota; kingdom Metazoa; phylum Arthropoda; class Insecta; order Diptera; family Tachinidae; genus Thecocarcelia; species Thecocarcelia acutangulata. Next base: position 32,197,909 of record OU612094.1, on the reverse strand, counting down.
TACAAAGCGATAATTTCCAGCAGCAGCCACAAACCGAAATAAAGAGGTTGTTAAAGTACATGCGAATTTCAAACATAAAATAATAACATTTTGCTGGCTTAAGAGAAACGTCGGAAGAAAAGCAAAATAAAATTATTTATATTAAATGTTTAAGTGGAATTTTGTTTAGATTTGCGTTTAATTTGTAAATAAAATTGTGAAAAGCTAAAAAAAAAAAATTATTAAAAAGTGGCCTGAAATTAAATAAAATTTAAACAAAATAAAGAAAAAATCTTAGGAAAAATGATGTTGTGTTTAAATATATAAATGTTAAGAAAAGTAAAATATATAAATATTATGAAATTATGAAGAAAAAATAAATGAAATTTATTTTTCACAAAAAAAAAGTATGCAAATTTTTTAAAACAAATATTGAAAATTAAAACTAAATATGAAGACAAAAATATAAAAACTAAAAAAAATCGTTTCAGGTCTGAGAATATGGGTTATCCCGGACTGAAAACAAGTTTATAAAGAAATTTTTATTAAAAAACAGTTGCAAAATTTAATTAATTTTTTTTTAAGTTATAAAAATTTAACTTTATCCTGTCTAGTGTACTTTCAGTTTTCTATTTCCAAAGAACTTTCATTTTCAATAGTTTAATTTTTTATTTTGCTACATTGTGTACACACAATAATAATTGCACCTGCGTATAATGTGTATGTTAAAAAAATACACACACACACATACACACACCTACACCTACAAACACACACATACATTTTCAACAAAAATTACAAATTGCAAATTTTGAATGCTTACAAAAAGAAAATGACCTGACATTCTTTGATTTTTCTTTATAAGATCCATATTTTAGTCATAATATTTTAAGATTCGCTGGAATATTTGGGAATAAGTGTTTGAAATTCTTGAAATGGCAAAATTTAAAACTCATACCTACACATTCCTAAATGCATGTGAAATAGCTAGACAAAGACTTCAATAGAAATACAGAAATATACTCTTACACACATACATACAATATATGTGAGTATGTGTGTATTAACTTAAGAAAAAACAGCTGATAATGAAATGCCTCCTTTAAACAACGAAATTAAGATTAGGAGGAAAAAGTTATGATTTCAAATCAGTAATGGTCCAAACATATTTTCCAGCATTCTTTTCATCTATCAGATCAATATTTTGTTTAAAGTATAGATGTAGATTTGATTTGTTCTTGCAATCTTATTTACCGGTGTATCGAATTCATGGCCGAACAGCATCACCCAAAAAAAAAAAAGGCAACCATAGACGACCATTTCTTGTAAATATATGTTTTGTTTTAATTTAACAAATCCTTTGTCAAAAGCGTCATATATTTTAACCCCTCCTGCTGGTATTTCTCTAGTCAGTTTAGAAATTCCAAGCAGCAGAGCCAGTACTCCAAAATCCATAATGATTATCAGGCCTTGACGAAAGTCGCCTGATGTTTCACGCCATCTGGTTTTTTACTAAGACAGAAATTTGTTGCAAGATAGTAATGAATCACTTTGAACATAAAGCATTACACTATGCAGACACCAGCGCTTTTTCTAAACTAAAGCCAGGTTTCTGCCCATAAATTATAATCAACGCTAGGATTATAATGCACTAGGGGGGGGCGTCAATACGATTTCCAGGCTGGTTCGCGAATGGCGGATATCTCTAAACGAGATACATTGTGAATTGATTTACATCAGTACCTGTCAGCCCAATCTGCCGATGTACTAACTCCACGGGGTGAATTATTACGATTCACCAGCGAACCCATATGGCCTTCTAGACTCACACAGGTCGCAACTAGCTAACATCCATATAGACAAACTTTTTGCTTAAGAGTTCGGTTCTTCCGAACTGCATGCAGTTTACCAGCAGTCCATGGAAAACAAGGCTTAATGAGTTAGTAGGCTAAATACCATTAAGAGCATCAGTCCTTAAGCAACACACCCATCTAACCATCACTTCTTGTTCCTTACAGGTATCTGTTGCAAGACAACAGCACCTCAGGAGCCACTACACCCCGAAAACCGGCATGCATAATTGTTATCAGAGAAACTAAGTCTCCTTCCTGCGATTTTAGGTTTAAGCCACAGGCAAAACGTTCCAGCTAAAGCAAGGGCACCACAGAGATGGTTGCTAGCAAAACCTCACGGGGGCCTTGATGTTCCTGTTTCTGCCAATTAACTTTTGGTTAGGGTTTCGGAAGAACTACACAATATAAGTCATGCAGCTATTTAGAGTTTTATTTGCTACAACTTTTTTAAGTCTTGCATACTTGTTGTTAGTTCTTTTAGAAGATATTGAAATATTAAAAAAAAAAAAATTTTTTTTTCTACAACTAACGAGGGACTTTTTCCCTTCTATGCTCCAGAAAGCGTAGTGCTCTGATTTTGTATACACCAAGGTAAAACCTGTTCCCCTAGGGCTACTCTCTCTAGATGAGATGTCCCAGTAAGCAGAGTGCCCTACTTTGTTATACACCAAGGCAAAACCTGCTCCCCGGGGGGACTCTCACTCTAAACGAGGTAGCGAGACCTTGAAACTTGGATCTACATATATGGAGGCACAGTGAAGCGCCCTGAAATAGTGCAGCGGAAGAACTGGTAAAATCGGAGATCTGGTTACAAAAAGTGGTTGTAGAGATATAGAAGGTTGTATTCCAGTTTAAGAGCTGTAAGAACCAGGTACTAAGTCAACTTTTAAGAACTGCACAGGATAGATCGTGTAGTGAGGCTATCTGTCGAATATCATGGCTAACATGACTCAGGTATGGTAATAGGAGGACTATTATCCTTAACAGTCTGCCCCGAAGAGGGTTGCATTCTACTGTGGTGGTTGTGCAGGGACATTGCCCACACGGAAGCTTACGAGCAGATTAAAGCTTTCATATGATTTCTGTAGAAGTTGTTGGGATGAGGGGGAAGTGGAGAGTGTTGAGCACTTCCTCTGTCAGTGTTCATCCCTTTCTTTTATAAGGACTTTTGGATGCTGCATAATGTGGGAAAAGTCTCGGAATATGGTATAGGTAGATTGGACTCCTTCATTTGAGCCTCAAGTTAGTTCTAAGCTGGGCCAGTTATATATAGATCTGCTAAGATATATACCACACACAACTATTTTGGCTTTTCAATGGCTGGCAGCCTGTTACGCCTGGCCTAACTTATTGATATATATACAAAACATCCTAGTGGCATGCTGATCCCTAAACTGCTAATGAATTTTTGGTGAAAGTTTTAAGAGTTGCTGCACAACGAAGGCCATATATTTTCTATTTAAAATGTTCACTGCCAATATTGTCTTCTCCTCTATGTCCCAGGAAACAGGGCACCTTATGTAATAGTATTAAATTTCAATTCTTTAATTTTGTACTACCAACTTGCTCCAATAATGTCTTTACTAAATGAAATGTGTTATTTTGCACATATTAGTATTGCACTTTGAATTATTAATAAAGCAAGTCATGTCAATATCTCCTCAAAGAGGAAGGTAAAGACTACAAATGTAAAAACAATTATCGTGGATATTGGACGCAGTGGATTGGTACAATGCAATGTTTAAATAGTAAGTCGTTGACATAATACTTGGAGCATAATCTTTTCCTTGGCTAAGAGGAGAGTCGTTCCAAAACTCCTGCTGATTTATGAGTCACAGCACTTGACCGCTATGTAAATCAATGTCGAACTCAATACTTCCTGGGGTGCCGCACTATAGATCGGGCAGGAACGAAGGTCCTGGCCCACTCGGTTTTTATGGTACCAATAAGAAAAACACTGATTAGACTCCGTTAGACTACTATCAGTTTCAAGCTTCAGTAGCTTCAAGAGAGAATTCAGTATTCAGTCGTATGTTCCATCTATGGAATAAACTATCCTCAAATGTAGTCCGTGTCTTATATTTCTAGTTACGGTACAACACATTGCTTAAGCAGGGGTCATCTCCTGGATATTGGCCTTATTAAGCAAAAAAAAAAAAAAGCAATAGGCTCTGAAACTATATGCTTGTGCTGATTTTGAGCCAAGAGTTATATGGTGAATTTTTTTATTTTGGCCACTGAGTAAATTCACTTATTCTAGTTTGTTTGGATTAGGCAGACCTAGTTTGTTTGGATTAGGCAGACCTTAACAGCATCCATTTTAGTAAATTAAATATTCACTTAAGTTCAAAGAACTTTCAGATTTTTTGTTTCTTCTACAGCCCAGTGTGCAATTTGGTCAGGAGAAATCATTAGCTTACTTCTTTGAAATAAACGTGTTTTATTATTTGTGCGAAAATGGGCGGGTAGATTTAGGCGTATTTTAAACGTATCTTTATCTTTTACAATTAATATTAATGAATACTGAATTGTGTACATCACTGTTGTCTTGTAAAATTCCGAATTTAATTGGCCTTAGTGGCTTCAAAATTCAATATATATATATAAATAAATAAATAATTAAGTAAATAAATAAATAAATAAATAAATAAATAAATAAATAAATAAATAAATAAATAAATAAATAAATAAATAAATAAATAAATAAATAAATAAATAAATAAATAAATAAATAAATAAATAAATAAATAAATAAATAAATAAATAAATAAATAATTAAATAAATAAATAAATAATTAAATAAATAAAAATGGAAACGTCGCAACGGTAACTGTGAATCGCGAGCGGTATCGTGATATGATGGACAGTTTTTAACACCACAACTGCATGTTTTGGGCATTATTAATATGTGGTATAAACAAGACGGTGCAATTTCGCATATAGTCAGGATTAAAATGGAATTACTGGGAGTAGTATACCTTCCCAGCGGACACCCGCTAAAATTGTAGAATTGGTTATTGCTCCTAATTCTTCAACTGTAGTAATGACACTGACACTTGTTTGTTATACAGTACTCAACTACTTCACAACTTTACTAACACTTAATACCACTCTAATGCACTAAGCTTGCTTACTTTTTTGACTTATTACTTTCTTTCTTCATCTTTAACATTAAACTATACTATTTATACTTCTTTTTTGCCAGCTACCATAATCAGAAAAATTTTAGTACATAATTGTCTAATGTCAGCATGTACGTTTTATATTTGAATATAAAATTTTTAGTTTTATATTATGTGTCATGATCAACGTCTCGCACAGTGGGGTAGAAGTGATATATATTCGGAAGAATATTATATCTCGAAAATCTATTTATCTAAATAGTGGAAACGTTTTATATTTGAATATAAAATTTTTAGTTTTATATTATATGTGTCATGATCAACGTCTTGCACAGTGGGTTAGAAGAGATATGAATTCGTAAGAATCTTAAATGTCGAAAATAAAATCCATGCACACTGTGCGAATTCTTTTTCTATCTATCTAAATAGTGGAGAAAAAAGAGAAAATACAAAAAAATGCTATTTGTATCAATATTGAACAAGTTATCTAAATAGTGGAGAAACAAGGGAAAATACCAAAAAAAAAAGATAATAATAATATTTGCATCAATATTGAACAAGTTGTGGGTATTTATTTGAACATAGTTTTATTATAATGCGATTTAAACAATTCAGTTTATTTTTGTTGTTAGCCTCTAATATTGAAACCAATCCAAAAATTATATACAGCTTGTAAAAAAGTAGTGACGTGTGAAAAGGTAAAAGTTCTTTTTTGTGTTTTGACATTTATTATGAAAACATTTGTCTTTCTAAATTCTCAATAATTTATTTAGAATATTGAGATATAAAGTTGAATGCTTGAGAATTTTTTTCAATGGTTTCCAAGCCTACTAATGATTAGGGTGGCTCCTATTAAATGTCTTTCTATAGGCAGCTAGGAAACAAAAAATCTATTAGCCAAAAAATTCCGAAAATTTATTTAAATGCTTTGTTGAAAAGGAACACCTTCATAGTAGAAAATACATTAAATAAAAAAAATCATTTCTTCAAACTGTTTTATTTGATTTGGAATGCCCCATAAGTACCTTTTGCCTAAGTTGTAAGAGCTAAGTTTTCACAAGAATATGCAAAAAAATGAGGAGTAAAATATTCCTTACTTAAGTCCTCTAAATCCCTTTTATATTTAACTTGATAAAAAGCTTATTGAAAGTGTTTTATTCAATTTTCCTTTAAACAAAATTCTGCCTTTCAATATTTGACTTTTTGCTTGGCTCTACAAGCATTTATTATTAACCCACTCCTTTTACCTGCACTGGAGTACTCATATATTTTGTTCCTTTTTTATTTTGTTGCTTCCTTTCATTTAGCTCATAAAAAAAATATGTATTCAATGCGGATCAATACTCCTTTGCTTTATTGCATTTTGTGAATTCTTTTGTGTGTGCAGAGAGTACACAGTTAACTCGATTAAAAAAAATTAAGCTTTTAGTCTGAGATAAGGAATAATTTAAATTCTAAAGGGAGGAAAATGCAGAGGCGTAAATATTGGATTCCCTTTTGTGCCATTTTGGTTGAGTTCTTAAAACTTGTGGCGATGTCATTTGATATCGAGTAAGTGAATGCAAAGCGAAGTGCCTGTTTTTAGATGCAGGTTCCGGCAAGTGAACACAGAGAAAAAATTATAGTATAAATAAAATTCATAAAACTTTTGTATGAAAAAATTATTTGTATATACATGTAATTGTATATATAAAACTCCCCGGGAACAGGGTTTGCCTTGGCGTATTCCTAACTTGGGCGCTCTGTTCGGGTAAAAGAGGGGAAGGAATCCCTCGTTTGGTGCGGCAAACTCTAGGAAGCCGCATGACTTATGTTGTGTTGGCTTCCGACACCAAGGGTATAAATTGGCAGAACAGATGAACATGGCCCCCGGGTAGTTCTGCTTGCGGTGCGACACGGGCTGATCGTGGCTGAAACGTTCTGGCTGTGGTTGAAACCTAAAACGCAGGAAGGGAGTGTTAGTATCCTTGATAATTGTTTGGTGTGTGGCTTTTTTCGAAGACTAACAATCTCCCGAGGATTTGTTGCCTATACAACAGATACCTGTACTGTAAGGAACCAGTGGTGATGGTTGACGGGTGAGTTGGTTTAAGGGCTGATGCTCTTAGTGGGCTTCGGGCTATTAACTCATTAAGCCTTGCCCTCCATTGATTGCTAGGAAATTGGATACAGGAGGGATTAGAAGGCCCGAACTCCTCAACAAGAAGTTCATCATATGACCACAATCATATGGCAAGAATTGCTACCTGTGTGAGCCTAGTAAGCCACACGGGGGCGCTGGTGAATCGTGAATAATTCACTCCGTGGAACTAGCCCATCATCAGATAAAGCCGCAAGGCAGGTGCTGATGTAAGTCTTTTTCACAATTGTATATATAAAAACCCGTGGAACCAAGGTCCACAAAGTGGCAGCACTAGAGTATATGTATTTGTATTATTTTTTTGTGGCGTATTAACAATAATTTTTTGTGGCGCTGTGAATAACCATACCGACCTATGCTTTCGCATAGGAATTGCCGCGCGGTTAACAACGAAATACTGCAAAAAAACTGTAAACTAATACAGTTACTCTCGAAGGCCAAACAACAACGACAAGCCTGACCGCACTTAAGAAATAATGACAATGACGCGAGAGCTGTTTCCCAGCGCTACTGGGCGCTAGAGTAAAATTACAACAATATAACAGAAAGATGTGAAAAAATCAAAGTTAAGAAAATCGAAAAGTACAAACAGTGAGACAAATTGATTTAAAATATTAAATCCCGAAAATCTCATCCAAGCCCACTGTGCACAATTTTTTTCTATTTTTTTATTATTAGATGATAGTAAGACAGAAAAAGAAAAACAATGCAAAAATTTTCTGTTTGGACTGATATTGAAAAAGTTATGAGTATTTATTCGGGCACGGTTTTCTTATAATTTGGCTTTTTCAAAACGCGACAACTCTGCAATATAATAAAAAATAAAATAAATCAAAAAATGTTTTCTCGGAACTGTCCGATTTGATTTGGATTGTCCCATATATACTTTTAAAATATGAAATCATTGTGGTATATTTTTTGCTGTCAAACCCTTTGCCATTAAAAATTTTAGGAATATGAAGTCTTGCAAGATGTCAAAAAACAGAAGAGTAAAATCAAAAGATTAAGTTCAAGATTTTTATTCGAATCTACCAATTATTGATTTGAATTTGATGTAATGCGCTATTAATAAACAACACTGACTATTGCAGGCATTGAAGTCGACCCTGTTTTGGCGATCCCAATCTGAGATTCAAAGAGAACTATTACTCCGCTTGATATTATTACTTTTGCGTTTGGAACCGGTTTTGGATACTTTAGACCTGTAACTGAATAACTACAAATGGAAGTGGATTATTATTTTTTATTATTATTGGATGGGATATGGCCCTCATCGGCCATTTGCACTGCGACCAATGGTGATCTATTGTGCGTCCCTTGCCCCATTATGGGTTGAGTATGTCAAGAAAACGGACAAGCTCCATCATAGGGAGTGATATTATGATGGAAGTGGATGCTGTCATCAGCAGAATAACACACAGGGTAGAAAGTTTGATTTTGAAGGTCATTAAGAAAAAAAAAGAAATAGAGTAGCAGAAAGAACCGAGACCTGCGGCACTCCTAAATTAGTCTTGAACTGGTATAGCCTCTCATTTCAGTGGCCAGAATTGGTCTTCGATATCGAGTGATTTTCTTTTATGAGACTATTTGTAATCGTATGTTTTTAAGCCTACAACCACCCGTGCGTTAATTAAAAGATAATGTTTAAAGCTGCATCAATGAAATTCAGCCAAATTTGTGCAAAATTGTCATGAATAATTTTGACAAGTGTGTTGTAAAATTGCGAAGTCTGAAGTGTTACCCCATAAATAATCGTATTCCATTATTCAATAAAAAAATAACAACTAAAATACTTACGGCCTTATGTATAATCAAAATCCTTAAGCTAACTATCTAGCTGCTAAGTTTTTTGTGTGTAAATTCCCGTAAGACAAAGATAGCAGCTAGTTAGTTAGCACCAGTCTTAATGCACAATAGATCAATATTGGTCGCAGTGCAAATGGCCGATGAGGCCATATCCCATCCACTAATAATAGCACAAGTCTTTTTATTATACGTAAGGCCATTAGACTTTTGTTTTCTATTTAATTCAAGACTTGCGTTAATATTTTACACCCTTTATTAAGTAAATTTTTTTGTGTCCTTGAAATTGTTTAAGAGTGTTTTGTAATGTATTTTTTCAAATCATTTTTATGATTATTACACTCTGTGGAGTTTGTCTGAAACAAACAAGAAATAATACTTTTTATGATGACCATTAAGAACTTCTGTGACGACCATTAAAAGTTCTTAAGATTTTTTTTTTTTTTTTTGATTTTATGAGAACGAAATCTTATGAAATTTGTTATCACTGTCCAAATATCTCACGTACTATTCCATTTAATTTTCACACCTCAAATAAAATAAGAAATATGAATAAAAAAAAAAAATCTGCTTAATTTGTCAAAATGTTTTCAACGGCTGGTTTCATTATGATGATGGGCCAGTGAGAATGTTAATATTATTTTGTTAAAAACAGTTTTTTTTTTTTTTTTTTTTTTTTTTTTTTGTAATATTAGCAGCACAGAGTCTTGCTGAAAGAAGTGTTCATCAGAAGAGACTATCTTTTGTACCGATGGTGGCAAATGTTCGATTAAAATATTCATGTAATGAGAGACATTTGTGGTTGAACCAACAAAACATAAATTCTCCAAACTCTGGACATATATACAACCCCATGTCATAACGCTGCCTGTGCACCTCATAGTGAGTTTGGGACAGAATCTATGATAAGATTCATTGCTGGTTCTTATAAATTTGTTGTGGGTATCCCCCACAGAAAGTTCAAAATTTTACTCATTACATAAAACTATTGAGTTCTACTGCCTCTGAGCACTGTGTCAATAAAACTGCTTTTTCTCTTGGACAGCCTTTAAATGAAGGGGGGGGGGGGGGCAGTGGGAGGGGTGAGGTTGCTTATAAAGTTCAAACGTAAAATTAGTTTAGACCTACCTTAAAAGCCCATAGTGCAAATATTTCAAACGTTTTCTTCAGCAAACCACTCGACAGCCAAATTTTTCAACCTACTTTGTTTGCTTCTTTTTTGTAATTTTAACAATTATCACCAAAAACAAACAGTTGCTTGACAAAAAAATGAATCGTCTATTTCAATGGCCGAATTAGTTACTGAGTAAATAAAGCGAAACGTTAAGGCGGCGTAAAAGAGTTTCTCATGAAAAATTGTTGATAAAATCTGTAGCATGATATTACACTTTAGAACAGGGGTGCCCAAAAGTTCTATATAGAAGAGCAAACACCAATACACTTAAGGAAAAACTACTTTTATTTAATATTTTTTGTTATAAAAAGTAAAACATATTTACAAAAACAAAATCTACACTGATATCGCTGTTCTCAATGTTTACCAGCAAATCATGTGAAAGTATTGTTGCTTTGTTCTTGTGTGTGTTCAATGAAAAATGACATAAAAAATATATAAAACAACGCTGTTTGAGTATTTCTCATTGCTAGTGCTGGGTGCAACTAAGTACTTTTACAAATACTATTGGGCATCCAGCGCATAGGGCTTGGGCGCTGCTGCTTTAGAAAGTTCATATGATAGTAGAGCCTAAAAGAGTGATCCATAAAAATCTTTTGTTTTAATTTCTATCTCACACTCTATGCATATAGTGATAAATCACCAAAGCAGCAAAAGTAGATTAAGAACATTTTAGAACAGGGGTGCCCAAAAGTTCTATATGGAAGAGTAAACACCAATACATTTAAGGAAAAACTACTTTTATTTAATATTTTTTGTTGTAAAAAGTAAAACAAATTTACAAAAACAAAATCTACACTGATATCACTGTTCTCAATGTTTACCAGCAAATCGTGTGAAAGTGTTATTGCTTTATTCTTGTGTGTGTCCACTGAAGAAAGACATAAAAAATATATAAAACAACGCTGTTTGAGTATTTCTCATTGCTTGTGCTGAGTGCAACTAAGTGCTTTTACAAATACAATTGAGCACCAAGCGCATAGAGCTTGGGCGCTTCTTCTTTAGAAAGTTCATATGATAGTAGAGGCTAAAAGAGTGATCCATAGAAATCTTTTGTTTTAATTTCTGTCTCACACTCTGTGCATATTGTGATAAATCATCGTATCAGCCGCTGCTACGAAGCAGCTATACTAGATTAAGATTTCGCCTGAACTTTGCTTTGGTGCTGTAATGGCTTATTTTGAAGTGGTCAAACAATTACTGTTGCTTGGAACATGTTTTTACGATTAGTATGTAGATGAACATGCTTCCTTGAGATTATGAAATAGGCTGTAAGAATAATTGGCTCGACATTTCTCGCTTTAGCATAAAATATTTACACAAAAGGTTTGTGTGGTTACTTCAAATATTATTAATTTAACATGAACTCATATTAACTTTTGTTACATTTTTCATTAACTTTATGCATATTTAAGCAATGTGTGTAATAAAATTTATATAAAATTCTATAAAATTATTTATAATAAATCTAAAGCTATACCAAAAAACACGTAATGCTTTTTGATTCATTATTTGCGAAAGTATTTTTTTTTTACTGTCACAAAAAATTTTTTCCTGTTAAGTCAAAGAAAAATATTCTTGATTATTGCCAAGAAAATTTAAATTGTTTTCGAATAACCTTGTAACAAACAACAGAACAATGTACCTCTCTAGTAGAGTGTAAAGTAAGCTAAAATTTTTCAATGATCTCAGTTCCTTCGAACTTGTAAACTTACTTGAAGTTCATACTTGAGATTGACACCGGTGTTTCCTTAACAGGCGAAAAGGAAATGTCTAAAACATAAATGTTTAAAAGAAGAAATAGAAAATGCACAAGAATAACCTTCTTAACTTTTGATACTTTTAATTTCCTTTGAAAACTTAACAACTAGAAAAATATGAAAAACATGATAAAACGTAAATATACAGATGTATGTACATATTTTCGCGTCGCTTCCATACATATGAACGTGTATGAACGAGTGAGTATTACGTATAATTATTTATTGGTGAAGAGAAAAACTGTTGCTAACACGTTTGCTGCAAGAAGAAAAATGATTAAAAATTGAAGCAACAATCAGCCAGAGTTTTGAAAGTATTACAAAAAGTAATACTCAATTTACTGCTGAATGGCTGATCCAATTAAGTGCCAGTTTATGGATAACGAAGCTGTTTCGATCGTGCGCATAATTACATTTAAAACAATAACATAATTTTGAACGTTGGTTTTGAATTGGGCTAACGAACGAAATAGCTTCGATATCCGTGAACTGGGAATAATAAATTATTTGTTCCAACAAAAGTTTAGTGAAAATAGTTATTGATCAGTATACATATGCATACATGTATTTTTTTTACGACAAATGTTTTGTTTTTTCTCTTTTAAAGAAATCAAGAACAAAAAAGTTTAAATGTACTGATAAAACAGAGATTAAATGTTGCACTCTTAGGATATTCGGCCTTTTTTCTTCCATCGCAAATGTTTCTGCAAAAAATTCTTCTTGTCGAAAAAAATTTCCTGTAAAACACTTTTCATGGAAGTGATTTTAAAAACACAAATGATTTTCTGCTTATAAAATATTTTTTGTCGATTCTCGTATTGATCATATTTTTTTGTAATTGTTTATTTTGTCCCTAAAATTAAAAATTATTTCATAACAAAAAACTCAGAAACCAAAAAACAAAAATTCGTTTTTAATTCCGTTTCTAAAATCGTCCCAACTTTTACTTTAAGTTTTTTTTGTCCATAACACTAAACATAATCTTATACATTCAGAAACCGAAAATTCGATTTGAAAGCCGTTTCTGATGTTGATAAAATTTTTTTACTTTTAGTTGTTTGTTTTGTCCTAAAATTACAATTACGAAAATTCATTTTTAATTCCATTTCTGAAATCGTTAAAATTTTTTTTAAGTTGTTTTTTTTTTGTTCATAACACTAAACATAATCTCATACTGATACATTCAGAAACCGAAAATTCGATTTGAAAACCGTTTCTCATATTGATCAAATTTTTTACCTTTAGTTGGTTATTTTGTTCTTTAAATTAAAAAAAAATCATATCGATAAGTTTATAAAGCGAAAAACGAAAATTCGTTTATAATTCCGTTTCTGAACTCGTTAAAATTTTTACTTTAAGTTGTTTTTTGTCCATAACACTAAACATAAATTTATATCGATATATTCAGAAACCGAAAATTCGATTTGAAAACAGTTTCCCGTATTGATTAAATTTTTTAACTTTATAGAAACATAAGAATTCGATTTGAACCCGTTTCTCATATTTATAAAATTTTTTTCTTTTAATTGCTTATTTTGTCCCTAAATTTAAAAATTATTTCATACCGAAAAATTCAGAAACCGAAAAACGAAAATTCGTTTTTAATTACATTTCTGAAATTGTTCCAATTTTTACTTTAAGTTATTTTTTTGTCCATAACACTAAACATAATCTCATATCGATACATTCTGAAACCGAAAATTCGATTTGAAAACCGTTTCTGATGTTGATCAAATTTTTTACTTTTAGTTGTTTGTTTTGTCTGAAAATTACAAATAATATCATATCGAAAAATTCGAAAACCGAAAAACGAAAATTCGTTTTTAATTCCATTTCTGAAATAGTTAAAATTTTTTTTAAGTTGTTTTTTTTGTCCATAACACTAAACATAATCTCATATCGATACATTCAGAAACCAAAAATTCGATTTGAAAACCGTTTCTCGTTTTGATCAAACTTGTTACCTTTAGTTGGTTGTTTTATTTTTAAAATTAAAAATAGTTTCATATCGACAAGTAATTTGATTTGAAAACTGTTACTCATATTGCTCAAAGTTTTTTACGATTAGTTGATTGTTTTGTCTATAAACTAAAATTAATTTCATATCGAAATGTTCAGAAATCGAAAAACACAAATTCGATTCGAATTCTGCTTCTAAAATTGATCAGTTAGTATTCTTAACTTTGGTGGTCATACCCGTCTGAGAAGGAGGGATACTTTGGCTACCATTAGAGCTCTAAACAGATGACTGAATTCTGAAATAATATTCGCATAAAAATAAATTTTTGTCCAGCACTGGCAGGACTTTAATCACAACTTTTTATTAGTATTAAGATTTGAATACTTGTTGTCATTACATTTTTTTATGTAGATTCAATAAATAAAATAAAGAAGTTAAAAAAAAAAAAAAAAAAAAAAAAATATCGATACATTCAGAAACCAAAAATTCGATTTGAAAACCGTTTCTCGTTTTGATCTAACTTGTTACCTTTAGTTGGTTGTTACTCATATTGCTCAAAGTTTTTTACGATTAGTTGATTGTTTTGTCTATAAACTAAAATTAATTTGATATCGACATGTTCAGAAATCGAAAAGCACAAATTCGATTCGAATTCTGCTACTAAAATTGATCAAATGTATATTTTATTTTTGCCTTTTTTCCTATAGGCAAAAACTACTTAACATATGTTGTTGAAAAAATTTCTGTTTTTTTTAACTGTTGATTTTGTATAAAATAATATATTTAGAATATTAATGGATTTTTTTTAACCGATTTAAGAAAGTAAAATCACATCTGTTTTAGACATATTTTGACCATTTATTTGAGTTCGATTTCTGCTGGTAGTAAATAAGAAAAAGATGTAAGTCTTTTAAATACTGTACATTATTATTAATTAAAATTGAATTGTGTAAACGTACATTCACATACATATGTACGTTATAAAATCGTTTATTATAAACAATGTGCGCGCTTATAATTTCTTTTGGAAAATTTGTATAAAATAAACGGCAACCGAACGATAAAACACATTAACAAACAAACAAACAAACAAACAAAGAAACAAACAAATGAACAAACGTATTGAAAATGAAAATTTTATTGAATATAGACATCGTAAGAGCCGCAGTAACAATGTTCTAGATGAAATTATATTCAAATGGTAATGACACGAAGAACCGTCAGCAGAAGAGATGTAGAAGTAGAAATAGCAACAAGCTTAAAAACAAAAATAAGAAAAAAAAAAAAATTAATTAATATGAAAAAATATTAACAAGTCACATTTTCTCACCCATTTATCCGCCCCTTTACTCTTTCTTAAGCGATTTAAGAGACCAGTTTCCTCCCTTCCTCTCACTTTAACAGTTCTTTAGATATTATCTCTGGTTGTTTTTGTAGGAAAAATATGAAAATAAAATAGAAAATGAATGAATGAAATCGTTTCAATTGCTTGCAGGCAAGAGTAAAAGAAAAGTTAAATCAAATTTATTGAATATCGAATAAAAACAAACTAAAACCAATAACAATTTAATACATATTTCATATACATATGTATGTGTATAAAAAGTAAAGCATCCCAGTTGACCATGTCATCGTGAACGGTGGCTTCAATTACTGACGATTTTTATACCGATCAAAGGGAATAATAATTATGCAAAATAATAAACGTAACTTTTTTGTTGTCGATAATTTGATCGGTATTGACATCGACGTCATCAAAATTTATGTCATCAAAAATTATGTATGATATATATACGATACTGGTGAGCATATGGTATAGAGCCATTGTTACTAAGCTGTAGAGTTGTATCGCTCATGAACAAACGGGTTAAACTGAACGGATCATCTCAGTAAACGAGCTGAGCCGGTCATTAAGCTGATCACGTTTCGTTCAATAGTGTACCGTTCAATTTGAATAGCTTTTGTTCAGATTTCTTTCGTTCTTTCTATGTCATGTTCTCTTGTTTCAGTTGATATTTTACGTATTAAGAAAAGTAGCTTTTAAAGTATATGCAAATACATCATTTGCGTATCGATGTGGTATACCACGACTGTTTTTTAATGTAACTTTTTTTTTCAAACTTTCTTTATAAAAAAAGAAATAGAATTAATGGCAAAAATTATTTTTTTGAAATTTGTTTTCAACCGTTTGTGTCTTTTTTAAAATTAAAAAATTTTTAAGAAAATAAACTGAATCAAAATTCACAACTAAATGATTTTTAAAATTGTTTTTACATTTTCAAACAACCATTTTTTTTATCATATAACTTTTTATATTACTATCTTCTTTTGTGTGAGACTTCATCGGTTGTGATGATTAATGAATGACCGGAACATTTCAGTTTTGGTGCCGCGCCTTTCGTTCGGAGTGACCGAGTGAACGAAATGAAGGAACGGATCAGTCTTTTGTAATTGAACGAAAGTGACCGGTCACTGAAATGAACTACCCGGCACAGTTCTACTAAGCTGTTCATTCTTCAATTGAAAAACCCTGATGTGCAGGAGCTGTGGTTTCTACAAGACAGTGCAAGATATAAGACAGTTCGTGCCACAATTCATTTAATAAAGGAAGTTTAATGATTCGGATCCTAGAATTGGTATCCGGGATCGTACGGTTAATGCCGGTAGATATTTTGTCTGTGCTTTATCCAAGTTTTTCGTTGAAAAAATCTTTCAAAGAAAAAATAATTTCTAACATCTGTTCATAAACTCCGGAGTTATTCAAAAATTTATTTTCTGTCTAATATTTTGCGAACTTTTCTTCCCTTTATGGGGTAACTTGCAGGATAAAAACTTTTAGATTTAATAGGTTAACTTGCATGATAAAAACTATTTTATGTTTATTCCCAGACCTCAAAACATCTGCAAACCGAATTTTATCTGAATTAGTCTAGCGGTTTAGACATAAGAAGGTGGCAGACAGACGGGCGGAGTTACTTTCACACCACCGCGACCTCGGTGACTCACTTCCAATCGATGGTCCACATTTTTGATGACGCTGAGGCATAATTGAAATTCTATGCTGTTAATGTGCCGAATTATCTCATCCTTTAGCTCATGAATTGTTGCTGGTTTAGCAACGTATACCCTTTCCTCCATAGAAAGAAGTCCAACAGAGCAACATCCTGTGTAAATAATTTATTATTTTTTTCTCTCTCTTTCAAATTGAGGGTTTCTGTTAATAGTTTTTCTTTAAAAATTATAAATTATTTAATTGCAATATTTAACTTTTTCATTATAAATTGTTAATATCTAAGATATAAGGCAAAACCATTTCTGTGCAATATTTGTTTCCACACAGAAAAATTTTTTTTCGTGTTCAATACCGAAATTCATTGAATCAATTAATAAATTGTTTGAATGCGGAACTGTAAAGGAATTCGTGGATTCAAACAAAAGTTTAGAAAAAGTAATTATTGACCGAAAACAACAATTTTTTTAACAACAACAAAATACGATATCCAAGTTTGTTTTTTTGATATTTATGTATATGCAAACAAATTATTTTTTCAGACAAAAATTTTTTTGATTTTATTTATACTATAATTTTTTCTGTGCATAAGTGTAAAAAATTGTAAAACTTACTATTAACTAAATTAAATTAAGTCCAACGAGGTCAAATCACATGATCATGACGGCCAATTGACATCGCCACCATGTGAGATAACAAGGCTATTGAATTTGTCCCACAAAACAGATACTGTTTCGTTAGCTGTGTACCTAGTGCCACCACCTTGTTGAAATCACATATCGTCCACATCTATATCTTACAACTCTGGCTATAAAAAGTTAGTTATCATCTGACGATAGCGAACACCATCCACGGTAGCTGCCTGACTGGACTCATTTTGGAAAAAATACCGCCCGATGATGCCACCAGCATATAAACCAAACCAAAATTTTTCAAATTATTGCAGGATTTTTTCGATTGTATGCACATTTGGGCGATTAAGTTGACTGAAAAGGTCACGAAGGGCACGATATGCATTTTGATTTCATAATAAGTCTGAGTAACTTTAACGCCTCGCTCCATGGTTCAAATTGAGTTAGTTTGAAATTGAGAAATGTCAGATGAAATGCATAAACAAATTTGACGTTTAGATGTGGTTCACACTCAAGCTCTTAACATTTAACCACCCAATATTGGTAATAATAAGGATTTATTGGATAACTATATTTGATTAAAATTTGTCGTTTTAACTTCACGTTTGAAATTTAATTTTTAATTGTGAGATAATTCATAAAAAGGAATAAACATATTCGTAACAAATATTCCCAAAGCCGTGCAATAAAATGACAAAAATTTTATTTTATTAAAAAAATTTTTCAAATTTAATTAATAAAAAATATTTATTAAAATTGTGCTTTAAATGTTTCTCATATTCTTCTCAATGCATTTAAAGCACTATTCAACTACTTGATCTTGTTCTAGACTTCACTAAGGACAATTTAACAGATCTGAGTACTTATTTATCAAAATTGTATTAAATGTTTGTGTAATCAACAAATCAGACAATAACTTGAAGATGAGGACAAATTTCGTCGGCAGCTACCTGGACAACTGGGTAATCTTATGTATTTTGTTTGTATGTAAATATGTATATATATAGAATATATGTATATCGAAATTTATTTATATATGGAATTGTAAAAAATAGAAATTTATACATATTTGTATAAGTTTGTATGTAAGTGCATTAAGTAAACATTTATGATGTGTCGATGATGTTAAAATAATATAAACATGACAAGACAAGCACATGCATGCCGCACGCTATATTATTATTATTATTTGGATGGAATATTACTAACGTTTAAAATGATCAGATTTAATGTTTGTAAATAACAAAATATTTTTAAAGAATTTGGTGAAGGGAATTTCCACTTTGATTTATCATTATTCTTTTTTTTTTGTTGGGAGGGCCAAAAAATTTCCAACTCACTGAAGTTGTATTTGTAATAAAAGTTGAAATTACTTTAGGTCCCTGACAGAGTTAATCAAGGTCTTTACTTTATTTGCAGTAAAGCAATCTTAGACTTTATTTAAAGTTCTTTATACTCTCGTCTTAAGAAAAAAGTATAGGTTTTACTGACACTTTTCACTAAAAGACAAAAAGAAAAGATGTCGGAGAAATAGTAAAGAATTCATTATTTTGTAAATTTTAACTTTACATAAAATAAAATACCAGCATGCAATATTACGGGCGTATTCTTATTTGAACAAAAAGTAATGCATAGTAACTTAGTTAAACTGCTTTCGCAGTAATTTCTGTTACACTCTAGCACATGTTTAATTTAGATCCCACTGGACAGCATATGTTTGCTTGGTATACGCCTTGAGCAGTCTGCTTTCTAAAGTATAGAGGGGTAGGAATTGCTCGTTTGTTGTAGCAAATAAAACTTTAGAATACGCATGACTTAGGCTGCGTTGAACTTCCGAAGCCCGCACTACGAATAAATTGGCAGAACGGGGATTCAGAAGCTTAAAGTACAAAGCCGCTGGTAGATTCTGCTTGTAGACCATATCGGCGCTGATAATGGTTGAGGTGGCCCTACCTTGGCTGAAATGTTCTGGATGTGACGTAAGTCCAAAATCGTGGGAAGAGGACTTAGTTTCCCTGATAAGCATGATGTATGGCAGTTTTCTGGATCTAGTAAACCACGAGGTGCTGTTGTTTTGCAACAAATATCTGTAGAGTAACTAACCAGTAGTGATTATTAGTAAGTTAGTCAAGGGCTGTTGCTCTTAAAGGGCTTCGTCGAACCAACTGATTAAGCTTTGCTTTGCGCCTGGAAAATTGCATACAGTAGAGGTTAGAAGGTTAGATCTCTTCAGCAACAGTTTGGTCCTATGGCTACAAACTAATGGCAAAAGCTGTGACCTGTGTGTGCCGAGCTACACGGGGGCACTGATGAAACGTGAATAATTCACCAAGTGGCTATGGTCTATCATCACATTGGGCCAGCAAGGCAGGTGCTGCTATAAAGCAATGACATATTCTATCTTATTTAGAGTTATCCAGCCTTTGACAACCAACCTAGATATTGTATAGCCCCTGATAGTGCATGCAGTGTAGCCTTAGTGTCAGTACAATCTCGTATATTCTCCCGGCATACCAGTTAGCTGCCCTTATTATAGCCGTAATTTCCGCCTGCGTTACGCCACCGATTGTTATTTAACGAACTATTTGTTATATATTAAGCATGTCTAAATGCATTGTTAACTAATAGTTATTGGATGGGAAAACTGATTTAAAAATATTTAAAATCAAATACATTTTGTTTGTTGTGCTTCTTGATTATGTTTTCGTATCGAAGATACTTAAACATCTAAAATCATTAAAATTGACAGTAGCAGTATTCACTATTTATTGCATTTTTCATGGCTTTTGGTTTGCAATGCAATAAAACATTTGATTTTGCAATACAATAAAACACACAGCCGATATATTTACTTCATATAGAAAAACTGTGGTGAAATAGTGATATAAGTATTAAGAAGGAGTGTTATTAGAGGCAGTCACTTAGAAAATAGATTTGCTTACAAATATCCGCTGCAGGAATGCCAGGGCGACAAACGCAATATACGTAGCGAAATAAGCTATACGTAACCAGCTATTTTACGAATGTATTTTGTTGTGCACTTTTGCTACTGCTGCTCTTTCGTAACACATCTGCGTCAAATACTGAACTCTGCCAGTGTTGTTATGTATTTGCGGGTTTTTCATAACTTGAAATAATTTTTGCACATTTTGGCCATGAAATATTAAATAGACTGTCATGTTGTTTATCCAATGAAAATTGTTTTTTTTTCTGTTTTTGATTTGGTAATCATGACAGACATACAGTCAATAGAGTGATTAACACTTAAAAAGAAAAAAAAAAGTAATAGAAACAAAATTATGCCATTAATCAAATACGATCAAGCATTTGAATACACACATGTGCTTCTTATATAAATAGATGCATAATTCTCTTGTTTTCTTTTTTTTTATATTCAAATGCTTTAAAGTGTTAAAATCTTTTTTTTATTAAATAAAAATCATAAGCATCATAGTGAAGGTAATATATGTGAAAGCTTTGTTTGCTTTCCAGGCAGGCAACTTGTAAAGTTTTTCGAATGCATTAAAGAGTTTTGAGAAACGTATTAAAAAGAATTAAAATTTTTATTGGCGAAAGTATTGTGTAAACAGTTAAATACTTAACTACTCGTATGAACGCTAAAACCATGAGCGTTTGTAAAACTTATCCTATTTCAAAACTTTTTTCCTTCACCACCCTACTACTCAATCGGTTCATGGTTTTGCTATTGAAATTCAGAAAAACCGGGTCATGTAGAGCTGAGATTTATCCAAAATTAAAAAATATTTTGTGTGAAATTTTTTTAAAAGAAATTATATTGTATTTTTTTTTTGTAACTATACAGCTGCAAATAAATGTTCAACGCATAGGATGCACATTATATGCGGAGTACCGAAGGCCTTATGCCCACAATGGTGTTAACAGTAATTTTGTGGGACGCTGTGACTAACTGTACCGACCTATTCCTTCGCATAGTAAGTTGCGCGTGGTTAACAACGAAATACCTCACAAAAACTGTAAAGTAATACAGTTAGTTGAGGTAGACAGTTAACCAATGAGAGTGAGACACAAAACTCTCGAAGGCCAAAGAACAACAACAAGCCTGACCGCACTTTAGATATAATTACGATGACGCGAGAGCTGTTCCCCAGCCCAGAGCTGCTTTAAGATTTTTGAAAAGAAAAATTATTTGTTAATAATAATATTATTTGACATGGCGATTACAAGGCAAAAAAAGTTTTTCCCTTATACCGGTCCATATATATCCAACATATATCGAAATTTTTTATTTTCTGTCTATGCCCAGAACTCCTTTTAAAAGAAAAATTTTTTTTAATGGAAAAATTAGTTTAGACTACATTTCGGTTATATATGGACCGATATCAGGGAAATACTTTTTTTTTTTGCCCTGTAATCGCAATAGCCAGAACTACTTTTAAGCAAAAAAAAGTTGTTTAATTGCGCTTACGCGAAATTTTCATGACAAAATCGGTTCAGGCTGTATCTCGGGATTATATGGACCTATGTCTAATTCAGTAGTCGGCTACACAACTACAATAGCCGTTTGCAGCATTTACAGTCGTGAAGTTGTGAAGTTTGCTTAATACTTTAGGAAGCTTTCTTAACCCATTATATGCCACTAACTTTGAGGTTGAACTGCAAGCAAAACCACTTTACCCTTAGTTAGGGTTTTAGAAGCCAACGCAACGTAAGTCATTTGGCTTCTTAAGGTTTTATTTGCTACAACAAACGAGGGACTCCTTGCCCTCCTTATCCGAAAAACAGAATTCCCAGGTTAGGAATACGCCTAGGCTTAACCTGTTCCCCGGGGAGATACAGAGCGGTGCAAAAAAAACAGTATTAATTGCAAGTATTTTTTATGATAGAGGGAAATATGACAATTATATGTGAAACAAAATATCACCCCTGTTTTTAGTCGTCCAGATTTTCAATGACTCTGAAGCATAATTGAGGTTCCATGTCGTTTAGCTCTCAAATTTTTCTTGACTTATAGACGTACACAATTTCTTTTAAACATCCTTAAAGAAAGAAGTCCAACGGTATCACGTCAGGTAACATGGTATCTGATGGGGCAAGTAAGACCGTCTTGTTAGAACATATATCGTCCAGGTTCATGTCTTTAATTTCTGGCTTACGGTAACGGCTGTTCCTCATTTTCAAAGAACTACATTCCAACGATGCCGCCAACCCATAAACCGTGCCATATACTCACTCTTTGTGGAAGCATCGGCTTTTCAACATTCATTCGTGAAGTCTCATTTGCGTTAATATGGCTATTCTGTTTAATGGTTGTGCTGTAGTGCAATTCACTAACTTTTAACGATTTTAAAAGAGCATAACTTAACGCGAGCTATTGTGGTTTGCACTAACGCTTATGTGATTCACTAATTTATTTTTGGCACCTCTGGTTGTATGTTAAAAAAATTTGAAATAATGTGGCAGCTTTGTTAAAAATAAAGAAAACCACAAAGCGGAACAGAACAAAAACAAACAAATTTGCAAATAATTCCATGTTTAGGGTAAGTAAAACTATTTATATGTTTATTATTTTAAATATTTTTTGATAAATAAGATAAGTTCTTCTCACGGAGAACACGCCGACTGACTGTTGGAGTCTTCCGACAAGCCGTATGCCAAATGCTGTGAAGTTATTCTAGTAGAAATTTTAACGACATTGTTGTTAAGATAAACACCACAAAAATAATTGGTGTTTAGTTAACGCCAATCAGTCAGGCTATAAAAACAGCTGATTTAAAACGAAGACAAATAGTGTTAAGAACTGTTATAGAATCGAGAAAACACCAACGTTAGTGTTAACTTCTCTAAACGAATTTTATTGGCGTTAAAACAGGTTAGTGAATTGCACTACTGAACCAAGAAAACAAATTTAATTTGATGTGACTCCCATTTTTGCAGCAGGCTTCAACCATCTTAATGCAGTGCTCCATTGGGTACCTTTCCGTGGTTGAATTTTCTAGAAAACTGAAAAGAAGAAATGTGAAATTAAGATGGGCAAAACATTTTGCTTTAATGTGTGACTCACAATTAATAGGGTGCATTATGGTTGGACCATCCTTTAAAAAAAAAAATGAAGATAGAATTTGGTATTTTTCTTTATACTTTATTGAATTTATCACACAAACAAACAAATTTTCCTGAAGAAGTCTTCCAAAGGAAGACGAAATATTAAAAAATACATTAAAGAATTAAAAAAAAGGACCTTGAACTGAAGAAGTTTATTGCAAGTATGTTTTTTTTACTTTTATATATGTATTGAAAATGTATGTATTTGTATATGTATTGAAAATAGTGCTAAGAAGGGGATTTTTTCACTTTCTTTTAAAAATAAGGGTTCTTTTGAAAAAACAGAGCATTTTTAGAGGTCTTTGGCAAAAACATGTGAAATAATATTTTTATAGACTCATGTAAAAGTAGTTAGAAGTAGAGCTGCAAAACTAGCGATAGTCCGTCCATTCGATAGTGTATTTTAAAACTATCGATGCTTTCGATAGTATCGAATTCTAAAATATAAAATGAATATGCTTAAATTAACATAGCATTATTTAAAATTTTATTTTGGAGTGTGGTCCGTGAAAACCTAGCGAGCTTCAATTTTTTTTTCACAAGCTCACGAAAATCTCTGTACTCTGCACTACGCTGAACGGTTTTACATCGCTATTAGAGCGTTGTAAAAATTTTTTTACGATCTGTGTCTAAACCGTAGGTTTCGAGTGCTTTAAACAATGAGTCTATTTATGACACAGGCGTTTTTAAATAACTAAAATGAACCCGTTTTAGATGGTGGAATATATTTGACATGTTTTCTTCGCATTTAGCTTAGTTTTTTTTTCTTTTGTTCGCTCCTCAAAAAAAAAAAAAAAAAAACTCCCGACTTCCGAGAATCCCTCACGCGCTTTGTTTTTTCTTGAATTCCACCCTCACCACTGGTTTCCATATTTTTACACAAGCATCTACAAGCATACCTATGTAGGATCAATTTTTTCAGAAGTAGACAGTTGCATAATAGATTTACCATTGAAAATATATGAAAACCAAATGTCATTAACAATTTGTTAAATGAAGTCAAAGAAAATAGTATGTTTTCAAGTTTTAGTCGGCGATAAAGCCTTTGGATTTTAAGGCGATTATTTTGTTATACATATTTCTAGTAGTGAAAAAATCATACTTAATGTTTATAAAATTAAAAATTCCTAATTATTAATATTTTAAACATATTTTGCAATTTAATTTACAAAAATATACAAGCCGTTGGGTATTTTTAATCCACTTTGTTTTTGCTTCTATCACTATCGGATAAAAAATACCGATAGTGGACCAAAAATAAAACTATCGATAGTACTATCGATAGTATTGCAGCTCTATTTAGAAGAGCTGAAAAACTTAATGAATGGAAATTCGATTCGTGGGCTAAAATGGGTTAAGTCTTTAGCGGAGGCAGCTTTATAAGATTGTGTTATTTATATATTATACTTAAATACAATACCATAAACCATTACAAGTGTCTTGTTGGTAGAATTTAACGTAAAGTTTTCAAACTCTGTGCTCTTTGTCACTTGCAACAGCAATCAAATCTATATGTTTTCTCATAATTATGAAGTTTGTAAACAAAATTTTGACAATCTTCTGGCAAGAAACCAAAAGACAGCTGTGCTTATACCACTACCTGGTAAAGCTGCCTAGTTTTTTTTATTCTAACTATTGTTTGTTGTCTATTATTCAAACAAATTACTTTCATAAAAATAGAATTTTGTAATTAAATAAAATCCCTTCATAGCAACTGATATTTATCTTATCATATTTCAAACTCATATTAACAATTTAATTACATACGTTTTTCTAATCTCTTGTCGTGTTTTCGAAATGTTTTGTGCATGTTTATTACAGCGATAAAAACAATAATTACAACGGTCTACAGCAATATTTTGTTTATTGGCAATTTAATTTCTGAACCCCCTTTAAATTGCTTGCGGTTCTAGCTGGTGGTTTTCCAATAAACACTACAATCTTGCGACGTTACCTTCAGCCATCAGAAGCACTGCTTGGTGACTAAGTTTTTTATTTTTTTTTATTTTTATTTTTAAAAGTTGCCCTGTTTGTGTTGCTGACAAATGGCTTTTTCCCAAGTGGTGTATGTATGTGTGTGTAAGTGTTTGTGTGGGTGAAGCTGCCATTAGACTCTTCAAGAGTCCTGTCTAAATAAACTTTGAACGGTAACCTCTTTCAAAGTGGTTTGTGTATTTTTTTTTTATCAGGCGTAATGGCTTAAGTGTCAACTGAAATACTTTTCAAAAGAGATTAACTGGAAAAGTGAAAATGGAAGCTGCTGGATTTGTTGGGAAAATATAAAATGTATAAAGTTTATTAACTTATCATCAAAACCAATATTAGAATTTATTCAGTTTGAATATATTAAAGAAAATTATAAGAAAATTAAAGGTTAGAAGCTTCTAGCAAAAAAGCTTTCGTAGGTTTTCTTTAAGACTCTGATCAAGTAGAATAATTAATTGTTCCATATTTTTATATATTTTTAAATACTTTTAAATTTCTACTACTTATGGTTATTGACCTACTAAAGTATATGAGCAAATCCCGAAAAAGATCCACCAGAGCCAAAAAATTAAAAGTTATTAAAAACAAATTTTTTTACGCTGGTGTAATAGAGAAACACCAAAATTTTATTAATTAAATAAATTTAGCCAAAATTTTTTCAAATTAAATGAATAATCAGACGGCTGTGCTACACAAATACAATTTCTCATTTCTGACAATAATTTTTTAGAAGTTTTTTTTTTGTATTATAAAAAAATTCTGGGTATCCAAAAACTGCACCCATTTTCACATGACGGCAATGACATAAAAGCATCGAGAACTACATATTCACGCAAGAAAATATTATAATATATGAATAATATCTACTTTTTTAAGTATAAATTTGGTAAAAGTATAGTAATATTTTAATGTTCGAAATATTGTGGAAAAAATGTCACGTTCGACCTGTCACGTATCGACCGAAAAAGGTAACCACTTCGCTACAACAATACAACAACTTTCCAACGTTATAACAGACAGGACTGTCTTGGTCCAATTTAGAGCGGACAAGGAGGCTCTTGCTTTGTATCTGTGTTTTGCCCATATTAATCTATGGGGCGCTTGTTTGGTGGAGCGCTTTGCAGAAAACCACCTATTGCAGGGTCATAGAGAGGATGCTACGTACGTCTGCTTTGTTGGTAACTGGTGCTTCTTGCATAATGCCAACTGAAGCACTGATTACGATGATGCATTGATTACCAACTGATTTCATGGTAAAGGAAGTGGCCATTTCCTAAAAGCTAATGGAATGTGGAAAGATGCGACAGAAGGTCATGCTTCGATAATCGGAGGTATAATGGCCCTCCCGGAGAATATTGATTACTGTGCACCAGCTCTACTGCCCGATAATATATTTAACGAAATCATATCAAGAATGGCCTTGGCAGTAGCCCAAATAGGTCGCCAAGAGGACGTGCTTGAGATTTTCACAGATGGATCCAAGTTGGACCTGGGAGTTGGCTGCGGCATCTTTATACCCCATATGATGAAATTACAGCTATATTAGGAGCAGCTAACTGGTTGAGGTACTATTGGGTATACGGGGTGAATATCCGAATCTGAACTGATAGAAAGGCTGCGTTGAATGTGCTTGTGGGTGTCTATACGATGCCCACGTTGGTCAAAAAATGCCGAATATTAATTAAGAGCATCAGCCCTTAAGCCAACTCACCCGTCAACCATCGCCACTGGTTCCTTACAGTACACGTATCTGTTGTATAGGCAACAGATCCTCGGGAGATTGTTAGCCCTCGAAAAAAGCCATCACCAAACGATTATCAAGGATACTAACGCTCCCTTCCTGCGATTTAGGTTTCAACCACAGCCAGAACGTTTCAGACAAGGCACCTTAACCATGATCAGCCCGGGTCGAACCGGAAGCAGAACTTCCCGGGGGCCATGCTGATCCCCGTTCTGCCAATTTATACCCTTGGTAAGGGTTTTGGAAGCCAACACAACATAAGTCATGTGGCTTCCTAGAGTTTTGTTTGCCGCACCACACGAGGGACCCCTTCCCCTCTTTTCCCCGAAAAACAGAGCACCTAAGCTATTAATATGCCAAGGCAAAACCTGTTCCCCGGGGGGAAGAGCTCATCTAAAGCGAGGAGACAAAAGCTGTAAGAACCAAGTGCAGCGTTAACTTGTAGGGACTGCACAGATCAGCTGGTCATGGTGAGGTTACCTGCCGAGTAGCGAGGCTAACATGGCCTGCGCAGGATCGTAGGAGGACTACGGTCCTAAGGGGTCTTCCCCGTCAAAGGCTACGTACCTTAATGGCAGTTCTGACAGGACAGTGTCACATAGGGACGCATGCTAGGAGGTTACATCTTCCATTTAATGATTACTGTAGAAGTTGTAAGAATGAGGAGTAGGAAGAGAGTGTTTAGCACTTCCTTTGTTGGTGCCCGGCTCTCTGTTCTACGAGAGCGCTCTATATAGGCGGACCGATGCTGCACGGGTTAGCAGATATATAGGAATGCGGAGAGAATGGACTGGATTCCTTTATCCGGCTTTTTGGGTTGGTTTGAATCGGAACCGTTGGGGGTAGTGTAAGTCTCATAGGCTGCACTCCTTCCACAGGCAACACAACGAAAGCAGGAAAAGACCCAAGTGGGCTGGTTTCATAACACGGCTGGCTAGTCTAATTGTTTTCGTGAGTTAGCTAATCGCAAATAAAAATTTTATTTACTGTTTATAGGGCAATTTTTGTTATTTACAATATTTTTATTCACAAATAATCTGCGCGTTTAAAAGTAGAATATAAGTATTTATTTCGTTTTGAATATTTTTCTTTTGTTTACCAACTAATCCTTTTTAATACGGGCTATTTGTAATAGACTCATCTTCAATATTTGTTTTTCTTTCAATTTGTAATGCCTGCCATTATTATCCGCTAAATGTTAATCAGAAATAATTCGAAAACAATTAATATCAGCGTTTAGTTATAAAATCTACGGAAGGAACTTGAATTCCAATGAAAAACAATTTTTTTTTCTAAAGATAAACTACTTAATCTAAAATGCTTTGTTCCAAATGTTAATTGTTTACGTCTGCTATAAATATTTGAATCTAATGTAGTTATCAATCACTATAGGAAATCAATTCTTTATCGAGATTAAGATTATCAATACAATTTTTCGTAATTGTTTGAATTGATGGGAAATTAAAAAAGTACAGTGTAGTCTTTGTGCTGAAATTATGTTTTCTAATAAGAATTAGGCAGAGCAAGACCCTGAAGTCTTCCACGAGAAAAGACAAGCAGGAATACTGATGATCTAGATTCACTAATTCCGGTAGTATCAGCGTAATTAGTGAACAAAGAGAAAATATTGGTAAAAAACGATTACAGCTATTGACTATTGCTAATGATAAATTTTATTTTGTTATTTTTAAAACAAGAAATAAATTTTTAAATTTTAAATATGAAAATAATTTAATTATATAATTTTTGCTTTAAAAAAAATTAAGAATTTCTAATATCATATCATGGTGTTATTCGTCTGGTACAAGTTCAACCTAATTTGAGCCAAGAAATATTTTTATTTATTACCTTGATCAAAGAAGACAGAAAAAAATAATTGATTACACTAAAGCTGTTTTACAGTCGATACACTGCTCATCAGCACCCACTAGGATTCCAACTCAGTACCATGTAAATATGATGTATTTTTAATTTTATATGAAAACCACTCAATTTTTGTGTGAGTTTTATACAAATATTAAAGACTAGTCGCTTGTTTGTGTTGTCGAAATATCACATAATTGCCTCTATTCAAAAATTAATTTGCGTTTACGAATTTTTATTATATTTTCGTACTTATAGACAAGAGAGTATTTTGAAAAATTTTATTTAATCACAAACTTAACGAACACAATTACGATAATCGACGTATGCCCAGTAAAAGTGGTAAAGTTTTGACTGGTTACTATAAGCATAGCTGATTACGGGAGGTGACTAAAATCAGATCTGCAATTACCCCTGTGTGCGCTGTTACGTATAGGTGCAGTTTTATCAGCTGTTTACGTTGTAAGTTTACGAATTTTTACTATTTTCCTGTTCGAGTACTTTTTGGGACAAGAGAGTTTTCACAGAGTAATTTTTACAATTAGTTGAAAAATTGCTCATGTACTGAGCACTGTCACTCATCTTGATGTGATGTGATGTCACTCATCTTGTTGTGCTAGATAACAGTAAAATAAATAAATACTAAATACTGCATTTTAATGTAAAGTAAATGAACATAGCTATTATCAGAGTCTCTCCCTCTCTCTCTTTCTATTCTTTCTTATGTTTTGTTTACAAACATTACATGGAAAATTGAGCACTTTTCATAGAAATATTCCAAAACACACTAAAAACAATCAAGTTAAAAATTGCCAATTAAGGGTTAATTTAGTTATTATTTAGAATTGGTACGAGAAAGTCTTTCAAATATTGATATTTTAGGAGTAAACGTGCAAAAATGTATAATATGAAGATCAACAATCTTTTTCTACTTAATTTCTGGATTTTACTTACAGGTGCTTCTATAATTATTTATTGATTATCATGTGCTAGATTTTTTTTTATCTTTTATTTATTTATTGAATCTTCACAATGTGAACTAACAATAAATATTCAAATCTTAATACTAAATGCAATAAATTAACTAAGTCCAGCCAATGGTAGACGAAAAGTTTTATTATGCGGGAACTGTATCGGTAAAATCACCTACTTAACGCTCTGATGGTGGCAACGGTATCCCTTCTTCTCAACAGAGTGTGGCCGCTAAAATTAATTATGTTTCGTGCAAGAGGGCTTGGGTGAAGTTCCAATTTGCTGATATACCTTGTCAAAAATAAGCGTTATTTTCAAATGTTGTGAGTTACGCGCGTTCGATTTTTGCACTTGCACACATGTCTGTTATACTTATATGTTGGCAATATCAGCCATTTCGGATTCTCAGTTTGCTTTTGACAGATAAAAATGTTAGTTGTGTTTTGGTGTGCTCTTCGATTTTCTACTAAATTTGCTAAATTTTGAGCAAAAACAACGAAGCATGAGCATCGCTCAGGAGCTGTCATCATCAACGGTTATCCAGATTTCCTGAAAAAGTTCATAACTGGCGACGTATCATGGATGTATGACTATGACATTGAAACCAAAGCCCAATCGTTTCAATGGAAGCATCCAGAAGAGCCAAGACCGAAAAAAGCACGCCAAGTTCGGTCAAATGTGAAGGTTTTGTTCACTGTTTTCTTCGACTGCAATGGCTTGGTGCATCATAAGTTTTTGCAGCAAGATCTTACAGTTAATAAGGAATACTACCTTGAAGTTATGCGCCGTTTGTGCGAAGCAATTCGTCAGAAACGCACAGAATTGTGGAAAAAACAATCACGGATTTTGCACCATGATAAACCACCAGCTCACACATCGATGTTTGTGCGTTAGTTTTTGGCCGAAAACAAAACCGTTATCATCCCTTAACCACCGTATTTACTTGGCCCCCGCTGACTTTTTCCTTTTCCCAAAACTGAAGACACCGATGAAAGAAAGAAAAGCGTTTTGCTACCATTGAGGATTTAAAAGAAAAATCACAACAGAAGCTGTTGGCGATACCAAAAAGCTCCTTTGAGAAGTGTTGCGAGAATTGGAAAAAACGCTGGCATAAGTGTATTATATCTGATGGGGAATTACTTTAAAGGGGATAATAAAATATACTTATTGATGAATAAATAAATACTTTTTGAAAAAAAATTTTAATATAATTGTTGTTTATTTGAACTTGATGTCACTTGTTTTAAAATTATTCGTTTATTAATGTTTCGATATTTCGACACCCCCTTGTGTGTCTTCTTCAGGAAAATATCTAAACTTAGAAATTAAACATTTTAATTTAAAAATACGTGACCTCAAGCTCAAATAAACAACAATTATATAAAAAGAAGGTCGAAAAGCTAGGATCAAGATAGGATTAAAAAAAAAATTTAAATAACGGTTATTTTGATCAGCCCTCGTACATATGTTTGTCAGTTAAATTAGATTGGGTTTAACAGGCTGCAGAAAAAACTAGGCTACTTTGAACTAATTTCGCTTCCGCTGTATTGCCTAAAAATGATATGCCGGCCGTTTAGTAGATATAGCTATCGTCCACCGTTTCAGATGTGAACCAGTCTGAGCATCGCATAAAACATACGACTTGTATGTGTATATTTTCTTGGGTGGCATGTCATAACGTCCAGTGACATAAAATCCATGGACGTTATGACACACTTAAAAGTGTCATAAGGTCCATGGACGTTGACACTTTTGAAAGTGACATATTGTCCATCACGGTGGTGTCGTAACGTCCGTGGACACTATGGCACTTTGCCGAGTGTCATAACGTCCATAACTTAAGTAATAATAAAAAATTTTTATTTTTAAGTTGAAAATTTTGATTTTAATACCTTTATCATAACTATATACGAGTATATGAACGCATAGGTACAAAAAGAGAAAAACGACGGTCTTTAATTTATTCTTTAATATGTCAGCGAATGATAATGCATTTCTCGCTAAATTGTGGACACATCGTTGTCAAACTGTGAACATACCGCCGTCAAATTGCGAATAGATGGCACAAAAATACCGGTATTAAATTGAGAATGTCTCGTTGTCAACATGAGATCGATTTGTTCAATTAAGAACGAATGTTGTCAAAACGACAACACCTTTTGTCACCTGATATGATTTGTTTATAATATTGCAATTTCTGTGTTTTCTAAGTGCTGTTGTGTAAAAAGAAATATATATGTACATATATATATATATAATAATGTAAAGGACAAGCAATTTGATTTATCTGATAAGCAATCAAATGAAAGAAAATTGTTTTATGTATTGATAGTAATATTAAAAACCTCAGATACTGATATATGTATGTGCAATGCCCAATTGCTAATCAAGTTTTTGGTTTGGATAATCTTTGTTACTTTGCATTGGTTGATCACTCATAAAGAAAGTATGAAGGAAAAATCGGCGCCGATTCCTTTATGAGTGATCAACCAATGCAAAGTAATAAAGACTATCAAAATCAAAAACTTGATCAGCAATTGGACACTAGACATTGTTTTAGTATCTGAGGTTTTTAATATTATTATCAATACATAAAACAATTTTCTTTCATTTGATTGCTTATAATTATATTATAATTCCCTTTATATTCATAGTTCCTTTATAAGTAATCAATCAATGCAAAGTAATAAAGACTATTAAATAAAAAATACAAATAGATATTGGAGAAGAAAGCGATTCAGAAACAAAAGATAGCGAAGAAAATGCTATCAACATCAATAGTCAGGTGACAGAAATCTTAAATTGCGTTACATGCTTGGCAGGTATTTTACAATTTGTTCTCCTGGTTTTCAAAATTTGGACACTAAATCTAAGAAACGTAATTCAACTTTGCCTTTACTATAGAAAAATGTTTGAACGTGATATACTCCTAAATATATCTCAATAAGCGATTATTTATTTTGATAATAAAGTACTTTTTACTTCTGTGAAAACTCATTTATGTAAAAGAAACTCAAATTTTGGTTTAATTTTTCAAGGGAATATTAATACGTATATTTAAAGAGAACAAATTCTGTGTTGAAATAATTACTTCTTTAACCAAAAAGAGTGAAAGTGTTAATTTCTTGTAGGCAATATAAGCAAGAGTTATGCATCAAAGTTTTGCAACGAAAACGTGGGCCAATTTGATAATGGAAACGGCTTTTATTGGTTCGCATTATCACTGAAATATACGGTTATCTTCATATACAAATTCTTTTCTAATTATGTGCCTTATGACATTTTTAAAAGTGACATATTATCCACTTGCAAAGTGTCACTATGCCCATGGACACTATGAGATTTTCAAAAGTGTCTTAACGTCCATGGACCTTATGACACTTTTAAGTGTGTCATAACGTCCATGGACATTATGACACTGGACCTTATGAAATGCCACCTTTTTTTGTCATTTGTAAATCGATCAACAATTTTTTTGTTAATGGTTATTTTTTTAAGGCTTACATTATTATCGGTTGTAGTGAGAATCTTTTGTTGCTGCTTATTTTATTTACCATTTTTGTTCTCAACTCCTGTAAAACTACGATACATATTTTTTATTTATTATCTTGTACTTTTATGGATTAGTTTTTCCTGCACGTACATACATATGTAAATAAGCCACTCGTTGTAGGCAATTTGTTTTTGTTTACCATATACGAGTATGTACATATGTAAATGTGTATGATGAGCTTGTACTAAATATACTTATGTATGTGCTTATATTTTTAGTACGCTGATATTTATCCATACGAGTATTGTTGTTACTGTTAATAATTCAAGCGTAAGTGGGTCGTTAATGTCATTATTATGTATTCATTAAACTTCATTAGTTACTGTTAATAACAATATTAAATATTAATTTTATATTTAGCCTGAAAAACATTTCAAAAAGAAAACTAAAGTTTCAAACTTTCACAAATTGATGCCATGAAAAATTATTAAAAAATATAAAGCAAACTTTGTAGTATAGTTTAAAGGATTTGTACTCGTATACGCACTTTAAATGAAAATTTGTTGCGAAACTGTTAATTTTTTAAAAGGTTTTTTAAAGAAGTAGAAAATTATATTTTGTTTCATGTTTTTCCGTTGGTGTTTATGTACCAGAATGTAGGTGCTTGTACTCATTCTTTTCGTGCTTATGAACTTCTTAGTAAATGGCTCTTTATGTGCAAAACTTGAATTTAAAAGGGCGTACCAGCCCGGGTATACGTAAGTGCTGGGGAGTGGGCTGTGTATTGTACATACGTGTTTACGTATTTAGGAATGCCTGAGATTGTGTGGCGTTGCTTTTTGTATTTTTCTCGAAAAAGGAAAACTGGCGGTTAATACTGTTGGCTGGATGGCTGTTTGTGTGTTGTGCATGTTTTTGATGTCAAAACAACATCAACAAGTGGGCTTTTTGTTGTAACTATTACTACAGCAGCACTTTAGTTTTTGTATTCGATGAAAATGAAATACTCTATGCCTTTAACTGTGCACGTTGAGTATTGTTTGTGCATGTGAGTGAGCGTATATGAAGGTTGACTTTTTTGAATTTGTTTTATTTGTTTTATTTTTTTCTCATAAATTCCTTGTACTTGTACATTCTAGTTGTTTATTGTTTTGTTTTATATACATAAATATTGTTTTCAATTTCATATGCAGGTATTTTTTCATATTCTTGTTCCTGCATGTTTTTCTTTGTTGAGGTCAGAATAGAAAGTGCTTAAAAAAACTTAAATATTTAAAAGTTTTTCGAGGTTAATTACACACATATGTATGTATGTACATATTAATATTGCGCCAATATGAAGGTCCTTTAAATACAAGTGCAGTAAAAGGAAAAATAGTCTTTCAACATGCAAAAAAAAAAAAAAAAAATTATACACTTGAGTATTATTTTTAAGAGGTATAAAAAGCGATGTCATGGCGTAAAGTTTTTATTTTTTGAATTTTTTTTCCAAAGAATTTTTATTGAAAACTACGAGTAACATTGTTTGGAGAAAACATTGTTCATTTTAATACGCTTATACGATATTAGTTTCACTTGTATGTTTCCATGTTTGTTTGTTTGCAACATGCCATATGAGTGATTATTACATATCGTTAGTCTCATGTAGAAAGGCCCTAACTTGTATTTTTACTGAATCTAAAATTTTTAGGGATTCTACTACGCTTCACATAAATACCCAGCGTCACAACACTTTAATTTAATACTTTCATAAATATCGCTTTTACAAGCAATTGTAGAACAAAAGTACTTGTAGATGAATCCAGGTACACAATTTCCATTATGATTTTTGCTTCGCCTATAAAATGGCGATTATGTTTGTTAGGGCCTTTCTGCATGAGACCAACGATATGCAGTTATATAAAACTGTATATACAGTGTTGCTACTTTAGTGCGGAAATTGGAGTTGTCGTATTGCTTGCGGAGAAGTGGGAGTATTTTGGGGGTTCATGAAAACGATTTTGGGAATTTCCAAAAATTTCAGATTCACTTTGCTAACCGGTCTGTAATCGGTTTTTCATATTCGGTGCGCGTTTTAAGTTTTGCAGTTTGCTTAGTGCGGAAATTGGAGTTGTCGTATTGCTTGCGGAGAAGTGGGGGTGTTTTGGGGATTCATGAAAATGATTTTGGGATTCCTCAAAAATATTGGACCCACTTTGCTTAACGGTCTGTACACGGTTTTTCATATTCGCTGCGCGCTTTTGCCGTGGTACATGCATCTGAACTATACATGGTCATTCGCTTTAGTGCGAAAATTGAAGTTGCCTATTACTTCTTCGGAGGAGTAGGGAGGGAGGATGTGCGGCATTTCCTGAAATCGTCAAAAACTCCAAACTGCGTGGCTAGCTGCATCGGAACCGGTTTTTCATATTCGTGTGCGTTTTGTCCATGACACGTGCACCTTACAAGCCATTAGATTTAGTGTGAAAATTGAAGTTGCCATATTTTTTCCGGGAAAGTGGCAATTTCTGAAGCCGATTTTGGGAATTTAGTCTAAAAATTGAAATTGCCATATTTTTCTCGGGAAAGTGTGGAGTATTGGCAATATCTGAAGCGGATTTTGGGAATTTCAAATAAAAAATAAAAAAACCTGGAATGCGTTATACGGATAATTATCCCGTTATATGGATAATTATTTTAGTTTAGTATCGAAGCGTGGTTTTTAGTTTTTTATATCATTTTTATTTATTAAATATTCAAATAATTGAGTTTTATTCACCATATTAGCTTCCAACATTGAAACCAATCACAAATTATAAACAGTTTGTTTTCTTTGTTTCCCAGCTGTCTGTATGTCGACGTTTCATAGGAGGTAGCCTAATCATCAGTAGACTTTGGAAATTTTTAAAAGATATTCTCAGACATTCAACTTTATATCCCAACAATCTAAAAAAATGATTAAGAATTTAAAAAGAATGCTCTAATAATACCTGTCAAAACACAAAGAACAACTTCCTGTGTGAAGGCGTAGGTCGTTATAGTTAGTCACAGCGACGTTAATACCATCTTGGATATATGTTAATACCATCTTGGATATATGGTCTTTGTCATCCCGCCCCTCCTATACTTAGCAAATTTACTTTGCAACTGTCTAGTTACTAAATAAATAAATAAATATTTTAATAATATCTGTCAAAACACAATTTTTTTTTATTTATACACGGCTCTACCTTTCTTTACACCTTTCTAACAAATGCACCACTTTTTGTTGCTCCGATTTGTTTTTTGAAAATAACAAAAAAGCAGAGAACAAAAGTTCGAACAATTGAGTTTAATTCACTATATTAGCTTCCAACATTGATACCAATAAAAAAAAATTATAAACAGCTTGTGTTCTATGTATTCCAGCTATTTATATATATATACATTTCATAGGAGTTACCCTAATCTTTTCTTACGAAATATCAATTGTTAGCAAAATATCTGTGTAAACCATTAGAACCAATATTGACGCATATGTTCGGTTGCTTTAAAATGAATAACAAAAGAGAGTGTGTGGGCAAGTTTGACCATTTGCATATGAAAGACAGGGTTTTAGTGTCTTTGTTAGTGTTGAACGATTTTTCAATCAACAAGTGAAGTTCTCTGATGCTTATTTGATATACGTATAATATTTTATCTAAAAACTGAATTTACGAAAGTTCAAAAGTATCCATTGGGATTTACGGTTTGGCGAGGGTTAAATGTTATTGTGTACTACGTAGTGAAATAACGTCAGCCTTGCTGCTGGAAGTGACTTCTGTGCCTCTTCCTCTCATATTTTTGCTAAACAACTTGTTGTTGGCAGTTGTTTTTGCTAACGTTTTTTTCTTCTTACATTTGATGAATTTAGGTAAATAAATAGTGATTTACATATACATGCTGTCATTCAGGTGCCTGTTCTTGTTGCTGACAACCATGTTGCTGGTACAAACTGTTGATGGCGTTGTTGCTGTTGCTTTCATTTAGAGGGCGATGTTATTTTGTTTTTGACACTTTTTGTTTTTGTTGTTAACTTTTCTTATTTTCATGGACATGTACATGACTTTTTTCCATTTTCAGTGATTTACGTGTTTTCTTTAGATATTTTTCTTTTTTTTTTGTTGCAATTCCTGTTGAATTTTTATTCTGTTACAATGAAACTGGTATTGCAGTAATTAAGTACAAACATGCATACATTCACACATGCACTTGCAATTGTGTGAGTGTGCTGATGCATTCGTTTATGCTTGAATGTTGGCTTTTATTTTTTTATTCACTTATACATATGTATGTGTGCTTGAAAGTCAAGGTTTTTGATCCTTGAAAAATGTGTTTCATTTTGTTAATTTTTTTTTATACATTTACTGAATTTATTTGTCAGTGTAAACATAAGCTTTTGCCTTTAATTTAGTTACTTCATAGCCGTTGTTACATTTTAATTGCGTTTTATTTATGTAGTGAGTTAAAAAAAAAAAGAACTTAAAGACCTTTTTCAGAGAATAAACTTATGCATGTTTTATGTAATTTACTTCGTTCGGTGGAGAGAGGCTCTGTTGTGGGACTAATAATGTATTTTCATTTGGGTGTTTTGCTCAAAACTAGCAGTAATAAACATGTTTTCCCATAAAAAGCAAAGCAACTCAAGCTATATGTAAAAAAGAACATATGGTTGATACGACAATACTCTAAAGGCAACATGCTATTGTTGAATTATATGATTATTGCCGACAATATTATATTGTTATATTAAAACACAATTGCTATGACTGATTATAGTTTTGTTAAAAAATTTTAAATGCTTCGTGTCTATCCGCTTTAAAATTGTTGAAATTGTAAGTAATCATAGAACAAATTCAAGTTACCATATTACTGCCATACCCAACCATATTACGATTATTACACCAAATAATCTGTCTTTTGCATAAATAATCATTAAGCCTTCATAATAACGTCGCAAATAGATTAATTGTGATAAAACCATGCTGTACACATAAAATAATTAAAACAAAGAAATAGTGTATGACTTCGATGTGATAAAAAAATTAACTGCCTGTTCGCCGATGTCGAAAGGATAAGTTCTTTCGCACTCTAGGCGAAAGAAAATTGATTTGAGTTTTTTTAAATTTTATTCTATGCAAACGATGTGTGAAAATTCAATTAAAATACATAAGTTTATGCGAACGAATAATAGTGACGTAGACAAACCCAAATTGATTCGAATGTGAGTGAATAGCTTTCTTTCGCATACATTTTCATTCGATATCGTAGAACAGGCTGTAATAATTCGAAAAGAATACTATGGACTGCATGCGTCTGATTAGAATTAAGGTAGCAATTTCCTCTTTGATCCATTAGCTGCAAAAACCAAATCATTTATTAGCGTTTTATCTGCGATTGCAATATGAAATGTCATACATAACCATATAAAAATGATTTTTTTTCTAAACACATTAAACCTGATATCAAACTTCTCTTGTGTCACACCTTAATTCGTCCAATTTTAACATACGGTTGCCAAATTTGGTTTAATGTTTCACCTTCCTATATTGAAAAAATATGTAAATTCGAAAGAAGATGCCTAAGAACATGCACTTCGTTATACAGATCCCCAAGTAGTGAATTTACGAAACATGTAAGTAATTCAAAACTATACAATGCTGCCAAAGTTAGCCGAATTGATAATTTCATCATACACCTTTTTAGAAATCATATTAGATCTTGTTTTGACCGCTACGAAAATAACCTAATAACGGCTCCCTATTAAGTCAACGACGAATATGTGTCCAAAACACTTCAACCTGGTTATGTTCCTCCTGAAGCATTCGTATACCTTGATAAGAACGGTTTTATACAAGACTATGCAGGCGTCCCTATAATTTTTCATATATATAGAAGAGCAAATGTTAAAGCTACCTCCAGCAATCAATTGACAGCTGAGAATAGAAGGTTCAATACGAACTTTTTTCGTGAGGATAAAAACATATATCCAAATTTAAATATTAATAAATACTAGTGGCTAGGTTAAATAACGTATTTTTGTTTTCTTTTCATTCCTCACCTTTTATTTTACTATAATAATTGCTATTGTAATGTTTTTTAATTATTTTTCATTACGAAACATTTGCTAATAAAACAGATACAACCTTGTAAAAATTTGTATAAAAAGTATAATTAGTTTTGAAGAATGTATATATTGTATATATTTATACCTATATGTATTATACTAGAGAGTTCGTGTATAGTTAATTGCTATTTATACTATTGATTTGTTTATTTTTTAGTAATTATAATAAAAATGTTCTTTAAATAAACGTTCTAAAAAACAAAAACAAAATTATTGAATATTACATAGTATGGTTGGACTCAACAATAGTATTTTTGAACCTAATAATTTTTAATAGCTGCTACAATAGTATGGCTAGATACATACCGTAATATGGTCGGATGGCTACATCCATCATAATACTATTGGCTACCATTCGCTCATATATGCTTACATCTTAATAATTTAACTTTCTATTTCCGCGATCGTTCAATCTATATTTATTTATAAATTTATTAATTTTCTCCTGTTGAACTTTATAACTTTTAACTTATTTTTTAGTATTTAATTACTTATTATTATTTAACTATACTATTGCAAATAAATTTTTAAAGTATAGAACGCGCAGCATGGCCGGCGTAATTATGCCCACGATGGTATTAACACTAACTTATAGCGACGGTATGTCCAACTTTGACGACTTATGCCTTCACATAAGAAGTTGCTGCGTGGATAACAAAGAAATACCTTAAAAAACTGTAATTAATTAAGTTCTATTCACTATATTAGCTTGTACATTGATACCAAGCAAAAAATTATAAACAGCTTGTTTTCAATGATTCGCAGCTGTCTATATGTCGACATTTCATTGGAGCTGCCCTAATCTACTGATGATTAGGGTAGCTCCTATGAAATGTCGACATATAGACAGCTGGGAAATATTGAAAACAAGCTGTTTATAATTTTTTGTTAACTAATACAGTTAATTCACTTAAGAAGTGATAGCGAGGGGTAAAACTCGCAAAGGCCAAACAACAAGCCTGAAATAATTACGATAACAACAAACCTGAAATAATAACTATAATGCCAGAACAGTTCCCCAACCCAGAGCTGATTTACGACTGAATTTTGAAATTAGGTTTTTAGTTTATGTATATTTGTACATCGGGTTTTAGTGCAAGTTTTTCCTTTCTTACATTTCTTACGAAAGATTTTTTTACAATACAACTTTGCTATGATCAATAATTTTTGATTGAAGAAGACCAAAAAATGATTAAGGCGGGCATTCATGTTGCATCGTGACCCGAGTTCAAATCCGAAAATGGGTGCTGATGAGTAGTGTAGCGGCTAGGAAACAGCAAGTTGTCCCCCAGCTAATAAGGTTTGATTATTTTGCAGGTATATAAAACTGCCTGAACAGTATTGCTGCTTTAATACAAAAATTAGAGTTGCCATATTGCTTCCGGGGAAGTGGGGGAGATTTTTGGGATTCACGAAATCGATTTTGGGAATTCGAAAAAAAAAATTCGGAACCACTTCGCTGACCAGTTTGGAACCAATTTTTCATATTCAGTGCGCGTTTTTGCCGTGGAACATGCGTATAAACTATTAGTAATAATTTTTAGTGCAAAAAATGAAAATGCCGTATTACTTCTGAGGAAGTGGAGCGATTTCCCCAAAAATTTTTAACCCTTTCGGTAACCGAAACGGAACCCGTTTTCCATATTTGTTGCGCATTTTGACCGTGAAGCGTGTATCTCAGGAATGCCCAATAGTTCTATATGGAAGAGCAAACACCAATACATTTAAGAAAAAACTCATTTTATTTAACAAATAAAGCATGTGAAAGTGTTGCTGCTTTGCACTTATGTGTGTACATACAATTGTGTATATCAAAGCTCACAGTTTACGGCTAAATGCTTTTACAAAAACAAATGGGCACCAAGCGTATAGTGCTTGGGCACTCCTGGTGTATTTGAACTGTTAACGGTCACTTGATTTAGTGTTATACAGATAATTATCTAGTTATTGGATAATTATTTAAAAAATTATAAACAGCTTTTAGTTGCTGTATTTTAATTAGTATTATTTTAGTTTGATATCGAAGCATGTTTGTCAGTGTTTTTAACTATATTTATTTACGGCATGCAGAGCTGTCGTAAAATCATAAGTCTGAAAATATTAGTATGAAAAAATATGAATACTGTGAGCATTCTGACATAATTTTTTTTTAAATTTGGGTTCGCTGAGATGTTTAGGGTTTAGTTACGGAAAACTCCGCTTTAAAAGTCTTGTTACGAGTACTTTCTGACACTTTTATTCAAAGCATATTATAAAATATTATGACAATATGCGTGATATGACACCGTTTGAATTCTCCAATTGTGTTTTTAAAGATATTAGAACATTTTGCTTCTTGAATTTTTAATAATTTCTTCAGAATATTGGGATATGTAGTTAAATGTTAGCAAATATATTTAAAAGGTTTTCAAGTTTTCTGATGATTAGCGTCGCTCCTATGAAATGTAGACATATAGATAGCTAGGAAACACAGAAAAGAAGCTGTGTTTATATTTTGTTTGTTATCACTATTAGAAGCTCAATAATTTTTGCTTTTATTTACTTAAATAACTTACGAAAAACTTTTTTTTATTTCAAGAAAACAATCTATGTTGGTAGGATAGCAGTAAAAATATTGAAATATCCCCTCCCCTCGTTTCTTATGCCTATTTTTCTTGTAGTTTGTAGAGTATATCTGCATTTTTGCTAGTCAACAGATTTTATTCCTTTTAATGTTACGGATGAAGCTGCCCAAGCTCTTTATAGCCGTGATAGATTATAAACACAAATGAAATAAGTTTTAGAAAACAATATTTTTATTTCATTTAAATGTGTTAAAATTCCTAAAATTATATACCTACATATTTTAAACCGTGAACGAAATAAACTTATATTATTGAAATACAAACTGTTTATGTATAGCTACTCAGAGCAAGACTTCGTCGTGGTTCTAATAAGGTGGACTTTTAGTGAATAAAATATGACGTTTTGTATTAAATATAGTGCGGTATTTTGGAACCGCGTGGAAAGTCTTGTTTTCCCACTCAGCTGTTAGTGAAATTTCAGAACAAAATATCGACAAAAATAATACAACTGTAGCGATTTTTAAGTGGCGGTAACAAGAATTACCTCATTTTTCTAAAGAATTACTTCAAGTTTATTTCCTTTTGCTTCTTTAGAGGAGATAAGATAGTTTGGAATCGAAGAAATTGTTTAAATTTAACTTACTCAATTGCATTTGAAACTTCAATAGTTTATTAATTTGTCGATTATAGAAAAAACTTGATGGTCGTACGATACGAGTAAAAACTACTAAGTCCTTTGTTACTTTTCTTTGTGAATCTGCTTATAAAAGA
The DNA here is from genome assembly GCA_914767995.1 of Thecocarcelia acutangulata. Classification (NCBI taxonomy): domain Eukaryota; kingdom Metazoa; phylum Arthropoda; class Insecta; order Diptera; family Tachinidae; genus Thecocarcelia; species Thecocarcelia acutangulata. The sequence goes on along the minus strand of OU612094.1, from coordinate 32,154,878 downwards.
TAGTAATGTATACAAGGGCAAAGGTTTGATGGGAACATTAAATCAAGATAGCTGCATATTGTTCGTCTGTGTAATTCTTTATCCTTTAAAACTCTTTCTTCCTCTTCTTTTAACAAAAGAATTAACTTCTAAAGCCTTTTCTGCTAAATCTAAATTTATTTTTCATTTTTTTTCTCAAAAGAGCTCATCAAAGAAATATGCTGTTTAGTTAAAAACAATTAAAAGAAAATTATCTTATAAGTAACAAAAAAAATAATAATAATAGAATTGGAAAACAATTGGTTAAACAAGAAATATTTAAAACAATCACCAGAAAATTGATTTCACAAAGCGTTAAACGCTTTTCTGTCACAGAAAAGACCATAATTCGTACTCATTTATAAATTTCGCACAAACAATAAAATTCAATCAAATTAAAAATACAAACAAAAATGACACACAATCGTGAAAATTTACGCTTAAGTTTGCACGATATACAACAAACCACTACAACACCCATTAATACATCATCATCCAGCATAAGCGGTTCATCGCAATCCATGTCAGTGATAGCAAATCAGGCCATCACTACGGTGGCCAATAAACTGGCAAAGTGCGGAGCATATCAAAATGAAAAATGTGAAAGATTGAAAAAAATGACTTCGATTACATATTCCGATTCTGAAGATGATTCGGAAAGGCGAATGCTTGTGGATTGTGGTGGCGGTGTGGGGGTTACGCATAAATGGAACATTAAGGGCTATGAAGGTGTAAGTTGATAAAATTACTCCTCAAAAATAAAAAAAAAAGAGAAATTGTTGCTGGAAATAATAATTTTTTTTATTCAATAACTTTTTTCAACATATTTAGATGTAAATATATTTATATTAATGGTTATTTCATAAAATATTTTTATTCTTTTATTTGCCATAGGACACTCGAACTCACATTGTGCAGGAAATATTTCGCAATGAACAGTCTTATGTTGAGTCGCTGCAAACCATGGTCAATCGCTACTTGAGAGTCTTAAAGTCCCCCGAACATGTTGGCATCGTTGAACCCCGCACAGTGGATGAGATTTTCTTTATGGTACCCGATATTTTAGATATACATGAAAAATTTCTCGAAGAATTGCGCAGCCGTTTGGACAATTGGGATACCCAACAGAGAGTGGGCGATGCATTTATGGATACGGTGGGTATTTATTTTTTATATGATTTTATTATTTGATTGTCATTTTTGATTGTGTTTTACTAGTTTTCCAAACTTGAGGTCTTAGAGACTTACACTTCTTTTGTGAATAACTGCAGTCGTGCCAAAAATGCCATTCGCAATTCCAAACATCAGAGGCCTGCGTTTGCGAAATTTCTGGAATCGACTGCTCGGGAGCATAAAGGAAAGCTGACCTTGGATTATTTGTTAATAAAACCAGTACAAAAGTTTCCAAAGTAAGTTTTAAATTTTCGAATAATTTTTAATTTATAGATTTTGGTAGTAAAATAAGATTGTGGAAGTAGTTATTTTTGCGTAGTTTTTTTAGTCGTTTACCATATTGCTGCTGTTATTAAATTTGTATTCCTTGAAAACTTCAGCTCTTTAAATGTTAACGTTCTTGTATAAAGTCTGCACCTACATAAGCCAATTATAGTAGTTAAAGTTTTCCGCTGCACTGAAATATACTATAAATAAAATTGCTAAATGTTTTCATATAATAAATTCAAGCATATACAGTGTGTCGCAGCACTCAACGTCAAGCCGAAACAGGGTGTCTAAATTGCTTGTAACCATTATGAAAAAAAAATCAGAAAAAAGTATAAAAAATTAACCTTTTACTCAGTTTAAATGTTTTGTTTTCACACAAGTCCTTGTATTTAAACAAAATTTGTTTCTTAGGATGGTTGGCATCCATCTTGTCGCCCTGTTTCGGCTTGAAGTTAGGTGGACCTCCAATATATATTTTGTGATCTATGATGAGAACAGTATTAAAGAATTGAAACTTTAGGACAATATCGTCTGTTTTAAAAATTTTCGCCAAAGATATGTAATTAAAACCATGATATAAAAAATACAAGGTAGTTTTATTCTCTCAATTTTCCTTAACAATCACCATCTGACAAGTATAAGGATTGTGACATTTTCCATAAAATTGTGCTACCGTATTAGTTTATACATTCCCTTGTTTTCAGCTTTGTTTAAAGTTGTGTTTAAAAATAATAATAAAATTGAGGTTTCTAACAAAAATAAATTAAGATTTTAAAATAAAATACATACATAAATCTAAAATACATAAAAATGACCTGAAAAACATCCTCAGTAACGTGGATTATGACCGGAATCTTTTAAATTAAATTTGGACTCATCGGAGAATAGTACGGAATTCCTTTGTGTGGTGGTCAAATTAATGTGTTCCCTTGCAAATTCCAACCTGGCCAGTCTATTTTTCCGTGATATAAAGATGTTTTACACTTTTGTATGGTATGCTTTTAGTCCGCCTTCTGCAGCCTGCCTTTGAATCTTTCTGGGGGTAACATTTAATGGCAATTGTGTGGGGATGGTTCTTGACGACAAGAATTGGTCCTTTTTTTATCTAACATATTATTGTCTGACCATCTCGTTTACTGATTTTTCGGGAACGTCCACCTTTATGCTCTGTAACCAAAGTACCCGAACAACGAGAACGGCTTATAATTCTTTGTGAATGTCAATTTTTTTTGCAATTGTGGTTACTGATTGGCCGTTATTAAAATCAGCTATTATTTTTTCTTTTATATACACTGAATAATTATATCGCGCCATTTGTTAGAGAAGTTACAAGTCACGTCCAGGACAAATTTGAAGGCACGGAAACGACGGTAAACTATATGCAAATTTCCGCTAAACATGCTTTCTTTGATATTTAAACAAATAATGACATCTTTTGGAAGTAGATTTTTCTTATTGTAAGTAATGAAGAATTACGTGCATTGTCGCTGCATCCTGGGTCATTCTAGTAGAAATAATTATTTATATATATATATATATATATATATATATATATATATATATATATATATATATATATATATATATATATATATATATATATATATATATATATATATATATATATATATATATATATATATATATATATATATATATATATATATATATATATATATATATTTTTTTTTTTTTTTTTTTTTTTTTTTTTTTTTTTTTTTTTTTGGACTGAATTGGATTTAAGTGGGCTGGATGGCTGCCTGTTAAACCTAACCTAACCTGGGTTTCAAAACAACCACAGATACCTACTTACATCAGCTTATTATTTCTAGCTTTTTCTAATATGAACAATGCACTACACATTTCAGAAAAAATCCATTCTAGGAGTAAATTCCCTTATGGCAACGCCTTTTTATATTTCTCTCTAAAAATAAACCTCAAAAATCCTTATTACAAATAATAAAAAGAGAATGAAACTACCTTGTATTTTTTATATCATGATTAAAACTACTCGTAAGTGAATTAAAATCATCTGGTACTAAAAATTAGGACGAACGCTTACGAAACGTCATCGTTAGCCAATTAGTATAACTAATGCTAGGAACACAACTGCGACGCATGACGAATTTCTCAGATCGCAACAAACTCGGCGGCAAATATTCGTTGTATAAATTCGTCGTGTGAAGCACAACAACAACAACGAACTTTTGTGTAGATTATACTGTTTACATTCCGTGCAAAGAAAAAATTAAAATAAAAAAATTTATATAAATACTAAGGGAGCCATATTAAAACTAAACCTATATACATAAATCCCATCGGAAAAAGGGATTTTTGAACAAATTATATGAGGTACTAGTATATATTGAGAACATCATACATTTTCTAAATAAATTTTATATTGTGAAAAATATTTTTTTATATAAAAAATTGAGTCACTTGATACTATTTGTTTGTCGTTCACGGACGAAACAGTTAGAAGTTAATCTGTTTCAACTCTCGCTGAGTATGACAAATTTCGTCCAGCACCACTATTCACTGTGGGCGCAACGGTCGATCTAGCGTTGTTTAATTCAATTTTCAAAGTGTTTAACTGCACCAAAGCTGTGTGATTACTAATATACCACTCAACTTACATATCGATTACATTTTGATTGTCATGATCTAGTTAAACAGCTGTGAAACACAATTGTTGAATTCACTAGTTCAGTCGTATCGTGTATCGATGTCTTTGGAGAGACAATTTCAAACACTTGTTTCAGTGTACATATGTAGTTATTACATATCGCTCCTTTATTGCAACATAGTTATAACGCAAAAAAGCTTGTTTCGAGAAAAACACATTTCAAATTTTTAGTTTCCATACAAGTCTTAGAACAATTTTTTAGAAAATACCTTCTGAAGGAAACAGTTTAAAGGTAATTTAAATAAAATTTTGGCACAATATAAAAGGTAGTACTGTTAACAATTCTGCATTGTTAGCTCGAAAGGCTCATTTTTTGAGATATGACTATGTTGCTATAAAGGAGCGATATGTAGTTTTTATTTAAAGCTTTGTTTTTATTGCATATGTTCATAAATGTAAGAAATACCTAAAATTGTATAGTTTTCTTTAACTTTTTCTTGAACCACGCGTACATCTCCCAACTCTTCCGGATTTTATTTTTATATTTTTTATTTAATACATTTTTTCACAAAAATAACAGAAAATAATATTTATTGTTGTCAATTCATTGACTGTCATTGTAATGACTAGAATAAAAATTTTGTAAACAACGTAAATAGTAAAATTATTCTGCAAACATTCACATGGTTACAATATTTTTTTTACTCTATGGTTAACATACTATTGTTTTAGCCACAAACTCTTTTATAAATAATATTGTTCCATCCAATCATATTTTAACATTTGTAGACCGTGATAATAAAATTACAAAATAGTAAATAAAAATATATTAATGGCAAAATATACAATTTCTTAAATGATAATACACTGCTTTCACCAACAATTTGTATTGTTAAAAAAAATAAAATAGTATTGCGACAACAATATTTCAAAATGCTTTTTTCTGCGTGTGCCTACTAAAAAAATTTCTGTCATTGAAAGTCATATATTTAATAATATAATTAATATTAACATGTATAAAAGTAATGAAATTAATTTAATAATTGTTCAAAATTTAATCACTCTCCAAACTTTGAAAATGTTTCAATTTTAAGAACAGAAAATAATTATAAGAAGCGTTACATGTTAGAAATGTTAGAGATTATAAACACACCAACAACACAGAGAATTAACTTCAAGGTAGACACAGAAAAATTAGCACAGAATTATAGATATTTAGTTAATAAGAAATTCTAGATTTGAATTGTTGTTAGGAGAATGAATGTTAGGATAAAATTTTTTAAATTATGTTAATAATATTTCCATGTTATTCTGTAAACAACATTTGTTTTGCTAGTTGAGAAACAACATGTTGCAAAACATGTGTTGGTTGCAGAAATAGGTTATTTTGGTTTTTATGTTATTTTTTATGTTTGTCGTTATTGTTATTAGTATTATATATTTTCTTTTTTTATTTTTTTTATTTTTTATTTTTTTTTTTTTAATAACCCAAAAATGTTTCTGTCAGTATATTAAATAGATATTTTTTAAGTTTTCAATTTAAAATTTTTCAATTTGATAATATTGTTAAGAATTTTTTCTTTGTGTATGAATTAATAATTTTTCTTGGTGTATAGATTTTTTGTATATAGGAATTTGTTGACAATAATTTTTCAAATTGAAAAATTTTTCAATAACATATTAATTTTCCTGACGATGATAACAAATTGTTATCGAAATATTGAAAATAAATACTGTTAAATTTTTTATATAACATAAAATCTTTTGCTGCAAAAATAAGAAATATTTACCAAAACAAGATCAAATAATTAAATATTAAAAATAATAAAAAATATTAGAAATTTTGTAGCCTAATTGGATGAGAAATTGGAAATTGAACCAAAGTAATAGCAACAAATTTGAAGAAAACAACAAAGAGTGGTTAGATGGACAACTTTTATTAGTTGATCTACGACTAGTCAGGAAGACCCGATAAGATGTTCCATGAATGTTCCAATAAAACGTAATTAAGTAAAGTCTCCCAAATTGTAAAGGAAATACTTTACAATGAGCTCGTAGTAACTGCAACGTGCAGTTTATACAAAACAAAAAAGAAGGATGTCGATAATGATATTTTACAGCTTTTGTCACAACATGGTGTACCACCTGCCACCTTAGTTTCAGCTAGTAGTTTGGAATCGGAATAAAAAAAAAAAACTGTTGATAATATTTTTAATTTTTTTACCATTATAATTAAATTATGAAGGTCAAAACAATTATTTCAACAGAAAAAAATTTAAAAAAATGAATACAAATTTTTTTAAAAAATGTTTTCAATATTGAAGTTTAACATATGTTTAGACCAAAGCAAGGTGCATTCATAACAGGTGAAATTGACAGCGCAGCTGATAACTTTTTTTTAATTTTAATCTGTTTCAGATGCAAATGGCATAATTAAAACAAAGTTGGACACAAAAATTTTAAAACAATTTTTTAAATTTTGTATTGTATCTTGTATCCTCTCCAATCTGGCTGGCCACTTACACCTTTCCAAGCTCTATGACCGGAGACTTAAATTTTCACGATATAATTAAAGGTTTTACGAAATAATCAAGTTTTTCTTTTGTTGCACATTTTTTTTTAATAGAAATTTGAAAAAAAAATTTTTTAACAATTTTTAAAATTTTGTATTATATCTTGAGCGCCAGATATCATCCAGAATCCTCTCCAATCTAGCTGGCCACTTACACCTTTCCAAGCTCTATGACCGGAGACTTAAATTTTCACGATATAAATAAAAGATTCACGAAATATTTAAAAGTGTTTCTATTGCTGCACATTTTTTTTTAATAGAAATTTGAAAAAAAAAAAAAAATTTAAACAATTTTTAAAATTTTGTTTTATATCTTGAGCGCCAGATATCATCCAGAATCCTCTCCAATCTGGCTGGCCACTTACACCTTTCCAAGCTCTATGACCGGAGACTTTAATTTTCACGATATAATTAAAAGCTTCACGAAATATTTAAAAGTTATTCTTTTCTTGTAAATCTTTTTATTATATTTTTTTTTAATTCCTTTTTGTGTTTATATTTTTTCCCTGACATTTGAAAAATATTTATTTATTGCTCTTGCATATACCTGGTATGAGTTCGCGTTGGACCAAAGGAAAGTGAAACATTAAATGTCTTAACTTTATTCTGGTTTCCTGAATGAAACAAACAATGTTCAAAATATGTAAAAAAAGTTGCAACTTTCACAAAAAAAAAAGATATATAATATATATATAAAAAAAAATATTTTTTTGTTTAACATTGTAGCTTAATCTATTTGTAACTAAAAAAAATTTCAGAGAAACAAAAAAAAAAAAAAAAAATTCCCTAAACGCTATTAATAAAACTCCGCTAGATGAGCCTCTTCGCCCACTGTGCGATTGTGTGCATTTATATACACCAATGTATTTTATTTCGCGACGAATATTGGCGATCAAAAATTCTGCGTTCATCGCAGTTGTGTTCTTAAATATTCTCGTTTATAATTTAATTCATTCAAACTTTAACTACGAACTGTTGACGTTTTTTTTTTTCTTGTATTTATAGTTATGAGTTACTATTTCAAAGACTAATCAAACACACCGATCACGATCATCCCGATCAAAAACATCTGCAAGATGTTTTAAAGTTGGTGCACGATATTCTAGTGCATATCAATTGCAAAGAACGTGAGATACTTGAAAATGGTCAGAGAGAGGCAACACTCAGAGAACTGGAGGGAGTAATTGAGGGCATAACCGATCTCATTACACCGGATCGACAATTTTTACTATTCGATTTGGTAACAATGCCTTCGGGTCAGGGTGCCAGAAAGGAAAGAGGTTTCTTTCTCTTCAACGATCTTTTAGTGTTGACGAGCATCAAGAAACGTAGTGGCACAATACGAAAACCCAATACGTGAGTAATAAGAAAATTTCCCAGAACAGATTATGCTAATAAATGTATGCTCATATTATAGAAGCACCTGTCCGGGTACGGTGGCATCAACACTGGATACCAATAAATACAAGTTTTTGACAAAGATATCTCTTGATTGCTTAGAAATTGTTAAAAGTAAGTTTACCGTTAAGTTAAAGATCTTATTAAAAATTTGTCTTATTTAATTTTCTTGTGTTTTATTTAAAGCGAAAGATGAAAATCTTAAACGCATAATGACTGAAATTGAACATTTGGCTGAAGATTGCAACAAACTACAGCAAATCACTGATATAACCGCCTCTTTGAAATGCCCCCATCTGTATTTGGAAGAAGCTGTCCGTGAGCTACACCGCGATGTGCAGCGCCAACTGTCAGAAAGACAAACCAACGATGCTCAACTGAATATGCTTGAGTTAGCTTTGAATTTGCCGTTAGTAAAAGCTTTAATATAAAAATTTGTTTTTATATTAAAATTATTTTAATTTTTCTTTTCCAGAAATGGTACTCAAAAATTATCAATAGTTTTTAGTAAATCGGAAAAGAGAACGCAATGGGAGGAAACCTTTAATGAAGCCAAACAAAAACTAGGTAAATTATATTATAATTGAGCAGAGGGCATCATTTGTAATTGAAAATATTTTCTAATAACTTTCAGCTGCCACTTTAGAAAAATATCCCATACCAGAATTTTTAACTTCCATACCCATACGTAAAACAAGAGCTGGTCTCCAATTCACCTGTGCCGCTGCCACTTTAAGTGAAAAGCGTGATGTTTGGGTCTGCAACAGTGACGGCTTCGTTGGTCAAGTGTGCATTATGTCTCTACATCCCGAACCGAATGTTACCAGTTGTAATGGTGTTTGCAATGCGCGCATATTGTGCGTTGCTTCTGTACCTGCTTATAATGCTCATAAAGCTTCCATCAAATCCAATTCCTCCAATGAAGAACACTCCTCATCATCAATGCAGCCGCAGCGTTCCTCTCTACCACCCAACAGTTATACTCAGCAGTTGTTAGATTATCGTAAAAGCATTTCACCCAACTATTCCACACCCAGTTCGGCAATTGGTACACCCGAAAAGAAACGAAGTGATAAGACACAGCAAAATAGTGTTAAGTCATCTGCAGCAGATGCAGAATCGTCGGCTGCGGCTGCGGCTACAGCAACGGCAACGGCAACAGCAACTGCAGCTGGTAATACTAGTGATATTCAATTAGATTTAAATTTAAGTTCAAGCGATGACGAGACTGAAGCCAATGCAGTTGCTGGCAGCGCCAGTGGTGGCGCATCATCTTTGGCAGGCGGCTCTTCGGCCGCATCAAGTGACCGTGTACCAAGTCCTGCACCTTCGACAAATACTACGGGCTCCACTTCAACAGCTTCCACGGCAATTGTCGGCAGTAGCGGTACACTTTATCATGGCCATCAGGTAAATGAAATTATTTGCCGGAATTTTTCAGTTTTAGATTTTAATATATAAAAGGATTTAATACATTAAAACTACGTTTAACATACGAGTTCCGTATTAAATTTCTTGTGAACATCAAGCTATCTATGTCTGCATATACGCTGCCAACTCAACATTTCTTATTTTACAATGGGGTCGTAAAAACAGAGTTGACTTCATTGCTCGTAAGACCCATACAAACTCATGATCGGGAATGCTGCTTCACCTAATGTCATGGATGTAATAATTATTGAGGAATCATCCCATGCTCTTGATAATTTTAGGAATTTGCAAATTCAGTGTTTCGGAAGTCCAAAGCATTATAAATTATACAGCTTCCTAGAGTTTTATTTTCTATAACAAACAGGGTACTTCTACCCCTCTATGCCCCAGAAAGCAAATTGCCCTTGTTAGGCGTATACCGAGCAAACACCTGTTCCTCATGGGGAAGCAACTGAACACCTGGAAATCAATATCCGAAGGCTTGTTGGAAAAACCGCAACAAATATTGTCAAAAGTTTGTAATAATAATTTTTGCCAATCTAGAGTATTTGTTTGTGTAAGTTTAAGAAAAAGTATTGAAAAAAATATTGCTCTCATTTTTAAAACCATCCCAATTTGAGAGCAAAAGTTTTAGTGGCGTCTTCTCATATTAACAGCCATTGAGTGCTGTGCTGATGTGTTGAATTACTTCAGTTATTCCATTATTTTTTTAATTTAAAGTATAGGGTGTTTTTTTAAGCTAGATAGAACTTTAAATTGTAAAAAGTAACACAAAAAATTAAATTTTGATGAAACATTTTTTTTATTTGTTTCAGTATACTCTGACAAATCATCATGAATAGACTCACGCTTGAACAACGCTACGAAATTATCCAAATTTACCTTGAAAATCAGTCCCGTTATTTTATCGCAAAATTGTGTTCAGCGATGAGGCGCATTTTTGGCTTAACGGGTTTGTTAATAAGCAAAATTGCCGCATATGGAGTGAGACCAATCCACAAGAGACCCTACAGACTCCATTACATCCAGAAAAATGCACTGTTTGGTGCGGTTTTCATGCTGGTGGCATCATCGGACCTTATTTCTTCAAAAATGAGGCCGGAGCTCGCGTTACGGTCAATGGAGATCGTTACCGCACCATGATCAATGATTTTTTGTTTGAAAACATGGATGACATTGATCCGGAGGAGATGTGGTTTCAACAGGATGGCGCTACGTGCCATACGGCGAACGCAACCATCGACTTACTGAAATCAAAATTTGGCGATAAGTTGATTTCGAGAAATGGACCTGTCAATTGGCCTCCAAGGTCGTGCGATTTGACACCTCTCGATTATTTCCTGTGGGGCTACGTGAAGTCACTGGTTTATGCTGATAAACCAGCAACAATTGACGCCTTGGAGGCCAGCATTGTTCGTGTTGTTCGTGACATACGGCCAGCAGTGCTCGAAAAAGTGGCCCAAAATTGGACGTCCAGAATGCGCTTCGTCAAGAACAGCCGCGGTGCCCATATGCCCGAAATCATTTTCAAATGTTAATGTCACGTATTGATCTTTCGAATAAAAAAAAATTTTGATTACAATTTCATTTTTTGTGTTATTTTTTACAATTTCAAGTTCTATCGGGCTTAAAAAACACCCTATATTTGTTTGTGTAAGTTGAAGAAAAAGTATTGAAAAAAATATTGCTCTCATTTTTAAAACCATCCCAATTTGAGAGCAAAAGTTTTAGTGGCGTCTTTTCATATTAACAGCCATTGAGTGCTGTGCTGGTCTGTTGAATTGCTTCAGTTTTTCCATTATTTTTTTAATTTGTAAAAATATTGCCTTTAAATATTTAGTTATATTCTTAAATTGTCTCCTTTTGCAGGACTCGAATCCTGAAGAAGATGGCAATCAATCAACCATGTGGATTGGTACCGAAGATGGTTGTATTCATGTTTACAACAGCACCGATAATATACGCATCAAAAAGAATCGCATTCGTATTGAACACAATTCAGCAGTATATTGTATTCTGTGAGTTTTTTTTTCAAATATATTTCTAATAAAATACGTTTTTATAGGAAAATTTTTCCATTTAACAGGTATCTAGACAATCGTGTATTTGTGGCTTTAGCTAATGGTGATATTTGTGTGTATTTGCGTGATGGCATAGTTTGGAATACCACATCCTCACATTGCCTATCGATTGGCAGCGTTACCAGTCCGGTAACAAAATTGCTCAATGTTCATGGCAGATTATGGTGCTCAACACAGGGCATCATCAAAGTATTGGATACGGAGACATTCGCGGTAAGAGACCACCTTAAGAGAATGAATGATAGCATTATTATTTTTTTGAGTTTTTTTATTTAAATCTTTCAGGTAGTCAATGAAATTCAAATATCAGCGGATAACAAACCCATTACACATATGTGTGTTTCCAATAATTATGTATGGATATCGATACAAAATTCATCCTACATAAAATGTTTTCATTCCAATACGTGAGTATTAAGAAGCCCTTGTTCTGCTTTAAAACGCTAGTTCTAATATCAACTTAGAGTAATATATAATATACGAGGTCTGATTAAAAATAACCATTATATTCAAATTTCGTGGGGTACATATCGCTCCTCTATTGCAACATAGTCATATCTCAAAAAATGAGCTTTTCGAGTTAATAATGCAGAATTATTAACAGTACAACCTTGTATATAGTGCCAAAAATTTATTCAAATTACTTTTAAACTGTTTCCTTCATAAGATATTTTCTAAACCAGTAAAAAAATTATAAATAGCTTGTTTTATATGTTTCCCAGCTATCTATATGTCGATATTTCATAGGAACTACCCTAATCATCAGTAGACGTAAATTTTTGAAAAAAAAACATTTGAAAATTTGAAATTTTGTTTTAAATGTATTTATGCAAATGAAAATATTTATTCGACATAGAGGAAGTGGCAGTAAGTTTTGTGTAAACTATGACATTAAATGCGCAAGGACATTCGAAATGTAACTGAGGAGCTTAACGAGTCTACCATGACCGGAACACAAGTTCAATTGTGGTATAACAGGTTTAAGGAAGGCCGAGAATATGTCAATGACGGTGCTCGTCCTGGTCGGCCGAGTACGTCAACAACCGATGAAAACATCTGTGAAGAAAATGATTTTGGATAATCGTCGAATCGCTATCAGACTGGTTGCTGATGATGTTGGCATATCGTTCGGCTCATGCCAAGCAATTTTTTGCGGATGTTTTAGGCATGAAACGTGCTGCAGCAAAGATTATTACAAAATTGATACATTTTTAGCAAAAACAACGCCACGTGGACATCGTTTAGGCGCTGTTGAACATCGTCAATGACGATCTAGATTTCCTCAAAAAGGTCATAACTGGTGACGACTCATGGGCGTATGACAATGACATTGAAACCAAAGCCCAATCATCCCAATGGAAGCCTCCAGAAGATTTTTTTTTATCTTGGACCAGTACTCAGGGGATGACCCCTACATATACAGTGCATTGTACCAGAACTAGGAAAATAGGTTGTGAGGAGGGGGATAGAGGGAGTAGTGTTTGTGAACATTTGACTTGAACTTTCCAACGCTATAACAGACAGGAAACACGTCTGCAGGCAACTTGTTCCACAGACGAAGCATACGGCTGAAAAACGAATTCTCTCTGTAATGCGTAGTACGATTTCCCGGGCAAGCGACTACAAATGGATGAGCTCTAGACGATGAACGCGTGCTACGTAAAAATGTGTGAGTTTCGGGAACAAGATCCCTAATCTCGTCAGAGCAAAATCCATTGTAGTAACGATAGAACAGAGTAACGCACCATACACTGCGTCGATGCTCCAGTGAGTCAATGGAGTTGGATACCCTACTGTCACCGATGAGCTTCTTTGCCCTCTCCTGCTCACGGTCGAGTAACCCCAAAATAGACTTAGAGGCACCGGCCCAAACATGAGAGTTGTATTCCATTTTCACTCGGATATAGCTGGTATAACTAGTAAGGAGGTTGGATGGAGTGAAGTACATCTTACACCGTTTCAAAAACCCGAGGCACTTGAATGCTTCTTTAGAGACCCAAGTCCGAAAAAAGCACGTTAAATGCGGTTAAATGAAGTTGTTGAGAGGGCTATAGGCCGAGCTGGCAATTTCCCTGGGGATTTTGAGCAAAGTACAAAGCGTAATAAAAGACTTGATTTATTATGCAGTGTATTTTTATTCAAAATCCCCAAGGAAATTGCTGGCTCGGCCTATAGCCCTCTCAATAATTTTAAAATCCTTTTTGGTGGGGAAATTTCTGGAAATTTAGTTTTTTTGGTTATATTCAAGAAATTCTGAACCGCCTCGTGATTAAGTCTTTACAAAATGGCCAGGGCGGTAGAACGGTTTTTGACAATTACGTAATTCTAATTATTTTTTACGGTGTTTAAATGGTACTGCCAGATTACACGCGTTTAATTATGGCGATTGTGGGAATTGCGTTAACAGAAGTTATGCGCCATTCGCACGAAACATTTTGTCAGAAACGCACAGGATTGTGGAAAAAACAAACATAGTTTTTGAACCGTGATAATGCACCAGCTCACACATCGAAGCTTGTGCGTGTGTTTGTGGCCAAAAACAAAGTCGTTATCATCTCTCAATCACTGTAGTCAGCGGACTTGGACACCGCTGACTTTTTCTCTTCCCAAAACTGAAGACACCAATGAAAGGAAAGCATTTTCCTTCGATTAAGGAGATAAAAGAAAAATCGAAACAGGAGCTGTTGGCGATACCAAAAACCTCGTTCAGAAGTGTTTCGAGGATTGGAAAACACACTGTATTATAACTGAAGAGGATTACTTTAAAGGGGACAATATGGTTATTATTAAATAAATAATTAATATTTTTTTAAATTAAAATAATGGTTATTTTGTTTAGATCTCGTATGTTAGAAAGCCTTTTGTGCTACTAAAATATTGATTGATGTGCAGAAACACTCTGCAGCTTCTCTAATAATGCTTCGACCACTGCCCAATTTTCTTTACCTTTTTTTAATTTTCATCGGTTTTGGATGTGATGGGAGCTTCAAGCTAAGCTGCGTCATCAAAATACAATTTTTTTCATTGGCGGCACTGTTGTCACCTACTAAGTGATTTGTGTTTAATTCATAAATGAACTGACGCCTGAACAACGATTCCAAATTGTGTAAATGGAACACAAACAAAATTTTCGTTGATCCCGATTTTCATAAGCGATTTTGTTTAGCAATGAAGCTCAATTTTACTCGATTGAATACGTCAATAAACAAATCTGTTATATTTGGAGTGATGATAATCCTCAAGTGTAAGTTGAGACATTATTACACCTAGAAAAAACAGACTGTTTGTTGGGCTTTATAAACTGATGGACGCATTGGTACGTACTTTTTTGAAATCCATGCTGGTTAAAACGTGATAGTCAATGACACCTATAGAAACAAAGTTATTGACTGTTCATCAATCGAGGTACCGTGATGTGAAGGAGCTTTGGTTTCAAATAGATGATGCAACATATCACTTAGCTCATTCCGCAACTGTTTTATTGAAAATCAACGCAGGGTTTCACATTTTGGACGCATGCATTGGGCGTTAAGGTCGCGGTTGAATTACATTCTGTGGTAATGTGTAAATTTGTTAGTCTACGTTCAAAATGATTGACCATTTAGAGAACAACATTTGCTGTAATATGGCCAATATACGGCTACAAATTGTGGAAAAAATCATACAAAATTTGACCTTCAAACCAGACCGCTATATGCCGTGACGGCTGTAATGCCAGAGGATTAACTTCCGAAAAAATAAATTTTATGTCAATTTAGAAACTCAGCTTGTATGGCTGAAATTACAGCCATTTCGAGAGCAGCTAACTGGTTGAGGTAATATCCGAATCTGTACTGATAGTAAGGCTGCGTTAAATGCGCTTATGGGTGTCTTTACAACGTCCAGGTTGGTTCAGGAATGCCGGATATCTCCTAATGAGATAGCGAGACATTCAAGCCTGGAGCTTTTCTGGGTACCGGGGCACAGTGGAGTGCCCGGAAATATTGTGGCGGATGAGCTGGAGAAAACCGGGGCTCATCTGCAGCGAGGGGACATTGATACGATGGTAGGAGTCCCGCTTAACATCTGTAAAATGCAAGTGCAGCGTCAACTTGTAGGGACTGCACAGGACAGATGGTCTGCTGAGTGCACCTGCCGAGTAGCAAGGCTAACATGGCCTGCATGTGATCGTAGAAGAACTGCGGTCCTAAAGGGTTTACACCGTGATGTGAAGGAGCTTTGGTTTCAAATAGATGATGCAACATATCACTTAGCTCATTCCGCAACTGTTTTATTGAAAATCAACGCAGGGTTTCACATTTTGGACGCATGCATTGGGCGTTAAGGTCGTACCTTGGTGGCAGTTCTGACAGGACATTCATAGGGACGCATGCTAGGAGGTTAAATCTCCCATTTAATGATTTCTGCAGAAGTTGCGGGGATGAGGACGAGGAGGAAAGTGTTGAGCATTTCCTCTGTCGATGCCCGACTCTCTGTTCTATGAGAGCGCTGTATGTAGGCGGACCGATGCTGCACGCGTTGGCAGATATTTCGGAATGCCGAGTGAACGGACTGGATTCCTTTATCCGGCTTTCGGGTTGGTTTGAATCTGAACCGTCGGGGGAAGTGTAAGTCTCGTGGGCTGCACTTCTTCCTCAGGCAACACAATGGGACCAAAAGGAAACTGGCGGCCTGTACAACCTAACCTAACCTAACCAAACCTAACCTAACCTAACCTAACCTAACCTAACCTAACCTAACCTAACCTAACCTAACCTAACCTAACCTAACCTAACCTAACCTAACCTAACCTAACCTAACCTAACCTAACCTAACCTATCCTAACCTAACCTAACCTAACCTAACCTAACCTAACCTAACCTAACCTAACCTAACCTAACCTAACCTAACCTAGAAACTCAGCTTTATTTTATTTGATATAAAAGTTCTATACCTGTATAAAAAAAAATGCCCTTTAGTACAGTGTGTGATTTTTTCCCCTAAATTTTCGAATATTTTATTATATTACATAATTTAAAATAATTGTGACTCTACTCCCCACGACTGCTTATTTTACTATGCCTGCAAAGAATTAAAATTTTTTTTATTACTACTTTTACAGTCATCAATTAATCACTGAAGTGAATTTGGCTCAGGCTGTGAATAAAATGCTTTCAAATTGTGATGAAATTATACGTCAACATAAAGCTGCTTGCTTGCGAGTTACATCGCTGCTATCCTGCCGCGATCTTATCTGGATTGGCACCAGCGCCGGCGTCTTACTCACTTTACCGGCTCAGGGTTGTGATAAAGCCACAAATATAATACCAACTGGTTTGCCGCATGGTCATACTGGGCATGTACGTTTCCTAACATTCGTTGAAACCTCCGGTTCCACCAGCACCAGCTCAAGTATAGAAAGTTCATCGAGCAGTAAAACGGATGCCGATTCCATATCATCGGCGGGTTCAAAGTCTCCCAAGCCGCAAAAGGAAACGGGACAAACAAATCAAACGAATTTGGCTGCGGCCAGTGCTGCCAATATACTCATAATTTCGGGTGGCGATGGCTATGAGGATTTCCGTAATCAGAGTACCAACTCGTTGTTTGAAATTGCTGGCCGTGAAGACAGCACGAATCATTTGCTGATATGGCAAATTTGAAGCCGGAAGCGTAAAAATCGTTGGCGGGTTTTACTCAAACGTTGGAAAAACAACAACTAACACATCAAGCAAATCTATTAAAAATGTTGCATTAAATAAATAGTTTTTGCTCTAAATGAAATTTGCTTGTGGCTCAACAACAAGAGTAATGCATTTGTTATCGATTTTTATTCATTTAATATTTAAGTAAAATGTAACAAAATACAATAATTTTTATAACTAATTTATTCAACAGTTATTATACGAGTACATACATACATACATACAAACATTTATATAAAAATACAAAAACTGACTTAAAACTGAAAACTTATGTGCCAAAATAAGATATCCTTCTAAAGTAATTAGCTATTTTGTGTTTACTAAACAAATATTACAAAATATATTTTAAAAAATCATTAGAAAAGGAAATCATGGTTTCAAATCATGAATTTTAGTTTTGAAAACTTTTTATAATTAATAAATTTTTTATCACGTGGAAATATGTCCTAAAATCTGGGGAACTTTTAGATATGAAAAACGAAAATGTTTGTAGTAATTTTAAAAAAATTTAGTCAACAAATTTTTAAAACTTTTTTAAAAGTAATTTTTGGGCCAAAGAAAAAAAAAATTTCATTATTTAAACTTTATTTCCAAGGAGTAGTTTATAAAAAATTTAGAGTTATAAAAAAAAGAAATTATAATTTTAAAAAAGGGCATATTTCTATGAACCCCCAGAAATTCTCCGATCCGCCTATACTTTCTTGTAATCAACGGTTTTAAACCGTTTTTAACTTTGAACAAATTTTTTTAAAATTTAATATTAGCTTTTTTTTTTAATTTTCATATTTTTTGGTACAATAAAAATATAAAAAAGTTATTTTATACAATAATATGAACGATAAAATAGTTTTACAAGTAAGATAAAATAATGTAAATTTTTGTTAATTTTTAATGAATAAATGTACTTAAGGCAAAACCTTGTAAAAAATGTCTGCAAATGCCTTAACCTGGTTTAAACTACACTAAACGAAATATTCTTACTACCCGACCACACGGGCAATCTGATTGGCAATTATTGCCGAGGCAACTAATAAAATCGATTGCCAACACATGATATTTATGTATTCAAACACATGTGCAGCATTTATTGCTAAAAAAAGAAAAAAAAATATTGCTGAGCAATTATCGTTGAATATAAGTTGGCAAATTCAGGGGGGTTACTCTTCAATGCGATGCGAAAGAAAAATGTTTCGTAATCGAAGAATAGGTACCCTGTATTACGTTTTCGTATTTTTCTTTCGCATTTTATTCTTCCCCTTCACATATTATATTTTATCGTTCTTCGCTCTTGCTTATTTTGTGGCACCAGTGTTGCTTCATTTTCCAACTATTTCGCGAAAAAATTTCCGGAACTGGCAGAGAGTGCCAAATTATACTCTTATCGCATTTACCTTTGACATTGAACTTACTTTCGCATCGCCATAGGGAGTAACCCTCCAGTTGTTATTACTGACATGAATGGACATACCAGAGATCTGCAAACGGGGCCTTTTATTTAATGATATAAATTCACCTGTCTTAAATCGAGTTACGATGTTACGATGGCTTGATTTAGTTTCTTAATTTTTTTTCCACATTCGGCAATCCTACTCATACATATTTTTTATAACAAGAATAATATTTTTTTATTGAACTTTTGGTTGAACTTTCTTTTTTATAATTATTTAAATTAGATTTTTGTACATTTGTACATTTGGTTCGTAATCGAAGAATAGGTACCCTGTATTACGTTTTCGTATTTTTCTTTCGCATTTAATTTTTCCCCTTCACATATTATATTTTATCGTTCTTCGCTCTTGTCTATTTTGTGGCACCAGTGTTGCTTCATGTTCCAACTATTTCGCGAAAAAGTTTACGGAACTGGCAGAGAGTGCCAAATTATACTCTTATCGCATTTACCTTTCACATTGAACTTACTTTCGCATCGCCATAGAGAGTAACCCTCAAGTTGTTATTACTAACGTTGATGGTCATACCAGAGCTCTGCAACCGGGGCCTCTTTAAATGATGTAAATTCACCTGTCTTAAATCGAGTTACGATGTGATTGGCCACAGCATGTTGTTTGCACAAGTAGTTTTCTACTCGTTAGAGCTTGGGACTATAAAATATAACACAACCAATCAAGTTTGTATGCGGTGGCTGCTTGATTTAGTTTCTTAGTTATTTTTTCCACATTCGGCAATCGTACTCATACATATTTTTAATAACGAAAATAATATTTTTTATTGAATTTTTGATTGAACTTTCTTTTTTATAATTATTCAAATTAGATTTTTGTACATTTGTACATCGGGTTATAGTTCAAGTTTTTCCTTTCTTACATTTTTCTGAAAAACGATTTTTTACAATTTAAATTTGCTGTGATCAATAATTTTTGATTGAAGAAGACAAGAAATATAATAATCAAATCTTTAGCTGTTTCGTAGCCGCTACACTACTCATCAGCAATCATTTTCGGATTTGCATCCGGGTCCTTACGTATCATGAACTGCTGGCCTAACTACTCAGCCACCGAGCCACTGGATTATTCTCTATATATATTTATTCCATATTGAATCGCATAGAATCGCATACGCATTGCTGGTACAGCATTTGCTGTCTCTGAAAATAATATTTGTATGCATGGTTGCCAGATAAATCTGGTTTAAAATCGCTAAATTGGGAAGAAAAATCGTAAAAGCCGTCAATATGATTATCGCAAATCGTCAGCAGGTAAAATTAATCACTTTTGAACAAAATGTACACATTTTAAACGGGTAAACTATATCAAATAAGTTCACGTTTGCCTTTTAAGGAAAACATTAACATTTACAGCTATAACTGCAAATATATATTCATACATATATGAAGTTATTTTCATAAATATATATTCCAAGTACTTTTGCAAATAACACATTTTTAAAATAAGATTTTATTTAATAAAAGATATTATGAAAGTTCCTTCAACGAGGGCGGATTGATATTAAAGCTATGTGTAGCAAATATAATGAAAATGTTTGATTGTATTAATGTAAGACTTTCGCAACAGTCATGAAACAATCAGCAATGTTCCGAGAACGCCCGTTCTGAAACCGCAATACGTTTTGAAAAACGCTTAATTGATTTTTAGGTGTTCTGAGGAACGCGCGTTTTACTGGCGTTTCGGAGTTTTTTCCGAAAAAATACAACATGTGTTTTACATATGTATATATGTATGTGGTAGTAATATAAAACGAAAAAAAAAAAATTGGCAACAAATAGAACATTTTTTCAATTTAGTTTTCTTAATGAAAATGTGTAAAATTTTTCAAAATTTTTATTGAAATAAAAAGAAAACATATTAAATCTTAATAGTGAATAATTTTATTGCCTTTTATAAGTTCAGTTTCAGCAAATTCACTTCAATATATACATGCGAGTTGAAGTCGCCAATTTTAAGCGATATGCGTTTTCCAGAACACCTATTTGGCGATTTCAAATCGCAAAACCATATTTTTTGCATTATACGTTTCTCAGAAAACTTATTTGGCGTTTTCAAATCGAAAACGCTAAATTTAAGCGATTTGCGTTTTTCAGAACATGCCTGAATATTGTACACTAAATGGGTATTTTATATCATAAACCCGGTCAGGCAAGAAATGAAATTTTTTCATGTTTGCAATGAAGACATTTTTTTCATAAACCGAAAAATTTCATTCTATTTACGGTAGTTAAATGCCTAATGAAACAATATTTAAAGTCCGAATGATGCTTTACGTTGACCTAAAAATATTTAAAAATCGTTAAAATTAGTGTTAGGACACTGGCATCACTATACATATATCTATTTCAATCTCTTTTATTCGTACATTCTCTATTTTGTTTAATGTATGTATGTGTACACGAAAAACAGAGTTCGTGCTTTTCTGTTTACGCCTCTTTCATTTAAATCAAATTTGCCCACAAATATGAAAGACATGACTTAGAGAAGTTTGAAAAAATCACTGTGAAAATTGGGTGTAAGTTATGCGGCTTCCTGGAGTTTTATTTGCTACACCAAATGAGTGACTCCTACTTCTTTATGCCTCAGAAAGTGGAGTGTATTTGTTTTAGTTCATAATATATTTCTCAGTGACATAGTGTGTTTAGTCATGTGTTTGGTTCAGACAATCTTCATTGTTGGCCATAAATTAGCACGACGCCACGGCAAAATTCGTAGATGGTGGGAAAGGAAAATATAAAAATTTTAGTAAATAAATATGTATACGGATGTGTATACAACGATTACATACTTCACAAAATACTTTAGCCAAGAATATAATTACAATAATGATAATACACACTGTTTGCAATAATATGACACAATGGTATAGAGTGAATATTTTTGTTGGTAAAATAATTATTCCAATAACCTTTTTTTTTGTGAGCTTCCTGGGAAAACCATCAAATTGTTCTTGGCTGGCAAAACTTCAGAAATCAATTTTAAATAGCGCCTTAAAGGCAATTTAATGCGCAAAGTTTTCTACGTGTTCGTTGAGATCAGATCCAGTTGCTAAAGAATTAACAAACTAGCGCTATCTTCAATACTAAAGTTCGCAGAGGCGTGGAGTGGTTTTGTTAAACACGAGTAGACGTAAGTGAAAAAACCTCAGAATAGTGATTAAATTGCCAGATAATAATACAAATTTTGCAAAATTTATCACATATAATTCTGTAATTTTTAAATTAAGGCAAGCTGGGAATATATCTTTGCAAATTATTTCAGCCTTAACTTATGCAATATTTTTCTCTCCTTAAAGTTTTTATCCTCTCTTATTAAACTGATATGACAGTTGCAACCAGAGTGGCCTTTTTAGCATTTTTGCAGTTAAATATAACAATAATTTTTCTGATTTAGCCACAAGTTGTCCATTTAGTGCAGTGGTGGACAAATTTGTTTTGCACTTGTGTTAGTGACATAATTTGAGAGTAATTTAAAGTATAGTGACAAGCAAAACTAACATAAACATTTTCGTTTGAACAATTAAATCACGTACGTTAATGCTGTTATGACATTTTGGTATGAGCTAAAAATGTTTCAAAAACGTAGAACCAATTTATTATGTTGTTTACTACATATGAATTTTAAGTCCGAAAATATTTTTTCACATAAGAATGTTATTATATTTATGCATATTAGAATGGAAGAAACCACAATACCTTCCAATAACATTTGCTGTACATATTTTAAATGTTTGATGGCATAAAAGACATATACAAACGTATTTTTTATCATAAAAAAAATTTTGCATTGCCATTTATGTATGTTATCTACTGTAAGTGGAAAAAAATCTACCGTAAGTGGAAAAAAGCTCTAAGCTTCTAGCTGACATGTGCATTCGCCAACGTCTGGTGAACGACTAAACTAAAGAGCATAAGAAAAAGAAGGCGTTGCTTACAAACAATTGTTTGACTAAATGTCCATCGCTGAATTAGTGCCAGTTTACACAGATCAAGTTTGGCTCGTCAAGTTTTGAGTTTGTTGGGGAACGGAAAAGGGTGCAGACATGACGGTACCGTCAAATATAAAATGAAATGCAAAAAAAAAAAAAAATGAAAACTTGAAGGCAAAAATACTTAAACTTGATGACATAAAGCTTTTGTGTGTGAATATAAATGCAAGTTCAAAAGCAAATTGAAGCAGAATTGATCAAGAAAACCTGATGCGTGTAAGCTGAGATTTGGCAGTTAGCATTATTTTTAGCATTTTTCAATTATATATTTAGCTTTTTTCAGCATTTTTTAGTTTCGATATATTCAAAATAGTAATCTTTATTTGAAAACCTACCACTAATTTTTCTGGATAACACATTCAAATCTTTAACCTCGGCCATAATACGAATGAAAATTAAAATCTGGTATCACAATATTTATAAGTCAAGAAAGATTAGTTTGCTACTACTTCCGAAAAGTAGATTACACCGTTAATATTTTTATATTGTTTTCTAGGTGCTACAGAAACTTCTACCACCATTCAAGTTAAATATCAGAAAAAAGAGCTTCTTAGTATATGACAAAGAAATAAAATAAAAATGTTGATTGAAGATCACTGTAGCTATAATTATTTTCTAAGTATAGAGGTGAACAAAATAAATATTGTAGTTGGACACGAACATAGTAGTGAAGAACTCTCATGCCGGCCAAGTATCAGCAAAAGGTAAAATTTAGATCTGTTTCGTTCATAAATGAACGAATTAGAACGAAATACTTTTTTTCCAAGAAATTTAACGTGTTTGAAAATTGAAAAAATAATATTTTTGATTGATAGTAGATGTTAGATGTGAGCAATGTAAACAGTGTTTCACATTTTCAACATCCTTCACGCCTTTCATGAAGATGTCGATCAGTGTAAAAAGTCTATAAGCTATTGAAGAGTACATTTTTTTACAGAAAGTTTACCGATAAATTTTTTTGAAGTAAAGTTAGGGATATGTTAACATTCATTGCAGAAATCTATCGATAACGCAACTTTCCTGACAACAATTGTCAAAAAATTTCATTTTATGTAATTAATTATATTTGTCATGATATTTCTTGGAGCTTTGAGACATACAGCGTTGCTCTTTTGATACAAAAGTGTCAATTTGACCCTTTTTTGATGAGACTTTTTATAAAATTTTTTTAAATATTCTTTTTTCAAATATGGAAATATATATTTATAAAAAAGCAATATATGTATGTATATGTGCATATATATGTATGTATATACAAAAGAAAAATATTTGATTAATATATATTATTATTAAATGTGATTTGTCTTATTAATAAGTCTGAAGAAATAAAACAGTGTTTAAGAAAAGCTTTTAAGGCCCATTTTTTCTGTTCGTATTTATATATCATTTAGCTTTAAGTTGCATTTAAATACGATAATAAAATTTTCACTACAAATATATTAAAGAAATAATTAACTTTGCAGGCGTATGCTTCGTCTCTGGAACAAGTTGCCTACAAATAAAACTCCAGGAAGCCGCATGACTTATGTTGTGTGGGATTTTGGAAATCGTTACCAAGAGTTAGTTAACAGAGCAGTGATCAGCAAAGCCTCCGGGGCGTTTTGCTTGCAGACCATTCCGGCACTGATCATGGTTGAAGTGCTTACTTTAGCTGCAACGTTCTGATTTAGCTTCCCTGGTGACTACCATATTCGTATATTGCCGGTTTCCAGGGGCTAATAACACCCCGAGATACTGTTGTCTTAAAACAGATACCTTTAATGCAAGAAACCAGAAGTGATAGTTAGAAAAGTGAAAAGGTTAAGGGCTGATGCTCTTAATGGGCTTTCTCCTACTAACTCATGAAGACTTGTCTTTTATTGGCTGCTGGGATATTGCAATGATTAGGGTGATCGAACTCTATGTGTCTACAAACTTATGGCAAAACGTTGCGACCTGTATAGACCTTGCTGATGAATCGTGAATAATTCCCGTCGTAGAGGTGGTTTGCCATCAAATTACACCGAAAAAACAAGTATAGATGTAAATAAATTTAACAATATCTCACATATAACGTTGGAAGGTTTATAACAAACAAGGCAGGTGCTGATGCATATCAGTTTCACATTCTGTCATATACAACCCTGCCCTGGGAGCAGGTATTGTCTTGGTGTACACAATACCAGGGCACTCTGCTTTCTGGGAACTAGAGTTTTTCGTTTGTTGTAAAAATAAACCTCTAAGAAGGCGTATGACTTATGTGGTGTTGGGCTTCCGAAAACCACATCAAGGATGAAAATTGACAGAATGGGGATCAGCATAGCACTCGGGAGCTTCTGCCTTGCACACCATCTCGTTTCTGATATTAATTGAAGTGCTTGGCTTGGCTGCAACGTTCTAGCTAGGGTTTAACCCCCTGCATTTTTCCACCGTGCCGTAAATTTTATTTAAATTATAAATTGTTTAATTTAAATTCAATCTCGAATTATAATTTGCTTAATTCGGATTTTACTAAAAACTATTAGGAAAAAAAATTTTGCATTGCCGGTTTTTAGGGGCTAATAAAACCCCGAGGGACTGTTGTTTTGCAACAGATATCTATAATGTAAGGAACCAGAAGAGATGGTTAAATGGGGCAGTTGGTTAAGGTCTGATGCTATTAATGGGCTTCGGTCTACCAACTCATTAAGCATTGCCTTGCATTGACTATCTGGAATATGGTATACAGGAAGGATAAGAAATACGAAATTCTGCAGCAGAAGGTTTGACCATTATGCGTGCTAGTCTTTAAGTTTTAATCTAAGTAACAATAACGAGAAAATAAAGTAATCGCTTAACAATAAAATCTTATTTGTTATTACTGGTGTGAGCCTTACAAGCCAAATGGATGCTCTGGTGAATCCTGAATAATTCACTCCATAAAGTTGATCCATCTTGATGATTAGACCGAAAAGGCAGGTACTGATGTAAATCAATTTCATAATCTTTCACATACAACTTTAGAAGGTTCAAGTAAAATGTCTACAAATACTAATCATTCTTTCTTCTGATGCACAATATACGCAGGGTTCATTCTCTGAGTCTACGTTCAATATTAAAAGCAAGAAAAAATAAGTAACTGAACTTGGTATATGGTGTGGCCTATATTAATTTATTTTGACGCTAAAAATCTCTCAGTGCAATTTAAATTTAGTGGAAATTTCGTTCAGAACTGGGTTAAGCATTTACATGTACATTTACTTAATTTTTTGTTTAATGAAAGTGTTTAAAATGTTTTTTTCTATTTTTTTTTTAACAAGTAGCATTTTGCGTTGAATGTCATTGATGTTTTGTTTTTCTTTTCAAAATACTAAATTGTTGGAAAAAAGAAAAAACTTTTTTTTTGAATTGCTCTAAATTGATTAAAATATTTAATAGTTAAGCATACATTTTTTTATAAACAAAACTTAGGGGCCTATTCATAAAAGGCAATAATATCTTTGAAATCAAACTTGTTTATTGATGGGGTGCGAATGAGTGATGTGCCTGGAAAATTTCTATGAAATATACTCGATGGGTTGAGTGCATTTCATATAAATTTTGTAGACCTATCACTCATTAGTGAGCTTATGTAGTGTTTATGGGACACAATTGAGTGAAAGGTCTGAAAAGTTTAAATGATATGCACTCAAAATATTGAAATTATTTCATGAACATTTTCCAGGCATATCACTCATTCGTGTTCCTCAAACACCATTTAAGCTCCACATTTGTAAAATTGTTTAGGAAATTTTCGAAATGATATTAATATTTATGAATATGCCCATTAGACTGTATATTTTAGTATATAATTCCATTACGAAAAAAATATTATTCCGAAACAAATTATTTGTATGTTTAGAAAAAAACAAAAGTAAATAAACAAAAAAAAAAAAAAAAGAACGTTTTTTATAAATTAAAACTTTACATTGAAAACTTCACAAAGGAATTGTTAATTTTAAAAACTAAAATTAGGATATTGTAATTAAATTATTTGTATGTTTTAACTTAAATGTTGTTAACGGAACAAAGAAAACCCTTTTAAAATGTTGCTTTGTTGCCTGCCACCCCTGTAAATATTTTTAATATAAAGAAACATATTCAATTCAACATTTTAATTAATTGTTTTAAACAAAATCAAATATTTAATATATATATTGTATATTTAATAAATAATGTTAAAATTTGTTCGAATTTATTTATGAAATTAAATTAGATAATAAATAATACATGTGACAAAAAAAAAAAAATGCAAGAAAATTCTCAAGCACACATACATACATAATTATTTATTTATGTATGTTGCATCTCTTAAAGCATAAAATTTATTTAATTGAAGTTAAAACTTATGATAAATTTTCCAGTAAAAAAGAAATCCTAAAACTAATAAGAAAAAAAAAACGAACATTTAAAACAAAACTCTTGGCCTACAACTTATCATCAATCTGTGAATGCTTTTTCTTTTTAATATAAAAAATAAATAAATTCTTTCTTGTTAACACAAAACGTATCTTGTAAGGCAATTAAATTTAAACTAAATGTTTCAATCAATAAAAAAATTATTTGTATAATATTGTTTTTAATTTTCCTGGACTTCTTTAGGTTCCTTGAAGTATATTTTATTCTCTTAAAAATTTATGGACATAAAAACCTTAATCTCTTCTTTAAGTAAAAAAAGCGAGATATTACCAAGAGATGTTTGCTGGGACATTTAATTAAAGCATGGCGTAAACTTTTGATTTAAAACATTATTTTTAAAGTCTGTGATTTGCTCAGTTTTTGAAAAGGCTGGTAGGCTAAAGTGAAAGGAAGAATTAAATTTGTTGTCTGAGCATTTGTGCTGAAATGGAGGGAAATGCTTTAACTCGTTGACACAGAATAACCCATAAATTACAGATGGAACGATAGAAAGAATAGAAAATAAAACCAAGTGAATTAGTGGTTTGTTGTAAACATGGAGTGTTTATTTGGAGTAATAGTGGGGAAATTCGGATATTTACCTGCTTACTCTATATGCATTCGAATTAAGAATGAGTGGGTTTACTTATAAAACCAGAATTATACCCAACAAACACGAAATCACATGTTTGATATGAAATGATTTTGTCACATGAGAGGTAACTCCCTAACTTACGACAGGTGCTGCAAGCCTTATTATACTCCATCTGCTAAGAAGAGGGCCGCCAAACGTGCGCCTATATTCTGTTTGGACGTAAGCAATGGACTTTAAAATTCTTGTTTCATTGTCCAAGTTCTCCACTTTAGTTGAACTTAAAGATCAGTCTATAAAACACAACAAAAATGGATTACGTTAGTTACACAGAAAATAAGTTGTTATGTTTTCTTTAGTAGCAGCTTTCATCAGCCACCCTGTATAATTGTTATTGACATAGATAATTCTCTGAAAACTTCTGGTTGGAGCCCCCTTAATATATTCAAACTCGTTGCGTTATTGACTAGAATAGGTCTATCAAACACAATTTAATTAACTGAGAATACAAATTTTATTGAAATGCTTACTTTATTCTCTAACAGGTGGAAAAAATATTAATATTTAATATTTGTTTTTGTGAAGGATTTACAATTTTGTTTCAATGTTTTGCTAGGAACACAACTGCGACGAACGACGAATTTTTAGTCAGGAATGTATCTGAAAATGCACACAATCGTGGTGTTGGTCGAAATTCGTCATACTCAGCGTAAGTTGAAATATATTTATTTCAGTCGAATCAGGTGGCTAAGTTTCTTCCATAAAAAAAAGTATTTTTCACCGCCTAATAATTTTTATAATTTATTTTAACCCATATAGTAAAAAATGTATGATGGTCGTTCTCAAAATATAAAGTACAACAGATAATTTGTTCAAAAATCCCTGCTTCGGATGGGATTTATATAGGTTTACTTTTAATATGGTCACCTTAGTATTTATATTCATTTTTTTTCTTTGCACGTAATGTAAACAATGTTCGTTGATATTGTGCTTCACACGACGACTTTATACAACGAATATTTGCCGGCGAGTTCGTCACGATGGGCGAAGTTCGTCGTTCGTCGCAGTTGTCTTCCTATCATTAATGTTTTATAAAAATTTGACAAATATTCAAAATGATTTTTTTTTTTAAGTATATTTGGAAATACTTTTCAGTTCAAGCTGGAAATATAAATTTCTATTTCAAATCGTTTTTTAAACAATTATAGTGAAAGACCAATGTAAGCAGCTTGCGGCAACCACCTGTCCTATTTGCCGCTTGAGTTTATTTGTTGTAGGCAAATGAACGCGGCTAATTGAAGAAAAAGTTGTGCTTCGAAGATTAAACAAAAAATTATTTCAACGGGTTATAGTTCAAGTTTTTTCTTTCTTAAGTTTTTTTTTTCTTAAGAAAGATTTTTTACAATACAAATCTGCTGTGATCAATAATTTTGATTGAAGAAGACAAGAAAAATAATAATCAAATCTTTAGCTGGGGGACAACTAGCTGTTTCCTAGTCGCTACACTACTCATCAGCACCCACTGGGATTTGAACTCGGGACATGACGTATCATGATCTACTGCTTTAACCACTAAGCCACCGAGCATTTAATTATTTTTTATCTATATTCATCTCATATTGAATCACATATGCATTTTGTTAATTGCCCACATTGTTTGTACAGCGTTTGCTGTCTCTAAACTAGCGGTATTTATTTTTATTTATTAACATACATATTTTGTAGAATTTTTCTTTTTACATAGCAGACAGCAACGCATATTAAGGAATTAAAATATTTTTGAAGTCTTTTTTATTGTTTCTTTTGCACATTTTCAAATTGTTTAAAATATTATTTTTTCACTTCACTTTGTATAAACATAAACAGCTTCTACGCAATTAAATTATATTTGAAAACTTCTTTATTGTGTTTCTTGCACTTTTTCACTTTTTCTTTATATATATATTTTTTTTTTTTTTTTTGCACGATTAAAATATCATTATTTTTTCACTTCAATTTGTGTAAACATAAACAACTTTTGGCACTACCGGTCGTTTTAAATAAAAACTTGTCACCTGCGCTAGTGATGCCACCTGGTTAATGCACCTTGACTGAATTCAACATTGCCGCTCGGCCGCCTTTAACGGCATTGCCAAATTAAATTCAATTTAATATGTTGAAATTTATGTAAGAATATTTTTATAGAAAATAGAATTTTTTGTAAATAGGTCACATTGTTGCGGCTCGCTGCCGCATGCCGCTTACATTGGCCTTTCACTATTACATTTTTGTTTCGTTTTCATTGTAAATAGTCAACTTTTTTATCAAAATAACTGAATACATATAGATATGTTTAAATAAACACAAAGTCAGGAACAAACTGCTTATGTCAAAATTTTTAGGTGTATGTATTTGCAAAAAAATACATACATATGTGATGTTTAACTCTTTTTATTGACTTTAGCTTAAATATTAAAAAAAAATTCATATAGTTCTTAAAAAATAGAAACTAAAACAAATTTGTTTACTTTTTCATATTTAAAAGATTAAGAAAATTTAATATATACATATTTAATTTTAATGTGGTTTGAAAGAAAAATACTATAAAAAAAGTTACCTTGAATCCTTTATATAACGAAGTTTAAGATAAATGAACAAACCAATAAATAATCCTTAAGAAAAAATTCAACCTGAATCCACACGCTCATGAGTTAACTTTTTAAAACATTTCCTGTTATTTGTTGCATTAGATAAAATGCAGTAGAGGGAAATAAATGAAGAGAAAATCACTTTAGTAGAAAAAAGAACTAAATTCAAACCTGATATAAAAAGAATTTGCAGGAAAAATTATTTTAGTAATAAATAATGACAAGAAATAAAAGAGAAATGTAATAAAAATCAATAATTATTTCAATTATGTTAAAATTTATTGTTTTATTCAAGATAAACATTCAAGATAAACGTTTTACTGCAGCAAATTGGTGATGGAATACCGTCAGTTTGTATTTGGCTGCCAAAGGCAAATAGTATCTGGTTGCCTGGAAGACATCAAAGTAGCGAGGCCAATTTAGCTCTTTTCGCACTAGGTTCAGCGTTTTTAAATGATCCAGAAGGCGCATTTTTATATATTAGCGCCTGCAAACGAGAAGAGCGTTTGCGTCTCTGTTAATCTTAGCTATTTCTTAGAATTTGAATAAGTAAAGCCGGAATTGAAGCGCAAAACTCTAATTGCAATATTATTCCTTTATTAGACCGTATTAAGTTTATTATAATTTAATGGGTACAGTTGTGAAAATGATTTACATCAGCACCTGCCTTGCGGCTTTATCTGATGATGGACCAGTTCCATGGAGTGAATTATTCACAATTCTTGCCATATGTTTGTAGACATATGAGCAACTTCTTGGTGAGGAGTTCGGGCCTTCCAATCCCTCCTGTATGCAATTTCCCAGCAATCAATGAAGGACAAGGCTTAATGAGTTGGTAGGCCGAAGCCCACTAAGAGCATCAGTCCTTAAACCAACTCACCCGTCACCCATCATCACTGGTTCCTTACAGTACAGGTATCTGTTGTAAAGGCAACAGATCTACGTCTAAAAAATTTTTATGAAATATACTCGAAATATTCATAAACATTTTCTAGGCGTATCACTCAATCGTGTCCCATAAACACTGCAAAAGTTTTTATGGAGGCCGCCCTAATAATTGAAGATTAGAGATTGTTTTATAAAAATGCTGGATTCTCAAAAATATTGGAAATCGGTCATACACCGTTTGAGTATAATTAATTCAGTTGGCCCTCTAATGTTGAAAACATTCCCTTTAAAGAGGGTTGTTAGGGGGGTAGGTATGTTTATTGGAAATGTAGCGAAAAATACATAACTCACCCAAGAGCGGCTCGCATACAGTTATGAAGCTTTTTGTGGAGTTTCTGCCGGTTTACCCTACCCTTAACCCTGAAGCAAAGCCATTTAACCCCACCCTATCATCATAGTTTTGTGGCTCATACATTTTTTTCCCCCAACCCCCATAAAATAAGAGGTTCTGACGTATTCAAATCTCGTTCTTAAGATTTTCCATGTGAAAGTAATTCGCCCCTGCTGTTGGCGTCATACAAAACTAGCGCTATTATGAACAATAATCCTTAAGTCTAACAGTACTCATAAAAAAGAACAGTTTAAATAGAGCTCAATAAAACCTTTTGGATTTGAAGGTGTAGTTATTATTAAAACGAATGCTGAGAGAGTTGAGATAAGAGGCAGCCTACAAAATTTTTTTTATTTATTTTTTTGAATGGATTCTCGTCCCAGAAAACTCAGTCGCAGATGCCTTTAATCAATTCTACGCCTAGAATAGTTTTGCCTAGATTTCTTTTTCATTTTTTATTTACTTTACAATGGCAGAACTAACTAAAGTGTTAAATTGAGATTCTGTACCTAAAAATTATTTTTTCTTTCAATTAAGCTGAAAAATAAAAAAAAGAAACAAACTAATGTTCATTTTTCTAGACAAATTTGCTTGAATTTTTTCCAATTGGATTGTTGTTGCTTAAATTTTTGTTCCAGTACAGGTGCTTAAAAGTGAGATTTGGAAAAATTATTTGTTTTCATATTTTTGTAGAAATTTAAATTGCTGCTTGTTCATCCGTTTGTATGTCAAAGAAAAAATTTATGCCACAGTTAATGTAATTACTTGTTCAAACTCGATTTCATGTACATGCAAGCTTCCATTGTTTACGATTTTGTTTCATTGTTTTAATGGAAAAAAGCAAAACATATTAAAAGCTTTTGTTTTCGTTTTGACCAGCAATTAATGCAACAGATTCTTATTCATCTGGTGCAATGTACTGCAACTAGAAAAATTGTTTATTCACGGAAAGAAAAAGGTCATATTCAATTAAAATTTTCATTTCTTTACTTTCTTTTGAAAAGAATTATACTTGAAAATTTAAATACGCATAACTTAAAAAGGTACTTAAAACCAGCTGTAAACAGAATTGTTGTGGAAAACGCATCTTTGTGTTGTCCTAAAATGAGTAATAAATTCTTGAGTCAAGACGAAAACTCTTGAATGAAATGCTAAATTCTAAAATAAAGCAAAAACCGAAGCAAATATAAGTTGGTTTGCACGCTTAAAAAAATAGTGATTTCGACACTGGCAGACGATGAGAGTCTTGGACAGCAGATATAGTTTGAGGAGGAGGAATAGCAAGCATTAATCGACGAAGATGGTTGTCAAAAGCGTTAGGCTTCATTCAAAAGCAAGAAAATTAGGTCCCATATTAATTGAAATCTCTCGGCTTAAAAGCAATTTTACATGTCGGAATTGATACTTGAACGCTACATAATATGGCATTGATTTACAGCAACACCTGGCTTAACGACCTAATCTGGTGTTAGACTAACTCCACAGAAGGAATTATTAATGACTCTCCAGCGCCTCCATGTGACTTGCAAGGCTTACACATGTCAGAAATTTCGCCATAAGTTTGCATTCATATGGACAAAACCGGATCTTCTTGTCCCTCCTATATACAATTCCACAGCCAGTCTATCTAAGAAGAGAATTAGTGAGTTGGTGGGGAGAGGGAGAAGAAGCTCATCGGTGACAGTAGGGTATCCAACTCTATTGACTCACTGGAGCATCGACGCAGTGTAGGGTGCATTACTCTGTTCTATCGTTACTACAACGGATTGTTCTTGTTCCCGAAACTCGCACGTTTATACGTAACAAGCGTGCGTCGACCAGAGCTTATCCATTTGTGGCCGATTACCCAGATAAGTGTAGTACGCATTACAAAGAGAATTCGTTTTTCAGCCGTACGCTTCGTCTGTGGAACAAGTTGCCTGCAGACGTGTTTCCACTTGTGGTTTCTAACATTACATCTGTTAAAAGTCAATAGTGCCACAGGGATTATTAGCTCCCGAAAAACGGCAATTTACCAAAGTTATCAGGAAAACTAATTCTTTTTTCTGCAATTTAGTTTTAAATCACAGTCAGAATGTTTTAGCGACCGTCAACGAAGCCCGGGCAATTGCAATTTAGAACAATTGAATAAGATATAGCACAAGTGTATCATGCAAAGATTAACGTTTTGTTCATAAAACAAATTCCAAAAAAATATTGGTTGCTATATATACAATTTAACTAAATTAAAGTTTGCCTCTGACGCTACCTTTGAAAACTTTTTTCTGCTCTTTTTCTAGTGTTTATATAGTGTAAATATCTTATTTTTATTTTTTTATTACTATTTTTTTTATTTTCGAAAATCATTTTCTTTTAATAAAAACATATAAAACTATGTAGAGGGGAACAATCCACCAAAGCAATCTCCTGAAAATCTAATTGATGATACTCCGATCCGGTTGGAAGGACCAAATGTAAATGTGAAGAATGTTTTCCAAAAACTTGGGGAATAAAAGCAATTAAACTCCAGGAGCCAAATTGAACAATTAAAGTCTTTGGGGACCACTTTAATCGGTCGGAAAAAGAAATGAAACCCAACCAAGAAATGAAAATAGAAAGTACAGTAAATTAGTGTTAAAATACAAAGTTTATTATTAACAAAACAATGGTGACATTGCAACGTGACTGGTTGAACAATACCGGAAACCATCTTTTAGACATTTTTGTAGTTTGTAGTAGAAGTTTTAGGCTTTAAGCGTGAAAGAGAGAAGAATATTTTCACAATATTCAGTTGTTGTATGTAATGAGCAGAAAATGAGACTCTAACCCATCACAGTTGTTAATACCAAAGTACATACGTATTTTGGCATTAAAAAACTATTTCTAAAGAGATACGGTTAACGCTACCTTACATCCATAACAATTTATCAATTTATGAATACGCAAATGATTTGGAATAAATTTTTAAATCGGAAAAGGAAAATAAGTTTCATTAAAAACAAACCTTCAAGAAATTATTAAGGGGGGTATAACATGCACCAACTCAACCGAATACATATAGTATATTCACGAAAAAAAAATCTTATTTGCTAATCAATCAACAAATAAAATAAAAAAAGAACAAGCTATATACCGAAGTTTAAAAGTTATGGGAATCATACTGTCCTATAAGCTTACTATCCGCGTTAGGTAAAATTTTTGAAAAAATAATTAAAGACAGATTAGTAAATTTTATGAATTTAAATAACATAATTCCGCCCTAACAATTTGGTTTTCGGCATGCACATAGTACTTCCCATTCTTTGATTCGATTAAGAAATCTAATAAATTCGAGTTTCAGCCACCAGAAATCTACAGGAATGATAATATTGGATGTTCAGGCCGCTTTTGACTTGGTATGGCATGATGGGCTCATCTTTAAAATGATTAATTTACACTTCCCTACATATCTTATAAGAATTATAAACTCCTTTCTTGTACAACGCTCATTCAAAGTCCATTTTGGTTCATTCTCGTCCGACGTTTTTTCGATTCCAGCAGGCTCTCCTCAAGGCTCCTGTTTGTCATCCATTCTTTACAACTTATATACTAGCGATTTACCGCAATTAAATTATTGTACCGTTTCAATTTTTGCTGATGACACAGCGGTTATCTGTTCGGACGTGTTATCCACCCACTTAATAGTCAATCTTGAGCGAGCCTTAACGGAACACCAACATTTTTTCATTAAATGGAAAATAAAGTTAAACTCCAGTAAAACACAAGCCATTTATTTTTCAAGAAAACGAAAGACTTGTTTCTTACCGCAGAGTAGTGTGACATTTAACAATTACCCTATTCAGTGGGAACATAAAGTAAAATATCTAGGAGTTATATTAGATCCTAAAATAAAATTCCACGAACATACATCATACATTGTTAATAAAGTAAATATACTGACAAGAATTCTTTACCCATTTCTAAAAAGGAATTCCTCCCTAAGCCTAGCTAATAAAAAAATAATACTTAAATCAATTTTCCATGCCATAATTTACTATGCAGCCCCTGTATGGTCGACTAGGTGCAAATTGTCATTTAAAAAATTGCAAATAGCACAAAACAAGTTGTTAAAACTAATCTATAACCTTCCATGGTTTTATTCAACTGCGAGGCTCCACTTGCTCGCAGATATAGAATTAGTTACAGACAAAATTGTCAGACTTAATATTAATTTTAGTATAAAATGCCAGAACTCAGAGTTTGAACATATCAATGAGCTAGCCCATCTTACGTAGTGTAGTAGTTTTCTAGGATAAGCCTTTTTGTTAAAAAACTAAAACGTTCAAATAGGTTTTTGAAAATTTTTAACTCCAAATAAATTAAAAATTTTGTAAATATGAAATATGTATTTATTAATATTGTAACTAAAAACCTAATAACTAAGAAGAAAAAGATAATTATCTTGAACTCTTTATTGTAAATTAATTATATGAAAATGTAATATTATGGAAATAAAGTGAATTTGAAAAAAAGTTATGGGAAAAATTCAAAAGCAAGATTAGGTCTCATATGCTTTGAAGCAGGGAGGGGTCTTTATCCTCTGATGATTGTTTTGTTTTATAGTAACTAACTTACAATACTGTAACAAAACAAATAGTCGAGTGTGAAAAAAATTAATTTCAAATTTCGGAAACTGGCAAGGAGCTGGTTTTTCATTTGCCTAGTTTAGTTACTGATTACTTAAAATAGCTTTATTTTATGGCGTTTTAGTTTTGCTGCAACTTTCTTTAATTGTGAGATTTTCTCTATCGCAGGCGTATGATGAAAATTTCACGTTTTTGTTCTTTGAATGCGTATGATGAATATTAATAAGATGACAATCTTCTTTGTTCAATGGAAACTGGAATTAGGAAACCAAATCAATTTGAATAAAAAACAAAACAAACTCATTTTGCATTCTTTGTTATGTTAATTACCCTTTCGTTTTAATTAAAGGCGTTCGCGTATTTAAATGGCTTTGTTCAAACCAACTATATTTTTAAATCATTTTCTGGTAAATGCTAATTTAAAAAAATGAAAGTCAAAACGAGAGTTTTAAATAATGCAAATTACTGCTATAAGAGTAATTAAAATTTACAATGAACGAACAGTGAAACAAAGCAAACTTAACTTAAGGTAATTATTGCAGTTGTTAAAGTTAAATTAAATCAAGTAATATGCAAATGCCGTAACGTTGCAAAAAAATAGAACAAAAGCCAAAGTAATCTGTTATATAAAAAAATAGTAATAACATAAAAACTCAAACCATGAAAATTACTCTTTTTGTCTTAGAGATTAACGTAAGGCAAAATTTATTGGCTTAAGCGGAAATTAAAGTTACATTTTTAATATAAAATTTAAACACTTTCTATTCAGCGAAATTAAATTAAATGTATGCATGTATATATTATTTATTTAAGTGAAAGCTCGTTTTGTTTTCTTGCCACTACTGCCTCAAATTGAAAAGTTAAAAAATACTACAACAAAAAACCCTGAGCACAATTTGGCTGCGTTTTTCCATAGACTAATGGGTTTGCTAGGAAAAAAGTTAAAGAGCTATGCTTTATTCATTTTAGCGTTACTTTTTTCCATTTTAAATATTTATTTGAAGGGCTGATTGCAATAACATCATAGCTAACAAAAATAAATAAATTATAATAATAATAAAAATTATAAATAGCTTGTTTTTTATGTTTCCCAGCTATCTATATGTCGACATTTCATAGGAACTATGAAATAAAATTAATAAAAATTAAAAAATGGTCGAGCAAATAAAACAATTTAAGCAAAGTAGTTTGAGAAAATCAAATACGTATTTTCCAACTATGGAACTGGTTTGCTAATTAGTTTGAAACCAGTTTTTCATATTCGGTGCGGGATTTTGCCGTATAACGTGTATCTGAGCATACAGCGGTAATTTTGGGGTACAGTTATATAAGTACTTACCTAAATTTTAGTCAGTTTTTATAACTTGGGGGTAGTGTTTTATCTCTCATCATGTGTCTTTTGTCTTTTTGTTACTGATGTCCATGTTTCATTAACTAAATTCGTATAAGCATTAAACACATTCGAGACAGCAGGCTACACGAACACACGACTACAAATGCCGCTGGCTACAAATGTAGCCTGTAGCCAGCTACATAATTATATTGAAGGCGGCAGCTACATAATAAACAGCTGATATTGTTTTCTTTATCTCCTTACAAATATTAAAAAGCTTTCTGTGTATACAAAATGGCTGAGGGAAATTTAGAAAATTTTATAGTAGCTATTGCTAAAACAGTGCGAGCTACTTAGTATTCGATGTAAAAAAAAAAAATTTAATATTTGCAAATCACAATCAAAAAAATACTTTCAAAAACCAAATCGTAGCAACCGACGGTTGTTCATTTGTTTGAAAGGTGTAAAGAAATGTTAGAGAGGTGTATAAATGAAAAGGCTTGTTTTTTGTGTTTTGCCAGATATTATTAGAGCATTTTTCTTTTAAACTCTCAACAATTTATTTATATTGGTGGGATATAAAGTTGAATGTTTGAGAATATCTTTCAAAAATTTCCAAAGTCTACTTATGATTAGGGTAGTTCTTATGAAATGTCGACATATAGATAGCTGGGAAACATAAAAAACAAGCTATTTATAATTTTTATTGGTATAAATGGTAGAAGCTAAGAATAGCGAATAAAAAACTTAATTGTTTATAATAACAAAAAGATATAAATAACAAACTAAAAAGAACATAAATTTTTGTTTCGGCTTATGGAAAAATGCAAATAGTGCTAAGTGTGCAACTCTATACGAAATTTCAGGTTACAAAAATCAACAGCTTCCAGTTGGCAAGTTTAATTCTTGCCAAAGAATGTAAATCTTACCTGCAGGCAATCAAAATATTTTCGGTGTTTTTCCGCTTGTTAAAAGTAATATAAGGCTCAAAGTAATTGATAATATAGATATTACGGATACCAGGTATGCTATCAAAGCCGTGGCAATCGTTTGACTATTTGATAGTTTATTTTACACATAATGTCGTATATCTTTTTATCATAATTAAAAATATTACGATAACTTTCTGAAAACTTTTTGATTTATTGATAATTGACATTGTAAGTATTATGTTGAACCTACCTTTACTCATCTGATTTCATTTTAAAGCCCGGTTTTCTTTAATTCTGTTTGGTGACTTACGCCGTTGTTGCAATAAGCCTTTCATTTATTTTATTTAAATTATTCACAGAATTGTATTCTTATTTTTTTTTAGCACTAACAAGCATTAAATAAATTTACATATGGTTTGTGAATTTTGCAGCTTACTTGTGAATGTATTTGGTGGGCTAAAAAATTTTTGCTGCAGCTGTATAAACGGAGTAAAAATTAAATTATATATGTATGCATATTATCATGGTTTTGACCATAGCATGTTACATATGATAACAAATCATATTTTTTTAAATATATAACATATTTTAAAGCAATGTTTCATTTGATCATAATTGCTTAGAGACATTAGAACGTAAGCATCCATGTAACATATTTAAGGCAATAGCAAGTATATATTTGTGTTTAATTTCTGACGAAGGAGCAAATAAAGTTGCCTATACTTGCAAATCTAAATTTAGTCCATTTTTTTTTGTGTACCATTTTTTATTTATTGAATCTTCAAAATGAACTAACAATAAGTATTCAAATCTTAATACTAAATTTAAAATTAAAAAAAAGTTAGTCCATAAAAATATAAAAAATGTGTTCATTAGGGCAACACACAGATGTTGAACCATTCAAAGCAATTGCTAGGTATTACTTCTCTTTAGCTTAAAAACAAATCACTGACAATCTGAGTTAGAAAGTTCGTACGAAAAAACATATTTTTTGTAACAATTAAAAACTCATTGTTTAGTAAAGTTGCTGGTCCAATAATAAATCTCATTTGTTTCCAAATTTAATTCATGGTTCTCCCTAAACCACTTGCATATTTTATGTTGAAATGATTTTTCGCACACTTTCAAAAGACCAAAAAAAGCTTTCGTTTTTTCATTTAGTGAAAGCAAAAAATCACGATTTATCATAAAGTAGACAGCAATAAATAAAGAAACTTTAACAATTTAAATAAACAGATTTAAAATGACGAACAATTTCCTTTCAAAACCAATATATTTTACTGTAGTTTTATTGTATTGGATATAAGTAAAGTATACAAAACTTTTTACATCCCACATTTCCGGAAGTTTATATTTGTTAATTTTAGCAGCTAGTATCCTTGTTTTTTATTTTTCGTTCGTTTAACATATTGTTCTATAAAAATTTAAATTTTATATAAAAAAGTGGAATACTAAAAACTACAACACGGACAAAACAATTATAGCCCCTTTAAAATTTTAAAAACTTTTAAAGTGCACCAATTATTTTCATTGAAACTTAGCGGATAAGCAGCAGGAATGCGTTTTTAGCATCAGGAACAGAATACGTGAAAAAAAGTAAACAAACTTTTTGCATATTATTTTGAAACAATGAAAAGAAAAACAAATACTCAGATCAATGTTAAGTTAAGATTATTTAATAAAAAACATCTGGCACATGATTTAAGCAAAATATATGTAATCTATTGGCAGGCTTTTTTACTATTAGATTGCTTATTGCCAGCTGACTAACTTCAAGCTTAGGCTATTGAATACAGAAGATCTGGGACATGATGCAAAAAAAATATATTTCTAATATAATATTTGCCTATAGTGACTCATATACAAAGAGCAGATTAGTGGTAGTTTATAACGCCATCCTACGATATGTTTATAATATTAAGAGATATCAAGGAACATCATAATACTCTAAATCCTTATATAGAGTTGATATTCTCGAGTTGCTAAAGATATGATCATTAATATTACTGCAAAAAATTATTTATATAAAACGCCTTCAGTTTGCACGTTCTAACAGAGGAAAAAACATGATACAATTCAGACATCGAACACTAATATCTGAGTGGCAGTTCTTTACAAATACCATATGGCTGTGGAATTCACTACCCAACACTTTGCAATATTCTGGCAGCGCTATACAATTCAAACAACAACTGTTCTATATTTTAGTTAAGTTTTAACCTTTATGTATTATTCAACAATTTATTTTATAATAATACTTTTGTTTTGCTTACTTTTCAAGTAATATAATTTAATATCGCAAATTCCTTGTTGAAGAACCTAATGTATTAAAATTTATATTTTATCTATTATAACTTCTACGTAAAATGAATTTAAATATATATTGTGCTATTATAAAATCACATACTGTAATGCAAAAGCTTTATATCTTGTTGTATGTGATATACCTTTTTCATAAAATAAATAAAAAATAAATATAAATGGTCGGTATCATTAGTCTAGCTCAAGTTCAATCCTGGCTAAAGACGATAAAGTATTCTGTCTTCTTTGATCATAAGTAATTGAACGTAGCAAATATTGTTATAATTATAAATAAAAATATTTCTATGCTTTAGCCAGGATTGAGCTTGAGCCAGACGAATGATACCAAGCCATTATCACATAACCAGCCATATCACAGAGCTTAATTCCGTTCGGAAATGGAATTGAGTTCTTCTCTTACTTCTTCAAAAAACTAAAAAACTTTTAAAATAAAATGCAAACATAAATCTAAAATACATAAAAATGGCCTGAAAAATGACTAAAATGACTAGCGACACCATATTTCAATGTGCCTTAAGTATAACGTGGATTAAGAGGTTGGCTTTTCAGACATCTAACCTGTCTTAATCTATCGGAACCTTTTAAATTAAATTTGGACTGATCGGAGAATAGTATGGAGTTCCTTTGTGTGGTGGTCAAATTAATGTGTTCCCTTGCAAATTCCAACCTGGCCAGTCTATTTTTCAGTGATATAAAAATCTTTTTTCGGTATTTTTTTTTATCAAACGTATTATTGCCTGGCCATCTCATTTACTGATTTTTAGGGAACGTCCACCTTTATGTTATGTAACCAAAGTACCCGAACAACGAAAACCGCTTAAAATTCTTGGTGAATGTCAATTTTTTTTTGCAATTGTGGTCACTGATAGGCTATTATTTTTTCTTTAAAATGTACTGAATAATTATATCACGCCATTTGTTAGGGAAGTTATAAGTCACGTCCAGAAGAAGTTTGAAGGCACGCAAACGATGAAAAAATATATGCAAATTTTCGCTATACAAGCTTACTTTGATATTTCAACAAATAATGGCATCTTTTGGAAATAGGTTTTTCTAATCGTAAGTAATGAAGAATATTCAAAGTTACGTGCATTAGTTTTGTAGCTGCATCCTGGGTCATTCTAGTAGAAACAATTATTTATATATTTTTAAACCACAAGCATCAAACTTTTCCCCTTGTTTTTAATATCTAAAGAGAGTTTTCTTTTAAATGTAATAATATATTCTTTAAAATAGGCATTCGTTTGAATGCTATCGTAAAGTTTACTGATAATCAGAAGTCCGTGTTTTTAGTTTTTGGGACCAAATTGGCAGCTTGTTAAACCTAACCTAATATGGGTTTCAAAACGACCACAGACACCTACTTACATCAGCTTATTATTTCTAGCTTTTTCTAATATGAACAATGTGTAGTGCACACATTTCAGAAAAAATCCATTCTAGGAGTAAATTCCCTTATTCAACTGTGTGGCAACGCCTTTTTATATTTCTCTCTGAAAATAAACTTCAAAAATCC
The DNA here is from genome assembly GCA_914767995.1 of Thecocarcelia acutangulata. NCBI lineage: Eukaryota > Metazoa > Arthropoda > Insecta > Diptera > Tachinidae > Thecocarcelia > Thecocarcelia acutangulata. Next base: position 32,112,574 of record OU612094.1, on the reverse strand, counting down.
TTATTACAAATAATAAAAAGAGAATGAAACTACCTTGTATTTTTTGTGAAAATAAATCGGAAATTGTCCAAAAATAAGACCTATATAATCCAAGCCATGAAAACGTCTCGGGAAAGATTACCGCAAGCCACTATAAATGACTTAGTATTATCTATGCTTAGAAGATATGCGTGTGTCATTGAAACAAAGGGTTTGTAAGCTTTTTGAATGCTTTCTTTATTTTTAGATGTTTTTTTAAAAGCAAAATTAAAAATTTTTAGTAATATGAATAATAAAAACATCAAAAATTATAATTTACAGTGCTTTAATTATGACAAACACTGTATATGTTCGGGAGCTGTTTATATGATCATATTTATATAAAGAGATTGTTATTGTGGTGGGTAAAATTAAAACATTTATGAATAAACTGGAAATTTTCCCACCTCTCTGATTTATTAAGTTTACACAAATCGAAACCAAGTTTAATGTATTTCTAAAGGAATTCTTAAAGGGAATAATTAAGTTTCCGGAAAATTTTTTCAGCCGACAAAGAGTACAGCTTCGACTAATGATTTCATTAGCGATTTTCGAGCATCCATGCAGAAGCTTAGCCCAACAAGCGCCAACTTTTGTAACCAAAAATTTATGGTCAGCGACGCATATTTTCGTACGTTACGACAGTATTAGACCGTCGCTGATGCGTCCATATGATGGCCCGTACTTGATAATCAAACGTTTCCAAAAATATTTCAAGCTCTTGATACGTGGTCGTCACGACAATATCAGCTTAGATCGCCTAAAGCCTGTATTTCAAACAAACTCCGAACTACATGAAAATCCAGCAGATATTCCTGCTAGCCAACAAATTTTGCCAGACATCCCAACTAGCCAACAAAATTTACCAGATGTTTCTGAAAGCATTAAAAAAGCATGTGCTTCAATAACAAAAACGTCGACAACATCTTGCTCGAAGCCCATGGTAAGCTTTTCACCTGAAGTCAGTTTGCCCAAAGTAACCTCTAGTGGCTGACAAATTATATTTCCAGCCAGATTCAGGTGAGTCCTCTCCAGCGGCGGGAATGATGTGACGCCCTGTTGTTAAACAACCCTGTTTTAGAAGTGTGAGTAATGGGTTTTGATAACGATGTAAAAGAAGAATGAACTTCATTTTTATTCATTCCTTTTACGCTCGTCTCTCGGTCTGCACATGATCAGCGAACGTAAAAAAATATATTGTTTAATCCAGTTGTAGATTTAATTTAATCTAGTTTTAATAAATAAAGTTTTTTTTTAATATTTCTAATATTATATGATGATGGGTGGGTATCATTCGTCTAGCTCGAGTTCAATCCTGGCTAAAGCCAAGAAATATTTTTATTTATAATTATAGCAATAATTGCCGCGATCAATAACTCTTGATCAAAGAAGACAGGAAAAAATAATTGAATACACTAAAGCTGGGGGACAACTAGCTGTTTCACAGTCGCTACACTGTTCATCAGCACCCATTAGGATTCGAACTTAGTACCATGTAAACATGACGTATTTTTAATACGGCTGCTTAACCAACTCAGCCACTAAGCCCTTATTTATTTTTTCGTCTATATTTGTCTCATATTGATCACATATGCAATTTGTTATAATCCCAGTTGTTTGTACTGCAGTTTGCTGTCACTGAACAACCAGTTATTTTGTATTATTTATCAACGTACGTATGTATGTTGACAGTCTCTGTGCTGGGAGATATATATGTATGTATTAATGTTAAATAGTCGAACTTTTATTTTTAATATTTCTAATATTATATGATGATGGGTGGGTATCATTCGTCTAGCTCGAGTTCATTTTTTTTTATGATTTTAAATAAATATTAGAGTTCACCTCTATAAAGAAATAAAGCGCTCTAAATATATATAAATCTAAAAGCGGATAGATTCTTCGAAATTATCTGTAATATATTTCAAATTCTTCCAATACAATAGCTAGAGCAATTAAAAGCTTTATGGACCTTAATACAGTTTACCAGACTTTTGTTCGCCAAATGCCCTTCTCAGTAATTATTTTAGTTTTTGGCTCAAGGCCAAAGACTTGCTTATGTGAAAAGCAGCGGCATTATTATGTCATTATTATTGGCTGCATCCCAAGGCAAACAAGTTCTTTTTTTACTCTTTTTTAACTTAAATTATGCAAAAATGGCAACATTGAGCACAGCAGGCATTCAACAGGTACTCTTAAAATAATTGCTTTGCTAAACTAAATTACGGTGCGTAATACATTTAAACCAAAGACAAAAACAAAAAAGCCAAACCACAAATAAGTTTATATACTACATAAAAAAAGTAGGTTAAGTGTCAGACAAAAAAGCAATAAATTTCTTTAGCCAGTTATTTTAAACGGTAGTAAAATGTGTACTTTTATTTTCAGCAACTAAATAAAAGTTTTGCATAAATTTAATGGTTTATATAATAAACCATTATTCAAGAAATTGTGTAGTCAAACCATATGTATTATTCCACCATTGTTAAAATGGTTGAAGGGAATTTATGCTACTATTTTATATCTTCTAAAAAGATTTTGCGAGGTTGCAGTTTTTTTTTGTCTTGCGCCAAAATATTTTTTTTGCAAAGACGATTGGAAATATTTTTCAATTAAGGTTACCTTTTCGGACGGTGTGAATGGTTAATAAAACCAAAACGAGAATTCCACAATATTAATATATATTATTATGATAGAATGCTTTTTGAAAATTATATCTCAATAGTAAAGCAGCTTTGGGCTGGAGAATAGCTCTCGCGTCATCGTAATTATTTTTTTTAGTGCGGTCAGGCTTTTCGTTGTTTGGTCTTCGAGAATTTTGAGCCTCACTCTCATTGCTTAACTGTCTTCCTCAACTAACTGTATTAGTTTACGGTTGTTTTTAGGTAAATCGTTGTTAACCACGCGGCAACTTCTTATGCGAATGCATAGGTCGGTACAGTTAGTCACAGTGCCTTAATGAATTAATATTAACACCATCGTAGGTCTATGGTGCATGCTGTGCATTCTATACTTTGCAAACTTAAATGCAACTGTATAGTTACATAAATAGATAAATAAATACGTGACTCTATATATTTCCATATACTGAGCAAGGCTTCACTGGCATACTTTCGGTCAATGACTGCGCACGACTTTTACTGACTGTCCTCCTGCTCTTGACTGTTGGGCAACAGGGTTTGCTTGAACACTCTGCTTATATATATGTGTATTCGCTATGCTTAAAGTCCATAAATTAAGCTAAAATACCTGGTTACGGTGTACACCAAACCAGGGCACTCTGCTTTCTTGGACAAAGAGGGGTAAAAGTTACTCATTTGTTGCAGCAAATAAAATTCTAGGAAGCCATATTAGTTATTTTGTGTTGGACATCTGAAGCTCTCATCCAAGGATAATTGGCAGCTTGGGATCGGTAAGTCCTTGGAAGGCTCTGCTTTACAGGTCATCTTTGTGCTGACCATGGTTGATCAGTATACATCTTGGCTGAAATGTTCGGTCTGTGGTTTAGTAGTCTCTGATAACTTTGGTGTATGTCGGGCTCTAATTACTCCCCGAGGTGCTGAAAAACCAGCAGTAATGGTTAGGGGCAGAGTTAGTTAAGGGTTAATACTCGTAAATGAGCTACCAACTCATAAGCTTTGTCTTTCATTATCTATCTCTTCTAAGAGCTTTACTTTTAGCAAGAGATTTGTCTATATACGTACTAACATATGATGGAAATTTCGACCTGTGACTGTGGAGTTGGCTCATCATCTCTTAAGGCCATTAATGTGGGTATTGATGTATATCATTGATACATTCGCCAGCTCTTGAATCATTCTTGGCTGGTCGATGTACACGTTTTCTCTTAAATACCAAAAAGAAAAGAAGTTTAATGGGACCTCGGCATGAAATAACATGTTTATAAAGTTCCCCAGGTAGAAAAACCATTGTTTTGTTAGCTTTAAGGTAAGTGGCACTTTCCTGTTGGAACCACATATCGTCCAGGTACACATGCTGAATTTCAAAACATCTTGAATTTCAAAACAAAAATCTACTGCTGGGCAGGTTGAAGCAAAAGACAGCAATGTGTTGCGGCGAATGAAATAGCGAGCATTCACAGGTATTTTCACACTTCCTACAGGCTTAAATCGTAAAAATATGCGCTTAATTCTTCCATTCGTGAATTGTGGACTTATTGAGGTATTTATTCAGACGTAAAAAAGAAATCACATAGTGCACGAATTACATCTCGATTTGAACACCTATTTTCATAAAAGGCTTCAACAATTCTAACGCACTGTTGAAAAACACCGACTAAATAAAATTTCAAACCAAACTGAGTATGTCTCACAATAAACATCGTGCATGGTTGGACTTCTCTTTGGGATGTACAGAAACGTTTTCTGATACTAAAATCTTATGAGTAATTTACACAATTGTTATTTGTGTTAACCAATTTTACAAATTTATTTATTGTTATCTATTAGTTTGAGAAAGAAATAAACCAATCCGAAAAACCAATAAAATAAAAATTTTGTAGACTTAGAGCCTAATGCAATTAGCAGTGTCACGGTCGTAATACTATCAGTGCCATCTACTCTGCTATTATGTCGTTAGTTAATATACAAATTTTTGTTGTTGTGTTATTACAGAAAAGGATTGAAATACATAATACTAAAATCACGATTCAAAAGACACTATTTTATTTATGTGTCTGGTATAAAATACTTTATATATGAAAAGATTGTTGTATTTCTATATATTTCGTATATTTCTATGTATATTTTCTTCAAAATTTTATGAATTTTATATGATTCGGTACAAGCTAAAATGATGATTAAAAATAAAAATTAAATATATGTATGAATTAATGTTTTCTAATATTGTTCTGGTTAATTGGTATAACGAAAATTTTTAAATTTCTTGCTGCTAATTTTTCGACCCTTTATATTTAATAATATTTGTTTGTTTGTTAAGTTAGAGGTCACTTATATAAATTATCGCTGTTTATTTGATTCAATATTTCGACACTCCGTTGTGTGTCTTCTTCAGCAAAATTTTGGTTCCAAAAAAAGAAAAAAAAAAAAAAACACGATAGTTTATATAAGTGACTTCTAGCTCAATAAGCAAACAATTAGAAAATTTTTAGTTATAAAAAAAAGTTATTTTAATAACTTTAATTATTATAGCTAAGAAAAATCATGTTTTCCAAATTGAAATTAGTAATTATTTTATCCAAAAAATCACTACACTTTGCCAATTTTTGCCCCTGTAGAAGTTTATTGCCATTTACTTACCTTTTCTGCTCTTCACTTACCTTTTTTTGTGGCTAAAAAATTTTTTTAAACCATTATAGAATTTAATGTAAAATTTTTCACAAAGCATTGCATGCACACGCATGTCAATGTCTATTTATATTAGCTTATAATTAACCTAAATTATTAGTGCACTAACTAAAGTTGTTATTAAAATATTTTGTTTAGTTTATATTAAGGCGCAAATCCTTTTAAATCCGTAATTAGTTCAAAATCAAAGGTAATTGTTTATGAAATTTCAGTCTCACAATAAACCTTTAAATTGATTTTAACCACCAAAATAATATATTCAAACGAAACTTGGCATAAATTATAGTAACTATTTAATACAAATATTTGTTCAATATTGTATTGATATTAAACATAAATGGCTAAACATTGGCGTTATGAAATATTTTTTAAAGCAAATTTAGTTTGGCAAGTCCCAGCAAAACATTGTAGGACATAAAATGAGCAGCATTTTGGATCTGGATTTCCATTGAAAGTACTCTGCTGTTTAGTTACTTTTGTAGATTTTATAAGCAAGATTTAAAATAAATTCCCATATTTTCAGTAATTCATTTCATTAAAAACTATTCAAATTTTAGTTTATAAATAGTTAAATTGAAAATATTAATAACTCAAAAAAGAGTTTACCTTAGAAAGGTAATATTAAACAAATTTAATCACCCAATTTTTATTACCTTTTAAAAAAACGTTAAAAATAAAAGTTGAGACAATGTTTAAACATCCATCCCACACACACTTTATTCCTATAACTTCTTATCTTTACTCCATTATCCCAATTTTCAAGCAATCGCAAAGGGAAGGACTCCAGGACCCAAGTGAGCTGGACAACCTAGACTATTCCGGGGTATCCAGTGGTCTGCTTACCCAACGTAACGTAACCTATGTTTGAAATGATATTAGCAAAAGTAGTAGTATTAACAAAAGTTGAGTAGTGTTTTGTCTTTCGTTCCGTACACACGTGTTTTTCATTGTCGTCCGTATTTTCTATACTTACACATATTTTTATTATTAATTTGTCATAAGCGAAATTTTACCGTAATAGGTAGAGTTTTGCATCATGTGTGCCCGTGTTTTTTATTATATTATTGTTTTACTGTCATTTGTTTTTCTCTATTTGTTATTATTAAATTCTTTTTTATGTTCGTCCTATGTATTTTATTATCCTACGGTGTTGAATTAATTTTTGTTGATCTGAGCAGTGTCGAAGGTATGTACACTGGGCACTGATCAGTTTTAACTAATTTAATTTCAACATTTTAAATGCTGTGATAATGTTTGTTTTGGTCGTTCCGTATGTTAAGTTAACAAACATTAGTTCCCCTTTCCTCCTTCTCATACTCTATTTTTCTAGTTCCAATACAATGCACTGCATATGTAGGGGCATCCCGTGAGTACTGGTTCAAGATAAAAAAAAAAAACTGTGTACCAATATTAGTGCATTGATTGCTACCAAGTTGTTCCGAAGAAGAGAGGAAGGTAATCATTAATCTCAGAGGCTCCGTGAAGACAGTGAATGAATTTTTCGGCGGCTAAATGAAGGTGCCTCCAAAAGGCATTTTTAAATCCAGATTGGTTTTTGTCACAAAAACATTAAGAAACCAATAAGTTCTTGGAGGAATATTTTATGGAGTCACGAATCCAAGTTTTGCTGATGGGGATCAGATGTAAAATTCTATATACAGTGGCTATTTAACCAACAATACAATCTCAGATATACCATCAAAACAGGAAAATAATTTACTATCAAGAATGTTTTAATTATATGGCCACCACGTATATGCAACTCTTTAATACTCGCTAATTTTCTCTTTATATTGTGTGCTAGCGTATGATCAATATTCAAGCAACATGTACAACCACAACAAAACTTATACGCTGCAATTTCTCTATCATAAATTCCAACTAATTAAATAGCACAATTTCCTTTTTTTACAGAATGTTTGCGCCAAAGAGGAAAGTCATATAATAAATCTAATAAATTATGATATTATGTTTCTTAGCATGTACGATTAACTGAAAAGAAAAAGTTGTGTAACTTTTTATACTTCTTTTCATGGCTGTCATAATAAAAAAAATACGTAATCTGGTTTTTATTACACTACGTATCTTTGTGAATATGAATGTTATGTGGTTTGGTATAAAATAAATCTGCTAGTATCTAATTTTTGAATATGAAAAATTTCGCAAACCAAAAGGTAATTCGATTAAGATTTCTATGCCAAGGGCTGCTGTGAATACAATTAACTATTATATGTTTCTAAGCAGCTAATGAATTGCTGGAAAACGACCTTGAAAATACGCAAACAAAAATGTTTTTTATAAAATTAGATTCTTGAATAACGATATTTTATTTTTAGAACTTAGCTCTTAAGATTTATTTCATTATTTAAGTGGCAAATGAAATAAATAGAGCGTAGATATTATGCAATAAGCTTATGTATTTGTAAACATAACGAAATAGATATATTTCATGTTTTGTGTCTGCATCAATTAGTTATTCTCGATTAAACATATCAGCTTACGAACCAAGTTCTCGTCATTTGCAGGGCATTTTCATTTTCTGCTTTAATATGACGAAATCTGCAGTTAAGTAAACATAACGATATCGATATATGACTTGTTTCATGTCAGCGAATTCGCGTCATTTGCAGGAGGTTGAAATTTTCTGATTTAACATGACAAAATCTGTAGCTGAGGCTTAAATACCCATGGTGAGGCCGATATTGGTAAAACACTTTGTCGGGGTGGTTTCTTTGATTTAAGAACGTTGATTTTGAAGGCGAAGGCCTGCATGGTGACAAGTTCGAAGATGCAGACTTGAAGGCATAACTTTATTAAGGCTTATATCAAACGCAACAAGAATTGGTAGGCTCATTCGCAATGACGCTACAAGTCATTCATCCATCCATCAAAATGCCTGGAAATCATTGGAATGATTCAGAAATAAGAAAATTTGTTGTCGTACGAGTTAAAGCCAAAAGATGTTGAATGATGTTTATTTGTTTCTGCTTGCAAGGCAAAGGCGGAAGGAACTCCTGCCATACATTGTGGCTGAGAAAGAAAATTTTTTATATTAAGACTTTCACGCAGACAATCATGGGGATATCCCGGCCATGCTTCCACATTGATGGCAGAATTGAATATTCAAAGTTCCAAGGTCTAAGTATTTGGTGAGACCAGCTCGGCGTTAAGCATTATGAGTTATTTAAACTGACTGAATCAATCATAGGTAACTAATAATGAACGCACTTAATTTGATTGTGCTTATTATTTAAAGACAAACGGCCGCAATGCAACGAGAGACATTATAAAGTGATTGAAGAATTGTCATGCTGACAATTCTCAGCCCCATGTTGCGAAAGTGCTCAAGACATATCTGCCAACGTTGAAATATTCCTTGTCCCATATGCCGTATCTCCAGGACTATTGCGTACTTCGGTCAATGGTAGAAGACTGACCAGTAGTTTACGTCTTACGAAGAAGTAAAAAATGAGATCGATTCGTGACGAGCTTTTATTTATTTATTTATTTCGGCATTCCAATACAACAAGAATAATTCTTATATTATAGTATTGTTGAGAAATTTGACAACAAAAAAAAAAAAAAAAGATAGAAATTTATACGATTATTTTTCACGCGAGACTCAAACGCTGGCCAAAAAATGGGAGAAAATAGTGACCAGCGATGGACAATACTATGAGTCAAAAATAAAGTAATAAATTCTCGAATTTCGGAGGAGAAACGGTGGAATCAATGTTGTACACTTATGTAATTCTCCAAAAACTTTTTCTTTTATTTACAATTAACAAGGTGCGTTTTTTGGGAACTACCCTTCATTTAGTTATTCCTATATTTACTTTTGATCTGTTTCTTTTGTTTGAAGTATACTCGCCTATTTACTATTATGTTAACCCAACGCTGATGATCAGACATATGCAAGTCTTACAACTGCTAAAAGTAGTATTCGCAAGACTGAGCAATTTTTATTATTATTACTTTTTTTTTTGGTGAAGGTCGACCCACATCACCACTTTGGGTACTTAGTATTTCTTTTCACCATACTATATTATAATTCATATATCCGGCAGTAATTCTAACAGGCGTTCCGCATTTTGTCAAACCTCATCTTTGAGAAAAGGGGGTTTCAACAAGGTAGTTCAACTATATTTTTGGTCTATGATTGTAAGTTGGCATCATTTGTTGTCTAGATTTAAAAAATGTAAATTGCATAAGCATATATGCATTAATTTCAATAAAATAATGCCTTAAATAAACTTTGTGCTTTTGATTTAATATCTTTGATTACTAAAACAACCACCTCAAACTAAATTAAAAATATATAACTTAATATTTTTTCCCGCTCAAAATTTTTTTTTTTTTTAGGATATTCCTAAAAATAAAAGAACATATTGGAGCTAGCAGAATTTATCGCAAATATAAAATTAAATAAAGGTCAAAGCAATTTGGATCAAGATATGGCTTAATTTATAAAAGGTCCAATTTAGCTTTGTATTTTCAGCATCTCAAGTTTTGCGTGGTTTTAAACAAAATTTTATTACCATTTATTTTTATTTATTAAAGCTATATAAAATTAAATTTCAGATTCCAAAAATCATTAATATTAAACAATGCAAGCGATTTAGCACACATGAGTAACATTATAAGCATTCGTTGCAATATTATTGTGCAGTAAGCTGTAAAAGAGTTGGATAGATGATTTTGGGGCCGAAATTTATTTAATGCCGCATGTGCAGGCACACAATTAAGGACTCACGCATAACTTGTGCAGTTGCATGTAAAGGTTTTAGTGGTCTAATGCTATTTTAAGAAATATTAATAAAACCTTTGCCTACTTGGTTCATTTTTTTGTTTCTTCTAAACATGTCTTTGAGTTTGGAAGGTTATTTTTCATAATCTACTTGCAAAAGCTGTAATAAAATGAATTAAGGCAATTTAATTTGTTGCAAGTATAAATGTTTATCATTGTAAATTATAAAATTCTTTTTAAGTACTTAAGTTGCTTTTGTATATTTGACATTGATCGATGAACTTTTTAATGGCAAACGTGTGTGTACAATTGGGTGAGGTACGGCGAAAGCCATTTCAAGGTGGGCAACAATTTCCCAAAATGTTTAGAAGGTACAAATATACAAATGTGAGTCAAACGTAGGCCAAAGATGAGAGCACTTTTGATGCATTAATTACATTTTTTACAGCCATAACGTTTCATTACAATAAAACGTTCTGACTGTGGCTTAAACCTAAAAACGCAGGAAGGTGAATTAGTTTCCCTGATAACTTTGACACATGTCAATTATCAGGTGCCTTTAGCCGCCGATTTGCTGTTTTCTTGCAACAGATACCACTACTGTAAGAGACTAGGGATGATGGTTAGACGAGTAAGTTGGTTAATGGCTGATATTCTTAATGGACTTCAGCCAATCAATTCATTAAGCCTTGCCGTTCATTGACTGCTAAGAAATTGCATACAGGGCTGATTAGAGGCCTCAGCTCTTCAGCAACGGGTTTGTAAATATTTTTTTTTTATTGGACCAGTACTCAGGGGATGACCCCTACATATGCAGTGCATTGTACTAGAACTAGGAAAATAGGTTGTGAGGAGGTGGAGAGAGGGAGTAGTGTTTGTGGACATTTGACTTGAACTTTCTAACGTTATGACAAACAATATGACAGAAAGCTGCGACCTATGTGAGCCTTGTAAGCCACACAGCAGCGCTGTCATTTCATGAATAATATTCCTCGTGGAGTTGGTCCATCATCAGAATAGGTGACAAAACAAGTGCTGAAGTAAATCAATTTCATAATCTCTTTCTTTCTCTCTCTATCTCTCTCTCTCTCTCTCTTACCATCTGGCTCTTGTACATTGTCTGGCACCAGGCCAAACATGAGTATAGATAACATTTTCTGTCGAAGCTATTTTAATTGTGTGACATTTGTGCGTGATTTGCCACCGTTAGGCTTCCATCTTTAAGAATATTTAAAACAAAAAGGGGACATCAATAAACCAGTAAAAATTCAACAGCTAAAGGATAAGATAATTCGGCCCACTTACGAATTTGAAGCACTATTACATGTTAGATTCGATGAAAATTTGGACCATCTGATAGAGTTATAAAACCAAAACAATGGCAAATATTTGGCCGATTTCTTTTTTATATAAAATTTCTTTATAACGATATGAAATGTATTAGAATAGTTCTCTGAAATATTTTTGTTTCATCAACATTCCCATTTTGGTTGGACCAGCCATTTGATAACAAGAGCCAGCAAATCACTGCCTAAAAAAAAACTTAAAAACATATTTTACTACAATTATAATGACAACACAACACAAGAAAAAACACATTTTAATGTAGATTTATTGATTTTTTTTTTTAACTTTATAATTTTTAAATAAAATTTTTTTTTATTTTTGATTTGTACAACGAGTTATAGTTCAAGTTTTTTCCATGTCTTAAAATTTTTCTTAAGAAGGATTTTTTTACAACACAAATTAGCTGTGATCAATAATTTTTGATTGAAGAAGACAAGAAAAATAATAATCAAATCTTTAGCTGGGGGACAACTAGCTTTTTCGTAGTCGCCATACTACTCATCAGTTTCCATTGGGATTAGAACTCCGGTACACAACAGCCAGTAGCGACTACGAAACAGCCAGTAGTTCCCCAGCTAAAGATTTGATTATTATTTTTCTTGTCTTTTTCAATCAAAAATTATTGCTCACAGCAAATTTGTATTGTAAGAAATCCTTCTTAAAAAAAAACTTAAAAAAAGGAAAAAACTTGAACTACAAGCCATTGTACAAATGTACAAATCAAAAACATTTTAATATAGTTTTCAAACTGCTGAGAAACTGCATTAGAATTATTACATTTCCATATAACCATTCAATTTCAAATAAAACAATTCTGAGAGCAATTTGTCTTACATCATACCAAGTATAATATTAAATTATTAAATAATATATTCCAAGTAATAAATGTGCATTTTCTTGCCACGAGGAAAGTATACGAAAAAACTAAATAAACTTCCAACACATGACGAACAATTTTCAAACAAAAATTCTTATCCTTTTGAAACCAGTTTTGTAAAGAAACGTAAAATTATTTCTTGCGATTTTATTTACACATACAATGCCAACAATGCCATCAGAAACCTTTATACGAGTATGAGTAAGTTTTAAACAATTTCGTTTATTTGAATTCTGGTTTTGTATAACTTCTTTTGTAAATTCAAGTTGAAGTGAAACAAACTTTCATAAATGTGTTTCTTGTAAATAAAAGTTGAAAGCTTTCATTTTAAGCTGCAGCATTGCCATGATGCGTAAGCTTACAAATACAAAAACAATAAACAATATTTAAATTGCAGGCTACAGAAATGCTCGTTTACTTCTCATATAATTTCTAATTTGCATGAAACACAAAGATTTTGCATTTTTACGAGCATGCACTGGGATTTCTTTTGTTTTGGTTGCTAAGAAAACGATACCAATAAGTGTGTTTAATACCCGTTTTGAAAACAATTGAAACTGTAACACTTGTTCTGATTCCCTGACGAGTGTAAAAAGCTTTGTTCACCATAAAGTTGAACAAATATATGTCGTGAACATGGTGTCCCAAATTCTAGTTAAAAATAAAATTGTAGCTTAAAAAACACGGCGAATTGGTGTTGCTGCATCGTAGCTAAGGTTGCCGTAACTTTTAAAAAACTTTTTTAATTTCCTATTACTTTTGGGACACAACCTTCTATGCACCTCGTTTAACTTAAGCTTATTTTTCTTACTTTAACAAAATTTTTTCTTAAGTACAAATTAAATTTTTATTTTTGTATTAATTAAAATCATTGGAAATAAAGTTGATTGAAGAAAAGCCAAATAATACGCTTTTACCTTTATCTCGCATATGGTCAGTTGGGTGTTCTACATCTAAAGCAAAAAGAAAATTGGTAGCGATTTTGGCAATTATAAAATTACTGAAAACAATGTGCATAAAAATTTACAAATCAAATCGATTTAAACCAACAACAGTAAAGCGACCTGGAGACTATCAAAAATAATGTTTAATCAGCGGCATAAACACTGATTCGTATTCCTATAAATTATGATTATTTATCTTAGAACAAGTCTACAAAAGAGATACCATAATTCTTTTAAGGGCCTATAACTAATATTTACTAATAACACTTTCAATTCCTAAAGCAAAAAGATTAACTGCCAGTTCGCCGATGTCGAAAGGATAACTTCATTTGCACTCTAGGCGAAAGAAAATTGATTTGGGTTTTTTTCTAACTTTATTCTATGCGAACGATGTGTCAAAACTCAATTAAAATATATAAGTTCATGCGAACGAACAATAGTGACATAGACGAACCCAAAATTTATTCGAATGTGAGTAACTTTCGCATACATTTTTATTCGATATCGTCGCACAGGCTGTAAATATAAGTTTTATTAATTTTTACTTACTTTTTATTAACCTATACCAGTTAAATGGACGTTAAAGTAAATGATCCGTTATTGTATTACTAAAAAAATATGGCGTGGCTGCAATACTATTAACTTTTTCCTTAAATCGTGATATACAGGGTGGCTGAAATAATTTAAATTTTTCATCAATGCATTTTGTTTATTTTTATTTTTTTGTAGTATCTCTAACTTCAATTTAGTTTTATATAAATAATTTTTAGATAATTTAAAGAAAAAAAAAACCGTAAAGATCCTTCACGCTCGTTCATGCATATGCGATACCCAATCAGAAAATTATTGATTGCGGCCAGGATTGCCTCAGTTAGTGTTCTAGTGGGCTGCTTCAATTCGGTGACGTTCCCTAGTTTCATTTTCTACACCGTTTTGGTTGGCATAAGCCGATAAAAAAGTCGATAAAAAAGTGCAATTCAGGGCTCACCTCGAGAGCCTACAGACAGACTAGATGGGAGTTTTCGTTGGAGGTCTGCCATAACCGCTCTGGCTATATGTGCAGTTGCATCATGTTGCTGGAAGTAAGTGCTATTAAAACAGAGACGTCTTTGAGGAAATTGTCAACAAGAAACTGTGTCACAGGTGATTAATAAATAATTTATTTGAAAAGAAAAAAACACTCTTTTATTTACTTTTCTTTTCTCCCAACTCATTTTGAGTTAATTATAATCCCAATTCTGCTGTCACTAAAGCGGAATTGGTTAAATCAACATTTGCTTTTAGTGCCCAAATAAAAGCATTTTTTTGTTCAAAGTTATTTGCAACATTATTATTATTATTATTATTATTATTATTATTATTATTATTATTATTATTATTATTATTATTATTATTATTATTATTATTATTATTATTATTATTATTATTATTATTATTATTATTATTATTATTATTATTATTATTATTATTATTATTATTATTATTATTATTATTATTATTATTATTATTATTATTATTATTATTATTATTATTATTAGTATTATTATTATTATTATTAGTGGATGGGATATGGCTCTCATCGGCCATTTGCACTGCGACCAATATTGATCTATTGTGCGTCCCCTTACCCCATCATGGGTTGAGTATGTCAAGAAACCAGACAAGCTTCTTCATAGGGAGTGATATTAAGTCACATTCACTTAACATATAAGCTTGTAGTAGCCTATGTCTTCTGTGTCCCAGTACTCCACAGTGGGTGATTAAGTGCTCCATTGACAATACTATGGAGAGCCATATATATGGCATTTTAAATTAACAGTATAGTATTATAAGGTACAACCATATAATTCAATAATACTATGTTGCCCCTAGAATACTGTCATATCAACCATATATTTTTTTCAACGTGTATACTAAATGTAAGCGCAAGATATTAAAAAGTGTACAATATTTCATATTTTTGGAGCGTAAATATTGATTGTATTTGTATGGGAATATTACTAAACAGTAAATATAGAAAACAAGAGAGCAAACAATGCAAAAATCATTGCACCTCATTTGAGTGGACAGTTTTATCAAGTGTGCAATATATATGTTGTGCACTTCATATTGTTCAATAGTTCATTTTACTAACACTTTTTTTGAGAGTAAAATCTTTTATTTTTTAGAGAAAAATTTTAATTAGATTCTTTTTATCCTTCAATAAACGTAAGATATTTAAGCTACTACAGTTTCTAAATTATATATATTATATATATATATATATATATATATATATATATATATATATATATATATATATATATATATATATATATATATATATATATATATATATATATATATATATATATATATATATATATATATATATATATATATATATATATATATATATATATATATATATATATATATATATATATATATATACATATATATTTATTTATTTATTTTTAGCTCTAATACGAACCAACAACTGCTAGTATGGAGTTGCAACCTGTAGATCAGCAAAGACAGAATTAATACATACATAAAACATTAATTACATACTTCCATAACCATAATGAAATTAAAATATACTAGACATAAAATTATTTCTATTTTAACCACTCCAACGAACGAATTAATATAAAAAAATGCAAATACAAAGTACAAACCGTTGCTTTTATTAACATCATACATTTACATACATGTTCTCTCCTATAACAGTATTTCATATCATGAGACACTATTAAAACATGAAATTCAGTACTGAAATTTTATTTAAAACAACAATAAATGTTGCATTGGTTAGAAGAGGAATATATGCTTTTGTATGTTTTTTATTTAAGAGAACAGTAATATTTGTGTACTCATGAAATCAAGTGCAAAAAAAGAGAACAATTCATCATTCAACATTATGAAGTTAGTCCAACAAGACGTTTTATGCTCACGTTTAGTATATACACACAAAATATTGAGTATGAATATGATGTTTCTATCACTCATTCGTCTCCCATAAAAACCGCATTATTTTTGGTTATATATCAGCACATTTTGTAACGTTTTGCAACAACTTTGGTTGTAATAATTTTTCTGTAGCGGCAATACTTCTCATGTTCCACAACTAAATATTACACAGAAAAAATTATATTAAAAATAACAGAAACAATTTTTTTCTGAAAAAATAAATTGTATGCATGTACATAAATATATAACCTTTGATATCGTATTTTGTTGTTGTTTAAAAAAATAGTTGTTTTCCATCAATAATTTTTTTTTTATTAAACTTTTCTTTGAATTCACGAATTTCTTTACAGGTCCGTATTCAAACAATTTATCAAGTGGTTCAACAAATTTCATTATTAAACACGAAAAATTTTTTTTTCTGTGTTACAACTAAAAATATACGTAATTGTGTTGGGCTTCGAATCATTTTTGGGGACATACATAATTGATATGAATATAAAAATATATGTTGGATGCTTTTGAATAGTACATTGAGTTCTTAACGTGTGTGTGTTTTGAACTTTGATATTTACATATGTACATACATATGTATATATACGTATATGTATATGTACATATTTTTAAACATTTCTTTTCCTTTATGTTTGTTTACTAAATACCTTTTGGGCAAATATTTAATAAATATTTTATATATTTTTCAACAATGTTAATAAAAAAATCTTCTCTGTGCCGCATGAATAAAAGAAAATCAAATTTTTTTAAGAGCTTAAGCCCATCATTTATCCTTTTATTATATTTTATATTCCAGGCCTGGCATTTAATAAATTATTTGGTTTTTCATTTCTCATAAACTATATACATATATTAATTTGTGAACTGAATAATTTTAAGGCAGAGACGTACTGGGTGTCTGGTAGCAGATTCATATTTTCAAACTTAAATAAAAACGTAACAAATGACTCAAAGTGTTATGTTAGTGTGTTATGAGAGAATTAGAACATGGATTTTATTTTTACAGAGTATATAAGCCAGATATCATCCGTGGAGTTAAACACAATGTTCCAAAAGCATCCACACGCAGCTGCAAACTTGCTTCAACTGAGCTGATTTCTCGTCGAATATTTTCTTTTAAAGATTGAGAGTTGTCAATATAAATCCCTGATTAAAGAAGCCCCATAAAGACAAAATGCATTGGAGTTAAATGTGGTGACCTCGCTTAAGGTAGCCCCATAAAAACAAAATGCATGGGAGTTAGATGGGATGACCCTGGTGGCCATGGGATGTCCTAAGAAAGACTAATCAGTTTTTGGGCGAAATTTGCCCGAAAAAAATTCATCAAAACTCTGTTTGCAGATGCAGTTGCCCCATCCTATTGAAACCACGTGTATGAATAGTGCGATGGATGAGCTATGAGGTTATGAAAAAAGAATTCCGTAAGCAGGCGTTGCCAATTTTCACCCTTGACATTCGTCGCCGGGTCCGAGAATTTTCGAAAAAAAAAGATATTCCAAATATTTCATTCTCACCAAACAGCTACCTTCTGGAAATTTAATAGTTTTTCTTATGTTTCAGATGAAAGTTGTGGGTCTTGCCTCGTTGCTACAAAAAATGGGATTTACAGTGCGAAAATACTCCAACATCGTTTCACCAACATTTTTCCGTAAACCACAGTCACTTTCTTTCAGCGAGAGGAAAAGTGATAAAAAAAAAATTTTGCATAAAACATAAAAATAATGCACGATTCTGACAGCTGATACTCATTAAAATGAGTTGCCAAACGATTACGATCATCGGACGTTGCCAGAATGTTTACGTGTGCGTTTACGAAGTGTAAGCTTTGTAAATATGCATTGCAACTTGCATTTAGGAATTCGGCCTTTGTTTTGAAATGTGAAAGAAGAGGATGGATAGATAGCACTTGAAAATACTACTATGTTTTGTAAGATATTTTTCTTGTGCATAAGCAGCCCTGTATTATGAAAGAATTATTACTCCTAAAAAGTGATGACTGCACATTCAACGTGCGATGTTCATTCGATCACTGCAGCATCGTGACCGACAAATCCGCAGAATCGATAACGGCACCTCCCCCCACCCGCACCGCTTTTTACTTTGTAAAATAGTCTTACTTAAATTAAATTAAAATTTGTCACCAGACACCCTGTGTTTAAGTTTTCTTTATTGTTTTTGTCTTCCATATGTTTCTGTGGAAGCCCACAAATAAACAAAAGAAAGTGGAAACATTATTAAAAACATATTTCCTTTAGAATACTTTAGACTAGACATAGCAGAGCAGATAAGCTGCTTTAAAGATGTGTGGGCTTTTTTTTGCCAATCCTGTTAAGCGCAGAAAAGCACAATTTTTGCTTTTCAGTAAATTTGACGTGCGTGTGCTCTTTTTTCATTTTAATTGCAAAAAAGGAGAAAAGAAAAAAGGTGGGCGGGGAAAATTTAAGCGATCTCATAAATATGTTTGGAAATGTGTATAAATTTGAGAAAATATTATGGCAATATTAGCACTTTATACGACAGGAGATTGTGTATAATTTTGTACTGTATCAGCGTAAAACTTCCTCAATCGCGCACGGAATGAAAGATTATTGTGGCGAGTTAAAATTTTAGTTCGTTGTCCTTTCCAACTCACGACTTCAATTAAATTACCACAAGGCCTTTAAGAGGTAGTAAAAATATATTTTTTTTAGTTTTTTGTTTTTGTATTTACATATGTGCACTTAAGCAAAGAAAGGCAGTTCTACCCTTTAAGGTATATACAATTTATTCTGCTGGCTTTTCAAGAACATGATTTAAAGTAATTAAGAATTTAAAATCAAGTAAAGTTTACTACTATTCCCAACAATTTGTGTACTCTGCACAGATCTGTTAACAAAATAAAAATTTGCATTTCCTTCGAATGAATAATTTAAGCCTGTTTGCCGTTGAAAACGTGGGGTGAACAAACGCCAGATTTCCTATAAAGTTTATTATATGCCCTCATCTGCACTAGAGTATTATTTTTGCAAAAATATGAATGTTGTTAAGTTTAAATTTAATTAATGCTTCAAGTACAATAGCAGGCATTCGTGCGTTTTTTGGGGCAAAAAACGCACGAATTTTAGTTTTATTTTAGTTTTATTTTCTTGTAATATGGAAAATACAAACTCTTGAGGTGTAAAAAAACTGGTGTAGGTAATTATTAAAACATAAACTTGATGAACATTTATGCAGATTGAGTTAAGCGTGTAAGAAATTTATTTCAAATTCAATCAAAGTTCTAGTTGCTGCAGTAAGGAAAAACCGAAATGAAAAACTTTTGCTTTAAAACTATTTATCAAATTATTTACAGCCACTTGTTTTTAGCGCGCAGTTTACACCACACAGTTGAGAGTTTTGGAAAAAGCTTCTAAGACCCGGTATATGGCCTTTCCCAGCCATATACCGGGTGTTCACTTTTTTTACTGCCATTTTGGAAAACATTAGGCTTGACAATACATATTTGGCTGTCGTGAAGTAGATACACAGATTAGCAAATGTCATAAGAAATACTTTTTTTTCTTCAACACTAGAATAAACGCGCAATGCTTACAAAATGAGTTGATTTTACACAGCATTGAACTTTGTTGCTTGATTTTTGTTGCTTACAATTCAGCATATTTACAAGACGATTTGATTTCACTCAACGTTGAACTTTGTTGTTTGATTTTAACTGATTGGAAATTTAGAATGTTTACAAGACGAGTTGATTTTACTCAGTGTGGACCTTTTTGGCTTGATTTGTGTCTAACACATTTCAGTGTATGTGTTATTCAAGCAAAAATATGATTTTGGGTGATCCCTGGATGGTATCAGATCTTGCGCTTGCGTTGATCTTTGTTGTTTGATTTTTACTAATTGCAAATTCAGAATGTATACAAGACGAGTTGATTTTACTCAGCGTGGAATTTTTTGGCTTGATTGTTCTCTAACACATTTCAAGCAAAAATATGATTTTTGGTGATCCCTGGATGGTATCAGATCTTGTAGGTACAAGACGTTTCCAAAGCCTGGCACGTACGATCGTAGAACAGTAGTAAAGAGCGAGTAACGCACGAATTCATGCGCGAGGCTGATTTTATTGGTTTCAGTCTTAGTACAGATTTCCTGTTCAATGCGTTTTTGCATAAGAGGGGTCTACCTAAGACTAGGCTGGGCAGTTGTGCTGCTGGACCCGAGGGCTGGACACATGGCCAAACGCCATCTTTATGATGACGTGGGCGTAATAGAGATCTGGGCAGTAGTAAAGGCACTCATCAGTTTAATTCCAACACATTAAACGCTGTGATAACGCTTATTTTGGTCTTTCCGTGTTGTAATGATAGGTGCAAGTGCAACGTTCATAAAACACTGCTCCTTCTCATAGTCTATTTCCCTAGTAGCAGTATATGGTAATGCATATGTGGGGATGATCACCCACATATAAGTGGGTGATCATCCCCACATACTGGGTAGCAAGCAAGTGTCCGTATCAGGATTTCATTTTCAATCCACAAAAAACTTAATAACTTGATAAAAACTTAATAGCTTGACTTGCATGACATGTGGTTTCAACAAGACGGTGCCACATGAAACACAGCACGCGAAACATTGGACCAATTGAGAGGCGAGTTCGGTGAACAGTTTATTTCACGCTTGGGACCAGTGAATTGGCCGCCCAGATCGTGCGATTTAACGCCTCTAGACTATTTTTTGTGGGGCTATGTTAAGGCTAAAGTCTATAGCGATTGACGCACTGGAAGCCAACATTGCCAACATTATTCGTGAGATACCGGCCGAAATGTTGGAAAGAGTATGCCAAAATTGGACTAAGCAGATGAACCATTTGAGGCACAGCCGCAGCCAACATTTGCATGAAATAATCTTCAAACATTAAATTATATCGACCCAACTATCGATCCAAATAAATATTTCATGCATTTTTCTGAATATTATGTGTGTGTTTTTTTTTTTAATTTCCGATAGTTCTTATAAAATCACCCATTATATATATTTTCTTCACGTTAAACACTTCAAAATTTAATTCACAGCCAGTTCAACGATATGGACAGCATAAGTTCATTTGCATTCTAGGCGAAATAAATTTGACTTGGGTTTGTCTAACTTTATTCTGTGCGAACGATGTGTCCACATTCAATTAAAATACATAAGTATATGCGAACGAATAATAGTGACGTAGACAAACCTAAATATATTCGAATGTGAGTGACTAGCTTTCTTTCGTATAAATTTTCATTCGATATCAGTGAACTGGGTGTTAAGCAATAGAAATCCATAACTCATAAAAAAATTCTTAAATGCAAAAAAAAAAAAAAAAATCATAAAAAAATTCTTATATGCAAATAAAAATACATTTAGGGTGTTTGCGGCTTAAAATTAAATCTATTATCATTTATTTTCATTTGATTAATATACACACATTTATATTTATTAAAATGTTTATTTTAGACTTCTTGAATCATTATTATCAATATTATAAAAACATTTCCGTGCAGGCAAACCAACGATGATAACAAAAGCAATTGTGGCATTGTTGCTGTGCAGAAATCTGTGAATGATAATGATGAATGGTTTTTGGAGCTATATGTTATATGACGCATACAAAATCACACACACTCACATAAATACATGCACACACACACTCACACATACAGACGTTAGGGTGTTTTCTACATGAACATGTTACTATTGGCAACGGATTGTCTTGTACTTACAGATAAAATCACTAAAAATGAGTTAAAAATATATTCTTTTGAAGTAAATATCTTTTCAATGACTTAAATCTAAAGGAGACTGAAAATTTTACGTACTTGATCATAAAAATAAGTTGGAAATTGTAAAAGAAGTACTAAAAATTAATTCTAGATTTTTGGCTTTTATTTTTACTTAAAAAATTCTATCTATAAATATTCTGTTAGACAAAATTTTGCTTAATTTTGCCGTTTGACATTGATAAATTGCTTATGAAAGTTTTGTTTTTATTAAAACATGTTGCCGTTTATTACTTTAGTATTTCTTTCATATCTCATGATATCTTTAAGAGATTGATTCAGATGATTACAAATAAAAAAGAAACGTAAATGTGTTGTTTGTGTAGATATAATAGAAAAAATTATAAAATAGGAAAAATGACAAAATCTTGTTTTAACAGAAACAAATATTTTCTATAAATTTATTCCTAAAAAGCAAAAAAAAAAATTGCTGAAGAAGTTTTTAACAAAGCAGATACATTTTTTTTATTACAATTGATTTCCTGATTATTGTATATAACTAAACAAAATATTATTTTTTTTAAATGCTTAACTCGATGCTTGTTTTTCTCCTTTTTAATGCATAATTGTTGTTTAATTAAGCTTAACGTCATTTATTCTTGAGTACACAATTCAATAATATTGATTTTTTTTTTTGCTTAAAATATGCATTTACTATAACAAAATTTATTGTTCAAAGTATTTTATCGCTAGCCACTACTTTTGGTAGCATATTGAATCCGTGAAAAAAAAAAACTGCTTCGGCTTTGAGGTAGAAAATGAATTAAGCCAACTTCTGATACTCTGTTCTGAGGCCAAGCGAGTGTATAAGGCATTCTGTATAGAATTAAACAAACGGTAGGCAGAAGGTGCAAGATCTGGGCTATAAGCTGGAGTGAGCTAAAACATCTCATCTCCTGTTTTTACAAAGTTTTGTATCATTTAACCGCGCGTTGACATGAGTGAAGATTATGATCTTGTCGAATATTCTGGTCGTTTTTCGTTAATTGTTTTTTTAAATGATCAATTATCTTTGGCACAGATTGCCTGAAAATATTTCCACAGCTCATAAAGCAAAATAACTTTCTAAACCCACCATATACAGACCATTACCTTAGCGACATAAATATTTGGCTATGGCGTTGAATTGCTTCGATAGCCAATTTGCATTGATTTGCTTTGACAGGGTAGTTGAGTAAAGTAGCAAACGTAATAACTCATTTTCTGTGGAACTAATCTATTCCATTTGTATTGTATTTTAAAGATTGATCTTTGAGTTTAACCTAAATGGAGAATTGGGACAATGAAACAAGAATTTGGATAGTGCAATGCTTTCATGCTTTCAAAGAAAATATAGGCGCACGTTTGGCAGCACTCCTCCTAGCAGATGGACTATATGAGTCTTGTGAAGAGTTTTACCGAGCGTGGCGCAATCACAAGAAGGCTTTATCATAGTTCGAACGCAGGAAACTATCGCTGTCGCAGCTGCTGCCACACAGTCCAATCCTAGAGTTTCGACAAGCAGCTTATCTAATCAAATAGGTGTCAGCAAACAGCCACTGCAGACAATTTTGCACCAAGATTTGAACTTTCTTCTATAAAAGATTCAATTAACAAACAAACTGAACTCTAAAGTTTTCCCGATTTGGTTCGAATTTTGTAAGATCATTCAAATGGTGTCAGAGGTATTTTTATGTCTGAAGAGGCATATTTTGATTTCAACGGCAATGTTAGCAAACAAAAATGACGAACATGGAGCTATTCTAACCCATAGATACTCGATCACATGCAATTACATCCACTGCGCAGCACAGTGTGGTGTGCAGTTTCTTCAAGATTCATTGTCCAAGAAAACGGTCTTATTGTTGCGGTCAATGGAGACCGTTACTTAAAAATGTTGGAAGAGTTGTTCTTTCCAGAATTGCGCCGAAAGATGATCTCTTTTAACACTGTTTGATTTCAATAAGATGGGGCAACTTGTTTTTACATAGCCACGCCTGTTATGACAGAATTGAGGCAAATATTTCCCAATAAATAGATTTCAGGAAACTCCACATTCCGTTAGCTTCCCTGGTCTCCTGACAGCATTGCACCTAAAACCCAAGAAATTTGGATGATTTTAAGCAATCCATTCAAACGATAATTGAGAGAACTTCCGCGGCAACACTCCAGACAGTAATGCATAACTTTTTGGTCAGATGTCGCACATGTGTCACCGCGAGTGGAGGCCATTTAAATTAAACTGTTTTCAAAACTCTAATAACTTTAATAAAAATGTATTAGTTTTCAAATGAGTTGCCAAAAGTTAATTACATAAACTTTACAAAAAGTTATTTGAGTTTCTTAGTATAGTAAAATTGATACGCCATCCTGCATATGACTTTTGTGTTTGGGATTGTCACAATGGGTCCATTTTTTATTACCAATAGAAATACGAAGCAAAAAAGATTTCTTTTTGCAGCGTTCAAATATCACATGCGACATGCAACATCACTTTACAACGTCTCTTGGCTTCAGTTCATATGGGACCCAATTTCCGAGTTTTTCTTATGTTTGATAACAACTTTCATCGAGTAATGTTTCGATACCCCATCTATAAACTTTTTCAGCTAATCAGATTGCTCCTGGTCTTATGTGTCAAAACCACCACTTTTGAATAGCGAAGGCTCAAAGTTTTTGAGTTAGCGCATGTTGAATGTAAGCTTTTACCATCGTTTTTAGGCACACACTACGACATTATTATAATTTGTGTTTACACTTTGGCTTCTTTCGGGTACGGCATCATAGTCACAGATATTTGCCTTCACAAAAAAACAGATATTTCTAATAACTAACACAGATCATATGTGGTAGTTACGCCATATGTTGTACAAATCGACGTTATTAACTTGTATACTCCATAAAATAAAAAGAAACTATATATTTTTAATAGTGGAGGATTTTGGCGATTTCCGAAGCCTATTTTGGGAATTCCCAAAAAGCGCGAAATCGCACCGTCTGGGAACTGGTTTTTTATATTCGGTGCGTGTTCTTGTGGCGGAAAATGTGTCTAACTATTAACGGTCATTCGCTTTAGTGCTAAAGTTGAAGTTGCTGTATTGCTTACGGGGAAGTGGGAGGTTTTAGCGAATCCCAAAGCTGATTTTGGGAATTCTAAAAAAGCTCGGGCCTACATTGCTAACCGCTTGGAAACAAGTTTTTCATATTCGGTGCACGTTCTTGCGGTGGAACCTGTATCTGAACTATTAACGCTTACTTGCTTTAGTGCTAAAGTTGAAGTTGGCGTATTGCTTCTGGGAAAGTAGAAGATTTTGGGAATTCTAAAAAAAAAACTTGGAACCGCTTGGCTAACTGGTTTTTCATATTTAGTGCCCCTTTTTTTAACATGGAATGTATATCTGAACTATTAACGGTCATTCGATTCAGTGTGAACTAAAAAGTTAGTTTAAATATACTTAAGAGTATATGGCCTTATCCATAAAAAATATTGTATTGTTTATTAAACTGTTATTTGAAAAATTTCTATGTAAAATTTGTCAAACAAGGGCCGCTATTACAACTGACGAATAGTTAACATTAAGATTTTATCTTATAGATAATTTCGTTTTGCTTACTACAAGTTAACATTAACCTAAAAAGTTACTGATAACTTAACAGCAGGTTTATCCTCATGGTAAATTTCAGCTTTAAGCATTTGAAGCTGCCATAATTTTTACTGAAAAAAATTGTAACTTCAGTCGTAAAAATGGCAAAATTTTAATGTTGACTTTCTCGTTGACGTTAACTAATGTTAAGGTTAACTATCAAGAACTTTATCATTAGGTTGTAATAATGGCCCTTAGTGTTTAATAAACATTCAATATTTTTTATGAATGCAGCCGATATAGTTTAAAAACTAAAAAACACGCTTCAATGTCGAATTAAAAAGTAAAGAATTATTTTAAGAATAGACTTAAAGAAAAGTGAATGAAAAACACTAGTAACTTTGTGAACTAAGCGTGGGATGCTTTGCGTTATGTTTTTCATATGTCAAGGAATATGACTTAGACTATGCTCCTTTTTGGTTGAAAATTCTATTTCATTTATTCTTTAAATTATCTTATAAATCTAAATAAAGGACTTGTTTGTAAATAAATATTAACTTTATGCCATGGAATGTTAAATATATATTACATCAATATTAAAGTTTCTATTTTACCTACTCCTTAAATTTACATTCAATTTTGAACAAAGAGTCGTGTAAGCAAATTAGTATTGACTTTATGTCATAGAAATTAAATGTTTGTTATATTACAAATAATCAAACAAACCGAATTCATATAATTTACTCACTTATCGGCAGTTCATTCTTCTATACAATCTTAGCTCCAACACAATGTGTGCATCAGCATCATATTCATTATCTAAAAAACAGCACTCGTGTGCTGAAGGGAAAACAAAAACAATGATAAATAGACACATCTGTAGCAAAATAGACAGGAAATATTAATCCAAACATATCAATTTTTTCCATCCCACTTGTAAGCCCGTCATATACATACTTAAATAAAAAAATTATTTATTATTTTTTCCATTTCCTGAGCAGCACAATTTAAACTCACCATATTCGAAATCAGAAATAAAGATAAACGCTGAATGCTATTATATTTACATATTTGCATATTTATCCAGGGAAAAGATTTTAATATACGTTAATGTGCTCATTTTCTTCGAATATGTGGAAAAGGCTTTGAATTGTAAAATGATTTATTTTGGGAATGAATCTGTGACTTGTAAACATTGTGAACTAAATTATTATTTTTTAAATACAGTGCTCATTCGATATTCACAACTAATTAAAAAACAGATCTACAACGAAAAATCAGGACGAAAGTTTTTTATTGAAAGATCCCTTGTAATTTAAATTAGAAGTATTTACATTTTGAAATATTATTAAATTATTATTATTACTAAAAAAAAGTGAACATTTTGAGTTGCTTTTTTTGTACAAAAGTTTTTAAAATAACGGCTACGTCACGTGACTTATACAGTTTTTTGACTTTGTGAATTCCCAAAAAAAAAAAAAAAAAAAAAAAAAACACGGAAACGTCGCGCTAACCGCATCGGAACCGGTTTTCTATTAAATGTCGTTCAATTTAGTGTAAAAATTAAAGCTGCCGCACTGTTTCCGGGGAAGTGGGAGATTTTGGGGATTTTTGTACCCGATTTTGGGAACTCCCAAAAAATATTCGGAACCACTTAGCTAACCAGCTTGGAACCAGATTTTCATATTTAGTGCCTATTTTTGCCATTGAACTTGCATCTGCACTACAAATGGTCATTAGCTTTAGAAAATTGAAGTTGCTGTATTGCTTCTAAGGAAGTGGGGGGGATTTTGACGTTTTCTGAAGCTGACTTTGGGAATTTCCAAAAATCTATGAGCCAAACTGCCAAACAGATGGTTGTTGATATACATAAGTGGCAATGCCTTACAACATGTCTGGCAATTTTTTTTTTCATCTGACAACCGTGTGAACTGACAATTTTTGTTGTCACATGAATTATTTGTCAGACCATAGTCTGACAATGAAATTGTAAGATTTTCTTACGATCGTCTGAACACACAATTTACTTCTGCGGGACAATTTTTCATTGTCAGCATGTTGCCAGATCTTACAACATTGTAACATCTGGCAACCGTGTGTACATAGCTTAACAAGTATTTATTAGCAACTAAATATCAAATTCGATTAGATATTAAATTTAGAAAAAGTTGTATGATAATGTTGCGTCTTATATTATATGCCAAACTACGTTCATATTAAAGACCATGTTAAATAAATATTTCGCTCCTTTATTGCAATATAGTCATATCTCAAAAAATTAGCTTTTCGAGTTAATAATGCACAATTTTTAACAGTACTGCCTTTTATATTGTGGCAAAAATAAAAATTGTCGAGGACTTGTATGAAAACTAAAAATTTGAAATGCGTTTTTCTCGAAACAAGCTTTTTTGAGTTATGACTATGTTGCCATAAAGGAGCGATTTGGTTTCTACAGCTGATAGCTGTTTTATGAATTTTATTGATTGTGACATCTGGCACTAAAAATTTCCTTTAGTTTTTTCATATAAACATTCGAAATGGTTTTATTACAAGGATCACACAAGTATTTCCGCCTCAGGAATAATAGCAATAGAAAGGAAACCATTAAAACGTGTCTGAGTGATATACAGAGAAAAAAATATTAACCAAAAAATAGCAACAGTATTTACAACCAAAAGTACTTATTATTCCTGCCAGCAAAATAATATTAATACATTTCGTACAAAATCTTGTTACCAGCAAAAAATTAAATGAATTCTAAAACAAAAACAAATCAAAAATATTTACATATTTACGTTTATATTGATGTAGCTGTTGGCGTGAAATTCTTTTAGTTAAACAGCTGAAATTGAAATACTTTGTAAAGAGTGGTTTTTATAGAGGTATGGAACCTGATTCGAAAAATAATCTTCTGGCATTATATCTTATATAAAATATGGGCTGAAAAGTTCCGGCCCTAACCCAGAAAACATAGTTTTTATGGTTCAAAATTAGCTTTATTCCTCAACGTAATCTCCAGCAAGAGCAACGCTCTTTTATCTTTTGCATCAAAGAGGCCTCAGTGTCAGCGATAACCTCTTCATTCGTGCGAAGGCATTTTTTCAGGTCTGCGAACAGCCAGTAGTTGCTGAGTGCCAAATCTAGCGAATATGGTGGAAGTGGGAGCTATTCGAATATAAGTTTAGTCTTCCATTAACTATCTGGGCAATTGAATACAGGGGGTATTAGAAGGCCCGAACTTTTCAGCGAAGGTTTTGTCTGCATGACTACAAACTTATTGTATAAATTTGAAATCTGTGTGAGAATTGCAAGTCACACGGGGGCGCTGATAAATCATGAGTAATTCAGACTGCGGAGTTGGTAATTCATCGGAATAAGCTGTCAGGGCAGCTACTAATGTAAATCAGCCTCACAAGCTGATACCGCATACTGGATTTCCAAGGCCAATAACCCCCGAGGTGGCATTGCCTGCAACTGATATCTGTAATGTAAGAAATCATCAGTGATCGTTAGGTGGGTGGGTTGGTTTAAAGGCTGATGACTTCCGCCTGCCTGCCTGCACCCACAAGCCTTGTCTTTCATTAATTGCCTACAAAAAGATAAGAAGACCTGAACTCTTCAAGAAGTGATTTCTTCATATGGCTACAAACATATAAGAGAAGTTGCAACTTGTATTAGCCTTGCAAGTCACACGAGGAATAGTTCACTCCTTGTAATTGGTCCATCTTCAGATGAGGCCGACAAGCTAAGTGTTAAAGCTGTGTAATAACTTTTACATTACAATACGGATGATTCACTGAATAGTGCTCTTCTATTAATCTCCGAATGGGGTCGTAAAAACAGGGTCACCTTTAACGCTCGTAAGACCCAATGTTGCTTATTAACGCACAAACAAACGACCGCAAATGCTGCTTCATCTGTACTCATGGATGGTATAAATATTGAGGAATCGGATGCTCTTGATGTTCTTGGAATGAAGATACAGTGTGATGCCCGCTAGATTGAACACATTTTTCATGTCTCTAAAGAAGCATTCAAGTGTCTCGGTCTTTTGAAACGGTGTAAAATGTACTTCACTCCATCCGATCTCCTTACTATTTATACCACCTACATACGACCGAAAATGGAATACAACTCTCATGTTTGGGCCGGTGCCTCAAAGTCTATTTTGGGGTTACTCGACCGTGTGCAGGAGAGGGCGAAGAAGCTCATCAGTGACAGTAGGGTATCCAACTCTATTGACTCACTGGAGCATCGACGCAGTGTGGGGTGCGTTACTCTGTTCTATCGTTACTACAATGGATTTTTCTCTGACGAGATTAGGGATCTTGTTCCCGAAACTCGCACATTTTTACGTAGCACGCGTTCATCGTCTAGAGCTCATCCATTTGTGGTCGATTGCCAAAGGAATCGTACTACACATTACAGAGAGAATTCGTTTTTCAGCCGCACGCTTTGTCTGTGGAACAAGTTGCCTGCAGAAGTGTTTCCTGTCTGTTATAATGTTGGAAAGTTTAAGTCAAATGTTCACAAACACTACTCCCTCTTTCCCCCTCCTAACAACCTATTTTCCTGGTTCTGGTACAATGCACTGCATATGTAGGCGTCATCCCCTGAGTACTGATCCAATATAAAAAAAAAAAAATATCAGCAATAATTGGTGAAATTGGAGATCCCATCGGTAGTCCCTTTATCTGCGTGTATATGTTCCCATTATGCTGAAAATACCTATTATCTTCTATACAAAATTTCTAAACACAAACAAGGATTGAAAAAAGTTTATTTGTACAACAATTTTAATTTTTCCTGAAGATGGTAACAAATTGTTGGCGAAATATTGAAAAATAAATGTTAGAAAATTGTTAAATTTTTTATAAAAAAAACAAGATCTTAAGCTGCAAAAATTTTATAAACATTTAATAAACAAAGATCAAAAATATATTAAGATAAAATTGTTTAATTTATTTTTCAATATTTCGCCTTCCTTTGGAAGACTTCTTCAGGAATTTTTTTTTCTTAAGAATAAAATAAGCCATACGAGTAACGCATGAAAATCCATTGAAAGGTGTTTTTTCTGTTGTTAAGGGCAGTACGGAGGTCTTACGGAAATTTAGATTCCCATAAGAACTGTGTGTAAAAAAAGTTACGGAATTTCATTTTTGTAAATTCTTTATGTAAATTTCCGCACATCGGTACGGAGTTTTTAAAGAAAAGTAAACAGAATTTTTGATATATTTTTTCATTATTTAATGTATGTTAGAAGTAAAAGTGGATATTTGTTTTTGTTAACTGAAACAAAAATTAATGACTATTATTATTGTTAATAAAATAGATTAAAAACATTTTTTTTGTGAATAAAATGGAGGAAGAATTATTTTTCGTATATTTGGACGATGAACATAGCAGGAGGTAAGTATTTACATATATACATATAGCTTTTCTACACCAATTTACACAATTATTTTCCGTGTAGAAGTAAATGTATATTTCAAAATGTGAATTTCCGTAAGTACTCCGTACCGGCCTTTATGGCGCAATTTATTAGAGTCGTTGACTGATTTCGGGGATAAATGTAACCCAAAATCCTTTTGTGTCGCAGAATAATTGAAAACATATTTAAATCATGAGCATACAAATCGATGATGAGGACTATCATACTTTTACCCAAAAGACAACCAGAAAATGCTTTTTTGCTTAACAGTGTGATAATAAGCTGAAGTTTTATTTGAGATGACACACATATTAAAAAAAAAAAAACTTTAGACATTAATATAAATATTTTTTTCTATTACCAACAACCTGCTCTGCTTTATTTACGAAATGAAATTTTTGCCGGCAGGCAACAATTTATGCTACTTTAACAGAAAAACTTACCTGCACAGATTATTCCTTATTTGCATGTTGGATAATATTAATGAAGCTCAAATATCTCTTGTAGCCCCTCATTAAGTTGTTATGAAAATGCTTTCTCAAAATGTGATGATTATTGTGTTCAATTTTTAATACACAACAATATTCATTAAAATAAAACTTTGCAAAGAAAATGGCCTTAAAAAAAAAAAAAAAATGAATGAACAAATTTATATTTTTATTTTGGGAAGAAGGAATGAATGGACAACAAAATTACAGTAATAACTACAGCTTAAGGATATTAGATTATCACTTAGGTAAATAAATACATATTAGGGGAGAAATTCTTGAACGATGATAAACCACAGACACAGCAAACAAGAATGGTTTGGGAGGGAGTTGAAAATATATATTAGTTGAAAATATATATTATTAGACTTACTTGATGTAATACGCTTTACGATTTTGGGGCTTTTTTAAGCCGTTATGTCCTACTGTTGCCATATGGCAACACTCTCTGTATCAGTTTTCTGCAGTTGCTAAGCATGGGTAACGGTATATATTAAATGAGCGAATATTTAAGAATATTGTAGAGTTCTTTAATAATGGTTTTACTAATTAAAGCAGGGGTGCCCAAGAGCTCAGGTTTTTTCTTTCTTAAGTTTTTTTTTTTTTTCTTAAGAAGGATTTTTTATAATACAAATCTGCTGTGATCAATAATTTTGATTGAAAAAGACAAGAAGAATAATAATCAAATCTTTAGCTGGGGGACAACTAGCTGTTTCGTAGTCGGTACACTACTCATCAACATCCACTGGGATTTGAACTCGGGACATGACGTATCATGATCTACTGCTTTAATCACTAAGCCACCGAGCATTTAATTTTTTTCTATCTATATTCATCTCATATTGAATCACATATGCATTTCTGTTAATTGCCCGCAAAATTACATTGATATTCACTGTCGTCAATGTTTACCAGCAAAACCTGCGAAACTGTTGTTGCTTCGCTCTTGTGTGTATGCAGTGACTAACGACAAAAAAATATATAAGATGAAATCCAAGAAACGTTGGGAATAGATGTAATAAAAATTTTGCATTTTTATTGACATAAAGAATGTTAGGCCTCACCAGCTAAGTGTATACAAAAAGCAAATATATAAGACGAAGTTGTTTGTGTTTTTTGCGTTGCTAGTGCTGAGCGCTGTATGTGTGTATTATAGAGCACAACCCTTTAGCTAAGCGCTTTTACAAAAACAATTGAGCATCAAGCGCATGGGCTTGGGCATGCCTGACTTAAAGCGTCTTATTGCTAAGCTGTATTTTGGAAGTGCAAAAAATTTTGTTGAAAAATTTTGCAAAACTGGATTTTATGAAAAAGTAATTGCTAATATTTATATTTATTTATTTACTTTATTAGCAAATGGATATAAACCTTACAGGCTATAATTACCAAGGGCTTACATTAATTTAAAGCTCGTGGTATAACACTTAACTACATAATAATTTTTTTGCTTAATTAAAGAATACACAATACAGATTATTAAAATCATTACATAAACGCATTAACAGGTCATCTATAGAATAATTTGTTCCATAGGTATCAACTTGTAGGGTTTTGTAACATCGTGTATTATGACATGGAACCTTAACTCGAATATTATATAGAAGAAAGTCACATTACCATTAATAAAACTTATTAGTCTTAGCACATTAATGGGAATGAATATTTTATTTACAAAATATTCTTCCTGCTAATGACAAATAAACAAAGCTAAGTACGATTACGCTATAAAGCAAGTGAATATAAAACAATTAACAACTAATACAAAACAAATAATAATTCTAACAAAACTTAATATAAAAGATACATAGGACCTTGTGCAGTCAGGTTAGGTTAGGTAGGATTATCCAAAGAGTACCTGGATACTCCAGCACACTTGGGTTGTGAAGGTCGTTCCCTTTGTGATTGCTGAAAAGTTAGGGTATAATAGAAGAAAAAATTAAAGTTGTAAGAAAGAGAGCGGAAGAGGGAAAGGAAAGGTGGGAAATTGCTTAATGTGGCATTACTTGCTGATTTACTAGCTATCCGCTACTTCTTATGAAAGAAGCTATAGCAGTTGGTTTGACCAAGGCCAGACATGATAGGCTATTGAAACTCCTCTCGCCTAAGCATCTTATACGATGATGCTCCAATGCCGGGCATGTGCCGAGAAGATGAAGGATAGATCGTCTCCTCCTCCTCCTCATCTTGGCAACTTCTACAGAAGTCGTTATAAGGTAGGCCTAGTCTCCTAGCATGGTTCTCAAACGGGCAAAGTCCAGTGATGACTGCTACCGTCATTCTTATAAGAGGTCTGGGAAGTTTTAGTAGCTCCCCCGTTCTCTTGTGCAGTCATGCAGCGATGAAACTGGTGGCAACAGGTGATAACGGAGATGGGGAGGATATTCTTGACAATAAAGGTTCTGCATATAGACCACATCGCCACTGATCATAGTCAAGATGCTTATGTCTTTGCTCAAATGTTTTGGCTATAGTCTTTTCTGATTAATGACGGCTTTCGGGGGCTCATAACGCCCACAATGCTGCTGTTTTAGAACAAATATCTGTAAAATTTTTTATTTATTTATTTATATCAGAAAGATTACAAGCCCTTAGGCCTACTTAATCTAGAAATCATATGACATAAAGTGAATTCATAATTTAAATCCATATAAAACTATATATCGGGTGGTTAAATTTCAAAGGCCGATGTTGAATGTGAACCACACCTAAGCGCCAAGTTTTTTTCCGAATTTTATTTGGCATTTCTCTATTTCAGACTTATTCAATTTGAACCATGAAGAGATACACAATCCAACAACGTGTTAAAGTTATCCAGACTTATTATGAAAATGATGATCAATTTTCGAAGAAAATCATCTTCAGTGATGAGGCACATTTTCACCTCAGTGGATTCGTCAATAAACAGAATTGCGGCATTTGGGCGAATGAGAATCCAAGAGTGACTGTCGAAAAACCAATACACCCACAAAGAGTGACTGTTTGGTGCGGTTTATGTGCTGGCGGCATCATCGGGCCGTATTTTTTTCAAAATGAGGCCGGTCAGGCAGTTACTGTGAATGGTGTTCGCTATCGTGAGATGATAACGACTTATTTATGGCCCGAATTGGAAGATATGGATGTAGACGACATGTGGTTTCAGCACTTGCCACACAGCTAACGAAACAATTGCTCTTTTGCGCAACAAATTCAATGGCCGTGTTATCTCACGTAATGGCGATGTCAATTGGCCGCCAAGATCATGTGATTTGACACCGTTGGACTTTTTTCTTTGGAGTTATTTGAAAGAAAAGGTGTACGTCGATAAGCCAGCAACAATTCAACAGCTAAAGGACGAGATAATTCGGCACATTAACGGCATAGAACCTCCATTATGCCTCAGGGTCATCGAAAATTTGGACCATCGGATGGAGGTGTGCCGATATTTTGTTCCATACATAATTGAATAATACCAATATATCATAATAAAATAAAATTACAATAATTTCCTAAATAGTTTGTGTTTTATTCAGAATCAACATCGGCCCTTGAAATTTGACCACCCTTTATATGTAATTAAAAATATTCATGTAAATATATGAATTTTCCATATTGTAACCCCCCATCTTTTGCACTGATGTAGTACCCAAATACATATGTATATATATAAATTGAAAAGAAAGTATAAAAAAAACATCATTATTGGGTTATGTTGTATAACAGCACAAATGACGAATTTAGAACCAAGAAAACTTCCTATTTTTTACGTCAATATTTCATGTGATTATTTGCAAATTATAAATAATTAATAGATATACGTTTAAATTCGGAAGCCGATTTACCAAAATTTCGTGACTCATGTGGAATCAATTGGTTCCAAATACGCGCCACCCTTACTACAAAAGACCTTGCCATAAACAACGTAGTGTACCTAGGACAAACAATTGTAGTAGAACGTGAAGATTTACCAAAAGCAAATTTTTCTGAAAGATATGTAGGTTTACCTCAAGTATTTTATATATTATTTATTACAAATATTATTTTGCTAATTCGATACTTAAAAAAAAATGTTATATCAGATTTATTATTTTACTGTAGGAGTAAGGAGTAAGTAGAAGTAAGAAGAAATAAAATTACCCTGCAGGAAATGTCAATAGTAAAACTATAGTGATTACCTATTGACGATGTCACCAGTACTACTGACAAATTGAACCCTTACTAATGCTAACTACTATTTACATTTAACACAAGCTTGCCCTACGAAATCCACCAGTAGTCCGCATCAATACTGACTAGGTAGTTCTTGTGGGGTCATATAGAGAAAATGTCAATAGTAAGATTGTACTGACTTACTATTGACGATATTACTGTACTGTGGGAAATGTCCATAGTAAAACTGTATTGATTCCCTATAGGCGCTGTCACCACGTTTAGAAAATGTCAATAGTAAAACAAATAGTGATTGCCTATAATTACAAAATATTTAACTAGCCTAGCACTTTTTACTTACCTTTACTTGTTTATATTATTATTATACTTTTGTTATTATTATTTTTTATTAGAATTAGCTATTTTCGTGCGGCCACCGATAAATTTTAAAAACAAATGAAATTATTAACAAAAAATATTCTCTGTCTATCAAAAATAAAAGACAAGGAAAAAAATTTATTGACAATGTCACCAGAAAGACACTATAAATGTTGACAAAAATGTTGACATGGATACACTTAACCCCATATTTCCTTCACTACCTTCTCTGAGCAACCAATATTTGGCACTTGTATCAAATCGGCAGTTTTCATTTTCTGAAACACTACGTGTAATTAACTGCTTATTTGTCCTCCTATATACATATGTAGAAGAATATAAAAATACCTGTCTCATTCTCGATTAATCCATGTTTATCGAGAAAGGGAAATGCCTCTGGTGGCAAATTATACCTATTTAATATTTAGTTAAATTCTTTCAAGTGTAGATCATGGGTATGGATATCACATATATGCTTATTCGTGCGAAAAGAATTACATCAAAGTTTACTTTATTTAAATATATTGCTTAGAAAGATTATTTTAATAAAAACAAAATCCACATTTCATTTGTTCACAATTCATTTTCATTTCGTGGTGTATTTGGTCTTATGATTTGTTACCATTTGGAAAGCAAATTTATAACAGGGTGGCTCAACACATCAAAATCAAAGCACTGTTGTGATTTGCCAGCGCATTTTACAGTTTCCAACAAGCACTGCGTTGGGAATATTGTGGGCACGGATAACTAAACTGAATAGATATGAGAAATATTCAAATGTCGAAACCGGCTTAAATTAAAACTAAATTCAATAATTAGAATCGTCTCGTACGATTGTAAAACATATCTTTTTCACGTGTGGCCTTATTTATAAATCTTATGTTATTTCTTAATTTCTTCGATCCTTTTTTTTTTCTTCTTAATATGTGTAATTGTTCGAGCTTAAGGTCTTTTTTGAAAGTTTTAGTTAAAACTTCCAAAAAAGACCTTAAGCTCGAACAATTACACATATTATAAATATTATATAAAATTTTTTTGCAGGCCAAAAAAATTTTTTGAAGTGTCATTATTAAATTTTCTTTATCCTAATTTTTCGACCTTTTTCTTAAATTAAGATGTAATGATCTTCAAGCTTGAGGTCTTTTTTATAAAATTTTTTTTTTTTTAAATTGTTTATTTAATTCAATATTTCGTCGTCCTGAAGAAGACGAAATATTGAATTAAATAAACAATTTTTTTCAAAAATTTTTATAAAAAAGACCTCAAGCTTGAAGATCATTATATCATTAATAAACTATATTCTTATGGCCTCATTCATAAAATAGTATTTTTCGTTTATTGCAGGTGTGTTTAACATGTTTGTACTTATACAAACAATTAAGTTTTTTATTCGCTATTTAAGCTTCTAACATTTATACCAGTAAAAAATTATAAATAGCTTGTCTTCTATGTTTCCCAGCTATCTATATGTCGACTTTTCATAGGAACTACCCTAATCATCAGTAGACTTTGGAAATTTTTGAAAGATATTCTCAAACATTCAACTTTATATCCCAACAATCTAAATAAATTGTTGAGAATTTAAAAGAAAAATGCTGTACCAATACCTGTCAAAACACAAAAAACAAGCTTTTTCATTTATACACGTCTTTAACATTTCTTTACACCTTTCAAACAAATGAACAACCGTTGATTGCTACGATTTGCTTTTTGAAAGTATCGAAAAGCAGAGAAGAAAAATTCAAACAATTAAGTTTTTTATTCGCTATTTTTAGCTTCTACCATTTATACCAATAAAAATTATAAATAGCTTGTCTTCTATGTTTCCCAGCTATCTATATGTCGACATTTCATAGGAACTACCCTAATCATCAGTCCAAAGTCTACTGATGATTAGGGTAGTTCCTATGAAATGTCAACATATAGATAGCTGGGAAACATAGAAGACAAGCTATTTATAATTTATTGTTTATACTTATATAAAGTTTATCGAATAAACTTTTAATAAATATTGGGGCGCTCAAATGATTATTATTCGAATGGTTTTTACCGGTTGACTGGGTTTTTAATGTTACTTTTACGTTTCTATTTAAATTACCGATATGCTTGTAATTAGAGAATATTTTTTTGAGTGACAGCCAGTGTGGCCATATCCAAAACTTATTTGGCTATGGCCACACTGGTTGAATTTCGTTACACCATATAGGATTTAGCCGACCGTAAATGTAGAAATGTAAATCTAGTTGAAACAGCTGATTGTTTTTGTTATACGAGAAACCTGTAGAAAATAGAATTTCATTACGTGTTTACATGACAAATGTAGTCAGTGATGGTACATATATATTATTGTGAATGGCAGGATGGCACAAAAACCCTGTTTTAGTACTTTTTGTTTATATGATCACTGAACTGTTTAAGTAGTTAAATTTGTATACACACATAATAATATATTTTAATAAATTTAAGACATTTCTGTAAAATACACAAAATGAATATAAATCCATTAGTAGCATAATTTATACACTGCGCACAATTTTTGCAACTGTCACATTATATGTAACCACAACATTTATTCGCCCGTTTTCCAAAGATATGTCCTCAAGCACAATCTTCCAACGATAAAATGAATTTTAAAAATTGGTTCATAATATTCTGATATAAATTTATTTCTGTAATGAACTGAAAATGTAATAATAAAATATAATTTAATAATTTTTAAGTATAATAAACTAATATTTACATATAACTAGTATTTTAGTATTGTTGTATATTAATATTGTTATATATATATTATAAGCAATCGATTTTTTTTTTTTTTTTTTTTTTTGAAGTATCAAAAAGCAAAGAACAAAAATTCAAACATTTCAGTTTTATTCGCTATATTAGCTTTCAACATTGGTACTAATCAATATATTATAAACAGCTTGCTTTTTTATGTTTTCCAGCTGTAGATCATATGAAATGTCGACATATAGACAGAAAATGTAATAAAGGGTGGTTAAATTTCAAGGGCCAATGTTGATTTTGAATAAAACACAAACTATTTAGGAAATTATTGTAATTTTATTTTATTATGATATTACTCAATTATGTATGGAACAAAATATTGGCCAAATGGGCGCCGAGACCACGGCGGCACATCTCCATCCGATGGTCCAAATTTTCGATGACCCTGAGGCATAATGGAGGTTCTATGCCGTTAATGGGCCGAATTATCTCATCCTTTAGCTGTTGAATTGTTGCTGGCTTATCGACGTACACCTTTTCTTTCAAATAACTACAAAGAAAAAAGTCCAACGGTGTCAAATCACATGATCTTGGCGGCCAATTGACATCGCCATTACGTGAGATAACACGGCCATTGAATTTGTTGCGCAAAAGAGCAATTGTTTCGTTAGCTGGCACCGTCCTGCTGAAACCACATATCGTCTACATCCATATCTTCCAATTCGGGCCATAAAAAGTGCGTTATCATCTCACGATAGCGAACACCATTCACAGTAACTTCCTGACCGGCCTCATTTTGGAAAAAATACGGCCCGATAATGCCGCCAGCACATAAACCGCACCAAACAGTCACTCTTTGTGTGTGGTTTTTCAACAGTCACCCTTGGATTCTCATTCGCCCAAATACGGCAATTCTGTTTATTGACGAATTCACTGAGGTGAAAATGTGCCTCATCACTGAAGATGATTTTCTTCGAAAATTGATCATCATTTGCATAATAAGTCTGGATAGCTTTAACACGTTGTTGGATTGTGTATCTCCCCATGGTTCAAATTGAATAAGTCTGAAATAGAGAAATGTCACATAAAATTTGGAAAAAAAAAACTTGGCGTTTAGGTGTGGTTCACATTCAACATCGGCCCTTGAAATTTAACCACCCAATATTACTGCGTATTATAATTTAGTGATGGTGGTTAAGTTTCAATATTAAGTTAAGTTTCAATATAAGTGTTATAAATTCAACAGAGACTTACTAGTTACTAAAAACAGTGTTACCAGTTTTCCTAACTTGGCGATTATTTTTTATAAAAAATATGATGTGTCGAAACATATTTGGACATACATAATTGAGTAATACTAATATATCATAATAAAATAAAATTACAATAATTTGCTAAATAGGTTGTGTTTTATTCAAAATCAACATCGGCCCTTGAAATTTAACCACCCTTTACAATGTTTTTAAATTCTTGAACCGAATGAGCAAAGTGTCTTTCGCTATAGGGCACAAATGTATTCCAAATTCGACATATTCTTACCAAAACAGAACGCTGCATTGTTTGAGAATTGAAGAAAGGACAAAGCAATGTATGCGACCGCGAAGAATGTCCAAATTCAAATCTGGATGGAAAGTATTAAGGAGAAGCATTTTTAAAAACTTTATAAAACAGTAATATTATTTTAACTCTCAAGAAGACATCAAAGGAGCTATCCAAGAAGTCTATGACATAAATAGACTTTTAGATGGGCAATATTAGACTCTGTGGTTCCAGAATAAACTTCTAAGCCATAGAGTATAATATGGCATTGGAGTTATATCTGTGACATGGCTGATTGTAATAATTTACTTAATCATATAACTCTCAATATTTTTTATGATAATAAATTTGTAGTAATTTTTTTTTTTTTATTTTGACAAAAACTGCTAGAAAGCATCACGCAACAAAGCACTCGATATTATACAATTACAAGACGTATCATAATGAATATGCTTGACAAATTAATAAAACAATCCATTAGAGCATTAAGTACGCAACAAAAGAAAATTAAAATGAAAGTATTACAAATAATCACACCCCAAAAGAAAATTCCTTCAATAGAAATACAACTGACGCATGTAATCGTTTAATGTTTAGCAAATAACATGTTACAGGATATTTTGAATTGTTTTGTGCAAAACAATAAATTAAGACAAACAGATTGTCAATAATGAATGCAAGCTTTGCTTTAATACCCAAATTATGTGTACATACAACATGTCATACAATCCTATTTACAAGAGTGAATACAAGGCGATAAATAAACAACATGTTAATTGCTCAATGTGCTACCAAGCCAAGCACGAAATGTCTCCAAACAAGTAGCACAAGTATTCCACAATTAGAGACAATATAACGAGTATGTTTGCAGATCATAGATAAGCACTGAGTAAATATTTATCTGTGGCAAGTTGCAGGTATCATGTAGAAATGCCCTAACTAACATGATTGCAACTTAAAATGCGGAAGAAAAGAATCATTATAAAAATTTTATTT
The DNA here is from genome assembly GCA_914767995.1 of Thecocarcelia acutangulata. NCBI lineage: Eukaryota > Metazoa > Arthropoda > Insecta > Diptera > Tachinidae > Thecocarcelia > Thecocarcelia acutangulata. Next base: position 32,071,314 of record OU612094.1, on the reverse strand, counting down.
ATTAACCTATAACTTTTTTAAAGGGGTGCCCAAAATTAACGCAAGGTATGGATTTTTCTCTATTTATACAATAAAGTGTTAGTACTTCGAAAGTAAAAACAATTCGATAGCTGCCAGTTTAGAACTAGTAATAGGGTTATCGATTATACAAATTTTTAGACATGGCAAAATATTTTCTTGCTCCTATACTTAGGGGCAGCAGCAAACAATATGTGTAATGATTTTGACTTTACAGATAACGAGTGATTTTTTTGCTATTATCTTTTTGGCAACACTAGTTTTGACAGCTCACGCACGTTTTGTATCTTGTGTCACTGTCAAACATCTTCAGTTTGGTCTATAATTTAATCATAAATCATCTTACAAACGAACAACGCTTGCAAATTATTGAATTTTATTACCAAAATGCGTGCTCTGTTAAGAAAGTTCATCGCGCGCTTCTTCCATTTTATGGTCAGTTTATTCGACCTACTGAGGCTTCTATTCGGGCTATTGTAAAAAAATTTCGCACCAAATTTACATTGTTGGACATTAAACCACCAACACGCTTACGTCGAGTGCGAACTGAAGAAAATATCGCAGCCGTATCGGCCAGTGTTGGTGATGACCGCGAATTATCGTTTCGGCGCCGTTCGCAGCAATTGGGCCTCAGTTACTCCACTACGTGGAAAATTTTGCGGAAGGATTTGGGTGTGAAGCCTTATAAGACACAGCTGGTGCAAGAATTGAAGCCAAACGACCTACCACAACGCCAAATTTTTGGTGAATGGGCTCTTGAAAAGTTAGATGAAGATCCACTTTTTTATCGAAGAATTGTGTTCAGCGACGAGGCTCATTTCTGGTTGAATGGATACGTGAACAAGCAAAACTGCCGTATTTGGAGTGAAGAGCAGCCAGAAGCATTGCAAGAGCTACCAATGCATCCCCTAAAAACAACTGTTTGGTGCGGATTATGGGCTGGCGGCATCATTGGGCCGTATTTCTTCAAAGATGATGCGAATCACAACGTTACTGTGAATGGTGAGCGCTACCGTGCGATGATAACAAACTTTTTTTTGCCCAAAATGGAAGAGCTTGACTTGCATGACATGTGGTTTCAACAAGACGGCGCCACATGCCACACAGCACGCGAAACAATGGACCAATTGAGAGGCGAGTTCGGTGAACAGTTTATTTCACGCTTGGGACCAGTCAATTGGCCGCCCGGATCGTGCGATTTAACGCCTCTAGACTATTTTTTGTGGGGCTATGTTAAGGCTAATGTCTATAGCGACAAGCCCGCTTCGATTGACGCACTGGAAGCCAACATTGCCAACATTATTCGTGAGATACCGGCCGAAATGTTGGAAAGAGTATGCCAAAATTGGACTAAGCGGATGGACCATTTGAGGCGCAGCCGCGGCCAACATTTGCATGAAATAATCTTCAAACATTAAATTATATCGACCCAACTATCGATCCAAATAAATATTTCATGCATTTTTCTGAATTTTATGTGTTTTTTTTTTTAAATTTCCGATAGTTCTTATAAAATCACCAATTAGTTATAAATAAAATGTATTTTAATGAAAATGTCACATAAGTGAACTTAAAGAATTTTTTTTTCGCTCAAAAGCATGTCTGACAATAAAAGGAGGTTACTAAAATACAGGAAATGAAAACTTCCGATATTGGTCCATATAGGTACAGCCGAGGTAAAGAGTTTATTTTTCTTGTCTTCTTCAATCAAAAATTATTGATCACAGCAAATTTGTGTTGTATAAAATTCTTCTTCAACAAAAATTTAACAAATTAATATTTACATCTCTGGGTCCGGAGAATATTAAAAAAATACAAAAAATATGTATGTTAATAAATAAAATAAATACCGCTAGTTCTGAGACAGCAAACGCTGTACAAACAATGTGGGCAATTAACAAAATGCATATGTGATTCAATATGAGATGAATATAGATAGAAAATAATTAAATGCTCGGTGGCTTAGTGGTTAAAGCAGTAGATCATGATACGTCATGTCCCGAGTTCAAATCCCAGTGGGTGCTGATGAGTAGTGTAGCGACTACGAAACAGCTAGTTGTCCCCCAGCTAAAGATTTGATTATTATTTTTCTTGTCTTCTTCAATCAAAATTATTGATCACAGCAAATTTGTATTGTAAAAAATCCTTCTTAAGAAAAAAATTAAGAAAGGAAAAACTTGAACTAAAAACCTGTTGTGCATATGTACAAACCAAACAATTATTAAAAATTATATAATTTACTTGTTTTTAAGTAAAAATAAAAGTTCTTAATTAACTTTAGCGTTGAAAATACGATTTTTTACAAACTGCACGCAAATCTTAAAATGAAAATGTTACAAAAGCCACCCTAATAATAGACGCCATACAATTCTAAACAACTGTTTGAGGCAATAAATTGCAATAACACTTAAATAATGTGAATATATTCAAATTTTAATATCTAAATAAGAAAGCGACAAAATAGTTTTTATTACTTTTCTGTTTTATATTGCGATTTTAATTAATAATTTCCTTTTCTTTTGATGCGCTACCATATTGTTTTGGTTAAATGTTGGCAAATCTTGAAAGAAAGCGCAACAATATAATTTCCTACAGACATAAACAATATGACCTCATACATATTCAAAAATGTGTTTGCAAATGCGATTAAATAAGAAAACATATTTTCATAAATTTTTTTTATATCCGTGAAAACGTTTTACAGAGCAAAGCCAATAATACTAACTTTTAATAATAAAATATTTATGCGATTCAAGCATATACGAGGTCTGATTAAAAAAATTTAACGTTATTAACTAACTAGTTGTGAGTTCGAGTCCAACTTCAGTCAAGAAGAAGGATTATTTTTAATTATAACAATAATTGCTGTGAAACAATAAGACCAAAGAAGAACAGAAAAAATAATTGAGTACCATTAAAGCTGGGGGACAACTAGCTGTTTCGTAGTCGCTATACTACTCATCAGCACCCACTGGGATTCGAACTAGGGATCATGTGAACATGATGTATTTTTAATACGGCCGCTTAACCAACTCAGCCACCGAGCCCTTTAATTATTCTTACGTTACGCGCAATTGTTATAACCCCAGTTGTTTGTACAGGATTTTCTGTCACTGAACAACCAGTTTTTTAATTTATTATTTACTAATCCCAGTGGGTGCTGATGAGTAGTGTAGCGACTACGAAACAGCTAGTTGTCCCCCAGCTTTAATGGTATTCAATTATTTTTTCTGTTCTTCTTTGGTCTTATTGTTTCACAGCAATTATTGTTATAATTAAAAATAATCCTTCTTCTTGACTGAAGTTGGACTCGAACTCACAACTAGTTAGTTAATATCGCACATATGTATATAACTAAAAAAGTTCACTGATTAATGATTTACATACAAAATTAAACGTTATTTAAAATTTTTTTTGAAAGTAATCCCCCTCAGATATAATACACTTATGCCAGAGTTTATTCCAATCCTCGAATAAGTTCTAAAAGGCGCTTTTTGGTATCGCCAACATTTCCTGTTTCGATTTTTCTTTTATCTCCTCAATAGAAGCAAAACGCTTTTCTTTTCATCCATGGTGTCTTCAGTTTTGGGAAGAGGCAAATGTCAGCGGGGCCCGAGTCCGGTGAATACGGTGGTTGCAATCAATGCACAAGCATTGATGTGTGACATCATAAAATTCTTCGAACAATTACTGCAGCTCCATGGTACGTAAAAAATTCACAAATTCATAAAGATCTGAGTGTTCCGCTGGTAAAAGAGGAATTTTCTAAGTACGCGACAAGGTATGTCAGTAAACTGGAACTTCATCCAAACCCTCTTGCGCATAATATGCTTAATTTTGACGGCCACAGTAGGTTGAGAAGAAGGATACTGTTGCCACCATCAGATTGCTCAATAGGTGATTTTACCGAAATAGCTCTCGCATAATAAAACTTTTCGTCTAGCATTAACCGGACTTAAGTAAAAATTAAAAAAAAAAAATAATTTTTTTTAACTTTAAATTTAGTATTAAGATTTGATTATCACGGTGTAAAAACCATGATGGTTTTTTCCACAATTCTTTGCGTTTCTGACGAATTGCTTCGCGCAAGCGGCGTATAACGTCAAGGTAGTATTCCTTATTGATCTTACGACCTCGTGGCCAGAATTCATGATGCTCCATGCCATTGCAGTCGAAGAAAACAGTGAGAAAAACCCCTCTTATTTGACCGAACTTTTACGCGCTTTTTCGGTCTTGGCTCTTTTGGACGTTTCCATTGGGATGATTGTGCGTTATAGCGCATTTACACCAACTCAAAATCTAATAGATTTGAATTGAAATCTACAACGAAATCTATATCGTTTACACCAACGTTTTTTCACATATAGCATGATTTCATTTGCTCAAAAATAATTTATGCATGTGGGTTTGACAATACAATATTATCGGAGACTGAATACACCAGCATTAAAGTGTATATTTTTTGTGCCCGCCCAGAGACTGCATACACCACATTACAGTGCAATTTTTGTTGCAGCGTAGTATTTTTAAATACTTTTTGCAAGCAATCACAGTTGCATCGCTTAGTACTGAGTAGATTTCAGGAGATTTCGTCGAAATCTACTCATAAAGTAGATTTCATTTTGTATGGGAAATCTTCTCAAAATCTACTAGATTTGGCTTGAAATCTCGAATGAGCAGATTTCGCTTTGGTGTAAATAGGCTATTAGTTTCAATATGTATACAGCATTCTGTAGCGTACATGAAAACCATCAAGTAGCTTCGCGAAATTTGCAGAAGTATATTTCAATATTAGAGAAATGGTTAAAACTTTGGAAAATTAAAGTTAATGAACAAAGGTGTACTCACGTTACATTTACGCTGCGTAAACAAACATGTTCAGCTATTCAAATTAACAATTCACCTGTAGCTGCGTAACTGTCTGTCAGAGGTCAAGTACCTTGGTATTCATCTCGACCGTAAGTTAACGTGGAAGTCTCACATAGATGCGAAAGCTACTCAGTTAAAGTTAAAAGCAGCGCAACTGAATTGGCTTATGGGCAGAATTTCGACATTGAAGCTGGATTGCAAGTTTTTATTATACAACGCAATTTTAAAGCCTATATGGTGCTGTGTAATTCAATTATGGGGCACCGCCTCCGCTTCAAACGTTGAAAAAATTCAAAGGCGACAAAACAAAATTCTTCGAGCAATTACCGCAGCTCCATGGTAAAAAAAAAACTCACGAATTCATAAGGATCTCTGTGTTCCTCTTGTAAAAGACGAATTTTCAAAGCACGCAACTAGGTACATCAGTGAGTTGGAACTTCATCCAAATCGTCTTACACGCAATTTACTTAGTTTTGAAGGCCACTCTCGGTTGAGAAGGAGGGACACCCTTGCCACCATCAGAACGTTAAATAAGTGATTTTACCGATATTGACCGTGCAAAATAAAACATTTTTGTCTTGCATTGGCTGGCCTTAATTAACTTTATGTATTTAGCATTAAGATTTGAATACTTATTGTTAGTTCACTTTGTGAAGATTCAATAAATAAATGAGTGAAAAAAAAGTTTCAATGTCAGCCATGATTCGTTACCAGTTATGACCTCTTTGAGGAAATCTGGATCGTTGTTGAAAATGTTCAACAGCTCCTAAGCGATGTCCATGCGCTGTTGTTTTGCCATAAAACTTCACCACCCTTTATAATGAAAAATGTTAATGTAAGACTTTTGTAATACTTATGAAACAATATGATTAAAATAGTGTACTAATGCAATATAGTACAACTAAAGGGTGGTTAAATTTCAAGGGCCGATGTTGATTTTGAATAAAACACAAACTATTTAAGAAATTATTGTAATTTTATTTTATTATGATATATTGGTATTACACAATTAAGTATAGAGTAAAATATCGGCCAAATGGGCGCCGCAACCACGGTGGCACACCTCCATCCGATGGTCCAAATTTTCAATGACCCTGAGGCATAATGGAGGTTCTATGCCTTTAATGTGCCGAATTAACTCATCCTTTAGCTGTTGAATTGTTGCTGGCTTATCGACGTACACCTTTTCTTTCAAATAACCCCAAAGAAAAAAGTCCAACGGTGTCAAATCACATGATCTTGGCGGCCAATTGACATCGCCATTACGTGAGATAACACGGCCATTGAATTTGTTGCGCAAAAGAGCAATTGTTTCGTTAGCTGTGTGGCAAGTGGCACCGTCCTGCTGAAACCACATATCGTCTACATCCATATTTTCCAATTCGGGCCATAAAAAGTTCGCTATCATCTCACGATAGCGAACACCATTCACAGTGACTGCCTGACCGGCCTCATTTTGGAAAAAATACGGCCCGATGATGCCGCCAGCACATAAACCGCACCAAACAGTCACTCTTTGTGGGTGCATTGGTTTTTCGACAGTCACTCTTGGATTCTCATTCGTCCAAATGCGGAAATTCTGTTTATTGACGAAGCCACTGAGGTGAAAATGTGCCTCATCACTGAATATGATTTTCTTCGAAAATTTATCATCATTTTCATAACAAGTCTGGATAACTTTAACACGTTGTTGGATTGTGTATCTCTCCATGGTTCAAATTGACAAAGTCTGAAATAGAGAAATGTCATATAAAATTCGGAAAAAAACTTGGCGTTTAGGTGTGGTTCACATTCAACGTCGGCCCTTGAAATTTAACCACCCGATATAAGATTTTCATTATGTTTTTTTTTTATCTTGGACCAGTCCTCAAGAAATGACCCCTCCATATGTATTGCATTGTACTGGAATTAGGAAAAGGGGTTATGAGAAGGATCAAAGAGAAAGAACTAAAGAATAGCATGTAGTTGGGCGTATCGACATCATCAAACCTTGCATAACCCCAAACTTCTGCGGCATAAAACATAATAGATTTTGAGCTTGCATTGAATATTTTACGTTTGTTATTTTTCTACATTTTTGGGTGTTTAATATACTTGGACCATATAGAAGCAATATCTATCTTAAAAATTGGCAACCTATTGTGTAGATGTTTTTTAAACTATAAGTTATAGCACAGATTGACACCAAGATAGGCCGTTGTGAAACACAACAATTTTTGATTTCATCAAACTCTAGTGTTGTAGTTTGAAAATGTTCATACATAATGTCAATGCATTCAACCAGTTTTCGTTATTCACAGACATTAAAAATCTAATCATGAAAATGCAGACAAATATGTCAAAAGGATGCATAAAACTAAATTTTAAACCATAAAATATTGCTTGCTCCAACAATAAGTTTTGCTAATCGGTATCGGTGCTTCATTAATATTGCAGATGGGTTTTTCTTTGCATATACTAGGAATTAAATAAACATATTAATTTTATTTTTTTATTATTTTATTTGTATTATTATGTATTTGTTCTTATTTATGGCATTTAACTTTGCTATAGTTATTGTGTACTCATTTAAGAAAGTAATGCTTCATCAATTTTAGATGAGAAACGTTTTCAATTATAGCAAATGCTTTTCATCCGACATGACCTTAAAATACACTTAAATACTTAAAATAAATTTTATTGATTTTAATATTTTTTATCTGTAAATAAATTGTTTTAAAGCTGAGCAATAAAGAATTAATGTGTATACAGCAAAAAAAGATTACAAATATTAAAACATATTTTTTTTTTTTTTTTTTGAAAGACAATTTTTTGAATACAATTGAATTGAATTGAATTGATTTTGTTACCTCAGTTGTTATTTTTGTGTGTTTGTGTTGGAACAAAAGAAAAAAAAGTCCACTATTCATAGAGAATTCCACAGGAAATGTTGAACGTATTGTAGAATAAGACCATTAAATAAAATCGTTGCCTGAAGGGAGCGTTATTAATAATAAAAAGTGATTGCAAAAAGCTTGATAAAAGACCAAGAGACAGACTGCGGTCCTAAATTACAAGTATAGCAAAAAGTCTGAAACTTTTTTTTTCTTTTGGCAAGGAATATTAATGCAATTATGAATATGAAATTTTCCCCTAAAATTGTATTATATTCGATAAGAAAAATATACAAATCTATTAAAAAGCCTAAAGAAAAGAGCTGTGCATCTTACTCGTGCGTATTTTAATGCGGAACGTCATTAAATTGTTTTATACGAGAAAAAAACTTGATAACTGCTTTTGGTTTTTAGATTGCTTTAATTGCCTTTCTTGCAGCAATTTCTTCTCTCTAAAAAAATGTGTTAAAAAGAGCGACTTAAATTTTAAAAAATTTTTAAAATAGAATTTTGGTTTGTACATCGGGTTTTAATTCAAGTTTTTTCCTTTCTTAAGTGTTTTCTTAAGAAGGATTTTTTACAATACGAATTTGCTGTGATCAATAATTTTTGATTGAAATCAAAAATCAATAATTTTTGATTGAAATCAAAAAGTGAAAGTTCAAATCCCAATGGATGCTGATGAGTAGTGTAGCGACTACGAAACAGCTAGTTGTCCCACAGCTAATAAGGTTTGATTACTTTGCAGGTATATAAAACTGTATGCACAGTATTGCTGCTTTAGTGCAAAAATTGGAGTTGTCGAATTGTTTCCGGGGAAGTGGGGGGACTCACTAGCGACTACGAAACAGCTAGTTGTCCCCCAGCGAAAAGATTTGATTATTATTTTTCTTGTCTTCTACAATAAAAAATTATTGATCACAGCATATTTGTATTGTCAAAAATCCTTGTTAAGAAAAAACTTAAGAAAAGAAAAACTTGAACTATAATCCGATGTACAAATGTACAAACCAAAAATCTAATTTAAATAATTATAAAGTTCAACAAAAATTCAAAAAATTAAAAAAACTTTATTTACGTTACGCTTAATTCAGGTTAGGTAGGCCTTTAAAATTGGAAATATTATCGGATATATCTTACGAGTCTGACCTATAATGAGAAGAGTGTTACGACAATATATCGATATTTAACAATAGAACAAATAAGTTTAATTATTTATTAAGCATTCAATTTTTTTATACCTTTCACAGTTCTGGTAATAAAAAGAGGTTACCAAAATACAGTAAATGAAAAATTCTGATATCGGTCCATATATACCAGAGATATAGCCAAAACCGATTTTTAATAAAAATGTCGTAAAAGCGAACTTGAATAGTTTTATTTGCTTAAAAGCAGTTCTGGTAACAAAAGGAGGTTACTAACATACAGAAAATGAAAAATTCCGATACCGGTGAATATATACGCGAGATATAGCCAAAACCGATTTTTTCAGAAAATAATTTTTTTCTCATTTAAAAGCAGTTCTGGTGATAAGACGAGGTTACTAAAATACAGGAAATGGAAAGTTTCAATATCGGTTCATATGTATATAGCCAAGATATAGTCTAAACCGAAATTTCCATAATTTTTTTCTTTTTGCTAAGAGCAACTCTGGTTAGAAGGAAAGGTTACTAAAATACAGAAAATGAAAAATTCCAATTTTGGTCAATATATACCCAAGATAAAGTCTAAACCGATTTCTCCTTAAAAAAAATTTTTTTTTGCCTATAAGCAGTTCTGATTATATAGGGATGTTACTTAGTTACAGAAAATTAAAATTTCAGATATTGGTCCATGTACATACATATGTATTCTCTAGATATAGCCTAAACCGATTTTTTTTATGAAATAATTTTTTTTTGTTAAAAGCAATTTTGGTAATAAAAAGAGGTAATTTATATACAGAAAATTAAAATTTTCGGTATCGAACTCTTTCTAACGAAGTAATTAAAGTATCGCATTTTTGTTTTTATTGTATTTATTTGAAACAATGATTGTAATTATTATTGCATCATGTGCTTACATTCTAATAATAATAAAATAAATTATATACTTCTTCTTTAAAAAAAATAAAAATAAAAAAAAAAAAACAAAAACAAAAGCGAAAGTAAATGCGATTATAGCTGTTCGAAACGTAAGCAACTTTCAATACTTTGTATTTTTTATCACCTCAGCACATCTTGTTGGCATACATTCTATAAGGCTTGTTGAAACTGATATCGGTATCGATTCCCACTCTTGTTTAAGGCAATTGAAGAGCTTCTGTTTGCTACCAAAAAGGCGAGTTGCAAATATTCGCTTTAAGATCCCAAACAGGTTTTCTGTAGGGCTCAAATCAGAGGATTGTGCCAGCCAATCCAATGGTTGAATCCCATTTTCATATAAAAACTCTTTAACCAACTTCGACGTATGTTTCGGGTCGTTATCATGTTGAAACACCCATCGAAGTGGCATTTCCCGTTCTGCATGTTCTAGCTTGGGGTTGGTTAAAATGTCTTTGTAAGTGAAGCAGTCCATTTTTGTACATATTTCAACAAAAGAGCCAACTCCACTGGCACAAAAACAGGTCCACACCATTGTATATATTTGAGATAGAGCCGATTTTTCCATGAACTAGTTTTTTTTTCCTAAAAGCTGTTCTGGTTATTAAAGAAGGTTAGTAAAATACAAAAAATCAAAAACTCCGATTTATTATATATTTAGGTGACTAGTGTGAAGCGTATTTTAGATTCGGCCCAGCCGAATATTCTATACTCTTACTTGTTTACTTTATAGGTAATAAAATACTTCACAAGAACCAAATTATTTTACATATTTTTTAGACAACAATGTGACCATATTTTTATTTTGTAATCAACAAAAAATAGAAATTGGTTTAATTCGAGTGTGACAAAAAATCGTAATGAGCAACCACCTGTAGCTGTGTCATCCTGCTGTTGTCAAAATAAACGTTAGCTTTTAAATTCATATACATATTTTATACTTGATATATTGAAATTGCTGTCCGCTGGCTTCAATGTGTTTCATACTTAAGTTTTGTTATGTAGAGAGGTATTAAATAAGTAAATATTATAAAAAATCAATTGATATATTTCTAACATTCCATCTGATGCCAGTTCAAATGCTAATGGTAAAAGTGTATAAGAATTCTAAATCAATAAAAAATTGAAAAAAAAAACACAAGCCAAGTCAAGTCTGGTAATTTAATTACTTTGTATATATGTAGATCATGCCACAGTAAATAGAATGTAGTAAAAATTAGCAACTTATTATAATTGTTTGCAACATTTATCTTCACGAGTTTGATATAAAAATTTTCGCTATAAAAATAATCTGTACTTCTCACTTTCATTTGTTTTTTTGTTTATCTGTTTCACTATTGTGTTTGTTACCAGTTACAAAAAAATCAAAGAATTTAAGATTTTTTTACTACTCCCATAAAAATGCATTCATTTGCGTGTGTGTGTGTTCTTGAACTACATAACCATGCTGGAAAATATCGCGAAATAAAGTTAATGTTTGCATGCTCATTCACGCCCAAGCGCTCTTAAAATACTGTTTTATCGTTAATGGAAAAACTGGTTTCAACTCGATAATAAAATAAAACCCTAAAATTAGTTGAGTTTTTAGCTGGGCCTTGTCTAAGCTGCCGCAATGTTAAAGCAAAACGAAATAATATTCATTAAACTAATATACAAAAGAGCAAACAACTCGACTTTTGTTTTTCTTCAACAAAATTAAATTTCCTCCCCACGGAAAGCAAAATTAAATGGTGTTGGGATTTTTATATGTCTGCTTTCGCACATACTAATTGTAATTAGGGTGGTTCGTTTTATTTATATAGTAAAGTATATTAATTCTTCCACACCCATATGAAAACTGTGATTGCGAATCAATAATAGGTTTTAATAGCAAAATAACTTCTATAATATTATGGGTAATATTTTTTTCAATGGACCGCAATACAGAGTGTCTTACCAGACATTAGAAATAAAAATAGTTGAATTTGAAATACAAAAAACTTTTATATGAAATGAAAAGAATTTAATTTGAAGTGCAAGTAACTGAATTTGTGATACAAAACATTGTGTTTGACTTGTAAAAAATTGAATTTGAGTACAAAAATCGTTAATTTGAAAGTAAAAACCTATATATCCACTAAAAGCAGAATAAGTGTGAAATCTTCTAATTTGTTCTTTATTCATCCAGATTTTCATTGCCAGCCTTCCTAGGTTAGTCACACAAGTCAAATCGCTATATAAATCGCTATAGTATTGAAGATCAGACTGGTGAGAAATTCTGTACTGCTGCATACCATGTGAGCATTGCTTATTGTTATTATCGCTTCTTGAAGTGTTCTAGGCAAATGTTTCTTAATTAAAATCCAAGGTTTTGGATATATCGGGTGGTTAAATTTCAAGGGCTGATGTTGAATGTGAACCACACCTAAACGCCAAGTTTTTTTCCGAATTTTATTTGACATTTCTCTATTTCAGAGTTATTCAATTTGAACTATGGAGAGGTACACAATCCAACAACGTGTTAAAGTTATCCAGACTTATTATGAAAATGATGATCAATTTTCGAAGAAAATCATCTTCAGTGATGAGGCACATTTTCACCTCAGTGGCTTCGTCAATAAACAGAATTGCCGCATTTGGGCGTTTGAGAATCCAAGAGTGACTGTCGAAAAACCAATGCACCCACAAAGAGTGACTGTTTGGTGCGGTTTATGTGCTGGCGGCATCATCGGGCCGTATTTTTTCCAAAATGAGGCCGGTCAGGCAGTTACTGTGAATGGTGTTCGCTATCGTGAGATGATAACGAACTTTTTATGGCCCGAATTGGAAGATATGGATGTAGACGATATGTGGTTTCAGCAGGACGGTGCCACTTGCCACACAGCTAACGAAACAATTGCTCTTTTGCGCAACAAATTCAAGGGCCGTGTTATCTCACGTAATGGCGATGTCAATTGGCCGCCAAGATCATGTGATTTGACACCGTTGCACTTTTTTCTTTGGGGTTATTTGAAAGAAAAGGTGTACGTCGATAAGCCAGCAACAATTCAACAGCTAAAGGATGAGATAATTCGGCACATTAACGGCATAGAACCTCCATTATGCCTCAGGGTCATCGAAAATTTGGACCATCGGATGGAGGTGTGCCGTCGTGGTCGCGGCGCCCATTTGGCCGATATTTTGTTCTATACATAATTGAATAATACCAATATATCATAATAAAATAAAATTACAATAATTTCCTAAATAGTTTGTGTTTTATTCAAAATCAACATCGGCCCTTGAAATTTAACCACCCTTTATAAGGTAGATTAGAATTTCATGCGCCCGCGTGTTTGTTCTTTGAAAACTTTTGTCATAAATTTTTAAAACCGTCGCATTGTAGCATGACCACGACACTCTTTTAGTCACAACATGAATGCATACTATTAAAAGCATGTATAAGAAATAACTAAAAGAATATCAAGTATCATTTTATAAATTCATAACTCTCGTCACTTGACACCTTTTTCTGTCACTGACCGTTGTCGCGACAGTGCGCCTAATAAGTGCAGTAATTTGAAAATACACTTGAGGTGCGAATGATATGGGTTTACATTAAATCTAATCGGTTACAATTAAATCTAAACACTTGAATCGCGCCACACATACACATATGTATGTACATACCAAAGACACAATTTATGGCCTTGAACCATATACGTATGTACATATGTAAAGTCTGATCAGCCTACCTCTAAGCCGTGGGAACCACATTGGTTTCCCAAACATTAACAATAATATTAGTATGAGTCGTCTAGAACTTCTCATAAGTAGTATATAAGTAGACGTAATTTTAGTTTTAAGACAATTAATAATTTCCACAAGACTTGATTTGAGAACAACTGAGTTGCTCGTCTTAAACAAATAAATAAAAATATTTCATTTAAAAACAAAAAAAAAAAAAAACAAAAAAATCATTTCATTTGTTTTTAGCATTCACAGAAATGAACTATGTGATGTGATCAATTGCTAGCCACACAGATCTTGGTCAGACGAAACAAAAGAGAAATAGACAATGCTTTGGCACCACAATTTCAGGCCTTGAAGGTAGAAAAATATAGTTTTCTGAAGACGTCGATTGGACACACGTACGAGTAAGCCTTAAAAACAACGGCGTTGTTGGAAACTTATTTCTGTTTACTCCAACAGGGCATTTTTGCAATTGAGATGGGCCCTTAGATCATATGTTACTACCATTTTGAATTATCTTTCATATTCGTAAATAAACCGATCATTATTTAGCCCACAATAACACTAACACAATTCCAAAGTTATGTTTGGAACTTTCGACAAGGCTAAACACGAGCAGAATTTCTTTTTTTTTCTTTTTTTTTTTTAATTCAATTATTAATTGTATCTTTTAAAAGAACTAACAATAAGTATGCAAATCTTAAAAATAAAAATTCATTAATTAATATAGAAAAAAATTAATTTATATTGAAAAATTTTATTTACTTAGGTCCAGCCAATGCTAGACGAAAATTTGTTTCTTGCGTGTATTTTGTTGGTAAATCCCCTTTCCAACGCTCTGATGGTTGCAAGGGTGTCCATCCTTCTCAGTCGAGTGTGGCCATCAAAGTTAAGGATGCTACGTGTGAAAGGATTCGGGTGAGACTCCAGTCTGTTAATGTACCTTATCGCGTGTTTTGAAAATTCATCTTTCACTAAGGGTACACCTAGATCTTTGTAAATTCGAGAGTTTTTAACATACCATGGAGCTGCAGTAATTATACGGAGAATTTTATTCTGGCACTTTTGAATTTTCTCAATGTTAGATGCAGAGGCGGTAACCCACAATTGAATTCCATAGCTCCATATTGGCTTTAGGATTGCGTTATGCAACAAAAGTTTGCAATCTAAATGAGCAAAATGTCTCATCGATTTACATTAGCACCTTCCTTGGCAATCTTGTCTGATGACGAACCCATTCCACGGGGTGAATTATTCACGATTTACCACGTTCCTGTGTAGCTTATACAGCTCAAAACTTTTGCCAAAAGTTTGTACATCTACATTTATGTATCTTGAGTATTGATAAATCCCTTGGTCAGAGCCTAGGTTCTTTTAATATTTCCTATATGCGGTTTTCTACACAGTCACTTCAGACAAGACTATTCACAATTTAAAATATTTAAAATGGTCAAATAATTTTCATTATAATAGCAACGGGCATTTATTTATAAAATTCACATAAAGCTGAAATATGGAGCAGAGAAAATAAATACAAGTAGTTAATTTGCTTCACACAACATGAAGAGTAATCGTTAACTTCCTGAACAAACATGACCCACATACTTCAATGAAGGAAGTTTAAACATGTAACATAAAAAATGTGCAGAAACAAATAAGAACTAGTTTTATCCATTTCAAAGGAATCAAATTACTTTTTCAAGGAAATTTTTGCAAACATACAAACATTTTGTTCTCAAAGTTAAATACTCGTACACATTTGTTTACTATCATTATTTAGGCTTTTTTTCTCTTAGCAACAAGTTGCGGATGTTTTTTTAAGGTTTCCCAAAAATATTAATCATACGCCCAGAATAGAACACAACGTAATCAACTAATGCCACACTAGGAAGGTTGTAAAGCATATCGCACGCAAAGAAAAGGCAGTTTGAAATATGAATACAACAACATTAGTATATATGGTATAACATTATGAATTGTTGTTAAAAATTGTTTAAATTTATGTAATTCCATTGTTAACTTCTATAAATTTCAAAATATGCTTCAATACAATAATAGCAATTGTGAAAATTTGTCTAAAACAATATTAGATTTTATCACACCCAATGTCAAAATATTTATGTTTATCATAGTTGTGTTCGACATCGTTACCGCGGGAACCCGCGGGCTGCCAATTTGCACGAAAAAGTGTTTCTTGTGTTAAAAATTGGGCAAATTGGGTAAATGAGAATGCTTCTGAGAGAGTAATTTGTGTTTCTAATTTTACCAGACTTTACCCGTACTTTTTTTCCGTGCAAAATGGTAAAATTCTTAAATCATATAACCAGCTGTTTGTTATTTATGAAAATAAAATATAAAAGTGCAGATCATAAAAAAAACATATTTGAAAATATAACAATACGTTATATTTAAATAAGTTATTTTACATTTTTATCTAGCTCAAAATGTTTAAAAAAATTGGCAAAAATATTTGTTAGAATTACAACAGAACGGTCAACTTAGCGCTTTTCACGTGGATTTTAGTAGTTTTTAAAAGTCGCACAAAGAATTTTTAAATCAATGCATGATGCTTTTATTCAATTTTTAGAGATTTTTTTTTTTGAATAGGATTCAAACAATCCGGACTAATAGCTACATATTTAAAAAACTTTGTTTATTTATATTTTTTGCATTTCGTTTTGGCTTTTCAATAAATTTTTGCTGGCACTAATCTCGATTTATTGTACCAAAATTTTACAAAATTTATTTGACATCAATAGTTTGCTAATAATTTGTTACCATCTATAAAAAAAATTAATGTTATATGAAATTTGTTTAACCACATTATTTTAGTTACATTTTGAACATAAGCCATTCTAAAGAAATAAAATTTCCCATCCACAAATTGACGCATAAACAATCAGTTGATAATGTGCAAATAGTTTTTGTTTACAAGTTAGCTGTACATAAACGTAATAATTGAAATCTATTTTACTTTTTAAATCGAACAAAATTCGAAAAATAGCTAAGTTATACATAGTTATTTCGCTCATAAATGGAAAAAAGCTAAAAATTTTAATAAAGTGAATATTATAAAAAAAATTTGTTTTTTAATTTTATATAATAATAAACATTTTCAACTGAGTGTGTTTTTGTGAAAGTACGCATTTTTTATTGGATTTCAGTGCATTATAAAATTTAGAAGTTGAGAACATTGAATTTTAAAATAGTGTAAATAAACAACAGCTGTCTTTGTTTTCATATTTAATTTCGGGCTTGAAATGTGGTTTTTTGTGTTTCAGCAATTTTTGGCAAATTTGTTTCTGAGAGCATATTTTGTTTACTCTCATTTTACCGGACTTTACCCGGAATTTCCTCGAGTAAAGCTCATATGTAGAAAAAGCTAGTTCATATGTAACAAAACTAAGTTTAGAGAATGTATTTACTATTTTTGTTGTTGTGTGGGGTTGCAAAACAAAAATTGTGCAACGGATATGATTTTTGCAACCAGGTTGGGAGGGCAAGGGAGGAACAAAACCATCAGTTTCTCCCCTATGGAGTCATCGGTGTGTGTGACACGTAAAGCGGCTGAAGTAAATTGTGTTTTTGTATTTGAATAAGTTTTTTTTTTTTTTGATTTTTTATTATGTCAGCATACCCAGAGAGAGGGTTAGACCCCACTGAGTGGTTGAGTGCTCGTAATGAGAAATAAATGAGCTAGTTGGAAACCTCTCTGGTCACTATCGCTGTAACTATATATATATATATATATATATATATATATATATATATATATATATATATATATATATATATATATATATATATGTTGGGATTTACCAACAAAATACACGCAAGAAACAACTTTTCGTCTAGCATTGGCTGGACCTAAGTAAATAAAATTTTTCAATATAAATTAATTTTTTTTCTATATTAATTAATGAATTTTTATTTTTAAGATTTGCATACTTATTGTTAGTTCTTTTAGAAGATACAATAAATAATTTAATGATAAAAAAAAAAAAACATATATATATATATATATATATATATATATATATATATATATATATATATATATATATATATATATATATATATATATATATATATATATATATATATATATATATATATATATATATATATATATATATATATATATATATATATATATATATATATATATATATATATAACAATATTCTTATTTGTTAAATATTTGTTGAACTTTTATAATTTTTTAAATTAAAAATTGTTTGGTTTGTACATATGTACATCAGGTTTTTAGTTCAAGATTTCTTTTCTTAAGTTTTTTCTTAAGAAGGATTTTTTACAATACAAATTTGCTGTGATCAATAATTATTGATTGAAGAAGACAAGTTATTTTTGTTGTTGTAGTATGCAAACCCCTCTTCAAATAATTTGAATGCATTTAACCATAAACAATACTAATAGAAAAACCTTGTATTTTGTTTAGTAAGTATTCAGACCACTTTCATTTGATTTAGTTAATGGCAATTATTTTCGAATTATTTCTGCAACCAAATTGTTTAACGTTTTCATAGAGAATCAAGTGAAAACATGCCAAATCGAATCAATTAAACGTTTATGTTAATTTTTCACATAATTTTAGATGGCAAACAAACTCGTTGATCACATTTCATTTTGCTGTTTTTTTTTGCAATCCAGAAACCCTTTTAGTTCACCAACATCAATTTTTTTCTTATTAAGGGTAAAATTTAAGCTTGAATTTATAAAGTTTACGGATAATTATGAAACTTTTATTTGATGTAAAGGTTGGTTTTGAATAATCTTGAAATAAAAGTATAAATAAAGTATAATTAAAAATTAAATATAATTTAATGTATAATGTATAAAATATGTAGAATCCAGATGAAATTAAAAGTTTAAATTGCAAATTTTTTATGATACTTAAGCTGAGAAAATCCAATTTAAACTTAAAACTTGTAAAATAATCAGTAGAAATATTCTGAAGAGTAATTTGCTTATTTCCATTTAAAATATTATTTCAGTTTATTTATTAAATTTTTAAAATAAACTAATAATTTATTATAAAGATCTTAGGGCAAAAAAATTAACTAATAAAATGGGGTTTAATAAAGGTGAACAACTTTATTTTGACATCATGTTTTTATGTGTTGGCTTTTTTGTAAGCTGTATGTTTAGTTTAGTCAGAATGGACCTCAACAATAGTTAAAATTGGTTTTGAAATCATGGTTCTATTTGAAATATGTACCGCGCTTTACGTTAACTATGAAGTTCACTTTTCCTTAAACACCTACGTCAACAAGCCAACCTGCCATATTTGGAATGATGATTATCCTTAACAGTATGATGGGACAGCTTTATATCCAGAACACATTTATGGGCTGGGGAAATTATTGGTCCATACTTTTTAAAACTGATGCAGGTCAGAATACTACCGTGAATGGTAACCACTATGAAGCCATTATTACTGACGTTTTCAATCATCAATTGAACAACCACGATGTGCAGGAGAAATGGTTCAGTTTGGTAACCTCTAATTTCACATGAATTGCCCTCCAAGACCACGCGGTGTAATGCCATTAGTCTCTTTTTGGCATAGATACGTGAAGTCGCAGGCCAACGCCAATAAACTTCAAACGATTCAATTAAAATTCCCATCTCTCTCTATAAAAACCACCCTATATGCAATTCATTTTATTTAAGCCCATGTTACTGAAAACTCCTGTAAAGTTTGAGGTAAAAGATAGTTGTGAAAAAGATTTACATCAGCACGTGCCTTGCGGCCTTATCTGATGATAGACCAGTTCCGCGGAGTGAATTGTTCACGATGCACCAGCTCCCCCGTGTGGCTGACTAGGCTGACACAGGTAGCAATTTTTGCCATATGATTGTGGCGATATGAGCAACTTCTTGTAGAGGAGTTCGGGCCTTCTAATCCCTCCTGTGTGCAATTTCCCAGCAATCAATGAAAGACAAGGCTTAATGAGTTGGTACGCTGAAGCCCACTAAGAGCATCAGCCTTTAAACCAACTCACCCGTCAACCATCACCAGTGGTTCCTTACAACACAGGTATCTGCTGTATAGGCAACAGATCCCCGGTAGGTTATTAGTCCCCGAAAAAAGCCACACACCAAACAGTTATCAAACATACTAAAACCCGCTTCCTGCGTTTTAGGTTTCAACCACAGCCAGAACGTTTCAGCCAAGGTAGGCACCTTAGCCATGATCATCCCGGAATGAACTGCAAGCAGAATCAACCGGGGGCTATGCTGATCCCCGTTCTGCCAATTTAAACCCTTGGTAAGGGTATCGGAAGCCAACACAACATAAATCATGCAGCTTCCTAGAGTTTGATTTGCTACAACAAACAAGGGAAAAACAGAGTGCTCTGGTTAGAAATACACCAAGGCAAAACCTATTCCCTGGGGGGAGGTAAAAACTAGTGTAATATAATAAAAAAATTAGAGAAATACCATACCCTCGAGTACAAGAACGTATATGTAGCCATACTGTAGTATAGCAAGTACAGCCGAATGTCCTTCAGGGAAGGTCTTGTTATGGTATTTCTAAGAGGGTCCTGTTTAAAGTCTTAGGGAGTACTTACTGCTATTTATTATTAAAAAAGTTGTACTTGTATCATCCCGTAGGATTTGCAGGATTTACTATTATGTAAAAGTTTTATCCTAAACGGTGCCGGAGATGGCACCTAGACGATGCTGGATTTACTATTATGTCATAGTTGTATCGGTTAGGAACCCGTAAGAATTGCAGGATGTACTTTTATGTTATAGTAGCATCCTGGAGGGTACTATAGGAATTTCTGGGGTTACTATTATGGTATAATTGTATCCTGGAGGATCCTGCAGGAATCAAAAGATTTAATACTATGTCATAGTTGTATCCTAAAGAGTCCCGTATGAATTTAAGAATTTACTATTATGTTATAGTTTTATTCTGAAGGATCCCGGTAGAATCACGCGACATACTATTATGACATGGTGGTATCCTGGAGGGTCCCGTAGGGATAGCAGTATTTACTATTATGTCACAGTTATAGCCTGGAGCCTTCCATAGGGATTTCAGGATTTACTATTATGTTATAGTTGTATTCTGGAGGGTCTCGTAGGAATTATAGGATTTACTATTATGTCATAGTTGTACCCCAGAAGGTTCCAAAGGTATCTCAGAATTTATTATTATATTATAAATATATCGTGGAGGGTCCCGTCGGAATTGTATTATCTCATAGTGCACCCTGGATAATCCCGTAGGCACAGGATTTATAATTATTTTATAATTATTCCTTGTTTTAACAACTTTTTATTATTTATTATTTGACAAGCCCCCATCTACTGACTGCCTGAACTCTCTCTATTTACTGACCTCTCTCTGAATAAATGATAACCTTTTTTATAGTTGATAAAAACGACTATTGCTGTTGTAGCTGCTGCCACAAACGTGGAGTTATTGCTGATTGTGCCCGAATTCATTCCCTACACCCATATTCTGCGTGTCAATATTTCCCATAGTGTAATTTTCGGCTGGTAGCAGGTTTTGTCTGGTACTGCTGTTGTTTTTCTTTTACTATATTTTCTGCATTGCTATTTTGGGCCAGGCCCAGATATTTGATTTATATACTTTTATTTGTTTTAACATTATTGGTTGAGGAAGAAGCGAGTTTTTACTCAAAACAGTCTTTCTCTTGTCTCCCGCCAATAAAAAGTATTGATTACAGTAACAAATTATACTGAAAATCTGTTTTGATTTAAAGAAACAAAATATATTAAATTCTTTGTAGTTTTCGTTGGGATAAATCATAATTTATGGCCATAAAAGTTAGAAGCATTTAAGCAAATGTATTTGTTGGTTAACCAGCATTTCTTTGTATGCAAAAACATAAATAAAAATTACCCTAAAGCGTAAAATTGCTTTTTCTGAATGTATATGGAAAAAAGAAGAACAAAAGAAACCCCGTTGCGTACACCTTGGACGTGTTGCATGAAATTGACAACTTTTTGTATTATAAAAGCAATATTTAACTAATTGATTCTACTAGACCTATTCATCAATCTTTTAAGTAAACAATTCCATTTATTTTTTTTTCTGTTTTATTTTTTCTTGTCATTGAAGGCGTATGATTAATATTTATTAGGCTTCAGTTTTATGACGTGAACAACAGGTTTGTCCACTGAGTATAATTTGAAAGTCTTTAGAAAGACATGACATGTTCTTTGTTTCGTGATAAAAATACATATTTTATGTAGCATTTTTATTTCAGAAATACATGACGCGAATTGAAAGTTTTATAAATTAAAAAAAAAAATATTAAAGAAATCTTCTAAGTAAGAGTTATGACTTCAATGATTTTAAATAGGCTCATTAACAAGTAAGAAAGAAGAAAACCTCAAAATAAAAAATAAAAATATTTATAATATCGTAAGAAAAAACTTCAAGCATTTTATTTAGACAGTGTAACAATAACGAGCTGTTTTCTTGTACTGTCTCTCTCTCTCTCTTTCTCTGGCTAACATCTGCCTGCTTTTTATGCTTTCGTATTACCTTCTACATTACACACACTCTCTCTCTCTCTCTCTCTGGCGAACATCTGCCCAGGGTTGCCAGAATTTAAAGAGGTAAAATCTGCAAAACTCAAGAATTTCTCATGAAAAAATCTGCAAAATCTGCACTTTATTTTCAAAATCTTCAAAAAATCTTCAAACTCTTATTAACATGCCTTTTTTTTATAAATAATTTTAAAAATATTAACAACATATTGAAAGACATTATGCATTTCAGAATATTTAAATGCAAATAGATTTAATGAGAAAAAGATATGCAAGTTGTTCAAATTATTTAATGCCTAAGCACACAGAAAAAATTATATTAAAAATAAAATCAACAAAATGTTTGTCTGAAAAAATAATTTGTATATTGTATTTTGTTGTTGTTTAAAACAATGTTTGTTTTCGATCAATAATTATGTTTACTAAACTTTTATTTGAATTCACGAAGGAGTACAGGTCCGCAGTCAAATAATTTATTAATTGATTCAACGAATTTTGTTATGGAACAAGAAAAATTTTTTTTTCTGTGCACGTATACCGATGTACGAGTATATTCGGACTTCAGTGTAGTTAAAATTTACCTAGCTGAAAATTCTCTCCGCATTTGCTGATGAATGTGGTAAAATCATTATATATTTAATAAACTCTGTTAGAATTTGAAAACTATGTCAGAATTAGCTGGTTTTATTTTAGATACAGCTCTGACCTGGAGAACAGTTCTCACATTATCGTAATTATTTCTTAAGTGCGGTCCGGCTTGTCGTTGTTGTTTGGCCTTCGAGAGTTTTGCGTCTCGCTCTTACTGGTTAACTATTAGCCTCAACTAATTGTATTAGTTTACAGTTTTTTTGAGGCACTCATTTGTTAACCATGCGGCAACTTCTTATGTGAAGGCATAAGTAAAATTAAAAAAAAGTCAGCACTACTTAAAAATCTTCGTAAAAACGTAACATGGATTTTGGTATTATGAAAAAGACTTTAAATTATCGTATCATTAAGCTTTCTAGACACTTACCAAAGTTTCTTTAACAAAGTAATTTTTTTAAACTTTGAGTGCAAAAAAAAGCAATCGATTGCAGGTAGATTGCAACCTTTATAATTTTTGAAATTTCGCTTAATTTTCTTACATAACATTCAAAAACATGTGCAAGATGTTATTCCATTTTGTCTATTTTATAACATAAACAATTGATATTTTCGTTCTAACATAACGTAAACAAATGGTAGTAGAAATATAAGGGGAAAAGTACAAAAAGTTACTTTATTATTAAAAATGTTTAAAATCTGCATTTTTAGGCCAAAAATCTTCAAATCTTCATTTAGTGTTTTTAGAGAGGAAAAATCTGCAAAATGAAGATAAATCTGCAATTCTGGCAACCGTGCATCTGCCTGCTTTTTATGCTTTCTTATTACCTTCTACAATTACTTGAGAGATTTCTAGTTAATGATAATTCAATGCACAAAAACATACATGCGAATCATGTAGGATCGCAACCACAATGAACCATAAAAACACACCAAAAACAATAAAATCATTAGCGGTTGATTTTCTTGTAGTTTCGTGTGCTTTAGATCATGTAGGTTTGTTCGCTTGTGTGTTGTGCTTTTAGGTTTATGTCGCTTATTGGGTTAGAAGTGATAAAAGTTCGTTACAAAATTTTATTGATTTTATTCTAGCTTATGCAATAATTTTTTGTGTCCAAAATTTTTAAACTTCAATATTTCAAGGATAATTTTTACCATTGAAAAAGCGTTAGACTGCTTTAACATTTGGATAGCTGATAGGCACACAGACGAAATTTGATTGTGCTGTAATGAAAATTGTCGGTGGAGGACAGTACGAGTATGTAGTACACGACTCTCTGTACTAGACATTTGTGGACATTTTTTGTTTCTCTTTTTAACTTTTCGCACTTCATATGCTGTTGCTTCATGTCATTATTCTCATATCAGCATCAACTTCATATAAGCACAATAACTGTGCTTAAAAAACAACAACATCAAAAAAGAAAGAAAAGAGAAACGAAAAGTTTCTGTTTGTCTATAAATTTCTTAAATGTAAGAGGTTTAGGCAAGACCAATATAAAAATGAAAAAATATGGCTGCCCATTGTTTGTCTAAATGTAAAAGCGCACTTAACGAGATATTGTTATTATACATTTTTTATAGAGAGCCAAATATACAATATACAAATATACAACAAACTATTGAATAAAAATATTTATTGATCTATTTACCTTCAAGAGCAAATTTCGACAATAGTATCTTGAAAATATTTGAACTGTCTACATTTTCCAATAACCATTCTTAGTATTCTTCAATCTTTAAAAATTGCAACGTAAAATGTATTTTGAAAACTAATTTACTTTGTAATTCAGACAAAACTCGGTCATATCCCATAATTATTACTTTCATTAATATAAAAATATTAAAATTTTTTTTTAATTAAAAAGAATATTATAAAATTAATTTGCTTGTTAATTATATGTAATACAAAAATATAATATAATCGTAATGAAAAGTATGGTTAACTATCACCTTATGAGGTATCGAGATTCGAATATATTACTTTCTGATCGTCAATATGGTTGTCGTTAATGTCGCTCTACTAGCAATCTTATGGCATATCTCTCAGAGAAATGCCATACTCAAATTCATCATTTCGGTGGAAATAAAGTGAGTATTTCCAAAACGTTTGACAGATTATGGCATGGTTCACTTCTCGCAAAACTTACTGCTTTTGGTGCCGGTGATAACATTTTCCGATTTATATGTTATAGTCGCGGTTTCATCAAACGTGTTCAAGATTAGTTCAGGGGTACTGCAAGGCTCCGTTCTTTTTCCTATCCTATTTCTCATTTTCGTCAACGACCTTCTCTATCAAACTTCCAAACGTATTCACTCTTTCGCGGATGGCAGCAGCATTTGATGTTTATTAACAAGAAAACGATCTCAAACGTTGCTGTATCTGTACACATGGATGCTATAAATATTGAGGAATTGGATGCTCTTGACGTTCTGGAAATGATAATACATTTTTCATGTCTCTAAAAAAGCATTCAAGGGCCTCGGATTTTGGAAAAGGTGTAAAATGTACTTCACTCCATCCGATCTCCTTAGTATTTATACCACCTACATCCGACCGAAAATGGAATACAACTCTCATGTTTGAGCCGGTGCCTCAAAATATATTTTGGGGTTACTCGACCGTTTGCAGGAGAAGGCGAAGAAGCTTATCGTTGACGGTAGAGTATCCAACTCTACTGACTCATTAGAGCAGCGACGCAGTGTGGGGTGCGTTACTCTAATCTATCGTAACGACAATGGATTTTGCTCTGACGAGATTAGGGATCTTGTTCCCGAAACTCGCACATTTACACATAACCGGAGTGCATCGACCAGATCTCATCCATTTGTGGTCAATTGCCCAGAGAATTGTACTATGCATTACAAAGAGAATTCGTTTAGTTTAGTAGAAAATGAGACTGAAAAAAATACCAAAAACAAAATATTTGCTACTGTAAGCTTTTATTTCCTAAATGTAAGCTTTTGATGCTATTTAACAATATAATTTAAATATCTAATATTATGTTTAAATATTTAATAATGCCTAAAGGAATATTTCTGAAATAGAAATAAAACCGTTTTGCGATTAAGGTCGCTTTAACAAAGAAATTGCATGGAAATTTAAATAAACGGAATGCGTTATTCGTAACTTTCCAAAGAAAAGACAGTAGTATGGAGCACAAGAGTCTAAGAAAGGAAACGTAAAGTTACCAAAACAAGTAGGTAATATAATTCAACATTAAACAACCCGCAACAAATTTCATTATTAGAAACCTTTGTCTAGCTGCAAACGTTAGTGGACGTATTTGGTTTGATTGTAGACAGCAAAATTATCCACGAATAATTAGTAAGCAGGAATAAAAAGTTTTTGTCTCGCAATCTAAATTTTGTTTGTGCGTTATATGCAACAATATGCAAAATTTAAAAATAAAAAAAAGTTTAGCTCTTCTTTAAATATTTCGGTGCAAGTCCTTTCCAATCATTCGTTCATCTCTAACTAATTAGTTGAATAAACTTAAACAATTGTATTTTATTTGCCAAATTGGTTTTAGCCACAAAACTGCAACATTCAGATTCATAACCGCAGTTGGCCTGAAAAATATGAAAAATATTTTAATAATTTATTTTAATAAAACGAATGGTTGCAATGAAGTACTGTTAAACAAAATATATCCAAATAATCAAATGAAAAATAAATAATGATAATGTGGTTTTTCGCAGACGTCGGCAAATATTTAATAGCTACAAATGCCGAATTGTTTGAATGATTGAGTTTAAAAATAAAAATGTTATACTTTAATGCAAATTCTGAATCCATTTAGTTTAATACTTTTTACTATTAAATAAAAATCATTATTTTATACAGGGAATTTAGTGGCAAATTTATCTTTTTAAATACGACTATTTCAGCAAGGAGCGGGCGGGTTGCGCTAATGGAATTATCATAATTAATAATACATACATATGTATATACCTCACAGCACAGAGCCTATCAACATATATACGTACGTTGATAAATAATATAAAATAACTGGTTGTTCAGTGACAGCAGACTGTAGTACAAACAACTGGGATTATAAAAAATTGCATACGTGATCAATATGAGACAAATATAGACGAAAAAGTAAATAAGGGCTCAGTGGCTGAGTTGGTTAAGCAGCCGTATGAAAAATCATGTTTACATGGTACTGAGTTCGAATCCTAGTGGGTGCTGATGAGCAGCGTAGCGTCTGCGAAACAGCTAGTTGTCCCCCAGCTTTAGTTTATTCAATTATTTTTTCCTGCCTTCTTTGATCAAAAGCTATTGATCGCGGCAATTATTGTTAGAATGAAAATATTTCTTGGCTTTAGCCAGGATTGAACTTGAGCAAGACGAATGATAACAACCCATCATATAATATTAGTAATGTTGGAATTATCTTTTATTCGATTTCGCAGTGGGCACGCGATCGCTTTGGAGAAAGTTTTTAAAAGCGCTGATTTTTACCTAATTTTTCATTAATAATTCCATTCAAAGTTCGGTATTCGATTAGGCCAAAATAGCTTCGGAAGTACAACACAACATAAGTCAACCGGCTTCCTGTAGCTTTGTTAGAGGGGCTCCTCCCCCTCTAAGCCCCAGAAAACAGATTTGTTCTATGCCATGGAAAAACCTGTTCACCAGGGGTTTTACAGTATACAGAAGGACAATAGCCCACGATCCAAAATGAAGATGATACACTAAGAAGGATAAGTAAAAATATGCTTAAGCCGGCGGCAGTGTTAAGAATTTTTGTTACATCTTGCCCAATGTACGAGCCATTGATCTGATATAGATATTGCATACGCATATCCACATGACCAACATTAAAACTGATAACATAATACACTAACAAGCAAACATACATAAACATACATGATTTAAAGATATCATAATTCCAAATCAATCAAACACAAAAGATTTTACTGTTGTTGTTGCGTTCCTACTGTTTGTTGTGGTTGAGTTTTTATTCTATCGCAGGCATGCGTGGCTGTGTGTATGTGAAGAAAAATAATATTTGTTGATTTGAGTCGGGAATTATCAATAACTAGAAACTTCATGTTGATTGTAGAAGGTGATAAAGAAATGTAAACAGCGGGCAAATGTTCGGCAGAGAAACTGTTTATTGGTATGAAATAACTAACGTCGAGTAAACATTGCCGAATACATTAAGAATACTGCAGTTAGGTTAAGTATATAATAAAAACAAGTAAGAGTGTAGTATATTCGGCTGGGCCGAATCTAAAATACCCTTCACGATAGTCACGAATATGTATAGTATATTAAAAATGTGACCTAAATATGCTCGGTTATATATGAACCGATATCGGATTTTTCTATTTTCTGTATTTTAGTAACCTTCTTTTATAACGAGAATTGCTTTCCAGCAAAAAAAAAAAAAAAATTTTTAATGGAAAAATCGGTTCAGGCTATATCTCGGGTATATATGGACCGATATCGAAAATTTTAATTTTCCATATTGATATAACCTTATATCATTACCAGAACTGCTTTTGAGCACAACAAATTGTTTAAGTTCGCTTACGCGATATTTTCATGAAAAACCCGATTTAGGCTATATCTCGGGTATATATGGACCGATATCAGAAATTTTAATTTTCTCTATTTTCTTAACCTTCTTTTATAACAAGAACTGCTTTTCAGTAAAAAAAAAATGTTACTGGAAAAATCGGTTCAGGCTATATCTCGAGTATATATGGACCGATATCGGATTTTTTCTTTTTCCATATTTATATAACCTTATTGCATTACCAGAACTGCTTTTGAGCACAAAAAAGTTGTTTACTCGGCATTTTCATCAAAAAACCTGTTAGGCTATATATCGGGTATATATGAACCGATATCGGAAATTTTAATTTTCCATATTTATATAACCTTACTGCTTTAAGGTGAAAAAAGTTGTTTAAGTTCGCTTACGCGGCATTTTCATGAAAACCACGGTTTAGGCTATATCTCTGGTATATATGGACCGATATCGGAAATTTTCATTTTCCATATTTATATAACCTCATCTTATTACCAGAACTGTTTTAAGCAAAAAAAAGTTGTTTAAGTTCGCTTACGCGACATTTTCATGAAAAACCCGGTTTGCGCTATATCTCGGGTATATATAGACCGATATCGGAAATTTTCATTTTTCATACCTATATAACCTTATTTCATTACCAGAACTGCTTTAAGATGAAAAAAGTTGTTTAAGTTCGCTTACGCGACATTTTCATGAAAACTTCGGTTTGGGCTATATCTCGGGTATATATGGACCGATATCGGAAATTTTCATTTTCCATATTTATATAACCTTATTTAATTACCAGAACTACTTTAAGGCGAAAAAATTGTTTAAGTTCGCTTACGCGGCATTTTCATGAAAACCCCGGTTTAGGCTATATCTCGGGTATATATGGACCGATATCGGAAATTTTTATCTTCCATATTTATATAAACTGATCTTAATATCAGAACTGTTTTTAATCAAAAAAAAGTTGTTAAAGTTCGCTTACGCCACATTTTCATGAAAAACCCGGTTTGGGCTATATCTCGGGTATATATAGACCGATATCGAAAATTTTCATTTTCCATACTTATACAACCTTATTTTATTACCAAAACTACTTTTAAGCAAAAAAAGTTGTTTAAGTTCGCTTACGCGGCAATTTCATGAAAACCCCGTTCCAGGCTATATCTGCGGTATATATGAACCGATATCGGAAATTTTCATTTTTCATATTTATATAACCTTATTTTGTTACCAGAACCGCTTTAAAGCAAAAAAAGTTGTTTAATTTCGCTGACGCGGCATTTTCATGAAAAACCCGTTCTAGGCTATATCTCGGGTATATATGGACCGATATCGGAAATTTTCATTTTTCATATATATGTAACCTAATTTCATTACCAGAACTGCTTTTGAGCACAAAAAAGTTGTTTAAGTTCGCTTACGCGGCATTTTCATGAAAAACCTGGTTTGGGCTATATCTCGGGTATATATGGACCGATATCGAAAATTTTCATTTTTCATATTTATATGACCCTATTTCATTACCAGAACTGCTTTTGAGCACAAAAAAGTTGTTTAAGTTCGCTTACGCGACATTTTCATGAAAACCCCGATTTGGGCTATATCACGGGTATATATGGACCGATATCGAAAATTTTCATTTCTCATATTTATATGACCCTATTTCATTACCAGAACTGCTTTTGAGCACAAAAAAGTTGTTTAAGTTCGCTTACGCGACATTTTCATGAAAAACCCGGTCTAGGCTATATCTCGGGTATATATGGACCGATATCGGAAATTTTCATTTTCCATATTTATGTAACCTAATTTCATTACCAGAACTGCTTTTGAGCACAAAAAAATTGTTTAAGTTCGCTTACGCGGCATTTTCATGAAAACCCCGTTCTAGGCTATATCTCGGGTATATATGGACCGATATCGAAAATGTTCATTTTCCATATTTATGTAACCTAATTTTATTACCAGAACTGCTTTTGAGCAAAAAAAAGTTATTTAGCTTCGCCTATGCGACATTTTCATTAAAAATCCGATTTGGGCTATATCTCGGGTATATATGGACCGATATCTGAAAAAAAAAATTTTTTGCCTTTTAGTCACCATGCTTAATAAGTGTGTGAAGTTTGAAGCAAAACGAACAACTTTTGTTTTCAAAAATTTTCATACAAAACTGCAAAAAAATGGCTTTTTTCGGAATTTTGAATATATCTCAGCTATACGTGGACCGATATTACTGAATTTCAATAGCAAACCCATGAATCGATGGGGTAAAAGAATGGTGAAAGAAAAAAGTTTCTAAGTCTAATGGTTTTCTCAGAAACGGTATTTCAACAGCGGACAGACGGACAGACGGACATCGCTTAATCGACTTTTCCATTAATTCTGATTCAGAATATATATACTTTATAGGGTCGCAAAAAAAAACTGTAGAAATTACAAACGGAATCACAAACTTATATATACCCTTAACATTTTTGTGAAGGGTATAATAAAATGTAATAAAATTTGTAAGACTTCGTCTAGGACACTCGAAACTCTTACACGGTGCTGTTATGTTCTGTATTACAAATCAGAAACGACTGCTTTTTTATTTAAGAAGAATAATATAATAGTTACAATCAGTATTAAACATAAACATAGAGAGATTAAGAATAAGAGTATAAAGTAAATGATATCCTTGTACAATAACACTATGCAACAGGTGCACGAATAAACGTAACAGAACCTCGAGTATGTACATTGCCTCTCATCTTAGGATCACACATATACTCACTTCCGGTCCGAAATTTAAAAAACAGTGCGAACAAATACTATTGAAATATTTAAGCCTAATAACCGTAACACACCTAAATTCGAATTCAACTCCTGAATCTCTAAGTATAATCACAATCGTTTTAAAAGAGTGTACAATTATTTTATTTTGTATAATTCCATTTAATAACTTTGAGCCTAAGGTCTTGTACTCGCATGGCCTTCTATGCTTAGTCTATAATTTTGTGATTATTTTCCAGTGCTATGCACTATGGGACTTGTGCAGCGTTCTATCTGTGGTGGTAGCTACATCGCCTCAGACATGCCGCTGCATACTCCTGAGTGAAATCGCTGCTTTTTTCGTTCACCGCGCCGTTTGCACAGATAGTTACGGCGATGTTGGCTACAACGTTGTCATACATATCAAACAAGACAAATGCCTACGAAAGGGACTAGTTTTTTTTTTTTTTTTTACTTTATTATTTTATTTATTGAATCTACATAAGAAATGTAATGACAGTAAGTATTCAATTCTTAATACTAAAAAAAAAAAAATTGTGATTAAAGTCCTGCCAGTGCTGGACAAAAATTTATTTTTATGCGAATATTATTTCAGAATTCAATCATCTGTTTAGAGCTCTAATGGTAGCCAAAGTATCCCTCCTTCTCAGACGGGTATGACCACCAAAATTAAGAATATTAGCTGCAAGAGGATTTGGATGGAATTCAAGTTTGTTAATATATCTTGTCGCGTACTTCACAAATTCAGATTTCACAAAAGGTACGTTAAGATCTGCGTGGATTCGTGAGTTTTTAACGTACCATGGAGCGTCTGTAATTCTACGGAGTATTCTATTTTTACTTCTTTGAATCTTTTTGGATGTTGGATGCCGAGGCTGTGTCCCATAATTGAGTCCCATAGCACCATATTGGCTTTAGAATCGAGCTGTATAGTAAAAGTTTACAATCAAGCGTCAAGGTCGAATTTCTGCCTAGTAGCCAGTTAATTTGCACTGGAGCATTTGGAGCATGTTTTTTTTTTTATCTGGGACCAGTACTCAGGGGATGTCCCCTACATATGGAGCGTATTGTACTGGAACTAGGAAAATAGGAGGAAAGAGGAAGTAGTGTTCGCGAAATGTTTACGATAACAACACGAAGGACTAAAACAAACTCTATTGCAGCATTTAAAATGTTGAAATGAAATTAATTAAAACTGATCAGTGCCCAGTGTATATACCTTCGACACTGCTCAGATTAGCAAAATTGAGTCAAACACCTTCCACACTACAATGTTATGAAATTCATTGAAAATAATATTAAAATTGAACATATAAAGAAAGCACGGACAACGGTGAAAAAAGACAAAAAAAACAGAAGAAACACGTGTACACAACTTGCTACCTATTACGGTGCAATTTGGTTTCATACGAATTTAATTAATGAACATACACATATTGGAAATACGGACAGCAGTAACAAAAGGCGTGTGCATCTGATGAGAGACAAAATACTACTCTGCTGCTTGTGGTGGTGGCTACATCGCACCAGACATCACGCAGCCTAATCCTGAGTAGACCATTGCTAGGCACTCCGTTCGCATCATTACTATGTCGTCTTAAAGACTTCGTGCCATACAATTTGCCAGCTCAGAAGACATCCGCTGTAGAAGAAAACCTAAAAATAAAGATTTAAAACGTGATAAGAAAATCCGCGGTGTTTCATAAATTTCTGTAGAAGATCACGACCCTGGACTACGCTGACCTCCACCCCAGCAACCAGCGGAAACGTGTCGTTACAATACTTTATAAATAAATAAAACAAAACTTCCTGTCACTCAATTTTGGTTTGATATTGAGTTCTGAGACACCCTGTATATGAAACTATACAACTGTGAAAATGATTTACATCAGTAGCTGTCTTGACGGCCTAACCTGATGGTGGACCAATTCCACGGAGTGAATTTTTCACGATTCACCACCGCCCCCGTGTGGCTGACTAGGCTCACACAGGTAGCAATTTTTGTCATATGATTGCGGTCATATGAACAACTTCTTGTTGAGGAGTTCGGGCTTTCTAATCCCACAAGTATGCAATTTCCCAGCAATCAACGGAAGACAAGGCTTAATGAGTTAATAGCCCACTAAGAGCATCAGCCCTTAAACCAACTCACCCGTCAAACCGTCACCACTGGTTCCTTACAGTACACGTATCTGTTGTATAGGCAACAGATCCTCGGGAGATTGTTAGCCCTCGAAAAAAGCCATCACCAAACAATTATCAAGGATACTAACACTCCCTTCCTGCATTTTCGATTTCAACCACAGCCAGAACGTTCAGGTAGGTACATCAACCATGATCAGCCCGGGTTGACCTGCTAGCAGAACCACCCGGGGGCCATGCTGATCCCCGTTCTGCCAATTTATACCCTTCGTAAGGGTTTCGGAAACCAACACAACATAAGTCATGTGGCTTCCTAGAGCTTTGTTTGCCGCACCAAACGAGGGACCTTTTCCCCTCTTTTCACCGAAAAACAGAGCGCCTAAGTTAGGAATACGCCAAGGCAAAACCTGTTCCCCGGGGGGATGAAACTATACACATTATTATATAATAATCTGTAGTATAAATCCCTGTTCTTCTCCTACAAATATTTTAAGTATGAAAATTTTAAGACTCTGGACTCCGCTGACCTCTACCCCAGCAACCAGCAGAAACGTATCGTTACACTGCTTTATAAATAAATAAATAAAACCTTCCTGTCACCCATTTTTCAGCTTGATATTGAGCTCTGCGACACCCTGTAGTACACATCCTTGTTCTTCTCCTACAACTATTGTATGAAAAATTTAATTACGTGTGAAAATTAACTATAATTTAAATTTGGCACAAGCCTTTACTGGCCAATCATTATGAAAGCCAAAAATTTTCTACATTTTCCACAACTCTGCCCTTTGCCTTAATGGACATATAAAGTTTCAGTTATTTGTCAGCTTTGGTGCACCAAATGAATTAATTTTATAAAAATTTGTTCATGTTTATTAGTCTAAAACATTTTAGACTTTGTCATTATTGGTTAAAGTTAAGTAATAAAATAAATTAGTTGTAAAACCAAAAAAAGGTTCAAATTCAAATTTCAATGGGACAGTTTTGCTGTCCATCACTTGGAAATTTAATAACATGCAAATAACATGTTCGTGCTTATAGAGTGGCGGATATTTGACAACATAATAAATAAAGGACATATGTTTGCTTTGGTGTGCTTAATAAAAGCTGTTTACCATTTTGTATCCTTTTTTTTTTGCATTTATTTAATTTTCTTTTACTTCTGTTGGAATTTGCAAACAAATTGCCATTCGTTTATGTGGTTTTGCAGTTCTGGCATAAACATTTTGTTGGTAAGTAAAAATTATTGGCCAGCGAAATGAAATATTTTGTTAAAAGTTTGCTGATTTAATAATATGTTTTCTAAAATATATATGTGTGTAATCGTATATTAGGGCTTTGGCAGCTGCTAAGTTAGGGTAAGGATTTTGATTATGCATTTTAGCAATTGTGCACATAACTAATTTGTATTTGAACATGAAAATAAATTACAGTTATTCACTAAATTAAGTATTGAAATGCTGATATTTGTTGCAAAAATTTAACAAAATTTAATGATGTTGTTAAAGAGTGCAGTTACGTGATTTTTAGTTAGATTAGTGATTTTTTTGCTATTATCTTTTTGGCAACACTAGTTTTGACAGCTCACACACGTTTTGTATCTTGTGTCACTGTCAAACATCTTCAGTTTGGTCTATAATTTAATCATGAATCGTCTTACAAACGAACAACGCTTGCAAATTATTGAATTTTATTACCAAAATGCGTGCTCTGTTAAGAAAGTTCATCGCGCGCTTCTTCCATTTTATGGTCAGTTTAATCGACCTACTGAGGCTTCTATTCGGGCTATTGTAAAAAAATTTCGCACCAAATTTACATTGTTGGACATTAAGCCACCAACACGCTTACGTAGAGTGCGAACTGAAGAAAATATCGCAGCCGTATCGGCCAGTGTTGGTGATGACCGTGAATTATCGATTCGACACCCTTC
Organism: Thecocarcelia acutangulata; assembly: GCA_914767995.1. Lineage (NCBI taxonomy): Eukaryota > Metazoa > Arthropoda > Insecta > Diptera > Tachinidae > Thecocarcelia > Thecocarcelia acutangulata. Next base: position 32,036,237 of record OU612094.1, on the reverse strand, counting down.
GCAGCAATTGGGCCTCTGTTGCTCCACTACGTGGAAAATTTTGCGGAAGGATTTGGGTGTGAAGCCTTATAAGATACAGCTGGTGCAAGAATTGAAGCCAAACGACCTATCACAACGCCAAATTTTTGGTGAATGGGCTCTTGAAAAGTTAGATGAAGATCCACTTTTTTATCGAAGAATTGTGTTCAGCGACGAGGCTCATTTCTGGTTGAATGGATACGTGAACAAGCAAAACTGCCGTATTTGGAGTGAAGAGCAGCCAGAAGCATTGCAAGAGCTACCAATGCATCCACAAAAAACAACCGTTTGGTGCGGATTATGGGCTGGCGGCATCATTGGGCCGTATTTCTTCAAAGATGATGCGAATCACAACGTTACTGTGAATGGTGAGCGCTACCGTGCGATTATAACAAACTTTTTTTTTGCCCAAAATGGAAGAGATTGACTTGCATGACATGTGGTTTCAACAAGACGGTGCCACATGCCACACAGCACGCGAAACAATGGACCAATTGAGAGGCGAGTTCGGTAAACAGTTTATTTCACGCTTGGGACCAATCAATTGGCCGCCCAGATCGTGCGATTCAACGCCTCCAGACTATATAGCGACAAGCCCGCTTCGATTAACGCACTGGAAGCCAACATCGCCAACATTATTCGTGAGATACCGGCCGAAATGTTGGAAAGAGTATGCCAAAATTGGACTAAGCGGATGGACCATTTGAAGCGCAGTCGCGGCCAACATTTGCATGAAATAATCTTCAAACATTAAATTATATCGACCCAACTATCGATCCAAATAAATATTTCATGCATTTTTCTGAATTTTATGTGTTTTTTTTTTTTTTTAATTTCCGATAGTTCTTATAAAATCACGCATTATTACGCGCTGTAATAATAAAATTTTTCTTATTTTTTATCAGTAGCAGCAGTTTACATTATCTGATATTTAGTCATTTTTGCTTAATCTTAAAATACATTTGTATTAAAAAAAAAAAAAAATTATGAAATCAAAAAAGTTTTGCCAGCGCTGCTGGCATTATTGGCATATTTTGCTTATTTGAGTTTTATAAGCATACAAACTATTTTCTAAAGTTTTGTTTCTGCTCTTTAAGTTAACAAATGTATTTTGCTTGTTTCGAAATTTCCCTGAATGGATGTACTTTGTGTATATTCAATTTTAGTATTCCAACTTTTTGATCAACTTGTTACAGAAATAAAACAACTTAGTGCTGTTTGTTAAGTGTCATTGCAGAAACTTTTATCCAAAAGCACGCAAAAATATGATTCGGAAAAAAATAAAAAAATAAATAGAAAATGTAATTTAAAAATATATTTAATGCAATGTTTCATATGTATACATAATTAGCTCCTTTGATACGTAGCTTTATTTAAAAAATAATTTAAAGATAATTACAATATTTAAATACAATACATGCAGATATATTGAAAGGAGTTGACTAAAAAATTAATTAAAAGGATTTAATTAAAATTTTTTTTTTTTTTTTTTTTTTTTGTCATTCATTTATTTATTGAATCTTCAAAATATGAACTAACAATAAGTATTCAAATCTTAATACTAAATATAAAAGTTATTTAAGTCCAGCCACTGCTAGACAAAATAGTTTCATTTCGCGCGAATAATATCGGTAGAATCACCTATTTAACGTTCTGATGGTGGCCAGGGTATCCCTTCTTCTCAACCGAGAGTGGCCGCCAAAATTAAGTATGTTGCGTGCAAGAGGATTTGGGTGAAGTTCCAGTTTACTGATATACCTTGTGGCATACTTAGAGAACACGTCAGTTACCAGCGGAACACACAGATCCTTGTGAATTCGTGAGTTTCTTACGTACCATGGAGCTGCAGTAATCGTACGAAGAATTTGGTTTTGTCGTCTTTTAATTTTTTCAATGTTAGATGTTGAGGCGGTTCCCCATAATTGAACTCCGTAGCACCATATAGGCTTTAAAATTGCGTTATATAACAAAAGTTTGCAGTCCAACTTCAATGTCGAATTTCTGCCCATAAGCCAATTTAGTTGCGCTGCTTTTAATTTCAACTGAGTGACTTTCGCATCAATGTGAGGCTTCCACGTTAGCCTACGGTCGAGGTAAATACCAAGGTATTTAACTTCATTATGCTGCGGAATAGGTGTATTGTTAATTTGGAGAGCCGAACATGTTTGCTTACGCAGTGTGAATGTAACGTGAGTACATTTTTGTTCATTAACTTTTATTTTCCAAAGTTTCAACCATTTCTCTAATATTGAAATATACTGCTGCAAATTTCGTGAAGCTTCTTGATGGTTTTCATGAACGCTAAAAAAAGCTGTGTCATCTGCAAAAGTTGAAGTATGGATTCCAGATCTCGTTGGCATGTCAGATGCGTAAATTAAATATAGAGTGGGTCCTAGAATGCTACCTTGGGGAGCTCCTGCTCCAATTGACTGTGAGAGACTTGTAAAATCACCTTCTTTGATAACAAATTTCCGGTCGTATAAGTAGCTTTCCAGAAGCTTGTGAGTATTTGCAGGCAAGTTCAACTTTATTTTGTGCATCAGTCCGTCGTGCCACACTTTATCAAAAGCTTGGGAAATGTCGATGAATAGAGCTGAACAGTACTTTTTGTCTTCAAAAGTCTGTCTTATGACATTGACTAGCCTATGTGTTTGTTCTATGGTGTTATGTTTAGCCCGAAAGCCAAATTGATGATCAGGGATACATCCCACATCATTAAGTATTGGAGACAACTTCGCCACTAACAATTTTTCGAACAGTTTTGAAATTGTTGGTAGTAGACTTATTGGTCTATATGACTCTACTTTAGTCGGATCCTTCCCTGGCTTGGGTATCATAGTAATCATAGAGACCTTCCACTCTGCAGGGTAATACTCAAGGCGTAAAATAGCGTTAAAAATAAAAAGTAGAACTCTTCTAGCTACACGAGGTAACTGTTCAAGCATTTTACCAGTAATTTGATCTATACCTGGAGCTTTCCTGGGGTTTATGTTATTGATAACGTTTTCGACATCTTGAAAGTTAAGTCTCAAAGACACAGGCTGTCTAACAGCATACGGCGGAAATTCTGCTGCAGCATCCGCTGAATCATTTGTCGTAAAAACATTTCTCAAATGATCAACGTACACCATCCCCTTTTCGGAATCGCTTCGTGCCCAGTCGCCAATTGAAGTTCGCAAAGGTGGCTTACCTATTACGGGTCTTTTCAGACCTTTTGTCGCTTTCCACAGAGAATAGTCAGATTGCGGAGTACCATCCAAGCTTTCCAAATATGTTTTGAGGGAAGATATTCTCTGTATTTCAAGCAGATTTCTTAGTCGAGTTACACATTCCCGTAGTCTAGTTTTAAGCTGGGGAGACCTGCGAGTTTACCACTCTCTTCTAACTCTTCTTTTTTCTGACAGGAGTTGCTCAATTTCAGCCGAATAAGTTCTATTGTTCTCATTTCTGGATCTTATATGACTAGTGGTAGCATGCTGTACGGCCAGTTTGAGGTTTTCAGAAAAATCGTTAATTGACGCATCAATATCCTCAGGTGTTCTCAAGGCGATATTTTCACTACAATGTGTACTCAAAAATTTTTTGTATTTTAGCCAATTAACTCTATTGACGGTCAACGGGGAGCCAATCTCTTGGGGGAACGAAACAGAGATTATAGTGGGTGAGTGATCTGATGACAAATCTAATGAAGGCTCCACTTGCATCCACTCTAAAGGAAAATTTTTCGCAACTCCAAAATCTATAACGTCTGGAATCTTTCGGCGGTCTGACGGCCAATAAGTGGGATGTCCGCTTGAAACCACATCTAAGCTCATTTTGGAAACGGTGTCAAAAAGCACACGGCCTTTCGAGGTAATTAAACGTGATCCCCAAAAAGTGTGTTTAGCGTTATAGTCGCCGGCCGCTAAAAATCGAGGACCAAGTGATTTGAAAAAATTTGAATATTGGTTTTCTGTTATTGAAAATCGTGGTGGTGAGTAAATCGAGGATATAACGATTTTTTCATGAAAATAATCAAGGCATATATTTGTAGCTTGGAGATATTCCTCACGTGTCCCGTTCATTAGATAATGCTTAATTCTGGTCTTTATCAAAATTGCCGAACCGCCGCAAGATCTTCCACGGGGATCTTTTGTGTCATATAATGTGTAGCCATTAATTTTAAAATAACTGTTGGTTGTCAAATGGGTTTCAGCAATCATCATTATATCGATCTGCTTTTCCATAAGGAAGTGCTCAAGTTCATTTTTATGTTGGCGAATGCCGTTTGCGTTCCAGAAACATATTTTTAACCAATTCATTTTGTTAAAATTGCCTGCAAAATGGTGGATTGCATTTTCAGCATTTCCTGCATCATGTTCGTCATGGAAACCGTAAATGTATTTATAGATTGAACAAGAGTCTGCAGAGTTGCCTCAAGATTGCTAAAATGTTGGTCGGAGTTTTGAGGCTTGGGCTCCTGATTTAACTTTGGTTTATCGGATTTTACCACATTCGGGTTTTGCACGTGTATATTATGGCTGGTTGGCTGGCGTACCCATAGTACTCGTAAACACGACAATAAAGAGTTTGCAAGCTGCTCTGCCAAATCAGCATTGTATTCCATTAATAGAAACGGATATTTTACGCCCTTGAGCACATTCGTAAGAAAGAAAACTTCCCTTCACATTCTAAATAAATTCTATAGTAAAACAAATGTTTGCTATAAAGCCATAGACATTAATAAAGGGTGGTTAAATTTCAAGGGCCGATGTCGATTTTGAATAAAACACAAACTATTTAGGAAATTATTGTAATTTTATTTTATTATGATATATTGGTATTACTCAATTATGTTTGAAATAAAATATAAGCCAAATGGGCGCCGCGACTACGGCGGCACACCTCCATCCGATGGTCCAAATTTTCGATGACCCTGAGGCATAATGGAGGTTCTAAGCCGTTCATGTGCCGAATTATCTCATCCTTTAGCTGTTGAATTGTTGCTGGCTTATCGACGTACATCTTTTCTTTCAAATAACCCCAAAGAAAAAAGTCCAACGGTGTCAAATCAGATGATCTTGGCGGCCAATTGACATCGCCATTACGTGAGATAACATGTTGCGCAAAAGAGCAATTGTTTCGCTAGCTGTGTGGCAAGTGGCACCGTCCTGCTGAAACCACATATCGTCTACATCCATATCTTCCAATTCGGGCCATAAAAAGTTCGTTATCATCTCACGATAGCGAACACCATTCACAGTAACTGCCTGACCGGCCTCATTTTGTAAAAAATACGGCCCGATGATGCCGCCAGCACATAAACCGCACCAAACAGTCACTCTTTGTGGGTGCATTGGTTTTTCGACAGTCACTCTTGGATTCTCATTCGCCCAAATGCGGCAATTCTGTTTATTGACGAATCCACTGAGGTGAAAATGTGCCTCATCACTGAAGATGATTTTCTTCGAAAATTGATCATCATTTTCATAATAAGTCTGGATAACTTTAACACGTTGTTGGATTATGTATCTCTCCATGGTTCAAATTGAGTAAGTCTGGAATAGAGAAATGTCAAATAAAATTCGGAAAAAACTTGGCGTTTAGATGTGGTTCACATTCAACATCGGCCCTTGAAATTTAACCACCCGATATATCCGCTTCCACTATTATTTATTATATACAAGTATTTAAAAATATATGGTTGACATGACAATGTACTGTACCATAATGTCCACGGACTTTACGACACCTCCCTGGTAGACATTATGCCACTTTCGAAAGTGTCCTAACGTACATGAACCTTTTGATCCTTTTTAGTGTGTCATAACGTCAATGGACTTAATGTCAGTGGACGTTATGATATGCCACCTTATTGCTCATGACCCTCCAGAAAATGGTGTCTACTGATGATAAGGGTAGCGCTTATGACCGGTCGACATATAGACAGCTAGGAAACAAACACAACTAGCTGTTTACTTATTTATTTATTTATATGTCTATGGAAAATAATCCTTACAGCCATTTTAGAAGAAATTAGTACATACTTGTTATAAACTCAATGTAATTAAAAAACGTTGCAAGTAAACAAGAAAAATTAGGAGTTTTACAAAGTTATAAAACAGAATTTATTATTCTATTTAATAAATTCTGTTTTATAACTTTATAAAGTTTGTTGAACTTGGTACACATTCTTCTCAAGGTGTAAATATTAGCATAATTGGCTGTAAAAAATTTATTGACAGTGGAACCAAATGGCTTTTTTATTTTTATAGTTCTCTAACTTTTAATTGGATCAAAGTGAACGTGGTGTTTATGGTACTCGAATAAGTGATACGTCTAGCAAATACATATTGAGTATATTTCGTACAATTTCACTAGAAGTATCACTTAGTCGTGTGCCATAAAAAAGACTATACTTTTCAGTGTACTCCTTCATTAATATAATGTATATTGACATTAATCTAATGAAAATTTTCATTATTTTTCGGCCAATGATGTCCTTTATTGGACTAAAGAATCTTATTTCATTAAAAATTATGTAATGAATATATTCATTCATACCATATTGAATATGGTAACTTCATTAAGTTAATGAAGCCGGAATCATAATATTTATGAATAGTTTACATTAAAACAATGACAATATTCATTAAGTTAACGACTCAATTTCATTAGTTTTATGAATTTGTTACTTTAACATTAAGTAAAGCTTTAATTCCTTTAATGAATCTTCTTCATCATTCAAACGTAATTTTTTCATTAGGCCAATGCATGTGTTACATTATTTTTATGAAATATTTTCACTAGTGTAATGAATACATTTGTTAAACCAATGAAAATGTTCACTAATTTGGTGAAAAATTTTCTTCATTCTAACGAAATAACATCATTAGTTTAAGGAAGAGCTGCATTATTCTAATGGCCTTTTTTCATTTGAATTGTGCTACTGAAGAGAAACTAAACAATTTTTTTTATATATTAAGCATAAAATAATTTTTTATTGGTTTAATACACTATTGAAATTTTATTTTATTAAACTGTTTTTTACACAGTAATTAATGTATAAAATGATTTACTTTATCATTTAGTTAGGTTAGGTTGTACAGGCCGCCATTTTCATGAAACCAGCCCACTTGGGTCCTGTGTTGCCTGAGGGATAAGTGCAGCCCACGAGACTTACACTTTCCCCGACGGTTCAGATTCAAACCAACCCGAAAGCCGGATAAAGGAATCCAGTCCGTTCACTCGGCATTCCGATATATCTGCTAACTCGTGCAGCATAGAACTGAGAGCCGGGCAGCGACAGAGGAAATGCTCAACACTTTCCTCCTCGTCTTCATCCCCGTAACTTCTGCAGAAATCATTAAATGGAAGATTTAACCTCCTAGCATGCGTCCCTATCAGATAATGTCCTGTCAGAACTGCCACCAAGGTACGCAACCTTTGACGGGGAAAACCCTTTAAGACCGCAGTTCTGCTACGATCATACGCAGGCCATGTCAGCCTTGCTACTCGGCAGGTGTCCTCACCAGACCATCTGTCCTGCGCAGTCCCTACAAGTTGACGCTGCACTTGGCTTTTACAGCTGTTAAGCGGGACTCCTACCATCGTATCAATGTCCCCTCGCTGTAGACGAGCTCCGGCTTTCGCCAGCTCATCCGCCACAATATTTCCGAGCACTCCACTGTGCCCCGGTACCCAGAAAAGCTCCCGGCTTGAATGTCTCGCTATCTCATTAAGAGATATCCGGCATTCCTGAACCAACCTGGACGTCGTATAGACACCCACAAGCGCATTTAACGCAGCCTTACTATCAGTACAGATTCGGATATTCACCCCGTATACCCTATAGTACCTCAACCAGTTAGCTGCTCTCAAAATAGCTGTAATTTCAGCCTGCATTACGCTACACTCATCGTATAGCTCAAAACTGATCCTCCTCTGATACTGGGGCATAAAGATACCACAACCAACTCCCATGTCCGACTTGGATCCATCTGTGAAAATTTCAAGCACGTCCTCTTGGCGACCCATTTGGTTCGCTGCCGAGGCCGTCCTTGATCATTTAGTTAGTAGTTGTAATATATTTATCATCTCACTTTTCTAAACCTCTCAAAAATTTTTCACCCAGCCTTCAAAAATTTTTTATTATAAATCCAATGAAATTTTCAAATGAAATTATCAAACCTAATGAATCAATTTGAATGAATATTTTCATTAATGCTGTGAATCTTCATTGATGGAACGTAATCTTTCATTCCGTTAATGAAAATTATCTAATGAATTGGGTTCATTAGAAATATAAAGCAAATATTTTTCAGTGTAGTTTGTGAACTTATTGCATTAATTTATTTAGTTTTTATATTTTATTTATTTATTAATATTATACATTTCTTTGTGCATATTTATTATTAAATCTTAACAAAAGGAAAAACAAATATTTTACGAGTTTCCCGCCTTTTGTGGATTGCAACCGTAATGCGCATGTACATCCGGTGTTTGACTTTGCCTTCAAATTCATCGCCAACTTCAACTCAGATGCCACAATATTCTTTTCAAATTTGCTTTGGCTCATATTTTTTTTATCACATAATATCCACTTTTTATTTATCTATAATTCATTTTGCATTTGTGGTGTGTTTTTTTGTATTTTCATCATATAAGTATCTTGGCCAAATGATAACAGGGTGTCCCATACCTGCCCCCAAAGAAAAGACTTTAAACATTTGAAAGCAATGCCAACAGTTTCTTACGAACGCTGTATTGAAACGGTTGTGCGAAAGCGGTTGAAATTACTGAAGTTGGAGAAAATTATTATAAATTGATAAGATTTAACACCTTTTGAAAACAAATAATAATAAATGGAATAGCAAAATAATAATGAGCCGGTAAAAGTGTCATAAAATATTTCAAATAAATGAAAACTTATTTGTGGCTAATTAAAAATGTCAACAAATTTGTGCAAAAGAAATTAATTAATTCTTAAATAAATAAAAATTGCTTTAGAAAACACAATAAAATAAAATAATTAGAAAGAAAAGAATAGACAATTTCTAAAAATTAATAGTTGTTAAACAACAAACAGAAAATTTTAAAGTGTTGTTCTATAAAAGTGATCAATAAAAAAGCAAATAAAATGCAAAAAAATGTTTCTTTAAAAATATTTTTAAAACAATTTGCTTGAAATTTCTGCGAAAAAAATTTAAATTTAAGGAATTTTAATATACAAGTTTATACCAAAAAAAAAGCTTGAATATTAATGCAATTTGCAATAAATTTACTTTTTGTTTGAAAATGCATAGAAAATAAAATTCCTTAGTGATTAAGTGCTTGGAATATTAACTATTTGACACAATTGTGTTGCGCTGCAGACAGCCTGTCTAAATGCCTGTCTGTCATCATGAAAGCTGCTGACGTGAGTTTCAATTTGCTACATTATTCTTTTTTCTTTTTTTTAAATAAATTTTAGGGGCGCGACTAGTTCGCGCATAAATTTAACAAAATCTAGTATGAAATTATTTTACTTAGAAAAAAAAGTAGCAGGCGGATTTCTAATGAACACGCAGAAATTTTTTAATATATAAGATTTTTTTATTAATGTTAAGATTTATTCAAACAGTAAAAAATTATAAATAGCTTGTTTTCTATGTTTCCCAGCTATCTATATGTCGACATTTCATAGGAACTACCCTAATCATCAGTAGACTTTGGAAATTTTTGAAAGATATTCTCAAATATTCAACTTTATATCCCAACGTTGTTTTTGCTTAGTAAAATTAATAAAAATCGAAGAGCCCACCAAAGCACAACTAACTTTTTTATCTGTCAAAAACAAACTGACAATCCGAAATGGCTGATATTGCCAACATATATAACAGTTATGTGTACCAACACAACAGAAAAAATACGAAATTCGAACATACTTAACTCACCAAATTTGAAAATAACGGTTCTTTTTTGATCAGACCATGTATGTAGATGGAATGGTTGAAAATGTAAGAAGTAAGTACATCGTCAAGTTTTAGACACCGCACAGGACAGATGGTCCAGTGATATTATCTCTCGAATAGCAAGACTGACATATCCCAGGTATAGGAGGATGAATGTTGCGTTCTACTGTGTTAGTTCTGACGGCACACTGCCACACAAGGAAGGATGCGAAAAAATTAAATCTTCCATTTAATGAGATTTCTGTAGAACTTGTAGAAACATGGAGGAAGTAGAAAGAGTCAGTATCCTGCTATTTCTTATATAAGAGCCTATGCATCTAGAAAAAGAGTTTTTTTCACTGATAAGAGCCAGCCTATTAATAAGATATTATTTCATGCGTTATCCCGCGGGACTACCCAGGATATATTCTAACTACTCCGTAGAGCATTTTCTGAAGGCTTTAGTTTATTTTCTAACTAATATTCAGGTATCTGATAGAAACCGATCATTTTCAAATACACCGTTTTCGAAAGTTGTGATAGAAAATGCTCGCTTGTTAAATTATTTTACCGGTAATTTTTTATATGTTGCGATTTGGAAACCACACCATCATATTATTTTCAATTGCAATAAAAGTGACAGCTAAAACTATTAAAAGCTGATAAAAAGTTAATTTTTAGCAATAAAAAAATTATAAATAGCTTGTTTTCTATGTTTCCCAATCATCTATATGTCGAAATTTCATAGGAGTTACCCTAATCATCAGTAGACTTTGTGTATAAATGAAAAAGTTAGTTTTTTGTGTTTTGACACTTATTATTAGAGAATTTTTCTTTTTAAATTCTCAGCAATTTATTTAGATTGTTGGGATATTTATTATTATTATTAGTGGATGGCATATGGCCTCAACGGCCATTCCCGCTGCGACCAATATTGATCTATTGTGCATCCCCTTGCCCTATTATGGGTTGAGTATGTCAAGAAAACGGACAAGCTCCTTCATAGGGAGTGATATTAAGTCACATTCACTTAATATATAAGCTTGTAGTAGCCTATATCTTCTGTGTCCCAGTGCTCCACAGTGGGTGATTAAGTGCTCCATTGATTCCTCTTCATCACCAAAGAATCTGCAAATGTCTGTTTTTGAAATTCCCATCCTGTGCAGGTGCTTGCAGCAGTTATGATGACCTGTAAGTGCACCTGTCGATGTTCTGAGACTTTTCCTGTCCAGTTTTAGAGCACGTTCGGCCCTATTTTTATCAAAGTTTAGAAATTTCTTGGAGTGTTCAAGACCAGCTGTCTCGTTCCAATGTTGTTCGACGATGGACACCGTCCAATTTTTTATCTCCTCATTCAGGAGACCCTTATTGAAGCCAAAAGTTGGAGTGGGTCCAATAAAAGTCCCCTCTGCTCCTTTCTTGCCATAAATGTCAGCCATTTCATTGCCGTGATGCCCTTCATGTCCTGGCACCCAGATCAGGGTAACCTGGTTCTGGCTTGCCAGTTCGTTTAGCCTGTTGTGACATTCCAGTACTAACTTGGACATAAAGACACTACAGCTCAGGACCTTCAGCACTGATTGGCTATCAGAGAGTATTTTTATCAGCACTCCCTTGTGTTCCCTCTCGGAGAGTATTTCAACCGCTTCCCCTATTGCGTATAGTTCCGCTTGGAAGATTGTGGTGTCTTTGCTAAGAGTTATATATTTGCGTGCTCTACGGCCCACTATTCCCGCTCCAACACCTTGGAGCGTTTTGAATCCATACGTGTACCACTTTTGTGAACCATCCCGCAACCATCCATGTTGGGATATAAAGTTGAATGTTTGAGAATATCTTTCAAAAATTTCCAAAGTCTACTAATGATTAGGGTAGTTCCTATGAAATGTCGACATATAGCTAGCTCGGAAACATAGAAAACAAGCTATTTATAATTTGTTATTGGTATCAATGTTAAAAGCTTAAATAGCGAATAAAAAACTAAATTGTTTGAATTTTTGTTCTCTGCTTTTCGATACTTTCAAAAAGCAAACCGTAGCAACCAACAGTTGTTCATTTGTTTGAAAGGTGTAAAGAAATGTTAGAGACGTTTATAAATATATAGAAAAGCTTGTTTTTTGTGTTTTGACGGATATTTTTAGAGCATTTTTCTTTTTAAATTCTCAGCAATTTATTTGGATTGTTGGGATATAAAGTTGAATGTTTGAGAATATCTTTCAAAAGTTGCCAAAGTCTATTGATGATTACGGTAGCTCCTATGAAGTGTCGACATATAGCTGGGAAACATAGAAAACAAGCTATTTATAATTTTTTATTGGTATCAATGTTAGAAGCTTAAATAGCGAATAAAAACTCAATTGTTAATTTTTACCTATTTTTTAATACTTTCAAAATGATTAAAATATATTCTTCATCCCTTTTTTTCCTTTTCAAGACTAAACATTTTCAATATTGATTTCTGTCACTCAACTGATAATATATTAATAACCTTTCAAAGAAAAATATAACTTTTTGTCATATTAAAAAGGCTTAACGTGTTATTTGTCAAATATTAACTAACGCTACACGTAAAGAAAAATTCTCGTGTATGCTTGATGTGACAATATTCTTAGAACAACAGAATTACATGTTGAACCACATCTCATGGGAACAATTGTTATTATTTTTTTTTGTTGTTTTTGTTTTTTAATATTAGCTGTAATGTTGTGTTGTTTTGAGCAAAGAAATTACTTTGAAGCGTTAAGGCCTCATTCGTTTTTTAATTTTGGTTGCCGTTTTGTGCCATTCTTTTTTGCAGAATATATTTCGCAATTACTTTTTATGTGAAAAGAGTCAGCTGTCTAAAACAAAACCGTAATCAAAGGAAAAAAATTTAAATTGTGAATAAAAACTTTTCAAAAAATTCGTTTGCTTGAAAAAAAAACAAATAAAGCAACAACTAAATAGTTAGGAAAGTTTTATGTGTGCAAACCATACAGTTTATCAGACTTATTACATGAAATGTAATTTTTCTTTCTCTAAAATAATATGCTTCTAAATGTTCATTGTGGCGATTAATTGATAAAAAGGTACAGGGTGGTACTGAGCTATCTTTATGGTTTGAATATTCAATAACTTTTTTAGTTTATTTATAATGATTTTATAAGAAATTAAAAAAAAAATCACATAAAATTCAGAAAAATGCATGAAATATTTATTTGTATCGATAGTAGGATCGATATAGTTTAATGTTTGAGGATTATTTCATGCAAATGTTGGCCGCGGCTGCGCCTCAAATGGTCCATCCGCTTAGTCTAATTTTGGCATACTCTTTCCAACATTTCGGCCGGTATCTCACAAATAATGTTGGCAATGTTGGCTTCCAGTGCGCCAATCGAAGCGGGCTTGTCGCTATAGACATTAGCCTTAACATAGCCCCACAAAAAATAGTCTAGAGGCGTTGAATCGCACGATCTGGGTGGCCAATTGACTGGTCCCAAGCGTGAAATAAACTGTTCACCGAACTCGCCTCTCAATTGGTCCATTGTTTCGCGTGCTGTGTGGCATGTGGCACCGTCTTGTTGAAACCACATGTCATGCAAGTCAAGCTCTTCCATTTGGGATAAAAAAAAAGTTTGTTATCATCGCACGGTAGCGCTCACCATTCACAGTCATCATCTTTGAAGAAATACGGCCCAATGATGCCGCCAGCCCATAATCCGCACCAAACGGTTGTTTTTTGTGGATGCATTGGTAACTCTTGCAATGCTTCTGGCTGCTCTTCACTCCAAATACGGCAGTTTTGCTTGTTCACGTATCCAATCCAACCAGAAATGAGCCTCGTCGCTGAACACAATTCTTCGATAAAAAAGTGAATCTTCATCTAACTTTTCAAGAGCCCATTCACCAAAAATTTGGCGTTGTGGTAGGTCGTTTGACTTCAATTCTTGCCCCAGCTGTATCTTATAAGGCTTCACACCCAAATCCTTCCGCCAAATTTTCCACGTAGTGGAGTAACAGAGGCCCAATTGCTGCGAACGGCGCCGAATCGATAATTCACGGTCATCACCAACACTGGCCGATACGGCTGCGATATTTTCTTCAGTTCGCACTCTACGTAAGCGTGTTGGTGGTTTAATGTCCAACAATGTAAGTTTGGTGCGAAATTTTTTTACAGTAGCCCGAATAGAAGCCTCAGTAGGTCGATTAAACTGACCATAAAATGGAAGAAGCGCGCGATGAACTTTCTTAACAGAGCACGCATTTTGGTAATAAAATTCAATAATTTGCAAGCGTTGTTCGTTTGTAAGACGATTCATGATTAAATTATAGACCAAACTGAAGATGTTTGACAGTGACACAAGATACAAAACGTGCGTGAGCTTTCAAAACTAGTGTTGCCAAAAAGATAATAGCAAAAAAATCACTCGTTAGATTTTATTTCAAAACTTTATGTAGCAGACTTAGGGAATTTAACATGGAACACTGCACAATAGAACAGCGATCAAAAAGTGTTGAATTTTATTTTAAAAATCAAAAGTCAATTGTTTTGACGCAACGTGTTTATCGTTGTTTTTTTAATGTGAGTACTAAATCTTCAGCACCTACAGTTAGCCGCCTGGTTGCTAATTTTCGGCAATTTGGTCCACAGGGAAGAAACAATCCAACGTTTTGCAGATAGTGTACAGTAGAGTAGTTCGCCTTGCATAGAACAGTTAAACAGATTTTCATGAGCAATTGCCTTTACGGCTTTATCTTATGATGGACCAATTCCACGGAATGAATAATCCCGATTCACCAGCGCTCCCGCGTAGCTTACCAGATACATACAGGTTGCTCAGGAGTTCGGACCTTCTAATCCCTACTGTATGCAATTTCCCAGCAGTCAATGGCAGACTAGGCTTAATGAGCTGGTAGGCAGACCCCCTCTAAGAGCATGAGCCCTTAAACCAATTTCCCCGTCTTACCATCAGTACTGACTGCTTACATTACAAGTATCTCTTGCAAGGCAACAACACCTCAGGGGGGTTGTTCACCCCTGAAAAAAGCCATGCACCATACAATTAGCCAAAATGTACGATGAGGAGCTTTTTGCTCACCGGCAGCTATATAGAGCAATTACTTGTGATTTGGAATTGTTGTCTATAGGCTGCTGAGTTTTTCTTTTGGGCAGAGATACAAAATGTCTTGAAATTGTGCCGTGAATGCAGTTCGAGAAAAAAAAGGACTGTTTCTGTTTAAATGTTAAAATGCTGCCCCTTCCTGCACCTTTAGGTTTAAAGCACAGGCAGTATACTCCGCTATAAATCTCCTTCCAAGGAATGCAAGCTTTGCTGTGTATCTCAAACTGGAGCACTTCGAGAAAAAGAGGACTGTTTCTGTTTAAACGTTAAAATGCTCCCCCTTCCTGCACCTTTAGGTTTAAAGCACAGTCAGTATAATCCGCTATAAACCTTCTTCCAAGAAATGCAAGCTTTGCTGTGTATCTCAAACTGGAGCACTTTGCTTTCTGCAGCCGAGAATCAAAACTCTACAAAAAGAGTGCAGGACTTAGGTTATGCAGCTATTTTTGTTCAGTCTGACAAACTGAAACGATCTGACACTCCGCAAAGTGCCATAGTGTCCACGTACGTTACGACACCTCTGTGATGGGCAATATGTCATTTTCAAAAGTTTCTTAACGTCCATGGACCTTATGACACTTTTAAGTATGTAATAACGTCCATGGACTTTATGTCACTGGACGATATGACATGCCACCGTTACAATCACTCCTGTCACCTGTTTCGACTTAACGTTAAATTCTGTGACAGCCTGTATAACTCCACTTACTGACGCTGTTTTAAGAATATCTTGGCTATTTGATTTTTGTTTTCTCAACTTTTTAATATTCCTTTGCAATAACTTTTATAGCTTTACAGCAAAAATTTAATTCATATCATGTATGCTCATTTAATATTTCTCATAGCTGTGTTTTTATGAAAAATTAATATTTTTTTCCATCATGTCAAGCTTTCAATTTGGAATAGTTTTATCTCGGCACGTTTTTGACACAATAGCTTAAGTAAAAATGTTATCAATTTTGTTAAGAGTCATAAAATTTTTTTCTTTCCGTTTTTTGTTTCCATCATTCACAACCACCAGCAATCATGTGTAAAGATTTCCCACAAATAAACAACAGTACACATAAACACTTCGAAGATATAAAAATGTTTTCTATTCATGCCATTGTTCTTCACACTGGGAATAACAAAAAAAAAAAGACAGCTAAATCTTGTTTTGCACCCAGCAGACAAAAAAATATGTAAAAGAAAATCTGTTAAGGCTTTTTTTTTAGACAGTTGTGATATATGAAAATAGTGTTGCAATGTTGTTAGCTAATATTTATATTCCATTTAGTATACAACTTTGCTTTGAAAATAGAATCACATTAAAAAATATATATAGATATTTACATATGTATATAATCTATCAAAATAATTTTATCCAGTGTTTAAAAAACTTAACTTATAAAAGCAAAAGTTTGAAAAATTGACTGTTGTTTTGAAGCAGAAGTTTTTTGTACACTATGAATGCTTTTGCTTTTTCTTAAACTTTCCAAAAAAAGAGAAACTTTGAAAAGTCGTTCGTTTTTTTAAAGAGTGTGGGAAGTTTTATTTTGTTTTAGCTTTTTCTTTTTGGAAAGTAATAATTAAGCAACAGTGTATAAACCAAAATCAAACTTCTTGCTTGGAAGTAACTGCGCAGTTGGTTTAAAGAACTTATTTGAATATGTTATTCTCTTTTGTTTTCCGCTCAAAAGAGGCAATATACTGCCCAATGAACATAAGAGTTGCATTTCAAAAGTATTTGCTTGTTGTACATAATATGTTTTTACAGTAAACATACAACAGAAAAGCAAAAAGCTGCCACTAGGTGGGTCAACTATGTTTCGAAAGTTATGTGAATTTAAACTATTATATGGCGTACTGTCTTCTGTAACCAATCCAATAATGGATCGAAATACAATCTTCTTACTTGTTTTTATTTTAATACTTTGTGTTCTTTCAATAGTAGAACACAAAATTTTTATTCACTATTATTGAAATAAATGAAGTTTCTTTAAATTTTTAAATTGCTGATTTGATTATTCTTTAATGAAAATGTGCAAATATTACACTGTGCTTTGCCTACATCAGAGTAGAGTAGCGCTAAACAGCTTTTGTAAAACCATATGTCGGTATATGCATATAATATCCTGTGCCTCGTTTCTGTAAGATTAGTGAAAAGTTTCTCGCATCGAAAACTACGAAACATAAAATTCCATCGTTTCTCGACTATTGAGAAAAACAGCGTTTCTGTATATTAAATCGAAAAGAGGCAATACTAGTTACGTCTTCATTGGAATATTTCCATTAAGCAGCTGTCAAAATGTAAAAAGTAAACAAATAAGAAGACGAATATGGGAAAAACTTATCAAACAAAAAGAAAATTTAAGTTTAGCAGTGAATAAAACAATCGAATTTAGTGTTATAAATAAAATAAAATTGTGTCAATCAATAACACGTGTACATAAATAAAAACACATTCAAATCATAAATAAATTTCATAAAAACTTTCAATAAGGTATAGTTTTGTAGTGATGGTTGCTGACCAATATGACCGGCGAAACATGTTGCGCATTTACAGCCAGAGATTAAGGGCTGCAACCGATCCATTTTTAGTTCCTGAACCGATGAGGGAAGATTCTCGCATTCGAGACAGGCTAAAATTAAGATTTTGCCATTACATTTTTAATTTATCATACTGTATGTATGTACATAAATATTAAGAAATAAAGAAAAAACCAAAAAAATTTAATTCATAATTTTTATATATTTATTATATTATATCGCCGTGGAAATTCTTTCAATTTTCTAAAATAAAAATAAGAAATGAATAATGAACTACATTCAATATCTGCCGTATTCATAATAAATAATTTACACATAACAAAGGTTTAATTGACAAATTTTGTGTAAAAATATGTATGTCAAGTAAACTTTTACTAATTGCAAATTATTTTTTATGAATACGACAATATGTGTATAAATATTTAAAAACTTTACCTTTTCTACACTTTTTGCATTCATTATGTCAATTATATATTTTTTAATATTATAACTTCCGCAACTCTTTTATTTGTGAAAAGTTTTGACAGCTCTAGCGAGAAACTTCTCACAAAATTTTAATACAGAAACAGATTTACTCACAAGCTTCCAATGAATTACGTCAAAAAAGCTATTTTGACAGATATTTTTCGCTTCTCAAAGATACAGAAACAGTTGTGTGAGAAACTCCATTTTTTGTTTCAATTCGTATAGTTTCTCTGTCAATTTCTTTGTTTCTTGTGAGAAATTTCTCGATGCGAGTAATACAGAAACGAGGCACTGGTTGTTATATTAAATACACTTTGTGTTTGCTGGTTAGCACTTTCACCAACGCAAACACAAATTTATGCTCACTCTACTTATGACTTAAAAGTTAAAACAAAACTGAATAAGCGCAAAGAACCTAAAAACTATTTAAAGAAACTTTTCATTTCAAAAGTTTAAGAAAAAGCAAAAGTTTTATTTGAAAAGAGAAAAGTTTGTATTCAAATCAACAGTTTATTGTTAATATTCCGGCATGTTCCAGAAAAGTAGTAGTATGAAAATAAAAAATTATTTGAAAAGTTAACTTTTCATTTTTGTTGTTCTGAAAAAGTAGTAGTTTGGGTGTTTCCTTCTTTCGTTCGAACTGAACTTCGAATATAAAACTTGGATAAATGTTTAAATAACTAGTACTGACACGAACCACGTTTTCACTTTTATTTGTTTTTTTTACATAAACCAGTACAGATATGACCCATATTTAAAATTTTATTTTTTGCGATATGTCTTTTGCCGAAACGAGCAAAATTTTTAATCTAATGCTTGTTATTTTATAAGAACAAAATTTAGTTAGGTTTATCAAATTCTCCGTCAATAACGATAATCGTAATTTTTTTTTCAAGTGCCATTTATGCAAAAATTTGGTATAGCCGGTAGGGGTAAATCCAAGAAATGGAAGTGATGACGATGATTCACATAAGTTAGTGATTCCGTAACCGCTGTAATAAGAGCTGATATCGCCAATCGACTTTAGTTAATAAAATAAAAATTATTAGAAATTTGATTATGTTATTTCGCAGCTGAATAAACAATTATTCCCAGAAACAATTTTAATTGAAAACATGTTGCAGATACATATTGTGTGTTTTTCGCTTTAAAAACTCAGGGGCCAAATCACCGCATACGATATCGAGCAAAATTATCGAAATTTTTCATTTTGGTATCACGGCATACGATATTGAATAAGCTGTATTGCAATAATATAAAAAAGTTAAATGATTTATTTTTTGTATTCCTACTTTTAGGGAACGTATGGTCTTCAATCTATTGCATTTTGTTTAAATTATGATCCAATATGCATCGGTTGCCATAATTTAGATGTATCGTAATGTTATTCGATACGATAATTCGATAATTAATTCGATATCGTATGCGGTGATTAGACCCCAGTACTACTTTTCTAAACTTATTTCGCAGATATTTTATACCAAACACTTTTGTATGCAATTTGAAAGAATTTCGCACGAAATAATGAACTCAATATTAGCCTTAACATATGAAGTCTCATATTTTTTCCGCTGGGTAGACATGACTAATTGTATCATTTAAATGGCTTAGCAACAAAAGCACAGTATGACAGCATAACTTACTATGAAATTGTGATAGATTGGTTTATTTAAGGAATACCTGTACAATTCTATGAAATATCTCATAAAAGAGATTAAAAAAAAAGAGAAACGGAAAAAAGGAAATACTTTATGAAAAGCTTTTAAGATTTCGTGTTTGATGCGGTAAAAATAGACAAAAAAAAAAGTGGGGTTAAAATATTAAAATAGATGCGGGTTAAAGAGGCTTTTATAACATCGATTTGTTTCTGAGAACCATTTGTGAACAGGTTATTGGTTGCGTTTCCTTTAAAATTACAAAATCGGCTTCTTATAAAAAATTTTACCATACGAGTATTACAAAAATTTTAAAGAAATTATTTTAATTTTTAAGTTAACTGAAAGAAGGCAGGCAGCATATAACTGTCTTTTGAGCTAACTAGACTGTCGCTTGATGTAGAATTTTAAATGGATAGTATTAAAATAATTATTTTATTAATAATGATATTAGATTTTACAGCATAAACTGCAGTTGTTATTACATGGTTGTGCGGCCGCAGTCAGGATTTAAATGGAAAGAAAATTATTAGCTAAAGGTAAGTACTCTGTTCAACTCTACGAAAAATGTTGAGCAACATTAATTATTTCACTCGGAAAATATAGCTCTAAGCACTTAGACGACAGCAGACTTCACAACTTCACAAACACAAATGAAGTTTGCTTCAAATGCTGCCGTATCCTCAGCGACATAATTATTTTAAAGACAGCAGCAGCTCATAGTGCAAATTTCAGAGGTGCCAGATATATATTTTACATAAATAAAATTAAAATTAATGACTAAAAACGTAATAATATCACATAAAACTGTAAAAACTAATCAATTTATTTGTTTATTTTATTTGTGTGACGTTCATTTCTATTAAATATTTCAAACAAATTTTAGTTCTTATTGCTGCCAATATATTTTTATAGTGGCAGCACTGCATTTACTTTTTGCTGCTTACAAAAATAGAAATTAGTCTAAGTTGGCAGCAGCAGCAAATGCTGTTGTGAAGTCGTGCTGCTGTGATGTCGTTAAAATAATCGTGTGCATCTAAACACATGTATTCTATTTTTGACACATTGCTGTTTGCTGTCTGCTGTCGTCTATGTGTTTGAAGCTTATGACTTTAAAATGTTGTGCCTATTTCGCATTTTAGACAAATTTCACGCTTCTCTTGATTTTAGGAATACCATATTGTTTTGCAAATGTAAATAAAAACAATATGATAACATATTTAATTGTTTGCAATTAAAATCTTTTATTTTTTCGGTGAAGAAAGGAAATCACTTGCAGTTAAATATTTTTCTTTTTCAGTTGTTATTAAATGTAAGTTCTTTTCCATTTTAGAAATTTACATTTGAAAAAGAAGAACTTTTAGAAAACAAAAAATTTATCAGCTGTTGTTTGAAATTTCGCGCGAAATAAGTAACACTCATATTATTTCACAATTATAACATAATGTTGCCAGAAACATTTCCTAAGTTTTTCACAAATTGAACAGAGTACTAATTCAGCAACATTATTTCATAGATATTTCACACAACTTTTCTCTATATAGACTTTTAACAGTATTTCGCACGAAATGACGAGCACGGTACTTAGCTTAATTTAGAATTGTAGAGTCTGGAAGTGACTAAAAGCTTTGAATTTGGTACTGATAAATAATATATGAAGATTCGCAGAACAAAATGTGCCTTTTTGATTATTTGAAAATGTTGGAAAATCAACGATTATATATTTCGCCCGATTATTTTATAGTAAACAAGTTCATTCCTTACTTTAAAATGCATCGGACGGCAATATGTCGCCCCAATATATGTTATAGCCTATTTATACCAAAGCTAAATCTGCTCATTCGAGATTTCAAGCCAAATCTAGCAGATTTTGAGAAGATTTCCCACACAAAATGAAATCTACTTTATGAGCAGACTTCGACGAAATCTCCTGAAATCTACTCAGTACCAAGTGATGCAACCGTGATTTTCTTCAATAGGTACTTAAACATACTACGCTGCAACAAAAATTGCACTATAATGTGGTGTGTGCAGTCTCTGGGCGACATAAATATACACTTTAATGTTGGTGTATTCAGTCTCTAATAAAATTGTTCTATTAAACCCGCATGCATAAATTATTTTTGTGATAATGAAATCCTGCTAGATGCCAAAAAATGGTGGTGTAAACGATATGGATTTCGTTGTAGATTTTAATTCAAATCTGCTAGATTTTGAGTTGGTGTAAATGTAGTATTACCGTTGTACGAAATTTAAGGGGCTTTTTATATGGAAATAGCACGTTTTGTTAAAATAAGGCAAAAAAAGGCACGTTTGGTTCAAAATAAAATGAAAAAACAACATATTGATGTTGGTATATTTGGTATGTAAATATTTCTTTAAAACCGCTATGTACTCGTATGTATGTATATGAAACCTAATTTATTTCCATTAATTAAAACGATATTTTGTAAAACAATAAATTATTTTTTAAACGAAAAAATTTTAAACAGCTTGTTTTTTATGTTTCTCAGCTGTCTATATGTAGATATTCTCAAACATTCAACTTTGTAAAAAATAAGAAAAATTCTTTAATAAGACCTGTCAAAACACAAAAAACAAGTTTTTTCATTTATACACGGTTCTAGATTTATTTACACCTTTCAAACAAATGAACAACTGTTGGTTGCTTCGATTTATTTGTTGAAAGTATCGAAAAGCAGAGAATAAAAATTCAAACAATTCAAACATTTTTCAAAATCTTCATTCTGACATCGCTGCTGTCATCTACCGCCTAAATTAAAAACTTTCACGCTCCCCTAGCCCTCTTTTCTAAACAAAAAAAAAGAAAAAATCAAGTCGAGCAGAATTTTGCCAACTGGGTATTCATCAGAACACTGATTTATGCAAACGTGATTACATGACTCACACCAGCGTAACTGCACCATACAGGATTCACATTTTATTCAATCTCAAAACTGATCTAATCATATCTGTGAATAAGTCACGTTTAATCACCCGACAAACACACACACGCACGCACACCCAAGCAATATATTAACTGAATGATGTTGATTGTAGTCAACGTTGAGTTTTGTTGTGTGACTAAAATTGAATAATTGTGTGTGATTAAATCAAGCTGAATGTGATTTTTGCTGGTTTGGGTACCAAACACACACACACACACACACAAACATACATATTTTTTTATTTAAGAAATCGTAGGAAATTAATAATATGTATGTTTATACATATGTATGTTGTACATGTTTATTTTTTGCAGCTGGTTGTAAAATTCAAAATGAACTACATTTTTCAGCTTGTTGCTAGAAGTATTTATACCTATTTGATAAATAAACGTTTAATTTTTATTAAAAAAAATTCAACAATATTATTTATTCTCAATATTTCGCTAACATAAAATTATTATACAAAAATTTTTCATAACAAGTACAATAAATAAAATTTGTGAATCTTTCTAAAAAAACAAAGTTTTCTCAAAATCTGAAATTGCAATTAAATGAAAACGGGATCAGAAATTTCTACATATATATATTGTCAAACATCTTCAGTTTGGTCTATAATTTAATCATTAATCGTCTTACAAACGAACAACGCTTGCAAATTATTGAATTTTATTACCAAAATGCGTGCTTTGTTAAGAAAGTTCATCGCGCGCTTCTTCCATTTTATGGTCAGTTTAATCGACCTACTTTTTCGAGGCTTCTATTCGGGCTATTGTAAAAAAATTTCGCACCAAATTTACATTGTTGGACATTAAACCACCAACACGCTTACGTAGAGTGCGAACTGAAGAAAATATCGCAGCCGTATCGGCCAGTGTTGGTGATGACCGTGAATTATCGATTCGGCGCCGTTCGCAGCAATTGGGCCTCTGTTACTCCACTACGTGGAAAATTTTGCGGAAGGATTTGGGTGTGAAGCCTTATAAGATACAGCTGGTGCAAGAATTGAAGCCAAACGACCTATCACAACGCCAAATTTTTGGTGAATGGGCTCTTGAAAAGTTAGATGAAGATCCACTTTTTTATCGAAGAATTGTGTTCAGCGACGAGGCTCATTTCTGGTTGAATGGATACGTGAACAAGCAAAACTGCCGTATTTGGAGTGAAGAGCAGCCAGAAGCATTGCAAGAGCTACCAATGCATCCACAAAAAACAACCGTTTGGTGCGGATTATGCGCTGGCGGCATCATTGGGCCGTATTTCTTCAAAGATGATGCGAATCACAACGTTACTGTGAATGGTGAGCGCTACCGTGCGATGATAACAAACTTTTTTTTGCCCAAAATGGAAGAGCTTGACTTGCATGACATGTGGTTTCAACAAGACGGTGCCACATGCCACACAGCACGCGAAACAATGGACCAATTGAGAGGCGAGTTCGGTGAACAGTTTATTTCACGCTTGGGACCAGTCAATTGGCCGCCCAGATCGTGCGATTTAACGCCTCTAGACTATTTTTTGTGGGGCTATGTTAAGGCTAATGTCTATATCGACAAGCCCGCTTCGATTGACGCACTGGAAGCCAACATTGCCAACATTATTCGTGACATACCGGCCGAAATGTTGGAAAGAGTATGCCAAAATTGGACTAAGCGGATGGACCATTTGAGGCGCAGCCGCGGCCAACATTTGCATGAAATAATCTTCAAACATTAAATTATATCGATGCAACTATCGATCCAAATAAATATTTCATGCATTTTTCTGAATTTTATGTGTTTTTGTTTTTTAATTTCCGATAGTTCTTATAAAATCAATTATATATATATATATATATATATATATATATATATATATATATATATATATATATATATATATATATATATATATATATATATATATATATATATATATATATATATATATATATATATATATATATATATATATATATATATATATATATATATATATATGTATATGGCTGATCAGCACTTTCAATCTGATGAAGAAGTAAAAAATTGGGTCGTTTCATGGATCGCTTCAAAAGATGACCAGTTTTTTCAACGTGGGATTTGTTAGTTCCACGAAAGTTAAAATAAAGTGGTGACCAGCGATGGATAATACTTTGCATCATAAATGTACAACCAGTTTTTTTTATAATAAAGCCTTGAATTTAAAAAAAAAAAAAAAAAAACGGTGGTAGAAAAGTTGTTCACTGACGTAGCCTATATAATTTAACGTTGTCCCTACTAAAAACAAAAAATTGCATAGTTTAAGTTTTAAGTTTGTTTGGTTTTAATGTGTGGCTTTCACGTAAGTCTTCTATCTAAGGTGATTCTTAGATATTTGACGAATTACTCTTTTGTATTTGCTGACCACATATTTATACTCATGTAACGTCTCATCTTCGCAAAGCAAACGAGACATGTTTTGATTTTTCTGAATTTACTTAAATGCTCCAATAAAGTTCCTTTTATTGATATTAACAAACATCCAGATAAAAAAATCATCTTGTTGTACGAAAATGTTCATTATCTTTACAACCATTCAGTTAACTTTTTAAACTTTTGCTATATTTTCGAAATATATTTTAGTTTTAGGATTAGATAGAATAAATTTCCTTAAATGCTTCTTAAACTGTAAGATTCAAAATACAAATTTCGTATTTACTCGTAAATATAAATTTTAATACAAAACATATTTTTTCCATTATATTTTTCTAATAAAAGCACGTTTCATTCGCAACATTTGATATATAATCCCCACCCCTCCCACCAACCACTTCGCTAACAATTTTTAAATTATTTCCATGAAGTATAAAAAAATGAGAAACAACTTCTACGAGGGCGGATTAATATTGAAGATACATAAAGTAGGAAAAAAGCAATTTTTTCAAAAACCATTTATGGATTTCTAAACATAATCTCACTTTGGCTCACTACAACATAAAGTCAATGTAATTTCAAAATTTTTGTTGCTGCTTTTTGCCGAAAAGCAGTCAATTCGTCGTACTGCTAAAGGAAAAAAGTCTTAGTAAGACGATATTCCAACTTTTTATACCATTTGAATAATACGAGCTCGGGAATGTCTCAAAATACGCTTTACATGGTAGTACAAGATATTTTGATTTTGTGGTAGCAAAATATTACGAAATTCTACTTAAAAAAAAGCAAAAAAAAAAACAAAAAAAGAAATATGTTGTAAATATTTTTCATGCTTACATTTATAGAAAGTATAATCAAAATATTATTATGAACGTCTAATGAAATTACTGATGGTTGCAATTCTTTAACATTTACTAAAACAACATACAATATTTTTGAACTGCAAACAGGCTTCACAAATGTTGTATCATCTACGATAAATTTTCGAAGTGCTGCCAATGAAAATTCAAAAATACACCTGCGATGTGATGAGAATACAGAGTTTTCTGAAGAGGTTTAGAAAATGAAGATTTACCGACCGCTTGTCAACTTTTGCATTTGAATTTCTCTCTTACTGAATACAACTGGTTTTTATACGGTGGGATTTCTTTTATTCTACACAACTTTTTGACAGATCTAAAAATGTAATTATAAACATACATATATATATTCTAATTATATTTGAAGATTTTCTGTTGTCATATGAAGGTTTTCCTATTTTCCCTTTAAAAATGTTAGAAAAAACAAAAGCTCTCAATATTTGTGATTATAAGTATTATAATTCGTTGTAGTATTTATAGTAAAATCTCGAAAATGTAAATATGTAAATAGAAAAACAAACCAAATTGAATAAAGATGATTTTAAAAATGAAAAAAAAAACTTACAGATATAAATATTTGTATTATCACATAAAGATGCCTTTAGTTTCGATACTCACTTCTTCGTTTGAGCCATCAAGTTTGGAATGAAACAAAAAAGTCACTTACTAGGAGCTACATCTTGACTGTAAGGTGACTAACCAATTCGAAGCGTAGTTCACGTAATTTTAACATCGTATCTAATACTGTCTGAGTCGGTGCGTTGTCCTGAAGAAAGAGCACTTTTTTCTTTCACAAATGTGGTCGTTTTTTTTATTGCATCAATCAAAATCCAATAATTCACGATAATACTTTCCTGAGATTGTGGAATCTTTTTCAAGATAATCAAAGAGCAATATTCCGTGTGCATCCCAAAACACAATGGCCATAACCTTGCCAGCCGATTTCATTGTTTTCGCCTCATTTGCAGCACTTCCAATAGTTTCCACCCATTATTTGGATTCATTTTTAAGTTTTTGAAATACTTGCAGTTGAAATACATTTTCATGATATCGAAAGAGAAAAAAAGTATTTGTGTTTTTTTTTTTTAGTTGTATTTTATATTTGAAAAACACAAATTGAAAATATTTTGTATTTGAAATACATAATGTGAGTATTTTTTCCAGTCCTAGTAGTGGAGGAACCAAATATTTGTAGTTGAAATACATTTTCATGATATCGAAAGAGAAAAAAATATTTGTGTTTTTTTTTAGTTGTATTTTGTATTTGAAATACACAAATTGAAAGTATTTTGTATTTGAAATGCATAAAGTGAGTATTTTTCACAGCCCTAGTAGTGGTAGATCCACATTTCATCAACAATTAATAAGCAACGCCAAAAACCATTAGGGTTACGCTTTATTATGTCCAAACACCGCTGTGAAGTGGTCTGTTGAACTCGTTTTTGTTCGACTCTGAGCAAATGCGACACCCATCTTGCCAATAGCTTGCTCATATGCGACTGTTCAAAATTTGAACACACATATGATATGTTTACCAATTCAACAATCTCACGTAACTGCACTAGGTGATCATTCAAAACGATATCGGGGATTTTCTTAATATTTTCTTCAGTTACCACCTCCTTTGGCCTTCCGGTTGATAGTATTGTTGCAGTGCTTCGGCCGCGTTCAAACTCAGCAATACAATATTTTACCATATAATCTGACGGACCAGACTCACCCCTATATATCGAGCTTTTCTTTAGCCACTTTTGTCGTTTTTTCCTTTCAAATAATACTGTTTAATCACTTCATCGAAATTCACTTCTTTCCATTTTTCAAGAAACTTACTTCAAACGACTAAAACAAATAAACTAATCGATGAATTTGGGTGAAATTTCAACAGCTGAAGTTCGACAAATTGCAATTACAAAAAATTAAATATTTCTTATTTTTGCAGCTAAAGATCGTTTTAATTTATATCAAAAATTTAACAGTATTTATTTTCAATATATCGATAACAATTTGTTATCATCGTCAGGAAAATTAATATGTTTTCCTGACGATGATAACAAATTGTCGAAATATTGAAAATAAATACTGTTAAATTTTTATATAAATAAAAACGATACTTAGCTGCAAAAATAAGAGATATGTACTTAAACTAGATCTATCTAACTAGAAATATCAAATTTTACAAAAAATTTTTTTTTTGAGTTTTTGCTAACATCTGTCGCTAAGTAGCTTCATTATCAATCTGCCCTCGTATATACGTACATACGTGCATTGTATGTACGAGTTCATAGAAGTTTCGCACAAACCACATTAATATTCTATAGAAATTATCATTTTACACCAGAAATCAGTAACCGCAAAAACATTGGCACGTGTTGGGATATACAAACGAGCAGCGCCACTCCAACATTCAACTGCAAGCAAACATGGCAAGAAGCAACAAATTATTGATTCTTTTTTTTAATTATATACTTATGTACAAAGAATTCATGTTTCAATCTATTTTAAAACTTAAGGTATCCCTTTTAAGAGTTTATATACCCCAATTGAAAAATATTTTTATTTGACATCTTTATTTACCAAATCAGTTGTTATTGCGAGTGGCAGACTTCAGTGCATACAAATATTATATTTTTTTAATCTTTCTTCATGCCTTAAACTTTTATCTTGTTTATTGGACAGCTACAAGTTTACTTCTTATTTATTTTTATTTTAAATTGTATTTGTTTTGGGGTTATTATCTTTTTATTTTCGATCTTAAAACTTATTGCCATGTGAGTGACTTGAATATCTAACGACACAAGAATTATTTACACACTTATATGAGAGATAACAATTAACAGATAGTAGTGTCTCATAAAAACGGCAATTAATAAAAGAACACACATTGTGAAAGTGTTTTATAAACCTTAAAGCCCCCCAGCCTACACAAAGTTAATAAGAAACTGATAGCACTTTTGAGTTTTAAAGCTTCCTCATACCTGAAGGTACGTTCACATTGAGCAGAGCGTTACCTTCACACGTGTGTTTAAAATAGCTGTAAGCAGTGTGTAAAATTACTATTGTATTCCCGATTAACAAGCAATTAAGCAGGTTTAGAAATTACGCAACCTACGGTACAATAATCTTAATGTTAAAATGCTTATAGCGACGTTTTATTGAACGTGATATTTACTAACATATTGTTACGTTTTTACCTTTAAAAAAGCTTTGCGAATTCTTCAATTCCAAATGAATTAATGACACAGACACTCGTTTGTAAAGACTTCAAAACTTTCTTTACACTTCATACTCTACATATAGAATGAAGCTCTCTGGCGTACAACTGCCTGCTAGTTGTACTTCTTTATTACCTTCAACAATAATTATGAAATTTCTAATGTTTTGCTAATAATCATTCCAGACTCAAATGCAGACATATAACACTATGGAACATTTTTGGAATTATTGTCTGGGGGGGTGAGAAATTCCAAGTCAGGGTGATGGTACTAGGTCAGTATAGTAAAACCCTCAAAGGGTTTGGCGTTCGTATGTGTCAGTTTTTTTTTATGACATTTTAAATTTCTCGTATGTTTGAACAAAATCAGTACTGAAATTTCCCCTTTTTTTATGTGTTGAGACATATTGACCACAGCAGTAGCAAAAGCTATTTATATCTGGCTTGCACAGTTCCATATTTTGTTTTCTTTTGTTCACTTTTAGAAAACTGGAGAAAAATCACTTAAGGCCGTTTCAGATAAAATTTTTCTCTCCACAAATTTATTTTCACCGGCAAAACTGTTGATTATAAAGAAAAATGTTATATGAACGGATTAAAGAAATTGTAATTCTTAATTTTTCTAAATTTGTTTCATCAAAATCGGATAAGTGGTTCTCGAGTTATGTTAAACTACGTTTTTGCCAAAATGTTACAACTAAGCAAAAAACATCAAGATAAGGAAAAAATTTAAAATGTCATAAAAAAACTGACACATATGAACGCCAAACCCTTTGAGTGTTTTACTATACTGACTTTCTCACTTTACTATACTGAATTTCTCACCTCCCAGATCGGCTGTTGTACTGTGTAATTGCTACGCACATACACACACATGCTTGCGAAACCATAAGAGCGCAACAACAGCAATAAAATCATTGGTGGTTGATTTACTTGAACATTTGCGTTTTTTTATATTATGTACGTTGTCAGTGCAGAGCAACGGCCGGCTCTGTGGTTTAACAGAGATATATTTTCGTAACAAAACTGCAAAGTTTATTTGCTTGTCTGCTGTAATACCCAGGTGCCACCTCAAGACTGTTAGGTTTGTTAGGCAGGCCACTGGATTCCAGCGTTCTGCTGCTAACTTGGGTCAAAAATCGTTTAATTTGTGATTGTCTGAAAAATAGAAAGGCTGCTTGTGAATGAAGCTAGCGCGGTCATAATGAACAAGGCTAGACGTGATAGGCTGTTGCAGCTCCTCTCGCCTAGATATCTTAGACGGTGGTGCTCCAATGCCCCGGGCATGTTCCGAGGAGTTGAAGGATCGTCTCCTCCTTGTCTTCATCTTGGCATGGTTCCTAAGTGCGCAATGTCCAGTGATGACTACTACATTGACAAGTGATGACTACTACATTGACAATTGAGATTTGCGCAGTGTTAAGAGCTCTTTTGTTTTCTTAAAGTTAATATGCGGATACATGTTTCCTGATATATTGCATGTGTACTATGTGATTCATATTTTATTTTTTTATACATTTCAGCGTGTAGAGATTTATTTTTTTCCAGCACGCTTATAAGGGTTGTATACAAAAGAGACCGATATCCCTGTCTTATAGGGTTGTCTCTTTTTAGGGTTAGATTCCTCACAAGGAGCTTCAGCTACCTAATTGAGGAATCTCCCATAGAACCTGGATACTTCTATGTTTACACGGATGGGTCCAGAAGGGGAGAAAGGGTTGCAGGTGGCGTTTATATAGAGGAATTTAACACTAAACTTTCCTTCAGACTAGCAGACGGATGCACTGTACTTCAGGCCGAAATATCGGCTATAAATAAAGCGGCCAGATGGCTGATGTACCACAAGATATTCGGAAGGGATATCATGATAGTTTCAGACAGCAAGGCCGCCATCAACTCCCTGACTGGAATATATACTAATTCTAGTCTTGTCCAAGAATGCCGGATATCTTTAAATAAGATAACGAGACATTCTAACCTAACCCTAAAATGGGTACGTGGACATGGGTCTAATAATGGCAACAACATTGCTGATGAATTAGCCAAAAAAGGGACAGCCCTAGAGGATAGGGATATAGACCCCTTTTGCGGACAACCCTTATCAGCGTGTTGGAAACGAATAAAACTCCACACGCTAGAATATGCCCAAGAAAGGTGGCACACAGAGCTCACATGCCTTATATCAAGAAGCCTGTGGCCGCACATTAACTCTAAAAGAACAGGGGAGCTACTTAAACTTCCTAGATCTCTCCTAAGAATGACGGTAGCAGTCATCACTGGACATTGCCCGTTCGGAAACCATGCCAGGAGACTGGGTCTACCATATAATGACTTCCATAGAAGTTGCCAAGGCGAGGAGGAGGAGGAGACAATCCTTCACCTCCTCGGTACATGCCCGGTATTGGAGCATCATCGTCTAAGATACTTAGGCGAGCGGAGCTTCAATAGCCTTTCATGTCTGGCCTCGGTCAAACCGACTGCGTTAGCTTCTTTCATTAGAAGAAGCGGATGGCTAGTAAATCAGCAAGTAATGCCACACTAATAGTTTCCCACCTCCTTTCCCTCTTCCTCACTCCTTCTATATCCCTATAACCTTTTATTTTCTTTTTCCTTTATTAACTTTTTCAGGCAATCACAAAGGGTTTGACCTACAGGACCCAAGTGAGCTGGAGTTTCCGGGTACTTGCTGGAAATCCAGCGGCCTGCTTACCTAACCTAACCTAGGGTTAGGTTGGAATCTCTCAACATCTCGTTTAAAGATGTCCGGCATACTTCGACTAGTCTTAAAATTGCTGTATATTTCAATCAGTGAATTGATAGTGGCTTTGCTATACGTCATTATCATATCTCAAACAAAAAATGTTAAACGTCAGCCATCTAGTCGCTTTATTTTTAGGCGATATTTCAGCTTGGTAGTCTAACGGATATTTTAGTACTGTATTCTTCAATATAAACGTCTAGCCCAACCCTTTCTCTCCTTCTAGATACATATATACATAAATATAGATGTATGCAAATTCTAGGGGAGATTCCTCGATGTGTTAGCCAAGGCTCCTGGAGAGGAATGGGTTTGGGATGCATTAATCGATTAAATCAGGGACTAGGTCCTTATCAATCTTAAGTGTGTTGGCATGTCCCCATGGTCTATGGCGCCATCCTTCTATCGCGTTCAGACTGATTGCGGTTTTTAGTGCTATTTGAATGGCTTACAAGTAATATGGCATCCAGCTGTGTGACCTTGAGCCTATTGGTCGAATACTCTACCAGATTAGCCATCTAGGCATCTACGTAAAAAAACATTCAAAACATTTTTATGCATGTTCTTTTATTATTGTTTTTAACTTTATTAACAATGTTATATTTAAAAAATTTTTGTATTTTGTATTTATTTTATTTTTAACATATTTATTTAATTTTTTTGGATAATTTTCTTTTATTATTGTTTTTGACTTTATTAATAAAGTAATATTTTAAAAATTTATTGTATTTTATATATATTTATATTTATATACAACAATACTCGCCGGGGTATACTCATTTGGATATCCAGGAGTCCAAACACACGGGAATTTCAATATTAAAATTATAAATTTATTTCCAGTTTTTCAATAAAATAATGTTAAACTTTATAATAAGATTTTCATGAAAAAAAAACAAGAAATTTAAAAGGCACAACCAGGTGATAACCGTACAGCAACTTGTCACCCAGACAAACGGAACCAGAATGACCTCGCTCGCCAGAAAATGAAAACATTTATGGATATTAGCGTATTAGTAACTACAATGCCTGAGACCTATGGCCATTAGTGTCTCTGTGCACTACTACTACGGTGCCTGGGTTCTATGGCTATTAGTAACCAGTAGAGTCCCTGTGCACAACTACATGAGTTGAGCTTTTTTGTGTCCGTAATGTGGCTGCTGGCGAAGATATTACAAACTTGCATCTAGCTGTCCACACACGAGCACAACCAAAGCTCAACTGAAATAGTAGCCACTTGACCAGAGCATTAATGTTAGTTACAAATACCTTGATCAAAGCGAGCAAAGCATGGTGCAATTATTAGGTGGCAGCATAAGAGTTGTTGCACTACATACATAATATTTTGTTTGTGTAAAAATTCCGGACGTTGTCAAAAACATGTTTACAAAACAGAAGAAAATGAAGAAAGAAACGTTTATATAAAAAAACGAACAAAGAAAATTAATATAATTTTTTTTAAAAATTGTTTTCAATACATTTTAAGCAATTAAAATATTTTTGAAAACTTTTTATTGTGTTCTTGCTCTTTTCAAACTGTGTAAAATATTTTTATTTTTTCACCCACAATTTTTGACACCTACAATTTTATGAAACAAAAAATTATCACCTGCGCTAGTGATGCCACCTGGTTAATTGCACCATGGATCAAAGCTTAGATTAAACTATAACGCGCATGTGTGTGTGGGTGTCAGTGTGTAAAACATTGCTGCTGCTTGGTTCTCAACCACTGTTAACTGAAAAGAGAATTCTCTGTAAATAATGTATATGAAATTATTTCCGAATGTTCCCAGCGGCCAAAGTTTCGCTTACGTAAGCGATGATCCGATGCACACTTGTAAGTCAGTAATGCACACCATCTCATATACGATCCTAGTATACTTTTTCATACACATTGCCGCATTTGTAGAGTGAACGCCTACTACCTGCACACAAAGTAAGCGAGCTATAGTGGTGTTCATCCAACAAAAGCTCATTACGTCCTAACATACATTGTAAGCTATCAGTAGGCAGTTCGAATACAATCTCGCATACTTTGTAAGTCGGCAGTAGGCAGCTCGAATACATTCTCGCATACTTTGTAAGTCGGCGGTAGGCAGCCTGAATACATTCTCGCATACTTTGTAAGTCGGTGGTAGGCAGCTCGAATACAATCTCGCATACTTTGTAAGTCGGCAGTAGGTAGCTCGAATACAATCTCGCATACATTGTAAGCCGGCAGTAGGCAGCTCGTACGTACTGCGCACTTCAGTTTTTTGGGAATATTCCATTAAATAAATTTGTTTTGTTTTTTGTCTACTGCATTCTTTTATTTTTTCCCTAAATGTTTTGTCTTTCCTTTTGTCTTGTACCTTTTTTAAATTGTTTTCTAACACTTTTATCTGATTTTGTTAATTAAAATTTTTGCAACGTACGAGTAGTCTGACAAAGACGGCGAACATTTGATTTACAACTAAAAAATAAAATACATTTGTATATAAATGTGATACAAAAGATGAACGTAATTCATTTTTCGGAACTCCATATACTACCTTCATACACTTTGTAAGTTACCATTCATTGATTACAAAGTGTTGCACACATCATCGAAGAGAAATAATGTGGTAGGCAATGTTCGCCGCTGGGTTAAGAAATGTTAAGAGTATTTCATTAAGAGAAAAAATTGCAGGTCTAAAATAAAATCTAGAAATTTCATAAAGATATTAATATAATGCAAATATAAAGATAATAATAATAAAGCAAAGTAAAATATATGTATGTATATAATCATTCAAATAACTAAATTGTTAATTCATTCCCTTTTGGGGTTTCTTTGTAGAATAAAAATAAAAAAAGTAAATGTATGTAACGAAACATCGTTACAACAGAAAATGAAAATAAGGAAACAAATAAAGAAATAAATATTTTTTAAATCATAATGGTTAAGTTTATATAATAATATACTAGTATAAAAAAAGGCATGCCTTTAAATCATGGTATAAAGAGGCATCTCTGTAAATGCAATTTTACAAACAATATTTTTCTTAAAAAATAAAAAGTTTATTGTATAATTTATAGTTATAAAATCCCACCACAAGAGTAATATTTTCCTCTTTATTTCATTTTACACAAAACCCCTTTATTTAATTAAACATTTGCTTAATGGGAACGTACCTCAAGAATATTATATGAACATAAGATTCAAATAATTTCTTCATGGAATGCATTCAAACACACATTAAATAATTTGTATGATAGTCCAACACAAGACCTATGACTTCAATTACAATGTAATTACCTACAATAAATTAATTTTACTGTACAATTGCTTTAATTGGAGCCCATAATAATAAACAATAAAATCTAGTTGTACTCTATGCATAAAACCTTGAACATGTTTAGAATATTAATGGAATTATTACACGTATATTTGAATTTGATGTTTTATATGCTTCAAATTTTATCGACCAATTCGTAAAAACATTTGTTCATACTTATGGTCACATGTACAAAAATATTTATATTTTATAACCAAATCAAAAGCGATAATATGAATGATAAATTGATTTAACCAAAAAAAAAAAAATAAAATAAAATTATTATTAATAGAGAAAATGATAAAAGGCATCAAGGAAGGTTTTAATGCCACGTAGAACTTAAAGAGCTTAATTATGACAAAAGTTGCATATAAAATTTAAAAAAGAAATATTTATAACGGAAAAATGTCATACGAGTATTCCACAACTGCAAAGAATTGTTATTTCTATTTACTTACTTTTTAATATACAAACACGCATACATGACTGATTTAAATGAATTGTTATTGTGAATGTATGTGTGTTTATTTATTTTTTAATGTACAACATGTACACAAAGTATGCAAATACATACAATTTTCGGCAGTGTTATAAAACACATTTTGTCAGTATTTTGCAACACTGAAGTGATAACTCGACTCGTTACGTAACGAGTCACATCATTAGAAATTTACACGATATCGAAATTGTTTTGTACTCGATAGTAATTTCGATCACGAATGACAGAATTAGCCCCCAGGGCACTCACCGTATCGTTTGTTCAAAAGTTTTTTTTAGAAGCCAAACATCTCTCATTATAATTCAGCATTCGATAAACGCCAAAGTATAAACACACATTTGTTTCAATCACTGAACTACGTATGTTCGATTTTCACATATTTTTCTGTATTTTGGTACACATATCTGTTACCTTTTAGTTGCAGTATCAGCCATTTTCTAATTATCAGTTTGTTTTTGACAGACAAAAAGTTAGTCGTGTTTTGAGGTGCTCTTCAATGTCTTTACTCTTCGAAAAAATGGATCAAAGAAATCTTATTAAGATTTTTGTACAAAATTAAATCAGATGCGCACAGACAATTGAAATGTTGACTATGGCGTTTGGCAAGTCGACTATGAGCAGAACACAAGTTCAATTATGGTATGCCCTTAAAAATTTTTTAAAAATTATATTTCAGTCAACAATGTCGGTCAAATTATTATCATAGGAGTCACACAACAAACGATTTTTTATGCTTTAAAGCAAGAAAATTGGGTCCCTTATAAACTGAAGCTGAGCGACGTTGAAAGCCGATTTTACATTTCGAAAAATATACTTGAACGCTGGAAATAGAATTCGTGGTGCCTCAATGGCTGATTTGGTGGGGTACTCGCCCAACTCGAGGTCGCAGGTTTGATTCCTGTTTCAGACGCTGGCTGTTACTGCAGACAAGCAATAAAGCTTTGTCGTTTTTATGTTTGTTAAAAAAAAAAAATATGATGTTGCCTTAATAACATCCTTCAAAGTCTTTCATGTTTGCATCGCATTGCTATTGATGATGATAAATGTATACATTACGATGATCCGACGTGCAAAAAATTATATGTAAAGACTGGGCAGCCAGAAAAAAACAGCGCCACAGCCCAATATCCATGACACCAACGTAATGCTCTGTATTTCGTGGAATCATAAGGATATTTTGAACTATAAGCTGTTGAAATTTGGTTGGGTGTCACAGGGAACCTCCAGCAAAACAAAAATAATAATAAATCAACGAAAAACCATTAAAATATTTAACCAGACATGAGTTCACAATCTGGAATCATGAAAACGCTCGGCCACATGTGGCAAGACCGGCTGAAAACTTTTTGGAACAGAGTGGATGAGAAGCTTTATCTCATCCGTTTAATAACCTAGGTCTTAGACCTTCTGCTTACAGTTTGTTTTGATGTGCAAATCCAGTAGCCGTTTTATTTCACGGTGGGGATGCGAATTGTCCGCCAAGACATATGATTTGCCACCGGTGTACTTCTTTCTTTGAAGCTATTTGAAATAAAATGTGTAAGTCGATAAGCCAACAACAAGAGCTAGACGATGAGATAATTTAGCACATAAACGACATAGAACCTGAATTATGCCCCAGCGTCAGCGAAAATTTGGTCCATCGGATGGAGGTGTGCCTTTGTAGTGTAGTTCACTAACCTGTTTTAACGCTAATAAAATTTGTTTAGAGAAATTGACACTAGCGTTGGCATTTTCGCGATTCTATAATAGTTTTTAACACTATTTGCCTTCGTTTTAAATCAGCTGTTTTTATAGCCTGACTGATTAGCGTTAACTAAACACCAATTATTTTTGTGGTAGTTATTTTAACAACAGTGACGTTAAAATTTCTTCTAAAATAACTTCAGAGTATTTGGCACGCGAGTTGTCGGAAGATCAGCCTACTTTAAGCGCTCCAATAATCGGTCGGCGTTTTCTCCGTGAGGAGAACTTATCTTAGTTATCCAAAATTATTTTATATAATCAGTTTATAATTAGTTTTACTTACCCTAAACATGGAATAATTTTCAAATTTGTTTGGTTTTTTTTTTTTTTTTTTGTTCCTCTTTGTGGTTTTCTTTATTTTTAACAGAGCTGCCACATTTAAAAAAATTTTTTTAACATACAAACAGAGGTGTTAAAAATAAGTTAGTGAATCACATAAGCATTAGTGCTTAATAGCTCGCGTTAAGTTATGCTGTTTTAAAATCGTTAAAAGTTAGTGAATTGCACTACTGAGGTCGCGGCGGCAATTTTGCCGATATTTTGGTATATACCTAATTGAGCCACACCATAATTATCATAATAAAAAGAAATGATAATAATTCCTATTGATTCAAAATCCTTAAAAATTAACTAACCTTTATAAGCAAGTTCATTTCATCATTTGCTTGCGAGTTGAATTTTTTTTTTTTTTTTAACTTTATTATTTTATTTATTGAATCTACATAAAAAAATGTAATAAAGTATTCAAATCTTAATACTAAAAAAAATTTTAATTAAAGTCCTACCAGTGCTGGACAAAAATTTATTTTTATGCGAATATTATTTCAGAATTCAGTCATCTGTTTAGAGCTCTAATGGTAGCCAAAGTATCCCCCTTTCTCAGACGGGTATGACCACCAAAGTTAAGAATATTAACTGCAAGTGGATTTGGATGGATTTTAAGTTTGTTAATATATCTTGTCGCGTACTTCACAAATTCAGATTTCACAAAAGGTACGTTCAGATCTGCGTGGATTCGTGAGTTTTTAACGTACCATGGAGCATTTGTAATTCTACGGAGAATTCTATTTTGACTTCTTTGAATTTTTTCAATGTTAGATGCAGAGGCTGTGCCCCATAATTGAATCCCATAGCACCATATTGGCTTTAGAATCGAGTTGTACAGCAAAAGTTTACAATCAAGCTTCAAAGTCGAATTTCTGTCTATTAGCCAGTTAATTTGCACTGCTTTCAATTTCATCTGCGTTACTTTTGCCTCGATGTGCGACTTCCATGTTAGTCTACGGTCAAGATGAATATCGAGGTATTTGACTTCATTGTGTTGAGGTATTACTTTATTGTTAATAGTAATGCGTGAGCATGTTCCTAGACGCAGTGCAAATGTAACATGGGCACACTTTTGTTCATTAACCTTGATTTTCCAAAGCTTGAGGCATTTCTCTAGTTTGTCGATATGTTCCTGTAAATTTATTGATGCTTGCTGGTGATTACTATGTATGCTAAGGAATGCTGTATCATCTGCAAATGTTGAAGTGTGAATGTTGGTGCTTGTCGGCATGTCAGATGCGTAGATCAAATATAAGATAGGCCCTAAGATGCTGCCTTGGGGAACTCCAGCTTCAATAAACTGAGCGGGGCTTATGAAATCGCCTTCTTTTATTATAAATTGGCGACAATATAAATAGCTTTTCAAAAGGTTATGTATGTTTGCAGGTAAGTTAAACTTTATTTTGTGCATTAGTCCATCGTGCCACACTTTATCAAAAGCCTGTGAGACGTCGATGAATAAGGCAGAGCAATATTTTTTATCTTCAAATGCCTTTCTTATGACGTTAACTAACCTGTGTGTTTGCTCAATGGTGCCATGTTTCGCTCTAAAACCAAATTGGTGATCAGGAATACATTCAACCTTATGAAGCATTGGATCCAACTTCGCCTTTAGCAATTTTTCGAAAAGTTTTGATATTGTTGACAGTAGACTTATTGGACGGTATGATTCTACTTTCGTGTGATCCTTCCCTGGCGAGTTGAAGTAGCAAAATTTTATGTAATAACGACTTTCAACACACCTTCAGCTTAAAATCGTACTAAGATTTTTTTTTTTTTTTTGGCAAAATGTAAGTTTTAGCACATGGCTGACTGCTTCTTTTGACTAAACAAAACTTTATCTATAATTTTAGAAAAGTTTATTAAGCAACGCCAAAGCTAAAAATATTTTATGAAATTAATTCATTCATAATTTTGCACAATATACGAAAACTTTGCTGTCTGTATTCAATTAGTGTGCCATTCGTATCTTTTGTGCCCCAACTTTGCATTTGGCAGGATGTTTCCAAGCGACAATATGCAGATTGTATAAAACTCAAAGCATATGTGTAACTTTAATACTCGTATGTCTGTACATGCAGCTCAGTCATGAAAGTCTCCTAATGACTTTATTAACAAGCCAGTAACTAAGAGAATAAAAAAAACAACTCATTGGCTTCCGCACGAGTTTTTCGTTTGCTATTTAAGACTCCCAACAGCTGCTGGGTTTAATGGCAACAGCTGTTATTTTGAACAGATATCAATTTGTGCACTTAATTGTTAAAAGTCTAATTGAGTTGCTCAGTTCGCCAGCGGCGGCAGCTTCAATTCATTGAATATATTTGCTATAAATAATTACATACTTTAAATAAAAAAGGCTTAACAAAATGCGCATTTCGCGGCAATGCATTGAATGCATGTGCATCTTTAAATTTTTATAATTTAATTTACACATTGCCTTACACTGAGTTTATGCACTTGAGAGCACTTTTGCAATAAATACGCTTAAACGTACAAATGTGTGTATCGCACCCGGCATAAAATTACTGCTGCTTCAGATGTGCAATGTGTCCTCTGTAATAAAATTAATTATATTTTTGTTTAAGGATAAATTGAATACGGCATCAGTGAACAAGCAAATATCATTACAATTGTTTTGTCTATGGAAAAAATTTAAATAATAAAATGTAATTTTTAATTCTTCAGCTAAATGTAGTTAAGAATTTACTCAACTTACACAAAGTTGATTTTTAAAAAAAATTATCAAAATCGATTACATACAATATTAAAAGTTTTTTAAAATAAATTGCCATCATATTGAACCAAACATTTTAGCAATTGGCAACGGGGAGAAATTAATTCGAAAAAGTTTTTAATTATTTTCATTATGTTTGTTAATTTTTTTTTTTTTCCTAACTTTTCATGTGAAACCCAAATATTTCATATTATTTTTAATGGAAAGCATTAAATGGCAATTTCTGGAAAAAAGCAATTATAGCACAAAGAGCAGGTATTAATATTGAGGCATCTCACGCCACCGTAACTACTTGGCTGTGTTGGGTGCAGCACGTTAAAGAGTTTTCTGTGTACATTACAATTAGGGCAATTAAAAACTTCTTACACAGGTTGTAAATTGATAATTGTGATTAAAATATTTAAAACAAACGCTGCAATAATGAAGCTGATCACGTACGTTTCCAAAATAAAAACGTCCCAGTGGTACAAGGAGCGAGTCTGCTAGACTTCATTGTTTTTTATAAGTAGTTGATAGTAAACTTACCGCCAATTTTTAAACGTTTTTTATATAAAATCTTTAAAATTAAAAGTTTTAAGTTTTAATAATTTTATTTACATATTATTAAGATATAATTATATAATTTATTTTACAATGATAGTTAGAGACGACACCGTTAAAGATATCCAGATGTTTGATGTTTCTTTTACTTTTGATATACATTTGATAAAATTCTTTAATATAAATGATTACTATCGAACTCGAATTAGCAAACTTATGGTAAAAATTTGCGGCTTATGGTAAAAATTTGTGGAGTTGAACAATCATTAGATTAGGTCGATAATCACAATCTGTTTCGAAATTTTTTTTTTTTTTTTTAAACAATTAAGTTTTTTATTCGCTATTTAAGCTTCTAACATTTATACCAGTAAAAAAAAATTATAAATAGCTTGTTTTCTATGTTTCCCGGCTATCTATATGTCGACATTTCATAGGAACTACCCTAATCATCAGTAGACTTTGGAAATTTTTGAAAGATATTCTCAAACATTCAACTTTATATCCCAACAATCCAAATAAATTGCTGAGAATTTAAAAAGAAAAATGCTCTAATAATATCCGTCAAAACACAAAAAACAAGCTTTTCTATTTATAAACGTCTCTAACATTTCTTTACACCTTTCACCTTTTTTTTTTATAGATATTTACTTCCTAGAACAACGGCTAAAATGACTCAAGGGGTGTAGAAGAAAGGAAGTTATATCCTTACTAATAGACTCTTTTAATCTTTGTTTTGTTTATTTAAAGCACATCATATTATTCAAGTTAACGATGGAGTTTGTAAGTGCAGTCTCAGTGACTTATGTACAAATTATATATCAGCAATGAAAGTTTGGATGGAATGGTTTTTCTTAAGTAATAAAATGTTAAAAGCTTTATGACAATAAAATAATTTTTTTTTTTTTTTTTTTTTTTTTTTTTTTTTTTTTTTTTTTTTTTTTTTTTTTTTTTTTGGGACACATTTTGTTGTAGCAAGCTCCGATTTATTGTTG
This sequence comes from Thecocarcelia acutangulata, assembly GCA_914767995.1. NCBI lineage: Eukaryota > Metazoa > Arthropoda > Insecta > Diptera > Tachinidae > Thecocarcelia > Thecocarcelia acutangulata. The sequence goes on along the minus strand of OU612094.1, from coordinate 31,994,259 downwards.
ATTTTAATTTATAAGAATTTTAAAATTAAATCAAATTCCACAGTTTGTATATTTGATGGCATGTTTGCAACAAACATATATTGCATCAACCTCGTTCGGTTGTGGTTTTGACTGCTCGCTTATATAGTATATGTTAATGTGCTTGAAGAATTTCTATACACAACAAAGCCTTGCACACAATTTAAATTTTTGCTTGCCCAGTGGCGTTTAACCCTTTAAATGGGCAACTCTGTTATAAACAAAAAGTAAAAGAAGGAGTTGAGTATACGTTTATACACAAGTATGTTTTTGAGACCTGGCGGAAATGTGAATGTTAGTCATTTTCAACAGAGTCAACGAAACAATGAGTCTTTTGCACGAGAAACTTATTGGTAGTATAATCTCGTATAGTGGCGATGTTAATTGACTGCCACGATAATGTGATGTGATACTGTTCGATTTTCTTCTGTATTTTATTTATCTTGGGCCAGTACAGGGAGCGAGCGCTACATATGCAGGGGGAAAAGGGAATAGTGCTTATAAACTCCCACTTTCCAACGTTATAATTGACAGGAAACACTTTTGAGAACCACTTGTTCTGCAGCTCAATCTTTCGGCTGAAAACTGAACTGTCTCTGTAAGGAGTCATGTGATTTATTGGGAAATTGATCATAAATGTACAAGGCCTGGAAGATGACCGCATGTTAGGTACAATGCACTGCATATGTAGGGGTCATCCCCTGAGTACTGGTCCAATATAAAAAAAAAAAAAATGTGTGGGTTTCGCGAAGAAGATTCCTGATCTCGTCAAAATCGATTGTAGTAGCAATAAAACAGACAAACACCACACACACTGCGGCGAGGCTCCAGTGAGTCAACAGGTTTGGATACCATGCTGTTAGCTAAAAGCTTTTTCGCCCTCTCCTGCACACCCTTGATTAACCCCAAAATAGTGTTTGAGACACCGGCTCAAACATGAGAGTGCTACTCCATTTTCAGGCGCATGTAGGTGGTATAAATGGGAAGGATATCGAATGGAGTGAAGTAGTTTTTACACCAATTCAGAAAACCCAGACACTTGAGTGCTGCTTTAGAGGCATACAAAATTTGTTCAATCCAGGAAATAGTGAACATTTTCATTCCAAGAACATAAACAGCATGCAATTCCCTAATATCTGTACCATCCATGCATACAGATGAAGTGGCATTCACGGTCATTAGTTAATAAACAGCATGGGTCTTACGATCGTTAAAATCAGACCTCATTTGAAGATTAAGATAGGATCAATATTCAATGAGCCATTCATATGCCGCTTCTTGGCATCGGTCTCTGATAGACTGGGCCTATAACTGAATGAATACGAATGGCAAAGTCTGCTGTCATCCAGTGGATTCGGTTAAAATTTTAGTATAGGAGGTCATTAAAAAAAATAAGAAGTAGAGTAGGAGAAATATCAATATTTATTTGATTATATTTAAAATTTTTCTAATATTTCGAATCACCTATATGCAGATGATCTTGAATTACTTTTTTCGCCACAACAAAATGATACTAATAGTTAAGTTTTTATTTAAATTGGTTTAAGAACATATTACTGTGCCATGTTTAATTACTATGTAGTCAATTTGGCCTTACCCCTGGCTTACCGATTATAAATTTAATTAAAGTTATGTTGAATTGAAAGAGGTATCCTGAACTAATCTCTAGCTCATTTGATGAGACTCCATCTATAATGATTCGTTTAGTGCGGTCCCTGAAAAAGCTCTGGTGATATTTGAAAGAAAAGGTATTTGTCAATAAGCCAAGAATACTTCCAGAGCGAAAGGGTCGATCATTCAACGCAATAGCGACATTCATCGGATAGCGGTATGCCACCGAAGCCACGGAGAGCATTATATATCCTTTTATCATAAATAAAATATTGCCACAATTCTCTGAATACTTTTTATTTTACATACAACTCTCTCTGCATATACTCGTATTACAATTATTATTTTATCGCGAAAACTAATATTCGCGTTATACCACACACTTTAAAGCAGTGCTGCCCAAAAGTTCTATATGGAAGAGTAAACACCAATACATTTAAGGAAAAACTACTTTTATTTAATATTTTTTGTTGTAAAAAACAAAACAATTCACAAAAACAAAATTCACACTGATCATCGCTGTGGACAATGTTTACCAACAAAGCATGCAAAAGTGTTGTTGCTTTGCTTTTGTGTGTGTGCGGTGAAGAACGAAAAAAAATATGCTGGTGCTGAGCGCAGTATTTGTGCATTAAAGAGCATAGCCCTATAGCTAAGCGCATTTACAAAAACAATTGAGTATCAAGCGCATAGGCCTGGGCATGTTTGCTTTATAGGGTTAAGTGTTGCACAATTTTTGATGGTTTTGTATATTAAAACCTAAAAGTTTAAAATAAGAATTAATTGCCATAGAATGATTATAGCAATTGGACTTTGCCAGCTTGCAACTGAAATAACAATCATAAGCTTAAAATACTCGTTTGTGTTTCATTTAAAGAAAACACAAAAGAGCCAAAATTTCAATTCTACGTATTTCATTTTGCCAGTCACAAACACATTTAATTTCCTGCCCACGGAAATCCAAAATGAATGAAATTGAAATTTATATATTTTATAATATATAGTTGTGCACATTCCTTTCATGTGTATAATTGTATTTATGTGCATAGAATTCATTGCTTCACTTTATTCAAATAAGTAGATCTTTATGAAATAATCAACATGTATTCATGCATATATAATGCATACGAGTATACTGTAAAAAATATGTAAACAGATAAGTGCTTTTAGAGATATTATCTTCTACTTGTATCTGCATCAAAGCCAGTGTTGCCATTATAGGCGTTACGGAGTTAAGACGGAAAAATTTGTGAAATTGGAAGAATTATTCTATAAAAAAAGTTTAAATTATACAACTATGTATATTATATTATTTATATATACATTATATTATTTAAAGACATACATGCATACATACATACTTTTATGTCAATTTATTGAATTTTTGTTGAACTTTATAATTTTTAAATAAAATTTTTGGTTTGCACATTTGTATAGTTCAAGTTTTTTTCTTTCTTAAGTTTTTTCTTAAGAAGGATTTTTTACAATACAAATTTGCTGTGATCGATAATTTTTGATTGAAGAAGACTCCATTCTGAACGGCAATCGAACTGCAGTTGCTTATGAAGATTTAAAATCGCTACGTTTGTCAAAAAATCGCCAAATTTGACAACCCTGTATATAATTCAATTTGCTTCATTAGTTAAAGAAAATCATCTTAGTCCACGGTGTTTTGTGTTGCTATTTATATTTTAGTCATAAGACACTTTTACGAAAGTAATTACTTAAAAAAATTTTAAGAATATATATAGTACCCATGGGCTGAAAAGTCGCGGGTCTAATAAAGAAAACTGTTTTTTTGGCTCAAGATTGGCTTTATTTATCAACGTTATCTCCATCAACGCAATCATTCCAGCTCTGCTCTAATATTTCAATACTACTTTTGTAGATCAAGTTATCTTTTGCCTGAAAATACACCTCAGTTTCAGCGATAACCTCTTTATTCGTGCGATATTTCTTAGCAGAGAGTATTTTTTTAAGTATTAAGCGAACAACCAGTAGTCGTTGGGAGCCAAATCTGGCGAATATGGTGGATGTAAGAGCAATTCGAAGTTCTATTCATGTAGTTTTGCCATTGTTTTGATTGACTTGTGACACGGTGCGTTGTCTTGATGAAATAAAAGCTTTTCCTTTGCCATATATGGTCGTTTCATTGCAATTTCGCCCTTGAAACGCTCCAACAACGCTATATAGTATTCACTGTTAATGTTATTTCCTTTCTCAAGAGAAGCGATGAATATTACACCACGCACATTCCAAAATACCGAGGTCATAACTTTTCCAGCCGATCGTTGTGCTTCCGGGTGCTTGGGACAAAATTCACTAGTTATTGTCCACTCAGCTGATGTCGGTTTGATTCCGGAGTGAAGTGATGGTTCCATGAAAGATTCCAAAAATTCCGGGTTGTTACGTTTAAACATGGCCAAACACTGTTAAGAATCATCAACACACGTTCCAGGTTTTGGTCAACAGTGAGCAAGCGCGGCACCCACTTTGAACAAAGCTTTCTCATAGTCAAATTCTCATACAATATACAGCCATGCTACAAAGTCTAATTCCGTTTGGAAACGGATTTGAATTATTTTTTTACTTCTTCAAAAAACGAAGAAAATTTGTCGGAATTAAATCATTTCTAATTGCAAGAATAAGACTAGTATTGTCTTATAGCATAGATTTTGTTCCGAAATAAGTTTTAGATTCTTTGAGAATTAAAAACCGATTTAATTCCATTTAAGAACGGAGGTAAATTCTGTGATATGGCCGATAAAACCAACACGTTCTTTTGATATCTTTACGAAGTCAGCCAACTCATGCAACTCGACTTTTCATTCATTCAAAACTATTTTGTGGATTTTTTATGTTTTTTACGTTCTGGTATTACCTCCTAGCTTGGACGTCCACTGCGTTCTGCATCGTCGGTGTGTATACGATCATGTTTGAAGTAAGCAAACCAACATTTTATTATTGTTTCTGATGAATATATGTTTCCCACATTACTTTTTACGCATTAAAACACGATTTTGTTTTGATCCATTGTTTTGAAAATAACAAAAGTAGCGTCACTCTTAGCACAGTAACTCACAAACTAATGAATAGAATATCATGAAATTTTAACAATTGCCTTTTGAAGGTTAGTATTAACTAAAACGAAGGAGAAAGATTACTTACATAGAATATTGGCTAAAAATGAAAACTATTTAAGGCAATATATTCCCAAAGAGAAAATCCAAACCCCCTTCTTAAAACAATTTTATATTTGTTATAAAAATAGTGGCAGAAATATATTTAAGGATTTTATTTAAAGCTTATCAATATACAAGTTTAGCATGTCTCAAGTTTATGGCAACGCTGAAAAACTTTTTTTCAAACATTTTGAATATAAAAAAAGATGCATACTAAGAAACATTTTTTCATTGTCAGGATATAAGTATAATAAAATTTAATACACATGCAGTTTTAATAAATTATATAAAAACTTTGTGCAACATTACAGCATTCATACGGTAGATATATTTTTCCTCCACCACGCAGGTTCTGCGCTTGATTATATAATTTTTATTTTCATTTATCTATTAGCTAGTTTTGCTTAACACTCAACATATTAGCAACCTGGGCGTCTACTTGCCAAGTGCGGATACTCCTGAGGATTTATTAGCTCAATTAATCATTTGCAAATTAAAGAGTACTTAGAGCTACTTTTTAAGAAAATATGCAAATTTAATCGAAAAAAGTTTAAATACAAGAAAAATAAAAAACGGCAAAATAGGTTTAAAAGCGTACTAAAATAGTTAACTTCCTGTTGAAATACGAAGCACAAAAAATAAAGAAAAATTACACATTTCAAGCCACTAAATCGATGACGGATAACTGGCAGAGTGCATTAGACACAGAAAAAATTTCTTTTACATAATTAATTCATCTTGCAGTGGCGGTAATTATATTACACGGCTTTCACACACAGGAAGTTAAAGAGTGTAATAGAGCCACTCTCTTTTCCCTTGCCACCACCAAACTCAAGACTTTGAAAAGTAAACTTTTCGTGTGTGAAAACGGTGTTCATTTAGGCAAATATCCTAAAAGGCAAAAAGATTTCCAGTAATATTTTTTTACAAGGAAACTTTACATAGTTTTTTCTATTTGTTTAAAAATAAATAAGCCACAATTTATTGGTTTGAAAATTTTCTCAATGAGGGGTAGATGTTACAAAATTAAACAAACCCTCCAATTGATAACTTAAGCAATAAAAAGTTTTAAATGGTGACCCAACGAAAAACTACGATATTCGTTTTAAACAAAATTAAAGAAAGGAAAAACTTTTTCTAAAAAACAAACTTTTATTATTTGTTAATAATATGAACTAATAAGCGAAAAATAAATTAACTATAACACGTAATAGTAAACTTTATAAGTGCTGAATAACCGATTAATTTATTTGTACAACATTAATGTATTGGAACCCCTAAAATATCTTAATCTAAAATCCAAATGTCATTATAAGAAACCTTTGATAAATATTTTATATAACTGTTTAAAATACCTAACTTTACTGTTTTATAATTTATAAAATGGATTACTAATAAAGAAACTGTTGAAGTGTAAATATCCTAAAACAGGTTATGGGCCCAGTCTTCAATTAGACTGGAAATACAACATTTAAAAAGTACATACACTTTAACTTTGAAGGATGTCTGGTTCTGTGGCGCAAATCGAAAAATTGTCTGGGGACAATTATAGTACTTGGGCAATTCAAATGAAGAGTTTATTGGTAACCCAAGACTTGTGGTCTGCTGTTGTATCTACGATGGATGAAAAAGCGTCAACGGAAGCGAAAGCAAGGTGGGATGCTATCGATCAAAAGGCATTGGCTTCAATAATCTTAAGCGTAAGGGCATCGGAGCTTTTGCACATTAAACAGTGTAAGACAGCAGAGTCAGCCTGGAAAATTTTGGCTAGTTTATATCAGGCAAAAGGTCCTGGTAGGAAGGTAAATTTATTTAAAAAGTTGGTGCGTTTTCGTTTTAGTACTGAGCAAAAAATGGCTGAGCAAATCAACAAATTTTGCACCATCATTGATGACCTTAAAGAAATAGATGTAACAATTTCAGACGACATGCAGAGCATATTATTCCTGTGTAGCCTGCCGGAAGATATGGAAAATTTTGTAGTTGCCATTGAGGCACAAGAAATACTACCAAAGCTTGATACTTTGAAAATTAAAATTCTTGAAGAAGAGGATAGAAGAACAGAGAGACAGGAAAAAGTTGACAGTGCTTTCGCTGTTAAAACACATGGTAAAATATTTAAAAGTTACCATAACAACAAAATTTTCGGAAAGAATGATGATAATCGCCGTCACAAAAATATAAAATGCTTTAATTGTGGAAAAAAGGGCCACATTAAATCACAATGTAAAAATGTAAGTACAAACATCACAAACAATAAATATGCTGCAGTAGCATTTAGCGCAAGTCATGGCGAATTTGATAACAGTGAAGAGAGCTGGATTCTGGACAGCGGCGCCTCTTCACACATGTGCAGAGAATATTCCGCTTTTGTTAACATAAAAAATATACAGCAAGATGTTATTCTAGCTACGGGTAAAACTGTAACAGCAACTGGCATTGGTAATGTTAATCTTAAATCTGAATATAAAAATATCACACTCAATAATGTTCTTTACATTCCACAACTACATACCAATATATTGTCGGTGAGTAAAATGTTAAGTAAGAAACTTACAGTAAATTTTACTGGTGATAAAGCTGTGATCACAATGAATGGCAATACTTTGTTTACAGCGAATTTAAGAAATGGTATTTTTATTGCGAACTTCATACAAGAAGAGAAGGTAATGACAATAAATGAGATGAATATAACAAAACGTCAAGTTTGGCATTCACGTTTCGGCCATCTAAATTTTAATGATTTGCAAAAATTACAAAAGTACAACATAGTTGATGGTATTGACACACATTTTAATAACAATAACAATTCGTGTAAAATTTGTGGCATATGTAAAATAACAAGCAAACCATTTAAAACTTATAGAAATATACGCACCAAATGTTTGCTTGAAGTCATCCATACGGATGTTTGCGGCCCAATAACAGTGAGTTCTTTGGGAGGTTCTGTATATTTTATTACTTTTATCGACGACTTTTCGAGGTATACGACCGTTTATTTTTTGAAGAAAAAGTCCGATGCTTTGAACGTATTTAAGAAATATAAAGAAATGAGTGAAAAGCAAACTGGTTTTAAAATACAGACCTTACGTAGTGATAATGGCAAAGAGTACATCAACAAAGATTTCCAACAGTTTTTAGACAACCATGGTATTAAGCGACAAAACACCGTAAGCTACACACCCCAACAGAATGGAGTAGCCGAGAGGGCAAATAGAACACTGACCGAAATGGCAAGATGTATGCTTGAAGAAAGCAAAGCTCCGCAGTTTTTATGGGCAGAGGCTATAAATACGTCTGCGTATATACGCAATCGTTGTACAACAAAGTTGCTTGGAAATATAACACCGTTTGAAATTTGGAACGGTAGACGGCCTAACGTCAAGTATTTTCGTCGTTTTGGTTGTAGCGCTACTGTTTTAGATAAAAGGGTCAAATCAAAATTTAAACCAAAAGGCAAGCAATGCGTGTTTGTAGGATATTCTGCAGAAGCAAAAGCATATAGACTTTACGATAAAACGCAAAAAACAATAGTTATTGCAAGAGACGTAATTTTCTTCGAAAATAGTTTTGATGAAACACTAGTCGAGGCCAAAGCCATAGATTTGTTTACATTTGAATTTAATGCCAATAATAACTTTAACGAAACAGATGACAAGCACGGTAAACATGAGAGTGATGAACTAAGAGAAAGTGTTTCCCATGAAAAGAAAAGAGAAAATAACGGTGAAACTAATGAAAAAGAAGGTGCTGTAGTTAGAGAGGTGGGTGATGAAGATCATATTTCAGCAAATGATGGGCAAAACGTAAAGAACGAAGTAAATGAAAGTGAATCTGCGAGCAGCAATAATGACGAGTTTGAAAGTGCAGATGAAATGCAAATTGTAGGGCCTGGGAGACCAAAGATCAATCGGACAGGAAAACCAGGTAGGCCTAGAAAAATTTATAATTCTATCAATTTAATGCAAGATAGTAATGACAACATTATGATACCAATGACGGTACAAGAAGCCTTTAGTAGTGAATACTCTGAGGAATGGCTAAAAGCCATGCAAAATGAATACGAATCTCTTTTAAATAAAAATACGTGGACACTTACTAGTTTGCCAAAAGGCCATAAAGCCATTGGGTCAAAATGGGTATTTAGCTTAAAAAGGGATAAAAATGGTGATATTGAAAAATTCAAGGCCAGGCTTGTAGCTAAAGGTTGCTCCCAAAAATACGGCTTGAATTACAAAGATACGTTTTCTCCCGTTCTAAGGTATTCTACCATCCGCTTGTTATTCGCAATTGCTGTAGAAATGAATATGTACTTACATCAAATGGATGTTTGCACTGCATACTTAAATGGTGATCTAAAGGAAGAAGTATACATGACTCAGCCAGAACATTTTGTTGATCTCAATAACAGCGAATTAGTCGTAAAGTTGAACAGAGCCATTTACGGGTTGAAACAATCAGGCAGAGAATGGAATTCAAAATTAGATGGAGTTTTAAGAACTTATGGATTTGAGCCATGTGTAACAGAACCATGCCTTTATAAATACTGTAGTAATAGTTGTATTGATCTGATTGGTGTTTACGTTGATGATATTATCATTGCCAGCAAATCAATAAATAACATAAATGCAATAAAGCTGCACTTACAAAGTCATTTTGAGTGCATTGATAAAGGTCCTCTTCAATATTTTTTGGGGATGCAGATTGAACGCGATGGTTGTTTGGGTAATATCTATTTATCACAAAAACAATATATTAAAAACTTATTACAGCGACATAAGTTTGAAAAATGCAGACCATCTTCAACGCCATTAGATGCTGGTTTTCAAGTTTATTGCAACAACAAAGATTGTATTCGAGTTGATTCAACCATATATCAAGGTATTATAGGCGAGTTAATGTATATTGCTATTTCCACTCGACCGGACATTATACATTCCATTTCAAAACTTGCACAATATAATAATGATCCACATAACCACCACCAAGCAGGTCTTAAGCATGTAATGAGATATTTGTCGAGTACAATTGATTTAAAGTTATGTTATCACAAAACTGGGAAACCTATTGAAGGGTTTGTTGACGCCGACTGGGGAAGTAATGCACTAGATCGAAAATCGTTCACTGGTTCTGTTTATATATTAGCTGGTTGCGTTTTTACTTGGGAGTCGAAAAAGCAGAAATGCGTAGCATTGAGCAGCACAGAAGCCGAATATGTAGCACTGGCAGCCGCAGCAAAAGAGGCTGTGTATCTAAGAACGCTCACTTCAGAAATTGGTTTAATGAATTCGAAAGCTCCAACAATTATTAACAGCGACAACTTGAGTGCTCAGCAGATAGCGAAAAATCCAACTCATCATGCAGCCAGTAAGCACATTGACATAAAATTTCATTTTGTAAGAAATTTATTAAGTAATAATATTATACAATTAAAGTACGTTAACACTAACGATATGGTAGCTGACGTATTAACCAAAAATTTACCAAAAGTTAAACATTTACATTTTGTTAACCTAATGGGATTAATAAATCACATATAAAGATTTAAACAATACATTATGTTGAGCGGAGGTATGCTGAATAACCGATTAATTTATTTGTACAACATTAATGTATTGGAACCCCTAAAATATCTTAATCTAAAATCCAAATGTCATTATAAGAAACCTTTGATAAATATTTTATATAACTGTTTAAAATACCTAACTTTACTGTTTTATAATTTATAAAATGGATTACTAATAAAGAAACTGTTGAAGTGTAAATATCCTAAAACAATAAGTTCATTGTAAGCTTTAAGTTTATACTTGTAAGCTCATTGTAGACTTTCGTCTACTAAACACTAACACTAAAACTTTGCACCTTAATTATTAAATCTTCCCGTCTTTATCGCCAGTCGCAGCTTTAAAAAGAAAAGCGTGTTACAGTGTGATAACAAGAGGGAAAAGAAGATGCTAAAGGTTCTTAATTATAACATCAAAATATAACACGCTTTTATTTATAAAATTAAGACTGCGAAAAAATGGGAAGAATTAATAATTAAGGTGTAAAGTGTTAGTGTTAAAAAATATAATTATGTGCGATATGGAATTATTTTGTCGTAAACAAAGAATCCTTAGTATCAGACTAGACAAGGCAATTCGTGCCTTAACCCTTTCAGCATCACTGGTGCCTACAAGGGACATTGTAGATTTGCGCTCATAACTGTCTTATCTTATGATATTTAAAAATTTTTTAAGACAATAGCAATAAGCTTTCATAGTTTTTTTTTTTTTTTCGAGTAACAAGTGTAAACCAGTTTTGAGACAGGCTTGTTCATAAATGCAGGTTCAGCAGACATTATTACGAAACTTTTTAATATGTGCCTTAAATATGGTAAATTTTTGGATTGCTGGAAACTCTGTTGTATTGTACCAATTTTATTTCAGGTGATCGTAGCCTAATAACTAATTATAGACCTATAGTTAAACAGAGTCCATTTGCGAAGATTTTTGATAAAATTTTAATGGATAAACTTTTCGACCAAGTTAAGGGTTTTACAACGGATTACATATATTACATATATTAAAATTAATTTAACAGCAAAATACTTATTTTTTCAGTATTATTATTCATTTAATGATGATTATTTTTATTTGAAATACTATCTCACAGCCTTTTTATTTGCGAAAAATAATGACAGTAGAAAGCGGGAAATTTTTTCGCTAAAGTTTTTCAGACACAGCCTTTAATTTCCTTACGTGACAGCTATTACTCATAAAGAAAAGTTTTAGCTACAGTTTAGCGAGAAAAGCCGCTGTTTGTTTCAACTTTGTTTCATTTCAGACGTTTCAGTCGAAAAGTTTCTCGAAGCGAGAGTTACAGAACACAGCCAGAGGGATTTTTATTAAACAAGTTTAGTCAACAATACTGTTAATGGCACAACTTTAAAGCTTTTATTTAAGTTACTCACTACAGCGTGAAATCAAAGCGCTAAATTACGTTGCGCTTTACGCCTTAATTTTTGGGTGCACTGTTTAGCCTAATTAAGTTCGATTATTCTATTAATGGCCTTTTACTTAAGTGCGTAGCTGAAGTACATGATTATTCTATGCTTAGAGTCATGCAAAAAAATTCTAAAGATCTTAATGCATATACCCTGAAATCTCTATACATTTTTTGGTCCGCAGTATTTTGGTTTTCGTAAGGGTCGTTCTACTAGCGATCTTATGGCATATCTCTCAGAGAAATGGTGCAACTCAATCCATCATTACGGTGAAAGTAGCGTGGTGGCTCTGGATATTTCAAAAGCGTTTGACAGTGTGTGGCATGGTGCACTACTGGCAAAACTTAATGCTTTTGGTGTCGGTGATGACTTTTCTCGGTTTATATCGAGCTTTCTCAGAGATCGCACTATACGAGTTGTTATAGATGGGGTCTCATCAAACGAGTTCAAGATTAATTCAGGGGTACCACAAAGCTCCGTTCTTTCTCCTACCCTATTTCTTATTTTCCTCAGCGATCATCGGTCACAGTAGGGTATCCAATTCTATTGACTCACTGGAACACCGACGCAGTGTAGGTGTTACTGTAATGTATTTTGCTCTGACGAGATTAGGAATCTTTTTCCCGAAACGCGCACATTTTTACGTAACACGTGTTTTTCACCAAGAGCTCATCCATTTGTGGTCGATTGCCCGGGGAATCGTACTACGCATTCCACAGAGAATTCGTTTTGCAGCCGTACGCTTCGTCTGTGGAACAAGTTGCCTGCAGACGTGTTTCCTGTCTGTTATAACGTTGGAAAGTTCAAGTCAAATGTTCACAAACACTAATCCCTCTTTCTCCCTCCTCACTAACTATTTTCTTACTTCTAGTACAATGCATATATAGGGGTCATCCCCTGAGTACTGGTCCAAGAAACAAAAAGTTGGTCTATTATCTGGAATCCCTATCATGTAGGTACCTCTAATCGTATTGAACGTATTCAGAAAATTTTTACTAAGACCACTTTAAAGTTAATATGGTCTTAAGAGCTGCTTTATTATGAGATCAGGAGGATGTGGAAGAATTTATCTGATATCAACGATATAAAGGGTGTTTTTTTAAGCTAGATAGAACTTTAAATTGTAAAAAGTAACACAAAAAATTAAATTTTGATGAAACATTTTTTTTATTTGTTTCAGTATACTCTGACAAATCATCATGAATAGACTCACGCTTGAACAACGCTACGAAATTATCCAAATTTACTTTGAAAATCAGTCGTCGATTCGCGCAACTTATAGACGACTTCGTCATTTGTATGGCGTACATAATCGTCCATCTGAACAAGCCATTCGTCGAACTGTGGATAGATTTCGTACCACATACTCTCTAGAGGATGCAATAACACCAGCACGTCGAAGGAATGTGCGTTCTAAAGAGAATATCGCCGCTGTAAACGAAAGTGTGGAAGAAGATCCAAATTTATCGATTCGTCGTCGGTCGCATGAATTGGGGCTCTGTCCGTCCACTACGTGGAAAATTTTGCGCAAAGATCTCGGCCTACACCCGTATAAGATCCAGCTGGTGCAGGAATTGAAGCCACGAGACCATTGTATGCGTCGTTCTTTCGCCGATTGGGCTCTAGAGCAGTTGGCAACTGACCCGTTGTTTTATCGCAAAATTGTGTTCAGCGATGAGGCGCATTTTTGGCTTAACGGGTTTGTTAATAAGCAAAATTGCCGCATATGGAGTGAGACCAATCCACAAGAGACCCTACAGACTCCATTACATCCAGAAAAATGCACTGTTTGGTGCGGTTTTCATGCTGGTGGCATCATCGGACCTTATTTCTTCAAAAATGAGGCCGGAGCTCGCGTTACGGTCAATGGAGATCGTTACCGCACCATGATCAATGATTTTTTGTTTGAAAATATGGATGACATTGATCCGGAGGAGATGTGGTTTCAACAGGATGGCGCTACGTGCCATAAGGCGAACGCAACCATCGACTTACTGAAATCAAAATTTGGCGATAAGTTGATTTCGAGAAATGGACCTGTCAATTGGCCTCCAAGGTCGTGCGATTTGACACCTCTCGATTATTTCCTGTGGGGCTACGTGAAGTCACTGGTTTATGCTGATAAACCAGCAACAATTGACGCCTTGGAGGCCAGCATTGTTCGTGTTGTTCGTGACATACGGCCAGCGGTGCTCGAAAAAGTGGCCCAAAATTGGACGTCCAGAATGCGCTTCGTCAAGAACAGCCGCGGTGCCCATATGCCCGAAATCATTTTCAGATGTTAATGTCACGTATTGATCTTTCGAATAAAAAAAAATTTTGATTAAAATTTAATTTTGTGTGTTATTTTTTACAATTTCAAGTTCTATCGGGCTTAAAAAAACACCCTTTAGCAAGCTGCACAATGGGTTGTTCTTGGCACCAAACCATGTCCCAATTAGCTAAACTCTACTGAACTTTTTCTTTCAGTGTACTACCAGCCCTTTATTTCTATTGTTTATTTTTGTATTTGTAGCATTTAAATCAAGGCAAAAAGTTTGTATGCGTGCAAATACTAACAACGAATTACGATAATTTATTTTAACTTAATTTCTTCTTTTTTTTTTTTTTTTGTTCTTTTCTTTACTCATACCCTTTACTTTTTTATTTGACTCTTTACTCCGCTCAACTGGATTTAAGTTTTGCAAGGAACATCGTATCGTATTTTAGTCGTTAAGTTATTTTTAGTGTCGAACTAAACACTGGAAAATAAAAAAGTTTTCGTTTTTTTTCTAAATAAAGTCTATAAATTGTAGTATTAAACTCCATGTTTATCATTTGGTGAATAAAAGGATTTTTTGGCTGAAAACTTTCACAACTTTACACCTTTGCATGCGCAGGTCTGGACTGGGAAAATATAGTAACACAAGTGTTGCTAGAGCACACGTTCTTTGACATATCTATGAGTCCAAAGCTTATCATAGTTTTATACATATACATATAATCAGCCAATAAATTTTTTAATAGAAAAGTAGAAGTTTAAGAATATGCGCAGATTTGGCAGCTTATAAAGAGGCTTGTACGCATAAAAGGAGCGATATATCTCACGGCACAGAGCCTAACAACTTACATACATACATACGTACGTTGATAAAAAAAAATAAATGGTTGTTCAGTGACAGCCCTCGTATATAGGAAACACGAGTGCCATTAAAAAAGTACGTGTACAAAGGCTTGAAGACAAAGCACTACTCTAAATGCTTGCTTTACCATATTATGTGCCACAGTTTCAAGCTTTAAATTTGTGTTCGCTGGGTATGGAAGGCAATGCATTGTTGTTCTTGTTCATCTCCTTGTTGTTGTTTGTGTTCTACTTGTTTGCTTTTTTATTTTTGTGGATACTGTTAAGGACTTTGAAACAAACTTAACTTAGTTTGCAACTTAACGGCAGTATCGTTTGCTTTGTAGAAATATTTTAAGGAAATTACTATTTTAAAAGCCAACACTAGAGAGTATGAGAAAATGTGGCCAAAAATAACAAAATTTATTCGAGGACATACTTTAGTTGACTTGCTGGTAAAAACAATTTTGCAGCAAAAATGAACAAAGAAGGAAATGCAATAGCTAGAATGCTAGACTATTTTCAATGAAAAATAAATAAATTTTAAATTTAGGAACAGCATAAAATATTTTAAAACTCATAGTTCAGTATCTGAAAGCAAAATGCAACTAAATTATTGAAGAATTTAAATACGAATTATAATCGAGTGTTGCGGAAATAGAAAAGGCAACTGTGTGCATACACAGTCAAAGGTCAGCTGAATTTTAAAATGTCACGATTGTGAGAGTGAAGACTACGAGTATTATTCACATTTTTATTATTGTTATGAAACTACGACCGCATTTATGTCATGCGACTTAAAAGCATGTCTTCATTTTTGTTTTTTCTTCTTCTTCTTCTTCTTCTTCTTGCTTTGGTTTTGGTGCTTACATATTGTGACAATGAAGAAGAAAATGTCCGTTCTGGCTTTAGTGCTTTTTTTTCTTATTATTTTTTTAGTCTTATTTGCAATATGGCTATAATGTTTAATTTCCATTCGTTTAGCAAAATGGAGAGATAGTAATAAACGACTTTTTTGTAACAACGATTAAAACCGCATGTTTCAAAAATCATCATAATTTTAAAAAGCAGCTTAAACATAAAATTTTAAACGGATATATAACTTAAATCACTGAACTTAAAATGTCGTGCTCGGCATTCCCAGAATGAAGATTTTACCTTAATTTTTTTTTTTTTATTGGACTAGTACTCAGGGAATGACCCCTACATGTGCAGTGCATTGTACCAGAACTAGGAAAATAGGTTGTGAGGAAAGCGGGAGTAGTGTTTGTGAACATTTGACTTGAATTTTCCAACGTTATAACAGACAGGAAACACGTCTGCCGGCAAATTATTCCACAGACGAAGCGTTCGACTGAAAAACGAATTCTCTCTGTAAGGCGTAGTGCGATTCCCCGGGCAATCGACCAGAAATGGATGAGCTCTGGACGATGAGCGCGTGCTACGTAAAAATGTGCACGTTTCGGGAACAAGATCCCTAATCTCGTCAGAGCAAAATCCATTGTAGTAACGCTAGAACAGAGTAACGTACCCCACACTGCGTCCATGCTCCAGTGAGTCAATAGAGTTGGATACCCTACTGTCACCGATGAGCTTCTTCGTCCTCTCCTGCACACGGTCGAGTAACCGCAAAATAGACTTTGAGACACCGGCCCAAACATGAGAGTTGTATTCCATTTTCGGTCGGATGTAGGTGGCATAAATAGTAAGGAGATCGGATGGAGTAAAGTACATCTTACACCGTTTCAAAAAACCGAGGCACTTGAATGCTTCTTTGGAGACATGAAAAATGTGTTCAGTGCAGCGAACATCATACTATATCTTCATTCCAAGAACATGAAGAGCATCCGATTCCTCAATATTTATACCATCCGTGAGTACAGATGAAGCAGCATTTGCGGTCGTTTGGTTGTGTGTTAATAAGCAACATTGAGTCTTACGAGCGTTGAAGGCGACTCTGTTTTTACGACCTCATTCGGAGATTAATATAAGGTCACTATTCAGTGAATCGTTCATATTTAGCCTCTTGGCAGCGATCTCTGATAGGCTGGGCCTATAGCTAAAAGAGTACGAATGGCAAATGCTGCCATCATCTGCGAAAGAGTGGATAGGATTAGAAGTTTGATAGAGAAGGTCGTTGAGGAAAATAAGAAACAAGGTAGAAGAAACTCTTGAACTCGTTTGATGAGACCCCATCTATGTATAACAGCTCGTATAGTACGGTTTCTGAGAAAACTCGATATGAACCGAGAGAAGTCATCACCGACACCAAAAGCAGTAAGTTTTTCGAGTAGGGCACCATGCCTCACTCTGTCAAACGCTTTTGAAATATCCAGAGCCACCACCCTACTGTCACCGAAATGGTGGATTGAAGATTTTACAAGCAAAATAAGATTTTCAGACCTTTTTACCAAAATCAAGATTTTTGATTTTTTTTCATTTTGAAATATGAGACGAACTTTGAATTTTTTCATAAAATGAGACCTAAAATAATTTTTTAATGTATAAATCATTAATAAGTAAACTTTGAGTTATACACATATGTACGATAATAACTAACTATAGTTGTGAGTTCGAGTCCAACTACAGTCAAGAAGAAGCATTAATTGCTGTGAAACAATAAGACCAAAGAGGAAAAGAAAAAATAATTGAATACCATTAACTGGGGGACAACTAGCTGTTTCGTAGTGGCTACACTACTTATCAGCACCCACTGGGATTCGAACTCTGAATCATACACAGAAAAAACTTTTTTTCGTGTTCAATAACGAAATTCGTTGGATCAATTAATAAATTGCTTGAATGCGGACCTGTAAAGGAATTCGTGGATTCAAATATATAAATATATAAATATTTTGATTATATTTCAAGTCGATCATACAGTCTTGGAAATATTTCAAATGGTTTGCTTTTTTTTTTTTTTTTTTGGTTTTTTTAAATTGTGAAGTCCTTATTGGCACACCCGATACAAATAGCAGGCAGATTTTCAGCAGAGACGCATTTTACTTATAAAGGTTGTGCAAGATAGTCATAAGTCAGAAAAGTAAGTAAGGCGAGTGTATTAATGGACAGTGGTATTAAGTGTAAATAAAGTTGTTGACTATATAGGTACTGTGTAATGAACAAGTGTTAGTGTCATTATTTTATTCGCAGTTAAAGAATCCGCAAATGCGTTTGAAAGGCAAACTCGTAACAATTTTTTCGAAGTCGGCAGACAGCTGATTTCATTATGTTTAATGCATAAATATTGTGTAAGTTACCATTACGTGAAATAAATATTTCAGTAACGTAAATATAATATAATGTAACGTAATGATAATATTTAGCCATGTGGCAACCCCCAAACTTAATGTAAGAAACTATGTAAGAAAGATAATGATAATAAAGAGTCAGTCACATTTTGATGATAAACGGAGTTGTTTTATTAACAGCCTAATTTTGGTTAGAAACTCGCGCTAAAATAGTTTAATAAATATCATACAATTGATAAAACTATTTGACGTATCTTAACTTGTAATTGTTTGACCTTAAGGTCTTTTTGAAGTTTTTGGTTTTTTTGGTTTTTTATTGAATTATCTGGCTATTTTGCTTTCCTTTGTATAGCGAAGTATTGCTTATATTTATAGAATGTCAGCATATGGATGACTAAAAGCACCCCATACACGTTTCAACTCAGTTGGCAACTGAGTCGCTTGTTGTCCAAATCAAAGCGTGTATGGCTTTGTCAGTTGATTAGTTTGGCAGTTGTCGAGTTAGTTGAAAAAAAATTAAAAGATTTTTATTTTTTCAAGTTTACTAGCAGATCTTTCAATTCGATTGTGTTGTGTAGGTTCGAGTCTCTTGATCAGGTTTCAAAATTTATATTTGTAGTGTTTTTGCAAAGAGAACGTTATATTTTTAAAATTTGGTGACTTATACAGTAAAATTATAAGGTCAAATATGATTCGAATTAATGGCGGATCATTTCTAGCACAGGACTCACTTCTAGGTTGGCTCATTATGGGCTACTTTTTTGGCTAAACCTCACAATCTTTGGGGCGGGGAGGATGTTCACTTGAATGAACAATGTGTTGGACTATCCATCCCCGGCCTGTTTTATCAACGCCCCCAACATTTTTTGATGTAAAAGTGTACAAACCAAAAAGCGGTCAAATTCAATCTTCAATTTTCTTACAAGAAAGCAGCAAGTGGAGCCGGCAAAAATAAAGAAATATAAACCGAAAACATATTTTTCCTACATTAATTAATTTATTCATATTGGTTTCATAGTGCAT
The DNA here is from genome assembly GCA_914767995.1 of Thecocarcelia acutangulata. Taxonomy (NCBI): domain Eukaryota; kingdom Metazoa; phylum Arthropoda; class Insecta; order Diptera; family Tachinidae; genus Thecocarcelia; species Thecocarcelia acutangulata. Next base: position 31,975,089 of record OU612094.1, on the reverse strand, counting down.
AGCATAGAATTTAAAATTAACCATTCAAACCCTAATGAATTAATAAAATAAAAGAATTTTTATTTTTTACAAAACAGTGGTTGAATTTATTTTCATTGGCAAAAAACCCGCTTTCGTTTTATAACCCGTTAAAACAAAATTGTTTATAATTTCATTGACATTAATAATTGAATGAAAAAATAAATGCAAAAAAAAAAAATATTTTGGTTATTAATGAATTTTGCCCCATTGTTTCAATGTGCCTTTTTGCAATCAACGACCAGCTGCATAGTAATGCAACTGCAAAGTCAACAGCTTGCTTTTAGAACTTTTAAACTTTATTTACTTAGAAATACTCTCAAAACTGTTGCTGCCCAAAGTAATCTACTTATTGGAGTAACCAAAAATAAAAAAGAAAAGGAATAAAATTGTTTCCATAAAATTATAGCAGTAGACAAAACAGATGTACATGTGCGTAGTTTCTTTTTTATTTGTGTCCATTCTCTATTAAGTTTTCTGTTTATTTTTCTAATTCTAAAACTTAAACAAAGTTAAGGCATAAAGTTCACACAGTGACATAAAATACTTTAAGAGGATTTTGTATTTTGCTTTTTCTTTCCCTTCTCTTCCACAATCTAACTTTCTTTATTTATTTTTTGTTTTTTTTTTTATTTTTATTTGGAACCTGTTTATTTAAAATGAAGTAGAAAGAGCAATAATGATACTTTGTAATTATATTTTTCAATGAAAGGTTAGTTGGGAACATTTTTCTTAATTTCCTTAATGAACAAAATGACTCAAGTTATGAAAATCAAAATTAAATATACGAACATATTAAAAATAATTAACGTTTCAAGTAATTTCCTTAAATCTGTTGGTGTTTATTTACAGATGTCTTCATAAAAATTACAGTCGAATCGCAGAAAAGTTCAACGCATTCCAAAACCAGATACTTTTAAAAAGTGCATGTGAAATGAATTACCCTGAGCTGTTCTAATAAAAGTGGGGAATAAGTGTAATCAAACGGGAAAGGCATTAGTAAAATATTGAAGATGACGTTACGCGTTTTAAATTTGGATCGGAGTTTTGAGACTTGAAAACTTTTATATTTCAAATAATGGATGATCTTATAAGAACTATCGGAAATTAAAAAAAAAACACATAAAATTCAGAAAAATGCATGAAATATTTATTTGGATCGATAGTTGAGTCGATATAATTTAATGTTTGAAGATTATTTCATGCAAATGTTGGCCACGGCTGCGCCTCAAATGGTCCATCCGCTTAGTCCAATTTTGGCATACTCTTTCCAACATTTCGGCCGGTATCTTACGAATAATGTTGGCAATGTTGGCTTCCAGTGCGTCAATCGAAGCGGGCTTGTCGCTATAGACATTAGCCTTAACATAGCCCCACAAAAAATAGTCTAGAGGCGTTAAATCGCACGATCTGGGCGGCCAATTGACTGGTCCCAAGCGTGAAATAAACTGTTCACTGAACTCGCGTCTCAATTGGTCCAATGTTTCGCGAGCTGTGTGGCATGTGGCACCGTCTTGTTGAAACCACATGTCATGCATGTTAAGCTCTAACATTTTCGGCAAAAAAAAGTTTGTTATCATCGCACGGTAGCGCTCACCATTCACAGTAACGTTGTGATTCGCATCATCTTTGAAGAATACGGCCCAATGATGCCGCCAGCCCATAATCCGCACCAAACGGTTGTTTTTTGTGGATGCATTGGTAGCTCTTGCAATGCTTTGGCTGCTCTTCACTCCAAATACGGCAGTTTGCTTGTTCACGTATCCATTCAACCCAAGAGCCCATTCACCAAAAATTTGGCGTTGTGGTAGGTCGTTTGGCTTCAATTCTTGCACCAGCTGTATCTTATAAGGCTTCACACCCAAATCCTTCCGCAAAATTTTCCACGTAGTGGAGTAACAGAGGCCCAATTGCTGCGAACGGCACCGAATCGATAATTCACGGTCATCACCAACACTGGTCGATACGGCTGCGATATTTTCTTCAGTTCGCACTCTACGTAAGCGTGTTGGTGGTTTAATGTCCAACAATGTAAATTTGGTGAGAAATTTTTTTACAATAGCCCGAATAGAAGCCTCAGTAGGTCGATTAAACTGACCATAAAATGGAAGAAGCGCGCGATGAACTTTCCTAACAGAGCAAGCATTTTGGTAATAAAATTCAATAATTTGCAAGCGTTGTTCGTTTGTAAGACGATTCATGATTAAATTATAGACCAAACTGAAGATGTTTGACAGTGACACAAGATACAAAACGTGCGTGAGCTGTCAAAACTAGTGTTGCCAAAAAGACAATAGCAAAAAAATCACTCGTTACTTTGAATTCACAGAAATCTGTTTGTTTTTCCAAAATATGCCAGTCTTGATGAAATTATGAAACAATACTTTTTTATATTTTTTATATAAAAAATTTTATCAACATCTGCAATTTGGAAAAGTTAATTTTTGTATAATTTACATTAAGTAATGTATAGTGTATTTTATAGATTTAATCGCAAAATTTTGTTTGTTTTCAAGCAATGAATGCCTGATAATATATACATATATAATTGCATTTGTTATAAAAATAAAAATAGACTAAAATTTAATATTTATGTGTACACATAAGTTTTTTGGGTCGTGAAAATATTTTCTAATGTTTGCATTTTATTTTGGCTGATCTTGGCCAAATTTCCTTCAAAGTGGCCAAATGGAAAACATCTGTTATTAAAAATATTATTTCTATTCAAATGATTAATGTTTGTGCTTGTTAAAGCCAAAAGAATTTTTTTGCACTCTGGCATTAAAAGATTACCTTTTTTGCGTGGCGAAAAAATTTGAATTTTTTTTTTTTTTAAGCATTTTTTATTTATTGAACTAACAATAAGTATTCAAATCTTGATACTAAATTTTAAATTAAAAATTTGCTTTTTACTTAAGTCCGGCCAATGCTAGACAAAAATTTTTATTATGCGGAGTTATTTCGGTAAAATCATCTACTGAGCAATCTAATGGTGGCAGTGGTATCCCTTCTTCTTCTTCCGGGTAAGGCCACCAAAATTAAGTGTATTGGACGCAAGAGGGTTTGGATGAAGTTCCAGTTTACTGACATACCTTGTCGCGTACCTAGAAAACTTCTCCTTTGCCAGCGGAACACTCAGATTTTTTTGAATTCGTGAATTTTTTACGTACCATGGAGCTGCAGTAATCATTCGATGAATTTTGTTTTGTCGCCATTGAATTTTTTCAATATTTGCCGCTGAGGCGGTGCCCCATAATTGAATTCCGTAGCACCATATAGGTTTTAGAATTGCATTGTATATCAGAAGTTTGCAGTCCAACTTCTATGTCGAGTTTCTGCCCATAAGCCAATTTAGTTGCGCTGCTTTTAGTTTCAACTGAGCGACTTTTGCTTCAATGTGAGACTTCCACGTTAGCCTACGATCGAGTTGTATACCAAGGTACTTGACTTGATTGTGCTGCGGAATAGGTGAGTTGTTAATTTGGATAGGCGCACATGTTTGCTTACACAGTGTGAATGTGACATGAGTACATTTCTGTTCATCAACTTTTATTTTCCAAACATTTAGCCATTTCTCTAACAGCCTATTTACACCAAAGCGAAATCTGCTCATTCGAGATTTCAAGCCAAATCTAGTAGATTTTGAGAAGATTTCCCATACAAAATGAAATCTACTTTATGAGTAGATTTCGACGAAATCTCCTGAAATCTACTCAGTACTAAGCGATGCAACTGTGATTTCTTGCAAAAAGTACTTAAAAATACTACGCTGCAACAAAAATTGCACTATAATGTGGTGTATGCAGTCTCTGGGCGGGCACAAAAAATATACACTTTAATGCTGATGTATTCAGTATCCGATAATTTTGTATTGTCAAACCCGCATGCATAAATTATTTTTGAGCAAATGAAATCTTGCTAGATGTCAAAAAATGGTGGTGTAAACGATATAGACTTCGTTGTAGATTTCAATTCAAATCTACTAGATTTTGAGTTGGTGTAAATGTTAAATAGTCGAACTTATTTCTCTAATATTGAAATGTATTCCTATAAATTTCGTAAAGCTAATTGATGGTTTTCATGAACGCTCAAAACCGCTGTGTCATCTGCAAAGGTAGAAGTGTGGATTCCGGATGTAGTTGGCATGTCGGAGGCGTAAATGGAATATAAAGTAGGACCCAGTATGCTGCCTTGGGGAACACCTGCCTCGATTAGCTGAGTTGGGCTTATAAAATCGCCTTCTCTGATAACAAACTTTCACCCATATAAATAGCTTTGCAGAAGCTTGTGAGTATTTGCAGGCAGGTTTAATGTTATTTTATGCATCAAGCCATCGTGCCACACTTCACTTTATCAAAAGCTTGAGAAATGTCAATGAAAAAAAAATTTTTTCTCCCGACATCGGTCCATATTTATATACGAATACGTTTAGTTCAAATTCGTAGATTCGGTCCAGCCGAATATACTCTTGTTTTTTTTTTTCTGCGATATATCCTAGTTGATTTTTTTCTCCTCATATCGAAAGCATGAAAACAAAAACTCGATGGCATAATATCAACAAATTTTGTGTTCTTCCAAATCGACCCACCCTAATATAAGTGTTATCTGCTTGCGGCAAGTGTACAAATTATATCACACCTCTTAATAATATTGCCACTACAATATGCCAAAAAGCTTTTGCTTTCCAGGCCTTCTGTAAACAAATTTATATTCGTATTTGCTTTAAACCAGATACAATTATTGAGTTTTAACCCTTTTTAAAGGCAAAGTTATTTCGCAGCTACAGGTTTTGTTTGTTGTGTTTTCACTATACCTTTCTTTCCCTAACATCAATTGTTGTTGGAGTACTTTAGCAATAAGTAAAGAAATAATAAAATATAAACCCTTTTCATGCCATTTAATCTTTTAACAAATTTAATTTTATTTTATTAAACACAATTAAGTAAATTGTTTCGGCAACGTGCCAAAATCAAATAATTAAAGTGTTTTCTTTCTCTTACATAGGTAACTGTTCAATAGTGAAAAAAGAGAGTATACACATGATGCATGCAACCCCTCACGATACTAACAAAACCTCAAACTTAAAACGATTTCAATTAAAGTCAAAAACAAAATGAATATCAACCCGCAAATATCCAAAAAGAAAATAAATTATCGCAAAAGCTCAATACCAGTAAACTCACATTCCTCGAAACTTATTACAGTAACGTGTAGTTATTCCCCAGAAAAATCAACAAAATATTGAAGAAAAGGAGAAAATTATGCCAGCGAAAACATTATGGATGAAGCTGGTTTTTATTATGCCCAACTGAACAAGAAAAAGGACTATAAATTATGTAAAGTACAGAAAATAAATTCCTTTAAAAGCTGTAATACACCAGCACAATGTAAGTATCACACAAATGATTTACGCCGCAACACTTTACAAAACGAAGAAGTAAAAAGTATATTTTGCGCGAATAAATGGCATAATGAAAACATCTCTTGCCCGGGTAGTAATTCTCAATTAACGAAAATTTTAAAAAGACTACAGAAAAATCCCTACATGTGCTCATATGTTGCACAAGCAGTAACAGCCGCCGTCTCTACGCTAGCACTGACAGCAGCCGAAACTGCAACCACACCACATGAACGTCTCAAGTTTGTATATGAAAGTTCTCATGCCAACGATGAAAATCCATTTAATAATACATTCACATTAGCCGCTACTTTATCATCATCAGCCTCATCAGCTTCATCGTTATTGCCATCCCACAATTCCGCTTCTTCTGCTTACGCCATTTCGTTTGGCAATTGGAATGATACTTTTGCAGCAGGTGTATCATCGCCGTCTGCCACTTTGTCAGCTACACCATCACCTGCCTCAACATTTGCAACGAATGCCTCAACCCCATCAGCATCAGCATCAGCATCACCAGTCGAAGTGGGAGTTAATGTTACCCTGACGTCTACGGATGACTGGTCACATTTTTATGATCTCATGCTGTCGTGGCAGGGCATTTGCTTGATTGCAGTCTTTTGCGCCTTTATTGTGATCACCATCATTGGCAACACACTGGTTATATTGGCCGTTATAACCACACGTCGTCTTAAAACGGTAACAAATTGTTTTGTTATGAGTCTGGCGGTGGCTGATTTACTGGTGGGTATATTTGTCATGCCACCGGCTGTAGCTGTACATTTAATTGGTAAGTAAGTGGGAGTGTTCTTTTTTGAATTGGTTATCTTATATATTGCGCTTTTGACAATAGTGCTACTTACATAATACAAATGTAAAGAACTTTCGCAGAATAGACAACAACATTGCTTTTTTTTATCATTTATTTAAGCAACTTTATTGGCTTCTAATACTGATAACAAGCAAAAATTATAAGCAGCTTGTTTTCTATGATTCCTAGCTGTTTATATGTCGATACTTCGTAGGAGCTACCGTAATTGTCTGTAGACTTAGAAACCTTGGAAAGAAATTCCCAAACATTCAACTTTATATTCCAAAGTTTTAAATAAATTACGGCTGGTTTAAAAAGAAAAATCTTCAATTCACGCATTGTGTTCGCTACTTTATGGTTGGTGTCATAGCCGAAATTTTTATCAATGAATGTGGGTGCAATAGCTTCCCCGCTGAGATAACGAATCTGAAACTATTTCACGGTTTTTGCGATACAGTGGCATCAATCAATGTATAATTGGAAATCACCTGAAATAGTGAGAAATATTAGTGGGGATAGCTCTTACATTTTGCTCCCCTAAAAGCGACTCAGAGACAGCTATGAAACTTTTTTTTGACCCCGATTAAAGTCACTTACCTCCATCCTGCCGTCCTAATTTTTTGGCTCATGCATTTCTTTTTTTTACCAAACCCCACAAAATTAGAGGTTCTAGCGTATTAAAACTTCACTCATACGATTTTCCATATACATGGTCTGACTAAAAATAATCGTTATTTTGAAATTTCGTGAGTTACATATGTTCGATTTTTGCATTTTTTTGTCCGTTATGTTGGTACAATGTCTGGCAATATCAGACATTTTGGATTGTCACTGTGTTTTTGACAGATAACAACACAATTTAGTCGTGTTTTGTTGTGCTCTTCGATTTTTTACTAAATTTACTAAAACAACATCGCATGGACATCGCTCAGGAGCTGTTGAACGTTATCAACGACGATCCAGATTTCTTCAAAAAGGTCATAACTGGTGACGAATCATGGATGTATTCCAATGGAAGCGCCCAGAAGAGCCAAGACCGAAAAAAGCACATCAAGTTTGGTCAAATGTGAAGGATTTACTCACTGTTTTTTGCGACTGCAATAGCGTGGTGCATCATGAATTCTTGCCACAAGATCGTACTGTCAATAAGGAATACCACCTTGAAGTTAGGTGCCGTTTACGCGAAGCATTTCGTCCGAAACGCATAGAATCATGGACTTCGCAACATGAAAACGTACCAGCAAACACATCGATGATTGTGCGTGAGTTTTTGGCCAAACATAAAATTATTATCATGCCGCTGTATTCACTGAACTGGGCCCCCGCTGACTTTTTCCTCTTCCCAAAACTGAAGACCGATAAAAGAAAGCGATTTGCAACGATTAAGGGAATAAAAAAAAAACGAAACAGGAGCTGTTGGCAATACCAAAAAGTGCATTTCAGGAGTGCTTCGAGGATTGGAAAAAACGCTGGCATAAGTGTATTATATCTGAGATGGATTACTTTAAAGAGGACAAGATAGTTATTGATCAATAAATAAATACTTTTAGAAAAAATTTAAAATAACGGTTATTTTTTGATCAGCCCTCGTATATAACACTAATTTCCCCTTAGTTGTATATGTACTTTAGAGCATCTGGAGTTATATGGCAAAAAAGAGTTTGCCGTACACCACCGATTATTACTGTAAGGCAGTTTCGAAAAATTAAAAAAATTTAGGTTTAATTTTCTGATATTAGAATGGTACATTAGGTGCTAGGAACTGAGATCTGATTGATAAATACTAGAACCGGGTTTCTAAGGTCAATGACCATTAAAGCCTCCTGGAGGCAAAAATATCGAGCAAACATTAAGATCCGACTGTAAAAGCCGAAGATGTAACTAAAATTGTATTTTGGTGACCCCTATGTGCAGAAAAAAAAAACAATAAAAAACTTTTTTCTGAAACTTTATATTCGGTAGTGTAATGCAAACTTTTTTTTATACGCCCTAATGTACTTACAAATTATTTTTCCGACAAAATTTTTTTTGATTTTACTTTTACTACAGTGTGGCGCAGAACTTCTTCAATGGTTAGAATGTTCAATTGCTTTTTTTACGTTATCTACAATTTTTACTTTTATTTTATAACTTTGTGAAGAAGACTTAGGAAATTTAACATGGAACAGCATTCAAAATGTTTTGAGTCTTATTTTGAAAATCAAAGGCCATTTACTTTGATGCAACGTTCATAACGTAAGTATTGGACCTTCAGCCTCTACAATACACTGCCTGGTTGCACACTTTGGATACACTTCCGTGAACCGGAAGGCCACTTACGGTCCACATGGAAGAAAAATATCCAACGTGTTGTAGGTAGTGTACAGGATAGTCAAGAAACATCAACAAGAAGACGTTCGGCACAACTGGGGCTATTGCGGAGGTCCGTTCAGTGGAGTTTAGCCATATTGCACATGTTCTCGCGTTATAATTTTTTATACGTAAGCCAAAAATGATCCCCATTAATTTATTTTCTAATAAAATAATAATAATAATTAACACTTATATCAAAAACTTATTAAACACTTAAACCATAAAGGTAGTTCTTGGCCACGCTGTATAATCTGTGATCATAATAACGTTAATTGGGTTTTATTTTCTTTTATTTGTTTCCTAAAACTCTTGCTTTAATAGATTTCTTCTAAAACAATAAGAAATATTTGCTGAGTTTCTAGGGGCTTTAGTCCTCCCGTTTAAATAGACTGATCTATCCGGAATTTCCTTTCTACATTTTACTGATAAAGCTTTCAAAATCAGAACAACAGTTTCACCATTTACTTCTTAGAAATATGTAAATCTACAAACCTTTCCTTTTTAAAATATTAATAAAGATTTGAGATGAGTATTAATAAACTTTTTCTTTTTTTAGTAGAAACTCACACCAAGTTCGCTTCAATTTTTACAAATTTTCCCCAAAGCGAGAAATTTTTTTGGGATTATTTTTAGCAGCAACTAAATAACTTTTTATTCTAGATATTCGTATGAAAAAAAAAAAATAAAGAAAAATTTTAAAAATATGTTTCCTCACATACGAGTACTACTTTTACTTTGTAGTTGAAATTAATCACTCAACCTTTTGTTATTTCTTGTTCTTGTAAAAGATACAGCAACAGCTAATAAATATTGTGAGTTTCTCATTTTGAAGCTTCTCAGAGGAAATATTTTGCTAATAGTGAGATAAGGTGTTAAACTTTATGAAGACAATTTGTTTCTGCAGCATTTCAACCTCCTTCTATTTACTCTTGTGTCTAAAAATAATGAGAAATTTTAAATACCTTTGTGCGCTCTTCTTCACCAGCTACTATTTCTCTTTTTTGTTTTTGCTGAGAATGTTTATTTAATATTTTTTTCTTTTTATTGTCTTCTGGAAAAGATGGAGTTAACAAAAATTCTTTGCTTTAGGTTTAACTGAACTTTTTCTTTGTCTAAATGTAAAAAAAGTTGTAATAAATTAAATCGTTCTTTTTATTTTAAATTCTTCGGCTCACAAAGCTGGTGCAATTAAAGGAAAACATTAAAACAAATTAAGTACAACAGAAACAAATGAAAAGTTTGAATTCGGTTGCCCCGAATCTAACGTACTCTTCATGTGTCATTAGGTGTGTTTCTTTACTTTCCGGGCAAGTTTCGGGCAAAAGAGAGCATGCATGAGTTACTCTCAAATACAGATAAAATTTACCTAAAGTACGGGAACGCAAAAAGCCAAATTTCTAGCCCAAAAAGAAACATATGCTGTGTTTTGATATGGCAAAAAAAATTGTCACTTAGTTTTACGAAAAAATACTGTGATATTTTTCACTTTTCAGCTTTTAAGGTCTTTTGTACATTCCTGTGTATTTAATTTTTATATAAAAACACTGAAATGATTTGTATACGAGTTGATTCAAATGAACTTTGTTTCTTTGCTATTGTTTATTTTTCGAACAGCTGATTGCTTAATTACTTGCCCAAACTAGCCCGAAGAAAAAGTACGGGCTGTTTAGTGCAAGAAGAGGAAGCATACTATTCTCTCAAAAGCGCTCTCATTTGCCCAATTTTAAAGTACGGGAACGCTTTTCGTGCAAATTGGGATCCCGCGGGATCCCAAAGTAGAGTAAAGAAACACACCTATTATGATATTTAAAACTTTGACTATATAAAAAAAATATCAGCCTCATTTGTCAGAAAATGTTCAAGATTAAAAAAAATTTAATTAAATATTTCTTCATATGCCTACAGAAAGTTGAAATTTCAAATTTTTTTTCAACAAGTGTGTTTCTTAATTCTGCGAAATTTCTGTACACGCTAATTCGAAGAAAAAAGTTGCTGAAAAGAATGTTTGTCAATGAGAAGAACAGCAGCGACAAGGAAAGAATTTATAAAAAAAAGTGGTTTGTTTGTTCATGTGATGGTGTTAGTGCAAGTAATTTACTTACGCTTTAAGCTAAATAAGTATGTATGTGTTTCAGTTATAACCCTGTCAGCAAGTTTGTGGTCGACTACAAATAAAATCAACTGACAGTTCACTTATTTGTCGTAACTACACACGTACTAACTGTTTGAGGAAGGGTAAAATTAATGGAAGGATACAGCATATTGCGTTTCAAGTTTTCGCTGAAAATAGACAGTATAATGTAAACATATATGACTCATACTTATTCATTCAATTATATAATATATAATACTATCCAATAACTAAAAAAAAAAATTGTCTTTGAAATTTAGGTTTTTGTATGGGAACGGCGCTAATGAGTAAAGATAGTAGCTAGCTATGTTACTTAATAAAAATGGTTTATAAATCACGCCTCGATAACAAACTATAATAACAATACAATAATAGCAATAAAAAATGCATTATACGGATAACTATCTGGTTTATAACCAGATAATTATCCGTATAATGGATTCACATAAAAATTCATTCAAAAAATCCCCCACTTCCCCGGCAACAATATGGCAACTTTAATTTTCCCACTAAATCAAATGACCGTTAATAGTTCAGATACACGTTCCACGACCACAATGCGCACCGATTATGAAAAACCGGTTTCGATTTGGCTAGCGAAACGGTCAAAATCCCTCCCCAAACCCTCTCTCTTCCACATAAGCAATACAACGACTACAATTTTCGCACTAAACCGAATGACTATTTATGAAAAACCAGTTCCAAAACGGTCAGCGAGGTGGTATCGAATTTTTTTTAGGAATTCCTAAAACCAACTTTATGAATCCCCAAAATCTCCCCACTTCCTGGATGCAATTTGGCAAATCCAGATTGTTAAATTCTGGTAAAGCACAAAGTTTGGAGTGAAGTTCTTGTGTTCATCAGTGTGAACCACTTGATACTATATTTATTAAACACAATTTGTGTCTAAATTCAATAAATTAAAAGGTAATAATTTGTAAATAAAGTACCCAGTTTATTGGAAAGAAAACAATAAGTCCCATTTATTTAATTTTCTCTTCCCCAAACACCCATAACTCACTCCGGGTTAATTATATCCAAAATTCTGCATTGAAGCAGAATTGGGTTAAACAAATTTGCTGTTGAAGCTCAAGAAAAGAACAGCAAATTTGTTCACAATTTTTACCCTACAACAGCAGCACTGTACATACAGTTTTGGCAGGTCTGCATTTAATCAGAAACAATACTATAGTTGAATTAAAAAAAAGAGCCATCATTTTTTTTTTTTTTTTTTTTTTTTTTTTTTTGTGGGTTAAAGGGTGAAGAGTAAAAATAATCATATTAAAAAATCCTTCAACTGTTGCGTTGCAGGCAGATAATTTGAAAACTCACACACTTTGCTTAATAAAACACGTTTTTGGAATAAAATAGAATTAAAAAAAAAAAAAAAACAACAGCAAACAATACAATTTCCAGAAGCAGCAACCTACAACGTTCTACAGCACCGCTGCCTGTTCAAAAATCTTGTTTCTTTTCTCTCATTTTCTTCAAGTATTGTGTTATAGTAATTTGCTTATGTAATTTGTATCTTAAAATGATAATATAATTGTGTGTGTGTGTGTGCGTGTGTGTGTATGTGTTTGTGTCAAATAAATCAAGATAACAGCTGAAGAATTAAAAATTTAATAGCAGGTAGACGAAAAGACAGCAGTTCTTTTAACAAATTTGGAAATTCTGAGAACATTTAAACTAAAATGCTTAAAGTATTTTATGAAATGTTTTCTTTTGTTATTCTTAATCTTTTGCATTTTACTCGGATATTCATCTTTTTACCAGAACAAAACTTTGCTTTGTTGGTTCGTATGAGTTCACTTCTATCGTTCTGTTTATTTGTTAAACTGTCTCCAGGGACTTAGGTTTTTTAAAGTAAGATTTCTGAAATTACATAAAAAAGGTTATTTATACAAATGACATTAAATTAGAGTAGATTTTCTAAGCTTAAGAACATGAAAATTTAGAAGAAGCAAATAATATGTCTTATTTGCTGTAAAAGCCTTAGTGAAAAATTATAATGGGAATCATGCTTTCCATTTTAAAAATTAATCAGCTTTAATGGCAAAGGACGAATATGTTACTATGATATACACACACTCATATACGTTTAAAGCTCTCGCATAGTCTAGAGGCTGTGTAGATTTTTGATAAGGGATACAAATTGAAAATTCGTTTTAAGATAGTTTAAATTTGAGAAAGTGTCTTGTGATTGTCATAGCCAAACCAAACCCCCAGGGGAACAGGTTTTGCCTTGGCAAATTTCAAACCAGGGCAGTTAGTATCCTTGGTGATTTTTTGGTGTTGGTGTTTTTCGGAGACTAACAACTTCCCGAGGTTTGTTGCGTTTACAACAGATACTTGTGCTGTAAGAAACCAGTGGCGATGGTTGACGAGTGAGTTGGTTTCACTCATTACTGGAAATTTGCATACAGAAGGGGTTAAAAGGCCGAACTGTTCAACAGCATCCGATCTCCATCCGATTTCTTTACTATTTATATCACCTACATCCGACCGAAAAGGGAATATAACTCTCATGTTTCGGTCAGTGCCTCAAAGTCTATTTTGGGGTTACTCGACCGTGTGCCGGAGAGGGCGAAGAAGCTTATCGATGACAGTAGGCTATCCAACGCTATTGACTCACTGGAGCAGCGACGCAGTGTAGGGTGAGTTACTCTGTTCTATCGTTACTACAATGGATTTTGCTCTGACGAGATTAGGGATCTTGTTCCCGAAACTCGCACATTTTTGCATAGCACGCGCTCATCGTACAGAGCTCATCATTTGTGGTCGACTGTCCGGGGAATCGTACTAGGCATTACAGAGAGAATTTGTTCTTCAGCCATACGCTTCGTCTGTGGAACAAGTTGCCTGCAGACGTGTTTCCTGTGAGTTATAACGTTGGAAGGTTCAAGGCCTCTTTTCCCTTCCTCCCAACCTATTTTCCTAATTCTGGTACAATGCACTGCATATGTAGGGGTTATCCCCTGACTGCTGGTCCAAGATAAAAAAAAAACACTATATTCACCACCACTACTGTATTGACCGGAAACACTACTCTCTCTCTCTACTGTCTCTTTTCCCCTCCTCACAACCTATTTTCCTAGTTCTGGTACAATGCACTGCATATAACATATGCAGTGTTATCTTGTACCAGTACTCAGGGGACATCTCTTAAAAAAAAAGAAATTGCACATATGGCAAAATTTTTTACCTGTGTGAGCCTAGTTAGCCACACGAGGGTGCTGATGAATCGTGATTAATTCACCCCGTGTCTCTTTTCCCCTCCTCACAACCTATTTTCCTAGTTCTGGTACAATGCACTGCATATAACATATGCAGTGTTATCTTGTACCAGTACTCAGGGGACATCTCTTAAAAAAAAAGAAATTGCACATATGGCAAAATTTTTTACCTGTGTGAGCCTAGTTAGCCACACGGGGGCACTGGTGAATCGTGATTAATTCACCCCGTGTATCATCAGATAAGGCCATAAAAGCAGCTGCTGATATAAATTTTTTTCACTACTGTCATATCCAATCCTTCTGATTGTCCTATTCAAACAATAGGGGGACACCCGACACCTGGAGCTTTTGTGGATACCAGGGCATAGTACTATAAACCAGTCAGAGATATTGTAGCGGGTGAACTGGCAAATATCAGGGTCAAAAGAAGATTAACAAGACGGTAGAAATCTCGTTTATATATTATTGTGAAAACGAAAAATAGCGGCAATTTGCTGAGACTGATGAAGACAAAAGATCGTGCCATTTTTGATGGAGCCTACCATTGGATCACTAAGCTAACATGATCTGTATACGATTGTACGAGGACTGTGGCCCTCAGCAGGTTTCTCTGGTAAATGTTGCGTATTTTGTTGGCGCTTTTGACAGGATATTGTCACACAAGAATACATGCTAGGAGTTTCAGTCTTCCATTTAATGGTTTTAGTGGAAGTTGTAGCGATGAGGAGAAGGAAAGGAGAGTTGTTTTTAATCAGACATACAGTAATTTTATCCGGTTTTTGGGTTGATTTGGAGTGGAAGCATATAAGTATCCTGGTGTGCTGGTTTCACAACACTGCGTATTGTATTAAAACGGTATTTATTGAAAATATTTTAGGCTGGCGTTGTCACTGGAGACAAGTACTTACCAATCTTGCTTAATAATATCTAATTCAAAATATGATAACAATAAAATAATTAGGAGAGCTATTGACTTAAAAGCCTGTCAAGGTAATTATATCAATACTATCATTCGATACAAAAAAAGACAAGCGATTGTTTTGCAGTATATACAAGATAACTGACTGAAAAGCGATAATTTGAATGCAGGACTATGTTAGCTGTTGCAGAATTATTACTACCTTTGCTTCCTCTTTATTCATATCCAAAACCTCATTCAAATTACTTTAAAATTGTGTCTTTTAGAAGATAATTTCTCAAATTATTTTCTAAAGCGTGAATGAAACTTAACAATTTATATGTATTAGTCACGAAACAAGCTTTTTGAGCTATAACTTTGTTGCAATAAAGGAGCGATATACATACTTATATATACACTAACCATTTAATATTAAACCTATACACTGCGTATACTTGCGAATTAATTCTGGAAATTATGAACAATTACTTATTAAGTATACGCTACCACAATCTAAATTAAGTTAAAAATATAACATGAAGAACAAAGGAAATCTTAATAAGATTTTAGAGAAAATTATTGTTTTATAAATCTTTTTTTATAGTTCACTCATTGAATTAGTAGCAAATTAATTTAAAGTTTCCACGACTGCCTTATTGCTTTGTTGCTTAATATTACCACTTATATTTTAAGTGCTTTAACTAAGAATTTATTTATTTTTTTATTTAAGAATTTACACTTGTCTTATTATGTGGCTTTGATTGATATTGTTTAAGGTTCCTGGCAACTTGGGTGGGTGCTTTGTGATATCTGGATTTCTTTGGATGTTCTTTTGTGTACGGCTTCTATCTTAAGTTTATGTGCTATTAGTATAGACAGGTAAGATTTTTCTTTCTTGCATTAATTGAAAATAATTGCACTTTTGAAACACCTAACATTATGGTTTTCTTTTTCTTTGCTTTAACTTCTACTTCAAGATATTTAGCTGTAACACAACCTTTGACTTATTCTCGAAAGCGCCGCTCGAAACGTTTAGCTCTGTTAATGATACTTATTGTTTGGGTTTTAGCTTTGGCTATAACTTGTCCACCCATATTGGGATGGTAAGTAATATTAGTATTAATAATCGTAAGTAAAGATGTCAAAACATTAAGAACCTATGATAAAAGCCTTATCATGAAAACAATAAGCACCAGCCAATACACAAGTGGTATTTATAAGTTGGTCACAAACTGTCAACCATTAGTTTTTAAGCTAGATATAAATAAAAATATTTTCTTGGCCAACTCGATTTTCCATTTTATTTATTTTTCTTATTTCTTTAAACCCCGAAAACTAAAAAAACAAATTTTCTGTTCGATATAAATTTTGGTTACAAACACAATGACTCAAACCAAAATTGCATGATTGTAGTTGTGCTATAAATAATCTCTTCTCCCATCTCATACATGTAGATAATATACGTACGAATGTGTATATGTGTATTTAACCTCATATGCAATATTTTTTTCATTAATCTTGTTAATATTTGCTTTACTTGTAGGTACGAACCGGGTCGTAGAGATTTAAATGAATGTCGTTACAACCAGAATGAAGGTTATGTGATATTTTCGGCAATGGGTTCGTTTTTCATTCCAATGGCCGTAATGATTTATGTTTATGCAAGAATATCCTGTGTGATTGCAAACAGACATGACAACATGACCGATATAAGCGTCCATAATAAGGTGAGTTTTAAAAAAATTTGTATGATTACAATTTAATGTAATGCCAATATTGGAAAATAAATGCTATAAACTACAAATTACACACAAGAAGATACAGAATAAATAGATTTAAAGCTTTTTATGATTAAATTTGCAAAAAAAGAAATAGAAATTCTAAATACAAAATATAAAATATAAAAAAGAAAGATTTGTAACATAATCTTTTCACAGAAGTAAACTAAACTATTTCTAAGAAAAAGGGAATCTTAATAAATATAAATTACAATATATACGACTATATGATGGTTACTCTAAAACTTCATTTTAGAGTAAGCATCAACCACAAATTACTTGGCAATTGGTTGAAGTTCAATGGATCATTTAACAACAGCTTTACGGTAGGTTTTTGCTAAAAAGGTGCATAAAATCAGTTTATTTTTTAAATAAACTGTTGAGCTAATAGTTTTCAAAATGACCGAGGCAGTCTTCAACAATTGCTTAAGAAAGTACTAATTGAAACAATTACGGTTTAAATAAAACATTTTTTAAAATAATTCCTTGCAACAGCAGAAAATTTCTAGACCAATAAGTGTACATTTAGAAACCTTACCTGTCATAAAATAAAACTAAATCAGACTTTGAAATGTATAATTTTAAAAAAGTTTATGTACAGAAATTACTATATTTAATAAAGTACCTTTCAAAAATTAGCAATCACTCAATGGCTGAAATGTGGATATTCCAAAGTAGACAGTTTTGATTAAAGTACCTTTTAAAGAAAGTAATTTCAACGTGTTTAAAAATCAATTTTGCCAACATTTCACAAAATTTTTTTCCAAATGTTGTGTTTTAATATAACAACAAGGTGGCGTAAAAGTAATCCTCCTATCAGAAAATGCTATAAATTTTGCGATTGACGCCTAATGTCAGTTCTGTTTTGACATTTGTGTAGTAAACACTTGCCAAATATACGTTAATAAACAATGTTACGCTACACTGCTCCAGAACGCAGAATATTGGTGACTAATTATTTGACCCCAACAGGAAGATGATTTTTTATCAAAAATAATCATGAGTGATGAGACCCATTTCCATCTTAGCGGATACTTAAATAAGCAAATGAAAATCCACGAAGAGCCATTACACCCGCTCAAAGTCATTGTATGGTGTGCTGTTTTCGCTGGAGGACTAATCGGACCTTTTTTCTTCGAAGACGTCGCGGGCCAAACGGTTATTGTGACCATTTACAATAATCGTTTGGCCCGCATGGTGGGCGCTACAGAGCAATGACCAACGAGTTCTTTTTGCCGCAATTTGATGAATTGGGATTGGAAAACATGTGGTTACAACAGGACGGTGCTACGGCACACACTGCACGTGCCACAACCGATATGCTGAAGGATGCATTTCCCGGGCGCCTAATCTCTCGTTTTGGCGATTTGCACTGGCCAGCAAGATCGCCTGATTTGACCGCTGCAGACTTCTTTTTGTGGGTCTTTTTGAAGTCGCAGGTTTATGTCAACAAGCTTCAGACTCTTGCAGCTCTTAAAGACAATATCCGTCAAGAATGTGAGGACCTATCGCCGAAAGTTTTGGTCAATGTAATGATAAATACTATAAAAGGGCACAAATGACAATCAACTGCGGTGGCGGCCATGACATCATATTCTCGACTTAAAAAAGAATCAAAGTTTTTTTTTTTTTTTTTTTTTTTTTTTTTTTTTTTTTTTTTTAATTACTGCCAAAAAACATCTTAAGGTTACTTTTGCGCCACTCTTTACATGCTTCCAAAACGAAACTTTTTTCTTTTTATAAAACATAAATACCTTTTAATTAAAGTACAGTTTAATATAAGTGCCTTTTAATAAAATACCGCTAATTTACTGCCTTTTAATTAAAATACTTTTTAGCAAAAGTAGCGCTTAATTAATGTTTCTTTGAGCTAAAGTACCTTTTAATAATAATTTGCTTTTAATAACAGTGTTTTTCAATAACAGTACCTATAAAAAAAACCCCCTTTTAATATAAACACGTTTGAAAAAGAGTATATTTTAATAAAAGTTCCTCTCAATAAATCTAAATTTTAGTTCTTTTATTAGAAGTACTTTTAATCACCTTAAAAAAATACTTTTTAATTAAAGTAAAACGTACTTACTAAAAGTAATTTTAACTAAAATTGTAATAAATGTACCTTTCAATAGAAGTACCTTTTAATATATATACCTAGTGATAACAGTAACTTTTATAAATAGTATCTTTTAATAAAAGTACCTTATACTAAAAATACTTTTTAATAAAAATACCTTTCAATATTTGCAAGTAATTCGTTCAGCTCAAGGTCCTTTTTGTTTTTGTTAAAAAATATTTAATGTATTTTTTTTTTTAACAAAAACAAAAAGGACCTTGAGCTGAACGAATTACTTGCAAATATGGAATTAAATAATGTTCAAAGCAAATAGGATCAAGAATTCAAATACCTTTCAAAAATAATATCTGTTAATAAAAGTACCTTTCAATAATAGTATCTTGAAATAAAAATAGCTTTTAACAAAAGTACGTTTTTGAATAAAATACATTTTTAATAAAAGTACTTTTATTAAAATTAACTTTTAACAAAAGCAGTTTTAAGCAAAGTGCTTTTATATTCTTTCGAAGTTTTTATTAATAAAAAAGTATTTTTGATTAAAAGGACTTATGATTAAAATTACCTTTTAATAAAATTACGGTTTATTACAAATAATAATTTTTAATAAAAGTTCCTGTTAAAAAAATTACGGTTTAACAAAAGTACCTTTTAACAAAAGTACCTTTTAACAAAAGTAACTTTTAACAAAAGTACCTTTTAACAAAAGTACCTTTTAAAAAAGTACCCTTTAACAAAAGTATCTTTAATAAAAGCACTTTCTAATAAAAGTTCCGTTTAATTAAACTGGCTTTTAATAAAAATACATTTTTATAAAAGTACCTTTTAATAATATTACCTTGTAAAAATAGTACATTTTTGATTAAAGTACATTTTTAATAAAAGTACTTTTGATAAAATTACCTTTTAATAAAATCAGCCTTTAGCACTTTTATACTCTATTAAAATTGTTGTAAATAACAAAATTACAATTGGTTAAAAGTACCTTTTAATAAACTTACCTTTTATCAAAAATATTATTTAAAAATATTTTTTAATAAAAGTACCTTTTAACAAAAATACCTTTTAATAAAAGCACCTCTAATAAAAGTTCTTTTTAATTAAATTGCCTTTTAATAAAAATACACTTTTAAAAAGTAACTCTTAGTAAAGGTACCTTTTAATAAGAGTACCTTGCAATAAATGTAACTTTTATTAAAAGTACCTTTTAGATTAAAGTAGATTTAATAAAAGTACCTTTGTAAAAATAACTTTAATAAGCACACCTTTTGACAAAAGCTGCTTTAAACAAAGTTTTTTTTATATTCTTTAAAAATTACTATTTATAATAAAAGTACCTTTGATTAAAAGTACTTTTAACCAGAAGTACCTTTTCATAAAATAAATAATATTATATTATTAAAAATAAAATAATAACAAAAAAATAATAATAAACGTTCTTACAAATACTTTTTATATATACATGGTCTGATCAAAAAATAACCGTTATTTTCAAATTTCGTATATTAGATTTTCCCAGTTTTTTCTGTTGTGTTGGTACACATCTGTCTGTTTTATATATGTTGGCAATATCAGCCATTTCGGATTGTCAATTTGTTTTTGACAGCTAAAAGGGTTAGTCGTGTTTTGGTGCGCTCTTCGATTTCTTACTAAATTTACTAAATTTTGAACAAAAACCATGTCGTATGGATATCGCTCAGGAACTGTTGAACATTGTCAATGACGATCCAGACTTCATCGAAAAGGTCATAACTGGTGAGGAATCATGGGTGTAGGGCTGATATTGAAACTAACACACAATCATCTCAATGGAAGCGCCCAAAAGAGCCAAGACCGAAAAAGCACGTAAAAGTTCGGTCAAAGTTTAAGTTTCTGCTGATTGTTTTCTTCGACTGCAATGGCATGGAATATCATGAATTCTTGCCAGAAGGTCGTGCAGTCATTGAAGAATACTACCTTGAAGTTATGCGCTGTTTGTGCGAAGCAACTCGTCAGAAGCGCACAGAATTGTAAAAAGGCAATCATGAATTTTGCGCTATGATAACGCACAAACT
Organism: Thecocarcelia acutangulata; assembly: GCA_914767995.1. Taxonomy (NCBI): domain Eukaryota; kingdom Metazoa; phylum Arthropoda; class Insecta; order Diptera; family Tachinidae; genus Thecocarcelia; species Thecocarcelia acutangulata. Next base: position 31,954,342 of record OU612094.1, on the reverse strand, counting down.
CACAATTCAAAGCCAGTGCGTGAGTTTTTGGCCAACAACGAAACCATTATAATGCCATAAACACCGTTTTCACCGGACTTGGTCCCCGCTGACTTTTATCTCTTCCCTAAAGTGAATGAAAGGAAAGCGTTTTGCTACTATTGAGGAAATAAAAGAAAAATCGAATTAGGACCTAATGGCGATACCAAAAAGCGCGTTTCAGAAGTGTTTCGAGGAAAGGAAGACACGCTGGCATAAGTGCTTATGCCAGCTTCGAATTGTAAGCTTGTGGAAGACACGCTGGCATAAGAGTTTTATACCTGAGGGGGATTACTTTAAAGGGGACTAGATAGTTCTTGATGAATAAATAAATAATTTTTGAAAAATTTTAAAACAACGCTTATTTTTTGAGCAGCCCTTGTATATATATCTTTTCAAGTACGTGTTAGCTTCCCCGGCAAGTTACCCTTAGTAAAGGCCTTTAAAAAGTACTTCAAAATAAGTAACTTTAAGATAATCATTTTTAAAACACAATATTATACGAGGTTTCCTCTTGGTAAAGAAGTTTTTCAAACAAGTGCAATTTAAATAAGTAAAATATGTATTGTAACATTTAAAAAAATACGTTTTAAAAACACTTTCTTTAAATATATCCTCTAAAGTATATCCGCTTAACAGCCAAGTTGAAAAAATATTAAAAAATGAGTATCAAAAAATTAATGGCTCACAACATTGCCACGAATTTAATTCTAAGAAAGACACTTTAAAATGTAGTTGTGACAACTGCAACTAAAAATTTCACTGGAAGTAAAGTTTTTTTATATAGAAGAATAGTTTTGTTGTGTAAAAAATGTTTTTCTTTTTAAATTATTCAATATAACTTAATACCTTAATGTATCCCCAAAAAGAGAGATATTTTAAAATTGGAAACAAAATTAGAACCTGCAGATATTTTTGAATAATCTACCTTAGTGAAGTCATGTTCGCCCAGCACTCATAAACACTCTTGTTGAGATTTCTTTTTCAGTTTACAGCAGTTTGTTAGCAGCTTTAATTTCCTTTCAATGCTTATTTTGTTCTTTTCTTACTTTACAGAAGTTCAAACGATACACAGCCGCTGATGTTGACAATGAATTGGATCCAGATTTATCAGAGTATTACTTAAGTTCTGGGCAAAAGAAACAACAAGCAGCCAGAACATTGTCCAATCAAACTTTAGCCAAAGACTTCCAAGAGATTATAGCTTCCGACAATAAAATCAGCAATACAGTACAGTGCCATTCATTGCTGGCATTGCAACAAACAGCCACATCCCCAACGAACAAAAATGGTTGCTATGAAATGAAAAGACCAGCATCATTGAAACGTTCGCCTACTGCCTCATCAGTTACGACCCCTATGACAAGTACACCGTGCACGACAGGAGGAATTGCAACAGCCACATCAGCTATTGGTATGGAAAATCCTTGGTCGTTTACAGCCACCAACCAACAGCCACAACATTATCTCCAGCATGCACATCCCAACAAACAAATGCGTACGCACAACACAGCTGGCACTTCTTTAACACCCGACGCAATCGCCACAGGCAGCGGCTCCTCCATACTCAGACCTCACACACCCCAACTGCGATCACATCACCATCAGCACTCACACCACTACACAAACAAATCACTGTCAAATCGCATTTCGTCACTGAAAAAGGAAACCAAGACCACACAAACCCTCAGCATTGTTGTGGGCGGCTTTATTGCCTGTTGGTTGCCATTCTTCATCAACTATTTAATAACACCATTCCTGGACGAGGATCAGGTTAGCAGTACATTGGCCAAAGTACTGACCTGGCTGGGCTGGTTCAACAGTGCCATTAACCCCTTCATTTATGCATTCTACAGTGTTGACTTTCGTGCTGCCTTCTGGCGTTTAACGTGCAAACGTTTCTTTTCATCCTCATCCAAACCACAATTTCCCACAAACACCATGTCCATACGACGATAGTCAAATTTTACTAATAGAGTAGAAAAGCAGCAACAACAACGTCAACGTTTAAAACAAAGCGATTAAGACATTAAATGTTTAAGAATTTTAGATTGTAAAACAAAAGAACAAAATTATAATTAAAGAAAATTTTAAATCATCAACAAAAAAAAGAAAAAAAAAACAAGAAAACAAAAGAAGAAGACTAAGGATGTTTTAAAAAGTATTTTAAAAGTGTTTTAATTTGTCTTTTATTATTACTGAACTAATCCCTTCTTTTGTTGGTTAAAAAGGGTGGGGGTAGTGCAAAGAAAAAGTTTTTAGAAATCTGTTATTTTCATCATACGGGTTTCATCAAAGAATGATGCAGAATTGTACGAAGTGTTTTTAAGTATTTAAATTGCTTATTCTTATTTCATGCATCAAAGAACTTTTCATTAAATTAATTTCAGCTTACGAGTAATATGAGAGAAGTATTTGGAAACCTATTCCGGCGACAGTGAAATTTCACCATTTCTCTTTTTAGAAAGTTTCACTTATCTCATGTTCTTGTAGAAACTCTGGAAAAAAGGATTTAATCGGTATTTAAATATAATTAGAAAAAAAAAATTAAATAAAATGTGATCCAATCAAAACGCAACGTCGTGCGTAAATATTGTAAAAAGATTTCAAAGGATTATTTCAATAATTTTAATTATGATACACTGAACCAAATTTCCTCGGTATTATTAACTAAAAAATTTAGGAAATCCTTCACGAAAAAAAAATATTCAAATCAAAAGATTTTTTTCCAAAACGTAATAAAATTTATTCATATAAACAACTGTTATTCGATTCAACTCCAATGGACTTTATTAAAAACATAAATTTACACAGTTCCAAAAAAATTTGTTAAAACTGTGTGCAAAATTTTGTTGAATCAGTAAAAATTTGTTTAAAATAGTAGTAACTACGAGGGCTGTTCGGAAACTTCTTAGCCTAGCACAAAAAGCGCGGTATAAACAGAAAAAAGTTAAGTGCTTCATCTCTGCTATGAACACATGTTTAATTGTTTCGATCTGGTAACTCCTTCGATCTGGTGGTTAAATTTCAAGGGCCGATATTGATTTTAAATAAAACACAAACTATTTAGGAAATTATTGTAGTTTTATTTTATTATGATATACTGGTATTAATCAATTATGTATGAAACAGAATATCGGCCAAATAGGCGCCGCAGCCACGGCGGCACACCTCCATCTGATGGTCCAAATTTTCGATGACCCTGAGGCATAATGGAGGTTCTATGCCTTTAATGTGCCGAATTATCTCATCCTTTAGCTGTTGAATTGTTGCTGGCTTATCGACGTACACCTTTTCTTTCAAATAACCGCAAAGAAAAAAGTCCAACGGGGTCAAATCACATGATCTTGACATCGCCATTACGTGAGATAACACGGCCATTGAATTTGTTGCGCAAAAGAGCAATTGTTTCGTTGGCTGTGTGGCAAGTGGCACCGTTCTGCTGAAACCACATATCGTCTACATCCATATCTTCCAAGTCGGGCCATAAAAAGTTCGTTATCATCTCACGATAGCGAACACCATTCACAGTAACTGCCTGACCGGCCTCATTTTGGAAAAAATACGGCCCGATGATGCCGCCAGCACATAAACCGCACCAAACAGTCACTCTTTGTGGGGGCATTGGTTTTTCGACAGTCACTCTTGGATTCTCATTCGCCCAAATGCGGCAATTCTGTTTATTGACGAATCCACTGAGGTGAAAATGTGCCTCATCACTGAAGATGATTTTCTTCGAAACTTGATCATCATTTTCATAATAAGTCTGGATAACTTTAACACGTTGTTGGATTGTGTATCTCTCTATGGTTCAAATTGAGTAAGTCTGGAATAGAGAAATGTCAAATAAAATTTGGAAAAAAAACTGGGCGTTTAGGTGTGGTTCACATTCAACATCGGCCTTAGAAATTTAACCACCCGATAGAAACACGTGTTCACAAAAGACGCATTCGCGGTTTTTTTTTTTAAAGGAAAAATTAGAAATGCGGGGAGTCATTAAATATTTACACAAAAAAGGGTTATCGAGACAAGAAATTCATAATAAAATGGTGAATGTATTAGGTGAAAGTGCTCCTTCATATCCAACAGTAAAAAATTGGGTTACTGAATTTACGTGGTCGTACAAGCATTGAAGATGAACCACGTAGTGGACGTCCAAAAACAGCAACAACAACAGAAATTTTCGCTAAAGTGGCACACTTATTTCACAAGTGAAGCGTTCGGCTGAAAAACTAATTCTCTCTGTAATACGTAGTGCGGCTTCCCGGGTAATCAACCACAAAAGGATGAGGTCTGGACGATGAACATGTGCTATACAAAAATAAGCGAATTCCGGGAACTATATCCCTAATCTCAGAGCAAAATCCATTGTAGTAACGATAGAACAGAGTAACGCACCCCACACTGCATCGATGCTCCAGTGAGTCAATAGAGTTGGATACCCTACTGTCACCGATGAGCTTCTTCGCCCTCTCCTGCACACGGTCGAGTAACCCCAAAATAGACTTTGAGGCACCGGCCCAAACATGAGAGTTGTATTCCATTTTTGGTCGAGTGTAGGTGGTATAAATAATAAGGAGATCAGATGGAGTGTAGTACATCTTATAGCGGTTTCATAGGTATTTGAGAGCATTCGATTATCCTCAGCCACAGGATTCTCTTTTCCCGTTCTCACAAACTGCTTTCCTAATTCTGGTATAATGCACTGCACATAATAGGGATATTTCCCGAGTACTGGTCCAAGATTAAAATTAAACTCTCCCGCTAAGAGATCTAATCTAATATGTTTAATCGAGGATAAATTTATGATACAGACACAAATCAATTAATATTTCAATGGCGTTATGTTTACAAATTCCTGAGTGGGTGTCATACACACGATCTATTTCTTTCGTCTACCACTTACCGCTACAGCCATCCATTTCAAAAGTTTGGAGGCAAAGGTTGATAGTTTATAAGCCCGTGACCGAAGTTTCGTGTTGATAGAACGTTTTTTGGCCACCAATTCCATACATCTGCAACTTTAGTAGATTAGGGCGATGAGTTTTTTGGTAGACAGTTTTAATTCAGTCAAATTCTTTGGTTTCGTTTTGTATTCTAGTTACTTGCCATTACCCTATGAAATGTTTAGTTGCCAAATAAAGACATGGAGGCAGTGGAAAGGGAAGTTTAAATAATAATTTCCCTGAGAATTTTTGTTAGAGCTACATACTTGCATGAGGATTCAGCTTACGCAGCTTTGCGTAAAAAAATCCTTTATCATAAAACATACAAACAGCATCTTTTTTATGTTTCCTTACTCTTCATAGGAGCTACCGTAATACTCAGTAGACTTGGAAACCTTAAACAAATATTTTGAAACTTTTAACGAAATAAATTATTGAGAGTTTAAAAAGAAAATTGTTGTAATAACACAACTCAAACATAATAAAACCAGCAATTTCTTTTGTACACATTCCTACTTTTCTTTACAACTTATTTCTGCAATATCTTCTAATAACGACATAAAATCACTATATTTGGTTTTCGTAGCACTATTAGTGCGTCAGCCTGTAGTTAAGCATTTTATGAAGGAAAATTTCGATTGCCATTAATTAAGGGCATTTATAATTTTTAGAGATTTAATATTTACTTCGCTGCTATTATTTTTGCACTTTAGCTTTAACATGAAAAATATGAAGAAACAAATTTCTGTTTTTCCCATATTTTTACACGTTTTATTTTTTTTTACAAATTTTATTTTTGACATTAAATGACAGTTGTGACATTGATATTTTTTTTTCAATTATTTTTCTTACACATGCTTATGTTACTGAAATATGTAAGCTTACATACGCTTACATATTTATCGCTACATTCATTACATTTGTCTTTCTCAAGTTTTTTTTTGCGCTAAGATAAATTTTACTGTAGAGGGATTTCTCAAGACATTTGACACTTCGGGGAATACAAACACTTACATAAGAACATACAGAATATTCGTTAATAAAAAAATGTGTAAGTCAAATGTACGTATGGAAGTACTCTAATTTCATACATACTAAACGCATGCACGGTTACACTCGAAGCTCGTAAGTTTTTGAAATTTCATCTCTTGAAGTTGTTTGTTAGTTTTCCAATGTTTCTCATACGGATTATTATTGCCGCTAGTTTACCTACAACGACTGCCAATCAAAGAAACTACCAATGTGACTAAAATAATTAAATTAATTTTTATGAGAAGGAAACACACAACAAATATTACTGGTCAGGATTTAAACAAAAAGAATAGTGCGAACAAATGGTACCTGCTAGAATGAACTATGTATACGGGTGTGTGTGCATGTTTCTATGCTTGCATGCCGCTGTCGAGAATGCTGAAAGATTCTGTCTGTTGAAAACTTATAATAAATTGGTAAAAAAAAGAATGATTTATCACGTTTATATCTGCAGATTATTATACAAATACACAAACATACACACATACAACATACAAACATGCAAACATACAAACATACACACATACAAACATACGAGCATACAAGCATACAAACATGCAAACATACAAACATACTAATATACAAACATACAAACATACCAATATGCAAACGTAAAAACATACAAACATACAAACATGCAAACATACTAATATACAAACATACAAATATGCAAACGTAAAAACATACAAACATAAAAACATAAAACATACAATCGTACAAACATACAAACAAGCAAACATACTAACATACAAACATACAAACATTCAAACATACAAACATACGAGGATACAAACATACAAACGTAAAAACATACAAAAATAAAAACATACAAGCATACAAACAGACAAACATACAAACATACAAACATACGGACAAACATACAAACATACATACATACAAACATTTCATCATACAAACATACAAACATAAATACATACAAACATACTAATATACAAACATACAAACATGCAAACGTAAAAACATACAAACATGCAAGATAAACTAATATAAGCGTGTTAAACTATTAAAATTCTTGTTACCAAATTGATGGAATAATCCCAGATAAAGTTAATACTATTACTGATTCGATATTCATCCTTGAACGTAAGCTTGATTTTCGGGATCACATTGCGCCAACGTATTTCTTGGATTCATAAAACGATGGTCTAAAGAATTCTTAACCCCTTACATTACAAAGCAACTTTTTATTTCTTTAGTTCGTCTCATTCTTGCATATGGACCGATTATATGGGATCCTTCTTTCACTATTCACATAAATAGTATTCAATCTAGCTAAAAACAATTTCTTATTTTCTGCCGATGGGGTTTTGGGTGGTACTCGCATGTGCTGCCATCATATGAAAGTAGGTTTGGACCCATTAAACTACCAACTTGGAAAAGTCATCGAACCATGACTAGCATGTCTTTCCTCTTTGCATTGATTCGTGGTGAAGTTAACTGCAAGATTCTGATCCACGAAATAAATTTCTGTGTTCAAGAGCAATCCGTAACTATCTAGAATATTACAAGACAGTCTATGTTAACAATGATCCTTTTTGTGGCAATTGTGAAACATCGAAAAATTTTATCATCTTAAAGAGGTCTGTGAATTGAATGATGTTTTAAAACGAAAAATAATTTTGAACTTAAATTCGTTAGTTTATTCCTTTATAATGTTTCTTTAATCTGTAAGGACTTATGGTCTATAGCAAGTGTGCCCAGGCCTATGCGCTTGATGCTCAATTGTGCGCAGTGCTTTTTAATACACAAATACTGCGCTCAAGACTAGCAATGAAAAAAATACACAACCAACTTCGTCTTGTATATTTTTTTGTCTCTCTTCACTGCACACACACACAAGAGCAAAGCATGTCTTGCTGGTAAACATTGATGACAGCGATTATCAGTGTGAGTTTTGTTTTTGTAAATGTTTTGCTTTTTACAACAAAAAATATTAAATAAAAATAGGTTTTCCTTAAATGTATTGGTGTTTACTCTTCCATATAAAACTTGTGGGCACCACTGGTCTATAGAGTGAAATAAATATATAAATACATAAATAATCTAGTTTTTAATTTATTCTTCATTATTCCTAATCCTAAGATTTATTCTTTTCAGGCAAACTCTCATCAACTGTGTTTTGTGCGTTTTTGATGAAATTGTTGAAATGTTCTAATTAGTGGCTTAACTGCTGGCAGCATCTCTTAAGGAATTTTAATTAAGAACAATTTAAATTTGTTTGGGCGTAAATGTGCAAAAATTATCTTTCTTTCTTTTGTCGTTTTCAACCTGAAAACCTTAAGCCACCATTAAGAACTGTCTCTATTTCTTCTTAAAAGACCTTTTGCAACAAAGCAAAACAACTTTTCTTTAGCAATTTTGTTTTATCCTGAAAAGCAACAATAGTCTTGTAATTAAGAAGAGAGGTGACTAAAATGCTTCATTTTCCACGAATTAAATGAGGGCAAACAACTTTCTTTGCAAACAAAAAGTATTTAACCGAACGACCAACAACTTTCTTAATAAGCCAACTTTTAACTTGATTACACTCTATTTCAGTTTATTATACAAAACTCGCGCCAAAAGAAAATACCACAATGTTATTAATTCATTGATTCAGCTGCTTTTAATATACTTGCTCTCCGGAATCTCAAATGCTAAAAATCCTTAAGAATAAAGCAATTCTACTTTCTCTTTATCTTCGTTGCGTAAATTGGCTGCTAAAAACTATTTGGCATGGTTTTGGTTTTGTCCTTTAGCAGCTTAATGTTTTTAATTTGAGTAAATGGTTTTGATTACGATTTGTTTTTTATTTAACTTTCTTTCATTTCCCTTCACATTCAGACAATATAAGTTTAATTAAAAGATTTTTGCAACAATTTTTTTGCTTTTTTGTTGCGATTTTGTTTAACCGTTTTTGTTTTCTCAGCCCCAAAAGCAAAATTTTAGTGGCATTATAAATAGTTTTCAGCAATGTGGACCGTTATAAGAGCTAAATAAACGAAAAGTCTGTTTCACCAACTCGAACGTTAACGTTTGCAAATATTTGACTCATCTAAGGTTTTTTAGCCCAACACTGAAACGGTTTATGATGAATTTTAAGGGCCGATGTTGATTTTGAATAAAAAACAAATTATTTAAGAATTATTGTCATTTGTTTTACTATGATAATATTGGTATAGTTCAATTATATCTTGAACAAGATATCAGTCAAAGACACGCCACAATCTTGACGGCACACCTTCATCTGATGGCACAAATTTTCGATGACGCTGAGGCATAATTAAGGTTCTGTGCCGTTAATCTGCCAAATTATCTCATTCTTTAGCTTTTGAATTGCTGCTGGCTTATTAACGTATACCTTTTGATTGAAATAATCAAAAAAAAAAATCCAACGGCGTCAAATCACATGATCTTAGCGGCCAATTAACATTGCCACCATGTGAGATAACACGGCCATTGAATTTGTTGCGCAAAAGAGCCATTATTTTGTTAGCTGTATCGCAAGTCGTACCGTCCTGCTAAAACCACATATTGTCCACATTCATATCTTCCCATTCGGGCCTCAAAAACTTCGTTATCATCTTACGATAGCGAACAGCATTCACAGTAATTGCCTGTCCGATCTCATTTTGGAAAAAAAATACGGCCCAATGAAGCTGCCAGCTTTTTTTGTGGGTGCATTAGTTTGTCGACAATCACTCTTGGATTATCGTTTGCCCAAATACGTCAATTCTATTTATGGACGAATACACTGAGATAAAAATTATTTTATCATCTACTGTTGCCCTTTCTTGCCACCATTCTGGCCATTGACGGTGCTTGGAATGGTGCAGAGGCTTTCGTTCTGCAGACAATTGCACCTTGTTAGCGTGTAAATGCAGATGGATGTCTTGAGGTCTCAGGTTCGATTCCTGCCTCACACGCTGGGGGTTACTGCAGACAAGCAAAAAAGCTTCGCGGTTTTTGTGTTTGTTCTTTAGAAAAAAATTGTTATGCATAATATTCATCAACGATGAGCGTGAGCTTGCTGGGCACGACGACGAGTTAAGTTAAGTTAAGTTAAGTTAAGTTAAGTTAAGTTAAGTTAAGTTAAGTTAAGTTAAGTTAAGTTAAGTTAAGTTAAGTTAAGTTAAGTTAAGTTAAGTTAAGTTAAGTTAAGTTAAGTTAAGTTAAGTTAAGTTAAGTTAAGTTAAGTTAAGTTAAGTTAAGTTAAGTTAAGTTAAGTTAAGTTAAGTTAAGTTAAGTTAAGTTAAGTTAAGTTAAGTTAAGTTAAGTTAAGTTAAGTTAAGTTAAGTTAAGTTAAGTTAAGTTAAGTTAAGTTAAGTTAAGTTAAGTTAAGTTAAGTTAAGTTAAGTTAAGTTAAGTTAAGTTAAGTTAAGTTAAGTTAAGTTAAGTTAAGTTAAGTTAAGTTAAGTTAAGTTAAGTTAAGTTAAGTTAAGTTAAGTTAAGTTAAGTTAAGTTAAGTTAAGTTAAGTTAAGTTAAGTTAAGTTAAGTTAAGTTAAGTTAAGTTAAGTTAAGTTAAGTTAAGTTAAGTTAAGTTAAGTTAAGTTAAGTTAAGTTAAGTTAAGTTAAGTTAAGTTAAGTTAAGTTAAGTTAAGTTAAGTTAAGTTAAGTTAAGTTAAGTTAAGTTAAGTTAAGTTAAGTTAAGTTAAGTTAAGTTAAGTTAAGTTAAGTTAAGTTAAGTTAAGTTAAGTTAAGTTAAGTTAAGTTAAGTTAAGTTAAGTTAAGTTAAGTTAAGTTAAGTTAAGTTAAGTTAAGTTAAGTTAAGTTAAGTTAAGTTAAGTTAAGTTAAGTTAAGTTAAGTTAAGTTAAGTTAAGTTAAGTTAAGTTAAGTTAAGTTAAGTTAAGTTAAGTTAAGTTAAGTTAAGTTAAGTTAAGTTAAGTTAAGTTAAGTTAAGTTAAGTTAAGTTAAGTTAAGTTAAGTTAAGTTAAGTTAAGTTAAGTTAAGTTAAGTTAAGTTAAGTTAAGTTAAGTTAAGTTAAGCGAATAGCAGCAATATCTTCTGCAGAACGAGCTGTACGACTGTGCACTGGTGTTTTTCCATCTCCTGCAGACCCAGTTTGCTCAAAATTTGGCACGATTTTTACGACTATTAGCACATTTGGACGATTAAATTTACCGAAAAAATCACGAATTTCACGATACGAATTTTGATTTGAACGCTCATTTTCACAATAAACCTGAATAACTTTAACGCATTGCTCGAGTGTATGTCTTTCCTTAGTTCAAATTTTATTATTCTGATATTGAAAAATTTCACATGGAATGCAGTAGTGAAAAAGATTTACATCAGCATCTGCCTTTAAGGTCTTATCTGATGACGGACCAATTAATCGGAGTGAATTATTCACGATTCACCAGCGCCACCATGTGGCTAACTAGGCCCATACAGGTAGTGGTTTTTGCCATATGTTTGTAGCCATATGAGCAACTTGTTGTTGAGGAATTCGGGCCTTCTAATCCCTCCTGTATGCAATTCCCCAGCAATCAATGGAAGACAAGGCTTTATGAGTTGGTAGGTCAAAGCCCGCTAAGAACATCAGTCCTTAAACCAACTCACCCGTCACCCATCATCACTGGTTCCTTACAGTACAGGTATCTGTTGTAAAGGCAACAGACCCTCGGGAGGATGTTAGTCCCCGAAAAAAGCCACACTCCAAACAATTATCAAGGATACTAGTACCCCCTTCCTACGTTTTATGTTTCAACCACAGCCAGAACGTTTCAGCCAAGGTAGGCACCTCAATCATGATCATGCCGGCTTCCTAGAGTTTTATTTACTACAACAAATTAGGGACTCCTCCTTCCCCTCTTTACCCGAACAACAGCTGGCACTGGGTTTGGTATACGCCAAGGCAAACCCTATTCCCCGGGGGAACAAATGGAATGTATTTAGGTATGGTTCACACTAAATATTAGCCCTTAAAATTTAACCACTCGATAGTGTAAATTTTTGCTTCTGCCAATTCCGTCTCCAAAATTCGAGCTTTTATTGTAAAAAAAAAACCGGCTACACATTTATGATTCAAAGTATTTTCCATCGCTGGCCAATTTTTTTACCACCTTTCGGCTAGCGTACGAATCCCGCGTTGAAAAACTAGGCTTCTTTTGAAGCGATCCAATTTTTTACTTATTCATCAGAAGTGCTAATCCATGTGCCATTGATAGAAACCCGTGACAGTCCGAGGGAGCAACGTCTGGAAAATACGGCGTGTAGGACAGGACTTCCCATTTCTACGTTTCCAAGTATGTCTGGACCACTTTCGCAACATGGGGTCGAGCCTTGTCAAGCTCTAAAATCACTTTATCATATTCTTTGTTCTATTGCTTCCGTTTGTCTTTCGCTGCTCGGCTCAAACACATTAATTGCGTTCGATTACGATCGCCTGTGATTGTTTCAGTCAGTTTTAACAACTCATAATACGCCGAGATGGTTTCACCAAATACACAGCATGCGCTTTTTCTTCATGAGTACGATTCATTCGCATGGATTTTGAACGATGTTGAGGTAGACTGGTTATTGAGTGGCAAGATAGATCATTTTGTGTTTGAGATTCATCTTCCTCCAAAAGCACATTTCTGAATTGATGCTTCACGGCTTTCTAATGAAACTGTAAAGGAAATACAAATAGATCAACGAACTTATTATTCGTTTACAAAATTTGCTGCTTTTCATATTTCTTAAAATCAAATTTCTAATATATTTGTAAATGTATATGTAATATTTAAAACCTTTGGAATTTATTTTAATTAAAATTTATTCGCTTGTTTCCTTTTTTTTTTGTTTGTTTTTTTTTTCAATGAACTTAAAATGTGCAAAATTAGTTGGAAAAAAACCTTTTATTTTCTTTTGTTTTTTAAAACTATGGAAGCTGATTTCATTTTTGTTTAAGGGAACCTTGACTATTTGCTAATATTTAAATATAAACTTGTTGTTTCCATAGAGAATAAACTAATTTTACTGGTTACATAATGAAATTTCAGTTTTGTTACATAGCCGGCGAAAGCACAGAGAAACATTTTTGTTTTGCATTACGAGTATATACATACATATATTAAATAAGCTTTTAAAAGAAGAGGAGTTTTATTGTACTCTTCACAAAAATGTTAAGTGTATATGGGTCGATATCGCGAAATGACTACATTCTGTGGCCCGACGCATTTGGTATTAAAAATAATGGACAATTGAAATTCTGAGAACAGGAATAAATAAAACAAAATGTCCTTTAACGAGCCGCGGAAATCTAAATAAAATATTCTAGATATTTTTATGAAAAATTTTGGTCACACGATGCAAATCGTCCTTACCATGGCGTGTGACCGATCGTTTTGTGTTCAAAAAACACAGATTTTCATTAATATCTCAAAATATATATTATAAATGAAGTATATCAATTTATTCAAGAAGAATGAACCACGTCAATTTTAATTTTATATATATATATATATGTAAATTTATTTTTAAAGATTTTATTTTTAAGACATTTTAGTCCGTGTCCAGTTTTTTTCGTCATTTTCCGTGGGCCAATTGATTTATTAAGAAAAAATGCATTAAACCGGTTTTTCGCTTAGGTGTACACAGTCAATGTAAAGACAATTCCCGTTAGTTTTAAAGTTAATTGACAGAAGTGAAAAATGTAGTTAGCTGGCTTCAAGCTGTTGAAGTGTTTAGAGTTTTTTGCGCATGTTTCTAAAATGTTCTCACTCTCGTGGTTAGTATATTTTTCCGTTATTTATATTATAATTTCCAAATTTGTGATATTGGTTTGTTCATTTTCTAAGTCTTTATTAGATTATATTATATTTTATAACCAATTTTGAAGATTTACACATTTAAATCCAATAATAGTCACGTTTCCATCATTACCGTGCAGTAATGATGGAACACGGGAATGACTTTTTCAATGTAAATTTGAGATTATTAAATCTATGGTAATTATTAGGAATGTGACCGTCCTCACCTAGGACATCTGGACTTTACATCCCTTTACAACCCTCTTACAATCCTCGCCAAGTAGTAACGATGATCTGTCATTCTCGTTGTTTGAGCACAACACACACACAGCCAGCTGGAGTTTAATGAAGTGTACATCTCCGGATTAGATGAAGACGCGCTGCAATCTTCTGCTAAATTATTGCAGAATTTAGATAAAGTTTTAAGGAAAAATATAAAAACTAGTACGCAACTATTAATCGCGCTAGCAGAACAAAACACCAACAAATTTACTACCAGTCGCTATTACACATAGGCAGCTATTTGCCAAACAAACATTGAGGATAATGGTGTCAAAGTTTTGTTTTTCAAAAGTTGTGCTAGCACATCAGAAAACCAATTATTTAAATTAAATGAGATCGATGTTTAATATATCAACTTTGAGCAAATAATTTCAATACTACCCGAACCGAACATTGTTTTGCAGGGAAATATGTTGTACTATAAATTTCCTAGGAATATAAGCGAAAGAGGCTAAGAGCTCAAAATGAGTATTAATTAGATTAAAAGCTTTAGAAAAGCGAATATTTTTTGTAACGTTTTATTTTTCTAAGTTTATATAATCCAAATAATGGATATAACGTATTAATTTTATTAAATATGTTTCTATAAATTGCTGTATGTGGTTTATTTCACTGCAATACATGACAAAACTTCATTACGATGCTTTTCAGTCATGGCCTGCGGCACAAATATCATTCCCGTGGGGTACAAAATCCTTAAAATCCTTAAATATATTTGGCCCATTGTTTATTAATATATAAAATGGTCTTATAAAACATTATCAACCAACAAATAATTGTTTAAACCCATTTTCGCACTTAGCCGTTTTCAACCCTCGATTGTAGTCAATTCGCGACATCGACCCATATATAAGTTTGTGATTCCGTTTGTAATTTCTACAGTTTTTATTTGCGACCCTATAAAGTGTATATATTCTGAAATTAATGGAAAAGTCGATTAAGCGATGTCCGTCTGTCTGCTGTTGAAATACCGTTTCTGAGAAAACCATTAGACTTACAAATTTTTTTTCTTTCACCATTTTTTTACCCCATCGATTCATGGGTTTGCTATTGAAATTCAGTAATATCGGTTCAGGTATAGCTGAGATATATTAAAAATTCCGAAAAAAGCCATTTTTTTTGGAAATTTTGTATGAAAATTTTTGAAAAAAAACAAATTGTTTTTTGTTTGAAAATGGGTTACTTTCGGGCTTCAATATGGTCAGATCAAATTAAAATAATTTTTTTTATATTTTTCCCCAACGTTTCGTTAGCTTTATTCTAACATCATCATATTGCAGCCCGAAGGTAACCCCATTTCAAACAATAAAGATTTTTGGTAAATGGTCGTAAAAAGCAAACTTAAAAAATTGTTTGTTTTGCTTCAAACTTCACACACTCATCAAACATGATGACTAAAAGGTAAATAAAAATTTTCAGATATGTATATCCATATATATATCTGAATAAAGTGAATTGAATTGAATTGAATATACCTGAGATATAGCCCAAATCAGGTTTTGCATGAAAATGTCGCTTAAGCGAAGTTAAACAACTTTTTTTTTTGCTTAAAAGCAGTTCTGGTAATAATTGAAGGTTATTTAAATATGGAATAAGATAATTTTCGATATCGGTCATACATATACGAGTACCCGAGATATATCCTAAACCGGGATTTTCATCAAAATGTCGCGTAAGCCAACTGAAACCACTTTATTTTGCTTAAAAGCAGTTCTGATAATAAAATTAGGTTATATAAATATGGAATAAGAAAATTTCCGACATCGGTCCATATATACAAGTACCCGTGATATATCCTAAACCGGGTTTTTCATGAAAATGTCGCGTAAGCGAACTGAAACAAAAAATAAAGTTATATAAATATGGAAAAGGGAAATTTCCGATATCGGTCCATATATACCCGAGATATAGTCTGAACCGATTTTTCCATTAACATTTTTTTTTTTTTGCAATTCTCATTATAAAAGAAGGTACTTTAATACAGAAAATTCCGACCTTACATCCGCAAACCTGCAAAAGTTTCTATAGTAATAGTCGCACACGACTTCCGCAGTATGCCACAAGTAAGGAACATAAGCAGTCTTGAATATTTTCTGAAACGAATTAACCACTGTTTTCGTAATATTTCTCAAATTTTTGCTTGGTGCGAATAAGCCACAAATGTAACAAAAGTTATTTCGAGTCGGGCACTGCATTGATAAACTGCAAATATATGGAGTAGGATGGGTCGAAAAACAATTTTTTCCCCGAACGCTTTAGTAGTTTAAAAATTTGGAGTTCCTTCAAGTTATGCTGAAAAAAGAGAAAACAATTTTTTTTAAATCTGAGAATTATAAACAGCTTGTTTTCTATGTTCCCAGCTGTCTATATGTGGACATTTCATAGGAACTACCCTAATCATCAGTTGACTTTGGAAATTTTTGAAAGATATTCTCAAATATTCAACTTTATATCCCAACAATCAGTAGAAAAGTGTAAAGAAATGTTGAAGACGTGTATGAATGAAAAAGCTTGTTTTTTGTGTTTTGACAGGTATTATTATAGCGCATTTACACCAACTCAAAATCTAGGAGATTTGAATTGAAATCTACAACGAAATCTATATCGTTTACACTACCGTTTTTTGACATCTAGCAAGATTTCATTTGCTCAAAAATAATTTATGCATGCGGGTTTGACAACACAATATTATCAGAGACTGAATACACCAGCATTAAAGTGTATATTTTTTGTGCCCAGAGACTGCATACACCACATTATAGTGCAATTTTTGATGAAGCGTAGTATTTTTAAGTACTTTTTGCAAGAAATCACAGTTGCATCGCTTAGTACTGAGTAGATTTCGGTAGATTTCGTCGAAATCTACTCATAAAGTAGATTTCATTTTGTATGGGAAATCTTCTCAAAATCTACTAGATTTGGCTTGAAATCTCGAATGAGCAGATTTCGCTTTGGTGTAAATAAGCTACTAGAGCATTTTGCTTTTTAAATTCTCAGCAATTTATTTATATAGTCGGGATATAAAGTTGAATGTTTGAGAATATCTTTCAAAAATTTCCAAAGTCTACTGATGATTAGGGTAGTTCCTATGAAATGTCGACATATAGATAGCTGGGAAACAAGCTATTTATAATTTTTTATTCTTACTTAGGACTTAATACATAATAATATCGACAAAATTGCGAAAACTTTCATGATTTTCGGGATTTTCCGCAAATTCGAAAATGCAAGGATTATTTTTTTGGCAAATGCTGGGTTTTGGTATTTTGTAAATCGCGAAAATCATACAATTTTCAGGATCGAGATATAAGGACTGGCATCCTTATATGCAACAAATGAGTTTGTATGTAAGATTTTCACATAAATGTGTAGTTGCGTCTTATTGCATTTTTTTTTTTTTTTTAACTTTATTATTTTATTTATTGAATCTACATAAAAATTGTAATGACAATAAGTATTCAAATCTTAATTAAAACTAAAAAAAATTGTGATTAAAGTCCTGCCAGTGCTGGAAAAAAATTTATTTTTATGCGAATATTATTGCAGAATTCAGTCATCTGTTTAGAGCTCTAATGGTAGCCAAAGTATCCCTCCTTCTCAGACGGTATGACCACCAAAATTAAGAATATTAGCTGCAAGAGGATTTGGATGGAATTCAAGTTTGTTAATACATCTTGTCGCGTACTTCACAAATTCAGATTTCACAAAAGGTACGTTCAGATCTGCGTGGATTCGTGAGTTTTTAACGTACCATGGAGCGTCTGTAATTCTACGGAGTATTCTATTTTGACTTCTTTGAATTTTTTCAATATCTTATTGCATTTAGAAATACACGCTCTTGCAGTTATGTCTGTTTGAATTTCGTTAGTAAAATCGCCATTTTTTAACGTAGGAATCTACAATTTTGCAGAGACATGTATTGTAATAAAGCGAACCATAATCGACAAAAAACTCAATTTCGAAATTTTGTGTAGTTACGTCCGCTTGCATTTAATATGACGATATGGAAAATAGTAGTGGTCCCAATACACCCTCTTGAGGTACACCATATTTTTTTTTATTGGAGCAGTACTCAGGGGATGACCTCTACATATGCAGTGTATTGTACCAGAACTAGGAAAATAGGTTGTGAGGAGGTGGAAATTGGGAGTAGTGTTTGTGGACATTTGACTTGAACACCATGTGCAACAGCTTCAGGATTACTTTTAAATGCATTAATTTGGACGTATTGTTTACGATTGGTCAAGTAATTTTTCAACAGCAACATTTCTTTTCCACGAATTCCACAGTTCCGCAACTTTTTTTTAGCATAATGTCATGATCAATTAGATCAAACGCCTTATTGTTTATGGAAACGATTTCTGTACTTCACCGTAGGTTGTATTTTTTATTTTTTTAATTTACTATTCTCTCTTTTTAATGTATTGTGGAATGTTCTTTTCTAAAACCAAACTGCTCTTTTTGCCTTGCATTATTATTATTCACGTTCTTCATCTCAACTGAAACTTTTTCTTTCTTTAATACGTAATTTTCTATATAATCCCAAATTGTTGGATTGAAGCCACTTAACGTGAAATAAAATACGTGTTCATGGTTTGACGTATTCTATTCCCCCATGGAATAAGTAAAGTTTTCTGTCAATCTAATTTTAGCTATTTTAAGGAAGAACAACTGGTGTTGGGCATTTGGTTACAGCCACTTAAATAATCTCCGTTTGTCAAAATCAAAAACGATTATATTTTGCTTTTACTGTGTCACGTTTTAGATTAAATTCAGTTCCTGTCTAAGTACCATTCAATTGGGTTGCATGAATAATGGGCCAAAACAAAAACTATGCAAAATACAAAGTACAGAAAACATCTTCACATTGTCACATGATTTCCCATAATGATAATTAATTCGAAAAATATACAGATCTGATATATAGTCTGAGGAAAAAAAATTGTTTACAACATATTATTTATTGCGATTTACTAAGATTACAAAAAGTGTTTGAGTAGTTAAATGTTTGTGAAATTTTGGCAACTGTTACTAATGAGAAATTGGATTGTTCATGGAAAATCATGGCAACAAATATCCAATTTTATTTGTACAGCAAAGCTTAAGGGACTGTTCAGTTTTTAATAATTAATAGTTTGGCTATTATGCTATTGTTCACTCAGGCAATAAACACATTCAAGACAGCGGACTTAATAGTGACAATCTGTAAATAATAGAATACGTGTTTATATATGAAAGTGGTCATATTAATAGCAACTCGAACACATTTGTAGCTACCAGCTAACTAAACCAATGTTTAAGTTTCCAGGCAACAAAAAGCAAATAAGTGCTGCCAATATGAATACATTTGTGGCTACCGGCTATTTATTTACAAGTCTATGAATTACAAATTCTTACAGACTTTTTAAATTGAACTTGCAAATAAATAATTTAATTAAATTCAAAAATATAATAATTTAAGAGTTTAAGGAATAAATAATATTACGTTTTATAACATCATCATTTAAGGAGAAATCCATGTGGCAATAAAGGTTATTGAAATCTTTGCAGCATTTAATTAGAGATGCAGAGTTGGCATAATTTGTTCTAAATGTTTTTATCATAAGCGGAAAGTAGAAGCGTGAAGAGTAGCGTGGAACATTAAAAGTTAAATTGCTGACCAGAAAACTAGAGTAAATATTACCATTAATTACTTTCCAAACAAACATTACGTTCAGCATAGTTCTGCGACTATGCGAGGATGGTAACTTAATAAGTGTAAGTCTCGCAGAATAAGAGGGAAGACTCCTTGGATTCCATTGTAATCCTCTTATACAAAATAATAGAAATTGTTTCTGCACTGCTTCAATTTTATCAATGTAAACTTTGTATGTTGGATCCCATATAGTTGAGCCATATTCCAGAACTGGCCGAACAAGAGATGTAAACAATTGTTTAGTGACATAAGGGTCATCAAACTCCTTAGCCCAGCGTTTGATAAAACCAAGAAGACTTCTTGCCTTATTGACAACCAAAGTAATGTGTTGAATAAAGTAAAGTTTTGAGTCTAACATGATTCCCAGATCCTTAAAAGTATCAACCTTATCCAACTCGTAACCACTCAGAAAGAATTTAATGTTTAAGTGGCATTTTCTGAAGAAACACATATACTAGCATTTTTTTTAAATTTAATTTCATTAAATTTGCACTGCACCACGAATAAAGCGAGTTTAAGTCATCTTGAAGAAGCTTGTGATCCATATAATTGTTGTAGGAGTAAAAAATTTTTACGTCATCAGCATACATAAGCACATATGAATTTTTTATAACACTTGGTAAATCATTAATAAATAATGCAAAAAGTAGTGGTCCAAGATGACTTCCTTGAGGAACCCCAGATGTCGCTGGAATTGTTTAAGAGGTAACACATTTAAAAATTACTTTCTGCTTTCTGCTAGTAAGGTAGGAGTGCAACCATTTTAAGCAGTTACTAGTGAACCCCATTCTCTGAAGCTTTTTTATAAGAAGGTTATGATTCAGCTTGTCAAGCGCTTTAGAAAAATCAGTATAAACTACATCAGTTTGTTTTTTAAGTATAAAGCCACGATTAACACAAGTTGTGAATTCCATTAAGTTAGTTACAGTGGAATAGCCTTTACGAAAGCCATGCTGGTGGGTTGATAATAAAGATGAAACATGATGACTGAGATGATCAGTAACTAACTTTTCAAATAGTTTGGGTATGACACACAGTTTGGCAATTCCTCTATAATTTGTTATATCATTTTTATTTCCGGACTTATATAATGGGATGATATAAGAAACTTTCCATAAATCCGGAAAATATCCAAATTTAATAGACAGATTAAATAAAATAGTAATGGGAGCTGCTAATGCCTCAGAACATCTGATAAGCAGACAGCTTGGTAAGTTATCAGGGCCACTTTTATACGAAAATTTCAGTTTTTGTAAGCACTTAAGAACAGAAGATTCATTCACAGCCGGCAATAGAATTGAGTTATGTTCAAGACCTGAATAGGGTTGTGTATTAAATTCATGTGGTTGATCATCATCATAGGTAGAAGCAAAGAAGTTAGCAAAAAGATTACTTATCTCCAGATCATCACCAGATTCACATCCATTTAGCTTCATGATAGGTGGAAATGATGTGGATTTCCTTTTCAAATTTACAAAATTATAAAAAGTTTTCGGATTTCTTTTAAAACTATTTTTCATTTTAAATAAGTAAGATCTGTAGTATTGTTGATTTAATTTATTATATTTAGCACGAGCAGCAGCATATTTAGCAAAATTAGAAGCTGTTCCAGATTTTTTATCTAAACCAATGTTTAATGTGCTGTTCTCGTCTAATAAACTTTATATGGAAATTACTCAAAAAGTTTAGTAACTTTCATACAAATTTTCTTGACGAGTAGCTCGTCTGTGATCTATGAACAGCACATAAGTTTCCAGGGGAAAAAGTAAATCAGTGCTGCCAACATGATAAAATTACTCAAAAAGTTTAGTAACTTTCATACAAATTTTCTAGACGAGCTGCTCGTCTGTGATCTATGAACAGGACGTAAGTTTCCAGGGGACAAAAAGTAAATAAGTGCTGCCAACATGATAAAATACCTTCATACAATATAAAAATTGCCGAAAAAACAAGTAGCACCACTGAAACAGAGTAACCAAGTAGCTGCTCATTTGCTTTTTCATGCAATGAATATTTGATTCTTTCTTATTGAAATTGGTGAGTATCAGAGATCTGCAACCGGTGCTTTTTATAATGATCTAAGTAAGTCCGTATTAAAGCGAGCTACGTTGTGATTGGCCACCACATAATTTTTGCACAAGTATGTATTTTACTCATTACAGCTTGCGTTTATAACGACCAAGTACATAACATACCCAATCAAATCTGTATGCAGTGCCTGCTTGATTTGTTTTCTCAATTATTGATTCCACTTTCGACAATCATACTCATACAACTATAATACTATTCATGTCAGAATCTGTAGTCACAAATTTTCCCTAAGCGCCAAATAAACTACACAAACTGCTTAATAAAAATACCAAAATTTTACGTTTGTACCAATATTTTGCGTTGTTTGTGGGGGTGTTTGCACAAATATATGAAGCATATTTGCACAAATATCTAAATTTTTTGATTTTTTTGCAAATCTCGCGAATGTTTGTTTTGCCTAGTGCAAAATTTTTTTTATTTCAAATAAACTTTTCAAAGCAAAAAGCACGAAATAAATTAAGCAATAGTGTTCTTGTTGGAAATTTTAGAATTGTATAAAAGTTTGCCTTAGTTGTAAAAAATAAAAAGCCCAAGATTATAGCAGTAGATAGTAAAAGAGTCTCAAGAAAAAGATGCTATAACAATTTATATTCTGTGAACTTCATATAGCGAGCAAATTTCAGCAACACAATCGCCGAGAACTCTCATTGAAAACAAAACAAAAAAGTGATTAATTTCTGTTTGTATGTATGAAACGTTTTGGCTGTGGTTTAAACCTAAAACGGCTGGAAGAGGAGTTAATTTTCTTGATAACTTTGGTGCATGTTAATTTTCGGGGGCTAGCAACAGGTATAGTTGTCTTGCAACATATACCGGTAATGTAAAAAAGGAGAGATTAAAAGGCGCGAACTCTTATTACTCCAAATTAATGCAAAAGGTTGTAACCTTTGGTGAGCCTTCAAGGAACAATTACGAAAAGTTCAATCCGTGGAGTTGGTCTATCATCATATTAGGCCGACAAGCAGGTGTTGATATGAATCAATTTCACAATCTGTATAGTTTAAGTGCAAAAACAAAGCGTGCATTTACCAAACGGTTTGAGTAGTTTATTTGCCTTATACGCATAAAAACTGCAATCTTTAGTTTGGGCTATTTACTCACTCAATACCGGCAAACGTATTCGTACTAAAAGAAGCGTTGCCAGAAACTTTTAAAAAAAATTATATATATTGGACCGCGTTTTGAAGAAAATATTTATATGCCTATATTTGACTTGAATATTTTTAATACAAAATAGGTAAAAACGTATACATTAGAAAGTAATTTTTTTTTTATGAAACTCATTTTCATCACATTCCTTACTTACTTAAAATCTACACTCAGTATGCTGCTTTCAAACTCGGTGATAAGTCAAAAAATCTAACAGCTAATGATATGCTTAAAATACTCGGACGTGAAAATCATCCAGTATATAGCCGGTGTACATATTATGGTTACGGTGTACCCGTGCAGATCTCTGGTATTTAATAATATTTATTTCTGATATTATTCTTTATAAATACTTCATATTCAAATGTAATATAGACTTCGAAAAAATCACAAATCGCCTCTTTATTATGTTACCGCCGCTCTAAAATAATTAAGTAGTTGATAACCGGCGACAATTGCAGCTAGCAACATTTGTAGCCATGTAGCCGGTAGCCTGCTGTCTTGTCTATGTGTAATGCGACAGTTTTTAAAGACCCCCAAAATAGTTAAGCCAAGTTAAATAAAGTTAAGCAAACATCAATCAAACAAAGAAATGACCCATCTCCTAAATAGTTTGGGTGTCTCCTCATAATGATTGTGGAAAAAGGAAAAAAAACAAACAGGTTATTTTGTGGGATATGACTAAATCTGGTATTATAGTTTTTTGCTATTAAGAAAGAAATAAAAAGAAGAATTAATGATTTCGACCAACAGCAACATAGAGCATTAAACAACTGCGGGTAGAAGAAATACAACACATGTGCCAAAGAATAAACTAGAACTCATACGTGTGTGAACGGAAAGATGTTTGTAACATGGAGTAATGTTATACGGAAAGATGTGTGTAATATTAAGTACTGCAAATCTTTGATTTCGCTCACAAATAAACACACCCAGCAGAAATTTTCATTGCAAAGTAATGTGTTCAAATGTTAATGCACATACTCTTCACTCTTTCTACTGGGATATTTTAGGGCATTATTTTAACAAGGCGATGTCATGGGAGACTTACCATTCTCATGGTACGAGTATAAATGTTAGGCTTGTGAAAATGCATTTTTGTGGCTATGATAGACGATACTACAAATCGTACGACAAAGCGTACAAATGAAATTAGTAACGTGTATCATGCTGTCGTACTTGTGAAGTATATTTTGTAGTACGAAAATCATAAAGTTTTGAAAATAAGTATCGTGTATTATGCTGTAGTATAATTTTTAATGAAAATCGGTATCTACGGGTCTTTAAGGTCAAAAAAGCAATCTAGAATATCCCCGGTTCCGGGAAGACATATTTTGTCCCGGGTTTTACCTATATGTAATACTATTATTGGTTCTCGAAAACGGCTCTAATGATTTTAGTCAAAAACAGTAAGGTCAAAAAAGTAACCTAGAGTGGATCCGGGTCCAGGAAACCCCATTGTGTGCCGGTTTTTAAAAATGTTTAATACTTTTACTGGTTCTCGAAAACGGCTCTAATGATTTTAGTCAAAACCAGTAAGGTCAAAAAAGTAATCTAGAGTGGATCCGGGTCAAGGAAACCCCATTGTGTCCCGGTTTTTAAAAATTTTTAAAACTTTTACTGGTTCTCGAAAACGTCTCTAAGGATTTTAAAGAAAATCAGTATGCAGGGGTTTTTAAGGTCAAAGTAATCTAGATAGTTCCCGGTTCAGGGCCGCCCCTTTTTGTCCCGGTTTTACGCATATGTAATACTTTTATTGGTTCTCGCACACAGTTCTAATGTTTTTATTAAAAATCAGAATCTAGGAGTTTTTAAGGTCAAAAAAGCGATCTAGATTATTGCCGGTCCAGGAAAGACCAATTTTGTCTCGGATTTTACCCATTTGTTATACTTTTATCGATTCTCGAAAACGGCTCTAACATTTTTAATGAAAACCAGTAACTAGGGGGTTTTAAGATTTAAAAAACGATCTAAAGTGTTCCCGGTCCCAAAAAGACTCATTCTGTCCCGGTTTTTACCCATTTGTAATACTTTTATTTGATTTAATGATTTTAATGAAAATCAGTATCTAGGCAGTTTTAAGGTAAAAAAAAAGCGATCTAGACTATCCCCGGTGGCAGGAAGACCCATTCTGTCCCGGTTTTTACCCATTTGTAAAACTTTTGATTCTTATCGTAAACAGCTCTAACGATTTTAATGAAAATCAGTATCTAGGGTTTTTTAAGGTAAAAAAAAAGTCGGCATATAGGAGTTTCTAAGTTCGAAAAAGTGAATAGGTCTCGAAAACGACTAAACTGAGTTTAATTATTTTAGCGATTGAAAAACCGATCAAAATTTCGTCACCATTATTTTACGGGTTTTAGTAACATTCGACGTTATGGCATATTAATATTTTTCTAAAACGGCTTCAAAGAGTCAGTATCTGGAAGTTTTTGGAATTCAAAATCTATATTCGTTAGTCCCGTTTCTAAAATTATTATTATTTTCTTGCTCGGTTTTCACATACACATGTGGGGAAATTTTGATATCGATATCAATTTAAGAGTTTTTAATGAGAACACAGAGTTTGAATATTTTTGGTGAGAAGCGGAATAATAAATAAGCGAATTGCTTTTATGCCCTCACTCTACAAAATCTATAAGAAAAAATAAAAAAGTAGTCAAAACACAATTTTATCGTGACTTTTTTAAAATGGAAAAATCTTGTGAATTAAGTTTTATTAAAGTAAATATATTTCAGTATGTACGAGTATAGAATTTGAGAGCTCCGAGTAACGCTCGGTGCCCCAGGTACTAAAAACTATTTAAGTTCTTGCAAATTCCTCCAGCTAAGGATCAGATAAATAACATTTAACTTGATGATATTTTAATTTTGCCTAAAGATGCTAACAAACTATTGGCAAAATATCGAAAATATAAAACTGCTAAACTTTTTT
Source organism: Thecocarcelia acutangulata (assembly GCA_914767995.1). Classification (NCBI taxonomy): domain Eukaryota; kingdom Metazoa; phylum Arthropoda; class Insecta; order Diptera; family Tachinidae; genus Thecocarcelia; species Thecocarcelia acutangulata. The sequence goes on along the minus strand of OU612094.1, from coordinate 31,928,456 downwards.
AATAAATAAACAATAAAACAACGATCTTTGTCTGGAAAACTTTAGAAGAAATTAATATAAACAAGATCATATCATACAAATATTGATTTGTCGGAGTGTGTATTGCCTTTAGAATATTTCTTTCAAATGAAATAGTCCGAGTTGTAGTAACGTGTATCTGAAAACCGTACTAGAACCGATACTTCGTTAGGTACGAAATTTAGTATCGTCTCTCACCCACATTACAAACAATATCTCTTAAAAAAGATCTTACAAAAGTGTGTTTGCCTATTTAGAGCAGCCATGTCTTTCAATAGATTCTCTGTACTGACACGATACATTCGTTTTGATGATGGTAGAACACGCGCTCATCGATTGCTCGATGACAAAGCTGCACCAATTCGTGACGTTTGGAGTTTTTTAAATGAAAACCTTGCTAAAAGTTATAGTCCTCACAGCAGCATAACAATTGATGAACAACTGTTCCCATATCGTGGAAAAACTAAGTTTACGCAGTACATACCATCAAAACCAGCGAAATACGGTATAAAAGTTTGGTGGGCTTGCGACTCCAAATCTAAATATCCACTTCAAGGAAAGCTTTATACCGGTAAAAACGAAGGAGATGAACGGGAAGTAAATCAAGGCGAAAATGTTATGCTACAACTCGCAAAACCGTACAGCAATACCGGTCGCACAATTGTAGCTGATAACTTTTTTACCACTTTGGAAGGAGCAAAGCGTCTGGCCAGAATTGGTCTTGCATTTGTTGGTACCATACGATCCAATCCAATAAAAGGTGTATCCCTAACGAAATGAGAAAGGATCGTTCTCGCGCTCTTATGTCATCTTTATTTGGATTCCACGAAAATTTGGTCTCAATTTGCAGCTATGTGCCAAAAAAAAAATATATGTGTGAACCTACTTTCGACCGTCCACTATACGAAACATTGTGAAGGGGAAGCGATGAAAGCCGAAGCAATCCTCTTTTACAATCAAAATAAAGCTGGCGTTGATTGTATGGACCAAATGCTTACGCATTTTACTACAAAGCGGCCAACAAGACGATGGACTTTTGCATTCTTCTGCAACATGTTGGACATCATGGCACTGGCTGCAATAAAAATAATGCTAGAAGAAATTTTCTCATTACGTTTGCGGATACATTGGTTCTTCCAAATATTGAAAACCGAGTGAACAACGTTCACATCAGGAAACAGTTCAATACTCGTTTGGCCATGGAATCGTATTTTGGAAGACCACTAAATGTAAGTTTCATTGATATAACATTTGCCCTTCATCTTATTTTCCACGTTTTTGTTTTTTATTTTAGATACCAGTATTAGTTCCTAGCTCATGTGGTGCTAATACTCTACAAAAGAAAGAAAAAAGTTGTCAACTTTGTTCAATGGGAGAAGAAAAAATTCGCCAACTAACCCGCTTTTTTTGTTCCAAGTGCTCGAATCCGGTATGCCTACAACATTCGAAATCAGATTACACATGTCTTAGCTGCTTGCCTGAAGCTCTGTAAACCTCACTTTATTTAAAATTAATTTAAGTTTATTTTATAAGTATTAATTTTTGAATTGAAATTAATTGAATTGAAATTTATAAAATTTTTTTGTTTGAAATTAAATACAAAAATAAAAATTTTCTTGTTTTATTTCCCATTATTTTTTCCCATGTAGGTGGTTTACTATGTACTAAGAAAAACAAAAACAACAACAAAAAATAGAAAATATATATCTCCCTGGCACTAAAATAGCATATTTTTCATATACATAAATGCATTGAAATGTATAGTGTATCTGGCCAGATACATGCGCTATGTATGTGACTAACGGAACATGTGCTTGACGGAGGGTTAAAGAGCTTTTTTGCATAAAAGTGCCACTTATATTCTTATATTTTTCTTAAAAATATTTTCCATACATATTAATTTTTGACCTTGTTTTTGCTCAAAATTTAGCAATTTTGGAACAATCTTCGCTAACGCACAATTCATGTCTAAAACACATGTACAAGGCGAATTCATTTTACCAGGTGAAACTGGGATTACAATAAATATAACACTGCAAAAACAACATGGTGTTTTGTTGGTGCTTGAGCGGCTCGTGTGTCAAAAAATTTTTATAAAAAGTATCCCAGTTGACAAAATCGTCTTAGACGACATTGTCTTTGAAGATTTGCACGGTTTGTACTCTTTTGTTTAGGAATTTATATTTGTGTTTAAATGAGCGACGCGATGGGCGACAATGTCTTCAATCTAGTCTTCAAATCGTTCAAGTAAAATATTTCATCAAAAGGGTTAACGGAACTCTAAAAAATACCACAAATTTATAAAATTTGAGTCTACATTTTTACTCAGTTCAATATTAACAGCAGTAAGAGACCTAACGCCTGTACAATGTTTGTGTGAAATAAAAATATGTGTTATAGCTATAATTTCTAAATAAATTTAACATACCTTTTTCAATTCTACATGTATACAAATTATTATTTTTTAAATAATCGGTACCAAAAATATTGTTTATTCTTTTCTAATTAATTTGTTTACTTTTTTATACTATTTAAAAAAAATTTTAAAGATTTTTATGTTAATTTATTATTTCGCTGACAATTTGTTAGCATTCTCTACAAATTGTATTATGACATCATTAATAATTTTATAAAAATTTTCTAATGATTTAAAATAGAGTAATTTTTTGAAACGACATCGCAAGCTGAAAAAAATTAAAAAAATTTCATTATATCACTATCACTGACGGCAGTTTAGTGACGTAGACAATCGTTGACGAAATTTTTCGTTTTTTTGAGTTGTTGTTTGAGTTGTCGTCAACATGTCTTCCACGATTTTGTATTGTCTTGTGCCCATCGTTTAAGATGTCTTTAAGACTTCGCCAACTGGGATGTACATGCATACATACACTTACACACTTTACTTGCTGATACGTATGTATATGAGCAAACCACCCTGTCGGAAAAGCAGTTAACTTTAAACTAACTCTAAGTTAACTATTCCTCAACTAGTGCTGACTGACACTTGGATTACTTTTCAATGGAAGCAACTAACTATTTAAACATTGTGATGTCCTAGAGAGTAATCAATTGTGCGACTTTACACTACTTTTCAACTAACTTACAGTTAGCTTGCTAAATGTTAACTTTCAGCTAACTTTTTGAAGCTAGCAATATTTTTACTACTCTACCGTTGGCTGCAAGTAAGGTATTTTTCAGTCAACCATAAGTTTAAATCAACGAAAAGTTAATTGTTGACACTATAAGTGGAAAACAACTTTTTATATTTAGCTGACACCTAACAATCATTCAATTGTAATATTTTTTCGTAGTAAAATAAATTAGTCAATATTTTTAATTTTTCAAAAATAATTTAATAAAAATTTCATTTTTATATTACATATTACACTAAACAAAAAATATTACATTGCATGTTGTAAAAAACTTAAAAATTTCAGAAATAATTTAAATAAATTATATTGCATCAAATGTTTGTTTTTTGGCGTATGCATTACGAGACCTTTAAAAAGGCTTCTTCATTCTTGTACTTTTAATTAGAATTAAAACAATATTAATATCTTTATTATTTGACATATGTACTTACATAAAAAAATTTATTTTAGAAAATTTCCACAGAATTGAAAAATTTATATGTATGTATCTATATCACGTAGTAGTATTAATAATAAAAACTGAAATGTATGGCGCCTACTAGGTGGCAAGATTGGAAATACATTTTTGCATTGTATACATGATAGCTTAAAATTCATAAACAATTAATTAAAAGTTGGTTATTTTTGTAGTCAGCTACTGATTATCCGACAGGGTAGAAACAGCTTTTGACACTTGATGTTTTACAAATAGAAAAAAAGTAGTACATCTGTTTTTTCAGTTTCACCTGGTAAAATGAATTCGCCTTGCACATGTAAAAATTTCTTGCCGAACGATGTTGGCATATCGTTCGGCTCATGCCAAGCAATTTTTACACAGCAACCTGTGTGATAGTGATTTTGTTTTTTTATATTTATTTTCAATGTTTTCAATGTCCCATGCGGTGGCATGTCGCAGTGTCCATGGACATAAGGTCCATGGACATTATGTCGCAGTTAAAGGTGACATAATGTCTATGGACACTATGCCGCTTTCAAAAATGTCATAGTGTCCATGGACATTCTGCCGTTTTCGGTATGGACATAATGCCACTTGCAAAAGTGTAATAATGTCCACACTAGAAATTAGAAAAAAACCTTCCCGACCATAAATATAGCTTATCCAATATAAACAATTGTTATTTTTGAATTGGGTAATATTTTATTTGAAACATAACAACTTTCTTGTATAATAACTAGGAAAAAATTAAAATAAATTTTTATTTATAATTACTGAAATATAGTTGAAATATCTTCCACAATTTGTCTGCAGTATGGACAAAGCAAGGGTGATTTATTTGCTTTCGATTTCATGTCCAAATTTTGGAAGCAGCTGAAGCAGGTTTTAAAGTGTTTACATGGCAACAAAAGCGTGTTTCTCGGCTCTGTAAGGCAAATGATACATTTCAACACTTCTATAACCTCAGTAAACGTATTAGTGTCTTCAACAAGATCGGTTTCTTGATCGTCTTCCTGTTCTACTTCTTCTGGAATGTCGTCAAATGCAATTATTCTATTTTCTTTGTTAATAATAATATTGAAAAAATCGTGCAGTGTTATTTGTCCTCTATTTATTTGTTGAGTCAGATTGTGAATCTTGTCATCCTTACTGGTTTGTACCTTTCGTTTTTTTGGTAAAACTGACAATACACCAGCTACTAATTGACCAAGGGAAACCGATTGGCTAAAATCTTCATTTCGGATAACATCAAGGAACTTAAAGAACTGCCCGTGTTTTTCTAATTTTCTTGACAGTTTTGAATTGAATCCCTCTAGAGCACTCGTGGTTCTAACAGGTTCTGAATGTACAGAAAATTTCTTAGGAGTTACCTGAAGAATACATCAAAACGTTATGATTATTTAAGCTAAGAAAAAATTATTTGAAAGCAAGTAACTAAATAATGGTAATGATAAATATATTAAGAAATATGAAAATTTCCAATACAAAAGAAATTCTGTTGGATTATTCGTAAGTAAGAAGTGATGAAGACGAAATTTGAAGGGAGAGTTAAGAAAAATCGGCGCCGATTTTTCTTAACTCTCCCTTCAAATTTCGTCTTCATCACTTCTTACTTACGAATAATCCAACAGAATTTCTTTTGTATTGGAAATTTTCATATTTCTTAATATATTTATCATTACCATTATTTAGTTACTTGCTTTCAAATATTATTCTCTAAGTTTTGTTATGGAGTTCTAAATTAAGTGTTGCATATTGAAATGTGATAAGAACTTACTTTTGATATCCATTGCTTCTCAAAATATTCTACAAACAAACAAAAACAGTTGCGCTGGTTTTTCGGAAAATCAGTAACTTCAGTTTTTAAATTCAAGAACATATCTTCTATTTGCTCTGGAGTCACCAATGGCAAGCTTAGAAATTTACGATACCAATTTCTACACTCTTGGCTTTTCTTTACGAAAGCAGCAAACTTTTTAAATCTTACACTTCGGCGTCTCAAAGCTTGGCAATAATGGAACCAACAGCCTTTTATAACTGCAGTAGGGAAAACCAATTGTATCGCTTTTCGTAAAGCTATTTCATAATCTGTATGAAATACTGAAGCTTCGAACTGGAAGATATTGCTATTTACGTACTGAAGCAGGTGTTCATAAACGTCACGAGTTTTTTTCGACATCAAAACATAAATAAATGGAAAAGTCTATAAATATCCAAAAATGTTTTCATTACAAGAATAATAAAAAAGGATTACAATACTTACATGTTCCATATAATAAAAATGAATGACGAGAAGCTGTTTAAAACCGCAACATGGAACGGTTTTAAAAGTTCCATCAATTAAATACCGACGGCCTTTAGGTTTTTTTTGGATTACTTCCACAATTGTTGGTGATATGAAAACGCAATAAGAAAATGCATCCTCTATAATAGTCTCGCGATAGAAGGGCTTGTTTATATGCTTCGAAATTGCATATTCTTTAAAATATTCTACGTTTTCAAACACCTTCTTTATTTCATGGGGTGAAAGAGGATTTTTTGGCATACCTTCATTTCGAATTCTTTGCAGTTGTCTCTTTGTTTTTGTGAAGGATACAAAAGAGGCAAGATCTTTGTTTTTAATGCACTCTTGGTCAAAAATTTCGCGAACACCTTTTCTTTTGAAAGCTGCGTTATCGGCGCACTCAGATTTCAATTCATTTAACATCTTAAACTTATTTATTAAAACTTCTGGAGTAGTGTGGTTATGATTATGGTCCAAACTTAACTGCTCACATATTCCGTCCTTCTTAAGTGCAACTGTAACAGCACAATTTTTAAAATAGCAAATATATCGTGAGTATTCTTTATATAAATGCTTTTGCCGAAACAATTGCCTTTCGTCAATAAGCAATAAAAGTTTTGAATTTTTTCGAAAACCACTAATAAACTCATATTTATATTTTACAGTTTCCATTTGATTTTCAAAGTATATTTCAATCTTGACTTCAACCACATTCAGAGATCACTTGCATACTAAAAATGTGAATTCTACTCATCAATGAAACATTAAATAATAACGGTAGTCAAAAATCTCTTTTTACTACTAATTATTAAGTTTACAATATTGATGGACATTATGTCCCGCTGAAAAGCGACATAATGTCCATGGACATTATGTCGCTAAATTGTTGGACATTATGTCGCACTGTTAGGTGATATAATGTCCATGGACATTGTGTCACTTTTTAGTGCGACATAATGTACATGGACCTTATGTCCATGGACACTATGACATGCCACCGTCCCATGCACAAGACTTTAAGTCTCATTATGCAGCACGAAACTCAGTACATGTCCATATAAAAAGGAAATATATAGATTTATGTTTATTTATGCTATCGATCTTTACTTCCTTCCTTGTTTGGATCACCTTTTTTTAAAATTGGAATAATCACCCCTATCATGAATAAAATATGACATTTTTATTCCCATAAAATTTTCATTTCCCAAGTAGGGAAATTTGCTATCATGAATATCATGGGAACGTTTGTTTTGTTATCAATATGTAGTGAGTGTACAATAGGGAAGAAGAAAATATAAAAACAAAGTACAGATTATTGAAAATTTGTGGTTAAATGAAATAAAAGAAATTAAATGTAAGTGTTATAATTAATATAAACAAATTTGTATTTTATCTGCAATTTCTTTTTCTCAAAGTTTTTCAATAACTGAGTTGTGGCGCTCCAAGTCTTTTATATTTTTCGATTTTAAGTCGTTGCTCTTTTCTAAGGAGCGATCATCATAACTTCCACTTCTTTGTTGTGGTTATTAAGTAGCTCGAACATTTCAACGATTGTGGAGAGCATAAGTTTTCCTCGGTATTCAACTCTTTCTCAGTTGTTAATTTTTCCTGATGGAGGAAGCGTTTTTATTACTGGACTCTCCTCTCATTTTAGTGGCTAATGGCGATGGTGTTAAAAGTTTTGAACAGACGGGTGCTTCAGAGCTTATGCCATTATCAAGAGCATGTAATAATGTTGTTTAATTTTTTTCGCATTCATAAACGTCTTTTGGTAAACCAAAGCTGAACCAAAGCTTGCCACTGGCTGACAAAATTTTGGTCCGGTTTGATCCTCCTCCCGTTTCTCGTTGGGTTTTTAAGCCAACGGCTGCTTTTGACTCTACATACGGATACTTTTGACTGCACATATCTTTTTTGTTCTATGCACACCTACTGCAAGTATGCATGTATTATATGTATGCATGTTTAAAAATGTAAAGTGTTTAATCCATTTTTCCATTCATGAACCTTTTTAATAGGAGAGCCAGCACTATTTAGTTCTTTCGTAAGCGAATTTCAAAATTCAGTCACCACATCCTTAGAAACTTTCACAAAACCACATATAATAATAAACAATAGCCGGCCCATTGCAGCTTGTTTTGCATCCTATTGAGAAGCATGTCAAGTTGCACATTATTTAATGATTTAGACCTAAAATTAGTTTTTAGTTAATTTATATATCCCTTTAAAATGTAACAAATACTTACATTTTTTTCTAGTTCCCCAAAGAAAATAAAATGAACAAATTGACACAAAATATGGGAAAAATTTCTTTGAAAAATCCATTCATGATGAGGCGAAATTTTGAATGGGAACATTTTTTTTGTGCATGTCATCCTCCGCTGAATTACATATTAGAAAATGGGAACACATTTTATGGGAAAAATTATTCATGATCGCACTTTTGGGAAATGGGAAACCATTTTAGGGGAAAAATTATTCATGTTAGGGGTGAATAATTGATTTTTTTTTTTTTTTTTAATTGGAAGGTATATATTCTTTAATTGTTATATAAGGTTAAAGTTTCTGTCACAAAGCATTAAGGAGCAAATTTATAAAATTCATAGCTTATCCCATCATAACCAGGAGTCTACATACTTTCTTTCAAAATCGTTTCTATCTCTGACATTTAAAAGCATTAAAAAATAAATCTCTGTTTTCAAAAAATAAGCACCAGATTAAAGTCTTTGCTGAACAACAACAAATAAAGAATTAAATTCCAATAAAATTGATTTTTTTCACTTGATATAGGTCACGTTGCAGGAACATATGTTTGCAGTCGTATAACAAAGTGTGTGTGTGTGTGTGCTTGTACAAATTTCCTTAACATGATGTGACACTGTTTCCTTTAAATTTTTTTTCTCCTATACTTGCAGATGTTTCTTTTTTTCCCTAATGATTTTTCATTTTCTTTCTTCCTTCATTTTTTTTTTTTTTTTTTCGTAAATATTTTGCTCCTGGTGCAAGTCAAGTGACGAGTTCCTGCGTACTTGTGTACGTACAGGCGGTGTGTAACTTATATTTGTATTACATTATTCAAGTTGAAGTGTTTTAACTTGATTACGGTTTGAGTACTGAAAACAATAAGCAACATATTGAAATTCTGCTTGTAGTACTGGCAGGTGGCTGTTGAACTTAAATAAACAATGACATTCTCGCACTAAAGTTTTATGTAAACAAAGTGGGCACTTCATTATTAATGTATAAAAAATTTATGTTTTTTTTTATAAACTTTCACTTTAAGAGGTTGAACAAACTTTAAATTAATTTATCAGTAGTTAATTTTATAGGAAATCAAGTAAACAATAGATTGATGTTACTTAACTTAGCATAAATTAATTGGTGTTAGCTCTAAAGGCTGTCTAAATGTAAGCTCATTAATAATTATTTTAAAAAAAATTAAAAAACGTGCTTTGAGAAAAATATATTATGTCGAAATTAGCTTCAAACAATAGCGAAAGAAAAATATCAGCATTATTGTGAAAATAAGAGTCTGGCGCTCGATGTACGAAAAATATGGCGCAAAGTGTGCCACGCTTTATTCACAATAATACTAATATTTTTCGTTCACTCTTATTTTAAGCTTACTTTTAAAATTATTTTTTTACTCTTTCAAGGTCGTGTCAGATAAAACTTTATCGCTTTGCGTGAAGTTTAAAACTTTAACAGAAAAGCGCAAAGCAAAAAGCGTATGTCACAATAAAAACTTTGGCAACACTCACGATTTGTTTATTTATCTAAAAAAAATGGTTGTTAGTTTTTATATTTAACTATTTCTTATGATAATAATATTTATAAATATTATTGGACGGTGGCATGTCATAACGTCCAGTGACATAAAGTCCATGGACGTTATGACACACTTAAAAGTGTCATAAGGTCCATGGACGTTAAGACACTTTTGAAAGTGACATATTGCCCATCACGGAGGTGTCGTAACGTCCGTGGACACTATGGCACTTTGCGGAGTGTCATAACGTCCATAACTTAGGTAATAATGAAAAATTTGTATAAGTTGAAAATTTTGAATTTAATACCTTTATCATAGCTATATACGAGTATATGAACGTATAGGTACACAAAGAGAAAAACGACGTTCTTTAATTTATTCTTTAATTTGTCAGCGAATGATAATGCATTTCTCGCTAAATTGTGGACACATCGTTGTCAAACTGTGAACATACCGCCGTCAAATTGCGAATAGATGGCACAAAAATACCGGTATTAAATTGAGAATGTCTTGTTGTCAAGATGAAACGATTTGTTCAATTAAGAACTAATGTTGTCAAAACAACAACACCTATTGTCACCTGATATGATTTGTTTATAATTTTGTCATTACGTTTTCTGTGTTTTCTAAGTGATGTTGTGTAAAAAGAAATATATATGTACATACATATATAATAATATAAATATAATAATATAAAGGACAAGCAATTTGATTTATCTGATAAGCAATCAAATGAAAGAAAATTGTTTTATGTATTGATAGTAATATTAAAAACCTCAGATACTGATATATGTATGTGCAATGCTCAATTGCTGATCAAGTTTTTGGTTTTGATAATCTTTATTACTTTGCATTGGTTGATCACTCATAAAGGAAGTATGAAGGAAAAATCGGCGCCGATGGACACTACGGCATTTTCAAAAGTGTCTTAACGTCCATGGACCGTATGACACTTTTAAGAGTGTCATAACGTCCATGGACATTATGACACTGGACCTTATGACATGCCATCTTATTGGACGAACTACTGAAATTGGATCTGAATTGGATAAATATTATTGGACGAACTACTGAAATTGGATCTAATTGTTTTTTTATTGCATAAAGCTTTGGAGCTATTAGAAAAACCTTCAACACGTAAAAAGATGAGAGTTGCCGAACTTTTCGCTTCACGTTGCGTTAAAAGTACTTTATGTGACATGTTTCATATAAATATGTATATTTTATCTTAGATGTCACAGCGAATTTGCAGCGCAAAGAGAAGCAAAAGTTTTATCTGACACGGCCTTAAGCCATCCACACACGATATGTTTTTACATCAGTTTTTTTAATATGTAATTCCTCATGTATTTTTTTATGTCTGTTAGGATTTTTAATTTTTACAGACGGTTAGTAAAATTTGCTTACAAACGTACATGTACATTTACGTCTGACATTGTCTATGCTTTTTGTTATTATTATAACAAATAATTATTTAAAACATATTAAAATATGAATGCTTTAAAATTTCCTCAAACCGACTAGTTATACCGCCCAAAGTCAACGGCCGCTGAATTGTTCGCAAGGCATAGAGTTCTAATGTCAGATGTTTAAACATAACAAAGTGGAACACACTCTTTTTGGAATTTTGTCAGATGTTACAGAAAAAAATTTGTTGAGGTAACAGACGACATGTAGGCATTTTATATTGCGAAAAAATACATTTACATTGTAAAAACATATCGTTTATTATCTACATCGTGTATTATCTACTTTAGTTCGATACCGAAGCGTGTTTTAGGTTTTTACCTTCATAAACTGGGCTATAACTATATTAATTAAAAAAGTATACTTTAAAAACTATAAAGTAATGTTTAATAAAAAAGTATACTTTTCGTCTACTATAAACACAAAAAAAGCTTAATTTACTTCCGAAAGTCGATTCTGAAGTTAAGGCCGGTACGGAGTTCTTTCGGAAATTCACATTTGGAAATATACATTTAATTCTACACGGAAAAATAATAGTGTAGATTAGTGTAGAAAGTGTTGGTCCCAGATCTGTTTTTATTGTTTTTTTTTAAATCTGTTTTATTAATAATAATAACAGTATGAACATTAATTTTTGTTTCAGTTAACGGAAAAAAGTCTCCACTTTTACTTTTAACATACCTGTAATAAAAAACAAATAACAAAAATTCCGTTTACTTTTCTTTTAGAAGTCCGCACCGGTATCCGAAAATTTACATAAAGAATTTACCAACCTGAATTTCCGTAACTTTTTTTATATACAGTTCTTATGGAACCTGAATTTCCGTAATAAGAAAATTAACATAACTCTAAATAAATCAGATGTTCGCCGTAAAATAATAAACTGTAAAAAAACCCATATGGCATATCTCTCAGAGAAATGGTGCCACTCAATCAATCCATCATTTCGGTGAAAGTAAGGTGGCGACTCTGGATATTTCCAAAGCGTTTGACAGAGTGTGGCATGCTACACTACCGGCAAAAATTACAACTTTTGGTGTCGGTAATGACTTTTCTCGGTTGTTACAAATGGGGTCTCATCAGACGAGTTCGAGATTAATTCAGGGATACCGCAAGACTCCGTTCTTTCCCCTACTTTATTTCTGATTTTTCTTAACGACCTACTCTATCATAACTTCAAACCATAACCACTCTTTCATGGATGACAGCAGCATTTGCCGTTTGTACTCTTTCAGTTATAGGCCCAATCTATCCGAGATCGTTGCCAGGAGGCAAAATATAATTTGCTCACTGAATAGTGACCTTCTATTAATCTTCGAATGGGGTTGTAAAAACAGGGTCGCCTTTAAGGCTCGTAAGACCCAGTGATGTTTATTAACACACAAACAAACGACCGCAAACACTGCTTCATTTGTACATCATGGATGCTATAAATATTAAGGAATCGGATCGTCTTGATGTTCTAGGAATGAAAATACAGTGCGATGTTCGCTGGACTGAACACATTTTTCGTGTCTCTAAATAAGCATTCAAGTGCCTCGCATTTTTGAAACAGTATAAGATGAACTTTACTCCATTCGATCTCCTTTCTATTTATAGCCCCTATATCCGACCGACAATGGAAAACAACTCCCATGTTTGTGCCAGTGCCCCAAAGTCTATTTTGAGTTTGAGGACGAAGAAGCTTACCGCTGACAGTAGGGAATTCCACTTTATTGACTCACTGGAGCATTGACGTAGTGTGGGGTGCGTTATTCCGTTACTACAATGGATTTTGGTTAAAACAGCAGATCATGATACATCATGACCCGAGTTCAAATCCCATTGGGTGCTGATGAGTAGTGTAGCGACTATGAAACAGCTAGTTGCCCCCCAGCGAAAGATTTGATTATTATTTTTTTTGTCTCCTTCAATCAAAAATTATTGATCACAGCAAATTTGTATTGTAAAAAATCCTTCTTAACAAAAAAAACTTAAGAAAGGAAATTTAACTAAAACCCGATGCACATATATACGAACCAAAAATTTAATTTAAAAATTATAAAGTTCAACAAAAATGCAATAAATTAACAATAATTTGTTACATTTTTTTTCCTTAAATACACAAACTTGCAATAAAACCTAAAAAATACATTTTAGTTCCAGGTGTTCATAGAGTTCTTTATTTATTTTTCTTGGACCAGTACTCAGGGGATGACCCCTACATATGCAGTGCATTGTACCGGAACTAGGAAAATAGGGTGTGTGTTTCAAAACATTCAGCTAAAAACGTGTGGAATGGAATTTAAAAATGAGCGCAATGGAACACAGTGTTTGTATTTTAACCAGAAAACTATCTGCAAAAAAATTAATTAATTGTGGTCAGCACTAAAGTTACCTTTGCTAACTGCGACTCTAGGACAGTGGTCAAGCTTTTCGTAATTCTGTGCCATCATTGAGCTGAAAGCCAGCTTTAGCTCAAGTATTTCATTCTCAAAACTCACTTGCTAGTCTTACGTAACCAAATATTGTTGCTAGTGATCTCGATTCACTGCTCTCACTTCTCTAATGTCTCATAGTGATATTTAAGTCGTTCATATTTTGCACATATCTCAGTCGATTTACATATAAAACAACAGGCTCACAAATAATAATTCACACAATTTTTATAAAATTTAGTTAAACATTTTTATTAAGAAAAAAAAAAAAAGTATAATTCTTAACTATCCTTACAAATACAAGTACATAGATAAAAGTTATAAAAATTACTTCGTAAAAATACTACAAACAGTAAGTAAATCTAAAGACTACATACAAAAAACTGTGTTTAAGAAAAAGGAGTGTTTTAGTTCCATTTAAGCTTTCGTCATAAAATCGTGTTATCCAGCACAGTTTCAACAAACTAATACGAGTATGTATAAGAAAATATGGAAATATTGTTTTATAAATAAATAAATGTTTTTAACAAACGAGTTGTTTTTCAATTACTTTTAATACAAGTTTTTGAGATCAAACTTCAATTTCTAGTTTGCCATTAAAAGCTACTCAATTTCTTTGGAAATCATTTTTTTCGGTTTTTTTATTTTATGCTATTTGGTTTTTAAGTTTCAAGTTTATTAAATTATTATTTAACCTCTAAACATGGCCAAGTGTTTTGCTTCTGGTGTGTTGTGCTTGCAAAGTCGTTCACATGTCAGCCGCCAAAAAGCCGTACGAAAATCCGGATTGTAAAAAGCATAAATAAATGGATTGATGGCACAATTTACCCAACCAACCCAAGTAAGAAACGACATGAGTCCTTCAGAGACAGCTGCGGGTGGTAGAAATGGTATCAGTAGGTAGTAAACAAAAAATGGCAGCCAGCAGGCAATGAAACCACCCATGACGGTTGTCAGTGTTTTGGTGGTTTTCGTATCGCGTTTTGTTGTTGATACCCTCATGGGTACACGCTGATGATGATGATGATGATGATGTTGAGTCTGCTGTTGATGGCCACATTGGCTATTCGAGTGGTGTTTTGTGTGTTGTACATTAGACAAGTGCTGGTGCTGTTGTCCGCTTGTGGCATATTTACCAATTTGTGTCATGGACTGTGACAAACATGTGTCCGAAAAAGATGCACGACCGTCCATACAATGTGTTTGGCGCAGAGGCGTTGCTACATTTCTTTGTCCCAGTGTATCCCCTATTGTGAATGTAACATTCGCCGAAGCTGTTGTTGGTGTACATGTACCATCGCCATATTTACAATTTATCGATGTACACGCGGCCACCGTTGGCAACACCGATGTTGACTGAACCGACAAACGTGAAATCTCTACAAGTTCATAGAACGATGCCTGATGTTTGAGATTATTTTTTTCACCATAGTTTTTATTACATTTACTGCATTTCATACTATTGTTTTTGCTATTGCCAGCGCTGACGGTGCCATCGAAGGTCCAACGTGTTTTGAAAAGGAATTTTTGGGGGCCGCATTGAAAATGTTCGGACTCGGAAAGAAAATTATCGCAATCTAAATCATGATCAGCAGTGCGTTCGGAATTCTAAAACGAGTCGAGAAAAATAGAAAGAATATTTTGTAATAACTGAGTTTATTATTTACTTTCTATATTACTATATCGTTAGTCTCACGTAGGAAGGCCCTAACTCGTATTTTCCCTGAATTGAGCTCTTTTAGGAATTCTACTACGTTTCACACAAGTACACAGTGTCATAAAGATTTAATTAAATAATTTCATACATATCACTCTTGCAAGCAATTGAGCAAAAAAGTTACTTTTAGATGTACCTATTTATACAGTTTCCATTGCGATTTTTTCTTCTCCTGTAAAATTTCAATTATTTTTGTTAGGGCCTTTCTACATGAGACCAACGATATGCTAGTATTTACACCAATCAAAAAACATATACAGCTTGTTTTTTTTTTTGCACTTATCAGGGGCTAAATTCCGTAACGATGAATTTTTAAATGTTCATCAAATTCAGGGGGCTAATTTTGTCATTCGTGATCGGAATTACTATCGAGCAGAATCGATATCGTGTAAATTTCTAATGATGTGACTCGTTACGTACCGAGTCGAGTTATCACTTCAGTGTTGCAAAATACTGACAAAATGTGTTTTACAACACTGCCGTAAATTGTCAACAAAAATCATATGTTTTGTCACAACAAGTTAAAATTTACGAGCAACAAATTCAATAAAAATAATAACGCAAAAGAAATGGACCCAATATTATTATATTATGCAACATCATCTGACTCGAACGATATGGTTACCCTTAATGCGTTAAGGAAAAAAAATTAGGGGAAGTGCACTTGTTCGTGGTAGACTGGCCAGTGAATCACACTACCCGTATTAGAGATAACTCGTTCTTCCGTTGTACGATACATTAGTGGAAAAAACTCTATTTTCGTTCACTTTTTAGAGGAAAGGAAGATTCAAATCTAACATTCGTAAATACTACTCTCTATTTACTCCTTCCCATAACCTTACTCTTCCAGCATAAAAAAACAAGCATATTGAATCTCACGTGCATGAAAATCAACGCGGATTTCATGATTCCCTATGAACACTAAATATTGATCATGTACATTTTGCGTCATAGCCATCAATATTTCGCATACGATAGAACAGCACACTCTATGAAATTTGGAATTTGATAGAGCAACAGATTATAAAAATTAATTACTTGTACTCCTACGAACTTAAAAATTGCTACTAGCAAAACCATTAAAAGCAAATTGTTTTCATTGGACCACTTACGCTGCCATTACACAAGAAAGTACTTTCATGAAATTTTTGTATACATATTACAAATAAAAATTTCTATGAATTAGACGACTTTCATGAAAATTTCTTGTTCGTCTACGCAGGAAAGTGAAAGCTCATTTTACAAATGTCGCCGAGGCAAAGAGTTGCAAAGTTTGCCTCTACTTCTCTCCACTCTTATTTTGTTTGCTTACTAATCAGAGTTGCCGAACTTATTATATATACAAATTTATGGGGCAATAGTTAAAAAAAACTTGTCATTATAAACTTTTCTATGATGTTATTTTTATAAAAATACTTTAATTATTTTCTTTATGTGTTTAATATACAATATAAGGAAAAAATATTATAATTATTTGCATACACGTGCAAAAGAAGTTAATTTTATAATTATTATTTTACTACAATACTGCAACTTTGTATAATTCTTTGTATGTGGCAACAATGTTTGGCAATATGTCATTTTACTTTCAGAAAACGTCAAAAAATTAGTTTCATGAAATTTTTGATGAAAGTTGAGTGGAAAGTAAGCAAAATGTGAGTGTGTTAGTAAAAAAGTGTGAAATTACTTTCCTTTCTAACGCTGCCATTACACAGGAAAGTACTTTCACGAAATTTCTGTATACATATTACAAACAAAAATTTCAATGAAATAGACTACTTTCATGAAAATTTCTTGTTCATCTACACAGGAAAGTGAAAGTTCATTTTAAAAATGTCGCCGAGGCAAAGAGTTGCAAAATTTGCCTCTGCTTCTCCACTCTTATTTTGTTTGCTTACTAATCAGAGTTGCCGAACTTATTACATATACAAATTTATGGGGCAATAGTTAAACAAACTTATCATTATAAACTTTTCTATTATGTTATAAAAAAACTTTAATTGTTTTCTTTATGTATTAAATATACAGTACAATGACAAATGATCATAATTGTTTCCATAGATTTGCAAAAGAAGTTAATTTTATAATTATTATTTTACTACAATACTGCAATTTTGTATAATTCTTTGTATGAGGCAACAATGTTTAGCAATTTGTCATTTTACTTTCAGAAAACGTCAAAAAATTTGTTTCACGAAATTTTTGATGAAAGCTGAGTGGAAAGTAAGCAAAATGAGAGTGTTTTAGTAAAAAAGTGTGAGTGTGTTGCAACTTTCATGAAATTACTTTCCTGTCTAACGCTGCCATTACACAAGAAAGTACTTTCACGAAATTTCTGTATACATATTACAAATAAAAATTTCAATGAAATAGACGACTTTCATGAGAATTTCTTGTTCGTCTACACAGGAAAGTGAAAGTTCATTTTAAAAATGTCGCCGAGGTAAAGAGTTGCAAAATTTGCCTCTACTTCTCTCCACTCTTATTTTGTTTGCTTACTAATCAGAGTTGCCGAACTTATTACATATACAAGTTTATGGGGCAATAGTTAAAAAAACTTTTCTATGATGTTATTTTTATAAAAATACTTTAATTATTTTCTTTATGTGTTTAATATACAATATAAGGAAAAAATATTATAATTAATTGCATATACATGAAAAAGAAGTTAATTTTATAATTATTATTTTACTACAATACTGCAACTTTGTATAACTCTTTGTATGTGGCAACAGTGCTTAGAATTTGTCATTTTACTTTCAGAAAACGTCAAAAAATTTGTTTCATGAAATTTTTGATGAAAGTTGAGTAGAAAATAAGCAAAATGTGAGTGTGTTAGTAAAAAAGTGTGAGTGTATCACAGAAAAAATTATAGTAAAAATAAAATCAACAAAATTTTTGTCTGAAAAAATAATTTGTATGCATATACATAAATAACAAAAAAATAAGCTTGGATGTCGTTTTTTGTTGTTGTTTAAAAAATCTGTTGTTTTTGATCAATAATTATTTTTACTAAACTTTTGTTTGAATCCACGAATTCCTTTATAGGTCCGCATTCAAACAATTTATTAATTGATACAACGAATTTCGTTATTGAGCACGAAAAAAATTTTTTTCTGTGTATTGCAACTTTCATGAAATTACTTTCCTGTGTAAACGATAGGTTAGAGACTATTTCATATGAAAAGAAAGAGAGCGAGAGAGAGAGAGAGAGAGAGAGAGAGAGAGTGTGTGTGTATTTAATAGATACGTAGTATCGCAGAAAGTGAAAAAAATACTAAATTGCAATGACTGATGAAAGTTGCTGCTACTGAATTGATGTGTTCACTTTATGCTGGACTATTATTTAATTCATTGCAATATTTTTATGGCTCATGAAATTCAAACAAAATTGGCTACCCTTGTAAGCCACGAAATCCATTAATAATTATATTATGTATTAATAATATTATGGTTAATCACCATCCATCAGTGCATTCTTTCCTTAAATAAAGCCATTTGCCATAAATTATATAAAATGGAATTAGCTCATGTTGATACATGAAAACTTTCATGAACTTTTTCAAACCAGAAAATATTATATCTGTCCTTTCCTTTTCATTAAATGTATATTGCTAATAATAACGTTTATTGTACAAAATAAAAATATACCCAATAAAGCTATTATGGAAAAAAAATCAGCATAACATGCTCTGAAGTCATCGTATTAACACAGACATTCAAGCATTGTCAAAATAAATAAATAATAAAAAAAAAATCATCATTTACAAACACGTTCAGCCATCAAGTGCACACGACTACAATCAATGACAACATCACAACCATCTTCGTCATCATCCATATCATTTTTATCAGCAATCAACACCCCACATATGTACATATGTACATATGTACGTACATACGAGTATATATAACAACAACTTACCGCATCACGAACAATCCTTTGGCGACGGGAGGTTAAAACGTAACCAATTTTCAAATAAACGTATAGCATCACAGCCAGTGGTATGAAGAATGAACCCATTGCCGAGAATACCACATAACCTTTATTCTGATTATAGCGACACACCGTGTAACCTTGTTCGCGGCGACCCGGCTCATACCTAAAAACGATAAAAGTAAAACAAAAGCCGTTTAAATGAAAAATAAACATTGTTATGTACGTTTATGGATTGTATTGAAATATAATATAGTTAATTTTAAAATACAATAAAAAATCGTACAAACATATTCATAAATACACAATTTTTTAAACAGTTTCAGCTGACATGATTTGACATGGCGAAAGAGATTGAATATTCATACTAGGAGGGATATTATTTGTCTTACTTTCTATTCCAAAAGTATTCAAAAAAAAAAAAAAAAAATTTCATTTGCTAAGCTTTAGACTTATCTGTTTGAAAGTAAGGTAAAAATAAATAAATACAGTGGGGCTGATCAATTTTGCTACATTATTGGCAAAAATTTGGAAATGAATTCAAAACTTGTAACTTCTATAAATCCTTTTCGATATTAGAAAAGAAGAAAGTGTCTTTTCTAACACAATGAAAGAATTTTCTTATTTCATCGTAGAATTCGAAAGACGAGAAATTTAATACGAGTTAAAGTAACTAAGTCTATTAGGTGTTGTTCATAGAACACAGACAAGCAACGCGTCTAGAAAATTTGTATGAAAGTTACTCAATTTTTTGAGTGATTTTCATATAAAATTTTTTAGACGAGTGCTCGTCTGTGTTCTATGAACTGCACATTAATCTTGGAAATTTTCTTTTACGTTAAAAATATGAAAACGCAAGATTTTTGCAATAATGTATCCTTTTATGACTAAGTTTATAGCAAAACTATAAGTCTCACATTCTCCAAATGTGTAAGTTTACATCCAGATACGTGGAACTTAACAAAACCATAGTGAAAAATGAGTTGAAGAGTCCATTTTCGGAAAAAATGTTGTAACGAGTGATTTTTTTGCTATTATCTTTTTGGCAACACTAGTTTTGACAGCTCACGCACGTCTTGTATCTTGTGTCACTGTCAAACATCTTCAGTTTGGTCTATAATTTAATCATGAATCGTCTTACAAACGAACAACGCTTGCAAATTATTGAATTTTATTACCAAAATGCGTGCTCTGTTAAGAAAGTTCATCGCTCGCTTCTTCCATTTTATGGTCAGCTTAATCGACCTACTGAGGCTTCTATTCGGGCTATTGTAAAAAAATTTCGCACCAAATTTACATTGTTGGACATTAAACCACCAACACGCTTACGTAGAGTGTGAACTGAAGAAAATATCGCAGCCGTATCGGCCAGTGTTGGTGATGACCGTGAATTATCGATTCGGCGCCGTTCGCAGCAATTGGGCCTCTGTTACTCCACTACGTGGAAAATTTTGCGGAAGGATTTGGGTGTGAAGCCTTATAAGATACAGCTGGTGCAAGAATTGAAGCCAAACGACCTACCACAACGCCAAATTTTTGGTGAATGGGCTCTTGAAAAGTTAGATGAAGATCCACTTTTTTATCGAAGAATTGTGTTCAGCGACGAGGCTCATTTCTGGTTGAATGGATACGTGAACAAGCAAAACTGCCGTATTTGGAGTGAAGAGCAGCCAGAAGCATTGCAAGAGCTACCAATGCATCCACAAAAAACAACCTTTTGGTGCGGATTATGGGCTGGCGGCATCATTGGGCCGTATTCTTCAAAGATGATGCGAATCACAACGTTACTGTGAATGGTGAGCGCTACCGTGCGATGATAACAAGCTTTTTTTTTGCCCAAAATGGAAGAGCTTGACTTGCACGACATGTGGTTTCAACAAGACGGTGCCACATGCCACACAGCACGCGAAACAATGGACCAATTGAGAGGCGAGTTCGGTGAACAGTTTATTTCACGCTTGGGACCAGTCAATTGGCCGCCCAGATCGTGCGATTTAATGCCTCTAGACTATTTTTTGTGGGGCTATGTTAAGGCTAATGTCTATAGAGACAAGCCCACTTCGATTGACGCACTGGAAGCCAACATTGCCAACATTATTCGTGAGATACCGGCCGAAATGTGTGAGAGAGTATGCCAAAATTGGACTAAGCGGATGGACCATTTGCATGAAATAATCTTCAAACATTAAATTATATCGACCCAACTATCGATCCAAATAAATATTTCATGCATTTTTCTGAATTTTATGTGTTTTTTTTTTTTAATTTCCGATAGTTCTTATAAAATCACCCATTATATTAAAGAACATCTAAAACTTTGGTTGTTATGACTTACCCCGATTTAACAGAAGGGTTTTATAATAATAGTTCCTTTTATTAAATGAAATCTTATTTTAAAATTTAAGTCACAAAAATTTATGAATGCTAGCTATAATTATGAAATTAACTTTACGTTTGTAGGAGTATATATTTGTTGTTATAGCTTTAAATGGTGTAGTTTTTTATTAAAGGCAACCATGACATTTTTTCTATACTTTACGCCGTTGAAATACGTATTTTGTTTAAAAATAATTTTACCAGCTGACGATTTTTTGACGATTTGCCATAATCATATTGACGTTTTTGGCGATTTTAAACCAGATTTATCTGGCATCTATGATTCTAGTGATGCCCAAAGAGAAATCCACAGTTACGCTCTGAATGTAAATAAATTTGTACTGGGAGAAAAAGTACGCAATTCAAAAAAAAATCTTTTTACTTGCAATATACTTAAAATTAAAGAAAAAGTAAAGAATAAAAATATATGAATTTATGTTTTTAGTATTTTTAATAAATTATATATGAGAAAAAGTAAAAATGAATTTTATGCGCACATTTGTTTTGTAATAATGATTTTATTAGTTTGTATTAATGATTTTATTTAAAATTAGTACAATTGTATTTTGTTTTTATATTTTTTTAAACTCTAGACGACTTGTTCGCTGTGGCGAAAGTCAAGTAAGCTATTAACATTGTAAAAACTATTCATTATTCTGGTGGCAATAAAGTGAAAAGGTTTAACAGAAAAGCAAGCGTTTCACTTCTAAAAATAAATAATAAATACTATCGATATTAATATTATTCTGACCGCAAGGACTGCTGTGCCTAATAATATAGCTGAGGACGGACACTGGCGTTTTCTTCCCCCTTGTTCGCACCAGTTTATAAATTAAACATTAACAACAAAACACCAAATAATCACCCTTAAATGAGTGGCGACACCCAGTTACATTGGTACCCAACGTATAAACTTTGTTCTTTCGATGACAAATACAGTTTCATTGGCGCTGAATGCAAAAAGCAACAGTAATGCCCAACGAAAAAGTTTTTAAGAATAAATGCTGTATCATTGGCGCCGAATGCGAAAAGTTACATTTGCGCTCAACGTAAAAACTTTATTCTTTCGAGGTTAAATACAGTGTCGTTGGTGCTGAACGCAAAAAGCTATAGTAGCGCCCAAAAAAAAAATCCTTTAAAATATTTTAAGAATAAATGCTGTATCATTGGCGCTGAATGCGAAAAGTTACATTAGCGCCCAATGGAAAAACTTTGATCTTTCAAGAAGAAACGCAATATCATTGGCGCCGAACGCGAAAAGCTACAGAGCGCTCAACATAAAGATTTGGATTTTTTGAAGACAAACGCAATATCATTAGCGCCGAAGGCGAAAAGCTTTTATTGGTAAGATATTCCAAAAGAGAACAACATGTTGCCGATTCATAGCGGAATTTCTTTGAGGATAGATGCCGAGGACAACAATGAATTCCCAGAACGCAACCCAAAAAGTTGCAACTAGAACAAACACCACAAATACGGCATCAGCGTCAAGCAATGCTGTGACAAGAAACAACGATGCAGAAAATGCATTAGGCAGTTTAAATCCTAAGGCAAATGGATCAACAATAAACATGACATTTGTTAAATTTTTGTTGAACTTTTATAATTTTTTTAAATTAAAAATTGTTTGGTTTGTACATATGTACAACAGGTTTTTAGTTCAAGTTTTTCCTTTCTTAATTTTTTTTCTTAAGAAGGATTTTTTACAATACAAATTTGCTGTGATCAATAATTTTGATTGAAGAAGACAAGAAAAATAATAATCAAATCTTTAGCTGGGGGACAACTAGCTGTTTCGTAGTCGCTACACTACTCATCAGCACCCACTGGGATTTGAACTCGGGACATGACGTATCATGATCTACTGCTTTAACCACTAAGCCACCGAGCATTTAATTATTTTCTATCTATATTCATCTCATATTGAATCACATATGCATTTTGTTAATTACTACAGGGGGAGGAAAATAAAGAATATCCTATTGAAAACGCAAGACGACTTCTCAGTCAGGCAGAACAAAATTATTTTACAATGGAGCGAGAAGCATTAGCGGTAGTGTGGGGTGTGCAGAAATTTAGAGAATAGATAGAAGGGTCTAAAGTCACTGTTTATACAGATCATCAACTATTAAAATGGCTATTCGCATTAAAGTCTCCAACCGGAAGATTGGCCAAATAGTCGTTGTTGCTGCAAAGTTTCGAACTTAATTTTAATTACACGCCTGGTAAGCACAATGTCATTGCTGACATGTGCTTACATCAGCTATCTCGAACGCATGCAATAAAAGCAGGTAGAAAATACTTCATTTTTCTCTCTGTGCATGATTTTTTCAAGGTTCCCGAAGCCATTCCTTTATTTACTCCCATATTATTTTTGAGTTGTGGTGTGCCTTGTGGCTCATTCAAGTACACGCATGAGTTCCAAAATGATCATAAGAATATAATAAGAAGAACTGTTAATTTGATGCTGGTTGCAACAATTCATTTTTCTGTTCTATTTTTAAAATGCAATTTTTAACACAACAGTCCACAAAACAAATGAATTGCAAAAAGCGCCAGAACAGAAGCGCCTTCATTTTCTTTGAGCCACACACCTTAAACGCACTTTGCTATTGCAATACACACTGCACCTAACGTCAACCCCCACAAATCTGCCGTATGCAGTCTGCAGCGAATAACCGAAATGTCACAAGCTTGTTATAATTTTTTTTTTATTCCTAATAATGTTAAGCTTCGATATAATGAACTGCGTTATAATGAAAAGTTCAAGGCAACAAATGTTTTAATGGGTATCTTGCAAGAATCCTTTTATAGTTAGGAAGAAGAATTTCTGAAGATTCCAGCTCTTTTATAGCAAATTATCGATTCGAAAGCTTGTTTCTATACAACGAAATTGAAGGAAAATTTAAACAAAAAGATGATCGCAACAACGAAGTATAAATGTGTTTGCAAATTGCTTTTTTCAGTTTCATAAGTTTGAATCACAATAAGCCAAAAAATAGGGACGAAAACGACCCAAGTAGGCTGGTTTCATGAAACTGGCGGCCTGTACAAAATATATTTATATTTTAAAATTTTAGCGATACCTGTGACTTTGTTTCTGGCTTGTACATATTTTTGTTTATCATTTAATTCGTACGCGTCTGCATTTTGTTCGAAATTGTCAAACCATCGAAATCACTTAAAATTTTTGCAAATGTGTCCACTGTAATCATCATTTTATCGTTTTGATCAGCATTTTTTTTACTTGCATCGATAGTAATTTTATTAGTTCTATTAGCTCACTATTAGACATTACTGTATTATTTATCTTTCCACTTGTTTTAACGCTATTTCTCGTTTCGTATGATTCGAACTGACAAATGTTATTCGTTTTGTTGTCTTCCACTGAATCCGAGTCACTTTTTCTTCTTATTATTTCTTCAACTTTTCTTGTTTGTGATCGCAAAGTATAACTCCGTGGAGAAACCTCTCTTTTGTTTTGCATTAAGACACTTATTGATTTCAAATTCGGTCAACTGTATTTTTTGTTGGAATTTACACACTCAATTGTTATTATGTTTTTTCAGATTAAAGGGGAAAAAAAACTTGTTTTACAAAAGTATAACGGTAGAATATCTTATCTTCCTTCTGATTTTTAAAATTACTTTTTGTTTTCTCCCTTTAACAAGTTTTTTTTTTTCTTTAGCACAAGGTTATTTAAAGGTCTCAGCGTTTCAGAAGGTTGAGCCCCAAAATGATGTAATGTTTTGCTTTTATAAACACCAAATAATTCAATTTTAGTTTTTAGAAAAGGTTTATTTAGTTCGAATTTTGAATTCACAATTAGCTAAAATTATATATTTAGTTCAAATTTTATAATATTTAGAAATAATTAAATGTACGGATTTGAAACAAATTTTTGATAGATTGTCTTGAAAAATAAATTAGATTGAAACTAAAAAATTGCAATATCTGTTACATTCGCTGAACTAACTTTAACCGGCTTTTAAAACAACTTCTCTGCTTAACGTCTTAACCAACTGCAGCTTATTTTACAACTGAACTTACAATCTTTGCTTCTTTTACTTTTTCTCTTTCCTAATAGCATTTTCGAACATCATTCTCGTAATACACCTCGAACATCATTCCAGTAATACACCTCTTTACAGACATAAGTGAAACAAGAATTTGTCTGCAGAATTATTTGTCTTAGAACAGGCATATTCAGAACTTAAAGTCTAAAATAGCGCCAACATATTACACATATATTGGATGAAGTAAAGAAACTAGTTCTCTATCATGCACTTGTTCAGAGTCATCTTTGTTATTTAATAAAGTGGTCTGGAGACGATCAAAAAGCACGTCAATCAGTGCATATGTGTAAGTGTCGTGTTTTTGTCGTTTAAAGGGAGTTATAGAAATAAAATCGTCAATAATCATTCGTATTTTGATTTCGCTGTGTTCGTTTCTAAATCTGTTATCATCGGATGATGAATTATTGGTATCTTACATAGTGTCCACACCTGCGATAATATCTGAGATGAGAACGTCAAATTCAATCGCAGAGAGAATTCTGTTACGTGTAGACTTAAAATCAGTGTTATCGCAGTCTTATAATAATTTTTATGAGAGCGTTCTTATTAGAAATCTCATGGCAACGATCTTATAACAAGAGCTGTCAAAAAAACGATTGATGTGTTTGTGTGCAATAAGATGCCATTACAATTTAACCGATTATTAGTTTTGCAAATTTTCTTTTAAAAAACCCCTTTTTAATGGAAAATAATTTGTTTTTATGCATTAAATATATACCATAAGTGATTAATTTTGTACAAAATGTGTGCATATACAAAATTCAAATCAGATTTTATTCATCGCAAAGATGTGTTTTCTTCTCGGCTTTCATTGATTTATGAATTCTTATAAGATTAACAAAAATACGTGTACTCCTTGTTAGACATTAAAAGAAATTCTTTCTCTCATTCTGCTGACGTTTTGTCAGATATTATCTCAGAGTTAATCGCAGTTGTAGATACTAGGTTATGCAATTTTGTTACGAAAGAAAACACGAAAAAAGTAAAAACGGGGTCGCCTTTAATTCTCGCAAGAACCAGTGTTGTTTATTAACACATGGGATGGTATAAATATTGAGGAATCTGATGCTCTTGAAATATCTCTAAAGAAGCATTCAAGTGCCTTGATTTTTTGACACGGTATACGACGTACTTCACTCCATCCGACCTCCTTACTATTTATACCACCTATATCCGACAGAAAATGGAATACAACTCTCATGTTTGGACCGGTGCCTCAAAGTCTATTTTGGGGTTACTCGACCGTATGCAGGAGAGGGCGAAGACAGTAGGGTATCCAAATCTATTGACTCACTGGAGCATCGACGCAGTGTAGGGTGCGTTACTCTGTTTTATCGTTACTACAATGGATTTTTCTCTGACGATATTAGGGATCTTTTACGTAATACGCGTTCATTATCCAGAGCTCATCCATTTGTGGTAGATTGCCCGGGGAATCATACTACGCATTACAGAGAGAATTCGTTTTTCAGCCGTACGCTTCGCCTGTAGAATAAGTTGCCTGCAGACGTGTTTCCTGTCTGTTATAACGTTTTAAAGTTCAAGTCAAAGATTCACAAACACTACTCCCTCGTTCCCCCTGCTCACAACCTATTTTCCTACTTGTGGTATAAGCAGGGGTGTGGCATATGTAGCGGTCATCCTTTGAGTACTAGTATAAGATAAAGAAAAGAAAAAGGCAGGTGCTGATGCAAACCAATTGCACATTCTGTTTGGGTAATTGCTTAGAGAAGGGATAAAAAGGAATGTGGTCCTCAGCAAGAGGTTTGTTAGTATGGCTCCAAACGTATGGCAAGAAGTTGCGATCTGTGTGAGTGTGGTCAACCATGCGGGGGCGGTTGAGAGCCGTGAGATAGTTTCCTCTATGGAATTGGTCCACCATCCGATAACATGGTAATGCCAGGTGCTCACTCAAATCGTTTACACAGATGTTGGTTGATATGCATTCTCACATAGATATGTAGTCGGTATTATTTCGATAATGTCGAAATGACTGCATTTTCTATTTGCTCTTTGAAAAGTAAATTTTCACTATTTAGTATTCTCATGTAAAATGGATATTGCATAATAAAACTATAGCTATGAGCAGCTTTTTTTATGCATATATCTCCAATTTTCAAGCCTTCACTGATACCTATGTGCAACATATCCTGAGCTACAAGGAAGCACTATTGAGGTTCTTTCAGATACGTTTTATCGAAGTTGACCTGTAGCTTTATTTCTTTCCGGCAATCGGTTGCAAAGACATTTCTTTATTAAGCTAATAAACATTCGTGAATTTTATTAATTCTTCCAGCATGTGAACATGGGGATTATTAACTTTATCTCACTTGTGTTGCAATGCAAACATTGTTGTGCGGCAGCGGAGGCAGAGCTTAAGTGTTTTGACAGTTTCTTATGTTTTTCTACAATTGCAAGTTTCCTTAAGCTGTTGTCAAGTAGCATTTTAAGAGATAAATATATGTGAGTAACAGAAAAACTGCATGTGTTTTTAATAAGAAAAAATTGTCAAGCAATATTGTAGCAATATACAATTTTAAACCGTATTATTTTTTTATTACCACCACAAGAAGCATGTTGTTATGGCTTAACAACCGCTTGAAGTCATTTGCACTTGTTAAGTAACAATTTTAAGTTGAATTCTTATTTAACAAGGAAAGAGGAAAACACTTATGATAATAAATAAAATACAGATAAAAACATAAAACTGGCACCGTTGCTCATAAAAAGTATAAATAATACGGCTCTTTTACTTTAATGATTATTTACTCGTCCTTTTCTTCACTTACCATCCCAAATAAGGCGGACATGTTATGGATAATGCCGTCACCCAAACAATAAGTATCATAAATAAGGCTAAACGCTTTGTACGTCTATTTTTGGAGTAGGTTAAGGGTTGTGTTACTGCTAAATATCTGAAAAGAAAAAAAAAAGCGAAAAGGAAAAACGAAATAAAAATAAATATTTTTGAGGCAAAAAAATGGCAATAAAATTCATTTTAAAATAAGCCATTAAATTGCAATTGTAGCCTTATGTCAACACATCGTAGACAAAGTCATTATGAGGAGATTGTCACTGTCAAAGTCAACACAAATAAATATTTTATTTGTTTTAAATCTTTAAGTCATCTTTATGACATTAGAAGCAAATTTTAGTTGCAATCCTTGAAAAATTTCATAACTAGTACAATTTTTTATACCAAGGCAACATGAGAGTTTTTGGTTATAAATATAAACATTAAAAGGAAATCTGTTTGCGGATAAATACGTTGATAAATAAGAAATAGGTGTGCTGTGAAGAGACAGCAGAACATTGTACAAAACAGAAAAAACCAACAACAGTCTGCAACTGATCTGTTTTTATTTGGTCTGATTTATACGCTGATTTAAATCCGTGCCTTTTTTCATAATACTCTTTTAAACCTCCTACCAAAATCATGTTACATCTTTACGATGCTTTTTAAGTCATGTCGTTTTTCTAATTGTTGTCGTTAAAAATAATTGTTTGTCTCTTTTTACCCTTTAGGTAGTATCGATGTGGTCAGCTTGCCAGTCGAATGAAAATAAAACAATTTAAAAAATAACAAACGAGTCAAACAGAAATTAGAGGAAAAAACTTGAAAAACAGAAAACATGGCTTTTTTAATTTTTAAAATTTTCAGTACAAAAGAAAAGACATGACTTTAAATCATCGTGAAAATTTACCCTTTATCATTTGGTCAGAAAATAGATATTTACACTGCTATAGAATAATATTTCCTGCAGCATCCCATAGCAAATTACAGGAAATATTTATTATCTATATATATAAAAGAAATTGTTTTTAGAGATTAAAACGTAACAATACATATGTACAGTAAGATAGTTCTATTTATTGAAAGTCCAAACTGGAAATCCACAAATTTTGTCCAGACAAAAATCTGCTGGAAAACAAACCAGCTTCACTCACCTGTCTAAACTTATGGCACATAAGCTTAATATTGAAGCTGTACAGAGTAGAACATCTAAAGAAATCCATATATCACATAAAATCCAACCGAATCGCCAAACTCCTGCAAAAGAAATATTATATTAATACTTTTTTTCATATTTTGTTTGCTATTTTAGGACAGGAACAAATAAGTTTTATATATAAAAATATATTTTTATCAAACTATTTAAAAATAAGTGGGATACGAATCAATGTTATGAAAAATGGTGGAAATTAAAAATATACAGTACAGCGGCAGTGGAAGATCGAAGAAATACAATAGAACTAATTTTAAGTGGATTGTAGATAGTTAAAGCAAGATTTTATTTTGTAGTTAAACATCTTCTACGTAACAGCCAAGAGAACAATACTAAATTGTTGCAAATTTTGCAGTTGTAAAAGATCAAATTTAGGACAAAATATTTTTTTTTCGAAACTGTACTATCTAGTTGTTTTTTTTTTTTTAGCTTGGACCAGTACTCAGGGGATGACCCCTACATATGCAGTGCATTGTACCAGAACTAGGAAAACAGGTTATGAGGAGGGAGAAAGAGGGAGTAGTGTTTGTGAACATTTGACTTGAACTTTCCAACGTTATAAGAGACAGGAAACACGTCTGCAGGCAACTTATTCCACAGACGAAGCGTACGGCAATCGACCACAAATGGATGAGGTCTGGACGATGAACGAGTGCTACGTAAAAATGTGCGAGTTTCGGGAACAAAATTCCTAATCACGTCAGAGCAAAATCCCTTGTAGTAATGATAGAACAGAGTAACCCACCCCACACTGCGTCGATGCTTCAGTGAATCAATAGAGTTGGATACCGTACTGTCACCGATAAGCTTCTTCGCCCTCTCCTGCATATGGTCGAGTAACACCAAAATAGACTTTGAGGCACCGACCCAAACATGAGAGTTGTATTCCATTTTCGGTCGGATGTAGGTGGTATAAATTGTAAGGAGGTCGGATGGAGTGAAGTACATCTTACACCGTTTCAAAAACCCGAGACACTTGAATGCTTCTTTAGAGACATGAAAAATGTGTTCGTCAAGAGCATCCGATTCCTCAATATTTATACCATCCATGAGTACAGATGAAGCAGCATTTGTGGTCGTATGTTTGTGTGTTAATAAACAACACTGGGTCTTACGAGCGTTGAAGGCGACCCTGTTAATACGACCCCATTCGGAGATCAATAGAAGATCACTATTCAGTGAATCGTTCATATTTAGCCTCTTGGCAGCGATCTCCGATAGACTGGGCCTATAACTAAAAGAGTACGAATGGCAAATGCCGCTGTCATCTGCGAAAGAGTGGATAGGATTGGAAGTTTGATAGAGAAGGTCGTTTAGGATGATAAGAAATAGGGTAGGAGAAAGAACGGAGCCTTGCGGTACCCCTGAATTTATCTTGAACTCGTTTGATGAGATCCCACCTATAACAACTCTTGTAGCTCGATCCTTGAGAAAGCTCGATATAAACTGAGAGAAGTCCTCACTGACACCAAAAGCAGTGAGTTTTGCCAGTAGTGCAGCATGCCACACTCTGTCAAACGCTTTGGAAATATCTTGAGCCACCACCTTACTTTCACCGAAATGGTGGATTGAGTGGCACCATTTCTCCGAAAGATATGCCATAAGATCACCTTCGTGCAGTTGTAACCACTAGTGAAATTCATTATTATTCACCAGATGTAGAAGTAGTCCTATCTCTTTGTTATTATTTTCAATAAAGACTAGCCAACCACAAAACAAAACAAAAAAACAGAAATTTAAATTTGTGAACTCGAGGTTAAGAAAAACTGTCAAAATAGTTAATTTATATACAGGGCGGCTAATGAGAGCTGCTACCAAAAAAAAAAAAAAAAATAAAAAAAAAATAAAAAAATGCAATAACTTATTTTCTGTGTGACTAACTTGTTCCATTTTTACTTTATTTTATAGATTGATCTTTATATTTAACTGAAATAGAGAATTGAGACAATTTGGACAGTGAAATGCTTTCACGCTTTAGAGTCCGTTGTTTCTGTCCAAAGGCGCACGTTTGCCGGCACCCCGCCTGGCTGTTAGATTATAGTGAGGCTCATGAAGAATTTTGCCGAGCGTGACAGAATCGCAAGACGGCCTTATCATCGAGATCCCTCAGAAACTATCGCTGATGTAGCTGCTGCCATACAATCCAGTTCTAAAGTATCGACAACAAGCTTATCTGCTCAAATGGGTCCCAGCAAATAGCCACTGCAGACAATTTTGCACCAAGATTTAAACTTGTTTCCATATAAGATTAATTTCAAAAACAAACTGAACCCTAGAGACTTCTCGATTCAATTGGAATTTTGTGAGCAAGTCATTCAAATGGCGGCAGAGGACGAAAACGTCTTGAACTGTATTTTTATGTCTGACGAGGCACATTTTAAATTAAACGGCAATGTTAGCAAACAAAATGGTCGAATATGGAGTGATGCTAACGTACAAATACTCCATCAAATAAAATTACATCCACTTCGCATCACAGTGTGGTGTGCGTTTTCTTCATGGTGCACTGTCGGGCCTTACTTTTGCGGAGAAAACAGTCTTACAGTCAATGGAGACCGTTACCTAAAGATGTTTAAAGAGTTTTTCTTTACAGAATTACGGCGAAAGAGAGTCCCTTACAAGTTTGCTTTAATCAAGATGGTGCAACTTGTCACATAGCCACGTCTGTTATGACAGAATTGAGGCAAAAAATTCCCAATAAACTGATTTCAACAAACTCCACAATCCGTTGGCCTTCCAGGTCTTCTGACCTCGCTGCACTTGTTTTTTTTTTTTTTTTTTTGTGGGGTTATTGCAAACAAGAAGTTTACAAAATAAACCCAAGAAACTAAGATGATTTAAAGTAATCCATTCGAACGTTAATTGAGACAATTTCCGCTGCAACACTCCAGACAGTAATGAATAACTTTTTGATAAGATGTCGCACGTGTGTCAACGAGGGTGGAGGCCATTTGAATTCAATTATTTTCAAAACTTTATGAATTACTTTAATCAAAATGTATTATTATAAAAATGTGAAGTTATTTCAGTTTCTTAATGTAGCAAAATTGATCAGCCACCCTGTACATGAGTATTAAATATTATTGAGTGTGATATGGATACGCACACAAAAACTCATATATTTTAGTTCTGTGTATTGGTTCTGTATAATACTACTGTTTGTATAAATATAAGTAATACACATATCTGTTGTAAAGCAATCATGTATGAATACATATTTTTTTACGTATGAGTAATGGGTATACCCAATAACGAAATTTTAGGGTATATACTTATATACTCTTTTTATACAAGTACTCGTTGTCAGTCTCTGGTCTTGGATTATCGGGAATCTGTATCTGTATCACCTTTTAATTGTTTGATTGACTACCTGTACATGTGAACTTGTTTTTTTTTTATTGCAAATAACAAATTTTGATTATGGGCCAATATAAGCAAAAAATTGTTCTGCCACAATAATATTGAACATTACTTGGCCAATAACAACAAATAGCCGTAAATAAAAACTCAGCATGAAACAACAAACACATATAATGCATTTGTGCATTATATGTAGATGCTTGTAAAACGAAGCATATCGAAAACTAAGGCAGTTGGCTATGCGAGAGAAGTTCAACAACAAGAAATTGTTAAAAATAGATTTTATTAACTTAAAAAGTATTTTATATCAAAAACCATTTCATTTGTTTTCCACGTAAAAGTAACAAATCGAATAGCGTTTTCAGACATCTGACGCAATATTAGATTATTCAACAATATCGTTTTGCTGTTCATACATATATTTAGCTTACTAAATTATCAAATTAACTAACAGGACCGTTCGGCAAATTAGTTTTTGTAAAAGTGATTTGAAATCACAAAAAGTTGTTTGCAGGCAAAATATGTTTAATTTTTGATTTTTTGTTTTATTTTATTTCATTTTATTTTATTTTATTTTATTTTATTTTATTTTATTTTATTTTATTTTATTTTATTTTATTTTATTTTATTTTATTTTATTTTATTTTATTTTATTTTATTTTATTTTATTTTATTTTATTTTATTTTATTTTATTTTATTTTATTTTATTTTATTTTATTTTATTTTATTTTATTTTATTTTATTTTATTTTATTTTATTTTATTTTATTTTATTTTATTTTATTTTATTTTATTTTATTTTATTTTATTTTATTTTATTTTATTTTATTTTATTTTATTTTATTTTATTTTATTTTATTTTATTTTATTTTATTTTATTTTATTTTATTTTATTTTATTTTATTTTATTTTATTTTATTTTATTTTATTTTATTTTATTTTATTTTATTTTATTTTATTTTATTTTATTTTATTTTATTTTATTTTATTTTATTTTATTTTATTTTATTTTATTTTATTTTATTTTATTTTATTTTATTTTATTTTATTTTATTTTATTTTATTTTATTTTATTTTATTTTATTTTATTTTATTTTATTTTATTTTATTTTATTTTATTTTATTTTATTTTATTTTATTTTATTTTATTTTATTTTATTTTATTTTATTTTATTTTATTTTATTTTATTTTATTTTATTTTATTTTATTTTATTTTATTTTATTTTATTTTATTTTATTTTATTTTATTTTATTTTATTTTATTTTATTTTATTTTATTTTATTTTATTTTATTTTATTTTATTTTATTTTATTTTATTTTATTTTATTTTATTTTATTTTATTTTATTTTATTTTATTTTATTTTATTTTATTTTATTTTATTTTATTTTATTTTATTTTATTTTATTTTATTTTATTTTATTTTATTTTATTTTATTTTATTTTATTTTATTTTATTTTATTTTGTTTTATTTTATTTTATTTTATTTTATTTTATTTTATTTTATTTTATTTTATTTTATTTTATTTTATTTTATTTTATTTTATTTTATTTTCTTTTATTTTATTTTGTTTTATTTTTTATTTTTTTGTTTGGGTTTAAATAAATTTGGGTTTATAATTTATTACATTAATATAGTAATAAAAAACTTAACTCTTATAAAACAAAAAATCATTTTGTTGATTGTTAATCTTGCCTCAAGTTGGCATAGTACACTTTTATGTGAGAATTTTTTTCAGAAAAGCGTTGTTCGTAATCGTAAAAAAAATATTTTTTCATAATGTGTAATTTTTAGGAGCTCAATTTTTACTTTTTTTTAGCATTTGTTGTTTTTTTTTTAGTGTAACACAAAAAAATGTTGCTATTACACTGATAGAAGTATGCGTCATATATTTAATGAAACTGTTTCATTAAATATTTTTCAATAATACAATGAAAACTTTTCACAATATGCATGAAACTTCATATATATTATGAAATAGTTCCATCAGAATGGATTCATTAAGTTTCATAGTTTCATTAAAAAAAATCATTGGATTTATGACTACAACAACATTAAACTTTTTTTAAAATTCTTTGAATTTTGTAAGATATATTAATGGGCATTTATTAATCTTAAGCTACAGTTTAAAAAATGTCAAGTTTTTTTTTGTATTAAAATGTAAGTTTTATGAGTTTCATAATTCCAATGAAATAGAATTCATTAGATCAATGATAAATAAATTTCTGGCTACCGAACTTGGGTATGCATGTACATATGTACATGTACTCAAATCAGCATAATAATAGTTTAAAAAATTTAGATACCAGTGTATTGCAGTCATTTGAATTAATAAAATCTGTTTTATTTGGTGAATACTTGTTCAAGATTTTCTTTTATCATAATTAGGTACAATTTCACAAAAGCAAGGAATAGTATTGTTTGTGTAATGAAATAAAGTATTCCATTGATCTTATTACGTACATTTGTGAACATATTTTATTAATGTGTGTTATGATATTATTTCATTAAACATTATTATTTCATGCAGCATTTGCAGTATTGCAGTTGTGTAGACTGCTGCTGGCTATGTATTTAATGCAGTTGTGGCCCTAGACATATATTTACATTTATACGCAGAAAAAAACGAAGGTGAATATTCCGAAAGCTACGCAATGAGATCCAAAGATGAACTAACTTGATGAGCTTTATTTGTTTCTAACGTAAACAAACAGACAGTAAGCCTTCGTAGTTCGAATGAAAATATTTAGACTTTATACTATACTCCCTATACGTCCTATACTCGCGTGTATCTGAAATTAAGGTTGTGACCTTCGCTGACTTAGTATAAAAGTTTTCTAAATTTTCAAATAAAAAATGCCTTCATTTTCACCCTAAAATATTTATATATTGTTTCAGTTTTTTATTATTTATATTGTTTTATGTAGTTAATTGCAAACATATTGTGGACTAAATGCATAAACAAAAGGGCTATTGAGAATAATAAAAAACAAAAAGTCTTTTAAAAAATACCAAGTGCTTGTCTCTAGGAAAAATTTATTTAAATAATGTTGTTTAACACACACACACACATACACACACACACACACACACACACACACATTTTTTAAGGTAAATTTATATTGCCAACATGTTGATGCTTTAGCAAAAAAAGTAAAATATGAACAAAAAGCGGAAGCAAAAAACAACACACAGTGGTATTAAAAAATTCATAAATTCATTTGGAATCTATAAATAAATTAATATTTTGAGCAATCTCAAATAGATGATTTGATCTAAAAGATAAAAATTTAAAATTAAATTTATTGTCAACCTTAAAAAAGAAAGTGAAAAAAAACAAAGTTTAAAACTTTAAACAATAAAATGATTTTAAAATTAATTTTAATAACATGTATTTATTTTTTTAATTTAAACTCATTTCAAATTCATTTTAAATAGAGTGCGAAGCATCATTAGCCGATTTTAATAGGTATTTAAAGCAAAAAAAAACGCTAATTTCCTGTTTATTTCCTATTTGATTACTACAGCTTATTTATTAATCGAATTCCAAACGAGAGTAGATGATTTAATTTGATAGTGAGGTAAGTACGGCAGCACGTTAAACAGGGTGAAGTTGGCTGCGAAACGTTATATTTTGTAAAAGTTATACAGATTTAGCTATTTTAACTTCATAACTTATGAATTAATATCCGATTTAATTTCCGATATAACTTTTTTAGGAAGTTTCGTTAAGCGATATTTTTTTTTTTTTGAGTTGGCCTAAGTATTTTTACTTGAACATTAACATTAACATTAACATTAACATTAACATTAACATTAACATTAACATTAACATTAACATTAACATTAACATTAACATTAACATTAACATTAACATTAACATTAACATTAACATTAACATTAACATTAACATTAACATTAACATTAACATTAACATTAACATTAACATTAACATTAACATTAACATTAACATTAACATTAACATTAACATTAACATTAACATTAACATTAACATTAACATTAACATTAACATTAACATTAACATTAACATTAACATTAACATTAACATTAACATTAACATTAACATTAACATTAACATTAACATTAACATTAACATTAACATTAACATTAACATTAACATTAACATTAACATTAACATTAACATTAACATTAACATTAACATTAACATTAACATTAACATTAACATTAACATTAACATTAACATTAACATTAACATTAACATTAACATTAACATTAACATTAACATTAACATTAACATTAACATTAACATTAACATTAACATTAACATTAACATTAACATTAACATTAACATTAACATTAACATTAACATTAACATTAACATTAACATTAACATTAACATTAACATTAACATTAACATTAACATTAACATTAACATTAACATTAACATTAACATTAACATTAACATTAACATTAACATTAACATTAACATTAACATTAACATTAACATTAACATTATAGAACATTTTTAAACATTAAAACTATTCAACACCAAAGAATCCATGCAGAAACTTAGCAAAGCGTCATATTGAGGCTAGACTAAAATTTGCTTGATTTAACATGAACACAGACTGCTCAATTAAACAAGTATTGTCTAGAAAAGATTCTCAAGCACAAGTGTTCCTAATTCATCTTTTTTTTTCAGAAAAAATTGCATCTGCATGAAGCAAATGAAAATAGAGATTATTGAAGAAATATGCGCAAAGAGACTTTGACGACGAAAGTCGGATGGTATGGGCAGCATTTTCAATAGAGTTGATGATGGTTCCATCTGAAAGGAAAAGTAGCAACTATGTGCCCACTTTGGAAAGTTTAATCCTCTTTTTAAGTCCCCTTCACGAAAAAAATTGGACTTACCAGCAAGATAATGTATCGATTCATGTAATCCACGAGTCCATGTCTTGGCTTCCTTCTTACAAATTGTCAATTTTGGGATAACCTCCGTGCTCTCTAGACTGAAATCTAATGGAAAACCTCTGGGGAATACTAATCAACCAAATTTATAATATACAACAAACTACTCGTAGCCCTACTCACAATCTTGTGCAAATGGCGTTACATCATTGCATTTGCAAAATAGTGGAGTATATTTGTTTTTTACACTAACAAAATACACCCATAAATGCAACCTCAAATGCACAAGATTGTGATTCGAACTGCTATTTTAATTTTTAAAATGCAATTTATCGCGAGTGGGCATTACGAGTAATAAGACAATATATCATCGAAAGTCGAGTTATGAGTATGGACAAAAGAGTTTAAATACTTTGTGCTGAAAAACAAGCTTTGTGTAATAATTAATGGTATATACTAGTTAACCACGTCTTGTATCTTCATATGCAATACAAAAATAAAACTTTTTTACATATATTTCCCTTGTCTACTACTAAATGTGATCACACCTAATAAGCCAGCAATGTAGTCTAGAAGCTGTTACTTTTGCTTCTATTCTATTTATTTGCAATAATATTTCTTATAAAAAAGAGAAGAAAAAAAAAACAATTACTCAAATGCATCTTACCTTCACAAATATAATAGATAGCAGCTGGTGGCATAACACACGTTCCCACTAACCAATCCGTTATGGCTAAATTAAGTACAAAGCAATTCGTTACTGTACGCAGACGACGTGTTGTTAAGACGGATAAAATCACCAGAGTATTACCGACTACTGTTACCAAGATAAGCAGCATGAAAATTGCAACCACAAGGGCTTTGGACCATGCCATATCCACAACATATGAATCGATAAAGGGTGGCAGAGTGGCCCCATTGCCTGTGCTGCGTATCGAGATTGTGCTAGTGGAAGCGGTGGCCGTTGTATCCCATGTAAAGTCGCCATTAAACGACAGCTGTGATGCTTCAATTGTTAGGGAGGCATTCTCCCAAGAAACGGGAATTAAAGGTGAGGCAGAGAACGTTGTAAGTGGTGTTGGAGCATGAAAATATGCTGTTCTGGGCAGTGAATTAGCTGTTGATATCGCTGCTAGTGTATTTCTATACATATGCTTAAGCTGGTATGTTGTTGCTATTGTGGTCCTGCTGGTGGATGTTGCTGTAGCTGTGATACTATTGCCGCTATTCTCACTGTACTCGTGTATGAATGCTGTTACCTTTGTAAGTTGTCACGGCTGCAGTTGTTGTTGTCTTTATGGTTGCATACAACAATGACAACAAGTGTGGTCTCTGTTGTTGTGTTGTCATATCTTTTCAAACACTTGTTTATTTATTTGCTCATGCATTAAAGTTCACATTTTGAATTCGTCCGAATGCATTGTTCTTACTGTTGATGCCTGCTGCATTCAAAAAGTCATTTCGGCGATTGTTGTGTTGTTTGTTTTCAACGTTTTTAATTTGCCTGTTACAATTTTTCTGTGTTAATTTGCAGGAGAGTTTAACCACAACATCCGTTATGTCCTTTTTTATGTTATTGTTTATAGTTGTTATATCTGCAAATACATACACACACACACACACAAACAACCGCACCCACAGGCAAAGAAAATATTTTAGCGAATGTTGTCTGACAGCTTTAAAATAAGAATTTCTATTTTAAATTCTAATATTCATATAAAAAATTATAAGTATGTAAATATTTTTAGCTCGTTTTATGATTTGCAAGGAAAATTATTTTTAAATTCCTTTATAAATAATATTTTAAATCCAAAGTCTTTCTGCAAAAATAAGATTAAAAAAAAATAAAAATAAAATGAAATTTTCGTGGGTTATATTCATTCATTAAGTATTACGCAGAATCAGGGTTAAAGACTAAAATTTAGTTTACAAAACAACAAAGAACTACGCACAAGGTTATGAGTACTTTAGCCAAATAAAAACTATTTTAATCGACTTCTGCACAACACTCAAGTGACTCTTTTTATATAAAAGATGTTTTTTTTTTGCAAAACAAAAAAAAAAGTATTTTTGTGTGAATAATTCTAAACATAAACTATAAGGGTTTATTTTTATAAGGGTGACCAAAAATTAACGCAAGATTTTATTTAAAGATTTAAATCTTTTGGTTGTTACAAAAATGTATAAGTTTTTGATTCTGTTTGTAATTTCTACAATTTTAATTTCCGAGAATATAAAGTATACAGATTCATAACCAGCATTGAAAAAAAATTCGATTCAGCGATGTCCATCTGTCCGTCTCTCCGCTATTGAAATACCGAGTCTGAGAAAACCATTAGACTTAAAAACTTGTTTCCTTTTCTTACCCATCGATTCATGGATTTGCTATTAAAATTCAGTAATATCTCTTCACATATAGCTGAGATTCCGAAAAAAGCAATTTTTTTGCAATTTTGCATGAAAATTAAAAAAAAAGTTGTTTGTTTTGTTTCAAACTTCACACATTTATTAAGGGGATGAAAATCCACATATCGGTCCATATATATCCTAAACCAGTTTTTTCATGAAAATGTTGCGTAAGCGAACTTGAACAACTTTTTTTGCTTAAAAGCAGTCCTGGTAATAAAAAAGAGTTATATAAGTATGGAAAATTAAAATTTCCGATATCGGTCCATATATACCCGAGATTCGCCTAAACCGGTTTTTTCAGGACAATGTCGCTTAAGCCAACTTAAAACACGTTTTTTGCTTAAAATCA
This sequence comes from Thecocarcelia acutangulata, assembly GCA_914767995.1. Lineage (NCBI taxonomy): Eukaryota > Metazoa > Arthropoda > Insecta > Diptera > Tachinidae > Thecocarcelia > Thecocarcelia acutangulata. The sequence goes on along the minus strand of OU612094.1, from coordinate 31,887,786 downwards.
GTTCTGGTAATGAAATAAGGTTTTATAAATATGGAAAATGAAAATTTCCGGTATAGGTCTATATACACCCGAGATATAGCCTAGAACGGGGTTTTTATGGAATTATTGCGTAAGCGAGCTTAAACGACCTTTTTTTCTTAAAAGCAGTTTTGGTAATGAAAGAAAGTTTTATATATGTATATGGAGAATGCAAATTTCCGATATCGGTTTATATAGACCCGATATATAGCTTAAGCCGGGGTTTTCATTAAAACGTCGCGTTAGCGAACTTAAACAACGTTTTTTGCTTAAAAGCAGTTCTGGTAATAAAATAATGTTATATAAATATGGAAAATGAAAATTTCTGATATCGGTTTATATACACCCGAGGTAGAACCAAAACCGGTTTTTTCATTAAAACGTCGTATAAGCGATATTTAACAACGTTTTTTGCTTAAAAGCAGTTCTGGTAATAAAAAAAGGGTTATATTAGTATGGAAAATGAAAATTTTCGATATCGGTCCATATATACCCGAGATATAGCCCAAACCGATTTTTCCATTATCATTTTTTTTTTGCTGGAAAGCAATTTTCGTTATAAAAGAAGGTTACTAAGATACAGAAAATTCCGATATCGGTTCATATATAACCGAGATATAGCTTAAACAACCTTTAAATGAAAATGTCCCTGAAAGATTTCTTTTTTGGAATGATGACTACAAGGCAAAAATATGTTTTCCTCCATATCGGTCCATATATATCCGAGCATATTCAGTTGTAATATATAATTTGTAATATATACTTTGTAATATAATATTAAAATACATAATTTGCAATTTAATATGGCTGTATATCGTTCATGCCACCTTTAATGCGAGGTTGGTTGTGTGCTTGTCGACATATGCATAGGGGGCCAATTCTGATCACCGTAATGAAAGAGTATACGACCTGGAAATGTCTCATTCAGTAATTGAAAAATTTCACATTCTGTATAGTATGTGGCACCATCTTTTTTAGACCACGCATTAGCCAAAGCAATATCATACAATTTTGGCAGATGGAACTGTATTTTCATAAACGAGTACATCCAGAATCAGTTACTACACGACCAGCCTAATTTTCAAAAAGCATAGTCCAATTAGGGCTCCAGCCCATAATCCATATGCGTTGTGGATGCATTTGTTTTTCACATATCGATAAACGAAGCCATGGAGGTTTCATTCTTTGAATGAAAAACTTTCAGTATTTGTGAAATACTATTTTATCGGATAGCTTTACAGCTTTAAATTTAATGTTAACCCTTTAACTTTAGCTGTCGCATTGGTTTATAGGCTGTCAATACTTTACTGTACAAATTTAGATTTATTCAAACCTTGCGTTTATTTTGAGACACCCTTAACATTAAAAACCATTAAATTTATCCATCATATATTTCGAGAATAAAAACTTTTTGATTTTTTTAAGAGCACGGGAGCCATTTATAAAAATCATTTTTTTATTTACTGAAAAACGGTAAAAGAAAAACTCATTTCCTACTTTTCAGGTTTTTTCTTAATTTCCTTTTCATCTATTTGTTATTTCGATATAATGCTTTTTTTCATTCGTCTAACAAGGTGACTAACATCGATATTAACTACAGAGGCAGCAGAGACGCACGCGGTTTATTCATAACAACAATAAAACAACATGTTTCAAAAATCATGATGAGAATGCTGAATGATTTTGGTAACAACTTTGAAATAAAATAAAATATAAAAAAAGACCTGGTCTGAAATCAACGTTTAAAAGGTACTACACAAATATATTTTAATCAACAAATCGGAAATGAACTCTTTGTGTACAATTTTATAACAGCTACTAAGCACGTGTAAACGAGGTAACAGGATTGATTGTAACCATCATGAGAAAAATCAGGAAAAAACCAAACAAAAAACAAACCAGGGCTTGTGTGAATAAAAAATAGTTCAACTGAGTAAAATTAGGGCTCAAAATAAGCCTCAGTTTCAGCGATAACCACTTCATTCGTGCAAAATTTCTTTCAGCCAGCAGTCGTTGGTAGCCAAATCTGGTGACTCCGGTGAATGTGGGAACAATTTGAAGTTCAATTCCTGTAGTTTTGCCATTGTTTTGATTGACTTGTGACACGGTAGGTTGGCTTGATGAAGCAAAAATTTTTCTTTGCCATCTGCGTTCTTTTTTTTTTTTGGCAATTTCGGCCTTCCAACGTTCCAACAACGTTATATAATATTCACTGATAATGGTATATCCTTTCTCAAGATAGTCGATGCATATTACACCACGCACATCCCAAAATACCGAGGCCATAATCTTTCCCGCCGATTATTGTACTTTCGGGTGCTTTGGACGAGTTTCGCTCACATGGCGATCGGTTTAATGCCATAGTGAACCGATAGATCCAAGCTTCATCCATTGTCACATATCGACGCAAAAATTCCGATTTGTTACGTTTAAATATGCCCAGCGAAAACTTCTATTGCAAAGTAATGTTTTAAAATTTTAATAAACATACTCTTCACTACTTGTACTTTGGCATTTTAAGTCATTATTTTAACATGGCGATGTCATTGGAGGCAAGTACTTACCATTCTCGCTTAAGAGTAACTATTTCAGAGTGTCATTATAAAAGAGTTATTAAAAAATCTAATTGCTCATAAGTTCTTGATTTACGAGTTGGTGTCTATAGAAACTATCAAAATATTGATATACTAGATTTTTCACTTTATAAACATTTTAAAACTTCTTTCTATCACCTTACCCGCTTTTATTATTTATTACTCAAAGTCGTTTATTCATTTTTTATTGCATACGAGTATATTATACATTTGCCAAGAACAACTACTTACATCCGAACATGTACAACAGATATTAAGCAAGTCATTACTTAACTTATTATAAGTAATGCAGGCGGTAAATACTATAATAATGAAAAGTATGTTCTTAGGTAAGTGCAACACATTACCAAGTTTTCGCTGGGTGGCCAAACACTGCTCAGAATCATCAACATGTTCTCGTTTTTAATCAACAGTAAGCAAACGTGACACCCACTTTGAACAGAGCTTTCTCATAGTCATATGCTCATGCAATATGAAGCCAACACGTTCTTCAGATATTTTTATCACGTCAGCTAACTCACGCAACTTCACTTTTCGATCATTCAAAAAGATTTTGTGGATTTTTCTGGTGTTACCGCCTAATTTGGACGTCTAACTGCGTTCTGCATCATCGGTGTCTCTTCAGCCACATTTGAAGTCAGCAAACCAACGTTTTTTTGCTGTTTATGCTGAAGCACAGTCCTCATAACATTTTTCAAGCCATTGCTGTGCTTGAACGGTATTTTTTCCCATCAAGAAGCGGTGTAAAATTAAAACCCAGAATCCCTTACCAAGGTGTTGGTAGAACGGCCTACAGACTATCGCGGCGATGATCATGGCTGAGATGCCTGCCTTGGCTGAAACGTGCCGGTTGTGGTTTAAACCTAAAATTGCACAAAAGGGAGTTGACTGTCTAGGAAATTGCATACTGGAGGGCATAGAAAACCCGAGCTTTTCAGCATAGCAATAGCACACTTATGACAAAAAGTTTTGCTCTGTATGAACCTTGCAAGACACACGGAGCCACTGGTTAATCGAGAATAATTCAGCCTGTGAAATTGATGCCTCCTCGTATTAGGTCGTTAAAGCAAATGTTAATGTAAATTACTACCCGCCCGGCTTGAAAGAGATCATGCCGGGGCAATGTGGTGACAACACCCAAATGCCGAAAGAGGTCTTGATTTCGGTGTGAACTTGTATTGCAATCAGGGGCCAAATCACAGCATACGATATCGAGCAAAATTATCGAAATTTTTCATTTTGGTATCATGGCATACGATATCGAATAAATTGTATTGCAATAATATAAAAAAGTTAAAGGATTTATTATTTGTATTCCTACTTTTAGGAAACGTATGGTCTTCAATCTATTACATTTTGTTTAATTTACGATCCAATATGCATCGTTTGCCATAATTTAGATGTATCGTAATGTTATTCAATACGATAGTTAATTCGATATCGTATGCGGTGATTAGACCCCAGGTGTCGTGCTTAAGTCAGCAGGTGTATTAGAGACTCAGCTCCAGACCGTAGGGGAGAGCATGCTCTATTCAGCATGTAATAGAAAATTGTGCAGATGTATGCCAGCCAAGCCAGTGGGTTTCGGACCTTCAACTCATGATGCCTGGTCCATTAACTGCCTAGGTGATTGCATGCAGGAGGTATTAGAAATCGCGAGCTCTTCTTTGAGGGGTTTTTTCAGATAACAACAAACGTATGAAACGTATGAGAGAGCTGTAGTGTGATTCTGTATCTAATTTAAGCAATATTTATTTTTGTTAAAATATTTAACAATGAAATTGACATTTCTTCCATTCTCTAGCATATTTAGCAACACTTGTTATTGTTTTGTCATTTAATAAACTTGAAAATTCCAAAAATTCCAACTGCTTATAGCTGGGCGTTAATATTTTTGTATTCTTCTTTGTTCCTTTCGCAGTTTTGACAGATTTATTAACCGTAACGTAACAATGTTGTTGAGTCGCACAATCGTAACTGCAAGCGACAATATTAGTTGACAATTTAACAAATTTTGTTATTGTTAAAATTTTCAAAATTCGCACCCTGATGAATCGTGAGAAATTAGTTCACAACTTGGAATTGGTTCAGCAACAGATAAGGCCGCCAATGCAAGTGCTGATGCATATTCTTACACATCTTGTCGCTATGTCGCGCCAATTGTGGCAGCCATATGGCTGACATCACATATCTCAAGTCACAAACATAAACCTCCTTACTCGTGTTAAGAAACGAGTTTTGTAAAAGATTATATATTAATAAAAAGTATTTATTTATTCTCCCAAATCCCACTTTTCTAACTAATTAATTACTTTTAAAGAGAAAACATTTTGACATTAGTTGCACTAAACTCCATTTAAATTTACAAAGCGTTCTAAACTGCGCTTATGAATTTGGTAGTTTTTTATTTACAGACTTATAACGTTTCTAAAAAACTTATTAAAATTCAACTCAGCCAAATATGTACATACGTATTTAAGGCACATATGTTTGTAAATTTTTGCTATATTTTGACCTCAATTTTCTATTAATGTTTAATTTTTATTTTATTTGTTTCCAATGCCAGTCTTAATTTCAATCAAATGTTGTTGCAAGGGAACTAAAATTTGTATTCCATCTTTTTTATATATTTTTTTCTTGTTAAAGTAGTTTGGTGCATGATTTTCGTGCACTACTTTAAAATATTAAGGGTTTTCACGGCGGGTAGTACAAACAGTGCAAACGATGCAAATGTGAGTAAGTATACTTCGTTTTTTTTCCCCGCAACAGCAAAATGTATGTATTTGCGGTTTGCTTCACTTCTTTTCATTGGCACTTAAAAAAATCTTGAGCAAAAAGATGTTTGCAAAAGTACACTGTTGCAAACGAATGTAAACAATAACATTTAACAACAAAATTAGCGCCATATGGTTATTTTTGTATAATAACAATATGGCGTAAGTTGAAAATTTTAGCTTTTAAGCTACAAATTAAATAACCTATACAAAAAAAAAATGATTAAAATCACGTGCAATAAGTGAAGAGCTTTCAACAAGCAGACAGTAAGAAAAGTTCCAAATACAAATCAAACTTAACCCACAAAGAACAATAGCGGTTTTCACTCTTTGTGTTAAATTTAAAATGCTTTTATACTATAATACTATTGTAAACTTCCAAGTGTGCGGACTTTTTCTTTGATATTGTAAAAACCGAAAAAATCTGACATTTGTTGAGATATTTTTGCGACACAAATACGCAAAAGTATTTTTCAGTTGGGAGTTTTGCGAAAAGAGATAAAACTTAAAAAACACCTAATCCCATATTTTATTTGAACTTTTTCCACATTTGCAAATCTGCCGGCTGTTTCATACTTGTACATAATTGAACTTACTATGTTTGCTAAATCTACTACGGGTTTTGGTATTGTAAAGGTTGTTAATTTAGTAAATTAAAAATCTAGAAATTTTGTTATTGTCAAGTTTTAAATTTACCAAGATATACTAAATCTAGAATATGTACAAGCTCTGCAATAGTAATTTAATACGCAGCGTGAGAATCGCTATTATTTGCCAAAAAGTTTACAATATCTTCTTTTTCACTGGTTCTTATATATTAAAAAATGTATTTTAATATGCTTATGTATAATTGTAAACAAAGGAAAATTTTTGACACCTACTGCTAGTGCGGCCAGAAGTTTTTTGTGATTACTGAAAAAATTTCTAAAAATAGTATATGCTCACGATTGACCATAAAATACACAGCAAATTTACAAGTTGCAAATTTGCACCTTAACCATCGTGAACCCCCTTATTATTTTAAAATAAAATAAAAAACTTTTTAGTTTTATTAAATGGTTTCTAAATATACTTACAAATCACGTGGCTAATGGTGTAAGTCGCTTAGAAATATTGTGTTCAATTTTGAACTTTTTGCCAAAAACTAATCAATTCATCCATAAAATTTTATCTTGGCAAAATTAACAGGGTTGACTGCCTAAAAGAGAAATGAGCCAGAACAAAGACGTTTGATAGATTCTTGTCACATATGAGCACAAATGTTGGCCTAAAACTGTACTTTTTTTTTGTTTAGTAAAGGCCGATTAATTTTAACAAATGCTTTAATCTCACTGCACAGTGTTGCCACTCCGGTTCTCAATTTATTTTTAACAAGCAGGTTTTCAACGTTCATTTGTTACTTTTTATTTGCAGCAATTTTTTACCACAAAGTTAGAAAAAATTCAAAAAAAAATGTATTAAACTATAAAACAAATTTCATCCTTATCGCTTTTAGAACAGGATTATCTTTTACTTTGTTTGATATTGTGGACATAGAAAAATGTAATAAAAATGCAAAGTAATAATTTTAATTAAAATATGGTACAGCACATAAATTTGTCAATTTTCTAATGGCTTTATCAATTTTTATTACTTTGTATAACCAACAAGCTGGAAAAAAGTTATGGCTTTGACATTTAGAATTTTATTAGAATATGTTTGAGTCGGAAAGGAAAAAAAAATCAAATAAGGAGCAGCCACAACAAAAGGATTTACAAAAGCTTGTTATTAAACAGAAAATTATATTTATTTAAAAACACATGAAAATATAAAATGCTAAACAAAATACATTTCAAAATCAATATCAAGTTTGTTTGATAGAGAATGCAATACTATAATAAAATATATATATTTTTCAATTAAAAAAATATTTATGTTCAAATACTTGATTGGCCTTTCTTTTAAATAAATAAAAAATTCAGTACTTTCTATACTTTACTACATTCTACAGTAGTTGGTATGCGGTGCCTGCACATTAATTCACCTTAAGTCCTTTATCTAATTCTAAACTCGTGCATGCTCAAGCATGTCATATTTAGAAAAGAAAACTCTATAATCGACTTATTTCAAACGAAAATGTATACAAATATAATAAAAGAAATATTTGCAATGCAATAATTTTCTCTATTTTAATCAGCTAATTACGGAAAATATTTAAACAATTTTTATTTTTAATTACCATCAAGAAATTTTGCACATTAAGAACACATAAGAAGAAAATGTTTGCAACGTGTAGCACATGTTTTTTCCCCAAAAAATTTCATTTCATATTTGTTGTTGCTTATTTGTCTTAATTTCAATTGAATTTTCAACATTTGTAATACACGAAAAATTTGCTTGTAGACAAGCAATTTGTAATATATAATTTTTTAAATGATCGCACAACGAAAAAATATTAGACTGGCTCTTAAAAAAAAATGAAGAAAATCTATTCTTAATGATAATGTTAAAACGAACAAGTAAAAGTGTAGTATATACGGCTGGGCCGAATCTAAAATACCCTTCACGATAGTCACGTAAATAAATAGCATATATTACAAATTTGAACTAAATATGCTTTGATATGTATGGAAACCTCTCGACGAATCTAAGCGTTGCCAATGGCCAGTATGGTCGAAAGAAATGGCAACAGTGGATGATAAATTTTGAAAAAAAGTCATCTTCAATTATGAGGCACATTTTCACGTCAATAAGCAGAATTGCAGCATTTGAACGAATGATAAGCCAAGAGTGCTTGTCGATAAACTAATGCACCCACAAAGAGTGAACTGTTAGTGCGGTTTATGAGGTAGGGTTACCGTATTTTTTTCAAAATGATGCCGGCCAGGCAGTTACTGCGGATGGTGTTTGCTATCTTGAGATGATAACGAACTTCTTATGGTCTGAATTATAAACAAGTATGTGATCGGAAGCTGGACGGTGCCACTTACCACACATCTAACGATCTTAGATGTGTTAGATGTTGCTCTTTTGTGTGAGAAATTTAATGGATATGTTATCCCAATTGGCCGCCAAGATCATGTGATTTGACGCCGTCAGACTTCTTTATTTGGAGTTTTTTAAAAGTAAAGCTATGTAGTTTTTTAAAAGTAAAGCTATGTCAGATGTTACAATATTGTAAGATCTGGCAACATGATGATGTTGCTCTTTTGTGCGAGAAATTTAATGGATATGTTATCCCAATTGGCCGCCAAGATCATGTGATTTGACGCCGTCAGACTTCTTTATTTGGAGTTTTTTAAAAGTAAAGCTATGGAGTTTTTTAAAAGTAAAGCTATGTCAGATGTTACAATATTGTAAGATCTGGCAACATGCTGACAACGTCAACGACAGTGAAAAATTGCTCCGCAGAAGTAAATTGTGTGTTCAGAAGATCGTAAGAAAATCTTACTATGGTCTGACAAATAATTTATCTGACAACAAAAATTGTCAATTCACACGGTTGTCAGATTGTTAAGCTAAGTACTGTGTTCGTCATTTTGTGCGAAATGCTGTCGAAACTAAAAAAAAACTTGTGTGAAATATTTATGAAATAATGTTGCTGAAGTAGTACTCTGTTCAACTTGTAGAAACCTTATGAAATGTTTCTGGCAACATTGTGTTGTAATTGTGAAATAATATGAGTGGTACCAAGAAAACCTTTAAACCAAGAAAACCTTTAAATTTGCCTAAAACGCGAAATAGGCACCACATTTTAATAGTCATATTTTCCGAATGAAATTATTAATGTTGCTCAACATTTTTCGCAGATTTGAACAGAGTACTAACCTTTAGATGAAAAAAATCGCCAGACATGTTGTAAGGCATTGCCCCTTGTGTATATCAACAACCATCTGTTTGGCAGTGTTGCCCATCAGACTTTTTTCTGACAATGATGTCATTGTCAGGTGCATTAATTTTATACAGCTGATAATTAAAACTGAGTTTACAATACCAGCCAATTATCTGGCAATGCCCGCGAAGAGTGTTCTCACGATTGTCAGACGCCTGACAACATTGTCGTCTTACAATTGATTGACAATGGTTTTTCTGACAACGTTGTAAGTTAAAAATTGGCAGTTCACACGATTTTCAGACAATTTTACTGGCAATATTATAAGATCTGACAACCGAGTGTACGTAGCTTAAAGGTGTACGTCGATAAGCCAACAATAATTCAAGAGCTAAATGATGAGATAATTCCGCACATTAACAGCATAGAACCTCAGTTACGCCTCAGCGTCATCGAAAATTTGGACAAAAGGATGGAGGTTGGCGGTATTTCGTTTCATACCAATATTATCATGATAAAAAGAAAATTATTCCTTGTAATTTTTGTTTTATTCAAAATCAACATCGGCCCTTAAAATTTAACCAAACTTTAGATATATTCTTAAATTTAAAAGAAATTTGATTGCATTGACTTTTCAATGTTGCCTCTTAGTATCAAAAATATTAGTTTTTTTGTAATAATTAACTGTTTGGTGTAAAAAAAAACCTTAAAGCAAAACATTTTTCAGTTTTTTATCCAAAACTAAGATTTTTTTTTGAGAATAAGGAAGATTTTTTAATAAAAGTTTATGGCAGCATTGATTCCACCGCTAGTAAGGACGATGTTTCAAAATTATTACTTCGTTTGTTGTGCTTCAAAGACATAATGCATCATCTAGTTTGGATCAAAGGCTCCAGCGGCTTGAAAGGTAAATTCAAATCTGGTTCAGATTTGGATTTCTATATTGAAGACGATTTGATACATATTGCCGGCACCAAGATCTCGCATCGTTACAGTGATTTCTTTGTGCGAAAAGTATTGAAATTCAATTATCTAAATCGCAAACTTAAAAATAAAAACATATAAAATATTTTTATGAACTTTTTTACAAACTTAAATTTGTATCGTTTACTTAAACAATTTCTATACAAAATATCTTACTCTTTCCATGTTAAAATCATTTAATGCAGGACTTTTTTTCTACTCAAGCAAGTTCTGTAGCAAATAAAAAACTGAATATAGCAAATTATATAATCAATAAAGTTATAATAACACTGCTAATCTTAGTACTTCTTCAAATTGACGCACAGCACGTGTTAAGTTACTAGAGCGCTGTCAACATTCCTGGAACATGAGAAGAGCACGATAATGAATGAGCAACAGCATACCAACACGTAGTTGTCAATTTAGTTATCTTGTGACAGGCAATGATTACTAACATAACTATATAATAACTGCAAGAAGTGTATATGATGAATGGATGGAATATAAACACAAAGTAAAATAAATAAAATGAAACATCCAAGTCGCTTGTATGACACACGAATAACTTTAGGAATGATAAAGTTAAGAAGCCAAATGGTTGCTGATGGGGAATTTAATGGCCGTCAACTAGCTGGGTGTCCCCCTGTTGCTTTTTAAAAAATTAAAAACATTATTCAAGTTTATTTACTTTCTTAGTAAAGTTCAGCTACTTTTTAGTATTGATGATTGTGAACAATCATCAATACTAAATAAAAACTAATTTTGATACTGCTATTGCTAATTCGAACATATAATTTTAATAGCGGCAATATTCGATCATTGAATAATATTGGTTTGCTATTCACCCACACAACATAGAGTTTACTCAAGTAGCTATTGCCAGCTGGAAAAATATATTTATATAGCTCGTAAAAATTTGAGTTTGTAAATTTACAAAAAAAGCCAAATTCCTCTGTTAACAAGAGTTTGCTAATATATAATACAAACATCTAGCTGTTGTTCCAATTAGCGTGATCGAGTTTTAGTTCCAAAGTAGCTTTACATAAAAAATAAAACAAGTATTCTAAAATTTTTTAAAAATGTGAAGTGTTTTTACTGCCTTTTTTTTATTTAATTTAACTTTTGTTGACATTTTAATTGTTACTGTGTGTTTTGCTCCCTTACCACACCTGTAACTGCAGTGATTTCCAAACTTTACCCAATATTATCGCAATTTGCTACTTGTTGCTAAATAACTTAATTCACTTTTTGTATGGAATTATGAACTCTATTAAAACATTGTTACGCTTTAGGAAAGTTCTGAATTTGTCCAGCATCGAAACACAATCCCACAGTCCCTTATAATCTCTCTCTCCAGTTGAGCCCAAATCAGCGCTTCGGACTGGGGTGTAATTCTCCGAGTTTCCGCAGCAACGAGGGCGCTTTACGATCCGTCTTACAATGTACTACTTTAGCACAGTTTTAGCACTTAGAACTTGGTTTGCTCTTTTCCTCTAAAAGGACTATCATCATTTGGGCATCTACTAGTTGATGTCTACTATACCGCTGCAAAGCCTCCATACTTCGCGTCTTTGAAATTACTCGCGCCGTGTCTTGAGCCGGGCCAAAAGAAACAGTTTCTGCAAAGGTTGCGTTTGGAGAGGCATATACCACCAATTGGATTTTTGGCTCCCGGATACCACTGAGAAACTCAACTGCCTTAAAATTATCCATGAATGGATGATTTTTGCCAGGATTGGCCAACTGCTCAAAGCGCTCTATTTAAAAAGCATATGCCTGGAATGTGTCATTGGCTTTCTGACCTCTACTTCTTAGTTCTACTCTTTAGATCTCATGCTTATACTCTCCGCCATACCTGCCTTCCAAGGTATAATATACTCGTAATTCCCTCTGTAAGAACCTGGTACAGTTTTCAGAAGCTATAAAAGACTTTTAATTCAAGGACTAGTTGGATTGCTATTTCTTCATTGCTCCAGGTACTTTTATTTATGAGTGTATCGAACTGGAATTTAAAGACGTTAAATGTAACACTACCATCAAAAGTTGACACTTTTATCCTGTTTCCAGCTTCTGGGAAGATTCACAACGGTGCCTCTTGCATTTGATTTTAACTTCCAAGATATGTAGCTTATGATCAACATCATCAAGCTTTTCGCTATCATCTCTCTCAAAGTCGAAAAAATTTTCTTCAATGATGTTCACTCTACTGTTCATGGCCTCGGAGATCTCCATCAACTTTTAATTTGTGTTTCCAGAAATTTCTACCGTCTTCTGCTGCATACTTCTAAAGCTTTCTTCAACTGTCGGCTGCATACCCAACGAGGTTTCTTCTAATTTTTCCATGACGACGGCAAACACAGAATTTAAGTCCATGCTGCTTGTAGCTGGCCGTGCAGTCATTTTTAGTTCATCTTTTCGTTCGATTTCGCACGTTTTGATTTCCACCCCAATCTCCTAAAACCCCTCCAAAGTTATTTTCTGCAATACCGCTTTATTACCAGTTTTAAGTATATCTAGCTGGCCTAACTCCTTTTTGAGTTGCTCCATCTTAAGCTCGTCACATCTCATTTTACAACTTCACTTCGTTGCAATTGGGGTTTTGCCTATAAAAAGGATTTAGCGAATTTTTCAATTGCAAATGAAATAATTATATAACATTTGTTTGTTACACAGTACTTGTAGTTAAATACTTCACAACTTTATTTGGATTTATATTTAGTGTGTTTATATATTTAGTATAAACACACTAGACATTCTTACTTTTCTTACTTGCACAACATTTAAAGATAAACTGTCCCTCTTCCAAACATCTGCCGGCTGTTTATACTTCTTTATCTTCTTCTACAATCAACATTAAGTTTTCAGTTATTGATAATTCCAGAATCAAATGTACAAATATAATTCTTACGCATATACACACTCACACACATGCTTGCCAAACAACACGAGCGCAACAATGACAAACAATAAGAAATGTAATTTCAAGAACGCAATAAAACAATGAAATCTTATGTGGTCGATTTACTTGAAACTTTGCATTCTTTAAATCATGTATGTTGTCATATTATGTTTTTAGTTTATATGTTGTTTGTTTCGCTGTGCATATAAAATAACTAACATATCAACGGCTTGCACATTGGGTTAGATATAGCGAAAATTCGTAACAGTATGCATTGCGATAATCTCAACAAATCTGCAAGTCTAAACAGCATTAGTTTTAATTAATATTAGTTTTAACAATATTAATATTAGTTTTAACAATTAAATCTATATAATATACATATGTATATTTTTCTTTAACCCAATTATTTCTTAAGAACAAGCCTAATGCTGCCTTTAGTTGGTAACAAAACATTTTTTTTTAAATTTATTGCAATTGTTGAACATATTTAAAATACCAACAATTGCAAATGAGTAATTAAAAAATTACAAACAAATCAGAAAAATAAAAATGTATTAATTTCTGTAATTAATCGATTGGTATAATAAAAAATAAATAAATAAATAGAATTTTCAAAATTATTTAATGATCAGAATTGTATTTTAACAGAATTAAGGCATGAGCAACACCGAAACAAAATAGATTAGTAAATTATTTGGGTAATTAATGGCATACTACAGTTTTTGAACGAATTTTATTGTTTTTAGTTACCGGAATGTCAAAAATAGATTAGAGTTAGATAGAAAATTTTGAAAAAGCGTAGCCTTAAACTCATATCATATTTTATTTATTTGTTTCTTTATTTTCATTTCATGCACAACACGATACCAACAGCCTGGCTCACTATGTCGATCGATAATTTAAGCTACAACAACTCATACATTACATCACTCTCATAAGCGCCCCGCTAACTAACGACTTGTCAGTCGTCTGGTTTTACGTGTTTAACGTAATGAATTTACGCATTGTCAAATGACTATATTGCCACAACAACTACACTATATATTAATGTGGTCTTTATGGAACATGAATGATTAATACGTCTAGAAATTTTTATGAAATATACTCAATATTTTGAGTATATTTCATACAAATTTTCTAGACGTATCACATATTCGAGTCCCATAAACACCACATAAGTGCGAAATTTAAAACAAAAATCGTTAAAATATATACATAAAGCAGTAAAAATACCGTTCTATGCTTGTTGAACTTGCTGCAAATAAATGAAGCTGTCACAAGAAGTAAAGTGTTTTATACTTATCAGCAACTAAATTTTGAAAAAAACATTTTCATTTATATAAGTGTTCCTCAACTTTATGAATGTCAAAAATGTCAGAGATGTTTTAAATTTTAAGATTGCTGTTAAGGTTTTGTTACAATTTTGGTTGCTTGTTGGTTATAAGTAAAAGTCTGAAGGAGAGTAGTCATTTAAATATAGTCATTTGCTTGTTAAGTATACATACCTTCGTACAACATAATCATTGATTACGAAGTGATTTACTTTTTATAAAAATAATTTAAAAAAAAAATAAGCTTGAAACAATAATACAGTATTATTGCGAAAAATCAGCAACGAACCGGTAGAAACCCATTAAAGTCAGAATAATTATGTATATAACCGGGTCCAAAATGACGGTTAATAGTTAAGATACACGATTCGTGGCAAAAATGCTCACCGAATATAGAAACCCGGTTCCGAACCGCTTAGCGGCGGGGATCCAATGATTTGCAAATTGGATTTGGGAATCGATAAATCACCCCCAATACCACAGAAGCAATACGGTTACTTAAATTCTCGCACTAGGGCAACCGAATATGAAAACCGGTGTTTCAAGCTTTGTAGGATTTCTCAAAATCGGCTTTAGAAATCACCAAAATCTAGCGGCTTAAATTTTGGCAATAAAGCGAATGATCATTAATAGTCCAGATACACATAACTTGACAAAAACGCACACCTGATACGAAAAAAGGGTTCCGAATAGGTTAGCGATACGGTTCCAAATTTTTTTTGGGAATTCTTAAAATTGGCGTCAGAAATCGCCAAAATCTCCTTACTTCCCTGGAAGCAATATGGTTACCTCAATTTTCACACCAAAGCGTCAACACTGTATATACGGTTTTAGCTACCTGTACAGATACACGTTTATTGGCTAAAACGTGTACAGAATATAAAAAACCGGTTCGGAACCGGTAGCGATGCAGTTCCGAGTTTTTTTTTTTTAATTTCTTAATTCTGCTTCAGGAATCGCCAAAATCACCTCATTTCTCCAGAAGCAATACAGCAAATTTAATTTTAGCACTAAAACGGCAGCACTGTATATACAATTTTATTTACCTAAATCTGCTTCAGGAATCGCCAAAATCACCTCACTTCTCCAGATCATCAAATTTAATTTTTGCACTAAACCGGCAGCACTGTATATATAATTTTATTTACCTACATATGTAATAACCACATATGTTATAACCACTATTACTCAATTTTCATGCTAAAGCGGTAACATTGTATATACAATTTTACTCACTTGTACAGATATACGTTTCTTGGCTAAAACGCGCACCGGATATTAAAAAACCGGTTCCAAACCGGTAGCGTGGCAATTCCGTGTTTTTTGGAAATTTCTTAGATCTGCTTCAAGAATCGCCAAAATCACCCCACTTCTCCAGAAGCAATACATCAACTTTAATTTTTGCACTAAAAGAGCAATACTGTGTATACAATTTTATTTACCTACATATCGCTCCTTTATTGCAATATAGTCATAGCTAAAATAAGCTTGTTTCGAGAAAAAAACATTTTTAGTTTCCATACAAGTCTTACAAATTTTTTTTAGAAAATATCTTCTAAAGGAAACAGTTTAAAAGTAATTGCAATAAATTTTTTGCAAAATGTAATATGTAGTAATGTTAACAATTCTGCATTGTTAACTCGAAAAGCGCATTTTTTGAGATATGACTATGTTGCAATAAAGGAGCGATAGGTACTATGTTTCATGAGTTTCAAGAGTTGCAGACATATAAACAAACAGTACGTCACTTGATACTCATTTATTCATATAACATAAAAGCTTGGAATGGAAAATTCTAGCTGTGAAGACTACAGCATAATAATATACAATAAGTTTATGTCTATGATGTAAATTCGATATATTACATGCAAATGGTTTTTGACTTGAAAAGTAAATTAGTTTTATTAGATGTGAATAATTCATATTTTATTGCAGGCGATAAATATACATTCATATCCGACTCATTTATACAGGTATTCTCTAACTTAATGAATGCCAAAAATGCCAGAGACGTTTAAATTTTGAGATTGCTTTTAAGGTTTTGTTTCTGTTATAACTAAAAATTTCAATTTTGGCTACTTGTTGGTAATATAAAATAAAAGTTAAAAACATTTGTATTGTCGATATAACTTTTCATACAGTTAAAAATAATTATTGGCACAAGCAGTAAATATAATAAAAACCTCGTGTATAGACCCATTGTGATCTTCTAATTCTCTCTCAGCTCAAACATATATACATATATTCTTTTTACTTTACTTGTTTTGTTTAATAGATAATAAAAGTAACTAAAAAATAAATTTTTTCTAAGTTACTAAAAATTTTATTAATTAAGTAATTACTACTCATATGTTTAAACTATTTTAAAATTCATTGAAAACAATTAACTCTGAAAAATTAAGTTTTGTTTTTGTTATATATCTGCGGTGTTTTATCATAACAACTTAACTCAAATTTTAAAAATTTAAAAAATGGCATCTACTCGTTGTTTAATTAATTTGTTAAATATAAAATTTTTATTGACAAAAATATTTTTTGTATTATTGACAACATTTTTCTGTAATTTTAGTTTATTTTTCATTTGTTCTTAAATATAGTTTTTCATTGAAATTTCTCCCGAAATCTTTTTTTAGTCTTATGTCGACTTAAGATGTTATGATATAATGCCACAAATATAATATATAGTTTCAATTTATTGTTATCAACGGAAGCGCAGTATAGTTGCTTAAAACCTAATTTGTTTCTATTGATTTATTCCGAACCCGTAGTGTAAAATAACTTTTAAGTTTAGCATATTAAAATTTTACATTCAATAAATAATTGATGTATCTCAAAAACTTAAATCCATATATTTTTCTTGCTCTAACCGATCTACAAATTTATTTTAAATAATAATAATCGTTCTTCTTATTGCACAATATTGATATTGTAGTATATCGTTAGTCTCATAAACAAAGGCCCAAACTCGCATTTTCCCTGAATCGAACTATTTTAGGGATTCTACTACGTTCCACATAAATATACGTCACAAAAATTTAATTATATACATAATTTCATAAATATCGCTTTTACAAGCAATTGTACAACAAAATTACTCGTAGATGAACCTATGTATACCGTTTCCATTATGGTATTTCCTTCTCCTGTAAAAATTGCGATTATCTTTTTTAGGGCCTTTCTGCATGAGAGCAACGATATGCAGATCGTAAATTGTGATGTTTTGTTGACAAATTTATTTATTGAAAGATATAATGGAAGAAATGAATATATAATAAAATAAACTCTTTGACTACATACAACGCCTACATTTTGTGGAGAGGGCAATTTAATGTCGCCAGATTTACTTATCCAGCTTACAATCATATGTTAATGGGATCCTCAATGTTTAAATTCACCTTATATATATATATATATATATATATATATATATATATATATATATATATATATATATATATATATATATATATATATATATATATATATATATATATATATATATATATATATATATATATATATATATATATATATATATATATGTATATATATATATATATATATATATATATATATATATATATATATATATATATATATATATATATATATATATATATATATATATATATATATATATATATATATATATATAAGATCAAGAGTAAAGCTTTAAACACATAGACGACAGCATACAGCAAACAGCGATCTGCCAAAAATAGAATACATGTGTTTAGATGCACCCGATTATTTTAACGACATCACAGCATCACGACTTCACAACAGCATTTGCTGCTGCTGCCAACTTAGACTAATTTCTATTTTTGTAAGCAGCAAAAAGTAAATGCAGTGTTGCCACTATAAAAATTTATTGTCAGCAATAAGAACTAAAATTTGTTTGAAATATTTAATAGAAATAAACGTCACACAAATAAAATAAACAAATAAATTGATTAGTTTTTACAGTTTTACGTGATATTATTACGTTTTAGTCAGTAATTTTAGTTTTATTTATGTAAAATATATATCTGGCACCACTGAAATTTGCATTGTTTAAATACTCATAGTGCTGCTGCTGTCTTTAAAATAATTATGTCGCTGATGATACGGCAGCATTTGAAGCTAACTTCATTTGTGCTTGTGAAGTTGTGAAGTCTGCTGTCATCTAAGTGTTTAGAGCTTCAAGCATTAAACACATGAACCACAGCCTACTTCACGACAGCAAACGTTGCAACTGGCAATTTCACTTGTACTCTTGTAATCCACTAGCCAATTATTTTAGACACGGCAATAGCATAAATTCGTTTACATAAAAGTATACTTCAGTGTGGTCAACTTGGCTTTACAGAACGAGTTCTGTTTACATCAATCATGTGGATAACCACGTTGATTTGCGATAAAAAAAAATAATAATAATATCTAGTTCCAGCAGATTGTTATAAATAATAAAGTAATAAACAATAAAGTAATTTTCATATCAACTTGAAAAATTCATCTTTTATTCGATTTCCTAGTACTATACCTCTATGAAAAAAACACCCTTTACACATGTACATATGTGCATATGCATATTGAGTTGAAAAGATAATCATTATTCAGGGAGAGTATTCGAACGAACAAGATGCTCATATTTATTTTTTGCTGTTGCTGTCGTTTGCTTGTTAACAGCAAAAATAATGCCGACCGTAATAATGATGTAAAAGTAATGATCATTGATTTTGATGAGTTACTGATAAAAATTAGCATTAAAACTAAACAATAATAACAACAACAATGTGTCATTTTATTTCATTATCTTCTGTATGTCCGAAACACTTGTTGTGGGCAAGTTGTCTCTCAAAAGATTTGTTGTTGCATTTTTTTCTTTACAAAGTCCAGAGAATAGAATTTATTGGTGTGTTATTTACATATAAATGAGATTTACAGTGTTATTCTAGAAAATGTAATGACTACATATTATTCATGATTTGTAGGTTAAACTTTTCTTGTTTCTATTCAAATTATCTGTTAAGGAATTCTGTTTTCAATGGTATTGTTTAACATAAAAAAAAAAACATTCTGGGAGGTGTTTGTGCACATGGAAAATAAATCTAAGGCCTGTGCAGCGATATCGAACGTGACATGCAGCCTAAATCTTAAAATAATATATTTTTTGGTTCACTTTTAAATTAATAAGGAAAACGAAGCTACTTAAATTGAAACGATGTGATTAATGTAGCATTTTATTATAAGTAGTTCAGTTTGTTATGTATGTTATTCACATGTACATATTTTACAAAATTGTATTACTAATAGAATACTACATAAATGTGAATGAATAGATTCAACTATTACTTACATTCATTCGAATACTAACCCAACAAACACAAAATCAAACATTTGATATAAAATTACTATCAGTTGATATCAAACATACTTTTCAAACCTTTTTCAATGGTTTGCTTTTAACATTTGGATTTCAATTAAAAATCATTTGAATATAAACAATTAATACTCGATGTTTTAGCAATTCGATTTCGAATGCAACTACCAACAAATGCGTCGGCAATTACTAAAAAATATCAACATATTAAATTCATTTACAACAAAAAAAAAAAAAAATAGGAATTTGCGAAAATGTGAGCAATATGCAATTAAATGTGAGCAAAAATTAGCTTCGCGAGGGCGGATTGATAGTCCTACTTAGGAAGGAAAAAAACTTTTTTTTTCAAAAACCATTTATTTTGCCACGTAGTCTCCCTTTAGCTCATTACACTTAGTAAGACGATGTATGTTTTAATCTTTTTATACCATCTGAATAATACGATTTTGGAAACCCCTCAAAATACGCGTTAGTTTCGGTAACCATTTCTTCGTTTGAGATGAATCTTTTTCCTGCGAGCCATTTTTTCGAATTTGGAAACAGGCAAAGGGTTACTAAGAGCTAAATCTGGACTACATGGTGGATTCGAAGTGTATTTTACGTAATTTTAGCATCGCTTCTAATGCTGTATAAACCGGTGCGTTGTCTTGCAGAAATAAAACTTTTTTCTTCTTTAAATGTGGTAATTTTTTTCTTGATTACATCAATCAATTGCTAATATTTTCCTATGATTGTGGATCTTTTTTCAAGATAATCGGTGAGCAATATTCCGTGTAAATCCCAAAATACAGTGGCCATAACCTTGTCAGCAGACTTCACTGTCTTCCCCTTCCTCGGAGCATTTCCACCAGCTTCCACCCATTGTTTCGATTGATTTTTGTTTTCAGGTGTTTGGTGACTTACCCAACTTTCATCAAAAGTTATTACTCGACGCCAAAAACCAACAGGATTACGCTTTATCATGTACAAACAGCGCTGTAAAGTGGTCTGTTGAACTCGTTTCTGTTCGACACTGAGCAAACGCTGCACCCATCTTGCCGGTAGCTTTTTAATATGCAAATGTTCATGCAAAATGAGGAACACACATTTATATGATATGTTTAGCAATTCAACAATCTCACGTAACTTGACTCGACGATCATTTATAACGATATCGAGGATTTTCGTGATATTTTCTTCAATAACCTCTTTTGTTGATGGTATTGTTGCAGTGCTTGTTCGGCCGCGTTTAAATTCCTCAATCCGATATTTTACCTCGTAATATGACGGATCACACTCACCGTAATATTTATCGAGTTTGTTTTTCTCTTCCGAAAATTTTCCTTTCAAATAATAGTGTTTAATTACTGCTCGAAATTCATTTTTCCCATTTATCAAGAAACACAAAAGTTGCTTACAGTAAATGGCTATAACAAATAAACTAATCAATGAAAGTGGGTGTTGTGCTGCCATCTAGCGTTAGCTAGCTTCAATATTAATCCGCCCTCGTAATAAGTAAAAACGCATAGAGAATAACTTGTGTATTCATTCATTTGTTTGCCAAGTGTGGCACAATCGCAAGAAGGCCTTATCATCGAGATCCCTCAGTTCAGACGCAGGAAACTGTCGCTGCTGTAGCTGCTACTCTCATACAGCCCAATCCTAGAGTTTCGACAAGAAGCTTATCTGCTCAAATAGGTGTCAGCAGACAGTCACTGCAGACAATTTTGCACCAAGATTTAAACTCATTTTCATATAAAATTCAATTAACAAGAAAACTGAATCTTAGAGACTTCCCGATTCGTTTGGAATTTTGTGAGAAGGTCATTCAAATGGTGTCAGAGGATGAAAATGTCTTGAACTGCATTTTTATGTCTGACGAGGCACATTTTGATTTAAACGGCAATGTTAACAAAGCAAATTGTCGAATATGGAGTAATTCTAACCCACAGATACTCAATCAGATGCAATTACGTCCACTTCGCATCACAGTAGGGTGTGCAGTTTCTTCAAGGTTCATTATCGGGCCTTACTTTTTCGAAGAAAACGGTCTTACTGAACTTTTCTATTTCGCAGCTTTAATTTTATATTTTTTTTTTTTTTTGTTTTTTTTTTTTTTTTTTAATTACGTACAATATTCTTTAATTTATGTTATTTTCTAAGTTTTACCTTTTATTTTTCTTGGCAAATTTTTAAATTATTTTGTTCTAATATATTATCAATGGAGACCGTTACTTAAAAATGTGGAAAGAGTTTTTCTTTCCAAAATTACGCCGAAAAAGAATCCCTTTCAATTCTCTTTGGTTTCAAAAATATGGCGAAACATTTTATATAGCCACGTTATGACTGTCATGACAAAATTGTGTCAAAAATTTCCCAATAAACAGATTTCAAGAAACGTCACATTCCGTTGGCCTCCCAGGCCAGGTAATTGTAGCTGATTTTTTTTTTTTGTGGGATTACTTGCAAACAAGAAGTTTACAAAAAAATCCGAAAAAAGCCACACACCACACAGTTATCAAGGATACTAACACCCCCTTCCTGCATTTTAGGTTTCAACCACAGCCAGAACGTTTCAGCCACCTCAACCATGATCAGCCCGCGTTAAACTGCAAGGAGAACTACCCAGGAGCCATGCTGATCCCCATTCTACCAATTTAAACCCTTGGTAAGGGTTTCGTAAGCCAACGCAACATAAGACATGCGGCTTCCTAGAGTTTTATTTGATACAACAAACGGGGAACTCGTTACCCAAAAGGCAGAGGGCCCTGGTTAGGAATATGTCAAGGTAAAACCTGTTCCTCAGGGGGTGTCTGTGAGTCAGCCAGAAATAATCATTGAACTCAAGGCAAACATTTTTGAAAGATCTGATGGAAATGCTCAAAAATGAGCCCATCAATGTGAAACTGAAAACGGTGGCCATAAAAGGGATATTATTTTTCATACTTAATGTAAAAAAATTTCCATTTTGTTTATTAAATAATCTGAGAAAAAAAGTAGCAAACTTAAAAGTTATTAAACGTTTAAATCCCATGGTAACTTCTGACCCACCCTGTTTATACGTAATACAAAAATTTTTGGGAATTCCATATATTACATTCATACACTTTAAAAATTCGCATTCATTGAACACAAAGTGCTGCACACATCATTCAAGAGATGTAAAGTGGTGGGCAGAGTTCGCTCTTGGGTTTTGTCAGTCTCTGCTTGGATTTCGAAATTATCTCTAATGAAAAAATTTACGATTACAAAAGAGTAACCTAGCACTCGAAACCCACTAATAACATCATTTGATATTAACTTATTATTTTTCAATTTTCTTTCACCCTATAAACTTTTTTCATTTGGAGCTGCTTGTGCAAACTAGATTTTAGCCTTTAATTATAATTTTAATTAGTTTAAAATATTTTTGAAAATTTTATTATACTATTATGTGTAAAAGCGGTTTTTATTTTGATTTTTACCAGCAACAGTTTTGAAACTCGCACAGGTGTTTTATACCACAACACAAATTTAACGCAATTAATTTAAACAAAGTTGAACATAAGAAATATTGTTGTTGTATAGTTCACTGATATGTTCTGATCTCTAGCTTTTTGTTTAGTAATATTAAAGTTTTTCTGTTTAACAAAACTTATTTATTAATTGTTTATGTTTATAATATCTTTGTTTATAAATGTATTTATTTATTGATTATGACTTTTAATTAATTTGCTATTATTACAAGATTTTTTTTTAGTTTAATATTTATATCAATTATATTATAATTAAGATTATTAACAATATGCGAACACTATTTCTTTCGTCAAAATAAAGTTCAACGTTCTTTTTATATTAAATAACAAAGTTCAGAGTTTAGCGCGCCAAATTGTTCTCACTCTTCAGCCGTCATGCACAGTTTGAAAGTTCACGTTCAACTGAAGACAATCAACACAAAAGAAAAAATACTGTTAAATTTGTTTTATAACAAATTTAATCTCTTGTGTCTTTTTTTTCTCCCTCATGGAAAACTTTGTTAGAAAAATAATCAACTCTCTCACAATCGCTCACCATCACAAATAACGTGAAATATTTGTAAATAAATAAACAAAATTGCAAAAACCCAACACTTCTAAAATCATCAACCTCCACATCATTATGATGAACAGCCAACAGCTTCATTACGCACATCACAAAGCATCATTATTATCGAGCAGAAAGAAATTTTTATTATCATCAACGTCAAAGTTGTCGAATAAATCAACAAAAAATTAAATAAACAAATGAACAACAACAATGACACCAGCAACAGCAACAAAAGTTTTAAGGAATAAATAAAAACATAGGACCGCAAATTACCAAATTAAAAAAAACATGTAAACATATAAGAAATCATTATGGTTAAGGTAACAGCTAACGAACGAGGAAAGTCTTAAAAGTAATATTTGGGAAAAACGACAAGGTTTTAGTCAATCAGCTGACTTTTTGATCAGCTGTTATAGATTATACCACAACAACTTTACCAAAACATGGTATTACAATAACAAATTTTCCTTTTCTTGGATGGCATTTCACATATTTTTAGGTTTCGAAATTACAGCTACCTAGCACTAGATGGCAGCACATGCGCAAAAAAATTCTTTTAAATTTCACCCAAATTTATCGATTAGTTTATTTGTGAATTTCAGCAAAAAAGGGAAAAAAGGGAAAACGGCAAAAGAGACAAAAATAAAACTCGATAAACACTACGGTGAGTCTGCTCCGTCAGATTACTTGGTAAAATATTGGATTGCTGAATTTAAACGCAGCCGAACAAGCACTGCAACAATACCTTCAACAGAAAGGCCAAAAGAGGTGATTACTGAAGAAAATCCTCGATATCGCCGAGTCAAGTTACGTGAGATTAAAGCGAATAAAATATTCAGTTTAAAACAAATTTACCTACTGCTTTGCTTTTTTAGTTTTTTCGCTATTTGTAAAATACAAGTAGAAAAGCTAGTGTTGTTTCTGATTTTTTTACTACGTGTGATGTCGTAAAGACCTTTACATAGTAATACAAATGTTTAAATCTGTCAAAAATGTGTATAGAATAAATGAAATCATATCGTGTAAAAATAAAATGTATTCAGTAGAAAAGAAACACAAATACAAAATTTGACAAGCAGTCGGTAAATCTTCATTTTCTAAACCATTTCAGAAAACTCTGTATTATAATCACAACAGATTCATCAGAGGTGTATTTTTAAATTTTCATTGGCAGCACTTCGAGTATTTTTTTTTTAAGATGTTACAACCTTTACAAACCCAAACAATTGCAGTTCATGAATATTGCATATTGTTTTTGAAAATGTTGTAGAATTGTAACCATCAGTAATTTGTTTAGACTTTCATAATAATCATTGAGTTTTTTATTCACTATTTTAGCTTCTAACATTGATACCAATAAAAAATTATAAATAGCTTGATTTCTATGTTTCCCAGATATCTATATGTCGACATTTCATAGGAGCTACCCTAATCATCAGTAGACTTTGGAACGTTAGAAGCTAAAATAGTTAATAAAAAACTCAATGGTTTGAATTTTTGTTCTCTGGTTTTCGATACTTTCAAAAAACTAATCGTAGCAGCCAACGGTTGTTCATTTGTTTGAAAGGTGTAAAGAAATGTTAAAGATGTTTATAAATGAAAAAGCTTGCTTTTTGTGTTTTGACAGGTATTATTAGAGCATTTTTCTTTTTAAATTCTCAACAATTTATTTAGATTGTTGGGATATAAAGTTTAATGTTTGAGAATATCTTTCAAAAATTTCCAAAGTCTACTGATGATTACAGTAGCTCCTATGAAATGTCGACATATAGATAGCTAGGAAACATATTTATAATCTTACATAATAATATTCGATTTTACGAGGGCGGTTCGGAAACTTCTTAGCCTATCAATGAAAGAGAATAGTTAGCTTTTAAAAAATATTTTTATTTTTCAATATAATCTCCTGAAACTTCAATACACTTAGTCCAACACTTTTCTAGCAATTCTATCCCTTGATTAAAATAGTTTTCATGAAAGTCTTCAAAATAGTGGTTTACAACTGTAATTGCATCTTCATTTGAGGTAAAACGTTTACCAGCAAGGAATTTTTTTAGATTTGGGAACAGGTAAAAGTCACTGGGAGCTAAATCAGGAGAATAATGTGGGTGGTTGGTGAAGCAACTCGTACTTTAATTCGTTGATTTTAGCCATTTTTAAAACACTCTTGTGCACTGGTGCGTTGCCTTGATAAAAAATTATTTTTTTGTGTTGTAAGCAGGACGTTTTTCTCGAATTTGTACATTTACTTGATCCAAAAGGTTGCAATAGTACTCTGAATTTATTGTTTTACCCTTTTACAGATAGTCAATCAATAAAATATCTTTGTAGTCCAAAACAACCGTTGCCATAAGCTTACCAGCCGATTGAATTGTTTTTGCCTTCTTTGGGGCACTTTCTCCAGCTTCAGTCCATTGTTTGGATTGTTCTTTTGCCTCTGGAGTATCCATGTCTCATCAACAGTTATGAAACGATGCTTAAAGTTCATTTTATTTCGCTTAAAACGATCCAAACAAGCTTGAGAAATGTTTATTCTTACGCGTTTTTGGTCGACTGTTAACAAATGCGGCGGCACTCATCTTGCAGAAAGCTTTTTCATCTGTAGTTCTTCATGCAAAATTAAATGGACTCGATCATTTGAGATGCCCATGATATTAGCTATTTCATACACTTTTATTCGTCGATCATTTAATATCATATCATGCACTTTGACTACAATTTGTGTTGTTGGACGTCCACTATATGATTCATCTTCAATGCTTATACGACCACGTTTAAATTCAGCAATCAAAAGATGATTTTCTTAGCTTTTTATGTAGTTTGTTTATAATTACACTGCATTTGAAGTTATGGTCTGCATATACACCAAGATATTTATACGAATTTACGAGCTCTATCGTTGTGTTACATTGATCAGCATCACATATGAGGTTGTGGATTTCTGTAGTATGCAAATATTATCCCTATCTTAGGATAGGGTGATTAATTTTGTGCCCACCGCTAAAAAAAATTGTTAATTACTTTTGCAAATCAACGTTTTAAAGCAAATTGTTCCTTGAAACTTTACAACACCTCGTCACACACAATTTGCAAACAAAAAAAAAATTATATTCTAAAATATTTGTTTTTCAATTTATATCTCCGTTTACCAAAGTCTTAATCTTTGTGTTGGCATCTACTATAATAATAAAAAACATTTGCTTTTATATAATTGAATTTTTAGTATATTCCCCCCGCAGTTAATAAATATTGCTTTCTTGGGAAAAAGACATCAAACAAACTTCAGGTAAAGAAGTGATAGAAAGGAGTCTTAAGAATTGAATACTTTTTAATAAAGAAACCCAAATGAAAATTTTTTGCGTTTGGTAAAAAAAAAGCGTAAAAAAATATCTTGGATTGATTGAAAAAGTTTTTAATTTTGCCAAAGTATATATTTTTTATTTGCGTGAATCATACACAAGTCGTTGGGATAACAAAAAACCATTGATTTTACATTGACACGCCTTTTAAAATTTATTTCAATAGCACTATATTCATAATCCGTAAGCCAAAGAAAAAAGGTGAAATTTTTTTATAGATAATATTGTTACGTTTTTACCATTAAAAACGCTTTTGCGGATTCTTCATTTTCAAATGAAGTAACGACACTGATGCTTGTTTGATACACAGCAAATAACTACTTGACAAGTTTATTTACACTTAGTACCACTGTGTATTAACACACTAGACTTGCTTACTTTTCTGACTTATGCCTGTTTTTCACCGCATTCAAAATTAAACTTTTCTCTGCCGAACATCTGCCTGCTATTTATACATTTTTATTACCTACTACATCGTTCGTGAAGTTTCTTCTTAGTCGCCAATGATCATTGCAGACTCAACAGTATAAGTATAATTACTACGAATATACACACATGCCTATACACTAGCGAAACAATAAGAACGCAACATCAACAATAAAATCACTGATTGTTGATTTATTTGGAAACTTATATGTTGTTTGTTTGTGTATTATATTTTTAGATTTATGTGATATTTCCATATCATAAGCAATTGAAGAAAATTGCCAAGAAAACTTATATGAAGAGCTCTCAATAATTTGAGTAATTTCTATAAAAAAATTCAGACAAATCGATTATAAGATACTGTGTAAACCACGAGGGCGGATCAATAAGTCGCTGACTTTTAACTTGAAACACAAGATTTTATATAAAAATTTCTTATAAATAATCTCCTTTGAGTTCTATACACTTAGTTCAACGTTTCATTATTTTGCTTTACTTGGCAAAAAATATGATGTTTCGAAATCAACATCAAAGTAAGCATTTGCTTGTGAGATGCCTTCATCGTTGGAGTTTAATATACTTCCATCGAGCCATGTCTTGAAGATTGCACTCGGTTCTAAGAGTGCAATTTCTAGCCCAATAGATTTTTCATGGATTTTTACTTACTGTTGCTTACGCATATACACACTCACACACATGCTGGCGAGCAGTAAACAAGTAACAACAGCAAACAATAAGAAATGAAATACCAACAATGCAGGAATAACAACAACAACATTTACAGTTGATTTACTTGGAATTTGGCGTACTTTAAATCATGTATGTTTGTTTGTGTATTATGTTTTTCAGTTTTTATGTTGTTTATGTGAATATGTTGTACATTTTTAACAAGCTGAACAATGGCTGCATACTGGGTTAGATGTGACAAAAATTCGTAACAATATAAAAGGTGGGTAAATTTTAAAGGCTGATAATGATTTTGACTAAAATACAAATTATTTAGGAATTATTGTCATATTTGTGTGCAATCATAATATTGGTATCGTTCAAATATGTAGTGAATAAAATATCGGCAAAATAGCCACCGTAACCTCGGCGGCACACCTCCATCCGATAGTCCAAATTTTCGATGACGCTGAGGCATGTTTGGGTTTCTATGCTGTTAATGTGCCGAATTATCTTATGCCTTAGCTCTTGAATTGGTGTTGGCTTATCGGCGTATACCTGTTTTTCCAAATAACACCATAGAAAAAAGTAAAATACACATGATATGTGTGTCAAATTACATGATATTGGCGGCCAATTGGCAACTCCACCACGTGATATAGTAAGGCCATTGAATTTGTCACGTAAAAGAGCCCTAGTTTCGTTGAAACCACATATCGTCCACATCCATAACTTCCCATTTGGGCTAGAAAAAGTTCGTTATCATCTCACGATAGCGAACACCATTCATAGTGACTGCTTAACCGTCATCATTTTTGAAAAAAAAAAATCGGCCCAATGTTGCCACCAGCCCATAAACCACACCTAACAGTCATTATTAGTAGGTGCAGTGGTTTTTCGACTTTCGCTCTTAGACTATCTTTCGCCCAAATGTGACAAATCCACTGAGGTGATAAGCTGCCTCACCACTGAACATGATTTTTTTCGAAAACTAATCATCCACTGTTGCTATTTCTTGCCACCATTCTGACCATTGATGACACTTGGAGTGGTTTAAGAGCGATTGCTCAATTGTGTTTCTTTTCATTGCTCAAATCGAAGTAGTCTAAAGCGGCCCATACACGTTTCAATTCAATTGTTAATTGAGTCTTTAAACTAAATTGATTATTGCCTACATACTTCATAAACTGAATTGAAAGATTTTCATTCAACTATTAAATGCAATGAAATTATAGACAAGTATAAAAATATACAACGTTCTCTTCGCCAAAACATTGCAAATATAAATTTTGAGACCTGATCAAGAGACTCAAACATACACAACACAATCGAATTGAAAGACCTGCTAGTCAACTTGAAAAAGTTAAAACATTTTAATGTTTCTTCAACCAACTCGACAACTGCCAAACTAATCAACTGACAAAGCCACACACGCTTTGATTAGGACAACAACCGACTCAGCCGCCACAACCTCGGCGGCACACCAACTGAGTTGAAACGTGTATGGGGTTCTTAAAATTGTGAAATGCCAAAGTAAATGTTTTTCGGGGAAAAGAGGGGAAGGGGTCCTTCGTTTGGTGCGGCAAACAAAACTCTAGGAAGCCACATGACTTATGTTGTGTTGGCTTCCGAAACCCTTACCAAGGGTATAAATTGGCAGAACGGAGATCAGCATGGCCCCCGGGAAGTTCTGCTTGTGGTTCGACCCGGGCTGATCATGGTTGAGATGCCTACCTTGGCTGAAACGTTCTGGCTGTGGTTGAAACCTAAATCGCAGGAAGGGAGTGTTAGTATCCTTGATAATTGTTTGGTGATGGCTTTTTTCGAGAGCTAACAATCTCCCGAGAATCTGTTGCCTATACAACAGATACGTGTACTGTAAAGAACCAGTGGTGATGGTTGACGGGTGAGTTGGTTTAAGGGCTGATGGTCTTAATGTGCTTCGGCCTACCAACTCATTAAGCCTTGTCCTCCATTGATTGCTGGGAAATTGCATACATGAGGGATTAGAAAGCCCGAACTCCTCAACAAGAAGTTGTTCATATGACCGCAATCATATGACAAGAATTGCTACCTGTGTGAGCCTAGCAAGCCACACGGGGGCGGTGGTGAATCGTGAAAAATTCACTTCGTAGAATTGATCCACCATCAGGTTAGGCCGTCAAGGCAGGTACTGATGTAAATCATTTTCACAGTTGTGGTCTACCCGATACATTTATATGTAAACATGTAAAAAGATTGCAAACAAAATTTAATACCTCTAAAGCTTTAATTTTATGCCTAAAAGTATTTTATTAAATTTATTATCGAATAACGGAAATGCAATGTTTTGTCCTGTGGAATAAATTTGAGTCAATCACGCCCAAATTCAAATTAATATTTCGTTTTTCTTTTCACTTTGTTTTGTTTTATATTTGTTTTAAATTTTGTCAAACCTCACACTTAACAGCCTAAACAGTTGTTTTTTTATTTTACAATTTTGTTGGAAACGTGTCGTGCGGTTTCTTTATTTATTAAAATCACACAATTTTTGTTTGAATTAATTTTTTTATTTCAGTTTTAAACTTTGACATTTGTTCTTGTGATTATTAAAAGATGTTCTTAAATAACTTTTAGCATATTTTATTTCTCTTCCTTAAATGGTGTCTGATTGTGAAGCTTTTTAACTATACGAACCACTTTCTAATAAAGTTCAAGTGCTTTAAAGAAATAATCAATTTTATAAGATATACATACGAGTATGTATGTACACATGCATATAAACAATAATATTAAATTAATTGACAAACATACTTTAGGTCTAATAAGCTTTGTACTTGCTAAATCAAATTGAATAAATCTTACACAAATTGTTTATTTTAAACAAATATAAATAAAGACTTAGCTTGACTAGGGAGTCAATTTTAAACGCAAATACTTTAAACAAAAATAATTAATAAAAGTGTTATACACTGACTTATAGTAATGAATATCGGCTAGGTTGGTAGGGCGCCAACTATCTATAAAACCTAAGCATTACAATTATATAAAGGCTGGTGTAACCATTCTTTTGGGGATTATATATTAAATATAATCGTCTAACACACAATGTGAAAGTAGGAGGGTGGCTCTTGATATTTCAAAAGCGTTTAACAGAGTGTGGCATAGTGCAGTGCTGGTAAAACTTACTGCTTTTGGTGTCGGTGATGACCTTTTCGGTTTATATCGAGCTTTCTCAGAGACCGCACTATACGATTTGTTATAGATGGGGTCTCATCAAACGAGTTCGAGATTAATTCAGGGGTACCACTAGGCTCCGTTTTTTCTCCTAGCCTATTTCATTTTCCTCAAAGACCTTCTCTATCAAACTTCCAAACCTATATACTCTTTCGCTGATGACAGCAGCATTTGTCACTCGTACTCTTTTAGTTATAGGCTCAGCCTATCAGAGATCGCTGTCAAGAGGCTAAATATGAATGATTCACTGAATAGTGATCTTCTATTAATCTCCGAATGGGGTCGTCTTACGCTCGTAAGACCCAGTGTTTTTCATTAACACACAAACAAACGATCGTAAATGCTGCTGCATGTGTACTCATGGATGGTATAAATATTGCGGAATCGGATGCTCTTGATGTTCTTGGAATGAAGATACAGTGTGATTTTCGCTGGACTGAACACATTTTTCATATGTCTAAAGAAGCAGTGAAGTGACCCGGGTTTTTGAAACGGTGTAAGATGTATGTATGTTCACTCCATACGACCCCTTACTATTTATGCCACCTACATTCGACCGAAAATGGAATACAACTCTCATGTTTGGGACGGTGCCTCAGAGTCTATTTTGGGGTTACTCGACCGTGTACAGGAGAGGGCGAAGAAGCTTATCGGTGACTGTAGGGTATCAAACTCTATTGACTCACTGGAACATCGACGCAGTGTGGGGTGTGTTACTCTGTTCTAGCGTTACTACAATGGATTTTGCTCTGAAGAGATTAGAGATCTTGTTACCGAAACTCGCACATTTTTGCGTGGCACGTGTTCATCGTCCAGAGCTCATCCATTTGTGGTCGAATGCCCGGGGAATCGTACTACGCATTATAGAGAGAATTCGGTTTTCAGCCGTACGCTTCATCGTGTGGAACAAGTTGCCTGAAGACGTGTTTCCTGTCTGTTATAACGTTGGAAAGTTCAAGTCAAATGTTCGCAAACACTACTCCCTCTTTCCCCCTCCCCATAACCTATTTTGCTAGTTCCGATACAATGCACTGCATATGTAGGGGTTCATCTCCTGAGTACTGGTCCAAGATAAAAAACTGGGCCTATATATTCAAACCTATGGCCGGGTGCCGTTCAAAACTACCCGACAATATTTAGTTATCCCCAAATACCTCACAATGGCCGCAAGTAAAATACCAAAGTGGGCTGGCTGGTTTTACCATAGACAATATCCTGCATTGCTGCATTGATCTGCTTTAGTTTTCATGAAACCAGCTGGAACCGCACATAAACACATAAGAAATATCAGCTTTATTAATTTTTCATATATTAACTTTGAACTTCTTTTGCCCAGATTAAAAATTTTATTTATGATATTTTTTTTTTTTTTTTTTTTGTATCATATTCGAATATAAATTATTTTTATTATTTTTTTTTTAATTTCACGGCTTCTTTGTTTCACTTTGATAAGACTCATTCTCATTCAATTTTGCTTCTTGTTATTTAGTTGTTATGGCAAAAAATATGTAACATTTACTTTAGTTCTTTGAATCCTGCTGGCGTAACTTAGTGATGACATTTTTTTGTTCTTTTTCTAGTTTTTGCTGATAACGAAATGAATGAAATACATCAGCATAATATATGCTAATTACATATATCCGGAAAAATATTGATAAATATATTTTACGATATTTTGGAGATAAGATTTAAGCAAAATTCATTCAAACGGGACACGCATACTCGTATACATATCTATTACATAATGCCAGTTTGATAAAAATGTAACAAGCAAAAAACAATTTAATATTTTCAACCATCTCCCGTTAAGAGGCCTTTATAGTTGAATTATGTTCGTGTTAACTAATTAAGCGGTTAATGACAAAAAAAAAAAACATTATAGTATTTTCGTTTCTACACAAAAAATGCCGCCTTTTTCAAAAACAAAAACAAAAATGTTTCTGCAATCAGAGTAAAAATGTAATTTTCTGTTTACATAGAACAAAACACAAATTGTGCAGAAAGAAGAAACTTCAATTTTTTAATTAGCGGACAGTTTTCATTGTAAAAAGTGTTGAAAAAAAGGAAATAAATGAACGAAATGGATTTCACTCATTTATTTATTTATTTCTAAGCTTGATGTAATAAGTTCAATTGAAATATGTGATGCTTATTGGGCCACGAATAATTAGATATGTTTATAAAATTTATATATACCGCAAGGTCCCGTTCTTTCTCCTACTCTACTTCTTATTTTTCTGAACGACCTTCTCTATTAAACTTCCAACCCTATGCACTCTTTCGCAGAGGATAGCAGCATTTGCTATTCGTACTCTTTCTATGCTATAGGCCCAGCCCATCCGAGGTCGCTGCCAAGAGGCAAAATATGAGGAGGGGGAAAGAGGCAGTAGTATTTGTGAACATTTGACTTGAGCTTTCCAACGTTATAATAGACATGAAACACGTCTGCAGGCAGCTTATTCCACAGACGAAGCGTAAAGCTTAAAAACGAACTCTCTCTGTAATACGTAGTGCGATTCGTCAGGCAATCGACCACAAATGTATGAACTCTGGACGATGAGCGCGTGCTACATAAAAATTTGCGCGTTTGCCACTTGGCAACGATCTCAGATAAGCTAGTCCTATAACTGAATGAGTATGAATGGCAAATGCTGCTGTCATCTGCGAAAGCATGGATAGTGTTGGAAGTTTGATATAGAAGGTCATTGAGAAAAAGGACACGACGTAACGGTAACTACTCGTATGAATGGGGAGCGCTATGGTGATATGATTGAAGACTTTTTAACACCACAACTACATGCTTTGGGCCTGCTTAGCCTGTGGTATCAACAAGACGGTGCCACATTGGAATTACTGCGAGTAGTATACCTTCCCGGCGGACACCCGTTATATGAGTATATATTTAAATGTCATTGTTCTTAATAAAAAAAAAGTATATTGACCAAGTAGATTAGACTTTTAGATATTGCGTTTATTTACTATAGTCTTATTTACTATATTTTATTTATTATAGTTTTATTTATTATACTTTTGTTTACTATGCTTGGGTTGCCAACCTATGTTCGCGATACAACAAGAAAAATTTCTTCCAAAAAACTTACTTTAAATATTTCTTTTTAAAAAACACATCCGCACATTTATGGCGTCAGCGTGTAAATTTTATTTGATAGTTTTGGCATATTTTATGATATTTACAAATAAAGTAAACTTTAAAAATCTCTATTGTTGTAAAATTTTGTCCTAGAACTAGATACCTAGTCTCTGGCCATCATGTTCTAATACATCTATAAATTTTACGTGTCTTCGGGTTTTTCACTTTTTACAACATTTTTATGTTTTGTGCGAGTTTTTATAGTATTCTTTTATATATATGAAATTTCTTTACGATTTTTTTATACTCCAATTAAGTTAAACACAAAATTTCCATATCTTTGTATGAGTCACTGCTCTGCTGCTTTATTTATTACAGGTAGTCCGTTAAACTAAATATAACTTATGTCATCACTCGTTCATTTGTTGCTGTGTTTCGTTTTCTTATGCAGGAAATGGTGGGCTTTGTTTTTTATAATTTAATGTACAAAAACTAGAATTTTTGTTGTTGTTAGTTTGAGCGTTAACGCTTTGCTGCACTCGTAGTTAAGCTTGATTTTTTGGGTTTAAGTTTAAAAATTTATTTTACTTATTCCAATCACTATGCTTTAAAACCGAACTTTACTTCTACATATAAGAAAACCAACACTAGTGTGATTTTCGTGCATTAAAATCGTCTAAACGTTTTAACACCGCAACGTTTAAAAGTTGACTGAATTAATTAAAATTTTCCCTCGCCTGTTTCACGGCGTGTACTTAATTGTTAAGACATATCTTCGTTAATATGTGCTTGTGTCATTGTGTTTGTGTTGGCTCGTTGTGCGTGTGTTCCTCTGGGTATGCCTCTAAATATGCAATGAAAATATTATAAATGTGTGTATGAAGTAAACAAACATTTAAAAAGATCCATGAACTTATGCGAGGGCGTGTTAAATATTAAAATAATTTTCATAAATTGAAAATATTCCTTTTCATTTACGGCAAAGTTGTTAACTGTATATGTTAATGCAATTAAACTTAGTTAGCAGCAATACCCAATATGATGTGCAAAGTACATCACAATAGATGTTCACGTGCACGCGAGAGTTTATGCAGTTGGATTTTCAGTACAGGAATACGAAAGATATATAATCTATGCATAATAAGACTTGTAATATACATAGTGTAGACCAAAAGTCATCATGGCGCTTAAAAATTCAATAACTTTTTCCTTTACGAATATTCCATATTTCTCTTTACATTACAGAGGGTGGTCCCACCAAGTCCCACGAGGTTGATACTGAATAAAACAAAAAGTTTTTAAATTAGATTTTTGGTTTCTGTACATTTGTGCATCGGGTTTTAGTTCAAGTTTTTCCTTTCTTAGACAAGAAAAATAATAATCCAACCTTTAGCTTTAGCTGTTTTGCAGTCATTACACTACTCATTAGCGCCCATTTGGATTTGAACTCGACTAATGACTTATCATGAACTGCCACTTAACCACTCAGCCACCGAGCCATTGAGTTGTTCTCTGTCTATATTCATATCATATTGAATCACATATGCATTTTGTTAATTGCCCGCATTGTTTTTGTAGCGTTTTTAATATTTTTCATCACTAAAACAAAAAAACGCCTAAAGGTTTACCACATATTTGATCGCACATCTTTATCCGATGGCCGATATTTTCAATGACTCTTTCTTTTCTCTTGAACCAGCACTCAAGGGATGATCCCTACATATGCAGAGTATTGTACCAGAACTAGGAAAATAGGTTGTGAGGAGGGGGAAAGAGGGAGTAGTGTTTGTGAACATTTGACTTGAACTCTCCAACGTTATAACAGACAAGAAACACGTCTGCAGGCAATTTATTCCACAGACGAAGCGTACGGCTGAAAAACGAATTCTCTCTGTAGTGCGTAGTACGATTCCCTGGGCAATCGACCACAAATGGATGAGCTCTGGACGATGAACGCGTGCTACGTAAAAATGTGCGCGCTTCGGGAACAAGATCCCTAATCTCGTCAGAGCATAACGATAGAACAGAGTAACGCACCCCACACAGCGTCAGTGCTCCAGTGAGTCAATAGAGTTGGATACTCGCTAAATACCCGATAAGCTTTTTCGCCCTCTCCTGCACACGGTCGAGTAACCCCAAAATAGACTTTGAGGCACCGACCTAAACATGAGAGTTGTATTCCATTTTCGGTCAGATGTAGGTGGTATAAATAGTAAGGAGATCGGATGGCGTGAAGTACATCTTACACCGTTTCAAAAAACCGAGGCACTTGAATGCTTCTTTAGAGACATGAAAAATGTGTTCAGCTCAGCGAACACCACACTATATCTTCATTCCAAGAACATGAAGAGCATCCGATTCGCCAATATTTATACCATTATCAAGTCAAATGTTTACAAACACTACTCCCTCTTTCTCGCTCCTCACAACCTATTTTCCCAGTTCTGGTACAATGCACTGCATCCCCTGAGTGCAGGTCCAAGTTAAAAAAAAACCATCCATAAATACAGATGAAGCAGCATTTGCGGTCGTTTGTTTGTGTGTTAATAAACAACATTGGGCCTTACGAGCATTAAGGCGAACCTGCTTTTACGACCCCACTCGGAGATTAAAGGAAGATCACTAATCAGTGAATCATTCATATTTAGCCTCTTGGCAGCGATCTCTGATAGGCGGGGCCTATAGCTAAAAGAGTACGAGTGACAAATGCTGCTGCCATCCGCGAAAGAGTGGATAGGGTTGGAAGTTTGACAGAGAAGGTCGTTGAGGATAATAAGAAATAGGGTAGGAAAAAGAACGGAGCCTTGCGGTACGCCTGAATTAATCTTGAACTCGTTTGATGCATAATTGAGGTCCAATATTGTTAGTGTGCCGAATTATCTCTCCTTTAGCCTTTCAGTTTGTCTTGGCTTATTGACGTACTACTTTCCTTTTAAATATATCTTAAGAAAGAAATCGAATGGTGCAGAATCACATCACAATCGCAGACGCTACACTGCTCATCAGCACCCACTAGGATTCGTATTTAGTACCACGTAAACATGAGTTAATTAAGCTGTATTAAAAAATACATAATGGTTACATGGTACTGGGTTCGAATCCTAGTGGGTGCTGATGAGCAGTGTAGCGACTGCAAAACAGCTAGTCGTCCCCCAGCTTTATTAGTGTATTCAATTATTTTTTTCCTGTCTTCTTTGATCAAGAGTTATTGATCGCGGCAATTATTGTTATAATTATAAATAAAAATATTTCTTGGCTTTAGCCAGGATTGAACTTGATTGAAATAATTTTAAGTATTTAGGAATCAACAAAAGTCAACGGTCTCAAAAACAGCTGGCTGCGTGTTCAACCAAAGGAAATTTGGGAAACTCTGCAACCTACCTTAAAAAACTTAAAATTTAAGTAAAGTGTGTTAGTAAGTTTTTTATGTACAAATAGTATGACAGCATTATTATTCCGAACTTTGCTTTTAGTTGAGAAACACATTTTAAGCTGTTTAAAGTAGTTCATATGTTTTAGAATGCATGCTAATGAACTTTCATCTCCTTCACATGCCGCTGCTTTCAAAATACATACATACATACTAAAATCTAACTTCACCTTTATACGAGTGTATATTTGTTGGCACAAGTTGTGTTCACTTCCTGTGTGTTACTTTTACGTGCAAATTTCGTTGTATTTTTAATATTAATGTGCATAAGTTTTTATAACAAATTCATGTTTATTATTCAATGTCATACACGACGTATGAGTAACAAGGAATTTCGTTGGAACAAAAAAAAAATAGAAATGTAACTTTAGACCAAAATAATGTGTGGAAAAGCGCTGCTGTCATTCTGCGTTATTCTCTGTTAATGCGTGTTTAGTATGACATTTTGTTTCATATCTGTTTTGTTTTGTATTTTTAAAGAAAAGTTTAAGAGTTTAATTTATGATAAAATATATTGAAGATTAAAATAGTTGAACTTTATTTTTCAAACAAATGCAAATTGAAAATCAGCACGATTGATATTTTATATTTATATAAAAAGAACTTTGCAGTTTTTCATGAGATATCGCTCTTGTCCTACGTATGGCTGACTAAATATCAAAAATACTAAAACTGCAAACAGCAGTAGAATAGTAAAAAGTTAAAAAATACACAACAAAGCTTTTTATGTTTAAGTAAAAGAGAAAATATACATTTATTGAATTTTTGATGAACTTTTATAATTTTTTAAATTAAATTTTTGGTTTGTACATTTGTACAACGGGTTATAGTTCAGGTTTTTTCTTAAGTTTTTTTCTTAAGAAAAATTTTTTAAAATACAAATCTGCTGCGATCAACAATTCCGATTGAAGAAGACAAGAAAAATAATAATCAAATCTTTAGCTGGGGGACAACTAGAAAAAACCTGAACTATAACCCGTTGTACAAATGTACAAACCAAAAATTTAATTTATAAAAGAGAAAATTTTTTACAAGTTTCGGCTTGTAAAAATAAACAAAGCTGCTTATTGAATACAATATTTTTAAGTAAAATGATTTTGTGTTTTTAAAGAATATGGGAATAAACTTACAGCTTTATTACAAACTTGCTTAAAATCAATTTTTCATTAACTTGGTCTGTTCGTGTAAACACCGCTGCAGGGAAAGTAAAGGGTGGTTAAATGTAGAGAGCTGATGTTGATTTGGAATAAAATACAAATTATTTAGAAATAATTGTCATTTATTTTTAACTAGGCTCTGCATTAAACCCTATAGAAGGATGGTGTACAAACAGCGGTCTAAGTATGAAGCCGCAGAAAACGGACTTATACTCTTCACTCTACAAGACTCTATCGTTTACTCTACCAACCCTAACAGGGGTTGAAGTAGTGCTGTCGGACAGTGCGAAATATCTGAATAGCTACCTGTATTCCAAGCTATCCTGGCATCGGAATGTCTAGTCAAGGGCAGAAAAAGTGGCTATCGCCTTATTCTTGTGCAAAAAAAGCCATTGGGAAGACCTGGGGAATAAATCCTACAAATTTCTGCTGGCTATTCAACACAGCTGTTAAGGCCATTCTAACGTATGGGGCGCTCGTGTGGTGAAAGTCTTGGGAGAAAACCAGCTACTGGAAAATCGCAGAGAAGATAATCCTTAATGCTGCTTTGATTGTGGCTAGTGCTTTCGGCACTAGGCCATTAAAAGCACTTTTCACTATGCTGAACTGGCTGCCGGCCAATCTCATGGCTGATCTCATGGTATTTTTATCCCCGCCTATGAGAAGAGGATGAGTTTCAGGCTGCAAAATGAGTATATTATGAGGACAGCTAACTGGTTAAGGTACTACAGCATGTCTTCTATCGGGGAGGATATCCGAATTTGTACTGACAGTAAGACTGCGTTGTATGCTCTAGCTGGGGTCTCTAAAACGTCCAGGTTGGTGCGTGAATTCCGGATATCTCTAAACAAAATAGCAAGACATTCAAATAAACGATGACTCATAGCAAGCACATTGGCATTTGAGCATACTACGTCTTAAATATTTGTGCTTAATACAAAGGCAAAAACCATGAACAACAACGCACACACATGAGCATACTGTGCATACACCACTTGTGCACTAATACAATACAAAAACCATGAACAACAACAACAAATTTTATAAACAAAACTGAAGTAGAACATTACCTCAATGCTTGAAGTTCTATTTCAATTTTGTTCTATTTTATTTGGTTCTACTTGTGTTTGGTTCTATTTGTTCTAAGTGCTTATAAGACAGTATTCGTTTATGTATTTAGAACATTTCGGCACTGAAGTGTTTGTTTTGAAATGCGAAATCGATAGTAGTTGAAAATACTACGATGTTTTGTAAGACATTTTAATTGTGCTTGAGCAGCCCTCTATTTAATATTTTCTGCAGAAGATGCAGAGACGAGGCTGACATGGCCCAGATATGACAACAGCTGGACTATTATCCTTAGGAGCCTGCTCTGACGGAGATTGCGATCTGATGTGGTGGTCCTGAAGGGTCATTGCCACATAGGGTCACAGGTGACCATTTAATAACTCCTGTAGAAGATGCAGGGATGAGGAGGAAGCAGAGAGTATTGAGAGAGTATTGTCTGTATCCAGCTTTCCTAGATAAGGGCTTTGTATCTAGGCAAACCTATGCTGCATGATTTGGCGGAGATATCGGAATGTGATATAAATGATTTAGACTCTTTTGTCCAATTCTGGTTGGTTTAGAACCAACCCGAGAATGCTAGGTTGCCTGGCTGTGATATGCAACACAACGGGAACAAATTGGACCCAAGTGGGTTGGATTGTCAATGACTGGCAACCTGCAAAACCTAACCTAACCCCGTGTAGCGAGAAGAATACTTCTTTTTTACTTTTATCGCTCTTTTACGTCTTTAGTATTATACTATAGAATGGAAAGCAGCTACTTGGACTGATCAAAAAATAACCGTTTTTTACGTTTCCTGTAGCTGACTTTGGGAATTCCCAAAAAGTTCGTAACTGCTTGGCCAACTGAAACAGAACCGGTTTTTCATATTCGGTGCGCGTTTTAGCCATGGTATATCCAAAATATTACCAGTCATTCGATTTAGCGTGAAAATTGAAGTTGTCATATTATTTCATGACGAGGGATTTTTCCAATTCCTAAAGCCGATTTTGGGAATTCCCCCCAAAAAAAACGCGTTGTACGGAGAATTTTTTTTTTAGCCATTGTGTATCCGAAATATTACCAGGCAATCGATTTAGCGTGAAAATTGAAGTTGCCATATTATTTCAGGACGAGGGATTTTTCCAATTCCTAAAGCCGATTTTGGGAATTCCCAAAAAAAAAACGCATTCTACGGATAATTTTTTTGTTTGATATCGAAGCTTGCTTCTTAGTTTTTTAACCTTTATTTATTTATGCTTAGTATTGAGATTTGAATACTTTTTTTAACTTTACTTTGAAGATTCAATAGGTAAATAAGTGCTTAAACAAATTCCAAAACACATAATAGTTTATATAAGAAAAATTATTGTGCTCTTCAAAGAACACAGACGAGCGACTGTTTTAAGAAATTTGTATGGAAATTGAGTACAAAATTTTCTAGACGAGTGGGTCGTGTGTTTTCTATGAACAGCTCAGTTATTTTTGCTTGTGAAATTTTTTGTTAATTGCAAGTGTGGACATTATTACGCTTTTGCTACATAAATGACATAATGCCCATGAACAGTATACAATTTTTGAAATGGACATAATGTCCATGGTCACTTTAAAGTGCGACATAATGACAGTGCACCTTATATCCATATGATAAGCCGCTTTTTTCAATATTCCAGGAATATTGGAACAGGAATCTTTCTCCAATGATTCAAGCCGATATGAAATGGGGCCTGAAGTTTGAGATAACTTGATCAATATTATCCAAACAACGATCCAAGGTAGCAAAACAACTCCAAAACCAAACGGGTTTTAAAGTTTTAATGCAGAATGCATCGAACATAACTTATTAATTTGTTCATTGGTTAAAAGAAAGTGCAAAGTCTTGATGTTTAAATGAAGTAGCAGTAATTATCTTTCCAACATTTGGACACATAACACTTGGCCACTATAAGTAATAAATGAAGAATGACGAATGAATACAAATGGGAATACAAGTTGCAATTGATGCTTTCATTTATTAGAATAACAGACTAAAAAGAAAATGTAACAAAAATCCTTCTGCAAACACACACGCACACACAAACAATAGACATATCTACTACATACGAGTACACTTACTTATCCTTGACTCATATTAAGAGAGTAACAATGTTAGAAAAGAAAATAAAACATGAAACGTGTAAATTGAGTAAAAAGTTTTTGATTCCTTATTATTCTTGAGTAGTAATGCATTAAACCATTTTTAAAAATGCTGTTTCACGTCCAACATTCAAACCTGGAAATGAATTTGCTAAACACGCAAAACTGAGGTGGGTCAATGAAGAAAAACAAAAAGCGAGCTGCTTATGAAAATAAAAAAAATGTGTTTTATAGCATTAATTTTTTAATAAAGTTTATAAACTTTTATTGAAAAAGCCACAAACGCTGACTGCTGCATATTGCAAAAGTCTTTGTGAACTTTGTCTTGTATAACAAATGTTATAACTTGTTGAAGGGTGGGTAAAAAAAAAATATGTGTTCCGTCATCCCTATAAAAACGGTGTTCTTTTGTATTGTGCTTAACAAGAACAAAACGCAAGCCATAAAAAAGTATTGTCCCCGTGTACGGCACGTGGTTGCGAGCTTTAGCCAATGAAGTTATTGCCCGGAGAATTTTAAAGCTTATTGTTAAAAATTAATTAATTGTGATTAGTCCAACTTCATTCTAAATAAATTTTTGTTGTTATTTATACACAAGATCCCTAATCTCGTCAGATCAAAATCCAGACCAGAGTAACGCACCCTACACTGCATGCTCGAGTGATTCAAAAGAGTTGGATACCCTACTGTCAGCGATAAGCTTTTTCGCCCTCTCCTGTACACGGTCGAGTAACCCCAAAATAGAATTTGGGGCACGGGCCCAAACATAAGAGTTGTACTGCATTTTCGGTCGGATATAGGTAGTATAAATGGTAAGGATGTCGGATGGAGTGAAGTACATCTTACACCGTTTCAAAAAACCAAGGCTCTTGA
Organism: Thecocarcelia acutangulata; assembly: GCA_914767995.1. NCBI lineage: Eukaryota > Metazoa > Arthropoda > Insecta > Diptera > Tachinidae > Thecocarcelia > Thecocarcelia acutangulata. The sequence continues at coordinate 31,844,586 of OU612094.1, read as the reverse complement.
ATGCTTCTTTGGAGATATGAAAAATGTGTTCAGTCCAGCGAAAATCACACTGTATCTTCATTGTAAGAACATCAAAAGCATCCGATTGCTCAATATTTATACCATCCATGAGTACAGATGAAGCAGCATTTGCGGTCGTTTGCTTGTGTGTTAATAAGCAACATTGGGTCTGTTTTTACGACCCCATTCGGAGATTAATAGAAGATCACTATTCAGTGAATCATTCATATTTTGAATCTTGGCAGCGATCTGTGATAGACTGGGCCTATAACTAAACGAGTACGAGTGACAAATGCTGCTGTCATCCGCGAAAGAGTGGACAGGGTTGGAAGTTCGATAGAGAAGGTCATTCAGGAAAATAAGAAATAGATTAGGAGAGAGTACGGAGCCTTGTGGTACCACTGAATTAATCTTGAACTCGTTTGATGAGACCCCATCTATAACAACTCGTATAGTATGTACGGTCTCTAAGAAAGCTCGATATAAACCGAGAAAAGTCATCCCCGACACCAAAAGCAGTAAGTTTTGCCAGTAGTGTAGCATGCCATACTCTGTCAAACGCTTTGGAAATATCCAGCGTCACCACCTTACTTTCACCAAAATGATGAATTGAGTGCCACCATTTCTCTGAGAGATATGCCATAAGATTGCCAGTAGAACGATCCTTACGAAATCCATATTGACGATCACAAAATAGTTTATGCGACTCTAGATACCTCATAAGGTGCATGATTTTTTTTTTCCAAAAACAAAACCGTTATCATGCCTCAGCCACCGTATTCACTGTACTTGGTCCCCGCTGAGTTTTCCCTCTTCCCAAAACTGAAGATATCGATGAAAGGAAAGCGTTTTGCCACGATTGAAGAGATGAAAAAAAATCGACGCAGGAGCTGTTGGCGATACCAAAAGTCGCATTTCAGAAGTGTTTCGAGGATTAGAAAAAACGCTGGCATAAGTGTATTATATGTGGGCGAGATCACTTTGAAGGGGACAAGATAGTTACTGATGGATATATAAACACTTCTTGAAAAAAATTCAAAATAATGGTTATTTCTTTATCAGATGTTTTGCATTATCCGCCTAATATTGCTTCAAACTTTAAAATAATTTTTGTAGCACTAATCTGCATAAAAGTCCGTTGTACTCGAAAGAAGTCACGAGGGGTAAGGACATCTCACTTAGATTGCAAAGCTGTCCCAAATTACATACATCTGTATCGGGATCACATTGTCTTATTTTTATTTATTAAGTATTTCATTTGCTTTCTCCTGCTAACAAACTTTTTTCCTATCCAAGTTAACACCTGTGCGCAAAACAAAAAAAGTTAAGGCACGTGACAAGTTTTGCACTTAAATTAAACAGTGTTATAAAAAAAAAATAATTATATATACATTTCGTTTAATTTGTATTATCTGCTCAATTTTTGTTATTTAAAATGACAGCAAAATTAATCACTCTGGTTATTTGTTGGCTACAATTTCGAAATCATTTCCTTTCTGTGTTAGAGCTATTATGTCCCCCACTGTCTAGAACTATTACATTTTAATTAATAGCATTTCCTTACTCTTCATACTTTTTGATGTTACTCTAAGTTTTTTTTGCCAGCTTTTACATTTAAGTTAATTTCTGATTACAATTTAAGTGCGAAATATAAATATTTGTGTGTGGTCTAACGAAACTAAGCACGCAGGTTTTAGCTTTCTTGGAAATAATTTGAAATATTAACATTTGTGTCCAAAATGTTACATGCGCATAAATTGTTTTGTATTTTCAAAGTGGAAATATTCCAGGAAATTCCTACACCTTATAAGTGTTTCCCAATTATCAGTAAGTACACGGAAACAGGCTGCCAAACGCTTTTAAGGTTAATAACTGAACGTTTTGTGGGAGCGTGAACTCTGTAAGTGTTAGTTAACTATTGTTTATGTAATCAAGATAAATTTTTGGCATTTCTTTTCTCATTTACGGAAGGCAGCTATTAACTTAATTATTGCAATTAAATATTAAAAAAAAAGGACTAGAAAAATTATTATAATTACAGAATATTAAGTGCCTATTTCATTGGTGCGTTATAATATTAGAATTAATTAGCTTCTTCAAAGTCAAATTGCTCAATCAGTAAGAATTGGCTTTCTTAAAACGGCCTACTACAGAAATAGTGGCTTACACTGATACACAGAAAAAATTATAGTAAAAATAAAATCAAAAAAAAATTTTATCTGAAAATATATTAATATCAAAAAATAACCTTGGATATCGTATTTTGTAGATGTTTAAAAAGAATAGACGTTTTCGATCAATAATTATTTTTACTAAACTTTTGTTTGAATCCACGAATTCCTTTACAGGTCTGCATTCAAACAATTTGTTAATTGATTGAACGAATTTCGTTATTGAACACGAAAAAAATATTTTCTGTGTAGAAAAGTTTCCACGCATACAAAGAATTTTTGCATTAACCCTATCTACTCTTTCGCGGATGACAACAGCATTTGCCATTCGTACTCTTTCAGCTATAGGCCCAGCCCATCCGAGGTCGCTGCCAAGAGGCAAAACCCAGCGGCAAACACTGCCTACTACATTACTTCTCCTCAATGATGTGTGCAACACTTTGTAATCGATGAATGCTAACTTACAAAGTATATTTTTATTTTTTATTTTAAACAATTAAGTTTTTTATTCGCTATTTTTAGCTTCTACTATTTATACCAATAAAAATTATAAATAGCTTGTTTTCTATGTTTCCCAGCTATCTATATGTCGACATTTCATAGGAACAACTCTAATCATTAGTTCCTATGAAATGTCCACATATAGATAGCTGGGAAACATAGAAAACAAGCTATTTATAATTTTTATTGGTATAAATGGTAGAAGTTAAAAATAGCGAATAAAAAACTTAATTGTTTGAATTTTTGTTCTCTGCTTTTCGATACTTTCAAAAAGCAAATCGTAGCAACCAACGGTTGTTCATTTGTTTGAAAGGTGTAAAGAAATGACGTGTATAAATGAAAAAGTTTGTTTTTTGTGTTTTGACAGGTATTATTAGGGCATTTTTCTTTTAAATTCTCAGCAATTTATTTAGATTGTTGGGATATAAAGTTGAATGTTTGGGAATATCTTTCAAAAATTTCCAAAGTCTACTGATGATTAGGGTAGTTCCTATGAAATGTCGACATATAGATAGCTGGGAAACATAGAAAACAAGCTATTTATAATTTTTATTTTTAATTTTATTTATTTATTAATTTATGCCTATGGAGAATAACTCCTTACAGGCAGATACTATATGTGTACACGCATATGAGTTAAAAAATAATTACAAAAATTAATAAAAAAATTTGGAAAAACTAGCTAATTACTGGAAAAAAAATTTTTAAGCAATAAAAAAAATTTGTTAATTACTGGAATTTAATACTAAAATTATACTACGCTTAACAAAATTTAAGTTCATCGAAAAGTCAATAACGTGGTACAGTTCAATAAAACAACAACATAAATAATAAATAAGCACTGACATAGGTTGATATTGACGAAGACTACGCTGGGGAACATCAAAATTTAGTTTGGACACCAGATACTCCGAGCAGATATTGCCGTTAATCAATTTGAAGACAAAAATGACATTTAACATTTTTCTGCGACTTGTCAAGGAAGGCAGCTTTATTTGTTGCAGTCTGAACTCATAGGATGGTAAGTTGGCTACAGTGTTCGAGTAGATATTGCGCAGGATGAAAAGAAGGAAATGTTTTTCGATAGACTCAATTCGATCTCTATGTACATTATGAAAAGAGTACCATATAATCTAGCCATATTCCAGTATTGGCCTGACTAAAGATGTATACAATTGCTTCACAACTGTGGAGTCAGCAAATTCTTTAGACCAGCGCTTTACAAAGCCAAGCATCCCCCTTGCTTTACTTGAGCAAAAGCTAATGTGTTGGTTGAATGTAAGTTTTCTATCAAATAAAACACCCAGCTCCAGAAATTCTTCAACTGTGTCTAATACATGGACACCAAGCCTAAAATGCCCATGATAGATAGATTTTCTTGAGAAGTGCATATGCTTGCTCTTGCTAAAATTTAATTTTAAAAGGTTATGCTTAGACCAATTAAAGAAATTGTCCAAATCTAGTTGGAGGCAGTTTTGATTCCAGAGCCCACCTGTTGAAAAAATTTTTACATCGTCTGCATAGATTAGAATATTGGAAAATTTTATGACAGATGGTAGATCATTGATGAACAATATAAAAAGAATTGGTCCTAGATGGCTTCCCTGCAGTACTCCAGAGCTTACAGGTATAAATTTTGATATATAATTATTGAAACGTACACGTTGTTGACGACCAACAAGATATGATTTGAGCCAATTTACAGTAGTTTTAGAGAAGTATATAGAGTTCGCAAAAATTATTTACGTTCATCTTTTGCATCACACTTCTCTGTATGTATTTAATTTTTAAGCTGTAAATCAAACGTCTGGCGTCTTTGTCAAATAACGTTGCAAACATTTTAATTAACAAAATCAGTGCTAAAAGTGAGAATGTCTAGAACAAATGATAGAAAAGAACTTAGTGAAAGAAATGTAAAATGCTTAGTGAAAAAAAGAAATAATGTCAACAAACGGAAAATAGATCAAAATAATTTAATGGATTATTCCTGAAAAACGTTTTTGAGGTGCGCAAAACGTCTGCAAGCTATTTAATGCCGGCTTACAAAGTATGCGAGATTGTATTCGAACTGCCTACTGAGAACTTACAATGTATGTTAAGAAGTAATGAGCTTTTGTTGATTGAACATCTCACTACATCGCTTACTTTGTGTGCAGGTGGTAGACGTTCACTCTACAAATGCGGCAATGGGTATGAAAATGTATACTAGGATTGTAAAGGGTGGTTAAATTTCAAGGGCCGATGTTGATTTTGAATAAAACACAAACTATTTAGGAAATTATTGTAATTTTATTTTATTATGATATATTGGTATTATTCAATTATGTATGGAATAAAATATCGGCCAAATGGGCGCCGCGACCACGGCGGCACACCTCCATCCGATGGTCCAAATTTTCGATGACCCTGAGGCATAATGGAGGTTCTATGCCGTTAATGGGCCGAATTATCTCATCCTTTAGCTGTTGAATTGTTGCTGGCTTATCGACGTACACCTTTTCTTTCAAATAACCCCAAAGAAAAAAGTCCAACGGTGTCAAATTACATGATCTTGGTGGCCAATTGACATCGCCATTACGTGAGATAACACGGCCATTGAATTTGTTGCGCAAAAGAGCAATTGTTTCGTTGGCTGGAAGGCAAGTGGCACCGTCCTGCTGAAACCACATATCGTCTACATCCATATCTTCCCATTCGGGCCATAAAAAGTTCGTTATCATCTCACGATAGCGAACACCATTCACAGTAACTGCCTGACCGGCCTCATTTTGGAAAAAATACGGCCCGATGATGCCGTCAGCACATAAACCGCACCAAACAGTCACTCTTTGTGGGTGCATCGGTTTTTCGACAGTCACTCTTGGATTCTCATTCGCCCAAATGCGGCAGTTCTGTTTATTGACGAATCTACTGAGGTGAAAATGTGCCTCATCACTGAAGATGATTTTCTTCGAAATTGACCATCATTTTCATAATAAGTCTGGATAACTTTAACACGTTGTTGGATTGTGTATCTCTCCATGGTTCAAATTGAGTAAGTCTGAAATAGAGAAATGTCAAATAAAATTCGGAAAAAAACTTGGCGTTTAGGTGCGGTTCACATTCAACATCGGCCCTTGAAATTTAACCACACGATATATGAGATAATGTTCATTACTGACTTACAAATGTGCATCGGATCATCGCTTCTGTAAGCGAAAGTTTGGCCGCTGGGAATATGAATGACACACTGAATAATGACCTCCTATTAATCTCCGAATGGGGTGGTAAAGACTGGGTTACCCTGAGCGATCTGATGTTCTTGAAAAAAAAATACAGTGTGATCACATTTTTCATGCCTCTAAAGAAGCATTCTAGTGCCTCAGGTGTTTGAAACGGTGTAAGATGTAATTCACTCCATCCGATCTTCGTTCTATTTATACCACCTATGTATATCTGACCGAAAATAGAATACAACTCTCATGTTTGGGCCGGTGCCCCAAAGTTTATTTTGGGGTTACTCGACCGTGTGCAGGAAAGGCCAAAGAAGCTTATCGGGTATATAGCAGGGTATCCAACTCTATTGACTCACTGGAGCATCGACACAGTGTGGGGTGCGTTACTCTGTTCTATCGTTTTGTTCTGACGAGATTAGGGATCCCGAAACTCGCATATTTTTACGCAGCACGCTCTCATCGTCCAGAGCTCATCTATTTGTGGTCGATTGACTGGAGAATCGCACTACACTTTACAGAGAGAAATGGTTTTTAGCAGTATGCTTCATCTATGGAGTAAGTTGCCTGCAGACGTGTTTCCTGTCTGTTATAGCGTTGGAAAGTTCAAGTCAAATGTTCACAAACACAGCTCCCTCTTTTCCCCTTCTCACAACCTATTTTACCTAGTTCTTGTACAATGTGCTGCATATATAGGGTTCATCCCTTAAGTACTGGTCCAATATAAAAAAAATATATATATAAATGTCTGGGGTCTAATCATATATATTATATTATTACAATACAGTGCCTGCGATATCGTGTGGCATGATACCAAAAAGAAAAGTTTCGATTAATCTTCGATATCGTATGCGATGGTGTAGCACCTGTATACGTTTCTTGATTAGTATAAATATTATTAGCTAATAAAGTAAACAATAATAAACGCACTTATTTCAATTTAACTTTTGCCCCCAGAAGCTCTTATATACGGACATAGTATACAGACAATATTACAGAATAACATAATAGTTTTCATTAAGTCAATTTGTTATAATATCATAAATCACTCTGTTGTTAAAGTTCCCATCTCACATTAAATGTAACATTCGTTTTTACTTATGACTAAGATAAATTTGTAGCTCGTGCAAATATTTTCAAATACTACGACATGATGTTTGATTTACTCATCACCGCTCAGTTCACTTAAAAGATTAATCACCTTAACGCATTGTCAGTTAACAAAATCCCTACAACTTTTATTCAATTCTTACTAATACGGATGTCTGCAATATTAAAACAAAAGAACTAACTTTGCCAATAGATAAACATTTCTATGAATCTGTTTCCTGTTGAGTTCAATGAAATGGTTTTTGTAATCTAATATTTTCAAATAAACTTATTTAAATGGAAAAAGTTGATTGGGCCACAAACGTTTCACCTTTTATATAAATAAATTTTATTTGATAATAACAAAGTAACTCGGGAAAAAAAAGCTTTTGGACAATAGCATGATACAATAATATACAGGTAGTGTCGAAACGGTGGCCGACATTTTTTTCTGTGATGATAACTGTCGAAAGTTGTTTATATTGTGCAAACATACATACACATGTTTTATTACTGTTTACAAATGGAAAGAGTTTTTTAGAAAAAAAATGTTTTTCATTAATATTTTTCAAACACAAAAACAGCTTCAAACACAAAGACAGCTTTCCCTTGATCTTTATATACCTATACTATGAGCATCAAAGTTGAGTCAACATCAGTGATAGTTTTATATTTCGTTTAATAACATTGCTAGTATTAGCACTAGAATAATCTTAGTAACTACAATTATAAGACTATCTAATGTTCATTTAACCAGTTTCAAAATTTATTCAAAAAATAAGACCAACAAACATTTTAACTAAAACTGTCAAAAATTACGCATCATAAGTGAGTAAACAGTTTCTTTCTCATTAAATTTTTCCGCTAAGACCGGTATATTTCCAGCTGTTTTTAATGATGAAAAAAAATTATTGTTTTAGTTAATTGATCAATATCTGTTGTGGAAGTGCCAGTAAAGTTTTATGAAAGCCGCGAATAAAGATGAGGAGGGAAATTTCAATAGATACAAGAAACACTATAATAGAGCTAAGGTAAAAAAGAAAAGGTAAATAAATCATTTCGAAAAATTGGTAAAATTTTAGGAAGACACTACACCTCTTAAAAATCATGTGGCAAAATTAAAAAACTTTAAGAAGTTACAAAAAATGGCTTCCCTTAAAACATATCTAGAAAGCCTTGATGGTACTCCTCAATCTGATTATTCCTTGTGGAAAGTGACAAAAGGTTTAAAAAGACCCGTAATAGGTAAGCCACCTTTGCGTCGCCAGTTGAGACTGGGCAAGAAGCGATTCTAAAAAGGGGATGTTGTATGTCGATCATTTGAGAAACGTTTTTATTACAAATGATTCAACGAATAATACAGCGGACTTACCGTCATATGCTACTAGACCGCCTGTGCCTTTGAGACTTAGTTTTCAAGATGTCGAAAATGTTATCGGTAATATAAACCCCAGAAAAGCTCCAGACATTGATCAAATTACTGGTAAAATGCTTGAGCAGTTACCTCGTGTAGCAAGAAGAGTTCTACTTTTTATTTTTAACGCTATTTTACGCCTTGAGTATTATCCTGCAGAGTGGAAGGCCTCAATGATTACTGATTACCATGATTCCCAAGCCAGGGAAGGATCTGACAAAGGTAGAATCATATAGACTAATAAGTCTTTTACTAACAATTTCAAAGCTATTCGAAAAATTGTTAATGGCGAAGTTGAGTCCAATATTGAACAATGTGGAATGTATCCCTGATCATCAATTTGGTTTTCGGGCTAAACATAGCACCATAGAACAAACGCACAGGCTAGTCAATGTCATAAGACAGACCTTTGAGGAGAAGAAGTATTGCTCAGCTCTATTCATTGATATTTCTCAAGCTTTTGATAAAGGGTGGCACGACGGCTTGATGCACAAAATAAAGTTAAACTTGCCTGCAAATACACACAAGCTTCTAGAAAGCTACTTATACGGCCGGAAGTTTGTTATCAGAGAAGGCGACTTTATTAGCCCAACTCAGCCAATCAAGGCAGGAGTTCCCCAAGGCAGCATACTGGGGCCTACTTTATATTAGATTTACGCGTCTGACATGCCAACGGCATCCGGAATCCACACTTCTACCTTTGCAGATGACACAGCGTTTTTGACTGTTCATGAAAACCACCAATTAGCATCACGAAATTTACAGGAATATACTTCAATATTAGAGAAATGGCTAAAACTTTGGAAAATCAAAGTTAATGAACAGAAATGTACTCATGTCACATTCACTCTGTGTAAGCAAACATGTGCGCCTATTCAAATAAACAACACACCTATTTCGCAGCACAGTGTAGTCAAGTACCTTGGTATACATCTCGACCGTAGGCTAACGTGGAAGTCTCACATTGAAGCAAAAGTCACTCAGTTAAAACTAAAAGCAGCGCAGCTAAATTGGCTTATGGGCAGAAATTCTACATTGAAACTAGATTGCAAACGCAATACTAAAGCCTATATGGTGCTACGGAGTTCAGTTATGGGGCGCCGCCTCAGCGTCAAACATTGAAAACATTCAAAGGCGACAAAACAAAATTCTTCGAACGATTACTGCTGCTCCATGGTACTTAAAAAATTCACGAGTTCATAAAGATCTGAGTGTTCTGCTGGTAAAAGAGGAATTTTCTAGGTACGCGACAAGGTATGTCAGTAAACTGGAACTTCATTTTGGCGGTCACACTCGGCTTAAAAGAAGTAATACCGCTGCCACCATCAGATTGCTCAATAGATGATTTTACCGAAATAGCTCCCGCATAATAAAACTTTTTGTCTAGCATTGGCCGGACTTAGGAATCACATTTTTTAATTTTAAATTTAGTATTAAGATTTGAATACTAATTGTTAGTTCATTTTGAAGATTCAATAAATAAAAAATGCTTAAAAAAAAAAAGTTACAAATAAATCAAGTTCGAATGTGGTACAAATTGCCAAGGACATCACTACAGAGTCTGATATAGCAGTTAATGATAGCAAAACACGACTCACTTTGCGTAGATATGAATTTAATAACAGACGTCCGAGAAATAAGACTGCACATACATTTAGTATACATTAAGGTACACTCTTTGTTGTAAAGTATGAAAACATAAATTATATTTAATTTCAGCTATTTTTGCTATTATAACGTTATAAACAATGAATAAACAATTTTGTTTTTCTAAGTAAAATCGATATGTATAATCTAATTCCATTATACTAAAAAACAAAACACACTACTGGTGGTGACTCACTTTCGATTCTCATAGTATATGACAATAGAAACAACTCGACACGTGATTTATCTGTCATACTTAACTTTTATTTGGAATAAGTCAAAATTTTTCAAATTTTTATTTTGCGAAAAATATGTAAATATTTTTGAAAGGCATTGCAAACGGCAGACAAAAAACTAAAACTTTTCTTTATCAAATACCTTAAAATATGTATTTTCCTGTTGCAATCCTCGCTGCAAGAACTGCACGCTGCAGTGGTGAATCCATTTTTTTGCCATTGAAACGCAAGTTGTTAAAAATTACTTAGGAGTCGACTAAAAATTGCTACTGAGAAGAATGGTATTGCCAATTTGATACACAGGCGCGAAATCCAAAAGGTTACGGACTTGTTGACTCGCCCTCTTATTTTCAAATACCCTTAATATCTTTCATAAAGTGAAACTTGAAACAACTTTTCATCTCTTGGTTTCAAATATTTTGCACACTACATATGTGTATGTATATATCCGTGGAGTTTTATCATAACAGCTTAAGTCATTTTTTTTTTCTTAAATTGCTGCTAATTTGATTATTTTTATAAATATGGTATTCTTGTTTGCAGAAATAATTTTTCGTATTATTCACAAAATTTTGTTATAATTATGTTTTATCTTCTTTTCTTCTTAAGTTTAGTTCTCCATTCAAAGTTTTCTTCAAAACTTTTTTTGATCTTATCTCTTAAGCTGTTATGTTAAAACGCCACAGATATGTATGTCCGTATATAATTTTAAAGAAAAATTTGAATGAATAGAATTTTAGCTTTTTTTTTCGTCTTATGTTAGAATAATCATCCTGACATAAAAAATTAAAAGAAAATCAGTTTTTTTTCTAAAATTAAGATTATCGTTTTGGAAAAAAGAAGATTTTTCGACAAAAATATCTGGCTTTACTGATTGTGATTAATAATTTACCTTCACAATAAGAATGTTTTCAACAGGACTAAATTAATTTTAAGATAATTTGTTGTTTTTATAAATGTTATACATGTTTGTATTTTCTGTTATACTTCTACATATATTGTAGACAAAAACCACCACTTTTTTGAAAGCTCCTTGCACATTACAAAACGAAAAGCTTTAATATATATTGAAAGAAAAGTAAACGAATAAAATTATAGCACAAGTTGTTACTGCCCGTCTACATTAGACATGAAAAGCTGTTCAGACACGCTGCTAAAACATACCTTTGACGGTCCGATTATTACATGGTGGATTACACGTGTCTTAATTTTTCATTTTTTTAACTTCGTCGGCAAACACACGTCATCAATTTTTGTGCCTTTTTTATAGTTTGTGGAAAAAAATTATATTTTTATTGCTAAATTTGCAATCTAAAATAAAAATTTGATATTTTATTTTTGCAATTTCTTTTAATTTTGAACTATAATTTACTTTTTTATTAAGACAGAGCTTTTAAGACGGCAATAAAACAGTAACATTTGCATGACAGTAACAGTATTTTGGTCTTAGTACTCTCATGTCAGATGTAGACTTTACTTTTGAAGCAGATTTCAAAAAAAAAAAATTTCCGTTTTAAAAAAGCTTTTCTACGACGTATTTCGGCCCTGATATTTAGCATTATAAAGGCAAAGCTCGGTAAAGCGAGACCCGCTTAAACGAAAATCTGATATCACAAACATAATTTTTTCATTGAGTACCTTATATAGCCAACATTAACAAAATGTATATGTGTACGATAATCTTGTGCCGTGATAATATTTTAGTAGTGTACTTATATTAAAAAATAATATTTTTAAGACTTTTTGTTAACAGCATGTAACATTTTTTTATTACGTATTTAAGCTTAACCTTTTCCAAACATGATTAAAAGTAGTTATTTAAGAAAAACAATTGACACTGAAAAGTGAAACAAAATCCAAAAAAAATGAGGCATAAATCTCTGTAGTTTAAAATTAATAGGTTGGAAATTGTTACGGTAGCTTCAAGGAAAAAACAATCAAATATGAGCAGTGTAAAAATGTTTTGCTTGTATGCCCTTTGAAATACGGAATTTAAAGGATTTATTCCTTGAATGGGGTTTCAATTAAATCAAAAAGGAAGCAAAAAATTTAGTGATTTAAAACGCGTATGAGCATTTTACTCTCTTCAGACTCATATATTATACATCACTCATACGTCTGTAATTAAGTTCTTTCTATGTATGAAAACAGGGGATAGAGCAGGTAAATAAACAATCTCAATGATAATTTCTGTAAGTTTCCGTACAAAAAAAATTTTTTTAGAAGAATATAAGAAGAAGAAAATAAGCCATAAAGAGAAATTAATTTCGAGGACAAAAATTTTAAAATAAAGAAACCTACATAAAGATTAGCAACATTTCTCGAATCGCTCGTTGAAAAGTTAAAATTACAACCAATTTATTATTTTCTATCTCTTTTTAGGGGACTTACACGGCCAAATGATCGGTTGAAAACTATGACGTAATCCTATATATGTGCATGTACAGCCTCCAGTGCCTCCACTATTTAATAAATGGCATCAATATTTTTAATTCATAGTCACACACCCTCATACAGTGATTTCAAAATAAAAGCAAAATATGCATGCCTTATCCATAAATTAAAAATTTTACAACAAAGTGCCAGTAAAAGCTAGGGCTTGATACAGTCATGCTTAATTTCAGTCCTGCTTTATTATCTGTGGGTGCTGCAAACATCTGGAGGTCACTGGCTCTTTATATGAACATTTAATGGGATATTCCAACTTAAAATACAAAAGTGTACAACTCGAAGGAGACCTTGCTGAAAAATAAAGCAATTTTTGTGTAATAGTCTGTGTTCGCAAAAAAAAGTCACGGACCTAATGAGCCGCCCTCTATATATGCATATATGTACATAGGTGTACAACTTAGCTTCCACAGCTCTTCTGCAAATTTCGAGGATTTATTGTAAAAAACTGTTTATACATTAATGATTCAAAGCATTTTCCATCACTGGCCGCTACTTTCTCGTATTTATCGGCCAGCGTACGAACGAACCCCGCGTTTAAAAACCAGTCATATTTTGAAGCGATCCGCGAATCTATCTAATTTTTTACTTCTTCATAAGACCGAAAGTGCTGGTCAGCCAGGCCGTGTGCCATTGCTCGATACAAGTGATAGTCCGAGGGAGCAACGTCTGAAGAAAACGACGAGTGGGGTAGAACTTCCCATTTCAACTTTTCCAAGTAAGCCTAGGCCTCTTTCGCAACATGGCATCGAGCATTGTCATGCTGAAAAATCACTTTATCATGTCCGTTGTTTGATTTCGGCCATTTGTCTTTCAATGTTCGGCATTAACTGCATTCTATAATGATTGTCTGTAATGGTTTCAGTCGGTTTCAGCAAGGCATAGTACACTAAGCCACGCTGATCCCACTAAACACTTAACATGACCTTGGAATAGTGAATATTCGTTCTCACCGTCGACATAGAAGCATGATTATCGTAATAAACTCATTTTTCGTCCCCAGTCACAATGCGATGCAAAAATCCCTTTTGGTTTTGCCTTACAAGCTGCTGTTATTAAGCAAACGAACGCCGTTCAACATCTCTCAGCTTCCACTTATACGGCACCGACTTTCCTTGTTTCTGAATCCTTCGCATGACTTTCAGGCATCTTAAGATTGCTTCTTCCGCCACTCCCAATGATCTCGCCAATTCTTTTTGCATTTAACATGAATCCTGATCAAGCAATGCCTACAATTCTGCATCTTTGAAAAGCCACTGCCTTCCAGCCTCTGACTTCAATCACCGTTTTGAAGCTTTGAAACCACTATTGGCATCTCTGTGAAAAATCTTCTTACCTGATGGGGAAGAACTAAAATCAGATTTTGTTTGAGTGCATTGAAATCCATGTAGATCACATACTTTAATTTAAGATACAATTTCTTCTTCTCAATAAAAATAATAGTCTGTTCATCACACTGTTTAACTTGTGATTATAAAAAAAAATTATAATAAAAAAGATCAAGAAGTTCAACAAACAAATTCTTTTTATCTTTTTCATTATTACCGACTTAAATATGATTGTTAACAAAAATCCTTTCTTGTCTCTACAGTGAAAGTTAAATAAAACACTTTACTTAATCTTATTCATTTGATTTATTTTTTTTTTTTTTCACAGCAATTGGTTTAATGTTTCACATAAGATTAAAATATATATTTATATAAGTACAAAATCTAAATATTTCTTAAAATAAAGTTAATACTAAAATTTTAAATTAATATTTGTGTGCATGTAGAGAGTTCAGTGTTATATGACAAAATTTTAAGAAATTAATATAATAACGGTATTCAAATGGTTGTCATAAAGTCATGTCTTAAAATATTAGAATGAAAAAATAGGAATACTGTAAATAGGAATACTGTAAACTCTCACATAAATTATTTAGCTGAGATTTAATTACGGCAAACTTGGTATAAAAAGTCTTATTACGAGTACTTTCTGACTTTTTTGTTCGAAGCATAAAATAAAATATTATGACATTATGCGTGAATCCCCCAAATATTTTCTCTTTCAAATTATGTGATAAAAATTTTTGACATCTCGTTTGCTGATCCAAATCATTGTCAAACAATGTACGAGTATCCGTCAAACAGAAGAGTTTTAAGATAGTGCGGCAAATAGACATTTATTTGCATCTATTAGAGGTAGTCGTAGTCTAGTTAAGATTTGTTTTTTGTATGGGAACCCCTATAAGCAACTTGAGCGGAACAATGTAGAGGTTGGGGTATTAAAAAACAAAACAATAATGGGGTTTAAATACTCTGATCCACTAGTGCCAAGGCGAATTCATACCAGGTGAAATTGACAGCGCAGCTGATAACTTTTTTTTAATTTTAATCTTTTTCCGATGTCAATGGAATAATTAAAACAAATTTAAAAAAAAAAAAAAATCTTGTTGACAATTTTTTATTGTATATTATTGTATCTTGAGCGCCAGGTATCATCTAGAATTCTCTCCGATCTGGCTGGCCATTTTCACCCTTTCAAGCTCTATCATCTGAGACTTTAAGTTTCACGAAATAATTAAAACTTTCACGAAATAATTAAGTTTTTCTTTTATTGTAAATTTTTTAAAAAGAATTTTGAAAACAAAAATTTTTGAAACAATTTTTTAGGTTTTGTATTGCAACTATTATTCAGAATCCTCCGCAATCTGGCTGGCCTTTTCCTCATTTCCGAGCTCTATAATCCGAGACTTTAATTTTCACGAAATAGTTAAACGTTTCACGAAATAATTAAAAGTTTATCTTTTCTTGTAAACTTTTTTTATTATATTTTTTTTTAATTAATATATATATATATATATATATATATATATATATATATATATATATATATATATATATATATATATATATATATATATATATATGTGTATATATATATATATATATATATATATATATATATATATATATATATATATATATATATATATATATATATATATATATATATATATATATATATATATATATATATATATATATATATATATATATATATATATATATATATATCCATTTATGAATAAATTTGGTATTCGTATTTGGAGAAATAATTTGTCGTATTATTCAGAAAATTTTATTATAATTTTGGTTTATCTTCTTTTCCTCTTAAATTTACTTTTTTGCCAAGCCACAAAAGCACATGAGCATGGGGATGTAGATCCCAAGTGGATCAGGCATCAATAATTTTGTTGTTGCGCAAGTATGAGTGCGTGTGTATGTGTGTTTGTGTGTGTGTGTGTGTTTGTACATTTGATTCTGGAATTGTTGTTGGCTGGAAGGCTCACGAACAATGCAGAAGGTGGTAGAGAAGTATACGA
Source organism: Thecocarcelia acutangulata (assembly GCA_914767995.1). Classification (NCBI taxonomy): domain Eukaryota; kingdom Metazoa; phylum Arthropoda; class Insecta; order Diptera; family Tachinidae; genus Thecocarcelia; species Thecocarcelia acutangulata. Next base: position 31,828,501 of record OU612094.1, on the reverse strand, counting down.
GTAGATGGCAGACAGCCATCCAGCAGGGGCAGAGTTTGGTTTTAAACGTTGTGCGGTCATGAGTCGGAAAGATGGTCAGGTCTAGTATGTTGGCGCCCACTTGTATTGGGTATAAATAAAGCTCCGAGTTATTTAAGTAATATGCGGTAGAGTGTGCCGCAGTCATTGTTTCAGTTGCAATTGAAGAATCCGCAAAAACATTTTTAAAGGTAAAAGCGTAGTAATGTTTAACTGATTCCATAGAAAAATCTAGAGCAAACTGATTCAGTTGAAACAAAGATTTTGCAGAAAAATATTTCTGAGCTGCTAAAAAAAAAACCCCATAATCTGATAGGTATAATATTTGTGCTTTTAGAAAGATGCTAATAACTAGATAATCAAATAAATCTTTCAAGTAGAACATGGCGAATAAAAATTAGGGGATGCCGAAGTAGTTTGGTAAGGGAGAGTTGCTGTCTTTCACTTTCGCTTTTGCTTTCAGGTATACCAAAATTTACAGTCTGGTCTCAAACCGTATTACTCTTAAGATCCTTAAAAATGTCTGCTTGCAAATGCCAACCTCGTAGAAAGTGAAAGCTGTATAAACCCTCATTAAGCTGAAAATCAAACTATTTGAACTACACAAAAAGTATTTAATTTTCGTAATTATTTATCTAGAAATTTATTAATATATTCAATACAAACATTTATACATATACAATAGAAGAGTTCCATATAAATATATATTATATGTACTTTTAGTTGTTTTAAATAATTTAATCTTTTAAAGATTTTTCTTATAAATTTTAATTTTGTTTCAAAACCTAGACTAGTTTTTTTTTCTTTTTTTTTTCTTAGAAATATTCGTCAGCTACTTTGAAAATCACATCATTTCATTACACTGTTCATGTCATGTCTTTTAGTTTGCATTTATTTCACAAGACTTTTAATAACCACAGACTTCATTTCAATTTTTCTATCGGCCTTGATAACAGTTTTCTCTGTTAGTTTTGCCGAATTTCATACAAAATCCTCTTTGTTCTTTAACATGGTTTGAGATTCGGGTGGTGTGGTATTCTGTTGGGTTTTCGGTATCAGAGAACCGCGTTGTATGGAGCAGGTGAAATTAGTTGTCCCAGGAAATGAAATGCTATTTTTGTATTTTAATGCTTTTTGCTTGCAAAGGCCGAATCTGAAACGATAATTAATAAAAAATAAAGAAACAAATATAAATAGGAAATAAATTTTAAAAAAAGTTATCGGCCATGTCACAGAATTCACTTTCGTTCGGAAGTGGAATTGAATCGGTTTTTCAATTCTTCAAAAAAGAGAAAATTTAAAACTTTTTCGGAATAAAATCAATTCTATACTCTATACTGGTTTCATACTTGCTATTAAAAATGATTTCATTCCGAAAAATCTTTTAGTTTTTCGTTTTTTGAGGAATAAAAAAAGAATTCAATTCCGTTTCCGAACGGATTAAATTAAAAGTTTTTATGACATTACAGCAACTGAGACTTAAGGCCGGGGCACATAGAATCCGTCGTACGTCATACGTTGCCTGATAGTTGTCAAAGCTCAAAAACGTACGTTAAAAGTTGCTCAATTTTAATACTTTGCGTTGACGGCGAAGTACGGAATGTGACAAAGATGAGCTTTGTCACTTGTCACACTACATGTATATCAAATTTGTTGTCAAATGAAAAGGGAAACCTATAACGTACGACGGATTCTATGTGCCCGGACTTTATTTGCATTTTTTTTTTTTTTTTACTTACTTGGCCAATAAGGTGTATAAGTCCTGGCGATATTGAGATGTTAAAATGGCGTATAAATAAGGATCCGCACAGGAATTTAAAGGATAGAAAAATACTAGTAATATCTTTGATTTAGTAACATTAATAAGTGGATAACCCGCCAAGGCAGTCAAAGCAAAGAACGCTATGGGAGCCCAGCAAGCAAAATTGGTGAAGACCTAAAATAAGAAAAATTTATTTATTATATTATGAAATATAAAATTTGTTAACTATTATATTAAGCAAATAATAGCAACCCAAAATATTTATTAATTGTATCGGGTGGTTAAACTTTAAAAATCCATGTTGCACTTAAACGTCAAGTTTTTTTCTGCATTTCATTTGACATTTCCCAATTTCAGACTAACTCAATTTGAACTATTGAGTGAACTATGTAAAGATACACACATAGTTCACTCATACACATTGAGTGAACTATGTAAAGATACACAACCGATCAACGCGTTAAAGTTATTCAAGCTTATAATGAAAATGGGTGTTCAAAACAAAATGCATGTCGTGTACTTCGTGATTTTTTCGGCCAAATGTGCATATAATCGAAAAAGTCGTGTAAAAATTTTAGCAAACCGGGTATGTACGAGATGCGAAAACACCAGAGCATGCTCGTGTAACTCGTTCTGCAGAAAATATTGCTGGTGCTTGCGATAGTGTGGCTGCACATCTCACGCTCTTCGTTGATGAACGTTATACATAAAGACTAACATTTACACGCTTACAAGGTGCAATTGGCTCAAGAACTACAGCCTCTTAGCCATTCCTAGTGTCATCAATGGTCAAAACGGTGGCAAGAAATGGCTACAGTTGATGATAAATTTTTGAAAAGTGGATTCGTCAGTCAGCAGAATTGCCACATTTGGAATCATAGTCCAATATTGGTTGTCGAAAAACCACTATTGGAACACAAATACTAACTGTTTGGTACGATTTATGGGCTGGCGGAAACATCGGGATGTGTTTTTTTTTCCAAAATGGGGCCGGTCAGGCAGTTGCTCTGAACGGTGTTCGCTATTGTGAGATGATAACCAACTTTTTATGACCCGAGTTGGAAGATATGTGGTTTCAACGGGATGGTGTCACTTGCCGCACAGCTAACAAAAGAATCGCTTTTTTTGCGCAACAAATTTAATGGCCTTGGTGTCTCATGTGGTGGCGATGTAAATTCGCCGCAAAGATCATGTGATCGTTGGACGTTTTTATTTGGTGTTACATATTTGGAAGAATAGGTGTACGCCGATAAGCCAGCAATAATTCAAGAACAAAGTATGAGATAATTCGGCACATTAACGGCATAGAACTTCAATTATGCCTCAGCGTCATCGAAAATTTATAACATCGAATGAAGTGCTTTTTTAGCAACATATACGATATGGGTATCATAAGAACGATTTTTTAAGGTGCGTCAAACTGTATGTATTATTTCGCACAAAGACGATCATCCACATCCTTTTTTATGGATATTTTTTGTTCGGCGTTGTTTGTTATAAAAATGCCAAATTAACTTATTTCAATCTTTAGTCAATTTAATTAAATACGGGTCTCAGCATTTTCTGGAATTCGTGTTAGTTCGCGTTTTGACAAAAATGCATATTGTACAGTTGCACGCGCCTTAAAAAATAGTTATTATAATCTTGGTAAAGAAACAGATTCTCAAATTGACAAAACACACAAAAATAGACACTAATGTTTATTTAAATAAATTGAAAACCAAATACTTATATATAGATTTGTTTTTATAGAAAACCTACCAAAAGGGCCATCTTTTTGGCCACACTCATTTCACCCCTTGAATTGCTGTGAGCATGGCGCGTCTCCTCTCCCAGTGATAAATAGATTTGGCCATAACAAATTGCTATTATAAAAAACGCTGTGCCATTCAGACCCATAATAGCCACCAAATAAACAGTGTCAAAAGGATCTCTATTTTCCATGGGCAAACAAATGCTAAAAGAAAATAACAACAACATATAAGACACTTATTATCAATACAAATTTTTTAATATAATATATATAAATTTTTTTCTACATTCTTACCTGGTCGATGAATAATTACTAATACCAAATAATGGCAATAACGACATAGCAACCGAGTAAATCCAACCGCCAACCATGATGTAAGCAGCTGGTCGGATTTTAATGCGATGATTCAAGTACATGGCATGAGTGATGGCCAGCCAACGTTCAATCGTTATAACAGTCAATGTAAAAACCGATAAATGACTGGCAAAAACGGTAAGAAAGCCAGCCACTTTACAGCCAAGACCTTTAAAAATAGAAAAAAATCAAAAGCAAAAGAGATTAATTAAGTAAGCGAATTGAAGTGTTTTAATCCTTAAATTTTATTTTTTATTTTTTTTTTTATCTTAGACCAGTACTCAGGGGATGACTCCTACATATGCAGTGCATTGTACTGTAACTAGGAAAATAGGTTATGATGAGGTAGGAAAGAGGGAGTAGTGTTCGTGGAGGTTTAACTTAAACAATAACAACACGAAAGACTAAAACAAACTCTATTGCAGCATTTAAAATGTTGGAATTAACTTAGTTAAAACTGATCAGTGCCCAGTGTATATACCTTGGACACTGCTTAGACTAGCAAAATTTAGTCCAACACCTTCCACACTACAAGGTAATGAAGTACGTGCAGAAGAAATTAATATTGAACATACATACATATATAGAAAACACGAACAACGGTAAAATAAGAAACAAACAAAAAAAAGAAACATGTGTACACATACTGCCTCCTATTCCGGTGCACTTTTATTTAATATGAAATTAATAATGAACATATGTACGTATATAGAAAATACGGACAACGGTAAAAAAGAGAGTAAGAAAAATAAACACGGATTAGTTTCGCACTAATCCGTAACAAAATACATGTGCTCACGACGAGAGACAAAATACTACTGAGAGACAAAACACTGCTCTTTACTGTACTAGTAAAAATTAGCAATGAGAGAGTAAAAAGAAAATTTTCAAAATTACTCCCAAAAATGTGAAAAAGTAAATGAACACTTTACTAGCTAAAATTTGCAAGTTAGAGTAGTGTTGTTTTGTATAGGTATATACATATATATATATATATATATATATATATATATATATAGGTATACGTATATTATAAAAAGAGTGTGGTTGTGGTCATTTATATTCAGCATTGTCGTGACTGGCGTTTTTCGAGTACGGCTTGTAATAGAATAAAGAAACGTTTTACAATTTTTTTTAATCTAGTACTAGACATAGTCGAAATACGCTAAATACAGGGGTGATTAGCTACTTTTGAATGAAACATATTTTTTTAATTAGGGGTGCTTAACGCATACACGTTTCAACTCAATTGGTTAGGTAGGCAGGCCGGTGGATTCTCAAAAAAGTAGCTCACTTGAGTTCTGAAAGATCGTTCCCTTTGCGATAAACTCAATTGGCTACTGAGTCGGTTGTTGTGCAAATCAAGACGTGTAAATTGATTCGTTTGGTTGAAGAAAAATCAAATCATTTTGATTTTTTCAAAGTTGTCTAGTAAGTCTCTCAATTCGATTGTGCTTTGTATGTTCGAGTCTCCTGATCAATTGTCCAAAAAACTGAAGAAAGGAAAAAACTTGAACTATAATCCGTTGTACAAATGTACAAACCAAAAATTTAATTTAAAAATTAGAAAGTTCAACAAAAATTCAATAAATTAATGTCCAAACTTATATTTGTAATTTTTTGCAAAGAAAATGTTAAATATTTTTAAAATAGTCTTTAAGTTTATTGAATCTAATAGTTGGATGAAAATCTTTCAATTCAGTTTATGAAGTGTGTTTCCAAGAACCAATTCAATTGAAAGACTCAAAAATTATAAAGTTCAACAATAATTCAATATATTAATGTCCAAACTTATGTTTGTAATTTTTTGCAAAGAAAATGTTAAATATTTTTAAAATAGTCTTTAATTTCATTGAATCTGATAGTTGGATGAAAATCTTTCAATTCAGTTTATAAAGGGTGTTTCCAAGAACCAATTCAATTGAAAGACTCAATTCACAATTGAATTGAAACGTGTATGAGCCGTTTTAAACGCTATAACTGCCTGCCTTTTTATTTTTTCAAATTAATTTCAAAGTGTAAAGTGCCGAGTAGCTACCCTGTCGGATAATCAGTAGCTGACTACAATAATAGCCAACTTTTAATTAATTTTTATGAACCAATTTTGAGCTATCATGTACACAGTGCAAAAATGCATTTTCAATGTCGCCACCTAGTAGGCGCCGCAGATTTCCGTTTTTATTATTAACACTACTGCGTGATATTGAAGTATTTTTATTTAGGTATATAAAAAATTTTTCAATTCTGTGGAAGTTTTCTAAAATAAATTTTGTTTATATAAGTACATATGTATGTATGTTAAATAATTAAGATATTAATATTGTTCTAATTTCAATTAAAAGTGCCAGAATGAGAGTCGTTAGCAAAAGACATTTAAGAACCCTTTTTAAAAAGAATGTAATGTATACGCCAATAAGCAAACATATGATACAATGTTATTTATCTAAATTATTTCTGAAATTTTTAAGGTTTTCGCAACATGCAATGCAATTTGTTTTTTGTTTGGTGTAATATGTAATATAAAAATGAAGTTTTTAATAAATTATTAATGAAAAATTACAAATAAATTCGTTAAAATGTTGACTAATTTATTTTATTGCGAAAAAATACTACATGAATGAATGATTTTTAGGTGTCAGCTGGTTACAAAAAGTTGTTTTTCACCTATAGTGTCAACAATTAACTTTTCGTTGATTAACTAACTTATGGTTGACTTCAAAATAATGCTAGCTTCAAAAAGTTAACTGAAAGTTAACATTTAGCTAACTGTAAGTTAGTTGAAAAGTAGTGTAAAGTCGGACAATTGACTACTTCCTAGGACATCACAATGTTAAAATAGTTAATAGGTAATAGTTAAAATAAAGTCGCTTCCATTGAAAAGTAATCCAAGTGTCAGTTGGCACTAGTTGAGGTATAGTTAACTTAAAGTTAGTTTAAAATTAACCCAGTTTCCGACAGGGTAGGTACTCATAATATTTACAATACTAAAAATAACATCAGGTTTGTAAAAAATAAAAATCAAAAAAAAAAAAAATATTTTAGAGCTTAAAATTAAAAAATGTTAGTATAATTATATATGGAAGGATCTATGTTGCTCCCCTAAAAGCTTTAAAAAGCTTTAAACACATTCAGGCAAGTAAATTTGCCGGAACATCCTTTGCTACTGATGTGCCAGATACTGTGTTGCTTAGTTTATTTCCCCTAGACTTCTTATTTTACTTCTGTTGCTAATAAGTTACACAAAAATAAATTTTTAATCTTTTTAATACTTTTAATCGGTTTAAAAGTTTACATCAGCAATAAATACAACACTACAAAAAATAAATCTTTTTCAAATGTCAAGAGAAAAATATAAACACAAAAAGGAATTTAAAAAATTATAATAAAAAAAAATTTACAATAAAAGACAAACATTTAATTATTTTGTGAAACTTTTAATTATATCGTGAAAACTAAAGTTTCAGGTCATAGAGCTTGGAAAGAGAAAACTGGCCAGCAAAATTGAAAAATTTAAAAAATTGTTTTGAAATTTTTTTTTTCAAATTTCTATTAAAAAAAAATTACAATAAAAGAAAAACTTTATTATATTGCGAAACTTTTAATTATTTCGTGAAAGTTAAAGATCTTAGAGCTTGAAAAGGTGAAAATGGCCAGCCAGATTGCGGATGATTCTGGATGATATCTGGCGCTCAAAATAGAATACATAATTTAAAAAATGTTTTTAATTTTTTTCCAGTTTTGTTTTAATTATGCCATTGACATCTGAAACAAATTAAAATTAAAAAAAAAAGTTATCAGGTGCGCTGTCAATTTCACCTGTTATGAATTCGCTTTGGTTGACATACAATTACAATTTCTTAAATTTTTCAAAATGTTTTTATTTTGAACTTAATTTAGAAATACTGTTTTGTAAACACAAACGCAAAATTGCTCTATTGATTAATTATTGCAAGTACAAATTTTACTCTCAATTTTTTACGCTCTTTCGACGCTCTCTCGTTGCAAATTTTTTGGACTAATGAACGCTTTCTAGTAACAATTATTACAAATTTGTAAATTTTAGTATATGAACACAACTGATATCTCCAGCGACTAAATTTAAAATCAGCTGAAAAAATGTTTATTTTCTTATAGGTATCAACCAAATACTATTTAAAAACTATGACTTTAAAACAATCTTAATCCAACATGTTTTTCCACCAATTATGAATGTACTCTTAGTTATTTTGCCACAACCAAATAATTAAAAATAGCTGTTTATGTATCATCATACCCCATCACACAAAACAAAAATAAGCTTGCAATAGGTCAACTAGAAATTTATTATTCCACTTACCATATTGCCAATCATAAGCGTAGTTGAAATATTCACCCATTGAATGGGCATCAATCGAGGCTATTAATAACAAATACAAGCCCAAGCACAAGTCAGCAAAAGCCAAATGGCACATCAGAAACCGTGGCACTGATGGTGTTTCGGCTCTGGAAAAGGGCAAAACAAGCAAAACAAAAAACAATCATAAGGTTAAGTTCAAATGTCAAATAGTTCTCTGTGAAAGACACAAGTGTTAGCGAGTTTTGGGTCACTTTACTTTATCGATAAAATCACAACAAGCACAGCAACGTTGCCAATCACAGCCAAGCCAACCACAATCCAAACAGATGTACGCAACCACTGATAGCCCATCACATCTTCGCAGGGATTCAAAGCATTTGGGTTGGGTAAACATTCGACATCATGTTTTCTGCGAATAAGAAATTTAAACGTTAATAACAATAAATTCATATGAAAAGGGCGTATCATAAATTGTTGTCAATCTGCATGAGCAGAAAAAAATTTAACAATTCAGTTTATTTGTTTTATTACATTCTTATATTGATACCAATAAAAAAAATATAAGCAGCTTGTTGTCCATATTTAACAGCTGTCTTTATGTAGACATTTCATAGGAACTACCCTAATTACTTTAATTATCTTGGACCAGTACTCATACTACATATGCAGTGAATTGTACCGGAACTAGGAAAATAGGTTATGAGGAGGGGGAAAGAGGGAGTAGTGTTTGTGAACATTTGACTTGAACTTTCCAACATTATTTTTTTGTCTTCTTCAATCAGAAATTATTGATCACAGCAAATTTGTAGTGTAAAAAATTCTTCTTAAGAAAAACCTTAAGAAAGAAAAAACTTGAACTAAAACCCGGTGTACAAATGTACAAACCAGAAATCAAATTTAAAAATTAAAAAAAAAAATTCAACAAAATTAAATTTTATCACCATGGTGACTTCTGATCTACCCTATATAACACTAATCATTTTTAAAACTTAATCATATTTCGATTTCACAAATTTCCAGTATTCTTATTATAATTACCAAAAGTTTTTAAATTTATTCCTGCTTTTCATTGAGTTGTACGAGTAAATAAAATTCCAAAAAAAGTCCACTTTATTAACTATAAACTTTGATTATTTGTGTTGGAAAATCGTCCCACTTAAAACTGAAAACAAATTATTTCGCTTTTAGCTACACGTGCAGAAATTGTCTCCCATTTCTGTCTCCTGTTGTACTATTTAATTGGGTTAACAATAGAAAGAAGAAAAAACATTTATTTCGAAACACATTAGCAACTTTAGTGCAATTCGCTTAAGAGCAGTAATTGCACTGGCGTAATTAATTTTTATAGCAAACTTAATGAATTTAATGACTGTAATTGTAGCCAGCAGGCTCTCTCTCTCTCCCTCTCTCTGTGCTGTGCAGCAAAATAATTTGTATATTATGTATGGCATACTCAAAAACATATTATGGAAATTTTATTCGTATAATTAACAAGTGGCGTTCAGTTTTTATTTTTTTTTCTTTTTTTTTTCATTGTAGAAAAGAAAGAGCACTGGGAAAATTTATGGAAAAAAAGAAAAACGTTTGAATTTTAATTGTTTTTATCACGGAACTCGAACTCGAGTTTCCTTTCAACTTAATTAGAAGGTTTTATGAAAGGAGTAGGCAAAACGAGGATGAATTTGGTTTGTAGTAAATATGTTGCTCTCGAAAGGAAAGAGTACACGACCCGGAAATGTCTCATGTAGTAATTGATTTGTCCCACGAGCTTTATGACCGTCTTGTTGAAGCCACATATTAGCCACATCAATATCATCCAATTCAAGCGAATTGGATGATATTGATGGTGCTTGGCCATATCAAGCACCAGTAACAAGTCACTGCTTGACCAAAAAAGTATAGTCCAGATATACCTCCAGCCAAAAATCCACACCACACTGTAATACAATGTGAATACATTTGTTTTTCGACAATTATTGCAAAAAGCGGCACTTTTGGCAATTAACAAAGCCATCAAGGTTAAAATGTGTTTCATCGCTTAGGATGATTTGGCTTGAAAAATCGGCATAAATATGTCTTAATTTTTGAAATACTTATCACATTCGTACGTTATACATCGTGTAAAGCTTTAAACACATAGACGACAGCAGACAGCAAGCAGCAATCTGTCAAAAATAAAATACATCTGTTTAAATGCACACGATTATTTTAGCGACATCACAGCAGCACGACTTCACAAGAGCATTTGCTGCTGCTGCCAACTTAGACTAATTTCTATTTTCGTAGGCAGCAAAAAGTAAATGCAGTGCTGCCACTATAAATATAAATTGCCAGCAATAAGAACTAAAATTAGTTTGAAATATTTAATAGAAATAAACATAACATAAATAAAATAAACAAATAAATTTATGGGTTTTTACAGTTTTACGTGATATTATTACGTTTCCAGTCAGTAATTTTAATTTTATTTATGTAAAATATATATCTGGCACCACTGAAATTTGCATTGTTTAAATACTGCTGCTGTCTTTAAAATAATTATGTTGCTGACCAGACGGCAGCATTTGAAGCTAACTTCATTTGTACTCATGAAGTTGTGAAGTCTGCTGTCGTCTAAGTGTTAAAGGCTTAAAGCTTTGTTTTTCTAACTGAAAACTGTTAGCCGACAAATTTCATTTTAGGACAGCCAACACTTTATTATACAAATGGCAAACAAATTCATATCTTGTGTTCATGTTCAAACACCCTTTATTAAAAGTCGATTCAAATAATAATTTTTTGGTAAGTTGGCTGAATGAAAATGCTTCTTTCTAAATTCAAAATCTCTCGCCTGAGTGGTGTGGGGGCTTAAGTGTATGCTGGAATGCCTGTTCTCTATCAAGGCCCAATCATGGGAGATTTTTTATTTTTCTTATAGTTAATTATGGCGAGAGGAGAGAGTTTTAAGGCCAACCTACCTACTAAAGGTTTTCTTTCGTATATGCAATTTGTTTGATTTAGTAAAAGTGTTTAGTACAATAATGTATACGTAACTCTTACTTTCGAAATGTTTTTTATTAAACGAAATCTTATTTCAAAAAGTGTGTTATGTACTAAAATACTTATGAAATTAACTTCACGTTTGTCGGAGTACACGAACGAGAAAACTAGAGATTACGCCATGCGTATGATTTCCCGTTAGATGACGGAGTTTAACCTTTGCAAGAGTATGTACTCGAACTTCAAAATCATCTGTTTCGTGACTTCACTTGACCAATATGCGACGAAGATTTCAGTTTTGTGTGGGAGTTATCGTGATCATGTACATATTCCATTATTCTTAGTACGAGTATATATTTGTTGTTATAGCTTAAAATTCTGCAGTTGTAGAATGGTTGCATGGTTGCAACCATGAATTCTTTTGTTAACCTTTTAAATACAGGGTGGCTGATAAAAGCTGCTACCAAAAAGTCATATAATAACTTATTTTCTGTGTAACTAACCTGTCCCATTTTTATTGTATTTTATAGATTGCAGTTAAGCTTTAAGCTTAACTAAAGTGGAGAATTAAGACAATGAAACATGAATTTGGATAGTGCAGAGCTTTCACGCTTTAGAGTTCGTTGTTTCTGACGGCCAACCATATTGTGGCTGTGCAGAAGCATACAACTGTTACAACTATAAGAATTTTGATAAGGAACCATATTATTTTGAGAACAACCATACTATCTTACATTAAACCACATTAATCTGGTTATATATAATTTTTAATTTTTTAGTAGTAGAATTCTAGATCCATTGAAATCGACATTATTTGCATTCGTGCAAATGATTTTTTGCAAATTGATTTTAATTATTTAAATTTATTAAAAACTATTTTATTAAATGTTTTTTATATTAATTTATTATTATAAATATGTATATTATATGACATAGATATTGTAGCATATATAAAGAAATACTTCGAGTGGGTGTTGATGAGTAGTGTAGCGACTACAAAACAACTAGTTGTCCCCCAGCTAATGGTATTCGATTATTTTTTCTGTTCTTCTTTTGTCTTATTGTTTCACAACAATTATTGTTATAATTAAAAATAATCCCTCTTCTTCACTGAAGTTGGACTCGAACTCACAACTAATTAAGTTAATTGATTATTTATTATTGATAGTTTATACATAATAAATAGTTTTGTTTAGCCAAAAATGTCCTCGTTTTAATTAATATTTTGAGCTATGATAAAAATATTACTGTCCGCCAAAATAGAGTATGGTTATTTACAAAAAATTTTAGCAAAACTATGGTGAAGTATATTAATGATATTTCATATATGACATTATCAGCACCAAGCATACAATTCAACAATAGTATGTTGCCCTTAGAATATTGTCATGTCAACCATATATTTTTTTCTACATCTGCACGCACAGGCCTTTGCTTTTACGGTAAAAACATTTATTTAGGTAGCCGCTAGTGCCAGTGGTAGCCCAACACTTGCCCAAGTGCTCGCAAGTACTCGGGTCATCGAATTCGACCACACTTAACCAACAAAGGCATTGCGAACAAGTTTCCGGCCTCCCGAGTTTATGTCCATCAACGAAATGTTAGGCAGGAAGCCGCAATCCAGTGTTCAAGCTCACAAGCTACATCTCCAATACATTGCGGAGAGCGTTCTCAAAGCTTTCTTCCACAAAAACTACGGACTTGTAGCTCATCATATTTTCCCAATGCAAATAAATTTTCGTACGTACTTAAAACTAAATAAATATTTTCTGCCACCTGCAAAACAAAATTTGCAACTGCTCATCTTACACAAAACTTACCTAAATGTAAAATTTCCACAATATTCATCCAATTGGCTTTCGTCTGGATCGATTGGCTCATGGAATTTACCAAACATTTCTTTCATTGAATCAGACAGGTAATCATCTTCAACGAAATACTCCACATCGTTATTAATCGGCTGCGACCAAACGTTGCTTTCGTTTTGTACCTCCTCTTGTCTAATGGAAAAATCGGAACGCATTAAACGACTGTAAATAAATAAATACAATAAAAACTTAAAGTCAGATTAAAAAGCGCCTGAAAAACGACAACAAAACACCTACAATAAATAAAATAATATTTAAGCATTTTATTTGCAAAACCCTGAGGGCTTTTCAAATAAGGAATTTGTTTAACTTTTGTGAATGTGTTTTTGATTTCCTTTTCAATTTACATTCTGCTGTTGTAAAGTCATTATGCCATACGAGATTAAATGTTCGTACATCACCTAGAAACTGCTGGAGTGAAGAGAAAATCTGGTTGCTTAGTTTATTAGGTAGACCCTTATCATTACAGATGACACTTCAAAACGGCTGTTGTACAATTAAATACTGAGAAAATAAAATTCATTCTAGCAGATTAGATTTATCTTATTTTTGGGGTTTATTCATAAATAGAGTTAAAGGAAAATATGAATAAAAAATATTAATAATATTGTTTGTTGGAAAATATTAATAATATTGTTCGCAAGTTTGTATATGTACTCGTATACTGATACGATATTATGCAGAAGGTAACTTTGTATATTTGTATGAGGTAATTTCTGGAACTGCTGGCCGGATTTTAAAAATTATTTCAACAAAATGTAGGATGAAACCTTATGATGACTATATAGTACTGCAAGAGACAGTAAACCGCCCAGGCTCAAGAAATATATCTGATTGATTTCAAAGAAAGCAATAGTTTTAGGAATCAGAATGAACAATAAAACTGAATCAACGTGAGTACGCGAATCTACGCGTTGCTAAGTGATCGTATAGCTTCAATTGCTACACAGGCTGTATTTTGTGAGCAGGCAAACCAAGACCCAAAATCACTCCGCAAAGTCCTCCATAAAGTGGGTGGCCAATTCTTATAAACTGCTTCGGATCTGGCTCTATGCTAAGCAGAAATAATATCTTTTGCACGTACTATACGATGTCTCTGTGGATGTGTATTAACATTTGGAGTAAACGTGGCGTGAAAACGTTCCATAGTTAATCAAATTAATTGCTCTGATCATGTACGTGCACTACACGTTACGTATTTCGAACAGAACCCTGATTAAAAAAATTTTTGCCCAATTAGGAAGCATCGTTTTTATCGGAAAAAGTTTTGCTCAAAATTTAGACAATTTTCACTCATTTGATTTGACTTTGATTTTGATCTCTTAAAAACATGTATTTAGTATATTGCTGAGGAGTATTTTAAAAACTATATAATGACCTCTACAAAGTCTAGGCGAAAAACGAAAATTTCAAAACTAAAAGCCAATATATCTTAAACTATTACCGACAATAGAATGGTTATCCTTTATTTTTTTATTACCTTTTCAAAAAGTTTAAATTTATTTAAATCAGATAATATTCACAAGAGTAATGAGGCGACCAAACTTTTTACACCTTTTAGGTCACCATGTTTAAGCCTATTTCCTCCTCCATGGTTCCCTCATACATTGTTTTATTATCAAATCGCATGTTTCAAAGATACAGAATACCCTTTTGTTTTCGTTTTGCCTCACTGTGCGTCAGTCTAGTCATGTTGAAATGCCAAATGAAACTAAACATAAATAAATCACTTGACAGCTGACAAAATAGCCGCCAATTACATGATGTTAATAAAACATACCAAATACGGAAACAACAACAAAATTAAAACTACTTTAGTGTTGCCATATTTCTATATTTTTACATGTTTTTCCCCCGATCCCAAACACTATGACATTGATGAGACCCTTATGTCATTCCCTAAACCGTAATGATACTTACTTTTTTCTGTCTTTTTAAGATTTTGAAGAATAGTATGGATATATCACAAATAAAATTATTACTTAGAGCTCTATTAAAAAAATCTGGAAACGTCAAAATTTTTCAACATGTTATCGACAAAAAGTCAGAAGTGTCAAAAGAAATCCAAAAAATGTTTGCATAAAAGTGATTTTTGCAGCTCAAAATATCAATGTAAGGTTATTTTTTTTAGTTTTGTGCTTGTATGTAGAGATTTTTCTAAACTAAACGATTTTTTATGCAAAACGAACGAAACGATTTTTTTACGCAAAGACAAAAAATATATAGTTTGCCAAACTATAAATTTTTAACTTCAATAATTAAAAAGAGGCTTTTGCCCCCACACTTTTGGCTTGTTTAACACGTTTATATTGCTGCACTTCAATAATTAAAAAGAGGCTTTTGGCCCTACATTTTTGACTTTTTTAACACGTTTATATTAGTTTCATTTGTATGTCCGTTTGCAACACTCGAAATCCATGACATATGAGCGATTATTAAAAACTCAGGTATATAAAGCTATATGTACAGTGTTTCTACTTTAGTGCGAAGATAAGAGTTGCCGTATTGCTTGAGTGAGGAGATTTTGGGTATTCACGAAGTCGAATTTGGGAATTCCAAAAAAAAATTCGGAACCACTTCGCTGACCGGTTTGGAAACAGTTTTTCATATTCCGTGCGTGTTATTGCCACGTTATTGCTATAAATGGTCTTTCACTTTAGAGCGAAAATTGAAATTGTCGTATTGCTTTTGAGGGGAGGAATTTTGACGGTTCCTAAAGCTAACTTTGGAACGTGTATCTGAACTATTGGTCATTGTATTTAGTGCGAAAATGGACCTATTAACACATTGTTTCCAGGAGTGTTGGGGTTTTTGGCGATTTCTGAAGAAGATTTTGGGAAATCCAAAAAAAAAAAGTCTGAGCTCGTTATACGAATCTGGTTATATGGATAATTATTTTAGTTGGATGTCAAAGCGTGTTTCTTAGTTTTTTAAACTACGAATATATTTATTATAATAATCTTTCACTAATATATTTGAACAAAATATAAATGCGACATTTGTTTACAAATTTTTTTATATCTTATATAATCGTCTATTTCTGTTAATGACTATTTCACTCTTTCAACCTTAGATTAAGAAAAGTTCAAAAAAAAGTGTCATTATGGCTTTAACAGCTAAAAAGCATTTTAGCTTTGATTCAAATATGTTTATGGTACAGTTCACTAAGAACTACATAAATTCAAAAAAAAAAAGAAAAATCGTTTCAGAAAATAATGTGCGCTTGTTCAAAATTGGTCTTTGTACAACATTAATAATCACTAAGACTTAATATCCTATTCACAGCATAAAAGTTGTTTTCAAAAAATTCAGTAGTTTTCATACAAATTTTCCAGATGAGTAGCTTGTCTGTTCTGTAAACAGCACATAAGTACTTTTTACAAGCTTTGTAATAAGAGAAAAACCAAAAAATATTCTCTATATATTAATTTGTTAAAATATAGATTACATATTAACTTACATACATACCTGTATAAAATACTGTTGGCATTAGACAATAAATTTGTTTGTTCGTTGCTTCCACCATTGGCTGTTTGTGCTAGTTTTGCTGGACTAGAGGACTTATGTTGCTGTGGTGCTGGTTCATAAAACATGCCAAATCCGGACACAACAAAAGTATCGAAATTACTATTGCTATAAGCAACACTCTTTGTATCTTTTTCCCGGTGGTCGTTAGCAACAGACGTTTGTGGCGCCACAGCACTGGCATCCTCTTTCCCCTGCTTCGCCCTGTTATTGCTGGCTTCATCACTGACAAAGTCTATATCATTTTGTTTATATAATTTTTGACTTTTCATACTTTTTGATTGATGCGGATTAATTTCATTTTTATTGTTATTATTGTTGTTATTGTTATTGTGAAACTCATTAATGTTATTGTTGTCGTTTTTGTTATTACACTGCCGTTGCCATTTTTCAATTTCTTTCAAACGTTCAGCATGACGACGCGGATCATGGCGTGAGGGAAATTGGAAAGCACAACAATGAAAGGAATGTGTTAGGAAGGCTTTTTGTAAATTCTAAAGAAAAAAACATAAACACATTTTAAGTTGTGTTTGTGACATAATTCTTTTATTTACCTTAAAATTATAGATGGACGGTATGGTTTTCAATGTATGCGTATTTTCAATACGCAACACTTCAATATCCTGCAAACCTGCTGAAGGTAAACGTACCAAAGATGTACTTGAGAGATCTCTTTAAATGAAGCAAATAGAATGAGCAAATTCCAATAAGTTAAACAAAAATGTATTTTTTTTGCTTAGTCATCATATGGGACATTCCAAGATAATTACGAGTATGTATTGGAAAAATCATTTTCATAAGAAAATATATAATCCATATACATATCGCTCCTTTATTGCAACATAGTCATAACGCAAAAAAGCTTGTTTCGAGAAAAACGCATTTCAAATTTTTAGTTTCCATACAAGTCTTAAAGGTAATTTAAATAAAATTTTGGCACAATATAAAAGGTAGCACTGTTCATAACTCTGCATTGTTAACTCAAAAAGCTCATTTTTTGAGATATGACTATGTTGCAATAAAGGAGCGATATGTATATACTATATGGGCTGAAAAGATGGCGCTAGTTTTATTGCAGTCAATACTAACCTTCAAAAGACTGCTGTTAACATTTCAAGATATTCTATTCATAAGTTTGTGAGTTATTGCACAGAAAAAAATATAGCAAAACTAAAATCAACAAAATTTTTGTCTGAAAAAAAAAATTTGTATGAAAAAAAAATTTACTTGGATATCGTATTTTGTTATTGTTTAAAAAAAATATTTGTTTTTGATCAATAATTTTTTTTTACTAAAGTTTTGTTTAAATCCAAGAATTCCTTTAAAGATCCGCATTCAAACAATTTATTATTTGATTCAACAAATTTCGTTACTGAACACGAAAAAAAATTTTTTTCTGTGTGTGTTAAGAGTGACGCTTTTTTTGTTATTATCAAAAGAATGGACCAAAAACAATTTCGTGTTTTAATTTTACACTGCTTCTTAATGGGAAAAAATACCGTTCCAGCGAAGCAATGGCTTGAAAAGTGTATGGGGACTCCGCTCCATCAGAAGTAATAATAAAACGTTGTCTTGCTGACTTCAAACGTGGTCGTAGAGACACTGATGATGTAGAACGTAGTGGACGTCGAAATGAAGCGATGACACCAGAAAACATAAAAAAAATCCTCAAAATCGTTTTGAGTGATCAAAAAGTGCAGTTGCGTGAGTTAGCTGACATCGTAGAGATATCAAAAGAATGTGTTGTTTTTATACTGCAAGAGCATTTGACTATGAGAAAGCTCTAATCAAAGTGAATGTCGCGTTTGCTCACTGTTGATCAAACACGATAACGTGTTGATGATTCTGTGCAGTTTTTGGTCATGTTTAAACGTAACAAACCGGAATTTTTGCGGCGATATGTGACAATGAATGAAACGTGGATCCATCACTTCAATACGGAACCAAAACGATCGTCATCTGACTGAACAACAGCTGTTGCACCTCGCCTAAAGCGCCCGAAAGCACAGCAATCGGCTGAAAAGGTTATGGCCTAGGTATTTTGGGATAAGCGTGCTGTAATATTCATCGACTATCTTGAGAAGGGAAATATCATTAATAGTGAATATTAAATAGCGTTGTTGGAGTGTTTGAAAGCTGAAATTGCCAAGAAACGACCGCATATGGCAAAGAAAACATTTTTGTTTCATCAAGACAACGCATCGTCTCACAAGTCAGTCAAAACAATGGCTTCGAATTGCTCTTACATCCACCGTATTACGACTACTGGCTGTTTACAGACGTGAAAAAAATGCTCGCCGGTAAGAAGTTTCGCACGACTGAAGAATTTATCGCTGAAACTGAAGCCTATTTTGAGGCAAAGATAACTCGTTCTACAAAAGTGGTATTTAAATGTTAGAACGGTGCTGAAATGATTGTATTGCTCTTGATGAAGAGTTTAAAAACTGCGGATATGTGTGATTGCTTTCGCATTTGCTTCGACAGCTGATTCCAAATATGCCAACAGTCGCAGTTAAGCTAGAGACAAAAAACGACAAGTTATACGTTACGAAGACTTCTGAAGTCGCCATGTTTGAACAGTTTTTGATTTGACTGACTTCAACTTCAAATAAGTTCGGAAGTTAAAGTTAAAGAAATGTTGTAGTTTTAATAAGTTCGAAAGCTAAAGTTCAAGAAGTTTTGCTTTCTTTTGACTTTGCTATTTGAAGTGCGCTTTGAGTTAAAATCTTTGTTGATGCTTTATTTTGGTTGGATGCTGCTTTTATAAATACTGTAAATTCTTTGGTGCATGCGTGAAGTTATATAATAATATAATTGCAATGTTCACCAATTTTTAAATTTATTTGAGAAGTATCTTTATAAGGAAAATAAATAGATTTTAAAGCATTTTGAAATTCATATGTACATATGAGTATGCACCTATTTGAAATAAATGTATTGAAAGAAAAGATCTCCAAAAACATTCTGAACTACAAACAAAGTAAATAAATTTTATGTTGCAAAAAAAAAAAAATTATTAAAAAAATATTAGTATTGTTCATCTTCTCGAAAAAGTTAAAAACTTTCTATCAGAATTCATCAAATTGGTATTCGGCTTCACTATTCTCCATTAGTGTGATCTTTAACGCAAAAACTGCTCGCTCAAAAGTTACCTGTAATAATTTAAATTTATAAAACTAGCAGTAATAAGTGTTTTATTATTTTGAACAGGATAATATTTTTCAAACTTTAATGGGCGTATTGTAAGTAGTGATGTGATATTTTTTTCAAAAAATCTTTTATTTGCTGAAAAAAATTTTTGTTCGACCGGTTTTTTATTCCATTTTGTTTAAAAAGTATAAAAAAGTAAGCTGCCTAAAACTTCCAAAAAAAAACTTTTTTCATAGAAAAAAAAAATTAAAATCTCTTCAGCATCTCAAAAATTATAAATCTTATGATCTGACAACAATGCTCAATTGTAAACAAAGTCAAAAGAAAATACACACACACACACAACTTTTCTTTACCTTCCGAACTTATTCGAAGTTGAAGTTAGTCAAACAAAAAACTGTTCAAACCTGTCGACATCAGAAGTCTTCGTAATACATAACTTTTAGTTTTTTGTCTCTAGCTTAACTGCGACTGTTTGCATGATTGAAATCAGAAGTCGAAGCAACAGTTTATGTTTGAATAGCAAAAAATTTAGTAGTCGAAGAAAAAGCACAATCTTACGACTTTTGCTACTTTGACTTTTAATCAAGGCACCCTCTGCGCCCTAATTTAGGTTGCACTATGACCATAAAAGCTATATAGAGCGTAGTTATGTGTTGATTTGCGGACTTTAAAATATCTACATAACAAATTTCATCCAAATAGTTTTAGCCACTTAAACGTGAAAAGATAACAGACAGAGAAACACACTGAGTTACTTCCACACTTAACACATTAATAAGAATCGTACAGGAAGAGGAAAAAATCTCTATTTCAACCCTTTTTTTTCTTCTTACACAATTCTTCGAGCATAAGGTCTTTTGGAGTTTTTGATTTTTTTTTAAACTCCAAACGACCTTAAGCTCGAGGAATTATATATATTAAGTTAAACGAAAATTTTTAAATTATTTTTCTTTCTTCTTATTTTGGTTTCATCTTGGAATGTCTCATATAGTTATTTATTTTCTTAAGTATAAAAATAAAACTTACAATTCTTGCATGCTCATGCCATAGAACGCCTTACGATGTACTTGTTTTAAACTACGATTTTCTTTTAAAATTCTAAAACAAAGTTAGAAAAAGCTCAAAATTAAATTATGCGTCATTTTAAAGTGTTCCCTCTTGAAAACTTTCACTTACAATTTAGCTATCTGCGAGCCTTGAAAAGCAGAATCATCTATATAACTTATATCATTATTAGCTAAAATTCTTGTAAAAAAATTTAATTTTTATTAATTGTTTTATATAAATGAAAAAAAAAACTTACAATTGATCAGTCTTTATGTTTATCGATTTCGATTCAATGTGAGTTATATGATTGTTATCGAGATCTCTAAAAATAAAACAATTTAAAATTTTTGTTTTAAAAATTTATTTAAAAAATAAAAAGTATAAAAACATCATAAAGCTGGATTAGCTCAGTTGTTTTGAACGAAATTTTTGTCTGTACAAAGTCCGTTTTATAAAATTTGACACCTCCCTTTCTCTGGCTTTCTATAAGAGAGAATAACGATTTTGCTTGGAACATATTCAAATTGAATTGATTCTACTCCAATTTAAACCAGACAAAATTGAACTACTAATATATTTTTTTTATGCAAATTTGAAATAAGTTAACAAATCACATTGTGTTTTTCATTATTAATTCTTCAGGCAAATTATTTTCAGATGAGTAAAATATTTTGTAAAAAGCTCTCTGTAAAATAATGTAGTCCGGACAAAAACGTTGTACAAAACAACAGACTTAATTGTGTAACCTAAATTAGCGCGCAGAGCGTAAATTAGCTGTCATGCTAATTTACGCTTGCACATACAAAATGTAGGAGACCAACCCAAATAGAGCAGCGTCAACGCTTTGGTATTGGAAAATCTAATTTTGACAGAGCGTGATAGAAAAAGCTTTACTGCCTCGCAGTAAAGTTAGCTTCAAAACAAATGTTACTCAGTTTTTGCAGCCATTAGTAATCACACTTTACGTGCTTTCAGACTGATTTAGTGACTTTATCACTTTGTATTATTTCTATGTAGTGATTTTTATTCAAACATTTTATTGAGCAATACTGTCAACGGCACACTGTTAACGCTTCTATTTAAGTTACATACTACAGCGTAAAATCAAAGCGTTAAATTACGTTGCGCTTTACGCCCGAATTTAGGTTGCACTGTAAGTTCAAGTGTAAACACATACTTAATAATTTTTTATATATTTTAATGGTGCGCGGGAAATAAATATGTTAATACTCACATCATTTGCAATATGTTTGTGGTTGGTAAATGGATTAAATCTGGGATTTTTATCAAACCACTGTTTATGATGCGTCTGAAACATAAGAAAAGTAAAAAAAACTTATTTTAAAACTCTTAAATTTTAACAAAAATGTTTATTGCATAAGCAAAAATATAAAAAAATCAACTTTACGGGCAAAGCTAAACCAGTTTCAAAAGTTAAAGAAACAACAATAGCCGAATTTTAATCACAATAAGTGTTGCTAACACTAAGATTTTATAACTATTTAACCATGGGTTAATTGACAGAATGGAAATCAATCAGCAAAGTCACCGGGAGGTTATCTTTTGCAGAATATCGCGGCGCTGATAATGGTTGAGGTGTCTGCATCTTGGCTGAAACATTATGTCTGTAAGTTAAATTTAAAATCGCTGGAAAGGTCTATTGGTCTTGCTTGATAACTATAGTGAATGCCGGTATTCATGAAGCTAATTACTCCCCGAGGTACTGTTGTCTTGCAACAAATATATGTAATGTAGTGATGCTTAGCCCTTTATAAGCTTCGGTCTACCATCTTTTGAAAACTTGTCCTTCACTGGCTGTCTGGGGAATTGCATACAGAAAGAACTAGAAGAGGTTGGAGTCTTCAGCAAGAGGCTACCAACATATTGCTTCTTTATTGCAACATAGTCATATCTCAAAAATGAGCTTTTCAAGTTAACAATGCAGAATTGTTAACAGTGCTAAAAATTTATTCAAATTACTTTAGAAGATATTTTCTCAAATTTTTTCCAAGACTTGTATGGAAGGTAAAAATTTGAAATGTGTTTTTCTCGAAACGAGCTTTTTTGAGTTATGGCTATGTTGCAATAAAGGAGCGATATGTTACAAGTTGCGACCTAAGATAGCTTTGGAAGCTGGGATTAGTATAATCCGTGGAATTGTTCCATCGTCAGTTAAGGTTGTCAAGGCAGGTGCTAACAAAAATCAATTACCCATCCTAGCCAGAGTAATATTACATGCGTTTTCCTCCTAAGCTGGGTTTCATCTCACTAGTTTTGTTCGGTAGTAGGTTCCCTCAACGCGGCTGATCTCACTAATTATACAGCATGAGTTTATTTTTCATGAATCGGTTTTACTGTGGATGTTGAGGCGTAGAGAGCGAATAAAATTTTAGAAAGCCGGATCTCGGAAGTCCTCACCAAGGGTTAATTGGCAGAATGGAGATAAATGAGCAAAGTCACCTGGAGGTTCTATTTTTCAGACTATTGCAGCACTGATCATCGCAGCACTGATCATCGCAGCACTGATCTTGGCTGAAATATTAAGTCTGTAGTTTAAAGTTAAAATCGCTGGGAGGGGCTATTTGTCTTCCCTGATAACTATGGTGAATGCCGGTAATCGTGAAGCTAATTATACTCCCCGAGGTGCCGTTGTCTTGCAACAAATATATGTAATGCAGTGATGTCTAAGCATCACCTTTATAAGCTTCGGTCTACCATCTTATGAAAACCTGTCCTTCATTGACTGTCTGGGGACTTGCATACAGGAAGGATTAGCAAAAGGCTGCAAGCATATATTAAAAGTTGCAACCTACCATAGCTTTGGCAGCTACACTGGGGCGCTAGTGAACTGCGATTACGTTTCCCTGTGAAGTTGTTTTATCGTCAGATAAGGCTGTCAAGGCAGGTGTTGACAAAAATCAATTACACATCTATCCTAGTCAGAGTAATATTGCATGCAGTTTCCTTTTAAACTCGGCGTAATCTTATCTGTTTTGTTCGGTAAAGGGTTCTGTGAGCCCAGCTGGTCTCACTAATTATACAGCATGAGTTTATTTTTCATGAATCGGTTTTACTGTGGATGTTGAGTTGTGGTCTGGTAATCCGCGTAATCTTTTTTTTTTTTAATTATCGTAATGTACCCATTTTTCTACTGGCTATGCGAAGCAAAAAACTCTTTTTTGTTTGTGCCCACTACACTTCAATTATACGAAATCGACATTCAATATATTTCGGCTTTAATTTGTATACAACTCCATCATCTTGTTTACGTTCCAAGTGAAGAGAGAGTACTTGCTGAGTGACTTCTAAATTAAGTAAAAGTTCTTTTTGTGCTTCAGATAAATCTTCTTTCAATACCTTCCCCAATTCTAAACCTTCGAAAGTAAGATTTTGGCCTTCTTTGTTAAAATCACCATTTTTGAGCTTTTAAACCCACTCACGAAGTGTTCTCTCATCCAAGGCAGTCTCATTATAAGCTAATACGTCACTGGTGACGAAAATTTCATACTTTATGATAATTCAAAAAGAAGAAAATCACGGGATCTGCTGGGCTACGTATTTTAGAAACGAAATAGTAAATAAATAAGTGTCAAGAGGTGGGATTGGTTTCAATTTTAGTGGGGTTTTAGTATGACTCAGTCAATAGGTTTAGTAGATGATGGTATACAAATCCTTTTGCTTGCTTAAGTTGAGTTGGAAGGTTTATGTTTGTGATCACAAAAATATTGTAAATACCGATACTTGTATACATACTCGTAAATTACATTTCATATTTTATGGTTTCTAAAAATAAACCCTACAACTCAATCACTTGTGTGTGCCTCATGCCACAAAATCGAATAAATATGTCTATATTAAGTGTATACTCCCTTCATAAGGAAATAATGGAAAAAAGGTTGTAATACTATTCGAAACGTGAATAGACAGATGTGTAAATTCTGTTATTCTTTCTCAGACAGGAAAGACAAACATTACAAAGTTATGTGGTAAGGCAATCATCAGCATAATAAAGAAGATGGCTGGAACTTTAAAGATAAGGAATATATGCAAGTGATTTGAATTCCCATTGGAGTCTCAATACACAGCAAAAAAATTATAATAAAAATATCAAGTAATATTGGCAAAAGTAGCTGCCACCGAATAGAGTTTTATTTCTTTGTTAAACAGAGATAGAAAAATATAAACGTTTCATATTCAAGAAATATCCTTGAATTCAATCATTGTAATTATTTTTTTTTTCTGTGTACTAACAAACCCCATCAAGAAATGAGACCTGGGAATTTCTAGTGTCTGCTTTTTTTCTTTTTGCAATAAATAATTTTCACTAAGCCATCCATACCAAGGAGGAGTAATAATTTTGTCAGGAATTAAATTTCTTATGGGAACATAAGCAATGCTAAGTATTACAAATCCACATCAATAGTAAACCACATATTAAACGGTAGGGAAAACTACACTTTAGTTACATATATATTAGAGTCACTTTAATTTAATGAGAAAAGCTAAACTTTAAATTGATGATGAGATCATGCTGAAATTAACGGTTGGTTTGACATCTAATTCAGGGGGTTGTAAAAAAAAACATGCATCATACTTTTTGTAGTATCTGCCATGAATCGTAGGGAATGAAATCAGATACACAGGTATTTATAAATTTAATTAAAAGTCAATTGATTTGACATCTTTTAGTAAATTTGAAACAACATCCTGCAAAAAACTAACCTAATTCATTCATAGATTATTTTCTATCCATTCAAACACAAGCTTTTTTATACGAGTATACAGAGGGTACCAGAACTCAACGTCACGCCGAAACAGGCTGATAAGATTCATTGTAATCATCATGGGAAAAAACTGTAAAAAATATATCTAAAAAAAAAGAAAATACAAGGTCTTGTGTGAATAAAAAACATTTGAACTGAGTAAAATGTTTCTTTAGTTTTTTTCTGATTTGTAGCCGTAAGAACAAAACTTTTGCTGCTGAAGTTGGGCCTTCTAATCGCTCCTGTATGCAACTCCCAAGATAGTTAGAAAAAGGCTAGGCTTTGTACCTCGGTAGTCCGAAGTTCATATATTTATATAACATCAGCCCTTCAACAACCAAAGCGTCTTTCCACTACTTCTGGCTCTATATTATACAGGGTGGCTGATCAATTTTACTACATTAAGAAGCTTAAATAACTTTTTGTAAAGTTTATATAATTTGTTGTTAAGAAATTCATTTGAAAAATAAAGTAATTCCTTAAGTTTTGAAAATAATTGAATTCAAATGGCCTCCTCCGATGGGGATGACACATGTGCGATATCTTATCAAAAAGTTATTCATTACTGCCTGGAGTGTGGCAGCGGGAACTGCCTCAATTACCATTCGAATGGATAGCTTTAAATCATCCGGTCTCATCGCTTAGAAATACGTGTTCTTAATTTATTATTTTTATTGCTTTATATAATAAACCAGAGTGTAACAACGCCACACAAGATGAGTCTATCTAATGTGAAATTCTGCAAAAAGTGGCTTCAGACAACTTTGATTTCTGTTTTTTGTTCAACGTTTGTTTGTATTCTATTGTCCCAAATGTGTTCTGCTTTTAGTGCCAACATTGGCACAACTTTGCCATTGGAAAAAAAAATTGCTCCCACTACATGAATGAATATTTAATAGAAACTCACATTGAAAACATATCACACACTCTGTATACAATTCCTGTCAAGAGCATGAATATTTCAAAAGTTTTTATATGAAAATATGCAAACAGTGGATCAACAAGTGCTCTAAACAATAACTTATAAAAGCTAATAAAAATAAATAGAAAGACGTGTACTCTTTATAAATGACTGGCTTTTAATACCGGTGGTTTGAGAGTTTAAATAATTTATTGAAAATTAAACTAAACTTTAATACGAGTACAATTATATAATGATTTACCAAGAATCTGCAAGTTTGTTGGGCGAGCACTATCAGTTACCAGCTGATTTTTATCACAAGAAATACGACTACATTAATCTGGTTGGATGAAGAATACTTCATACCACATTCAAACGATAATATGCAAGGTGCCTTAACGTCTACAAGGTGGCAGCGCTACGGCATGTGACAGTTTTATGCTACTGGCAACATAGTAAGCCATTTACGTCAAATGTATTGTTTACATTTTTGAAAGTGAATTTAGTGGTTTATTACAAATGAAATATTTAAAAATTACTTTGTGGACATAAAAGGAATTCAAATAAAAATAATTTATAAATTTGAAAAGGTACTTTCATAGTTTATAATTGTGAAAAGAGTTACAAATATTTTTGATAAGCATAGAGCTTTAAACACATAGACCACAGTAGACTTCATGGCTTCACGACAGCAAATGCCGCAACCGGCAATTGTAGTTATGTAGAAGACTACTGAAATATTTTGAAGACGTTAGCAACATAAATACATTTCAATGAAAGTATACTACAGCGTGGCTACGTTTTAGACTTTTTACCTTTACGAAAATCCATCGTTTCACAGAACGAGTTCTGTTTATTATATCAATCCTTCATGAAAAAAATTTTCTCTATAAAAAGGACTTAACATCTAAAAAGAGCAACTTGACTAAAAAAGTTTTTGTTTGATACACTAGGTTAGGCGGGTCTTACATGTTTAAATTATAATCGGACATATCTTCTGATCTATAGTGAGAAAAATATTAAAGAATTGAAAATTTATATCGAATTTTTCAAAATGTGAGTATTTCGACTCGAGAAAGAAAAATTTATATAAATTATACAATATTTCCTCAATGATATGCAATTAAAACTACTCAAATGAAGTAACTGGTATATATCTAAACGGACAAATAAATTATGCAAGCCTTTCGGCAAACACGTGCTTTCCGTTTGCACATAAACGATACAAATATAAACACAAATTAATAATTTTTTTTGTTTTTAATGACAGTACACGGCGATTATGTTGCGGGAATTTACTCGCCATATGAAGTGTACAATACATAAGTCATTTTATAATTCGTTTAAGCCACTATTTCTTAAGATTCTGTGTCTATAATCTATGTTTTTTTAATTTCTACAAAGTAGGTAAACTTTTATACAATACTAAAAATTCTAACAAGAAAACTTTTTCATGATTCACTTTGTTTGCTTCTTCCACCACTTCATTCTGCAAAAAATTCTTTGAAACGAAAAAATATTAGACATCACAAATATTCAAGATGTTTGCACAAACACCGTGCAAACATGCTTCAAATATTTGTACAAACATGCAAACAGCCCCTTTAACAACGCTAAATGTTAGTACAAACCCCTTAGCATATTTTTGTAGTTTATTTGGCCCTTATCTAGTTCTTTTACAATATTAGGAGTACTTATTTTGAGGATGATATGTGTACGCACATATTTAACAGTAGAACAATTGAACTTGTTAATTTATTTAAAACGGTATTTAAATTTTTTCTTTTAATATATTTGATATTTAATTATTTAATCTTGTTTAAGTAAATATTTCTTTTATTATGTTATAGTAGAAAATAAAACATTTCCAAGAGCAAATTTTTTTTATTAAATGTTTTTTTTATACACTGGTAACACTGATTTTATTTTGTAGTCAATAAAAATAGAATCAACAAAAATAGAAATCAGCATGGACAGCAACCTGCAGTCATGTCGTCTTGCTGTTGTCTAAATAAACGTTCGCATTTAAATGCATGTATTTTATATTTGACGTATTGAAGTCGGTTGTCTGCCGGCTTCAATGTGTATAATGCTTAAATGTTGTAAATTTGCTCTAGTGCTGCCCCCTTGTGCACGCTAATGTACCTTGTTTCGCTCTCATATCATGAAACCACATGATAACATATTTAATTGTTTGCAATTAAAATTTTTTTTTTTTTCTGTGAAAAAAGGAAATCGTTTCCTATTTTCTTTTTCAGTTTTTATTAAATTTAAGTTCTTTTCTATTTTAGAAATTTACAATTGAAAAAGAAGAATTTTTAGCAAACAAAAAAGTGATCAGCTGTTGTTGGAAATTTCGCGCGAAATAAGCACCACTCATATTATTTTACAAATACAACATAATGTTGCCAGAAACATTTCATAAGTTTTTCACAAATTGAACAGAGTACCACTTCAGCAACATTATCGGCCATGTGACAGAATTCACTTCCGTTCGGAAATGGAATTCAATCGGTTTTTTAATTCTTTAAAAAACGAAAATTTAAAACTTTTTTCGGAATGATAGCAATTCTATAAGATAATACTAGTTTCATTCTTGCAATTAGAAATTATTTCATTCCGTTTTTCGTTTTTTGAAGAAGTAAAAAAAGAATTCAATTTCGTTTCCGAACGGAAATGAATTCTGTGACATGGTTGTATTTCATAGATATTTCACACAATTTTTTTTATATAAAGTGTTGACAAAATTTCGCACGAAATGACGAACACAGTACTTAGCAGCTTCAAAATAATAATAAAGCTTTGACAATTTATACAAAAATTCAAAATCTCAGGCTGCAAAAAATTAATTTATTTTTTTCATTATACGAGTAAATATTGTGCATATTCGTTTAACTTACATGATTTTTATTGTATCAGAAATGTCCTTGAATACATCTTTGGATAAGTAAGTCAATTTCGGTGCATGAGAAATGTAACTGCAAAGAAAGGCAAACATCTAAGTTACAAAACAAATTAGTTTTTACTAGATTGCTTAAGAAATTTCATTTATAATAATAATCCTACCCAATCCGGCTGGCCATTTTCACAAAGATCTATGATCTGAGACTTTAATTTTTACGAAATAATTAAAAGTTTTTTTTTCTTGTAAATATTTTTAAAAAAATCTATTTCCTTTTTGTGTTTATATTTTTTCATTGACATTTGAAAAAGATTTTTTTCTTGGAGTGTTGTATGTATTGCTCTTGCATTTATCTGGTATGAATTCGCTTTGTACATGCTTCCAAGGCGAATTCATTTTATTAAGTGGAACTGGGATTACAATAAATGCAACAATGCAAAAACAACATGGGAATTTGTCGTTGCTTGAGTGATTCGTGTATCAAAAGATTTGTATTGAAATTATGTACATGATATGTTTGTATGCGAGCAAACCACCCTGTCGGAAACTCAGTTAATTGTAATTTTTTTGAATTGGCTTATGGGCAGAAACTTGACATTGAAGCTGGATTGCAAACTTTTATTATACAATGCAATTCTAAAGCCTATATGGTGCTATGGAATTCAATTATGGGGCACCGCCTCAACTTCTAACATTGAAAAAATTCAAAGGCGACAATATCAAATTCTTCGAACGATTACGGCAGCTCACGAAACCACAAGGATCTGTATGTTCCTCTTGTAAAAGACGAATTTTCAAAATATGCGCCAAGGTATATCAGTACATTGGAACTTCACCCAAATCGTCTTGCACGCAATATACTTAATTTGGAAGGCCACTCTCGGTTGAGAAGGAGGGACATCCTTGCCAAAATCAGAAATAGGTGATTTTACCGGTATTGACCGTGCAAAATAAAACATTTTTGTCTAGCTGGACTTAATTAATTTTATGTATTTAGTATTAAGATTTGAATACTTATTGTTAGTTCACTTTGTGAAGATTCAATAAATAATTGAATGAGAGAAAAAAAAATTTAAACTTACTTTAAGTTAACTATTCCTCAACTAGTGCTGACTGACACTTGAATTACTTTTCAATGGAATCAACTAACTATTTCAACATTTTGATGCTTTAGGAAGTAGTCAATTGTCCGACTTTATACTACTTCTCAACTAACTTACAGTTAATTTGCTAAATGTTAACTTTCAGTTAACTTTTTGAAGCTAGCAATATTTTTAAGTCAACCAGAAGTTAGTTTTAAATCATCGAAAAATTAATTGTAGACAATATAGGTGAAAAACAACTTTTTGTAACTAACAATCATTCAATTGTAATATTTTTTCGTAATATAATAAATTAGTCAAAATTTATTTAACTTAATTCTAACTTGGACTCCCAGTCATTGTAATATTAGTGGGAATGAATATGCAGTCATTGTCGCAAAAAACTCCCTAAGATCACCACTCTTTTGTACAGATAATTTCAACCAAAATGACATTTTAAAACATCTTAAAAAGGACTTTATCCGAAAAATCAATAATCTCTCACACACATCCAATTGGTATCAAACTGTAAACAATCAAAAATACAACACCAATCCCTATATCAAACAGTATACAAGCCAGCTAAATAGGCTGGAGATAGTAAAGTTTTTAAGAATCCGTCTCGGACATACTAAATATACTCATGGTACTCTATTAAACATACATAACATACCGAAATGCACTTGCAATATAACTCGGCCCACAGCCCCCGAACATTTTCTATCACACTGTCCAGATTTAAACTTCTTTAGACAAAAGATTTTCTGTAACAAAAACCTACTTTCTCTTATTTCAAATCCAACGGTAGAAAATATCCAGCTTATTATCCAATTTCTTAGGGAATCTAGTATTTATAACTTTATTTAAACAGCCTTAACAAAATAACAATACTCAAATCGAGCTTAAGGCCTGAGTCGCTATAGCTCTTCTTCCTAACAATTAGCTTATAAATTTTAATTTTAAGTTAATTTATAATAAATAAATAAATAAAAAATAAATAGTTAAAATTTTTAACGTATTTATTTATAACTTTTCGAAAATAATTTATTAGAAACTTCATTTTTATATTATATTTTACACCAATCAAAAAATATTGCATTGCATATTGCAAAAAGTTAAAAATTCCAGAAATAATTTAAATAAATAATATTGCATCAAAGTTTGTTTGTTTGCGTAGAAGCATTTTTAAAAAAGAATAGTTCTTTTTTTAAAATGCTTCTTAGATGTCTTTTGCTAACGACGCTCATTCTCCCACTTTTAATTGAAATTAAAACAATATTAATATCTTTATTATTTGACATATGTATGTACTTACATACAATATCGCACAGTACTATTAATAGTAAAAACTCAAATCTACGGCGCCTACTAGGTGGCGACATTGGAAATACATTTTTGCATTGTATACATGATAGCTTAAAATTGATTCATAAAACTTAATTAAAAGTTGGCTATTTTTGTGGTCAGCTACTGATTACCCGGCAGGGCAGAAACAACTTTTGACACTTGTTGTTTTACAAATAGAAAAAAATAATCAGTTTCACCTAGTAAAACGAATTCGCCTTGCATGCTTCTATAATATTAAAATGAAAAAGAAATTCACAGTAAAAAAAAAAGGGGAGAAGTCTGTCATCTGCCTTCGATTATTCATCAGCAGGGTAAAGATTGCTGTGCAGCTGGATCCGCAAAAAGAAAATCATAAAAACTTTAACATTTCTTGAGTTTTAATTGAATTGCGTAAATATTTATTTTTATCTTGTTTTTTCCAAACTACTAATGTTTAACAGTAGCCAATTATATATTCAGCGCCAAATGGGTTAAAGTTTGTTTGCATGAAATGTCAAATGGCTGAAAACAAATATGAAAAATAATGGCCAGTTTACCAATCTCGACAGCATGCTTGCATTCGCAATCTAAGCGAAAGAAAATTGATTTGGGTTCGTCTAACTTTTTGCTATGCAAACGATGTGTCAACACTCAATCAAAATGCACAAGCATATGCGAACGAATAATAGTGAGATAGACAAACCCAAATTGATTCGAATGCGAGTGACTAGCTTTCTTTCGCATTCCTTTTTTTTCGAAACTGGTAAACTGGCTGTAAATATATTTTGACAGTTTGGCAATGAACGACTAAAAC
The DNA here is from genome assembly GCA_914767995.1 of Thecocarcelia acutangulata. NCBI lineage: Eukaryota > Metazoa > Arthropoda > Insecta > Diptera > Tachinidae > Thecocarcelia > Thecocarcelia acutangulata. The sequence continues at coordinate 31,795,918 of OU612094.1, read as the reverse complement.
AGCTGATGATCATCTGCGCCACTTGGTACTGAATTCGCCTTGGTTTTTTGTATTACTGTATTGTTGTTCTAATAAGGCCACCTGGTACTCAATTCGCCTTGATTGGCCCGTAATGGAAACGCACTATAATTATAAATATTAGTTATTTACATAATTGTTGCCTCTTATTTTTTAATATAGGGTGTTTTTTTAAGCCCGATAGAACTTGAAATTGTAAAAAATAACACAAAAAATTAAATTGTAATCAAAATTTTTTTTTATTCGAAAGATCAATACGTGACATTAACATTTGAAAATGATTTCGGGCATATGGGCACCGCGGCTGTTCTTGACGAAGCGCATTCTGGACGTCCAATTTTGGGCCACTTTTTCGAGCACTGCTGGCCGTATGTCACGAACAACACGAACAATGCTGGCCTCCAAGGCGTCAATTGTTGCTGGTTTATCAGCATAAACCAGTGACTTCACGTAGCCCCACAGGAAATAATCGAGAGGTGTCAAATCGCACGACCTTGGAGGCCAATTGACAGGTCCATTTCTCGAAATCAACTTATCGCCAAATTTTGATTTCAGTAAGTCGATGGTTGCGTTCGCCGTATGGCACGTAGCGCCATCCTGTTGAAACCACATCTCCTCCGGATCAATGTCATCCATATTTTCAAACAAAACATCATTGATCATGGTGCGTAACGATCTCCATTGACCGTAACGCGAGCTCCGGCCTCATTTTTGAAGAAATAAGGTCCGATGATGCCACCAGCATGAAAACCGCGCCAAACAGTGCATTTTTCTGGATGTAATGGAGTCTGTAGGGTCTCTTGTGGATTGGTCTCACTCCATATGCGGCAATTTTGCTTATTAACAAACCCGTTAAGCCAAAAATGCGCCTCATCGCTGAACACAATTTTGCGTCTATAAGTTGCGCGAATCGACGACTGATTTTCAAAGTAAATTTGGATAATTTCGTAGCGTTGTTCAAGCGTGAGTCTATTCATGTGATTTGTCAGAGTATACTGAAACAAATAAAAAAAATGTTTCATCAAAATTTTATTTTTTGTGTTACTTTTTACAATTTAAAGTTCTATCTAGCTTAAAAAAACACCCTATATTTTCCTTTTTAGAACTTTTCTAACAAAGTTTTTCCAATGCCAACTTTTTAATTTATGTCATAAAAGACAGAATTTATGTCATAAAAAGCTTCTTATAGAATATATTTATTACTATGAAAATGACGAAAATATGTAAATAAAACTCAAAAAAAAACTTAAAGAACATGTTCAGCAAAATGTTTGTTGATTTTAAACTTTTTAAATCTTTTGTGGAAGATACTTTTTTTAACAGAGCACTTTTCTTACTGCCACACATGACTGTTGTAACTGAAAAAGTGCGGAGGCAGTGTAAAAAAAAGTTGTGTTATTATTAAGCATTTAACTTTTTTCTTTCTTAACTAGAAAAAAAACATGTTATAATGATGACGTTAATAATTATGCTGATGAACTTTTAAACAAACTACGAAAACAACACGGGAAAAAAACTTACATGGTTCGCAGTAGTTTTAAGCTGGCAAACGCTCCATCTTCTATGGTCTCCAGATACTTAAGGTCAGTCATTACTCTAGAGATGGGTAGAGAAAAAATTAAGTATTATGGTAGTCAGTGTTGGAAGATAGGACACTGCATGCTTTTATTATAACTTACATGTCTAGTATTGAAGCATTGTAGACCTTCAAGCCAGTGGTGCGCAAACGAGGCAAGCCAGCCGAAGCGATTGTTAAACGTTGCAATGGTATGGTCAGAGTTTGAGGCACTCTGGTCAGAGCTTCACCCTCACAACGACATTCTATTTCATCCTAAAAATAAAATATCAATTAAATATTATATTGCATTTAAGTTTTTAAGCTGCAGAGCAAGCATAAGAAAGCAAACATTTAAAACTATTTAAAGTTTTTGAAAAGTTTTGCTTCTCACTCTGCACTTTATATGAAATATCTAACAATTTAATTACTTATTAACACTTTATTCACCAGAAATTCTGTTCACTATATTTTAATCAAATTCCTTATTTCAATGATAAATAATTAATATATAACAAATAGTACTTTAGTTTTAAAATACGATTTAAACTTCAATTAAAACTTTCAAAAATCAATTTGAACCAATTTCCTGAGTCAATATTTCAGCAGAGAAATCAAATTCAATTCATTTTCTTATTTTATACTCTATTTCCTGACTAATTGTGCCATAGTTAAAGTTTACACACATGCAGCTGCTTTTTCAACTACATTTTTAAGGATCCCAACTAGGGCGATTGAACGGTTATTATTCGACTGGTTTTTAACGGTTTTTTTGGTTTTACTAAAACCGGTTTTTATAAAATGTCAGGTTTTCGAATAACGCATAAACCGGGGTTTTTTAATAAGGTTAACCGGGAATTTAAAATACAAATGTTATATTAATTTATTGAATTTTCATTGAACTTTATAATTTTTAAATTAAATTTTTGGTTTGTACAGGGTGGCCCAGAAAGACCGAAGTGGTGTGAATTGCTTATAACTTTTTATTTAAGAGATATTTTTTTAATTTTTTTTTTTTATAAATACATTAAATTTATGGGGAATATTTTTGGATTAGTTATTAAAAATGATATCCCGCAAGTGGTGGCCATATTCTGCTTCGCACAAATGTGCTCTTTCCAACACATTTTCCATGACCTTTCGCAAAACTTCCGGTGGTATGTTGTTAATTTCTTCTCGAATATTGGTTTTTAACTCCTCAATAGTCCTAGGCTTATTAACATAAACTTTTCCTTTTAAATAGCCCCAAAGAAAACAGTCTGGAGCGGTTAAATCCGGGGAACGCGGAGGCCAATTAAAATTGCTGTTACGAGAAATTATTCTTTCACCAAAGATGTCGCGTAAAAGAGTCATTGTGGCCCTCGCAGTGTGCGCTGTGGCTCCATCCTGTTGGAACCATATTTGCGGATGGTTTTCCACGGCTGGCCTTACAAAATTTTGCAACATGGCCCGATATCGATCACCATTGACGGAAATGGCGACACCTTGTTCATTTTCAAAAAAAAATGGGCCAATGATCCTTTCTGAAGAAACACCGCACCAAACGGGACCAGGAAGGTTCCTTACTGCTCCTTGTTCTCGAAAATTTGCAACCAGACGGTTTATTGTTGACTGAGAGGGTGCAACCCGCACATTAAATTGACGACGGTATGCACGCTGAGTCAACACAATGGACCGTTGATTTCAAAAGTAAATTTCAACAATTTGGGCACGTTGTTCAATTGTGTATTGCTCCATTATAAATTATCCAAGTCTTCTTTACAAAATACTGAAAAGAAAAGAAAAAAAAAATGATAATAAAAAAGTTATAAGGAATTCACACCACTTCGGTCTTTCTGGGCCACCCTGTACATTTGTACAACGGGTTATAGTTCAAGCTTTTTCCTTTCTTAAGTTTTTCTTAAGAAGGATTTTTTACAACTCAAATCTGCTGTGATCTATAATTTTTGATTGAAGAAGGCAAGAAAAATAATAATCAAATCTTTAGCTGGGGGACAACTAGCTGTTTCGTAGTCGCTACACTACTCATCAGCAGCCACTGGGATTTGATCATAAATGTTATATTTTTATTTATTTGATCATAAATGTTATATTTTTGTATCTATTTGATTCAATATGATCGTAACTGAAGTATTTTGATGTGAATGTAGAGTGAGAATTTAGTTCATAATTATATAATCGTTTGTATACTGATGAATACTACAAAGGATTCATATTGAAACTACCTGGCGCTAGATGGTAACACATATACAAACTTTTTTCTTCTTCTTCTTCTTCTTCTTCTTCTTCTTCTTCTTCTTCTTTAAATAGCGATCTGTCAAACGCTAGCTTTCAAAATTTCACCCAAATTCATCGATTAGTTTATTTGTTGTAGACGTTGGAAGTACGCAACTTTTATGTTTCTTGAAAAATGGAAAAAAGTGAATTTCGTGCAGAGATTGAACAATATTATTTGAAAGGGAGAACGGCGAAAAAGACAAAAGAAAAGGTTGATAAATATTATGTTGAGTCTGCTCCATCAGATGACATTAAAATATTGGATTGCGGAATTTAAACGTGACCGAACAAAAACTGCAGCAATACCATCAACAGGAAGGCCAAAAGAGGTGATTACTGAAGAAAATGTCAAGAAAATCCTCGATATCGTTATGAATGATCGCCGAATCAAGTTACGTAAGATTGTTGAACTGGTAAACATATGATATGAATGTGTGTTTAACATTTTGCATGAACATTTTCATATGAAAAAGCTATCGGCAAGATGGGTGTCGCGTTTGCGCAGTGTCGGACAAAAACGAGTTTGACAGATCACTTCACAGCGGTGTTTGGACATGATAAAGCATAATCCTGTTGTTTCAGCGCCGATCAATAACTGTTAATGAAACGAGGCTTCGCCACTACACATCTGAAATCAAAAATCAATCGAAACAATGGGTGGAGCTAGTGGCAGTGCTTCGGAGAAAACGAAGACCGTGAAATCGGCTGGCAAGGTTGTGGCCACTGTATTTTGGGATGCACACGGAATATTGCTCATCGATTATCTTGCAAAAGGATTCACAATCACTGGAAAATATTATCGTACAGCAATTGTATGATGCAATAAGAAAAAACTACCACATTTAAAAAAGAAACAAGTGTTCTTTCTTCAAGACAACGCGCCAGTTCACACAGCAATAGATGCGATGCTAAAATTACGTAAAATACACTTCGATTTGGTTGATCATCCACCTTATAGTCCAGATTTAGCTTCTAGTGACTTTTTCCTGTTTCCAAACTTGAAGGGAAAAAATTCATCTTAGACGAAGAAGTGATTCCCGAAACTAATGCGTATTTTGAGGAGTTCCCAAAATCGTATTATTCAGTTAGTATAAAAAAGTTTGAATATCATCTTACTTAGTGTATTGAGCTAAAAAGAAACTTTGATTAGAAATAAATGGTATTTGAAAAAAAAAATTATTTTTTTATACTTAGATAGCCTCAATATCAACCCGCCCTCGTATGACACTGCAACAGATTTTGAAAATGAACTAAATAACTCGATTAATTGCATACAAAAAACAATAACCTCTACTTAAATTAGTCGGGGAGAAAACATTTTGGAGCGTTAAGATTGTAAAAACTATACTATACTACACGATTTTTAGAGTAATTTGCCAGTAAATACAACTCTGTATATAAATGTATTATATCTTTCACCTGTATAGTACGTTTAGCGACTACATATCGAAACACTTATATCGAGTGGTTAAGTTTTAAGGGCCGATGTTGAATGTGAACTAAGAGTGGTTCACGTCAAGTTCTTTTCTGCATTTCATTTGACATTTCTCAACATCATACTACCTCAATTTGAACCATGAAAAGATAAATAATCGAGCATGGTCAAAATGGTGGCAAGAAATGGCGAAAGTGGATGATAATCCAAGAGTGAATGTCAAAAAGCCAATGCACCTACAAAGAACGACTGCTTGGTGCGGTTTTTAGGCCAGCAGTATCATTGGGCCGTATTTTTTGAAAAATGAGGCCGGTTACTGTGAATGATGTTCGCTACCGTGAGATGACAGCGAACTTTTAGTGTTTCTGTTTTAAGGTGAAAATGGGAGTTGCCGTATTACATCCGGGAATATAGGGGTATTTTGGAGATTCACGAAGTCGATTTTGTGGAATCCCAAAAAAACTCGGAATCACGCCACTAACCAGTTTGGAAACGGTTTTGCGTATTCGGTGCGCGTTTTTGCCGTAGAACATGGAACTAAACTATAAATAGTCATTCGTTTTAAAGCGAAAATTAAAGTTGCCGTATTGCTTCTGAGCAAGTCAGGGGATTTTGACGTTTTCTGAAGCAGGCTTTGGGAATTCCCAAAAAACTCGAAACCGTTTCGTTAACCGAACCGAAACTGAGTTTTAATAGTCCATGCGCGTTTTTGCCGTGAAACATGTATCTGAACTATTAACGGTCATTTATTGCGAAATTTCAAGTTGCCATATTGTTCCGGAGAAGTGGCGCATTTTGGCGATTCCTGAAGCCAATTTTGGGAATTCCAAAAAAAACTCGGAACACGTTATACCGATAATTATTTGGTTATATGGATAATTATTTTGGTTTGATATCGTAGCGTGTTTTTTAACTCTTCAAATTATATTTATTTACACTCGTAATTATTTCCCAGTAATATTTGTTTAACAAATATGGTCCTAGTTACTGTATTACAAAAAACCCCGGTTTATCGATTTTTTATTTAATTATTAAACAGAAACCGAGATGCTTTAAATTCATACTATTCGAATTAATGAAAACCCGGTTCTAGAAACTAATCAAATAATCGATCACCCTAATCTCAACGTTAGCTTTAAACCAGAATACAAAAAAAAACTTCTTGCGGTTAACTTAGTATACATACAAACACTTTCATGAAAACTTTTCTATGGTTTTTAATGCACATACGAGAAAAACATTTCTTACTTAAATAATTTGCAGAAAAAGAAAATAACAGAAAGTCTAACAATCTACTCCTATTTGTTTATACTTAAGAAGTGAAAACCAAGAATGTTTTCAATCAAGACTATTTGCATTTATAATGAGATTTCCGTTTTCATTGTTTAATTTTGTGTAATAGATAATTTCAACAATGCAATTCATTAAGATTCAAAGTAGACTAAAATCCAGAATATAAGCAGAAAATTTTCTTCAAAATTCTATCGGTTGTAGGGGAAAAAACTGAAGCATTGTACAGAATGGATGTGAATAGTTATGAGCTTAACTAACGAGTGATTTTTTTGCTATTATCTTTTTGGCAACACTAGTTTTGACAGCTCACGCACATTTTGTATCTTATGTCACTATCAAACATCTTCAGTTTGGTCTATAATTTAATCATGAATCGTCTTACAAACGAACTACGTTTGCAAATTATTGAATTTTATTACCAAAATGCGTGCTCTGTTAAGAAAATTCATCGCGCGCTTCTTCCATTTTATGGTCAGTTTAATCGATCTACTGAGGCTTCTATTCGGGCTATTGTAAAAAAATTTCGCACCAAATTTACATTGTTGGACATTAAACCACCAACACGCTTACGCAGAGTGCGAACTGAAGAAAATATCGATTGGGCGCCGTTCGCAGCAATTGGGCCTCTGTTACTCCACTACGTCGAAAATTTTGCGGAAGGATTTGGGTGTGAAGCCTTATAAGATACAGCTGGTGCAAGAATTGAAGCCAAACGACCTACCACAACGCCAAATTTTTGCTGAATGGGCTCTTGAAAAGTTAGATGAAGATCTACTTTTTTATCGAAGAATTGTGTTCAGCGACGAGGCTCATTTCTGGTTGAATGGATACGTGAACAAGCAAAACTGCCGTATTTGGAGTGAAGAGCGGCCAGAAGCATTGCAAGAGCTACCAATGCATCCACAAAAAACAACCGTTTGGTGCGGATTGTGGGCTGGCGGCATCACTGGGCCGTATTTCTTCAAAGATGAGGCGAATCACAACGTTACTGTGAATGGTGAGCGCTACCGTGCGATGATAACCAACTTTTTTTTGCCCAAAATGGAAGAACTTGACTTGCATGACATGTGGTTTCAACAAGACGGTGCCACATGCCACACAGCACGCGAAACAATGGACCAATTGAGAGGCGAGTTCGGTGAACAGTTTATTTCACGCTTGGGACCAGTCAATTGGCCGCCCAGATCGTGCGATTTAACGCCTCTAGACAATTTTTTGTGGGGCTATGTTAAGGCTAATGTCTATAGCGACAAGCCCGCTTCGATTGACGCACTGGAAGCCAACACTGCCAACATTATTCGTGAGATACCGGCCGAAATTGGACTAAGCGGATGGACCATTTGAGGCGCAGCCGCGGCCAACATTTGCATGAAATAATCTTCAAACATTAAATTATATCGACCCAACTATCGATCCAAATAAATATTTCATGCATTTTCTGAATTTTATGTGTTTTTTTTTTTTTTAATTTCCGATAGTTCTTATAAAATCACCCATTACTTTCTGAACATTTTATACTAATTTTAATCCGTAAATATCGCACAACGATTGAGTTTTGTAAATAATTCTTAAATTCAGATAAGACTGCATGCGATATATGTACTACTCGTAGACGTTAAGTAAATAATTTTTCAATCAATACAATTACACTTTTATTAATTACCTGTTGAGAAAACCATACTTTGTTATACTTGAAGCCCCTTTTAAACCTGAAACCAGGAAATGAAGTGCATTTGGTGTTGGCACTTTCTAAAAGGATATGCATTAAGAGCCGTCATTGTAATGGTATGAGCTTTTAAGATTGAGTGCATGTGTATATTCGTATGTACTCGTATGTGCAGTTATTTTCTTTGTGGAATTTTCCATGCAGCAGCAATTAAGTTTACTTTTACTTCTAACACATACACTAACACAACATATATACGAGTACATACACACATTAATAGACGTCTACAGCTTTCTTGACTTAAGAACAAAAAATATCAAAAAGTGCCTTTTAAAGTTCTTTCAATTTAACAATTTATGCGCTGCCATAGAGACAAAGAATCAGCCATTGAGCGCGACTTTAACGCCATAGTAATTTATGGATGTGCTCTAATGAACTTTCTAGAGCAAATCAGTGTAATAAAAGTAAAGTTTAATGGAGTGTAATTTACACTTGAAGCTTTTTAAGTGTTCATCGAAATTTTAATTGAAATATTTCACTCAATCTGAAGTGTTTACGATACACAAGACCGAGCCAGGAAGTAATGATAAAGAATTCTACGTTAATTGGGAGAGAAAAATTAAAGATTAAAAGTCTTCAAATTATTCAGCTGAACTTAAAGTTATTGTTAAACAAATTTATGAAATAAATATTTTAAAACATAAAAGAAAACTAACATGTATTCATTGAATGAAGTGTATTCAAATTCTGTTAACACACGCTCGTCAACCTTTCTACTCGTACACGTCAGGAAAGTAATAGATTGATTTTGCAAAAAAATATATGTCTTAAATTTCGTTTTGTGCACATTTTTTCCTTGGTTTACATGGTTACATTTGTTTTGTATATTTTGTGAATATTTTCAAGTTGCGAATATTGATTTAAATTCCTGTTGATTATGAAATATTTTACTGCATTTGGCATAATATTTTTAATTTTTTTTTTATTCAGAAAACTATAAATTATTACCAAGAAAACCACAAAGGGAACCATCTTTCAGGACCCAGGTGAGCTGGAAAATCCACCAAGAAAATGCAATATTTTTGCTTTTTATGGTTTTAGGCTCCGTTGCGAAAAAAAAGTCTTAAGCATTAAACACACAGACGACATTAAGCATTAAACACGTAGCAGACTTTACGACTTCACTACATTAAATACCGCAAACCGACAATTGTAGTTCTGTAGTCAACTACTGAATTATTGTGAACACGGTGGCATAATAAATTCATTTACACAAAAGTATACTTCAGTGTGGTCACCTTGGAATTTTTAGTTTTACAGCATTAATTTACAGAACGAGTTTTATTTATATAAATGCTCATGAAAAGAAGTACTTTTGTTTCAAGAAAAAAGTCTTAAAATTGTAAATTTATGTTTTTGTTTGCTATGCTTAATTCAGGTTAGGCAGAATTTCAAAGTTGAAAATATAATCGGATATATCTTTTGCAACTTAACAATGTTTTTGTTTGCGGCGCTTAATTCAGTTCAGGCGATTAAATAATAAAAAGTAAGTTAATGAGAACAGTACTAAAGAATTTAAAATGTGCATCAAAAATAATTCCAATAGAGAAACAAAGTTTTCGTTAAAGATATCGATCCTTTATTGCAACATAAGCATATCTATAAAATAAGCTTTTCAAAATAACAATGCAGAATTGCTACAGTACTACCTTTTATATTGTGCCAAATTACTTGTAAACTGTTTCGTTAAGGAGATATTTTCTAAAAAAAAATTTAAAAAAAAACTGGTTCCTTACAGTACATGTATCTGTTATAAAGGCAACAGACCATCGGGACTTTGGTAGTCCCCGAAAAAAACCACACACCAAACAATTATCAAGGATACTAACACTCCCTTACTGCGTTTTAGGTTTCAACCACAGCCAGAACTTTACAGCCAAGGTAGGCACCTCAACCATGATCAGCCCGGGTTGAACTGCAAGCAGAACCCCCCGGGAGCCATGCTGATCCCCGTTCTGTCAATTTATAGCCTTGGTAAGGGTTTCGGAAGCTACCACAATATAAGTCATGCGGCTTACTAGAGTTTTATTTGCTGCAATAAACGAAGGACTGCTTCCCCGTTTTACGCGAAAAACAGAATGCCATGGTTTGCCATATGCCCAGGCAAAACCTATTCCCCGGGTGGAATACACAACACAACATGGTACAGTTGTGAAAAAGATTTACATCAGCACCTGCCTTACGGCTGATGATCAGTTCCACGGAGTGCGCTGTTCACGATTCACCAGATCTCCCGTATGGATGACTAGGCTCAAACCGGTAGAAATTTATGACATATGTTTGTAGCCATATAAGCAAATTCTTGTTGATGAGTTCGGGCCTTCAAATCCCTCCTGTATGCAATTTCCCAGCATTCAATGGAAGACAACGCTTAATGAGTTGGTAGGCCGAAGCCCACTAGTAGCATCAGACCTTAAACCAAGGCCAGTCAACCATCACCACTGATTTCTGACAGTACAGGTATCTGTTGTAAAGGCAACGGACCCTCGGGAGGTTGTTAGTCCCGGAAGAAAGCCACGCCAAACAGTTGAACTGCAAGCAGAACCACCCGCGGAACAACATGGTACAGTAAGATTCAAGTATCTCGGTTTTTTGAACCGGTGTAAAATGTACTTCACGCCATCCGATCTCCTTACCATTTATACCACCTACATCCGACCGAAAATGGAATAAAACTCTCTTGTTTGGGCCGGTGTCTCAAAGTCCATTTTGGGGTTACTCGACCGTGTGCAGGAGAGGGCGAAGAAGCTTATTGGTGACAGTAGGGTTTCCAACTCTATTGACTCACTGGAGCATCGACGCAGTGTGGGGTGCGTTACTCTGTTCTATCGTTACGACAATGGATTTTGCTCTGACGAGATTAGGGATCTTGTTCCCGAAACTCGCACATTTTTACGTAGCACGCGCTCATCGTCCAGAGCTCATCCATTTGTGGTCGATTGCCTGGGGAATCGTACTAAACATTACAGAGAGAGTTCATTCTTCAGCCGTGCGCTTCGCCTATGGAATATGTTGCCTGCAGACGTGTTTCCTGTCTGTTATAACGTTGGAAAGCTCAAGTCAAATGCTCACAGATACTACTTTCTCTCTCCTCCTCCTCACAACCTATTTTCCTAGTTTAGTTACAAGGCACTGCATATGTAGAGGTCATTCCCTGAGTCCAATAAAAAAATAAAAAAAGATACCTTCCATGTACCGAAAGACTACGTACGTTCCACACGGAAAAAAAACATACAACGCATAAAGTTATGTATAAAGTTCAGCTATTTCAAGTATTGAAGCCGATAAACTACGAACAGCGTCTTAATTATGTCATTTCATTCAGTTCTGCGTGTCAAAAATTTTTCGCTTCTTTATTCTAATCTGTATACCATTTTCTCATCATTTCTGACAGACAGTTTCTTAAAGTTAATTTACAAGAGACTTCTAACGTATTTCTTTTAATTCCCTTGTTGCATTTGACATTTCTCTTGATAAAAGAAATATATTTTTGAAAAGTTAAATTTATATTATGCAAAAGAGTATTTTTTACTTACCAAACTTGTTGCGTTCCAACAACAGCACTTCCAGGACGAATGTTGAGGCTGATGATTGCCTCCAGTCAGCAAATTCATTTTACCGCTCACTTGATTGCCTGCATTAGCCAAAGGCTGCTGTAATTGGTTGCTGATGTTTGATGTTGCTGGTATCGAAGTCAAATTATTATGGGACGAATTCTCTGCTACTGTAGACTCTTGCATCAAATGTCGGTTGGTTGCGGCTGTTGCGGTCGTACCATTGTAAATGTGATGACCATTAAAACCATTTTGATTGTCATAGCAATTCGATAATTTGGCGCTGTATTCCATTGAAGCCTGCGAATGACAACAATAGCAGACAAGCAGCAAAAGAAACCGTAACATTTGGTAGGTGGGCATTTGCAATTGTTGTTGCATTTTAGGAATTTTAGCCCAATACTGAAGGCGATGTTGGGGATAAAAGTGTTTTTGATGTGGCTGTCGTTTGTTATAATTACAATACTGTTGGTGTGGACCCATTGTTTTGAGAATTTTCGGCAGGCTGTTGTTTACCCACATTTGTTTAGTGCGAACAGCAGCCAAGCAGGAACGTTGAAAACTATTTGAATATTTATGCTACTCGTATAATATTGTTTACAGTTGTTCTAAATTTAAAACTTTTAACATGAATTTATGTGTATCACTTTTATTTGCCTTGAATTTCAATTCTTTTAATACTGTAAAATGTGTCTGATAGCCATCGTAGCAGCTAACACTCATTATTATAGCTTCAGGTTATTTTCAAAATGCTTTGGCTTTTCTCTTATAGAATCCTTCACACACACACACACGCACAAAGTAACTCAAAGCTTACCCACACAGTGCTTGCTTATTGCACAGTGTCCCAGTATGTGCCTTTTCACCAGCAGTACGAGTACACTTGTATTGTGTGTTATTTTTTTTTATTTTGTTAAATATATTTTAACTTTTATTGGTTTATTTACACTGGAAAGTATTTTATGGAGCCGTAATAAATGATACATTATGTTATCACTTAAGGTTTTTCTTCCCCTTCAATATCTATCATTCATCAAAAGAGAACTGTAAAGAAAAGATAAAATAAGACAAATAAAGATATAATAAAGTTTTCCAAGTACTTATGTAATATTAAGATATGTTGAGTATGGAATTAAAGAGAAGAAGACGAAAAATATATTTAATTTGATGTACAAAAAAAAATACATTTAATGCAAAAGTAAAAAATACTTTACAACAAACTCGATTCGCATAGTCAATGGCAAAGTTCTGCTAATGGATGCTGGTATGGATGAGTATCGTGCAGAGAACAACTATAAGTAATTGCAAAATAATCATACTTGCTCAACAACATGAAAACCATTTAATTTCGTTCAAATATGATTGTGTATTCAGCCGCACAAATGCCTAGTTGATTTTTAGTCACTGAACAAAATGAGCGATAACTTCGCTATGTGAAATCATCGTTAAGGTGCGTGGTTGAATATAAATTAATGCGCATATAGTTCGGCATTCATCTCTTGTGTTTGAATTTTTATTTTGGAAGTAAAAAAAATTAACAAATATCAATGCAGTGATGTATTCAACGGATTTTCTGTATGCCTATGTTGAAAAAAAAATCAAAGTGAAATACACGTACACAGAAAAAAAAAAAGTTTTAATAGAAAAAAAAAAACAAATGTGCATATGTATATATGTATTTATTTTTGATCATTTGTTAAAAACACAATGGTATACATATAATATCAAGGTAGTTTTAATTGGGTAGTGGTATAAGCACAACTGTCTGTCGTTTCCTTTGCATAAATTTGTCAAAAACTCATAGACTTCCTTGCTTTTTCATACAAAACAAAAACAAAATTCTGAAAACTTTTCGTAAATTCTACCAACAAAATACATATTGATGTTTTTTGGTGTTGTAGTTATTGTAATTCTGCCACTACCTGTTTTAAGCTGCCTTGATATAATATATACGTACGTATGTATATTTGTTTCAAATTTGTTTATACAACACACAATCGCAGCAACATCTAACGTTTAGCCGATTTTATTCAGTACTAAAGCGAACGCGCAATATTTACAAGGCGTGTTGACTTTACTGAGCATTGTGCTTTGTTGCTAGATTATTGTTGATTACAAATTCAGATTGTTTACAAGGCGAGTTGATTTCACTCAACGTTGAACTTTGTTGCCTGATTTTTGTTGATTACAAATTTTAATGTATGAGTTAATCAAGCAAAAACATGATTTTTGGTGATCACTGGAATCGTGGTGTGCCCGTTGTCTCCTTTAAGCCCAAGCATTTATTACAATTGCGCATTTAGAACACTTACAAAAGTATAACAGCATGTACATATAAGTGAGAGAATATTCGAATAGTGGTGAATAATATGTTTTGCTGTTCATACATATATAATTTAGTTTACTCAATTATCATTTTAGTTTATAAATACGGAATCCTAGTGGGTGCTGATGAGTAGTGTATTCAGCAGCACCCACTATTATTGTTAGAGTTAATAATAAATTAGAATTAATAATAAAAATTATTAATAATAAAAATTATTCTTTGCCAGATTTGAACTTGAGCCAGACAAATTCTATCGTATAATATTAGAATTCAATTAGTTCCGCCATTTCTTTTCTTTTATTGGACCAGTACTCAGCAGATGACCCCTACATATGCAGCGCATTGTACCATTTATCATTAATATACAAACATATTTAGTATAATAGATAAGTGGGTTAGTATTTTTGTTTTTGCTTTTTTTACATGACATAATTTTGATCAGTGTTTGTACCTAATCTTGCAAATAACATTTCACACTGAATCAATTTTAGGCTTTTTTTATTGGAGTCTGATAAAGTAAATAAACTTAATTATTTTGTTAGTGGAGAATAGTTCCGGCTCTTGGCGTCCACTTCAGATTATAAACACCGTACACCGTACGATTCGTTTGTGGAACAAGTTGCCTGCACACGTGATTCCTGTCACATATAACGTTGGAAAGTTCAAATCAAACTTTTACAAAACACTACTCCCACGTTCCTCCTCCACATAACCTATTTTCCTAGTTCTGGTACAATGCACTCTATATGTAGGGGTCATTCCGAGTACTGGTCCAAGACAAAAAAAAAAAAAAAACGAACTGACAATTCAAAATGCCTGATATAGCCAACATATATAACAAACATGTGTACCAACATAACAGAAAAAAATGCGAAAATCGAACATACGTAACTCTCGAAATTTTGAAATTTCGAGATTTGAAACTGTTATTTTTTATCAGACCTCGTACATACTAAAATAAAAAACATAATAATTGGCACAACGTTTTATTAAGAATATTGCACTATAGAATGGAAATGCGAATTTTATTTTTCATAGAGTATGTCATCTAGATCTTCTCAATGGAGACACTATTCAAAACGGAGCTTTGTGTTCTAAGCCGTTCGCTGCAGTAAACTTGGGTCAATTGAGCTGATTTCTCGACGAATATTATTCTTCAAAGCCACAAAAGATTATAAACCCTTTGCTTTGACGTAGCCCCATACAAAAATCCATGAAGGCAATAGGTTGTCCTCAAAGCGGCCATTCAGTTTTTGCGGAAAATGTCCCCTTAGCAAATACATCGAAGCTCTGGCTGTGTGTTTAGTCGCCCCATCTTGGTGAAACCACGTGTGTAAAGATCTATCAAATATAACATGTACGCGGAAAAAGTACTAAAAATGCAACAGTGTTGCCTTTTTTTGTTTTTAAATCGTACGTTTTGAAAAGTACTATAAACACTGTCATACACTGAGTTTACACATGCAAGTTACTTGTTACAAGTTGCGTGTATATATTAACAACCAATACGTCGAAAAAAATAATAAAAACACTTGCAATTTGCTCGATTGTTTACATACGCAAGTGCAAGTTTATTTTCAAAATGTCGTCGAACAAAAACATTGTGCGCCTTTGTATTATATGTGCTTTTAATATCTGTGCGGCCAAAGTTTTAGCATAAGAACATTACAGGGAATTATATTATGTATGTACGATGAATGAGCTCCTAGGTTTGGCATAAAGAGTTCCTTAGTCATATGTCGATAATTTTCACCGTTGACATTCGTCGCCTGGCCTTGAGAATTTTCGAATTATCTCATGCCTGTATAAGGCACAGTTGTCCTGAGGCAATACAATGATTTTTGATATTTTCATCGAGAGTTGCGACGTTTTGGAGAACAGTAACGGCAGTTTTGCCTGTTGACGTGGCCGTTTAAGTGCAAATAAGTTTCGTCGCTCCAAAAAATAGGATTTACAGTGCGAAAACGCCCCAACATCATTTCACAAAAATTTTTGCATAAATCAAAGTCGCTTTCTTTCAGTTCTTGAACGATTTGAGTTCTAAAAGGATGTAACTTTAGATCGTTTATTAAAATTTCATGTATAATCGCTGCTGAAAATCCCACTGAGGCTGCTCTTATTGAAAGTCGGGGATTTCCACGTAAGCTACTTTCAACCAGATTAATGTTTTCGTGAGTGCTTGAACATCAACTGGGCCCTGGCCGTGGAACATTCATAGCTAAAGCAGTTATGTGGAATCTCTGCACCCAAGAATTAACTAATTCGCCGAATACCGAACTTTGAACATAATTATCGGCGAGCTATTACATAAGAATCACTACTCTTAAAAAATGTCTCCACAGCGAACAAGCGATACTCACTCGACCACTACGACTTCATGACTGACAAATCCGCACAATCGGTAGTTCCAGCGGTGCCACCCTCTGCCCGCACCGTTTATTACTTTTTGATATAAACATATTTAAAAATATAAATTTGCCACCAAGACACCCTGTATAAGCGTGCTAACAAAGCACTAATATTATCCATAGCTTAATTTTATTCCTTTTATTCCAAAAACAACGATCACAGCAGGATCACATTGCGTAACCTTGATTTTCAGATGTCAATTCCAGATTGAATAACGCAAAAACTTTATTTCCTGAGCTAAGATTCGATTGTAAACAACAGCTACCCAGAAAAACAATGACGTTGATTTGATGTGTCATCTGATATGTCTTGCTGATGCAATTTGACCATGACTTTTTATGAACAACTCTTAACTTGAATTTGTTTACAGATTTCCAAGTCTACTGATGGTTGGGTTAGCACATATCGCTCCTTTATTGCAACATAGTCATAACTAAAAAAGCTCTTTTGGAGAAAAATGCATTTTAAATTTTTAGTTTCCATACAAGTCTTAGAAAAATTTTTTCGAAAATATCTATTTTAGCACAATATAAAAGGTAGTACCGTTAACAATTCTGCATTGTTAACTCGAAAAACTTATTTTTTGAGATATGACTATGTTGCAATAAAGGAGCGATATGATATGTCGATATGCCTTTTTCCTAAAGAAGAGATACAACGGAGTATCGAAATACTGAAAAGAATTAACAACGGTAATTGATACAAATGACCACTAGCTCAAGCATCAAACAATAATTAAAATAAAAAAGGCTCGAAAATTATCAATAAGAAAACTGATGTTTAGTATTGTATGTTAAAGAAAACATTTTGTTGTCGGGTTTCCATTACATGTTTAAACTGTTTACACATTTAGATTTTACACCAACTAATTGAAACAAAAGTTGAGCCAGACATAGCTCGCATTGAACTTCAAATTAGTTAGTTAAACGACATTTTCCCCAAGCAATAATAGTTCATGTTAAGATTGCTTTATGTAAGCAGCGTTACAATAGAAAGATTACCTTTTCAGCGGAAATTAAATTTCTGTTTGCATCAAAAAACCCTCTATAAAAAAACAAAACAATTTAAGAGCAAACCAGAATACCAACAAGGGTAAACCAGAATATTTAAGATCAGAATAAATTTTGGAAAACCAGGACGTATGGCAAAGTATGGTAAAATCACTTTGGAAGACTTTTGTTTATGAAATTCCTATGGATTCTGTATTTTCATTTCTTATTTATTGATTTATTTGGCCTTAAGCTTAATTCATAATAACTCAAAAGCAGAACAGCATGGTACTACTTTAGGCAGCTAAAAATAAACTTGATATAATATTTATTCAAGAGTAAAATAAACATTTAAAAATGTTGTAAAATATTCTCGGCAAATTTTTATATTTTGTGTTTTTCTATAAATCATATCTCTGCATGGGTCATAAATCATTTCAACGCTTTTATAAATGAAATATATACGAAATATAAATTTTGTAAGTTTTTCACTTACTTGTTGTTTATGCGAGTAAATATTTATTTCCGATAAGAAAATCATATTGAAAAATATGTTAATATTACATTTGCCACTCTTCGTAGGCTTCATTTAATGCATTCAAACACACATTAAATAGTACAATATTTAATAAGCTTTTCTCATTGTCTTCTAAAACGTAGTAAATCCAAGAAAACACTCTTTGTAGACTTCATGGAATGCATTCAAACACACATTAAATAATACAATATTTGATAAGCTTTTCTCGTTGCCCTCAAAAAAGTAACATATCTTACAAAACACTTGTTTTAGGCTTCAGGGAATGCATTCAAACGGTTATTAAATAATACAATATTTAATAAGCTTTTCTCATTGTCTTCAAAAATGTACTAACTCCAAGAAAACACTCTTTGTAGACTTCATGGAATGCATTCAAACTCACATTAAATAATACAATATTTGATCAGCTTTTCCCGTTGCCCTCAAAAAAGTAACACACCCAACAAAGCACTCTTTGTAGACTTCATGGAATGCATTCAAACACACATTAAATAATACAATATTTGATCAGCTTTTCCTGTTGCCCTCAAAAAAGTAACAAATCCCACAAAATACTTTTTTTTTGACTTCATGGAATTCAAACAGCATCATTGAATTTTATTTAAGAGTATGAGTAATTTTGCCTCTTCTCCCTACCGTTTGCAATAACTGTATGCCAAACTCTGTGAAGCCGTTAGACTTAAAACCGCTTCCGAGCAAAATTGTTATCAACAAATTTAATAATATCAACAATTAAAGTCAATATATTTTAAGATTTTTTCCAGCGAAAAATACTACGGTTACGTAACAAATGTAGACACAATAACGACATATGAAAACAATGCATTAATTAAATTGTTCAACAACAATATTGAAAACGATGCCACACACAAACAGCCAACCAAACTAATGCTCATACATACATTACATACTCATGTATAATATTTAAAGAGAGAAAGAGAGAGAGAGAGTGAAATTAAACCAAACATGTGGTTTAACAGCTAAATCATGAAAGTCTTATTAACACTTATATTTGTTGGCTCAAATTAAGTGTTAATTAAGAAGAAAATTGTTTTTAAGAGAAACTAATATAAATTCGTTCGAGGGTGGCGACAAGTGTTAAACTTAAAGCACTTTTACATATTTAAAAAAGATATAACACACTGAGAAAAAAATATTATGAACATTTTGCAAAATAAATGAAGGTCTAAAATTTAAGCAACGCACGACTACTGCATACATATTTATTTATGTACACAGTCGATGGAAGCAAAACATTTACTGCCTTATTTATAAAAAAATTTTCAAGTTTATTAAGCTGTTATTCCACTGATTTCTATACATAATTTGTACAATAAGAGCTTAATAAACATGAAAAAGTTTTTATAAATAAGGCTGTTAATCTTAAGCTGGCATATTTAATCGAGAATAACTTTATGATGCAGACTCCAATTGACTAATATTTCGATTACGTTATGTGCAATAATACCGAAGCTTATTGTATGATATCTACACCCCCTGGGGAACAGGTTTTGCCTTGGCGTATTCCTAACTTGGGCGCTCTGTTTTTCGGGGAAAAGAGGGGAAGGAGTCACTCGTTTGGTGCAGCAAAGAAAACTCTAGAAAGCCGCATGACTTATGTTGTGTTAGCTTCCGAAACCCTTACCAAGGGTATAAATTGGCAGAACGGGGATAAGCATGGCCCCCGGGTAGTTCTGCTTGCGCTTCGACCCGGGCTGATCATGGTTGAGGTGCCTACCTTGGCTGAAACGTTCTAGCTGTGGTTGAAACCTAAAGCGCAGGAAGGGAGTGTTAGTATCCTTGATAATTGTTTGGTATGTGGCTTTTTTCGAGGACTAACAAACTCCCGAGGATCTGTTGCTTATACAACAGATACCTGTACTGTAAGTAACCGGTGGTGATGGTTGACGGGTGATGTGGTTTAAGGGCTGATGCTCTTAGTGGGTTTCGGCCTACCAACTCATTAGGCCTTCTCTTCCATTAATTGCTGGGAAATTGCATACAGGAGGGATTAGAAGGCCCGAACTCCTCAACAAAAAGTTGCTCAGTTGGCTACAAACATGTGGCATAAATTGCTACCTGTGTAAGCCTGGTAAGCCACACGGGGGCGCTGGTGAATAGTGAATAATTCACTACGTTGAACTGGTCTATCATCAGATAAGGCGGTAAGGCAGGTGCTGATGTAAATCTTTTTCACAACTGTATGACATCTACGATCTATTCATTTCGACTACTACTTACCACAACAGCCATCTATTGCAAAACGGCGGAAATAATAGCTTTAGATATCGTAGATATATATCGTATATTCAAAAATAGCTTTAAATATCGTATATAGTTGTTGTTAAAAAAAATTTTATTGCACTTTTGTTTCAATCCATGAATCCCTTTATGGGTCCGTATTCAAACGATTTATTAATTGATTTAGCTCTGGCTTCGGCAGAACATATACTAAAATTGCAACGATACCGAGAAGATTAGCATGGCCCTTACGTAAGGGGCCATGCCATATGTGTCATAAAAACCAATTTGGCTTGACAATGTTTGTTATGTTATTTTCGTTTATTTCATCAAATTTTTATTATATCTATTTAGTGATTTTTATTAAACAAGCTTAATGAGCAATACTGTTCATGTCACAATCTTAACACTCTTATTTGAGTTACTGACTATAGCGTAAACTCAACGCTTTGCTCTTAATGCCCTAATTTAGGTTACACTGTAATAAAGGTTGTTATCGAAGTTTCACTGCATTCTCTTGTTTTTAAAAGAGGTATAAAGTGTTTAAATTTCGCATTAAGCTCCCACACTCAGTTCTGTATAATATAATTTTTCATATCATTAATTTTGGAAATATGTTTTCAAAATGTTATTTCCATTGATTATAATCGCCTTAAAGTGGACAGTTGAGGCCTGATCTACTTATGAGCTTTTTATCAGTGACAAAAAAAGACTTTAAAATAAAAACAAAACGTTTTTTTACTCACAATCATTCTTTCTTCATCAGAAACAAAAATAAATTGCCTGAAACAAGCAGTAGGAAGTTTAATTACTTATATAATATTTTTTAAACTCAATATAATTATCGTGTCCATTAAAATTTTAATCAACTTTTCAACATCAACTTATTAAACATAAAATGCAAGCAACCCCATAAAATAAATTATTATTGAATTTAGTTTTCTACGGTTGTTAAACACACGCCACTGACGCCAAATGTAGTAGTGCTCATGCAGCGCACAACAACTCTTTCACAACGAATATTGATGGTGTTTGATAGCGGAAATGATGTACGACAAAGTTCTGAATAGACAGCTACACTTACACATAATTGGCATATAAATAAGTGTTGAAGTAAGCGAAGTTAAGAGGATATTGGAAGGATGAACAAAGGTGGATGGATGGCACAGCGAAAGTCTCTTGTTTAATTGTTGACTGTTATAAATCAATAAATATATATTAGCCAACAATTATTGTATCAATATCAATGTGTCTTTAATAAGCGAGGGCGGTTTGACATTGAAGCTACATAAGTAGGAACAAACGCTTTTTTCAAAAACTATATATTTCTCAACATAGTCTCGATACGACTCTGGCAACCCCTCAAAGTACGCGTTAGTCTAATGCTGTGTAAACCAGTGCGTTGTTTTTGCTTCTTTAAACGTGGTTTTTTTTATTGCATCAATCAATTGATCCAATAATGCACGATAATACTTTCCTGTGATTGTGGATCCTTTTTCAAGTTAATCGATGAGTAATATTCCGTATGCATTCCAAAATACAGTGATCATAACCTTGTCAGCCGAATTCCCTAACTAGATTTTCCGGTATGCGGTGGTGGACCCACGTTTTATGAACAGTTATTAACCAACGCCAAAAATTAACAGGATTACGCTTTATCATGTCCAAATACCGATGCGAAGTATTCTTTTGAACTCGTTTATTTTCGACACTGAGTAAATTTTCATACAAAATGTTGAACACACGTTAATATGATATGTATCTGCACCGGTGCACCGCAACTATAAGTACACCAGTTGTTTACTTAATCATTTTCACATTCGAGTACTTTAAACATTCATTGATGCGTTGGTATTTATACCTGTCGTTTGTTTGTGCAATTTTGATACATTAAAAATGTATCCAATCACTTTCGAATCTTGTGTACTTTTTGAGAGTAAAAGAAACGACCACATAAAAGAGTGTTGTTGTTACTAGCACTTAGTAAGAGCAACATTTTGAGAATTTTCTATTTTCGTTTCTAATCGTTTTCTCACGACGTCGTCACAAAATCAACTTGTGAAAACAACACTCTCGATACGTTCGTTTGCTGTGTATATGCGTCACCTTTTATTTAACATTAACTGAAATCTTGGCTGTCAGATTTAATAATTTGCAACCATGTTGAAGATTTTGAAAGTAACATACTAAATGATGATTTTAGGATTGTTTTTGCTCAAAAATTTGCGACGAAAATTGAATTCGAACCAAATTTTTTCCACAATTGGTTATATGCATGTGTAACTATGCATTTATTGCAGTTATGATGAAAGTCAAGAAATAAAAATTATTATAAATGAAGGAACATAAAATAAAAGAAATTTGATAAAAATAAGTTTCATAAAAAATGTATTTTTTTGAAGTAAAAGTTATTATTTTATTCGACAGTGTGTGGCATGACGGTCTCATATATATAAAATGATGCTGCTAAATTTTCCAAGATACATTATCATATTAATCCAAAGCTTTCTATCCAACAAAAGTTATAAGGTGTACATTGGTAAAACATCTTCGTCGAAAGTAGCAATCACAGCAGGATGCCCCCCAGGATCATGCCTTTCGCCGATCCTATACAATATTTTTACGTCAGATTTCCCGTCGCTTGTTAATTGCTCATCATCTATATTCGCAGACGACACTGCCATTCTGTGTCACGACATACTCGCTGAGAACATTATAAAAAAACCTTCAAGACGACTTAGTACTAGTGGTGGAATACTTTAATAAATGGAGAATTCTTATCAACGCCCAGAAAACTAAAGCAATATACTTCACTAGAAGACGTAAACCTATTTTTAATCCGCAAGGAGATCTCTTGTTTAATAACACATATGTCAAGTGGGAATCCAAAGTTAAGTTATTCTTGACCCAATGGTGACCTTGGCGATTATGTTTCCTATATAATAAATAAAGTAAACAATGTTACTAGATTATTATATTCTTTCGTAAATATAAAGTCTAAGTTTCTAAGTCGGGATAATAAAGTTATAATTTTTAAATCCAGTTTTAAGTCTGTTTTGTACTATGCAGCCCCAGTATGGAGTGACGTTGCTGAATGTCATATAAATAGGCTTCAAATTAGTCAAAACAAATTGCTGAAAATGATATATGTATAACCTGCCATGGCATTTTTTTACCCAACGCCTTCATGATATTAATCGTATTGACACAGCGAAGGATGCAATTGCAAAGCTTACAACTAATTACAATACCAGATATGAAATTTCTGATTATAAACCTATTAACAGATTAAATGTAAACACGTAGCAATAAGTTTTATCTTAAAATCAAAAAAAAAATTATTTTTTATTTATATATATATTTTTTTTTTCTCCCAATAAATTTTTATTACTTTTCCCTAAATCTTTATAAATATTATTATAATATAAAACAACATTGACTGTAAACACGTATTAATTTCTAAGTAGAAAAAGTCAATTTTCTACCTGAACTCTTAAAAAAATTTATTATACAATTTTAATAACATCAAATATTAGTATAAAATAAAAAAAAGTTATTATTTTGACCGGTTTTGTATTAAATATGTTCAAATAAAATATGTGTATATATTTTCTTCAACACACGATCGCCAAAACCTTCTGGCAACGCCGCGTTTACCGAGTGTAAGTGAGTAAATACATAAAACTGAACACACACACTCTCATGGGTAAGATAAAGGTGCGACTGCAAATTTTTACATACAAATACTATTTTCGATTGCCGAATGTGGAAAAAATATGCGAGAAATCAAATCAAGCAGCCACCGCATACAAACTTGTTTGGGTATGTTATATACTCTAGTTAACAGACGTAAGCTCTAACGAGTAGAAAATATAACGAGTGATTTTTTTGCTATTATCTTTTTGGCAACACTAGTTTTGACAGCTCACGCACGTTTTGTATCTTGTGTCACTGTCAAACATCTTCAGTTTGGTCTATAATTTAATCATGAATCGTCTTACAAACGAACAACGCTTGCAAATTATTGAATTTTATTACCAAAACGCGTGCTCTGATAAGAAAGTTCATCGCGCGCTTCTTCCATTTTATGGTCAGTTTAATCGACCTACTGAGGCTTCTATTCGGGCTATTGTAAAAAAATTTCGCACCAAATTTACATTGTTGGACATTAAACCACCAACACGCTTACGTAGAGTGCGAACTGAAGAAAATATCGCAGCCGTATCGGCCAGTGTTGGTGATGACCGTGAATTATCGATTCGGCGCCGTTCGCAGCAATTGGGCCTCTGTTACACCACTACGTGGAAAATTTTGCGGAAGGATTTGGGTGTGAAGCCTTATAAGATACAGCTGGTGCAAGAATTGAAGCCAAACGACCTACCACAACGCCAAATTTTTGCTGAATGGGCTCTTGAAAAGTTAGATGAAGATCCACTTTTTTATCGAAGAATTGTGTTCAGCGACGAGGCTCATTTCTGGTTGAATGGATACGTGAACAAGCAAAACTGCCGTATTTGGAGTGAAGAGCAGCCAGAAGCATTGCAAGAGCTACCAATACATCCACAAAAAACAACCGTTTGGTGCGGATTATGGGCTGGCGGCATCATTGGGCCGTATTTCTTCAATGATGATGCGAATCACAACGTTACTGTGAATGGTGAGCGTTACCGTGCGATGATAACAAACTTTTTTTTGCCCAAAGTGGAAGAGCTTGACTTGCATGACATGTGGTTTCAACAAGACGGTGCCACATGCCACACAGCACGCGAAACAATGGACCAATTGAGAGGCGAGTTCGGTGAACAGTTTATTTCACGCTTGGGACCAGTCAATTGGCCGTCCAGATCGTGCGATTTAACGCCTCTAGACTATTTTTTGTGGGGCTATGTTAAAGCTAATGTCTATAGCGACAAGCCCGCTTCGATTGACGTACTGGAAACCAACATTGCCAACATTATTCGTGAGATACCGGCCGAAATGTTGGAAAGAGTATGCCAAAATTGGACTAAGCGGATGGACCATTTGAGGCGCAGCCGCGGCCAACATTTGCATGAAATAATCTTCAAACATTAAATTATATCGACCTAACTATCGATCCAAATAAATATTTCATGCATTTTTCTGAATTTTATGTGTTTTTTTTTTTAATTTCCGATGGTTCTTATAAAATCACCCATTACTTGTGCAAACAATATGTGGTGGCTAATCACACCGCAACTCGATTAAGACGGGTGTACTTAGATCATTAAAAAAGCCTCCGGTTGCAAATCTCTGATGTTTGTTATTTCAGCAATCTCACCTAACATGACGCGGCGATCATTCTTAACAATATAGAGGATTTTCTTGATATTTTATTTAGTAACTACCTTTTTTTTGGCCTTCCAGCTTATGGTATTCTTGCAGTGCTTGCTCGACCGCATTTAAATTTCGCAAACCAATATTTAACATGTAATCTGCTGGAACAGACTCACCGTGATGTTTATCGAGCTTTTCTTTTGTCTCTTTCTCTGTATCCCCTTTTAAATAATAGTGTCTAATCACTGCACGAAATTCATTTTATCCACAACCACAGCAAATAAACTAATCGATAAATTTGTGTGAAAATTTAACAGCTGACGTTTGACAGATCGTTATTTCAAAAAAAAAAAAATTGTTTGTGTTTGTGCTGCCATTTAGCGCTAGCTAGCTTTACATCAATCTGTCTTCGAATGTATACTCTTTTGAATTTTTTTATAAGGTGGTGTGAACCTAATAACACAAAAACCACAATTTCCCTAAACACAAAACCCGCAATTTTGATATTCACCCATCGAAATAAGTAAAATACAAAAAGTAATTGAGTCGCTTTGTCATATTTTTATACTACTTTTATATAATTTTTAGCCAGCAAATGAAAGAGATTAAATTGTAACCTATGACTAAAAATGACAAAAACGTAAACAAATACATCTGTTTATAAATAAGCGTCAGTGTTAATAATCGAGAAGAGTAAGAAAAGTCACACATCTGGTGAATGTTGCGAGACGCATAAATAATTTAGTTTATTCGCGGCAAATTATATGCCGCGAATAAACTTGTATTGCAATCAAAGAAATTTCTTAAATTCTTAACATATAATTTGAAACGTGTCATTTTTTAAACATATCGCTCCTTTATTGCAACATAGTCATAACTCGAAAAAGCTTGTTTCGAAAAAAACACATTTCAAATTTATAGCTTCCATGCAAGTCTTAGGAAATTTTTTTAGAAAATATCTCCTAAAGGAAACAGCTTAAAAGTAATTTGAATAAATTTCGCGCACAATATAAAAGGAAGTACTATCAACAATTATGCATTGTTAACTCGAAAAGCTCATTTTTTGAGATATGACTATGTTGCAATAAAGGAGCGATAAGCATGCACATGTTTGCTACTACTAACTTCGAGAAATTTAGACGCCAACAAAAAAAAATGTTTGTGTTTGACAATATAAAGGGTGTTTTTTTAAGCTAGATAGAACTTTAAATTGTAAAAAGTAACACAAAAAATTTAATTTTGATGAAACATTTTTTTTATTTGTTTCAGTATACTCTGACAAATCATCATGAATAGACTCACGCTTGAACAACGCTACGAAATTATCCAAATATACTGCTCTAGAGCAGTTGGCAACTGACCCGTTGTTTTATCGCAAAATTGTGTTCAGCGATGAGGCGCATTTTTGGCTTAACGGGTTTGTTAATAAGCAAAATTGCCGCATATGGAGTGAGACCAATCCACAAGAGACCCTACAGACTCCATTACATCCAGAAAAATGCACTGTTTGGTGCGGTTTTCATGCTGGTGGCATCATCGGACCTTATTTCTTCAAAAATGAGGCCGGAGCTCGCGTTACGGTCAATGGAGATCGTTACCGCACCATGATCAATGATTTTTTGTTTGAAAATATGGATGACATTGATCCGGAGGAGATGTGGTTTCAACAGGATGGCGCTACGTGCCATACGGCGAACGCAACCATCGACGTACTGAAATCAAAATTTGGCGATAAGTTGATTTCGAGAAATGGACCTGTCAATTGGCCTCCAAGGTCGTGCGATTTGACACCTCTCGATTATTTCCTGTGGGGCTACGTGAAGTCACTGGTTTATGCTGATAAACCAGCAACAATTGACGCCTTGGAGGCCAGCATTGTTCGTGTTGTTCGTGACATACGGCCAGCAGTGCTCGAAAAAGTGGCCCAAAATTGGACGTCCAGAATGCGCTTCGTCAAGAACAGCCGCGGTGCCCATATGCCCGAAATCATTTTCAAATGTTAATGTCACGTATTGATCTTTCGAATAAAAAAAAATTTTGATTACAATTTAATTTTTTGTGTTATTTTTTACAATTTCAAGTTCTATCGGGCTTAAAAAAACACCCTCTATAATACGAATATTATAAATTTAAAATCAACTAGAAATGTCAAAAAATACAACGTTAGCTATTAGGTGTACAACTTTGCTGCCGCCAATTTGAAATAGATGGCTGTAACGGTAAGTAGTAGTCGAAACAAATACATCGTAGATGTCATAAAATAAGCTTCGGTATTTGTAAACATAACGTAATCGAAATATTAGTCAATTTGTGTCTGCATCATAAAGTTATTCCCGATTAGACATGTCAGCTTACGAGCCAAATTCTCGTCATATGGGGGAGGTTTTTCTAAAATGTCTATGGTGAGACTGCTCTTAGTAAAACAAACATGGCGAAAGGTGTTTCAACGTTTCAAGAGTGGTGACGTCGACATCCAGCATGGCGGCGAAAGAGAGACAGTTTTCGAAGATGCAGAATTGGAGCCATTACTTGATCAAGACTCGTGTCAAAGGCAACAAGAAATGGCAGTATCATTTGGAGTGATGCGACAAGTCATTTTAAAATGCCTGAAAGAATGGAAATAATTCAGAAACAAGGAATTTGGGTGCCCTACGATGTTGAACGGACTTTGTTTGTTAGTGTTTGTGAAAATCTGCTTGCAAGGCAAAGACGCAAGAAATTCCTGCATCGCAATGTGGCTGGAAACGACAAATGGGTTCATTATGATAATCTCAATAGCAGAAAATTTTCACGGTTTCAAGCTTTTCCTCAGTATTTGGTGAACTTTTCCTCAGCTCGGTGAAGTATATTATGAGTTTTTAAAAGCTACTTGGAACAAGCACAGGAATTGTTATCGAACGCAAGTAATGCGTTTGAGCCAAGCATTGAAAGACAAACGGCCGCAATACAACGAGAGATATGATAAAGTCATTTTACAGCATGACACAGCTTGACTCCATATTGCGAAAGTGGTTAAGACTAACTTGGAAGCGTTGAAACGGGGAAACCCTACCTCACCTGCCGTACTCTGCACACGTTGTTCCCTCGAACTATTACCTGGCTGACCAGCAGTTCTGGTCTTATAAGAAGTAAGAAATTGGATCGATTCTCGGGGATCGCTTCAAAAGATGACCAGTTTTTTGAAGGCGGGATTCGCACGTTTTCCAGAAGATGGGGAAAAGTAGTAGCAAGCGATGGATAATACTTTAATCATAAATGTTTAACCAGTTTATTACAATAAAGCCTAGAGTTTCGAAAAAAAAACGGCGGGCAGCAAAGTTGTTCACTAAGAAAATTTTGCATAAGAATAACAACAGTGAACATAATACACGGAGGCCTAAAACTAATCACTATAGCGTAATACGTAATAGGTTTTGCAAACGGTAGTTTACGTCAATCATTTTCGGCATTTGTGAACTAGACAGCTGCAGAATACGAAGTGAGAAATAATGGAGTGATATAGATGTACACCACTTGAAAGTCGAATAATTGAGTCGTTTTTTTTCAACAAGATTTTAATCAAAAATCGTAAGGAGTGGTTAGGCGCATTTTATTTAAACGATAACGGCAATAAACAAAATCAGCGTGTGATGCAAGAAAACCATTACATCTACTCAAGACTACTGTGTAGTGCGTGTCCACGCGAGAGGAGTGCTCGGACCGTATTATTTTAGGGATGCCATTGGCAATACAATTACTGTTACTGGTGAACGCAACAGGAGCACGATAAGCGACTTCTTACTGCCGAATTATATAATTATATACCTTGATGAACATGAGATTTCAACAAAACGGTGCAACCGCGTACGCAGCAGGAGCCAAAATGGATATAGTGAAGGAAGTATTTCCTGGTCGCGTTATCTCCCGAATTGGCGGTTTGGTATAGTCAAAACGATTTTCCGATTTAACCAACATCTTTCTTTAAGGCTACTTTAATCCTCGGGTCTACGCCAACAAGTCCCAGATAATCACCAGCCCTTAAGGAGAATATTAGACAGCAATGCTGATAGTTATCAACAGATATATTGCGGATAATAAAACGAGTGCCTCGATGGCTGATTTGGTAGAGTACGCGACCAACAGTCTTGAGGTCGCTGGTTCGGTTCCTGCCTCAGACCCTGGATGTTACCGCAGAAAAGCAAACCAAAATCGCAATTTTTGTGTTTGTTAAAAAAAAAATGTGTATCAACATTAGCGGCAGCCACTTGGCTGATATCATATTTTCCAAATTAACAGAAAAAAATGTGTGGGTGCCAATAAAGATTTGCAAAACTCAAAATTATTTTTTTTTATTTAGTAAAAAATGTATTCAAATTAAATTGGATGGTTAACTTTGCGATACCTTGTACATAACGGCATAAGTGCGATTCTTGAAACTTTCGAGAAGATAAAGCAAAATGCCTTGTATAGTATGGTTGTTGTAGCACTAATGACCATACTCGGTGCAGCTCTCTGGTATAAACTGATAAAACGTAAATAAATTTGTATGAGATTTTATTTAACAGCTCACGAACTATTGAATTATCACTTATTATAATTTGTTTATCTATTGTGCATTGTTTTATTCAAATAAACAACAAATTATTTTAAAATTAAATAATTGTTTATACACATATGTGGATACATATGGATATGCAGACGTGTATTTAAAACACCACTACTGTAGTATAAAAACAATAAGCTTTTGTTTATAAAGGGTGATTTTATAAGAACTATCGGAAATTTAAAAAAAAAAACACACATAAAATTCAGAAAAATGCATGAAATATTTATTTGGATCGATAGTTGGGTCGATATAATTTAATGTTTGAAGATTATTTCATGCAAATGTTGGCCGCGGCTGCGCCTCAAATGGTCCATCCGCTTAATCCAATTTTGGCATACTCTTTACTCTTTCCAACATTTCGGCCGGTATCTCAAGAATAATGTTGGCAATGTTGGCTTCCAGTGCGTCAATCGAAGCGGGCTTGTCGCTATAGACATTAGCCTTAACATAGCCCCACAAAAAATAGTCTAGAGGCGTTAAATCGCACGATCTGACTGGTCCCAAGCGTGAAATAAACTGTTCACCGAACTCGCCACTCAATTGGCGGTGTGATTAGCCACCACATATTGTTTGCACAAGTAATGGGTGATTTTATAAGAACCATCGGAAATTAAAAAAAAAACACATAAAATTCAGAAAAATGCATGAAATATTTATTTGGATCGATAGTTAGGTCGATATAATTTAATGTTTGAAGATTATTTCATGCAAATGTTGGCCCAAATGGTCCATCCGCTTAGTCCAATTTTGGCATACTCTTTCCAACATTTCGGCCGGTATCTCACGAATAATGTTGGCAATGTTGGTTTCCAGTACGTCAATCGAAGCGGGCTTGTCGCTATAGACATTAGCTTTAACATAGCCCCACAAAAAATAGTCTAGAGGCGTTAAATCGCACGATCTGGACGGCCAATTGACTGGTCCCAAGCGTGAAATAAACTGTTCACCGAACTCGCCTCTCAATTGGTCCATTGTTTCGCGTGCTGTGTGGCATGTGGCACCGTCTTGTTGAAACCACATGTCATGCAAGTCAAGCTCTTCCATTTTGGGCAAAAAAAAGTTTGTTATCATCGCACGGTAGCGCTCACCATTCACAGTAACGTTGTGATTCGCATCATCATTGAAGAAATACTGCCCAATGATGCCGCCAGCCCATAATCCGCACCAAACGGTTGTTTTTTGTGGATGCATTGGTAGCTCTTGCAATGCTTCTGGCTGCTCTTCACTCCAAATACGGCAGTTTTGCTTGTTCACGTATCCATTCAACCAGAAATGAGCCTCGTCGCTGAACACAATTCTTCGATAAAAAAGTGGATCTTCATCTAACTTTTCAAGAGCCCATTCAGCAAAAATTTGGCGTTGTGGTAGGTCGTTTGGCTTCAATTCTTGCACCAGCTGTATCTTATAAGGCTTCACACCCAAATCCTTCCGCAAAATTTTCCACGTAGTGGAGTAACAGAGGCCCAATTGCTGCGAACGGCGCCGAATCGATAATTCACGGTCATCACCAACACTGGCCGATACGGCTGCGATATTTTCTTCAGTTCGCACTCTACGTAAGCGTGTTGGTGGTTTAATGTCCAACAATGTAAATTTGGTGCGAAATTTTTTTACAATAGCCCGAATAGAAGCCTCAGTAGGTCGATTAAACTGACCATAAAATGGAAGAAGCGCGCGATGAACTTTCTTAACAGAGCACCCATTTTGGTAATAAAATTCAATAACTTGCAAGCGTT
The DNA here is from genome assembly GCA_914767995.1 of Thecocarcelia acutangulata. NCBI lineage: Eukaryota > Metazoa > Arthropoda > Insecta > Diptera > Tachinidae > Thecocarcelia > Thecocarcelia acutangulata. The sequence continues at coordinate 31,763,941 of OU612094.1, read as the reverse complement.
GTTCGTTTGTAAGACGATTCATGATTAAATTATAGACCAAACTGAAGATGTTTGACAGTGACAAAAGATACAAAACGTGCATGAGCTGTCAAAACTAGTGTTGCCAAAAAGATAAGAGCAAAAAAATCACTCTTTATTACACTATATTATGTACATATGTATATAAGATTTTTGAAGGGTATTCCAAAATTAATGTAAACGTTTAATTTGTCGCCATTCGTGCTGTAAATTGTTATTAGACCTAAACAACAATTTGAAAGTTTACAACATGTCTTCATTAAAGAATATTATTTGAAATGCAATTAAATTAAGGAATGCTGATTTTTCGAGCAAAATCATTAGTCACCGAAATTGCCGCTTTTGGGGTTCTGAGACTGACGAAAAGCAAATATACACAACAGTGCCAGCTTGTGGAGCGACTCGATATTTCAGTACTTTCTGTCAAAATTAGATGATATTAATGTGGCCAATATGTGGTTTCAATAACACGGTGCCACTTGCCATACACCCTGTAATATAATTTGATTACTGCAGGAGACATTTTTCTCATTTCTCTCATTGCAGAGTGCGCCCCAAGCTCATGCGATTTATTATCATTAGATTTATTTTTATGGAACTGTTTGAAATCACAAGTCCATGTCAACAAGCCCACAACTATCGTGATTATTAAAGGAGAAGATCCCACGCTGCACTAACAAAATTCAGCTACATTTATGCAAAATTTTCACAGAAACTTCGTCCAACGAGTGTATGCTCGTAGATGCATGCAAAGCCACGTAGGCCAATAAACCTGTTGGGTGAAGCAGCCCAGGCCCTTTGCCTCCGAATTTAGTTTTGAACACAACTATCAAGAATATTCAAAATGCAATCTTTATTTCTTGAACTTAGAGTTAAAACTCTTTTTGTCTGGAGACTTAGAACAAAGTTCCTTAAGTTAATACATAATTGTATTAACAATTTTATATTACAAAATAGCCTTTTTATAGCAGAAAATGGCTATGAATTTTAAGCCGCGTGGAAAATTAAGATATAATTTGACAAGCAAATAGTTAAGGCTGACAATTAGGCGATAACAAACATGGTAAAATAATAATCGATTATTTCTATCAGCTGTTAGACAGTGGCGCAACAAAACCTATCCTATTTATTTTTTAATTCACTATAAAAATAACAATCAAAAGACTAAAAATCAAGTTTGCTATTTAACATTTATATCATGGGTTAATTTTGGAATACCATTTAATAGCTTAATATATAATTAATTAGTTACCTGCGGATAATTAGTTTAGCATCAGCATAATATTTCAGATAAGTCCATTTAATTAAACAAATTTGTGAAACAAAAAAGGGGCAATTTCGTAATAGGTTCATTGAACCGAATCGATTTAATAGTAAATTGATTTTTATCACCGAAAATATATTTATTTAATATTTATTGAACTCATTTTGTATAATATTACAATATGGAAATAAGCTTTTCTTAGAAAAATACTTATTTTCAAAAGCTTAATAAATAAGAAGCTACTCAAATAGAACTGATTAAACAAGCAATCAATAATAAATTATAATAATGAAATGTTCTAGTAATAATTTTAGTGGTTACACGAACTGGATGCTTGTGGTTCCATAGTAACGACCGCAAAACAAAAAGTTGGCGCCACTGCTTGAATTCATGAATTTGCCGTACCATCTATAAAAACTTAATAAATAAAATATATATCATAATATATTTAATTTTTTTTTATTTGGCAATATAAATTAAAATATATTTAATATATAATTATTTAATCTTGTTTAGATAAATATTTCTTATTTTTGCAGCTAAAGATCGCCTTATGTTATATAGAAAGTATTTGTTTTCAATATTTCGATAACAATTTGTTATCATCGTCAGGAAAACATATACTGCACTGATTTCTATACAAAATTTAGCTTAAGAGCTTAATAAACATGAAAATATTTTTATAAATAAGGACGATAATATATAACATATTAATTTTCCTGACGAGCATAACAAATTGTTATCGAAATATTGAAAATAAATACTGATAAATTTTTTTTTATAACATAAAACGATTTTTATCTGCAAAAATAAGAAATGTTTATAAATAAATATAGTTTAAGAAACTAAAAAACACACTTCGATTTCAAACTAATTATCCATATAACCAGTTTTTTTTTTTTTTTTTTTTTTGTAACTCCCAAAATAGCTTTCAGGAATCGCCAAAATCCACCCTTTTCCCCGGAAATAATATGGCAACTTCAATTTCCGCACTAAATCGAATGACCGTTAATAGTTGAGATACACGTTCCACGGCCGAAACGCGCACCGAGTATGAAAACCCGGTTCCGATTCAATTAGCGAAGCGGTTCCGAGTATTTTTCGGAGTTTCCAAAGTCGGCTTCAGGAAATGTCAATATGCCCCACTTTTACCGAAACAATAGGGCCACTACAATTTTCGAACTAAAGCGAAAGTTTATAGTTCAGATGCATGTTGCACGACAAAAACTTGCAGCGTGTATGAAAACACGCTTCCAAACCGGTTAGTGAAGTGATTCCGAATTTTTTTGGGAATCCCCAAAATACCCCCACTTTCCCGTAAGCAATACGACAACTCCAATTTTTACACTAAAGCAGCAATACTGTTTTATACACCTACATATGTATGTAATAGTCACTCATATCGCATGGATTTCAAGTGTTGCAAACATACAAGTGAAACTAACATATGCGTTTTAAAATCTAAAAATCAAATCAATTTTTAATAAAAAAAAACGATTTGTGGTCTAGTTCATGTAGCAACCCAGTGCTTCTATCTTAAAATGTTTCATTATTATACCTATTCGACATATTTTACTTAACAATCATTTTAATTAACAAGTAATCCAGTTTTGCTGGAATTCATTCTTATATAAACTATCTGTACCATTTGTTTTCATAGAAATTTTCATTTGTCTTTTACAACGGGTGTCCAAAATCGAGGTATTGTTTTAATTTTAATACAAAAAAAATACCGTTTTCAGTTATTTAAAATATGTTGATTTCAGTTTGTTACAACTAAACTCCAATTAAAAATTGTGTTTGTCAAACGTCCCCTCGCCTTCCCTCGCTTCCGGCTCGACAGCTTGCCAAACTTTTACCAAAATTATCAAACACGTTATTCAATAAACTCTTCTCAATGGTTTATATCTGCTCGGTAATGTTGCTTTTAAGCTCTTGAACTGTTAAACTGTTTCTGTTTCAAAAAATAGCATAAAAAATCTAAATGTTTTAAAGTTTACGATTTTAGTGGCCAATTTAGTGCTCTTCTACTGTAAATAATGCGATTTTCGAACCATTATTTCGGAAAACCCACAGTTTCTATTTCTGTTTGAGAAGTGCCACCATCCTCTAAACTTTCCACAACACAAAAGGCTTCAAAATATTTCTCACATAGCAATTTCCGTAGAGCGTAATTACATTTGCACAAAAAATATGGTCCTTCGGGCCACAAACCATTGCATTTTGTAAATGTGATGGCTTTTGGGTTCTCTTGCACCCAATTGCGGCAATTCTGCTTTTTCACATTGATCAAAAAATGTACTTTATCGTTAAAAAAAAATTTCATTTTCTTTTTGGGGTTCGATGGCCCAGGAAACCAATTGCCGAATCGTGTAAAAATGTATACTAACTGATTGGAATATATTTAGAATTTGAAGATAAAAATTTTAAAACAGAAAAATTTCAGCTAAATTAAAATGATACCTCAATTTTGGACACCCTGTATTTTCAAATATATCCTTCTACATCCTGTTCTACATTATATTTCTAGCAAACAATTTTTAACTTTGTGGCATTTTATATTCTGTGGTCGGTCTAAAGCATGCAGGTGCGTGCAATCATTTGCAAGAGTATTTACAGAACATAGAACTTTTATATTTTATTAAGCAAAAATTTTCTTAATTCCTTTATTACTTTCAGAACAATTAGTATAGGGTGTTTTTTTAAGCCCGATAGAACTTGAAATTGTAAAAAATAACACAAAAAATTAAATTGTAATCAAAATTTTTTTTTATTCGAAAGATCAATACGTGACATTAACATTTGAAAATGATTTCGGGCATATGGGCACCGCGGCTGTTCTTGACGAAGCGCATTCTGGACGTCCAATTTTGGGCCACTTTTTCGAGCACTGCTGGCCGTATGTCACGAACAACACGAACAATGCTGGCCTCCAAGGCGTCAATTGTTGCTGGTTTATCAGCATAAACCAGTGACTTCACGTAGCCCCACAGGAAATAATCGAGAGGTGTCAAATCGCACGACCTTGGAGGCCAATTGACATCAACTTATCGCCAAATTTTGATTTCAGTAAGTCGATGGTTGCGTTCGCCGTATGGCACGTAGCGCCATCCTGTTGAAACCACATCTCCTCCGGATCAATGTCATCCATATTTTCAAACAAAAAATCATTGATCATGGTGCGGTAACGATCTCCATTGACCGTAACGCGAGCTCCGGCCTCATTTTTGAAGAAATAAGGTCCGATGATGCCACCAGCATGAAAACCGCGCCAAACAGTGCATTTTTCTGGATGTAATGGAGTCTGTAGGGTCTCTTGTGGATTGGTCTCACTCCATATGCGGCAATTTTGCTTATTAACAAACCCGTTAAGCCAAAAATGCGCCTCATCGCTGAACACAATTTTGCGATAAAACAACGGGTCGAATCGACGACTGATTTTCAAAGTAAATTTGGATAATTTCGTAGCGTTGTTCAAGCGTGAGTCTATTCATGATGATTTGTCAGAGTATACTGAAACAAATAAAAAAAATGTTTCATCAAAATTAAATTTTTTGTGTTAATTTTTACAATTTAAAGTTCTATCTAGCTTAAAAAAACACCCTTTACTTGTCGGTGGAATTCTAAAAATAATGGATTTTATTTTAAATTGCATTTATTGAGTGTGTGTGTATGTGTGTGCAGATATGTTAATTGTTATCTGCTGTAAATGCAGATGTTTATTGATAAAAGATTTAATTTGTTGCGCTTCGAAACGAGTAATTATCCAATTAAAGAAAACTGGTTACTTATATAAAAGTAACCCAGAAAGCATAACAGAAACCTTTTAATAAAGCGATGTAACAGTTGGTTTTATCGACAATACATATTCCTATCTTTGTTTTCGTTTTTTACTCGATTGAAGAATTTTACACTCGATTCAAGAATTTTATACTTATTTTAAGTTATTGTAGGAGTGATTTTCTCGAAAACCCCTGTTTCGGTTTATTTTCAATACACTTGTGTGTTATTCGTTTTTAAATTTTTGTGTATAACTCACAATAAAAGCGCGTCAAAAATACTTAAATTTAGCACGAGCTTTTCTTTCTGTGTATCAGCAAAAATATTGCGAAAGTTTATGGAAAATGCAAAAAAATGAGCATAATTCAGTATCAACACTGGCGGCTGCCAATTGGCTGATATCATATTTTTCAAGTTGCAGAAAAAATTGTAAAGATTCAAAGAGAAATTTCCAACACTCAAAATAATGTTTTTATTTAGTAAAAAAAAACGAAACTGGATGATTAATTTTGTGCCACCTTGTATAAAAATAAATAATTTAAAAGCTCTTATAAATATTTCTGCTAAAAAACAATATCAAATACTTAAATTATGCCATCTTTTGTGCCAAAACATTATGTAAGGAATTTTTTATAAATTTTGTAATGGAAAAGAATACAAACAGCTTGTTTTTTATGTTGCCTAGCAAATTATATGTCGACATTTCGTAGGAGCTACCCCAATCATCAGTAGACTTGGAAACTTTTGAAAGCTGTTCTCAAACATTTAACTATAAAACAATGAGAATTTAAAAAAAAAAACAATGTTGTAACAAAACTGTTAAGAATTTTTATACCATCTAACCCAGTGTGCAGCTGCTGATCTGCTTGCTATAAATGTACAACACATTCACATAAACAACATAAAATTAAAAGCATAATAGACAAACAAACACACATGCATGATATAAAGTAGGCAAAATTCCAAGTAAATCAACTACAAATGATGTTGTTGTTTTTCTTGTATTCTTGGTATTCGTTTGATTATTGTTTGTTGTTGCTACTTGCTTATTGCTCGCGCAAGCATGTGTGTGAGTGTGTATATGCGTAAGAATTATATTTGTACATTTGAATCTAGATTCTAGAATCTAGTCTAGCCCAGAATCTAGACTCTAAAACAGTGGTGGACAAATTTGTTTTGCACTTGTATTAGTGAGATAATTTGAGAGTAGTTTAAAGTATAGTGACAAGCAAAACTAACATAAACATTTTCGTTTCAATAATTAAATCGCGTACGTTAAAGCTGTTATGACAGCTTCGTAAGAGCTATAAATGTTTAAAAGACGTAGAACCAATTTATTATTTTATTTACTACATATGAATTTTAAGTCCGAAAATCTTTTTTCACATAAGTATTTTATTATATTTATTCATATTAGAATGGAAGAAATCATAATACCTTCCTATAACATTTTCTGTACACATTTTAAATGTTTGATGGCATAAAAGACATATACAAACGCATTTTTTATCATAAAAAAATTTTGCATTGCCATTTATGTTATCTACTGTAAGTGGAAAAAAAGCTCTAAGCTTCTAGCTGACATATGCAATCGTTAACGTCTGTTGAACGACTAAGAGCAGAGGAAAAGAAAGCGTTGCTTATAAACAATTGTTTGACTGAATGTCCATCGCTGGTCTAGAATTATGAACGACCAGAAAGATGGTGACGATTGTAGAAGATGATAATGAAGTTAAATAGCAGGCAAGTCGGCGGCAGTTTATTTTTAAACTTTGTGCAAGACAGTCATAAGTCAGAAAATAAGCAAGTCTAGTGTTTATCAAGTGTAAATAAATTTGTGAATTATTTAAGTACTGTGTGACGAACAAGCGTGAGAGTCATTATTTTATTTGCAATTGAAGAATCCGCAAAAGCGTTTTTACAGGCGAAAACGTAAAAATACCTTTCAAACACCAAAAATTTACATTTTATTTTGCACACGTTTCTTTTTTTTTTTTTTTTTTATGTTGGACCAGTACTCAAGGGATGACCCCTACATATGCAGTGCATTGTACCAGAACTAGGAAAATAGGTTGTGAGGAGGGGGAAAGCGGGAGTAGTGTTTGTGAACATTTGACTTGAATTTTCCAACGTTATAACAGACAGGAAACACTTCTGCAGGCAACTTGTTCCACAGACGAAGCGTGCGGCTGAAAAACGAATTCTCTCTGTAATGCGTAGTACGATTCCCCTAGACGATGAGCTCTAGACGATGAACGCGTGCTACGTAAAAATGTGCTAGTTTCGGGAACAAGATCCCTAATCTCGTCAGAGCAAAATCCATTGTAGTAACGATAGAACAGAGTAACGCACCCCACACTGCGTCGATGCTCCAGTGAATCAATAGAGTTGGATACCCTACTGTCACTGATGAGCTTCTTCGCCCTCTCCTGCACACGGTCGAGTAACCCCAAAATAGACTTTGAGGCACCGGCCCAAACATGAGAGTTGTATTCCATTTTCGGTCGCTTTGTAGCATTGATTAATTTTTTTATACATTAATTGAGAACTAAACATTTGCTAGATTACTTCGTTTTATTTGCTGGGTTACTTAAAATTTGTCGTATTTATTTATTTTATAATATTTTCAAGGTTTTCCTGCTACAACAAAAAATAAACAATACGAGTATGTATTAATGTAAATAATGTAAAAATTTTTTTACAAAAAGGACAAAGTTTGTATTACTTTTTCATAAACCCATACACAAAATGTAATTATTTAAATATAAAAAAGAAAGTTTGTTAACAAGTATATGTCAATGGATACAAAATATTTACACACATACGCACATATGTACGTACATACATAAAATACACATACATATAAATACATGTATTATTCTAAGCACAGAGAAAGCTGCCATTTATTTATGCTCATAATAAAATGCTAATGAATTTATAATAAAATAAATAAAAACAATTTTTTTTTATAGTTAAATCCCAAAAGACATTAATAGAAATTTGTAGAAAAATTATATTACTCACTCTTGTGCAGGCTGGGGAAAAATTTCGTTGCCAAAAACGCCAGGAAAGATGGCAAAAATGAAGATAGAGGAAATGTTTGTACGAGGGCGGTTCGGAAACTTCTTAGCCTAGCACAGAAAGCGCGGTATAAATAGAAAAAAGTTAAGTGTTTTGGAAACTTCCACCTCTGCTATAAACACATGTAAAATTTTGTTTCGATCTGGTAACTCCTTCATATAGAAACAGGTGTTCACAAAAGACGCATCCTCAATTTTTTTAAAATGGAAAAATTAGAAATGCGTGATGTCATTAAATATTTATATAAAAAAGGTTTATCGGGACAATAAATTCATAATGATATCGTGAATGTGTTAGGTGAAAGTGCTCCTTCATATGCAACAATAAAAAATTGGGTTGCTGAATTTAAACGTGATATATATATAAAAACAGCAACAACAACAGAAATTGTAGCCAACATGCATGCTATGGTATTAAATGATCGACGAACAAAAGTGCGTGAAATAGCTAATATCATGGGCATCTCAAATGATCAAGTCTATTTAATTTTGCATGAAGAAGTGCAAATGAAAAAGCTTTCTGCAAGATGAGTGCCGCCGCATTTGTTAACAGTCGACCAAAAACGCATAAGAATTAACATTTCTCAAGCTTATTTGGATCGTTCTAAGCGAAATAAAATGGACTTTAAGCGTCGTTTCACAACTGTTGATGAGACTTGGATCCACCACTATACCTCAGAGACAAAAGAACAATCCAAATAATGGACTGAAGCTGGAGGAAGTGCCCCAGCTCGTATATCAATGATAAATAGTTGAACTTATTGAATATTTCTAATATTATATGATGGTATTTGTCCAGCTCAAGTTCAAACCCGGCCTGACAATAATTGCCGCAAGCAATAACTATTGATCAAAGAAGACAGAAAAAAAATTGAGTACACTAAGCTGGGGGATAACTAGCTGTTTCGCAGTCACTACACTGCTCATCGGCACCCACTGGGAGGATTCGAACTCGGTATGTAAGCATGAAGTATGTTTTAATAAGGCGGCTCAGCCAACTCAACCACCGAGCTCTTTTATTTATTGTTCATCTATATTTGTGTCATATTGTTTACTTATTCGATTTGTTAGAGTTCCAGTTATAATAAAAATAAAAACTTTGTCCATGCACCAGCTATGAGCAGCCCAGTAATACAGGAGAGAGGGAGATATCGAGGGAGATATCGAATGCAGTTGCATTGAAGAAAATATTGAAAATTTTATTTTTTTTAAGTCTAACGAAATTGAGATTGATTTAAATTAAACTACCTTATAAATACTAAATAGAAGTAAAATATTAATTAATTGAGTCCAATTGATATTTTCATTGAAAACTTTAATTCAGCTCAAAAGTATATATGCTCCAATTTGAATAAGAGAAAATTCTCTCATATGCCAGCTCAAGTAACAAAAATAGTTTCATATACATACATACATAGCCAGGGCTGGGCAAAATACTCACTTTAAGTATTTCAAATACAAGGTACAAAATACTTCCCAGTTGTGTATTTCAAATATATACAAGATACAAAATACTTTCAAGTTGTGTATTTTAAATACAAAATACTTTCCAGCTGTGTATTTTAAATACAAAATACAACTAAAAACTACAAATACTTTTTTGTCTTTCGATCTCATAAGAATATACCACTCTGGTTTAGATAAATATTTTATTTTATATATGCACTTAAACTAAGTTGTATATTGTCACATAGAACTTAAAAGGGCGTAACTGGCAAAGTATTGAAAGCCTATTAAAAATTGTGTATAGTTGTATTGTTAATAATAACTAGACTAGACTAGAATTTTTTTGTCAGTTATGCTTTTTTTCTTTTTAGGCGACAATGTACATATACATATGTTCATACTTACAACTGCATATATACTTATTATGTATACAAATCTAGACATAAAGCTGTGTAATATTATATAAAATGTGTTATATTTTTTTTATTATATATATATATATATATATATATATATATATATATATATATATATATATATATATATATATATATATATATATATATATATATATATATATATATAACATTCTATGCATTTTATATATATACACGTGTGACATACGTGTGTACATTCATATGATTGTTCTCAACTCGCCAACTGGGAAATTAATAATATTTAGGATTTAATAGATAGCAAATAAAAGATTCATCCGGCAAAACAAGTATTTCCTTTAATAAAACAAGATAATTTAATAAGCCATCCGACAAACAACCTCTTGTTGGGGAGTGAAAAAAAATATTTCTACAGGCTCTGCGGAACCTGCTGCCAAATTCTATAAATGCATAAAAACAATAAAATTCTCATCATCTTTACTACAACTATTACTTCTTCTATTGCATCCATGTTCGGTTTCACGTATTTTGTAATCTCTCTCTAAGGTATCTATTGCAAGGTTTTGAATTCGTTGCCTCTCTTTTAATGAGATGATTTCTGGTGACCAGTGTATTTTGAAACTAGGGTGGACGCCAATATGGCTCTATTTGCTTCAGGTGTCGTTATATGTCCTTTCTAAGCTCTCCACTAGTTTTTTTAAAATACAACTGAAATACCTCAAATTATTATATTTGCAATCGATATAATCTGGTTCTCACAGACATTAAGGTAGGCAAAAGTTTTCATAATAAAAATTATTTCCCTGTTGGGAAAAGGTATTGATATCACCTAATTAGTGTAAAATGTATTTGCTCTGGACAATACAATTGAAAGCTGAATTGCGGTATTGCAAAATAATAAACATTTTAGTGGTGGCAGTTTCTAGCAATTTTAGCTTTTGTGTGAAAAAACTTATTTTGAACTTATAATAAATAAATGTATTTTGTAAAAATGTATTTTTAAGCCATATGTATTTGAAATACAAAATACTTTTAAGTTATGTATTTGAAATACTAAATACGTTCAGGTTGGGTATTTGAAATACAGATACAAAATACGTATTTGTATTTCAAATACGTATTTCAAATACATGTATTTCAAATAATGCCCAGCCCTGTACATAGCTTATAAAAATAAATATTTATTTATAAAAAATATCAATATGTTTTTTTTTTCATTTTATTTTAAACAAAACGTGCATTTTTTTGTTTTATTTTAACAAAACGTACTATTTTCATATTAAAAGCTCTTTAATCTCGTACAACGTTAACATTTATTAGTGCGACTTATTGCCGTCCGATGCATTTTAAAATAAGGAATGAATGAATGTTTTTGATATTCAGGACTAATGCTATAAAATAATCGGGTGAAAAATATAATCGTTCATTTTCCAACATTTTCAAATAATCAAAAAGTCACGTTTTGTTCTGCGACTCCTCAATTATCTGAAATTTGTTTTCCTTACAAAGAATATAGAAATTTTTAAGTGTTCAAAGTCAACATAAAATATACCGTTTGTTGTATCGGATATTCGTTAAGGTAAGATTCGTCATACCTGGATTGGCCTGTACAAATGATTTCTTTTGCTTACATAAGAGTCGTTTTAGCATTTTATTATTTTATTTTTATTTTTTTTTTATATTTTATTTTTCTCTAAATACATAAAATATCATCTGCTTTAAGTTTCTCTTTCTTCGTCTACAAAAATGTTGTTTTGTTTATTTTTTTGTTCTATTTCTGGCAACTAATTTGCAGTAGTGCGTTAATGAGCTCGATAAACTTTGATATAAAATTAACCTTTGTGAAAGTGCATAATATAAAAAAGTGCCACATTTCTAATTTAAAACGATTTTTTCCATGACAATATGCTTCAACCAAATTGACTTTGCCAAATCTAGCTTGGCAAAAAAAAATAATAATAATAATAAAAATTAAGAAGCTCAAATTTATTGACGAATTATATTTTAAATTGTATTTAAATCCAAAAAACAAAACAGGAAAATTTCGGAACCGGAATAGAAGAACAATTTTGTTATTTATAGTAGATATGGGTGGGGCCAAATAAACCACACAAACCGCTTGCCAAACATGTCAAAATTTTAGGTTTGTGCAAACATTTTTGTTTGTTTATGGGAGTGTTTGCTAGTTTGTACAAATGTTTGAAGCATGTTTGCACGAAAATCAAAAAATGTTGATTTTCGTGCAAACATTGTGAATGGGTGTGTAAATTTTGTAATTTCAATGAAATTTTTTGCAGAGTGAGGTGGTGGAAGAAGAAGCATACAGAGTTAATCAAGAATATGTTTACTTTTTGTAATAATGTTTAGAATGGCGTAAAAGTTTACTTTTATTGTGGAATTTTTTTTTTAGCATTTTTTTATTAATTAAATCTTTAAAACGAACTAACAATAAGTATTCAAATCTTAATACTAAATTTAAAATTTAATAAAAGTGCTCTAAAATTGTGGAAATGAAAATGAATTAAGATTAAAAAACAGAATATCAAGAAAAAGAGGGAAAAACCATTTGTATGTTGCAAACTTCATATGGCGAGTAAATTCAATGGCCGGCTACTCTCATTGAAAACAAAGAAAAAGTGATTAATTTGTATTTGCATGTATGATTAAATTACATTTGCTTGTGCTGTATTTGTATGGTTTGAGTGCAAGCGGTAGCGTGTGTTTGACAAGCAGTTTGCGTCGTTTATTTGGCCCTTTACTTTAAATGTTAAATTTATGTTTGCAAACCCATGAGCATGGTTGCCATATTTGATGATTTATCGTCATTTTGACGATTTTGGGTGCTGAAACAAGCACTTTTGACGATTTGACGATTTAAGTTCTGTTTTTGACAATTTTTGTAGATCAAATTTTTACTGTCATATCTTTCAAGCAAGTACATATATACTTCCTTTTTTTTAAGTTAATTTATGTAGGAAATGAAAGTACTATTTATGATACATAAATATATATGTATGTATGTAATACTGAAATGTTATTTGAAAGTTATTTTAGGGTATACATATCGTTGCTCACACTTAGAAAGGCCCTAACTAAAATAATTGCAATGTTACGGGAGAAGGAAAAATCGTAATGGAAACTGTATAAATAAGTACATCTAAAAGTAACTTTTTTTGCTCAATTGTAAAGCGATATGTAGGAAATTATATAATCAAATCTTTGTGACACTGTGTACTTGTGTGAAACGCAGTAGAATCCCTAAAAGAGCTCAATTCAGGGAAAACGCGAGTTAGGGCCTTTCTACGTGAGACTAACGATATATTGTATGTGTTAAAGATGTACGAGTACTTAAAATACTTATAAGCTTAAAAACTATAGGCTAAAAATTGTACAAATTTATGCTCATAGTAAATTTGAAGATGAGTTCAAAGTTTTAACTTTTATATACATATCTTTACAATATTAAAAAAGAAGAAAGTATTTTTTCTGAAATAAGGAAAGAGTTTTCTTATTTCATCGTAGAATTCGAAAGACGAGAATACGAATTAATACGAATGAAAGCAACGAAGCTAATTAAGCGTAAAATTTCTTTTACGCTATATATATGAAAATGCTAGATTTTTGGAATAAGGTGTCCAAAAACATTAGTCTTATCGTCTTCTGCAAATGTGTGAGTTTGCATCCAGATACATAGAACTTAACAAAACCAAACTGAGAAATTCGTTGAAGAAACCATTTTCGAAAAATATGTGTTATACTAAAGACTATCTAAAACTTTGCAACTATGGTTGTTATGATTTAGATATGCCCGACTTAACAGAAGTGTTTAGTATAATAATAGTACCTTCTATTATAGGGTGTTTTTTTAAGCTAGATAGAACTTAAAGTTCTTTAAGTTCTTTAGTTAAATTGTAAAAAGTAACACAAAAAATAAAATTTTGATGAAACATTTTTTTTATTTGTTTCAGTATACTCTGACAAATCATCATGAATAGATTCACGCTTGAACAACGCTACGAAATTATCCAAATTTACTTTGAAAATCAGTCGTCGATTCGCGCAACTTATAGACGACTTCGACGAGGCGCATTTTTGGCTTAACGGGTTTGTTAATAAGCAAAATTGCCGCATATGGAGTGAGACCAATCCACAAGAGACCCTACAGACTCCATTACATCCAGAAAAATGCACTGTTTGGTGCGGTTTTCATGCTGGTGGCATCATCGGACCTTATTTCTTCAAAAATGAGGCCGGAGCTCGCGTTACGGTCAATGGAGATCGTTACCGCACCATGATCAATGATTTTTTGTTTGAAAATATGGATGACATTGATCCGGAGGAGATGTGGTTTCAACAGGATGGCGCTACGTGCCATACGGCGAACGCAACCATCGACTTACTGAAATCAAAATTTGGCGATAAGTTGATTTCGAGAAATGGACCTGTCAATTGGCCTCCAAGGTCGTGCGATTTGACACCTCTCGATTATTTCCTGTGGGGCTACGTGAAGTCACTGGTTTATGCTGATAAACCAGCAACAATTGACGCCTTGGAGGCCAGCATTGTTCGTGTTGTTCGTGACATACGGCCAGCAGTGCTCGAAAAAGTGGCCCAAAATTGGACGTCCAGAATGCGCTTCGTCAAGAACAGCCGCGGTGCCCATATGCCCGAAATCATTTTCAAATGTTAATGTCACGTATTGATCTTTCGAATAAAAAAAAATTTTGATTACAATTTAATTTTTTGTGTTATTTTTTACAATTTCAAGTTCTATCGGGCTTAAAAAAACACCCTATATATATATATGTAGCTGTGTATCAAATCGAGCAACAAATCTACCCGCTTCGTTTACCAAAAAATATTGGTACTATGGCAAGACGTCTTCCGGTAGATATAGAATAATCGAAGACATTGCAACTTTTTGAAAACACACAGAGTTATTGAATAGTTTATGAAATATTATTTCCGTTTGGAAACGGAATGCCAAGGAAATTTGTGTTTTCACGAAAACGTTTTGTAAGATTTAACTGAAACCTTTCAGTCACAATAAAAGTTTACCTTAAGTGTTAATTACAAAATCATTGCTATCAATAGGGCGTCATCGTTACACTAACTGGAATTTATTGCAATTTATTTTGTAATGAAATCCTACAAGTGATTTTACTTACTGTTTTTTTTTTTTCTGCATTCGTTTTTAAGATATTACAAAATTGAACTGGCATGTTTGGCACAGAACTCAGTTTGCTTGCATGTGTTCGTCTAATGTTTCTATAAACAATTGCATTAAAAATTAAGCTCATCAGCAGCCATGAAACACTTTCATTTGATTCAAATGATAGGAGTGATATCAGGTCATTAACAATCTTCCAGCATTGTATACTCACACACATGTACGAAGTAACTAGACACGTGTTGCATCGTGGCAAAGGTTGTTTGTAAAATTGGCAACTTTTTTAGCTTGGTAGTGGTTTTAGGGTTAGAATTTTCGAAATCATAAACACATGTTTACAGTTAAAGTTTACAAAAATGTTAATTAGTCGGTAGATGTGGAAATTAAGCTAAAAATAATTGATGCTCTTATTTAAACCACTTTCATTTTAAAAATTTAACTGGTTTTAGTGTGGCTAAAGCAAGTTGAGGGGCCAACAAAAGCAAAATTTAAGCAAAGTTTAACGAAAAAGTATAAAAAACTGTTTCCACTCTGATGTAGAAACTTTCGTAGAGATAATGCCTGGGTTCATTAATGTTACGATTTTGTTTCTGGGGCCAACGTTAAAGCTTCCAAAGTCTACAGATGATTAGGGTAGTTCCTATGAAATGTCGACATATAGATAGTTGGGAAACATAGAAAACAAGCTATTTATAATTTTTTATTGGTATAAAGGTTAGAAGCTGAAATAGCGAATAAAAACTTAATTGTTATAATAAATTTATGTCGAAAAAAATAATAATGGGTGATTTTATAAGAACTATCGGAAATTAAAAAAAAACACATAAAATTCAGAAAAATGCATGAAATATTTATTTGGATCGATAGTTGGGTCGATATAATTTAGGTTAGGTTAGGTTGTACAGGCCGCCAGTTTCATGAAACCAGCCCACTTGGGTCCTTTTGGTCCCGTTGTGTTGCCTGAGGGAGAAGTGCAGCCCGCGAGACTTACACTTCCCCCGACGGTTCAGATTCAAACCAACCCGAAAGCCGGATAAAGGAATCCAGTCCGTTCACTCGGCATTCCGATATCTCTGCTAACCCGTGCAGCATTGGTCCGCCTAAGTACAGCGCTCTCATAGAACTGAGAGCCGGGCATCGACAGAGGAAATGCTCAACACTTTCCTCCTCGTCCTCATCCCCGCAACTTCTGCAGAAATCATTAAATGGAAGATTTAACCTCCTAGCATGCGTCCCTATGAGACAATGTCCTGTCAGAACTGCCACCAAGGTACGCAACCTTTGACGGGGAAAACCCTTTAAAACCGCAGTTCTACTACGATCATACGCAGGCCATGTCAGCCTTGCTACTCGGCAGGTGACCTCACCAGACCATCTGTCCTGCGCAGTCCCTACAAGTTGACGCTGCACTTGGTTTTTACAGCTGTTAAGCGGGACTCCAACCATCGTATCAATGTCCCCTCTCTGTAGACGAGCTCCGGCTTTCGCCAGCTCATCCGCCACAATATTTCCGGGCACTCCACTGTGCCCCGGCACCCAGAAAAGCTCCAGGCTCGAATGTCTCGCCATCTCATTAAGAGATATCCGGCATTCCTGAACCAACCTGGACGTCGTATAGACACCCACAAGCGCATTTAACGCAGCCTTACTATCAGTACAGATTCGGATATTCACCCCGTATACCCTATAGTACCTCAACCAGTTAGCTGCTCTCAAAATAGCTGTAATTTCAGCCTGCATTACGCTACACTCATCGTATAGCTTAAAACTGATCCTCTTCTGATACTGGGGCATAAAGATACCACCACCAACTCCCATGTCCGACTTGGATCCATCTGTGAAAATTTCAAGCACGTCCTCTTGGCTACCCATTTGGTTCGCTGCCGAGGCCGTCCTTGATAAGATCACGTCAAATCTCTTGTCGGGCATTAGAGCTGGTGCACAGTAATCAATATACTCCGGGAGGTCCGTTATACTTTCTATTATCGAAGCGTGACCTTCTGTCGCTTCTTTCCACATCTCACTGGCTTTTAGCCTAATTGCCGAGCACATGGCCACTTCCTTCACCATGAGATCAGCTGGCAGCCAATGCATCATCGTAATTAGTGCTTTAGTTGGCGTAGTACAAGAAGCACCAGTTACCATCAAAGCAGATGACCGCAGTATCCTTTCTATGAATCTGCAATAGGTGGTTTTCTCTAAAGCCGTCCACCAAACAAGCGCCCCATACATTAATATGGGCTTTATTACCATGTTAAATAGCCAGCAAGAATTCCAAGGATTTATACCCCAGGTCTTCCCAATGGCCTTACGACACAGGTACAAGGCAACAGCCGCCTTGTCCGCTCTAAATTGGACATTCTTCTTCCAAGACAGTTTTGAATCAAGATAGATTCCCAGGTACTTGGCACTATCTGCCAAACTAAGCTCAACGCCCTTTAGGGTTGGCAGACCGAAAGGAGGAGTCTTGTATTTTCGGGTGAAAAGTACAAGCTCCGTTTTTTGTGGATTCACACTGAGACCACTATGGGTGCTCCACCCATCTATGATCCTCAGTGCGGAATTCAAACACTGTGAGAGGGTGTCCGGATATTTACCCGACACCGCCACAGCAATATCATCGGCATATGCCACAGTCTTGAAACGCATGGAGTCTAACTCCACCAGTAATGAGTTTAGGGCAAGATTCCATAGGAAGGGAGATAAAACTCCCCCCTGCGGAGTACCCCTGTTTGCCACTCTGCATATGGTGGCCCGTCCCATACTAGATGTTATGACCCTCTCAGTCAGTAGACTCCATATGAGACTTATAATCGGCTGACGAATGTTCAGCCTTTCCAAAGCCATAGTAATGATTTTTGGCGCAACATTATTAAAGGCTCCCTCTATGTCAAGGAAGGCCACCAATGTATACTCCCCTTGCTCTAGAGAATTTTCTATGTACCCCACGAGCGAATGCAACGCAGTCTCAACGGATTTTCCCTTAGTATAGGCATGTTGAGATGCAGATAAACGGCACGGATTTATTGACATTCTAAGATGTAGATCAACCATCCGCTCCAACGTCTTTAGGAAAAAGAATGTCAGGCTTATCGGCCTGTAATCCTTCGGAGTTGTGTGTGAAGTCTTTCCACCTTTAGGAATAAAGACCACTACACATCTACGCCATGTTTTCGGTATGTAGCACCATTTAAGGCAGGCCGTAAAAATCCGAATCAACCATGGCATGATCAGTTCCGCATTATTTTGCAAGTCTGCTGGTATAATACCATCCGGACCCGGTGATTTATATGGGCCAAAGCTCTTCAACGCCCAAAGGACCCGGTTCCTATCGACAGAGAAACATACTTCTCCTTGTCTGTTTCGTTCAACGGCCATACCTGCCCCCGTGTAGGGTGTACAGCCTGGAAAATGCGTATCCATGAGTACCTCAAGGGTCTCCTGGCCGCTGGTTGTCCAATTACCACATTGTTTCTTTATGAAACCTGGTATGGACTGCGTGGTCGATATGATTTTGCGAAGCCTACTTGTCTCAGAGGCTCCTTCTACGCCACTGCAGAAGGATCTCCAAGACCTCCGCTTTGCATTTCTTATCATATTTTTAAACCTGTTTACGGAGGCTTTGTACTCCGACCAGTCTCCCAGTCTTTTTGCCTCATTGAAAAGTCTGCGAGACTCTTTTCGAGCTCTCGCTATCTCTAAGTTCCACCATGGTGGTTTACTCTTACCTCGGCACACGCTAGGTCTGCACGATTCCGAGATAGCTGTATCAAAAGACTCAGTTAGTAAGTCTACAGCTCTCTCAATATCCTCACAACCACTTATAGTAGGAGGATCCGGAAGAAGGTTCGAGAGAACTCTACCCTGTTCCTCCCAATTCGTCCTCTTCCTGTTTCTTCTTGGGACTAACCCTATTTCCTGAATTCCTATTTCAAACTCAATATACCTGTGATCAGAAAATGAACAGTCATTCGACACCTTCCATCCTTTGATCATATCAGCATGCCTAGTACTAACTAGCGTAATATCCAGAACCTCTCTTCTATTTACCACAACAAAAGTAGGTTCCGACCCAACGTTCACAACGTCTAAATTTGCGCATAGTATGAAATCAAAAATCGACTCACCTCTTGCATTTGTGTCGGAGCTGCCCCACACCATGTGATGTGCGTTTGCATCGGCTCCTATTATTACTGGCAGGTTTCTCTCAACAGCCATCCGAACAACATCGCGAACTTTAGTTGGTGGTGGTTCGCTCTCATATGCCATATAACTTGAGACAAGCAGGCAGGTGCCTACACTTGTCTCCCAGGCTGCCGTCACTGTATCTTCATCACTGAAATCAGACAGGATAAAGATATTCAAATTGCTCCTCGCTACTATACAGGACCTAATCCTACCTTGGCCCACATATAGTAGCTTGTAGCCTTCCCTTCTTAGTCCACAAACCCTGCCCTTACACAGCCAGGGTTCCTGAACTAAGACAACATCATCCGCTTTCTCCGCCATCCGGAGAAGCAATGCAGCCGAAGCTGCCTTCGAATGGTGAAGGTTAATTTGAGTTACCTTCACCATTTTTCCCCTCATCATCCACGATTGTGACGTCGACGTCCTCTTGGTCATCCTCATCAGATACCAAGAGGGCGTCCTCGTCAACTGCTTCGTCAACATGCCCGAAGAACTCCCCTACCAACTCAGAGTTGGAAAGGGCGTCCTCGCACGATGTTAAGCTAGCAGTCTCCTCAACGGACATGCTTTCCACACCAGGATCCACATCCTCCCGAATCAGGCCGCCCTTGTCGTCACCCCGGTATACTCGGAGAAGGACTGCATCGAAGCAGAAATACATTTTCCCCTTTCTAGCGCGGAGTGGCGCCAGTGACTCCTGAGTCAGCAGGATGGTGATATTTCTCGAATTGCCCTTCGGTTCGGAGACCCTGACTACCTTCCAATCATGGGTAGGTATATCAGGATTTCCGCCTCTCAGGACCTCCAAGATTTCCTCTGCAGACCCAGAGATGTCTGGTATCTTGGCAACAGCTCTAGGACGACGTGGAACCTCTGAGAGAGGAATCACATCGAGCTTGGCACCTTCCCATGGCTTGCCCACATGACCGACTGCCTGTTTAAGCAACATTGCTGATCGCTCATCTGCACAGGCCATAAGCTTTATACGCCGCCGATACCAGCCAGCCTCCTCACACCTGGGGTACGGACCCGGATTGTCTTTGAGAACTCTCCGGATCATGTTTAACCCCATCACTTCTTTCTTCACCATAACCCAGTTCGAAGGGGTTATGGCAAAATCCGCGTTGCCCCTGTCAATGACAGCCATCACAAGCTTGTCCTTTATGACATCGCTAAATGATTTGTCCATTGACCTTTGGGGTCTTAAACGCTTATTCGCAGGCTGTTGTGCCTGCAACACTGCCTCCTCCTCAGAGCGTTGCCGCTTAGGTGCATCCTTAGATGCGAGGGGAGGCGAATTCTGCAGTTCAGCTAAAACTGATCCTGCCCATGATAACCGGGATTTCTCTTCTGCCGTTAAGGCATCCGCTGGCTTCTTCCCCAGCTCCCCATAGATCTTACTGGCGGCACGCCGCCTTAAATAGGCCCGTCTCGCGGAACTTGTGTGCCTTTGAGACTTTTTATCTATTGCTTGAGGTGCAGCTTGGTTACCCGAAAACAAGTTCGCAGTCGATATAATTTAGTGTGTGAAGATTATTTCATGCAAATGTTGGCCGCGGCTGCGCCTCAAATGGTCCATCCGCTTAGTCCAATTTTGGCATACTCTCTCCAACATTTCGGCCGGTATCTCACGAATAATGTTGGCAATGTTGGCTTCCAGTGCGTCAATCGAAGCGGGCTTGTCGCTATAGACATTAGCCTTAACATAGCCCCACAAAAAATAGTCTAGAGGCGTTAAATCGCACGATCTGGGCGGCCAATTGACTGGTCCCAAGCGTGAAATAAACTGTTCACCGAACTTGCCTCTCAATTGGTCCATTCACTGAACCACATGTCATGCAAGTCAAGCTCTTCCATTTTGGACAAAAAAAAGTTTGTTATCATCGCACGGTAGCGCTCACCATTCACAGTAACGTTGTGATTCGCATCATCTTTGAAGAAATACGGCCCAATGATGCCGCCAGCCCATAATCCGCACCAAACGGTTCTTTTTTGTGGATGCATTGGTAGCTCTTGCAATGCTTCTGGCTGCTCTTCACTCCAAATACGGCAGTTTTGCTTGTTCACGTATCCATTCAACCAGAAATGAGCCTCGTCGCTGAACACAATTCTTCGATAAAAAAGTGGATCTTCATCTAACTTTTCAAGAGCCCATTTTGGTAATAAAATTCAATAATTTGCAAGCGTTGTTCGTTTGTAAGACGATTCATGATTAAATTATAGACCAAACTGAAGATGTTTGATAGTGACACAAGATACAAAACGTGCGTGAGCTGTGAAAACTAGTGTTGCCAAAAAGATAATAGCAAAAAAATCACTCGTTATAATAAATTAATTACAATTCTATGATAAAATAAAAAATAAATAAACTAAACAAAATTACAGAAATTATTACTGTGGATAGTTTATGCAAATAATTTACTCAACTCCCTTTTAAATGTGACTGCGTTGCGGATTACCTGAATTGTATTTGGTAAGGCGTTCCAAAGACTGACCGTATTCACCAGAAATTGTCATTGTGACAACAGACAGTTGTATTGCTGTTGAATTACTTTTTGCCCGCGGTTGGACCTAGCAAACAGAATTCTATTGTATAGATAAGACGGTTGTTGTTATGTTATGATCTTATGGAAAAAAAGAAGACATTTTAATTTCAAAAGATTATCGAATTTCATCTGAAAAATCCGGTAGGGTTATGATGAAATATGATCTCTGCGGCGCTTTTGGAAAACGAATCTTGCAATGTTTATTGTAAGCAACATTAAGTCTACGTAGATCTTCACTATCACAGTTCGCATATAGTTCGCATCCATACAGAAGTGCTGGTACAAGATAAGCTTTAGCTGGTAACATTCGAATGACAAAAGGAGTAGAATTTTTAACAGCTCATAAGTTTCGCAACATACCATATACTTTTCCTACGACGACGTTTATATGGTTAGACCAGTTAAGCTTATTATTCAACGCAATTCCCAAGTTTTAAAGATACTTTTTAATTTAATGCAAACAGCTAATTTTGTATGTTTCCTAACTGCCTATAACGACAATATTATAAATTATTAAATTATTAAGAACATAAAGGAAAAATGTTTTAATAATACCTTTCAAAAGCAAAAAAATAGGCTTTTCTCTTTTGCACACGTTTCTACTTTTCTTTATACCTCTCAACCAAAGGAACAACCAACCTTGGTTGCTATGATTTGTTTTTTTTTTTTTTTATATAAAAAAAGCTTCTATTTTTGATATCATTATTAGAAGCTAATAAAGTGAATAAACTCAATTGGTTGATAATTTTTAATAGAATACTTTTTTAAAATGTTTTTGTCAATGCGCTTATTTAAAAAGTAAGTTGTCTAGAGGTGCTTTTTTAAACGCTACTTTTTTAACACGCTTATATTCGATTCACTTGTGCGTACGAGTATGTTTGTTTTTTTGCATATTTGCAACTCTATATATTTCTGCCGTATTAGTGATAACTCCATATGCAGGCATGCAAAATCATATACACAGTGTTGCAACATTAGAGCGAAAATTTAAGTTGCCATATTGCTTCCGAGAAAGTGGGGAGATTTTAATGATTCTTCAAGCCGATTTTGGGGATTCCCAAGAAACTCGGAATCGCCTCGCTAACTGGCTCGGTGCGAGTTTTTGCCGTAGAACGTTTACATCTGAACTATTAAAGATCGCTTTAGTACGAAAATTGAAGTTGTCATATTGCTTTCGTTGAAGTGAGCGAAATATGGCGATTCATATGGCCGCTTTTGGGAATACCCAAAATACTTTAAATCGCTTCGCTAACTTGTTCGGAAGCAGCTTTTCATATTCGGGGCAGGTGGGACGTGTACCTGAACTATTAAGGATCGTCCGCTAGTACGAAAATAAAAGTGCCCATATTGCATTCGGAGAAGTGGGCGTATTTTGGCGATTCCTGATGCCAATTTTGGGAATGCCATAAAAACTCGGAACCATTTCGCTTACTGGTTTACAACCAATTTTTCATATTTCGTGCGCGTTTTTGCTTTAGTGCGAATATTTAAGTTGCCATATTGCTTTCGGGAAGTAAGGGAAATTTGGCAATTCCTGATGCCGATTTTGAGGATTTTCAAAAAATTCGGATTCGCTTTGCTAACTGGCTCCGCAGTGGCTTTTCATGTTCGGTGCGAGTTTTTGGCGTGGAACGTGTACCTGAACTATTAAGGATCGTTCGCTAGTACGAAAATTAAAGTGACCATATTCCTTTCGGGGAAATGGGCATATTTTGGCGATTCCTGATGCCAATTTTGGGAATGCCAAAAAAACTTGGTTTACAACCGATTTTTCATATTTGGTGCGCGTTTTTGCTTGAATGCGACATGTTAAGTTGCCATATTGCTTTCGGGGAAGTAAGGGAAGTTTAACGATTTCTGAAGCCAATTGTGGGAATTACAAAAAAAAAGCTCAGAACGCATTTAATGGATAAGTATCTGCGTATTTGGATAATTAATTCGATATCGAAGAGGGTTTTCTAGTTTTTTAAACTAAATATATTTATTTACAATGAACTTTTTAAAAAGGTTATTTTCTTGAAAGATACTTTTCTTAAAAGATAATTATTTTCAAAGATACTTTTTTTTAAGATTGTTTCAAAGATGCTTTTTTAAAGACACTTTTTCTAAAAGTGCTGTTTTTAAAATGGATTTTTTTTTTTTATTTTTTTTTTTTTTTTTTTGAGAAGTAAAAGTGAATTTTTTAGAGGTATTTTTTAAATATTTAGAAATTTTTTTTTTCAAGAGTTACTTTTCAGAAGAGGTTTTTGGGTGTATTAAAAAAAATTTTTTTTTTTGAATAGTACTTTATCTAAAAATTACTTTTTTAAGCTATTTATTTTCAAAAAGTACTTTTTTAATCCACATATATCCGAGCTATAGTCTAAACCGATTTTTTCATTAAAATATCACGTAAGCGAACGTAAACAATTTTAATTGCTTAAAAACAGTTCTGGTAATATAAGGAGGTTACAAAATACAGAAAACGAAAAACTCCGATGTTGGTCCATGTATAACCGATTTTTTCATGAAAAAATTTTTTTGCTTAAAAGCAGTTCTGGTTATAAAAGGATATTACTATAATACAGAAAACGAAAATTTACGATATCGGCCCATATATGTATACCCGAAATAAGTCTAAGCCGATTTTTCTATGAAAAAAATTTTTTTGCTTAAAAGCAGTTCTGATTATAAAAGTATGTTACTAAAATACAGAAAATTTTAAATTCCGATATCGGTCCATATACACCCGAGATATAGCCTAAACCGATTTTTTATTAAAATGTCGCGTAAGGTAATGTAAACTACTTAATAATTTGTTTGCTTAAAAGCAGTTCTGATTATAAAAGGAGGTTACTAAAATACAGAAAATGAAAAATACCGATATTGGTCCATTATACACGAGACATAACCTAAAAAGATTTTTTCGTGAAAATACCCATGAAAGATTACCTTTTTGGCATGGCGATTACAAGGCAAAAAAAACAAATTCCTCCGATATCGGTCCATATATATCCGGTCATATTTAGTTCAAATTTGGTATATACACTATATGTATATATATATATATATATATATATATATATATATATATATATATATATATATATATATATATATATATATATATATATATATATATATATATATATATATATATATACATATATATATATATATATATATATATATATATATATATATATATATATATATATATATATATATATATATATTTTAGATTCGGTCCAGCCATATATACTACACTGTTGTTCATAATAATTTTATAACACTTTCTTTGAAGATAATTTTTTATGTTCGATTTTTTTTTTTTTTTTTTGCTGTGTTTGATCTTTTTTAAGACTTGTTTAACGTTTTTAAAAATATCTTTTCATGAGGGATTTTATTACCATTGCGATGGATATTTTAAAAGATTTTTTTTATAAATAATATGCAATTTAAAAGTTTCTTTATTAAAGTGCTTTTCTCTAAAAGTTACTTATGTAAAGTATATTTTTAGAAAAAGTAATCTTTTGTTAAAGCCGTTAACATTCAAACACATATTTTTTTAAGTGTATAAATATAACTATTTATAATATATAAACAAGTAGTATTAGCTCTTGTAAAGGGTATATTTACACACCCTTTTAAACAATTGTTCTACCATAAAACAACATCTGACTGCATTTAGTCGTACATCTGGTTTATCTAAAAATAAAAATACGTTGGGATGTTTAACAAGAAGCAAATAAGTCGGGCAGATGTGCACATACGAGTATTCCTCACACAATATTGTGCTAGAATATTGTGCTTTATTTATGTATGTATATACTCGCAGTTTTTGCTTAAATATTGTAAATATTTAAATGTTTCAAATTGAATGAACATTTGCATGTGATGATAGATTAAAAGAACATTTTCCATGTGCAGTAATTGAATTAAGAATATTTCCTTATCAAATCCAGAAAGAAAAATAGTTTTTGCAACAATTTTAAATTACGTTTCCAAAAGAAAAAAAAAATTAAGAACAAAGCATAAAAATTCAAAGAAGTTTTTGTATAAAATTTAGAAAGACGATAAGTTTTTCTTATTTTCTTACATCAATGATTCTTGATATTATTTTATCATATCAATGATACACAGAAAAAATTATAGTAAAAATAAAATCAATAAAATTTTTGTCTGAAGAAATAATTTGTATGCATATACATAAATATCAAAAATTAACCTTGGATATCGTATTTTATTGTTGTTTAAAAAATTGTTGTTTTCGATCAATAATTATTTTTATTAAACTTTTGTTTGAATCGACGAATTCCTTTACAGGTCCTCATTCAAACAATTAGTTAATTGATTCAACGAATGTCGTTATAGAACACGAAAAAACTTTTTTTCTGTATATTAGGAGTTGTGTCATTAGGAGTTGTGTAATTTTTTATTGGTTATTTATTTTATTTACAAATTTATTATAATTTAAATTACAATAAACTATATTTAGTAAAGTTCTCGTTGACTATTATTCAAAATATTGCCAATGATTCAAAACCATTAACTTTAAATTTCTCTTCATTCTACTGTTATTGTCAATTATTTTATATAATGGGTGATTTTATAAGAACTGTCGGAAATTAAAAAAAAACACATAAAATTCAGAAAAATGCATGAAATATTTATTTGGATCGATAGTTGCGTCGATATAATTTAATGTTTGAAGATTATTTCATGCAAATGTTGGCCGCGGCTGCGCCTCCAATGGTCCATCCGCTTAGTCCAATTTTGGCATACTCTTTCCAACATTTCGGCCGGTATCTCACGAATAATGTTGGCAATGTTGGCTTCCAGTGCGTCAATCGAAGCGGGCTTGTCGCTATAGACATTAGCCTTAACATAGCCCCACAAAAAATAGTCTAGAGGCGTTAAATCGCACGATCTGGGCGGCCAATTGACTGGTTCCAAGCGTGAAATAAACTGTTCACCGAACTCGCCTCTCAATTGGTCCATTGTTTCGCGTGCTGTGTGGCATGTGGCACCGTCTTGTTGAAACCACAAGTCATGCAAGTCAAGCTCTTCCATTTTGGGCAAAAAAAAGTTTGTTATCATCGCACGGTAGCGCTCACCATTCACAGTAACGTTGTGATTCGCATCATCTTTGAAGAAATACGGCCCAATGATGCCGCCAGCCCATAATCCACACCAAACGGTTGTTTTTTGTGGATGCATTGGTAGCTCTTGCATTGCTTGTGGCTGCTCTTCACTCCAAATACGGCAGTTTTGCTTGTTCACGTATCCATTCAACCAGAAATGAGCCTCGTCGCTGAACACAATTCTTCGATAAAAAAGTGGATCTTCATCTAACTTTTCAAGAGCCCATTCACCAAAAATTTGGTGTTGCACCAGCTGTATCTTATAAGGCTTCACACCCAAATCCTTCCGCAAAATTTTCCACGTAGTGGAGTAACAGAGGCCCAATTGCTGCGAACGGCGCCGAATCGATAATTCACGGTCATCACCAACACTGGCCGATACGGCTGCGATATTTTCTTCAGTTCGCACTCTACGTAAGCGTGTTGGTGGTTTAATGTCCAACAATGTAAATTTGGTGCGAAATTTTTTTACAATAGCCCGAATAGAAGCCTCAGTAGGTCGATTAAACTGACCATAAAATGGAAGAAGCGCGCGATGAACTTTCTTATCAGAGCACGCGTTTTGGTAATAAAATTCAATAATTTGCAAGCGTTGTTCGTTTGTAAGACGATTCATGATTAAATTATAGACCAAACTGAAGATGTTTGACAGTGACACAAGATACAAAACGTGCGTGAGTTGTCAAAACTAGTGTTGCCAAAAAGATAATAGCAAAGAAATCAATCGTTATAAGCGTTTGTATTTTTTAATTTAATAAAAAAAGGATTATTTAAACCCCTATTTTATAATAATATTCTGATATATGTATATTTGTTTCTCCCTTTATCAAAAATGTTATGGACCTACAAAAGTATAATATTTTAAATGTTCTTATGATGAAATAAAATAAAAATAAATAAAAAGAACACAGAGAAATGTGATCAATGATCAATAATATTTATTTGAAGACTAAAAATTATTTTCTTTTACATTTCAAAGTTCGATAACAAAATACAAATTATACTTTTAAGTGTACAAAATTTATAAAGTATTTTTGTAAAGCAAGTTTGTAATAATTATATTTCAACAAAAAAAATATTGTTATATTATCCATTAAGGCTTTACTCGTATATTACTTTACAAATGAAAAAAAAATATTGTATTATTTGAACTAGAAAAAGTTTCCAATTTCATAGAAAAAGTTTCCAATATCATAGAAAATACTGGGCTAATGAAATTTTTTCTTAGGTGGCATATCAGAAGTTCCAAACCCCCTCCCCCCACTAACTCCTTGTTTGTTTTAATCTCACAACAGATTTAAAACCAATATATGAAAATATTTTATTTACCTAAATTTTATATATTTGTTATCCACTTGATAGCATTTCACTATTTTGCAGCAATCGTAAAAACTATTTATTTCAATTTTCTATATTATTAAATCGGTTAAGTAAATACTTTGATTATTATTAATTAACATTAAGTATTTAATTTTTTTTAAGTGCATAATACTTTTTAGTTTTATTTTTTTGCCAACTTCGACTTTTCATCGCAAAATTGTGCACATTAAAGTGCTTTTTCACAGCAATATTTTTTTTAATTAATTTTATAATAATTTTAATTTATACTAATTAATATTATTTTTGCACTATTAATGACTGATTTTTTTCGCAGTTTTTTTTTTTAACTCACACTTTAAAACTGTTAACCCGGAAACTTCATGTTCTTTTTTAATTCATACAATCAACACTTGTTGCGCTTCATTTGACACGCACACTAGTGCAGGCATTAACACTTAAACAAAGACTGATTGTTGCCATAGATGGGACTAAGAGATTTGTGACAAATTGTTGAACAAAACTTTGGCAAATTTGCTTAGAACGCACAAAAGTGGACTCAAAACGAAATCTCTCAAAATCACACACTTTTTCAAAACGAAAATGTTAAATACTCTTTTGTAATACACTGATAAATACCGTGTTTTTACACCAATTCGGTTTTTTTTCATTTAACCGCACGTCTAGCAAAGAATTAACGGTAAAATTAATTTTCTATCTTCTATCACCGACACTTCGTAATACAATGAATTCAGCGTTGAAAATGTTACACTCGTTCAGGCACTTCAGTCGTGTTCGATTCAATGCAAACTGTTCAAAATAGAACAGAAAAAAGCTTTAAGTTTTATTTTTCAGTAAAAGTCGCAAAAGAGCTTTTTTGCCGTTTTTGTTAGAGTCGGCAATTCACAAACGAAGTGGAAATCGTTTTATCAATGTGTGTCATGCACTTTTAAAGTGCGTGAGTGTATGTGTATGTATTTATGTACACATAAAGGTTGCTGTGTGTATGTACCTGAGTGTTCTTAAAATAACAGCAGGCAGCTACTTGTTGCTTATACGGGGCTCCGAATGATAATTCATTTTAAGGATATACTCACATACACAGACACATAGATGTGAGTACTCGTATATAAATAAAAATACTTCTAGTCAAAAAAAAAAATTTTTTGTTTTGTAAAAATAGAACTATTTTCAAAAAGTTTCTCATTCAAAAATATACTTATTCAGAAGACAGCTACATAATGATTAAATACTAAATGCGCTGAAAGCTGCCGTCATTTTTTCAGTTAATACTAACCTTCAAAGGATAGCTATTAAAATTTCATGATATTCTATTGATTCGTTTGTAAGTTATTGTGCTAGGAGTGATAACTCTTCTTATTTTCAAAACAATGGATCAAAAACAATTTCGTGTTTTAATTTTACATTGCGTCTTGGTGAGAAAAAATAGCGTACAAGTGAAGCAATGGCTTGTTATGGGGGCTACGCTCCTTCACAAACAAAAATATAACGTTGGTTTCCTGGCTTCAAATGTGGCCGTAGAGACACCGATGATGCAGAACGCAGTGGACGTCCAAATGAAGCGGTAACTCTAGAAAACATAAAAAATATCCACAAAATCGTTTTGAATGATCGAAAAGTTAAGTTGCGTGAGTTAGCTGACATCGTAAAGATATCAAAAAAAAGGTGTTGGCTTTATATTTCATGAGCTTTTGACTATGAGAAAGCTCTATTCAAAGTGGGTGTCACGTTTGCTCACTGTTGACCAAAAACGGGAACGTGTTGATAATTCTGAGCAGTGTTTGGCCATATTTAAACGTAACAAAACGGAATTTTTGCTTCGATATGTGACAATGGATGAAACATGGATCCATCTCTTCGCTCCGGAATCAAAACTATCGTTATCTGAGCGGACAGCAAGTGGTGAACCTCGTCCAAAGCACCTGAAACCACAACAATCGGCTGGAAAGTTTATGGCGCGGTATTTTGGGATGTGCGTGGTGTAATATTCATCGGCTATCTTGAGAAAGGAAATACCATTAACAGTGAATATTATATAGCGTTGTTGGAGCATTTAAAGGCCGAAATTGCAAAGAAACGACCGCATATGGTAAAGAACAAAATTTTGTTTAATCAAGATACAGGTTAATCAAAACCATGGCAAAACTACTTGAATTTAACTTCGAATTGCTCCCATATCCACTGTATTCGCCAGATTTGGCTCCCAGCAACTACTGTCTGTTCGAAGACCTGAAAAAGAAAATTACCGCCAGTAAGAAATTTCGCCCGAATGAAGAGGTTATCGCGGAAACTGAGGCCTATTATGAGGCAAAAGATAAATCACTCCTGAGAACACTCTTCGTCTGCATTGCCAGATAATTGGCTGGTATTGTAAGCTCAGTTTTAATTGTCAGATGTATAAAATTAACGCACCTGACAATGGCATCATTATAACAAAAAAGTTTGATGGGCAACACTGCCAAGCAGATGGTTGTTGATATACATAAGTGGCAATGCCTTACAACATGTCTGGCAACTTTTTTCATCTAACAATCTGACAACCGTGTGAACTGACAATTTTTGTTGCCAGATGAATTATCTGTCAGACCATAGTCTGACAATGAAATCGTAAGATTTTCTTACGATCGTCTGAACACACAATATACTTCTGCGGGACAATTTTTCATTGTCACTACAATGTCAGCATGTTGCCAGATCTTATAATATTGTAACATCTGACAACCGTGTGTACATAGCTTAATAGCAGTGTGTTGAATTTTTTTTTTTTTTTAACATATAATTTCATAATAACAAAGGAACTTTGAAATTACTATGGAAATATTTACGTTTAATAAACTATTTGTTATTTTATAAAATCTTGTGTAGTGTATCTTGTATTGAATACACTTTCTTATATGCTTGTAAATACGCAGTGTATTATTATTTTAAACGTCAAAAAGCAAATAGGCAGAAGAAAAGCAATATTCAGAAAAAAGTTTTCAAGAAATAAAATGAAAAATAGAATAGAAATAAAAATTTCTGATATCAAGTACAAAAATGACATGTATTTATTTTCCTCTTCTCAATCTGATGTGGAATTCACATGATGTAGATAGCACGATTACCAATACAACTTTTCAAAAATATGTGAAATATAAGTGTATGAGGCATTGAAATTTTATATGAAAATGTCCAGCAACAAGCATGTTCTATTGTATTTTAATAGAACAATACACACTATACACGGATACAAGAGGTTTGTTATATAAATTAGCTTTGGAAACCCCACCTATTGGTAAAAATGCTTCTGAAAGAGTTTTTTGAAATCTGTTAAGAAATATTTCTTAAAAAAAGGATCTACTTGACACTAACAAAACTATCTCTTATAAAAACATAGATTATAAAAAAAAGTAACTTATAATTATATGCCTTTTTAAAAGGTACCTTTGAAAAAGGTGCTAGTTAGGTAACGTAACCCTTATAACCTTATTACTATTATACACTCGTAATTGAAAAAAATGCATACATGATATTTACTAGATATTCGCCATTTTCGACCAAATATTGTATTAATGGTACTGAGCTAATAGCTGTTGACTCATGTATTGATCTTGGGATTTATTACGACAAGAAACTTAAATTCAATTTACACGTTACGTTCGCTGTGAATAAGGCGAATAGTGTATTGTGTTTAAAAAAACGATGTGCTAAAGAATTTAATGATCCCTATGTGACGAAGAAGCTATTCACATCTTTAGTAACACCCATTCTTGAATATGGTGCTGTAATATGGGATCCACAATACAACTTATATATTCAGACACAATTTCTGTTAGTTTGTCTCCTTTCTCTTTCATGGAATCCAGCTGAACATCTTCCGCCTTATCGTAGTCGATTGTCACTTATAAAACTTCCAACATTGAAAAGCAGAAGGATTGTATCCAACATCACATTCTTCTTAAACTTATTTCAAGGAAAAATTAACTCTTCTGCTCAGTAAAATAAACATAAACATTCCTAGCAGACAACTTAAATCATATGAGTTCCTACATCTAAATTTTAATAGAACGAATTTCCCAAACTTCGACCCAATTCGTAGAGTTTGTTCGGATATTAATAAATTTTATTATCTTATAGAGTTATCTGATCATGTTAATATTTCTAAGGCAATACTTTTAAACTATTTAAATGATTATATCGCTCCTTTATTGCAACATAGTCACAACGCAAAAAAGCTTGTTTCGAGAAAAACACGTTTAATGTTTTTTGTTTCCTTACAAGTCTTAGAAAAAATTTTTACAAAATATCTTCTAAAGGAAACAGTTTAAAGGTAATTTGAATAAAATTTTGGCACAATATAAAAGGTAGTACTGTTATCAATTCTGCATTGTTAACTCGAAAAGCTAATTTTTTGAGATATGACTATGTTGCAATAAAGGAGCGATATGTATAGCTGTTTATAATTGTTTTAATGAGTTGAATTATGTATGTATTTATTTTTGTTCTTTTTCAGCTGAAATATTTTAAAGCTGTACAAATAAATGAATTCTTTAAAAGATTGTGAAAAAATACTTTTCAAGAAAACATTTTAACGGAGTAAAATATTGTTTTAGATTTTTTTCTGATTTTTCTCATGATGGTTACAAACAAACTTGTCACCCTGTTTCGGCTTGACGTTGAGTTCGGGGCACGCTGTATATGTTCATATATACAAATTATTTTTTCAGACAAAAATGTTGTTGGTTTTATTTTTACTATAACTTTTTCTATGTATTTAATCCTATTATCGGTTTGCAGCCAATTGATGTTCCAAATATTATGTGGTCGTTTGCCTTTTTTCTATCCTCTTAAAAATAACATCAAATCTAACCGTAAAACAACAACAATTTTTTGGAGAACGCAATCATAATCACACCTTTTGAAGAGAAACTGTGCACTCTTTATTTTAAAATCATTGTAAAAGTTCACTCCCTTAAATTTCTTTCATATCTCTTCAAGACCTTTTCATACTGACAGCGCTAGACAATAAAAACCCTTTATTAAAAAATTAACTGCAAATGTCAGCCAATATCGCTGACCAAATAAAAAAATAAAAAAAAGAGAAAAGTTTGCATGATTATTAAAACTTAAAAAAAAGTTATATCAAAAAATAATTTCATTGGAACTTCTTTACCACTTCATGCGCTATTCTTGAACAAATAATTTAAAATTAATATGTCAAAGTAGGTTGCACTTTGATGAAAATAGTACAAATATATAAAAGGTACTCGTAGTTTCAAGGACTTCAAGGTGACCTGTTAAATTACAGCTTATTCTTAGAAAAAGTTTAAAAATTTTAAGAAACTTTACATTTGTATATTAACAAAGCTGAACAAAAATGCTTAACTTTCCTTGGCCTGGTACAGCAATTTTGCTGTAAACAATTCTGCTTTAGATTGTGGTATAATTAACTCCGGGGGAATTAACTAAATGGCGTTTTCAGGAAAGGAAAATTAAATAAACGGGACTTATTACTTACTTGGACCTCCCGGAGTATATTGATTACTGTGCACCAGCTCTACTGCCCGACAAGAGATTTGGCGTGATCTTATCAAGGACGGCCTTGGTAGCGAACCAAATGGGTCGCCAAGAGGACGTGCTTGATATTTTCACAGATGGGTCCAAGTCGGACATGGCAGTTGGTGAGGGCATCTTTATGCTCCAGTATCAGAGAAGGATCAGTTTTAAGCTATATGATGACTGTAGCGTTATGCAGGCTGAAATTACATCTATTTTGATAGCAACTAACTGATTGAGGTACTATAGGGTATACGGAGTGAATATCCGAATCTGTACTGATAGCAAGGCTGCGTTAAACGCACTTTTGGATGTCTATACGATATCCAGATTGGTTCAGGAATGCCGAATATCTCTTAATGAGATAGCGAGACATTCAAGCCTGGAGCTTTTCTGGGTACCGGGGCACAGTTGAGTGTCCGGAAATATTGTGTACCGGATGAGCTGGCGAAGGCCGGGGTTCGTCTACAGCGTGGTGACATTGATACGATGGTAGGAGTCCCGCTTAACAGCTGTAAGAAACAAGTGCAGCGTCAACTGGTAGGGACTGCGCAGGACAGATGGTCTGATGAGGCTACCTGCCGAGTGGCAAGGCTATAAGAACTTCCCCGTCAAAGGCTGCATACCGTGGTTTCAGTTCTGACAGTGCATTGTCACATAGGGACGCATGCTAGGAGGTTAAATCTTCCATTTAATAATTTCTGCAGAAGTTGCGGGGATAAGGAGACTATTGAGCACTTTCTCTGTCGGCGCCCGGTACTCTGTTCTTTAAATTTTCTGTATTTTAGTAACCTCCTCTTACTATCAGAACTGCTTTTAAGCAAAAAATAAATTTTAATTTATATGGATCGATATCCGGCAAAATTTTTGTTGTAATCGCCATATTTAATAATATTATTTGTTTGAAGAAAAAACGTAAGGTGATATATACGAGGTGTGATCAAAAAATAACCGTTATTTTCAATTTTTTAAAAAAGTATTTATTTATTCGTCAATAACTATCTTGTCCCCTTCAAACTAATCCCCCTCAGATATAATACACTTATGACAGCGTTTTTTCCAAACCTCGAAACACTTCTGAAATGTGTTTTTTGGTATCGTCAAGCAGCTCCTGTTTCGATTTTTCTTTTATCTGCTCAATCGTAGCAAAACGCTTTCCTTTTCTTTCATGGTGTCTTCAGTTTTGGGAAGAGCAAAAAGTCAGCGGTGGCCAAGTCCGGTGAATACGGTGGCTGAGGCATGATAACGATTTTGTTTTTGGGCAAAACCTCGCATAAGCATCAATGTGTGAGCTGTGGCGTTATCGTGGTATAAAATCCATGATTGTGTTTTCCACAATTCTATGCGTATCTTACGAATTGCTTAGCGCAAACGGCGCATAACTTCAAGGTAGTATTCCTTATTGACCGTACGACCTTGTGGCAAGAAGAATTCATGCTGTACCACGCTATTGCAGACGAAGAAAATAGTGAGCAAAAGCTTCACATTTGACTGATCTTGACGTACCTTTTTCGGTCTTGGCTCTTCTGGATGCTTCCATTGGTATGATTGGGCTCTTGAACTTACTTCTTTTTAAATTTTTAAGAGCCCGTTAGCTATTTTTCCATTTTTCCCCCGCATTTAAAGTAAAAAGAGATGTAGACAATAATTTTTGTTTTTCAGAGAAGGCGATTTTATAAGCCCCTTATAGCCAATCGAGGCAGGAGTTCCCCAAGGTAGCATTCTAGGACCTACTTTATATATGATTTACGCCTCAGACATGCCAACGAGATCCGGAAGCCACACTTCAACTTTTGCGGATGACACAGCATTCTGCAGCGTTCATGAAAGCCATCAAGTAGCTTCGCGAAATTTGCAGGAGTATATTTCAATATTAGAAAAATGGTTAAATCTTTGGAAAATTAAAGTTAATGAACAAAAATGTACTCACGTTACATTCACGCTGCGTAAACAAACATGTTCAGCTATCCAAATTAACAATTCACCTATTCCGCATCAAAATGAAGTCTTGGTATTCATTTCGACCGTAGGTTAACGTGGAAGTCTCACATAGATGCGAAAGTTACTCAGTTAAAGTTAAAAATTGGCTTATGGGCAGAAATTCGACTTTGAAACTGGATTGCAAACTTTTATTATACAACGCAATTCTAAAGCCTATATGGGGCTATGGAATTCAATTATGGGGCACCGCCTCAACTTCTAATATTGAAAAAATTCAAAGGCGACAAAATCAAATTCTTCGAACGATTACTGCAGCTTCATGGTACGTAAAAAACGCACGAATTCATAAGGATCTCTGTGTTCCTCTTGTAAAAAACGAATTTTCCAAGTACGCAACAAGGTATATCAGTAAATTAGAACTTCATCCAAATCGTTTTGCACGCAATATACTTAATTTTGAAGGCCACTCTCGGTGGAGAAGGAGGGATACCCTTGCCACCATCAGAACGTTAAATAGGTGATTTTACCGATATTGACCGTGCAAAATAAATCATTTTTGTCTAGCATTGGCTGGACTTAATTAATTTTATGTATTTCGTATTAAGATTTGATACTTATTGTTAGTTCACTTTGTGAAGATTCAACAAATAATTGAATGAGAGAAAAAAAAAACTATATAAAAAAGAAAGGCAATTCCATTCTTAAAATTATATTTGATGCTCATCTTACACGACAAAGTAATGTTAATGTTTTACATGTTGTCGTTAATACAATTGAAGCAAAACGTCTTGCAGATACTCGTCATTTACTCTGACTTGTTTTATGCTTCATTGAAGTGAATACAACAAATCAGAATATTGCGTCATCACAATCAGTACGGCTTGGAGACATCATCCAGAACAAATGTCGTCGACAACAACCTGGACAACTGGGTATACATATTATGGCAGATGAATTAGACTCCTACATATGTGATGTATTAGAACAAAAACTGTTCAGTTGAAAATTTTTCTTATCTGTGAAAGTCCAATAACTATTAAGATTTGGATTGGCAACACTAAAACCCAAAAATAGGGGATTTGTTGCCTTTTGTTATAGAACACTTTCTTTGTATACTTATAAACCATTTGTATCAAAAGCAAAACGACGTCAAACTGTTTAACTGCTTCTTGTGATTTTTCATTATTATTTATTTAAATTTAAATTTTATTATTTTTAAATATCATTTAACAACGATGCAAAACAAATAAATACATTTTTATATCATTCTGGCTTAAATAATTTGCAACATTTCTTTAAATAGCCAGGTGTGCTGTTCAATAAAAATGAAATTTATTTTCTGGCCAATCATATGATTAAATGAAAATACTTACGTATTCACGTGACTCTTGAAAATTTTTCACATTTACATATGTACATACGAGTACATACAGTTTTTTTGTTAAGTCTTAATTTTATTTATTAATTTTTTTATTTAATTACGGTAATATTGTTTTCATTGAATGTCATTAAATTTTTTTACCGATTTTTACTTTGATATTAAAGGTAGTAATTAAATACAGACGGTCTCAAATGAGAGATAAAATATTTAATTCATGTTTATTGCCAGAAGATATTTTAAACAAATAAATAACGGCGATGACATCCAGTAAAGGGTTTTCGCACAGGGGGCGGCCAAAAATAGAAGCAGCTAAACATACATACATATATTGCAAAGCTAACACTGCAGCAAACGGTTTTTTGGAATTAAGTCGTTGATTTGAAATTCATCTTATGTAACCACCAGAGAACAACCTTGAGTGATTGCAAAAAAATCATACTTGCTCAACAACATGAAAACCATTTCATTTCGTTCAAATATGATTTTGTTTTCAGCCGCACAAATTCGGAGTTGATTTTTATTCAGTAAACACAATGAGCGACAACTTCGCTATGTGAGTGAAATCTTCGTTAAGGTTCGTGTTTGAATAACGAGTGATTTTTTTGCTATTATCTTTTTGGCAACACTAGTTTTGACAGCTCACGCACGTTTTGTAAATATCTTGTGTCACTATCAAGCATCTTCAGTTTGGTCTATAATTTAATCATGAATCGTCTTACAAACGAACAACGCTTGCAAATTATTGAATTTTATTACCAAAATGCGTGCTCTGTTAAGAAAGTTCATCGCGCGCTTCTTCCATTTTATGGTCAGTTTAATCGACCTACTGAGGCTTCTATTCGGGCTATTGTAAAAAAAATTCGCACCAAATTTACATTGCTAGACATTAAACCACCAACACGCTTACGTAGAGTGCGAACTGAAGAAAATATCGCAGCCGTATCGGCCAGTGTTGGTGATGACCGTGAATTATCGATTCGGCGCCGTTCGCAGCAATTGGGCCTCTGTTACTCCACTACGTGGAAAATTTTGCGAAAGGATTTGGGTGTGAAGCCTTATAAGATACAGCTGGTGCAAGAATTGAAGCCAAACGACCTACCACAACTCCAAATTTTTGGTGAATGGGCTCTTGAAAAGTTAGATGAAGATCCACTTTTTTATCGAACAATTGTGTTCAGCGACGAGGCTCATTTCTGGTTGAATGAACGTGAACAAGCAAAACTGCCGTATTTGGAGTGAAGAGCAGCCATAAGTATTGCAAGAGCTACCAATGCATCCACAAAAAACAACCGTTTGGTGCGGAGTATGGGCTGGCGGCATCATTGGGCCGTATTTCTTCAAAGATGATGCGAATCACAACGTTACTGTGAATGGTGAGCGCTACCGTGCGATGATAACAAACTTTTTTTTGCCCAAAATGGAAGAGCTTGACTTGCATGACATGTGGTTTCAACAAGACGGTGCCACATGCCACACAGCACGCGAAACAATGGACCAGTTGAGAGGCGAGTTCGGTGAACAGTTTATTTCACGCTTGGGACCAGTCTAAGCGGATGGACCATTTGAGGCGCAGCCGCGGCCAACATTTGCATGAAATAATCTTCAAACATTAAATTATATCGACCCAACTATCGATCCAAATAAATATTTCATGCATTTTTCTGAATTTTATGTGTTTTTTTTTAATTTCCGATAGTTCTTATAAAATCACCCATTATATATGCCAGAACTAGGAAAATAGGTTATGAGGAGGGAAAAAGGGGGGGGGGGGGGGCGGTAGTGTTGCCAACGTTATAATTGATGTTAAACACTTCTGCAGGCAACTTGTCCCACAGCCGAATTGTATCGCTGAAAAACGAATTCTGTCTGTAATGTGATATGCAATTCGCTGGGCAATCGACCGCAAAAGAATGAACCCTGGACGCTGACCATGTGCTATGTAAAATAATGTGCTCAAATGTGATCGCTAGATCATAAACAACAAGAACAAGTAAATTTTTGTGGAAAAAAGAGAAATTCGAAAATCTGTTGCGGTTAATTTATTTGCATACCTATTTATAAATTCAGAAATGATGTGCATTAAGCAAAATTGTGACGTCCATCAAAAGTGGTTAAAATGGCAATATTCAAGCCTGGCTGTATTAATTTTAAAACTGGTTAAAATAATATTTTATTAGTTTTTTAACAAAGAGTTTGGCGAAAATTTGCTTTTTGCACACGTGGTGCCAACTTGCTGCTCAC
Organism: Thecocarcelia acutangulata; assembly: GCA_914767995.1. Lineage (NCBI taxonomy): Eukaryota > Metazoa > Arthropoda > Insecta > Diptera > Tachinidae > Thecocarcelia > Thecocarcelia acutangulata. The sequence continues at coordinate 31,724,495 of OU612094.1, read as the reverse complement.
AATATGAGCACAAAATATACAGAGATGAAAAAAATTACATTTAAATAGAATAAAATCAAGGCATGTATAAGACATGCCTTGATTTCGGACAACAAACGACGACTTAGTTGCCAATTAGGTTGAAACGTGTATGGGTGCTTAATATCTCTGCGCAATATCTGATTTTATTTTTGTCAATTGATTAGTTTAGCAGTCGTTTGTCGAGTTGGTTGAAGAAAAATCAACCCATTTTGATTTTTTCAAGTTGGCTGGTAAGTCTTTCAATTTGATTGTGCAGTGTGTGTTCCAGTCTTTTGATTAGCTATCAAAATTTATACTTGTAGTTTTCTTGTCAAAAAAACGTTAGATATTTTTGAAATTGCCTTTAATTTCATTGAATTTGATAGTTAAATGAAAATCTTTCAATTCAGTTTATGAAGGTTGTGGCCAAGAATCAATCCAATTGTAAGATTCAGACAATTGAATTGAAACATGTATAGGCCACTTTAAAATGGAATGCAACAATATATTGCTGATTTCTCTTACTTGCCTGCACTTTTGCGGCCACAAAGTTCTTTGTTTGCGAATAAAATCACAAGCGAGAAAGAGAAAAAATTTTAGAAATATAGTTTTTTTTTTATACCCTTCACAAAAATGTAAAGGGTATATATAAGTTTGTAATTTCTACAATTTTCATTTGCGATCCTATAAAGCAAGTATGCCCAACCATATGCGCTTGATACTCAATTGTTTTCAGAAATGCGCTTAGCTATAGGGCTGTGCTCTTGAATACACAAATATTGCGCTCAGCATTAGCAATGAAAAATACACAAACAACTTCGTCTTTTATATATTTTTTTTTTTCGTTCTTCATCGCACGCACACAAAAGCAAAGCAACAACACTTGTTCATGCTTTGTTGGTAAACATTGACGACAGCGATTATCAGTGTGAACTTTGTTTTTGTAAATGTTTTGCTTTTTACAACAAAAAATATTAAATAAAAATAGTGTTTCCTTTTTTTTATTTTTTTTTTATATTGGACCAGTACTCAGGGGATGACCCCTACATATGCAGTGCATTGTACCAGAGCTAGGAAAATAGGTTGTGAGGAGGGGGAAAGAGGGAGTAGTGTTTGTGAACATTTGACTTGAATTTTCCAACGTTATAACAGACAGGAAACACGTCTGCAGGCAACTTGTTCTACAGACGAAGCGTACGGCTGAAAAACGAATTCTCTCTGTAATGCGTAGTACGATTCCCCGCGCAATCAACCACACATAAATGAGCTCTGGACGATGAACGCGTGCTATGCAAAAATGTGCGAGTTTCGGGAACAAGATCCCTAATCTCGTCAGAGCAAAATCCATTGTAGTAACGATAGAACAGAGTAACGCACCCCACACTGCGTCGATGCTCCAGTGAGTCAATAGAGTTGGATACCCTACTGTCACCGATAAGCTTCTTCGCCCTCTCCTGCACACGGTCGAGTAACGCCAAAATAGACTTTGAGGCACCGGCCCAAACATGAGAGTTGTATTCCATTTTCGGTCGAATGTACGTGGTATAAATAGTAAGGAGATCGGATGGAGTGAAGTACATCTTATACCGTTTCAAAAAACCGAGACACTTGAATGCTTCTTTAGAGACATGAAAAATGTGTTCAGTCCAGCGAACATCACACTGTATCTTCATTCCAAGAACATCAAGAGCATCTGATTCCTCAATATTTATACCATCCATGAGTACAGATGAAGCAGCATTTGCTGTCGTTTGTTTGTGCGTTAATAAGCAACATTGGGTCTTACGAGCGTTAAAGGTGACCCTGTTTTTACGACCCCATTCGGAGATTAATAGAAGATCACTGTTCAGTGAATCGTTAAATGTTTTGGTGTTTACTCTTCCATATAGAACTTGTGGGCACCACTGCCTTAGGCAGTAGCTTCAAGTCACTCACGTGCTTATCTTTTTTAATGTATAACTACATATAGCATAGTCATGTATTGTATATTTTTAAAGCAGTCTTTAAAACGCACTTAATCAATTGCCTCATACTTGCAAAATCAAGTTTATTAATAAATAAACTTTCATACCAAATACATGTGTTTTTTATTTAGTTTTAAATTTTATTATATTGTATTTTTTATATACATACGTTAAAAGCTTTTGTACGTGCGGAAAAAACTTCCTTGACTTTAAATCTCTTTTCATAAAAGTTTGCTTTGAAGACTTTGAAATGTGCGTTGTTTTAATTCCGATGGCAAAGGAATTCTTCTACAAAAACAAGTAAAAATAAAAACACTTCATACAATATGCGAACATTTTTAAAACGCAAAATGTTTAAATCACTCAATTTTATATTAGCTTTGTTTATTTAATACACTAGGTATGTAGAGTAAAATAAAGTTAGACGTGGCTTAACGTATCTGGTTTAATCATGTGAAAGTGCTAAATTACACTTTTTCAAAAAGAACGTTTTGCAAAAACTGCTTTTTTAAATGGGTTTTTTAAATTTACTAAATAGGTAATTATCTATAAAAAGAAACATTTATTGCCGGTCCGACAATCACGTTCGCCCATATTTTGTGAGTCCAAAAATTGATTTGGAGTCTACTTATGAACCTTCTTTTTACAAGTTAGGTTAGGTCAGGATTACAGTGGAATTACTGCGGGTAGTATACCTACCCGGCGGACACCCTGTGTTTATTTAGCAAAGACTTTTCTTAAATATAATTTTTTTAAATATATTTTGCGTTTGCCAATTCTGCTCGTGTTAAAATGTACGCTTCTTAAAAAGTTATTTTAAAATGTATTTCTCCTAAACTTTTTTTAAATTTTTTACAGCAAGAAGTTTTTATAAAAAGGACTACTTTTCAAAGATACCCCTTTTACAGACACCTTTTTCAAATATCTGCTTTTTTAATATTTTAAAAGTAAAAATTTCAACAATTTTTAAACATTTTGTTTTTTTTTTTTTTTTGCCAAAAAAAAATTAACTTAATTAATTTTTACCCATAAAAAATTATAAATAGCTTTTTTTTCTATGTATCCCAGCTATCTATATGTCGACATTTCACAGGAACTACCCTAATCATCAGTAGACTTTGGAAATTTTTGAAAGATATTGTCAAACATTCAACTTTATATCCCAACAATATAAATAAATTGTTGAGAATTTAAAAGAAAAATGCTCTAATAATACCTGTCAAAATACAAAAAACAAGCTTTTTCATTCATACACGTCTCTAACATTTCTTTACAACTTTCAAACAAATGAACAACCGTTGGTTGCTACGATTTGCTTTTTGAAAGTATCGAAAAGCAGAGAACAAAAATTCAAACAATTAAGTTTTTATTCGATATTTTAGCTGCTAACATTTATACCAATAAAAAATTATAAATAGCTTGTTTTCTATGTTTCCCAGCTATCTATATGTCGACATTTCATAGGAACTACCCTAATCATCAGTAGACTTTGGAAGTTTTTGAAATGTCGACATATAGATAGCTGGGAAACATAGAAAACAAGCTATTTAAAATGTTTTATTGGTAGAAATGTTAGAAGCTAAAATAGCGAATACAAACTTAATTTTTAATTAATTTTTGTTCAAATTTTGTAACATATCGTATGGAATTTGCTGAAGGCCTTTTCGGATTATGGCGATATAAATTGGAGTAATCGTGTAATTTTGGGGCTAAAATTTATCAGGCCTATGAAAAAATTCCTACGTAATAGAGAATTAAGCGTATTAAAGTGCATACTTTTATTTGAAGAAATTTTTCCTTGTTGTACAATGTAATTAAACATATTACAACAAACACATTTGCTCTTATAAAAAGATAACTATTATTCAGTGAAGATATTCTTAGTAATGTTTTGAAAGTATAATACTTTCTTTATACATAATTTAAAATTTGTTTAAAAGAAACTTTAAATATAAAAAAAAAAGAAGAAATACTATCAGGACTGTTCTGTAAATCACTTTTTGTCAAAGTGATTTCATATCACGCAAGAGGTGTTCTGCACACAGAAAATATTGAAATCACGTGATTTTAAACCGGTCAGCCAAATGGCTGGCTTTTTGATGTCACTTGCTTATTTTCTCTGAGTTTTTCATTGCAAATTTAATAAAACTATTTTTATGTATTTAAAATAAAGTGTTGTTTGTTCATTTTTCTAATAAAATTAAGTTTTATTCACACAGAATTAATATTTATGTATATTTTACATTATTAAAAAATTATAGACACTGCTTGTTTTGTGAGAAACTGTTTTGCTTTATTTACCATTGGTAGTAGTTTACATTTTCTCTTTAGCAGTCAGCTGGTTTATTTTTTACTTAATTTTCACTTTTTATTTTATACTATATCTACACCTACTCAAAATCTAGTAGATTTGAACTTACATCTATAACGAAATCTATATTGTTACACCACCATTTTTTGACATCTAGCAAGATTTCATTTTCACAAAAACAATTTATGCATGCGGGTTTGACAGAACAATTTTATTAGAGACTGAATACACCAACATTAAAATGTATATTTTTGTTGCCCAGAGACTGCCTACACCACATTAAAGTGTAATTTTTGTTGCAGCGTATTATTTTTAAGTACTTTTTGAACAAAATCACGGTTGCATCACTTGGTACTGAGTAGATTTCAGGAGATTTCGTCGAAATCTACTCATAACGTAGATTTCATTTTGTATGGGATATCTTGTCAAAATCTGCTAGATTTGGATTGAAATCTCGATGAGCAGATTTCACTTTGGTGTAAATAGGCTATTAGTTAAGAATATAAAACTATAAACAAACAAAGCAGCTGTTTTGTCGCGCTTTCGAAAAATAAAAAGCACGTCGAAAACCGTAAAATCACGTGATTTGCAGAAATAGTCTGCCTGCTTTCAAAACGGTTCGTAAATTTAAAGCACGCCGTTTTCAGAACAGGAATGTATTTCTTGTATGCTACATACAAATAAAAAATACGAGGGCTGATAAAAAAAAATAACTGTTATTTTCAATTTTTCCAAAAAATTTTGTCCCCTTCAAAGTAACCCCCATCAGATATAATACACTTATGCCAGCGTTTTTTCCAATCCTCGAACCCTTCTGAAACCCGTTTTTTGGTAGCGCCAACAGCTCCTGTTTCGATTTTTCTTATATCTCCTCAATCGTAGCAAAACACTTTTCTTTCATCGGTGTCTTCAGTTTTAGGAAGAGCAAAAAGTCAGCGGTGGCCAAGTCCAGTGAATACGGTTGTTGAGGCATGATAACGGTTTTGTTTTTGACCAAAAACTCACACACAAGCATCATTGCGTGAGCTGGTGCGTTATCATGGAGCAAAATCCATGATTGTTTTCGCCACAATTCTGTGCGTTGCTGACGAATTGCTTCGCGCTAACGACACATAATTTCAAGGTAGTATCCCTTATTGACCATACGACCTTGTGGTAAGAATTCATGATGCACCACCCTATTGCAATCGAAGAAAACAGTGATCAAAACCTTCACATTTAACCGGACTTGACGTACTTTTTTCGGTCTTTGCTCTTCTGGAAGCTTCTATTGGTGTGATTGGGCTTTGGTTTCAATGTCATAGCCATACACCCATGATTTGTAACCAGTTATGAACTTTTTGAGGAAATCTGGATCGTCGTTGACGATGTTTAACAGCTCCTGAGCGATGTCCATGAGATGTTGATTTTGCTGAAAATTTAGCAATTTTGGAACAATCTTCGCTGCCGCACTTTTCATGTCTAAAACACCCATAAAAATTAATTTTCTTCACTGCTTCAATGTTTTCGTGCTCGGGCGACCAGGACGAGTGCCGTCATTGACATCTTCTCGGCTTTCTCTAAACCGGTTAAACCGGTTGAACTTGTGTTCTGCTCATAGAAGACTCGCCAAACGCCACAGTCAACATTTCAAATGTCTTTGCGCATTGAATTTAATTTTTTACACAAAACTTAATACAGATTTTCAATATGATATGAATTTAGACAGAAAATAATTTAATGGCTCGGTGGCTGAGTGGTTAAGGCAGCAGTTTATGATACGTCATGACCCAAGTTCCAATCCGAATGGGTGCTGACGAGTATTGTAGCGACTACAAAATAGCCCGTTTAAAAGTTGTATTATTATTTTTCTTGTCTTTCTTCTTCAATCAAAAATTATTGATCACAGCAAATTTATAATGTAAAAAAATCATTCTTAAGAATGATTTAAGAAAGGAAAAACTTGAACTAAAAATCCGATGTACAAATACCAAACATTTAATACAGTTTCATTGGTCCATTTTTCGGGTAGTAAAATATCGAAGGGCACACCAAAACACGACTAACCTTTTTATCTGTCAAAAACAAACTGGGAATCCAAAATGGCTGATACTGCCAACATACATAACAGACATGTGTCCCACCAACATAACTAACTAAATGAACATACGTAACTCACGAAATTTGAAAATAACGGTTATTTTTTAATCACACAATGTATATCATATGCTGCTATTTTCTTAAGCTCTACTGTTGTGTCGACTGCAAACAAACAATGCAAAAATAATAATGCGAGTATGTAGGTATACTGCGCACACTCATACATACATACATGAATGCATTCCTATATGAGAGCTATTAGTCAATTCTTTATCAATTAGTCAGTGATTGTGCGATTTTAAATTCCAAAAGTAATCCCCATTTTGTTACAAATTGTGTTTGATGTTGTTAATTAAATCGGTTGCATGTCGAAAACGATTTTACAAAACAAAATTTAATTTAAAAAAAAACTGAATAACAAACTGAACAATCAGAGTGCAAAAAGTTTGCTGAAATAAATTTTTGATTTATTAGGTTGAAATTGTTTCAAAATAATTGTTTTAAATGGCGAAAAATTTAATTGCAGAGAGATTTGTTCTAAAAACAAACTAAAGAAAATTCTTTCATGAAAATGTAGCGTTTAACAAGTTTTTTTCCTTAAAATCAGTTCTGGTAACAGAAGAAAGTTATTAAAATACAAAAAGTGAAAATTTCCGATGTTGGTAAGACAATCGCTTAAAAGTTCACGACGCCTAAAATAAATTTGTCAATAAAATTGGTACTTTTTTAAACCTTTCACAAAAATGTATTCCACTATTCACACCTCCAAAAATGGCTAGCACCACACTTATCCTGCCGGATGAGCCAAAATACCTAGGCCTCATTCTAGACAGTAAACTATTATGAAAAGAGATACAGGCTAGAGTAACCAAGGCTACAATAGTCATCTATCTATGTAAAACAGCAATAGGCTCAACATGAGGCATACAACCAATAGAAGTTGTTGAAATTGTTATAAAACCGATAATTTTCTGTGGAGTATCAGTATGGGGGAAATCATTTGACTCCGCAAGCAACAAACTGCAAACTGAAAGTCAATCGAACCATGGCAATACTGACCACAGGGGCCATGAGGACAACACCAACTACAGCTCTTTTTACACTTATGAGCTGGATGCCATGTGATTTAGATAGCCGCGATCAGGCTGAACGCGACAGGAGCATGGACCCACAGACCGTGGGGACATGCCAATATACTGGAGATTGGAAGGGACTTAGTCCCCGATCTAATTGACTACTGCATCCCCCCCGGGGAACAGGTTTTGCCTCGGCGTATTCCTAACTTAGGCGCTCTGTTTTTCCGGGAAAAGAGGGGAAGGGGTCCCTCGTTTGGTGCGGCAAACAAAACTCTAGGAAGCCACATGACTTATATTGTGTTGGCTTCCGAAACCCTTACCAAGGGTATAAATTGGCAGAACGTGGATCAACATGGCCCCCGGGAAGTTCTGCTTGCGGTTCGACCCGGGCTGATCATGGTTGAGGTGCCTACCTTGGCTGAAACGTTCTGGCTGTGGTTGAAACCTAAAACGCAGGAAGGGAGTGTTAGTATCCTTGATAATTGTTTGGTGATGGCTTTTTTCGAGGGCTAACAATCTCCCGAGGATCTGTTGCCTATACAACAGATACGTGTACTGAAAGGAACCAGTGGTGATGGTTGACGGGTGAGTTGGTTTAAGGGCTGATGCTCTTAGTGGGCTTCGGCCTACCAACTCATTATGCCTTGTCGTCCTCCATTGATTGCTGGGAAATTGCATACATGTGGGATTAGAAAGCCCGAACTCCTCAACAAGAAGTTGTTCATATGACCGCAATCATATGACTAGAATTGCTACCTGTGTGAGCCTAGCAAGCCACACGGGGGTGGTGGTGAATCATGAAAAATTCACTCCGTGGAAGTGGTCCACCATCAGGTTAGGCCGTCAAGGCAGGTACTGTTGTAAATCATTTTCTCAGTTGACTACTGCATCCCAAAAACATTCCTTTCAAGGAGCTTCGGCTGCCAAATTGAGGAATCTCCCGGTTGGGTTAGGGGTGGCGTTTACATAGAAGAATTTAACGCTAAAATATCCTTCAGACTATCAGACGGATGCAGTGTACTTCAGGCTGAAATGTCGGCTATAAATAAAGCGACCAGATGACTGACGTTTTACTAGATATTCGGTATCCCTACCATGATAGTAACGTACGGCAAAGCCGCTATCAACTCCCTGACTGGAATATATCGCTGACGACTTAGCCAACAAAGAGACAACCCTAAAGGATAGGGATATGGGCCCCTTCTGCGGGCAACCCTTATCAGCATGTTGGAAAAGTATAAAGCTCCACACGTGCTGGAACGTGCCCAAAAAAGTGGCTCACAGAGGCCACATGCCTTATATCAAGGAACCTGTGGACGCACATTAACTGTAAAAGAACGTGCAAGCTAGTAAAATTACCTAGATCTCACCTAAGAGTGACTGTAGCAGTCATCACTGGATATTGCCCATTTGGGAACCATGCCAGGAGACTAGGCCTACTGTATAACGACTTCTGTAGAAGTTGCCAAAACGAAGAGGAACAGGAGACGATTCTTCTTCTCCTCGGTACATGCCCTGCATTGGAGCATCATTGTCTAAGATACTTAGGCATTAAAGCTGCCCAGATCTCAACTAAGAGTGACTGTAGCAGTCATCACTGGCCATTGCCCGTTTGGTAACCATGCCAGGAGACTAGGACTACCCCATAACGACTTCTGTAGAAGCTGCCAAGACGAGGAGGAGGAGGAGACGATCCTTCACCTCCTCGGCACATGCCCGGCATTGGAGCATCATCGTCTAAGACACTTAGGCGAGCGGAGCTTCAATAGCCTATCTTGTCTGGCCTCGATCAAACCGACCGCGCTAGCCTCTTTCATAAGAAGCAGCGGATGGCTAGTATAGCAGCATGTAATGCTACACTAAAAGGTTCCCGCATCTCCTTTCCATCCCCGCCCATCCTTTCCACTCACTATCATTTTCCTATAACTTCTTCTCTTCACTCCACTATTTTAGTTTTTCAGGCAATCACAAAGGGAACGACTACAGGACCCAAGTGAGCTGGACAACCTAGATTATTCCGGGGTATCCAGCGGCCTGCCTACCTAACCTAACCTAACATAAGATAATTAGGCGAGCGGAGCTTCCACAGCCTTTCATGTCTGGGCTCGGTCAAACCGACCGCGCTAGCTTCTTTCATAAGAAGCAGCGGATGGCTGGTACAGCAGCATGTAACGCAACACTAAGAGGTTCCCGCCTTTCCTTTCTTCCCATCCCCGCCTCCCATCTCACTATACTCCCCATAACGTCTATTTTTCTCTCCAACACTTCACTATCCCACTTTTCATGCAATCACAAAAGGAACGCCTTCCGAAGTGAGCTGGAAAACCTAGGCTATTTCGGTGGATCCAGCGGCCTGCCTACCTAACCTAATCTTCACAAAAATGTAAAGGCTCTACAGATATATATTTTTATTCTCTTGAAATAAATATTTTCATTACTTTAATGTTTCCTATTGCCATATTGTGGAAATTATTAATTTATATCTAAGAATTTCCTATATTATCATTATTATAAATTAAAACAGCGTATATACTTCAAATTTGTAATATATACTATATATTTACGTGACCATTGTGAAGGGCATTTTAGATTCGGCACAGCCGAATGTACTACACTCATACTCAACTTGCTTATATGTATAATACATATATATGTGTGTGCAATGAAGACAAATATTTTGTAAAAGAAGCAACAAATTCTCCAACCAGTGCAAGAATCTCGACAAATTGTTTGCAAAAAATTTATAAACATTTTTGTCGACAAACAAAGTTACGTACATATGTATTTTCAGAATTCCATTTCATTAAAATTGCATAATTTAAATTAAAAGAAAACATAAACTGAGGCAAAATTAACGGCAATAAAAAATTCTTCGCTACGAGTAGAAATTATTGGCGAAACACTAAGTATAAAATAAGAATATTTATTCAACGTTTTGTATCCGCTGAACGGAGAAACAAACAGACAGGCAGACAAACCGATCGACAGATAAACGCTGGAGAAAATAGAGAATATTATTAAATAAATAAAACATTTTCATTAATAAATTAAATTAACATTCTATTGTTAATTAAATGAAACACTCATACAAATACGAGCACACACATACAACCGCACATGTGTTAACAATCCAAAAAAAAAATAGCAAAAAAAAAAGAGATCAAAAAGATCACAACCGAAACAGAGCAATTTGTAGGAATCAATAAAACCGGCCGAGGTTTCTAAAAGAGAGATTTTGCTAAAGTGTTAAATCGGTTTGCAAGTTAATTGTTTTTGGTGCTGTTGTATCCAGCGGTTGAATAAATTAATTGCCCGTCATTAACTTGTTTACTTTAATATTTAAAAATATGTTTTAACCATAATATTATAATAAACATGACCTGGTAAAAATAAACAAACTGGTAAATAAAACGCAATACGGATTACAACAACTAATAACTAAAGCAGTAAACAAAGTTTGTTTTTTTTTAATATAAATTCAATGTAGTACATTCATCGTAATGGAATTCAATATGCTGATGGGGGACACGTGGAATAATATATTTTTGCACAACATACTCACAAACAGAAGATTTTATTTGCATAGCCCAATTTTCCGAAATTAAATTTTGACTGAAAAATTATTTCAATTTCAATTTATTATTCTAACAAATAATATTTACATTTTAAACTTAAAATTATATTTAAATAGTTCAAGCTTTTGCACTTTTTCTTCTTAGTATTTATAGTCATTTAAAAAATTAGCGGAAATCACTCTTCGTTGCAAACTACCCTTGAACATCTTGCAGATATTACTAACGTAGCATACGTGCTATAGTCTGCAAGACTACAACAACAAAATATATGAAACCGAAATTTGCTACATTTGAAAAAATACGCATAACTGAAAGCCATTGTAGATTCGTAATGTTCCCAATACTAAAATAACTGTGTTTGTCGATTATGTTTAGAATCAAAACTTGTAACTACTGGCGCTTCCAGTCGATTTACACAAAACATTTGCAAAAGTCTGTTGTTATATAACTGCGTAGGTATGTTCAAGGACCATGTCATAAAATATAGGAACTAAATTCCAGCAGCCACGACGGTATGGCACAATAAAGATTATATCGTCAACAGTATCTATCATCCAAAATGTTCTCCACCAGTTCACCTTAACTTGAATCTGTGCAAACAAAATATTAGTCTCCGGTGTAGAAATACTTATATTTACGTTACTATTCTACAACTTCAATTTAATCAACAGCATTTTGAATCAAATTATTTATGATTTTGTTTTATCCTGTTGGCTTTACACTCAGTTTGATCAAATTTTAAAATAAAATCTGACTAATGAAATTTTTGCAATTTCTTTTCTAAGCTTCCTTCTCAATTTTACTCTAAAATCAGCTGTTATAACTTATTTGCTAAACACTTGTAAAAGACTCTCAGGCTTTGTTGCAAAAAAATCATGCTATATAAGATTACAGATATGCAACGAAGAGTGATTTCCGCTATTATTTACATATATATATATATATATATATATATATATATATATATATATATATATATATATATATATATATATATATCTATATATATATATATATATATAGATATATATATATATATATATATATATATATATATATGTATATATATATATATATATATATATATATATATATATATATATATATATATATATATATATATATATATATATATATATATATATATATATATATATATATATATATATATATATATATATATATATATATATATATATATATATATATATATATATATATATATATATATATATATATATATATATATATACATATATATATATATTAAATAAAATAAAATATTACGGCCTGGAAAATTTGTTTAAAAATTAGCATTTTGTTTTCGCTACTAAGAGAAGATTTTCGACTTATGAAAGGATAGAGTATGCGGATTAGAATATTCACTTTATTTATTATACATTGTATATGTTCTTTAAATTTAATTTTTGTATCTAAATATTTTACTTTTTGCTCCCACATTACCTCCGTATTTAAAAAAAAAAGTAATATTTCTTTGCGGAATATAACAAGGTTTTCTTTTCCTTGTAAAGTATATAACCTGAGTTTTACCTGCATTTAATGATATTTTTCATTTGTGACACGAGCTTTAGCGGACATTTTCAATACAATGCTTGCTGAAGGAAACTATCCAGACCCTTTAAAAAAACATAAAATAATTCCTATACCAAAATTGGTAGGAACAAATAAAATTGAAAACTTTCGTCCTGTTTCTGTTTTATCAGTTTTTGACAAAATATTTGAAAAAGCTATCAGTGAACAATTAACAAATTATCTGGACAACAACAAAATCATATTTGACTACCAATTTGGATTTAGAAAAGGCTGTGGTACTACAGAAGCAGTCGTTAGTGTTGTAGAATATATATGTAGCGGTCTTGACGCACGATACAGAGGTGTTGCTGGTGTATTTTTTGATTTATCAAAGGCATTTGATTTAGTAGATCATACAATTTTAATAAAAAATTGGCTGCTCTGAAATGACACTGAAGTTATTTGTGGACTACTTAAAACGTAGAGTACAATTTGTTCAAATTGGAAGTTCCAAAAGCTGTGAGATTTCGTGGGGTTCCGCAAGGCAGTGTTCGGGGTCCCTTACTATTTAAAATTTTCATTAACGACATTAAAAACATCACTTTTAATGGCAAATTGTATATGTTTGCGGATGACATCTGTCTTTTTTATAATTTTAAAGATGATGGAGTTCTTCGAAAGCAAGTAGAGTATGATGCTACTGTGTTATCTGAATTTCTGCAGATAAACAAACTGCTTTTAAATGCGTCGAAAACAAAATTTGTGCGTTTTAAACCATACTTATCAAGAAATGAAGAGCAAACAACTATCCTTATTGATGGTAAATATATTATGGAATCAGATAGTGTAAAATACCTTGGTGTTATATTAAATCGCAATTTGTCATGGGAAAATCACCTGAATTATCTTAAAGGGAAAATCGCTTCAGGAATAGGAATGCTGCGAAAGTTTGAAAACAAACTCAACATTAATGCTAAGCTGCTAATATATCAATCCCTCGTTCATTCAAATCTAACTTATGTTCCAATGGTTTACGGATTTAAAGGTAATTCAACTATGCGATCCTTACAATCATCACAAAATAAAGCTTTAAAAATAGGTTTTAACCTTCCGCTTCGTTATAGCACAATTGATTTATTCAAAGAATATGCAAAGACTGTACTTCCAATCAGAGGGCTGTATAAGCAACAAAGTTTGTTATATATGTTTAAATGAGTAAATCATCACGCATACCCTACATTTTGATCGTATTTTATCAAATACACAAAGAAATACGCGACTTGCTATGAATTTAAGTACTGTTCGCTGTCGCCTTGAAATCACAAAACAACGAATCTCGTTTGCAGGTCCAAAAGAGTACAATCAGCTACCAAACCGATTAAAAAACAACTTGGCGTTGTCCACATATAAAAATAATCTTAAACACTTTTTGTTGGAAGATATAGAAAGACTTCTTGCATTCAATTAATCGTGTTTCGATTTATTACGTTATATTTATCATTTTCATGACTTCCATTTTTATAAACACTTGTACATATACATATTTATATATATGTTTTTTTTCTTTTTTTTTTATTATTTATAATTCTTTTTATTTTTCTTTTATTTGTATTATACATAAAATAGAAGCTCACGAATAGTATAGTTGTCGTAATGCCTCTCTAAAGCCAGTACCGGCGCTGGGGCACAATTACTCATTGTAAAATACATACATACATATATGAAATAAAACTACCTGAATTAAAAAAAAAATATTTGGCTAACACATCTAGATTCCTTTGTAAATTATAAATTATGTCTTCTGAAAGTATGTCTACTGAAAAATTATAAACAGAATTTTCCTCAAGAAAAATTTCGTACCACAAAATAATTTCACCTAAAGAACATTTACTTAAAAATCCTTTCAAAGATATTTTCCTAAAAAAAATTACAAAAAAAGTCGTACTAAAATTTGTCCAAGGCCAATTCATTACTAGGTGAACTTGTCAGCTCAGCTGATTATTTTTTGCTAGCCGCGTTATTATCCAATGAGACTGTCAAAATTTTTTTCTTTTGTTTACATTTTCGCGCCATTTTAATCTGAAGTTTTTTTTTGTATGATTTGCAAAAATTTTTGTGAATTTAAAAGTGGAAACCCATTATAATCTGTTTTAATTACAAACAATTATAAAAATTTGTATTTAACGTTTAGGTTACATTTTTTCTTAGCTGAACAATCGTAGGCGTATTTAGATTTTGACATTCTCAGAAGTTTTACAATAACAAAATACATAGTATTGAATTCGCCTTCCCGCTTGTATAAATTCGCCTTGACGTACACGGAACTTTTGATAATTTTCTTCAAATTTCCTTTAATAACTTGATAACTATGCTAAAAATATTTTTATTGAAGAGATTTGAATTTGAAATAACTAAAACTTTTAAAACTATATTAAGTCCGCCAGGCTTCTAAATTTACTATTGGTATACGAGGACTATCACATCTTAAAGGTTGATTGCTGTAAAATGAAATAACATAATTATTAAATATAGATTAATTTTTGTGTGCCATAATCACTCGTAACGATAGACAGGAAACAAACCAAAACAAAACTTGTTTTATTGATTATTTCCTCTTATAGATATACTCACCCTGGAAAATCAGCTCTTGCAAATGCCATTGGTGGTACTTCCTTCAATATCAAATGATCAGCATTATCACAAATTATTCGAGCCAGCGTCACTTTGCGTATTTCATGTAATTGATCTAAAGTAAATGCTCCCGGATTAATGGATCTATTATATTCGTAATAGTAGCGATCACCCCGTTTAAAGCGCGAAAATTGATCGGCTATAATTTCTGAAAATGTATTGCCAACAATGCCATCGTCAACAGATTCTTCGAGCAGCCCACCCACCCACAGATCAATGTCGTCTGGCGACTGATAAACCTGGGATAGTTTGCGAGCAGCCTAAAAAGAGGATATTGAAAAAATAGCAGAAAACAAAATAAATATCTATGGAAGGCAAAAATTTTAATCATTTGGCATGAAAGTAATAAATTCGAATTCAAAATTAGAAAACTGAAACTTAAAATGGTAGAACCAAGACTTCGAATAATCCATAATTTTTAAAAATTATTCGATTATTAATTTTGAAATTTCAATTTGAAGTTTTAATTTTCTCTGAAATATAATTTTAGAATAAAACTTCAACTGAATAGTTTTAAAGAAATTTTCAATTTTTAAAAATTATTCGATTAGCAATTAATAAAATTATCTTATTAATTTTGAAATTTCAATTTTAAGTTTTGATTTTCTTTGAAATATAATTTTAGAATAAAAGTTCAACTGAATAGTTTTACAGAATTTTTCAATAGCTATTTAAAATATAAGTACTCCTTCCGCTAATTTTATATGGGTTATTTTCTTATGCTTATGCAAGTGCTTTTAAAAAATTATTCGTTAATAATCGAATATTAGCAGAACTTAAAAAGTTTAAATACATGTATACAAAACAATTGTTGAACTAAGAAATCGATTAAATATTAATATAAAAATAAAAAAGTTAAATATATGCTTTCTTATAAATATAGACTTTAATTACTAAATATATGTTTTAATATTTAAGTAATTAATCGAATAATTATTCGAAAACATTATTGAATAATAGTTCAAATAAATAATATTCATAAATAAAATAATCAATATAGTATTTTTTAAACAATTATTTGATTAGTTATTCGAATAACAATTCGAATAATAATATATATATAAATATTCGTATAATTGTTCAAATAAATATTGGCATTAATAATCACAACAGTATTTTCTAAACATGCATTTGATTAATGGTTTGAATAAAAGTTCGAATAATTAATCTATTAACTATAAATATAAATATTCGAATAATTTTTCGATTAAATATTTGAGTTAATAATCAAAACAGTATTTTGTAAACAAGTAGTTAATTAATTATTCGAATAATTATTCGAATAATTATCCGAATAATTAGTACAATATTTAATTGCTTTGCAATATTTCTTTTGCCATATTTCAATCGATCATAAATTATACGAATGTCTGATCTCTGATTAACTTTACAACTATTTTACTTCTTTTTCAGCATTGACTGAACGATATGATTTAATCATGCCCCCAGCCCACTTCGAATTTTGTTGGAGCCACATGTGGCAGTGTATTGGGGATGCCCATTTTCTTGAAGCTTCACCGAATAAAAATGTTTTACAAATATAATGTATTTAAAAAAGAGCAAATCTCAAAAATTATGCGATGCTTTCTCAACACTAGCAAGCGGCTTGACAAGAAATTTTATGTGAAATGCACTCGATTTTTTGAGTGATTGCAATACAAAATTTTCATAAAAGTCGCTTGCTGGTGCTGTAGAAACATCACATTAAAATCAACTTAATGCATATTTTTTATTTATTTTATTTTTTTCTTTGTACTCACCTCCAACGGCAATTGACTAAAGCTCTGTATTTTATGATTCCCCATCACTTTCAGATAATCTTTGTAGCTACGTAAGCCGTGATCTCTACCACGTTGTATATTTATTGCAGCCAAATCCAAGCCAAAAGGATGATGACCACGAAACAAAAAACGACTCAGCTACACACATACAAAATATACAGATGCAAATATATTTCTTTATTTAGTTTTTTTTCGATTTCTAGCAAAGTCGCCCTCTTACCCCGTGTGTAATGGCACTGTCTACCATTTGCATTGGCTGCATCAACAGTGTCTTCAACAAGTCATCATAAAATGTTCTCTTACGCATACGTGACAGATTAAACATTACATCGGGTATTTGTATGATTTCATCAAGTTGTCCATGCTCCTGCTGGAAATGTAGACGACCACCCACACTTGAATGGCCCATACGAAATGCAGCTGCTGAAAATTCATTCGTTGTAGCTGGATTTACTTCGCCGTTGTAGTCACTGCTGTAGCCATGATGCCGAGTGGTGAGGCGGAAGCGTTTCATTTGCATGGGTCCGATGACAATCGGTAAATATTCATTGTAAATTATATGCTGCAACTCTGCAATGACTATGCGACGTGCTTCTTGGAACAGTAATTCATCGCTGGCATGAGGATTTAGTTGTGCCAGTATATCGGCAATACGATTGTGTTCACGGGCAAAAAGCATATGTATGGCAATTAGGGAAATAATTTGGTTAGTGCGACCATCACCTGTGTGTGCAGACGCCAGCCAAAATACACACACGCACATTGTTCGAGATTTGTGTAGAAAGAAAAGGTGTTTTAAATGGAAATGCTTAAAAGATGCACAATTTAAAACATCAAGACTTTTGACATGAAATTTGTAAACGCCTTTTGCCATAGTCAATAAAAGAAGTATGAAAAATCGAAAGCATAAACGATTGCTAAGACAAATTGTTTAAATTCACTAAGAATTTTTGCAGAAACTTTTATTTGAATTACAGATATTTATATGGTTCACAAAAGTGGTACACGGAAGGATCCAAGACGCTTCATAGAGTAAGAACGAGAAGAGTGGGGTTTAGGGGAAAAGCGGCAGGAAAATAGAACTTGTCAAGCACACTACAATTTTCCAAGCCAAACTATACGCCATAAGGTAAACGCTAGAAATACTTTCCGATAGGGCACGTAAGGTTGTAATGATAAAAATACTATCTGTTAGTCAATCGCAGTTGTGTTTTTACTTCCAAGCTAATACCGAAACATCACAACAGACTAAGCCCATAAAACACTCCATTCCAAATAGGTAGATTTTGTTTATTAACGTATTCATTAAGCCAGAAATGTTCTTCATCACTTACCACCAAAAACATTTTTTGCACAATGCTGTTTTTCTAATACAGCTGTACCACTTAGAGAAGCTATTGTGGTGTGAATCTTTCCATGATAACTTGGCGATCGATATTGAACCAAAATGATTTCAATGGATCGGTGGCTGAGCGGTTAAGGCAGCTGTTCATGATACGTCATGACTTGAGTTTAAATTCGTATGGGTGCTGATGAGTAGTGTAATGACTACGAAATAGCTAGTTGTCCCCCAGCTTAAAGATTTGCTTAATATTTTTCTTGTCTTCTTTAATCAATTGATCACAGCAAATTTGTATTTAACTTATAAAATTATAAAAGTTCAACAAAAATTCAATAAATTAACATGAATAAATAGTTTGTTACAAGTCATGCGTACATCACAAAAAGACCTATCGTATATTAAAAAATACCTATTGAAAATCAAACTTCTCGCAAACAGCAAAAGTATTGTTAAGAATTTTTGTTCACATCTAACCCAGTGTGCAGCTGTTGATCTGCTTATTATAAATGTACAACACATTCATACAAACAAGTTGGAACTAAAAACATAGTACACAAACAAACAAACATACATGATTAAAAGTCCCTAAATTCCAATTAAATCAACTACAAATCGCTCCTTTATTGCAACATAGTCAGATCTCAAAAAATTAACCTTTCGAGTTAACAATGCAGAATTGTTAACAGTACTACCTTTTATATTGTGCCAAAATTTTATTTAAATTACCTTCAAACTGTTTCCTTTAGGAAGGAAATATTTTCTAAAAAAATTTTCTAAGACTTGAATGGAAACTAAAAATTTGAAATGTGTTTTTCTCGAAACAAGCTTTTTTGCGTTATGACTATGTTGCGATAAAGGAGTGAAATGATGTTGTTGTTTTTCTTGTTTCTTGGTATTTGCTTTATTATTGTTTGTTGTTGTGACTTGCTTATGGTTCGCAAACATGTGTGTGAAAGTGTATATGCGAAAGAAATACATTTGTACATTATGAACAACTAGAAGATTCATTTCAATTATAGAAACTGATAAAGACGTATAAATAGCAGGCAGGTCGGCGGCAATGAGTCAGTTTATTTTTAAGCTTTGTGCAAGACAGTCATAAGTCAAAGTAAGCAAGTCTAGTGTTTTGGTACACATTGTTATCAAGTGTAAATAAAGTTGTAAACTATTTAAGTACTATATACCGAACAAGAGTGAGTGTCATTATTTCATTTACAAGTGAAGAATCCACAAATGCTTTTGAGTTAATAAAACTATTTGCTAATAAATAAAAAGACGAAGTGCGGAGAGAGGAAGCGAAAGACTTGAATATAATTTCATATTTTTTGTTACTGGTTTCAGCTCTGCCTATTTTGTGGAACTAATGTTGTCATCAGTAGACTTGAACACCTTTAGAAAATATGCTCAAATATTTAGCTTTATATTAACTTATCTTTAAAAAAAAAATGAGAATTAAAAAAGAAGAATGTTTTAGTATTAATACTTTTCAAAGCATAGTGCTCTTCCTAAAATGAATAATAGTAAACAGTGGTTGGTCTTTTGACCAATTCAAATCAATTTTTTATCTTCTAATGTTGATATTTCAAAACAGCTGATTAATTTTCAATTATCTCAGCTTATATGAAGAAAAAGTTTGAGCCATGATACAAAAAACAAGGTAGCCGCTTCGCTACAGCAATACAACAATAAAACAAACAACAGGTGTTTTGTTTGTGTAAAAAAGCGAATTCACAATTACGGTGTCAAAAGTAGTTGATAAAGAACATGTACAAAAATTTAAATGGCGCCGAAAAGGTAAACAAAACTTGACAGAGAAAGTGCCGCCATATTAACCGAATTCGCCTGAATTCGCCGATGCATCCACCTAACAATGAATTCGCCTTGGTTTGAGCTTTTCCGTAGAAAAAAATTACGAATTTTATTCTCTCCACATCATTCCCATTTACAAGATATAACAATACGGCAACGCTCTTACATGTATTGGTATCCTGCGGGCTTTCAAAAGAGAGTAAAGAAACACACCTAATATTACGCCACAAAAGAATATGGTACGTGATTCTTCTAGAAAATTTTACTAAAAATCAATTGAAATTTCTAAATGAATCGCTCGTCTGTGTTCTGTAATTAACATGTAAATATGTCACTTAAAAAAATCCCCGTTTTTCAATCAATATAATTGTGATTTTTCGCATGAAAAACGTATTTTTTTCTTAGCTTACCCGACTTGAAACATACTGTTCCGGGCGCATCACTACCGCAGGCATTTTTTTCGTTTGTTAAAGGCAACAATTGACGACCAAAATCATTAAACATGCGCAATTTGCCTCCCCGAAAAACACGCAACTCACGCGAAGTTTCCAAACTAGAACCATAAACTGGAGAAGCGTCTATGAAATGAGTGACTTTACTGCGCTGTTTGCCATAACCGGCGCGACATTCGGTGTTCACAGCCAACGACGAACGTGCGAAATTCATACAACGTATGCCAAAAACGCCATAAAACTCATCATTCGGATGGACTTCAATTGGAAAGCAGGCAAAATGACGACGTTCAGGAGGTAAGACGCCAGTATGGTCGGGAGTACAACATTGCAGTAATTCACCGGTTTCTAAATATGAGAGTTAATTAAGCAAGTTAAAGAATAGCGCAAAATACAGCTTTTTTTTTCTTACCTAGTCTCATGGAAGCCGATTGCATGACATCGTGAGCCAAAAATTGACCAAACTGCATGAGCATTAAATTATACTTGGGATGAGGACGATCAGCATCATCCATAACAATTCGCGATATTTCACGAGCACTGGCCAACAAAGAACCATCTTTACTATGCTGGCGTGGCAGCCAAATACCATCTTCGTAAGCGGGCGGCAATAAACGTTCCATGGCCTGGCCAGCAGAACCCCAATTAGAACGAGAGGGATGAAGATTATTGCAAGTACCGTCAAATGAGCGATATTTGGCCTGAGGGTGCAAACACAGACGCGGCGCTTGGCAGTTATGGGCCAAAGGAGTCTCTTTAAACTCGACATTAATGTTATTGGTAATGATATCATCCAAGGGAATTTGTTCTCTTAAACAAAAAGAAAGAAAAAACGAAATGAATGTGAAATGATTTAGAATGAATGTTATGTTGCCACAACACAAGTTAGCGGACGTCTTCATCTGATGTAAGTATTTGTGGGGCAGCACAAAAATCTTAAAAATTTGCCAATGAAATCGTCAACTAGTTTGTATATATATTTGTATAAACATAGAATCTTATCAAAATTATAATTTACTCTTCCGAAAGCACTTGTGTTGTTATCACTTGTTCCAAGGCCGAGGTGGTCAAATGCAAGGCCTTCATATCCTCTTGAGGCGTTGAATGAAAGATTAAGCCGTGAAAGAAATCCGGATGACCTGGAGCAATGGGCTGCCTGCTTATGTTATGCATTAAACTGTTAAATTTCAAACGCGAATGTTCCACAATATGAGGTGGTATTAAATTGACTAACGACTGGCGTGCCTTGATGGTGGTTTGAAAGCCTAACAGTTTTGTAATAAGTTATACATATGTACATGTGAAATATTTACATAAATATATTATATTAATTTACTTGCCTGTATGGTTTTGGCCAGTAACACAACAGAAACCAAATTTACCACCTGCTAAATCACAAACTTGCGGTTTTTCATGATCCGTCATACGTACATGAGCTGGACATTGTATTTGAGGCACACACAATATACCTTCAGGACATGATTCACATTGCTTCCACAAGTTAGAAGTTGCATGGCTTTTGTGATTTACTGTCAAATGAATGAAAAAAAAAATGTTTCTGTTAATTTTAATTTGTTTATTTAAGCTTGTAGCTATTTTTAATTATTCAGGTAAATAAGTTTAATTTTAAATCAATTAAAGCATATTATTAAACTATTTAAAGATTAGAGCATATTAAAATGTTAATATATTATTAGTATGGAAATTTAATCAAAATCATATACGAGTACATATGTATGTATGTATGTGTACCAAGAAATTTAAAGATAACAGTCAAACTGTTAGTTTATTAACTGCCTGTTTTTGGGAGACGTTCAAAGCAAACAGGAATTGGACTGCAGCTTGACGAATACGTAACAATTTGGGTTTACTGGACACGATTCGGTTTTATCGTCTTACTTACGAAAGCATTTATGCTAGAAACACAACTGCGACGAACCACGAATATTTGGTTGCGAATATTCGTCGAATATGTATATACATATCGCTCCTTTATTGCAACATAGTCATAATTCATTGACGCATTACGTCAAAAAACTTGACTGAATGCTGTTTTATAAAGAAATATACATATAAATAACGCATATTTCTTGTTCTATTTTCAGGATGCAAATAAGCAAGGTGCAATAACCAGGTGGCATCACTAGCGCAGGTGACAATTTTTTTATTTAAAACGACCGGTAATGTCAAAAGTTGTTTATGTTTACACAAAGTGTAGCGAAAAAATAATAATATTTTAATCGTGCAAAAAAAAGAAATAAGAAGTGAAAAAGTGCAAAAAAAAACATAAATATTTTAATTGCGTAAAAGCTGTTTATGTTTATACAAAGTGAAGTGAAAAAATCATATTTTAAACAATTTGAAATAAAAAAGATTTCAAAAATATTTTAGTTCCTTAACCTAGGGTCTACAACTGCGATTAACTCTGAGATAATATCTGACAAAACGTCGGCAGAATGAGAGAACGAATTTCTTTATGTCCATTTTAATGTCTAACAAGGAGTACACGTATTTTTGTTAATCTTATAAGAATTCATAAATCAATGAAAGCCGAGAAGAAAACACATCTTTGCGGTGAATAAAATCTTATATGAATTTTATAAATGCACACATTTTGTACGAAAATAAACACTTATAGTATATATTCAATGCATAAAAGTAAATTATTTTCCATTTAAAATGGTTTTTTAAAAGATATTTTGCAAAACTAATAATCGCTAAAATTGCAATGGCGTCTTTTTGTAAACAAACACACACACAATCGCTTTTTTGACAGCTCTTATTATAAGATCGTTGCCATAAGATTTCTCATAAGAACGCTCTCATAAAAATTATTATAAGACTGCGATAACACTGATTTTAAGTCTACACGTAACAGAATTCTCTCTGCGATTGAATTTGACGTTCTCATCTCAGATATTATCGCAGGTGTGGACACTAAGTAATATGCGTTGCTGTCTGCTATGTAATTAAAAAGAAAAATTCTACTGCTTATCGACTTTGCTCGCCTCAAAAATAATTCAATTGCTTAAAATGCGTTAAAAACAATTTATGAAAATAATAATACACAATTAATTTTCTTTAAATACACTTTTTTTTTTCTTCATTTTCCTCTATTTTATAAACATGTTTTTGACATTATGGTGGAATTTTTACACAAATAAAATATTATGTATCTAGTACAGCAATTCTAATGCTGCCACCTAATGTGAGTTTTAAAACATAACTGTTAGGGATATGCGAGTTTGGAGAATAATGTTTTTATAGTGATATATAATGGTATACAAAACACATTTCCTTCTTATGTTGACTTAAGCGGTTAATGTTTGTATGGCTTATCAATAAATTTCACCAAAATGTTTACAGGACAATTATCGTCATTAAAGAGATATTAATCTTTGTTTGTTTATTTACGTTTCACACGGAAATTACAATTTTTCATCGTTACTCACCATTTGTATCTTTATATTCCACAATTTGTAGTAAATCCGAATCAGATGACTTAAACGATTTATCTGCTATTTCTTCATGATAATCCATAATTAATGTGGGCGCTTGGTTAGTGCTGGTCTCTGGTTTCAAAGGTTTCACCAAAAACCCATAACAACTAAAATGGATGCCTACTTGGATTAAAATCCACAGACTTATTATTAATTTAAACTTTAAAATCCTATTAGCGAGGAACATTTTTGGCAATGAAGAAAATAATAAAGTACAATAAAAGCGTTCACAACTGCCCTGAAGAAGTTTATAAATAAACTAAACGGCAAAAAACTTGACTTAATGCTGTTTTATAAAAAAAATATATTATAAATAACGGATATTTCTTGTTCTATTTGCATGATGCAAATAAGAGAATGAGTGAAAATATTGTAGTTGATGTAATTGTCAATAGCACTCAATCAAGAAGTTTGATAAACATAATAATGGTCTTAACACGCGACAACAATTGTTCTGGCATAAAATGGCAGTTTCTAAGCAAAGGAGGTGAAAGGAATATTTTTTAATTATAATTAGAATTTTTTAGCCAGCTTCAAAATCGTATTAAACTCATTTTTTACGACGACTTTTACCATGATTTTTTAATAATGTTTTTTTGAACTTTTTAATATCGTTTGTCTCTTTTTATCTCTTTAGTTGTGTTTATTAACTAAATTTTTTTTTTCAAATTTGTAACAATTGTTACTAGAAAGCGTTCATTATCCCAAAAAATTTGCACCGAGAGAGTGGCAAAAGAGTGTAAAAAATTGACAGGTAGAAAAACCAAATTAGTTTGGACAAACTTATTGTATATTTATTTATAAATATATTAGTGTATATTTTCTTTTAAACAATTCTCAATTTTGAATTGCCTAATGAATGAAGTAAAATTTTTACTTGCAATAGGTGCGTTCCTCGAGATCTCAGACTAGTAAACTATTGAGAGTAAAAAGCAAATTACTCTCTAAATTTGCAAATTTTACCCAAACCTGCTGGAAAACCACGATTGTACATCTTGCAATACTAGTGCTGCTTAGTTTTTAGATAAAAGTATATTTTAGTGATTTTAGGCGCTTAAAACGCTTAACACATATAAACAAAACATTTGCATTATTGGCAACAGCTGTAAAATTAAAAGCGATGTAAAATTTTCAATAGATTTTTATAATACATACTTATAAAATGATAAGCCAAACAACAATTGCATGTTCTGTTTACAACTACACAACGTTATTTTTAGTTTGAGCAACCTTTCATTTTGCTTTCAACTAATTTTTAAACAAAAACTTTTTTCCAATTTGCAAAATTTCTGATTACATTTTCTGTTTCATATGTATGTAAACATAAAACAGCTGATTATTCAATTCTAATCCGAACTTATCCAAACAAAAAGTTCGGGCTAATTTGTACAGGAAACGAAACAAATTAGTCTCTTATTTTCTCTTAAAATGGCACAAAATTGTTACATGGAATGCTTTAGGACTAGTACGGACTGTTTCGTTATTCACGTGGAACAGCTGTTTTGCGTTTGTGTTTACAAAACAATATATCTACATTAAGTTAAAAGTTAAAGTATATGTAATCTTTTAAAACGATAAAAAGAGAAATTTATTTTTGTGTAACTTAGGAACAACAGAGGTAAAATAAGACGCAAGGCGAATTCATAACAGGTGAAATTGACAGCGCAGCTGATAACTTTTTTTTAAGTTTTATATGTTTCAGATGTCAAAACAAAATTTTTTAAATTATGTGTTCTATCTTGAGCGCCAGATATTACCCAGAATCCTCCGCAATCTGGCTAGCCATTTTCACCTTTTCAAGCTCTATGATCTGAGACTTTAAGTTTCACGAGAAAATTAAAAGTTTCACGTTATAATTAAGTTTTTCTTTTATTGTAAATTTTTTTTATGGAGAATTGAAAAAAAAATCAAAACAATTTTTTAATTTATGTATTGCATCTTGAGCGCCAGCTATCATTCTGAATCCTCCCCAATCTTGCTGGCCATTTTCACCTTTCCAAGCTCTATGATCTGTGACTTTAATTTTCACGAAATAACTAAAAGTTTCACTAAATAATTAAATGTTTGTCTTTTATTGTAAATTTTTTTAATATATATTTTTTTAGTTCCTTTTTGGGTTTATGTATTTCTCTTGACATTTGAAAAAGATTTATTTTTTGTAGTGTTGTATTTATTACTCTTGCATTTACCTGGTATGAATTCGCCTTGATAAGACGTCTAATGCAAGGCAAATTCATTACAAGGTGAACTTAACAGCACAGGTGATTATTTTTTGCTTCTCGCGTTTTTTCCAACGAGACTGTCAAATTTTTTTTCTCTTGTTTACAAGCTTTTTCGCGCCATTTTAATCTGAAGATTTTTTTGAATGGTTTAGTGCAATTTCAAAAAATTTGTGTGAATTTAGAAGTGAAAAACTAATATAATCTGTGATTTTAATTACGGACAATTATAAAAGTTTATATTTAACGTTTATATAAAATTTTTTCCCAGCTGAACAATCTTAGGCGAATTTAGATGTTGACATTCACGATATGTTTTACAATAACAAAATACCATGATACAAAAAACAAGGTAGCCGCTTCGCTACAACAATACAACAATAATACAAACAACAGGTATTTTGTTTGTGTAAAATGGCGAATTCACACTTAAGCTGTCAAAAGTAGTTGATAAAGAACATGTAAAAAAATTTAAATGGCGCCGAAAAAGGTAAACAAAACTTGACAGCGAGAGTGCCGCCATATTAACCGAATTCGCCTGAATTCGCCGATGCATCCACCTAATAATTAATTCGCCTTGCAAAATACATAGTACTGAATTCGCCTTTCCGCTTGCATTCACCTGTATAAATTCGCCTTGGTCTAATGGAAATGAACTAAGCAACACAGTATCTAGCTCAGTGACGGTCAGATATGTGTATGTTTTACTTTTTTTCAGATATGGAAACATTAATTTTTTATTCAAATGTATATAATTTTTTTTTTGTCCAAAGCTAAAAAAATTTGTTTCAATTAAAGATTTTCAAAGTTAATACATTTTTATCAATTAAGCAACTATACATGATCAAAAGAATATAGTTTTAGTGAGGAAAAAATTATACTTTGTATAAAAAGTGTCATGAACTCTGCAGATGGTGAGAAAGAAGTGGACTGTTTGATCATCATTTCTAAATTATTAATTTGTTTCTTTTTTTAACACAAGATAATATTTATGTACATATTTTATTCTTCATTCCAATGTTTTTTTTTATGCTCTACTGTAATATTTTCACGGAAAAAGTAATTGTAAAATATTTGCTACAGAAATGAACGTCACAGAACGGCAACTGAAAGTAACAACTAATGAGGTCTTAATGTAATTTTCACATTTTTCATAAAATAGCGGGTTGAGAAATGTGGTGGAGTAAGACATTGGGGATTTTTTGTTTGCTATAAATGCGTAATAAATAATTTTCGCCTTCCAATACTTTTAGTTTGTGCGACAACCTATTTTAATGTGTAAGTTGACATAAAGAGGGCGCTAGCAAAGAAAACAACAGGGATGATAAGTTTTGTGCAATTGTACTTTTATACATAACCATTTAATATGCTTAAATTATTTTAATATGTTGATATGTAGCAAGGCAGCTTTAATAAGGTAGTGGTATAAGCACAGCTGTCTTTAGTTTCCTTTGCGTAAATTTGTCAAAGAAAACATGGACTTCTTTGCTTTTTCAAACAAGATTTTAACAACGGTTCGTAAATTCTACCAACAAAATACAGGTTGATGTTTTTTGGTGTTGTATTTACTGCAATTCTGCCATTACCTATTAAAGCTGCCTTGACATGTAGTAAATTAGAGAAATTGAGAGAAATTAACAGTATTAGTTATACTAGAAACTTTTAACTTATTCGTTTAACGTTTTTCGTTGTATTCGTTTGAATGAAAGTGCATCACTAATATATTTCTTATTGACCATTCAAAATTAGTGTTTTTGCATGCAACGTTAGAAAATTATTCTTATCATCTGCTTACCAAGCTTAAGGTGTGTTCCACGAGATCTCCGACTAGCTCGGACTAATGAGAATAAAAAATAAATTACTCTCTAAATTTGCAAATTTTACGCAAAACAGCTGGAACGCAAAATACTACAATTGTA
This sequence comes from Thecocarcelia acutangulata, assembly GCA_914767995.1. Classification (NCBI taxonomy): domain Eukaryota; kingdom Metazoa; phylum Arthropoda; class Insecta; order Diptera; family Tachinidae; genus Thecocarcelia; species Thecocarcelia acutangulata. The sequence continues at coordinate 31,696,244 of OU612094.1, read as the reverse complement.
CATCTTGCAATACTAGTGCTGATTACTTTTTAGATTAAAGTACATTTTAGTGATTTTATACGACTAAAACGCTTAACATCATATGAACAAAAGAATTGCATTACTGGCAACAGCTGTAAAGTTAAAAGCAATGTAAAATTTTCAACAGATTTTTATAGTACATATATATAAAATGTAAAGTCACTTTCTGTTTACAACTTCACAACGTTATTTTTAGTTTGGGCAATTTTTAACTAATTTTCAAACAAAAGCTTTTTTCCAATTTGCAAATTTTCGGTTTCCTGAACAAAAAGCAGCTGATTATTCAATTCTAGTCCAAACTTACCTAAATAAAAAATTCGGTCTAATTTGTATGGGAAATGAAAAAAATTACTCTCTCATTTTCTCTCAAAATTGCACAAAAATTGTTATGTGGAACGCTCTTGGACTAGTTTGGACTGTTTCGTTATTCAAGTGGAACACACCTTTTGTTAAGTTTTTCTGCATACGGCCGTAAATTTTTTAATCACATGTGGTCATATTCATAAAAAATATTTGTAAAGAAATTTGTCAAATAAGCCTGTAATAGATATTAACAGCCGTATTCATAAAAATATTATATATATTTATAACAAAGCTTTATTTGACAAACTTTTTATTGAAATTTGTCAAATAAACACAAAATATTTCTTATAGATATGGTCGTAATTATTTTTATGAATACGGCCGTTAAATATTTACTGTCTTATTTATAGTAAATATTTCATGTTTTGTTTTGTATAGCAATTTGTCCAATAAGAGCTTAATAAACATGACTTTTTTCATATATAAGACCAGCGTTGCCAGAATGAAGATTTTATATTAATTTTGAAGATTTTACAAGCCAAATAAGTTTTGAAGATCTTTTTTTAAAAAAAAAAATATTTTTTTATATAATTAATAGGCAAACATGTTTTTTAAAATGCCTTTTGAAGCCGCATTACTGCACCACTTTAGAAAAATTATGTATCGTTTTAAAGTTCTTTCTGCACAAAAGTGAACGAACATAATTTCTGATGATTAGGGTAGCTCCTATGAAATGTCAACATATAGATAGCTGGGATACATAGAAAACAGGCTATTTATAATTTTTTATTGAACATACATAAGTTCATTTGGATTGGTTCAGTATTTTAAGAGGAATACGGTTATCAATTTGTTAATAACAAATAAAATATGTGTATGTGTTTAATATTTTCAGATATTTTTTCCTAAAATTAAGTTTTTTTTTCAAATAAAGATTTTCAACAAAAAACTGCCATCATATACATATTCACAAAAAAAGGTTTTTATATACATACGTCTGTTTGTATAGCCACTGAAAACAGAAAGGTCAAATTTGGCTAAGTAGATGAATTCAAATTTGGCTAGGTAGATGATTTTATTTTTTGTTAAATGAATTTTTTAAACTATTGCTAAATTCACAAACTCAGTCTTATCGTTTATCGATGTATTTGGAGAGACAATTTCTAACATAAAACTTCACAGTAAAAACAATTTTCGAATTTATTTTTTGTGAGTTTAATGTTTGTGATTGAAATTGTTTCTCCAAATACATCGATAAGCGATATAACTGAGTTAGTGAATTCAGCATATGTATCACAAATGAATTTCGTATCTATTTTCCAATAAATCGAAAACGATTTTAAATTTCACTACTTCTATTTACAAAATCGTACAACTTTTTTACAAGTATTAATTTTTACATTATTTCATAGTAGATATATTGTTTCAAAGGGTGGCTAAATTTGTTTTAACTAATTCTTTTTCAGTACTTTTTAAATTGTTTTTAACAACAGGCGTATGTATCTCAGAAAATATCATTAATTTAATATGGTGACAATATCACTTTCTAACTCATCAGGATTTAGTATAAACTTCTTAAGATTGTAAAAAATTAAGTGCATAAAAAGGCGTCAAATTAGTGGGGTTTTTTCAAAAAGGACGAAAGAATGAGGTTTTCTAGGTATTATAATGCGTTAAATCTAGTGTAAAAGTCGCAAAATTTGCATCAGTGCCACTGTATAAGACTATTACAATATATGAATAAAAATTTCGTTATTTTGTAAAGCTCTAATGATACTTAATTTTTTCTGTCTTTTTAAGATTTTAGAGAAGGGTACAGATATATCGCAATTGAAATTTTCATTAAGAGTAAATAAAGAGCTATATAGCTATATATCAGCTATATTAAAAACAAATTTAAAAATGACAAAATTTTTCAACATGTTATCGATAATAAGTAGGAGTTTCAAAAATCCAAAAAATGTTTGCTTAATAGTGACGTTTGAAGCTTAAAGTGCTACTGTGCAGTTAACATATTAGTTTTAGTGTACATAAATTATAGAAAAAAAATTATTAATAACTTGTTTTTGTTTCCTAGCTAGTCTATATATCAACATTTCATAGGAACCACCGTAATCATCAGTACACTTGGAAACTTTTGAAAGATATTGTCAAAAATTGAATTCATATCCCAATAATCTAAATAAATTATTGAGAATTTAAAAAGTAAAATCTTTAGCGTTGTCAACTTTGAAATTTCAAAACGCACCAAAATGGGGGAAAAAGCGCGTTATTTCAATTAAAACGCACCGAATTTTTAATTTTTTCCTTTCATTTTTAAAAACCTATAAAATAGGTTTTTAAGAAGTGCAATATTTTTATATTAAAAACACGATAATGATGTATATTATGATTGTATACTAGTGGCTTTTAAGCCACTAGTATACAATCAAACTAGGTCGGATAGCACCGCCTGATGGCATGCCATCAAATTCGTTCAATAGCTAGAATTCCTCTAGTACGACTCCGTTAGTTTTATTAAAATAATGCTGCCTTTACAATAATTATAAAAATATTTTATCAAATTTATTATTCAGCAATATCATTTAATTGTATTTGATGTCAACCGAAATCAGCTATGACTTTTACAGCCTATTATCAGGGACCCATAATACCTGCTTACCGTCGTCAAAATTATATTTTTGGAGCGTATAACAATTACTGTTGAAAAAATTTACGACAATCGGATCATTAAAAGTTACAGAATCGTACTACAAGCCTTTAAATTCGATTAATAATTAATTCTATCAAACACAGTGTAAGCGGTGTATTTAAAAGAATTTATTGAAATATGCGAAAATTTGCCAGAAATATAACTAATAAAAGATGAAGTTTCCGTAATCAATATTTAATGTAAACGTTTTGGAAAGACATTATAATTTAATTAAAAATTTGGTAATTTTCCAATTACCAAAACCGTAACGAATTCACGAACCATCATAAATACAAACTTCTCTGTTCAGATTGTAATATTTGACAAACTTGGCTTGATCGTTTAATATCAAAACACTCTCTAAAAGCCGCAAATTTTATTAAAATTTTCTTTCGAGAGTTTGTATAATATACAACAGCAAGATTGTCTTATTTTTTTGCATTGTCTTACTTACATAAAGTTGTTTTGAATTTGATTGTGCCAGCGCAATTCATCGACAAAAACTGTAAAAACGTCAAGTAAAGTGGCAACATACTATACTTTAATTGCAAATAGCTTTTTAATCAGTAATTGTTTTCGTGAGTTAACTATTCGCAAATAAAAACGTTATTTACTGTTTATATGGCAATTATTTCTATTTACAATATTTTTATTCACAAATAACCTGCACGTGTAGTAATAGTTTACTGTAGTAATCAAACTATCAGTATATGAGGATTTACTTAAGTGAGTTAGCAATCACAATTTTAATTTCTGTAATAGTGTTATAAAAGAATTTTTTAAATAAACAGACTGTATTAGTCAGAGGAAGAGGTTCGATCTTACTAATGCTGATTTAAATTGTCATAATAAAATGGTAACAAGCGCTTTATGTTAAGGCTTTCTTCCCTTAAATTGAGTCGAATTGTATGGCACCACCGTTTCCACACACAACTTCTTTGTTTTCTCCATTCTACTGACATTCTGTTCAGTTCCAACAATAGAGAGCATTTCCAATGAATTCAGTTGAGAAAAGACTTTTGTGGAAGTAAAACGCGCAAACGGATAAAAAGTGTTTAGTATTTGCAAACAGCAAACGATTTTCTTTTCCCTCTGCTTGCAAATTTAATATTTTATATAATTTAGGAAGAGATTTTATTAATAAAAATCAATTAAACTGCAAGGAAATTATAAAATTCAGTGGAATAAAGTGCAGGAATTTCATTTGTCTGCCTATTTTCTTCAATTAAAAAGGGCTGCGTCAGACGACGACGGCTGCGCAGGCGAAGTTGTCAAACTCCAACCAAAGACAGCAGCAACGATATCCAAAAACAAATTCAGAAAAAAAGAAATACCAAAAGGTATTTGGCAAAGTTAAATTTAAAAAAAAAAAAGCTTAAAAGTTCGTTTGAGTTTAGATTGTATGTGTGTTTGAATGTGCGTTTTGTTGAAAGAGCAAGATGGCAAGTGCTGTGTGTGTTAAGATGCTGAAGGAAAGAATAAGATGAAGAAATAATTAAACCTAATTCAAGAAGAAGAAAAAAAAAAGAGTTAACGACGCAACTTGTTTGAAAATCAAATAAGCAACAACAACTAAAGACCAAAAGAAAAACAATTGTAGAAAATTTTGCGAAAAATAAAAAGAAGAAATGATATCAAAGTAAAAAAAAAGAATGAAGCAAAAAGGAGTTGAAGGAAATTTTTAAAGAAAATTTGCTGTAAATGTTATTAAATAAAATTCATTATGTTTGCAATTCGTGTAAAATGTTTGCAATTCTCTGATTCAAATTAAAATTTGAATTAGTTTGTTTTCCTTGCAAAACAAAAATAAAGCAAAATAAAATTATTTAAACTGTTAATTCTTTTAATATCAACAATAAATTATTTTGCAAAAACAAAATACATTGGAGTAAATTAATCAGTGCCACTAACAACAGTGCTAAAAATAAACTTAATAATTTTATTACTTTGTTAACCGTGTTTTTGATTATACAAACACAATCTACAATAATACTTTTTACAATAAAGGTAGGTTTTGTTATTCTGTATTTGCTAGATATTTTGTTGTTTCTGGTTAAATGCCAGGTAAAAATTAACTATTGCACAGTGGAATCGTTTGTAAAAATATTAGGAGAAAGAAAATAAGTTGCTAATTTTGGGAAAAAGGAAAATGCCGCGCGAATATAAACCATATAGAAAGCACTAATAGAATGTATGGCTCAATTATGGATTGTAACCGAACTTCATATTAGGTATAGCAACTACTTTCAGTAGCTGACAGGGTATCCATATTTTGACTTAGCAACCATAATTTTTAAAAGCAAAAAAGTGAATATTAAAATGATTTCAACTTCTGTTAGAAGTCGATTAAGGGATGCTCCTAATTCTTTAGATCCTTGCTCTGTGATGTAATTAAATATCATGTATCTATGAGATAAGTTTTAGTAATTACATAAGTCACAACTTTCTTTCAAGTTATTAAAGGAAGTTTGAAGAAAATTACCAAAAGTTCCGTGTACGTGTGATGTTTCTTCTAACACATTCCCAAAAATATTGTAGGTATACGTACCTATAACATTTTTGTGAATGCGTTGGTGAATAACATTTGGGTGTATGAGTTTCGGTCATATACCTAATTCTTGAAAGATACGTATCCGTGCATGCCTTTTCAGCTTTCAGGATTTTTTCGGCCATTCTAAAGGATGCTGTCGTGCTTTTGCATATAAATTGGTCCACTTTCCCTTAAAATAAACCTGCCATTCTTCGGGTGTTTAAACTGATGGACAAATACCTATTATATAACTTTCTTGAAATATTGGCTCAAACGTGATCTGCAGTTGCTTTATCTAATTCAAATACCCGAAATTCTCAATCACCGGGGGGTTAACTTTCATTGCTTCAAGGTTAGAACTTCCGTATAGTTTTTCATGCAACTTCGCACTAAACACAAAAATTAAACTAGCTCCTTACTTATTTACGAATATGTTACGTTTTTTATTGTTTGTAATGTTTATAGTGCATGCACTGCTATCAATATGGCGCGAACGGTTATAATTCAATCAAATTATTAGTTGTGTTATGAATTTAAAACTCATACTCACACCTTTGTTTTTGCTTTATTGAATTTGATTGAATTGTAACGGATAATTTTGAAGTACATATGTTTTGTTTATATGACTAATATCACTGTACTAATTGTAACTCCTTGTCTGTTAACATATGTTCACTGACGTTTGATGTTTCGCAAACATTTGTTCAGCTGACAGAACTTAACGAATAGTACGGAGTATTAACGGTTTATCGAAATGCGTCAGTATCAAGCGTCAATAGTTAACCGAGATTTGGAAGATTTAGGAGGAACCAACTAAAGGGCTAACCAGCCTTGCCAATGATACCTGATAAATCCAATTTTGTGTTGCGTTTTACTATGGTTCTATTCCTGTTGCAGCCGCAATAAGATGTATCAACAATATTCGGCCCATGTAAAACTTCCTTAATTGTTCTTTTATAGATTTTGTTAAAATGCCTTCTATTAATATATAAAAGTTTGTATAACATTTCCTCTTAAGAAATTGTTTCGATTTTCAAGATCAACACGGAATTCTCAGTTAATATTGCCTAAAATAAATAATTCCGTATTCGAAAGATCGTTCCTAGTGAGAGTGTGCAGGCTTTACAATCAAATTTGCCCAAACCTTAGAAGTTTTGAATATACTATATCATGTTTCAAAAGAAAATTGTATAAATATTATGCGGGAGCATAAAGAATTGTGAATATATGTAGGTATTATCGTTCGTTCGTCTTCAAAGGATTAACTATACATATGCAAATTTTAAAATTTTAATATTGTACAAAACGAGTATATAACTATTAATATTTAATACATAGGATAATATTAAATCAACCCACTATAAATATATAGATATAGAGTTAAAATATGAAAATAGTATTTTATTATTCTCAAGAACTAGATATTTAATTAAATATGGCCATATGGGCTCGATTAAGAGAATTAAATGAAAAAATTAAATAAAACATTAACAAAAGATTTTGACAATCTTTGTCTAACATGAAATATTATTTAAATAAAATAATGCTAATAAGTGTTAAATATATAGTTGAAAAATGCTTAAAAAGAATGCTAACTGTTAAATAAAAAATTCAGAATAAAAAATACCAAAATGGCCACGTTGGTTCTTATGCTAAAAGAATAATACTGTTTAGACTTTCATATAAAATTTTTACTCAACACAAATGATTGATTGTCTATATTTGTATCTATCTATCCATCTACCTATCTATATTTTAACTACCTATCTACATAAGTACGAGTATGTGAAGACATCATATTCTTAACAAACCCAAAACTATTATTTTATGCAAGGTGGGCCAAAAGAAGTCATCCCATGTTGTTTGGCTCTAATTTTTTCTTAAAAAAAAAAAACTTCGATTCAGTTTTTTTATTAAGTTTATTTGAACCTTTAGAATTTTATTAGACAATTCGAGATGATATCGGCCAAATCGGTGCCGCCAAAATCTCGAGGACGATTCTTCGACCAAAATGATAAGCGATGACATTCATTTCACCTTCAGCGGTTACGTGAACAAGCAAAATTATCGCTTCTGGGGCACCGAAAATCTACGAGTGATGCACGAGGAGCCATTACACCCGCTTAATTGAATGAATTAGGACTGGAGGACATGTGGCTCAATAGGAAGGAACAACGGCACACACTGCGAGAGCCACAACCGATATTCTGAAGGCGGCGTTGCCGAGTAGCCTCATCTCTCGTTTCGGCTGTTTGCACTGGCCGGCAAGATCGCCCGATTTCAGCGTTTTAGACTTTTTTGTGGTGTTTTTGAAGTCCCGTATTCACGTGAACTAGTCCGAGACCTTGGAAGCCCTCAAGGACAACATTCGATACGAGTGCGAGCATTTTTCGACCGAAGTTCTCTCCGAAGTGATGGAAAATGCCATAAAACAAACCAGTAAAACAATCAATTGTGGCAGCGCCCATTTGGCCGATATCATATTCTCGAATTAAAAAATAAAATTCTAAATAAACATTATCTAAAAACAGAACCAAAGATTTTTATTACAAAAAAAAAAAAAAAAAAAAAAAAAATTAGCCAAACAACATCGAATGATTTTTTGTTGAACTTTATAATTTTTAAATTCGATTTTTGGTTTTTGTAGATTTGTACATCAAGTTTTCCTTTCTTAAATTTTTCTTAAGAAGGATTTTTTGCAATAAAAATTTGCTGGAATCAATAATTTTTGATTGAAGAAGACAAGAAAAATAATAATGAAACCTTTACCTGGGGAACAACTCGCTACACTACTCATCAGCACCCATTTTCGGATTCGAACTCAGGTCATGACGTATCATGAACTGTTGCCTTAACCACTCAGCCAACGATACATTGAATTATTCACTGTCTATATTCATCTCATATTGAATCACGTATGCCTTCCGTTAATTGCTCGCATTTGTTTATACAGCGGATGGTTTCTCTTGGCCCACCTGTTATTTGTATACACACATACATACATATAATACTCGATGCCTAATTGACTTGAAACCAATGACGAGGGATAATTGTTTTTTTTTCCCTTTTTTGGTTAAAAAGAACAAAAAAGTAACAAATTTGGTTTTATTCAATTCAATAAAAATTAATTTAATGTTTAGCGTAAGAGTTAAAGCATTTCACACAACCTGTCTAAAGGACGAAGAAAGGAAAATAACCCTTATTTTTTCCTTAACAACAGACAGGTTATTTAACTTTCATCTGAGTCATTGGTTACAACACAAAACCCAACTGGAGCAATTTTTATAGATATGCATGTAAGTATGTAGGTATTTATTCGCAAATAACAATTAATGATTGTGAACTTGTTCGTGTTCTTAGTTTTTTCTTAGTTTTACACTTTTTTCCTCAACAGGACTAAAAAGTCACAAGTGTATTTAAATTTTTCTCGCTATCCCACCACAATGTGTCCTTAACCTCTCATTTTGTATGTGCTGTAAACAAAAATATCTCGTTGTGTGTAACCGTTTCGTAAAAAAATACGTTTATTTTAATTTAATTTAAAACGGCGGGATGTGGTTTTAAAAGAGGAATGAGAAGAAACGAATGAAAAAAACTCAAGCCAGTATTAAAAGAACAACAACACGCACACACACATACATACACATGCAAAAGGGTGCGTCTGTAAATTACGTTTGTTAAAAAAAACGTCTTTGTTTGTTGTAGAATATTTTCTTTACTATTATGTATTTTTTATTATTTATTCAATTCTCGGATTATTTTTTCTTATTAAAAATTCACTGTCGTTGTGGTGGTTGAGGTGTAGTATCTACTATGTACATATGTAGTTTTCTCCTACTATTGTACATACTTACAACAAAAACACAACATTTTAATGAATACCTGCTCACCTTCATTTCTTATCATGAATTTTGTTTTTCTTTCTGTTGTTTCTGTTACTGTTTTTGTTGTTTGTAGCTTAATGCGCACATTAGAAAAACTCTGGATGACTGGCTGGTGTAGAGCAAAACAAAAAGGGAAAAAATTAACGACACACAAATTATCGAATAGGTTTTTTTTTTAAATAATACTCAACGAGCGAACACAAGCATACCTGCTTTCAGTTACAACTTTTTCCAAAAAAAAAAAAAAAACAAAAAAAAAAAATTGTAATAAAAAACTTCCAGTATATGAATAATAAAATTGTATTAAAAATTATATCTTGGAAGATCGGAATGTAACAAAAGTGGAGGAAAAAATAGCAGTCAAGACCAAGGCGAATTAATTATTAGGTTGATGCATCGGCGAATTCGGTTAATATGGCGGCACCAAGGCGAATTCATTACCAGGTGAACTTAACAGCACAGGTGATTATTTTTTGCTTCTCGCGTTTTTTCCAATGAGACTGTCAAATTTTGTTTCTTTTGTTTACAAACTTTTTCGCGCCATTTTAATCTGAAGGTTTTTTTGCATGATTTAGTGCAATTTCAAGAAATTTGTGTGAATTTAAAAGCGAAAAACTAATATAATCTGTGATTTTAATTATAAACAATTATAAAAGCTTATATTTAACGTTTATATAAAATTTTTTCTCTGCTGAGCAATCTTAGGCGAATTTAGATTATGACATTCACGATATGTTTTACAATAACAAAATACATAGTACTGAATTCGCCTTTCCGCTTGCATTCACCTGTATAAAGTCGCCTTGGGCGGCACTCTTTGCGTCAAGTTTTGTTTACCTTTTTCGGCACCATTTAAATTTTTGTACATGTTTTTTATCAACTACTTATGACAGCTTAAGTGTGAATTCGCCATTTTACACAAACAAAATACCTGTTGTTTTTATTATTGTTGTAGCGAAGCGGCTACCTCAAGGCGAATTAATTATTAGGTGGATGCATCGGCGAATTCAGGCGAATTCGGTTAATATGGCGGCACTTTCTCTGTCAAGTTTTGTTTACCTTTTCGACGCCATTTAAATTTTTGTACATGTTCTTTATCAACTACTTTTGACAGCTTAAGTGTGAATTCGCCCTTTTACACAAACAAAATACCTGTAGTTTTTTTTATTGTTGTAGCGAAGCGGCTACGTTGTTTTTTGTATCATGGTTGTAGCGAAGCGGCTACCTTCAAGGCGAATTAATTATTAGGTGGATGCATCGGTGAATTCAGGCGAATTCGATTAATATGGCGGCACTTTCTCTGTCAAATTTTGTTTACCTTTTTCGGCGCCATTTAAATTTTTGTACATGTTCGTTATCAACTACTTTTGACAGCTTAAGTGTGAATTCGCCATTTTACACAAACAAAATACCTGTTATTTTTATTATTGTTGTATTGTTGTAGCGAAGCGGCTACCTTGTTTTTTGTATCATGGTCAAGACCAAGGCGAATACAAACGGGAAGGCGAATATGTATTTTATTATTGTAAAAGTTACTGAGAATCAAGGCGAATTTATGCAGGAGAGTGCAAGCGGGAAGGAGAACACAGTACTATATATTTTGTAATTGTAAAAACATATCGTGAATGTAAATATCTAAATCGACTAAGATTGTTCAGCTGGGAAAAACATTTTATATAAATATGTGAAAAAGTTATGGAGAAGGTTGTGAAAAATCAATTGGAACAATATATAGAAGCAAATTATTTGATTTATAAACATCAGTCACGTTTTAGAAAAAAACATTCGTGCGAAACAGCATTGAACTACTTAATTAACAGGCTGAAATTAGTAAAGAAAAATAAAATGCTAGCTATATTTCTTGACTTTACGCATGCTTTCGCAACAATAGATCGGGACATATTAATACAGGAGCTTGATAAATGTGGTGTTAAAAATCATGAATTAAAATTAATTAAATTATATCTTACAATATGTGTGTGAAGATAAATATGCCGAGTTATATATGTTTGACGTAACGACATATTTAAGTGTGAAGATAAATATGTTTGACGTAACGTGCCAACGCACTACCATGTTTGTTTATGTGTTTGAAATAACTTTTATTAAAAAAAAAAAATACACAATACCTTAAAACGAAAAAAAATGTGCAAATACAGCATAAACAAATATTATTTGAAACTAAACTAAATGCTGAAATTTTAACATGGAACATATAAAACAATTTAGTGGAAAATTAATGATCCGCAAAAGGATTGGTCCATATATGGGCTCATTTTGAGTTGTCAAGCAATAGGACCTTTTGGAATAGGAAGTCAAGGGTGTCCGCTGATATAAGGGTGTCCGCTGATATAAGTCGCTGATATAAGTGGCTGATCTCAATTGTATTTGGGAGTTTTTTGGTTGTAAACGCTGATATAAGTGGCTGAGTGATACTGGTGTAATCATAAATTTCAATTTATCAATATGAGATGAATATAGATAGAAAATAATTAAATGCTCGGTGGCTGAGTGGTTAAAGCAGTAGATCATGAAACGTCATGACCCGAGTTTAAATCCCAGTGGGTGCTGATGTGTAGTGTAGCGACTACGAAACAGCTAGTTGTGTCCCCCAGCTAAAGATTTGATTATTATTTTTCTTGTCTTCTTCAATCAAAAATTATTGATCACAGCAAATTTGTATTGTAGAAAAAATCCTTCTTAAGAATAAACTTAAGAATGGGAAAATCTTGAACTATAACTCGTTGTACAAATGTACAAACCAAAAATTTAATTTAAAAATTGTAAAGTTCAACAAAAATTCAATAAATTAATACAGTTTCTTTGATCCATTTTTTCGAATAGTAAAAAATCTAAGAGCACACCAAAACACGACTAACCTATTTATCCAAAATGGCTGATATTACCAACATACATATATAATAGACATGTGTACCGACACAACAAAATATGCGAAAATCGAACACACTTAACTCACGAAATATGAAAATAACGGTTTCTTTATCGTATATCGCTCCCGAATTAGTCAATAGAAATGGTAATGGCGAATACTTACATATACCCTAGATGCTACAATTTTTAGTGCACGGCTGCTGATGAAAAAGTTATATCACAATGATCTAACCAAGGCGAATTCATTACCAGGTGAACTTAACAGCACAGGTGATTATTTTTTGCTTCTCGCGTTTTTTTCAATGAGACTGTCAAATTTTGTTTCTTTTGTTTACAAACTTTTTCGCGCCATTTTAATCTGAAATTTTTTTGCATGAATTAGTGCAATTTCAAGAAATTTGTGTGAATTTAAAAGTGAAAAACTAATATAATCTGTGATTTTAATTACAAACAATTATAAAAGCTTATATTTAACGTTTATATAAAGTTTTTTCTCTGCTGAGCAATCTTAGGCGAATTTAGATTATGACATTCACGATATGTTTTACAATAACAAAATACATAGTACTGAATTCGCCTTTCCGCTTGCATTCACCTGTATAAAGTCGCCTTGGATCTAACATACGCGTCTCAAAATGACGTTTTCTTCATACATATGTACATAGATAATAAGTAGAATGGATATAGAAATGTTAACAAATCACAATTATGTAAATATATAATAAGTCGTATCTTCTTCTGTTCTAAATATTTGCTCATAAATGTTCTTATCAAGATTTGTTTCAATCCACCTCTTGTATTTTAACTTTAAATGAAAAGGTTTTAACGTACATTCATATGTAATGTACATATGTATTTATGTTGAGTCTCAGCAAACCAGAAATAAAACAGAATGAAAAATCTTCTTGAGATATGCATACATACATACATTGGTATCTATGTATATACATATACATATGTATGTATTTGTAAGAAGAAAAAAGAAAAATTGTAGAAAATTTCTATTTCTTGTTAAAATATTTTGATACTGTTGTTGCAAAGCTGTTTGTCAGGTCTTTTTCTATACGGTTCGAGTTGTGCAAAGCGGTTCCTACGCTCGCGGTCTTTAAGAGTGTGTCATAATATTAAAACATGCGCTACCACCTTTCCTTTCAGGTTTTTGTTATTGTTGTTATTGGTGTTCTCGGTACGATTGTTTAATCATGTAAAATTTGTTTTTGTTGCAGTGCGGTTGTTACTCTTTTTAATTTTCTGGCAAAAAAAAAAGATAACAATTTTGCCAGAGATGGAAGAATTGAAACTGTAAAAAGGCTTAAGGACTTAATTATTAATATTGAAAATTTGGTTTTATTCAATAATTGTTTTCTAAATTTAGTAGTGGTTAAATTTAATGTATTAATTCAACAAATTTATCTCCTGATTCATTGAAATTGTAGTTGATTCATTAATTAAATTGATAGCCTTCACTACCAACATTTCCTTTTATGGACGGCTTTCGGCCGGGTGCAGGGATTAATTATCTCCTCTATGGTATAATCAACCACGGCTTCGCTAACAAAAGTTTTTTTGCATAGACGGCCTTTGGCAGAATGCACAGATTCTCTCCTCTATAATATTAATAGCTCTGCCTTCGCTAACAAAAGCTATTTTTTTTGCATATGATGCAGGGATTCTCTCCTCTATGGTATAACCATCGGCTTCGCTAACAAATTTCATGCATATATGAAAACTTCTTTGGTTCATAACTCGGAAACTAAGCGTTTCCCCCAATATTGCCACTTAATTTTTTTTTATTATTTTTGAAATCTCTATCATCCCAAGTACTTTTTATTTTATTTGGAGCTGCGTGCGTAAACTAGACAAACTGCTCATTCATGATCACTTATTTTGATTTAATTTGGTACTTTAAAAACCCATGGTTTTTATTATACTTGCACTGACATCAAATCTGGCAAACACATGATCACCTAACTATTAACTATTGCAACAGCTTAGGTCTGCAGTTTTTAGATAGATAGATTTATTTACATTTCATACAGAAAACAATTTATTATTGAGGTCCCAGCGCCCAGGGGGCATTGTTGTCGGCGTTCAAAGTAAAAAGCTCCGTATATACATTTATTGCAATCATATGCATTAGAGATGAATTAGTGCACGACTTTTGGATTTCGATCCGCTTTAACCTCTTATTTTTTAATATCTGGGACGTAGGGATGGTAAATGGCTTTGTATCGGGGGCAAAAAGTCCGAAAATCCGCCAAAAGCTTCATAGCTACATTGACTCGCTCTTAGTGGGGTAAAATGTAATACCGATCCCCACTAATATTGCGCCCTCTATAATTCATGCGAAAATATCTACCCCCTAACAGCCCTCCTTAGGTAGAACCATACAAAATTGTTTTTAACATTTTAGGGTCAGACGCCTTAACTAGCCCCAGAGGGCTTCTAAAGGTACAGAAATTATTACCGACTTTCAATATTTTTGTAGAATCCACCCAGCTTTTATCGTCAATCATAAGGGTGTCCCGAAAATCCTGGGTGTCCACCAGGAAGGTATACTACTCACAGTAATTCCAATATATTCGTGGCTGTACGCGATGTGGCACCGTCTTGTTGATACTAACGAGCGGTTCAATTTTATGGGCCGATGTTGATTTTGAATAAAACACAAATTATTTAGCAATTATTCTCATTTGTTTTTATTTTGATAATATTAGTACGGTTCAATTATGTATGGAATCAAATATCGGCCAAATGGCAGCCGCGACCTCGGCCACACAGCTCCATTCGATGGTTCAAATTTTCGATGAAGCTGAGGCATAATTGAGATTCTATGTCGTTAGTGTGCCGAATTATCTTATACTTTAGCTCTTTAATTGAAAGCGGTGTCAAATCACATGATTTTGGCGGTTTATTGGCATCGCTTTCACTTGAGATAACACGGCCATTGAATTTGTCGCACAAAAGAGCCATTGTTTCGTTAGCTGTGCGGCAGTTGTGAAAAGATTCACATCAGCACCTGCCTTGCGGCATTATCTGATGATGGACCAGTTTCACGGAGTGAATTATTCACGATTCACCAGCGCCCCGTGTGGCTTACCAGGCTCACACAGGTAGCAATTCTTGCCATATGATTGCGGTCATATGAGTAACTTCTTGTTGAGGAGTTCGGGCCTTCTAATCCCTCCTGTATGCAATTTTCCAGCAATCAATGAAGGACAAGGCTTAATGAGTTGGTAGGCCGAAGCCCACTAAGAGCATCAGCCCTTATACCAACTCACCCGTCAACCATCACCACAGGTTCCTTACAGTACAGGTATCTGTTGTATAGGCAACAGATCGTCGGGAGATAGTTAGTCCCCGAAAAAAGCCACACACCAAGCAATCATAAAGGATACTAACACTCCCTTCTTGCGTTTTAGGTTTCAACCACAGCCAGAACGTTTCAGGCAAGGTAGGTACCTCAACCATGATCAGCCCGGGTCGAACCGCAAGCAGAACCACCAGGGGCCATGCTGATCCCCGTTCTGCCAATTTATACCCTTGGTAAGGGTTTCGGAAGCCAACACAACATAAGTCATACGGCTTCCTAGAGTTTTGTTTGCCGCACCAAACGAGGGTCCCCTTCCCCTCTTTTCCACGAAAAACAGAGTGCCCAAGTTAGAAATACGCCAAGGCAAAGTTAGCTGTGTGGCAAGTGGAAACCACATATCCCATCCATATCTCCGGCCTCATCTTGGAAAAAAACAGCCCGATGATGCTGCCAGCCCATAAACCGTACCAAACAGTCACTCTCTGTGGATGCATTGCTTTTTCGACATTCACTCTTGGATTATCATTCGCCCAAATGCGGCAATTCTGAGCTGAAAATATGCTTCACCACTAAAGAAGATTTTATATTCGAAATATATATCGAAAAAGCATTCTTCACAATTTTTCCAAACTTCTCTTTCAAGCTTCAGCCCCGAGATGACCAATATCCTTTAATAGGAAGATTTGCTTGTTTTCGTTTTATTAAAGGCGAAAAGAACTGCATAAACCAAGTACTAAAAATCAATTAGAAGGAGAATCAATCGATTTTTTAAATGTGTTCTTCTCACATTTGTGTTACATCGAAAAAGCATTCTTCACCACTTTTATCCAAACTTCTCTTCCATGCTTCAGCTTTTGCTAAATTCGTATTTCACTGTCGTTTTCGTGTCACTGCAGTTATTCCCAAACAACTCTCATTGTAATGCATACCAAAGCTTTGTTTTTGTTGTTTTTTGTCCAGTTGTTGGTACATTATTTCTGCTTGAGTATGACTTCTCGCACTGTTGCTGTTGCTTCTGTTCTTAGTGTTTGAATGTGTACATTCAGTTAATACCGGTCATTGTACCTCATTCTTAATTTCCGAATATTTGATTTCAACCAGGTAAATTGTATGTAGTATTTATTTCTTTACTTTTTTTTTTTTTTTTGCTTTTTTGTTGTTGTTTTTCAACTCATTTTTTATTGTAACTAGAATTTTTTGCACTTACTATCTTTTCATTTTTTTGTTATTATTTTTTTATTTACTCGTTTTTAGTTGTTGTACTTCGTACGTTCTTTCAGGTGATTTCTTGTATTAAAAAATGTTGCTTGTGCTTTATTGTTTGATGTTGTTGGAGTTTAATGGCTTCCACTATTAGTCAGTGGTGGTTTTTGCGCAAAAAAGCCTTTTTGACTTTTGCATTTTTTGTGCTCCGCCTGACTTGTTTAGTTTCGTTTCAAAAAAGTTCAACTTGCTCGTTGGACTTTGTCTGATGACTCAAATTGTAAATATTTAATATTTGAAATATGAAAATTATTTGTTGTTAAAAATCTTAAAAACAATTGCAAAATTTTTTAGAGCAAAACTTGGAAACGTTTAAAATGTTATTAAAAAAAACCTGCTCCAAATAACAATTAAACTGATTGCGGCATTAAATGGAGGAGAAAAGTTTTTTTTCCCGTTTACATACACAACATACCGTCATCTAAAATGGAAAATAACGTAACATCGTTTTTCATAAGTTTACAGAAGAAGCCAAAAACCACTTAAAATGTAAACTATTAAAAGAAAATTTAATAATAAAGTTTAAAAAAAAAAAATGGTTTTGGTACTATTTAGTTTTTGAGTTCATTTAAAAAGTTGTTAAGAAAATTAAAAACGTAAGAAGCAAAAAATGCTGTTTTTGTGTTTGAAAAGTATTATTAGGACATTTTTCTTTTTAAACTCATCATTTTCTTTTAAATAGTACTATACTCGTATCCAAGTTTGTTGAGGATTAGGTTAACACCTATGAAATGTTCACTTATCGACAGCTAGGAAACACCGAAAATCCCCCATATTCCATAAGGCATCATCGCCCTCACATGAAGTCGACACAAACATTTTTTCATTTATTTACTCGTTGTCAAAAACAATTGAATGTTGTTGACAGCTTCTATCCATCGCTTAGATCTAGGAAATATCGAAGGTCTATTAAAGAATACACAATTGTTGTCGAAAACGAATGTGTAACGGAGGTTTTTTTTGATGTCGTCTTGATGTGATGACGATGACGCCTCTTGGAATATGGGGAAATATCTCCATTTAGTTATTGAGTACCTTCAATAAAACTGCACAGAATTTTTTTTCGTGCTTAATAACGAAATTCGTTGGATCAATTAATAAATTGTTTGAATGCGTACCTATAAAGGAATTCGTGGATGCAAACAAAAGTATAGTAAAAATATTTATTGATCGAAAACAACTATTTTTTTAAACAACTACAAAATACGATATCCAAGTTTATTTTTTTTATATATATGTATATGCATATAATTTTTTTTTCAGACAAAAATTGATATTATATTTACTATAATTTTTTCTGTGTGTATTCCGAAGTCGTATAGTTGAGGATAGGAAATATTTTTTATAATAAATTATTCACCCTAAAGTCTCTACCAAGGCGAATTCATATCAGGTATATGCAAGAGCAATAAATACAACGCTACAAAAAATAAATCTTTTTCAAACGTCAAGGGAAAAATATAAACACAAAAAGGAATTCAAAAAAATATATAACAAAAAAAAATTGCAAGAAAAGATAAACTTTTAATTATTTCGTGAAACGTTTAACTATTTCGTGAAAATTAAAGTCTCGGATCATAGAGCTCGGAAAGGAGAAAAAGGCCAGCCAGATTGCGGAGAATTCTGAATGATAGCTGCAATACAAAACCTAAAAAATGGTTCAAAAAAAATTTTTTTTTCAAATTTCTTTTAAAAAAAATTTACAATAAAAGAAAAAATTAATTATTTTGTGTAAAGTTTTAATTATTTCGTGAAACTTAAAGTCTAAGATGATAGAGCTTGAAAAGGCGAAAATAGCCAGCCAGATTGGGAAGAATTCTGGATGATACCTCGCGCTCAAGATACACTAATAATATAAAAAATTGTTTTAAAAATTTTTTTTTTTAAATTTGTTTTAATTATTACATTGACATCTGAAAAATACTAAAATTAAAAAAAACTTATCAGCTGCGCTGTCAATTTCACCTGTTATGAATTCGCCTTGGTCTCTACATACATACCGTTTATACAGGTTGTCCAAAAATTCAACGTCAAGCCGAAACAGGGTGGCAACACTGATTGTAACCATCATGAGAAAAATCAGAAAAAAATCTATAAAAAAAAATACAAGGGTCTGTGTGATTAAAAAACAGGTGTGTTCCACGTGAATAACGAAACTGTCTGAACAAGTCCAAAAGCGTTTCACGTAACATTTTTTGTGCAATTTTGAGAGAAAATGAGAGACAAATTTTTTTAATTTCTTGTACAAATTAGCCCGAACTTTTTATTTGGGTAAGTTCGGACTAGAATTGAGTAAGCAGGGGCCAAATCATCGCATACGATATCGAGCAAAATTATCGAAATTTTTCATTTCGTTATCACGGCATACGATATCGAATAAACTGTATTGCAATAATATAAAAAAGTTAAAGGATTTATTTTTTGTATTCCTACTTTTAGGGAACGTACGGTCTTCAATCTATTGCATTTTGTTTAAATTACGATCCAATATGCATCGGTTGCCATAATTTAGATGTATCGTAATGTTATTCGATACGATAGTTAATTCGATATCGTATGCGGTGATTAGACACCAGCTGTTTTTTGTTTACATACATGTAAAACTGAAAAAAAAGATCAGAAAATTTGAAAATTGTTTAAAATTTTGTTAAAACCAAAATGGAAGGTTGCCCAAATTAAAAATAACGTTGTTAAACTGTAAATAGAATATGCAATTGTTATTTGGCTTTTAATTTTATAAATATGTATTATAAAAATCCATTGAAAATTTTACATGGCTTTTAATTTTACAGCTGTTGCCAATAATGCGAATGTTTTGTTTATATGATGTTATGCGATTTAAGCGTCTAAAATCACTAATCTAAAAAGTAAGCTGCACTAGTATTGCAAGATGTACAATTGTGTTTTTTTTTTGCGCTCCAGCAGTTTTGGAAAAAACTTGCAAATTTAGAGAGTAATTTGCTTTTTACTCTTATTAGTCCGAGATCCCGTGGAACACACCTAACATTGAACTCAGTGAATAACATTGAGCTGAGATGAGATGCTGGTGAATCTCTTACCAAAGTTATTAAAACTTCTCTGGTGATGGATAAATTCCTTCAGTGCCACAGAGCTTGGTTTACTTCAGAAATAAAAGTTCTTGTCGGTTTTTTTTTTGATACAAGATGTGACTTTATTGAGTTTCAGAAATTTAAGTTAATAGAGAACATATGAATATGTTGCTATTTCAAGCTCGCAAAAAGTAATAATAAAATGTATTTTAAACTAGTTCGCTTTAGCTACCGCTATTCGTTATGCTACATATTTTGACAAAGCTTTTTATAATTTAACTATTCTCTTTTGACATTTAAATTCAGCGAATACAAATTCAGTTAATTTCAAATAATTGTAAAAATTCATGTACATTTCGCTCCTTTATTGCAACATAGTCATATCTCAAAAAAGCTCGTTTCGAGAAAAATGCATTTAAAATGTTTAGTTTCCATACAAGTTTTAGCAAATTTAGAAAATATTTCCTAAAAGAAACAGTTTAAAAGCAATTTAAATAAATTTTTGGCACAATATAAATGGTAGTAATGTTAACAATTCTGCATTGTTAACTCGAAAAGCCTATTTTTTGAGATATGACTATGTTGCAATAAAGGAGCGATTTATGTTTCATTGTAAAAATTTGTTTTTGTTTCTTGGCCGATATTCTTTCAATATATAAGATTTTTTATTTATTACTAAGGTTCAAACCGAGTTTGAACACTCAGTAAAATATTTTTTTTAGACTTTTTTCTGAATCTTCTCATGATGGTTACAATTAGTCTTGTCGCCCTGCTTCGGCTTAACGTTGAATTCTGGAACACCCTGTATATAAGTACATTAAATTAAATCGTCAGAATAGCCATGTTTATTGTGTTCTTAAATCTTATCTTGAAAATAATTTGTTCGCCACAACTTTAATGTCAATATTTGTATAAGTTTCATGCAGTACAACATTACAGGTTAAATGTAAAAAAAAATTACTTGTTCAACAAAAAACTCCATTACAAAAAAAAATTTAATACAATCAGTCATACAAACGTGAGATTACTAACAAACATAAAAAAAGAAATAAAAATAAATTCCATTTACAAGATAGCAAAATTATGAGCAACAGGTGTAAATAAAACTCAACTGAACTCTCATTATTTATTTAGAACAGAATTGCTGTTTAAACAATTTTTAAAACAATTCTGCGATAGTACATTCTACAAATATCTATAGTAGCATAAGCGAGTACTCGTAGTAAAAAGTATCTACAAAAAAATCTAATTGAGTATGTTGCGTGCCAGTCTTTAAACAATTTTAATAATTTCGAAAACTCCTCTTGTAGGAGGTAAGTGATACTATTTTGTTTTCGTGTTTGCTTGTTGTTTTATCAATTGTTGCTGAGTTTTTTTTATTGATAAGAAAATAACTTTCAACTTAATTGATTTTTAAGTGGCGGCCGTCTTACTTTATCTATTGATTCTAGTTTACTTTCACTTAATTGAAATGTTACAAACGTTGTGTTGTGTTTATTCAGTGTACAAGTTTTTTTTAAATATGTCAGGTAAATATTTGTCAAATATATAAAAGAATATTTTTAGGTCAATAGTTTAAACCAGTTATCATTAATATCGGCTAGAATTGTTTTCAAATGAAAAAAGCCAAAAAAAGAGTAAAATTGTGCCCACTCTCATATACTGACTAAAGCAAATCTATAATTGATTAAAAAAAAATTAAATGTACATATTCAGAACTACTTGAAACTAATAAATCAAAATTGAGGCATTTAAGGTAATTATTGTTTACACACATTTGAATATTCAAATACATATGTAATGAAAAGTAAAGTTAAGACACTATGGGATACAAATGACTTACGTTGTTGTGCGGACCTGCAGGCCAGCACAGAACACTCTATAATTATTCTTTCGTATCGTAAAGCGAAGTCTTGTACAGAAACAAAAATTTCTGGAATACAAAATTTCTTCAAATGAAAAAAATTAATATATTGATTTTTTGTTCAATTTTTTTTTATAATTTTTAAATTAGAGTTATTAGGTATTTTTTTTGTACACTTGTACATCGGGTTTTAGTTCAAGTTTTTCCTTTCTTAAGTTTCTTAAGAATTATTTTTTCCAATAAAAATTTGTTGTGAACAATAATTTTTGATTGAATAAGAACAGAAAAATAATCAAACTTTTTTAGCTGGGGAACAACTAGATGTTTCTTAGCAGCTACTCTACTCATCAGCACCCATTCGGATTTGAAATCGGGTCATGACGTATCATGAACGGTTGCCTTAACCATTCAGCCACCGCGATATTGAATTATTCAATATGAGATGAACATAAACAAAGAATAATTCACCGGCTGCACGAATCACATGTCTTAAAGTTCATATCGCTTAAATTTAACCCAAAAAAAAACGGTTCTCATCATATTGCAGCGCCCGCCCCCCTCCGGGTAAAAGGTTATGCCTTGGCGTATTCCTAACCAGGGTATTCTGTTTTTCGGGTAAAGAGAGGAAGGAGTCTCTCGTTTGGTGTAGCAAATAAAAATCTGGTAAGCCACATGACTTATGTTCTGTTGGCTTCCGAAAGCCTTAACAAGGGCTTAAATTGGCAGAACGGGGATCAGCATGGCCCCCGGGTGGTTCTGCTTCCAGTTCTACCATGGCTGAGGTGCATACCTTGGCTGGAACGTTCGGGCTGTGGTTGAAACCTAAAACGCAGGAAGGGGATGTTAGTATCCTCGATTATTGTTTGGTGTGTGGCTTTTTTTTCGGTGACTAACAACCTCCCGAGGGTCTGTTGCCTTTACAACATATACCAGTACTGTAAGGAACCAGGGGAGTGATGGTTGATGCGTGAGTTGGTTTAAGGGCTGATGCTGCTAGTGGGCTTCGGTCTACCAACTCAATATACCTTCTCTTCCTTTGATTGATGGGAAATTGTATAAAGGAGGGATTAGAAGGCCCGAACTCCTCAACAAGAAGTTGCTCATATGGCTACAAACATATAGCAAAAATTGCTACTTGTGTGAGCCTAGTAAGCCACGCGGGGGCGATGATTAATCGCGAATAGTTCACTCCGTGGAATTTGTCAATCATCATATAAGGCCCTGAAGGCAAGTGCTGATGTAAATCTTTTACAGTTACTGTATTCATATAGTCATGTCTTAAAATATTAATATGAAAAAATATGAATACTGTGAGCATTCTGACACAAATTATTATTTTAAATTTGAGTCAGCTGAGATGTTTACAGTTTAGTTACGGCAAACTCCGTTTAAAAAGTGTTATTACGAGTACTTTCTGACTTTGTTGTTCGAAGCATAATATAAAATATTATATTATGCGTGATATGATTTCGTTTGAATCCCCCAAGTATGTATGTAAAATCATAAACTTCCCTTTTTTATTCTTTATTATCAAAACACCTTGCCGAATATCTTTATTGATACGCCCAATTTTGACACATGATGGATAAAATAAATTAACAGTTGTTACGTTTTTTAGCAAAAAAAAAAACTTGACTAGGTGCGATCTATAAACCAAAATGAAAAAGAATAATGCTGCAATCTTAGCCCTTATTATCGACGAGTCGCATTCTACAAGCAGCCATGCAAATATTGTTCGCTTTAAGTTTCGAAACACAGACATACCTTTTTCTCAGCACCAATAAAAGCAATGTCTCAACTCGTTTGCAAATTCGTATTTAAAAAAAAGAAAAAAAAAAAACATCGATCAAATTAAGTTAAAAAAAAAATACACGAGTACATCTGGTTGTCTTTTGAGTGACTGCGATTGTACAATACGTTTGGTGCAGCTCCGTGCATTCGATCGTTCGCTTATAGAATTTGAGATCTTAAAACTTGTTTATTTTATTTTTCCATAACACAATATTTGACCGTGATTTTTCTGCTTGTCCGTCTGCTCGTTCGTCTCGCCATCTCAAACGGGTTGTGTGACTCGGTATGTGACACATGATGTTTTTATATTTCATTGCAACAAAAACAAAGTCCATTTTAATGCAATTTTGAAGCTACTTTTGTTTTTGCAAATTTTTTTTCTTGCCACACCACACCTCTTCTTATTTAATTTTGCTTTGAATCGCTTAAATTTCAGTGGAATGTGTTTTTGCACGTACTCGTATTTTTTAAGAATGCAATAAAATCATTACAAGATCATCTTCAGTTCCACTCACTTACTTTGCTTACTTTGATGGGTATTGTTTACCATTTTTTTTTTTGCTTTCTCAAGTGGTAAGAACCAAAGTAAGCAAAATTAAACGAGTGCGTCTTGCGAAGATGTTGCATCTTATGAATGATTTTTAGTGAAGGCGTAAACTGTAATGATCACTAGCCTTGTTTTTCTTTTTGTTCTTGCTTTGTAGAATGAAAGGAAAATGTTTATTTTGATTAATGAACATTCTAGAGTACACATAAATATATTCTTTTACACATATACATATATGCACTTTTGTTTATCATCATGACGGCGTTGCCGAGTGACAAGATCAAATTCTTATGCCTGTACTTGTGTAAGTGATACATAACACTGATCTTTTGTACATACCCTCATCTTTATTACTGAAATTGTCAATGTTTGATTAATCGTGTCCAAAAAGCATGTACGAGTATGCAATAGAGGAATGGTAGTTTTTTTTTCAAATCCTTTGTTGTACGATCTAGTAAATTGTTGTCGTGCAAGGATGTATGCGAGATGCTAACGGGTTTCTATTACTTGGAGAGTTTTTATTATTTATATTGAGTTGATAGCGTTGTCAACATAACAGTTTTAAAAACTCTAAAATTCAGTTAAAATTACTACAGTGAGCCAAAAAATTATGTACAGTCTACACTGGAAAATATTGTTTCACAAACCATAGCTCCTTAAAAAATATATTAAAGCGGATATCATTTATTTAAAACTCGTATCTTGATCCTAGTTGTTCGACCTTTTTTTAAATATAATTGTTGTTTACTTGAGCTTGAGGTCACTTGTTTCACAATTATTCGTTTTATTAATGTTTCGATATTTCGACACCCCCTTGTGTGTTTAAAAATTTAGAAATTTTCCTGAAGAAGACCTTCACATTTGACCGAATTTGATGTGCTTTTTTCGTTCTTCGCTCTTCTGGATGCTTCCATTGGGATGATTGGGCTTTGCTTTCAATGTCATAACCATACACCCATGATTCGTCACCAGGTATGACCTTTTTGTGGAAATCTGGATCACCGTTGACGATGTTCAACAGCTTCTGAGCGATGTCCATGCGACGTTGTTTGTGCTAAAATTTAGTAAATTTAGTAAAAAATCCAAGACCACACCGAAATACGACTAAGCTTTTTATCTGTCAAAAACAACTGACCATCCGAAATGTCTGATATTGCCAATATGTGAGTATGTGGGAGTGCCAGCTGTTGCACTTTGCCGATCAAGTCGGCAAGAGAGCGAGTAAGTATTGAGTATGCATTAAAACGAACAGACAACTACAACCCAGCAGTCCACAAGTTATTACAATTTGTAAAGCATCCGATTGTAAGCGATTGTGTCAACAGAAAAAATCAAAATAAGCATGTTAAGCACAACAAACAACTAGCATTCGATTCAGATTAGTCTTTTTCTACTCATATTGTTAAATAAATTGTACATAAGAAGCAAAGAAGAAAACAAATGCTAATAATATAGTTTTGAACTCATCCAATCTTCGCTTACAATGTATACAGTGTTGGATGCATCTTACGACCTAGGCTATCGCTGTGTAAATGTAAGTAGGAATTGTATACAGACTTCGGATGGGTCACGCTTACATTGTCAATGGTCTTAGATCGAAGATGTATGTGACAAAAATTTCACTGGGAAACTACAAACAGAACTAAAAAACGAGACAGTTGAGAGTTGAATGTTGACCATTAAGTCACGCTACATATAGCATAATAAATGTACAAATATTGAATTACTTTTGATTTAAATAAAAGTCCATCCGTGTTTTATTCGAACTCATTGTTCATCAAAACTACATATATATAACAGACATCCGTACCAACATAACAGAAAAAAATAATGCTAAAATCGAACATACGTAACTCACGAAATTTGAAAATAACGATTATTTTTATCAGACCATGCACACATTGAAACTAGCAGACAACCGACTTCAATATGTCAAGTGTAAAATACATGTATTTAAATGCGGATGCGTATTTTAATTAACAACAGCAAGACGAGGCGACTGCAGGTTGTTGTCCATGCTGAAACACTTTTTTCTGCTGCGGTCGCATTATTTAACAGTGTTGTCAACTTTGAAATAGCAAAATGCACCGAATGGGGGAAAAGCTCGTTATTTCAACAAAAAACAAACGAAGCTTAGAATTTTGCTTTTAATTTTTAAAACCCCATTTTGTATTATAAGCAGTATAATATTGTTATATTAAAAACACGATAATGAAACTGGGTCTGATAGCACCGGCATGCAAACAAATACGTTCAATAGCTATAATTCGTGTTTGTCAAATATGTCCTCTAGTGCGATTATCAGCCATGTTCCGAGAAATGCGCGATCTAAAACCGCGAAGCGTTCTGAAGTAACGCGCGTTTTTCTGGAGTTTCGGAGTTGCTTACGGAAAAAATACAACATTTATTTTACATGTGTAGTTATATAAAACGAAAACATATTGACCAAATAGAGAAATCTTTTTAATATAATATTTTTAGATGAAACTGAGTAAAATTCTTCTAAACTTGTATTGAGACAAAAATAAAACATTAAATTTTAACTGTGCATAATTTTATTTGCAAGTTTAGCTTAAGCAAATTCAATCACTTCACTTCAATAGACACATGCGAGTTGAAGTTGCCAATTTTAGGCAGAGCTCCTATTTGGCGTTTTCAAATCACAAAACCACATTTCATGCGTTATACGTTTGTCAAAACACTTATTTAGTGTTTTCAAACCGAAAACGCTAAATTTAATCGATTTGCGTTTCTGAGAACATGCCTGTATATTACTTTTATTAAGACAACGGTATCTTACAATTATAATCATATTCGACATTATATAATTATATTCGCTGCCGACCGAAATCAGTTGTTACTTTTCTTACCTATTAGCGGATACACAAAAATATATCATTAAAAAAGCGCATCAACCAAAGAATTTTTCGCACAGAAAACTTTCAAAAAAGCACCAAAAACGGTGCGAAACACTTAGTTAACAACACTGCTATTTGACTAAAATATAATAAAAACAGAGTGACCAGTAGGTAAAAAATATTTAGCTCTTGGTTTGATAATTCGTATTAAAAAAATTTGCAAATTAATATGTTGACTTTTGGCAACTGTAGTGTGATTCTGTACCTTTTATTACGATAATTATATCGTTAAAATAAGTGTAACGACGTTTTATCGAATTTGCTATTCAGTAACATTTTTAACGATATTCTCCATCGACCAAATTCAACTATTACTTTTACTGCTTATTAGCATACAAGCAAAAATACAGCTGTTTTTCCTGGCAGAAAATGCTAATAATATTTTATTTAGAATATTGGTATCCATATTAAAAGCTAATAAAGTAAATAAACTCAATTATTTGTTTGTTTACTGTCGTTAAAATTTTGTTACAGAATCACACAATCGTTACTGCAAGCGATGAAATGCGAACAAAAAAGCGTTACGATTATTGGATCGTTAAAAGTTACAGTATCGGTTTCCACCTTTTACCTTTTTTTTAGCTTTTTCCTTTTTTTTTTTAAACTCTAAACATGCTGCGAAAAAACGCTCAGTAGACACTACTAATAATAGTGTATTTGCTATGTTTGTTGCCATTTTTTTCAGTTATTTGTTGGTGACGCATCACGTTTTTTGAGTTAAATTCTTGGTATAATTAACTTGTTATTGTGTCATTCCTTTTGAAAAACGCTTTAAACAAGTTTATTCCGTTTTTAATTGTTTTGTTTTTTACGAACATAAAAATGCAGGTTTATTATCATTATAAAATAAAGAAATGAAAAAGTTTTTATATAAAACCGTAGTATACCACAGTTTGCAACATCAACTCACATCATCTGATATAACATAATAATAGCCCTATTCACAATCTTAAGCATATGAGATTGCAAATTTGTGCAATTGTAAACATTTGCTTGTGAATGGATATTGTGGTTGATGGGCATTGTCTGTAGTTTATTAGCAATTAAGGATTGTATGCACTTAGTATAAATATAAACTATTATTTTGTGTCTTGCACGTGTGGAAAATATGTTTGAGCATCTTTTTTGATAGAGTGATGTAGGAATATACATTCATATGCATCCATGTTGTACATGCTATGAAGCCAAGCGATTTACACTAGATTAAGAATAAGGATAATGCAAATATTTTTTCTCTGGTTTTATATTACGAGTAGGAGCACAGGCTTCCACCGTTTTGAGAGAGATGACATGTCGCAAAGATTACGATAAAATTCGTAGATGATAATCGTCTTGAGAGTTAAGTTGCTCATTCAGAAAATATTATTTTTAAGTATTCATTTATTTATTGAATCTTCAACCGGCCAATGTTAGACGAAAAGTTTTATTACGCGGGGGCTATATCGGTAAAATAACCAATTTAACGCTCTAATGGTGGGTGAAGTTGTCCCTTCTTCTCAGCCGAGCGTGGCCGCCAAAATTAATAGCCTGTTCGTCGATATCGAATGAAAATGTATGCGAAAGAAGCTAGTCACTCACATTCGAATCAAATTGGGTTTGTCTATGTCACTAGTATTCGTTCGCAAGTACTTATGTATTTTAATTGAATTTTGACACATCGTTCGCATAGAATAAAGTTAGACAAACTCAAATCGATTTTCTTTCGTCTAAAATATGAATGAACTTACCCTTCCGACATCTTGCGTGCAAGAGGATTTGGGTTAAGTTCCAGGGGGGTTACTCTCTATTGCGATGCGAAAGAAAAATGGTTCGTAATCGAAGAATTGGTACCCTGTATTGCGTTTTCGTATTTTCCTTTCACATATAATATTTCTCTTTCGCACATATGATTTTATCGTTCTTCGCTATTGTTTATTTCGTGGTACCAGTGTTGCTTCTTTTTCAAACTATTCTGCGAAAAATTTTGCGCAAACGACACAGAGTACCAAATTATACTCTTATCGCATTTACCTTTCGTACCGAAGTTACTTTCGCATCGCAATAGAGAGCAAGCCCCCAGCTTACTGATATAGCTTGTGGTGTACTTCGAAAATTTATCTTACAAGCTGAACACAGCGCAGATCCTTGTGATTTCGTCAGTTTTTTACGTACCATGGAGCTGCAGCAATCGTTCGAAGAATTTGGTCGCCTTGGAATTTTCTCAATGTTTGATGTTGAGGCGGTGCCCAATAATTGAATTTCATAACAAGGCTTAAGAATTGCGTTGTATACGAAAAGTTTGCAATCCAACTTCAATGTAGGATTTCTGCCCAATTTAGTTGCGCTGCTTTTAGTTTCAACTGAGGGATTTTCGCATCACCTCCAGGTTAGCCTACGGTCGAGTTCAATGCCAAGGTAATTGATTTCATTGTGGTGCGCAATAGGTAGGTTGTTATTTGGCATGTTTGTTTACACAGTGTGAATGTAACATAAGTACATTTTTGTTCATTATCTTTGATTTTCAAAAGTTTTAACTATTTCTCTAATATTCAAATATATTCTTGCAATTTTCGTGAAGCTAATTGATGGTTTTCAGTAACGCTGCAGTATGCTGTCATCTACAAAAGTTGGTGGATACCGGACCTCATTGGCATGTCGAAGGCGTAAATCAAATCATATAAAGTAGGTCCCAGAATGCTACCTTGGGAAACTCCTACTTCCATTGCCTGAGTTGTGCTTATAAAATCACCTTCTCTGATAACAAATTTCAGGCCGCATAAGTAGAAGTGTGTGAGTGTTTGTAGGCAAGTTTAACTTTATTATGAATTCTTATGAAATAGCAGTCAAATTGAAAATACATGAATTTTGTTGCTGCGTAAAAAAAACATTTTGGCTCACATTTGCATCATTTGCACCGTTTGACACTATCCAGCGTGAAACCCCTTAATGTTACAAAATTAAAAAAAAAGGATTTCAAAAAGCTCCAGTAACTGATTACCTGATTCAACTAATAAAGTTATATGAAACAAAAACAGACTTAAAATTTTTTGTATAGAAAGAAGTGCTTTATACTCGATTCGGCTACTTTGGGGCCAAAATCTCTCATAGATCTATGAATAACCAAATTTAATCTTTCATTCATATGTAAAAGCAAACTGATAGATAATAATGTTAGGCATTATTTTAAAGTTTCTTTTGCTTAAAAATCTGTCTGAGCATGTTTATTGTTACGTCATATGTTACGTATGTATATACATATCTTCACTCCTTAACATAATCTCGGCATATTAAGAATTAATAATTGATAACGATTGACAAAGTTAATTGAAATTTTAGCAACGAAATAAATTTTTTCCCCACCCATTATTAAGCATGCTAATTTTTTTTACCGCTCTGGGAGGTTTTTGATATTTAACAAAAAAAATTGCTTTTTTTTGTCAATAATAAAACCGCACACTGATCTTGCACAAATTAAATGTTTATTTTTCCCCCATTGCTTTGTTTATACGAATATTTTTAGTTTCAGTTTTGTTTTGGTTTCTTATTTCTTTATCTTTTTCTCATCATAAATTAAACATGTTTTTTGTTTTTAAAGCAAGAAATAAATAAAAATTATTATTATCTTCATAAGTAAAACTAATAAAAATTAATTTTCATTTGAAATTTTGCTTGTTTCTCTTAAATACAATAAGTTTATTGTGTGTGATATTCGGACGGAAAGCTGTGGTTTTGTGAGAATATAATTTTATTTTTGCAAAAACTTAAAACTAAAACGGTAATATAAAAATAAAAGTTAAAACTTATTTTGAAATTTGTCTATTAAATGGCAAAAATGTTGAATTCGGAATGTCCTTAATGTTTGTTTTAATAAAGAGCTTAAACAATTTGCAATTAAATGACCGTTATTGGGAGCGGTCACATTGAGTAAATATTTAACAAAATATTCTAAGTGTAATCGCTAGTTTTGTGTTTTTGTCTGAAATAAAATGAACAAGAAAATAGCACTCCTGCTTATTTGGTTACAATAAAACCTGTTTATTGGTAGTAACGGCTAATATTTACTTTACTTTCTTTACGCCAATGGAATAGAATGTCCTAACAGGCTAACAAAATATAAATTAAATAATACACTAAACAAATCCTTAAATTTAAAATCTCCAGCAAATCCTGAAAACTCTATTCTAACAATATTATTTAAAGTACTCAACGCCCGTAAAGGCATGGTAATACAAGTACATGGTAATACAAGTATTTAGATCTGTCAGAAGTATGTATAGAATAAACAAAATCTTACCCTGTAAAAACAAAATTTATTCAGTAGGAGAGTAATCTAAATGCAAAAATTTACAAGCGGTCTACATTTTCTAAACCATTTTAGAAAACTCTGTGTTCTTATCACCTCAGAGGTGTATTTTGAAATTTGCATTGGCAGCACTTCAAGGTACAACATTTCCAGACTCAAACAATTGAAGTTCAAGAATATTGCATATTGTTTTTGTAAATATTGTAAAATTGCAACATCAGTAAATTTATTAGAATTTCATTTTTTTTTTTTTTTTTTTTTTTTTTGGTTACAGTTCAAGTTTTTTCCTTTCTGAAGTTTTTTTCTTAAGAAGAATTTTTTACAATACAAATTTGCTGTGATCAATAATTTTGATTGAAGAAGACAAGAAAAATAATATTCAAATCTTTAGCTGGGGGACAACTAGCTGTTTCGTAGTCGCTACACTAATCAGCACCCACTGGGATTTGATCTCGGGTCATGACGTATCACGATCTGCTGCTTTAACCACTCAGCCACCGAGTATTTAATTATTTTCTATCTATATTCATCTCATATTGAATCACATATGCATTTTGTTAATTTTATAATAATACTTTGATTATACTTATCCCACAAGTGTTAACATACCAGTAAAAGTTACTTACAACACATTTTTTTCTAAGTACAGAGAGAATTGCATAATATTTTGCTCCCAGAAAATCTAAAAATCTTGTATTACCATGTAAACGTACTTTAAGTAAATCATCAAAGTAAATCAAATTTACTAACGTGGCTGTAAAAGATGTTAAACCACTGTTTCCTTGAACAACTTCGATAGCGCTTTGAAAACTCCATAAGCTTCTTTTTTCTGACTCTTTTGTTGCCAAATAAAATCTTAAGTTCTTCTGTCGGATATCTAGCAAGCAAATTGGCATTATCTAATATGCGATGTACAGCGTGCATTGCAGTAAAGCTACTTGATACTTATCAACTGGCAACTTTCTCTGCCGCAGGTTCAAGTCTTGACATTTTTGTTCATTTTTTTTTAAGTACGGAGAGAATTTCGTAATATTTTGCTCCTACAAAATCTAAATATCTTGTATTACCATGTAAACGTTAACACAGGCTCACGTATTGCATAATTAGACACATGGCTATCTGTCTCGCTCAGTCATGGTAAACATGTCTACTATCTATCTATCTCATCTCTTTCTTTCTCTCTCTCTCCCTCTACATTTTACCGTAAAATTAAGAACCTACCAAGAGCTTGTGCGAAAAGAAACCATTTGAATTAAGTAAATTGCGTTAGCGAAAATCGGGTTACTTAAGGTTAGAATTTTTTACTCGTTTTTTTAGTATGAAACTAGCAAGTATTGTACTATTTTATAATACTGACTAAATACGCGAACTTTTAATGGTACTTGCCAAGGCACTTTAGTACAATAACGGAAAAATGTTTACAGTTTGAGCAAATTTTTAGGTTCTTTTTTAATTGCCCAAAACTTTCAAACTACTAGGATAGATTTTTTTCTGAGTTTTCTCATGATGGTTGCAATCAATCCTGTCAACCCGTTCCGGCTTCACGTTGAGTTCTGGCACACCCTGTATGCTGAACTAAATAAAAAGCTTTGGAGGCAAAAAGGTCCATCTTGAAAATAAGAAAAAAAGGAAATATGTAAATAAATTTAACACATAATACAGTACAGGGTGGCGCAGAACTAACTCTCTTTATGGTTTTAATTGCCGTTTCATCTTCAAAATAAAATTCAATAATTTTTTATCGCTGTTCTGTTGTGTAGTGTTCTATGTTAAATTCCCTAGATCTCTGCACACAGCTCTGAAATAAAAATAAAACAAGTAAAAGTGTAGTATATTCGGCTGGGCCTTTAGATTCGGCCACGATAGTAAGTATAAGTATGTATATATAACAAATTTGAACTAAATATGCTCGGATATACATATATAGACCGATATCGGAAATTTTCATTATCGGTATTTAAGTAACCTCGTTTTAAAATCAGAACTGATTTTCAGAGAAAATTTTTTTTATTTTGGAAAAATCGGTTTATATATACTGTGAACCGATGTCGGAAATTTCAAGTTTCTGCAGAACTGTTTTTAAGCAAAAAAAAAAAAAGTTGTTTAAAATCGCTTACGCGACCTTTTCATGAAAAAAACGGTTCAGGCTATATCTCTGGTATACGATTATATCAACCGATATCGGAAATTTTCTTTATTTTAATAACATCCTTTTATAATCAGTATTGCTTTTAAGCAAAAAACATTTTTTTATGGAAAAAACGGTTTGGGCTATATCTCGGATATACATATATGGACCGATATCGGGAATTTTTTTGACTTGTAATCGCCTTGCTTAGTAATTGTGTGAAGTTGGAAGCAAAACAATCAATTTGTTTTTTTTTTTAATTTTCATACAAAACTGTGAAAAATAATGGTTTTATTCGAAATTTTGGATATATCTCTGAATTTCAATAGCAAGCCCATGAATCTATGGGGTAATAGAATGTTTTAACAAAAAAGTTTCCAAGTCTAATGATTTTCTCAAAAACGGTATTTCAACGACCGACCGACGGACAGACGCACTTCGCTTAAGCGAGTTTTCTATTAATTCTGACTCAGAATATATATATACTTTATAGGGTCGCAAATGAAAATTGTACACAGAAAAAATTGTGGTAAAAATGAAATCAACAAAATTTTTGTCTGAAAAAATAATTTGTATGCATATACACAGAAAAAATTATAGTCAAAATAAAATCAACAAAATTTTTGGCTGAAAATGTAATTTGTATGCATGTACACACAAATATCAAAAAAATAACCTTGGTATCGTATTTTGTTGTGGTTTAAAAAATAGTTGTTTTCGATCAAAAATTATTTTTACTAAACTTTTGTTTGAATCCACGAATTCCTTTACAGGTCCGCGTTCAAACAATTTATTAATTGATTCAACGAATTTCGTTATTGAGCACGAAAAAAATTTTTTTCTGTGTAGGAATCACAAATTTATATATATTCATTACGTTTTTGTGAAGGGTATAAAAATTAGATAAACTAAAAAAGTTATTGAAAAGTCAAACGATAAAGGTAGTTTTGCGCCACCCTTTATATGTGTGTAAATATATGTATGAAAGTGAGTACATACAAATATAAATAAAAAGTCTTTTAAATAAATAGTCATCTAAATATAAATTTAAACAGTTACTTTATCGAGCAGAAATATTCTCTTATTCAAATATTCGCAATTTCTACCCTCAAAATCTCATTTGCATTCACACATCTTTTGAATGTTATCTTCTGGCGCTTGGCAACAACAGACAGCCTTTTAAAACCAAAAGGAATTTTTTTCAATTATCTTCATTAATGTCAGACATCTTTATGTGCGTGTCTCGTATTGAATAGAACAGAAATGTTTGTGTTATCCTAACATACCTTTTTTTTTTGTTGCCAAGTGTATAAATGCGTAATTTTTAGCTCTTTAGAATTTAGAAAAGATCTTAAACTATTTTTACTGATTGGTGTTTTTTCATTTTACTTGCCTTTTTTTTTATATATATTAAACTTATTTTCTTAGAGGACAAAAGTTTTAAATATAAATAATATTAAAGTAGATGATGTAAATTGTCGCAATTTTGGCTTGATTCCAAGGAATTTTCGAATATGATTTCCGGCATAAGATCGACCAACTCTTTTGACGCTTTGAAATTAATATTGGCAGGTCAAACTTTATGTAACTTTATACTATAACTTATAAAATCAGTGAAAATGTGTTTAAAATTTTTATATTTTCTATTTTGACCAGAGACTTTATCAAACATCAACGTCAAGTGTAGCGCTTTCATACAACGAGCAACAAAATCTAAACGAGGTATAATTCTAGAGCAAATAAATTTTACTCATTACTAAATCTTTCGAATATAAAAAATCCCTCATATTCCATAAGGCGTCATCGTCGTCACATAAAGTCGACACAAAAATTTTTTCATTTATTTACTCGATGCCAAAAACAATTGAATGTTGTCGACAGCTTCTATCCATCGCTTAGGTCTAGGAAATATCGAAGGTGTATCAAGAATACACAATTGTTGTCGAAGACGAATGTCTAACCGAGGTTTTTTTTGATGTCGTCTTGATGTGATGACAATGACGCCTCTTGTGGAATATGAGAGAATGCAAAATTTTACAAACATTTTTCAAGCCAGCGCTATTTATTTTTCCTTATTCTAAAGGGTGGACCATAAGTCTCTTAACATTTTCAATAAAAAACAATTAGCCACATATTTATAAAACTGTTTATTTATTACGAAACTAAATGAAATAGGGTTTTTAAATTAAAAATTGTTTGGTTTGTACATATGTATGTACAACAGGTTTTTAGTTCAAGTTTTTCCTTTCTTAATTTTTTCTTAAGAAGGATTTTTTACAATACAAATTTGCTGTGATCAATAATTATTGATTGAAGAAGACAAGAAAAATAATAATCAAATCTTTAGCTGGGGGACAACTAGCTGTTTCGTAGTCGCTACACTACTCATCAGCACCCACTGGGATTCGAACTCGGGACATGACGTATCATGATCTACTGCTTTAACTACTAAGCCACCGAGCATTTAATTATTTTCTATCTATATTCATCTCATATTGAATCACATATGCATTTTGTTAATTGCCCACATTGTTTGTACAGCGTTTGCTGTCTCTAAACTAGCGGTATTTATTTTTATTTATTAACATACATATTTTTGTATTTAATATTCTCCGGACCCAGAGGGTTTTATTTTTTGAAAATTACTTCACTTAAATGCGATTCTTGTTCGCTCTTGCACTAATAGCCATCTAGGACGGAAATTTTCCATGACCGCTCCGAAAGTAGCGGTTGAAATGTTTTGCATTTCCTCCCTTAAAGAAAAAAAATCACAATTTGTGTTAACTTTATAGGAGGAATTAAAGATTTGGTCTCTCTTTAGTATTTTCCATGAATCGAAAACAGGAAAAATAAAAACAAAACGGCATACTTAATTTTTGTTCTTAATTGGAGGAAAGATAAAAATGAAAAAACTTCTACGGAATTTTCATTTGTAATCGAGCTGAATATAAAAATATTATATGTTAAAAGCGGGGAAATGCATAATTTGCGAGTTATGGACCTTGGAAGTTTTCTTTAGAAGTATTTGCGATTTTCCACAACACTTGCGAACGTATATGGCCAAAATTGTTATGATGAGATCTTTTCGCAAAAATTTATTTAAAAGATTTCAAGTCTTTAGATGACAATACAGTTTTGACACAATATTCTAATGTGCATATTCATAAAAAATTAATGTAAAATGTATTTGAAATTAATTTTAGTAAAATTTTGTATGGAATTTTTAAATTAAAACACATTTCAAATTCATTTAAATTTTTATGAATATGCCCATAAATGTATAAGTTTCGTGATATATTGTTATATGTATTTGCAAAAGATTTCACAGTTCGATTTTAGTTTGCGTTCTTAAAAATATATTGAGTGTGATCTGAAATGCTTTATTGAAAGTATTTAATAACTCAGATGGTATTGAAAAGTGGGAAAGAATATCGTCTCACTAAGTTTTAATAGCCAACTGTTATCGTCGCTTTAAAATTCTAAGGACGAAACTTTATTAATAAGTATTTTACAAATTTTCATTAATTTTACCTTAGTTTTTTCTTATATTTTTTATATGATTTACAATTGATTAAATTTTCAAGAACTGCGTGTTCTCTTCAGCTTTACAAAATGTGTATCTATTAGAAAAAGGCAAAGGTAGAAAATAAAAGGTTATGCATAGTTGTATTATTTGGTAAGGAAATTATTGTCGGTAACAAAGCGTATTAAGCTAAAAGGAGACTATGTTGGAAAATAAATGGTTTTTGAAAAAAGGATGTTTTTTTTTCCTACTTAGATAGCATCAATATCAATCTGCCCTCGTAACTGCAATTTTTGTTCAAAATTATAAAATCAGTTTAAGACCCTGGTTCACCATCCTATAGGATTTACAGGAAAATGTTCTCAAAATCTGGCCGACTTTACAAAATCGCTTTATAAATGGCCAAACTATTATACAATAATTAAAAACTATTATTACCATATACATTTTCTCCTCACCTTTACCCACCCAATAACCATTATATCCCCCTATTTTATATTTCACCTACAAACTATCTCCCCCTACCTTCTACATTTATCTCTCTATTTTAGGCTACCACAAAGAGAATAAATAAGAAGCCAAGTAAGCTAGAGAGCTCAGAATATTCTAAGGAATCTAGCGGCCTGCATACATATTCTAATCTAACCTATAACAAGTTTATATGCTGTTCATACATACACTTTTAATTAAAATTTTGCAATTAACGCCTTAATTGATTTTAATTACCCATACAAAATTTTAATTAATTTAATTGCCAATTAACAGTTAATTGTTCCAATATTTTGTAAAATTAAATATACAACCCTGTGGCAACCGTGTTTAGTTAGCACAATAATACCCAATAACACACTTTGCTAAAATTTGACAACTCAAATGTAAACAAATGCAAACGCAAAATGTAAACAAGTTTTTTGTCAGCTGTTGTCAAACGTTAATTGCATTAGCAATATTAAGTATAAATGAACACTAAAAAAAATTGTTAATTAGCTGATAATTGAATTAATTAAAAAGTGTGTGTATGAACATCATATTACATTATTCCAATTAATTTCTCGAGGCGCCAACAATATTCTCATATTCTTACAATAAATACTACTCTGATCACATAGAAATACGATGATTTTATGAAAGTTTTCATAAAATTTTACAAATAGGACGATTTGTCAAAAAATCTTGTCCCACAATTGCATTTTTAGTACTTTGTCAGCACACATGTTACACGGCTTTTACGGCAAGGGAAAATAAAGAGTGCAAGAGAGCTACTCTCTCTTCCCTTGCCACCAACAAACTCAAGACTTTGCAAAGTAAACTTTTCGTGTGTGAAAGCGGTGTTACATTTGGTAGATTGCACGACTGTGCAGAATAGTCTATTACGGCCTTTAACTATTAATCTTTCCCTTAACTACACACGGCCTAAAAGCTAATCCGCTCTGTTTAAAGACTTTCGTTGTGTGAATTGTGATTAGCATAAGTTTTTAATCATCTTATTAAGCCCAAGAATATTACATGCACAATTTGAAACTGATTTCTCTAGTTGCCTTAATTGCAACCTCTTAATTTTCATGTGTTTTTGCTTATATTTTGTATCTCGGCCCGTTATGCTGTCGTCAGATATTATTTTGCGTGTCATTAAATTGCATTTAAGCTCATTTTTAATCTTGTAGACAAACCGACAGCTGATTCTGCATTTTCCTTTTTTTGTTTTATTTGTTTGTGTCTTTAACACGTCGCAAGCCGTTGCAATTACTTTTGCATCTTTAAGTTGCCGGTTGTCTGTTGATTTATATGTTAAATGTGACCAATTTTCCGCTCCCTCTCCCTTGCCGGCATTTGGCTGGTTTCCAAAAACAAAAATCAAGAAACTCTCTGTTACAGTTACAGCTACTAAAAAAAATGTGCAAAATTTTTGTAACAAGAAAACATCTGGTTTGTTTGTTTGTTTGTTGCTGTGTTATTTAAGCAACTTCGTGTTTAGCAGCTCTTTTCATTCATTCTATAGTCAGTGTCGTGTTTAGTTAAAAATTGAGCAATATATTTTTTCTTCTTTTTTTCTAAGATCTGTAGCAATAATGTTACGCTTTAGGATTTTGACTGCTTTATTTTCTACGAGTATTTGTAGCATTTTTGTTGCTTTTTCTTAGAAAAGACACCAGTAATGTGTGTTAATTAAAATAGTTCACATTGCAAATCGTTATCTGTTTGTTTTTGTAAGTTGTGTAGCTTTTGAGCACTTAATTAACATCTGCAGCGACAATATTTACTCTTCTCTTCTTCGTTCCTGTCTTTTTTTTTTTTTTTGTAATTATGCCGGTTATTAATGTAAATGAGGACATTATCAACACATTCTTGGCAGCGTTAGTGACTGTTTGTTCCGGCATATTTTTTTAATTGACTTTGATTTTTGTTAATTAAAGAAATATTGATTTGCATTAAAATAGTAAAAGCGCTTAGCTATAGGGCTGTGCTCTTTTTTTATCTTAGACCAATGCTCAGGGGATGACCCCTACTTATGCAGTGCATTGTACTAGAACAAGGAAAATAGGTTATGAGGAGGAGGAAAGAGGGAGTAGTGTTTGCGAACATTTGACTTGAACTTTCCAAGATTATAACAGACAGGAAACACGTCTGCAGGAAACTTATTCGACAGGCGAAGTGTACGGCTGAAAAACGAATTCTCTCTGTAATGCGTAGTACGATTCGCTGGGAAATCCAACACAAATGGATAGCTCTGGACGATGCTCGTGTGCTACGTGTAAATGTGCGAGTTTCGGGAACAATATTCCTAATCTCGTCGGAGCAAAATCCATTGTATTAGCGATAGAACAGAGTAACGCACCCCACACTGCGTCGATGCTCCAGTGAGTCAATAGCGTTGGATACCCTAATGTCACCGATGAGCTTCTTCGCCCTCTCCTGCACACGGTCGAGTAACCCCAAAATAGACTTTGAGGCACCGGCCCAAACATGAGAGTTGTACTCCATTTTCGGTCGAATGTAGGTAGTATAAATAGTAAGGAGGTGAAGTACATCTTACACCGTTTCAAAAACCCGAGGCGCTTGAATGCTTCTTTAGAGACATGAAAAATGTGATCATTCCAGCGAACATCACACTGTATTTTCATTCGCAGAACATCAAGAGCATCTGATTCCTCAATATTTATACCATTTACGAGCACAGATGAAGCAGCACTTGCGGTCGTATGTGTGTGTGCTAAAACACAGCATTGGCTCTTACGAGCGTTAAAGGCGACTCTGTTTTTACGACCCCACTTGGAGGTTAATAGCAGATCACTGTTCAATGAATCATTCATATTTAGCCTCTTAGCAGCGATCTCTGACAGGCTAGGCCTATAACTAAAAGAGTACGAGTGGCAAATGCTGCTGTCATCCGCGAAAGAGTGTATAGGGTTTGAAGTTTGATAGAGAAGGTCGTTAAGAAAAATAAAGAATAGGGTAGAAGAAAGAACGGAGCCTTTAATACACACATACTGCACTCAGGACTAGCGATGAAAAATGCACAAACAACTTAGTCTTATATATTTTTTGTCGTTCTTCACTGCACACACACACACATGAGCAAAGCAACAACACTCGTATGTTTTGCTGGTAAACATTGACGACAGCGATTATCAGTGTAAATTTTGTTTTCGTAAACTGTTTTGCTTTTTACAACAAAAAGTATTAAATAAATGTAGTTTTTCCTCAAATGTGCTGGTGTGTGCTCTTCCTTATAGAACTTTTGGGCACCCCTGATTTAAACAATAGTAAAATATTTGCTGTCGAGCTGACGTGACGACGATGACGTCTCTTGTAATAAGGGAGAATATGAATTTCTCAATAAGATATTAGGATGTTACAGATTTTGTTTTTTTTATTGATAAAAAAAAATGAATCACATATCTTACAACTTTTTGACGCTAAAACTTTTCAATAACCCTTCAGTTCTAAACGCCGAACCAGGCAGCAAACACATTTTGTAATTTGATCAACGAACTGAACCATTGTTGTCAAATTACCTGTTTTGTTGAAATCTCGCGTATAAAGACTGAGTTTTCAGATTATCAGTTCAACCCTTAAAAAAAAGAAAACAATTAAAACAGGTAGAATTTTTTTGGTTGAATAAATTACAATCCTTCTAATGAAACTATCGTATA
Organism: Thecocarcelia acutangulata; assembly: GCA_914767995.1. Taxonomy (NCBI): domain Eukaryota; kingdom Metazoa; phylum Arthropoda; class Insecta; order Diptera; family Tachinidae; genus Thecocarcelia; species Thecocarcelia acutangulata. The sequence goes on along the minus strand of OU612094.1, from coordinate 31,655,089 downwards.
CCTCAATTTCCCCTACCCTTCGGCTGAATAGTTAAATAAAAATTGTATTGAAATAGATAGAAAAATCGTGTGTTAAGGAAAACTCTCTGACATTCCTTGAATATTCTTTGAAATCATTCGTGCATGATTTTCTGTGGACAATAACTTTCTATTTTATGTTTTATGTATATCATACAAATCAAATAACAACAGCATTCGATATAATATTTATCAAATAAAAAAGCAAAAGTGCAGTTTTTTCCAGAAAACACCCTTAACTTCTACATAGTGTTTTCCCTGTTTCACATATCTGGACTTTAGGTATTTATCAATATATAAAACTTTCTTTTCTCTTTTAAGAGGTGGTTTGCGTGTTCAGCTTAAAAGCGGAGAACTTTCCCACATTAGTACACATTTATTTTATTTGTTGTAATACATATAAATTTATATAATCTTTTTTTTATATTAGTACTCGTAGTATGCGTGTGTAAGGTGAATAGATGCAGTGCCAGTTTAGCAATACGAATAAATAACCCTTTGGGGGGGAAGCTACTAATTTTTAATGTTGATTTTATGGATTTAAATGAATAAAAGGTAAAATATAATTACTATTTATTCTATTTTCAAAAGTTCCTCGTTCGAAAACATAAAATCCCGTAGTTTTTGGAGTTTTAAAAGTTTGTTTTTGGCTTTACTATAAAAATTATATGAAAAAGGACTCCTTTCAACATACGCGTAGAGATTAAACAAGGAATTCTTCGGCTCCGAAGTTCGCTCATTTTTCAATTGGAGCTGGTAGAATGTAGGCGCTCCATGATTGTCATGTTATATTGATGCCGTCTGACTAATCTATTGTCTATTCCTTTGTTGCTGATGGTACAACACGACGCCTCGTGTTGCGTTAGAGTATGATATCCCCGCAAAATTTTAAATATCACAGCAAAATGTCTAACGTTCACGAAGGTTCATAGCAGATGATAATGCATTCACAAAAAGTTACTGTTTAGCGCGGATTTTGTGCAGGTGGCATCTTGAAGTTTCAAGTCTATGATGACCTTAAGGTGAATATACCATTCACCTTAAGGTCATCATCATCAGCCATTGCTAGAATTCAGCCGGATCAGTGCGGTAGACACATTGAAAATTATAACTCCAATGCCTTGCTGGACATTTGAACGCTGTTATATTCTATACATAATTCACTCATGGTCATTTCAAGTAAAAAAAAATTTCGTTAGTACCTCACACATACAATTTTTACTCAATCTTCCTTGGGAAGCGTGTGTTATAACATTAATTTCCTGACAGGCTCTTCAAAGACAATATATGGATCAGGGGGCTTACTCTCTATTGCGATGCGAAAGTATATTCGATGCGAAAGGTAAGTGCGATAAGAGTATAATTTGGTACTCTGTGCCGTTTGCGGCACTTTTTCGCGAAATACTTTTAAAATGAAGCAACACTGGTACCACAAAGTAAACAATAGCAAGAAATTATAAAATAAAATATGCGAAAGGATAAAATTTAACGCGAAAATAAAATACGAAAACGCAATACAGGGTACCAATTCTTCGATTTTTCTTTCGCATCGCAATAGAGAGTAACCCCCCCCCTGGCATTTCTTTTGGGACTGTAAGACCATGTTGGTCTTACAGTCAAATTCAAGATACATTAATCTTAATTAAATGTTTGGAATTTTTAAACAAGTTTTGCTTTTCCTATATTTCTTAGACATTCTTTAAAACAGTTGACAATTTTTGAATTCTGAAGTGAAAGCCTATCTCTAAGGCCTACCACTTTAAAGACACATAAAGGGTGGCGCAAAATCAACGACAGATTAGAATTTGTCACCATTTGTGCTTGAATTTATCTGCATGCTGCTAATGCAACCATGCCGTTTCATTTGTTTTCAATTAAAGATTTTTAAAAGTTAATACATTTTTATCAATTAGGCAACAATGGATGATCAAAAGAATATTATTTTAGCGAGGAAAAAATTATATTTTGTATAAGAAGTGTCGTAAACTCTGCAGATTGTGAGAAAGAAGTGGACTGTGTGATCACCATTTCTAAATTATTAATTTGTTTCTTTTTTTCACACAAGATAATATTTATGTACATATATTCTTCTTCATTCCAATGTTTTTCTTTAATTCATGTTGTACTATAAAAAACAACCGAATATTTTCACGAAAACAGTAATTGTAAAATGTTTGCTACAGAAATGAACGTCACAAAACGGCAACAGAAAGTAAAACCTATGAGACATTAAGGTAGGAACAGAAAATAGATTGGAGGTGAAACGCAGCCGAAAAAAGATAACTACGAGTAATAAGCATGAAAACTCATTGCATTCCATACTTTTGTACTGTCCGCTCTTTGTGCTCTTATTCGTAAACAATGAATAAAAAACGTCCTTTCTCGTTCAAAATATACAATTTTTCGGATAGTAAATATTGTAAATAAAATTTATCTTATACAAAAATTTTTGTCCAAGTTTGTCCTAAAACGTGTTATGTTCAAAAGTTAGTACACAATATACAACATAGATATCTCTTTAAGGCAATTTTCCAACATTTAGACCAGTGGTGCCCACAAGTTCTATATGGAAGAGTAAACACCAACACATTTAAGGAAAAACTATTTTTGTTTAATATTTTTTGTTGTAAAAAGCAAAACATTTACAAAAACAAAGTTCACACTGATAATCGCTGTCGTCAATGTTTACCAACAAAGCTTGCGAAAGTTTTGCGGCTTTGCTTTTGTGTGTGTGCAGTGAAGAACAAAAAAAAAATATATAAAAGACGAAGCTGTTAGTGTATTTTTCATTGATAATGCTGAGCGCAGTATTTGTGTAGTAAAGAACATAGCCCTATAGCTAAGCGCATTTACAAAAACAATTGAGTATCAAGCGCATAGGCCTGGGCATCTTTGGTTTATACTATATCTCGGGTAATATGGATCGATATCGGAAACAATTGAGTATCAAGCGCATAGGGCTGGGTACACTTGATTTAGACACAAGTAATTTTTAATAGCTCTGTTTATTTATTTACAAAAGCAGCTGGAAAACATAAATTTTTTATTTATTTTTCTTGCTTTCGTTTCTTGATGGGTTAAACATTTGCATAAGTATACCTGCTTTGTTATGTTTTCATTTCAAATGTGTTGTTTTCTTGTGTTTAATTGTTTCCTGGCCTAATTTAATATTTAACGGTTGTAGCACCTTTGTAAATCGTCTTTTTGCAACAGCCGCTTGAAAGCTTTCAGTTAGTAAGTAAAATGAAATTGAAGCCGAGAGATAAATTGAAAAACACAAAAAAAAAAAATCTGCTGAAAAAGCATAAATGAAAGAAAAAATATCAGCATCGCCAACGTGAATAGGCAGAGACCACCATCAACATCAACACCATTTGAACGCAACTTTGTTATCAAATGCAAAGATACGAAAATATTAGAAACGAACAACATGCAAAAGAAGCATAACTTTTCCCTCAATACTACATAGTAATAAGTTATAAAAGAAAATAGAAAACAGAAAAAAAAAGAAATACTGTGTAATTCATTCATTTAGCTGTTTTTAAGACTATAAACTATTTTATAATATTTTATTGTAACTTTTCTTTAATATTGCAATTTAAATTTTATTAATTTATACATCTTTTTCTCTTTCTGTTTCTTCTTTGCAGGTGAGAAATTGTCATGGCATTTTTTCATAGTTTCCATCTGTGAAAATTACATGAAAATGCTTTTTAAAGCAAATTGTGTGGTAAGCGGCTTGTAAACATAAATTTTTTAATAACTTTTTAGTATTTGTTTACAGTTTTAATTTAATTAGGCGCTTGGTGGTATTTTTTGCTAGAAATGGTTTAGCCTTTTTTTGTTTGTTAGTCATATTTGTTTAAAAGAAAGTTGTTATTTTTTTGAATCAGTTGCATTTTCTTATTCAGCATTAAATTTTAAAACGTTAGCAATAACTTAAAACATTTTTTCAAATATTTAAGTTACTTGTTCAAATACGGGTAAATAGTGTGTTTTAGGTAATATAATATTATCATGCGTTTACGATTAGCTTATTAAGATAGAGAGAGAGAGAGAGAGAGAGAATTGCACATTATCTCGCAGTGTATAAAACCAGACAGCATAGATGCCAGATAAATCTGGCTTAGAAACGTCAATTTGAGAGAAAGAATCGTCAAAAAATCATCAGCAAGTAAAATTAACCGTGTTTAAATAAAATACATCTTTTACCCCATTAAAGGGGTAATAAATATGACAAAACAATTCATGGTTGTCTTCAGTAAAAAAACACTACGGCATTTAAAGATCTAACAACAAATGTATACTCGTACAAACATTATGACACATTTTTTGAAATGAAATGTCATTTAATAAAAGGTATTTTGAAAGTTCCTTTCATATACTATATTTAAGAGTCATATACGCATTATTGCACTAAACTCTTATGAAATCGGGCAAATTGCAAAGTTTTAAAAAGTCTTTAGTATATAACATTTCAGCTAAAAATGATTTCTTAAAATTATTTCCCAATTTGGTTTTGTTAAGGTTTACTAACTTGGATGCACGGTAGGCCTAATATTATCTTTTCGCACGGTAGGACTAATATTATTACTATAAACTTAGCCAAAGAAGGAAAACTTAGTGAAGAATCATTATTGATACTTTCTAGCAAAATCTAGCATCTTTATATCTGTAGTATCATAAGGCAAATTTTCCAGGTTTAGGCTTCGTTGCTTTAATTTGGATTAAATATCTCGACTTTCAAATTCTACGCTGAAATCAGAAAAGTCTTCGATTATATCAGAAAAAAAACACGTCCCTTTTTTATAAGGATACATAAGTGAACGGATTTATAAGACTTAAAGTTTAGAGTTTATGAATCTTCATATTTAAATGTATAACTTACAATTTCTATATAGATACATATGATCTATTAAATACATCTCTTTTTTCTCTATACCGTAAATATTACTTTCATTCCCTACGTAAATTAACTTAAACAAGTAAGAGTGTAGTGTATGCTGGGCCGAATCTAAAATACCCTTCACGATAGTCACTTATATATATAGTAATAGGCTGCAAGAATACATTCATTAGTTTGTACGCACACTGAAAATACAATATTCATTCAAATATCGAATACTTTAAAAGAGATTAACAAAGTAAAACGAGAAAAAATAGAAAAGAGAATGAATTGCGTTTTATAGTTGGTCGTAATAAATAGATTCTGTCGTATACTCTTTCTAATTCAAATATATAGTTTCTCTTATTTGTAAGAGCAAATGCACGCAAATACAATATAACTGTTTGATAAAGTGCAAGAAATATTGAATGAATGAATGGATAAAACGATTATATTTCGAATGCACATTACATTCGTTATACTACAAAGAAAAACATTTTGTTAAGACGTAATTTGCTTTTAAGAAATGTGCGCAATAAGGTCTGAAAATTTTAAATTGGAGTTGGTAAAAGAACTTTGATGGTATGTTATTGTACACAGTTACATACATACATACATAATAGATACATATGTATAAATACAATCGAAAGCTATTTCGATTCATTCGAATGATGATATATTTGAAAGTTTTTCTTCTTGTTTTCGTTTTCTTTGAATGTGGTTGTATCTATTTCTTCGCTAGCCGAGTTATTATCATTATTCGTTCGGCTTGTGTATTCATTTACTTGTTTTTATTAAAATAGAATATGAGTCACTTCGTAGTCCGTTGTGTGTGATACGAAGCTTTACTCATTCAAAAAGCAAACGAATATATTCAAATGCCGTTTCAGCATAATAATGCAGACGTTTAATATATAGTATGTATTGCAAATTTGAACTCGGATATATATGCAGAAAAACATTTTTGCCTTGTAATTACAATTCCAATCTTTCATGAAAAAATCTGTTTAGGCTATATCTCGGGTATATATGGACCGATATCGAAAATGTTAATTTTCTGTATTTAAGTAATCCCCTTTTATCAGATCTGATAAAAAAAAAAATGTTTAAGTTCGTTTACGCGACATTTTCATAAAAAATCGGTTTAGGCTATATCAGGGATATATGTATATGGACCGAAATCGGATTTTTTTTCTTGCTTTGTAATCGCCATGCTTAATAATTGTGTGAAGTTTGAGGCAAAACAAACAATATTTTTTTGAAAAATTTTCATACTTGCAAAAAAAAATGTGACCCGATTTTACTGAATTTAAATACCAAACCCATGAATCGATGAGGTCATAGAATGGTGAAAGAAAAAGTGTAATGGTTTGCTCAGAAACAGTATTTCAACGACCGACAGACGGATCTCGCTTAATCGACTTTTCTATTAATTCTGATTCAGAATATATATATTTTAGGGCCATTATTATAACTGACGAATTAGGATTTTATCTTACAGGTAATTTTTTTTTGGTTAACTTTAACCTGAAAAGTTACTGATAACTTAACAGCATGGTAAATTTCACAGTTAACTTCAAGCATTTAAAGCTGCCATACTTTCTGCTGAGAAATTGTAATGTAAGTTGTAGAAATGGGGGAAATTTAATGGTGACTTTATCGTTCACGTTAACTAATGTTAAGGTTAACTATCAAGAGCTTTATCGTTAGGTTATAATAATGGCCCTCAGGGACGCAAATGAAAATTGTGAGAATTACAAACGGAAGTTAGAGGATGTTTGTCATACATAATTTCAGCTGTAACTTTTTGAAAGAAAACTTCTCTAAACAAAACATTTCTTTTATCAGCCGCATCAACGTTTTTCTTCTTTATTTGCACTATATGCAATAATAGAAACTTTGCTTTTTCCATTAACTTAAAACCTTTCTGCTAATCGTATGCATACAAACAAACATTAACATTTATTTTTAAAAAACGTAAATCCATCTCAATATTATGATAATTGTGAAAGTTGTTGCTCATAACATGTTGTGATTATTTTATGGCTGCAATGATTTTCCTGATAAAAAGTTTTAACTCAAAGCAAAACAACTAGAAAACATGCTGCAATATCCAGCACCTTAAAATTAAAACAAACAATAAATTCCACAAAAATAAGCTATCGAAAACGAGCAAAAGAAAAAAAAAAAAAAGCGTAAAGATAAAAACCAAAAATCAATTACCACTAAATACTGCACGCACAGCAAGCAAACAGATCTTGTTGTTTCTGAAGCAATTAGCTGGTTGCTTCACGGATTTGGAGAGTGTGTGTCATCATGACATGAAAGTGGTCATAAAAATGAAAACTTTATGAGAAAAAAATGTTTATAACTCACATTAAAAAAATATCCCAACAATTTTTAAACGTTTACCAAAAACTATTAGACACGATTGACAAATGTGTTGGAAAAAATGCCGGTTGTTGATTTTGCTTAACAAAAAAAGAAAAAAAAAACACAAACGCAAAAATCAAGCATTGAGTTAGTTTCTTAGCCAGACTATAAATAAGTTAAATATGAGTATTCCTTACATGATTTTTCTTCAACAGTTTTTAAGAGGATCTTGGTAATAGCCTCGTTCATTTTGTTCATATGTCTCTGTTGTCTCTTTTTCTGTAATGCCTGTCTATGCTTCCAGTGTGCTTTTTTAAATTCGTAAGTGACTTGACGTACCGCAAACATATTAAATATCTTTTTATTTATCTCCAGTTTTGGTTGGGTATAACATACCACACAATTTCCAACTGTCGTGCCACCACCTATTTTACTGTCATTGTCGATGAAATGGCAACTACTGGCCATTCATTATTTGTACCTGCCGCCAATAGTCGATACAAAACTTAAAAAGTAGTATCCAATGTGTTGTATTTATCTGGTTACTCCAAACAGTAATTCAAATGCACAATAAGGGAGTTACCTCTTTGTAATAAATGCAAGTAATATTTGTTTTAAGAGGATTTTCATAGTTAAATAATTGTGTACATTTGTATATACTATATAATTATTACAAAAGATTAAAAACATTTTTTTTTACTCTGGTTTTAGTTTAAAGTCAAACAATGTGACCAACTGTGTATTCAATTTACGAGTATTTTAAAGTGGCGGTATCGTAAAGTCCCTGTTTAAGTTATTCGTTCAAGGCAGCACATTAGCTTGGGTCGATGTAAACTCTCCAAAACATTGTTATTAAATTATAAATTAGAATCAAACTATTTATGGTATGCTTTTGCCTTACCACTGACTAATATGTAAAGTTGCGAGCACACGGGGGGCAGAAGACTTATATGTAATCTTCTTATTCTGTGATAAGGGGTGGCATAATGGGGTCGTCCCGATCTTTAGGTTGATATGTGTGTGAAGTTAGCTCCGTCGTCAGCTACGTTTTTAACAACCCTGTTTTATTTTTAAAAGTCTGCTATACAGCAGCTGTTACCTTAACAGACTGTAATATTTGATAACAGTTAAATTTTATTTAAGTAACATAACAATGGTTCAATGGGAAATGTTACTAGCATGTCTATGTTAAAAACGGAGCTGAAATTAGCGTCGTCAGCTTGGTTTTTAAAAACCTGTAATTTTCAAAATATTAAAGTTATTGGAGAAAATTAATTTAACGTAATAAAAAAAATGTGACCTAAGTGATAATTCATGGCTAATTTCAGGAAAAAAATGAATTTTTTTTAATGATATATTTTTAAAATGAGCAAAAATGATGAAAACATGAGAAGGTGCTCTCATATGGACCTATACGGCTGAAAGCCATGACAATGGAGACTTCAAAACAGTATAGTTTATATCCAAAACCATTATAGATTATATGAACAAATTTTGAAAGTCAAAAAAATTCCCAAAATCGAAAAGGTGTTTTCATATGGACCTATATGGCTGAAAGCCATTACAATGGGGATTTCAAAACGGTAAAGCTTATATTCAAAACAAGTGTAGATTTTGAGAAATTCAATTTTGAAAAAGGGGATTTTTACTATATGGACAAATTTTGAAAGCACTTGAATGGTTATTTTCAGACATGAAAAATGTGGTCAGCCCAGTGAACATCACATGGAACTTTCATTCTCAGAATATTAAGAACATCCGATTCTTCAATATCTGTACCATCCATGAGTACACATAGAGTAGCATTCAAGGTAATGCGCCTGTGTTAGAATGTTAGAGAGTCGAAATCGACTCTATGTTTACTACACCATTCGGAGATTCTACGAGAATCTGGGTCTAAATGAGTACAAATGGCAAATACTGCTGTCATCTGCAAAAGACATAGAACGTCATTCAAAAAATAAGAAATAGAGTAGGAGAAACAAACCAGTCTTGCGGTATTTCTGAAATAACATTGACTCGTCTGATGAGACCCCGTCGCGATCTCCGAGAAAACTCCTTATGTTTATTTTCGTAAAATACCTGAAATATATTAAGAGTGTGCCATCTTCCTACACTCAAAAAATTAAAATTACGTTACGGCTTTTGATATTAATAACGAAAAATTACAAAATTTTAAAAGAAAATATGGTTTGCGCTTCTATACCAAATCCATGCAGGGAAATTCGCTCGAGGCTTCTTTTTATGTAATGTGTTAGAACTAGTTCCAGTCCCTATTTCTAAAGACCTAATCATTTCAAATGTTTTACTGAACGATAAAAGGCATCGATTACCTGCTATGGTCGTCGCTGCATGTGGAATATTCAGATCCTCCTTTCAGATCAATCAATAAAATTGGTTTACTATTTGTGGTCAGTTGAACATATCATGTGATGTGTTGCCACATATATATAAGTTTGCCATGTGCCTATGCACAGGTATTAAGTTCAACACCCATTGTATTAGAAGGGAGTATGTGAAATTATCGGACGGTATGTTTAGTAGATGAAGTATGACGGTATGCAGATACTGAAAATGGTAAGACATGTTTTTGGAGGATGAAGAGACCACATTTAAAAACCCGGCTTCAGCAAGTTGATTTACATCGCCCTTTAAATTGAAAGTTTGAAAATTACTTTGACTATTTTCACCGCTGGGTATAAATGCGTCGCAGGTTTGTGTTTATGTGGATGTTTAGCAAAATAATCAACAACAAATTTTTCGTTTTTTATCGCTAGTTGTTATTTTTATACGTCAATACGCATGTAATATTTTCGCTTTACTCACAGATAGGCAACGTACTTACGTTTGTTTTCTTACTTTTATTGCAAACTGTTGTAATCGTATGAACTGTATTGGGCTTTTTTTTTATAATGAACGTTTGCAGTTGTTGCAGTTGTATGTAAGTAAACATCGGACCGATGTTGGCGTTGTTAATATTTCAGCGAATCTATTGATTTTGTTTGCAGTAGCAATTTTTGTTATCGCATTGAAAGTTTATGAAACCTGTACAAAATTACTTTGACTATTTTCACCGCTGGGTATAAATGCGTCGCAGGTTTGTGTTTATGTGGATGTTTAGCAAAATAATCAACAACAAATCTTTCGTTTTTTTTATCGCTAGTTGTTGGTTTTATAAGTCAATACGCATGTAATATATTCGCTTTACTCACAGATAGGCAACGTACTTACGTTTGTTTCTTTACTTTTATTGCAAACTGTTGTAATCGTATGAACTGAACTGGGCTTTTTTTATAATGAACGTTTGCAGTTGTTGCAGTTGTATGTAAGTAAACATCGGACCGATGTTGGCGTTGTTAATATTTCAGCGAATCTATTGATTTTGTTTGCAGTAGCAATTTTTGTTATTGCATTCGTTGTTGTTGGTGTTCTTTTTTTTTTAAATATGATTAATTGTGCGAAAATTTATGTTCATTGACTTCGATTTGGACACATTCAGCGTTTTGTGTAATATTTTACATGGAACGCACTCTTGTTGACTGCAGCTTTCGTTTCATGTTTTACTATTCTTTCAGGCTGCTTGAATATTTATCTTTTTTTTTAATTAATGATTACGAAATACATAAATATCGGGTACATATTTTGTGGTACCAGTATTTTTTTCTTGCTTCTGTTATTTTATTAAATTAATTTCATTGTAGGTCATAAACTTTGATGACCTTTTTTCTTGTTGTCTTGTGGTCAATGAAAATGAAATTTAAAGTTGACAACAAAAGTTTAATTGAATTTTAAACACATTTGCGGTTCTTTTTTGGTACCGATGAGGAAGTGTTTATTTCAAGTATGATGGGAATATGCCCCATTAAATTTCTTTTTTAAATGAATTATAGTTTTTTGTTAAAGAAAGTTTAGTTTTAAAGAGTACATTTTATTTTGGATATAAAAATCTGTTTTAATAAATGATTAAACAAAGTAAGTACTTGGAACTGTCATAAGGTTTATGGGTTTAATGGGACATTTTTGACATTTAAATCTGGAATGTATATAAATAAATCGTATAATGAATTTAAATGATCTCGTCTGCGAACAGAAAAAACATATCTAACAATAGAATTCACGACCCTACACAGCTTTGCCAGATTAGTAGAAATAGTACACGATACCACTTCTAGTCCGTATAAGATAGAAGGCATCATCAAGGCTGTAGCTACACGCCACCTAACCGAGAATGGTAAATAAATACTCAAGGAGTAAATCCTCCGCAGTGCAAAGGACACTTTCTGATGCACCATATTAATGTGGGGCTCAAATTTAAGCTGGTCATCAATAAGAACACCTAAACATCTATAATGACTGACAAATTCAATAGGGTGCCCAGAAATACAAATATTTAAGTCTTGACAAAATAACCATGAAAAAAAAATAGCATAGCCTTCGTTTTCAGAGGATTTATTGCAAGGCAGTTCGCATTCGCCCAGTCAGAAACACTATTGAGAGAAGAATTTACCAAGTATTCTAAAGCATCGGCCGAGTCACGATCCCCACTAAATAAGAGCAGAATATCATCAGCAAAGAGGAATGGTTTGCAGACACCAGGTTGAAACACTTCAACTACATCATTCACGTATAATATGAATAACAATGGCCCTAGGACCGAACCCTGGGGGACACCCGAAACAAGGGGCAAACAACTGGAGTAGACTCCGTTCAAGTCCACGAACTGTTGCCAACCACTGAGAAATGAATAAATTAGCTTGCAAGCCGATCCAGAAGAAGAGTACCGCTGTCTCAGTTTGTTGATCATTGTCAAATGGCAAATTGAATTGAAGGCTTTAGTTAAGTCAAGCGAAACCAGCAGTGATAACTTCCCATTATTCTCATACGTCCTAATGTCATCCGTCAAATTATATGACAACCTTTTAAATTTATTTATTGAATAACAGTCAATAATTCGGAAAACTTTATTAATTGCATTTTATTAAGAGATATTTCCAAAAATTCATTATTAATAATAATTTAATTAAGTCAATGCAAATTTTAATTAATTGATGGTTTTTTATTAATAACATAACTTGATTGAAAAAAAGTCTCATCTATTTTTTTCTGTGAATAAGACCTGCCGCATAAGGAAGTGTGGAAGGCTGTCTAGGACATCGTGTGTAATTGAGTAAGATGGACTGATGCTTACTAAATCAGGCATTTCAGAAGGCCTGCTTACTGCTTCCTTTTTTCCAATGGGAAACTGCTGCGATAAAAATCGCACAATGTAAACGCCAATGCAATTATAAAGAAGAAACATCAAAACTTGCGAAGACATAAATTGTACAATATAAATTGGGACTATATTAAAAATATATTTTTTTTTTGTTAACATACACAGCCACACAAACACACACACACACACACAGCCACACAAACACACACACACTCAAATATAAATATTAAAATCTGTTTTATGCTGTAAATTTAAAATTATGCTTTTTATTAAATATTATTTATTATTAGTTGAAAAAATAGTCACATACACCGAATAAACATTTTTCTTTTCATTAAACAATTAAACAGGGTGCGCCGTAAAACAAAATAAATCCAAAAAATTTATATATATATATTTTTTATAAATAATAAAAGAAATAATTACATGCACAACGACGACAGTTGTTTATAAATTATTGATAATTTAATTGATGGGAAAACTAATGGAATGGCGATTACACCTGAAGTACCTGAAAATATTTCTTGAATTACTCATTTAAAATATTAATTTTAATTACAAATGATTTATGAGAAGTATGCAACACTTGTAATATTTTAACAAGTTTTGAAGCTTAATAATGAAAAAAAAAACTTTTGAATAACTCACTGGTTTTGCTGTATTGAATACTCAGTCGTTTATGTCGCTTTAAGGTTTATTTGTTTTAATAAAAATAAAAAAAAGTGAAAGATATGATAATTATTTTAACATGCATTTGTTGCGGTTGTACCTATTTCTTAATAATAAAAAATAGTTTTAAATTGTTTATTACAGCAAAGTAAATAACAAACTGTTGGTTGCAGTACTACTCGCCACTGTCGCTTCCAACTAAATGCTTCTGAGTGATGTGCCAGAGTTGACCATAAATTGAAACGTGACTTAGACACTTTCTTTATTTTCTTTTCACTTTAACATGCAGTTTGTATTGCGGATAAGTTTTTGTTTTATGATTATTACTATTGCTGGAATATTGCTTTTAATCTGTTTTAAAGAATCTATTATACGTTTAAGTATGGTGAGCTCAGAAACCCTGGTATTAATTGACACTTTCTCTTCTAGGCGCACATTTAAATTCTATTCGACTTGGGGCGTCACCCAAAGATTTTCAAACTTATGGTATCTGATCATTGACATGTTTCACTCATAACTACGTCTTGTCTAATCTACTTAGAAAATGTTATCATATATTTGATTTTAGACAAGCTGTTGTATTATTGCACAATTTTCAAGATATCAGTTAAAATATTTGTTGATTCCACGCATACCGATTGTATACTCAGAAACAAATCTTTTCTTTGATTTAACGAAATTCCTTTGTTGGTCTAAATTCCAACAATTATATGACTAGAATTTTTTTTTGCTGTTTGTCTCAAGACTTATTTAACTAGGTGGCATCACATGTGTAGATGAAAATTTTTGCTCTGCGTACTTTAATCCAGATTTAATCCCAATTAGATTTTAAACAATTTAAAAAAGTGAAAAAGAAACACATACAGGCATATTCTGACAAACTCAAATCGCTTGGCGAAAACGCCAAATACGAGGGCGGTTCGGAAACTAAGCCTATCAATGAAAGAGAATAGTTTTTCAAAAATATTTTTATTTTTCAATATAATCTCCTGAAACTTCAATACACTTAGTCCAACGCTTTTCTAGCAATTCTATCCCTTGATTAAAATAGTTTTCCTCAAGGTATTCAAAATAGTGGTTTACAACTGTAATTTCATCTTCATTTGAGGTAAAACGTTTACCAGCAAGATATTTTTTTTAGATTTGGGAACAGGCAAAAGTCACTGGGAGCTAAATCAGGAGAATAAGGTGGGTGCTCAAGCAACTCGTACTTTAATTCGTTGATCTTAGCCATTGTTAAAACGCTCTTGTGCGCTGGTGCGCTGTCTTGATGAAAAATTATTTTTTTGTGTTGTAAGCCAGGACGTTTTTCTCGAATTTGTACATTTAATTGATCCAAAAGGTTGCAATAGTACTCTGAATTTATTGTTTTACCCTTTTGCAGAAGTCAATCAATAAAATACCTTTGAAGTCCCAAAAAACCGTTGCCATAACCTTACCAGCCGATTGAATTGTTTTTGCCTTCTTTGGGGCACTTCCTCCAGCTTCCGTCCATTATTTGGATTGTTCTTTTGTCTCTGGAGTATAGTGGTGGATCCATGTCTCATCAACAGTTATGAAACGACGCTTAAAATTTATTTTATTTCACTTAAAACGATCCAAACAAGCTTGAGAAATGTTAATTCTTATGCGTTTTTGGTCGACTGTTAACAAATGCGGCCGGCACCCATCTTGCAGAAACCTTTTTTATTTGTCGTTCTTCATGCAAAATTAAATGGAATCGATCATTTGAGATGCCCATGATATTAGCTATTTCACGCACTTTTATTCGTCGATCATTTATTACCATATCATGCACTTTGGCTACAATTTCTGTTTTTGTTGCTGTTTTTGGACGTCCACTACGTGGTTCATCTTCAATGCCTGTACGACCACGTTTACAATCAGCAACCCAATTTTTTACTGTTGCATATGAAGGAGCACTTTCACCTAACACATTCACCATATCATTATGAATTTCTTGTCCCGATAAACCTTTTGTATGTAAATACTTAATGACACCACGCATTTCTAACTTTTCAATTGTAAAAAAAATCGCGGATGCGTCTTTTGTGAACACCTGTTTCTATATGAAGGAGTTACCAGATCGAAACAAAATTTAACATGTATTCATAGCAGAGATGAAAGTTTCCAAAAACACTTAACTTTTTTCTGTTTATACCGCGTTTTTTGCGCTAGGCTAAGAAGTTTCCGAACCGCCCTTGTATGCGTTCTGACAAACGTGTAACGCAAGAAGAATTGTTTTGCGATTGGAAATCGTCCAATAGGTGTTCTGGTAAACGCATACTGCTTAAAATTGGCGACTTTAACTCGCATGTGTATATTAAAATGAACTGATTGAATTTGTTTAAACTAAACTTTCGAAAGATAATAAAATTATTCACATTTAAATATATCATATACTAGCTGACCAGGCAAACGTTGTTTTGCCTTCAGATTTTATTTACATGATATGAATCACTTAAAATTTCCAAATTGTCATTGGCAGTGCAATATATGCATGAATATATAGGAAAATTTAAATACTATTTCTCCGAGACCACAGAACCGATTTTGCGCAAACTTCACATAAACCATCTACAGACTATCACCAACATACTTTTAAACTTTGGTTGAAATCGGTCGACCCGTTCGCGCGGTTAGTAGTGACATTAAAGTGTACACTTATTTTTATATAACGAGTGATTTTTTTGCTATTATCTTTTTGGCAACACTAGTTTTGACAGCTCACGCACGTTTTGTATCTTGTGTCACTGTCAAACATCTTCAGTTTGGTCTATAATTTAATCATGAATCGTCTTACAAACGAACAACGCTTGCAAATTATTGAATTTTATTACCAAAATGCGTGCTCTGTTAAGAAAGTTCATCGCGCGCTTCTTCCATTTTATGGTCAGTTTAATCGACCTACTGAGGCTTCTATTCGGGCTATTGTAAAAAAATTTCGCACCAAATTTACATTGTTGGACATTAAACCACCAACACGCTTACGTAGAGTGCGAACTGAAGAAAATATCGCAGCCGTATCGGCCAGTGTTGGTGATGACCGTGAATTATCGATTCGGCGCCGTTCGCAGCAATTGGGCCTCTGTTACTCCACTACGTGGAAAATTTTGCGGAAGGATTTGGGTGTGAAGCCTTATAAGATACAGCTGGTGCAAGAATTGAAGCCAAACGACCTACCACAACGCCAAATTTTTGGTGAATGGGCTCTTGAAAAGTTAGATGAAGATCCACTTTTTTATCGAAGAAATGTGTTCAGCAACGAGGCTCATTTCTGGTTGAATGGATACGTAAACAAGCAAAACTGCCGTATTTGGAGTGAAGAGCAGCCAGAAGCATTGCAAGAGCTACCAATGCATCCACAAAAAACAACCGTTCGGTGCGGATTATGGGCTGGCGGCATGATTGGGCCGTATTTCTTCAAAGATGATGCGAATCACAACGTTACTGTGAATGGTGAGCGCTACCGTGCGATGATAACCAACTTTTTTTTGCCCAAAATGGAAGAGCTTGACGTGCATGACATGTGGTTTCAACAAGACGGTGCCACATGCCACACAGCACGCGAAACAATGGACCAATTGAGAGGCGAGTTCGGTGAACAGTTTATTTCACGCTTGGGGCCAGTCAATTGGCCGCCCAGATCGTGCGATTTAACGTCTCTAGACTATTTTTTGTGGGGCTATGTTAAGGCTAATGTCTATAGCGACAAGCCCGCTTCGATTGACGCACTGGAAGCCAATATTGCCAACATTATTCGTGAGATGCCGGCCGAAATGTTGGAAAGAGTATGCCAAAATTGGACTAAGCGGATGGACCATTTGAGGCGCAGCCGCGGCCAACATTTGCATGAAATAATCTTCAAACATTAAATTATATCGACCCAACTATCGATCCAAATAAATATTTCATGCATTTTTCTGAATTTTATGTGTTTTTTTTTTTTAATTTCCGATAGTTCTTATAAAATCACCCATTATATAGATTAATATGTTCATATGTATATACATATATTAATAATATCATATTAGAAGGTCTGAACTCTCAACAATGTGTTGCTTATATGGCTACGAACATACGCAAGAATTGGTATGTATAAGTGCCTGGTCAGCCACACGGGGGTGCTGGTGAATCGTGAATAATTCACTCCGTGGAATTGGCCCATCAACAGATAAGGCCGTAAAAGCAGGTGCTGATGTAAATCTTTTTCACTACACTTATTTTAAGTATCAATTCTTTAAAATTGTTCGTCGCAGAGTTATAAACTTTA
The DNA here is from genome assembly GCA_914767995.1 of Thecocarcelia acutangulata. Taxonomy (NCBI): domain Eukaryota; kingdom Metazoa; phylum Arthropoda; class Insecta; order Diptera; family Tachinidae; genus Thecocarcelia; species Thecocarcelia acutangulata. Next base: position 31,637,656 of record OU612094.1, on the reverse strand, counting down.
TCAGCCCTGGATTAATACTTGAACGAATTTGGTCCACATATTTTTATGCACCTCTCACTGTCTTTATAAATTGTTTAACAAAATTAAAACATTCAGAAAAACAAAATGTTGTTAAAGGAAATAGTAAGTTGGTGAATGCTTTACCACCTTAGCAAAAATTGAGCAAAAATATGCTTAAAGTATATTTGTATGAGTACATACGATCATACAAACGATCTAATTAAAAAAAATTACCAAAAATGTAAGACATTCCTTTTCTCTTTTAATTTAAATTAAATTTAAAAACTATTACATCTATATAATTAAAATTGTTGTATCATGCTGTTTACTTGTTACTACTATTTATTAAAAAGTTAGCTGTTTTATTTATTTTGTTATATAAATATAATACTAAAGTTTTGTTTTTCCTCATAAAAATGTGTGTCAACATTTTGTGGTATTTAGGTTTCATTATCATGTCATGGTTATTTAATATTTATTACTTGAATAGTTTATTAAACTAAATAAATTTGTACATATGTATGCATGTATGTATTTTGCTTACACCACTCAATAGCAGACTGTAATTATATGCCTCGTATTATTTTTCAATTTTTCAAGTGAAGAAAATAAACAATAATATTGACTCAAGTGATTAAATTTAAATACATAAATTGTCTAAATAGTCTTTATACATAAAATAAAATTTTGCAAAATTATGAGAAGAAATAAAACAATTGTGGATTTCGGTTCTAAATAAAGGAATAGAATTTAATAAAAAAATAAAAAAAAAAGAATTTTACACTTAAATATAAATATTTGGTATTGAATAAAATTTAAAGTTGTCAGCAAAAATAAGTTTTTGTGTTGTACGAGGGCGGATTGATATTGTAGCTGCCTAAGTAGAAAAAAACATATTTATTTCCAACGTAGTCTTCTTTTAGCTCAACACTTAGTAAGATGATATTCCAACTTGTTTATACCATGTGAATAATACGATTTTGAGAACCCCTCAAAACACGCGTTAGTTTCAGTAATCACTTTTTCGTTTGAGATGAATCTTTTTACTTTTTTCAAGTTTGGAAACGGGGAAGTCACTATGAGCTAAATCTGGACTATAAGGTAGATGATCATCCAACTCGAAGTATGTTTGACGTAATTTTAGCATCGTATCTAATACCGTGTGAACCGGTCGATTGTCTTGAGGAAAGAGCACTTTTGTTTTTCTTTAAAAGTGGTCGTTTTTTCTTGATTGCATCAATCACTTGATCCCACAATGCATGATAATATTTTACGATAATCGATGAGCAATATTCCGTGTGCATCCCAAAATACAATGGCCATAACCTTGCCAGCCAATTTCACTGCATTTGCCTTCTTCCGAGCACTTCCACCCATTCATTCCTTTCACCGATTGATTTTTGGTTTCAAGTTTGTAGTGGTGGTTTCATCAACAGTTATTATCTAATCCATAAATGAACAGGATTATGCTTTATCATGTCCAAACACCACTATGAAGTGGTCTGTCGAACTCATTTTTGTTCGATACTGTGCAAACGCGGCACCCATCTCGCCGATAGCTTTTTCAAATGTTCAAGCAAAATGTTAAACACACGTTCATAAGATATGTTTACCATTTCAACAATCTCACGTAACTTGATTCGACGATCATTCATAATTCTATCGAGGATTTTCTTCAGTAACCACCTTTTTTGGACTTCCTGTTGATGGTATTGTTGTAGTGCTTGTTGGGCTGCAGAGTGGAAAGTGTCTAAGATTACTATGATACCCAGGCCCGGGAAGGATCTCACTAAAGTAGAATCATACAAACCAATAAGTCTACTGCCAACAATTTCAAAACTGTTCGAAAAATTGTTAATGGCGAAGTTGACTCCAATATTGAAAGGTGTGGGATATGTCCCTAATCACCAGTTTGGCTTTCGGGCCAAGATTAAACACACAGACTAGTCAACTTCATAAGACAGACTTTTCAAGACAAAAAGTACTGTTCAGCTCTATTCATTAACATTTCCCAAGCTTTGGATGACGGATTGATGCACAAAATAAAGTTGAACTTGCCTGCAAATACTCACAAGCTTCTGGAAAGCTACTTATAAGGCCGGAAATTTCTTATCAGAGAAGGCGATTAGCCCCTCACAGCCAATAGAAGCAGGAATTCCCCAAAGGTAGCATTATAGGACCTACTTTGTAGTTGATTTACACCTCAGACGTTCCAACGAGATCTGGAATCCACACTTCAACTTTTGCAGATGACAACATTCTGCAGCATTTATGAAAACCATCAATTAGCTTCTCGAAATTTGCAGGAGTATATTTCAATATTACAGAAATTGTTAAATTTTTGGAAAATCAAAGTTAATGAACATAAGTGTACTCACGTTACTTTTACACTGCGTAAACAAACATATTCGGCTATCCAAATTAACAATTCACCTATTCCGCAGTACGCTGAAGTCAAGTACCCTTGTATTCAGCTCGACCGTAGGCTAACGTGGAAGTCTCATATTGAAAAGTCAATCACTTGAAGTTAAAAGCAGCGCAACTAAATTGGCTTATGGGCAGAAATTCTACCTTGAAGCTGGATTGCAAACTTTTGTTATACAACGCAATTCTAAAGCCTATATGGTGCTACGACCATTTCTTTAAATAATTTGTTATGGAAACAGATCCATTCCATTGAATTCCTGGCTGTGTACGATATGATACCGTCTTGTTGATACCACATGTTAATCCTGACCAAAGCACGCAGTTGTGGCGTTAAAAAGTTTTCAATCCTATCACGATGTCGCTCCCCATTTACAGTTACACCGATTTCATTTTCAGAGGAGTAATGTAATGATTCCTCCTGACCAAACTGCTCACCAGACTGTGAGTTTTAATAAATGTAAAGGCGGCTGATGCATAATTTGACGTATTGCCCAGAACCGACTATTCTATTTATTTACATACGCAGTCAAATGAAAATGGGCCTCGTCACTCATTATGATTTTTTCATGAAAATCTGGGTTGCCATTGGCGAGCTGTAGCATGCTCTTAGCATATGTACGGCGGCGTAAATAGTCTGCTGGAAGAAGCTCTTGTGCCAACTGAATCTTAAATGGAAACAAATGCAAATCCTTGTGCAAAATTGTGGCCAACGCTTGTTATTTGAAGACCTAGCCCCTGAGCACGTCGTCGAATTGATGTTGACGGATTCCTGAGCTGCAATAATGCTTTCAGCAGATCTTGCAGTACATTGTGGTCAATATTTGAGCCTATCACCTCATAGACTCTCTTCGAATTCATTCACTGCACGATAAATAGTGCGCTTTGTTGGCACGATGTTTCTCCCAAACATTTCACGTAACTTTCTAATCGTCACAGTAATCGATGATTAATTTTGATAAAATGTTTTAACGATTAAAACACGTTGGTTTAACGAATGTTTTTCTAACAAATTTGCCACATGTCTACTTGACGCCTGCCAAATATGAAATGTCAAGACTAATGCTTACCAAAATGGTGGCAAAACAAAGTTGTATACTTTCCTGGCGGACACCTGGTACATACATATATAATATGAATTGAAAATTAAATAATATTACACGTTTAAAGACAATATTCTGTTACTGAATTTTTCAATTATATGGTTATTGCTGATAATGCTATATTTTTGTTTTTATACCTCATTGGCGTATTCAGGCTAAAAATACTAACTGCTTTATTTATAAAAAAAATCTCATGTTTATTGAGCTCTTATTGTACAGATTTCTATACAAAATTTGTCTAATAACACTTAATAAACATGAAAAATTTTTTATAAACACGACCGTAATACACATGGCTCTAATTCAATTGTCATACTCAACCATATTAATATAATAACCAAGCACTATTTTATCACATATCTATTCCTCCGTATTCCAAGAGGCGTCGTCACAAAGCGATAATGTCAAAAAGCTCTTGATTGTACACTCGCATTCGATAGCAATTATGTATTCTTTGATAGGCTTTCGATATTTCATAGACCTAAGCTGTAGATAGATGCTGTCGACACCATTTCATCGTTGTTGGCAACGAGTAAATAAAAGCCAAATTTTTATGCGTCGCCTTCATGTGCCTACGATGATGCCTATTAGAATAAGGAGGATTATTTTTACATAAATATTTTTAATGCTATATTCATATCACATTTTCGTCATAATCATAATTTTTATTGTTGAGATATATATTAGTTGCAATTTGAAAAGTCATATGGTGACCACAATAATAGTATGGTTGACGATAAGAATTTTTAATTGCCAGTGACAATAATAGTGCGGTTGGATACTACTTCAGTGGTTCTAGTTCTATTTCAATTTTATTCTATTTGGGTTGGTTCTAATTGTTCTATTGTTTCTAAACGATTATAAGACATGGTTCGTTTATGTGTTTAAAACATTTCTCACTGACTTTTTGTTTGAAATGTAAAAGTAGAAAATGGATAATAATTAAAAATATTACGAAGTCTTGTAAGACGTTTTTCTTGTGCTTGGGCAGCCCCACTATTAAATTACCGGGCTATCCCCTGAGTACTGGTCCAATAGACATATATGTATATATAAAAAAAATGACATGGTTTGATTACGATGTAAAATTATTACGCATTCCATATTTTGATTTGGTCTTGGAAAAATTTCGTGTCTTATGAATTCGTGTCTTTTATATTGTGCCATAAATTTTTCAAATAACTTTTAAACTGTTTTTTTTAAGGGGATGGAAACTAAAAATTTGAAATGTGTTTTTCTCGAAACAAGCTTTTTTTTTAGTTATAACTATGCTCTGTATTCTTGCAACTTTTATAAAATAGTTAAATTTTTATTTGTAAATAAATAAATAAAAAATATGTTCCACAATTCTTTAACGGTTTCTTTAAACTTGATGGTTTTGAATGCACATTGTTGTTTCGTTTTGACGTGACTCACAAACAAAGTTGAAATTTTTTGCTTGACAAACCAAAAGACAAATCAAAGAGTGTACATACATTTATGCTTAAATAAAAAATCATTAAGAAAGCAGTAGTAGATTTTTTTAAGCATTCCATTTTACTATATCAGTAAAACAATACAAAAAAATTACGGAAAAATTGTGTAGTTTCAAGCACATTTTGTTCAGAAAATTGGATTAAATCTGCTTTGTTATTGTTACAGTTTTTTTTCTGTTTTGCTTTGGTTTTATTTTCCTGCTATTTAACCATGTGAATTTCTAACTAAAAGAAATAACACAAAAATAAGACATGTGAAATAAAAGAAAAACCAAAACAGAAAACATTGCTGCATGCTACCGACGATACACCAGCCCAGCAGCTCACAGTTGCTCTCTTCTTATATTACAAACTGGAAAAAGTTCTTATGTGGGCTGATTTTTTGTTGTTAAGTAACATCGTTATAGAAAAAAATAAGCAACGGAAAAACATAAAAGAACTGCAAACTGAAATTGGAGATCTTTTGCAAAGTTATTGCATGTGAACGAATCAATAATCAAAACAAACATTTCTGCTGTAATTTAATAATCATTCTTTTTCAGTTGCTGAGAACTTGTGGAGTACTTGCTATCACTAAGGGATGGGCTGCACTTAAGTGTGTATCATGCGTGAGTGATGATTATATTTTGAATCGTGTAAAATTGTATCCATAATATATAGTGTATAAAGTATAGTCCAACCAACTAAAACGCACTATGGCAATTATATGCAAAACAAAATATCAGGCAAATACTCGCCACGGTTTCGGTGGTATACCTCTATCCGTGAGACATAAACGAATTTAATGTCGCTAATGTGCCGAATTATCTCTCATCCTTTTGCTCTTGAATTGTTCTTAGCTTTTAAATTTGCTTTTAAATACGAGGGATGATAAAAAAAATAGCCCTTATTTCTGTCGCTAATGTGCCGAATTATCTCATCCCTTTGCTCTTGAATTGTTCTTAGCTTTTAAATTTGCTTTTAAATACGAGGGATGATCAAAAGATAGCCCTTATTTCCAATTTTTTCAAAAAGTATTTATTTATTCACTTAATAACTATCTTGTCCCATTTAAAGTAATCACCCTCAGATACAGGGTGACTGATGAAAGCTGCTACTGCTCTTGAATTGTTCTTAGCTTTTAAATTAGCTTTTTCAAAAAGTATTTATTTATTCATTAATAACTGTATTGTCCCCTTTAAAGTAATCACCCTCAGATGCAGGGTGGCTGATGAAAGCTGCTACCAAAAAAAAAAAAAAAAAATTTATTAACTTATTTTCTGTGTAACTAACCTGTTTCATTTTTATTATATTTTATAGATTGATCTTTAAATTTAACTAAAATGAAGAATTGGGACAATTACGCTTTCACGCTTTAGAGTCCGTTGTTGCTGTCCAAAGAGAATATAGGCGCACGTTTGGCGGTACTCCTCCTAGCAGGTGGACTATAATGAGGCTCGTGAAGAATTTTGGCGAGCGTGGCACAATAGAAAGAAGGCCTTATCATGGAAACCCCTGAAGTCGGACGCAGGAAACTGTCCGTGATGTAGCTGCTACCATACAATTCAATCCTAGAGTTGCGACAAAGAGCTTATCTGCTCAAATGTGTGCAAACAGACAGTCACTGCAGACAATTTTGCACCAATATTTAAACTTATTTCCATATAAGTTTCAATTAACAAACAAACTGAAACCTAGAGACTTCCCGATTCGCTTGGAATTTTGTGAGAAGATCATTCAAATGGTTCAGAGGATAAAAACGTCTTGAAATGAATTTTTATGTCTGACGAGGCTCAATGTTAACAAACAAAATTATCGAATATGGAGTAATTCTGACCCACAGATACTCAAGCAGATGCAATTACATCTACTTCGCATCACAGTGTGGTGTGCAGTTTCTTCAAGGTTCATTGTCAGGCCTTACTTTTTCTAAGAAAACGGTCTTACTGTTACGGTCAATGGAGATCTTTACTTAAAGATGTTGAAAGAGTTTTTCTTTCTAGAATTGCGCCGAAAGAGAATCCCTTTTAACACTGTTTGGTTTCAAAAAGATGTGGCAGCTTGTCACATAGCCACGACTGTTATGACAGAATTGAGGCAAAAATTTTCCAATAAACTGATTTCAAGAAACTCTACATTCCGTTGGCCTCCCAGGTCTTCTCACTGTACCCGATTTTTTTTGTGGGATTATTGCAAACAAGAAGTTAAAACCCCCCCCAAACAAATTTGGATGATTTAAAGGAATCCATTTGAACGTTAATTGAGACCGTTGTTGTGATAATATGTCGTACATGTGTCAACGAGGATGGAGGACATTTGAATTCAATTATTTTCAAAACTTAATGAATTGCAATTTATTTAATTTTTGATGAACTTTTTATAATTTTTTAAATTAAATTTTTGGTTTGTACATTTGTATAACGGGTTATAGTTCAGGTTTTTTTCTTTCTTAAGTTTTTTTCTATAACTCGTTAAGTAACTATAACCCGTTGTACAAATGTACAAACCAAAAATTTAACTTAATGAATTACTTTTATATATATGTATTGTGTTTTTCAAATGAATTACTAAAAAATAAGTTACATAAACTTTACAAAAAGTTATTTGAGTTTCTTAATGTAGCAAAATTGATCAGTCACCCTGTATAATACACTTATGCCAGCGTTTTTTCCAATCCTTTTTTCGTAAATTTGGTAAAAAATTTAATTGAATTGTCAAAAACAAACTGAGATTGTTGTTGGCTAGGGAAAAGCAAGAGAAAAGAGAGCCAACCACTCTCTTTTGCCTTGCCACCACCAAACTCAAGCCTTTGCAAAGTAAACTTTTCGCGTGTGAAAGCGGCGAAAAGAAAGAGTTTTGCTACGATTGGGGAGATAAAAGAAAAATCGAAACAGGAGCTGTTGGCAATAGCTAAAAGTGCGTTTTAGAAGCGTTTCAAGGATGGGGAAAAAAATCTGGCATAAGTGTATTATATTTGAGGGGGATTACTTTGAAAGGGACAAGATATTGATGAATATATAAATACTTTTTGAAAAAATTTAAAATAAATACTTCCTAAAAAAAATTTTAAATAACGGTATATTTTTTGATCAGACCTCGTATATATACAAATATTTTTTTCAGACAAAAATTCTGTTGGTTTTATTTTTACTACAATTTTTCTGTGTAAGTTAAAAGTAAATATTTTTAATTAGCATTAATTACAAAAAAAAATTGTCCTTAACCACTCGTTTACATCCCATCTCTGATTTACATATTTACTATTATAGAAAACCACTCTGTGTGACAAAAATATATTTTTTTTAATTTTTACTTTTTATGTTTTCTACATTCCTCAGAGTCTTTTCAGTGCAAAATCGATTTGATACTGACCAACTTCTGTTATGACGCCGAAGGCAGAAAAAATTAAATAGTATTATGCCAACGGATTATAGTAGAGTTGATTAAAATTGCCATAGAGCATTGTGTTTCACAGAAAACACTATGGGTTTTGTGTGTGTTGTGGTATGCGACTCTGTGAAGTAATTCTACAGAAGTTTTTCTTTTATGTACATATGTATTTATATATGTATAACGAAAAATTTTTTTTTAAACAACACATGTGTAGATTAAATTAACATAAAAACAGTAAAATAAAAACATCAGCAACAATTTTCTCATGCTAAAAAAGTTTGCTGACAATGAAAATATTGTTGAAAAAATTTTGCATAATGGGCCTATTTTTATATACGAGTATTATTATAATGAACTACAATATTTTTTCTTAAATATTAGGTGTACAATTTTGCTTTCGCCGTTTTGCAATAGATGGCTGTAGTGGCAAGTGATATTCGAAACAAATACATCTTAGATGCCACCGAAATTTAGTCGATTTGTGACTGCATCATAAACTTATTCTCGATTAAACATGTCAACTTATGAGCATAATTCTAGTAATTTGCGGGAGTTTTTAATTTTCTGCTTTAATATGAAGAAATCTGCGGTTGAGGTTCATCGAATGCTTGTAAATATATATGGTGACGCCGCTATTAATAAAAGAACGTGGCAACACTGGTTTAAATGCTTCAAAAACAGTGATTTTGATGTCGAAGAACAGCATAGTGGTGAAAAAGAGGTTTTCGAACATGCAGAATTGGAGGAACTACTTGATCAAGACTTTTGTCAAACGCAGCAACAATACCTTTAGTCATAAATGTATGATGAATCATAAATAACCAGTTTTCTACAACAAAGCTTCTAATTTCAGGGGAAAAACGGCGGAAGCAAAGTTTTACACCTATTATTATCAATTAAACAATTAAAACTTGTTTCCGAAACTCGCACATTTTTACGTAGCACGCGTTCATCGTGTCGTTGTGGTCGATTGCCCAGGGAATCGTACTACGCATTACAGAGAGAATTCGTTTTTCAGCCGTACGCTTCGTCTGTGGAACAAGTTGCCTGCAGACGTGTTTCCTGTCTGTTATAGCGTTGGAAAGTTCAAGTCAAATGTTCACAAACACTACTCCCTCTTTCCCCCTCCTCACAACCTATTTTCCTAGTTCTGGTACAATGCACTGCATATGTAGGGGTCATCCCCTGAGTACTGGTGAAAGAAAAAAAATTATTATTATTATTAAAATTTTCTTTGAAACCGGGAAACAGCGAAGTTAATAATTGCATACCGTAAAATAATTTCGATAAATAAACAAATTTCGGGTGTCCCCTGCGAAGGTACACATACTACTTTGTTTTGCCGCCATTTTGGCAAACATTAGTATTGACACGTAGCACATTTATTATGGCAAAATATTCAACAAACCAACATTCCTGAAGCAGATATTGGGAATTCAAAAAAAAAAAAAAAAAAAAAAAATCGGAACGCGTTATAATGAATATTTATCCGGTTATATGCATAATAAGTTTGATATCGAAGAGTGTTTTTTAGTTTTTTAAACTATATTTATTTCAACTAAAAAGTCTACTGATGATTAGGGTAGTTCCTATGAAATGTCGACATATAGATAGCTGGGAAACATAGAAACCAAGCTATTTATAATTTTTTATATTTATTTCAACTATAATTTATTTTTACTCAGAATGTAAATGAGTTTGGCTCCTTCTTTCAGTTACTGTTCAGTTTTTAATTTGTGCTTGTTATTGTAATTTAATTGTATTCTCTTGAGCTCTGTATTTAAATTAAGAAGTTTTCATAACATAGAAGTAAACTTATGTAGAAAAGTCTTAGCTGCCGGATTTTAACAACCAAATCTCATTCGCTTAAGTCATTAAGTAATTACATATTAATTTTTTTTTTCTTTTGTTCAAAGATTGAAAATTTCTTTTGCATAATTCAGCTTTTTCTGCTCATACAACAAAACAATTATTCAGCCAGCTCTGCGTCTGTCTGGCTGCCTGCCTCACTGACTGTCTTATTTATATTTGCAACACTTGTTGCAATTACTTTCTATTGTTTTATTTATTGTGGTAACAGCCGTCTAATTTGCCAGCAGACATTTTTTCGAACGTCTTTATGTCTGGTTTGATTTCCTTTTATGAATGTTTCAACTCTATTGTCTTGTAAAAATAAATTTTTCTGAATTTTTGTTTTTTTTTTTGTTTTTTTGTTTTTCTTAGAGATTTGCAAAATTAAACTGCTGAACATTTTTCATTTTTTTTATATTGTTTTTGAGTGAATGTTTGACTCTGTGTGACTTAATGAGTGACATACATTCGAAATCCGCTGGCAAACTGGTAATTATTTTTAAATTATTTAATTAAATTTGAACGAAGCAAAATATTATAATAATAGGCAAAATTAAATAACAAGAAATTATAATAAAACGGGAGTTTAGCGTATTTGCTTATGGAATATGTTGTTGATTGCCTGTTTTACATATGTAGTCCTATGGTTCATTTTTATGCGCAAATTATCTTTACATATTTTCTTTTAATCTTACTGCAGTCTGATAAGCCATATTTAGGGCTATTTTCCAAACTATATTTTTTCCTCTTTTTTATACTCTTCACAAAAATGTTAAGGGTATATATAAGTTTGTGATTAAGTATATATATTCTGAATCAGAATGAAATTCTGAATCAGAATGAATGGAAAAGACGATTAAGCGATGTCCGTCTGTCGGTCGCTGAAAGACCGTTTCTGAGAAAACCATTAGACATAGCAACTTTTTTCTTTCACCATTCTAATACTCCATCGTGCCATGTGTTTGCCATTGAAATTCGGTAATATCGGTTCACATATATATAGCTGAGACATATTCAAAATTCCAAAAAAGCCATTAATTTTTGCAATTTTGAATGAAAATGTTCGAAAACAAAAGTTGTTTGTTTTGCTTCAAACTTCACGCATTTATTAACCATGGTGACTAGAAGGCAAAAAAAGATATCTGTCCATATATACCCGAGATATAGCCAAATTGGGGTTTTCATGAAAAAGTCGCGTAAGCGAACTTAAACAACGTTTTTTTTGTTTAAAGGCAGTTCTGGTAATAAAATAAGGTTATACAAATATGGAAAATGAAAATTTCCGATATCGGTCCATATATGTATACCCGACTGGGCCTAAACTGGGTTTTTCATGAAAATGTCGCGTAAACGAACTGAAACAAAGTTTTTTTTGCTCAAAAGCAGTTTTGGTAATGAAATAAGGTTATATAAATATGGAAAATGAAAATTTCCGATATCGGTCCATATATACCCGAGATATAGCCTAAACCGGGGGTTCCATGAAAAAGTTAAACTTAAGTTAAACAACTTTTTTTTGCTTAAAAGCAGCTCTGGTAATAAAATCAGGTTGATATAAATATGGAAAATGAAAACTTCCGATATCGGTCCATATGTATACACCCGAGATATAACCTGAACCGATTTTTCCATTAACAATTTTTTTTTTTTTTTTTTTTTTTTTTTGCTGAAAAGCAATTCTCGTTATAAAAGAAGGTTTCTAAAATACAGAAAATAGAAAATTCCGATATCGGTTCATATATAACCAAGCATTTTAGTGCACATTTGTGATATATACTATACGTATACGTGAAGGGTATTGTATATTCGGCCCTGCCGAATATACCACGCTCTTACTTGTTTATTTTTTTTTTTTTTTTTTTGTAATATTAATTTATTACAGTGAAACATCGATACAATAGGCTTTGTTGTAAAAAAAATCTGAATGCTAGAAATGCTTTATTAAGTCCTTTGTAAGGACTCTTTTATTGCAAAGTTGAAAAAAAAAATTTTTAATAACGAATGAAAAATCAATCAATAAATTATTTGAATGCGAAGCTGAAGGAAATACAATTTTTTTTCAACAACAACAAAGTATGATATTCAAGCTTAGTTTCCTATATACACACAAATTAATTTTTTCCACAAAAATATTATTGACTTACCATAATTGTTTATGTGAACACTGTAATCACAACGAATAGACTCTGAGAAATAAAGCCTCTATATAGCGTAGTATTCATTCAGAAGTTTCTACTCAAGGAAATCAAAATATAAAAGACATAAGCAAAAATGTTCCCGTTGGTCTCAAGCCAAAATGCCCAAAATAACATAATTGCAACTTTACAGGAAAAGGAAAAAAAAAACATACTAGCACCTATCTTTGTCATCATGTTACTTTATTTACGCAATTGTTTGTAAAGCAGGTAAAACTTTGTGATGAGTTGTATTTGTGCGAAATGTGTTAGTATCACTAAAGATCTCTCATTTGGTAAAAATGCAAGATACTACTATATAATCTGAACAAGAGATACAATAAGATTTACATATTATTTTAAAAGAAAAATTGAGTCTATTATTGTTTACTCCATTTGCTTATAATATTTATACGTATCACAAATATTTTACAGCTACCCAAATTATCACTAAACTTGTAAAATTTTGAAGACTATGCTCAAACGTTTAAGTATATATTCCATTATTTTTAATAAACTAATAAGAATTCAAAAAGAATTATTTTCGAATACAATGATGTATCTCAACAACTACAAAAAAACAGCATTTTTTCTCAGAGAACATTTCATTCCTATCACTCAGCGATTCCTTTATATGTATGGATTTGTGTCTGCTTGTGTTTTTACTCAATTTAAACTCGTTTTCGGCTTCTGTGTTATTCGTACTTCAATTTTTCAGTACGACTGGTATTAAAAGAAAGTAGAAATTACTTAAATTTACTTCGACATTTTACTCTCTGTGTTACTTTATGATTCAATAAAAAAAGCAAACATATAGGGCTAAAAAATATTTTCTGTTTAATTCACATTTTGTAAAGAAAGATTGTTTCGTAAAATCTTCTTTTGTTTCATCGTTTTCCGTGCTTTTTATTTTTTTTTATTTTACTCGTATATGTTCATTATTAATTTCTTTTGAATGTACTTCATTACCTTGTGGTGTGTGGAAAATGTTGGAGTAAATTTTGTTAGTGTGAGTAGTGTCGAAGGTATACACTGATCAGTTTTAATAATTTAATTCCAACATTTTAAATGCTGTAATAGAGGTTGTTTTAGTCTCTCCACAAACACGACTGCCTCTTTCCAAACAATGCACTGCATATGTAGGGGTCATCCCCTGAGTACTGGTCCAAGATAAAAAAAAGGAAAGAGGCGGCAACCGTATGCTATTGAATGCATTGCTATATATTCGACTATAGATCATTCACCGAATGAGCACTGTTTGTTGCAATCTTACGGAATGCATATTATCGTTAGATTTTGTGAAAAATTTTATGAAGAGAATAATTTGCAAAATAATAAGCAAGTGTAGCTCACGTCTGGATATATCCATAATTAAACCAAAAAGCTAATTAAAGGCCGTTACACGATCTCGAACGTTAGAGTTCTCATGCCTTCAGATCGGCAAAAAACTGTTTAGACGTCCTTATTCTTTTGACAGAATAATACATAATTATCTTTGCTTTCTTTTGATTTGCTACGTTAAAACAAATTCGCCAAAAGTCAGTTTTTTTTTTCGTGGCAATAAAAATCAACTATTAGATGTATCAGTTGTCCAATAAAGCCGTGCTGATAACTCAAATTTGATTAAATAGACCAAAATGATTTACATTGAGCAATTTTCGCAAAATTTTTTAAATTTACAGGTTTGAAAATTAAGAGATAATATAAGTATATGAACACGTTCATACTTTGATTTGTAATTATTTAAGGGGTTGCTGCTTGTAGTTAAATGCTTTGGGATGTTGTGTTATGTGTTGAAGTAAAATAGTATGAGAATTAAACATATTCGGCCATGTCACAGAATTCACTTTCGTTCGGAAATGGAATTGAATCGGTTTTTTAATTCTTCAAAAAAGGAAAATTTAAGACTTTTTCGGAATGAAAGCAATTCTATATGAGAATACTAGTTTCATTCTTGCAATTAGAAATGCTTTCATTCCGAAAAGTTTTTTAGCTTTTCGTTGTTTGAAGATGTAAAAAAATAAATCCAATTCCGTTTCCGAACGCAATTAAGCACTGTGATGTGGCTGATTGAAATGGATTTGTCACAAAATGTTTATTATGTTTATATTATATATTAGTACACACAATACAGACCTGCCACACGATACCAGTATTTATAAGATATTTTAATAGATCCCCTTGTCTTTTATTTGTTGATAGCCAGTAATTAAAAATTGCCAAATTTCGATTGTTTGCTCTAATCATTAGTGATTGCTTTAATTCTTTCTCCTTTAATTAACAGGTATACTGGACGGGTATTAAAAATCATTTAGTGTGGAAAGAAAAACTACAACTGATTAAGCCCAGTTTAGACTATTATACTTTGTATTAATACTTGTCAAAAATTCAAATAATACGTGCAAGTCTGATAGTCTGAATGTAATCCGTCATACATACGAAAAATAATACGATAAAAATTTGACATCCCATACGACTTTGTTGTTTTTTGAAACTTTTCAAAACTATAATACTTTACATTGGATCAGGGTTGTGTTTTTTAGCAAACCAGCTAATTAAAAATTGAGTAGTCGGCTATTTCGTAGCCGATGGGGTGCCGTCACTCATAGTATTTTTTGTCGTTATAAAAAGGCTCGAAATTTGGAGTTTAGCTGCCATTTATAAATGTATTTTGCTCATGCTATTTTTAGAACATAAAATATGTTTGTGCTATTGAATTTGGATCTGTTATACATAATTATTATTTTAACTGTTGAAGAATTTCACGCGCCGGCACGTCTATCGCCTACGACGAATAGCGCACCTGCCGCCGTGAAAAGTTTTATGATGGCACATCTATGTTGGTTTATATCAAGTGTGATGGTGTGAATGAAAATTCTAATTTACGTTAGACTTTTTGACAGTCGCAAGAAATGTGTTTAGACTTTTATCTCACAAAATCTAATGAAAGTATTTATACTTGTATAATAGTTTGATTGGGCCTTTAGTACAACCAACCCTTTTGTCAACAGCATTTCACAATTTTGCGTGTTAGGTGAAAAATTGACAAAAGAAACTGCAAAATGAACAAATCACACCACTTAAATTAATGCTCCAAATGTCATTGTCTGTTGACTGTTGTGTTTGAGTCTGTTAAATCGTAAAAATTATTAAACAATGTAAAAATATGAATGCATGTATTGTATATATATTTATTTTATTGCACGTGCTGACATTTTTTTTTTTTTTGTATAAAGCAACATAAATAAAATCATTTTATGTATTTTCTCCCTTCTAGTAAAACTTATCTGGAGTTTATTCAACTTTGTGGGTAATTATTAATCTTATTTTAATTGCTAGCCGCTCAAAAGTATAGAAATGATGTTTAATTTTTGCGCAAACTGTTAAATAACAATAGTGAAACAAAGTGTTGCATGGATACAATAATTTTCTAGGTAAATAGATATGTATGCATATACATACATGCATACATATGTGTATCTGAAACACAAAAACAATTAATATAATATCTCATATAAAAGTTTTACTGTAAATCTAGGAGACAAATAACAAAAAAAAAAAAAAAAATAATTGAATTCCATTTTTTTTGTTATAAAAAATTAAATTTGTCTAGACAAAAGCGGTTACGTATTTGGTAAACTCGCTTAGAGCATCGCTCTTAGCAATATAAATTGTCTAAAATATAATAATAGTAGTTTTGCCAGCATCTTTTTAGAGATGTGTTCATTCATTATATCGTTGATCTCATGCATAAAGGCCCTAACTCGTATTTTCCCTGAATCGTGGTTTTTTAGGGATTCTACTACGTTTCACACAAATGCACAGTGTCAAAAAGATTTAATTAAATGTTTTCATACATATCGCTCTTACAAGCAATTGAAAAAAGTTACTTTTAGATAAAGCTAGATTTACAGTTTCCATTGTCCTGTAAAATTGTAATTATGATTGTTAGGGTCTTTCTGCATGAGACCAACGATATATTTATCTAGCAAATGAAGTGATTGCAGGTCTTCAGGTTAATAGTGTCACATCTCACAACCGTCTGAACAAAGCTTAACAACCAGAGTCTGCGGCAGGAATCGAACCTGAGGCCTCGAGACCCTTGGTCGAGTACTCTACCAAATCAGCCATCAAGTATATAATGAAATATGTTCATTATTTAAACCAGATGTGCCCAGAGCTATGCGTTTGATGCTCAATTGTTTTTGCAAATGTGCTTAGCTATAGGGCTGTGCTCTTTAATACATACATACTGTGCTCAGCACTAGCAATGAAAAATACACAAACAACTATCACTATGTCGTTCTTCACTGCACACACACAGGAGCAAAGCAACAACACATTCGCATGTCTTGTTGCTAAACAATGACGATAGTGATTATCAGTTTAAATTTTGTTTTTGTAAATTGTTTTGCTTTTTACAACAAAAAATATTAAATAAAAGTAGTTTTTCCTTAAATTTATTAGTGTTTACTCTTCCACATAGAACTTTTGGGCACCCCTGATTTAAACCATATTGTTTCATATAGCTTTACGAAAGTCTTACATCAATGTAATCACATATTTTCATTATATTTACTAAAATGTTTAGTAGCTTTAACAAAATTCTTACATTTTCACGTAAAAGATATTCGTAACACGAATGAAACAATTTTCCTAACATTCATGAAGTTGAAAAAAATAATAAATTGATGTTACGCAAAATTTTCATCTCATTAATGAAGCCTTCATAACCGAAATTAATTTATTTATGATATTAACGAAAGAATGGCGAACGAAACTGTTTCATATTCTCATAACGAAGCGTTTTTCTCTCAGTTTAACTCATCTTCCCTGCCTTATTACCCGAAAATATTGGCGGGGCGAGGTAATTATCCGTTAATTACTAGAATAATGGGAATTTATATTTTCACATATAGTAAAAAAAAATTATATTCTACTGTGCTACGAACAATTTTTGTACTCGTTGAAGAAACAAATTTACTGCATACTGTTAACAATTCTGCATTGTTAATTCGAAAAGCTCATTTTTTGAGATATGACTTTGTTGTAATAAAGGAGCGATATAATAACAATTATGTAAATAACAATGATGTTGCAACCATATATCAAACTGCCTTTTCTTTGCGTATAGGTACTGGATTATAAGTGGCGTATGTTCCTAAGATGATTCAGTATTTTGAAACATGTATTCGTATATTAGACATTTTTCAAGTCGTTTGAATGCAAATTTCTAAATTTAACAACCAGACGATATCGAAAGAATCTATGTCGCTATTATGCGTTCACATGTACTTATGTATTTTATTTGAATTTTGAAACATCGTTCGCATAGAATAAAGTTAGGCAAACCCAAATCAATTTTTTTTCGTCTAGAATGTGAATGGACGTATTCTTTCGACACCGGCGAACTGGCTGTAAGTTTTTATTATTCCCCTTTGAGTTCACAAAAAAAAAAGAAAAAGTTCAATTTCTTCACAGTGCTTAAGAGCGAACCAATTACAGACAAATTCCAATTATTGTTAATCATTTATATATTTTTAATAACTTCTTTCTGTACATTCTTGTAAAACTTGAAAGCGGAACTATGCTTGAATATGTTTTGAAATGTGTGCGGGAACCAGCAATGTAAATAAGTTGAAATACAAAAAAGCAGGGTTAAACAAAGTGTTCCAATAGGAAAAAGTAATTTCAATTCTTAATTGTCTTGAGCAATTTCTTAAGCAAATACTTAAACTAAAAAAAAACTACAATAAACAAAATGATTTAAGCAAACAACATTGCAAACTTTATGTAAAAACTTTTTAACGCCAAATAGTTGTTCTTAATGAAGGAAGACTGCTAGAAAAGAAGACACGGTTACGCTTTGCTGATTATTGCCAGTTACGAAAAGAAAAAGAGCCAACAATTTCGTAGAGACAAGAATCATTTTACCTGCCTTTGTAACATATGTTGTCGTTGGTTGGTTGGTTGGTTGGTTGGTTGGTTGACTGGCTGGCTGTTGTTGTTCAACGTACGAATGAGGTTTTGGAAGTTTTCGACAAAAGTTTTCTCTACTTTTCAGAATAACTAAATGCGTTAAATTAACTAACAAATGATGGCAACTTAAACTGAATAAAAATACATAATATAAAAAAAATAAAAATAAAGAAAAATAAACAGCCTTGGTTGATTTTCAGTCAAGCATAACGTACTTACCGTAAGACTAATACGAATGAAAATGTAAAACAAAGCAAACAGTTAAATTTTAAGTTTAAGGGAAGAAGGGAGACTAGAACAATGATTTCGTAAAATTTAACACTGTGTTACAAACGGTCGGGTTTTTATTGCTTAAAGTTTGGCTCACGGCAGTTTTGCCAAGTAGTAGGGCAGTGCTACATATTCAATAAACATATATTGAACGCGAACCAGTATCGCGATATTTACTAAACGTGTTGCATACAGTATTGATGGATTGCGGTCCATATCACAGCATAGCCCAATATATCCAGAACGCGGATCCCACGATGCATATTGAAAATATAGCATTCTTCGTGATATTAAATCGCAATACATTGACAGGAAGTAAAAAAAGAAAAACAAATAAAATATGGAATACAAAAAATTATACATTCAGGGCGCCCCTGAACTCAACGTCAAGCCGAAATATGGTGACAATATTGATTGTAACCATCCATCATGAGAAAAAAAAATCGAAAAAATACAAAAAAAAAAAAACTAGAAATAAAACATTTGCGAATGAAAACATTTGAACTGTTGCTTTTTTTTTTTAGCTTTTTTTCGATTTTTCTCGTGATGATTACAATCAATCTTGTCACCCTGTTGCGGCTCTGAGACACGCTGTATAAAAAATATACCATTTTAATAAATTTGTGTAAAGTTTCTTTCAATAAAACTTGACGAGTACGTGTTGCCAGTAGCATCGGAGTTAACGAGGGAAAAAATTATTTTGAAAAAGTTTGTATTTAATTTGGAGGCATTGCCAGAGTTGTGGGATCGCGATCCATTTTAATCAAATGTCACAATTAATATTGAACTAGTAGTAGTGCCAAAAACATCATACGTTTTTATTCCTAGAAAGTAATAGAGTACGAGGGCGAATTGATTTTGAAGCAGCCTAAGTAGGAAAAAAAAAATTTTTTTTTTTCAAAAACCATTTATTTCTTTACATAGTATCCTTTTAGCTTAATCGTATATATATTTGTATTTTAATAATTCTCCGCACCCAGAGATATAATTGTAAATATTATATATTGAATTTTTGTTGAACTTTATAATTTTTAAATAAAATTTTTGGTTTTTTGTACATCGGGTTTTAGATCAAATTTTTCCTTTTTTAAGTTTTTCTTAAGCATTTTTTTACAATACAAATTCGCTGTGATCAATAATTTAATATAATCAAATCTTTAGCTGGGGGACAACTAGCTGTTTCATAGTCGCTACTCTACTCATCAGCATCCATTTTCGGATTTGAAGTCGGGTCATGATGTTTCATGAACGGCTGCCTTAACCACTCAGCCCCTGTATCACTGAAGTATTTTCTCAGTCTATATACATATATCTCATATATACATATATTTATCTCATATTGAGTTTATTTTTAATTTGGAGGTATTGCCGGAGTTTTAGGTCTCGTTGTCAGAAGCTTATTACGCCAACGTAAAAAGCTTGCTTTTTGTTTGCTAACGAAATGTTTTAATAAGCCGCCTGCACAGAACAAAAATAACGTAAATACCGACACGCTAAATAAAAGTGTAATCCATCAATTCATTAAAATGGATTGCGATCCAAATAACACAATAGCCCAATTCACAATCTTGTGCTTTTGCGATTGCATATTTCTGCAATTCCAAATGTAATACATTTTGTTAGTGTTAAGTAAAGATATACTCTAATATTATGCTAATGCAATGATGCAAGGCCATTTGCACCAGATTGTGAATCGGGCTTATGTATATTGAATGTTTAGCAGAGCCCACTCTACTGCAATAAATACAACACCAAAAATAACACAAGTTTTTTGTTGGTAGAAAGTAATAGTAATGTCAAAATCTCTGCTCTCATTTGTTTCTCTACGTGTTTTCTATAGTTTGTAAACAAAATGTTGAATTTTTTCTGATGCCAAAACAAAAGACAGCCGTGCTAGTACCAATACCTTGAAAAATTGCCTTGACTTGATTTTGTATCTCTAATATATTTCATGAACGGTATTTTCAAGGTTTTATTTTGTTTTGCGAATGTCTGCCTTCTTTCGAAATCAGTTGTGAGACACACAAAGCCTTGCTTTACGGATTGTCTTATCTACTAGTTATTTTGTAAACGCCGTTTTTACGGTTTTACTATTTTAATTTTCTTTGTACCCTTCTTTCTAATCCAGACGAAAACGACAAACATAATTGTCACATAAAAATCTGCTTTGCATTGCAGGCAGTCGTGTTTGATTTTTCATAGTGCTCTTAGAATTCCATAAACAATTAGACTTAACAATGCTGGTAAAACGTACATAAATATTTGTATTTTTATCATAAAATTTAAAAAATATCAGACATATCTTTAGTTTCATACCATGTTATTAAATATAGTCTTTGATGTTAATTGATACTTTTGCCTTCACCCAAAGAGAAGATCAATAAATTTGAAGGTTGCGAATTTTTCTAGGATGGGAGTAGTAGTACGCAACTCTGTCACAATGATGGTATGGTGTAACAATTTCTTTTACTTAAGTTTTAAAGCTCTGAATAATAATCGCCTATAGTCCAATTATTCTTTCTAATTTAATTGATGTCTATGATACTGTTGTTGGAGGGCGAATCGGCCCTCCTTACCTGGTGTAACAAATTTTTTTACCTATGTAATATTTAGAAGTTTTAAAGCTATGAAAAATATACTTTCTAATTTTATTGATGTCTATGATACTGTTGTTGGAGGGCGGATCGGCCCTCCTTACCTGACAAGAGCTGTCCGATAAAAATCTACAACGTTTTGTAAAGAATCCAGTTTTATACATTTTTCCCATCTTCACCCAGTTTTATTCCCACATCTTCCAAGTCCGCGCGAAAATTTTCTTAGGTGCTTCCAATCAGGATTTACTTACTGCTTAATATACAGAGGGTGGCGCAAAATTAATCACCCTATTGTAAGATTTAATAGCGTTTGCAAATGGCGTTTTAGTCAATCATATTTCAAATTTGTGAAGTAGACAGCTGCATAATACAAATAAATAAACAATGGAACGTTGTACACCGCATGTAGAATAGACTGATCATTACTAATCACTGATCAATAAAACTTTAGGTTCAACCCGGAAGTACTCGGAATTAAAAAAATATTTTCCAGTGCAAAAACTTTTGAATTTAAATTTTTTAATTTTTCCGTATAACGCTATGGCCAGTGTAATGTAGAGCCATCCTCAATCTCAACAATGAAGAGGACGATTTTGAGTCGAAAATCCCCATAGCGGCGAGGTACATTTTCATTCACGCATTTCACGGCTAAGCCAATAAAAAAATCTTCATTTCTGAGGCGCTGAAAATCCGCGTATGATGCAAGGAAAGCAGTTACTTCTAACTCAACGCTACAATATAGTACGCTGTTGACTGAACCGCAGTTTTGAGGTCGCCATTGGAAATACAGTAACTGTTACTGGCGAACGCTACAGGGTCATAATAAGAGACTTCTTACTGCTTCGGGAATTTGTGGTTTCAACAAGTCGGTGCAACCGCACATACAGTGGGAGCCACAATAGATATTTGTGAAGGACACATTTGCTGGGCGCGTAATATTCCGTTGTTGGCGATTTGGCATGGGCAGCAAAATCGCCCGATTTAACCATCCCAGTTATCTTTCTTTGTGGCTACTTAAAGTTGCGCTTTTATGCCAACAAACCCCAGCCAATTGCAGCTCTTAAGGAGAATATTCGATAGGAATGCGAAGAGTTATCATCAACAATAATTGTGAAAAGTTGTGGAAAATATGATAAGATGAGCACACCACTGGCGGCGGTCACTTGGCTGATGTCACATTTTCCCTTTATCCAAAGATTTCCAACACTCAAAATAATTTTTTTTTATTTATTAAAAAAGTCAAAATCCAGGACAAAATGCCAGGACAAAAAATCGATGACTTGGCATTTTCCAACTCCCAACAACTCCCAAGGGATAGTTGGTACAGTGGGCATCTCTACGCCCTGTATATCTTTGATGAAATGTTCTGACAATGGCTGACACCAAAATCACAGAAAAATATTATTAGTATATCCTGATGATGAAGGAGGGCGGTACGATTAAACTCGTTGTCTGTATCCCAAATGTCTTTTGTGGTGCTGTTGGCTTGCGAACTGCTATAATGAGCTTAAAATTAATTTCCATAAAGAACTTCCTTTTTATAGTTAAATGCATTTGTAGGATTTGCTGCCAGCTGATTTCATGCTAAAGGAAGTGGCAATATGCTCGGCGATCAGGTTAAAAACCAGTGGTATGTAGAAAGAGACGAGTAAGGTCATGCTTTGATAATGATAAGGATAGTGCACGTGGACTTCTCGTGTAATATTGAATACTGTTTATTAACTTTGCTGCTTAATAAAAGATTTGACGTAATTTGGTCAAGTATGGTATCAAAAACGGTCCAAATAGTCCGCCAAGAGTTCGTGCTTGATATATTTGCAGATGAATCAAAGTTGGTCTTGGGAGTTTGCGGTGGCAGCTTTATCCCCTAATATTAGAGGAGGATGAGTTTTAGGCTATGTAATCAGTGTAGCATGACGTATGATGACAGCACAGCTATATTGAAAGCAGCTAACTGGTTGAGGTAACTGGTACAGGGTATTTGGATTAAGTATCCGAATTTGTTCTGATAGTAAGGCCACGTTAAATTCCCTTGCTGTTTTCTATGCGACATCGAGTTTGCTTTATGAAAGCCGCATAACTTTTAATACTCCTTTCTAGGAACCAGGGCACAGTACCCGGAAATATTGTAGCGGACGAACTGGCAAATGCCAGGGTTTGTTTACAGCAAGGGACATTGACAGCATGGTAAGAGTACCTCTTAAAAACTGTAAAAACCCAAGTGCAGCGTCAATTTGTAGGGGCTGCACAAAACAGATGTTTTGGAGAAGTTATCTGTCAGATAGCGAGGCTAACATGCCCTGTGTGTAATTGTTAGAGGACTATGGTCCTCAGGTATGTTACCCGGCAGTGGTTGCGTACTTCGGATGTGGGAGGTTTTAACAGGACATTGTCACATAGGGACGCATGCGAAGAAAGGAACTAAGTGAGCTGATTTCACAAAACTGTCAGCTACTACAACCTAATCATTCTTAAATTAAAAATGTGAGAAAACAATAGCTTTTCTTCTCAACTTGGCAGTTCCTCTTGATAGAAATGTTGTTTGCAACTGTATTTTTACACTAAATCACATAATTTGTAATGTAAATATGTTAATACTTTTATTAAAGTAGTGTTTTGTAACCCTGTGTAAGTTTCGTTAAAGTAGATATTTAAAAAACTAATTACAGTATTGCTTTTTTCTTCTGTTAATGGCAAAATAATTGCTTTTTTTATTTCTTATTTTGGTTTCGCTAAATAGATTTGTTTCATTTTCATGTTTATTTTAAACCGGAACATGTTGTTAAAAATTATTATCTCAATTTCGTGAGGTGCTTGTTGTTTCCATAAAAGTTTTCATTCTTGTTTTATTTTTATTTTTGTTTCAAGTGACGTTTATAATCGGCTTAAACCAATTTCAACATAAAACGAAAGAATACAACGCAGTTTGTTTACACAGTTTTGCATTGTTTCTACAAAATATAAAAAAAAATGTCTCACCTTTGCTGGAATTTAACTACAACCTTTTTTTCTAACTACTTTTATTGATGTCAAAAGTCTTTTATTGGTTAATTGGATTAGAAAAAACCAAAATAGTTATTTAGTTTAACCGCTAGATAGTTTTGGTACCATGAGATGTTTTTTTGAAATAAACATTTTAGTTAATTGCATGATGACTTTGTTTAGGTGTCTTATTTTGACATAATAAAAGGCTAGGAAAGAAAGAGTGTCGTTGTGTCATAAACGGCGTTTTGTTTGCTTTTTTATTATTATTATTATTTTTACTTGGACTAGTACTCAGGCTGTGACCACTAAATATGCAAAGCATTGTCCTAGAACTTCCTAGTTCTAGGTTGGGTCAATGAGAGGAGGAAAGAGGACTTTTCTTTGAATAAGGATAGAAGTATGCTCGTATGCCTTAAATATAATTCTTAAAGTAAAGTTAAAATACTAAATAATTCCATTATTTTCTCGATAGTCTCCTTCAGTCAATCAATCAACTATGAAATATTGCAAGGTCCTTAAAGTAGAGCCGTTTATTTCAGTGACACTTTTTGGCATGTTCCAAATCTCTAAGCATTTCTTCAAATATGGAAGTTGAAAATAATCGCTATGGCTAAATCTCGAGAGCATTCCGGATAACAAGAGAGCATTCCTCAAAAGCTCAAAGAACATGTATAAAGCCGCAGAATACAGTCCGATGCAAGCATAATATTATAATTTATCTGCAATTCTTCTCTATGCTTCCACCAAGCAGAATTAGAGTTTAGCTAAAGGGTGTCCCAAAATTAACATAAGATTTGAATTTGCCGCCATTTGTGCAGTAAATTGTGGGCAAACCTAAAACATCATTCAACAGCTGAATAATTTAGTGTTAGTAAAAGCGCTAAGCGATGAAGCATATTTTTACTTTGATAGTTTTGCTAGTCGTTAAACTTACCGCTTTGAGCATTTTTAGAACCCACATGTGATTGTTGAAATACAATCCCTCGGGGAGCAAGTTTGGCCTTTGTAATTTTTGACAAAAATGTGCAATTACAGATGAAACCACTGTAAAAATCATAGTGTGTAAAAGTCGATTAGCAACACAACGGGACCAAAAGGACCCAAATGGGCTGGTTTCATGAAACTGGCGGCCTGTACAACCTAACCTAAAAATGGATTAAGGTGCATTATTTTGATGCTGGTTACATGCTAAAACGATTTTATTTCCAAAATGACGAATTTGTCCGCTTATGAGAGTAGTAAAAAAATTTTGTTTACTCGTAATATATTCATCTTTAAATAATTTTATTTAAATACAACGTAAAAAAATATAAGAAAGTAATATGAATTATAAAACATAATTATATACAAAAACTGGAAGTTACACAGTTATGTATACGAGGGCTGATCAAAAAAATAACCGTTATATTAAATTTTTTTCAAAAATTATTTATTTATTCATTAATAACTAACTATCATGTCCTCTTTAAAGTAGTCCCCCTCAGATATAATACATTTATGCCAGCGTTTTTTCCAATCCTCGAAACACTTCTGCAATGCGGTTTTTGGTATCGCCAACAGCTCCTGTTTCGATTTTTCTTTTATCACCTCAATCGTAGCAAAACGCTTTCCTTTCGTCGGTGTCTTCAGTTTTGGGAATAGGAAAAAGTCAGCGGGGGCTAAGTTGAATACATGATAACGGTTTTCTTTTAGACCAAAAACTGACGCACAAGCATCGATGTGTGCGTTATCATAGTGCAAAATCCATGATTGTTTTTTCCACAATTCTATGCGTTTTTTACGAATTGCTCCGCGCAAACGGCGCATAACTTCAAGGTAGTATCCCTTATTCATCGTACGACGTTGTGTCAAGAATTCATGATGCACCACGCCTTTGGAGTTGAAGAAAACAGTTAACAAAACTTGACGTGCTTTTTTCAAACTTGGCTCTTCTGGACGCTTCCAATGAGATAATTGTGCGTAGGCTTTAATGTCATGATTCGTCACCAGTTATGATCTTTTTGAGGAAACGATATGCCAACACCATCAGCAACCTCTCTGATAGTGATTCTATGATTATCCAAAATCATTTTCTTCACTGCTTCAATGTTTTCATCGGTTGTTGAAGTGCTCGGGCGACCTGGACGAGCTTCGTCATTGACATCCTCTCGGCCTTCCTTAAACAGGTTATACCACAATGGAACTTGTATTCGGCTCAGTAGACTCGCCAAATGCCACAGTCAACATTTCACATGTCTTTGCACATTTAATATCACTTTTTACACAAAACTTAAAATAAAGTTTCTTTCATCCATTTTTTCGAATGGTAAAAAATCGAAGAGCGCACCATAACACGACTAACCTTTTTATCTGTCAAAAACAAACAGACAATCCAAAATGGCTGATATTGCCATCTTATATAACAAACATGTGTACCAACATAACAGAAAAAATCGAACATACGTAATTCAGGATATTTAAAAAAAATGGTTATTTTTTGATCCGACCTCATATGTTTGCCAAGTCAAAAAAAATTATATTCCAAGAGGCGTCATCGAGACGACATAAAAAAACAATCGGTTATACATTCGTCTTCGATGATAGTTATGTATTATTTGATATTTGATATTTCCAAGACCTAAGTAATAGATAGAGGCTGTCAACAACATCCAGTTGTTTTTGACAACAAGTAAAAGAAAATGCCAAAATCTTTGTAACGAATTCATGCGATAACGACAACGTCACTTGGAATATGGGCGATTGACTTTGTTAATTTCTTTTTTGCACATTTAGTAAATTTTTGAAAAACTTTGCTTGTAATAATTTTTTGGTCTTGGCAGCACTGGAAGTGTCTGCAAAAAAGAGTAACTGGATTTATATATGTTCAATACAAAGTGGCGCAAAAATACTCACCCTATCGGAACATGCTCTAATATTTATAAATAACGGTAATTCACAGTTCTGCTTTGATATATGTAAATATGTGAAGTAAATATGAATCGCTATACTCCTAAAATTATTATGAGCAACCATATCTGTTTTCATCTCTGTGGATAGGTGAATAAGGAAAATTATCGCTTATTTGGCGCCGGAAATTCGCAAAGTTACGGTACGGCGTGTTGCTTACAAACGACACATCACCCGGCCTTGTTTTTCGAGAAAGAATATCGGCTGACAATTTTGCCTCGCCTTGTACAAGTCGATCTCAATATTTATGGAATTACCGGCCGTATTTATAAAAGAAATATCAAAATTTTGACAACTATTCGTAAATTCTACCAACAAAATACATGTTGATGTTTGTTGGTGTTGTATTTATTGTAATTCTGCCTGTACAAAGGCTGCCTTGAGAAATATTTTATGTTTATTACATAGAATCTATACGTGATATAATATCAAATATTTTTCTATCAGCAAACGTCAAATTTGATAGCAGAGAGAATTATATCACGTGTATTAGTATTATTACAATATTATATCAGACATCACAATATTGTTTTGATAATATATATTTAGAAAACCATATCATTATATGAACTGTCAAAAAACATAAACAAAACGACATAATATTAAATTTTTGAAGAATTCCCGAAAAAAGTTTAATAAAAAAGTCATAAAATCATTAAAATATTTATAAAAAATCGTTTATTGTTCTTTTTGTTGTTGGAATATATAAATTTGTTTAAGAAAAATACAACATTCAATGATGTTTACTGCATGGTTGCTTAAAAATTGTGAATTATTATGATATTTGCAAAAAAAGTTGGCGCCATGCTAGATATGAGAGAAAATATAATTTGTTTTTTCTCATTAATCTGCTGACGTTTTCTCTCATATTATATCACAGTTAATATCAGTTATAGACATTATGTTAAAGTCTTATTTGTCAAACTTCTATACAAAATTTGTCAAAGTGATTAATAAATATAAAATATTTTTTGTAAATAGCGTAAATGTTAAAATTAACTGCCTGGCTCACGATGTCGTTTCGTTAACGTTCGCTAATGTTTCATATTAAAAATAAGTGACTTATAGTCAACTGTTTTTAACTAACAGATATATCGGCGGTAGACACGGCAAATGATACAAGATCAGGGAAAAATAAAGCTTATAAACGGCACCGGAATAAGTTTTTTGACCATAAAAGCTATGACGAACGTTTACGAAACGACATCGTGAGCCTGCCAGTAAGTTTTATTAATTTTTTCGTATAAACAGTTCACTTTTTACAGTTTATTGAACTGTGTGTTTTTTAGCCTACAGTTCAATTTTACAACTTTTTTTTTATAAAAAAAAATAAAATAAAATCATAAAATACTCATATTCTATGAATTATAGGAATTTACACCAACCACATGTCCGAAATGCAGTTCATTTTTATATTTTATTTTTGTGGAAATTTAAAAGGAATAAAAATTGTTTATTTACTTTGAAAGTGAACCCAAGAAAATTAAAAAAATATAAAAAAAAAAATCTTGAAGTCATGCACAGCCAGAAAAATTATTTTACAAACTGTAATGCATTTTTATTGCTGTTGGAATACTGATGCGTGATTATTTAACATCGTTAAGAAAAAAGAAAGAGAATAAAAAAAAAAAAAAAAAGACGGAAGTTGTTTAAAAGCATCAACAGCCAGCCAGCCACCAAATTACACACACGTTTTCATGCTTTAACTACATTCATTTATCGGCTAAATATGTACTTATTTGAAAGAAAAAAATTAAAGAAAAAATATTTTGATTCTTTTCAACAATAATTTCCATAAATATTTAACCCATATTTTCCTTTTTGTTTTCTTCCAGATTCTATTACATCTTGAAAACGTCTGGGAAATAAAAAAAAAGAAATCAAAATTTCTGAACGGTTCAGCGAATAAATTGCCGTTAATGTGTTTCTTCAAGGAACGAAGAAAACATTAAAAAAGTTATTTCTCTTTTGTTTGCTTTAATAGAATGTCTCATGAGACAAACAAAAAAATGTTGAATCGTGAAGATGTACGTTCTGTTATACAACAATGGAATGCAAATCGTTTAGATTTGTTTGCCCTTTCCGAACCAGATGAGGTACCAAAATATGTTGTTTTTTGTTTGTTTTTGTTCTTCATATATGTAGTATTATATTTCATATGTTTTTTGAATTTTTATGCCATTTACGTGTTTAACATTTGCTTATTTACTCTTTCTTTAGAATTTACTTTTTCATGGTGTGATGCGTTTTTATTTTCAAGACGCTGGTCAAAAGGTTGCAACCAAATGTATACGTGTTGCTTCAGATGCTACTGTTACAGATGTTATTGGTAAGTAGGGCAAAAAATAAATTAACTTTTGTTAAAACAGCAACACCTACTTAATTTTTACAATAATAATTTGTTTGCAGAAACCCTTATAGAAAAATTCCGTCCTGATATGCGTATGCTGTCTGTACCCAATTATGCTTTATATGAAGTTCATGCGAACGGCGAAGAAAGACGTTTGAATCCAGACGAAAAACCTTTACTAGTACAATTAAACTGGCACATTGATGATAGAGAAGGCAGATTTCTTTTAAAAAATATAGATCAAAAGACCACCGTAAGTGAAATAATTTGTTAGAAAGTTCTCGTTCATGTTTAACTATTCTATCTCGTCCCTTAGCCCATCGAACAAACCGACATTAATTTCAAAAGAAAACTTTCGAAACGTGAGAAAAAAGAGCAAAAAAAGAAAGACAAATTGGCCAAACTAAACACCGACGGCTCTAACACCACCATCAATAGTCATACGAATGGTTTTAACGGTTTGAGTAGTAACGAACCGGAAACCCAAGTGGCCGGTAAACTTTATACAGAATTGCCAGAAACCTCCTTTACACGTTCCATTTCAAATCCTGAAGCAGTAATGCGTCGTCGTAGACAACAAAAATTGGAAAAGAAATTACAACAATTTCGTTCCAGAGATGGTGGACCCGACACGGGTGGTACTTTGAAAATATATGGTGAAAGTTTGTGTCAAGATGTGCCTTATAAAACACTGCTGCTTTCCATACGTGATTGTGCCCAGGCGGTGGTAATGGAAATGTTAACGAAATATGGTTTAGAGAAGGCGGATCCAATGCATTATTGTTTGGTACAGGTTAGTTGTAAGACAAATATTTTCATGTTTACTTTCGATTTATTGATTTGTTTTTGCAGGTTAATAGTGATGGTTCGGAGTATATTTTAGATGATGATGAATGTCCTTTATCGATCTTAATGAATCATCCAACGTCTAGAGGTAAGTCAATTTCTTAAGACATATGTATTTAAATATTTCAAAAGATATAACAGCTGCTGCCCAAAATTTATTTAAGTTTTGTAGTATTTAAACTTGTGCTTTGTTTTTTTTTTTTTTTTCTTGTAATAACTAAAAACAGAGCTATCAAATATTTTGTAAAGTTTAATGTGATGTTTCCACACCACAACCAACTCGTCAAAAAGTTTTAGATATATGAAAAGCACTCAAAATTTTCTGTGATTTCCATACAAATATTAAAGACAAGTCACTTGTTTGTGTTGTGGAAGTATCACATAAATATCCCTATTAAAAAAAAAATAATTTATGTTAATGAATTCGTTTACTTTGCAAGAGAGAGCAAATTTTTTTGAAAGGCACATTTTCATTTAAATCGATATGTAAGTAAACAGAATAGTTCTGGACAGTTAAAAACCCTCAGATTGTTCATCAGTCACCTTTGCATCCATTAAAAGTGAGATTCTGCTGTGCAATTTGGTCAGGAGGAATCATTGGACCTTACTTCTTTGAAAAAGAAAATGGCGTAACGGACTGTTTAAATATTGCTAGCATTACTCAGCATAAAATCTCAATGATTTTGGAATCTGTAAAAATTGCACTACCTGCAATTGCGCTGATTTAAGGCGCTTCCGCGTATACGCTAAAGAAGGGAATTTACATCTTAAACACAACTTGCTCATAGACAACTTAATTTCTTCACGGTTAAACAACTTCATTACCAAAGTAAAGGTGTTAAACGATGATACAGTGTAATAAAGCAAAAAATAATAAGAAATTTGCATGAAAGCAGCGCATTTTTGGTGTTCTAAAACAATCGCATTTTCAGTATGGAGCTCTTAAGTGGGAAATGGTGAACAAGAATCACGCCTAAAAACTTTTCAAATCCCTAATTTTTACCTGCTAATGAAAAAGCATTGCTTTTTTGTGGTAGTTAAACATGCCTGTTAGGACTTTCAAATTCTTCGAAAGTTTATAAGATTAAAGAAAAAAAAAAAGATTACAATCTCCCGAACATTTTAAAACCCGTAGTAAGCATGAATAGTTTTACAATTCTTATCACATGAAAAAAAAACAAACCTGAAACACCTTTTTACCTGAAATTTGCTAAAGTTTTATAAATAGTTTTGACATTATAATGCCGTTGACGCTGCTAGTGCTGCGCATAACATTAGCATGTAATTAACGTCGTCGTGGCTGTTGATTATTCAATGTTTTGTCAATAATTATGACTAGACTGGCAGGACCATAAAGCAACCGAAAATGCTAAATATTTTATGTTTGCACTGCTAGCAAAAACTATTAGTTGGAAAAATTATCCTTCTGAGAAAATAAGGAAAAATAACAGTATCAGGAAAATTACTTTTTGTTACTTTTATAAGGGTTTATTTTGGTTGCTACTTCAAATATAGTTAGTTGACAACCAGAATTTAAGCTAAACAGTTTTGTTTTTGTCGAGAAAGTTATTTTGGCGGAAATAAAAAAATAAATTTTTTTTCTTTGTAAATAAATAATCGTATATAAGAAATATCAAAAATAAAGTTGAAAGAAACAAAAAATGCCGACCAATAGTACGAAACCATTTTATGATAAAATCTGTAAGTTCATTGTGCTTGCTCAATAACCAATAAATTTATGAAGAAATTTGTTCTGTAAGGTTTTGCTCGTTAGATTAAATTTCAATCAAACATTTTTGTTAAACAAATTTAATTTTCTACACAATCTCAAGAGATACAATAATTAGATTTTGGATCTGATATAAAAGTATAACAAACAAATTTTACTGCCTTATTTATAAAAAATATTTGTTATTTTGTATAGAAATTTGTCTAATAAGAGAGCTTAATAAACATATATTTTTTTATAAATAAGGCAATTAGTATGTATGTACTTTATGTAACAATTTTGTAACAGGATTTTCAAAACAAATACTTTGTTAATTTCTTTTTTCGATGCATTTGCTTTTCTATTAACTTAACAACATCAAATACGAACAACAAAAATATTAACTTTTTATTGTATTAGACGAATTTTAGAAACGTCTACGTCAGTTTCGTAATAGAATAAGAGAATAATTTTACTTATTCATTATAAAACTATTTATTGTATGTGTATAAGAATGAATGTACCTTTTGTAGACTTTCTTTATTCGAGACTTTATTGTAAAAAAATTGGTTATTAATTTATGATTCAAAGTATTGTCTATTGCTAGCCCGGTCATCTTTTAACGCTATCCATGAATAGATCCAATTTTTTACTTCTTCATAGGGCCGGAAGTGCTGGTCAGCCAGGCCATCGGCCATTGATCGAAACAAGTGATAGTCCAAGAGAGCAATGTCAAGAAAATACGGCGGGTGGGGTAGGACTTCCTATTTTAACGCGTCCAAGTATATCTTAACCACTTTCCAACATGGCACCGATCATTGTCATGCTGTAAATTCACTTTATCATGTCTCTCGCTGTATTTCGGTCGTATGCTCCGGCTCAAACTCATTAACGACCTTCGAATCGCGAATATTCAGTTTGGCCTGGATGCCCCCTATGATTTTCCGCGCTTTGTACCATCGTAATGAATCTATGTGTCGTCTGCAGACACAATGTGATGCAGAAATCCTTTTCGCTTTTGCTTTGAGAGCAACTGTTCACAAGCAAACAAATGCCGTTCAACATATCTCGGCTTCAACTCGTCTAAATCAATCCCATAGCTTTGACCCGTTTTGAAATAGCTTGTTGCGTCACTGCCAATGATCCTACCAACTCTTGTTGCGTTTGACATGAGTGTTACTTAGGTAATGCCTCCAATTCTGCATAGTCGAAACCCGTCTCTTCCACTGCCATGCTGGTCTTCGACGTCATAATCACCGATCTTGAAGCGTTGAAAACACTTTGGACATGTTTTTCCACTGTAGGTATTTGATAGCATTCGATGCGCCTGAGTCGCAGATTTCTTCACATTAAACAAAAATATATGAAAGCAAAAATTTAAAACCTCAAGAATATTAAAACTTTCCGCAAATGACGAGAAATTGGCTCGTAAGCTGACATGTTTAATCGAGAATAACTTTATGATGCAGATTCAAATCCACTAATATTTCGAGGCGTTATGTTTCCAATTACTTAAGCTTGTTGTATGACATCTACGATCTATTTATTTCGACTACAACTTACCGAAAGCAATGTTGTTCACTAGAGTGGTTCGAACAAAAAATTATATAAATCACCGCCTAGATTAAAGATAATGTAAAAACAATTTGAAAATTAGTTGTTTAAATTTTTTTTCCACGTCTACAAATTCCGCCCTTTTAGTATTTTTTTTTTCACTGTGTCGCTGTTTTAAGTCCGAGCATAAAAACTACATTGTTCTTTTTAAATAAAATATCGTATGTTTATTAAATGCTTGTTTGACAAATATCTATATAAAACTAATTTTATAATTGAAATACTCGTATTATTAATTTTCATTGTTACTTTAAAGATGATTAGATATAAAGCTGAGTTTCATTTTTATTTAAAACTGAGTTAAGAATAAAAACCTACTATTTTTGCTCGAATCTAATTAATATACAACAACGTAATAATAAGTTAAGTAAATTTGCTTTCAGGTTGTACTGATACAAGATAAATCGAGTAAAAAACTTCAAACCAGAATTAAATTTTATACAAAAGACTACGAAATATGTGAGAATGCCGTGAGCTTCTGTTCCATAACCATTTTTTCAAGCATTTTTTATTTACTGAAACTTCAAAATAACAATAAGTATTCAAATCTTAACACTAAATATAAAATAAAAAATGTGCTTTTTACAAGTCCGGCCACTGCTAGACAAAAAGTTTTATTATGCGGGAGCTATTTCGGTAAAATCACGTATTGAGCAATCTGAAGGTGGTAACGATATCCCTTCTTCTAGGCCGAGTGCGGCCGCGAAAATTAAGTATATTGCGCGCAAGAGGGTTTGGATGAAGTTCCAGTTTGCTGACATACTTTGCTGCGTACTTAGAAAATTCATCTTTTACCAGCGGAACACTCAGATCTTTATGAATTCGTGATTTTTTTACGTACCATGGAGCTGCAGTAATCGTTCGAAGAATTTGGTTTTGTCGCCTTTGAATTTTTTCATTGAAAATATTCCATAATCATAATAAACAAATTACGAGTACAATAGCGGTTTTCACTCTTCGTTTTAAAATACTATTATGTACAATATATTTAAAATACTATTATGTACAATATATACACATTGCACATTTAGTAAATTTTGCTAAATTTAAAACTTGACAAAAACAAAATTAAAAAATTAACAATACGAAATATACGAAAAGTGGAAAAGATTCAAATAAAAGATGAAAACACAAATTGAAAATTTCCTTTGTGAATTTGTCGCGGAAAAATATCTAAACAAATGTCAGCTGTTATAAGTTATTTCCGTACCAAAGAATAACGCTCGCACTTAGAAGTTTAAAATAGTATTAAATTTAAAAGCGTTTTAAACTTATGCAGAGAGTCAGAACTGTTAATATTTTATAAATAACTTAGTTTACTATTATTTATTTATAGTTTTTGTCTTATAAATATTTAAACCATAAGGAAATGCGGAGGAAAAAATAATAAATTATTGCTAAGAATTTACTGTGTTTTCTTGCTGTATTTATTTTATGTAAAGGAATAATTCAACATGCATGTTCTGAGAAACGCAAATCGCTTAAATTTTGCGTTTTCGATTTGAAAACGCCAAATAGGTGTTCTGAGAAACGTATAACGCAAGAAATATGGTTTTGCGATTTGAAATCGCCAAATAGGTGTTCTGGAAAACGCATATCGCTTAAAATTGGCGACTTCAACTCGCATGTATATATTGAAGTGAACTGATTGAATTTGCTAAAACTGAACTTACAAAAGGCAATAAATAATTCACTATCAAAATTTATTATGTTTTCTTTTTATTTCAATAAAAAGTTTAAAGAATTTTACACATTTTCATTAAGAAAAACTAAATTGAAAAATTTTTGTATTTGTTGTCAAATTTTTTTTTTCGTTTTATATTACTACCACATACATATATACGTATGTAAAACACATGTTGGTTTTTTTCGGAAAAAACTCTTAAACTCCTCAGAATCAATTAAAAATCAATTAAGCGTTTTTCAAAACGCATTCCGGTTTCAGAACGCGCGTTCTCGGAACATGGCTGCAAATATCAATAGCATATATAGGGTGTTTTTTTAAGCCCGATAGAACTTGAAATTGTAAAAAATAACACAAAAAATTAAATTGTAATCAAAATTTTTTTTTATTCGAAAGATCAATACGTGACATTAACATTTGAAAATGATTTCGGGCATATGGGCACCGCTCTGTTCTTGACGAAGCGCATTCTGGACGTCCAATTTTGGGCCACTTTTTCGAGCACTGCTGGCCGTATGTCACGAACAACACGAACAATGCTGGCCTCCAAGGCTTCAATTGTTGCTGGTTTATCAGCATAAACCAGTGACTTCACGTAGCCCCACAGGAAATAATCGAGAGGTGTCAAATCGCACGACCTTGGAGGCCAATTGACAGGTCCATTTCTCGAAATCAACTTATCGCCAAATTTTGATTTCAGTAAGTCGATGGTTGCGTTCGCCGTATGGCACGTAGCGCCATCCTGTTGAAACCACATCTCCTCCGGATCAATGTCATCCATATTTTCAAACAAAAAATCATTGATCATGGTGCGGTAACGATCTCCATTGACCGTAACGCGAGCTCCGGCCTCATTTTTGAAGAAATAAGGTCCGATGATGCCACCAGCATGAAAACCGCACCAAACAGTGCATTTTTCTGGATGTAATGGAGTCTGTAGGGTCTCTTGTGGATTGGTCTCACTCCATATGCGGCAATTTTGCTTATTAACAAACCCGTTAAGCCAAAAATGCGCCTCATCGCTGAACACAATTTTGCGATAAAACAACGGGTCTGATTTTCAAAGTAAATTTGGATAATTTCGTAGCGTTGTTCAAGCGTGAGTCTATTCATGATGATTTGTCAGAGTATACTGAAACAAATAAAAAAAATGTTTCATCAAAATTTAATTTTTTGTGTTACTTTTTACAATTTAAAGTTCTATCTAGCTTAAAAAAACACCCTATATGAGAAATCTTCTTATTTCTTGCAGTGTACTGGAAAAACTTAAAACAGCTGCTCTTTCATTTCCACTAAATTCTCATAATCAACTATTACCGACTGTTGTGGTTTAATTCCTGCTCATGCGCTTAGAACAATGACGTCATACTTTATTAACACACATTCAACATACCGATAAGTTAAATAGGTATGTTTGCATTCCTGTGGGATGGTGTTCTGTTTTGTTCTTTATTCGCTTAACTTTTCGCCAATTCTCAAACATACAACTTTCACTAACATGCCATAACAAAACGGCACTACTTGGACCATTTAACATCAAGCTCTTATTACAAATGAAAAAAAAAAAAATACAGAGACAATATGATGACATTTAAATAATGTTTAAAGCATTAAATTTGATTGTACACAAAGACTTACTTTAGCCTCTTGTTTGTTTGTTTGTTTATAGAGAAAGTGGCAGGCAGTAGGATAATTTGTGCCACCGATGGCAAAATAAATTTTGTTAACAGGATTTTAGTTTCAAAAATTATGGCGCGCTAAAATTAATTCCATTGGTGATAATGAGCAGCATTTAGAAAACGAAATGTGTTAAGAGTAAGTTAAGGATCTACTCGAATACGTGATGGCAAAAATTTACTGTGTCTTATTAGGGAAATAAAAATAACACATCATTTTTATATGAGGTTTAAGAGCTTTTGTGTTTTTATTTTTTTTATTTTGCATATAGAATTTGCAAAGTGATAAAAGAAAATTTATGGCAAGTGTTCTAGGAATCCCTTTTCAAACGAGTTTGTTTTAACGCTATTTTCTACATAATGAGCATATCAAAACAAATTAAATATGATTTATTTTGTAAAATATTTTTTTATTTAGTTTGGTATATGGATGTATGATATATTTGGCGCTAATTTGCTGACAGTTTATGGTTCTTTATCTAGAATAGATTGTGGAAAACGATTAATATTCGACGACCCAAATTATAAATGTTACGAACTAAAACTGGAGGTAAATGTTTCGATAAACGATTATTTAGAATAATTGTATTCCTCATCATTTTTGACTCGGCAGTTTGAAGTAATAAAATTAATGTAAGCAATATGAATGTGATGGAATGACATTAGAAGAAGAAATTGTATGTGAAGGGGAAAAGGTGTCGTTCGCCATTGATTACTACACAAGTTTCAGAACCAAAATTGTTCCATCAGGTAATTACTTTTCTTGTCGCAGTAACTTAGAAGTATAGTTTGGTGCAAAAATTGTGCGCACTTACATGAAAATGAGCTTGGCTTCCAAAAAAAAAAATGTTGTTATTTAACAGACTATGCTGGATCGACACCACTATTGTATCGTGCAAGAACAAGAAGAATGTAAGACTGTGTTTAACTTACGTAAATGCTATACGGTTGTCAGATGTTATAATATTGTAAAATCTGGCAACATGCTGACAATGAAAAATTGTCCCGCAGAAGTAAATTGTGTGTTCAGATGATCGTAAGAAAATCTTACAATTTCATTGTCAGACTATGGTCTGACAAATAATTTAGCTGACAACAAAAATAGTCAGTTCATACGATTGTCAGATTGTTAGATGAAAAAAATTGTCAGATATGCTGTAACGCATTGCCACTTATGTATATCAACAACGATCTGTTTGGCAGTGTTGCCCATCTTGTGACAATGATGCCATTGTCAGGTGCATTAATTTTATACATCTGACAATTAAAACTGAGCTTACAATACCAGCCAACTATCTGGCAATGCCGACGAAGAGTGTTCTCACGATTGTCAGATGCCTAGCAACATTGTCGCCTTACAATTGATTGACAATGGTTTTTCTGACAACGTTGTAAGCGAAAAATTGGCAGTTCGCACGATTGTAATACATTTTCAGACAATTTTACTGGCAATATTGCAAGATCTTACAACCGTGTGTACGTATCTTAAGGCTTTTCGAAGAACCAACGGAAATCATATGACAATATGATTGCATTCAAATTATTTGAGAATATAATACGAATATGAGCGGAGCTAATCTAATAGACTCTTCTATGGGCCTCAATGGACAGAATGTGGAAATTGATTTATGTACATCAATACCAGCCTTATTGGCCTTATCTGATGAACCAACTCCACGCTATGAATTATTCGCCACCCGTGTGGCTCGCAAGGCTCATACATAAACAACCTCTTGCTGAAGAGTTAGGGCTTTCTAATAGCACTTGTAAGCAATTTCCCCGACAGTCAGTGGAAAACAAGACTTAATGAGTTGGTGGGCCGAAGTTCATTAAGAGCATTCGTCCTTAACCAACTCACTCGTCTAACCATCACATCTGGTTCTTTACCTGGGTTGATACACCAAGCCAAGACCTGCTCCTCGAGGGAAGTGAGGTTCAATCGACTCCATGTCGAAAATAAAGAGAACTAAGATAACAACTCAAAAAAAAAAAATTTACCATGCATGAATTTTACTTAAAAAAAATAGCTAAGAAGTTAAAAATCTTAACTTAATCAAAATCTGCCAGTTTATACTAGTTTTAAATCTTTATCCGGATTTATTAAAAAAAAATATTTTTTAGACATTAGAGCATTTTTTTTTCTTTCGCTTAACCACTAAGACATCCTGTAGACGGTGTTACGTTCTTCACACTTTGTATCTCCACCTTAAACTCGTGTTTTACACCTAAAACTAATACTTACATAAATCAAAATTATTCAGACAATATAAAGTAGTTTTCCCGTTTCAGTGGTTAAAGGGTTATACTTAATAAAACAAACTGTTTTACAGAACTATAATTTTACCATGGTGCACATTCTGTAACATCAAATATAAAAAATCCCACTAACACGACTGTCAGTTGGCATCGTAAAAACGGGCGACAGCATGATTTCGGAACTTCTTGCTCAAAAAGGTGACAGTGTGGAAAATTCAATTATATTTTTTGGCATTACAAAATGCTACTATATACATATATATGTATATACAGTCATGTGGGAAATAATAGGGACCTCATGTAATGACGGCACTTAACATTATTAAAATTCAAAAAGGCATATACTAAAACGAAATCGAGTATTACAAAAAAGTAGAAAATGATTTGTGTGCAGTTTTTCAAGCTTTCGTTTTTGTCTGGTATGGACCAGATTATGTTAATTTTGTATATGGTACAAGATTCGAACTGGAAAATCAAATTATTTTAATGTAGCTGTTAGGTACTTGTTCTAAAATATTCATAGCTCGATCTTATTAAGTTCATAATTTTGTATTTTTAGCTATAATTTAGTTGATCAAACATTTTCAGTTATCATATAAATTTTGCAGAAAAAAATTACAGAGCACGATTGTGTTGTTAGAGACATTTTAAGTTTTGAGCTAGAAGATTTCTCTTAATTGAGCAAATATTTTTTTCTACTTTGTTTATTATTCTACACAAATAGGTATATAACACAATAAATATACAATAAAAGATTTATTTATTTAATAGAAAAGTTCAAGCTTAAAAGGCTCTGAAAAATGATATTCTCTAACAACACATTCCTGCTCTGGAACTTTTGTTAGCCGGTGAAAAAAATATATGATAACTACTAAATTATAGCTAGAAATACAAACTTATGAACTGGAAAAAATCGATCTATAAATATTGTAGAACCTGAACCTAAAAACTATATGAACATAGTTTGATTTTCCAGTTTGAAATTCGTAACATACATAACTTACATAATCTGGTCCATACTTGACGAAAACAAAACCTAAAAAAATTGTCCACAAATCACTTTTTGCTATTTTTTAATACTCGATTTCGTTTGAAAAATAAACCGTTTTGAATTTTAATATTACTTTGAATCCCTTTTATTTCGTCCATGTCTGTATATAATGGACATTAAATGACTTGAGTTTATTTACGTCAATATTGGAGCACATTTACAATAGCATTAAATTGCGATAAATCTCCATCAAAAGGATCAATCCTAAATCCATGGCCTTTGGTTTTAATAGGAAAAATAAATATCTTGATATTTAAATGTATTTATTACTGTGTGTTTGTTATCCTTAAATATTTGTAAGATGTTGAACATTGTTGGTTTCACTGAAAATAAAGTAGAGAAATATCTATGTAACTTAAAGTATATTCATGCCGTAGGCAAGCACAGATTTTATTTGATTTTTTAGTTAGATGAATGCTACACACTTTTGTCTAAAAAAGCCAAACTACTTAAAAGGCAATTACTTTAATAATTTCTTCTGAAAAGCAGTCAATTTTCATTCGATATTTAATATTTTTATTTACAATTTGTTAATACTTTTGTGTTTTTCATTAAGAGTTATTGTTTGTTGTGTGAATTTCCGTCGAATTGTTGTATCAATCTTTTCGTTGTGTTCGCATGCATATGCATGCGCAAGAACAATTATCATTTTTCTGTTAAACTGTTTAACACTTAAATGTGATTTAATTGTGTATCCATTCGTAAAGTATTAAACACTTCTCTTAAAATGAATTAATTTCACTGATAATTGTATTGATGGTGAAATTTCTTTATGCACTTGTTCTTTCAAGTTTAATTGCAATGAAAAATTAAATAACTGCTTAATGTAGTTCGAATAAATTTCATTTTAACTTGTGTAGGTGTGTTCAGATATACTTACATTATCGAGCGATATAAAGTGCAACTCTATTCAGTTTTTCGTAATAGTAAACTAAGTTAATATGAAACATATGTGCATGTAGACTAGGATGACTGTTTGTGCAAATTATAATTACATCAGCACGTGCCTTGTCGACCTTATCTGATGATGGACCAACTCCACGGCTTGAATTATTTACGATTCACCAGTGTCCCCATGTGGTTTGCAAGGCTCGTATGGACTGCAATTTATGCTATAAGTGTGTAGACATATGAACAAACCGCTGGCTGAAGAGCTCGGGCCTTCTAATCCTTCTTGTAAGTAATTTCCCAGAAGTCAATGGAAAACAAAGCTTAATGACTGATGGGTCGAAGCCTATTAAAAGTGTCAGTCTTTAACCAACTCACCCGTCTAACCATCACCTTTGGTTCCTTACATTACAGGTATCTGTTGCAAGACGACTGCAAATCGGGAGGTAGTTATCCCCCGAAAACTAATTCCCCTTCCTGCCAACAATTTCAACTTTTTGTTTTTTATTCACTACTTCACTTAAGCAGTCTTAACTCGATCGTTTAACGCATAAAAAAACGAAGCTTTGTAATAGTACACTTTCAGCACAGCGAAATCTAAGTCGAGATTATGAGTCAAATCTAGTTGAGTTTGACGAGATTTTCCATACAAAATGAAATCTATTTTGCGACTAGATTTTGACGAAATGTGGTCTATTTTTATAAGTACTATATTACGCAACTGTGCCTTTGTTCACAAGAGTAATTGAAAATATTACGCTGTAATAAAAAACAAGCTACTTTTACCCAAGGCGAATTTATACAGGTGAATGCAAGCGGAAAGGCGAATTCAGTACTATGTATTTTGTTATTGTAAAACATATCGTGAATGTCAAAATCTAAATTCGCCTAAGATTGTTCAGCTGGGAAAAAATTTTATATAAACGTTAAATATAAACTTTTATAATTGTTTGTAATTAAAATCATAGATTATATAAGTTTTTCACTTTTAAATTCACACAAATTTCTTGAAATTGCACTAAATCATACAAAAAAATCTTCAGATTAAAATGGCGCGAAAGAGTTTGTAAACAAAAGAAAAAAAATTTGACAGTCTCATTGAAAGAAACGCTAGAAGCAAAAAATAATCACCTGTGCTGTTAAGCTCACCTAGTAATGAGTTCGCCTTGACTTTTACCAGATCAAGGCGAATTCAAGCGAATTCGGTTAATCCGCCGGCACTTCCTCTGTCAAGATTTGTTTACCTTTTTCGGC
The DNA here is from genome assembly GCA_914767995.1 of Thecocarcelia acutangulata. Taxonomy (NCBI): domain Eukaryota; kingdom Metazoa; phylum Arthropoda; class Insecta; order Diptera; family Tachinidae; genus Thecocarcelia; species Thecocarcelia acutangulata. The sequence continues at coordinate 31,595,156 of OU612094.1, read as the reverse complement.
ACCATTTAAATTTTTGCACTTGTTCTTTATCAACTACTTTTGACAGTTTAAGTTTAAATTCGCCTTTTACACAAACAAAATACCTGTTGTTTTTTTTATTGTTGTAGCGAAGCGGCTACCTTGTTTTTTGCATCATGTACCAGATGAGTTCATTGCGATATAGTTTCTGCTGTCAAACAAAAAAAAAAATTTTTTTATAAAAACTAAATCTTGCAAGATGCCAGAAAACTGAAGAGTAAACGCTTAAGATTTTATTGAAGATTTTTGTTTAAATCTACTAATTTTATTTCTAGTAAAAGAAAGGCAAATCTAGTATGCTACGATTTTTTTAAATCCGTTAAATATAAATACTAGCGGGTTGAATCTATATTAACATTTATATGTCATTATATTTGTACGTGGTTTATGCCAACACTAAGAAGTAATAACTGGTTGGTTCTTATACAGGGTGTCCGCCGGGAAGGCGTTTCCATTGTAAGCCTGGCTGTATGCAATGTGGCACCGACTTGTTGATACCACATGCTAATCAAGCCCAAATCATAAGTTGTTGCGATAAAAGGTTGTCCATCATATCACCCTTATGCCGTTTTCATTTTAAAAGAAGTACGGTAATGATTCCTCCCGACCAAATTATACACCAGACTGTCACTTGTAGTGCATGCAAACTTCACTGATGAATTTGAGGGTTTCCCGTTGCCCAGAAACGAATAATCCGTTAATTCACATATCCATTCAAATGAAAATGTACCTCGTCACTCATTATGATTTTTTCTTACAAATCGGGGTTGTCATGGGCGAGTTGCAACTTCCTACTGGCATATGTACGACGTATACGTTCTTGTGGAAGAAGCTCTTGTGTCAACTGAGTCTTAAATGGAAACAAATACAAATCGTTGTGCAAAATAGTGGGCAAAGTTGTACTTTGAAGACCATGCTCCTGAGCACGGCGTCCAATTGAGGTTGCTGAATTGTTTTGAACACTTTCTTGAGCAGCAGTAATGTTTTCAGCCGATCTTGCAGACCCTCTTTCTTCGAAATTATTCACTACACGATTTGTTGGCACGTTGTTTCTCCCAAAAATTTCACGTAATCTGAGCGTCTTAGTAATCGATTATTGATTTTGATCAAATGTTTTAACGATTAAAACACGTTGGTTTATCGAATATTTACGACTGCCAAATAAATGTCAAGAGTAATGTGTATCAAAATGACGGCGAAACCAAGCAAATTTTGACAAAACATATAAGAAAAGTTTCTGTGAACAAACTTTCGTATTAATTCCACTAAAAAAAGGTTTTCTGTTTTAGGCGTAATATTTTGCATATATTTTTAGTATTTAAATAGTTTAAAGAATAATTTTCTTATACGTAGGTGCACAATTTTGCATCCGCCGTTTTTCTCGCGAAATTTGTGGCTTTATTGTACAAAATTGGTTACACACTTTTGTAATTCAGAATTCATCGTTAGCTACTAATTTCTCTCATGTGTCTTAATCACGTTCGCAACATGGGGTCGAGCACTATCATGCTGTAAAATCACTTTATCATGCTTCTCATTATATTGCGGCAATTTGTATTTCAATGATCGGCTCAAACACATTAGTTGCATTTGATAACGATCGCCTGTGACTGTTTAGTCCGTTTTAACAACTTATAATACACTACGCCGAGCTGGTCCCATCAAATACTGACCATCGACCTAGGAACCGTGAATATTCGGTTTGATCGTCGACGTGGAAGCATGATCGCAATGATCGCGCTTGGGAAAATCACCGTTTTTGAAGCGTTGAAACCACTCTTGGTACATACTTTCACTAATAGCGGCCTCTACCATGCAAATCCTTGTGGTATTTAAGATTATTCAATGGGCCTCAGCGGCAAAACTCTTCCTATTAAAGCAGTAAATTAAACCTTCCGCAGATCACAAAATATGGCCCGTAACATGTTTAATCGATAATAACTTTGTGATGCAGTCACAAATCGACTAATATTTCGATGGCGTATTGTGTACAAATACGTAAGCCTATTTGTTTCGACTACCACTTATCGTTATAGCCATGTATTGCAAAACGGCGGAAGCAAAGTTGTACACCTAATAATAGTTAATTTTTTTCGGTCTTTTCATGATTTCTTAAGTATGAGTATTTAATTCAATTTTTTGCATTACCAATCTAAACATGCAATAATATGTCGTGTACAAAATAAAAGTGCGTGAGATTCTGTATTCGGATTTGCCTCCAATTATCTTTAAAAGCTGTATTTATTTATTCAACTAAAAGTAATACAAAGCCTTAAGGCCTATTCATATATACATATGTATATTACTTAGCCCATATAATGCCTCAGCACATAAATATATATATAGTTAGATGTAATTCTATGAATTTTGTATTTATACACCTTAAAAAAACCAATGATTGCTCTTTGTATAAGAAAGTTCTTAGGAAAAATAGGAGCGTAAAAAGATGAGCCTACCTACGCTACACTATTATTAGAACATTTTTCTTTTATGTTTGTGCATATTTTTTCAACAGTTTTCAAATCTACTCAGCGTTGCCAGAATGCGAATTTTATCTTAATTTAGAACATTTTGTAAGCAAACTAAGACTTGAAATTATATCCCTTTATATTAAGATTTAGTATTTAATGAAAGTATAAACTATTTTTAACCGTTGAGTGAAGTTTAACTTCTTTCATAAACTTAAACTTGAAATAATATTTTTAGTTATTGGTTTCACAGGTTTTTTAAACTGATTTTTTCCTTAAATTTCCGTTTGATCTGGGTGTTATATAAATATCGTGTTATATAAATAAGAATAATCATTCTAAAGGATATTGATGTTGAATAAAATACATATTATTTACGAGTTATTGTCATTTATTTTTCTTATGATAATATTGATATGTATCAAACAAAATATCTGCCCCGACTTAGGCGGCACACATCCAAATTTTCCTTGACGCTGAGGAACAATTGGTGGGGTTCTATGCAGTTAATGTGCCAAATTATTTCATCTTTTAGCTCTTGAGTTGTTGCTGGCTTATCGACGTACTCGTACGTACGTAAACGCAAAAAAAAACACACACAAAAACACACCTTTTCTATAATTTTTTTTAACTTTATTATTTTATTTATTGAATCTACATAAAAAATGTAATGACAATAAGTATTCAAGTCTTAATAAAAAAAATAAAGTCCTGCCAGTGCTGGACAAAATTTATTTCTATGCCAATATTATTTCAGAATTCAGTCATCTATTTAGAGCTCTAATGGTAGCCAAAGTATCAGAGGGGTATGACCACCAAAGTTAAGAATATTAACTGCAAGAGGATTTGGATGGAATTCAAGTTTGTTAATATATCTTGTCGCGTCCTTCACAAATTCAGATTTCACAAAAGGTACGTTCAGATCTGCGTGGATTCGTGAGTTTTTAACGTACCATGGAGCATCTGTAATTCTACGGAGTATTCTATTTTGACTTCTTTGAATTTTTTCAATGTTGGATGCCGAGGCTGTGCCCCATAATTGAATCCCATTGCACCATATTGGCTTTAGAATCGAGTTGTATAGCAAAAGTTTACAATCAAGCTTCAAGGTCGAATTTCTGTCTATTAGCCAGTTAATTTGCACTGCTTTCAATTTCATCTGCGTTACTTTTGCCTCGATGTGCGACTTCCATGTTAGTCCGCGGTCAAGATGAATACCGAGGTATTTGACTTCACTGTGTTGAGGTATTACTTTATTGTTAATAGTAATGGGTGAGCATGTTCCTAGACGCAGTGCGAATGTAACATTGTTCAATAACCTTGATTTTCCAAAGCTTGATCCATTTCTCTAGTTTGTCGATATGTTCCTGTAAATTTATTGATGCTTGCTGGTGGTTACTATGTATGCTAAGGAATGCTGTATCATCTGCAATTGTTGAAGTGTGAATGTTGGTGCTTGTCGGGCTTCAAAATAACACCAAAGAAAGAAGTCCAACGGTGGCAAATCACATGATCTTGGCGACCAATTAACATCGTAAGATTGCACGGCCATTGAATTTGTCGCGCAAAAGAGTTCTTGTTTTGTTGGCTGTGTGGCAATTGGCACTGTCCACATCTTAAAATTCGCCCATAAAAAGTTCATTATGTTATCACGATAGCGAACACCATTCACAATAACTGCCTGACCAACCTCATTTTGGAAATAGTACGGCCCGCTGATCCTCTCAGGCCTTAAACCGCAGCAAATAGCCACTCTTTGTGGGTGCACTAGTTTTTCGGCAATCACTATTGTATTATAATTCGCTCAAATGCGGCAATTCTGCTTATTGACAAATCCACTGAAGTGAAAATGTGCTATATCACTGAAGATTATTTTGTTTGAAAATTGATTATCCATTTTTTTGCAATCATTCTGACCATTGACGGCGAGGGAGACTATGTTGAGAAATAAACGGTTTTTGAAGAAACAAAAAAAAAAAAAAATGTTTTCTTCCTACTTAGGTAGCTTCAATATCAATCCGCCTTCATATATTGCTTTTCGATATCGATATTATATCCTTATTTTGCTTTTCAATTGATCGATTTTACCAGTCAATATGGAATGACGTCAGTTTAACTTTTCTCGAAATTACTCGCATGATTTAGTGAATGTAAGGAAGTTTATTATTAAAATTCGTGTACTAGAAGTATTGCCTACTTTTAGGTTTGAACACTAGAAGTAAAAATATGTCTAAATATGGTTACTTGATGATACTTGTAAACTGTTTTTATTTATTTTTTTTATCTTTTTATGTTTCTTATAAAAAGGACAAATTTCTTTTCCCTACTTATAGATATTTATTCCATTAGGTATAGTGAAGTAAAAAAGGACAACAGCAAAGTGAAAGTTTGAAAACGTTAATATACGCATTTACACAAACTTAGACCTTAAACTATGCTTACAAATCCACTTACTGAATTATCAAAGTTTTATATTCCTTTTCTGTTTATATGTAGTCCAGTTATGTGATTTTCCCTTAAGACTATAACACCACCATGTAAATGGCAAGAATGTCTTATAGACAAGGACTGTTCAAGTTTAGAACAAAGAAAACTATTTGTATATAAGAGTACACACATACATAAGTATATATAATAATTTTCAAATAAAAGGGTTATATCATGCATCATCATTAATACAAATGGATTTTTCTTTTTATTTTCATTGCATGCTATGAATACGCACATTTTTTTTAATCTATTTATTCTATCGATTTATTGTTTTATATTTTTATATAATTCTATTATTCCTAAATTGAAATTCGAAAAAGGTTATACATTGGTGATACAAGGTAATGTCCACCACTTTTTCCCATCTCTCGGGCAGCTTACGAGTTCGCGTTGACAAAACAGCGGGGTTACTCTCTATTGCGATGCGAAAGTAAGTACGTTGCGAAAGGTAAATGCGATAAGAGTATAATTTGGTCGTCTGTGGCATTTGCACAAACTTTTTCGCGAACTAGTTTGTAAATGAGCTCACACTGGTATCAAAACATGATAAAATAAAATGTGCGAAAGGGATACATTAAATAGGAAAGTAAAATATGAAAAAAAAATACAGAGCACCAATTCTTTGATTTTTCTTTCGTATCGCAATAGAGAATAACCCCCCTGGTCAACTTTTGAAACGACCCTTGAATCGAACCAATTTTGTACTCCTTTAAGACCGGAAATGCTGGTCAGCCGTGTCGTGTCCGATTGATCGAAACAAGGGATAGTCTGAGAAAGCAACGTCTGTAGAATACGGCGGGTAGAGTAGGACTCCCCATTTAAACATTTCCAAGTTTTCCACTTTTGAAACATGGGGTCGAGAGTTGTCGTGCAGTAAAATCACTATATGTGTATCTCGCTGTATTGCGGCCGTTTGTCTTGCAATGCTCGACTCAAACGCATTAATTGCGTCCGATAACGATCGTCGTATCATTGTATTTTCTAAATTATGCCCTGTTTAAAGAAGATTTTGTGTTTGGCCATTTCATTTGTTGAATTCCTTTTAATTTCGTTCTTACTGGTCTTAGATTTCGACGATTTAATTACGAGTTGTTTATTTGTTTTCATTTGTAACAGATAAACACTTTCGAAATATGATAACATACTGGATTAGCTAAATATTATAAGTTGTACTACAATAGTCGTACTAAACTTCTAACACATGTAGTTAACACACCCTCAGAGACCAACACACACACACACTCACATACCTTTACATACATACATATCAGCTACTTTTATCATAAAAAGTATGCATTGTTTAGTGTTGTTCACTATCGATGAGTATGTTTTTCCATCAAGGATTTTCCTGTCTGTTTGACATCCTTCCCGTGATTGTAGTAGAAATACAACTATAAACAATTGTTGTTATATATTTGTAGTGGATTTGCGCTCTAGACAGTTTTAAATGAGTTTTCATCCTCTGACTGTTTTGCTCCCTAAAAGTATGCAAGTGTGTGGCTGGCATGGATGAAGTTGTAGTATTAAAGGTAGTATTCGGGATTTTATGTTCTTTTTTTGCTCTCAAATTTAATACACACATAAAAGATTCGTGTGCTCGGCTTTCTTTCGATTTCTTTTATTTTGCTTTTATGGAAGCTCTCCCTCATAAACAACAAAATTTCGAATTGTCTTTTCAGTCATGTTTCAATTCTGCTCCAAACAACAACAAACAACTGAAAGTAAACAAAAAAAAAAATTATTTCGACAAAAGAAAAATTTATTTAAATTTACGGTTAATAACAACTAAAGATCTAGCAAAAAATTTCCTCATAATATTATTAATAAATTATATTTAATAAAGTGAATGAAAGATTTAAAAAAAGGGAAGAAGATATTCTATTTAGATATGCGTTCTTCCCCTCCGTCTGCTGAAAACGTTTTGTTAATTTTGAAAGTTCAAGTGCTTGGTTAAGAAAATGTACTCGTACCCGCCGTCTTTTAAATTCGTGTAGTTTTTTCTCATTCAAGTGCTTTTTGTTGCCAGTGTTTATTCGAAGTTATGATGAATTATAAAAATGTTTTTAGATTTCAATTATCTCCATTACGAACCGCTGTTCTACTAACAAACACACATATTTGTTTCTGCAGTGTCTATACCACTATTGCTGGCGTTGAGGCATAATGTGTTGCTGCTACAGCAATACAAATTTGAAAGCAACGCATTTAAAGATAAAAACACCAATGATGCTAAAAATGCCACTGATTCTGTTTCTTTTCAATAAAACTTTAAAAAAATATTAAAATAATAGAAAAAAATGCTGGCCGGTTTTAAAAGAAATTTAAAAAATGATTCCAACGTTTCTAAAACGTTGGACAAGAAACAAAAACTGTGAAATAAGTTGCTGAAAAAGTCATAAATTTCTTACTTGTGTTTGTTTTCTAATTCACTTAGTATCCGGTAAAATTATTTTCCAGTTTGTTGTTTGTCATCATGATGGATTGGGGCATAAGACGTAAGTGCTGTCTCCTAATTTCTTTTTTAGTATTGTCCTCAAGCTTTACAGCCTTTTTTTATGATCAAATACAATATCTTTTTACATAATTTCTTGAGTGTCCAGTTTAATTAAAGCAATTAAAAGCCTTTGCCTTGTTTAAGAATTTGTGACATATTAGGAGCAAGTAAATGAAAAAAAAAAATTATTTGATTCCATTATGAATTTTAATTACATTCTTCCGTAAATACTAATTCTTAATGAAACAAACTTAAGTACCATGACATTCTGCAAACAGACCATTCCTGTTTTGTTTTGTGGAATTAGAAAATTACAAAAGGAAATGAGAGTGCTTAAGCTATAAATATACGAGTATACGGTCAAAAATACAAAAACAAAGTTACGAGTATTTTAAGCCTTTTAAACTTGATAATTAATTTTTAAATAAAAAAAAATACTCAGCTAGAAATCGCACAAAAACAGCTGTATTTTATGATTTCATGTAAATTTTATAGCAGCTTTTAGTTTATACTTTACTAATTGATACTTTTAAAATAGAGATCGTAGCAACCAAATAATAGTCATTGTATTGTTAAGTCAAGTAAAACGGTGAAAAATGCTAATTTTTTCCTGATATTTTAAAAAGTATTATTAGAAAAATTTTCCTTTTAATATCCATTGACTTTAATTTTAACAAAATGTTTGAGAGTTAACTGACGAATGTGGCGGAATCTGCACACATAGACAGCTAGAAAGCCCAAAAATAGCTAGCGTTTTCAACTCGGTGCGTTTCGCACCATTTTTGGTGTCTTTTAAAGTTATTTGTGCGAAAAATCTTTTAGTCGGTGCGTGTTGAGTTTGAGTGTAAAATAGTTGCTGGAAAGGCTGTTTCATTATTTTAGTGCGTTTTAAAATTTCAAAGTTGGCAACGCTGGAAATAACATTTATATCAGTGGAGATCAGGCAGATACTCATACTCTTGTATAAGTAGCAGAAAATATAACGAAAGTGTATTTCTGAAAAGTTGCCCAGTATGATCTTACTTCAGTAGGGCAGCTAACTGGTTGAAGTACTACAGAGTATAAGGGGATCCTCCCCGAATTTGTACTCATAATAAGGCTACGTTGAGTGCACTAGCGACGTGCACCAGTTTTGTTCGTGAACGCTGGATATCTCTAAACGAGATAGAATGTTTTATTTATTTAGACTAGCACCTGCCTTGTCGGCCTTACATAATGCGTTGTGAATTTATCACGATTCTGATCTAATGATGAAACAACTGCGTGGCGTGAATTATTCACGATTCACCAGCGCCCCCGTGTGATTTGCAAGGCTCGTCGCAACTTTTGCCATAAGTTTGTAGCTATGAGGCCAAACCCCTTGCTGAAGAGCTGGGGCCTACACAATAAATGTAAGACAAGGCTTAATGAGTTGGTTGGCCGAAGTTCATTAAGAGCATCATCCCTTATCCTGCACACCCGTTTAACCATCACTTATGTTTCCCTATATTGCGGGTATCTATTGCAAGACAACAACATCCCAGGGATTACATATTAGCCCCCGACAACCGGCATACACCAATGTTATCAGCGAAACTAATACCCCTTCATGCGATTTAGGTTTAAACCACAACCAGAACGTTTCAGCCAAGGTAGGCATCTCAACCATGATCAGCACTGAGATGATGTGCAAGCAAAACCTCTCAGGGAACATACTGATTCCCGTTCTGCCAATTAACCCTTGGTAAGGGTTTCAGAAATCCAACACATCATAAGGCATGCGTCATCCTTCAGTTTTATTAGCTGCAAAAAATTAGGACTCTTACAGGTGCAACAAATAAGGAACTCCCCAGGGGGAAATCTCTCTCTAAATGAGATAGTGACACATTCGAATCTGAAACTTTTCTGGGTACGGGGCAAAGTGAAGTACTCGGAAATGTTGTAGCGGATGAACTGGCAAAAGCCGGGGCCAGTTTACAGCAAGGGAACATTGATAAGAATCTAGTGCAGCGTCGGCTTAAAGTGACAGCACATGACGGATGGTCTGGTGAGGTCATCTGTCGTATCTCAAGGCTGACAAGATCCAGGACTATTATTCTTAGAGATTTGCCCCGAATGAGGTTGCGCTCTACTCTGGCGGCTCTGACGGAACGCTGCCATATAGAGACGCACGCGGAAATATTAAATCTTCTATTCTATTTTTATTTAATGATTTCTGTAAAGGTTGTAGGAACGGAAATAGATAGTGTGGAGCAATTCCTGTGTCATTGTCTTTCTTATACAAGGGCTTTGTGTCTAGCCAGACCGACGCTGCACGATTTGGCAGAAATATCAAAATGTGATGTAAGTGGATTGGACTCTTTCATCCTATACTCCGATTGGTTCTGGACTAGACCAGTGATATGTAGATAACATAACGGGACCAAATTGTACCCAAGTGGCCTGGTTTTTCAATGGCTAACAGCCTGTTAAACCTAACCTAACCTACTTCAATAAATTCTAAAGAGCAGGTAATTTAATGATCTTTGTTAAAATATCAACAAAACATCGACCGTAGTTGTCACGAATATATTTATAGTATAGACAAAGAGTTTTATATATAGTACATATGAGGACGTTGCAGTAGGTTAATCTTTTCGGCAACTCGTGTAAAGAATTTGTAATTTTGTTGTTATTCCTTAATTCAGTGCTCGCCATTTGGAGGAGAAATGACAAAATGCCATACTGTGTGTGAAACCATCACTGCGTTAAGCCAAACAAACTGATTGAATTATTTTAAGAAGTGAACCGGTAAAATGGCCAAATAGTTTCGTGTTGTCACATCAGATCTCCACTAGCACTATTGACATGAGAATTAGTGTATAGGTCGTATGCCAGAAATTATTTTTAAACATTAAAAGTCATGAAATATGTAAGTAAGTTAATGAAGCCAAAAATTTCCTCATTTCTTTGAATTTGGCTAGAACTTTCCAACAAGCCTGCAGGCACTTTGTTCCACAAGCAAACCGTACAGCTGAAGAAGAAATTTTCTCTGTAATGCGTGGAGTCCCGGTGGAATTGTTGAGTGATTCACCAGGCAATCGACAACAATAGCATTAGCGGTGGACGATGAAAGTGTATTATGTAAAAATATGTGGATCCCTAATCTCGTCAGAGCAAAACCAAGAGAGTAATGAATGCTTTCTACACAGTAGCGATGCTTCAGTGAGTCAATACTCATAGAATGAGATAGACCGAAGTATACTTTTACAAAAACAAAAAAAGTTTTTTTTTTTTGCGAATATACATTATATTACGAGAATATCTAAAATTAAGTTGCCATTAACAAATTATTACCTAACTGTCGGTTTGCTTAACAGATACTACTTAACAAACGGTTACTAAATTGCATTTCTCCATCGTTCAGTTATTTAACTGTAAAAAATATAAAATTTAACAAATTAATATTTACATCTCTGGGTCCGGAGAATATTAAATACAAAAATATGTATGTTAATAAATAAAAATAAATACCGCTAGTTTAGAGACAGCAAACGCTGTACAAACAAGTGGGCAATTAACAAAAAATGCATATGTGATTCAATATGAGATGAATATAGATAGAAAATAATTAAATGCTCGGTGGCTTAGTAGTTAAAGCAGTAGATCATGATACGTCATGTCCCGAGTTCGAATCCCAGTGGGTGCTGATGAGTAGTGTAGCGACTACGAAACAGCTAGTTGTCCCCCAGCTAAAGATTTGATTATTATTTTTCTTGTCTTCTTCAATCAATAATTATTGATCACAGCAAATTTGTATTGTAAAAAATCCTTCTTAAGAAAAAATTAAGAAAGGAAAAACTTGAACTAAAAACCTGTTGTACATATGTACAAACCAAACAATTTTTAATTTAAAAAATTATAAAAGTTCAACAAAAATTTAACAAATTAATATTTACATCTCTGGGTCCGGAGAATATTAAATACAAAAATATGTATGTTAATAAATAAAAATAAATACCGCTAGTTTAGAGACAGCAAACGCTGTACAAACAAGTGGGCAATTAACAAAAAATGCATATGTGATTCAATATGAGATGAATATAGATAGAAAATAATTAAATGCTCGGTGGCTTAGTAGTTAAAGCAGTAGATCATGATACGTCATGTCCCGAGTTCGAATCCCAGTGGGTGCTGATGAGTAGTGTAGCGACTACGAAACAGCTAGTTGTCCCCCAGCTAAAGATTTGATTATTATTTTTCTTGTCTTCTTCAATCAATAATTATTGATCACAGCAAATTTGTATTGTAAAAAATCCTTCTTAAGAAAAAATTAAGAAAGGAAAAACTTGAACTAAAAACCTGTTGTACATATGTACAAACCAAACAATTTTTAATTTAAAAAATTATAAAAGTTCAACAAAAATTTAACAAATTAATGTAAAAAATATTATTATTGTATCTAATTACGAAAATAGTCTAACGACAAAAAAAATTTTTTTTTTTATAAACTTATACAGTATAAATTATAAATTATCTGTTTGCAAAAATTAATAAAAAGAGATATTTAGTAATTAACTATACAAATATGTATGTATATACAAATTTGTGTATACTTAGTATGAATGTACATATTGTATTTTAGACTTCTTGGAAGAAGATATATTTTGCCAGTCGCTGTAGAATGATTAAACCATGGAAATCCCTCCCTCATCACGGGAAGAAAAATAATTTCGGCAATTTCGAATAGTTCTTTTTCTAGTATTAAATTTAGCAACAACTTCTCTGTTCAATAATGACGGTAAGGAGTTAATTATACATTGTGAAATACATTTTTGACTAACTGGTGGTTAAAGTCCCATTTAAAATATAATCATACTTCGTGTAACTGACTATACTTTTTTCTTGGCAATATTGCTTAATTATTTAACAATTTTTATTTATAACTAAGATCTGTATGAACAGTTTTTCATAACAAAAGTAAAAAAATATGTTTTCGTTTACATGGTAATTTAATTGGACTTTAATTATCTTTCTTTCCACATGTTTGTTGAGGCAAAACGTAAAATCCCAATTTATTCAACAATTAAGATGTTTCTTGAAAGCATGAATTTTTTTTTAGCTTTTTGCCCTTTTTTAACTATTCTTGTTTGTGATAAATTGCATCAATTTTACTATGTACATATTTTAAGTTTGCTTTTTTAATACTATTTCATATTTGTATGCTAAAAGTATGCAAAACAATTCAACTTTAAGTTATGCTTGCTGATATGCAACAAACAAATGGAAGTAATAACATACTCGTATACAAACTTGTGAGCAAAGTAAAATAGTAAACAAATTAGATTTTTCATATTATTCTTGATTGAAATTTTCAGTGATTTTGACATCACAAAGAAGTTATTTAAGTCGTTCTGAATAACTATTTTTGTCTGCTTTATTGTTTGTCTTTTTAAAAATAAGATCAACTGACATTATTATTTATAACATATTAAATTTTTAATCCTATGATTTCTTTACGGCCGTATTTATAAAAACGGCCGTATTTATAAAAAAATATTGTATGTTTATTAAACAATTATTTGACAAATTTTCTATAGAAATTTGTCAAATAGTCTTTAATTTTAATAATTTAAAAATCAATTCTACTACGTTTTTATAATGAATATAATGAATAATGTATATTGATTAGGGTATTCGAACGGTTATTACGCCACCGATTTTACCGTCCTTTTTCGTTTTACTAAAACCGGGGTTTTAAAATAGCTGGTTTTCGAATATCGAATAAACCGGGGTTTTAATGTAAATTTAATATTTTTGTTTCTAGTTTAATTACAAATATGCTCGTAACTGAAATATGTTTATGAGCGTGTATCGCTCCCCCATCACAGTTACCGTTACATCATTTTCATTTTCAAAGAAGAAAAGTCCAAGTTGCACAGTAGACTGTCACTTTTAATGGATGCAAAGGTGACTGATGAATAATTTGAGGGGGTTTAACTGTCCAGAACAGACTATTCTGTTTATTTACTTATCGATTTAAATGAAAATGTACACAACAAATGGTTGCGCTCTGGACGATGGACGCGTGCTACGTAAAAATGTGCGAGTTTCAGGAATAAGATCCCTAATCTCGTCAAAGCAAAATCCATTGCAGTAACAATAGACCAGATTAACGCACCCCACACTGCGCCGATGCTCCAGGGAGTCAATAGAGTTAGATACCCTACTGTCACCGATGAGCTTCTTCGCCTTCTCCTGCACACGGTCGAGTAACCTTAAAATAGACTTTGTGGCACCGGCCCAAACATGAGAATTGTACTCCATTTTCGGTAGGATGTAGGTGGTATAAATAGTAAGGAGGTCGGATGGAGTGAAGTACATCTTATACCGTTTCAAAAACGTCTTTTAATAATAATGGGTGATTTTATAAGAACTATCGGAAATTTAAAAAAAAAAAACACATAAAATTCAGAAAAATGCATGAAATATTTATTTGGATCGATAGTTGGGTCGATATAATTTAATGTTTGAAGATTATTTCATGCAAATGTTGGCCGCGGCTGCGCCTCAAATGGTCCATCCGCTTAGTCCAATTTTGGCATACTCTTTCCAACATTTCGGCCGGTATATCACGAATAAGTTGGCAATGTTGGCTTCCAGTGCGTCAATCGAAGCGGGCTTGTCGCTATAGACATTAGCCTTAACATAGCCCCACAAAAAATAGTCTAAGAGGCGTTAAATCGCACGATCTGGGCGGCCAATTGACTGGTCCCAAGCATGAAATAAACTGTTCACCGAACTCGCCTCTCAATTGGTCCATTGTTTCACGTGCTGTGTGGCATGTGGCACCGTCTTGTTGAAACCACATGTCATGCAAGTCAAGCTCTTCCATTTTGGGCAAAAAAAAGTTTGTTATCATCGCACGGTAGCGCTCACCATTCACAGTAACGTTGTGATTCGCATCATCTTTGAAGAAATACGGCCCAATGATGCCGCCAGCTCATAATCCGCACCAAACGGTTGTTTTTTGTGGATGCATTGGTAGCTCTTGAAATGCTTCTGGCTGCTCTTCACTCCAAATACGGCAGTTTTTCTTGTTCACGTATCCATTCAACCAGAAATGAGCCTCGTCGCTGAACACAATTCTTCGATAAAAAAGTGGATCTTCATCTAACTTTTCAAGAGCCCATTGACCAAAAATTTGGCGTTGTGATAGGTCGTTTGGCTTCAATTCTTGCACCAGCTGTATCTTATAAGGCTTCACACCCAAATCCTTCCGCAAAATTTTCCACGTAGTGGAGTAACAGAGGCCCAATTGCTGCGAACGGCGCCGAATCGATAATTCACGGTCATCACCAACACTGGTCGATACGGCTGCGATATTTTCTTCAGTTCGCACTCTACGTAAGCGTGTTGGTGGTTTAATGTCCAACAATGTAAATTTGGTGCGAAATTTTTTTACAATAGCCCGAATAGAAGCCTCAGTAGGTCGATTAAACTGACCATAAAATGGAAGAGGCGCGCGATGAACTTTCTTAACAGAGCACGCATTTTGGTAATAAAATTCAATAATTTGCAAGCGTTGTTCGTTTGTAAGACGATTCATGATTAAATTATAGACCAAACTGAAGATGTTTGACAGTGACACAAGATACAAAACGTGCGTGAGCTGTCAAAACTAGTGTTGCCAAAAAGATAATAGCCAAAAAATCACTCGTTACTACTATTCGATCTATTTGAAAACCGGACTTAGAAAATAGCTGAGTTATCGATCACCCTTATATTGATTCAAAAATAAAACTGTTTATATAAGATTTACGGCCGTATTCATAAAAAATATTGTATGTTTATTAAACAGTTATTTGACAAATTTCCCATAGAAATTTGTCAAATAACAGTTTAATAAACATAAAATATTTTTTATGAATAAGGCCATTATTAATGTTTGAAAGAAATCGTAACGGAAATTTAATAAAAAGAAATTAAAATTTTCATTTTCTAAGACATACAAAATCTATGCGATATGCCTTACAGCCTTAGTGTATGCTACAATATATACAGCTTTGGTTCGAAACTAAATTAAATTCTTCTTGCATTTTCTTATTTTCGACATTTGCTCTTAACCTTTTAAAGTCGACAATGGAAATCCTATTTGCATAGATATTAACTTATAGATGGTTTGAGTATAACTGATGATGAAGCTCATAAGTAAAAATATCTCCAAAGGCAAGAAATTTGAATTTTAAATGTTAAACACAAAATTCAATTTTTCTGATAAATATTTTCTTAAATTAATAAATTATTAGTGGGTATCTTCAACCCTTTTCAATATTTAAGTATAATTGCCATTCGTGCTTTCTCTTTGTTTGAAATTTCCATATAACCCTTAAAAATTATATGGGTCACAACAGTATTTGCCATTTAGTTCAATATGCGATCGATTTATAAAAGCAAACACACAATTCAAACAAACAACCTAACAAACATTAAACTATCAGGAGTAAAATTTAAAGACAGTTTTAGCAATAAAATCCCTTAAAATTTATAATGGGCGCACAGAAAAATGTTTTGTATCAATGTCACTAACTAATTCATGTCACTTTATACATAATAATACAATATTTATATGCTTGTGTATGCGTGTTGTTGCAGTTGTATGTGTAGTTATTTGATATTGTGGGACTGTAGATAATACTCGTAATTGCCCCTAAAATATGGTTTAAATATGTAAATGTAAATTTTTAACATATTTAGTTGGTTATGGCAGTTTAAATTTAATAAAACAAAGTTTGTCTACATTTTCAGGCATTTTCATTTTAATAATTGAATTTGGAAATTTGAATTTTGCATAATTAATTAAATTTTTTTTTTGTATGTTAACAGCCTATTAAAGCACTTAGGCCATCAAAAAGGATTTCCAATGGCATTTTAAATTGTCGGTTAGAATAAATTTTTGAAATTTTGTTCTTATGTAAACAGCACCCAAGCTGTTTACAGAATAGAGAAGAAACACGCATCTGCAAATCTTCAATTAAAATGTAAAATAAGATATCATAAATAAATTAAAAAATTAATTTATTTTTATTAATTATGAATCTTGTCGAACTTTCTAATAAGTACAATACAATATTTTGTGATTTGTACATATGTAGAACCCAAATGGTTACAAGTACCAGAGTTTTCCTTTCCTAAATTAAGAAGGATTTTTTTTTATTACCTAGCAATGTGTTGGACCAATTTTTGGTAGTCAAAGCAGCTACGACGGAATATAAGAAGTCGGATTCATATTGAAGCTACCTAAGTAGGAAAAAAAACATATTTTCTTTACAAATTTTGTTAAACGAAGCTTCGTTATTAAAATCAATATTT
Source organism: Thecocarcelia acutangulata (assembly GCA_914767995.1). NCBI lineage: Eukaryota > Metazoa > Arthropoda > Insecta > Diptera > Tachinidae > Thecocarcelia > Thecocarcelia acutangulata. Next base: position 31,578,356 of record OU612094.1, on the reverse strand, counting down.
TAATTTTTTGAATGCACGAAAATGTCACATGTTTAATATATTGAGATATTTTATGGCGTGATAGCGAAAATAAACATATGACGCTATATGAGTTGTCTCATCAGACGAGTCAAGGTTATTTCAGGGATACCGCAAAGCTCCGTTCTCTCTCCTACCCTATTTCTGATTTTCCTCAATGACCTTCTCTATCAAACATCCAACTCTATCCACTCTTTTTTGCGGATGACAGCAGTATTTGCCACTCGTACTCTTAGTTATAGGCCCAGCCTATCAGAGATCGCGACGGGGTCTCATCAAACGAGTAAAGGTTATTTTAGAAATACTTTGCGGTATTTCTTCTCGTTTCTTTCTCCTACTCTATTTCTTATTTTTCTGAATGATGTTCTATGTCTTTTGCAAATGACAGCAGTATTTACTTTTTGCACTCATTTAGGCCCACATAAGATCCCCGAACGGGGTAGTAAATATAGGGTAGATTTCAATAACATGCTAACAGAAGTACATGACCGTGAATGCTACAACGTTTGTACTCATAGATGGTATAGATATTGAGGAATCGGATGTTCTTTATATTCTGTGAGTGAAAATTCAACGCTTTTAAAAAACGGTGCACACCACACTATATACCACCTATATCAAACCGAAAATAGAATACAATTCTCATGTTTGGACCCTTGCCCCGAAGTATATTTTGGAGTTACAAAAGAGACTGAAGAAGCTTATCGCTAGGGTGCTCAGCACTATTGAGTAGGGTATCCAGCTCCATTGACTCACTGGTGCATGGCCACAGTGTGGGGTGAGTTGCTCTGTTCTATCGTAACTGCAATCGAACATATACACAAGATAAAATTATTTGAACAAATGGTTACAAGATGTCCCAAAACTAGATGCACATTACCCACAAAGACATGCTAGTAATTTTTAAGTTCAGCATATTACGACCAAAAGTCGTTAATTCGTTTTTGGGCCCCACCCATACCCATCTTAATAGTTCGGAGTGACATCTCTCCTCATGTTGCCTACTTGATCAATCCAGCTATAGCTCGTCTGGATAGTATCACGTGACGCCGGCTGATCTAAAGAACTTCATTGCTCTTCAGACCAATTGAATTCAATTCAGTTGGTCTGAAAACAATTTATAAACATTGTAAAAATTTTACTTATTTCTTTTGAGTTGCTTGAAAGTTTTTTTGCGGTTTCTGTTTCTGGTTCTCTAAAAGAAAGGCAACACAAAAATTCTGCTTCTGTTTGTCTTCTTCTAGTTATTTAATGTTTTTTATTTTCTTTATTTATGTTGATTATATTATCCATCATTGAGTTAGTTGTCTGTTGGTTTAAAGTTTCAATTTGTAGTCATCAAAAATGATTTTTTGCTTTATTATATTTCAAAATTAAATTATTTTTCTCTCGTTTTCATTTATTTTATTTTATTTTTTCGTTTTGGTTTTTATCTACACTTGACCGTTGCCTACATTTAGGCTCCTTCATATATTTCTGCACACCCATCATAAAACATGCTACACAGTCATGGAAAACTTTTTCATCATCGTGTTTGTATGCATAAGAAATTCTCTGGTGTCCAATGAGAACAGACATATATTTGATGGCTTTTTATGCCAACCACTTCACTGAAATTCTTTGTATCCACAATTGAAATTAACCAGAAGTGTTCATGTTTTGCGAGTTTTTCATTGCAACACTATTTTGTACGACATTAGGTGGTAAAGTTTTTGCAAAGCCAATTGCTAAGCTATACTTCGTGATAAAATTATTAACGTATATTTGCCAGATAACAAATAATTGGAATTTGATATAAAATCATGTTGATATATAACTAACTCAATCATGTTGATATGGGGTGGTCCAAAAGTCACCATAAAGCTTAAAATTTTAATAACTATCTGTTTTGATGTTACAAAATAATAAAATGGAATTTTTTTTATATTTTTTTTATTGCAACTTAGCCTTAGTTAAATCTAGAGTTTTACCGGCCAGATGAATCAGTTTCATTGTTACAATTTACAATTCAAGATTCAGTTTTCCTTGATATTCAACATCAGACAAGCATGAGTAATGTGTCGTTTTCTATAAAATTCTGTTTTATATGTGCGTTTTTTTCTGCTTTGTTTAAAATTATGTTTAAGAATTAGATTAAAGCAAAAAAGAAAGAAATAATATACTTTTATCTAAAATACACTGCGCGTCATCAGGTTAGCGCGAACAGTATCAGGTGGCCAGGTTTCTTATATAAAAAAAATATTTTTCACGAAATCATACTTTTTATATTTATATTAATCCATGTAGTAAAAAATTTATGAAGATGTTCTCAAAATATAAATTACCTCACATCATTTGTTCAAAAATTCCTCTTTCGGATGGGATTTACATATATAGGCTGACTTAATATGACCCCCTTAATTATTTATAAGTAAACAATGTTATCTACACAAAAGTTCGTTTGTATTGTGCTCCACACGGCGAATTTATACAACGAATATTTGCCGGCGAATTCGTCACGATAGACAAAGTGCGTTGTTCGTCGCAGTTGTGTTACTAGCATTATTCTACGTCATCAGACTAGCGCCCCCCCAAATAGAATATAAATTATATAGTTTTACCTTTGCAGTTACTGTCATCAATATTTTTGTGCGGCTTGAGATATTCAATATCTTCAAACAATTACAAAATATGGGAAGAGGAACGGTTATATCTATGGAAGAAAAATCGAAAATTAAAGCATATTGTGACGCAGGACTATCTCTCCATAAAATCGCCGAAAAAACTGGAAGACACAGGAAAATCATAGCAAATTTTCTTAAAAATAAAGAAAACTATGGAAAAAACTTTAAAGGCGGTTACAATCTCAAGCAGATAGGAGAGCAATGTTGAGGGAAGCATCTAATTCCCACGACTCGTCTGCCAAAATTAAAAGAAAAAACTCGTGTTAAAGCGAGCCTATCAACGATGCAAAGGGTAATAAGAAAAACAGCATATTACAGACACAGAAATTGAAAAAAAACCACCACTTAATACGCTAAGAAAGGAAATGCGTCTTTTCAGATGGAAAGAATTTCAATTTAGAAGGAAAAAAGTGAATTTCGTGCAGTGTTTAAGCACTGAAAGATACAATAGGAAACCTCGCTAAACATTACGGTGAGTCTGCTCTGTCAGAATACATGGCAAAATATTGGATTGCTGAATTTAAACGCGGCTGAACAAGCACTGCAACAATAGTCGCACCATCAACAGGAACGCCAAAATAGGTAATTACTGAAGAAAATATCAAGATAATCCTCGATATCGTTATGAATGATCGCCGAGCCAAATTCCATGAGATTGTTGTTATGGTAAACATATCATATGAATGTGTGCTCAACATTTTGCATGAGCATTTGCATATGATAAAGCTATCGGAAAGTGGGTGCCGCGTAAGCTCAGTGTCGAACAAAAACGAGTTTGACAGACCACTTCACAGCAGTGTTTGCACATGATAAAGTGTAATCCTGTTGATTTTTGGTATCGACTAATAATTATTGATGAAACGTGGGTCCACCATTACACACCTGAAACCAAAAATCAATCGAAACAATAGGTGGAAGGTAGTGGAACTGCGCCAAAGAAGGCGAAGATGACGAAATCGGCTGACAAATTTATGGGCACTGTATTTTGGAATGCGCACGGAATATTGCTCAAAGATTATCTTGAAAAGGAATCACAGAAAACTATTATCGTGCATTATTGGATGAATTAATTGATGCCATGGAGAAGAAACGACCACATTTAAAGAAGAAAAATGTGCTCTTTCTTTAAGACAACACAGCATTAGATGCGATGCTAAAATTCCTTGAAATGCACTTCGAATTGGTTGACCATTCACCGTATATATGTATATTTCTGATTTTGCTCCTTGTGACTATTACCGATTTCCAAACTTAAAAGAATGACTCGCAGGAAAAAGATTCATATCAAACGAATAACGGCCCTATTCATAAAAAATATTGTATGTTTATTAAACACTTATTTGACAAATATTCAATAGAAATTTGTCAAATAACAGTTTAATAAACATACAATATTTTTTATGAATAAGGGCATAAGTGATTACCGAAACTAAAGTGTATTTTGAGGGGTTCCTAAAATCGTATTATTCAGATGGTATAAAAAAGTTAGAATATCGTCTTACTAATTTGTTAAATTTTTGTTGAACTTTTATAATTTTTTAAATTAAAAATTGTTTGGTTTGTACATATGTACAACAGGTTTTTAGTTCAAGTTTTTCCTTTCTTAATTTTTTCTTAAGAAGGATTTTTTACAATACAAATTTGCTGTGATCAATAATTATTGATTGAAGAAGACAAGAAAAATAATAATCAAATCTTTAGCTGGGGGACAACTAGCTGTTTCGTAGTCGCTACACTACTCATCAGCACCCACTGGGATTTGAACTCGGGTCATGACGTATCATGATCTACTGCTTTAACCACTAAGCCACCGAGCATTTAATTATTTTCTATCTATATTCATCTCATACTGAATCACATATGCATTTTGTTAATTGCCCACATTGTTTGTACAGCGTTTGCTGTCTCAGAACTAGCGGTATTTATTTTATTTATTAACATACATATTTTTGTATTTAATATTCTCCGGACCCAGTTGAGAAATAAATTGTTTTTGAAAAATAATGGGGTTTTCCTACTTAGGCAGCTTCAATATCAATCCGTACTCGTATCTCTATTCGTTCTAAATCTAAATTTGCAATCAACTTTTACTTGCTAATAGACTAAAAAGCTTCGTCCATGTCAAATAAAAAATACAAACTGTTTGTTTGTGGCTTCTTATACTGTTTATATATTGGTATTTCGTAAGAGCTACCCTCAGCTATTCTTAAAACATTTTTATTTTTAAATTCTCACTGTTTTTTGTTTTTCTTAATATTGGGATACATATAAAATATTTTTAAAGGCTCCAAATCTACTGGTGGTTAGGGTAGCTCCTATGAAATGTCAATTTATAGACAGCTAAGAAACATAAAAACAAGCTGTTTGTATTCTTTGATGGGAAGCAATGTTGGCAGCCAATAAAGTAAATAAACTCAGTTATTTTAAGAATTAATACTTTTTTTTTTTTGCGATTTTAGCTTCTTTTTCAAGTTTTCAATATTAAGGAAAACTTTTATTAAATCAGCAAAAATGTTTATTAAAAGCCATTATATATTTGACCTAAGAAGTTTATTGGATTTTTTTTTATATAAGATGAGAAGTACAATACTAAATAAATATTTAATAAATGAATAAATATATAAATGAATAAAGTTATTTGATTAAGAACTTCCAAATAAAATTGCAAAAACATAATAAAACATTTTGCACAAAACAAGGCAGCAACGCCTTTGTATACACCAACTCGCCCACTTAAGCTTCTTGTACTTTTAAAACTGTTCTCATTTTATTTTATTTATTTCATTTTATTTTTTATTTCTTTTTTTCCTTCTTTTTTTTTGTGAAACTTAAATGAACATGTGAAACGTTTTCGTTTTGTATTATAATATAATAATAAGTTTGTCTATATAGTAGACTGAGTGTTGTACTTTATTATCTGTTACAAAAAATACAAAAGAAAAACACACAAAATTTCTTTTTTATTGCTGTTGTATAGCACAACCCCCGCCCCTTGAGATATATAAATACGATAAGGTTAAGGTTCATCAACAGAAAGTTAAGTTTTTCTTAAATATATTTCCATTCTTCTTAAATTTACAAAATCATTTTTGTTTGTAAACGTTTTTTTATGTTTTTTTTTTCACGGCAAGTAAACGAAAAGGAACAAAACTCAACTGTTTTTATCGCACAATCCACTTCACTTATATATGTATATATACATATGTTGTTATGTATTTTGATTGGTTATTTAACTTAAGTATACGTGATATTTATTTATCTCGCTACGTTTATTTGTTGGAACGTTTTATTCTTTATTTTTACGATTATCATCTGTTCTTCATAAAACAGTGTGTTGAAATAATGTGGGTATTTATTAATGTCGTGACCTTGAAAACGCCTGTAAGTATACTACACAAATAATCAAGTTGTGTTGAGGAATTAAGTTGCTTTCAAAGTATTTGGGTTCGCTTTAATGTGTAACTTTAAAAAAAACGTCTATAATGTGTATGGAATCTAAAATTTTAAATGTTTTTCTCGAAACAAGCTTTTTTTTTTGAGTCATGACGTTGTGACAATAAAGGAACAATGCATTCATAGAAAAGGTAATACGTTTTATTACTTCGATAAAATCTAAAGGGAACCGTTTCTTTACAAAAAATCTTCTGTTTATATCAACCTTTCATGAAAAAAGTTCCTATCTCATCAACTATGATGGCCCGCCATCATAGTTGAAAATATAATCGGTTATATCTTCCACTTTATGTTGAGAACAGTATTATAGAATTGAAACTTTACAACAACATATCGAATTTTTTAAACTGTGGACCAAAAATTATACCTATCTCTTTTAAAAATTTTCGTTAAAGATATGCAATTAAAACTGCTCGTAATTCAAGAAAAATCCACTGGTATACATTTAAATAGACTACGCAATCAGTTTGGTAAATACACGCTTTCCGTTTACACATAAACGATACAAATACATGCAAACATACATTAAACACTTTTCTTTTCAATGAGTGTACACTGTGATTATGTTGCGGCAATTTACTCGCCATATGAAAATTACAAACATAAATAGTTTTATAATTTGTCTTAGCATCTATTTCTAGCGCTTCTGCTGCTATAATCTTACAGATTTTAATTTCCTCAAAGAAGGTAAACTTTTATACAATTCTAACAAGGAATTTTTTTCTTGATTCGTTTTAAGTGCTCATCTTCCATCATTTCACTCTGCCAAATTTTCTTTGAAATGACAAAATTTTGTGCTCGAGAACACAAACATTCAACATGTTGATGCTTCATATATTTGTACAAACAAGCAAACACACCCCTTAAACGACGCTAAATGTTTGCACAAACGTAAAATTTTGGAATATTTGCCAAGCATTTTATGTACTTTATATGGTCCTTACATGCAGTCCACACCTAACTTCAAACGCAGTTAAAACATGAAGTTAAAACTTACTGTTTAAATATCTATCTGTTTAAGTCGGCGTACACGTAGTGATGTTAGAGTTATAACTTCTCATAGTAAAGAATTAAAAATGGTGGAAAACAACTACAAATAGCAGGCTGTTGTCAATTTAAGTTATAACAGAGTTTCCAAATGAAATGTTCTAACAACCAAGTTATAACTTTAACCAAACTTCAACATGAGCGGTCCACATTTAACTTTAACTTGCAGTTAGCGTTAAAGTTAGTGTTTTCATGTCAGATGAAGACCGCACTTTAACTAGATATTTGATAAAATTAGAAATTCTTATTTTGAATACATTAAGTATGGGCAATAGAACAAATAAATTTATTAATTTATTTAAATCCTTATTTAAATTTTCTTCTTTTGTTATATTATATTATATTATATTATATTATATTATATTATATTATATTATATTATATTATATTATATTATATTATATTATATTATATTATATTATATTATATTATATTATATTATATTATATTATATTATATTATATTATATTATATTATATTATATTATATTATATTATAATGTTTCCAGTAACATTTTTTTTATTATGTTCTTATATTGTAGTCAACAAAAATAGAAATTAGTTAAATTCAAGTGCGACAAAAAACCCAGTATGGACAAGAACCTGCAGTCGTGTCGTCTTGCTGTTGCCTAAATAAACGTTCGCATTTATATGCATGTATTTTATATTTTACATATTGAAGTCGGTTGTTTGCTGGCTTCAATGTGTTTAATGCTTTAATTTTAAAATAATTTAAGTTGAATATAAGCATAACAGAAATATATTTATTTTATAGTTTTAGGACATTGAGTTCATTAAATATTTCATTATTATTTAATCTGTTTGCTTTGTTAAACGATTTAGCTGTAAAATATTTTTGGATATGGCCACACTGTTTGCCAGTATTTATAAGGACATAAAACATTTGTTAACTTTATTTTGCCAAGTTCATCTATCTCGCTCGTACTAATATGATTTTTTTTTTTTTTTTTTTTTTTTTTTTTTTTTTTTTTTTTGCTTTTTATCAATTGTTTTTGGTCCATAATTTTACGAACGCTAACGTACGATTTCGTTGGACAGCAACTCGGATTTTGTGCTTAGCAGCATTAGCTTTGAATTTTAAAGTTGTTATGGATTAGTGAACATAGATGAATTTTTGTTTATACAGTTTTTGCAAAAAAAAATGTTTCTAACATTTAAACTTATGTATAAAATTAAATCTGGTTCGTATAAACACCTGCGAGTAACGCTTGAAAGATTTCCAGGAGCACACGTTTATATAATCATGTATCCAAGTTAATTAATTGTTACTGACACTAAAACATGTCTCACAACTACAGGGTGGCCAAAAGTGATGTCTCATCAGTTATTGAAAATCGCTACAGGGGGTTGATACGAATCACTTAGTGGTGGAAAACTTATAATTTACACGTTGAGAATATGTCGTTGCAATGAAACCACAAAATCGCAAATCGCATTATTATCGTAGACCGGGAGTAAATTGTTGATTATTTCACTCTTTCAATCTTAGATTAAGAAGAGTTGGAAAAAAGTTTCATTACGGCTTAAGGCAGCTCTTGTCTGGAGAACAACTCTCGCGTCATCGTAATTATTTCTTAAGTCTTGTTGTTGTTGTTCGGTCATCGGGAGTTTTGCGTCTCGATCTCACTGCTTAACTGTTTCCCTCAACTAACTGTATTAGCTTACAGTTTTTTGTATTAGGTATTTCACGCGGCAGCTTCTAATGTGAAGGCATAAGTCGTTATAGTTAGTCACAGCGCCGCTACAAATTAATGTTAATACCATCGTGGGCATAAGTTCTTCGCAAAGTATAGCATGCTGTACATGCTATACTTTGCAAATTTATTTGTAACTGTATAGTTAAATAAATAAATAAATACTTCAGATGTGATGACGTGCAAACAAAATGTAGTGTAATTTGACTGTCACAATAAATCTCAGTAGATTTCTGTCTCACGAGTTCCAATCAACATATTAAGCCTTGTATGATAGACAGAAATGCCCTTTACCAGTATATATAATTAAACTGAATTTATACTATACACAAAAAGTGAAATATATTGATAAAAAAATACTTGAATCTTTATTGTAGCACGATTCGCTAGCCAACCTAAACTTCAGTTATGATTGAGTGTCGAAATTTAGAGAGTAACAGCCTTATTTAAAAAACTGAGCATTTAGCTTGTTTTTTTTAGCTAAACAAAACAAAAATGAATAAATGAAATACTCGTTATATTTTATAACTCAACTAAATATTTTGCAAAAGCCTTTATGTGAGTATTTTCAAAAAGATGTAGAATCGGTTAACAAAAATAATTTTTCAAATATTTTTTAGTGAAATTTTTATTTTGCTTTAGAAAAGCAATAATTTAAAAAGCTTTTGCAAATCTATTTTTCTTTTGTTCTGTGTTTCCATGAAACTTGAAGCATTTTCGAAAGAAATAAATAAATAAGTAATATTTCCCTAAAGTATGCTACACATTTTAATATTTGCTTTCAACTTGCCAGCTGCATCAAGTTTCTTACAAGTTTATTTTCTTATATGCAATTTAAATACTTTAGTAAACATATTTTTTCATAGTTTAATACATTCTTACATATGTATGTATGTATGTATGTATGTATATGTGCATGCACACATACACACATTTTTGTTTTTTTCTAAACAAAATAACTTTGAAGCAGAAAAAAGTTTAATTTTTGTTTGTTATTCAGTTTGTAGCTTAACACGTTCAAGACTCGTCCATTCATTCAAAAAGTATAAAAGTGCAACATGAACTGCAGAAATTGAATACCAAATCACATACGAAGCTGGGAGCAGGGAAATAAAGTGTGTAACATGTTTTTCGTTTAACAAACAGATTAAAGGATTCTAGAAAATGTTAAGTTGTTAAGAAAAAATAAATTAGTTCATTTATTTATTTTGAGCATGTACAGCTTCTTTGGAAGGGTGTTTTGACAAATTTATTTAATATTATTGTGGAAATTTCAAAGGGAATTTATAGTTGTATCCTTAAGAATTTTAAATAGAAGTAGAGAGAGAGCATTAATAACTTGATGATATAGTAGTCTGTTTAAGGATTATTTTAATAGCAAATGCATATTTTATTTTAATTAATCAAGGGGTTGTTGAGTGTAGGCACTTATGTATAATGTTTGTAAATTAAATATTAATATGAATATAGCTGTTGGGGTATAAAGAGTGGTTTTAGGATAGTTTCATAATAATTATATTTTTGATTACAGCAGAATTTACAATTTAATTTATACTTGCAAACTGAAAAGTAAAAAAATACTAAATTAGATGTAGGTTAGATGTCATTTATGCCATGATTAAAATTCTATGCTCTCCGGCAAAATTCAACCATAACTTAACGTTTTTTTTTTTATCGACAAGGCAGTTTTTTTCATTATGGCTGCGAAGTACCTATGCAAATAACGGGTGGCTGTCGGGACTGTATACTAGTCACAGTAATTCCTTTGTAATCCTGGCTGTATGAGATGTGGCTGTGTCTTGTTAATATCACATGTTAATGAAGCCTAAAGCTTGCAGCTGTGGCGTTAATCTACGATATATCGATAGCGCTCTCCATTCACAGTTACCATTACGCCGTTTTCATTTTCAAAGAAGTAAGGTCCAATTGTTCCTCCTGACCAATTTGCACACCAGACTGTCACCTCAGCCACAAGGTAGCTGATGAATAATTTGAGATCTTTCCATTGCTCAGAACCGACTATTCTGTTTATTCCCATATCCAATCAAATGAAAATATGCCTCGTCACTCATTATGATTTTTTTATGAAAATCGGGATTGTCATGAGCGAACTATAACATGCTATTGGCATATGTACGGTGGCGTAAATGGTCTTGTGGAAAAAAGGTCTTTTGCCGATTGAATCTTAGATGGAAACAAATGCAAATCCTTGTGCAAAATTGAGGCCAAAGTTGTTCTTTAAAGACCTAGCGACGTCGTCCAGTTGAGATTGATGGATTGTTTTGAACACTTTTTTTTTTTCTTGGACCAGTACTCAGGGGATGACCCCTATACATATGCAGTGCATCGTACCAGAACTAGGAAAATAGGGCTTTCTTGAGCAGCAGTAATGTTTTTAGTCGATCTAGCAGTACGTTATGGTCCATTCTTGTGCCTATCTCCTACAGACACTCTTTCTGCTAAAGCTTTCACTATATGATAAGTAGTGCATTTTGTTGGCACGTTGTTTCTCTTAAAATTTTCACGGAAAACTCTCATCGTCGCAGTAAACAATGATAGATTTTGATAAAATGTTTTATTAATTAACACACGTTGGTGTATCGAATATTTTTTCATAATAAATTTGCCACGTGTCTACTTTACGACTGCTAAATATGAACTGTCCAGACTAATGTTTACCAAAATGGCGGCAAACTAAAGTAGTATACCTTCCCGGTGGACGCCCGGTATTAAAATTTTTATCGAATAAAAAGTGCACACTATACAAACATGTACTCATTTCGCACTCTACTGTAGCTGAACAAAATAATCGTCCAAAAGTACGTACATTCCCAACAAACACTAAGGTTTGCTTTCAAATTGAGAATGATTTGAAATCTTTTGCTATCTTGAAACGTTTGCTACTGATCTTTGAAACGTTTGCTACTGATTTGAATTCAAATTAAAAAAACAATAGTGTTCTCAACAAAAAGGGAAAATTATTTTCAAATTGTGAAATTCATTTATTCTCAACTCGGTTTCAAATGTAATTCTCAAATGTGGATTGTGATGTGGAACACAAATAAAAACTAATTGTTGCTTGACAAATTTACACTTTTTTTGATTTATTTGCAAATTTTAATTTGAATTTTCTATTATTATTGTTTTTTTCCTTAGTCTTGAAATTCTCGAAAGGATGAAATAGTTGGTTTCTCTTGGATCCAAATCGCACTCAAATCAGACAATCTCATTATTTTTTATTATTTCACTTTTTTATGATTTTTTCATGCGGTTTTACCTCTTTAAAAATAATTTTTCCTCACATTTAATTACATATTTCTAGCAAACAATTCACATTTATTCATCTTTTCCCGAATTTTAAAAAATTTTTGTAAGTGAATTTAAAATGTTGATATTTTTTTCAGTAAATGCTGACACCTTTGTTTTATGATTGGTAGTTATACTCAAAATCAAATTGATAAAACACTGAGTATCAAATGTTTACATTCAAATTGTTCTTAATTTTGATTCAAATGTTAAAATCAAACCATCGAAAAAGGCTTGAAGAGCATGTTTGATATCAAGTGATAAAGTCATTTTATACCAAATGTTTGATTTAGTGTTTGTTGGGTTTGAATATTTCCTTTATGTATTTATTAAAACTGTTTGAAATTGGCGCAATAAAAAAAGTTCAGAAATTGCTATCACCTAAAGTGAATAAACTGTTAAGTTGAGTTCACGAAAAATTACCAAATTGTCTAAATATTTTTTTTATTGTTTATGTCAAGAGAATGCTTGTAAACACATTCCTCACCGACATTTTCCCATACAAAATCTGTTATATTCTGGCTTATCTTTTCAATTTTGGTTTGTTAAAAACTGTTTTTATGAAAATAAGTTTTCTTTGTTCTCTTTTATTTGTAAATTTTGTGGGTTTTTTGTCCTTTTTACAATGACTGGGTTGAAAACTCATACATACTTTGCTAAACGGAGAAATGCATGCACTATAGTGGGTCAACGCACAAGAGGTTTAAGTTCAAAAATGGAAAAGATATTGTACTTCCATTCATTCTGTTTTTTGTATTTCATTTATATTTTTTTACAATATCATTTTTGTTGGTTTTTTTAGCAAGGTTTTTTTTTTTTTTGTTGTTTTATTATTATGCTTACTTACTGCTAGTGTTGTATTAATTCAAAAAATGTCTGTCCTTTGCTGTCTTTTCATACTTTTGTTCAGTGTTATTTTTGCTGTGAAACAGTTAACGACAAATTCATATCCTGTCGCTGAATATAATACATACGTTCATTTTGGTTCGTGTAATTGTATTTGTAACTACTAATAAATATATATGTGTTTTTCTTGTAACGGTTTAATTAACACTTCTCTTCATTTAAAATTTGTTCTTCTCTTTTTTTTTTGCATTGATTCGTATTTCTGCTTTAATTCTGGTTTGATACACTTCAGTTCTCCAACTCAAAATATCAGAACTAATGGTATTTTAGTGTTGAACTTAAATTATAACATACATATATAATTGCATTTGTTGTTAAAAAAATAAATAAATAAATAATAAATCAATAAATGAAATTAAGGAAGAAAGAAAAAAAAACAGGACCACATTAAGTTTTGTGTTCAAAACAAATAAAAAATCAATAAACAAGTTGATTTAACTTTATTTTATTTAAGCAGGGCTGTCGAGTAACTTTTTGTGTTATCTCTCTATCCCTGTCTCTCTCTCCTTTAACCGAAAAACAACAAAATAAATAAAATAATATATTACAGTGTACGCTCGGTATTCGTGACTACTTTTTAATTTTTAACATTGCAAGTTCTATAATATGTGACAGTTTTTAATAAACAAAGTTAAATTTTCGCGACTTTTATCTTTATTTTGTAATTAAAGCAGAAATGTATTCTTTTAAGTGTCAAATAAACTACACAAACTGCTTGGCAAACATGTACAAATTGTACGTTTGTACAAACTTTTGTATTGTTTATGGGGCTGTTTGCTTGTTGGCACAAACATTTGAAGTTTCTAAATATTTTGGACTTTTGCGCTAACATATTGGTGTTTATCGAACAGCTTGTGTTGCTTAGCGCAAAATTTCGTCATTTCAGTGAAATTATTGCAGAGTGAAGTGATAAAAAAGTAGCACACAATATGGAAATTAAGAAGCAAAGACTAATAGCCGCAGAACATTAACAAATTCAGGCATTTTTGTGGAAAAGTTAAAACAGAAATATTTTGAGATCAACAGAAAAATTATAATAATATACTATTGAGTTTTATTCGCTATATGAGCTTCTATTATTGATATCAATTGTTTGCACTTTTGTTCTCTGCTTTTTGATACTTTGAAAAAACAAATCGTCGCAACCAATGGTTGTTCATTTGTTTGAAAGGTGTGAAGAAAAGTAGAGATGTGTGCAAAAGAAACAGCTTTTCTTGTGTTTTGACAGGTATTATTAAAACATTTTTCTTATTAAATTCTCAATAATTTTTTTTAGATTGTTGGGATATGAAGCTAAATGTTTGAGAATATCTTTCGAAAACTTCCGAAATCTACTGATGATTAAGGCAGCTCCTATGAAATGTCGATATATGGACAACTGGGAAACATAAAAAACAAGCTATTTACAATTTTTTGATTGGCACAATTGCAATTTTGATTGGCACAATTGCAATTTTGATTAGCGCAATTTGTGTATGAATAATGCTTGTGTCCTTTATGTGCAAATGTAAAGCGTGTATGTGCCAAACAGTTTGTACTCGTCGTTTTTTTTTTTAAGTTCCGATGTTGATTTTCAATAAAACACAAATTATTTAGGAATCGTTGTAATTTCTTTTTATTATGATAATATTGGTATGCTCCAATTATGGCCTCGACGGCACTCTTCCATCCGGTGGATCAAATGTTCGATGATTCTGAGGCATAATCGAGGTTCTATGCCCCAAATGTACCGAATTATCTCATCCTTTAGCTCTTGCATTGTTACGCTGGCTTATCAACGTCCTCCTTTTCTTTCAAATAAGCCTAAAAATAGAAGTCGTAATAGTGCCAAATCATGTGATCTTGGCGGCACCACGCGTGATAACACAGCCATTGAATTTGTCGCGCTAATTAGCCCTTGTTTCGTTATCTGTGTGGCAAGTAGCACCGTCCTGTTGAAATGGGCCATCAAAGTTCATTATCATCTCATGATAGCGAATACCATTCACAGTAACTGCCTGGCCGTCCTTACTTTCGAAAAAATAGGGCCAGATACCTATAAACTGTACCAAACAGTCACCCTTTGTACCTGCATGGGTTTGTCGACAATCACTCTTGGGTTATCATTCGTCTAAATGCTGCAATTCTGCTTATTGACGAATCCACTGAGGAGAAAACCTGCATCATCACTAAATATTATTTTCTTCGAAAATTGATTATCCACTGTCGCCATATCTTGTCACCATTCTGACCTTTGATGACGCTTGGAATGGTCAAGAGGCTCTAGTTTTTCAGTCAATTGCACCTTGTAAATTGATCATCCACTGTCGCCATATCTTGTCACCATTCTGACCTTTGATGACGATTGGAATGGTCAAGAGGCTCTAGTTTTTCAGTCAATTGCACCTTGTAAGCGTGTAAATGCAACCCTTTATGCATAATATTCATTAACGATGAGCATGAGAGGTATAATTGTTGGGCACGACGACGGATTGAGGTGGACGACTCTTCAACCACACTATCGCGAAAAGCAGCAATATTTTCTGCAGAACGAGCTGTACGAGCATATACGAGCATATACTGGTGTCTTTACATCTCTTACAGACCCGGTTTGCTCAAATTTTTGCACATTTGGACGATACAATTGACCAAAAAATTCACGAGGTGTACGATACGCATTTTGTTTGTTTGTAACGCCCATTTTCATAATAAGCCTGAATTACTTTAACGCATTGCTCGGTTGTGTATCTTTCCATAGTTTAATTTGAGTTAGTCTGAAATTGAGTAATGACAAATGAAATGCTGAAAAAACTGGACATTTAACTGTGGTTCACATTTCACATCGGCCCTTAAAATTTAAGCACCCGATACTAGAATTTTTAGATGATTTTCATGTATCATTTGATCGGTTTAAGTCCGTGATTAACTTTCTTATACAATCGTGGGATCGGCCAAATATTATATGTTTACTGATAAAGTATGTTAGTGTGTACTGAAAATGCAACTGTGTGACACGTTTTTTGATAAGAGCGAGTTTAAAAATGTGCATAAAATGATGATTTTTGTGCGATCAGAATGGCATTAAATGTGAAATACATGAAAATACTGTCTGCACATAGAGAAATAAATTTAAAACAGGTACTTCGTAAACTACTAAGGTAAAATAATTAAATTATTAAGTTAATATAATTAAATTATTAAGGTAATATAAATATTTTTTAATTTTTTAACATAAATTATTGCAATAATTCTAGTAAATGTAATAGTGTGGCACCTACAACACCATTTTGAAGTGATTTTTTTTTAAGTCGGTCATCATTAACATTTTTCTGTGATTGAATTGTACGATCGTGTAGGAGAGTGAATTAGGGCTTTTATGTAGGAAAAGTTCAATATATTTTAAAGCCAACTAGACATTATAAAAAAATGAAAAATGCAGATCACTTTAATTCAATTTGCGTTTATTACAAATTATAAGGCAAGAAAATGCACTACAAATTTCGTTCGCACAACGGAAAGAGGTCCAGGCAAACTTAAAGAAAGCTAAGTACCTCAGAATGAAAGAACTATTTTATAAGTGGTTAAAAACAAAAAAAAAAAAAAAAACATATATTTTACGATTAGAACCCCAATAAACACTTTGGAAAATGCAAACCGATAGCAGCACTGTATGAACTCTTATTTAAAAAAATTCAGCTCCTATTTAAAAAAAAAATAAATTGACTAAAAAACAACTCAAAATTTCCAGGTTCTTTAACAATATCTAAAATGTAAAACTTATGTACACATACATAATAAAAACATTTGTAGTGTTAATACTAGCACGAAATATTTCAGCAAAATTTTGGCTTCAGTCTGAGCGACAGGTCTGTTTTCAATTAGTCGCGAATATGGAGTGTGTACTGTATATATATATTTAGTGTAACGTGTTGTATATATTTGAAAGTGCGGTTAAACATTGACTTCATACATTTTTATCGTGTGGTTTTATACCTAGTGTTATATGTGTGTGGTCATGTTGTTGTTGCTATTTAAATAACGACCACCTAAAGGTATGCTTTATATGTTTGTTAAACAAACAATAACATTTGTTTACACCTGTGTGCAGTGACAATTACTCGGCATGCATTTAAAAGAAATATATTCGTACACAAATTTATTTATTAATATTATATTCATTCACACATGTTAAAATAATATTACCCAGTTGACCTTGCCTTGCAGGGATGGTTGTGTGATAAGAAGTAATCCCTGACTATGTATCTCGAAGTGAAAGGCGAAACAGATCATTGGTGTTTTTTTTTTTTTTTTTTTAACTAATGATATATATATAATATGATAATATGGCAGATTTCAACAAAATTCAATTATTAATTGTATATATATTCTACAAATGGGATTTAAGACTCATTTTTATCTATCCTTTCATATAACAATTAAGACCATATATTTATGTTAAAAAAGACAAGAACAATAATACCGCTTTGATTTTGCAAAGTAAATGTTTCGTGTGTAAAAGTGATGTAATCTTTCTAAGCTGGGTACCCAAATAGCTCTTTAAAAGCCGCTGTCAAATATCTATAGTATAATTTAGCTACAAATAGTATAATCGAAACTGTTTTCACATACGGAAAGTTTACTTTGCAAAGTAGATTTTCTGGGTGCAAAAGCGTTATAAGTGCTAGAATTTCTTAAGTGTTGAAACTGCATATTGAACATTTAACATTTTTTTATGTGCGAGTTTCGCACAGGAGGAAAAAATTTAGTTGCAAGCAGCGTTGTCAAATCATAAGACTAGATTTTTGATAAGAAAAAAAAAATTTGTTTCAAAAAAAAATTTTTTTTTACTTTGTTACGTTTTTTAAATAAAGTAGAACAAAAAGCCCACGTTTTTTTAATACCATATTTTTCAATTGCAAATATAATATAAGTGTGTAAATTTTGTTAGTGTAAAGTAAAAATATGCTTCTTTATTCTGTAAATGAAGCAAGACATTTTTCGCAAGATTGTGAATTGAACTAATGATTGGTAAAACAAAAAGCTTTTTTGGTTGGGATTTTTTTTTTTTTTAGAGCAAAAAAAAGACAACACTGGTTAAAAGTATGTATCGGTGGGAAGGGTGATTTGTCTGCAATATTTTTCTGTGCACCAATGAAAAATATGGCGAAGTTATATGATAATAAATTATTAGAGTATCAATTCGAACACCCTTTCCATCTCCTCTACCCAACTTCAAAAAAATTTAGTGGACCTCTTTTATATGCAAATAACATTTTGAAAATTGGTCCTAAAACTACGACTTTATTTGAAAATCAATAATTGGGTCGAACAGTGTGCCAGTTAAATACCGTGAAATTTTCGAAGATCGGTTCAGTGGTATGGTCTCCCACAAACTATCGAACAAACAAATTGTAAATAGAAATTGTGTTCAAAATATACACAAATCCGCTTTGCGGATTCTACAATTACAAGTGAATGAATGACACTCGCACTTGTTCGTTACACAGTACTTAAATAATTCACAACTTTATTTACACTTAGTACCACTGTGTATTAAAACTCTAGACTTGCTTACTTTTATAACTTATGACTGTTTTCCATAACATTTCAAAATAAAACTGATTCATTGCCACCGACCTGTCTGCTATTTATGCTTCTTTCTCATCTTCTACAATCATGATGTTCTTTCTAGTGATTCATAATAATTCTGGACTCAAATGTACAAATGTAATTCTTACATATTCACACACATGCTTGCAAATATTAAACAAGTGACAACAATAATAAGAAACAAAATACTAAGAATGCAAGAGTAACAACAACATCATTTGTAGTTGATTTACTTAGAATTTTGCGTACTTTAAAGCATTTGTGGTTCTTTATTTGTGTATTATGTTTATAGTTTAAACTTGTTTGTGTGAATGTGTTGTACGTTTGTAACAAGCAAATCAACGGCTGCACACTGGGTTAGATGTGACAAAAATTATTAACAATAAATATATTTTGTGGCGGAAAGTTGATGATTTCGACGTAGAGAATTCGGTTGCAACAGAATGATGCCACTTGTCTCACAACTAAAGAAGCAATAGACATTTTAAAAGTAAAGTTCAAAAATCGCATTATTTTTCGTAAATGAGGAGTAAATTGGTCACCAAGATCGTACTATAACTTTGGATTTTCCTTTTTTTATTTTTATTTTTTTTTAGAAATGAGAAGTGTACAGCAATAATTGCACAACAGTTCAACATTATCGAGCAGTCATCAAACATGTGATTAATAATTTTGGTAAAAGATTGGTAGCTGACTACCAGCCCATTCGTCGATATCGAATGAAAATGTATGCGAAAGAAAGTTAGTCACTCCCATTCCAATCAATTTGGGTTTGTCTATGTCACTACTGTTCGTTCGCCTGAACCTATTTATTTTAATTGAATTTTGACACATTGTTCGCATAGAATAAAGTTAGAAAAACCCAAATCAATTTTCTTTCGCCTAGAATGCGAATGAACTTAAGCTTTCGACATTGGCGAACTGGCTGTAAGTCTCAGTAGGCGACCATCACTTGACCGACATAATTTTTCATTTTTACCCGAAAGTTAGTTATAATAAAATAAAATCAAAATTTGTTGAGTATCTAAAAAACAGTATGTTTAGAGTGAAATGGATTGGAATCGGTAAAAAACAAATTCCGGAAAAATACGAGCTAAGGCCTTTCTACATGAAACCAGCATGATGTATGATAATATCCTTTAATAAAACAGGTCCTTCAATTTGTAGTTTTTGATGAACAGTCCTCAAAAAAACTTGTCATGCTTTCCATATAGGAAACTGAATCTGTTTTGTATTTCCTTTTATGTGCTTTTACTTCCATATCAGCTTTGCATAATTTTTTTCCTTTTGTGTTTAAGAAAAGTAATACAATAAATTGAATTTCCAGTAAATTAAATTAACAAGTTTTGTTGAAAATCAAGTCAAGTATATTAAAAAGTTTGCATTCGTGCCAAACGGGATGAGAGGAAAGAAAAACTGTAACTACTTTTCGTTCTGTACAATAACCATCAATTCTTTTCTTGCCATACTTCTGTTTTAATGTTTAAATGAACCCAGACAAATTATTATGCCTGAAAACTAAGCAATTTTAAATGGTTTCAAATATGCTTCATTAGTTCCAAGAGATGATTTTTAAAAACAACTAAATATAATTTCAAGTGAACTAGACTATTAATTAAAGACAATTTTTGTAATAGAAAATTACTATAATCGCCTTAAAATAACTTTATTAAACAGCATTTTTGCACAACTGTATGTGTATATGTATAAAATAAACAATTTTATTACTATAATAAAAACATTTCATTTTGCGGATGCTTTCATTAGGAAAAATTGTATGTGCCTTAAAATATGCAATACTTTTTTATTTTCTTGTATCTCTTAGCTTTAGATTGTATTATTATATTTTTTATTATTTAACTTGAACATCAATGGAAGGAAAGTCACTCTTAATCACATTTTTAAGACACAAATGCACATTTATACTCCAGATGATGTCATCGTTTATTCAAACTTCATGTTATATTCAAACATTATTTTTTTCCCATTTACACAGGATTAAAGGGAATTGCTAGAACTGAACACTCCCATTGTACGTTTTATAGCCTCTAGGATGATATTATCGCTATAGTAGCTGAGCACCATTATTGCAAGGTGCTGTGCTGCAGACATTTTATCGCTTTTTAAATATATGTATATACACCACAGTAACAAGAAAGAATTGCCAACAATGGCAATACATATATTCAATAGCTGTCATCGTTTGCAACCCAACATTGCTCAACATTTTTATTGGTTTGTTGTCATCATTAACGTTTAAAGTAATTCAATTTCATTGTTTGTATGCTGTTGTCATTCAGTGTTATTTTGTCCTTTCCGTTTCTATTATGCATGAAAGTATTTGTTTGCTTAAAATATATTTCAATGGATGCTTGACTGACTTGCCTGTTGGTTGGTTTTGTAAACCAGCAGAAGATTACAAAATAAGAACTTTTTTGTGTTAATAAGAAGTTTTTAAAAAATAATTTAATATCAGGTCAATAATGTCGATTTTTTTTAAATTTAATTTATTAAAATAAAATCAGTTGATACATAATACAAAATATTGATCTGCTTCGGTTTTGAAATAAAGAATGAATCAAGCCTATTTCGGATTCTGAAGTGAAATTTTCCCACCTACTATTTTCCAAATTTTCCCCGGCCTTGTGGCTGGTTAAATATTCTGGTCGTTTTTCATTGATTGCCCTGTGATCGTTTCACACGATTTCAACTCTCTTCCTCTGCGTTGATTTGGCTGGTTGGTCGGGCTTTACATATAACTTTGATTCCATTTTTCATAAAAAAAAAAAATACAATAAAATAAAATAAAAAATAATACGATGCAAAAAGGAGACATGCAAAATTGCCGCTCAATCTCTCTGAGCTTTAATTCATATGGGACGCAATTTCCTAGCATTTGAAAGAATTCCAATGCTTTTAAACGTAAGAAAATAGTTTGTTGTGTGACTCGCAATGATAATGCATAATCTTCTTTCGGTTGACAACAATAATCGTCGAGAAATACTGCCAATTCCTCATCTTCACATATTTTCGGCTTACCAGGTCTTTCCTATTTCTTCTGTGTCGAAATCGCCAGATTTGAATTGCCAACCACCGTTCATAAATTTTTGCTGACTGTGAGCTTCTACTAACAATCGATAACTTTCAGCAGCAATTTTTTTTAAATGAAAGCATTTTATCAGACTTCCTCGCAAAACATCTTTTTTAGGCATTATTATGGCGATTCGACATTATTATGGCGATTGATCGATATCCCTGTCCTCAGGGAAGTGTATTTTTGGCAATATCGTCAGCGATGTTGTTGCCATTATTGGCCCCGTACCCATTTTAGGACTAGGTTAAAATGTCTCGCTATCTTGTTTAAAGATGTCCGGCATTCGTGAGCTAGACTAGAATTGCTATATATTAAAATTAGGGAATCGGTGGCGGCCTTGCTGTCCGTTATTATTATGATATTTCTACCGGTATTTCAGCTTTGAGAACATTACATCCGTCTGGTAGTCTGAAGGATATTTTAGTGTTGAATTCTTCTATGTACGTGTATGTTTTTCCCGTTCTAGATCCATTCGTGTAAACATAGAAGGATCCGGGTTCTTGGGAGGATTCCTCGATTTGGTAGCCAAAGCTCCGTGAGAATAATTGTGGGTGCAGTAGTCAGTTGTGAAAAAGATTTACATCAGCTACTGCCTTTACGGCCTTATCTGATGATGGACCAGTTCCACGGAGTGAATTGTTGAGGGGTTGGGGCCTTCTAATCCCTCCTGTATGCAATTTCTCAGCAATCAATGGAAACAAGGCTTAATGAGTTGGTAGGCCGAAGCCCACTAGCAGTATGAGCCCTTAAACCAACTCACCCGTCAGCCATCACCATTGGTTCCTTACAGTACAGGTATCTGTTGTAAAGACAACAGACCCCCGAAAAAAGCCACGCCAAGCAACTATCAAGAATATTAACACCCCCTTCCTGCGTTTTAGGTTTCAACCACAGCCAGAACGTTTCAGCGAAGGTAGTCAACTCAACCATGATCAGCCCGGGTTGAACTGCAAGCAGAACCCGGGGGCCATGCTGATCACTGTTCTGCCAATTTATACCCTTGGTAAGGGTTTCGGAAGCCAATACAACATAAATAATGCGACTTCCTAAAGTTTTATTTGCTACAACAAACGAGGGACCCCTTCCCCTCTATTCCCAAAAAAACAGAGTGCCCTAGTTAGGAATACGCCAAGGCAAAACCTGTTCGCCGGGGGGTTTAACCACAGTCAATAAGATTACAGACTAGGTCCTTTCAATCTTAAGTATGTTGGCGTGTTTCCATGATCTATGGGTCCATGCTCCTGCCGCGTTCAGCCTGATCGTGGTTTCTAGTGCTATCTGCCTGGCTTCCAAGTCACATGGCATCTAGCTCATTGGTGCAAGAAGTTTTTTAGTTGGTGTTGTCCTCATGGCTTCGTGGTCAGTATTGCCATGGTTCGACTAAATTTCTCAATTTGCAGACTGTTGATTGCGGAGTCCAGTGATTTCCTTCATACTGATACTCCATAGAAAATGATTGGTTTTGTAACCATTTTCTGCAGGTTTTAGACAGATTCGATAATGGTTTTAAGCACAAATAACCACATTCGGCGAACACAAGTGCTGTTCTCTCAAGACAATGCACTAGGGCAAACGTGTGTAATCACTAGAGCAAAAGTCCATAAATTGTGCTACAAACTGCTAGCCTCCCTCCTCCAGCATATTCTATAGACTTAGCTCTCTGCAGCTATTTACTTTTTCCAAACCTAAAGCTTTAAACACATAGACGACAGCAACCAGCAATCTGTCAAAAATAAAATACATGTGTTTAAATGCACACGATTATTTTAACGACATCAAAGCAGCACTACTTCACAGCAGCATTTGCTGCTGCTGCCAACTTAGACTAATTTCTATTTTCTTAAGCAGCAAAATGTAAATGCAGTGCTGCCACTAGAATTATAAATTGGCAGCAATAATAACTAAAATTTGTTTGAAATATTTAATAGAAATAAACATCACATAAATCAAATGAACAAATAAATTCATTAGGTTTTACAGTTTACGTGATATTATTACGTTTTCAGTCAGTAATTTTAATTTTATTCATGTAAAATATATATGTGGCACCTCTGAAATTTGCATTGTTTAAATACACATAGTGCTGCTGCTGTCTTTAAAATAATTATGTTGCTGATGAGATGGCAGCATTTGAAGCTAACTTTATTTGTACTCGTGAAGTTGTGAAGTCTGCTGTCGTCTAAGTGTTTAGAGCTTAAAGAAATGGCTGGGTGGTAAAAGGTTAGGATCGAATGAAGAAGTCGTTACTAATGCGCGTATTTTGAGTGCTTTGAGTAAACCTCAAAAGAGAGATTATGTTGAAGAATAAAATGATAATTTGCCAAAAAAAAAAAAACTGTGTTTCAAATAATCACATAGTTATTTATCAAACTACCCACGTACCTATACCATTTTGCAATTGTGAAATATTGTGTATATTAATGGTTCTTGTTTTACTTAAAAATTCCTGTCACATTAAAAACAATTAATAATAAGTCTCAAAAACAGTTCGTTATGAAATTTCGCAATTAAAAAACAATTTTTTCGGTTTTCATAAAAATTCACCACCTTCATAATATTGTAAAAGTTTTTACCTGAAGCGATTGAAAATGATTTATTTTGTATGTGTATCCTTTTTTTGTTTCCTTTAAATTTAGACCATTAAGCTTTTATAGCCAACTTTTGTTTAAAATTGTTTCATTCTTAAACTTTTTTTTATATGTTTCGATAGTATTATTATTGCAGTATTATTGTTGTTATTTTAGTTATATAATTTTTGTGAAAAGTAAATCGTATTTTTCATTATGGAAGTTGGTGTAAATACATTTCCGTTTGCCCTGAGATTAAATAATATGTAACATACGTTCGTCTATATACTCGTGTGTATTATTTTTTCTGTAAAAACAATTAAAATCTTTCAAAAGGATAATGTGAGAGATTTCGCAAAAGTAGAATTGAATGAGTATTTTTTTCTGTCATGACATTGTCATATTGCACTTTATCAAAAACACACATAGACTTTTCGAACTTTTCGACAATTTTTTTTTTTTTTTTTTTCATTTAACCTCTTTGGAAAATGTCAACCATCAAGGATTTCATGCTGAGTTTCTTTTTTCATATTCTGCTCGTAGGTATACTTAAATGACAGCGCAATGATTGAGTTAACTTGAGATCGTATACGCGTCTAGGTGTATGTCACAATAAAAGAAGATTAACTTTAATGTGTGTTGTGTAAATAATACCAAGGTTCTGTCAATAGAAAGTGTGATAATTGGACACTAAATTGGTATTTTGTAGGTCGGACTGCATACGCAAGGAACAATTCTTTTTTTATAACTTATCGTTGTAATGGAAATGGAGGTGCAGGATTTATCACCCTATCGTAGGATGTAATAGCTTTTGCAAATGACTTTTTACATCAATCATATTTGATGTCAAATGAACTAGATAGCTACAGAATACCAACAGACAAACACCGGAGTGCTATACTCCGCAAGAGTGTGGAGCAATTGCGGTAGTTTTTTAGCCAATAATCGGTAATCCTCATAAATAAAATCTTCGTTACTGCACATCTACGTGCCATGTATGAAAGGCTGTTACATCCCATATGACTTTTTTCTTTAAAAATTGAAATTCGTAACTTATTATTTCCTTTTCTATCGTGCGGTTAAAGTTTAAAGGTCGATGTTGAATGTGGACCACATCTAAACGTCAAGTTTTTTTCATCGTTTCATTTGGCGTTTCTCAATTTCAGACTAACTTAATTTGAGCCATGGAAAGATACACAATCGAGCAACGCATTAAAGTTATTCAGGCTTATTATGAAAATGGGCGTTCAAACGAAAATGCATGTCATGCACTTCGTGATTTTTTCGGTCAATTTAATCGTGTGAGTACGAAAAAATCGTGCAAAAAGTTTAGCAAATCGAGTTTGTAGGAGATGTGAAATAAACATCTGCTAGACTGTAACAGAAAGTATCTCAAAAACCGTTTAAACAAGTTACTGCGCATTACTTTTTATTCAAATAAGAATATTATATTGTATGCTGCTGTTTTGCTTTATTACTGCCACCACAGTCAAACTTATCCGTACAACAAAATACTTATGGTTTCTTGTGATTTTTATTTAAGCCAAACAACTCTTTGCAAAAATTCATCGCACTACTTGTTTGATGTTGATGTTGGCACGCACGCCTAGACACATACATACATATATATGCGCACACATAGTTTGTCAATGGACGTGGCACTTTTTTGGTACTTTTTTTCTTATTTAAGTCCTGACAAAAAGTATACTTCGTTTCTTTATTGCATATTTATTTTCTCATACAAAGTAAACCAATTATGTCAGAGTCATCAGCACTCGCATTTATGGACGTTTTATGTAAAAAAGTACAATAACCATCCGTACAACAAAACATTGAAAAACTCAGAAACAATTACAAGCTGATGAGATTTGAAAAGTTAGCATGTATTGTTCGTACAGCGCCTTCTGCGAAAAATACTGCTGCTGTTTTCCCCTGAGTACTGGTCCAAGATAAAAAAAAAAATAATGTGGCTAAAGAGCCGTATACCTCAACTCGTCGTCGTGCCCAAAAATTGCACATCCCACGCTCGTCGTTAATGACTCAAGAACTAAAGCCTCTAAACCATTCCAGGCGTTGTCAAAACTAAAGCCTCTAGACCGTTCCAGGCATTGTCAATGGTCAGGATGGTGGCAAGGAATGACAACGGTGAATGATAAATTTTCGAAGAAACTCATCTTCAGTGATGGGGCACATTTTCACCTCAGTGGATCGTTCAATAAGCAGAATTGTCGCATTTGGATGAATGATCATCCAAGAGTGATTGTCGAAAAACCAATACACCTACGCAGAGTGAGTGTTTGGTGCAGTTAAGGAACTGGCGGCAGCATCGGGCCGTTTTTTTTTTTTTTTTTTTTTTTTCAAAATGAGGCCGGTCGGGCAGTTACTGTGAATGGTGTTCGCTATCGTGAGGCGATAACGAACTTTTTATGGTCCGAATTGGAAGATATGGCTGTGGATGCAATTCATGGCCGTGTTAATTCACGTGGAGACAATATCGAACACATGATTTGACCAAGATCATATGATTTGACACCGTTGGACTTCTTTCTTTAGGATCATTTGAAAGCAAATGTATACGTCTATAAGCCAGCAACAATTCAAGAGCTAAAAGATGAAATATTTGGCGTTTTAACGGCATAGAACCGCACTTGTGTCGCAGCGACAACTGTGAAAATGATTTACATCAGTACCTGCCTTGATGGCCTAACCTGATGGTGGACCAATTCCACGGAGTGAATTTTTCACGATTCACCACCGCCACCGTGTGGCTTGCTAGGCTCACACAGGTAGCAATTCTTGTCATGTGATTGCGGTCATATGAACAACTTCTTGTTGAGGAGTTCCGGCTTTCTTATCCCTCATGTATGCAATTTCCCAGCAATCAATGGAAGACAAGGCTTAATGAGTTGATAGGCCGAAGCCCACTAAGAGCATCAGCCCTTAAACCAACTCACCCGTCAACTATCACCACTGATTCCTTACAGTACACGTATCTGTTGTATAGGCAACAGATCCTCGGGAGATGTTTAGCCCTCGAAAAAAGCCATCACCAAACAATTATCAAGGATACCAACACTTCCTTCCTGCGTTTTAGGTTTCAACCACAGCCAGAACGTTTCAGCCAAGGTAGGCACCTCAACCATGATCAGCCCGGGTCGAACCGCAAGCAGAACTTCCCGGGGGCCATGCTGATCCCCGTTCTGCCAATTTATACCCTTGGTAAGGGTTTCGGAAGCCAACACATCATAAGTCATGTGGCTTCCTAGAGTTTTGTTTGCCGCACCAAACGAGGGAACCCTTCCCCTCTTTTCCCCGAAAAACAGAGCGCCTAAGTTAGGAATACGCCAAGGCAAAACCTGTTCCCCGGGGGGGTGTCGCAGCAACATTGAAAATTTGGACCAACAGATGGAGGTTTTGGCCGATATTTTCATACGCAGTTGAACCTTGCCAATATTATCATAATAAAAAGAAATGACAATAATTCTTAAATAATTTTCCCTTGAAATTTAACCACTCTTTACTCTGTTGTTTGTTTTTTACTTATTTTTTCTATACAACAATACTTCATTAAATATCAAATCAATATTTTTCTTTTCCAACTTTTATCTGATTTGAGAAGTTTATTTACAATTGTAGATATTTTCTGTTTCTTTTTCTCACAGAATTTTTCCGCTTCGTTAAATATTGATGACGTTCCTTGTTACAATATTACACATTTTTATTTTATACTTTCAAATGCAAAATGAAATTTTATTCAATTTCAATTGTATTTTTAAATACTTTTCTAAAATAAGCTTATTAAGTTTTTTATTTAAGGGTTTAAAATCTTAATCAAAATTTAACAAATGAGTGAATGAATGCCAACATCTCTTTCGTATGACATTCGTTTAGGGCAATGTTGTACATAATATAGGTATGTATTCGTTTGTATATAATGTTAGACATACATATTATATGTATATATGAAAGTATGCGCAAAAAGTTAGTTTATAGTTTTAAAATGTTGCTTGAATTAAAAAAAGTAAGTGGCGTTCCAAAAACATGCATATATATAACATGTGTACACGTAGAAAAAATATATGGTTGCTACAATAATATTCTAAGGACAACATACTATTGTTGAATTATATGATTGTAGCTGATAATATTATATTGTTGTACAATATCTAAAACTCTATTGAGGCTCACAATAATATTGTAAAAAATACTATAAGTAACTATACTATTTTTAGTTCAACAGTGTTATAACAATAAGTAACCATAGTATTAATTAAAGTTATCAAGGAATTCCCATACTCAACCATATTATTATACTAATCATTCATAGGTTTTCTCATATGTAGCCGTATTTCTTACATGAAGTAATCTTACTAATCACAGATAGCTTTCTTTTGTTATAGTTCGTACAAATATTTACGTATAATAATTACGCAAAAAGACAGCTTATAATATATTTTAATAATATGTTTAATAAAAATTAGAAAAAATAATCGGTTTTCATCTCTAGGGAATCAATGCACAAATTTCCGATTTGATGTTGATATATCCATTTGCCGAAAGAAAACAAAAATATTTATTTAGAAATTCATCTGCAGTTACAATTTTAGAAGTCATACATAACCATATTGTTAGATTCTGTGGGATTGTATTTGCATTTAATGTACAACTCTTCACAGCAATATTTACTACCATGTTTTTTTATATTCTTTACTTCTTTGTATCTTATTCATGTTATACATTTTTTTCTCTTCTTCAATAAAACTTTGATCTGAACTCACGTGTATTTTTTGCTGGATAAAGAAGACTTGTTAGGTTAGCCCTCTAACAGGTTATGTGATCAAAAGCTTCGATGTTTTTTTAATTTTTTTTTTTTTTTAAGAAAGTAAAGTTTTTAGGAAGCGCCTAGAACAAATGGCTTTTATGTTTAATATACCAAAATTAGATGATTCGAATTACGATTCATTGAGTTTTCAAGTGAAAAGTTTTTTAATCAACCAAGATTTGTAGACAGTCGTGTCAGGAGGCTCTGTAAAACCAGAGGGTACCAGTACAAATTCTGCTGAAGTTCCGGCTTGGATCGCTAAGGATGAGAAGGCAAATGCTACATAAGGCTTCATAAGGTTACTTTATTTAAACAGCTTCTACAAATGAGAATGTCTGACGATGAATGTGTTCAGCAGTACTTGTGCAATTTTGGCTCTGTAGTAGAAAAATTGGCAGAAACTGGAATAACACTGCAGGAGGAGCTTTACGTTATTATGTTATTAGCCAGCCTTCCAAAGTCTTTTGAAGCCCTTGTAGTTGCACTTGAGGCAAGAGACGAACTTCCTACTTTATCTACATTAAAGCTTAATGGGCTTCGGCCTACCAACTCATTAAGCCTTGTCCTCCATTGATTGCTGGGAAATTGCATACATGAGGGATTAGAAAGCCTGAACTCCTCAACAAGAAGTTGTTCATATGACCGCAATCATATGGCAAGAATTGCTACCTGTGTGAGCCTAGCAAGCCACACGGGGGCGGTGGTGAATCGTGAAAAATTCACTTCGTGGAATTGATCCACCATCAGGTTAGGCCGTCAAGGCAGGTACTGATGTGAATCATTTTCACAGTTTACATTAAAGGTAAAATTATGTGAAGAGGGCGAACGTCGCAGAATAAAGGATACTGAAATTGCAAGTGCAGAAAATAGTGTACAGACTTTAATGGCTGGTGAAAATAAAAGCAAAAGAAGAAATCAAGGTATCAATACAAATTATACAATAACGTATACATCTTAATATTCAACACACTTTCCTTTATATATTCGCGAATACTCTATATCTATATATTCAGCAATTTCACATTGTTATCTGTTTTATATAAAGCTGAACAAAAGTAATGGAAATTTTTAAACAAAGCATCTTTTTACTTCCAACGAAAAAATCAAACTGAAAGAAAATTATATGTCAGCGAGTAGAAGAAAAATATTATTAACGACGATAATACTAAATTTATTTTGTAATTTACTTTTGTTACATATGAATTAGAGTATCACACATATAAAAAAAAAACAAATAATGGGTGGTTAAATTTCAAGGGCCGATGTTGATTTTGAATAAAACACAAACTATTTAGGAAATTATTGTAATTTTATTTTATTTTGATATATTGTTATTACTCAATTATGTATGGAACAAAATATCGGCCAAATGGGCGCCGCGACCACGGCGGCACACCTCCATCCGATGGTCCAAATTTTCGATGACCCTGAGGCATAATGGAGGTTCTATGCCGTTAATGTGCCGAATTATCTCATCCTTTAGCTGTTGAATTGTTGCTGGCTTATCGACGTACACCTTTTCCTTCAAATAACCCCAAAGAAAAAAGTCCAACGGTGTCAAATCACATGATCTTGGCAGCCAATTGACATCGCCATTACGTGAGCTAACACGGCCATTGAATTTGTTGCGCAAAAGAGCAATTGTTTCGTTAGCTGTGAAACCACATATCGTCTACATCTATATCTTCCAATTCGGGCCATAAAAAGTTCGTTATCATCTCACGATAGCGAACACCATTCACAGTAACTGCCTGATCGGCCTCATTTTGGAAAAAATACGGCCCGATGATGCCGCCAGCACATAAACCGCACCAAACAGTCACTCTTTGTGGGTGCATTGGTTTTTCGACAGTAACTCTTGGATTCTCATTCGCCCAAATGCCGCAATTTTGTTTATTGACGAATCCACTGAGGTGAAAATGTGCCTCATCACTGAAGATGATTTTCTTCGAAAATTTTCATAATAAGTCTGGATAACTTTAACACGTTGTTGGATTGTGTATCTCTCCATGGTTAAAATTAAATAAGTCTGAAATAAAGAAATGTCAAATAAAATTCGGAAAAAAACTTGGCGTTTAGGTGTGGTTCACATTCAACATCGGCCCTTGAAATTTAACCACCCGATATTTTGGTATTGGGTGTGATAAAAACTATTGTTGTGTTTAAAAATATTTAACAATTGCTATTGTTGTATGCAACCATATTTTGAATTTATAAATGGTAAATATAGAATTACAGAAATGCAAACAGTACCATATTTATAGAGGAACAAACTATAATTAAACTGTTAATATGCAGTATTCGACAGTAACACACAATGTTAGAGAACATATAATACTGTTGTCACAACCATATATCAAACTGTCTTTTCTTTGCGTTGAAACGAGACTTTGATTTTCTGCTTTAACAAATTTAACAGTAAGTTTTAATTACATTAGTTGTTGAAATTTTATGGCACAGCTTCGAAAATGCTGAAATTAACAGCTAGTTTACCAATATCGAAAGAAAATGTATGCTAAAGACAGCTTGTCACTGCTAAACACATAAACACTGCTTCATAATACACCGGAATATCGCCAAATACTTCATATCTAAAATTTCATACAAAATAAACTCTGGATTGGGATGACTTTAATATCAGACATCTCTTTTGGTTTGACTCTTCAATCAGTCAACATTATTATACGAGGTCTGGTCAAAAATAGCCGTTATTTTAAAATTTCGTGAATTACGTATGTCCGATTTTCGCATTTTTTCCATTATGTTCGTACACATGACTGGCAATATCAGCCATTTTGGATTGTCAGTTTGTTTTTGACAGGTAAAAGAATTAATCGTGTTTTGGTGTGCTCTTCGATTTATTACTATTCGAAAAAATGGATGAAAGAAACTATTAAGTTTTGTGTAAAAATGAAATTAAATACGCAAAGACATTTGAAATGTTGACAAGTCTACTATGAGCAGAACACAAGTTCAATTGTGGTATAACCGGTTTAACGAGAAGATGCCAATGACGATGCTCGTCCTGGTCGCCCGAGCACGTCAACCGATGAAAACATTGAAGCAGTGAAGAAAATGATTTTGGATAATAGTAGAAACACTATCAAAGGGCTGCTGATGTTGGCATAGCGTTCGGCTCATGCCAAGCAATTTTTACGGATGTTTTAGACATGAAACGTGCGGCAGCGAAGATTGCTCCAAAATTGCTAAATTTTGAGCGCAAAAACAACGTCGCATGGACATCGCTCAGGAGCTGTTGAACATCGTCAACTACGATCCATATATCCTCAAAAAGTTCATAACTGGTGACGAATCATGGGTGTATGGCTGTGACATTAAAACCAACGCCCAATCATCCCAGTGGAAGCGTCCAGAAGAGCCGAAAAAAGCACGTCAAGTTCGGTCAAATGCGAAGGTTTTGCTCACTGTTTTCTTCGACTGCAATGGTGTGGTGCATTATGAATTCTTGCCAGAAGATCATACGGTCAATAAGGAATACTACCTTAATTGAAGTTATGCGCCGTTTGCGCGAAGCAATTCGTCAGAAACACACAGAATTGTGGAAAAAACAATAATGGATTTTACACCGTGATAACAAACCAGTTCACACATCAATGCTTGGCGTGAGCTTTTGGCCAAAAGCAAAACCGTTATCATGCCCCAACCACCGTATTCATTGGACTTGACCCCCGCTGACTTTTTGCTACGATTGAGGAGATAACTGAAAAATCGAAAAAAGAGCTGTTGGCGATAACAAAACACGCGTTTTAGAAGTGTTTCGTGGAGGGGGATTACTTTGAAGAGGACAAGATAGTTATTGATGAATAAATAAATACTTTTTGAAAAAATTTAAAATAACGGTTATTTTTTAATCAGACCTCGTCCATTTAATATGAGGAGTAATACTGGAACATTTGACGTAATTATTGCTGGTACATATATTTGAAATAAAACTCAGTAATTTTTTAACTGTTGCTTCCTTTTGCATTTTTGTAACGTTATGAAAATCAGATGAAGAGCAATTTCTTATTCAATAATAGGTTCTTGATATTTTTCATAACTAGGACACAGAGGTAAAGAAGTGACTCCAGAAAATATATAAACTATATCTCTTCTAAAACCTACTGTGCTGAGAGGACAAGTAATCCAATTTTTGGCTCTTTCGAAATATTTTGAACAAATTTCGTGATAATCTAGTGTCTATTTTTGTGCCGCCACTATTTGGATTTGGAAGACACGAAAAAATGTTAAATTTGAATTTATTTAAATTCAGAAAAGAAAATTTTAATGTTCTTTAAAGTATTAAACTATGACTGTGAAACTGTTCTGTAATATTCGCTTCACATGTTGGCATAATCGATTTTCAAAAGGCTTTTGAAAAAAGTTCTCAGTCGTCTTTGAATGCGGTTTTTATTGAAAATAGTTTGTGTTTCGAAAAGGCAAATATGACTATAAAACATATCTAACCAAACATGTATGATGCTGCTGCATATTGTCACACTTTTCGTAACATAAGAAAAATTTGCAGCCAAAAAGTAGTATTTTCAATGTTAAATAGAAAACAGTCGAAGGTAGAAAATATAAGTATAGCAAAAAATTCTTTCAATTTTGAATATATAAATTTATTACCAGTAAGTGAAAGTAAACCAAAGAATACATTTCACAAACATTTCTACAAATTAAAGGGCGCAGCAAAATTAATCACCAATAGCGTTTGCAAATGGCGTTTTACGTTAATCGTCTTATCACTTGAGTGAACTAGACAGCTGCAAGAAGATAAACAATGGAGCACTGGAACTATTACAAATCCATCCTCAATCTCATGAACGCAGAGGACTTGAGTTAACTTTAGATCTTGTACGCGTCTAGGTGTATACCACAATAAAAGAAGATTAACTTTAATGTGTGTTGTGTAAATAATACAAGGTTCTGTCAATAGAAAGTGTGATAATTGGACACTAAATTGGTATTTTGTAGGTCGGACTGCATGCGCAAGGGTGAGTTCGTAAAACAAGGAACAATTCTGAATCGAAAATCCTCCTGAGCGACTCGACGCATTTTCATTTAAATAGTTACGTCAATAAGTAAAATCTTCGCTTCTGGGGCACTCAAAGTTCGCGTGTGATATAGAAAAGCCGTTAAATCCACTCAAAGCTAATGTGTAGTCGCGGTGTTCATACGGGAGGAGTGTTTGGACTGTATCTTTTTGAATACGCCATTTGCAATACAGTGGCTGTTAGTGGCGAACGCTACACGGCCATCATAAGAGTCGTCTTACTGCCGGAATTGAATGAGCGGGACTTAGTGAACATATCGATCGTTTATTGCAGCATAATCATATCTCAAAAAATTAGCTTCTCGAGTTAACAATGCCGAATCGCCAGAAATTTACTTAAATTACTTTTAAACTGTTTCCTCTAGGAGATATTTTCTAAAAAAAAAATTCTCAGACTTGTATGGAAGCTTTTTTGTGTTATGACTATGTTGCAATAAAGGAGCGATATGATTTCAATAAAACGAGCGATATGATTTCAAACTAAACGCAAACAGCAGGAGATACAATGAATATTGTAAAGGAAGCATTTCCTGGTTGCGTAATCTCCCGTTTAGGCGATTTATCATGTCCTGCCAGATTGCCCGATTTATGCATCTCAGACCCCTGTGTTTGGGGCTAGTTGAAGTCGCAAGGTTATGCCAACAACCACCAGACAATCGCAGCCCTTAGGAAGAATATTCGACAGGAATGTGAACAAATATCACCAGAAATACAGAAATACGAGGGTGGACTGGTATTGAAGCTACCTAGCGCTAGATGGCAGCACAAACACAAACGTCAGCTGTTGAAATTTCACCCAAATTAATCGATTAGTTTATTTAATGTAGTCGTTTGAAGTAAGCAACTTTTGTGTTTCTTGAAAAATGGAAAAAAGTGAATTTCGTGCAGTGATTAAACACTATTATTTGAAAGGGAAAACGAAGAAAGAGATAAAAGAAAAGCGCCATAAACATTACAGTGGGTCTGCTCCGTCAGATTACATAGTAAAATATAAGATAGCTGAATTTAAACGCGGCCTAACAAGCACTGTAACAATAGTCCAACAATATTTTCTTCAGTAACCACTATTGATATCATCCTCGATATCATTATGAATGATCGCAGAGTCAAAATCCGTGAGATTTTTGTTATGGTAAACATATTATATGAACGTGTGTTCAACATTTTGCTTGAACATTTGCATATGAAAAAGCTATCAGCAACATGGGTGCCGCGTTTGCCCAGTGTCGAACAAAAACGAGTTCAACAGACCACTTCACAACGGTGTTTGGACACGATAAAGCGTAATCCTTTTTTAATTAGTAGCTGTTGATGAAACGTGGGTCCACCACTACACACCTGAAACCAAATATCAATGGAAACAATGAGTGGAAGTGCTTCGAAGAAGGCTAAAACAGTGAAGTCGTCTGGCGAGGGTATGGTCACTGTATTTTGAAATGCACACGGAATATTGCGTATTGATTATTTTGAAAAAGGATAAACAATCACAGGAGAGTATTATCGTGCATTATTGGATGAATTTATTGATGCAATCAAGAAAAAACGAACACATTTAAAGAAGAAAAAAGTGCTGTTTATTTAAAAAAAAACGTACCAGTTCACACAACATTTGATACGTTACTAAAATTACGTGAAATAACTTCAAATTGCTTGATCATTTAGCTTATAGTCCAGATTTAGTTCTTAGTGACTTTTTCATGTTTCAAACTTGAAAAATGGCTCACAGCAAAAAGATTCATCTCTAACAAAGAAGTGATTACCGAAACTAACGCGTATTTTGAGGGTTTCCCGTAATCGTATTATTCAGATATTGTATAAACAAGAATATCGTCTTACTAAGCGTATTGAGCTAAAAGGAGGCTATTTTGAGAAATACATGTTTTTTGAAAAAAAATGTTTTTTTCTGCTTAGGTAGCTTAAATATCAATATGCCGTCGTATTGCGCAAAGCTACGGAAACTGCGATAAAACTGGTACAAAAGTGTAGCTTGGTTGATATCATATTTTCCAATCAAAATAAAAAAGTGCAGAGGAGGTCCAAATAAACGTCTACACAACACTCAGAATAATTGTTTTTTATTTAGTAAAAAAGTAATTTAAAAATAAAATTGGATGATTAATATTGCGTGTTCTTGTACAAAAACTTTTAAAGAAATTTATTGTTTTTGTACAATGAACATAAGAAGTACTTTTAAAATAACAAATAGCTCAAAGAA
The DNA here is from genome assembly GCA_914767995.1 of Thecocarcelia acutangulata. NCBI lineage: Eukaryota > Metazoa > Arthropoda > Insecta > Diptera > Tachinidae > Thecocarcelia > Thecocarcelia acutangulata. Next base: position 31,541,906 of record OU612094.1, on the reverse strand, counting down.
AACAATTGACTTTTGGGTTTTATGCTTGTATACGTCGTTATAATTACACAATTAGGTAATAAAACAGAAAAAAAGAAGCGCATTATAAAAATTAGTATATTCTGTAATTCAAACGAACGTTACTAAATACAAGAACACTTTCAAGCTATCTTTTAATTTTATGCAATATTTCTAATATATGTTCTTTTTGTAATGAATAAATCAATCATTAAATGTTTGGAACAATATATTTTTTAAATGTAGGTTTTCCTCCACTGTTTTCTCCTTCAGCTGTGAGCGTTTAAATTAGTGTACGGTTTTGTATTTAAGCTCAAAACAATGCAAATTTAACTGTCTCCATCTCATTGCTTTTGATTTGTTTTTGTTTTACTCATGGGCAAAATAAGAAACGGTATAATCGTTTAGTGTAAGGTCAGACAGAGCGATTTTAATTGCCGAACTTTTTAGCAATTTTCTTTTGGAATTGCTTTCTTGTCCACACGCAAAAAACTTTTTTCGGCAATTCTTGAGCTTTCTCTACTTATTATTTCACAATTTACATTGTATATGCACACACACATACACACATGAGAGAGAAGTAAGGAATTGCTGAGAATTGCCGAGTACCGGCAATTCTTTTTCCCTTCTTATTCCCCTCACCGAAACCTTCTATAAAGTCAAGAATTTCCCAACTAAAGTTGCTGTGTGTGACCAGGCACTTAGTTTTCTTACGCGGTTTTCTATATGACGTCCCTCTCCATTTGTGTGCTTTTCATCTGTACCTTTCTGTTACGCCATAACTGTAATCTGTATCACAACCTCAAGCAAATTGGATGTGATTCAATATTTTTTCTCACTTAAACCAGTAGCAAGCAGCACTCTATTGTTGTTTTTTGTTTCAATATTTTTTTGTTTTTAAATTCCATTAAAAACGGAGCGAACAAACTTCGAAATATAACGCAGCAAATGTGAATTTGTTTGGCAGTTTGTGAAAAAATTACACAAATTGCACTTTTAGCTATTAGTCGCTTTTAAAAGTTCTCGTTAGAGACACTTTTTATTCTATTACTCTTCCTAAAAACAAAACAAAAAACAAAAACGAAATGAATTTGCCAAGTAAATTGTTTTAATAAAGTTTTGTTTTCAAGTTAATATAAAACATTTTAACATTTATGTTTCTTTTGGTTGCAGGTTCCATCATGTTTCATGTCAGACGACGTCCAGCAGATTCACAGCCGCGTAGACGTAAGAAAAAACCTTTGGGTGCTTCCAATGGGACCAACAATATGTCACAAGACCGTGAGGGACCAATGTTAGTTGAAGTGACGCATAGTGGCGATGGTGGTAGACGTATTAAATTGGGAAACGATCCAATTGAGGTGAGTGGCATTAAATTTTTCATGCGATGTGTATTTAAATACTTATAAAAAGTTTTTCAATTGTTTAACAATTAATATTTCATTATTGTCTGCCTCTTTCTTTTGTGATAGGTCGGCTCAGCCAATACAAATTGCCTTCAATTATTCGGACCATCCATACAACCACGTCATTGTTTAATATCTCTGGTTGAGGGAGTTTGTACAGTAACACCCCTTCACACGGATGCCTTGACCTTTGTTAATGGCCATCACATAACGCAGCCAACAATTTTACATGTGAGTAAATGCCATTAAGGAAAGCTTATTGCAATTATTTTTCATTTAGCTGCCCAAAAATGCTGTGTGTACTCGTATTTGAAATATGCTAGAGTTGTGTTAATGAGCGCATTAAATATGTATTGGAAAAATTGAAAGCGGATGTATGAAAGGAAATTAAATTGTTCGTAGAAAACAAAATATCTAGAGAAAATTTATAAAGAGTTTGTTAAACAAAATGGGCAAATATGCATTATAATGCCGAGTGTGTTACATTACAAAAAGTAAGAAAGAAATATGACAAACCGTCTCATTCAAACTAGGAACTCTTTTAAAGTTTTTCCTTAAATCACTTAAAAGTGATTTTACTAACATTGGAAAACAGACACATACAGTGATGTAATAGAAGACAATTGCGTTCGGAAACAAAATTTAATCTGTATTTTGGTTCTTCAGAAGACGAAAAACTAAAAAGCATTCGTGATGAAATCACTTTTAACAGGAATATGACTTCTTTCCGCAAACCGTTTTAGCTCTCCGTATTCTGAAGAATCAAAACATGTATTGAATTGTAATTCTAAACGGGGTTGAATTTGGTGACATGGCTGATAAATTTAAGTTCTTTTCAATATCAAAAACGTTCAGTAAATGACAAATTTATTGAACTAGCCGTGAAAAAAATGACTTTCCTGCGATTGTACTTTTTTCAATTGGATTTTTTTTTATAAGTCTGTCAAGATTCAAACTGTTCGAATAACTTATATGGTGTTTATGGGACTCGAATGAGTGATACGTCTAGAAATTTTTTATAAAACATATCAATATTTTGAGAGTATTTCATACAAAATTTCTAGACGCATTACTCATTCGTGTCCCATAAACACCACATTAAAGATATGAAATTTGTCAGTTTCCATTTAAAAATGACAATAAAGACATACAGTTTGTTTGGAGTGTCAAAGGAAATCTTATAGTTTCTCAAAAAAGAGTATTGTTTTGCAGTAACAGCATCTAAACATTTATGACACTTGTGACCATAGCTGCCAGACTTGACGATAAGTCGTTATTTTGACGATTTTCCTGCTCATATTTAGCAATATGATGATTGGAAGGTTTTTGTCCTAAAAATTATGATTTTGTCCTAAAAAATATGATACGAAAAGTGGGGGATCACTACATTTTTTGGATTATTTGTTGGTAAAACATAAAATATATCTATAAGGATCATCATTTTGCAAATTTACGACTTGTATATGTGAAGTGCATATTATGTTGATCGAAACGTTCCATTTTTTTATGGAAATGTGTCCTATTTCTAGAAACACAAAAAACTTCTGGCGGCACTAGTTGTAAAAAATCTGCATTTGCTTACAATTATACATAAGCATATTAGGATAATTTTATTAATAAATAAAAATGTCGCAAATATTGATCTTAATGATGTCGAGGCTGATTTGTATCTGGATATTTTCTTACTGTCTCTTGACGATTTTTCACCCGTTGCACTTGATTTTAATGTTTTCTGTTTTTGGCGATTTCAAATCACAAAACCATACTTTCAAATCGAAAACGTTAAATTTAAGCGATTTACGTTTCTCAGAACATGCCATGCGTTTGAGAGCGCTTTGCGTTTTCAGATCGCGTGTTTCTCCGAACATGGCTAAATATTTTAGATCGACATAAACGTCAGCTCTTCAAAGCTACTTACGAATTTAGTCGATAAATTTCGGTTGGATTGATTGTCATGTAATTTATTATTGATGTGAGTACACCGCAATCGATAGCTGCAGTTTTTGAGCAGATTCAAATCCGTCAATTCTTCACATTCTCCTTAAATTGGGTCTGAACACACATGTGAAATTGATTTACGCGAACGGCATAACTTCAATGTAGACCAACTCAACGAAAGGAACTTGTCAATGGAACATCATCGGCTCCGTGTAGGTTACCAGAAACACAGGCTTAGTCATTGTACAAGCCTCGTTCTCGATAGGTTTTGCTCCTTCTTAATTTGCTCCTTCGTAATTTCTTAAACTGTCGTTAAATACAGTGAACATGTTCTGGTAGCCCAAAATACATTAAGAACATCACGTCTTAACCAGACTTGCTTGATGTTTTCCACCACCTACAATCGTTTTTCATTATACTACTAACTATCGGTTGCAATACAGCACCATCCAGAAAACATTTGAATCCCCGAACATACACCTCTATAATGCTTCTTGCTACGATTTTAGGTTAAAACAACTGCCAGAACGTTTCAGTCAAGACAGGCTCCTCAATCTATAATCAGTGCTAAGTTGTAGTGTTAGAGAGAATATCCTTGGGGATGTTCCCACTGTTCTACCAATTAGCGTTTGGTGAAGGTTTTGGACTTTCCTGTATAACCAAAATCAAGCATTCTCTTTTCCTAGAGTTTGAACTTTCAAGTACGATCATGCAACCCCTTCCCTTCTATGCCGCAAAAAAATGGGTTCCTCTGTTTAGATTAGGCTAAAGCAAAATTTGCTAGGTGGTGGGGCTGACCACTATAACAAGCCAAAATTGTGACATTTTGGTTCCTCAAAATCAGTTATCTGTTATGTTTCTTCCAATTATTTTTTTATGTCTTTTAAAAACTTAAAATACCTATAAATTTCTAAAAATAAAACAAAACTTAACTTTTTTACACCCCAGTTAATTTTACATACATATTTATGTATCAAGGTATGTTAATATGCATATGCACGTATGTACGAAATATTAACTCTCAACAGTTTAAAAATATGCAAAACTTTACATATCCATATTCCAATTTCCTCTTTGAGCACTCAAAAACGCTTTCTTATCTTAATCCTTTTTTATTTCTCTCAATCACACATTCAATGGGTTTGACATTTAAAAAAGATGAAAATCTTTTTTGGAATATGTGTGTGAACGATGTGATGTTTGTTTATCTGATTGTTGTCATATCGAAAATATCTGTTTTCAAGGCCACTGAAAGTAATTTTTTGGCTTTCTCTTAAATTTGCAAATTTATTCGGTTAAAATCTTTGGTATAATAATGAGTGATTTTGTAACAACTATCGGAAATTAAAAAAAAACACATAAAATTCAGAAAAATGCATGAAATATTTATTTGGATCGATAGTTGGGTCGATATAATTTAATGTCTGCAGATTATTTCATGCAAATGTTGGCCGCGGCTGCGCCTCAAATGGTCCATCCGCTTAGTCCAATTTTGGCATACTCTTTCCAACATTTCGGCCGGTATCTCACGAATAATGTTGGCAATGTTGGCTTCCAGTGCGTCAATCGAAGCGGGCTTGTCGCTATAGACATTAGCCTTAACATAGCCCCACAAAAAATAGTCTAGAGGCGTTATATCGCACGATCTGGGCGGCCAATTGACTGGTCCCAAGCGTGAAATAAACTGTTCACCGAACTCGCCTCTCAATTGGTCCATTGTTTCGTGTGCTGTGTGGCATGTGGCACCGTCTTGTTGAAACCACATGTCATGCAAGTCAAGCTCTTCCATTTTGGGCAAAAAAAAGTTTGTTATCATCGCACGGTAGCGCTCACCATTCACAGTAACGTTGTGATTCGCATCATCTTTGAAGAAATACGGCCCAATGATGCCGCCAGCCCATAATCCGCACCAAACGGTTGTTTTTTGTGGATGCATTGGTAGCTCTTGCAATGCTTCTGGCTGCTCTTCACTCCAAATACGGCAGTTTTGCTTGTTCACGTATCCATTCAACCAGAAATGAGCCTCGTCGCTGAACACAATTCTTCGATAAAAAGTGGATCTTCATCTAACTTTTCAAGAGCCCATTCACCAAAAATTTGGCGTTGTGGTAGGTCGTTTGGCTTCAATTCTTGCACCAGCTATATCTTATAAGGCTTCACACCCAAATCCTTCCGCAAAATTTTCCACGTAGTGGAGTAACAGAGGCCCAATTGCTGCGAACGGCGCCGAATCGATAATTCACGGTCATCACCAACACTGGCGGATACGGCTGCGATATTTTCTTCAGTTCGCACTCTACGTAAGCGTGTTGGTGGTTTAATGTCCAACAATGTAAATTTGGTGCGAAATTTTTTTACAATAGCCCGAATAGAAGCCTCAGTAGGTCGATTAAACTGACCATAAAATGGAAGAAGCGCGCGATGAACTTTCTTAACAGAGCACGCATTTTGGTAATAAAACTCAATAATTTGCAAGCGTTGTTCGTTTGTAAGACGATTCATGATTAAATTATAGACCAAACTGAAGATGCTTGACAGTGACACAAGATACAAAACGTGCGTGAGCTGTCAAAACTAGTGTTGCCAAAAAGATAATAGCAAAAAAATCACTCGTTATAAAAAAAAAACAAAAACATTTATTTATTGAATTATTGTTGAACTTTATGAATTTTAAATTAGATTTTTGGTTTGTTTAACAAAGGAAAAATCTTGAACTATAACTCGTTGTACAAATGAAAAAACATTTATTTTTTCGATAGTTTTTCCCCTTCTGACACATTTTTGTTGGCTGCTATGCAGACTCGTTGAAAAATGAATTACTCAGTTAGAAACTTATGAGCAATTATAGTAGAGAATTGTAAAGTTAAAAATTTTAATAATTAATAACATGTTTTAGATTGTGGAACACAATTAAAGAATTACATTTTTGAAAATATGGCCACCACGGTAAAGATTTACCAGGAGTTAACAGTCAGCCAGCCATTGATACGCCAGCCCACTTAGGTCCAATAAAATTTATTTGACAACCTACAATGTCTACGACAGTTTTATAATAGTGAAACAGTTTTGAACAGAAAAAACTAGCGGTCTTATGTATAATAAAAAAAGCTTGTGCTAACTAACTAGCTGCTATCTTTCCCTTATGGGAATTTACACACAAAAAACTTAGCAGCTAGTTAGTTAGCACAAGGATTTTGATTATACAAATAGTTATCAGCCCAATTATGTATATTCTCATGGAATTTATTCCTCAAGGAGTTTGTTTCTCTCGCCAAATTATGAATATTCTCACGGAATTTATTTCTCATGGAATTTATTCCTCAAGAAATTTATTACTCTCGTAAAGTACTTTTTTCAATTCAAATTAAAGAAACAAAAAACCGTAAATTTTTGCTAACTTTATCGTAGGAATTGAAGATATGATCCGCCTTTAGTGTTTTCTATGAATGGAAAAAACGAAAAAGTAAAAAACGTCATACTTAATTTTTATTCATAATTAGAGGAAAGAGAAAAGTGAAAAAATTCGCTCGGAATTTTCATTTGTAATCGGGCTGTATGTTTTCTTGCTATCTATATGCCTATATTTCGTAGGAGCTACCCTAATTATCAGTAGAACATTGAAAAATATGTTAATTTTCAAATTTAACTATCAGGCATGTTCTGGGAAACACAAATCGCTTAAATTTAGCGATTAGTTTTTGGCTGTTATTTAGTTTCGTTTGACCTATCATTACGGATAGCAGCAGTTGGCAAGTTGATGAAATTTGTTATCAAAATAGTGGCCAATTTTAGTAACAATGGTCATTCACAACTTTACGCTCAGATGAAGTTCAGTTTTGGTCAAATGTCGCATTTGACGCGTTTGTCCGAAACACCATTGCCGGTAATTACTGTTTGATGCACTTTACGGGCTGGTGCAGTGATTAGTGAATGGATTTCCAAAAACGATGTTGCAGAGAATGTTATTGTCAATAGTGAACGGATATCACATCGATATCACAGTTAAACATTAATTTCAGAAAACAATATATATTTATTTGTTATGTTATGATAAACTTGTGTAACTCTAAAAAAAAAAACACTCATATACATATGTAACTCGTTTTGAAAAATTTTCATCCAGCAATTCAAATCTATCAACACTGTTTCTAGTGGTTTTTTCTTTTTTTTTAGCAGTACTTTAGACATGCCACATAGGTCGTTACCCCTGTGCTCTCGGTTTATAGCGTATACCGAATGAAACTCCCCTTATCTACTTTGGGAAAGCTATTCAACCCGGAACTGGTTTCAATTACTGCTGGGTTCTTCCCGATATAACTTTAGACATCCAACTCATTTGAGCGCGTACGATCTTCTCATTCTTCCCTATCTTGCTTTTTATGCAACTGTGGCTGTTACTAATCAGCCACACTATTCATCTACCGCATGTTTAAGCGTTGCATTCGACCAGAAGTTGGCAAATTGCTCTCCATCTTCACTTAAAGATCTATTTTTGTTTATTTCATAGGTGTTTATGCTCTTGTGCAAGCATATCTATAGGCAGGGCTGGGCAAAATACTCACCTAATGTATTTCAAATACAAGATACAAAATACTTTCAAGTTGTGTATTTCAAATACAAAATACAAAATACTTTCAAGCTGCGTATTTTAAATACAAAATACAACTAAAAGATACAAATACATTTTTGTATTTCGATCTCATAAGAATATACCTCTCTGGTTTTAGATACATATTTTATTTTACATATGCACGTAAACTGAGTTATGTATAGTCACCTGAAACCTAAAAGGACGTAATTGGCAAAATATTGAAAGCCTATTAAAATTTTCGGTAAAATAAGTATTTCCTTTAATAAAAACAAGATATTTTATTGACTCACCCGACAAACAACCTCTTGTTGAATAAATCCTACAGGTCCTGAGGAACATAAGCTGCTGCCAAATTCTATAAATGCATAAAAACAATAAAATCCTCATCTTTACTGCAACTGCTACTTCTTCTGCTGCATTCACGTTTGGTTTCATGTTTTTTGTAATTTTTTTTCCAAGGTATCTATTGCAAGGGTTTTTATTCCTTGCCTCTCTTTTAATGAGATGCTTTTTGGTAATTAGCGCATTTTGAAACTAGGGTGGAAACATGACACCAATATATGTAGCTCTATTTGCTTCACGTGTCAGCATGAGAAACTCATGAAATCTATTTTCCAAGCTCTCCATTAATTTTGTTAAAATACAAATGAAATGCCTCAAATTATTATATTTGCAGTCGATCTAATCTGGTTCTCACAGACAGTAAGGTAGACAAAAGTTTTTCGTAATAACAATTATTTCCCTGTATATAATCCAAAACGTTGGAAAAAAGTTGGGGACGAATATGTGGAAGTTCTTATTGATATCACCTGATTAGTGTAAAATCAATTTGCTCTGGACAAAACAATTGAAAGCAGAATTGCAGTTTTGCAAAATGATAAACATTTTAATGGTTGTAGTTTCTAGCAATTTTAGCTTTTTTATGAAATAACTTATTTTGAATTTACTGTAATAAATAAATGTATTTTGTAAAAATGTATTTTTGAGCCAGATGTATTTGAAATACAAAATACTTTTAAATTATGTATTTGAAATACAAAATACTAAATACTTTCAGGTCGTGTACTTGAAATACAGATACAAAATACGTATTTGTATTTCAAATACGTATTTCAAATATAAGTATTTCAAATACTGCCCAGCCCTGTCTATAGGGACCATATATTGCCTAACCTGAACCTATACGACAAGCTAATGTGACTCTTACCGCCATACGCTTTGCGTGACTGTGAAAATTTTCTGCCAATATCCCATATAGAGTAGTATGTTATTGATAACTACACAAGAAGTCAGTGTTTGGTCGGCAGTGGCCCTCGCACATTTGCCATTAATCTGCCGAGCTGAGCTATTATTGTTCACGTGCAAAATAATGTATGCAACATACTCTATTTGGCCCAAATTTTCCCTCCGGGAAACAGGGTTTGTCTATGCGTAGACCAAACCAGGGCACTCTGTTTCTGCTGGAACGTTCTGACTGTAGTGTAAACTCAAAGGCGCACGATGGGGGAGTCAGTATGCCTGATAATAGTGTGATGCATGGCTTCGTCGCTATTCTGAAGTCCTCTATCTTCACTTCTATATCAAATGTAAATTCATCCAATCCCCTGTTCTTATCATTACTACTCCCGGCCGGCATTATTGCTGTATAAAGTATATTACTATGGTGTTGTATAAAGTATATTACTATTTCAAATTTGCATTATTTTTTTTTTTTTTTTTGAGTTAGGACGTTGTTGAAATAAAAGAGCAATATTTAGCGGATACGAACATTTAATAAAAATTACAAACATTTTACGATTACTTTAACAATGGAAATTTTCATGTAGGGAGTTCCAACCATAATGCACGATGTTAATTGTGAATCACACTTTAGGAAGTTGTGAAAGCATTGACTGTGACTGTTTGATGCGGTTTAAGGGCCGACAGAGTCTTCGGGTCATACTTCTTCGAAAATAAGATCGGCCAAGGAGTTACCGTGAAGAATGTTCGCTATCGCAAGATGATAATGGCCTTCCTGTATTCTCCAGATATTGAGGATATGAAACTAGTCGATATGTGGTGCCACTTGCCACACAGCCAACGAAACTATGGCTCTTCTCGGCGAGAAATTCAATAGACGTGCTATCTCACGCCATGTTCATGTGATTTGACTTCTTTCTTTGGGTATGATTAAAAGAAAAAGTGCACGTCAATAAGTCAAGAGCAATTCAAGAGCTAAAGTATGAGATAATTCAGCACATTAACGGCATATACTCTCAGTTATGTCTCAAAGTAATTGAAAATATTTACCATCGGACTGAGGTATGCCAACGAAACCGTGCCGAGTATTTGGCTGATATTTTGCTTCATACATGATTGTCATAGATTGTTCTATTGTGATAAAATATTTTAAGATAATTTCCTGAAAATTTTTTGTTTTATTTACTATTAACATAGTGCGTTTTGGTTGGACCACCCTTCTGAAGGCATTTGCTCTGTTAACATTTTTAGTGGCACACAAATTTTATCGCAAAAATTGTATTGACAAACTGACTGAAATCACGAAATGTAGAAACTTTCCCTTCTTATTAAATTACATCAGAAGCATTATGTAAAATATTAATTAGAAATTCTTACTTAATTTTACCAAATTTGTTTCTAACGGAAGTGAAACTAAATATTACATTTTGCCATATTTGTCTCCACCTTAGATTTTTTCTATATAACTTTTTTTTTTTTTTTTTTTTTTTTGGATGAAAATAAAAAAAGTCCATTATAATATCTATACATTTTTGTGATTTTCATGCGTCTAGCTGAAAAAAATACTTTGAATTTATTTGCTTTATTATTCTTCTATAAATTGTAATGGTTCATTGATCTTTGTTGTTGTTACCATAAACATAAAAAATCAAGAAAATTATAAAAAGCTTTTAAATTATAAGTAAATAACTCAAGATTGTTCTAATTTTTCATACTGCATGGCATGTTATGTGGAAAATTAAGTTTTTTTTATTGGGTTTTTTTTTAGCGCAAAAATTCTAGAGAAAAATTCCGCAAAAAAAAATAAAAACTTTTAAACTGTTATGTAAAAAGATTCCAATTAAAATACTAATTGTGTGAGACTTTTACGAGGTAGACAAAAAAAAAAAAACAAATTGTAATTAGACAAAATAAAAACAAAAGTTTGACATTTTGGGGCGTACAACAGTAGAAAATCCAGACAAATAAAAAAACGCAGTAAATGTTTTAAAATGTTTACACAAATTTCTTTGCCGCAAACATTCAAATGAATGAATTTATAATGATGCCACAAACTGATGGATGACACATTAAACATACAACAAAAATAATCATTTAGAGCAAAATTTAGTAAAATGAAACGCAAACCAAAAAAAAAAAAAAAAAAAAAAATCAATTAAAAATAATACATTTGTGTACTTACCGATTAATGGAATATCATCTACTTACAGATGAGAGCTTAAAAGTAAACGGCAATGGTGGCTTGTCATGGAATTTGTAACATCGTTAAATCGAAACTGAAAATATGATATTCATAAAAAAAATTAGTAACAGAAACATACATACATAATTCTTTCTTTTAATAAATTTTAATGTACGGACCAAAGAATCATAAAACTTTCTTGGATATTGTATTTTGCCCTACTTTCTATTGTACAGGGTAGCGCAAAAATAACCTTCTGATGTTTTTTGGCTGTAATTTAAAAAATTAAAAAAAATAATGATTCTTCTTGAGGATTTTTTTACATCAAGTCGAGAATATGATGTCATGTAAATGGCCGCCGCCGCAGATGATTGTCATTTGAGTCCTTTTAATAGCATTTTCCATCACATTGGCCAAAACTTCCGACGATAGGTCCTCACATTCTTGACGGATATTGTCTTTAAGAGCTGCAAGAGTCTGAGGCTTGTTGACATACGCCCGCGACTGCAAAAAGAAGTCTGCAGCGGTCAAATCAGGCGATCTTGCTGGCCAGTGCAAATTACCAGCAAGATCGCCATTATGCGCCCGGGAAATGCATCCTTTAGCATATCGGTTGTGGTACGTGCAGTGTGTGCCGTAGTACCGTCCTGTTGAAACCACATGTTTTCCAATCCCAATTCATCAAGTTGCGGCAAAAAGAACTCGTTGATAATTGCTCTGTAGCGCTCACCATTCACAGTAACCGTTTGGCCCGCGACGTCTTCGAAGAAAAAAGGTCCGATGACTCCTACAACGAAAACAGCACACCATACACTGACTTTGAGCGGGTGTAATGGCTCTTCGTGGGTTACACGTGGATTTTCAGTGCCCCAGAAACGTACATTTTGCTTATTTACGTGCCCGCTAAGATGGAAGTCGGCCTCATCACTCATGATTATTTTTGATGAAAAATCATCTTTCTCTTGGGGTCAAATATTCCGCGTTCTGGCGCAGTATAGCGTAACATTGTTTATTAACGTGTATTTCGCATATGTTTACTACACAAATGTCAAAACAGAACTGACATTAAAGGCCAATCGCAAAATTTATAGCATTTTCTGATAGGAGGATTACTTTTGCGCCACCTTGTATAATCTTTGCTGTTGCGAATCTTACTTTGGTAATGAGAAGAGAGAGAGGAATTGAAAGGGACGCACATATGCCTGTACTCGTGCAATTCGTTTTTTTTTCATGTATAGAGAGCTGAGTTTGATCCCAAAAAAATATTGTTAATTTGTTTTATTATTTAATACCAATAACAAATTATAAATAGCTGTTTTCTATGTTTCCCAGCTATCTATATGTCGACATTTCCTAGGAGCTACCCTAATTATCAGTAGACTTCGGAAATTTTTGAAAGATATTTATCAACTTTATATCCCAACAATCTAAATAAATTATTGAGAATTAAAAAAAATGCGTTCATTTATTTGAATGGTTAAAGAAATGTAGGGACGTGTATGGAATGAAAAAAACTTGTTTTTTTGTGTTTTGACAGGTATTTATTATAGCATTTTTCGTTTTAAAATTCTCAATAATTTATTAAATGGTTTTTGGAAAAAAATGTTCTTTTTCCTACTTAAGTAGCTTCAATATCAATCCGCCCTCGTATTACATAAAAATTTATTGTAGTAACGACAGAACAGAGAAATGCATACGGCACTGCTACGAATTCAGTGTATCAATAGAGTTGGATGCCACCGATAAACTTCATCGCTCTCTCTTGCACAATGTCGGACAACCCCAAAATAGGTTTTGAGGCAGCGGTCCAATCATGAGAGTTGTATTCGGTCAGATAAAGGTGGTATAGATAGTAAGCAGATCGGATGGAGTGTTTCGTCAAAAATGTTTTCAAAAATTGATTTTTGGTCAATTTCGTTGCCAGAACAAAATTTTCTTATAATTTCAATGAAATCTAAAGCTTTTTTTTAAATTCATCTTTATTTGCTGGCAATAAAAAACGTCAACAGCAGAATTGGGATACTTTTCAACCAAATTATTATAACATTATTTAGATTAAAGTAAGAAATAAATAAAATATCGTGTACTATTTACGCATGATAAGAAAATAAGGCCTTGAAAAACGGCTAAAAATGGCAGAAAGGAGTTTGAACAAATAACTTGTAAGAAATTCGATAAATACCTGCAAGTGGCTAGACAATTTTGGCTTACATCAGTTTTTGGCCTTAATGCAATTCTGTTTTGAAACGGAATTAAATCTTTTATTTTAGTTCTTCAGAAAATTAAAAACTAAAATTTTTTTCGTAATGAAATTATTTAGAATTTCCAGAACGAAATTATTATCCTCTCTTGAAAAAATTTATCATTTCGAAACACTTTTTAGTTTATGGTTTTTAAGAGCTAAAATATTTATTAAATTCCATTTCCGCACGGAATTAAATTCTGTGACATGGCAGACAAAAACTACTAACTCGATTGTCCAAATAAAAGTGATTTCATTCCGAGAAACTTTCGGAATTGTAATAACTTCAAATCGGAAATTGCGATGAAAATATGGCAAAATTTGGCAGACTAAAACTACTAACTCGATCGTCGAAATAAAAGTGATTTCATTCCGACAAACTTTCGGAATTGAAATAACTTCAAATCGGAAATTGCGATAAAAATATGGCAACATTTGGCTGACAAAATAAAAGTGATTTCATTCCGACAACCATTCGGAATTGAAATAACTTCAAATCGGAAATGGCAATGAAAATATTGCAATATTTAGACAAACATCTAGAATCGAGAGTAATTTGCTTATTCTTGTATTCAAAGCAGTCCTAATCATTGTACGAAGCATTACAAATTTTAAAGGTTTTAACGGTTGTAGATGAATTATTGCACAATATTTTTGATGATTTTGATTAAAGAAACTTGAAATAGGAATTTCATTTGTACAAAAAAATGTCAATCCTTTTAAAGAACCATTCAATCGTCGTCTACCCATAGTAGTATTTTTTATCTTAACTTCTTAACTTAACTTCTTAACTTTACTTTTATCTTAACTTCAAATCGGAAATGGCCACGAAAATATGGCAATATTTGGCAGAAGAATACTACTAACTCGATCGACGAAATAAAATTGATTTCATTCCGACAAACTCTCGGATATGAAATAACTTAAAATCGGAAATTGCGATGAAAATATGGCAATATTTGACAGACTAAAACTACTAACTCGATCGTCGAAATAAAAGTGATTTCATTCCGACAAACTGTCGAAATTAAAATAACTTCAAATCGTAAAATGCAATTAAAATATGGCAATATTTGGCAGACAAAAACTACTAACTTCATTGATCCTCGAAATAAAAGTGATTTCATTTCGACAACCATTCGGAATTGAAATAACTTCAAATCGGAAATGGCGATGAAAATATGGCCATATTTTGACAAATATCTAGAACCGAGAGTAACTTACTTATTCTTGTTTTCAAAGCAGTCCTAAGCATTGTACGAAGCATTACAAATTTTAAGGGTTTTAACGGTTGTAGATGAATTATTGCACAATATTTTTGATGATTTTGATTAAAGAAACTTGAAATAGGAATTTCATTTGTACAAAAAAATGTCAATCCTTTTAAAGAACCATTCAATCGTCGTCTACCCATAGTAATATTTTTTATCTTAATTTCAATTTTACTCTCCCAAAATCAAATAATACCAACAACAAAAGAACATATAATGTGAATTAAAATTCTAAAAAAGAATAACGAGATGAAAGGCGTTCATTAAAGCGAACGCCCCTTGTTTTTAGTTGATTTTTAAAATTAGTCAATGTTGGACGTGTGTGTTCCACTTTACATATTACAGATTTAGTGCACTTGCGGTCATACCAATTCTATTTAAATTAATTTGTGTAATTTTAATTAAAATTTTAATTATGTGATTAATTAAGCATTCCAATAAATCTATTCACTTTTTTGTATAATTTTTAGAACGGTTCGGTTGTTATGTTTGGTCGTGTGGCATCTTATCGCTTCGTCGATTCACCAACTGATGGCCGCTACAATTTGGCCTTGTCACAATCACAATTGGATTCAGCGTGCCTCTACGAAAGGTAAGTCAGTCACCAACTGTTGTTTTTTTTTTGGATTTTAGTTTTATACAAAATTAAAGTTAGATATACATATGTATGTGAAAAATTTGTGTTTAAAGTGGATATTTGTTTTTAATACTTTTTTCTTGCTAATATTGCGAACGTTTTGAATAGTTAAAATTATGGAAGAAAATGCTAAAGTAAAATAATTGTATTTGGATGTAATTAATATTATCAGATTTTTTATAGAACTGCTCTTTTCAAATTTTCTTAACTTAAAGCAAATGGGGTGAAACAGGAATTTATTTCAAAGCCGCCATTCTTCAGTAAGCAAAGCAAAGGCTACTATTATGGGTGATATTTTATTGTAGTCGCAGCGACTAATTGTGCGAATTTTATTATCCGTGAAGTAGTTTAAATTTCACGTAGTTAAATTATTGACAACTGGGTTTGTTAACTGATGGCGTAACTTAATGCCAGTTTTCGAAAATTTGTACACAGATGTCTTTCGAAATTACTTCCTTTGTTAAATCTTTGTGTGAAATGTTTTGCAATCACTGAAAAAAAACTCAATTTTGGGAAAAATGCTAGTTAGTGCTTTTCTATATCAGGTACGTTGTTACTGAAATTAGATTAACTTTCACGTGGGCTAACTCTTTTAAACTCGACTGCACTATTTATTTTACTTCAATTCGATGTAATGCTATATAATAAGAGTGGATTCTGGCTCAAATGGTTCTCTGTGCAACAACCATCCATCGTTGATCTATAGTGCTTCCTCTTTTTCCGTCACCGTTTCAACGCGTCAAGAAATGTGTGAAGTGTATTACAATCACTAAAAAAATACTCAAATTCGGCATAATTGCGTGCTTGGGCCTTTCTACACAAGGTACGTACGTGGGCGCTGAAATTAAATTAAATTTTACGTGAGCTAGTTCTTCGAAACTCTTCTGCATTACTTGGAGTTCAATTCGATAATGTAATGTAATCTAATAATAGGCTTTTTGATCAACATCTTCATGGAACGCGTGGATGATGTTGAAAATGTGAAACACTGTTTACATTGTTCACATCTAACATTTACTATCAATCAAAAATATTATTATTTCAATTTTCAGACAATTTAACAAAAGCACTCAAAATTGTTCCAAAAAAATTAATTTGAAAGACAAAAGAGAATTAGTTATAAAATATACGTATGTCTATGAACAAAATGTAGGACACAAAAACGGGTAAAAAAGTATTTCAGAAAAAAATAAAGAAGCAAACACACACGCAAATAATTGACACATGATAAATAAATTATGATTTTTTTTAAATTTTTTTTTCAAAACAAATGACGTTTTTTCAGTGATGCCACAAGAATAATCGACATTATTGCCACTTTTCTAGTGGCGACACTGAAATAATCGAAAGATGTTGAATGGAATAACATGAGATAGGAACATTTTATAAAGATGTTGAAAAATGTTGACGTTTAGTACGATGTATTTCTTATGGGAAGATGTTATTATCTTCAAAAACTGATGGTAGATGTTAGATGTTGTTCAGTGGAGAAAGCCTATAAGAGTGGACTCTGGCTAAAAACGGTCCTTTCAACTACAACCATCGTTAAACCCTCAATGGCTCAACACGTCAACAAACCAGACCAGCTCCTTCAAAGGCAGGAGTTGGCAAGTCGCGTTCAACCAAGTTTAGTCATGTGGTAATCTGTATCTCCTGTACCGCAATGTCATACAGTTAGAGTAAAAATTTTACATACTGCATTAATGTTACGAAAATTGTTTCATTCGTGTTACCAAAAACTTTTGCATGAAAATGTATAAGTTCATTATAGCTATTAAAACGTATAGTAAATTTTATCCTAATATTATTTGATCTTCTTTTACATTAAATTATTTAAATTATTGCAGCGCAAAATCTTAATTTAAATAATTTAACATAACATAATGGGCATATTTCATTATATACTCGATGGCTTATTTGGGAGAGTGCTCGACCAACAGTCTGGAGGTCGCTGGTTCGAATCCTACCACAGACTTCGGCTTTTACCACAGACAAGCAAAATAGCTTCACAGTTTTTGTGTTTGTTAAAAAAAAATATAGATGAATTCATTTTATTATATACATATACGCTCTCTTGCCATCAAAAGATTAATTTTTTCGTGTTTGCCATGAATATCATTTTATTTAAGATTGTTATTTCTTTAATGAAACAACAATCATACCCCGAATGAAGCGTACGTTGGCCCCAAGAACAACGACAAAATCTACGAACGTTTTTTCTGTCAGTATACCTGCGCGCTTGCTCGAGAGTGTCTTTAGGCTTTCTTATCATTCTTGGAGTAAATTCCACCCTCCCTGCATTGAAGCTTAGGTAGGCAGGCTGCTAAATCCCCCAGTGTACCTTAGTTATCCAGCTCACGTGGGTCCTTAGCAGTTCCCTTTGTGCTTGAAGCTTGCTTTGAAGCTTGGAAACTTCTTGAAATGTGCTAGGCCTTTTATCTCGGTTCAATGTCTTACCCCAGTAAGTTTTTCTATTTTCCATCTCCTTTTGGAGAAGAATCTTGCTGAACGCAAAGGAGGGAATAAGCGGCTGAACTAAGTTCCCTCAGGTCTCTTTTTGGCGAGGATATCTGCCATCTCATTACCTCCAAGCATCTTATTTGCTGGCTTCCCAACAAGTCGAAACAGTAGGCTATTTAGCGCATTGCGTCCTGCATGTAAATGAACAACTGTTCAAGGTCTTCCAGAACTGATAAGACTGTTCGAGAATATATTAATAATGGTCATAGTATTACGGATGACATTTGCTGTATGAGAATGAGCATTTTACAAAATTTCAATTTATTTCAAATTGAATTTAAATTATAGCGTTTTCTTCCATTTATTGTTTTCATTTTCGTTGATGTATTTTCTTTTATAATTTTTTATTCACACATTTTTTTAACATTCTTTTCATTTTATGTTGTATTTTATGTTGCATAAACCTCGAAAACATTTTTATGTTGTTTATTTGTTTTGTTAATAAATAAAAAAAAAACTGCACCTCATACACACACACACAAATAAAAAACATAAAAATAAACCAACAACCACCCAACCAAACAACGGACATCACAACATTGTACACACATCACACAATCCAAATAACCTTTCGCCGAATTACAAAATAAAATATTTAAAATTTTTCATACACTACAAAAACACACTTACACTAAAACTAAACAATAACAAATTTTGGTATGCAAAATCAAAAAAAAAAAAAAAAATGGATTGTTTACTCAAAAAACTTTACACAACAACGCCACAATGCAGTCGTTCACCCACCTCGCCCGGTTCATGGAATGATGAGGATGGAGCCTTAAGTTCGGTAAGTTTTGTATTTATTATTAACATATTAAAGTAACTATTTGACAAACGAACAATTGTGTTAAACCTGCTGGCAACTCAGTTGCAATGAATTTTAAGCCAACATTTTTACAACTGGTGTGTGGCAGACGGTTAACACTTGAATTATTTTGAATGAATATACCAGAGGCCGAATTACCGCATACATGATCGAGTATGCTTTCGTATCGAACACAATTTCGTGACGTATCGAATACACAGATTCCTTCATTCGAAAGCGAAATTTAGTACAGCCAAAAACCAAAATTACACCATATAACCATATATTTGGTAAAAGTTATAATTTTTGTATTATGCCTAATACTTTTATTGTTGAAATAAAAATTTAGCTGTCATGTCTTACCATATAATATTATCACTCCTGCCAATATTTTTGAAAAATTGTATATTCTATTGTCATGTACTAGTGTTGAACGTGACTATATGTAACAAATAGCTATAAATATAAAAGCACACATAACATATTGAACTAAAACAACACTTTTGTAATTTATTTGGTATATTTAGTCCAATTCATATTTTGAAAAATGGATTACAAATTTGTGAATTTGTTCAAATTTGGTGCTCCAGGAAGCTTGATGTACATATGTATTTTCCCTCTGGCCAAATAAATCTGTAAAAATATACATACATACATGCATTTGTCTATGTACATAAATTCGTGTACAAACCTTCTATAATTTTATGATCATTTTATTCAATAAATAAATATTTATTTATTTAGTCTTCATTAATTTTAATATTGTTAATAATGGGTGATTTTATAAGAACTATCGGAAATTTAAAAAAAAACACATAAAATTCAGAAAAATGCATGAAATATTTATTTGGATCGATAGTTGGGTCGATATAATTTAATGCTTGAAGATTATTTCATGCAAATGTTGGCCGCGGCTGCGCCTCAAATGGTCCATCCGCTTAGTCCAATTTTGGCATCCTCTTTCCAACATTTCGGCCGGTATCTCACGAATAATGTTGGCAATGTTGGCTTCCAGTGCGTCAATCGAAGCGGGCTTGTCGCTATAGACATTAGCCTTAACATAGCCCCACAAAAAATAGTCTAGAGGCGTTAAATCGCACGATCTGGGCGGCCAATTGACTGCTCCCAAGCGTGAAATAAACTGTTCACCGAACTCGCCTCTCAATTCTTCCATTGTTTCGCGTGCTGTGTGGCATGTGGCACCGTCTTGTTGAAACCACATGTCATGCAAGTCAAGCTCTTCCATTTTGGGCAAAAAAAAGTTTGTTATCATCGCACGGTAGCGCTCACCATTCACAGTAACGTTGTGATTCGCATCATCTTTGAAGAAATACGGCCCAATGATGCCGCCAGCCCATAATCCGCACCAAACGGTTGTTTTTTGTGGATGCATTGGTAGCTCTTGCAATGCTTCTGGCTGCTCTTCACTCCAAATACGGCAGTTTTGCTTGTTCACGTATCCATTCAATCAGAAATGAGCCTCGTCGCTGAACACAATTCTTCGATAAAAAAGTGGATCTTCATCTAACTTTTCAAGAGCCCATTCACCAAAAATTTGGCGTTGTGGTAGGTCGTTTGGCTTCAATTCTTGCACCAGCTGTATCTTATAAGGCTTCACACCCAAATCCTACCGCAAAACAGAGGCCCAATTGCTGCGAACGGCGCCGAATCGATAATTCACGGTCATCACCAACACTGGCCGATACGGCTGCGATATTTTCTTCAGTTCGCACTCTACGTAAGCGTGTTGGTGGCTTAATGTCCAACAATGTAAATTTGGTGGGAAATTTGTTTACAATAGCCCGAATAGAAGCCTCAGTAGGTCGATTAAACTGACCATAAAATGGAAGAAGCGCGCGATGAACTTTCTTAACAGAGCACGCATTTTGGTAATAAAATTCAATAATTTGCAAGCGTTGTTCGTTTGTAAGACGATTCATGATTAAATTATAGACCAAACTGAAGATGTTTGACAGTGCCACAAGATACAAAACGTGCGTGAGCTGTCAAAACTAGTGTTGCCAAAAAGATAATAGCAAAAAAATCACTCGTTATAAAAGAAACGTATACACACAAATAAACTGATTGTTTTAAAATTGAAAAAAATAAATAAAAATATGTATGGATATGTTTAACAACAATAATTAGTTTAACGGATATGTGTTATAGATACATACATTGTATACAAAAATAGTGTATTATTGTACATAATAAAAGCTATTGTTGCGTTCAAATTGTTTTTTTAAACATTATTATTGCATATAACCATATTTTAAAATTATAGAAATATAACAATAGAAATGTGGAAATCTCAACATTCGTATATTTATAGAGAATTAAACTATATGCAAAACCATAATATGCCGCTAGAGGCAACAATATACATTATGAGAGAGTAAATAGTAATGTTGCTACAACAATATTCCAAAATGCTTTTTCTTTGCGTGTATGCAGTGCATTGTACTGGAACTAGGAAAATAGATTATGTGGAGGAACGAGGGAGTAGTGTTTGTGAACTTAACACAGGGAACGACCAAAATAAACGTTATCACAACATTTAAAGTGTTGAAATTAAATTAGTTAAAACTGATCAGTGCCCAGTGTATATACCTTCGACACAACAACATTAATATTACTTGTCGCTTGTCGCCCGAAGATGATTCTAATACTGTATGCGAGTGCGTTACAAAACTGATTCATTGTCATTGCCGACTGCTGCATAAGTAAATTCCACCATCCGATTCCATTAGTACGAGTAATTAACAATTAATATACATAGGCGGTTCGGAAACTTCTTAGCCTCTCAATGAAAGAGAATAGTTAGTTTTTCAAAAATATTTTTATTTTTCAATATAATCTCCTGAAACTTCAATACACTTAGTCCAACGCTTTTCTAGCAATTATATCCCTTGATTAAAATAGTTTTCCTCAAGATTTTCAAAATAGTGGTTTACAACTGTAATTACATCTTCATTCAAGGTAAAACGCATGCCAGCAAGGAATTTTTTTAGATTTGGGAACAGGCAAAAGTCACTAGAAGCTAAATCAGGAGAATAAGATGGGTGGTCAAGCAACCCGTACTTTAATTCGTTGATTTTAGACATTGTTTAAACACTCTTGTGCGCTGGTGCGTTGTCTTGATGAAAAATTATTTTTTTGTGTTGTAGGCCAGGACCTCGAATTTTTACATTTAATTGATCCAGAAGGTTGCAATAGTACTCTGAATTTATTGTTTTACCCTTTTGCAGATAGTCAATCAATAAAAATCTTTGAAGTCCCAAAGAAAAAACGTTGCCATAACCTTACCAGCCGATTAAATTGTTTTTGCCTTCTTTGTGGCACTTCCTCCAACTTCAGTCCATTGTTTGGATTCTTCTTTTGTCTCTGGAGTATAGTTATGGATGCATGTCTCATCAACAGTTATGAAACGACGCTTAAAATCTATTTTATTTCGCTTAAAACGATCCAAACAAGCTTAAGAAATGTTCATTCTTATGCGTTTTTGGCCGACTGTTGACAAATGCGGCGGCACTCATCTTGCAGAAAGCTTTTTCATCTGTAGTTCTTCATGCAAAATTAAATGGACTCGATCATTTGAGATGCCCATGATATTAGCTATTTCACGCACTTTTATTCGTCGATCATTTAATACCATATCATGCACTTTGGCTACAATTTCTGTTGTTGTAGCTGTTTTTGGACGTCCACTACGTGGTTCATCTTCAATGCTTGTACAACCACGTGTAAATTCAGCAACCCAATTTTTTACTGTTGCATATGAAGGAACACATTCACCTAACACATTCACCATATCATTATGCATTTCTTGCCCCGAAAAACCTGTTTTATGTAAATAGTTAATGACACCACGCATTTCTAATTTTTCCATTGTAAAAAAATCGCGGATGCGTCTTGTGAACACCTGTTTCTACATGAAGGAGTTACCAGATCGAAACAAAATTTAACATGTTCATTCATAGCAGAGATGGAAGTTTCCAAAACACTTAACTTTTTTCTGTTTATACCGCGCTTTTTGTGATAGGCTAAGAAGTTTCCGAACCGCCCTAGTAAATATGAATTTAAGAATCATTAAGCGGTTTATGCTTTCAATGAACGCTTTTTATTTTCATCCTTGCGAACTGAGTTTTGCGTACAGCTTTAGCTGCTAAGCTGCAACTGGCAGTAACTATACCACTTATAGAAGTTTTCATCAGACGCCTGAAAAATACCATGTGATGGGGTTACGGCAAAGCGCTATATATTTTTGCCAAGTTAGAAAGTTCAACCATATATTGTGCCATTGCATCCTTTTGCTTTGTGTTAATATTCAACAAATATTTTCCTTATACTAATTATATGCTTTTAATTTCAAATATGCACTTTTTTTACTTTTGTGCACTTTGACAACAAAAGAATTCTTTTCGATCGAGTGCAATTTATACAGTTGATACTCGGTTGCACACTCGTTATCGTATGCTGTAATCTCCAATTACGATAGTAACTGTTCGTTAACGACTGCAGTAATCCCAATAAAAAAAATTACGATCAGTTTTACTCGATCACTTAAGGGCACTTCAGACTATCACACTTTGTGTTAAGACTTGTCAAAAAATCAAATAATACGTGCGAGTGTGATAGTGTGAATGTAAAGCATTATGAAAATGAGAAATAATACGGTAAAAGATTTGACATCCCATAACACTTCACCATTTTTAGAAATTTGATTAAACAATAAGATTTTTCATTGGATCAGGGTTGCATTTTTTGCAAAAGCAAATAATAAAAATATTAAAACCAGACGATAAGTAAATTGGCTGTTTATTTTCAAGCGATATTCCTTCTTTTACTTTAGGTGTGATAGTGTGAAAACAAAATGTAATGGTACGTTAGTTTTTTTGACAGTCGGAACAAATATCTTTAGATTTTTGTCACACAAAATCCAATCAAAATCTTAAGACTTGTATGAAGTCTGAAACGACCTTTATGCGGTAATTCGGCCCCAGGGCGGATTGATCTACCACAAAAAAAAATTGCGATCTTTCATCGCAATTCATCGATTAGTTTATATGTTGTAGTCGTTTGAAGCACGCAACTTTTGTGTTTCTGGAAAAATGGAAAAAAAGAATTTCGTGCAGTGATTAAACACTATTCTTTGAAAGGGAAAACGGCAAAAGAGACACAAAAGATTACGGTAAAATGTTGGATTGCCGAATTTAAACGCGGCCGAACAAGCACTGCAACAATACCATCAACTGGAAAGCCAAAACAGGTGGTTACTGATTTGGCTTTTCAGGTGATGGTATTGTTGCGTCGACTACACACACACCTGGGGAGGTTACTCTCTATTGCGATGCGAAAGAAAAATCGAAAAATTGGTACTCTGTATTGCGTTTTCGTATTTACCTTTCGCATTTAATTTTTCCCTTTCGTACATTTTATTTTATCATTCTTCCCTATTTTTTATTTTGTGGTACTAACGTGGGTTCATTTTCAAACTGTTTCGCGAAAAGGGGAACAGAGTACCAAATTGTACTCTTATCGCATTTACCTTTCGCATCGAACTCACTTTCGCATCGCAATAGAGAGTAACCCCCCTGAAACCAAAAATCAATCGAAACAATGGATGGAAGCTGGTGGAAATACTCCGAAGAAGGCGAAGGCAGTGAAATCGGCTGGCAAGCCGCTAGTAGAATATTTGCAGGAGTACTGCTTTGGGTTAACATTGGCGCTAGATCTTCCAATAACAGTTGGAAAGCTCTTTGGTTAAGCGGGTAAACCTTTTGCTTTTGGGGTATTTACTACAAGGTTTCGCTTTAATCCATAGGATTTGATGAGTCCCGTAAATAATGTTTTTAACACTCTTATTTTGCAAATACTGTTTTCTTAAAGCAATTATTGCCAATAAACTAGCTCTCAACATATTTTTTTTACTTAATTTTCACTTTTTATTCCAATTAAGAATGTAACAATAGAAACAAAGTACAAATGTGTTTACGAAAAATTTAAACCACGACGAAACCCCTAACCCCAATTAAGAATGTAACAATAGAAACAAAGTACAAATGTGTTTACGAAAAATTTAAACCACGACGAAACCCCTAAAATCGCATGATTTGCAAAACAGCTTCAAATTGTCTGTGTGCTTTCAACACGGTTGGTGATTTAAAAGCACGCGGTTTTCAGAACAGACCTTATACTGACTTTTCATTTAGTTGATAAATAAATGTAGAAATATAGAAATAATAAATTTCGAATGTATCGAAATTATTTTTAGACCCATAAAAGCGAGTACGATCCTCACAATGGCAATCCAGTGGAACATACGGAAATCGATGGTAAATTACGTTCAAATGGTGTAGAAAGTAATAATCATGTTAATGCAACATTAGGTGGTAACTTTACCAGCTCCAGTGGAGCAGGAGGAGGAGGAGGAGGTAATGCTGCCGACACACAGAGTCTAGAAGGTAATTTGGAAAATGAAACCAAATCAATATCAAGTTTAAAGTCGGGTGGCTCTAATAGTCAGGACAGGTAATATATTGTATTTATCAAGTTAAGATTTTATAAATATTAAAAAATAATAATTTCAATTCTTCTCTTTTTTTTATATACATATACTATATATAAACTCTTACAGCTTTCACTACTTTACACACAACACATTGAAATAAATTAAAATGTCCTGTTAAAAAAAATCAAACAAATTCACTGTTATTTTGTCCATTTGTTGTTGCTAATTAAACATTTAATTTAATCATTTCATTATCAATTTTTATGAATTTTTTTTTTTTTAATACTTCAATTGCATAATTTCACTTCATAATTTTGTGTGTTGTTTTGTAAAATTTAAGCTTTTAGAGTAATTTTTTTTTTAATACTGAAAACTAATTTCCGATGACATACATATGTATGTAATAAGTGTAATTAATTATCATTATTTTCTTTATTTTTTCTAATTCTTAGATCTCCTAAAATGCCTTCTTCTTCGACCTCAGCTGCTGCC
Source organism: Thecocarcelia acutangulata (assembly GCA_914767995.1). Lineage (NCBI taxonomy): Eukaryota > Metazoa > Arthropoda > Insecta > Diptera > Tachinidae > Thecocarcelia > Thecocarcelia acutangulata. The sequence continues at coordinate 31,516,075 of OU612094.1, read as the reverse complement.
CATATCGAACCCCAGGGCCAGGAACCAATTCTCCCAGCCGTTTTAGAATTTCCTGAAACACATCAGGAATTATTTCTAAGACACATTATAAGTGAATTGGATGTAAATGCTCCACATTTTAAATTAGCTCCTGTATATTCCTTATATTTATGTGCCAGGTAAGACATTTTTGTATTTAATTGTTTCGTTTTCCTCTTTAGTCTTGAGCATGTTTTGTTGTTTTAACAAAAAGTTTTTTTAGTTTAGAATTGCTACTGCTTTGATGTTGTTTATTAAAACGGAAAGCATATAATGGGTGATTTTATAAGAACTATCGGAAATTTAAAAAAAAAAAAACACATAAAATTCAGAAAAATGCATGAAATATTTATTTGGATCGATAGTTGGGTCGAAATAATTTAATGTTTGAAGATTATTTCATGCAAATGTTGGCCGCGGCTGCGCCTCAAATGTCCATCCGCTTAGTCCAATTTTGGCATACTCTTTCCAACATTTCGGCCGGTATCTCATGAATAATGTTGGCTTCCAGTCCGTCAATCGAAGCGGGCTTGTCGCTATAGACATTAGCCTTAACATAGCCCCACAAAAAATAGTCTAGAGGCGTTAAATCGCACGATCTGGGCGGCCAATTGACTGGTCCCAAGCGTGAAATAAACTGTTAACCGAACTCGCCTCTCAATTGGTCCATTGTTTCGCGTGCTGTGTGGCATGTGGCACCGTCTTGTTGAAACCACATGTCATGCAAGTCAAGCTCTTCCATTTTGGGCAAAAAAAAGTTTGTTATCATCGCACGGTAGCGCTCACCATTCACAGTAACGTTGTGATTCGCATCATTTTTGAAGAAATACGGCCCAATGATGCCGCCAGCCCATAATCCGCACCAAACGGTTGTTTTTTGTGGATGCATTGGTAGCTCTTGCAATGCTTCTGGCTGCTCTTCACTCCAAATACGGCACTTTTGCTTGTTCACGTATCCATTCAACTAGAAATGATCCTCGTCGCTGAACACAATTCTTCGATAAAAAAGTGGATCTTCATCTAACTTTACAAGAGCCCATTCACCAAAAATTTGGCGTTGTGGTAGGTCGTTTGGCTTCAATTCTTGCACCAGCTGTATCTTATAAGGCTTCACACCCAAATCCTTCCGCAAAATTTTCCACGTAGTGGAGTAACAGAGGCCCAATTGCTGCGAACAGCGCCGAATCGATAATTCACGATCATCACCAACACTGGCCGATACGGCTGCGATATTTTCTTCAGTTCGCACTCTACGTAAGCGTGTTGGTGGTTTAATGTCCAACAATGTAAATTTGGTGCGAAATTTGTTTACAATAGCCCGAATAGAAGCCTCAGTAGGTCGATTAAACTGACCATAAAATGGAAGAAGCGCGCGATGAACTTTCTTAACAGAGCACGCATTTTGGTAATAAAATTCAATAATTTGCAAGCGTTGTTCGTTTGTAAGACGATTCATGATTAAATTATAGACCAAACTAAAGATGTTTGACAGTGACACAAGATACAAAACGTGCGTGAGCTGTCAAAACTAGTGTTGCCAAAAAGATAATAGCAAAAAAATCACTCGTTACAAATGAGGGTTAATGCTGAATACAGGATGGCCGCCGGGAAGGTATACTACTTTGTTTTGCCGCCATTTTGGCAGACTTTAGTCTTGACAGTTCATAAGTGGCAGTCATGAAGTAGACACGTGGGAAATTTATTGTGGAAAAATATGCCAACGTGTTTTAAGCGTTAAAACATTTTATCAAAATCAATCAACGGTTTTCATGAAAAAAACAAAATGAATGACGAGGCACGTTTTCATTTCAACAGATATGTGAATTCTGGGCAATAGAAACCCCTCAAATTATTCATCAGTCATATTTGCATCCATTAAAAGTGATAGTCTGGTGTTCAATTGGTTCAGGAGGAATCATTCTTCTCACTTCTTTGAATATGAAAACAACGTAACGGTAACTGTGTATGAGGAGCGATATCTTGACATGGTTTTAACGCCATAACTGCATGCTTTGGGCTTGATTAATACGTTATATCAACAAGACAATGCTACATCGCATACAGCCAGTATTCAAGTAGTATACCTTCCCGGGGGACACTTGTTGTTTTGTGTACATATATGATTTCAAACAGGGCTGTGTTCTTAGCATAATAATTTGTAATCATTTTTAATTATAACTTTAATATCGAACGAAAACTTTATATATACCGATTGCTTGAAATATCGTTTTCAACAGTTTTAAGGTGAGTAAAAGAGAGGGAGAAAGGGAGAGAGAGAGAGAGAGGCGTATGAAGTTATATGAATTGAGTTTATCTGTAGCTATGTACACACGGTTGTCAGATGTTACAATATTGTAAGATCTGGCAACATGCTGACAATGTAGTGACAATGAATAATTGTCCCGCAGAAGTAAATTGTGTGTTCAGACGATCGTAAGAAAATCTTACAATTTCATTGTCAGACTATGACCTGACAAATAATTCATCTGGCAAAAATTGTCAGTTCACACGGTTGTCAGACTGTTCGATGAAAAAATTGCCTGACATGTTGTAATGCATTGCCACTTATGTATATCAACAACCATCTGTTTGGCAGTGTTGCCCATCAAACTTTTTTCTGACAATGATGCCATTGACAGGTGCAATAATTTTACACATCTGACAATTAAAACTGAGCTTACAATACCAGCCAATTATCTGGCAATGCCGACGAAGAGTGTTCTCACGATTGTCAGATGCCTGACAACATTGTCGTCGTACAATTGATTGACAATGGTTTTACTGACAACGTTGTAAGTTAAAAATTGGCAGTTCACACGATTGTAATACATTTTCAGACAATTTTACTGGCAATATTGTCGATATTTTTTTTTGAAATCTTATCTCATTTAAAAACTTCTCTGTTTCATTTTAGATACCGTGCTTCAACACACTACCGTCCAGAGCTCCAGCCCACAGAGCGTGCTCACAAATTAACAATATTTTTACATCATGTTGCTAATCTTATTTACAATGTTGTCCAAGAACAATATTCAGATCCTCGTATTTTAGCGTTTTGGATGGCAAATTCGTCGGAATTTTTGCATTTTCTTAAATCTGATCGTCACATCAGCGCGTTTTCGGTGCAGGCCCAAGAAGTGCTGGCAGAAAGTGTACAAACAGCTTTTCGTAACTTGGTCAATTGTTTCAGACTCGAACTGTCGCAGACTTTAAATCAGTTTCTGTCGGAGACAATTGACCATGATTCGGCAGCTGGTTTAGTCTTGACCGTACTGGGCTCTGCCATGGCACTGCTTAGACGATGTCGTGTTAATGCTGCCTTAACCATACAGCTATTTTCGCAATTATTTCATTATATTAATGTGATTTGTTTTAATACGGTGAGCAAGAAAAGTTGGTGTATGATTTTGATTTCACTCAGTTGTTAAAGAACTTATTTTATTTAATTGCATTTTTTTATCTATGTACTTTTGTTATGATTTAAAAAATTACATTATAATTTTAGATTGTCGCCAACTCCCATATGTGCACAGCTGAATGGGGTAAAGTGATGATCGAACGTTTACAGCTCTTAGAACTGTGGGCCGAACGTCAAGGCCTAGAGCTGGCAGCTGACTGTCATTTGGCAAAAATAAACCAATGTGCCCAGTTTCTGCAGGCACCAAAAACATCTGTCGAAGAAATTCAACAACTGGCTTGCTCTTGCTTCCGTTTGAACTCCCTGCAAATGGCGGCTTTATTACAACAAGAGAAAATACCCCGTAATCTGGTGGACACTGCTATACGAATGGCTGAATCTGTGGCCGACGAACTAACACGAGCCGATGGTCGGGAAGTTCGTTTAGAGGAATCGCCCGAACTACATTTGGCTTTGCTATTACCAGATGACGGTTTCAGTTGTGATGTTGTGCGTGGCATACCTTCGGGTTTAGTCGATTTTATAAATCCCTTGCAGCAACAAGGAATGTGCCGCTTGGCAGCACAACCTACATCGATTGGGTTATGGACAGTGTATATGCATCAATTCAATGTAAGTTGCTTTCAAATTTTCTTCCACTTAAATATAAACTGTGTATATTTTTCCGATTTAGGCCCGCTCTTCGAGTGCTATGTCCAATAAACTACCACAACCTGAAGTTCAAGTTATTAAACTGCACAAAAATTCCAATGGCATGGGCTTGTCCATTGTAGCAGCTAAAGGCGCTGGCCAAGAACGTTTAGGAATTTATATTAAAAGTGTTGTACCGGGTGGAGCTGCTGATGCTGACGGCCGTTTACAGGCTGGCGATCAGTTATTGCGTGTCGATGGCCAGAGTTTAATAGGAATTACACAAGAGAGGTTAGTTTAATGTTTTGTATTTATACATACATATGTTGCATAAAATAATAAAACTTATATATTTTCTAAATACTAGTAAAAAATTATAAATAGCTTGTTTTCTATGTTTTCCAGCTATCTATATGTCGACATTTCATAGGAACTATCCTAATTAGGGTAGTTCCTATGAAATGTCGACATATAGATAGCTGGAAAACATAGAAAACAAGCTATTTATAATTTTTTACTGGTATAAATGTTAGAAGCTTAAATAGCGAATAAAAAACTTAATTGTTTGTATTTTCTAAATAATTAGAGCTGCCGACTATTTAGTACGCACAGGACCTGTTGTTACGTTGGAAGTGGCCAAACAAGGGGCCATATATCATGGATTAGCAACTTTGCTACAACAACCCAGTCCTGTTATACAACGTGGTAAGACTTGTTTGAAATAATTTTCTGTTATATTATAACAAACAAGAGGAGTCCTAGAAAATTTACAAAAAGAACTGCTAAGGCAAAATAAATCACCAAAAGTTTATCTTAAATTATAGAACGCAACAGAATTTTTGGAAATTCGAACCAAATAAAAGCGAGAAAACAAAGAATTTTTGCTTAGGTGCAAATTAGGTTTCTCTTAATTTTCTTTTTTAATTCAAGCTTTTAACGTGTCTTCTTTGAAAAACTTACAAATTCGGAAAGCCGTTCTCGATTTAAGGGGTCAAATTAGCCAGGCCTTTAAAAAAATTCTCTACCTAATGCAGAAAAACACAAAACAGATTTGAATTAAGAGCATCAAAAACCATATCGCTCCTTTATTGCAACATAGTCATATCTCAAAAAATGAGCTTTTTGAGTTAATAATGCAGAATTATTAACAGTGCTACCTTTTACATTGTGTCAAAAATTTATTCAATTTACTTTTAAACTGTTTTCTTTAGGAGATATTTTCTAAAAAAAAAAAATTTCGAAGACTTGTATGAAAACTAAAAATTTTAACTGCGTTTTTCTCGAAAAAAGCTTTTTTACGTTATGACTATGTGGCAATAAAGGAGCGATATAGTCCACATACTTTTATTTGATTGAAATTTTGCTGCTGTACAATGTAATTGTAATTCGTGAGATGAGGAGGCTTATTCTGAATGCGATGCGAAAGTCATAGCGATGCGCAAATGAATTGCGATGCCAAAGATATTTTGTATTCTGTAAGTCTTTCGCATTCGCAACTAATTTCGAATTGTGGCAATACTCTTCCAAAGTAAATACATAAACCTCAAATTTATTTCTTATACGACAAGTTTTACAAGTTCAAAAATTGTTTGGTGGCTTTGAGTATAAAAAATAAATAGTTTAATTTAAAAAAATTGTGAACAACTGAGTTTTATTTGCCATATCAGCCTTTAATATTGATAACAATCAAAAAATAAACTTAGAGACGTCTGTAGAAGAAAAACTCAAAATTCTCAAGAATTTATTTGGATTGTTATATAAATATAAAGGATATAAAGTTGCATGTTTGATTAGGGTAGCTCCTATGTAATGTGGACATAACACAGCTGGGAAACGTAAAAAACATGGTAAAAAAAATTGTGTCATTTTCAAAAATTAACTGTGTTGCACTGTAGTGTGATGACGAATATGGAAATAAAAAAAATGAGAGAATAGACAGAAGATTGCCTAGAAGCAAATCCGACATTCTAAATTTGAGTGAAAAAAGTTATTTTATTTTGTCTGACGAGTATTTGGTGTTTTTAAGTGGCCTTTCGCCAAATCACTATGCTTTTTCATGAATTCCATTATTACTTCGAACTGTCGCATCTTAGTAGTATTGTTGTTAGTTTCCCTAAGTAAAATTTCATTATTAAAAGCAATTAATCTATCAGCTACCACAATAAGTAATTATTTGGTTAATAATTTTTTGTGTTATTTTAACAAATCAAATAGGTGAATGAACAAAAAATAACATAATACTTCCATTTTCATGCTTTGCTAATGCTGTGTTGCTATCGAAAGAATTTTGCGAGTATGACATTTGTTTTCGCAATTAAGAAAAAAGTACTATGCGAACATCGCAATAGAGAATAGCAACTCTTCGCATATATGCATATTCGAGTAGCATTACCATTCGCATCGCAATTCGGAATTAGCCTCCAGGATGGCTGATCAATTTTGCTACATTAAGAAATCAAATATGTTTTTGTAAAGTTTATGTAATTTATTTTTTAAAGATTCATTTGAAAAATAATACATTTGAATATTTCTAATTTTTGCAACTAAAGATGGTTTTTTATTTTTTATAAAAAATTCAACAGAATTTATTTTCAATATTTCGATAAAAATTTGTTATCATAGTCAGGAAACATATTAATTTTCCTGACGATGATAACAAATTGTTATCGAAATATTGAAAATAAATACTGTTGAAGTTTTTATAAAAAAATAAAAAAAAAAACGATCTTTAGCTGCAAAAATAAGAAATATTTACTTGAACAAGATCAAATAATTAAATATCAAAAATAAATACATTTGATTTACCAAAAAAAAGTAAAATAAAAACAACTATTTGATTTAGAAATCTGCACATTAAAATTTATTTTTTCGGCATACAATAATCTTTTTCTAGGACTCCTTAAAACAAAGCAAGTAGCTGTTAAAATACCAAACACTTAAGCTTAGACACAATGCTATTAATAATACAAGTATTCGTTTAGTATTAAAAGTAATTTAAAATGCTAATTAGTTAAACTAAATATTTGTTTATCATATAACTTCCCTACATGCTGCCTTAAATTGAAAATAAAAACATAAATTTGTTAACAACTAATCAATAAAAATAATAAAACCAAAACTAACAATCCTAAAGAAGATAAAAACACCCTACAGTTTCCTCAAAATCTTTATCAGCAACAACGAAGACATAGTTCTCATACCACAAACAATCGTTATTTCGCTTCGATATCCGATGACAGTTTGAATCGAAGTCGTCGTGAGTCGTATGCGGGCATGCACACAATCTCATCTTCGCCACCCATACGAAGGCTTTCGGCATCTTCTTTGCTCGAAGAAAGATGTCTGATGGGCTATCAAATACCCATTGATCCGAGATATCGTGATACTCGGCCTATAGCCCGTTCTGCTAGTAGTCTGTACAACATGAGCAAAGAGGTATCGCTGAGCACGCATAATCTAACGAATACTCAAGGTGGTGGCTTGATATATCAAACAACAATGCAAGAAATGCCACAACAACAACTATTTGGTCCTTTAAAACATCGTCCGCGAAGTGATAGTAATTCTAATATAACCTATACACCACCACCTTCAATTTATATTGAGGAATATATGGAACCAGGAGAGCAATCGAGTGCTAATAAAACGAATTCTCAAGAATCGTTTACAAATTTCGTGTATACAGAAGCTCATCAACCGCTCAACGAAGAGGGCATAGCATCTGTGTCAAATGCTGAAGAAATACCTTTTATTGATGATGGCTCCCCCACAGAAGAGGAAAAACCTTATATACCAGCCGAGCAATTCCCACAATTATATCGTGGTATTATTGGTAATAAAAAGACTCTCAATTTGAACACACAACGCAAAACTGTTAGCTTTGACTTGGAGGATATAGCTAGCAAAGAATGTGTAGTGGAAGTGCTAGCAAATCGCAAATTTCATACCCATGATGCTTTGAGCAAATACTGTTCTAACACCTCCATTACTTCGCATCACAATTCGCATGAATCTGTAAAACAGCAGTCTAATTCTTCGTTAGATAGCCAAGGCAAAGTTACGCTGATACAAAAAATTAGACGAGAACTTAATTCCTATCGCTCGACTTCGGGCGGTGTAGCTACTAACACAACCATGGAACAAGAATCGGGTGGCAGCAATTCGAATTCTCTATTTTCCTCCACGGAATCTATTGAAAGAATGCCTTTATTGACCGAGCGTTTTCGGGATGCTACCATTAAGCCCAAACGAGAACTTAACAGCATAAGATCGACTTCAAGCGGGGGCAACTCTTTAGCACAGCAAAGTTTTCCTAAATATCAACTAACCCAAAACAGGTTTTTAAACCAATCACCCATAAATCGTGATTATGGCAAGCAGCAGCAACAGCAGCTTCCTACGCAAATGCACCATTCAATTTTTCAAACACAAAATGTAAATACTTTTCAAAAATCTATTCACGAACCCAAACACAGCACCGATCCCACACGAAAGCTACCTGAATATGTTCCTATATGCTTACAAAAACCCAAATCGTTATCGCAAAATAATCTGCTCAGCTCAGACTCCTCTGAGGATTGGCCAGAATTTAAAAAATCTTGGGGTGAGGGCAAGGTCAAGGAAATGGCCGACTTTTTTGCCAAAAACAAAAACTTTAAATTACAACCCTTCCAAAATCATAAAAAAATTAGTAAATCCACCTCTGATTTGTTGGAAAATAAAAAGCCAAATACTAAAAAACTTAAACTAACACAGCCGGAGCAAAGCGAAATTTTAAAACAATTAAAAGAGTGGAGTGTTTTTGGTTTGGAAGGCAGGGATTTTGATATTAATTTGAAATCGCCAGAAAGCCAACAGCAGCTACTTAATGACGAAAACAAACAACGAACTAGTTTTAATACAGATATTATCAATAATACTAATAATAATTGTAGCATTAATAACAATAACAACAATGATAGTGATGATGATTACCTTAAACAATGTACAAATTCAGGAATTGAATCTTCTTCCCTCTTAAAACCTTGTAAATTGTCTTTAAGCACCAAACTAAATGTTAACTGTGAACCCTGTCCATGTTTTGTTCCCAAAAACTGTTGTACCAAAGAAAGTTGCATTCCTGTTAATCCACCTGAAACTCATCAATACAATGAAGAAACGTGTAAAAATACCCACAACTGTTGTCAATATCATGTACATAAGAAACTAAAATCTCCTATAGCCACAAAAGCCAAAACCCTGACACGTTGCGGTACCTTAAAGTTAAATCCAAAAACAAAAACTGTGCGCAGTATAAAACGTAAACAACACCAACAAATAAACCATAAACTTTCAGTGGAAAACAAATATAAGCCTTTTAATTCCGCCTCGCCGAGTTGCAAAGCTTTATTATCGTTAGCCTCCAGTGATTCGCTGACGACATCATCATCACAGTCCTCAGCATCAAATTCTTCAAGTTGTCACCAGTGTTATTCGGAGTTTGAAAATCATAATGATTATAATGATGTAATTAAGGATAACGATACAGATGACGACAACGTTGGTGATAACGATGGAGCTGACGATGTCGTTGAAGGAAATGACGACGGCGTTAATAATTTACTTCATACTGTTGATCCTAATAGAACAAGTTGATAATGCTTCTTGCGTAATTAAGAGGTTGTTTGTGTTCGCAAAATGCTTGCTTTTGTTGTATTTAAATGCTTTTCCGTGGATAATTTTTTATTTATATTGATGTTGTGGCTTTTAATTTTTTTAATATAAAATTTATTTTTCTCAAATCTCAAATTAACATAACGCACTAATCTTCAATACCAAATAAAATAATTTCCTTAATTTTTTTTAATAGTGATAAAAAGTTTTGCAAAAATACGATTCTAAATTATGAACTTTATATCATTTTGCTTCATTACTTTTCAAATGCTTATAAGACTAGCTTTCCTTATAAAATTGCACATACAGTGTGTTTGAGAATGTTGCTACGCAAGACAGCTTTAACAGGTAGTGGCAAAATTACAATAAATACAACAGCAAAAAACATCACATCGCTCCTTTATTGCAACATAGTCATATCTCAAAAAATGAGCTCTTCGAGTTAACAATGCAGAATTGTTAACAATATTACCTTTAATATTGTGCAAAAGTTTTATTCAGATTGCTCTTAAACGGTTTTCTTTAGGATCTATTTCTAAGACTTGTATGGAAACAAGCTTTTCTAATTATGACTTTGTTGCCACAAAGTGAGCCACATGTATTTTGTTGGTAGAAATTATGAAAAGTTGTCAAAATGTTTTTTTTTTTTTTCTCTTGTGTTTCAAAAGTCTATGTATTTTTTCAGAATTTTGTATCTTGTAAACAAAGCAGGGAATTCAGCTTTTAGTGCAGACTTTTACGGAGGATGCATTCAAACATCTGAATTCTGTTCGCTCTCGCTGCCCTCAAAAACAGTGAATTCAACTCTTAGTGCAGACTTTTACGGAGGATGCATTCAAAGATCTAAATCGGTTCGATTTCTTTGCCCTCAAAAGCAGTGAATTCAACTCTTAGTGCAGACTTTTACGTAGGATGCATTCAAACAAGCAAAAATTTTTACAAATTTACGCAAAGAAAACGAAAGACAGCTGTGCTTATACCACTATCCTGGAAAAGCTGCTTTGTTTCTACGTTAACAAAATCAAGCAATAAAGGCTGTTCCAAAATTAACGAAAGGTTTGAATTAAACAGAAAACACGGTTTTTAGTCTTTTGATTGAATCATTTAAGCACATCGGATAGGACTATTTATGGAACAACACATAGCGCAATAGTTTGTCGAAAAGTTTCTTAACCCTTTTGCATAAATGTGGCTAAATTTCATTGATGCAGCGTTGAATCTTCTCCTTTAATATTCGGGGAATTGTCATGTAAAATAACATCATAAAAAGAAATCTAATGGCGTTAAATCAATCGCACGATCTAGTGGATAATTCTGATCACCGAAACGAGATGGTACACGATCTGGAAATGTATTATGCATAATTGAATTGTTTTAAGTGCTGTATGGCATATGGCACCGTCTTATTGAAACCACATATTAGACAAATCATCCTATCTAATGCCGCGATATCGAGTACCAGTAACAATTGCTGCTTGACTAGCAGCCATAAGCTTTAAACACATAGACGACAGCAGACAGCAAGCAGCAATCTGTCAAAAATAAAATACATGTGTTTAAATGCACACGATTATTTTAACGACATCACAGCAGCACGACTTCACAACAGCATTTGCTGCTGCTGCCAACTTAGATTAATTTCTATTTTCGTAAGCAGCAAAAAGTAAATGCAGTGCTGCCACTATAAATATAAATTGCCAGCAATAAGAACTAAAATTAGTTTGAAATATTTAATAGAAATAAACATAATATAAATAAAATAATTGCCTGGCCCACTATGTCACTATTTTGTTTTTGGTATGCATGTATTTATGCGAGCGAGCGATGTCCAGTGATATAGTGGGACAGGCAGTTAACAAATAAATTTAAAGGTTTTTACAACTTTACGTGATATTATTACGTTTTCAGTCAGTAATTTTAATTTTATTCATGTAAAATATATATGTGGCACCTCTGAAATTTGCATTGTTTAAATACACATAGTGCTGCTGCTGTCTTTAAAATAATTATGTTGCTGACCAAACGGCAGCATTTGAAGCTAACTTCATTTGTACTCGTGAAGTTGTGAAGTCTGCTGTCGTCATAAGTGTTTAGAGCTATATGCTGCCATTATGTCTCCATTTTTTGCCAATCACCAAAGCGGATATTATGACGATTAACAAAGTCATCAATATAAAAATGTCCTTCATAGCTTAGGACGATTTTGTTCGAAAAATCAATATCAATTTTTTGATGATTTTTGAAATATTTTCTAACTATGAAGACACGTTGTTCTATCGTCTAACATGCCAACCAAAATTAGCTTGTAAAGCGCAAGGTAATTGCGCGCCTAAGTAATAGACTAGAAATAATAAATAGAAATAAAATCGCTAAGTTAATATCAAAAAATTATTGCAAAAAATAAGTAACAGTTTTATTAAAGCCAACTTTACTGAGAAACAGCAAAGTTTACACTTTTACACGCTGTCAAAATTGGATTTTCCAGTTACCAAGCCGCGCTATTTCGGTTGGTCTCATATACTTTGTATGTGCATGAGGATTTTTGACAGATACATTACGCATTTCGCGATGATTTAGTTTACGCCGTAACGCTTTATTCTTGATAACTCAACTGTCAGCTACCGATTTGTTTTTTATTTAGGTTTTTACGGCACAAATTATTGTTTAATACAATTCCTCTTTGCAATCACCAGACAAAAAAAGAAAAAGCAAAAGCAGTCGGAAAGTTTCTGGATATCAATCAGCTTTCTCGGGAATTTCTATGTATAGTAATGCTTTCGTAAGAGGCCTATGACAAGTTTTACACAGCCTCATGTTAAAGCCGCCCTGTGTAAAGAATTGGTATAAAACAAACTGTTTCTATAAAATGTATACAAATTTTCATACTTGGAATAATATTTCACCCGATCATAGAGAGCAAGTTTTCGCGATGATTTAAAACCGTGTGTAAAAGGCACTGTTTTTTTTTTTTTTTTTTTTTTTTTTTTTTTTTTTTTTTTTACTGAAAATTGTAACAACGAAAAAATTCATGTTTTCTGTTTTTTAAATTGATGTAAATTAACATAACCCAGGGGCCAAATCACCGCATACGATATCGAGCAAAATTATCGAAATTTTTCATTTTGGTATCACGGCATACGATATCGAATAAACTGTATTGCAATAATATAAAAAAGTTAAAGGATTTATTTTTTGTATTCCTACTTTTAGGGAACGTATGGTCTTCAATCTATTGCATTTTGTTTAAATTACGATCCAATATGCATCGGTTGCCATAATTTAGATGTATCGTAATGTTATTCGATATCGTATGCGGTGATTAGACCCCAGCTTTCACAGCTAGCATTTTCAGCCGTAGAATGTCTGAATCTCTGAAGAGATTCCCAGTAGTGCATTGTACGAAAATAGATTATGAGGAAGGGGTAAGAGGGAGTAGTGTTTGTATTAAAATTTTTGGCTGGTTAAATTGTAATCGATAATAGTAAATTGAAAATATTCAACTGAAGTACAGTTGATTGTGCATAAAAATAAATATAAAGTTTTTTAAGCAATATTCTCAAACTCTTCTGTATGTGTACAATGCGTCTTTAAAAATGAAATATTAGTTACAAATTATTTTACCATTTTTCTATTTTTTATTGAATACTTCATTACAAACTTACATTAATTTGGCTAATAATATTATACCTTTATTTTATGCACCTCTGTTCAACGAATTTTGTTATCTAACTACATATTTTTAAAACATTTACTACAAAACTTTTAACTCTTGCATTTTGTTTTTTTTTTTTTTCACTATTTATCATTGGTAATTTAACAACACCTTACGTCCCCTAACAATCACCAATTAATTCATCACTCAATACGCTTACAACTTGCAAATCAAATCGAAACAAAAAATGAAACCTAAATCTCAGGTAATCGTCGCATGTCCGAACGTGATTTAACACGCATGGGAACTGAGAGTAATAAAAGCATGAGTGGTGGTCCTCTATTAACAAATAATCATTTACCCAGTAGTAAATCTGTACCAGCATTACATCATCATTCAGGCAGTGGTACCATCTGTAAGTCTTCTTTGTTTTATTAAAACACAAGCTGTCGATATATTTTGTTAAATTATTGTTTAAAATGTATCCTTTTTTTCTTTTTAGCCATGGCCAATTCAAAATCTCGTAGCACTCACAGTTTGGCCGGCAACACAAACCCAAATATCAACAGCAATACTAACAACAACGAACAAGGTTTTTATCAAAATTTAAGTGTTTATCGAAATCAAAATCAATCGCAGCCTATTCTGAGTGAAAGGTAAGTTTTTAATTTAAAAAAAAAAAATCTTAAAAATTAATAGCACTTTAGTTATATGTTAATAAATTTGAATATTAAAAAAGCAGTTACTTGAAAAAATTTTATATAAAGGAGTTTTCAATATGAGCAGGTAGATGTTGAACTAGAATTTGATTTTAAATAATTATGCTTGTCATTCTGTATGGAATATGGATCATAGGTCCCCCGTGGTTTCTTCGAGTTGTCCAATTTTCAATCACTCTTCGGCACAGAGCAGGCTGAACTTGAGCGATGGCCACGGCTACGTTTACTTTATTATCTGACTCAGATGTTATGCCTTCACGGTTGCTTCAAGAAAGAACTATTCCACATGGGCAAGTATAGCACACCTTACCGCATGAACGAAGGTGGCCTTGCAGATGACGCAGGATATACTCTTTCCTACTGCAAGCACTGGGCTGGTATTCGCAGCGAATTTGATAGACTGATAGGCACGTATTGTGAGTCGAAACACACTTCTCCCCCCCAACCAATAATAAAGAGCAGCAACTAACTGCTGCAAATATAGAGAAATAAAACAGTGTCGAATAACCAACCCATCACAAGCACTTCTTCCCCTCACCAACAAAGCTAATAAGCGACAGGAATTAATCAACTGCTGCCAATGCTCTAAGCGGATATTTTCGGAAGTTCATACCCGGTTACTCGCTAATATCAGAGCCTTTGAGATGTTTACTGCGGAAGGGCCAGTCTTTTAACTGGACAGATCATCAAGAAAATGCGTTTAAGAAATTGAAATATATATTATCAACTCAACCTGTTATGGCGCCCTATCGGTAGAATGCTGAACATGATATACATACTGATGCGAGTTCTATTGGTTTGGCAGGTGTCTTATTGCAGCGTAATGGAAGTGAGCTAAAGCCGGTAGCATATTACAGCCGAACAACAAGTGATGTGCAAAGTAAGTTTCACAGTTATGAGCAGTCGTGGAGACATTAGAAAGATTTCGTTGTGACGTACATGGTAAGCCTGTGAAGGTGCTGACCGATTGCAGTGCGGTGAACACAGCACAAAATTAATACCACGCATTGCCCGCTGGTGGCTCAGAATACAAGATTTTGATTTGAGCATTGAACATCGTAAGGGTCAATTTATGGAACTCGTTGATGCTCTTAGCCGAAGTCGAAGTGAACCTTCAAGAGATAATGTTGCTACATTACGAATTGACAAAGTTAATCTTCATAATGATGATTGGATGTGTGAAATGCAGATATGGGATGATATTATCGCAAACAATTCTTATGGCTCCTCCGTTGGCGGAAGCGCTGTCGCTTCAAATACAGGATATCCGACTGTTGGGAACCTTTGGTTCTACTGTATAAACATCTATCTTACTGTATAAATATTTTATAATTTCAACGTAGGTACTTTTGTAAAATTATTCAGTCTAATGAAAACTTATAAATAGCTTGTTTTCTATGTTTCCCAGCTATCTATATGTCGACATTTCATAGGAACACCCTAATCATCAGTAGAATTTGGAAATTTTTGAAAGATATTCCAAAGTCTACTGATGATTAGGGTAGTTCCTATGAAATGTCGACATATAGATAGCTGGGAAACATAGAAAACAAGCTATTTATAATTTTTTACTGGTATAAATGTAAGAGGCTTAAATAGCGAATAAAAAACTTAATTGTCTAATGAGAACTTTTATTGAAGCGACAGTCGGCTGGAGATTCCACATTTACAGCAGCTAACATGACGGCAATATCGACAGCTACGGCAGCAGTAGTCGGTTAAAATGCCGTATAAGACAATAAAGAAATGTACAACGGAAGCAATTTGAAGTTGGAACTGAAGATGGGAAGTTAGCAGGTGGCAATCAGTGAGTGAGTGAGTGATTGAAATCGGGAATTGTAAATAAAGAAATAAGATTAAAAGAAACCCAAACATCCTTTTCATTTTGCTATAAAAACTTTAATTTTAATATAATAAAACCTGCAACTCCTACGTGACCTTCCAGTATACGAGTATAATCATGACACACGATCATTGTTGAAAAGATGTCGGCGAATGAATAACGTTGAATAACTTCTACGAAGATATAAATTTAATCTGGAGAATATGATAGACCAACAAACACCAAGAGAAACAGCAGCGGAGCCTAGATGCACGCATAATACGACGTATTGGTTGAGTAACCAAATACGAGATGGAATAATTGACGAATACGTTGAATAACTTCTACGAAGACATAAATTTAATCTGGAGAATAAGATAGACCAACAAACACCAAGAGAAACAGAAGCGGAGCCTAGATGCGCCCATAACATGACGTAATGGCTGAGTAACCCAAAACGGGAAGCTACCTTGCGGTAGTGCGAAAGTTGTTCCAAGGTGGACAACAATCTCCCAAACGTTGAAGCGGGAGGGTTTTTAGTGGGTAACACAAATGTAAACCCAACATAAGACAAGGGTGATGCGCTCATGATAAAGTAGAGCATTTTTATTTCTCATCCGCAAAATTAAAACATCCGTGTATTGCGACTTTTTGGAAATATACTTGCGGATCAAATTCCATGATATTGGTGGCCAATTTGCGTTACTTCTGCGAGCTATAAACATGCAGAACGTGCATTGTGTTGTACGATTTGTCCATGATGACGTCCATACTGTCCACTTTGGCTTAAAAGAAATGGGTTATCATCTTTCTGCAGCATTCACCGTGAACGGCCTGCCTCACTAACATCATTTTCAAAAAAAGCTCTAACCAATAACACCGCACATGAGCTTTTGGAGACCGCACACGACAGATGGTCTAATGAGGTTACCTGTTGAACATCAAGACTGGCATGGTCCTGGTATGATAATAGAATTAAATAAAAATAGGGCATGTCCTAAGGACAATTGCTACATAGGGATGCATGCGAGAATATTAAATCATCAATTGATTGATATCTGTAGAAGTTGTGCAGATTGCATTCAGCTGTGTCGGTTCTGACAAGACATTGCTACATAGGGACGCATGCAAGAATATTAAACCATCAATTGATTGATTTCTGTAGAAGTTGTGGGGACGAGGAGAAAGCAGGGACTGTTGCGCACTTTCTCTGTCGCTGTCCAGCACTTTCCTATATAAGAGCTTTGTATTCAGGCTGCACGATATCGGAATGTGATGTAGGGGGATTAGACTCTTTCATCCGATACTCGGGTTGGTTCTGAACTGAACGAATGGTATGTAGATCTGCTGAGATAAATATCACACTCAGGCAACACAATAGGACCAAATTGGACCCTGGTGGACTGGACTAACTTTTCTATGGCTGGCAGCCTGTTAAACCTAATGTAATGACACCGCCAGCAGAAAATCCGTGCCACACAGTAACTTTTTGTAGTAACTTTTGCCTCGTGTGATTTGGAGTCAGTTCATATATGGCAACTTTGCATCCAGAAAATAACTTACCCCTCAAGCTAACTATTATGGCCGGAAGTGTTCGAAAATTTAATGAATTTTTATCATTTGAATGTTCTGCTCAATCGTGCAACTTTCATGGTGCTTCTGGTATCAGTAACTAAGTAAAACCAAGAAACTAGACAGACGCCAACCAGACAACATGGCGTCTATAGGTCATCAACATCTGCCAGCGACAATTGAAAACTCCTATAAAATTTCCTCTAATAAGAATTTAACTATTCAGTTCCTAAACAAGACTAAATATATTTATTTATTAAAGGTCTGTCTCACAATTTCAAACATTAATGCTGGCTGATATTATGAATAGCAAAAAACTGATTCAAAACAAACTAAGTGATTTAATCGCAACATCTGACTCTTTGATGCGAGCAATGAGAGATGAACTTTTTAACAAAAAGTTCATAAATAAGGTGTGTTTCTTTACTTTCCGGGCAAGTTTCGGGCAAAAGAGAGCATGCATGAGTTACTCTCAAATACAGATAACATTTACCTAAAGTACGGGAACGCAAAAAGCCAAATTTCTAGCCCAAAAAGAAACATATGCTGTGTTTTGATATGGCAAAAAAAATTGTCACTTAGTTTTACGAAAAAATACTGTGATATTTTTCACTTTTTAGCTTTTAAGGTCTTTTGTACATTCCTGTGTATTTAATTTTTATATAAAAACACTGAAATGATTTGTATACGAGTTGATTCAAATGAACTTTGTTTCTTTGCTATTGTTTATTTTTCGAACAGCTGATTGCTTAATTACTTGCCCAAACTAGCCCGAAGAAAAAGTACGGGCTGTTTAGTGCAAGAAGAGGAAGCATACTATTCTCTCAAAAGCGCTCTCATTTGCCCAATTTTAAAGTACGGGAACGCTTTTCGTGCAAATTGGGATCCCGCGGGATCCCAAAGTAGAGTAAAGAAACACACCTATAGTATCCAAAGCAGTTGTCTGATTCACAAAATACTAGCAAACATTAACGGTTGATAATGTAGGACAGGCTATAAATATGTGTGTTCCACGTGAATAACAAAACAGTCCGAACTAGTCCAAAGTAGTCCAAAAGCGTTCCACGTGAAAATTTTTGTACAATTTTGAGAGAAAATGAGAGAGTAATTTGTTTCATTTCCTGTACAAATTCGCCCGAACTTTTGCTTTGGGTAAGCTCGGACTAGAATTGAATAATCAGCTGTTTTATGTTTACATATGAAAGTGAAAATTTTCAAATTGGAAAAAAGTTTTTGTTTAAAACTTAGTTAAAAGCAAAATGGAAGGTTGCCCAAACTAAAATAACAATGTGAAATTGTAAACACAACATGCAGCTTTTATTTGGCTTTTCATTTTATAAATGTATACTACAAAAATCTATTGAAAATTTTAATTTTACATGCTAAGCGTTTTAAGCGTCTAAAATCACTAAAATATACTATAATCTAAAAAGTAAGCAGCACTACTATTGCAAGATGTACAATTGTGGTTTTTTGCGTTCCAGCAGTTTTGGGTAAACTTTCCAAATTTAGAGAGTAATTTGCTTTTTACTCTCATTAGCCCGAACTAGTCCGAGATCTCGTGGAACACACCTAATGTTTTTAATAAATTTATTGCTGCAGGTAATTCGTTCAATGCCTTTTGAAATTAAACGTAAATATGTATATTAGTTAGGAATCGAGTTTTGGTCTGAATATGTTAAATTTTTTTATTAGAAAAAGTTTAAAATTTATTCTGGATTGATTTGCTGGGAAAGCAGCAAATAAATTTTATACTCTTTTTGCTTTTAATATATGTATTTATGCATATGTATATCAAATGAAATAAAGTGCTTTTAATTAAAAATCATTCCATAAACAAAGTTTAAAAAATCCACATTAACTTTTGACATTTTGTAGTGTTTACAGTACATTTGTTATTATTTATATAACTACTAGTTTATATTTCTAAATCTATTTCTTTTTACTTTTCTATTTTATTCTTTTTTTTAACTTCGATTGTTTTTATTTTACAATTCTGCTTACAATCCGGCTTAGGATTATAATACGTTTAAAAAACTTACTTTATGGTTTTATTCCAATTAAAAAAGAAGTACAAGTTTTAGAAATGACTAACGTAAGTGATGAAAATTGAATTTTTGTCGTTATTTTTTATTTTTTAATTGTATCTAACATCACTATTAACAAACTTTTTAATTTCTCAACAATTGTACTTTAAACACTACAATTTGCACATACTGAAAATAAAGTCCGAGTTGAAATATTTCTTAAGAAAGATGATAAAACAATCGCAAGAACTGCATTTAGTTATAGCAATTTTTGCGATACGATTGAAGTAATACCACTTGGAGTGTTATGAACGCAATGCCTTCAACAAAGTTTTCCATAATTTATGAACAACAGAAACGAGAAGTCTGTTCTTATGATCAGTTATGGGAAGTAGCTAATCGATTAGAGAAAAAGAAATGCTCTTTCGAACGTACGAGATATTGCATTTTTGGTTTAACCTATTTCATTATTAATGGTGAAAAACTTTTCAGGGCAACTGAATTTTTTATAATCCTAAAATAAAGTAGATAAATGGGTGTAATGTTTGCCAAATTTAGTGTCAGTTTACACACATCAGATTTTCTTGATCAATTCTACTTCAATTTGCTTTTGAACTTGCATTTATGTTTACACATAAAAGCTTTGTGCCATCAAGTTTAAGTTTTTTTACCTTAAAATTTCCACATTTTTTGGCATTTCATTTTAAACTTGACGGTACCGTCAAGTGTGCACCCTTTTCCATACTCTTTTTCCCCGTTCTCCACCAAACTCAAGTCTTGACGTGTCAACAAACTTGATGTGTGTAAACTCCCTGTGCCAGCAAGGGAGCTTTGTCAAAAGTTACTGCAGACAAGCAAAATCTAATTATCATTATGGCAATAGTAGTGTTTTGTCTTGCGTCCTGCGTGCGTCATCTGTAACTGCTGTGCGTATTTTCTATATATATTCATTTTTAATTTCATATGAAACCCAATTGCACCGCAATAGGTAGCAAGCTGTGTACTCGTGTTTCTTTTTTTCACCATTTTCCGTATTTTCCTTATATGTTTATTATTAATTTCTTTCGAATGTACTTCATTCCCTTGTAGTGTGGAAGGTGTTGGAGTAAATTTTGCTAGTCTAAGCAGTGTCCAAGGTATATACACTGGTCACTGATCAGTTTTAACTAATTTAATTCCAACATTTTAAATGCTGTAATAGTTTGTTTTAGTCTTTCGTGTTGTTATATTGTTCAAGTTAAACCTCCAAAAATACTACTCCCTCTTTCATATGCATTGTGGGGGCCATCCCCCTGAGTACTGGTCCGAGATAAAAAAAAATCATTTCATCAATGAAATGTCATACTGACACAGTGATGCCAGAAATTTTTGCCCAAAAATCTTCATTTGCCAAATATAAAATCTTAATTTCAACAAAAAATCTTGAATAGTTTTTTTTTCAGGCCTGTTCTGAAAACGGGGATACTTTCAAAGCACGAACTGTTTTGAAAGCACGCAGACAATTTGAAGCTGTTCTGCAAATCACGTGATTTTACGGTTTTCGACGTGCTTTTAATTTTTCGAAAGCACAAGAAAACAGCTGTTTATTTACATTTTTGCTTTATTTGTTTATAACAGTGATGCCCAAAAGTTCTATATGGAAGAGTACACACCAATATATTTAAGGAAAAACTACTTTTATTTAATATTTGTTGTTGTAAAAAGCAAAACAATTTACAAAAACAAAATTCACACTGATAATTAAAGCATGAGAAAGTGTTGTTGCTTTGCTTTTGTGTGTGCGCAGTGAAGAACGCATTGCTAGTGCTGAGCGCAGTATTTGTGTATTATAGAGCACAGCCCTATAGCTAAGCGTTTTTACAAAAAGAATTGAGCGTCAAGCGCATAGGCCTGGGCATGTCTGATTTAAAGTATCAGGGACGTAACAGTTATAAGATAAACGATAACAAAAAATCAGATTTGACAATTATTACCAATGCATTTACGTAATGGTTATAATCAACCATTAACAAGTACGAGTAATATATTTTATTTTGGTTATTTTAATCAATTGAAATGAGAAATAAATTTTTATTCGTTTTACAAAACAAAAATTTTTTTGGCCGAACATAACCACTACGAGGTCGTATTGATATTGAAGCTACCTAGCGCTAGATAGCAAAAAATGGCCGTATGCATTTGATCGAAACATGTGATACTCCGAGGGAGCGACGTTTGGAGAGAATAGAACGGGTGGGGTAGGATTTCATATTCCAACGTTTTCAAGAATGTCTTGACCACTTTCGCAACATGAGGTCGAGCATTGTCAAGCTGTAAAATCACCTTATCTTGCCTCTTGCCTTTCAATGCTCGGTTTAAACGCATTATTTGCGTTAATAACGATCGTCCGTGATTGTTTCAGTCGGTTTTAACAACTCATAACACACTGCGCCGAACTGTTCCCACCAAATACAGAGCATATCCTTGGTACATTCGGTGCTATTCGGTTTGGTCGTCGACGTGGTAGCATGGCCGGGATATCACTATGATTTTCAGCGTACAATGTGATGCATAAATCCCTTCCGCCTTTGCCATGCAGTCAGCTGTTCACAAGCAAACAAATGTCGTGTAACATCCTTCGGCTTCAACTCATACGGCACCCAATTTCCTTTTCTAAATCATTTCCACTTTTCGGCGTTGTGAAATGGTTTATTGCGTCACACCCAATGATCCTGCCATGATATTCTGTGCTGTGTCTGAAAAATTAATATAAAACAGCTGATTTCATGTCCGTTAACAAAGTAATGATTGCGCCAACTTCATACTTCGTATACGTTAATGTCAGTTGAAAAAGGAGACGAATAAAGTACGACGGATTCTATGTTCCCCGGCCGTTAGACAACTTGTGCCACAAAGTAGATTTGACAATTCAGCTGCTCCGTCTGAACTAACACATTCAGCACAATAAAATTCATTGATTTTTAGAATTGCATTTTCATACAAACTGAAATTTGGTTTCATGCCTTAACTCCAATTAATTTCAAACAAAAAATTACCAGGGGGATTACTCTCTATTGCGATGCGAAAGTAAGTTCGATACGAAAAGTAAATGCGATAAGAGTGTAATTTAGTACTCAGTGCTGTTTGTGAAAAAATTTTCGCGAAATAGTTTGAAAATGATCCAACACTGGTACCACAAAATAAACAATAGCGAAGAATGATAAAATAAAATTTGCGAAAGGAGAAAATTAAATGCGAAAGGAAAATACGAAAACGCAATATAGGGTACCAATTTTTCAATTACAAACCATTTTTCTTTCGCATCGCAATAGAGAGTAAGAGCAAGATCCGAAACCGCAAAGCGTTTTGAAAAACGTTTAATTCACTTTTATAGTGAAAGGCCAATGTAAGCGGCTTGCGGCAACGAGCGGCAACCACCTGTTCTATTTGCCGCTTGAGTTTATTTGTTGTAGGCAAATGAACGCGGCTAATTGAAGAAAAATTTGTGTTTCGAAGATTAAACAAAAAAATATTTAAATTTTTTTTAAAGCCAAAATAAATAAACAAATTCAATTGTTGAAATTTTAAAACCGAAAATTAATTTCTGTCTTCTATTTTTTTCCTCTACTTTTTTGTTTGACAAATTGAAGCGGTAAACAAAAAGTTAAACTGAATTCAACATTGCCGCTCGGCTGCCTTTAACGGCATTGCCAAATTAAATTAAATTCAATATGTTGAAATTTATGTAGGAATATTTTTATAAAACATATACTTTTTTGTAAATGGGTCACATTGTTGCCGCCCGCTGCCGCATGCCGCTAGTATTGGCCTTTCACTATTAGGTGTTTTAAGAAACGCGCGATTCGCTGGCTTTTTTATTTATTTATTTTTTTAATACAACATATGTTTTACATACATGCATATGTATGCGGTAGTTATACAAAACGAAAAAAAAATAAATTTCTTAATTTATACACGCATGTTCTGAGAAACGCAAATCGCTTAAATTTAGCGTTTTCGATTTGAAAACGCCAAATAGGTGTTCTGAGAAACGTATAACGCAAGAAATATGGTTTTGCGATTTGAAATCGCCAAATATGTGTTCTGGAAAACGCGTATCGCTTAAAATTGGCGACTTCAACTCGCATGTAAATATTGAAGTGAACTGATTGAATTTGCTAAAACTGAACTTGCAAAATGCAATAAAATTATTCACAATTAAAATTTAATATGTTTTCTTTTTATTTCAATAAAAAGTTTAAAGAATTTTACACATTTTCATTAAGGAAACTAAATTGAAAAATTTGTCTATTTATTGTCAAACATTTTTTCGTTTTATATTACTACCACATGCATATATACGAATGTAAAACACATGTTGCATTTCTTCGGAAAAAACTCCTAAACGCCAGTAAAACGCGCGTTCTTCAGAACACCTAAAAATCAATTAAGAGTTTTTCAGAACGCGCGTTCTCGGAACATGGCTGTTAGTTTTTTTAATTGAAAATATGTAAAATTCTTTCAAATTTTTATTGAAATAAAAAGAAAATATATAACAATTTAATTGCGAATAACTTTATTTCCATTTCCAAGTTCAGTTTTAACAAATTCAATCAGTTCACTTTAAATACACATGCGAGTTGAAGTCGCTAATGTTAAGCGATATGCGTTTTCCAGAACACCTATTTGGCGATTTGAAATCGCAATAATATACCTCTTGTGTTATACGTTTGTCAGAACACCTATCTGGCGTGTTTTCAAATTGAAAACGCTAAATGTAAGCAATTTGCGTTTCTCAGAACAGGCCTGTACACTGATTTCATAATTGTTCGTTTCTCTCAATACTTTTTATTCATTTTTGTGAATCGTTCATTAGAACGTAGACTTCATTTAATAAGAACTTATAATTTCTTTATCATTTTGCTAACCGAAAAATGTCTGTACATAAGTCTAATCTGATTTACTTTTCAGCTAATTTTGTAATAAAATTATATTATAGAAAATAGCCAAAATGTGTCTCTAAATCATAAATTAATGCTTTTTATGCAATTCTTCTCGCACTTTTTTGATTTTGTCAATTTAAATTATTTTGCGTATAAAAAACATCCATCAAAAATGAATTGCTTTTCATATTTTGATGTTTCAAATAAACGCTTTTTTATTTAACATCATCGAGCAATTATTATTTTAAGATCACCGCATTTTACAGAACATGGCTTCTATTACTTTTAACACTTGTGGCACCAAATTGTGCAATCTGATTGCACAATTAAAAAGGCTTTTGTTTACATGTTTTCCTAATGTTGAGTAAAAATTTTAAATATTTTTTCAGACCAACTATGCCATCACATTCCGTAATGAACGCGTACAATGGAAATTCCCAACAAAATTTACAAAATCCAATTCTCTCGCAAATCAATGGCACAAACCAAGCACCAAATATGTCCCAACAACAGCAACAGCAACAACACCAGCAACCCTACCAGCAACAGCATTCCCAGCATACATTATTGACAACACCACATACGTCTAATATGCCGCCCAGTCGACCGCAATCAGCATATTATCAGCATCAGGCAACGCCGGCAACAGCCACACAACATCACCATCTTAATGCAAATCAACAATCACAACCATTTCCACAACACGCTCATGCGTTTAGTGCAAGCACAACTAATCTGAGCGGCCTGCAGCAGCAACAACAACAGCTGCAGCAGCAACTACAGCATATAACACCACAACAACAGTACCAGCAGCAACAGCAGAGCCATACTTTGGGTAATCGTTCAAAGAGCACACAAAATTTCCAACGTGATATGCAAACGCAGCAAAGCTTGCGCATGCAACAAATGATGGCGCCATCTATGCCCAACATAAGCAATATGTACCAACAACACCAACACCACCAGCAGCAGCAGCAGCAACAAAATCCTTCTTTGCAGCATCATAATTTGACCAATATAGCGGCCAGTCAAAGTATGCAAAATGTATCCTCAATGGCTGATGAAAGTAGATACCCCCAACTAGAACAAACAAACGGTTACCAGCCGCAAACGGTCGCTGGTGCACAGACCCTAAGAAGAAACCTACGTGCCGAATACCTACAGCAACAGGCCGGGGCAGCTGGTGCTACAGAAAGTACTCAACATTCTCCCAATCTCTTGCAACAGCAGCAGGGCAATTTTATGACCTTGCCACCTAAACCGGGAGCAATCGCACAACAACAGCTGACACCAACCAAACAACAGCAACAGTTGCCGCCTACAGCACCTAAACCCCTGCAGCAAAACAGACTATCACTGCAGCAGCATCAACAACAAACTTTCAATACGAATTTATATCAACAGCAAACACCTCAGCAGCCGAGCGAGGACAAACCACCCTTGCCACCTACTACCACTCATCCGCTATACAAAGCTACCCAGCAGATCACTCCCGGCATGAATTACGTGGCAAGTACTATTGATCCTCCGAAAGGAGGTTACATGCCCGTATCTGCTTCAGCTTTACAACAAAACAAAAACATTCACGGCAGCAATCCCTGGGAGAGGGAGGAGCGTGAAAAAGATTTGGAAATGCGTAGAGAACACATACGTCAATGGCGTGAACAACAAATCAATGACCTTTCTGTTTTGGTGCAGCGTACAACCCAACAAGAAGAACAATTGAAAACGCTCATACTCGAAAGAGACTTTGAAAGAAGGGCACAAGAGATTGAAGAACATGAAGATGAAAGTGAACCTTCATACGAAAAGGAAAATGTACAAGAAGTATTCCGTTTAAACCAACAGCAGAATGTCATACAAACCCCAGTAACGAATTTCAGACAAACAGAAATTAAACTGGCCTCGGTCATGGACAATCAGAGATCGAATAATAATTCTAACGAAACTTCTCCCTTAAACTCGAACCGAAATTCAGCCGCCGAACCAATACCGCCACCCGTTCCCGCCCAACCTCCGCCGCCAACAACTACCATTGTTACCACCAGCAGCAATGTATCAACCATACAGCCAAAATCTATATTGAAAAATAATCGCTATGACGGTTCAAATACGGCACCTTCTTCTCCCTCTAAATCACAAAAATCCACCTCATTTGCCGATGATAAACATTTGCAGACTGAGCATCCCATTTCCTCGCTGGCACGTGACCTCAATCATTTAACACTGGTCGGTGCTAACACAACCGTTTCAACTTCAAACAATCTTAGTTCATATGACAGCAATATGAATTCGGAAAATTCTCCACTGGCGGCTACAGCAGCAGTACCGCCTCCACCACCACCCGAACGCAATAGCTCTTATTTGATTATGTCGCAACAAAAGCTGCGCAATTCTTCAATTGGTTTGCTCAAGACAGCCACCATTAACTCGGCCGACCACCTGCAAAAGAAATCATCTGCCTCCAATATTCTTATGAACAGTAACAATAATAATATACAAAATAATCTATTAAACTTGAGCTCGGCAAATGCCTCCCTACAGTCGTCGCCATCTTCTTCCACAATGGATATGTATAATGCATCAGCAGCCGCTACTTCTGCTACCAATCACAGCAACAGTGCCAGTCCTTCAGCAGCAATGATGCTGTTGCGTGACAACAAACGTGTCTCATTCCATGATGAGGACAACAATTTTGCCACTAATGCCTACAATAACATGGATTTCAATGCAACAATGGAGGCACATATGACGACAGCAACTGATTTAAATACCATAAGAGAGGACACAAGTGTAAGTGAGAAGAACATTTTTTGTTTCGCTTAAGAAAAATTATTTCAAATTAAGGGACTTTTGCCAAAATGTAATTTTTTCCAAATATTGTCAGTGTTCTGAGGCTTTTTCTGTCCAGAGAGGACACAAGTGTAATAGCCTATTTACACCAAAGCGAAATCTGCTCATTCGAGATTTCAACCCTAATCTAGCAGATTTTGAGAAGATTTCCCATACAAAATGAAATCTACTTTATGAGTAGATTTCGACGAAATCTCCTGAAATCTACTCAGTACCAAGTGATGCAACTGTGATTTTGTTCAAAAAGTACTTAAAAAACTACGCTGCAACAAAAATTACACTTTAATATGGTGTAAGCAGTCTCTAGGAAACATAAATATACACTTTAATGTTGGTGTACTCAGTCTCTAATAAAATTGTTTTGTCAAATCCGCGTACATAAATTATTTTTGTGAGAATGAAATCTTGCCAGTAAAAGTCCCCTCTACTCCTTTTTTGGCAAAAATGTCAGCCATCTCTTGCAGTAGTGCCCCCCATGTCCTGACACCCAGATCAGAGGAACCTGGTTCTGGCTCGCCAGCTCATTTAGCCTGTTGTGACATTCCAGTACTAACCTGGATGTAAAGACACAACTGCTCAGGGCCTTCATTACTACTTGGTTATCAGAAAGTATTTTTATCAGCACTCCCTTGTGTCCCCTATCGGAGAGTATTTCAACCACTTCCCTTATTGCGTATAATTCGGCTTGGAAGATTGTGATGTCTTTACTAAGAGTTATATACCTGCGTGCTCTAGGCCCCAATATTCCCGCCTCAACTCCTTGAAGCGTTTTGGATCCATCCGTGTACCACTTTTGCGAACTATCCCGCAAACATCCTGGGTTCGTGCCTCATTCTTCCCTTGTTGGGAAAATGATCCTAAACTTTCTGGTAAATGAGTTGGTCGGATCTATAAGGTCACTTGTTTGAGACATATAGATTACATCTCTGATACCCTTTAGGATTGCTAGATGATCAATAAGGTTACCTGTCTTAAGTTGTTCTCTTTTGTAAATTGAGATGGCCTGAACGGCCGCCTCTTTTTGAACAGCCACGTTAAGCGGTGTTCGGTTCAAAAGAGCTTCCATGCCTACCGTTGGGGTGGTTTTCATCGCTCCCATGATACATAGGCATGCAGGTCTCTGAACCTTGCGAAATCTTGATATGACTGTTATCTGTTTGGTTTTTCCCCACCATACTACAGCCCCATATAAAATATAGTGGATCTTACCAGTTGAGTATATAACCTAGGGCTTAGGCCCCAAGATCTACTCAATAGTTTTTTGGCAGTCCAGAGGCTTGTTGTTGCTTTTTTTATAACCGATTCAATGTGCGGCTCCCATGTGAGCTTCCTATCCAAGATTATGCCCAGATATTTCACCTCTGTCTTGGGAGCAACCTCAATACAGTTTGTTTCTATTTCCCTTTTCTTTGTGAATGGTACAATTGTCAAGTCTTTGCAGGGTTTATTGAAAGCCCTTCCCTTCTGCTAACTAACTGCTTAATTTTAAACACGGCCTGGATTGTTTTATGCTGTTTCCTGAAACCAAATTGATTTGAAGCAAATATATTGTTGAAATACAGAAACGCTGTTTTTGCCACTACACAAGAAACGATGGAATTTTTGTTTTACAGTTCTCGATGTGAAAACTTTGCACAAGAATTATGGCAATGAGATACAGGATTTGATTTGGAAAATAAAGTTCAAATATTCCATTAAAAAATCCTCCGGTATTTTCTTAAGGTTTTCAATCAAAATACTGAAATGAAACTAAAATAAAAACAAGAAATTTATAAGGAATTCAAACCCCTTCGGGAATTTTGGGCTTTTCTGTGTAACAAATTTAAGTCCGATTTTTCACAACAGCGATTTTTTTACCGTTTATAGTGTTAAAATTACAATAGATTTTGTTGTTGCTTATGAAGAAGGTAAAAATTTATATATATATATATATATATATATATATATATATATATATATATATATATATATATATATATATATATATATATATATATATATATATATATATATATATATATATATATATATATATATATATATATATATATATATATATATATATATACATATATAAAAAGTGTACACTTTGATGTCACCACTAACTGGCCAAACGGGTCGACCGATTTCGTTGTCCATGAACTGAGATGGCTTACGTCAAGTTTCCCAAAATCGGCTTAGTGTGTCCGGTGATATGGCATTTAGATTTTCCGGAGATATGGCATCTAGATTTCCCATACAAATATCAACAAAATGGCTTTCATTTTCCATATTATGATTTTTTATTGCCACTTGAAAAAATACCAAACAGTGTATCGTAATATCTTATCTATACAACGACATTTGGACTCCTGACTTGATACTTTTGAGGCGTTGTTTCGATCGTCATTTTATTTCTACGCTGAACATTCGATTTTTCATTTGCTATATACGATTATTGTATCAAAGGTAACGCCATGAGATGGCTAGCTGGACGATTACATCAAAACCAATTGCAATGCGATGCACGATTTCAAACAACATCTGCGGATAGAAGTCCAATAAATCGGACAACGGCCAGTTAACACGACTTCCACGTCATGTGGAATATGAGTGCGAAATTGGTTGCAGTCTACATGAATGTATCGGTAGAATGACGTTGAGATGTCCACATTTTCAGATGGAACCACTGGCCTGTGTTGTGCTAACGTAAAGTGAAAATGATACAATTTTAATCTCCATCCGATCCACTCCATTCATTGGTTTTTAGAACGTCACCAAGTTTCAAACATTTTTAGTTCATATTCGACAATACAATTTGACGTTTCAAATGACTTCCTTCGGTGTGATAACAATGATGAGAAATAAATATAAGCCGACGAATATTATTATGTAACTTTTATGGGCCATAAATCTTGCTCCTGTGTTTCACGTTTGTCTGGTGGATACTTGCGAATTTTTCTTATGCAAGAAAAATTCAAATATCACGTAAAATTTATTTTCTGCGAACGCGAGTTCATAATGTACAATACGAACAATGGATTCATTCATTTCATATACGCGGCGTTCTAAATACTGAATTTAACAAAAAAGTAAGTTCACAAAGGGAACGACTACAGGACCCAAGTGAGCTGGACAACCTAGATTATTCCGGGGTATCCAGCGGCCTGCCTACCTAAGTTCAGTTTTTTATTATTCATATCGGACTGATAATTTATGAAAATAAAGACAATCACATCTTGAAATATCGTCGTCTATTCCATCAATACGCTGGCAATATTCGACTACCCGTCCATTTCTGTTATTTTACCGAATCAAAATCTGAGCTCATCAGCAATGTGCTCTCAAGGTAGGCAGGCCGCTGGATTCTCCAGAAAGTACCCGGATACTCCAGCTCACTTGGGTCCTGAAGGTCGTTCCCTTTGTGATTTTGAATCCAATCAAAATCACAAACATTTTACAAAAATCATGTTTAGTTCAGCCAACGTGATGTCGTCGATCTGAATTTTCGGATTCAAAGTTAAACTGCTCGCGAATAGAAGATGTAAAAGTTGGTGGCTCTCTTTACTTCCCAAGTTAAGGTCGCCAACTCTACAAGCCAGTTTTTCAACTCGCTAGAATTAGTCAGATCGGCAACCATATTGTTATGAAGTATAAACCAACCATGTTTTTGTAATGTTATTTGGCTTCCGGTGAAAAATTTGATGATCAACGTTTAAAAAAAAAGAGTACTTAAAGGATAGTTTAAAGGTGAAGACGTTTTGATACCATGAGTCCTAATGGTTGCGAAAGGCATAGCATTCCATTTTAAGCATTTGCAGTTGTCAATATACGGCTTACACTGGCAATGACAATTTGAAAATTTAAAGTCATTCCTATCATGTAAACAAAATTTGAAGGCAAAACAACTTTTGCCTGGTCAGCTAGTAATATTATATTTATGTTTCTATAATAGTATATTTATTTTTCTATTTCAGTTCCTACCTACAAACTTAGATGCCTCCATGTTGCCATCCATGCCTTCAACACCCGACACTGCAGCTTGGAATACCACAGTACAATCAACGCCTGGTGTAATAGGAGCTCAAGAAGTCTACAGGTACTGATGCTTTAAAATAACATCTAACACAAAAATAAATTAAAACTTCCTGTTTATTTAATTTGTATAGAGATCCGCGTACTAGACGTTTGGCCGAAAAACAACAACAGCAACAACAGCGCAGTACCGAGGCAGTACCCGAAAAACTATCTTTCAAAGAAAAAATGAAAATGTTTGCTTTAGAATCGGGCGAAGATAATACACCTAAAGATAAACTAAAAATATCCAGGGCACAAAGAGACATTGATGCAGTGCATTAAACAAATCGTACATAGAAAAAAAGAAAACACCACATTTTATAAAAATTAATTTAAAAAATTAGAATTTAAAAGTTAAGCTAAGATAAAAACTATTTTAGTAGGAATAAGAAAAACAAAAACTAAAATTCCAACGCTATTTCGAAATAATATAACGAATTTGCTTTAATCGGGCAATAATTATTATTATTCTATAAAGTAATTAATTAATTATAAATGATTAAATTTCTTAAGCAATTTTAAGTTTTTAAACGAAACAACTGTATAGAAAAACTTAGCTAACAAATATAGATTACTAGCAATAAGTATAATATGAAATTAAAATCTTTATTTTCGAATATATTTTCTTTGAAAATCTTTTGAAATGTAATCAAATGTAAACGATTACTTTTTTCATTAAAAACTTGAATTACAATTTCAATTATTTTCTTATTTTTTTTTTTCTTTTGAATTAACAAAATTTATGTTTAGTTGATTATTGATCGTAATATTAAAAATTGATAACGTTATAAAAAAAGAAGTAAGTGTATAAATATTTCGGATTAAAACATCAAAAAAATATACATATATCCTTAATTTAATATTGATGACTTAAACACTGCAAATTGTAAGAATAACTAATTCTGAATAATTATTACAAAATGGTCCAATTAAATATTATAACTTAAAGTTTATAAAAAATAAATGAGAAAGATTTTATTTTTGGAAAATTTCATATAAACAATTTATGTGATCTTAATTTTTGTAACCATTATTATTTGTTTAATTATAGCTTTAAATTTTCATTATCTTGAAATGAAAACGTTTTCTTAAGGTTTTCAATAATAATATATAAAATACAAATAAATTTAGCATTCCATAATAAAATTTTTGTTTTTTTTTTATTATTTTAAATCATCTCAAACGAATATTTAAACACATTTTTTTTTTTCTTTTTAAATATCTAAAAAGTTGCTAGTTTTCGTGCACCAAATTAAGTTTTTTAACAATATCATCAATATCAAACAGTATAGAATATAGAAAAACCTGTAACATTGGGAAACTCGGCTAAAGCCGGCGATAAATTATAATTATCCCATGATTTTCTTGATAAATTTATGCTTCAGTTTTGTTTGTGCGGTATTTTAATTTGATACAAATTGTTATCAAATATAACTTTTAAATAAGCAAATCTAGGCAATATTCTAAAATAATTGTTTATAAATTCTCTACTTGCAAACAGCCAGCACTAAAGAATTCATCAGCTGCTTCCTTTTAAAATGTTTGCGAACAAAACCCGAAAGAAAAAGTTTAATCACCGCATTCGATATCGAATTAACTATTGTATCGAATAATTTTATTCCAAAATTCTTTGATCTTCGTATATGTAAAATTATTTTTATTTTTGCAGCTTAAGATCTTGTGTTGTTTTTTTTTTTTTTTTTTTTTTCTTATAAAAAGTAACAGTTTTTTAATTTTTATTTTCATATTTCGCTAACAGTTAGTAATAAAAATTATAAACAGCTTGTTTTCTATGTTTTGCAGCTATCTATATGTTGACATTTCATAGGAGCTACCCTAATCATCAGTAGACTTTGGAAATTTTTGAATGACGACATATAGATAGCTGGGAAACAGAAAACAAGTTGTTTATAATTTTATATTGGTATCAATGTTAGAAGATAAAATAGCGAATAAAAAACTCAATTGCCAACAGTTAGTTTTAGCATCGACAAGAAAAATCACTCGTCTTCATTGAAAATTTTTTAAAAGGGTGATAATCCCTCATATTCCAAGAGACGTCATCGTCGTCACATCAAAACAACATTAAAAAAACACTCGGTTATACAATCGTCTTCGACAGCAATTATGTATCCTTTGGTAGTTCTTCGATGTTTCCTAGATCTAGTCTATAGATAGAGGCTGCCGACAACTTTCAATTGCTGTTGGCAACGAGTGAGTAAATGCCAAAATGTTTGTGTCGACTTCATGTGACGACGATGACGTCTCTTGGAATATAGGGAATTATCACCAAAATATTATATTGATAAAATCATTTTACTAATCCTGGAACAGACGTTAAAGCTCCAATTGATGCTGTTAAAAATCATGGACTATAATCAACTCAATGAAATGGATGGCAATGCTAACATACTGTTAGTGAAATATCGAAATAAAAATTAAAAAACTTACTTTTTTTATATAAAAAAACAAGATCTTAAACTGCAAAAATAAAAGTTACAGCCTGTTCGTCGATATCGAATGAAAATGTATGCAAAAGAAATCTAGTCCCTCACATTCGAATCAATTTGGGCTTTTCTATGTCACAATTATTCGTTCGCATGAACGTATGTATTTTATTTGAATTTTGACACATCGTTCGCTTAGAATAAATTTAGAAAAACCCCAAATGAACTTATCCTTTCGACATCGGCGAACAGGCTGTTAATGTTTTCATGTTATCACGATAA
Organism: Thecocarcelia acutangulata; assembly: GCA_914767995.1. NCBI lineage: Eukaryota > Metazoa > Arthropoda > Insecta > Diptera > Tachinidae > Thecocarcelia > Thecocarcelia acutangulata. The sequence goes on along the minus strand of OU612094.1, from coordinate 31,482,005 downwards.
AAAGTATTCGATAAGAGGTGCCATTATCAGTGTTTTCGTATGTTTATTTCTAAAAATCTTAATCAGCCATGTCACAGAATTCACTTCCACTCGGAAACGGAATTGAATCCGTTTTTTTTTTTATTCTTCCAAAACCGAAAATCTAAAATTTTTTCGGAATGAAATCAATTCTATCAGGCCTGTCACAGAAATTGATTTCGCTCGAAATCAATTTCAATTGCGAAAAAGCTTGTTCAGAAAATGAAAATCGATAAATTTTCTTGAATTGAAATCACTTTTATTTTCTCGGTCGAACTCGAAGTTTATATATCTAATAATAAAGGTCAAAATATTATTATTCCAATGAAGAAAACTGTTTTTTAAATTATTAAACACAATTTATTGATGTTTTTTATTGTTTTCTTCTAAATTTTCCAGCTAGTGATCTTGATTGATTTTGTTTTTTATAAAAATAATCGATATCTCGATAACAATTTGTTATCATCATCAGGAAAATTAAAATATTGAAAATAAAATACCGTTAAACCTTTTTTTTTATAAAAAACAAAATCAATCAAGATCACTAGCTGGAAAATTTAGAAGAAAACAATATAAACAAGATCAAATAATACGAATATTTAATTTGATGTTTTTTATTTTATTATATAGTTATTTTCAAAAATTTTCATGTTTGTATTAAAAAAAAATCATAAGCAACAAAAAATATAAATGAAAATTCGTAATCAAAACCATTCCGAATAATTTCTGTGACAGGCCTGTATAACACAATACGAGTTTCATTCTTGAAATTATCAGGCATGTTCTGAGAAACGCAAACTGTTTAAATTTAGCGTTTTTGATTTAAAAACGCCAAATAGGTGTTCTGACAAACGTATAACGCAAGAAGTATAGTTTTGCGATTTGGCATCGCCAAAATTATCAGTGTTTTCGTATGTTTATAAAAATCTTAATCAGCCATGTCACAGAATTCACTTCCACTCGGAATCCGTTTTCTTGAAATTATCAAGCATGTTCTAAGAAACGCAAACCGACTAAATTTAGCGTTATCGATTTGAAAACGCCAAATAGGTGTTCTGACAAACGTATAACGCAAGAAGTATAGTTTTGCGATTTGGCATCGCCAAATAGGTGTTCTGACGCTTATGGCTTAAAATATGCGACTTCAAATCACATGTGAATATTGAAGTGAACTGATTGATTTTGCTAAAACTGAACTTGCAAAAGGCAATAAAATTATCCACAATTAAAATTTAATATGTTTTCTTTTTATTTCAATAAAAAGTTGAACGAATTTTACACATTTTCAATTAAAAAAATGTTTCGTGTTTTGAAGAAGCAAAAAAAAAAAATTTAATTCTGTTGCCGAACGGAGCTGTGACATGGTTGAATTTCAGAAAAAAAAAAGTTCTTTCGACCATCCCAAATTTTTTACATTTGTTGTTGATTCCATTTTATACAAAAAAATATAAAAATAAATACTTGTAAATAAAACAATAAAATGCATAAATTTCCAAAGAAAATGCTCATTAAAAAAATTTTTGCATCTCAATAAAACCAGAAATAAAATATATCATACGATCTGGCAACACTGGTCATCATACCAATATAAAAATTTTCTATTATTCTTGCTCGATAACGCAAGCAGTGATTTGAGCCCATTTACACTTTTCGAAAACAATCTTCTAAGGCGAATTACTAATATATTCAAAAATGGTTTTGTGTTAAATGGGGCACAACTCTGGGGGCTAATTCCCGCAGTCGATTTCGTATGAGATTTTCTCAAAAGTACGATATTTTTAAATTTTGGATTGCTACCACTCGTTATCGAGTAAATTGTATCGAATATAAAAACCAAAATTTGGCATAGTTTTCTCTACAACGAGTGATAGAATCCTAAAAGCTAAGAAGATTACAACTCCGAGAATCCTCGTATTAGATCGGCTGCGCGACCAAGGGGCTACCCTGGTCGCCCTGGTGGCTGACACTTCTTCTACTTGAAAATTATGAATTTTTACTTAACATGCTACTTTTTTCTAATATATTGCTTTCACAACCTAATAATCTTTTCCAAAAATGAAGCCCATACTATAATCTATCTTTGTGCCAATTTTTATAAATATATCTTTTGAATTAGAACGTATATAAGCAAATTTTTAAATATGCTTTAACTCCTAATTTTTTTTTATTTCTGTTATTTAGCATCTTCTGTTAAACTCATTTTTATTTAATGAAAAGTAAAGCATACCTTGGGGCGTGTGCTTAAATAATCAAACATTCGTTTAGACCAAATTATTTGTAAATAATTTAAAATCAAGTGAGATGGATAAAAAAGATATTTAAATTATTATACAAACAAAATTGCAATTATTATTAGCAATGCACAGTAAACATTTCTTTTTAATAGAAAAAATAATATGTATAAGGAAAACTAACTTAAGCTTTAACAAAAGATGAAACATGAAATAAAAAACAATGTTATTCCTACTAAATGTGAATTGATTTTACGCAAGGACCAATCAAAAATTTCCTAGAAAGTTTTTTAACATAAAACAGGGTTTTTACCTTTTCCCACATAAAAAAAAATAATAATTAATAAATAAATTTCTAAGTTCTTATTATAAAGTTATATTAAATATTAACGAAAAACACATAAACGGATCAATTATTTTATTTAAAGGATTGAATTTATATATATTTTTTTTATTATTGTAAACTTTGAAATAAGCTGATTAAACTATTTTTAAAAACGTTGTTTATTAAAAGAAATACGGGGTATTCATAAATAGTAAATGAATTTAAAAAGAGCTTTAATGCAAAATTGCACATAATATTTATTTCAAATAAAATTTTACTTATTTATGAATACCATCCAAAAATCTTTAATATATTTCTGTATAAATGTTAGACGAAAAATAAATTAACTACATGCATATGTATATAATAAAAGTAATTCGTTGAAACGAATAAAAGTATGGGAACACAGAAAAATCATTAGCTGCAATATAAATCCGTAAGTAAAAAAAAAGTATTTTCTTATTTTACATATTTATTTATGGGAAACATATAATTATAATATGGAAAGTGTTACATTTTCAGTGGAATTGAAATAGTTGACTACGAATAAGAATTAATGCCATTTTTTTTAAGAAACACCAGATACCGGCTTAGGGAATTAAACAGCTTCTTAACTAATTATAACTTATATTCATAAAGTTAAAACGAGATTTTTTTTCGCCTATATGAAATTTTAAATGTTATTATATGTCTTTACATCATTATAACGTGTTTCCAATTCTTTGGACAGGATAACCTTGTCAGCAATTACTAAATATTGGGGATCTGTCAAGCAAGTCAGCTGATCTTCCTGTGATAAATCTAATACTGAAGGCATCTCTTTGCTTTGAGACCACTGCAGCAGAGACTTTTGTAAAATCCATTTGGAGGATAAATCTTTATAATAATTTTCTCTTAAAGAGTCTACAGTTTGCAATTTTTTCAAATATTCTATAGTTTGTTGGTGGTACTTAGAACAGTCGATGGCTCTCATTAACAAAGCGGACGTTAACAGGCACCATTTACTATCAGGTTCATACTCCAGAAGGCTTTCACAGGATTCTAGTTGAGACTTTAGTTCATTTAACACATCTGGCGTATAACTGGCTGTGTTGGCCAAAGCATGGAAATAGTAGTTGTGAGCGTTAAAGTATTTTAAATTCAGCACTGTTGAAAAATTGGATGCATACACCTCTAGTTGTTGAAAGTCTAAAGGATTTTCTACTTTCTCGTGACTGTAGAAAGAAGTATCAGAAACTTTATTATGTAACGATTTTAGTTGTTTAAACTCGAACTGCCTGTCTTTGCCTTTTAGCACTATCTTTAAACCGTCACTGGTTATGAGTTTAGTAAATGCCACTACAGTTTTTTCTTGACTACAGCGGAAAGCCGCCACTGCTAATTCGGGCTGTGAATAACCCAACAACCATCTTTGATAAAACCAGGCCGAACTATCATTCGGATCAGTAAATGCAGCAGTTAATACCATTTCTAATTCTTCCTTAAGCTTTTCTTCACTCATGGGTCTTTTCGGTCTTGCTTCTCCTTCATAGGGATGTAAAACAGGCAGCAATAGGCTTCTGTGATGCCACGAAGAATAATTCGAAAAATTTACTTTAATTTTTTCTGTGCAAAAATCCAACTCGTCTTGTTTAGCCACCTGAGCTTTATCCACTACGTAACGTCTATAGTCCCAGGTATGAAAATTACGTTCATCCATCTTCAAATATTTGTTGCATAATAACACTTCACGTTGCCAATTAGCTTGTGGTGCCTGCTCCAACAACCACATGCGATGGTGCCAAATGTTATAACTTTTCGGATTTACCAATAAACATTGTTCCGTTAGAGAAATTTCAGTTTCAAAAACTTTCTGTATATCTTCTTCAATATTGGCTTTTTCAGTATTTTCTTCGCCGAAATTAGTTTTTTCTCTTAATTTCTTGACTTTGGCCAAAATGCATTCTCTTCTTATATTCCATAGAGTGGAAACATCAGGATTTCTTTGTAAGATTGGTGTTGTGTATGATAGCATTTCATCATCATATTCCAAGTTCTTTCGCTTACTCATGATTTTTGACATGGCAGCCATGTATGCTTTAACTTTTAAAGCCTGCTCCTTCTTTTTTCGTTCCTTTTCCTCTTCAGTAGTACGTACTTTCAAACGTCCATGCATTTTTTATTACGCTTTGTTGAAATATTTAGAAGCAAAAGTAATAATTTCTTTCAAAATGCACTTATCACAAATTAGTTTGCTTCGAGATGACAAATAATTTTTCTATCAGCTGTGCGAAGCTAACAGTTGTTGTTGCCCATTGGGACGTTTGCTACAGCTGTTTTCATTTGTAATGCGGCTGAATTTTGATTATAAACATGTGGTTGATTTGAACGTTCATTTAAAGTAGTGATGGAATTTGAAAACTTGTGTTGATACGGTGACTAAAACTGGAAATTGAATATATTGAACATTAGAACATGTAAAAGTTTTATTACATATGACTGTTAAAGTAATTGGAGTTAAATTATTTAAAAGCGCTATTGGGAAAAAGGTGAACTTTCAAACAAACAAAAATTGAATAATGCAAACGTTTCATAAAATGGTTAAAAAAAAAAAATTATTAAATGCCACGCACATACAAAATATATATTGATTAGCTTATATCTTAAACACGGTAACAATAAGATTTTCAGGTGAATTCGTTTAATATGGCGGCACTTTCTCTGTCAAGTTTTGTTTACCTTTTCGGCGCCATTTAACTTTTTGTACATGTTCTTTATCAACTACTTTTGACAGCTTAAGTGTGAATAAGTAACACTACATATGAATAAGTAGCACTACACTTTAAAGGCCTTGCTACACTATCATACACGATCGTGCGATCTACTAAATAAAGCATGTGTGCTGAAAAAGTACAAAAAAAGCAACTGTGCGACAGAGGTTTGGACAATCGTGCGATTTGAAAAATTTTATGAAATTTTTCAACACATAGCTCAGTGTGGTATATATTGTGAAAAATATGAGAATATTGGTGGTGCCTCGAGAAAAAAATTTAAGTACATAATGTGAAGTTATTATGTTAATAAAAGTTTTTAATTATTTTATTGTGTATATAAATTATTGCAATCATACTTGTATAATAGTGTGGCCTACAACGCCATTTTGAAGCGATTTTTTCAAGTCGGCCAGACTTTTGAAACAGTTTCCTGTGAATGAATCGTACGATCGTGTAGGATAGTGAATCAATGCCTTAAGCTGCAGCGTCCCCTGTATTCAAAGGAAGCAAAGTTTGCACGGTTGCGGTCGACATTTAGCCGCAGCCGCCTGATATAAGTTGCTATGGTTAACTAAAATTTTTTATTAAAAATAGCTTTTTTATACAAAATAAAAATAATAAATTACATAATATACTTAACTTTGATGATTGATTTATACAATTTATTTTCATTCGTAAATTGCACTATAATAATAAAAATTCGAAAGCGACAAAGTGGGCAGGGAAGTGTTATGCCGCCTATATGTTACCGGCTTCGTAATACTTTCAAAAATTGTCGAGAGTATCACTATCGAACAAAAACGATCGATAGTTAGCTAAAAATGAAACTATCGATAGTACTATCGATTGTTTTGCAGCTCTACAATAAATAATAATGTAAATAAAAACGGTAGAAAAATTAGAATGAAGCAAGTTAAAGATTTATTATAATTTAAATTGTAATAATATCTAAGGAAATAAATAACTTAATCCTTATTACTCTAGTTAAAATATAGTCATTTACAAAACCTCTTTAAAGTCAATTTTGCAAAAGCAGAAAAAGACAAAGAAAATTTTAAGAAAAAAAAACTATTCTTCATTTTTTCATATTCATGAGTTTCGTAGAGGGGATTTTATTGTGGCAGCTAACCCAAATGCATCCCTGAATTATAACCAGCATGTAAACATACATACAAGCACATGCTGTTTTGTATGCCAAATGGGATTATGGAAAACAACAAACAACTAAAAAATAATAAGGACTTTTTTAAAAAAGTCCTTCAAAACAAAACATGATTGTATGTAGATGGGACTTAAGATGGATGCTGTTTGCCCGTCTGCGTGGGTCTAAAAGTGTGTTATGGTTTGATTGCTGTTGTCGATATTGTTGATAACGATGACGGTGGTGTTTGGTTTCTTTCTTCCTTCTTCTTCTTTTTTGTATTTCTATTGCTTCTATTCCGGTTGGTGCTATTGTCATTGTTGCCATGAGTACATGTGTATTATAATTTTATTTATTTAACAAACGTAACGCATCAATTTATGATTTTTTTCCCCCGAAAAAAGAAAAACACGTTATGCTGAGTGATTTTTAAAGAGTAAAAGGATTATGTATTATAATAAATGCAGGCGTATGATTTGGTGATGACTGTGATGGGAGGTTGTTGGGAATATTCAATTAGAATAATTTGAATGGAAAACAGCAGCACTCGAATGTAAGCCGCTGTTAGACATACTCGTATAATGTAATTTGAAAAAGTGTTACTATGGAAATTTTTGATACGTGACGTTTCTTTTTTTGTTTGTTTTCCTTCTTAAATGAGGAATTTATTCATAATTCTCTTAATGTTTTTTTTTTGTGCTTTAGATTTAAAAATATTTTTTTGTAATGGTTTGCAGAAATAATTTACACATATGTAAGGGGTTTCAAAATATAAGTCAAAAGGGGTGGCTGTTCTTTAAAAAGTTAGAAAAAAAATCTAGTTAGGTATTAAAAAAATTAATGTTTACCCTTGTGAAAAAAAAAATTTTTGGCGCCCAGAAAGATTTTTTGTTTATTATTAGTACGACTGCATACTTATCAGTACTTGTGCGTATACAGTGGATCACAGTTTATTTCGTGCAACTTTGAAATAAAACTGAGGATGTTATCCAGTAGCAGCATTAGGCATGAGCGACTGCCTTGCGCTTGAGAGGGCATCGCAAAGATTTTACCCCCTATTCTGCGTTTCGATTAAGTCTCCGTATTCAGTTCCGTTGCGATCGAAAATTGGTATTCTGAAAAAAACGGAATCGAAAGAAAAAGAAGAAGACAACAATGTTTATAAAATTAATAGCATCACTGTGGAATGTGGAAATGAAATTGCAAAATAAGCAAGTTTGTTATCATTTTCATAAATAAATGTCAAATTTAATACAAAAAGTTGTTTGTATACATAATTAAAAATAAGTTCTTGATAGAGTTTAATAAGAAAAAAGAAATATATATACAAAAACAAACTACAATTAATTGTTCAGTGCAAAGAATCTTGTGAAGATAAAGGCACATAATAAAAAAATTAAGTGTTGTGATTATATATGGAAATATCATATTTAAGGCCCTGATTCACTATCCTACACGATCGTACGATTCATTCACAGGAAACTGTTTCAAAAGTCTGGCCGACTTGAAAAAATCGTTTCAAAATGGCGTTGTAGCCATACTATCATACAAGTATAATTGCAATAATTTATATACACAATAAGATAATTAAAAACTTATTAACATAATAATTTTACATTACTTAAATGTTTTTTTCGAGGCACCAACAATATTCTCATATATATACTACACTGATCGCACAGAAACCATAAGGTTTTGAAAAGTTTCATAAAATTTGTCAAATCGCACGATTTGTCGAAAACTCTGTCGCACGGTTGAATTTTAGTACTTTTTCTGCACACATGCTTTATTTAGTGGATTTAATGTAAAATTATTATGTTAATAAAAGTTTTTAATTATTTTATTGTAAATAAATTATTTCAATCATACTTGTATAATAGTGTGGCCTACAACGCCATTTTGAAGCGAGTTTTTCAAGTCGGCCAGACTTTTGAAACAGTTTCCTGTGAATGAATCGTACGATCGTGTAGGATAGTGAATCAGGGCCTTTAGCACGATAACTCACAAACTAATAAATAGAATATCATGAAATTTTGACAGCTGTCTTTCGAAGATTAGTATTAACTGACTGCAATAAAACCAGCGCCATCTATTTGTTAGGCCCGGGACTTTTCAGCCCATGTAGTATTTTATAGTTATTTATTTAACTATACAGTTGCAAATAAATTTGCAAGACAAGATGTTAGCGCTATGGCATGTTTCTTTTCCATCTTGGATCAGTACTCAGGCCCAAACATGAGAGTTGTATTCCATTTTCGGTCGGATGTAGGTAGTATAAATAGTAAGAAGGTCGGATGGAGTGAAGAACATCTTACACCGTTTCAAAAACCCGAGTCACTTGAATGCTTCTTTAGGGACATTAAAAATATGTTCAGTCCAGCGAACGTCACACTGTATCTTCATTCCAAGATCAGTTGTGTAAATGTTTATCGTGGGTGCCTGCCAGTATGACCTTACCCGTATTCACCCGGTGATCTAATCACCGGGTGAATACAATGCGTCTACCAGCGGCCCCAACATGACAAACTGTCATGCATGAGTACCAATTCGATGTCATATTGTTTGAACATGATCTTCCCCTTGGTTATGAGCAGAGCCTTTCTAAAACTCCTTCCGATCTATGGGTCATGGCACCCGATTGCATACAGAATAACAGGAATACAGCAATAACAGGAACACAGCAATAACAGCAACATAAAACAGGAACGTCGGCGATAACAGCAAAACGGCAGCCACACAACGAATAAACTGCATCACCCGCAATACAAAACACACACGGGTACATAACACAATAAAAAACACATCCTCACGGATGAATACATTGGACACTCCCCTGTGGCCCAGCCTTTTACAATACGAACAAAACAAAAACAACAGTTAGGCACGACCCCCCTCACGGAGGGACTTGCAAACAAATCAACGTTGCCAGAAACTTTGCTACACTAAACAGCAAAACAGCACACAACAAGACAACACACCGCAAACAGGAACAGCACAGGGCACAGGAACTGTGCTCTATGCTTCTCATGGTTGCCTACGCTAAGACTTCAAACACAACCGCAACCAACTCCGCCGATAAGAGACGTACACGGTCCCGCACAAACCAGCGGTTCAACAACAACGATCCAAGAACATCAAGAGCATCTGATTACAAACTTATAGAATATTTTTAATATTATATGATGATATTTTTCTGGCTCAATTTCAAATCCGGCTTTCGGCAAAAACTATTTTGAATTAAAGCAATAATTTAAATTGTAACAATAATGTTAAATTTCTATAACAAATTTTCTAATTTAATTTCTTATAAATTCAAATTTAAGAAAACAATACAAACATTTTTAAAAATCAAGAAAAACACTATACACAAGTGTAGAAAAATAACAAAGAACCACAATCAAATGAAAAATATATTTTATCATAAAAAACATCTGTAGGGGATTTACGAAACCAATTTAAAATCATAAAAATATTCATAGTCTTTTATATTAATTTCATATTTCTAAAGAAGAGAAAAAATGTCCTTGAAGAACATTGTGCTAAAATAATAAAATCCCATACAAGGACCCTTTTCTTACTTATTTTTTTTTATGTTTTTTGCTTTTTAATTTCTAATAAAAACGAAGACTACTGACAGCAAAGCAATTGAAAAGTATAAAATGATAAAATGCTTAATTGGGTATTAAGGGTTGGTTGGTAGGTTGATGTTTGGCATGCACACATACTAACACACACACACACACGCATTCAAGCACTCGAAAACACAGGATGTGAATTAAAATTAGGAAATGGAAAAGAGCACGAAGTATAAAAACGTGTATAATGAATGGATTTAATTGCGATTACAACAAGCAAGCTGTTGCCTTGTCTATTTGAAAGTAAAAAACAAAGTTAAAGAAAATAGGTAGTTAGGTACGCTTGTACTCGTATGTATGTAAGTACGAGTATGTACAATAAAAAATTAAATGCTTTAAATTAAGAGAAAAATACAGCCAGCCATCATCACTACTGACAGAAAGAACAGAACACAGTTAAACAAATGGTTACACAATTTAAGTAAACAATTCATATGTTGATCTCTTTTACAAACCTTTTTTTTTTTTAAATAAAGTTACGTTTTCGTGTTATTTATTTAGGTTTAAAATAATATAAAAGCAAAAAGGGAATATTGCTGTTAAAAAAATAAACAGCACATTTGAATGCCTCGAGGGTGAATTCTTTCAAAGTACAATTAAATATTTTTAAAGTTATTTGAAGTTGAGGAATTTAATACTGCTTATATTAAAAACAAATAACACTTCTCAATTGGGAGAGGGTTTTATAGTTTTACGCTTTTGGTTATAATTTGTGTAGAAATTTTTTATCGAGTAGGTCTAAATGTACGTATGTATACTTTTTGCTTTGCTTTGAAAACTAAAATAATATTGTATGTATGTTTCAGAATATATTCTGAACCACAATTTTAAATCAATAAAAAAATTATAAACAACTTGTCGACATTTCATAGGAACACCTTAATCATCAGTAGACTTTGGAAATTTTTGAAAGATATTCTCAAGCATTCAACTTTATACCCCAACAATCTAAATAAATTATTTATTGTTTAAAAGGGGTTACCTTCGGGCTTCAATATGGTCAGATGAAATTAAAATAATTTTTTATATTATTTCCCAACGTTTCGTTAGCTTTATTCTAACATCATCAGGGGTATAAATAAATAGTATCTGTTGAGCAATAATACAACATTAAATTGACTATAATTAAATAGTATAGAATTTTCTCAATGTTGAGCTTACAATTGTTTTATGGGTTTCCTTTGTAAATTAAATTAAATAAAAACATTAAATAAATAAATAAAATAAAACTGGACATCACTTTAAATATTTCGTCAATCTCAAAATATCACAGAGTAGTTACTAAATTATTGCAATGGAGTATTGTAGTTTTGTGTTATCTTTGTCTTCCTTCTTATTCATTGTTTTATTTATTTTCTGTTGTATGCGTAGGCTCTCTGTTGTATACCGTTTGTTCTCTCTTTTTTCTCTGTTTAATATTTTAACATCTTCAAACTTTATTTTATGTTTGTAATCTCTTACATGTTGAGCAAGGTCTGTTGTTTCTTAAATCTAAATAAATTGTTGAGAACTTAAAAAGAAACAAGTAAGAGTGTAGTATATTCGGCTGGGCCGAATCTAAAATACCCTTCACGATAGTCACGAATATGTATAGTATATTAAAAATGTGGCCTGAATATGCTCGGTTATATATGAACCGATATCGGAATTTTCTATTTTCTGTATTTTAGTAACCTTCTTTTATAACAAGAATTGCTTTTCAGCAAAAAAAAAAAAAAAATTTTAATGAAAAAATCGGTTCAGGCTATATCTCGGGTATATATGGACCGATATCGAAAATTTTAATTTTCCATATTTATATAACGTTATTTCATTACCAGAACTGCTTTTGAGCACAACAAATTGTTTAAGTTCGCTTACGCGACATTTTCATGAAAAACCCGATTTGGGCTATATCTCGGGTACATATGAACCGATATCGGAAATTTTCATTTTCCATATTTAGGTAACCTAATTTCATTACCAGAACTGCTTTTGAGCACAAAAAAGCTGTTTAAGTTCGCTTACGCGGCATTTTCATGAAAACCCTGGTCTAGGCTATATCTCGGGTATATATGGACCGATATTGGAAATTTTCATTTTTCATATTTATATAACTTCATTTCATTACTAGAACTACTTTTGAGCACACAAAAGTTGTTTTAGTTTGCTTACGCGACACTTTTATGTAAAACCCGGTCTAGGCTATATCTCGGGTATATATGGACCGATATCGGAAATTTTCATTTTTCATATTTATGTAATCTTATTTCATTATCAGAACTGCTTTTGAGCAAAAAAAAGTTGTTTAAGATCGCTTACGCGACATTTTCATGAAAAACCCGATTTGGGCTATATCTCGAGTACATATGGACCGATATCGGAAATTTTCATTTTCCATATTTAGGTAACCTAATTTCATTACCAGAACTGCTTTTGAGCACAAAAAAGTTGTTTAAGTTCGCTTACGCGACATTTTCATGAAAAACCCGATTTGGGCTATATCTCGGGTATATATGGACCGACATCGAAAATTTTCGTTTTTCATATTTATGTAACCTAATTTCATTACCAGAACTGCTTTTGAGCACAAAAAAGTTGTTTAAGTTCGCTTACGCGACATTTTCATGAAAAACCCGGATTGGGCTATATCTCGGGTATATATGGACCGATATCGAAAATTTTCATTTTTCATATTTATGTAACCTAATTTTATTACCAGAACTGCTTTTGAGAAAAAAAAAGTTATTTAGCTTCGCCTATGCGACATTTTCATTAAAATCCGATTTGGGCTATATCTTGGGTATATATGGACCGATATCGGAAATTTTCATTTTTCATATTTATGTAACCTAATTTCATTACCAGAACTGCTTTTGAGCACAAAAACGTTGTTTAAGTTCGCTTACGCGACACTTTCATGAAAAACACGATTTGGGCTATATCTCGGGTATATATGGACCGACATCGAAAATTTTCATTTTTCATATTTATGTAACCTAATTTCATTACCAGAACTGCTTTGAGCACAAAAAAGTTGTTTAAATTCGCTTACGCGACATTTTCATGAAAAACCCGGTTTGTGCTATATCTCGGGTATATATGGACCGATATCGGAAATTTTCATTTTCCATATTTATATAACCTAATTTTATTATCAGAACTGCTTTTGAGCAAAAAAAAAGTTATTTAGCTTCGCCTATGCGACATTTTCATTAAAATCCGATTTGGGCTATATCTCGGGTATATATGGACCGATATCTGAAAAAAAAAATTTTTTGTCTTTTAGTCACCATGCTTAATAAGTGTGTGAAGTTTGAAGCAAAACGAACAACTTTTGTTTTCAAAAATTTTCATACAAAACTGCAAAAAAAATGGCTTTTTTCGGAATTTTGAATATATCTCAGCTATACGTGGACCGATATTACTGAATTTCAATAGCAAACCCATGAATCGATGGGGTAAAAGAATGGTGAAAGAAAAAAGTTTCTAAGTCTAATGGTTTTCTCAGAAACGGTATTTCAACAGCGGACAGACGGACAGACGGACAGACGGACAGACGGACATCGCTTAATCGACTTTTCCATTAATTCTGATTCAGAATATATATACTTTATAGGGTCGCAAAAAAAAACTGTAGAAATTACAAACGGAATCACAAACTTATATATACCCTTTACATTTTTGTGAAGGGTATAAAAAATGCTCTAATAATACCTGTCAAAACACAAAAAGCTAGCTTTTTCATTCATACACGTCTCTAACATTTCTTTACACCTTTCAAACAAATGAACAACCGTTGGTTGCTACGATTTGTTTTTTGAAAGTATCGAAAAGCAGAGAACAAAAACTCAAACGATTGAGTTTTTTATTCGCTATTTTTAGCTTCTAGCATTTATTTACACCAATAAAAAATTATAAACAATTTTAAATTTTAATACTTATGTGTAATACAAAACGAGAAAAAATTTTTTTTACGTATTGTTGTCTATACATACGATCATAAGCTTTGCTTTGTTTGTAAAAAAAAAAAATTTATAAATAACCACATTATATTCGGGTTCCTAAGAAAAGTTACCATATTAATGTCGTGTCCAGTATATTCATATGATCATTCGGCAAAACAAGTATATCCTTTAATAAAAACTAGATATTTCAATGAGTCATCCGACAAGCAATAATCTTTCTACAGGTTCTGAGGAGCACAAGCTGCTGACAAATTATATAAATGCATTTTTGATATTTGGATAGTTTTCTAGAATGGCAAGCTCCTTGCTTTTATCATTTAGAAAACTGATCAACTCAAGTTTTTTAAAATTTAAATTACAAGGTTGATCACTGTATTGTCAAAAACAACAATAACATCGTCATCATCTTTACCTCAACTACTACTTCTTCTTCTGTATCCAGTCATGGTTTCACGTAATTTTTCTCCTGGGTATCTATTGCAATGTAATTTTTCTCCAGGGTATCTATTGCAAGATTTTGAATTTTTTGCCTCTCTTTTATTGAGATGCTTTCTGGCAATCAGCTAATTTTGAAACTAGGGTGTAAATTGACATGAATATGGCTGTATTTGCTCCAGGATCTTCTTTCGAAGCTCTATATTAATTTTGTTAAAATACAACTGAAATGCCTCAAAGTACTATATTGCAGTTGATCTAGTCTGGTTCTCGCAGCCTAAAGTTTTCCATAAAAATAAAATTATTCCCCTCTAATTATCCAAAGCGTGAGAAAAAAAGCTGGTGGCGAATGTGTGCAAATTCTTACTGATATCACCTGATTAGTGCAAAATGTATTTGCTCTGGACAAAACAAATGAAAGCTGAATTGCAGTATTGCAAAATGGTAAACATTTTAATGGTCGTAGTTTCTAGCGGCTTTAGCTTTTGTGTGAAATAACTTATTATTTTCAATTTATTATAATAAATAAATGTATTTTGTAAAAATGTATTTTTGAGGCAGATGTATTTGAAATACAAAATACTATTAAGTTATGTATTTGAAATACAAAATAGTAATTACTTTCAGATCGTGTATTTGATATACAGATACAAAATACGTATTTGTATTTCAAATACAAGTATTTCAAATACTGCCCAGCCCTGTGCTCAATCATGTTGTTTAAGTGCAAGTGATAAACTGAATTTTAAGCTTCACTGTATATTTGTTTAAAATCCTCGGCTTCCGACCCCAACATTTTTTGGTCCTTCGAGCCGGATAAAGAGAGAGAGAGAAGCCAAATATCCTGGCCGATATTTTAAACAAATTTCATTTTCAGAGTTTATGCTAAAATTAACCCCCGTGAAGAAATCCCCGTGAATTCACATTTATTTAAATAAAACCAGAAAAAAGAACATCTCACCAACTACACATATAAGCCAAGTAAGTTGATTGTTTTCATAATTTTTTGGTTATAGTCGTACATACGTAAAACATACGTGTACGTAAAAAAAAGTGCAAAGTTAGGTCATAATTATTTATACCTAAGACAAACATAATTACAAAAAGTGCAAGTGCAAAAAAAAAAAAAAAACAAAACGAAACATACAAAATTAACCCCCGACTTTTGTATATTTGTTTAAAATCCTCGGCTTCCGACCCCAACACATGTTATTATGCCAACCATTATATTATATAACCATATTACTTTCATTAAACAATTATAATAATGTCATAAATAGCTTTACAAACATAGAATCATATTTTTGTTATACTTCACCATATGAATGAAATAAACGACATTCCTGGATTATTATTATTGGATGGGTAGTGGCCCTCATCGGCCATTTGCACTGCGACCAATGTTGATCTATTGTGCGTTCCCTTGTCCCATTAAGTGTTGAGTATGCGAAAAAAACGGACAAACTCCGTCATTGGGAGTGATGTTAAGTCGCATTCACTTAACACATAAGCTTGTAGTAGCCTATATCTTTTGTGTCCCAGTGCTCCACAGTGGGTGATTAAGTGCTCCATTGACTCCTCTTCATCACCGCAGAATCTGCAAATGTCTGTGTTGGAAATGCCCATCCTGTGCAGGTGCTTGTAGCAGTTATAATGATCTGTAAGTACACCTGTCAATGTTCTGAGAATTTTCCCGCCCAGTTTTAGACATTCCAGGATACGAAACTATTTTATCCATTTACAACTAACCTTGTCACATAATAAATAGTTGCGTATAAAATTATAAGTAATTATAATATATTTCGATAAATTTAAAGAATTAAAAATAATTCGCAAAAAATAATCAGATTTCACAATGATTTTGATTTTAGTGGGTTCTAACCATCTGTTAGCTGAAATATTATTAAAAATCCCATATAACCATAATTGTAATATAGTATGGTTGCTATCAACAATGGCATGGTTTTTCGTTAAAATTCTTTTAGTTGCAACAATAGTGTTGTTGGGCTCAATCATAATATGGTTGGCCAACAACATGGTTGACCTCGTCATAATATTGTTGATTTTTTTATTATCTACTAAAAACGGCCTATACATGTGTGGGTTTTGGGAACAAGATCTCTAATCTGGTCAAAGCAAAATCCATTCTAGTAACGATACACACAAAGAAAAAGTAGCTTGATATATGGTAGCCACAACGTTAATATATATTCTATAACATCGGGTATTACTGTTGAAAACAGCATATTATGAGTTTAATTATAGTTTGTTCTTCTGAAAATATGTCACTGTTTGCTTTTTTATAATTCTATTTTTACCATCTATAAATTTTAAGATATGATTGCATACAATAATAGCAATTGTGAAACAATTTTGAAAAGAACAATAGCTTTTATTACACCCAATACTAAACTATTTGTTTTTCTAATATGTATTATACGATAATTCATATACAACAAAAGTAAGTTTACAAAGCGCATTGTCGTTGTTAACAATATTTTGATTCTACTCACTGACATATAATTTTCTTTCAGTTTGATTTCTTCTTTGGAAATAAAAAGCTGTTTTTTGTGTTTTTCATTTTAAAAATATTTAAATAAATTTGTCCAGCATTATTTACAACAGAGCCAAATTCCGGAGAATATAAAACTTGAGTATTCACGAATATATAGAGGTAAGTGTGTTTAATATTAAGATGTAAGCATATGTACGGTATATCCAATAATACATGCAACCATATAACTATGGTTATGTATCACTTATGAATTTGTAACTACAGACGCAATTCAATAAAGATTTCTGTTTCCTTTCAGCAGATGGATATTTCAACATCAAATCAGAAATTTGTGCATTAACTCCATTAAATCCGACTATTTGTTTTTTCTAATTTATATTATACATATTATTAAAATACATACATAAGTTATAAGCTGCCTTTTTGTGTAATTAATTATTATATGTATATATATGTATATTTGTGATAATTTTAATAAAAATATTGTTCTATTACAATAAAGCTATCTCTGATACTAGTATGATTACTTTATAAATGTAATAATGTTACATATGATAAAAACCATGAATGGTCAGTATAATAATATGGTTGAGTATATATGGTTGCTATAACAAATATATATGGAGTATAACAATTACTTAAAAACTTGAATTAATACTGTGGTTACTTATTATTATAACAATGTTGAACTAAAATAATATTATATTTTTTACAATACTATGGTGAACCTCAATGGCGTTTTAGATATTGTAGAAAAATATAATATTATCAGATATAACAATATAATTTAACAATAGTATGTTGTTCTTAGAATATTGTTGTATTAACCATTTATTTTTTTCTACGTGTAGAACAGAATAACGCACCCTAAACTGCGTCGATGCTCCAGTGAGTCAATAGAGTTAGATACCCTACTGTCATTCATAAGCTTCTTCGCCCTCTCCTGCACACGGTCGAGTAACCACAAAATAGACCTTGAGGTATTTAGTTTCTTTGGTGTTATTGAATTTACAAACTTTTTGAATTGAAGCTCAAAAATTACTTTGAAGTCTGGCAATTTTTTAAGCCAAATAAAATTACTTTCCCTGCTAAGCGTTTCACGTGCTTATATTTTATTGAATATATACACATGCAGACTATGCAAAATTATAGCAGATTCAAATTATGGCATTATTTAGTCTCACCCTCAACCGAATGACATAAGTAGAAACGTACATACTTACATACTATATCCTTGTTTCGTGTTATTTGTAAACAAAAGATAAAAAACAAAAATATAATAAAATGGTATGATTAAAGACTTATCGTTATCAACAGACGCTTTAAACTGTATAAATCTCTCAGCATCCTTAAAGCAATGTAATTAGTGGCATTTGCATTATCCTCTGCATGCGGAGCGTGTCAGTTACACACAATTAGAAAAATAACAAACGTTGTAAATGTTACAGCAGGGACACATTTTCGTACCGGGAGTCATCACAAACAGATTTAAGAAATATTAAATGACGTTTTTTTTCGTTTGCTAAACAGCGAACTTAACTGCTGTAGGTCAATTGCGATGATGGCAGCTGCCGGCCGTCATTAATGACGCACAAAAAGTCATAATCATTTGTTAGCTTTTCTGTTTCTCTTTTTTATTTACGTCAAAACAATACGTTGAGGGAATATTTTTATGTAAGTATACACATACTTAAATACATGTTCCGGCGGTTTTTGAGCTTGAGGTAGGTGAAATGTATTAAATCAAAATTTATTTATATGTACAATGTTTATGTACTTACTTATGTATGCATGTCTGGCACGTATTTTACGCTTTGCGTAATCTTGTTGAACTTATGATTCCTTTTGGTTTTAGGTAAATAATGAGCTCAAAAGAAAATTTCGGTTCGAGGAAATACATACAAGTAGATGAGTTGGTGAGTAAGGGAGCTTATATACACATATATATTTCACAGAAATTTTTGTAATAAAATTTTGCTTTAAGTGGCTGGAAACAGCAACTTTTGAGTTTAATCTTTATGCCAAAGAAAAAAAATTAAATTGTCCTTAAATACATTCAAATTTGCAGTTTATATACGAGTAGTATGTACATAAATAAATATACATAATATATGCGAAGTAAAATGTTAAAATGTTAATAAATATACTCTTCACTACTTCCAAATGGTGGTTAAATTTTAAGAGCCGATATTAAGTCTGAATAAAACACAACTTTTTATTAAGATAATATTGCTGTGATTCAAGTGTGCATGGAAGAAACCATGGTGCATTAACGTCTACACGGTGGCAGCACTAAAGCAAAATTACAACAATACAACAAAAACAGGCATGTGATAAGCTATGTTTGTCATAAATATTTGTAACTTTTTTCACAATTATAAACTATGAATGTACCTTTTCATAATTATAAATTATTCTTATTTGAATTATTTTTATGTTCACAAAATAATTTTTATATGTTTAATTCAGAATAAAACATTAAATTCAGTTTCAAAAATGTAAACAATACATTTGACAATATAGCTTACTATATTGCCAGTAGCAAAAAATTATCACATGTCGTAGCGCTCCCATCTTGTAGATGTTAAGGCACCTTGGAAGAAACTATCGATCCAATATATATATATATATATATATATATATATATATATATATATATATATATATATATATATATATATATATATATATATATATATATATATATATATATATATATATATATATATATATATATATATATATATATATATATATATATATATATATATATATATGTATATTTTTTTTTTTTTTTTTTTTTCAGAAAAACTCAACTTTTTGGCACATCACGTCATCCAGCTAAATTTTTTGTTATGCATAGCTTCGATTATATTAGTGTATGGTCACACACAGCAACTTTAGTTGGGCAATTCTTGACTTTATAGAAGCTTTCGGTGAGGGGAACAAGAAGGGAAGAAGAATTGCCAGTACTCGGCAATTCCTTACCTTTCTCTCATGTGTGTATGTGTATGTGCATATACAATGTAAATTGCATAAAGCAAAAAGTAGAGAATTGCTCAAGAATTGCCGAAAATAGTTTTTGTGTGTGGAAGAAAGCAATTCCAAAAGAAAATTGCTAAAAAGTTCGGCAATTAAAATCGTTCTGTCTGACCACAGACTTAGCAATTTGATTGTGGCCAATAGTGAAAATGGAGTGACACATTTTTAGGCAGTAAAAACTTTTCAAATAAAGCTAATTTTTTTTTTGTCATATGACCTCAACATGAAAATATGCAGCATTCTCAAGATCTTTCCAGTATTCCATAAGCATAGTAACTATTGGTTTCAGTTTTTGTAACACCACGTCATCTTGATAAGTTGTAACTGCTTTTCAAGTATTGTGTTCAGGGGCCAGATTCCGCAACTATGAATTTTTTTACCAGTGAACACTCAAAATAAAATTCACTGACAGACACAGTGTTCACTTTTCATTAAAAAGCGATTCCGTAAAAAACAATGAATTTTATTGCGCTGAATGTGTTTCTTCAGGCTGAATGATATGCTGATTTGTCAAATTAACTGTGTCACACAAGTTGTTGAATAGATAATTTTAATTTACATACATAATCCTTTTGTTTATTTTTTTTCAAATTCAAAATATTTTACAAAAAAGTAAAATACACCGAAGATTTTTGAGTGAAAAAATTATTATTAAGTGTACACTTTATATGTCAAAATTATTCATTCTCACCATTGCGTACACAAAAATCAAAAGTGAACACTGAATGTGGTGAACATTTCACATTTGGCCCCAGGGGCCAAATTCCGCAACGAGGTAGTGAAATGTAGTGAAAGCTCAAACTTTTGTCACATCATGCCATTTTGATAAGTTGAAAATGTCTTTTATAATATAGAAAAAAGTATGCTACCTTTTCGTGAGTTAATTAACGCTTTTTGTTGCATGCAGGCTTGTAAAGAGATATCGCAAATTCGAAAAGATTTTTATATTGCTTTTATTTAACTCTTTGCCACATCACGTCATCTTGATTACCCTTCTCATTTTATAATTAACTCCCGACTGTTGCTTCTACATATATATTATAGTTTCGGATCATACTTTGACACCCACTCATATGTTGCCCGTGGTAAGCTGAAGAATTTGGAAGGTATAACGCTACATAGAGACTACATTTTTCACAAAAGTTAATGAACTGGTGCAAAATAATTTAGTAAGATCTTGACATATAGACTTTGTAACTTTTTAAAATAAATAAGCTGTTATTTTAATACACTAACAGAAAAACAAATAAACTTCGAAGGCAGAAAACTTTGACATGTACACTTAAAAAGTAAAATCACAACAAATAAAAGTCAATATGTATATATATTTTTATAGCAAAGTTATTGTTTTTTCTTTTCTCCCTTGGGGTTTTCGCTTTTTTTTTTGGCAGAGAAGCCACGTAATGTTTATATGAATTAACAGAAAAATACAGCTGCTTACCATCGTTAGAATTAAGTTACATAATCTCTCAATCGTTAGTGCAAGCGATGAAATTTGATGACAAAAGTTGCGATTATCGGATCGTTAAAAGATAGAGCATCGCGTTACTAATGTCTGCAAACTAGTACATTAACAGTTATCGACTCAAGTGTCTAGAATTTTAAAGGAAGAAAAATTGTTCAAATATTTTTTTTTTCTTGTATGAACAAAATATGGACTCTTCACATTTAAATTGTACTCCAACAAAAAACAAGAAAAAAAAAATTAAAAACCAAAAACAATACAAATCTTGATGCATTATAAATGGAAATAACAATAATAATCACAACGTTCAAGAGGCGTTACAATTGTTTTGCTCAATGACATAAATGCACTCTAGCTCAATGGCAGTTCTTTTTTTTTTATTTTCATTTTCAAACATAATGCAGACAAAACAATAAAATATATTAAAACAAATACGTACTCGTACAATACATATCTAGAAAATCGCTGAAGATGAAAGACTAAAGTGTTTCCAGCATTAAAAAAAATGCTAAAATTTAAAAAATATTAAGCTTTAAATATAAAATCCAAAAATTCAATAAAGTTGCTAAGAAATACATAACATTTGTGTGTTTGTTTCAATGCGGAGGTTTCTTTATACCACCATCACTAACAATTTTCATCCTTTTGCAGTCGTATGTCAAAGTGAACATTTAAGTATGTACTTCTTACATTTAAAATATAAGTACATACGACATATTTTATATAAGTACATACTTACATACTTCTTTTTATATTTATATACGCATATTTGCCATGGTGATTCTTATAAATAATATAAAAATTTTATTTGGGAGGGATATTCGTATAAAATATTTCAAAAAACTGTTCATAAATTTCCAATTAAAGGTTTTAAATTATTTATTTATTTATTTAATGAGCATACCAAAATAAGGAAATCTGGATCTCTCGTGAGCTGTAGGGCGATTTACTAACTTTTAGCGATTTTAAAAGAGCATAACTTAACACGAACTATTGTGGTTTGCACTAACGCTTATGTGATTCTCTAACTTATTTTTAACATCTCTGGTTGTATGCTAAAGAAATTTGAACATATAAATAATTCAAACAAATATAATTTATAATTATGAAAAGGTATATTCATAGTTTATAATTGTGAAAATAGTTACAAATATTTTTGATAAACATAGCTTACCAGATGTCTGTTTTTGTTGTATTGTTGTAATTTTGCTCTAGTGTTTATTATATAAAATAATTTTGGATAAGTAAGATAAGTTCTCCTCACGGAGAACACGTTTGTTAAATAAATTTAATTTTTGCAGCTTCAGATCTTTGTTTTTTGTTTTTTTTTATAAAAAATTTACAATTTAAAATCTTTTATTTCTCAATATTGCAATAACAATTTGTTATCATCGTCAGGAGAAATTTAATTTAAGTACATATCTATGTTATATACAACTATTCAGAATTTACTTTGGTTTTTTGTATTATAAAAATAAATGATATGCGACCATAATTGAATATGAAAACATCGAGACATCATCAGAAATATATAGTTTTTTTTCTTTTTAATACAATTATTTTTCATCACACCTGAAAATTTCTAATCTCACCTTTTATTAATCCTTATAGTGAAAGGCCAATGTAAGCGGCTTGTGGCAACGAGCGGCAACCACCTGTTCTATTTGCCGCTTAAGTTTATTTGTTGTAGGCAAATGAGCGCAGCTAATTGAAGAAAAAATTGTGCTTCGAAGATTAAACAAAAAAACATTTTGATTTTTTTTAAAGCCAAAATAAGCAAACAAATTCAATTGTTGAAATTTCAAAACCGAAAATTAATTTCTGTCTTCTATTTTTTTCTTTTACTTTTTGGTTTAACAAATTGAAGAGGCAAAACAAAAAGTTTAACTGAATTCAACATTGCCGCTCGGCCGCCTTTAACGGCATTGCCAAATTAAATTAAATTCAATATGTTGAAATTTATGTACGAATATTTTTATAAAAAATATAATTTTTTGTAAATGGGTCACATTGTTGCCGCATGCCGCTTACATTGGCCTTTCACTATTATAATAATTGTACTTTTCATTTGTTTACAGCAATTTTGTTTTGCTTTTTTTATATCAGGAAACCTGAGCAGAGCCGTTCATTGAAAATATTATTTACGGAGCACTGAACTTAAAGAAAGACATATTTCAGTAAAAAGAGCTGAACTAAAAAGAGCACTCTTTCAAAAGAGCTCATAAACTCCACTCTAGTTTGTAAATGTTGTACCTACCATCTTCAATAAATTCTCGTAATGCTGCCAATGCAAATTTAAAAATTCACCTCTGATATGATGAGAATACAGAGATTTCTGAAATGGTTTAGAATATGGAGATTTACCGTCCACTTGTCAATTTTTGCATTTGGATTTCTCTCTTACTGAATACATTTTGTTTTTAAGATTTCCTTTATTCTACACAACTCTTTGGCAGATCTAAATTACATTAACATTAATACACATTACACATTAATGTGTATCAAGAAAACAGAAAAAAATGCCAAAATCGAATATACGTAACTCACGTAATTTGAAAACAAGGGTTATTTTTTTTATCAGACCTCGTTTATATATATAAAGAAATAATGAAACCAAATTGCACTGAAATAGGTAGCAAGTGTTGGATTACATTTTGCTAATCTGAGCAGTGTCGAAGGTATATACACTGGGCACTGATAAATTTTAACTAATTTAATTCCAATATTTTAAATGCTGTAATAGAGTTTGTTTTGGTCTTTCGTGTTGTTATTGTTCAAGTGAAACCTCCACAAACACTACTCCCTTTTCCTCCTCATAACCTATTTTCCTACTTCCAGTACAATGCACTACATATTAAGGGGTCATCCCCTGAGTACTGGTCCAAGATAAAGAAAAACACTGCAAGAACCAAGTCTTGAAAATACATATGTATAATAAAAAAAAAAAAAAAACAACCTTAATAAATTTATCATATTTGTGTATGTTTTTATTAAAAACCAATTAATACCAGAAGAAACCAACATTGAAAAACGCAACACACCCATACGAGTACACTGGCTCATACACAGCAAAAAGCAAACTCATCTACACGCATAGATTTATTTCCTTCCTTCCGTTTAACAAAAACCAGTAAGAAAATTGTAACTTTATACGTTTGTTTGTTACCAGCTCTTCATGTAATTTCTGCCATAAAGCAATTTAATAAAATAAAAGAAAAATGAAGGGAAAAGCAAGCAAAACAGTAAAAAATTCAAAAAAAAAAAGATTAATTACAAACTAACCTCACGTAACTTTGGCACTCTTGCTTGAATGAGGACAAAGTCAGAAGCAGCACACTTTTGTTACAATCCCTTTTGCTGTTTTTCTATACAAAAAGTGATGATGATGGTTGGTTTGGTGGGTTGTTCTTCTGTTGCTGCTGGTGGTATTTTCCTACATTATTTCACTACATATACATATGTATATAGTGTTTTGTTTGTCTGTTTGTTACCACGTCTAATCGCCCTCACTTCGCTGGCAAGATAAAAAAGTTACGAGTAAAGCATGCCAGTAGTAACTTTTTTGTTGCAGTGTTTTGTTTGGCTTGTTGGCAACATTTTTGAATATGCAAGTCTGTACAGTGGGTGGAAAACTTAGAAGAACACTTCAACAAGTTTCTAATTTGTTTTTGTTTTTTAATTTAAATTGATTTATAGTACCTTTATATTTCTTATTATTTTAATTTTGCTAGTATATTTTAACAAATGTATTTGACAAGGTTTCTTTAATTTTGTAAGTTGCTGTAAAACGAACTTTTATTTCTAGCTATTCATTACTTTTTATTTTTTTTGTTCTTTTAATTTGTGCATTACTGTTTTATATTTTGTAATCAAAAGAGGGTATTATAAAGAAAAAAATAAATAAATAAATAGTGGCAAGCAAAGGAAATTCTCCCTTCTTTAAGTAAAACATTGTTGGCAGTTAATTGCTGCCTGTTACCAACATTTGAAGGTCTCATTTCCGTACAGTGATTGTCAGGGATAAATTTCCAAGACAATTTTGTAATTGTTAAAAAATATATTGAGCGAAATGTCATATATTGAAAAAGTCACTTTGCTTGGAAAATTTTAGGTGAATCATAAAAATTCAGAGGTAAAAATGAATTATTCAGCCATGTTCCGAGAACGCGCGTTCTGAAACCGCATTGCGTTTTGAGACACGCCTAATTGATTTTTAGGTGTTCTGAGGAACGCGCGTTTTACTGGCGTTTAGGAGTTTTTTCCGAAAAAATACAACATGTGTTTTACATACGTATATATATATGTATGTGGTAGTAATATAAAACGAAAAAAATTGGACAAAAAATAGAAAAAATTTTCAATTTAGTTTTCTTAATGAAAATTTGTAAAATTCTTTAAACTTTTTATTGAAATAAAAAGAAAACATATTAAATTTTAATTGTGAATAATTTTATTGCCTTTTGCAAGTTCAGTTTTAGCAAATTCAATCAGTTCACTTTAATATATACATGCGAGTCGCCAATTTTAAGCGATATGCGTTTTGCAGAACACTTATTTGGCGATTTCAAATCGCAAAACCATATTTCTTGCGTTATACGTTTCTCAGAACACCTATTTGGCGTTTTGAAATGGAAAACGCTAAATTTAAGCGATTTGCGTTTCTCAGAACATGCATGATTGAAAGTTGATAACTTTACATATGGGCAAATCCAGAAAAAGGTCCACTGGGCCAAAAAATTAAAAGTTATTAAAAATAATTTTTTTCCACGATAGTGTAATAAAGAAATACTGAAATTTTATTAAGTAAATCAATTTAGCCATCATTTTTTCAAATGAGATGAATAATCAGACAGCTGTGCTGCAAAAATGCAATTTCTCATTTCTAGCAATAATTTTTTGCAAGTGTTTTTTACATTATAAAAATTCTGGGTATCCAAAAACTGCACTAATTTTCATATTACGGTGATAAAATAAAAGCAGCGAGAACTGCATATTCACAAAATAATATAATATATAAGAGTACGAATAATATCTATTTTTTTTCAGAATAAGTATAGTGAAAATATAGTCAAATTTTAATGTTGGAATTATTGTGGAAAAAATGTCACGTTCGCAATGTCACATATCCACCGAAAGTATAGGTAAGTAAAGTATACACGAGCTTTTATAGTCAAACCATAAAATTTTAAAGTAACACTATTAGGTAAAACTCTTAAAACAATTGCATGACGAAATGGCATAAGGCTTTGCTGATTCCACTTTAGTCACGTTCGACACACTACTTATTTTTAAATTTTTTGTTTTATTCGACATTCCATTTGCTATTAACTTTAATATAAATTACAGTGTTCGCTATTAGCTATAATTTAAGATTAAGTCCAACCTGAAAGTACTTTTAGTTTTTTTGCTTTTTGGTTTTCAACACATAAGGATGTCGAGTTCAACACCAGGGATTTGCCCACATGTATGTTACATGTACACTTACATATCTAACTAATTACGAAGCTATCGTATCGACTAAATCTAATGCAAGTGTTGCACAGCGTATTTAGAGTTATATAAGTTTAAAAGAAAAGTAAATTTCAACATTCAAAGATATTTTTAGAAACATCTTTAGGACCGTTTAGAAAAGCAGAAAAAGCGTAGTATATTCGGCTGGGCCGAATCCAAAATACCCTTCACAATAGTCCCGTAAATATATACGGCCTTATGTATAATGAAAAAACTTGTGCTAACTATCTTGCTATCTTTCCTTTATCGGAATTTACACACAAAAAAACTTAGCATCTAGTTAGTTAGCATAAGTGTTTTGATTATACATAACACCGTTAGTATAAACCACAAATTTTAACTCAATATGCTCGGATATATTTGGACCGATATCGGGGGAAAATTTTTTTGTCGTTAGCCGACAAACGAACATCGCTTAATCGAATTTTCTATCAATCGTGATTGAGAATTTTATAGGGTAGGATATGAAAATTACATCACAAACTTATACGAGGTCTGATCAAAACATAACCGTTGTTTTCAATTTTTTCAAAAAGTATTTATTTATTCTTCCATAACTATATTGTCCCCTTCAAAGCAATCCCCCTCAGATATATGTAATACATTTATGTCCGCGTTTTTTCCAATCCTTGAAACACTTTTGAAACGCGCTTTTCGGTATCGCCAACAGCTCCTGTTTCGATTTTTCTTTTATATCCTCAATCGTACCCAAACGCTTTCCTTTCATCGGTGTGTTCAGTTTTGGAAAGAGCAAAAAGTCAGCGGGGGCCAAGTACGGTGACTACGGTGGTTGAGGCATGATAACGGTTTTGCTTTTGGCCAAAGTCTCACGCACGAGCATCGATGTGTGAGCTGGTGCGCTGTTATGGTGCAAAATCCATGATTGTTTTTTTCACAACTCTGTACATTTCTGACGAATTACTTCGCACAAACGGCGCATAACTTCAAGGTAGTACGACCTTGTGGCAAGAATTCATAATGCACCACGCCTTTGAAGTCGAAGAAAACAGTTAACAAAACCTTTACATTTGACCGAACTTGACGTGATTTTTTCGGCCTTGGCTCTTCTGAACGTTTCTGTTGGCATGATTGGACTTTGGTTTCAATGTCAGCCATACATCCATGACTCGTCACTAATTTGACTTTTTTGAGGAAATCGGGATCGTTTTTGACGATGTTTCAGCTATTGAGCGATGTCCATGCGACGTTGTTTTTGCTCAAAACTTGGCAATTTTAGAACAAGCTTTGCTGCCGCAATTTTCATGCCTAAAATGTCCGTAAAAATCGTCATCGTCAGCAACCCTCTGATAGTGATTCGATGTTTATCCAAAATCATTTTCTTCACTGCTTCAATGTTTTCATCGGTTGTTGACGTGCTCGGGCGACCATGACGAACATCGTCATTGACATTTTTTCGTCCTTCCTTAAACCGGTTATACCACAATTGAATTTGTGTTCTGCTCATAGTAGACTCGCCAAACGCCACAGAGAACATTTCCAATGTCCTTGCGCATTTAATTTAATTTTTTACACAAAACTTAATACAGTTTCTTTGAAGCATTTTTTCGAATAGTAAAAAATCGTAGAGCACACCAGAACACGACTAAACTTTTTATCTGTCAAAAGCAAACTGACAATCTGAAATGGCTGATATTGCCAACATATATAACAGACATGTGTACCAACAGAACACAATAAAAAAAAATGCGCAAATCGAACGTGCGTAACTCACAAAATTTGAAAATAACGGTTGCTTTTTTATCAGACCTCGTATATACTCTTTACATATTTTTGTTGGGTATAACAACAGCCCCTCCAGAGCCTAGAAGTAGGCCTTACTATATTTACTTTAATATTTTCGTTGGGCTTTCACACAAGAGAATAACTGTTTTGACACAAAATGACCGTTTGACGGCAACATCGGTGCAGAGGGTCACTTTTTGTTTGCATAATTTGTTAACCTGCTTCAACCACGCTATAACAAAACAAGACAACATATTCTTTTCAAGCCATCGCTAATTTACCACTTCAATGATATTTAAGGCCTTGTTACACTATCATACACGATCGTACGACTTTTTGACAATTCGTGCGATTTGAAAAATTTTATGAAACTTTTTAAAACATTCTGTGCGATCAGTATGGTATATATTGTGAAAAATATAAGAATATTTTTTTGTTCCTCAAGAAAAAAATTTAAGTAATGTAAAATTATTATGTTAATAAAAGTTTTTAGTTGTTTTATTGTGTAAATAAATTATTTTCATCATACTTGTATAATAGTGTGGCCTACAACGCCATTTTGAAGCGATTTTTCAAATCGGCCGGACTTTTGAAACAGTTTTCTGTGAATGAATCGTACGATCGTGAATCAGGGCCTTTAATGTTTAACCATTTTTATAATTCCATTTGAAAATACTGTGCAAATTGAGTTTCATATTTGCGAAAGGAAAAAAGGAAAGAAATAAATTACAAGGAACACGAATTAAAAGTTGGCGTACACTCTCTTAAATACATAATTTCCGTTTTTTGTTTTCGTTCTTTATTTTTATTTTTTTTCAACATGTTGTTGTATGTGCATTGTAAGTACTTTGAAAAGGCAGGCTGTCGGTTTTTGTTAACAGTTCTTTTTTGTTTTTCGTTTTGTTCGTTCTTTAACTTCTTCATTTTGTCCATTACAGGGAATCTTTTGATAATAAGTGTTTTGTTATTATTGTTCTTTCAAGCTGTTGTTGTTTCGTAATTTTTAGTTTGAGAGCTGTTTGGTTAAGGTTGAATGGTTTCCTTTTAAAAGTAAACTTTTCGTGTTTTTTTTTTTTGTTGCTGCGGCAAATGTGTCATTAGGCATGTTTCACGATCCTCTGTCATGCACAAAATAATTATAATTTAATACACTTGATGTTGCTTATTATTGCGCTGAAGTTTGTTGTTATTGCCAGAGCATGCCTTCATTTAATTCCTTTTACTTTCCTTCTTTTTTTTAACATAAATTAAAAGTAGTGGAAGGTATACAAAGTTTTTTTTTCTTAATTAATTATGCCTTTCTAAAGCATACAGTATCTAAATTTTTGTTGTTGCTGTTATAGGTATTAACACGTAAGTATGTATTAGTTTCCGGTTCTGCAGTTGTTATAAGTTTATATTTTGCAATTTGAGCGATAAAGGTAAAGGTTCGATTGAGCAAATATTTGGCATAATAAGCGTAACCACTATTTCTGTGTTTCGGCCTAAAACAAAGTAAAGAGGAAAATAATATTCCTGCTTATATTGTAATGTATTATACCTGGTGGCGTCTAAAAGAAGGATCCCACGATTGCCGCAATGTACCAATTTTCACACATAATTTTACCTCAATCACAAATTATACACACATGAAACAGGTGACAAAGAAATGCATTTTTTACTCTTTAGAGAGTTGTCAGAACAGAGATAGTAGAAGTTAGTCCCAATTTTCACGAGGCAATTTTAGTTGCGCAATTCTTGAGTTTGTGGACAAATAAGTGAGGAAAGAGTGGGGAGTGCAAAAATGAGTACAGACTTGCTTGTACTCGGAAAGCCGTT
Source organism: Thecocarcelia acutangulata (assembly GCA_914767995.1). NCBI lineage: Eukaryota > Metazoa > Arthropoda > Insecta > Diptera > Tachinidae > Thecocarcelia > Thecocarcelia acutangulata. Next base: position 31,451,426 of record OU612094.1, on the reverse strand, counting down.
TTGTGCTATCATTCGTAATGTCAGAAATATTACACTTTCTTTCATTTGTGTTTCTTTTATGTATTGATATGTTGTCCGTGATGAAATTTTTTTTTTTTTTTAATATTGTGGACAACCTAAAAATATAGACAGCAGTATTAATTTAGAGGAAAGTGAAAATTAAATGGAAAAATTTGAGAATGCAGTACATGCAAGATTAAGAAAGTGTGGGCAATAGAAAACGAAAATTGCTCAAGTAAAATTGCTGTGTCTGAACATAAAAGCAAGTTTAAAAGAAAATTTGATAAGAATTGCGCAACTAAAATTGCCTCGTGAAAATTGGGACTTACAGTTATTTGTCTGCGAATAAAAGCATAAAGCGTACAGAGAAAAAATTAAAAATCTGCATATAATTTCAGGATTTTTCTCTCTTTGTAACAGAAAATAAGTAAAAAAGAAAATTAAAAAGCTAGGTGGCAGAGTTGTTTACGCTGCCATTATACAGGAAAGTACTTTCGTGAAATTTCTGTTTACGTATTACAAATAAAAATTTCAATGAAATAGATGACTTTCATGAAAATTTCTTGTTCATCTACACAAGAAAGTGAAAGTTCATTTTAAAAATGTCGCCGAGGCAAAGAGTTGCAAAATTTGCCTCTGCTCTTATTTTGTTTCTTTGCTAATCAGAGTTGCCGAACTTATTACATATACAAATTTATGAGGCAATAGTTGAAAAAACTTATCATTATAAATTTTTCTATGATATTATTTTTATAAAAATACTTTAATTATTTTATTTTTGTGTTTAATATACAATATAAGGAAAAAATATTATAATTATTCGCATATACATGCAAAAGAAGGTAATTTTATAATTATTATTTTACTAGAATGCTGCAACTTTGTATAATTCTCTGTATATTGCAACAGTGCTTAGAATTTGTCATTTTACTTTCAGAAAACGTCAAAACATCTGTTTCATGAAATTTTTGATGAAAGTTGAGTGGAAAGTAAGCAAAATATGAGTGTGTTAGTAAAAAAGTGTGAGTGTATTGCAACTTTCATGAAATTACTTTCCTGTCTAAACGGTAGGTTAAGCAGCTGCATTAATAATACATCATGTTTACACGGCTGCCAAATTGGCGCCTTTCGCACTAGTTTTAGTGCTTTTCAATACCTAAAAATACAAATTTTTTCACCTCAGCGTTTTATTAAAAAATACCCTAAATTGGCGGTTTTTTATACACTTAGTTTTTGCATATCTTAAAAAGTCTGTAGTGAATTTGAATACGAGGTGTGATCAAAAAATAAGGATTTTCTCTTTTTTCTGTTATGTTGGTACATATTTCTGTTATACAAGTATATGTTGGCAATATTAGCCATTTTGGATTGTCAGTTTGTTTATGACAGATAAAAAGGTTAGTCGTGTTTTGATGTGCTCTTCGATTTTTTACCATTCGAAAATATGGATCAAAGAAACAGTAATAAGTAAGTAAGTAAGATATAATTCATTTATGACAGCGTTTTTTCTAATCCTCGAACCATTTCTGAAATGCGCTTTCTGGTATTGCCAACAGCTCAACATTTCAAATGTCCTTACACATTTAATTTCATTTTTACACAAGACTTAATATTGATGAATAAATTGAACGTTTTTTTTTTATCAGCCCTCGTATGTAATAATCACTCAAATGGCAAACATACGAGTGTTGCAAACATACAATTGAAACTAATATAAAAGCGTGTTTAAAATAAAATACGTTTGTGGTGTTTTATCATAACAACTTATGACAAATTTTAAAAATTGCAAAATTGGCATCTAGTTGAATTAATTTATTAAGTATAAAATTTTTATTTGTAAAAATATTTTTTCGTATTATTGACATTTTTTTGTAATTTTGATTTATTTTTATTTTCATGTGTTCTTGTATATAGCTTTTCATGGAAATTTCTCCTAAAAACTTTTTTTAGTCTCATCTCGACTTAAGTTGTTATGTTATAATGCCACAGATATGTATATACCTGATATACAAATAAATAATGAATCAAATTCAGTTTTGGGAATTCCATATTCTACTGTCATATACTATGTAAGTTAGAATTCATTGAACACAAAGTGTTGCACACACCATTGAAGAGATGTAATGTAGGCAGTGTTTGCCGCAGGGAATATTGTTGAGAGCATTTGTCTTTGAAAGTGAGAGCATAAAGAAAGTAAAATAGAATCTATTTTACGATGGCATTCTCATTAATTTTATGTCAAATTGTGTGGAAAACATCATCAAGCTCTAGTTTTCCTTCACCATTAATTTCAATAACAACTGCTTAAAAGTGGAAATTAAAAAATTTGACATTTAAAGCAGTTGATGTCAGGTGATTTCCACCTCAAAGTAGAACACTCGCTAGTTTAAAACGATGTCTCGTACAGCCTTTCATTTACAGAAGTAAATTTCTTTTACGTTTACACATCATGTATTAATTTGGTAGTGTGAAGTTTGTTACGCACACTGTTATATATAAGTGTAAGGCTGGCCTTAGTCAGGAGCATAGATGCCAGATAAATCGCGCTTAAAATCATAAAATTCTAGGAAAAAAAACCGGCGAAATCGTCAATATTGGAATAATGATTAGTTTTTAAAAATAATTACTTTAACGGTCAGAACAATAAAGCTAAAAGGTATCAAGCAGTTTTTAGAATATCATTTTTAGAGTTTGTCTAACTTATTTCTCACCTGGATTTTGTTAAGTTTGTGTACTTGACTACGAGTACTGCAAACTCTTGCTAGATAATGAGGTTTTACTAATATTTTTGCTATGATCTTGGCTATAGTAAACATTATAGAATAATTTCTGATAATTTATTTAAAAATTCAGCATCTTTACATATGTTTTATAAACTACACTTTGCAAATTCAATAGTATTTGTTGCCTGAATTCGGATAAAATTTCTTGTCTTTCGCATGCTGCGATGTAATCAGAAAATTTTTCGATTATATGGGAAAAAAAGAATTAAAGTATTGAATTTATCTTCAAATTGAAATCTCATTAAATTCACTCAAACACTTTTGTATAAAATTACAGTTTTTAATATATATTTTTTTAAAATGTTAATCATATATGATCTTTTGAGTATTTAGCATTTAGGATTTTTTACTCATACTCCTACATAAGGATCATTAATAATAAAGAACATTTTTAACAATTTGTCAACTAACAGAGTCGAAAATGTATTGAGAGAAAAATATTATATTTTAGGGTTACATACACATTTATTTTACTACTCAGTTTCCTGATGTCCTCAAAAATCATTATCAATGACCGGACGCGGGTTGCTAAAAATCGCATCTCGAGAGAATTAAAAATCATAGAAAACTGGTTTTGTCAACTCATAAATGTACCATAGCTATTATTTTCATTATGTTCTGAAATTACCTTTAAAAAAAATTAAAGTATGTAGTTGTAACATTAAAGTTGCTTGAGAGAAAAGAAAGTAAATATGTGTATTATAAAAATCGTCAAAAACAGAACTTTAATCGTTAAAATGTCAGCAAAATGACGATAAATCGTTAAATATGGCAACCGTGGTCAGGAGTACTATTATCATCTCTTCTTTATTTTAAGCAATGTTTTAGAATCGTTTAAGAGACACAAAAGTAGTGGTTATGCTTACTTTGTTAAATATTTGCTCAATGTGACTGAGCCTTAATAGAAACAATTTTATTTCCCTTTTTTTTAACACAACGCATTTATTTTCCATATGCTCTCTTTTGCTGTTTACAGTTCAATCATAAAAGGAGACAAACAAATGTCTAAGCAATGTTTCTAAACTCTGAGAATATTTTCTGCTGTTAACTGTGCAATCTGCGGTGTGTATTGCACATACGAGTAATTTTGCACAAGTGTACGTCAGTGTGCTCAAATATCATCCGTTTGTACTTTCACATCTTCACATACTTACACACATACTCGTAAGTATGCATGTTTCAATTTACATTGTCTATTCATACAATATTTAAGTGCATGTGTAATGTTTTAGATACTTTGCGGCTTAGTGCTAAAGTTTTATATCTTTTTTGTTGTTTAATTAATGTTGTGGTTGTTGCTGTGTTTTCCAACCCCGTGAACATTGTGCAATTGATGGTCGTTTTGTGTTCTTAAATTTCTTACATCAAGGTATTCTCGGTTGTTGTTCTTAATGACTTTTTGTTTGTCAGATTGTTCAGAATTTTGTCTAATTACCAACAATTAGTTTGCACGAGCAGGATATTTTTGCTGGTTTTTTTTTACTCTCACATAAAAAACATCTGTACATGCACATGACATGTGAATGACATTTTAATATTTTACGTTCAAGAAATTGTAACTTAAATCTGTCTCTGGTCCGCATTTAGAAATTTAACTAAATTAGTCGGGGAATTTTGTGTAGTTTTGGAAAAAAATCGATTAAACTACAAAAACTTTAATAATTACAAAAACTTACAAGTCATTTATTAGAGTTAAGAGATTATCTGGTTATTTAACAGCTAGTATTTGCTTGACCGTGATAGCTTACAGACACAGTTTCGCGATTCCTTTTTTTTTTAAATATATTCGTGTGTTAATGTACATACATCATTCAATCATTGATACAAATAAAAACAATTTCTGTAATAAAAATAAAAACACTACAACGAATAATTTCGTGATATATTACATTTATAACGTAAGTCACTTTTACTGAAAGCAAAAAACACAAAAAAAAAAAACCATCACCCTTAGTCTGTTTGGCGTTTTTATGGCGAAAGGCGGGCGTTTTTGAAAAATGGTACCGTGATTGGCGAAAAACGCCTGTGAATACGACAAATTTCAAATCTATTACAAAAACGCCATTAAAATGCTACCGTGCTTGGCGTATTTGTCTTTCAAAAGGCAGCAAATTTGTCGTAAACGTATTTGCTCACGATTTTGCTGAACTTTTCGCTTCACGTTGCGTTGAAAGTGCTTTATGTGACATGTTTCATATTAGTATATATATTTTAACTTAGATGTCAAAGCGAGTTTGGAACGCAAAGTGAAGCAAAAGTTTTATCTGACACGGCCTTAAGAAATAATTACGATGACGCGAGAACTATTCTTCAGCCCAGAGCTGCTTTTCGACTGAGTTTTATATATTGATTAATTACTCTTCTTATATACTTTACATACGCTACGTACTGATAGCACGTACAAGAGTTCCCATGAAATTCACGATAGCAATTTGCCTTTCCTGGGAATTCAACATTTTATGGGAATAAATATTTCCCATCTTATTCACGATGGGGGTGAAAAGCTCCAAAGTTACAACTCGAATTTTTACATCACGTCATAATTTTCAATTGGAAGCGGTGTAGACCAATATAATTTAGTGGTCTCCGATGGAAGTTTAAAAATTCAGGTTGCATATTTGCAAAAACTCCTTTTTACATTACTTTCTTATAAATTTCAGATTGCTGTAATTGCAAAATTTAGATAAATTATTTGATAAAAATACTATTATAATCACTTATAACTATGATGGCGTTAGAGGCAAAAAAAGACTGAACAAATACGAAAACATAATTAGTGCTCTTTATGGTAAGTATATACTCGTATAAAAACATACATCAAAAGTGGCAAGAAAAAATTAAAAACGTGAAATAATTTGCTTTTATTAAAGAATCTACCAGAACGGAGGGAACAACTTTTAAAGAATTTATAAAACAACTGCGCTCAATATTGCATCGCTTCAAAAGTACCATAAATAGAGCAAAATGCAGAGGAGAAAAGAAGGAGAGCTTGAATAGCAAGGAAGAGAATGAAAATAATAATATTATATAAGTTTACTTTCATTTAGGTTCAAACTATAAATTTTATTGAATATTTAAAATCATAAAAAATATAAATGAAACAAATTTTAAAAACGTACGTACATTTAACTCTTATTTTAAAGGGGTAATATAATTTTTGTTGATTTCTGTGGAACCGAAGTCGTTGACAAATTGTCAACGATAATGTGAGCGACATTTCCCCTATATGAACAACATAGTAAGCGATGTTGTCGCCCATATTATCGTCAACGACAGTGTCGCCCATACAATCGTCAAAGACGATAATGTCGTTCACATTGTGGTAAACGAATTGCCGGCCCTTTGTATGAAAAAGTCGTTAGCGGTTTGCTTGGGCGGTCGCCTACGCGTCGTCAAGGACTTTCTACGGTCGGTCGTTCATGTCTTCAAGACGTGACCAACTAGGTAAACAAATGAAGCAAAATATTTTGTGCAAAAGCTTTTCTTTATAGTGGACCAATTGAAAAATATGAATAAACAATCAAAAATCGTATATTTTAACATGCAAGTTTTATATCAATTATGTATGTACACATGTATTTAAACGCATGTATATGCATAAAATTTCATTAAGAGAATCTTAAAACGTCCTGTTGAAATTTTCATTCCTATTTTTCTTATTATTTATTATCAGTTATAATATTTTTATTATCATAACACTTTTTGTACAAGCTTTCTTCTGACGAGTATGTTTTTTCATTCGGCGCATTTTGACACTTATGATGAGATAAGTCGTATCTTACAAACCAAAATAAATTGACAGGCGCTACGTCTTTCAACACAAATCATCAATAGTTGCAATTTGTAAGCCAAAAGCAGGAAAAAGTTACAAAGTTAGTGCTTTTTACCGACATGTCATGTCATGTCTTATAAACAGTCTGTAAGTATTTTTTTGAAAAATATTGATCAGGTTCAGTAAAATAAATTAGTTGAATTTAGAAAAAATGTATTCAAATCTACAAGGAGAATTTGATTAACAAAATTTAGTCAATTATTTAAATTATTCAAACTCACGCGTTATATACGCTAAAGTGTTCTAAGCGTCTGACAAAAACTTCAGTGCAATTGTATTAGACAAGTTACACATCTTAGCATAGACGCGTACGACGCAAAAAGTAGAGTAACTTTCTAAGTTTTTACTTTCGTTTGGAAAAGTGTAGAACTCGTAGAAAGTTTGAAGCGCGTAAAAAGCGACAACTGATATAACGCGTGATATGGACCTTCAGCTTATCTCTCAGCAAATCATTCATATGCATGCATTTATGTTTTTAGATTTTTAGCTCGTTTTACGAATTCTACACTTGATTAAAAAATTTTATACTTATGTTAAGATTGGTTTTCTTGAAAAATCCTGTAGCTTGTTTTAAGTACAGTGTGTTAATCGCACACTGCAGAAAGTACGTAAATTTACAACGAGCTTTTTCTTTCTGTGTATGTTCATACGTATATACATACCTAAAAGAGGCAAGTAATTACCACTTTAGTTAGAGCATTTTTAGAAGGACCATTAAACTAATAGTCAGATATGAGATTTTAATCATCGCTATAACAGCTGTTTTTACACCTCAACCTAAACCCAAAAAAAAAATGAAAAATGTATTGCATGCATTTACTCCTGTGTTTTTTAATGAACATTTTTAAACACAAAAGAAAAACGTATACTGTTTACCGTTAGCACACACACACATAATTGTAGGAATTGAGTAAGAAAGTAAGTGCACCTCTCTTTTGTTTCGTATTACAACAATTTAAAACAAATAACAGACTACCTGTAAACATTAACAGGGGAATAAAACAGATCTGCGTTGAAATTTCATACTTTTGATTTTTCTCTTCTGTTTTATTTTGTTTAAAATTTATTTTAAGCAAACACGCAAAATATATTTTACACACTTAAAGTATTCCAGTTTTGCGCTGGAGCAGACAGACACCGGTATACTGAGATACATACAACCAGTGTTGCCAGCCAAATTTCGAGAAAGATACATTCCGATTTCCAAAAAGATAAATTTTTTACCAAAATTATACATTTTGAAAAAAAAAATGTTTAAATCCATTTTAACATTCAACATTTATTAACATAACATTTGTATTTCATATTTAATGAATTGTACTCTTTTATTAACAGCACATTTATTATTAAAATTGTACGTTGTCTTCTTTAGAGAATAGCCTGTAAATTTTAACGAAGCTCCAATAATTATTCTATATGGAAACATATGTACATAAATATATAATATTTGCAGTCAACTTTTTTAGTTTCTTTTTTTCAATTTCGGGGTTAAAATTGTTTTATTTTTTATAAAAACCCATTTTAGACCCATTTTGTAAAAATGATTGATGATAAAATGATTAACTGTAAAGATCGTTATTGTTTTCTTCTAAAATTTCATCTTAACACACATACACAAGAATAAGCAGACGACTTTACAACAAAATATATGTTCTTCTGGTATTTAGTTTTCACCGTTTTTTTTAGTATTCATAACGAAATGATAACTTTAAAAAACTTAATCAGAGTCGAAAAGTTTAGTATTTTATTTCTGCAGAATTGGCGAACAGATTCAAAAGATACGAAAAATGTTATGCCTATGATAGACGTTACTACAAATCGTACGACAAATCGTACAAGTATGAAATTAGTAACGTGTATCATGCTGTCGTACTTGCGAAGTATACTTTGTAGTATGAAAATCAAAAAATTTTGATTTTCGTGGGCGGAGCTTTCGTAAGTATGAAAATAAGTATCGTGTATCATGCTGTAGTACAGCGAAATTTGTTTTATGAAGAGCAGATTTCATGTGTTAAATATTTTGTTTGAAATATAAAAACTATTTAAGTTCTTGTAAATTCTTCTCCAGCTAAGGATCGTTATTTTGTTGTTTTTTATAAAAAAGGTTTAACGATTTTATATTTTATATATTTCGCTAATAGTTTGTTAAATAACATTTAATTTAATATTTTAATTTTACCTAAAGATGCTAACAAACTATTAGCGAAATATCGAAAATATAAAATTGCTAAACCTTTTTAATAAAAAAACAACAAAACAACGATCTTTAGCTGGAAAACTTTAGACGAAATTAATATAAACAAGATCATATTATACGAATATTGATTTGCCGGCGCATGTAATGCCTTTAAAATATTTATTTCAAATGAAATAGTATGAGTTGTAGTAACGTGTATATGAAAACCGTACTACAACTCATACTTCGTTAAGTACGAAAATTAGTATCGTCTCTCACCCACATTAGGATTATTTATTTATTTATATATAAGTCGCAAGCCTTTATTGGCCTAATTGGCAGAACTACAATATACATATATACATCCGAATTTTGATATTATATATAACAATATTTTACAGTATTTTTACCTTAAAGTTAATCGGCCGCATTCATAAGAAACATTGTATGCTCATTAAATATCAGTCCAACAAAGGCCCAATACTGCTCATGAGTAAAGCCAAATATGTTCAATGTTTGCTTTTATGTTATTCCCCTCACCATTCCTTACACAAAATCAACGTATACATTTAAACTAAATTGGATTTGAAATAGTTCCAATAAATCAATCATAAACGGGATAAGAATATATTTTTAAAAGCACTAATAAAATATGAAAATTTTCTGTTTGAGTAAGGAATCACTGTGTTCCACAATCTTGAGACCTTAATGCCAAAAGCTCGGCTCATAATTGTTATAGTTATACATGGTACATGAGTTCATCAAAAGATACGAAAAATGTACTTATATTTCGTATCCTAATGGCATCACTGCATACAACAACAATAAAAGCAAGAAATGCAACTTTTTTTGAGTTTACTGTTTTTTTTTTACTTTTCTACTCACGCACGCACACATTTGATTATCTTTCCAAAATGTATGTAAAAGAAATTTCCGCACTCCACAGCGAATTCAAAACGGGAAAAGGTGCAAACATTCTGTTTGATAAGCAGCAAAAGCAACAACTTACGAAAGTGTGAGTCTATAAATCTGAAGGCGTCTGACGGTGATTATCTTTCACTTGTTACTAGAATGTATGTATGTATAAAATTAAAAAAAAAAAAGAAAAAAAAAACATCAAAATTTCACACAGTCTTGCAAATGCAAACACTTTACATCTGAATTTACATTTAAGTAAATTGTTGTAGCCTGCTGAACAGGAATAAAATTTAAATCCAGGAGAAAAGAAAAAAATATAAAAGAATATGAAAAAAAAGAAACCCTTCAGGGTTGGTTGTTGCATGGCTCGAATAAACGGAATATTAAACAGGAAGATGGTGTCATTACACACTCAAAGTGTTGTTAACTTTTTTTTTACATATTTAATTTTTCGTAGGAGGGCAATCGATTACAATTGAGATCGGAGTGTTTAAAAACGGAAACTGCAAAAGTTATAAGAATAAAATATTTTACAGGTTACACTTTTTACGTGTTTTCACAATTTTTGGAACTGCCGTTTCAAACATACATATAAATTATTTTAGTAACCTTCAAAGCAGGAAATTTCTGCTCCATATTATATATGATATCTGAAAGCAAATTGCTGAAAACCATAAATTTAAATAATTTTCAATTCACACACTGTACAAGTGTTGTTGCTTATATTATTGTTATTTTCATTTAAAGCAGTGATGCCCAAGAGTTCTATCTGGAAGAGTAAACACCAATACATTTAAGAAAAAACTATAGTTTTTTACAACAAAAAATATTAAATAAAAGTATACTTTTATTTAATATTTTTTGTTGTAAAAAGTAAAACCATTTACAAAAACAAAATTCACACTGATAATCGCTGTCGTCAATGTTTACCAACAAAACATGCGAAAGTGTTGTTGCTTTGCTTTTGTGTGTGTGCGGTGAAGAACGAAAAAAAATATGAAAGTATTTGTGTATTAAAGCAGTGATGCCCAAGCGCATTAACAAAAGCAATTGAGTACCAAGCGCATAGGCCTGGGCATGTTTGATTTAAAGCTATACACGAGAGGTGGCCAAACTGTCAGTTTCCTATACTTGCGTGTATTGGACACAAAATTCAACTGTTGCAACGTCTTCATATCTTCACCATAAAAATCTGCATGATAACCACGAAGGCGTATATTCGGTAAATGCTTTGCTTCTGCTTTTCAGCAGAGCATTTTAACCCTCAAATGCATGGTGATGTAGATCTACATCGCATATTAAAACCATTATACCTCTTGATGTGGCAACATTTGCAACGCTTTTTCATGCATATGAAATTCCCACGAATAAATTTACCGTAACGTAAGTAACCAGAAGTGATGGATAGAGGGATGCGTTGGCTAAGGGCTGATGCTATTTATGGATTAAAAAATCATGAAGTTTTGACTTCCATTAACGGTTGGAGGAATTGAAGTTGGGGTCTTCATACGGCTACAAATATTTTACAAAAAGAAGGGACCTGTATGAGTCTAGCAAGCCACATGAAGGCGTTGGTAAGCCATGGGATAGTTCATCCTATTGAAGTAGTCCACCGTCAGATTAGGCCGTTATGACAGGTGTTGACGTATGTAAGTCAATTACACACTATATGAGGTTGCACTGAATTTTGTGATTGTTCAACTGGAAATTATTCAAATATATTGTAGTTTAATGTGCTCATTATTATTATTATTATTATTATTGTTATTATTATTATTATTATTATTATTATTATTATTATTATTATTATTATTATTATTATTATTATTATTATTATTATTATTATTATTATTATTATTATTATTATTATTATTATTATTATTATTATTATTATTATTATTATTATTATTATTATTATTATTATTATTATTATTATTATTATTATTATTATTATTATTATTATTATTAATTTTTATTTTTTTTCTTGGTCCAGTATACAGGGGATAATCCCATCATATGCAGTGCATTGTGCCCGAACTAGGAAAATAGGTTGGCAGGGAAAGAAGAAGTATTGTTAGTAAGCATTTGACTTGAACTTTCCAACGTTATAACAGATGGGATACAAGTATGCAGGCAACTCATTCCACAGACGAAGTGTGCGGCTTAAAAATCGAATTTTCTCTGTAATGCGTTGTATGATTCCCCGGGAAATCAACCACAAATAGATGTGCCCTGGACGATGCACGCGTCTTGCGTGGAAATGTGCGAGTTTAGGGAACTAGATTCCTAATCTCGTCAGAGCAAAATCCATTGAAGTAGCGATAAAACAGAGTAACGCAGTTGTGAAAAAGATTTACATCAGCACCTGCCTTGCGGCATTATCTGATGATGGACCAATTCCACAGACTGAATTATTCACGATTCACCGACGCCGCCGTGTGCTAATTAGACTCATACAGGTAGCAATTTTTGCCATATGAGCAACTTCTTGGAGAGGAGTTCAGGATTTCTAATCCCCTTCTGTATATAGTTTCCCAGCAATCAATGGAAGACAAGGCTTCATAAGTGGGCTGAATCCCACTAATAGCATCATCCCTTAAACCAACTAACGCGCTAACCACCACCACTGGTTCCTTACAGTAAAGGTACAGGTTTGCAATACGCCCAGGCAAAACCTGTTCCTCGGGGGGAGTAAGTCAAAAGTGTTGGATACCCTACTATAAGCTTCTTGGCTCTCTGAGTACAGATGAAGAAGCATCAACGGTCGTGTGTTTGCGTGTTAATAAACACACTAGGTTATACGAGCGTTATTATATTAATATTAAGATTATTATCTTATCAAATGTAGAGCATACTTACATATATTCCAAATGATAATATAAGAATTATTAAACTTTATTGTAAGAATAGTTTCACTAGTAACAACTACATACATACTTTTAAAACTTTAATTTGTCAACTTCAGCACCTGTTATTTCTTTCTCAAACATCCTCTTGCAAAAAAGAAAACATGAAATTGAAGAAAAAAAAAACACATCTTTAAAACGTATCAATATTTCATTATGATTGATGCTACAGCGCGAAACGACAATATAAACTTTTTGATGAATTAATGCCCGTAAATGATAAAGTGTTAGATGCAGACATTTCATTGACAACCTGTCCGTCTGGCCCAATAAGCACTTTTATGCTATTCTATCTTTAACACAAGTGCATTTTATGATTTGAACAAAAAGCAGCTGCTTGACGCAGACATGAAGAACAGAACAGCATCATCATTTCCAGCCAAATGACACGAAGTTTTTATCAGTCACTCAGCCAGTCAGCGTGAAATAACAACAGCAAAGATATTTTAAAGACAATCGAGAACTTGCCTTGACTTTAATTGCAGACAATGAACAACATTTTATGGTTAAATGTGTAACAAAAGGATATGGTTGGTATTGGAAAGCAAAATAATGATGTCATAAAAAGTAGCCGATATTTAGGGCGTTTAAAGAATTTCTACAAATCATGTCTATCTTCAGTACATACGAGTAAAAATAAAGAAAAATTGACGTTAAGCGAAGTAGAAATATGATAAGATATTTATAAAAACCAGCTGGAGCTCCAAATTATTATTTTTCTTTTTTTTTTGGAGTCTTAATAAAATAAATTCATGGTAGACAGGATTAGGTGCAGTGTTCGCAAGATGTAAAATAGTTGGAAATTGTTTTGGATTTTAAAATTTAATAACGTTTGGCTTAAAGATTTTTATCATAATTAATGAGCAATTAATTATTTAATGATATGAACGAAAATATAAGGGGGTTTTCAAAGTGCGGTTAATATACAGGGTGCTTGGTAGCAGATTTATATTTTCAAACTTATATAAAAAACAATAATTGACACAAACCATTGAACGATAGAACGGAAAAGCGGATTTTATTTTTTAAAGATTATATCACCCCGGTGTCTTTCGAAGAGGTGAACATACTGTTCAAAACGTAACCATGTGTTCTGCGCCACACGTTGCAGTAAACTTGCTTTAATCCAGCTAATTTCTCGACGAATATTTTCCCTTAAAGCCACAAGAGATTGGGATTGTCATTATAAACCACCTCTTTGAGGTAGCCTAATAGACAAAAAAAATCCATGGGAGGTAGTTTGGGTGACCTTGGTGCACATGTGATGTCCATAAAGCGAGTGACCAGTTTTTGCGGGGAAATTTTCTCCCATCCCGCTGAAACCACGTGCGCGAAGAGTACAATAGATTAACTCACAGGTTTGGCAAAAAGAATTTCGTAATCATGCGTAGATAATTTTCACCGCCGACATTCGTCGCCTGGCGTCGAGAAAAGTGGATAGGGCACACCAAACAATTACCCTGGGGCAAAGCCATAGTTTTTAATGCTACAGTCGAGGTTTGCGGGTTCTTTGGAGGCCGCTGTGACTAACTGTACCTATGCCTTCGCATAGGATGTTGCCGCGGCAACGAAATGCCTCACGAAAACTGTGAACTAGGTAGACAGTTAACCAATGAGAGTAAGATGCAAATCTTTCGAAGGCCAAATAACCACGACAAAACTGACCGCACTTAAGAAATAATGACTCAAATTAAAATAATGACTCAAAAAATTATAGTAAAACTAAAATCCACAATATTTTTGTCTGAAAAATTAATTTATATGCATGTACATAAATATCAAAAAAAATAACCTTAGATATCGTATTATGTTGTTGTTTAAAAAAATAGTTGTTTTCGATCAATAATTATTTTTACTAAACTTTTGTTTGAATCCACGAATTTCTTTACAGGTCCGCATTCAAACAATCTATTAATTGATTCAACAAATTTCGTTATTGAACACGAAAAAAAAAAGTTTTTCTGTGCTGTGTACATATCGCTCCTTTAGTGCAACATAGTCATATCTCAAAAAAGCTCGTTTCGAGAAAAACGGATTTAAAATTTTTAGTTTCCATACAAGTCTTAGCAAATTTTTTTTTAGAAAATATCTCCTAAAGGAAATAGTTTAAAAGCAATTTGAATAAATTTTTGGCACGATATAGAAGGCAGTACTGTTAACAGTTCTGCATTCTAAACTCGAAAAGCTCATTTTTTGCGATATGACTATGTTGCAATAAAGGAGCGATATGTACAAGCCAAAAATCTAATATAAATAAAAACTATAAATAGCTTGTTTTCTATGTTTCCCAGCTATCTATATGTCGACATTTCATAGGAACTACCCTAATCATCAGTAGACTTTGGAAATTTTTGAAAGATATTCTCAAACATTCAACTTTATATCCCAGCAATATAAATAAATTGCTGAGAATTTAAAAGAAAAATGCTCTAATAATATCTGTCAAAACACAAAAAACAAGCCTTTTCATTTATTCACCTCTCTAACATTTCTTTACACCTTTCAAACAAATGAAATGCTACGATTTGTTTTTTGAAAGTATCGAAAAGCAGAGAACAAAAACTCAAAAATCCTTCTTAAGAAAAAACTTAAAAAAGGAAAAACTGGGAAACATAGAAAACAAGCTATTTATAATTTTTATTGGTATAAATGGTAGAAGCTAAAAATAGTGAATAAAAAACTTAATTGTTTGAATTTTTGTTCTCTGCTTTTCGATACTTTCAAAAAGCAAATCGTAGCAACCAACGGTTGTTCATTTGTTTGAAAGGTGTAAAGAAATGTTAGAGAGGTGAATAAATGAAAAGGCTTGTTTTTTGTGTTTTGACAGATATTATTAGAGCATTTTTCTTTTAAATTCTCAGCAATTTATTTATATTGCTGGGATATAAAGTTGAATGTTTGAGAATATCTTTCAAAAATTTCCAAAGTCTACTGATGATTAGGGTAGTTCCTATGAAATGTCGACATATAGATAGCTGGGAAACATAGAAAACAAGCTATTTATAATTTTTATTGGTATAAATGGTAGAAGCTAAAAATAGTGAATAAAAAACTTAATTGTATAAATAAAAACTATAAAAAAGTTCAACAAAAATTCAATAAATTATTCACCCCTATTCTGCGTTTCGATTAAGTCTCCGCATTCAGTTCCGTTGCGATCGAAAATTGGTATTCTGATAAAAAACGGAATCGAAAGAAAAAGAAGAAGACAACAATGTTTATAAAATTAATAGTATCACTGTGGAATGTGGAAATAGCAAAATAAGCAAGTTTGTTATCATTTTCATAAACAAATATCAAATTTAATACAAAAAGTTGTTTGTATACATAATTAAAAATAAGTTCTTGAAAAAGTTTGATAAGAAAAACCAAAAAAAAAAAATATAAATATACAAAAACAAAGTATAATTAATTGTCTGTTTTTTGAAGTGGTTGGTATGTCTTCTGAACGCGCCGAAATATCCATTTCTGAATTTTCTACTTCCTGAACCTCACAGGCAACACCAAAATCTACTGTACCGCATATACCAGACGTACTGGTTACTAGTCCCGCTACTTTTTCTTCCAATGGGCTAATACGCTGCAAGCGGCAGCTCATCATTTCCCTTTTGTTTGCTGACATCTTCTTTATGTAGCACTTCCAGTCAGTCCACACCTATAAATTGATATTAATTTCTGCAATAATTATACACACAAACCATACATACTTTTTTCCATGCACTGGCATTTTTTGTTGGAGGGCCTAGTGCATTCATGAATCCTGCAACTTCTTCCCAGAATGCTACTACTTCTTCCTTGGGCCGCTGGTAATACCCACATGTAATGTCTGGATTAGATGACATTAAATTTGCCAATTTTTCGTATTGTTCTGGTGTATTTGTTTTTGACCTGTAATACATAAAAACACATTGGATTCGGGTACAAAAAATACAACTTTAAAACAAAATTAATTTAATTAAATAAATTAATTAAAATAATTTTAATGTTTTTAATCGTTTCTGAAAATTTTTTTACCATTTTCTACTTACATTTTTTTAATTTTAAATTTTTTACTAAAAAACACAGATCAATGCAACTTCTCCGTTAACAAAAAAACAACTGAGAAAAACGGAGCTCCGATCGTAATGCAGAATACGTACAATCGAAAGAAACTGAGCGGAATCGAAACGCAGAATACCAAAGCTGCCAGACGGAGAAAATTTCGATTCGGATCGAAACGCAGAATAGTCCCCATTATGTTTTTATTTCAGTTTGAAAATATAAATCTGCTATCAGATGCTGTGATATAAATATGTATGTATTTACGATAATTCGTAACATTATTGTAAAAAATCGTTATATCTACGAACGTTTTTCTATCACCGTAACGTATTCGTATTTCTCGTTTCTGTGTTAATAAAATTACAATGCTGTGATATATATATGTATGTATGTATGAATGCAATGAATTTAATAATTCAAAAATCTTGAAAATCACACCTTCCTGTTATGAAATCGTACAGTTCAAATAGTTAACAATAACTTCATTATACCTACAAACATATGCATACATATATACCCCTACATAAGTGTATTATTATGGAGTGTTGTGCCCGTATTTCACTTTTATTTAATGACAAATATCACTGCCGCAGTTTTATATAGAATTCAAGCATATAGTAAGTACGAGTAATTTTAGAACTTTTATTGCTTAACACGAATAACAAAAATATTCTAAAGAATCATGATTATTTTACAATCTGCTCTTCATACTTAATTGCATGAAAGAAATAAAAAGAAGGATGCATCAATGGTTCTGTAAGTGCTGAACCAAATTATAAATTATTTTTATTCACTATGTATGTACGTACATACGTACATACGTATGTATGCACGAGTATGTGCATATTTGAATTTTATATGGGAAAGCTACGAATGGCATGATGTTTGTTTGTCTTGTACCTCATGGCAATTTATTTTATTTGTTCTAAATACTTATATACTCGTACTCGTATATAGTTTTTTGTTGTTGTTTGTCTGCTTGTGCACCCTGTGAGTTTCTTTTATTTAGTTTTTGCTACGGTTCTGCTTAAATTTTTGTTACGGATCATAATGATTAAGAGGATGACGATGATGATTTTATTCATGCGTGAAAAATGAACGCAGCATGTACGAACATTGTTGAAGTAAATGATTGCATAGGGAAGGTTTTTATATAGTTTTTTCTTCTTCTTCTTCTTCATAATAAAATAAAATCCCATCTTAATTGGTAGGAGGTATAAATTATGTACCTACTTAGATTGCTAGGAAATTAATTTTTTTTCTAAATTTAATCCTTTTATAAATTAATGTTCACGTGTAGGGAAATAAATTCGATTGTTCAAGGAAAACTCCAAATCATCTTGTATTGAGTACGTTGAAAAGAAGAGCCAGCAAACTTAAAATTAATTAAATATTTCTTATTTTTGCAGCTAAAGATCGTTTTTTATTTTTTATAAATATTCAAAAGTATTTATTTTCAAACAATTAAGTTTTTTATTCGCTATTTAAGCTTCTAACATTTATACCAGTAAAAAAATTATAAATAGCTTGTTTTTTATGTTTCCCAGCTATCTATATGTCGACATTTCATAGGAACTACCCTAATCGTCAGTAGACTTTGGAAATTTTTGAATGTTTGAGAAAATCTTTCAAAAATTTCCAAAGTCTACTGATGATTAGAGCAGTTCCTATGAAATGTCGACATATAGATAGCTGGGAAACATAAAAAACAAGCTATTTATAATTTTTTTACTGGTATAAGTATTTATTTTCAATATTTCGATAACAATTTGTTATCATCGTCAGGAAAATTAATATGTTATTAAAAAATTTTTCGATTTGAAAAATTATTGTCAAAAAATTCCTATATACAAAAAATCTATACACCAAGAAAAATTTTTAATTCATACACAAAGAAAAAATTCTTAACAATATTATCAAATCGAAAAATTTTAAATTGAAAACTTAAAAAATATCTGTTTAATTTACTGACAGAAAAATTTTTGGGTTAAGGCTAATATTATTGAGTTCTTTATTTCGTGCGAAATTCTTTCAAATTGTATACAAAAGTGTTTCGTGTGAAATATTTGCGAAATAAGCTTAGAAATGTAGTACTCAGTTTTTAAAGCGAAAAACACACGAAATGTATCTGCAACATGTTTTAATTTAAAATTGTTTCTGAGACTATTTGTTTTTTTCAGCTGCGAAATAACATAAGCAAAGCTTTTTTCGCACGCAATACATACATGTATACTTAAAATTAAAAATGAAACATGAATAAGAGAAAAAATAGACAACTCTGGGTACATCTTAATTTTTTCGTACGAAATAAGTAATGTTGCTGAACAATTTTCGCACGTTCAATCTCAATACTAGGCTTTATTAAAAAATTCAAAAGAGAAAATAATATTAATAACAATAATAACAAACATAAAAAATAACATTAAAACCAAAAAAAAAAAAAATCTAATTCTGCAACCAGCACATGTTCTGCAACATGTTGTTTCTCAACTAGCAAAACAAATGTTGTTTACAGAATAACATGGAAATATTATTAACATAATTTAAAAGATTTATCCTAACATTCATTCTTAAACAATTATTAATATTATTTTCTCTTTTGAATTTTTTAATAACCCAAAAATTTTTCTGTCAGTAAATTAAACAGATATTTTTCAAGTTTTCAATTAAAAATTTTTCAATTTGATAATATTGTTAAGAATTTTTCTTTGTGTATGAATTGATAATTTTTCTTGGTGTATAGATTTTTTTATATAGGAATTTTTTGACAATAATTTTTCAAATTGAAAAATTTTTTAATAACATACTAATTTTCCTGACGATGATAACAAATTGTTATCGAAACATTGAAAAAAAAATACTGTTGAATACTAAAACAAGATCAAATAATTAAATATCTAATAAAATTAATTATAATTTTTATTAAACTTCATAACATGGATTACGAATTATATACATACCTATGTTGGCAATATCAGCCATTTTGCATTGTCAGTTTGTTTTTGATATACATATAAAAAGGTAAAGGCCCATTTAGCCGACCGTAGAAACTGTAACGTATATGAAAATGTGTTTTTGACATAAAAAATAGTATTAAACAACTGTTTTTGCTCAAAAGCAGTTCTGGATAATTTCCGATATCGGTCTATATCGGTCCGAGATATAGCCTAAGCCGGGTTTTTCATGGGAATGTCGCGTAAGTGAACTTAATCAACTTTTTTTTGCTTAGAAGCAGTTCTGGTAATAGGAGAAGGTTATATAAATATGGGAAATGGAAATTTCCGATATCAATACCCGAGATATAGCCTAAACCGGGTTTTTCATGAAAATGCCGCGTAAGCGAACTGAAGCAACTTTTTTTGCTTAGTAGCAGTTCTGGTAATAAAATAAGGTTATTAAATATGGAAACTTTTTCTTTAATTTTTTTTTTTTTTTTTAGCTTTTACTTATTTATTGAATCTTCACAATGTGAACTAACAATGAGTATTCAAATCTTAATAAAAAAAAAATACAATAATTTAACTAAGTCCAGCCAATGCTAGACAAAAAGTTTTATTATCAGTAAAATCACCTACTTAACGCTCTGATGGTGGCAACGGTATCCCTTCTTCTCAACCGAGTGTGACCACTAAAATTAAGTATGTTTCGTACAAGAGGGTTTGGGTGAAGTTCCAATTTGCTGATATACCTTGAAAATTTCCGATATCAGTCCATATATACCCGAAATATAGGCCAAATGTAAACAACTTTTTTTGCGTAATAAAATGAGGTTATATAAATATGGAAAATGAAAATTTCCGATATCAGTCCATACAAGAGGACCGAGATATAGCCTGAACCGATTTTTCCATTAAAATTTTTTTTGCTGATAAGCAATTCTCGTTATAAAAGAAGGTTTGACATAAATATAGAAAATAGAAAATTCCGAAATATATAGCCATGTTCCGAGAACGCGCGTTCTGAAACCGCAATGCGTTTTGAAAAACGCTTAATTGATTTTTAGGTGTTCTGAGGAACGCGCGTTTGACTGGCGTTTTCCGTAAAAATACAA
Organism: Thecocarcelia acutangulata; assembly: GCA_914767995.1. Taxonomy (NCBI): domain Eukaryota; kingdom Metazoa; phylum Arthropoda; class Insecta; order Diptera; family Tachinidae; genus Thecocarcelia; species Thecocarcelia acutangulata. The sequence goes on along the minus strand of OU612094.1, from coordinate 31,430,719 downwards.
TATGTGTTTTACATACGTATATATGTATGTGGTAGTAATATAAAACAAAAAAAAAATTTGACAACAAATAGAACAAATTTTCAATTTAGTTTTCTTAATGAAAATGTGTAAAATTCTTTAATAAATAAAATAAAAAGAAAACATGTTAAATTTTAATAGTGAATAATTTTATTGCCTTTTGCATGTTCAGTTTAAGCAAATTCAATCAGGTCACTTCAATGAGTTCGTCATTGCCAATTTTAAGCGATATGAGTTTTCCAGAATACCTATTTAGCGATTTCAAATCGCAAAACCATATTTATTGCGTTATACGTTTCTCAGAACAACTATTTGGCGTTTTCAAATCGAAAACGCTAAATTTAAGCGATTTGCGTTTCTCAGAATGGGCATGATAGGTTAAACAAACGTTTTCATGAAAATGTCCAAGAAAGATTTCTTTTTTGGAATGATGATTCGGTTCTTATATATCCGAGCATATTTGTAATATATATTATACATATACGTTACTATCGTGAAGGGTATTTTAGATTCGGCCCAGCTGAATATACTATACTCTTACTTGTTTTTATTTACATTGGCTTTTGATGTCTATTCGTACGTGTAAAGCTTTATTTAAATATCATATAAGGTGTACATTTTCTGCTTCCACAGCATTCATATTCAACTATCCGCAGAAAATTTAATTCTTTTAAGATTTCTTTGTGAAGTTTTTCCCCCGTTTTAGTCTTTAGATTTTTTTGCATAAAGCTTTATTAGCTACTTACCTATCGTTTAGACAGGAAAGTAATTTCATGAAAGTTGCAATACACTCACACTTTTTTACTAACACGCTCTCATTTTGCTTACTTTTCACTCAGCTTTCATTAAAAATTTCATGAAACAAATTTTTTGACGTTTTTTGAAAGTAAAATGACAAATTGCTAAACATTGTTGCCACATACAAAGAATTATACAAAGTTGCAGTATTATAGTAAAATAATAATTATAAAATTAACTTCTTTTGCAAGTCTATGAAAATAATTATATTTTTTCCTTATACTGTATATTAAACACATAAAGAAAATAATTAAAGTATTTTTATAAAAATAATATCATAGAAAAATTTATGGTGATAAGTTTTTTCAACTGTTGCCTAATAAATTTGCATATGTAATAAGTTCGGCAACTCTGATTAGTAAGCAAACAAATTAGAGTGGAGAGAAGCAGAGGCAAATTTTGCAACTCTTTGCCTCGGCGACATTTTTAAAATGAACTTTCACTTTCCTGTGTAGACGAACAAGAAATTTTCATGAAAGTCGTCTATTTTATTGAAATTTTTATTTGTAATATGTATACAGAAATTTCATGAAAGTACTTTCCTGTGTAATGGCAGCGTTAGTAAAAATTTTATGCGATTTTACTACATAATTACTATACTGAGCATTATAGGCCATTTACGTCTAAGCAAAATCTACTACTTTTGGGACTTCGAATCAAATCTAGTTGATTTTGACGAGATTTCTGATACAAAATGAAATCTAGATAGCAACTAGATTTTTACGAAATCTAGTAGATTTTTGTAAGTACTCTATTACACAACTGTTATTTTGTTCAAAATGATACTTTAAAATACTATGCTGCAATAAAGAATTTAATTTTTACATGATGAATTCATAGTGATATAAGTAGTTATTGCTGTCAAACCCTTTGCTATAAAAGATTTTATGAAAGTGAAATCTGGTTAGATATCAGAAAAGGAAGTGTAAACGGTTAAGATTTTGTTGAAGATCTTCATTCAAATTTTGGGTAGATGTAAATACTGTATTAGTGATTTTTTGATGAAGAGTTTAAGCATTGTTTTGTTAGACTCATCAGATCTTCGGGTTTAAGATTAGATTTGTTTGTAAAACTTTGTAGAGTTCCCAACTGATGGCAGCCAACCTCTATTACCTATTCAATGACAAAGAAATAATCTGTATATAATTTATATTTTTGCTGATTTCAGCACAATTTGTAGCACGCTTTTAACATATTTTTCTCTCTAAAGTAAGTCTCTTTGAAGCTAAATTTTGACAGAAGTCAAATAACGTGTAGACAGAAGCAACTTTTATATAAACTGCTGCACATTGTCAACAATCTAGTTGCAAAATATTTTCCTTTACAAAAACTAACTTTTTTTAATTGAGAAATGCCTTTGAAGTTATTTTCATCTACATTCTAAACACAATCATTTAATTACAATCACTCAAAGAATCTGAGGCAGCAAGAATGTTTCTTTCGGTAACTGTCATTACATTTAACATTTCAAAATTTACAAAAATTCCCCACAGACTGAGAATTATTTAAACAGTATTTGCCACAATTTTATATATGGTCATTCAAGAATTAATTCCTTGCCTTATCTGTGTTGGAAATCTATAAATGATGACAGACAGTCAGTCCTTTTAAGTGAAATAAATGAATGAATTGAATTTACAATAAATGCAATTCAACATTTAGCCATATTCTTGTTCGTAGTGATGAAGGTAAAAATTCAAAACACGTTTTAAAGTTTTCGTTTTTTTTTTTTTTTTTGTTTGTTGTTTTTGCTTCTTCATTTTCGTTCAGTCTTTCTTTGGTCTCGAACATTTCCATCAGCAAGCAATTGGCATAGAAAGGGTTTTTAGAATGCGGCCGAATATGATTAAGTGTGATTACACAGAACCAGTAGCTAAAGACAGAGCAGAAGCACGAAACCAGCTTAACTTGATGCCAAGTGCCCAATGCCAATGCCAGTGCTGTAGAAGATGATGATGATGATGTCGTCGATATCGACATCGACATCGATGTGGCTGTAGCTGTGTGGTTGTGTTTGTGTTTGTGGCGGTGAAATGTTCCAACATAAATACAAATTGTTAAAATAAGTCTAAATGGTATTGTGGGTCTAATTTATATGGTTTGCTATGAAACGAGTAACTTTAACAGATACTCTCGTATCAATGCCATAAAGACTCCAACTTTTTAAGCAAATAGTTCAATACTGCCTACCAGCCCGCCTGCCCGCCTGCCAGCCTTATCTGCTGTATTTAATTTATATTTCATGAATAAAACTTCATTATCATTCTTGTTGTGCTGATATGAAAGGCGAAGACAACATTAAAAATTCCAAGTTTTTGAAATATTTATAAGATTGGCTGCATTGTATTGTAAGTAATGTTAAGAAGTTCTGTACGAATTTTTTGTTTTTTGTTCAAATTAAATTCATTTATTTAAGTTGGAGTCCTTTAAAAGACACAACAGTTTTGATATAATAATGACATTATGTTTGCAAAAGAAAATAAAGACAACAAGAAAACAAATGCGTAAACGAAACTGCTTGCACCAGGAAGTGAATAAATTTAAAATGTCATTACAGTTTGCATTGCAGTCTGTAAAGTGACATGAGTATATATTAATTAAACTTTGCTTAATACAAAATGTAATGGGAAAAACTAAGATCCTTGTAAATTTCAAGTGTGTATGCTCAACCTAAAAGTTATTTAATATTTTAAATTATTTGGGTTGTAAAACATTTACAATGCAATAGTAAAATTGTTTCGAGACATGCTGAATGGAAATGGAAATCTGTAGGCTTCTTGGAACTCATTGAAAATTTCTAAAACACTAATTCGATTGTAATCTGACTTTACACAGTCTTTAGGTAGCTGTTGTCAAGATGAAGTTTTGCATACGTGTATGAGAATAATTCATAGCATGATATAAAAAATACAGGGTAGTTTTATTCTCTCAAATTTCTTTAAAAATCACCATCTGACAGGTATGAGGATTGTGAAATTTTTCATAAAGCTGTGCTACCGTATTAAGTTATACAGGGTGGCGCAAAAATAACCTTCCAATGTTTTTTGGCTGCAATTTAAAAACAAAAATGAAAAACTGATTCTTCTTTGTGGACTATTTTTATTTCGTCTGTTAATTTTTTTTTACATCAAGTCGAGAATATGATGTCATGTAAATGGCCGCCGCCACAGTTGATTGGCATTTGAGCCATTTTTATAGCATTTTCCATCACATTGGCCAAAACTTCCCACGATAGGCCCTCACATTTTTGACGGATATTGTCTTTAAGAGCTGCAAGAGTCTGAGGCTTGTTGACATAAACCTGCGACATCAAAAACCCCACAAAAAGAAGTCTGCAGCGGTCAAATCAGGCGATCTGGCTGGCCAGTGCAAATGGCCAAAACGGGAGATTAGGCGCCCGGGAAATGCATCCTTCAGCATATCGGTTGTGGCACGTGCAGTATGTGCCGTAGCACCGTCCTGTTGGAACCACATGTTTTCCAATCCCAATTCATCAAGTTGCGACAAAAAGAACTCGTTGATCATTGCTCTGTAGCGCTCACCACTCACAGTAACCGTTTGGCCCGCGACGTCTTCGAAGAAAAAAGGTCCGATGACTTCTACAGCGAAAACAGCACACCATACAGTGACTTTGAGCGGGTGTAATGGCTGTTCATGAGTTACACGTGGATTTCAGTGCCCCAGAAGCATAAATTTTGCTTATTTACGTACCCGCTAAGATGGAAATGGGCCTCATCACTCATGATTATTTATGATGAAAAATCATCTTCCTCTTGGGGTCAAATAATTAGTCACCAATACTCCGCGTTCTGGAGCAGTGTAGCGTAACATTGTTTATTAACGTGTATTTCGCATATGTTTACTACACAAATGTCAAAACAGAACTGACATTAGCGGCCAATCGCAAAATTTATAGCATTTTCTGATAGGAGGATTACTTTTGCGCCACCTTGTATATTTCCCTGCTTTTAGGTGTGGTTGAAATTCTGTTTGAAAATAATATAAAAATTGTGGCTTCTAACAAAAGAAGACTAAAAAATAAAACAAATAAATCTAAAATATTGTACATAAGAATTGACATGTTTAAACATTTGCGTGAATAATTACAAGAAATGGATTGTTACATTACAATTTTAGTTACTTTTGTTTGTTCAAATATCCAGCTCAAATAATGAGCTGGATATTTCAAAATTGCCAAAGCACAAAATACTTGTGCAAAAATACAAATATCACTATATATGACATATATATATCAAGATGGACTCGAACTCACAACTAATTAGTTAATATCGTACATATGTATATAACTAAAAAAGTTCACTGATTAATAGTTTACATACAAATTTCACCTTTGTGATGACGCTTATCTTTCCAGGTATTCGATGCCATTAGTTAAGAGCTTGCAAACAGACTTTTCACAGAATTCAATTTCGTTCGGAAACAAATTTCTATCGGTTATTTAGTTCATTGGAAAACGAAACAATAAAAAGTTTTTTGAAATAAAATCACTTTTAATAGAAAATATTATATTCATTCTTGAAACCAAAATAAAACAATTTTATTCTGAAAATTTTTTTGATTTTTCGTTTTCCGAATAACAAAAGCGTTGTGGCTCTTTGAATTCTGTGACGATAATATCGAAAACTGATAATATCGAAAATTGAAGAACAAGGCTACATAGAATGTGATACCAGTAACCACAAGGCATAGTATGACTATAATAGTATTCAGACAAATGGTAGCTTTAGTACAGTACTTGTATTTATTTGTCTTCATTTCTATTGATGAACAATTTGTTTTATTACACAATTCAAACATAAACATGGTGTTAACGATCTTTAGTAAATAATTTCAGTAGGATAAATGAAAATTGTATAAATGAAAAATCTACTAATGAATAATGAAATGAAAAAATTAACGTTTCAATTTAGTTATCTATTTCATTTTATTACCAAAAAGTCTTTTTCAATACTGTAATAGCATATATGCTTAATATTTTTATATAGCTAACAAAACGACCACAGATATCCACTTATATCAGTTTACAGTTTCTTCTAGTATACACAACGTCATTACAAATTTCGGAAAAAATCAATTGTAGGAGTACATTTTCTTATTCATACTCGTAGGGTGGCAACGCCTTTTTAAATATCTCTCTTATAATAAACTTCAAAAATCCTTATTATAAATAAGAGAATGCAATTACCTTGTATTTTTTATCTCATGCTTGAGAGTATACTTCATTCTACACTTATAGAAAAGTAGTCATACACTGAAAGTAAAATGCTTCGTTACGGGAATGAAATTGTTTCCTCAACTTTTGTTAATGACATGACAAGTTTCATTTCGGCTATGAAAGCTGCATTAATGGAATGAAAATTTTGCGTAACAATACTTCAGTATTTTTACAACTTCATTAATGTTAAAAAAATTCTTTCATTCGTGTTATTAATTAGGTCGACTTCCTAAACGCAAGTTGCAATGCATAATTTAAAAAAATGCCCATACAATGCTAAACATGTCTTAAGTACAACCTTGCGTTGCAGAGAAAATTTTTGCATTTGATCGGCATTTAGGAACGTCGCTATGCAACTCATTTATAAGACAAATGTCGACCACATGTTATAAAATTTTATATATATATTTTTTTTTAAATGGAGGTAACACAAAATTATTTATCCATGTTGCCGACAAGTGCTAAGGAATTATTTCAGGCTAAACCTTCAAAAAATATTGATAAAGAAACTTATTAAAAAGGAAAAAAGAAGAGACAACTTTTATTAATAAATATGTTTGCATGAAAAATAAAACTGATGCGCGATTCTGACAGCTGATATGCATTACAATGAGTTGCCAAACGATTACGAACATTGGAGGTTGCCAGAAAGTTTACGTATGCGTTTACGAAGTGTATGCATTGTAAATATGCATTGCGACTTGCATTTAGGAAGTCGGCCTTTCTCTTGCATGAAAATGTAAGAATTTCGAATAAGTGCAAGCGTGATAGTGTGAATGTAAAGCGTGATGAAAATGAGAAATAATACGGCAAGAGATTTGACTTCCCATAATCCCATTCATCATTTTTACAAAATGGTTTGAGTAATAAGATTTTTCATTGTATCAGGGTGGCATTTTTTACAAAAGGAAATAATAAAAATATTAAAAGGAAGACGTAATATTGAAATTAATAAACAATTTAAGAAATTTGTATAAAAAAGACCTCAAGACCAATTAAAGCTCATAAATATTTTATATTATCTGTCTCGGTAGCTAAGCTTTCCTAATAAAGTATTTAGTATTTTGCAATGACTCTAAAATAATTATATTTTTTCAACGAAAAAAAAAAAAGAAAAAGTTTTTCACACCATTTCCCCAAATTCGTTTTTATTGCTATTGTCATTGAATTCAATTGTTTTATTTGAAATGGGTGTGGAAAAAGTATAAACAAAATCCCATTTTCTGCTCACTCGCTGGCTCGCTCTTGTAAAATACTGAATTCAAACATTGAATATTCATGATGGCGAACAAATGTCGTGTCCCATAGACGACTGCTTGCTCTCTATTACAGCACTTTAAAATCATACAATGCAACAACGAAACAATGTCATACAAATGAGCGGAGGTATAAAACTTAAAAATGCCAGTGGCAAAGGAAGCGTTTCCCGTTACAACCCACATTTTTCAAACTTTTAGTTTTTTTGTTTCTGCCTCGTTTTGCAGCATAATGATAAAACATGTTTGCAAAGCGAGCTGGCAGAGCCAGCCAGCCAACCCGCCAGTATTTGTATGAGTTGGAATAATTACTATGGGGTATTAAAATTGATTTCGAAATAATTCTCATGATACAAATTCATTTTTTTTGTTTCATTTCGCGTTATACTTTTTGAACACCCATTTATTGACAAAAAAAGAAAAAAATCCTAAAACAATTATATATTGTGTCTCTAATCCCAAAGGGGGCAGCAGCAATCCACTATTGTACAAGCAAGTTTCTGTAAATTTTAGTTCTATTCTAATGATTATTGATAAATGAACTGATTGTTAAAATCAGGTCTCAGAAGTATTAAACGTTTCAGTAAATTTTTAAGCCCCGAGAATTAAGCAATCTGTTTTTGTCTGTTGGTTGCCCTGTTTCTTTTTTCATTTTTTTTTTTTTGCTATTTAATTCTTCACTCAATGACAATTGATTGTTTGCCAAATGCTTAAAAACTCATACAACATACTCAGACATTTACTTGTGAGGTACTTTATTTTTCAATGCACAAATAAATGAAACTGGCGTCAGTCAGCATTTATTGAATACTCGTATGTAGAGTGAAGTAATAATAATTTTCAAAAGTAATGCAGACAGTCACACTCTTAAGCGTAAATAAGGAAGTTTTGAAAGCTGTTCTTTGTACTTCAAATGTGAAATAACAAAAAAATAAAAAAAAAATATTTCCATGTAAACAAAATAACTTAAAAAGAGGGGCAAATTTACAATTGGAATGTATAAAGAATATACGGCTTAAATCTAGCTTACCAACGCAGCTTCAAATGAAATAAAAATTCTTTAGAGTGAGAGAAAATTTAAAAATAATAAGAAAGTGTGAAATGAAAATATTGGCGGAAATGCCTAGTTTCCGAGCTATGGACCGAAGAAGTTTTCATATATACATTAGAGCGACTCACCAAAAAAAGTGCTCGAGGTACCTTCTTAAAAATGATCCTTGGACTTTCTTAAGATGACATCTAAAATATTTCGGCTCCAGCTTTGCCTTCTCGTGAGTTGGACCATGTTGAAAAAAGGTATATTTTTGCATGTTTTGTCAATTTGAGAATCCAAGTAAGACATACCAAGATATACGACATCGGTATCGTAGGAAAGGGAGCGTCCAACTGTATATACAATTTGTCCAAGGATGATCGTGCATGTTCTTTTACTAAGCATATTCTGTAAGAAAAGAACGGTTTTTGTTTCTAATAAAAATGGCAAATTAACTTATCTTAATCTTTAGTCGATTTAATTAAATGCTGGTACGCGTTTTGACAAAAATCCATTGGGGGTGGTAACCCTTCGTTTTAAATAGGGCAATATGGGTACTAAATATTTTCTTTTGCCAAGTGCATTTTTTTATTTATTTATTTATTTATTTTTTTTTTTTTCAACAAACACTAAAACTGCAAAGCTTTTTTGCTTGTCTGCAGTAACACCCAGGGTTTGAGGCAGGAATCGAAACTGCAACCTCGAGACTGTTGGTTGAGTACTCTACCAAATCAGCAATCGAGGCACTCAATCATCTTTGTATGCAAATAATTTAGATATTTGCAAATTACATGCTTTTTACACGGTGATCTGGAGGTCTGCCACTATACCTCTCAAGTAAGATCTGGTTAGTTTTAGGAGCTTTTTTGTTCTCTTAAAGTAGGTCTGATAAAAAAATAACCGTTATTTTCAATTTTTTCAAAAACTGTTTATTTATTCATCAATAACTATCTTGTCCCCTTGACAGTAATCCACCTCAGATATAATACACTTATGAAAGCGTTTTTTCCAATCCTCGAAACACTTCTGAAATGCGCGTTTTTGGTATCGCCAACAGCTACTATTTCGATTTTTCTTTTATGTCCTCAATCGCAGCAAAACACTTTCCTTTCATCGGTGTCTTTTTTCATTGGTGTCTGGTTGAGGCATGACAACGGTTTTATTTTTGGCCAAAAACTCACGCACAAGCATCGATGTGTGAGCTGGTGCGTTATCTTGGTACAAAATCCATGATTGTTTTGTTCATAATTCTATGTGTTTCTAACGAATTGCTTCGCGCAAACGGCGCATAACTTCAAGGTAGTATTCCTCTTTGACCGTACGACCATGTCAGATTTGTTATCAAAGCAATATGTCTTTCTTTATAGAACAAGAATCAGAAGAAGAATAAGAAAAAAATGCACAAAATTAACAGCCGGTTTACCGATCTCGAAAGACCAAGCATGCGAAAGAAAGCTAGTCAAGCTTAGCTGGGGGACAACTAGCTGTTTCGTAGTCGCTACACTACTCATCAGCACCCACAGGTGCTAATGGTACTCAATTATTTTTTCTGTTCTTCTTTGGTCTTATTGTTTCACAGCAATTATTGTTATAATTAAAAATAAACCTTCTCTTGACTGAAGTTGGACTCGAACTCACAACTAATTAATCTTGTAAATAAGATTTTTCATTGGATCAGGGCTGCATTTTTTTGTAAATCAAATAATAAAAATATTAAAACCAGACGTTAGGTAAATTGGCTGTTTATTTTCAAATCATATTTCTTCTTTTACTTTAGGTGTGATGGTGTGAAAACAAAATGTAATGGTACGTTAGATTTTTTGACAGTCGCAACAAATATCTTTAGATTTTTGTCCCACAAAATTCAATCAAAATCTTATACCATGTTCACACGGTAATATAAAACACTTGGTTCGCTCTCCGAACCACTACTGCGAAACTAGGTGTTCAGACGGTGGTTTTTTGCCTCACACTGATGTTTACATATTTTGTGCAAACGTTTCATTAATTCTTTTTTCAATTTTTATTTAAATCTTTAAGTAAGTATCAAATTTTTACATTTTCAATGTGTTTATTTTGATTTTACACGCATTAATTATCTGTTTTTACTTTGTTTGGAATTTTTTTGCAGCTCAATTTGGGAGATGACAGTAGTTTTTGCTTGGTTCGCAACAAGATTCAAAATGAACCAAGTTGGTTCGCTTATAAAATTTTGTATGGTGAATCATATTGGTTCAATCAAGATTGGGCCGCGAACCACGAATGAGAGCGCGAACCTCGAAAATAAGCCTTCGTGTGAACATGCTATTAAGACTTGTATGATAGTCTGAAACGCCCTTAAATATTAAAATAACGATATGTCACTTTATCACACAAATTTTTATGAGATTACCGAATTTTCGTGGAGCCAGTCAAAATTAATAGTAGTAACAAGTGCAAGTACATACATATTTAAAACTTTAATGAGTTTGTTAAGAAAATTGATTCAAATAGAAAAAAAAAACCGAAGTTTACAAAGCACAGTTGTAGAATGTTCAAGAACAGAATGAAGAATGTTTTTTTTCCTTCCCAACAATGAAGCAGATTGCACATTCTTGTGCATATTAAATTCTCTTTCTTAACCGCACGTCACAACAATTATCTGCAATGCCAGAATATGTCACTGCCAAACATGTGACGACAATTGCTGCTTATTATGGAAAACTTCGGAGAAAAACTTGTAGGAAATTATCTTACAATTTCTGTAAGAAATTTTTCCAACGAACAACAATAAAATATCCAAATAATTTGCAATTAAGTTTTCTCACACGTTTTCGTAACAATTTAGTGAACTGTATAAAATGTTATTGCAGTTTGCCACTTTTTTTTCTTTTTTTTTTAATTATTCACATTTAAAGAAATATAAGTGTTCACATAAACATCCATCTTTCTTATTTCATTTTTTTTCCTTCTTCCCAGGCACAAAATCGCTGCTAGTGCAAGAAGAAGCAAAAAAAAATTGTAAACATGTTACAAAAGTTTTGCAACATTTTATGTTCAAATAACTCAAAGTCACACTTGAAATATAATTGAAACTTAAAACAGTGCTACACAAAAGCAATAACTAGAATTCAAAAGAGAGGGTAGAAAAGAGTGAACAACCATAACAACAACAACAACAAGCTGTGAACAAATAAAATACATCACACTTTAGTTAAGTTTTCATCATCATCATCATCATCATCATCCTCGTCAAACTCGTACACACATGCTTACTTTACACTTCACATACAAATTGTACGCCCTACACTTTCAGAAGGATGTAAATATATGTATTACTCGTACATATGTTTGTCTGTGCTACTTTTTTACAATGGTGTATTGTACTAAAATGAAATTTTGCTTGAATCGACAAGAAGTTTATGCATAACGAAATTTCAATACGTTTCCTTGATAAAATATTAAACTCATATTGCTTCATATTCTTTTAATTTCATTTATTCAATTTTAACATTTTAAAGAAAATGGCGGTTTTAAACTTTCTAAAACCATGTAGAGAATATCTGGTATATAAAGTAGTTTTTGTGCTTACTTTAATATACTTTTTGAAAATCATAAAAATAAACTAATAGCATGTTCACACGAAGGCTTATTTTCGAGGTTCGCTCTCTCATTCGTGGTTCACGGCCCAATCTTGATTGAACCAACATGGTTCGCCATACAAAATTTTGAGAGCGAACCTATTTGGTTCATTTTGAATCTTGTTCCGAAGTATAGGAGAAGAAAAATATATATTTTTTAAATTAAATAAAGGATTTTTAATTTATAAAAAAGGACCTCAAGTCAAAACTTATGTATTGAATCTTCCATAATATTTTAAAAAATGTGCTGGCAAAAACTGTCACACGTTATGCTGATAGCGGCACTTTAGATTAACAGCTTTTGCTAAACAAATAGTTTAAAATTCTAACATAGAGTCTATACGTGATATAATATCAAATAGTTTTCTACCAGCAAGCGTCAAATTTGATAGCAGAGATAATTATATCACGTGTAGCCTTCAAAATTAGTATTATTGCAATATTCTATCAGATATCACAATATTGTTTTGATAATATATATTTAGAAAACCATATCATGATATGAACTGTCAAAAAACGTAAGCAAAACGACATAATATTCAATTTTTGAAGAATTCCCGAAAAAAGTGTAATAAAAAAATGATAAAATCATTAAAATATTTATAAAAATCGTTTATTGTTCTTTTAGTTGTTGGAATATATAAATTTGTTTAAGAAAAATACAACATTTAACGATGTTTACTGCACGGTTGCTTAAAAATTGTGAAATATTATGATATTTGCAAAAATACTTGGCGCCATGCTAGATATGAGAGAAAATATAATTTGTTTTTTCTCGTTAATCTGCTGATGTTCTCTCTCATATTATATCAGAGTTAATATCACTTGTAGACACTATGTAAGGTAGGGTATACCGGATTCGCCCTAAACAAATCTTCCCTTTTTGTTTTTGTTTTCTCTAATACGACACCAACAACTTAAGAAAGTTCTGTTCAAAAGAAGCTAAGGGATACGAAAAAAACGCAATATACATATATGTAAGTATGTATTTTTTCATCTCAAGACTAAAACGACAAAAAGTTGAGAGCAAAATATGAAGAAACCCTACGGCTGCGTTTAAAACTACACATGAGCACGTTTGAGCACACAAGGAAGAATAAAAAAAACTGAAGGTGTAAAAAGTGAGAAAAAGAAAAGAAAAAAAAACAATGAAACCAGAATGTGCTGTGATTTTTATCGGCCTTTAGGACATCAAAGTGAATGTTGCTTGTTGTTTCATCATCAGCAGCGGCAGCAGCGTCATCAAGATGAAAATAATGAAGCCGAAGAAAAATGTTGCAAAAAATATTTTCCTGAATTTGAAAGTAATCGAGGGAGACTTTTTTTTCTCGTTGTGATGGTTACACAAAATTGATTTTGTTTCTTTTGTAGTAGTTGTTGTTGCTGATGGTTTTGAGAAAGGAAAAAAAAAATATACACAAATGCAATTGTGAAACCCTATACAGGACAACAGATGATGTTGTTGATAAAAAGAGGCTTCATCTTTCATTGTTGTTTGTTTAACGCTTGAATTGTCACAATTATTTGTAATTTTATTACATGCGCTTTGTATGTACGAGTATGTATTTGTTTGTTTGCCGGGGGCTTGCTAAGTTATAAAAGACAATATTAAAAATATATGTGTTAATGTCAAGAAATGATTGTCAAGTTCTGCAACATTTGAGATTTTAATGAAAAAAGCAGGAAAAGGTATAAAACAGCACAGCGCGATGGCGATGACAAATACATTTATTTATCAAAGTATTCGTAAGAAAATTTGTGAGTGTTAGGATACATAACATATGGCATGAAAGGATACTGGTATTAAGATAAATCATTTCCTTTCCAACGTCTAATACATAATTAAAACCAAAACCACTCTTTACTGCTAGTATTTTATATTGAGCTCATAAGAACACCGCTATGCAATTTGTTATAATCCCAGTTATGTGATATGTGATCAATATGAGACAAATATAGACGAAAAAATAAATAAAAGTTCAGTGGCTGAGCTGGTTAAGCGGCCATATTAAAAATACATCGTTTACATGGTACTGAGTTCGAATCAAGGCGAATTCATTACTAGGTGAACTTGACAGCACAGGTGATTATTTTTTGCTTGCCGCGTTTTTTCCCATGAGACTGTCAAATTTCTTTTCTTTTGTTTACAAACATTTTCGCGCCATTTTAATCTGATTTTTTTTTGTGTGATTCAGTGAAGTTTCAAAAAGTTTTTGTGAATTTAAAAGTGAAAAGCCATTATAATTTGTGATTTAAATTACAAACAGTGATAAAAATTTGCATTTAACGCTTATGTAACATATTTTCCTAGCTGAACAATCTTAAGCGAATTTCGATTTTGACATTCAGGATATGTTTTACAATAACAAAATACATAGTACTGAATTCGCCTTCCCCCTTGCATTCACCTGTATTAATTCGCCTTGGTTCGAATCTTAGTGAGCGCTGATGAGTAGTGTAACGTCTGCGTAACAGCTAGTTGTCTGTCCCTTAGCTTTAGTGTATTCAATTATTTTTTCCTGTCTTCTTTGATCTAGAGTTATTGATCGCGGCAATTATCGTTATAATTATAAATAAAAATATTTCTTGGCTTTAGCCAGAATTGAACTTGAGCCAGACGAATGGTACCAACCCATCATCATATAATATTCGAAATATTTTTCATTAATAACTTTATTAAAATGTCAATATTGGAACAAAAGGCTTTATACACTGATAAACATTTTCATGAAACGCATAAATGAAAATGTGAAACACTGTTTACATTGCTCACATCTAAAGCTACGTGCACACGGTTGTCGGATCTTAAGCTATGTACACACGGTTGTCAGGCGTTACAATATTGTAAGATCTGGCAACATGCTGACAATGTAGTGACAATGAAAAATTGTCCCACAGAAGTAAATTGTGTGTTCAGACGATCGTAAGAAAATCTTACAATTTCATTGTCAGACTATGGTCTGACAAATAATTCATCTGACAACAAAAATTGCCAGTTCACACGGTTGTCAGATTGTTAGATGAAAAAAATTACCAGACATGTTGTAAGGCATTGCCACTTATGTATATCAACAACTATCTGCTTGGCAGTGTTGCCCATCAAACTTTTTTCTGACAATGATGCCATTGTCAGGTGCATTAATTTTATACATCTGACAATTAAAACTGACCTTACAATACCAGCCAATTATCTGGCAATGCTGACGAAGAGTGTTCTCACGATTGTCAGATGCCTGACAACGTTGTAAGTTAAAAATTTGCAGTTCACACGATTGTAATACATTTTCAGACAATTTTACTGGCAATATTGTAAGATCTGACAGCCGTGTGTACGTAGCTTTATAATATTGCCAGTAAAATAACTTACAACGTTGTCAGAAAAACCATTGTCAATCAATTGTAAGACGACAATGTTGTCAGGCATCTGACAATCGTGAGAACACTCTTCGTCGGCATTGCCAGATAATTGGCTGGTATTGTCAGCTCAGTTTTAATTGTCAGATGTATAAAATTAATGCACCTGACAATGGTCAGAAAAAAGTTTGACGGGCAACACTACCAAACAGATGGTTGTTGATATACATAAGTGGCAATGCCTTACAACATGACTGGCAATTTTGTCATCTAACAGTCAGACGACCGTGCGAACTGACAATTTTTGTTGCCAGATGAATTATTTGTCAGACCATAGTCTGACAATGAAATTGTAAGATTTTCTTACGATCGTTTGAACACACAATTTACTTATGCGGGACAATTCTTCATTGTCACTACATTGTCAGCATGTTGCCAGATCTTATAATATTGTATGAAATAAATCAAGAAAATTAGTAATTGCCGTAAATCTGGCTTCCTTTAATTTATAGCACAATTTCTCTAAACGGCAGACAAAGTGTAAAATATTTGCATTTTTTAATCCCCACAGTTTTATTAAACCTTCTATTCCTAGTTTAAATAACTTTTTTATGTATAAATTCTACCTTATCACACCATACTTGTCGTTACTTAAAATACGACTATTATCTGTAAGTAAAAAGTAACCTGCAGCGACTTCAAAGTTATTCCATTATATGCCAACGCCACAGTAGTGTGTCCTTGTACGGCATTAGCAGAAAAAGAAGATAATTATAATCCTATCAAATGAAATTTTATCTTGTTGCTGTATTAAAAAAATCTCATTAGAATTGCAAAAAGAAGAGATAAAATAATATAAAAAAAGAAAAATTAAATTAAAAAAAATTGATTACATATCAAAATCCTTGATGATATCAGCAACAACTGAAGGCATCATATTCCCAAACATGTTGAAAAGCAGGAACAACAGTAAAAACATCAATATGAGAGTATGCAGAGACAGTGATGCTAACTGAATATTTATTGGACAAAAATTTTAGCAATAAAAAATTTCATTTCCAAAATAAATGAATCCAGTGGCTGTGTAACTTTGGCGAGAAGTTCTCGCGTCGAAAACTTGTGAAACAAATTATTCCATCGTTTCTCGAAAAGTGAGAAAAAACTGCGTCTGTAACTCATGTCGAAAACTATCCAAAGCGATTACGTCGTTACGTTAGAAATGTCTTAAAATAAAAAACGATGCTGACATGCAATTTTAAAACTGAAAGCGCCAGTTACAATTAATACCGCCTTCGACCAAAAACTACTAAAGTTAAGAAATTTTGTTCGACGGCGTCATATTATAACCGCCGGCTATTCTAGAAAATGGCTCTAACGCTTACATTTTATTTACAAATACATACAAATATGTACAAAATTTTGTAAAATTAAAAAACAATTGCAATTTGTGAATTCTGAAAAATAACATTATAAAAGTATTACAATATACTTTGTTGGGTCGGAAATTAAAATTTTAGAAATTACAAACTTATATAAGTAGTCCCTTAAAAAAAACAACCATTCTGAACTGCATAAATATACATATATATTAAACTTAATTTAACAGCAAAATACTTATTTTTTCAGTATTATTATTCATTTCATGATGATAATTGTTATTTGAAATACCATCTCACAGCCTTTTTATTTGCGAGAAATAATGACAGTTGAAAGCGGGAAATTTTTTCGCAAAAGTTTTACAGACACAGTTTTTCTATGAAGTGGCGAGTAATTTCCTTACGTGACAGCTGTTACTCGCCAAAAAAGTTATAGCTACAGTTTAGTGAGAAAAGCAGCTGTTTGTTTCAACTTATGAAAACTTTGTTTCATTTTACACGTTTCAGTCGAAAAGTTTCTCGTGGCGAGAGTTACAGAACACAGCCCCAGATTACATTGACGAGAGTGCCAGGGGCATGATGTGATCTGCAACTGAAGGCTGCCGAACACGTCGTCTTTACGCGTCATCGACTTGAACGTGACATGAACATAACGTCGGCAGAGCGAAGGTAAGATTTTTGTATGTGGCGAATACATATGTTCGGATTTACCTTATCAAAGTGTTCAGTTCGGCGCCATTTTTATTGCGAACATCGATGCTCAGCCACATGGTCAAGGTTTTTTTATTATACATAACGCCGCCAGTGTTTAGAGCAGGATCAGATAGGACGATTTTAATTGCCCAACTTTTTCACAATTTTCTTTTGAACTTGCTTTTATGCTCACACACAAAAACTTTTTTTCGGCAATTCTTGAGCTTTCTCTAGCTTTTATATCTTACAATTTACATTAAGTATGCACATAAGAGAAAAGTAAAGAATTGTTGAAAATTGTCGAGTATCGGCAATTCTTTTTCCCTTTTTATTCCCCTCACCGAAAGCTTCTATAAAGTCAGGAGTTGCTCAACTACTTGAAAAGTTGCTGTGTCTGACCTGGCACGTAAATCCGCCTTGGGCGTTGCCATATTTGTTTATAAATCTACCCATTTTTCTGGTTTAAATTTTTCTATTATACCATCTGCCATATAGGCGTTTAAACGTGCTAAATATTTGCGTTAAAACTGGCAAAAGTCATTAGAAAACCGCTTCATTGCTAATACAATTTAAATATGTGCAAATACAACTCGTATATGGTAGTAAACATTTGAAACATCTATGGCATGGAAAAGCTATGCCGACCAGCAGACGGGCATGCATGCACACAAATGGGTACAAAAACAAACAAACAAACAAACAAACAAGCAAAAACAACAACTACAACGGCTAAAACAAAAAATGCAACTTATGTTGAACCATATTTAGGATCAAATTACTTGTGTGACTTAAATTTGAAAAACAATCCCGACAGACGCAATGACGCATCCAAACGTACAAAAAAAAAAATGAAAAGAAAAAATAATACAACAACAACAAATAACAAACCAACATTGCATGAAATGTAGATTGATGGACTTAGCATTGGACAGACATGAAAACGGATAAACTGTGATTCAATAAGGAATCACAAAAAAACAAAAGAAGAGAAGGAAAAATCAAGTCAGCTTGCCAAAAGGAGAGATAGATAGTGAGACGGACAGAGTTAATATCGCATGGTTCAATTGGTTGCCAGGTTGGTTGGGTTTGGACAGACTGGCACAGTTCGTTGTGTTGTTAACTTGTTAATCATGAGATTTTGCGGTTGAGCTTTCTGCTGTTGGAGGCTGTTAAGTTTCAATAACTCTTGCAGTCACATTAAACAAAAAAAAAAAAGAAAAAAGAAAACATATATGAAATACGTTTGCATGTAGTTTGTGGCAGGCAGCAACAGTCTTAGCAGCAACATGAGCAATTTGTGATGAATGTTATTTAAGACACCCGATATAAAACTTATTTGTAGGAAAGCGAACGAAAAAAAAATATATATCTAAACAAATACACTTAAGGAGGAAAAAATTAAATTAAATATATGACCATAGCAACTGCTTCTGTATCAGTTACTGATATATTTATTTGTATCTCTCATCTCTTTATTTAGTCATTAAGATTACGATGGACATTGTTCGTTGGCAGTTTTCTTCTAAAGTTAAATAAATTTCATTTATATTTTTAACAAGGTCCATCTACTTACACAACCATCTTCTTAAATGTACAAAGAAAAATGTGTACACGCAGCATGTTAACAGCAGTCGAATGATGGTAAGGAAAAATCGTACACGTAGAAAAATCATATGGTTGAAGTGACAATGTAATATTATTGTTACGTAGTTATATCCAACAAATGTATTTTTAAAAGGTTTCAAAGTTCAAACCTTGGCATATATTCCCAATTTTCTTCTCTTAATGTAGATTGTGCGCTATGTGGTTAGTTTCCATAAGTTCCAGTTTACATTGTGCAACTTTTGCCGCCACAATTGCTGCATTGTTGGCGGGTAGGAAGGCAGGAAACTAATTGAAAGTGCTTTGCATATCTCGTGTAATTTGTTTTTTACATTTGAAGTTAGCTGAACTTTTCTTTTGACATTTGTTTTTTTTTCATATATTAGGTGTATAACTTTGCTGCTGCCGTTTGGCAATAGATGGCTATACTGGTAACAGGGTAACCTAACTAAATAAATCGTAGATATCATACAATAAGCTTAGGTATTTGTAAACATAACACCTTGGAAATATTAGTCCATTTCGCTCCTTTATTGCAGCATAGTCATAACTCAAAAAAAAGCTTGTTTCGAGTAAAACACATATCAAATTTTTGGTTTCCATACAGGATTTAGAAATTTTTTTCAGAAAATATCTCCTACACTCATAGAAAAAAGCGTCTTCATATTGATGACGGCGGGACACCAGAATTGTGACATCAATATTATGTAAATAGTCATCAGTAATGTGAAAACAGACATCAACCTCAATGGCAAGAGTCATCAGATAATTTTGTCATACATTGAGTATCATCAATGCTACAACTGTGGTGACATCAATTCAAATTTTAAAAAAAGATAAAAAGTATTATAATATTTTCAATTTATTGTTGAAAAAGTATTTTGTTGTTAAAATCATTATTTTTAAACTTAAATGAATTTTTAAAAAGTAGAAAAAAAAATGCATCATACTGATGTAAATTTGTAATCACAGCAAGTATTATTTAAGCAAAGGCAAATAAGTATAAATATAAAGCGAATATATAAATAGATGATAATACATCATATTAATGACACTTTGTTATAACATGCGGCGTTAGTTAAATAACGAATACAATTAAAGTGTAGGGAGTGAAATGCTAATGCCACATACAGACATTATATTAATGACAGTAAATCATCAAAGGTATTACAACGTTTTTAATTCTCATTGGTTTCTTGAAAGTAAAGTTATATGTTTGAACATATTTTTGAATTAAATTAAATATAACTAGAGCTTAAAGGCCCTGTCAGATAAAACTTTTGCTTCGCTTTGCGTTGCAAATTCGCTTTGACATCTAATACTAAATATATATACTTATATGAAACATGTCACATAGAGCACTTTTAACGCAACGCGAAGCGACAAGTCCGGCAACTCTCATCTTTTTACGCGTTGAAGTTTTTTCTAATAGCTTTATGAACTAAGAAAACAATTAGAGCCAATTGCAGTAGTTCGTCTAATAACAGTTCGTCTAATAATAATTCTAATGTTATCATAACAAATGATTAAATGTAATAATTAACAACAATTTTTTTAAATAAACAAATCGTGAGCGTTGCCAAAGTTTTTATTGTGTTATATACCTTTTGCTTTGCGCTTTTCTGTTAAGGCAGAATTAGTTTGTACGTTCTTTTCCGTTCTGAATCAGCTGTCTTGTTTCTGTTCAATGTAAACTATATGTACATGGTTTGTTTTTACTTTTACGTTCTGTTCTGTTGCGGACTAATCTGTTGAAAATAGAATTCAACGTTAAGTGACAGCCAGATATGTGTATGTTTTACTTTTTTCTGGTATGGAAAAACTAAATTTTTAGTCATATGAATATAATTTTTTTTTTATCGAAAGCTAAAATAATTTGTTATAATTAAAAATTTTTCAAATTTAATATATGTATATCAAGCAATTAAGCCACTATGAATGATCAAAAAAATATAATTTTAGCGAATAAACATTATATTTTGTATAAGAAATGTCGTAAATTCAGCAGATCGGGAGAGAAAAGTTGGCTGTTTTGCCACCATTTCTAAGTAAATTAATTGTTTCTTTTTTTGTTTCTTCAAATAAAACAATTTTTACGAAAAATCTTAATTCAAATATTTTTCTTTTTTGCTTTACTGTAAAAACAGCTGAACTTTTTCACAGAAAAAGTAATTGTAAAATATTTGCTACAGAAAAGAACGTCACAGAACGGCAACTTAAAGTAAAAACTAATGAGGCCTTTAAAGTTTTAAACTTCACGCAAAGTGACAAAGGTTTATCTGACTCGGCCTTAAGTTTAGTTGGTGATAGCGTGCCATGGTACTGATGATATTTTGTCAGAAAATTTACTTCACTTAATCATTTTTCTGATGTTAATGAGCTATCACATCAATGAGATTTTTACATCATATTGAATTCAAATTATAATTGGTTCGATGTTAGTGCGATATTCTATTGATAATATTTTGTCATTATATTGACTTTATTTAGTCATTTCTTCGATATCAGAGTGTCACTGCATTGATCACATGCTCACATCAAACGTATTCCAATAAAGTATCACCATGATGTCAGCTTGACATATCATTGATGAATTAATTGTCATAATTTCTGCTAATGACAATCAGAGCCACTAATGTAATGGTTGAGATCACAGCGATGAAAAGAGTCATGGGGTCAAAAATGATGAGATTTGGCATTGTATTGATGTTAAAATACATCACAGTTAGGACGGGGTTTCTATGAGTGTAAAGGAAATAGTTTAAAAGTAATTTGAATAAACAATTTGAGTTAACAATTCTGCATTGTTAACTCGAAGAACTCATTTTTTGCGATATGACTATGTTGCAATAAAGGGGTGATTTGTGTCTGCATCATAAGGTTATTTTCTATTATATATTGTGTTTTTCTTGAATTTTAGGTTATTTATTGAATCTTCAAAATATGAACTAACAACAAGTATTCAATACTTAATACTCAATATAAAAAGTTATTTAAGTCCAGCCAATGCTAGACAAAAAAGATTTATTTTGCGCGAATAATATCGGTAGAATCACCTATTTAACGTTCTGATGGTGGTACGGTCTTCTCAAATTATGTATCTTGCGCGCAAAAGGATTTGGGTGAAGTTCCAGCTTACTGATATACCTTGTCCCGTACTTAAAGAACTCGTTTTTTACCAGCGGAACACGCAGATCCTTGTGAATTCGTGAAGTTTTTACGTACCATTAGAACTACAGTAATCGTACGAAAATTTCGGTTTTGTCCTCTTTGAATTTTTTTTAATGTTATTAAATATAGCAGCTTACAAGCCAAATTCTTGCCCTTTGCAGGAGCTTTTAATTTCTTGCTTTATGCGAGGAACACAACTGCAATGAACGACGAATTTTTGGTCGCGAATATTAGTCGCCAAAAATAAAACGCATTGGTGTATATGAAAATGCACACAATCGTGGCGTTGGTTGAAATTCGTCATACTCAGCGAAAGTTGAAATAGATTTATTTCCAATCGTTTCGCCAGCGAACGACGAACAAAATGTATTAGGTGGCCAGGTTTCTTATATAGAAAAGTATTTTCCACGAAATCATACTTTTTATATTTATATTAATCCATGTAGTAAAAAATTTATGAAGATGCTCTCAAAATAGAAAATATCTCAGATGATTTGTTCAAAAATCCACCTTTCGGATGGGATTTATATAGGCTGACTTAATATGGTCCCCTTAATATTTTTATGTAAACAATGTTATCTACACAAAAGCTCGTAGGTAATATGCTGCACACAACGAATTTATACAACGAGTACGAGTATTTGTCTGCGAATTCGTTGCGATGAGCGAAATTTGTTATTCGTCGCAATTGTGTTCCTAGCATTAATATGAAGAAATCTGAAGCTGAACCTCATCGAATGCTGTCAAATACCTCTGGTCAGGCCGAACAGTGAAGGAACGTGCCGAGACTGATTTCAACGCTTTAAGAATGTTGATTTTGACGTCGAAGACCAGCAAAGCGGTGAAAGAGAGTCGATTTTCGGAGATGTAGAAGTAGAGGCATTACTTGATTAAGTCTCGTGGTAAAAGCAACAACATTTGCAAGATCATTGAGAGTGACATAACAAACTATTTCAAAATGCTTGAAAGTTCTAGGAATGCTTCAGAAACAAGGAAATTGGTTGCCGTACGAGTCGAGAGCAAACGGCGTTTGTTTGCTTGTGAACAACTGCTTGCAAGGAAAAGACTGAATGGATTTCTACATCGCATTGTGGCTGGAGATGAAAAATGGATTTTTTACGATAATCTCAGCTACAGAAAAGCATGGGGATATCCCAGACATGCTTCCACGTCAACGGTCAATGCGAATACTCACGGTTCCAAGGGCATGGTCAGTATTTGGTGGCACCAGCTTGGCATAGTGTATTATGAGTTGTTAACACCAAGTGAAACAATACCAAGCGCTCGTTGGCAAATACAATTAATGCGTTTGAGCCGGACATTGAAAAACAAATGGCCCCAATACAACGACAGACATGATAAAGTGATTTTACAGCATGCCAATGCACGACGCCATATTGTAAAAGTGGTCAAGACATACTTGGAAACGTTGAAATGGGAAGTTCCACCCCACCCGTTGTATTCTCCAGAGGTTGCTCCCTCAAACTATCACTTGCTTCAATCAATGGTACGCCACCACCACCACAAGCAGTTCCGGTCTTATTAAAAAATAGAAATTGGATATATTTGTTGATGTTCAAAAGATAGCCAGTTTTTAAAAGATGACACGTTTTTAGATTTTCTTTCTCATTTTTCTCATAATGGTGCCAATCAATATTGTTACCCTGTATTACCTTGACGTTGAGTTCTGGGACACCCTGTATATTTCAAAACTGTTTTATTATAGTTTTCTTTTCCACTTTTTTAAATTGTTTAAAATCTTGTAGCGATTTTTCTTTATACAAACATACACAACTTTTGACATCGAGCCGATCTAAAGCACGTACAGTAAAATTTTGACAACTACGCTAGTGATGCCACCTAGTTTAATGCGTCTTGGCTCTGCCTAACCAGTTGAAATACTACAATATTCGATTGGATGCGGACCACGTTCAAGGAAAAGATTTAAGCAGAGTATTTTTGTGGGCCAATAATGGAGTACCAATTAATTATGTCTGAAGGTACAATTATGCGAACGTCTACGTTCGTTTATGGACCGATCGTTAGTATTTAAGTATACATTAATAATGTAAATGCTTACTGAAATTAACTGTCACGTTGCCGGAACGTCTCAACCTGTTTAAAATAGAATTTGACGCCGTTGTTACGTGAAATTCGTAGACCAGTGCTGGAACTCTTTTATGAGAGATAGTATTCTGGCACATTTACCCCTTTTTGGAACTTTTCTAGTGATAGAAGAATAATGTTATGATTTTCAGTTTTTGCCATTTTTATCATAATAATTTTAAGAATACTATTTAATAAAATAGATTAACTGCCTGGCCCACTATGTCACTCGATATGGATCGCTCGTATAAATACATGCATAGCAAAAACAACATTTTAAAATTTGTTTTTGTTTCAAATGTATTTTTGCGAGCGAGCGATGTCGAGTAGCATAGTGGGCCAGGCAGTAAGTTTGAATATATTGAAAAGCTCAACACGAACACAACTATGCTGTGCAATATTTTGCATATTTTTTGTTGACATGTGGTACGTTCTATAACTATACAAACGGCCGTACGTTAAGGTACGTTACTCGTAAGTTTTTCTAACATCAACGTTCGCATAACGAGCCCTTAAGTTCAAAATAAATATATTTCATAAAATAGCTCAACATATATGGAAACCCTAAAATACTCATAAAGAGAAAATAAAGTTTGTTAAGGAAGCGAAAAATTTTAAGAGAAATACTCAACACCAATAAAAAATTATAAACAGCTTGTTTTCTATGTTTCCCAACTATCTACATATATGTCGACATTTCATAGGAACTACCCTAATCATCAGTAGACTTTGGAAATTTTTGAAAGATATTCTCAAACATTCAACTTTATATCCCAACAATCTTAATAAATTGTTGAGAATTTAAAAATAAAAATGCTCTAATAATATCTGTCAAAACACAAAAAACAAGATTCTTTCATTTATACACGTCTCTAACATTTCTTTACACCTTTCAAACAAATGGATGTCGACATATAGATAGCTGAGAAACATAGAAAACAAGCTATTTATAATTTTTTATTGGTATCCATGTTAGAAGCTAAAATAGCGAATAAAAAACTTTATTGTTAGAAATACTCAACAGTAAAAAACAAGGTAGTCGCTTCCCTACAACAATACAACACTAAAAACAACAACAGGTATTTTTTTATGTCAATGGCGAATTTTTAGCCTCAACTGTCAAAGGTTGTTGATAAGAAAGACATGCATTCTTAGCGATATATTTTTATCTTGTGGTTATGAAGGGCTCCCCCCAAGGCGAATTCATTATTAGGTGGATGCATCGGCGAATTCAGGCGAATTCGGTTAATATGGCGGCACTTCCTCTGTCAAGTTTCGTTTACCTTTTTCGACGCCATTTAAATTTTTGTACATGTTCTTTATCAAGGCGAATTCTTTATAAGGTGGATGCATCGGCGAATTCAGGCGAATTCGCTTAATATGGCGACACTTTCGCTGTCAAGTTTTGTTTACCTTTTCGGCGCCATTTAAATTTTTGTACATGTTCTTTATCAACTACTTTTGACAGCTTAAGTGTGAATTCGCCTTTTAACACAAACAAAATATCTGTTGTTTTTTTATTGTTGTATTGTTGTAGCGAAGCGGCTACCTTGTTTTTTGTATCATGTTCTTTATCAACTACTTTTGACAGCTGAAGTATGAATTCACCATTTTACATAAACAAAATATCTGTTGTTTTTTTTGTATTGTTGTAGCGAAGCGGCTACCTTTTTTTTTTGTATCATGGTCCCCCCTTCACATGATAAAATTAGACAAATCGGGTAGGGGCGAACTGATAAGAAATTCGCCTGAATTCGCCCATACATCCTACTTAATAATGAATTCGCCTTGGACAGATCACGTAAGATCACGCCCTGCCACATTTTTGGATTTGCGATAATAAATTTGTTATTTATATTATTTAAAAAAAAACCTGATTTAACATATTAATTTTATCTCATTTCTTTTATTAATACCTATTCATTGTTCTAAAGAATTGAGTTAAAAAATGTTAATTGAAATCTTTTCAACATTAATAACTTGTATTATGGCAAAATAATGAATAAATTGTAGATTTGATACTTCCAAATGAACAGATACAATGATACTTACTTACATGTGTGTGAGGGTGTGTGTGTGTGTGTGTATTCGGATAACATACGTACAAAAGATCTTTTATATTTATTTATGCGAACAGCAAACTGTGTGAATTCTTAATATCTGTATAATGTTTGATTATCGTATATTTGTGATACTTGAACATGAATATTAATAAATGCATTCATTGCATTTCATTATCATGTAGAACGTGCATATTTTCATACATTCATCAATTTGTATGATAATTTAAAATATAAATTCACATGCATGTATGTTTGCATGTATGTACGAGTACGCATGAACGGGGCAGAGTGGAACAGAATTTATATTCATGTCAAGAATTTGAAAATAAAAAATGCTGCTTGAACTGAGGCACTATTTATTACAATAATAGTGATTTAGGTATTTGTTAAAATAAATAGTTTGTGTAATAGTAGCAGTGGCGAGTAAAACTGTACAGCTGTTTTCAGAAAGCATGCTCCACACAATATTCACTAGGTGGCAATGCATGTACATATACTACGTTTATACGTGCAGGTTATTTGCGAATAAGAATATTGTATATAACAAAAATTGCCGTATAAACAGTAAATAAAATTTTTATTTGCTATTAGCTAACTCTCAAAAACAATTACTGGTTAAAAACTTATTTGCAAATAAAACAAAAAGTTGCCACTTTATTTCACAATTCCAAAGATTTCGTCGATGTGGGACAAATGAAATATAGTAAAAACTACGTACAGATCAAATATTCAAACTTTTTCATTTTTAATAACCTTTGATTTCACATTTCAGTAATCAAAATGCTTTTTAAACTAAAGGGTGGTTAAATTTCAAGGGCCGATGTTGATTTTGAATAAAACACAAACTATTTAGGAAATTATTGTAATTTTATTTTATTATGATATACTGGTATTACTCAATTATGTATGGAACAAAATATCGGCCAAATGGGCGCCGCGACCACGGCGGCACACCTCCATCCGATGGTCCAAATTTTCGATGACCCTGAGGCATAATGGAGGTTCTATGCCGTTAATGTGCCGAATTATCTCATCCTTTAGCTGTTGAATTGTTGCTGGCTTATCGACGTACACCTTTTCTTTCAAATAACCCCAAAGAAAAAAGTCCAACGGTGTCAAATCACATGATCTTGGCGGCCAATTGACATCGCCATTACGTGAGATAACACGGCCATTGAATTTGTTGCGCAAAAGAGCAATTGTTTCGTTAGCTGTGTGGCAAGTGGCACCGTCCTGCTGAAACCACATATCGTCTACATCCATATCTTCCAATTCGGGCCATAAAAAGTTCGTTATCATCTCACGATAGCCTGACCGGCCTTTGGAAAAAATACGTCCCGATGATGCCGCCAGCACATAAACAGTCACTCTTTGTGGGTGCATTGGTTTTTCGACAGTCACTCTTGGATTCTCATTCGCCCAAATGCGTCAATTCTGTTTATTGACGAATCCACTGAGGTGAAAATGTGCCTCATCACTGAAGATGATTTTCTTCGAAAATTGATCATCCACTGTTGCCATTTCTTGCCACCATTCTGCCCATTCACGACGTTTGGAATGGTCAAGAGGCTTTAGTTCTTGAGCCAATTGCACCTTGTAAGCGTGTAAATGCAAGTCTTTATGCATAATGTTCATGAACGACGCGCATGAGAGATGCAATTATTGGGCACGACGACGAGTTGAAGTGGACGGCTCTTCAGCCACACTATCGCGAACAACAGCAATATTTTCTGCAGTACGAGCTGTACGAGCATGCACTGGTGTTCTCACATCTTCTACTGACCCGGTTTGCTCGAATTTTTCCACGATTTTTGCGATTGTACGCACATTTGGACGATCAAATTGACCAAAAAATCACGAAGTGCACGATATGCATTTTGATTTGAACGCCCATTTTCATAATAAGTCTGGAAAACTTTAACACGTTGTTGGATTGTGTATCTCTCCATGGTTCAAATTGAGTAAGTCTGAAATAGAGAAATTTCAAATTAAATTCGGAAAAAAACTTGGCGTTTAGGTGTGGTTCACATTCAACATCGGCCCTTGAAATTTAACCACCCGATAGTATCACCACCTAACCTTTTATTTTGAAAAGGTTGGTAAACAATAAAGAAAAAACTATATACGCTGTTTGTTTCTGTTTATCTACAATATAATTAAAAATATAAGTATATAAAAACAATACAAATTTTAGTAGTCTAATAAACATTCCAAGATTGTGTGACGAACGTGTCAGAAAATTTATAAAAAGAAATAAAAAAGTATAATACTTTGTTATTGTTACTCGTCAGATAATCGTCAGAAGATTCTTTTGGGGATTGTATGTTGAACACAATCGTCTAACGCACAACGTACGTTAGCTGGGAATATATAGCTACAGAAAAAATCGTAATATACCACAACCACAAAAAAATTTATTCTCTTTTATTCAAATGAAAATAAAAATAAGTACATACTCGAATGTTAATGGATTTGGTTGCCCAAAGAAAACAAAAGATTTTAAATTATTGTAATATGGTTTTCGTTTACTTTTGAGATAGTTGTAAAGAAGAATTGGAAAATTAAACTGAACGCTACCAAACTAAAATAATTGAACTTTATTTCAAAAACCACAATCGACTGTTGGAAGTTATTTCAAAATTCGTTTCAGTAACAACATACATATTTTGCCACACAAATAAAAAAGCTTATAGAAGATCCTTTTGAAGCGACTAGCCCTTTTGATTAACAATTTTGACTGCCTCAAACTGTTTATGGCAAAATATGAAATTAATTAAATATTTCATTGAAATAGAAAAACAAAATGAAAATGTTTAAATAAAGTTTGGCAGCAACCCTTTCTTTGTTTTAATATTTTTAACAAATATTTGGCCATTGGGTTATTTTGTAAAGTTTTTGTTGTTGTTTGTTTCCTGACACCCAGAGGGCAAATTTAATTGAGGAAATTTCGATTTTTATTGTCTGTTTTTTTTGCGTGAGTATTTTTAATGTGTTATTTTTTTCATAGTTTTGCTACTGCTAACAATAATGTAAAATTTTGTTTTATTTATTTATTTTTTGCAGGCTTGATAATGTACGAGTTGGGTCATAAATGATGTTATGGGGGGCCCAGTTTGACTTTTCAAACATATAAAATTGCAGCGCCTCGAAAAAAAATGTATATTTATTTACAGAAACGGAGGGGTCCAGTAGAGGAGAAAGGGTTGGTGGAGGCGTTTACATAGAAGAATTTAACGCTAAAATATCCTTCAGACTATCAGACGGATGCAGTGTACTTTAGGCTAAAATATCGGCCAAATGACTGACTTGTGTTTTAGAAATGCATTTTTCTTGAAACGATAGTTTTTTAGTTATGACTATGTTGCAATAAAGGAGCGATATATACTAGCCGCATGGCATAACCTTTCGTTAGCGATTTTAGTGCATAGACAGAACACACCTATCACTTCGCTAGCCACATTTGGCAATGGTTTCTGCATGTATCACAAGGTAACGTTCGCTTAGGTTTTCTGAGGAAATTGTGATACAGCCAACAGGTTAGAATTACTACAAGGCTCTCATTCGAGCTACTATTTGCCCATCTCTGCGTAATAGGCTGTTTGTTGTCTATTCACTGTAAGTTTTCGTTTTTATGTTGTTTAATTTTTTTTTTTAATTTGCTTTTTGTGCTTAAGCATTGCAATATATTGATGATACATCACAAATGCGGATAAAATGTAATTTATTTTTTTTTTAATTTTTTTTCAGCTTTATGATCTTGATGACCCATCACGACTCCTTTTTTTTTAATGTGCTGTATCTTTTTATTTGCTTCATCCTCTTTGAAGCTGACTCTATTGGGTAGTTTTTTCATTTATTTCTTTTTTTATTTTTAAATAGTCTGTGTTTTTTTCCTTCTTTTTTTCAGTGTGCTGCACCGCATTCTCAAGAGGGCAGTTTTTTGATGTTCGAGTTTTTTTGCATTGCTTGTTTTGTTACTGGCTGTCTTCGTTTGTGGTTTGTTTGTTTTTTTTTCTTCTTCATTTATAAAATAGTTTGGCTTCTCTGTTAACTACTTATTGCAATTTCATGTCAAACTTTAGGTTGAATGTTTGAGGGTTTTTAAAAACTAAGCTTTCTTTAATGCTACCCTACATCTGGTGGAGTGGTCGAAATTTGGGCAAAAACAAACAAGTTAGAATATATATACATACCCAGCGAAAACTTCTATTGCAAAGTAATGTGTTAAAATATTAATAAATATACTCTTCACTACTTCTACTTTGGCATTTTAAGTCATTATTTTAACATGGCTATGTCATTGGAGGCAAGTACTTACCATTCACGCTTACGAGTAACTATTTCAAAGTGTCATTACAAAAGAGTCATTAAAAAATCTAATTGCTCATAAGTCCTTGATTTATGAGTTGGTGTCTATAGAAACAAAATCTAGATATCAAAATATTGATATACTAGATTTTTCACTTTATAAACATTTTAAAACCTCTTTCGATCACCTTACCCGCCTCTATAATTTATTACTCAAACTCGTTTATTCAATTTTTATTGCGTTCAGTCGTAAAGCAGCTCTGGGCTGGGGAACAGCTCTCGCGTCATCGTAATTATTTCTTAAGTGCGGTCAGGCTTGTTGTTGTTGTTTGGCCTTCGAGAGTTTTGCGTCTCATTCTCATTGGTTAACTGTCTACCTCAACTAACTGTATTAGTTTACAGTTTTTGTCAGGTATTTCGTTGCTAGCCACGCGGCAACTTCCTATGCGAAGGCATAGGTCGGTACAGTTAGTCACAGCGCCGCAAAAGGAATACTGTTAATACCATCCTGGGCATAAGGTCTACGTTACTCCGCCCATGCTGTGCATCCTATACTTTGCAAATTTATTTGCAACTGTATAGTTATAAATACAAATACAATTTTTATTGC
Organism: Thecocarcelia acutangulata; assembly: GCA_914767995.1. Classification (NCBI taxonomy): domain Eukaryota; kingdom Metazoa; phylum Arthropoda; class Insecta; order Diptera; family Tachinidae; genus Thecocarcelia; species Thecocarcelia acutangulata. Next base: position 31,399,475 of record OU612094.1, on the reverse strand, counting down.
ATACATGCATATTGCCAAGAACAACTACTTACATACGAACATATACAACAGATATTATGCAAGTCATTACTTAACTTATTATAAGTAATGCAGGCGGTAAATACTATGATAATGAAAAGTATGTTCTTAGGTAAGTGCAACACATTACCAAGTTTTCGCTGGGTATGTACTCGTACATATACGAGTAATAGCTTTATTTAATAAAAACATACAGGCCGCAAAACTGCTGTTGCGAGTCCAAGTATGATAGAAGACTAGATTGCGACAATTCTCACACAAAATTAAAATCTTCTGGGCATTTTTCACTATTGACGTATTTTTATTGGCTGGTTACTCTCAGTAACAACTTACAGCCATCCCTAAACAAAATTTTCATTTCTGCTATTTAAATAAAGTTATTTTAAAATCTAATTTCATTTTGATGAGAAAATTTTATGATATGTATGTTTTAAATGCTATCCGTAAGATTGTATACCTATATTAGGCACTAGGTAGGGGAAAAAGACCAAGTCACTCCGAAGAAGAAAGGAAGGTAATCATTAGATTCATGAGGTTTCGAGAAGACGGTGAAAGCACTTGCTCAATTACTTATTTGCTCTAGAAGAAAAATGTATAAAGCAAAGAACCATTCTGATAAATTTGGGAACTCAAATAATATACCCAGAGCCTCCAAATCACGTAAAATCACAACCAGAGACGATAGAATAGTAGTAAGTGCCTCTAAAGCTCTAAACAGCTAATCGTTGTATTATAACTATTCGACGCATGCTTAGTGAAAGTGTCTTACGTGTCTCCAAAAAAGAAATTTTAAATCCGAATTTGATTTGGTAAAACAGACGTTAAGAAACCAATGAGTTTTTGGAAAAAATATTGTATGGAGTGACGAATCCAAGTTTTCCAGTGGAGATCAGATGGAAAACGCTATCAACGACGTCTAGTTTACCAACAACAAAAGAGACCGCGCTATACGAGTTGTTATAGATGGGGTCTCATCAAACGAGTTCAAGATTAATTCAGGGGTACCGCAAGGCTCCGTTCTTTCTCCTACTCTATTTCTTATTTTCCTCAACGACCTTCTCTATCAAACTTCCAACCCTATCCACTCTTTCGCAGATGATAGCAGCATTTGTCACTCGTACTCTTTTGGTCATAGGCCCAGCCTATCAGAGATCACTGCCAAGAGGCTAAATATGAACGATTCACTGAATAGTGATCTTCTATTAATCTCCGAATGGGGTCGTAAAAACAGGGTCACCTTTAACGCTCGTAAGACCCAATGTTGCTTATTAACGCACAAACAAACGACCGCAAATGCTGCTTCATCTGTACTCATGGATGGTATAAATATTGAGGAATCGGATGCTCTTGATGTTCTTGGAATGAAGATACAGTGTGATGTCCGCTGGACTGAACACATTTTACATGTCTCTAAAGAAGCATTCAAGTGTCTCGGTTTTTTGAAACGGTGTAAGATGTACTTCACTCCATCCGATCGCCTTACTATTTATACCACCTACATCCGACCGAAAATGGAATACAAGTCTCATGTTTGGGCCGGTGCCTCAAAGTCTATTTTGGGGTTACTTGACCGTGTGCAGGAGAGGGAAAAGAAGCTCATCGGTGACAGTAGGGTATCCAACTCTATTGACTCACTGGAGCATCGACGCAGTGTGGGGTGCGTTACTCTGTTCTATCGTTACTACAATGGATTTTGCTCTGACGAGATTAGGGATCTTGTTCCCGAAACTTGCACATTTTACGTAGCACGCGTTCATTGTCTAGAGCTCATCCATTTGTAGTTGATTGCCCGGGGAATCGTACTACGCATTACAGAGAGAATTCGTTTTTCAGCCGTACACTTCGCCTGTGGAATAATTTGCCTGCAGAAGTGTTTCCTGTCTGTTATAACGTTGGAAAATTCAAGTCAAATGTTCACAAACACTACTCCCGCTTTCCCCCTCCTCACAACCTATTTTCCTAGTTCTGGTACAATGCACTGCATATGTAGGGGTCATCCCCTGAGTACTGGTCCAATATAAAAAAAAAAAAAAAAAAAAAAAAAAAAAAAAAAAAAAAAAAAAAAAAAAAAAAACAGATATACCATCAAATGAGCAATTACTTTTGTGTTTCATTATCTTTCTAATTCTTTCTTCTTCATAAATTCTAAATAGAGTGCTTAAATTTCGTTCTATTTGACTCCTAAATATGCAGTTCTGCCCCCTTCGTCTTTCAATTGATGCCATAAAAAATAACAGTCCACAATATCTTTAATGATAATTTTGCTATTGGCAATAATGATTATGAGTTACCACAACTGTCTTCGTAGGGAGTGTTATGGACTTTGGCAGGGTTATTCCAGCAATTTCATTTTCTTCGTTTCTTTATTTTTCTGCAAAATGATTTCTAGCAGATGCTTTGGCTGATGATTTGACCACAAATGAATTATTATCGTCATCATTATTATGATTATTCATGACGAAAGAAAAACACAAAGATATTTTAAAACTAAACAAATAACTTAAACATTTGTATATTAAACAATTTGTTTGCAAATGCAGATATAAAATGTTAAGCCTTCTCACAGTTATAAAATAACCGAAAGCAAAAAAGGGGAAAATGGACTTCTCATAATTTTCTTTGTCACGTTCATGCCTACAAATAAGAAAAATAATTATTGCCATGAAAGAGCAATCTTTTTTTATTTTAACTTTGATGGTTTTTGTTATAGTTTAACTGTCTTTTATATAAAAAAATATTTAATTTTTATTAAACGCTTATGGAACAAATTTCTGTACAAAATGTTGCCTTTTGAAACAGTAGTTTTTTTTATTGAAAAAAAAAAGGCCGCACTCTACAGATTAGATAATATATATTTATATTAAAGTTCTGTATCGACCAAAGCTTTGTTTAGATGGTTGCCAGATCCAAAAATATTATCAGTAAACTTTGCAGGCACCTGACAATCATGCAAACACTTTTCTTTGACGCTGTCAGATCATTGTCAGACATTCAGGCCTGTTCTAAAAATCACATGATTTCAAAGCACATGCCGTTTCAAAAGCACAAATGTGATTTGTGCCTGTTCTGCATATCACAATTTTTTGTGACTTTCCATGTGATTTCTACTCTTCTGAAACACAAAAAAACTGCTGTTTTTTTATTCAATTTATTGGTATTCTTATTTTCAGGTTGAATTTTTTATTCGCGTTATTATTTGCAAAATAAGGTTAATTTCTTCTAACGAATATAGAAGTTAAAATAAGATAAACCAAAAAACCAAATCACAAAATAATACAACAAATCTGGCAACAAAATAAGTATATCTAGATTTTTCTTAATTTAGTGAATTATTTCGCATAAAATAAATGATTTTATTTAAAAAATCAATAGAAAAGACATTAAGTTATTTATTAATGTAATAAATTATAAAATTCATAATAAAGTACGTGCAAAAATTGGGATGTGATTTCAAATTGATTGCAAGTTAGCTAACCGATTTAAAATCACAAAAATCAAAAATATTTTGTGAGCAGAACATCTTTTGTGTGATTTCAAATCACTTTCGCAAAAAATGATTTGCAGAACAGCCCTGATTGTTAGCTTATTTCATATTGTCAGGTGCGTGAATTTTCGAACTTCATTGTCAGGATAATAAATATAGTTTAGAAGCAAAAAACCATGCTTCGACTAATTACGAGTATTAATATTCCCAAAGTCGGCTTTAGGAATCGCCAATATCCGCACTTCATCGGAAACAATATGGCCACTTCAATTTTCGCAGTAAATCATGTGACCGTTAATAGTTCAGATTAATGTTCCACCGAATATAAAAACCCGGTTCAGATTCGGTTAGCGAATCGGTTCCGAGTTTTTTTTAGGAATACCCAAAGTCGGCTTCAGGAAATGTCAAAATTACCCCACTTCCTCGGAAGCAATACGGCAACTAAAATTTTCGCATTCTATGGCATTGTTCCCAATTTTTTTCGCAGTTCTCAAAATTGGCTTCTTGAATCCCAAAAATCTCCTCACTTCCCCGGAAGCAATACGGCAACTCTAACATACGCACTAAAGTGGCAACACTATATATACAGTTTTATATACCTATTAAAAGGCTGCTCAGAATGTTCTTAAGAACACATCTCACTGCTATGCAGTAGTTCCAAGCGCTATATTTGAGAACAATCCTTAAAACAAAACAGACAAGCTGTACAACATTTTGAAACAGAACAAACACTTCATACACACAGAAAAAAATAGATGAAATTTTTTTCAATAAGTATATTTTACATATTAACAACAATTTTTTTCAACCCAATAATTTTTGCTTTTAAGTGAAAAAGCTATTTCTACTTTATAATTTGAATTATCAATCCGGCAAAAAATCTTTTTCACAGGAAATTTTATACAAATAGTGCAATTTTTTTTATCAATATGGCATCCATTTTTTTCTGTGTAGTTTTGAAACAAATTAACGACTGTACTTTAATTCTGTTTCATAGCGAAAACCAAAACAAAACATCAGAATGAAGCAAATAAAGGATGAATCATAGCAAAAAATATAGTGCCCTAAAACATTACAGCACCTGTGCACTAAAACAAGACAAAAAAACCATGAACAACTCCAACAAATTTTATAAACAAAACTGAAGTAGAACATTACTTCAGTGCTTGAAGTTCTACTTCAATTTTATTCTACTTCGATTGGTTCTACTTGTCTTTGGTTCTGTTTGCTCTAAACGATTCTAAGACAGTATTCGTTATGTGTTCATAACATTTCGGCAATGAAGTGTTTGTTGGGAAATGTGCAAGAAGACGATGGATGGTACTTACAAATAATGCGCCGTCTTGCGAGACATATTTGTTGTGCTTGGCAGCCCTCCAATACCCGCATAAATGTAATTTGTACGTTCGTGAGCAAACTTCATAAAGCTTCTGTAAAAATGAAAATTTTGATAGACATAGAAAGTTACATGAAGAAATACGTGTAAACAACAAAATTTTTGTTCCGAACCAATTTTTGTTTTTTGAGAGTTTGTTCTAAAGCCATTCTCCCATTTTGAATACTTGGTTTGGACAAACAAAGCTACCATATAAAATAACTGTGTAAACGAGGCCTCTTACTGTTACGAGGTGGCAGCTTTTTTATTCTAAAATAAGCTTCAGTGCAATCATTGCGTTGAAATTCATGACAAAATGGTTTAAAGTTGTTTACTTTTATTTTTTATAATAAACAATCAGAAAAAATGTACGTATCACTGTATTTTATTATAAATATATATGTGCATATAATTTGATGTTGCAGATCTGTCCAATTTTACTTGAAAAACTAAAATAGCCGGCAGCACAGTTCAATTGGTTCGGAAGAAAAAATAATATTCAACCAATTCGAGCTAAAATGGTTTCAAACACAGTTAACTTTCTTTCTCGCTCTCTCTCAAAAAGAGAAACGTCAAACTACATATAAAAAAAACCTGCTTCAGAACAAAAATTTTGGGTGCATGCAACTAAAGTAAAGCCACGTACACAAGGTTGTCAGATCTTACAATATTGCCAGTAAAATTGTCTGAAATCTCTGTATTACAATCGTGTGAACTGCCAATTTTGAACTTACAACGTTTTCAGAAAAACCATTGTCAATCAATTGTAAGACGACAATGTTGTCAGGCATCTGACAGTCATGAGAACACTCTTCGTGTTGGTACTGTAAGCTCAGTTTTAATTGTCCGATGTATAAAATTAATGCACCTCATAATGGCATCATTGTCAGAAAAGAGTTTGATGGGCAACACTGCCAAACAGATGTATGTTGATATACATAATTAGCAATACCTTACAACACGTCTGGCAATTTTTTTCATCTAACAATCTGACAACCGTGGGGACTGACAATTTTTGTTGTCAGATGAATTATTTGTCAGACCAGGGTCTGACAATGAAATTGTAAGATTTTCTTACGATCGTCTGAACACACAATTTACTTCTGCGGGACAATTTTTCATTGTCACTACATTGTCAGCAGGTTGCCAGATCTTACAATATTGTAACATCTGACAACCGTGTGTACATAGATTAAGAGCGTAGAAAATCTCACTGCCACTATAAAATAGATTCTATTTTAAGACTGCCTTCTCTGGCATAATTTTCTATGAAGTTGTCAAGCTATCAATTTAGTGACAGCTACAATGGTGGTCGTGTAGTCGTGTAACTGTGCTGCCGTCAATATATTTATTGTCATAAGAACGCATATATTGTTTTTGAAGCTAGTTTTGTTTAATATGTGACCTATATCTTAAGGGGCACCGTGTAATTTCATTACCCTGGTCAAGAAAACTTAAATTCACTCGAAAGATGTATTTTAGTAACTGCAATCAAAATTAACTTTAATTTAGTTGTTTTATAAATATAACAGTTTCGTAAGCGATTTTCTTGGCATTAAGCTGTTAATATTAGATGTTTCGAAGGATATACAAAAATCTAACACATGTTTATAAAAAAACATAAAACAAATTACATACTTCTAAGAAAAAAATCGATGTTGCCCTCTTTTTTTTCTCGCTTAAAAATAATCTAAAAACCCGCCAGTTTCAAACAAAAGACAGCTGATGTCACAAAAACGAAAAGCAAAAACTATTTGCTGCTCATTTATAGACAAATATTACTTTAAAAAGGTAGAAAACAATAAACTAAAGCACAAGACGAAGATATAAAATCTTGAATGACTAAAAACAGCGTATGGTATAGAAATACAATAATAAAATTTATGCTTTTATATCCTAAAAGGGCTTTTATGTTACACAACATACAAATGACCATAAAATAATTTCAAATCCATAAAAACCGAAATGAGCAAGCAACTTTTAATACAAAAACTTTATGACTGGATTTTTGTCTATAAAATACATCTACATACATATGTACGTGTGTTTTTGTTACGGATATGCTAAAATTTTATAATTCTGTTTCTAATAGACACATTTGTGGAAAAAAAAAAATATTGCTGCTGCGGGACTCCGTTTTAAACTGCATCTTCTTCTTTGTCTGCATATTTAAAATAAAACATGAAAACAAAATTTTGCTATGAAAATGTGAAATTTTTATAAAAGATCTCTAAAATACATAAACACATATGGGCATTTCCACAATTAATAATTTTTATAAAGGTGGTATGGCACTTCATATTTATTTCATTGAATTATAGAATTATTATAGTTATAGAATTGTTAGAAAAAAATAGCAAATGTTAGAAAGAATAAACTATATAAAACGTAGGCAAAACGTTTTTTTGCTGAAAAATTGGCATTTTAAAAAATAACCAAAAAAAGAAAACCTAAATTTATGAAAAAAGGGATTATAAAAAAAATAAAATGGTAAAAGTTTGGTTAAAAGAAGAAGTTTTATATATGTATAATAAATGAAGTCAAGCAAGTGCTTTATATTTGGGATGTGAAGTCGGTGCAATACCGAAACAAATTTAAGAAAGTTAAGTTTTGGGAGGAGCTGGCCATAAAACTTGCTTTCTTGCTTTGTAATATAGGGCTTTACTTTTGCTAAAATTTTCGCGGAGTCATCCTCAAAATGTTTTTATAAAGTTTCGAGTCTGTACGTTCAATTTCTTTGAATAGTTTATGTCGAGAAGAACATGTTTTTGATTTTTTTTACTCCTGCTTTCTGTTAATATACTTATTGTATATAAAGTATTTAATGCAATGGAATGTAACGAGTGATTTTTTTGCTATTATCTTTTTAGCAACACTAGTTTTGGCAGCTCACGCACGTTTTGTATCTTGTGTCACTGTCAAACATCTTCAGTTTGGTCTATAATTTAATCATGAATCGTCTTACAAACGAACAACGCTTGCAAATTATTGAATTTTATTACCAAAATGCGTGCTCTGTTAAGAAAGTTCATCGCGCGCTTCTTCCATTTTATGGTCAGTTTAATCGACCTACTGAGGCTTCTATTCGGGCTATTGTAAAAAAATTTCGCACCAAATTTACATTGTTGGACATTAAACCACCAACACGCTTACGTAGAGTGCGAACTGAAGAAAATATCGCAGCCGTATCGGCCAGTGTTGGTGATGACCGTGAATTATCGATTCGGCGCCGTTCGCAGCAATTGGGCCTCTGTTACTCCACTACGTGGAAAATTTTGCGGAAGGATTTGGGTGTGAAGCCTTATAAGATACAGCTGGTGCAAGAATTGAAGCCAAACGACCTACCACAACGCCAAATTTTTGCTGAATGGGCTCTTGAAAAGTTAGATGAAGATCCATTTTTTTATCGAAGAATTGTGTTCAGCGACGAGGCTCATTTCTGGTTGAATGGATACGTGAACAAGCAAAACTGCCGTATTTGGAGTGAAGAGCAGCCAGAAGCATTGCAAGAGCTACCAATGCATCCACAAAAAACAACCGTTTGGTGCGGATTATGGGCTGGCGGCATCATTGGGCCGTATTTCTTCAAAGATGATGCGAATCACAACGTTACTGTGAATGGTGAGCGCTACCGTGCGATGATAACAAACTTTTTTTTGCCCAAAATGGAAGAGCTTGACTTGCATGACATGTGGTTTCAACAAGACGGTGCCACATGCCACACAGCATGCGAACCAATGGACCAATTGAGAGGCGAGTTCGGTGAACAGTTTATTTCACGCTTGGGACCAGTCAATTTGCCGCCCAGATCGTGCGATTTAACGCTTCTAGACTATTTTTTGTGGGGCTATGTTAAGGCTAATGCCTATAGCGACAAGCCCGCTTCGATTGACGCACTGGAAGCCAACATTATTCGTGAGATACCGGCCGAAATGTTGGAAAGAGTATGCCAAATTGGACTAAGCGGATGGACCATTTGAGGCGCAGCCACGGTCAACATTTGCATGAAATAATCTTCAAACATTAAATTATATCGACCCAACTATCGATCCAAATAAATATTTCATGCATTTTTCTGAATTTTATGTGTGCGTTTTTATAATGAAATCATCTATTTTATAAACGTTTATGTTTTTGAAACTTTTGTTTTTTATTATGAGTTTTTTATACAAATATTAGATATACCGGCATGTTCCGTAAAAGTAGTAGAATGAAAACAAAAAATGATTTGAAAAGTTAACTTTTCACTTTTGTTGTTCTGAAAAAGTAGTAGTTTGGGTGTTTCCTTTTTTCGTTCGAACGGAACTTCGAAAATAAAACTTGGATAAATGTTCAAATAACTAGTACTGACACGAACCACGTTTTCAATTTTATTTGTTTTTTTACATAAACCAGTACAGATATGACCCATATTTTCAATTTTATTTTATTTTTTGCGATATGCCTGTTGCCCAAAATACAACGTGCAAAATTTTTTATCTCATGCTTGTTATTTTATAAGAACAAAATTTAGTTAGGTTTATCAAATACTCCGTCAATAACGATGATCGTAATTTTTTTTCAAGTGCCATTTTATGTAAATCCAAGACATGGAAGTGATGACGATGATTCAGTTAAGTTAGCGATTACGGAATCGCTGTAATAAGAGATGATATAAATAACAATTATTAGTTTTTTATATAATACTCGTTCCTTATTTTGTCTATAAATATGTGCACAATTGTATCTCAAACAAATATTTCGTCATCTAACCCTCTTATTTCAATGGGATTGCAATTATACTAAGTTTTTCTGTAAAAGTTTTCATTTTCACAATAAAATTAAAAAGTGTTTTCAAACTACTACTTTTTGTATAAAAGTAGTTTCAAGAACCAGACAATTCACTACAAATTAATGTTCGAAAACAAAACCCAAATGAAAAGTAAAGAGTATAATGTAGAACACCGAAGCTAGTGATTTCAAACTATTTTCACTTCAAAGTAGAATCAAGAACCTACCCGATATTTTAGTTTTTTCCACGGTAGTAATATTATGATAGGTCTAAGTGTCGTTCATTTCTTACTCATGAAACAAAACACGCAGGTTAGAAAAATAATCACGTAAAAGCGCTGTCTTCAAAAATAAATTGCTGAGTTAGCAGCAATTTTAAATTTCCAAGCTGGATTTGTCAGTTTTAATGTGAACACTTTTACATTTTTTTCTTTTTGACACTTATCCGTTTTTTATCGATAACAAGTATACAATTTTTGACATTCTAACATTTTGTTTAATATATCTGAACTCTTCGAACTTATTTAATTTTTCTATTACAATATTGTTCTTACTACTTTTCAATACTAGAAAAATGAAGAAAAAAAATGAAGTGTCATACAACCTGAAACTATAAATATATATAATAGGGGTACAACTGTACTTCCGCTGTTTTGCTATAGATAGCTGTAGTGGTAAGTGGTAGTCGAAACAAATAGATCGTAGATGTCGCACAATAAGCTCATAACGCCATTCAAATACATCGTATCCGCGGGGGGAGGTATAGATACTACATTGTTTTACCTCCATTTTGGTAAACATTAGCCTTGCTAGTTCATGTTTGGCAGTCGTGGTGAAGTAGATACGTGTCAAATTGAAAAATTTGACACGTATCTACTTGGTGATTATTGAAAATATTTGATAAACCAACTTGCTTCAATCGTTAAAACATTTTATCAAAATCAATCAACTCAAAATTTCATGAAAAAATCATAATGAGTGACGAGTCACAATTTCAATTGAATGGATATATGAATAAAAATAATATGGGTAATGAACACCCCTCAAATTATTCATCAGTCATCTTTGCATCCATTAAAAGTGATCGTCTGGTGTGCAATTTGGTCAGAAGGATTCACTGAACCGACCTTACATCTTTGAAAATGAAAACGGTGTAACCGTAACTGTGAATGGGGAGCGATATCGTGATAGGATTGAAAACTTTTTAAGGCTAAAACTGTATGCTTTGGGCTTGGCTAACATATGGTATCAACAGGACGATGCCACATCGCGTAAGGCGAGGATGGAAGTACTGTGAGCAGTATATCTTTCCGGCAGACACTCTGTATTGGCCGAATTGTGTCTGCCTGATAAAGTTATTCTCGATTAAACACGTCAGCTTACAGGTCAAATCCTCGTCATTTGCGAAAGTTTTCAATTTTCTGTTTTAATATGAAGAAATCTGCCGCTGCGGCTCAATGACTCCTCTCAAATACCTATGGTCAGACCGCTATTAGTGAAACAACATGCCGATAGTGATTTCAAGGCTTCAAGAAGGGTAATTTTTGGCGTCGAAGGCCAGCAAGGCGGTGAAAGGGAGTAAGTTTCCGGAGATGAAGAATTGGACGAAGAATTACTTGACCAAGACTTGTGTTAAACGCAACAAAAATTGGCAGTATGATTGAAAACCATGCAACAAGCCATTTTCAAATAGCTGAAAGTCATGGAAAGGAGTCAGAGGCAAGGAAATCAGGTGCCGTATGAGTTGAAGCAGTGACATGTTAAAGGGCATTTGTTTGCTTGTGAACAGCTGCTTGCAAGACAAAAACGGAAGAGATTTCTGCATCGCATTGTGACGAAAAATGAAAAATCATGAAGATATCCCGGTCATGCTTCCACGTCGAAGACCAAGGCGAAAATTCACGGTTCCAAGTTCAGGATCAGTATTTGGTAGGACTAACTCGGCGTAGTGAATTATGAGTTGTTAAAGCTGACTGGCATATCCACAGGCGATCGTTGTTCAACGTAATCAGTGCGTTTCCACCGAGCGCTGAAAGATAAACGGAGTTAATGCAACAAGAGACATGATAAGGTGATATGACAGCATGGCAATGCTCGACCCCATGTTGCGAAAGTGGTCAAGACATAGTTGGAAACGGGGAAATGGGAAGTTCACCCCGGCGTTGCTATGTTTTGTTTCGATCAATAGCACATAACGTGTGTGAACAGCACTTCCGGTCTTATGAAGAAATAAAGCATTGGATCGGTTCGACAGCAGTTTTATCAACGGGGGGCTCATACACGGCCCGATAGATAAGATAAAGTAGTGGTCAGCGATGGACAATACTTTAAATAATAAATGTATAACCTGTTTTTATAATAAAGCATCGGATTTCGGGAAAAAAAATGGCGGAAGCATAATTTTAGACCTACATAAGTATATAACAAAATTTGAGTGCTTTTCTAATCATTGCCATGTTGGAAAAAAAGCTTCAAGGGTTTTTATGTTTTAAGTCGCTGTTGGCATCTTCATGGAAATGCCCATATACGAGTATGCCGTGAAGAAGAAAATAATTTATACTACATTTATTACTTTTAAACCAAATGGTCTTAACTGGCAAACACATGCCACCAGCTTAAAAAAATAACTAAAACTATATACCTAGTATATGCACAAAGGTTAAAACCTTTAAGCTTTTAAAGAGCTATGCAGCAAAAGAAGCAGCAGCAAAAACTTAAGCAGTGAGCACAATATGTATTCATGTTCATTTAATCCTGAAATTTAAAACTAAACCTTGGTTTTGGGTAGCACTCAGTCTTTCTTTCTTTCTTTTTCTTATTCATCTCCGTTTTTTTGTTCTTTTTGCTTTTTTTTTTTTTTTTGTTGTACTAGTCATGTAACACAAGCCATTGTGCAGGGCTCAAGTATAATGCCATTGTTATTACTAGTAATTAAAATGAAAATCTTTTAGTTAAAAACAAAAGAGGCAATAAACAAACGAAAATTTAACATGTGATTTAAACAATAACAGTTAAATAAAATTTCAAATAGGATTTACTATCAGGACAAAGAGTTCGAGAAAAGGTGGTTCGTCTAACCTGTACTACGAGTGTAAAGCAGAATTTTTTAAATTATTGATTATTTTTATGATTATGTTGTAAGTCAGTATTAAGATATCTATCGGGTGGTTAAATTTCAAGGGCCGATGTTGAATGTGAACCACACCTAAACGCAAATTTTTTTTTTTCCGAATTTTATTTTACATTTCTCTATTTTAGACTTACTCAATTTGAACCATGGAGAGATACACAATCCAACAACGTGTTAAAGTTATCCAGACTTATTATGAAAATTTTCGAAGAAAATCATCTTCAGTGATGGCATTTTCACCTCAGTGGATTCGTCAATAAACAGAATTGCCGCATTTGGGCGAATGAGAATCCAAGAGTGACTGTCGAAAAACCAATGCACCCACAAAGAGTGACTGTTTGGTGCGGTTTATGTGCTGGCGGCATCATCGGGCCGTATTTTTTCCAAAATGAGGCCGGTCAGGCAGTTACTGTGAATGGTGTTCGCTATCGTGAGATGATAACGAACTTTTAATGGCCCGAATTAGAAGATAAGTAGACGATATGTGGTTTCAGCAGGACGGTGCCACTTGCCACACAGCTAACGAAACAATTGCTCTTTTGCGCAACAAATTCAATGGCCGTGTTATCTCACGTAATGGCGATGTCAATTGGCTGCCAAGATCATGTGATTTGACACCGTTGGACTTTTTTCTTTGGGGTTATTTGAAAGAAAAGGTGTACGTCGATAAGCCAGCAACAATTCAACAGCTAAAGGATGAGATAATTCGGCACATTAACGGTATAGAACCTCCATTATGCCTCAGGGTCATCGAAAATTTGGACCATCGGGTGGAGGTGTGCCGCCGTAGTCGCGGCGCCCATTTGGCCGATATTTTGTTCCATACATAATTGAGTAATACCAATATATCATAATAAAATAAAATTACAATAATTTCCTAAATAGTTTGTGTTTTATTCAAAATCAACATCGGCCCTTGAAATTTAACCACCCTCTATTTATTTGATCTCTATTCTACATAAATTTAATTTTTGCGGCTTCAGATCTTTGTTTTTTTGTTTTTTTATAAAAAATTAACAATTCAGAATCTTTTATTTCTCGATATTTCTATAACAATTTGTTATCGTCGTCAGGAGAAATTAAATTTAATTTAGAAATTAACATTTAATTTCTCCTGACGATGATAACAAATTGTTATAGAAATATCGAGAAATAAAAGATTTTGAATTGTTAATTTTTTATAAAAAACAAAAAACGAAGATCTGAAGCTGCAAAAATTAAATTTATTAAACAAATGAAAATCAAATAATATTGCAATAAAATAGATCTTTATTCTCCTTTTTTCAAAGTTTTCTTCAAACGTTTTCATTTTGACTCGTAATTATCGGTTAGTTCGAGCTCGCTTGCTTTTTATAATAAATTTGCTTTTTATAAATAATTTAATATATCGTTTTCCTTTGAAAACCCTCTTCAGCGAATATATTGCTGTTAACTACAGGGTGGCGCAGAGTGGTAAAAATGTTCAATGACTGTGTTATAGCGCATTTACACCAACTCAAAATCTAGTAGATTTCAATTAAAATCTACAACGAAATCTATATCCATCACCATTTTTTGAAATCTAACAAGATTTCATTTTCACAAAAATAATTTATGCATGCGGGTTTGACAAAACAATTTTATCAGAGACTGAATACACCAACATTAAAATGTATATTTTTGTTGCCCAGAGATTGCATACACCACATTAAAGTGTAATTTTTGTTGCAGCGTAGTATTTTTAAGTACTTTTTGAACAAAATCACGGTTGCATCACTTGGTACTGAGTAGATTTCAGGAGATTTCGTCGAAATCTACTCATAAAGTAGATTTAATTTTGTATGGGAAATCTTCTCAAAATCTACTAGATTTTGGTTGAAATCTCAAATGAGCAGATTTCGCTTTGGTGTAAATAGGCTATTAGTTTATCTATATTTTTTATTTTTATTTCAGAACTTTTTGAAGAAGACTTAGTGAATGTACACAACAAAAGACGATAAAAAATTGTTGAATTTTATTTTAAAAGTCAAAGGTTAATTGTTTTGACGCAACGTACTTATCGCCGTTCTTCAGCCCTGCAATAGACCACCTGGTTGCAAATTTTCGACAACATGGTACGTAGGATACCTTGCATGCACCGGTAGACCATGTACGGTTCACACGGAAGCGGACAGGAAACTTGTTTAACTCGCGAAATTCTTTTACGCAGCCATATTGATTATAATGAAATTGACTCCACGAAACAAATATATTTTTTTGTGTTATTGATAAAAAAAAAGCTTCATAATCACAATAAAAAAATTACATTAGCTCTATTCACAGTCTCGTGCAAATGGGATTGCATCATTGCATTTGCAAAAAGGTTTAGCATATTTTTACTCTACACTAACAAAATACACAGCAATGCACTTGCTAGTCTTACTCGTATGTGTATATGCAATACTTAAAACCTATAGTTTTTATTAGCTCTGCTTAAACTATGTACACACGGTTGTCAGATGCTACAATATTGTAAGATCTGGCAACATACTGACAATGTAGTGACAATGAAAAATTGTCCCGCAGAAATAAATTGTGTGTTCAGACGATCGTAAGAAAATCTTACAATTTCATTGTCGGACTATGGTCTGACAAATAATTCATCTGACAACAAAAATTGTCAGTTCACACCGTTGTCAGATTGTTAGATGAAAAAAATTGCGAGACATGTTGTAAGGCATTGCCACTTATGTATTTCAACAACGATCTGTTTGGCAGTGTTGCCCATCTAACTTTTTTCTGACAATGATGCTATTGTCAGGTGCATTAATTTTATACATCTGACAATTAAAACTGAGCTTACAATACCAGCCAATTATCTGGCAATGCCGACGAAGAGTGTTCTCACGATTGTCAGATGCCTGACAACATTGTCGTCTTACAATTGATGGACAATGGTTTTTCTGACAACGTTGTAAGTTAAAAATTGGCAGTTCACACGATTGTAATACATTGTCAGACAATTTTACTGGTAATATTGTAAGATCTGACAACCGTGTGTACGTAACTTTATGCACAATCTAATTGCAAATCGACAGCTGACAATCTGTGATCCAAGCCAATTAGTTCGTAATCGCCGCTGAGTTGCCGTCGCTCGTCCCGCATTCAAATAACACCAATCAATGTCTTTATCTAGCTTAAAATCACTTTTTCAATTAAAAATTCCACTACCTTTTCCTTAAAGCTTTTTTTCCGCATATTTATTTTTGACTAGTAAATTATTTTCTACTCTAATTATCAATCAGCTGTGAATTTCGTGCTTTGCAAAAAGTAGTGCAAACTTAACCAACAGAGATGGTTCACTATTGCATAAATTTGCAATTACAAATGCACAAGATTGTGAATAGAGCTATTAGCTCTATTCACAGTCTCGTGCGAATGGTCGCTAATCCCGCATTCAAATAACACCAATCAATGTCTTTATCTAACTTAAAATCGCTTTTTCTATTAAACAGTCCTTAAAGTTTTTTTCGGCATATTTATTTTTGACTAAAATTTTAATAAACTATTTTCTACTGTAATTATCAATCAGCTGTGAATTTCGTGCTTTGCAAAAAGTAGTGCAAACTAAACCAACAGAGGTAATTCACAATTGATAGCATATATTTGCAATTGCATAATTTTGCAATCATAAATGCACAAGAGTGTGAATAGAGCTAAACATACATATCGCTCCTTTATTGCAACATAGTCATAACGCAAAAAAGCTTGTTTCGAGAAAAAAACATTTCATATTTTTTTTCCATACAAGTCTCAGAAATTTGTTTTTAGAAAGTATCTCCTAAAGGAAACACATTAAAAGTAATTTAAATAAAATTTTTGGCACAATATAAAAGGTAATACTGTTAACAATTCTGCATTCTTAACTTGAAAAGCAAATTTTTTTTAGATATGACTATGTTGCAATAAAGGAGCGATATATGTACATGTATACATACATACATGTGTATATATACATATATGTATATGTTAATCGTGACTAAACTTATGTTAAATATATTTCGCCACAAGAATACATTATTGTTAGTACTTCATCTTTAAACAAGCTCAACATGTTAAGAATTCAGAAACATGAAAGAAGAAATTTAAGTCCATGTCCGTTTGCTAAACATATGTATATGTAATTCTAATCGGGGCATTATTTTTAGTGATACATTTTTTCCTTATTCAGCATTTGTAATTTCTAACATACTCGTACTCGTACATAATGGGAAATACTATTTTGTTTTTTTTTTAGAGTAAACCTTTTATAGCGCAGGATTTACTATTTTAGCCAGACAAATGTGTGTTTTAACTGTGAACATTTTAACACCATTTTCAACATGTTCATACTTGTAAACTTTGTTTGTATCTTGTTTTGCATTCCTTTCTTCTTTTTTTTTTTTTATTTCATTTTAAGCCGTTTCTTTTCTTTAATATGCAATCTATGCTTAAGATCCGGTGAAAAATAAAAGTAATTCCAATTGCAAGAATTTAGATTTTCAACATCATCATGGCACACACGCAATCTTGTTATTTTTTTATGTTTTTGCTTTTAATTTTTATCGTATTTTTTCAGTTTTATTATAGTTTTACAATTATTGCTAAGCAGGCACTTAACTGAGTAACTTTGCTCTTTGAAAGGCAGTAGCTTTAAAAAAAAAACGGCAAAATACAGTCAGCGAAAAAAACTTACGGATTAGTAAGAATACTGGTTTTACACTTGTGTACATATTTAAATTGCCCATCAATCATAATTGGGGTAGACAAGATCAAAATCTGTGATCAGCGGCCGTATTCTGTAACTCGCTTAGCTAAAGCTATAACTCGATCGCTAAAATGCTAAAAAAAAAATTTAGGGCAAATATTTTAGCGATGTCGCTAAATCTGTATTCTGTAAGCTAAATTGCTTAGCTAAATTTTTATATTTTTGCCGCAGCTAATTTGCCAACTGTATACTATTTCTTTCTTTCTACTTGAATGAACTTCTGTTAAAAAGAGATAGACATTATGTAATAATTTTTGGCAATTCATTATAGTGTTACCTTACTTTTTATTATGTTTCCCGTAAATATTCTTAAAACTTGTCTTAAATAACTTTTTAAAATATGTTTGGAAATTTCGATTTTAAATAGTTATTGTGAAAGATCTATTCAAAATTTATTTTGTTTTTGACAAATATTACTTAAACAGTATCATTTTCATGATACAACCAAATGTGGAATTTATGGGAAAACGTTCAAAATATGGCATCACAAAAAAGTATTTGTTTATTTACATTTTAAGTAAACAAAAAAAAAAAAAAAACGTTCATAAGGTTTAGAAAAATTGTCTTCTTTTTATAATAATAAATATTTAAAAACTGAAAATGAGCAGTTTTTATTGGCATCGTAATATAATGAATTCATTAAGTGCAATTAGTGAATGAAATAAGCTTATTGTGAACAGGAACCATTTGTGGAATTCACCAATCTTAAAAAAAAAGAATTTTTGTGTTATGCTTCACTTTAAGTTGAAATTAATTTTTTACCTGTCATGAGCAAATTCTTGGTGCTCCTCCAAATTTTGAATAAGGATATATTTTTGCTCCTTTGTAATTCTTTTTGTTGTTTCTTCCATTATACTATAATAATATTTTTTTAACAAGAAACAATAGAAAAAAGAAAACATTTGTAATTTACTTACATTTTGGCACTTAAAAATTTCCGTTGCTAATATTTTAGCGTTTTAGACAACGACAAGTACTTATTTGGCATTACCTAGTGTCTACAACTGCGATTAACTCTGACATAATATCTGAGAAAACGTCAGCAGAATGAGAGAGCGAATTTTTCTATGTCCATCTTCAAGGAGTATACGTATTGTTGTTAATCTTATAAGAATCCATAATTCATTGAAAGCCGAGAAGAAAACACATCTTGGCAATCAATAGAATATTGTATATGTGCACATTTTTTTACAAAATCAATTGCTTATAGTATATATAATAATATTTATTTAATTCGTAAAAAAAATTATTTTCAATTTAAAAGGGTCTTTTTAAAGATATTTTGCAAAACTAAAAATCCGTAAAATTCCAATAGCGTCTTCTTGTAAACAAACGCATACACATCCGCTTTTTTGACAGCTCTTATTATAAGATCGTTGCCATGAGATTTCTCATAAGAACGCTCTCATAAAAATTATTATAAGACTGCGATAACACTGATTTTAAGTCTACACGTAACAGAATTCTCTCTGCGATTGAATTTGACGTTCTCATCTCAGATATTATCGCAGGTGTGAACACTAAGTTAGAGAATACAAAATTCAAATTTTATATCATTGCCAAATTTAGCTATGCACGTTACAGAATTGCATTTCTGGCCAAAAATCGCTAAATCATCTTTATAAATTTTTAGCGATGGAGATTTAGCTTTAGCGAGTTACAGAATACGGCTGCTGGTAAATTGTACCATGGTACACACTGTATATAACAGGGGTTGTGTGAGTCACAAACATACAAACAAGTAAACAGATTATACAAGCTTGTTAAAAATTGCAAGTTATTGTAACTGAGTTGCCGCTATAAAAGTTTCTAAACTTTGTGAATGCACTGTACTGTCTGCCTTATCAAACAGACAACAACCACTTATATGTTACAAGTACATGCATACATACATACATATACACATACCATTTCCAAGATCCCCTTAAGTATTAAGTCGTGCTTGTATATTTGCTGAAGAACGTGTATATTTTATTAAAAATGTTTGAAAAAACGTGTAAAGTTTTTTCCATACTTTTTAGCTTATGTTCGCCATTTATGTATGAACGTATGTATGTTCAAATTGGTATGAAAGCATGAACGAAGGAACGTCTTTTAGTTTTCCATCTAACTATCATTTATCTCATGCAGTTTGTCAGTATGTCTGTCCGTCTTTCCATGCGTATGCTTTTTTTATTTGAAGCAAAAAAAATAGAAACAAAACATACTATACATACATACATACATACATACATACGAGTTTAAGAACTAGAAACATTTTTAAAACTTTAATACTTATGAGTACTTTATGGTTTAGTTGCGTATTTATGCAGACTTATCATGTTAAATTTACAAAAAGCAAAATACCAAAGAAAGATATAAACCAACAAAAAAAGAAAAAAAAAAAAATAACGGAGAGAAACAAAACAAAACAAAAAAGCACAAACCAACAAAATAACATTAAACTGAACTACTTTTATTTCTATTCGTAATTGTATATGTATTCAGAGTATTTAAATATCTGTGTCGAGTACATGTTTCATGTACATTTTTTACACACTTGCAAGGGGAGATACTAAATCATTTTACCTCGTGCACATGAGCTGCTCTCATGGTGTTGGAGAGGGAATGCATGCATGCAGGCAGGAGAATTGAATAGCTTACGAGACTAAGACGAGTAGGTCAGCTGTTATTTGGTGTGCTGGCTGCTCTGTATAACGAATACGTGGAATATGTTGCCAATGCGGATTATAAAAACAAACATTGAAATATGAACACACAGTTTAGTTGTTCAAACATGTTACCGTATGGGGGGTAAAAAATATCTCTTCTAACGAATTGTGTAAATGTTAATCATACTTGTATTTTCCTATTGTAAATGTATGTATTTTGTTACACTTTTAATTTATGTTAGTTAAAAAAGAAAACAAAACAAATAAATAAAAATATATTAATGCTAAGCTCTTAAAGAGATTTAAGTGGTATTTTATTTTTTAATGTCTTTGGGCAATCGGCCCCCAAATGAGAACATACATATATCAAAAAATGTTTCTTAATGTTTTATGTTACACTGTACGACAATAAAATTGTTTCTGGTAGATGAAGCAAAATATGGTGCCAATCAGCGTTGTCTTTGAAATTTTTCAAAAATTAACACAAAAAGGATATTTTGAAGAAAGAAAAGTAGTTTCTTTTAGGTAAACATGTACATTTTTTTTTTAGAAATGAAAATATAAACATTTAGAATTAATTATAATTAACCACAAAAAGTATGTAAGCAAGAGAACAAGAATAATTATCAATAAAAACTAAAGCTACGTACACACGGTTGTCAGATCTTACAATATTGCCAGTAAAATGGTCTGAAAATGTATTACAATCGTGTGAACTGCCAATTTTTAACTTACAACGTTGTCAGAGAAACCATAGTCAATCAATTGTAAGACGACACTGTTGTCAGGCATCTGACAATCGTGAGAACACTCTTCGTCGGCATTGCCAGATAATTGGCTGGTATTGCAAGTTCAGTTTTAATTGTCAGATGTATAAAATTAATGCACCTGACAATGGCATCATTGTTAGAAAAAAGTTTGATGGGCAACACTGCCAAACAGATGGTTGTTGATATACATAAGTGGCAGAGTCGTAAAGCAGCTCTGGGCTGAAGAACAGCTCTCGCGTCATCGTAATTATTTCTTAAGTGCGGTCAGGCTTGTGTTTGTTGTTCGGTCTTCGAGAGTTTTGCGTCTCGCTCGCGCTGGTTAACGGTTTGCCTCAACTAACTGTATTGGTTTACAGTTTTGTTAGAGGTTATTCTTTGTTAACCACGTGAAAACTTCCTATGTGAAGGCATAGGTCGTTTCTTTATTTTTAATCTTGTGTGGGATACTCTGGCACTTTGCGATTTGCTATGCCATTCTTTTATTACAAATTAAAAAAAAAAAAAATACATAAGTGGCAATGCTTTACAACATGTCTGGCAATTTTTTTCATCTGACAACCGTGTGAACTGGCAATTTTTGTTGTCAGATGAATTATTTATCAGACAATAGTCTGACAATGAAATTGCAAAATTTTCTTACGATCGTCTGAACATACAATTTACTTCTGCGGGACAATTTTTCATTGTCGCTACATTGTCAGCATGTTGCCAGATCTTACAATATTGTAACATCTGACAACCATGTGTACATAGCTTAAACAAAAATTCTTCAAGTTTAAGTGTATTTGAGTGAAAATATACAGCCATGTTCTGAGAAACGCGCGATCTGAAACGCTTAATTAAATTTTAAGTGGGAACGCGCATTTCGTTGGCGTTTCGGAGTTGTTACAAAAAAACATGTGTTTTAAATATGTATATACATACAGTGACTCACAGCTTATTATGTGCGTGTGCAAAACAAAACTTTTTTATATGTGTATATTCATAAAAAATAATTGCAAGTTTATTTGAAAAATTTATATACAAAGTTTGCCAAGTAAACCTTTAAAAAATAGAAAATATTTATTATGAAAACGGCCAAAGCAGCTTTATACAGGTAGTGGCAGATTACAACAAACATCAACATCTATTTTGTTGGTAGAAATTGCGAATATTTGTCAAAATTTTTACTTCTTTAGGAGAATTTTTTTGATTTTTGTTTATAAAAAAAAAAAAAAAAATCCTGAAGAAGACGAAATATTGAATTTAATAAACAATTTTTTTCAAAAATTTTATAAAAAAGACCTCAAGTTTGGAGATCACTACATCTTAATTTAAGAAAAAGGTCGAAAAATAAGGATAAAGAAAAGCTGTATAATAGCCTGTACTTCTTCAAATTTACATCCTATTTTGTAATATTTAGGTAAATTTTTGGATCAGTGTAGTACACTAAAGGCCGGTCTCCACTTTCATAACACTCCCTCGCTCCGAACCTCCAACCGCACAGATGCTTCGATCTGTTCAAACCCTGTTTTATCGAATTTTTTATTTTATGACATTTTTCCCACAACCAAAAATGAGGTAAGTACAAAATATATTTTTTCGAGCAAAAGTTAATTAACTTTTGCTCGAAAGTTAATTAACTTTTGCTCGAAAGTTAATTAACTTTTGCTCGAAACCCTGCTTAAATATTATCTAGAATTAACGTTTCTTTTTTCTTTTTAGTAGCAGGCAACAAAAATTAATTATATATTGATTTTATTATTAAGACTGCATTGAGAAAAGAGGCTTTTCCTTGCCAACATATTTCAGAAAAATTAAGAAGTTATTAAAATGCCCCAGTGTATTTCACAACATGTGTTCTGCTTTTATTACCTACAATTTGTTGTGTACTTATTAAGTACAGAGGAGTATAATAAAACGATTTTAATGACATTATGATAACGTCATTAGAAAAAGAACTTATTAAGGAGAATATAAAAAATGTCATTAACATAAATGCCTTCGGCCTTCCTGGAATTGACAGCACGTAGAACTCTTCAAATATGGACATTATAAAAGCAATAAATTAGTTCACAAATACAGTTTTCAGAAACAAGACAATTTAACTTGTGAGGGTTCTATGTTTTTGTTTGAAGCTAAAATAGAGTATATTCCAAAGACAACTTAAGAGAGGGCAAAATTATTTACAAGTAAGCTACAAAAGAAATAAAAACAATTTAGTGAGTTCACTAATATGAACGTTACCATTAATGGGAATTCTGAAGGATAGAAACAAAATAAAAAATTTTGTGACTTGTAAACCTAGATGCAAGTATGAAGAACGCAAAGTTTTGTTTGAGAAAATTACAACATTTAACCAGAAACTATAGCCCAACTCACAATATTATACATACGAGTATAGGCACTATGCCTGTAGATGTATAATTTTATTTAGAAAACTCTGCCGTTTCTATACCACAATCTAGCAAAATATCAATAAAATTCACATTAACATATTTATGATTTATATAAAATCTGATTTAGAAGTATTGAAGTTTAAAATAAGTTTTTGTTATGATAATACTGGTATGGTTCAATTACGTGTAGAACAAAATATCGGCCAAATGGCCGTTGCGACTTTGGTGGCACACCTCCTTTCGATAGTCCAAATATTCGATGACGCTGAGGCATAATTGAGGTTCTATGACCTTAGGTTAAGTTTAATAGGCTGCTATATATAATAGCTATTGTAAATTCAACCCAGTTGGGTCCCGTTAGGTCCCGTTGTGTGGCCTGGATGTGATATGTATCTCAATAGATCTATATATCACTGGTTTAAAACCAACCCGAGGATCGGATAAAGGAGTCCAGTCCACTTACTTCGCATTCCGATAACTCCGCCAAATCATGCAGCATCGGTCTGCCTAGATATAGTGCCCTTATATAAGAGTTGGACACTGGCAGAGCAAGTGTCCTCCCGTTCTCCACTTCCTCCTCGTCTCTGCAACTTCTACAGAAGTCATTAAATGGAAGATTTAACCTCCTCACCGGCGTCCTTATGTGGCAATGTCCCGTCAGAACGGCCACAGCAGAACGCAACTTCCGTCGTTGCAAGCCCCTAGTGATGATAGTCCTTCTGTTATCATATCTGGGCCATGTCAGCCTTGATATTCGACAGGTGTTCTCACTAGACAATCTGTCCTGAGCGGCCTGAAAAATTTGACGCTGTACTTGTTTCTTACAGCTCGCAAGCGGGACTCCAACGAAGAAATGTTAGAGATGTGTATAAATAAAAAAAAGCTTGTTTCTTGTGTTTTGACAGGTATTATTAGAGCATTTTTCTAACGATACATATCGTTGGTCTCACGTAAAACGACCCTAACTCGCATTTTTCCTGAATTGAACTCTTTTAGAGACTCTACTACGTTTCACACAAGTACACAGCGTCACAAAGATTTAATTATATAATTTCATACATATCGCTCTTACAAGCAATCGGGCAAAAAAAGTTTCTTTTCAATGTGCCTATTTATACAGTTTCCATTATGAATTTTCCTTCTCTAGTAAAATTGGAATTATATTTGTTAGGGCCTTTCTACATGAGACCAACGATATGCAAAAATATGTCGTGGCCAGTCACACCGCAGCTCGATTGCGAGTGTGCTTAGATAATTAAAAAAGGCACCGGTTGTAGACCTCTGGTACCTAGTACAAAACGGTGCTTAGTGGTACGGAACAAAAAAAAAAAGAAGAAGAAGAAGAAAAAACAAAAACAACACTAACTTCTTACAAAACAATAAACACGATTCATTTGAATTTTTGATTATCATGGGAATTTGGTGAAAAGACGTTCAAACAAGAGCATCAATGACATCTACAAAAAAGGGGGAAAACAAATAACACATCTTATTGATGCCGATACAGTTTCAAGTAAACGCAATAGACATTGCAAGAAAAAAAAAAATAAATATCTAACAGCCATAATGACACAAAAGCTAGACAGCAAACCAAATACGAGCCTATGAATGCTTGTAACATTACTTAAGATTACACACACACACACGCACGCACACACAATAAAACATCACAAACTTTTTTAATGACGTCGATACTGAGATGATGATCAACAACCTCCTCATCAAATGGCCTTTTGCAGAATATAAAGAAAAACTATTATCTTGCCAAAAGTATACGAGTAGAATAAATACCGTTTACATATTTCTTACGAGTATCTATGGTTGGTAGTTGATTACAGTTTCTTTTTTGTGTTATTTAAGTACATATGCACGTATGTATATAAATGTGTATGTACGAGTATATTTAGTATCTCTAAATTTGTATCAACACGAAATAAGTCATGTTTTAATGCTATAAATAGAAAGAAACGAAACTCTTTTAATGTATCAATACCAAAAATGTAATTAACTCGCACCGTATGCATTCTTTTTAATAAACACAAGTTGCACGAAAGTATTTTCGGTCTCATTGTTTTTGTATCGGCATTAAAGCACATATGACCATAAATTCCACTATAGGAGAATATATACTCGTCTGTATGTAATTATAAGATTATTTTGTTCAATGATGGGACGTATTTAATGGATTAATGGGTGATTTTATAAGAACTATCGGAAACTTAAAAAAAAAACACATAAAATTCAGAAAAATGCATGAAATATTTATTTGGATTGATAGTTGGGTCGATATAATTTAATGTTTGAAGATTATTTCATGCAAATGTTGGCCGCGGCTGCGCCTCAAGTGGTCCATCCGCTTAGTCCAATTTTGGCATACTCTTTCCAACATTTCGGCCGGTATCTCACGAATAATGTTGGCAATGTTGGCTTCCAGTGCGTCAATCGAAGCGGGCTTGTCGCTATAGACATTTGCCTTAACATAGCCCCACAAAAAATAGTCTAGAGGCGTTAAATCGCACGATTTGGGCAGCCAATTGACTGGTCCCAAGCGTGAAATAAACTGTTCACCGAACTCGCCTCTCAATTGGTCCATTGTTTCGCGTGCTGTGTGGCATGTGGCACCGTCTTGTTGAAACCACATGTCGTGTAAGTCAAGTTCTTCCATTTTGGGCAAAAAAAAGTTTGTTATCATCGCACGGTAGCGCTCACCATTCACAGTAACGTTGTGATTCGCATCATCTTTGAAGAAATACGGCCCAATGATGCCGCCAGCCAACAATCCGCACCAAACGGTTGTTTTTTGTGGATGCATTGGTAGCTCTTGCAATGCTTCTGGCTGCTCTTCACTCCAAATACGGCAGTTTTGCTTGTTCCCGTATCCATTCAACCAGAAATGAGCCTCGTCGCTGAACACAATTCTTCGATAAAAAAGTGGATCTTCATCTAACTTTTCAAGAGCCCATTCACCAAAAATTTGGCGTTGTGGTAGGTCGTTTGGCTTCAATTCTTGCACCAGCTGTATTTTATATGGCTTCACACCCAAATCCTTCCGCAAAATGTTCCACGTAGTAGAGTAACAGAGGCCCAATTGCTGCGAACGGCGCCGAATCGATAATTCACGGTCATCACCAACACTGGCCGATATGGCTGCGATATTTTCTTCAGTTCGCACTCTACGTAAGCGTTTTGGTGGTTTAATGTCCAACAATGTAAATTCGGTGCGAAATTTTTTTACAATAGCCCGAATAGAAGCCTCAGTAGGTCGATTAAACTGACCATAAAATGGAAAAAGCGCGCGATGAACTTTCTTAACAGAGCACGCATTTTGGTAATAAAATTCGATAATTTGCAAGCGTTGTTCGTTTGTAAGACGATTCATGATTAAATTATAGACCAAACTGAAGATGTTTGACAGTGACACAAGATACAAAACGTACGTGAGCTGTCAAAACTAGTGTTGCCAAAAAGATAATAGCAAAAAAATCACTCTATATATATATCTCTTATAGACTTTTTACACTGAACGACATCTAAAGCTACCATAAATATGCGAAGATGTAACACCTTCATACATTATTCTAAAAATTGACATTTTTCAACATCTTTCTCAAGGTGCATTAACATATACACGGTGGCAGCGCTACGGCATTTGAGAGTTTTTTGCTACTGGCAATATAGTAAGCTATTTACGTCATATGTATTGTTTACATTTTTGAAAGAGAATTTAGTATTTTATTTTGAATTAAACATATACAAATTATTTTGTAACATAAAAATAATTCAAATAAAAATAATTTATAATTATGAAAAGCTGCATTCATATTTTATAATTGTGTTAAAAGTTAAAAATATTTTTGATAAACATAGCTTACTTACCACATGCCTGTTTTTGTTGTATTGTTGTAATTTTGCTCTAGTGCTGCCACCGTGTAGACATTAACGCACCTTGATCTTTCTCCTATCTCATTTTATTCCATCTTTTGATTATTTCAGTGTTATCACCAGAAAAGTGGCAATCATGTTGATTATTCTTCTGGCATCACTGAAAAAACGTAATTTGTTTTGAAAGAAATAAAAAAAAAAAAAATCATAATGCGTATTTTCTACCCTAAATTTATTTTCTGTAACACTTTTTCTGTGTTTTTGCTAAACGTTTTTTATGTGCCCTGCATTTTATTTATAGACATACATACATACATTTTATAATCCTTTTTGGTTTCCTATAAATTTTCTCCCGAAGATAGATATTGATAGTAGATGTGAGCAATGTTAAGGCCATGTTACACTATCATACACGATCGTGCGATCTACAAAATAAAGCATGTGTGCTGAAAAAGTACTAAAAATGCAACCGTGCAACAGACTTTTTGAAAAATCGTGCGATTTGAAAAATTTTATGAAACCTTTCAAAACATTATGGTTTCTGTGCGATCAGTGTGATATAAGTATATTGTGAAAAATATAAGAATATTATTGGTGCCTCAAGAAAAATATTTCAGTAATGTAAAATTATTATGTTAATAAGAGTTTTTAATTGTTTTATGGTTTATATAAATTATTTCAATCATACTTGTGTAATAGTTTGGCATACAACGCCATTTTGAAACGATTTTTTCAAGTCGGCCAGACTTTTGAAACAGTTTCCTGTGAATGAATCGTACGATCGTGTAGGATAGTGAATCAGGGCCTTAACCCATGTTTCACATTTTCAACATCTTTCATGCGTTTCAGAAAGATGTTGATCAGTGTAAAAAGCCTATTAGTCTATGGTAACTAATCGTATAAAAGGCCGATGGAAAAATAGTTCCCAAAAGAGTATTCTAGGTGGTGCCAAAAATTTTGATAATTAAAGATATTTCACATATTTATTATATTACTAACTCTTAAAAATCTTAATTTTGAGAAGAAGATCTTCAGACCTTATTTTGTGTTCAGATTTATTTTGTGTACAGACTTCGGATGGGTCGCGCTTACATTGTCAATGGTCTTAAGTCAAAGATGTATGTGACAAAAATTTCACTGGGAATGTAAGATATACATACTTACTTTACTCCAACTGATCTCCTTACATTTATTATATAGGATAGGCCAGAAGTTACCATGGTGTTTAATGGGCATATTTATAAAAATTTAAATGAATTTGAAATGCGTTTTAACTCAAAAATTCCATACAAAATTTTACTAAAATTTGTTTCAAATACATTTTAATTTTTTATGAATATGTGCATAAAAGTTTAATAACTTTTTGTTTATTAATTTTTTTACTCGGTGGCTGGGTGGTTAAGGCAGCAGATCATGATACGTCATGACCCGAGCTAAAATCCGAATGGGTGCTGATGAGTAGTGTAGCGACTACGAAACAGCTAGTTGTCCCCCAGCTAAAGATTTGATTATTATTTTTCTTGTCTTCTTCAATCAATATTTATTGATCACAGCAAGTTTGTATAATTTAATTTATTTTAAATACTTTTTAAGCCATTTCAGGAAAATATTGATTAATGCGACTTGTCTGCAAAGTTTATATGGAAAGCACTCAAGTTATTGACTGCTTTTCATCGAAATTTTCCTGCCAATTCGATTGTTTGTGATATGGAAACATCACTTAAATTTAACTTTAACAACCTTTGATAATATTTCCGTCTACCCAACACCGAACCCTTCATAAAATTGTTAATGCCAGTTTGTTATAAATTTTGTTAAATTAAAATTTCATATCTTGTTGTATTTATTTACTTGCTTGTTTATTTTTGCCGTCGTTGTAATATTTTATTGTCATGTTTGTTCGTATTGTTGTCATTATTATAGTTCATTGCTAATATTGACATTCCATGTTATTTGTTTAATAAAATTGTCAATAAAACACAACACTAAATTGTTATGAGGTATAACAAGAAGAAAAAAACATTTATTTATTTTTAATAACTTATAAAAGTTTTATGTTGTTTTCAACTTTCTTGTGCTGTAAACAAGTAATAATAAAGTCATTCATTGAAGAGGTGAACGAGAGGCGGTGCTAGAAAGGTTTACTTATGGGTTAAATTTAGAAAACAAACAGGGGCTGTTCAATGTTATTTTGCCATAATGATAAAAGGGAATACAGTAATCCACGCATAACTAACTCACCGAGAGTTCTCAGATTTTTTGAGTAATTAAGTGAGAAAAAACTTTAAATGAGATCGCCTAATTACCTGGATGAAGTAATTAGATGAATACTTTAGTTATTGCAATGAAGAAATTACGCGAACAGGTTCAACTATATTTTTGATGAAACAAATATTTTGTTTCACAAAACAAAATTAAAAAAAAAAATTCATTTATATAAATACAGCAGATATCTGTCATTCATTAATGAATTACTTCAACTGAATGATTCTTTCAAGAGCAAGAATGAAATACTTGTGTATTTTTTTCAATCATTATTCATTTTCTTGTATATATTTTAATTTAAATTAATTCAAACAATTAAGTTTTTTACTTGCTATTTAAGCTTCTAACATTTATACCAATAAAAAATTATAAATAGCTTGTTTTCTGTGTTTCCCAGCTATCTCTATGTCGACATTTCATAGGAACTACCCTAATCATCAGTAGACTTTGGAAATTTTTGAAAGATATTCCTAAACATTCAACTTTATATCCCAACAATCCAAATAAATTGCTGAGAATTTAAAAAGAAAAATGCTATAATAATACGGATAAACACGGATACTTTGTGGATGCATTTTTTATTCGAAAATCCCTTGTGGGTTCTCAGAACCTCAAAAGCAACAATTTTGGCGGATCGCTTAGGATGTGTTTGTTCGAAAAAAAAACAGCATCCATGTGTTGGTGGTCAATAGCCTATTCAACGAATGCTCTTCATGTAATACTCTTTGTATAACACTTCATTTTACCCTAAACTATCGTATTCTTGCCTTTTTAGGGCAACTGAAAGTCAAATCAAGAGCTCGGTGTCAGTACGAAAAAAGAGAATATTCACCATGATCCAAGTTCGTAGGTAAACGGGTGCGGATAAGTAGCGCAGCAACCGCGAAATAGCTATTTGTCCCCCAAGTAAAACCACATCTTAGAATTCAAGGTGTGGTTTTCTTCAGGAAATACATTAACCATAAGAAATAAATATTTTCTTTCTTAATTTTAATAATAAATAACAATTATGATTTTAAAATAATGCATAAAGAAAGATGAAAGAAAAGAATGAATTTATTCACCTATCCTTTCGGAAAGAGAATGAAAGATTCACACAAATGAAAGATTTTGCCCAACACTAAAATCCAGGCATGTTCTGGAAATCAGTTTCCACGAAAGTGATTTGAAATCACTGATATAATGTTGATTGCACAAAAATGTTAGCAATATATCTCGTGATTTGAAACAATTTTGTATTTATTTATTTTTTTAATGTTAAACTTTAACTTTTCAACAGAATTAATCAAAATTATCCAAAGTTTTCTAAATGACAGAACATTTGATGTCCACATAGGTTCCACTCACTCTCAACAAAAAAGCTTAACAGCAGGATGCCCACAAGGCTCTTGTTTGTCACTCATTTTATATAATATTTTTACAGCCGATTTTCCGACACTAAATTTTCGCAAAACTTCAATTTTCCCAGATGATACAGCGTTTTTGTGCTCTGATGTATTCGCTACAGATGTCATCTCTAAATTGGAAGGTGCATTAAAAGAAATTCAGGCTTATTTCACAAAATGGAAAATAATGGTTAATATTCAAAAGACGCATGCAATACACTTTACGAGAAGGCGGAAAGCATGTTTTGTAACACAAATTCCAATAAATTTCAACAATAACTCAATAAATTGGGATAGTAGTGTGAAATATGTATCTGGGTGTTATACTAGACCAGAAACTTAAATTAAAAAAAAAAACCATATCCCATATATTATTGAAAAGCTTCATGATTACACGACAGCAAATGCTGCTGCAACAATTGTAGTCGTGTACTCAACTACAAAATTAGTTAGAATCCGGCAGCAGTTTTTGCAGCTCATTAGCTGCAGAAAACCTTATACATTTGAGAGCACCTATTATTTAAATAAATTATTAAATATTATATACATGCATACAAAGGGTGTTTTTTATAGAGGAGTACAACTTTAAGTTGGCAACACATTTTGTCAACTGTTAAGTGATTGAAGCGTAGTTTTTTTTTTTTAGTATTTCAACATGAATAGACTGACAATTGCTTATATAGGGTGTTTTTTTAAGTTAGATAGAACTTTAAATTGTAAAAAGTAACACAGAAAATTAAATTTTGATGAAACATTTTTTTTATTTGTTTCAGTATACTCTGACAAATCATCATGAATAGACTCACGCTTGAACAACGCTACGAAATTATCCAAATTTACTTTGAAAATCAGTCGTCGATTCGCGCAACTTATAGACGCAAAATTGTGTTCAGCGATGAGGCGCATTTTTGGCTTAACGGGTTTGTTAATAAGCAAAATTGCCGCATATGGAGTCAGACCAATCCACAAGAGACCCTACAGACTCCATTACATCCAGAAAAATGCACTGTTTGGTGCGGTTTTCATGCTGGTGGCATCATCGGACCTTATTTCTTCAAAAATGAGGCCGGAGCTCGCGTTACGGTCAATGGAGATCGTTACCGCACCATGATCAATGATTTTTTGTTTGAAAATATGGATGACATTGATCCGGAGGATATGTGGTTTCAACAGGATGGCGCTACGTGCCATAAGGCGAACGCAACCATCGACTTACTGAAATCAAAATTTGGCGATAAGTTGATTTCGAGAAATGGACCTGTCAATTGGCCTCCAAGGTCGTGCGATTTGACACCTCTCGATTATTTCCTGTGGGGCTACGTGAAGTCACTGGTTTATGCTGATAAACCAGCAACAATTGACGCCTTGGAGGCCAGCATTGTTCGTGTTGTTCGTGACATACGGCCAGCAGTGCTCGAAAAAGTGGCCCAAAATTGGACGTCCAGAATGCGCTTCGTCAAGAACAGCCGCGGTGCCCATATGCCCGAAATCATTTTCAAATGTTAATGTCACGTATTGATCTTTCGAATAAAAAAAAATTTTGATTACAATTTAATTTTTTGTGTTATTTTTTACAATTTCAAGTTCTATCGGGCTTAAAAAAACACCCTATATGTGATCAATATGCGACAATATGTGAGTTGGTTAAGCGGCCGTATTAAAAATACATCATGTTCATATCATTCCGAGTTTGAATCCCAGGGGGTGCTGATGAGTAGTGTAGCGACTACGAAACAGCTAGTTGTCCCCCAGCTAATGGTATTCAATTATTATTTTTTCTGTTCTTCTTTGCTCTTATTGTTTCACAGCAGTTAGTGTTATAATTAAAAATAACCCTTCTTCTTGACTGAAATTGGACTCGAACTCACAACTACTTAGTTAAAAATATGTACATATATAACTAAAAGTTCACTTATTAATGATTTGAATAGACTGATGCTTGATTAAGGCTTTCAGTTGAGGTGAAAGGGACCAAAACTAGACCACCGTTAATCCCGATTTTCATAAGTGAATTTTATTTATGGATGAAGCTCATTTTTTTTAATGGATAAGCCAATAAACAAACCTACTATATTTGGAGTTTATGTCCAGAAAAACTGAATGTTTAGTGTGCTTTATGGGCTGGTATAATCCTGGGTCCATACTTCTTTATATATGATGCTAGTTACAGTCCATGGCGAGCCATTATTACTCACTTTTTTGTTTGTTCATCAATTGAACAACCATGATGTGCAGAAGCTGTGTGAGATGTTGCAAGACGGCGCAACATTTCACACAGCTCTTACCATAATTGAAACACTTGGTAACTATACAGCGTCATGTTTCGCACCTGTGAATTGGCCTCCAATATAGTGTGATTTAATGCCTCTAGTATATTTTCTATGGGTATAAATAAAGTCGCTAGTCTAAGCCAAAAAGCCTATGATTGTCCAGTTGGATTCGTTGCGGTATTGACGATATACGGCCATGCCAATGTTGAAAAAGTAGTTGAAAACTGGACCTCAACAATAAGCTACTTCGATTCGGCTTCGAGGCCAGAAGTCATATTTATATTATAATGCCGGATGGTTTTATCTTTCGAATAAAGTAAATTTTATGCCAATTAAAAAATTTCATATATTTTTATTAAATTTAAAATTTCTATGCCTCTATTGAAAACACCCTTTATAAAATAATAATCTACTTAGCAGCTTCTAGCAACCAAAAATAATTAATATATAAATAGCTGTTGCCAAATTAATTTACATTTGTTTCAGTGGTGCCCCTTTAGATTGTTTAGTTTCCAACATTCCGGTTTAGGTCTGAACAAGTTCTTGTCATGTCAACCTTTACCTTTATAAAAAACACCTGATAATTTATAAATAAATGTTTTATTTGAATATTTGCTTATTTCATAATAAAGTTTTCTTTTTTTTTCAATATAATTTTTGTTAGCATTTCTTTTTTACTTGTGGTTTTATTGTCATTGTCTGTTTTGTTGCAACTTGTTTGTTGAACGAACTTTCTCAACTTTTGGTTTTATTGTCAATAATAAATTTAATTTTAGTATTTGTAATACTTATGCCAAGTTACGTTCTGTAGACACGAATCGAATTACTTTTTCTTATGCGCTAAAACAACAAAATGTT
Source organism: Thecocarcelia acutangulata (assembly GCA_914767995.1). Classification (NCBI taxonomy): domain Eukaryota; kingdom Metazoa; phylum Arthropoda; class Insecta; order Diptera; family Tachinidae; genus Thecocarcelia; species Thecocarcelia acutangulata. Next base: position 31,365,474 of record OU612094.1, on the reverse strand, counting down.
TTTTTTCTCAGTCAGTACTCTGTTTCGGAGCTAAATAAATGGGGTTTCAGGGAGAGGGAGAATAGAGGGAGTATTAGATATAAGTTTTCCCACGTTAAAAGTAAAGCGACACACCCACACATATACAGCTATACTAATAGTGTGGCTAACGTCCAATTTTTTTTCTTTTGTAATACATTACATATGTAATCGACCACTTATGAATGGCCTTTTGATAAAAGAACAAGAAGGAACAAGATCAAAGCTATCTTCGTTAAAACAAAATCTATTGAATTAGTGACAAAGCAGTGAAGCATTTTCTCTACACAGTTGAACTTAATTATAAAATTAATTTGTTTATTAAGCAGTGTAATTGAATTGTGTCAGCACCCTCGACGTGACAGTGGATCAATTTACGGCCCACTAGCACCCTCATGTGGCTTGCAAGGCCTACACAAGCGGTAGGTTCTTCTAGCCATATGAATAAATCTCTTGCTGAAGAGATCGGCCCTCATAACCTCTCCAGTATATTGTTTGGGGGATAGTCAAAGAAAGGCTAGGCATTAGTATTAGCATTAGTCTTCAACCAGCTCATCGATTACTCCACCACTTCTGGATATATACATTGCAGGTATCTGTTATATGATGAAAACAGCACCTCGGGTGCTGTTAGTTAGCTCTTAAAAAACCGACATGCACCGTAATTATATTCCCTGATTCCTGTTCTGACAATTTGGCAAATTCAGATGTAATTTGTTGCACCGGAATTTGTTAAGTAGTTTTTTCTTTCATTCTGTGTACAAGTGTTATTCACTTCATTTATTCATTTCATTATTATTTCTTTTGAATGCCAATCATTGCCTTGCAGTGTTTGAGGTGTTGAATTATTTTTTGTTCCTCTGAGCAGTGTCGAAGTTATACCCACTAGGCATTGATCAGTTGTAACTAATTTAATTCTAATACTTTAAATGCTGTGATCGTGTTTAATTTGGCCTTTTCGTGTTGTTACTGTTAAGTTAGAGTCGAACGTCCACAAACACTACATCTTTTTTCCTCCTCCTCACAGTATATTTGCGTGGTAACAGTACAACGCACTGCGTATAATAGGGGTCATTCACTGAGTACTGATCCGAAATAAAAAAAATTAACCCTTTGGGAGGGGTTTTTTAGGGTTTTTCCTAGAGTTTTATTTACTACAATAAATAAGGGATTCCAGGATAGTCTTTACCAGTATAGTACTCGTATTTACCTGGACAGTATACAAAAGAGAAGTTACCGGGAATTTTGCTGATCCACATTCATCCAATTAACACTTTGTGAGATTTTCGGAAGTCCCACCTAATTCATGCGGCAATTTCCTAGAGTTTTATTTACTTCAACAAATAAGCAATTCCGGGATAGTATTTACCAGTATAGTCTTTACCAGGACAGTATATAAAACAGAACCTCCCAGCAATATTGCTGATCTTTACCAGATTTTCGGAAGTTCCACCTACTTCATGCGGCGACTTCCCAGCGTTTTATTTACTACAACAACTGAGGGACTCCTACCCCTCTATACCAAAGGAAGCAGAGTGGTGTAGAACCAGATTAAACATATTCCCTGGGTGGTAGTAGGTAAAGCAGGATATGTAATTGATTTACTTCCGCACCTGTTTTGATGGCCTCTTCCGACGATGGACCAACTAGACAAGGTAAATTATTCACGGTTCACCAGCGTCCCCGCGTAGCTTGCTAGGTTCGAACTGTTTGTAACTTCTATGGTATAATATATGTAGCTTTGTGGACAAACCCTTGGCTCAAGAACTCGGACATTCTAACTCCTCCTGTATGCAGTCCCTCAAACAGCCAGTGGAAGAAAAAGCTCCAAAATTTGGTAGCCTGAAACCCATTTAAAGCACGAGTGCTTAACCAACTCTCCCGTTTAACCATCACTATTGTCTCCGTATATTGCAGTAGTTATCAGCCCCTGAAAACCAGCATGCATTATAGTTATTAGGGAAGTGTAATAACCTCTTCCTGTGATTTTAGGCTTAAACGAAAGTCAGAAAATTTCCCATCATCATCAGTACCGTGATGATCTTCTAAAGAGGACAGAATCAGAAGATGTTTAACGTGGGTTCCTGCCTTGACGGCCCAAGCCCATGGTGATTCTCTTACAAGGTGAAAAAACAAATTGAAAAATTGTCACACATGACCATTTGACAAATTGTCACACATGACCATGCTTGACAATCCTTCATGCCGACAATGGTACCCACTTTCAATCAATTGCTGAATGGTGCATGCTCTCCCCCATGGTGTAGGGCAGATCCTTCCTAAAACTCCTTCCGATCTTAGGGTCCGCACCCAGTCCGAAAACTCTCCCCGCGTTTGGGTATTAAACCACAACCAGAAAGCTTCACATGTCAAGCCAGTTTTTGTATCTTAAGCTAATTTCCACGGCAATAAAATGAATTAAACGAAGACCCTAGTAAATATTCTGACTCTAGATTCAAATTACAAACTCATAATTAATGATTTTATTTAAAACTTGTTTAATAAGCTTTTTTGCGGAAGTTTTGCGAAAAAAGTATATTTTGCTCACGAAGGGCTTTAATTTTATTGTGATCAAATTTGCTTGCCGTTGAAATGAACCCAATTCAGAAGGTCACGTTTTTAGCAAATATAAATTACAAACGTTTATTTTGTTCGGAATTTAATTTTTGTTTATTATTCCTGCGGAAATGAGAATATCCAGAGAATACAACAAATGCAAAATAAAAAAGAAAGAAAAACAAAATATTAAAGACATGAAAATAAAATTGTATGCCAACGCTTTTTGTTTATTTTCTGAATAAATATTGACTTATGGGACTTGATTTCATTTGGATCTCATGTATGCAGTTCATTTGAATGTAACGAAATGTCAAGAGATACGAACAAAATGTTTGGTTCTGAAGTGCCCTTCTTTGAGCATTGTGCAAATGTATCTAATAAATTTAGCAGGAAACCAATTCGATGACGATGATGGATACGAATATTTGCTTTAAATTGGTTCAATACAAATAACGCAATAATAAAAGAAAGAAAATAAATTACAAACATACATACATATGTATGTATGTCTGTATCTATACAACCCAACAAACACTAAGGTTTGATTTCAAATTGAGAATGATTTGAAATCAAACGTTTTCTCAAACAACAAACGTTTGATAGTGATTTGAATTCAAATTGAAAAACATACAGCCCAATTATGAATATTCTCACGGAATTTATTTCTCTCGGAATTTATTCCTCACGGCATTTATTTCTCACATAAAGTACTCTTTTCACTTCAAATTAAAGAGAAAAGCACAATTTTCGTTAACTTAACCGTAAGAAGTGAGGAATTGACCTTCATTTAGAGTATTGAACGAATGGAGAGGAGAAAAAAATAAAAAAAAAACTAATACTTAATTTTTGTTCATAATTGGAGAAAAGGGAAAAATGAAAAAACTCCCACGGAATTTTTATTCATAATTGGGCTGATAGTATTCTCAACAAAAAGAGGAAATTATTTTCAAATTGAGAAATTCATTTATTCTCAACTTGGTTTCAAATGTAATTTTCAAATGTGGGTTGTGAAATGGAATACAAATAAATACTAATTTTTGCTGTGCAAATTCATTTTTCTCTTGATTTATTTGCGGTTTTTAATTTGAATTTTCAATTTTTATTATTTATTTTATTATTATTTTCCTTAGTCTTGAATTTCTTGAAAGGACGAAATAGTTGGTTGCTTTTGGCTCTAAATCGCGGTCAAATCAGACAATCTCATTGTTTCACTTTTTCATGTTATATTTCGTGCGCTTTAACTTATTAAAACTAATTTTTGCTGACATTTAATTAAATATTGGTCACAAACAAACTGCAAATTTATTAATTTTTCCGGAATTCTTAATTTTTTTTTTTTTGTAAATAAAGTTAAAATACTGATATTTTCTTCAGTCATTGCTGACACATTTGTTTTAAGATTAATTTATGATTCAAAATCAAATTGATAAAACATTGAGTTTCAAATGTTTATATTCAAATGTTTTTTAATTTAAATTCAAATGTTAAAATCAAACCATTGAAAAAGGTTTGAAAACTGTGTTTGATATCAAATGATAGCATCATTTTATATCAAATGTTTGATTTGATGTTTGTTGGGAATACGAAAGTAAATGAAATATTCAAAAGAAGCTTTTATATATTATGAAAACAAAATTTCGAATGTTTCTTTTTGTGTCACTTTTGTGAAAAGGAAGGAGAACGCATAATAAATGACCACATCGATGGGTGGAATTGGCTGTGAATGTGTTATTATACAAGGTGGCGTAAAAGTCATCATGTTATCGGAAGATCATATAATTCTTGCAAATGGCCGTAAATGTCGGATGAAACAATTATTCCACGTTCTTAGTGAATATTGCAGAGATTTATGTGCGTAAAGAAAAGGGAACTTGAAATACAGAAATAATTATAGTAAAAATAAAATCAACAAAATTTTTGGCGAATTTCGTTATTGAACACGAAAATTTTTTTGTGTATGTATGGTTTCAGCAACATTGGTATATACTCGTACTCATATAACAGTCAGTATTATTGTTAAAAGCAGTGTCTTATCGAATTAATTATCGTTTATCTCACTAGTATCTCTTAGTATGGTACACAGTTTCGTCACGCTCTATTAAACCATAATTCATTGAACAAAATAGATACAATGTTTGAAGAGGTGGTAAGAGTCCCGCGGGGGTTATTAGCCCTGAAAACCGACATGCATCATAATTACCAGGTCACCTATTCGCCCTTCCTCCTCTTTAAGGTTTAAACCACAGCCAGAATGTTTCAGCCAATGTAGGCACCTCAACCGGAATGGTTTGCAAAGCACACGGAAGATGCTGCTCATTCGGTCAATTAACCCTTGATAATGGTTTCGAAAGTCCAACACACTATTAGTCATGTGGCTTCCTAGAAATTTATTTGCTACAACAAACGAGGGACTGCTTCCCCTCTATGCTCCAGAAAGCAGAGCACCCTAGTAAAGCGTACACCGGCAAACCCATTCCTCAGCCAGTGTTGCACCAGAGTATTATATAATTATTTATATGGTGTTTTAAGTAAAATAATTACCATAACCATAATAACCAATTCAACAATTGTGTTAAACATTTTTGTCACAACTAACCCATTGTGCACCTGCTGATCTGTTTGTTAAGCGGCCCATACACGTTTCAACTCAGTTGGCAACTGAGTCGGTTGTTGTCGAAAATTTATAAAGCGGCCCATACACGTTTCAATTCAATTGTGAATTGAGTCTTTCAACTGAATTGATTATTGCCCACTACTTCATAAACTGAATTGAAAGATTTTTATTCAACAATTAAATTCAATGAAACTATAGACAATTTTAAAAATATATAATGTTCTCTTTGCAAAAACACTGCAAATATAAATATTAAGACCTGATCAAGAGACTTGAACACACACAACACAATCGAATTGAAAGACTTGCTAGTCAATTTGAAAAAATCAAAACATTTTAATTTTTGTTCAACCAACTCGACAACTGCCAAACTAATCAACTGACAAAGCCTTTGAGTACAATACATTCACAAAAAACAAAGATAAAGATAGTACACAAACAAACAAACATATGTACATGATTTAAAGTACATAAAATTCCAAATAAATCAACTACAAATGATGTTGTTGTTTTTCTTGTATTCTTGGCAAGCATGTGTATGAATGTGTATATGCGTAAGAATTATATTTGTACATTTGAGTCTAGAATTATGAATAACTAGAATGATCTTGATGATTGTAGAAGAAGATAATGAAGTGTAAATAACGGGCAGGTCGGCGGCAACAAGTCAGTTTATTTTTATGCTTTATGCAAGACAGTCATAAGTCAAAGTAAGAGCGCTTTCACATTCGGCAACTTAGTTGCGCACTTCTCTTGCCCAAGTCTTGTAGTTGTAGATGTGAGAGGTAATATCAGCTTGAAGGGGAAAGAATTGCCGCTATTTGAGTACAGACTTGCCTGTACTCAGCAATTCGTTTTGTGGGCACATTTTGTTTTTGATATTTTCTTTTGTTTATTTTTCGGGCCGTTCAAAAAATTAAGAAAATTTAAGTAAAACAGAATGAAAGTTCCGCAACTAAATTGCTGTATGTGAACATAAAAGAAAGTTTAAAAGGAAAGGAATAAAAGCTAAAAGTAGATTTGTGCAACTAAGTTGTCTAATGTGAAAGCACTCTAAGCAAGTTAGCAAATTAGGGCGATTACTTTTACGGCACCTTATACATGTAGTGTTTTGCTCCTTAGTTTTCAATAAACCAATTAAAACAAAATCAAACAACTGAATTTAATACAGACGCTCCTTTTATTATTCCGTCCCCATCAAGCACACTCGCATGATTCGCAACATTTAAACTTCCTGCCGTAAATCATGATAAATTTTGAAATAAAACACAAGTCACACTTTGTGCCACAATATTTAGTTCGTTTTGGCAAATTCAATGTTTTAATAACTTTTTTTTTCTTCACTTTGTTTTGCACGCTTTCGGTCGAAACAAAAATGTATAAATCTTAATGTTATTCGTTTAACGTTCTGGCATCCAAAGTTGATTTATCTACGATAAATTTATATTAGTTTTGAAATCATATTGATTTATTGAATAAACCAAAAAACAAACGAACAAACGAACTAAGAAGAGATTGTTGTACTTACATACATACGAACAATGTTTAAATGATGTAAAAACTTCAGCAGTCTGATTTTATGACAAATGAGAAAAGGAATCGTAAAACAACTACAAGGCTCATAATCACGCACGCTCACGAGCTATTTTTTAAACATGCACGTTCATGTTTCAAATTATTTTTGAATTTGTAAGGAAAATTAAATAAATATTTTATGTGTCAAGTTAATTTTATCGTTTAAATCAAACGCGAATTTCAATCATTCCCAAACTACAAAAATCTTCAAAATAACAGCATACAGGGTGTCCCAGAGCTCAATTCTAAAAAAAAATGAAATATTACTAACTTTAAATGTTTTTTATTCACACAAGCTCGTCACCCTTATTCAGGTTGACGTTGAGTTCTGGGACACACTGTATAGGCATATATTTTCCCCATTGGTAAGGTAGTGAACCAAATTTTTTTTGAGACTACACTAAATTAAATTTACTTTAAATTTAATTTTTGTCACCAGCAAAATTAGACATTTGTTTAATTTGACGGCAACAAAAAATGTAGTCGTATAACCCTGTATCCGTTAAAGCAATTATTTTCATATAAACTCATGTATGCCATATGGGTAAACTGAAGAACTCAGGCCTTCTAATCCCTCCCTCTTAAGCTGTTGCAAGCTACAATCTGTAGGATGCTAAACTTAACCTTGTTATTAAGATGTACTTCAACGAATTGTATGAAGCAAGTAATAAAAACATGACGCCAAAGTCAACTAATTGGAAAACGCGTTTTTAACAGAGTGCTAGCAAGTGAAGTTGGCTGCGAAATTTTGAATTTTTTTAAAGTAATGGCATTTCATCTATTTTCATATCGTAGCTAGTATCTTATTTAGTAGTATTAGTTTTTTAAAAAACTGGCTGTTTTATTTTTTTATCTTGGACCAGTACTCAGGAAATGACACCTACAAATGCAGTGCATTGCACCGGAAATAGGCAAATAGGTTATGAGGAGGGGGAAAGTGGGAGTAGTGTTTGTGAACATTTGACTTGAACTTTCCAACATTATAACAGATAGGAAGCACGTTTGCAGGCAACTTATTCCACAGGCGAAGTGTACGGCTGAAAAACAAATTCTCTCTGTAATGCGTAGTACGATTCCCTGGACAATCGACTACAAATGGATGAGCTTTGGACGATGCACGTGTACTACGTATAAATGTGCGAGTTTCGGGAACAAGATTCCTAATCTCGTCGGAGCGAAATCCATTGTAATAACGATAGAACAGAGTAACGCACCTCACACTGCGTCGACGCTCCAGTGAGTCAATAGAGTTGGATACCCTACTGTCACCGATAAGCTTGTTCGTCCTCTCCTGCGCACGGTCGGGTAACCCCAAAATAGACTTTGCGACACCGGTAATAACATGAGAGTTGTATTCCATTTTCGGTCGAATGTAGGTGGTATAAATAGTAAGGAGGTCGGATGGAGTGAAGTACATCTTACACCGTTTCAAAAAACCGAGGCACTTGAATGCTTCTTTAGAGACATGAAAAATGTGATCATTCCAGCGAACATCACAACACTGTATTTTCATTCCCAGAACATCAAAAGCATTCGATTCCTCAATATTTATACCATCCATGAGTATAGATGAAGCAGCACTTGCGGTCGTATGTTTGTTTAGATATGATAGATAAAAGCTATCGCTGGATATTGACCAATTCAGCTCTCTGCATACCCTATATGTATGTTTGACTGTCAAAACAGTTTTTTTTCTCGTTTTTCATTCAACATTCGATTCATCTTAGAGGCTCTTATATCATTTTAAGACATGATTTAAAAAAGAAACATGATTTTCATTTTAAAGTATAAAAATAAATTTCTATTAGTCTGCTTTACTTAACAAATTTTATTGTGCAAAAAAAAAAGGATCTTAATATTTTTGTTATTTTCTAAAAGAATTCTATACATGCGAGGAGTATATATTATTTACTTGTAATATGTATAGTTCATTTTGTTAAATGAAAGGCATTAATTTCTTTGTATTTTTCGTTTTTCGAAAGCATCTCCGTAAGCATTATTTTATTTTATCTTTTCTTTGTAATTTTCTTGTTAAATTCCTAGATCTTTTGTGTTCATATTTTAAAGCATGTCATGTGTATTTAAAATACGAATATGATTTGCTTTTCAAAGAAAATCTATAGTGTTATTAAGTGAAATACATACGTACATAAATCGAAACGAAACTGGCATGAGAGGATGATGATGGCAAAAAGAGGAAACCTTTGGAAAAATAGCAACATCATGTATGCAAAAGATATAAACGTGTGATAAGAATCGGTATGAAAAAAACAACTTTACTTTGAATGTGTTTTATAAACGATGGAAACACGAAATTTACATTGTGAACGAGGGTAGTTGGACAATTTTGTTCATGTAGAGGAAACATATTTTACATAATACTTGTAAACAGAAGTCTTATTTTGGAGAATTCTTTAACCAAGTAAAAAAGCAAAGACACAAAAACATACTCTCACATACATACAATTGAATGGGTGAGAGACAGGAATAGAGGTTCTCTGAGAAAAATTCAATTTTTTGTGGCTGAGAGTGATATCCATAGAGCGACCGTGAGCGACTTGCCTAGAAAATTTGTATGAGAAACACTCAGTTTTTTAATGCTTTTCATACAAATTTTTCAATGTGTCGCTCGTCGTGTGTTCTGTATGCAGTACATTAAGTAAAAGGGGAAATTCCTAGCTTTTATAAATTTGGGCATCTAGTGAAAATATCTGATAATTTTTTTTAGCAACAACTAATAACTTATAAAATCAACAAAACAAATTGTTGGTGCGTTTTTTTTTTTTCGAAAAAAAAAAACGCAATTTTTCTCCCATTTTGGCGCGTTTTGAAATGTTAAAGTTGACCACGCTGTAAGCTGTATATATTTTTGATTGGCATATATACCTTTAACCATCGCACAATGACCTCCAGGTGTTTTCTCTATAGGGACAAATTATGTTCACATAGACTGAATTGTTCTTTGATAATTATATGTGATTGTTATTAAATCTCTTGTTCAGCGGATTCGGTTAAATTCTTGAATTAATCGCATTTTAAGATTAGTTAGATCTCAGTTTTTTAATTTGAATTTTATATTCCTATTAAGTTTTTTTCGACAGCAGGTGACGAAAAACATGAAAATTTGCAGTAATAAGAAATACTGAGCTTACTCGTATTATATGATCTAACCGCGATTTAGAACTAAGAGAAGCAGAAGCCATCTACTTCATCCTTTCGAGACTAAGAAAAATAGCTATATAAAATTCAAATTAAAAATCATAAATAAAACAAAAGATATATGGATCTGTAACACGATAATTAGTTCTCATATTGGTTCCATATCACAACTAGGGTTCCCACCTTTTTCTTTTGCAATTATAGTACTTTGGCTATTAAAGCTTAAAAATAAAAAGTACACAGTACAAAAATAAAGTAAAATATGTTTAATTTATTTATATATGTTTAATTTAATTTATACCAATAAAAATTATAAATAGCTTGCTTTCTATGTTTCCCAGCTATCTATATGTCGACATTTCATAGGAACTACCCTAATCATCAGTAGACTTTGGAAATTTTTGAAAGATATTCTCAAACATTCAACTTTATTTATATGACAGGTATTATTAGAGCATTTTTCTTTTAAATTCTCAACAATTTATTTATATTTTTGGGATATAAAGTTGAATGTTTGAGAATGATTAGGGTAGTTCCTATGAAATGTCGACATATAGATAGCTGGGAAACATAGAAAACAAGATATTTATAACTTTTATTGTAAAATATGTTTTTTATTTTTATATTTTTATTGTTTTTCGCAAGTTTTCTCAAATAGTTGTCATTGCTAAACAATTAGTTAGTCAATCACCATGTTCAATTTCCCACTGATTTTTATAATTCTGCAATCGTTTATTCTGCAGTTTGATTGCATCATCTTTTTTTTACGTATTTATTAGGTGTAACATATTCACTGTCTATTTTATCCGTTTTGTTATCAACATTTTGTTTTGTAGGAGTATTTCTTTTATCGAAGTTGTCCTTGTCCATTGTTCCACTCATTTTGTAATAAATATATAAAACTTATAAATCGTATTCTTATTGCAATCAAGTAAAACAAATAGGGAAGTAAACAATTAATGTTGCCAGATTATCTTGTACGAAAAATCGATATGACATGGTCTTAAGAAATAATCGCTAATTCAACCTATCGCCTTGACTAATATAACCGGAATGTATTTTGGTTTCTGGATAAATCAAATCGTGTGAAATAAAGTATTTTCGCGTACTTTATTTTTCTCATAAAGTACAATTAACAGAAATAACGTACAATACTTTATTATAAAGTACGGGTGGCAAGCCTAATCATAACCCACATTTGAAAAACATTTGAGTGTAACATTTAAAAGCAAGTTGAGGAGAAATTAATTTCTCAAATTAGAAAGTAATGTGCCTTATTTGTTGCGAATGCCATGTTTTTCAATTAGATTTCGAATCAGTATCAAACTTGAAAAACATTTGAGAATAACATTTAAAAGCAAGTTGAGGAGAAATTAATTTCTCAAATTTGAAAGTAATGTGGATTATTTGTTGCGAATGCCATGTTTTTCAATTAGATTTCGAATCAGTATCAAACTTGAAAAACATTTGAGAATAACATTTAAAAGCAAGTTGAGGCGAAATTAATTTCTCAATTTGAAAGTAATGTGCCTTATTTGTTGCGAATGCCATGTTTTTCAATTTGATTTCGAATCAGTATCAAACTTCTATCGATTGAGAAAACCTTTTATTTGAAATCACTATCAATTTAACATCAAACCTTAACGTTTGTTGGGTATGATATGCTCGTATTAAGAAACATTTCCTAAACAAGTGATAATATATTTAAAAAATGTTTTTTGCTGTATATTGAACAAAATACATGTATTTCTCTTTTATATTCCACTTTCTGAGCTCTTCAAACGCACTGTTTGGTTGGGCCTCGTGTACGGTCCGTTTTAAGTGGCAACAAAATTAAAGGGAGAATAAACTTTGTGTTGTTATATTTGTTATTGTTGGCTCTTTTGCTTCTTTTTTTTTCGTAAGCAATACAAGGTAATTGGCACACTCCACAACGGAAATCCCAACAAAACTGATATCAAAGGCAACAGAAACGGCAGCAACCGGCAAAAATGGTCACACACAAAAAAAAAGTGATTTAACAAATATTCCAGAAGTGAACAAGTTTAAAGTAGACTTTTATTTATGCTACTCGAGAACATTTGCAGAAACACTTTAACATTCACGCAAAGAAAACTCACGATATCCGACCGCCAACAGCAAGATGTCTTACTTTGTGCATATAATATTCAACGTTTTCCACTCAAAATGAAAACGAAATTTTGGACACTTGATTAAACTTTTGTCTTACATTAAAACAAAACGTTGAATTGAAATTTTGTGCCACCGAAATTTAAAAAACGCATAGAAAATGAAAAAAAAAGCTTACCCCGCACCGACTATAGAATTTCTCGCACAAATAATTTCAAAAAGCACCAAAAACGGTGCGAAACGCACCGAGTTGACAAGGCTGCTAATCCCCATTATAAAATCTTTTCCAACAGAGTGTTGGAATCCTCCTGAAGCTAAAAGTGCAAATGTGGCTGCCAATTGAATTTTTGGTGGAACTGTGGTGGAAAGTTTTGGCTCAAAATTTAATAGGCCCAACAATCGTTAAACGCTTCCTTTGTGAGTCTAAATCGTCTTTTGAAACTTTGAAATAAAAATTCTTTATGGTATGGATGTATTTGAATAAAATATTGACTGCACGCACTCGTTGTTGGCAAATTTAAAGGATCTAGGTTAGGTTAGGTAGGCAGGCCGCTGGATACCCCGGAATAGTCTAGGTTGTCTAGCTCACTTGGGTCCTGTAGTCGTTCCTTTTGTGACTGCCTGAAAAACAAGATGGTGGAGTGAAGAAAAGAAGTTATATTACTAATGTTATATGATGGGTTGTTACCATTCGTCTAGCTCAAGTTCGATCCAAGAAATATTTTTAATTATAACAATTATTGCAGCGATCAATAACTCTTGAGCTAGACGAATACTAACAACCCATCATATAATATCAGTAATATTAAAAATAAATTCTACTATTTAACATTAATACATACAGAAAAGAAGTTATAGGAATATAGTGTGAGTGGAAAGGATGGGCGAGGATGAAAAGGAAAAGCGCAAACCTTTTAGTGTAGCGTTACATGCTGCTATACTAGCCATCTGCTGCTTCTTATGAAAGAGGCTAGCGCGGTCGGTTTGACCGAGGCTAGGCAAGATAGGCTATTGAAGCTCCGCTCGCCTAAGTATCCTAGACGATGATGCTCCAATGCCGGGCATGTGCCGAGGAGGTGAAATATCGTCTCCTCCTCGTCTTGGCAACTTCTACATGCCATGATTCCCAAACGGGCAATGTCCAGTGATGACTGCTACAGTCACTCTAAGTTGAGATCTGGGCAGTTTTAATAGCTCCCACGCTCTCCTAGAGTTAATAAGCGGCCACAGGTTCCTTGATGTAAGTCATGTGGGCTCTGTGAGCCACTTTTCATGTGCACGTTCCAGTGTGTGGAGTTTTATTCTTTTCCAACAATTTAATTAAAAGGATCTGCACTTCCTCTAATTTTTTTCCTTATTATATTAAGGGCAACCGTTTCGTCGGAGTCAGACTATTATGCATAATATAATAATATTGGGTCCATTTGCATTTTTATTGAATTTGTTGCTCGCAAATTTTAACTTGCTTTCGCAAAACATATGATTTTTGTTGACAGTGCTATAAAACACATTTTGTCAGTATTTTGCAACACTGAAGTGATAACTCGACTCGTTACTTAACGACTGACATTATTAGAAATTTACACGATATCAAGGTGCATTATTATCTACAAGGTCGCTACGGCATGTGACAATTTTTGCTACTGGCAATATAGTAAGCTATTTACGTCAAATGTATTGTTTACATTTTTGAAAGTGACTTTACAGCCTGTTTGACGATATCGAATGAAAATGTATGCTAACGAAAGCTAGTCACTCACATTCGAATAAATTTGGGTTCGTCTATGTCACTATTGTACGTTCGCATGAACTTATGTATTTTGATTGAATTTTAACACATCGTTCGCATAGAATAAAGTAAGAAAAAACCCAAATCAATTTTCTTTCGCCCTGAATGCAATTGAACTTATCCTTTCGACATTTTATTTATTTATTTATTAATTTATGCCTATGGAGAATAACTCCTTACAGGCGGATACTATATATGTACACGCATATGAGTTAAAAAATAATTACAAAAATTAATAAAAAAAACTAGAAAAACTAGTTAATTACTGGAAAAAAAAAAATTTATAAGCAATAAAAAAATTTGGTAATTACTGGAATTTAATACTATAAAAAATTATACTACGCTTAACAAAATTTAAGTTCATCAAAAAGTCAATAACGTGGTACAGCTCATTAAAACAACAACATAATCTACGGAAGGGATCTGCATTCGCATAATTCTGACGGCAATAAAGCACTGACAAAGGTTGATATTGACGAAGACTACGCTGGGGAACATCAAAATTTAGTTTGGACACCAGATACTCCGAGCAGATATTGCCGTTAATCAATTTGAAGACAAAAATGACATTTAACATTTTTCTGCGGCTTGCCAAAAAGGCAGCTTTATTTGTTGCAATCTAAACTCATAGGATGGTAAGTTGGCTACAGTGTTCGGGTAGATATTGCGCAGGATGAAAAGAAGGAATTGTTTTTGGATAGACTCAATTTGATCTCTATGTACATTATGAAAAGGGTGCCATATAATCTAGTCATATTCCAGTATTGGCCTGACAAAAGATGTATACAGCAAATTCTTTAGACCAGCGCTTTACAAAGCCAAGCACCCCCCCTTGCTTTACTTGAGCAAAAGCTAATGTGTTGGTTGAATGTAAGTTTTCTATCAAATAAAACACCCAGGTCCAGAAATTCTTCAACTGTGTCTAATACATGGACACCAAGCCTAAAATGCCCATGATAGATAGATTTTCTTGAGAAGTGCATATGCTTGCACTTGCTAAAAACTTAATTTAAAAAGATTATGCTTAGACCAATTAAAGAAATTGTCCGAATCTAGTTGGAGGCAGTTTTGATTCCAGAGCCCACATGTTGAAAAAATTTTTACATCGTCTGCATAGATTAAAATATTGGAAAATTTTATGACAGATGGTAGATCATTGATGAAGAATATAAAAAGGATTGGTCCTACATGGAGTACCCTGCGGTACTCCAGAGCTTACAGGTATAGATTTAGATATATAATTACAAGATATGATTTGAGCCAATTTACAGTAGTTTTAGAAAACCCCAAACCATCAAGTTTTTTAAGTAAAAGAACGTGGTCAACACTGTTAAAGGCGGTTATATTCTGAATATAACATTCTGAATATAGTGTTATATTCTGAATATATAAAAATTATTTTGTGAACATACAAATAATTTAAATAAAAATAATTTATAATTATGAAAAGGCACATTCATAGTTTATAAATGTGACAAAAGTTACAAATATTTATGACAAACATAGCTTACCACATGCCGGTTTTTGTTGTATTGTTGTAATTTTGCTCTAGTGCTGCCACCGTATAGACGTTAATGCACCTTGCACGATATCGAAATTATTTTCTACTCGATAGTAATATCGATCACGAATGACAGAATTAGCCCCCAGTACACCATTGTGCGATAAAATGTTAGCTGGGTTATTTCATACGGAAATGTTACAAACTGACTTCCAAAATCGATAATAACAAAATCCCAAACAAAGTGTGAGGTATGTAGTACTATTAAGAAATAGTATGTAAGAAATTCAAATTAAGGTTTTTAGCATGCAACAACAAAACTTGGAAATGAAATATAATAAAAAAAGATATTCATAAATAAATACGAGTACATATACATATGTATACATATATTTATTTATTGAAAATTGCAAATTTAACAGAGCAGAACATAATTCACAACCTTAAGATACGAGTACCAGTGAAAACAACAACAAGAGCAACAATATTGTTAAAATATTGCAAATACTCGTTAGGTACATATGTACGTATGTATGTATTTACATATTTTGTTGCCCACAATGAAACGTTCGTATATGTATGTATGTGCATAAGTACGATATGTATGTATGTATGTATGTGTGTGTGTTCGTTTGTACAACGTGCATAAATATTTGCCACTACCAAATACAAATTTATTTGGCTTCGTTTGGCTTGCAAGAAGCAAATCTTTTTTAAACTTTTTGTTTTTGTTTCTTTTTTTTATGTTTTTTAATACAACTTTGATCAAATAAATTAAATAAATTGCCAGCAACATTCGTTCGGTCTTTGCTGCTGCCGTTGGCATTGCTAATGCCGCGCGTTTGTTGTTGCCACACAATGGCAGCTGTTTTATTCCGTTGCGGCTTCCTGCAAAAACGAAAGAAAAAAAACAACATCTACATATCTACTCATCGTTGAAACAACGGCAAAGATAAAAACGATTTCGTTTTGCTTTCATGTTTACTTTTTATTTCTATTTACGAGTATTTGCAATCTTTTTTCCTTTATTCTTTTTCCGTTTTTTTTTTTTTGTTTTCTAATTTTAACATTTAATGTCAAACCAAAAAAGTAGAAATCTTGTTTTAATTTTAACTGAAACACGATAACTGTTTTGGGAAAAGTATGGGGGTGTGGATAATCTGTAGGATTAAATGTTTCTTATTTTTAAAAGTAGCCGGCCGCAAGTAGATTGCAAACAATGTACTCGTATTGTAGCATCAGTTGTTATCTCAATAATCATTAGTTTAAAATTTAAATTTATTTTTGGCAAATGTTGCAAATATTTTAGTTAAAGAAATAAAAAATAGCCGGTTCACAAAGTGTGCTATTGGTCATATTTGTATCGGGTGGTTAAATTTCAAGGGCCGATGTTGAATGTGAACCACGCCTAAACGCCAAGTTTTTTTCCGAATTTTATTCGACATTTCTCTATTTCAGACTTACTCAATTTGAACCATGGAGAGATACATAATCCAACAACGTGTTAAAGTTATCCAGACTTATTATGAAAATGATGATCAATTTTCGAAGAAAATCATCTTCAGTGATGAGGCACATTTTCACCTCAGTGGATTCGTCAATAAACAGAATTGCCGCATTTGGGCGATTGAGAATCCAAGAGTGACTGGCGAAAAACCAATGCACCCACAAAGAGTGACTGTTTGGTGCGGTTTATGTGCTGGCGGCATCATCGGGCCGTATGTTTTCCAAAATGAGGCCGGTCAGGCAGTTACTGTGAATGGTGTTCGCTATCGTGAGATGATAACGAACTTTTTATGGCCCGAATTGGAAGATATGGATGTAGACGATATGTGGTTTCAGCAAGAGGGTGCCACTTGCCACACAGCTAACGAAACAATTGCTCTTTTGCGCAACAAATTCAATGGCCGTGTTATCTGACGTAATGGGGATGTCAATTGGCCGCCAAGATCATGTGATTTGACACCGTTGGACTTTTTTCTTTGGGGTTATTTGAAAGAAAAGGTGTACGTCGATAAGCCAGCAACAATTCAACAGCTAAAGGATGAGATAATTCAGCACATTAACGGCATAGAACCTCCATTATGCCTCAGGGTCATCGAAAATTTGGACCATCGGATGGAGGTGTGCCGCCGTGGTCGCGGCGCCCATTTGGACGATATTTTGTTCCATACATAATTGAGTAATACCAATATATCATAATAAAATAAAATTACAATAATTTCCTAAATAGTTTGTGTTTTATTCAAAATCAACATTGGCCCTTGAAATTTAACCACCCTTTAGTAAGCCGTTATTCATTTAATGCAAGTGTGTCCAGGCCTATGCGCTTGGTGCTCAGTTGTTTTTGTAAATGCGCTTAGTTATAGAGCTGTGCTCTTTAATATACAAATACTGCGCTCAGCACTAGCAATGAAAAATACACACACAACTTCGTCTTATAATATAAGACTTATATATTCTTTGTCGTTCTTCACTGCACCCACACAAGAGCAAAGCAACAACACTTACGCATGTTTTGCTGGTAAACATTGACGACAGCGATTATTAGTGTGAATTTTGTTTTTGTACATGTTTTGCTTTTGCAAAAAATATTAACAGCCAGTTCGTCGATGTCGAAAGGATGAGTTCATTGGCACTCTAGGCGAAAGAAACTGGATTTGGGGTTTTTTCTAACTTTATTCTATGGGAACAATGTGTCAAAATTCAATCAAAATACATAAGTTCATGCGAACGAATAATAGTGACATAGACAAACCCAAATTGATTCGAATGTGAGTGACTAGCTTTCTTTCGCATACATTTTCATTCGATAATGTCGAACAGGCTGTTAATTTATATTATTGTAAAAACCATAAATAGTTCTTATGGTCAATCATACTATTGTTGTGAACAACTTTACTATGACATATACAAAAGTTTTAATATACATAGTAACTCGTATATATGAAACCAAAACTCCTGCACTTTATGGTTGTTCAATTGATGAACGAAAAAGTCAGTAATCATGCAAACACAAATTGACTTTAACATCCTAACCAGCATCGTTTTTGAAGAACTACGGATCAATTATTCCACCAGCCCATACGGCACACCAAAATTTCAGTTTTGCTGGATGTAACGGTGTCTCCACATACATTTGAAGATTATTATCACTCCAAATGCGGCAGTTATGTTTATTGACGTATCTATTCAAACAAAACTGAGCTTCATCGCTAACCAAAATTTGCTTTTGGGGCCAAATTTGCACAATTGGGAAGAAATTTTTGTCACAAATATTCATTTGCCAAAAAGAAAACAAAATAGAATACTTTTCTTTGGACTCAAAACGATCGTCATCTGAGTGGATAACAACTGGTGAACCTCGTCCAAAGCGCCTGAAAGCACAACAATCGGTTGGAAAGGTTCTGGACTCGATATTTTGGGATGTGCGTGGTGTAATATTCATTGACTGTCTTGAGAAAGGAACAGTGTATATTTCGCCATATCTCATAAGGCGCCATCGTCGTCACTCGAAGTCGACACACACATTTTTCCAGTTACTTACTCGTTGCCAAAAACAATTGAATGTTGTCGACAGCTTCTATCTATCGCTTAGACCGAAGGCCTATCAAAGCATACACAATTGGTGTCGAAGACGAATGTATAACCAAGTGTGACGACGATGACGCCTCTTGGAATATGGGGGATTATTATATAGCGTTGTTGGAGCGTTTGAAAGCCGAAGGCAAAGAAAGAAATGTTGTTTTATCCAGACAACACACCGTGTCACAAATCAATCAAAACAATGGCAAAACTACATGAATTGAACTTCGAATTGCTTCCACATCCTACGTATTTGCCAGATTTGGATCCCAGCGACTAGAAATTTTACACGAATGAAGAGATTAACGCTGAAACGGAGGCCTATTTTGAGTCAAAAGATAAAGCGTTCTACAAAAGTGGTATTGAAATGTTAGAGCGGCGCTGGAATGATTGCGTTGCTCTTGATGGAGATGACGTTGATGAATTAAGCTAATTTTGAACCAAAAAAAAAAAAAAAAAAAACTGTGTTTTCTTTGTCAAGTCCATGTGTTAAGCTCTTTGATTGTGGGATCATCGACAAGGAGCCTGTCAGGCTGTCTTTTGAACATCTTCAAGTACATAAATGCACAAAATAAACGACAAATGAAAACTTTAAAATTGCTGATATACTCTACTCTACATCAAATTGTTGAACTTTGTCTGGTTCGTTATTAATGTACCATAAAAAAGTACATAAGGTATGTGACAGCCTTTCAAACTTCTGCTAAGCAAAACCAAAAAGAGCTTATTTAAGCACGTCTACAACTTTTTATATGCTCCTAATACTTCCTTGTCTTATTACATTCATGTGAGTGGAAAACATTGAGATTAAACACACATACACACCTCTTTTACCTTAGAAATATTTAAGAAATTTTGCCATCCTTTCTTCAATTTGCAAACTAATCATAAGCTTAAGTATTGTTTTGTCTACATTCCTAATGCAGCATTACGCTCAATTCAAGTCTTTGTAGTAGATAAAACTTACCGCTGGCACTAAATGAACTGCACCAGTGCGGTGCAGTTTAGTGTCCTTAAAGTAGGGCACAAAAAAATCCTTTTAACAATACAACTGAGAATAAAAGGCAGGCAGGCAGGCAGGCAGGCAAGCAGACAGACAGACAAATAGACAGACAAACAACAACAAAAAGTAAAATATTTTTTAAGATTCATTCATTCAATATGTATCATTGTGCTTCGTACGAGTATTCATGCTGCTATGAATAAAATACTACTTGGAATAAGGACAGATATTTTGTATTGTAAAAACTACTTTAAATAGAATGAGGGGGAAAAACGTGCTTTAGAAAAAATTTCTAAATGATGGCAAAAAAACGACAACAACAGCAACAACAACAACAAGGCATATTGACAATAAAAGAATACTGACATGCACAGAATAAAACGGTCAAACGGATGGCCGGTGGGGTTGGGCTGAAGGCTCTCTCTCTCTCTCTCTCTGCTTCATACTCGTATGCAGGCACATAAAACTTCAACAGGATTTTCAAGAAAGACACGTAAATGGCAATAATATTCAATGACATGAAAAACCATAATAAATAAACGATAACACAAGGGGAGGGGAAAACTTCAAACATTAACAAAAAAAAAAAAAAAAAAAAAATACAGAAATAAAACAAATAAAATATACAAAACGGAAGGAAGGAAGCTCAACATTTAGTAGAATGGTACAAGTTTAACAAGATTATCGATAACGAAAAATAAAAAATAATAGTCAGGATTAAAGCAAAAACATAAATGCAAACCAAGATGGAAATGTTAGCGCCGAAAGCACAACAATTTCCAAAAACTCACATGCCAAACGGTCGTATTTTTTAAAATTGCAAAAAAAAAAAAGTATTCTGACAATCAAGCTACCCTCTTTTTTTTAAGGTTGGTCGTTAGTGGAAAAGTTTTCGTGTGCAATGAGCATTTGGGGAATAATATTTGAAAATAAGATGATAATAACAAAACTCAAATCGAATAAGAGAAAAATTGCTAAGGACAATTTATTTTTTAATAAAAACAGGACAATTTTTTCCTTTCCAAGCAAATTTTGCGCCAGCAGAGGTGATTATTTGAGCAGTATTAAGTTACTACCTAATTTCCGTAAGAAGCCAAAGTTTTGGCCAAAGGTAAGAAGCTAATATCTCGTGATAACCAATCAACGCTTTTGTAAAAAAATGTCAGCAAAATCTGGTGTAGTACAAAACTCACAAAACCAGTTTGAAATAACATCAGTAAATCAGTTCGATTTCTATAGCAACATATGGGGGTTTCTGGACTTGACCATTTTTTAACGTGTACAACTACGTTGTCAACTACGTTTTTCTTTTCTTACCCGGCATTTACACATGCAAGTTCGAAAAAGTCAATACATTCAAACTTTTTTACCAATATATACATATTTTTCTTACTTACAATCAAGGCGAATTCAGAACAGGTAGCCTTCTTAGTACAACAATACAACAACACAAAAAACAACATGGTTTTCGCCCTATATAAAATTGCCAATGTATCAAAAACATACTGAATTCGCCTCAAATTTTATTGAACAAATCAGTATTGCCGGGAACCTAAATTAATTTTCCGCAGCCAAGAGCTCGATATTATACAAAATCCGAAAAATTCTTTTAGTTTTTTGAAAATATAAAAATTAAGGAAGAACAAATTTTTAAATTGTAATAATAATCAATTGTCTTTAAATTTTTACACTTTTGAATATATTAAGTGGAAATTTTTTTTAGCAAACTTAAAAGATTAAAAACTGGAAATTAGGAATATATTATAAGTCTCTTGTACGGTTTCTTCATTGTTTTTTGCTAGAGAAGGTATAAGAAATTGTTGATGATGATTTGAAACTATCAAGGAAACAAACAAAATATTGGAATTAGGAACTTATTAAAAGTTTTGTAAATCAACGAGAGTAAGACTAATAATTTTAATGTAAAATATCAGGGCTGTTCTGCAAATCACTTTTTGTGAAAGTGATTTGAAATCACACAAAAAATGTTCTGCACACAAAATATTTTTGAATTTTGTGATTTAAATCGGTTAGCTAACTTGAAATCAATTTGAAATCACATCCCAATTTTTGCACGCACTTTATTATGAATTTCATAATTTATTACATTAATAAATAACTTAATGTGTTTTCCATTGATTATTTAAGTAAAATCATTTATTTTATACGAAATAATTCATTAAATTAAGAAAAAAACTAGATACACACGTTTTGTTGCAAAATTTGTTGTATTATTTTGTGATTTGCTTTATTGGTTCATTTTATTTTACCTTTTATATTTATTAGAAGGAACTAACCTTATTTTGCAAACAATACCGCGAATGAAAAAATTCAACCTGAAAATAAAAATATCAGTAAATTGAACCAAAAAACAGCAGTGTTTTGTGCTTTAGAAGAGTATAAATTACATCGAAAATCACAAAAAATTGTGATTTGCAGAACAGGCACAAATCACATTTGTGCTTTTGAAACGGCATGTGCTTTGAAATCACGTGATTTTTAGAACAGGCCTGTATAAATACATTTTGGATGTATTATACGTGTGGAAAATTATTTTTAGGTTAGATTTATTTGCAACGACATGCAGATTATTTTTAGTTGAATAACATTTTCGCTATAATAAATTTTAAATTTACATGTGCAAATATATATTTATGTCTAATAACAAAATTTTTAAGGTCTTCAAAACAATTTGTGTCAGATTAAGAAAATAAGTTTTGAAAACGTAAATGTTATTAACAACAATGAAGTATTTTCAATTGATAAATATATTTCCTTACGGAGCAAAATGTGATGATGCTGTAATATAGAAAAAAATTATGAAAAAATTTAACTGCACAAAAATTATTAGAAATTTTTTATTTTGTTCCAATTTTTGATAAAAATACGAATACATGCTAAGGGGCAACGCTGAAATAAAATGTATTCAAATTGCGTATCTATTTTCAAAAACACGATTAACCCATTACTGTCGAAATAAAACTGGAAGTAATTATTAACAAAAAAGTTCATTTTTTTTATTCATTGTATACCAAATGTACATACATATATAAAAGCATTAAAGAAATAATAAATGGGTGGATCAGGGTGGTGGTAGCTAAGTGAAAATATCGAAAGCAAATGTTTTCAATACATACTGATTTTAAAAATTGTTTGCATTGGCAGCGCATTATTTTATTTCATTTTTCACTTCATTTATTTCAATTTTTTTAATCGAGTTCATAGGGCCCGCTAGCTGGTGAAAATAATATACAATTTCCATATTTTTTTTATTTTCCTATATTATCTATGCCGCCAATATTTTACTATGCCTATATTTATTAAAAATATCGATACAGAACACCCACGAAGATTTCATACTACAAATTTCAACAATAAATTGGACTGACCTCCCTAAGTTGTGTGCATATTGTAAAATCAATTTTAAAATTGTTGCCTTTTTTGGAAAAAAAATAATTTCATCCATATTTTTGTCATCAAATACTATTTTAAATTAAATATTTTTCATCAAATACAAAAAAAAAAAAAATTATGCGAATAAGAAATTTTAAAATAAATTTCGCTTTCATTTTTCTATATTTAAATTGTTTAGCTACAAAATTAAAGTAATTTTTAATAGATTTTTACACAGTGATGACATTTAAAAAATGAACTTTCACTTGTTTGTGTAAACACAAAAGTAACTTGCGAGACATTCCACAATTTTTCCGACATTTTCAATAATAATATGTATACTGAACTTACTGTAAGTTACTTGTATGTCTAAATGCTACTTCACTGCATCAAAATTCACTTACAACTGAATTTGATTGCAACTTGCTCTTGCATGTGTAAATGCTGGGTAAGAAAGGAAAAACTTTAACTAAAACCCGATGTAGAAATGTACAAAAACCTAAAATTTTGTTTTCAAAATCAGCAAGCTCTCTAATAAGTTTGGATGCGCTTCATAATTTTGTTTCATAGATAAGGAAGCAATTAAATATTTTAATTAATTCTTTTTCAGAATTTGTTATACTCATCATTGATTAATATGGAGGCAATATCAATAAAAAAAACCGTGCACACAAGCCATATATATAGTCCTGCTGAAACCAAATGTCGTTCAAGTCCTTGGAAATCATTCGGGTCAAAACTAATCGGTAATCATGGTACGATAACGATTGCTATTCCCAGTAACATGACGATCGTTATTGTTGACTAAAATCTATGGTCCAATAATGCCGCCTGCATGCAAACCGCACTAAACAGCTATTTGTTGTGCATGAAGTGGGGATTCATGTGGATTTCATCAGACCAATAACGCATATTTTACTTATTGACGAACATATTGAGCCAAAACGAGTTTCGTCACTAAAGATGATTTTGCGAGGAAATTCATCATCTTGGCGCATCTTCTTCAGAGTCCAATCAGACAACATACATCGTATGAAATGGTCCATCGGTTTCAGTTCGTAAGTCAGTTTAATCTTGTATGAGTGTAAACCAAGATTATTATGCGAAATGCCCAGAGCTTGGGAACATCTTGCAATCGACTGATTTGCTAACGACGCTGAACGACAGCGATATTTTTGTCACTTCGACCAACCCATTGTCTCACTGGCACGACAGCATCACACAAGACTAAAATTTTTGCACTAAACTTGTTAGTGCTAGTCTACTAGAGCTAAAATAGCGACCGAAAATTGAAGTTAACAATAAACTCATTGTTGCTTTATTTACTTGAAATTTTGCATTCTTTAAATCATGTATGTTTGCTGGTTTCTTCATTATGTTTTTAGTTTTATGTCGTTTGTGTGGATATGCGTGTGTATTTATGAAAATCAGATTAGCGGGTGCACAATGGGTTAGAAATGATACAAATTCGTCTTTTGTATTTTGGCAGATATTATTAGAGCAAATTTCTTTTTAAATTCTCAATAATTTATTTAGATTGTTGGGATATAAAGTTGAATGTTTGAAAAAAGCTTTCAAAAATTTCCAAAGTATACTGATGATTAGGGTAGCTCCTATGAAATGTCAACGTATAGACCGCTGGGAAACATAAAAAACAAGCAAACGCTGTACAAACAATGTGGGCAATTAACAAAATGCATATGTGATTCAATGAATATAGATGAATGAGATGAATATAGATAGAAAATAATTAAATGCTCGGTGGCTTAGTGGTTAAAGCAGTTGATCATGATACGTCATGACCCGAGTTCAAATCCCAGTGGGTGCTGATGAGTAGTGTAGCGACTACGAAACAGCTAGTTGTCCCCCAGCTAAAGATTTGATTATTATTTTTCTTGTCTTCTTCAATCAAAATTATTGATCACAGCAGATTTGTATTGTAAAAAAATCCTTCTTAAGAAAGAAAAAACCTGAACTATAACCCGTTGTACAAATGTAAAAACCAAAAATTTAATTTACAAAATTATAAAAGTTCATCAAAAATTCAATAAATTTATAGAAAACAAGCTGTTTATAATTTTTTGATTGGTATCAATGTTAGAGGCTAGTATAGTGAATAAGACTCAATTGTTTAAAAATATACTAAATTTAAAAATTAACTAATTAAATTTGCTGCCAATGTGATAACTACCTGAAAAAGTTCACCTTGTATTTTTATTTTTCTATCCTTATCTAACATATGAAATAAAATTTATAACACAAAATAAAATGAGTCATAAAAATGCTTGAAACTTGAAAAAAGGCGATTTCCTCTTGTAGCCATTAAACAAAAAAAAAAAAAAAAAAAAAAAATCAAATAAAAACGTCTGAACAAACGGAAAAGTTTTTCGGGTAAATAGAACCATAAAATTGTAATAAAATTGTGTAACTTTTATGCGTGAAAAAATGCTGTATTCCTTCACCCACAATTTGCGCCCGCAGGAATCGTTTTTTTTTTTTTTTTTTTTTTGACAAATTTGTTAACATTTTTTGTAACTTTTACAACTTGTTTTCAAACTTCAAAGGCACGTAAAAAATATAATATGAGAAGCGAAAGAAATGTTTATAAAATAAAACAAATTCTTTGGAAAAAAAAACGAAAACAAAAAACAATAACAGAAAAAAAGAGTGTTTTACCGTCAAAAGGATATTTAAAAGTATTTTCGTAAACGTATGAAAGGATTTGGTAACACAAAGCTAAATTGGATTTTTCTTTAGAGCTCTCTCGTACGATATTTTATATTGGTAAGCAGAGAACTTTATATGATATTGCTTAAACAATGTCGCGCATTCAGTTAGACATTCCACGAAAGATAATATAAAGCAAAAGTTTACTTTATAAAACTTTCAAGCAGAAGAAATCATAAATCAAAATTATGCTCTTAGAAGTAAAACTATTAATTCAGGAATAGTCATAGACAACCAATCTCTCCCCAGGGGCTAAATTCCGTAACAATAAAGTTTTAAATGTTCACCAATTTCTGTGTTCACTTTTTATGTTTGTGTCCGGAATGGTGAGAATAAATAATTTTGACAGTTACAGTTGACACTTAGGAGTAATTTATTCATTTAAAAATGTGCGGTAAGTTTTAGTTTTTGTAAAATATTTTGAAGTTGGAAAAATAAACAGAAGTATTATGTTAACTAAAATTTCCAATAGACAACTTGCGTGGCAGCAGATTTGAGCATTCAGCATTCTGCCTTTACGAACACATTCATGGTTCTTACGAAATCGCATTTTATTGAGAAGCGAAAATTACTCCAGACGGTGAATTTTACTTTGAGTGTTCACTGCTAAAAAAAAAATTCATCATTGCGTTATCAAACAAATATTATAGTCATCGCACTGCTTTTAAGTACACAAAATGCAATCAAAATTACAGTCAATTTACCAATCTCGACAGCGTGCTTGCGTTCGCAATCTAAGCGAAAGAAAATTGATTTGGGTTCGTATAACTTTTTTCTATGCGAACAATGTGTCAAAACTCAATAAAAATACATAACAACACCGCGTTACACACATTCTGTCCAATGAACCAAATATGCTTTTTCGGAAAGGGAAGAAAAAATAAAAATACACGTGTATCGGCAATTTTCATGTACACATCACATTTTTTTTATAATATATAAAGCTCGTAGTGTCCGTCTGTCTGCCTGTGTGAAAGACTTTGGCTAAGTTTTTAACCCTTTTTCCGTGATCCAATCTAGCTGAATTTTTGCAGGTAGACTCGCGGAAATGTCTGTATCGCGTCAAACTTTTTAGAAAAATAGTTTTTTTTTATCAAAAAAATTGGTTGTCGGTTTTTTAAAGGTTTCAGTTCTTCAGAAAACCGAATTTTTTTTATTATTATTACGCATCGATGAAAAGTCTCCACTGCTCTGAAATACATATGAGGGTAACCAATTTTTGCAAACATTGAATTAATATCATAACAATAAACCAGGTTTTTCCCCTATCTTCAGGCAGTTTAAAAAATTTGTCATATGGAATAGCTGTTATTTTGAAATCAGACGCCACTATATTTCACTGTTTAAAGCGTGATGCAAAGAGTTCCACTGTTCTCCTCGACAAATTTCCGTCTCGTACAAGGTCATTGAAGTCGGCTTGTGTTACAAAATGCGGCACTGCAGTCCCAAGTTCACCGGATGTTGGTACAGATTCCGATACTCCTGAGCTACTATTGATTTTCCATCGCTTATTTCGGGAACATTACCAAAAATCCCCACTGAAGCCGCTATACGTTCTTCCAGTGAGTACAGACCCGCTGGAATAACCGATTCTACATTAGCGTAGCGAATTTTGTTGCAGCGAAAGTATTGGTACCCTTTAGTTTGAGGCAAAATTATGCGACCTTCCAACAGTAAATTTGCATAAGTTTCTATAGCAATAGTCGCACACGACTTCCGGAGTATACCACAAGTAAGCAACATAAGCAGTCTTGAATATTTTCTGAAACGAATTAACCACTGTTTTCATGATATTTTTCAAATTTTTACCTGGTGCGAATAAGCCACAAACGTAACAAAAGTTGTTTCGAGTCGGGCACTGCATTGATAAAGTGCAAATATGTAGAGTAGGATGGGTCGCAAAACAATACTTTTTTCCAGAACGCCTTAGTAGCTTAAAAATTTGTAGTCCTTTCAAGTTACGTTAAAAAAAAGAGAAACAAAATTTTTTTTTTCAAAAAAAATCTGAAAATTGATAAAAATCTATTTTTTTTAATTTGACGTAATACAAACATTTCCAGGAGTCTGCCTGCAAAAATTCAGCTTGATTGGATTACGGAAAAAGGGTTAAAAACTTATCTAAAATCTTTCTCCCCTTTCCGAAAAAGTACATTTGGTTCATGCGACAGAAAGAAAGTTCGTTTTCGTAACGCGGTGTGTTAAAGTTAGTTGTTCTTTGTTTGACGATTCTAGTGCACAGTGGTCATAGATTTATGTAATCAGGAGCCAAAACTACTACTATAGGTCTCAATGCAAAACTTGTTTATAAATATGTGAGAACTAATATATCAGGGCTGTTCTGCAAATCACTTTTTGTGAAAGTGATTTGAAATCACAAAAAAGGTGTTCTGCACACAAAATATTTTGGATTTTTGTGATTTTAAGCCGGTAAGCTAACTTGCATTCAATTTGAAATCACATCCTAATTTTTGCGCGTACTTTATTGTAAATTTCATTATTTATTACATTAATAAATAACTTAATGTGTTTTCCATTGATTATTTAAGTAACTAAAATCATTTATTTTATACGAAATAATTCATTAAATTAAGAAAAAACTAGATACACTCGTTTTGTTGCAAAATTTGTTGTATTATTTTGTGATTTGCTTTATTGCTTCATTTTATTTTACCTTTTATATTTATTAGAAGGAACTAACCTTATTTTGCAAACAATACCGCGAATGAAAAAATTCAACCTGAAAATAAAAATATCAGTAAATTGAACCAAAAAACAGCAGTTTTTTGTGCTTTAGAAGAGTGTAAATCACAACGAAAATCACAAAAAATTGTGATTTGCAGAACAGGCACAAATCACATTTGTGATTTTGAAACGGCATGTGCTTTGAAATCACGTGATTTTTAGAACAGGCCTGTATAATAAAATTTAAGTAATTTGTGTTGATAAGTGTTTGATGAAGTCATAAGAATTTGTTGAAGTGTTTTATTTTTATTTTTTTTTGACGGACATTTTAAGTGTTCATTGTCTGAGAACGAATATTGAAAATCGCTTCATAAATGTCAGTGTAACTAAAATATTTATTTTTCGGATGGACATTTCATCTGTCCAATGTTTAAACTTTTTTTTTAACATTTTCTGCCCCTTGGCAAACTTTTTCAAGAGAAAGCATCAATTCGTAAATGGCGGATTTTCTTAGAAATTCTTTTTTTAATTTCATTCAAATTGGTTCAGCGACTTAGGCGTGAAAAGCTAAAAGTATGTCAGTTCGGAGAAAAAAAATATTTTTTTTTTCTAGACCGTTAAACACATGCTCTTTTGACAGCAAAAAGTGTATTGGAGAGTTACTCTTTCGGACGGGAATTTCTTCAGCCCGATGTCCAAAATTTTTTTATTTTTAGGCCGTTGACACACCCTTTTGAAAGAAGAAAGAACCCGACTTCCTATATGTAATTTGTAATGCATATTTACAATGCATACACTTTGTAAACACATACGTAAACATTCTGGCAACGTCCAATGTTCCTAAACCTTTGGCAACTCATTTTTTTTTGAGTATCAGGTGTCAGAATCGCGCATCATTTTTATTTTTTATGCAAACAATTTTATTTTTGATGACTATTTTTCTCGGTATTTTTATTGTCCTTAATAAAAGTTGTCTCTTCGTTTTTCCTTTTTAATAAGTTTCTTTAGCAAATCAATATTTTTTGAAGGTTTAGCCTAAGATAATTATTCAACACTTGTCAACAAAATGGATAAATAATATTGTGCTACTTCCATTTTTCCAAAAAAAAAAATTATGTTATAACATGTGTTTAACATTTTCTTTATGTATGAGTTGCATAGCGACGTTTCTAATTGCCGATAAAATGCAACCAAAATTTCTCTGCAACACAAGGTTGTACTTAAGACATGTTTAGCATTGCATACGCATTTTTTTGCATTGAAACTTGCGTTTAGGAAGTCGACCAGAGTATTATAAGCGGTTCATAAATGGCGCGGTTTCCCAAAAATTTTCAAGTTTTTTTTTTGTGTATGAAATTCAATTTTGATGGGTACTTGAAAATAGTTCAAACGTTTCTTAGAATAGTAAGCATCAAATATCTTCATTTCGAGTAAAGATATTTTCAAATCTTATTTTGCCTGTAAATAGATAAAATCTTCATTCTGACAACACTGGCTTCCGTACTTGTGTTAAATTTTATCTCTTTTTAAGAGAAAATTATGCTGGTACTCATTTACAGAAAACTTACCCAGAAAGCAAGAACCACATCTAATACGGTGTTTGCAGAGTGACAAAAAAAAAATAAGGATATTTAATAACAAAGTACTTAAAGACTGTCTAGTGAAGACAAATAATATAAATATTAGCTAAATTAATGTTCTTGAAAAGAAGTTTTAAGCCGCCTACGAACATGAGTTTAAAAGAGCGCAAATGCTCTTAGATGTTTATTTTTTCTGCCTTAAAGGAACCACAAACAAATGTAAGTAATAAGATTCCCGCAAATATACACGTAACACCTGCTATTAAGGACATTTACATAAATAGAATCTAAAAAATCATTTTATAAATCTCTAATGAAACCAAATCTAAAGTTGTAGCTGAGCTGCTGCTTTAAAAGGACCTTTTGATTTATTTATGCTTAATAAACAATTTTCAGTTTGAGGATATACAAAAATATTATTTTCACAAACAACGTAGAGAAGAAGAAGAAAATGAATAAGAAGATAAAAACAAAAGACAAATACAAAGACATATATAAGACACGTATTTAAGATTTTACTATTTGCTAAGAGCCCTGGGGGGTTCTTATGAATTTTATAATTTCAGTAGTTTTGTGAGAATGTGTTTTTTATTTGAAAATAGAAAACGTAAAAAATATATAAATAATTTTAAGCGATATGGCCAGACATCAAACTGTTTCTTCAAACTAATGTGGTGTTTATGGGACACGAATAAGTGATATGTCTAGAAAATTTGTATGAAATACACTCAAAATATTGAATACATTTCATACAAATTTTCCAGACGTATCCCTCATTCGTGTTCCATAAACACCAAAAAGTTTTTTTTTTCATTGTGTTAGCGAGAATAAACCCTGCAAAAAAATGCGACTAGACCACAAAATGCGCTTCAGACTATCAAACAAGTCTTAAAATTTTCATTGGATTTTGTGAGACAAAAATGTAATGAAGTTTGCTGCGACTGTCAAAAAATCTAACGTACGATTACATTTTGTTTTCACACCATCACACCTAAAGTAAAATAAGAAATATGACTTGTAAATAAACAGCCAATTTGCTTAACGTTTGTCTGGTTTTAATATTTCTATTATTTGCTTTTATAAAAAATGCAACCCTGATCCAATAAACAAATTTCTAAATATGGTGAAATGTTATGGGATGTCAAATCTCTTAACGTATTATTTCTCATTTTCATAACGTTTTACATTCACACTATCACACTTGCACGTATGATCTGAATTTTTGACAAGTCTTAATTCAAAGTGTGATAGTCTGAAGTGCCCTTAAAGAATAGTCACAAAAACTAACGTAATTCTATCGCAAAAACGTGGCCTTTTTAACATTACGATGTCGTAAGGCTGGACCACATATAACCCAGTTTTACAATACATTAGAGTAGTCTCGAAACTACTCTATCTTACTCACTACTCTATTAGGTACTCCAGTAGTGCAATTCACAAACCTGCTTCGCGATTCTGTAATAGATTGCCTTCGTTTTAAATCAGCTGTTTTTATAGCCTTAGTTTCGAATTTTTATCACATTTTATTAACAATAAACATACAAACTCTTGTTTAACAATGAAATAGTCAAAGTCTCCATTACATATTGGGATGCGAAAGAAAATTGGTTTGTAATCGATGACTTGGCACCCTGTATTGCGTTTTCGTATTTTCTTTTCGCATTTAATAATCCCTTTCGCACATTTTATTTCAACATTCTTCGCTATTGTTTATTTTGCGATACCAGTGTTGCTTCATTTTCAAACTATTTTGCAAAAAAGTTTGCGCAAACAACACAAAGTACCAAATTATACTCTTATCGCATTTACCTCTCGCATCGAATTTATTTCCTAGCTGACTGAAGGTTGCCACCCTAGGGAACGTATTCCTAACCAGGGCACTCTGTTTTTCGGGCATAGAGGAGAAGGGGTCCCTCGTTTGTTGTAGCAAATAAAACTCTAGAAAGCCGCATGACTTTTGTTGTGTTGGCTTTCGAAACCCCCACCAAGAGCTTAAATTGGCAGAACGGGGATCAGCATGGCCTCCGGATGGCTCTGCTTGCAGTTCAAGCCGGGTTGGTTATGGTTGACTGAATCGTTCTGGCTGTGGTGGAAACCTAAAACCCCAGAAGGGGGTGTTAGTATCCCTGATAATTGTTTGGTGTGTGGCTTTTTTTGGAGACTAACAACCTCCCGAGGGCCTGTTGCCTTTACAACAGATACCTGTGCCGTAAGAAACCAGTGGTGATGGTTGACGGGTGAGTTGGCTTAAGGGCTGAGCTGGTAGTGGGCTTCGGCCTACCAACTCATTAAGCCTTGTCTTCCATTGATTGCTGGAAAATTGCATACAGGCGATTGCCCATGTGGCTACAAACATACGGCAAGAATTGCTACCTGCGTGCACTTGGTAAGCCATAATTCGCTCCTTGGAGTTGGTTCATCATCACATAAGGTCGTAAAGGCTGGTGTTGATGTAAATCTTTTTCACTCACTACCTATAGGCGGCCATTTCATAAGTAGACTTGAAATTATTTTCTTAGATATTAATTTTTTTAAGAATATGATCTAAATTGTCGCCTTCTGCATATCTGCTACATTTCCTAATGACATATATATACAAAAGCGACGCTTTCTGTACTGTATTTATGTTCATAAAGAATATTTTAGCCAAGTTACGGCAGATTATAAATTGAAATTTCAAAAATATGCTCTTTTTACTTTTTAATCGTACAATTTTGTTGGTGGCATCGTCATCCTGTTAAGCCCGTTTCCTGTTTTATCGTGAAATAAATAAACTTGCCACGCCTTGTTTTATTATTAAAAATATTTTTCTTATACTTATATATTTAACACAATTAAGTTTGTTTTCTTTAAAGTAAGAAACAAAAATAGAACATTTAATGTGTATACACTATAGGTCTGCACAATTTCATCTGTATTCTTGTAGTACACGTGTGGTGGCAAGGAATACTTATTTGAAGGTACAGAGCTGCAAAAATACACATATTTTAAGTACAAATAATTTATTCTAGTCAAACTAGTTTTTGTTATTCCTCTAGCTTGCTGCTACTGAATGACCCGTCTATTCACCTGTATGTGCGAACAGACATATAGTTATGCGATGACATAACTATCTAAAGCAGTAATTGGATTTTTTCACGATTTTATGGCATGTGACAGCGTCTTCTTGGAACCATATCAATATCATCCGATATCAATGGAGCAAACTACGTTATCATGTCGCGATATCCAGCATAAGTAACATCCATTGCTTGACCAGCCTTAATTTCCGAAAAGTATAGTCCAGCTCAAAATTTACTTCAAACAGATGCATTTGCTGTTGGACAATCACATCCAGGTGCTCAATAGAGCAAAAGCGGCTATTTTGGCGATTAAGAAAACCATCAATGTGAAAAATAATTTTTCTAATAAGTACATTTAAAAATAATTCCTTGATAAAAAAAATTTGCATAAAATAATTATCAACCCAAAAATATATAAGACATTTTTTCTCATGTTTCTCATGATAGCTACAATCAACACTGCCACCCTGTTTCGGGTTGACGTTGAGTTCTGCGATACTCCGTATGTAGCTGTCTATGTCAAAATTACACGGGAGCTGCCCTAATCGTCAGTATACTAGGAAACATTTAAAAAATATTTTCAAACATTTAACTATCATGCATGTTCTGAGAAACGCAAATCGCTTAAATTTAGCGTTTTCTATTTGAAATATAGGTGTTAGGAATAGCTTTATCGCGCAGCGTATGTGTGCATTACATTAATTGATAATAAATTATCCATTTAACGAACTATTTACGCAGAGTAATACCATTAGGCTTTAGTTGTTATGAATTGAAGTTTTTAAGCCTGAAGGCACAGATCTATAGTGAGTATATGCTTCAGAGAGCTTCCTGAAGTTTGAAATTATTGTCCGCGACGCCGAATAAAGGTTTCTGCTTTGCCTTATCAACCACGCTCTAGTACATTGTATCCATGTTGACATATGATTGGCTGGTTTTTGGATGACCAGGGTGGAAGGTGTCTCCAAAGAACACATTCTCCCTGAGTTTTACAATTAACTTCTAACAGTTGACGTAGTTAGAACACTATTCCCAGCTTTTTTATGAAAGTTTTGAGCTGCCGCCGCCAAACTTTCATTATTTTTGAAATATTCAGGGGTGTCATAGAAACCAAGTCGGTTTTAACATTTCTCGGTTTTGAAAATCAATATTGATTTTATTTGGTGTCATGAAACCAAGTCGGTTTCGTTATCTTCGAATCCAATTAAAACCAATATTCGAATCAGCTGTCTTTTAGTTTTATATATGTAGTTGTTGACAATTCAAACAATTAAGTTTTTTTGTTCGCTATTTTTAGCTTCTACCATTTATACCAATAAAAATTATAAATAGCTTGTTTTCTATGTTTCCCAGCTATCTATATGTCGACATTTCATAGGAACTGCCCTAATCATTTCCAAAATCTACTGATGATTAGGGCAGTTCCTATGAAATATCGACATATAGATAGCTGGAAAACATAGAAAACAAGCTATCTATAATTTTTATTGTTGACAATTTTAATTACAATTTTTGGAAAAAATATAAAGTTTGGTTAGTAAAAATTTTGTTTTAATAAAACAAATATATAAAATGAGCATTGCTGTTGTTCTACATTTACTGCTAGAGGAGGAGTGCTCAGAAAAGATAAGAAGACAAATTTTACGAGATTGCAGCAATCCGCTTTAGCTGCGTTCATATTTAAAACTGCTTTCCAGGTTCATAGGATTCTACAGGCTAAACAAAAACGCTTTTCGTACAGTCCTAGACAAAATCAAAGAGCACCTGTTTCATTCTAAAATTCCGCCACTGCTGCAACTTGCAGCTTCGTTGCGGTTTTTAGCTGAAGGGTCCTATCAAAGAGCTGTTGGAAACGACTCCAGCATATGCATATGGGTAGGAGCACAGTATCGACCCCTAGCAAGGTCTGGATGTTTGTCCATAAACTCCACGATTATGAAGGTTTGCGTTTTATTTTTATGTATGTAGTTATATATTTACTTTTTTAACATAAAATTTACTTACATTTGTGCAAATATATAGCTCCAACACAAAAACAAAGGCGCACGAATAAAAACTGTGAACTGTTAACTACTTGGTTTGTTATCAATAGAAAAACCAATATCACTATTTTCTGTGACACCTAAAACCAACACTATTTCTAGTTCGAACATAAAACCGATAATATTAGAATTTATGACATCAATTCATTTTTTGTCGTTTTCAAAATCAATTCCAATAATATTGGTTTCTATGACACCCCTGATTGTTCAATAATGAAAGCACTTAGTTCTATAGTGTAACGCTGCAATTCTAGTAAATGTTTTTTTTTTTGCGCTACCAATAATTTACTGCATAAATGAGAACAACAATCAAATCTTGCATTAAATTTGAGACCCTGTATTTGCCAATCAAATTAATTGATTCATTTTCTTTATTGTTTGGGTATCAAGAAAGTTTCAATATAAAGGGTGGTTAAATTTCAAGGGCCGATGTTGATTTGGAATAAAACGCAAACTATTTAGGAAATTATTGCAATTTTATTTTATTATGATATATTAGTATTACTCAATTATGTATGGAACAAAATATCGGCCAAATGAGCGCCGCGACCACGGCGGCACACCTCCATCCGATGGTCCAAATTTTCGATGATCCTGAGGCATAATAGAGGTTCTATGCCCTTAATGTACCGAATTATCTCATCCTTTAGCTGTTGAATTGTTGCTGGCTTATCGACGTATACCTTTTCTTTCAAATAACCCCAAAGAAAAAAGTCCAACGGTGTCAAATCACATGATTTTGGCGGCCAATTGACATCCCCATTACGTCAGATAACACGGCCATTGAATTTGTTGCGCAAAAGAGCAATTGTTTCGTTAGCTGTGTGGCAAGTGGCACCGTTCTGCTGAAACCACATATCGTCTACATCCATATCTTCCAATTCGGGCCATAAAAAGTTCGTTATCATCTCACGATAGCGAACACCATTCACAGTAACTGCCTGACCGGCCTCATTTTGGAAAAAAATACGGCCCGATGATGCCGCCAGCCCATAAACCGCACCGACAGTCACTCTTGGATTCTCATTCGCCCAAATGCGGCAATTCTGTTTATTGACGAATCCACTGAGGTGAAAATGTGCCTCATCACTGAAGATGATTTTCTTCGAAAATTGATCATCATTTTCATAATAAGTCTGGATAACTTTAACACGTCGTTGGATTGTGTATCTCTCAATGGTTCAAATTGAGTAAGTCTGAAATAGAGAAATGTCAAATAAAATTTGGAAAAAAACTTGGCGTTTAGGTGTGGTTCACATTCAACATCGGCCCTTGAAATTTAACCACCCGATATATAGTTTAATCGAAAAAAAGAGTTTTACATTTGCATCAAAAACTTATTTGATGCAGACCTTTAGTATGCTCGTAATTGCAAGATAAAAAAGTAGCAAACAATAAGCCAGCAGGGTATATGATAAAAATAGAACATTCACTAGCAAAACTATACAGCTGACGCAATAATCTTACAAGTTCTTAAACATAAGGTGTCCTTATTTCCTTTCTTTCTAGTGAAATAAAGGATATCCCTAAAACAATGAAATAAATAACTGGCATCAACTTTTTTGTTTTGTTTTTGTTGTTGCTGTTTTGTGCTGATGGAGTATGACGACTGACATTTAGCAACAAAGTGCTCAAAACTGGCTTCTGTGTTTTGCATCTTTATATGTACACTATGTGCAGGGTGTTTTCTATAGAGGTACAAAACTTTGAAATGAAACAAAGCAAAGATTGACATGAAATTTACTTTATACAAAATATAATCTGCTGGCAATACGATTTAGATATGACTTCTGGCAAATGAACTCTGAACGCTGACTCAAACGTAGTCTAATCTGGAGCTTCAATATTCCAAAAATGTTTCTAACTCTTTTTGTCGTATATCGACAATAGCTCAGCGAGGTGGTCAATCTTTTAGGGCTTATCGGTGTAGACGGGCGTTTTCATATGACCGCACAGAAAGCAGTGGGCCGGCGTTAAATTGCATGACTTTGGTATACAATTCAAGGGTACGAAACGTTAAACTATTTCCCAGTTTCCACTATGCAAGTCTTATTGCTGAACTGATTAACTTTTAGAGAACGGGGTGATGTATTTTACCTCATCCAGTAAACGAGTACATATTTGCATGTACTTCGTTTACGTTTTACTTTCATATTCGTATGTATACTATTCAAGCTAAAATCAGTTCAGTTTAAGCAATAAGACTGTTACAGTGTAAACGGCAAAGAAAGTTCAAAGAAGAAAATGAAAAATTGCAATATTATTTTCTTGTAACGAGTGATTTTTTTGCTATTATCTTTTTGGCAACACTAGTTTTGACAGCTCACGCACGTTTTGTATCTTGTGTCACTGTCAAACATCGTCAGTTTGGTCTATAATTTAATCATGAATCGTCTTACAAACGAACAACGCTTGCAGATTATTGAATTTTATTACCAAAATGCGTGCTCTGTTAGGAAAGTTCATCGCGCGCTTCTTCCATTTTATGGTTAGTTTAATCGACCTACTGAGGCTTCTATTCGGGCTATTGTAAAAAAATTTCGCACCAAATTTACATTGTGGGACATTAAACCACCAACACGCTTACGTAGAGTGCGAACTGAAGAAAATATCGCAGCCGTATCGGCCAGTGTTGGTGATGACCGTGAATTATCGATTCGGCGCCGTTCGCAGCAATTGGGCCTCTGTTACTCCACTACATGGAAAATACTGCGGAAGGATTTGGGTGTGAAGCCTTATAAGATACAGCTGGTGCAAGAATTGAAGCCCAACGACCTACCACAACGCCAAATTTTTGGTGAATGGGCTCTTGAAAAGTTAGATGAAGATCCACTTTTTTATCGAAGAATTGTGTTCAGCGACGAGGCTCATTTCTGGTTGAATGGATACGTGAACAAGCAAAACTGCCGTATTTGGAGTGAAGAGCAGCCAGAAGCATTGCAAGAGCTACCAATGCATCCACAAAAAACAACCGTTTGGTGCGGATTATGGGCTGGCGGCATCATTGGGCCGTATTTCTTCAAAGATGATGCGAATCACAACGTTACTGTGAATGGTGAGCGCTACCGTGCGATGATAACAAACTTTTTTTTGCCCAAAATGGAAGAGCTTGACTTGCATGACATGTGGTTTCAGCAAGACGGTGCCACATGCCACACAGCACGCGAAACAATGGACCAATTGAGAGGCGAGTTCGGTGAACAGTTTATTTCACGCTTGGGACCAGTCAATTGGCCGCCCAGATCGTGCGATTTAACGCCTCTAGACTACTTTTTGTTGAGCTATGTTAAGGCTAATGCCTATAGCGACAAGCCCGCTTCGATTGACGCACTGGAAGCCAACATTGCCAACATTATTCGTGAGATACCGGCCGAAATGTTGGAAAGACTATGCCAAAATTGGACTAAGCGGGTGGACCATTTGGGGCGCAGCCGCGGCCAACATTTGCATGAAATAATTTTCAAACATTAAATTATATCGACCCAACTATCGATCCAAATAAATATTTCATGCATTTTTCTGAATTTTATGTGTTTTTTTTTTTAATTTCCGATAGTTCTTATAAAATCACCCATTATAATAGATTGAAGACCATATGTTTCCTAAAAGGACGAATACAAAAAAAAAAATCTTTAACTTTTTTATATTATTGTAATACAATTTATTCGATGTCCGTATGCCATGATACCAAAATGAAAAATTTCGATAATTCTGCTCGATATCGTATGCGGTGATTTGGCCCCTGGCTAAAGCTTGATGATCTCTATGGATTTCACGTTACCATTTCAACAGGTCTATATTTAATTAAAATATGAACTTCACGAGTGTATATTTGACTTCAATTATTTTTCCCAAAAGTGTTTCCAAAAACACCTTCGAGTCTCCGGGGTGACTAAAACAAATTTGTCACTGGTCTTGTAGACAAAAGACACATTTTGTTTTCTCCCATAAAACATTAAAATTTTGTTAAATTTTTTCTTTTTTCCTCATGTCTAATTGCATCATTACATTAACGGAGATAGAAAACGGGGTTAAAGTGTTGTTTTTGTGTGGCATGAAACAAAAATTCGTTATGCATTTTGGCATAGAAGTGCCAATATAAATTTATGAAATAGGAAAGACACTTACAATCACATACATATGTACTTACATATGTCTGTATGTATGTAGATGTGTGCAAAAATTAGTTTTCATTTATTGCAAATATATTTATGTGAGCACAGTTTTAATGACAGTTGTCACCTTAAAATGTTCGCATGTTAAGCAACGATAAACTGTATTTAAAGAGAAAAATTTTAATTAAAATTTTTGTTTAAAATGTAACTAAATAATATTGCGTGCGGTAGATCATAGTTTAAATGACAAGAAAAAAATTTATTGGTTACTCATGCAATGTTAAAGAAAGAACAAAAAATAATAATAATACATATTTATTTGTGCTTATGCATGTAGTATATACATGTGTGTGTGTGTTAGTGTTTAATATATTTGGGGCTGTCAATTTCTATTTGAAAGCCATTAAAAGTATAACCACAAATTACATGTAAACATAACTGGCGTTACACTTTGTATATTATGTGTAATGGGCTGTACTTGATTACATTAATAATTACATGTAATTGATATTTCTTTTTTATTTAAATATGAGTACTAGACTTGTCAACTTAATATATTGTTACGATTTTACATACTTCTAACCCATTGTGCAGCCGTTAATTGGCTTGTTATATGTGTACTAACTGGCAGATTTGTTGAAGATAAATCGTCATTTTGAAGATTATCTTTTAGATAAAAGCATCATTTATAATCAATCGTTTTCTTAAAAAATTTTTCCGTAAAAATTAATTATTAACATCATGGAATTAATTAAAGGCCCTGGTTCACTATCCTACACGATCGTACGATTCATTCACAGGAAACTATTTCAAAAGTCTGGCCGACTTGAAAAAATCGTTTCAAAATGGCGTTGTAGGCCACGCTATTATACAAGTACGATTGAAATAATATATATACACAATAAAAAAATTAAAAACTTTTATTAACATAATCATTTTGCATTACTTAAATTTTTTTCCTCGAGGCACCAACAATATTTTCATATTTTTCACAATATATACCACACTAATCGCACAGTAGCCATCATGTTTTTAAAAGTTTCATAAAATTTTTCAAATCGCACGATTTGTCAAAAACTCTGTCGCACGGTTGGTACTTTTTCAGCACACATGCTTTATTTAGTAGACCGCACGATCGTGTATGATAGTGTAGCAAGGCCTTAAGTATGGAACTGGTTTTCAGCACTGTGATTTATCATTTTAGCATTGTAAAAATTTATAGTTAATAAATACATTTGAACCAGCCTAGCAGCACATATGTAATATTAACATTACGTTTACGAGGGCAGTTCGGAAACTTCTTAGCCTAGCGCAAAAATCGCGGTATAAAGAGAAAAAAGTTAAGTGTTTTGGAAACTTCCATCTCTGCTATGAACACATGTTAAATTTTGTTTCGATCTGGTAACTCCTTCATATAGAAACAGGTGTTCACAAAAGACGCATCCGCGATTTTTTTACAGTGGAAAAATTAGAAATGCGTGGTGTCATTATATATTTACATAAAAAAGGTTTATCGGGGCAAGAAATTCATAATGATATGGTGAATGTGGTAGGTGAAAGTGCTCCTTCATATGCAACAGTAAAAAATTGGGTTGCTGAATTTAAACGTGGTCGCACAAGCAATGAAGATGAACCACGTAGTGGACGTCCTAAAACAGCAACAACAACAGAAATTGTAGCAAAAGTGCATGATGATATGGTATTAAATGATCGACGAATGAAAGTGCGTGAAATAGCTAATACCATGGGCATCTCGAAACATCGAGTCCATTTAATTTTGCGTGAAGAACTGCAGATGAAAAAGCTTTCTGCAAGATGAGTGCCGCCGCATTTGTTAACAGTCGACCAAAAACGCATAAGAATAAACATTTCTCAAGCTTGTTTGGATCGTTTTAAGCGAAATAAAATGGATTTTAAGCGTCGTTTTATAACTGCTGATGAGACATGGATCCACCACTATACTCCAGAGGCAAAAAAATTATCCAAACAATGGACTGAGGCTAAAGGAAGTGCCCCAAAGAAGGCAAAAACAATTCAATCGGCTGGTAAGGTAACAATACCTTACCAGGTTTTTTTAGGACTTCAAAGGTATTTTATTGAATGACT
This sequence comes from Thecocarcelia acutangulata, assembly GCA_914767995.1. Lineage (NCBI taxonomy): Eukaryota > Metazoa > Arthropoda > Insecta > Diptera > Tachinidae > Thecocarcelia > Thecocarcelia acutangulata. Next base: position 31,323,834 of record OU612094.1, on the reverse strand, counting down.
ATCTGCAAAAGGGTAAAACAATAAATTCAGAGTACTATTGCAACCTTTTGGATCAATTAAATGTACAAATGCGAGACAAACGTCCTGGCTTACAACACAAAAAAGTAATTTTTCATCAAGACAGCGCACCGAATTAAAGTACGAGTTGCTTGACCACCCACCTTATTCTCCTGACTTAGCTACCAGTGACTTTTACCTGTTCCCAAATTTAAAAAAAAATTCCTTGCTGGCAAGCGTTTTACCTCAAATGAAGAAGCAATTACAGTTGTAAACCACTACTTTGAAGACCTTGAGGAAAACTATTTTAATCAAGGGATAGAATTGCTAGAAAAGCGTTGGACTAAGTGTATTGAACTTTCAGGAGATTATATTGAAAAGTAAAAATATTTTTGAAAAACTAACTATTCTCTTTCATTGATAGGCTAAGAAGTTTCCGAGCCGCCCTCGACACCGGACATTCATAACCGGTAAGTCGTAATGACAGCAAAACGATCGATACGAATAGTGAAATTGCTAGAATTGCAAAATTTATGAAAGCAAATATCGATATACTACATTTTTCATTTTATAACCATTTTTAAACCCATTTCTATTACCCTATCTAAACAAATCCAAGCAAATCTTTTATTCAGTTTTCATTGCAAATATTCTACATGTATATTTGTCAAGAACAACTACTTACATACGTATCTAAAGGGTTAAATTTCAAGGGCCGATGTTGATTTTGAATAAAACACAAACTATTTAGGAAATTATTGTAATTTTATTTTATTATGATATATTGGTATTACTCAATTATGTATGAAACAAAATATCGGCCAAATGGGCACCGCTACCACAGCGGCACACCTCCATCCGATGGTCCAAATTTTCGATGACCCTGAGGCATAATGGAGGTTCTATGCCGTTAATGTGCCGAATTATCTCATCCTTTAGCTGTTGAATTGTTGCTGGCTTATCGACGTACACCTTTTCTTTCAAATAACCCCAAAGAAAAAAGCCCAACGGTGTCAAATCACATGATCTTGGCGGACAATTGACATCCCCATTACGTGAGATAACACGGCCTTTGAATTTGTTGCGCAAAAGAGCAATTGTTTCGTTAGCTGTGTGGCAAGTGGCACCGTCCTGCTGAAACCACATATCGTCTACATCCATATCTTCCATTTCGCCATAAAAAGTTCGTTATCATCTCACGATAGCGAACACCATTCACAGTAACTGCCTGACCGGCCTCATTTTGGAAAAAATACGGCCCGATGATGCCGCCAGCACATAAACCGCACCAAACAGTCACTCTTTGTGGGTGCATTGGTTTTTCGACAGTCACTCTTGGATTCTCATTCGCCCAAATGCGGCAATTCTGTTTATTGACGAATCCACTGAGGTGAAAATGTGCCTCATCACTGAAGATGATTTTCTTCGAAAATTGATCATCATTTTCATAATAAGTCTGGATAACTTTAACACGTTGTTGGATTGTGTATCTCTCCATGGTTCAAATTGAGTAAATCTGAAATAGAGAAATGTCAAACAAAATTCGGAAAAGAACTTGGCGTTTAGGTGTGGTTCACATTCAACAACGGCCCTTGAAATTTAACCACCCGATATATAACAGATATTAATATTAAAGCAAGTCATTACGTAACTAATTATAAGTAATGCAGGCGGTAAAACTATGATATTGAAAAGTATGTTCATAGGTAAGTGCAACACATTACCAAGTTTTCGCTGGGTAGTTATTATATATATTACCAAAACATGAGATTGTTTTTCCTCACGTCACATTCAAATGTATGTTGCGAGTAGATAATTATTGCAAGTAATGAAAATGTTTGGGAAATGATTTTTTCTTTTAACCAACAACAAAACTTGTTATATTATTCCGTTTCATTAAATCCTGATAGCAAATGTGACACAACATTTACATTAAAAAATTGAGATAATAATTATATTGGAAATTGTTTGCAATAAAACCCAAATCAATAACAAAGTCATAAATTTAAACATTTAATGGCTAATTGACATTAAAAACTTAAACAAAAAATAAATAAATAAAACTAATTAAGACTAATTGCGGCTAACGAATATAATAAAGAGAAAAAGAGGAAAAAAAAATTTTTAATTATGCAACAAAAAAATTTTACTCGTTTACGGTAGAAATGTTAAGGGAGATATTAAAATGGGGTTGTATAGGGACCTTATAACAGAAACTTCCGGTGATATTTTTGAAACCTCATTTGGTGGATTGGCTATCATTTATTTAGTAAATTTTTCTGAATCAACTTTTTATACCCTTCACAAAAATGTAAAGGGTATATATAACTTTGTTATTCCGTTTGTAATTTCTACAGGTTTTATTTGTGACCCTATAAAGTATATATATATTTTGAATCAGAATTAATCGAAAAGTCGATTAAGCGATGTCAGTCTGTCCGCTGTTGAAATACCGTTTCTGAGAAAACCATTAGACTTAGAAACTTTTTTTTTCACCATTCTTTTACCCAATCGATTCATGGGTTTGCTATTGAAATTCAGTAATATCAGTGCACGTATATCTGAGATATATTCAAAATTCCGAAAAAAGCCATTTTTTGCAATTTTGTATGAAAGTTTTTGAAAATAAAAATTGGTTGTTTTGCTTCAAACTTCATACACTCATTAAGCATTTTCAGATATTGGCCCATATAGACCCGAGATATAGCCTAAACCGAGGTTTTCATGAAAATATTGCGTAAGCGAACTGAAACAACTTTTTTTGCTTAAAGGCCGTTCTGGTAATGAAATAAGGTTATATAAATATGGAAAATGAAAATTTCCGATATCGGTCCATATATACCCGAGATATAGCCTGAACCGATTTTTCCATTAACAGTTTTTGTTTTGCTGAAAAGTAATTCTCGCTATAAAAGAAGAGTTACTAAAATACAGAAAATAGAAAATTCCGATATCGGTTCATATGTAACCGAGATATAGCTTAAACAAACTTTTCCATGAAAATGTCCATGAGAGATTTCTTTTTTGGAATAGTGATTACAAGGTAAAAATATTTTTCCCCCAATATCGGTCCATTTATATCCGAACATATTTAGTTCAAATTTGTACTATATACTATACATATACGTGACTATCGTGAAGGGTATTTTAGATTCGGCCCAGCCTTGGATTATTTAAAAGGAACAAAGCAATTCGTTCAAAAAAATGATTCAAAAAGCCACGCATTGGCTATAAATTGTAGAGTTTCACAGGGAAATGTGCTTGGTCCAACACTATGCAAAATTTATGTACAAAAAAATGGACACTTATTTGTATTTGTATATAGTCTTCACCGTAGACTAACATGGAAGTCGCATATCGAGGCAAAAGTAACGCAGATGAAATTGAAAGCAGTGCAAATTAACTGGCTACTAGGCAGAAATTCGACCTTGAAGCTTGATTGTAAACTTTTGCTGTACAACTCGATTCTAAAGCCAATATGGTGCTATGGGATTCAATTATGGGGCACAGCCTCGGCATTTAACATTGAAAAAATTAAAAGAAGTCAAAATAGAATTCTCCGTAGAATTACAGATGCTCCATGGTACGTTAAAAACTCACGAATCTACGCAGATCTGAACGTACCTTTTGTGAAATATGAATTTGTGAAGTACGCGACAAGATATATTAACAAACTTGAATTCCATCCAAATCCTCTTGCAGCTAATATTCTTAATTTTGGTGGTCATACCCGTCTGAGAAGGAGGGATACTTTGGCTACCATTAGAGCTCTAAACAGATGACTGAATTCTGAAATAATATTCGCATAAAAATAAATTTTTGTCCAGCACTGGCAGGACTTTAATCACAATTTTTTTTTGTAGTATTAAGATTTGAATACTTATTGTCATTACATTTTTTTATGTAGATTCAATAAATAAAATAATGAAGTTATAAATATAAAAATGATAACGTTTGGAAAACACACATCAAGCAAGACGCTGCAATCTTGTACGAGTTTTTGAGGCTCAATAGATTTAAGCTATGTACACACGGTTGTCAGATGTTACAATATTGTAAGATCTGACAACATTCTGACAATGTAGTGACAATGAAAAATTGTCACGCAGAAGTAAATTGTGTGTTCAGACGATCATAAGAAAATTTAACAATTTCATTGTCAGACTATGGTCTGACAAATAATTCATCTGACAACAACAATTGCCAGTTCACACGGTTGTCAGATTGTTAAATGGAAAAAATTGCCAGACATGTTGTAAGGCATTGCTACTTATGTATATCAACAGCCATCTGTTTGGCAGCGTTGCCCATCCAACTTTTTTCTGACAATGATGCCATTGTCAGGTGCATTAATTTTATATAATGACAATTAAAACTGAGGTTACAATACCAGAAAATTATCTGGCAATGCCGACAAAAAGTGTTCTCACGAATGTCAGATGCCTGACAACATTGTCGTCTTACAATTGATGGACAATGGTGTTTTTGACAACGTTGTAAGCTAAAAATTGGCAGTTCACACGATTGCAATACATTTTCAGACAATTTTACTGACAATATTGTAAGATCTGACAACCGTGTGTACGCAGCTTTAGTGCCAGTTTCACGAAAGCGAAGCAGTTCGTTCGCACAATTACATTTAAAACAAAAACAACAGTCAAAATTTTGTTATTGTTTTAAATGTAATTGTGCGAACGAAGGAAAAGCTTTGTTATCGTGAAATTGGCACTCAAAATGCCAAAATAGAAATAATGAAGAGTATGATTGTTAACATTTTAACATTTGTTACTGTGCAAGAGAAGTTTTCGGTTTGAAATTGTACAAATCCAAAGTAAAAGATATTCAACATTCAAAATAATTCGTTTTTCGGCCATTTACACCAAATTTGATTATATTTTAATTGAGACTTTAACCGCTAGTTAGAGAAAAATGTATTTCACAATGTATAATTAACAGCCTATTTATAGGACACGAGTTAGCTCACTCGCGACGAGCCAATTTATAGACGAGTACGTAAGAAATTGGATTCATAAAACGAGACTTGATTGTGTCGTGCAACTTACGTAAATTCGCGTATGTGTCAAACATTTATGATACTTGTTTGTTGCAATCATGCGAAAAAATAGTATCTGTTTACATTTTTCATACCAAAAAATTTTTTTTCAAGCTAAAAAGCGGCATTCCTATTCTAGGCACAGTTGGCACACATACATACATACATACGCATGTATGCGTAAGTAAATAAATAAAACAAAAGATTTTTTGGAAAGGCTAATTGAAAAAAAAAACGAATAAACAAACAAAAATTGTATATTTTAACTGCAAGTTTTATATTGTATATGTGTATGTTTTATTATGTCTGTAAATATGTCTACAAAACATTTATATGCAACGAAAAAACAATTTCAATTCATGTCTCCAGAAATTTGAGAGACTCTTAAAACGTTCTGTTGCAATTTTCATTCCTAGTTTTCTTCTTATTTATTACCACTTATAAATTATTTTTACTATATTTCTTATTATTCAGGGCTGTTCTGCAAATCACTTTTTGTGGAAGTGATTTGAAATCACAAAAAAGGTGTTCTGCACACAAAATATTTTTTATTTTTGTGATTTTAAATCGGTTAGCTAACTTGCAATCAATTTGAAATCACATCCCAATTTTTGCACGCACTTTATAATGAATTTCATAATTTATTGCATTAATAAATAGCTTAATGTGTTTTCTATTGATTATTTAAGTAAAATCATTTATTTTATACGAAATAGTTCATTAAATTAAGAAAAAACTAGTTACGCTCATTTTGTTGCAAAATTTGTTGTATTATTTTGTGATTTGCTTTATTGGTTTATTTTATTTTACCTTTTATATTTATTAGAAGGAATTCACCTTATTTTGCAAATAATTCCGCGAATAAAAAAATTCAACCTGAAAATAAAAATATCAGTAAATTGGACCAAAAAAACAGCAGTTTTTTGTGCTTTAGAAGAGTGTAAATCACATCGAAAATCAAAAAAAATTGTGATTTGCAGAACAGGCACAAATCACATTTGTGATTTTGAAACGGCATGTGCTTTGAAATCACGTGATTTTTAGAACAGGCCTGATTTATAACAATTTCTACACATTTTCTATTGACGAGCATGTTTCTTCATCCGCCGATTTTGACATTTATGGTGAGATCACTCGCGTCTTACAAACCAAAATAAATTGACAGATGTTACGTTTTTTAATACTAATCGTCAATAGTCGCGGTTTGTAAACCAAAATCAGAAAAAACTTACAAAGTTAGCGCTTTTTATCGACGAGTCGTGTCTTATAAACAGGCTGTAAGTCTTAACCGGCACTATTTAACAGAAAAGTTGCTGTTAAATTTAACCGACCAAAATTCGCCGGTTAAGAAGTTAATCAGAACTCAAAGAAATAAAAAACAAACAAATAATAAAAAAATGGACATGAATAGAAATCAACATTTATATTTTTATTTATATATATTTATATTTATTTTTATTTATATATATATTTTTATATTTTTTTTAGCTGATCTTATCGATGACATTGCGAACTGAACTCCGCTGCAATTTTTTCCCAAGTCACCCTTTTTTTTCCTGCCAACTGACAGTATTTGTTTTTTTGCTCTCCACCTTATGAGAAAATTTTTGTACTAGGGAAATAAGAACATCTTCCTCTTGGGATGTAAAATTTGCTTATCTATGTAAATACATAAATATAAAGAAAAGGATATAAAATATTTGGGAAAATTAACATTACACTGAAAAGAATTCCTTCATTAATGTAATGAATATTGACATTAATCTAATGAAAATTTTCATTATTTTTCGGCCAATGATGGCCTTCATTGGACTAATGAATCTTGTTTCATTAAAAATTATGTAATGAATATATTCGTTAGATTAATGATATCCTCATTAAGTTAATGAAGCATGAATCATAAATTTGATGAATAGTTTGCATTAAAACAATGAAAATATTCATTAAGTTAACGACTCAATTTCATTAGTTTTATGAATTTGGTACTTTTACATTAAGTAAAGCTTTAATTCCTTTAATGAATCTTCTTCATCACTCAAACGTAATTTTTTCATGTGTTACATTGTTTTTATGAAATATTTTCACTAGTGTAATGAATACATTTGTTGAACCAATGACAATGTTCACTAATTTGGTGAAAAATTTTCTTCATTCTAACGAAATAAAATCATTAGTTTAAGGAAGAGTTGCATTATTCTAATGATTTTTTTTTTTTCATTAGAATTGTGCTACTGAAGAGAAACTAAACAATTTTTTTTATATTAAGCATAAAATAATTAATACACTATTGAAATTTTATTTTATTTTTTATTTTATTAAACAATTTTTTACACAGTAATTAATGTATAAAATAATTTACTTTATCATTCAGTTAGTAGTTGTAATATTTATCATCTCACTTTTACTAAATCTCTAAAATTATGCACCCAGCCTTCAAAAAATTTTTATTACAAATCCAATGAAATTTTCCAATGAAATTATGAAACCTAATGAATCAATTTGAATGAATATTTTCATTAATGCTATGAATCTTCATTGATGGAACGTAATTTTTCATTCCGTTAATGAAAATTATCTAATGAATTGGGTTCATTAGAAATATGAAGCAAATATTTTTCAGTGTAGTCTGGTTTAATTGTATACACACATAGTATTGTATTTGCACTTTTCCAATATTCAATGCCACAAAATTGTAGTTCTTTAGTACTTACCTTGGTCGTTTTTTCTTGAAAGGTTCCATAAGTGAATCACCGCTCTGCGACTGCCAAAAAATATCTTCTTCCATTGTGTCTGAAATAGAATACATATAAGTATGGTTTTACTACATATATAAATGCATATAATTTGACTGTATTCTTGCATATAACTTACTGCACATAACTATCAAATTTATTATTTTTAATAAAATTTTTTGAAAAATATTTTTGAAATTTTAACGCCGCAGAAATAAAAAAACGTTCCTTTCTAAAAATTGTGTTTGTCATTACACTATTTTTCGTAAACAAATACAAGTAGCATTGCCATACTTTTTAAATTTTTGTCTGTTAAGTAACCGAAAGATGGTGCAATCCAAATTACTAACTGCTGGTTAAATAGTGCCTGTTAAGCAAACCGACAATTAGTTAATAATTTTTTAATTGCAACTTAATTTTAGATTATGAAAATGGCCCTATATTTAATAAAAAAAAATTATTAAAGATGAAACTGGATGATTAATTTTGCGCCACCTTGCATACATACATATATATTTAGTATTTACATACACGTTTACATCGATAAAAACTATTCTAATGGGTGATTTTATAAGAACTATCAGAAATTAAAAAAAAAACACATAAAATTCAGAAAAATGCATGAAATATTTATTTGGATCGAGAGTTGGGTCGATATAATTTAATGTTTGAAGATTATTTCATGCAAATGTTGGCCGCGGCTGCGCCTCAAATGGTCCATGCGCTTAGTCCAATTTTGGCATACTCTTTCCAACATTTCGGCCGGTATCTCACGAATAATGTTGGCAATGTTGGCTTCCAGTGCGTCAAACGAAGCGGGCTTGTCGCTATAGACATTAGCCTTAACATAGCCCCACAAAAAATAGTCTAGAGGCGTTAAATCGCACGATCTGGGCGGCCAATTGACTGGTCCCAAGCGTGAAATAAACTGTTCACCGAACTCGCCTCTCAATTGGTCCATTGTTTCGCGTGCTGTGTGGCATGTGGCACCGTCTTGTTGAAACCACATGTCATGCAAGTCAAGCTCTTCCATTTTGGGCAAAAAAAAGTTTGTTATCATCGCACGGTAGCGCTCACCATTCACAGTAACGTTGTGATTCGCATCATCTTTGAAGAAATACGGCCCAATGATGCCGCCAGCCCATAATCCGCACCAAACGGTTGTTTTTTGTGGATGCATTGGTAGCTCTTGCAATGCTTCTGGCTGCTCTTCACTCCAAATACGGCAGTTTTGCTGGTTCACGTATCCATTCAACCAGAAATGAGTCTCGTCGCTGAACACAATTATTCTATAAAAAAGTGGATCTTCATCTAACTTTTCAAGAGCCCATTCACCAAAAATTTGGCGTTGTGGTAGGTCGTTTGGCTTCAATTCTTGCACCAGCTGTATCTTATAAGGCTTCACACCCAAATCCTTCCGCAAAATTTTCCACGTAGTGGAGTAACAGAGGCCCAATTGCTGCGAACGGCGCCGAATCGATAATTCACGGTCATCACCAACACTGGCCGATACGGCTGCGATATTTTCTTCAGTTCGCACTCTACGTAAGCGTGTTGGTGGTTTAATGTCCAACAATGTAAATTTAGTGCGAAATTTGCCCGAATAGAAGATTAGATTAAACTGACCATAAAATGGAAGAAGCGCGCGATGAACTTTCTTAACAGAGCACGCATTTTGGTAATAAAATTCAATAATTTGCAAGCGTTGTTCGTTTGTAAGACGATTCATGATTAAATTATAGACCAAACTGAAGATGTTTGACAGTGACACAAGATACAAAACGTGCGTGAGCTGTCAAAACTAGTGTTGCCAAAAAGATAATAGCAAAAAAATCACTCGTTATAAAAAAAATGATTACCAAATGTGCAACAAATACAAAACAAAAGAAAACCACAATCTGATAACTGGGTTATTTTGCATAAAAATAAAGCCCAAAAGAGAGACAGACAGACAAACAGACAACCCTTATGGGGTCTGTTCTTTTTTTTTTTTTTTTTTATTTTTTGTATTATTTTGGCCAACCTGGTAAACAGTTACAAGTAACACATACAAATTTTATTTTTTATTCTCGTTTCTTGGATAAACATCTTAAAGTGCTGAAAGGCATAATTAATGAGCCAAGAAGGGAAAATAATCGCCTGGGCAAATGTGTGTTAGGTTGATTGTAAAAGAAACAATAATACCACCAATAGGAAAACCTGAGGGTTTCTTTTTACAAAGTATGTATGTGTGTGTGTGTGTGTGCATACATACATATGTACTCGTATTCGCTGCTTGTCTAAGTGTAAAATGTTTTGTATGGAGGAAACCTTATCTTGAAGAATATATTTTTTTATTTTGCAAAACGTTGTTATTTTTTTCTTCTTCGCTTTGAATAAACAAGAGAAGAATAAACAAATAATACCCGTTCATTCTTTGTTAACAATACGCAATTTATTATCATTATTTTTGCCTTGTGTGTCTTCCGTTTTAGTTCTTTTTGTTTGAAATTTATTTTTTATTTGTAATCAAAGCATTGCAAAAAAAAAAAAAAAATATTTACAAATAAAATGGTATTTTAAAATCGAAAACTCAGCTGCCACACAAGGGTCGGTCGGTTCTTATTTGAAACACATAATCAAAGTTACTTAACACACACGAAATGAAAAAGAATGAAATTATAAATCGTCAGCTATTATTGGTGTGAAACAAAATCGATTATTGAAAAACACATGTGTACATTTAACAATATTTCTAACGCCTCGAAAATGGGTATTTTGCCAACCAACAGGGTGGACCATAATTCTCTTAACATTTGAAATGGTTCATAACAAACAAATAGCCACATGCTGATAAAGTTGTTTATAAATTATAGATTTTTCCAATTTTCCGACTTTTGCGGAGAGATTTTGCAATTTTCCGTAATATTCCTCATACTAAGAGCTTCCTATTTTTTGATTTGGAAAGCCATTAAGGAATAATTTCACATAAAATTTCATACAAAAACCCGATTTTTCCGACTTTTCCGGAGGAAGTTTCCAAAATTTTCTTCTCCTCGAAAATGCAAATAACGGACTACAGATTTTACAGAAATTGGCGCAGCCGTTCTCATTTAATGAACATTAAATTACATTACATTTTTTACACGATTTTTATATGTTTATCACTCCTTTATTGCAACATAGTCATATCTCAAAAAATAAGCTTTTCGTGTTAACAATAAAGAATTGTTGATAGCACTACCTTTTACATTGTGCCAAAAATTTATTCAAATTACTTGTAAACTGTTTCCTTTAGGAGATATTTTCTAAAATGTTTTCTAAGACTTGTGTAGAAACTAAAAATTTGAAATGCGTTTTTCTCGAAACAAGCTTTTTTTAGTTATGATTATGTTGAAATAAAGAACTTTCTGACTCAAGTTCAAATCCGGCTTTTGGAAAGAATTATTTTTAGTTATAACCATAATTGCCGCGATCAACAATCTTGATCAAAGAAGACAGGAAAAAATAATTGAATACACACACTAAGCTGGGGGACAACTGGCTGTTTCGTAATCGCTATACTACTTATCAGCCCCCGGTAGGATTAGAACTCGGTATCATGTAAACTTGATGTATTTTTAATACGACCGCTTATTAACCACTTTTGTCGGTTGTTTTGAAAGTATTCTCCAAAGTCTACATGTAACGGAGGTACTATTAACGTTACTACACAATTCCCTCCAGGATCTTTGTTTCGAATTCTTCATGAGTTTCTTTTTCTTCATGTGTGTTCAGTGAAGCTTTATATTCGTCCCAGTTGCCTATTCCTTTAGCTTCGTTGAAGAGTCCACGATGTTTCTGTTTTGTCTCCGACAGTTCTGCCATTCTAGCAATTTATACCCTTGGTAAGGGTTTCGGCAGCCAACACAACATAAGTCATGTGCCTTCCTAGAGTAGTATTTGCTACAATAAACGAGGGACCCCTTCACTTCTTTTCCACGAAAAACAGAGCACCCAAGTTAGGAATACGCCAAGGCAAAACCTGTTCCCCGGGGGGATACAGGAGGGGCAGAAAGACCCGAGCTCTTTAGCAAAGGCTTTGTACATATGACTACAAACTTACGCCAAAAGTTGCGACCTGTGTGATCACTACAAGCCATATGGGAGTGCTGGTGAATCGTGAATAGTTCAGATAAGGGCGTCAAGGCAAGTGCTGATGTAAATCAATAACACATTCTGGTTGTTTGTATTCTACAGCTGTCTAGTACGCAAATGTCAAATATGATTGACGAAAAACGCCATTTGCGAAAGCTATTACAGGTTGCAGTACTCTCTATACCAGATGTGGCCAGGCCCTATGCGCTTGATGCACAATTGCTGCACTCACCACTAGCAATGAAAAATACACAAACAACTTCGTCTAATATATATTTTTTGTCGTTCTTCACTGCACACACACAATGTTTTGCTGTTACCCTGCATTTAGACACACGAGTAATATCATGCGAGTGCTGAATATGTATTACCATGGTGCAATTATTAGGTGGCAGCATAGGAGTTGTTGTACTACATACATAATATTTTGTTTGTGTAAAAATTCCGAACGCTGTCAAAAACATGTTTACAAAACAGAAGAAAATGAAGAAAGAAACGTTTAAAAAAAAATGAACAAAGAGAATTAATACAATTGTTTTTATTAATTGTTTTCAACACATTTAAAGCAATTAAAATATTTTTGAAAACTTTTTTATTGTGTTTCTTGCCCTTTTTCAAACTGTTTAAAATATTTTTATTTTTTCGCTTCAGTTTGTGTAAACATAAACAATTTTTGACACCCACAATTTTATGAAACAAAAAATTATCACCTGCGCTAGTGATGCCACCTGGTTAATAGCACCATGTGTATTACCAACGAAAATTTCTTCGAAAAACTTGAATCTCTTGCAATTTTCATTTCTGTCTACACATGCGAGTGAGAGTTCATTTTAAATTTCTCATCAGCACGTGAACTTCAAACAATTTGTTTCCTTCATATAGTTTGTTTCTTTGGCTGTCTTTATAAATTGGAGTTGCCGTGTTTTTCACTTGAGAATATTTTTAGAAAATAGTTGGCATTAATTTGTATTATCATTATATTATTGATATTAACGCTTTATAATTTAAACATTTCTATCTATAGTATTAGTTTTAATAAATTAACATACAAACTAGCTAAAAATTAGGTTCTAATTTTATAATGATCCAGTTGATTTGTTTAGAATTATTTACACGGTAACACTGTTTGTTTGACATTTGATTATGGAAGAGCCAAAAAATCACTCGCATGCAAATTTAGCTGCGAGTAGACCTGCGAGTGCGAAAAATGTGAATGTGGTAGTAAAAAAATGTAAGTGTATTGAGTTTTTCGAACTCTTATTCTAAACACTGGGTTAAACATTGACGACAGTGATTTTCAGTGTTAATTTTCTTTTTGTAAATTTTGTATCTTTTTACAACAAAAAAAAAAAAATTCAATAAAAGTAGTTACTCCTTAAATATATTGGTTTTTGCTCTTCTACATAGCACTTTTGAGCACCCCTGCTCTATACTATAAGCCATTCTAGTGTAATTATGTTGCTCTGGAAAATATCTATGAATTTTAAAACTATTTTATTGAACTTACTCCTTTCGAAATCTGTTTAACTTTCATGCATTATTGTTGGAAAGAAAAGCATTTGAAAAACATTATTTCCTTTTTACATTCATTTATTACTGTTTGTTCTCCATAGAATTTAGCTTAAATCCTCATCTTCAAAAAAGGAGTAACACAACAAAAAATTGAGAAGAAATAATAAACAATCAGCAAAAATGTTTTGTATATGCACGAGTACGAATGTATGTATGTGTGTATGTATATTGAAAGAAGTTTTTATGTTGTTGTTATTGTCTGGCGTTTATTGAAAGGAAGCCCTCTCAGCTCTCTAAAGAAGATAAATGTGCTTTTATTTTTATTATTTGCAACGTGAAAAATAGATTTTAATAAACAATTCTTTGAAATTATGTTTATTGTTTGCCGAGTGGTTGTTGTTTGGTTGGTTGTTGGTTGCTTGTGGCACGTTTAAGAATTCAATCATTAACTAAAGACAAGAAAGAAACGATAAAGAATAATAAAACTTTATATTCCAAACAGGGACTAAAGTTGTAGCGCAGATAAATATGTAAGTGTGTATAGAAAACACTTAAGAAAACAAAAGTTGAGTCAGAGCGAGAGTACTCGTACAAAAAGTTTCTTCATTTGTACTCGTACTCGTACTCGTACATTCATAAATGTTGGATGAAAGGTACAACAAGTATGCAAAGTTAAGTTATTTACATTCTCTAAAAGTTTTATAATTGTTTGTGGTGCTTGCTTAAATTATTGTTTAAATTAAGTTTTGAAAATTTATTGAATTCGCAAGTTTCAAAAGTTAGCAGAGTTAGTAAAGATAACGCAACGAACTCGTAGTTATGAAATGAAAAATGTTTGGAAACCTTTTGAGCACAAAAAAAAAAGTTAAAAAAATAAGAAACTTTAAACAATTAACACAAATAATAAGAAAAAGAGGGGTTTCATTACCATAAAGCATAATTTAAGTTTTTCATATTTCTAGCAGCTTTTTTTTCTTGGCAAATATGGAAGGGTGCGCTTTGAGTTATTTAACGATAACAGTAAGCCACGGATAATTACCTCGCCGAAAATTCTCTGAATTTTTTGCAATTAAGAGGGCAAGACATTCAAACGAATTGGTTTAATTACCTTGATGAAGCAATTAAGTGTACAGTTTTAAGTACCTGAAGGAAAATATTACTTGAACTCACTTTGTTACCTCTTCAGCATAATTAGAAGAAATTTAAAAATATACATAATTAATAGTAATAAAGCAATTATATAATATATGTGGTCATATGGAAGAGTAGCTTACGTCGACTTAAGGAAGGATTGAGGTAATAAATTGAGAGATTTACAGGAGGAGAAAACTTCTTTTTCGACTAAAGTTAAAGAAATATATGTAGTGAACATCAGTCGTAAAGCAGCTCTGGGCTGAAGAACAGCTCTCGCGTCATCGTAATTATTTCTTAAGTGCGGTCATTCTTCTGTTTGTTGTTCGGTATTCGAGAGTTTTGCGTCTCGCTCGCACTGGTTAACGGTTTGCCTCAACTAACTGTTTTGGTTTACAGTTTTTTTTTAGAGGTTATGCATTGTTAACCACGTGGAAACTTCCTATGTGAAGGCATAGGTCATTATAGTTATTCACAGCGACGCTACAAAAGTACAGTTAATGCCATATTGGGCATTATGGTCTTTGTCACCCCGCCCATGCTGAAACCAAGCGTGGCACAGTCGCAAAAAGGCCTTATCATTGGGATCCCTCAATTCGAAAGCAGAAAACTATCGCTGCTGTAGCTGCTGCTATACAATCCAATCCTAGAGTTACGACAAGCTTATCTGCTCAAATGGGTGTCAGCAGACTGTCACTGCAGACAATTTTGCACCAAGATTTTAACTTATTTCCATATAAGTTTCAATTAACAAACAAACTGAGACCTAGAGACTTCCCGATTCACTTGGAATTTTGTGAGAAGATCATTCAAATTGTGTCAGAGGATGAAAACGTCTTGAGCTGCATTTTTATATCTGACAAGGCACATTTTGCTTTAAACGGCAATGTTAACAATAAAAAAAAATTTTTGAATATGGAGTAAATCCAACAGATACTCAATCAGATGCAATTACATCCACTTTGTTTCACAGTGTGGTGTGCAGTTTCTTCAAGGTTCATTGCTGGGCCTTACTTTTTCGAAGAAAACAGTCATACTGTTACGGTCAATGGAGTCCGTTACTTAAAGATGTTGAAAGAGTTTTTTTCTCCAGAATTGCGCCGAAATAGAATCCCTTTCAATTCTGTTTGGTTTCAACAAGATGGGGCAACTTGTCACATAGCCACGCCTGTTATGACAGAATTGAGGCAAACATTTCCCAATAAACTGATTTCAAGAACCTCCACATTCCGTTGGCCTCCCAGGTCTGCTGACTACACTTTTTCTGATTTTTTTTTGTGCGATTATTGCAAACAAGAAGTTTACAAAAGAAGCCCAACAAATTTGTATGATTTAAAGCAATCCATTTGAGCGGTAATTGAGTCAATTCCCACTGCAACACTCCAGGCAGTAATGAATAACTTTTTGATAAGATGTCGTACATGTGTCAGCGAGAGTGGAGGCCATTTGAATTCATGAATTACTTTAATAAAAACGTATTATTTTTCAAATGAATTTCTAACAAATAAATTATATACAGCCCAATTATGAATATTCTCACGGAATTTATTTCTCATGGAATTTATTCCTCAAGGAATTTATTTCTCTTGTAAAGTACTTTTTTCAATTCAAATTAAAGAAAAAACACTCAATTTTTGCTAACTTTAGTGTTTTTTTGCGAATGGAAAAAACGAAAAAGTAAAAAACGTCATACTTAATTTTTATTCATAATCAGAGGAAAGAGAATATTGATAAAGCTCGCTCGGAATTTTCATTTGTAATCGGGCTGATAAACTTTACAAAAAGTAATTTGAGTCACTTAATGTAGCAAAATTGATCAGCCACCCTGTATTTCAAATACTTGCCCAGCCCTGTCCCCAGCTAAGTGTATTCAATTATTTTTCTATCTTCTGTGATCTCAGCAATTATTATAATAAAAATAATCCTTCTTGGCTAAAGGCCAAAAATAATAATATAAATAAAAATTATAAATAGCTTGTTTTCTATGTTTCCCAGCTATCTATATGTCGACATTTCATAGGAACTACCCTAATCATCAGTAGACTTTGGAAATTTTTGAAAGATATTCTCAAACATTCAACTTTATATCCCAACAATATAAATAAATTGTTGAGAATTTAAAAAAAAAATGCTCTAATAATACCTGTCAAAACACAAAAAACAAACTTTATCATTTATACACGTCTCTATCATTTCTTTACACCTTTCAAATATAAAATAATATTGTGCAATATATTGCTTATAGTTTTTTCAGTAAGAGCTGATACATTTGTTTGAAACTTTGTTACGGGAACTTTAACAAATTTTTATAGAAAATTTGGGTGATTTTAGTTTAGATTTAAAAGAAAAGGTAAAAAGAGATGTTAAAGCGTGGGAAAATTATCCATGTATTACTGTAGCAGCAATAAATTTTTAAAGACTGCTTGGAACAGATAAAGTTTTATGGCCAGCTGTTTTTAATCTCAGACATTTATTATTTTAAGTAATTAAAAATTCATTTGTGATCAAGCAAGAAATATTTCAATTCCTGTTAAAGAAAATTATAATTATGACAGCATGATAATTAAGAAGAAAAAAAAACTACAAACAATCTCGTATAATGCCCCCTAATCAGTGACAGTTGCAGGCGCAGATAAAATTCCAAACATGTACGAGTATTAAACAGAAAAATATATTTATGTACTCGTATGTAAAATAAATAAAAAATAACAATCCAAACACATTACAATACAATTCGAAAAAGTTCACATTATGACACTCCAGGGATTTAGAAAAAATAATAATTCTACTTTAATTACGTTAACAGAGAGAGAGAAAGAGAGGGAGAAACAAAAAACAAAAACCAACTCACTCGCACACAAAAAGGATGATAGATGGCAGAGAAAATAGAAGGGTCCATTGTGAACACGACAAAGCAGTTGTTCTGTGGAATTCGAACAAAAGCAAGAAACTTTCAATACTGTTAGGTTGGCCGTCACTCAGTCAGTGTCAGTGTGTCGTAATGCATAGTCGAGGTAGTTACACCTCTGAAACAACTGAAGTAAAAAAAAAAATAATGACACACAATATGATTTTCTGCTGTTACCTTAACAAATCCTTTGTCTTTTTTTAAAGCGATAAAAAATTGGTATCAGTTTTCACATTTTTAATACAATGTGTAGCAAATTTTAAATATTTATTGATTAGAGGATACAAGCTCAAATAATTATTTTTTATTTTTGAACAATGAAAACTTGCCTAGGGCTAAACAGCGAAAAAAGGTACAAAAACAAGTTCACACAGAAAATAGCAGTGTAACTCTCTTTTGCAAAACGGTTTGTTGCGTCTCGTTTTTTCGTTTTATTATATAGAACTGAATATGCTTATTATTTCTTAATTTCGACCCTTTCTGATACCCTTCATGTAAGGGTTACTACCCCCGAGAAGCAGGTTTTGCCTTGGTGTACTCCAAACCACCGCACTATGCTTTCTGGGGCATAGGGAGGTAGAAGTTCCTCGTTTCTTGCAACAATCGAAACTCTAGGAAACCGCAAGATTTATGTTGTGTTGGACTGCCGAAACCCGTACCAAGGGTTAAAATTTGCGGAACGGGGATCAGCCAAGCCCCCGGGAGATTCTCCCTTGTAGGTCTCCCGGTGGCTTGGCTGAAACGTTTTGGCTGTGGTTTAAACTTAAAATCGCTAAAGGGGGAATTCGTTTCTGTGATAACTTTATTGCTTGCCGGTTTTCGGAAGCTAGCAACCCCCCGAGCATACCTGTACTGTAAGAAACCAGGAGTGATGGATAGAGGGGTGAGTTGGTTAAGAGCTGATGCTCTTAATGGGTTTCAAGCAACGAAATCATGGAGCTTTAACTGTCTGGGAAATTGCATACAGGATGAACTAGAATGTCCGAACTCTTCAGGGTTTGCCTATATGGTTTCAACCTTATGGCAAATGTATGTGACCCCACCACGCCACGCGGGCGCTGGTGAATCGTGAACAATTCACCACGTGGAGCTGGTCCATCATCAGATTAGGCTGTCGTGGCAGATGCTGATGTAAATCAATTTCACAACTGTAACATAAAAACAAACATTAATGCTTGAATCAGCAAATATTTTTGTTCAAAGTTATCACAGTTTTGTAGTCATTTGTCATCCTGCTAAACAATACGTTGGCTGCAGACAATGTGTAATTAGTTGGCGACCGCTTTTACCCGCACTTTCTCAAGTATAAGCTCATACTCCATTCGAAAAGGGCTAGATGTGATCTATAGTATGTGGTAGCGTGCCATCTAGCAATTTAATGATAAAATTAATGCCCAATTTAGTCAATGCCTTCAAAAAATTTATCATTAATTTGATACTCTGACTGACGTGCACGAAAACTTTTTCTCACAGCACGACAGTTTTGTAATACTAAATAACTAGCAGATATTTTTAAGGGTAGGGGTGACTTTTTTCAGCAAATGTGTGACATTGTAGGGACTTTCAATTGGCGCAGAACGTTGGCGGAGGTAATCAGGGTCAACAGTAAGCGCTACAGAATTTTGAAAACCGTTTTCTTTGCAGCAGGGCACGCTACGTGATGTATAGTGGGTGCCACGATGCACATTTTGTATCAACGATTTATATAAGTGAAATTGAAACGATTACCAAGATCATGTGATTTGTTGCCACTAGTCTGTATCTCGTGGAGTTTGCTAAGAGAAGTTACAGCTCTATGCCAATAGGCTGCAATCTACCAAAGTCAACATAACCGAGGTCAAGCCTCAAATGCATCCGAATCTGTGCCAGTGTTAGGAGCCGCTACAGCATATGTTATTGATTTACAGCAGCACTTGGCTCGACGGTCTTGCCTGATGATGGACAAAACTTTCCGGAGTGGATTATTCACGCTTTATAATTCTTCCTGTATGCTAGTTCCTAAGAAATCGATGGAATACAACAATCACTAATGGTTTCTTACATTACAGGTATCTGTTGCAAGACAATAGCACTTAGGTGGGCTATTAGTTCCCGAAAACGGCTATGCACCATGGTTATCGGGGAAGACTAATTCCCCTCGCTGCTATTTTAAGTTTACATCACAGCCAGAACGTTTCAATCAAGAATCACAGCCATGAGAGGGGGGGGGGGGGGGGGGGGGCAGGCTTTGTCAATCCTCATTCTGTCAATCAAACCTTTGTTGAGGGCTTCCGAAGTTCAACATTAATGCGGCTTGCTATAGTTTTAGTTGCTACAATAAACGAAGACCTCCTACTCCTCTATGCTGCAGAAAGCAGAGTACGCTGATTAGGCGTTCAACAAGGAAGAACGTACTCTCCGTGAGTAGTAGTTCCAATAGAATCCAAAGATTTTTAAAGTGATCTCCCACGTTGACTAACCCCATGGTTATTATCTCATTAGGTGAAAAGAAAACGTTCCCGCAGACATCTCCATGCATGGTAAACCGTCACGTATGGTTATCATTTTCATTTACATGCTGAATCTCATATACGGGAGAGTACGAGTCCCGTATGGTATGGAGCTTAGCCTTCCTAATATTCCAGGCGATCTCAGAGTCACATGGTATGGAGCTTAGCCTGCCTAACACTCCAGCCGATCTCAGGGTCACGGCACCCGGTTGCCGTGCAACTCCACACCGAATTCGAAAAATCTTCCCACATTTGAGTATTAAACCAAAATCCCTACGTTGCCCCGAAGGATCTCACCATAGTCGGACGAAAAAAACTTCCCGGAGCCTCCGGCTCCTTTTTTATTTATTTGCTTATTTATGCCTACGGATTAATTTCTTACAGGCAGATACTATATGTGTAAATAATGCCCTCTGGTCAGACTATCGTGATCCTAAAAAGGGTTATTACGTGTTTAAGCCCCAAATGGTTCGAGGAGCTGGTAGCTCCCACAAAATTTGAGCAATGTTATAATGACATACATGGGTCTTTCGAATGGAAGAAAAATTATTTCATTCCACTTCAACATCTAGCCGCCCTTTGTAGTAAATGATGTTGTTACACTGGTACCGCATATCTAAAGGAAAATACTACTAAAGCAACAACTAAAGATGTACATATATCTAAATGTATCAGTCGTCAAGCAGCTCTGGGCTGAAGAACAGCTCTCGCGTCATCGTAATTATTTCTTAAGTGTGGTCAGGCTTGTGTTTGTTGTTCGGTCTTCGAGAGTTTTGCGTCTCGCTCGCACTGGTTAACGGTTTGCCTCAACTAACTGTATTGGTTTATAGTTTTTTTAGAGGTTATTCATTGTTAACCACGTGGAAACTTCCTATGTGAAGGCATAGGTCGTTATAGTTAGTCACAGCGACTCTACAAAAGTACTGTTAATACATCTTGGGCATTATGGTATTTGTCACCCCGCCCATCCTGTGCATCCTATACTTTGCAAATTTACTTTGTAACTGTATAGTTACTAAATAAATAAATATCTAAATGTATCTACTAGTTGCAATGTCATTATTTGAAATATATTTCTTGTGAGGAGCAGTAGTTTTCCAAAAATGTTACAATATTATAGCTTCAAATCAACATTGTTTCGGGTTCATTCTATATATAATTTTTATGCATATTACAGAGTATCCATCCTTTTTATTACTAACATGATTTGCTCGAGTGCATTTGTAGCAATTGAAAAAATGATATAAAATAAAAAAATTAATTAACATAAAGGGGTGAAAAATTCAACATTTTAAAAACAAATTTGAGGGGGTAAAAAGTCAAATATGTATTTAACGAAGGGTGCCAGACATGGTCATATGCCCAACCGGATTTGATTTTTATATATTATCCTTGTAAAGAAAAACCTGTAAATGCCTTTAATCTGTCATTTAATGGTTTGTCATAATCAAGGACTTACAAACTTGCACCCTGCATTTACTCGTAAGTAGTAAGTAATAGCTGGCAACATTGATTTTCCACTCAGGGGGTTGTTATTAAATTGTATGACTAATTTGAAAAATAACCAGATATAACTCAGGCCAGACCACTTTACTTGTTTAACTACATATGTACGCACAAACATTTTTAACAGCTATAATTATAAGAAAGCAAAAAAAGAACAGATTTCTTTTCACGTAAAATGTATATTCAGTAACAAGTATCAATCACATGTACAAAATAATGATTAGTTAATGGCTCCCGATAAGAATCACTGATGCATAATAAATGTGGGACAGGTGGTTTTTCTTCTTTTGCAGAGGAAACCCAAATTGCCGCAATCGAGAGGCATTAAAACCAATAAAACATTTGTTTTATTTTTTACTCAGCGCACTAAGTATTATTACATGATTTTTTGAAATTATGACAGAGAAAACATGAAGCAATAAATTTGTGCTATTAAATCTCATAAGATTTAATGATTGTAAAGATTTTAGCAAACATTGAGAGAAATATTAGTTTTAAGCAGCAAACTGAGTGTAGCGTAAGGAATACGGAAATCACGGCATATGAGGACAGCTTACTGGTTGCGGTACTACAGTGTAAACGGGGAGGATAGCCAAATTTGTGTTAAACGTAAAACTGCGTTGAAAATACCAGCAGGGGTAAAAAAAAGCTGCATGGAATTTTCTAAAGAACACATCACATTAGATCAACCTTTAAAACAAAACAAACAAGCACTAGAACATTTGGAAACAGAACAAACACTACATAGTTTTCAAATACATATACGACAGTGCAAGGCAGCTTTATACAGTAGTTCCAAGCACTGTATTTTAGCTCAATCTTTAAAACAAAACAAACAAGCACTAGAACATTTGGAAACAGAACAAACACTTCATAGTTTTCAAATACATATACGACAGTGCTTGACTGTATTTGAATTCTATTTCATAGCAAAGACCAAAACAAAATATCAGATTGAAATAAATAAACGATGAGTCATAGCAAAACATGGCGAGTGCATTAAAACACTGGCACATGAGCATGCTTTGTATACAGCATTTGAGTGCACCAATATCAAGACGAAAACCATGAACAACAACAACAAATTTTATAAACAAAACTGAAGTAGAACATTACTTCAATGCTTGAAGTTCTACTTGAATTTTGTTCTATTTCAGTTGATTCTACTTGTGTTTGGTTCTGTTTGTTCTAAATGCTTTTAAGACAGTATTATGTGTTTAGAACATTTCGGCACTGAAGTATGTGTTTTCAAATGTGAAAGGAGAGGATGGATAGTACTTGAAAATATTACGATGTCTTGTAAGACATTTTTCTTGTGCTTGAGCAGCTCTTTAGTCTATACGATGACCAGGTTGGTAAGTGAATGCCGTATATCTCAAAACCAGATAGCGAATTTGGAGCTGAAATACCCGGAAGAGTTGTTGCGAATAAACTGGCAAAGACCGGAACCCGGTTACAACAAGAGGTTATAGATAGGATAATTGGGGTAGCGTTACGAAACTATAAGAAAGAAGATAAGATGATCTATTAAGTTTACCTGTCGAATATCAAGGCTGATATGATCCAGGTGTGATAATAGGAGGACTAGTATAGTTATAGGTTTGCCGCAAAGGAAATTGCGTTCTACCGTAATAGTTCTGACGGAACATTGCCACATAGAGACGCATGCAAAAATATTAAATCTTCCATTTAATGATATCTGTTGTAGGGACGAACAAGAAGTCGAGATTATTGAGCACTGTCTCTATCGGTGTCCAACTATTTCTTATATAAGGGTCTAGGCAGACCAGTGGTGCATGATTTAGGAGAAATATCGGCATGTGATGTAGGTAGACTGGATTCTTTCATCCGATCCTCGGGTTGGTTCTAAATTAAACCAGTAATATGAAAACCTTTTGCGATATGCATCACACTCAGGCAACGTAACGAGACCAAAGTGGCTTACCATTGAAAAGTGCTATATTCCAAGTAATCATGGGTTTCCAAACCCAAAAAGTATCTCGTTTAACAGCTCATACTTAGCATGAGTAAAAAATTTTTGAGTCAAGTAAAAGAAATATTCAATCAAGTGCGCAATCCTTAGATATAAATATAGGGTGTTTTTTTAAGCCCGATAGAACTTGAAATTGTAAAAAATAACACAAAAAATTAAATTGTAATCAAAATTTTTTTTTATTCGAAAGATCAATACGTGACATTAACATTTGAAAATGATTTCGGGCATATGGGCACCGCGGCTGTTCTTGACGAAGCGCATTCTGGACGTCCAATTTTGGGCCACTTTTTCGAGCACTGCTGGCCGTATGTCACGAACAACACGAACAATGCTGGCCTCCAAGGCGTCAATTGTTGCTGGTTTATCAGCATAAACCAGTGACTTCTTGTAGCCCCACAGAAAATAATCGAGAGGTGTCAAATCGCACGACCTTGGAGGCCAATTGACAGGTCCATTTCTCGAAATCAACTTATCGCCAAATTTTGATTTCAGTAAGTCGATGGTTGCGTTCGCCGTATGGCACGTAGCGCCATCCTGTTGAAACCACATCTCCTCCGGATCAATGTCATCCATATTTTCAAACAAAAAATCATTGATCATGGTGCGGTAACGATCTCCATTGACCGTAACGCGAGCTCCGGCCTCATTTTTGAAGAAATAAGGTCCGATGATGCCACCAGCATGAAAACCGCACCAAACAGTGCATTTTTCTGGATGTAATGGAGTCTGTAGGGTCTCTTGTGGATTGGTCTCACTCCATATGCGGCAATTTTGCTTATTAACAAACCCGTTAAGCCAAAAATGCGCCTCATCGCTGAACACAATTTTGCGATAAAACAACGGGACTGATTTTCAAAGTAAATTTGGATAATTTCGTAGCGTTGTTCAAGCGTGAGTCTATTCATGATGATTTGTCAGAGTATACTGAAACAAATAAAAAAAATGTTTCATCAAAATTTAATTTTTTGTGTTACTTTTTACAATTTAAAGTTCTATCTAGCTTAAAAAAACACCCTATACATATGTACATATACATAAGTGAATAGCTGGAAAATAGGTTAAACAACTATAATATTCTCTGAATACAATATATCTTGATCAAAGTACCACAAATGCACAGTTTCACTCAAATTTCAGAACTTTCTGAAATCTTAGATATTTGAGGTAATTTGTGTGTTTTTCAACGTTTTTTACATGTTTACATACACTGAATATCAGTAAATAAAAGAGATAATAGGAGTACTATATTTGTTTTACTTTTTTACAGAAAAG
The DNA here is from genome assembly GCA_914767995.1 of Thecocarcelia acutangulata. Lineage (NCBI taxonomy): Eukaryota > Metazoa > Arthropoda > Insecta > Diptera > Tachinidae > Thecocarcelia > Thecocarcelia acutangulata. The sequence continues at coordinate 31,299,122 of OU612094.1, read as the reverse complement.
GACATTATTAAAATATATTTTTCTTTTAATTCTCACGGTCTTATTTATAAAAAAAAAACCTTTTCTTGTTTACAAAGCATTTCAAACAGAAAATATTTTTTAGAAACAATTCAGATAACGTTTTATTTAAATTATTGGGGTATATAGTTAAAGTTTTGAAAATATTTTTCAAATGTTCCCATTTCTATTGATGACTAGTATAGTTCCTATGAAATATCGACAACTAAACATAATTTTTTCTATGTGGATAAATATATATGTATGTATATGTCTTCTAACCGGGTTATGTCTGGTAAAATACAATTATCAATATTAAATTTCCAATATACATTTTTATATGCGAGGTCTGATCAAAAAATAGCCGTTATTTTACATTTTTTCAAAAAGGATATATTAATCAATAACTATCTTGTCCCCTTCAAAGTAATCCCCCTCAGATATATGTAATACATTTATGTCAGCGTTTTTTCCAATCCTCGAAACACTTCTCAAACGCGCTTTTTGGTATCGCCAACAGCTCCGGTTTCGATTTTTATCTTCTCAATCGTAATTCGTTCATCAATCGCTTTCCTTTCATCGGTGTCTTCAGTTTTGAGAAGAGGAAAAAGTCAGCGGGCGCCAAGTCCGGTGAAAACGGGGGTTGAAGCATGATAACGGTGTTGTTTTTGGTCAAAAACTCAGGCACGAGCATCGATGTGTGAGCGGGTGCGTTATCACAGTGCAAAAACCATAATTGTTTTTCCACAATTCCGTGCGTTTCTGATGAATTGCTTTGCGTAAACGACGCATAATTTCAAGAGAGTATTCCTTATTGCCCGTACGATCTTGTGCCAAGATTTCATGATGCACCACTCTATTGCAGTCGAAGAAAACCGTGCGCAAAACCTTCACATTTGACCGAAGTTGACGTGCGTTTTTCGGTCTTGGCTCTTCTGGACGCTTTCATTGGGATTATTGGGCTGTGGTTTCAATGTCATAGCCATACACCCATGATTCGCCACCAGTTATGACCTTTTTCAGGAAATCTGAATCGTCGTTGACGATGATCAACAGCTCCTGAGCGATGTCCATGAGACATTGTTTTTGCAATCTTCGCTGCCGCACGTTTCATGCCTAAAACATCCGTCCGTAAAAATTGCTTAACATGAGCCGAGTGATATGCCAACATCATCAGCAACCTTCCTGATGGTGATTCGACGATTATCCAAAATCATTTTCTTCACTGCTTCAATGCTTTCATCAGTCGACGTGCTCGGGCGACCAGGACGAGCATCGTCATTGACATTTTCCCGGCCTTGCTTAAACCGGTTATACCACAATTGAATTTGTGTTCTGCTCATAGTAGACTCGCCAAACGCCACAGTCAACATTTCAAATGTCTTTGCGCATTTATTTTCATTTTTTACACAAAACAGTTGCTTTCATCTATTTTTTCGAATAGTAAAAAATCGAACAGCACACCAAAATACGTCTAACCTTTTTATCTGTCAAAAGCAAACTGACAACCCCAAATAGCTGATATTGCCAGCACATATAACAGACATGTCTACCAACATAGCAGAAAAAAAGATGCGAAATTCGAATATACGTGACTCACGAAATTTTTATCAGACCTCGTATACCCTTACTCATTTACACGAGTATTTCATAAGAAAAGAAAAAATGTCATAAAATATTCTTAATAGTTTTAGTTAATTACACATTTAAAACAAAAAGTTTGTTTTTCAGTTAAAAATTAATAAGTTTCAGCATGACTAATTTTGAAATTGCTATTTAATTTAGTGACGAAGTTAAAAAGCAACAACTTGAAACTAACAACAACTAAATAAATAATGAATTTTCAAAAGAGGTATCAAATAGTTTATAAAAAGAATAAAAAAAAAAACTAAAAACAGACCCCTCAGATAATTTTACAAGCAAAACACTCAGAGGGAAAAAAAACAAACGAGTGATTGACGTTTAAATTTCAAGTTAAATAAGTTTTTTTTTTTTGTTTTTTAATTGACATTTTTTGGCGTACACTCTCATTAATTTTGTTTCAATTTTGTGTAGCGATGCATAAAAAATATTAAAAAAATAAAAATAACAAATTAAAAACTTTATGTGTAACGAATTAGAAAACAATAATCTGCATTGTGTGTTTGTTAGGCGATTCTTCAGACAAACATATGCACATACCTTCATATATATATACTCGTATGTAAATAGTATATGAACATGTATGTATATACATTTATATGTATACGTTCAGAAGTAGATGTACATATAAATGCAAACGTAGATGGAAACCATTAAACCATTTTCAAATATTAATAAATCGTTTAATAAACGTTGCGTCTGTTCCTTTATCTTAAACAAAACTGTTTGTTGTTTTTTTTTCTTATTTTCACCGAAAATGTTATAAAATAAAAACACCAAAAGGGTCGTTTGAATAAAACATGTTACACATTGATGGCTTTCGGTTGCAGCCCACTAAAAAAGTAATTTATGTCTTTTATTAACTTCATGCATATCTTGACTCGTGTGTACATTAATACATACATACATATGTACGTATGAACATACATACTGTTCGAGAATAATTTGAATTAGTTAATACATTTGTAAATTTATTAGTTTCTACTGGGCATCACTTGAATTTTACATATATATATATATATATATATATATATATATATATATATATATATATATATATATATATATATATATATATATATATATATATATATATATATATATATATATATATATATATATATATATATATATATATATATATATATATATATATATATATGTATGTATATTGAGAGAGCAAACCTAATTGCTCACATATAAATATTATAAGTATATGCTGATAATTATCATAAATGCACAAATTACATACATAAATATTTATAATTCTACCGTTTTTCTCATTTAATTTACTCTCATCATAATTATTTCTCACGTAATCGATTTGTTATATACTTACATGTAATTCGAGTAACTTACATGATTGATTTTAACGGTTCTTATATATTTAGTTTAAAAAATGTATTGATATAAAAGGAGAATTTGTAAAGCGACTGAATTATTATTATCACTGCTTATTCATAAACGTACATAAGAGCATTTTTTTTTTTGTAATATATTTTTTCTGCCATGCTGCTTAATAAAAATTAAAAAATATAAAACATTCCCTGAAGGAAGTATGGGGTTAAGTGTATCCATGTCAACATTTTTGTCAACATTTATGGTGTCTTTTTGGTGCCACTGTCAATAAATTTTTTTTTTTCCTGTCTTTTGTTCTTGATAGATAGAGAATATTTTTTGTCAATAATTTAATTTGTTTTTAGAATTTAAAAAATAAAAAGTGATATAAAAAGGTAAAGGTAAGTAAAAAGTGCAAGACTAGTTATATATTTTATAATTATTGCCAATCACTATTTCTTTTACTATTGACATTTTCTACACGTGGTGACAGTCTATAAAGAACCAATAATGTTTTACTATGGAAATTTCCCACAGTGCGGTAATATCGTCAATAGTAAGTCAGTACAATCTTACTATTGACAATTTCTCCATATGACCCCACAAGAACTACCTAGTCAGTATTGACGCAGTCTACTGGTAGATTTCATAGGACAATCCTGTGTTAAATGTAAATAGCAGTTAGCAATAGTAAGGGTACAATTTAGATCTAGAAATTGGTGAGAAAGTCTTACAACACTTATTACGAGGATATCTAAAGTAAAGCTATGTACACACGGTTGTCAGATGTTACAATATTGTAAGATCTGGCAACATGCTGACAATGTAGTGGCAATGAAAAATTGTCCCGCAGAAGTAAATTGTGTGCTCAGACGATCGTAAGAAAATCTTACAATTTCATTGTCAGACTATGGTCTGACAAGTAATTCATCTGACAACAAAAATTGTCAGTTCACACGGTTGTCAGATTGTTAGATGAAAAAATTGCCAGACATGTTGTAAGGCATTGCCACTTGTGCATATCAACAACCATCTTGTTTGGCAGTGTTGCCCAAAATTTGTTTCTGACAATGATGCCATTGTCAAATGCATTAATTTTATACATCTGACAATTAAAACTGAGCTTACAATGCCTGCCAATTATCTGGCAATGCCGACGAACAGTGTTCTCACGATTGTCAGATGCCTGACAACATTGTCGTCTTACAATTGATTGACAGTGGTTTTTCTGACAACGTTGTAAGTTAAAAGTTGGCAGTTCACACGATTGTAATACATTTTCAGACAATTTTTCTGGCAATATTGTAAGATCTGACAACGTGTATACGTAGCTTTACGCTTAAATATTGAGATGTAAACATCATTACACATCGCTCCTTTATTGCAACATAGTCATAACTAAAAAAAAGCTTGTTTCGAAAAAAGCAATATATTTACGCTAACTAACTAGCTGCCAAGTTTTGTGTGTGTAAATTCCCATAAGGCCGTTAGAATCTTTTTTTTAGAAAATATCTCCTAAAGGAAACAGTTTAAAAACAATTTCAATAAATTTTTGACACATCATAAAAGATAGTACTGTTAACAATTCTGCATTGTTAACACGAAAAGCTAATTTTTTGAGATGTGACTATGTTGCAATAAACGAGCGATATATAAAAATCGTGTGAAAAATGTATAGTAATTCATTAAAGAACGAAACGCTAATTTTTTCAGATGTGACTATGTTGCAATAAAGGAGCGATATGTCGTAGACAACAATACTATGACGTCGTCAAACATATCTCCGGCTAACCATATTATAGTTTTACTAATACTGGAACAAATCTGGTTTACCAACGTAGCTTCAAATGAATTAAAAAGTTCATAGGGTGATAGAAAGTTTAAAAATAATAAGAAAATGTAAAAATTACAATATTCGCGGAAACGCTTAGTTTCCAAGTTAAGATGAAGCAAAGCTTCATCGCTAACCAAAATTTGCTTTTGGGGCCAAATTTGCGCAATTTGGAAGCATTTTTTAGGCGCAGTGGTACCAGAAATTTGTGTCAAAAATCTTCATTTGGCAAAAAGAAAAAAAAAATTAAAATACTTTTCTTTAGATTTATTTTTTATGTCAAGCTCAAAAAACTTGTTTTTTTTTTTAATTATTGGAAAAGAAAGATTGTTCTAACATAGCAATCAGATAAAAATTTTAACTCGTAGAACAGGGCGGCTGATGAAAAGGGTTGTCAACTTTGAAATTTCTTGCAGTTCAAGGTGTCTACCTTGTTTGAAACGTTCTGGCTGTGGTTGGAACCTAAAACGCATGAACATAGTGTTAGTGTCCTTGATAATTGTTTGGTACGTGCCTTTTTTCGGGGACTAACAACCCCCCGCGGGTCTGTCGTTTTGCAACAGATATCTGTACTATAGGGAACCAGTGGTGATGGTTGACGAATGAGTTGGTTTAAGGGCTGATACTGTTAGTGGGCTTCGGCCTACCAACTCATTAAGCCTTGTCTTCCATTGATTGCTGGGAAATAGCATACAGCAGGGACTAGAAGGCCCGAACTTCTCAACAAGAAGTTGCTCATATGGCTACAAACATAAAGCAAAAATTGCTACCTGTGTGAGCCTAGTCAGCCACACGGAAGCGCTGGTGAATCGTTAATAATTCACTCGTGGAACTGGTCCGCCATCAGATAAGGCCGTAAAGGCAGGTGCTGATGTAAAACTTTTTCACAACTGTCGTGTGGCCTTACTGTTGTCAAAATAAATATTCTGTTTTATATTCGACATATTGCAGTCGGTAGTCTGCTGCGTTCATTGTGTTCAATGCATTATATCTGAAACTCTTTTATAAAATGAATTGTACTCGTACAAAAAGAACTTTAGGTAAAGGGAGTTGAGCATAAAAATTATTTCTCTCTGCAAAAATCCTCTTATATAGTCAATTAAATATATGAATATAAAATCTGAGAATTGGACCATCTTTAGTAAATTCACTTTGCTGTATTATGTTAAATTCTATTGTGTTACACAAACATATGTATACATATGTACATGTGTTTGTACATACATATTTTTAGGTTCACTTTCATTGCCCGTAAACAACAGTTTTAATTTCTGTTTGTAGCCTTGAAAGAAAAAAAGAAATGAGAAAATCTCCCAGAATTCATATGAAAGTACACGAGCAGCTTGTGTTGGCCATAAAACCATTTTAAATTAATTCTTGTTTTTATTCACATGCCCCCTGAGTTGGTTATTGTTGTGTTTTATCTCTGCGTGTGTGTTGGGTTTTGGAAAATATTGTTATTCTTGTTGTAAATCCTTTTTTTTTTTTTTGCTTTTAATCCTTTGACAAATGTCATAAAAATCTCATACTCATATACATTTGTTTAAATTATTATGATGTCATTAATAAAGCGTTTGTTTAAATTTTCGGATTAAATTGTCATTTTATAAAAAGTTTTATAAATAAATACAAACTCGTACAGACATGAAGGGGAGATTAAAACAGTTTTAAGTTATTGTAGTTGTTAGGGCGCTGTCAGAGAAAAATAATATTTTTGCATACAGTGAATAATTTTAAAAATTTTTATTAATTGTGATCAATCGCATTAAACTAATAACTCAAGATTAAAAAAATGTTTTCTAAACATAGACATACATATTGTGCAATATTATATGTTACGTACATAACATATATTGCGCAATAAAAACACTTTCTTGTTAATGTTATAATACGCTCACTAGGTGTGTGTGTGCTAGTGTTATATGAAAGTCCGTAGAAATGATATTTGGATAAGCTAGAACCTTTTATTTTGTGGAAAGAGTTTGACAGCTACAAGAAAGTATAGAAATATTACATAACTTACACATTGTTAATGATGCTGCTGAGGTTTTGTTTGTTAGGGCGCTCTCAGAGAAAAATAATATTTTTACATACAGTGAATAATTTAAAAAATTTTTATTAATTGTGATCAATAGCATTAAACTAATAACTCAAGATTAAAAAAATGTTTTCTAAACATAGACATACATGTTGTGCAATACGATATGTAAAGTACATAATATATATTGCGCAATAAAATCAAGTTCTTGTTAATTTTTTAATACGCTCACTAGGTGTGTGTTAGTGTTATATGGAAATCCTTAGAAACGAGATTTGGTTACGCCAGAACCTCTTACTTTGTGGAAGGAATTCGGCAACTACAAGAAAGTTATACATAAAAAATTTTAATTCTTGATCAATATTTTCAATAAATTTCTTCAGCTCAAGCTGCTTTTTGTAAAAAATGTAATGTATTAATGTATTTTGCAATATTTCGTCTTGCGAAGAAATTAATTGCAAATTTTGAAATATTGCAAGTTGTTAATGATGCTGCTGAAAGAGACGTAGAATTAATAGCGGAACGTATTGCGCCGTAACTAGGAAGAAAAAATATTTTTTCTTCAAGTTGTCGGTGAAAATAGAAGGCAATATCTCTATTATAATAAAAACAAGTTAGTTTGATCACATAATAATTATATTATGTGTAGTGTGATTTTAGCGCAGTCACGTCCGTGTTTCATTCGGTTGTTTGCAATGACAAAAATCAAATTTGCAAAAGTTTTACTTAAAGATAAGTTTAAGACAATCGTATAAATGTTAATATATGTATCCTATAACTCTTGGGCGTGCGTTCTCCCAGTGCTAGCAATGAAAAAAAGATTGCTCTGTGTCGTGTACAGTAATACGTTTAGTTCGTCTGTGGAACAAGTTGCCTGAAGACGTGATTCTTGTCAATTACAACGTTGGAAAGTTCTAGTTAAATGCGCATAACCGCTACTCCCATATCCCCCTTCTCACAACCTGATTTTCTAGTTCTGGTATAATATACTGCATATATAGCGGTCATTCCCTCAGTACTATTCCAAGATAAAAACAGAAAAGAAAAATTCCTTAAGAAAAACAGTACATACACAGGAACAGTAATTAAGGGCAATATTAGCGATCTCGCCTTTTTTTCTTTTTAACTATTTAATTAATTCAAGTATTATTTATTACTTAAATTGTTTTACCTAAATAAAAGTAATTAGAAACTTTTGCTTGCCAGAAAGGCACTTTGGCGTTTTTGTTATAATCTAGATATGATAGCAGATTTTAAGGAATTTTTTTATTTTATTTTATTTTATTTTATTTTATTTTTTTTTTTTTTTTTTTGCAAAACTTACAGATCTTCTCAGGCCAATTGAATGCTCTATTAAAGATTTGGCTTAAGGATGCAGTTCTGAAATTGATTAACGGCCTAAGCTGATGAAGGACCAACTAAATGGGGTGAAGTATTCACGTTCCATAACTTTTTATTTTTTTTTTATTTTTTTACAAGTCTATGAATTACAAATTCTTACGGACTTTTTAAATCGAACTTACAAATAAATAATATAATTAAATTCAAAAATATAATAATTTAAGAGTTCAAGGAATAAATAATATTACGTTTTATAACATCATCATTTAAGGAGAAATCCATGTGGCAATAAAGCTTATTGAAATCTTCGCAGCACTTAATTAGAGATGCAGAGTTGGCATAATTTGTTCTAAATGTTTTTATCATAAGCGGAAAGTAGAAGCGTGATGAGTAGCGTGGAACATTAAAAGTTAAATTTGATGACCAGAAAACTAGAGTAAATATTACCATTAATTACTTTCCAAACAAACATTACGTTCAGCATAGTTCTGCGACTATGCAAGGATGGTAACTTAATAAGTGTAAGTCTCGCAGAATAAGAGGGAAGACTTCTTGGATTCCATTGTAATCCTCTTAGACAAAATAATAGAAATTGTTTCTGCACTGCTTCAATTTTATCAATGTATACTTTGTATGTTGAATCCCATTTAGTTGAGCCATATTCCAGAACTGGCCGAACAAGAGATGTAAACAATTGTTTAGTGACATAAGGGTCATCAAACTCCTTAGCCCAGCGTTTGATAAAACCAAGAAGACTTCTTGCCTCATTGACAACCAAAGTAATGTGTTGAATAAAGTTAAGTTTTGAGTCTAACATGATTCCCAGATCCTTAAAAGTATCAACCTTATCCAACTCATAACCACTCAGAAAGTATTTAATGTTTAAGTGGCATTTTCTGAAGAAACACATATACTTGCATTTTTTAAAATTTAATTTCATAAGTGCCATAAGTTTGTAGCCATGTAGCCAAACCCCTTGCTTAAGAGTTCGTGCCTTACTTAAGAGGAGGGACTATACCCTTCTGTATGTTATTTCCCAGCAGTCAATGCAATCAACCCAAGCCATTTAGAACAGCAGCGCTTAAACAACTCACCCATCTAACCATCACCTCTGGTATCTTGCAGTACAGGTATCTGTTACAAGCTGTGTTCATATTTTTTTTAAATGAAAAACTGCACCTCGGGGGTTTATTAGAGCCTGTAAGCCGCCATTCAGCAAAATTGTCAGGGAAACTAATTCCCCTTCCTGCGATTTTAGGTTTCAGCCACAGCCAGAACGTGTCAGGCATTCACCTCAACCATGATCAGCCCGGCTTGAACTGCAAGCAAAAACTCCCAGGAGCTTTGCGGAACCCCGTTCCGCCAATTTCAACCCTTAAGACGGGTTTCGGAAGGCACGCACAACATAAGTCTCGCGGTTTCATTTTAGGTTTCAGCCACAGTCAGAACGTGTCAGCTAAGGCATGCACCTCAACCATGATCAGCCCGGCTTGAACTGCAAGCAGAACCTCCCGGGGCCTTTGCGGATCCCCCTTCCGCCAATTTCAACCCTTGGTACGGGTTTCGGAAGGCCAACACAACATAAGTCACGCAGTTTCTTAGCGTTTTGGTGCTACAACAAACTCTTTCCTCTCTATGTCCCAGAAAACAGAATGTCCTGATGTGGTCTACGGCAAGGCAGATCGGGTTAAAGGTTGAAATGATATTTTAGGCAATCTTTAAGAATATTTTCCCCTTGTTGGTCTAATTTTTTCCCACCGTCTTGCTAATAAATCAACTTTTGCCAGATTTTTTCTTTTCATCATTATTCTATTTATAAAAAGAAAAAAAAAAAACTCAAAGACATGTTGAAGTTTTTTGTTTCATTTTCATTAAAAATTTTAAATTACAAAATGCTTGCTCAATCAAACATTAATTGTAATTATACCGGAAATTTTAAACAAAAGTATCAAATTATAAACAAAATTGTAAAATATACATTTGACTTTAAACGCCTCTTTCAAATTACAAAAAAGGAACAAAAAATAAACATGCCACAAAATTAATTGCCAAATCTACCATGAATATTTAATGGTAACAACATACAAACAGTCACCAGCAAAGAAACAAATTTTAAACCAAAAAAAAAAGGAAAAAAAAACTAATAACACCAAAAAGGTTTCTTGCAACCCACAGCAGTTCACATAACCGAAAAAGTAAAACGAATTACAGGCGGAAAGACAACCAACCAGCCGGTCTGGTCGGCCGGCCGGTTGTAGTTTTATTTGCAGCCGCCCGCCCGTCCTTCTGCTCGTCTCTCCTTCTCTCACTCTCTGTGTGTGCCTTTCCGTCCGTCTGTCCGTCTGTCTGTTGTAAATAATTTAACTACATGCCGCTTTTATTAATGGCAGGTTTTCACTTGTTTTAACATGAAAAACGATAAAGTTGACAAACTCGTTAAAACAAAATTATTTCTTTTTTTATATTTGTAAATTGTATGTACGTGTTTATTTTTTTACTTTTTAAGGAATCCAATAATTTTATTGAAACAATTTACCTTAAATACATTTTTTGGCCAATAATGTAAAGCAACTGCTCCACTTCAGAGCGGAGAATGAAAAATGCCACAAAGGTTTTGGTAAAAAATATTGTAATTAAACATGCAAAGAGGTTCGTTCGTTCGTTCGTTCGCCCGTCGTTTGCTTTTTTGTAATTTATTTCTTCAACATTTTTTACAACAATTAACATGAAAAAGTAGACATAGATATTTGAGAATTTGTACAATCATATAATTACATATATACTCGTACATATGTATACATTACTGCAGGTATTTACATAGAGAACTCGTTTAACACGTGCTGCTGTTGATCGCGAAAACAACCTCCCTAACTAAATACAACATTTTGACAGTTGTGAAAAAAGGATTTACATCAGCACTTGCTTTGCGGCAGTTCCACGGAGTGAATTATTCACGATTCTCCAGCGCCCCCGTGTGGCTGACTGGGCTCACACAGGTAGCAATTTATGCCATATGTTTGTAGCCATATGAGCAAATTCTTGTTGAGGAGTTCGGGCCTTCTAATCCCTTCTGTATGCAATTTCCCAGCAATCAATGGAAGGCGAGGCTCACTGAGTTGGTAAGTCGAAGCCCACTAGCAGCTTCAGCCCTTAAACCAACTAACCTGTCAACCACCATTACTAGTTACTCACAGTACAGGTATCTATTGTAAAGGCAACAGGCCCTCGGGAGGTTGTTAGTCCCCGAAAAAAGCCACACATCAAATAATTATCATATCGCTCCTTTATTGCAACATACTCATAACTCAAATTTAAACTGCTTGCTAATAGATGATGTAGAAGTTGGTGGCTCTCTTTACTTCCCAAGTTAAGGTTGCACAACTTTACAAGCCAGTTTTTCAACTCGCTACACTGAAAGAATTATACGTCGTATATTTAATGAAACTGTTTCATTAAATATTTTTCGTTAATCCAATGAAAACTTTTCACAACTTGCATGAAACTTCATATATAGGTTTTTACTTTCAAATTAACGATTTTTGTACTCAAATTCAATTTTTTACAAGTCAAACACAATGTTTTGCAACACAAATTCAATTTCTTGCACTTCAAATTAAATTCTTTGCATTTCATATTAAAGTTTTTCTATTTCAAATTAAAATATTTTTATTTCAAATTAAATTTTTTGTGTTTCAAATTAAATTTATTTAACTTCGAATTACATTTTTTGTTTATTTGGCTAAAAACTTACAGCTTTATTAAAAAAAAACTCAATCGACGTTACATTATCAGCCCAATTATAAATAAAAATTCCATAGGAATTTTATCACTTTTCCCTTTCCTCCAATTATGAACAAAAATTAAGTATTAGGTTTTTTTATTTTTTCTTCGCTCTATTCGTTAAAAACATTAAAGGGAGATCAACTCTTATCTATGTTAAATTCCGTGAGGAATAACTTCCGAGAGAAATAAATTCCGTGAGAGTATTCATAATTGGGCTGTATAAGTAAAAAAAATTTTGAGAAAAGTTTATGAAATAAACTTTATTTTAAATTTGAAAATAAATTGAAAAAATATGTTCTCCCGATATTTCAACTGTAATAAATTTCTGTTTTGAAAGACAAGACGATCATTGCTAATCCATCTGTAAATTCCAACATTTTCATAATTTTCCTGGAAGAGTTAGCTATTGAGAAAATTAGCTGAAACCAGCACCGAATGTGCTTGGCTGGTCCTTGATAATGCTAAGATACAAAAGATAAGGTTGCAGAATCCGGGCACATTATAAATTTTCTTCCTCCTTACATAGCTACATAGGTGAGCTTAATCCAATAAAAAAGTTTTTTCCTAAAACAAAACTACCTGCCCGAAATTTATTAGCTGATGCGGATAATTTGGACTTGATAACAATAATTAAACAGTCAGTCGAAACGGTAGCACCTTCAGATTGTAACAATTATTATCTTGATATGGCCATGAGTTTGTCATTAGCTGCATCTGGAGAACAGTTGCAATAGGAACCGTCCAAATTTGGTTTAGAAAATTATATTAAGGAAAAATTACGAGTAATGACTTGAACAACAAGTTTATTTTTATTTCGTTTTGTAAATTTTTAGCTAAATAAATAAAAACTTGAATTCGAAGTTAAACAAATTTAAATTGAAACGCAAAAAATTTAATATGAAATAAAAATAGTTTAATTTGAAATACAAAAAATTTAATATGAAATGAAAATAATTTAATTTGAAGTGCAAGAAATTGAATTTGTGTTGCAAAACATTGTGTTTGACTTGTAAAAAATTGAATTTGAGTACAAAAATCGTTAATTTGAAAGTAAAAACCTATATATTATGAAATAGTTGCATCAGAATGGTTTAATTAAGTTTCATAGTTTCATTAAAAAAAAATCATTGGATTTATGACTACAACAAAAATTTTTTTTTTTTATTTCTTTGAATTTTTGTAAGATATATTAATGGGCATTTATTAATCTTAAGCTACAGTTTAAAAAATGTCAAATTTTTTTATTAATATGTAAGTTTTATGAGTTTAATTATTCCAATGAAATAGAATTCATTAGATCAATGACAAATAAATTTCTGGCTACCGAACTTGGGTATGTATGTACATATGTGCATGTACGCAAATCAGCATAATAATAGTTTAAAAAATTTAAATACCAGTGTATTGAAGTCATTTGTTTTATTTGGTGAATACTTCTTCAACATTTTCGTTTATCATATTTAGGTACAATTCCACAAAAGCAAGGAATACTATTGTTTGTGTAATGAAATAAAGTATCAATGAATAAATGAAATAATTCCATTGATCTTATTAGGTACATTTGTGAAAATATTTTATTAATGTGCGTTGTGATATTATTTCAATAAACAAATGTAACTATTTCATTGATTTAATGTAAATTTTTCAGGTGCTCAATGAATAATAAAATTAGATAAATGAAATAACTTCATTGACCTTATAAAGGAGTTTCACATTTTTAATGAATGTATTACATTAGTACAAAGAAGTTATTTCATTAAATAAATGTTACTTTTTCATTAATTTAATGCACAGTTTTCATGTGCTTTATGAAATTGATTATTTGATCTAGAAAATTATTTCACTAATCATATGATTTGTATTTCATACTTTTAATGAAAATAAGTCATTCTTCTTATTAAAATGTTTCATTACTTTTATGAAGGTTTTCATTAAAATAATGTAATGAAATTTGTTTCATTATTTCTATGAAAAGTTACAATGGTTGAAAAATAATGAAAAAATTCATACAAATAATGTCAAAATCCAGAGAATTTCTGAACAAAATAATGTTATGGAGTATAAACCAACCATGTCTTTGTAATGTCATTTGGCTTCCGGTGAAAAATTTGATGATCAACGTTTTTAAAAAAAAGAGTACTTAAAGGAAAGTTTAAAGGTGAGGACGTTTTGATGCCATCACTCCTAATGGTTGCGAAAGACATAACATTTCATTTTAAGCACTGCACTGGCAATGACAATTTGAAAATTTAAAGTCAATCATATCGGGTGGTTAAATTTCAAGGGCCGATGTTGAATGTGAACCACACCTAAACGCCAAATTTTTTTTTCCGAATTTTATTTGACATTTCTTTATTTCAGACTTATTCAATTTGAACCATGGAGAGATACACAATCCAACAACGTGTTAAAGTTATCCAGACTTATTATGAAAATGATTATCAATTTTCGAAGAAAATCATCTTCAGTGATGAGGCACATTTTCACCTCAGTGGATTCGTCAATAAACAGAATTGCCGCATTTGGGCGAATGAGAATCCAAGAGTGACTGGCGAAAAACCAATGCAGCCACAAAGAGTGACTGTTTGGTGCGGTTTATGTGCTGGCGGTATCATCGGGCCGTATTTTTTCCAAAATGAGGCCGGTCAGGCAGTTACTGTGAATGGTGTTCGCTATCGTGAGATGATAACGAACTTTTTATGGCCCGAATTGGAAGATATGGATGTAAACGATATGTGGTTTCAGCAGGACGGTGCCACTTGCCACACAGCTAACGAAACAATTGCTCTTTTGGGCAACAAATTCAATGGCCGTGTTATCTCACGTAATGGCGATGTCAATTGGCCGCCATGATCATGTGATTTGACACCGTTGGACTTCTTTCTTTGGGGTTATTTGAAAGAAAATATGTACGTCGATAAGCCAGCAACAATTCAACAGCTAAAGGATGAGATAATTCGGCACATTAACGGCATAGAACCTCCATTATGCCTCAGGGTCATCGAAAATTTGGACCATCGGATGGAGGTGTGCCGCCGTGGTCGCGGCGCCTATTTGGCCGATTTTTTGTTCCATACATAATTGAATAATACCAATATATTATAATAAAATAAAATTACAATAATTTCCTAAATAGTTTGTGTTTTATTCAAAATCAACATCGGCCCTTGAAATTTAACCACCCTTTATAATGTAAACAAAATTTGAAGGCAAAACAACGTTTGCCAGGTCAGCTAGTTTTAATATAAAAATATTGTACTTCTTAAAATACCAAATAGGTTTCTAAAAATGAAAGGAACCATTCAAAATTCGGTGAGTTTTTTGTTAAAATAACGCGCTTTTTTCCTCATGTTGGTGCGTTTTGAAATTTCAAAGTTGACAACGCTGGCGAAGTGTCCACTGTAATTTTAATTGACCAAAAAGCGACTCACAAAAGTATTTAAAAAAATCGAAATTAAACACTGATATATTTTAATTAAATCTGAGAAATTTAATTAAAATTGTTCTCACGAATTGCCAATATCCGACTTTGTCGTTACGAGTGAATTCATCTCTCTTGCCTTGATTAACCCTCATTTTCATTTCACATTTATTTCCTTTTCTTTTTTCTTTACTTTGCTTTACTTACACAATACTATAGAGACAGTTTTTCACACTTTAGTCCACAAAAAATATCAAATTACATGCATCAAAATCAGGTCATTAGCTGCTTTTCTAAAACCATAGAACGAGCACACAGCACAAAAGTAATTCTTCCCCTTCGTAGGAAAAAAAAGGTAAAAAGATAAAAATTGCATAAAATCCCATTTAGTGTTTAAGCGTAAAAATGACGACCACCAGGAGGGGGGTACTGCGCGCACTTACGAGTATAGTTGCACCAACTGCCGTTTAAGTTATTGGCCGTAATTTAAGTTGGCATTATGTGCAGTTTTATTTCAATACACTTTCTGCGGGGTGTTGGAAAAAAAGTGTCAGTTTGTCAGTCAGAGTTGTAATCTTTTAAGACTGCTGTGCATTATAAATTAAGAAACTTAACTTGGCTTTAGTTAGAACGTTAGTCACAGTGTTATACTCGTACAAGTGTATAGAATTTCAAACAGGGGTTGAGAAAACTGCCACTTTTCTTATTTTCAGGAAATGCCCCTCAAGAGTATGAGCAAAATGTAAATAAGTTTCTTAAAACTATCAGCTATTCAAATAATAATATATTTTAAAATCTACAACACAATCCAAAGACTGTCAACTACAAATTGTCAGCAAATGCTGAGTGAGGACCATTAAATTTTAAAACAATATGCAGCAACGAAATATGAAATTTTTTCAAACTTGAAAAAGGTACAAAATTTTTAAATTAAAATGTTTCTCTGTTTTAGTGAATATCACAACTAATTGCTGTTGTTGCTGCTGTTCCACAATTAATTTTTCATGCCTTTCTAATACTTTGGAGTATAATTTTTCTTCCTGTCTTTTGCACATAAACCGTTTTTATTTTCAGGTGTGACCTGTTGGAGATGCATTATAAATCGTTCTTTTGTCTTGCTGCTGTCATGCGATTTAAGCTGAAGTGCAAAGTTAAAGCAGTGACTAAACAATTGTTAACTGAATAGCTTCAGTTTTTTAACCTATTTAAATAATATCAAGAGACTTTTTTTAGAAACACCATAAAAAGAAGTTTTTGTTCGGAAAGAACAACAAGTCCTTCGTTTAGTCAATCTATAATGCAGCAGTATAGAGCAGGCGATTTTTACTAGGTAATAATTATTAGAAGTTTATGCAAATGAAATACGAGTAAATAATATAAAAAAAATTTATGATAAAAATAAAAAGAATCTATAAAAGTTTTTTACTTTTGATTTTAAGCCTTAATAAGCGCCTGTCCAACCGTTCAAATCACCGGGACCGGATGGAATCATTCTGAGTCTGATCACACCTTGGCTCCTCGAAATAAAGGGTGTTTTTTTAAGCCCGATAGAACTTGAAATTGTAAAAAATAACACAAAAAATTAAATTGTAATCAAAATTTTTTTTTATTCGAAAGATCAATACGTGACATTAACATTTGAAAATGATTTCGGGCATATGGGCACCGCGGCTGTTCTTGACGAAGCGCATTCTGGACGTCCAATTTTGGGCCACTTTTTCGAGCACTGCTGGCCGTATGTCACGAACAACACGAACAATGCTGGCCTCCAAGGCGTCAATTGTTGCTGGTTTATCAGCATAAACCAGTGACTTCACGTAGCCCCACAGGAAATAATCGAGAGGTGTCAAATCGCACGACCTTGGAGGCCAATTGACAGGTCCATTTCTCGAAATCAACTTATCGCCAAATTTTGATTTCAGTAAGTCGATGGTTGCGTTCGCCGTATGGCACGTAGCGCCATCCTGTTGAAACCACATCTCCTCCGGATCAATGTCATCCATATTTTCAAACAAAAAATCATTGATCATGGTGCGGTAACGATCTCCATTGACCGTAACGCGAGCTCCGGCCTCATTTTTGAAGAAATAAGGTCCGATGATGCCACCAGCATGAAAACCGCACCAAACAGTGCATTTTTCTGGATGTAATGGAGTCTGTAGGGTCTCTTGTGGATTGGTCTCACTCCATATGCGGCAATTTTGCTTATTAACAAACCCGTTAAGCCAAAAATGCGCCTCATCGCTGAACACAATTTTTCGTCTATAAGTTGCGCGAATCGACGACTGATTTTCAAAGTAAATTTGGATAATTTCGTAGCGTTGTTCAAGCGTGAGTCTATTCATGATGATTTGTCAGAGTATACTGAAACAAATAAAAAAAATGTTTCATCAAAATTTAATTTTTTGTGTTACTTTTTACAATTTAAAGTTCTATCTAGCTTAAAAAAACACCCTATATATAGAGCTGCTCTAAACAGGTCGTACATTCCATTGGACTATATCAAAAGTAACGTAATCTTTATCCCAAAAAGAGGAAAGACGTCATATACCAAAGCAAAGTAGTATAGGCCAATTAGCCTGACATCCTTTCTTTTGAAAACGCTAACGGGGATCATAGTTATACACATAAGATCCAAAATTAGCAAAAACCAGTTGTCGCCATCTCAACGCGCCTACACAAAGGCCAAATCAGTTGAAACGGCGCTACATAGTTTGGTCAGTCATATTGAATGGTCCAATCAATATAAAAACTATACTTTAGTGGCCTTCATGGATATTGAAGGTGCTTTCAATGATGCCGGGACGCAGGCAGTCATAGATCGACCTACAATCATGCTCATTACGAACATACTAAAGCGCAGAACTATAACATTGACAGTGGGGGAAACCAGAATTACGAGAAGAGTATGCATACATATGCATATGGGGTACACCTCAGGGAGGGGTACTATCTCCCCTTTTATGAATTATTGTAGTGAATACTCTGCTTAAGGATCTAGATAATACGAGTAAGAAGATAAGGACTGTAGCCTATGCCGATGACGAAGCGATTGCAATCTCTGGAACCCATTTAGATACAGAGCAGTTGGAATACGCCCTGAAGATGGTAAGACAATGGAGTGTACAATGCGGACTAAAGACAAATCCAGCGAAAACTGAAATCGTACTTTTTAGTAAAAAGTATAAAATTCCATAATTTACACTTCCAAAAATGGATGGCACCACCACCACCTAGGCGTCATTTTAGACAGCAAACTATCATGGAAAGAGATTATACAGGCTAGAGTAATCAAGGCTACAATAGCCATCTATTTATGTAAAAAAGCAATAGGCTTAACATTGGGCATACAACCAAAAGGAGTTGTGTGGCTTTATAACATGGTTATGAAACCGATAATTTTATATGGAGTATCAGTACGGTGGAAATCACTGGACTCCGCAACCAACAGACTGCAAATTGCAAAAGTCAGTCGAAGCATGGCAATACTGGCCACAGGGGCCATGAGAACAGCACCAACCAAAGCACTTTTTGCACTTATGAGCTGCATGCCATGCAGATAGCAATAAAAGCCGCTATAGCGTTGTATGCGACATGCCAATATACTGGAGATTGGAACTGACGAATGTCAATATACTGGAGTCCCAAATTGACTATTGCATCCCAAAACCATTCCTCTCAAGGAGCTTCGGCTACCAAATTGAGGAATCTCCCCTAGAATCTGGATACTTCTATGTTTATACGGATGGTTCCAGAAGGGTAGAAAGGGTTGGGGCTTTTTTATTATTCTATAACCATAACAAAATGCATATATGATCAATATGAGACAAATATAATTTGTATTATTCTTATGTACAGGACGAAAATAGAACATACATGTATTGCAACATATACGAGTATATACTTAAAACCTTCTGCCTGGGGTCACTCACCCCTAAATAGTTTTAACTTAAATAAAACTCTTGAACACATATAGAGCCCAATTATGAATATTCTCACGGAATTTATTTCTCTCGGAATTTATTCCTCATGAAATTTATTTCTCACATAACATACTTTTTTCAATGCGAATTAAAGAGAAAAACACAATTTTTGTTTACTTGGCCGTAAGAGTTGATCTCTCTCTAGTATTTTCAACGAATCGCATGAAGAAAAAAATAAAAAACCTCATATTTAACTTGTGCTCATAATTGGAGGAAAGTGAAAAGTGAACAAATTCCTAAGGAATTTTTATTCATAATTACGCTCATAATGTTCGGAGACTGCTATCTACGTTATCACTATTTTGTTATGCCTTTGTATTAAATTGTATAACTGGAAAAGGAAAAAAGCCATCCTTTCCTGTGCAATAAAATCTCAAAATACTGACACATGAATTGCAACTTCCTTTCAGTAATTGAATGCTTAAACTTGAATGTTAATTTAAACAGGCCAACCCAAAAAATCCCATTTGCTTACAATTCTCTGCACAATTAACAAATAGATATTCCTGCCTGAATACTAATTAAATTTTTAATTCTGATTTTCTGCTTCAATGTTGCATGCAACATCTGTTAAACGTTGAAAAAAAAAGTAGAAACTTTATCTACACAAAACGAAAGAAAAAAATCACACTTAATTAGAATTACAATTAAATTTAAAGTAAAATGGAATGAAAAAAAAAGATTAAAATAAAAAGAAACCTCCTGCCATAAAACTGGTCAAACTGAATTTTTTCAACAACTTCAGAAGATAAAAAGAAAGAAAAAAAATCCTAAATACAAAAAAGAACCCTAACAATCCAGATAAAAACATTTTAAAAGGAAGCATTATGGAAAAAAAAAACGAAAACGAAATCACACATACAAAAGATGGCAAAAATGTTCAAATAAAGGAATACAAATTTTAATATGCAAATAAAATACAATGGCTCTCATAAAGTTATAAAAACGAAATAATAAATTATGCACAAAAATAAAAGAAAATACAATATGCACAAGAAACGAAAGCAACAACAATAAAAGAAATGATATAAATTTGAATTTTTAATACATGCCTACTCTAAGTGAAACACTAAAACACACACACACACACGCAAAACTCTTTATCAACTCACACAACTACCAACACAAAGCCAAATAAAAAGACATGAATTTGCATATTCAAATATATTTGCATATACACACAAGCACAAACATACAAACATATGTAAGTATGTACACATATGTGTGTTTATATAAATCTGTATAAGTTGAATTTTTTGAAGTTATTTCTTCATTAAAAAAAAGAATAAAATTCTTTTTTTTTTTTATTTTTTTATTTATTTTTTTCTTTATTTAATTAAACCTTTTTGGTTGACAATTACTTAAGAACTAACTTAAAATAAATTCCTAAGTATTAATTAAACTTGCTGTAGGTGGTGATCACGTCATATGAATTTTGCTGACCTGGTGGAGTGTGCAGGAAGTCGTTTGATTTTTGTTTAATTTCATAAATGTTGCACAATTTGCTTTCACACGTCTCTCTTTAGCTTTAATTTAAAAGTGCTGAATGGGTTTATGTTACAGTGTATGTATGTCTGTTTGTAATATTGCATTAGCTTTTGCAATATTAACTCCTCCCTTCTCAAATGCTAACGTACCCGTTGGCAGAAACTTGGCTTCGGGCATCGACCTTCTTTTCAGGTTCATTTTCTTGTTAATTTTCCATGATGCATATGCGAGTGCAACAATAAGGGTGACAAATGCAGCTAAAGTGATTGAGTTGAGTGTTAATCCAATTTTGTTGTTTGTGTCAATTTTGGAAATTCTTTTCCTATTAGTGATCTCGAGTTCTTTAATCATTTCCAAAGAGAGAACTTCTTCTAATTCATCATTCTTTGATTTTTGCTGAAAAACGGCTGGCAACGGCTCAAAATATATTTCTTCGCGTATGTAAAAAATTTTATTTTCAATCTTAATTGTAGAGTTATGGTGTTTTATGATAAAAGTTCCAGTCAGTGTGAATTGTTGTCCATCTATCTCTATCGTGCCATTGAAGTTGTTGAGTAATAGTATACCAGGATAAATTTCTTCCGTATCCGATATGTGATCAGCATTAGTTCGTGAACAATTAGATGATTGGCTTCTTACAAGTTTACTTATACAATGATTATCGCTTAATTCTACTAAGTTATTCTTGTTACAAATGGCTTTTCTATTATATTCTTTACATTTAGATTTTATTCCAAAAATTTTCTTTTTACAATTCAGAATTTTGTCATATTGGATTTTATTGATTCTATTGTTTAATTTTACAGGTTTAAGTGTAAGTATTTCACATTCTTCTTTTTCAGTTGTAGGCAAGCTAAGAATATAAATTATCATAGAACCATTTGCGGCTATGCTTACGTCTGTAAATTCTAGTTCCTCTTCAACATTTATGTATGGTATGCCTTCATGTCTAACAATTTTTTCTATGGTTTCAATTTCAATACTTGACAAAATAAATGAATTAACTACACTGGATTTTGCCCAATGTAAAGCATATTCGATATTTAATAGTTCTTCTTTTATAAGTTGTATTTTATATTTTATCTTAAGACTAATTTCTAGCTTATTGTCTACATTAATAATTTTCATAATTTGGTTACTTTTTTCGGTTTGTTCATTTAATTTCTGTATCAATTGTTTATTTATAATTATCTGATTGTTATTATTTTCATTTAATGTTTCCAGATTTTCATTTATGATTTCTAGGTCACGGTGGTCGGGGTTTCCTGCGACCCATTTCCACGCTGAGCCTATAAAGTCAAGAGAACGTTTTTCTCTTGCTTTAGGAGAAATTTTTGCAATAAGAGTCCGAACTTGAGATACTTCGTGTATTAGGAGAGGATATAATTGATGTTCTGCATTAAGGCTATTTCTAATAGTATTTTCTATTTCAGAAGTTAGTTTTGCATATTCTTCCAAATTTATTACATGAATTATCTTAAAAGATCCTTCTTGAACTCTTGCAGTGTCGTCTTTTAGAGTGATAAGTTGCGAATTCGTGTAATCGAATATTTGAAATTCCGCATGCACTAGGTGCATGGTAAGTCTGCAAAATTAGCATAGAATTTTTTTATTATATGTCTAGGTAAAGCTTTTAATTCTTAATAACAATAATAAAGATTAATTTATATTTTAATGTTGCGGGTTTTTTTTTTTTTTTTTTTTTTTTTTTTTTTTTTAAATTAATATTTTTTATAAATCATATTTTCTTTCAAAGTAGTGAGTTTTACAATTTTATAATACTTAAATTTAAAATCGTATGCCTATGGCATATTATTCGATTGTTCTTTTCTTGATTTACAATTTTTCTCTTACTAAATGAAGGTATCGTACGCCTATGGCATATTGCTCGATCCTTTTACAAGCTTTATCATTACTTAGCAAATAATTAATTCACATATTTTGTTTTGTTTGATTCGTTATCATTTTTTTACATTTAGTTTTTAATTTTTTCTTAATTCTATTTAAATTATACATATTTTTCATAAATGTTGTAAAAATATTGTTAAGCTTTACGATATTGTTTTCATTTTATACGAGTTTATATTAAAATTTATTTTAACTTCTAATGTGTGACTTATGAACTATCCTTCCTGATTCTGTCAGTATTGTGTTTCCTCTATCTTCTTTTACTGTCTCTTCTTTATATCTAGGCGTTAGCTTATTTCCTATTCTCTTATTGTTTCTTACAAATATTTTATCGTTTGCGTTGTACGAACGAAAAGGTATCCTTTTCTTATTATGAAATTCTAAGTCTTTGTTTTGTTTTTCTACGAGTCTATTAACGCTGTCCTGTCGGTCTTTTTCGATTTGTTCTGGGTCTGTACTAACTGTTCGTCCAAAAAATGCTTCAACTGGTTTTTTCTTGATCGTCGAGTGAATAGAGAAGTTGTATTTGTAAAGGGATCTAAGTAGTAAGTCTTCAAAATTCCTATGTGTTTTTTCGGTTTTAATGCATCGCATTATTTCAGAAAGAGTGGAGTGAAACCGCTCTATTTGTCCATTTATTGTACTCGTATAGGGTGGTGTCTTGAATATTTCTATTCCATATTGATTTTCAAGCATAAATACTATAGGTGCTGAACTAAGAGACTTTTCGTTATCTATAACGATTTTCTTCGGGATTCCAAAAGAAATGAGCAACTCTTGAAGGGGTAATTTTATATCTTCGGTTGACCGTGATTTAACTAATTTCACTAAGGCATATTTCGAAAGCTTATCAATGGCGGTTAAAATGATTTTATTGTTTGTGTGGTAAATGTCAATGTGAACAATATGTCCGGGATATTCAGGGATAGGAGAAGGTTTCAAAATTGGAGAAGTAGGGTGTCTTTCGTATTTATTTTCCTTGCATATTTTGCATTGTTTTACAATAGCTGTGATCTTTGCACTCATATGAGGAAAGTAAAATTTATCTAGCAATTGGATTTTGTTCTCGACTGCGTTCCTATGAGCTCTATTATGTTCTTTTATAATTTCTGTTTCCTGGTCTGCCTCTTGAGTGAGATTTTCTACTTGTTTCCTAGTGTAACGTGTTCTGTATTGGGCAAAGTGTTGTGGATATATATTTTGTATTTTACCTAAAATATGATCTTCTGTGAAAATACCATTTGTCACAGAAGGATTTAAATATCGTTTTAAAATGTTTACTAAGTTTTCCTCATTAAAATCTGGTTCCATTATGATATGCTTATGGTAGGTGGGAAAAATAATTTTGAACTGGTACGAGGCTACATCGCCAGTAGAAAGAAACAACTGGTTCTTAAAAACATTTATTGGGGAATCTGTATAGGGAATAAGATTATGCGAAGAACTTCCATCACTGTGCATCGTTGGTGTAAGAGAATTGATTTGATTATTTGGAGTTCTAGATAATGTGTCTGCTACTACGTTTGATTTTCCAGGTTTGTATTTGAGTACATAATTATACTCCTCTAAAATTGCTTTCCATCTCTTGAGCTTGCTGTTGTTATTTTTATTACTTAATGCATACGTTAAAGGTTGATGATCTGTGAATATTTTTACGGCAACAGGTCCATACAAATAACTTCGCAATGTTTTCAGAGCCCAAACGATAGCTAACATCTCCTTTTCGTTGGTGGCATAATTTTCTTCTGCTTTCGAGAGAGTCCGTGATATAAATATTATTGGTTTGTCATCCTGCTCCAAAACTGCGCCTATAGCGTAATTGGATGCATCTGTAGTAAGACTAAATTCTTTGCTAAAATCAGGATACTGTAGCATTACCTCGTTAGAAGCGAGAGTAGTTTTAATTTTATTAAAGGCTTCTATTGCATCATTATCTAACGTTATTTCTTTTTTTGCTGACAAACGTTTGGACATTCGTCCTTCCTCCCCTCTCAAAATTAGGGTTAGTGGTTTCGCTAACCTGGCATAGTCCTGAATGAAGCGCCTGTAAAATCCAGACATTCCTAGGAACGATCTGAGATCCTTAAGGGTCTTTGGTATAGGAATCTTTTCTATCGCTTCAACTTTTAATGGGTTTGCTTTTATTCCATTGGGTGTTACAACAAATCCTAAAAATTCAACTTCATCGGCAAAAAACTTGCATTTGTCTAATTGAACTTTCATATTCGCCTGTTCTAAAGTGTTAAAAATAGTCTCTAAATGTTTAGTATGATCCTGTTCTGTTTGACTAAAGATGATTATGTCATCAATGTATACGAAACAAATTTTACCAATGTGCATTCTTAAGATGTCATCTAAAGCACGTTGAAAAATGGAAGGGGCATTTTTAAGGCCAAATGGAAGACGAGTAAATTCGTACTTACCATTATTGACAGAAAATGCTGTCTTTTCGATGTCTTTTTCTTTTAAAGGAATTTGGTGGAACCCGCTTTTAAGATCTATGACAGAAAAAAATTTGTTTCGTCCTAATTGCGAAAGAACTTCGTTGATTTCGGGGATTGGGTAACGGTCGGCGATAGTAACAGCGTTTAACTTTCTGTAATCAATAACTAATCTGTATTGCTTGTTTCCCTCTGAATCTGGTTTTTTATTTACAATCCAAACGGGCGAATTGTAAGGGGAACGTGATGGTCGGATAATCCCATCTTTAAGGAGTTTATTTATCTGGTCTTCGACTTCGTTTTTGAGCGACATGGGGTATGGGTAATATTTTGTATAGACTGGGGATTCCGTTGTTGTTCGAATCTCACCTGTAACTCTCGTAGTAAATGTTAATCTTTTGTCAGGTTCTGCAAATAATTTTGAAAATTTTCCTAATAATGATTTAATAACGGTTTGCTGTTTAAGGGCTTTTATTAAGGACTTTTCCCTTTTTTTTGAAAATGATAAACCACGTATGCTTCTTAAGGATCTTATGGTTTTTCACTCACACTTTACTTTTTTATTTCACAAAAAAAAAGTCCTTCGGAACGTAACGCGGTAGCGACCCTTTATTGTTGGGCGCCAGTTGAATTTTTTGAAGTTATTTCTTCATTAAAAAAAAGAATAAAATTCTTTTTTTTTTTTATTTTTTTATTTATTTTTTTCTTTATTTAATTAAACCTTTTTGGTTGACAATTACTTAAGAACTAACTTAAAATAAATTCCTAAGTATTAATTAAACTTGCTGTAGGTGGTGATCACGTCATATGAATTTTGCTGACCTGGTGGAGTGTGCAGGAAGTCGTTTGATTTTTGTTTAATTTCATAAATGTTGCACAATTTGCTTTCACACGTCTCTCTTTAGCTTTAATTTAAAAGTGCTGAATGGGTTTATGTTACAGTGTATGTATGTCTGTTTGTAATATTGCATTAGCTTTTGCAATATTAACTTATATAGATTTGTATGCTAATGCTTGTGTAGTCGTTATATTGTTATCCCTAAGGATTTATATGCAGCTTTTTCTTAAAAATATGTATATTTTGTAATGTTTTCTTTCCGGGCTTGATTTTACTCCAGCTATTATGTTTAATGCAGCAGCTTTGTTGACACACATGCACACCTGGCAAACATATCTATCTTTATTAATGTATATCTTTAGGCGAAAATTATGAAAATTTTATCTTTCGTTTTGGGAAGGACGAAAAATGTTTAAGACAGTAGTGAATACATTTGTGGGCTTTTTTAAGTTATTACCAGGACACTTACTTTGTGTAGCTATAAAACTGCAGCTGTAAAATCCAAGGCGTTTAAATTGGCCAGGGGGCTAATTCTGGCATTCGTGATCGAAATTAATTGCGAATAGAAAACAATTTCGATATCGCATAATTTTCTAATGATGCTATTCGTTGCGAAACGAATCGAGTTTTTGTCTTACGAGTAGTGTTGGAAAATGGTAAAAAATGTGTTTTAGAACACTAGTGAAATTGTGAACAAAAACCATATTTTTGCACAAACTCAAAATTGGAAAATGTATAAGTTTTCTTTAGCAAATTAAATAACAAAAAAAAAAATGGAAGATAATTATTAAAAACAACTAAGTTTTTTATTAGCTATTTTTAGCTTCTACCATTTATAACAATAAAAATTATAAATAGCTTGTTTTTTATGTTTCCCAGCTATCTATATGTCGACATTTCATAGGAACTACCCTAATCATCAGTAGACTTTGGAAACTTTTGAAAGATATTCTCAAACATTCAACTTTAGAGAGGTGAATAAATGAAAAGGCTTGTTTTTTGTGTTTTGACAGGTATTATTAGAACATTTTTCTTTTAAATTCTCAGCAATTTATTTATATTGCCGGGATATAAAGTTGAATGTTTGAGAATATCTTTCAAAAGTTTCCAAAGTCTACTGATGATTAGGGTAGTTCCTATGAAATGTCGACATATAGATAGCTGGGAAACATAGAAAACAAGCTATTTATAATTTTTATTGATAATTATTAAATTTAAAAACAACAAATTCTTTTTTTTATTTCTTAATAAAGAAAATAGTAAAAAAAAAAAATAAATAACATTTCAATTCAGAGGGAAACACTTAAAGCAAATTTAGCTAAAAAAAAAGAAAAACTATAAATTTCTCATCATTTTTTTTGTAGCGTTTTTTTTTATTTATTGAATCTTCAAAATGAACTAACAATAAGTATTCAAATCTTAATACTAAATTTAAAATTAAAAAATGTGATTTTTAAGTCCGGCCAATGCTAGACAAAAAGTTTTATTATGCGGGAGCTATTTCGGTAAAATCACCTATTGAGCAATCTGATGGTGGCAGCGGTATCCCTTCTTTTAAGCCGAGTGTGGCCGCCAAAATTAAGTATATTGCGCGCAAGAGGGTTTGGATGAAGTTCCAGTTTACTGACATACCTTGTCGCGTACTTAGAAAATTCCTTTTTTACCAGCGGAACACTCAGATCGTTATGAATTCGTGAATTTTTGACGCACCATGGAGCTGCAGTAATCGTTCGAAGAATTTGGTTTTGTCACCTTTGAATTTTTTCAATATTTGAAGCTGAGGCGGTGCCCCATAATTGAAATTGCATTGTATAGCAGAAGTTTGCAATCCAACTTCAATGTCGAGTTTCTGCCCATAAGCCAATTTAGTTGCGCTGCTTTTAGTTTCATCTGAGTGACTTTTGCTTCAATGTGAGACTTCCACGTTGGCCTACGGTCGAGGTATATACCAAGGTACTTGACTTCATTGTGCTGCGGAATAGGTGAGTTGTTTATTTGGATAGGTGCACATGTTTGCTTACACAGTGTGAATGTGACATGAGTACATTTTTGTTCATTAACTTTGATTTTCCAAAGTTTTAGCCATTTCTCTAATATTGAAATGTATTCCTGTAAATTTCGTGAAGCTAATTGGTGGTTTTCATGAACACTCAAAAACGCTGTGTCATCTGCAAAGGTTGAAGTATGGACTCCGGATGTCGTTGGCATGTCAGAGGCGTAAATCAAGTATAAAGTAGGCCCCAGTATGCTGCCTTGGGGAACACCTGCTTCGATTGGCTGAGTTGGGCTTATAAAATCGCCTTCTCTGATAACAAACTTCCGCCCATATAAGTAGCTTTCCAGAAGCTTGTGAGTATTTACAGGCAAGTTTAACTTTATTTTGTGCATCAACCCGTCGTGCCACACTTTATCGAAAGCTTGAGAAATGTCAATGAATAGAACTGAGCAATACTTCTTCTCCTCAAAGGTCTGTCTTATGACATTGACTAGTCTGTGCGTTTGTTCTATGGTACTATGTTTAGCCCGAAAACCAAATTGATGATCAGGGATGCACCCCACATTGTTCAATATTGGACTCAACTTCGCCATTAACAATTTTTCGAACAGTTTTGAAATTGTTGGTAGTAGACTTATTGGTCTATATGACTCTACTTTAGTGGGATCCTTCCCTGGCTTGGGTATCATAGTAATCATTGAGACTTTTCACTCTGTAGGATAATACTCAAGGCGTAAAATAGCGTTAAAAATAAAAAGTAGAAGCCTTCTAGCTGCACGAGGTAACTGTTCAAGCATTTTACCAGTATTTTGATCAATGCCAAGCTTTTCTCAAAGACGCAGGAGGTCTAACAACATATGATGGTAATTCCGCTGTAATATCCGCTGAATCATTTGTAATAAAAACGTTTCTCAAATGATCGACATACAACATCCCCTTTTCAGAGTCGCTTCTTGCCCAGTCACCAGTTGAAGTTCGCAAAGGTGGCTTACCTATTACGGGTCTTTTTAAACCTTTTGTCGCTTTCCACAAGGAATAATCAGATTGAGGAGTACCATCAAAGCTTTCCAAATATGTTTTAAGGGAAGCCATTCTATGGACTTCAAGCAGATTTCTTAACTGAGTTATGCCTATTCCCGTAGCCTAATTTTAAGCTGGGGAGATCTGCGAAGTTGCCACTCTCTTCTGACTCTTCTTTTTTCTGACAGAAGTTGCTCAATTTCAGACAAATAAGTTTTATTGGTTTCATTTCTGGATCTTATATGACTAGTGGTTGCATGCTGTACGGCCAGTTTGAGGTTTTCAGAAAAATCGTTAATTGACACATCAAGGCGTTCTCAAGGCGATATTTTCAGTACAAAGTGTACTCAAAAATTTTTTGTATTTTAACCAATTAACTCTATTCACAGTCAACGGTGAGCCACAGATATTTTTGTAGTTTTTATTTTTGGAAGCTCTTCTCACATAGGTGTTGTTGGAACAATTTTTCTTCTATCTTATCATCAATTACTATTAAGGAATCGATGTTGTCACCATATGAAAGAAGGAACTCATTATTTGTTTCCTGTGATGTCGTAGATACACTAAAACATCTTTCAGAATCGTTGACTTGTGTCAAGTCTTGCACATCTGATGGCAAAATCGAGCCAAAAGTTTTTACATTTTTCAACTCCTCAACAATAACTTCAAGGCCTGCTGCAGCAACTATCTGTTCTTCAGCCTGTGAAAGGTTAAATGGTCCACCGTCGGTTTTTTTAGTGAGGATTTATTGAAAGAAATTTTTTACTTCACATATTGCATTTGGTCAACATACGCCTGTGTATTTACATATAGATTCGCAAAATCGCAAAACCATACTTCTTGCGTTATGTGATTCTCAGAACACCTTTTTGGCGTTTTCAAATCGAAAATGCTAAATTTAAGCGATTTGCGTCTCTCAGAACATGCCTGATTGTATAAATGTAATATGATTTTGGTAGCAGGTTTAAAAGAGTATTCAGCTCTATATATCGCCGAATAAAATGTTATCTGCTTGAAGTTAAAAGTAGACTTAAACAGCCTGTAAAAGACTTCAAATATATCGGAGTATCTGGCAAACATTTAAGTCACTATAAAAACATTGTTTTGAAAAGTTTATTATTAAAAAAAAAACTTCTACAAAAAAAACTGTAGGCAAACCCACCCACACATAAGTAGTAAAAAAGGAGTTGCATGAATGCTTTGATCGTTTCTTGGCTTCAATGCATTTCAATAGAGATGACGACACAAAAAAGGAATAACAAAATGCAAAACAATTTTTTTTTGCAATTTCAATTTAAACACAAAGTCTGTTGTTTTATTTTTAAAGCAATAACAGGAAAAAAAAACTCATTTTAAGAAAATAATATAAAAAATGAAATAAAAGAATTTTGTAATTATTAGACAGGAAATGGCAGGAAAATACTTTGCAATTTCCTTTCAAATATATTGCTGTTTGCTTTTTCGTTTTTTGTTCAAAAAACGATACGAACAAAAATATTGTTTGGAACTGCACAAAACTTGTAAAACGGAAGACAGCAAAGCTCCTTAAGCTGTTTCTCTCTCCCCCTCTATTTCTCTTGCAATATCCTTAATTCATGGTTTTCTTTAAGCATTAAAAATGAGGGTGATAATGTTTGTAATACAATAAAAGAAAAAAAAAGTATTTTACAACAAAAGTATATGTTATTACATATAACGCCCATTATTTTGTATGACTGTGTGAAATCATACTTTTATATAGTTCTGTGTAATTCCTTTCAGTGAAAAAAAAAAATCCAAAAAATTGGAGGAAGACTTTAAATCTATTGGAATACCTTAAAGAGGCTAAAAACAAAATTTAGGTAAAAACACGTTTTTTTCAATCGAATTTTGTAGCTAAAAAAGTTGCCTTGTGGAGACAACTTTATAAGAATATGTTGATAAATTCTGAAGCCAATTTCCCAGTACTAGAGTAGAATAAAAGACAGAAGTTTTTTTTTAAAAGCATTAATATTTTTAATGTAACAATTTTCAATGTTAATTTAACAAAATTAATAAAAAAATCGGTTTTTTAAGGAACTGACACCTTTACAAAAAAAAAAAAAAAAAAAAAAAAAAAAAACCGTAAACCAATTTTTCAAAAAAATTCAGGAAAATCTGAGAATTGATAAAAAAAAACAATTATTTTTTTAAATATGACGTGGTACAGACATTTGCGCGAGTCTACCTGCAAAAATTCAACTTGATTGGGAAAAGGATTAAAAACCAGTGATCTGCAACCGGTGCTTTTTTTAATTATCTAAAAACACCCGTTTTAAATCGAGTTGCGGTGTGTTTGACCAGCGCATATTGTTTGCACAAGCATGTTTTTTACTCATTAGAGCCTGCGTCCGCTAACTAAAGTATATAACATACCCAATTAAGTTTGTATGCGGTGGCTGCTTGATTTGGTTTCTCAAATATTTTTTCCACATTCGGCAATCGAACTAGTACTTTTTTTTTAACAACGAAAATAATAATATGTGTGTTCAATTTTATGTATTTACTCACTCACACTTCATAAACATATTCGTACTAAGCGCGGCGTTGCCAGAAAGTTTTTAAAACATCATGTTTTGACTATCGTGTTTTACAGAAAATATATACATATATTTTATTTGATATTTAGTGTTATTTTAGTATTTAATTTATGTTCCTTCATATAAAATTTTTTTATTTTTTGGTTTTAATCCATAACCACAATAAGTGCGTAATGTTACCAAATGTGGAAAAAATTTTGTTTGAATTGAATTTTCATTTCAAAATTTTCAGCAAAAACAATCTTCAAATCATCATTCGTTATGCTACATTCAAAATCGTCAACATGTTTGTAAATTATTAAATCTGGCAGCACCGATTTCAGTTAATGTTAAATAAAAGGTGACGGATATAAACAACAAAAGAATTTGTCGACAGTGTTGTTTTTAAAAGTTGAAATTGTGACGACGTCATGTATGTATTATTAAGAAAACGATTAGAAACGAAAATAGAAAATACTCAAAATGTTTCTCTTACTAAGTGCTAGTAACAACAAAACTCGTTTTTGTGGTCGCTTCTTTTACCCTTAAAAAAATACACAAGATACGAAAGAGATTGGATACATTTTTGATGCATCAAAATTTCACAAACGAACGACAGGTTTAAGTGCCACAACATCAAGTTTTAAAAGTGTTTAAAATACTTTCATGTGAAAATGATTGGGTAAACAACCGGTGTACTTATGGTTGCGGTGTACCGGTGCAGATCTCTGTTAAAAACTTATCCAACGTCGTTCACACAGGCAGGCAGATGGACACTGCAAACTTTATATTTTACATGAAAATCGCCGATATACGTGTATTTGTATTTTTTTCTCCACTTTCCGGAAAAGTATATTTGGTTCATGGGACAAGTGTGAAAAAGATTTACATCAGCACTCCAGTTCCACGGACTGAATTATTCAAGATTCACCAGCGCCCCAATGTGTCTAACTAGGCTCACACAGGTAGCAATTTTTGACATATGTTTGCGGCCATATGAGCAACTTCTTGTTGAGGAGTTCAGGCCTTCTAATCCCTCCTGTATGTAATTTCCCAGCAATCAATGGAAGACAAGGCTTAATGAGCTGATAGGGCAGCATCAGCCCTTAAACCAACTCACCCGTCAACCATCACCACTGGTTCCTCCCAGTACAGGTATCTGTTGTAAAGGCAACAGACCCTCGGGAGCTTGTTAGTCCCCAAAAAAATGCCACGCCAAGCAATTATCAAGGATACTAACACCCCCTTCCTGCGTTTTAGGTTTCAACCACAGCCAGAACGTTTCAACCAAGGTAGGCACCTCAACCATGATCAGCCCGGGTTGAACTGCAAGTAGAACCACCCGGGGGCCATTCTGATCCCTGTTCTGCCAATTTATACCCTTGGTAAGGGTTTCGGAAGCCAACACAACATAAGTCATACGGCTTCCTGGAGTTTTATTTGCTACAACAAACGAGGAAGCCCTTCCCCTCTATACTCGGAAAACAGAGTGCCCAAGTTAGGAATACGCCAAGGCAAAACCTGTTCCCCGGGGGGTGGTTCATGGGACAGAAAAAACTTTTAATTTTTGTAATTTATTGTAATAAAGTAATGTGCAAAAATTAATTAAGTGATTTCAAATTGTCTGCAAGTTAGCTTGCGACAAGGTATATCAGCAAATTGGAACTTCACCCAAACCCTCTTGCACGAAACATACTTAATTTTAGTGGTCACACTCGGTTGAGAAAGAGAGATACTGTTGCCACCATCAGAGCGTTAAGTAGGTGATTTTGCCGGTATAATATGCGCATAATAAAACTTTTTGTCTAGCATTGGCTGGACTTAGTTAATTTATTGTATTTAGTATTAAGATTTGAATACTCACATTGTGAAGATTCAATAAATAAATAAAAGCTAAAAAAAAGTTAGCTTGCCGGTTTAAAAACACAACAAACAAAAATATTTTGTGTGCAGAACACCTTTTTTGTGATTTCAAATCACTTTCCCAAAAAGTGATTTGCACAACAGTCCTGATATATATGTACGAGTATTATAGCAATAGTTATAAAAGAACGACGCTTTTGTAAATAAATCAGGATGCTCAAGAAATGTATTATTTTCGCAGGATATAAGTTTAAAGAGCAGAAAAAATTTAATAAAAAAAATTGACAAAAATAGTTACTTTCTTACCTTTTACACTTTAACTGATACAACTATTGAGATCTGCGTTTTTAGAGCATTTCATTCTTTAATGAAGTCTGTAACCATTCACTAGTAGACATTTAAAATGTTTTGCATGTTTGTAAACACATACATGCATATGTATGAAGCTCTCAATCTCGTAGATACAAATTTCCTTTTGTATGCTAACATGTTCAGGGGTCGTCTTATTGTTTGACAGCAAAAGCAAGGAAACAGTCAGCCAACCATCCAGTCCATCTATATACCCGTATATTTCACCATCTGTACGCCGCCTTTTGTATCTGATTTTTTTTAAGATCTCTTTTTTTTTCTCTGTTTCTGACGCCTCATGTCACAAACTCGTCCTTTATTCCTTTTTTATGGTAACTTTTGGTGACTGAATGTGCGCCTGTCTGTCCTTCTGATAGATTCTAGTTTTCTCTGTTCTTCAGTTTGGAGTTCAATTCCGTTTAATTTTATAAATATGTACATACATAAGTATGTATGTATGTAAAACTATAGTTTTTTTGTTGTCATTTTATTACAATTCTTTTGTGGTTTTAATAGATGTTTGAATGTACTTACACACACATACACGCACACACACACGCTTGATTGCATCTTGCTTTTGGGAATTTTATCTGGTAGTATTTTTTTGTTTTTTCTCTTCAAGTTTTGAGTTTGGAATTTCGTATGACTTCTAAGTTTTGTATTGTGAGTGGTACTCTCATCTCCGTCCGTCCCTTAATTTCATTTGCTGTTCGGCTTTTGAATTGACTGTTGTTGCTGTTGTTGTCGTTGTTTTTCTGTTTTTGGTCACAGCATATGGGAATCATTAATGACTGCCTGTTATTTTTATCAGTATCAAAGAAGAAGAAGAAAAAAAAATTTATCAAAATGATCACAAAAAGGAACAAAAACAAAAAACAGCGTCATTCATGCCTTTTGTATCTCTTGTCATTTTACGGCCGGCTCCTTAGTTTTTTTTTTGTGTTTTCACTTGTTTTGTATGTTAATGATTTTTCTTGATGACAATATTAGTTTTGCCCATTAAATTGTTCAATTTAGCATTTATTTCTTTTAATGGCCTGATCTCTCGTATGAGATTGTTTATGACGAAAATGATAATGGGATTTTGTTTTTATTCCATCCATGAGCAAATTCATTTATAGCTTAAAACTGATTTTTTTTGTGGAAATAATTATACTTACGTACATGACTCAGTTGAATTTTTACAAATTATGGTTTATAGAGGCATCCGTCCGTCCGTCCGTCTTTTCGTTAAAGTGAAAGAGAATTTCAAGTTGAATTTTTATTACTTGAAAGAAATTGAAAAGGGCTGTATTTATGCATTTAATGAATTCCGTTTGAGTAAATCCGTAAGTAAATAATAAGGGCCTTATCCAAAGAAAAATCTTACTTGATTTTTAACACATCCGTTAGTTACCAAACACATTAGCACTACCATACATTTGTTAAAAATTTTTATGCAAAAACAGTACATTAACTTTTACATGTAGTAAGGAATTTAATTGTTTTGTTATGGCAACGCCGTTATGTTCAGTTGTAATTTTTTGAATAGTGATGTATAAAAACTAATATTCGAAAACCGAAAAACAAATTTAGAAAATAAAAACTGATTATTATTACATAAAATATCATATTTTTGACAAACAGTTCTTGGATTTACCTTCTTAATAAATAATGAATATACATATAATATGTAGCATGATATAAAAAATACAGTGTAGTGTTATTCTCTCAAATTTCCTTAACAATCACCATCTGACAAGTATAAGGATTGTGACATTTTCCATAAAATTGTGCTACCGTATTAGTTTATATATTTCCTTGTTTTCAGTTTTGTTTGATAAAATTGTGGCTTCTGACAAAAATAAATAAAAATTTTATAATAAAATATATACATATATTTAAAATATATAAAAAAATGGCCTGAAAAACATCTTCAGACTAAAATGCTACCGACACCATGTTTCAATGTGCCTTTAGTATAGCCTGGATTAACATGTCGGCTTTTCGGTCATCTAATCAGTCTTAACCCATCGGAACCTTTTAAATTAAATTTGGACTCATCGGAGAATAGTATGGAATTCCTTTGTGTGGTGGTCAAATTAATGTGTTCCCTTGCAAATTCCAACCTCGCCCGTCTATTTTTCCGTGATATAAAAATCTTTTTTAAACTTTTGTATGGTATACTTTTAGTCCGCCTTCTGCGGCCTGCCTTTGAATCCTTCTGGGGGTAACATTTAATAACAATTGTGTGGCGATGGTTCTTGACGACACGAATTGGTATTTTTTTTATCAAACGTATTATTGCCTGGCCATCTCGTTTGCTGATTTTTCGTGAACGTCCACCTTTATGTTCTGTAACCAAAGTACCCGAACAACGAAAACGGCTTATAATTCTTAATATAACGCTGTGGTGCATGTCAAATTTGTTTGCAATTGTGGTCACTAATTGGCCGTTATTAAACTCAGCTATTATACAGTGAATAATTATATTGCGCCGTTTGTTAGAGAAGTTACATCTCACGTCCAGAACAAGTTTGAAGGCACGGAACTGACGGAAAACTATATGCAAATTTTCGCTATACATGCTTATTTTGATATTTAAACAAATAATGACATCTTTTAGAAGTAGGTTTTTTGTATTGTAAGTAATGAAGAATATTCAAGGTTACGTGCATTAGTTTTGTCACTGCATCCTGGGTCATTCTAGTAGAAATAATTATTTATATATTTCTAAACCACAAACATCAAACTTTTTCCTTTGTTTTTAATATATAAAGAGTATTTTCTTTTAAATGTAATAATATTTTCTTCAAAAAAGGCATTCGTTTGAATGCTATCGTAAAGTTTACTGATAAGCAGAAGTTCGTACATTTAGTTTTTAGGAACATATTGGACACAAGTGGGCTGGCTTCGCCATAGCTGACAGCGTGTTAAACCTAACCTAACAAGGGTTTCAAAACGACCACAGATACCTACTTACATCAGCTTATTATTTCTAGCTTTTTCTAATATGAACAATGCACTACACATTTCAGAAAAAATCCATTCTAGGAGTAAATTCCCTTATTCAACTGTGTGGCAACGCCTTTTTATATTTCTCTCTAAAAATTAACTTCAAAAATCCTTATTACAAATAATAAAAAGAGAATTAAGCTACATTGTATTTTTTATATCATGATATGTAGTATATTAATGAAATTGAGAATAAGTAATACGGGTACTTATCTAGAAAAATTGTTATTATTCGAATAACGATTTTCATTGTATTCGTTTGATTTAAAGTGCATCACTAACATAATTGTAATTTATATTTTTCTTTCAAAATTAATATTTTCAGTTTATATAAAATGTAATGTTTCAATTAATTTATGTAATAAAAATAAAAATATCTTTTGTTTTTAAATTTTCCCAATATTGTGTTTTTCAAGAAAAATAATAATCGGCAAGTCAAGTGTCATTTTAACGTACAGTTAAAGTGTACTCAAATCAACTTTAAACGAACGGTAAGCTAACAATTGTTTTTGCATACAACGTTAGGAAATTTGTCTTAACAATTGCTTACCAAGGTTTGTTAAGTGTTTTTGCATACGGCCGTAAATCTTATATATCATCAGGGCTGGGCAAAGTACACGCCTTATACATTTCAATACAAGATACTAAATACTTTCCCGGAGTGTATTTCAAATAACGAATGATTTTTTTGCTATTATCTTTTTGGCAACACTAGTTTTGACAGCTCTCGCACGTTTTGTATCTTGTGTCACTGTCAAACATCTTCAGTTTGGTCTATAATTTAATCATGAATCGTCTTACAAACGAACAACGCTTGCAAATTATTGAATTTTATTACCAAAATGCGTGCTCTGTTAAGAAAGTTCATCGCGCGCTTCTTCCATTTTATGGTCAGTTTAATCGACCTACTGAGGCTTCTATTCGGGCTATTGTAAAAAACTTTCGCACCAAATTTACATTGTTGGACATTAAACCACCAACACGCTTACGTAGAGTGCGAACTGAAGAAAATATCGCAGTCGTATAGGCCAGTGTTGGTGATGACCGTGAATTATCGATTCGGCGCTGTTCGCAGCAATTGGGCCTCTGTTACTTCACTAGGTGGAAAATTTTGCGGAAGGATTTGGGTGTGAAGCCTTATAAGATACAGCTGGTGCAAGAATTGAAGCCAAATGACCTACCACAACGCCAAATGTTTGGTGAATGGGCTCTTGAAAAGTTAGATGAAGATGCACTTTTTTATCGAAGAATTGTGTTCAGCGACGAGGCTCATTTCTGGTTGAATGGATACGTGAACAAGCAAAACTGCCGTATTTGGAATGAAGAGCAGCCAGAAGCATTGCAAGAGCTACCAATACATCTACAAAAAACAACCGTTTGGTGCGGATTATGGGCTGGCGGCATCATTGGGCCGTATTTCTTCAAAGATGAGGCGAATCACAACGTTACTGTGAATGGTGAGCGCTACCGTGCGATGATAACTAACTTTTTTTTTGCCCAAAATGGAAGAGCTTGACTTGCATGACATGTGGTTTCAACAAGACGGTGCCACATGCCACACAGCACGCGAAACAATGGACCAATTGAGAGGCGAGATCGGTGAACAGTTTATTTCACGCTTGGGACCAGTCAATTGGCCGCCCAGATCGTGCGATTTAACGCCTCTAGACTATTTTTTGTGGGACTATGTTAAGGCTAATGTCTATAGCGACAAGCCCGCTTCGATTGACGCACTGGAAGCCAACATTGCCAACATTATTCGTGAGATACCGGCCGAAATGATGGAAAGAGTATGCCAAAATTGGACTAAGCGGATGGACCATTTGAGGCGCAGCCGCGGCCAACATTTGCATGAAATAATCTTCAAACATTAAATTATATCGACCCAACTATCAATCCAAATAAATATTTCATGCATTTTTCTGAATTTTATGTGTTTTTTTTTTTAATTTCCGATAGTTCTTATAAAATCACCCACTATATATACATACATTTTACATATATACACGTACGGTATACGTATGTATATTCATATGGTTATTCTAAACTTGCTAGGAAATTAAAGGAACAAACCTAATATTTAGCATTTGATAGATAGTAAATAAGAGATTCATTCGGAAAAACAAGTATTTCCTTTTATAAAAACTAGACACTTCAATGAGTCATCCGACAAACAATAATCTTTCTACAGGTTCGGAGCACAAGCTGCTGTCAAATTATATATGTAAATGCATTTTTGATATTTGGATAGTTTTCCAGAATAGCAAGCTCCTTACTTTTATCATTTAGAAAACTGATCAACTCAAGTTCCAAATTTGATTTACAAGCTTGATCACTGTATTGTCAAAAACAACAATAAAATCGTCATCATCTTTACCTCAATTACTACTTCTTCTTCTGCATGCAGTCATGGTTTCATGTTTTTTGTAATTTTTCTCCATGGTATCTATTGCAAGATTTTGATTTTTTTGCCTCTCTTTTATTGAGATACTTTCTGGCAATCAGCTAATTTTGAAACTAGGCTGGAAACTGACACCAATATGGCTGTATTTGCTCCAGGATCTTCTTTC
Source organism: Thecocarcelia acutangulata (assembly GCA_914767995.1). Classification (NCBI taxonomy): domain Eukaryota; kingdom Metazoa; phylum Arthropoda; class Insecta; order Diptera; family Tachinidae; genus Thecocarcelia; species Thecocarcelia acutangulata. Next base: position 31,259,746 of record OU612094.1, on the reverse strand, counting down.
CAAGCTCTCTATTAATTTTGTTAAAATACAACTGAAATGCCTCAAAGTACTATATTGCAGTGGATCTAGTCTGGTTCTCGCAGCCTAAAGTTTTCCATAATAAAAATTATTCCCCTCTAATTATCTAAAGCGTGAGAAAAAAGCTGGTGGCGAATGTGTGAAAATTCTTACTGATATCACCTGATTAGTGCAAAATGTATTTGCTCTGGACAAAACAAATGACAGCTGAATTGCAGTATTGCAAAATGGTAAATATTAACATTTAAGCTTTTGTGTGAAATAACTTATTTTCAATTTATTATAATAAATAAATGTATTTTGTAAAAATGTGTTTTTGAGCCAGATGTATTTGAAATACAAAATACAAAATACTATTAAGTTATGTATTTGAAATACTAAATACTTTCAGATCGTGTATTTGAAATACAGATACAACTAAGTATTTCAAATACAAGTATTTCAAATACTACCCAGCCCTCTATATAATCTATATTATTTTTAATATTATTAATATTGAAAAAGTAAACACACACATGAAAATGGACTGATTGCTTCAAAATTTAAGAAATTAAATAAACATTTATATAAATATGTTCAACAACAATAGTTAGTTTAATGGAAATGTGTTGAAGATACATATATTGCATAAAAAATATTATATTATTGTATAACAAAAGCTATTGTTGCCTTCAAACTATATTTTTAAACAATATTATTGCATTTAACCATGTCTTAAACTGATGGAAATGTAACAAGAGAAACATTAAACATTCAACATTTATATGTTTATAGAGGATTACACTATATTAAAAATTATAATAGCCTGCTAGTGGCAACAATACGGAATATCACAGAGTAAATGCCAATGTTGCTACAACAATATTCCAAACTGTGTTTTCTTTGCGTGTTCTTTCTATTTCTTCCATTCTCAGCCACACTTCTTATAAAAACCAAACATCGGTTTGAATTTTCCTAATTAATTATATAAATATTTAATATGCTTATTAGCTGCTTTATGACAGCAAAAAAAGAGATTTAAGTATTTAATTTAACTTTACAATTATATAAAAAATTTTTTTTTTTTTTTGTATAAATTTCAAATATTTCCCATAATATATAAAAACGGTGATTTATAAAAAGGTATTTAACTTTTGTGCTCATTAAATTGTTTTTTAGCAGTTTCCACTTCAAAAAATTTTCCGAAAAACAGAAGAACATTCTTAAATAATCTTTAAAAATCATTATGAATGAAGCTTGTAATTAAATTTTTATTCCATTATAAAAGAAAAATAATTTCACTGCAGCAAAAAGAAAAGCAAAGAAACTCAAACAAGAACAAATAAGAAAAAAATTATATAAGAATCCTTATAAAAAGTCCTTAAGAGAAGAAAAAAGCACTCTTAAAGGACAAACAGAAATTATTACTGTTGAAAAATAAGAAAAACAAGTAGTGCAAGTTAAACAGCCAGCCATCCATCCATCCATCCATCTTCCACCCCCTTAGAAAAACACAGTTTGTAAAATTTTTGTACAAAAAACAAAAAAGAAAAAAAAATTATATATAATTTCTCTAAAGACTTCTTATTCTACTACCCATTCATTGCAAGGCGGGGAAAAAATGATAAATTTCACAATTAATTGAAGGAAATTTTATAATGCTGAAGTCAGCACAGCAATAATACAACAACAACAACAACAACGAAAAAAAAAACTGTGAATAAAAACGGCATTAAGTTAAATATTTATATTTGTGTGTTGGTGTAAGTCATGAATTCATTTGTGAAAAACGTTCCACAACATGCCTACACTTTAATTGGCCCCAAAGGGCATGATGCCAACATTTTCGCAACCCACTCCAAATGACAACAACAGCAACACCAAAAGCAACAACGGCAACTACTTTGCACCATTACTGTCAGCACAGCGTGTGCACATAAATAAAGGCTGACAGCAGGGCTGAGCAGAGCAGCGCAGAGCAGAGCAGAACAGCGCAGAGCAGAGTGAACAGCAAACTCATAAACACAAAGTCCTTTAAACGGGGTAAAAATGTAATAAATGTTTTTTTTTTGTTCAAATTTAACGTAATCATATCAAAGACTATTTTATTTTTATGGACATTTTATTCAATATTGAAAAGTATAATAAATAAACAAAAATCTGCATTAGCCTTTAATGCAGAACTAAACAAATTGTAGGAAACATTAAACAGTTTGGGTTTCCAAAATATGAAAAAATAATTTTTCTTTGCCTTCTTTTCATCGCTATACATAATTGAAAATAAAGTATCCTGTTTTACAGGCCCTTATTATAGTTGAAGAATATTTAAAAGGTCTGACAGTTTAGTTATACATTAATCCATAATGGTATAGGTATAGCAGAAATCGGATGCTATTCATGTTCTCGGGCTGAAAATTCAGTGTGAAACATTCAAGCGTCTTGGCGGTATAAGGTATGCTTCATTTCTTCCATGCAGTAACAGGCCGCACAGATATAGCGATCTCAAAGAAGAGAGAGAGAGAGAGAGAGCCGGATACCAACAGAGAGAGTGCTGACCTTTCTCTGCAACTTGTACAGAAATCATTAAAAATACGATTTAACCTCCTCGTTCCAATGTGACAATGTCTTGTCAAAACCACCACCAAAGCACGCATCCTATGTTTTGGAAGGCCCCTCCTACGACCATACACAGGCCATGTTAGCTTCGCCATTCGGTAGTAAAAACGGCAGACCATCTGTTATTTGCAGCCCCTAGAAGTTGACGCCGTACTTGGTTCATACAATTTTTAAGCGTGACTCCTACCATCCTGCCAATATCCGCTTGCTGTAAACGTTCGTTTGCTACAATATTATCCGCGCACACCGCCACCTCCTTCACCATGAGATCAACCAGTAGCGAATACGCTGTAGTTGACATAGTGCAAGAAGCACCAATCACCAACAAAGTAACTTGACTCGGCGATCGTTTACAACGACATCGAGGATTTTCTTGATATTTTCTTCAGTAGTCTTTTTTCCTTACTGTTGGTGGTATTGTTGTTGTGCTTGTTCGCCCCCCCCCCCCCCCTTCCCGCAGTGAAGGGAACAGGTTTTACCTTGGCATGTTCCTAACCAGGGCGCTCTGTTTTTTTTTTGGGTAAAGAGAGGAAGGGGTTCCTCGTTTGTTGTAGCAAATAAAACTCTAAGAAGCCGCTTGTCTCCTGCTGTGTTGGCTTCCGAAACTCTTACCAAGGGTTTAAATTAGCAGAACGGGGATCAACATGGCCCCCGGTTGGTTCTGATTGCAGCTCAACCCGGCTGGATCATGGTTGATGTGCCTACCTTGGCTGAAACGTTCTGGCTGTGATTGCAACCTAAACTTCAGGGGGAGAAGTTCGAGCCTTCTAATCCCTTCTGTATGCAATTTTCCAGCAATCAATAGAAGACAAGGCTTGATGAGTTGGCAGGCCGAAGCCCACTAGCAGCATCAGCCCTTAAACCAACTCACCCGTCCACCATCACCATCTCCACTTTTTCCTCACAGTACAGGTATCTGTTGTAAAGGACCCTCGGGAGTTTGTTAGTCCCCAAGCCAAGCAATTATCAAGGATACTAACACCCCCTTCCTGCGTTTTAGATTTCAACCACAGCCAGAACGTTTCAGCCAAGGTAGGCACCTCAACCATCATCAGCCCGTGTTGAACTGCAAGCAGAACCACCCGGGGGCCATGCTGATCCCCGTTCGGCCAATTTATACCCTTGGTAAGGGTTTCGGAAGCCAACACATCATAAGTCATGCCGGCTTCCTAGAGTTTTACTTGCTACAACAAACGAGGGACCCCTTCCCCTCTTTTCCACGAAAAACAGAGCGCCCAAGTTAGGAATACGACAAGGCAAAACCTGTTCCCCGGGGGGATGTTAACGACAACAATAGTAAAGTTACTTTGTAAACATACTTTTGCTGCATATGAATTATCGTTTCATACTTATGAGAAGAATAAATTGTTTAGTATTGGCTGTGATAAAAGGTATTGTTCTTTTCAAAATTGTTTTACAATTGCTATTGTTGTACTCATATGCAACAATATCTTGAAATTTATAGATAAAAAAAAAGAATTACAGAACTGCAAACAGTAACATGTTTATAGAAAAACAAACTATAATTAAATTGATAATATGCTGTTTTCAACAGTACCACCCAATGTTGTAGAATATAATAGTAATGTTGTCGCAACCATATATCAAACTGCTTTTTCTTTGCGTGTAGTTGGCCCCAGCTTAGTTTATTCAATATTTTTTCTTTCTGCTGTGATCAAGACTTATTGATCGCGGCAATTACTGTTATAATTAAAATTAAAAAAATCCTTCTTGGCTCAAGCCGGATTTGAACTTTAAATCTGTAAGTATTAAATGTGTGTGTAGATTTGACTTGTTTTAAAAGAGTTTTGTGGATTATTTGATGTCTTACAATCTTCAACAAGCTCCCCTAGGGGCTGAAACTTAAACTTAAGTGTCTTAAATTTTTAATCCGTAAAAGAGCCTCTTCGCTTACGAGTAGTTACTGAAAACGATTTTTGTACAACATTTGACAGATGATGTTTGTTAAGATTCTCATCATACCCAGGCCTACAATTTTTTTCTTTTTTTACGATTAACTTTCAAACGGAAATGAAAATTTTATGCCGCCATCCGTTCTTGTTATTTGGCATATAATCAAGAAACAAAATATTCACTTTAACGGAAACAAATGTACAGATAAATAAAAATTAAGTAAAATAAAAGTTTAAACAAAATAATCACGGTTAGTGAAGAGTTTCATTGGATAAAAAAAAAATGACGTTGCGGTAAATGCTGATGACGACAGCGATAATTATGGGAACAAAATCTTGGTGAGTACAAACCAGTAGTGCTGGTAAAGGCCCGATCAGACTATTATACAAGTATAAACACTTTCATTCGAGTTTTTGTAAGATAAAAGTCTAAACACATTTCTTGTTTTCAGTCAAAAAGTCTAACTTAAATTAGAGTTTGCATTCACACCATCTCACTTGATATAAACCGATAAATTTGAGTAGAAAAGAAAACAGCTGTTTATATTTTTTTACAAAATAATAAATTTTAAATATTTTATCGTGTTTAAGTTTGATTTAACTTCAAAAAAAAAATTGGAAAAAATTTGTTTGTGATAAAATGTAGTGATGAACAGTTTTAAAGAAGAAATTAAATTATAAAACTAATAAATTTGGAAAATGATGAAACGAAAAAAATATGTTTTTAGGAGTTGTGGTAGCAGTAAATTTTCTGCACTCACATGCATATACATATATTCGCTCAATTCGGGAATTTTAATTAATGGGTGGTTAAATTTCAAGGGCCGATGTTGAATGTGAACCGCAGCTAAACGCCAAGTTTTTTTCCAAATTTTAATTGACATTTCTCTGTTTCAGATTTATTCAATTTGAACCATGGAGAGATACATAATCCAACAACGTGTTAAAGTTATCCAGACTTATTATGAAAATGATGATCAATTTTCGAAGAAAATCATCTTCAGTGATGAGGCACATTTTCACCTCAGTGGATTCGTCAATAAACAGAATTGCCGCATTTGGGCGAATGAGAATCCAAGAGTGACTGTCGAAAAACCAATGCACCCACAAAGAGTGACTGTTTGGTGCGGTTTATGTGCTGGCGGCATCATCGGGCCGTATTTTTTCCAAAATGAGGCCGGTCAGGCAGTTACTGTGAATGGTGTTCGCTATCGTGAGATGATAACGAACTTTTTATGGCCCGAATTGGAAGATATGGATGTAGACGATATGTGGTTTCAGCAGGACGGTGCCACTTGCCACACAGCTAACGAAACAATTGCTCTTTTGCGCAACAAATTCAATGGCCGTGTTATCTCACGTAATGGCGATGTCAACTGGCCGCCAAGATCATGTGTTTTGACACCGTTGGACTTTTTTCTTTGGGGTTATTTGAAAGAAAAGGTGTACGTCGATAAGCCAGCAACAATTCAACAGCTAAAGGATAAGATAATTCGGCACATTAACGGCATAGAACCTCCATTATGCCTCAGGGTCATCGAAAACTTGGAACATCTGATGGAGGTGTGCCGCCGTGGTCGCGGCGCCCATTTGGCCGATATTTTGTTCCATACATAATTGAATAATACCAATATATCATAATAAAATAAAATTACAATAATTTCCTAAATAGTTTGTGTTTTATTCAAAATCAACATCGGCCCTTGAAATTTAACCACCCTTTATTATAACACGCACCTAAATATGTAAAAACTTTCAACTTTGTTTTATTTATTCAGCAAATAGATGTGCCAACATAAAACTTTACACAGCGGCAGGTGAGCTCTTCGCCGTAGGCGTTAGACCTGCCAGCGCTTGAAAATCTTCAGCAGCTAAAATAATAATAATTATGTAAAACAGATCAAAATTTAATAGCATCAAAAGCAAAGTACATTTATATACGACAGCTAAGTCCCAAATTTCGAAGTTTCTTATAACGACAAAAAATACTATCGGTGACGGCACGCCATCGGCTAATAAATGGTCGTCTACTAAATCTTTAAACAGCTGGTTTGCTAAAAGACACAACTCTGATCCAATGCTAAGTATTATCCAAGGCGAATTCATATCAGAGCAATAAATACAACATTACAAAAAATAAATCTTTTTCAAATGTCAAGGGAAAAATATAAACCCAAAAAGGAATTTAAAAAAATATTATAATTTTTGAATTCTTGATCCTATTTGCTTTGACCTTTATTTAATTCAATATTTGCAAATAATTCCTTCAGGTCAAGGTCCTTTTTGTTTTTTTTTTTTAAATGTTTAATGTATTTTTCAATATTTCGTCTTCCTTTGGAAGACTTCTTCAGGAAAATTTGTTTTTTTGTGTGTAAATTCAAATTTTGTATTAAATTTACACACAAAAAAACAAATTTTCCTGAAGAAGTCCTCCAAAGGAAGACGGAATATTGAAAAATACATTAAACATTTTTTAAAAAAACAAAAAGGACCTTGAGCTGAAGGAATTATTTGCAAATATTGAAAAATATAATAAAAAAAATTTACAAGAAAAGACAAACTTTTAATTATTTCGTGAAACTTTAATTATTTCGGGAAAAGAGATCATAGAGCTTAGAAAGGTGAAAATCGCCAGCCAGATTGAGGAGGATTTTGGATTATAGTTGGCTTTCAAGATATAATACATAATTTAATAAATTGTTTTAATTTTTTTTCGATTTTCTTTAAAAAAAAATTTACAATAAAAGAAAACTTTAATTATTTCGTGAAACTTTTAAATATATTGTAATACTTCAAGTCTCAGATCATAGAGCTTAGAAATGTGAAAATCGCCCGCCAGATTGGGGAGGATTCTGGATGATAGTTGGCGCTCAAGATACAATACATAATTTAAAAAATTGTTTTAAATTTTTTTTTTTTCAAATTTGTTGTAATTATGCCATTGTTATCAGAAACAGATTAAAATTAAAAAAAGTTGTCAGCTGCACTCTCAATTTCAGCTGTTATGAATTCGCCTTGGTATTATCGTTTTGAAAAGTTTCAAAAAACAACAAACTCGTATGGGATGTCAAATTTTTATCGTATTATTTTTCGTATGTATGAATGTCAACCTTTTTTATACGCGGACGATATAAATCTACTTTTTACCGGTGAGAAACAATTTTTCGACTGTCATGTGGCAACGGCTAACTATGTTTTATCAAGAGTCTCATATTGGGCCGTCAGGAATAAAATAGACTTTAATCCAAGCAAAACTAAAGCTATGTTTTTTGGTTCCGTTGACGACAACCTGCATAACTGTGCGCAAATCAGTTTTAACAATATTCCCGTACAATTTGTAGATAGTCTGAACTGCTTGGGTGTAATAATTGATAAGGACCTAAATTTTGGAGATCATATATCCACAATTGCTGCAAAAGTGGGTAAGTCTCTTCGCTCACTATACAACTTAGACTGTTTTCTGCCTACCCACATTAGGAAAAGCCTGGCACACTCCCTAATCATGCCACATATTGTATATTGCGTTGAAGTATTTAGTTGCACTACAGCAAAAAATATTAAGAACTTGTAACTAATTTACAACCGCATTTTACGTTTTATCTTTCGAATCAAGCCTTCAGAATCAGTCTCTAATTTCTCATTCCAATTTACTGAATGTTCTTTTCGTCAACTCATTAATATAAGGATTTTGCTAGCTCTGTACCGCATTATAAAAACACAGAAACCACAACTTATTTCGAATAATTTTCGGTTTTCCAAATCAACACGAAATCCTATAATAATAATACCGAAAATAAATAATAGTACTTTTGAAAGGTCATTTTTAATACGTTCTTCCAGATTGTGGAACAGTCTACCGAGTTGCCTCAAAACATTCACGCACTCATTGTCTACAATTCGGCACTTGTTATTTTTAAAAACCAATTAAGAGATATGTAGAATGGATATGCATTTAATTTCGTTGGAAATAAATAAAAATAAAAAAATAAATAAATAAAGAATAAAATAAAATAAAGATATATATATATATATATATATATATATATATATATATATATATATATATATATATATATATATATATATATATATATATATATATATATATATATATATATATATATATATATATATATATATATATATATATATATATATATATATATATATATATATATATATATATATATATATATATATATATATATATATATATATATATATATATATATATATATATATATATATATATATACGCACCAAATAAAAAATAAATCAATTTGTATTAAAAAAAAAAAAAAAAAAAAAAAAAAAAACTTGTCACTAGTTAAGTTATTTTTACTTTATTCATAATATTGATCATTATAACTATATGGAAAAATTATATATTAATCATATATGGCCCCATGGGATCGATTAAATACAAAATAAATAAATTGAAATTGAAATTGGATTACTTTTTCAGACCATCAGACTTGTACGTATTATTTGAATTTTTGAAAAGTATTAATACACAGTAGAATAGTCTGAACTGGGCTTAACTGAAATACAAAAAAGCATAAGTACAGTAATACTTTTTCTTCATTTTGTATAAAAGTTTAAAAAGAAGAGATGTTTTGTATTACGAGAGCGGTGGATGCGGTAAATGCCTTTAGAAAAAACTTCAAAGTTGCGTGCATAGACTGCAATCAGAAAATTAAGCATTTGCCTGCCATTGGTTACCAATAAGTTGCTACTAATCTTTTCTAATTAAAGTTGCTGGTAAATATTCATCTCCTCTTGAGTTACATTTTTCTTTTCCTAATAAAACGTCTAATTTAATATCAAAAAATTTCCACCTTCGATAAAGAAGAACTCAGCAATCAATTTCATTTTTACACACTTTTTATTTTCCTGATTTCTTTTTTTTTTTTTCTCTTTTACTTTTCCGTATCAAAATTAAATTATTTTTATTCATGTTAAATGACAGATGAATGGATGGATGGTGGAGATGAGCTTTAGAGATGGAAGGAAGCACACGAACGGTAAAGATGAACAAATGACTGACTGACTCAGTGGCTGGCTGGCTGGCTGGCTGGCTGACTGGTTGTACGGTTGGTTAAATCACAACAAAAGCATTTTACAAGTTACAAGAAAAATGGAAGCCAAAAATAACAAAAACTTAAATGAATTATAAGACCCGTAGGCGAACATGTGTGAACTTCCGCAACCACAGTTGGGAGCACAGAATACCAATATAAACAAAGTTGAAAAAAAAAAATAAATAAACGGACAGATACAATGAAAACAGAAAAAAAAATAAAGTTCTTACTTTTAACCCCTTTAGGATCATGTAACTCGTGTAAATTGCTGAAAACCGACTGTAGTGGTTCAAACAAAATGACTGCTGGTAAGTACAGAACGACAGATTGCCTGACTGACTGCCTGCCTGCCTGCCTGCCTCCCTGCCTGCCTGCCTGCCAGTTTCATTTTCTGTTTACAAAAAAATAGTAAAATTAATATTTAAGCAAAACAAAAAAACGAGAAAAAAAAGTTAACTGTAATATCACTTAAAAACAATTTTATATTTAACATGAACGAACATTAAACAATTGAACAATTGCGTTTAAGGTAACAAACCGTCATACATGACTGTCAGGCCATTATTTAAATGCTTTAAAAATACTTAATAATAATGAAAGAAAAACAGAGATAATTTTTGTAAAATAAAACGGGCCACTCAGAAAGGATAATTACTTTTTAAATACGTTTCAAATGAAAATAATAATATAATTATTATATCATGAGCTTTATTACACTCTGATCTAATTGAAGAAGGCAAAAATATTGTAGCCATTATTTATTTTTTACTTTAGTGCCTTAAACACATTGAAGTCTGCTGCCAACCGACTTGAATATGTCAAATATAAAATACGAGAGCTGATCAAAAAATAATAGTTATTTTCAATTTTTTTTTTTAAGTGTTCATTTATTCATCATTCCGGGAGCGCCTTAGCATTGCTTCAGGGTGGATTCCCAATAGCTTTATCTTCTCTTTAGATTATCCTTCGTCTGGGATCACGATTATGATCTTGTTCTCCAGATCTGGCTTTTTCGTACGCAGAATCGCGATATCGCTGAAAAGTTGGCTGCGCTCACTACACTGAAAAAATTTTGTTCAGAAATTCTCTGAATTTTGACATTACTTTTATGAATTTTTTCATACGTTGAACAACAGTAGAACAAGACAGCTGGTGTTGAACACTCCAAGAAATTTCTAAACTTTGATAAAAAGAGAGCCGAACGTGCTCTAAAACTGGACAGGAAAAGTCTCAGAACATTGACAGGTGCCCTTACAGGTCATTATAACTGCTACAAGCACCTGCCACAGGATGGACATTTCCAACACAGACATTTGCAGATTTTGTGGTGATGAAGAGGAGTCAATGGAGCACTTAATCACCCAATATGGAGCACTGGGACACAGAAGATATAGGCTACTACAAGCTTATATGTTAAGTGAATGTGACTTAATATCACTCCCTATGAAGGAGCTTGTCCGTTTTCTTGACATACTCAACCCATAATAGGGCAAGGGGACGCACAATAGATCAATAGACTGGTCGCAGTGCAAATGCCCGATGAGGGCCATATCCCATCCACTAATAATAATAATAATAATAATAATAATAATAATAATAATAATAATAATAATAATAATAATAATAATAATAATAATAATAATAATAATAATAATAATAATAATAATAATAATAATAATAATAATAATAATAATAATAATAATAATAATAATAATAATAATAATAATAATAATAATGAAAAATTTCTACAAAGATCTCCATATTCTTGCTAAATTGGAGACAGTACATTTTGTTTCCATCATTTAGTTGCTACCTTTCTTTTGTCTTTAAGCCCGTTTGCTTTCTTTTCGCACTGAGTGTATTTCAAATGTATAAGACAACATAATAAGTTTTATTACATTTAAACTCATTAAACAACTAAACTGACATTTTGGGGAGAAATGCCTGAAACGCGAATGGTATGAATGAATGAATTAATGACTGGCTCATACCAGTACAACCAAAGAATGCAAGTGACTAAATGAGTGAGTGAGTGAGTGAGTGAATGACGGTATGAATGAATGTGTTTTTAGTAAACAACATAATGAATGACTAAACGATTGTGTTTGGATCTGCACAAAAGGCCAACAAACAATATTGAAAAGCAAAAAAAAAATAGCAATAAAAAAAAAACAAATTCGTATAATTTATCTAACTAAAGCAATAAGCTACAAAATATGCAACCATGCATAAAAATACTACTTATCACGACCCAGCGAAAACGGCAAATGCTGCATTTGAACAAATAATTTGAATTTTTTTTTCTGTTTTTTCCTTTTACAATTTTTTGTGCCAAACACTCGTAACAACGAACAACGAATTGCACACATTGAGTTTTACTCGTACTTGAATTAATATTGTATTCAATCATTTTTTAAATTGTCTGCCTGAAACCTTAAGTCTCTTTAAATTTAACAAATAATGTTTGTTATTTCCACTGTTTGCCTGAAAGTCAGTTTCGTTCGTGCCTTTTTTTTTTGTTTTTTGTTGCATGTGATTGTTGTTTATCGCTGGCATAAACATTTCTCCAAATACTTGAACACATTTGCCCCGCATCTATCTTTCACACTTATTGCATTTGGCATTAAAAAAAACACACACACACAAAACCAGCGGTACGAGTATCGGCAATGCAAGAAAAATGTTGCTGTTGGTATTATGACATTAATAAACGATTACATATGATTTTAAAAGCAAAAAAAAAAAAGCTACAAAAAGTATATTACTGCACACTGTTTGCATGCATGCATCCTTGGAAATGAATGGGGAAAAATATGCCAATGAAATTGTCATTAAAGTAATGGCAGCCGGCGTCAGCGACAGCACAATCACCTACACTTCTCTGATTGCTTAAGAGAAATACTTAAGATATATATGATAACGCAGAAAATTGGTTTTTCGCGTTCAATAGCAAGATTCGCTGAATCAATTATTAAATTGTTTGAATGCCCACCTATTAATCAAATTGGGAATTCAAACAAAAGTTCAGTAAAAATAATAATATGATATATACAGCCATATTACAGAGCTTATTTGCGTTCGGAAACGGAATTGAATTCTTCAAAAAAACGAAAAACTAAAAGACTTATTGGAATGAAATCGTTTCTATAGAATTATTACACAGAAAAAATTATAATAAAAATAAAATCAACAAAATTTTTGTCTAAAAAAATAATTTGTATGCATATAAATGGTGGTTAAATTTCAAGGGCCGATGTTGATTTTGAATAAAACACAAACTATTTAGGAAATTATTGTAATTTTATTTTATTATGATATATTGGTATTACTCAATTATGTATGGAACAAAATATTGGCCAAATGGGCGCCGTAACCACGGCGGCACACCTCCATCCGATGGTCCAAATTTTCGATGACCCTGAGGCATAATGGAGGTTCTATGCCGTTAATGTGCCGAATTATCTCATCCTTTAGCTGTTGAATTGTTGCTGGCTTATCGACGTACACCTTTTCTTTTTTTCATCTCACGATAGCGAACACCATTCACAGTAACTGCCTGACCGGCCTCATTTTGGAAAAAATACGGCCCGATGATGCTGCCAGCACATAAACCGCACCAAACAGTCACTCTTTGTGGGTGCATTGGTTTTTCGACAGTCACTCTTGGATTCTCATTCGCCCAAATGCGGCAATTCTGTTTATTGACGAATCCACTGAGGTGAAAATGTGCCTCATCACTGAAGATGATTTTCTTCGAAAATTGATCATCATTTTCATAATAAGTCTGGATAACTTTAACACGTTGTTGGATTGTGTATCTCTCCCTGGTTCAAATTGAGTAAGTCTGAAATAGAGAAATGTCAAATAAAATTCGGAAAAAAAAACTTGGCGTTTAGCTGTGGTTCACATTCAACATCGGCCCTTGAAATTTAACCACCCGATATTTATTTATTTATTTATTTTTTGCACTTATTTTTATGATAAATTGATTCCCAAAGTTTATTTACACAGAAATAATTATGAATTTTTTTTTTATAAATTCAATTACCACGCTTTGCATACTGTAGAGTGCATTACAAATATTTATAAAAGATTTTGCGATATTTTTATTATACACTTACATGCTAACATTAAATTATTATTTCTGATTTGGTGGTTGAATTTGGTCTCTTGGCGTAATTAAGATATGAGTATGGAAAAGCAGAAAAAAATAATGAAAAGCCAAACGCATAATGTAAGCAAAATTCCAATTTTTCCAATCCCTCAAAATTTGAAATTGATTTAAATGATATCACACATAAATTTAAATTTAAATAGCGGGTGTTGTTATAGAGGTATATGGCTTTGAAATGGAATATAACAAAAGAGAAATTTTCAAACTGACATGAAATTTACTTTAATCGAAAGAAAATCTTCTGTCATTATAATTTAAATATGACTTCTAGTCATATGACCGCCACGGCGGGCTCGGACGTAGTTCAATCTGGAGTGCCAACTTTAGATGATTTTTTTTTGCAATAGTTGTGGCTGTATATCGGCAATACCGTAACGCCGGTTGGTCTCCAAGTGGTTAATCTAACCACTTCACATATCCCAACAGAAATCTCCAAAGGAACATGGCTATCCTTAATATGCGCCTAACCAGGGTACTCTGCTTTCTGTCGTGTACATAGAAAAAGTTATAGTAAAAATAAAATCAACAAAATTTTTGTCTAAAAAAATTATTTGTATGCATATACATAACTATAAAAAAAATAACCCATGATATCGTATTTTGTTGTGGGTTAAACAAATTTTTGTTTCCGATCAATAAATATTTTTACTAAACTTTTGTTTGAATCCACGAATTCCTTTACAGGTCCGCATTTTTTTTTATTTGAAACACGCGCGTACGGTAATTCGGTTTTGCTAGTAAAAGTAATATAAAATAGTGAAAAATTTCCAGAAAAAGAAAAAAAGCGGGACAACTTGAAATTGTACCAATGGATGAAAACCCGTCATTGCCATCCCAAAGATCATCTAATGAAATTATTGCAAAAAGGGAAAAATGGATTAAAAAGCGCTGATCTAAAGAATTTGCTGACTCCACTGTTGTGAAGCAATTGTATACATCTTTAGTCAGGCCAATACTGGAATATGGCTCGATTATATGGGACCCTTTTTATAATGTTGATAGAGATCGAATTGAGTCTATCCAAAAACAATTCCTTCTTTTCATCCTGCGCAATATCTACCCGAACACTGCAGCCAACTTACCATCATACGAGTTCAGACTGCAACAAATAAAGGGGCCTTCTTTGACAAGTCGCAGAAAAATGTTAAATGTCATTTTTGTCTTCAAATTGATTAACGGCAATATCTGCTCAGAGTATCTGGTGTCCCAACAAAATTTTAATGTTCCCCAGCGTAGTCTTCGTCAATATCAACTTTTGTCAGTGCTTTATTGTCCCTTCCGTAGATTATGTTGTTGTTTTAATGAACTGTACCACTTTATTGACTTTTCGATGAACTTAAATTTTGTTGAGCGTAGTATAATTTTAGTATTAAATTCCAGTAATTAACAAATTTTTTTATTTCTTATAAATTTTTTATCCAGCTATTTTTTCTACTTTTTTTATTAATTTTTGTAATTATTTTTTAACTCATATGCGTGTACATATATAGTATCTGCCTGTAAGGAGTTATTCTCCATAGGCATTAATTAATAAATAAATAAATAAAAAAAACAATTCAAAATTCTCCACAATTGTACACAGAAAAATGAGTATCACGTGTTTTTTCTTTTTCTGATTCAACGAATTTCGTTATTGAACATGAAAAAAATGTTTTTCTTTGTGGAAGGGTAAAAGTTCCTCGTTTGTTGTAGCAAATACAACTCTAAGAAGGCCCATGGCTTTTATTGTGTTGGACTTCCAAAACCCTTGGTAAGGAAGGGGATTAGCAAAGTCCCGAGAGGTTCTACTTGCAGACCATCCCGGCGCCGATAATGGTAGAGGTGCCTAACATCTCGGCTGAAATGCTCTGGCTGTGGCTTAAACCTAAAATTCCAGGAAGGCCGATTTGTTCCCCTGATAACTATAATACATGCTGGTTTTCGTAGGCTAATAATCCCCAGATAACCAGATACCTGTAATGTAAGTAACCAGTAATGATGGGTAGACGGTGAGTTAGTTAAGGGTTGATGCTCTTAATGGAAGCCGGCCTACCAATTAATAAACTTTGTCTGCTGTTGCGATAACACTGATATATACTAGCGGTGGACATTTAGTCAAACAATTGTTTATAAGCAACACCTCGTGAGACGTGATGCTTAGAGATTTTCTTCAATTACAGTAGATAACATAAATGGCAATGCAAACTTATTTTATTGTAAACAATGAGTTTGTGTGTGTCTTTTATGTCATCAAACATTTAAAATGTATAGAGAAAATTTTATTAAGAGGCATTATGATTTCTTTCATTCTACTAGGAATATATATAATGACATATTTATGTGAAAAAAATTTGTCGGACTTAAAATTTATTTATACTAAACAACATAATAAAATTAGTTCTACGTGTTTGAAACATTTATTGCTCCTACGAAACTATCATTACAGCATTAACACACACGATTTAATTCTTCATATGAAACTCTTTGTGTTAGTTTTGTTTGTCACAGTACTAAAAGCATGTTCACACGAAGGCTTATTTTCGAGGTTCGCGCTCTCATTCGTGGTTCGCGGCCCAATCTTGATTAAACCAACATGATTCGCCATACAAAATTTTATGAGCGAACCAACTTGGTTCATTTTGAATCTTGTTGCGAACCAAGCAAAACCTACTGTCATCTCCAAATTTGATAATAAATTATCGCTAGTTTATCTGAACTAGCTGCAAAAAAATCCAAGCAAAGTAAAAACAGATAATTAATGCGTGTAAAATCAAAATAAACACATTGAAAATGTAAAAATGTGATACTTACATAAAGATTTAAATAAAAATTGAAAAAAGAATTAGTGAAACGTTTGCACAAAATATGTAAACATCAGTGTGAAGCAAAAAACAACCGTCTGAACACCTAGTTTCGCAACAGTGGTTCAGAGAGCGAACCAAGTGTTTCATATTACCGTCTGAACATGATATAACTCAAGTGCAAAACAAATTTGTCCACCCCTGGTCTACACATAACAGAATTGTCTCTGCAATTGAATTTGACGTTCTCATCTGTGGTGGGAACCGGTCTTGGTTCTCTGGCGACGGACAAGTAAAACTCTTTCTAACTTTCAATTCTAGTTTAATTCATTTATTTATTATTAAGTTTTACAAATTGCGTTATGTTTAAGTTTTATAAATTTATATTAATTTCACAAGTTTATTTTTAGGAATTCAATTATAATTCAGTTATATGCACAAGTTTCAGTAACTCAACAATTCAGTTCATAACTTATATTTATAAAAGGTAAGGTTTGACGACCGCTTTTCGTCCGTCGCTGTACACGTCTTAACACCAACTTCACAGGAGCACACTAAACCAAAAAAAAAAAATAATGATCTATACAGTCGATCTGATCGAATTTGATCCACCGGACTTCAGTTACCGGAATTGAGCCCCCAAATTTGTTACATCTACCCAAAATCTACTAGATTTGAATGAAAATCTTGAACAAAATCTTGAGCGTTTACACTTTCTTTTTTTTTGACATCTTGCAAGACTGCATTTTCAAAAAATTTATGTTTGCAAAGTGTCTGGCAGTAATAATAACGACTATATCACAATGAATTCATCACCTAAAAGTATAGTCAAAGTCACGAAGTCACAAAGTCACAGTTGCATAATAGAGTACTTATAAAAATCGACTAGATTTCGTCAAAATCCAGCCACAATGTAGATATCATTTTGTATGAGAAATCTCGTCAAAATCAACTAAATTTGACTGGAACTCTCGTAAGTACTAGATCTGGCTTAGGTGTAATTGTCCTATTATACAGTATAAAGTATTATAATTATATATTTCCCTTGCAAATCTACATAAATGGCATATACTCGCATTATTGGTTCTCAAAATCTAGTAGATTAAATTAATATCTACAACGCCGTTTTTTGACATCTAGCAAGATTTCATTAATGCATGCGGGTTTGACAAAACAATTTTATCAGAGACTGAACACACCACATTAAAGAGTATAGTTTTGTTGCAGCGTAGTATTTTTTAGTACTTTTTCAACAAAATCACAGTTGCATCGCTTGGTGCTGAGTAGATTTCAGCAGATTTCACCGAAATCTACTCATAAAGTAGATATCATTTTGTATGGGAAAATGATATCTACTACTGCTCATCATGGTTGTTTAATTGATGAGCGAAAAATTCAGTAATCATAGCTCTATAGCGATCGCGAAAGTAACATTCTATTTACACCAAAGCGAAATCTGCTCATTCGAGATTTCAAGCCAAATCTAGTAGATTTTGAGAAGATTTTCCATACAAAATGAAATCTACTTTATGAGTAGATTTCGACGAAATCTCCTGAAATCTACTCAGTACTAAGCGATGCAACTGTGATTTCTTGCAAAAAGTACTTAAAAATACTACGCTGCAACAAAAATTGCACTATAATGTGGTGTATGCAGTCTCTGATAATATTGTCTTGTCAAACCCGTATGCATAAAATATTTTTGAGAAAATGAAATCTTGTTAGATGTTAAAAAACGGTGGTGTAAACGATATAGATTTCGTTGTAGATTTCAATCTACTAGATTTTGAGTTGGTGTAAATGCGCTATAACATCGTTTTTGAAGAAGAACGAGCCAATGATTCCACAAGCCAATAAAGTCCCAAAAACGGTCCGTTTTTCTGGATGTAACGAGGTCCCAGCATACACTTGAGAATTATCAGGGCAGCAAAAACGAAAGTTTTGTTTACGGACGCATGCACTTAAACAAATCTTCTCAAAATATACCATATTTGGCTTGAAATCTTTGAATGGGCAGATTTCGCTTTGGTGTAAATAGACTATAAACTAACGAGTGATTTTTTTGCTATTATCTTTTTGGCAACACTAGTTTTGACAGCTCACGCACGTTTTGTATCTTGTGTCACTGTCAAACATCTTCAGTTTGGTATATAATTTAATCATGAATCGTCTTACAAACGAACAACGCTTGCAAATTATTGAATTTTATTACCAAAATGCGTGCTCTGTTAAGAAAGTTCATCGCGCGCTTCTTCCATTTTATGGTCAGTTTAATCGACCTACTGAGGCTTCTATTCGGGCTATTGTAAACAAATTTCGCACCAAATTTAACCACCAACACGCTTACGTAGAGTGCGAACTGAAGAAAATATTGCAGCCGTATCGGCCAGTGTTGGTGATGACCGTGAATTATCGATTCGGCGCCGTTCGCAGCAATTGGGCCTCTGTTACTCCACTACGTGGAAAATTTTGCGGAAGGATTTGGGTGTGAAGCCTTATAAGATACAGCTGGTGCAAGAATTGAAGCCAAACGACCTACCACAACGCCAAATTTTTGGTGAATGGGCTCTTGTTGAAGTTAGATAAAGATCCGTTTTTTTATCGAAGAATTGTGTTCAGCGACGAGGCTCATTTCTGGTTGAATGGATACGTGAACAAGCAAACCTGCCGTATTTGGAGTGAAGAGCAGCCAGAAGCATTGCAAGAGCTACCAATGCATCCACAAAAAACAACCGTTTGGTGCGGATTATGGGCTGGCGGCATCATTGGGCCGTATTTCTTCAAAGATGATGCGAATCACAACGTTACTGTGAATGGTGAGCGCTACCGTGCGATGATAACAAACTTTTTTTGTCCAAAATGGAAGAGCTTGACTTGCATGACATGTGGTTTCAACAAGACGGTGCCACATGCCACACAGTACGCGAAACAATGGACCAATTTCGGTGAACAGTTTATTTCACGCTTGGGACCAGTCAATTGGCCGCCCAGATCGTGCGATTTAACGCCTCTAGACTATTTTTTGTGGGGCTATGTTAAGGCTAATGTCTATAGCGACAAGCGCGCTTCGATTGACGCACTGGAAGCCAACATTGCCAACATTATTCGTGAGATACCGGCCGAAATGTTGGAAAGAGCATGCCAAAATTGGACTAAGCGGATGGACCATTTGAGGCGCAGCCGCGGCCAACATTTGCACGAAATAATCTTCAAACATTAAATTATATCGACCCAACTATCGATCCAAATAAATATTTCATGCATTTTTCTGAATTTTATGTGTTTTTTTTTTTTTTAATTTCCGATAGTTCTTATAAAATCACCCATTAATTGTGTTGGGACTTTTGAAATTCGAAATAAATAAATAAACACAACATTTCTTTCGAACTAGTCCTTAATTTTGCAACTTTGTACGATCATACAGATTGCCACTGTCACACCTTAAATTGCTCATAAAAGAAAAATGCATTTGCAGAATTAACTTGTAGTAACAACAATTAGTTTTCTTAACATTATTTCTACACCCAAAAAAATTGGAATGTTTTGAAACTATATTAAAAAAAAACTTTCAAGATAATCTTTGCAACCAGTAACTGCTGCCACCGCTGCTATAAACGCAAAGCACTGATGGTATGTCTTATCCAAACAGATGTCTGTTGCGATTATTTAGCTTTCAAACTGTCATTTCATATTTATGTCATAAAACGTACTATGTACAATACTATTAAAGCTATAAGAGCATTTTGGTTTTTTTTCTTCTTTAATATTGCATTAAGACAAAATTACCACTAATTTTTGCGATTTTTAGCATATTCGTGACACATTAAAAAAGTACTAAAATTTAACAAACCTTCCAGCTAAAAGTAGTTAAAAATTAAAAACAAAAAACTCTTATTGCAATTGACAGCATTTGATGGGGGAAAAAGAATGTAAATTATAAACATTTCCATTGTTCAAGAGCAGAAAATTACTGAAAACTCAACAAAACAGGGAGTGAAAAGATGTTCACAAATTTAATCACAAAAAAAAAAAAGAAAAGAACTTTTCAACATGATTTAAATGTTAAATGAGAAATGTAAGCAAAACGCTGTTAAGAAGGAGATACTAAAAATTTATGGAAAACTCAAAGGAAGAAGAAGGAGTCATGGAAAACCAGTTCTAGACCATTACCAGAATACTAGACAGCATGAACAACATAAAAACTTGGTCATGAAAAAGGTATTTTTTTTCGTTGAAAAATTGTAAAAAAAAGAAACAAAACATTGATGTCTTCTAAAATACTAAGCGAAGTGTTTGCAAGTAGGGTTTTCTAAATAAATTTACAGGCAGTTTACCCATCTCGAAAGAAAATGCTTAAGGCCCTGATTCACTATCCTACACGATCATACGATTCATTCACAGGAAACTGTTTCAAAAGTCTGGCCGACTTGAAAAAATCGTTTCAAAATGGCGTTGTAGGCCACACTATTATCAAGTATGATTGAAATAATTTATATACACAATAAAACAATTAAAAACTTTTATTAACACAATAATTTTACATTACTTAAATTTTTTCCTCGAAGCACCAACAAAATTTTCATATTTTTCACAATATATCGCACAGAAACCATAATGTTTTGAAAGGTTTCATAAAATTTTTCAAATCGCACGATTTGTCAAAAAGTCTGTTGCACGGTTGCATTTTTGTACTTTTTCAGCACACATGCTTTGTTTACACGATCGTGTATGATAGTGTAACAAGGCATTTACGAAAGAAAGTCACTCACCTTTCTAATCGAGGGGGGGTTGGTAAATTGCGTACAACTGTGAAAACGATTTACATCAGCAACTGCCTTTACGGCCTAATCTGATGGTAGACTAGTTCCACGGAGTGAATTATTCACGATTCACCAGCGCCCCCGTGTGACTTGCTAAGTTCATACAGGTAGCAATTTATGTCATATGTTTGTAGCCGCATGAGCAACTTTTTGTTGAGGAGTTCGGGCTTTCTAATCCCTACTGTTTGCAATTTCCCCGCAATCAATGGAAGACATGGCTTAATGAGTTGGCAGGCCGAAGCCCACTAGCAGCATCAGCCTTGAAACCAACTCACCCGTCAACCATCACCACTGGTTTCTCACAGTACAGGTATCTGTTGTATAGGCAATAGATCCTCGGGAGGTTGTTAGTCCCCGAAAAAAGCCACGCCAAACAATTAACAAGGATACTACCACCCTCAACCATGATCAGCCCGGGCTGAGCTGCAAGCTGAACCACCCGGTGGAATTGCTGATCCCCGTTCTGCCAATTTATACCTTTGGTAAGGGTTTCGGAAGCCAGCACAACATAAGTCATGCGACTTCCTAGAGTATTATTTGCTACAACAAACGACGGACCCCTTCTCCTCTACACCCGAAAAACAGAGCAACCAAGTTAGGAATACCCGTTCCCCGGGAGGGGGGGGGGGCCAAATTGCTTATAGGAGGAAGGCCCGAGCTGTTCAGCAAGGGGTTTATTCATATGTCTACAAACTTATGACTAAAGCTGTGCCACATGGGGGCGCGGGTGAAACGTGAATAATACACCTAGTCGAGTTGGTCCGTCATCAGAAAATGCATTCGCCGCATGTCCTGAGGTAAATCGAATTCACACTCTGGCACCATCCTGACGGAAACACATATCGTAAAGGTCCATATCTTCAACTTCTGGTCATAAGAAGCGTGTTGTCATCTAGCTATAAAGACGAGTCGAGGTTGACGGCTTTGCTGCCATATTATCGCGAACAGCAGCAATATTCGCCGGAGAACGAGCTGGTCGAGCATGCGCATTTACAATTAACACATGTTAATGTGTTTTGGTTGGACCAGCCTTTATTACAACAGTGAGGTCTCGGAGAAAAATCGATATAAATTGAAAGAAATAACTTTTGCCAGTAGTGCATTTTGCCAAAGCATTGTAGATATCCAGATATCCAGACAAAAGTCTTGTGATATCTGATGGTTATATCTATTGCTGTTTAAAGGGCACTTCAGACTATCCCATTTTGTATTAAGACTTGTCAAAAACTCAAATAATGTGTGCATGTGGGATAGTGTGAATGTAAAACATTATGAAAATGAGAAATAATACGGCAAGAGACTTGACAATAAGATTTTTCATTGGACCAGGGTTGCATTTTTTATAAAAACAAATACACAAAATATTAAACCCAGTTTTTGACCAAATTGGCTGTTTATTCTCTACACATATTCATGCTGCAGGTGTGAAGGCGGGAAAACAAAGTGTAAAGCTACGTACACACGGTTGTCACATCTTACAATAATGTCAGTAAAATTGTCTGAAAATGTATTACTATCATGTGAACTGCCAATTTTTAGCTTACAACGTTGTCAGAAAAACCATTGTCAATCAATTGTAAGACGACAATGTTGTCAGGCATCTGACAATCGTGCGAACACTCTTCGTCGGCATTGCCAAATAATTGGCTGGCATTTTAAGTTCAGTTTTAATTGTCAGATGTATAAAATTAATGCACTTGACAATGCCGTCATTGTCAGAAAAAAGTTTGGTGGGCAACACTGTCAAACAGATGGTTGTTGATATACATAAGTGGCAATGCCTTACAACATGTCTGGCAATTTTTTTCATCAAACAATCTGACAACCGTGTTAAGTCACAATTTTTGTTGTCAAATGAATTATTCGTCAGAGAAATGAATTATTCGTCTGACAATGAAATTGTATGATTTTCTTACTGAACACACAATTTACTTCT
This sequence comes from Thecocarcelia acutangulata, assembly GCA_914767995.1. Lineage (NCBI taxonomy): Eukaryota > Metazoa > Arthropoda > Insecta > Diptera > Tachinidae > Thecocarcelia > Thecocarcelia acutangulata. The sequence continues at coordinate 31,236,429 of OU612094.1, read as the reverse complement.
GAAAACACTTCTGCAGGACAATGTTTCATTATCACGACATTGTCAGCATGTTGCCAGATCTTACAATATTGTAACATTTGACAACCGTGTGTACATAGCTTAATAGTACGTTAGATATTTTGACAGTCGAAGCAAATAACATTCTGTCTCCCAAAATCCAATCAAAATCTTAAGGCTTGTATCAAGGTGCATTAATGTGTACACGCTGGCAGCACTACCGCATGTGATAATTTTTTGCTACTGGCAATATAGTAAGCTATTTACGTCAAATGCATTGTTTACATTTTTGTAAGTGAATTTAGTGTTTTATTCTGAATTAAACATATACAAATTATTTGGTGAACATAAAAATAATTCAAAAAAATATGATTTATAATTATGAAAAGGTACATCCATAGTTTATAATTGTGAAAATAGTTACAAATATTTTTGATAAACATAGCTTACCAGATGCCTGCTTTTGTTGTATTGTTGTAATTTTGCTCTAGTGCTGCCACCGTGTATACGTTAATGCACCTTGTCTTGTATGATAGTCTGAAACGCTCTTAAGTAGTTATATCCTACAGTTCATTGGGAGTAAATATATTTTAAGGGAACCCCTATAAAAAGCCATAAATCCAACTTTAAACAATATTTTTGCTGTAGTTGGTTACATTTTTTATAGACTGTCTAGTGTCTGCTTGAGTCGTTTATACGTTTCTTTTTTTTATGGCAAAGGATTTAGTTGTCTTTGATGCTTTTGTAACTTTGGCTTTAGCTTCTGGTTTTTATTTTTTCTCCATTTAAAGCCGTATTATTATGTCGAATACAAAAGAACGTTCTGGGCAAATGAAACCACCGACAAATAAAAAAATATAAATGGACGGATGAATGAATGCAAGTATGACTGGACAAACGTATAAACATTTAAATGACTGGCAGGCTGACTGGCGGTTTTTATGACCCTCTTATTGGATTTTGTTTGTGAGTGTGTGTGTGCAAACTGCTACTTAATGTTCCTGTTCTTCTGCTGAAGCATTAAGTAACTTTGGCTGGTGTCAAACATAAACTGGTTTTGTGCATACTTAACACACTGACATCAACAACGTCAACATGTTTAAAGGACAAAGCAGAAAACGAGTAGTTGCAATCGCAGAGAATTTTTGCACAAAAACTTTTGCTTTTAAAAATTGATAACAAACAACAACAACAACAACAACAAAAAAGTAGCAGACAAACTTTAGTTTATTTCTTTTTCTTTGTGCATTTCAAAACTGTGGAAATGCTGATATGTGTATGAGTTAAAGAATATTCAGATTTTGTTGTTGTTGTTGTGTGTGTAACGTAACCTATTTAAAAAGGAAGTTTACTAGACATTTTTATAGACTCAGATAGTCTGCTGGGCCAAAGCATTGCGTTAAAATTAATAAAAATTTGTTTAGAAAACAAAATCTATTAAGTTTTGTTTTAGAAATAATTTATGGCCGGAGCTGCCGTATTTGGCAATTTTAACCAAAATAGGTAATATTTTTCGTGAATGCGGAGATGTAAATATTTTTTTTATTTTAATTAAATTTTTCTCATAAAAGGACACTCACCAACGCGGATTTTTTGTCCGATTATGAGAGGTGTATGCTTCTAAAGCAGCGTTGTCAAATATCAAAATGCACCAAAATGGGAGGAAAAATGCGATATTTCAATTACAACGTACCAAAAGCTTTACTTCCGAAAATTGTTAAAAAAAGAGATCAAAGATTTGTAATAGGGACTGAAAATGAATAAAATTTTAGAGTTCCTTTTATGTATTATGCCGTTTACAGAACACTGACAAGCGACTTTTTTAGAAGATATTTATGGAAAGTACTAAACATATTACAGCGCAACCTAAATTAGCGCGTCAAGCGTATTTAATCTGTTGAAAATCTCCATATACTATATGATATTGGTCTCATATATTACTATATAATATATGAGACCAATATGGCGTTAACGCTTTTCAATTGGATAATATAATTTTGATCGAGCGTAAGAGAGAAAGCTTTACTGTCCCTCCGTAAAGCTCGCTTCAAAACAAATGTTTATTTTTTTTCGACGATTAGTAATCTCACTTTAGGTGCTTTTAGACTAATTTAGCCACATGATCATTTTTTATTATTTCTATTAAACAAGGTTAGTGAACAATAATGTTATGGCACAACGTTAATGCTCTTATTTAAGTTACTCATATATACATATGTACATATAGTACAAAAAGTTTTTTTTTATACTGGAATAAAATGTTTTGAGCATCGCACTGCGCACTGACTAAGGAATTTTTCGCACAAAAGATTTTAAAAAGCATAAAAATTGGTGCGAAACGCATTGAGTTGACAACACTGCTTATAAGAAGTATAGCTTTATTATATCAAATATTTTATTATATGATGTTCATTTTACTAAAACAACGCTAGGATTAAAAAAAATTGTTGCGGACTAGACAGCTTTAATTTAGACCGGTTCAAGTTCAGCTTTCAGTGTTTTTAATGTGTTGGAATGCGAGAAAGTCGTCTCTAGCAAAATGCTTTAAAAAATATGTTTTAATAATCAATATAAGAATTCGTGGAATCAGATATTTCTACATTTACTCTACACTTATCCCCACCACAGCTCTAGAATTTAGTGTGTTAATATAGTCATCTTCAACGGCGGTCAATATAATAAGCGACTACGAAACAGTTAGTTGTCCCCCAGCTAAAGATTTGATTATTATTTTTCTTGTCTTCTTCAATCAAAATTATTGATCACAGCAGATTTGTATTGTAAAAAATCCTTCTTAAGAAAAAAACTTAAGAAAGAAAAAACCTGAACTATAACCCGTTGTACAAATGTACAAACCAAAAATTAATAAATTTTTTTTTCTACATTAATTAATGAATTTTTAGTTTTAAGATTTGCATACTTATTGTTAGTTCTTTTAGAAGATACAATAAATAATTGAATTATAAAAAAAAAAATCTCAAGATGTCTAGTTTTCGCTACTATTTTAAAATTCGGCTAAAAATTGCAAAAGATACAGGCTTTTGAATGTGGATTTTTTAGTGCCTTTATATAAGTGAACCGGAGAGTATATGTTTGCCAAGCAAAAAATCATATTAATTTTGGTAATTTTTATGCGCATTTGCTAAATTTTTGAAAAATTCAGGTTGTAATAATTTTTTGATCGTGGCAGCTCTATTTATTGCAATAAATTTTAATGAAGACTAGCTGAAATATTTCGGCATTTGTTCCAGGAATATATTACACTTTCAATGGGCTAATAATAAATATTTACTTGGAATTGAATTGGCAGTTCCTATTTAAAGGGGTACCAAAATAAATTGAAAAAAAGTTATAAAACCAATTCTGACTAAAACCTAACAAACAACCCATTAAAAATTTTCTTGAATTGCAAATCACATACTTACAGCACTCATCCAACACTTTAAAATTTCAAAGAATTCTCAACATAAATGTTTAATTATTATACATTTTAGACTGCTAACAAAGCAAACATCTTCAAAACTCTTGAAGAGAAAAAAAGTTGGAAGAGTTAATTACAATATTTAAGATCTCATCAAACCGACGACAAGACAAGAACAAAACCGAACAACAGAAACCTCTTTAAAAATACAAATAAAACTAACAAACAGGGCCGGCCGTCCGTTGTGGACGGTATCGGTTTTTAGTTTTTGCTTAGCTCAATGATAAAGAACATAATTATAATGTAATCCATATGAACAGATTGTACTCAAATTCATATCGTTTTAAATCTTAAGAATAAGTTTCTTAAGAAATTCCAACAAACATGTCAAATACTTAAAACATACTTGAAAAAAAGATGTTTGTTTGTACGTTTGTACAAGTAATATGCAAATGACCCTGTTTTATTTTTCCTTTATCTTCTTATGTCTCCTGGAAAACCAACGACATCGACAACAACAACAACAACAATAACTACCAAAACAAAACACAAACTTCTCCGATTACCTTTACTCGTAATATCTAGTTGTATCGTTAATGTACTAGTACTCACGAAATGGTCATAAAGATTAAGAAGAACAGAGCGTGAGCTCAGGAAAAGACAACAAAAGCCAAACAACAACAACAACAACAAAAAGGAAAATATCAATTTACACAAACATTTAATACCTGTCTGCCAGGAATAAATATGTATTTTGTATATGCGAGTATAGAATATGTATTTGTTCTTAAAATCTTCAGCTTCATTTCGGACTCAACAAAATGTTGCTTTGAAAATTGTGTTTTTGGCGCAAAGCAAAAGTTGGAAGAATTATTAAACTCCTTAAATTGAAGTTTTTCGAAATAAAACTTTTAATTTTCTTCGATGACAATCGGCAAGCTGGAGTGAGGTTTTTTTTTTTTTGTAAAATTTCGTAATCTATTACAATATATTTGCTGAATTCACAAACCCAGTGAAACCCGTGTATCGATGTATTTGGAGAGACAATTTCAAACACAATTGAAAACGCTCCCACGTCGTATCACAAAAATTTTTGCGTGCACTCATAGAAAATAGCATCTTCATATTGATGACGGCGGGTCATCAGAATTGTGACATCAATAGTATGTAAATAGTCATCAGTAATATGAAAGTTGACATCAATCTCACAACAAAAGTCATCAGACAATTTTGTCATATATTGCTACTAATAGGTATAATACATCTAATTTGTCAAAATTTACTATAAAAAAAAACCTACATAGTGTTATAATATTTTATATTTATTGTTGAAAGGGAATTTGGTTGTTAAAATTATTATTTTTAAATTTAAATTAATTTTTAAGAAGTAGAAAAAAATTTATCATATTAATGACATTTAGTCATCATATGCGACGTTAGTTACATAAATATAATGACAGCGTAGAGAGTAAAATAAAAAGAAGAACTACGAAGCAAAGAAAGCGAATATTTCTTCATACACAGCATACACACAATTAAAATATGATAATACGCCACACAGACATTGTATTGATGGCAGGAAGCCATCAAAAGTATTATCAGAAGATTTTTACTTCTCATTGATTTCTTTAAGATGGTAGGATATAAAGTTATGTGTTTGAACATATTTTTGAAATCAGAAAATATAACCGGGGGTTAATGTTGATGATGTCGACATAAAATTTACTTCCAAATCAATCCAATTGGTCTGATGTAAGTGCGCCATTCTACTGATGATGTTTTGTCATTACAATGACATCATTTAGTAATTTCCTGGGTATTGGAGTTTCCTTACATTAATTACATGCTCTCATCAAACGCATTCCGATAAAGCATCCCCATGACGTCAGTGTGACATTTCATTGATGAAATAATTGTCATAATTGCCGCTGTTGATAATTAGAGCAACTGATGTAATGGTTGACATCACAGCGATGACAAGTGTCACGGTTTTCTATGAGTGTAACTTTAGAATCACTCTCTTTCAGATCTTGGTCGATTTGAATTTTAAAATGATTGAACTTCAGACCCTTTTTTTTCTTAATAATCACTCTTCGAAGTCGCTGTGAGGCAGCTCTTTTGCTTATTGAAAGTCGCCAGGTTTCACGTAAACTGCTTTCAACCAGTTAAATGTTTTCGGGAGTCCTTGAAGATCGACTGGGCCCGATAGCCCAAGCAGCTGTGCGGCATTTCTGCACCCACGAACGAATTAAATTCACACTTGGTCCAACACGTATTCGCTAAATACCAAACTTTGAACAAACTTGTTGACTTGTTGGAAGAATCATTAATGGTTCTTCCATAATTGCTCGATAGAGCAATAGGCTTGCCGATGGTTTCCATACAATTTGTCATAAAATTTCGCCAGAGAATACGGTAGTAAAATAAAATCTATTTTAGTGCCAGTTTACACACATCAAGTTTGATTCATCAAGTCGAGTTTGTTGGAGAACGGAGGAAAGAGAATGGAAAAAAGTGCAGGCTTGACGATACCGTCAAGTTTAACATGAAATGCCAAAAAAATATGAAAACTTGAAGGCAAAAAACAAACTTAAGCTTGACGACATAAAGCTTTTGTGTGTGAACACAAATGCAAGTTCAAAAGCAAATTAAAGCAGAATTGATCAAGAAAACCTGATGTGTGTAAACTAGGACTTAATGATGAAAGAGAACTAGGGCATGATGATTTTCTCCCTACAATTTGGCATAAAATAACGCCAGAGAATGCGGTCGTAAAATAGAATTTTATTTTATTTTGGCAGCGATTTTTCTTATGCTCTCACTTTGAAGCAGAAAAGCTTTTAACAATATTACCATACTTTTAGTAAATTTCATACATTTTGTAAACAAAAGTTAAGCTTCAAAAGCTTTAGCGCCAAGAAAAATAGTGTAGTGAGAAATTGATGATAAAAGACGTTTTTTATAAAAATTTCTATTAATTAAACTTCTGCTACATTTATATAAAAATATTTATTTAAACAAATTCAAAAAAATTAACAATTAACCAGAGGGGAAAAAATTATAACAAAATATTATTGATTACAAATTTCTTTTATATAACAAGTTAAAAATTAAACAAGTTGCCACACTATTCCCCTTCCAGTGACAGCGATACTTTTCGTATGAGCTTTTGAGGGTTTGACAATTTAAAGTGAAACTCGGTAATATCAATACTCTCATTTTATAACTGTATCCACTCTGTTGTTGTAACATGTTTTAAAATATTTTTCTTCCCGTTGAATGATCTTGAATGGGCCACTATATTTGTATGAAAGTGTTGGATGATTTGCATCATTTTTTACCCAAACATAACCAGATTTAAATAAATCTTTATTTATGAAGGTCTTTTGGCAATTGTGATTTGAAGCCTTCTGAGGTTGAAAGTTGCGAACAATTTGCTTTAAATTTAACAAAAAAAACTGTACAATCAGGCTGAGGAAGATGTATTGCCTCTCCATAAAGCATTTTTGCGTCCGAAGCTTTGATATATTCCTTCTACGTAGCACGAATACCAAGTAAAAAAGATGTTTTTTAGAAAAATTTCTATTAATTAAACTTCTGCTACATTTGTATAAAAATATTTATTTAAATAAATTCCAAAAAGTTAACAATTAACCAGAGGGGGAAAAATTAATGTAATGAAAAAATTGTAAGAAAATATTGTATGGAAAAACTATGAAGCATCGATTACAAATTTGTTTTATAGAACAAATTAAAAATTAAACAAGTTGCCACAATAGTAATATATGAAATTTTTTTTTTTGTCTGACAAAATGAAAACATTAAATAAAATTTATGAAATTGCAGCCGATCGTGTCAATTATGTGCATGTTTTCTCTGTGAGTCGTTTTTGCTTGAAGTTGCGGTCGTATTCTGTTTCATCATTTACTCTTGTAAAATGTCTCCACAGCGAACACGTGATGCTCATTTGATCGTACAATCGATAATTCCAACGACGCCATCCTTCGCCCGCACTGTTTATTGCTTTTAGAAATAATTGTATATACAATTTTAATTTAATATTATGTAATTCTTCGAGCTTAAGGTATTTTTTAAGTTTTTGGTTTTTTTATACGATTATATATTAATATTGTCAGATATTTTGCTCTCCTCTGGATAGCTTCTTTCACAAAATTTTTTTTACAATTTTTTTCAAAAAACTTCAAAAAGATCTTAAGCTCGAAGAATTACATAATATTAAGAGAAAAAAGGGTCGAAATAAAGAAATAATAAGCATTTTAATTTAATATGAAATCATGCCAAAGTAACATGACACAAAGTGCTAAATATTAAATTCATATTCTCCAGAATTTTTAGGTAAATTCTCAATACAATATTAAGAGCTCTCTCCAATTTAGGGATAAAATTAGAAATCCTAGAATCGAAAATTTTTCATTGAATTGAATTTTCTTTTAATGGCATTTCACGTTTTCCAAGTACACCAATTAACCTTGCAATTGACATTATAGAGAATAACTAAAGTTGACCTCGAGTTTGTGGACTATTGAAAAAGGAAAATTAAATGAAATAATTGTATATATCCGCTCCTCGGGTTAGTGATATGTAGATCTGCTGAGATACATATAACACACAGGCAACACAAGGGGTACGAATTGGACCCAAGTGAGCTGGCTTTTCAATGGCTGGCAGCCTGTTTAACCTAACCTAAATCTTGCCAAAGAATGAACGATAAGTGAAGAATCATTTTTGATATTTTATTTCAAAAATCTAGCATTTTCATATCTTCAATCATAAAAGGACATTTCCAAATTTAATAGACTTCGTTTCTTTAACCTCAACTAATTTTCCCGTCTTTCCTATGCGATGAAATAAGAAAACTCTTTGATTGATCAGCAAGAAAAACAGTTTCCTCTTTTAAAATATTCTAATGATTTATAACACTTAAAATTTTCTGTGTAACATACATATTTACGTGCACATTTATTTTATTACAGTTAATATATGCAGTTATAAAACCAAAGTTGCTAGTAAAGCCCAGTTCAGACTATTATACTTTGTATTAATACTTGTCAAAAATTCAAATAATACGTGCAAGTCTGATAGTTTGAAAGTAATCCGTCTTACATACGAAAAATAATACGATAAAAATTTGGCATCCCATACGACTTTGTTGTTTTTTGAAACTTTTCAAAAAGATAATACTTTACATTGGATCAGGGTTGTGTTTTTTTGCAAACCAGCTAATTAAAAATTGAGTAGTCGGCTATTTCGTAGCCAATGGGGTGCCGTCACTGATAGTATTTTTTGTCGTTATAAAAAAGCACGAAATTTGAAATTTAGCTGTCATTTATAAATGTATTTTGCTCATGCTATATTTAGAACATAAAATATGTTTGTGCTATTGAATTTGGATGTATTATACATAATTATTATTTTAACTGTTGAAGAATTCACGCGTCGGCACGTCTATCGCCTACGACGAATAGCTCACCTGCCGCCGTGAAAAGTTTTATGATGGCACATCTATGTTGGTTTATAACAAGTGTGATGGTGTGAATGCAAAATCTAATTTACGTTAGACTTTTCGACATTCGCAAGAAATGTGTTTAGACTTTTATCTCACAAAATCTAATGAAAGTACTTATAACGAGTGATTTTTTTGCTATTATCTTTTTGGCAACACTAGTTTTGACAGCTCACGCATGTTTTGTATGCTGTGCCACTATCAAACATCTTCAGTTTGGTCTATAATTTAATCATGAATCGTCTTACAAACGAACAACGCTTGCAAATTATTGAATTTTATTACCAAAATGCGTGCTCTGTTAAGAAAGTTCATCGCGCGCTTCTTCCATTTTATGGTCAGTTTAATCGACCTACTGAGGCTTCTATTCGGGCTATTGTAAAAAAATTTCGCACCAAATTTACATTGTTGGACATTGAACCACCAACACGCTTACGTAGAGTGCGAACTGAAGAAAATATCGCAGCCGTATCGGCCAGTGTTGGTGATGACCGTGAATTATCGATTCGGCGCCGTTCGCAGCAATTGGGCCTCTGTTACTCCACTACGTGGAAAATTTTGCGGAAGGATTTGGGTGTGAAGCCTTACAAGATACAGCTGGTGCAAGAATTGAAGCCAAACGACCTACCACAACGCCAAATTTTTTGTGAATGGGCTCTTGAAAAGTTAGATGAAGATCCATTTTTTTATCGAAGAGTTGTGTTCAGCGACGAGGCTCATTTCTGGTTGAATGGATACGTGAACAAGCAAACCTGCCGTATTTGGAGTGAAGAGCAGCCAGAAGCATTGCAAGAGCTACCAATGCATCCACAAAAAACAACCGTTTGGTGCGAATTATGGGCTGGCGGCATCATTGGGCCGTATTTCTTCAAAGATGATGCGAATCACAACGTTACTGTGAATGGTGAGCGCTACCGTGCGATGATAACAAACTTTTTTTTGCCCAAAATGGAAGAGCTTGACTTGCATGACATGTGGTTTCAACAAGACGGTGCCACATGCCACACAGCACGCGAAACAATGGACCAATTGAGAGGCGAGTTCGGTGAACAGTTTATTTCACGCTTGGGATCAGTCAATTGGCCGCCCAGATCGTGCGATTTAACGCCTCTAGACTATTTTTTGTGGGGCTATGTTAAGGCTAATGTCTATAGCGACAAGGCCGCTTCGATTGACGCACTGGAAGCCAACACTGCCAACATTATTCGTGAGATACCGGCCGAAATGTTGGAAAGAGTATGCCAAAATTGGATTAAGCGGATGGACCATTTGAGGCGCAGCCGCGGCCAACATTTGCATGAAATAATCTTCAAACATTAAATTATATCGACCCAACTATCGATCCAAATAAATATTTCATGCATTTTTCTGAACTTTATGTGTTTTTTTTTTTAAATTTCCGATAGTTCTTATAAAATCACCCATTACTTATATAATAGTCTGATTGGGCCTTAAGTAAAAAATAAAACTGTGATCTACAAAAATCGTCAAAATCACACCCTAAATCGTCAACATGCTATTTTCAGCACAAATTTATCGTCGTTATTGACGATAAATCGTCAAATATGGCAACCATGGTCGTAACTATGTATTATGGCATCCTTGGACGGAGGCACTCGCATATTGTAATTTTTTCTCTTTCTCAATTTATTTAGATTACAAATCAAATCTCACCATGAATTGCCCGTTATTTCCATAAAAGATTTTATTTTTAAACTCTTAGAAGACAATAACCAGCTGATTAATCTGTCCAAGTAGTCCTTGAGTAAACAGGTAACCGCTAAAATGTGCAAAAGCAAAAGTTTAATTCTCATAAATGAAGGACTGCTTTTACACATTTCAAAAAATTTCCTTTTTGTTAAGTACCCCTTTTATAACAATTACCCAAGAGGATATCGTTTTGCATCAAGCACTCATAAACATCGGCTCTTTAGATGATTTGTGTCAAAAATATGTTTTTATAACATAACAACAATAAATTTTAATCAAAACTTTTTTAAGTCAATTCCAGCTACAGCCAGCCAGCGTGTACCAAGCGAAGTCAAAACGCAATGTCGTTTGTGCATTCGCCTTGGCCCAAGACAACATGTGGATATAAAAACCATTTTCTGACATCAAAGTAACAGTGACATGTGCGTTTGAATTTTGTTTGAAAATTTATAACAAAAGCCAAGAAACAAACGACATGAAACAAAAGCCAAAAAACAAGAAAAAAAAACACAAAGTGAGTACCTGTAACGAACAAAAAACAATAAAAGAAAAAAAAAAAAAGGAATACAAAAATAAATAATGTCACGTTTAATAATTGATGCCTTCACATGGCGTTGTTGTTGTGTTGCTAAGGTTGCAACATTCACGGCAAACAGCCAGCAGGCAGGCGGACAGGCGGGCAGGCAGGCAGGCAGGCAGGCAGGCAGGCAGACATGAATGCATCATCATGCATGACTTGAGCAGCAGCAATCAAATCCGTTTTAAACATTTTTACTAAGCAACACATTAAATTCAAGCTGCAAGAAGCATTTGCTGCCTCAAAATCACAACAACAACAACGAAAAAACGACTAAAATATTACAGACATTAAGCAGCTCAAGAGGATTTAACTTAACGAAAAAACCGAAAAAAAAACGGTTTTAATAATAAATAAAAAAAAACGCAGCATGTTGTTAGTATTCCTTTTAATTTTTCCAACATATTAGAAATTGTATCGATTTGTTGTTGCTGGTCTTCACGTTGTTGTTGTTGTTGTTGTATGCCCCATGAAAATAACTAAATACTGGTTTACTTTATTTCAACGATTTCGAGTAAATAAATGTAGAATTATTTTACTTTTAAATGAGCAGAATAATCAGGGGATTTTATGATCTTCCTTTTTTTCAAAGGACGTCAGTTGTTGTTGTTACATTCGCCACTGGCCGTTATTGCCGTAATTGTAGGATTTTTATAGAACAATCTTTAGTTTTTAATGTTAGAAGCAATCTTGAAAGGCAGCAGCAGTTAATGTTTAATTTAAACAGCCAAACATAAACAATTAACAGAAGAAAAAAAAAATTAAAGAGATTTTTTTGGAAAGATTAGACAACAATCCTTCTGCCAAGCAAACAACCATCAAGTTGTTGCCTTTTCTACAGAAGGTAGCGCTTGTGTTTGTGTGTATGTGTCTGCATAATCTGTGAAACGAAAAGCGGCAAATTGATGACGGCCATAAAAATATCTGAGTTTATATTCGAATACGATTATAACAGCAGGAATTGTCATAAAAGGATTTGCAATTTCATTTTACAAAATTCCAATGTGGAATGATTCCGCATTAAAATACAATTTCAAGTAACGTAAATTTTAATTTCCAATTTCATTTATAAAACATAAAGATGTTTTTTTTTCTTCTATTCCTTAAAAATCAACTTTAAGATTCTATATGATGGAAACAATAAACTGGTTTTAACTATTTATTTAAAAAGAAAACAAAAATTCGTTTCTTTTTTAAAGGCTTTAGAACTTAAACCTTAATGAAATAAATTTTTTGTGCTATAAAAAAATTATGTAATACGTCCACATTAAGTTAAAGTTCTTTTTTGAAATCGAGAACATTCAAAATTAAATTATTAAATTAAATATTAATTTCGAAACGAAAATTTCTACAATTTTTATTTGCGACCCTATAAAGTATACATATTCGGAATCAGCATTGATAAAAAATTCAGTTAAGTGATGTCCGCCTGTCTGAACGTTCCTCTATCGGCCGTTAAAATACCGTTTCTGAGAGAACCATTAGACTTAGTAACTTTTTCAGTAAAATCGATATATCCAAAATTCCGAAAAAAGCCATTATTTTCTGCAATTTTCATAGAAAAAAATTTTTTTCGTGTTCAATAACGAAATTCGTTGAATCAATTAATAAATTGTTTGAATGCGGACCTGTAAAGGAATTCGTGGATTCAAACAAAAGTTTAGTAAAAATAATTATTGATCGAAAACTAAAATTTTTCTAAACAACAACAAAATACGATATCCAAGGTTATTTTTTTTGATATTTATGTATATGCATACAAATTATTTTTTCAGACAAAAATTTTGTTGATTTTATTTTTACTATAGTTTTTTCTGTGTTGTGTGAAAATTTTTGAAAAAAAAAATAGTTTGTTTTGCTTCAAACTTCACACAATTATTAAACATGGCAATTACAAGGCAAACAAATCCATATGTATGTGGCAGCACGACCACAATTGACAGTTGTCATCACCGACTGATTTAATGAAATTTATCTGGCAACACTTTTTTTTGCTTAAATTAGTACCGGCACCACGTTTTCTCTTTTTAACTTTGAGTAATATTTAATCAAATAAAGATTAAATAAACAATAAATTATAGTGGTTTTTTATTATTCCCTATAATATTGTTGACCCCGACGTACATATATGTGGTTGTGATGTGGCAGCACGACCACATATATATACCTGAGATATAGTCTAAACCGATTTTTTAATTAAAAGAAATTTTTTTTTTGCTTAAAAATAGCTCTGTTTATTAAAGAAGGTTGCTAAAATACAGAAAATGAAAATTTCCGATATTGGTCCATATATACCCGAGATAAAGCCTAAACCAATTTTTCCATGAAAAAAAAATTTTTTTGGTTTAAAATCAATTCTGATTATAAAACGAAACAGAAAATACAAATTTCCGATATCGGTCCATATATACACGAGATATAGGTTAAGATTTCTTTTTTCCCCCGATTTCGGTCCTATTTTAGATTCGGTCCAGCTGAATATATTATATACTCATAGAAAACCTGTCATAACTATGATGTATTTTAACATCAATGCAATAACAAATGTCATCATTTTTGACCCCATGACAACTTTCATCGCCATGATGTCAACCATTACATCAGTTGCTCTAATTATCAACAGCGGCAATCATGACAATTATTTCATCAAGGAAATGTTACACTGACATCATGGGGATGCTTTATTGGAATACGTTTGATGAGAGCATGTAATAAATGCAAGGAATCTCCAATACCCAGGAAATTACTAAATGATGTCAATGTAATGACATCATCAGTAGAATGGCGCACTTACATCAGACCAATTGGATTGATTTGGAAGTAAATTTCATGTCGACATCATCAACATTAACCCCCGGTTATATTTTCTGATTTCAAAAATATGTTCAAACACATAACTTTATATTCTACCATCTTAAAGAAATCAATGAGAATTAAAAATCTTCTGATAATACTTTTGACGGCTTCCTGCCATCAATACAATGTCTGTGTGGCGTATTATCATATTTTAATTGTGTGTATGCTGTGTATGAGGTAACATTCGCTTTCTTTGCTTCGTAATGCTTCTATTTTACTCTCTACGCTGTCATTATATTTATGTAACTAACGTCGCATATGATGACTAAATGTCATTAATATGATAAATTTTTTTCTACTTCTTAAAAATTAATTTAAATTTAAAAATAATAATTTTAACAACCAAATTCCCTTTCAACAATAAATATAAATTATTCTAACACTATGTAGGTTTTTTTTTATAATCAATTTTGACAAATTAGATGTATTATACCTATTAATAAAATGTATCATTGAATTGATTTCACCACAGTTGTAGCATTGATGATACTCAATATATGACAAAATTGTCTGATGACTTTTGTTGTGAGATTGATGTCAACTTTCGTATTACTGATGAATATTTACATACTATTGATGTCACAATTCTGATGACCCGCCGTCATCAATATGAAGATGCTTTTTTCTATGAGTGTACTCTTACTTCTTTCTAATTATTTTATTTCATGATATGATTCTATTTAAATAAAGTTATTTGCAACATTAGTATAGTTCTTTAATGAAAGTAATGTATTATTGTTATATATGACAAAAATATGGTTTCCTGGAATAATAATATGGTTTAGTTTTACACTATTCTGGTAACTTCAATTAATACTATAGCTGCTAACTATTATAACAATATTGTACCAAAATCTGGGATAGTTGTTTATAATTTTATTTTTTTAAATACTACGAGGGCGCTTCAGAAACTTCTTAGCCTGGCACAAAAAGCGCAGTATAAACAGAAAAAAGTTAAGTGTTTTGGGAACTTCCATCTCTGCTATGAACACGTGTTAAATTTTGTTTCGATCTGGTAACTCATTCATATAGAAACAGGTGTTCATAAAAGACGCATCCGCAATTTTTTACAAAAATTAGAAATGCGTGGTGTCATTAAATATTTACATAAAAAAGATTTATCGGGACAATGAAATTCATAATGATATGGTGAATGTGTTAGGCGAAAGTGCTCCTTCATAAGCAACAGTTAAAAATTGGGTTGCTGCATTTAAACGTGGTCGTATAAGCATTGAAGATGAACCACGTAGTGGACGTCCAAAAACAGCAACAATAACAGAAATTGTAGCCAAAGTGCATGATATAGTATTATATGATCGACGAATAAAAGTGCGTGAAATAGCTAATATAATGGGCATCTCAAAAGATCGAGCCCATTTAATTTTGCATGAAGAAGTACAGATGAAAAACTTTCTGCAAGATGGGAGCCGCACTTGTTAACAGTCGACCAAAAACGCATAAGAATAAACATTTCTCAAGCTTGTTTGGATCGTTTTAAGCGAAGTAAAATGGGTTTTAAGTGTCGTTTCATAACTGTTGATGATCCATGGATCCACCACTATACTCCAGAGACAAAAGAATAATCCAAACAATGGACTGAAGCCGGAAGAAGTGCCCCAAAGAAGGCAAACACAATTCAATCGGCTGGTAAGGTTATGTTAACGGTTTTTTGGGACTTCAAAGGTATTTTATTGATAGACTATCAGCAAAAGGGTGAAACAATAAATTCAGAGTACTATTGCAACCTTTTGGATCAATTTAATGTACAAATTCGAGAAAAACGTCCTGGCTTACAACACAAAAATAGTAATTCTTCATGAAGACAATGCACCAGCGCACAAGAGTGTTTTAAAAATGGCTAAAAGCAACGAATTAAAGTACGAATTGCTTGACCAGCCACCTTATTCTCCTGATTTAGTTCCCAGTGACTTTTACCTGTTCCCAAATCTAAACAAATTCCTTGCTGGCAAGCGTTTTACCTCAAATGAAGATGCAAGTACAGTTGTAAACCACTATTTTGAAGACCTTGAGGAAAACTATTTTTTTTTATATTGGACCAGCACTCAGGGGATGACCCCTACATATGCAGTGCATTGTACCAGAACTAGGAAAATAGGTTGTGAGGAGGGGGAAAGCGGGAGTAGTGTTTGTGAACATTTGACTTGAATTTTCCAACGTTAGAACAGACAGGAAACATTTCTGCAGACAACTTGTTCCACAGACGAAGCGTGCGGCTGAAAAACGAATTCTCTCTGTAATGCGGAGTACGATTCCCCGCGCAATCAACCACAAATGGATGAGCTCTAGACGATGAACGCGTGCTACTTAAGAATGTGCGAGTTTCGGAAACAAGATTCCTAATCTCGTCAGAGCAAAATCCATTGCAGTAACGATAGAACAGAGTAACGCACCCCACACTGCGTCGATGCTCCAGTGAATCAATAGAGTTGGATACCCTACGGTCACTGATGAGCTTCTTCGCCCTCTCCTGCACACGATCGAGTAGCCCCAAAATAGACTTTGATAGAATTGCTAGAAAAGCGTTGGACTAAGTGTATTGAAGTTTCAGGATATTATATTGAAAAATAAAAATATTTTTGAAAAACTAACTATTCTCTTTTATTGATAGCCTAAGAAGTTTCCGAACCGCCCTCGTATGGAGAGTCATATAATATAATAAAATAGTGTGATCAGGTACAACCATATAGTTCAACAATGTACCTAGAATATTTTAATATTATCCGTAAATGTTTTTCTACCTGTCAATTGAAAATCCTTTTATTACTTTATACGCCTTTGACAACCCACATAAATCTTAATTTGTGTCTTCAGATTTTTAAAGCAAATCTGAAGAATTTTATGATAGCAAATTCGCACAAAAAGGATGTAAATAATTTCTTTATAAATTTAAACAATGTGAAGAACTAATGGGTGATTTTATAAGAACTATCGGAAATTAAAAAAAAAAAAAAAAAAAACACATAAAATTCAGAGAAATGCATGAAGTATTTCTTTGGATCGATAGTTGGGTCGATATAATTTAATGTTTGAAGATTATTTCATGCAAATGTTGGCCGCGGCTGCGCCTCAAATGGTCCATCCGCTTAGTCCAATTTTGGCATACTCTTTCCAACATTTCGGCCGGTATCTCACGAATAATGTTGGCAATGTTGGCTTCCAGTGCGTCAATCGAAGCGGGCTTGTCGCTATAGACATTAGCCTTAACATAGCCCCACAAAAAATAGTCTAAAGGCGTTAAACCGCACGATCTGGGCGGCCAATTGACTGGTCCCAAGCGTGAAATAAACTGTTCACCGATCTCGCCTCTCAATTGGTCCATTGTTTCGCGTGCTGTGTGGCATGTGGCACCGTCTTGTTGAAACCACATGTCATGCAAGTCAAGCTCTTCGATTTTGGGCAAAAAAAGTTTGTTATCATCGCACGGTAGCGCTCACCATTCACAGTAACGTTGTGATTCGCATCATCTTTGAAGAAATACGGCCCAATGATGCCGCCAGCCCATAATCCGCACCAAAAGGTTGTTTTTTGTGGATGCATTGGTAGCTCTTGCAATGATTCTGGCTGCTCTTCACTCCAAATACGGTAGTTTTGCTTGTTCACGTATCCATTCAACCAGAAATGAGCCTCGTCGCTGAACACAATTCTTCGATAAAAAAGTGGATCTTCATCTAACTTTTCAAGAGCCCATTCAGCAAAAATTTGGCGTTGTGGTAGGTCGTTTGGCTTCAATTCTTGCACCAGCTGTATCTTATAAGGCTTCACACCCAAATCCTTCCGCAAAATTTTCCACGTAGTGGAGTAACAGAGGCCCAATTGCTGCGAACGGCGCCGAATCGATAATTCACGGTCATCACCAACACTGGCCGATACGGCTGCGATATCTTCTTCAGTTCGCACTCTACGTAAGTGTGTTGGTGGTTTAATGTCCAACAATGTAAATTTAGTGCGAAATTTTTTTACAATAGCCCGAATAGAAGCCTCAGTAGGTCGATTAAACTGACCATAAAATGGAAGAAGCGCGCAATGAACTTTCTTAACAGAGCACGCATTTTGGTAATAAAATTCAATAATTTGCAAGCGTTGTTCGTTTGTAAGACGATTCATGATTAAATTATAGACCAAACTGAAGATGTTTGACAGTGACACAAGATACAAAACGTGCGTGAGCTGTCAAAACTAGTGTTGCCAAAAAGATAATAGCAAAAAAATCACTCTTTATATACCAAACCGCAAAATAAGTTTTCACAGTTTTTAAAAATTAAAAAAAAACCAAAATAATAAATGGGACTATAACTTTAATTACAGTATATAAGTATACTTATATTTTCTAAATCTTCTTCTCTTTTTAATACCTAAAAACCAATTAAAAATGTTTCTTTTAAATTGAGGCACCATCCATTTTCCAATAAACCCTAATAAACAATTTATATTCTCTGTAAGCAGTACCTTTGCAGGCAACTAACTACTCTACTCGTACATTTAAGTAGACAAGCAAGCTTAACAAACCAAAACAACTTTTTAATCAGGCCATCAAACTGCCACCAAAAGCATTCAGTCAGCCAGTCAGTCAGTCAGCTCGTTCTTGCTTTTGTTTTTCTTTTAATCATCATCATCAGCATCATGAAATAAATCTCTGGCATTTATTTCACTTTAAACTATCGTCCTACCCAAAAAGCCTAATACTCGTACCTCATGCTGCCGAAACGAATATTATCTGTCCGTACGTCCGTCCAGCCGCCCGTCCGTCCGTCCGTCTATATGGCTGTCTGTCCTTGTAAAGAACTTAAAGAAAATTGCTAAAAATCCTAAAACAAAAGATTTTTATTGTTTTATTTTTTAAATTCTTTTGTTTTTCCTCTCTGCATTTTGACGAATAACTTAAAAGTTGTTTTTTGTCGAATGAATTGTTGTTTTTATGCTTTTGGGCAGGGAGGATACCAGCCCAAACACACACACACACACATACTCTGGCAGATATATTCAGTGAGCCTTTTAGGAATTATTTACAACAATAGCAAGCAAACAAGCTGATTCCTTTTTTTTTTCTCTTTATTTTAAATGGAAACATGATTTTCAATAGAATAAATCTATCAAGAAGGAAAAATAAACAACTGCAACAAAGGCAACGTTTTTTTTTCTTTTAATCAGTTTTAGCAACAATTTTTATGCCGTAGTTTTGAATGTACTTTAACTGGTTTTTTATTAAGGAAATTCTTGTTTTTTTTTTTTTTTGTTATTTGAAGGTTGGAAAGCAAACGAGCAAAATGTATCCTATTGTATAAATTTTAATTGATTAGTTTTGCACAATAAGCTTTTGAAAATTTCTTATCACAAATCGTAAAGCAGAGTCAGTTCGTATAAATGTTGTAAAAGAACTACGTTAAAAGAAAACTTCCTAAAGTCTTTTCTACCACTACGAAGTCACAGTAGAACTACTTTTCTTTTTAATTCATAGAATTTTAGTTTCGAATTTTAAAAGATAACTTTGAATATCGATTTTCCCAGCTAGCATAAAGGTGATTCTTAAATTGAAAAATCACCTAAATGAGTCCATGGCGATCACCGCGTTACACAAACGAACTTTTTTTCTATCCCATGAACCAAATATACTTTTTCGGAATGGCGGGGGAAAAAAAACCAAAAATACGGCGTTTTGAATTAACCAGCTTATAAAACGATTTAGGGTAAGTCATGCGAGCTAAAGGCCCCATCAGACTATTAGACAAGTATAAATATTTTCATTCGATTTTGTGAAATAAAAGATGTTGGGGATGTCGGATTAACTGTTGTTGACTATATAGCATAGAAGGTATATACTCTAGGTGCTACATAGTCAATCACACAACAGTTAATTCCGGGCTCGCTTTCATAGCAAAACGAAGATTTGCTCATTGATTTTCCTTTGCAATGTCAGGTAACTTTAAAATAGATTATTGTAACATTCGTGGGCTGAGAATGAATTTTCGGCCGGATGTTTTCGCCTTATGTGAGACCCAGGTATCTGAGGATGCTGATCCACAGGATTTTCATATACCTGGTTATCAACTTCTATCTCTATTTCATTTCCATCGCAGCCTTGTAATTTACGTTCGCAATGAAGTTGTGTTCCAGTGCCAGCAACCATTAGGCATGTATGATGCCGAATTTACACTGAAAAGAATTCCTTCATTAATATAATGAATATTGACATTAATCTAATGAAAATTTTCATTATTTTTCGGCCAATGATGGCCTTCATTGGACTAATGAATCTTGTTTCACTAATTATGTAATGAATATATTCGTTAGATTAAAGATACCTTCATTAAGTTAATGAAGCATGAATCATAATATTTATGAATAGTTTACATTAAAACATAGAAAATATTCATTAAGTTAACGACTCAATTTCATTGGTTTTATGAATTTGGTACATTAACATTAAGTAAAACTATCATTCCTTTAATGAATCTTCTTCATCATTCAAGCGTATTTTTTTTTTCATTAGGCCAATGAATGTGTTACATTATTTTTATGAAATATTTTCACTAGTGTAATGAATACATTTATTGAACCAATGAAAATGTTCACTAATTTGGTGACAAATTTTCTTCATTCTAAC
This sequence comes from Thecocarcelia acutangulata, assembly GCA_914767995.1. Taxonomy (NCBI): domain Eukaryota; kingdom Metazoa; phylum Arthropoda; class Insecta; order Diptera; family Tachinidae; genus Thecocarcelia; species Thecocarcelia acutangulata. The sequence continues at coordinate 31,215,722 of OU612094.1, read as the reverse complement.
GAAATAAAGTCATTAGTTTAAGGAAGAGTTGCATTATTCTAATTATCTTTTTTCATTAGAATTGTGCTACTGAAGAGAAACTAAAAAATTTTGTTTATATTAAGCATAAAATAACTTTTTATTGTTTTAATACACTATTTACATTTTTATTAAACAATTTTTTACACAGTAATTAATGTATAAAATAATATACTTTATCATTTAGTTAGTAGTTGTAATATATTTATCATCTCACTTTTACTAAATCTCTAAAATTTTGCACTAAGCCTTCAAAAATTTTTTATTACAAATCCAATGAAATTTTCTAATGAAATTATGAAACCTAATGAATTTATTTGAATGAATATTTTCATTAATGCTATGAATCTTCATTGATGGAACGTAATTTTTCATTCCGTTAATGAAAATTATCTAATGAATTGGGTTCATTAGATATATGAAGCAAATATTTTTCAGTGTACCTGTCTTTGGGTTAAATTCAAAATCAGGTCTTACTTTTTGCATTTCGTGTTTCTATACAGAAGTCTAAATGCGGGGAGGGATATTACCTTTTCTGGCTTCGATGCCCTCTCCGACTCCATATCGAAGATCCTGGAGAGTTGTCCGAGCAGTGAAATCGTTGTTGCTGATGATTTCAATGTTCACAACTCATCCTGACTTCGCCATTCGACTCGTACAACTCCGGAAGGCCAATATGTTGAGTTATTCGCTGCGCATAACCACCTAGCGCAATTAGTGAATGAGCCAACTCATATTTCATGTGTTGAAGGGCATCATTCAAACACACTTGACCTGTTCCTGACTTCACACCCTGAAAAGTATGAAGTCAGAGTTAGTGCACCTCTCGGTAATTCGCATCATTGCACCATTTCTGCCTCCCTTTTGATCTCTGAACTTCGTAACGTTTCGAAATCAGCTACGAAACGTTCAATATTTATTTACGAAAAGGCGCGTTGGGCTGAGCTTAACCAATTTTATGAGCATTTTAATTGGAAACTTTGCTTTCTAGATAACGACATAAATGCTTCAAAATGGTCGAGAATATGATATTGCTAGGGATGAAATCATTTAACCCCTCCAAGCAGATTTCGGTTAAACCAAGAGTGAAATCCTGGTTTAATCTTGGACCAGTAGTCAGGACTGGTCCAAGATAAAAAAAAAAAAACACATTTCTTGCGACTGTCAAAAAGTCTAACGTTAATTAGATTTTGCATTCACACCATCACACTTGATATAAAGCCACAAATTTGAGTGGAAAAGAAAACAGCTGTTCATATTTTTTTTACAAGACAATAAATTTTAATTATTTTATCGTGTTTAAGTTTGATTTTACTGCCTAAAACTTGGGTAATGTAGTGATGAACAGTTTTAAAGAAGAAATTATAAAACTAACAAATTTTGAAAATGATTGGCGGAAAAAAATATGTTTTTAGGAATTGTTGCACCAGTAGATTTATATACTTAAGCTATGTACACACGGTTGTCAAGTGTTACAATATTATAAGATCTGGCAACATGCTGACAATGAAAAATTGCCCCTCAGAAGTAAATTGTGTGTTCAGATGATCTTAAGAAAATCTTACCATAGACCATAGTCTGACAAATAATTATTCTAACAACAAAAATTGTCAGTTCACACGGTTGTAGGATTGTTAAATGAAAAAAATTGTCAGACATTTTTCAGGCATTGCCACTAATGTATATCAACAGCCATCTGTTTGGCAGTGTTGCCCATCAAACTTTTTTCTGCCAATGATGCCATTGTCAGGTGCATTAATTTTATACACCTGACAGTTAAAACTGAGCTTACAATACCAGCCCATTATTTGGCAATGACGACGAGGAGTGTTCTCACGATTGATAGATGCATGACAACATTGTCGTCTTACAATAGATTGACATTGGTTTTTCTGACAACGGTGTAAGTAAAAAATTTATATACAGCTAAATCCCAAATTTCGAGGTTTCTTATTTTTTTTTTAAGCATTTTTTTATTTATTGAATCTTCAAAATGAACTAACAATAAGTATTCAAATCTTAATACTAAATTTAAAAATTAAAAAATGTGATTCTTAAGTCCGGCCAATGCTAGACAAAAAGTTTTATTATGCGGGAGCTATTTCGGTAAAATCACCTATTGAGCAATCTGATGGTGGCAGCGGTATCCCTTTTTTTAAGCCGAGTGTGGCCGCCAAAATTAAGTATATTGCGCGCAAGAGGGTTTGGATGAGGTTTCTTATGGCGACAAAAAATACTATCGGTGACGGCCCGCCATCGGCAAATATATAGTCGGCTACTAAATCTTTAAACAGCTGGTTTGCTAAAAGACACAACCCTGATCCAATAAAAAGTATTATCGTTTTGAAAAGTTTCGAAAAACAACAAAGTCGTATGGGAAGTCAAATTTTTATCGTATTATTTTTCGTATGTACGATGGATTACATTCAGACTTGCACGTATTATTTGAATTTTTGACAAGTATTAAAAGACAATATAATAGGCTTAATTGGGCTTAAATAAGTATTGTATGCTAATTTATTTGAAATATTATTTATACAGCTTTCTTGTAGACAACCAGGTACTCATTTCGCGTGTTGGTGTTCACTGTGTCAAAACGTGTTAGCCAAATTGGCAGGAAAATCAGCTGGGTGCCCTTGTAAATCTTTTAAATAAGTCACTAACACATACACACATTTATATATGTTTATGGGTTAAGGAAAACTCTCAGCTGGTCACATATATTTATGACATTTTAAGCGACGGCTATAAAAAAGACAATAGAAATTCGTGAAAGACGACATTTTGGACAAATCACTGAAGAAATTGTTGAGCTAGCGGACACGAAACCTTGCTATACCACACAAACAGCAATATTCCTCACCGTATCATAGATAATTACACAAATGACAGTTAGCAATATATAACCGTATCATAGATAATTACACAAATCACAGTTTCCAAGGCATTGACGCATGTTAATACTGAAGTGAGCAAATATATACACACAAATATTACATACATATTTTTATTAGTTTTCTTACTGTCCCGTTGTTTGCAAAAATATTTTAAGAATAGACTGAATTCATTGTCGACCAGTCCTGCTGCTTTTTGCACAAATGCTTTACATAAACAATTTAAAAACTTTGTCTCTCTGCTGTCAGTTACGGACTCTTACTATATGAAAGAAATTGTTGCTCAATTTCCCTTAAAAATTCCTTAACAACCTAAACCGAAGAGAAAAATATCATGCATATATTGTCGAAGACTTTATTGAACAATTTTGCAAACTGGGATTCATCGTTAACAGAGTTTTAAATTGAATAAAAAACTACATAAGCTTTATTCACAATCTTGGGCAAATGCTATAGTCATGGTTGCCATTTTTAACGATGTTGGGTGCTGAAAATAGTACTTTGACGATTTGACGATTTACGGCCTGTTTTTGACGATTTTTGTAGATCACAGTTTTACTGTCATATATTTCAAGCAACTACTTGCATACTTCCGTTTTTAAGTTAATTTATGTAGGAAATGAAAGTAATATTTATGGTACTCGTACATCTACATATCGCTCCTTTATTGCAACATAGTCATATCTCAAAAAATGAGCTTTTCGAGTTAAGAATGCTGAATTGTTAACAGTACTATTTTTTATATTGTACCAAAACTTTATTCAAATTATTTTTAAACTGTTTCCTTTAGGAGATATTTTCTAAAAAAAATTTGATAAGACTTGTATGGAAACTAAAAATTTTAAATGCGTTTTTCTCCAGACGACCTTTTTTGAGATATAACTATGTTGCAATAAAGGAGCGATATGTTTGTAATGCTGAAATATTAGGTGATTATGTAGAGTATACATATATTGTATATGTTAGAGATGATTTAAAATCTCATATATATTGTACAAATTTGTATGTTGAAGCGTGTGTGCATTTTGGATTATATCTTTAATAACTTGCATTAAATTAAGTTTTTTCCCCACCGCATCTAGGTGGAATATAATCGAAAATGGACTATAGCGCTAATAGACTATGTAACAAATATTTTGCAGGTATTTTATTTAAAATTGCACATTTGGGACTAAATCGCTAATTCTACTAACGAGTGATTTTTTTGCTATTATCTTTTTGGCAACACTAGTTTTGACAGCTCACGCACGTTTTGTATCTTGTGTCACTGTCAAACATCTTCAGTTTGGTCTATAATTTAATCATGAATCGTCTTACAAACGAACAACGCTTGTAAATTATTGAATTTTATTACCAAAATGCGTGCTCTGTTAAGAAAGTTCATCGCGCGCTTCTTCCATTTTATGGTCAGTTTAATCGACCTACTAAGGCTTCTATTCGGGCTATTGTAAAAAAATTTCGCACCAAATTTACATTGTTGGACATTAAACCACCAACACGCTTACGTAGAGTGCGAACTGAAGAAAATATCGCGGCCGTATCGGCCAGTGTTGGTGATGACCGTGAATTATCGATTCGGCGCCGTTCGCAGCAATTGGGCCTCTGTTACTCCACTACGAGGAAAATTTTGCGGAAGGATTTGGGTGTGAAGCCTTATAAGATACAACTGGTGCAAGAATTGAAGCCAAACGACCTACCACAACGCCAAATTTTTGGTGAATGGGCTCTTGAAAAGTTAGATGAAGATCCACTTTTTTCGAAGAATTGTGTTCAGCGACGAGGCTCATTTCTGGTTGAATGGATACGTGAACAAGCAAACCTGCCGTATTTGGAGTGAAGAGCAGCCAGAAGCATTGCAAGAGCTACCAATGCATCCACAAAAAACAACCGCTTGGTGCGGATTATGGGCTGTCGGCATCATTGGGCCGCATTTCTTCAAAGATGATGCGAATCACAACGTTACTGTGAATGGTGAGCGCTACCGTGCGATGATAACAAACTTTTTTTTGCCCAAAATGGAAGAGCAAGCACGCGAAACAATGGACCAATTGAGAGGCGAGTTCGGTGAACAGTTTATTTCACGCTTGGGACCAGTCAATTGGCCGCCCAGATCGTGCGATTTAACGCCTCTAGACTATTTTTTGTGGGGCTATGTTAAGGCTAATGTCTATAGCGACAAGCCCGCTTCGATTGACGCACTGGAAGCCAACATTGCCAACATTATTCGTGAGATACCGGCCGAAATGTTGGAAAGAGTATGCCAAAATTGGACTAAGCGGATGGACCATTTGAGGCGCAGCCGTGGCCAACATTTGCATGAAATAATCTTCAAACATTAAATTATATCGACCCAACTATCGATCCAAATAAATATTTCATGCATTTTTCTGAATTTTATGAGTTTTTTTTTTAATTTCCGATAGTTCTTATAAAATCACCCATTATATATATATATATTTTTTTTTTTATAAAACTTATTCTTTTATGCAAAACATTTCTTCTAACAGGTATAATAATTCACAACGTTGCTTGAAAAGTTAATTAAACAAATTTAGTAAAGACTTCTCTTTTTAATTTTACTTTTTTTGCTTCAAAAAAACTAAACATAAAATTTAAGTGTTTCCTTACAACAAACTTTTTAATGCAGATTGCTTAAAATTATATGTATGTATGTATAAAAAGTTTTTGTAAAAAGCAGAAGGAAAACTTTTCCACTTCTTACAAGCGCAAATATTAGTGGCGTCAAACCAAAAACTTCTCTTAAAAACTCTAATCTTGTTATCAAAAGTCTTCGTTTCACAAAGAATCAACAAACTTTTGGGTAAAAACAACTGGCAAAGAAATTAAAAAAAAAAAAGGAAAAACTTGAACAATTTTCTATGTAATATTGCAAAAATAAGAAGGAGAAAAATACGCCAACGAAAAGTTTTGCTTTATGATTTAAAACAAACGCTGACACAAGGTGACAATAATCGCATTAAAAAACCCAAATTAAAAAAAAACGAAAACAAAATGTGATTGTGATGCATAATTTAAGGAAAAGGCAGGAAGGCAGGCAGCAACAGACAAATAATAAATAACATTGAAATTCCCAATGATAATATCCGGACAGAAATCCTAAAATCTTCATTAAAAAAACTTCAGGTTTTTAAACCGACTGATGACTCCCTTAAATGAAAAGAAATATCCTCTCGCACACAAATTTCCTCAGCAAAAGTGGTGAAATGAAGATTTATTGGCTTAAAAGGATATGGATTTAAATGAAATGAAGTTTTTCAAAGGGGGAGAATTATGCAGAATATTCATACGTACTACATATGTATGTGCAAGCATATGCAAGCGAAGCCAGAGGAGTAGTAAGAAAAAAATGCGGTTGATGGAGAATATTTCAATGAATTCACGTCTATGACATGAATAGTAAGCAGACCGTTCTTAAACTTAAGTTTCCATATAAATGTTTACTGTATGTATGTATGTACGTTGGTGTTATCGCCAGACAATTACGTATAAATTAAACAAAATTTAAAAAAAATACTTCCTACATTCAGACAAATAGTGGATTGTTTAAAAAATATCGAGAAACGTAATTGAATTTGGGGTAATTTGTTGTTCAATTCTGTGTAAATTCAAATTACCAGCTATTGTAAAGCCTGCTCACTTGGGTCCAGTCTGGTCCCGTTGTGTTGTCTGGATGTGATAAGTATCTCAGTAGATTTACATATCACAGGTTTAGAACCAACCCGAGGATCGGATAAAGGAGTCCAATCCACTTACAGCGCATGCCGATACCTCCGCCAAATCAAGCAGCATCGGTCTGCATAGGTACAATGCTGTTATATAAGAAAGAGCCGGACACTGACAGCGAAAATGCTTAACGCTTTCTACTTCCTCCTCGTCTCAACTTCTACAGAAGTCATTAAATGGAAGATTTAACCTCCTCGCCTACGTCCCTATACGGCAATGTTCCATTAGGCATCGTCACAGCAGAACGCAACCTCCGTCGGGGCAAGCCGCTAAGGATGAAAGTCCTCCTGTTATCATATCTAGGCCATGCCAGCCTTGATATTCGACAGGCATCTTTACTAGACCATCCGTCTTGAGCGGTCTGAAAAAGTTGACGATGTATTTTTTCTACATCTCGCCCCGTGTACGATCCAACGATCCCATCTTTATCTCTTTGTTGTAGCTAGACACCAGCTTTTGCCAGTTCATCCGCTACTAGATTTCCGGGTGCTTCACTGTGCCCTCGTACCCGGTTCGAATGGCTCGTTATCTCGTCTGGAGATAATGCCGGATGCATTCACGAACTACCCTGTATATCGTATAGGCTCCAGCTAGTGTATACAACGCAGCCTTACTATCAGTACAAATTCGGATATCCTCCCCGTATATCCTATAGTACCTCAACCAGTTAGCTGCCCTCATATTAGCCGCAATTTCATATAAGTCGATCAACCTAATAATAGAAACTCACGAGTCCGACTTGGATCTATCTGTAAAAATTTCAAGCACGTCCTCCTGGCGATCTATGCCAGTCCTTTCAGAGACCGAGCCTAATAAGATTATATCAAATCTGTTGTCGGGCAGTAGAGCCGGCGAGCAGTAATCAATATTCTTCGGTAAGTTCACTATTCTTCCTATTATTGAGGCATAACCATATGTCGCCTCCTTCCACGACCCGCTTGACCACAGCCTGATAGCCGAATTCATGGCTATTTCCTTCACCATGGGATCAGCGGGCAGCTAGACCAGCATAGCGAAACGTGGTGTAGTGCCGGAAGCACCAGTCACCATAAAAGCCGCAGTGCGCATTATATTTTCTGCGAATTTGTAGTAGGTGATTTTCTCCAACGACTTCCGCCACACGAGCGCCCCATACAGTAGAATGGGCTTAACAACCGTGCTGAATAGTTCATAGGATTTATTCCTCAGGTATTGCCAATGGCTCTTTAGCACAAGAATAGAATAGAAAGGCCCTAATATTAATGCAGGTTTTCCGGAGAAAGGAAAACATAATAGAAATTGCCCGGCGACATGCTGATCTGCATTCTGCCAGTTTATACCCTTGGTAAGGGTTTCGGAAGCCAACACAGCATAAGTCATGCGGCTTTCAATAGTTTTATTTGCTACAACAAACGAGGAATTCCTTCCCGCATTTACTCGAAGAACGAAATGTCCTGGTTTGGAATACGCCAAGGCAAAACCTGTTCCGCGGGTAGTATATTTTTATACAATTGTAGGCCCGATAGTTATGAAAATATTACATTAAATCTCTTTAGCGAAGTGTAGGTATATTAGTGAAATTCATTACTAAGGGCGAGTTTCTCGATTTCGAACGTTAATATTCGCATACATATGAAACGGCCAAGGAACACATTTATAGCTAAAAAAAAAGTTGTTTCTTATGAGTTGATGCATTCTTTGCCACTGCTTCTTACACTATGTTGCCTTCAGCTCAAAAGTGGATCGGAAATAGGAATTTGCGCCACTCAAAATGCTTGCGAACGTGAAGGTTCGAAATCGTGAAATAGGCCCTTCATACTCAATCATATTCTTTTTCAAACTGGAACCGGTGTGCTTATTGAAATGGAAACTTTTAAGATAAATTAATAATACGAGTTTTGGATTTTCTTGAAAGTTCTGTGATCGAGTAGGTTCACATGGGTTCAGTTTTAATAGGAGCGTTATAGGCTAGTTTAAATTTGCTGCAGAAGCTTGTTTGTGTTTGGGCTTTCATATGAATGTAAGTATGTATGTATGTATGTACGTACGTACATAAGTATTTTGGAGCCCCAAAGTAATTTTCTAAATTGTTGCTATATTGTGGCTATTAACAGAGATAAATGATTATCATTGTCATGAAAAGATATTACAGAGAGGGAATGCAAAAACAACCAACATTAAATTTGTTGCAAATACTCAAGTAGTGCATAAAACTCAAAAATACCATCTCTCTCTCACTCTCTCTGGTAGCAAGTGTAAAAAAGATTACGAAACCACTCATTACTTTTGCATAACTCTCAGATAGCTGAGAGAGTTCCATTTTAATTCGGTTGGTTGAGTTTTTTTCGACTCATACTTTAGTCTCTTTTGCAACTGAGCAGAATCTAGAGAAACACACCTCCTGTATCCATGTGACGTTATTGTCATATGCATGTGGTTGTATTTTCTCATAAAAACAGCTGATTTGTTAGGCAAGCAAAAAATTTTTTGAAAAAACTTGTTTTGTTTTTGTGTCCAAACAAGTTCAGTATAGTAGTAGCAACAAAAATTTCATTTTTTGCATATAAAAGAAGAAAACAAAAAACAGCTGAGTTTAAAAACGAAAGAGAAAATGAGAGCAAATGCATTGTTGTTGTTACGTTGATGTATTTTTATTACACATATTTTATTATTGTCTACAAAAAGGAAGTCCGGTATTTGTTGTAATATTTTTTTTTCTTGGGAATTTTAAATGAGAACATGAAATGAGTTGTTTCTTTTTGGTCTCATTGGAAAATCAACACGAAAATGTGCAGACGTCTTCAATTAGTTTACAATATTGTTATTTGTTGTTGTTGTTTCAAACTCAGTTGTAGTATTGTAATATGTATGTACATGCATACATACATATTTGTAATGGCTGTTATGCCAACGACCTTCATGATTTTGAAAAGAGCTGATTTTATTATTGTTGCTTTTGAGTGTTAAGCGTTTGTGAATAGGTTCGTTGAATTCATCGTTTTGTCAAAAGATTTTGCGAGCGGCTATTCTTTAAAGTGCAACGAAATTAATACCTGTGTAAGTACATAAAGGAATATTGAGTAAAGGTTAATAAGTACATACATATGTATGTATATACATAAATATATGACTATGTTAGTTACATAGGTACATACCTACCTGTATATGTATGCATATACTTTTATATGTGATATTGTTTAACAACGAGTTAATGGCCTGGGCATGAAAAGGCCATGATTTCCAATCTTAGACCTATCAGGTCATAGGTACTTAATATTAAGAACGTTCCTATAACTATTTTAAAATAATTTTTTTTATTTTTATAAACTTTGTCATATACTTAAATATAAAAAAATAAGCTTTGCAATCAGGCATTGAAATTATCCCCCACATTCAAATCCTTTTCTATGAGTTCAATTAGAAATAAAATTTTCTAGACACCTACACATAAAAACTGAACAAATATTAAAAAGAGATGACTATTGGCTTGTTGGCAGCCATTTATGAACTTCCTGAGCAACAATAATAACAACAAATTACTAGTGACACTAATTTGAAGACAAAAAAAAAGTCAGTACCTACATTTTTTTTATAAAACTGAATAGTATATATTCTACTAAAATAAAATCTAAACAAAACAAAATGTAAGCTCATTGCATTCTCAAGCCCTTTAGGCGGCCTTTTTTCTTCCCCCTACATTAAATAAAAACAAAAAAGTTCCTAACAATTTGAAATTGAGTTGAAAATGTTAGAAAGAGAGCACAGTAATACAAAACATATGATTTTTCTACTGTTTCAACTCTTTAAACAACAACAATATTAAAAAAATAAGCCTAAAATCTATACATTTAAAGAAAATAAATTAAACTCAAATATAAAGATGGCCGCCGTACAATGGCTGAATGTATTTGACACAAAAACAACAACTTAAACGTCAACAACAAATTAAAATAAGGCATATAAAAACAAACCAGCACATTTTTGTCGGCAAATTTGAGCATTTCGATATTATAATGTGTAACAAAACAAAAACACTCCAAGAGAGTGAGTTTAAGAGGAAATATGTATAATAATAAGTTTGGTTACAGCCTTTTCAGGGATGAACTGTTTTTGAGTCAGCATACTTTTTCCTATAGTAAAGTCGGAAAAGGATATCATGCATTGTCTGGACGGACCTATGTATAGTTAGCCGTAAATCGTAAAAAATGGTTCCCAGTATCATTTTTGAGAATACTTTATATGCGTAAAACAGAAGCTTTTGTATCAACTAAGTTAGAGGCAGCTTTAATGGTAAAAAAAACTAAAGATCGAATCATCCTTTTTGAAGCAAAATAGCAATTACCATACCAAATTTAAATAAAAAACTTAGTAAACTCTTCACGAAAACAAATATTCAAATTAAAAGATTATTTTCCAAATCGGAACCAAATTTTTATTTATTTTAAGATTATGATTAAAGCCTAACACTACAAGATGAATATCTTATAAATGAAAGTGTTAGTAAATAAATCAGAAATTATTCAAATACAGGTTTATTAAAACTTAATTTAAAATTAAAACTAAATAAAATTATCTGTACATTTATGCAAAAAATTTGTATAATTTTGTTTGTTTTAAATACGTGTACATTGTCGAGCGTTTGAATATTGTTCGGTAAAGAATTCCAGAGACTAATGGCATGAATAAGTAACTGCCTTTATGACAAAAGTGACGTATATCTCAGCTGAATAATATTCAGCGAACACTGAAATATGGTAATGACGCCCTTTAAGAAAAACATATCGTTCTATATTATTATAAGCAACTATAAATTTCCGTTGATCCTCCCTATCACAATTAGCGTATATTTCACAGCCATAAAGAAGAGCGGGAATTAGGTATGCCTTCGCAAGTTGCATACGTACACCAAATGGTGTTGAATCCACAACCGTCCACAAATTTATTCAAATAAATAAGTATTGTTCGATTCTACTCCAATGGGTTTTGTAAACATATAAACCTTGTTGACAATATAGCAAAAAATTTGTAGAATCAGTTAAAATTTTTTTTTCGTTTTCTTTTGCACACGTCTCTTACTTTGTTTTACACCTTTCAAACAAATGGACAACCGTTGGTTGCTACGATTTGTTTATTGAATGTTTGAGAAAATCTTTCAAAAATTTCCAAAGTCTACTGATGATGAGGGTAGCTCCTATGAAATGTCCACATATAGACAGCTGGGAAACATAGAAAACAAGCTGTTTATAAATTTCTTAACTAATTTATTTTATTAAGGCTGAATAATATTATACCATTTGACGAAAAGTATGTATTATTGAAGAAATGCCTGTATAAATGAAGAAATTTTATTTAGTCATATAAATTACAATAGTTCAATTCTGGAAAATTGAAATGAAATATTTTATAGGTTGTAAATAACCGACACTTTTTCAAGTTTACACCTCATTTTGCAGTATTTAGGTAAATTTTATGGTTGAGTTAATGTGAACAGTTAATATAGATGAACGCTTTGCACCTATTAAATATACCTATAACATTATATGTAAATATCTATCGACATATGACAAAATGGCTTCTCACGAGATAATACAACTTTTGAAGATTTTTATAGTAAATACAACATTTTTATGCACTTCTTTTCTTCTAATCCTCATATTTCTACGGTATGCAATTGACTTTTTTTAGATTGGTTCCTAATTTCGATTCTCTTTTATAGAATTGAAAATAATTTGAAAATTTGAGCAAAAGCTAACAACTGGCATATGACTGCCTCTATTTAGCTCTAGCACGTTTTAACCAATTTCTTTGTAGCAAAACAGCTTTTTCCAAATAAGACACGATTAGATTTAATACTTCTGCTGATCTAAGACTAAGATCATTTTATTTTATAATATAATCAAAACCATTTGGCAAAAAATCTTCATATTTTTTGTTGTAAGTTTATTGAAGGAGACATTATTATTTGTATATAATATACAAAAGATTTCTTTGATTTCCTAAACAATAACTTCTATTAGTTACTTTTTGCTATGGCTGATTAGAGTTTCAAACTATGCAGATAAATTATGGGTACATTCAAACTTTCATTCATTTATCGAAAAAAATACTAGTATTTATAAAATATATAAATATCATTTATCGAAAAAAAAAAATATTACTTCTGTACTAATATTCAAACTTCCATTCACAATTGATTTATCAAAAAAAAAAAAAATTTACTTCTGTCATGGTTTAAAACCGTGAAAAGATATAGTTTAAATGCATGAAAAATTAATCGGAATTTGGAACTTTTGTTTGGAATTTAAATAATAAAAGTTATTAATGATATTTAAGAGTGTTCAACGTGTAACGTGTTTGAAATTTGGTAATACTAGAAGTGTCAATACTATTAACTATGTAATCAATGTTATTAATAATGTATAGCCTGTTATTTAGCTTATGAATAAAACATACTTTTTGTTGTAGAACAGGTTGTAAAACAGGTTATGAATAAAATTTGAGTTATAGCAAAGATTCTGGAATGCCATAAAATTGTTTTGTTTAAAATTTAATGATTTCAATATCACAATATCAAATATACTTTGGACTTTACTTGCAAAAATGTCTATAAAATTATAAACAGACACCAGTGGGAACTAGAACACAATCAAATTCGATATATTGACCTTAGGAGTTTAATTCTTAAATACTACCGAAAGTGTTACATAATCTCTTGGACCCAAATTAAACTTATCTTTTATTGAAATCATTTTACTTCAATAAGTAAGCGATACATTGAGTATGGTAATAAGACGAAGGTCATCGTGTCCTTGAATTTCACTTTAACTGGATTCGCAAAATTTTTGTTGCCTGGTACTCATTTTGCCACGATTGCCCTACTAGTTACAACATTTTGTACCATTCATCACTGTAGCTGGTAGTAACATACAAACCCAAAGTAATAAAATTGAATTACGCTCTCAAGAGAGTAAGAGTTTTAGAGAAAACTTATAAGTTGTGGTGGCAAATGAGCAAACATAACTAAACAATCTCATGGAATTGCAGGAGAGCAATGATTTCAATTTGTAATACTTTGTAATTGGTTGTTAAATAAAACTTAATGAGTGTATTGAGTGGTTATTGCTTTTATTTTCTTTCATAGATGACTAACTAGAGAATATAACTTTGACAAGGTTGTTTGGTTACAACAGCTGTTTATGATATTCAACTCAAAATTCTACTTATTGTTAAACATATGTATGTTGAGCTTTGAAGCTGTTTGCTTTGAGGGGCGAGCAAGAATTATAGGAAAATGTATAGAAGAGAGCAAGAGAGTTGTCATGAAAAGCATTATAAATTTTAAATAAATAAAGCAAAAAGCAGGTAAAGAAGAATATAACGAAAAAATATGTACAAAAATTCATATGCGGCAAGATGTATGGCCAAACAGCTCAGTCGGTTGAGAGAGCTTGTGTGATAAAGACGTTATTAACGTTGCTTAGAACGCGAAATAAATTGAACAAAAAAATTGCAAATAGTAAATAAAAAGCTTATGATTAAACCTAACGTGACAAGAGCTCAGCTTAATTTTTACTAAAAAAATATGTTTTATTTATAATTTATGAAAAAACAATTAAGAAATTTGATTGTGATATTTAATAAATGAAACAACTAAGAATGCTTAGAGAAAGACAAGACCTTAAAAAGAGTCTTAAAAATTTAAAAAGTAAGAAAAGTAATTTAGAAAAAACAACCAAAAGAACAACAAATTGAGTAGAAAATAAAAGCACTCGTACAAAGAGGAAGTAAATTGAGCAAGAGAGATCTACTAGAAAAAGAGAGATAGAGAAAAAGAGAGAGCAAGAAACTCACACTTATTTAAGAAAAAAATACTTTTTGTTCAGTGGTTCTCAAAGATAGAAAAAAACTTGACGTAATCATAACGCAATTTTATGTTAAACGTTTACGTTGTAACGCATTCATGCCCAGAATTTGTTACTGCTCACTTTCGCATAACATTTAAGCTGCTCGTGCTATGCGGACGGACAATAAATACCTATTACCGTTATCTAAAAAACGCCAAATATCGAAGAACTAAAACCGTCGTTGTTTTAAAAGCAGCTTTAAGCAAAAAATTCAAAATGATTTAAGACTGACAAAAACAAAAATTAGTTTGAAAATTTAAAGAAAACCATTTTTATAATAAATTAATTTAAAATCTAACAAAGACTGATTAAAACTATCTAAATTCATATGAAATATTAAATTAAAAGCAAAAAACGCTAAAGTAGTTATATACGGGTCTCTAAATAAATTATTTATAAAAAAGCATTAAAAATAACTAAATACCTGCTATAAATTAAAAAAGGAAAATTTAAATACCATTAAATATTTTACACTCAAAATACATGGATTAACGTTCCTGCTAAATAGTTTAACAAATCAAATTATTCAAAATTTCATTATAACGAAAATAGAAGAAAATATATATAATAGCCCTGTGGATTACCTATATTATATATATTTTTAATTTAACAATAATTAAAAAAAAACAAAAATAAAAGCTTGGATTACCAGTGCCAATTAAATAAACAAAAAATATATAATACAAAGTAAATTTAACCTTTAAAAATAAAAAAGAATTAAAATCTGAAACCAAATGTGAGCAAAATTCGAAAAAAAAGAAAGAAGAATTGGTTTAAAATATGTGTTTATTTTGCCAAAATTAAGTGAAAAAGAATAGAAATTGAAAAGTGCTAAAGCTCTTTACACACTCCTACACAATTACAAATATTTTGCCTAACGGCATTGGAAAAAGGATATTTGATCCTTTTCTCCCCAACCGCCGTGCAATTGAAAAAAACGCCAATATGACTATGGCCGCTTGTTATGCCAACTATGATATGGCCAGTTTGGCCACTCATACCATGGCTCAAACACAATCAGCTGCACTAATGCAACATCACCATCATCAGCAACAACAGCTTTATCAACAACAACAGCAACATACACACCATCACCAGCAACAACACTCCACATACCACAGCAGTCAACAACAGCAGCAACAAGCTAACAATAGAATGTCAAATCTGGCGGCGTCGGTTAACCAAAATGCCATGAACTCTAATAGTTCAGCTGTTGCCGCCGCCGCCATTTTGCTTAACTCCACAACAACAACATCTACATCAACAGTTTCCAATACTGCAGCCACAAACACCTCTTCAAATACAGGAGCCGTTTCAACGGCCAGCCAACAACAACGTAACCAAAATGCCTCTGTAACAGCTTTAACACCCGCCTCACAACAACAACAGCAACTCAATACAGCCGTGAATCAAACGGCGACGGCTAAAGACTACACAATACCTTTACATGTAGACTGTAGTGTTGAATACGAATTGCCCAACCAGCCCAAGCCACCAGCAGGCCAAAGAGTCGAGCCGTTGTTGATGATACATCCATGCTATTTTCGCAAAATGGAATCACAACGGCGGAGTCCCTTTGTTAATAATATGCCTACGGCAGCGGCTGCACGCAATACAGCAGCTTTGGCTGGCACTCAGGCTCACAATAATACACAGCAACAAAACGTGGCGGCTTCGTCCAGAAGAGCCCGTCAAACTCAGGTTATACAACAACAACAGCAGCAGCAGCAACAACAACAACAGCAGCAGCAACAACATCACCAACAGCAAAGACAGGCTGCTGTGGCTGCCCAACAATATCAACAGCACTTACAGCAGCAGCAACTCAGGCATAATCAACAGCAACAATCTCAGCAAATGTCACAAATGTCACAGCAGGCCCACTATCCGGTTCAACATCATTTGCAGCAACCAACCTCCTCAACAAACTCCAACACCAATAACAACAACAACAACTCCTCCGTCACGACCTCCGCCACCAACAACCCATCAAATAATGCCAATCAAAACACCGGCACTTATTTGCGCTCCAACCAAAGATCCTCACAAACGGCCGGACAAAACCCACAAAGAACAAGCCAAAGTCACCTATTAGTACAACAACAGCAACAGCAGCAGCAACAACAAAGCCAACAATGGGATCACTTGACTGCTGCAGCTTCATTAGCTAACCGTACTTCCATGACACCGGCCTATACCAACAACAACAACAACAACAAGCCTCAAAATGGCAATGTGGGCAAAAGGGATGCAATGATTTCTGGCAGTGGTATTTATGGCACCAAATCTCAGCAACAACAACTATTGTGGAATTCTTCAAGTCAAGCCGATAATATGATAACATCCGTCGCCACCGCTGCCACATCGGCAGCAAACGCTTTAAGTAATTCCCAAGCAAACATAACAAGTCTTATGATGGATCGCAGTCCTATGGCTACAGTTCCTAGTAATTATCAGGCCGGGCCTGAGGCCACGCCCCTACTAAACCAAAGTTCAAATGCCAACAACAGCCACAACCAACAGACACCACGTACCACCACCAGCCACTTCACATCAGCGCCCACAAATACCGCTTCAGCAGCCGCAGCGGCAGCAGCTGCTGCTGCAGCGGCGGCCATGACCTCCCACCATCATCATCACCATCATGCAGCCGCCGTTGCGGCCGCCCATCATACCACCACCCAACACTATCCGGACAAATTAAGTGGTAAATATCGCCAATACTTGAGATCTCAACGTATGCATCCCTATTTGGCGGCGGCCACTTCAAGTGCAGCCGCCGTAGCCGCTGCGGCCAACTTACAACAAAGTTTTCCACAATTCACTGCCGCCACCGCCGCGGCAGCTGCTGTAGCAGCCACGCCATCATTCCAACATTTGCAACAAATTTCCTGTTATAATGTGTGATAAAACTAATTAATTTAACTAACAAATTGTTAAACAAAAAAAAAAAAAAAATTAAAAAAAATATAACTTCAAATAAAAACCCAAAGAATATTTCGGCAGCAAATAAGTGATAAAAACCAATAAGCAAAAAACTAGCGTTAATGAAAAGTATAGAAAAGCCTGAAAAAAAGAAGTTAAGAAGTTTGAGTTGAAATGTGGAAGGATTCAAATATTAAGGTTTAACACTCCCCCTCAAAAATAAGTATACGTGAATATAAAAAAACAACAATAAAACAAATTACTACTAAATAAAAAGTAATGCATATATAAACTAGCCATAGTTGTAGCTAAAAACAAAACCTTAATATCAAAAAAAGATGAAGAAAGAGGTGAAGGAAACAGCAAAGAAAATCACTCAACTTCTTTCCTTCTCAGAGAATCGACTGGTGGAGTTGAGTTTGAATGAGCATCGATAGTGATACCAACCAGGCGATTTATCATCCATCGACTGCGTATGATTAATTCGACATGTTATTTTTGTTTTATATGAAGTATAAGAGTTGTTGTAATGCTTGGATATGCCCGAATATGCGCTAAAATAAATATCTGCAATTATAACTCCCACACGCTAAAACACACTCACACACACACACACACTACTCTCGCTCTCGTACATCAAACGCATAACAAAATATGTGTTTTTCATTTGCGATTGATGAATGGGCGGACGGACGGACGGATAGATGAATGGATGCAAGGAAACCAAAAACTGCAAAAAGAAAATCTACCTACACATACCTACTAATTAATTGAAAGAACAGATCAATTTGATAAAGAAGTAGAAAACAAGATTACGGCAAAACTATGAACTTTTGATTTGTTTCTTTGTATGTATGAATATCCTTTGAACCCAGCAAACAATTTGGTGAGAGATTAGTTATAAAAAAAAAAATAAATAAATACTTCTAACAAAACATATTAAAAATTATACAAGGGAATCTATATAAACATAATTATAGAAAAAACAAAACAAATAAATTAATCTTAATTTATTGCTAATAATAATAATTATACAAACTAAATATACCAACTAGAAGCAAGGAAAACAAAACAAGTAATTGTTGTAAAATATTAAAAGAAAAAAAAAATTATATTGTTTAAACTCAAAAAAAAGCAAAATTTACTAAAACATCAAAATCTTAGTCAGTGTAAAAAAATATATTCAAGTCATAGGTACATTTGCATTGTTCATGTTTTGAAATGATTTAACTGCATTTAATGTATTTCATTTTATATATTTTTTGTGATTTCTTATATAAATATATTTTTAATTTTTTTCTTTTATATATTTACCTTGTTTTAAAATCGTAACTACAGACTAAATGCAGTTTTATCTACTCTTTTTTTTTTGCTTTAATTGTAAAATATGTAAAATAAAATAATCTGGGAAAATATAAAAAAAAATTTTTATTGAAAATATCAAAACAATTGGTAATTGGATTTATTATTTTTGAAAAGCATTAAGGACTTTTAAAGTGACTGGTGGGTTTTGAAAATGCCTACAACATATTTGTGATAAATTAACGAGAACATTTTGACTTATACATAAATATATTAGAAAATTCGCCAACCATGAAAAGAGGGCTTCTTCTATGTACGTAAGTTTAGGGAACATGGCATCAGTCATAACACTAATTGAACTCTATACCCGTCAATCGTTTTTCTTTGCGTTCCCTAGAAAACGAAAAAGTTAAAAGTTTTTTTTTTTTTTTTTTTTTTTTTTTTGGAATAAACCCTTAAAAAACCGTTATTTTAAATTTTTCCAAAAAGTATTTAGTTATTCAATTATTCGAAGTAATCCCCTTCAGATATAATACAAAACTCTAAAAACATGCTGCTGATGATTAGCTCCTATGAAATGTCGACATATAGACAGCTGGGAAACATAGAAAACAAGCTGTTTTAAATTTTTTATTGTTGTCATTTCTGTTAATTATAATAATACTGGTAAGGTTCAATTAAGCATGGAACAACATATCGGCCGTGACTTCGGCGGCACACCTCCACCCCATGGTTTTCCATGACACTGACTCATAATTGAAGTTTTATGCCGTAAGTGTGCAGAATTATCTCTTTCTTTAGCTCTTGAACTGTTGCTGGCTTGTCGATGTACACCTTTTCTTTCAAATAACGCCAAAGAAAGAAGTCCAATGCTGTCAAATCTCATGATATTGGCGGCCAATTGAAATCGCCACCACGTGGCGATTTCAATTTGAATTTGTCGCGCAATGAGCCATTGTTTCGGCCAAACCGAATATCTACGGTTTCCCCAGCCCGGCGTAGTGTACTATGAGTTGTTAAAACAGACTGAAGCAATCGCTGGTGTTCGTTATCGAACGCAGTTCATGCGTTTGAGCCGGGCATGGAAAGACAAACGGCCACAATACCATGAGGGACATGACGAAGTGATTTCACAGCATGACAATGCTGGGCTCCATTTTACGAAAGTGTTCAACATATATCTGGAAATGTTGAAATATTTACTATACGAGGGCTGATAAAAAAATAATAACCAATTTTTTCCATGTTTTTAAAACGTATATATTTATTCATCAATAACTAGCTTGTCCCCTTTAAATTAGTCCCCCTCAGATATAATACACTTATGCCAGCGTTTTTTCCAATCGTCGAAACACTTCTGAAACGCGCTTTTTGGTATCGCCAACAGCTCCTGTTTTGATTTTTCTTTTATCACCTCAATCCTAGCAAAACGCTTTCCTTTCCACGGTGTCTTCAGTTTTGGGAAGAGAGGAAAAAGTCAGCTCACGCACAAGCATCGAAGTGTGAGCTAGTGCGTTATCATGGTGCCAAATCCATGATTGCTTTTTCCACAATTCTTATGCGTTTTTGATGAATTGCTTCATTCAAACGGCGCATATTTTCAAGGTAGTATTCCTTATTGACGATACGACCTTGTGGCAAGAATTTATGATGCACCCCGCCATTGCAGTCGAAGAAAACAGTGAGCAAAACCTTCACATTTGACCAAACTTGACGTACTTTGTTCGGTCTTCCGTTGGGATGATTGGGCTTTGGTATCAATGGCATAGCCGTACACCCATGAATCGTCACCAGTTATGACCTTTTTGTGGCAAACAGGATTGTCGTTGAAGATGTCCAACAGCTCCTGAGCGATGTCCATGCGTCGTTGTTTTTGCTCAAGATGAAAGAGATCAATATAAGAATGTGTTTTTCTTTAAATGTAGAA
This sequence comes from Thecocarcelia acutangulata, assembly GCA_914767995.1. NCBI lineage: Eukaryota > Metazoa > Arthropoda > Insecta > Diptera > Tachinidae > Thecocarcelia > Thecocarcelia acutangulata. Next base: position 31,195,029 of record OU612094.1, on the reverse strand, counting down.
CTTAATTCCGTTTGGAAATGGAATTTAAGCCAATTGTTGATTCTTTAAAATACCAAAATCTTAACATTTCTACGAGACAATACTAGTTTGATTTTTGAAATCAGAAAAGATTTTCTTACGAAAAGTTTTTTAGTTATTCACTTTTTGAAAAACCAAAAACAGAAGTCAATTCCCATTAAGTTTACTTTTTATGACCATTTACTATAAATGTTTATTGTTTAAAAAGGGGTTACCTTCGGGCTTCAATATAGCCGGATGAAATTTAAATATTTCTTTATATATTTTTTCCCAACGTTTAGTTTGCTTTATTCAAACATCATCAGGGGTATAAATAGTGTCTGTTAAACATTAAGAAAATTTTAAACAATAAAGAAATCAATTCCGTTTCCAAACGGAATTGGGCCCTGAGACTTGACTGAATATTTCAAGAGTTAAACTCATATTTTCTATTGTAATGATACTATTCCGAAAAACTTTAGCTCTTCCGTTTTATGAAGAATCAAAAACGCATGAAATACTATTTTCGAACGGAATTAAACTCTGTGGCCAGGCTGAAATTTAACGACGTTAGATATATTTCTACATATTTCAAGAGGCGTCATCGTTGTCACCTGAAGATAACATATAAAAACTTCTGATGCCACACTCCTCTTCGATAGCAATTGTCTATTCTTCATACACCTAAACTATAATACAGACTGTCGACAATATTCAATCGTTGTTGGCAACGAGTAAATAAATAGCAAATTTTTTACGTCGCCTTCATGTGACGACGCCTTTTATAACAAGGGGGGTTATTATTTTACTTGAGATCAACTCTAATACAAATTGAAAAGGTTTATTGCGCAATTTTTAAAAAACCTTATTTTTTCTGTGAATTCCCAATATCATTTCTCGCCTTATTGCTGTCATTGAGTTGGAACTAATGCCACTTTATTTCTTACACCTGAAACCATATTTGTTTAGCTTTATTTTAGCCAAACGGAATATTTGAATGATATCGTTATCGACTGAAACAAACGATTACGGTATAGAAAAAACAGGAAATAAATTAGACACTTTTGAATACATATGTATGTATACAATTTAGGTTATATACATATCCAATAGAAATATATTTTGTTGTATTATTGAGACAAGCTTACTTTTAAAATTTATTTATTCTTGTTAAAAACAGCAGGTATTTGAAACTTTAATAAGTTGTTCGAAGCAGTAATGCAGTAATTGACATATAATATGCTCACGCTTAAATATGTTTTACATTAATTTATCTCTAAAATAACCACGAGGTTATCTCATCGAGGTAATTTGACAAATACGTTTAAGTGCTTTCCCCGCTTAATTACTCCTGAAAGTTTTCGGCGTGGTAATTTTTCGTTACATTACTGTATATTCTACTTCGGCCTTTTTTTAAGTGGCAAAGCTCCAATCCCTATGACAGTGGTGCCCACAAGTTCTATATGGAAGAGTAAACACCAATACATTTAAAAAAAAAACTATTTTTATTTAATATATTTTGTTGCAAAAAGCAAAATATTTACAAAAACAAAATTCACACTGATAATCGCTGTCGTCAATGTTTACCAGCAAAACAGGCGAAAGTGTTGTTGCTTTGCTTTTGTGTGTGTGCGGTGAAGAACGAAAAAAATATATAAGACGAAGTTGTTTGTGTATTTTTCATTGCTAGTGCTGAGCGCAGTATTTGTGTATTAAAGAGCACAGCCCTATAGCTAAGCGCATTTGTAAAAACAATTGAGTATCAAGCGCATAGGGCTGGGCACACTTGCCCTAAAATATTAAGAATAGCAATACTTTGTTGTTAGTTTTAACCTTAAGTTGTGCAGGTATTCTTTCTAGTTTTAAAATTCTGAGCAGTGATATCTATTTTAAGAATATTTTTTTATAGTTTATTTTGTAATCAATAAGACAGACAGGAAAAGTAATTCCGAACTTTATTTAGCTCATTTTAAAATGTATAAATAACGGTGGGGTGGGCATGGTGGATTAGTGGCGTTTTACGATTTTGCAAGAAACAAAATAGCAAACATATTCTTCATTTTTTTTTTTTTTTGTATTTGTCTTAACTTTTTCCATTGCGAAATTCTTAGGCAGGTAGATGGGTAAACGTGAGAAGTGTCTCCCGGCTCACCTGCGCCTCCATATGCCTTGCAAGGTTACCAGCTCCTTAACCAGCTTACCCATCTAGCCATCACTTCTGGTTGCCTATATTACAGTCATCTATTCTAAGACAACAGCATCTCGAGTTTTATTAGTTCCCCGCAAATCGGCCATCATAATTATCAGGAAAAACTAAAGTGCAAGAAGAGGTTACTTCCTGTGATTTAAGGCTTAAATCACAGCCAGAACGTTAAGTCACTGGGCATGTAGCTCAACCATGATCTGTCAAACAGAACCTTTCGGTGGTCTGCTGATCCCCGTTTAGGTTAAGACTTCGGTAGTCCAGCACAATCTAAGTCATGCTGCTTCCCAGAGTTTTATTTGCCACAACAAATTAGGCACTACTACTCCTCTATGTAGCTGAAAGTAGAGTACCTTGGTTAAGCGTAGACCAAGGTAAATCCTAGTTCTAAGAGATAGGTTTAAAGTACGGCCAGAACGTTTCAGCCAAAATGCAGGCATTCTCAATCATATTCAACGCCAGGATGATCTGTAAAACAGAAATCTCTTAAGGGTATGCTGGTTGCCTTTCTGTCAATTAACCCTTTGTGAGGTTTTCCTAAATCAAGCTAGCATTTTCTACAATTTTATTTGCTACAGCAAATGAGATAGTTCTATCCCTCGATACCCCAAAAAGATTAGTGCTTGATAAGGCCATACGCCAAGGCAAAATCTGCTCACGGGGCCTTAGTAGCCAATCATAAATATTTCGTTTCCTTTTTTAGCTGATCTTGTAGTATATTCTCTAGCTCTTCAACCTCAAATTCACCTACAAATTTTATTCTTTTGCCTTTTAATTTCAAAATTATAAAAAGTGACTTATTACATACAATTCGAAAAAAAAAATAACTGGTTGTTTCGAGATACCAGTTTACTGCTTAATCAATAAAAAAACAATAGCAAAATTACTCATGCGACAATGTGATTTACTATGATCCCTCTTCGAGGAGGAGTTCAGGCCGCATTAGTTTTTACTTTCTGTTGCCGTTCTGTGACGTTCATTTCTGTAGCAAATATTTTACAATTACGTTTTCCGTGAAAATATTCAGCTGTTTTTTACAGTAGACCATAAATAAAAGAAAAACATTGGAATGAAGAATAAAATATGTACTCGTACATAAATACTATCTTGTATGAAAAAACAAAACAAAAAAAAAAGAAACACATTAATAATCTAGAAATGGTGATCAAACAGCACACTTCTGTCTCACAAGCTGCAGAGTTTATAACACTTCTTATACAAAATCTAATTTTTTTGCTCGCTAAAATAATATTCTTTTGATCATTCTTAGTTGCTTAATTGATAAAATGTCTTAACTTTTAAAAATCTTTAATTAAAACAAATTTTTTTAGCTTTTGACGAAATAAATTATATACATTTGAATAAAAAATTGATGTTTCCATACCTGAAAAAAGTAAAACATACACATATCTGGCCGTCACGATGAATTCTATTTTCAGCAGACTAGTCCGTAACAGAACAGAACGTAAAAGTGAAAACAAATAATGTACACATAGTTTATATTAAACAGAAACAAAACAGCTGATTCAGAACGGAAAAGAACGTACAAACTAAAGCTATGTACACACGGTTGTCAGATGTTATAATATTGTAAGATCTGGCAACATGCTGACAATGTAGTGTCAATGAAAAATTGCCCCGCAAAAGTAAATTGTGTGTTCAGACGATCGTAAGAAAATCTTACAATTTCATTGTCAGACTATGGTCTGACAAATAATTCATCTGACAACAAAAATTGTCAGTTCACACGGTTGTCAGATTGTTAGATGGAAAAAATTTGCCAGACATGTTGTAAGGCATTGCCACTTATGTATATCAACAACCATCTGTTTGGCAGTGTTGCCCATCAAACTTTATTCTGACAATGACGGCATTGTCAGGTGCGTTAATTTTATGCATCTGACAATTAAAACTGAGCTTACAATACCAGCCAATTATCTGGCAATGCCGACGAAGAGTGTTCTCACGATTGTCAGATGCCTGACAACATTGTCGTCTTACAATTGATTGACAATGGTTTTTCTGACAACGTTGTAAGTTAAAAATTGGCTGTTAACAGTATTGTAACACATTTTCAGACAATTTTACTAGCAATATTGTAAATTCTGCCTTTAGTCCCCATATGAACACTGTTGCCAGAAATGCGGATTTATTTTTATTTTCCTAGATTTAATCCTGCTAAAGAACCTAAAGCAAGTGTGCTGGACACACTATGCGCTTGATACTCAATTGTTTTTGTAAATGCGCTTAGCTATAGCTATAAATATATATTTATAGTCTCTATAAATATATATTTCTAGCTCTTTAATACACAAATACTGCACTCATCATTAGCAATAAAATATACACAAACAGCTTCGTCTTTTATATATTTTTTTTTCGTTCTTCACCGCACACACACAAAAGCAAAGCAACAACACTTTCGCATGCTTTGTTGGTAAACATTGACAAGGGCGATTATCAGTGTGAGCATTGTTTTTGTAAATGTTTTGCTTTTTACAACAAAAAATATTAAATGAAAATAGTTTGTCTTTAAATGCTGTTTGCTCTTCCATATAGAACTTTTGGGCACCCCTGCTCTAAAAGAAGGCAGAGTTCAAAACACAAAAAAAAGAACGATCTTTAGCTGGATAAATTTTATTTATTTCTTTCAGTGTAGACTTGTATAAATAAAGAAGTGAAATAAAAATTAGTTGGAAAAAAAGTACATACAATTAAATTTAACTATCTATCTGCTACTTTTATATATTTTATACAAAAGAAAAAGTTATTTATGTTTAGGAAAAATAAAACGTATTAATTACAATATCGAATTAACTTCTTGACCTGTTTGTTCTATTTAAAGATTATTACCATTCTCAGTTAAGTGGTTTGTTTGCTCCAATTCCAAATTAGCTGATAAAGATATAATCTCACAAATGCATAACTCACGAATACGAGTACTTAAATATAACTAGTGTTTTGCCATAATTAAATAATTACCAGACTCCATAAACTGTAATTTGAGCTTAGAGCAACAACAACTAATCACCAGATCAAATATTACGAATTGCTTTTTTTTTTGTTCGTTGACTTACATTGAAAATACGAGTAATCATAAAGTACTCTAAATTATGATTATTTTCAGTACAAAACCCCATAAAAAAATAAAAATTTTTTCAACACGAATTTTTGCTGAACTTTATAATTTATTAAATAAGATTTTTGGTTTGTACATCGGGTTTTAGTTCAAATTTTTCCTTTCTTAAGTTTTTTCTTACGAAATGTGTACGTCCAAATGTGCAAACCAAAAATCTAATTTAATAAATTATAAAGTTCAACAAAAATTCAACAAGTTAATTGTTTCTGATTATTTCAACATGATTAATTAATCAAGTCCGATGAGTAGCATAGTTAGGTTAGGTTAGGTTAGGTTAGGTTGTACAGGCCGCCAGTTTCATGAAACCAGCCCACTTGGGTCCTTTTGGTCCCGTTGTGTTGCCTAAGGGAGAAGTGACTTACACTTCCCAAGACGGTTCAGATCCAAACCAACCCGAAAGCCGGATAAAGGAATCCAGACCGTTCAATCGGCATTACATATACATATAAAAAAATATCAAATAAGAGCTACAGAGTTTCACACTCACATAAATTAAGAGGGGGAAATCCCCCAAAATAGCTATAAGAATGTATTTTTCATAATAAAAGTTCGATCAGTAAATTTCATACTTAAAAAATATCTTAAATTTGCACATTGCGCCAGAATCGTGTAATTTTAAACAGAATCTAGTGAATATTTCAAAAGTTTTGAGAAAATTAAAAAAAAAAAGGTTTAGGACTATACTCAAGTCCCAAATTTCTGGTTTTCAAGTTGTTATGTGTATTTTGTAATAAAATTTAAAAGATGTAGCCGTTTAACTTCCAAATAATTCTCATTGAGTTGAGTTTTTTCTATCTCAACTTCATTTTCTATCGATTTTGTTCTAATAGCTGTGTGTTCCACTAGTAAAAGACGAATTTTCAACGTACGCAACAAGGTATATCAGTAAACTAAAACTTCACCCAAATCCTCTTGCACGCAGCATACTTAATTCACTACTACATACTTAGTATTGCCACATCAGAGCGTTAAATGGGTGATTTTACCGATATACGAGTAATTGGCGCAAAATAAAACTTGGCGTCTAGTGTTGGCTGGACTTAGGTAATTTTTTGTATTTAGTATTAAGATGTACATTGTCAGGATTCAATAAATAAATAATAGCCAAAATAAAAATAGCTCATTTACATTGGCCCAAAATCTACACTTCCGTTGTTTTTTTTTGTTTGATTTCATATTTATAAAATTGAGTTTTGCACAAGGTTTTGACAGTTCATATTAACGAGTGATTTTTTTGCTATTATCCTTTTGGCAACACTAGTGTTGACAGCTCACGCACGTTTTGTATCTTGTGTCACTGTCAAACATCTTCAGTTTGGTCTATAATTTAATCATGAATCGTCTTACAAACGAACAACGCTTGCAAATTATTGAATTTTATTACCAAAATGCGTGCTCTGTTAAGAAAGTTCATCGCGCGCTTCTTCCATTTTATGGTCAGTTTAATCGACCTACTGAGGCTTCTATTCGGGCTATTGTAAAAAAATTTCGCACCAAATTTACATTGTTGGACATTAAACCACCAACACGCTTACGTAGAGTGCGAACTGAAGAAAATATCGCAGTCGTATAGGCCAGTGTTGGTGATGACCGTGAATTATCGATTCGGCGCTGTTCGCAGCAATTGGGCCTCTGTTACTCCACTACGTGGAAAATTTTGCGGAAGGATTTGGGTGTGAAGCCTTATAAGATACAGCTGGTGCAAAAATTGAAGCCAAACGACCTACCACAATGCCAAATTTTTGGTGAATGGGCTTTTGAAAAGTTAGATGAAGATCCACTTTTTTATCGAAGAATTGTGTTCAGCGACGAGGCTCATTTCTGGTTGAATGGATACGTGAACCAGCAAAACTGCCATATTTGGAGTGAAGAGCAGCCAGAAGCATTGCAAGACCTACCAATGCATCCACAAAAAACAACCGTTTGGTGCGGATTATGGGCTGGCGGCATCATTGGGCCGTATTTCTTCAAAGATGATGCGAATCACAACGTTACTGTGAATGGTGAGCGCTACCGTGCGATGATAACAAACTTTTTTTTGCCCAAAATGGAAGAGCTTGACTTGCATGACATGTGGTTTCAACAAGACGGTGCCACATGCCACACAGCACGCGAAACAATGGACCAATTGAGAGGCGAGTTCGGTGAACAGTTTATTTCACGCTTGGGACCAGTCAATTGGCCGCCCAGATCGTGCGATTTAACGCCTCTAGACTATTTTTTGTGGGGCTATGTTAAGGCTAATGTCTATAGTGACAAGTCCGCTTCGATTGACGCACTGGAAGCCAACATTGCCAACATTAGAGATACCGGCCGAAATGTTGGAAAGAGTATGCCAAAATTGGACTAAGCGGATGGACCATTTGAGGCGCAGCCGCGGCCAACATTTGCATGAAATAATCTTCAAACATTAAATTATATCGACCCAACTATCGATCCAAATAAATATTTCATGCATTTTTCTGAATTTTATGTGTTTTTTTTTTAAATTTCCGATAGTTCTTATAAAATCACCCATTATTTTAATTGAATTTTGACACATCGTTTGCATAGAATAAAATTAGAGAAGCTCAAATCAATTTTCTGTCGCCTAGAATCTGAATGAAATTATCCTTTCGTCATCGGCGGATTATCATTTTCACATTGGCGAACTGACTGTAAGACTTTTTTTTGGAAAAGTGGCGACCTTGGCAAAAATTTCTGGCGTTTGAGGGTGTACTACTCGTATTCAATGTTTTCAGAGCGTAAGATTTATCGTTTTTTGCTGCTTTATTTTGGTTTTTGTAAAAAAAAAATTATTTTTGAAAAATTTTGCAATTTACTCTTTCATATTTTTTGAACAAAATGAAACCAAAAACACATGCAAGATAATGTTTCTCTTCCAAAAAAAAAAAATTTATAAAAACAATTTTTTAATTTAGAAAAAGTTTGTTTTTTGTGTTTTGACAGATATTATTAGATTTTTTTTTTTTATATTCTCAACAATTTATTTCGATTGTTGGGATATAAAGTTGAATGTTTGAGAATATCTTTCAAAAATTTCCAAAGTCTACTGATGATTAGGGTAGTTCCTATGAAATGTCGACATATAGAAAGCTGGGAAACATAGAAAACAAGCTATTTATAATATTTTATTGTTTATTGGTAAAAATTTTTTATTTCAGAAAATAAAAGAATTAAAAATATATATATGGTAACACTGCTCTAATTACCAAACAAAAACACATATGATACTTCAACTCTCTTTCAATAGTTCAATTAAATGTTTTTATATCTTTCCAGATTAGATTTATATTACCAAACCTCATAAATAACTCTTAGCAAATTGTTTTAACGCTGGGTTTTTTTCCATTTCAAATATCTGTTAATTATTCAATTAAAATTATTTAATAACAAGTAAAAGTTTTATTTGATTATTATTATATATTTCCAATGTGTATTAAAAGCCCTTTAAAAATTAACAAGAAAAAAATATAATAATGCCGTTATTATATAAAAAAAAATTATATGCTTAAATAATTATTAAAGAAAAAAACATCTTAACAACACTATAATTACATAATTAAAAAAAATATATATGTATTAAATTATTTGTAAATCTATTAATAGTTTACATTAATTATAATAATAATAATTATAATCTAAAACAGGAAATAACAGTTAGAGCTGATAAGCTTAAGAGCTAAAACGATCATTTCAAAATCAACTTTCAGATGAAAAGAGAAAATACACTGAAAGAAAAAAAAAAAAAACTGTTGTTATAGAGCAACGACTAATTTCCATACCAGAAAAGCTCTTAAGCTTAATATTAAATTGGAAAATAACATTTAAGCATGAATTTAAATAACTGCAACAACAAAATATTACAACAAATATTAAAGTTATTGAGAAAATAATTGGAAAAAATAATTAAACAATACAGCATATTTATGCATGCAACAACAACAACAAAATAGTCGAAAAAAATATATTAAAAAACAAAAAAATTATTATTAAATTAAAATATAAAAACGTATGGTAGTGATATTTGTTATAAAATAATTAATTTTTTTAAGTAATTAATTTAATTTAAATTAAAAGAAAATACAAACCATATATTCTTAATATAAAATATATATATAATATAAAAATTAATATTAAATAAAAAAAAAAATAAACACTGAAATAATATGCAAAACTGAAAACTACAATAAGTCTTTCAAAAAAACTTTTATAAAGCGATATATAAGTTAAAAACTGAAAGCGTGGATTACACAACACGTAAGAGCGATGCAACTCGTTTGGAGTTTGTATAAAATTCACTCAAAAATTTAGAGTGAGTTTCAGACAAAATTTTCTAGGCGTATTACGTATTCGTGTTTTGTAAACTGGAAACTATTTTTTCAAAATTTGCAATTATTTCCATTCATTTGCTTTTCATATTCTTCTATGCTCTGATTATACATTTGTAAATTTGTTTCACTCAAAAACTCCAATAAAAAACTTAAACAAATATTAAGACTCATGCCTTTTCATCACACTTTGCTACCAAGAAAATTCGCTTTATTAAAGTTCTAAATGCCCTATTATAGTTTTCCCTTCCCCCTCCTTCTACCCCCCACCCACCACCCCACCACCCCACCACCCCACACCCCTCAATTGTCTGTTCCTTAAGCAAAACATTGTAAAAAAAAAAACAACGTGTACCGTATAAATAAAATTTCTCATTATTTCCATAAATGTATAACATTTTAATTTTAAACGCCATAATAAATAAAACAAACAAAATATTTATTTACTTTCTTTTATCTGTTCAATAATTTATGTAATTTTCTTTAAACTAATTGTCCCTGAATAATTTCCATAAAATAAAACTTTTCATACAGCAAGTATTGTATAGTAAATATATATTATATATAATTATTATAGTAATAACTTAACAAGAACAACAACAATAAACAAATATTGTTTGGCATATATCTCAAAAAATATTAAGAAAACAAAACAAACAGAAAAAATAATAATAATAATAATAAAACAACTACAAAAGATGCAAGAAGAAGTGGAAGAAGAAAAAACTGAATTATGAAAATAATACTAAAAATAATAAAATAAATAAAATGAAAATCATGTTAAATGCCATAAATTTCGATTTATGTGCAACAAAAAATGTTACCAAAAATTAAAACAAAAACTGTGTTTTTATTTCATAGCTGAACAATTATTTCTCTCAGTGTTGGTTGCTTAATCAGCTGTTGTCATCGTTTTAGCTCTCCACTAAGAGAAGAATGGACATTAGCAAGGCAAGAGCTTAAAATCATTTGTTGTTATCTATTTCCAGAGTTGTCAACTTTTAAATTACAAAACGCACCAAAATGGGGAAAAAGCGCGTTATTTCAACAAAAACGTACCGAATTTTGAACTTTTTCCTTTAATTTTTAAAAAAGCTGGTTTATATGTTAAGAAGTACAATATTTTTATATTAAAACACGATAATGAAACAGCCTTTTAAGCCACTATTATACAAACAAACTAGGTCTGATAGCACTGCCCGATGGATAGCCATCAAATTCGTTCAATAGCTAGAATTCGTGTTTCCCAAACTTGGCCTCTAGTATGACTCTAATAGTTTTGTTAAGATAATGTTACCTTTACAATAATTACAAAGATATTTTATTAAATTTATTATTAAGTAATATCATTTAATTAAATTTGCTGTCAACCGAAATCGGCTGTGACTTTTACAGCCTATTATCAGGGACCCATATACCTGCTTACCGTAGTCAAAATTATATTATTGGAGCATACAACCATTACTGTCGAAAGAAACCCTTACCAAGGGTATAAATTGCTTGCGGTTCGACCTGAGCTGATCATGGTTGAGGTGTCTATCTTGGCTGAAACGTTCTGGCTGTGGTTGAAAACTAAAATGCAGGAAGGGAGTGTTAGTATCCTTGATAATTGTTTGGTGTGTGGCTTTTTTCGGGGACTAACAATCTTCCGAGGATCTGTTGCCTATACAACAGATACCTGTATTGTAAGGAACCAGTGGTGAAGGTTGACGGGTGAGTTGGTTTAAGGGCTGATGCTCTTAGTGGGCTTCGGCCTACCAACTCATTAAGCCTTGTCCTCCATTGATTGCTGGGAAATTGCATACAGGAGGGGTTAGAAGGCCCGAACTCCTCAACAAGAAGTTGCTCATATGACCGCAATCATATGGCAAGAATTGCTACCTGTGTGAGCCTGGTAAGCCACACGGGGGCGCTGGTGAATAATTCACTCCGTGGAATTGGTCCATTATCAAATTAGGCCCTAAGGCAGGTGCTGATGTAAATCTATTCACAAAAGATTGTTTTAGCAATGGCTAAAATCAACGAATTAAAGTACGAGTTGCTTGACCACCCACCTTATTCTCCTGATTTAGCTCCTAGTGACTTTTACCTGTTCCCAAATTTAAAAAACGCTGGGAAGCGTTTTACCTCAAATGAAGATGCAATTACAGTTGTAAACCACTATTTTGAAGACCTTGAGGAGAACTATTTTAAATTAAAAATTAAACTATAATTGCTACAAAAGCTTTGGACTAACTAAGTGTATTGAAGTTTCAGGAGATTATATTGAAAAATAAAAATATTTTTGAAAAACTCTCTTCCTTCGGGCCCCTTTTTCTTTTGTTTTGATTTTGTACAGCAAGAGTGGTTCAATACACCCTAAGCTGGCATGAACTTTTTACTCATGAACATACCGAGCCGACGGTAGGACTGCTGGCAAGGACACCAGCCCCAAGACGGCGAGCTTCTAGCCGGAGCATAATGCCATCATGCCAGCGCCGCCAACAGTCTGGCCACCCCGTAAATTGTACGGGGCTCATTAATGTCGAAAGGCAAACAACGGTATGTATGTGCATGTAATAAAAATGAGGCCGGCTCGCTTTCACTGCTAGGCTAAGAAGTTTCGGAAACGCTTTCGTAGATACGATTAACTGAAGACCTAAAGCTTTAAAAAAATGCTTTAGTAAATTAATTTTATATCGGGTGGTTAAATTTCAAGGGCCGATGTTGAATGTGGACCACACCTAAACGCCAAGTTTTTTTCCGAATTTTATTTGACATTTCTCTATTTCAGACTTACTCAATTTGAACTATGGAGAGATACACAATCCAACAACGTGTTAAAGTTATCCAGACTTGTTATGAAAATGATGATCAATTTTCGAAGAAAATCATCTTCAGTGATGAGGCACATTTTCACCTCAGTGGATTCGTCAATACACAGAATTGCCGCATTTGGGCGAATGAGAATCCAAGAGTGACTGTCGAAAAACCAATGCACCCACAAAGAGTGACTGTTTGGTGCGGTTTATGTGCTGGCGGCATCATCGGGCCGTATTTTTTCCAAAATGAGGCCGGTCAGGCAGTTACTGTGAATGGTGTTCGCTATCGTGAGATGATAACGAACTTTTTATGGCCCGAATTGGAAGATATGGATGTAGGCGATATGTGGTTTCAGCAGGACGGTGCCACTTGCCACACAGCTAACGAAACAATTGCTCTTTTGAGCAACAAATTCAATGGCCGTGTTATCTCACGTAATGGCGATGTCAATTGGCCGCCAAGATCATCTGATTTGACACCGTTGGACTTTTTTCTTTGGGGTTATTTGAAAGAAAACGTGTACGTCGATAAGCCAGCAGCAATTCAGCAGCTAAAGGGTGAGATAATTCGGCACATTAGCGGCATAGAACCTCCATTATGCCTCAGGGTAATCGAAAATTTGGACCATCGGATGGAGGTGTGCCGCTGTGGTCGCGGCGACCATTTGGCCGATATTTTGTTTCATACATAATTGAGTAATACCAATTTATCATAATAAAATAAAATTACAATAATTTCCTAAAGAGTTTGTGTTTTATTCAAAATCAACATCGGCCCTTGAAATTTAACCATCTTTTATTAATTAGCTTTTTAAGCCCCTTGTCGCAAATTATTCCACAGTGCGTGTGTTGTGTGTAAAGTGATATTATGCGTTGCCTTTAAAATTTTCATAATTATTATTTTTTAAAACTTAAAAAGAAATGAATTAATTATCATTCTAGTAAAATCTCATTTTCCCATTATTATAATCCGAGCATATTATTTGATTGCTACAGAAAGAAGATTATTAATTTTTCCCCCAGCCAAGCACGAACCGAACAGTGCATTATGAGTACTTTTTGTTTTCTATAGTTTGCAATATGCATAATTTTAATTATTTGCTTTAAAACAGTGTAAAGCAAAATTCCAAAATATATTTAATTATTTTTTTTTATTTGCTTTCTTTCTTTTCACAGCGATTGGAAAAAATTGTAATCTATCACGTCCAGTACTTGGATTTGCCAATTTAATTTATTTCATTGAGTATCAACTGCTTGCTGCCACTTCATGTGGCCAACATAATTTTTCTTTTATTCCCTTTTGAAATGAGTTCAGTTTTTTCATTAATTTTTACTTTGTGAAATCTTTTGTTTTAAACAACAATAAAATACTTCTACTGTGTGCTAATTGTTAAGAATCTTAAACTCTAGCTGTGTTTCCAATTCAATGACCCTCTTCATATTTAATCATTTTCATTTGATTACAAAGAAAAAATATATCAAAAAAAAAAAATAAAGAAAAAAAGGAGACCATGGAATAAAATATGGTTGTATGGATTTCATTTCTACCTACTTTTGGTTTTTAGAATTTGTTTGTTCAGTTGTTGTTGGAAAAGCAACAACAACTCAACAACAGAAAAAACAGAAAATTAATAACATTCATTTGTGTCATCTCCAAACAATTGAGCTAGAAATAAATTTCTATTAATATTGAAATAAAATCAGATTGAAAGATACAATTTTGCCAGTTGCCAGATTTATAGGGAAAAGGAATTAGGAAAAAAGCATTTGAAGTCATTTGATTTGAACAATTTTAGCAGTAAAGGGATTGAATGTAATATGGGAAAAAGTACCTTTTGGAAAGAAGTACTCGTACCAGAGTTGTCAACTTTGAAATTTCAAAACGCATCAAAATGGGGGAAAAAGTGCGTTATTTTTAACAAAAACGCATCAAATTTAGAATTTGTCTCTTCATTTTTAAAAACTCATTTTGTATTATAAACAGTGGCTCTATTCACAATCTTGTGCATTTGTGATGGCAAATTTATGCAATAGCAAATATATGCTATCAATTGTGAACCAGCACTGATGGTTAGGTTAGGTAAGGTAGGCAGTCCGCTAGATTCCCCAAAGAGTACCTGGATACTCCAGCTCACTTGGGTCCCGAAGGTCGTTCCCTTTGTGATTGCCTCAAAAGTTAGGATACGTGGTGTATCCTGAATTCTTGCCACAAGGTCGTACGGTCAATACATAAACAAGACTCCTGGACCGGATGGCATTCCAGCACTGGTCTTGAAGCAGAGCTCTTCTACGCTTGCGCGTCCATTAGCACGCCTCTTCAGCATACTTTACCATTTTGGTGAGTTTCCATCAAGCTGGAAGGTTGCTAATGTAACACGAATACCCAAAAAGGGTGAGGCAAATAACCCTGAAAGTTACCGCCCAATTGCAATTTGCTCTGCACTTTCCAAAGTAATGGAAAGCATGGTTAACCATCACCTTATGAGGTATCTAGAGTCGCATAAACTACTTTGTGATCGTCAATATGGATTTCGTAAGGGTTGTTCTACTGGCGATCTTATGGCATATCTCTCAGAGAAATGGTGCCACTCAATCCATCATTTCGGTGAAAGTAGGGTGGTGACTCTGGATATTTCAAAAGCGTTTGACAGAGTGTGGCATGGTGCACTACTGGCAAAACTTACTGCTTTTGGTGTCGGTGATGACTTCTCTCGGTTTATATCGAGTTTTCTCAGAGACCGCACTATACGAGTTGCTATAGATGGGGTCTCATCAAACGAGTTCACGATTAATTCAGGGGTTCCGCAAGGCTCCGTTCTTTCTCCTACCCTATTCCTTATTTTTCTAAATGATTTTCTCTACCAAACTTCCAACCCTATCCACTCTTTCGCAGATGACAGCAGCATTTGCCACTCGTACTCTTTTAGCTATAGGCCCAGCCTATCCGAGATCGCTGCCAAGAGGCTATATATGAATGATTCACTGAATAGTGACCTTCTATTAATCTCCGAATGGGGTCGTAAAAACAGAGCCGCCTTCAACACTGGTAAGACCCAATGTTGTTTATTAACACACAAACAAACGACCGCAAGTGCTGCCTCATCTGTACTCATGAATGGTATAATTATTGAGGAATGGGGTGTTCTTGATGTTCTTGGAATGAAGATACAGTGTGATGTTCGGTGGACTGAACACAATTTTCATGTCTCTAAAGAAGCATTCAAGTGCCTCGGGTTTTTGAAATGGAGTAAGATGTGCTTCACTCCATCCGATCTCCTTACTATTTATGCCACCTATATCCGACCGAAAATGGAATACAACTCTCATGTTTGGGCCGGTGCCTCAAACTGTATTTTGGGGTTACTCGACCGTGTGCAGGAGAGGGCGAAGAAGCTTATCGGTGACAATAGAGTATCCAACTCTATTGACTCACTGGATTTTGCTCGGACGAGATTAGGGATCTTGTTCCCGAAACTCGCACATTTTTATATAGCACGCGCTCATCGTCCAGAGCTCATCCATTTGTGGTCGATCGCCCGAGGAATTGCACTACGCATTATAGAGAGAATTCGTTTTTCAGCCGAACGCTTCGTCTGTGGAATAATTTGCCTGCAGACGTGTTTCCTGTTTCTTATAACGTTGGAAGATTCAAGTCAAGTGTTCACAAACACTACTCCCTCTTTCCCCCTCCTCACAACCTATTTTCCTAGTTCTGGTACAATGCACTGCATATGTAGGGGTCATCCCCTGAGTACTAGTCCAATATAAAAAAAAATATAAAAAATACATGCAACATGTTTTGAAAAGAACATGATACCCTTTAATAGTGTATCAATTTTTTTTAGAAAAGAACGTGTTGAACCACTATATGCGGCATAGGTGTAACATTTTTAGCAGAAAAGAAGACACCAATAGATAATTATATTATAAAATAAATAATAATATCTCAATAAAATTATTTCCGTGCGATATCTGTAACAAATATTCTTCTGAAAATGATTTGTTTTCAATTATCCAGCAATTGTAATGCAAGCAAAGTTCTTAATTTTAGCCAAATTGCAAACATTTGCTAAATAACGTTTTAACTTTTGCAGCCATCACAGCAAAAATGCTTCGCCAAACACTCAACATATTTACAAATAAAAAATACATTTAAAAAAAAAACTATTTTTATTTAATATATTTTGTTGCAAAAAGCAAAATATTTACAAAAACAAAATTCACACTGATAATCGCTGTCGTCAATGTTTACCAGCAAAACAGGCGAAAGTGTTGTTGCTTTGCTTTTGTGTGTGTGCGGTGAAGAACGAAAAAAATATATAAGACGAAGTTGTTTGTGTATTTTTCATTGCTAGTGCTGAGCGCAGTATTTGTGTATTAAAGAGCACAGCCCTATAGCTAAGCGCATTTGTAAAAACAATTGAGTATCAAGCGCATAGGGCTGGGCACACTTGCCCTAAAATATTAAGAATAGCAATACTTTGTTGTTAGTTTTAACCTTAAGTTGTGCAGGTATTCTTTCTAGTTTTAAAATTCTGAGCAGTGATATCTATTTTAAGAATATTTTTTTATAGTTTATTTTGTAATCAATAAGACAGACAGGAAAAGTAATTCCGAACTTTATTTAGCTCATTTTAAAATGTATAAATAACGGTGGGGTGGGCATGGTGGATTAGTGGCGTTTTACGATTTTGCAAGAAACAAAATAGCAAACATATTCTTCATTTTTTTTTTTTTTTGTATTTGTCTTAACTTTTTCCATTGCGAAATTCTTAGGCAGGTAGATGGGTAAACGTGAGAAGTGTCTCCCGGCTCACCTGCGCCTCCATATGCCTTGCAAGGTTACCAGCTCCTTAACCAGCTTACCCATCTAGCCATCACTTCTGGTTGCCTATATTACAGTCATCTATTCTAAGACAACAGCATCTCGAGTTTTATTAGTTCCCCGCAAATCGGCCATCATAATTATCAGGAAAAACTAAAGTGCAAGAAGAGGTTACTTCCTGTGATTTAAGGCTTAAATCACAGCCAGAACGTTAAGTCACTGGGCATGTAGCTCAACCATGATCTGTCAAACAGAACCTTTCGGTGGTCTGCTGATCCCCGTTTAGGTTAAGACTTCGGTAGTCCAGCACAATCTAAGTCATGCTGCTTCCCAGAGTTTTATTTGCCACAACAAATTAGGCACTACTACTCCTCTATGTAGCTGAAAGTAGAGTACCTTGGTTAAGCGTAGACCAAGGTAAATCCTAGTTCTAAGAGATAGGTTTAAAGTACGGCCAGAACGTTTCAGCCAAAATGCAGGCATTCTCAATCATATTCAACGCCAGGATGATCTGTAAAACAGAAATCTCTTAAGGGTATGCTGGTTGCCTTTCTGTCAATTAACCCTTTGTGAGGTTTTCCTAAATCAAGCTAGCATTTTCTACAATTTTATTTGCTACAGCAAATGAGATAGTTCTATCCCTCGATACCCCAAAAAGATTAGTGCTTGATAAGGCCATACGCCAAGGCAAAATCTGCTCACGGGGCCTTAGTAGCCAATCATAAATATTTCGTTTCCTTTTTTAGCTGATCTTGTAGTATATTCTCTAGCTCTTCAACCTCAAATTCACCTACAAATTTTATTCTTTTGCCTTTTAATTTCAAAATTATAAAAAGTGACTTATTACATACAATTCGAAAAAAAAAATAACTGGTTGTTTCGAGATACCAGTTTACTGCTTAATCAATAAAAAAACAATAGCAAAATTACTCATGCGACAATGTGATTTACTATGATCCCTCTTCGAGGAGGAGTTCAGGCCGCATTAGTTTTTACTTTCTGTTGCCGTTCTGTGACGTTCATTTCTGTAGCAAATATTTTACAATTACGTTTTCCGTGAAAATATTCAGCTGTTTTTTACAGTAGACCATAAATAAAAGAAAAACATTGGAATGAAGAATAAAATATGTACTCGTACATAAATACTATCTTGTATGAAAAAACAAAACAAAAAAAAAAGAAACACATTAATAATCTAGAAATGGTGATCAAACAGCACACTTCTGTCTCACAAGCTGCAGAGTTTATAACACTTCTTATACAAAATCTAATTTTTTTGCTCGCTAAAATAATATTCTTTTGATCATTCTTAGTTGCTTAATTGATAAAATGTCTTAACTTTTAAAAATCTTTAATTAAAACAAATTTTTTTAGCTTTTGACGAAATAAATTATATACATTTGAATAAAAAATTGATGTTTCCATACCTGAAAAAAGTAAAACATACACATATCTGGCCGTCACGATGAATTCTATTTTCAGCAGACTAGTCCGTAACAGAACAGAACGTAAAAGTGAAAACAAATAATGTACACATAGTTTATATTAAACAGAAACAAAACAGCTGATTCAGAACGGAAAAGAACGTACAAACTAAAGCTATGTACACACGGTTGTCAGATGTTATAATATTGTAAGATCTGGCAACATGCTGACAATGTAGTGTCAATGAAAAATTGCCCCGCAAAAGTAAATTGTGTGTTCAGACGATCGTAAGAAAATCTTACAATTTCATTGTCAGACTATGGTCTGACAAATAATTCATCTGACAACAAAAATTGTCAGTTCACACGGTTGTCAGATTGTTAGATGGAAAAAATTTGCCAGACATGTTGTAAGGCATTGCCACTTATGTATATCAACAACCATCTGTTTGGCAGTGTTGCCCATCAAACTTTATTCTGACAATGACGGCATTGTCAGGTGCGTTAATTTTATGCATCTGACAATTAAAACTGAGCTTACAATACCAGCCAATTATCTGGCAATGCCGACGAAGAGTGTTCTCACGATTGTCAGATGCCTGACAACATTGTCGTCTTACAATTGATTGACAATGGTTTTTCTGACAACGTTGTAAGTTAAAAATTGGCTGTTAACAGTATTGTAACACATTTTCAGACAATTTTACTAGCAATATTGTAAATTCTGCCTTTAGTCCCCATATGAACACTGTTGCCAGAAATGCGGATTTATTTTTATTTTCCTAGATTTAATCCTGCTAAAGAACCTAAAGCAAGTGTGCTGGACACACTATGCGCTTGATACTCAATTGTTTTTGTAAATGCGCTTAGCTATAGCTATAAATATATATTTATAGTCTCTATAAATATATATTTCTAGCTCTTTAATACACAAATACTGCACTCATCATTAGCAATAAAATATACACAAACAGCTTCGTCTTTTATATATTTTTTTTTCGTTCTTCACCGCACACACACAAAAGCAAAGCAACAACACTTTCGCATGCTTTGTTGGTAAACATTGACAAGGGCGATTATCAGTGTGAGCATTGTTTTTGTAAATGTTTTGCTTTTTACAACAAAAAATATTAAATGAAAATAGTTTGTCTTTAAATGCTGTTTGCTCTTCCATATAGAACTTTTGGGCACCCCTGCTCTAAAAGAAGGCAGAGTTCAAAACACAAAAAAAAGAACGATCTTTAGCTGGATAAATTTTATTTATTTCTTTCAGTGTAGACTTGTATAAATAAAGAAGTGAAATAAAAATTAGTTGGAAAAAAAGTACATACAATTAAATTTAACTATCTATCTGCTACTTTTATATATTTTATACAAAAGAAAAAGTTATTTATGTTTAGGAAAAATAAAACGTATTAATTACAATATCGAATTAACTTCTTGACCTGTTTGTTCTATTTAAAGATTATTACCATTCTCAGTTAAGTGGTTTGTTTGCTCCAATTCCAAATTAGCTGATAAAGATATAATCTCACAAATGCATAACTCACGAATACGAGTACTTAAATATAACTAGTGTTTTGCCATAATTAAATAATTACCAGACTCCATAAACTGTAATTTGAGCTTAGAGCAACAACAACTAATCACCAGATCAAATATTACGAATTGCTTTTTTTTTTGTTCGTTGACTTACATTGAAAATACGAGTAATCATAAAGTACTCTAAATTATGATTATTTTCAGTACAAAACCCCATAAAAAAATAAAAATTTTTTCAACACGAATTTTTGCTGAACTTTATAATTTATTAAATAAGATTTTTGGTTTGTACATCGGGTTTTAGTTCAAATTTTTCCTTTCTTAAGTTTTTTCTTACGAAATGTGTACGTCCAAATGTGCAAACCAAAAATCTAATTTAATAAATTATAAAGTTCAACAAAAATTCAACAAGTTAATTGTTTCTGATTATTTCAACATGATTAATTAATCAAGTCCGATGAGTAGCATAGTTAGGTTAGGTTAGGTTAGGTTAGGTTGTACAGGCCGCCAGTTTCATGAAACCAGCCCACTTGGGTCCTTTTGGTCCCGTTGTGTTGCCTAAGGGAGAAGTGACTTACACTTCCCAAGACGGTTCAGATCCAAACCAACCCGAAAGCCGGATAAAGGAATCCAGACCGTTCAATCGGCATTACATATACATATAAAAAAATATCAAATAAGAGCTACAGAGTTTCACACTCACATAAATTAAGAGGGGGAAATCCCCCAAAATAGCTATAAGAATGTATTTTTCATAATAAAAGTTCGATCAGTAAATTTCATACTTAAAAAATATCTTAAATTTGCACATTGCGCCAGAATCGTGTAATTTTAAACAGAATCTAGTGAATATTTCAAAAGTTTTGAGAAAATTAAAAAAAAAAAGGTTTAGGACTATACTCAAGTCCCAAATTTCTGGTTTTCAAGTTGTTATGTGTATTTTGTAATAAAATTTAAAAGATGTAGCCGTTTAACTTCCAAATAATTCTCATTGAGTTGAGTTTTTTCTATCTCAACTTCATTTTCTATCGATTTTGTTCTAATAGCTGTGTGTTCCACTAGTAAAAGACGAATTTTCAACGTACGCAACAAGGTATATCAGTAAACTAAAACTTCACCCAAATCCTCTTGCACGCAGCATACTTAATTCACTACTACATACTTAGTATTGCCACATCAGAGCGTTAAATGGGTGATTTTACCGATATACGAGTAATTGGCGCAAAATAAAACTTGGCGTCTAGTGTTGGCTGGACTTAGGTAATTTTTTGTATTTAGTATTAAGATGTACATTGTCAGGATTCAATAAATAAATAATAGCCAAAATAAAAATAGCTCATTTACATTGGCCCAAAATCTACACTTCCGTTGTTTTTTTTTGTTTGATTTCATATTTATAAAATTGAGTTTTGCACAAGGTTTTGACAGTTCATATTAACGAGTGATTTTTTTGCTATTATCCTTTTGGCAACACTAGTGTTGACAGCTCACGCACGTTTTGTATCTTGTGTCACTGTCAAACATCTTCAGTTTGGTCTATAATTTAATCATGAATCGTCTTACAAACGAACAACGCTTGCAAATTATTGAATTTTATTACCAAAATGCGTGCTCTGTTAAGAAAGTTCATCGCGCGCTTCTTCCATTTTATGGTCAGTTTAATCGACCTACTGAGGCTTCTATTCGGGCTATTGTAAAAAAATTTCGCACCAAATTTACATTGTTGGACATTAAACCACCAACACGCTTACGTAGAGTGCGAACTGAAGAAAATATCGCAGTCGTATAGGCCAGTGTTGGTGATGACCGTGAATTATCGATTCGGCGCTGTTCGCAGCAATTGGGCCTCTGTTACTCCACTACGTGGAAAATTTTGCGGAAGGATTTGGGTGTGAAGCCTTATAAGATACAGCTGGTGCAAAAATTGAAGCCAAACGACCTACCACAATGCCAAATTTTTGGTGAATGGGCTTTTGAAAAGTTAGATGAAGATCCACTTTTTTATCGAAGAATTGTGTTCAGCGACGAGGCTCATTTCTGGTTGAATGGATACGTGAACCAGCAAAACTGCCATATTTGGAGTGAAGAGCAGCCAGAAGCATTGCAAGACCTACCAATGCATCCACAAAAAACAACCGTTTGGTGCGGATTATGGGCTGGCGGCATCATTGGGCCGTATTTCTTCAAAGATGATGCGAATCACAACGTTACTGTGAATGGTGAGCGCTACCGTGCGATGATAACAAACTTTTTTTTGCCCAAAATGGAAGAGCTTGACTTGCATGACATGTGGTTTCAACAAGACGGTGCCACATGCCACACAGCACGCGAAACAATGGACCAATTGAGAGGCGAGTTCGGTGAACAGTTTATTTCACGCTTGGGACCAGTCAATTGGCCGCCCAGATCGTGCGATTTAACGCCTCTAGACTATTTTTTGTGGGGCTATGTTAAGGCTAATGTCTATAGTGACAAGTCCGCTTCGATTGACGCACTGGAAGCCAACATTGCCAACATTAGAGATACCGGCCGAAATGTTGGAAAGAGTATGCCAAAATTGGACTAAGCGGATGGACCATTTGAGGCGCAGCCGCGGCCAACATTTGCATGAAATAATCTTCAAACATTAAATTATATCGACCCAACTATCGATCCAAATAAATATTTCATGCATTTTTCTGAATTTTATGTGTTTTTTTTTTAAATTTCCGATAGTTCTTATAAAATCACCCATTATTTTAATTGAATTTTGACACATCGTTTGCATAGAATAAAATTAGAGAAGCTCAAATCAATTTTCTGTCGCCTAGAATCTGAATGAAATTATCCTTTCGTCATCGGCGGATTATCATTTTCACATTGGCGAACTGACTGTAAGACTTTTTTTTGGAAAAGTGGCGACCTTGGCAAAAATTTCTGGCGTTTGAGGGTGTACTACTCGTATTCAATGTTTTCAGAGCGTAAGATTTATCGTTTTTTGCTGCTTTATTTTGGTTTTTGTAAAAAAAAAATTATTTTTGAAAAATTTTGCAATTTACTCTTTCATATTTTTTGAACAAAATGAAACCAAAAACACATGCAAGATAATGTTTCTCTTCCAAAAAAAAAAAATTTATAAAAACAATTTTTTAATTTAGAAAAAGTTTGTTTTTTGTGTTTTGACAGATATTATTAGATTTTTTTTTTTTATATTCTCAACAATTTATTTCGATTGTTGGGATATAAAGTTGAATGTTTGAGAATATCTTTCAAAAATTTCCAAAGTCTACTGATGATTAGGGTAGTTCCTATGAAATGTCGACATATAGAAAGCTGGGAAACATAGAAAACAAGCTATTTATAATATTTTATTGTTTATTGGTAAAAATTTTTTATTTCAGAAAATAAAAGAATTAAAAATATATATATGGTAACACTGCTCTAATTACCAAACAAAAACACATATGATACTTCAACTCTCTTTCAATAGTTCAATTAAATGTTTTTATATCTTTCCAGATTAGATTTATATTACCAAACCTCATAAATAACTCTTAGCAAATTGTTTTAACGCTGGGTTTTTTTCCATTTCAAATATCTGTTAATTATTCAATTAAAATTATTTAATAACAAGTAAAAGTTTTATTTGATTATTATTATATATTTCCAATGTGTATTAAAAGCCCTTTAAAAATTAACAAGAAAAAAATATAATAATGCCGTTATTATATAAAAAAAAATTATATGCTTAAATAATTATTAAAGAAAAAAACATCTTAACAACACTATAATTACATAATTAAAAAAAATATATATGTATTAAATTATTTGTAAATCTATTAATAGTTTACATTAATTATAATAATAATAATTATAATCTAAAACAGGAAATAACAGTTAGAGCTGATAAGCTTAAGAGCTAAAACGATCATTTCAAAATCAACTTTCAGATGAAAAGAGAAAATACACTGAAAGAAAAAAAAAAAAAACTGTTGTTATAGAGCAACGACTAATTTCCATACCAGAAAAGCTCTTAAGCTTAATATTAAATTGGAAAATAACATTTAAGCATGAATTTAAATAACTGCAACAACAAAATATTACAACAAATATTAAAGTTATTGAGAAAATAATTGGAAAAAATAATTAAACAATACAGCATATTTATGCATGCAACAACAACAACAAAATAGTCGAAAAAAATATATTAAAAAACAAAAAAATTATTATTAAATTAAAATATAAAAACGTATGGTAGTGATATTTGTTATAAAATAATTAATTTTTTTAAGTAATTAATTTAATTTAAATTAAAAGAAAATACAAACCATATATTCTTAATATAAAATATATATATAATATAAAAATTAATATTAAATAAAAAAAAAAATAAACACTGAAATAATATGCAAAACTGAAAACTACAATAAGTCTTTCAAAAAAACTTTTATAAAGCGATATATAAGTTAAAAACTGAAAGCGTGGATTACACAACACGTAAGAGCGATGCAACTCGTTTGGAGTTTGTATAAAATTCACTCAAAAATTTAGAGTGAGTTTCAGACAAAATTTTCTAGGCGTATTACGTATTCGTGTTTTGTAAACTGGAAACTATTTTTTCAAAATTTGCAATTATTTCCATTCATTTGCTTTTCATATTCTTCTATGCTCTGATTATACATTTGTAAATTTGTTTCACTCAAAAACTCCAATAAAAAACTTAAACAAATATTAAGACTCATGCCTTTTCATCACACTTTGCTACCAAGAAAATTCGCTTTATTAAAGTTCTAAATGCCCTATTATAGTTTTCCCTTCCCCCTCCTTCTACCCCCCACCCACCACCCCACCACCCCACCACCCCACACCCCTCAATTGTCTGTTCCTTAAGCAAAACATTGTAAAAAAAAAAACAACGTGTACCGTATAAATAAAATTTCTCATTATTTCCATAAATGTATAACATTTTAATTTTAAACGCCATAATAAATAAAACAAACAAAATATTTATTTACTTTCTTTTATCTGTTCAATAATTTATGTAATTTTCTTTAAACTAATTGTCCCTGAATAATTTCCATAAAATAAAACTTTTCATACAGCAAGTATTGTATAGTAAATATATATTATATATAATTATTATAGTAATAACTTAACAAGAACAACAACAATAAACAAATATTGTTTGGCATATATCTCAAAAAATATTAAGAAAACAAAACAAACAGAAAAAATAATAATAATAATAATAAAACAACTACAAAAGATGCAAGAAGAAGTGGAAGAAGAAAAAACTGAATTATGAAAATAATACTAAAAATAATAAAATAAATAAAATGAAAATCATGTTAAATGCCATAAATTTCGATTTATGTGCAACAAAAAATGTTACCAAAAATTAAAACAAAAACTGTGTTTTTATTTCATAGCTGAACAATTATTTCTCTCAGTGTTGGTTGCTTAATCAGCTGTTGTCATCGTTTTAGCTCTCCACTAAGAGAAAAATGGACATTAGCAAGGCAAGAGCTTAAAATCATTTGTTGTTATCTATTTCCAGAGTTGTCAACTTTTAAATTACAAAACGCACCAAAATGGGGAAAAAGCGCGTTATTTCAACAAAAACGTACCGAATTTTGAACTTTTTCCTTTAATTTTTAAAAAAGCTGGTTTATATGTTAAGAAGTACAATATTTTTATATTAAAACACGATAATGAAACAGCCTTTTAAGCCACTATTATACAAACAAACTAGGTCTGATAGCACTGCCCGATGGATAGCCATCAAATTCGTTCAATAGCTAGAATTCGTGTTTCCCAAACTTGGCCTCTAGTATGACTCTAATAGTTTTGTTAAGATAATGTTACCTTTACAATAATTACAAAGATATTTTATTAAATTTATTATTAAGTAATATCATTTAATTAAATTTGCTGTCAACCGAAATCGGCTGTGACTTTTACAGCCTATTATCAGGGACCCATATACCTGCTTACCGTAGTCAAAATTATATTATTGGAGCATACAACCATTACTGTCGAAAGAAACCCTTACCAAGGGTATAAATTGCTTGCGGTTCGACCTGAGCTGATCATGGTTGAGGTGTCTATCTTGGCTGAAACGTTCTGGCTGTGGTTGAAAACTAAAATGCAGGAAGGGAGTGTTAGTATCCTTGATAATTGTTTGGTGTGTGGCTTTTTTCGGGGACTAACAATCTTCCGAGGATCTGTTGCCTATACAACAGATACCTGTATTGTAAGGAACCAGTGGTGAAGGTTGACGGGTGAGTTGGTTTAAGGGCTGATGCTCTTAGTGGGCTTCGGCCTACCAACTCATTAAGCCTTGTCCTCCATTGATTGCTGGGAAATTGCATACAGGAGGGGTTAGAAGGCCCGAACTCCTCAACAAGAAGTTGCTCATATGACCGCAATCATATGGCAAGAATTGCTACCTGTGTGAGCCTGGTAAGCCACACGGGGGCGCTGGTGAATAATTCACTCCGTGGAATTGGTCCATTATCAAATTAGGCCCTAAGGCAGGTGCTGATGTAAATCTATTCACAAAAGATTGTTTTAGCAATGGCTAAAATCAACGAATTAAAGTACGAGTTGCTTGACCACCCACCTTATTCTCCTGATTTAGCTCCTAGTGACTTTTACCTGTTCCCAAATTTAAAAAACGCTGGGAAGCGTTTTACCTCAAATGAAGATGCAATTACAGTTGTAAACCACTATTTTGAAGACCTTGAGGAGAACTATTTTAAATTAAAAATTAAACTATAATTGCTACAAAAGCTTTGGACTAACTAAGTGTATTGAAGTTTCAGGAGATTATATTGAAAAATAAAAATATTTTTGAAAAACTCTCTTCCTTCGGGCCCCTTTTTCTTTTGTTTTGATTTTGTACAGCAAGAGTGGTTCAATACACCCTAAGCTGGCATGAACTTTTTACTCATGAACATACCGAGCCGACGGTAGGACTGCTGGCAAGGACACCAGCCCCAAGACGGCGAGCTTCTAGCCGGAGCATAATGCCATCATGCCAGCGCCGCCAACAGTCTGGCCACCCCGTAAATTGTACGGGGCTCATTAATGTCGAAAGGCAAACAACGGTATGTATGTGCATGTAATAAAAATGAGGCCCGCTCTCTTTCACTGCTAGGCTAAGAAGTTTCGGAAACGCTTTCGTAGATACGATTAATTGAAGACCTAAAGCTTTAAAAAAATGCTTTAGTAAATTAATTTTATATCGGGTGGTTAAATTTCAAGGGCCGATGTTGAATGTGGACCACACCTAAACGCCAAGTTTTTTTCCGAATTTTATTTGACATTTCTCTATTTCAGACTTATTCAATTTGAACTATGGAGAGATACACAATCCAACAACGTGTTAAAGTTATCCAGACTTATTATGAAAATGATGATCAATTTTCGAAGAAAATCATCTTCAGTGATGAGGCACATTTTCACCTCAGTGGATTCGTCAATAAACAGAATTGCCGCATTTGGGCGAATGAGAATCCAAGAGTGACTGTCGAAAAATCAATGCTATGTGCTGGCGGCATCATCGGGCCGTATTTTTTCCAAAATGAGGCCGGTCAGGCAGTTACTGTGAATGGTGTTCGCTATCGTGAGATGATAACGAACTTTTTATGGCCCGAATTGGAAGATATGGATGTAGACGATATGTGGTTTCAGCAGGACGGTGCCACTGGCCGCCAAGATCATGTGATTTGACACCGTTGGACTTGTTTCTTTGGGGTTATTTGAAAGAAAAGGTGTACGTCGATAAGCCAGCAACAATTCAACAGCTAAAGGATGAGATAATTCGGCACATTAACGGCATAGAACCTCCATTATGCCTCAGGGTCATCGAAAATTTAGACCATCGGATGGAGATGTGCCGCCGTGGTTCGCGGCGCCCATTTGGCCGATATTTTGTTCCATACATAATTGAGTAATACCAATATATCATAATAAAATAAAATTACAATAATTTCCTAAATAGTTTGTGTTTTATTCAAAATCAACATCGGCCCTTGAAATTTAACCACCTTTTATTAAATAGCTTTTTAAGCCCCTTGTCGCAAATTACTCCACAGTGCGTGTGTTGTGTGTAAAGTGATATTATGCGTTGCCTTTAAAATTTTTATAATTATTATTTTTTAAAACTTAAAAAGAAATGAATTAATTATCATTCTAGTAAAATCTCATTTTCCCATTATTATAATCCGAGCATATTATTTGATTGCTACAGAAAGAAGATTATTAATTTTTCCCCCAGCCAAGCACGAACCGAACAGTGCATTATGAGTACTTTTTGTTTTCTATAGTTTGCAATATGCATAATTTTAATTATTTGCTTTAAAACAGTGTAAAGCAAAATTCCAAAATATATTTTATTTTCTTTTTTTTATTTGCTTTCTTTCTTTTCACAGCGATTGGAAAAAATTGTAATCTATCACGTCCAGTACTTGGATTTGCCAATTTAATTTATTTCATTGAGTATCAACTGCTTGCTGCCACTTCATGTGGCCAACATAATTTTTCTTTTATTCCCTTTTGAAATGAGTTCAGTTTTTTCATTAATTTTTACTTTGTGAAATCTTTTGTTTTAAACAACAATAAAATACTTCTACTGTGTGCTAATTGTTAAGAATCTTAAACTCTAGCTGTGTTTCCAATTCAATGACCCTCTTCATATTTAATCATTTTCATTTGATTACAAAGAAAAAATATATAAAAAAAAAAATAAAGAAAAAAAGGAGACCATGGAATAAAATATGGTTGTATGGATTTCATTTCTACCTACTTTTGGTTTTTAGAATTTGTTTGTTCAGTTGTTGTTGGAAAAACAACAACAACTCAACAACAGAAAAAACAGAAAATTAATAACATTCATTTGTGTCATCTCCAAACAATTGAGCTAGAAATAAATTTCCATTAATATTGAAATAAAATCAGATTGAAAGATACAATTTTGCCAGTTGTCAGATTTATAGGGAAAAGGAATTAGGAAAAAAGCATTTGAAGTCATTTGATTTGAACAATTTTAGCAGTAAAGGGATTGAATGTAATATGGGAAAAAGTACCTTTTGGAAAGAAGTACTCGTACCAGAGTTGTCAACTTTGAAATTTCAAAACGCATCAAAATGGGGGAAAAAGTGCGTTATTTTTAACAAAAACGCATCAAATTTAGAATTTGTCTCTTCATTTTTAAAAACTCATTTTGTATTATAAACAGTGGCTCTATTCACAATCTTGTGCATTTGTGATGGCAAATTTATGCAATAGCAAATATATGCTATCAATTGTGAACCACCACTGATGGTTAGGTTAGGTAAGGTAGGCAGTCCGCTAGATTCCCCAAAGAGTACCTGGATACTCCAGCTCACTTGGGTCCCGAAGGTCGTTCCCTTTGTGATTGCCTCAAAAGTTAGGATACGTGGTGTATCCTGAATTCTTGCCACAAGGTCGTACGGTCAATACATAAACAAGACTCCTGGACCGGATGGCATTCCAGCACTGGTCTTGAAGCAGAGCTCTTCTACGCTTGCGCGTCCATTAGCACGTCTCTTCAGCATACTTTACCATTTTGGTGAGTTTCCATCAAGCTGGAAGGTTGCTAATGTAACACGAATACCCAAAAAGGGTGAGGCAAATAACCCTGAAAGTTACCGCCCAATTGCAATTTGCTCTGCACTTTCCAAAGTAATGGAAAGCATGGTTAACCATCACCTTATGAGGTATCTAGAGTCGCATAAACTACTTTGTGATCGTCAATATGGATTTCGTAAGGGTTGTTCTACTGGCGATCTTATGGCATATCTCTCAGAGAAATGGTGCTACTCAATCCATCATTTCGGTGAAAGTAGGGTGGTGACTCTGGATATTTCAAAAGCGTTTGACAGAGTGTGGCATGGTGCACTACTGGCAAAACTTACTGCTTTTGGTGTCGGTGATGACTTCTCTCGGTTTATATCGAGTTTTCTCAGAGACCGCACTATACGAGTTGCTATAGATGGGGTCTCATCAAACGAGTTCAAGATTAATTCAGGGGTTCCGCAAGGCTCCGTTCTTTCTCCTACCCTATTCCTTATTTTTCTAAATGATTTTCTCTACCAAACTTCCAACCCTATCCACTCTTTCGCAGATGACAGCAGCATTTGCCACTCGTACTCTTTTAGCTATAGGCCCAGCCTATCCGAGATCGCTGCCAAGAGGCTATATATGAATGATTCACTGAATAGTGACCTTCTATTAATCTCCGAATGGGGTCGTAAAAACAGAGCCGCCTTCAACACTGGTAAGACCCATTGTTGTGTATTAACACACAAACAAACGACCGCAAGTGCTGCCTCATCTGTACTCATGAATGGTATAATTATTGAGGAATGGGGT
This sequence comes from Thecocarcelia acutangulata, assembly GCA_914767995.1. NCBI lineage: Eukaryota > Metazoa > Arthropoda > Insecta > Diptera > Tachinidae > Thecocarcelia > Thecocarcelia acutangulata. The sequence continues at coordinate 31,164,390 of OU612094.1, read as the reverse complement.
GTTCTTGATGTTCTTGGAATGAAGATACAGTGTGATGTTCGGTGGACTGAACACAATTTTCATGTCTCTAAAGAAGCATTCAAGTGCCTCGGGTTTTTGAAATGGAGTAAGATGTGCTTCACTCCATCCGATCTCCTTACTATTTATGCCACCTATATCCGACCGAAAATGGAATACAACTCTCATGTTTGGGCCGGTGCCTCAAACTGTATTTTGGGGTTACTCGACCGTGTGCAGGAGAGGGCGAAGAAGCTTATCGGTGACAATAGAGTATCCAACTCTATTGACTCACTGGATTTTGCTCGGACGAGATTAGGGATCTTGTTCCCGAAACTCGCACATTTTTATATAGCACGCGCTCATCGTCCAGAGCTCATCCATTTGTGGTCGATCGCCCGAGGAATTGCACTACGCATTATAGAGAGAATTCGTTTTTCAGCCGAACGCTTCGTCTGTGGAATAATTTGCCTGCAGACGTGTTTCCTGTTTCTTATAACGTTGGAAGATTCAAGTCAAGTGTTCACAAACACTACTCCCTCTTTCCCCCTCCTCACAACCTATTTTCCTAGTTCTGGTACAATGCACTGCATATGTAGGGGTCATCCCCTGAGTACTAGTCCAATATAAAAAAAAATATAAAAAATACATGCAACATGTTTTGAAAAGAACATGATACCCTTTAATAGTGTATCAATTTTTTTAGAAAAGAACGTGTTGAACCACTATATGCGGCATAGGTGTAACATTTTTAGCAGAAAAGAAGACACCAATAGATAATTATATTATAAAATAAATAATAATATCTCAATAAAATTATTTCCGTGCGATATCTGTAACAAATATTCTTCTGAAAATGATTTGTTTTCAATTATCCAGCAATTGTAATGCAAGCAAAGTTCTTAATTTTAGCCAAATTGCAAACATTTGCTAAATAACGTTTTAACTTTTGCAGCCATCACAGCAAAAATGCTTCGCCAAACACTCAACATATTTACAAATAAAAAATATAAAAATAAAAAAATTATTACAAGTCTGATTTTGCTTAATACACTGAAAGAATTATGCGTGATATATTTAATGAAACTGTTTCGTTAAATATTTTTCATTAATCCAATGAAAACTTTTCACAATACGCCTGAAACTTCATATATATTATGAAATAGTTCCATCAGAATGCTTTCATTAAGTTTCATAGTTTCATTAAAAAAATAAATTGGATTTATGACTACAACAAAATTTAATTTTTTTTTTAAATTCTTTGAATTTTGGTAAGATATATTAATGGGCGTTTATTAATCTTAAGCTTTAGTTTAATAAATAACAAGTTTTTTTTATTAAAATGTAAGTTTTATGAGTTTCATAATTCCAATGAAATAGAATTCATTAGATCAATGACAAATAAATTTCTGGCTACCGAGCTTGGGTATGTATGAACATACGTGCATGTACTCAAATCAGCATAATAATAGTTTAAAAAATTTTAATACCAGTGTATTCAAGTCATTTGAATTAATAAAATCTGTTTTATTTGGTGAATACTTGTTCAACATTTTCTTTTATCATAATTAGGTACAATTTCACAAAAGCAAGGCATAGTATTGTTTGTGTAATGAAATAAAGTATCAATGAATAAATGAAATAATTCCATTGATCTTATTACGTACATTCGTGAACATATTTTATTAATGTGTGTTATGATATTATTTCATTAAACAAATGTAACTATTTCATTGATTTAATGTAAATTTTTCAGGTGCTCAATGAATAATAAAATTAGATAAATGAAATAACTTCATTGACCTTAAGAAGGAGTTTCATATATTTAGTGGATATTAGATAAATGTTACTTTTTCATTAATTTAATGTACAGTTTTCATGTGCTTTATGAAATTGCTTCCTTGATCTAGAGAAATTATTTCACTAATCATATGATTTGTCTTTCATGCTTTTAATGAAAATAAGTCATGTTTCTTATTAAAATTTTTCATTATTTTTATGAAGGTTTTCATTAAAATAATCTAATGAAATTTGTTTCATTTATTCTATGAAAAGTTACAATGGTTGAAAAATAATGAAAAAATTCATAAAAGTAATGTCAAAATTCAGAGAATTTCTGAACAAAATTTTTTCAGTGTAATGAAAGTTTTTTGTTAAGCAAAAGCTGTTTAATAATAAAAAATGCGGATTTATATTTGGAAATATCTGCAATAATATATTATTTCCATTTTAATGTTGTATTCATTAAGCAAAATTATTATTTTTTTATTTAATTAATGCGTTTCAACCAATTTTTGGTTTTTTATTTTTATTCATTTTTTGCCAACTTAGCTTAATATTTATGAGTTTTAAGTAATCACTTTTTATTATCATTATCAAAAAAAGAAAAAAAAAAGAAAGAAAAAACTTAAATATTCTGTGCAAACCATTAAATACAAAAAAAAAAATGGGACTCGTTTCTGATTGAAAAGTGAGTTTGTATCGGTCTGCATTTCATAGTAAGCAATTAAATGTCTTAATATATTTTTACATTTTGCTGTATTTCTTCTAAATGACGGCATTTAGGCTAAAGCGGCCGTATGGTAGGAAAAAAAATTGAAACCTACGCGAAAAATTACAATAACTGGAAAATTGTACGGTGGTGCGTCGTCTCCAAGTGGTAAATTAGTTCACTTCAGAAAGTTTATATTGTAAACAAGTATTAAATTACGAATATAAATATACATACAGGCAAAAATAAGGTAGTTTGAAATATGGTGGCAACAACATAATTGCGAATTCTGATCCAAAAATAATCGTTATTTTTAATTTTTTTCAAAAAATATTTATTTATTCACCAATAAGACCCAATGCTGTTTATAAACACACAAACAAACAACCGCAAGTGCTGCCTCATCTGTACTCATGGATGGTATAAATATTGCGGAATGGAATGCTCTTGATGTTCTTGGAATGAAGATACAGTGTGATGTTCGGTGGACTGAACACATTTTTAATGTCTCTAAAGAATCATTCAAGTGCCTAGGGTTTTTGAAACGGAGTAAGATATAAATACTTCACTCCATCCGATCTGCTTACTATTTATACCACCTACATCCGACCGAAAATGGAATACAACTCTCATGTTTAGGCCGTTGCCTCAAAGCCTATTTTGGGGTTACTCGACCGTGTGCAGGAGAGGGCGAAAAAGCTTATCGGTGACAATGGGGTATCCAACTCTATTAACTCACTGGATTTTGCTCGGACGAGAATAGGGATCTTGTTCCCGAAACTCGTACATTTTTACGTAGCACGCGCTCATCGTCCAGAGCTCATCCATTTGTGGTCGATCGCCCGAGGAATTGCACTACGCATTACAGAGAGAATTCGTTTTCCAGCCGTTCGCTTCGTCTGTGGAATAAGTTGCCTGCAAACGTGTTTCCTGTCTGTTATAATGTTGGAAAGTTCAAGTCAAATGTTCACAAACACTACTCCCTCTTTCCCCCTCCTCACAACCTACTTTCCTAGTTCCGGTACAAGGCACTGCATATGTAGGGGTCATCCCCTGAGTACTGGGCCAAGTTGAAAAAAAAACAAGTTTCATTTTGCCCCAATTGTATCGGTAAAATCACTTATTTAAAGCTCTGATGCTGACAAGGGTATTTCTTCTCAACCCAGTGTGACCCCTAAAATTAAGTACGTTTCGTGCTAGAGGGTTGGGTGAAGTTCCAGTTTACTGATATACCTTGTCGCGTACCTTGAAAATTCGTATTTTATCAGTGGAACACACAGATCCTTATGAATTCGTGAGTTTTCTTTACGTACCAAGGAGCTGGTCGGACTGCAGAGTATCATCAAGACCTTCCAGATAACTTTGAAGGGAAGCCATTCTTTGGACTTCAAACAGATTTCTTAATCTTATGCATTTCCGTAGTCTGCTTTTAAGCTGTGGAGACATTCGTAGTGTCCACTCTATTCTGTCTCTCCTTTTTTTTTTGACAAAAGTTGTTCAATTTCACAAAAGTAAATTCTATGGTTTACATTTTTGAATCTTACGTGATTAGTGGTAGCATGTTGTACGGCTAGTTTAAGGTCTTCAGAAAACTCGTTAATTGACACTTCAATATCCTCAAGGGTTCTCAAGGTAATATTTTCTGTACAATAAGTACTCAGATATATCTTATATTTTAGCCAATTAACTCTAGTGACGGCCAACGTCACTAAACTCACTAAACGGTGAGTTAACCTTCTGGGGGAACGAAACGAAGATTATAGTGGGTGAGTGATCTGAAAATTTCAGGTCGACGGCCAAATTGAATATTAAGGGTTCTGAGGTCTTGCTCAGTATTTGGTGGGGCCAGCTAGCTGTAGTGTATTATGAGTTGCTAAAATCGACTGAAACAATCGCTGGCGATTATCGAACGCAGTTAATGTGTTTGAGCCGAGCAACAGCCGCAATACCACGAAAGACATGACAAAGTGATTTTCCAGCATGACAATGCTGGGCTCCATGTTGCGAAAGTGTTCAAGACATACTTGGAAGCGTTGAAATGGGATGTGCTGCTACACCCGCCGTATTCTTCAGACGTTGCGCCCTGCGACTATCACTCGTTTCGATCAGTGGTACACCACCAGCACTTCCGGTCTTTTGAAAGAGTAAAAAATTGGATAGATTCGCGGATCGCAATTTTTTCACCGCAGGATACGTACGCTGACTGAAAGATGAGGGAAAGTAGTGGCCAGCGATCATAATCATAAATGTACAACCAGCTTTTTACAATAAAGCTTTGAATTTCGGAAAAGAAAACGGCGGATGCAAAGTTGTGCAGTTTCGTTGATTTGTATTCATTTACACCCATCTGATGCAAAGTTGTGCAGTTTCGTTGGTTTGTATTCATTTATACCCATCTGAGACAACGTTGGGGAAACACTTGTTCCCACTACACTGAACCAATTATTAAACAAGTTGGAGTTGTAGCGTTTCAACATCGAAGAATCGTGTTCTACTTCACTATAAGTTGCCATTCTAAAAGCATTTTTTTCACACTCGAATTTCGGAAGAAACAAGTAAGAGTATAATAATGGGTGATTTTATAAGAACTATCGGAAATTTAAAAAAAAACACATAAAATTCAGAAAAATGCTGGCCGCGGCTGCGCCTCAAATGTTCCATCCGCTTAGTCCAACTTTGGCATACTCTTTCCAACATTTCGGCCGGTATCTCACGAATAATGTTGGCAATGTTGTCGCTATAGACATTAGCCTTAACATAGCCCCACAAAAAATAGTCTAGAGGCGTTAAATCGCACGATCTGGGCGGCCAATTGACTGGTCCCAAGCGTGAAATAAACTGTTCATCGAACTCGCCTCTCAATTGGTCCATTGTTTCGCGTGCTGTGTGGCATGTGGCACCGTCTTGTTGAAACCACATGTCATGCAAGTCAAGCTCTTCCATTTTGGGCAAAAACAAGTTTGTTATCATCGCACGGTAGCGCTCACCATTCACAGTAACGTTGTGAATCGCATCATCTTTGAAGAAATACGGCCCAATGATGCCGCCAGCCCATAATCCGCACCAAACGGTTGTTTTTTGTGGATGCATTGTTAGCTCTTACAATGCTTCTGGCTGCTCTTCATTCCAAATACGGCAGTTTTTCTTGTTCACGTATCCATTCAACCAGAAATGAGCCTCGTCGCTGAACACAATTCTTCGATAAAAAAGTGGATTTTCATCTAACTTTTCAAGAGCCCATTCACCAAAAATTTGGCGTTGTGGTAGGTCGTTTGGCTTCAATTCTTGCACCAGCTGTATCTTATAAGGCTTCACACCCAAATCAGAGGCCCAATTGCTGCGAACGGCGCCGAATCGATAATTCACGGTCATCACCAACACTGGCCGATACGGCTGCGATATTTTCTTCAGTTCGCACTCTACGTAAGCGTGTTGGTGGTTTAATGTCCAACAATGTAAATTTGGTGCGAAATTTTTTTACAATAGCCCGATGGTCGATTAAACTGACTGACCATAAAATGGAAGAAGCGCGCGATGAACTTTCTTAACAGAGCACGCATTTTGGTAATAAAATTCAATAATTTGCAAGCGTTGTTCGTTTGTAAGACGATTCATGATTAAATTATAGACCAAACTGAAGATGTTTGATAGTGGCACAGGATACAAAACGTGCGTGAGCTGTCAAAACTAGTGTTGCCAAAAAGATAATAGCAAAAAAATCACTCGTTATATTCGGCTGGGCTGAATCTAAAATACTATACCATTCACGATAGTCACGTAAATAAGGCCATTGCTGAATTGACTTTTCTGTTAATTCTGATTCAAAATATATATATTTTATAAGTTCGGAAATGGATATTGTAGAAATTATAAACCAAATCACAAACTTATAAATACCCATTACATTTTTGTGAAGGTTATAAAAACGGCGGAAGCAAAGTTGTACACCTATTACTATTTCCAAAAAAAGAAAAACCTCCTAAAAAACGTTTTGGAAAATGTACTTTCCTTTAAAAGAAAAAGGATTTGCTTTTCGTAATTATGATTCTTTTCATCAATAACATTTTTGAAAGTTTTGCAGCCGAATATTCGAATGATCGAGGACTGTCAGACGATAATGACGGGCATTCTGGTTCACTTGAAAAGTTTGTGCGTTTGACCAGTTTCTTCAGTCAACTTTATAATTAAAACTCATTGATATTTATAATTTTGGGCGGCTACTTTATTTGGATAGCTGCGCTCCATACAGGTTGTGTGGAAATTTTATTTATTTTTTAAATTACATTTAATGGCCAAACGGGGTGTTTGCGTTGTCAGTGGGAAAAACACTCAAACACACTTTAGATTACAAACATATCGGGCCAACTTCAAGTCCCAACTGGTTTGCTGTTGTTGTTTTTTTTGTTTTTGTTTTTGTTATGGCTCCACATTAACAATAAAGACGTTGTTTAAAATTGTTATAAAATTTCATAAATACAATGTTTATTTTTTGTGCTCTTTAATTTTTGCTTTTTTAATTTTATGAAGTGGCAAATAAATTGTTGCTGCTGCTAATGGTCTTATTGTTGTTGTTGTTGTTGTCGTCGTTAGTAATTGTTGTTATTTAATCTCAAACTGCCAGTTCATGAGGCCTTTTTGTCGTGTTTTACTTTTTACTTGTTGAAATCGTTTTTTTTTGCGATTTAATTAAAGTGTTCATTTTCAATGAGTTTTTTTTTTGTTTTTCTTTGAAAAAAATGTTTTTTTTTAATATTTTAAAATATTTTTCTTGTGATAAATTTTTGTTTGCTTAACAATTACAATGTCTTAAAAAACTACTTAAAAATTATTTATACATGACTTTATGACTAAAACTTTAAATTAAGTTTAAGATTTCGTTTTTTTTTCCTTTTTTAGCTGTTGAATTACGAAATCTTTATATTTTTGACATTGACACTAAACAAACTGCTTTTTTTTATGGCGAGTTTTATAATTCAACGTCCAAAAAAATAAATAATAAATAAACATGATAAAATTTTATTGTTTTTTTTTTCTTTTTTTTTTTTTTGGTTTCCTTTTATTCAATTAAAGATTAAAATTGAGGTAATAAATAATTTTTATACAACATTGACATGCAATTATCGAAAATATAAATTAAGCCTTGAATTTCAACTTTTTACGGCACAAATTTTTGTATTCGATCGTTTTTCACTTCACAAAAAACTTCCGTTTGAAAACGAATTTTGGAAAAGTGTTTGCTTTACAGTCATTTGCATATAAAAAAGGGCGAACAACATTCTTCCTTAAGAAAGTGTCTATTAAAAGAAAGTAATTTTACTAAAACAGTTTATTTTAAGCAGAGTCATATTTTGGACAAAAGTACCTTGCTACAAAAAGTACCTTATTACGAGAATAAGTAGGTAAGCAGGCCACTAGAGTCTCCAAAAAGTAATTTAGATTCTCCAGCTCACTTGGGTCCTGATATCGTTCCCTTTGTGCTATGAGAATAAGTGTCTATTAGAAAAAAAGCAAAAGTATTTATAGCAAAAAGCTTCTATTTGAAAATTTTTTTTTTAAAGTACCTTTTTTATAAAAAAGTACTTTTTTTTATAAAAAGTAATTTAAAAAAATTCCTACAGTTGAGTTTTTTCACTATATTAGCTTCTAATATAGATACCAATCAAAAACTATAAGCAGCTTGTTTTCTATGTTTTCCAGCTGTCTATATGTCGACATTTCATAGGTACGACCCTAATCATCATAGTTTTGACAGTTATTATTAAAGCATTTTTCTTTTAAAATTCTCAATAATGTATTTACATTGTCGGAATATAAAGTTGAAGGTTTGAGAATATCTTTCAAAAATTTCGAAACTGATTTGAACTGATGATTAGCGTAGCTCCTATGAAATGTTGACATATAAACAGCTAGGAAACATAGAAAACAAGCTGTTTATTATATTATAAATTATTAAGATTTAATAAACTAATTTGATTGCAGATAGCGGTTAGGATTCACAAAAAGAAATGCTGACTTATACACTCACAAAAAAATGCATCTTCATATTGATGACGGCGGGTCATCACTCTTTGCCCCTCCTCACAACCTATTTTCCTAGTTCTGGTACAATGCACTGCATATGTAGGGGCCATCCCCTGAGTACGGGCAAACACTTACTCCCCTTGCACTGATTCAATTATTAAACAAGTTGGAGTTGTAAAGTTTTTAAATCGAAAAATCGTGTTCTATTCCACTATTAGTTGCCATTCGAAAAGCATTTTTTCACATTCAATTTAAAATTGTACAACGTATTTGGAAAAGTTCGTGCTTAAATTATTATTTCACATTTAATTAAATTTTCGAAAGAAAAAGAAAAAAATATATATATTGTAATGTGATCATGAGTTCACAAAAACGTGATAACACTTTTCTTCCCATAATAACTCTGAATCATTTAAATGACAAAACAAAAAAAAAAACAAAATAATAAAATAAATAAAAAACGCCTTTATTTGGAGCCACTATCTTTCATGAAAATGACATTAAAAACCCACTTGTCTGTTTAAATTAACATTAATTTAAAATTTGTTTAAATTATATAAATTGAACAAAAAAAACTTGTTAATATTTTTAAGCAAATAACTGCACAATACCCCTCTCGCTCTCTCTCTCTCTCTCTCTCTCTCTTTGCCAGCGCTAAAGGCGTTAATTATACTAATGAGCACTAATCTTTATTTAAATTTTTATTTAAAAATTTCTTTTTCATTCTTTAACAAATATTTGTCAATACCTGAACGATGATGAAATTCAAACGAAAACAAGAATTCTTTTAATTAAATTTTTTTTTTAATAAAATTTAAAGACTTTAATATGTAATTCCTTGAAGAGATTAAAGCCATTAAATTTAAACAAAAAAAATCAAAATTAGTCATGTATTAAAAATTCATTGATCTCTTTTGTGCTAATTTATAAAATCGAATGTACAAATCTTTTGTGTTAATTAAAATTTTAAAAGTTGAGCATAAAAATATTTTGATATTAAAATTTAATTACTTAACTTGGGATGTAAGAATTTGATTTTGATTGAAAATTTAATTTAAAATGTATGGAATATTTAATTAGGTGATTGTGTGTGTTTTCTTTCTTTTTTGGAAAAGCAATTGAACTCACTAGCGAGGAGAGATCAGCAGTGCGATTCTGTAAATTTTATAACGATAATCGAATCGTTAAAATAATTATAACGATATTTTATGGAATTTGTTGTTCTGTTTTTAACAATATTCGCCCTCGATCAATATCAGTTGTTAATTTTACTGCCAATTGTTGACAACTTAAAGACAAACATTTTCTTGTTGTTTATTCAATCGTTAAGGCCGGTACGGAGTTCTTACAAAAATTCACGTGTGAAAATATACATTTATTTCTACACGGAAAAATGATTGTGTAGATTGGTGTAGAAAAGCTATATGTATATATGAATACTCTTACCTCATGCCATGTTTACCGTCCAAATATACGGCAAACAATTCTTACACCATTTTATTAACAATTTGTCAAAAATTCCGTAGGTTTTTATATTTATGCATGAACATTAATTTTTGTTTTAGTTAACGAAAAAAAGTCTCCACTTTTACTTTTAACTTACCTGCAATAATAATTTTTTTTTTTACTTTTCTTTAAGAACTCCGTAACTCGGTATGCGGAAATTTACATAAGGAATTTACCAACCTCAAATTCCGTAACAGTTCTTATGGGAAACTGAATTTCCGTAAGAACTGCGTACTGGCCTTTAAAACGTATTTTTTTTATTCTTCGATGAAATAAAGTGCCAATAATCTGATTTTTAATACATAAAAATATTTATTAAATACATAAATTAATGCATAAAATATTTATTAAACTCTATATACATTTTCAAAAACAATAATTCCTGTCTAATTTTTTCAAAGTTCAAAGGAAAACTGAAAACAGAATTGATTAAATAAATCTGTACTGCGATTCTGCAACTTTTATAACGATAATCGAATCTTTAAAATATTTATAACAATATTTTATCTAATTTGCTATTTCGTAACATATTTTTAACGATATTCGCCGTAGATCAAAATCAGCTGTTAATTTTACTGCCGATTGTCAATTTTTTAAAGACAAAAATGTTCTTGTTGTTTATTCAATCGTTAAAGTGTATTTTTTTATTAAATTGTGCTTCGATGAAATAGAGTGCCAATAATCTGATTTTTATTACATAAAAATATTTATTAAATACATAAATTAATACATAAAATATTTATTAAACTCTATATACATTTTCAAAAACAATGATTCCTGTCTAATTTTTTCGAAGTTCAAAGGAAAACTGCAACAGAATTGATTAAATAAATCTGTACTGCGATTCTGTAAATTTTATAACGATAATCGCATCCTTAAAATAGTTACAACGATATTTTATCGAATTTGCTATTCCGTAACATGTTTTTAACGATATTCGCCGTCGATCAAAGTCAGCTGTTAATTTTACTGCCGATTGTCGATATCTTAAGGGCAGTACGGAGTACTTCCGGAAATGTAGGTTCCCATAAGAACTATGTGTAAAAAAAGAAGCTGGTGAGCCCATACACTCATGGAAAAACTGTGATAACTGTGATAGCTGTGATGTATTTTAACATCAATGCAATGCGAAATATCATCATTTTTGACCCCATGACACTTTTCATCGCTGTGATGTCAACCATTACATCAGTTGCTCTAATTATCAACAGTGGCAATTAAAACAATTATTTAATCAATGAAACGTCATACTGACATCATGGGAATGCTTTATGGGAATACGTTTAATGTAAGCATGTAATCAATGCAAGGAAACTTCAATACCGAAGATATTACTAAATGAAGACAATGTAATGACAAAATATAATCAACAAAATGGCGCACTAACATCGGACCAACTATAATTTGGATTCAATCTCATTGATGTGATAGCTCATTAACATCAGAAAAATGACACGTGAAGTAAATTTGATGACAACATATCATCAATACTATGGCACGCTATCATCAACATTAAACTCCGGTTCAATTTAATGCTTTCGAAAGTATGTTCAAACCCGTAACTTTATATTCTACCATCTTCAAGAAATCAATGAGAATTAAAAATGTTCTAATAATACTTTTGATGACTTCCTGCCATCAATACAATGTCTGTGTGGCGCATTATCATATTTCAATTGTGTGTATGCTGTGTATGAGGAAATATTCTCTTTCTTTGCTCCGTAGTTCTTCTTTTTATTTTACTCTCACGCTGTCATTATGTAACTAACGTCGCATATGATGACTAAATGTCATTAATTTGATGCATTTATTTCTACTTCTTAAAAATTAATTTAAATTTAAAAATAATAATTTTAACAACCTAATTCCTCTTCAACAATAAATAGAAAATATTATAGCACTATTTAAGCTTTTCTTATAATCAATTTTGACAAATTAGATGTATTAGTTATACCTATCAATAAAATGTATCATTGAATTGATGTCACCACAGTAGTAGCATTGATGATACTCAATATATGACAAAATTGTCTGATGACTTTTGTTGTTGAGATTGATGTCAGTTTTTTTTTATTACTGATGACTATTTACATATTATTGATGTCACACTTCTGATGACCCGCCGTCATCAATGTGAATATGCTTTTTTCTGTGAGTGTAGGAAGTCTTTTCTTTTGCAAATAAATTTTGTCATCATATTTGAAATATCTGTTGTCTCCTAATGCAAAACTTTAAAATTCTTAAAAATAAATCTGTGATCATGTTTGTATATTCAGCAAAGTTGTCCCATTTCTTCTCTATTGCTTTTAGAGCTAGGTCCATATTGTTAAAATATTTACATGAATAATTGTACATATGAAAAGAAGAAGGTTTGTATTGGTAATTTTATGTATAAGAATATGCATACATACATATTCTTAGATAACATACATATTATTATTGAACAAAACTGATGCTTTTTGAGTGCTAAAAGCAAACTTTTGTGTTAACCAACTCTGCTTTATGCAAAGCAGAATTGGGAATATGATTAACTCGGGTTGAGTTAATTATAATGATGTGGGGAAAAGAAATAAAATAAAAGAGGATTTATTATTTCTTTTCAATAAATCTACTAGGTTATATTTATTATTCACCTGAGTTGCAGGGTAGTGCTCGTATGTTAACAAATGGGTTGTAGTAGGGAAAAAAATTTGTTGATCGCACTAGCAGTCTTCAGGTTATCTCGATGGTAAGTAAGTTTTTTTTTCAAAAAAACCGGAAATGATCCAAATTGACACTTGGAAAGTTTCCAATTGATTAGACTTGCCACTGCGAACAACTTTACATAGTGGTGAGTATACACATAAGGTAATTCAAATAAATAATTATTAAGTATTAAGTAAGTTAATATAATGGTAAGTATTAGATAATTAAATTCATTAACACTTCATAATTATAATAATTCATAATTAATCATTAAACTATAGGGATATATATATATATATACAAATTCAACCATAATATACTAATATAGCTATATAATATCAAATCCAAAATAGTTTTGTCCAAAGTAGTTTGGACAATTATATATGAATTATATGTTTATCATTACAGAAATTTATTTAAAACGCCTGGATATTGGTCGCTTTGGTTCGGGTTTTACGTGTTTGTAGTAAGAATTAAGCGTTGATAAATAATAAATATGTAAAATAAATAATAAATATGTATAGATAAATAATAATAATGATAGTTCAACATTATTTCGATTGAATGTGATAATAGTTGTAACGAATTACATTCGTTTGATTGTTTCTGGGGTTTTGTTATCAACTCTGTTTCAGCGTTGCCCAATTTGATCTATTTTTTTTATTACCAAGCTGGTGGCAGCCTTGTTGAAGCGGCCATTTGATTTCAACAGTCATTCTAGATTTTCTGCCGAACACGCCACAATTAATTGAAGAGGACAACCCACCAGCCTGTTGAAGTTAGAATTGTGTAAGTTTTATGGATTTAACTATACATGATTGCACCTTTACAATTAATGTAAATTGTTTATATATGTAGATAATAAAACCATTAAAACCATATAATACTACTACATTTGGTGTTTTATTATAATTCCCAACTTCGACAAAGTTACTGCCGTAACTGATAGCCGCCTTCAGAACAATAGTGTTTAAGACTTTTAGATTAAATGAGTAGAAATGACAATATTATATGTTTGACTGTAACAGATATATGGTTACCAAATAATTATATATATTGGGAAATTATATAATATTGGTTCTTGGATTTACTTAGCTCATCAAATAACATTTCAACTGAAACCACTTTTTATATGGTTGTACAATATTATATGGTTGACTGTAACAGATAAATGGTTACCAAATAAATATATGATTTAATTATAAAATATTGGTTCTTGGATTTACTTAGTTCATCAAATAACATTTCAATTGAAACCAATTTTTATATGGTTGTTTATAACCATATAATGCAACAATAGTATGTTGCCCTTAGAATATTGTTATATCAACCATATTTTTTTCTGCGTGTACTTTCATTGACATATTTCATAATTTTATTATTATTTAAGTTCGTGTAGCGCTAAAAACATCACCTTATATATATGTATATACCTGCATTACACTTTTTTTGCCTTTTTCCAATCCATTATTTCTATAGATTTCTTTTGCTACTTTTGTTGTCAGTTCAAATAAATGTTTGTTTGCTGTCGCATTAAAAAAAAAAAGTTCATCGAATTTATATTTCAATTTATTATTTGAATATTAATTTAATCTCATTTTTTTTTTGCATGTTTTTATATTTATGTATTAATTATAGTGGTTTGTATTTTTATATTTTTATTGAGAAATTGTATACTTTCAAGGGAATTTGTAATAAAATTATTTATGCAAGTTTGTGTTTCATTAAAAATGCAAATAAAAATGATAATAATTGAAATTTATAAAATGTGGGAAATAACCGCTTGAATATGTAACTTAATGAATTGCAAAATATTTGCATTTTATGATTAAATACTCTGATGGTATTGTAAAGACGAATCCATAAAAGTTATCATATAAAATATTAAGCTCTCGAACTCAATTTACATGAAATATTGGCAAAACGTTTACAGAATTCAATAATGACTGGGCTGCCCACACCTGGTGCAGGGACAAAATTATGCTTTCCTTTTCGTAGTTTCAATGCGTTTGTTTGCTGCAAAGGAATTCGCGAATGGAAGGGAACTTTTTGAGTTATTATTGATTGTCCACTACGGCGAGAATAAATGCAAAAATTTTAGTCTATATATTCATTGTGTGATGCTGCAGTGCCAGTGAGATCACGGGTTGCTGCCGCTCAGCCGCCCTTATTAAGCGATCCAAACCAATGGATTCCGCAGCATTCTTAAGAACTGGGCGAATTTTGCGGAAAGATCTTGATTTACACCCATACAAGATCAAACTGGCTCAAGAATTGAAGATGAACCATTTCACGCGACATACGTTCTCCGATTGAGCCTAGAAGAAGATGCGCCAAAATGAGGAATTTTATTGCAAAATCATCTTCAGTGACGAAACTAATTTTTAGCTCAATTGTTTCGTTAATATGCAAAATATGCGTTATTGATCTGTTCACATTTTTCGCGAATTCTCACTTCATCCACAAAAAATAACTGTTTAGTGCGTTTTGCATCCGAACGGCGTCATTGAAACATATTTTTTCGTCGACAATAATGATTGTCAAGTTACTGTGAATGGCGATGGTTATCACTCCATGATTACCGGTTGCTTTTGTCTCGAATTGGAAAACAAGGACTTGGACGACATGAGGTTTCAACAGGATAGTGTCAGAAGTCACACAACACACAACCGATTCGTTGAAGAACAAGTTTGGTGCGCATGTTATATCAAGAAATGGGCCAGTGAATTGGCCACCTCATTCGTGTGACTTACATGCAGGTATATATAGGTATAGACCTAACTTGAAACGCAGTTAAAACATGAAGTTAAAACTTGCTGTTTAAATATCTGTCTGTTAAAATCGGCATACACGTAGTGATGTTAGAGTTATAACTTTTCATAGTAAAACAATAAAAAATGGCGAAAAACAACTAAAAATAGCAGGTTGTTGTCAATTTAAGTTATAACAGAGTTTCCAAATGAAATGTTTTAACAATCAAGTTATAACTTTAACCAAACTTCAACATGAGCGGTCCACATTTAACTTTAACTTGAAGTTAGCGTTAAAATTAGTGTTTTCATGTCAGGTGGAGACTGCACTTTAGGGCCGCTAGATTTTTTCTTTGAAACTACGGCAAACAATTGGTCTACTGGAAGAACTCAGAGCCAACGGAAAATCGTTGGTCTATTGTTATAACTCAAAGCGAACATTGGACGAGAAATTGCAATCGTTACGGTCAACATTTGTGAACGAGTCATCGAAAATTAGGTCCAACACGAATCGACTGCTCGTGTTCCGTTTATAAATGTTTTGACTGTAGTTCATAAAGTTTTGGATATATCGCAAATGGTTTACGTTTTATAAAGAAAAAAAGTTCAAGTTCTCAGTGGAAAGCCCTTTTGATATTAGAAGTCATTGAGATTGCAATCATTCATAATTATGGAACCTGAATAATTTGTTGAATTCACAAGCTCAGTCGTATCGTGTATCGATGTATTTGGAGAGAAAATTTCAAACACAAATATTAAACTCACTAGAAACTAGATTACTGGCTGTTCACAGACCTGAAAATATGATCGCTGGTAAGAAATTTCACACAAATGAGGAGGTTATCGCTGAAACTGAGGCCTATTCTGAGGCAAAAGATAAATCGTTCTACAAAAGTGGTATCGGAATATTACAGCAACACTAGAATGATTGCGCTGTTCTTGATGGAGTTTACATTGATGAATAAAGCTAATTTTGAATCAAATTCCACAATAGTATGTGGCTCTTAGAATACACTCATACCCCAGTTTGCATCGTTTCGAAGTTGCGTCTTTTTCAAATTTCCGTAATAGCGATGTTACGTCAGTGTTTGCTTGAATTTACGTCACATGGCTTCGAAGTTGCGTCGTTGGTGCTTCCATTTGCGTCGTTAATAAGTGTTTGTATGTACAAAGCAAATATAGAAAAAGGGGATTTCCTGCCGAAAAATAAATAATAAAAAAATAAAATATCGGTATAGACTTTTGATTTTTCATTTATGTACAAATCTTCATTTATGTATTAATCTTAATATTTGTATATTTTTATGTGCTTTTTATGAATTGTTATTTTTTATTTTAATAAAAAGTATTCTTACACAAATAATAACAAAACATTTATATTTTTTCTATTGAAAAAACAATTTTTTTTACTAAAGTTTTGAGTCTCGAAACGAAAATTAATACAAATGTATGGAAATCAGTGATTCGGTTTGCGTCGTTTCAGTTTGCGTCACGCTTTTGCGGTCCCAGTTAGCGACGCTCACCGGGGTATGAGTGTATTGTCTTGTCAAACATATCGCTCGTTTAATGCAACATAGTCATATTTCAAAAAATTAGTTTTTCGAGTTAACAATGCAGAATTGTTAACAGTACCATATTTTATATTGTACCAAAAATATATTCAAATTATTTTAATACCGTTTCCTTTAGGAGATAAGCTATGTACATACGGTTGTAAGATGTTACAATATTGTAAGATCTGGCAACATGCTGACAATGAAAAATTGTCCCGCAGAAGTAAATTGTGTGTTCAGACTCCGGTCTGACAAATAATTCATCTGACAACAAAAATCGTCAGTTCACACGGTTGTCAGATTGTTAGATGAAAAAAATTGCCAGACATGTTGTCAGGCATTGCCACTTATGTATATCAACAACCATCTGTTTGGCAGTGCTGCCCATCAAACTTTTTTCAGTCAATGATGCCATTGTCAGGTGCATTAATTTTATACATCTGACAATTAAAACTGAGCTTACAATACCAGCCAATTATCTGGCAATGCTGACAAAGAGTGTTCTCACGATTGTCAGATGCCTGACAACATTGTCGTCTTACAATTGAATGACAATGGGTTTTCTGACAACTTTGTGAGTTAAAAATTGGCCGTTCACACGATTGTAATACATTTTCAGACAATTTTACTGGCAATATTGTAGAATCTGACAACCGTGTGTACGTAGCTAAACATTCTAGAAAAAATTTCTACGACTTGTATGGAAACTAAAAATTTGAAATGTGTTTTTTTTTATCTTGCACCAAAACTCAGGGGATGAACCCCTTCAGTGCATTGTACTGGAAC
Organism: Thecocarcelia acutangulata; assembly: GCA_914767995.1. Taxonomy (NCBI): domain Eukaryota; kingdom Metazoa; phylum Arthropoda; class Insecta; order Diptera; family Tachinidae; genus Thecocarcelia; species Thecocarcelia acutangulata. Next base: position 31,146,601 of record OU612094.1, on the reverse strand, counting down.
TAGGATAACCCAATAATGATGTTTTTTTTTATATTTTCTTTTCAATTTACATATACACCCATACCCCGGTTTGCGTCGCTAATTGGGACCGGAGAAATGAGACGCAAGCCGAAACGACGCAAATCGAAGCCGAATTTTTAAATTTTTTTTATTTTCATTTAATTAGTTCAGGTTTTAAAAATTTTAGCTAAAATAAAAGATTTTTCAATGAAAATATTTTTTTTATTTATATATTTTTTTTAATAATCTTTATTTAACATATAACAATTAATAAACAATACTAAAAAAAAAGACGGAAGTCGAAGCTCATGCGACGCAATATCGAAGCCATGCGACGCAAACTGAAACAAAAACGACGCAATATCGAAACCTCAGAAATTTCCAAACGACGCTATATCGAAACGACGCAAACTGAAGCGTCTCAAACCGGGGTATTGGTGTATACATATGTATTTGGGTACTACATCAGTGCAAAAGATGGGGGGTTACAATATGGAAAATTCATATATTTACATAAATATTTTTAATTACATATATATAGTTTTATATGGATTTAGTTTATGAATTCACTTTGTGTCATATCATTTCTAGATTAAGTAGGCCTAAGGGCTTGTTATGATGAGGAGGAAAGTGGAAGTAGTGTTTGTGGAGGTTTAACTTTAACAATAACAACACGAAAGACTACAAGAAACTCTATTACAGCATTTAAAATGTGGGATTAAATCAGTTTAAACTGATCAGTGCCCAGTGCTTGCTCCAAACAAGTTTTTTTTTAGTTATGACTATGTTGCAATAAAGGAGCGCAATAATTTTTTCTATCTGTATGACACACACACATATATTTTTCTCCTTTTATGCCAGAATTTCTCTATAAGTATATGCAACACCTTAATTTGCCTCAAAGAAGTCTGCATTAATCCTTAAATAATCAACTGCATTCAAGCAAAACTAGATCTGTGCCAGCATGCAGAATTATAACTCTAAAGTCAAATATTTCCTTATCAATCATTTTTCACATATATTTAACAATTATTAAACTCAAATAACAACTGCATAACGAACATTTTGCAAATATCAGCCACAAGTTGTGTAGATTAAGCAAAAATTCCATTAGACCTCTTTTAGCTTTATCGTTATTTATTGACAAAGAAACAGCATTATCAAAGTTTGGCTTTTTTTCTTTTGAATTTTTTTATTATTTTTATTTTTTATTTTTTTTTGTAACAATTGCCCATAAATTTCAAAGATATAAATCATTAAAAAAAAATTTTTGCACACACAGATGCATAAAACCGGCAAACAAAACCGCCAAAACATAAATTTTACGAAAATGAATGACTAGATAAAATTATAAAGAAAAAACTAAAACAAGGTGAAACCAACTAAAAAATATTGTTTAGCAACCAGTATGAAAATTAAAAATAAAGAAAAACAAATTTTTTTTTGTACCAACAGCAACAACAACAACAACTGAAATTAGCTATTCTACCATTATATACAATTTAAGCCACGATATATTTGAAATGTTGTTTTGATTATGCCTAAAAACATAAATTAAATTAAAAAAAAAAAAAAAAATTTATAATAAATTAAACTTAGAGAGAGAGAATACTAATCATTGCTAATGCTAATAATAAATTTCTATATGCCAGCATGTAAAAACCACATTTTTCCGAAACCAAATCATACGCTCATAAAATTCATTAAGTAAGATTTGTTTGGCTCTAGACAACAAACCAATTTTTTTTTTTTTTTACTTTTTTTTTTTTTTTGTTATAATTGTATACAAATTTATTATGCTAATTAAGTTTTTGTTTTATTAAAATGCAAGTTTTTTTTTTTTTTTTGTTATTCGAATATTACATATGAATGAGCTGACATAAAAATAATTATGCACAAAATATTTATTTAATTTGTGTTTGTCTACCAAGTTTCTTTCTTTTTTTTTTTTTTTTTTTTTTTTTTTGTCGGAAAAAAAAAACTTTTAAAAACGTGACATTTGCCAATTTATGCTAGGAACACAACTACGACCAACTTCGCCCATCGCGACGAATTCGCCGACAAATATTCATTGTATAAATTCGTCGTGTGAAGCACCAAGGCGAATTTATAAGGTGAATGCAAGCGGGAAGGCGAATTCAGTACCATGTATTTTGTTATTGTCAAGGCGAATTTATACAGGTGAATGCAAGCGGAAGGGCGAATTCAGTTTTGTTATTGTAAAACATATCGTGAATGTCAAAATCTAAATTCGCCTAAGATTGTTCAGCTGGGAAATTATTTTATATAAACGTTAAATATAAACTTTTATAATTGTTTGTAACGAGTGATTTTTTTGCTATTATCTTTTTGGCAACACTAGTTTTGACAGCTCACGCACGTTTTGTATCTTGTGTCACTGTCAAACATCTTCAGTTTGGTCTATAATTTAATCATGAATCGTCTTACAAACGAACAACGCTTGCAAATTATTGAATTTTATTACCAAAATGCGTGCTCTGTTAAGAAAGTTCATCGCGCGCTTCTTCCACTTTATGGTCAGTTTAATCGACCTACTGAGGCTTCTATTCGGGCTATTGTAAAAAAATTTCGCACCAAATTTACATTGTTGGACATTAAACCACCAACACGCTTACGTAGAGTGCGAACTGAAGAAAATATCGCAGCCGTATCGGCCAGTGTTGGTGATGACCGTGAATTATCGATTCGGCGCCGTTCGCAGCAATTGGGCCTCTGATTTGGGTGTGAAGCCTTATAAGATACAGCTGGTGCAAGAATTAAAGCCAAACGACCTACCACAACGCCAAATTTTTGGTGAATGGGCTCTTGAAAAGTTGGTGAAGATCCACTTTTTTATCGAAGAATTGTGTTCAGCGACGAGGCTCATTTCTGGTTGAATGGATACGTGAACAAGCAAAACTGCCGTATTTGGAGTGAAGAGCAGCCAGAAGCATTGCAAGAGCTACCAATGCATCCACAAAAAACAACCGTTTGGTGCGGAGAATGGGCTGGCGGCATCATTGGGCCGTATTTCTTCAAAGATGATGCGAATCACAACGTTACTGTGAATGGTGAGCGCTACCGTGCGATGATAACAAACTTTTTTTTACCCAAAATGGAAGAGCTTGACTTGCATGACATGTGGTTTCAACAAGACGGTGCCACATGCCACACAGCACGCGAATCAATGGACCACTTGAGAGGCGAGTTCGGTGAACAGTTTATTTCACGCTTGGGACCAGTCAATTGGCCGCCCAGATCGTGCGATTTAACGCCTCTAGACTATTTTTTGTGGGGCTATGTTAAGGCTAATGTCTATAGCGACAAGCCCGCTTCGATTGACGCACTGGAAGCCAACATTATTCGTGATATACCGGCCGAAATGTTGGAAAGAGTATGCCAAAATTGGACTAAGCGGATGGACCATTTGAGGCGCAGCCGCGGCCAACATTTGCATGAAATAATCTTCAAACATTAAATTATATCGATCCAAATAAATATTTCATTCATTTTTCTGAATTTTATGTGTTTTTTTTTTAAATTTCCGATAGTTCTTATAAAATCACCCTTATTTTGTTATTGTAAAACATATCGTGAATGTCAACATCTAAATTCGCCTTAGATGGTATAGCTGGGAAAAAATTTTATATAAACTTTTACAATTGTTTGTAATTAAAATCACAGATTATATTAGTTTTTCACTTCTAAATTCCCACAAATTTCTTGAAATTGCAGTAAATCATACAAAAAATCTTCAGATTAAAATGGCGCGAAAAAGTTTGTAAACAAAAGAAAAAAAAATTTGACAGTCTCATTGGAAAAAACGCGAGAAGCAAAAAATAAGTTCACCTAGTAATGAATTCACCTTGTGAAGCACAATATCAACGAACATTGTTTACATTCCATGCAAAGAAAAAAAAATGAATATAAATACTAAGGTGGCCATATTAAAATTAAACCTATATAAATCTTATTCGAAATAGGGATTTTTGAACAAATTATCTCAGGTACTTTATTTTTTGAGAACATCTTCATACATATTTCACTACATGGATTAATATAAATCATGAAAAATACTATGTCATGAAAAATACTTTTTTTTATGTAAGAAACCTGGTCACCTGATACTGCTTTGTTCGTCGTTCGCTGACAAAACAATTAGAAATGAATCTATTTCAACTTTCGCTGAGTATGACGAGTTTCGACCAACGCAATGATTGTGTGCATTTTCATATACACGAATGCGTTTTATTTTTGGCGACAAATATTCGCAACCAAATATTCGTCGTTCGTCGCAGTTGTGTTTCTAGCATTAAACATTTTGAAATTTCTTAATTTCTTGCCATAATATACAAAAAAATAAAAATTCAACTCAAATCGCTGAATCGTATTTATTAATCGGGGTATTAATGGGCGGAACAAACTCAAGAAATGAAATAACAACATATACAATTATTTTTACTCGCGATCATAAATACTCATCCTGATGCTTATAACGTCAAAGCAAAACTTGTGTATGATTCCTTATGTGGATGAATCCCCATTGAGCTCTCTTTGTTTTACATTCACTTTGTCGAATATTTCCAATCGCTGTTTATTAATTCGCATCCATAAATAAATACCCAGCGAGAGCTTGGTAATGTGTTGCACTTACCTAAGAACAGCGTTGTCAACTTTGCAATTTCAAAACGAACCAAAATGGGGGGAAAAGCGCGTTATTTCAACAAAAAACGCACCGAATTTTGAAATTTTTAATTTAATTTAAAAAAAAAAAACCTATTTTGGGTTTTAAGAAGTACAAAATTTTTACCTTTTAAGCGGCTCTTATACAATCAAACTGAGTCTGATAGCACCGCCTGTGTGGCATGCCATCAAATAGCTGGAATACGTGTTTGCCAAACTTGGCTTTGAGATAATGTTAGTTTTATAATAATTAAAACAATATTTTATAAAATTTATTAATAAGCCATATAATTTATTTATATTTGCTGTCGACTGAAATCAGCTGTTACTTTTATTGATTATTATCAGAAATTGATTAAAAGTTCTCGATATCTGTTAGCAGAGTATAAACAAATAATAGACCCCGTAATTCAACAAAAAGCCTATTTCGCCCTTTCAGAAAATTTGCTCCTGTCAATGTTGTCGGACGAAAATAAAAAAGTGAGAGAGTTCGCAACAAAAAGAATTCTAGAATTCTCTTCATGTACTGGAAAGCAATCATGTGTATTTCAAGTACCAAAATATATTTTAATTCGAATAACTATACTGGTCTAATAAATTGGCAGAAAACGTTTTTTAATCTCCAGTTCTTCGGAAGGTCACTAATGAAGAGTTAAACGTATTTATTAAAACTATAATTTTTTTTTTGTTAAGCGTTTTTATTTATTGAATCTTTAAAATGAACTAAAATTTGTATTCAAATCTTAATACTAAGTATAAAAATAAAAGAATTAATAAAAAAAAAAATAAAATGTGCTTTTTACTTACGTCCAGCCAATGCTAGACAAAAAGTTCTATTATGCGGGAGCAATATCGGTAGAATCACCTATTGAACGTTCTGATGGTGGCAACGGTATCCCTTCTTCTCAACCGACTGTGGCCGCCAAAATTAAGTATATTACGCGCAAGAGGGTTTGGATGAAGTTCCAGTTTACTGACATACCTTGTCACGTACTTAGAAAACTCCTCTTCTACCAGCGGAGCACTCAGATCTTTATAAATTCGTGAATTTTTTACATACCATGGAGCTGCAGTAATCGTTCGAAGAATTTTGTTTTGTCGCCTTTGAATTTTTTCATTGTTTGACGCTGAGGCGGTGCCCCATAACTGAATTCCGTAGCACCATATGGACTTTAGAATTGCATTGTATAACAGAAGTTTCAATGTCCAGTTCCTGCCCATAAGCCAATTTAATTGCGCTGCTTTTAGTTTTAACTGAGTGACCTTTGCTTCGATGTGAGACTTCCACGTTAGCCTATGGTCCAGGTGAATACCAAGGTACTTGACTTCATTGTGCTGCGGAATAGGTGAGTTGTTAATTTGGATATGCGCACATGTTTGCTTACGCTGTGTGAATGTAACATGAGTACATTTTTGTTCATTAACCCTGATTTTCCAAAGCTTCAGCCATTTTTCCAATATTGAAATAAATTCCTGTAAATTTCGTGAAACTAATTGGTGATTTTCATGAACGCTCAAAAACGCTGTGTCGTCTGCAAAAGTTGAAGTGTGGATTCCAGATGCCGTTGGCATGTCAGAGGCGTAAATCAAATATAAAGTAGGCCCAAGTATGCTACCTTGGGGAACTCCTGCCTCGATAGGTTGAGTTGGGCTTATAAAATCACCTTCTCTGATAACAAATTTCCGTCCAAATAAGTAGCTTTCCATAAGCTTGTGAGTATTAGCAGGCAAGTTCAATTTTATTTTGTATATCAAGCCGTCGTGCCACACTTTATCAAAAGCTTGAGAAATGTCAATGACTAGAGCTGAACAATACTTCTTCTCCTCAAAGGTCTGTCTTATGACATTGTCTAGTCTGTGCGTTTGTTCTATGGTGCTGTGTTTAGCCCGAAAACCAAATTGATGATCAGGGATGCATCCCACATTGTTCAATATTGGACTCAACTTAACCATTAACAATTTTTCGAATAGTTTTGAAATTGTTGGTAGTAGACTTATTGGTCTATATGATTCTACCTTAGTCGGATCCTTCCCTGGCTTGGATAATACTGCAGGATAATACTCAAGGCGTAAAATAGCGTTAAAAATAAAAAGTAGAATTCTTTTAGCTGCACGAGGTAACTGTTCAAGCATTTTGCCAGTAATTTGATCAATACCTGGAGCTTCCCTGGTGTTTATATTACTGATACCTTGGTCTACATCTTGAAACTATAAATGGAAAAAATATGACTTTCTTAAAACTACCATGTCATACGGAAGCTTTAGAACGCACTGTAAAAATAGTGACAAAAGCATCCATGTCTTTATGTGTTAGAAAATCTAGAGAGGGCTTAATACCAACAAAATTTGAACCAAGAAAAATTATGCCCAGATTCGAGAGCAAAAGAGATTTCATGGTCAAAAAATAATTAAATTACATTTAAAAACTTTAGTGCAGAAATTTGTTGTGAAAATGTATTAATTTTTAATAACAAAATTATAAAATATTTTAAATATTAAAGATAAAAAAAGAAAGTGCTTTCATGAAAATCGCAGAAACTTTAAGCCGCATGTTACGCGCGCCGATTTGAATTTTACTAAGTTCAAAACTTCAGACACATTTGTGTCTGGTTTATTTGTTCATTGGGGTAAATATACACATCTACAGAACAACGGATAGAATGGTATGGAAGTTTAAGTTTCCCAGCTAGCTCGAAGGGATATGGCTTGTGGTTTCTCGACCCGAAAATTCTGGCACGTAACACATAAAAATCTGCCTTCATACCTTTAACAGTCAAAATAGATTTATTTATACAGTTCGTTTCATTAAACGGAAATGGCAAGCTGTTATGCCTCTTTGGGGTACAATTTTTCCCACCCTGCTGAAATAATTTCACACGCCTGTGACCGTTAGGTATCCAGTGTTTGATTTACGGCCCCTAAATGTAACCCGTGTACTACGTCACCTTACCTTTGCGTCTCCATCTTGGCATTCTTCAATTATAAAATTAGTGCATTCCTTTTGTTTGATTCATTTTATTAAATTGACAATTCATATGTGCTTATGATTACCTATGCTAAGGGAGTACAATATGGATAAATTATTTGTATGTGAATAAGATTACAAAAAAAAAAAATCGGATATAAACATATGAATTCATTTCCGCGGAAATTAAATTATTTATATGTTTATAAGCAAAGTATTTCCGACCGGGTATATGATGTTTATTACAAAAAAAAAAAAAAAGGATATGTACCTGGTTTAATTAATACTTTGGTTGTAAAGTCTAGTTAAACCTCGAGGTAAGTATAAGTAGATATAGATATATTAGCGTAAATATAGGTTAAGTTAAGACAATTTTTAAATAATTACAAGTTATGCATAGTAGTCTAAAATAGAATAAGAGTTAGGAAATTTTATGGTAATTTTAAGGATCAAGTCTACTGATATTATATATAATATAGGGGTACTTAAGTATTTGCCGGTCCGATGATGATGCTGATGATTTGATGTGGCTGATGTGATTTGCACGATGAGGTAAATGATGCTGCAGGTTGTGTTGTCTGCGGAATTTCTGATGGCCATTTCTATGGTGCTGCACACAATGTGTTATTGTCTTCACTTTATTTGCATATACGTTGCATATACGTTGTTTTATTTTAACATTTCACTTGTTTTGTTCAACAATTTGCTGCGTGTCAAGGTTGTGTGTTTTTCTTTTTTTTTTTAATATATTCGTATACAAATTATTCCTTTTTTTCCTTTTGTTTGATTCATTTTCCGAATTGTTAAACTTTTTTATTCACGTAGGAAACTTTGCAACTGTCCTACTTTTATAAAAGAAAATCATTGATATTAAGTTATTTGCCTCTAGACACATTTTGTTGAGGACTTGCACTTTTTATGATCAAATGCTGTCTGAGTGTTCTCGAAAAACTCCAAAATATCCCGCGTCTTCTTTCTTTTTCCTTTTCTCCCACATTCGATCATTACGTGATTTGAACAAGTCTGGTAGCTCCATATTGCAATTGCTAAATAACGTCTTGTGTCCCCCTTTTGAGGTGACATTCGCACATGGCCTGATTTTGGAAAATCACTGTTAGTTTTTCTTTTGAACCAATCACATGTGACATTTCTGATTGGTTCAAAAGAAAAACTAACGGTGATTTCCCAAAATCAGGCCATGTGCGAATGTCACCTCAAAAGGGCGGACACAAGACGTTATTTAAAAATTGCAATATGGAGCTACCAGACTTGTTCAAATCAGGCAGGGTTCTCGCACTTCGTAAATGCGATGACAAGACATTAGCTAATATAATGCCATGACATATGAATTTTGTGGCGACAAAAAAAAAATTCGTAACACGCATGCGCGGGCTAAAGATATCAATTAATTGAGCAATTTTCTTTTTCAAGTATTACCTTTTTATGCCTCAGACAGCAAAATATTACTATTAGAACTTTATTAATTCATTTTTATTTTTTCCCATACTTAAGTGACCCACCTTAATATATATGTCTTCATATATCAAACTGGTTAGACTTATTAAGCGATTTATTTTTGCTCGGACTTATACAACCAACCTTCCAAAATTAACGAAAGTCCCCGAGTTGCGTACAAATATGTGTATGGATTTCCCCACTAACTCATTTAGAATTAATATTTACTCACATGTTTATTTATTCATTAAGCCTTATAAATAAATCAAAAACAAATAAATTATAATAAATTTTAATTAAAAACTTTTACTTACTCGTAATTATCAAAGCATTGTTTTTTTTCATACATTTGCTATTTATTTCATTTCCATTTAATTGAACTGTTTTTTTCAAAGCGATTTCTAATGGAATTTGTTTTTTTTTTTTTTAAAGGCTCATTAGACATTATGGTGTTATTAATTAAAAAATAAAATAATCGTGTCTATTTATAGCAAATTTTTAATTGTCTAGTGCGCATAATTTTAAATGCGAACGGGCGTGAATAGCACCGGCTTGACATTAATTCGGTCGTATCTGTTTGTTGTCCGTCTAGCTGCCTGTCTGTTGGTCTGTGCGCGTTTTTGTCGTTTGTTATTTCATTTTATTAGTCATTGTCTTAAAAAGAGATTAAATAAAATTAATGTAGTGTTTTTTATTAATTTATTATTATATACAAAATTTTTTATTTTTTTTTAAATTCATAACTTGTCATTGTTGTGTAGCAGGAATTACGCCTACAATAAACAACACAAATGATGATGAGTTTATTAAAACGGCTCCACGTGTAGAATAGTATAAGCCGTTTATGATAAATGACAGCAAGTAGTTTGAAATAAATTGTGTTGTTTCTAAAAGTTTGAAAATTAGTTGGAATTGGAAATGTATCATTTGTTACTAAATTATTTTTTAGCGAAGAAAAGTTGGCAAATAAAAATAATTACAATTTAACAAGTAAGAGCGTAATATATTCGGCTGGGCCTAATCTAAAATACCTTTCACGATAGTCTCGTGTATATATAGTGTATATTACAAATTTCAACTAAATATGCTCGGATATACTTATATGGACCGATGTCGGAAATTTTCATTTTCCATATTTATATAACCTTCTTTTATTACCAGAACAGCTTTTAAGCAGAAAAGTTGTTTAAGTTCGCTTATGCGACATTTTCATGAAAACCCCGATTTGGGCTATATCGCCCAAATCGACATCGGAAATTTTCATTTTCCATATTTATATAACCTTCTTTTATTACCAGAACAGCTTTTAAGCAGAAAAGTTGTTTAAGTTCGCTTACGCGACATTTTCACGAAAAACCCGATTTGGGCTATATCGCAGGTATATATGGACCGATATCGGAAATTTTCATTTTCTGTATTTATAACCTTCTTTTATTACCAGAACAGCTTTTAAGCAGAAAAGTTTTTTCAGTTCGTTTACGCGACATTTTCATGAAAAAATCAGTTTAGGCTATATCTCGGGTATATATGGACCGACATCGGAAATTTTCATTTTCTGCACTTGGTAACCTTCTTTTATTACTAGAACAGCTTTAAAGCAGAAAAGTTGTTTAAGTTCGCTTGCGCGACATTTTCATGAAAAATCGGTTTAGACTATATCTCGAGTATATATAGACCGATATCGGTATTTTTCATTTTCCGTAGAAGGTTACAAACCTTCTTTTATTACCAGAACAGCTTCTTAGCAAAAAAGAAAAATTGTTTAATATGTATTCATGCAAAATCGGTTTGGCTATATCTCGGGTATATATGAACCGATATCGTAAATTTGTATTTTCTATATTTAAATAAGAAAAAAGCAAAAAAATTCTTAAGTTTGCTTACGCGATATTTTCATGAAAAAATTGGTTTGGGCAAGAATTTTTCGGAAAATATCCAAATTTAATAGACAGATTAAACAAAAAGGTTATGGGAGCCACTAATGCCTCAGAACACCTGACTAGCAGACAGCTTGGTAAGTTATCAGGACCACTTTTATACAAAAATTTCGGTTTTTGTAAGCACTTGGGAACAGAGGATTCATTCAAGGCTACCAACAGAATTGAGTTATGTAGAAGACCTGAATTGGATTGTGTATTAAACTCAAGTGGTTGGCCGTATGATACGTAGAGCAAACAAGTGGGTATCAAAAAATAACCGTTATTTTTAAATCTCGTGAGTTACGTATGTTCGATTTTCTCATTTCTTTTCTCTTATGTTGGTACACACGTCTGGCAATATCAGCCGTTTTGGATTATCAGTTTGTTTTTGACAGATAAAAAGGTTAGTCGTGTTTTGGTTTGCTTTTCGATTTTTTACTATTCGAAAAAATGGATCAAACAAACTGTATTAAATTAAAATTTTTTTTGGTTTGTACTCTCCACCGGATATTCTCGAACCAACCTCGTATCGTATATAGGATTCGGCTAATTCCAAGAGGGTTTTAGTTAATCTCCCCTCACCGCGTTTTTGTTCGTACCTCTTTTACTTCGATATACCCGGTTGGCCAAAAGCCAGAGAATTTAGAGTTAAGCTCTCCTCTGCAACCAACCACGCGTAGTACGTTGCGCCCCATTAACCCACTGAGGGTTTGGAGTTGACCTCCCCTCACCGTAATTGTGGCGCAAACCGGTTTTGTTAAAAGAGAATCTTCGGAGGATTTTGAGTAAAGCTCTCCTCCGGATATTCTCGTATCTACGCTCGACCAACCTCGTGTCGTGTATATGATTCGGGATTCGTCTAATTCCCCGAGGGTTTGAGTTAATCTCCCCTCACCGCGTTTTGCGCGAATCCCACGGACTTCTACATGCACGGTCGGCCAAAGGCGATGTATTAGTTTTTGCACTGCGGTCCGTCGTATAACGCAGAAATAACTTTTAAGCAATAAACCACATTTTGTATAGAAAAATGAGTGTGTCGTGTTTTTTTATTGTTCTCTGGTCACAAATATAAATTTTTGTAATGAATCCTGGCAGCCCTGAGCTATTCCAGCCTATGGGGGAAAACCTGTCGTTACAATGGCATCGGGTTTTAGTTCAAGTTTTTCCTTTCTTAAGTTTATTTTCCTAAGAAGGATTTTTTACTATACAAATTTGCTGTAATCAATAATTATTGATTGAAGAAGACAAGAAAAATAATAATCAAATCTTTAGCTCGTAGTCGCTACACTACTCATCAGCACCCACTGGGATTTGAACTCGGGTCATGACGTATCATGATCTGTTGCTTTAACCACTCAGCCACCGAGCATTTAACTATTCTCTGTATTAAGTTTTGTGTAAAAAATGAAATTGAATGCTTAAGGACATTTGAAATGTTGGCTGTAGCGTTTGGCAAGTCTACTATGAGCACAACACTAGTTCAGTTCTGGTATAACCGGCTTAAGGTAGTACGAGAAGATGTCAATGACGGTGCTCATCCTGGTCGCCCCAGTTACGTCAACAACCGATGAAAACTTTGAAGCAGTGAAGAAAATTATTTTGGATAATCGTCGAATCACTATCAGCGAGGTTGCTGATGATATTGGCATATCGTTCGGCTCATGCCAAACAATTGTAACGCTGGAAAGTTTAAGTCAAATGTTCACAAACACTATTCCCTCTTTCCCCCTCCTGACAACCTATTTTTCTAGTTCTGGTACAAAGCACTGCATATGTAGGGGTTGTCCACTGAGTACTGGTCCAAGGAAAAAAAAATTGTTACGGTTGTTTTAGGCATGAAACGTGCGGCAGTGAAGATTGTTAAAATATTGCTAAATTTTGAGCAACAATAATATCTCATGGACATCGATCAGGAGCTGTTACACATCGTCAACAGCGATCTAGATTTCCTCAAAAAGGTTATAACTGGTGACGAATCATGGGTGTATGGCTATAACATTGAAACCAAAGCCCAATCGTTCCAATAGAAGAGTCCAGGGGTGCCAAGACCAAAACAAGCACATCAAGTTCGGTCAAATGTAAAAGTTTTGCTCATGATTTTCTGCGACTGCAATAGTATGATCCATCATGAATTTTTGCGACGTGGTCGTACGGTCAATAAGGAATACTATCTTGAAGTTGTGCACCGTTTGCGGAAAGCAATTCGTCAGAAACGCACAGAAGTGTGGAAAAACCATAATGGATTTTGCACCATGATAACGCACCAGCTCACACATCGATTCTTGTGCGTGAGTTTTTGGCCAAACACAAAACCGTTACCATGCCTCAACCACCATATTCACCAGCGTTGGCGTCCTCCGACTTTTTCTTCTTCGCACAACTAAAGACACCGATGAAATGAAAGCGTTTTGCTATGATTGAGGAGATAAAAAAAAAATCGAAACAGGAATTGTTGGCGATAGCAAAAAGCGCGTTTCAGAAGTGTTTCGAGGATTGGAAAAAACGGAGACATAAGTGTATTATATCTGAGGGGGAGTACTTTACAATATGAGACAAATATAGACGAAAAAATAAATGAGGGCTCAGTGGCTGAGTTGGTTAGGCAGCCGTATTAAATATACATCATGTTAACATGGTACTGAGTTCGAATCCTAGTGGGTGCTGATGAACAGTGTAGCGACTGTGAAACAGCTAGTTGTACCCCAGCTTTAGTGTATTCAATTATTTTTTCCTGTCTTCTTTGATCAAGAGTTATTGATCGCGGCAATTATTGTTATAATTATAAATAAAAATATTTCTTGGCTTTAGCCAGGATCGAACTCGAGCTAGACGAATGATACCAACCCATCATCATATAATATTAGAAATATTGAAAATAACAGTTATTTTTGATCAGACCTCGTATGTTAGCTGGGTTTTAACTAATTCTTGTCGGGTGTGAACTAAACCAGTCCAACACAATTTCATTATTTCGTAAACAAATACTTCTATCTCTAAAGAATTTCATTGACATTGTAAAAATATTTCTTCATTTTAAATTTCAGCTTCAGTATTAAATTAAGCTTCAGTATTAGTTACAACTAGAATACATTTCATGAAACTCATACTGAATACAATGCGAATATGTCAAATGTTTAATGAATACAGAACGTTCAATAACAATAAATTATTATTGAATAATAAACATATTTATTTTCATTTAAGGCCGGTTTGGCAATTAAAACAAATTGTGTTCAAACATGTGAAGCCATTGGAATAATTTGTTTCTACAGTTTGTCTGACATTCAGAAAATGTTTCCATTGAATAGTTAACAACATGATGTTTATTTAAAGACAAAAAAAAATATATAGTTATATATTTTAATAAATTATATCGGGGTTTCAATGAGTGCACGAGTAAAAAAATCATTAACATGCAGATCAAATGAATGAAAAAAAAAATTAAGAAGAATTGGATGGCTTTACTTACACTGGTCCCAACGGAAGTTTGATAGAAAAAATTTAATGGAAATAAAATGTATGAGGGCTGGTCCGAGAAGGAATAAATAAAATGCATGAATTATAAATCGCCAATTTTGATCACTATTGGCGAAAAAAATCATGAATCGAAATATTTAAAAGGTAAGAAAGACAAAATAAGAAATATACTGCCAGGCCCACGATGTCACTCGACATCGGTCGATCGCATAAATAAATGCAAACCAAAAATAACATTTTAAAAATTGTTTTTGTTTCAAACGTATTTATGCGAGCGAGCGATGTCGAGTGAAATCTTGGGCCAAGCAGATAGTTTAAAAAACTAAAGACTATGCTTCGATATCGAACTAAAAAGTAAGAAATAGTTTTAAGAATAAGCTTAAAACAATAGTGAACGAAAAATACTTGTATTGTTGTGACTTAAGCTTCGGGCGCTCGATATACGAAAAATGTGACACAAAGCGCTGCACGCTTAATTCAGAATCATACCAGAATTTTTCATTCACGTTTGTTAAAATTTACGCTTAAAATTATTTCTTAAGGCCTCATTAGTTTTTACTTTCTGTTGCCGTTCTGTGACGTTCATTTCTGTAACAAATACTTTACAATTACTTTTTCTGTGAAAATATTCAGCTGTTTTCTACAGTAGAGCATAAATAAAAGAAAAACATTGGAATGAAGAATAAAATATGTACATAAATATTATCTTGTGTGAAAAGGGAACAAATTAATAATATAGAAATGGTGATCAAACAGTCCACTTCTATCTCACAATCTGCACTTCTTATACAAAATATAATTTTTCCTTGCTAAAATAATATTATTTTAATCATTCATGGTTGCTTAATTGATAAAAATGTATTAATTTTTAAAAATCTTTAATTGAAACAATTTTTTTTTTTAGTTTTGGCAAAAAAATTATATACATTTGAATAAAAAATTCATGTTTCCATACCTGAAAAAAGTAAAACATACACATATCTGGCCGTCACTTAACATTGAATTCCATTTTCAACAGATTGGTCCGCAACAGAACAGAACGAAAAAATGAAAACAAACCATGTACATATAATTTATATTGAACGGAAACAAAACAGCTGATTCAGAACGGCAAAGAACGTACAAACTAATTCTGCCTTTAGTTTTTAGTTCAATATCGAAACATGTTTTTAAACTATATTTATTTTTGTAATATTATATGATGATGGGTTGATATCATTCATCTGGCTCAAGTTCAATCCTGGCTAAAGCAAAGAAATATTTTTATTTATAATTATAATAATAATTGCCGCGATCAATAACTCTTGATCAAAGAAGACAGGAAAATATAATTGAATACATTAAAGCTTTTTACTTTTTTAGTAAACGTCTGCATGATTAAGTTCGAAACACATTTGAATATATTCATTGGCTTATTGAGTAAATAAAGCTTTGTACATACGATATGATAACAAAGTGCTTTTCATTCTGTTTTAATGAACATAAATAGTATTAAAAAAATAAGCTTAAAACAAGAGTGAATGGAAAATACTAGTATTGTTGGGAAAAATCAACAAAAAAACCGGTAAAAACCAACAAAAACTGCATTATTATCCGTATAACCGGGTCCAAAATGACTGCTAATATGACAAACACATATTCCACGGCCACAACGCGCACCGAAAATGAAAAACGGGTTTCAAACCGATTGGCGAATGTGTTCTGAGTTTTTTCTTATGGGAATTCCAAAAAACCGGTTTTCGGAAGCCCCAAAATCTGTCCACTTTCCCGGAAGCAATACCACAAATTTAATTTTCGCACTTCAGCTATTGATCGATTAATTATGATTATTTCTGATACACTTCCCACGGTAAAAGCGTGTATCGAATATGAAAAACCGATGCCGAACCGGTTGGCGAACGTGCTCCAAGTTTTTTGGTGATTCCCAAAATGGGCTTCAGTAATCCCCAAAATTGCCCCATTTTTCCTGCAGCAATACAACAACTTCAATTTTCGCACTAATGCACATGACCGTTAGTAGTTCAGATATACGTTCCGCGGCAAAAATAAAGATCAAATATGAAAAACTAGCTCAGACATGGTTAGCTAAGCGGTTCCGAGTTTTTTCGGAATTCTCAAAATCTACTTCGAAAATTTCCAAAACTCCTAATTCACCAGAAGTAGGGCGGTAGCTTCAACGAGTTTTTTCGGAATTCTCAAAGTCCATTTTGAAAATTTCCAAAACTCCTAATTCACCAGAAGCAGGGCGGCAGCTTCAACTTGCGCACCATAGCGGTAACACTGTTCTCGTATATACAATTTTATATACCGGTTCTTTATTGCAACATAGTCGTATCGCAAAAAATAAGCTTTTCGAGTTAACAATGCAGAATTGTTAATAGTACTACCTTTTATATTGTACCAAAAATTTATCCAAATTTATTTTAAACTGTTTCCTTTATGAGATATTTTTCTGTGGTAGGAGTAGCTGGGCGTAGTGTCTTATGAGTTGTTAAAACGAACTGAAAAAATCCCAAGCTATCATTATCAATCGCAATTAATGCGTTTGGGCCGAGCATTGAAAGACAAAAGGCCGCAATACAACGGGAGACATGATAAAGGGATTTTACAGCATGACAATGCTCAACCACATGCTGCAAAAGTGGTCCCAACATACTTGGAAAGCCGTATTCTCCAGACCAGCCTTTCGGTCTTATGAACAAGTAAAAAATTAGATCGATCATGTCAATTTTTTTAACGCCGCATGAAAGAAAGTTGAATGATTCGGAATATTTTTTAAAATTTTACAAGCCTATTGATGATCAATCAGTAACACAATGAGCAATCATCGTTTAGGTGTTCGTGCTTGAATATAAATGAATGCGCATGTAGTTCGGCAATGATTTCTTGCGTTTGAGTTTTCGTTTTGGAAGAAAAAAAAATTAACAAAAATCAATGCAGTGATGTATGTGTCCAACAGTTTTTCTGTGTTTCTTTTGAAAAAAAAAATATTAAAATAAAATACACATGCAGCCATGTTCCGAGAACGCGCGTTCTGAAACCGCATTGCGTTTTGAAAAACGCCTAATTGCTTTTTAGGTGTTCTGAGGAACTCGCGTTTTACTGGCGTGTAGGAGTTTTTTCCGAAAAAATACAACATGTGTTTTACATACGTATATATGTATGTGGTAGTAATACAAAACGAAAAAAAAAATTGAAAACAAATAGAAAAATTTTATTACCTTTTGCAAGTTCAGTTTTGGCAAATTCAACCAGTTCACTTCAATATATACATCCGAGTTGAAGTCGCCAATTTTAAGCGATATGCGTTTTCCAGAAGACCTATTTGGCGATTTCAAATCGCAAAACTATATTTCTTGCGTTATACGTTTCTCAGAATACCTATTTGGCGTTTTGAACTTGAAAACGCTAAATTTAAGCGATTTGCGTTTCTTAGAACATGCATAATACACTGAAAGAATTATGGGTCATATATTTTATGAAACTGTTTCAATTAATATTTTTCATTAATCCAATGAAAACTTTTCACAATATGCCTGAAACTTCATATATATTATGAAATAGTTCCATCAGAATGGTTTCATTAAGTTTCATAGTTTTATTAAAAAAAAAATCATTGGATTTATGACTACAACAAAATTATATATTTTTTTTAAATTCTTTGAATTTTGGTAAGATATATTAATGGGCGTTTATTAATCTTAAGCTACAGTTTAAAAAATGTCAAGTTTTTCTATTAAAATGTAAGTTTTATGAGTTTCATAATTCCAATGGAATAGAATTCATTATTTCAATGACAAATAAGTTTCTGGCTACCGAACTTGTGTATGTATGTACATATGTGTATGTACTCAAGTCAGCATAATAATAGTTTAAAAAATTTAAATACCAGTGTATTGCAGTCATTTGAATTAATAAAATCTGTTTTCTTTGGTGAATACTTGTTAAACATTTTCTTTTATCATAATTAGGTACAATTTCAGAAAAGCAAGGAATAGTATTGTTTGTGTAATGAAATAAAGTATCAATGAATAAATGAAATAATTCCATTGATCTTATTACGTGAACATATTTTATTAATGTGTGTTATGATATTATTTCATTAAACAAATGTAACTATTTCATTGATTTAATGTAAATTTTTCAGGTGCTCAATGAATAATAAAATTAGATAAATGAAATAACTTCATTGACCTTATGAAGGAGTTTCATATTTTTAATGAATATATTGCATTAGTACAAAGAAGTTATTTCATTAAACAAATGTTACTTTTTCATTAATTTAAAGTACAGTTTTCATGTGCTTTATGAAATTGATTCTTTGATCTAGAGAAATTATTTCACTAATTATATGATTTGTCTTTCATACTTTTAATGAAAATAAGTAATGTTTCTTATTAAAATGTTTCATTACTTTTATGAAGGTTTTCATTAAAATAATCTAATGAAATTTGTTTCATTATTTCTATGAAAAGTTACTATGGTTGAAAAATAATGAAAAAATTCATAAAAGTAATGTCAAAATTCAGAGAATTTTTGAACAAAATTTTTTCAGTGTAGAAACAAAAGGCTTATATAAAAAAAGCAATGTACATATATATTTCTTTATGTGTGTATGCACATATATATTTCATTTTTAGAACTTGTAAAACATTTAAAAAAATATATTAGACTTACTGCCTCATTTATAAAATTTTTTTCAAGTTTATTAAGCTGTTATTGCACTGATTTCTATACAAAATTTGTACAATAAGAGCTTAATAAACACGAAAAAATTTTTATAAATTAGGCCGTTAATATATAGAACAATTTATATAGACATAAAATTATGTGAAACTTAATATAGAATTTAAGAAAAATGTATATGTTTCAAATACGTATAACTAAGATGAATGCGCAATGTTTTACACTGCATTGAATTTTGTTGCTTGATTTTTGTTTTTTACAAATTCAGAATGTTTATAAAACGATTTGATTTCACTCAACGTTGAACTTTGTTGCTTGATCTTTGCTGAATACTAATTCAGAATGTCTACAAGACGAGTTGATTTTACTCAACGTTGAACTTTGTTGCTTGATTTTTGTTGATTACAAATTTTAATGTATAAGTTAATCAAACAAAAACATGATTTTTGGTGATCACTGGTGCCAGAGAACCTGTCGTAAGACCTGTATGGTAGTCACACATCACCAATTGAATAGTTTTTGTTTAGGTTTAATTTTGTGTTATATCTTTTGTTTTATATTCTACATTGTGTTCTTCAAATGATTTTCATTTTATGCAAACTTTATTTAAACAAAAATTTACAATTCAGGAATTGATATTAATTAAATTAAAAGTATTTGCAGAATTTTACATTAAAATGCAATTTTAATTACATCAAAGTATGTTCGCACATAAATACATACAAATTCTTTTTTCAATAGAAAAATCCATAATCTGCATTTTTTTTTTTTTTTTTTTTTTTTGTTGTAGAGATTTTCAGGAAAAAAAAAACCACTACAAAGCATAAAATTGTATTTAATTATTTTAAAGCAATTTTTTCTATTTTGATTTTTTGTTGCGCTGCAAATGTAAAAAAAAAGAATGAAATAACAATAGAGATATTTAATTATAATCCTATTTTATTTAAAATGGTATTAGCATAAAAAACATACACTGTATACTTGTGTTTGGGCGTGTGTGTGTGTGTGTGTGTATGGGTGAGTGTCTTTGGGCGCATACATACATACAGATGTAGTTTTGTGATATTAAATAAACATTTACTACAATGAACATCAGAATTTCAAAAATGTTTATTGTTAAATTGCAAAATTCAAATAAACTATTGGCCTGATCAAAGAACAAACGAATATTTGCAAACGAAAGTGTTCAAGTGTGTGTGTGTGTGTGTGTGTGTGTGCGCCTGCAAATTAATGTGTTCATAAAGATTTCGAGTCATGTATAAATTTCAATTGCTTCTATTGTTGTGTTAAATAGTAGAACAAAAACCATTCATATGCACATACATATAAAACATTAATATTCAAAAAACAATTTCTAAATTATTGTCTTAAAAAAGTTAACAACTTTTAGTTTATTTTTCATACATGTTAAAATAAATGTTTTGTAAAGCCTACGAGGGCGACTTGATATTGAAGCTACCTAGACCTAGCTACGACTTCCAGGTTGGTTCGTGAATGCCGGATATCTGTAAACGAGATAGCGAGACATTCAAACCTGGGGGCTAATTCTGTCATTCGCTTACGAGCGAGTTCTTACTCGAATGTGCGGGTTTTTACATATTTGGGATTATGTCATTCGATATCGAGTAAAAGGTATTGAAATTTCTAATGATGGCATTCGATAGCGAGTAACCATTCGAATGCAACCGTGCAACTTTTTACTCGTAAAGGCCCAATCAGACTATTATAAGAACTATCGGAAATTAAAAAAAAAAAAACACTTAAAGTTCAGAAAAATGCATGAAATATTTATTTAGATCGATAGTTGGGTCGATATAATTTAATGTTTGAAGATTATTTCATGCAAATGTTGGCCGCGGCTGCGCCTCAAATGGTCCATCCGCTTAGTCCAATTTTGGCATACTCTTTCCAACATTTCGGCCGGTATCTCACGAATAATGTTGGCAATGTTGGCTTCCAGTGCGTCAATCGAAGCGGGCTTGTCGCTATAGACATTAGCCTTAACATAGCCCCACAAAAAATAGTCTAGAGGCGTTAAATCGCACGATCTGGGCGGCCAATTGACTGGTCCCAAGCGTGAAATAAACTGTTCACCGAACTCGCCTCTCAAGTGGTCCATTGTTTCGCGTGCTGTGTGGCATGTGGCACCGTCTTGTTGAAACCACATGTCATGCAAGTCAAGCTCTTCCATTTTGGGCAAAAAAAAGTTTGTTATCATCGCACGGTAGCGCTCACCATTCACAGTAACGTTGTGATTCGCATCATCTTTGAAGAAATACGGCCCAATGATGCCGCCAGCCCATAATCCGCACCAAACGGTTGTTTTTTGTGGATGCATTGGTAGCTTTTACAATGCTTCTGGCTGCTCTTCACTCCAAATACGGCAGTTTTGCTTGTTCACGTATCCATTCAACCAGAAATGAGCCTCGTCGCTGAACACAATTCTTCGATAAAAAAATGGATCTTCATCTAACTTTTCAAGAGCCCATTCACCAAAAATTTGGCGTTGTGGTAGGTCGTTTGGCTTCAATTCTTGCACCAGCTGTATCTTATAAGGCTTCACACCCAAATCCTTCCGCAAAATTTTCCACGTAGTGGAGTAACAGAGGCCCAGTTGCTGCGAACGGCGCCGAATCGATAATTCACGGTCATCACCAACACTGGCCGATACGGCTGCGATATTTTCTTCAGTTCGCACTCTACGTAAGCGTGTTAGTGGTTTAATGTCCAACAATGTAAATTTGGTGCGGAATTTTTTTACAATAGCCCGAATAGAAGCCTCAGTAGGCCGATTAAACTGACCATAAAATGGAAGAAGCGCGCGATGAACTTTCTTAACAGAGCACGCATTTTGGTAATAAAATTCAATAATTTGCAAGCGTTGTTCGTTTGTAAGACGATTCATGATTAAATTATAGACCAAACTGAAGATGTTTGACAGTGACACAAGATACAAAACGTGCGTGAACTGTCAAAACTAGTGTTGCCAAAAAGATAATAGCAAAAAAAAATCACTCGTTACAAGTATAAATACTTTCATTAGATTTTGTGAGATAAAAGTCTAAACACATTTCTTGCGACTGTCAAAAAGTCTAATGTAAATTAGATTTTGCATTCACACCATCACACTTGATATAAACCAACATAGATGTGCCATCATAAAACTTTTCACGGCATCAGAGCATCAGCTCTTAAACTAACTCACCCGTCAACCATCATCACTGGTTCCTTACAGTACAGTTATCTGCTGTATAGGCAACAGATCCTAGAGAGGTTGTTAGTCCCCGAAAACCAATTATCAAGGATACTAATACCCGCTTCCTGCGTTTTAGGTTTCAGCCACAGCCAGAACGTTTCAGCCAAGGTAGGCACTTCAACCATGATCTGGGGGCCGTGCTGATCCCCGTTCTGTCAATTTATACCCTTGGTAAGGGTTTTGGAAGCCAACACAACATAAGTCATGCGGCTTTCTAGAGTTTTATTTGAGACATTAAACGAGGGACCCCTTCTCCTTTTTACCCGAAAAACAGAGTTCCCCCTGGTTAGGAATACGCCAAGGCAAAACCTATTCCCCCGGGGGGCAAGCATTGCAAAAATAGTCGTAACATCACCAGGAACGTCAAAAGCGGTAGTTACTCAAGAAAATCCTCGACATCTTTTGAATGGTCGCCAAGTCAAGTTATGTGAGATCGTTGAAATGGTAAACATATCATCTGAATGTGTGTTCAATATTTTACAAGAACATTTGTGTATGAAAAAGCTAGCTGCAAAATAAGTGCCGCGCAGTGATGTTAACTGTACGGTAATTACTGTATAGTACGGTAATTTTGATCTTCAAATGGTAGCACGGCAATTTTATTATTTGAACGGTAATTTTCAACAAATAATTTATTTTTGGTTCCACTTTTAATACTTCTGAAAACAGAGTAAATTTATTATGAAAAACAACAATCTAGGCCAAGTAGTTTTCATTTAATGACTTGTCTCAAAAAAAGAATAAACAATATAAAAAATATTATTAATGGCCACAATTTCACATTTGACTTTAGGGTATCAAAAGTCAAAGATTATGTTTCTATAAAAAGATTTTAATTTCATGCCATTAAATTAATTTAAAAAAAAAGAACACAATAAAAAATATGAGCACAACTATTAAAACTAAAATAAATTTAAAGGCAAAATAGCTACTTGAATTTCGGCATAAATTATTATCAGGAAAAAAATTAACAAAAATATTATAAAAACAGACAAACTCAAAGATGAATATAATTCACTAATAAAATCCACTTTATTACAAAAAAATTTTTTTTTTTAAATGTTAAGCTCCAGCTGTGCCGCCGGACAGACAGACCGACCGACCGACACACACCTCTTAAAATTCAAATATAACCAAACTTTGGTAAGATTATGATGACGGTTGTTGTAAAGAGTTTTGATGTTTCTTAATGGACAAAAAATTCAAATGAGCTGAAGAAATTGATTTTGAAATTAGCCAGAATGGTAAATAGGCGCTTAATGAAGTGCAAAAAGCGAACGCTTTATAACAAGTCTGCCCAGCCCTATGCGCTTGATACTCAATTGTTTTTGTAAATGCGCTTAGCTATAGGGCTGTGCATTACACTGAAAAAATTTTGTGCAGAAATTCTATGAATTTTGACATTACTTTTATGAATTTTTTCATTATTTTTCAACCATTATAACTTTTCATAGAAATAATGAAACAAATTTCATTAGATTATTTTGATGAAACCCTTCATAAAAGTAATGAAACATTTTAATAAGAAACATGACTTATTTTCATTAAAAGTATGAAAGGCAAATCATATGATTAGTGAAATAATTTCTCTAGATCAAAGAATCAATTTCATAAAGCACATGAAAACTGTACATTAAATTAATGAAAAAGTAACATTTATTTAATGAAATAACTTCTTTGTATAAATTTATTGAATTTTTGTTGAACTTTTTATAATTTTTTTTTAAATTAAATTTTTGGTTTGTACATTTGTACAAACCAAATTTTGAGTTCAAATCCCAGTGGGTGCTGATGAGTAGTGTGGCGACTACGAAACAGCTAGCTGTCCCCCAGCTAAAGATTTGATTATTATTTTTCTTGTCTTCTTCAATCAAAATTATTGATCACAGCAGATTTGTATTGTAAAAAATCCTTCTTAAGAAATAAAACTTAAGAAAGAAAAAACCTGAACTATAACTTCTTTGCACTAATGTAATATATTCATTAAAAATATGAAACTCCTGCATAAGGTCAATAAAGTTATTTCATTTATCTAATTTTATTATTCATTGAGTACCTGAAACATTTACATTAAATCAATGAAATAGTTACATTTGTTTAATGAAATAATATCATAACACATATTAATAGAATATGTTCACAAATGTACCTAATAAGATCAATGGAATTATTTCATTTATTCATTGATACTTTATTTCATTACACAAACAATACTATTCCTTGCTTTTGTGAAATTGTAGCTAATTATGATAAGAGAAAATGTTGAACAAGTATTCACCAAATAAAACAGATTTTATTAATTCAAATGACTTCAATACACTGGTATTAAATTTTTTTAAACTATTATTATGCTGATTTCAGTACATGTACATATGTATGTACATGCATACCCAAGTTCGGTAGCCAGAAATTTATTTGTCATTGATCTAATGAATTCTATTTCATTGGAATTATGAAACTCATAAAACTTACATTTTAATAAAAAAAACTTGACATTTTTTAAACTGTAGCTTAAGATTAATAAACGCCAATTAATATATCTTACTAAAATTCAAAGAATTTAAAAAAAAATTAAATTTTGTTGTAGTCATAAATCTAATGATTTTTTTAATGAAACTATGAAATTTAATGAAACCATTCTCATGGAACTATTTCATAATATATATGAAGTTTCATGCATATTGGGAAAAGTTTTCATTGGATTAATGAAAAATATTTTATGAAGCAGTGTACAATTTTGTGGTTAGAATCAAATATCTGATCTAAATGGTCACCAAACTGGAATAACGCTACTCGTAGCGAAGGAAAATGGATTGGGAATAATCCAATTTATTTAAACTTACTTGCAGGAGGGGATTCCTGATCATAAAAAGATAGTTTATCACTTACATTAAATTCAATATATTTATTAACGGGCTCTAAGCTTCAAATTAGCTGGAAAACCTCTGAGGAAGCTGCTGGTATCGATCAGTCCTGGTTGAGAGTACGAAACACAATCACCGTCATAAATTCAAAAGTCATCACCGAACCAGCAGTTTCGTTCAGTTACGTTTTCGTTCAAAAAATAATAAATGCATTCACAATAAGTACTTATGTATAACTCAGCTTTTACATTTAGACAGACGATGGGCAGACATTTTTTCATTTCTCTTTTGGTCTTGCCTAAACCTTTTACATTTAAGAAATTAATAGACAGACAGAAATTTTCGTTTCTCTTTTCTTTCTTTTTTGTTGTTGTTGTTTTTTTAAGCACAGCTAGTGTGTTTATATGAAGTTGATGTTGATATGAGAATAATGATATGAAGCAACAACATAAAAAATGCGAAAAGTTAAAAAGAGAAAGAAAAAATGTCCACAAATGTCTAGTACAGAGAGTCGTGTACTACACACTCTCCCCCACCTACAATTTTCGTTACAGCACCCTCAAATTTCGTCTGTCTGCCCATCGTCTGTCCAAATGTAAAAGCGCTCTAAAAGATTTGGGCACACTACTTCCGTTACTGACAACCAAATTCAAGATCTACAATGAACTGTATTATTTATGTTTAAACATACTGGCCCCCTTGGCCAATATGGCCAATTGAATTATATAGTTTGTGCTAGACGTTGAAGAGCGCGTTGTATACTACGTAAAATGCTTTTGGGCGTTTGAACTATTGCTCCTGCCATATTTCTGGAATTATCAACAGGGTAGCTGCGTCGGGGTTGATTGCGGCGGACATACGGGCCGGGTCGATTTCGAACCTTCTATCTATTCGATCTTGTGGAAACATTCGGTGATCGTGATGTCGATCGCATGCTACGAGCAGTTGACTGGCTGTCACTTCTGGAACGCTGGACCGATTGTGAAGACGTAGACACCCGGTTAGGCATATGTAGTAGCATATGGTGGGCCCAGCCGCACTTCTGGCATACCACATCGGAACTACAGTTATCGGTTGTGTGCGAGCGAGCCAAGCAATTCATGCAATACTTGTGAGTCCGTACCATTCGCTTCCTTTCTTCAACATTCAGCGCTAAGAACTGCTTACAATAGCGCAGTGGGTGAAACCTAAAGCATATCAGACATTGACGGATATTGGAATTTCTTGGAGACCTGTGAATTTAGAGTATATTAGTAGAGTATTAGTGGAGAAACCAAAATAAGAAATGAAAAAGGATTTTCTGTAGTGGAGTGTGCGGGCTAATTGACTTATAAGTACATCAAGGAGTTAGTCGAGGGGTTAGTCGTTGCTCTGTGTGGTTTGTTCTGTGCTACCAAGGAGAACACAGATCTGACTAATTGACCGAGTTATAGGTCCTAATTGAGTCTGAGTATCGGCTACTCGAGTTAAACCATCATTCCCTAAATAAATTTTAGTTATCCTACCTAGCCGCCACTCGCTGGGGGGAAGCAGATCGTCCTTATTTATGACAAGTTGGCCAATGCATACATTTTCTTCTAAGCTCTGCCACTTGTAACGCTTTTGAAGGTCTTTGATATACTCATCCTTCCACCGCTGAGCGAACTGGTGGTGCAAAAACTTTAGTTTTTCCCAACAATTTCTTAAAGAAATAGATTCTATGGGTGTTTCAGACATGGCAATAAGAGGTGCACCGCGTAAGAAGTGACCTGGAGTGAGTGCGAGCAATTCATCTGGGTCATCAGACATGGGAGATATAGGCATAGAGTTCATAACTGCTTCGATTCGAATTAAAAGTGTTGTGAATTCCTCAAATGTAAATTTGTTGTTGCCGGCTACTTTCTTAAAATGTACTTTGAACATATGATGCATAATTTTTTCAGTGTAGCAATGAAAAATACACAAACAACTTCGTCTTTTATATGTTTTTTGTTGTTCTTCACCGCACACACACAACAGCAAAGTAACAACACTTTCGCATGTTTTGCTGGTTTACATTGACGACAACGATAATCAGTGTGAACTTTGTTTTTGTAAATGTTTTGCTTTTTACAACAAAAAATATAAAATAAAAATAGTTTGTCTTTAAATGTATTGCTGTTTGCTCATCCATATAGAACTTGTGGGCACCACTGCTTTATAATATGAAAAAAGATTAGACGTTAAAGGAATGTGACAATTTTAGAAAGATAAAATTCAGCCTGAGCCACCAGTGGTGGTATACATATTTCTGATGAACTAAAACTATTTTTAAACAGTTTTGTAAGCATTATAATAATTTCTTCTTAATCTTTTTATGTTGACATGAACCCTTTTTCGATTATAATTACTGTAACATATTTTATGTGAAACGAGTTTTCAAGTTAATTTCCAGTTATCCTTTCTGAAAACTAAAAATGAAAATTATTTAGCTTATTGCTTATTTTTTCTAAGAACAAAGTTTTCTTTGTACAAATATTTTAATATTTTTTTTTTATATATGTAAATAATGTTGTTGCTTTGCATGACAATTCTTTTGAACAATAAAAGGGGTTTCTTTGACTGATTAAATAGCCCAGAAGCAAACAAATGTTTTGTGTTTTGTACTATTGCAGACCGAAAGGGATAAACTTTTATGTGGAAGTGTGTGTGTATGTGCAAGTTCTTTTAAACAATTTCATACGAAACACATGTAAAAGATTTTAAACAAACGAAAAGGAAAAACGAAAATTTAAACTGAATCAACCAACTTCACATACGAGTACGAGTACAGTGCAAAAGTTTTATCTACAGAATTGATTTGATGGGATTTAAGGCTTAAAAACATCTATGTGGCACATTCGAACAGATTTCCAAAGAAACATTTTTAGCCATTAAATACTTGTTGTCTGTTAAGAGCACAAACACACACAGACACACACACACACATACGTACGTACACACATTCGCACACACATACAATTTTCAAATTAAACAGACAAATAGAATTTAACTTGAAATAAAGAGGAAAAATAAACAATTTCAAGGGGAAAACAAAATCTCTGTGGATCACAAGAGCAGCGCTTATAGACGATTCAACAGACTTAAAAAAAACACATTACTCGTAAATGACCTTTTTCTTTTTTTTGTTGTTGTTGTTGTTGTTGTTGTCTAGAAACGAACACAGACAGATTCAAAGATACAATTTACCATTGTGAATACAATACAATAAACAAACATAAAAGTGACGCCTCTAATAGATTTATTTGTAATTCCGTTAAAGATGATTATTTAGGCAAATAAATATTTAACTTAAATACTCATTAATCATTTGATATGCATGAAATAGCAAATAAGGTGTAGGTACTCCGCACACACACATACGTACATAACGCTCCTTTATTGCAACATAGTCATAACGCAAAAAAGCTTGTTTCGAGAAAAACACATTTCAAAATTTTAGTTTCCATACAAATCTTAGATAAATTGTTTAGAAAATATCTCCTAAAGGACACAGTTTAAAAGTGATTTGAATAAAATTTCGGCACAATATAAAAGGTAGTACTGTTAACAATTCTGTATTGTTAACTCGGAAAGCTAATTTTTTGAGATATGACTATGTTGCAATAAAGAGCGATATTTCCGAACATCCATGACCAATTATAAGCGATATTCAAATTTACGCTGCTAAATAATGTTGGGAACACAACTGAACGGAACAGTGAATTTTTGGAAATTTTTGCAAATAGGGTAAGTGTACCTAAGTTCGGCAGGTACCAGTGGTCGGCATTTTGTTTGTTTGCTTCTTTTCTTATGAAAAAATTAGTGGCAAAAACAATTTTGTAAGACAAATAGCTTTTTACATATTTGAAAATTTTAATCGAAGATGGTGTTTAATGATGGAAAACTGTTCAAATTATGTTATAAATGTGAAAAATCAAAATGAAATATAACTTTACACCGATTTTTAATGATGCCGACATTAGGAACATAAAAACTTCAACATTTCCAGTAGTCGGCATGGGGGTGCACTCATAGAAAATCCGTCATAACTGTGATGTATTTTAACATCAATGCAATGCCACATGTCATCATTTTTGACCCCATGACACTTTTTATCGCTGTGATGTCAACCATTACATCAGTTGCTCTGATTGTCATTAGCAGTAATAATGACAATTATTTCATCAATGACATGTCAAACTGATATCATGGTGATGCTTTATTGGAATACGTTTGATGTGAGCATGTGATCAATACAGTGACACTCTAATATCGAATAAATGGCTAAATGGAGGCAATATAATGAAAAATATTATCAATAGAATATTACGCTGACATCAGACCAACTATAATTTGGTTTCAATATGATGTAAAAATCTCATTGATGTGATGGCTCATTAACATCTGAAAAATGACTAAGTGAAGTAAATTGTATGACAAAATGTCATCAGTACTATGGCACGCTATCGCCAACTAAATTTAAACTCAAGTTATATGTAATTTAATTCAACAATTTGTTCAAACATATAACTTTATATTTCACTACTTGCAAGAAACCAATGAGAATTAAAAATGCTCTAATACTTTTGATGACTAACTGTCTGTCTGTGTGTGGCAGTAGCATTTTACCCTCTAACGCCGCATGTGATGACAAAGTGTCATCAAAATGATGTACTATCATTCATTTATATATTCGCTTTATAGTTATACTTATTTGCCTCTGCTTAAACATTACTTGCTGTGATTACAAATTTACATCAGTATGATTTTTTTCTGCTTCTTAAAACTTCATGTAAGTTTAAAAATAATGATTTTAATAACAAAATTTTTTTCAACAATAAATTGAAAATATTATTATAATATTTACACTTTTTTGAAATCAATTTGACAAATTAGATGTATGATAATTATTAATTAAATGTATCATTGAATTGATGTCACCACAGTTGTAGCATTGATGATACTCAATGTATCTCTGATGACTTTTGTCATTGAGATTGATGTCTGTTTTCACATTACTGATGACTATTTATAATATTAATATCACAATTCTGATGTCGCGCCGTCATCAATATGAAGATGCTTTTTTCTATGAGTGTATAACTTTCACTATATATATATATATATATATACATATATATATATATATATATATATATATATATATATATATATATATATATATATATATATATATATATATATATATATATATATATATATATATATATATATATATATATATATATATATATATATATATATATATATATATATATATATATATATATATATGATGATATATTTGAAATATGGTTCTTGGCTTAATTTTGTAAATAAATTTCGGATTGAAACCATATTATGTGGCTGTGTTTAACCATATAATTCAACAATAGAATATTGTCATATCAATCATATTTTTTCTTCTACGTGCACAATATTTAGATGAATTTCTAAAAACTAAATTACATAAACTTTACAAAAAATTATTTTAGTTTCTTATTGTGGCAAATTTGATCAGCCACCCTGTACATAAGGTACTATGAGGGCTTTGGGTAGAGCAGTTATTAGTGGCTTATTTACACGTAGAAAAAAGTATATGGTTGATGTGACAAAATTCTAAGGGCAACACACTATTGTAATTAAACGCGGTATTTATAAAATTTACTATATTAATATCATACCTAACCACGTTTTTATTACCAACCATATTACTTTCATTAAATAACCATAATAATGTCACATACAGTCTTATTGGCATGTAACCATATTTAGGTCGTAACCAGCCATATTAATTAAAGAGAGGACGTTTCATGAAAAACAATACTATTTTATTTATTAATAACTACTTATATATACGAGTACATACAGAAAATAAAATAAAAACATATAATGCACTTGGATGAAATAAAATAATCAAATTAATCAAAATAAATTTTGAAAAAAATGTTGGGGTCCCATAAGTGTAAATGACTTTCTTCTCAATAGGTTTTAGTGTCTATTAGCTGAAATAAAGATAATTTATTGAGTATTTCGTCAATAATTGTATCAATAAATGGTACGGCTGGCCAACAATACTCTTGACGTTGTCATAGTATTATTGCTTACAACATTCATACAAATAAAAACATATTATTGTTCCAACATACCTCTAGTTTTCCGCAAACACTTCGAATGTATTTCTGCACAATTTTAATTTGCAGTCTTTTCCTTTTTACTTTTTTTTTTAGATAAACAAAAAAATGTGGTTATAAAAAACACATATTTCTTCATAAAAAAACAAAGCTAAAATAAAATATGTGTCAAAAACTAAAATGAAAAATGCTGACAATATTAAGTTTATTCTGGAAACTTATATTTGTTACATGTGAACAAACTTTGCTTACATATGATAAAAACAAATATTTTAGTATTGGGTGTAACAAAATATATTGTTGTTTAAAAAAATTACATACTATACTAATATTTGGGAATTGGTTGGTAGTAATAATAGATTTACTGAAATGCAAACGAAAACGTATTTATGGGGAAACAAACTATTACTAAATCGAGAATAAGCTGTTTTTAGTAATAATACATAATATTATGGCATATAAACTAATGTTGCCGTAATCATATTTCAACCTGACTTTTCTTGGCGTGTAAGAGGTGAAGTCTAATGAAGGTAAATCGCTGATTTGTTTTAATTGTCTTTACTGTCCGTCTACATTAGACATGAAAAGCTGTTAAGACATACTGTTAAAACAAACCTTTGACGGCCCGATTGTTATATGGTGGAGTATACGTATGTCTTGATTTCTCATTATTTTAACTCCGTCAATAAAAGCACATCATCACTTTTTATGCCTTTTTCTATAGTTTGTTGAAAAAAAATGTATTTTTATTGAAAAATTTGCAATCTAAAATAAAAATTTTAACTTTTTTTATAATTTCTTTCAATTTAAAACTATTTTTACATTTCTCATATTGAAATGTTATTTTCTGCTGTAATCACACGTCATTCCTATCTATATATGTGTATATTGCTATGCTGACCAAAACAAATTGCTAATCATTGACCCATAGTGATTTGCCGCGTTTTGCGTTTTCAGCTGTCGTTATGTAAAGAACCAATTATTTGACCAGTTTCCGAAGCATTTGGCACAAAGTCGCAGAAGTTACAACATCAAAAAAAAAATTAATTTTTCAAATTGCTGATGTAATTTTGTTAAAAATTATTAAAATATTCTTACACTGCCATTTGAATAAATTAAATCTGTGCATATGTTAAAAATAAATTACATATTCATTATTAAATTTACATTTGAAAATAAATTTATTATTAAAAATTCTTTTAACCAAAAGTTTAAAAGCTTTAAGCGTGCGCTTAGATTTAAACATTAAAATAATTTTATTAAATATTAACATATTTTTTTACTGCATGTTGTTGTTATTGATTATTGAGAAAAAACCAATAATAATAAAATTTAAAAAATATTATAATTATCTGATCAATGTTAAAAACTTATACGATTTCTTCGTATTTCCAAGTAACTGTTACAATTGGCCGGAAACCAGCAAGAGTACATACATACATATGCATGTGTGTATGTATGTATTGGGGTTGGATATGTGGGTTTGGCCGTGACTTAAAAAAAAAAAAAACTTATAGTATTTTCAGATTCTATTTATCATAAATAACAAAATAATAACAATAGCAAAAGATATACAGACGAGTATAAATAAATTTGCAATGAAATAAATGTATTCTTTATCATTCAAGCTCTTGAAATGGACTTGAATGTTATAGATTTTTTTTTAGTTTTTTTTTTTAAATAACAATAACAAAGAAACTTTGCATGAGAATATGATTGTTGTCTTCAAAATTTATTTATGTATTTTCTTATAAAAAGACTAGTTAATTAAATATGGAAGAGGAATTTTTGTTTAATTTCAATATAAAATATGTAAGTTTTTTTCAGAAGGTATATTATAACAAGGCCCGACATTGAGCGCTTGTATACTCGTATGCATACATATCGTTCATTTCCTCAAACAACATCGCAACTCAAAAACCAAGAGTTTGATGCTAGCAATGCATAATTATTAACAGCACTATCTTTTATACTGTGTCAAGTGATACGGACTTAAGCTACGTACACACGGTTGTCAGATCTTACAATAGTGCTAGTAAAATTGTCTAAAAATGTATTACAATCGTGTGAACTGGCAATTTTAAACTTACAACGTTGTCAGAACCATCTGACAATCGTGAGAACACACTTCATCGGCATTGCCAGATAATTGGCTGGTATTGTAAGCTCAGTTTTAATTGTCCGATGTATAAAATTAATGCACCTGACAATGCCATCATTGTCAGAAAAAAGTTTGATGGGCATCAATGCCAAACAGATGGTTGTTGATATACATAAGTGGCAATGCCTTACAACATGGCTGGCAATTTTTTCATCTTTTTTTCAGTGTGAACTGACAATTTTTGTTGTCAGATGAATTATTTATCAGACCATCATAGTCTGACAATTAAATTGTAAAATTTTCTTAGGTACAAGAAAGGATATTGGGCACTTTTTATTTCGGAAATCGACGCACAATAGGAAGCTGAAAGTTATTCTACTTCTTTGCTGTCTATGTATCCAGTTTTCATATGTATTTCTCTAAGCTTTGAAAAATATATTCGAAGATTTAGTTCTAAAGAGTGATTTTTTTGCTATTATCTTTTTGGCAACACTAGTTTTGACAGCTCACGCACGTTTTGTATCTTGTGTCACTGTCAAACATCTTCAGTTTGGTCTATAATTTAATCATGAATCGTCTTACAAACGAACAACGCTTGCAAATTATTGAATTTTATTACCAAAATGCGTGCTCTGTTAAGAAAGTTCATCGCGTGCTTCTTCCATTTTATGGTTAGTTTAATCGACCTACTGAGGCTTCTATTCGGGCTATTGTAAAAAAATGTCGCACCAAATTTACATTGTTGGCCATTAAACCACCAACACGTTTACGTAGAGTGCGAACTGAAGAAAATATCGCAGCCGTATCGGCCAGTGTTGGTGATGACCGTGAATTATCGATTCGGCGCGGTTCGCAGCAATTGGGCCTCTGTTACTCCACTACGTGGAAAATTTTGCGGAAGGATTTGGGTGTGAAGCCTTATAAGATACAGCTGGTGCAAGAATTGAAGCCAAACGACCTACCACAACGCCAAATTTTTGGTGAACGGGCTCTTGAAAAGTTAGATGAAGATCCACTTTTTTATCGAAGAATTGTGTTCAGCGACGATGCTCATTTCTGGTTGAATGGATACGTGAACAAGCAAAACTGCCGTATTTGGAGTGAAGAGCAGCCAGAAGCATTGCAAGAGCTACCAATGCATCCACAAAAAACAACCGTTTGGTGCGGATTATGGGCTGGCGGCATCATTGGGCCGTATTTCTTCAAAGATGATGCGAATCACAACGTTACTGTGAATGGTGAGCGCTACCGTGCGATGATAATAAACTTTTTCTTGCCGAAAATGGAAGAGCGTGACTTGCATGACATGTGGTTTCAACAAGACGGTGCCACATGCCACACAGAACGCGAAACAATGGACCAATTGAGAGGCGAGTTCGGTGAACAGTTTATTTCACGCTTGGGACCAGTCAATTGGCCGCCCAGATCGTGCGATTTAACGCCTCTAGACTATTTTTTGTGGGGCTATGTTAAGGCTAATGTCTATAGCGACAAGCCCGCTTCGATTGACGCACTGGAAGCCAACATTGCCAACATTATTCGTGAGATACCGGCCGAAATGTTGGAAAGAGTATGCCAAAATTGGACTAAGCGGATGGACCATTTGAGGCGCAGCTGCGGCCAACATTTGCATGAAATAATCTTCAAACATTAAATTATATCGACCCAACTATCGATCCAAATAAATATTTCATGCATTTTTCTGAATTTTATGTGTTTTTTTTAAATTTCCGATAGTTCTTATAAAATCACCCATTAATTCTTTGCTGTCTATGTATCCAGTTCTATATTTTACTATTTAGAAAAATTTAAAAGAACAATTTTTAAATAACATTTTTCAAACACAAAAAATAGCATTTTGTT
This sequence comes from Thecocarcelia acutangulata, assembly GCA_914767995.1. NCBI lineage: Eukaryota > Metazoa > Arthropoda > Insecta > Diptera > Tachinidae > Thecocarcelia > Thecocarcelia acutangulata. Next base: position 31,111,198 of record OU612094.1, on the reverse strand, counting down.
TTTTTCTCACGTTTTTACTTTTCTTAATAACTTTTATTACAAATTTAATTCATTTGTGGGTTGCCATGACTTCCAAGTCTACCGCTGAATAGGTTAACACCTATGAAATGTTAACACATAGACAGCTAGGAACAAGAAATGCATACAAATACTTTTATACTAGTATTTACGCGCGTCTTTGTCTGCGGAAAACAGGTATTTTCTGTAGCCTGCGAAATAAAAATTAAATAAAAATATTTTTCATGATTTTTGTGTTATTAAGGTTTATGTTATTTCACATTTGGAGTAGTACTTACAATTTAAATACAATAAATCTGGGTACGCAAAGTTTTTTGGTTTAAATTGCAATTTTTTTTCAAAAATGTATAGGGTTTGTAGAATAAGGGGTTTTTTGACTGCAATGGCAAATTGCAAAACTATTCCCCTATAAATTTTCCCAAAATATTCTGTCCCAAAAGCATAATCTGCAAAAGCATAGAACTGGTATACAAAGTTTCAGTCTCAATTTATAGGTAATCCTGTTAACTCTGAAGAATTGCGAAACTATACAGCATGTGATGTTACTTTAGTATCTATAAAATTGTCTACAGACAGCTTCGACAATACAGTCACCGATATCTAATAACATTTGCCTGTTTATCTGCCGCAAAATGTCGTCAATCTATCGGGTGGTTAAATTTCAAGGGCCGATGTTGAATGTGAACCACACATAAACGCCAAGTTTTTTTCCAAATTTTATTTGACATTCCTCTATTTCAGACTTACTCAATTTGAACCATGGAGAGATACACAATCCAACAACGTGTTAAAGTTATCCAGACTTATTATAAAAATGGGCGTTCAAATCAAAATGCATATCGTGCACTTTGTGATTTTTTTGGTCAATTTGATCGTCCAAATGTGCGTACAATCGCAAAAATCGTGGAAAAATTCGAGCAAACCGGGTCAGTAGAAGATGTGAGAACACCAGTGCATGCTCGTACAGCTCGTACTGCAGAAAATATTGCTGTTGTTCGCGATAGTGTGGCTGAAGAGCCGTCCACTTGAACTCGTCGTCGTGCCCAATAATTGCATCTCTCATGCTCGTCGTTCATGAACATTATGCATAAAGACTTGCATTTACACGCTTACAAGGTGCAATTGGCTCAAGAACTAAAGCCTCTTGACCATTCCAAACGTCGTGAATGGGCAGAATGGTGGCAAGAAATGGCAACAGTGGATGATCAATTTTCGAAGAAATTCATCTTCAGTGATGAGGCACATTTTCCCCTCAGTGGATTCGTCAATAAACAGAATTGCCGCATTTGGGCGAATGAGAATCCAAGAGTGACTGTCGAAAAACCAATGCACCCACAAAGAGTGACTGTTTGGTGCGGTTTATGTGCTGGCGGCATCATCGGGCCGTATTTTTTCCAAAATGAGGCCGGTCAGGCAGTTACTTTGAATGGTGTTCGCTATCGTGAGATGATAAGGAACTTTTTATGGCCCGGATTGGAAGATATGGATGTAGACGATATGTGGTTTCAGCAGGACGGTGCCACTTGCCACACAGCTAACGATACAATTGCTCTTTTGCGCAACAAATTCAATGGCCGTGTTATCTCACGTAATGGCGATGTCAATTGGCCGCCAAGATCATGTGATTTGACACCGTTGGACTTTTTTCTTTGGGGTTATTTGAAAGAAAAGGTATACGTCGATAAGCCAGCAACAATTCAACAGCTAAAGGATGAGATAATTCGGAACATTAACGGCATAGAACCTCCATTATGCCTCAGGGTCATCAAAAATTTGGACCATCGGATGGAGGTGTGCCGCCGTGGTCGCGGCGCCCATTTGGCCGATATTTTGTTCCATACATAATTGAATAATATCAATATATCATAATAAAATAAAATTACAATAATTTCCTAAATAGTTTGTGTTTTATTCAAAATCAACATCGGTCCTTGAAATTTAACCACCCTTTACAATAATAGTAAACTCAGTTGTTTAAAATGTTACTGTATTTGTTTTTTATACTAAAATTGTTTTTTAATGTTAAACACATAATCATAAACGTGTGAATGTGGAAAGCAAAATTGTATATTTTTGAGGCTTTAGTTTCAATTTTAACAAAAAAAAACAAATTCTCACATTTTTTTTCCCCCTGCCTAATTAAGTCACAACAAAATTCCATTTCCGTTTTATGTTTGTCTGGCGTTCTTCGTTCGGTGCTTGTGGTACCGTTTTGCAAACAAAATGATTATTTTTTTTTCTTTTGTTTTACTGCTGCCAGTTTAACGATCTGAATGATATATGTGGCGCAAAGACCCACCCAACTTAATCAAATAGAAAAGCTTAAAGCACAATTTGTTTTTTATTAAAATGAAGTTAATAAAATTTCTAATTTTAAATCTTTGCATCTTGGGAGACTTAAGAATGATAAAATATTTTTGGTGGTCTATGGCGGTTAAACACACACGTGCACGCTCGTATTCGTGGCAGCAAAAAACTATTGATTATTTTTGAAAAGCTACGCAGTAGTCTTAGTTTAATAAAATCCAATTTGCTGATTTTTGTTGAAATGTAATCAAAGTATAATATATTTAACACAGCAGGTTATCGGCTACAAATGTTGCTAGTTACAATTGTCGCCGTGTAGTCAGGTACTTATTTAAGTATATCGGAAGCGGCAGCAGCAGCTTTATAGCCCAAAAGCGCCGTGATCTAATTCAAAAGGCGATATACTTTACTTTATATATCAATCCATCATTTCGGTGAAAGTAAGGTTATTTCCAATGCGTTTGACGGAGTGTGGCATGCTGCACTACTGGCAAAACTTATTGCTTTTGGTGTCGGTGATGACTTTTCTCGGTTTATATCGAGCTTTCTCAGGGAACGCACTATACGAGTTGTTATCGAGGGGGTCCAATCAAACGAGTTCAAGATTAATTCAGGGGTATCGCAAGGTTCCATTCTTTCTTCTACCCTATTTCTTATTTTCCACAACCACCTACTCTATCAAACTTCCAACCCTATCCACTCTTTCGCGGATGACAGCAGCATTTGCCATTCGTACGCTTTTAGTTATAGGTCCAGTCTATCGAAGATCGCTGCCAACAGGCTAAATATGCACGATTCACTGAATAGTGATCGTTTATTAATCTCCGAATGGGGTCGTAAAAACAGAGTCACCTTCAACGCTTATAAAACCCAATATTGTTTATTAACACACAAACAAACGACCGCAAGTGCTGCTTCATCTGTACTCATGGATGGTATAAATATTGAGGAATCGGCTGCTCTTGATATTCTTGGAATGAAGATAAAGTGTGATGTTCGCTGGACTGAACACATTTTTCATGTTTCTAAAGAAGCATTCAAGTGCCTCGGTTTTTTGAAACGCTGTAAGATGTACTTGACTCCATCCGATCTTCTTACTATTTATACCAGCTACATCCGACCGAAAATGGAATACAACTCTCATGTTTGGGCCGGTGCCTCAAAGTCTATTTTGGGGTTAATCGACCGTGCGCAGGAGAGGGCGAAGTATCTTAACGGTGACAGTAGGGTATCCAACTGTCTTGACTCACTGGAGCATCGACGCAGTGTGGAATAAGTTGTCTGCATACGTGTTTCCTGTCTGTTATAACGCTGGAAAGTTCAAGTCAAATGTTCACAAACACTATTGCTTCTTTCCTCCTCCTCATAACATATTTTCCTAGTTCTGGTACAATGCATTGCATATGTAGAGGTCATCCCCTGAGTACTAGTCACATATAAAAAAAGAAAAAGGAGGACAGTTAGAGGGTAGACATGTTTGCAAGATATTCTACATATAAGAAATATTAGTGCTATTTAAAAATAGTTTTGAAGCTTTGTGTGGATTTTCTGCCGTTTTGCCCTACACTCACAGAAAAAAGCATCTTCATATTGATGACGGCGGGTCATCAGAAGTATGACGTCAATAATATGTAAATAGTCATCAGTAATATGTAAACTGACATCAATTCAATGATACATTTTATTAATAGGTATAATACATCTAATTTGTCAAAATTGATTATAAGAAAAGCTTAAATAGTGCCATAATATTTTCTATTTATTGTTGAAGAGGAATTAGGTTGTTAAAGTTATTATTTTTAAATTAAAATTAATTTTTAAGAAGTAGAAATAAATGCATCATGTTAATGAAATTTAGTCATCATATGTGACGTTAGTTACATAAATATAATGACAGGGTAGAGAGTAAAATAAAAAGAAGAACTACGAGACAAAGAAAGTGAATATTTCCTCACACACAGCATACACACAATTAAAATATGATAATGCGTCACACAGACATTGTATTGATGGCAGGAAGTCATCAAAAGTATTATTAGAACATTTTTAACTCTCATTGATTTCTTGAAGATGGTAGAATATAAAGTTGCGTGTTTGAACATATTTTTGAAAGCCTTAAATTGAACCGGAGTTTAATGTTGATGATAGCGTGCCATAGTATTGATGATATGTTGTCATCAAATTTACTTCACGTGTCATTTTTGTGATGCTAATGAGCTATCACACCAATGAGATCCAAATTATAGTTGGTCTGATATTAGTGCGTCATTCTATTGATGATATTTTGTCATTACTTTGCCTTCCATTAGTAATATCTTCGGTATTGGAGTTTCCTTGCATTGATTACATGCTTACATCAAACGTATTCTGATAAAACATCCCCATGATGTCACTATGACATTTCATTGATGAAATAATTGTTATAATTGCTGCAGTTGATAATTAGAGCAACTGATGTAATGGTTGACATCAAAGCGATAAAAAGTGTCATGGGGTCAAAAATGATGACATTTGGCATTGCATCAATGTTAAAATACATCACACCTATGACAGTTGTTCTATGACTGAACTTGAGTGGCTCTAATGTATATATGTATGCGCATGAAAGTTTTTTTTTCCAATCGGTACGAGTTTTTAAATAATTTTTGAATGAAATTCTTTCGAAAATTTTTACATCATTTCCCTGAATTAATTTGTATCAGGTAAAATATATATTTTTTAATAAATTCCACTTCACGTTAACTGCCAGCACATAAGTAATTATTGAAAGTTCAATAATGAAAATAAAATAAATTTTAATTATTTCACTGAAAACGTTTTTGTGCAACAACAATAAAGCCAGCCGCCCATTAAAATGAATATTTCGTCAGTTGTTTTTTGTTCGCTCCATCAGTTTGGCATTTATTTATTAATTAATTTATTACCGATGATCAAAAAGACCTCAAACGTTTAACGTTGTATGAAAAAATACAAAAAAAAATCATTTAAAATAAAAATTAAAAAAGAATTGATTCAAGGGGGTTTTAAGTCAATAGATTCAATAATTTTAAATGTCTATTTTTTTTTTGCACAATTTTAAATTGCTGCCCTCAGCTGCAGCGACTGGCACGAAGGTATCATGCAAATTGAAAATAACGAGTGATTTTTTTGCTATTATCTTTTTGGCAACACTAGTTTTGACAGCTCACGCACGTTTTGTATCTTGTGTCACTGTCAAACATCTTCAGTTTGGTCTATAATTTAATCATGAATCGTCTTACAAATGAACAACGCTTGCAAATTATTGAATTTGATTACCAAAATTGCATTGCTAAAGCTACCAATGCATCCACAAAAAACAACCGTTTGGTGTGGATTATGGGCTGGCGGCATCATTGGGCCATATTTCTTCAAAGATGATGCGAATCACAACGTTACTGTGAATGGTGAGCGCTACCGTGCGATGATAAGAAACTTTTTTTTGCCCAAAATGGAAGAGCTTGACTTGCATGACATGTGGTTTCAACAAGACGGTGCCACATGCCACACAGCACGCGAAACAATGGACCAATTGAGAGGCGAGTTCGGTGAACAGTTTATTTCACGCTTGGGACCAGTCAATTGGCCGCCCAGATCGTGCGATTTAATGCCTCTAGATTATTTTTTGTGGGGCTATGTTAAGGCTAATGTCTATAGCGACAAGCCCGCTTCGATTGACGCACTGGAAGCCAACATTGCCAACATTATTCGTGAGATACCGGCCGAAATGTTGGAAAGAGTATGCCAAAATTGGACTAAGCGGATGGACCATTTGAGGCGCAGCTGTGGCCAACATTTGCATGAAATAATCTTCAAACATTAAATTATATCGACCCAACTATCGATCCAAATAAATATTTCATGCATTTTTCTGAATTTTATGTCTTTTTTTTTTTAATTTCCGATAGTTCTTATAAAATCACCCATTATTTAATTTTTTTTTTGCTTCTGTGTTTATTAATTAATTACTAAAAGTTTTGTAATTATTTCTTTTGTAGGATTTTTCCAGCTGGAATTCGCATGATTGGGAATTTTATTTGTATTTTACAATTATGGTTTGTAACAATTTGATTTATTTAATACTGGCATTTAAAAATAGATGAAAAAAAACACACAAAATTGGAAAAAAAAAAACTTTATATTGTATTTGAACAAATAATTACAAACGAACAAACGAACAAACAAAATGCAAAACCCCCCGATTTAAATGTTTGGGTACTCGCATGTGGTGGTTTTTGTGGAGACGTAACAAAAATAGAAAATGTGGGCAGCTCTGGGAATACTGTGTGCAATTGATGTTTGTGCATTTGATAAGCTTTTTGTTGCGGTTTTTATTTGATAAAAAATTCATTTGAAAATTGCTAGTTTTTCTATTTATGTACGTACGAGTCGATGTATGTGTTGGTGTGCTTGCATGTAGTTTTTTTGTGGGTTTGTTTAATGGCTTCATATTTCATTGCATGACCGGGGTGTGGAGACTAGTGAAAAAAAAACCCAGATTTTTATGGGGGTATATATTTAAACCGATAAAAAAAAAAGGGGAAGGTGGTTAGAAAAAATGTGTGTTGCATAAGATTAGTTGCCTTAAAAGTGGAGATAAAATAGTAGCATTTAACTAACATACAATAAAGCAATTTGGTTAAGCTGATTTATACAATGAAATAAAATTTTAAATAAAAAATAAAAATGCAATAATGTATTCGCAAAGCACAAAATTAGATTTAAGCGACAACATATCATATACACGAATATGTTTTCTAGCTTTATGTGCACACAGAAAACCTTCATTTCCATTAAAGTTCTGAATACTAAAAACTATTTTATAGTCTTCTGTAATTAAAGGAAAATGATAGCATTTTACCAAATTGCTACTAAAGCTAATCATATTATTATTATTTACAAAAACTTTTATATATAATATGATTTATTTTTTATTACCTTCAGATCTTATACTAGTTTTTGCACTCATCGACATCAGTCAGGATGGCCGAGTGGTCTAAGGCGCTGCGTTCAGGTCGCAGTCTACTCTGTAGGCGTGGGTTCGAATCCCACTTCTGACAAGATTTTTTTATATCCAGTTTCTTTTAAAAATATTTAAATTAAAAAAATTCTCTTTTGTAATTGTCTATTTACATTTCACAAACATATCTTTACTACGATGGAGATTTTGAATAAAAAGGCATTTTTGTCATTTTTTTTTATTTCTATTTTATCTTGGACCAGTACTCACACTCATAGAAAACCTATCATAACTGTGATGTATTTTAACACCAATGCAATGCGAAATGTCATCATTTTTGACCCATGACAATTTTCATCGCTGTGATGTCAACCATTACATCAGTTGCTCTAATTATTATTTCATCAATGGAATGTCACCCTGACATCATAGAGATGCTGGAATACATCATAGAGATGCTTTATCGGAATACTTTTGATGTACATGCTCACATCAATGCAAGGAAACTACAATAAAGAAAAAATTACTAAATGAAGTCAATGTAATGACAAAATATCATCAATAGAATGGCGCACTAACATCAGATGTGATAGCTCATTAACATCAGAAAACTAACACGTGAAGTACCATATCATCAATACTATGGTACGCTATCATCAACATTAAATTCCGGTTCAATATAATGACTTCAAACATATAAGTAACTTTATATTCTACCATGATCAAGAAACCAATTTTTTTTTTTTTTTTTTTTTGTTAAGCCTTTTTATTTATTGAATCTTCAAAATGAACTAACAATAAGTATTCAACTCTTAACACTAAATATTAAAAAAACAAAATAAAATACAATGTGCTTTTTGCTTACGTCCAGCCAATGCTAGACAAAAAGTTTTGCGGGAGCAATATCGGTAGAATCACCTATTGAACGTTCTGATGGTGGCAACGGTATCCCTTTTTCTCAACCGACTGTGGCCGCCAAAATTAAGTATATTATGCGCAAGAGGGTTTGGATGAAGTTCCAGTTTACTGACATACCTTGTCGCGTACTTAGAAAATTCCTCTTTTACCAGCGGAACACTCAGATCTTTATGAATTCGTGAATTTTTTACGTACCATGGAGCCGCTGTAATTGTTCGAAGAACTTGGTTTTGTCGCCTTTGAATTTTTTCAATATTTGACGCTGAGGCGGTGCCCCATAATTGAATTCCGTAGCACCATATAGGTTTTAGAATTGCATTGTATAGCAGAAGTTTGCAATCCAACTTCAAAGTCGAGTTTCTGCCCATAAGCCAATTTAGTTGCGCTTTTGTCTTTTAGTTTCAACTGAGTGACTTTTGCTTCAATGTGAGACTTCCACGTTAGCCTACGGTCCAGGTGAATACCAAGGTACTTGACTTCATTTTGCTGCGGAATAGGTGTATTGTTAATTTGTATAGCCGAACATGTTTGCTTACGCAGTGTGAATGTAACATGAGTACATTTTTGTTCATTAACCCTGATTTTCCAAAGCTTCAGCCATTTTTCCAATATTGAAATAAATTCCTGTAAATTTCGTGAAGCTAATTGGTGGTTTTCATGAATGCTCAAAAACGCTGTGTCGTCTGCGAAAGTTGAAGTGTGGATTCCAGATGTCGTTGGCATATCAGAGGCGTAAATCAAATATAAAGTAGGCCCAAGTATGCTACCTTGGGGAGCTCCTGCCTCGATAGGTTGAGTTGGGCTTATAAAATCACCTTCTCTGATAACAAATTTCCGCCCAAATAAGTAGCTTTCCATAAGCTTGTGAGTATTTGCAGGCAAGTTCAACTTTATTTTGTGCATCAAGCCGTCGTGCCACACTTTATCAAAAGCTTGAGAAATGTCAATGAATAGAGCTGAACAATACTTCTTCTCCTCAAAGGTCTGTCTTATGACTAGTCTGTGTGTTTGTTCTACGGTGGTATGTTTAGCCCGAAACCCAAATTGATGATCAGGGATGCATCCCACATTGTTCAACATTGGACTCAACTTAACCATTAACAATTTTTCGAATAGTTTTGAAATTGTTGGTAGTAGACTTATTGGTCTATATGATTCTACCTTGGTCGGATCCTTCCCTGGCTTGGGTATCATAGTAAACATAGAGACCTGCCACTCTGCAGGGTAATACTCAAGGCGTAAAATAGCGTTAAAAATAAAAAGTAGAACTCTTCTAGCTACACGAGTTAACTGTTCAAGCATTTTGTCAGTAATTTGATCAATACCTGGAGCTTTCCTGGGGTTTATGCTACTGATACCTTGTTCTACATCTTGAAGTGTGAATCGCAAAGACACAGGAACCAATGAGAATTAAAAATGTTCTAATAATACTTTTGATGACTTCCTGCCATCAATACAATGTCTGTGTGGCGCATTATTATATTTTAATTGTGTGCATGCTGTGTATGAGGAAATATTCTCTTTCTCTACTTCGTAGTTCTTCTTTTTATTTTACTCTCTACGCTGTCATTATATTTATGTAACTAACGTCGCATATGATGACTAAATGTCATTAATATGACACATTTTTTTCTACTTCTTAAAAATTAATTTAAATTTAAAAATAATAATTTTAACAACCAAATTCTTTTTCAACAGTAAATAGAAAATATGATAACACTATTTAGGCTTTTGTTTCATAAATTTTTACAAATTAGATGTATTATACCTATTAATAAAATGTATCATTGAATTGATGTCACCACAGTTGTAGCATTGCTGATACTCAATATATGACAAAATTGTGTGATGACTTTTGTGATTGAGATTGATGTCAACTTTCATATTACTGATGACTATTTACATAGTATTGATGTCACAATTCTGATGACCCGCCGTCATCAATATGAAGATGCTTTTTTCTATGAGTGTAGGGTTTGTAGTTTGGAGTAGTGTTTGTGAAGGTTTAACTTAAATAATAACAACACGAAAGACCAAAACAAACTCTATTGCAGCATTTAAAATGTTAGAATTAAACTAGTAACAAATATTTAGAATTAAATTAGTTAAAACTGATCAGTGCTCAGTGTATATACCTTCGACACTGCTCAGACTAGCAAAATTTAGTCCAACACCTTCCACACTACAACATAATGAAATGCATTGAAAATAAATTAATAATGAGCATATATAGAGAAAACACGGACAATGGTTATGCAGTAAGGTCCCAAGAAAATTCGACAGCTGGCAATTTAGTATTAGTAAAGCTGAAAGGTTACACGATAGAAAAGCTTGTCTTCACACATAGAAAAAATATATGGTTGATACAACAATATTCCTAGGGCATCATATTATTGTTGATCTATATGTTTGTACCCGATGATATTATATTGTTGTAGTTAAAACGTCATTGAGATGACATACCATAGTACTGTAAAAAAATCATATTATAAGTAACCATAATATATTTGGGTTTAAAATTGGTTTAATAATAAGTCAAGCCCCCGGAGAACAGGGGTTGTTTTGGCGTATTCCTAATTAGGACACTCTGTTTTTCGGGTAAAGAGGGGAAGGGGTTTCTCGCTTGTTGCGGCACACAAAACTGTACGAAGCCGCATGACTTACTCGTATGTTGTGTTGGCTTCCTAAAACCTTACCAAGGGTATAAATTGGTAGAACCGGGATCAGCATGGCGCCCACCATGGGCTCAGCTAGCAGTTCAACCCGGGCTGATCATGGTTGAGGTGCCTATTTTGGCTGAAACATTCTGGCTGTGGTTGAAACCTACAGCCCAGGAAGGGAGTGTTAGTATCCTTGATAATTGTTTGGTGTGTGGTTTTTTACGGGGACTATACAGCAGATACCTGTACTGTAAGGAACCGGTGGTGATGGTTGACGGGTGAGTTGCTTTAAGGGCTGATGCTCTTAGTGGGCTTCGGCCTTCTAACTCATTGATTGCTGGGAAATTGCATACAGGATGGCAGGTGCTGACGTAAATCTTTTCCACAACTATCTATATGTCGACATTTCATAGGAGCTAGCCTAACCATCAGTAGACTTTAGAAAATTTTGAAAGATATTCCCAAACATTCAACTTTATACAACAATCTAAATAAACTATTGAGAATATGAAATAAAAAAATGTTTGTCAAAACATAAAAAACAATAGTTTTATTTAGCACACGTCTCTACTTTTCTTTACACCTCTTCATTGGTATCAATATTAGGAGCTAATGTAGTGAATAAAACTCAATTGTTGGATATTTCGATGTAAAGTTTAGTCAAAATTTAAATTTCTGTATTTGCGAAAACTTCTACTACTAATATGACAACTTTGCTTGTTAAAATTCGGCATTTTTGTTAAATGTCACCATGGTGGAATTTATAATTCCTATTACGGGACCTTCTTTCTGTAGTCAACGCAATGCTTTTGCTGTCGTCCATTATATCAAAATGACGGCTTTAAATATAAAATCACTTAACAATGTCATTTCTTAAGCACATGATCTTCTAACATTGTGTATGATTCTTAAAAAAGTGTTAAGAATTACATATTATAATTATCGCAGTCACTCCCCTGGTGGCACATTTTCAGCAGTATATATGATACTATAAAGGCTAGAAAAACTCCTGAGCTAGTTTATTAATGTTAATAATGTTTTCTGAAAAACATTATTAAACTAATAAGGGTGTCCCTGAACTCAACGTCAAACTGAAACAGGGTGGCAGGATTGTTTGTAATCATTATAAGAAAAATTAAAAAAAAAATCTAAAAAGAAACATTTTACTCAGTTCAAAATGTTTTCTATTCGCATTGTCCCTTATATTTTTTTTTAGATTTTATTTCTAATTTTTCTCATGATGGCTACAATCAAACCTGTTACCCTGTTTCGGCTGGACGTTGAGTTTTGCAGCTCTTTGTATAATGAAAAAAATTTTATATTTATATATAATAAGTATTGTTATTTATTTTGGGTTTAATTCAAAACGTGGCTTTTCACATAAATTTTTAACAAAAACTTTATTTACATATATTTTTTTGGTTTTTTTTATGGAAAATTCCATAAAATAGTGTTGTTTACAGGTTTTTATGACACCAGAAAGTTTTTTAAATAAATAAATATCAACAATAAGAGTAGTACAATGTTTCATTAACATTTTGAGACAGTTAAATAAATATTAGTTCCCAGCGGCGAACATTGCCTACCACATTATTTCTCTTCGATGATGTGTGCAACACTTTGTAATCAATGAATGGTAACTAACAAAGTGTATGAAAGTAGTATATGGAGTTCCGAAAAATGAATTACGTTCATCTTTTGTATCACATTTATATACAAATTTATTTTATTTTTTAGTTGTAAATCAAACGTTCGCCGTCTTTGTCAGACTACTCGTACGTTGCAAAAATTTTAATTAACAAAATCAGATAAAAGTGCTAGAAAACAATTTAAAAAAGGTACAAAACAAAAGGAAAGACAAAACATTTAGGGGAAAAATAAAAGAATGCAGTAGACAAAAAACAAAACAAATTTATTTAATGGAATATTCCCAAAAAACTGAAGTGCGCAGTACGTACGAGCTGCCTACTGCCGGCTTACAATGTATGCGAGATTGTATTCGAGCTACCTACTGCCGACTTACAAAGTATGCGAGATTGTATTCGAGCTGCCTACCGCCGACTTACAAAGTATGCGAGAATGTATTCAGGCTGCCTACCGCCGACTTACAAAGTATGCGAGAATGTATTCGAGCTGCCTACTGCCGACTTACAAAGTATGCGAGATTGTATTCGAACTGCCTACTGATAGCTTACAATGTATGTTAGGAAGTAATGAGCTTTTGTTGGATGAACACCACACTAGCTCGCTTACTTTGTGTGCAGGTAGTAGGCGTTCACTCTACAAATGCGGCAATGTGTATGAAAAAGTATACTAGGATCGTATATGAGATGGTGTGCATTACTGACTTACAAGTGTGCATCGGATCATCGCTTACGTAAGCGAAACTTTGGCCGCTGGGTTCTTGTCTGCCGCAATCCAGAAATACTCTTAAATTAAAACAAATAAATAATATATAAAAAAAAATTTAACTCATGAAAATAATAAAAAAAAACAAATAAATTTAAGTCTATTTTTTAAAGGTAGAAAAGCAAATAAAGCCATTGAACTTTTAGTAAATAAAACTTGTAACAAAAATAATATCAAGGTTAAAGGGTGACAGTAATAAAGTTGGTTTGTGAAAGGGAAAAAGTGCGGGCAGTCACCTTCAGAATGGGAACCAAATAGCATTCCATCAAAATCTGAAAATATTTTTAAATCAATTTAAATGAAGAAGTTTTAAATGAGTATTATCCAAGGGAATTTCACTCTACAATACTCCTCTCATAATCAGATCTACTTTTTAACAAAAAAAAAAAAAAAAATTTTTTTTGTGGAAAACTCGGTTTAGGCTATATCTCGGGTATATGGACCGATATCGGAATTACACATTTTCTGTATTTTAGTAACCTCCTTTTATTACCAGAACAGCTTTTAAGCACAAAAAAATTGTTTAAGTTCGCTTACGCGCTATATTCCTAAAAAATCGGGTTTGGCTACATCTTGGGTATATATGGACCGATATCGGAAATTTGTATTTTTTGTATTTTAGTAACCTCCTTTTATTACCAGAAACGATATAAAGCAAAAAAAACTTAAGTTCGCTTACGCAACATTTTCTAGGAAAATCGGCTTAGGCTATATCTCGGGTATATATCGACCGATATCGAAAATTTTTATTTTATATATATAAGCAACCTCTTTTTATTACCAGAACTGATTTTAAGCAAAAAAAATTTTTTTTTCTAATTTTTATTAAAATATTGGTGTAGGCTATATTTCGGATATATATGGACTGATATCGGGAAGGCTTTTAACTGCCATGATTAATAAGTGTGTGAAGTTTGAAGCAAAACAAAAAATTTTTTTGCTAAAATTTTCATACAAAATTGCAAAATAAAATGTTTTTTTTTGGAATTTTGGATATATCTCAGGTATATGTGAACCGATTTTACTGAATTTCAATAGCAAACCCATGAATCGGTGGGGTAATAGAAAGAAAAAAGTTGCTATGTCTAACGGTTTTCTGAGAAACGGTATTTCAATGACCGGCAGACGGTTAGACAGACATCGCTTAATCGACTATTCTATTAATTATGATTCAGAATATACATAGAAATTACAAACGGAATCACAAACTTAACATTTTTGTGAAGGGTGTAATAAGAAGAAATTTTAATTTCAAAAGATTATCGAGCTGGGTCGGACGGTGTCTAATCTCGAAGTCCAATTTTCGAAAAGTTTTACAACATTTGTTTGTATATCGGCAATAACGCGGGGAATGTCGTCCATGAAAGCAGTCAATGGTTTCGGGGACACCGGCGTAAACTCGCACTTCATAAATCCTTACAGAAATAAGTCGAGTGGCGTTAAATCGCAGCACCTTAGAAATGATTCAGAATATATAAATTTTATAGACTGAAAAAATTTTGTTCAGAAATTCTCTGGATTTTGTCATTACTTTTATGAATTTTTTCATTATTTTTCAACCATTGTAACTTTTGATAGAAATAATGAAACAAATTTCATTAGATTATTTTAATGAAAACCTTCATAAAAGTAATGAAACATTTTAATAAGAAACATGACTTATTTTCATTAAAAGTATGAAAGACAAATCATATGATTAGTAAAATAATTTCTCTAGATCAAACAATCAATTTCATAAAGCACATGAAAACTGTACATTAAATTAATGAAAAAGTAGCATTTATTTAATGAAATAACTTCTTTGTACTAATGTAATATATTCATTAAAAATATGAAACTCCTTCAAAAGGTCAATGAAATTATTTCATTTATCTAATTTTATTATTCATTGAGCACCTGAAAAATTTACATTAAATCAATGAAATAGTTACATTTGTTTAATGAAATAATATCATAACACACATTAATAAAATATGTTCACAAATGTACGTAATAAGATCAATGGAATTATTTCATTTATTCATTGATACTTTATTTCATTACAAAAACAATACTATTCCTTGCTTTTGTGAAATTGTAACTAATTATGATAAAAGAAAATGGTGAAGAAGTATTCACCAAATAAAACAGATTTTATTAATTCAAATGACTTCAATACACTGGTATTTCAATTTTTTAAACTATTATTATGCTGATTTGAGTACATGCACGTATGTACATACGTACCCAAGCTCGGTAGCCAGAAATTTATTTGTCATTGATCTAATGAATTCTATTTCATTGGAATTATGAAACTCATAATACTTACATTTTAATAAAAAAAACCTGACATTTTTTAAACTGTAGCTTAAGATTAATAAACGCCCATTAATATATCTTACCAAAATTCAAAAAATTTAAAAAAAAAATAAATTTTGTTGTAGTCATAAATCCAATGATTTTTTTTAATGAAACTATGAAACTTAATAAAACCATCCTTTTTTTTTTCTTTTTTTAACTTGGACCAGTACTCAGGGGATGACCTCTACATATGCAGTGCATTGTACCCGAACTAGGAAAATACGTTGTGAGGAGGGGGAAAGCGGGAGTAGTGTTTGTGAACATTTGACTTGAATTTTCCAACGTTATAACAGACAGGAAACACTTCTGCAGGCAACTTATTCCACAGACGAAGCGTGCGGCTGAAAAACGAATTCTCTCTGTAATGCGCAGTACGATTCCTCGGACAATCAACCACAAATGGATGAGCTCTGGACGATGAGCGCGTGCTACGTAAAAATGTGCGCGTTTCGGGAACAAGATTCCTAATCTCGTCAGAGCAAAATCCATTGTTGTAACGATAGAACAGAGTAACGCACCCCACACTGCGTCGATGCTCCAGTGAGTCAATAGAGTTGGATACCCTATTGTCACCGATGAGCTTCTTCGCCCTCTCTTGCACACGATCGAGTAACCCCAAAATAGACTTTGAGGCACCGGCAAATTCTGATGGAACTATTTCATAATATATATGAAGTTTCATGCATATTGTGAAAAGTTTTCATTGGATTATTGAAAAATATTTAATGAAACAGTTTCATTAAATATATGATGCATAATTCTTTCAGTGTAGGGTCCCAAATGAAAATTGTAAAACTTATACATACCAATAAAAAATTCTAAGTAGCTTGTTTTCTATGTTTCCCAGCTATCTATATGTCGACATTTCATAGGAACTACCCTAATCATCAGTAGACTTTGGAAATTTTTGAAAGATATTTTCACACATTCAACTTTAAATTCCAACAATCCAAATAAATCGCTGAGAATTTAAAAAGAAAAATGCTCTAATAATATCCGTCAAAACACAAAATTGTCAAACAATTGATTGTTTGGACTTTGGATACATACCCTTAACATTTTTGTGAAGGATATAAAAAAGCTTATAAAGGGCATCGGAATAAGTTGTTGGACCTCAAAAGTTATGGCATACGTTTACGAAACGACATCGTGAGTGGATTAAGTGTATTGAGCTAAAAGGAAACTATGTGGAAAAATATATGGGTTTGGGGAAAAAAAAATATTTTTTCCTACTTAGGTAGCTTCAATATCAATCTGCCCTCGTACATGGCAGTAAGCGTATTGTATGTACCTAGTGATAAGATCACCGTGGGGTAAGGCGACATTGGCCTTACCCTACACTTTTAGGTGTATGCTCCCTTATTTAAGTTTCTTACTACAGCATAAAATGGCAGCGTTAAACTACGTCGTGCTTTATGCCCTAATTTAGGTGGCACTAACACAATTCACAACCGTGCATTATGTTTGGACCACCCTTTGCATCCCTAAAGGCTTATCACTACAACGCCATTTGATATATTAATTAATATACAAAATAATTTATTTAATTAATGTTTTTTTTTCTGAAACATGTTATGTTAATTATAATTAGTGTTAATCTAAAAAGAACACATAAATGAAATGCATGACTACAATTTTATCTAAATGGAATATAAATTGAATAAAAAAAAAAAAAAATAACTAAAATATTGGTATAAGAGACCTTTTAAAAGACCCATCACTATTTGAAAGTCAAAAAAATAATCGAATTTTGTACCTGAAAAGCAAACAAGATTGTCTGATTGGTTGAACATTAAATGGTTGAATAAATTTTGTATTCAACTAACTATTTAACAGGTAAATAAAGAAAACTATTAGACTTACATACACATATGCATACATACATATATACATACATATGTATGTACATGAAACACTTGAGCAAAGAGGTGCAATTAGCAGCATGTAGATTTCGTACCATGAATTGATTGTTGAGTCGGACTAAATATTCGAGAGTGTTAATGGTTTACGAGTTTAACACATTTGGCTGTCTATTGTTTTTGTTCAATTGTCTGTCTGTCGTAAATATTTTCGAAAAACAATACAAACACGTTTGAAAAACCCGCTACCCGCAACATTTACTTAACTCCTTTTTCAAACGAAAAAAAAAAACTATAAGAGAAAAAGTAAACAAGTTGTTTCACAAGTTGCCTTTTGTTGGGCATAAAACAATAAAAATAGTTTTTAGTTGGTGTCATAAAATTAAGACAGTTTATGAAAAGAATTTAATTGTTTATCTAATAAGAAAAAGTCTGTCCAAATTTATTTGCAAACAATAAACCAACCCAGCCAGCATATTAATTTAAGCTCTCTCACAGTTATACGATTTATTTTGACGATTTGTCACAAAATTTATTCCAAAACACTGTAAATACGAGGTCTAATAAAAAAATAATCATTAGTTTCAAATTTCGTGAGTTATGTATCCTCGATTTTTGAATTTTTTTCCTGTTATGTTGGTACACAGGTTTGTTATAACGAGTGATTTTTTTGCTATTATCTTTTTGGCAACACTAGTTTTGACAGGTCACGCACGTTTTGTATCTTGTGTCACTGTCAAACATCTTCAGTTTGGTCTATAATTTTATTACCAAAATGCGTGCTCTGTTAAGAAAGTTCATCGCGCGCTTCTTCCATTTTATGGTCAGTTTAATCGACCTACTGAGGCTTCTATTCGGGCTATTGTAAAAAAATTTCGCACCAAATTTACATTGTTGGACATTAAACCACCAACACGCTTACGTAGAGTGCGAACTGAAGAAAATATCGCAGCCGTATCGGCCAGTGTTGGTGATGACCGTGAATTATCGATTCGGCGCCGTTCGCAGCAATTGGGCCTCTGTTACTCCACTACGTGGAAAATTTTGCGGAAGGATTTGGGTGTGAAGCCTTATAAGATACAGCTGGTACAAGAATTGAAGCCAAACGACCTACCACAACGCCAAATTTTTGGTGAATGGGCTCTTGAAAAGTTAGATGAAGATCCACTTTTTTATCGAAGAATTGTGTTCAGCGACGAGGCTCATTTCTGGTTGAATGGATGGATACGTGAACAAGCAAAACTGCCGTATTTGGAGTGAAGAGCAGCCAGAAGCATTGCAAGAGCTACCAATGCATCCACAAAAAACAACCGTTTGGTGCGGATTATGGGCTGGCGGCATCATTGGGCCGTATTTCTTCAAAGATGATGCGAATCATAACGTTACTGTGAATGGTGAGCGCTACCGTGCGATGATAACAAACTTTTTTTTGCTCAAAATGGAAGAGCTTGACTTGCATGACATGTGGTTTCAACAAGACGGTGCCACATGCCACACAGCACGCGAAACAATGGACCAATTGAGAGGCGAGTTCGGTGAACAGTTTATTTCACGCTTGGGACCAGTCAATTGGCCGCCCAGATCGTGCGATTTAACGCCTCTAGACTATTTTTTGTGGGGCTATGTTAAGGCTAATGTCTGTAGCGACAATTCCGCTTCGATTGACGCACTGGAAGCCAATATTGCGAACAGTATTCGTGAGATACCGGCCGAAATGTTAGAAAGAGTATGCCAAAATTGGACTAAGCGGATGGACCATTTGAGGCGCAGCCGCGGCCAACATTTGCATGAAATAATCTTCAAGCACTAAATTATATCGACCCAACTATCGATCCAAATAAATATTTCATGCATTTTTCTGAATTTTATGTGTTTTTTTTTAATTTCCGATAGTTCTTATAAAATCACCCATTATATGTTGGCATTATCACACATTTCGGATTGTCAGTTTGCTTTTGACAGATAAAAAGGTTAGTCGTGTTTTAGTGTGCTCTTCGATTTTGTACTATTCGAAAAAATCTATCAAAGGAACTGTATTAAGTTTTGTGTAAAAAATGAAATTGAATGCTGAAGGACATTTGAAATATTGACTTTGGCGTTTGGCGAGTCTACTGTGAGCAGAACACAAGTTCAATTGCGGTATAACCGGTTTAAGGAAGGCCAAGAAGTTGTCAATGACGGTGCTCATCCTGGTCGCCCCAGGCACGTCAACAACCGTTGAAAACTTTGAAGCAGTGAAAAAAATGATGTTGGGTCAAATCGTCAAATCACTATCAGAGAGGTTGCTTATAATGTTGCCATATCGTTCGGCTCACGCCAAGCAATTTTTACGAATGTATTAGGCATGAATTTATTTGGATTGTTGGGATATAAAGTTGAATGTTTGAGAATATCTTTCAAAAATTTCCAAAGTCTACTGGCGATTAGGGTAATTCCTATGAAATGTCGACATATAGATAGCTGGGAAACATAGAAAACAAGCTATTTATAATTTTTTACTGGTATAAATGTTAGAAGCTTAAATAGCGAATAAAAAACTTAATTGTTAAAAAAAAAAAAACTCTAAAAGTTATAGCCAAATAACAAATATGTGTACCAAATTACCCGAACTTACTATAATGCTAATGGATTTTTGCGAAAACCTTCTTTCAGAAACAAGCCGGAGGAACGGCGCCTTTTTATAGATTTATCAAACAAAAAGGCGTATTTCATCGAGTTTTATGGCTTTACTTTATAAAATTTTACTTTAAAGCTTTACTTTATAAATCTTACGGAATCCTTTCGATATTTTAAGCGAAAAAAGCACGCAAAGTAAAATTGCAAAGTTTAATAAGTTTTTCTTTTTTTTTTTAATTTTTATTAAAAAATTATTGGTTGGAAAAAATTATAAAATCTAATCGATTTTAAATTATCCTGAGTGTAAAACACTAAAAAAAACGCAATGAAATGAAATACTACGCCCAGTTGGTGCTTAATTTTTTTTTTGGGTGTGCTAGTATTTTTTTTTTTATCTGGCAGAGTTCATTCAACGTGTTAAAACACAATGGACTGAAACTGAACAAAATCTAGTGATTAAAATTATAAATGGAATTTATGGTTTGACAACAACAAAAAAACAAGTAGGAGTGTGATATATTCGGCTGGGCCGAATCTAAACTACTATACCCTTTACGATAGTCACTCAAATACATATGTAGTATATATTACAAATTTAAACTAAATATGCTCGGATATACATATATGCATCGATCTCGAAAATTTTCAATTTCTTTATTTTAGTCACTACTTTTTATTATCACAACTGTTTTTAGCAAAAAAAAAAAAAAAAAAAATGATGCATCCAAAAGACAGGTTAAGACTATACCTCCAGTATACATATGTAAACCGATATCGGAAATTTTCATTTTCTGTATTTAGTAACCTTCTTATATACCAGAACTGTTTTTAAACAAAAAAAAAAAAAAAAAAAAGTTGTTTCCTGAAAAAATCGGTCTAGGTTATATCTCGCGTATATATGGACCGATATCGGAAATTTAAATTTTCTGTATTTATATAAATTTATTTTATTACCTGCTTTTAAGCAAAAAAAATAATGTTTCACGAAAAACCCGGTTTAGACTATATCCCGGGTATATATGGACCGATATCGGAAATTTTCATTTTTTGTATTTTAGTAATCTTCTTTTTTAATCAGAACTGCTTTTAAGCAAAAACATTTTTTTCATGGAAAATTTGGTTTAGACTATCTATATCTTGGATATGTATGGGCCGATGCGGGAAATTTTCATTTTCCGTATTTAGTTTCCTTCTTATATAACCAGAACTGTTTTTAAGCAAAAAAAAAAAAAAAACATTTTTTAGGTTCGCTTAAGCGACGTTTTGCATGGAAAACTCGGTTTAAGCTGTATCTCGAGTATATATGGACTGATATCGCAAATTCCCTTGTTCCGGATTTTAGTAATCTAGTTTTGTTACCAAAGCAACTTTCGAGCAAAAAAATATGTTTAAATTCTCTTACGCGACTTTTTCATTAAAAAATCGGTTTAGGCTATATATGAACCGATATTGGGGAAAAATTGTTTTTTGCATTTTAATTGCCATGTTCAACAATTGCATAAAGTTTGAAGCCAAACAAACTATTTTCTTTTTTCAAAAATTTTCATACAATATGCAAAAATAATGGCTTTTTTCGAAGTTTTAGATATATCTCAGCTATATGTGAACCGATTTTACTGAATTTCAATAGCAAACACATGGCACGATGGAGTAATAGAATGGTGAAAGAAAAAAGTTTCTATGTCTAATGGTTTTCCGAGAAACGGTATTTCAACAACCGGCAGACGGACTTGAGTCTCACCAGAATCCTCTCGCACGTGGCATCCTTAACTTTGGCGGCCACACTCGACTGAGAAGTAACCATCAGAGCGTTGGAAAGTTGATTTACCAACAAAATACACGCAAGAAGCAACTTTTCGGCTAGCATTGGCTGGACCTAAGTAAAAAAAATTTTTCAATATTAGTAAAAAATTATAAATAGCTTGTTTTCTATGTTTCCCAGCTATCTATACCTCGACATTTCATAGGAACTACCCTAATCATCAGTAGACTTTTGATGATTAAGGTAGTTCCTATGAAATGTTGACATATAGATAGCTATGAAACATAGAAAACAAGCTATTTATAATTTTTTACTGGTATAAATGTTAGAGGCTTAAATAGTGAATAAAAAACTTAATTGTTTTTCAATATTAATTAATTTTTTTCTATATTAATTAATTTTTAGTTCTAAGATTTGCGTACCTATTGTTAGTTCTATTAGAAGATACAATAAATAATTAAGTTGTATATGATATTTAAAAGAAAAATATTTTTTTTGTTGAAAGGTATAATAATTGAACACACTAAGCAGGGGAACAACTAGCTGTTTCGCAGCCGCTACACTACGCATAAGCTAGGATTCGAACTGGGTATCATGTAAACATGGTGTATTTTAATACCGACGCTTAATATAGCGCCCCATTGTTTATGCGTTTGTATTCTGCAGCTGTCTAGTTCGCAAGTGTCAAATATAATTGACGCAAAGCGCCATTTGCAAAAGCTATTACATGCTACGATAGGATGAGTAATTTTGCGCCTCCCTATAAGTCGAAAACGTTTCCATGGCAAATAATGCCATCAAAAATAGCTTAATCGAAGTTTATTCTAATTAAAAAAATTATTCTTATCTACATACACATGTTCCAAAATTGCCCCAAGCTTGTTTAGTAAGACTCTTGTGTTTCATATTTGCCTTACAAAATTTATGTCTTATTTTATTTCTTTTTTTTTAACAGCAAAAAAGAATTTAGAATAATTCTATTAGAGCAGGAATTATATACCACATACATACATACATATGTATGTACTCGTATGTGTGTAGCTGTTTGCCCTGTAGATTAGAGAAAAATGAAAAGCAAGAAAGAAAGAAAGAAAGTCAATTAAATTCCCTTATTTGAGTTAAGAACATTAGCCACCATCAGGACTACCACTAACCGGCAAATAATTTCATCTTTTTAAGGAAACGATGACAAGTTTGTTGAATAAAATATTATACTTGATGGTAAATGAACCTTAACTTTTTCTCCAGCAGAGGAGGAGGACAATGAGCAAGAAAATGTTCATGTCAAAGTAAATGAAATGAAGAACAAACGAAAAACGTGTAACTAAGAAATCATCATAGAATTAAAAAAAACAGAAAAAGAAACAAAATAATACTCCTCCGGGTATTTAGAGCAGAAAACAATAACAACAAACAAGAAACTTAAGTAGAAGAAGAAAAAACACACACATACACAACCACACAAGCAAAAATATATACAGAATAGGGTCGTTTGAATTTCAAATGTGGTGTATGAGTACAATCTTAAAGATTATTTACACTCGTAACGTAAATATGGTAAAATAATACGTGCAAAATGTATTCAAGCAAATGGGTATGTATGTATGTATGTGTTGTACAGGGTGGACCATAAGTCTGTTAACATTTGAAATCATTAATAAAAAACAAAGCCGCATGTTTATAAAACTGTTTATTACGAAAGTAAATAAAATAGCGGTTGTAAATCAATTAATAAGTGAGCTGTTTTAGTTACATACATATGTACGATATTAACTAACTAGTTGTCAGTTGTAGCCCAACTTCAGTCAAGAAGAAGGATTATTTTTTAATTATTACAATAATTGCTGTGAAACAATAAGACCAACGAAGAACAGAAAAAATAATTGAATGCCATATAGCTGAGGGACAACTGGCTATTTCGTAGTCATGAGCACCCACTGGGATTCGAGCTCGGGATCATGTCAACATGATGTATTTTTACTCGTAATACGGCCGCTTAACCAACTCAGCCACCGAGCTCTTTAATTATTCTGACGTTGATGTTCTTCTTGATTAAAGTTGGACTCGAACTCACAACTAGTTAGTCCGCTTTTAGTGTTTAGAAATTGAAAGACAGAATTTTTTCTCATTCTGCAGTGAACTTGCCGAAGCCAGACAGAAATTTTTCGTTTCTCTTTTCTTTCTTTTTTCTAGTGTGTTCCCAGTGAATTTTTTGTCACATACATCTTCGATCTAAGACCATTGACAATGTAAGCGCGACCCATCCGAAGTCTGTACACAATTTCTACTTACATTTACACAGCGATGTTCCGTAAGATTCATCCAACACTGTATACATTGTAAGCGAAGATTGGATAAGTTCAAAACTATATTACTGGCATTTGTTTTCTTCTTTGCTTCTTATGTAATTACATTTAATTTAAGAATATAAGTAGAAAAATACTAATCTGAACTGGATGCTAGTTGTTTGCTGTGCTTAACATGTTCATTTTGATTTCTTCTGTTTCGCTTAAAATCGAATGCTTTGCAAATTGTAATAACTTTTGGACTGCTGGGTTTATATGAAGTTGATGTTGATATGAGAATAATAATATGAAGCAATAACATAAAGAAATGCGAAGAGAGGCAACTTCAAACGAAAAATGTCTTAAAATGTCCAGTACAGTAGAGGTTTACCGCACACTCTTCCTCTTAAATACATCGCCTACAAACTTCGTCTGTCTGCCCATCAATTTCTCAACTGTGAAAAGGGACTTAGCTAATAAAATAGCGGTTTATTTTTTCAAAATTACATTACTTAAATTTCACTCTGGGGTTCATGCAACCAGAACCCCAGGCCGGAAATTTCCCTTCACCACTCTACAAGTATGGGTTGAAATGTTTTGTAATTTCTCGCGCATATTTTCCTTTAGATCGGTAACGGTCGTCGGGATGTGACTGAAAACTTTGCTTTTTTGATATCGCCAAAGTAAACATTCCATTGGAGAGAAATCGAGGCTACGGGATGGCCAGGTACTACTACTTCTTTTTGATAAACAGTTTATTATGGATTTAATTATAGTTTATTCCCCCATAAATATGTTCTTGTGTCCATTTCCATAAGTCTATTGAAATCATCTGTCAATTTCAAGACATGGTTGCATACAATAATAGCATTGATGAAAATTTTTTTTAAAAAGCATGTGAACTAATTCACAACAACAAATGTAAGTTTAGAGAATAAATTTACTATTGCCATCATTAGCATTTTGGATCTAGTCGTTGACATGTAATATTCTACCGATTATATTTTTGGGAGTAAAAATATGTGTTCTATGTTTTTTAATTACAAAATAATGTTCGTATGTGTGTGAATTTAAGAAAAATAAAATTTAAAACTTATCAGAAAATAAATAAATAAATACGTATTCAGCGAGCGCGGAAATAAAAAAGTAAGATAGTATACTAGGATATAAGCATATATGAACGGATGGTATCCAACAATATTATGACGTAGCCAACCATATTATTGTTTTACCTAATAGTATATTCTAACAGATAATAAAATTCATAGGTTTAATTATACTATTGTTGTGTATTATGTAACATCCAATTATTTGATATGGTATATTTGATATTTTATATTGCAATTACAAATTAAATTTTGTTTTGTTGCAGCTAATAGATAGATAGAGAAAACTGTTCCCTTAACTCAAATCAGACGTATGCAACCCATGTTATTCTTTTCGAATTATTATTAATTATTTTATAATATGCCATACTCTATCTTTTAGTTTTTATTATCTTATATGCAAGAGTATTGTGGTAATTATTACAGTATTGTTTTATTATAATAAAGCTATTTGTGACGTTATTATGTTGGCTTAATGATTTTATATGAAAAAGTAAGGTTGGTTTGTATAATAATATGGTTGCGTATGACAGTAATATGGTAACTTCCATTTGTTGTATGTTCACTTACTATTACGACAGTGTTGAAGCAGAATATAGTATAGTTATGTATTTTTCTTAACAAAACTATAGTCAGTCATGTTAATTGCGTTTTGAATATAACCATATAATATATAGTTGGCAAGAATCATATAATTCAACAATAGTTATGTTGCGCTTAGAATATTGTCGTGTCAACCATATACGAGTACTTTCTTATACATTTAAACTATAATTAATTGGATAATAGGCTGTTTCTAACAATAATACTCAATGCTATGGCGTATATACTAACGTTGCTGTGGCGTTGCTTGCGCCTGCGAGTAGTATTTTGTTCTACGTGCTAACTATAATTAAATCATAATAGGCTGTTTCTAACAATAATACTCAATGTTATGGTGTATATACTAACGTTGCTGTAATCATATTTCAAATCACCTTTTCTTTGCCTGCGCTTGCGAGTAGAGACATTGTGATTATTGCTCTAATTCGCTCTATGTTTTCCGATTGCCTCGATGTTTTAAGACGCCCGAACCATTATTTTGATAAAGTTAATCCAGTCTTTTCGAACTTCTGCATCCAATGCTTAATGATTTGAATCGTTGGACCGTGATTCCTACCCTCATAGAAAACCCGTAATAACTGTGATGTATTTTAACATCAATGCAATGCCAAATGTCAATATTTTTGACCCCATGTCAATTTTCATCGTTGTGATGTCAACCATAATATCAGTTGCTCTAATTATCATTAGCAGTAATTATGACAATTATTTTATCAATGACATGTCATACTGACATCATGGTGAGTAATGCTTTATTGGATAACGTCTGATGTGAGCATGTGAACAATGCATTCTAATATCGAAGAAATGACTAAATGAATATGATGACAAAATATTATCAATAGAATATCACACTAACATCATTCCAACTATAATTTGGTTTCAATATGATGTAAAAATCTCATTGATGTGATGGCTCATTAACATCAGAAAAATTATTAAGTGAAGTAAATTTTATGACAAAATGTCATCAGTACTATGGCACGCAAACATCAACTGAACGTAATTTAATTCAAAAATATGTTCAAACATATAACTTCATATTTTACTAATTTCAAGAAACCAATGAGAGTTAGAAATGTTCTAATACTTTTGATGACTTACTGTCATCAATATAATGTCTGTGTGTCGCATTATAATATTTTAATTGTGTGTATGCTGTGTACGAGCAAATATTCTCTTTGCATCGTAGTTCTTCATCTCATTTTACTCTCTATGCTGTCATTATATTATTTTTTGTTTTTATTTTAATAATTTAGTTATAATTCAATATAAGAAAAATAAATTAATTAATTCAATTATAATAAAAAATATAAAAAATTATAAAAAATATAAAAATATACGCTGTCATTATATTTATGTAACTAAACATCGTATATGATGATTAAGTGTTTAATATGATTAAATTTTTTCTAGTTCTTCAAAACTAATTTAAATTTAAAAAAATAACAATTTTAACAAAAATTGTAACACTATTCAGGCTTTTTTTGAATAAATTTTGACAAATTTAATGTATTATAATTATTAATTAAATGTATCATTGAATTGATGTCACCACAGTTGTAGCATTGATGATACTCAATGTATGACAAAATTCTCTGATGACTTTTGTCATTGAGATTGATGTCTGTTTTCACATTACTGATGACTATTTACATAATATTGGCGTCACAATTCTGATAACCCGCCGTCATCGATATGAAGATGCTCTTTTCTGTGAGTGTAGCGCGAATATCAAAATGATAACAAAATTTTCGTTTAGCATCGCCCGCAGAATTGTAGTTGCAATAGTATACATGTATGCAAACTGCGCTAAAAGATGACATGGCACTATAACCCTAAAGGCTGTTCTCCACTTTCGTAGCCCCCTGCCCGCGCTGATGCCACAATCTGTTCAAATGTTAAGAGACTTGTGGTTCACCCTGTACTTAAGCATGTTTGTATAGATTTTAAATATTGTACATTTTATATCAGCTTGGGTGTTAGTTAAGACAAACCCGCATGAAATGCAATTTTCTATGGAAAATTTTTACCTACAACAGAAAACTAAAAGTGTTTGTTGATGAAAAACATGCGGTGTTCGTGTAGGTACCTCTAATTCGTAAAAGTTTCAAGTGTTAAGTTTGAAATGTTCAAAACAAAAAAAAAATATATATATATATTTATACGAGTATATGGAAGAAAATAAACTACTTTGTTTAAGTACATGACGTTTTTGTTTGCATTTTTTTTTTTTGCTGCTTTAGATTCTAAGTACCATCACATTGTTGTTTTTGTTGTTGTTATATGGAAAGCAAAAAAAAAAACAAAAACGTATGTACTTGTTGTTGTGTTCAGTCGGTGGTGCCCATATGTTTGTTGAAGTATGAACACTTAAATATTTAAGCACCCCAGTAGTGTCGACAAAAAAATAACAAGTATGTGAATGTTAAATTACTTGTTCTATTTTTAAGTTACAAATTCTTTTTTTCCTTTTACTATAAACGGCCAATTTTAAAGGTTTATTGTTGAGAATAGTGACTGTGCAGTTGCAGGAAAGATGTATTTTCCAAATAAGTAGCACTAATTAGATAATTTTATAACTATAAATCTACAACAAAATTAGAGGTAGCTAAAAGTGCTGGTCTGTCAGTCTGTCTGCCTGTATTTACGGGTACCGGTACCTAACACTAAAATGAATCGATGCAAATTGTTTACGATTTAAAGCATGCCAAAGGAAACGCATCTCAAGTAAATCCCACTCACGAAAGCGATATGTGTAAAAACGTCTTAGAATGTCAAGCATACCCGCATAAATGTCATGCCACACACAAAAGTTAAATGCACCTTTAGAGAGCAATAACAATACTAAACTAGATATAATTATGCGCAATATGTACTCTGTGGTCACAAGCATAAACCGCCTAACTCGACCTGAGAAAGAAATAAGTTGTGTATACTATGATGAATCTATGTTTACAAGGATGGATCCAGAAGAAGAGAAAGGGTTGAGGGAGGCGTTTACATAAAAGAATTCAACACTAAAATATCCTTCAGACTACCAGATGGATATAGTATTCTTCAAGCTGAAATATCGGCTATAGAAAAAGCGGCCAGATGGCTGATGTTCCACAAGATTCCTGTTTGGAATATACAATAATTCTAGTCTAGTCCAGGAAAGAAGGACATATTTAAATAAGATTGCGAGACATTCTAACCTACGCCGAAAAAGTATGCGTAAACATGTGTCCAATAACGGCGACAACATGCATGATGACCTAGCCAAAAAAACGGACAACTCTGGAGGATACGGATATATATCCCTTTTGCGGACAACCCTTATCAGCGTATTGCAAAAGAATAAAACTTCACCAGCTGGAACGTGCCCAAGAAAAATGGCTCACAGAGCCCTCATGCCTTATAACAAGAAACCTGTGGCCGCCTATTACTTTTAAGAGAACGAAAAAGCTCTTAAAACTAACCAGTGCCTCGTTTCAGTATTACTCACATCGAGAAATTTCTCACAAGAAACAAAGGAATTGACAGAGAAACTATGCGAATTGAAACAAAAAGTGGCGTTTCTCACACAAATGTTTCTGTATCTTTGAGAAGCGAGAAATATCTGTCAAAATAGCTTTTTTGACGTAATTCATTGGAAACTTGTGAGTAACCCTGTTTCTGTATTAAAATTTTGTGAGAAGTTTCTCGCTAGAGCTGTCAAAACTTTTCGCAAATAAACGAGTTGCGGAAGTTATAAATTTAAAAAATATATAATTGATATAATGAATGCAAAAAGTGTAGAAAAGGTAAAGTTTTTAAATATTTATACACATATTGTCGTATTCATAAAAGATAATTTGCAATTAGTAAAAGTTTACTTGACATACATATTTTTACACAAAATTTGTCAATTAAACCTTTGTTATGTGTGAATTATTTATTATGAATACGGCAGATATTGAATGTAGTTCATTACTCATTTCTTCTTTTTATTTTAGATACAACATAATAAATAAATAAAATAAATATATAAAAATTATGAATTACATTTTTTTAGTTTTTTCTTTATTTCTTAATTTTTATGTACATACATACAGTATGATAAATTAAAAATTTAATGGCAAAATCTTAATTTTAGCCTGTCTCGAATGCGAGAAGCTTCCCTTATCGGTTCAGGAACTAAAAAAGGGTCGGTTGCAGCCCTTAATCTCTGCCTGTAAATGCGCAAAATGTTTCGCCGGTCATATTGGTCAGCAACCATCACAACAAAACTATACCTTATTGAAAGTTTCTATGAAATTTATTTATGTATGATTTGAATGTGTTTTTATTTATGTACACGTGTTATTGATTGACACAATTTTATTTTATTCATAACACTACTGAATTCGATTGTTTTATTCACTGCTGAACATTTGTTTCTTAAATTTTCTTTTCGTTTGATAAATTTTTCCTATATTATTTTCTTCTTATTTGTTTACTTTTTACATTTTGACAGCTGCTTAATGAAAATATTCCAATAAAGACGTAACTAGTATTGCCTCTTTTCGATTTAAAATACAGAAACGCTGTTTTTCTCGATAGTCGAGAAACGATGGAATTTTATGTTTCATAGTTTCCGATGCGATAAACTTCTCACTAATCATACAGAAACGAGGCACAGATCTCATTTGAGCGAGAAACGATGGAATTTTATGTTTCATAGTTTTCGATGCGAGAAACTTCTCACTAATCATACAGAAACGAGGCACAGATCTCACTTGAGAGTCATCACTGGATATTGCCCGTGAGGGAACCATGCCGTCGAGAGACTAGGCTTGCCCTATAATGACTTCTGCAGAAATTGCCAAAACGAGGAAGAGGAGGAGACGATTCTTCATCTCCTTGGAACAAGCCCAGCATTGCAGCATCACCGTCTAAGATATTTTGGCCAGAGGAGCTTCAATAGCCTATATTGATACCGTCGTTTCGAGCTTTAGGACCCATTGCTTAATAGTTTAAATCGTTGGAGAATGATTGAATGATTCTATTGCAAATATTAAAACGATAACGAAATTCGCGCTTAGCTTCGGTCACAGAATCGTGACCCTTCCAGCTCTGATCCCCCGCCAACGCTGATGCCACGGTCTGTTCAAATGTCGAGAGTCCTATGGTCCAGACTGTATTAAAGCTCTAGTGCCAAA
This sequence comes from Thecocarcelia acutangulata, assembly GCA_914767995.1. Taxonomy (NCBI): domain Eukaryota; kingdom Metazoa; phylum Arthropoda; class Insecta; order Diptera; family Tachinidae; genus Thecocarcelia; species Thecocarcelia acutangulata. The sequence continues at coordinate 31,080,175 of OU612094.1, read as the reverse complement.
GAAATATTTCGTAACAGTACTGAATATTATTTTATGTCAAGTTGATTGACGTCAGTAACGAGAAGTTTATAGCACACGAATGAGTGATACGTCTAGAAAATTTGTATGAAATATACTCAATATTTTGAGTGCATTTTATAAATATTTTCTAGACGTATCCATCACTTATTCGTGTCCCATAACACCACATAAGTTATGGTGCGGTCCTAATAAAACGCATTAATCGAGGACTACCTGTGCATGCGCATGAAAATTAATATATGTATATACATACATATGTATCAAAAAATTACGCACAAGACATTAAAACTTTTTAATTTCCTTCATTAATATTCCGTTTGTTTTTTCATTTTTTTTTTATAAAAATCATAATATAACAAGAAAATAATAGCAGCCACCACCCAGACTTCTTTGAATCGTAAGAATATTTTTTTTGTTTTTTTTTAAAGGAAAATAAATTTTATGTGGGCTTAATAGTCTCCAACGTGGATAAGCAAAATTATGAAGGCAGACAGACGGACGGACCAAGGCACTACGATAATAATCTACAATAACAAATAAACCTAAAGAAAAAAAATTTTTTTTATAAGAATGTTGAAAAATATTTATTGTACCACATTTCCAACATTTAAATTAAAACATTCAGACGCACACACGCCACCACTTGGCCGACAATCAGCAGACCCACTGTGACAGATAAAATACTCAACAACCTTTTAAATCGTTTCATAGACACACGCCTCACAATTATTAAAAGTTTTTGAAAAAAATAAAATAAAATGTTGAATGAAAAATATAAAATTATAAGAAAATTTAAGACTGCCAGGGGTCATTAAAATTTAAATAAATTAAGAAAATAAAAAAATAAAATAAATATTTTTTATTTAACAAAAAATATTTTTGAACACATTTACGAGTATTTTCTTATGAGTTTTAATTGAAAACTGAAGCTTAATTGCTAAAGTTTTTTTTTTCTATTTTTTGCAAGATTTTTGTAATCAGTTTTGTAAACATTTATAAGGTCAAAATGTGAAAGCAGATGTTTGATTGCAAAAACATTATTTCACACATTCATTGGGTCAAATGTAATGCAATAGGCATTTCTGAGCTTCGACAGTTGCTAGCGCGTAAAATAATAACTGTCCAAGTAGCTGTCCTGTATCACCAAGACCAGTTATAGCGCCCAGAAACACAAGCCAATAATAAAATTGTTGTATCGACGTGGGTGTTCTGTTAGGGCAATGATCCGGGCATTTCGTCACATTTCACGGTCACTATAATCATTTCACTAACAAAACTATTCACAGCATGGCGAATAACTTTAAGGCCAGTGAACAAACATTAAGCAAACACCTACGCGACGTTTATACACAATTGCGGCATTCAAACGGTTGTTATAAAGTCATAAGTCTTAAAATATTACGAATCGGATGCTCTTGATGTCCTTGGAATGAACATACAGTGTGACGTTCGCTGTACCGAACACATTTTTCATGTCTCTAAAGAAGCATTCAAGTGCCTCGGGTTTTTGAAACGGTGTAAGATGTACTTCACTCCATCCGACCTCCCTACTACTTATACCACCTACATCCGACCGAAAATGGAACACAACTCTCATGTTTGGGCCATACAACACTAGTTCTCCCTAATGTAAGTACACAATGGGTGATTTTATAAGAACTATCGGATATTTGAAAAAAAAAAAAACATAAAATTCAGAAAAACGCATGAAATATTTATTTGGATCGATAGTTGCGTCGATATAATTTCTGGCTGTTCTTCACTCCAAATACGGCAGTTTTGCTTGTTCACGTATCCATTCAACCAGAAATGAGCCTCGTCGCTGAACACAATTCTTGGATAAAAAAGTGGATCTTCATCTAACTTTTCAAGAGCCCATTCACCAAAAATTTGGCGTTGTGGTAGGTCGTTTGGCTTCAATTCTTGCACCAGCTGTATCTTATAAGGCTTCACACCCAAATCCTTCCGCAAAATTTTCCTCGTAGTGGAGTAACAGAGGCCCAATTGCTGCGAACGGCGCCGAATCGATAATTCACGGTCATCACCAACACTGGCCGATACGGCTGCGATATTTTCTTCAGTTCGCACTCTACGTAAGCGTGTCGGTGGTTTAACAACAATGTAAATTTGGTGCGAAATTTTTTTACAATAGCCCGAATAGAAGCCTCAGTAGGTCGATTAAACTGACCATAAAATGGAAGAAGCGCGCGATGAACTTTCTTAACAGAGCACACATTTTGGTAATAAAATTCAATAATTTGCAAGCGTTGTTCGTTTGTAAGACGATTCATGATTAAATTATAGACCAAACTGAAGATGTTTGAAAGTGACACAAGATACAAAACGTGCGTGAGCTGTCAAAACTAGTGTTGCCAAAAAGATAATAGCAAAAAAATCACTCGTTGTATAGAAAGTTTTCAAACAATTCAGCTTTTCCAAACCACACTCCGCATAAAGCAGCAAATTCGGATTATGACATCAAAATATTTTGAATTTTCGTTTTTATGAGATTCATGTCACTGAAAACTCTTTCAACTTTCCCATTTCTAAGTTGCAAAACCAGCAACTTCATGATAAAAAGTAACTAATTCTCAGCATAGATTCCCAGTTAAATACGTTGAATACTTATTTAACCCTTAATATGATCTGAGTTTCTACCACTGATGTACCAAATTTCAACTATTATTTTCTACACAAAAAGTTAGTTCTTATCAGAGATCTGCACCGGTACATTTTTGCTTAAAAATAAGTGAAAAATAAACCGGGATAGAATATAAGGGGTGAATAAACGAAAAAGACATTAAAGCTATGGGTAAATATACGGGGTATACTGTAATACGAGCACATGAATTTTATGAAAGTACTATCTTGTGTAATTGCAGGGTCAGGTAATGATTTAGAGTATAAAATAAAGATTGTTTTGAAATAAATCTGTTTTATTTATGTGACCTTTTGAGGCTATTTTCAATTTGTCAAAGCGCAGAAGAACTTATTCTCTTACCCATTGCGCTCTATGTGCCCATCGCTGTCTTATACTCTCAGATCAATGTTCGCATAATGCTTTCACAATATCCCAACAGCGTACGATTTAATTGTTATTCGCTTTTTAAACTGCAAGTATTAAAAGTTTTATAAGCAAGTGATACATACGTACGTACGTACGAATGAACATTAAGTTCAATTGTAATTAAAAGATCTGGAAAAAAAAGTAATTAAAATGCAAAATTTTCTCTAGAGTCCTTTTAATTAAAAATGTATCATACGAGTATAAAAAGCTAAAACTCTGCCTCCTCAAATGGAGTGCTATTAGCAACTGACAAAAAGGCGTAAAATGTTTAATTTTATATCTTTCACTACAAAAAACACAATCATGTTTTCATTATTCGGAAAAAATATTTTATAACCAGACGTCGTTATTTATTGTTTATTTTGATAAGTGGTCAAGTGGTTTTTTTTATTATTGTTCGTTTTGCTGCGTGTTTGTTTTTTTTTATCTTTTCCTGTTTTGCTTTATGTATTATAAATTTTTAATATTTATGAGATTAAAGATGGTTTTAGTTTGTTGTTAAGTTTATAATGGTGGTCGGATCTAAACATGTGCAGTCAGGCTGATAAAGGGCTTATGCTGGAAACCGGGCTAAATGAATTTTTATTTGTTTGCCTTTATTACTAAAAAAAAAGAGTTTTATTTTACAGTTTATTAAGTTCTAATTTTATATCTCCACTGACAATGCACATTTGCCAAAGGTGTGTCCGTCGGCTGGTCTGGCTGTGTCACATGAGGCATTTTAACTACAAAAAAGATACATATTTATTGTATAGCAGCAAGTCTAAATTAAATGAGTGTATAACTAACTGCCCCAGTTTTGTTTATTTTTTCTTTTTTTAGCTTTTTTTGCCTGGAAATCAATAAAAAATAATCTCTAACGTTACACCGAGAAAACAAAATGTGTCTTTTTTTCTGTTAACTCATTCAAAGATTGCTTAATTTAAGTGAGAGTCTCTGATTTCCTTTCAATTACACAGGCCAATAACAATTACACAGTTTTTCGTAAGCTGTCAATATCCTACTCAGCAATGTTCTTGTGTATGCGTTGCGTATAACTAATGATATATTTATGTATATCTCCTATTTATTGCAACATGGTCTTAACTCAAAAAATGAGCTTTTCGAGTTAACAATGCAGAATTGTTAACAGTACTATCTATTAAATTGTGAAAAAAAAAAATTATTCAAATTACTTTTAAACTGTTCCCTTTAGAAGATATTTTCCAAAAAAAAAAAATTGACTAAACTAAAAATTTGAAATACGTTTTTCTCGAAACCAGCATTTTTTTTGTTATGACTATCTTGCAATAAAGGAGCGATATGAAAAAAATTAAAAGACTTAAGAAAACGAAAGCAAACCCACAAAAACAAAAATGTAATAAATTAAATAAATTACAGGAAATTATTAGTTTACTAAAAACAAATCTTATCATAATTTGAAATCATTTAAATTTAACCTTAAAATCTTTTTTTCATACTAATGAACACAAGTTCGCATAAATTAAGTGAAAAGTGTTTATATAGAAAATCTTCTTCAAATTAGGACCAGAAGAGTTTCAATCCCAGGTTGAGTAGAAAATCACTTTTCATAAACAGTCAACTTCCTCCTCTTCAATGTTCCTGTGTATGCGCTGTTTTAAACTATTGATTTCATTTTCACCGTTGTCCGTGTTTTCTTTATATGCACAATATTAATTTCTTCTGAATGTACTGAATTACCTTATAGTGTGGAAGGTGTTGGACTAAATTTTTTTAGTCTGAGCAGTGTCGAAGGTATATACACTGGGCACTGATCAGTTTTAACTAATTTAATTCCAACATTTTAAATGTTGCAATATAGTTTGTTTTAGTCTTTCGTGTTGTTATTGCTTAAGTTAAACCTCCACGAACACTACTCCCTCTTTCCTCCTCATCTTAACCTATTTTCCTAGTTCCAGTACTATGCACTGCATATGTAGGGGTCATCCCCGGAGTACTGGTCCAAGATAAAAAAAAAACAAAAAACAAGAATACTTATTACAATTTGGAATTTTATAAATTTTACCTAGATGGCTTTTTCATTCCCACCCACATTCGTATGTTAAGTAAAAATCTCTGAAATATTAAAATTAAAATAAGGAAAAGAAAAATTTCCATTGCAAGCCGAACGGAGAACTTCCTGCTAATCAATGTTTTAGTGTTTGCACTGTTCTAAACTATTAATTAAAGAGCTAAAAAACTATCGAAAGCCGTACCATCCCCATCGATATCATATCCCCTTACCTCCTACTAGTGAAGTATGTTAAGGGACTAACTCATTCAGTGGGAGTGATGGCAAGTTCTGTTCACTGAACGTATGAGCTTGTAGCCGCCTATATCTCCTGTGTCCCAGCACCCCCCAGTAGGAAATCAAATGTAGAATGTTCCATTGACTCTTCTTCCTCACAGCAAAATCTGCAAATGTCTGTATTTGAAATGCCTATTCTGTATAGATACTGAAGGTAGGTATAATGACCTAGAAGTGCACCTGTCCCTGTTCTTAGACTTTTCCTGTCCAGTCTTAGAGAACACTCGACTCTCTTTGCATCAAAGCTAAGAAATTTCTTGGAATGTTCCCGACCGTTTGTCTCGTACCTCCTGTGTCCCAGCACCCCACAGTAGGAAATTAAGTGTAGCATGTTCCATTGACTCCTTTTCCTCACTCCTCTTGGAAATGCCTATTCTGTATAGATACTTGAGGTAGGTATAATGACCTAGAGGTGCACCTGTCCGTATTCTGAGGCTTTATCTGTCCAGTCTTAGAGAACACTCGACTCTCTTTGCATCAAAGCTAAGAAATTTCTTGGAATATTCCCGACTGTTTGTCTCGTACCAGTGCTTCTCCCTAATGGACTCAGTCCCTCTTAACAAGGCTCTTGGTGAAGCCAGATATTGTAGTGGGTTCAATAAAAGTCTTCTCTGCTACATTTTTGGCACAGATGTCTGCTCTCTCATTGCCACAATGCCCCTCATATCCTGGCACACAGACCAGAGTAATTTATTTAGCTTAATGGGATATTGCAGTACTAGAGTGGACGTAAAGGTACAATTGCTTGGTGCTTAGAGGACTGATTGACTATGAGAGAGTAGTTTTATCACTACAACCTTATGTTGCCTATCGGAAGCATTTCATCTGCTTCACTTATATAGGTCCGCTGGGAAGATTGTGGTGTCCTTATTAAGAGTTATTTTCGTGCGTGCTCTAGACCCCACTCCCTGAAGAATTTTGGATTTAATGTTCACTGTTTCTGTGCCCTATTGGCTTCGTACCCATTTTTCCTTTATGATGATGATCCATGTGGTCACTCGCCAGAGATATATCAATTACGTTTTTGATTCCTTTCAGGATTGCAAGATGGCCAATAAGTTTACCAGACCTTAGTTTCCCCCTTTTGTAAATTGAGATCACCTGACTGGCTGCTTCCTCCTGAACAGCCACGTTAAGTTTCTTTAGGTTCAAAAGAGCTTCCACACCTGCCGTTGTAGCAGATCTCATCGCCTTTGTGATACATAGATATACAAGTCTCTGTACCTGGCGAAGTCTTAATATGATCGTTACCAGTTTGGGTTTTCCCCACCATACTAGAGCCCCGTATAGTATAGTAAGTCTTACCAGTTGACCATATAACTAGTATGGCATTCTAGGGCTTACGCTCCAGTACTTGCCCAGTGCAGTTGTTTGGCAGCAGTACTAGTTTTCTAGCTTTTCTTAAAACCGATTCAAAGTGCGTTTTCCATGTGAGTTTTATTTCCAGGATTACGCTCAGATAGTTTACCTCTACCTTGGGGCCAACATTAATAATGTTTAAATTGTACTAGAAATAAGCAAAAGCGCAATTTCCGTTCCAGCCCAAACAGAACATTACTCTTTTCACAAGCCACCAACTGGCTGCTCATCAATGTTCTTGTGTATGAGCTGTTTTGAACTAATATTTAGTATGAAAAAAAAAGAAATGAGAACACGATTAAATTACAAAAAACAAAACTTATATCACTATTTGAAATCGTGTAAATTTTACCTTGAGGGTTTTTTTCTCTTTGTGCATGAAAAGGTGGTATGTGTGGTGTCAGTCAGTATCTATAAATATTTTTCCTGTGTGTAGAATGAACACTCATTCAACATACTTTTATTTTAAGTGGGATACGAGTATTTTTATTGATTGATTGATTGACCGCTTGATTTTTTTTTTTTAAATGAGTTTTTATATTTTAAGTTTTTATTTTAGATATATTCTGCTATCTTAAGTGTTTTAGTTTGTTATTTAATTTTCTACTTGTGCTATTTATGTGTAAATTAAATTTATTTATTTACTTTTGGGAAATAAAAATTAATTTATTTTTATTGTTTTCATTTGTTTATCTCATCAGCACCTATTGAAGTGATTGTTAATCATTTAAGTACTTGATAAATATTTTCAAAAAATTTTTTTACAACATTAGCACTTAAAACTGAAAAAACTGAAAAACAAAACAATTAATTTTTATTAAAGTATCGTGGTATACTCGTATATCTATATGTGCTGATCATAGAACACAGACGAGCAACCCGACAACAAAATTTGTATCAAAGTTGCTAAAATATTTTGAGAGATTTCTATACAATTTTTATAGACAAGTCGCTCGTCGGCGTTCTATGGACAGCACGTAAGTACTTTGTTATGGTGAAATTTCTTATCAAAGTTTCTGATTTTATTGTCTCGAAAACATGCCACTCTTTACACCCTAGTGTCCGAGGTCATTATCTATGGGAACGTTTGTGTTTTTTTAGCTATCGGAAGACTGATATACATATACATTATCATTATTATTATAGGATGGGATGTGGCCCTCATCGGCCACTTGCACTGCGACCAGTGCTGATCTATTGTGCATCTTCTTGTCCCCATTATAGGCTAAGTATGTCAAGAAAACAGACAAACTCCTTCATTAGGAGTGATATTAAGTCACATTCACTTCACATATGAGCTTGTAGTAGCCTATATCTCCTGTGTCCCAATGTTCCACAGTGGGTGATCAAATGCTCCATTGACTCCTCTTCACCGCAGAATCTGCAAATGTCTGTGTTGGAAATGCCCATTCTGTGCAGGTGCTTAAGGCAGATATAATAACCTGTAAGTGCACCTGTCAGTGGTCTGAGGCTTTTCCTGTCCAGTTTTAGAGCTCTCTCGGCCCTCTTTGTATCAAAGTTTAGAAATTTCTTGGAATAGTCATGACCAGCTGTCTCGTTCCAATGTTGCTCAACGATGGACTCTGTCCACTTCTTTGTCTCCTTATTAAGGAGACCGTTATAGAAACCAAATGTAAGAGTGGGTCCAATAAAAGTCCCCTCTGCTCCTTTTTTGGTGTAGATGTCAGCCATCTCATTGCCGTAGTGCCCCTCATGTCCTGGCACAGCTGCTCATGACCTTCAGTACTGATTAGCTATCACAGAGTATTTTTATCAGCACTCCCATGTCTCCCATCGGAAAGTATTTCAATCACTTCCCTTATTGGAATATACATATGTATGCATGCATATACATATATATTTATTTTATATAATTATAAACAGCTTGTTTTCTATGCTTCACAGCCATATATATGTCTACATTTCATAGAAGCTACCCTAATCTTTAAAACCTTTTGAAAGATATTCTCAAACATTCGACTTTATATCCCAACAATCTAATTAAATTTTTGAGAATTTAAAAAGAAAAATGTTTTAACAATACCTGTCAAACCACAAAAAAAAGTTTTTTTTTCCTAATACACGTCTCAACATTTTTCTTTGCAAACTCTCAACTATTTATTTAGATTGTTGGGATATAAAGTTGAATATTTGAGAATATCTTTCAAAAAATTCCAAATGTAGAAACTAATATAGTGAACAAAACTCTAATTTAATATGAATAAATTAATTCCAAAGTGATCTATTTAAAATTAATTGGTCGTTTTTTTTATAATTAATATTTTAGCCAAAATGATGTGAAAATTACTCGATTTGTATCAGATTTGCAGCACATAGTAAAAGTTGGTCCAACCATGATGCACGATTATAATTGTGTGTTACACTTAACGTCCACTTGCCAGATATGGCGATTTCTCGCCAAACTTGGCGAATTGTTATCTAATATGGCGACTAAATTTTTGGTATTTTTTTGACGATTTAGAAATCATGTGGCAAAATAGTTGGCTGATTTTACATACTTTGTATTTTAAATCTGACATTCCATTCAATCAAAAATTATTGATCACAGCAAATATGTATTGTAAAAAAACCTTCTTCAAAAGAACTTAAGAAAGGAAAAAACTTAAACTAAATCTCGATACGCACGCAAATGTACAAAAACCAAAACTCTAATTTAAAAAAATTATAAAATTATAAAAAAAAAAATTCAATAAATTAATATTTATTTATTGACATTTTTCGGGCAGCATAATCGAACGAGTGTGTCCTCAACCGGGGAAATTGTAAGAAATGGTAAAATAGCGCACTCAGTTTGTTCTCCGAAAAAATACATCATCAGGCCATTAGGTTGGATTAGGTTTAACAGGCTGTCAGCCATTGAATTGCCAGCCCATTTAAGTCTCATTTGGTCCCGTTGTGTTACCTGTGCGTGATATGTATCTTAGCAAATCTACATACCACTATTTCTGTTCAAAACCAACCCGAGGACCGGTTGAAAGATTCCAAGCCACCTACATCACATTCCGATATTTCTACGAAATCGTGCACCATCGGTTTGCCTAGGTACACAACTTTATAAGAAATAGCTGAAAACCGACAGAGGCAGTGCTTAATAATCTCTACTTCTACTTCCTGCTCGTCCACACAACTTCTACAAAAACATTAAGTGGAACATTTACACCATTTACACCATCCCATCTACAATAGGGTGGAAAAATGAGTACATGTTTGTACATATATTGTGCACCTTTTATTCCATAAAATTTAAATAGTGAATCAAATTTAAGTTTATTTATAATTTAATTTATTTTGTGTTTTATTACTTAACACAGCATTTTAATAATCAAAACTCAAAGTATTTAATCCTTAGAAAAAACAAACAATTTTATTCCACTTGAAAGCTTTTCGGAATGGTGGTACTTTGAGTATTTAGTCCATTATCCTCTGTTGCATAAAACATTTTCTACACATTTTGGGATACTTTCCTAAACATAACCGCAGAGAGTTCGTAGACAAAACCGTCTAAGTTGGTTTGCAGTGTTTGATAAAATACCAACCTTCTCTTCACGATTGACCGACAAACTTTCCATCGGTTTGAGGTTGGCACTTTGAGCTGGTCTCTCCATCAGCCGGAAATTTTGATTGCTGAGCCTTTCTTTCACGATTTTTGATGTGTGGTTAGAGTCGCCATCTTGCTGAAAAACTACTTCAGGGCAGGAGCTTTTTTATCTTCGACCAGTACTTAGGGGATGACCCCTACATATGCAGTGCATTGTACCAGAACTAGGAAAATAGGTTATGAGGAGGGGGAAAGAGGGAGTAGTGAATATAAACATTTAACTTGAACTTTGCAACGTTATAACAGACAGGAAACACTTCTGTATGTAACCTATTCCATGTAATGCGTTGTACGATTCCCTGAATAATCGACCACAAATGGATGAGCCCTCGACGATGCATGCGTGTTACGTATAAATGTGCCAGTTTCGGGAACATGATCCCTAATCTCGTCAGAGCAAAATCCATTGTAGTAACGATAGCACAGAGTAATGCACCCTACACTGCGCCGATGCTCCAGTGAGTCAATAGAGTTGGATACCCTACTGTCACCGATAAGCTTCTTCGCCCTCTCCTGCACACGATCGAATAACCCCAAAATAGACTTTGAGGCGCCGGCCCTAACATGAGCGTTGTATTCCATTTTTGGTCGGATGTAGGTGGTATAATTAGTAAGCAGATCGGATGGAGTGAAGTACATCTTATACCGTTTCAAAAATCCGAGGCACTTGAATGCTTCTTTAGAGACATGAAAAATGTGTACGTGCCACCGAACATCATATTGTATATTCATTCTTAGAACATCAAGAGCATCCGATTCCTCAATATTTATAAAGGGGGGTTAAATTTCAAGGGCCGATGTTGATTTTGAATAAAACACAAACTATTTAGGAAATTATTGTAATTTTATTTTTCTACGATATATTGGTATTATTCAATTATGTATGAAACAAAATATCGGCCAAATAGGCGCCGCGACCACGGCGGCACACCTCCACCCGATGGTTCAAGTTTTCGATGACCCTGAGGCATAATGGTGGTTCTATGCCGTTAATGTGCCGAATTATCTCATCCTTTAGCTGTTGAATTGTTGCTGGCTTATCGACGTACACCTTACCTTTCAAATAACCCCAAAGAAAAAAGTCCAACGGTGTCAAATCACATGATCTTGGCGGCCAATTGACATCGCCATTACGTGAGATAGCACGGCCATTGAATTTGTTGCGCAAACGAGCAATTGTTTCGTTAGCTGTGTGGCAAGTGGCACCATCCTGCTGAAACCACATATCGTCTACATCCATATCTTCCAATTCGGGCCATAAAAAGTTCGTTATCATCTCACGATAGCGAACACCATTCACAGTAACTGCCTGACCGCCCTCATTTTGGAAAAAATACGGCCCGATGATGCCGCCAGCACATAAACCGCACCAAACAGTCACTCTTTGTGGGTGCATTGGTTTTTCGACAGTCACTCTTGGATTCTCATTCGCCCAAATGCGGCAATTCTGTTTATTGACGAATCCACTGAGGTGAAAATGTGCCTCATCAGTGAAGATGATTTTCTTCGAAAATTGATCATCATTTTCATAATAAGTCTGGATAACTTTAACACGTTGTTGGATTGTGTATCTCTCAAATTGAGTAGGTCTGAAATAGAGAAATGTTAAATAAAATTTGGAAAAAAAACTTGGCGTTTAGCTGTGGTTCACATTCAACATCGGCTCTTGAAATTTAACCACCCGATACCATCCATGAGTACAGATGAGCACCTGCTCTCATATGTTTGTGTGTTAATAAACAACATTGGGTCTTACGAGCGTTAAAAGCGGCTGTATTTTTACGACCCCATTCGGAGCTTAATTCAGTTACTCACTCATATTTTGCCTCTTGGCAACGACCTCGGAGAGTCTGGGTCTATAACTGAAAGTGTACGAATGGCTAATGTTGCTGTCATCCGCGAAGGAGTGGATCGGGTTGAAAGTTTGAAATAGCAGGTCATTGAGGAAAATAAGAAATAGGGTAGGAGAGAGAGATTACAAAATCGGTAAGATTGGTCTTTAAATTATACAGCTAGTTTTCTTTCTTCATTATTCCACTAAAGTTTTGCAGTGGGCCGAGTTGACAACACTGGCCTTAAATAATTATTATCCTAGGATTTGTTTTGTTAACTTTCAAAATGAACGTCATTGTTTTTCCTTTTGTAAAAACATATAAAATTTTAATTGTGCAAGTAAATCATTTTTGATTTTATTATTTCATTGTTTAAAGCTTTATGTCAAGGCACATTTAGTTTATTTTTAATAAATTTCAAGACTTTATCTAAAGTTTGCCAAATGAGTTATCACAGCTAAATATAAGTATTCTTTTTTTATATTTATGTACATATGTATTAAAATTTTAGTTATTTATAGTAGAAATGAACACATGTTTCCTAAAATTTAGTCCACATGTTTCAATCTGTTATGCTTAACTAAACAAAGATTAAAGTATGCTTTTGTTAAATGATATCTTTTACTGGCTTTAAGTGAGTTTTAGTTCTGTTTTTTGGGTTGCTCTTAAGAACATTTTATTTTTAATTTTATGACTGATGCAGAAAAATACATACATACCTGCATGTATATTAGGGTGGGGCGATTTGGAAGGACCAAAATTTTTCGATAATTGTGACATCGATTTTTCGATAACATTTGACATGAAGAAAAAAAGTTCAACGACGACACATCAAAATAAAAACGAACATTTTCGAGGGGTCCAAATTTAAATTTTTTGGTTTTCCTCAACTTTTGTTTTATTTATTTTACTTTTTTAAGCTTATTCTGATAGAAAGTACAGAAAGAAAGAACACAATGTGAATACATCGCCATTGTGGATATGATCATAACTACTAGAACTTTAGAACTCAAGCTTTCACATAAGGTGCTACTTACTATTCGGTTCAACGAGTGAACTACACTAAAAAATATTTGCTTCATAATTCTAATGAACCCCAATCATTGGATAATTTTTAATTAAGGCAATGAAAAATTACGTTCCATCAATGAAGTTTCATATCATTAACGAAATTTTTCATTGAAACTACTGAAATAGAGTCGTTAACCTAATGGATGTTTCAATTGCTTTAATGAAAAGTACTCATAAATATTATGATTCATGCTTCATTAACTTAATGAAACTTTAATTGATCCAACGAATATATTATTGTCAAATAATTTTTAATGAATTAAGATTCATTAGTCCAATGAAGGCCATCATTGGCCGAAAAATAATGAAAATTTTCATTAGATTAATGTCAAAATTCATTATATTAATAAAGGAATTCATTCATTCAAATAAAATCATTAGTTTAAGGTAGAGTTGCATTATTCTAATGATCTTTTTTCATTAGAATTCTGCTACTACAAAGAAACCAAAGAATTTGTTTGTATTAAGCATAAAATAATTTTTTATTGTTTTAATACACTATTGAAATTTTTATTAAACAATTTTTACACAGTAATTAATGTATTAAATAATTTACTTTATCATTTAGTTAGTAGTTGTAATATATTTATAATCTCACTTTTACTAAATCTCTAAAATTTTTCACCCACCCTTCAAAAATTTGTTATTACAAATACAATGAAATTTTCTAATGAAATTATGAAACCTAATGAATCAATTTCAACGAATATTTTTATTAATGCTATAGATCTTCATTGATGGAACGTAATTTTTCATTCCGTTAATGAAAATTATTTAATGAATTGGGTTCATTAGAAATATGAAGTAAATATTTTTCAGTGTGGTATATAATAGATTACCAGAACATTTAAACAAATTCTTCGGTGTTATCAATCTTTAAAAATAGATCTTTTAAAATATATAAAACATTAGATTTATTATCTTTTTTGAGTTCAAATTTGTTCTATAACATTGTTGCCACTTAGCCTTTATAAAGCCTACTCGGCGCTAAGGCCAAACTATAAATATTATAAATACTGTTTTTGAAAATACATACAAAAAAGAAAAAAGAAGTTGTCGATAAAATTTTAGACATTTTAGGCAACTTGAAGATTGATCTGGTTAAAAGCTTAACCAACACAAAATTTAATATATGTGGACAATATTCGCATAAATAAAATTTAGTCCTTAAAGGTATAAAAGAAATATTCTACATTGCAGAAAGCAAATGCTCATAAAAATCATATCGTTGCAACTGTGACAAAATGCTACATAATCTCAAGGACTCCATGTTTGATCACGTTCAAATCATTGATCTCGATGAGTATGAAAATTAAATGATCGCATAACTTGTTCTTTGCTATTGCTGGCCTATAATATTCTCAAGGACTCCATGTTTGGTCACGTTCAAATCATTGATCTCGACGAGTATGAAAATTAAATGATCGCAGAACTTGTTCTTTGCTATTGCTGGCCTATAATATTCTCAAGGACTCCATGTTTGGTCACGTTCAAATCATTGATCTCGACGAGTATGAAAATTAAATGATCGCAGAACTTGTTCTTTGCTATTGCTGGCCTATAGTATTTTATCTAACAATATTGATTGCCTAGAATTAAAAAATTGTTTTACCTTATATTGCCCTATGTTTGAGCAGAGCTATCTAAGTACTCATTATGCAAATAATGAACCTATTGCAAGATGTTTACATTTATGTAACAACTTATTCCCTTTGTTAAATTTTAATGTTAGTTTTAATTCGTTTAAATTATGTTATATAAATGTATTAATTAAAAATTAAAGTGTTTAGTAATCTGTAAGAATATAATAATCATTAAAAATTTTTCAAATTTAAAAAATGTTTAATAGCATATTAATTTTCTTGACGATGATAACAAATTGTTATCGAAATATTGAAAATAAATACTGTTGAGTTTTTTATAAAAAAAAATAAAACGATCTTTAGCTGCAAAAATAAGAAATATTTTCTTTAAAATATATTTATTATTTTTATCTATGGGACACACCACTGCAGTTGCCGTATTGTTTTAAAGGAATGCAGGATTTTGGCGATTCTTAAAGATGATTTTTGGAATACCAAAAAAAAAAAAATAAAACTCAGAAAGCGTTATACGAAGAGCATCTGGTTATATGGATAATTAGTTTGATAACGATGCGTGTTTTTGTTTTAGCGGAAGTACGGGATTTTGGTGATTCTCAAAGATGATTTTGGAAATTCCAGAAAAAAAAACTCAGAACGCGTTATACGGATAATTATCTGGTTATATGGATAATTAGTTTTATATCGAAGCTTGTTTTTAGTTTTTTAAACTATATTTATTATTTTTGTCTATGGGACACACCACTGCAGTTGCCGCATTGTTTTAAGGGAAATGCGGGATTTTGGTGATTCTTAAAGACGATTTTGGAAATTCCAAAAAAAAAACTCAGAACGCGTTATACGGATAATTATCTGGTTATATGGATAATTAGTTTGATATCGAAGCGTGTTTTTTAGTTTTTTAAACTATATTTATTATTTTTGTCTATGGGACATACCACTGCAGTTGCCGTATTGCTTTAGGGGAAATGCGGGATTTTGGCGATTCCTAAAGACGATTTTGGGAATTCCAAAAAAAATTCAGAACGCGTTATAAAGATAATTATCTGGTTATATGGATAATTAGTTTGATATCGATGCGTGTTTTTGTTTTAATGGAAGTTCGGGATTTTGGCGATTATTAAAGATGAAGATGAAACTCAGAACGCGTTATACGAATAATTGTGTGATTATATGGATTATTAGTTTGATATCGAAGCGTGTTTTTTACTTTTTTAAACTATATTTATTATTTTTGTCTAGAAGACACACCACTGCAGTTGCTGTATTGTTTTAGTTGAAGTGCGAGATTTTGGCGATTCCTAAACACGATTTTGGGAATTCCAAGAAAAACTCAGAACGCGTTATACGAAGAGCATCTGGTTATATGGATAATTAGTTTGATATCGATGCGTGTTTTTGTTTTAGCGGAAGTACGGGATTTTGGCGATTATCAAAGATGATTTTGGGAGTTCAAAAAAAACCTCAGAACGTGTTATACGGATAATTATCTGGTTATATGGACAATTAGTTTGATATCGATGCGTGTTTTTTAGTTCTTTAAACTATATTTATTATTTTTGCCTATGGGACACACCACTGCAGTTGCTGTATTATTTTAATGGAAGTGCGAGATTTTGGCGGGTCCTAAAGACGATTTTGGGAATTCCAAAAAAAAAAAAAACTCAGAACGCGTTATACGGATAATTATCTGGTTATATGGATAATTAGTTTGATATCGAAGCGTGTTTTTCAGTTTTTTTTAACTATATTTATTATTTTTGTCTATGGGACATACCACTGCAGTTGCCACATTGTTTTAGGGGAAATGCGGGATTTTGGCGATTCCTAAACACGATTTTGGGAATTCCAAAAAAAATTCAGAACGCATTATAAACATAATTATCTGGTTATATGGATAATTAGTTTGATATCGATGCGTGTTTTTGTTTTAGCGGAAGTACGGGATTTTGGCGATTCTCAAAGATGATTGTGGGAATTCCAAAAAAAAAAAACTCAGAACGCGTTATACGGATAATTATATGGATATTTAGTTTGATATCGATGCGTGTTTTTTAGTTCTTTAAACTATATTTATTATTTTTTCTATGGGACACCCCGCTTCAGTGGCACAATGCACTGTGCGCCGTAGTGGATATTTTTTTTCCTCATGCAAAAAGCTAACAAAAAATCTTTGACACAATATCGACAAATTCTGGTGCTTTCAAATCGACAAAAAATCTATGGCAAAACATCGATCCATTGCTAAATCGAGCCACCCTAATGTATATGTCTCTGATTACGAATTAGGTCGCCTTAAAGTCAAAAAGGTAATCAGACCAAATGAGTAATTAAGACACTTGGACTTTTATATTCATTTTCTCAGTTGTACAAGTACTCGTATTATATATAATTCATTCAAGTTGATAACAAAAATGTGTTTTTTTTCACATTTAATTTCTTATTTTTTTGTACAAGTGGTTCTGTGAACCTTGTCGTAGTCTGCATGATATTTTTATTTATTTATATTCATTTCGTTCTGGTTTTTTTTAGATTATTGGTTAGAATGCAAAAAACAAACAAAAAACAACGTATTTGAACTTAAAGTCAGTTGGCGATATAATGCTGAAATTACCCGTATGAGCACTTGTGTTTGTTTATAGACCACTTGAGATAACCCTCAAGTGTGTTTTAACTTATTATTGGTCATAAATAGTAGCTGTAGCACTAAATATTTAATTCATTTCATATGTTATTATTTTTATTAGAAAAAACTTTGTCAAATCACACATACGTGTTATTTTAAATCGTGCAATCATGTGAATGACTGACTGAACTATACAAGTGTTTTTGCTTTATTTGTTCATATTTTTATTATTAACTTAATGCTCATTAAATATTTTATAATAAAAAAATTCTTTTAAGCGAAATGACGATAACAATTTTAATTTCGTATTTTCAAAATATGACAAAAAATTTTACGACTTTTTTTTAAGATTTCGTTTTTTAATCAATTAAAGTGGGAATTATGAAGGACTTGAAGTATTGTGGCGGATGTTTGGGTCAATATAATCAGACCACAAATCACAAAGTTAAGCAAAGACAAGCTTCTAAATAATACATACGGGGTGTGATTATTCATTACGTTACGTGCTTGCGGAAAGCATTTTTTATGCGAAAGATATATTTGCTATTATTCTTTGCTGAGGTGTCTTTTAGCAATTTCGGTAGAGTTGCCATATTATTGATTCCATACTATAGATATATTTCTCCAGTTTGATTACGCACAAAATTAATAACGGAATGCTTGCGGAAAGATAAAAAAATGCAGGAAAGTGAAAAAAATTTACAATAATAATATTTATTTTCGTTGTTTTATTTTTGAAACATATTTTTGTAGGAATAAAAGAGAGAAGCCAATCGTGAGCCAAATGGAAGAAGTCAAGACAATGCCAAATTTCTCCAGCAGAAGAGAAACAATTTCGGAAAGACTTGACATTGACATTAACGCAGCTCTTAAGAAACTCTGTGCAAGTATTTTGTTACTCTTACCTCATCAGCTATTTTTTTCCTCATGCTCTTAAATATCCATTTGAAGCACAACAAATGCCCTAATCTGTTTAATAACTTCAGCCAGCACTTTACAAATAGTTGCTTGAGCTGTGTTGACGTTAAAATCCTTACCAACAATGTGTTGGTAGCTACCTTCCGTAAAATTCTCAAACAACCAGAAAGTTCATCAAATTATTAGCAAGTGCTACTTGACAAATGCTCTCTAAGCTCGTACACTCTAGTTTCGACAAAGTATATTTAAATATGGCTTTATTTAAAAGAACATTTTTTAAAAACTACAAAACTATTAAGTAATATAATAATATATAATTTTATAATTGCGCAAACATTTTCGCGAAATAGTTTGAAAATGAAGCAACACTGGTACCACAAAATATACAATAGCGAAGAATGACAAAACAAAATGTGTGAAAGGGAAAATTAAATGCGCAAACAAAATACGAAAACGCAATACAAGGTACCAATTCTTCGTTTACAAATAATTTTTCTTTCGCATCGCAATAGACAGTACTTTCAAGAAATTTTAAATGTGTCTTGAATATTTTATACTATAACACATCAAGCCTAATAAAAACAGGGTTGATAAATCCGTTTTGTGGATAATTGCAATGTGAATGCCGATAGATATATATTTCCGTTGAAATTTCCTTTCCGCTCGGAACCAATAATACGATTTGAAAAGCTACTATTTTTTTAAAGTCGCTTTTAAATTCCAAAGAAATTTCAGTTCGATTGCAAGGTCTTATACACTCATAGAAAACCCGTCATAACTGTGATGTATTTTAACATCAATGCAATGCCACATGTCATCATTTTTGACCCCATGACACTTTTTATTGCTGTGATGTCAACCATTACATCAGTTGTTCTGATTGTCATTAGCAGTAATAATGACAATTATTTCATCAATGACATGTCAAACTGATATCATGGTGATGCTTTATTGGAATACGTTTGATGTGAGCATGTGATCAATACAGTGACACTCTAATATCGAATAAATGGCTAAGTGGAGGCAATATAATGAAAAATTTTATCAATAGAATATTACGCTAACATCAGACCAACTATAATTTGGTTTCAATATGATGTAAAAATCTCATTGATGTGATGGCTCATTACCATCTGAAAAATGACTAAGTGAAGTAAACTTTATGACAAAATGTCATCAGTACTATGGCAAGCTATCGCCAAATAAATTTAAACTTAAGTTATATGTAACTTAATGCAGCAAATTGTTCAAACATATTACTTTATATTTCACTACTTTCAAGAAACCAATGAGAATTAAAAATGTTCTAATACTTTTGATGACTAATTGTCATCAATATAATGTCTGTGTGTGGCGCTCGCATTGTATTCGTTATTTAACTAACGCCGCATGTGAGGCAAAGTGTCATCAAAATGATGTACTATCATTCATTTATATATTCGCTTTATAGTTATACTTATTTGCCTTTGCTTAAATAATACTTGCTGTGATTACAAATTTACATCAGTATGATGCATTTTTTTCTGCTTCTTAAAACTTCATGTAACTTTAAAAATAATGATTTTAATAACAAAAATTTTTTTTTCAACAATAAATTGGAAATATTATAATACTTTTTACCCTTTTTTTAAAATTTGACAAATAAGATAAATTACAATTATTAATCAAATGTATCATTGAATTGATGTCACCACAGTTGTATTTAGCATTGATGATACTCAATGTATAGGGTGTTTTTTTAAGCTAGATAGAACTTTAAATTGTAAAAAGTAACACAAAAAATTAAATTTTGATGAAACATTTTTTTTATTTGTTTCAGTATACTCTGACAAATCATCATGAATAGACTCACGCTTGAACAACGCTACGAAATTATCCAAATTTACTTTGAAAATCAGTCCCGTTGTTTTATCGCAAAATTGTGTTCAGCGATGAGGCGCATTTTTGGCTTAACGGGTTTGTTAATAAGCAAAATTGCCGCATATGGAGTGAGACCAATCCACAAGAGACCCTACAGACTCCATTACATCCAGAAAAATGCACTGTTTGGTGCGGTTTTCATGCTGGTGGCATCATCGGACCTTATTTCTTCAAAAATGAGGCCGGAGCTCGCGTTACGGTCAATGGAGATCGTTACCGCACCATGATCAATGATTTTTTGTTTGAAAATATGGATGACATTGATCCGGAGGAGATGTGGTTTCAACAGGATGGCGCTACGTGCCATACGGCGAACGCAACCATCGACTTACTGAAATCAAAATTTGGCGATAAGTTGATTTCGAGAAATGGACCTGTCAATTGGCCTCCAAGGTCGTGCGATTTGACACCTCTCGATTATTTCCTGTGGGGCTACGTGAAGTCACTGGTTTATGCTGATAAACCAGCAACAATTGACGCCTTGGAGGCCAGCATTGTTCGTGTTGTTCGTGACATACGGCCAGCAGTGCTCGAAAAAGTGGCCCAAAATTGGACGTCCAGAATGCGCTTCGTCAAGAACAGCCGCGGTGCCCATATGCCCGAAATCATTTTCAAATGTTAATGTCACGTATTGATCTTTCGAATAAAAAAAATTTTGATTACAATTTAATTTTTTGTGTTATTTTTTACAATTTCAAGTTCTATCGGGCTTAAAAAAACACCCTATATAACAAAATTCTCTGATGACTTTTGTCATTGAAATTGATGTCTGTTTTCACATTACAGATGACTATTTACATAATATTAATATAGCAATTCTGATGTCGCGCCGTCATCAATATGAAGATGCTTTTTTCTATGAGTGTACAACAACTGGTATTTTTATTGCTCATTTAATTAAAAACTTTAAAATATTTAAATAAATATTGATGTGAGAAAACACAAACTACTAGAACGCCGCATCTCTTATGCAAATTATACAATTCAGTTATAAAGGAAAACTTGTATTTTTTTTTCTTTTTGAGAATTGATCTAGACCGGTCTTAATTAATATTGTTCCAATCTATTCTTTCGAATTGATAGTGACTCCGTCGTATGTATTTATGGGCATGATTCATTGAACAGTATTTGCATGACAAGTCATTTATTAAAGCAAACAACTCACTTTTATAAATAATTCTTCTTGTCGTAATGCGACTTTGATCAAAAACATATTTTAAAACACATTTTTCGTTGTCGGTGCGGTTACAAATTAAATTGTCGCAAATGAATTTATAATTAATTTAATAATTTTTAAAAACAACACGACGTACATAATTGAAATAGTTTTTAGTTGAATGTGAGTGGTTGTAGAATCAAATTAATAAGTAATTGCAAAAATAAGATTAAGAAAACTTGACCACATTCTATAAGTGACAAATGAATATGCAGCCAAGAACAATCATAAGGTGTGAGTGAGTTGGTTTATTATAACGTCCACTATGTAAAGATTATTTATTATAATATTATTCTACTTTGCCACGACTTTACGCTTTCTTATTTTCATATATCAATGTTTGACAATTCATGGTGAAATGAAGGCCTCAAACCGTAACAGCGTTTAGAAATTTGGGTTGGTCTGAAGGTCTTACTCTTTAGCGTCTATAGAATGTTTGCCCTCAAAAAAAGTATTTGACACATTATGGATACAGACCATATGTGGTAGCTTTAATAGCTTTTAAAACAGGCTATGTTAAACAATTGGCTTTTGGGCTATTGGAAGCTCTTGAAAACAAAGATACGCACTATTGAACGTCCACTGTATTTTTTTATTGGGCATGAAATTCTTGGCACCATAAATTATATGATTGTTGCCGACAATATTATATTGTTATATTCTATATGCAATTGACATGACTGAATGTAGTTTTGTTAAAAAAAAACTGTAACCAAGTAACCATTGTACTATACTATACTATATTACCGATCTATCCAACCATACTATTATACCACCGGTGGAGAATGTCGTGTATATCATAATGGTGAGCGAGTCCAACTTTTTGTTCGGCGTGGGGGAAAATGTGTTACGCACAGACCAGAGGATCCGTACCTTCCGTTTTGTGTCGGACTGATCACAACAGTGAACTTATCGACTAAAAACCTCCTCTTCTTCCTGGGATAGAAATGGACCGCCTTAGCATTGCTTCGCGGAGCATTCCCAATGTCTTAATCAGCCCTTCTTTTTACGCTATCCTTTCTCTTGGGATCTGGTTCTGCAACCTCCAGATCTGGCTTTTTCGTCCGCAGAACTTTTTCGCAGAATAGCGATACCGTTAGAAATTTGGCTTCGCTCCCTGTCATGATATCCACGACATTCTCCGCGTTATTGAGCCAGCAACCATCTCCAGCTCTCTACAAGTTTCCACCCCAGATTTCGCTCCCATATAAAAGGATGCTATTGCATGCCTCCAGTTTGCGTTTTTCTGGTAAAGGGCCTACTATGTTCGCCATCAGCTGGCTTAATCATCCTGTTATACCAGTAGAGTTGTTAACAGCATACTGAACCTGTTCTGAGAACGTTAGCTGTGAGTCAAGCCTTATCCCGAGATAATTCGCGAATTCTCTCGTTGTAAAGATCAAGTCATCAAACTGTATATCAATTTCCATTGGAATATGACGTCTGCTAAGGATTAAGAGCTCAGTCTTCTGCTCAGCCAGTTCCAGGCCATGTGTATCTAGCCATTCTTTTGTTCTTATCATCACTTGCCTCAGCTTTCTTTTTGCCTCCTCAACATCTCTGGCGCTAATGACTGTTGTAATGTCATATAAAATAATTAAAACAAAGAGATTGAGTATGATATACTGTAAAATAATTAATAATAATTCGAAAAGAATAATATGGGTTGCATGCATCTGATTTGAATTAAGGCAATAATTTTCTCTATCTAGCTATTAGCTGCAACAAAACAAAATCATTTATTGGCTTTTCATCCGTGATTGCAATTTAAAATATCATATATAGCCATATAAAAATGATTGGATATTATATAGTATTCAACCATACCATGTGACAGCAGCACAATAATAGTATCATTGTACCTAGAAAAGCTCTTACAATAGTTAGATTGGGTACGACCATAATACGATCGGATGTATTGTATGGTTGGCTACATCATAATATTATTGGCTATTATCCCCTCATATATAAATTTTAGTATACTAACTTACCTGTTTATTTCCGCGATCGCTGAATACGAATTTATTTATGTATTTATATTAAAATAGAACAAAAATGTTGTTAATGATGACAATAGTACATTTATTCTGTAAATTTACATTTGTTGCATGTAAATTACTTCATTATACATATGATAAAAATAAATTCTTTGATGTTGTGCGTGATAAAACTATTGTTGTTTTAAACAATTTTTCATAAATGCTATTATTGTTTGCAATCATGTCTTGAAATTAATAGATGGTAACAACAGAATAACGGAAATGCAAACAAAAACATATTTAAGGGGGAATAAACCATAATTACTCCCCCTTTTCACCTTCTCATAATCTATTTTTCTAGTTCCCGAACAATGCACTGCATATGTAGAGGCCATACCCTGAGTACTGGTCCAAGATAAATAAAAATAAATAATGATAATCATAAACTGTTCCGACCAATAATACATAACGCTATATTGTATATACTATTGTTGCGGTAACCATATTTAAAACTGCTTTTTCTTTGCGTGCATTTGCGTATTTACATAAATAATTTGTTTATGTAACAGACATACGAAAAAAAATTTATTTTTAATGCAACATGTTTTTACAATTAGTTAAAACATATGTAATATATAATTTCATATAAACAACAACATCATTCTTTGGCTGAGCTTTTGTTGTTTGCATCGTTATCAAACTTCTTAAATCTCATTATCAAACGACATTGAACAAATATTTAAACTTTTGTTTCTGAACATCTTGTTTCAATGTAAATGACTCAAGTCTAAATGATTTTCCATGTTTACGCATTTCTTTTAACGTATTCTTATCAAATTTCAGTTAAGTGTTTTCTAAATTAATTTACCCGTCTGTCACACATATTGTGACTGCTGTATGACGGTACGATTTTGGTGTATATTTTTTAATTCACTTAACACTTTTATTTGTGCTCTTGAACAGCATTTTGTCAGCAGTAAGCATGAGCCTCTTTAGCTCAGTGGCAGAGCACTGGTCTTGTAAACCAGGGGTCGTGAGTTCAATCCTCACAGGAGGCAACACCGCTTTTTTTTTATATTTTTATTTAAAAAAAATTTTTATTATTTTTTTTTTTTAATATTTTTATTTAAAAAAAATTTTTATTATTCGGTAATTGAATTTATTCGTCAACACTTCTTCATATTAAAGCATAAAATAAAGCTTCTAGCAAAAGATAAGAATTTTGCTCGCAAGCTCAAATGTTTAATCAAGAATAACTTTATGATGCAGACAAAAATTGACTAATATTTCGATGGTGTTATGTTTACAAAAATCTAAGCTTATTATATGACATGTACGATCCATTTATTTGAACTAACACTTACCGCTACAGCCATCTATTGTAAAACGGCGGAGGCAACGTTGTACACCTAATATGCACTGAGGTGCATTATTATAGACGCATATCATTTTTGGAAACTTCTGACACCCGTAAATAAGTAAAATAATTGTTTTTTTGCTGCTTTAAAGATTATTAAAAACTAGTACGAAAACAAGAAAAAACTGAACAATTTGTTTCGATATAACAAAAATGGGTTAATAAAGTCATGTTTATAGCTGAGCAATATTATAGTTCCATATAAAATATGGGGCTTTCACTTAAAATTATTAAAGATTAATAATGAGTCGTTCCAACATTTTTTCCTATAAACTCAAAAATTCTATTCGGCATACTTTCGACCATTTTTGCACAAAGTTCCTTGGGAAGCGCCTTCCAAGCATCAACTACAGCAGCTTTAAGATCCGCAATTGTTTCAAATTGCTTATTTCCACCAAAGATTTTGTTGATCATGAGCCCCTAGATATTTTCCATGGGATTCTGGTCGAGAGAACAGGCTGGCCATTCCAAATGTGGTATGTGGTTTGACTCCAGCCACTTACGGGTTTGGTTACTTTTGTGAACTGCGGCATTATCGGCATTTAAAATATGGTTTTAAATTTATTTGAAGGATAGAAATATATTCTGTGGAATCCATTCTTGCACTTGGAAAAGCTAACTCAAGTGTACCAAAGGCGCAAAAGTCTGCCCAAACCATGAGAAAACCACCACCAAAATTTCGTTTAGAAAAATAGTGCGGCTCCTTGCGTTGCACCCATCTGGGCCATTATCAGAAAAAATTATCTGCAAACAATTCCAGTAAAGTAGAGGTTAAAAATTTCGAAGATGTACTTATCTTATTCCAATCTGTGTTCATATTTTTTTTTTTTTTTTTTTGCTAACTCTAATCGCGCCTTTTTGTGTTGATCAAACAAAAGTGGTGCATTTTACTTTTTGATAAAGGCTGACTGCTTTAGAACACGATTAATTGTCCAACGTGACACGTTTATGCCACACTCATTTGCTACTTCTCTAGCACTTTTTGTGGAATTGTTTGCAGAATTTACCATTTTTCTTTTGTTTCTTTCCGTAAGTTTCGATTTTCTTCCCGCATTTTTTCTCATTTGTCCATATTTTAAAGGGTCTTTCAAAACATTGCGGACAACCTTATCCGATCTGTTTAGTCTGCTGGCAATTTCCCGAAAACTAACATCTACTTCACGAAAAGCTATAATTTTACCTTTTTCAATGTCGCACAAACAAACTCCGCGTGGCGTTGTGAAAACTTAACTGATGTATAAGAAAATAATAAAATCTTATTCAAGTAAAAGAAATAATGCAAAAAAAAACCGTTAGTTAAGTAAAACACAAGACCCAGAGTTGAGCAACTGTGAAATGGTTTACTCTTTTTTTATTAATTTGTTGTAGTCTCTTAGATAATATAGAGCAATTCTCTCTTAAATTTTTCTAAATGCCAGAAGTCCTCAAAAATTATATGCGTCTATAATAATGCACCTCAGTGTATATTTGAACAATTTCCTATTTCATTCATTAAACAATTATGAAATTCAGCGTGAATTGCACTGTTTTAATTAAAAGAAAAAAAAACAGTTTTTCTTTTTCATTTATTTCATAATTTAATTATATTTAAGTAAACAAAATATTTTCAACATTAGTCGTTTTGTTTTTCCTCTTTGTTTATGGCGATTGCCCGACATTCCATGGACATTTAGCCAACTAGTCGGCTACAACAATGATTTTCGCGGAAGACGTAAAATTTATTTTTTTTTTTTTTTGTTTTTGTTCTGACAACAACAGGTACTGCAGCGAAAATAAAAAAATTCATTTGGAACGGAAGCATTTCTAAAAAATACCTAAAGTAGAATATGTATACTCGTAGTACAAATCAGAGAGTTAAATGCCGCACCATGGCAAATGTTTGCACAAGATGTGCAAGAATAAGCAGGCTATAAATTATCCTACCTTAAGAATTGTTAAAGAATGTTGTTATGTGAAAATAAGTTAGAAAGTACTAAATATAAAATCGGCGCCGATTTTTCCTTCATACTTCCTTTTTGAGTGATCAAGCGAATAAAGATTAGTAATAAAGATTATCAAATCTAAAAACTGGATCAGCAATTGGACATTGGACTACATATATCAGTATCTGAGGTTTTTAATATTATTATCAATATATAAAACAATTTTCTTTCATTTGATTGCTTATCAGATAAATCAAATTGCTTGTCCTTTATATTATTATATATGCACATATATATTTCTTTTTACACAACAGCACTTAGAAAACACAGAAAACGTAATGGCAAAATTAAAAACAAACTACATCAGGTGACAAAAGGTGTTGTCATTTTGACTACATTCGTTATTAATTGAACAAAACGATCTCAACTTGACAACAAGATATTCTCAATATAATACCGGTATTTTTGTGCCATCTGTTCGCTATTTGACAACGGTATGTCCACAATTTAACGAGATGTGCATTATCGTTCGCTGACAAAAATTAAAGAACGTCTTTTTTCTCTTTGTGTACCTATACGTTCATATACTCGTATATAGTTATGATAAAGGTATTAAAATCAAAATTTTCAACTTCTAAAAATTGTTTATTATTATTTAAGTTATGGACGTTATGACACTCTACAAAGTACCATAGTGTCCACGAACTTTACGACACCTTCCTGGTGGACATTGTGTCACTTTCAAAAGTGTCTTAACGTCCATGGACCTTATGACACTTTTAAGTGTCATAAAGTCCAGTATGTATGTCATAACGTCCAGTGACATAAAGTCCATGGACGTTGTGACATGTGACACCTGACAGTTATTATTTGCCAAACTTTGTTGCCGTTTTATCTTGTAAACTGAACGTGAGCATATTGTCACGTAAAATCCAAAATTCAAAATACACTTTTTGATTAATTGTGATGTGATTAAACAAAATGCATCTTTCCTCCAAATTTTACTTTCATATGTACCGATTTTATTCATGAAAATCAAAAGGATGCCACTACAATGTTAACAAATGTATATATAAACCAAAAAGTTGTAACTACACTGAAAAAATTTTGTTGAAAAATTCTCTGAATTTTGACATTACTTTTATGAATTTTTTCATTATTTTTCAACCATTGTAACTTTTCATAGAAATAATGAAACAATTTCATTAGATTATTTTAATGAAAACCTTCATAAAAGTAATGACACATTTTAATAAGAAACATGACTTATTTTCATTAAAAGTATGAAAGACAAATCATATGATTAATGAAATAATTTCACCAAATCAATGAATAAATTTCATAAAGCACATGAAAACTGTACATTAAACTAATGAAAAAGTAACATTTATTTAATGAAATAACTTCTTTGTAATAATGTAATATATTCATTAAAAATACGAAACTCCTTCATAAGGTCAATGAAGTTATTTCATTTATCTAATTTTATTATTCATTGAGCACCTGAAAAATTTACATTAACTCAATGAAATAGTTACATTTGTTTAATGAAATAATATCATAACACACATTAATAAAATATGTTCACAAATGTACGTAATAAGATCAATGGAATTATTTCATTTATTCATTGATAGTTTATTTCATTACACAAACAATACTATTCCTTGCTTTTTTGAAATTGTACCTAATTATGATAAAAGAAAATGTTGAACAAGTATTCACCAAATAAAACAGATTTTATTAATTCAAATGACTTCAATACATTCGTATTTAAATTTTTTAAACTATTATTATGCTGATTTGAGTACATGCACATATGTACATACATACCCAAGTTCGGTAGCCAGAAATTTATTTGTCATTGATCTAATGAATTCTCTTTCATTGGAATTATGAAACTCATAAAACTTACATTTTAATAAAAAAAAAAACTTGACATTTTTTAAACTGTAGCTTAAGATTAATAAATGCCCATTAATATATCTTACAAAAATTCAAAGAATTTAAAAAAAAAATATATAATTTTGTTGTAGTCATAAATCCAATGATTTTTTTTTTTTTAATGAAATTATGACACTTAATGAAACCATTCTGATGGAACTATTTCGTAATGTATATGAAGTTTCATGCATATTGTGAAAAGTTTTCATTGGAATGATGAAAAATATTTAATGAAACAGTTTCATTAAATATATGAAGCATAATTCTTTCAGTGTACACGTTTAATTTAAAAAAGACTACTTAAAAATGGGTGTACTTCAAAATTGTATGCGAAATGTCCATTGCGATATTGTGCTATGTTACCCAAAGACGATCTCAAGGAAATATTTAATATTTCATTTCATTTATTATCTACTAGACATTTGAACACAAAAAATATATATTGTAGAATAAGTTAACACAATTGAGCTCCTTGAGTTTGAACAGATAAAGCAGAAGATTTAGACATCCCAGCCCCTTTTGAGTCAAAACTATCCCGACTTGTTAATTCTGTTTTCGAAGAAATATTTGCGGAATCAGAATGTCAGACTGCCCTTATAAAAGAAAAACAGAGGAAGTGCTCACTTCATTCATCCTACTTCTTCCTAGTCTCGTAACTTTCTACTTCTTCCTAGTCTCTTAACTGAATTGGCACTTGGCACATGTTTCAAGCTTGTTAAATTAAAAAGGTCCTTATAGAGACGACGATCAATAGTATTGGAATCGTTGTTATTATGAAGCGCTCGCATGCAAAGCGCCCGCTGCCGTGCCGTGAAGTGATTCATAGCTACTAAACTACACAAGCCAACCAAGCGATTGAGACCAATCCCCTCCCCCTGTTAGCTGAGGTTAACGCGTAGTTGTCAATTCAAAAACGAAAAACATTCTGAGACCAACTTAATTTTTTTCAAGATTACTGCCAAAAACAGAATAAATCGCATAGAATTTGTTAAAATAATATTGCATATTTAGCTATTTGTACAAAAGACGCACATATATTATACGAGTATACATATATGTACGAGTATATCGCTCCTTTACTGCAACATAGTCATATCTCAAAAAATGAGCTTTTCGAGTTAACAATGCAGAATTGTTAACAATACTACTTTTTATATTGTGGCAAAATTTTATTTAAATTACCTTTAAACTAATTCCTTTAGGAGATATTTTCTAAAATATTTTTCTAAGACTTGTATGGAAACTAAAAATTTGAAATGTGTTTTTCTCGAAAGAAGATTTTTTGCGTTATGACTATGTTGCAATAAAGGTGCCATATGTACAAGATTTTTTATTCCTATGTATGTATCTACGTAAGTATGTATAAGCATACTTATGTATAAAAAAAAGCTCTCAAAGTTTTTGCACAAGACACGTTTGTTAAAATTTTTTAACTTCGACTACTGCCTGCAAATAAATTCTACATGAGTTTTCTTTTTTTTTTTTTTACTTTATGGCTCAAATATTTTTTTAACAAATATTTAGTTCAGAAAAATATTTTATCTGCAAAAAGAGAAAAACTAAATCGTATAAAAGACGGCTGTGTGATGGTGGAATTGCTAAAACGGTGGTCCTTTTACAAAGTATGTAAACTTTTATAAAGTATGCTTTTTAATATCGCAGTGACTTTATGATTTGTGGCACTTTTTCGTTGAGTGTCTACAAAAGAAAGGGGTGGCAGAGGCGGCAGCTTGAAGCCACAACAAAATAAGACTACGAAAAAGTATAACAAATTCGTTAAGAAATAATATATAAATTTCTCTTAATTTAAGTATTAGAAGTAAAATTAATTCAAGGCCGACTTACAACTTCTTGTAAAGGCTAAACTGCACAAAGTGACAAACCATAACGGAGCTCTGCGAACGTACTACACTGTATATAAAAATCGAAATGTGTCCGCGTTTTAAATCGAAACGTCTTGAATATTGAAGAAAATTCTTGCGTCACGTTTAAAGCAACGTTTCTTCTATTGCTCTCAATTTCTACTCTGCAAGCATAGATGCTAGATAAATCTGGTCTAAAATCGTCAAATTCGACGGAAAAAGTCGTCAATATGATTATCTCAAATCGTCAGCTACTAAAACTAATAGCTTGTGAATAATTTCAATAGGGTAAAACATGTCAAACTAATTCATGGTTGCCTTTAATAAAAAACTATGGTATTTAAAACTACGAAAACAAATATATAATCGCACAAACATGAAGTTAAGATTACACATTTTTTTAATATATTATAAGATTTTTTTTTTTTTTTGGTATTTGTATATTTGTACATCGGGTTTTTAGTTAAAATCTTTCAAAAAAAAAAAAAAAACACAAAAAAAGACAAGCTAGAGTGTAGTATGTATATTCGGCTGGGCCGAGCTTAGAATACCCTTTACGATAGT
This sequence comes from Thecocarcelia acutangulata, assembly GCA_914767995.1. Lineage (NCBI taxonomy): Eukaryota > Metazoa > Arthropoda > Insecta > Diptera > Tachinidae > Thecocarcelia > Thecocarcelia acutangulata. Next base: position 31,048,929 of record OU612094.1, on the reverse strand, counting down.
GACGTATATATATAGTAGATATTACAAACCGACATGGGGGAAAAAGTTTTTTTGCTTTGGAATCACCATTCCAAAAAGGAAATCTTTCATGGAAATTTTTATGAAAAAATCGGTTTAGGCTATATCTCGGGTAAATATGCACTGCTATCGGAATTTTCCATTTTCTGTATTTTACAACGAAAACTGTGTTTAAGCCAAAAAAAAAAAAAAAAAAACGAAAAAAATGTTCATGCAAAAATCGGCTTATCCTTTATCTCGGGTATATATGGACCGATATTGGAAATTTGCTTTTTCTGTATTTTAGTAACCTTCTTTTATAATCAAAAGTGCTTTTAAGCAAAAAGAAAAAAAAATAATAATTTTTATGGAAAAATCGGCTTAGGCTATATTTCGGGTATACGAGTATATGGACCGATATCAAAATTTCTCACCTCCTTTTATAACCAGAACAGCTTTTAAGCAGAAAAAACTTGCTTACATTCGCTTACGTGATATATTCATGAAAAATCGGTTTTGGCTATATCTCGGGTATATATATAGACCGATATTGGAAATTTGTATTTTCTTTATTTTAGTAACCTCTTTTTATTACCAGAACTGATTTTAAGCAACAATAATATATAAAAATTTTAAGCTCGTGGACGCGATATTATCATGTATAGGCAGGTTTAGGCTATATCTCGGGTATACGAGTGTATATGGACCGATATTGGAAATTTTCATGTTCTGTGTTTTAGTAACCTCCTTTTATAACTAGAACAGCTTTTAAGCAAGAAAAATTTATTTAAATTCGCTTACGCGACATATTCTTGAAAAATCTTTTTTGGTTATATCTCGGGTATATATAGACCGATATGGGATTTTTTTTTTCTTTTTTTTTTGTATTTTAGTAACCTCCTTTTATTACAGAAATGATTTTAAGGATAAAAAATTCTTAAGTTAGCTTACGCGATATTTTCAGGGAAAATCGGTTTAGGCTATACCTCGGGTATGTATGAAGCAATATCGAAAATTTTCATTTTCTGTATATATGTAAGTAACGTCCTTTCATTACTCGTACTAGCACTGATTTTAAGCAAAAATGCATTTCTAAGTTTGCTTACGCGACATTTTTCTTAAAAAAAATTGGTTTAGGCTATATCTCGGATATATATGGACCGATATCCGTCCATATATGCCTTTTAATTGCCATGCTTCAAAAGTGTGTGAAGTTTGAAGCAAAGCAAACGCAATCTTTTTTCAAAAATATTCATACAAAAAAAAATTGGCTAATTGGATAAAATTTTTTGCCTTTCGAAATCTACAATGAAATAAGAAAGTTCCTTCTACGTCCTTGCTTTTAGCCAAAAATGAGAACGTGTTGATGATTGTGACCAGTATTTGGTCATATTTAAATGTAACAAAACGGAATTTTTGGGTCGATATGTGACAATGCATGAAGCATGGATCCATCACTTCACTCCGGAATCAAAACGATCGTCTTCTAAGTGGACAGCAACTGGAGAACCTCGTCTAAAGCAGCCGAAAGCACAACAATCGGCTGGAAAGTTTATGGCCCCGGTATTTTCGGATGTGCTTGGTGTCATATTCATCGACTATCTGGAGAAAGGAAACACCATTAACAGTGAATATTATATAGTGTTGTTGGAGCATTTGAAGGCCGAAATTACAAAGAAACGATCGCATGTGGTAAAGACAAATATTTAGTTTCATCAAGACAACACACCGCGCCACAAGTCAATCAAAACAATATCAAAACTACATGAATTGAACTTCGAATTGCTCCCAAATCCACCAGATTTGGCTCCCAGCGACTACTGGCTGTTCACAGACCATTAAAATATGCTCGCTGGTAAGAAATTTCGCACGATTTGGATTGGAGCACTCGACCAACAGTCTCGAGGTCGAGGTCGCAGGTTCGATTACTGCCACAGGCCCTGGATGAAATATTCTTTCTTTAAACCACATTTCGAAGTAAAAAATTCTCAATTCTTGCTTCAAAAACTACTTCAGACGGATCACTCATATTTGCTTGGGCGTATACAAAATAAAATTACCTATTGTCATAATAATGATTTGAAATGAACTTTGAACCTTTTCTGTGCGCTAGAAACAGCGTTTCTTTTTTGTTTTCATCAAAAATTTTATTAAAGCATTTTTCTTTCTGCCAATTACAATTAAGTGAAAATTTTCTTTTTCCTCTGCCAGTTCTCCCAAATCAGTTTAATTTATAGACATTTTTAACAAACTGCAATCGATTGGTTGTGCTTCATCAATTTCTCTTTACAACGAAAAAAAAAATCCCCCCAAAACAAAAACAGAAATAAGTAACGATAAAATTAAAACCTTTTATTAAGTTCATTTTCCCTTTTGCCAGTTTTATATTTTGTTTTTAAAGAAGAGAAGTTAAAAACGTTTGTGTGCTTAAATTCATTTTAATTTTGCAAAGACTCCCTTGGAAACTTTTTACATGACCCTGTTGTAATAATTTCATGTTTGAAAGTTTTCTACAATTTCAGGCATCTTTATTTTTTTATTTTTGCTTTGTTATAATGTTTTAAAGTTTTTTTTTTTTTTTTTTTCTTCTGCTTTAAGTATTATCTTCATTGTCGAACATCATGCTTTAGTTATCTTTAACTGCCTTTCTAGCAAAAAAGAAAAACAGAAAAATCGAAAAGTACTTTTAAACTAAATATTTTTTTCTCTCGTTTTTTTTTGTGGAATGTGCAGTTTTGTAAATGGTCTGATAGATAAGGGAACCACTACTGCTCGTTAATAATTTTGATAATATCGGAAATTGTTAAAGCGGGTTTTAACATTTTCTTTCTTTAATACAAGCCATACTTTGATATTGAACACTTTTCTTTTAGTTTTTTTCTTTTTCAAAGGAAAAGAAAAACATTACACAGTGTACTTGTACTTGTATACTGGCAATGTGTTGTCAATGATCTTAACGTTGTTATTAATGAGTCAACACGTACAAAGCAATAAAATAGTTGAAGTAACCATAAATTTCAAGCGGCGGATAAAGATTTATATTAAACATATATTAGGTACAATGGCAACAAGTGAGTACACTAAAGAGCCGCAGGAGGTGCACTACAATGCCATGGTTATAAATTTTATTAAAAATTTTAGTAGAGTTTTGAAAATTGCTGCTCCACAGAACTACCCTAAATTTTTGTAAACATTAACAGAATATTCCAATCAAAATGACCAAAGAAAAATTACCATGACATTTTTCTACCATAAGATCACATGTTATCAGTAACGTCAAAACCGTTTCAGACAATATTGAAATCCTTAATACTCGCTTTGTAACAAAAAATGGATTTTCTTAAAATCCGCTTATTTGTGCACTTCACTTACACTCATATTTCCAAATATGTAATTAGTGTTATAATTGACATAGTGTAGTATTTATAACATGCTGTGTAAAGCATTTATTATTTTCCCCTCTTTCAAATTGAAGGTTTTTGTTAATAGTTTTCCTTCAAAAATTATAAATTATTTAATTGTAATATTTAGCTTTTTCATTATAAATTGTTAATATCAAAGATATAAGGCAAAGCCATTTCTGTGCAAACATTGTTTCCATAAGTGAAAAAAATTTAAAACTTACTATTAAATAAATTAATTAATCTAACAAATCAAGATCCATCATGTGTTAAGAACTATGTTGTTAATCTGATAAAAAAATAATCTTTCAAATTTCGTACTAGGAACAGAAGTTCAATTGTTGTATAACCGGTTTAAGGAAGACCGAGAAGATGTCAATACCCGTCCTGGTCGCCCGAGCACGTCAACAACCGATGGACAAATTTAGGCAGTGAAGAAAATGATAATTGGATAATCGCCGAATCGCTATCAGAGAAGTTGCTGATAATGTTGGCTTATCGTTCGACTCATGCCAAGTAATTTTACGAATGTTTTAGGCATGAAACGGGCGGCAGCGACGATTGTTCCAAAATTGCTAAATTTTGAGCAACAACAACATCGCATGGACATCGTTCAGGAGCTGTTGAACATCGCCAACGACGATCCAGATTTCCTCAAAAAAGTCATAACTGGTTATGAATCATGGGTGTAAGGCTATGACATTGAAATCAAAGCCTAATCATCCCAATGGTAGCGTCCAGAAGAGCCAAGACCGAAAAAAGCACGTAAAGTTCAGTCAAATGTGAAGGTTTTGCTCACTGTTTTATTCAACTGCAATGGCGTGGTGCATCATGATTTCTTAACACAAGGCCGTAGGGGCAATAAAGAACACTACCTTGAAGTTATGAGCCGTTTGCAGGAAGCAATTCGTCAGAAACGCACAGAATTGTAGAAAAAATAATCATGGATTTTGCATCATGATAACGCACCAGCTCACACATCGATGCTTGTGCGTGAGTTTTTTTTTTTTTTTTTTTTTTTTTTAACACGAAGCTGCGAAGCTTTTTTTGCTTTTCTGCAGTAACACCCAGGGTCTGTGGCAGGAGTCGAACCTGCGACCTCGAGACTGTTGGTCGAGTACTCTACCAAATCAGCCATCGAGACACCCAAAAACAAAACCGTTATCATGTCTCAACCACCATATTCCCCGGACTTGGCCGCCGCTGACTGTTTCCTCTTCCCAAAACTGAAGACACCGATGAAAGGAAAGCATTTTGCTACGATTGAGGAGATAAAAGAAAAATCGAAACGGGAGCTGGGCATTTCAGAATTGTTTGGAGGGTTGGAAAAACGCTGACATATGTGTATTATATCTGAAAGGGATTACTTTGAAGGGGACAAGCTAGTTATTCTGTAAAAATTTATAATATCTAATGATTATATTTGGATCAGACTCCGTATTAGTGTGGTAACCAAGCAGAAAAAGATCCCCATGGCTGCACCTTATCTCTTACTCTAATTTTGATATACATATATATGTCCCCGATATGTCAACAAACTTTAAAATTGAGTTCTCTAATTCTTCAGATGATGCAGTATTCCCCAGCGTTCATGAATATAATATCATTGATCACAACATGTACATCAGGTGATACAACATGAGGTTTGATGTTCAATAGCCTATTTTTCGACAGACCAAGCAGACTCTTGTCAAACTGGTTTGTTATATTTGTTCAGTATCGCTACAGTCCATCATGGAATTATATACACCGGGTCAGCATTGCCAAATTAATCAGCTGTACTACGAAAAACAGCGCTAAGTGCGAAATCTTTTTCTAGCGACTCGATAAAATTTCGGTGCACATAATCGATTTACTGAAACCACCATAGCCAATAACATACGTTAGTTCAAGTCCCAATTTACATTAAAGGATGCAATTCGACTGGTTAGATCACATCCAGCATGTAGTAATGAGAGTATAGCATTTATACCTGAGAGTGGATGCGAAGACAAAGAATGTGTCATATGTTCAATAGGCTCTTTTTCGACAGACACAGGATGTGTCATTGATTTACAGTCGCACCAACCTTGAACGCCTTATCTGATGATGGACTAACTCCCCAAAGCGAATTATTGATAATTAAAAAGTAGCCCATACGGCTTACAAGGCTCATATAAGTCGCCACTTCAGGCCTACGTTTGTTGCCATATGCCAAACAAAGCTTAATGAGCAGGACGAAGCATATTTAAGAGCATCACTGATTACATTGCAGCTATCTGTTATAACTTTGAGAGTTATTAACCCTTGAAGACCGGCAAGCATCATAGTTATCAGGGAAGAGTAATTCCCTCCCTGCGATTTTAGTTTTAAACCAAAGCCAGAACGTTTCAGCCAGTATGCAGGTACTTCAAACATGATCAGCACCGGTATAGTCTGCAAGCAGAACGTACCAGGGGCTTTAACGATCCCCGTTCATGCAATTAATCGTTGGCGAAGGTTTCAAAAGTCCAACATAACATAAGTCATGCAGCTTTCTAGAGTTGTATTTGCTACGACAAACGCTGCAGAAAGCAGAGTGCCCTGGCTTGGTGTGCACCAAGGCAACACCTGTCCGGGAGGAGATTCCGGGACAATATAAATGGCCTGTTAAGAAGATGAATAATGCATTCTTAAACGCTTATGAACTTCTTTAAAAATAATAATTATAAAAAACAGCTTTACATCTTTTCTTCCAGAAAGGAATGTGATTTTCTAACAAAAATCTAATTATTAAACTTGCATAACAAAAAACCATAAGTATAATTATTTTTTTATATAATTTATTAAAACACAAACTAGACCATCTAATCAACTTCACCAAACGAAAACGTGGCCACCCACTTTTAACACACTATTTAATATTTCTGAATAATAAATTATTCAGACCGCCAAAACTAAAATTCATAATTTAACTAAAAAATCTCCTAAAAACCTCTAAATGTTTTCTTCAAATGCTTTCATTGCTTTATTTAAATATCTCTTTTAGTTTCTTCGATTTTGTTTTTAATTGCATATTCAAACGAATTGCTTTGCGTGATATCACCGAAATTAAAGATATTTATGATAATTACAGACTAAAAATAATAATAAATTTGAATTAATGCACAAAAATCCATTAACAGATTAAAGATAAGAAACACTTTAAATGCAAACGAATTTTATCCAAAGATTATGCAAAAAACTATATCTTTTCCAAATTAAATACGTAAGTTGTATATGAATAAATAAAATTTTTGTGGAAAAGAAAACAGAGATACTACATATACATATACATGCCAAAGTACAGTGAAACTTGAATATTACGAATTCTGTTATAATAGTTATAAGCTCTATATAACGAATGTTTTGGTGAGTCGCTTGAATGTTTATTACAAAATTTTTCACGCAAAAGTTATTTATTATTAAAAAATTACAAACAGCTTGTTTTCTATGTCTCCCAGCTATCTACATGTCGACATTTCATAGGAACTACCCTAATCATCAGTAGACTTTGGAAATTTTTGAGAGATATTCTCAAACATTCAACTTTATATCCCAACAATCTAAATAAATTGCTGAGAATTTAAAAAGAAAAATACTCTAATAATACCTGTCAAAACACAAAATAAATAATAAACTAATCTTAAGCCACAGTTTGAAAAATGTCAAGTTTTTTTTTTTATTGAAAAGTAAGTTTTATGAGTTTCATAATTCCAATGAAATAGCATTCATTAGATCAATTTTTTTTTTTTTTGTTAAGCGTTTTTATTTATTGAATCTTCAAAATGAACTAACAATAAGTATTCAAATCTTAATACTAAATATTAAAAAAAATAAAATAAAATGTGCTTTTTACTTACGTCCAGCCAATGCTAGACAAAAAGTTCTATTATGCGGAAGCAATATCGGTAGAATCACCTACTGAACGTTCTGATGGTGGCAACGGTATCCCTTCTTCTCAACCGACTGTGGCCGCCAAAATTAAGTATATTACGCGCAAGAGGGTTTGGATGAAGTTCCAGTTTACTGACATACCTTGTCGCGTACTTAGAAAATTCCTCTTTTACCAGCGGAACACTCAGATCTTTATGAATTCGTGAATTTTTTACGTACCATGGAGCCGCTGTAATTGTTCGAAAAACTTGGTTTTGTCGCCTTTGAATTTTTTCAATATTTGACGCTGAGGCGGTGCCCCATAATTGAATTCCCTAGCACCATATAGGTTTTAGAATTGCATTGTATAGCAGAAGTTTACAATCCAACTTCAATGTCGAGTTTCTGCCCATAAGCCAATTTAGTTGCGCTGCTTTTAGTTTCAACTGAGTGACTTTTGCTTCAATGTGAGACTTCCACGTTAGCCTACGGTCCAGGTGAATACCAAGGTACTTGACTTCATTTTGCTGCGGAATAGGTGTATTGTTAATTTGTATAGCCGAACATGTTTGCTTACGCAGTATGAATGTAACGTGAGTACATTTTTGTTCATTAACCCTGATTTTCCAAAGCTTCAGCCATTTTTCCAATATTGAAATAAATTCCTGTAAATTTCGTGAAGCTAATTGGTGGTTTTCATGAACGCTCAAAAACGCTGTGTCGTCTGCAAAAGTTGAAGTATGGATTCCAGATGTCGTTGGCATGTCAGAGGCGTAAATCAAATATAAAGTAGGCCCAAGTATGCTACCTTGGGGAACTCCTGCCTCGATAGGTTGAGTTGGGCTTATAAAATCACCTTCTCTGATAACAAATTTCCGCCCATATAAGTAGCTTTCCAGAAGCTTGTGGGTATTTGCAGGCAAGTTCAACTTTATTTTGTGCATCAAGCCGTCGTGCCACACTTTATCAAAAGCTTGAGAAATGTCGATGAATAGAGCTGAACAATACTTCTTCTCCTCAAAGATCTGTCTTATGACGTTGACTAGTCTGTGTGTTTGTTCTATGGTGCTATGTTTAGCCCGAAAGCCAAATTGATGATCAGGGATGCATCCCACATTGTTCAATATTGGACTCAACTTAACCATTAACAGTTTTTCGAATAGTTTTGAAATTGTTGGTAGTAGACTTATTGGCCTATATGATTCTATTCATTAGATCAATGACAAATAAATTTCTGGCTACCGAACTTGGGTATGTGTATGTACTCAAATTAGCATAAGATTAGTTTAAAAAATTTTTCAATATAAATAAATAAATTTTAAGTTATAAAACAAACAAAAATTTTAATTTACCCGGTAAAAAATTTTAAGTTCCATAAATTCTATGAAAAATTTCATAACCTTAATGACAAAATCATTTCTTCTTCATATTCACCGTTATTTGTTACGTTGGTTGTCAACCAAAAACAAACACAGTAAGCTTTAGCTATGTCTACGTGGCAAAAACATGAGTTATATAAAAAATATTTGGCGTGGCTTTATTTATTTATTGCTAAGAATACGGCGCATGTGTACATTCAGTTTGAAGCAAAAGAAATGTATCAAGCGAAATATCGAAGCTTAAGCGAGATATTGGTTGCAGATGCTAACAAAGGTAAGACGATATTGTATTGTTCATATCAGTTCTTTTTTTATACTTTAAAACTCAAAACATATTACAAAACTAATTATGTAAATGCCTTCTGTTCCAGAACCAGATATATTTTCACCAAAACTTATGTGGATACTTCACTACTTTCTTATCCCAGGAGGAAAATATGCTAGAAAAACAAATGAAGGGGAAAAATATGAATATGTATTTTTTAATATGAATATGTATTTCTATGTATTTAATTTAAATACCAGTGTATTGAAGTCACTTAATAAAATCTCTTTTGTTTAGTGAATACTTGCTCAACATTTCCTTTTATCAAAATTAGGTACAATATTTATTTGATTTAATGTAAATGAATTTCATTGATTTAATGCAAATTTTTCAGGTGTTCAATGAATATCATTAGATAAATGAAATAACTTCATATTTCTAATGAAGTTATTCCATACATCTATGAATATATTACATTAGTACAAAGAAGTTATTTCATTAAATAAATGTTACGTTTTCACTAATTCAATGTACAGTTTTCATGTGCTTCATGAACTTTATTCTTTGATTTGGAGAAATTATTTCATTAATCATAATATTTCTCTTTCATACTTTCAATGAAAATAAGTTAAGTTTTTTATTAAAATGTTTTATTACGTTTATGAAGCTTTTCATTTAAATAATCTAATGAAATTTATTTCATTACTTCTATGAAAAGCTACAATGGTTGAAAAATAATGAAACAATTCATAAAAGTAATGTCAAAGTTCAGAGAATTGCTGAACAAAATGTTTTCAGTGTACACTCATAGCAAACCTGTCATAGCAGTGATATATTTTAACATCAATGCAATGCCAAATGTCATCATTTCTGACCCCATGACACTTTTAATCGCTGTGATGTCAACAATTAATTTTCCCCATAAAATTTGCTTTCTAGCTAATATTTTCCTTCTCCAGTAAATAATTTTCGTTGAAAAGGCGGCAACTATTGTTGCAGTTTTTCTCAATATAGCTATTGTGATATAAACAAGAAACTTCATTAAATTCGCAAAATTCTTTAACAGGTCGACAATCAACAAAAATCGTCGTTGAATCCACGAAAAAGGGACGCAATTGTGTCCATGTAGCAAACCATTAAAATATCGTGATGAAATTATATTTACCTATATATGTAAATGTAAGTATGTGTGGGGCGTATCAAATATACTTATGTTATAGTACAAATAAAATCAATTTCAATAAAATTTTTAAATTCTTTACCCTTGAAATTAATAGAAATCGCTTGAAATAAAAACAAAAAGTATGATTTATTAAATTGTTGTCTTCCTTAATTGCCGCAGAAAAACAGAGAATAACTAATAACAATGAATTTGTTGCATTTAAATTCACACCTAAACTATAAACTATAGTACCCTCCCGGCTTTGTATGACGTCCAACAACGTTAATGAGGTTTCTTAAATACTTTTACCTTCGCCGTGCGGCCAGAACAGGCAGCAATAAAATTTATTCAAATACTCAATGGACGCTTGAATGTAATTTGTTGTTTGGTCTGCTAGTGTCTTTGGCTCGTAGACTTTTCTCAGTCGTTTGGTTTGCTTGCATGTATGTTTGTATGTTAAACTGTTAAATATATTTAGGTAATAGAAAACGAAATTCTTTGAAGCCATGTCAAAATCATAAGAAGGTTTTCGAAACAAAATGACTACAATTTATGTGAAACTTTTGGCATTGAATGATTGAGTGTTGTTGTAGTCAAAACATTCAAAAAAACGTTTAGAGCCTGGCAGCAATTCGGCCATTTACTGGGAAGGAAAATTATACATTTAGAAGAAGATAATTTCTATTGAACTAGGTTGATTTGTTTTTCTTAGTTTTACTATGGTTTTATTTTCAGTGCAGAATGTTAATAGATAAAATAAAATCAACAACGGTATTCGCTGAATCATAAATAAAATAAAATCAACAAAATTTTTGTCTAAAAAAATAATTTGTATGCATATCAAAAAAATAATAATAATAACCTTGGATTTGTTGTTGTTTAAAAAACTTTTGTTTTCGATCAATAATTAATTTTACTAAACTTTTGTTTGAATACTTTACAGGTCTGCATTCAAACAATTTATTAATTGATTCAACGAATTTCGTTTTTTTTTTAATTTATTGAATTTTGGTTGAACTTTTATAATTTTTAAATAATCAATAAATTAATATTTACATCTCTGGGTACGGAGAATTCTTAAAATACAAAAAATATGTATGTTAATAACTAAAAAGAAATACGGCCAGTTCTGAGACAGCAAATGCTGTACAAACAATGTGGGCAATTAACAAAATAAAAATTTTTTTTTCTCATTCAATTATTTATTGAATCTTCACAAAGTGAACTAACAATAAGTATTCAAATCTTAATACTAAATACATAAAATTAATTAAGTCCAGCCAATGCTAGACAAAAATGTTTTATTTTGCACCGTCAATATCGGTAAAATCACCTATTGAACGTTTTGATGGTGGCAAGGGTGTCCCTCCTTCTCAACCGAGAGTGGCCTTTGATTAACAAAATGCATATGTGATTCAATATGAGATGAATATAGATAGAGAATAATGGATATAGATAGAGAATAATGAATATAGATAGAGAATAATGGTTAAAGCAGCAAATCATGATGCGTCCTGACCCGAGTAGTAGTGTGGCGACTACGAAACAGCTAGTTGTCCCCCAGCTAAAGATTATTATTATTCTTCTTGTTTTCTTCAATCAAAAATTATTGATCACAGCCAATTTGTATTGTAAAAAAAATCCTTTAGAAAGGGAAAAACTTGAACTATATTTATATAACCCGTTGTACAAATGTACAAACCAAAAATTAAATTTAAAAAATTTTTCTGTACAGCTTTTGGCATTAAATATTACCTTTCCAAGGAGAAATTTATTTCTGAATTATTACTGAATTATTTTTGATCAAATTGAATTATTTATTACCAAATTTAATTTTTGTCGTAGGGAAATTTTTTCCTCATGTCAAAATATATCAAAAAATCGAAGGCACAATATCGATTGCTAAATCGATTAACTCTAACTGTAAAACCTGATACAATATTATACTATCTAAGCACCAATGTTAATATTTCTTTCACACGCTCTCTCTCTTTCTCTTTAAAACTAAAAAAAAGGATTTTTTTGAAGCTGAAGTGTTGATTTGGCTAACCTTAGTTCGCTCTAAGCAACCGAAATCTGAAATACATTTTTTTCTTTTTCTTTCTTTGGCGAACCACTCAAGTGAATACCTCTGAGAGCAGAGTATCCTCATTAGGAATTTGCCTAGGCAAACTCTGCTCTCCGGAGGGAATAGGAATAGATATGTAAGATATATTAATGCTTAAATGTAGTTTAAAACATACGGCCGCAGTAATACATGATGCAATCTAAATGATTGCATCATGTACTTCCGAACGGAATGGAGATCTGTGACATGGTTGAATAACACTACACCAGATGAGCTGAACAAAATTCTGTTGGGAAAATCAAAATTAATATCATTTTTTGCTTTAGGCTACGAGTATTGTCGATGCATAGGCCAATCAGTTTGTTTCTCTTGACAATAGTTATTGCACTGGTTAAACCTTGAAAATATTTAAGGCAGGAGCACTTTGTAAAATCTTTCAGAAATTGGAATAACACATCCCTAAGTGCGGTGTCAAAGCGATTAATATGGCATGTGGGTGTTTTGTCAGTGCTAAAGTGTGCAGCTTCTAAAGATTGTCCAGTGCACACTATTTGTTATAATATTATTCCACCGGGGAACAGGGTTTTCCTTGGCGTATTCCTAACCAGGGCAGAGTGTTATTCGCGTAAAGAGGGGTAGGAGTCCCTTGTTTGTTGTAGCAAAGAAAGCTCTACGAAGCCACATGACTTATGTTGTGTTGGCTTTCGAAACCATTATCAAGAATATAAATAGGCAGAACGGGGATCAACATGGCCCCCGGGTCGTTCTGCTTGTAATTCAACTCGGACTGATCATGGTTGAGGTGCCTACCTTGGCTGGAACGTTCTGGCTGTGGCTGAAACCTAAAACTCATGAAGGGGGTGGTAGTATACTTGATAATTGTTTGGTGTGCCGCTTTTTTCGGAGACTAACAACCTCCCGAGGGTCTGTTGACTTAACAACAGATGCCTGTACTGTAAGGAACCAGTGGTGATGGTTGACGGGTGAGTTGGTTTAAGGGCTGATGCTGCCAGTGGGCTTCGGCCTACCAACTCATTGAGCCTCGCCTTCCATTGATTGCTGGGAAATTGCATACAGGAGGGATTAGAACTCCTCAACAAGAAGTTGCTCATATGACAAAAATTGCTACCTGTGTGAGCCTAGAAAGATTAATAATTCACTCCGTGGTACTAATCCATCCTCAGATAAGGCCGTAAAGACAGATGCTGATGAAAATCTTTTTCACAACTGCCATAATATCACCTAGAGCATGTCGCTCCTTTATTGCAACATAGTCATAACGCAAAAATCTTGTTTCGAGAAAAACACATTTAAAATTTTTAGTTTCCATACAAGTCTTAGAAAATTTTTTTAGAAAATAACTCCGAAAGGAATTAGTTTAAAGGTAATCAATTAAGTTTTTTATTCGCTATTTTTAGCTTCTACCATTTATACCAATAAAAAATTATAAATAGCCTGTTTTCTATGTTTCCCAGCTATCTATATGTCGACATTTCATAGGAACTACCCTAATCATCAGTAGACTTTGGAAATTTTTGAAAGATATTCTCAAACATTCAACATTGGGATATAAAGTTGAATGTTTGAGAATATCTTGCAAAAATTTCCAAAGCCTGCTGATGATTAGGGTAGTTCCTATGAAATGTCGACATATAGATAGCTGGGAAACATAGAAGACAGGCTATTTATAATTTTTTATTGATTTAAAGGTAATTTAAATAAAATTTTGCCACAATATAAGAGGTAGTACTGTTAACAATTCTGCAAGCTCATTTTTTGAGATATGACTATGTTGCAATAAAGGGGCGATACGTAGTGCGAAAACGAACTTGAGTCAAATTGGTGGGACTCATGGTAAAATAGACGAAGTGAGTTGAATAATTAGAATCATTAATTTGTTAGAAAGTTTCAAAAGTTTGCAAGCACTGCTCTCATGTGATTATTGTGAAAATCCTACTATAATCTGTTAAATCAGTTGCCAAATAAAGCAGTGCTACCCACCCACAGTTGTGAACCGGGAACTGTGAACGCTAATGTTTGAAAAACTGCCAAATTTGAATCAATCGTTCATAGTTTGTCATGGGTCTTCGCTTTGGCATTTAGACTTTCGCCAACACAAGTTTACAAATGTTCAAAACCTTTCATGTTTATGCAAAAGCTTTCAAAGCTTAATAAGAATATGAGGAAACATTTTTTATAATAATTCTAAAAATGTTTAAATAAAACATTTTTATATACTTATACAATTTTTATTACATCATTTAAATTGTTATTATAAAAAATTGTCTGCAGGTAGGAAATTAAAAAAAAAAAAAAAAATATTTTGTTGCCTTTGCAATTTAAAATGAAATTGTTTTTTAAGCTCTTTCATATTTCTTCAATGCCTTCATTTCAAGACATTTCTCATCAGGCCGCCTCAAAAAGCATATTGACGTTGAAGCAATATTTAATTTAAAAAAAAATAAAGCAAAAACAAAAAGCCCCCCAACAAACAATTGAAAACATTTTAATGTCTTTGATACATTTTCCTTTTTGGCCCTGGTCCAACATTGCCTGCAAAAGGAGAAAAAAAACATGAAATATTTTTCATTATTTTTTGTTTCAGCTTTCAAACATTTAAAGATTAGTTTTGAGGTTTTTTCTTGTTTTGCTGGTTGGAAGAGGAGGATGTTGTTGTCTTGCAAATAATTTGAAATATTTAAACATTTTAAAGAGAAATTTCATAAGGCAAATAGTTTTGTGTTAAAAGCAATAAATGTAATTTTTAATATGCGAATAAATACATTACGAAAATGATAAATGTTTAGTGAATTTAAAGGGGGGAAATGGAAAATACGGGTAAAAATAATTTCTCTGCAATAAAATAGTATAACTCAGCTTGAGGTGTTTAATTTATTTACAAAAACATTTTAGGATTTAATGTGATCTAACAAAAAAGTACGATAGTATCGGGTGGTTAAATTTCAAGGGCCGATGTTGAATGTGAACCACACCTAAACGCCAAGTTTTTTTTCCGAATTTTATTTGACATTTCTCTATTTCAGACTTATTCAATTTGAACCATGTAGAGATACACAATCCAACAACGTGTTAAAGTTATCCAGACTTATTATGAAAATGATGATCAATTTTCGAAGAAAATCATCTTCAGTGATGAGGCACATTTTCACCTCAGTGGATTCGTCAATAAGCAGAATTGCCGCATTTGGGCGAATGAGAATCCAAGAGTGACTGTCGAAAAACCAATGCACCCACAAAGAGTGACTGTTTGGTGCGGTTTATATGCTGGCGGCATCATCGGGCCGTATTTTTTCCAAAATGAGGCCGGTCAGGCAGTTACTGTGAATGGTGTTCGATATCGTGAGATGACAACGAACTTTTTATGGCCCGAATTGGAAGATATGGATGTAGACGATATGTGGTTTCAGCAGGACGGTGCCACTTGCCACACAGCTAACGAAACAATTGCTCTTTTGCGCAACAAATTCAATGGCCGTGTTATCTGACGTAATGGCGATGTCAATTGGCCGCCAAGATCATGTGATTTGACACCGTTGGACTTTTTTCTTTAGGTTATTTGAAAGAAAAGGTGTACGTTGATAAGCCAGCAACAATTCAACAGCTAAAGGATGAGATAATTCGGCACATTAACGGCATAGAACCTCCATTATGCCTCAGAGTCATCGAAAATTTGGACCATCGGATGAAGGTGTGCCGCTGTGGTCGCGGCGCTCACTTGGCCGATATTTTGTTCCATACATAATTGAATAATACCAATATATCATAATAAAATAAAGTTACAATAATTTCCTAAATAGTTTGTGTTTTATTCCAAATCAACATCGGCCCTTGAAATTTAACCACCCGATACGATAATTTTTTATGATTTTAGTAAAGCTTTTGACCTGATAGATCATGATCTACTGCTGCAAAAGCTAAAATTCTATGGCATATGTGGAAATGAATTGTGCTTACTAAAAATTTATCTAACTGAACAAGAACAATTTGTACCGATTGGCGGTGCCAAAAGCTCATTACGTCCGGTTTTATGTGGAGTACCTCAGGGCAGTGTTTTAGGGCCTTTGCTGTTTTCTATTTTTCTAAAATGATTTACACAACCTTAACCTTACTGGGAAAATATTCATGTATGCAGATGATATCTGTTTATTTTATCCATATAAACATGAAACGGTCGTCAAAGCCTATATACAGCGCAATGCAGCTTTGATAGCTGAGTTCGCTCGAGTCAAAAAAAGAAATTACTGCGATTTAAGCCTAGCTCCCACAATAATGACTTTTCTGTATTAGTTGATCGTGCGGAAATTTTTAAGTTCAGCTCTATAAAGTATTTGGGCATAATTTTACAAAACAATCTCGTTTGGAATGAACACATACGATCCCCAAGAGGCAAAATTGCACAAGCTGACGGAATTTTATATAAATTCAAAAATAAATTTGATAAGGATACTAAGCTCTCAATTTATAATGCTTTAATACAAGGCCAGTTAAACTATTTAGCAATTTTTATTTGGTTACAAGAAAACTAATGACTCTAAAGCGCTTCAAAGAATGCAAAACAAAGCATTAAAAGTCGTATACAACCGATTAGATATTCAATCATATCCTTGTATGTTGATCATTGCCAAACAATTTTGCCTATACACGGTATCTACAAGTCAAGTGTTTGCACAATATTGGACCTCCACGATCCATTTCATGAGCAATAATCATGCAATAAATACCAGAAGTATTGGGAATTTAAGATTAGCCTTTTGTAGGCTGGAAACAACTAAACAGCGAATAGAAATTTGTTTTTGAATTTATATAATAGATCAATAACTGGTAATATTTTCGTCTTCAAATCTTGTACGAGGGCGGTTCGGAAACTTCTTAGCCTAACACAAAAAGTGCGGTATAAACAGAAGAAAGTTAAGTGTTTTGGAAACTTCCATCTCTGCTATAAACACATGTTCTGACAATATATTTCCAAAGTTTCCGGGTCTACTGATGATTAGGGTAGCTCCTATGAAATGTCGACATATAGACAGCTAGGAAACAAAGAACAAGCTGTTTATAATTTTTTTAGTGATAAAATATATTTATAATTATCTTAATAAAAGTAACAGTATCGTTTGACAAACACGAGTTCTAACTATTGAACGAATTTGATAGCATGCCATCAGGCGGTCCTATCAGTGCCCAGTTTGAGTGTTTAATAGCCGCTTGAAAAATATACCTTTTATAACCTAAAATGAGGAATGAGGAAAGGTGGAGTAATGCTTGTTAACTTAACACACGGAACGACCAAAAAACGGTATCACAGCATTTAAAATGTTGAAATTAAATTAGTTAAAAGTGATCAGTGCGCAGTGTACATACCTTCGACACTACTCAAGCTAACAAAAATTAGTTCAACACCGCGCACACCGTAAGATAATAAAATACATAGGAAGAACATAAAAACGAAATTAATAATAACAAATAGAGATAAAACAAACGACAGTAAAAAAATAATACAATAAAAAAATAAAAAACCACGTGCACACATGTTGCAAAACTCTACCTATTCCGGATAAATTTCGCTTTTTACAAATTAATAATTAACGTAAGTATAGGTATGGAAAATACGGACGACAATGAAAAACACGTGTGTACAGAACGAAAGACAAAACACTACTCTCCCATCAGCGTTGTCAACTCGGTGCGTTTCACACCGTTTTTGGTGCTTTTCAAAGTTATTTGTGCGAAAAACTCTTTAGTCGGTGCGTGGTACGCTTTTTTTAAATTTTACGCTTTTTAAATTTCGGTGGCACCAAAGCAAATTCAACTCAACTTATTTTTTTTTTATATAAGAAAAAAGTTTATTTAAGTGACCAAAAATTTTACGTTTCAGATTGCAGAGCACAATCAGAACACGGAGTTATAATGTGAAAAACGCAGCTTATTACATATACAAAGTAAGAGAATCTTGCTGTATTATACATATTCCCGAAAGAATAAGTAACATAACATTTTATAGAATTTGATGCTTTTAGAGCATGTTTTACTACTAAACGATCAAGCAAAGTTTGTCAAAATTACAATAAATGCAGACACTGAAAAGCGAAGTTCGTACTTATGAAGGCGCGAGAAATCCTAACTGCTTTGGTAATTGATAAAATTACTTAATTATTAATAAAATTATAATTTTTTTCACAAACGTTTGCATTAAATATTGATTATGGCAAACTTCATCTTTTATTTCTTATAATTTTGCCAAATTTTCGTATATATCAATAAATTTTTTTAAATACACCCATTCTAGCCAACTGATTTTCAGTGTTCGCTTACGAAAACACAAATGAAATTTACATTGTGTTTGATAAAATTGCTATTAATAGAGTTGGATTGCTTGTTGTGCGATTCTGTAACTATTCATGATCCGATAATTGTAAATTTCTTCGACATATTTCATCCCCTGCAGTGACAATTGTATGCTCCTGCAATATAATTTTAACGACGAATAGACAATAGCTGATTTCGATCGACAGCGAATATAACTAAATAATGTTGCTGAATAATAAATTTGATAAAGTATCGTTATAATTATTGTAAAGATAGCATTGTAACAGAATCTCACTAGAGGCCAAGTTTGACAAACACGAATCCTAGCTATTGAACGAAAAGGCTGTTTTATGACCGTGTTTTTAATATAAAAATATTATTATTTATAATACAAAACCATTTTTAAAACTGAAAAGAAAAATTCAAAATTCGGTGCGTTTTTGTCGAAATAACGCGCTTTTTCCCCCATTTCGGTGCGTTTTGAAATTTCAAAGTTGACAACGCTGTCTCCCATTGATGGAGATTACGTTGATGAATAAAGCTAATTTAGAACCTTTCTTTGATTTCTAGGACGAGCCATTTGTCCCACACCTCTTCCCACTGTCATCATATACAAAAAAACTTAGCGTAGTCCAATCTAAAACCCATCACACTCCCTCCCCCTCCATTGTATAGCAAAATTTTTGAGTTTGTCTACATTTTTTTTTAATCCAATTCATTCCAATTTGCATAAAACACATTTTTTCTAGCAGCAAAAATTGAATTCAATACCATTTAATGAATTGGTTTGATAATATTATTTTGTTTATTTTTCAAACGGCATTTATTAAGGCTTGAATTATGTATTAGTCTGGCAGTGTGACTGACGGCCTGTCTGGTTTATTGTCTTTCTGTGTTTGTGTTTGAAAGTCAAACATTTTCAAAAATACTTGTATTCAAAATGCTAAAAACTGGCTCTCCTTTGAATTGCTTTTTAAGTTTTCTAATTGATTTTATTATTATTATTTTTTTTTTATTTAAAGGCAACAAATTTGTATGTAAGAAAACTA
Organism: Thecocarcelia acutangulata; assembly: GCA_914767995.1. Taxonomy (NCBI): domain Eukaryota; kingdom Metazoa; phylum Arthropoda; class Insecta; order Diptera; family Tachinidae; genus Thecocarcelia; species Thecocarcelia acutangulata. The sequence goes on along the minus strand of OU612094.1, from coordinate 31,029,411 downwards.
GCAAATGACATAAATTTTTTTCTGGTTCAAATTGTTTTTGTTCGGTTTTAATTAAATTTCAAAATTGCTTTTAATTTGAAACAGACGTACTAACTTAACAAATGGTTTTGTTGCTATTATAATCAAATATTACCAGCTGAATATTAATTAAGTTAAAAAACTAAGTTTATTTTCTCTTTTGTTTAAAATTCATAAAATGCTTCTATTAAACAATTCATAAATTTAAAGTGAAGAGTTGATACTGGTAGGTGTGAATAAATGTCTTGCCCCCAAAAAGAAAAGGTATTGAATATAAAATTGTTTTAATAAAATTATGCAAATAAATGTGTTTTAATGAAAGTTTGCAAAATAGTTTTTAATGCTTTGTTTCCTTATCAAATGTACTTTTGGAAGGTGAATTGCTCTCTTATGAATGGCAACTAAAGTGCAGTGCCGGTGCCAACAACAAAAAATGATAATATAGTCCAGCAAAATGATAATAAAGGCAAAAACTGAGAATGGAGAAGAGAAGCTATTGTTATAGCTTTAAGATGTTTTTCTGGCAACCAGAAATTTGTGATGGCTGTTTGGTAATTGATCTAAAATTTGGTTTCCAGACATAATTAAAACAGAAATAATTTCTCTTGGATATTAGACAGGCAAGAAACTGAAAATGATAATGCAGGTCATTAATATTATAATGCCGGTAACAAAATGAGAATGACGAATACATCCATGGTTGCAGCTTTACTATTCTTGTGAGATCCACAAAATCTAGGCACTGCTTTGCAAATTACTAAAATTTGGTTGCAAGCCATAATTGAGCCAGAAATAATTTCTGTTGGAATGTCTCGCTTATGGGTGGTACTCAAACTGCATACCAGCAGTTGCCGGATACTGAAAATGATAATGCAGCCAATAAAAATGAGAATACAGGTACTAAAATGAGAATGCCGAAAGCTTTAGTTGTAGTTTAACTGTCTTTGTGACAATCAGAAATTTCTGGTGACTGCTTTGCAAATAATCAAAAATTCAGTGGCCAGCCGCAATCGAATCAGAAATAATTTGTGTTGGAAATTGGACGGCTCGCTTATGGATGGCACTCGAAATGCAATTGGTTTGGTAGCTACTAGAAATGGTAATGAATGGTATTGTTTTTTTCTTCTATCTCTTTAACACTTTCCATTCATCGGTGCCTTCAATTTTGGGAAGAGGAAAAAGTCAGCTGGTTCCAAGTGCGGTGAATACGGTGGTTGAGCCATGATAACGGTTTTATTTTTTGCCAAAAACTCACGCACAAGCATCGATGTGTGAGCTGGTGCGTTATCAGGGTGCAAAATCCATGATGGTTTTTTCCACAATTTTGTGCGTTTCTGATGGACTGCTTCGCGCAAACAGCGCATAACTTCAAGGTAGTATTCCATATTGACCGTACGACCTTGTGGCGAGAATTCAGGATGCAGCACGCCATTGCAGTCGAAGAAAAGAGTAAGCAAAACCTTCACATTTGAGCGAACTTTTCGGTCTTGGCTCTTCTGGACGCTTCCATTGGGATGATTAGGCTTTGGTTTCAATGTCATAGCAATACACCCATGATTTGTCGCCAGTTATGATCTTAGTCAGGAAATCTGGATCGTCCTTGACGATGTTCAACAGCTCCTGAGCGATGTCCATGAGACGTTTGTTTTTTGCTCAAAACTTAGTAAAAAATCAAAGAGCATACCAAAACACGACTAACCTTTTTATCTGTCAAAAATAAACTGAGAATCAGAAATGGCTGATTTTGCCAACATATATAACAGACATGTGCACCAACATAACAGAGTAAAAAAAAATAAGAAAAACGAACATACCTAACTCACGAAATTTGAAAATAAAGGTTATTTTTTGATCAGACCATGTATATAATTTTTAAGTGAAACTTTCCGTATTATTTGTTTGTTATTTCTCTAAACTCATTATCATCTAAGTCCATAATAAATCCTTAACATAATAAATAATCCCATCATTTTCTTAAATAACCAATTTAAAGTAAATTTTTATTTTGTCTTGTTAAAAAAATTTCCTAGGAAACGTGTTTAAGGGTCAGTTGGCAAGAATTTTTAAACACATTTGCAACAAAATATTTTGTTGTTGCTCTCTTACAATTACAAGCAATTATTTGAACAAAACGCTTAAAGTTCATTTAAAGCCAACTACACACAGAAAAACGAAAATAATATGTGAAATGTAAATGAGTTGATGGAAAATCTACGAATATTTTAATATAATAATAAACGGAAAATTTTAAATATATGTTTGTAGCTTAAATATGTTTATAGTTAAAATAAAATTGTGAAATGTTAAAAAACATACTCGTAGCATAAATTCTATCTTCTAGAAATAGGGAGTCGCATACAGAACCTCAATATTTTGTTTTTTTACGCGTTTTTTATTTATTGAGTCTTCAAAATGAACTAACAATAAGTATTCAAATCTTAGTACTAAATATAAAAATAGAAAAATAAAAAAATAAAATAAAAATGTGCTTTCTACTTAAGTCAAGCCAATGCTAGACAAAAAGTTGTATTATGCGGAAGAATCACCTATTGAACGTTCTGATGGTGGCAACGGTATCCCTACTTCTCAACCGAGTGTGGCTGATATCGGTTCTGATATCGGTCAATATATACACGAGATAAAGCCTAAACCAATTTTTCAATGAAAACAATTTTTTTTTTGCTTAAAATCAGCTCTGGTTATAAAAGCAGGTTACTAAAATATAGAAAATTAGCATTTCCCATATCGGTCCATATGTACTCGAGATATATCTCGGGTACATAGAAACCGATTTTTCATTGTAAACCATTTTTTGCTTAAAGTTTGTTTTTTTTTGCAAATACAAAAAATGAACATTTTCGATATCGGTTTATATTTACCCGAGATATAGCTTAAACTGATTTTTCCATGAAAACATTTTTTTGCTTAAAGTCAGTTCTAATATAACACGAGATAACTTAAATACAGAAAATAAAAATTTCCGATATCGGTCCATATATACCCGAGATATAGCCAAAACCGGTTTTTCCATGAAAATTTTCATGAAAGATTGATTACCTTTTTGGAATGGCGATTACAAAGCCATGAATTTTTGCAATTTTGTATGGAAATTTTTGAAAAAAAAAGTTGTTTGTTTTGCTTCAAACTTCACACACTCATTAAGCATGGTGACTAAAAGGCAAAAACAAAATTTCAGATATCGGTCCATATATAGCCGAGATATAGCCAAAACCGATTTTTCATTAAAATGTCACCTAAGCGAACTTAAACAATTTTTTTTTGCTTAAAAGCTGTTCTCGTAATAAATGAAGGTTACTAAAACACAGAAAATGGAAAATTCCGATATCGGCCCACATATAAACGATATATAATTTAAACCGATTTTTCAATAGAACAATTTTTTTTACTTAAATGTAGTTCTGATTATAAAATTAGGGCACTAAAATACCGAAAATAAAAATTTCCGATATCGGTTCATATATACTCGAGATATACATACATAGTTTAAACCTATTTTTCATAAAAAAAAATTATTTTTGCTTAAAAGTAGTTCTGGTTATGAAAGGAGGTTACCTAAATACAGAAAAAGAAAAATTCCGATATCGGTCCATATATAACCGAGATATAGCCTAAACCGATTTTTCAGTGAAAATTTCCATGAACGATTGATTATCTTTTTGGAATGGCGATTACAAGGCAAACATATTTTTTCTCCGATGTCGTTCCACATATGTATATCCGAGCCTATTTAGTTCAAATTTGTAACATATTGTATACATATACGTGACTATTGTGAAGGGTATTTAAAATTCGGCCCAGCCGTATATACCACACTCTTACTTTTTAGCATTATTTTTAAGGCGATTTAGCTGTGAAATATATTTGGGTATGGCCACACTGCTAATGGTATTCGGTTTTTGTGGCAATTTGTAATAGTTTAGGTGCTTTCATGCTAATTTGGCGATTTTATTATGTATATTTAGTGATTTTTTAAACAAAATTATTAAAAAAATACAGTTTATTGTACAACGTTAACTCCCGCATTTAAATTACTTACTGCAGCGTAAAGCTCTAAGCACATAGACGACAGCAGACAGCCAGCAGCAATCTGTCAAAAATAAAATACATGTGTTTAAATGCACACGATTATTTTAACGACATCACAGCAGCACGACTTCACAACAGCATTTGCTGCTGCTGCCATTTTTGAAAATTTCTATTTTCTTTAGCAGCAAAAAGTAAATACAGTGCTGCCACTATAAAAATAAATTGGTAGCAATAAGAACTAAAATTTGTTTGAAATATTTAATAGAAATAAACATCACATAAATCAAAGAAACAAATAAATTCATTAGGTTTTACAGTTTTACGTTTTCAGTCAGTAATTTTAATTTTATTCATGTAAAATATATATGTGGCACCTCTGAAATTTGCATTTTTTAAATACACATAGTGCTGCTGCTGTCTTTAAAATAATTATGTTGCTGATGAGACGGCAGCATTTGGAGCTAACTTCATTTGTACTCGCGAAGTTTTGAAGTCTGCTTTCGTCTAAGTGTTTAGAGCTTAAAATTAAAACGTTAAATTACTTTGCGTAAGACGCCGCAATTTAGATTGTACTGTAAGCTACTATGATTTTTTTTTTGTGTGTAAAAGCAAGAAAATCTACTCGTACCACCTTAATATTCAGCTGATAAACATAACAACATTCATACCAGATTACTACAAAAAATTACCTTCAACTGAAGTTTACTTTTTATTTTTTTAAATTTTCTACATTTCTTCCTACTCCTACTTGGCTTTATTCTTGATTATTATTATTATATTTCCTTTTTTTCTGGTTTTTGCTGAAAATGTTGATTATTTAGTGCTCTGCCTTTAACTTCTCTACTTGGGCTGCCTTCTTTAATGGGCAAAGTTTTTAGGTATAAAATTGAAACTAAACAGAACTGAATTGAAAGATTTTAATCCGATTATTTCGTAAGAAAAATGGAAAAACGTTACAAATTATTTTGATTTTTTTTCCTGTTTATTTAATGCTAACAACGAGAACGAAAAAAGGGTGGATTGGCGAGGTAAATGCTAAAATTATAACCAACATTTATAATAAAAAAATATTTTATAAATAAACAGCTTGAAAAAAAACACTGTTATCAGTTTCAGTTGAATAATCTTTTAGTTTATGATAATGGTTATTTATGGAGCTGCTTTTTAAACCTTTAATTTTCGTTGCTTTCAGGCAGAATACTTTTAAAGCTAAATTTGTATTTTTTTTTATGCGATGTGGCTTTGTGTGATTAATATAAATTACTCAGTTTATTTGTTCAAAAAAAAAAGTTGAAATGGTTAAGGGCGTGTACATTAAATTTAGAATCTTATCTCAGTTTTGTTATGTGGTGCGAAAAATTTTGAACTCAAAAACATAAACAACAAAGATTGCCATTAAGACTTTCATAAACTAATAATATATTAAATATTTCTATTTTTGTTATAAGGCTGTTAGATAATTATTTGAAAAGGCAGGAAATTGATAAATAAAAATACATTAATCAAAATTTTAATTTGATTGTGTGAAACATTTAATTGAAATAATTAAAATGTAATCGCTTCAATTAAAAGATTTACTATTATGTTTACATTAGCAAATTTTAAAGTGCTTTTAATTATGGGCACAAAGTTTTAAAAAATGTTGAATAACTTTCTATGCTATTAGTACTGCAATTATCATAGTTATCTCTCAAATTCAGACTCTCGCTTTTTTACCGGCTCGTATAAGATAAGTTTTATTTTGAAAAAGTTTTAAAAAATCTTGAATAACTTTCTGTGCTCTAAAACCGCACTACCGAAGGTCAGTCAGGCTTAACGTCTACCTTTCCAAGCAAGCTTTTAAATACACATAAAAATATCGCTCAAAAAATAGCTTTACAACAGACAGATAAATATTATAATTATCATAGTTATCTCTGAAATTAAAACTCTCTCTGTTGTAACGGAGCGTATAGAATATGAGTTTTATTTTTAAAATTACATTTTCTGAGATTTATTTATCTCTTAGGAAATAAAACTTTTATCTTGATTCTTTATTATATCTTAATTTTGATGTATTTCTTAAAAAAATAAAATTATTTCTTAATCAAAAATAATAAACGGTTTTTTCCATGATATAAAAAATACAAGGTAGTTTTATTCTCTCAATTTTCCTTAACAATCACCATCTGACAAGTATAAGGATTGTGACATTTTCCATAAAATTGTGCTACCGTATTAGTTTATATATTCCCTTGTTTTCAGTTTTGTTTGAAGTTGTGTACAAAAATAATATTAAATTGTGCCTTCTAACGAAAATAAATACAAATTTTAAAATAAAATATATACATAAATCTAAAATATATAAAAAATGGCCTGAAAAACATCCCCAGACTAAAATGCTACCGACACCATGTTTCAATGTGCCTTTAGTATAACCTGGATTAATACATTGGCTTTTCGATCATCTAATCAGTCTTAATCTATCGGAATCTTTTAAATTAAATTTGGACTCATTGGAGAATAGTATGGAATTCCTTTGTGTGGTGGTCAAATTAATATGTTCCCTTGGAAATTCCAACCTGGCCAGTCAATTTTTCCGTGATATAAAGATCTTTTTTACACTTTTATACGGTATGCTTTTAGTCCGCCGTCTGCAGCCTGCCTTTGAATCCTTCTGGGGGTAACATTTAATAATAATTGTGTGGCGATGGTTCTTGACGATACGAATCGTTCTATCAAACGTATTATTGCCTGGCCATCGCGTTTACTGTTTTCGGGAACTTCCACCTCCTATGTTCTGTAACCAAAGTTTATTATTATTATTTATATATAACCAAAGCTTATAATTCTTGATATAACGCTTTGGTGAATGTCAATTTTTTTTGCAATTGTGGGCACTGATTGGCCGTTATTAAAATCAGCTATTATTTTTTCTTTTAGATGCACTCAATAATTATATCGCGCCATTTATTAGAGGAGTTACAAGTCACGTCGAGAACAAGTTTGAAGGCGCGGAAACGACGGAAAACTATACTGTCGCTGCCATTCTAGTAGAAATAATTATTTATATATTTTTGAACCACAAGCATCAAACTTTTCCCTTTGTTTTTAATATCTTTTAAAAGGAATAATATTTTCTTTAAAATAGGCATTCGTTTGAATGCTATCGTAAAGTTTACAGAAGTACGTGCTTTTAGTTTTTTGGACCAAATTGGACCCATGTGGGCTGGCTTTACAATAGGTGGCAGCCTGTTAAACCTAACCTAACATGGGTTTCAAAACGACCACAGCTACATATCTACTTACATCAGCTTATTATTTCTAGCTTTTTCTAATATGAACAATGCACTACACATTTCAGAAAAAATCCATTCTAGGAGTAAATTCCCTTATTCAACTGTGTGGCAACGCCTTTTTATATTTCTCTCTAAAAATAAACTTCAAAAATCCTTATTACAAATAATAAAAAGAGAATGAAACTACCTTGTATTTTTTATATCATGGTTTTTTCTATGTTTTCCAGCTGTCCATATGTCGATATTTCATAGGAGCTACCCTAATCATCAGTAGACTTTGGAAATTTTTGAAAGATATTCTCACACTTTACATCCACACAATCTATATGAATTATTGAGAATTTAATAAAAAGAAAAATGCTCTAATAATACCTGTCAGAACACAAAAAGCAAGCTTTTTCATTTATTGACGTCGTCTACTGATTATTAGGGTAGCTGGTATGTTTTGTCAGGTAATATTAAAGCATTTTTCTTTTTAGATTCTCAGTAATTTATTTAGATTGTTTGGATATAAAGTTGAATGTTTGAGAATATATTTAAAATTTTCCAAAGCCTACTGATGATTAGGGTAGCTCCTATGAAATATCGATATATAGAAAGCTAGGAATTATAGAAAACAAGCTGTTTCTGATTTTTTATTGTTATCAATGTTAGAAGCTAATATACGAGTAGTGAATAAAATTCAACTGTTTGAATTATTATCTTAATTTTGATTTATGTATTAAAATTATTTCTTGATTTTTATTCAAACCGCAATAAATAAAAGCTGTTTGTGGATTTTAGTTAGTTCCTCAGCGTATAAAAACAATTTTCTTATTTTAATTTATTTCTCAGACAATAAAAATTTTTTCTTAAAAATAAAATTACTTCCAAAAAATAATATGTATTTTTTATCTACGATTTTTACGTATTCTTCAGAAAATAAGACTTATTTTGTGATTTTAATTTGTTCTTCTCATAATAAAAGTTATATCTTGATTTTTATCTATTCTTTAGAAAAAAGGTTAGGCTTTAAGTTATTTTTTTGAGAGGATATGTAAGTTTTTTTTTTAATTTTATTTTTCGCTTAGGTAATACAAAATATTTTTTTCTGGTTTGTTTAATATAACGAGTGATTTGTTTGCTATTATCTTTTTGGCAACACTAGTTTTGACAGCTCACGCACGTTTTATATCTTGTGTCACTGTCAAACATCTTCAGTTTGGTCTATAATTTAATCATGAATCGTCTTACAAACGAACAACGCTTGCAAATTATTGAATTTTATTACCAAAATGCGTGCTCTGTTAAGAAAGTTCATCGCGCGCTTCTTCCATTTTATGGTCAGTTTAATCGACCTACTGAGGCTTCTATTCGGGCTATTGTAAAAAAATTTCGCACCAAATTTACATTGTTGGACATTAAACCACCAACACGCTTACGTAGAGTGCGAACTGAAGAAAATATCGCAGCCGTATCGGCCAGTATTGGTGATGACCGTGAATTATCGATTCGGCGCCGTTCGCAGCAATTGGGCCTCTGTTACTCCACTACGTGGAAAATTTTGCGGAAGGATTTGGGTGTGAAGCCTTATAAGATACAGCTGGTGCAAGAATTGATGCCAAACGACCTACCACAACGCCAAATTTTTGGTGAACGGGCTCTTGAAAAGTTAGATGAAGATCAACTTTTTTATCGAAGAATTGTGTTCAGCGACGAGGCTCATTTCTGGTTGAATGGATACGTGAACAAGCAAAACTGCCGTATTTGGAGTGAAGAGCAGCCAGAAGAATTGCAAGAGCTACCAATGCATCCACAAAAAACAACCGTTTGGTGTGGATTATGGGCTGGCGGCATCATTGGGCCGTATTTCTTCAAAGATGATGCGAATCACAACGTTACTGTGAATGGTGAGCGCTACCGTGCGATGATAACAAACTTTTTTTTGCCCAAAATGGAAGAGCTTGACTTGCATGACATGTGGTTTCAACAAGACGGTGCCAAATGCCACACAGCACGCGAAATAATGGACCAATTGAGAGGCGAGTTCGGTGAACAGTTTATTTCACGCTTGGGACCAGTCAATTGGCCGCCCAGATCGTGCGATTTAACGCCTCTAGACTATTTTTTGTGGGGCTATGTTAAGGCTAATGTCTATAGCGACAAGCCCGCTTCGATTGACGCACTGGAAGCCAACATTGCCAACATTATTCGTGAGATACCGGCCGAAATGTTGGAAAGAATATGCCAAAATTGGACTAAGCGGATGGACCATTTGAGGCGCAGCCGCGGCCAACATTTGCATGAAATAATCTTCAAACATTAAATTATATCGACCCAACTATCGATCCAAATAAATATTTCATGCATTTTTCTGAATTTTATGTGTTTTTTTTTAAATTTCCGATAGTTCTTATTAAATCACCCATTATATAGTTTAAAAAACTAAAAAACACGCTTTGAGGTCAAACTAATTATTATACATATAACCAGATAATTATCCGTGTATCGCATTCTAAATTTTTATTTTTTGGAATTCCCAAAATTAGCTTTAGGAATCGCCAAAATCCCCGACTTCCCTGGAAAAAATATGGCAAACTTTAATATTCGCATTAGATCGAATGGCCGTTAATAGTTCCCGTCCAAAACACGCACGGTATATGAAAAACCAGTTACAAACCGGTTAAGGAAGTGGTTCTAATTTTTTTGGGAACTCCCATAATCAGCTTTCCAACTACTTCCCCGGAAGCAATAAAGCAGCTCCAACTTTTGCACGCAAGCTGCAACACAGTACATAAAGTTTTATATACCTACTCGTACATTTGTAATAATAACTCATATAGCATGGGTTTCGAGTGTTGTAAACATACAAGTGAAACATATTTCTGTCATTTTGAACGAGGATTACGGTATGTCTTTGATAGACGATACTACAAATCGTACGACATATCGTACAAGTATGAAATTAGTAACGTGTATCATACTGTCGTACTTGTGAACTATACTCTGTAGTACGAAAATCAAAAATTTTTGGTTTTCGTGGGCTGAGCTTTCATAAGTATGAAAATAAGTATTGTGTACCATGAAAAGTTTTGATTTTCGTGGGCGGAACTTTCATAAGTATGAAAATAAGCATCGTGTATCATGCTGTAGTACAACGAAATTTGTTGTATGAACAGCAGATTTCATGTGTTGGATATTTTATTTTAAATATAAAAACTGTTTAAGTTCTTCTAAATTCTCCCAGCTAAAGATCGTTGTTTTTTTTTATTTTTTATAAAAAGGTTTAACATTTTATATTTTATATATATAATATTTTAATTTTGCATAAAGATGCTAACAAACTATTAGCGAAATATCGAAAATATAAAATTGCTAAACCTTTTTAATAAAAAAAAACAACAAAACAACGATCTAAAATCGATCTATTCGAAGAACTCTCTCACCCGCAGATGATAACCGGCTTGAAAATTAAGTAGTACTTTGTCTTTCATCCTGTGTGTACGTGTTTTTCTTTTTTAATAATTTCCTTTGAATATAATTCATTTCCTTGCAGTGTGAGAGGTGTTGCCCAAATTTGTATTAGTCTGAGCAATGTCGAAAGTCGTAAATAGACTAGCCTGGGAAAGCTATAATGAAATTTAGCATTATATAACAACATATATGAAATAATAAATGTGTCCGGTTGTGAGAGCTTGGCTGCAAATTGTCTATAAATAGAAAATCACTTTTAATTGCAGCTGCTGCAAAGCGAATTCATTACTAGGTGAACTTGACAGCTCAGGTGATTATTTTTTTGCTTCTCGCGTTTTTTCCAATGAGACTGTCAAATTTTTTTTCGTTTGTTTACAAACATTTTCGCGTCATTTTCATCTGAAGATTTTTTCACATGATTTAGTGCAATTTCAAAAAATTTGTGTGAATTTAAAAGTGAAAATATAAAATAATCTGTGATTTTAATGACAAACAATTATAAAACTTCATATTTAACGTTCATATAAATTTTTCCTCCTGCTGAACAATCTTAGGCGAATTTAGAGTATGACATTCTCAGGAAGTTTTACAATAACCAAGGCGAATTCATTATTAGTTGGATACATCGGCGAATTCAGTTAATATGGCGGCACCTCTTCTGTCAAGTTTTGTTTACCTTTTTCAGCGCCGTTTAAATTTTTGTACATGTTCTTTATCAACTAATTTTGACCGCTGAAGTGTGAAAGGCGAACTTTTTCCACAAACAAAATATCTGTTGTTTTTTTTTTATTGCTGTATTGTTGTAGCGAAGCGGCTCCCTTGTTTTTTGTATCATGACAATAACCAAGGCGAATTAATTATTAGGTGGATGCATCGGCGAATTCAGGCGAATTCGGTTAATATGGCGGCACTTTCGTTGTCAAGTTTTGTTTACCTTTTTCGGCGCCATTTAAATTTCTGTACATGTTCTTTATTAACTACTTTTGACAGCTTAAGTGTGAATTCGCCTTTTACACAAACAAAATACCTGTTGTTTTTTTTGTTGTTGTATTGTTGTAGCGAAGCGGCTACCTTGTTTTTTGTATCATGACAATAACAAAATACATAGTGCTGAATTCGCCCTCCCGCTTGCATTCACCTGTATAAATTCGCCTTGAGCTGCTGTATTGGCAACAGTGTCAATAAAAGTCGCTCAAAATGAATGTAGGAATAATCTGGGAATAGAAGTAACGTTAATTAGCCTTATATTTTTTGCAAGTTATATCATCCAGGAATGTGAATTTTACTTTTTATTTTTTAATACTAGTAAGACCTCCAAAATATTAAGTGAGAGAGTACTCATGTAAAAAAAAAATCTTTAGTTCTACGGGGATAGAAAACTGTTTATTTATTCATCGTCGTATAACATGAACAGCTCTCTTGTACATACGCACATATATATAAACGAATGCCTCTTATGAGACGAAGTGAAGGGTATTTATTTATAAACAAAACAACAACAACAAAATTGTTATCGACATGCATATGCATACATACATACTTATATGTAATATCCCCTTTTTATCTCATAGTGAACAATAAAAAACCTCACGAATTAATGGTCCGAATTTGTTGTAAACTAGATACAACAATGCGAAAAGGAAAACGATCACAACAACAACATAAACACATAATAATAAGTATAAACAAATAAAAAATGTAATCTACTGTCACAGTTAAACTGAAATCAACATTAAAGAAGACTTGAATTCAAAACTCAGTAAACAGATGAGAGTTAAACAGCAGAGTAACAGACAGCGAGACAGACAACCAACAGCCAAACGTTAACGACACACAGATTATGGTTGAAATGAATGTTGCTAACTTTATACATACTTATGTATATGCTGTATGCATTTCACATACATACATATACATACACATGTTGTTTTGTTTTTACTCATGACAATGATGCTACCGCTGCATTAAAATGCTGTTGCATTTAAGCTGTAACTGTAGTTGTTGTTGCTGTTTTTGTTTGCTGCTGTTAATGCTGCTGGTTATGCTGATGGTTCTTTTAGTAGATTGTTACTTCCAAGTTGTTTGTACTCATTGTCATCTTTTTTTTTTTGCTTTTTTTTTTTTTTTTTTTGATGCTGATGTTGCTGTTGTTGCTGTTTGTTTTTTTTGTTTGTTTCTGTAGCACTTATTGTTATAACTGCTGCTGGTTCTTGTTATTGCAATAAAATTACGTGACTAACATATGATTGCGTGTTGTAGTTTCCATTGCATTCATTGTATTTACAAGCAGCGAAAGAAAAACGACATGAAAAAAATAAAAATAAATGTACTTACGTTTTTACTTACAACATGCTGCTGCATATAACAACAAACAAAGTATGCAAGACAATAACAACAATGTGAAGTAAAATATTTGTATTATTGTCTCATAACTTGAGTTGTTTTGAAAGAATGAAAACTTTTTAGAAAACGAAAATCTCTTTAGTAAAAGAAAATTTGAAATAAAAACATTTTTTTTATCCCAATTTGGTCTGCAACAACGGAATTGCCTTTAGTTATAGATTTCTAAGAAAATTAAATTTATAAGGGAAATTTTAGGTTTAGCGGTATAACAGGGATTATTGTTAAATTTGCATTTCAATTTAAATAGGCAAGATGAAATTAGAAATTTTTTTAAACAACGAAAAAGTTCGCAGCCAGGGAAGATTTTTTGCGTGAAAACTATATTAATATATGCGCTAGAAATGTTTTAAACAACGAAACAGTTCCCAGCGAGGGAAGTTTTTTCCTTGAAAAGTATATTAATATATGCGATATGTAGCAGTGTACAGTCTGGTGGCAACACCATGAATATCAACTGCTATCAATAATAATAAAAAAAAGGAAGAAGTAGATAAGGGAAATTATAAGTTCACCAGGTAGAGATTTGCTGAAAACCCAGTAGATAAAAAGATGGTGGTTTTTTATGAAATGGCGCGAACCAATTGGATGAAAAAGACAAGAAGAAGAAAGTTACGGAGTTACGGGTTTTGAGAAAAAAAGCAACAGATTTTGAGAAAGTCAAAGACGATTTAAGTTTTTAAATGTAATTTTTTATTTATAAAACTGTGGTAAAAAATTTTAAAAAGTAAAATGTTTAAAAAGTACAAAAGTTTAAAAATACTTAAAGTGATGCTGTCGAAAAGCGAATTAAAACAGAAAAAAGGCTATTACCTGAAAATAAATTATTATTAAAATTAAGTTAAAGAAGAAAGAAATTTGAAAACTGAAGAAAAATGATTACGTATGTATTAATGTTAAATAGTCGAACTTTATTTTAATATTTATAATATTATATGATGATGCGTTGGTATCATTCATCTAGCTCAAGCTAAATCCTGGCAACTGGGATTATAACAAATTGCATATGTGATCAATATGAGACAAATATAGACGAAAAAATAAATAAGAGTTAAGTGGCTGAGTTGATTAAACGGCCGTATTAAAAATACATCATGTTTACATGGTACTGAGTTCGAATCCTAGTGGGTGCTGATAAGCAATGTAGCGTCTGTGAAACAGCTAGTTGTCCCCCAGCTTTAGTGTATTCAGTTATTTTTTCCTGTCTTCTTTGATCAAGACTTATTGATCGCGGCAATTATTGTTATAATTATAAATAAAAAATATTTCTTGGCTTTAGCCAGGATTGAGCTTGAGCTAGACGGATGCTACCAACCCATCATCATATAATATTAGAAAAATTATTACCTAAGAACTTAAAACATAAAAATTAAATTAAAGCAAGAAGGGAATTTAAGAACTCAAAAGAAACAATAATAGAAAATTTACGAATTGAAAGTTGCAGAATATTAAGTTAGAACAAGAATCTATTTCGAAGTTGGTAAAAACCCTAGTAAAAAAAGTTAATACCAACGATAAATTGAAAACGACACAAATTAAATATAAAGTAGGTTAGGTTAGGTTTAACAGGCTGCCAGCTATTATAAAGCCAGCCCACTTGGGTCCAGTCAGGTCCCGTTGTGTTGCCTGGATCTGATATGTATCTCAGTAGATCTACATATCACTGGCTTAGAACCAACTCGAGGATCGGATAAAGGAGTCCAATCCACTTACATCGCATTCCGATACCTCCGTCAAATCATGCAGGATCGGTCTGCCTAGGTACAATGCCTGTTATCATATCTGGGCCATGTCAGCCTTGATATTCGACAGGTACCCTCATTAGACCATCTGTCTTGAGCGGTCTGAAAAAGTTGACGCTGTACTAGTTTCTTACAGCTCGCAAGCGGGATTCCAACGATCCCATCAATATCTCTTTGCTGTAGCTGGACACCGGCCTTTGCCAGTTCATCCGCTACTAGATTTCCGGACACTTCACTGTGCCCTCGTACCCAGATAAGCTCCAGGTTCGAATGTCTCGCTATCTCGTTTAGAGATATCCGGCATTCACGAACCAACCTGGATTTCGTATAGACTCCAGCTAGTGCATACAACGCAGCCTTACTATCAGTACAAATTCGGATATCATTCTCATATATCCTGTAGTACCTTAACCAGTTAGCTCCCTCATAATGGCCGCAATTTCGTAAATATAAAGTAAAAAGAAATAAAAAAAAAGAAACTAAATAAAATCATTCTAACAAGCTACATCATGAAAATTTACAGACGTTCATCTATATCAAGCTATAAATTAGTATAGAACTGAGAACGTAATATAGCGTTCAGAAACTAATAAGTGAACAACTAAAATATAAAAAACTGAAATAGAAAGAAAATCGTTGTCAAACGCCTATTAAACATAAATATATGTGTACAACTTTTGATCGGTCCAAGAGGGTGGGTTAGCCAAAGAGCCCATGGTAAGACAAAGAACGCGATATAAATGTGTGGCATGTCTACGCAAAGCATTGTTCAGAATTTTTTTTTATTTTATTTTTTTTCTTTTTTTTTTTTTGCATCAAACTACTTTTGGGTCCGAATAACATTTTCAGAAGTTACATTCCCTTGTTACAAATAAGGATAAAAGCCTGACCTGTTTTTTTTTTTTTTTTTTTTTTTGCAGCGGTTTTCATTACCAGATGGGCAAGCAAGAACACCACCCCGTAACGGCGAACTCATGACGGAGCAGCACGCAATCACGTCAGCAAAGCAAGCAGTCTGGTAAACCTAATTTCCAACACCAAATTTTTCATTTGCCGAAACCCAACCATTTATGCTAAAAAATATGAATTTTTATGATAGCAATATTTTAATTAATTCTTATTTTTGCAGCTTAAGATCATTTTGGTTTTATATAAAAGTTCAACACTGCACATTTTAAAATTATAAAACCACTTATCATAGGTTAAGCCCATAAATTTCTTCTCACATATTTTAAAGATTTAATACTTTAAACACTCTGTTTTTTTACTGCACCATGGCATGTTTGTGGCATACAACTATTCGCATAAATTACATACTTATTTAAAGTGTGTATTTGGCTTTGGGGCAACCTTTTAATCCGTTTTGTAAGCAGAACGTAACGTAAATAAATGCAAAAAATTTGGAAAGCAAAAAAGAAAGAGCAAAAAAAAATATTGAATGAAAGTCTTTAAAACGGTATTAAGGGCAGAGGCTTAAATAATTCAAGTCTTTTTTTTTATCTGAAGCCAGATGCATGTACACACGGGCAAATAGTGTGATTTGTACATATCAGAAATGATTCAGTCTTTTTCAAGCCTGGGACTACTGTTAAATTTACAGCAACTGAATTTGAACAACAACTGAATAAAAAATGTAAACAACCTACAGCATTTTGTAGTTGTCATTACTGTCATTGTAATTTTTTTTTCTCTCTCTTTTAACTGCTAAAATTTTTAAATTTTTGTTAAGAGTTTAGTTTTAATTTATTATTTTTTGTTTGATCTTCCCATCTGTAATACTTTTGTTTTGTTTTTTGCGATACCGATAATTTTCATCTCTTTATTCCCCACCCACTGCTGAAATGTTTAAGCTCCCCTTTCCTGCTGTGGCTGGAGCTCAATTGGCTTTGGGCAATTTTTAGATTGTCAATTCAATTTGTGTTATTTTATTATTTTCATTTAATTTCACTTCAATATGTTTTTTCTGCTCTTGGCCTCAGGGCATATTAATGCATTTTGCAAATGTATGCAGATTGGACAATGCGATTGTTTTTGCACAAAAAATACAAAAAGAAAAAAACCCATTCCATTAAATTAATTTGCTTATCATTTATCATAGTATTATGGGGGTTTGGTTAGAGGCATTATGTTTTTAAGTTTCGAAAGACCTCCAGGTTGAGATATTTATTTCTTTTATTTTGTATTTTTGAAAATTACAAGCAAATACAGTAATTCACGGATAAATGCATTCGTGGAAATGTTTTTGTGCAAGAAATAGATATTGTTAAGAATTTTATATCACATATAACCCAGTGTGTAGATGTTGATCTGTTTGCTAAAAATGTACAACACATTCATGCAAACAAGTTAAAACTAAATAATAATACCCAAACAAACAAACACACATGATTTAATATACCTAAGATTCTGGAACTGCCAATGGTGTTGTTGTTTTTCTTGTATTCTTGGTATTCTTTTATTATTGGTTGTTGTTGTGACTTGCTTATTGTTTGCAAGCATGTGTATGAAAGTGTATATGCGTAAGAAATACATTTGTACATTATAAACGACTAGAAAATTCATTTCGATTGTAGAGCCGTATAAATAGCAGGCAGGTCGGCGGCAATGAATTTATTTTTAAGCTTTGTGCAAGAAAGTCATAAGTCAAAGTAAGCAAGTCTAGTGCTTTGGTATACAGTAGTATCATGTGTAAATAAAATTGTGAATTTTTTAAATACTGTACAACCAACAAGTGTGAGTGTCATTATTTCATTTACAATTGAAGAATCCGCAAATCTAATCTAAGTGGCAAAAAACGTAACAACTGGTGTCAGTAGTGAAATTTTAAGATGAGATTTGTCGAGCTAAGGTGGAGTAACTCAAAAAGGAGTTGGACAAGCTAGATTTGCCTACAGTTGGTAATAAAGCGGAGTTGCAGAGAAAACTTATAGAAAGGTTTAAGCAGATTGGTATGGACATAGATTCTTATGAATTCGGGGAATACTAAGAACTGGAGATGAGTACACAGCCAGCTACTAGCAAAATGGAGTTAAATTCTATGTTTTCTATGATGCAAGAGATGAAAGAAAACTCTAGAATGATGCAAGAGATGAAAGAAAACTCTAAGAAGATGGAAGAAAACTCTAGAACAACGAATAAAAAGTTAATGGAGATCTCGGAGGCCGTGAATGGTAAAGTATGGTAAAAGAATGGTAAAGGACGTGAATTAAAAAGAATGATGTTGATCGGAAGCTGATGATGGCTTGGAAGGCAAAATGAATAATCTACAACAGCAAGAGGCACCGATGTGAGTCATCCCATCACCTGGAAATAGAACAACTTTTGATGGAAGTGTGGTGTCCCATTTAACGTCTTTAAATTTCAGTTCGACACAGTGACGAACAAAAACGACTGGAGCAATGACGAGAAGTATTTGTGTATTAAGTATTTGTATACAGATAACAACCCAAATCAATATTGAGTTTGTGCTTTTTTCCAAATAAACTGTGTAAGTGAAAGTATACCTTTTAACTATTATAAACATAACCCAATTCCTACGGTGATTAACGCCTCCTATATAACTTTTATGGAATCTTCACCCTCTAGCTATTTAATATTTTTATACAGAAGTAAATAGTATGTATTTGTGCTAATTGTAGCTATTTCAATATGCTAATTGTTTCTATTTCAATAAAGCTATTTATGATATTAGAATGGTTACTTAGTGATAGTAATATGGTTATATATGAGAATAGTATGAAAGTTTAGTATAATAATATGGTTGAGTATGGCTATTACTTTATAACTTCAGATAATACTATGGTCACTTATTATTACAATATAACAATGTTATAAGTATTTTCAAGTAAGAATATTGTCATATCAATCATATACCGTTGCCGCCATCAGATCGTTCAATAGGTGATTTTACCGATATAGCTCCCGCATAATAAAACTTTTTGTCTAGCATTTAACGGACTTAAGTAAAAAAAAATCAATTTATTTTTTTATTTATTTAGTATTAAGATTTGAATACTTATTGTTAGTTTATTTTGCAAATTCAACAAATAAAACACGCTTAAAAACCATATATTTGTTTATGTGTAAACACCTTGTTTTCTGTTTCCTATTCGTATTTGTCTAGATGTCAACATTTCTTAGGGACTACCTAAGATTTAATTATATATTCCAATATTTTAAGTAAATTAATGAAAATTCAATAAGATAAATGTTCTATAATATTTCTCAATCACAAAAACATTTCTTTTTTCTCAGAGAACCTTTTATTCCAATCTCTCGGAAATTCATTCATGTATGTATTGTGTCTTTTTGGTTATTTTTCTAAGTTAAAGAGTTGTACACTTGATTCCAGAATTTTATAATTATTTGTAAGACATCGCTGGATTGGTTTGCTTGAACAAACCCGCCTTCGGCTTAATTTAATCACACTTTTGTGTTATTCGTATTTAAATTTTTGAGTACGAAATACTTTTCAGTAAAATACTTAAATTCAGTACGAGCTTTTTCATTCTATGTATTGAGATGAAGGAGATTTTTTCGGAGATTCTCGTAAAATCATTTGCTTACAAAACACTTATACTTTCACTTAAAGCAGCAGCTACAACTGAACACTATAAATTATGATTTTGAGCATTTTGGTAATTTGAAAGTTTAACCCTCGTTAAGTTTCTATTGTTGACAAAATTTAGAATAAATCTTAGCAAAAGGAACAG
Organism: Thecocarcelia acutangulata; assembly: GCA_914767995.1. Taxonomy (NCBI): domain Eukaryota; kingdom Metazoa; phylum Arthropoda; class Insecta; order Diptera; family Tachinidae; genus Thecocarcelia; species Thecocarcelia acutangulata. The sequence goes on along the minus strand of OU612094.1, from coordinate 31,009,761 downwards.
AAACGTCATCTTTTGGCAAACAAAGCGCATTTCATGCTTGGTTTCTATTTAAAGTGACATTATCAATCAAGTTACAATTAAGAATGGCCTGAATGTACTCGCAAGTCCGTCCACTGCTCTATCTGTCTTTTGCTATGAATAACTAACTGCCTGTAAAAGCATGTACATTATGTGTGTAGTAGATATGTATGTAGATGTTTTTGTTACTTTGCCTTCATTTAGATTGAATGAATGAATGAATGGATATATTGTTGTTTATTTTGAGGCACATCTAACTGATTTCATTGTCTGTAGGCTTTTGTTTCCACGTTTCTTCCTTTTGGTTTGAGGTGAAACTCTGTGATATATGATGGGATGAATGTTGTTGGTTGGATATTTTATGGATTTTAGCTTGCTTTTCTTAACAATTTTTTTTCCTCTTTTGTTTAAAGTTGCTTTATGCTAGGAACACAACCGTGACGAACGACGAATTTTTAGTCGCTTATCATCGTCGACAAAAATAAAACACATTTGGGGGACTCAAACGGTGTCATATCACGCATTTTATGTTATGCTTGAAACAAAAAAGTCAGAAAGTACTCGTAACAAGACTTTTTAAACAGAGTTTGCCGTAACTAATACTCAAACATCTAAGCTGATTCAAATTTAAGATAATTTATATCAGAATGCTCACAGTATGTATTAATATTTTTCCATACTAATATATTAAGAGTTAGGACTTTATGACAATCCTTTGAATACCGGTATTGGTGTATATGAAAATGCATACAATGCTGGTGTTGATGGAAATTCGTCATACACAGTGAAAAATGAAAAAGATATATTTCTAATTGTATCGTCAGTGAACGACGAAAAAACAGTATCAGGTGACCAGGTTTCTTAAGAAAAGTCTTTTTCACGACACTTTTTATATTTATATTAATCCATATAGTAAAAACTGTATGAACATGTTTTCAAAATTTATATTTATATATATATTTAGATTTATATATGTCTATTTATATGTGTAGAAAAGTATTTTTGACGAAATATTTTATATTTACGAGGGAGGCTCGGAAACTTCTTAGCCTAGCACAAAAAGCGTGGTATAAACAGAAAAAAATATGTGTTTTGGAAACTTTCATCTCTGCTATGACACATGTTAAATTTTGTTTCGATCTGGTAACTCCTTCGTATAGAAACAGCTGTTCACAAAAGACGAATCCGCGATTTTTTTACAATGGAAAAATTAGAAATGCGTGGTGTCATTAAATATTTACATAAAAAGGGTTTATCGGGACAAGAAATTCATAATGATATGGTGAATGTGTCAGGTGAAAGTGCTCCTTCATATGCAACAGTAGAAAATTGGGTTACTGATTGTAAACGTGGTCGTACAAGCATTGAAGATTAACCACGTAGTGGACGTCCAAAAACAGCAACAACAACAGAAATTGTAGCCAAAGTGCATGATATGGTGTTAAATGATCCGCGAATAAAAGTGCGTGCAATAGCTAATATCATGGGCATCTCAAATGATCGAGCCCATTTAATTTTGCATGAAGAACTACAATCGACCAAAAACGCATAAGATTGAACATTTTTCAAGCTTGTTTGGATCGTTTTAAGCGAAATAAAATGGATTTTAACTGGTGATGAGACATAGATCCACCACTATACTCCAGAGGCAAAAGAACAATCCAAGCAATGGACTGAAGCTGGAGGAAGTGCCCCAAAGAAGGCAAAAACAATTCAATCGGTTGGTAAGCTTATGACAACGTTTTTTTTTTTGGGACTTCAAAGGTATTTTATTGATTGACTATCTGCAAAAGGGTTAAACAATAAATTCAGAGTATTATTGCAACCTTCTGGATCAATTAAATGTACAAATTCGAGAAAAACGTCCTGGCTTACAACACAAAAATAATAATTTTTCATCAAGAGAACGCACCAGCCTTGTGCGCTGGTTTTAACGATGGCTGAAATCAACGAAGTAAAGTACGAGTTGCTTGACCACTCACCTTATTCTCCTGATTTAACTCCCAGTGACTTTTACCTGTTCCCAAATCTAAAAAAAATCCTTGCTGGCAAGCGTTTTACCTCAAATGAAGAAGCAATTACAGTTGTAAACCACTATTTTGAAGACCTTGAGGAAAACTATTTTAATCAGGGGATAGAATTGCTAGAAAAGTGTTGGACTAAGTGTATTGCAATTTCAGGAGATTATATTGAAAAATAAATATAGTTTTGAAAAATTAACTATTCTCTTTCATTGATAGGCTAAGAAATTTCCGAACCGCCCTCGTATATTATTACTTTTAATATTTATAATTTTCCATGTAGTAAAAAATGTATGTAAAAAATGTATGTATATTCCTAAAATAAAGTATCTGAGATAATTTGTTCAAAAATCCCTCTTTCGGGCGGGATTACTTTTAATATGGCCACCTTAATATTTACATATATTAATTTTTTTTATTTGAACGGAATGTGACGAATTTATACAACGAAATACGTATGAACGGCGAATTCGTCGCAATGGGTGAAATTCGTCATTCGTTGCAGTTGTGTTCCTAACATTATCCCAACAAACACTAAGGTTTGATTTCAAATTGAAAATGATTTGAAATCAAACGTTTTCTCAAACGTTTGATACTGATTTCAATTCAAATTGAAATACAGAGTATTCTCAACAAAAAGAGGAAATTATTTTCAAATTGAGAATTTCATTTATTCTCAACTTGGTTTCAAATGTAATTTTCAAATGTGGATTATGAAGTGGAATACAAATAAAAACTGATTTTTGCTTTGCAAATTCATTTTTCTTTTGATTTATTTGCGGTTTTTAATTTGAATTTTCCATTAATATGATTTATTTTATTATTATTATTATTTTCCTTAGTCTTGAAAATCTTGAAAAGACGAAATGGTTGGTTCCTTTTGGCTCTAAATCGCGATCAAATCAAACAATCTCATTATTTCTTATTATTTCACTTTTTCATGTTTTACTTCATGCGTTTTAACTTATTAAAACTAATTTTTGCTGACATTTAATTAAATATTGCTCACAAACAAATCATATTTATTAATTTTTCCGGAATTCTTAAAAATTTTTTTTTTTTTTTGTAAATAAATTTAAAATGTTTATATTTTTTTCAGGAATTGCTGACACATTTGTTTTATGATTACTTTATGGTTCAAAATCAAATTGATAAAATATTGGGTATCAAATGTTTATATTCAAGGCGAATTCATAACAGGTGAAAATTAATTTTTTTAATTTTAATCTTTTTCAGGTGTCAATGAAATAATTAAAACAAATTTGAAAAAAAAAATTTTTTAACTATTTTTTAAATTATTATTGCATCTTGAGCGCCAGGTATCATCCAGAATTCTCCCCTATCTGGCTGGCCATTTTCACCTATTCAAGCTCTATCATCTGAGACTTTAAGATTCACGAAATAATTAAAACTTTCACGAAATTTTTAAGTTTTTCTTTTATTGCAAATTTTTTTTTTAAATAAATTTGAAAAAAAAAATGTTTGAAACAATTTTTTAGTTTTGTATTGCAACTATCATTCAGAATCCTCCGCAATCTGGTTGGTTTTTTCATCTTTCCGAGGTCTATGATCCGAGACTTTAATTTTCACGAAATAGTTAAACGTTTTACGAAATAATTAAAAGTTTATCTTTTCTTGTAAATTTTTTTTTATAAATTTTTTTAATTCCCTTTTGTGTTTATATTTTTCCCGTGACGTTTGAAAAAGATTTATTTTTTGTAGGGTTGTATTTATTGCTCTTGCATATACCTGATATGAATTCGCCTTGTTTATATTCAAATGATTTTTAGTTTAAATTCAAAGGTTTGAAAATTATGTTTGATATCAAATGATAACGTCATATTATATCAAATGTTTGATTTGGTGTTTGTTGGGATGTTGTTTTAAAACTCACAATGTTGTTTTAAAATAATTTGAATGTGTATCATTGTACGAGTAAATTCGCTATACCGGCCTTAGAGTATTGTGAAGGCAAACAAAATGTTGGCTGACCTGTGTTTTATGGGGTGTGAAGATATTGCAAAAATTTATTTTCCTTAGAAAATGTTTTGTCCGACCAATTTTTATTGTCTTACAGAAAAATAAAGATATGTTTAATATTTTTTCTGATAATTAAAATAAATATTTTTTGGAAAAGTATTTCTTAAGAATTGTTGTCATATCTTTAAAAAATAATCTGCTGCCCGAAACTTATTTCTTCTACTTCTTAGTGCAGGCATTTCTTTTCTTTCAGTTATGAGTTTTAAGTTTGCAAAATCCCAAACACACACACACACATATACACACACACACACACACATACACACACACATTTTTGCTTTGTTGGTTTATCGGCAAAGGACAAAAAGTTTAAAGATTGTCATTTCAAGATGTTAAGTTCCTGACAAAAAATAAGAATTAAAAAAAAATTAAACATCATACTGAAATATTTAATGCATTTTCTGTTTAAGATATCGAGATGATGTTATTTTCTTCAACCTTTGGCAGCAGATAATTTCTGAGATTTTTAACATTTAAGTTAAAGATTTAAAAAGACTTTGCTCATTAGGGAAAAAATAAATAATTTGATTCTACGGAGACAAGAAAACGTACAAACGGATAAAACAAAAATCTTTTTTAACAATTCTGTACAAAAGAACTTGTTGGCAAAGGCTAACCACCACCTCATGTCTGAGCTGCCAAGATATTGGATAGTCATATTGCTAGGTGTCTTGATGAAGAACTCGTGCTCTTTAATACCTGCTGTAAGACATTCCCTAAATGGTAGAAAAAGCCTAGATAACTGAGCTGGTAACCAGAAGTCCTTGAAAAACATCAGCCCTTAAACACAATTGTTTTGACATTCCCAGTGCAGCACCTGTTTTGATGGTCTTATTTGTCGATGCATCAACTCCACGAGGTGAACTATCTTACGGTTCTCCACCATAGAGCTGCAAAACAATCGCTAGTACTATCGATAGTTTTATTTTTAGCTAACTATCGATTGTTTTCGTTCGACTATCGATAATTTTTGAACGTATTTACGAAGCCGGTTACATGTAGCCGGCATAACGTTTCTGGCCATTTATTCAGGCAGGTTCTTAGCCGCTTTTAAATTTTTATAGCTATAGCGTAATTTATAAATGAAAATATATTATATAAATAATACAATACATCAAAGTAAAATGTATTATATAATTTATTACTTTTATCTCAAATAAAAAAGGTTTTTTTTTATAAAAAAAAAATGTTAGTTAAACATGGCAACTTCTATCTGGCAGCTGCGGCTAAATGTCGACTGCAACTTATGAAACTTTGTTCTCTTTTTTTTTTTTTTTTTTTTTTTATATTGGACCAGTACTCAGGGGATGACCCCTACATATGCAGTGCATTGTACCAGAACTAGGAAAATAGGTTGTGAGGAGGGGGAAAGAGGGAGTAGTGTTTGTGAACATTTGACTTGAACTTTCCAACGTTATAACAAACAGGAAACACGTCTGCAGGCAACTTATTCCACAGACGAAGCGTACGGCTGAAAAACGAATTCTCTCTGTAATGCGTAGTGCGATTCCCCGGGCGATCGACCACAAATGGATGAGCTCTGGACGATGAGCACGTGCTACGTAAAAATGTGCGAGTTTCGGGAACAATATCCCTAATCTCGTCAGAGCAAAATCCATTGTAGTAACGATAGAACAGAGTAATGCACCCCACACTGCGTCGATGCTCCAGTGAGTCAATAGAGTTGGATACCCTACTCTCAGCGATAAGCTTCTTCGCCCTCTCCTGCACACGGTCGAGTAACCCCAAAATAGACTTTGAGACACCGGCCCAAACATGAGAGTTGTATTCCATTTTCGGTCGGATGTAGGTGGTATAAATAGTAAGGAGATCGGATGGCGAGAAGTACATCTTACACCGTTTCAAAAAACCGAGGCACTTGAATGCTTCTTTAGAGACATGAAAAATATGATCAGTCCAGCGAACATCACACTGTATCTTCATTCCAAGAACATCAAGAGCATCCGATTCTTCAATATTTATACCATCCATGAGTACAGATATAAAAAGTGTTAGTTAAACATACAGGTGACGATGCAACTCAAAGTATTGAGCAAAAATAAAAAGAAAAGTTTTTAAAAGTTATATTTTTTCTCATAGAATAAAAATACGTAAAGATTTTATATATATGTGCCTATATAAATATGTATCTATGTTTACTAACTTCCACTTGAGTTACAGATTCATAGTCAAAAGTAGCGCTTAACGATAGTATATCGATAGTATCGATAGGTTTTCTTGAAACTATCGAAAATATCGATGGGGACGACTATCGATAGCTTTGCAGCTTTACACCTTCACCCCTATGTGGCTGACAAGGCTCACACAGAACGCAACTTCTTGTCATACGTTTGTAGTCATAATCTATCCATCACTTGTGGTTCCAAACATTACCGGCGGTATATGATGCAGAGCAACAGTACTTCGGGAACTATAATTAGCTTCTCGAAAACTGGCATGCATCATAATTATTTGAATATATTAATAACCCCTTCCGGCGATTTTGTCTTAACCACAGCCAGAATATTTTAGTCAAAAGTCTTAATCATGACCAGCGCCGAGATGAAAGATTTTTACCCCTCTATATCACAGACAGCAGAGTGCCATGAATAGCCATTTGCCAAAGCAAGATCTGCTCCTCGTGTTAAGCAGTTCGAAGACAGATAGTCAGCTTAACCTGATGAAATTATTCACGATTATTATTACTTATTTTTTTATGTGGTATAAACAACTAAACAGAACTTAATAAAACATTTTAAAAATACAAAAATGGAAAATAATTTATTCTTCTAAATTATACTCTTTGCATTAGCATATCGTATATGAAACCACTAATTATAGTTGTCAACCCAACCAGTCATTTTTTTAGTTTATTATTTAATTACAAAATATATTCTTCATTGCCACAAATGTTAGATTTTCCGTACGTTAATAATTAAAAGCTGCCTTCAGAAATAAAATTATGACTTAAGAATATATTCAAAGGCCACGTGGCCAAACTAACAAAAGAGTATACAAAGAAAGAATGTTTTAAATATTAAATTAAAAACACAAATTCATAAAATCGAAAACAGCCTTGCAACCACAGTAATGACTTTACGATGCATTAAACATATTAGAGACAGAATGTGTCATTGGTTTACATATGCAGCTAGCTTGATGGCATTATCTGATGACGGACCATCTACACTAGGTGAATTATTCACGATTAACCATAACGATCAGCCACCATCTTACAAGGATCACACAAGTTGCAACTTTTTCCATAAGTTTATTGCCATAAGGCTAAAAGTTTACTGAAGAGCCGCGGTCTTCTACGTTTTTCAGCCGTACGCTTCGCCTGTAGAATAAGTTGCCTGCAAAGTGTGTTTCCTGTCTGTTATAACGTTGGAAAGTTCAACAAACACTACTTCCTCTTTCCCCCTACTCATAACCTATTTTCCTATTTCCGGTAAAATGCACTGCATATGTAGCGGTCATTCCCTGTGTACTGGTCAAAGATAGAAAAGATTTCTCAGAAGGCCGAAACCTATTCAAAGCATCAACGCTTAACCAATTCACTCGCCTAACCATTACTACTAATTCCGTACGTTACTGGTATCTACTGCAAGACAACAGCATCGCGAGGGGTTATTAGACCCTGAAAACCGGAATGCATAATAGTTATCAGGGAAAATAATTCTGCTGGCAACGATTTTAAATTTAAAAAATCACATTGAGAACGTTTCAGCCAAGATGTAGCCACCTCAACTATGTTAAGCGCCAGGATGTCCTGCAAGCAGTACCTCTCGTGTCTGTTGGCGATCCCCGTTCTGCCAATTAAGCCTTCGTAAGATTTTCGGAAGTCCAACATAACCCATGCAACTTCCTAGAGTATTATTTTCCATAACAAACGAGGAGCTCTTCGTATGAACTGCACGGTTTCTGTTGTCTCGCATGTGTACCCCCAGAGAGCTGGGGGTATATAGAAAGTAGAAGCCCCTGAATTGTTATAGCAAATAAAACAGTAAAAAATCCCTGTATGACTTAGCTAGCTTGTGATAAGACTTCCGTAGCCCTCACCAAGGGTTAATTGTCAGGTCACGGATCAGATATTTCACTGCGAGCAGTAGGTCTAAAGTCAGATTAGGCCCTCATTGCAGGTTCTGACGTAAATCAATTACACAGCTTTTTTTAATAAAACTTTTTTTCATACACTGAAAAATATTTGCTTCATATTTTTAATGAACCCAATTCATTAGATAATTTTCATTAACGGAATGAAAAATTACGTTCCATCAATGAAGATTCATAGCATTAATGAAAATATTCATTGAAATTGATTCATTAGGTTTCATAATTTCATTAGAAAATTTCATTGGATTTGTAATAAAAAATTTTTGAAGGCTTAGTGCAAAAGTTTAGAGATTTAATAAAAGTGAGACGATAAATATACTAACTAAATGATAAAGTAAATTATTTTGTACATTAATTACTGTGTAAAAAAATGTTTAATAAAAATTTCAATAGTGTATTAAAACAATAAAAAATTATTTTATGCTTAATAAAAAAAAATTGTTTAGTTTCTCTTCAGTAGCACAATTCTAATGAAAAAAGATCATTAAAATAATGCAACTCTTCCTTAAACTAATGACTTTATTTCGTTAGAATGAAGAACATTTTTCACCAAATTATTGAACATTTTCATTGGTTCAACAAATGTATTCATTATACTAGTGAAAATATTTCATAAAAATAATGTAACACATTCATTGGCCTAATGAAAACATTCCGTTTGAATGATGAAGAAGCTTCATTAAAGGAATGCAAGTTTTACTTAATGCTAATGTAACAAATTCATAAAACTAATGAAATTGAATCGTTAATTTAATGAATATTTTCATTGTTTTAATGATAGATGATAACTTCATTAAATGATAACTTCATTAACTTAATGAAGTTATCATTTATCTAACGAATATATTCATTATATAATTTTTGGTGAAACAAGATTCATTAGTCCAATGAAGGCCATCATTGGCCGAAAACTAATGAAAATTTTCATTAGATTAATGTCAATATTCATTGTATTAATGAAGGAATTCTTTTCAGTGTATAGGAGTATTTCTGAAAAATTTCCTTTTTATTAATTTTTAAAAAAGTTTACAACTTTAACAATCAGTTTATTTATCTCGAAAGAAAATGCATGGGCAAGAAAACGAGTCACTGACTTTCAAATTTATTTGGGTTTATATAACTGGCGTTTTCCCCTTGTTTTTCCTTTTGCACCACAAACTCCAGACTTTGCAAAGTCAACTTTTCGTGAGTGGAAGCAAATTAATTTTATTTCACTTAGATTGCGTACGCAAGAGCTCTGTATAGTCGTAGATTGGTAAATTAGCTGTAAGTTACTTCTACGACAAATTATTCTTTACAGTGCAACCTAAAACTTTCACGCATATAAAAAATGTATGAGACCAACCCAAACGCTCTGCAATTAAAAGATCCAGGGTGTAAAGGAATAAACTTTACTCTCTGTCTCTCTCTCTCTCTATCTCCATAAAGTTGGCTTCAAGGCGAATTCATTACTAGGTGACAGCGTTGTCAACTTTAAAATTTCAAAACACACCAAAATGGGAGAAAAAACACACCTCGCGCCGACTAAGAAATTTTTTGTACCAACAATTTTTAAAAGTGACAAAAACGGCGCGAAACGCACTGAATTGCCAACGCTGCTAGGTGAACTTGACAGAGCAGGTGATAATGTTTTGATCCCTTTTTTTTCTTCCTGAAACTGTCAAATGTTTTTCTTTTGTATACAAACATTTTAGCGCCATTTTAATCTGAAAAAATTTTTTTTTGTATGATTTAGTGCAATTTCAATAAACTTTTGTGATTTTAAAAGTGAAAAACCTGAAAAATATAATCTGTGATTTTCATTACAACCACTTATAAAAATTTTTATTTCCAACAAATTCCTTCAGCTCAAGATCATTTTTGGTTTTTAAACGTTTGGTCTTATAACGTTTATATAACATATTTTCCCAGCTGAACAATCTTAGGCGAATTTGGATTTTGACATTCTCAGTTTTACAATAATAAACTACATAATACTGCATACAGGTGTATGCAGGCCTTCCCGTCTGCACTCACCTGTATAAATTCACCTTGGTTGGCTTCAAAACAACTGCTACTGATTTTTTGCGGTAATATTAGTAATCATTCTTTAGCTGCTTCATATCCATTTATTATTTCTATTTAGTGATTTTTATTAAACAAGGGTAGTAATCATTATTGCTAATGGTACAACGTTAACGCCCTGATTTAAGTTGCTCACTGTAGAGTAAAATCAAAACGTTATATTACGTAGCGTTTTACACTCCAACTTGGGTTGCGCTGTTAAAATAACGGTTGAGCCTCGCAATTCATACAACAAAAAAGCCTGCAATGCAAAAAATTGAGTTGTCAGGAAAGTAGTGCCGTCCCGATAATAGATACTTGCCAAAGCTGAGCCTGCATTTAGTATGTTTGTTGCGCATGGAATATTGTCACCACAATCATATATTTTTTATAGGTTTAGGAGCCAGCGAAATTAACTTAATTAATACTCGTAAATAAAAATCACACACCTAAATACATTTGTACATAAAAAAGTGTCTTTGATGCTTTTCAAAATCAAACAGATATATACATATCTTTAATTAAATTTTGTATAAAAAATAAATTAAGTTTTCGAACATGAACAACTAAAAACCCACAAATGCAGGCAGTCATCACACAAATTAGCCTGCCGTCGTCCGCAAGCAATCACATCATAATAAATTAATGCTTTTTAATCAACAAACACAACTCTTTCACATAAAACACACAACTGTCAAATTTCCCACATTGTATTTATATTTTAACAAGAACAACAACAGTAACGAAATAGCACACCCACACACCCATAAAATAAATCATACATTTGAATCTATAAAAATAAAAACAACAATAACGACAATATCAGCTAAGTACTCGTACATCCTAAACATAACCAACAAAAAGAGGAAAGGTTTGTTGGCGAGCAGGAGCAAAGAGCGAAATCAAATACGAACTCTCCCAAATGTAAAATAATATATTCTACATACGAATAAAAAATAAGCCCTTTTTTAAATTTTCATGTGTTTACTCGTACACACACCTATGATAGTAAATGCATATACAAGTACGAGAGTACTCGTATGTTGTGAGTTAGAGAAGGTTTGTCGGTTTTTAGTAATTATGAAAACGATTTCGTTGGAGTGGAAAAAGGCTGGCAGAGCCACAGACTAAAAAAGTAAAACCACTAACATTAAATTTATACACGTGGATCCAGTTCACAAAGCCAGGCACCTGATACTCTGAATAAACATTTTAAGCATTTAATTATTTATTGAACCTTTAAAATGAACTAACAATAAGTATTTAAATCTTAATATTACATATAAAAAATAAAAAAAGGATTTGGTCAGCCAATACTAGACGAAAAGTTTAATTTTGCGGCGACTTTATCGGTAAAATCATTTATTTAATGTTCTAATGGTGGTTCTTCTCAACCGAGTACGAGGGAGGATCGATATTGAAGCTGCCTAGCGCTAGATAGCCGCTCAAACATAATTTTTATTTTGAAATTGCGATCTGTCAAACGTCAGCTATTAAAATTTCATTCAAATTCATCGATTAGTTTAGATGTTGTAGTGGTTTGAAGTAAGCAACTTTTGTGTTTATTGAAAAATGGAAAAAAGTGGATTTCGTGCTGTGATTAAATATTATTATTTGAAACAAACGAAACGGCGGAGGAGACAAAATAACAGCTCGATAAACATTACGGTGAGTCTGCTTCGTTAGATTATATGGTAAAAAATTCTATCAGCACCTGCCCTTACGGCCTTATCTGCTGATGGACCAATTCCACGGAGTGAACTGTTCACAGTTCACCAGCGCCCCCATCTGGCTTGCTAGGCACACACAAGTAGCAATGTTTACCATATATTTGTAGCCATATGAGCAACTTCTTCTTGAGGAGTTCGGGCTTTCTAATCCATCCTGTATGCAAGAAGACAATGCTTAATGAGTTGGTAGGCCGAAGCCCACTAGCAACAAACCCTCGGGAGTTTGTTAGTCCCCGAAAAAAGCCACGCCAAGCAATTATCAAGGCTACTAACACTCCCTTCCTGGGTTTTAGGTTTCAACCACAGCCAGAACGTTTCAGCCAAGGTAGGCACATCAGCCATGATCAACCCGGGCAAAACCTATTCCCCGGGGTAGTTTAATCTCTCAATTATTTATTTAGATTATTGGGATAAAAAGTTGAAGGTTTGAGAATATCTTTCAAAAATTTCCAAAGGCTACTGATGATTAGGTTGGCTCCTATGAAATGTCGAAAATAGACACCTGGGATAAATAGAAAACATGTTGCTTATATTTTTCTTAGATTTTTCAACCTTTACAATTGAAAAATTAAAATGCTAGGCAGTTTTTAATTAAGTATAATTAGATAATTAAATTCTCAACAACAATAAGAACTAAAATATCCCAATTTCATTTAAAGTTTTCTCAATTTAAAACTGAAATTGTCGATTTTAATACGAGTTTTCTTATTTTTATATCGAAATTTACAATGTCATTTAGTTTTTTTTTTATAATTGGAAGTTTTGAATTTCCATTTGAATTTTTTTTTAATTTCCCCATTCAACTTTTTAAAAAATTTTTTTCCATAAAAAGCATCCTCGGATTTATTTTATTTAAAAGCAAAAATCGGTCTTTTCGGCTTTCTAAACTATACATATCTCAAAAAAGCAAAGTTAAATTTAAAACTATTTTTTAATTTGAATTAACAATGTTTCATTTTTGAAATTAGAAATGATATAATTCCGAAAAACTTTATTTTTTGAAGAATCAACCAAAGGATTCATTGCTGTTTCTGAACGGAAGTGAACTCTGCGACATGGCTGGTTGTACTTTGTACGATTGTTTTAATATTTTTAAAATAGTTTTTGCACTTCTATAAAACAATAAAAAATTTTGAAATTGTAAGCAATACCCTAAAAAATGTTAAGAGAATTTTATTAAAATTTTGTAAACGTGTCGCTCGTTTGTCTTCTGTAAACTGTTCACAAGCCCCCATTCAAAATGTCCAACAGAAATTAAAAAAATATATTTAATAGGCTGGCCCGATATCTTCATGCACATTTAGTCAGCCTGTCACACATGAACGTGTGATCGATCCATAAACATTTTCATTATAACCTGAAGTGATTTTTATACAACCATATTATTAACTCATACATGCGAGCAAACATGTGTGAGCAGACTTGACTACGTTTAAAAATAATGTGAAACGTTGTAAATTACCTACAAAAATTGTATCAAATTACACAAAAATATAAATTGCTTTCAAGTCACTCGTTTTGAATTTCATAATTTTATCACATTAAACGGAAAGAAAAAAAAAACATGGAAATTGAATACGCAGCTAAAAGACAACAGGCAGTTTTCGAACAACCCTCTCTGCCCTCTCGCGGCAGTTGCTTTGTTCAGTCGCTTGTAGGCAGACTGTTTTGCTTGCTGCTACAACTTTTAAAGAGATGTGTCATGAATAATTGCCTACAGAAAAAAAAGTAAATAAAATATAAAAAAAATGAAAAGAAAAAGCATGAATTGAATGACTGAAAGCAATTATAATGTAAACTGTTTCGTGCGTAAATTATGCACATTGAAAATATTAAATTTGCACTTAAAAATTACTTTAAAAACAATTCTTTTTAATAAACATTCACGGTTTGCATTCGATTGCGTAGTACCGGTTCAGACGCTTCAACTTTTTGAGTTTGTAGGAAAGAGAGTAGTTGCTTGTACTGAGAAGAGAAACTTGTTGGATTTATATTCTAAAGCTGAGATCACACAATTGCCGCAAATAGACCAATCTGGCCCAATTCTTATTGTGTAGAACAGTGTTTAAAAAACTGCAGTAAAAGTAGCAAAAGTCGTAAGATTGTGCTTTTTCCTCGACGTCTCAAATTTTTGTAATTCAAACATAAACTGTTGCTTGGACTTCTGATTTCAATCATGCAAACAGTCGCAATTAAGTTAGAGACAAAAAACGAAAAGTTATACACTACGAAGACTTCTGAAGTCGACATGTTTGAACAGTTTTTAGTTTGACTGACTTCAACTTCGAATAAGCTCAGAAATTAAAGAAAAGTTGTGTGTATTTGTTCTACTTTGTTTACAATTGAATATTGTTGTCAGGTCGTAATATTTATCCCTTTTGAGATGCTGGAGATTTCTTTTATTTTGCACGAGCATTTTCTGCGTTAAAGATCGCAATAATAGAGTATTTTCTATACTCTATTACTCTATACTCTTTAAATGAGGAAACACTTTAAAAGATATTGCTAGTGAGCTAGTGAGCTAGTGAATACATTTATTTCAAATAAGTGCATACTCATATGACCATACGAATTTCAAAATGCTTCAAAATCTATTTATTTACCTTATAAAGATACTTCTCAAATAAATTTAAAAAGTGGTGAGCATTGGAATTATATTATTATTTAACATGCACCAAAGAATTTACAGCATTTATAAAAGCAACATCCAACCAAAATAAAGCATCAACAAAGATTTTTTAACTTAAAGCGCACTTCAAACATCAAAGTCAAAAGAAAGCAAAACTTCTTTAACTTTAGCCTTCGAACTTATTAAAACTACAACTTTTCTTTAACTTTAACTTCCGAATTTATTTAAAGTTGAAGTTAGTCAAACCAAAAACTGTTCAAACATGTCGACTGCAGAAGTCTTCGTAACGCATAACTTTTCATTTTTTGCCTCTAGCTTAACTGCGGCTGTTGGCATGTTTGGAATCAGAAGTCGAAGCAAATGCGAAAGCAATCACATATATCTGCAGTTTTCAAACGCTGGTGTAGAATTGGTGCCCAACAACAAAATTGTCCCAATCAAATACTGCACAATCACATGATTGCCAAATTTTTCACAAATTTGATTGACGCGACATTGTGAAAAACAATTTTGTGGCAATAATTGCCCCATATCAGTCATATGATGGGTCTAAATTGCGATAATACCATGAACCAGCTGTTTCTCCAGAGTAAATTAGCGTCAAAAAAAAAAAAAAACAAGACACTGCAAATTTTTTTTTACAAATTAAATCAAAACTGATGGCATCTACGAAATACAGTGAGCAAAAAAACAACTTGTACACTTATTAAACTAAAATAAACGTTACCGTTAGGATTAAAATACAAAGTAAAGATAATGGGGGCTATTCTGCGTTTCGATTCGGATCGAAATTTTCTCCGTCTGGCAGCTTGAGTATTCTGCGTTTCGATTCCGCTCAGTTTCTTTCGATTGTATGTATTCTGCATTACGAACGGAACTCCGTTTTTTTCAGTTGTTTTTTTGTTAACGGAGAAGTTTTCGTTATATGTTTTTTAGTTAAAAAATTAAAAAAAAATGTAAGTAGAAAATGATATAAAATGTTTAGTAACGATTAAAAAAACAACATTTAAAATTATTTTTTTAGTTAAATTTATTTATTATTTTTTTTTTTTTTTAAATTATTAATTTTTGTACCCAAATCTGATGTGTTTTTATGTATTTTGGGTCAAAAACAGCAAGACCAGAGCAGTATGAAAAATTGGCGAATTTAATGTCATCTAATGCAGACATTGCATGTGGATATCACCAGCGATCAAAGGAAGAAGCAGCAGTGTTCTGGGAGGAAGTTGCAGGTATCATCAATGCACTTGGCCCTCCAATAAAAAAATGCCAGCCTCAGTATATCTCATATTGTTCTCCTCTCTGACCAATGCTCTCTGAATAATGCAGCTGTTATAGAAATTAAAAAATTAAATTATTGATAAAAAGAAATAAAAAAGATGTAACACAGTGAATTAATCCCCTACAATTTTTATTAAAGTTTTATTTCGGTCTTTCCATATTTATTTATTTCCATATTTATTTACTGTTAATTTTTTTTTTATTATGTACCTTTATCTTCACAAGATTCTTTGCACTGTAATATATTTATGAACAATTAATTTTAGTTTGTTTTTGTATATATTTCTTTTTTCTTATTAAACTTTACTAAGAACTTATTTTTAATTATGTATACAAACAACTTTTTGTATTAAATTTGACATTTGTTTATGAAAACGATAACAAACTTGATTATTTTGCAATTTCATTTCCACATTCCACAGTAATGCTATTAATTTTATAAACATTGTTGTCTTCTTCTTTTTCTTTCGATTCCGTTTTTTATCAGAATACCAATTTTCGATTGCAACGGAACTGAATGCGGAGACTTAATCGAAACGCAGAATAGGGGTGAATAATAAAAAATTATAAACAATGCCAATGTTAGAAGCCAATATAACGAATAAAAAACTCTATTGTAAGTAAATATAATGTTTATTTAAAAGAACTTAAAATAAATGAATATTCTTCTTATATTCTTATTACAATTGTTGCTGTAAAAGGAGCATACACAAAAAAGTAAATTTATAGAAGAAATCAAAAATATTGGCGTATATTGCCCACTTAAACTGCCGCACTAGAACACAATATATAATGGCGCATTTGTGGCATTTTTATTGCCGCACGATCACATATCAAGTGGTCACACGATTGCCGTATCAGCGTTGCATTTGATTGGTCAAAATAAGAACAATATTGGCCGCGATTGCCGCATCAACCAATTAATAGTGCAATTACACGATTGGGGTACACAAATATGCGTAAATTGGTGCATTGCGGCAATCATGTAATCCTACCTTAACAGCTTAATTCGAGATAAGATCAAGAAAAGTTTTGAGGGAAAATTTCAGTGATGTCTTAGATTTATGAGCAAATGAAAATAAAGCAAAAATACAATAAAATTCCATCAAGAATACAAAAAAATATTTTGCAAACAAAATGTTATATTTACTCACTTAACAAAATTATACATACTTTCTTAATTTTTATAAAATTCGACTTAAACTGTTAAGATAGCTCCAGTTTAATATACAAATATAATTTTTTTTTTCATATTAATTAATTGTTCAACTGCGATGGCGTATGTCGTGTGAGGCGCAATACAGGTGAAAAGCTTAAACTCCGATATTGTAAAAAACACTGTCAAACATGGGGGTGGCAGTATGATGGTGTGGCCGTTCCACAGAACTTCTATCAAAATGGACATTTTCGAAAATAAGATGTTGCCATATGCCGAGTGGAATATGCCACTTCGATGAGTGTTTCAACATGATAACGATCCGAAACACTCAGCGAAGTTTGTGAAGTATTGGATACAATCGAAAGGGATTCAAGTGCTTGATTGGCCGCTCAATCGGCCGATTTCAACCCAATCGAAAATTTATTTTCCATATTGAAGAGGAATGTTGAATCGAAACGATTTTCCAATAGAGATGATTTATTTTCGTGTCTGGAGAATGAATGTATATGCATAGATCCAAAAATAGTTGATAATTTAATCCAATCTATGCCGCGTCGGTGCGCCGCAGCAATAAAAAATAAGGATTATTATACCAAATATTAAAAGTTTCTTAGGTTTTGCCCAATGAATTTTTGAGTACTTTTTGTTGTTGTACTAAAAGAACCGTTAGGTGAGAGATAATTAATTTTTTTTCTAATAAAACTGCATTAAAGCATTGAATTGAAATATGTTCATATAAATATCATTTGACTACAAGCTAAAATCAAGCAGCGTTTCTTAGGTTTTGCCCAATACTGTATATATACTCGTACGTATGTAAAACATATATTGTATTTTTTCGTAAAAAAAAACTCAGAAACGCCAATAAAACGCGCAATCAGTTTTTCAGAACGCTTTTCACTTTCAGATCGCGCGTTTCTCGGAACATGGCTGTTAAAAACAAATTTATCAACACAAGTTGAGGCGTCTGAACCGTGACATCTGTAAGTATGTGTGTGCAGAAATTGCACGAATTTAGTGATTATGTTTTAGTGATGAAAACAAACTTTGTTCCCTCTTTTTTTTTTGCTTTATATTTTCAAATTGAGCTTAAGTGACATTTGGCAGAGACACACATACATACATAGTTACGTTCTGTATGTTTTTAGTATGACGGCAGGGTTGCACAAAAAAAAAAAAGAGAGAAATAACCTCAACAAATTGAATTTAATACGCACCAAATGACTTTCATCAAGAAAGCTGTGTTTTATTTTTCATTTTCGTCATGTTGTCGTTGGAAATTCGATACACACACGTTGCTTGTAATACTTTAGGTACGTATGTACATACATACATACATATGTATGTATGTATGTATGTACTTAAATTTATTTAATTACATTTTTCCTCTAATTTTAACTGACAATGACTGTAATTAAAAACTGTATATGTGCTCGTATTATGTTTTCTTTTTTGATTTTGCTCACCAACAACATCTTGCAAGTAAAATGCCAGGCAGCTTGTTTGGCTGCCAGACTTTGTTACCAAAACTAATTGTTAAGTAAAATGCAGTTTGTATATGATTCAATGTTATTAAATATATTTTCTTTATATACATACATATGTACATATATACATATGTGTGTAGGAATATACTTAGGGTGTTCATTTAAGGGAACAAACTTTGAAGGGCCGAACGAACATAAAAGCAAAACGGCTCGTAAATTAATTGTCTAATTGTAAAGTATAAGCGGCAGTATATGACGGCAAATTGCTTTTCTAGAAAACTTTTACATTAAAATCTATAACAAACTTCCTGTTGAAGATTACACATATCGTTAGCCTCATATAGAAAGGCCCTAACTCGTATTTTCCCTGAATTGTGCTCTTTTAGGCATTCGTCTACGTTTCACACAAGTACACAGTGTCACAAATATTTGATTACATAATTTCATACATATCGCTCTTACAAGCAATTGAGCAAAAAAATATACTCTTAGATGTACCTATTTATACAGTTTCCATTACGATTTTTTCTTCTTCCGTAAAATTGCAATTATTTTTGTGAGGGTCTTTCTACATGAGACCAACGATATATTTTTGGAAAAATTCTCCTTGGGAGATTTATAGATTACGTTAATTTTGCATGAAATTGCTCTACACTATTTTTCATTGAGAGTTGAGAAAATCCGATATGTAATTGAGAATTTAAAATTTAAATTGAGAAAAATCCAAATAAAATTGAAAATATCAATTTGAAATCGAAAAAATTCCTAATGGAATTGAAAATTTCAATTCGAAAGTGAGAAAACTCCAAGCGGAATTGAGACTCGATTTAGAAAGGAAATATTTCGATAAATTTTCTCGATATCGTATGCGGTGATTTGGCCCTTGATTAAATGCGCGAACTTTTAAAAGCACTTTAGTACATTTTTTTTTAAAGGAGGGCATTTCGAAGTCGAAAAATTTTTTAAATTTTAATTTCATAGTTTAACAAATAGTCTTAATTCTACAAAACGTGGGGCAAATGTGTCATTATTTTTGACTGTAGTTGTAGAAATGTTATTTAGGTTCACGGTTGCAAAGTTGAAATGAACATCAATAATAAAAACTAACCGCAGTAATCGAAAAATGGTTACAGTTTGACCAAATTTCTAGGTTATTCTTAAATGCCCGCAATTTTCAAACTGCAGGGGATAGACTTTTTTCTGATTTTTCTCATGATAGTCAATCGTTTCACCCTGTTTCGGCGTGACGTTGCACTCTGGGACACCCTGTATAATAGATTATTTTAAGGAAACTATGCAGAAAAGATAGTTCTCAATCAAAAATTTATAAATATTTCAATGTTTCCCAGCTGTCTATATGTCAACATTTCATAGGACGTACCCTAATCACCCAAAAATTTGCAAAGTAATTCTGAAAAGAACCGGTCGTGTTTTAATCGTTTTTCCATCGTGCCCTAAAGTTTATTTAAATTATAATTTATTTAATTTAAATTCGATCTCGAATTATAAGTTGCTTAATTCGGGTTTTCCTAAAAACTATTAGGAAAAAACATCCGTAGACTTTGGAAATTTTTGAAAGATATTCTGAAATATTCAACTTGTTTTATATCACAACAATGAACATAAATTATTGAGAATTTAAAAAGAAAAATGTTTTCTTAATACCTGTCAAAACACAAAAAACAAACTTTTTTTTGTACGATATTAACTAACTAGCTGTGAGTTCGAGTCCAACTTCAGTCAAGAAGAGGGATTATTTTTAATTATAACAATAATTGCTGTGAAACAATAAGACCAAAGAAGAACAGAAAAATAATTGAATACCATATATAGCTGGGGGACAACTAGCTGTTTCGTAGTCGCTACACACCTCATCAGCATCCACTGGGATTCCGCTCAACCAACTCAGCCTCCGAGCTCTTCAATTATTCTTACGTTAATGTTTGCCACATATTGATCACATGTATGCACATGTTATAACCCCAGTTATTTGTACAGGATTTTCTGCGACTGAACAACCAGTTAAAAATTTTTATTTACTAATAATTCTACTAACTGTGAGATGTATTTCTATGTATAAATCATTCCATTGAGTTTTTTATTCGCTATATCAGCTTCTAACATTGATATTAATAAAAAAAATTATAAACAGTTTGTTTTCTATGTTCCCCAACTATTTATATGTCGACATTTCATAGGAGCTACCCTAATCATCAGTAGACTTTGGAAATTTTTGAAACAACTTTTGTTGGGTATAACGTTGAATGTTTGAGAATATCTTGAAAAAATTTCCAAAGTTTACTGATGATTAGGGTAGCTCCTATGAAATGTCGACATATAGACAGCTAGGAAACATTGAAAACAAGCTGTTTATAATTTTTTATTTGTATAAATCATTCATAAGTGAACTTTTAGTTATTACATATGTACGATGTTAACTAACTAGTTGTGGGTGCGAGTCCAACTTCAGTCAAACTTTTTTTTTTTGTTTGAAAGGTGTAAAAATAAAAAGAAGAAGAGACATGTACGAGTATAAACGAAAAAGCTTGTTTTTGTGTTTTGACAGATATTGAGAAAATTTCCAAAGTCTACTGATGATAAGGGAATCTCCTATGAAATGTCGAAATATAGGCAGCTGGGAAACATTGAAAACAAGCTGTTTATAATTTTTTTATTGATATCAATATTAGAAGCTAATATAGAGAATAAAACTCTATTGAATATTTCTCAATCACAAGAATAACATATTTTTTCTGAGAACAAGCTTTTTTTATCTGTATAGTAGTTTGCTATAAAAATTATTATTTTATAATAAAAAGTCGGTTTTAAAACTTCCAGGAAAATTCATTTATTTGCTAGAATTTTTAATCTATTTTTTTAATAATTTTTTATTAGTTTGATGCGCTTAAAAATCTTTTTAAATTTATACCCAGAAAGAATATTTTTATTACAAATTGCCTTATGCCAGAATTTTTACTTGCCGTGAAATAACAAAAATAAACTTAACAAATTTTTTTCCTCAACGTCAATTGAGTGAAATACTTCAACTAATTCCAGCAATTTGCTTTTCAACCTGTTTCAGTGGACAAAAAAAAAAAAACAAAAAGAAAGAAAAAAAAAACCGAAAGAAAACATCAAGTAAACGCCCTCTCTAAAATTCGAATATTTAATCCGTTAAATAGAAACATAAAATGCAACATCTGCTATTTTTTCAAATTACACTTAACGAAATAAAACCTTAAGCATCTTAAGTAGTTTTCCTAAGAAGTTGTATTGTTTAAAGACTTTCTGGCAGTTTGCCTAGAGTTTTCAACTGTTCGTTTGTCCGTCTGATGATACTGACGACTGACTGTGTAATTCGTTTCTCTAACCTTTCTGTCTGGAATTGTGAATCACAAACTCACAACTCTACAATATTTAGTTTTATAGCAGTGAGTTACATAATATATATTTGTGCAATAAAATTTATTTATGTACGTACATACGTAATCTTGTATGCCACTTGGTATGTTAGTCATGTGTGTTTGTGCATCTTGTGAAATATTCTGTGCCGGCTTCACAGGAAAGGAAGACATGAAAATGAAACTGTTTATTTGCTTTAAGAATAAGAAGAAAAGCAAAAACAATATAAACATTTAAATTTAAGCCACAGGTTTTTCTTGTTAACGATGCGCTTGCTACTCCCAGAATGACTTGTGTGCTGTATTGATTTGTTTACCCAAAAAAAAAAACAAAATGTGTTATTCACATACTCGTAGGCAGGGCCAATCTGTCAGGCAGTTTGTATTATTGTTGTCTACTAAAACTATTTAGAAATTGGCATTTGTTTGAGGTTTTCAGTTAGCAAGTGATTCTTGGTAATGTCAAGAGAAAGTTGTTCTAAAATGAAAACCTAAAACCATTAAACAAATGTGGGCAAATCCCCCCAATTTGTTATGAAAGCAATGTCGTGTAATTAGCTTTTTGTATATACTTAGCTGGTGAGGCCTAACGTTCTTTATGTCAATAAAAATGCAGAATTTTTATTACATATTTTCCCAACGTTTCGTGAATTTTATGTTCACTTCTTCAGGGGATTCGTCTAGCTGTCCATATATGGACATTTCATAGGTGCGAACCTAGCCATCGTTATATAGGAAAACTTAAGGAAACTATTTTCAAAGATTTATTTCGATACTCCGTTATTTTAAATAAAATTACGATTTCTAATAATACCGAAATGCAGCCACATATATGCAAAATGGTTTTGGAAAATTTTGACAAACGAGTGCATATGTATATGCAAAGCCGTGGAGGCTATTTGCCTGTTATGTTATTCCATAAAGAATCCTGTTCTATGTAAAATATGTTTTTTATAGCAGTATAAAACTTTAAGTTGGCAAAACTGGTGGCCATTTTGTCGACTATTAAATGACGTATGTTTAGTGTGATTTGTCATTTCAACATGAATAGACTATGGCCTGAAACAAGTCACAAAGCAAACAGAGTGCCGCCACTACAAAAAATTATTACAAACAAAGCTTTTGACGAATGTGAGAACTACATAGAGCCATGAACACTGGTTCATAAAGTTTTACGATTGGACTAAAAATGGCGACACAGTGAACAAAATACTAAAAAGCCGATATTTAAAAGTCTAAAAAATTATTTTTGGACAAGTGACTGTCACAATTTTTTTTCGATCAATTTGCTGCTGAGAAAACAAAAACGGAATATGATTTACGCAATTGTTATAGCTCAGTGAACTGTTTGTTTCAGTGCTGTTTAAGCCCATCCCCACCAACGCCATTATTTTATTACAATCAACGAATTTATGCATTTTAAACGGCTGCCAAAAGTATCAGTATGGTGAAAAACACTAGACTCCACAACCAACAGACTGCAAACCAAAAAAGTCAGTCGAACTATGGCAATACTGACCACAGGAGCCATGAGTACAACACCAGCCTAAGCACTTCTTGCACTTATGAACTGCATGCCATGTGACTTAGAAGCCAGGCAGATAGCACGAAAAACCACGATCAGGTTGAACGCGACAGGAGCATGTACCCACAGACCGTGAGGACATGCCAATATACTTGAGATTGGAAGTTACCTAGACCCCGATCTAATTGACCACTGCATCCCAAAACTATTTCCCTCAAGGAGCTTCGGCTACCAAATCGAGAAATCTCCCCAAGAATCTGGTTCCTTTCAAGTTTACACGGATGTGGCCAAAAGCTTTGAATGGGCATTGGGAGTGGCGTTTACATAGAAGAATCCTATAACTAATATATCTTTCAGACTATCAGACGGATGCATTGTTCTTCAAGCTAAAATATCGGCTCTAAATAAAGCGGCCAGGTGGGTGACGTTTCACAAGATATTCGGTAGGGATATCATGATAGTAACGGGCAGCAAGGCCAACATCAACTCCCTGTTTGGAATATACACTTATACTAGTCTAGTCCAGGAATGCCGAACATCTTTAAAAAAGATGGCGAGACATTCTAACCTAAACTTAAAATGGTTAGACATGCGTCTAACAACGGCAACAGCAACGCTGACGATTTCGACAAAAAAGAGACAACCTTAGCGGAGATATATATATATATATATATATATATATATATATATATATATATATATATATATATATATATATATATATATATATATATATATATATATATATATATATATATATATATATATATATATATATATATATATATATATATATATATATATATATATATATATATATATATATATATATATATATATATATATAGATCCCTTTTGCGGACAGCGTGTTGGAAAAGAATAAAACTCTATACGCTGAAGCATGCCAAAGAAAAATGGCTGACAGAGCCCACATGCCTTATATCAAGGAAACTAAGGCCGCATTTTAACTCTAAGAGAATGTGGGCGCTATTAAAACTGTCCATATCTTACCTAAGAGTCACTGTAGCAGTCATCACCCCATGGCATGTTCCCCATTTGGGGAACATGCCAGGAGACTAGGCCTACCCTATAACGACTTCTGCAGAAGTTGCCAAGACAAGGAAGAGGAGGAGACGATTCTTCATCTCCTCCGTACATGCCCGGCATTGAAGCATCACCATCTAAGATATTTAGGAGAGCAGAGCTTTAACAACCTATCATGTCTGGCCTTGATCAACCCGACCACGCTAGCCTCTTTCATAACAAGCAGCGGTTGGCTATTACAGCAGCATGTAACGCCACACTAGGCGGTTCCCAGCTTTCCATCGTATCCATGTCCTCTACTCACACTATATCCCTCTAACTTCTACTCTTCACTACACTATCCCACTTTTCCGGCAATCACAAAGGAAACGACTTCAGGCTCCAAGTGAGCTAGGCTATTTCGGGGTATCCAGCGGCCTGCCTAACTAACCTAATCTAACGGCTGCCAAAGGTAAACTATATACAAGAAACTCCTATTCTCTCCAAGATTGCTGATTTTGAAGTACAAAAACTCACGCAATTATCAAGCTGCCCTCGTATTTGGGAAACTCAAGTTATCGTAAATTTTTCTTTAAAAAAAAGGTAATTCTGTGAAAGATTTATTGATCATAATTTCAATGAATTTGAATTTATTTATTTTGCTGATATATTACAATTACAAATAGTTTTTTTTAATAATTATATTTTGAACAAATACAGTCTACTCGCAAGAACGTGAACACCCAGTTACGTGAACATCCAAAAACGTTAACACTTTTATTTTAACATTGACTACTGCAAAACGTGAACAAGTGCTAAAGGCTCTAAGACGTGGCGCTAAAATGGGCCGGTAGTGGAGAAGTGAGTCAAAATGAAATTACAGTGTTGCGAAACATGAAAGAAAAATTGGCGTTGCAGATACTCAATCAAAAACATCGTCTACAAATATTTTATGACTTATGAAATCAGCTTATGAATAAGATATTGTTTGAAGTTCCTTTCATCATACACGAGAGACTGAATTGTTTTCTTTTTTTTTATCAATAAAAATTTCATGCAGATTTAACTCGGAACCAATTTTCTATACTATCTGTATAATAGCTTTACATCAACTGTAAATTTATTGAATGAAATTTGTTAAATACACAGTCTATTAAACTGTTCTGTATAATGATTTTCAACGTATATTCATATAAAAAATTCCAATCTGTAACGTGAACAAGATCAAAAACGTGAGCACTCACGGTAAAAATTAGTTCACGTTTTCGCGAGTTGCCTGTAGTTGATATAGTAAAATTTCCAACTTTCTTTCGTGGTCTGCCAGACGACGATGAGCTGTGTTTTTAACTTGAAATTAACGCATGGAGCTGCAAATTATTCAACTCTTGTCTTTTGGCTAGAGATTGTTGAGGCAAATATTTCGTTAAGTTGCAACCTATAAGTACAACCTCGTGAATGACGCAATATGCGGTGCATATGCTGCATACAGTTGAACATAAATAAGTGTCACAAATGCAAAAGTTGCTGCTGTTGCTCGTTCGCCAGTATTTACAAGGCATTTGCTTTCTGTCTTCTTAATTCATTTTTAGGTAATTTTATACTTATTTTCTTTATTTAATTTCATTTCTTTCCTTGTAAGCCGTTTAAATATTGTTGTTTAGCTTTATTGTTAAACTTTTACAGGTCAACATTTTGTAATTTCTCATTTCAGTGTTTATTCTCTACTTTTGTTTTTCAAAAGGGATTTGCTTTTGTTAATGCTATTTGCATTTGCTGGCTGGTCTGTTGTTGTCTTGAAAGCGTTATTTGTCTGGCTGGATGCACGAGTACATATGTGCATATACATACATATATTTCTGGCATTTTGTGTTATAAATTGCAGCGTTAATTCCTCCTGCCTGCCTGCCAGCCGTTTGTTCATTATTATATTTATTTGCGTCTGCTTAAGGTTTTTGCTTGAAGGAAGCGTGTATTCTTAGATTAAAAAAGAAAAAAAAAAATACTTACGCAAATATTTAACAATGTTTGCTTTATTCTTTCTTTGAATTCTTTGTTTAATATATAAGCAGAAAGAAATATTTGCCACATGTTTGTTCTTGTGAATCCTCGAAATCGTTTTAATTATTTGTTTAGTTTTAAAACAAAGCAAATCAAAAGTATTTTTCTCGTTGCTCAAAATAGTTCAAAGTCTTTTGTACTAGTATAGACATACTCGTACACATGTGTAGACGCGACACGTTGCTTTTGATGTGGCAAATGGCGATGTGTTTGATAGGGAGAAAATGTTAACACTTATATTTTTTTTTCTTTATTATAATCGTCTTACGAGTAAGTATGGAATTGTGTCCGTACTGTTCACGCCATTTTTTTTTCAGGCAGACTCAGGGAATAGAATTTTTCTGAATAAAAAATGCTGCTAAAATCAGGTTGTGCTTATACCCTAATTCCGTTATATACAGGGTGTTCCAGAGCTCAACAGTATACATACAGTGCGAAATTTTTTTACAATAGCCCGAATAGAAGCCTCAGTAGGTCGATTAAACTGACCATAAAATGGAAGAAGCGCGCGATGAACTTTCTTAACAGAGCACGCATTTTGGTAATAAAATTCAATAATTTGCAAGCGTTGTTCGTTTGTAAGACGATTCATGATTAAATTATAGACCAAACTGAAGATGTTTGACAGTGACACAAGATACAAAACGTGCGTGAGCTGTCAAAACTAGTGTTGCCAAAAAGATAATAGCAAAAAAATCACTCGTTATATCCAAGTCCAAAAAGAGAAGCCAAAGTTAACAGTACCAAATCAATACAAGCGAATACGGAGGGGCGCTCCTGTTGACCCTAAAATACTTTGTATTTTAGGGTCAACTCTAAACTACTTTGTATATTAAGGTCAACTCGCATAAGAAGGTCACTTAGGGGCAGATATGTTCAAAAGAAAGGTACAAGGTCTAATAAAAAAAAAAATAACCATTATGTTAAATTTTTTCAAAAAGTATTTCTACCTGGCTCACGATGTCGTTTCGTTAACGTTCGCTAATGTTTTTAAATGAAAAATAAGTAACTTATAGTCAAATACATATATATGTTATTCAACTAACAGATATATCGGAGGTAAACAAGAAAATTGATACAAGATCAGGGAAAAGTAAAGCTTAAAAAACGCATTGGAATAGATTTTTTAATTTGATATTTAATTATTTGATCTTGCTTAAGTAAATATTTCTTATTTTTGCAGCTAAAGATCGTTTTATTTTATATAAAAAATTCAACAGTATTTATTTGCAATATTTCGATAATAATTTGTTATCCTGACGATGATAACAAATTGTTATCGAAATATTGAAAATAAATACTGTTGAATTTTTTATAAAAAAATAAAACGATCTTTAGCTGCAAAAATAAGAAATGTTTAGATTTTTCAATCTTAAAAATATGACGAACGTTTACGAAACAACATAGTAAGCCAGGCAGTTTATTTATTCATCAAAATCTTGTCCCCTTTAAATTAATCCCGCTCAGATATAATACACTTATGCCTGCATTTTTTCCAATCCTCGAAACACTTCTGAAACGCGGTTTTTGGTATCGCCAACAGCTCCTGTTTCAATGTTTCTTTTATCTCCTCAATCGTTGCAAAACGCTTTCCTTTCATCGGTGTCTTCAGTTTTGGGAAGACGAAAAAGTCAGTGGGGGTGAAATTCAGTGAATAGGATGATTGCGGCATGATGACGGTTTTGTCACAAACTCACGCACAAGCATCGGATGTATGAGCTGGTGCGTTATCATGGTGCAAAATCCATGATTGTTTTTCCAGAATTCTATGCGTTTCTGACGAATTGCTTCCCGCAAACGGTGCATAACTTCAAGATAGTATTCCTTATTGACCGTACGACTTTGTGGCAAGAATTTCTGAAGGACCGCGCCATTGCAGTCGAAGAAAACAGTGAGCCAAACCTTCACATTTGACCGAACTTGACGTGCTTTTTCGGTATTCGGTCTCTTCTGGACGCTTCCATTGGGATGATTGGGCTTCGGGTTCCATGTCATAGCCATACACCCATGTGTCACCAGTTATGGCCTTCTTGAGGAAATATGTATTGTCATTGACGATGTTTAACAGCTCCTGAGCGATCTTCATGCGACCTTGTTTTCGCTCAAAATGTAGCAATTTTGGAACAATCTTCGCGGCTGCACGTTTCGTCAGCAAACTCTCTGATAGTAATTCGACGAATACGATCAATTCTATCCCTTGATTAAAATAGTTTTCCTCAGGGTCTTCAAAATAGTGGTTTACATCTGTAATTGCATCTTCATTTGAGGCAAAACGCTTGCCAGCAAGGAATTCTTTTTAGATTTGGGAACAGGTAAAAGTCACTGGGAGCTGAATCAGGAGAATAAGGTGGGTGGTCAAGCGACTCGTACTTTAATTCGTTGATTTTAGGCACTCTCGTGCGCTGGTGCGTTGTCTTGATGAAAAATTATTTTTTTGTGTTGTAAGCCAGGACGTTTTTTTCGAATTTGTACATTTAATTGATCCAAAAGGTTGCAATAGTACTCTGAATTTATTTGTTCGATTCACAATATTATGCATTTGAGGTTTCATATTTCTGCAATTGCAAAAGTGACACTTTTGGGTGTAATTTGTAAGTGTAAAGTAAAAATAAACTCCATTATTTTGCACATGCAACGATGCAAGGCCATTTGCACAAGATTGTGAATAGAGCTATTGTTTTATCCTTTTGCAGATAGTTAATCAATAAAATACCTTTGAAGTTCCAAAAAACCGTTGCCATAACCTTACCAGTCGAATGAATTGTTTTTGCCTTCTTTGGGGCACTTCCTCCAACTTTTTTCTCTGAAGTATAGTGGTGCATCCATGTCTCATCAACAGTTATGAAGCGACGCTTAAAATCCATTTTATTTCGCTTAAAACGATCCAAACAAAATCTTGAGAAATGTTCATTCTTATGCGTTTTTGGTCGACTGTTAACAAATGCGGCACCCATCTTGCAGAAAGCTTTTTCATCTGTAGTTCTTCTTGCAAAATTAAATGGACTCGACCATTTGAGATGCCCATGATATTAGCTATTTCACGCACATTTATTCGTCGATCATATAATACCATATCATGCACATTGGCTACAATTTCTGTTGTCTTTGCTGTTTTAGGACGTCCAGTCCTAAGCATTGAAGATGAACCACGTTCATCTTCAATGCTTGTACGACCACGTTTACATGCAGCAACCCAATTTGTTACTGTTGCATATGAAGGAGCACTTTCACCTAACACATTCACCGTATCATAATGAATTTCTTGTCCCGATAAACGTTTTTTATGTAAATATTTAATGACACCGCGCATTTCTAATATTTCCACTGTAAAAAAATCGCGGATGCCTCTCTCGTGAACACCTGTTTCTATATGAAGGAGTTACCAGATCTGTTTTTACCGCGCTTTTTGTGCTAGGCTAAGAAGTTTCCGAACCGCCCCCGTGTATATATCTATTGTTTGCTTCACTACTATTCCAAACACTTGGCTGCCTTTTGCAGTGCATCAAAATATGCTTTCATTTCCTTGGAGATGCCACAAACTGAAAAACTTCTCTTCGAACTGCAGATATTCTCTAAAGTTGAAGATTTATACCAATCATAATATTATTAACAGTTTGTTTTCTATATTTCCTAGCTGTCGACATTTCATAGGAGCTACTATTAGGTTTCCATGAGCAGGCTTGGAAACCTTTGAAGTTAATAAAGTGATTAAACTCGATTATTTGAAAAACTCTTTTAATAAATCATTTCATTTCAAAACCGAAATTTTTCGTGTACCAATTTTCCACGAATGGTCAAAGCTCCAAGTCTTTTCGGTCATTCAAAACTGTTTTGGCGACTTATTTAGCCTTTTTGTTGCGTTGTACAATACTTTTGTATTCACTGAGGCAACGGTTGGAGTAACGTTTAGAAAATTCGTCTTTAAAAAATGCTGGGTGGTCGGAACCATTACTGTAAACATCATTTAACTCCCGTGATAGTGCTCTATGTGTTTTGTTATAATTATGTGATCTAAAATAGTTTCCTAGTTTTTACCTCTTTTTTTTTTTTCTTTATTCATTATTAAAGCAATTCAGTTTTTTATTCGCTATTTTAGCTTCTAACACTGATACCAATAAAAAATTGTAAATAGCTTGTTTTCTATGTTTCCCAGCTATCTATATGTCGACATTTCATAGGAACTACCCTAATCATCAGTAGACTTTGGAAATTTTTGAAAGACATTCTCAAACATTCAACTTTATATCCCAACAATATAAATAAATTGTTGAGAATTTAAAAGAAAAATGCTCTAATAATACCTGTCAAAACACAAAAAACAAGCTTTTTCATTTATACACGTCTCAATCATTTCTTTACGTGTATAAATGAAAAAGCTTGTTTTTTGTGTTTTGACAGGTATTATTAGAGCATTTTTCTTTTAAATTCTCAACAATTTATTTATATTGTTGGGATATAAAGTTGAATGTTTGAGAATGTCTTTCAAAAATTTCCAAAGTCTACTGATGATTAGGGTAGTTCCTATGAAATGTCGACATATAGATAGCTGGGAAACATAGAATCTTCTTATAATTTTTATTTATTCATTATTTTTATTTCCTTTATTCACAAAATGAAAAATAATTGGAACTTAAAATAATTTCTACATTGAACTGAACAATCGGTAAAGTACATGATAATCAGTTTTAGTTAATTAGCACTTTTCTACCGAATCTAGCACACGAAAGTCAAGATATCAGCAAAAAGTGGCAAATTAGCGCTTTATTAATAAAATGCCGCGATAAAATTGCGCGTTTAGCAAAAATAATGAAAGACGTTTAAAAATTCGACTGAGTTGTGAGCCGCCGATCAGCCGAACACTGCGGCGGCGCTACCAGTGGGTGGCTACGCCGATACAACTTGTTTTTCTGTTTCCCAGCTATTGATTCTAGCAGATACGAGTATTTATAACCATTTCAAATTCCAAATCGCATCTCCTGGGTTATTTTGTCTCTGAACCTTTGTTGGGTTGAAAACCCTGCGAGCAAAATCGTTTTCAAAGAAATTTGCACATTTTTAGAGACAAACAATTTGTTCAATACCAACAACTGTGTTCATAATATGGAACGTCAACAGCAAATATAAATAACATATTTTCTTTTGGATAATTTTATAATTATTTTAACAAGTGTCTGAGCATAAACAAAAGGCAGGAAGCCCATTGACTTGGTCGCATTGAAAAAAGGGGTCGGACGACAACACTTGACTTCTAAAAACATTTTTAACAATTCTCGAACATCAAGTCAATTATTATTATTAGCATACACGCAGAAAACAAAATATGGTTAATATGACAATATTTTAAGGGCAAAATACTATTGTTGAATTATATGGTCGAAGACAACCACATAATATGGTTTCAATCTAAAATTTATTTACAAAAAGTAGTACAGCCATGAACCAAAATTAAACTGCATAACCATATATTTGCTAACCACATATTTGCATAACCATATAATATTAGCAATCCTACCCATATTAGGGCAAAATTGTAAATTATATTGTCATGTTCTATAGTAATAGTGTTGAAGTTCACAAAATTATATTATAAAATATATTCACATAAATTATTTCCATAATTAAAATCAGATTTTTGTAATTTATTCAATATATTTTTCAACAATATTTCAAAATTCAATATATTTTTTTAAACATTATTTTCAAAAACAATTAGAAAACAACTAAAAGATTTTGCAAGATCTTGCTGTTTTGGAAATATTGCTGCATTTTTGCTCTGGCCCATAAATCTGCAAAAATATATATTCAAAAACTTTAAACACATGTATACAACATGTATTTTTTAATATCAATTATTACTTTTTTGATTTCAAATGTTTATTTTTATTCAACGATATTCTGAAATGATAGAAATATAACACCAGAAATGTAGAATTGTCAATATTACTATGTTTAGAAGGGATTAAACTATGTATATTAAAAACGATAACATACTGCCACCAGCAATAATTCACATTATGACAGAGTAAATATAGGGTGTTTTTTTAAGCCCGATAGAACTTGAAATTGTAAAAAATAACACAAAAAATTAAATTGTAATCAAAATTTTTTTTTATTCGAAAGATCAATACGTGACATTAACATTTGAAAATGATTTCGGGCATATGGGCATCGCGGCTGTTCTTGACGAAGCGCATTCTGGACGTCCAATTTTGGGCCACTTTTTCGAGCACTGCTGGCCGTATGTCACGAACAACACGAACAGTGCTGGCCTCCAAGGCGTCAATTGTTGCTGGTTTATCAGCATAAACCAGTGACTTCACGTAGCCCCACAGGAAATAATCGAGAGGTGTCAAATCGCACGACCTTGGAGGCCAATTGACAGGTCCATTTCTCGAAATCAACTTATCGCCAAATTTTGATTTCAGTAAGTCGATGGTTGCGTTCGCCGTATGGCACGTAGCGCCATCCTGTTGAAACCACATCTCCTCCGGATCAATGTCATCCATATTTTCAAACAAAAAATCATTGATCATGGTGCGGTAACGATCTCCATTGACCGTAACGCGAGCTCCGGCCTCATTTTTGAAGAAATAAGGTCCGATGATGCCACCAGCATGAAAACCGCACCAAACAGTGCATTTTTCTGGATGTAATGGAGTCTGTAGGGTCTCTTGTGGATTGGTCTCACTCCATATGCGGCAATTTTGCTTATTAACAAACCCGTTAAGCCAAAAATGCGCCTCATCGCTGAACACAATTTTGCGATAAAACAACGGGTCAGTTTTCGTTGGATAGTTTAGTTTAGTTGGATAATTTCGTAGCGTTGTTCAAGCGTGAGTCTATTCATGATGATTTGTCAGAGTATACTGAAACAAATAAAAAAAATGTTTCATCAAAATTTAATTTTTTGTGTTACTTTTTACAATTTAAAGTTCTATCTAGCTTAAAAAAACACCCTTTATATTCAAAAACATTAAAACACATATATACAACATGTATTTTTTAATATCAATTATTACTTTTTTGATTTCAAATGTTTATTTTTATGTTTTGGTTTATTTATATTTATTTGCACTAGATAATATATTTCTTTTAATATTTTTAAAAGAAAAAAAAAACATGCACAACTGATGCGTTTATTATTATAAATACATTTATCAAATATTTTGATAAAAACAACAATATAAGTATATTTTGTTTTTTTTAACTTCATTATTTTATTTATTGAATCTACATAAAAAAAATGTAATGACAATAAGTATTCAAATCTTAATACTAAAAAAAAAAAAAATTATGATTAAAGTCCTGCCAGTGCTGGACGAAAATTTATTTTTATGCGAATATTATTTCAGAATTCAGTCATCTGTTTAGAGCTCTAATGGTAGCCAAAGTATCCCTCCTTCTCAGACGGGTATGACCACCAAAATTAAGAATATTAGCTGCAAGAGGATTTGGATGGAATTCAAGTTTGTTAAATCTGAATTTGTGAAGTACGCGACAAGGTATATTAACAAACTTGAATTCCATCCAAGTATATTTTGTAAACGCACTTGTGTTGCCTATACCAATAAACAATAATAGTCTATTATTGTATACTACACAAGCTATTGTTGCATACATACTGGTTCTCAAAACATTATTGTTGAATTCAACCATATTCTGAAATGATAGAAATATAACAGTAGAAATGTAGAATTGTCAATATTACTATGTTTAGAAGGGATTAAACTATGTATATTAAAAACGATAACATACTGCCACCAGCAATAATTCACATTATGACAGAGTAAATACTAACTTTACCACACCAATATACGAAATTGCTTTTTCTCTGCGTGTATGGTAGACGGCAAAGTAAAAAGAGTTTTCTTGCAAAATTAAGGTTTTGCAACAAATCGTTATACTCGTATATATTGAACAATTTCTTAAATGAAAGATGATAAGCCTAGCTCTACACGTTCAATATGATTGTGCAAACAGCAAAAGTGTTTTACAATTCCACACCCCTAATTTTTTATCAGGAATTCAAAATATTCCAGCTGGTTTTTCCCATTAATTAAAGTTTATTGTGTGACGTTGCCGCTTGTAATTTGTTGCTTTCTGTCTGCTGTAATTTACGCCTGAGCATTATAATTCAATTAATAAGCTTTAATTACACAAAAATTAGTCGCTAATTGTATTGAGAATAATGCATACACTCGTACATTTATCATAAAAGAAAATTCAACTCCCTTCTGAGTTTTTATGTCTGTCTGTCTGATTATAAATACGTTTGTTCATCTGCCATTTTGAAGTTCCGCCATAAGAAAAGTGTGAGAGAAAGATGGTTGCTTGATTGTGCGGTATTTGTAATTATGATGTCTTTTCAAACGTGCGTGTGTTTATTGGAAGTCACATGTGTTTCACTCAAAAAAAAAAAAAAAAAAAAATAATAAAAAGAATTATACGAATAATTAATAAATGAAAACAAAAGGAAACAAAGCAAACCTTTGTAATAATAATAAATGGATGTCAGGTTTGTAATTATTATTTATGAGCCATACTTAGTTAGTTAGATGGTGCTTACAAATTTCATTGAATTATAAAACGAGGTGGGGCCCCCACCTTGTAAATTCACAAACTCAAATTTTCATTATGAATTGCTGCAAACTTTTGTGGCAAATTTATGGGCAATTATTAAAAAGAAGTAAAAAAAAATAACAAGATTTAAGACTTTTCGTTACTAAATTGGCAGACTTTTAAAATTTTATTTAATTTTATGCAAATTAAGAAAATACTTTATAACGGTGTCG
Organism: Thecocarcelia acutangulata; assembly: GCA_914767995.1. Classification (NCBI taxonomy): domain Eukaryota; kingdom Metazoa; phylum Arthropoda; class Insecta; order Diptera; family Tachinidae; genus Thecocarcelia; species Thecocarcelia acutangulata. The sequence goes on along the minus strand of OU612094.1, from coordinate 30,974,438 downwards.
GCCAAAAATCTTAATTTCTTATTCTCGCGAGTGTAAGGCGCACAATTCAGCTGATACGACGCGCTCAAATGTACACTACAGAACTTTTCGTATACAAATAAAAATCTTCGTGTGAACAACGAAGCATACATTCAATTATGCTTTGTTTACATTTCAACCAGTGTTGTCAACTTTAAAATTTCTAAATGCAATCAAACTGTGCAAACGCATTATTGTAAAAAAATACGGAGCAATTTTTTGTTATTAATTTTACATAGTAAGCCTTGATCCTATTTGCTTTGACCTTTATTTACTTTAACATTTGCAATAAATTTCTTGCGTTCAAGATCTTTTTTTTTATTTTAATGTATTTTTCAATATTTCGTCTTCCTTTGGAAGACTTCTTCAGAAAAAATTTCTTTATTAAATTCAATAAAAACTTTTAAAAAAATTTTTCCTGAAGAAATCTTCTAAAGGAAGACGAAATATTGAAAATATTGAAAAATACATTAAAAATTTAAAAAAAAAAAAAACAAAGAGGACCTAGAACGGAAGAAATTTATTGCAAATTTTACATAGGAAATTTTTCATAAAAATTAAAAAGGAAAAAATTAAAGATTTTTAACAGAGACTCGAAATTAATGAAAATTTAGAAGGTTTCCTCAATTTGCTGTTGACAAGCAAATCCGTGACTAGAAAGTTGGTGTGAATGATATTATTAAAATTGTGTGCTTTTTATAGAAATTTTCTAGAAGAATCGCTAGTCTGCGCTGTTTGTATAAAATTATGTGATGTTTCCACAACACAAGCAAGTGACTTGTTCGAAATATTTGTATAGAAATCAATAAAACAATTTAGTACAATTCATATAAAATTTCTGGACAAGTTGCTTGCTTGTAATGTGGAAACATTATATTTGTTAATTTAAAAAGTATAATTTCAGCCTGTTCACCTATATCGAATAAAAATGTATGCGAAAGAAAGCTAGTCACTCAAATTCGCATAAATTTGGGTTTGTCTATGTCATTATTATTCGTTCGCATTGAATTTTGCCTTTTCGTTCGCATAGTATAAAGTTAGACAAACATAAATCAATTTTCTTTAGTCTAGAATGCGAATCAAGTTATCCTTTCGACATCGGCAAACTTGGTGAATTTTTATATTAAAAATACAAAATTTTTGGAACAAGAAAAAGTGCCCTGTGAAAAACAAACTTTACAACATGAAATGTCGCGTTTTCTTTTGAAAATAGTTACGAGGTGTTCCAGAACTCTTCGTTACGCCGCAACAGGGTGACAGGATTGATTGTAACCTTTATGAGCAAAATCAGAGAAAAAATCTAAAAAAACATTGTACTCAGTAGAAATGTTTTTCAGTATAAATGTTTTCGGTGGCTGAATTGGTTAAGCGGCCGTATTATAAATACATCATGTTCACATGATCCCGAGTTCGAATCCCAGTGGCTGCTGATGAGTAGTGTAGCGACTACGAAACAGCTAAGTTGTCCCCCAGCTAATGGTATTCAATTATTTTTTCTGTTCTTCTTTGGTCTTAATGTTTCACAGCAATTATTGTTATAATTAAAAAAATTCTTTCTTCTTGACTGAAGTTGGACTCGAACTCACAACTAATTAGTTAATATCGTACATATGTATATAACTAAAAGTTCACTTATTAAAATATTTACATACAAATGTTTTTTATTTGTGCAAACAAGCCTTTATTTTTAGACTTTTTTTCAAATTTTTTTTCATGACTGTTGAAGTCAATCCTGTTTTGGTTCGACGTTGAGTTCTGGGACACCCAGTAAAACGTTGGAACATCCATTTTCATCATTTTCCAAAGCACCGGCTTAATACACGTAAGGTTGGCTTTGTAAAGTCTTGAGTTAAGTGGTGGCAAAGGAAAATAGAGCCACTCTCTTTCCAAAGTAAACCTTTCGTGTCTGAAAGCGGCGTAAGAATAAGGAGTAAGAACACAGATTAGCTATTCGTCTAGAAAATTTTTTTGCAACGCACTCAGTTTAGCTTTGCTCCCTATTGAAAATATTTCAGCTTTTTGAACAATTTTAAAAACTTATAAAATTAATAAATAAATTTTTTTCCGTTTGGTCCGAGATAACGCGTTTTTTCTCCCATTTTGGAGCGTTTTAAAATTTCAAAGCTGACAACACTGTTAGTTGCGCTTTAGACTTTAATGCAGCAAAATCTCTTTGTGTAGCTCTTTAATATCTTAATTTTTTGCTACTACTAATACAAGCGTATAACTTTAAGTATATGTGTGTGGCCGCCACTGTTTTATATAGACTAATGTTTATACAGGGTGGCTCAGAACTACCTTTATGGTTTGCATGTTGAATAACTTTTTTAGGTTATCTATATTTTTGATTTTAACATGGAACACTACATAAGAGAACACCGATCAAAAATGCAGAAGTAAATTGTGTGTTCAGACAAACGTAAGAAAATCTTACAATTTCATCTGACAACCAAAAATTGTCAGTTCACACGGTTGTCAGATTGTTAGATGAAAAGAATTGCCAGACATGTTTTAAGGCCTTGCCACTTATGTATATCAACAACGATCTGTTTGGCAGTGTTGCCCATCAAACTTTTTTTTGACAATGACGCCATTGTCAGGTACGTTAATTTGATACATCTGACAATTAAAACTGAGCTTACAATACCAGCCAAAAAATCTGGCAATGCCGACGAAGAGTGTTCTCACGATTGTCAGATGTCTGACAACATTGTCGTCTTACAATTGATTGACAATGGTTTTTCTGACAACGTTGTAAGTTAAAAATTAGCAGTTCACACGATTGTAATACATTTTCAGACAATTTTACTGGCAATATTGTAAGATCTGACAACCGTGTGTACGTAGCTTTACTCTTTTAATAGAAGATAAGATTATAATAGACAACATGAAACTTGAAACGGCAAAAAACTTTGGACTAGTGATCAATAGCATGGACAAACCACATTAATACGAATCCATTGGTTGGACAAATTTACATTAAACTAAGAACCTATTTTAATAGGAACAATATTGTACACTACTGAATGTAAGAATCTTACTTTTTTTTTGTGTTTTCACAGGTATTACTAAAACATTTTTCTTTTTAAATTCTCAATAATTTATTTAGATTGTTGTGAATGTTTGAAAATATCTTTCAAAAGTTTCCAAAGTCTACTGATGATTAGCGTAGTTCCTATGAAATGGCGACATATAGACAGCTGGAAAACATAGAAAACAAGCTGTTGATAATTTTTTGTTCGGTATCAATATTAGAAGCTAATATAGTGCAAAAAACTCGGTTGTATAAATAAATAATTATATAAATAAAAGAGGTATTAAACATTCAAACCATAGGGGTAGTTCTGCGCTACCCTGTATATTGAATTGCTACAATTTAATAACGTATGGAAATTCACGTACTACAAAGAGAATTCAAAAACACTCATATCTCACTCTTTACGCTGACAAACACTGAAATTAAATTTAAAGCAGACATTCGACAAATAAACACAAGTATTTTATTATGCACAAAAGTGTTTAACAAAACTCCAAATTAAAATTATTTTATATGCCAGACACATACACTTATTGACTACAACACTTCGCACTCAGCAATCAAAAAAGCAAAAAAAAAAAAAAAAAAAGAGATAAATTTCAAATACAAAATTTAAATCAAATTATTTGTGGAAATTCGGTTTAGCATATCAAAAGGAAAATTAAGTAAAAATGATTTACAAGCCTTTTAAAAAAAGATCTGAATTAAAGCTCCTATGAAATGTTGACAGTTGTGAAAAAGATTTACATCTGCACCTGCCTTGCGGCCTTATCTGATGATGGACCAGTTCCACGGAGTGAATTATTCACGATTCACGAGCGCCCCCGTGTGGCTTGCTAGGCTCACACAGGTAGCAATTTTTGCCATATGTTTGTAGCCATATGAGCAACTTCTTGTTGAGGAGTTCGGACCTTCTAATCCCTCCTCTATGCCATTTCCGAGAAATTAATGGAAGACAAGGCTTAATGAGTTGGTAGGCCGAAGCCCACTAGATGCATCAGCCCTTAAACCAACTCACCCGTCAACCATCACCACTGGGTCCTCACGTACAGGTATCAGTTGTCCCCGAAAAAAGCCACGCCAAGCAATTATAAAAAATACCATTACCCCCTTCCTGTGTTTTAGGTTTCAACCACAACCATAACGTTTCAGCCAAGGTAGGCACCTCAACCATGATCAGCCCGGGTTGAACTGCAAGCAGAACCACCCGGGGGCCATGCTGATCCCCGTTTTGCCAATTTATATCCTTGGTAAGGGTTTCGGAAGCCAATACAACATAAGTCATGCGGATTCCTAGAGTTTCATTTCATACAACAAACGAGGGATCCCTTCCCCTCTTTACCCAAAAAACAGAGTGCCCTAGTTAGGAATACGCCAAGGCAAAACCTGTTTCCCGGGGGGAATGAAATGTCGACATATAGACAGCTGGGAAATTTAAAATACAAGATGTTTATAGTTTTTTCATAATAATTTTACATTATTTCAATTTATTTCTCAAGGTGCCAACAATATTCTCACATATGAAAATTTTCATAAAATTTTTTAAATCCCACGATTTGTTAAAAACTCAACAAAGTGGCATTTTTAGTAATTTTCCAGCACACATGTTATATTTGGTAGATCGCACGATTGCGTAAATTGGTGTATCAAGGTCATTACTATTTTAATCATTTTTGCGTAATTGGGAATACTATGTTATTGTTAAAATATTTAACATTGAATCAAAATGCATCGATAAACGATTTTGCGTGGGGAATTCTTACAATAAGTCTCATCATACAAGATCTCTCATTTTCTCTAAACAAGGGAACAATTATTACGCTTGGCAACGCTGGTACAATCACAAGAGCATTAATATTCATAACATACCCAGCGGCCAAAGTTTCGCTTACAGAAGCGATGATCCGATGCACACTTGTAAGTCAGTAACGCACACCATCTCATATACGAACCTAGTATACTTCTTCATATACATTGCCGCATTTGTAGAATGAACGCCTACCACCTGCACACAAAGTAAGCGAGGTAGTGAGGTGTTCATCCAACAAACGCGCATTACTTCCTAACATACATTGTAAGCTATCAGTAGGCAGCTCGAATACAATCTCGCATACTTTGTAAGTCGGAAGTAGGCAGTTCGGATACAATCTCGCATACATTGTAAGCCGGCAGTAGGCAGCTCGTAACTACTGCGCATTTCAGTTTTTTAGGAATGTTCCATTAAATAAATTTGTTCTGTGTTTTGTTTACTGCATTATTTTATTTTTCACTAAATGTTTCATATTTCTTTTACCTTTTTTATAATGTTTTCTAGGCACTCTTACCTTTAGCACTGATTTTGTTAAGTAAAACTTTTGTAACGTAGTCCGACAAACACGGCACACGTTAGATTTACAACTAAAAAATAAAATGCATATATATAAATGTGATACAAAAGATGAACGTAATTTATTTTTGGGAACTCCATATACAACTGTCATACACTTTGTAAGTTAGCAGTCATCGATTACAAAGTGTTGCACACATCATTGAAGAGAAGCAATATGGTAGGCAGTGTTCGCCGCTGGGATAATGTCCACACCTGTGATAATATCTGCGATGAGAACGTTAAATTTAATAGTAGAGAGAATTCTGTTACGTGTATATTTAAAATCGGTGTTATCGCAGTCTTATAATAATTTTAATGAGAGCGTTCTTTTGAGAAATTTCACGGCAACAATCTTATAATAAGAGCTGTCAAAAAAGCGATTGTGTGTGTGTTTGTTTACAAACACATTGCAATATTATCGATTATTAACTTTGCTTTGGTATTACAACGTGAATATACTGACGTCTGAAAAACGCTTGTGCAAATTTCTTTTAAACAAGATTACCGTGAATATCGATTTTCATAATCGAATTCTGTTTAGCGACAAAGCTCATTTTTGTTTGAATGGATACATCAATACGAGTATGAAATAAACAAAACTGCCGTGATGATAATGCTCAAGTGTATATTGAGACAACGTTACATCTAGAAAAACTAACTGTCTCATTTCATATGTCGTTGGTCCATGCTTCTGTAAAAATGATGCTGAAAAAACAAACAGAAAAGAAAAAAAAAATATTAAACAATAATTTACAAAATTTTTAACAGCAAATTTTTTGTATAATAAAAATTAAAATTTTTTAAACCCCTTCTAATTTTTATGAAATAAAATAAACAAAAGCAAAATGTAGTGTAAAAAATTTCTTTGATAAATTGTATTGTTTATTCTCCGGCGACTTGTATTTTTCATTCGTGCATGTCTGACCAGTAGTGTCGGCCCAAATCGTCACACAAAAACCAAAAAAAAAAAAAAAACATGTAATTTATTACGTAAGTAGCAATAATATTTGACATTAGCGGTTGAAAAACGCAAATATGCAAAACGTTAACGTTTTAACGCGAACTAAAGCCATATCGTCTCCTGAAAACAGGCCTTTAGTATTTTATTCTGAATTAAACATTTATTATTAAAACATTATTTTGTGAACATAAAAATAATTCAAATAAAAATAATTTGTAATTATAAAAAAGTACATTCATAGTTTATAATTGTGAAAAAAGTTACAAATATTTTTGACAAACATAGCTTACCACGTGCCTGTTTTTGTTGTAATTTTGCCCTAGTGCTGCCACCGTGTAGACGTTAATGCAGCTTGCAACGTGACAACCAATATTAACTATACAACCATTATTACAAAGTTTTTGGATAAGCAATTGAGTAGCCATGGGGTGCGGGAGCAGTGGTTTCAATTAGACAGCTCGTGTTATAATTGATTAATTGAAGGAAACGTTTGGTAACCGTATGATTTCACATTTCTGGTCAGTGTACAGAACTGTAAGATTATAACGCCGTTAGGATATTTTCTGTTAGTGTAATATAATACAGTAAAATTCGCTTATAGTCCACTGCTTCAAATGCACGCTTTTTGTGGACTATAAGGCGAATTGGACTATAGTTAGATTTTTATATAAGCCACTTTTTGGCTTATAAATGAATTACTCGTAGCATATAATAATTTATTTTGACTATATAAAATCTGAAAGGAGATATTTCAATGCTCTATTGGGCAGAAAAAAAACACATTTAACATTGCAAACATGTGTCAAAAATGAAATATGTACATATAAAAAAGTTTTGCATTTTTGATTATATCTTTAACAATTTGCATGAAATTAAGTTTTTTCAATCACAAAGGGAATGACCTACAGGACCCAAGTGAGCTGGAGTTTCCAGGTACTTGCTGGAAATCCAGCGGCCTGCTTACCTAAGTTTTTTCACACCGCATGTAGGTGGAATATAAGCGAAAATGGAATATAGCGCTAATGGACTATGTAACAAATATTTTGCAGGTATTTTATTTATTGCTGCCAAAAAATTGCATATTTTTGACTAAATCGCTAGTTCTACTATAAGCGGTGTGGCTTATAAACGAATTTCTTTGTATAACGCAATATAACGCCGTTAGACTATTTTCTGTGGGTATATGTGAAGGCGCTAGTCTACGCCGACAAGTCCGATACGATTGACCACTTGAATGACAACATGCACTGCGTTATTGCCAATGTACGGCCAAAAACTATGGGAAATGTCATCGAAAGTTGGACCTCTAGACTGAACTACGTCGGAGCCAGCTGTGGCGGTCATATGCCAGAAGTTATATTTAAATTATAATGCCAGCAGATTATCTTTTGAATAAAGTCAATTTCTTGTCAATTTAAAAAAATCATCTTTCCTTTTTAAACATACGTACCTCTATAAAAACAACCTTTATATAAAATAAATATATATAAATCATGTCAAGCGCACACACACACATACATACGTCCGTGCATAGCTCTTCTTTTTTTTCGTTTTAATTATAATACCCTTAACCGAAAAAAAGTAAAGAAGATTAAAAAACTACTTGTGTTGCACTTCATTGGATCAGCCTTTACACCTTTTTGGTTAATGATTGTTTTTATTGCTTTGCAAGAGAATCACCACCTACATGCCACTACCATCAGCCCCATGACTCGGTAACAAATGAGAAGAAAACAAAAACAAAACGCAAAAGAATGAACAAAAAAAAGATGTTTAAGTCATAAATTAAATGGTGAAGTTTTGAAGTGCGTTGTGTTGTTTTTAAGCGGTTTTTTATGTTTTACCCCATAGACATACGAGTGAGTACACACCAACATATTGTAAATTAAAGTTATTGCCGTTTTTGTTGCTGTCTATCATCTATCTTTAGTTTAAATACATTGTACATATTAACATCCGTTGGTATTTTTCAATATTTTATTATTTATCATAATTTATTATTAATTTTTCACAAGCGTTATTAATGTTTTAAAGTTAATTTATAATTAACAGAAGAAAAAAAAACTGATTGTAGTCCTTGGTGTTTGAAAAATGTTTAAGCAGACTTAAAGCGTTTTTTTATATAATACGAGTAGTTTATACAAAAGTGTTTGTTTGAAAGCATAAAGAGGAAGATGACTTTAGTTTGAAGCAAAAATATTTTAATTAGGAATTTATCGGATACTGTGAGTAGCGAAAATAATGGTTTAGAATCATAAATGAACTACTACATTCATTATCCCTTGACGAATTATACACCACTTGTATGCGAGACGGCTGAAGTGTTTTAGTGTTTGATAGTTATTGGTAACAAAATCCCAGTTGGCCAAACAGTTAAGACATCTTAAACAACAGGTAGAATAGAAGACCGTAGAATATAGTAAACGCAAAGCATAAATAGTTTGGCATATGGCTACGGCAAAGCTAGCATATGTTTTATAACATTAAGTACTATGCTGCAAAACAGTCTATTATCGTTTTAGTCATAGTTTATTCTTCCATACATATGTTACTGTATGTATTTTTGTAATTTTATTGTTCAAAATGTGGTTTTTTTGTTCAAAATGTGTTTGCATACAGTTCTGAAATTGATTTACATTAGCACTTGCCTTGACGTCATAATCTGATGATGGACCAACTTCATGGGATCAACTATGCACGATTGATCAGCGTGGCTGTGGTTTCAACCTACGTGAAGAATATATGTATATTGACGGCAGCTCGAGCAAGTCGTTCGCGTAATTATCGAACAAATATCCAGCGTTGTCAACTTTGAAATTTCAAAACGCACCAAAATAAAGAGAAAAAGCGCGTTATTTCAGCATAAACGTACCAAGTTTAGATTTTTTTGTTTGTTTTTAAAAACCCATTTTGTACTACGAGTATAAAAAGTATAATATTTTTACATTAAAAAAACGATAATGAAACAGCCTTTTAAGCAGCTATTAGACGATCAAACTGGGTCTGATAGCACCGGAGTTTGTCAAACTTGCGCCTCTAGTGCGTTTCTGGTACTGGCATGTGGACAAAGACATGTTTACAATAATTATAACGATATTCAATAATCAAATTTCGTATTCAGCAACAGTATATACTTATATTCGCTGTCGACCGAAATCAGGTGTTAGTTTTACTGCCTATTATCAGGTATACAAAAAAACAGCTGCTTTCCGTCGTTAAAATTATATTGCAGGAGCATACAATCGTTACTGCATGGAATACAATATGTCGAAAAAATTTACGACTATTGGATCATTAAAAGTTACAGAATAGCACAACAAGCCATCAAACACGTGTAATAGCAATTCTATCAAACACAGTGTGAGCTTCATGTTTGGCTAGACTGGGTGTCTGTAAAAGAATTTATTGATGTAGGTATACGAAAATTTGTCAGAATGGTAACGAATAGAAGATGAAGTTTATTATAATCAAAATTTATTGCAAACGTTTTGGAAAAATTTAAGAATTTAATAAATAATTTGGTAATTTATTAATTACTAAAACAATGGTGATTTCATGCGCCTTCATTAACACGAACTTCACAATTCAGTATCTTCTTTTATTTATTATTTTAGTAATATTTAATAGCAAAGCAGCAAGTTTTAGAAAACATTGTAAAATGATATGTAAAAATTTTATATAATAATCGTAATTGCATTGAATATCATTTGATGCCGCCAAAATTAAAAAAGCGCACCGAAAATTGGAAAAAAGCGCACAGATCACCGACCAAAGAATTTATCGCATAAAAAATATATATTAAAGAGCACCAAAAGCGGTGCGAAACGCACCGAGCTGACAACGCTGCAAATGTCCTCCTTCGACGTTTGTATAAACGACAGTTTCCTCTATCGTATCATCACCGATGTTGTGTAGTGTAAACGTGATAAAATATGTATAAAGCTATGTACACACGGTTGTCAGATGTTACAATATTGTAAGATCTGGCAACATGCTGACAATGTAATGACAATGAAAAATTGTCCCGCAGAAGTAAATTGTGTATTCAGACGATCGTAAGAAAATCTTACAATTTCATTGTCAGACTATGGCCTGACAAATAATTCATCTGACAACAAAAATTGTCAGTTCACACGGTTGTCAGACTGTAAGATGAAAAAAATTGCCAGACATGTTGTAAGGCATTGCCACTTATGTATATCAACAACCATATGTTTGGCAGTGTTGCCCATCAAACTTTTTTCTGACAATGATGCCATTGTCAGGTGCATTAATTTTATACATCTGACAATTACAACTGAGCTTACAATACCAGCCAATTATCTGGCAGTGCCGACAAATAGTGTTCTCACGATTGTCAGATGCCTGACAACATTATCGTCTTACAATTGATTGACAATGGTTTTTCTGACAACGTTGTAAGTTAAAAATTGGCAGTTCACACGATTGTAATACATTTTTAGACAATTTTATTGGCAATATTGTAAGATCTGACAACCGTGTGTACGTAGCTTAATGCAGCCCAACTGCTCTCAAAATCTGTGCTTGCGCAAAAGAACAAATCGTCAGATTTTTGGCGTCAAGTATGATTTTGCCAATTGGGTTATTATCCGCGCAAGTAAGTTTGGTATGTGGTGTGTGAGTGAATATTTTGCTGTCACCTTTATATCTGCGAATTTTTGGAATTAATGAATTGTTTGTATTTGTTTAGCGAATGGAATATTGCAGCAGTAAATATTAATATTTATTCCCCGTTTTCCTTTTTTTTTTCTTTTATTTATCATTTTGTTTTTGAGTTAAATAAACAAAATTGTTTTGTATGTTCAATATTATTTGTATGTGAAAAATACACATCATTATAAGGTTTTTGTTTTAATGCAAATAAAAAATGGAAACTAAAAAGAGAGAAAAAAAAACTTTAAAATTTCCGTTTATTGGCGTTGCCGTTTGTCGTGCCTGTGGTGCAAAAATTTCACATAAAAAAAAAATTTTTGAATTTATTTTCTGTTCCTTTTGATGGCATGAAATTCTGATATTTATTATTCATTAAATATGAAAAATAATGAAAAGTATTAAACGAGTTTATAAACGTACAATAATAAAAAGGTATTTGGAAAGATATACAATAAAGTGTTTATTTAATAATTCCAGTTTAATATTTTTTATTTATTTATTTAACGTCGGTGTTATTTCTTTTCGCAACTGCTGTTGTTTTATGTTGTTTAGCTGCCTGCCGTTTCAGAAAATACAAATATTTTTTAAACAAATATTTAAGGGAAAGTTTTTAATTTTTTATCTTTTAAAATGGGAGCATATTGTGGTTGCAGTTAGAGTAGGAAAATTACGATATTTAAATAGAAGGACATTATTCTGATGAAAATAAATTACATCATAAAGGAAGTGCTATATCATTAGATAGAAGATTTAGAGAAGCCCAGGGGGTTTTATTAGATTTGAAAAAGTTGAGCAGCTTTTGAGATATTTTTTAAAGAAATTACTTTTTCTTTCACGCAACACGCCAAATTATATTATATAGAAACTGGTATACCACCTCTTTATGTAGAAGCTTTAAACTTATATTTTAGTTATATAAGGAAGATATTCGATTTGCCAAGAAATAGACTACCGCGAATTTTAGCAGAACCGAGACTTGAACACAATACGTTCTGGGTAACGCACTGGAGTCCTTTATATACTAAAATAGGTATTACTTTTGATATAGAGGCCTGGAGAATCAATTCATATTCACAACACAAGAGCATTCTTGATTCATTAAAAAATATTGAACGCGATAATTTTGCCGCTAGTGCCAAAAACTCCCGTTTTCACGATTTATATCCATTTTTGAAATCTCACATACAACCTTATTTCTGTGACAATTACTCAGCCCACCTTATGAGTCTAATTTATAAAGCCAGAGGTGGGTTACCAAGTCTGAACGCCCGTTCATTTCAAAACAATTCTACAACCTTATGTACACTGTGTAACTCAAATGTGACTATGTACCACTTTATTGGCAAATAATCTATCTTGTCCAATATCCCTTAAGTATTTTTGGAAGAAGATTCCTATCACTTGTAGAGGTGCATGAAGTATTGAACGATGAAGACTATATGCGTTTATACACATTTTTGAAATTTTGAATTATAGAGAACTTATTATAAATGAATGTAGATTACTTTGTATAATGTAGTATTTATTTCATATATATTTGTACATATATATAATTTCTTTTTTGCGTCAGTTTTGAAACTTTACCACACATTCTTTTGTATTATAGTTGTAAATTGCCAATCAGACACACAACATTTTGTTTTTTTTTTTTTTTTTGTTATGTGACCAAACTAAGTTTGAACAATCCTAAGAAATCGTGTAGCTAAAATTGCAATCCACAACAAGTTATCAGGTAACTCTAAACATTTGTCTCTATTGCGGGAGGTAAATTTGTGCAGCAGAACTTTTGTGGTGGTTTTCGAAGGCATCAGTTACTTTTTAAAACGTCAATTGGCAGAGATTTTCACTTCCTTTTTAGCAGCCTTTAAGCAGCACCGTCACCCGAGAGCTCAATTTAATTTTTAATCTAAGGAACTTGTAATCTTCAATTTATTTTAATACATTTCTATATAGCCGATAAGAAACCCCCAATATTGAAGAACAAGAAATTGTGAGTTAGAAAAATATAGCATTTACGTATTGTAGCTGCTGTGACTTTCCTTTTTCAATCCCGAAGCAGAGGACATTTGGGTAAATCGGCAACAATAAAGAAAAAGTAAAGAAGTAAAAAAAAACAAAAACAGCGGTAGTCATGAGTCTTATTGATATATACAAAGATATTATCTGATCTGCATGAAGAAGTTGGTGTGATTTATACACTACAAATTTAAACATACGTCTTTTACCATATGACAATTACCGAAAGTCACTCCAAATTACTCATCTCATTAGAAACTGGGATGGAAGATGGTCATCTTTTTACACTTACATTATGTCTTAAATATATCAAACAAACGGTTTTTGAATATTCAGAATCACGACTGTCTCATCGACTTAGCCTCTTAATTTTAGAAAAAAACATATCTTGGGCAAAACGTTTGAATACTCTAGAAATTAAATATAATCCGCAATGGATACGAAATATGACTGCAAACCAGTATAAGGATCAACTGTTCAGGCCGTGTCAGATAAAACTTTTGCTTCGCTTTGCGTTGCAAATTCGCTTTGACATCTAATTTAAAATATATATACTTATATGAAACATGTCACATAAAGTACTTTTAACGCAATGTGAAGCGAAAAGTTCGGCAACTCTCATCTTTTTACGCGTTGAAGTTTTTTCTAATAGCTGTAAAGCTTTATGTACTAAGAAAACCATTGGAACCAATTTCAGTAGTTCGTCCAATAATATTTCTAACTTCTATTATCATAAAAAATGTGTAAATATAAAAATTAACAACCATTTTTGAGATAAATAAAGCGTTGCAAAAGTTTTTAATGTGACATACAACTTTTGCGACAAAGCGACAAAGTTTTATCTGACACGGCCTTGCTTGAAAGCGGAAAATCATCTAGCTAGAACTCACAGAAAGAATCAATTGGAATCGTTCTTTAAAAACATTAAATTAAATAGATTATTCCATTACACTTAAATGGATCACGTTACTCCATTATAAATATTGCTCCTTATGTAATAGAAATTGTCCAGAGTTAAATTAGTGTAGACAACGTTGGTGCAATAAAATAACAATATTTGAACAAGAAATAATTTACATTTTAAATGGGGCTGGCAATACTACCAGATATTATTAAAGGCAGGTTTACATGGTAATACAAGATATTTGGACTTTGTGAAAGCAAAATATTATGAAATTTTCTCAGTATTTAAGAAAAAGAGAGCAAAAGTCTGTTGTACGTTTTTTTTTTATCTTTACACGGTTAGATTAAGTCGAATCAAAACATAATAATAATTTTATGTTCGTCTGTATGGATATATGCAATGTATATTTTGTTATAAAATTTACATTTGGAGTTGTTAATGCATCAACTTTGAAATAATCCATCTTCAATTTAATAAATTTATATGCAAAAACTGGGTTTTCTATAATTTTTTTCCTTATTTTGCACTTTGCGCCAAGAAATCTTAACTTTTATTTGTTCTGCCAGCACGTCCATATAAAATAACTGATGGTTACAATTCTGTCGCAAATACAAAAACAACATGAAAGTCTCCTGAGTTTGTAATTATTGTATAAAAATGTAACCACCTTAAATAAATATTATTCGTGCTGCCACTATTTTCTTTAAAGTGCAGCTCTGGTGTGATGAGAATACACATTTTTCTAAAATGGTTTAGAAAATAAATGATTACCGACCTCTTGTCAAATTTTGTATCCGTATTTCTCTCCTACTGAATACATTTTACTTTTACACGATAAGATTTACTCCTTTCTACAAAATTTTTTGACAGATCTTAATACATGTATTACCATGTAAAGGTGCCTTAATGCGTTGATTTATCGAAATACGTTAATACTAGAATACAATTATTTGTGATAAGAAAAAATTAATCAAAATTAATTTTATATTGAGTTAAACTTCCCTTCCCCAGCTAGCGACTAAAGTTACAGCCCTATATTATCAATCAGAATATGTTATCTTATTTTTTAGAAAATTTTGATATAAAGAATTAATACTACTACTACTATTACTACTACTACTACTACTACTACTACTACTACTACTACTACTACTACTACTACTACTACTACTACTACTACTACTACTACTACTACTACTACTACTACTACTACTACTACTACTGCTGCTACTACTGCTACTACTACTGCTACTGCTACTACTACTACTACTACTACTACTACTACTACTACTACTACTACTACTACTACTACTACTACTACTACTACTACTACTACTACTACTACTACTACTACTACTACTACTGCTGCTGCTACTACTGCTACTACTACTGCTACTACTACTACTACTACTACAACTACTACTACTGCTACTAATACTACTACTACTACTACTACTACTACTACTACTACTATTACTACTGCTATAGAGGTATGTCGCCAAAGCCGTGGCGAGCAGTTGACCGAATCTATCAATTTGAATATCAACCTTCAGTAAAAGTTTAAGCGTTTACACTTCCGTTCTTCAAAACTTGCAAAATTTCATTTTCATAAAATGTATTTATGCAAAAGTTTTGACAGCATAGTTTGTGTGAGCGTTTTGGTTGGACCACCCTTTATTTCACAGCCAATAAACTAACATAAAAAAATAGGTTAAAGACTCTTAATCCCTTAATATATTTTTAAAGTCGGATATTCTCTACAGTCATTGCTAAAAGTTAATGCCAAACTTTTGGTTTTAATTCTCGGACAAACTTCTCTGCAAAAAAAAACATACTTTAGTTGCATTAAGCGATTTTATAACTTTTAATAGCGAAAATTTTCACATTTTATATTTTTTGCTGCGAACTGTTCAGTTCTTTTTTTATAAGCAATTTAAGTGGGTTGCACACCATACCCGGCCAGAGCTTTGCAGCACAACAATATGTATGTTGTGTATTCATTGCACACATTTGTTTAAATTAAATTTTTTTTATATATATTTTGCCATCCCGTTTGTTTGAGTCAAGAAAAATTAAAACATTGAATGTCTGGCAGAGACGTTGAACAGACACAGTCAGACAACGACAAGATACTTTTTGTTGTTCATGTGTAATTTTTGCTAATTCCTGGAACTACATTTATCGATTACTGACAAATTTTCAGTCGGCTTTATGAGGCGCAAGTAGTGCTCGTTTTAAAAATGGCTTTAAGTGAGACAACATCAACAGCACCAGTACCAGCACCATCACTTCCACCAGCAGCAGCAGCAGCAACAACAACAACCGGCATATGGCACGAAGTATTAAAAATACGAAAGATTACAAACTAGTATAACTATGTAACGTATGTACATATGTGCGATAATGGCATATTTATACTCGTATTTGGCAAAGCATTTAAAACACCAACAACTATTGTAAATAAATCCTCTTCAGAGACATTTCTGTGTATCTGTAAGCTGCAAAACTTTATAGTATGACTATGATGTGATGTACATACATACATACATGCGAGTACATATGTACGTAACACACTACTTGCAATTTTGTTTGTAGTAAATTGGAATACATATTTGCTTTATTATTGTAGTTTTTGCTTAATGCGAATCTATGCCAGCAGCAGCAAGCAGTCAGCAAAGTGGAAGTTGGAATATCCGTCAGCAGCAAAAAAAAAAGTTTACAAAAAAAAAAATTCAGGTTCACTGGAATTTTCATCAAAGAGGTTTAAAAAAATGTGTGTTTTGCTCATCTGACGTTTATGTTGAGACCAGAAAAAAAAAAAAAAAAGAGGAAAAAGTAAAGAACAGTCTTAAAACATGCGCATTTAACGGGCGTGGTACACTCATCTGTAAAATTCGTCTATAGTTTTTCCTCTTTTTGCAGGGAGTTTATTTACATGAATACTGGAAACTGCACTCTTTAATACAAAACAAACAAAAAAAAAAAAAAAAAACTCTTGTGAATATGTATTTGCTGCAGTTTTGTTGTATTATCAAATCTCTCACTGCGTCAGACGTGCTGTTTTTCTCTGTTGTGGGAGTAACAGCTGTTTTGAAAATCACTGGATATGAAAGTATATCTTGAAGTGCACATGTTGACAAACACATCCATTTTTTTTTCGTAACTTACTCATCACATTTACTTAAAGGTTGCAGTCGACAATCCCAAATATGTTGAGAATGTTAAGAGAAATTTTTAAATTGGAAATGTTGGCATTGAAATTGAAAAAAGCAGTTCAGAGGATTAAATAAGACAAGCTAATACCAAACTGCAGGGAGTTAAAGGATAAAATGAAATAAGTTTTATATATAAAATAAAAAATTATTTATTTCAGCAGGTTTCTTTATTAAAATTAAATAATTATTTGCCAACAGACAATTTTTGGCAAAAGGAAAAAAGAACTCAAAGGTATCGCATACAAAACTCTTAAAAGTAACTTCATTTGCTTGTACAGTCAAATTCGTTTATAAGCCACACCGCTTATACTATAGTTAGGGGTTTAGTTCAAAATGTGCAATTTTTGGCAGCAATAAATAAAATACCTGCAAAATATTTGTTACATAGTCCATTAGCGCTACAGTCCATTTTCGCTTATATTCCACCTAGATGCGGTGTGAAAAAATTTCATGCAAGTTGTTAAAGATATAATCTAAAATGCAAGTTTAATAAAAATTTTCCGAGACAAAAGCGGAGCACAAAATTGCAAAACTTTTTTATATGCACATATTTCATTTTTGACACATGTTTGCAATGTTAAATGTGTTTTTTTTCTGCCCAATAGAGCATTGAAATATCTGCTTTCAGATTTTATATAGTGAAAATAAATTATTATATGCTAATTCATTTATAAGCCAAAAAGTGGCTTATATAAAAATCTTACTATAGTCCAATACGCCTTATAGTCCACAAAAAGCGTGCATTTGAAGCAGTGGACTATAAGCGAATTTCACTGTATAAGTAAAAAAAGTGTGCATAAGTTTGTATGCTTGTAAGAGGTAATCTCTGCAGCCGACTTAAAAAGGTTTTCAACAACATGTAGAATTAAACTTCTTGGCGGACACAAGCAAACATAAAAAACATTAAAGTTCTGAGTATAGAAAAAAGGGGTCCGTAACTTAACTTAACTTAACTTAACTTAACTTAACTTAACTTAACTTAACTTAACTTAACTTAACTTAACTTAACTTAACTTAACTTAACTTAACTTAACTTAACTTAACTTAACTTAACTTAACTTAACTTAACTTAACTTAACTTAACTTAACTTAACTTAACTTAACTTAACTTAACTTAACTTAACTTAACTTAACTTAACTTAACTTAACTTAACTTAACTTAACTTAACTTAACTTAACTTAACTTAACTTAACTTAACTTAACTTAACTTAACTTAACTTAACTTAACTTAACTTAACTTAACTTAACTTAACTTAACTTAACTTAACTTAACTTAACTTAACTTAACTTAACTTAACTTAACTTAACTTAACTTAACTTAACTTAACTTAACTTAACTTAACTTAACTTAACTTAACTTAACTTAACTTAACTTAACTTAACTTAACTTAACTTAACTTAACTTAACTTAACTTAACTTAACTTAACTTAACTTAACTTAACTTAACTTAACTTAACTTAACTTAACTTAACTTAACTTAACTTAACTTAACTTAACTTAACTTAACTTAACTTAACTTAACTTAACTTAACTTAACTTAACTTAACTTAACTTAACTTAACTTAACTTAACTTAACTTAACTTAACTTAACTTAACTTAACTTAACAGCTTTCTTTCGCTTAGAATGCGAATAAATATGGGCTTGTTCGGAAATGCATCACTGCGCTGCATCTGAAGCGCAGTACGTTCTAAAAAGCAAAAGTTTGCAACACTGCAAATGTCTTGCGTTCTAAAATGCAACTGTGAAGCAGATGATGCGCAGAAAAACATCAAACAAGCATCATAAAAATGGCTGATGCAGTGGAAAAGTAAAAAATGAATATTTTATTACTTTCTTTAATTTGTTATTTATTGCGTTTTTAATTTTATTTAGAACAGAAAGTGATGTAAAGGATTTTAAAGTTATTGAAAAGAAATAAATATTTAGTTACTTTTGGGATTCGTCTGTGTTTGAAAGAAAATGTTTTAAGTAATACGTGTCTTTTTTTATACTTCAAATGCCTTATATTTTGCTGATTGTATAATTTGAGAATCATTTTTATATTCATTCAAGTCAACAAATAAATTTATTAATAATTTGTAAATTTTTAATACTCCCGCGTTGGTAATTGTAAAAAAATCGTTCACAATCGTTTACTGCGCATTCTAAGCGAAAGAAAACTGACTTCCATTTAGTTCTATGCGACAAGTTACTCGAACGACAGTGCGAAAGAAAACGTAAGCAATTTCAGGAAAACTCTTGTTTCACAATGTCGAAGGTGTAGTCACCACTGCAAACATACATTTCAAAATCACGCACCCAAAAGGCTTAAAGGGTTGTTAAATTTTAATAAAATGTAAATTTTATTGATTTTGAATAAAATGTAAATTATTTCGTAATCATTTATTTTTATGATAATATTAGAACAACTGTACAAGGCAGGTGCTGATGTAAAGCCTATTCTGACTAGGCTCACCAAGGTAGAAATTTTGCCATATGTTTGCGCATCAGAATCAGCTGTTTTGCATCAAAATCGCAAACTAATCACAGATGCGCATCAGATGCAGCGCAGTGCTGCATTTCCGAACAATCCCTATGCCTCTTCAAGATTCTGAAATAAGCCGTTAAATTTTGGGCGCCTTTTTTAAGGACAAATATTACCCATGCCATAGACTATGCGACCGTCGCTACAACACGTTGGCTTGTCGAGTTGTGTGTTTTGCGCACAAACTGTGCAACATTAATTCACTATTTCATTTCTTAAAAAAATTCTGTTGTGTAAAGATGACCGCAGATGCAACAATTGTATATAAAAATAATAGCAAATCAAAATAAAGTTGTACAACATACTTCTAAATTTTACAACCAGTCGTTACAACTACCCAGAAAATCAAAACTTTTTAATCTTTCGTACAACCGAGACACAACTTCATACGACTACCCCACACACTTTACAATCTAATAGCCAACACCGTCATGTTGTACAACTAGTCGCATAGTCTGTGGCTTGTTTTAGACTGAACCTGCAATCTCCTGGCGTGATGATTTTTTCAAACAACTCTTTATTTCATAAATTAGGAAAAGAGCTGTTAAAAACAGTTGTCTAAAATATCATAAGAAACAGATTTGCTATGCTCTGAAAATCTTTAATAACTATTAAAACTATTATATAAATATAAAAGACTTCCTTAATTTGATACCATCATTGCCTTATCATGCCTAATCTAGAAAACGAACAAAGTCTTCCTTCCCTCCTCCTGCTGCCACCTCTTTGTGCCACTTTTATTCTATTTTTTTTTTCCAAACATTCTTTTGTTCCATTAAACAAAACACAAGTAAGACTTAAATAAAAATATAAAAAACATAAAAAATATTAAATTTTCTGTATGACAATAATGCAGAGAAGAGTACCAGTAATAATTTTTGGTATACATTTAATACGTTTTTATGTCTTTTGTTGTTTGTGCAAACAACAAAACTACTGATTATAGTTAAATTTACACAATAATGGCCAAATAAAAGAGTGAAATAGAAAGAAAGAATGAATGAAGAGCAAAAGTAAAATAAAACTATTCATTAAAAATTCTTTTGTAGGAGCCTGTTTTTTTCTTTTTTATATTAAGTTGCCGTATTTGGGGTTGACATCACAGGCAACATCTTTGTTGAAACGTTACTTAACAAGCAAGCGGGCAAGCGGGCAGGCAGGCAGCCAGGCAAGAAGAGTTCTTCTGGCATGTTGAAGCAAAATGACAGCACAACACAACAGCCAGCAACATTTCTTTTGACATTTAATTTCAGGGATTTAGATGACATCACAAAACATTAAAACAAAAATATTCGTATGTACATATATACATATGTTTGTAAGAATTTCAATTGTTACAATTTTTGTATTATATCAAAATACAATAAAAAGAGTTAAAAAAAAAATCTGCTAAACAAAAGCGAAAACAACAAATAAGTCTAGAAAAAAATTAACGATAAAAAAATGAATTATTGTCAGTCATAAAGGGTTTTATGATAAGTTTTTTTTGCGCATTGTTTTGTTTTAATAAAAAAAAAGTATCTACAAGTTACAGAAAGCTTTATGTGCATATAAAAGTGTATACTATATCTGCACATTTGTATATACAGTCACTCACATTTAAAGTCGGGCAGACGCATGCAAAAACTTTAAGTCCCAATATTTATAAGCTGACGGAAGAAAAAGTCGTTTTAATTTTGTTTATTTTATCACAGAAGTTCTTTTATTTAAAAACAACAAAAACAATTTATTCCAAGTTCTTTTATTAAATGTATACGAAGGCTTAACTTAAATAAGGTCACTTTTCAGTCTCACATTTAAAGTCGGGCAATTAATAAAAAATTAGCATTATGTGAACATAACACAAAATTAATATTTTGTAGATCCACCCTTTTGGGTTTCAACAGCTTGTAAGCGGTTAGGCAAAGATTCCACTAATTTTTTGCAAACCTCAGGACTTATATTATTCCACTCTTCCTGTAAGGCATTCTTTAGTTGTGGAATTGACGTACACTGCCTGTCCTACATCCGGCGGCCTAGTTCGTCCCACAAATGTTCAATAACATTGAGGTCCGGACTTTGTGCAGGGGTTTTAATAACCTTCGGACAGTTATAGAGCAGCCAATTCTTTACATCATATGCTGAATGTTTAAGATCATTGTCCTGGTAAAATTGGAAATTAGTTTTTTTACGCTTTCTTTTAAATTTTTTCTCAAAAAATTTAAATAAACATTCTTATTCATAACACCGTCAATGAAATGCAAATTTCCAACGCCTGAGGCTGCCATGCATCCCCAAACCATAACCGATCCACCACCGTGCTTTACTGTTTTTCTTAAATTCTTGCCTTCCATCTCTTTGTTTGGTTTGCGCCATACTTTGCCTCTTCCATCGCACCCAAATAAGTTAAATTTACTTTCGTCAGTAAACAATACCTAAATATCAATAATAAGCCTAATTAAATTTTTATGTTTGTTCCAACTTACGGTACTCCAGAAATCAAAATCTTTGGTCATATATTGACGAGCAAAAACAATCCGTTCGCTTTGGTTTTTCTTACTTATTAGAGGTTTTTTCCGTGCCACTCGGCCATGAAAGTCATTCTTGCGAAGAAGTCTTCTTATTCTTTCTGGGTTTACCTCCGTCCCAGAAGCTTCCTTGACCATTGCTGTCAGTTTTGGAGCAGAAATAAAAGGATTTTTCTTCACCTGTTTTAAAATCATGTTCTCATCTCTGGGTGAAAGCTTTCTTGCTCGGGCTCCGCGTTTTTTATTTGCTACCAAACCACTTTCTTTATATCTAGAAATGATATCATGCACTGTAGATTTGCTTTTTTTTATCAAATTAGATATTTCCCTTTCAGATTTTCTATCTAAGTGCAACTCAATTATTATTTTCCGTTCTTCGAAGGTGGATTGTTTAATTTTGCGCGGCATTTTTCAAAAAACTTTTATAATCTTCACTGATCGAATGATTGTGTAAGAAGAAATAATTGTTTTGGAGACAAAAGAAGAAAAAAGTGGAAATAACGGTATATTTCACTCTTTCACTGTACAAAACATTAAGTGCCCGACTTTCAATGCGAGGCAGAGAATTTACTATTTCTCATTTTGTTATTCTTATGTATTTTATAACGGGACTTAAAATAAAATTTCTATGGTTTTTCTATTAGTAAGAGTTTTTATAATATAACAAAAAAAGTTAAACGCATCATCTTTCATCAAAACATAAATATTAAGATCATAAATTTTCGACAATGTTTGCCCGACTTTAAATGTGAGTGACTGTATATGCACATGTGCATTTCAAGTATTTAAAATAACTTGATGCTAATTTTTTTACACTTTTTATTTTAATTACTCTTTGTTGTTTGAGCTAGTGGTCATTCATTTCTTATTGCTTTTTATTGTTCAATATTTCGACACTCTATTGTGTGTCGTCTTCTGGAAATTTCTCAAATCCCGAACTGCGACATTCGTACGAATTTAAAGTGAAAAAAACACATATTAAGACATTATTTTATTTTGATAAGAGATGAAACCTCCTAGCAGTCTATATGTTGACATTTCATGGGAGCTACCCTAGTCGTCAGCAGTCTTGGAAACCCTTGAAAGATATTCTCAGACAGCAAACGCTGTACAAACAATGCGGGCAATTAATAAAAATTATAAAAATGCATATTTTTTTTTTTTTTTTTTTTATCTTGGATTAGTACTCAGGGATGACCCCTACATATGCAGTGCATTGTGACAGAACTAGGAAAATAGGTTATGAGGAGGGGGAAAGAGGAAGTAATGTTTGTGAACATTTGACTTGAACTTTCCAACGCTATAACACACAGGAAACACGTCAGCAGGCAACTTGTTCCACAGACGAAGCGTACGGCTGAAAAACGAATTCTCTCTGTAATGCGTAGTACGATTCCCCGGACAATCGACCACAAATGCATGAGCTCTGGACGATAAACGCGTGGCGTGCTACGTAAAAATGTGCGAGTTTCGGGACCAAGACCCCTGATCTCGTCAAAGCAAAATCCATTGTAGTAACGATAGAACAGAGTAACGCACCCTACACTGCGTCGATGCTCCAATCAGTCAATAGAGTTGGATACCCTACTGTCACCGATATGCTTCTTCGCTCACTCCTGCACACGGTCGAGCAACCCCAAAATAGACTTTGGGGCACCGGCCCAAACATGAGAGTTGTATTCCATTTTCGGTCGGATATAGGTGGTATAAATAGCAAGGAGGTCGGATGGAGTGAAGTATGTACATCTTACACCGTTTCAAAAAAACCGAGTCACTTGAATGCTTCTTTAGAGACATGAAAAATGTGATCATTCCAACGAACATCACGCTTTATTTTCATTCCAAGAACATCGAGAGCATCCGTTTCCTCAATATTTATACCATCCATGCGTACAGATGAAGCAGCACCTGCCGTCGTATGTTTGTGTGTTAATAAACAACACTGGGTCTTACGAGCGTTAAAAGCGACTCTGTTTTTACGACCCCATTCGGAGATTAATAGAAGATCACTATTCAGTGAGTCATTCATACACAGAAAAAAATAGATGCCACATTGATAAAAAAAAATTGCACTATTTTTATCAAATTTCCTGTGAAAAAGATTTTTTGCCGGATTGATAATTCAAATTATAAAGTAGAAATAACTTTTTCACTTAAAAGCAAAAATTATTGAGTTGAAAGAAATTGTTGGTAATATGTAAAATATACTTAACAAAAAAAAAATTGTTGAAGAAACAACAACTCTTCACTGTTATATGACAACCTTTTAAATTTATTTATTGAATAACAGTCAATAATTCGGAAAACTTTTTATTAATTGCATTTTATTAAGAGATATTTCCAAAAAGTCATTATTAATAATAATTTAATTAAGTCAATGCAAATTTTATTAAATTGATGGTTTTTTATTAATAACATAATTTGATTGAAAAAAAATCCCACATATTTTTTTCTGTGTATTTTGCCTCTTGGCAACGATCTCGGATACTGAAAGAGTACGAATGGCAAATGCTGCTGTCATCTGCGAAAGAGTGTATAGGGTTGAAAGTTTGAAATAGAAGGTCATTGATGAAAATAAGAAATAGGGTAGGAGAAAGAACGGAGCCTTGCGGTACACCTGCATTAATCTTGAACTCGTTTGATGAGACCCCATCTATAACAACTCGTATAGTGCGGTCTCTGAGAAAACTCGATATAAACCGAGAAAAGTCATCATCGACACCAAAAGCAGTAAGTTTTGCCAGTAGTGCAGCATGCCACACTCTGTCAAATGCTTTGGAGATATCTAGAGCCACCACTTTCGCCGAAATGATGGATTGAGTGGCACCATATCTCGAAGAGGTATGCCAAAAGATCTCCAGTAGAGCGACCTTTACGAAACCCATACTGACGATCACAAAGTAATTTATGAGACTAATGTGCTGTTCATAGAACACAGACGAGCTGTTGCTCTAGAAAATTTGTATGAAAGTTACTCAATTTTTTGAGTGATTTCCATATAAAATTTTTTAGACGAGTGCTCGTCTGTGTTCTATGAACTGCACATAAGACGAAATAGCGGTCGTTACGGCCGAAATGTGTAGTCGAGCTATCGAAAATAGAATCCACTGAAACGACCACTACTGCGATGCCGCCGGTGGCCATATGAACAAAGTCAAGTTGCATTTATAAACGTTTTGATTGTATTTCAAGCCGATTATAAAGCTTTGGAAATAGTATATCAAATGGTTTGTGTCTTATTGGAAAACTCGATGTTAGTAAGGATTAAAAAGTAATAATTTTTGATCTGACGTAGTAAATATATGCTAAAGTATTCTTTTTCTGTGCTGTCCACAATTTACGTCTTAAATTGTTTTAAAATATCTACACATACGAGTACATATCCATTTTCCTGTTTAATCTGTGTTAATCTTTTTTCAAATGAATTTGAAAAGGATGATACGAGTGAGTATTCATTCTTTCGTTGGTTTCCTAGTTTTTGTTTTTCAGTTTCTTCATTATTCTTTTCTTTTACGTGTTACTGAAAACACGATATTCTACTTTATCGAATCTTAAATCAAAAACATCTTATTCAAATTGACATTTTAAGGGTAAAATTAAAATAAAAAAAATGTAATAAAAAAAAGCAAAATCTATGTTTTTGTCCTTCTTTAGTTACTTGGATACATATTTAATATGAAAGAAGAAAAGCACGCACGTACAAAACATTTTTAGTTTACCTTTCAAAGTAACACCCTTCCTTCGTGCTGCCTGCCTGCCTGCCCTCCATTTTTCAAATGTCGTTTGAAATTTTCTACAAGGAAACAAAATTAACTATTTATGCATGAAAAGTTTTCTAGTATTTAAAAGAATTTTGGTGTTTCTCTGCTTTTTTTTCTCTTTGTCACTTCCTTGGCGAACAGTAGAGTATCGCTTTTATCTAGTCATATCCTTTTTATTTATTGCTGGTGTTGTGTAAGTCTTTCGTAACGTTTTTGGTTGTGGCCCGGTAACACCCTTTTTTTTACTTTGTTGGAAGCTTTTAAAATTCTAGAGAATATTTATATTGCAGTTTTGGTTTTTGTTTTCTTTGTTTGTGCTGCTGTTTTTTTATTATTTTTATTTTTATAATATAAATCCGGGTGTTGCAGTGTTGGATGTCAATAGAAAAAAACAAAGGAGAGCAAAAAAAAAAAAAGTTGCTGGTTTTTAAAACAAACAATGCCAAGAAATAAAGAACTATTCATGTTTTAAAGTACAGGATGTTGCAAGAAAATTAATTTTAAGAAATAAATTAAAAAGATTTTTTTTTATTCTTTCTTTGTGTAAATTCATGCTTAAACGTATTAGAAGAAAGAAAGGCATGACATCAGCATTTCCAGCAAGTTTGTTGTGCAGTGTTTTATTAAAACGCCTCCATAAACGTGGTGTATTGCAGAGATCTGCACCGGTGCAGCGCAACCATAAGTACCCAATCATTTTCACATTCAAGTATTTTAAATACTCTTTAAAATTGACGCCGTGGTCAAATTTTAGCCTGTCGTTCGCTTGCGAAATCTTGATACATCAAAAATGTATCCAATCACTTTCGTGTCTTGTGTATTTTTTTAAGAGTAAAAGAAACGACCACAAAAAAGAGTGTTTGCAATCGATGAATGCTAACTTTCTTATGGTGTTTACTTTTCTGATAAAAATGTTACACCTATGCTACATATAGTGTTTCAACACGTTCTTTTCTAAAAAATTTGATACACTATTAAAGGGTATCATGTTCTTTTCAAAACATGTTGCACTTAAAACTGGCAAAACATGTAACATGTCCTACACTGTACTTCGAGTAAGGTGGAGATACTGCCCTTTTTTACATCTTTGTTTCATATGAGTTTATGTAAATTTGAAATTCTTTTGTTATTGTAGATGAGTAAACGGTGCTGCTGATGATAGATTTTATAAGATAAAAATAGTGATTAAAACGTTGGTATGTTAAAAGTAGTCATGATATATTTGAAACGCTAAGTGTACATTATTATTAAATGGCACTTTGGTAGCATTTTTTGTTCTGTTGTACTAATAACATTTGTTAAGGGTGATGGTAATCGGAAAAAAATGATAAACATTAAACATTAAACATTTTATATCAGAAAAGAAAACACCATTAGAGTTTACACATGCCGCTGCCAGTTCGAAAAACTCAATACATTCACAATTTTTCACTAATACACTCACATTTTTCGCAATGGCAGCTTCAGTGGCAGCAATTTTTGCATGCGAGTGAAAATTTTGCATTTGCCAAATTGCAACTGAATGTCAAGATGATAAACAATGTTACCCTGCCATGAACTTAATGCAAATTATCTGGATTAAAGCAAAATGTAATTACAAATTTTAGCTTCTCATATCTTTTAATAAGATTTTTTTCTTGAAGATTTAAAATAATATGTAAAAAATATTAAAGAATAATATGTATAAAAATAAATTTTAAGCCTTTCCCCAAACATGTGTTCTTGCGATGTGCTGGGTAACTCTATTTTGTAAAGAGAAGACAAATTCAACATGGAGGCAAAATTCGAGAAGTAAACAAATTGTTTGAAGTATACGCTTCGACGGCATTTGAAAAAGGAAATTGCAATAGCATGTGTAGACATAAAAGCGAGTGGCAAGAGATTTGACTATTTCGAAATAATTTTCGTTGATAATACGTATACAAAATTTGCATGCCACTAATTGCGGGTGTAAATGCAGCGTTGCAAAGTATATGGCAGAAGCATATGGAGTTCACAAAACTGAATTACGTTCATCTTTTGCATCACACTTCTCTGTATCTATTTTATTTTTTAGTGGTAAATCAAACATCTGCCGTCATTGTCAAATTACATTGCAAACATTTTAATTAACAAAATCAGTGCTAAAGGTAAGAATACCTATATAGCGTAAAAGAAATTTTCCAAGTTTAAAAGTTTTTGTTAGGTTAATTCATATTAAATTTCTCATCTATCGAATTCTACGATGAAATAAGAAAACTCTTTCCTTATGTCAGAAAAAGGCATAATATAATATTGTAAGGATTTATAGAAGCTAAAGTTTTAAAGTCATCTTTAAATTTAGTCTCCTTAAAATATCAGCACACACATTTACATACAAATTTGTATAATTTTTGGTTTACAATTATACATATATATTTATACATAAATACTTCTTTCATTTCCCACATAAATTAACTTAAAAAAAGGAAGTATGCATGCAGTAAAAATGTGATCTACAACAATCGTCAAAAACTCCGTTCTTTCTCCTACTCTATTTCTTATTTTCCTCAACGACCTTCTCCATCAAACTTCAAATCCTATACACTCTTTCGCGGATGACAGCAGCATTTGTTACTCGTTCTCTTTTAGTTATAGGCCCAGCCTATCAGAGATCGCTGCCAAGAGGCAAAATATGGACGATTCACTGAATAGTGATCTTCTATTAATCTCCGACTGGGGTCGTAAAAACAGGGTCGCCTTTAACGCTCGTAAAACCCAATGTTGCTTATTAACGCACAAACAAACGACCGCAAATGCTGCTTCATCTGTACTTATGGATGGTATAAATATTGAGGAATCGGAAGCTCTTAATGTTCTTGGTATGAAGATACAGTGTGATGTTCGCTGGACTGAACACATTTTTCATATCTCTAAAGAAGCATTCAAGTGTCTTGGTTTTTTGAAACGGTGTAAGATGTACTTCAGTCCATCCGACCTCCTTACTATTTATACCACATACATCCGACCGAAAATGGAATACAACTCTCATGTTTGGGCCGGTGCCTCAAAGTCTATTTTGGGGTTACTCGACCGTGTGCAGGAGAGGGCGAAGAAGCTCATCAGTGACAGTAGGGTATCCAACTCTATTGATTCACTGGAGCATCGACGCAGTGTGGGGTGCGTTACTCTGTTCTATCGTTACTACAATGGATTTTGCTCTGACGAGATTAGGGATCTTGTTCCCGAAACTCGCACCTTTTTACGTAATACGCGCTCATCGTCCAGAGCTCATCCATTTGTGGTTGATTGCCCGGTGAATCGTACTACGCATTACAGAGAGAATTCGTTTTTCAGCCGTACGCTTCGTCTGTGGAACAAGTTGCCTGCAGACGTGTTTCCTGTCTGTTATAACGTTGGAAAGTTCAAGTCAAATGTCCACAAGCACTACTCCCTCTTTCCACCTCCTCACAACCTATTTTCCTAGTTCTGGTACAATGCACTGCATATATAGGGGTCATCCCCTGAGTACTGGTCCAATAAAAAAAAAAAAAAAAAAAAAAACAGACCTTAAATCTTCAAATCGTCAAAATGCTATTTTCAGCACCCAAAATCATCCTAACGACGATAAATCATCAAATATGGCAATATTGCATACAAATATTATTTTCGTTGTTAAAAAAAAGTACGAGTCCGATTGCCAAATGTGGAACAAATAAGTGAGAAACCAAATCAAGCAGCCATCGCATACAAACATATATGCTATATACTCTAGTTAGCAGACGCAGGCTCTAATGAGTAAAAAACATATTTGTGCAAACAACTCGATTTAAGACGTGTGTACTTATATCATTAAAAAAGCCACCGGTTGCAGATCTCTGGTGTATTGCAAACCTACATAGATATCAAGGCAGTTGAAAAATCGTGACAATTGTAAAGAAAAAATCGGGGAAAATGTTACTAGATTTTTAAAACGATTTCCGCAAAACTTCCTCTTCAAATGCTAAACTTGTTCAGTCCTTTGCTAACAGCCTGACAAATTCCATCTTGATCATAACAACTGTTTAGAAAAGGCTGATCTATATCTTTAAGCTCCTGGCTGGCCCGCTGGCTTGACTTGACATAAATGACTGTTATTTATTATAGTCTTGTAAATGAAAACAAGAAAAGTTGGCAGGTCTGGTAAGAAAACTTAGTTTTTATCATTAAATGAATTGCTCAAATTTTTATATTTAACCATTAACTATAACACAACAATAAAATAATTTGTGGCTTCACTTTATTTTGGTTTAGCTATAAAAATTAAATTAATATAATTCGACCTTACTTTTTTTTTATTCACTGGCCACCAACCAGTTCAGTGAGTGAGTTGATGTCTACTAAAATCTTTTCAATAAAACTTTGAACATTTCAACACTTTAATTTTGAAGTTATTAAAAACTTTGCCTTGGCTTTTTATGGTTCATATTATTATTATTTTTTACTTTAATGTATAGACGAAAGCTCAACAATATCGTATAAAACTCTATTTTGTAAAAATGCCAAGTTTAACAAAAAAATAATAATAACAACACCAACAAAATCAAGACCAATTCAAAGTGTAATAAAAATACAATTTCAGTACGTTGTTGTTTCCTATTATTACAATTCTGCTTTTTTTCCCTCGTTTTAATGCTTCAAATATTATTTTCGACTTTACGTTGTGTGTAAATAATAATAAAATAAATAATACTGCAACAGCAACAACGAAAACTTAATAAAGAATCTTTAGTCTGCCACATGCAGTGGTTGTTATTGGTTTGCTACAACAAACATCTTTATAAATACTTGTACCGTAAAAAAAAAAAAAAAACAAAAGTAAGATGAGCACCAAGAGTCAGTGTAAACACTGACTTTAAGCAGAGGCTTAAAGGAGTGGATTGGTATAAGCAGACACCTCAACCTATGATCAGCACCAGAATTCGAATTTCAAGTTGTCTCAAAGTGCACGTTGGTCCCCGTTTTGCTAATTTGGTTTTGGCGAAGATTCCAGAAGTTCCAGCACTTCCCAAGTCATGAATTTTCTTCCCGAAATCTTGATTACCTACCCAATCGAGGAACTCCTCCCCATCTTTATTCCACAAAGAAGAGTGTCATTAGGGTTTTGTTTATCACCTGGGTATACTTTTTTCTATTTTTTTCCGTGTTTTCTTTACATATTCACTATTAAATTGGTTTAAATTTGTTTAAGCAATTTATCAACTTGCAGTGTGGCTGGTGTTCGACCGATTTTTGTTAGCAGTGTACATGATACAAACAAAATGGTAACCGCTTCGCTACAACAATAAAAATAAAAACAGGTATAGGGTGTTTTTTTAAGCCCGATAGAACTTGAAATTGTAAAAAATAACACAAAAAATTAAATTGTAATCAAAATTTTTTTTTATTCGAAAGATCAATACGTGACATTAACATTTGAAAATGATTTCGGGCATATGGGCACCGCGGCTGTTCTTGACGAAGCGCATTCTGGACGTCCAATTTTGGGCCACTTTTTCGAGCACTGCTGGCCGTATGTCACGAACAACACGAACAATGCTGGCCTCCAAGGCGTCAATTGTTGCTGGTTTATCAGCATAAACCAGTGACTTCACGTAGCCCCACAGGAAATAATCGAGAGGTGTCAAATCGCACGACCTTGGAGGCCAATTGACAGGTCCATTTCTCGAAATCAACTTATCGCCAAATTTTGATTTCAGTAAGTCGATGGTTGCGTTCGCCGTATGGCACGTAGCGCCATCCTGTTGAAACCACATCTCCTCCGGATCAATGTCATCCATATTTTCAAACAA
This sequence comes from Thecocarcelia acutangulata, assembly GCA_914767995.1. NCBI lineage: Eukaryota > Metazoa > Arthropoda > Insecta > Diptera > Tachinidae > Thecocarcelia > Thecocarcelia acutangulata. The sequence goes on along the minus strand of OU612094.1, from coordinate 30,942,660 downwards.
AAAATCATTGATCATGGTGCGGTAACGATCTCCATTGACCGTAACGCGAGCTCCGGCCTCATTTTTGAAGAAATAAGGTCCGATGATGCCACCAGCATGAAAACCGCACCAAACAGTGCATTTTTCTGGATGTAATGGAGTCTGTAGGGTCTCTTGTGGATTGGTCTCACTCCATATGCGGCAATTTTGCTTATTAACAAACCCGTTAAGCCAAAAATGCGCCTCATCGCTGAACACAATTTTGCGTCTATAAGTTGCGCGAATCGACGACTGATTTTCAAAGTAAATTTGGATAATTTCGTAGCGTTGTTCAAGCGTGAGTCTATTCATGATGATTTGTCAGAGTATACTGAAACAAATAAAAAAAATGTTTCATCAAAATTTAATTTTTTGTGTTACTTTTTACAATTTAAAGTTCTATCTAGCTTAAAAAAACACCCTTTATTTTGTTGGTGTAAAAGGAGAATTCACACTTCAGCTGTCAAAAGTGGTTGATAAAGAACATGTACAAAAATTTCAATGGCGCCGAAAAAGGTAAACAAAACTTGACAAAGAAAGTGCCGGCGGATTGACCGAATTTGCCTGAATTCGCCGATTCATCCGCCTAATAATGAATTCGCCTTGGCAGTGCCGAAGTTATATACACTGTCAGTTTTAATAATATAATTCCGACACTTTAAATGCAGTGATAACGTTTGTTTTTTACCCTGTTGTAATTGATAGGTTGAAGTCAACTGTCCATAAACCCTACTCCCTCTTTCCTGGTACTCATAAGCCATTTTCCCAGTTCCAGTCCAAGATCCTGCATTTATATTGGTCATACTCCACGTGCTGGTCCAAGATAAAAAAAAATTTGATTCAAAAAATGTTTTCTGTTGTGCTGCACCAGGACCTACAATGTAAATGGAACAACTACATGACGTGAACTAGTTCACTGCTTATCAAAACCTCCACGTAAGGGTGCAATACCCTGCATTTATGGGGATTATACCTTGCATGCTGATCCCAGATAAAAAAATCTGATTCAGAAATGTTTTCTGTTGTATTGCAGCAGGATCTCCACTACTAGTTCACTACTCATCAACACCCCTAAGTGGGTTGAAACAGGATCAGTTTTTGTTTTATGTAAAAACCCTCTTCTAACGGAATGGGCGAGTAGGTTTAAGAGCTGATGCTCTTAGTGGGCTTCAGCCTTTCCAACTCAATAAGCCTTGTCTTCCATTGATTGCTGAGAAATTGCTTACAGGAGGGATCAGATGGCACAAACTCCTGAACAAGGGGTTACCCATATGGCTACAAACATATGGCACGAATTGCTACATGTATGTGCCTGGTGAGCTACACCGGGGTGCTGGTGAATCGAGAGTAATTCACTCCGTGGAATTGGTCCATCATCAGATAAGGCCGTAAAGCCAGGTGCTGATCAAATCAATATCACTCTCTCTCTCTCTCTCTCTTGTAATTCCTCCTGCATGCTATATTCCTCAGCCGCGAGGAGCAGGTGTTGTCTTCGTATACGCATAGCTAGAGCACTCTGCTTTTTGGTTCATAGAGGGATAGAAGTTCCTCGTTTGTTATAGCGAATAATGGTAATGAATGCATTTCATTACCTTGTAGTGTGAAAGATTTCGGACTAAGTTTGACTAATCTGAGCAGTGTCGAAGGTATATAGACTGGGCACTGATCAGTTTTAACTAATTTCATTCCAACACTTTAAATGCTGCCATAGAGTTTGTTTTCGTCTTTCATGTTGTTATTGTTAAAGTTAAACCTCCACAAACACTACTCCCTCTTTCCTCCTCATCATAACCTATTTGCCTAGTTCCAGGCGCTGCATATGTAGGGGTCATCCCCTGAGTACTGGTCCAATACAAAAAAAAACACTCTACTATTCCTTCTTTCCTCCTCATCATAACCTATTTTCCTAGTTCCAGGCGCTGCATATGTAGGGGTCATTCCCTGAGTACTGGTCCAAGATAAAAAATCACTTTAGAAAGGTACATGACATATGTTTTGTTAAATTTCCGAAACCCTTACCAAGGGTTGATTGGCAGAATGGGGATTGGCAAAGACCACGAAAGGTTCTGCTGGTAGAGCATCCTGGTTCTGATTATGGTTGAGGTGTCTACATCTTTGCTGACACGTTCTGGAACCCCCCGGGGAACAGGTTTTGCCTTGGCGTATTCCTAACTTAGGCGCTCTGTTTTTCGGGGAAAAGAGGGGAAGGGGTCCCTCGTTTGGTGCGGCAAACAAAACTCCAGGAAGCCACATGACTTATGTTGTGTTGGCTTCCGAAACCCTTACCAAGAGTATAAATTGGCAGAACGGGGATCAGCATGGCCCCCGGGAAGTTCTGCTTGCGGTTCGACCCGGGCTGATCATAGTTGAGGTGCCTACCTTGGCTGAAACGTTTTGGCTGTGGTTGAAACCTAAAACGCAGGAAGGGAGTGTTAACTCCAAACCATTGTTTGGGTTAACAATCTCCCGAGGATCTGTTGCCTATACAACAGATACGTGTACTGTAAGGAACCAGTGGTGATGATTGACGGGTGAGTTGGTTTAAGGGCTGATGCTCTTAATGGGCCTCGGACTACCAACTCATTAAGCCTTGTCCTCCATTGATTGCTGGGAAATTGCATACATGAGGGATTAGAAAGCCCGAACTCCTCAACAAGAAGTTGTTCATATGACCGCAATCATATGACAAGAATTGCTACCTGTGTGAGCCTAGCAAGCCACACGGGGGCGGTGGTGAATTGTGAAAAATTCACTCCGTGGAATTGGTCCACACCATCAGGTTAGGCCGGCAAGGCAGTTACTGATGTAAATCATTTTCACAGTTGACACGTTCTGGCCGTGGTTTAAATCTAAAATCGCAAGGAAGGTAATTAGTTTCCCTGATAACTTTGGTACCTTAACTGGATTTAAACAAAACATTTTTTTAAAATCCAATTCATCCACAAGTAGTGCACAAATCCAAACACAGTGTAAAAAGGCTCTAAACAAAACTAAAATATTCCTCTTAACAACAAAATACGCAACACACTTTCCCACATTCATACATATCGCTTTTGCAACAACATAGCAGGCACATATGTGCTCGTAATACGACTAACAGACAAAATGACTGGTTGGCTGTCTGGCTGGCAGGCTGGAAGACAGGCAGGCAGGCTCACTGAATGAATTCAATGTTTATCTGGGAGTACACAAGTATGCGAAAGGAACAAAGTCAAAGTATTTAAAAAGACCAAAAGCGAAAAAAACAGCATGAAAGCGCCATGCCGACGTTAAAATGTCGTAAAACATTAATCGTTGTCGGGGCATTTACAAAAGGAACTCTGAATGTGAAACAACGTCAACCAGAACAGCAAAAGTAAAGAGAAAAAAACTCCAAAAGAATATATAAAAAAAACATAAAATAAATAAAATACCGACAACATTCAATAACACACAATATTGAGGTAGTCTTTAGTTGGCTGGTTGGTTGTCTGTCCGGTTTGCTTTTTCTCCTCCCGTAGCCGATATTGCCATTAGAGGAGGATGAGATGTGCAGGGGAGTAATAGTTTCGGGCAATAAAAAAATTTCCTTTTTATTTATTTATTTTGTTTGTTTTTTTTTTTGTTCTACTGTGCTTTTTATTTAAGGCATAAACATATTTTTTAAATACTTGCCACTATAATATGGTGTTTTTCGTATTATAAAAACACATTCATATGTACATACATATAATCATACATACGTATGTACACATTCATATGAATGTACTCGTACTCGTATGTTTAAAAATTCAAAAACGGTGTGGGTTTTTATTTGACTATATTTTACAACTTTTTCTCTTTCGAAAATTTCAAGTCAAAGTAAAAGTTCTTTATCATTTGTGGTCCATTAAATTTGTGAAATTGCATGTTACCAGTACATATCTGGCTAAGATGTGTTGACTGCTTTTTTATGAAAGAGCCGTCTCAAGTTACACAAGGGGAGAGAAAGTTTAAAAAAGTTGCTAGCTTCCTAGCGGTATAATCACATGACTGAAACGAAAGAGAGTGTGGGCCTTGCAATTTCTCCTAGGCCTTCATTGGAGAACTATGGTTTTATACATTTCATTTAATGGACTGAAATATGATAGAATTACAAATTACACCATTTCAGATACAAAAACTTAGTTTTCTGGGCATGTTGCTCTAGATCAGGGGTGCCCAAAAGATGTATATGGAAGAGCAAACACTAATACATGTAAGGAAAAACTAATTTTATTTAATAATTTCTGTTGTAAAAAGCAAAATGGTATCATACGTTAAACACAAACAAAATCTACACTGATAATCGCTGTCGTCAATGTTTAGTACCAGGTCACACACAGCAGCTTTAGTTGGGCAATTCTTGACTTATAGAAACTTTCGGTGAGGGAAATAAAAAGGGAAAAAGAATTGCCGGTACTCGGCAACTTTCAGCAATTCCTTACTTTGCTCTCATGTGTGTATGTGTGTGTTTGCATATACAATGTAAATTGTATGAAATAATAAGTAGAGAAAGCTCAAGAATTGCCGAAAAAAGTTTTTGTTGTGGACAAGAAAGCAATTCCAAAAGAAAATTGCTAAAAAGTTCGGCAATTAAAATCGCTTTGTCTGACCTTAGACTTACCAATAAAGCATGCGAAAGTGTTACTTTGCATTTGTGTGCGTAAACACACACATGTGTATATTAAAGCGCACAGCGGAGAAGCAAGCCGTATCGGCGCAACCGCCGATTAGACGCGCCACCGATTTTTTTATAGAGAAATGCTTGAGTTTGTGGCATCTCCAAGTTCTCAAAATCGTAATGACTCCAGCATAGCACTGGAAATTAAAGTATATTTTGACGTACCGTAAGAGGAAATCGAGTATTTGGAATGGTGGGGAAACAAACAACAGGTATGTACTATTTGTAGTCTTTGCTATAGCTAAGTGCTTTTACAAAACCAAATGAGCACCTTCTTCTCTAGATGATTGCAAAATAAAGGGTGGTTAAATTTGAAGGACCGAGATTGATTTTGAATAAAACACAAATTATTTTTGGAATTATTGTAATTTCTTTTTATTATAGTTCAATTATGTGTGAAACAAAATATCGGCACACCTCCCAATACTAGCACACCTCTATCGTATGGTACAAATTTTCTATGACGCCGAGGCATATGCCGTTAATGTGCTGAGTTATCTGATCTTTTAGCTTTTGAAATGCTGCTGGCAAAAGAAAAAATTCCAACTGTGTCAAATCACGTGATCTTGGCGGCCAATTAACATTATAAACGGCTTGTTTTCCATGTTTTCAAGCTGTCTACATGTCGACAATTCATAGGCCCTGCCCTAATCATCCGTAGACTTGGAAACTTTTGATAGATATTCTCAAACATTCAACTTTATATCTCAATATTTTAAACAAATTACAGAGAATTAAAAAAAAATTTTTTTTGTATTATAACCTGTCAAAACCCAAAAACAAACTTTTTCTTCTGCACACGTCCCTATTATTCCTTACATATAGACAGACAGCTATGGAACGTAGAAAACAAGCTGTTTATAATTTTTATTTTATATTATATTATGATTATCTCGACTATATGCGCTATAAATGAAGTGGTGAATGGGCAATTATTTATAAGTTTAAAAGTTTTATTTTTTAAATTTATTTTTGTATTTTCATTTGTTACGATTTTACTAATGCTCAAAAACCGGCAAGTGCTTTTGCAGCCATTTAGTTTCGTTTTAAAATCAACACGTTTCCATTGTTTAATTAAATTTACGTTCGATTTTATCTTTTTGAATTTATAAATTGGTGTTAATTTTCCTAAAGTCTTTAATTTCTTTAGCGAAAATTAAAAGTTAAAATAGCACATTTACTCCCTTCAAATATTCTAATAAACATTTGCTTTGCAAATTCACCCACTTTGCAACTTGCAACGAAAAATAGCAACACCATCATTTGTCTTGTCATGTTGCATAATTTTCAAGTTGTTTTATAAAATCTTTCCTTTTTTACATCATTTAAACTTCCAAGTCATTTCCCATGTTACAATTTTTGCATACAGAGCGTTACACAATTTCTTTCACAGCTCTTTTATATACTTGGAAAACTAAAAAGTTTATTTGAAAAGAAATACTCGTATTTACAAAAAAAAACACACACACAAATCTTTTTACTTGAGTTCTTTTCTATACTCATATGCAGCAGGCAAACAATACGATTCTAAAGAATTTATTTCTTTTCTTACAAATTTATATACAGACATACATTTATTTCCCCACTTGTACGTCTTCCTTCCAAGGAACCAAGAGAAAATTTTCAGAAAATAAATAAAAGAAACAAAACAAACTAACTGAACAGAAGATGAAATAAAATCCTCAGGGAGTGGTTTTCATACACAATAGTCATGCAATTCAAACAGTGAGTTGAAATAAAAATAAGAAGAAGCTGAAGAAGAAAAAAACAACTAAAATACGACGAGTACAATAAAATAAAAACATGTACTTTAGTTTTAAAAACAATTTTTTTGTTTTTTTTCTCTTTAATTTTGTATTTTTCAACTGTTCTCTGCTGCTTGCTCGGCTCTGCTCTGCGCTGCTCCTCTTGCTGTTTTAACTTGAAGAAAAGCAGAAAACAGAAAAAAAAGTTCTTAATAAAACAGATTGCACGACATGTTGTCTAGTATTTTATTTTTAAGAATTATTATAGTGCAGAATACGAAAATGCATCATACTTGTACTTTACAGTGGCTAAAGCACATGCATCACCCCCTCTTCCCCTACCCCATCATGTTTTCTTCAACACAAAACATATTGAAAAATAAAAAAAAAAAAGAGTCCTTGGTTGTTTTCTTTAAAATAAAAATAATTTATTCACATGGTCTTTTATTTATTTTTATTGTAAAATTTTATTATTTTTTTTTTTTTTGTAATATTCATCTGTATTTTTATTTATTATTTCTTTTCTTTGTATTTGTTCTCAAAGTAGTTGTGCTTTTTGTTGTAATTTTTATATTATTATTATTGCTGCCGCTGCTGCTGCTTTAGTTTTCTGCTTCCTCATGAAAACAATTTTGAAAACTAAGTGAAGGAGAAGCAGAGAAAAGAAACACAAAACTACTTTAAAACTACTGTATGAATTCAAGATCCTTTGTGAGTGCAGCAAGATTGAGTTCAAATATAAGAAACACATTTTTATTAAATGTCAATATTGATTTTTGTTTTTTTTTGTTTGTTTTCTAAGTATGTTTTATTATTTCAATAGAAATACAAGACGTTGGACAGTCGAATTTTGCAGGGACGGCCAACTGGCGTACATTTTGAATTTGATTATTTGGTATTTCTAAAACTTCGTATTATCTCTAAAGTTTTGTTACTCAACTTCTAATACAAGATTAAAAAGGGATATACACGGTCAAAATGCTTAACAAGCATGGTAATAAAGGGTGGTTAAATTTCAAGGGCCGATGTTGATTTTGAATAAAACACAAACTATTTAGGAAATTATTGTAATTTTATTTTATTATGATATATTGGTATTACTCAATTATGTATGAAATAAAATATCGGCCAATTGAATTTGTTGCTCAAAAGAGCAATTATTTCGTTAGCTGTGTGGCAAGTAGCACCGTCCTGCTGAAACCACATTTCGTCTACATCCATATCTTCCAATTTGGGCCATAAAAAATTCGTTATCATCTCACGATAGCGAACACCATTCACAGTAACTGCCTGACCGGCCTCATTTTGGAAAAAATACGGCCCGACGATGCCGCCAGCACATAAACCGCACCAAACAGTCACTCTTTGTGGGTGCATTGGTTTTTCGATAGTCACTCTTGGATTCTCATTCGCCCAAATGCGGCAATTCTGTTTATTGACGAATCCACTGAGGTGAAAATGTGCCTCATCACTGAAGATGATTTTTTCGAAAATTGATCATCCACTGTTGCCATTTCTTGTCACCATTTTGCCCATTCACGGCGTTTGGAATGGTCAAGAGGCTTTAGTTCTTGAGCCAATTGCATCTTGTAAGCGTGTAAATGCATAATGTTCATCAACGACGAGCGTGAGAGATGCAATTGTTGGGCTCGACGACGAGTTGAGGTGGACGGCTCTTCAGCCACACTATCGCGAACAGCAGCAATATTTTCTGCAGTACGAGCTGTACGAGTATGCACTGGTGTTCTCACATCTTCTACAGACCCGGTTTGCTCGAATTTGTCCACGATTTTTGCGATTGTACGCACATTTGGACGATCAAATTGACCAATTATTTATGCTATGAAAAATTTGTTGTTTTGCATTTTAAAATAATATTCTAAAAATATTTTAAATTGTTTTGATTGAGTTTTAGCACGCTGTCAAATGCGGTTGTTCTGCCCTGTGGCGTTCACAAGAATCCTTTACATGTTTGTAAAAATGTAAAATAATTGAAAATACGAAATTGGTTATTGTAATAAGAAATTTCCGAAAGAAAAAAAAAAATATAAGAAATAATATGAAGTTTATATTTGCATTGCTCTTTAGAGAATAATGAATAAAGTTATCAAAGTTCAGTCCAGATATTGTTGCAACAACAGTAACTTTTTGAATAAAAAGAAATAATGAAAATATGTCTAAACATATCTTAGAGTAGAATATTAAATTATAAAATGAAAAAGATGTTGAAATATTTAATAAGAATTAAACAAGTAAAGTAAAAGCATTTTATGTGACAAACAGATATCGTTATTTGTCGCCATTGTGATGGAACGTTTTCAAGACCCAAGTGAGCTGGGGAATCTAAGCTACTTTTTGAAGAATCTAACGGCGTGCCTACCTATGGTTTGGAGACAATTGGTTTGGAGACTTTTACAGCACAAACATTATTGCGCCGAAAAATTTAATTTTTTAAGGTTTTTGCCGGTGAATAGTAAAAATAACTAATCAATAGCGTTTGATTCTATCAGAATCTTTCTTTTTTTAGGTGCGTTCAATTCTTTTTATGTTTAATAACGGAATTTGCTGTATCAATTAATGATTTGTTTGTGTATACAGTGGTGGACATGTAATTAAAACATAAATGTGATCTTTCATTCTTTCGATGTTTTACATGAAGTATTGTTATCTCCGCAGAATTTTTCCACAGCAAAGACAAGTTTGATATCTTTTGCATTTGGTTCTTGCTTTACTTTCAGTTTTTGTTCAATTTTCTTTAAAAAGTAAGCCATTATTTAGTGAAAGGAACGTTTTTCAAGTGGACACATAATTAAAACAATTTCAGTTCTGCTATTCTAATATCTAGTTTTGTTTCGTTGAGAAAATATTTTAATAGGTATATTTTAAATGATATCCGTAAAATTGGATGCCAATATGACCAAGAAGAAAGGAAAATATCATTAAATTAATGAGAAAATACATTTCTCAATTACTTATTTGCTCTAGAGGAAATGTGTCTAATGCAATGAATCATTTTGATAAATTTGGGAACTCAAATAATGTATACAGAGCCTCCTAATCACGTAAACCCACCAGAGACAAAAGAATATTCTCAAGTGCCTCTAAAGCTGAGCTCTTAACAGCTAAAAGTTGAATTAGATTCATCATATGGTTTCCATATATCATCTAGAACTATTGCACTGAGGCTTAATGAAACTGCTTTACGTGGATGCATCGCAAAAAAAAAAACTTTCGTCTCCGAAGAAAATGTTTAAATCCAGATTGGATTTTGTCAGAAAAACATACGTCAACTCAAGTTTTTATAATAGTCAGCAAACATTCATCATTTACACTGACTTCAGTAAAGCTTTCGATAAGGTAAAGCATGACCTATTGATTGAGAAGCTTTAAACAGTTGGATTTAATGGAATCTTCTTACTTTGGATTGAACCATATTTGAAAGGCCGCAAACAGTGCTTTATTTTTAATAATTCTAAACCTCGTTATTTTAAAGTAACTTCTGGTGTTCCTCAAGGCAGTCACTTTGAGCCTATTTTATTTTTGATATTTATAAATGATCTCCCCAGTGCCATAGAATTCGGTAATATTCTGATATATGCGGATGATGTAAAGATTTTTTCAAGCATTGCAAAACTAAATGATGCAACTTGTCTTCAAACTGACTTAAACAACTTTTTCGATTGGTGTTCCGTAAGCCTTATGGAATTAAATCTAAATAAAGGTAAACTCATGACTTTTACTAGATATTCGCCATTTTATTAATGGTACTGAGTTAATAGCTGTTGACTCATGTGTTGATCTTGAAATTTAATTTTAATTTAAACGTTACGTTCGCTGTGAACAAGGCGAATAGTGTATTATGTTTCATAAAACGATGGGCTAAACATTTTAATGATCCCTATGTGACGAAGGATAAAACGATGTCATAGGCCAAAAATGCCCAAGCCCTATGCGCTTGGTGCTCATTTGTTTTTGTGAAATCATTTCGGTATAGGCTGTGCGCTGTGAATATTAACATGTGTGTACACACACAAGTGCAAAGCAACAACACTTTCGAATGCCGTGTTTATTAAATAAAATTAGTTTTGCCTTAAATGCATTGGTGTTGGCTCTTCCATAAAGAACTTTTGGGCACCCCTGTCATAGACAATTCAAATAACAATTAACTGAAGCTTTTGGCTTATCTGCAGAGTTCCGAAAGTCGATCTTGTTAGCTCTACCAATCCGTAATATCGTTCGCAATGCTATATATTTAAGAACAAATTGACTCCACTCAGTCTGCCAGCATACAGCATTCAACAAAACTATCTATGACACGCCTCTAAACACAAAAGAAACTCTGGTTATAAAGTGCTATGCTATTTTAGCAGTTCTCGTTCAACTATTTTTGTATTATAAAAAATAGAAAAAAGAACTGAATTAAAAGTTTGACTATCGTTTCATTATTTCTTGCTTTTCAACCTTTCAAAACAAAATTATGAGAAAAGTTTGCAGTTAAAGAAAATTTTATGTTTTTGCAGACAAAATTAAACATCCTCAATTATAAATAAAAAAAAACTAATCTAGTTCAACAACAATAATTTCCTGCTGTTTGCAAAAATATTTTCTTAATGTTCGTTTAATTGAAAAATAGTTTTCTCTATCTTTCCTCTTTTTTATTACACTAAAGCATAAAAATTAGTTTTCTTTTTTTTTTTTTTTTAAGACAAACATCCCTCTTCAATTTGACACTAATTAAAAATAAAACTCAATAATTTATCATTTTGTTTGAATTGCAGATTCTCTGTTTTATTTTACAATTTCCTTTTCAAACTGTTTGTATTCCTACTGAGCAGATAATTAAGTGCTTTTTTAAGTTTTTTGCTTTTTTTCTTCTTCTTCTTCTTGTATTCAGAGCTCTTACGGTTGTGCTTCAAGTCTACAACAAAAAAAAAAAAAGGCAGACAGTGAGCAGAGTTTGTGCTTAAGGAGAAGGTTGTATGTACATTTAAACCTTCCTCAATCAATAATAACGATGGAAAAACTTAGACTTTGTTGAGTAATGGGACTGGAAAAGAAGGTGGGTGGGAAAACTTTTAAACTGAAAAAAGGCGAAATGGTCGTGAGTTTATGGGGTTAGAAACAATCCGATTGCGCAATAAAATAATTATGGTTTTAACCAATGCAAGGCAATCGGTCAGCACAACTAATTCCACCGCCATTGCAGTCAAATTTACTTAAAAGAAGATGGGTGGAAAAAACTTTTAAAATTGAACAAGGCCAAATAAAATTAAGGGTTTGAAGACAATCCGATTGCGCAATAAAACAAGTAGGGTTTTAACTAACGCAATGCAAACGATCAGCACAACTAATTTCTCTGCTATTGAAAACAAATTTACTTAAAAGAAGATGGGTGGGAAAACTTTCAACATGAAAAGCTAAGTAAACCGATTGTTCAATATAGTAAAGTATGCTTCAACGATAGACTATACTAAGTTGTTATGTAAACGATCAGCACATATTTAAAATTAAAACTTTTAATATGAGAGGCCCAATAAACTTAAAAAAAGTATAAAAGGCCTCAAATACAGAATACAACAATTGTGGATGCAACAGTAAGTCATAGTAAGTTATACTGTAATAGTCAGCGCAACTAATTATCCTGCCATTACAACCAAATCGAAGGTAGGTGCGAATACTTTCAAAGTGAAAGGCTGAGAAAACTTACATAGTTAAATTATCAATACCCAGTTATAGGATGCAGTAATTATATATTCAACGGCAAAATATACTAAGTTGTTATATAAACGGTAAGCGCAACCAATTAATCTTTTATTGCAACAAATTCGCTTGTCATCGCAACCGAACTTTCTTAAAAGCAGGTGGGTGGAACAAACTTTCAACATGAAAGGCCATATAAATCGATTGTTCAATATAGTAAATTATGCTTAAACTAGCCTGTCGCTAGGTTGTTATGTAATCGTTCAACACAATCAATCTCTTATTAAGCACCCCATACACGTTTCAACACAGTTGGCAATTGAGTTGGTTTGTGTCCAAATCAAAGCGTGTTTGGCTTTGTCAGTTGATTAGTTTGGCAGTTGTCGTGTTGGTTGAAGAAAAATTAAAACGTTAAAAAAAAGTCTTTCAATTCGACTGTGTTGGGTGTGTTCGAGTCTCTTGATCTGGTCTCAAAATTTAAATTTGTAGTGTTTTTGCAAAGAGAACGTTATATGTTTTTAAAATTGTCCATAATTTCATTGAATTTAATAGTTGAATGAAAATCTTTCTACTCAGTTTACGAAGTGTGTCGGCAAAACTCTCAATTCAGTTGAAAGACTAAATTCACAATTGAATTGAAACGTGTATGGGCCGGTTTATAACCGAACCGAAACGTTTCAAAATGATAACTTTTTATATGAGTGGCCAAGGGTAAAAACCCGCCCAATTTGCAGAGTACAACAATTATGGATTTAACGGTAAGCGGTACGTACTAAGGTATAATATAATAGTCAGTGTTCACTTCAATGAACAAGGTGTTGGATTATCCATCCCTGACCTGCTTTTATTAACGCCTCGAACAATATTTGACGTTCGTGAAAAACAAAAAAAGCGGTTCGGTTATTACAACCGAACTGAAGGTGAGTAATAAAACTTTTAAAGTGAAAGAAGAAATAAACTTAAAAGGTAAAATAAACCTCAATTGTGGAATATATCAATTATGGATTCAACGCCCAGCCACACTAAGTTGTAACGTAAACGGTAAGCACCAACCAATTCATCTTGCATTGCAATTAGCTCTTCTGTCATCGCAACAGAGCTTTCTTAAAATAATGGTGGTAAAACTAGTAAAATGAAAGGCAAAGTAAACCGATTGCTTTATACAGTAACTATTGCTGCAACGAGCAGCCTAAGTTCTAAGTTGTAGTGTAAATGCTCAATACAACCAATTATTCTTCTATTACAACCGAACCCAAGGTAGGTGAAAATACTTTGAAAATGGAGGGCCAAGTAAATTTAAAGGGTAAAAGAATCTCCAATTGCCAAATATAGCAATTACGAATTCAACGGTCAGTCATACTAAAGCTACATACACACGGTTGTCCGATCTTACAATATTGCCAGTAAAATTGTCTGAAAATGTATTAGAATCGTGTGAACTGCCAATTTTTAACTTACAACGTTGCCAGAAAAACCGTGTGTATACACGGTTGTCAGATGTTACAATATTGTAAGATCTGGCAACATGCTAACAATGTAGTGACAATGAAAAATTGTCCCGCAGAAGTAAATTGTGTGTTCAGACGATCGTAAGAAAATCTTACAATTTCATTGTCAGACTCTAGTCTGACAAATAATTCATCTGACAACAAAAATTGTCAGTTCACACGCTTGTCAGATCGTTAGATGAAAAAAATTGCCAGCCATGTTGTAAGGCATTGCCAATTATGTATATCAACAACCATCTGTTTGGCAGTGTTGCCCATGAAACTTTTTACTGACAATGATGCCATTATCAGGTGCATTAATTTTTTACATCAGACAATTAAAACTAAGCTTACAATACCAGTCAATTATCTGGTAATGCCGACGAAGAGTGTTCCCACGATTGTGATTGATGCCTGACTACATTGTCGTCTTACAATTGATTGACAATGGTTTTTCTGACAACGTTGTTCACACGATTGTAATACATTTTCAGACAATTTTACTGGCAATATTGTAAGATCTGACAACCGTGTGCACGTAGCTTAAAAGTCGTTTCAGATTCACAAATGTATTTGACAGGCTTTTCGTTTAAGTTTGGCAAAAGTTTAAGCCAATCTATGCACATTATGGTTAGGCCTTAAGTATTTAGTGCTTGAGTAATCCGTACTTGAATTAAGGGCACTGCACTTGTTTCAACTACTTACCGTAATTTTGACACCGCTTGGGATTGATTTGAGTACAGCTGGATTGAATTTTCTGCTCAGTGTAAAGTAGATTTTACCCCAATCTCTATTTAAACGTTCCATTGGCCCTTTAAAACTAAATATATTATATTCCTTACAAACAAAAACATGCTGAAACACAAATCAAGAAAACTAAAAAGGGAAAAGCAGCCATCATCTAAGAGGAGAAAAAAGTCTAAGCTAAACTGAATAAGTACAAACATTGTCATTAAACTGACAAATTGCTTAATTACATACTTCCCATTATGTTGCATTGAAAATGCTATACAATCACTCAAACTAAACAGAGATATGCGATACAAACACATACTCGTATCTATGGACGGGTAAGTAATTCGTTCATTGAAACACAACTTCCACACTGCAGTCTGTGTACGAGTATAAAACAAAAAAAAAAAGACAAATATTTTGTATATTTCCTCATTTTCTTTGGAAATGAAGAAATAAATGAAAGACAATTTTTTTTTTGTATATTTTTTCTTGCAGTTGAACTGAATGGAATACAACTGCTGCTGCCAATGTGCAGCAGTTTCACATGACTAAATATTTTACATGAAATTGAAACTAAAGTTTAAAAAAATATAATAAATAAACAGAAGCGACAACAAAATTGTATAATCTTTAAATGGAAATATCTACAATGATTTAAACGAGGTCTTAAAATTACTTAAGAAAAGTATACAAAAAACTATACAGTGGGCGCTAAATGTGCCCAACAGTGTTGTCCACTTTGAATTTTTTCAACGCACCAAAATGGGGAAAATGCTTTATTTTAACTAAAACGCACCAAGTTTAGAATTTTTCTTTTCACTTTTAAAAACTAATTTTGTATTATAAAAATTATAAAATTTTTATATTAAAAACACGATAATAAAACAACATCCTTTTAAGCGGCTATTAGACGATGCAAATGATTTGTTCAATAGCTAAAATTCTCTAGTGCGATTCTGTTCCCTTTATTGAGACAATGGTATCTATCTTTACAATAGTTATAACGATATTTTATTAAATATGTTATTATACAAAACTACTTAATTTTATTTGCTGACGACCGAAATCAGCTGTTAGTTTATTTTCTATTATCAGGTGCACAAAAATACCGCTGCTGGCTGTCGTTAAGATTATATTGCAAGGGCATATAATCCCTACTGCAAGGGATGAAATATGTCGAAAAAATTGTAGGATTATCGGACCATTAAAAGTTACCTTATCGCACTACAAACCATCAAACTCGATTAAAAGCGAGTTTGATGGAACTCGAAAATTAGTTGGCTGGAGTGAGAGTCTTTGAAAGAATTTATTGCAATATACGAAAATTTACCAGAATTGTAGCAAATAAAAGATAAAAGATGAACAGTGTAGCGACTGTGAAATACCTATCGGGTGGTTAAATTTCAAGGGCCGATGTTGAATGTGAACCTTACCTAAACGCCAAGTTTTTTTTTCCAAATTTTATTTGACATTTCTCTATTTCAGACTTACTAAATTTGAACCATGGAGAGATACACAATCCAACAACGTGTTAAAGTTATCCAGACTTATTATGAAAATGATGATCAATTTTCGAAGAAAATCATCTTCAGTGATGAGGCACATTTTCACCTCAGTGGATTCGTCAATAAACAGAATTGCCGCATTTGGGCGAATGAGAATCCAAGAGTGACTGTCCAAAAACCAATGCACCCACAAAGAGTGACTGTTTGGCGTGGTTTATGTGCTGGCGGCATCATCGGGCCGTATTTTTTTCAAAATGAGGCCGGTCAGGTAGTTACTGTGAATGGTGTTCGCTATCGTGAGATGATAACGAACTTTTTATGGCCCGAATTGGAAGATATGGATGTAGACGATATGTGGTTTCAGCAGAACGGTGCCACTTGCCACACAGCTAACGAAACAATTGCTCTTTTGCGCAACAAATTCAATGGCCGTGTTATCTCACGTAATGGCGATGTCAATTGGCCGCCAAGATCATGTGATTTGACACCGTTGGACTTTTTTCTTTGGGGTTATTTGAAAGAAAAGGTGTACGTCGATAAGCCAGCAACAATTCAACAGCTAAAGGATGAGATAATTGGGCACATTAACGGCATAGAACCTCCATTATGCCTCAGGGTCATCGAAAATTTGGACCATCGGATGGAGGTGTGCCGCCGTAGTCGCGGCGCCCATTTGGCCGATATTTTGTTCCATACATAATTGAATAATACCAGTATATCATAATAAAATAAAATTACAATAATTTCCTAAATAGTTTGTATTTTATTCAAAATCAACATCGGCCCTTGAAATTTAACCACCCTTTATATACTTTATAGGGTCGCAAATAAAAACTGTAGAAATTACAAACGGAATCACAAACTTATATATACCCTTTACATTTTTATGAAGGTTATAAAAAAACCAGACAAAGATCTAGTTACAAGAAGTAAATTTATATTTTTATTTTATTGTGTAGAATGATACATTTATGTATGTAAGAGTAGTAGGAAAAAGAACAACTTCACTTTGTTTTTTATTTCATATTTTAACTTTTTTTCAGGTCTTTTGAACATATAAAAAGCTTTTTAAACTTACTACACAAATGCGTTAACAAAAGTGTGTAAACAATTTTCTTCGTCCGTCTGTCTTTTTATGTGTGTTGTCGAAAACAAAATTTGTTTTCATTTTATTTTTCGCTACACAACATAAACATTGTTGACGATGTCAACGGAATTATGTTACAAAATTTATGCCCCAATGCTGCTTGCAGCAAATAAATTGCAAACAGTTGTTGTACACATACGCTGGAAAATTCGTATGTGGGTTGATGTTAAGCAAAAATTTGCTTAAAATCAAATTTGTTTTTTCTGTTTTTGTTTTAATAAAGTTTTGAATATATATATTACTTTTTAAAGAGGAACCGGCAAAGTGGACTAGACTAAACCATACCCTGAATCTCTCCATTAGGACTTTCGAAATTTGGTATTTGTTAACGGCCTCATAGTTGAAGCTTCGTCCTTTAAACTACATGCCGTTTATTCAATTGTTTTTACAATATGACCTTAAAGCAGCGTCGGCCAAAATCTTAACTTCCTATGCTTGGGAGTGTAGAGCACAAAATTCAGCTGCTGCAACGCCCTTACATGTACACTAGAGTGGTTCGAAAAAAATAGTGCCAGCTACTCTCTAAGAGTAAAGGTAATCTAAAAAAAAATCACCAAGTAGTTGTTTTTTTTATTATTTTGCCACGCCTACAAATGCCGCCCTTTTAGTATTATGTTCATTGTCCCGCCATATGTAGTCCGATCATTACTTATTATATATCGGTGTTCGCGGCTCTGTAAGGGCTAAATTTACTCATGATTTTTAAAAACTTGGTTGGTACCCACCTCAATGCTACAGGTTTTTGAACCTAGTCTTTCATAGTCATGACTAGAATATGACGTGGCAGTTAAAAACTATTAAATACAAATGTGTAGCCCTGATGGAGTCGCGACCACCAACATAGAAAATGCAATGATCGGACTAAAAATGGTTACTAAAAGGGTGGTATTTGTAGGCGTGGCGAAAAAAATTATTTTTGGAATTGCGTTTACACGCAAGCGTTGAAGAACATTGCTTCAAGACCAGTGCTGGAACCATCTGGTCCAGGAGGAGGGCTCCGGGAAACAGGTTTTGCCCTGGTGTATTCCTAACCAGGGCACTCTGTTTTTCGGGTACAGAGGCGAAGGGGTCTCTCGTTTGTTGTAGCAAACAAAACTCTAGGAAGCCTCATGACTTATGTTATGTTGGCTTCCGAAACCCTCATCAAGTGTATAAATTGGCAGAACGGGGATCAGAAAGGCCCCCGGGTGCAATTGAACCCGGCTTGATAATGGTTGAGGTGCCTAACTTGGCTGAAAAGTTCTGGCTGTGGTTGAAACCTAAAACGCAGGAAGGGGGCGTTAGTATACTCGATAATTGTTTGGCGTGGCCTTTTTCGGAGACTAGCAACCTCTCGAGGAGCTGTAGCCTATGCAGCTGAGGAACCAGTGGTGATGGTTGACGGATGAGTTGGTATAATAGCTGATGCTCTTAGTAGCCTTCGGCCTACCACCTCATTAAGCCTTGTCTTCCATTCATTGCTGTATGCAATATACAGGAGGGATTAGAAGGCCCGAACTCCTCAACAAGAAGTTGCTCATATGACTACAAATATATGGCAAATATTGCTACCTTTGTCTGCCTAGCAAGCCACACGGGGGCGCTGGTGAATCATGAATAATTCACTTGTGGAACTGGTCCACCATCAGATTAGGCCGTAAAGGCAAGTGCTGATGTAAATCTTTTTCACAGTTGGGCCAGGAGCCTTATTTATGTCGAGATCAGCTAAGACCCTTTTAACTGCTCGAACCCGAGAAATTATCTTTGTCGAAGTACATATACTTTTTCAGGTTCAAGTAGTGGTTGACTGCTTTCCGGCAAATAGGAATTGCTTGCAAAAATTTCAGCAACCAGGTTAGCCTAGTTAGCCGGCTCGGTGAATGCTTAGCCATTCTTTAATAGGGTTGGAATTGCTGCACTACACTCATAGAAAAAAGCATTTTCATATTGATGAATTCTGACATAAATAGTATGTAAATAGTCATCAGTAATATGAAAACTGACATCAATTTCAATAACAAAAGTCATCAGACAATTTTGTCATATATTGAGTATCATCAATGCTACAACTGTGGTGACATCAATTCAATGATACATTTTATTAATAGTTATAATACATCTAAATTGTTACAATTGATTACAAAAAAGCCTAAATAGTGTTATAATATTTTCTATTTACTGTTTAAAAGGAATTTGGTTGTTAAAATTATTATTTTTAGATTTAAATTAATTTTTAAGAAGTACAAAAAAAAATATCATATTAATGACATTTAGTCATCATAAATATAATGACAGCGTAGGAGTAGAATAAAACTACGAGACAAAGAAAGAGAAAATTTTCTTGTATACAGCATACACACAATTAAAAGATGATAATGCGACACACAGACATTGATGGCAGGAAATGATCAAAAGTATTATTAGTACCTTTTTAATTCTCATTGATTTCTTGAAAATGATAGAATATAAAGTTACGTGTTTGAACATAATTTTGAAATCATTAAATTGGACCGGAGTTTATTGTTGATGATAGCGTACATAGTATTGATGATATTTCGTCATCAAATTTACTTCACGTGCCATATTGCTGATGTTAATGAGCTATCACATTAATGGGATTGAATAAAAATTATAGTAGGTCCGATGTTAGTGCGGCATTCTATTAATAATATTTTGTCATTACTTTGCCTTCCATTAGTAATATCTTCGGTATTGGAGTTTGTTTGCATTGATTACATGTTCACAACAAACGTATTCCGATAAAGCATCGCCATGATCTCAGTATGACATTTCATTGATGAAATAATTCTCATAATTGCCGCTGTTGATAATTAGAGCAACTGTTGTGATGGTTGGCATCACAGAGATGAAAAGTGTCATGGGGTCAAAAATGATGACATTTGGCATTGCATTGATGTTAAAATATATCACAGTTATAACAGGTTTGCTATGAGTGTATCACTGTTCCTTACTTTTCTTTATTCAGCATTTTTTAAATTTAGGTTTCTATATAGCACTTTTTTTTGAGAGCGTTTTCTTTTTATTATTGCCTAAGAAATTTCTTTCAGTGTTTTCACAGATAAATTTTTTTGTTCATGTTACTTTTTGCATGTACTCGTACATGTCGAAAACAATATTTTTGTAAACTTTTTGTTATAAAAATTGGATGAACCCCCCTCTAAGCACACGAGACAATAAAATAAAAAACAGAAAATGTAAAATTATAAAGAAATTGTGCAAAAATGAGTGATGTATGCGGATGAATTATTAACGTGAAGGGAGGTTTTGCTGATTTTTATACACGACGTATTCAAAAGCAATTCTTATCATAAATTTTCGTCAAATATTGTAAAATTTGCTTAATGTAGCGATAATTTATTAAAATGAACTAAAATATACAAACAGTAGTTATAACAAAGAGAATGAGATGAGTTAAAACTTTAAAGCACGAAAGGCGGTACTTTGTTTTGTGCAGTATGATGGATCATTTTGGGAATTACACATGATCAGATAACTAGCGCTAGATGGCAGCACAAAGACAAAATTTTTGTTTGTTTTAGAAATTGCCATCTGTCAAACGTCAGCTGTTAAAATTTCACTCAAATTCATCGATTGCTTTATTTGTTGTAGTTGTTTGAGTTAAGCAGCTTTTGTGTTTCTTGAAGAATGGAAAAAAATGAATCTCTTGCAGTGATTAAACACTATTATTTGTAGGGCAAAATGGCGAAAGAGACAAGAGGAATGCTCGATAAATATTACGGTGAGTCTGCGTCATCAGATTATATGGTAAAATATTGGATTCCTAAATTTAAATGCGGCCGAACAAGCACTGCGACAACACCAGCAACAGGTAGGCCAAAAGAGGAGATTACTGAAGAAATTATTAAGGAAGTCCTCGATATCGTTAGGAATGATCGCCGAATCAAGTTCCATGAGATTGCTGAAATCGTAAACATATCATATAAATGTGTGTACAAAATGCTGCATAAATATTAGCATATGAACAACGTATCGGCAAGATGGTTGCCGCGTTTGCTCAGTGTCGAACAAAAATCAGTTCGACCGACCACTTCACAGCGGTGTTTGGACATGATAAAACGTAATCCTGTTGATTTTTGGCGTCGCTTAGTAACTGTGAAACCAAAAATCAATCGAAACAATGGGGTGGAAGCTGCTGGAAGTGCGAAGACGGTGAAATAGACTGGCAAGGTTATGGCCACTGTACTTTGAAATACACACGGAATATGACCAAGAGAGATCAGCAAGGGGAATCTCCCGGGGGTCTTGCTGATCCCTGTTCTGCCAATTTATACCCTTAGTACGGGTTCCGGAAGTCCTTAACACAACATAAGTCATGCGATTTCCTAGAGGTTTGTTCACTACTTCTTCCTCTCAATGCCCCAGAACATAGAGCGCCCTGGTTTGGTCTACGCCAAGGCAAAACCTTTTTTTTACAGTTATTTATTTTATTTATATATATTTTTTATTATTTATTGAAGCTTCAAAAGAACTAACAATCAGTATTCAAATCTTAAAACTAAAAAATTAAAAATAAAAAAAGATATGTTCTTTACTTGAGCCTGGCCAATGCCAGACAAAATGTTTTATTTTGCTCGAATAATAACGGTAGAATCACCTATTTAACACTCTGATCGTGGCAAAGGTATCTCTTCTGCTCAATCGGGTACGACCGCCAAAATTAAGGATGTTGCGTGCAAGAGGATTTGAGTGAAATTGCAGTTTACTGATATACCTTTTTGCGTACTTAGAAAACCTGTTCCGCCTGGGGGTAACAGGTTTTTGAAAAACGTGAAACTAGGTTTATAGAACTCAAAGGAGACTGCGTTGAACCGCCTTTGTAGTTTACACATACATATGTATATTAAAATACTAATGTGATGTTTCCTTGTATTGCAAGCGACTTGTTTGAAAAATTTGGATAGAAATCACTCAAACTAGTGAGTGCTTTTCACATAAATTTTCTTTGCAGTTCGATTGCTTGTGATATGGAAACATTAAATAAATTTCAAAAATCTTAATTTTGAAAATATGTCTTCAAATCTTCTTTCGCTTCAAAATTAAGGTAAACTCCTCATTCTGGCAACGCCAGTTGGCATCGTGCCATTCGTGCAAAATTACCAATAGCGCGAAATGAACGAACGGATCAGTCTATTGTAATTGAACGAAAATGACCGGTTACTAAAATGAACGATCTGGTAAGCGATATACATACTCGGGTATGTATGTCCTCTTTACAGAGGATGTCTTATTCTTTTGTTGTCCAATTTTTTTTATACGCTGTGCACTAGAGCTTGAAAATATCTACTAAAGGTTAAAAGAATGAAAAAGATGGGTTCACAAAAAGAAGAGGGAAAGGGATGTAAAGTTTTGCATTTGTCTATTTAGATAAACATATATAGATAAAACCGAATGAGTGTTTAGCCAGCAATGATTATATACCTATTAAACTTCGCTTCATTACACATTTGGAAAATATGTACATTAAAAGCTACTAGGTCCTACGCGATTATTGCTAATTGAAAACTTTAATTACAAATAGCCAAAGAAAACTCTATGCTCATATATCTTAAAATTGCCTTTAGTTTGTTGTAAATTAGCTTAGAGACCGAATTTCTGACGAGGAATTTTAGTTTTCTTAATTTTAGAAAAAAAATCTTAAAATTTTTTTCTTTTAATTTTTTATGTCAAACACAAAAATAATGTATTTTAGTTTTTACAAAAGGGTGTTTATTCTAACATAACAAGAAGATGAAACAAAAATTTTAAGCATAACAGCCATTCATTCAAATTACTTTTCAGAATTAGTATATTGCTGGATATTTGAAAATATCCATTGAAAAATGTATCTTTATCGAAATGCCAACACCGCTCCTCTCAATAGGTAACTTTCAGTTTACTCCTGCCTAAATTTAAACAAGCTTCGCCTCAATTGTAAGGAAGTAGTTTACTGAATTTGAATGTAGTCGTACAAACATGGAAGATTCCGAATATTCTGGATGGCGTATAGTGGTGGTTTTGGTTTAAACCCAAATCGCGGCGAGATTTCCATAGAGCTCGGTGTGGAGTTGCATTGCAACCGGGTGCCGTGACCCATAGATCGGAAGGAGTTTCACAAAGGCTCCGCTCCAAACCAAGTAGGAGATCATGTCCAAACAACATGAGATCGAATTGGTACTCATACATGGCAGTTTGTCAGGTATAGCGGCGCTGGTAGACGCATTGTATTTACCCGGGATTAGATCACCATGGCGTAAGGCCATACTGGTAGGTACCCACGATAATCGTTTTCACAACTGTTCTGGATGTCCCGTTGAGGTCCCTACATCCGGAACTATTACAAAAATTTCACGATATGATTTTAGCCGAACTTTAAGCTCCACGTCATATACATATATGAATGTTCTCTGCATACAGGCTGTCTTATTCGTTGGTGGTCTATTTATTTTTTATACGCTGTGCACTAGAGCTTGAACATATCTACTAATGGCTAAAAGAAAGAACAAAATGGGTTGACAAATAGAAGAGGGAAAGGGATGTAAAGTTTTGCATTTGTCTATTTAGATAAACATATATAGATAAAACCGAATGAGTGTTTATCCAGCAATGATTATATACCTATTAAACTTCGCTTCATTACACATTTGGGAAACACATTAAAAGCTGTTATTTTTAAGTAAAGAAATGAAGTAGACAAGTTTCATTCAATTCATTTGTTTTTAATACAAACGTTTCATAAAAGAAAGGGCGGTAAAACAGTGATTTCAAATCGCAAAAGTGAAAATGTAATATGTACAAAATATAGTAACAGATTTTGTTTGTTGCCATGAAAAAGAAAACAACTCAAGCTATAGAGCAAGTTTGATACCCTCTTAAAGAAACCTTAAAGTAGAAAAAAGGCGTTTCCTCCGTCTGGTAATACAAGTTTTGTTATATTTCTTATTGTTTTATATATCTCTTTTTTTTTTTTTCTTGTGGAACATGTTCATAAATTCAATATTTTCAGCTCATTTGTTGTAAATAAATATCCATAATATATTATTTCTATGTTTGTTCAATACAAAATCCATACAATACTGCAATGACAGATTGAATTACAACCCTGAATTGTGATGCACATGCATGTTCGACTTAAAACTACAACAAACATAACAGGGTTTGACACTTGTTTTTATGGTTTATTGTCATTGTTTTATTATAACTGTGTTCATTGTTATTGTTTTTATTGCTCTTAATGCTGCAGTTGTTGTTACTGGTTTTGTTGTTGTTGTTGTTGTACACAAACACAAAGCTGGTAATCGTGTTACTTGCATGATGCATCATGATTTGGAGATTGGCTGCTACCGCAACATCTGATGACTGTTCCGATATTGAGGGTGTGTGTGGGTGTGTGTGTGGGGAAATACTGAATCTGCCGATGCCATAGTGTGTAAGTAGAAAGCAGCAGGGAGAAAGAAAGTTTAAAACAGGCAGCAGCAGCACCCACAACAAAAACTGTAATGCAGGTCATGTTACATTGAGTACTTGGGAATGACAGGGAATTTTTTTTTTTAAATTTGTTCTCTCCTTCTTTTTACTTTATCATTTTATTTAAATATGTGTACATACATACTCGTAATTATGTACATACGTACATATGGTTGTATAAAAATATGAAAATAAGAACATGCATAATAATGAAATAGCGAATCGAGATGAAAAAGGCCTTGCGCAATTATGAGGTAGTAAGGATCTTTTCGAGTAAGTCTCCTTGAAAGTTTATTCGCAACTAGAGAATCTCTCTTATGACAAATTGCACCTAAATCGAAAAATATTCAAAATAAAGAATACAGGAGCCTGTTTGATGATCTCGAACGTTAATATTCGTAATCCTTTGAAACGGCAACAAATAATACATATGTAGGTAGGCAGGCCGCTGGATACCCCGGAATCAACAAATAATACATGGTCTGGTAAAAAATAACCATTATTTTCAAATGTCGTGAGCTACGTATGTTCGATTTTCTCATTTTTTTCTGTTATGTTGGTGCACATGTCTGCTATACAGTTTAGCAATATCAGAAATTTTGTCTTTGACAGATAAAAAGGTAAGCCGTATTTTGGTGAGCTCTTCGATTTTTTACTAAATTTTGAATAAAAACATCGTCGCATGGACATCGATCAGGAGCTGTTGAACATCATTAACGACAATCCAGATTTACTCAAAAAGGTCATAACTGGTAACGAATCCTGGGTGTATGGCTATGACATTGAAATCAAAGATTAATTATCCCAATGGAAGCGTCCAGAAGAGCCAAGACCGAAAAAAGCACGTCGCAATTGGTCAAATGTGAAGGTTTTGCTCACTATTTTCTTCGACTGCCATGGCGTAATGCATCATGAATTCTTGCCACAAGGTTGTACGGTCAATAAGGAATACTACCTTGAAGTTATGCGCCGTTTGCGAAAAGCAATTCGTCAGAAACGCACTGACTTGTGGAAAAAACAATCATGGACTTTGCACCATGAAAACGCATCAGCTTGTGCGTGATTTTTTGGCCAAAAACATAACTGTTATCATGCCTCAACCATCGTATTCACTGGATTTATGAATGGATTTGATTTTTAAATCAATTTCAGGTCTGATTTGCTAAAATTTGCGCACATTTCTGCCGATTGTAGAGACATTTGGTTATGACACGTGTTCGTGTGTAAAAAAATGATTTTTTTTTTGTACTTCAGTCCGCAATCAGCAGAAATCTGCAAAAATTTTAGCAAACCGGATCTGAAATTGATTTTCATCAGCATCTGCCTTAATGGCCTAATCTGATGATGGACCAACTCTATGGGATGAACTATTCACGATGCTTAATACTTAACGTTCAAACCCTCTAATCTCTCCTGTATGCAATTTCCCAACAGTCAATGGAAGACAAGGCGTAGTGAGTTGGTAGGCCGAAGTCCATTAAAAACATTAGCCCTTAACCAACTAATCAACGTCCAGCCATCACTTCTAGTTCCTTATAGCACAAGTATCTGTGGTAAAGGCAACGGACCCTCGGGAGGCTGTTAGTCCCCGAAAAATACCACGCACCAACTAACCTTCCTGCTTTTTAGGTTTAAACCACAGCCAAACGTTCCAGCCACGGTAGGCACCTCAGCCATGATCAGCCCGGCTTGAACTGCAAGCAGAACCACCCGGCGGCAATGCTGATTCCCGTTCTGGCAATTTATACCCTTGGTAAGGGTTTCCGAAGCCAACACAACATAAGTCATGCGGCTTCCTAGAGGTTTATTTGCTACAACAAACGAGGAACTCCTTACCCTCTTTGTATGAAAAACGGAGTGCCCTGGTTAGGAATACGCCAAGGCAACACGTGTTCCCCGGGGGGAACAGGTCCCATTTACTACAGCTAGAATCCTACATAACTTAACTTACGCTATCGCCCACACCTGCTTCACTGGGGAGCAGTTTTTGCTTTGGCTAACCGGGCCACTTTGCTTTCTGGTGCATAGAGAGGGATAGGAGTTCCTCGTTCGTTTTAGAGAAGGTGATTGTAGTTTCCAACATGCTGTTGCCTTGCAACGCATGCCTGTAAAGCAAGGAACCAGTGGAGATGATTAGGCGGGCGAATGAGTTAAAAGCTGATGTTTATAAAGGGCTTTGGCCTATCAACTTCTTAAGCTGTGTTTTCCATTGACTATCGAGAAATTGCATACATTAGGGGATTGTAAGCCCAAGCTCTTCAGCAAGGGATTTGTTCATATGGCAATAGTCATATGGCAAAAGTTGAGCGTTGTCAGCCACATGGATGAGCTGGTGAGTCGTGAGTCACCCCCATACAGTTGGTTCATCACCAGATAAGGCCGTCAAGGCAGATGCTGATGTAAATCAATGACACTTCTGTTCTGTCGCTTGGACATAGTGATAAATACATTTTTTAGTTTCACAAATCTCTACAATTTTTTCATTTTTTGATGTTTAACATGACTATTTGCTTATGTACTTGGAATGTTTCACTTTATATCAGACTTGCCCGGGCCTATGCGCTTGATGCTAAATTGTTTTTGTAAAAGCGCTTAGCTATAGGGCTATACATACAGCAATGAAAAATACACAAACAACTTTGTCTTATATATGTTTTTGTCGTTCTTCACTGCATACACACACAAGAGCTAAGCAACAACACTTTCGCATGTTTTGTTGGTGAACATTGTCGACAGCGATTATCAGTGTGAATTTTGCTTTTGTAAATTGTTTTGCTTTTCACAACAAAAAATATTAAATAAAAGTAGTTTTTTTCGTATATGTATTGGTGTTTACTCTTCCATATAGAGCTTGTGGGCACCCCTGCCTTATATTAATGTTTCAAATTTAAAAGCTTTTTTGGGTACACAATTTTTATTACAAATACCTGGAATAGCTGACCAACAGTTTTAAAACGAATAGTATTTATTAAATTACAATAATAAAATAAAGCCATAAAACGCTTTGATAGCAGGCGAAAACTTCTTTTGTTCCGTGAATCACTTATTTTTTTACAAAGAAACAATTTAATATACGAGTAAGATTGTAAGTAATGAAATTGTTCAATGAATTGTTTTTATAACAACGAATAAAATATTATGATGGTTTTGTTACACAAGCAAGAAATAAAAAATTTATTAAACTATGAACATCATCAAATTAAATCGTCTTAAAATATTAATATATACTTAGATATATATGTAAGTATGTCATGTAAACAGAAAAATTAAGAAAAAGCTTAAAAAAAAATCCAAAAAAAAACGTGGAAGAATTTTAAAGAATTTTAAACTATTCCAGAGCAGTTTGTAACGTTGTGGAAACCACATTTTGTTGCAAACTTTATCCAGTCTTTGCATTGAAATAACGCTTCAAAAAAAAAAAAAAAATCTTGGTATCCTGCAGTAAGTGTAAAAAATGCATAACATTTTTATATATTAATAAATTTTGCTTGTGCACTCACACAATTACATACATAAGTACATGTGTATTTATTAACGTTATTGCATCCATCCTTTGCTGTTAGTGCGGCTTTACAACCACATTTATGACCCACAAAATTGTTATGGAGTTTAAAAATATAAAGCACACATTGACTGTAATAAAATCTGCACTCAAACCACGGCAGGATTTATATGCACATACATACATACAAATGTGGGTATGTACATATCTATCAGAGAACAGCTTTGAGCTGTTTGATTGCAAGAAAATCATACTTGCTCGGCAACATGATAAACATTACATTTCCTTCAAATATGACTTTGTGTTCAATAGCACAAATGCCCAGTTGATTTTTAATCAGTAACACAATGAGCAACATCTTCGCTGAGTACAATCATCGTTAAGGTGTTCGTGCTTGAATATAAATGAATTTTCATGTAGTACGGCAATGATGTCTTGCGTTTGAGTTTTTGTTTTGGAAGAAAAAGATTAACGAAAATCAATTCAGCTTTTCTGTATATCGGGTGGTTAAATTTCAAGGGCCGATATTGAATGTGAACCACACCTAAACGCCAAGTTTTTTTCCAAATTTTATTTGACATTTTTCTGTTTCAGACTTACTCAATTTGAACCATGGAGAGATACACAATCCAACAACGTGTTAAAGTTATTCAGACTTATTATGAAAATGGGCGTTCAAATCAAAATGCATATCGTGCACTTCGTGATTTTTTGGTCAATTTGATCGTCCAAATGTGCATACAATCGCAAAAATCGTGGAAAAATTCGAGCAAATCGGCTCTGTAGACGTGTGAGAACACCAATGCATGCTCGTACAGCTCGTACTACAGAAAATATTGCTGCTGTTCGCGATAGTGTGGCTGAAGAGCCATCCACCATCCACAATTGCATCTCTCATGCTCGTCGTTGATGAACATTATGCATAAAGACTTGCATTTACACGCTTACAAGGTGCAATTGGCTTAAGAACTAAAGCCTCTTGACCATTCCAAACGTCGTGAATGGGCAGAACGGTGGCAAGAAATGGCAACAGTGGATGATCAATTTTCGAAGAAAATCATCTTCAGTGATGAGGCACACTTTCACCTCAGTGGATTCGTCAATAAACAGAATTGCCGCATTTGGGCGAATGAGAATCCAAGAGTGACTGTCGAAAAACCAATGCACCCACAAAGAGTGACTGTTTGGTGCGGTTTATGTGCTGGCGGCATCATCGGGACGTATTTTTTCCAAAATGAGGCCGGTCAGGCAGTTACTGTGAATGGTGTTCGCTATTGTGAGATGATAACGAACTTTTTATGGCCCGAATTGGAAGATATGGATGTAGACGATATGTGGTTTCAGCAGGACGGTGCCACTTGCCACACAGCTAACGAAACAATTGCTCTTTTACGCAACAAATTCAATGGCCGTGTTATCTCACGTAATGGGGATGTCAATTGGCCGCCAAGATCATGTGATTTGACACCGTTGGACTTTTTTCTTTGGGGTTATTTGAAAGAAAAGGTGTACGTCGATAAGCCAGCAACAATTCAACAGCTAAAGGATGAGATAATTCGGCACATTAACGGCATAGAACCTCCATTGTGCCTCAGGGTCATCGAAAATTTGGACCATCGGATGGAGGTGTGCCGCCGTGGTCGCGGCGCCCATGTGGCCGATATTTTGTTCCATACATAATTGAATAATACCAATATATCATAATAAAATAAAATTACAATAATTTCCTAAATAGTTTGTGTTTTATTCAAAATTAACATCGGCCCTTGAAATTTAACCACCCATTCTTAAAAAAAAAACAAAATAAAATACACATGGAAGCAAAAGGCTTTCATAGAAAGACAGTGTACATACATATGTATGTATGTACATATATAATTCTTTTTAGAACTTTCTTTAAAAAATTTTGTAATATTTAATATTTAATTATTTGATTTTGTTTAAGTAAATATTTCTTATTTTTGCAGCTAAAGATCGTTTCTTATTTTTTATAAAAAATTCAACAGTATTTATTTTCAATATTTCGATAACAATTTGTTATCATCATCAGGAAAATTAATATGTTATTAAAAAATTTTTAAATTTTTTTATTCAGTGTTAAACTATGTAATAATTGCTTGATTTCTGTTGCTTATAAATTTCAGTGTATGAGTTAATCAAGCAAAAACATGATTTATGGTGATCACTGATATGTACTCGTATATAGCCGGGCAGATTGAAGCATGTTCAGCTTGCTGGTTTGTTAGTTTATTTTTCTTTTACAACATAGTCGCTGTTTCTCTAAGGGTTTTGCTAAGTTATGAAAGGATGTCAAAATCATGTCACAATGTTATCTTTTAATGTACAGCACATCATAAACGTACGTGGCGTTTTGTAATAATGTTTTTCTTTTATATTAAAACAAAGAGTTGGCATGTTAAAATGCTCATATGCAACTCCATGCTTAGTGCTATTTAAAGCGACTGCGGTTTTAAGGAATTGGCAACAGGAAAGAAAAACGATAGCGCTATGTAATAATTTTTAATGCATTGTTTTTTGTATTGTATAAAATAATTTTTCTGGACTGAAGTAAAAAATATTTTAATGGAAGTTTTGTTCAAACAACTAGCTTATTGCTCTGAACAGCATATTTAATCTATCCGTACTTAAACCAATCACAAGCGGTACTTATTGGGATAAAATATGTTATTTCCCTATCTGATTTTTATTCCCATAAACCTAAACTAAACTAGGTCAAGATTATTCATTATTTTATTAATTTTACTTACTTTTGTTGTCTTAGGTAAAAACTAGCTGTCTCGCTCACTCATGGCCATCTCTCTCATCATTTTGCCGTAAAATTGGGAACCTACCAAGAGCTTTGGCGAATAAAAAACATTTGAACTGAGTAAAATGGGTTAGCAAAAATCGTGTTACTTGATACCCTGTATAGTTAAACGTTTGAAAATAGTTTTCAAAGTCCTCCAAGTACACTGCAAATTACGGTAGATCCTACTAAATATCGAGATATAGGCAACGAGGTAAATAGAAAAAACCAAGTCTAGGGAATTTTGTTTTATATCTGTCTGGCGAGCGCGATGGATGTGTCATGCAAGTTATCATTCGCGAAGCAGATTTTATAATGAAACGGATGGAGTTTGGATTCGTCTAGGTGTAGACTTCTTGCTCATGGGACACAATTCCACTAAATCATTTTTGCATCGAGGCTGTCTGTCCAATAATGGCCTGTGTAGTTATGAGGAGGGTCCTGAGGATTTGAGTCGAATGTCACTTTTATGATGACATTATTTACTTATAAGGATGGGCAATAGTAGGGATACTATTGGCAGATGGTATGACAAGATATTTAAGAGGATTCACTGGCAGGGAGGGTAGGTTAGGTTAGGTTTGACAGGCTGCCAGCTATTGTAAAGCCAGCCCATTTGGGGCCAGGGAGGGTAACTTCTCTATACTTGTCATTAGTAGAACCGTCGTTTTTTATACCGAAGGTTCGAGCGAGAGCACTTGATTCTCTGTTGGTAGAGTTAGTTGCTGTCGTAGCTCAGGTCCTAGCGCAGGCAACCATGAAATATATACTGTGCTCGATTCTGTATATGCTGGTATTATTTTTTTTTTTTGCTGTTTTGCTGTTCTAGGTTAGTTTTGCGGATTCGCTGTCGATGTTTATTTTATTGTAAAGCTTAACGAGAGGCGGTCCTGCTTATTATTGTTTTGTGCTGGTGTGCCGTGAGGGTGGCTGTTGAATTCCTGTGTTGTTTTTTGTTTAATTGTGTTTTAAGACCCTTTGTGTTAATGGCTATGGGTTTGTTGCTGTTCCTGGTATAGACCGGAGTTCAGTGTTGCTGTATTTCTGATTTTTCTGTCAATTCCTGTTACCGTTTCGTTTGCTGTGGGGGTTCACTAGTCCTCGAGCTACTTGGACTACGTAGTCTGACCGGTACTATGGGAGCTACCCAGCTATGCTTTGTAGCAGCCTTTGGAAATTATCATGCTGATTGTGCACCACAATACAGCAACACATCACCAAGTTTTTCTTGGATATCTTTAGCTCCATAAACAAAGATCATATCTAATTTTTTCAAATACACATTTTTGACTTTTTTGCTGGCGTATCTTCTAAAAACTTGAAAAATATACAACTTAAAGATATTGCTGATTTTTTGTTTTGCTCTTTTTCAGGTTTCTTCCGAAACTTTTCTCCCGCACTAATTTTATTGTTCGCTTTGATTAAAAATTGCGGCACTTTTGTTTTCATTGCAATGATTTTTTTTTCAATTTTTTTATTGAGCTTTTACTTTTCCTGTAAAGCAGGGGTGCCGAAAAGTTCTATATGGAAGAGCAAACTCCAATACATTTAAGTAAAAATTACTTTTATTTTATTTTATATTATTTTATTTTTTTTTTTTTTTATAGGACCAGTACTCAGGGGATGACCCCTACATATGCAGTGCATTGTACCAGAACTAGAAAAGTAGGTTGTGAGGAGGGGGAAGAGGGAGTAGTGTTTGTGAACATTTGACTTGAACCTTTCAACGTTATAACAGATAGGAAACACGTCTGTAGGCAACATGTTCCACAGACGAAGCGTACGGCCAAAAAACGAATTCTCTCTGTAATGCGTAGTACGATTCACCGGGCAATCAACCACAAATGGATGAGCTCTGGACGATGAGCGAGCGCTACGTAAAAATGTGCGCGTTTCGGGAACAAGAGCCCTGATCTCGTCAGAGCAAAATCCATTGTAGTAACGATAGAACAGAGTAACGCACCCCACACTGCGTCGATGCTCCAGTGAGTCAATAGAGTTGGATACCCTACTGTCACCGATGAGCTTCTTCGCCCTCTCCTGCACACGGTCGAGTAACCCCAAAATAGACTTTGAGGCACCGGCCCAAACATGAGAGATGTATTCCATTTTCGGTCGGATGTAGGTGGTATAAATAGTAAGGAGATTGGATGGCGAGAAGTACATCTTACGCCGTTTCAAAAAACCTAGGCACTTGAATGCTTCTTTAGAGATATGAAAAATGTGTTCAGTCCAGCGAACATCACACTGTATCTTCATACCAAGAACATCAAGAGCATCCCATTCCTCAATATTTATACCATCCATGTGTACGGCTGAAGCAGCATCTGCGGTCGTTTGTTTGTGGTGTGTTAATAAGCAACATTGGGTCTTACGAGCGTTAAAGGCGACCCTATTTTTACGACCCCACTCGGACAAATAAATAGAAGATCACTATTCAGTGAATCATTCATATTTAGCTTCTTAGCAGCGACCTCTGATAGGCTGGGTCTATAACTAAAAGAGTACGAGTGGCAAATGCTTTTTATTGTAAAAAGCAAAACAATTTACAAAAGCAAAATTCACACTGATAATCGCTGTCGTCAATGTTTACCAGCAAAGCATAAGAAAGTGGTGTTGCTTTGCTCTTGTGTGCATATAGTGAAGAACGACAAAAAAATATATAGGACAAACTTGTTTTTGTTTGCAGTGCATTGTACTGGAACTAGGAAAATAGATTATGAGAAAGAGGAAAGGGGGAGTAATGTTTGTGAACTTAAAACACGGAAAGACCAAAACAAACATTATCACAGAATTTAAAATGTTGAAATTAAATTAGTTAAAATTGATCACTGCCCAGTGTATATACCTTCGACACTGATCAGACTAACAAAAATTAGTTCAACACCGCGCACACCGTAAGGTAATAAAATACATAGGAGGAACATAAAAAAGAAATAATAACAAATAGAGAAAAAACAAACGGCAGTAAAAAAATAATAATGTGTATTTTTCACTGTATTAAAGAGCACAGCCCTATAGCTAAGCGCTTTTACAAAAACAGTTGAGCATCAAGCGCATAGGGCATGGGCACTTCTGCTTTAAAGTAATATAAAGTGGGAAAATGTTCTTCCTGTATTAATCCATCGCTATGAATCGGAATAATAATGTGTTTAAAAATATTTTTTCGAGATATTTAATAGTATTTGATGGATATGTCCACTTAAATATAGATGTATAAAAATGTTGTCTATATAATAGAGTCCTTAAGGACATAAAGTAGTACAGCTTTAAGCTTGATTCGCTGTTATTACCGGAAATAGCAAACCACTGATATTATCTATTCACATAATTAGACTAATCTTTCAATATTTCAATGCATTTCCTGCTTAAATAATTTCATTTAGTGTTTCTCTTCTAAAATGATTTCTCACACAAAACCTTCACTTTTATTTTGTTGCAAGGCTGTATATCAATTTTCTTTTAATTTGAATTAAAGTCTATAGAAACTAATTTATGTATTTCTTTAATTATGCATACATACATTTCCTGATTTCTTTTTAACAAAACTAGAATTTGATGATTATGCATTTTATTTGTATGTTTTCATGATAAACATGAAATTTCTACATGAATTTATTTCGCAAATAGCGTGTAAAAACTTGTATTTATTTATTAATTAAACACAAAATTTATATTCATAACATGATGCTGAACATTCATCCATCTATCCATTTATCCATCCATTCAACCAGCCAACTGAACAAACAGTCAGTCAGTGAGACGTTCCAAAAAAAAAAAAAAATATGTATAAAAACCAAAAACGACCAACAAATGTAATTTTAAAATATGTTCACACTTACAGACATTTATGTGTATCAATAATAATACAAAGTATGCAGTCGTCATAAACATGCAACATCTGAATGGCATTCATCACTGGTATTAAACACGTTTATCATTCACGCAAATTTTGTGCGTGTGTTCAAGCAGGCAGATGAATGAATACAAATGAATGTATTGGGTGGACAATCAGTTAGCGAAACATACGAACACACACTGACAGCTAGACAGACAGACAGACAGATGGGCAAACGGACAGATTTGGTTGAATGGCTGGCATGGATGCTCGAAATGACAATACACTTGAATCATTTTCATTTTATTTCATTTTTCGAAAATAATAATCATTAACATTCAACCAATAACATCAGTGTCAGCATCATATTTCAACAGAATCAGTCAGTAGCCGCAGCCACCATTGCCAGCATTGCCACCATACGGCCAACACACACACACACACAGGCTTAATGCCTGTAATTGCACATCCTTAAGTCAGCCAGTTTTGTAATTTGAACATCATATTCACTCTCACTATTATGTTACACTACATATTTTAACTCGTTTTCACAAATGTCAGCCTCAGCCAGCAATGCGATGTATATCATGACGATGTATTTTCATAACATGCCACAATATGTCTACAATCGATATGTACTTTGTAGGCACACACACACACATTCATACATGAACCCATTCGCACTATATAACTATAGTATAATGAAGGCAGACAATCAATATTATTATAGTTGTTGTTGATGTTGCAACTCACTTAAATACTCTCATAGCTTAAACGCATACAGTTACATGACATATTTAAGTTTCCATTTTGGTATCACACGTCGTGTTGCAACTCGCAATCCCTTAAAATACTTAAAACTCGTATTGTATCCGTATTATTAAAGCATTATTTGCAATCGATTCATTGGTTACAACAATTTTGTGGCAACAGCCGGAATACAGTGCCGCACGTACGTACGTACACCCGTACAAATATTATCAATTGTCATCAGTCGATAAAACAAACAGATTTATACGCTTAGTGGCAAAGAAAGAGGGAAAATTATTTGCATGCCACACGTGGCAGGCATAAGCAACGCTACAAAAAAGAAAAGGGCAACTGCTTGCTTCCAAATGTTTAATTAATATTCAAATACGAGTAATCACATCTTTAATGGCAAACATAACGAATTTATTAGAATGGTTTTTGATAATCTTAATTTTGAATGATGATGCATAACATCAACGGATTTAGTTTCAAACACTTTATCTTTTCGCACTCAATTGTTTGCGCATCATTTGCGTGTGATTTCATTTTTATTTTTTTGCTTTTAGCTTGAGCAGCGTTTTATGGCCCATAGTGAAAATAAAATTCAATCCATTTGTACTTAACTCAATACCAAGCGGTTGTGAAACGGATTTACATCAGTACCTGCCTTTACGGCCTAATCTGGACTGAATTATTCACGATTCACCAGAGTCCAAGTGTAGGCTACCAGGCTCACAACGACGCAAATTTTCGCGTCGTTTGCGTTTATAGTCTTATAGACGAACCCTTTACTTAAGAACTAGGGCCTTCTAATCCCTTCTGTATGCAATTTCCCAACAGCCAATGGAAGACAAGAATTAAGAAGTTGGTAGGCCGAAGCCCATTAACAGCATCAGCCTTTCACCAACTCACCCGTATAACCACCACTAATGGTTCCTACTGGTATCTGTACAAGACAGCAGAACCTCGGGGGTTGTTAACCCCTGAAAACTGTCATACATCGAAGTTATAAGGAAAACTAATTTCTTGTGATTCCTGTGATTTTAGGTGATTTTGGATTAGAACGTGAGTTTAGGTTAGAATATTTTAGCTAAGGCAGACACCTCAACCATGATCAGCAGCGAGGGGTCTACAAGACAACATCTCCCAGGGGCTTTGCTGAACCCTGTTCTACCAATTTTAAACCTTTATAAGGGTTTCGGCACTCCAACACAACATAAGGCATGCGGCATCCTAGAGGAACTCCTTCCCCTCTATGCTCCAGAATATAAAGTGCCTTGGTTTGGTCTACGCCAAGGCAAAACCTGCTCCCCAGGGGGAATCCCAAGTGGTAGTGAATGAGTAGTGTAGCGACTACGAAACAGCTAGTTGTACGCCAGCTATATATGGTATTCAATTATTTTTTCTGTTCTTCTTTGGTCTTATTGTTTCACAGCAATTATTGTTATAATTAAATATATATGGTATTCAATTATTTTTTCTGTTCTTCTTTGGTCTTATTGTTTCACAGCAATTATTGTTATAATTAAAAATAATCCTTCTTCTTGACTGAAGTTGGATTCGAAGCCACAATCAGCACCTGTCTTTATTGCCTTATCAGATGATGGACCAATTCCACGGAGTGAACTATTCACAATTCACCAGCTCCCCCGTGTGGCTTACTAGGCTCACACAGGCAGTAATTTTTGCCACATGTTTGTAGCCATATGAGCAACTTCTTGTTGAGAACGTCGGGCCTTCTAATCCCTACTGTATGCAATTCCCCAGCAATCAATGGTAGACCAGGCTTCATAAGTTGGCAGGCCGAAGCCCACCAAGAGCACCAGCCCTTAAACCAACTCACCTGTCAACCATCACCACTGGTTCCTTACAGTACAGGTATCTGTTGTAAAGGCAACAGACCCTCGGGAGGTTGTTAGTCCTCAAAAAAACACCAAACAATTATCAGGCATACTAACTACCCCTTCCTGCGTTTTAGGTTTAAACCACAGTCAGAACGTTCCGCCCAAAGTAGACACCTTATCCAGGTAGGCACAGGGTAGGTCCATGGTCCATGTAAATAGGACCACCCGGGAGCAATACTGATCCCCGTTCTGCCAATTTATACCCTTGGTAAAGGTTTCGGAAGCCAACACAACATAAGTCATGCGATTTCCTAGAGTTTTATTTGCCACAACAAACGAGGGACTCCCTCCCTCCCTCCTTCCCTCCTTACCAGAAAAATAGAATGTCTTGGTTAGGAATACGCCAAGGCAAAACCTGTTCCCCGTGGTTAATCCCAATTGTTGTTAAAAGTATGGTAAGTACGGATTTTCTTAAATCAATTATAGTGCGCTTGATTCAAGTATGGATTTTTCTAGTACAGGGCATACGCTGGGAAGGTATACTTCTACATTTTGCCGCCATTTTTGTAAGTTTTAGTCTTGACAGTTCATATTTGGCAGCCGTAAAGTAGACATGTGGAAAATTTATTATGGAAAAATATCTGATACACTAAAGTGTTTTAATCGTTAATACATTTTATCAAAATCACTCATCGACTACTGTGATGATTAAAAAGGTAAGTGAAATTTTTGGGATGAGAAAGTTACTTGAAATTTTTTCTAACAAAACGCACTATGTATCGAGTGAATGATTTCGAAGAAAGAGGGTCGGCAGGGGATAGGCCCAAGCAAGGACTACAAAGTAAAATTACTGCAAGATGGGCTGAAAACATTACTGCTGCTCAAGAGAGTGTTCAAAACAAAGCATCAACCTCAAATCAACACCGTGCTCAGGAGTTTGATCTTCAAAGAACAACTTTGGCCACAATTTTCAACAACGATTTGCATTTGTTTCCATTTAAGATTCAATTGATACAAGAGCTTCTGCCACAAAACCATTTACGCCACCATATATATACACCTCTCGTGAGCTGGAAATATAGGGTGTTTTTTTAAGCCAGATAGAACTTTAAATTGTAAAAAGTAACACAAAAAATTAAATTTTGATGAAACATTTTTTTTATTTGTTTCAGTATACTCTGACAAATCATCATGAATAGACTCACGCTTGAACAACGCTACGAAATTATCCAAATTTACTTTGAAAATCAGTCGTCGATTCGCGCAACTTATAGACGACTTCGTCATTCAGCGATGAGGCGCATTTTTGGCTTAACGGGTTTGTTAATAAGCAAAATTGCCGCATATGGAGTGAGACCAATCCACAAGAGACCCTACAGACTCCATTACATCCAGAAAAATGCACTGTTTGGTGCGGTTTTCATGCTGGTGGCATCATCGGACCTTATTTCTTCAAAAATGAGGCCGGAGCTCGCGTTACGGTCAATGGAGATCGTTACCGCACCATGATCAATGATTTTTTGTTTGAAAATATGGATGACATTGATCCGGAGGAGATGTGGTTTCAACAGGATGGCGCTACGTGCCATACGGCGAACGCAACCATCGACTTACTGAAATCAAAATTTGGCGATAAGTTGATTTCGAGAAATGGACCTGTCAATTGGCCTCCAAGGTCATGCGATTTGACACCTCTCGATTATTTCCTGTGGGGCTACGTGAAGTCACTGGTTTATGCTGATAAACCAGCAACAATTGACGCCTTGGAGGCCAGCATTGTTCGTGTTGTGCGTGACATACGGCCAGCAGTGCTCGAAAAAGTGGCCCAAAATTGGACGTCCAGAATGCGCTTCGTCAAGAACAGCCGCGGTGCCCATATGCCCGAAATCATTTTCAAATGTTAATGTCACGTATTGATCTTTCGAATAAAAAAAAATTTTGATTACAATTTAATTTTTTGTGTTATTTTTTACAATTTCAAGTTCTATCGGGCTTAAAAAAACACCCTATATTATAAATGTCATCATAAAAAAAGCCGAAGTTCAGTTTTAGTTTAGGTACATCGACCACTTTTTTTGGTGAGTTCATCTAATATCCAAATATATTTGTTACTAGTTGTTTGTTTTCAAAATCGCACTTTGGAATAGAATGAATTAAGTTGCGTTGTTTAAAAAAAATTATAATAATTTATTAATTGATCCAGCAAATTTCGTTTTTGACTATGGGGATACAATTTTTCTGTTAGATGTTGCTGAATGCGATACCCATTCACAGCGATTGAGTTTGCGAACGCCAATATGCCAGTTGTAGCTTCAGTAATATGAACAAAGGCTTTTGACACAGTAGACCACATTATATTGAAACAAAAACTTGAAAGATTAATGCGTTTTTCTTTAACGTCTACCAATCTGATAAACGCATACCTACATGAAAGAGAACGGTATGTCGAAATAAGCCCAACATCAATATCAACTTTTCTCCCTTTGGTCAGAGGCGTACCTCAAGGCTCTATTCTTGGGCGTCCAAGGCTCTATTCTTGACGTCCAATTGAATATAAGCGATACACATGGTAACTTTGAAGAAAAATTAAATGAGGATTTAAGAAGAGTTTCACGTTGGGCTTCTGTAAACGGTCTAAGTTTGAACCCAAGAAAATCTAAATGTATTCTTATACATAAAAGATCTCATAGAACAGTTGAAACGCCCAACATCTTTGTCAACAATCAGTGAATAGAAATTGTACAGAAGGCGCAAAATTTAGGAGTTACATTCAACGATATGCTCACACGGTCCGACCAAATAATAAATATTTGTGGAAAGACATTTTCAATTTTAGGCACTTTGTGGCCTACACAACATTGCACGCCATATAAAATAAGATTATTATTCGCAAACAAGGCAAAGCAAGACTTAACGTGGCATTCAATAATATAACGAGGTATGTTTTCGGTCTTAAAACACACACAAGCTATTTACATATAAGCCCTTAATCAAAGAGAATCTATGGAGTCGACTTCGATAACCTATTGAAAATAAGAACATTGATACTTTTGCACAAAATAGTAACCACTCGTGAACCAAACTACCTATTTAGCTGTCTCAGTTTCTGTCGTTCTGGAAGAACAAAAACCATTTTACAAATAAGGCATAATTCTTCGTAACAGATAATACCTCTGTGGAATACTAGGGAAACCTGCAACCCCCTACTTTTCAAAAGGAAACTATTCCAATATTTTTCGTAAATCTCAATAGTCAATTAATTATATAATGTTGACAAAATAGTAATATTGTTGCCTAACTTTTTTTATACATTTTTATTTATTTTTTTATTCAAACAATGAGAATATCTTTCAAAAATTGCCAAAGTCTACTGATGATCAGGGTAGTTCCTATGAAATGTCGACATATAGATAGCTGGGAAGCATAGAAAACAAGCTATTTATAATTTTTTATTTTATAAATACTTTTACTCAATATTTTTTTATTTTTTATCAATGCTATTATTTTACATAGTTATTTTCTGTTATAAATTGTTAATATGCCATTGCTTGTACTTCTATTATTTTAAAACTTGAGTTTTCTTATAGAAGTTGCCACAAGTAAATGCAAATACAAATACCGTTAAAGTTCACAAAATTTTACTCGGTGATTCTAGCTGATACATATGTGTAATTCAGGCTGATTTATATGGGCGTAAAATGTATCATAGCCGCCATTTTGTTATGACTAATTTATGCTACAATCAAATTTCCAACAGATTACAGTCATTTTTTTTCAAGAAATCTTGTAACAGCGTTTCCCATTAATTTGCTTTTTAAGACTAATACACTTTGAATTGGGTAAAATCAAACCACACTAAATCTTTAATCGGCTTCAATTAAATCAGCTGCTCTTTTTTTTGCGGTTGAAAGGAAAACAATAAAAAATATTTCCAAAAATAATAAAACAAATTACTCAAGAGAGAGAGAAAAAAAAAACAAGGCCTTATTTGTTCATAAGGCAACATTCACACGCACATTTCATAACCACATGGCTAATAAAGGTTTCAACTGCACGTTTTCAATTCGAACGTTTTCTTCGATTCCCTCCAACAAAAACCGAAAAAAATAAAATAAAGAAACAACTCTTTGAACAAATATTAGTCATAAGACTTGCAATATTCTTTGTACGTATTAAAGAATTGTATTAAATTTTGAATTGTTGGACTATACAACATTCTCCGTATGTTTCAGTGTTCGGCTGACTGGCTGGCTTGCTGGTTGCTTGGTATGAATGTGGCAGTTTGGGTTGATTGTAGTCGATATGCTTGACTGGTCAATTGTTGTAAGTTCAAACCGCACAATATATATTTTTAAGTTCCTTTATTTTTCGTTTTTTTTTTTTTTTTGCTTGTTTAATGTGTTAAATTTTGTATGGTTTATGCCTGAATAGTCAATTATGGCCACAAACTTTAAAATACGACTATATTCCCAGGTTTATGCATGTGCAGCATATACATACAAACATAAGTATGTATGTGGTTATACACATATGTAGGCATAGAGTTATATAAAATATATATAGATTTATGTAGTTTTCTTATTTTCTATGAAAAAGTTGTATTTGTTACTTTTTTCACATCATTCATGCCAGAAAATTTCTGCAGATATTATTTTTACAAAGAACTAGAGTTGCTCATGAAAAAATCCCAATCCCGAAAATCCAGTATTTTTCAGTGTGGGCTGATTTATACGGTGATTTAAAGCCATGCCTTTTTCATAATACTCTTTTAAACCTCCTACCAAAATCATGTTACATCTTTACGATGATTTTGAAGACATGTCGTTTTGTTAATTGTTGTCGTTAAAAATAATCGTTTGTCTCTTTTTATCCTTTTGGTAGTATCGATGTCGTTACCTTGCCAGCCGAATGAAAATATTTAAAACAATTAAAAAAATAACAAAATAGTCAAAAAGAAATTTACTCTATATCTTTTTTAGTTTTTTTAATTAAACATAACTTCTATACGGAAATGTCGATGTTCATTTCCAATAAAAAATTATTTTGGAATGATTATCATTTCCATTTATAGTGAAAGGCCAATGAAAGCAGCATGCGGCAACGAGCGGTTAGGTGGCATAATGTCCATGGAGATTATGTCACTTTTAAGTGCAACATAATGTCCATGGACGCTAAGACATGCCACCGATCCTAGCTACGCATTCAATCCCTTGAAGTGTACAATTTTCTACAATGCCTAATACTCCCTAAATAACGCAAAACTAAATTTAATGTCAATTTAAAAATTTTTATATATAACGAGTGATTTTTTTTGCTATTATCTTTTTGGCAACACTAGTTTTGACAGCTCACGCCCGTTTTGTATCTTGTGTCACTGTCAAACGTCTTCAGTTTGGTCTATAATTTAATCATGAATCGTCTTACAAACGAGCTTGCAAATTATTGAATTTTATTACCAAAATGCGTGCTCTGTTAAGAAAGTTCATCGCGTGCTTCTTCCATTTTATGGTCAGTTTAATCGACCTACTGAGGCTTCTATTCGGGCTATTGTAAAAAAATTTCGCACCAAATTTACATTGTTGGACATTAAACCACCAACACGCTTACGTAGAGTGCGAACTGAAGAAAATATCGCAGCCGTATCGGCCAGTGCTGGTGATGACCGTGAATTATCGATTCGGCGCCGTTCGCAGCAATTGGACCTCTGTTACTCCACTACGTGGAAAATTTTGCGGAAGGATTTGGGTGTGAAGCTTTATAAGATACAGCTGGTGCAAGAATTGAAGCCAAACGACCTACCACAACGCCAAATTTTTGGTGAATGGGCTCTGGAAAAGTTAGATGAAAGTGGATCTTCACTTTTTTATCGAAGAATTGTGTTCAGCGACGAGGCTCATTTCTGGTTGAATGGATACGTGAACAAGCAAAACTGTCGTATTTGGAGTGAAGAGCAGCCAGAAGCATTGCAAGAGCTACCAATGCATCCACAAAAAACAACCGTTTGGTGCGGATTATGGGCTGGCGGCATCATTGGGCCGTATTTCTTCAAAGATGATGCGAATCACAACGTTACTGTGAATGGTGAGCGCTACCGTGCGATGATAACAAACTTTTTTTTGCCCAAAATGGAAGAGCTTGACTTGCATGACATGTGGTTTCAACAAGACGGTGCCACATGCCACACAGCACGCGAAACAATGGACCAATTGCGAGGCGAGTTCGGTGAACAGTTTATTTCACGCTTGGGACCAGTCAATTGGCCGCCCAGATCGTGCGATTTAACGCCTCTAGACTATTTTTTGTGGGGTTATGTTAAGGTTAATGTCTATAGCGACAAGCCCGCTTCGATTGAAGCACTGGAAGCCAACATTGCCAACGTTATTCGTGAGATACCGGCCGAAATGTTGGAAAGAGTATGCCAAAATTGGACTAAGCGGATGGACCATTTGAGGCGCAGCCGCGGCCAACATCTGCATGAAATAATCTTCAAACATTAAATTATATCGACCCAACTGTCGATCCAAATAAATATTTCATGCATTTTTCTGAATTTTATGTGTTTTTTTTTTAAATTTCCGATAGTTCTTATAAAATCACCCATTACATAGTGCAAGTACTCCTTTTCAAAAAATACCCTTTAGTTTCTAATTCCCTGCACAATTTTAAGAAAACTGGCAGACATGCTTTTAGTTTGTTTTGTTTAACATTTTATATCATAAGTTATTCTCACATAAAAAATCTTAAAATGCGCCCGAACTTTAAACTTTCTTACTTTCTAACTGAAAATTCTCAAACATCCCACGCTAACGTCTTCATTACAAAATCCAAATATATAGCCAGCCTTCATTATAATGTCATCATCATGACTTCTTTTAAATGGCTACAAACTCGAAGTAGAAACTTTTCGATTTACAAACACAACCAACCGCAGAAGTATTTGTGGCGACTTTGTTTCAACTTGAGTTGACTGATATTTTGTCTGGTTGGCTGCATGGCTTTCTTGAAGTATTTCTGCCTCAAAGAAGTTTACTTGATATATTTTTTATTTTTTATTTTTGCTTCTTCTTTAATTTATTATGCCATATACGAGTACATACATAAATATTTTTCTTCGTCTTCAGCAACATCGTTATGCTTTTTATTATTATTATTTTTTTTTTTCTGTCTTTTTCAAAGTTTTGAAGTGTTAATTTGATATGCAAATTTTGTGTGTATGATAAGAATTTTTTATAAATTGTATTTGAAGTGCTTCTTTTGATTGAAGTTTATACTTTGTAGTTTTACAAATTAGTTTTGAAAATTTATTTTATGTACACACATACAAACATATGTACATACAAATTGTGCTACATACTACCCACTTTTGTGGGCATG
This sequence comes from Thecocarcelia acutangulata, assembly GCA_914767995.1. Classification (NCBI taxonomy): domain Eukaryota; kingdom Metazoa; phylum Arthropoda; class Insecta; order Diptera; family Tachinidae; genus Thecocarcelia; species Thecocarcelia acutangulata. The sequence goes on along the minus strand of OU612094.1, from coordinate 30,898,064 downwards.
CTTGCATGTGTGTGTGTGTGTGTGGGAAGTTTTTGTTAAAAGTCAAGTTGAAAGGTTAATTTCAATTTTAAACACATGAGAAAATCAATATTTTGGGTTTAACGTCATTTAGGAGATCAGCTATCGAGAAGATGTTAACTTCTTAAAGCCAAACTTTGAATAGGAGATACGATAATAAGAAATATGTTAAGAAAAACAGACATACGAGTAAAATGCTGCAGGAAACAGAGCATGGGGAAGTAATTTTGTTATGTTCGAATAAACTTTTTGATATTAAAACAATTGAGTTTATGATTAGCTTTAGCAGCAAAGCAATTGAAACTATAAAAAAATATTCCCAAATAGCTGGCTGTTCTGTGTATTACAGCAGTCTGTATGCCAACATCTTGTTAATGCCTGACTGCCTTCACGTCAATTGACTTGAATATCAATAAAAAACAAAAAATTCAAATTCCAAACTCAATTTTTATATTCCATTAAGTTCAAAAACACAATGAGAATTTTTAATGTAAAATAATCTACATAAAAAAAAAAAAAAAAAAATTATATATCAGCTCTTTTCTAGACTCAGTTATGCTTTTTGTTGAATGGGGAAAGACTTCGCAAATGCAATAAATTTTATGTCTTTTAATACAGTCAAACTTCGATATGGTAGGTGTAATTGATTTGCGTCAGCAGCTGTCTTGGCTGCGTTAGCTAACAATAGGCTATGTTGCTGACAAGGAGTTGAGCCAGATGTTTTACTGAAGAACTTAAGCTTTTCAATCTCTCCTGTATGCAATTCCCCAAACAGTCAATGGAAGACAAGATTCCACGAATTAGTGACCCGAAGGCCATAAAGAACAACAGCCCATAACTAACTGTCCATCACTTTTCATTCTTTGTATGTATCTATTACAAGTTCCCCCAAAACCAACATGCACCATATTTATCGAAGAATACTAATAAATCCTCTTCACGATTATAGAACCTCTTGGCATCTTTTCTGATTCCCATTCTACCAATTAAGTATTGGTGAAGATCGCAACACAACCTAACACCTGCTACAGCTTCCTAAAATTTTATTTGCCACAAAATTAAGGGCTACGCCAGGGTGACCTGGCGTACGTCAACACAAACCCTGCTTCCTGGGAGGTAAACTTCGATGCAAAGAGAATTCGTTATTACTACAGTTTTTTTTATCAAGTAAAAATAAATGTGATGTTGTTTTGGTGTTGTATTTATTGCAATTAGTGGGAATCAGCGGTCGACGTAATCGACCGCGTTCTTTCTTTCACCACTCTTAAATAATGCATTGTTATATAAAATACAATGTTGAAACCAATACCAGGGGTGCCCAAAACTTCTATATGGAAGAGCAAACACCAATACATTTAAGGAAAAACTACTTTTATTTAACATTTTTTGTTGTAAAAATCAAAACAATTTACAAAAACAAAATTCACACTATAACCGCTGTCGTCAATGTTTACCAGCAAAGCTTGCGAAAGTGTTGTTGCTTTGTTATTGTGTGTGTAGCGAATAACCACAAAAAATATATAACACAAAGTTGTTTGTATATTTTTCATTGCTAGTGCTAAGTGCAGCTAAGCGCTATTACAAAAACAATTGAGCATCAAGCGCATAGGCCTAGGCACATCTGGTCTAATGTATTGTAAATACTAAGTAGTATTTCCGTCATTCAAACGGTAGTGACAGAGTCATGAGCCTTAAAATAATAGTATGAAAAAATATGACAGTAGTGTCAATTTTACTACTGTGCAATTTTAAATTTGAATCATCTAACCTGTCTACTGCTTACAAACTCAATTTAAAATGTGCAATTCAAGGCAGCTTTAATAGGGTACAGCTGTCTTTCGTTTCCTTTGCGTAAATTTGTCAAAATTTTGTATACAAAATATATAATTCTGAATACATACACAGACTTGCTTGCTTTTTCAAACAAAAGTAAAAAAATATTTTGAAAAATTTTCGAAAACTCTACCAACAAAATACTTCCAACCCTATCCACTCTTTCGCGGATGACAGCAGCATTTGTCACTCGTACTCTTTTAGTTATAGGCCCAGCCTATCAGAGGTCGCTGCCAAGAGGCAAAATATCAATGATTTACTAAATCTTCTATTAATCTCCGAATGGGGTCGTAAAAACAGGGTCGCATTTAACGCTTGTAAGACCCAATGTTGCTTATTAATGCACAAACAAACGAGTGCCTCGGTTTTTTGAAACGGTGTAAGATGTACTTCACTCCATCCGACCCCCTTACTATTTATACCACCTACATCCGACCGTCTGTGGAATAAGTTGACTGCAGACGTGTTTGCTGTCTGTTATAACGTTGGAAAGGTCAAGTCAAATGTCCACAAACACTACTCCCTCTTTCCACCTCCTCACAACCTATTTTCCTAGTTCTGGTACAATGCACTGCATATGTAGGGGCCATCCCCTAAGTACTGGTGCAATAAAAAAATGTGATGTTTTTTGGTGTTGTATTTATTGTAATTCTGCCACTACCTGTTTAAAGCTGCCTTGGTCCAACTAATATATGAATTTTTTAAATTCATTAACTTTTTACTGAATTGACAAAATAAATAAATATATAGATATTTACATACATATAAAGGGCGTTTCAGACTATCCTACCAGTCTTAAGACTTTAATTGGATTTTGTGGGACAAAAATCTAGTGATATTTGTTGCGAGTGACAAAAAATCTTACGTACTATTACATTTTGTATTCACACCATCACACCTAAAGTAAAAGAAGAAATATAGTTGGAAAATAAACAGCCAATTTGCTTAAGCAATTTTTCCAATGAAAAATCTTATTGTTTAAGCAAATTTCTAAAAATGGTGAAGTGTTATGGGATGTCAAACCTCTTACCGTATTATTTCTCATTTTCATAACGCTTTTCGTTCACACTATCACACTTGCACGTATTGTTTGAATTTTTGACAAGTCTTAATAAAAAGTGTGATAGTCTGAAGTGCCCTTAAGTGTGGGTATATATTTTGAGTGGTGTTAGATACCCAGCAAAGGCTCTGATTGGTTTAAAGGTGTTGAAACCTGGTACCGATTCCTGTTCGCTATAAATGGGCTCATATTTATACGAGGTATCACCAGCATAGCAGTCATGAACACCTGCTGGGGAAGTAAATTATTGTAACATGTGCCGCGAAATCTTCCATCAAAATGCACCACTTGTAAGATTAAGGTGGTTGATAGCAGCGCCCAGAACCTAAGTGACTAATTAGTAATGAAAAAGAATTGGACGCTAACAGCTTTCTTCTTCCACCAAAACATAGGTCACTGCACGGATAGTCTCTCACCCTCTGTGACTACATGTGGGACCAAAAATTGAAACTCTATTAAATCAAAGCCAACAACAACGACCACAAGTATGATAAAAGGTAGGATCTTCATCCAAGAACGAGCTTCTGGTCTCTAAACGGTTTGAGTAAAAATATTGACAGACATAGTACTCTTTTACTCTCCAAAAACTAAAATCGCTTCTCAACCGAACGCGAGAAAAACGACGCCGAAAAAAAGAGAGACAAAGATGCCCTGAATTCAAGTTGTATCAAGTCGTCATAATTGCACAGATTGCTAAAGCTTTAAACACATAGACGACAGCAGACAGCAAGCAGCAATCTGTCAAAAATAAAATGCAAGTGTTTAAATGCACACGATTATTTTAACGACATCACAGCAGCACGAGTTCACAACAACATTTGCTGCTGCTGCCAACTTAGACTAATTTCTATTTTCGTAAGCAGCAAAAAGTAAATGCAGTGCTGCCACTGTAAATATAAATTGGCAGCAATAAAAACTAAAATTTTTTTGAAATATTTAATAGAAATAAACTTCTTATAAATAAAATAAACAAATAAATTGATGTGTTTTTACAACTTTACGTAATATTATTACGTTTTCAGTCAGTAATTTTAATTTTATTCATGTAAAATATATATGTGGCATCTCTAAAATTTGCATTGTTTAAATACACATAGTGCTGCTGCTGTCTTGAAAATAATTATGTTGCTGACGAGACGGCAGCATTTGAGGCTAACTTCATTTGTAGCCGTGAAGCTGTGAAGTCTGCTGTGTTTAGAGCTTAAGAGTGCTGTCTGCATGAGAAGGAGAAAAGTACAAGATCAAATATATAACTGTGATAGAAACATCTTTTGGGGAAACCATATAATTTCCAACCTCGATTGCTCACTATCGCTATCACGTTGGATTTAATTCTTAGATAGTCGCGCTATAATTGAGAGTTATGATATATACAACGAGTGGTGTGGCTTTGCCAAAACGATACCTAATATCTCTAATAAGTAAGCAAAAAACTAGACATACTCCCAAAGTTTCCCCACGAGTTGAGTGATTTATAAAAAGTGTTGCTAGTAAAAATTCGATGGTTCCACAGCTGCATACCAAGAAAAAGCGACTCGGCGAAATAAACAGAAAAAAGCGACTCGGCTCGTCTTCGCACTTAAGAATGTGAACTAATCAACAGACAGCGTTGTCAACTTTGAAATTTCAAAACGCACCAAAATCAGGAAAAAAGCGCGTTATTTCAACAAAAACGCACCGAATTTTGCATTTTTAAAAATCCATTTTAGATTATAAAAGGTATATTTTTTATATTAAAAACACGGTAATGCAACAGCCTTTCAAGCGGCTCTTATACACTCAAACTGGGTCAGCCTAATGGCATGCCATCAAATTCGATCAACAACTAGAACTCGTGTTTGTCAAACTTGGCTTCTAGTACGATTTTGTTACTTTTACTAAGATAACTATAACGATATTTTATCATATTAATTATTCAGCGACAGTATTTGAATATATTCGCTGTCGACCGAAATCAGCTGTTACTTTTACTGCATATTATCAGCTACACAAAACGAAAGGCTGCTTACGGTCGTTAAAATTATATTGCAGAAGCATATAATCGTTACAGCAACGGATGATGTGATGATATGTCGAAAAAATTTACGGTTATTGGATGATTAAAAGATACAGAATCGCACTACAATCCATCAAACTCGATTAATACCATTCTATCAAATACTGTTTAAATTTCATTTCGTTGCTCTCGTGTAGAAACGCCCTAACCAAAATAATTGCAATTTTACAGGAGAAGGAAAAATCGCAATGGAAACTGTATAAATAGGTATATCTAAAAGTAACTTTTTTTGCTCAATTGCTTGTAAGAGAGATATGTATTAAATTATATAATTAAATCTTTGTGACAATGTGTACTTGTGTGAAACGTAGTAGAATCCCTAAAAGAACTCAAATCAGGCAAAATACGAGTTAGGGCCATACTACGTGAGACTAACGATTTGTATTTCGTAAGCAAACAGCGCAAATCAGGAATTTATTGAAATATACGAAAGTTTGCCAGAATTGCCACAAATAAAAGACGAAGTTTACGATAATAAAAATTTAATGCAAACGTTTTGGAAATTTTTTTTAATTTAATTAATTATTTAATAATTTATCGAAACAGTAACGAATTCACGTGCCATCATAAATACGAACTTTACTATCTGTATCTGCATTTATTGTAGTATATGACAAACTTGGCTTGATCGTTTAATAGTAAAATAAGCTCTAAATGCTTTTTCTATTGTCTTTCGAGAATATTTATAATATACAAAAACAAGATTGTTTTACTTTGTGCTTATAATAAGTAGCGTTATAATGGGGAAACAAAATTAAACGTAAAAATTTTGGGCACTTGAATAAACGTAATAAACGTTTTTCTTGCATTAAAACAAAAAGTTGAGTTAAATTTGATTTAGTGCCACCGAAAACTAAAAAGCGCACCGAAAATCTAAAAAAAGCGCACAAAAAATTTTAAAAAGCACCAAAAACGGTGCGAAACGCACCGAGTTGACAACGCTGTCAACAGATGTTTGGGCAAATGTGTTTTTGAGTGATGAAATCTATGTAAAATTTATTCGGTTGTGATTGCAAGCAAAAAATATCCGAAATTTTTAAAAACTAAAGACTTTTTAAGGGCTACGTACTATTATCTGTCTTTATGTTGTAACCGGAACCCGGCCTTTGCCAGCGCTATTTAAACAGTAAAAGTTTTAGAATCCTTAGACCATAATTAGGAGTTCCATATCCTATTTCATTTTCGGTGGCCTTTTTTTCTAATTAGAAGCTCTAAAAGTATCACCCATTACGTTTTATTTTATTTCCTTAAATGTGAGCTTAACCTGAAATCTGAGCCTTCAGCTGCAGGAAAAAAACTCCTCAAAGCAAAAAAAAAACAAAAAAACTTACAATTACTGCCTGCAAACACTTTGTTTGAAGATAGACATCGATTTCTGTCTCGACCAGGAAAACATACTTTGACTTTAATGTCTTCAAGAAATTAAACATTTTAGAGATTTCAACAAACTGATACATACTTAGGTATGCACATATTTATAGAAATTCATCCATAAATATGAGCCTTAGTTTGTCGTAAAGAAGCAACTAAATTGACTACAGACAGCCGAAAAGGAAGCAACTGCATGGACCTCACACAATTTAGAAACATCAATGATTTAATTCTTGTTTTTCAATTCATTTTTTTCTTTTATCCATAAATAATGCTGATAAATGATGTTTTGTTTTCAAATTTACAAAGTAGAGAACTATACAAGTCCAACATATGTTCATTCAATCAAGCAATTGTTATTTTTAACTATGGAATGGATTTAAGCAAAACACAATATTTATAACGCCTGTGGCAGGCAGGCAGGTAGGCAGGCAGAGGCCTGCACGAGCATATTTCTTATGCATGTTCTTTCATTTCAGTAACAAATTTATTCTTTCCTTTCTAAATTCATTTAAAGATTGTCTTAACAGATAAGTGAAACACAAAAAGTTTTAAGACTTTTGTATACATACATACATAAATAAGTAAATCAAAATAAATGCAATTTAAACAAAATTATTCGTTTTGAAATAAATTGTTTTTTTTTGTTTTCTTAACCCTGAATACAAAATGAGATATTCATAAAGATTTAACTTACGCTGTTGTTGCAGCAACAAAATATGAAAAACAAAAGAAGACAGAAACCAGAGAAAAATTTAAATCAATTCCAATCTTTTTAGTTAAAAATGAAAATACAAGTATGCATGCAGATAGGCACAAACAGTCAGTCACGCACGGCGTGAGTGTCGCAAACAAAACGATTACAATTTAAACAAAACTGGGGAAAAAATAATAATAATAAAAAACATGAATAATTGGACAATTATGTCAGTTATAAGCGCATACATACAATTGTCATTTAGTTAAACTGTCATTAGGCTATTTAAATGATATGTATGTGACACAACCTTTGAAGCAAAACTTGTAATTTTAATACTCTGCACATGGGGCAATAACCCAACAAACCGTGCGACAAATAAATCACTGGCTTCTACCAGAAAAGATTGCTTATTTTCTGTAGATTGTAGACATGTACATATCGCTCTTTTATTGCAACATAGTCTTAACTAAAAATAGATTGTTTCGAGAAATTTTTACTTTCCATACAAGTCTTAGAAAATATGTTTAAAAAATGTCACCTAATGAAAACAGTTTAAAAGTAATTTGAATAAATTTGTAGCACAATATAAAAGGTAGTACCTCGAAAAGTTAATTTTTTGAGATATGGCTGTTTTTTTTTATTTTTTATCTTGTCCCAGTACTCAGGGGATGACCCCTACATATGCAGCGCATTGTACCAGAACTAGGAAAATAGGTTATAAGGAGGGGGAAAGAGGGAGTAGTGTTTGTGAACATTTGATTTGAACTTTCCGACGTCATAACCGACGGGACACACGTCTGTGGGCAACTTATTCCATAGGCGAAGCGTACGGCTGAAAAATATACTTAAAAAAATAAAAAAAATTTACAATTATTGTTTTGTGATAAACTAAAAAATGCTGCACATTGGTTTAAAGTCAAAAACACTTATTTTACCAAACATTAAAAAATCAGAAAAATTAGTTATTTGAATTCAACAGCTAAATGGGTCTGAAAAACCATATTGAGATAATTTGAAGTTAATTTATGATTTTTTTAGACATAATCAATTAAAGTTTTTTAATAAAACTTGCTTATGTGTTCAACATATGTATGTACAGGGTGGCGCAAAAATAACCTTCTGATGTTTTTTGGCTGTAATTTAAAAAATAAAATGAAAAACTTTGATTCTTCTTGTGGATTATTTTTATTTGGTCTTTTAATTTTATTACATCAAGTCGAGTACATGATGTCATGTAAATGGCCGCCGCCACAGTTGATTATCATTTGGGTCCTTTTTGTAGCATTTTCCATCACATTTGCCAAAACTGCTGGCGATAGATCCTCACATTCTTGACGGATATTGTCTTTAAGAGCTGCAAGAGTCTGAGGCTTGTTGACATAAACCCGCGACTTCAAAAAGTCCTACAAAAAGAAGTCTGCAGCGGTCAAATCAGGCGATCTTGCTGGCCAGTGAAAATCGTCAAAACGGGAGATTAGGCGCCCGGGAAATGCATCCTTCAGCATATCGGTTGTGGCACGTGCAGTGTGTGCCGTAGCACTGTCCTGTTGGAACCACATGTTTTCCAATTCCAAGTGTAGCGTAACATTGTTTATTAACGCGTATTTTGCATGTGTTTACTATACAAATGTCAAAACAGAACTGACATTAGGGGCCAATCGCAAAATTTTTAGCATTTTCTGATAGGCCGATTACTTTGCGCCACCTTGTATAATACATGCAAATAACAAAATGCATGGACTAACATGTAAAATATATCCTGCGAAGTACTAGAAAACCTTTGCACGTTGGTTTAACACGAAAAAGTATTTTTACCAAATTTAAACCAAAAAAAAAAATTGGGAAAAATAGTAATTATTCAAATCCCACTGGCCAATGGGTCTTAAAAGTTATGGAAAAAAGTTTAATAAAAAAAAAATTCAAGAAAATCAAAGAGTACAGTGAGAAAAATTTATTTAAAATGTTAAATCTCGAAAATCGCATCCAACCCCACTGTGCACAATTTTTTCTATATTTTAATAGATAGCAGATAGAAAAAGAAAAACAATGCAAAAAACTTATATTTGTTGGACTAATATTGAAAAAGTTATGAGTATTCGGACACAGTTTTCTTATAACTCGGTTTTTTTAAAACCGAATATGTAACATAGTCATAAATAAAATAAATATATTATTTATCCAGTGATGTTATTTTTTCTAGTATTTGCGACAAAAAAATGGTTAAAGAAATATATTTACAACATTAATATGGCTTGCAATGGCAGAAATATGGTTATTTTCGACAAAGAGAAGGATGTTTAGTTAAATAATATGGTTGGGTATGATACTTTTATGGTGATTTTAACTAATACTATTTTAACTAATACTATAGTATAGTTATATACGGTATTTGTTTTACAAAACTATATTGTGGTATATAAATAAATTTGGTAAAATGTTTAGTTCAATGGAACATCAATACAGTAAAATATTAAGCAAATCAAAAACATTTCTCCTTTATTGCAACATAGTCATAAATAAAAAAAGCTTGTTTCGAGAAAAACACATTTCAAATTTTTAGTTTTCATACAAGTCTTATAAAAAATGTTTAGAAAATATCTCCTAAAGGAAACAGTTTAAAAGTAAAGTAGTACTATTAACAATTCTGAATTGTTAACTCGAAAAGCTTATTTTTTGAGATATGGCTATGTTGCAATAAAGAAGCGATATGTATGCACTTATGGCTGTGAGTTATATGCTGCACAAACGTGCATGTGCATGCTTCAATTTGGCTAATATTTTTAAATCATATTACAAAAACTACGAATATGTTTATAGGATTAAACGAAATTCTTTCTAACTTAATAAAAATATCTAACTAAACAAAAAGTATTTTAATTAAGTAAAACTATTTTAAATTTTCCATTTTATGAAGTTATTATATGGAATCAATATAAAGAACAATTTCTAACAAAATCCTTACAGTTTGAATTTATTCCCAGCAGATCAGAGACACACAGACACAAATAGTACTTGTACATGTATATAAATTTTAAAGTAAAAAATATAAAAAAAATATTAACAGCAAAAGAATAAATAAATAGTACAACTACTCACTATTGTTTAAAATCCATAAAGAAAATAACAAAAAATAAATAAATAAATCTATTCAAAAACTACAAAAACTTAATAATGAACTGCTGTTTGCTGGTTGCTCCAGTCATCAAAATCATCTCTTGTTCGCCTGTAAAAGTTCGAAAAACAATTGAATTCAATTGTTGGAAATTGTTTTTCTTTTTTTTTTTTTTTTTTTTTTTTTTGTTTTTGCCTTCTTTTTCTTTCTTCTGCTTTTAAGAATAATCAAACGTCTAAAGCTATGTACACACGGTTGTCAGATGTTACAATATTGTAAGATCTGGCAACATGCTGTCAAAGTAGTGACAATGAAAAATTGTCCCACAGAAGTAAATTGTGTGTTCAGACGATCGTAAGAAAATCTTACAATTTCATTGTCAGCCTATGGTCTGACAAATAATTCATCTGACAACAAAAATTGTCAGTTCACACGATTGTCAGATTGTTAGATGAAAAAAGTTGCCAGACATGTTGTAAGGCATTGCCACTTATGTATATCAACAACCGTCTGTTTGGCAGTGTTGCCCATCAAACTTTTTTCTGGCAATGATGCCATTGTCAGGTGCACTAAATTTATACATCTGACAATTAAAACTGAGCTTACAATACCAGCCAATTATCTGGCAATGCCGACGAAGAGTGTTCTCACGATTGGCAGATGCCTTGCAACATTGTCGTCTTACAATTGATTGACAATGGTTTTTCTGACAACGTTGTAAGTTAAAAATTGGCAGTTCATACGATTGTAACACATTTTCAGACAATTTTACTGGCAATATTGTAAGATCTAACAACCGTGTGTACGTAGCTTAACGAACTAAAAACCACTTTCAACCAATTCAAATTCATTCATTAAAAGTTGACAATACAATTTTGAAAATTCAATTTCGAACAAAAAGAGATTCAGACACAATAACAGAAGCAAAAGGGGGGAAAAATCATCTTTTGAATTAAATTTTGAAGAAGAAAAAAAAAATACATAAAATAGAAGTATTTCAAAAAGCAAACGCTTGTCAGTTTTTATGGCTACAAGAAGTATCTGCTTGCTATGGATACGAGTATGTTTTATGTTGTACGAACACACACACACACAAACATACATAAATTTTTCAATTATTATAAATCAATCAACAAGCAGATTTTTTTCTTGTTTAGTTTGTGGCATTTTTATTTTCTTATTTTTTTTTTTCTAAGAAATAATTTATACAAAATTTTGAAGAATTTTATTAAAATAATTTCAATAAATTTGTTTTGATTAAGGTCAGTTGTCTATAAACTATAAAAAAATATATAAATTAAAAAAAAAATTGCATAAATTTGTGCACGTTTGTTCTTGAAACAACAAAATATTTAATGAAAATCATCTAAAAAGAAAAAAAAAAAATGTGATTCATTTAAGGCAAAAAAAAAAGGAAACAGAATTATCAACCGATAACTCAGCAGTACATTGACGTCAAGGAAGAAAAATTTTATTGCGGCAACATTTTTATATGTAACATATTGCATATTCCAGGCGGCGTTTTTTCAGCAACTTTTTCTTATTGTCCATATTGATCTTTTCATCTAGGGATCGTCATTATAAAGTACAGGCTGGCGCAGAAATACTTTTATGGTTTGAACGTTATTTTTTCAGTTTAACTATATTTTTTATTCTTATTTCAGAGCTTTGAAAAGAAGTCAGACAGCGATCAAAACAGAACAGCGATCAAAAATTGTAATTTCAATTGAATCTTCAAATAAACTAACGGTAAGTATTAAAATTTTCATACTAAACATAAGAAATAAAAGAGGTTATAAACACAGAAAAATTTTTTTTTCGTGTTCAATAACGAAATTCATTGAATCAATTAATAAATTGTTTGAATGCGGACCTGTAAAGGAATTCGTGGATTCAAACAAAACTTTAGTAAAAATAATTATTGATCGAAAACAACAATTTGTTTAAACAACAACAAAATACTATATCCAAAGTTATTTTTTTGATATTTTTGTATAGGCGTACAAATTATTTTTTCAGACAAAAATTTTGTTGATTTTATTTCTACTATAATTTTTTCTGTGAAAAGGAGGTTACTAAAATACAGAACATGAAAGATTCCGATATCGGTCCATATACTCGTATACCCGAGATATAGCCTAAAACGATTTTTACATGAAAATGTCGCGCCCACACGCAAAGAAAAATCAGTTTGGAATATTGTTGTCGCAATATTAGTGTTTGCTCCATCATAATTTGAATTGTTGCCACTAGCAGCATATTATCGTTTTTAATATAGTTTAATCCTCTATGAATATATCAGTGTTGAAGTTTGCACATTTCTATTATTACATTTCTATCATTTTAAAATATGGTTGAATGCAATAATAAAGTTTAAAAAAAGTAATTCGAACACAACAATAGCTTTTATTATCTACAATAAAAGAATGGTTTTTAACGTACATATGGTTAATTTATGTATCAGCAACACATCTGCGTTAAACTAACTATTGTTGTGAAACATATGTATACATATTTTTATTTCATTTTTTATTTTGAAGCAATTAGTTCATTTGTATGTGTTTCTTTTTGCAATATTAATTATATAAAAAATAATAAGGAGTGCATATATATTAAGGCGTAAAAATAGTTATAGAAGCAAAAAGGTTGGTACAAGAATTTAACTCAACAAACGCATTTATACCTATATGTGTTTTAATCTGCTTGAATTTTATTTGTATTCTTACAGATATATTCGAGTATTTGGATCATTCTCCACCATCAAGATTTTGTAAAATTCGATCATTTGTAATCAAGTTTTAAAAATATTTATTGGAAAAAATGTATTTAATAAATTAAAAACATTTTATTTTAATTATATGAGTTATGTGTGTGTTCATATGTATGTGTATTTATTGTGTAACCATATAATATTGTGACGTCCAACACCAGTATGATTGATTATAACAATAGAATTTGAAACTTATCAATAATATGGGTGGGGATGATAATATTATATGGTTGAAAATGACAGTTTAATATTAATTTTTACTATAACAGTATTCGTCTTGAAACAAATATTACGACTTTTACCAAATATATGGTTATATGGTATAATTTTGGTTCTTGGCTATACTTAATTTTGTACCAAAAAACAAACAGATTGAAACCATATTATTTGGTTGTGTGCAACCATATAATTCAACAATACTATTTTGCCCTTAAAATATTGTCATATCAACCATATTTTTTATTCTACGTGCACGAGCTTAAAATTTTTATTTTTGCTTAAAATCAGTTCTGGTAAAATGGAGAAAATAAAAGTTTTCGATATCGATCCATATACATATGTATACCCGAGATATAGCCTAAACCGATCTCTTCCATGAAAAAAACTAAAGAATGTTTTTTGCTTAAAATCAGTTCTGGTAATAAAAAGAGGTTACTAAAATACAAATTTCCGATATCAGTCCATATATACCCGAGATAGAGCCACAGCCGATTTTTCATGAATATGCCGCGTAAGCGAACTTGTACAATTTTTTTTTTTTTTTGCTTAAAAGTTATTCCGGTAATAAAAGGATGTTACTAAAATACAGAAAATGAGAAATTCCGATATAGGTCCATATACTCGTATACCCGAGATATAGTCTAAAGCAAGTGTGCCCAGCCATATGCGCTTGATACTTAATTGTTTTTGTAAATGCGCCTAGCTGTAGGGTTGTGCATTAGCAATAAAAAATACATAATACAAATTTCTGATATCGGTCCATATATTCCCGAGATATAGTCTGAAGCGATTTTTGCATGAATTTTTTATTTTTTCCTTGCTTAAAATCAGTTCTGATTATAAAACGAGGTAATTAAAATACAGATATTGGATAAATCGATTATTCCATGAACTTATTTTTTTTTTGTTTAAAAGTAGTTGTTGTTATAAAAGGAGGCTACTAAAATAGAGAAAATGGAAAATTTCTACATCGGTTCATATGTAACCTAAGCAGATTTTTCCATGAAAATTTCAATGAAAGATTTCCTTTTTGGAACATGGCAAAAAAAATATTTTTCCCGATGTCGGTCCATATTCGAGATATAGCCTAAACCGTTTTTTTTCAGAAAACTGTCGCATAAGTAAACTTAAACAACTTTTTTGCTTAAAAGCAGTTTTGGTAATATAAGGAGGTTACCAAATAGAGAAAATAAATATTTTCGATATCAATACCATCGGAGATATAGCCTAAACATATTTTTCCATACATTTTTAAGGCAGCTCTGGTTATAAAAATATATAACTAAAATACACAAAATGAAAATTTTCGATACCGGGCAGTAGATACCCGAGATATAGTCTAAACTGGTTTTTCAGGAAATAATTTTTTTTTTTTTTTTGCTTAAGAGCAGTTCTGATTATAAAAGGAAGTTGTTAAAATACAGAAAATGAAAATATCTGATATCGGTCCATATACTCGTATACCCGAGACATAGCCTGAACCGATTTTTCCATGAAAAAAATTTGTTTGCTTCTTCTGATTATAAAACGAATTTATTAAAATACAGATAATGAAAATTTTCGATATCGGTCCATATATACCCGAGATATAGCCTAAACCGATTTTTTCATTAATATTCTTTTAGGCTGAAAAACAATTCTTGTTATAAAAGAAGGTTACTAAAATACAGAAAATAGAAAATTCCGATATCGGTTCATATATAACCCAGATATAGCTTAAGCAAACTTTACCATGAAAATTTCCATGAAAGATATCTTTTTTTGGAATGGTGTTTACAAGACAAAAATATTTTTTATCGCTCCGATATCGCTCCATATATATCCGAGCATATTTAGTTAAATTTTATTACATATACTATACACGTGACTAATGTGCAGGGTATTTTAGATTCGGCCCAGCCCAATATACCACACTCTTACTTGTTTAATGTTATATTATATTTACACATGCAAGTAAACTGATTGCTTCAATATTAAACAAATTAAATAAAAATATATATGAATATGTTCAACAACAATAGTTAGCTTAATGGAAATGTGTTGTAGATGCATACAAGTATATTACATAAAAAAACATTATATTATTGTACATAACAAAAACTATTCTTGTGTTCAATTTATTATTTTTAACATTATTATTGCATTTATTCATATTTTAAAATTATTGAAATCTAGAACCTTTAACATAGATATATTTATAGAGGATTATACTGTATTAAAAAGTATAGTGTACAGCTAGTGGCAACAATACGGAATTTCACGGAGTAAATACTAATGTTGCCACAACAATATTCCAAACTATTTTGTCTTTTCGTGCAGGCAAATCATTAATAAAAAAGCAGGAATAAAATGGGACCAATGTGACTTCCCTGTAGTACTCCAGAAACTACTCGAAGCATTAAATTTTACAGATTGATACCTACACAGCAGATATGACTTAATCCAGCTTAAGCATTTTCTATTAAAAAAGATTGCATCTAAGTTTTTCAACAACAGTGCTTGGTTGACTTTGTCAAACGTCTGGCTGAAATCGGTGTGCATAACGTCAGTATGTTACCCGTTAGAAAACGCGTCTCAAAGATTCGATTTCGTGTTTGTTGGGATAGAGAACCCAACTCTATTGTATTAATATTTTGTGCAACAAAATTTCAACAAGATTTGTGTAATATTTTTGCTTTTCCATAATTTGTTTTTTCTAAACAAAACCAAGAAAAAAATATTTTATATTTATTTGCACAATAAAGAGAAAATAAATTGAAATAAATTCAATTTGTTCAGCATGAAACTGAAAACAATATGTAAAATTGAAAAGAAAAAAAGAGAAAAAAATTAAGCTAAAATAAATATTGTTTTATACTTTAGCAAATAAACATTTTATTATTTATATATAAAATTGTGTATTTTGTTTCTTGTTCCGAAAATTTTTAATGATGAAACGTGTCCACATATTGATTTGCTCAACACATTTATGTTGGAATATTTTAAAAACTATAAAAAAAAACAAAATATCTATAATAATAATTTATCAGCAAATTTTTGTTTCTATAGACCTAAGATTAGTGCTGTTACACGTGTCAACAATTCCAATGAGACAAAAAGTTAAGCAGAAGCGGTTAAGACTAAAAAATTAAATAAATATAAAAAAAATAAAAAAATTCTATGAATTTTTTTTTAATTCTGAAAGTTTTGATCCAAATTATTTTTTATCAAATGTCGCTAAAAAGTATATAAATTAAATTTCACAATATTTTTAGATAAATAAATAATATATATCGCATTGGTAACTAATCCTAAAGAACACTTAAGACCAGGGGTGCCCAAAAGTTTTATATGAAAGAGCAAACACTAATACATTTAAGGAAAAACTTTTTATATTTAATAGTTTTTGTTGTAAAAACCAACTTATTTTATTTCCGAACATGATGCAGGAAATGCTGAAAATGCAATCCACTATTTTGCAGGCAATTTTAAAAAAATGAATTGGTTGAAAATATGTTTCTGGAACGCAAACGGCATTCGCCAACAAAAAAATGAACTTGAGCACTTCCTTATGGAAAAGCAAATCGATATAATGTTGATTGCTGAAACCCATTTGACAACCAACAGTTATTTCAAAATTAATGGGTACGCATTATATGACACTAAAGATCCCCGCGGAAGATCTTGCGGAGGATCGGCAATTCTAATAAAATCCAGAATTAAGCACTATTTAATGAACGAGACACGTGAGGAGTATATCCAAGCAACTAATATATGCATTGAATATTTTCATGAAAAAATCGTTATTTCCTCGATTTACTCACCGCCCCGATTTTCAATAACAGAAAGCCAATATTCAAATTTTTTCAAATCACTTGGGCCTCGATTTTTAGCGGCTGGCGACTATAACGCTAAACACACTTTTTGGGGATCACGCTTAATTACCTCGAAAGGCCGTGTGCTTTTTGACACCGTTTCCAAAATGGGCTTAGATGTGGTTTCAAGCGGACACCCCACTTATTGGCCGACAGACCGACGAAAGATCCCAGACGTTATAGATTTTGGAGTTGCGAAAAATTTTCCTTTAAAGTGGATGCAAGTGGAGCCTTCATTAGATTTGTCATCAGATCACTCTCCCACTATAATCACTGTTTCGTTCCCCCAAGAGATTGGCTCACCGTTGACTGTCAATAGAGTTAATTGGTTAAAGTACAAAAAATTTTTGAGCACACATTGTACTGAAAATATCGCCTTGAGAACGCCTGAGGATATTGATGGGTCAATTAACAATTTTTCTGAAAACCTCAAACTGGCCGTACAGCATGCTACCACTAGTCATTTAAGACCTAGAAATGAGAGCAATAGAACTTATTCATCTGAAATTGAGCAACTTCTGTCAGAAAAAAGAAGAGTCAGAAGAGAGTGGCAAATTCGCAGGTCGCCCCAGCTTAAAGCTAGGCTACGGGAATGCATAACTCAGCTAAGAAATCTGCTTGAAGTCCATAGAATGGCTTCCCTTAAAACATATTTGGAAAGCCTTGATGGTACCCCTCAATCTGATTATTCTTTGTGGAAAGCGACAAAAGGTTTAAAAAGACCCGTAATAGGTAAGCCACCTTTGCGAAATTCAACTGGCGACTGGGCAAGAAGCGATTCTGAAAAGGGAATGTTGTATGTCGATCATTTGCGAAACGTTTTTATCACAAATGATTCAGAGAATAATACAGCGGAATTACCACCATATGTTGTTAGACCTCCTGTGTCTTTGAGATTTAATTTTCAAGATGTCGAAAACGTTATCGGTAATACAAACCCCAGGAAAGCTCCAGGCATTGATCAAATTACTGGTAAAATGCTTGAACAGTTACCTCGTGTAGCTAGAAGGGTTCTACTTTTTATTTTTAACGCCATTTTACGCCTTGAGTATTATCCTGCAGAGTGGAAGGTCTCAATGATTACTATGATACCCAAGCCAGGGAAGGATCTGACTAAGGTAGAATCATATAGACCAATAAGTCTTTTACCAACAATTTCAAAACTATTCGAAAAATTGTTAATGGCGAAGTTGAGTCCAATATTGAACAATGTGGGATGCATCCCTGATCATCAATTTGGCTTTCGGGCTAAGCATAGCACCATAGAACAAACGCACAGACTAGTCAATGTCATAAGACAAACCTTTGAGGCGAAGAAGTACTGCTCAGCTCTTTTCATTGATATTTCTCAAGCGTTTGATAAAGTGTGGCACGACGGCTTAATGCACAAAATAAAGCTAAATTTGCCTGCAAATACACACAAGCTTCTGGAAAGCTACTTATACGGGCGGAAGTTTGTTATCAGAGAAGGCGACTTTATTAGCCCAACTCAGCCAATCAAGGCAGGAGTTCCCCAAGGCAGCATACTGGGGCCTACTTTATATTTGATTTACGCCTCTGACATGCCAACGACATCTGGAATCCACACTTCTACCTTTGCAGATGACACAGCGTTTTTGAGTGTTCATGAAAACCACCATTTAGCATCACGAAATTTACTGGAATATACTTCAATATTAGAGAAATGGCTAAAACTTTGGAAAATCAAAGTTAATGAACAGAAATGTACTCATGTTACATTCACACTGTGTAGGCAAACATGTCCGCCTATCCAAATTAACAACTCACCTATTCCGCAGCACAACGAAGTCAAGTACCTTGGTATTCACCTGGACCGTAGGCTAACATGGAAGTCTCACATTGAAGCAAAGGTCACTCAGTTAAAACTAAAAGCAGCGCAGCTAAATTGGCTTATGGGCAGAAATTCGACACTGAAATTAGATTGCAAACTTTTGTTATACAACGCAATACTAAAGCCTATATGGTGCTACGGAATTCAGTTATGGGGCACCGCCTCAGCGTCAAACATTGAAAAAATCCAAAGGCGACAAAACAAAATTCTACGAACGATTACTGAAGCTCCATGGTACGTAAAAAATTCACGAATTCATAACGATCTGAGTGTTCCGCTGGTAAAAGAGGAATTTTCTAAGTACGCGACAAGGTATATCAGTAAACTGGAACTTCATCCAAACCCTCTTGCTCGCAATATACTTAATTTTGGCGGCCACACTCGGCTTAAAAGAAGGGATACCGCTGCCACCATCAGATTGCTCAATAGGTGATTTTACCGAAATAGCTCCCGCATAATAAAACCTTTTGTCTAGCATTGGCCGGACTTAAGAATTACATTTTTTAATTTTAAATTTAGTATTAAGATTTGAATATTTATTGTTAGTTCATTTTGAAGATTCAATAAATAAAAAAATGCTTAAAAAAAAAAAAAAAAAAAAATTTTATTTCCGAAAATTTTTAATGATGAAACGTGCCCACATATTGATTTTCTTAACACATTTACATTGGAATATTTTAAAAACTATAAAAAAACAACAAAATATCTATAATAATAATTTATCAGCAAATTTTTGTTATTGTAGACCTAAGATTAGTGCTGTTACACGTGTCAACAATTCCAATGAGACGCAAAATTAAGCAGAAGCGTTTAAGACTAACAGATTAAATAAATAAAAAAATAAAAAATTCTATGAAATTTTTTTTTAAATTCTGAAAATTTTCTATCAGTTCACTTCAATATGCGACTTGAAGTCGCTAATTTTAAGCGATTTGCGTTTTCAAGAACACCTATTTGGCGATTTTAAATCGCAAAACTATAATTCTTGCGTTTTACGTTTGTCAGAACACACCTATTTGGCGTTTTCAAATCCAAAACGCTAAATTTAAGCGCTTTACGTTTCTCTGAACGTGCCTGGTTAAATCATCCTTATATTTTTTCGTGTTTCATATTTTCATTAAAAAAATAACTTAAATTGTAGAAGAGGGACAGAAGGCTAGTTCATGGCCGATACTCCCGGTTGATCATAACCGGGTTTAGTACTCGTATAATAAAATCCAAACTTTATTTACCTCTCATCTATCAAAACTGCAAAACAATAACGTTGATAAATATGAAAATAACTCAACGTGTTTATGTCTTTATTAAGCAAAACAGATTTTATATAGTGTTTTGTTAAGGTTATTTTTTATTTTTATTTATGAAAACAAAATACGCAAAATTATGCATATCAATAAACTAAAGAAATTATCAACAACAAATTCTGGCTGGCATTCTTTTTGTTTACAAAACGAAAAATTCCCGCATTATCACGATTTATATTCTCGTAAAAATTTTTGTTTCACAGACAAATATGTAAACATACATACGTACATACATATGCGTCCATACATACATAATAATAAAATTAAAATAAAATAATAAAAAAAAGTATCGCGCGTGTGTAGACAACAAATGCCAAAATAAACAAACAGCATGTAGTTTCAGCTGAAATGTGTAAATAATCGTTAACATTTTTAAAACAACATAATTTAAAATTAGTTAAGCGGAATTTATTTTTAAAATACACCAACGGTTTAGTGAAGTATAAAAAATAATTTATATGAAAAATATTAGTTAAATAAAAACACAGTGAAATAAACGCTTAAGTCTCCCAAGCTTATACGAGCGCATGATATATAGTTATTTTCAAATTTTAAAAATAAAAATTTAAAAACATTAATCTGTCAAGGGAAGTTAAACCTTGATAGTGTTTGTTCTGTTATTTGAAAATATTTGATAACATTTTTTAATTTTAATCCATAAAGATTAAAAAGCCAGTCATTTTCCATTTAGACATACAGGCGAATCCCGGCATAACAAACGTTATGAAATGAGGCTCATTCGTTATAGCGAAAACTTCATTGCATGGCGTCGGTTTTTAACTATTCATTTGCATTGTACAGCAAATTTTAAACAATTGAGTTTTATTCACTATCAAGCATGTTCTGAGAAACGCAAATCGCTTAACTTTAGCGTTTTCGATTTGAAAACGTATAACGTAAGAAGTATGGTTATAAATTTCAAACAATTGCGTTTTATTCACTATCAGGTATGTTCTGAGAAACGCAAGTCGCTTAACTTTAGCGTTTTAGATACGAAAACGTATAACGCCAGAAGTATGGTTATAAATTTCAAACAATTGAGTTTTATTCACTATCAGGTATGTTCTGAGAAACGCTAATCGCTTAACTTTAGCGTTTTAGATTCGAAAACGTATAACGCAAGAAGTATGGTTATAAATTTCAAACAATTGAGTTTTATTCACTATCAGGTATGTTCTGAGAAACGCTAATCGCTTAACTTTAGCGTTTTAGATTCGAAAACGTATAACGCAAGAAGTATGATTATAAATTTTAAGCAATTGTGTTTTATTCACTATCAGCCATTCTGAGAAACGCAAATCGCTTAACTTTAGCGTTTTAGATTCGAAAACGTATAACGTAAGAAGTATGGTTATAAATTTCAAACAATTGAGTTTTATTCACTATCAGGCATGTTCTGAGAAACGGAAATCGCTTAACTTTAGCGTTTTCGATTTGAAAACGTATAACGCAAGAAGTATGGTTTTGCGATTTGAAATCGCCAAATGGGTGTTCTGCAAAACGCAAATTGCCAACATCAACTCGCATGTGCATATTGAAGTGAACTGATTGGATTAGCTAAAACTGAGTGCCAGTTAAGTGTCAGTTTCACGATAGCGAAGTTGTTCGTTCGCTACTCGGTACTTTACACTTTGAAATTAATTTGAAAAAATAAAAATGCTATGTGTAGACAGGCAGTTATAACGTATAAATAAATACACGTTTCAATTCAATTGTGAATTGAGTCTTTCGATTGAATTGGTTCTTGGCAACACACTTAATAAACTGAATTGAAAGATTTTCATCCAACTATCAGATTCAATGAAATAGAAGACAATTTTAAAATTATTTAACATTTTCTTTACAAAAAATTACAAATATAAATTTGGACAATAATTTATTGAATTTTTTTTTAACTTTATAATTTTTAAATTAAATTTTTGGTTTGTACATTTGCAGAATGGGTTATAGTTCAAGTTTTTTTCCTTTCTTAAGTTTTTTGGACAACTGATCAGGAGACTCGAACATACAAAGCACAATCGAATTGAGAGACTTACTAGCCAACTTGAAAAAAAATCAAAATGATTTGATTTTTCTTCAATCAACTCGACAACTTCCAAACGAATCAATTCAAACGTCTTGATTTGTACAACAACCGACTCAGTAGCCAATTGAGTTTATCGTAAAGGGAACGATCTTTCAGAACCCAAGTGTTGAGAGATATATGAATTCTCATACTCATAATTCATTGGTTATAGTTGGTGATACGAATATTGATATGTTAAATAGTCCACACTTTTCAGATTTAAGAGACTTGTTTCTAAATTATGATTGCCATAACTGCCATGAACTTGTAACGAGGCCTTCTACTAAAACGTCTATTGATCAGGTGTTCACTAATATTATTGGAGGAGTTTCTGTGGACTCTATTGAGTGCTCGTTAACAGATCATAACTTAATATCGTGCAAGCTTCATTGTCAATATGAATCAAATAATTTTGTTGATGTTAAAAAAGTAAGGTGCAATTATCAAATGGTTGAGGGACTACACTAAGAGAAAAGTTATTCGTTCTGGCTATGAAACTCTTTCATTGATCATTTTTCATTGTATGAATGATTTTTTTCATTAATGGAATGAAAAATTTCATTCCCTGAATGAATTCGCTCTCTTCAAAATTTATTTCATTTTGATGTGTTCATTTTATGGATGAAGAACTTTACATTTATTTTATGAAATTTCATTTTTCGCATATATTTTGATACACGAGATTTAACAATATCAGATGTCATTATATATTATGCATTTAAATATATAACCACGTTAAGTAATATTTGTTAAATCATATTCATATCATAACAATTATTTATACAATTTTTGTATATAATGAAAAATCCTATGACATGGCATAATGAATAACATGAACATTCTTCATTCATTTCTTACTCGTTGCCATGGCAAATTCATTCTTTTTTTAATTTTAAAGCAGGCAGTGAGCTTAAGTTTAAGCAGTAAACGCATTGTTATGTCTATACACCTACACATGTACTTACATAATTTGTGCGCGTGCTACTTCTCACTCTCTTGAAATATCTATGAAACAAAATCAGTGATTTTGTTTCATAGATATATGAAAATTGTTCATAATAATAATGAAGTTTTGCCATAGAATTAGTGAACAAAGCACATTAAACCAACGATTTATTTTCATATCTCTAATGAAAAGGTTTCATTATTGCAATGAATATGTGTCAGGCTATTAATGATATATTTTCATTGCATTAAGAATAAACTTCATAAATTTAATGAAATATGTTCATTCTGCTTAATATTTCATAATTCATAATACAGTGAAACTTTTTTCATTAATGACATGAATTGCTTCATTAGCTCGTTATTAATGATAAAAATCATTAATTTAATAACGAAATTCATACATGGAATGAAGTTTTTTCTCTTAGTGTACTTAACGAAAGTTTGAATAGTATTGAACGTGTAGATGATCCCTTGATATTAACTAATAATCTTATATCTTGTATTAACAATGCTGTTAATGAATCAACAAATACGTTTGAATATAAACAATCTTTAAGATTTAAAATGGAACCATGGATAAACAAAGAACTTCAAGCTTTAATACTGTACAAAAAAAGAATTTTGACAAAAAGAAGAAAATCCAAAAGTAACAAATATGATGTTTTGCTAAAAAGACTAGGGAGAGTTATCAAGTTGGCTGTTAAAAACTCTAGAGATAATTATTACTGCTATAATTTAAATGCAATAAGTACAGACCCAAAAAAGACTTGGAACTTTATAAACAACACCCTTGGGAGAAATAAGAAAAAATATGTTAATTTAAGTACTGATGCAGGTGTATTGGTAGAAGAGGATAATATCAAAGCAGATATGCTTAATCAGCACTTTGTTCAATCAATTATTGAATTAAGACAGCAAATACAGACATTCCCTGAAGATAATTGCAATTCGTTAAGGACATTGTGCCATACATCCAGTCGTTTTAAGCTTCAGCCAGTTTCTCTAAACGAAATGGCTAATGCTTTAAATAATTTAAATTTAAAAAAATCTACTGGTTATGACAATATTGCTCCGGAAACAATATATAGATGCAGAGACACAATTGCTCCAATTCTTGAATATATTTGGAATCAAATAATTCGAACATCAAGCTATCCTGATTGTCTAAAAATAAGTAAAATTGTTCCAATACCCAAAGTCCCAAATGCTGCTACAGTCAATGATTATCGTCCTATTTCACTACTGTCAACGATTGACAAAATTTTTGAAAAAATAATCCATGAAAAACTGCTAGGTTACTTTGATAATAATAATTTTTTCTACAAATATCAGTACGGATTTAAAAAAGGTTGTGGCACGGAGGATGCTGTAATAAATGTTATTAATTATGTATGTAATGGGATAGATAATGGGTCATGTGGTGTGGCAGGTCTATTTCTTGATTTTACCAAAGCTTTTGATCTGGTTGATCATAAGATAATAATACAGGAGTTGAAATATTACGGTGTTGTGGATGGAGAGTTAAAGTTATTTGAAAACTTTCTTAATAATAGAAAACAATTTGTTCAGTTAAAGAATGTTAAGAGTGATATATTGGACGTAGGCAGTGGAGTACCACAAGGTAGTTGCTTGGGGCCATTACTATTTTCTATTTATATAAACGATCTTTTTAAGTTAAATCTTACTGGGAAATTGTACATGTTTGCGGATGACGTTTGCTTATTTTATCCATACAAATATGACCTTGTTTTGAAAACTTATATGGAAAGAGATGTTGCCCTAATTTTTGAATACGCTCGGCTTAACAAGCTGATTCTTAATGCAAACAAAACAAAAATAATCAGATTCAGACCACGTTCACATGGATCGAATAATAATTTCAGTATTTTTGTTGATGGAAATCAAATTTTCGAGACTCATGAAGTGAAATATTTAGGAGTTACTTTGCAAAGCAATTTATCATGGACTTCGCATATAAATGATATCAAAAGGAAAATTGCACCTGCTATTATTGGAATTTTCTTCAAGATGAGAAATAAACTTAATTTAAAAACAAAACTTTTAATTTATCAAGCATTGATTCAAAGTCATTTAAACTACATGATTACATTGTATGGTTATAAAAATACAAACGAACTAAAATCACTACAAGTATTGCAAAATAAATCTTTAAAATTGATTCATAATTTGCCTTTGCATTATCAAACACTGACACTTTATGATGATATTTGTAAGCCGATAATGCCTATATATGCACAGTATAAATATAAACTTTTAATTTATATGTTCAAATCTATAAATAGGATTGGATATCACACTATCGACTTTGTTCAAAACCAAATGGGATTCAATACTAGAAGTCAGAGTAATTTATATACCCCAAGATGCAGATTGGAGACAACGAAGCAAAGGATTGAATATGCTGGAAGTCTTATAATAGTATAATAGCTTGCCTGCAAGGTTAAAAACGATTAACACTATTTCAGCATTTAAAAAAGAATTAAAAGAATATTTATGTGAAAATTTTGAAGTGCTTTTGCGTAGATAAATCTACATTTTATTGTATTTCATGTATTTTCTGCCAAATTTTATGTAATGAACTTCAGTTTTAAATTTTAGTATAAAACTACATTTATTTTAAGAATTAATCTAGTTGCCAGCTTGTCTCAACAATGCCCCCTGGGCGCTGGGACAACAATAATGAATTGTATTCTACATGTAATGTAAATAAAATCTATCTATCTAAAAAAAAAAAAAAAAAAAAAAAAAAAAAGTGAGCTGGGGAATCCAGGTACTTTTTTGAGAGTCCAGCGGCCTGCCTACCTAACCAATTGAGTTGAAACGTGTATGGGGTAAGCGCCCCTAATTAAAAATAGATATTTTATTCAAAAGTATTTCGACTACGTCTAGTACTAGATAAAATAAAATTGTGAAACTTTTCTTTATTCTGTTACAAGCCGTACACAAAAAACGCCAGCCATGACAATGCTGAATATAAATGACCACAACCACGCTCTTTTGATAACAATATACATATATGTACATATGTATAATTTGTCCAAAAAATATAAGAGTAGTTATTAAGTACTCATATATACCTATACAGAACAACACTACTCTAACTTGCAAATTTTAGCTAGAAAAGTGTTCATTTACTTTTTCACATTTTTGAGAGTAATTTTGCAAAATTTCTTGTTACTCTCTCGTTACTAGTTTTTACTAGTAAAGTAGATGAACACACCTACTATCTCACATACTTTTTATTTGCGAGAAATAATGACAGTTGAAAGCGGGAAATTTTATCACAAAAGTTTTACAGATACAGTTTTTCTGTAAAATGGCGAGTAATTTCTTTACGTGACAGCTATTACTCACCAAAAAAAAAGTTATAGCTACAGTCATGGTGCAATTATTAGGTGCCAGCATAAGAGTTGTTGTACTACATACATAATATTTTGTTTGTGTAAAAATTCCGGACGCTGTCAAAAACATGTTTACAAAACAGCAGAAAATGAAGAAAGAAACGTTTATATAAAAAAACGAACAAAGAAAATTAATATAATTATTTTTATAAATTGTTTTCAACACATTTTAAGCAATTAAAATATTTTTGAAAACTTTTTTATTGTGTTCTTGCCCTTTTTCAAACTGTTTAAAATATTTTTATTTTTTCACCCACAATTTTTGACACCCACAATTTTATGAAACAAAAAATTATCACCTGCGCTAGTGATGCCACCTCGTTAATTGCACCATGGCTACAGTTTAGTGAGAAAAGCAGCTGTTTGTTTCAACTTTGTTCCATTTCATACGTTTTAGTCGAAAAGTTTCTCGTGGCGAGAGTTACAGAACACAGCCACAGGAGAGATTAGACTAGGCCCGAACTATTCAGCAAGAGGTTTGCTCATATGGCTACAAACATATGGCAGCAGTTTATAGTCACACGAGGGCGGTCTGCTGAATCGTGAATACTTCACCCTGTGGAGTTGATCTATCATCAGGTGAGGCCGACAAGGCAGGTGCTGAGATGCTGTCCGTCCTTATTGGAAACCTTTGTACGCGTATTACTTTTTTTAGTCTCTGCACAGTTTTATCTATAGAACAAAGCACTGTGGGGCACCGTTAACAATCGCTTGTTTGAAGAGCAATTATTCAATAATCTCCACGTCATTATCAAACCATTAGCTCCACATTGAATAAATAACTCTTTATGAGCGGTTAAACAAACCGACAATGTGTTTTTTTTTTCTTTTCGCTATTTTTATATTTGTTATAAATTATTTAACCAATTATTAAAATAACAGTTGTTGTTGCTCATTGAATTTTAATGAAATGTTTGCTTGTTGCTCGTATTATGTTTTTATAATAATGACAAGCTTTTACTCACTTTTTTCCTGCGATTATTTATTTGCAATTTGTTATGGTTGAAAAAGCATCAATATGTATATACTTGTGTGTATGCGTGTGTGTGTGTGTGTGTGTGCAACATTAAATTGTTATTTTGTAATTATTAATTTATCGAACAATTGCTATTGTTAATTAAATGATCTTAACAACAGCGTTTATGGGAATTATTCGTAGAATTATTCAATTTAAGTGTAATACTTCAGTTCCGGCGCAGATAGAACTAGCTGCATACTTCGTATACAAAAGATAATTTTTACTTGATAATAAAGTACAGTGGGGTCAATTAAAGTAAATAGCAAATGCCAACTGGTACCAATTAAATTTGAAATTCTTTAAATCATTTGTAACTTAAAGTTCATTTTTGGGTTGCAAAACTGAAAAAAGCAAAAGTACACTACCTTGTTTGCTTATAATTTTTGGTTAAATGATAGAAAATGGATCTTATATTGGTGAATGTTTTATCTAATGTTGGCAGTTATGTGTGGAATACAATATCAGATAAATGTCCGCCTCAGTTAGCCTCACAATTTCCAGCCCTTTTGAGCACATTTTTCATTGCATTCTCACACATTTCACGCGGTATTTCAATAATTTCATCACAAATATTTTTTTTAAGTTGCTCAAGTGTTTCTGGTTGCCTTGCCTAAATCTTTCTTTTCAGATATCCCCACAAAAAAAGTCCGTAGCAGTCAAATTAAGCGACTGTGCGCCCAATCAACATCTCTATTTCTTGCAATAACTTATTGTGGAAAGAGGTCTCCAGTAATTCCATTGTAGTCCTGGCTGTATGCACTGTGGCACCATCCTGTTGATACCAGATGTTAATCAAGCTCAAAGCAGGCCGTTGTGGCGTTAACAAGTTTTCAAACATATCACGATATCGCCCACCATTCACAATTACCGTTACGCCGGTTTCATTTTCAAAGAAGTAAGGTGTAATGCAGGAGTGCCCAAGCCCTATGCGCTTGATGCTCAATTGTTTTTGTAAAAGCGCTATAAGGTTGTGCTCTTTAATATACATATATTGCACTCAGCGCTAGCAATGAAATATACAGACACAACTTTGTCTTATATATATTTTTGTCATTCTTCACTGCACACACACAAGAGCACAGCAACAACACTTTCGAATGCTTTGCTGGTAAACATTGACAACAACGATTATCAGTGTAAATTTTGTTTTTGTAACCATGTTTTGCTCTTTACAACAAAAATTATGAAATAAAAGTAGTATAGAAGTTTCTTTCATATAGAAAATGTTTTGACGATCAAAGCACGTTGGTTTATCGAATGTTTTTTCATAATAAATTTGCCACGTGTCTACTTCACGACCGCCAAATATGACTAATTTTTACCAAAATGGCGGCAAAATATAGAAGAATACCGTCTCGGCAGACACCGGCTCTTGCAGCTTGCTATTATGAAAAGATTGATCTAACGATAATGCATATTATTAATAGTGGGCCACACCTTAATGTCTAGTTTTTATCAGACATTTGAGACATGCATCTCAGTGCTCGACAAATTCAACCATAGAGAAATATACAATCGAGCAGGGCGTTAAAATTGTTGAGGTCTGTTACGAATAAGGACGTTTAAATCACAATGCATTCCGTCGAAATGTGTCCAGAATGGGAAGTATTGTCGGCAAATTAGGCTACCGGTACTCTACGACATATGAAAACACTTTAGTGTGCTCGATTAGTACGTTCTCCGGTACACATTGCTTTTGTTCGATGGTGGTGATAGTGAGGAGAACAGAGAAGAACCGGTGCCTTTTTTAATGATCTAAGTACACCCGTCTTAAATCGAGTTGCGGTGTGACTGGCCACCGCATATTATTTGCACAAGTATGTTTTCTACTCGTTAGAGTTTGCATCTGTTAACTAGCGTATATATCACACCCAATCAAGTTTGTATGCGCCGGCTGCTTGATTTGGTTTCTCAACTATTTTTTCCACATTCGGTAATCGAACTCATACTTCTTTTTAACAAAGAAAATAATATGTGTATGTAAGAATTTGCGGTCACACATTTACCTTACCCATGAGAGTGCGTTGTTCAGTTGTATGTATTTACTTACACTCGGTAAACGCATTCGTACTAAGCGTGGCGTTGCCAGAAGGTTTTTAAAACGTCATGTTTTGACGATCGTTGTTTGAAGAAAATATATAGACATATTTTATATGAATATATATAGTAAAAAACCGGCAAAAAAACATATTTTATTTGAATATATTTAGTAAAAAACCGGCAAAAAAAAAAAAATAACTTTTACTTTAAAAAATAGGTTGTTTTTATTAGGCACATTTCCACCAAATTTCTTTTAATTAATTTATGTCACAGAGCTTAATTCCATTCGGAAACGGAATTGAATTCTTTTTTTATTTCTTCAAAAAACGAAAAACTAAAAAACTTTTCGGAATAAAATCATTTCTAATCGCAAGAATGAAACTGGTATTATCTTACAGAATTGATTTTATTCCGAAAAAGTTTTAAATATTCCTTTTTTGAAGAATTCAAAAATCGATTCAATTCCATTTCCGAACGGAAGTGAATTATGTGACATGGCCGATTATGTTCCTTCATATATAATAATTTTTATTTCTTGGTCTTAATCCACAGTTACACATGCTTATATATAACCAATTGTGGAAAAAATGTTGTTTCAGTTGAATTTTCGTTTCAAAACAATCTTAAAATCATTATTCAGTATGCTACTTTCAAAATCGTCCTCATGGTTGTAAATTATTAAATGTTGTGGTTTTTGTTTGGCCCTCGAAAGTTTTGCATCTCACTCTCATTGGTTAACTGTCTACCTCAACTAACTGTATTAGTTTACAGTTTTTCTGAGGTATTTCGTTGTTAACCACGCGGCAACTTCCTATACGAAGGCATAGGTCGGTACAGTTAGTCACAGCGCTGCAAAAAAAAATACTGTTAATACCATCGTTGGCACAAGGTCTACGTTACTCCGCCCATGCTGTGCATCCTATACTTTGCAAATCTATTTGCAATTTTATAGTTACAAATACAAAACAATACAAGTTGATTTTGTGACGACGTCATGTATGTATTATTAAGAAAACTATTAGAAACGAAAGTAGAAAATACTAAAATTTTTCTCTTACTAAGTGCTATTAACAACAGCACTATTTTTGTGCACGTTTCTTTTACTCTTAAAAAAATACACAAGATAAGAAAGTGATTGGATACGTTTTTGGATCTTTCAAGATTTCACAAATGAACGAAAAGTATAAATACTTGGATGTGAAAATGTTTGGTAAACAACCGGTGTACTTATGGCTGCGGTGCACCGGTGCAGATCTCTGGTGGAGAAGCAGTTACCTTGAATGATGTTTGTTATTTCGAGATGAGAATGGCCCCTTGTGGCCAGAAATTGAGGGCAGGTAACTGGGCTGCATGTGATTTCAACATAATTTGGCCACTCGCCATACAGCCAATGAAACAATGACTCTTTTGAGCCAGAAATTTGATAGCCGTGTTATATCATGTCGTGGCAATATACATATGTTAATTGAACGCCACGATTATGTGGTTTGACACTGTTGAACTTCTTAAGATTGTTGAAGCATTTTACGAATCAGGAGAATATTTTAAGCTTACAAAATAGAATTTGATGAATAAATAAATATATTTTGAGAATAGTAGAACAATTCCAACAGACGTTTCCCTTAATTAGTGGGAATTGTCATGGTTTTCATTACCCCCCTACATAAATATGTTCAACAATATCTTTTAAAAGATATCATTGACTGTAAGAGTTTTACTTTTCCAAGTGCTTCTTAGTATTCCAACTAATTCAGCCCCTAAGCAAACTTTTTCCTCTTGAACCATCACAGCCACCACCACTTCACTTAAAGTCCGATACCAAGCAGTGATACTTACGTATCATGTTGCAGTATAAAAAGTTATTAGTCAATTGTTTTCAATTTCCACCATTAAATTAGATTCTTTCGAAAGATGAAAAAAAAAAACAAAATACAGAAATCTTTAGGTTCGGAATCAAAATTAATGGTTCAATTTTAACGTGTTCAGCGAAATGTATGTACGAGTGTTGTATATAAATATAAGTGTAACAAAAATGTTCATGCTGTTCTTTTAAGTATTTGGTTTTAACTTTGTGTTTTCCTTTAATCTACTCGTATCTGCTAAAGCCAGAGGCCAAAATAGTCAGTAATTTCGGTACCAACGAGCCAACCAACCACCGAACGAACCACCGAACCAGCCAGCCAACTAAATAGACAGGCAAACTTTTAAAAGAAGTAAGATGAGAAGATATTATTGGCTGCTTTTTCCATTGAATTTGATTTTTTTTCGTTTGAGTTTTGTAGGTAGTAAATTGCTTATTACCAGTGATTTTTATTGTTACTCTTGAAATTGCTGTTCGAGTGTTTTTTTTTATTTAAGGTTGGGAGTTCAAAACCTGTACGAGTATGTACGAGTAGTCATATTTCAGCTTGCAGTTTTAGTTTTCTGTCTCATTTCGTTTCGTTTCGTTTCATACTTTGTACCCATGAATAATGAGTAAATGAATAATAGTTCAAGATCATCATTTAATGACCTGCTGTGTGTTGCAGCTATACAATTATTTATTTTTATTATACTTTAAACTAATTGCATGTTGCTTAAAAGAATCTTTATTTAGGCTGTAAATTTAATAATTGTTTGCGTTGAAGCTTTTCCTCAGAGGTTTTAAGATAAAACCGTGCTTTTAATTTGGTTTAAGTACTGAATTATATCGTTTTTTTCTTGCAATGAATGATTCATTTTGTCAGAAACACATCATACTCGTATATCTCTGCGAAGCTATATTTTTATATATTTTAAAGTTAAGAAAAACAAGTAAGAGTGTGGTGTATGCGGCTGGGTCGAATCTAAAATTCTCTTTACGATTGTCACACACTGCTGCAGCATCCACACGAAAGTGGAACGTAACAAAGCTTTGATAAACCGTATCATGTAAGGCCATGAAGAGGACGCACACACAACACACGCTAGAAATATGGTACGTACCATGATGAAACTCATTAAGGAAGCGTGCAATGAGTCAATGCCAACTATCACTAGAAAACATCGGAAAGAAGCGGCATACTGGTGGACTGATGAAATTTCTGAGCTCAGGCGGACGTGCCTTAGATGCAGAAGGAAATATACCAGGGCCAGACGGACACATGATGCAATTACAGAGGCAGAGGGTTATAAAAGAGCTAAGAAGAACTTGAAGAGTGCTACACACAGGAGCAAAATCTTAAATGGGAGGAGCTAAGATCGGACCTCAAGAACGACCTTTGGGAACTCGGATATAAGTTAGTTTTACAGAAACTTGGGGCTCGAATGCCAACACCGAACTTGGGCCAGGCTACTATGGAAAATATTGTCAGCACCCTCTTTCCTGCGGGGCAGCTAGTGCGTGATAGGGGTGCAGCGCCCAATAGGGACCCACCACCACTTTTCAGTATAATGTAGTTACAAACTGCAGCGAGGTCTCTTAAGAATAGAAAGGTCCAAGTGGTCCGGCTGGTGTTCCAGCGGAAGTTTTTAAGATAATTGCAGGAGAAAAGCCGCAGCTATTACTAGAAATGTACAATCGTTGCCTTCAAGAAGGTGCCTTTCCGGAAGTCTGGAAAAAGTAGCGACTTGTAAAGGAAAAGGAGATCCCTATGTATGCTGGACACTGCAGGTAAACTCCTCGGAATGCTGCTGAAACCTCGGATACACACAGCACTGCAAAGGGCTGGAGGCTTTAGGTCTGGAAGATCAACGACAGATGCTATCGAAGGCGTTATAGATGGAATACGCAAGGCGCAAGCGGGAAACCATTTTTCCAGACGCATCGTCCTACTGGCAACTTTAGATGTTAGGATAGATGCTCTAGAGGTGCGATTTAGGGCACCTACATAATGGGTGATTTTATAAGAACTACCGGAAATTAAACAAAAAAACACATAAAATTCAGAAAAATGCATGAAATATTTATTTGGATCGATAGTTGGGTCGATATAATTTAATGTTTGAAGATTACTTCATGCAAATGTTGGCCGCGGCTGCGCCTCAAATGGTCCATCCGCTTAGTCCAATTTTGGCATACTCTTTCCAACATTTCGGCCGGTATCTCACGAATAATGTTGGCAATATTGGCTTCCAGTGCGTCAATCGAAGCGGGCTTGTCGCTATAGACAATAGTCTTAACATAGCCCCGCAAAAAATAGTCTAGAGGCGTTAAATCGCACGATCTGGGCGGCCAATTGACTGGTCCCAAGCGTGAAATAAACTGTTCACCGAACTCGCCTCTCCATTGGTCCATTGTTTCGCGTGCTGTGTGGCATGTGGCACCGTCTTGTTGAAACCACATGTCATGCAAGTCAAGCTCTTCCATTTTGGGCAAAAAAAAGTTTGTTATCATCGCACGGTAGCGCTTACCATTCACAGTAACATTGTGATTCGCATCATCTTTGAAGAAATACGGCCCAATGATGCCGCCAGCCCATAATCCGCACCAAACGGTTGTTTTTTGTGGATGCATTGGTAGCTCTTGCAATGCTTCTGGCTGCTCTTCACTCCAAATACGGCAGTTTTGCTTGTTCACGTATCCATTCAACCAGAAATGAGCCTCGTCGCTGAACACAATTCTTCGATAAAAAAGTGGATCTTCATCTAACTTTTCAAGAGCCCATTCACCAAAAATTTTGCGTTGTGGTAGGTCGTTTGGCTTCAATTCTTGCACCAGCTGTATCTTATAAGGCTTCACACCCAAATCCTTCCGCAAAATTTTCCACGTAGTGGAGTAACAGAGGCCCAATTGCTGCGAACGGCGCCGAATCGATAATTCACGGTCATCACCAATACTGGCCGATACGGCTGCGATATTTTCTTCAGTTCGCACTCTACGTAAGCGTGTTGGTGGTTTAATGTCCAACAATGTAAATTTGGTGCGAAATTTTTTTACAATAGCCCGAATAGAAGCCTCAGTAGGTCGATTAAACTGACCATAAAATGGAAGAAGCGCGCGATGAACTTTCTTAACAGAGCACGCATTTTGGTAATAAAATTCAATAATTTGCAAGCGTTGTTCGTTTGTAAGACGATTCATGATTAAATTATAGACCAAACTGAAGATGTTTGACAGTGACACAAGATACAAAACGTGCGTGAGCTGTCAAAACTAGTGTTGCCAAAAAGATAATAGCAAAAAAATCACTCGTTACATCTGAAAAACCGCGTGCTCACAATTGTAAATTCTGGGCAAACCTATAAGAGACAGATAACTGCAGGAGCAGCTCAGGGCTCGATCCTAAAAAGTTGGTCTTTTCGGAAGGATTATGGTAGGTTTTAGATTTAAGTCGGATTGAACATTTTTGAGTGGCAGCCCTGATCCGAAAAAATTATTTGTACCAAAAAAAAAGTCCTTGCGTATTACATTTTGTTGTTGTCGAAGAAAATTATTGCTTTTGTTCAAATATTATTTTTACAAAATTTTTGTTTGGGTCCTTTTACAGGCCCGCATTCAAACAATTTATTAATTGATTCAGCGAATTTCATTAAAAAATATTCTTCTCTTTAATAGCACTTAAATCTTTCGATATACAAAACTATAGGAACATATGGTCACTCTGTTTTTTTTGTGCATTTTCATTTTCATTTCATTTTCTTTGAAAATTTCAATGTAAAATTTCAAAATTTCTTTCATACCATTGACATTGAATTAGATTTTGAACCAAATTAGTTTAATTGTAAATTTACGGGCGGCATGTTTAACAACAATTAAATGTTTATTTGTTTTTTAAAATAAGCGCAGCAAAATATATCAAATAATATATAAATTTAAAAATAATAATTATCAATTTTTGTACACAAAACGAAACCGCCAGCTGAAAATTTATACATGTTTAATAAAAATTACAAGTCAAGAAAATCATTTTACAACAAGTAAGTGAATGGAGGCATAAATATAAAACTTTTATTTTTTTGTTTTTGCTATAGCAACAACTGGAAAAAAATTTAATTGAATTTAAAAGTTCAATTATACATTTGTAAATTTGTTAATTAAGAAAGGAAAAAAAACATGTGCTGGTTTCAAAGTAAAAAAAAAAACGAATTATGTTCATAAATTATTTATAAATGCTTTAATTTAAATGATTGCACAATTTATTTATATAAATGAAACAAATGCAAAAAAAAAAAAAAAAAATAAGAAAAAAATTATTCATAAAAGATATTGCAAAAGTTATAAAAATAAATGAAAACAGCTGTCTGTGAATTAATAACAACAGAACAACAACAACAACGAAATGATATTAAAAAAAAATGAGAAAAAAAAATAAATTTAATAAAAACTTGTAGTTTCTTTCTAAATTTAAATCACGTGCCATTTTCATGATTAATTTCGAAAACGAATGAAAAAAAAAGAAGAGCGACCGCATAAGAATTGGTGCGTATCGTTGAAATTCTATTTAATGATTTAAAGTTAATTTTCTGTGTTGCGATCTGACGTAGACATATGTTTGTAGGTATGTCTAGCTAAGAATAATTAGAATTTAATTAGAGTCTTTTGGAATTTGGCTTTTATTTTGGTTTGTTTAAAAATAAGATTATTTATTTAAGTAATACAAGTCTTCAGCTAGAATTTTTGTACAGACATTTTTGACGTAGATGTGATTTGCGTCAGCACCTGACGTATGGCGTTATCAGGTGGTGGACCAAGGCTACTGCTAAATTTGTCAACGTGCCCCCTAGATACACACGCGCAAGATACATACAGGTGATAGTCACTTGTGAATATGTATTTTGGTTATACTGCAAAAGCCGCTTAAGGAAAACAGCTGTATATAGCTTGTCATACAGGTCGAAACTCAAGACACCATAGCAGCTGTCCCGAAACCCTTAGGAAACATCTGTAGGGATGATACGATACCAGTAAATACAAGTAAATACTCGATACTTTTCCTTCGATGCCAAGTACTTTTGGTATCGGTGCTTTGCCACCGAGTACCTATATATAGTATAGGTCAAAAATAATCGTATCGGTCAAAAATACTATATTCTTATTGACAGCAAAAACTCGTATTGGTCACCATTTTTATCATAATTTTATTTGTATTTAAAGTTTTTATAAAATAAATCCAAGTATCAAGAAAAAATTATCACCCGACTAAGACTTGGCCACAGCAAATTAACTCACGAGCACATTTTAAAGAAAACCAACCAACCAACACATCTGTCCAAAATGTAAGAACCAGCTAACGATGTCCCATCTGATGTCCTGTTTCAACAACCCGGCGATTTCAAAAGATCTATTAGAATCCATTAAAACGGCAAATTTTGAGAACATAAAAAACACGTTCCTGCAGAAATTCTTAGAAAATTACAAAATTTGTTTAATTAAAAAAAAAAAAAATAAATGTGTTTAACTCCTAATTATTACTATTTTTAAGACAAGGCGAAGGCCTCTGCAGCCAGTCCCTTAACTTTTTTGTAATATTAATTGCGCAAATTTGTTTGCCATTAATATAAATAAATAAATAAAATAAATCCATGCAACACGTGCATGTAAATGAGACTACCAAAATCAGGCGTATGGTTGCATTTCATAAAAAAGACTGCGATCACGATCTTCGAATTTGTCGCTAAAAAATCTTCAGACCAGAATTAAGTGACTTTATCGAAGATCATACCAATGATAAATTGTCTTACATCCAAGCTACAAAGTTGTTCTTCCTCCATTGAATGTGTCTAGATAGTTACAAGAATTGTTATGATAAAATTCCTGTCTTTGAAAAATCTGCACTTCCACGATTCTAATTAAGACACCTTAATTTCAGCCAGTGGATCAGAAGATCAATAATATAACGAAGCACTTTGGCTCCATGTATTCTCCTCTGTCGCTAATCGTAAGAAAAAATCGACTGATTACCGATTAGGTATCGATACTACCTACCGATTAGGTATCGATACTTTGAGATCGATACCGCATCGAGCATAAGTATCGATAGCCTAGTGGTATCGTTTAATCCCAAAACACCTGGCTGTTGCTCACCATTTAGTTTCTTACTAAGCCAAGAATTTATTGCAGGACAACAGTTGTGAAAAGGATTGACATTAGCACCTGCCTTGCGGCCTTATCTAATGATGGACCAGTTCCACGGAGTGAATTATTCGCGATTTACCAGCGCCCCGGTGTGGCTGACTAGGCTCACACAGGTAGCAATTTATGACATATGTTTGTAGCCATATGAGCAACTTCTTGTTGAGGAGTTCGGGCCTTCTAATCCCTCCTGTATGGAACCTTAAACCAACTCACCCGTCAATCATCACCACTGGTTCCTCACAGCATCAGCCCTTAAACCAACTCACCCGTCAACCGTCACCACTGGTTCCTCTGTTGTAAAAGCAACAGGCCCTCGGGAGCTTGTTAGTACCCGAAAAATTACATTGAAGGGGACAAGATAGTTAGTGATGAATAAATAAATACTTTTTGGAAAAATTGACACTCACTGTTATTTTTTAATCAACCCTCGTATATACATTTTTTTGGCATGCTGACTGCAAGTTATATATACAAATTTAAGCAAAGAAACGCGAAGAAACTTTGGAATGACATTAGGATATTCAGCTCAATAGACTCTCTAGAGCAGAAGTGCGCAAGACCTATGCGCTGGGTGCTCATTTGTTAGCTATAGTCTGTGCGCTTTAGTATACACATGCCGCTCTCAGCACTAGGAATGAAAAATACGCAAACAACTTTGTCTTATATATGTTTCGTCCTTATTTCTCTGTACACACACAAGTTGCAAGCAAATACACTTTCGTATGCTTTGCTGATAAATATAAAATTAGTTTTTCCTTATACATATGTGTATGTGTTTGCTCTTCCATATAGAACTTTTGGGCACCCCTGCTCTTGAGCATTGTCCCACTCTGGGATGCGTTACTCTCTTTAACTTTGGAAAGTTCCAGGTAAATGTCAACAAGCACTATTCTGCCTCTTATCTCCTACTCAAAACCTATTTTCCTAGTTTTTGGCAGTATGCACTGCATATGTGGAAAGGCTAGACCTATTTGCACTGGTTGACTCTGAACTGAGAAAAACTAATATTTTGTATGGGAGCTTCCTTAAAGAGGGCAGTTATAGAGTAGATGTGTTCACAAGAAATGTAGAAAGGTAAATATTAGTGGTGGTCGAACCTACATTGTAATCTTTTAAGAGTGACTCAGAAAAAGTTGTGGAGCTTTTCGCAGATTTTTTGACAGTTTGCCCTAATTTTGACCGCTATGCGAAGCCATATACCCCCATCCTAACGTGCAGGGTTTTTGCCTCATGGATTTTGTTTTTTACCAAACCCCACAAAATAAAACAATCTAACGTATCCAAATATCGCTCCTGAAATATCCCATATAACAGTAATTCACCGCTAATAATATGGCAACATTATACAAGTTTTACCAAAGTCCAGAAAAACTGATGCAGCACTATTGTAAAAGAAAACTTTTGTTAAATCAGCAAAATTTTTATTAAAAATAAATAATATATTGATAAGGGAAAAGCAATGTATGCACATGCACATCGATGAGGAGGCAGTTTCAAATTAAAAAATTATACTTGAATCCAGCTGGTTCATCTAAGATAGATGTTGGAACTACTTTAGAAATTAGAATAAAAACATATGCAAGTCATAATAATATCTGAATTTTTTTAACAAATTAATATATACAACTTATGTACAAATAAGTTTGATTTCTCAATTTGTTTTTTGTGCCCGTGTTCCGCCAATGAGAAGTGGCGCGCGGTTTATTTATGTAATCAATTATTACCTTAAAAGTCTGGGTAAATAATAATTATTATTTGCTGTTTTTAACAGTCATTATTATTCAAATGAATGTTTTGAAATTTAAAACTGAAAGCCAAACCGCAAAAGCACTTTGAAATGCTAAAATAAATAAATTTTAATGGCTTTCAGTAAAATATACAAAAACTCATTAAGACTAAAATTGTTTTCTATAAATATCTTATATATTTAATTACATTCAAAAAGTTTTGCTTTTCCGTAAACGCGAATAGTTTTTTTATGTTGTAATTATTTAGGAAGACGCGTCAAGTCCTGAAAAGGCAACATTAGCGTTAAAACTTAATTTAACTTTCTAAATTATGTTTTAATAATAAAAACACACCAAACGCTGAGTAAAGCTATCAAAAACCATTCAGACATAAAAAGATGCAAATTGTGTACATAAAAAGTCAAGCTAGTAAAATTATATTTAACCCTGCCATCCTCTGCACCTTCCCCGCACACTCTTCAAACCTTTTTCGACATGTAATTTTAATTGAGTCAATTTTCGATTAATTGACAATATTGCTTTGTCAGTGCCAACAAGTTTTCAAAAGTCAGCTCATTGAACAAACTAGATTTACATACAGCAATAATTTGATGGCCAATTGAAAAATGGCACCATGTTGGAGAAAATGAGTCAGATACTCCCACTGCCATCTTTTCGGCAAAAATTTTCAGATGATTAAGGCCTCATTAGTTTTTACTTTCTGTTACCGTTCCGTTCTTTTCTGTAGCAAATATTTTACGACTACTTTTTCCGTGAATAGATTCAGCTGCTTTTTAAAGCAAAGCATAATGACAAGAAAAACGTTGGAAAATCAATGCATCCACAATACGTCCGATCAAGCAGTTACTGTGAATGGTGACCGCTATCGTAAGCTGATAACGAATTTTTTACGGCTCGATTTGGACGATATGGATGTAGACATTATGTGCTTTCAACAGGACGGTGCCACTTGTCACACAGCTAACGAAACAATGGTTCGTTTGCGCTACAAATTCAATGGTCGTGTCCTCTTTCGTGGTGGCGATGCCAATTGGCCGCCAAGATCATGGGTTTTAACTTCATTGTTTGGGGTTATTTGAAAGAAAAGGTATACGTCGATAAGTCAGCAACAATTCAAGAACTAAAGGATGATATAGTTCGGCACATTAACTGCATAAAACCTCAATTATGCCTCAGCGTCACTGAAAATTTTGACCATCGAATGGAGGTGAACCTCCAAGATAGCGACTGTCATTTGACAGATATTTTGTTTCATGCATAATTGAACAGTATCAATGTTATCATAATAAAAATAAAGGCCAATAATTCCCAAAAAAATTTGTGTTTTATTCACAATCAACATTGGCCCTTAAAATTTAACCACCCTTTATTTTGCTCGGCCACATATTTACCAACATCACTCCAACCATTCTTTTTTTTACTTTTGCCTACTGTGGATTAAAAATAAATTGATTATATATCCAGTTTATTAAAAATTTAATTTTAATTAGCTTACCCTCATTTTGTTCTTATTTACTTGTTTCGATATTTGAGTTGCTATTGTGAATGATTTTGCTCAATAAGCATATCTGCAACCGTGTTGTATTGTAAAATGTGTTCAATTTTATATCAATTTCGTGCTAATGGCTCAATAATTAAATTGGCTTTGGAATATTGAGCTCAATTAAGGCGTTAATTGCGGTGATTTCAATAACTGTGCATGTCTGAACACGCTATAAGAGAAATCAAGCTTTAATACAGTTTGACTCACAAATTATAGCACATAAAAAGAAGCAAATAAACAGAAATGAATTATAAAACAATTTTATGAACAAAACAAGCGACCAATTTTACAATTGACGTAAAATCCCAAACTGTCAATTGAATTGCAAAATAAAGAACAGCAGCAAAACAAAAAAGAAATGAACTTAAAAATATAAAATAAAAACAAGAATGCTAAAATTCATAAAATACTAAGAAGAACCGAAAAATTCGATGAATTGTTGTTATTTATCACATGCTGTTACGTTGAAATTGCTCAAAAACGGCTAAACGACCAAATAAAAAAAGCACAAAAAGCAACCAAAATTCACTGAAAAAAGAAAATGATTTCTTTAATTTAGAAGGACATTTACAAAAACGTGCCATTTCGTTGAGAGTGTGTGTCGTAAAGAAATTTCGAAACTATGAAGAAAACTCATCTAAATTTAGATTAAAATCATTTTGGTGACATGTAAAGAAAAAATAATAATAAAATAAATTAAAAATTGTTTTGTCAGTTGAATAGAAACGTAATTCATACAAATGTCTTTTTATTTTATTTTTTTTTTATTTATTTTTATTTATTTTTTGCCCATTGTGCAGCAGTGTCATTTTAATGGTCTTAAAAAAAGCAACCTAAATAGAACACACTTTTTAATGGATGAGCACAAACAACAGACTCAAAGTTGGGCAAATTTTTAATGCCCCATGAGCAAAAAAAGAAAAAATAATAAATAAATAAATAAAATGTGATTTTTAGGCAGAATTGAAACTAGAGAAATTGAATTCAATGTGGGAATTTCAATGATATACAGTGGGCCCAGCGAAAGAAAATTGTATTATATACGAGTATTGACCACCACCACTAACTTGGGTTAAGTATAGTCAGCAAATATTGCTTTTTAAATAATACTTAAGGGAATTTTGCTTAATAATGTTAAGTTAAGGTTTCGAAGACTTTTTGAATAAGACTCCAATTTTAGTAAGTCTTTCCATGAAGTTAAGCAGCCCCCTTTTTATAAACGAATTTTTATGTTGTAGACTGCTAAAACTATGTACACACGGTTGTCAGATGCTACAATATTGTAAGATCTGTTAACATGCTGACAATGTAGTGCCAATGAAAAATTGTCCCGCAGAAGTAAATTGTGTGTTCAGACGATCGTAAGAAAATCTTACAATATCATTGTCAGACTATGGTCTGACAAATAATTCATCTGACAACAAAAATTGTCAGTTCACACGGTTGTCAGATTGTTAGATGAAAAAAACTGCCAGACATGTTGTAAGGCATTGCCACTTTTGTATATCAACAACCATCTGTTTGATAGTGTTGCCCGTCAAACTTTTTTCTGACAATAATGCCATTGTCAGGTGTATTAATTTTATACATCTGACAATTAAAACTGAGCTTACAATCCCAGCCAATTATCTAGCAATGCCGACGAAGAGTGTTCTCACGATTGTCAGATGCCTGACAACATTATCGTCTTACAATTGATTGAAAATGGTTTTTCTGACAACGTTGTAAGTTAAAAACTGACAGCTCACACGATTGTAATATATTTTCAGACAATTTTACTGGCAATATTGTAAGATCTGACAACCGTGTGTACGTAGCATAAGTCTTTTTGTTGAACTTTGTATACGAGGTCTGAAGAAAAACAACCGTTCTTTTCAAATTTCGTGCGTTACGTATGTCCGATTTTCGGTCACATGTCAGTTATATAATATCAGCCATTTTAAACTGTCAGTTTAGCATGGACATCGCTCAGAAGCTGTTGAACATCGTCAAGGATGATCCAGAGTTCCCCAAAAAGGTGACGAATCATGGGTGTATGGCTATGACATTAAAACCAAAGCCCAATCAGCCGAATGGAAGCGTCTAAAAGAGCTATGTTTGGAGAATCTTGTGCTCATAGCATCTGTATTTTGTTTACCTACAACATCTTTAAGGTAATATTCTTTTTTGAATAAACAGAAGAAATATTCTTCTCATATTATTATTAAACCCGTTTGTTTTATTTCATGTGATCACCTTTTCTTACTTGGCACGCAAACCGAAAAAAGCACGTCATGTTCAGTGAAATAAGAAGGTTTTGCTCACTGTTTTCTTCGATTGCAATGGTGTGGTGGACCATGAGTTCTTGCCACAAGGTTGTAAGGTCAATAAGGAATACTACCTTGAGGTTATGCGCCGTTTGCGCGAAGCAATTCGTCAGAAACGCACAGAATTGTGGAAAAGACAGTCATGGATTTTGCATAATGATAACGCTGATGACGCTCGATGCTTGTGCATGAGTTTTTGGTCAACAACCATTAATAATGTCCATTGCGACCATTATCATGTCTCAACCACCGTATTCACCGGACTTGGCCCCCGCTGACTTTTTCCTCTCTTCCCAAAGAAGAGACTCCGATGAAAGGAAAATGTGTTGCTACGATTGAGGAGATAAAAGAAAAATCGAAACAGAAGCTGTTGACGATACCAAAAAGCGCGTTTCAGAAGTGTTTCGAGGATTGGAAACAAGCAGGCATAAGTGTATTATATCTAAGGGGGACTACTTTCAATGGGCCAAGATAGTTATTGCTGAAAAAATGAAAACTATTTGAAAAAGTTGAAAATAACGGTTATATTTTGATCATACCTCGTATAATCGTTTGTGTACTGATACATATGGCACAGTGACAGATTGTGAGTTGAATTCTGAACAAAAACCTTTATTTAAAAAAAATAATCTTTACTTACTTTGAACGGGACAAGATAGTTATGGATGAATGAATAAATACTTTTTGAAAACATTTAAGATATTGGTTATTTTTTGATCAGACCTCGTAGTTTTTAAATCCGATTTTTTTTTAATTTTCTTCATTTGTGTTTTATTTCAGGTTTTTCTTAAGCATAATTTTTTACAATACAAATCGGCTGTGATCAATAATTTTTCATTATAGAAGACAAGGAAAATAACTATCAAATCATTAGCTGGGGCACCACTAGCTGTTTCGTAGTCGCTACACCTATTTTCGGATTTGAACTCGGGTAATGGTCACGACGTTTCATGAACGGCTGCCTTAGCCACTCGGCCACCGAGCCATTTAATTATTCTCTGTCTATATTCATCTTAACGTTCTTTAGTTCTTGCGTACTGAATTAATAGCGTCATCATTTTTATATTTCCTGAAATCAATTAAAAGCTAGTGCGTCACACTGTGCAGCACTCAATAGCTTACTCTAAATCTTTTAATACTTTATTTATCAAAAAGCAGCTGAAAGTACTTTAGAAAAAAAAAAAATCCGGTCATATTATTGAAATTTTTTCGGTTGTTACTTTTGTCGTTTGGCAAGATTTGCATTTTTGTTTCGCCTGTTCTCTGGCATTTCATTCGC
Organism: Thecocarcelia acutangulata; assembly: GCA_914767995.1. NCBI lineage: Eukaryota > Metazoa > Arthropoda > Insecta > Diptera > Tachinidae > Thecocarcelia > Thecocarcelia acutangulata. The sequence continues at coordinate 30,853,511 of OU612094.1, read as the reverse complement.
ATACAATGCAAAGGAATTTAAAAAAAAAAAAAACATAGAAATGTAGTATTTTTTCGTAGAAATATCACAAGATGAGGAAAAATAACAACAAAAAGAAAATAAAACTAAGCAAACGTAAACTGAAAAATTCACGTTTAATTAGATTTCGTGCAGGATTTTGGCGTATGTGTCACATCTGTTTTGTTAATAAATTTTGTTTTTTTTTTTTCAAAAATAATTTTTGTGTGTAATGCGCTGAGATATGTGGAAATAGTCTTTAAATCATTGAAGTAGATACTCGTATATTTTTAATAAATATTAATAGTTAAACAAGTTAATAAAGTCGATTGCTTGAAATATACCTTTATTAGAAGAACAAATCGAGTTGATACACCACTCAAAGCATTGTCCATTGTTAGCTACTGCTCTATCCAAAATAACTGCTTCGAGTTTGAGCTAAAGCCAATTTCTGATACGCTTCAATTTACTTCAATTTTCGCACAAAATCGAATGACTGTTCAGAAACACATTCCACGGCAAAAACACGCACCAAATATAAAAAATCGGTTCCAAGCCAGTTAGCGAAGTGGTTCTGAATTTTTATGGGAATTTCCAAAATCAGCTTCAGGAAACGTTAATATCTCCCCATTTCCTCTGAAGCAATACTGCAACTTCAATCTTAGCACTAAAGCGAATGACCGTTTATACTTCTTGTGCATGCTCCACAGCCAAAATGCGCACCGACTATAAAAAATCGCTTCCAAACCGATTACCGAAGTGGTTCTGAAGTTTTTTGGGAATTCTCAAAAACGGCTTCGGGAATCCCGAAAATCCCCTCACTTCCCAGCAAGCAATACCAACTTTCGAACTAAAGTAATAACACTGTATATATAGTTTCATATACCTACAGATGTAATGATCACTCGTATGGCATGTGTTTCGAGTGTTTCAAACATACAAATAAACTGATATACAAGTAAAACTACAATACCGCTTGTTCAGAGACTGCAAACGCGGTACAAACAATGCGGGCAATTAACAAAATGCATACGTGATTCAATATGAGATGAAAATAGACAGATAATAATTAAATGCTCGGTGGCTGAGTGGTTAAAGCAGTCCTTCACGATACGTCATGACCCGAACTCAAATCCGAAAATGGGTGCTGATGAGTAGTGTAGTGACTACGAAACAGCTAGTGGTCCCCCAGCTAAAAGTTTGATTATTATTTTTCTTCTCTTCTTCAATCAAAAATTATTGATCACAGCAAATTTGTATTCTAAAAAATCCTTCTTAAGAAAAACTGAAGAAAGGAAAAACTTGAACTACAACCCGATTTAGAAATGCACAAAAACCAAATATATAATTTAAAAAATTTTAAAGTTCAACAAAAATTCAGTAAATTAATATTTACAAGTGAAACTAATATAAACGTGTTAAAAAAGAATCCAAGTGAAAGGTTCTTTGCAAAGAGCCAATTAAACATTTTTAAGATTTCTATTATTGTCAACCAATTTGATCTTATACGAGTACGAGTACAAACGCGATTTTGAAGCAAATCTGCATTATTTTGATAATATTTCTCCTACGAAATAAAATCACTTTTATAGCAAATACAATTTAAAAAATTTTTGCTCATTGTCGTTTGAGTGCAGATATGTAACATTTCCAATTGAGCAGACTTATGTATTCATAAGTCGTTTCAAACGCTTTTCATTCTTTTGTACACTCATGTTCTCATATGAAAATTAAACTCAAATATTTGTTTTCTTATTTATTATTCTTCTTAATGAGCCTACAATTCAGGTATCTATTACTACCATCGTCCATTCGTCCACATATATATCTTTTAGTGCAAGTATGCCCAGCCCTATGCGCTTGATACTCAATTGTTTATGTAAATGGGCTTAGCTATAGGGCTGTGCTCTTTAATACACAAATACTGCGCTCAGCAATAGCAATGAAAAATACACAAACGAGTTCGTTTTTTCGTTCTTCACCGCACACACACAAAAGCAAAGCAACAACACTTTCGCGTGTTTGCCTGTTAAACATTGACGACAGCGATTATCAAGGGGAACTTTGTTTCTATAAATGTTTTGCTTTTTACAACAAAAAATATTAAATAAAAATATATTTTCCTTAAATGTATTGGTGTTTACTCTTCCTTATAGAACTTGTGGGCACCCCTGTTTTAGTGCATTCTGGCTGGGAAGTCATGCAAGAGTTTCTGGTTCGTCCTCGTTTTTTTTTTTTTGTTGTTTTTTTTTTTTTTTGTAACTCATTTTTGTTTGTACAATTTATTTACAGTTTTTTTTCTTTTTGTTTACCTTTTCTTATATATTTTTGTTCAAATAAAGTTACCAGTTTTTTTGTTTTTCTAATTGTTTGAACTAATAATTTTATACTGGATTATTTATCTAAATATTTAATTTTATTTTAATATTTAAACAGCTTATTTTCTAATAAGCACGTGTGTGTGTGTGTGTGGTTTTTAGCAGCCAAAAGTAAACAATGAATTTTATTTTGCATTGTGAAACGAGTACCACGTTCACACTTCCAGTGAAATTGTTGTGTTGACAGGACGGGCACTTGCAAATAAAATTTAGCCAAAAGCATTTTTTTTTGTGGCATCATTGAAATGTACAAGATTGAAAGCAGCAGCGAAAATATTAAAATCATTTTAGTTTTCTGATCCCTCGTATAATTCTGATTTAAATCATAATTAGGATTTTATACCGCTGACTTCGCAGTTAGATTTCCTGAAAATTCGGCTCATTAATTTCTGTTTCTTTCGCCGAAAGGCCAAAAAAAAAAAACTAAAAGCTTTATCAATGATAACTTTCAATGGTATGCTGGTGTGGAATCGCGTATTATTTTAAAAATGAAGTTATATAATAAATAAAATTATTATAAGTAAAATAAATATTGAAGAAATAATATTTACAGCAAAGTTGCCGAAATGAAAATTTTATTTTAATTTCCAGAATTTTGCCAGCAAAATAATATTTAAAATCTTTTCCTCAAACCCCTTTGAGACTTAAGGGCCAAATAAACTACACAAAGCAGAAACATGCCAAACTTTTAGGTTTGTACAAAAAGTTTTGTTTATGTATGGGGATGTTTGCCGGTTTGTACAAATATTTGAAACCAATAAAGCATCAAAAAGTTTTTGCAGCTAAAGATCGTTTTATTTTATATAAAAAATTCGACAGTATTAATTCAGTAATAAGACTTATATATTTTTTGTCCTTCTTCACAAAAGCAACGCTTTCGCATGTTTTGCTGGTAAAGATTGACGACAGCGATTATCAGTGTGAATTTTGTTTTTGTAAATGTTTTGCTTTTTACAAAAAAAATATTAATTAAAAATAGTTTTTGCTTAAATGTAATGGTGTTTCCACTTTTATATAGAACTTGTGGGCACCACTGCTATAAAGCATCAAAACAGTTTTGGGGTTTGAAAATATTTTTTGTTTTCGCAGCTAAAGATCGTTTTATTTTATATAAAAAATTCGACAATATTTATTTTCAATATTTCGATAACAATGTGTTATCATCGTCAGGAAAACTAATATGTTATTAAAATCTTTTTTTTTTTGTGCAAACATCTTGAATGTTTGTGTTGTCTAGCGCTAAGTTTTGTCATTTTAATGCAACTTTTGTAGAGTACAGTGGTGGAAAAAGAAGCGCACAAAATGAGCCAAGAAAAAGATTTCTTGTTAGAATTTTTTTCTATATTCTATTCTATAAAAGTTTGTCTTCTTTGTAGAAAATAAGAAAACAAAGATTATTGTAACAGAATCTCATGAAATACAGCCTAGATCTATTTATTGTTGGTAGCAGACATCCTGTATAAATAAAAAGCGTAATAATTGACACAAAGTTTTATTAAGAGCATTGAAGGCTAGAACGCAAATGCGGATTATTATTTCTTAAAGAACGTATCAATTAGATGTCTTTCATCGACTTTAAAACACTGTTCAAAATAGAAATTTGTGTTCTGCGCCACATGCTGCCGAGAACTTGGCGCAATTTAAACAAATTTAATTTCAACATTTTAAATACTGTGATAACGTTTGTTTTGGTCGTTCCGCTTAAATTCACACACATTACTCCCCCTTTCCTCCTTTTCATAATCTATTTTCCTAGTTGCAGTACAATACACTACATATGTAGGAGCTATCCCCTGAGTACTGAAAAAAAAAAAAAAAAAAAAAAAAAAAAAAAAAAAAAACTTGGCGCAATTGAGCTGATTTCTTGGCGAATAGTTTCTTTTAAAGATACAACAGGTTAGGGATTGTCATTGTAACCCCATGCTTTAAGATGGGTCCATAAAAAGTCCGTAGGAGTTAAATAAGGAAATCCTGGTGACCGTGAGATGTCCCCAAAGCAGCTGATTAGTTTTTGAGAGAAATATTCCCGAAGCAAATTCATCAAAGCACTGGCTGTGTGTTGTGCTATCGCCCCAGCCCCATGTATGAAGAGTACGATCTCACAAGTTTGACAAAAATAGTTCGGTAATCATGCGTCGATAATTTTTATCGTTGACATTCGTCACCTGTCCTCGCCAATTTTCGAAAGAAAAATTATCGCATGCGTGGATAAGGCAGTAAACCGTAACTCTGGGGCAATACAATGATTTTTGACGACAGTAACGACAGTTTTGCTTCTTGACGTGACTGTTTAAGCCAAAAATGGGATTTTCTCGCACAGTGCGAAAATGCTCCAATCGTTTCAAAAATATTTTTGCGTAAACCAAAATCACTTTCTTTCAGTTCTTGAACGACTTGAATTTTGAAAGAATGGAACTTCAGACCATTTTTTAAAATTTAATGAATAATCTCTCTCAAAAGTCCGAGTGAATCCAATCCAATTCCTTATAGAAAGTCACTTTCTTTCAGTTCTTGAACGACTTGAATTTTGAAAGAATGGAACTTCAGACCATTTTTTTTTTTTAATTTAATAAATAATCTCTCTCAAAAGTCCCAGTGAATCCAATCCAATTCCTGATAGAAAGTCACTTTCTTTCAGATCTTGAACGTCTTGAATTTTGAAAGAATGGAACTTCAGACATTTTTTTAAATTTTATGAATAATCCCCCTCAAAAACCCCAGCCAATCTTTTCCTTATTGAAAGTTGCGGATTTTCACGTAAACTACTTTCAACAAGTTCATAGCCGAAACAGTTGCGGAATCTCTGCACCCAAGAACAATTTAAATTTACATTCGGTACTCGGCAAACACGCGGTCCATCGAACGCGGTCCATCGAACTTTGAACTTTTGTTTCCTAGCTGTCTATTTGTCGACATATCATAGGAGCTACACTAATCATCAGTAGACAAGCTGTTTATAATTTTACGATTTGTATCAATTTTAGGTGATAACGAGTGATTTTTTTTTTTGCTATTATCTTTTTGGCAACACTAGTTTTGACAGCTCACGCACGTTTTGTATCTTGTGTCACTGTCAAACATCTTCAGTTTGGTCTATAATTTAATCATGAATCGTCTTACAAACGAACAACGCTTGCAAATTATTGAATTTTATTACCAAAATGCGTGCTCTGTTAAGAAAGTTCATCGCGTGCTTCTTCCATTTTATGGTTAGTTTAATCGACCTACTGAGGCTTCTATTCGGGCTATTGTAAAAAAATTTTGTACCAAATTTACATTGTTGGACATTAAACCACCAACACGCTTACGTAGAGTGCGAACTGAAGAAAATATCGCAGCCGCCTCGGCCAGTGTTGGTGATGACCGTGAATTATCGATTCGGCGCCGTTCGCAGCAATTGGGCCTCTGTTACTCCACTACGTGGAAAATTTTGCGGAAGGATTTGGGTGTGAAGCCTTATAAGATACAGCTGGTGCAAGAATTGAAGCCAAACGACCTACTACAACGCCAAATTTTTGGTGAATGGGCTCTTGAAAAGTTAGATGAAGATCCACTTTTTTATCGAAGAATTGTGTTCAGCAACGAGGCTCATTTCTGGTTGAATGGATACGTGAACAAGCAAAACTGCCGTATTTGGAGTGAAGAGCAGCCAGAAGCATTGCAAGAGCTACCAATGCATCCACAAAAAATAACCGTTTGGTGCGAATTATGGGCTGGCGGCATCATTGGGCCGTATTTCTTCAAAGATGATGCGAATCACAACGTTACTGTGAATGGTGAGCGCTACCGTGCGATGATAACAAACTTTTTTTTGCCCAAAATGGAAGAGCTTGACTTGCATGACATGTGGTTTCAACAAGACGGTGCCACATTCCACACAGCACGCGAAACAATGGACCAATTGAGAGGCGAGTTCGGTGAACAGTTTATTTCATGCTTGGGACCAGTCAATTTGCCGCCCAGATCGTGCGATTTAACGCCTCTAGACTATTTTTTGTGGGGCTATGCTAAGGCTAATGTCTATAGCGACAAGCCCGCTTCAATTAACGCACTGAAAGCCAACATTGCCAACATTATTCGTGAGATACCGGCCGAAATGTTGGAAAGAGTATGACAAAATTGGACTAAGCGGATGGACCATTTGAGGCGCAGCCGTGGCCAACATTTGCTTGAAATAATCTTCAAACATTAAATTATATCGACCCAACTATCGATACAAATAAATATTTCATGCATTTTTCTGAATTTTATGTGTGTGTTTTTTTTTTAATTTCCGATAGTTCTTATAAAATCACCCATTAGTATAGTGAATAGTAAACTCAGTTGTTTAAAAATTATAATCTTTAACAGCCGGTTTCACAATATCGAACGTTAATGTTTGCATGCACTCTGAGCAGAATAATTGAAAGGCCAATATTACTTCCTATTTTTGACGGAGGTCCCATTGCTCTCTTTCGACTAGCCTTTAAAGTAACCTTTAAATTAATAAATTACTATACGAGTATTATCAACTTGTTTGGCTTTAATAACGCATGTACGAACTCATAAAACAGGCCCCAATTCCTTGAAAACTTGCTAGAACTTGCACTAGAAACTATATTCGCTTTAAGGAGCGTCCCACCAGTAATATATAATTTAATCAAACAATTAAAGAAAATGTTTTCATTTCTATATCTAAGTTATCTAACACGTAATCGTTTATTAGAGTTTCTTTTTGATTTTCTTTTTATGCTTTTTAAAAATTAGTTTTTTCCTCTTCTTCCATTTGATAATTTAAATTGATTTCTGTTTTAATGGCAATAAGTTCTCTACAAAAACGTGTTAAAACACATAAAAGGAAAACGTAAGAAAAACAAAATTGAAATGGAAAATAAGAAAGAAACAAAACAAAAAAAAAAAAGAAACGCTTAATTGAAATTATTAAGAATAATTTCCAGTTAACGTGTCTATATTTCATCATCATCATTAACGTCAATGCCATCCTTGTAAAGTTAAAACAGTAGTATTGCAAAGAACCCCTTAAATTGATATTTTAAATTTCCCCTTCTATTATATTTTACATTTTAAATACGCGTATCTCTTCTGTTTATTTAAGTCCCTGCTGTAGAAAAAAAAGACTTTCTTTTTTCACAATTTACTCGCAGTTAATGCGGCGTTAAACATCAAAGTGGAATAAAGATTTGCTACACCGCTTCAATCTTTTGATATTTTTCCGGGGGGAGAAGTTGCCTTTTTTCTGTTTCTGTTTCAAGTTGGTGGTGTTATTTTTGTTGATTGTTCTTAACAGTTTCTAAGGTGTCAAATAAATATGGTTTTGGAAAAAGAAAACACTGGAAAAATCCATTAATTGATTGAGTATTATTATGCTTTACTATGGCTTGGTAAATAAATAAATTGAGGTGGAAAACATATCAAGGTACATGTATGTGTATATAGGTGTGTGTGAAAGAGTGTTCCCCCCACCGGAAAGTGTGTTTTTTAAGACACACACTTACAGTTCATTTGCTGCAAGACTACACTAACTCGCAATAAGCTATTCCTGAGTCGCAAATTCCAGAGCATCTGTAATGTTGTGTTATAAATTTATATAATTATGTTGACTGAATTATTAAATTAAATTAAATTTCTTAGAAAATAAACTCAAAACTACTAAATATAGTTTAAAAACGTAAAAAAACTCCCTGCGATATCGGACTAAAATGTAAGAACTAATTTTAAGAATACGTCTAAGCTATAGTGGAGGAAAAATACTATTTTGAATTAAGCGACGGGCGCTCAATATCAAATAAAGCGTTCCACGCTTAACGCACAATACAACTAGTTTTTTAAAACCAAATGTATTTAAACTATACATATTGAAAGACTTCTATGATCTTATAAATCTATGTCTTAATGGAAATATAAATATACATTTTCAATTCATCACAGGATAATGATCCGTATAAACGGATCACTTTTCACGGCAAAAAAGTGTATCGAATATGAAAAAGGTGAATATAAAAACATGCGAAAGTACGTACTCCGAGTTTGTGGGGAATTCCCAAAATAGTTTTAGAGAATACCCAAAATCTCCCCACTTCCCCGGAATCAATACGGCATTTTAAATTTTTGCATTATAGTAAATGACCGCAAAAAAAGGTGTACCGAATATAAAAAACGTTTCCGAACGAGTTAGCGAAGTAGCTCCGAGTTTTTTTTTCGGAGTTCTCAAAATTGGCCGCGAGAACATCCAAAATCTTCCCACTTCCCGGAATCTATACGGCAACTTTAATTTTCGCTCTATAGCGAATGACCGTTAATAGTGCAGATTCACGTTACATTGCCGTTGAGATAAATACTTTCAATTAATCACCGGATAATGACCCGTATAACCGGGTCAATATCCGGCGATTTTTTCCTTTCACGACAAAAAAAAGTGTAACGAATATAAAAACCCTTTCCGAACGAGTTAGCGAAGCAGCTCCGAGTTTTTTTCGAAATTCTCAAAATTGGCCACGAGAACACCCAAAATCTCTCCACTTCCCCAGAATCAATACGGCAACTTAGATTTTTGCACTATAGCGAATGACCATTAAAAGTGCAGATATACGTTCCATTGTCGTTGAAATAAATATTTTCAATTAATCGCCGGATAATGATCCGTATAACCGGGTAATAGTTCGCTTTTCACGGCAAAAAAGGGTACCGAATATAAAGACCCGTTTCCAAACGGGTTAGCGAAGTAGCTCCGAGTTTTTTCGGAATTCTCAAAATTAGCTACGAGAGTACCCAAAACCTACCCACTTCCCCGGTAGGTTCAATACAGTAACTTCAATTTTTGCATTTAAGCGAATGACAATTAATAGTTCAGTAGTTGCACGTTCCATGGCAAGAATGCGATTACATAAAACCAAGTTTTTTTCGTAAGTCCCAAAATTGACTTCGGGAATAATTTAAATCCACCCATTTCCCCAGAAGTAATGCGGTAATTTTCGAGTTAAAGTAAATGTTCTTTAATAGTTCTAATACACAGTTCAGATACACGGCAAGAGCACGCACCGAATATAAAAACCCGGTTCCGAAATAGTCAGCACAGCAGTTCCGAGTTTTTTCATGAATTCTTAAAATCGTTTTGGGAATCGTTGTTCGCGATAGTGTGGCTGAAGAGCCGTCCACCTCAACTCGTCATCGTGCCCAACAATTGCACCTCTCACGCTCGTCATTGATGAACACTATGTATACAGGCTTTCATTTACACGTTAACAATGTGCAAGTGACTCAAGAACTAAAGCATCTTGACTTTTTCAAGCAACGTCAATGGTCAGAATGGTAACAGTGGATGATCAGTGATGAGACACATTTTCACTTCAGTGGATTAGTCAAGAGTGATTGTCGAAAATCCGATGCATCTACAAATAGTGACTATTTGGTGCGGCTTATGGGCTGGCGGCATCATAGTATTTTGTTCCAAAATGAGGTCGGTCAGGCAGTTACTGTGAATAGTGTTCGTTATCGTGAGATGATAATGAACTTGTTTTTGGGCCGTATTGTAAGATATCTATGTGGACGATGTATAGTTTCCACAGGTCGGTGCTACTTGCCATACAGCTAACGAAACAATGACTCTTTCGCGCGACAAATTCAATGGCCGCGCTATCTTAGAGGTGGGGAAGTCAATTGGCCGCCTAGATCATGTGATTTGATACCGTTGGACTTCTTTCTCTAGAGTTATTTTACAGAAAAGGTAAACGTTGATAAGCCAGCAAGGATTCAAAAGCTAAAGTATCAGATAATTCGCACATTAATGACATAGAACCTCAATTGCGCCTCAGCGTCATCGAAAATGTTGACCATCAGATGGAGGTATGCTGTCGACGTGATGTCAATTGGCGATGTCAATTAGCCGCGATGTCAATTATCCGCCGAGATCATGTGATTTGACACCGTTGCACTTCTCTCTTTGGGGTTATTTGATAGAAAAGGTGTATATCGATAAGCTAGTAATAACTTAAGAGTTAAAGAATGACACAGAAACTCAATTACGCCTCAGCGCTATCGAAAATTTGGGCCATCGGATGGAGATGTGCTGCAGACGTGATGTCAATTGGTAATGTCAATTGGCCGCCAAGATCATGTGATTTAACACCGTTGGACTTTTTTTTTTTGGGGGTTATATGAAGGAAATAGTATACATCGATAAGCTAACAATAATTCAAAGATAATTCGGCACATTAACATGGAACCTCAATTATATCTCACCGTCTTTGAAAATTTGGACCATCGGATGGAGGTGTGCCGCCGAGATTGCGATCAGTATAATTATAATAAAAAGAAATTACAATAATTCCTAAATAATTTGCGCTTATTTCAAAATCAACATCGGCTCATTAAATTTAACCATCATTTATCAGCGTGTTAAACATTAGTTTCATTTTTCACGTTTTTTGAGTTATAACACTCTTACTCCTAATGTAATTCTATATGTCATTTTTTCTTTTCTTTGAAGTAGAATACTTTGGCTGTTTTTTTCAGCCAAAAGTCATCTCAAACCATGCCAATCAATCAGACCAAACCCAAAAACAATACATTTAGCGTTCCTTCTGCCTGACACGTGATGTTTGAAGCTGCGCAGTTGAACGTTGAAGCTTTAACGGAAGTACTATGAGCAGTTAGTTGTTTTTTTATTATTCAATACATCAAAGAACAATTTACACATATCGTAATAGAAAAGTATTTACAAACAAACATTTGATGTACCCGTTTGATAAGAAATTGAACTGTTTTAAATCAAGTGTAGTATTTCAATTAATCAACAAGATAAAGAAATAATATACATATGTGTATTTTTATACTCACCCGTTCGTTACTAAACGGAATTGAAAGCAACAAATTAATAAAAAATCGAAAGGCTTAGTAAACTATCCACAAAACCTATCAAAATTAGTCATATTGGTTTTGTTATTTTATATTTCTTTGATCAGATAAAACAGTCCACTGACAAGGTGGCGGCATATAGACAGCTGGAAAACACTTAAAAACAATTGTTGCGGCAAAAAAATTTTTTTCTAAATAAATGTTATCAAAATCTGTCAACATTGATTTGAAAATGTAAAATATATAAAATTATATATTCACATAATTTAGGGTGTTCAAACATGTTAACACAAACTTTTAATTTGTTGACATTTGTGCAGTAGTGCTGGCCACCCAAAAACTAGTTTGACAGCTGAGAGTTTAAGGCCTTGTTACACTATCATACACGATCGTGCTATCTACTAAATAAAGCATGTGTGCTGAAAAAGTACTAAAAATGCAACCGTGCAACAGAGTTTTTGACAAATCGTGCAATTTGAAAAATTTTATGAAACTTTTCAAAACATTATGGTTTCTGTGCGATCAGTATTGTATGTATTGTGAAAAATATGAAAATATTGTTGGTGCCTCGAGAAAAAAATTTAAGTAATGTAAAATTATTATGTTAATAAAAGTTTTTAGTTGTTTTATTGTGTAAATAAATTATTTCAATCATACTTATATAATATATATATAAGTATAATAGTGTGGCCTACAACGCCATTTTGAAGCGATTTTTTTAAGTCGACTAGACTTTTGAAACAGTTTCCTGTGAATGAATCGTACGATCGTGTAGGATAGTGAATAAGGGCCTTTGTAGCTTTGCACGATAGGATAACGTGTCTTCGTTATTGAGCAATTTTTTAAAAGGAATGAAAGCAATTGCATCCTAAGCTATAAAACGGCCTCTTTGTAAATCGCTAAAATTTCAGCCTTCGTGGTTTTGAGAACCCCCTTGTGATTGGATGGACATGGGGGTTCGTGACTGAATTTATGGTTGATGGGTGAGTTGGTTTAAGGGCTGATGTTCTTAGTGGGCTTCAGCCTACCAACTCATTAAGCCTTGCCTTGCATTGTTTGCTGGGAAATTACATATAGGAGGGACTAGAAGGCCCGAACTCCTTGACCAGAAGTTGTTCATATGGCCGCAAACATATGGCAATAAGGGCTACCTGTGTGAGCCTAATCAGCCACACAGGGGCGCTTGTGAATCGTGAATAATTCACTCCATGGAATTGGTCCACCATCAGATTGGGCCGTAAAGGCAGGTGCTGATGTAAATCTTTTTCACAACTCTGCAAACAAATATGTTCGCCTATCCAAATTAACAACTCACCTATTCCGCAGCGCAATAAAGTCAAGTACCTTGGTATGCACCCCGACCGTGGACTGACGTGGAAGTCTCACATTGAAGGCAAAAGTCACTCAGTTGAAACTAAAAGCAACGCAACTAAATTAACTTATGGGTAGAAATTCTATCTTAAAGTTGGATTGGAAATTTTTGTTATACAACTTAATGCTCTACGCAATTACCCTTGAAGGTATATCTATATGGTGCTAGGAAATTCAATTATGGGGCACAGCCTCAAAGTCAAACATTCAAAAAATGCAAAGGCGACAAAATCAAATTCTTCGAATGATTACTACAGCTCCATGACACGTAAAAGATTCACAAATTCATAAGGATCTGAGTGTTACGCTGGTAAAAGACGAGTTTTCTAAGCACGCGACAAGGTGTATCAGCTAACTGGAACTTCACCCAAATTCTCTTGCACCCAACATACTTAATTTTGGCGGCCATACTCGGTTGAGAAGAAGGGATACCGTTGCCACCATCAGAGTATTAAAAAGGTGACAGAGTATTAAAAAGGTGACCCGCAAAATTAAACTCTTCGTTTGGCATTGGCCAGACTTAAGTAAAAAGCACATTTTTAATTTTTTATGTTTAGTATTAAGATTTGAATACTTATTATAAGTTCCTTTTGAAGATTCAATAAATAATTAAATGCTTAAAAAAAATATTTTAAAGATCTGCTTTAACTGTAAAACTCCGAACTTGTCTCACTTCAAAGCATTGCTCACCACGCAAAGCCCTCAAGGGTAACTGCGTTTATACATTTACATACTGAGCGTTACCACTGCTTTAAAGCATTAACAAACATTTGAAAAACTTGTCTTTAAAACTGCGACAACTTTATACATTCTTATCATACCATCTGCATGAGTGTAAGTGTGTGTTTGGACAAAAGAGACGCATAAATAATTCTTAATATTAATTGCACTAAATTGTTGAACAACTTCCGCAAAACCTTTGACGATATTTTATATAAATTTATGCATTTCTGTTAAATGTAAATTATGAACTTTCAAATGTTGGAAAATATGTCCTTACCCAACAAGCACAAAGGTTTGATTTCAAATGGAGAATGGCTTTGAAATGAAACGTTTTTTCAAATGACAAACCTTTGATACCGATTTGAATTCAAATCGAAAAACATAGAATTCCCAACAAAAAAGGGAAATTATTTTCAAATTGAGAAATTCTTTTATACTCAACTTGGTTTCAAATGTAATTCTCAAAGGTTCTTCAAATGTGGCTTGCGTCAAATGTGGAATACAAATAATAACTAATTTTTGATTTACAAATTCATATTTCTTTTGATTTATTTGTGATTTTTAATATGAATTTTCTATTATTATTTTTCTTAGAACGATGTAGTTGGTTCCTCTTGGCTCTAAATCGTGCTCAAATCAGAAAATTTCTTAATATTTCACTTTTTATGTTTTTCTTCATGTGATTTTATATATTAACACTAATTTTGACTCACATTTAATTGCACATTGCTTACAAACAAATCGCATTTATTAAGCTCTAAACACTTAGACGACAGCAGACTTCACAACTTCACGGCTACAAATGAAGTTAGCTTCAAATGCTGCCGTCTCGTCAGCAACATAATTATTTTCAAGACAGCAGCAGCACTATGTGTATTTAAGCAATGCAAATTTTAGAGGTGCCACATATATATTTTACATGAACAAAATCAAAATTACTGACTGAAAACGTAATAATATCACGTAAGGATGTAAAAACTCATCAATTTATTTGTTTATTTTATTTATGTGAATTTTATTTCTTTTAAATATTTCAAACAAATTTTAGTTTTTATTGCTGTCAATTTATTTTTATAGTGGCAGCACTGCATTTACTTTTTGCTGCTTACGAAAATAGAAATTAATCTAAGTTGGCAGCAGCAGCAAATGCTGTTGTGAAGTCGTGCTGCTGTGATGTCGTTATAATAATTGTGTGCATCCGAACACATGTATTTTATTTTTGACAGATTACTGCTTGCTGTCTGCTGTCGTCTATGTGTTTAAAGCTTTAATCTTTTCCCGAATTCCTAAAATTTTTATGTTAATGAATTTAAAATGTTGATATTTTTTCAGTAATTGCTGACACATTTGTTTTATGATTGGTAGTTGCACTCTAAATCAAATTGATATATCAAATATTTATATTGAAATGATTCTTGATTTAAGCTTTAAACACATAGACCACAGCAGACTTCACAACTTCAGCAAATGCTGCAACCGGCAATTGTAGTTGTGTAGGCGACTACTGAAATATTTTGAACACGGCAGCAACATAAATTCATTTGATTAAAAGTATACTTCAGTGTGGCCACCTTAGAAATTTTAGCTTTACAAAATTCCATTGTTTTACAGAACGAGTTGTGTTTATATCAATCCTTCATGAAAAAAGTTCTCTCTTAAAAAAGGACTTAAAATATAAAAAGCAAATTAATTAAAAAAGCTTTTGTTTGCTACGCTTAATTCAGGTTGGATGGGTCTTAAAAGTTGAAAATATAATAGGATATATCTCTTGATCCATAATGCAAACAATATTAAAGAATTGAAAATTTATACCGAATTTTTCAAAATTTAGACAAAAATAATTCGACTGGAGAAAGAAAAATGTATATATATAAATTATAAAATTGTTCGTTTAAGATGTGCAATTGAAACTACTCATAAATGAAGTAACTGCTATTTATCTAAAGAGACAAATACACTATGCAAACCTTTCGGCAAACACGCGCTTTCCGTTTGCTCATAACGATACAAATACAAACACAAATTAATCAATTTTTTTTCTTCAATAAGAGTACACGGCGATTAATTTACGGCAGTTTTCTCGCCCTATGAAGTTTACAACACAAAAGTCATTTTATAATTTGTTTTAGCCTTTATTTCTTGATATTGTGTTTCTATAATCTTTGTTTGTTTTTTAAATTTCTGTAAAAAAAGGTAAACTTTAATACAATACTAAAAATTCTAACAAGAAAACTTTTTCCTGATTAATTTTGTGTGCTTCTTCTTCCATCATTTCATTGTGCAAAATTTTCTTTAAAATGAAAAGTTTGCGTTAGACAACACAAACATTCGAGATGTTTGTGCAAAAATCGTGCAAACATGCTTCAAATATATGTACAAACAAGTAAACACGCCCTTTAATAACGCTTAATGTTTGTACAAATATTTTTGCATGTTTCTGTAGTTTGTTTGGCGCTTAACTAGTTCTTTTATAAAATTAGGTATTATTATTTTGAGGGTGAATATGTATGCACATAACTCCATTTGATGGTCAGTTTAATCGACCTACTGAGGCTTCTATTCGGGCTATTGTAAAAAAATTTCGCACCAAATTTACATTGTTGGACATTAAACCACCAACACGCTTACGTAGAGTGCGAACTGAAGAAAATATCGCAGCCGTATCGGCCAGTGTTGGTGATGACCGTGAATTATCGATTCGGCGCCGTTCGCAGCAATTGGGCCTCTGTTACTCCACTGCGTGGAAAATTTTGCGGAAGGATTTGGGTGTGAAGCCTTATAAGATACAGCTGGTGCAAGAATTGAAGCCGAACGACCTACCACAACGCCAAATTTTTGGTGAATGGGCTCTTGAAAAGTTAGATGAAGATCCAATTTTTTATCGAAGAATTATGTTCAGCGACGAGGCTCATTTCTGGTTGAATGGATATGTGAACAAGCAAAACTGCCGTATTTGGAGTGAAGAGCAGCCAGAAGCATTGCAAGAGCTACCAATGCATCCACAAAAAACAACCGTTTGGTGCGGATTATGGGCTGGCGGCATCATTGGGCCGTATTTCTTCAAAGATGATGCGAATCACAACGTTACTGTGAATGGTGAGCGCTACCATGCGATGATAACAAACTTTTTTTTGCCCAAAATGGAAGAGCTTGACTTGCATGACATGTGGTTTCAACAAGACGGTGCCACATGCCACACAGCACGCAAAACAATGGACCAATTGAGAGGTGAGTTCGGTGAACATTTTATTTCACGCTTGGGACCAGTCAATTGGCCGCCCAGATCGTGCGATTTAACGCCTCTAGACTATTTTTTGTGGGGCTATGTTAAGGCTAATGTCTATAGCGACAAGCTCGCTTCGATTGACGCACTGGAAGCCAACATTGCCAACATTATTCGTGAGATACCGGCCGAAATGTTGGAAAGAGAATGCCAAAATTGGACTAAGCGGATGGACCATTTGAGGCGCAGCCGCGGCCAACATTTGCATGAAATAATCTTCAAACATTAAATTATATCGACCCAACTATCGATACAAATAAATATTTCATGCATTTTTCTGAATTTTATGTGTTTTTTTTTTTAATTTCCGATAGTTCTTATAAAATCACCCATTATTTAACAGTAGAACAAATAAACTTATTAATTTTATTAGAAAATGATGAAACAGAATACGTCCGCAACTTCAAGCAAAAACGACTCTCAGAGAAAACCGGCACATAATTGAAACGACGGCTGCAACTTCACAAACTGTCATTTAATGTTCTTTTTTATGAGGTAAAAAAAGCTTTTTCTTTTATTTTTACTTTTCTTCGTAGTAAAGCTTTTGAAGCTTTGGTTTTGTTTACAAAATGTATGAAATTTACTAAAAGTGTGGCAATATTGTTGAAAGCTTTTCTGCTTCAAAGTGAGAGCATAAGAAAAATCGCTGCCAAAATAAAATAGATTCTATTTTACGGCCGCATTCTCTGGCGTTATTTTATGCCAAATCGTATGAAGAAAAACGTCATGCCCTAGTTCTGTTTCATCATAAAATGAAATATTTCCAAGAGCAAAATTTTTTTTTTACATTTTTTTTATACATTGGTCACACTGTTTTTATTTTGTAGTCAACAAAAATAGAAATTAGCATGGACAACAACCTGCAGTCGTGTCGTCTGGCTGTTGTCTAAATGCGAATGTTTAGCATTTAAATGCATGTATTTTATATTTGACATATTGAAGTCGGTTGTCTGCTGGCTTGAATGTGTTTAATGCTTTAAATTCAAATGTTAAAATCAAACCATTGAAAAAGGTTTGAATATTATGTTTCATATCAAATGTTTGATTTCGCGTTTGTTGGGTATACATACATATGTATGTATGTATGTACTCGTATTTAAATATTCCAAACATGTTTGTTAATAAATTTTGGCTCTGGGGAAAATAGCCCCTTATCGTGTTTGTCGTCTCTGGTATGACAAAGTCAGCGAGCGCTTGAAGTCTGTGCATTTATTTTAAGACTCCGGATGTTTTAACGTTAAGTATCCGTAACACATGACTGCTAAAAGGTTTAAGGCAACAACCAAAAACGCTTTAAAAAGAAACAACACAAAAACGATATTAGAACGTTGTTTTTTTTACAATAAATATGTATGTACATATGTATTCCAATGGCTATTAAGGTTTTTATAATTTTATTTCGTTTAGTATTTCAACAGCTGCCAAAAAAGAAAATGAAATAAAATTCATACAATTCAAAGCAATTGCATTAACAGAAACCACTACAGCAGCAACAATACCAAAAATGAAAATAAAAATTAATGTACGCAAATGTAATTAAGGAAAAAAAAAAGAGTATCGGCTTAAAGAGTTTGACTACATTCTCTGTAACTACTACAGCAATTTGAGCAATTCAAGCAGACAACCAACCAACCGAACAACCAACCGACCGACCGACCAACTACTGCACCAATTTACAATAAAATTACAAAAAAACATAAATGTTCAAATGTATGAGTTCTTTTTAAACATGAACGTTCGCAATATTAAACATCCTGCTTGCAACAACGTTAACGTCATCAACAAACACCAAAAATTACAACAACAACAAAACAAACAAAAAAGAAAACAACGACCTGAGGCTAATTTTCCATACAAAGAAAAACTATACGTGGAAAATACACCCTTTTTTCAGTTTTTTATAGACATTGTGCGAACCGTACGTTTTTAAACCAAAAAAAAATATATATATTTATAAAAAAAAAAAAATTACGAAAAAAATCAAAGACAAACAATAATAATGACACTTGAGCCAAAGAGTGCAGAAGGAGCCATCGAAACCAACAAGCAAACGAACGTTTGAATGCACAAGCGAACAAACAAACCAACAAACAAACAAGCAAACGAACGAACGGGCGAACGAACGTTGGCATTTAAATGAAAATTACGAAATGTGTTTTTAAATGCATGAAATTACCACAAGGCACCATGAGTGAGCACAAGTCAAAGGCAATCAAATGAACGGGTTGGCAAGCAGGCACGCAGGCAGGCAGGCAGGCAAGCAAGCAAGCAGGCTGGCCGCCAGACAAACAGGCAGACATGCTGACAAAACACTGCTTGTTTGGGAGTGGATAAAAATATTGTGTTTTAAATGGTCTTAACCGCTGGCGGACCGCTAAATTTTATATGACATTTAGCAGCAAGTTTTTCAGCGATCTATTTTTATAAAACATGCCGGTGTAATTTTGATTTTTGGACATCTGGCAAGTTTTTCCTTTCGTAAGTTGTCAAATTTGCTGTGATCAATAATTTTTGATTAAAGATGACAAGAAAAATAATAATCGAAGCTTTAGCTGGGGGACCACTAGCTGTTTTGTAGTCGCTACGCTACTCATCTGCACGCATTTTCGGAATTGAACTCGAGTCATGACGTATGCTGATGTAATATTTTCTATGCAAATAGCGGGTGGCCGTGTAGAAGGTATAGTACAGAGATCTGCAACCGGTGGCTTTTTTAATGATCTAAGTCAGTGATGCGCAAACTTCTTTTATATAATATTTTTTGTTGTAAAAAGCAAAACAATTTACAAAAACAAAATTCACACTGATAATCGCTGTCCTCAATGTTTACCAACAAAGCATGGGAAAGTGTTGTTGCTTTTGTGTGTGTGCGGTGAAGAACGAAAATATGAAAGACGAACTCGTTTGTGTATTTTTCATTGCTATTGCTGAGCGCAGTATTTGTGTATTAAAGAGCACAGCCCTATAGCTAAGCGCATTTACAAAAACAATTGAGTATCAAGTACACCCGCCTTTGGGCATGTTTGATCTAAGTACACCCGCCTTAAATCAAGTTGCGGTGTGATTACCCACCACATATGTTTTCTACTCGTTAGAGCATGCGTCTGGTAACTAGAGTATATAACATACCGAATCAAATTTGGATGCGGTGGCTGTTTGATTTGGTTTCTCAAATATTTTTCCACATTCGGGAATTAAACTCGTACTTCTTTTTAACAACGAACATCATATTTGTATGTAAGAATTTGCAGACACACATTCACCTTACCCATGATAGTGTGTGTGTTCAGTTTTATATATTTACTCACTCACATTTGGTAAACGTATTCGTAATAAGCGCGTCGTTGCCAGAAGGTTTTAAAAACGTCATGTTTTGGCGATCGTGTTTTGAAGAAAATATATAGTTACACATATTTTATTTGAACATATTTAGTACAAAACCGGTAAAAATAATAACTTTTACTTTAAAAAATATATTTTTTATGAAGCATAGTTTCATCAAATTTCTTTTATTTTATGTCCCCTTATTTATAATAATTTTTATTTTTTGCTTTTAATCCATAACCACAAATATACACAGTTACACATACATATAACCAATTGTGGAAAAAAATAAATATAAATATAAATTGACTGCAATAGAAACTAAAATTTGTTTGAAATATTTAATAGAAATAAACATCATATAAATAAGATAAACAAATAAATTGATGAGTTTTTACATCTTTACGTGATATTATTACGTTTTCAGTCAGTAATTTTAATTTTATTCATGTAAAATATATATGTGGCACCCCTAAAATTTGCATTGTTTAAATACACATAGTGCTGCTGCTGTCTTTAAAATAATTATGTTGCTGATGAGACGACAGCATTTGAAGCTAACTGCATTTGTAGTCGTGAAGTTGTGAAGTCTGCTGTCGGCTAAGTGTTTAGAGCTTTATGCAACAAAAGAGTTTGTCGGGAGTGTTGTTTTTACAAATTTATATTGTGTCGACGTCATGTATTTATTACATGACGATTAGAAACTAAGTGCTAGTAACAAAACACTCCTTTTTGTGGTCGTTTCTTCTACTCCTAAAAAAATACACAAGATATGAAAGTGATTGTATACATTTTTGATGTATCAAGTTTTCGCAAACGAACGGCAGCTATAAATTCCACCGCATCAATTTTTAAGGGTGTTTAAAGTACTCGAATGTGAAAATGATTGGGTAAATAACCGGTTTACTTATGGGTGCGGTGCAAATCTCTGGTATACTACTTTGTTTGTTTATAATTTCTGATTAAATGAAAGAACTTATATTGATGAACGTTTCATTTAATACTGGCAAATATGCATGAAATATCAGATGAATGTCCGTTTCTGTTAGCTTTACAAATGCGACCACTTTTGAGCACATTTTTCATTACATTTTACACGGTATTTCATTAATTTTATCAGATATATTTTGTTTGACTTCGTATTTCTGGTTTGTTTGCATAAACCTTGCAAATCAAGCAACCGTGGAGGCCAATCCACATCACCATTTCTTGGCTTTCAAAGAAGTAATGATTCCTCCTGACTGTCATTTGTAAAGGATGTTAAGGAGACTGATGAATAATTTGTGGATTGAAGCGACTATTCCGTTATTCGCATATTTATTCAAATGAAAATGTGCCTCGTTTTTTATGTCATGCGCGAGCTGTAACATCCATCGACATATGTACATATCGGAAAATTATTTTACAAACAATTTTTAATCGGATTTTTTTCCAATAGAATAGTATGTAGAAAAAACAAACACGTATTTTATAAAGTTCGACATAAATCAATAAATTTATAATTGCAACTACTTTCCTGGGTACAGAAAATTGTTAAAAAAAAATTTTTTAATCGGTTAAGTTATTTTTAATTGAATAATATGTACAAAAACCCAAAAAAAAAACACAACTTTATAAAGTTCGACAAAAATCAGTGAATTCCTATTTGCAATTAAATCCCTGGATACGGAAAATTATGTTAAAACAAATTTTTAATCGGATAATTTTCTTTTAATCGCGTAATATATACAAATAACAAAAAAGCTAATATTATAGTGTTCGACAGAAATCAATAAATTAATATTTGCATATAATTTCCTAGGTACGGGAAATTATTCTAAAAAAACTTTTTTTTAATCGGATAATTTCTTTAATCGAATAAATAATATGTACAAAAGCCAAAAAAAAATAGTTCGACAAAAATCAATTAATTAATAATAGCAATTACTTTACTGAGTATGGAAAATTATTTTAAAAAATGTATATCGGATAATTTTTTTTAATCGAATAATATGTAGAAAAAGGCAAAAAAATAAAACTAATTTTATAAAGTTTGTCAAAACTCAATAAATTAATAGGAAAAGTTATTTTAAAAAATTTTTTAATCGAACAATTTTCTTTTAATCGAATAATATGTACAAAAAACCAAAATTAGTTTTATAAAGTGCGACAATAATCAACGAATTAATATAGGTAATTACAAATATTAATTTATTGATTTTTGCGGAACTTTATAAAATTAGTTATGGCTTTTAGGACATATTATTCGATTAAAAAAACGTCTGGGTACGGAGAATTAAAAAAAAGGTTTTAATCGGATAAATTTTTTTCAAACGAATAATATGTATAAAAAGCCAAAAAATAAAACTTATTTTATTAAGTTCGACAAAAGTCAATAAACTAATATTTGCAATTACTTCGCTGGGTACGAAAAATTATTTAAAAATTTTTAATCGAATAATTTTTTTTTAACCGAATAATAATTACAAAAAACCAAAAAAAAAAGCTTAATTTTATAAATTTCGGCAAAAATCAATAAACAAATATTTGCAATTACGGAGAATTATTAACTTACATATCTTAATAATTAAAAAAATAAATACCGGTATTTCAGAGACAGTAAACAATGTCTAAACAACAATGCGGGCAATTAAGAACTGCATACGTGATTCAGTATGCGATGAAAATAGACAAAGAATAATTCAATAGCTCGGTGGTTGAATGGTTTAAGGCGACTGCCATTATGTATTTTCATTCCGAGCTGAAATCTAAGTGGGTGCTGATGAGCAGTGTAGCGGCTACGAAACAGCAAGTTGGTTTTCTTCAATCAAAATTATTGATTGTATTGTAATACAAAAAAGCCTGTCTTTGATTTAAGAAAAAAAAAGTGGTTTAATCGCTTTATTTTTTTTTTTTTTCATTTTTTTAATCGATTAAATGTCTTTAAAAACATTATTTATTTCGCAATTTCGTTGCTGAAATTTTTTTAAGAGATATATTAATTTATGTATATAAAACCTTTTATAGAAAATTTTTAATTTAAACTTGAAGGTAGATTTTGGCCCTGGTGCCTCTTAATGGGTTAATTTGAATGCCGCCTTATAACATTGAAAATTGTTAGTTACACTGCTGACAAATAGTAATAATAACATTGTAAATTAAATGAAAGAGTAACCCGACGTCTTTAAATGTTTTCTTTTTAACCATTTTCATTTTATGTCTGTATGTATAGTGTTTTTTATTAATTCATTTTTTTTTTTTTTTTTTTGTAAGGAACGAAAATCCAATAATAAAACTGTAGAAATAAGAGTAAGGGTATAAATGCTGAAGCCATACGGTCACATGCACACTTACGTTGGTTGCATTTACCCTCTTCGATCATTTTGTTTTTTACTCGTGTTGTTGATATTGCTGACGATGAAGTCAATAAGATAAATCCTCAAAAAAAAAGGAAAAAATTATATCGTTGCCTTTGTTATTTAAAAGGGGGACTTGGCGTAGTAAAGCAAGCAAAAGAAATTTTACGAAAATATAGTGATAACAACAATCAATGAACGGGAATATCTTGGCAGTTTTATCTCCCCTCCGTCAGTTGTATATTTTGTTTTCTTTTTTCGTCTGAACTTCTTTTTTTTTTGGGAAAGACAAGTATTTGCTTGAAAGCAGGGAACTCACGTAGTTACATACTTACGTATAACATGAAACATTTACTGCACGACCGCACATATTTTGAATTCGACTGCACCCCTTTTTTGTTTTTTTTTTTTTTTTTTGTTAAGTGTTGCTGTTAATTTTATCAGTTTTCTTTTTTTGCCAAATAAATAAATTGTATTTATTTTGTAAGGGTGAAAACAAATTTGGGAATTCTTTTGTTTGTTTCCGGGAAACCGTTAATTGCAAAAGAAAAAACAACAAAAAGAAACACATTTTTAGTTTTCAATTATTTTTTTTCTAATTTAAAATGTATGAATGTTAACTATTGATTTTTAATAAACAAAGAAGCAGGAGTAAAACTTTTTCCCTAAAATAAATTCCTGTAATTTGCTACAATATTAAAGAACTATGTAATACATTCTTCTCAAGCTCGTTGAAATTTAATTTAAAGCTCTTTAAGCCTACACTCATAGAAAACCCGTCATAACTGTGATGTATTTTAACATCAATGCAATGCCACATGTCATCATTTTTGACCCCATGACACTTTTTATCGCTGTGATGTCAACCATTACATCAGTTGCTCTGATTGTCATTAGCAGTAATAATGACAATTATATCATCAATGACATGTCAAACTGATATCATGGTGATGCTTTATTGGAATACGTTTGATGTGAGCATGTGATCAATACAGTGACACTCTAATATCGAAGAAATGACTAAATGAAGGCAATATAATGAAAAATATTAACAACAGAATATTACGCTAACATCAGACCAACTATAATTTGGTTTCAATATGATGTAAAAATCTCATTGATGTGATGAAGTAAATTGTATGACAAAATGTCATCAGTACTATGGCACGCTATCGCCAACTAAATTTAAACTTAAGTTATATGTAATTTAATTCAACAATTTTTTCAAACATATAACTTTCAAGAAACCAATGAGAATTAAAAATGTTCTAATACTTGTGATGACTAACTGTCATCAATATAATGTCTGTGTGTGGCAGTAGCATTTTACCCTCTGCGCTCGCATTGTATTCGTTATTTAACTAACGCCGCATGTGATGACAAAGTGTCATCTAAATGATGTACTATCATTCATTTATATATTCGCTTTATAGTTATACTTATTTGCCTTTGCTTAAACAATACTTGCTGGGATTACAAATTTACATCAGTATGATGCATTTTTTTCTGCTTCTTAAAACTTCATGTAAGTTTAAAAATAATGATTTTAACAACAAAATTTTTTTTCAACAATTAAATGAATATATTATTATACTATTTACCCTTTTTTGAAATCAATTTGGCAAATTAGATGTTTTATAATTATTAATTAAATGTATCATTGAATTGATGTCACCACAGTTGTAGCATTGATGATACTCAATGTATGACAAAATTCTCTGATGACTTTTTTCATTGAGATTGATGTCTGTTTTCACATTACTGGTGACTATTTACATAATGTTGATATCACAATTCTGATGTCCCGCCGTCATCAATATGAAGATGCTTTTTTCTA
The DNA here is from genome assembly GCA_914767995.1 of Thecocarcelia acutangulata. Lineage (NCBI taxonomy): Eukaryota > Metazoa > Arthropoda > Insecta > Diptera > Tachinidae > Thecocarcelia > Thecocarcelia acutangulata. Next base: position 30,828,410 of record OU612094.1, on the reverse strand, counting down.
TGAGTATATGAACGGTTCATTGAAGACATTTCGTGATCTGGACTTGAAGAGGTTCCCTTAACGGAAAATTTGATTAAAGTTAATGAAATATGAAATTTCATGACCGCCTTATAGGCTTCTTACACTGATCGACACCTAACATCATTTTTCGAATATGTTGACATCTTCCCATAATAGCATGTTCACACGAAAGCTTATTTTCGAGGTTCGCGCTCTCATTCGTGGTTCGCGTCCCCAATCTTGATTGAACCAACATGATTCGCCATACAAAATTTTATGAGCGAACCAACTTCGTTCATTTTGAATCTTGTTGCGTACAATGCAAAAACTGCTATCATCTCTAAATTTTATAATAAATTATCGCTAGTTTATCTGAACTAGCTCTCAAAGAAAATATAAAACAGAGAATTAATGTGTGTAAAATCAAAAGAAACACATATAAAAATTGGTTATTTACATAAAGATTTTAATAAAAATTGAAAAAAGAAGTAGTGAAAAGTTTGCTCAAAATATATAAACATCAGTGTGAAGCAAACAACAACCGTCTGATCACCTAGTTTCGCAATAGTGGTTCAGAGAGCGAACCAAGTGTTTCATATTACCGTCTGAACATGGTATTAAGCTGAAGGTCCATACCACGTGTTATAAGCGCTACGTTGTTTATGCTTTTCAAACGTTCTATACGTTCTACACTTTTCTAAACTCAAGTTACATGCAACGCTTTTCATGCAATAAGTTTTTTGTTGTGTTTGAAGTATATTTTAACACAAAAACATAAAATAACCAACCACTTCACAAATATTCTTGGCAATCACTTTGAAAAAAATAAGACGAATTATGATTTACGGCTACCAAAAACAACTGGCAGTTTTTATTACGCTTATGACGCGTGCAAAACTAGAAAGTAAATCTACTTTTTGCGTGGTACGCGTCTATGCGTCCTATGCTTTGTGATGTGTACCTGGTCGCATACAATTGCACTGCTTCTACCAAGGTGCGTTAACATCTACAAGGCAATATAGTAAGCCATTTACGTCAAATGTATTGTTTACATATTTGAAAGTGAATTTAGTGTTTTATTCTGCATTAAACATATACAAATTATTTTGTGAACATGAGAACAATTCAAATAAAAATTATTTATAATTATGAAAAGGTACTATAAAATAGTTTATAATTTAAAAAAAATTCAAATATTTTTGACAAACATAGCTTACCCCACGCCAGTAGACGTTAATGCACCTTGGCTTCTACTTTTCTGATAGACGCTTAGAACGCGTTAACGCATCTTCAGCTTTACGTTTCATAACTGAAAAAGTCGCGCTATAGAGACCAATTGGATGTCGTCCAGTGATGTCACTTTAAAAGACATTACTTTCAAGAAACCATTAAAAAAGATCACTCAAAAACAGCATATAATTTTGTTAATTCTGTATTTTTGTTGGGTTATCAGCAGCGTTGTCAACTTTGAAATTTCAAAACGCACCAAAATGTCAGAAAAACGCACCAATTTTTTTATTCATTTTATAAGTTTTTCTTAAAATTGTCGTAAAAGAAACAATAGTTGTGTTCGACGTCGTTACCGCGGGAACCCGCGTGCTCCCAATTTGCACGAAAAGTGTTTCTTGTGTTAAAAATTGGGTAAATGAGAATGCTTCTGAGAGAGTAATTTGTGTTTCTCATTTTACGAGACTTTACCCGTACTTTTTTTTTCGTGCAAAATGGTAAAACTCTTAAATCAGCTGTTTGTTATTTATGAAAATAACATACAAAAGTGCAAATCATAAAAAAAACTTATTTGAAAACACAACAATACGTCATATTTAAAAAAGTTATTTTACATTTTTATCTAGCTCAAAATGTTTAAAAAAATTGCCAAAAATATTTGTTAGAATTACAACAAAGTTGTCAACTTAGCGCTTTTCACGCTGATTTTAGTAGTTTTTAAAAATCGCACAAAGAATTTTTAAATTCATGCATGATGCTTTTATTAAATTTTTAGAGCATTTTCTTTTAATAGGATTCAAACAATCCGGACTAATAGCTACATATTTAAAAAACTTTGTTTATATATATTTTTTGCATTTCGTTTTGACTTTTCAATAAATTTTTGCTGGCACTAATCTCGATTTATTGTACCAAAATTTTACAAAATTTATTTGACATCAATATTTTGCTAATAATTTGTTACCATCTATAAAAAAAATGATGTTATATGAAATTTGCTTAATCACACTATTTTAGTAATAATAATAAAAAAATATTACCCATTTTGAATAGAAGCCATACTAAAGAAATAAACTGCCTGGCTCACTATGTCACTCGACATCGATCGCTCGCATAAATACATGCAGTTTTTATTTGCTAGTAAGCTGTACATAACGCCGTGTCTTCACGTGCCATCGACTTGTTCATTTGTTTGAAAGGTGTAAAGAAATGTTAGAGACGTTTATACATAAATAGAAAAGCTTGTTTTTTGTGTTTTGATGGAAATTTTTAGAGCATTTTTCTTTTAAAATTATCAGCAATTTATTTGGATTGTTGGGATATAAAGTTGAATGTTTGAGAATATCTTTCAAAAATTTCCAAAGTCTACTGATGATTAGGGTAGTTCCTATGAAATGTCAACATATAGATAGCTGGGAAACATAGAAAACAAGCTATTTATAATTTTTTACTGGTATAAATTTGTTTGTTAATTTTATTTAATAATAAACATTTTCAACTGCGTGTGTTTTATATAAAAATTTAGTTTTGTGTAAAATTTAGAAGTTGAGAACACTGAATTTTAAAATTGTATAAATAAACAACAGCTATTTTTTGTTTTCATATGTAATTTCGGGCTTAAAATGTGTTTTTTTTTGTGTTCCAGCAATTTTTGGCAAATTTGTTGGTTTCTGAGAGTATATTTTGTTTACTCTCAGTTTACTGGACTTTGCCCGGAAATTCCTCGAACAAAGCTAATATTTCCTTTTTTTTATATTTTTGCAGTAACAGTATTACCTCAAATACCAGTAATTCGAACATCTCCACTAGCAACTAAATTACAAAATATTGAAATAGCAAAACCACGCAACAACCAACCAATCTACCAACCGCACTACAACAAACAGCAACAAATAGCACAACAAAATGATAGTAAAAAGATTTATTGAATTTTCCCACAAATATAAAATTATACGTGGTATGATTTCCTATGGTCTTTTATGGCCCTGTGGTTCTCTAGCCGAACAGACTCTCGTAGAGAAACGCACATTTAAAACGTATGATTGGAAAAAATGCCTTAAGTAAGTAGCCTTCAGTTTCCATTTTAAATATTTTTCCTACATTTTTCTTTTTCGAAATTTATTTCTGTTTGATTTTATGAAACAGATTCAGTTTATTTGGCTGTTTCTTTATGGGACCAACAATTTATGCCTGGATGCGTTTGGCGAGTATCATGTGGCCACGTACCGACATCAAATCATCACTGTGTAAAGCAGTAACAGAGCAGGTCGCTTACGATCCCTTTGCCATAAGCATCTTTCTATTCACCATGAGTCTAATGGAGGGCAAATCAACAGAAGAAGCCAGGCGGGAGGTAAGTGCATACATACATACATACTTGTCTTATCAGGCAAATTAAAGCAATTTTATTGCCTTCAAGTAGTTGCTGTGGTACTCGTAGTGTGAGTACTTAAATTTATGTATTTACTCGTCAAAAAAAAAAAAAAAATGCCACCCAATAGTGTTTTTTTTTTTGGGTTTTTTCTTTTGCAAAATAAACATTATTCTTGTATAATTAAGTAAAATAGGCTGCATAAGTTTATGTTTCGTCTTGAAGACTTTACACGTAAATGAAATAATTGATGTTTGAGTGACAGACACAAGAACAGGCATACAACTTATATGCATGTATGTATGTATGTGCTCGTGTGTGCTTGTTTACAGTGTGTTGTAGCAACGTTTACAGAATAATCAAGATGAATATTTAAATTCATACCGTAACTGACAGTTTTTTCTTTTCTTTTTTTTTTTTTTTTTTTTTTGTGTAATTTTTTGCATTTCAGTTTGCTCTCATTTTTGTAATTTTTAGTTCAAGTATGTAATATTTCGTGTTTGTATGTTACTTAATTTTCTTTTTTGTTTTTTTTTGTGTTTTTCTTAAAAAAGAAAAATACACTTAAACGTTCAACATTTCCTACATTGAGTGCCTCAATTGAAAAACAAATCCACATCCATAAATGTTTTACACACATCGTAAGTATGTCTTTAGTATGAGTACGAGTATGTTTAACTAAGTACACGATACAGTGATTAACAAAAGTGAGCGCAGCTTTCCTAACTTTGTAAGGATCTTCCGGTTGTCCGGGTTGATTGCTGGGATATACTCAGCCTACCAAGGTCCCTTTCCTCGTTGGATACTCAAAAGAAAAAACCCACGGCTGTATCTGGTTATTAGGATTGCTTTATTTTTTCTTTTTTACTTCACTTTTAATTATTATTATTAATTTTTTGCTTATGGCTATAATTATTTACTTGCGTGAATCGTATACGGACACTCCTGACTTCCTACCGTAGGATGTTATCCATACGGCTCAACGGTGGATATTATCCAACCGTGTCCCTATTTGGAATCACTATAGCGACCCTTGACTAGAGGATGTAATCCTACTAGTCGAACCGAATATAATCCAGTACTAACTCGACCTGTTCTGCTGCCGCAGGATATAATCCGTGCGGTTAAAATCTGAATGTAATTCAGCCTCGTGCCTAACTAAAAAACAACCTTTCACCACTCAGTACCTTGGTCTCCTGCCCGATACGAACTCTCTCCTTTTCAGACTTGGCAGCCCCTTTTATAGGGGACCTGTCACGACTGTCTAGCGACAACTACGCTGCAACTACAAAGTGTGCAGCTTACGATTGTTAGCTCTCTCACATGCTGCTCTCTCTCCTAAAAAATTAAGAGAGTCTATTGTGCTTTGCCTTGGGATTCTTTAGACTCCTATATGGTGAATATTATTCACCTCTACGTCCTGTGGGTTAACTCTTATACGATGGTGAATGTAATTCACCTCGTAATATGACAATTATAAATTTTTGGCAAAATGTCTTTATTAAAAAAATGTAAAAAAAATTCCAGGAAGTTTTTTTTCTCTTCACAACTTTAACAACTGATAGTGGAAAATTTGGTTGGAGCTGGAGTGTAAAGGGGTGTAGACTTGACGGTACCGTCAGGTTTAAAATAAAATGACAAAAAGTATGAAAACTTTTTTTTTTCTTGGACCAGTACTCAGATGACCCCTTCATATGCAGTGCATTGTACCGGAACTAGGAAGATAGGTTATGAGGAGGGGGAAAGAGGGAGTAGTGTTTGTGAACATTTGACTTGAACTTTCCAGTAATAAAACAGACAGGAAACACGTATGCAGGCAGGCGTTTGACAACTGATAGTAGTAAATTTGGTCTGGAGCTAGAGCTGTAGTATTGGATGCCATTTATTTATGAAACTATACAGTAGCAAATAAATTTGCAAAGTATAGGATGCACAGCATGGGCGGAGTAACAAAGACCTTATGCCCCCGATAGTAATAACAGTAATTTTCTGCTGCACTGTGACTAACTGTACCAACCTATGGCTTCGCATAGAAAATTGGCGCGTGGTTCACAACGAAATATCTCCGAAAAAAAACTGTAAACTAATAAAAATTATAAATAGCTTGTTTTCTATGTTTCCCAGCTAAAAACAAGCTATTTATAATTTTTATTGGTATAAATGGTAGAAGCTAAAAATAGCGAATAAAAAACTTAACTGTAAACTAATATAATTGTTGAGGCAGATTGAAACGCAAAACTCTCGAAGGCCAAACAACAACGACAATCATGACCGCCAGCGTTGTCAGCTCGGTGCGTTTCGCACCGTTTTTGGTGTTTTTTAAAATTTTTTGTGCGCAAAATTCCCAGCACCCAGTGGTTTGATTTTACAGATCATCCTGGAGCTGATCGTGGTTGAGCTACCTGCGTCGTGGCTCAAACGTTCTGGCTGTGTTTCGATCTAAAATCGGATCATTGGTATTCCTCGATAATTGTGATTCATGTCGGTTTTCAGGGAGCTAATTATATTATATATAATTATATAATAATAGTCGCTGTTTTCTTGCAGTAGATGTATGTAATGTAAGGAACCAGGAAGGGTAGACGGGTGAGTTGCTGAATGACTCATGCTCTTTACGGACTTCGGGCCACAAATAATCCATGGAGCCTTGTCTTACTTTGTGTGTGGTTGCATACAGGAGGGATTGGAATGGTCTTAATGGACTTTAAGCCACCCAATCCGTGGAGTCTTGTCATCGTTTGCCTGTCTGAGATACATACCAGAGAGATAAGTTAAAGTGCACCGGAATAGGTAGCAGTATGTGTACACGTGTTTCTTTTTTCTTTGTCCTTTTTCACCGTTGTCCGTGTTTTCTTTATATGTACAATATTAATATTAATTTATATGTACAATATTAATATTATCTTGTGTTGTGGAAGGTTTTGGACTAAATTTTGCTAATCTGAGCAGTGTCGAAGATATATACACTGGTCACTGATCAATTTTAACTAAGTTAGTTCCAACATTTTAAATGCTGCAATAGAATTTGTTTTAGTTTTTCGTGTTGTTATTGTTAAAGTTAAACTTCCACGAATGCTCCCTCTTTCCTCCTCATCATAACCTATCTTCCTAGTTCCAGTACAATGCGCTGCATATGTAGGGGTCATCCCCTGAATACTGATCCAAGATAAAAAAAAGAACGCCCGAGGTCTTCAGCAATCTGTTTGTTCTTATTTACGCAAATATATGGCAAAAATTTTAAACCCGTGTGAACATTGCAATCCACGCTTGAAGGGCGCTAGTGTGGCGTAAGATAGTTCACCTTCTTGAATTACTCCAGGAGTATATCCAGCCGCCATGGCAGATGCTGACCCATATCAATTACAGGTGCTGCTTGGCACGTAAGTCAGAGGGAATAAAGGGCGGTAGTTCGGGATGACCAAGGTAGCGGTGACCTTGAGTTTGGCCTCGAGAAGTATATACATGTATGAAAAACGAAGAGCTAGAGTGGGATGGTCTTAATAAATTATAATCAATCTGAGATTTAAGGGCTGCCTAGAGAACAAACATACCTATCTCGGTCTAGACAGATTGTCAAATTGGTTTAGATCAGCGCCTGCCATGTCGGTCTAATCTGATGATAAACCAAGACCACGGGGTGAATTATTCATTATTCACGTGTTGTACTAGGCTCACATCGCAACTTTTTGCTATAAGTTTGTAGCCATATAGACAAACCCCTTGTTTAACAGTTCAGGCCTTAAAATCCCTACTACATGCAATTTTTTTTTTTCTGGGACTCAGTACTCAGGGGATAACCCCTACATATGCGGTGGATTGTACCAGAACTAGGAAAATAGGTTATGAGGAGGGGGAAAAAGGGAGTAGTGTTTGTGAACATTTGACTTAAACCTTCCAACGTTATAACAGACGGGAAACACGTCTGCAGACAACTTATTCCACAGACGAAGCTTGAGGCAGAAAAACTAATCCTCCTGTAACGATTTCCTGGGCAATCAACCACAAATGGATGCACCCTGGACGATGTACGTAGAAATGTGCGTGTTTTGGGAACTAGGTCTCTAATCTCGTCGGAGCAAAATCCATTGTAGTAACGATAGAACAGAGTAATGCAACCTACACTGCGTTGATGCTCCAGTGAGTCAATAGTGTTGGATGCGCTACTGTCACCGACATATTTCTTCGCTCTCTGCTGTACATGGTCGCGAAACTCCAAAATAGACTTTGTAGCGCGAGCTGTGAGAGTTGTATTCCATTTCCAAGTAGTTAATGGAAAACGAGGCTTAATGAGTTGGTAGGTCGAAGTCCATTAAGAGCAACAGCCCTCACTTGTGCAACCATCACTTCTGGGTCCTTACAGTATAGGTATCTGTTGCACCTCTGGGTTGTTAGCCCCCAAATACCTCCATGCACCATAGTTGTTAGGGAAACAAACTCCCCTTCCTGCGATTTTAGGTTTAAACCACAGCCAGAACATTTCAGCTCAACCATGATCAGCACCGAAAGATCTTCAAGGCAGTTGACTAGTTCGTAACAGATATGATGAAAATCACTGGAGACATCATGGAAGTTCTTTTCAATATAAAAATTTACCAAACTGATTTTGGGAATTCCCAAAAAAAAAATTCGGAATCGCTTCACTAACCGGTTTCGCACCGATTTTTCATATTCGGTGCGCGATTTTGCCGTGGAACATACAGCTGAACTATAAACTGTAATTCACTTTAATGCGGAAATTGAAGTTGCCATATTGCTTTGGAGGAAGTGGGGGAGAGTTTGACGACTTTTGAAGCCGGCTTGGGTGTTTCAAAAAAGCTCGGAACCATTTTGCTAACCTAATTCTAACCGCTTTTTTATATTCCGTGCGCGATTTTGCCGTGGAACATGCATTTGAACTATAAACTGTAATTCACTTTAGTGCGAAAATTGAAGATGTCGTATTGCTACTGAGGAAGTGGGGTGATTTCAAACTACTTCGCTAACTGAATCGGAGCCGGTTTCTCGTATTCGGTGGACATTTTGATCGTGGAACTTGTGTGCGAACTATTAACGATAATTCGATTTAATGCGAAAATTTAAGTTGCCGTATTGCTAATGAGGAAGCGGGGATATTTTGATGTTTCCTGAAGCCAACTTTTGAAATTTCCAAAAAAAAAACTCCGAACCACTGCGCTAACCAAATCGGAACTGGTATCTCGTATTCGGTGCACATTTTGACCATGGAACGTGTATCTGAACTATTAAGGGTAATACGATTTAATGCCAAAATTGAAGTTGCCATATTGTTTCCGGAGACTTGGGGGATTTTAACAATTCCTGAAGACGGTTTTGGGAATTCAAAAAAGAATGTTGGAACGCTTTATACGGATAATTATCTGGTTATGTTGATAATTTAAAAAGAAGGTTAATGGTGAATGAAAAATTTGTTATGACAGGTATGATGGCATCTATGATGAGGATGATACATCTGTAGCACCCTGTATGTTCTTTTCAATACAAAGTGCAACATTATTTTTTCTGTTTTTTTTTCATTACAATTTAATTCTTATTGTAAACCCCATCACCAGCATCATAAACATGAACATCAGCTTCTCTTTTTCATCAACAACGTCAATAGCAGAGCGGGGCAAAACAAACACCCCTTTTCGTCAACAGGCGCAAACAAACAAGTCATAGTAAAGCTACAGTAATAACGAATCATGCAAAGACGTTTTCAATGCATACTCGTATGGCAGAAAAGTTGAATTTTTAAATTAAACTGACGTTTAGCTGGTGGAACCGAAAGCCAAGTCACCTTGGAAAATGTTTAAACTAGTCAGCCGTAAAAGTAAGTGCAGTAACTAGAATCATTGACAATGTTGCCTTTTTCGAGCTTGACGTGTCTATCGTTTTTATCGCAAAATTGTTCGCTTCGTATGTTTGCAGTAGTTGTAAGGTTAAATAGCTGGACGGACAGGCAAGCAGGCAGGCAGACAAACAGACAGCCAGGCATTTATTCCTTTAAGAATATCTCTTGTAGTCGCAGCAGCAGTATCGTATATGAAAACAATATTGTTGAAGAAGTTTTTATATGTTTTTGTTGTTGTTTGTTATTTATGCGCTTGTTGACGCCGTTTGCAATTTAAATTGGACCACAGACGAATTCATTAGGGCAGCATTGAAAATCAGCATTCATTTGCAATTTTCATGTTTGCCATATTTTTCTTCACTGTCAGTGAAGACGTACGTTCGTTCGTTCGTTCATACGTTCATACGTTCATACGTGCCCTCATGCTGATGTATTTTGAAAAGTTTATTTCTTCATATTTTATTTCGCTGGAAATTGCAAATTCTCACAACAGGTTTCAATTATCACTTTTCAATGAGTCTTTCAAAGTTTTCCGTTTGAAAAATTAATGGCAATTTTATTTTGCCTTAAAAATTTATTAAGAGCAAACACTAAAAGCGGATATAATGAAAACATTAATGAATCTGTGAATGAGTTTAATTGCCAACTTGTTTAAAAGAAGAAACAAATAAAAAAAATTTTGATTTGTGAATTTCGCTTGTAATTAAACTGCATAAAAAATGTTAATGTGCTGCGTTTTATGAAGACAGCGCCAGCAGTTGCTAATAAAGTTTTAAGGAATCGCTTGTTATTAAAAGAATGGAAGAAACCATATAATTTGTGTACAAATTTTTGTGAAGCTGATATATATTACAAGAAAATTATTACACGTGGAAAAAATTATATGGTTGATATGATAAGCAACATACTATTGTTGAATTATATGGTTGGTAGGGAGAATATTATATTGTTATGGTTGAACGCCATTCATTGATTTGCCTTCACATAGTTTTGTAAGAAAAATGTTATAAATAACTATACTAAATTGTGGATCAACATTGTTATAACTGGCAGCAACCACAGTATTAATAAAAGTTACTTAGCAGGATAATGTCACACTTAACCACGTTATTATGCCAAACAATCATATTGCTTTCATTACACAACCGTATTAATTTCATAAACTGCTTTATTGGTATAAAACTATATTTCTGTCAATACTCACAATATTAATTAAAAAGAGACTATTTTTGGATAAACAATACTATTCCATTTATTCCAACATTAATAAAATGAAAATATAAAATGAAAATATTAGATATGATATATTTTTATAAAAAAAAAAAGAATTAAACATAATCAGCTAAATATAGTCGGGTGCCAATATAATTGGGTTCAATGGTTCTATTGGCTGAAATAAAAAGAATTTATTATGTATTTTGTCGATAAATGCATGTATAAAATTCACATGTGTAACCATATTAATAGGGTTGGATGCAACATTGTATGGTTGTGCACAGCAATAGTATGTTTCATTTATGTACAAAAATATGCTATACAAAGCCTCAAGGACCAATATAATTATAAAGGGTGTTTTTTTAAGCTAGATAGAACTTTAAATTGTAAAAAGTAACACAAAAAATTAAATTTTGATGAAACATTTTTTTTATTTGTTTCAGTATACTCTGACAAATCATCATGAATAGACTCACGCTTGAACAACGCTACGAAATTATCCAAATTTACTTTGAAAATCAGTCGTCGATTCGCGACGTTGTTTTATCGCAAAATTGTGTTCAGCGATGAGGCGCATTTTTGGCTTAACGGGTTTGTTAATAAGCAAAATTGCCGCATATGGAGTGAGACCAATCCACAAGAGACCCTACAGACTCCATTACATCCAGAAAAATGCACTGTTTGGTGCGGTTTTCATGCTGGTGGCATTATCGGACCTTATTTCTTCAAAAATGAGGCCGGAGCTCGCGTTACGGTCAATGGAGATCGTTACCGCACCATGATCAATGATTTTTTGTTTGAAAATATGGATGACATTGATCCGGAGGAGATGTGGTTTCAACAGGATGGCGCTACGTGCCATACGGCGAACGCAACCATCGACTTACTGAAATCAAAATTTGGCGATAAGTTGATTTCGAGAAATGGACCTGTCAATTGGCCTCCAAGGTCGTGCGATTTGACACCTCTCGATTATTTCCTGTGGGGCTACGTGAAGTCACTGGTTTATGCTGATAAACCAGCAACAATTGACGCCTTGGAGGCCAGCATTGTTCGTGTTGTTCGTGACATACGGGCAGCAGTGCTCGAAAAAGTGGCCCAAAATTGGACGTCCAGAATGCGCTTCGTCAAGAACAGCCGCGGTGCCCATATGCCCGAAATCATTTTCAAATGTTAATGTCACGTATTGATCTTTCGAATAAAAAAAAATTTTGATTACAATTTAATTTTTTGTGTTATTTTTTACAATTTCAAGTTCTATCGGACTTAAAAAAACACCCTATATAACATCACAGCAGCATAGCCTGAGTGTACAAAAATGTTTAAAACAAAAATAAAAAGTAATTAATATATTATATAATTAATAAAAATAAAAAATTAAAAATTGGTTGGTTTGTACATATGTATATAAGGTTTTAGTTCAAGTTTTTCCTTTCTTAAGTTTTTTCTTAAGAAGGATTTTTTATAATACAAATTTGCTGTGATCAATAATTATTGATTGAAGAAGACAAGAAAAATAATAATCAAATCTTTAGCTGGGGGACAACTAGCTGTTTCGTAGTCGCTACACTACTCATCAGCACCCACTGGGATTTGAACTCGGGTCATGACGTATCATGATCTACTGCTTTAACCACTAAAGCTAAATCAAGAATACCAGCTCCCCAGCTGAAAAGTTAAGAAAGAATTATTCATCATTAGCGCGGAATGAACACGTCCAAATCAGTGGTATTACCAAAGAGAGAATATGAAGGCGAAAAGCAAAGTATTTCAAAGCACAGATGAAAACATTAAAGGTTTCAAACGAAAAACGTTATTAGAATGAGAGAATATGCGCAGAGAAAAAGGTAATATATTCCACCTTCTAGCAATCCTAACGACAAAAGATTTATCAAAAAAAGAGCAAGAAATCCTCGGTATAAGTAGCTGAGGATTCCTAGAAGAGCGCAGAAACGTAAATGACCTATACAATGCTAAGGGTGTGGAAGTCTTGATAATCTTGTGAAACAGGACCAAATTACGAATCATTAGAAATTTAGTGAAACTGCAACCAAGAAATCGTTCAAAGAAAGGAACATTATAGACAAAACGTACAATAATGTTAATGAGACGGTGAATTTTATGCAGATACATGGAGGATGTACCCGAAAAAACTTCAAAAGCATAAATAATGTGCGACATTAGCGACGAAGGGGAAATGAAAGGTTCGCAGAGTATATACTACGTAGAATACCGAAAAGTTTACCACTTACCATATCGATATGGTTTGAAAAGGAAAGATTTGCGTCAAGTATTAGACCTAAACATTTAAGCTGATCAACAAAAGAAATGCGCACCCCGCCCAAGAATATGTCTATATCAGTAAAGAAACGATGACTGTATCCAAAAGTGATTGCCTTAGTTTTAGCAGGATTTACACTGAAAGAATTATGCGTCATATATTTAATGAAACTGTTTCATTAAATATTTTTCATTAATCCAATGAAAACTTTTCACAATATGCATAAAACTTCATACATATTATGAAATAGTTCCATTAGAATGGTTTCATTAAGTTTCAATAAGAAAAATCATTGGATTTATGACTACAACAAAATTAATTTTTTTTTTAATTCTTTGGATTTTGGTAAGATATATTAATGATATTATTTCATTAAACAAATTTAACTATTTCATTGATTTAATGTAAATTTTTCAGGTGCTCAATGAATAATAAAATTAGATAAATGAAATAACTTCATTGACCTTATGAAGGAGTTTCATATTTTTGATGAATATATTACATTAGTACAAAGAAGTTATTTCATTAAATAAATGTACAGTTTTTATGTGCTTTATGAAATTGATTCTTTGATCTAGAGAAATTATTTCACTAATCATATGATTTGTCTTTCATACTTTTAATGAAAATAAGTCATGTTTCTTATTAAAATGTTTCTTTGCTTTTATGATGGTTTTCATTAAAATAATCTAATGAAATTTGTTTCATTATTTCTATGCGTGGTTACATTCGAGCACCCGTCCTAGACAAAATTCAATATTCGCCTGCAGAACATCCGGAAAATCCGGAGAACTCTTGAACAAAAAAAACACATCATCAGCGAACAAAAATGTCTCACAGGCTGTGGAGTTCACAAATTCAGGTAGACTGTTAATGTATATAGTAAATAAAAGGGGACCTAGTACTGATCCCTGGGGAACACCGGACAGAAGAGTCCGCAAGCCAGAGCTAACACCATTAAGCACAGAAAATTGAGACCTATTTGTCAAATAGGAATTGGAATTATTTTTAGGTACAACTATAATATGATTGGTCGACAATATGGTTAAATTTGCCATAGTATTGTTGATTACGACACATATCAACCTCTTAATATTCTTTTTGATTTATGTAAACGTTCTCTGTGTAGTTTTTGCACAATTTTAATTTTAAGTCCTTTTCTTCTTAGTACTCGTATGTTCAAGTAGATCAACAATTTTTCTTTTTTTACTTAAATTCCACAACACACATTTTTTCATAAAACAAAAAATAAAACTAAAAGAAATTTATATGTTAAAGCCTAATATAATATGCTAATGCTGACAATAGTAAGTTGATTTTGTAAACTAATATTTGTTACATGTAAATAACCGTATGATAAAACCAAATATTTCAGTATTGGGTGTGATAGAAGCTATTGTGCTTTTTGAAATATTACATACAATATTAACATTGCATGCAACCATATTCGGAAACTAGTAGGTAGTTTTAATAGATTTGCACAAATGCCCACGAAAACATATTTATGGGGAAACAAACTATCATTAAATCGATAATCGGCTGTTTTTAACTATAATACACAATCTTACGGCGTATATACTAATGTTGCTGTAACCATATTTTAAACTGTCTTTTCTTTGCGTGTACTTATTTGCTTGCTTATCGTGTTCGTACTCGTAATTTATTTATCGTCTGGCCATAAAAGGCTCATTATGTTCAATTTATTTTCATTAAAATTACATGTCATTAACATTTTTAATCATATGAATAAAATTGTTATGCAAATTTGATACAATTTTTTAGCTCATATGATTTTAGTAATATTAATAAGAAAAAAAAAAGTGAATGTTGCTGGAGTATTTCTTGTTTAAAATATAAAACAAAAATAAAACTTATTAATCAGTTTGGGGTGAACTGTAAGCAGTTATTGAACTTTGTTCGTTTGTAAAACAAAAAACTCCTTTAAGAATCAACATTGAACATTGTTGATTTGATATTATATCTAGAAAACAGCTGATATTGTTAAAACCAGTAGTGCAATTCACTAACCTGTTTTAACGCTAATAAAATTCGTTTAGAGAAATTAACACTAGCGTTGGTGTTTTCGTGATTCTATAACAGTTTTTAATACTAAGTAGGTGTGTTCCACGTGAATAACGAAACAGTCCGAACTAGTCCAAAGTAGTCCAAAAGCATTCCACGTAACAATTTTTGTGCAATTTTGAGAGAGTAATATTTTTTATTTCCTGTACCGATTAGCCCGAACTTTTTCTTTGGGTAACTTCGGACTAGAATTTCATAATCAGCTGTTTTATGTTTACATACAAATGAAACTAAAAACATAATCAGAAAATTTGCAAATTGGAAAAAGTTTTTGTTTAAAAATTAGTTAAAAGCAAAACGAAAGGTTGAACAAGCTAAAAATAACCTTGTGAAGTTGTAAAGAGAACAGGCAATTGTGAAACACATTTACATCAGCACCTGCCTTGTGGCCTTATCTGATGATGGACCAGTTCCACGGAGTGATTTATTCACGATTCACCAGCGCCCCCGTGTGTTTCACCAGGCTCACACAGGTAGCAATTTATGCCATATGATTGCGGTCATATGAGCAACTTCTTGTTGAGGAGTTCGGTCCTTCTAATCCCTCCTGTATGCAATTTCCCAGCAATCAATGGAGGACAAGGCTTAATGAGTTGGTGGGCCGAAACCCACTAGCAGCATCAGCCCTTAACCAACTAACCCGTCAACCAGCACCAGTGGTTCCTCTGTTGTAAAAGCAACAGACCCTCGAAAAATTACATTGAAGGGGGCAAGATAGTTGCACAGAAAAATATAGATGCCATATTGATAAAAAAAAATTGCACTATTTTTATCAAATTTCCTGTGAAAAAGATTTTTTGCCGGATTGATAATTCAAATTATAAAGTAGAAATAGCTTTTTCACTTAAAAGCAGAAATTATTGAGTTGAAAAAAATTTTTGTTAATATCTAAAATATACTTAACAAAAAAAATTGTTAAAGAAACAACAACTCTTCACTGTTATATGACAACCTTTTAAATTTATTTATTGAATAATAGTCAATAATTCGGAAAACGTTTTATTAATTGCATTTAATTAAGAGATATTTCCAAAAATTCATTATTAATAATAATTTAATTAAGTCAATGCAAACTTTATTAAATTGATAGTTTTTTATTAATAATATAACTTGATTGAAAAAAAATCTCATCTATTTTTTTCTGTGTAGTGATGAATAAATACATACTTTTTGGAAAAATTGACACTCACTGTTGTTTTTTAATCAACCCTCGAATATAAATTTTTTTGGCATGCCGACTGCAGGTTATATATATAAATTTAAGCAAAGAAACGCGAAGAAGCTTTGGAATGATATTAGGATATTCAGCTCAATAGACTCTCTGGAGCAGAAGTGTGCAAGCCCTATGCGCTGGGTGCTCATTTGTTAGCTATAGGCGGTGCGTTTTAGTATACACATGCCTCTCTCAGCACTAGGAATGAAAAATACGCAAACAACTTTGTCTTATATTTTTTCTGTACACACACTAGTGCAAAGTAAATACACTTTCGCATGCTTTGCTGATAAACATATACGACAGCGATTATCAGTGTTCCTTACAGTACAGGTATCTGTTGTATAGCCAACAGATCCTCGGGAGATTGCTAGTCGCCAAAAAAGCCACACACCAAACAATTATCAAGGATACTAACACTCCGTTCCTGCGTTTTAGGTTTCAACCACAGCCAGAACTTTCAGCCCATGTAGGCACCTCAACCATCATCAGCCCGGGCGAACCGCAAGCAGAGCCACTCGGGGGTCATGCTGATCCCCGTTCTGCCAATATATACCCTTGGTAAGGTTTTCGGAAGCCAACACAACATAAGTCATGCGGCTTCCTAGAGTTTTGTTTGCCGCCCCAAACGAGGGACCCCTTTCCCTCTTTTCTCCGAAAAACAGAGCGCCCGAGTTAGGAATACGCCAAGGCAAAACCTGTTCCCCGGGGAGACTGCGGAGGGAGCAGTCAGTCGAAGCTGCTGAGCAAACAGGCTACTGCGAAGATCGCTGGAGCAACATTTTACTCGAAAAACTACTGAGAGAACAGTAAGCCGAAGCTGCTGGAGTAACAGTCTAGCCCGAAGACCGCTGGGAGGACAGTCAGCCGAAGTTGTTAGGCGAACAGTTTAGTCCAAAGACTGCTGGGGGGAACAGTAAGCCGAAGCTGCTGGGCGAACAGTCTAGTCCGAAGATCGATAGGGGAGCAGTCAGCCAAAGCTGCTGGGTAAAATGTATGCCTTTAATAAAATCCGGTCGAATGTATTAGAATTTAAAAAACGTCTACAACAGTTTTGTAACAGATTAAAGAGAACAAGTTTTCTGGCTCATTAATCTATTACACATCGTTTCATTAGTGGTCACACTCGGTTGAGAAGAAGGGGTACCGTTGCCACCATCAGAACGTTAAGTAGGTGATTTTACCGATATAATATGCGCATAATAACCCTTTTTGTCTAGCATTGGCCGGACTTAGTTAATTTATTGTATTTAGTATTAAGATTTGAATACTTATTGTTAGTTCGCATTGTGAAGATTCAATAAATAAATAAAAGCTAAAAAAAAATCGTTTTTCAAACTCTGCAACTAAACCAAAAATCACGGATATAAATCCAAATTACTTCTATATTTTACGTGGCGCGATAACTTTTATTTTTAGTGTTTTGTTTTGTAAAACAAACCTCTACTTTTTGCTAATGAAAAGCAGAAATTTTCAAACAACCATCGTAAACACATTCAAATTTATAACGATGGCATAAAATAATTGAAACAACGTGTACGTAATTTGGCATGACAACCATAAATTAAAATGAAAAGTAACTCAAGTACAAAATTAATGTTTCCCGAAAGTATAATTTTGAAACATGAATTACGGATAATTATTGTAATTAATGTATTTTTAGTTTTTTTTTTTTTGTTTTTTGCCTCAATTAAAAAAATAACAATCGCCGTAAAAGTGTAACGCTTAAATGTAAAAGGGAGAAAATATATTAAGAGAGAAAGATTTGATAGATAATAAATTATAAAATGGTTAAATAATTTTTACAAAAAAGAAATAAAGAAAGGACAAATCAAAGCCTTAACGATGAATAAGCTTTTTGCCAACTTTAGAGCTTTACAGAATTGGGGGGCAAGGAGAATCTACTGTCTTTTAAATTCTCGCACAGCCCTGATGTGCCCAAACCAGCAAGTACTTTAAGCACAACAAAATATAATATAATATATAAAGTAAAATATGACATCATTGTTTTTAAGCCTTTGAAGTGTAAAAAACTTTCTCCCAGATTGAGAAAATGTGGCCACTCTTTCATCAAACAAAACTATGCGTTTTAAACTCGTAGTATAAAAGGCGATATCATTTAAGTCTTATTTGGATTGAGACGTGTTTCGAATATTAATACAAAAAAAAAGGATCCTAAAGAAACAAACTGAACCCAGAAGAAAGCCAGGGAAAGTGTTTTCATTTCATCTCAAACTTTGCATTGTACAGGGTGTCTGGTGGCAAACTTATATATTTTTTAAGCTCGATTATTTCAAAAGGTATTAAACAGTGCGGGCGTAGGAGTATAAGATTTCGAATAGATTAGCTTACAATAACTACGAGGTAACTTCATTTAGCTTCAATATCACGGATATTGAAGCTACCTAACTAGGAAAAAAACATTTTTTTTCCAAAAACCATTTATTTCTCAACATAATCTATTTTTAGCTCAATAGACTTAGTAAGACGATATTGCAACATTTTCATACCATCTGATTTTGGGAATCCCGCAAAATACGCATTAGTTGCACATTTCCTGAGGGCCATTTTTTTTTTTTTTTTTTGTCCTTGGGTCTGTACATATACAGTGCATTGTACCACAACTAGGAAAATAGAGAATAGGGGGAAAGAGACAGTAGTGTTTGTAAACATTTGACTTGAACTTTCCAACGTTATAGCAGACAGGAAACACGTCTGCAGGCAACTTGTTCCACAGACGAAGCGTACGGCTGCAAAACGAATTCTCTGTGGAATGCGTAGTACGATTCCCCGGGCAATCAACCACAAACGGATGAGATCTGGACGATGAACGCGTGTTAGGTAAAAAAGTGCGAGTTTCGGGAACAAGATCCCTAATCTCGTCAGCGCAAAATCCATTGTAGTAACGATAGAACAGAGTAACGCACCCCACACTGCGTCGCTGCTCCAGTGAGTCAATAGAGTTGGATACCCTACTGTCACCGATGAGCTTCTTCGCCCTCTCCTGCACACGGTCGAGTAACCCCAAAACAGACTTTGAGGCACCGGCCCAAACATGAGAGTTGTATTCCATTTTCGGTCGGATGTAGGTGGTATAAATAGTAAGGAGGTCGGATGGAGTGAAGTACATCTTACACCGTTTCAAAAAACCGAGGCACTTGAATGCTTCTTTAGAGATATGAAAAATGTGTTCATTCCAGCGAACGTCACACTGTATCTTCATTCCAAGAACATCAAGAGCATCCGATTCTTCAATATTTATACCATCCATGAGTACAGATGAAGCAGCATTAGCGGTCGTTTGTTTGTGCGTCAATAAGCAACCCTGGGTCTTACGAGCATTAAAGGCGACCCTGTTTTTACGACCCCATTCAGAGACCAATAGAAGATCACTATTCAGTGAATCATTCATATTTAGTCTCTTGGCAGCGATCTCTGATAGGCTGGGCCTATAACTAAAAGAGTACGAGTGACAAATGCTGCTGTCATCCGCGAAAGAGTGGATAGGGTCGGAAGTTTGGTAGAGAAAGTCGTTGAGGAAAATAAGAAATAGGGTAGGAGAAAGAACGGAGCCTTGCGGTACCCCTGAATTAATCTTGAACTCGTTTGATGAGACCCCATCTATAACAACTGGAGCATCGACGCAGTGTGGGATGCGTTACTCTGTTCTATCGATACTACAATGGATTTTGCTCTGACGAGATTAGGGATCTTGTTCCCGAAACGTGCACATTTTTACGTAGCACGCGTTCATCGTCTAGAGCTCACCCATTTGTGGTTGATTGCCCGGGGAATCGTACTACGCATTACAGAGAGAATTCGTTTTTCAGCCGCACGCTTCGTCTGTGGAACAAGTTGCCTGCAGAAGTGTTTCCTGTCTGTTATAACGTTGGAAGATTCAAGTCAAATGTTCACAAACACTACTCCCGCTTTCCCCCTCCTCACAACCTATTTTCCTAGTTCTGGTACAATGCACTGCATATGTAGGGGTCATCCCCTGAGTACTGGTCCAATATAAAAAAAAAAAAAAAAAAAATTCGGCATCATGCTTGCCTAATGGTTGCTGGCATTGGAACACAACTTCATTGCGAACATAAATTACAAGGCCCCGATGGAAATTAAAGAGGGATAGAAGAAGTTGATACCCAGGTATTTAAAAATCCTGTGGATCAGCATTCTCAGACACCTGGGTCTCACATAAGGCGAAAATATCCGGCCGATGGAGACAAGTGTGGGCATAAACCGAGAAGAAATTCGATCTCAGCCCACGTATGTTGCAATATTCTATTTTAAAGCTGCCTGTCATCACGGTGGAAGACCAAAAAACAAATGTTGTCCCCGCTTTGAAGGTGAAACCGAAAATTAATCGTTGCTGGGTTGATCATATAGTATCCAGTGTACAGACCTTCGATACTATAATGACCAACAACGATTAATCCGGCATCACCAACATTGCGAAGTACTTTATATAGTTATTAGGAATGTATTAGAAAATATAGGTTTCTTATTTGGCTTATTATACGTGACTCGTACCGCGAGTTTTTGATGGCCAGGATGGAACAGATAAAAAATGTTCCTCCATTTGTTGTAGCATATGTCAATGCCAGGAGGATTGCCAAGGACTCGGCTGTAAAATTTGAGCGGTAACCGTTGACGAAGCCTGTGTGTATAATGGTTCCATCTTGACGAACAATGGCGAAAGTTGCATAGTTAGGAGATTTGGAACCATCTGTGAAGAGAAGCTCCCTATTATCTCCGACGAAGCTAGCGGCTGTTTGTTGGAACAAGCTTTTATAAATAGTAGGAGAAGTGTTGGCTCTAGGGAAGTCTACCATAGATAGAATAAAAGAACTTTTATTTATCAGCCACGGTGGTTCGGATTGTTGTTTTATAAGTATTGGCTCAATGTCAAGACTACAGCCTATAGAATACACTCAAAATATTGAGTATAATTCATACACATTTTTAGACGTATCACTCATTCGTGTCCCATAAACACCACATTAATGTAAAAATGATGACGATTCTTGGAATATAGGAGAATATTGTTGTATTTCAAGTACCTTTAATATGATTTTTAGATTTTTTTTCTGTTTATTCTCATGATGTTTGCAAACAATAATGCAGGGTGTCAGGCTTGACCATGAGTTCTGGGACATACTGTATGAATATAAATGATAATATTTTTACCATTTTCTCGTTTATTTCTTGCATGAAAGTCATATTAAAATTTGATTTTTCTTTTTGCTTTATCCCTTTGCAGGTCAGCAGCAAGTTCTTTGACGCCTACAAAGTTGGTATAATTTATTGGCCCTGTGTACAAACGGTTAATTTTGCATTTGTGCCAGCCAAAAATCAAGTCATCTTTACCTCATTCTTCAGCATGTGTTGGACAACATTTTTGGCGTATATTAAATTTTTGGAATTGCCCGATGTCAATTATGACGATCATTTGGATGATCATTTAGATTTACATTTTCACATACACTATTAGATTATTAATCCTGTTATAGTGAAAGCATCTGTGTTAATGTTGAATACTGTAAACAAAGTTAGAAATACGAATTAAACAATGCAATTTGTTTTAAATCTAATTGTAAATGAAGTAAAATTATTCTTATAAGATAAATAAAGTATTACGAAAAATTATAAAATTTTGTGCCACTTTTGAGATTTGAAGTCTGCCCCGCGATGTCGAAGATATTTACGAGTAGCAGCATGGAAATGTGTGAGAGCAAAGCCACTGATCTCATTGCGTCATGGCTTAATCATTACTGCCGGTAGATGAACTTGTCACCAAAAAATTTATAAATATACTCCAAGTCCGTTTTCTGATCTTCCAAATGTCACTAATATTTTGAAGGCACAAATATTTAGACGTGATTCAGATGACTAGGCTGTTTTACCACTTGGAACAAAATATCACGCCAAAAGGTTGTTTATGTTATAGTGCTGGAAAATGGAATGCAGCTTTCATGTTTGGGCCGGTGCCCCAAAGTCTACTTTGGGGTTACTCGACCGTGTGCAGGAGAGGGCGAAGAAGCTCATCGGTGACAGTAGGGTAATCAACTCTATTGACTCACTGGAGCATCGACGCAGTGTAGGGTGCGTTACTCTGTTCTATCGTTATTACAATGGATTTTGCTCTGACGAGATTAGAGATCTGGTTCCCGAAACTTACACATTTTTACGTAGCCCACGTTCATCGCTTAGAGCTCATTCTTTTGTAGTCGATTGCGCGGAGTGTCGTACTACGCATTACAGAGAGAGAGAGAGAGAGAGAGTTTTTCAGTCGTACGCTTCGCCTGTGGAATAAGTTGCCTACAGAAGTGTTTCCTGTCTGTGATAACGTTAGAAAGTTCAACTCAATTATTCACAAACTCTATTCCTTCTTTCACAATCTGTTTTCCTAGTTCTGGTACAATGCACTACATATGTAGGTATCATTCCCTGAGTACTGGTCCAAGATAAAAAAAAAAATTTTATGCAGATTTTTTTAATTTTTGCAATGGTCTAAAAAAAATCCTACAAGAAGAATGATGTCATACAGCAGAGTGGTTAGAAACTTTCGTCAAAAAATCTTCAGTTTCCAAAAAGAAAATCTTAATAAAAAAAATCTTTGTAAAAAAACTTTAAAATGGTATTCTTTTTACGTCAAACAAATATATAATGTCTTTTAATTATTACAAAAGGATGATTATTCTAACGTAACAACACTGAAAGAAAAATGCTTCGTTATGGGAATGAAAACGTTTCGTTCACCTTTCTTTCGTTAATACCATGAAAAAGTTTCAATTCAGTTATGAAAACTTCATTAATGAGATGCAGATTTTGCGTAGCATCTATTTAATATTTTTCACCACTTCACTAATGTTATGAAAAGCTTTTGCATGAAAATGTATGAATTTCGTTATGGCTTCTAAACAGTGTAGTAAATATAATGAAAATATTTCATATTTGATATATAATTATTTTATCTTGTTTAGATAAATATTTCTTATTTTTGCAGCTAAAGATCGTCTTATGTTATATAAAAAATTTAACAGTATTTATTTTCAATATTTCGATAACAATTTGCTATCATCGTCATAGGATAAAGAAAATCTTACAGTGTAAAAGCCAAATGTATTCAGTAGGAGAGAAATCCAAATACAAAAATTGACCAGCGGTCTAAAAATATTGATTTTCTAAACCATTTCAGAAAACTCTGTATTCTCATCACATCAGAGTCGTATTTTTAAATTTGCATTGGCAGCACTTCCCGTTTTCATTGAAGGTAGTAAAACCTTGACAAACCCAAAGAATTGTCTCCCAAGAATATTTCATGTTGTTTTTGTAAAACTTGTAGAATCACAATTATACTTTGATTTTACTTATCCCACCAATGTAAACATGGAAAATACATACAATACATTTTTATTCAGTTTTGTGAAAGTGCGGAGAAAATTTCATAATATTTTACTCCCACAAAATCTAAATATATTGTGTTACCATGCAAATGTGCCTTAAGTAAAACTGTACGACACCATTTGACTTGTAGGACATATTTTGAGAAAACTGAAAAATGGACCGAATTATAAGAAAATTAACAAAAATTTCACAGTATTCTAAATGTAAAAATATATATAGAAATCTTGTTAGCAGGATCCTGTTATGTTGTAATACTATTGTTACGAATTTACATTACTTCTAACCCATTGTGCAACCTATGGTCTGCACATCCGCACAAACAACATAAGGCTAAAAACATAATATACAAATAAATAAACATAAATGATCTAATAAAGAACGCAAAATTCCAGGTAAATTAGCCACCAATGAATTTATTGTTGTTATTACGTTCTTATTGTTGGGCAAGTACGTGTGTATATGTGCATAGCAATTATAATTTTACATTTGAGCCTGGAATTCTTGTAACAAGAAGCCTCGCGAGCAATGTGAAAAGTAGTAAAGAAAGTGAAGACAAAGCTCTTAGGTGATTCTAAAATCAATAGTGTTAAAAACTTCATTTTAAATTTTGTTCCAAAATTATTCTTGTAAATGATTATAGTACCATTTGACGACAAGCGTTTATCATCCCTGTCGGGGTTGCAACTAATGTTTTCGCTTATTTTATTTTTAGAACCCAATAATGGCAAATGGTTGAAATATTTAACAATTAATCAATATTTAATATAACTTATCAAAGTAATTACATTGAGAATTTAAGTGTTATGAGTTTTTTATTTTCAACAAAACTTAATTGCAGTGTAGAGCTATCAAACGATAATGAATGACGCCGAATCCAAAAACAAAAAGCAAAAACAAGTACACAAGCATTAATTAGTTAATGCATAGACAGCATTTTGTTTTGGCTTAATCACTTAGCAGGGTCATTAATCAAAACACTAGATCACATTAAGCTGAATAATTAACAATTTTTTTTTCTAATTATAACGCAAACGGCAAGTTCCATAGAAGGCCCCGAAGACTTCAAAAAAGATGATAATTATTAATTTTTATGTATTTTATTTCGTATTGTATCTGTTTCCATTTTTGTTATTAACTTTTTAGTGACGCAAAGTCATGCAAAATTAGTGTCCTTTTTTCGATGTAAATCTGCGCTTAAAGTCTAAAATAAAAATGTTTTCAAGTTTTTAATTTGGCACATTACTGCTGAGGCTTTCATGAGTCACGAGGCCAGCCACATGTTTTCAGTAGATGACAAAATTAATAATAATGATATATTATTTAGTAATGTATGATTTCATATAAATCAATTTGAACTTAAAACAAAAAAACAAAATATTTATTTTCAGCTGAGCCGAACTCCATACACCCTTCAACACATTATATGTACAAGCGTTGTTAAACATTTTTTTCATTAAACCTGCCTTTTTTTAGGATAATCAGCAAATGATATGTATTCGGTCCCTGAAAAGTTCGTTATCATATCACGATAGCGCACACCATTCACAGTAACTGCCTGACCGGACACATTTTGGAAAAAGTACGGTCCGATGATGCTGCCAGCCCATAAACAGTAACTCTTTGTGGATGCATTGATTTTTCGACAACCACTATTAGATTATCATTCGCCCAAATGCGGGAATTCTGCTTATTTACGATTCCACTGAGATGGAAATGTGTCTCATCACTGGAGCGGATTTTTTTTCGAAAGTTGCTCATCTACCGTTCCCATTTCTTGCCACCATTTTGAAGATGGTTGATTGTATATCTATCCATGGTTCAATTTGAATTAGTGCCACCGTTCTGACCATTGACAACGCTTGGAATGGTTAAGAGGCTTTAGTTCTTGCGTTAATTGCACCTTGTTAGCGTGTAAAAGCAAGTCTTGCATACGAGGTCCCAATGATAGAATGAAGCTACATAAATAGGAAGGTTAGGTTAGGTTAGGTAAACAGGCCGCTGGATGCTTCAAAAATTAGCTTAGATTCTCCAGGTCCCTTGGGTCCTAATGATCGTTCCCTTTGTGATTGCCTGAAAAGTGGAGTAAATAGTAGAGCTGAAAAATAGAGGTTATACGCAGGGCTGGGCAGTATTTGAAATAATTATATTTAAAATACAAATACGTATTTTGTATCTAGATTTCAAATACACGACCTGAAAGTATTTTGTATTTCAAATACATGTGGCTCAAAAATACATTTTTACAATATATATTTATTTATTATAACAATTGAGTTTTTTATTCGCTATTCTAGCTTCTACCATTTATACCAATAAAAAATTATAAATAGCTTGTTTTCGACATTGAAGCTGGATTGCAAACTTTTGCTATACGTTTAAATTTACCGAAAAAATCACACAGTGCACGATATGCATTTTGCTTTGGACGCCTTTTTTTGATAATAACCGAATAACTTTAACGCGTTGCTGGATTGTGTATCTTTTTGTGGTTCAAACTGAATAAGTCTGAAATTGAGAAATGTCAAATGAAATACAGAAAAAATCTTGATGTTCATGAGAACACTCTTCGGCGGCATTGCCAGATAATTGGCTGTTATTGTAAGCTCAGTTTTAATTGTCAGCTGTATAAAATTAATGCACCTGACAATGGCATCATTGTCAGAAAAAAGTTTGATGGGCAACACTGCCAAACAGATGGTTGTTGACATACATAAGTGGCAATGCCTTACAACATATCTGGCAATTTTTTTCATCTAACAATCTGACAACGGTGTGAACTGAAAATTTTTGTTGTCAGATGAATTATTTGTCAGACCATAGTCTGATAATGAGATTGTAAGATTTTCTTAGTGCCTATTTGCACTATGCAAGAAAATAAGATTGCAATTTTGCATTTTGTTCTTTGAACTTTCTTTGCCGTTTCCACTGTACAAGTCTGATTGCTTAAACTGAACTGATTTTATGTATTAATGTTAAATAGTCGAACTTTATTTTTAATATTTCTAATATTATATGCTCTATATAATCAATCCTGGCTAAAGCCAAGAAATATTTTTATTTATAATTATAACAATAATTACCGCGATCAATAACTCTTGATCAAAGAAGAGAGGAAAAAACAATTGAATACACTAAAGCTGGGAGACAACTAGCTGTTTCACAGTCGCTACACTGTTCATCAGCACCCACTAGGATTCGAACTCAGTATCATGTAAACATGATGATTTTAGCTTGAATAGTATACATGAACACACAAGATACTTCTGCGGAACAATTTTTCATTGTCACTACATTGTCAGCATGTTGCCAGATCTTACAATATTGTAACATCTGACCATCTACCAAGAAAAAAAATTGAACTCAATTTGCCCTTAACATCACAAATGAAGAAGGGTGCAATAATACCTGCCAGTTGTTACAAAACAGAAAAAAATTACAAATTGCAAAAGTTATTTGCACCAGCAAACAAACACTCACTCTGGGCAGGCAAGACACGTAATCAACTATAGGGTGTTTTTTTAAGCCCGATAGAACTTGAAATTGTAAAAAATAACGCAAAAAATTAAATTGTAATCAAAAATTTTTTTTATTCGAAAGATCAATACGTGACATTAACATTTGAAAATGATTTCGGGCATATGGGCACCGCGGCTGTTCTTGACGAAGCGCATTCTGGACGTCCAATTTTGGGCCACTTTTTCGAGCACTGCTGGCCGTATGTCACGAACAACACGAACAATGCTGGCCTCCAAGGCGTCAATTGTTGCTGGTTTATCAGCATAAACCAGTGACTTCACGTAGTCCCACAGGAAATAATCGAGAGGTGTCAAATCGCACGACCTTGGAGGCCAATTGACAGGTCCATTTCTCGAAATCAACTTATCGCCAAATTTTGATTTCAGTAAGTCGATGGTTGCGTTCGCCGTATGCCACGTAGCGCCATCCTGTTGAAACCACATCTCCTCCGGATCAATGTCATCCATATTTTCAAACAAAAATCATTGATCATGGTGCGGTAACGATCTCCATTGACCGTAACGCGAGCTCCGGCCTCATTTTTGAAGAAATAAGGTCCGATGATGCCACCAGCATGAAAACCGCACCAAACAGTGCATTTTTCTGGATGTAATGGCGTCTGTAGGGTCTCTTGTGGATTGGTCTCACTCCATATGCGGCAATTTTGCTTATTAACAAACCCGTTAAGCCAAAAATGCGCCTCATCGCTGAACACAATTTTGCGATAAAACAACGGGTCAGTTGCCAACTGATTTTCAAAGTAAATTTGGATAATTTCGTAGCGTTGTTCAAGCGCGAGTCTATTCATGATGATTTGTCAGAGTATACTGAAACAAATAAAAAAAATGTTTCATCAAAATTTAATTTTTTGTGTTACTTTTTACAATTTAAAGGTCTATCTAGCTTAAAAAAACACCCTATATAAATTCATTCATTTGATTTTGCTGTTTGTTTATTTATATACATATATTTTTTAATAATTATTATTGTAACGAGTATTAAATAGATAAATAAATAAAACGTATTATTTGGAAAAAATAAGAAAAAAAAACCCGTCTTCTCTAATCACAGTGACTCCAATGTATGAAATGCAGCAGCGATAAAACGACTATTGTTAGATTGTTTAACTGTCAGTCTGTATGATTGAAACTAATAACATGTCTAAACAGAATTAATATGGATTTTTTTTTTTGCGTTAAGATTTATACAATCTTACCTACATACGAGTACGTATAAATAGTAGATTTTTTTCATCCACGAGTACATAAATGTGCTGTTAAAAATGTTATTGCCATTAACGGTTTAACCGACTGCCTCTCTATTACTCCGTCATATTGAATACTTACTGAGTAAAATCACCATCAAGCGTATGCAGTAGCAGTTGGCAATAAGGAACACTAGTAAGAGACGAGAAAAAAACTGAGTGA
This sequence comes from Thecocarcelia acutangulata, assembly GCA_914767995.1. Taxonomy (NCBI): domain Eukaryota; kingdom Metazoa; phylum Arthropoda; class Insecta; order Diptera; family Tachinidae; genus Thecocarcelia; species Thecocarcelia acutangulata. The sequence goes on along the minus strand of OU612094.1, from coordinate 30,799,820 downwards.
AACGCAAATTGTTTATTAAAATAGAAGATTTCTTTTTGCTAATTCAATAACTTGTAACTCAATTTCTAAAAGAAAAATATTTGAATCTTTCACTCTCTTTCAAAAATTTTAAGTGATTCAATTCTTTAATATTTTTGATGCTAGTTATATTTCAAAACGAATAAAAATGTATCAATTAAGCACGTAGAAGAAAAAATATGATTGATATGACAATATTTTAAGGGCAAAATATTATTCTTGAATTATATGTTTGAACACAACCATATAATATAGTTTCAATCTGAAATTTATTTACACAACTAAGTATAGCCAAGAACCATAAAATTTACAAAAAAATTTACATAAAATTTACAAAAATTGTGTCATGTTATACACTGTTAAAATTTAAATGTCATGTCCAACCACATGTTATTATCACTTCTAACTATATTATTGGAAAGCTATATGTAAACCGATTTTACTGAATTTCAATACAAAACTTATGAATTGATGGAGTAACAGAATGCTGAAAGAAAAAAGTTTCTAAGTCTAATAATTTTCTCAGTAACGGTATTTCAACGACTGAAAGACGGACATCGCTTAATAGACTTTTCTATCAACACTTTGACGTTTTAAGATTTGGTTTTGACGATTTTTGTAGATCACATTTACAACTACAGACGAGTACATACTTCCTTTTTATACACGCAGAAGAAAAAATATGATTGATATGACAATATTCTAAGGGCAAAATACTATTGTTCAATTATATGGTTAAACGCAACCACATAATATGGTTTCAATCTGAAATTTATTTACAAAATTAAGTAGCGCCAAGAATCAAAATTCAAATATATAACCATTGTAGTAATTATATTTTAATGTAAAAGCTAAAGTTTTACTGCCATGCACAACCATATAATAGAATCACTCCCAACCATATCATTGAAAAATTGGGAATTCTATTGTTACGATGATCAATCGTAGTGTTCATGGTCACAAGATTCTATGATAACATAAGTACACATACATACACACATAAGTGTATTTAGAACTAAAACAGCGTTTTTTGTGATTTATTTAATTTATTTTTTCAATTAATATATGAACTGGTTTTCTTGAAAGTGGTATAAGTCCATTTTTTCATATACTGAGATATTTAAGAGTTTGCGTTTGAATCAAGTTAAAAATATTGGCCAACTTTAATCAGTTCGAGTGATGTTATTTACACTATAAACCTTTTAAATTTTGTTGTGACATAAAAATGACTAAAATTATTTGAAAAACTAAACGATTTTCTTAACTCCATATGGACTTATGCCACTTTCAAAAAGAACATATTGCAAGGCATAAAAATAGTAGCGTAATAAGTCCATATATTTCCACAAAGTCTATTTTGGGGTTGCTCGACCGTGTGCAGGAGAGGGCGAAGAAGCTTATCGGTGACAGTAGGGTATCCAACTCTATTGACTCACTGGAGCATCGACGCAGTGTAGGGTGCGTTACTCTGTTCTATCGTTACTACAATGGATTTTGCTCTGACGAGATTAGGGGTCTTGTTCCCGAAACTCGCACACGCGTTCAACGTCCAGAGCTCATCCATTTGTGGTCGATTGCCCAGGGAATCGTACTACGCATTACAGAGAGAATTCGTTTTTCAGCCGTACGCTTCGTCTGTGGAACAAGTTGCCTGCTGACGTGTTTCCTGTCTGTTATAACATTGGAAAGTTCAAGTCAAATGTTCACAAACACTACTCCCTCTTTCCCCCTCCTCACAACCTATTTTCCTAGGTCTGGTACAATGCGCTGCATATGTAGGGGTCATCCCCTGAGTACTAGTCCAAGATAAAACAAAATATATTTGCAGACATAAATACTTTACTGAATTTGATTTTTATGTAAAAAGTAATAGTTAAAATGAAGACATATAAATATACGAATAACCAAGTTTATTTCAATTATTATAAAAATCATTAAGAGCTTTCTGGCGCTTACTTACCAACATCACTTTCAGACCAAATTGACGGATTGTCGTATTCTTCACAATTTATTGTAATAACTAATATTACTTATTGAAACGTTTAATTTTCTACACAGAAAAAAATTTTTTTCGTGTTCAATAACGAAATTCGTTGAATCAATTAATATATTGTTTGAATGCGGACCTGTAAAGGAATTCGTGGATTCAAACAAAAGTTTAATAAAAATAATTATTGACCGAAAACAGCAATTTTTTGAAACAACAACAAAATACGATATCCAAGGTTATTTTTTTGATATTTTTTCAGACAAAAATTTTGCTGATTTTATTTTTACTATAATTTTTTCTGTGTAGTTTAACCGCAATTATATTTAAATGATACTATTTGCATAAGAACCAAGGTCCGTAGAATAACTATATAAAACTTGTCATCATTTCATCAGAACAATAATACCTTTATTTTGTTAACAATGTTGTTTTTAATACATTAGTACTAGATAATTAGGAAAGGACTTATCCCACTTTCAAAAGAAATCTGTTTGCGATACCATTGTACAGCAAAACTGTTTTTATTTCAAAAAAGAACCGTATTGAAACTGTGATTCTTACTATAGAGAGAAGGTGTCTGTAGCTCATTAAAACCATTTAAAAAAAAAAAAAAAAAAAAAAAAAACAGTTCATATAAACATATAAAATAGAAATTAGAATAGAATAATAGATATCGAAAAATCTTTGTTATATTGGAAATATTGATGCAATTTTGTCCTAGCCAGTAAATCTATAAAACATACGCATACATTCAAATCTATTACACACACATAAATATATTAGCCGATATGAATTCTTATGCAAACATTTTTGTTTTCCAATGTTTATTTTCATGTTGCAATTTTTTCCAAAAGAAAATTAATATTTCCTTTAAAATTTTTAATATTATCAAAATTAAAAAAATGCACACAAAAAACTAATTCCTTTAGAATTACTACAAATGAACATGTCAATGATTTTCATAAAATCAACAATAGATTAAAAGTAAAATAAATAGCCTATTATTGGACATAACAAAAGACATTGTTGTATTCAAAGTATCTTTCAACACAGTATTATTGTATTCAACTATGTTTGAAAATGGTAGAAATGTAACAATGGAAATGTGAAAATTTCAATACTACTATATTTGTAGCAGACAAAACTATATTAAAAACGATAATACCCTGGCTAGGGGCAACAAATCAAATTATGACAGAGGAAATACTAACGTTGCCACAACAATATTCCAAATTGATTTTTCTGCACGTGTAACCTTTACAAATATGTTAAGGGTGATTCCGTTTGTAGTTTCTACAATTTTCATTTCCGACCCTATAAATAATATGTGTAGCAAAATCGACAAATATGGCAACCGTGTTCACGGGTTTTGTGTTTTCTGAAACTTTTAAGGTTGCTGCGAACCACTGTACTGCTCTTGTGTGTGTTTAAATATTTAACTGCTTGCTCAATTGTGTTTATTATGTGTGTATGAGTATGTGTGCGAGTACGTGTTTGTGCGTGTGTGTGTTCGTTTGTCTGTTTGCTTGTGCCGTATGGTTAAATGAGTTTGTTAAGCTGTTGGCGTCAATTTTGCTAATTTGATTATGATGCCCCACAGCCAAATAAATACGCATTCAGGCCGACAGGCTAGCATAAATAAATATCCAGGCTAAACATTATAAAACCAATGTTAAAAGCAAACCAAATTGCAAACACATTCATAAAATGCTAAATAGTCTATAATAATTTTTGTTTTCTGTTGTTCACATAGGAGTAGAGGCAAACAGATTTATTTTGAACATTTGCAGATCTAAAGATATGAATTTTGTTTCATACCAACAGACATATGTATAATACGATATTGTACGAGTATGCGTTGTAAATAAACAAATGTGTTCACATGCATGTACATTTGTACTCGTGTGGTAAGTATCTCGATACATCATACTTTTAGTTCAGTTTTTTTCTGTTCAGCCTTTATTGTTCTGTTCATTTTTATTTTATTGTTATTTCATGTTATTGCAATTATTTGTTGTTATCTTTGTTATTTTTTATTATTTTTTGTTTGTTTGTTACCTCCATGTAAAATACTTTTTGTGCTTGTTGTTTGCCGCCTGGTGTGAGTTGAAACAAACCATTAATTGAAACTGATAAATGAGTTGTGATAATTTTTTTCCTTTTTTTTTATTTTGTAACAAGTTTTTTTGCTAGGAATTTTTAAGTTAAACAACTGAAAATACATCATTCCATTTATTTTTTTCTTTTATTTGTATTTTGGGTTCACTTTTAAATTAAATTTTTCTGCAAATAAAACTGTTTTTATGGCTTTAAACCAGGAGCGTCCAAGCCCTATGCGCTTAATGCTTACCTATAGAAAAGGCGAATTTATTACTAGGTGAGCTTAACAGCACAGGTGATTATTTTTTGCTTCTCACGTTTTTTCCAATGAGACTGTCAAATTTTTTTTCTTTGTTCACAAACTTTTTCGCGCCATTTTAATCTGAAGATTTGTTTTGTATAATTTAGTGCAATATTAAGAAATTTGTATGAACTTAGATTTTGACAACCACGATATGTTTTACAATAACAAAATACATAGTACTGAATTCGCCTTTCCGCTTGTATTCACCCAAGGTGCATTAATGTATACACGGTGGCAGCACTACCGCATGTGATAATTTTTTGCTACTGGCAATATAGTAAGATATTTACGTCAAATGCATTGTTTACATTTTTGTAAGTGAATTTAGTGTTTTATTCTGAATTAAATATATACAAATTATTTTGTGAACATAAAAATAATTCAAAAAAATATAATTTATAATTATGAAAAGGTACATTCATAGTTTATAATTGTGAAAATAGTTACAAATATTTTCGATGAACATAGCTTACCATATGCCTGTTTTTGTTGTATTGTTGTAATTTTGCTCTAGTGCTGCCACCGTGTATACTTTAATGCACCTTGTATTCACCTGTATAAATTCGCCTTGGCTATAGGACTATGCTATTTAATATACACATACTGAACTCACCAATAGCAATGAAAAGTATACAAAATGCCCAAAGAATTTTGTCTTATATATATTTTTTGTCGTTCTTCACTGTATCTACCACAAGCGCAAAGCAACAACACTTTCGCATCAGTGTTGATTTGGCTTTTGTAAACATGTTTTGTTTTTTAAAACATAAAATATTAAATACAAGTAGTTTTACTTATATGTATTGGTTTTGCTTTTTCATATTTCACTTTTGGGCACTCCTGCTTTAAACGGATGTTAAGGGTATGCGTTATAACAATTTGGTAGTTTAGATATGTTGTATTGTTTTCTAATCTCTTAACATTTCCTGTAGTACGAAATCAAACTTTTTTATTACTAACAACAAAATGTTAAAATAAACGACTATTGCATAAAAAATTAACTCTGCATCATGTTGAACCAACATTTTACATTTTTAACAAACTTTAGACAAAACATATACAGCGTATGAAATTTATTTCTCATATCATTATCTCTTGTTTCGGAAGGATTTTAAAGGATCAACTATTACATATAATTCATATCGCTCCTTTATTGCAACATAGTCATATCGTAAAAAAAACTCGAGAAAAACGCATTCAAAATTTTTAGTATCCATACAAATCTTAGCAAATTTTTTTAGGAAATATCTTAGAATGACTCACTAAATTTCAGTCTCCGAATGTGTTCGTACAAAAGCGGTTGACTTTAATATGTTGACTATTAACACACACAGACGTATAACCGCGAATGCTGCTTCATATATACGCATGAAGGATATAGATCAGAAGTACCCCAGCTCTATGCGCTTGGTGCTGATTTGTTTTTGTAAAAGTACTTAGCTATAGGCTGTGCACACACGCACACAACTGCAAAGCAAGAACTCTTTCATATGCTTTGTTTATTAAATAAAAATTATTTTTCCTTATAAATATGTATTGGTTTTAGCTCTTCGATATAAAACTTTTGGGCACCCCTGATACGGGCTTGATGTTCTTTGAATGAAAATTCAGTGTGATGTTCGCTGGACAGAATACTGCCATGTTTCATGTTTGTAACGAAAATTTCCAGTTCTTTCTAAAATGATGATAGTTGACGCTATCCGCTCTCGTTACTATTTATATGAGTCATAAGTGCCTCCACTTGGCTAGACTCCCGCAGGTGATTACTTCTTGTCATTTAGTTGCTATATGAAGAATATATCCAACGCTCCATGCAGTAAGAATACAGATGTGTAATTTAGTTGCTGCAGTAGCTGCCGTTACAGTCTAATCTGACGGAGTGAACTATAGCATGACGTACGATCGTACGATTCATTCACAGGAAACTGTTTCAAAAGTCTGGCCGACTTGAAAAAATCGCTTCAAAATGGCGTTATAGGCCACACTATTATACAAGTGTGATTACAATAATTTATATACACAATAAAACAATTAAAAACTCTTACTTACTTTAATTTTTTTCTTGAGGCACCAACAATATTCTTATATTTTTCACAATATATATCACACTGATCGCAGTGAAACCATATTGTTTTGAAAAGTTTCATCAAATTTTTCAAATCGCACGATTTGTCAAAAAGTCTGTTGCTCGGTTGCTTTATTTTGTAGATCGCACGATCGTGTATGATAGTGTAACATGGCCTTTATCATCACCTCCACGTGGCTTGCATGGCTCACATAGGTGGTAGTTTCTTGTCATATGTTTGTAGCCATATAAATAAAGCGCTGGCTTAAGAGCGTGGGTCTTCTAATCCCTCCCTCCCTATAGCATCCCAGGCAATAAGAGGAAATCTTTACTCGAAATCTTAAATTTTTTTTGTGGATATCTTCTTTATACAAATTTCGAACTTGTTATCTAGTGTTGATTTGACTTTTAACTCACATACGAGTAAATATTGCTTGAAATGGCATTATTTATTTCGCTTGTGTTTATTTTAATCATTAAATGATTATAGTGTCAGCGCATTTAGTGTTTTTTTTTTAACAAAATGTTGTTTTTATGTACACAGTTCTTTTGAGATAAACTTTTGAATAGAACCAGTGGAAACAGTTCAAGAACTTTAATGTTTACAAGTCTCCATAAACTGTTGGCCGGGTAATTAAGACGATAAGAGAAACGAAAAAAAAATAAACACCATTAGTGGCCCGTTGTTTTCAGAAACAAGTCGCCAGACTCGTTAATTGTTAATTGACAAATTTATAACGAACACTTGAAGAGCGGAAGTTTTTCTCAGTAAGAAACAAATAATGGACTTGAATTAAATAATTAATATACTTTTGCATACACATTAACATACTCGTACTTGTATGTAAACATTTTCACAGTTCTATTCTACAAACACTAAGAAAAATGAATACCAAAAATATATTGTTTTCTTTCATATCGAAATGCTTTCAGCAAAGTTATGGTTTTTGCCTTCTAGATACAGGGTGATTCGAAAACAGGGTCTCAGATTACCCTGTTTAAAAGTAATATGCAATGAACTAGGTAATATTCTCTGACATATTATTAATTAAATGCTTTTATTTATGCACCTCGCATCAGACAACTTTTGTGCGACCTTGTGTTCGTGAGTGCCTCGGCCGTTACTAGCATAAAGAGAAAAAGAGAGCGAAAGGTTTCTGTGTTTTATATCGGGTGGTTAAATTTCAAGGGCCGATGTTGAATGTGAACCACACCTAAACGCCAAGTTTTTTTCCGAATTTTATTTGACATTTCTCTATTTCAGACTTACTCAATTTGAACCATGGAGAGATACACAATCCAACAAAGTGTTAGAGTTATCCAGACTTATTATGAAAATGGGCATTCAAATCAAAATGCATTTTCATTTCAGTGCACTTCATCTTCAGTGATGAGGCACATTTTCACCTCAGTGGATTCGTCAATAAACAAAATTGCCGCATTTGGGCGAATGAGAATCCAAGAGTGACTGTCGAAAAAACAATGCACCCACAAAGAGTGACTGTTTGGTGTGGTTTATGTGCTGGCGGCATCATCGGGCCGTATTTTTTCCAAAATGAGGCCGGTCAGGCAGTTACTGTGAAAGGTGTTCGCTATCGTTAGATGATAACGAACTTTTTATGGCCCGAATTGGAAGATATGGATGTAGACGATATGTGGTTTCAGCAGGACGGTGCCACTTGCCACACAGCTAACGAAACAATTACTCTTTTGCGCAACAAATTCAATGGCCGTGTTATCTCACGTAATGGCGATGTCAATTGGCCGCCAAGATCATGTGATTTGACACCGTTGGACTTTCTTCTTTGGGGTTATTTGAAAGAAAAGGTGTACGTCGATAAGCCAGCAACAATTCAACAGCTAAAGGATGAGATAATTCGGCACATTAACGGCATAGAACCTCCATTAAACCTCAGTGTCATCGAAAATTTGGACCATCGGATGGAGGTGTGCCGCCGTGGTCGCGGCGCCCATTCGGTCAATATTTTGTTCCATACATAATTGAATAATACCAGTATATCATAATAAAATAAAATTACAATAATTTCCTAAATAGTTTGTGTTTTATTCAAAACCAACATCGGCCCTTGAAATTTAACCACCCTTTATCATACAACCAGTGTTGTCAGCTCGGTGCGTTTCGCACCGTTTTTGGTGGGTTTTAAAAATATTTGTGCGAAAAATTCTTTAGAGGGTGCGTGGTGCGCTTTTTGAATTCTTATGGAGGCTTTTTAATTTTTGGTGGCACCGAATCAAATTCAACTCAACTTTGTGTTTTAAATTTTTATGTTTCCTTTTGCACAGCATAATCAGTAAAGCTACGTACACACGGTTGTCAGATCTTACAATATTGCCAGTAAAATTGTCTGAAAATGTATTACAGTTTTAATTGTCAGATATATAAAATTAATGCACCTGACAATGGCATCATTGTCATAAAAAAGTTTGATGGGCAACACTACCAAGCAGATGGTTGTTGATATACATAAGTGGCAATGCCTTACAACATATCTGGCAATTGTTTCATGTAACAATCTAACAACCGTGTGAACTGACAATTTTTGTTGTCAGATGAATTATTTGTCAGACCATAGTCTAACAATGAAATTGTAAGATTTTCTTACGATCGTTTGAACACACAATTTACTTCTGCGGGATAATTTTTCATTGTCACTACATTGTCAGCATGTTGCCAGATCTTACAGTATTGTAACATCTGACAATCGTGTGTATATAGCTTAAGTTACGAGTATAATACTTATGTGCAAAGCAGTCAAAGTCAAGTTTGTCAAATATTGCAAAAAATGCAGTCACTGAATGACGAAGTTTGTATATATAAAGGCCTGTGAATTCGTTACTGTTTTGGTAATTGATAAATTATCAAATTATTGTAAATTTTTTTCAAAACGTTTGCATTAAATACTGAGTATGGTAAACTTCATCTTTTATGTTTTATAATTCTGGCAATAAATTCTTTAAAAGACACCCACTCTAGACAACTGATTTTCACTGTTCGCTTACGAAAACACAAATGAAATTTACTCTGTGTTTAGTAACATTGCTATTAGTCGAGATTGAAGGCTTGTAGTGCGATTCTTTAACTTTTCATGATCCGATAATCGTAAATTCGTTCGGCATATTCATCCCTTGCAGTATAACTTGCAAGATAACTTTAACTACGGTAAGCAGCTGTAGTTTTGTGTACCTGGTAATAGGCAATAAAGCTTAGTTTTGATAAAATATCGTTATAATTATTGTAAAGATACTATTATCTTAATAAAAGTAACAGGATCATACTCAAGGTCAAGTTTGACAAACAGACCTGGATTGAGTGTATAATAGTCGCTTGAAAACAGTTTCATTATCGTATTTTTAATATGAAAATATTATACAAAATGTGTTTTTAGAAATGAAAAGAAAAATTCAAAATTCGGTGCGTTCCTCATTTTGGTGCGTTTTGAAGTTTCAAAGGTGACAACGCTGCAACAATAAAATTGAAATAAAAAGTTTTAAGTGACAAATTCCAACCAGATTAGCGTTGCCATTGTTGGTCTATTCCGACCAAATTTAATCATGGTAAGGTGAGTGGCAATCCTGAACTGGATACCAGGTTGGTGAGCTAATATTGCATTGGAAGGTTGCCAATGTAATTCCAATCATTAAAAAAAGCGTGTGGCCAATAATAGTGAAAATTAGTACCCAATTGCAATTTGATCGCTTTCGAGTCTTATGAGGTGTATACGAGTAGAACAGTGGTCTCCACAAAAAGAACATTCAGTATGTTTATTATCCTTTAGGATATTGCGCGGTGATCTAGAATCACATAATTTACGTTAATATGGTCTTCATAGGGGTCACTCTAATGGCGAACTTTTGCTAAAACTCGATTTCGGTTAAAGTAAAAAGGATGGCTAAGACGTTTGATAAACTGTGGCATTGTAACAGTATACTGTCAAAACTTACTACTTTTTGGTGTCCGGGATGATTTTTCTCAGTTTATATCCAGTTTTCTCAGAGACTACGAGTACACTATACGAGATGTTATAGATGGTGTGTCATCCAACAGCTTCAAGATTAATTCACAGGTAACGCAAGGCTCGGTTCTTTATCCTACTCTATTTCTTATTTTTCTTAATGACCTTCTATGTCAAACTTCCAACACTATCCACTTTTGCAGATGACAGCAGCGTTTAGCATTCGTACTCATTCAATTATAGGGCTAGTCTATCTGAGTTCGGTGTCAAGAGGCAAAATATCAATGACTCTGAATAATGAACCTCTCAATCTCTGAATGAGGTCGTAAAAAAGTGTCGTCTCTAACACTCATAACAACAACTATTGTTTACTAAAATACAAACTTATAACCATAAATTATGCTTAATTTGCTTGCGGATGGATGCTCTTCAAACTTCTAACCCTATTCATACTCATGCAGCTATAGGCACAGCCTACCAGAGATAAGAGCTAAGAGGCAAAATCTGAAGGGCGCACTGAGTAACGATCTTCTTTTAACCTCCGAATGGGGTTGTCTGATAACACCTAAAGGTCTAACTTAGTTTCAATTTATGCGCACGGTATAAATATTGAGGAATCTGAAGTTCTTGATGTCTTCAGAATGAAAATTAAATGCGATATTCACTTAACAGAACACATTTTTCATATCTCTGAAAAACCACTGAAGTATATCCATATAAGATGTACTTCACTACATCCGATATCTTAACTATTTACACTACATTGGTCTTATCGTTGGCCGTAAGACATCCAACTGTATTGACTTACTTACCCCCGCGGATCGGGTTTTGCCTTGACGTATAACCAATCGGAGTACTGTGCTGTCTAAGGCATATAGGGGAAGGAGTTGTTCGTTTGTTCTAGCAAATCAAACTCTAGAAAGCCGCATGACTTATGTTGCGTTGGACTTCTGAAATCCTTACTGAGGGTTAAACTTGACAGAACGGGAGTTAGTAAAGCCGCCTGAAGGTGCTGCTTACAGGTCATCACGGCACTGATCATGGTTGAGGTTACTACTTTAGCTGAAACGTACTGGCGGTAGCTTAAACCCAAAATAGCACGAAGGGAAATTAATTCCCCTAATAACTATAGTGCGTGCCGGTTTTCTGGGGCTAATAATGACCCGAAGTACCGTAGTCATGCAACAGATACCTGTAATGTAAAGAGTCAGTGGTTAGACGGGTGAGTTGGTTAAGGGCTAATGTTCTTAATGGGCTTTGGCCTACCAACTCATTAAGCTTTATCTTGCGTTGCCTGTTGGGAAATCGCATACAGGAGAGGGATTCGATGGCGTAAGCTTTTAAGCAAGGGGTTTATCTATATGGCTACAAACTTATAGCCAAAGGTTGTGGCCTTTGTGGGTCTTGCAAGCCATATATGTATACTGAGGCGCTGGGGAAACGTGAACAACTCACCCCGTGGAGTTGCTCCACCGTTTGAAAAGGCCGCTAAGACAGGAGCCGATGTAAATCGGTAACATATTCTATCAGTTACAATGTTGGAAGCTTTAATGTTCAACCCCTTCTTTCTTCCTGTGTCATTACCTGAACTTTCTGAATATTGCTAATTCTTTATACTCGTAATTTAATGTTCCGAAGCTTTAAAAGGCAACAATTTAAAGTTGTTTTTGCTATCACTTAAAGTTTTATTTATTTTTTTATGATTTTGTTGTAAGAACGTTGATCCAATTTTGCTTCAAACCAACCATATATTCAACAACTACATTAGTTTTCATTTGTTAATTAGATACAGTATGTAAATTTATTAGGTAGTCATTCACAATTGATATCATGTATTTACAATAGCATAACTCAAATGCACAAGATTGTGAATGAAGCTAATATTGTAGTATGTAATGAAAACAAAGCTGTTGCTATGATCAACCTCAAAACTTGTTTGACTTAGTTTTTAGGTTGATCATAGCAATATATATTTAAATATATTTTAAGAGAACAAAAAACTGTTGTCAAACCAAAACTAATTTAATTGTTAACATTTCCCTCAACTTTCTACTATTCTCTCCGAAGAGCTGTGAAGTTATAATTATAATACTTCCCAATAAAATTTTCAAATTAAACTCCAGAATATAAACAATTGTTCGGGGAAATAGAATGCCAACCTCAAGCTTGAGCAAATCATGTGTTTTCATATCAACGTCATTAAAAATAAACTAAAGTTTTTAATTCACAAAATCCTATCACACTCGTGTAAACACCAGCAATTGTTATAAAAACAATAATAAAACTTTTAAACCATATGATGGCATAAACAAACATACGAACACTCAGTCATACAAAATGCCAGGATAAACAAATTCTGACAAATCTATTCAGTTATTTATTCATCTTTGCAGGCACGGCACTGCACGGCACCCTGATAATAAATTCAACAAACGAGCGACGTTTGGGCGTTTTGGACAAAAAACTAAAATACTCACTCGCACAGTGTGTCTGAAAACCGACACCAACCCAAACACAACATACTTGCCAGCAAAGTAAATATTATTCTTTTTTCATAAACTTAAACAATTAAAATTAATAAATCCTCCATGATCGCCAACATTCATGCAGGCATGCATGCTTTCATGCATGTGTGCAAAGAGCATTTGCCAATACCCCAGCAAACGTAAGAGATAACATTTAAAGCTGAAACAACAACACGACATTGTAATAAAATGCAGCAATATTTCAAAATTTTATTTTAGTCAGAATTTTGTGATAAATTATCGTTTTTATCAAACTTAGCTAATCTTGGTATATACTGAATTTATAAAAAAACAATGAAAATCAGGGTCGGAGCATGGCAGAGCAAAGGGGAAGGCTTTAGTATGTAAAAATTTATAAAGTTTTAGTATTGGCTTTGTTGTTCATATTCAAAAATATTCATAAAACGTACATGCACGTGGGGCCAAAACAGTGCAAAAAGATAATTTAAAAACTTGTGTTTTTTTATTATAAATTTTCTTGTCAAATTCCAAGACAAAAAACATGAACTTGGAAGTAGAAAAAATACCCGGAACAGTTCAGCCTTAATAAAATTAGCTGGAAAACTTCTTCTTATATTACATGATGGTATCATTTGTCTGGCTAAGTTCAAACCTGGCTTTAGCCAAGAAATATTTTTATTTTTAATTACCACATCAATTGCCGCGGATTGCAAGCTGTATACTGGTAATAGGAATATAGAAGAGATGAAAAAAAATTGTAAATTTGTTACTATTACTACATCAGGATTAAGAGAGAGTCACGCTCATGATATAGTCATTACACAAGAAGCTCTAAATTATGCTTATCAAACGTCCAATTTGTCAACCGATTCGGAGTAGTCGAGAAAAAGTAGAGAGAAAGTTAAGACGTTTTTGGAGTAAAATAAAACGTTTTTTTTTTTTTTCAAAATATGACAAATATGACTCTTGATCAAAGAAGACAGGAAAAAATAATTGAATACACTAAAGCTGGGGGACAATTATTTGTTCCTGTCTTCTTTGATCAAGAGTTATTGATCGCGACAACCCGTGTGCCAAATACTCTGAAGGTATTCTAATTGAAATTTTAGCACCACAAAAATAATTGGTTTTTAGCGAACGTTAATCAGTCACGTTGTAAAAACAGCTGATTTAAAACAAAGGCAAATATTAGGTGTGTTCCACGTGAACAACGAAACAGTCCGAACTAGTCCAAAAGCGTTCCACGTAACAATTTTTGTGCAATTTTGAGAGAAAATGAGAGCGTAGTTTTTTTCATTTCCTGTACAAATTAGCCCAAACTTTTTCTTTGGGTAAGATCGACTAGGATTGAATAATCAGCTGTTTTATGTTTACATACATATGAAACTGAAAATTTAATCAAAATATTTGCAAATTGGAAAAAAAATTTCTGTTTAAAAATTAGTTAAAAGCAAAATGAAAGGTTGCCCAAACTAAAGATAATAATGTGAAGTTGTAAACAGAAGATGCAATTATTATTTGGCAATTAATTTCATAAATAGGATTATAAATATCTATTGAAAATTTCACATTGCTTTTAATTTAACAGCTGTTGCCAATAATGCAAATCTTTTGTTTATATGATGTTATGCGTTTTAAGCGTCTAAAATCACTAAAATATACTTTAATTTAAAAAGTAAGCAGCACTAGTATTATAAGATTTACAATTGTGGTTTTTTGCGTTGCAGCAGTTTTGTATAAAATTTTCAAGTTTAGAGAGTAATTTGCTTTTTACTCTCATTAATCTGAACTAGTCCGAGATCTCGTTTAACACACCTAGTGTTAAAAATTCTTACAGAATTGCGGAAACGTCAATGCTAATGTTAATTTCTCTAAACGAATATTATTAGCATTAAAACAGGTTAGTGAATTGCTTTACAGAACTGCTTTTAAGCAAAAAAAAAAAATTATTTCATGGTAAAATCGGTAATTTGACCATGAAACCATATATCCAAAGCCATGCTGAATATTTTGTGAGGCCAGCTCGGCGTACACAGAAAAAAATTTTTTTTTGTGTTCAATAACGAAATTTGTTGAATCAATTAATAAATTGTTTGAATGCGGACCTGTAAAATAATTCGTGATTTCAAACAAAAGATTAAAAATATAATTACTGGACGAAAACAACTATTTTTTTAAACAGCAACAAAATACGATATCCAAGGGTTTTTGTTTTTAAATTTATCCATAAGCATACAAATTATTTTTTCGGACAAACACTTTGTGGATTTTATTTTTACTATAATTTTTTTATAGACGAAAAAATAAATAACAGCTCAGTGGCTGAGTTAGTTAAGCAGTCATATTAAAAATACATCATGTTTACTTGATACTGAGTTCGAATCCTAGTGGGTGCTGCTGAACGCTGTAGCGACTGTGAAACAGCTAGTTGTCCTCCAGCTTTAGTGTATTCAATTATTTTTTCCTGTCTTCTTTGATCCAAAGTTATTGATCGCGGCAATTACTGTTAGTATTATAAATAAAAATATTTCTTGGCCTTAGCCAGAATTGAACTCGAGCTGGACGAAAGATACCAACCCATATTAGAAATATTAAAAAAAAAAAAAAATAAAGTTCGGCTATTTAACATATATACATACATAATATAATATTATTATGATAATAGTTTTTAATTATTTCACTATGCCTATTTATATAAATACTACAATCATTCTTATACAATAGTGTGGCAATACAAATTCATTTTGAAGCGATTTTTAAAGTCGATAAGACTTCTGGAATATTTTTATATGAACGAATCGTACAATCGTGTAGTGTATTAAATCAGGGCTTTTAGAAAACGTTGTGTCCCATCTATAAAAAATTGTATGTTCCCATGCTTTTCGTATAGCAAAAATCGTCATTTTTTGAGCAAAAATCGTCAAATCGTCATTTTGCTAAATTTGGGCCTGAAAATCGTCAAAATGACGATTTATCGTCAAATCTGGCAGCTATGGTTGTACTTGTTTTTGCTCTGTATTTTTGACTCGTCTTAAAAATTCTACACTTAATTCAAGAATTTCATTATTATTTTGAGTTACCATATCTTTCCCTTTTGCTGGAATATTTTTTCAGTGTAATTTATTTTTCATTAGTAAAAATTTTGAAACAATTTCGAAATTGAAAAATGTTTTAGATGATAAGAAAATTCTGTAATTTGGTTATATCCTCTAATCAAAGTAATTTTATTTCTTTTCTTGTTAAACATCGCAAACATAGATGCCAGATAAATCTGGTTTAAAACCGAAAATTTTGACGGAAAAAATCGTCAATATGATTATCGCAAATCGTCAAAAAACCGCCACCTAATAAAATAAGTGGTTTTTGCATAAAATATATATTTCAATAGGTTAAAATATAGCAAAATAATCCGTGGTTGCATTTAATAAAAAACAACAACAACAAAAAAAAAAAAAAGAGAAACTACAAACTGAAGTTAATATCATAGGAACACACTCACTAATTTTGAAATTTCCTTTCCTATACTATAATTAATAAGCTCTTCTATTAAATAGGACATGGCTAAGTCAAAACAACCATAGTTGCTAAGTCTTAAGTGTTCTTTAGTAGGAATATAACATTTCTTTTGAAAATAGTTTCTTCAACTAATTTCTTACTTTGGTTTTTTAAGCTTCACTTACCGAGATGCAAACTCTCACATTTGCTAACTAATATTTTTCCTATAAACTTACCCATAGAAAGAAAAATAACCGAAGAATCATTTTTGATAAGTGATTCCGAAAATCTAGTAGTGTAATATCTGTATCGTAAAACAAATTTGCCAAAATTAATAGGCTACGTTGCTTTAATTCGAATTAAACTTCTCGTCTTTCGAAATCTATTATGAAATATGAACCAATCTGTTATGAAATATGAAGCAACCAATCAAAAACTATATCAGAAAAAAAGGCACTTTCTTCTTTTATAATACTGTAAGGATTTATAAAAGTTAAAGTTTATTTAACTTTTAAAAGTTAAAGTTTATTAAAGTAAATAAACTTTAATTAAAAGTTAAAGTTTATTTATTGAAATTATCTTCATATTTTTTCCACTCACCTAAAAAGTTTTATATGGAAATCACTCAAAAAATTGAGTAACTTTCATACAAATTTTCTAGACGAGTTGCTCGTCTGTGTTCTATGAACAGCACGTAAGTCTCCTTAATATATAAGCACACTCTGTAAAATATGAAAATTTATACACATTTTAGCTTATAATTTTTCTAGTACTATTCACATATAGTCCATCTCTAACCTAAACATTTAATGTATATTCCAAAATAAATATCGCGTATCATTTAAATTTTACATAAATTATTATAATTAATTACATATTTGCGTACAGATTTATTTTACTATATTTTTTTCTAACTCTCAATATTATTTGCATTTCCTACATAAATTAACTAAAAATTAAGTATGTATGTAGTTATAAATGTGATTTACAAAAATCGTCAAAAAATGGCCTTAAAACGTCAAATCGTCAAAGCACTATTTAGAGCTCCCAAAATCGTCAAAATGACGATAAATCGTCAAATATGGTAACTATGATTACAAACATATTTTTCTCACAGTGGCTTTTGGCGTTAAATCTAGAATTTATATCATTAATTTTAAACTAAATTTAGTTTTTTCGAATGTGCTGTTTAAGCACGCCCACTTGTAATGACAACTTCAAATATCAAAGGGGGCCTATACATACACACACACACACATACATACCTAGTTACATATCCACGTATTTAATATGCTGATGAGAATAATAATAATAAACGAACCCACAAAGCAGCCACCCCCACCTGCTTACTTTTGTGTATTTTGCGCCCCGTGCATTATTTCCAACAAAATTCACAGCGCGTCACAAGCAACCCAAACAACAACCAACCCCTTCATTTTTGAATCAACATTAAAATTCGCATTAATCACTTGTTCACACGGAGGGCAAACAAAATAAACATTGCACGTACGGGCGGTCGCTCGGATGGACGGACAAACAGTTAAACTAACCAGTATGAAAAACACAGTACGTCTGCTAACATTTTCTAAGTTTATTTGAATGCCAGTTGTTGTAGACAGAAATATTCAAATATTTTTGTTGCTAACGTTTCGTGCGTTGACACAACTTCCAACAATTACAACAGCAACAAAATAATAAATTCCAATTAAAATTCAACACAAGATGACAACTGAAAATTTAAATTACGGTCACAACTGTGTGAAATAATAATAACGATTTTTTTTTATACTCGTCTGTATGAGCGTTTGAAACGTATGTATGACTGCGCGTTACAAGAACTTATTTTTTTTTCATTACTCGCATGTACTAGTACAACAGGGGACCATAATATTATTTTGTTTAAAATTAACTATAACTTAAGCCTAAAATAACAACAATGGCAGAGAAGAAAAAAAAAATAACAAAAATCACATCAGCACACAACCCTCGTGTTTGATTCTGTTTTTTTCTTTCTTTTATTTCTTGAAGGGCGGTTGTTAAAATGATTATGACCGTCATACGGTCGCTCATTGGTATTATGTTGTCGTTAAAATGAAAATTAATAAGGCCACCAAAACATTATTGTCGTCTGGCTGAGGGCAACATGTTGTAACGTCTAATCTGACTGGTGGGGAGGAAGGAGAAGATTGCGCAAACAAAGCAAATTAGACGGAGATGAGTGAAGAATTTTAAAAAGCGTTGACACTTCACAAAGAAAAAGGTATCTTCAAGAAAGATTTTTATTTTTTGAAAAAAAAAAAACGGATAAATAAATAAACAAAATCAATTATTTTAAAAGTATATACATGTACGAGGGCGGTACGGAAGCTTCTTAGCCTATCCATGAAAGAGAAGAGGTAGTTAGTTTTTCAAAAATATTTTTATTTTTCAATATAATCTCCTGAAACTTCAATACACTTAGTGCAAGGCTTTTCTAGCAATTCTATCCCTTGATTAAAATAGTTTTCCCCAAGGTCTTCAAAATAGTGATTTACAACTGTAATTGCATCTTCATTTGAGGTAAAACGCTTGCCAGCAAGGAATTTTTTTTAATTTGGCAACAGGTAAAAGTCACTGGGAGCTGAATCGGGAGAATAAGTTGGGTGGTCAAGCAGAACGTACTTTTGATTTTAGCCATTGTTAAAACACTCTTATGCGCTGGTGCATTGTCTTGATGAAAAATTATTTTTTTGTCTTGTAAGCCAGGACGTTTTTCTCGAATTTATACATTTAATTGATCCAAAAGGTTGCAGTAGTACTCTGAATTTATTGCTTTACCCTTTTACAGATAGTCAAGCAATAAAATACCTTTAAAGTACCAAACAACCTCACCAGCCGATTGAATTATTTTGCCTTCTTTGAGGCACTTCATCAGTCCATTGTTTGGATTGTTCTTTTGTCTCTGGAGTATAGTGGTGGATCCATGTCTCATCAACAGTTGTGAAACGATGCCTAAAATCCATTTTATTTCGCTTGAGAAATGTTCATTCTTATGCGTTTTTGGTCGACTGTTAACAAATGCGGCGGCAACCATCTTGCAGAAAGCTTTTTCATCTGTAGTTCTTCATACAAAATTAAATGGACTCGATCATTTGTGATGCCCACGCACTTTTATTCGTCGATCATTGAATACCACATCATGCACTTTGGCTACAATTTCTGTTGTTGTTGCTGTTTTTGGATGTCCACTACGTAGTTCTTCTCCAATGCTTTTGCTACCACGGTTATATTCAGCAACCCAATTCTTTAGAATTGCATATGAAGGATCACTTTCACCTAACACATTCACCATATCATTATGAATTTCTTGTCCCGTTAAACCTTTTTTATGTAAATATTTAATAACAGCACGCATTTCTAATTTTTCCATTGTAAAAATATCGCGGATGCGTCTTTTGTGAACACCTGTTTCTATATGAAGGAGTTACCAGATCGAAACAAAGTTTAACATGTGTTCATAGCAGAGATGGAAGTTTCCAAAACACTTAACTTTTTTCTGCAAACTATACAACTATACAAACGCGGTATAGCTTAGGCTAAGAAGTTTCCGAACCACCCTCGTACAAAATTTAAAAAGTCCCATAAAAATTCAATTGTGAACGAAATTTCGCGAAATGTTTAAAAGCTTTACAAAATTATACAAATGCTTCAGCTAATCCTGATTTTTTAATTTTTTCGCAATTTAAGAACCAACCATTTCTTTAGAAACCCTGTCAAGTTTCTAAAGAATTTGCCAATAAAATATAAAAAAAAAATATTTTAGCTGATAGCCACAGCAGCCATGCTCATTTTCAAATCATGTTTTATTCTTGGAATTTATTCATAAGAATAAATAAAATTAAATAAAAAATATATAAATAAAAAATATTTTAGACACCAGGCAGACAAATTGTCCGCCCGAAAAATAAATTCTTAAGAAACTCCGCCATTTATGAACCGATTTCCAATACACCTTTTTCTTTCTAAAAGGTGTGTCAACGGCCTAAAAATAGAACTTTGGAAGTATCCGTCCGAAAAAAGATATTTTGAGTACGGAGTACCAACATATTTTTAGCTTTTCACGCCTAAAGCACTGCAGCAATTTAGATGAAATTCGGTCTGCAAATATTTTGGGATCTGAGGATCAGCATAGTTTTTATTCTGAAATTTGAGCAGCAAAAGGGAGAAAAAAGGTCCAAAATTTACAGAAACTGTATTTCAACGCCTCACAAACGGACATAAAATTTTCTATCAATGCTGATTCTGAATATTCTTATATACTTTCGCAAATGAAAATTGTAGAAATTACAAATGGAATCACAAACTTATATATACCCTTCACATTTTTGTGAAGGGTGCAATAATCCTTTTTGGCTGAAGGTGGACTCAAACCCACAGCTTGACGAATAACATCGTTATGTTTAAGTTCAACTATTTATCATTAATACTTTCAAAAATATTTTGTATTTGCGAAAAACCTTTTTATACTAATTGAGTTTTTTTATTCGCTATTTTAGCTTCTAACATTGATACCAACAGCATCATAAAATTCTCGCACCATTGAATGTAAAATATTCTCCATCCCACCCTCTACCTTTTTGATGTTTTTTTTTATATAACTTTTTCATAATACAAAATTGTTTTTCAAAATTTCACTTTTTGACAAGAAGAGATCTCTTTACGCCTGTTTTTGTTGTAATATTGCAAAAACAATAGAACGCCAATAGAATTCACATTTTGCTATTGAACAGAATATTAAAGCAATATCTTAAGTAATTTTACTCATTTGTTCTGATGATTAGTACTAAATTTATAAAATATTTGCTTAAATTTCTTCAAACATACATTTTCGTTTTGCTCACGCTCCGCATAGGCAGATATACATACATATGTACATATGTATGTATGTGTCTATTCTCAATAAAAAGATAACATTTCTATAACGAATACAAAGTAAACAATAACAATGACTGGCAATTGAGGTAAATGCCCCATATTTAACACGACTATTGTGTTTTGTATACTGCCAGCAAACAAGGGCGAACGGCCGGCCGGCCGGCAATCACTCACTGCCACTCCACACTCATTCACTCACTCAGTTTGCCTGTTTGCTTCATGTGCCATTACCGGGCCACATGTTATTAAAGTGCACAGAAATCATTTCAAATGTAACACTTATTATTTTATAAAACAGAAAATAGAGTTTAACTGCCTAAACAATGTACCAGACTAACTGCCAACCAACCATTCACCCAGTGAGTCAGTCAGTCAGTCAGTCATTCAATCAGTTTGTTAAATCTAAACACAGACGACAGACGTGTTTTTTCATCATAATCTTATAAAATGCTGTGAGGTTTTTTTTCTTCTTCTTTTAAATCATATACGATTAACTTGATTGCTGTGGCAACAAACAACAGCATCATAAAATTCTCGCACCATTGAATGTAAAATATTCTCCCAAAGGCAGGCAGGCATCCATCCATCCATCCATCCATCCCACCCTCTTCCTTTTTGATATTTTATTTCATTATTATCTTTTTAAGCATTGTTTGTTTCTTCCAAATATTTGGCCTTTGTAGTCTATACTTGTTGTTTGTGCGTGCGTGTGTGTGTGTGTGAAAGTGTAGATTATGGTTAAATTTATGGATGAACTTAAAATTGTGGTTCAATGGAAATTTTAGATTAATGCAATTGTTTTTTATTTTTTTGTTTTTAAAAACATTCCCCCGTACAAAAAGAAAGATTTGGTGGGCAAGCTTTCAAGAGGCAGGTCATAATCATTACTGACTGATTTATTGTTAATATAATTTAATGATAGTGAAAGCCAGGGCTGGAAATTTGAAAGCTCAATAGCTGTATTCAGTAAGCACAATATATAACACAATAGCTATTTAACACAGTAAATCGGAACAAGAAAATGAAGAAAATAAACGCTATAAAAGCCAACTTTCTTTTTAATAGTCACCTTGCTTCCTTTCTTATTCGTTACCTTACAAATGGTTGGTATCATTCGTATAGCTAAAGTTCAATCCTGGCTAAAGCAACAACAATAATTGCCGCGATCAATAACTCTTGATCAAAGAATGCAGGAAAAAATAATTGAATACATTAAAGCTTATATAATAATTGAACACACATGGTACTGAGTTCGAGTCCTAGTGGGTGCTGATGAGCAGTGTAGCGTCTGCGAAACAGCTAGTTGTCTGTCCCCCCGCTTTAATGTATTCAATTATTTTCTCCTGTCTTCTTTGATCAGGAGTTATTGATCGCGGCAATTATTGTTATAATTATAAATAATAATATTTCTTGGTTTTAGCCAGGATTGAACTTGAGCTAGACGAATAATTATTTTTTATTTCTACTCGTATTAGTAAAGGTCCAATCAGACTATTATACACTGAAAAATATTTGCTTCATATTTCTAATGAACCCAATTCATTAGATAATTTTCATTAACGGAATGAAAAATTACGTTCCATCAATGAAGATTCATAGCATTAATGAAAATATTCATTCAAATTGATTCATTAGGTTTCATAATTTCATTGGAAAATTTCATTGGATTTGTAATAAAAATTTTTTGAAGGCTGGGTGCATAATTTTAGAGATTTAGTAAAAGTGAGATGATAAATATTACAACTACTAACTGAATGATAAAGTAAATTATTTTATACATTAATTACTGTGTAAAAAATTGTTTAATAAAATAAAAAATAAAATAAAATTTCAATAGTGTATTAATTATTTTATGCTTAATATAAAAAAAAATTGTTTAGTTTCTCTTCAGTAGCACAATTCTAATGAAAAAAAAAATCATTAGAATAATGCAACTCTTCCTTAAACTAATGATTTTATTTCGTTAGAATGAAGAAAATTTTTCACCAAATTAGTGAACATTGTCATTGGTTCAACAAATGTATTCATTACACTAGTGAAAATATTTCATAAAAACAATGTAACACATGAAAAAATTACGTTTGAATGATGAAGAAGATTCATTAAAGGAATTAAAGCTTTACTTAATGTAAAAGTACCAAATTCATAAATCTAATGAAATTGAGTCGTTAACTTAATGAATATTTTCGTTGTTTTAATGCAAACTATTCATCAAATTTATGATTCATGCTTCATTAACTTAATGAGGATATCATTAATCTAACGAATATATTCATTACATAATTTTTAATGAAACAAGATTCATTAGTCCAATGAAGGCCATCATTGGCCGAAAAATAATGAAAATTTTCATTAGATTAATGTCAATATTCATTACATTAATGAAGGAATTCTTTTCAGTGTACAAGTATAAATACTTTCATTAGATTTTGTGAGATAAAAGTCTAAACACATTTCTTGCGTTTGTCAAAAATTTTAACGTAAATTAGATTTTGCATTCACACCATCACACTTGATATAAACCAACACAGATGTGGCATCATAAAACTTTTCACGGCGGCAGGTGCGCTATTCGTCGTAGGCGATAGACGTGCCGGCGCGTAAAATTCTTCAACAATTAAAATAATAATTATGTATAGCACATGCAAATTCAATAGCACAAATATATTTTATGTTCGAAATATAGCATGAGCAAAATACATTTATAAATGACAGCTAAATTCCACATTACGAGCTTTTTTATAACGACAAAAAATACTATCAGTGACGGCACCCCATTGGCTACGAAACAGATGACTACTCAATTTTTAATTAGCTGGTTTGCTAAAAAAACACAACCCTGATCTAATGTAAATTATTATCGTTTTGAAAAGTTTCAAAAAACAACAAAGTCGTATGTGATGTCAAATTTTTATCGTATTATTTTTCGTATGTATGACGGACTACATTCAGGCTATCGGACTTGCACGCATTATTTGAATTTTTGACAAGTATTAATACAAAGTATAATAGTCTGAATTGGGCTTAAGTAATTTTAAAAATTATAAACAGCTTGTTTACTACACATAGAAAAAAATATATGGTTGACACGATAATATTTTAAGGGCAACATACTATATTGTTACACCTATTATATTGTTATATTCAAAACGCAATTGACATGACTGTATACAGCTTTGTTACTATATTCTGCTTCAACATTGTTGTAATAGTGAGTAATCATTGTACAAATTGAAGTTAACATATTACTGTCACGCCCAATCATATTATTATACGAACCAACTTTACTTATACAACAATACTGTAATAATTAACTCAATACTTACACATATAAACAAAAATTAAAATAAAGTGATAGAGTATGAAATATTATAAAATAATTAATAATAATTTGAAAAGAATAATATGGATTGCATGCGTCTGATTTGAATTAAGGCAACAATTTTCTCTATCTATATGTTAGCTGCAATAAAACAAAATCATTTATTAGCATTTCATCTGGATCTGTGATTGCAATTTAAAATACTATGATTTATAATTTTTAAATTTCTTTGTGAATACATTTGAACGTGCCTGGCAGCACATACTCGTATGTAAAGTCAGCATCAAAAACAACACAAATAGTAAAATTGCTAGAAGAGCAAAATTTTATAATAGCAAATATTGATTTACTACATTTTCCATTTTGAAATATTTTTCTCTAGGTTTTAGCAAATCCAAGTATTACCCCAGTTTTTTTATTCAATTTTCATTGTAAATAGATATTAAACAAGTCATTACTTAACTACTTCTTAGTAATGCAGGCGGTAAATACTATGATATTGAAAAGTATGTTCTTAGGTACACTCATAGAAAAAAGCATCTTCATTGATGGTGGAAAGTCATCAGAATTGTGAAATCAATTGTATGTAAATAGTCATCAGTAATATGAAAACTGACATCAATCTCAACGACAAAAGTCATCAGGCAATTTTGTCATATATTAAGTATCATCAATGCTGCAACTGTGGTAAGATCAATTCAATGATACATTCTATTATAAACAAGTAAGAGTGTGGTATATTCGGCTGGCCCGACTCTAAAATACTCTTCACGATAGTCACGTTTATGTATAGTATATATTACAAATTTGTACTGAATATGCTCGTATGAATGGACCGATATCAGGGAAAAATATTTTTGCCTTGTAATCAGTATTCCATAAAAGATATCATCCATGGACATTTTTATGGAAAAGTTTGTTTAAGCTATATCTCGATTATATATGAACCGATATCGGAAACTTTAATTTTTCATATTTATATAACCTTATTTTATTACCAGAACTGCTTTTAAGCAAAAAAAAGTTGTTTAAGTTCGCTTACGCGACATTTTCCTGAAAACCCCGGCTTAGGCTATATCTATGGTATATATGGACCGATATGGGAAATTCTCATTTTTGAGAATTGAAATTTTCATTTTCATTTTCTTTAAGCAAAAAAAAAATTGTTTAAGTTCGCATACGCGATATTTTTATAAAAACCCCTGCTTAGGCTATATCTCGGGTATATAGGGATCGATATCGAAAACTTTCATTTTCTGTATTTACATAACATCCTTTTATTAACAGAACTAATTTTAAGCAAACAAATTTTTAAGTTCGTTTGCGCGACATTTTCATGAAAAAATCGGTTCAGGCTATATCTCCGATATATGGACCGATATCGGAATTTTTAATTTTCTGTATTTTAGTTACCTTTCTTTATTACCAGAACAGCTTTTAAGCAAACAAAAAACAAAGAAAAACAAAAAATTTAAGTTCGCTATTCAGTAAAATCGGTTTACATATAGCTCAGATATATCCAAAATACTAAAAAAGCGATTATATTTTGCAATTTTGTATAAAAATTTTTGAAAATTTTTTTGTTGTTTTGCTTCTAACTTCGCACAGTAATTAAGCAGAAAAAAATTCCCGATGTCAGTCCACATATATCCGAGATATAGCCTAAACCGATTTTTTAATGAATATGTCGCATAAGAGAACTTAATTCTTTTTAGCTTAAAATCATATAATATTAGAAATATTAAAATAAGTTCGACTATTTAAGAAATAATTATATTTAAGTAAATGATAAATGGGCTACTACAAATTATTTCTCTGAATTTGATTTTGTTATTCTGTGTAATAGTCACTTAAAAATATACTTTTGCACTTTGAAATGTTCCTTTAACTTTTCTTCTAAAAATTAAATTTTCCTTTTACTAATGAGTTATGTCCCATGTGATCTGTAAAACATAAAAGCTGATATATTTTTTTTATATCTCTGCCGTTCTAAGTCATTAGAATATCTTCTCAATTGTAATTCACTAATTACAATGCAACAACAACTACTACAAGTCTACTCATACACTAGGAAAATTTTTCAAAAGAAAAACTTTTTACACAAAAGATAAAAGAACTGAAGAAAAGGAAAAAAAATAAAAAAAACACAAAAACGAAAACGTAAGAAAAATAGAAATAATTTATCACAGATGACTGTCTTTCATTGTAGCAGGCAACATTAATCTCTACACTGTTTCATGTTTCATTAATTATCAGTTTTTTTTTGTTTTTTGTTGGTGTTTTCGAGTTTGATTTTGTTTGTTCCTGGCAGCATGAAAAACTTAAAGGTTGCCTGCTGCGGCGGCTGCTGCTGCTGCCCGTGCTGCTGCTGAGCGTGAGGATGATTGTGATGAAAATCCCGAAAGAAAATTATTGGCCAAGTAGTAAGAAAACGAAAAAAAATATTTACACATTTGTTGTTGCATGATGAAGAGCAAAACAAAGAAACAACTAAAGAGTTTTTGAGAGCGTTTTTCTTTTTTGTTTGCTGCTTGTGTAGAACGTGCCAAGAAAAAATGATTAGTAACGGAATTATGCCTAATGAGTGAAAAAGAAGAAGAAGAAAAAAACTTAAATAAATTATCTTTACACACTGAAATTGCACAAAATACGGCATGCAATGCCAATAATTTTAAATCAAAAGAAAGCAACTCATTTAATTCGAAAACTCACGTACACACGACCGTATTGCCCACAAACACGCTACCAAAAACATTTATCCCCTGTTTCCGGTTAGAAAGAAGCGCACACATTCTCACACTACACCGTTCTGTGTGCAAAAACATCCAATCGTCAAGTTTTTTTTTTTTTCTTTATCTCGCTGCACAGGAAGTTGAATAAATTTAAAATTTGATTCAAACATTCAAATTGAATAAAATGAAATTTCAAATTCATTTGTACGTGGTTTAGAAAAGGAGGAACTATGAACTGTGATGAGTTACTACAGATGTACGCACATCACTGTTCATATTCAGCCCACGGGCATTAAGTTTAATAACAGAATAATCAATTCGTTCCAGGACACTGAATAGTTAAAGAGAAATCAAGATTGTAAACGACTTGCCCGCTGAAAAATATCTTAAAAATGCAAGCAAATTAAATTAGTTACGACCAGGAAATTCTATTCTCCTTAAACTTATTCCAGCTTAAAGACTCTACTACAGGGGTTTCTTTAGCGTTTCCTACCTATACATTTTAATAAAGCCACGATACCTCATCATATCCTTTTTTATTCGTTTGAAGGCCTATCGATGCCATTATGTATGGAACAGATTATCCGTTAAATGTTCACCTCGACTCCACTAATGCCCGATTTTCCTTGACATTGAGAAATTAAGCTCAATGGATGGCCTAGTATAGTGCTCAGCCAACAATCTCACGTTACCTTCGGTACCTGCCAAAGGCAAGTGGTTCTGCAACCAGCAAGTAGTGTCGTAGTTGTTGTTTTATGAATTTTCTATAACTAACTCTAAAAGCGCAGGGAGGGGCACCACCTCGACTCCACTAATGCCCGATTTTCCTTGACATTAAGAAGTTAAGCTCAATGGACGGCCTAGTATAGTGCTCAGCCAACAATCTCACGTTACCTTCGGTACCTGCCAAAGGCAAGTGGTTCTGCAACCAGCAAGTAGTGTCGTAGTTGTTGTTTTATGAATTTTCTATAACTAACTCTAAAAGCGCAGGGAGGGGCACCACCTCGACTCCACTAATGCCCGATTTTCCTTGACATTAAGAAGTTAAGCTCAATGGACGGCCTAGTATAGTGCTCAGCCAACAATCTCGCTGTACCTCTCGGTACCTGCCAAAGGCAAGTGGTTCTGCAACCAGCAAGTAGTGTCGTAGTTGTTGTTTGATGAATTTTCTATAACTAACTCTAAAGGCGCAGGAAGGGGCATTAGCCTTTTCTGATAACTATGATGCATGCCGGTTCCCGGCGGCTAATAAATCTCCAGGTACTGTTGTCTTGCTATAGATATCTGTAATATACGAGGTCTGATCAAAAAACGTATATTTGATTTTCGCATTTTTTCCGTTATGTTGGTACACATGTCTGTTATACGAGTATATGTTGGCAATACCAGCCGACCGATATCGGAAATTTTCACTTTCATAACCAAAACTGCTTTTGAGCAAAAAAAAGTTGTTTCAGTTCGCTTACCCGACATTTTCATGAACAACCCGATTTGCGCTATATCTCTATATAGACCGATATCTGAAAGAAAAAACATTTTTTTTTGCCCTTGAGTCACCATGCTAAATGAGTGTGTGAAGTTTGAAGCAAAACAAACATTTTTTTTCAAAAAATTTTATACAAAATTACAAAAAAAAAATGGCTTTTTTCGGAATTTTGGATATATCTCAGCCATATGTGAACCAATATTAGTGAATTTCAATAGCAAACCCATGACTCGATGGGGTAAAAGTTTCTAAGTCTAATGGTTTACTCAGAAACGGTATTTCAATGGCGGACAGACGGACATCGCATAATCGACTTTTCCATTAATTCTGATTTGAGTATTTTTTCTCCCAGTGGATTTCTCTTTGGGCACCACTACTTTAGTGTATAGGCCGGCTTTAAAACTCTACCCTCTCCTCGGGCTTAACTATGAGAGCCTCCTCCTCCTCACAACTTATTTTTCTAGTTCTGGTACAATGCACTGCATATGTAGGGGTCATCCCCTGAGTACTACTCCAAGATAAAAAAAAAAAAAAAAAAAAAAAAAAAAAATGAGAGCCTGAAATAGAACTATCATGATTAAGCCCTCGAAAGAGAATAGACGTCCAGCACACACTTAAACCACCACACCACGTCAAGGCAGTTACCCAGGCCGGGGTGCCACAATATGGTGATGGCTACGTCAATGGTTTCATTTCGATTTCAAGTTAATTAACAATAATTTTTATCATTGTAGCAATCAATCATTTTTAATTATAATTTCTTTAAAAATTGCTAGTTATAA
The DNA here is from genome assembly GCA_914767995.1 of Thecocarcelia acutangulata. Lineage (NCBI taxonomy): Eukaryota > Metazoa > Arthropoda > Insecta > Diptera > Tachinidae > Thecocarcelia > Thecocarcelia acutangulata. Next base: position 30,770,152 of record OU612094.1, on the reverse strand, counting down.
CACATATGTATATTTTTTAATTATTTCCCAGCAAATAACAATGGAGTTTTTTTTTTTTCATGATAACCATACAGTGATTTAAAGTGAGCTTCGTGTTGTGTTGCACAAGCAGCAATTGAATACCTTCAAACGAACCCTCGTGCAGGCAACAAAAATTTTTTTTTTCTTTAACACACCCTTTTCTATCCTAATCAGTCTTCGTATTATTTCCAGAATAATAAATATAAAACGAAACAGTTTTTGAAACCTTAATTTTGAAAAAGAAATACCTTCATATCTTTTCAAATTATGGTTTCATGTCATCAATTATTTCATGTGCCAAATCACGACTGTTTTGTCTTTGTGCAGCATGAAATAATAAAAAAAAAAAAAAAAATTCAAACCTTTTTAAAATTCATATTGAGTAGCGGTTTTAGTTCAGTTGAGTTCAGATTTTTTGCTGCGGCTGTTCGTACTTCGATTGCAAAATAATAATAAAATTTTATTTTTCAAGTTTATTTTTTTTCACATTTACGTCAGAAAAAGAAATCCCTTATATATTATTCTAAAGGTTGTTTCTTAAACAACCTAAAAACACCTTTTCAACAAAAAACGTGAAAAAAAAAAGAAAAACGTTAAAGAACTGTTTAAATGGAGACCAGCAGATATTTTTTTGCTGTTATAAGCGGTTTTAACAGTGCCACAATGTTGTTATATACCTTTAACTAAAGCACAAAAAAAAAGGAAAATGGGGCAAAAGAATTAGTGAATTCTAGTACTAAGTTCTCAGTCATTTAGTTTAGTCAGTTCAGTCAGCCTAACACATTGTAGTCACCATTATCATCGTCATCGTCGTCGTCATCGTTGTCGAACAACAAAAGCACCATAATTATCGTTCAAACATTCATTTCATTCCACTACAATCATCAGTTAAACACAGGCATGTTTAGCACAAAACGATTTTATTTTCCTTTTTTTTTCTTTTTGGTTTTTGCCTTGTATTCTTTAGCAAATTACACAAATTTACAAAACAAAAGCATTAAACATTACCATCGTCATCGTCATCATCATCATCACTATCGTCATTATTATCAGAAGCAACAGTACTGGCACCAGCAGAGTCAGGGGCAAATTCGACAACCGAGATTATTTTCACTTCAGTTAACAGCAAATTGGTTCTTGCGGTAATTAACAGTAAATACGTCCACGACAAAGACCAAAATAAACGTATCCGGAGCTGTTAAGCTATATCGGACAAACAAACAAAAAAAAAACTATTTACTTTATGTGCATCAGTATGAATGTTTTTCCAAAGCTGCATGCAGTGGGAGAAAAATGTTTTCGTACAAAGTTTCGGAGGAGAAAACAGAAATACACATTAAAGTATTAAATAACTCACCTATTGCATAATAAACTCAAGTACCTTGGTATGCACTTCGGCGTAGGCTAATGTGGAAGTCTCACATTGAAGCAAAAGTCACTCAGTTGAAACTAAAAGGAGCGCAATTAAATTGGCTTAAGGCCCTGATTCACTATCCTACACGATCGTACGATTCATTCACAGGAAACTGTTTCAAAAGTCTAGCCGACTTGAAAAAATCGTTTCAAAATGGCGTTGTAGGTCACACTATCAAACAAGTATAATTGCAATATCTTATCTACACAATAAAATAATTAAAATCTTTTATTAACATTTTAATTAAAAAATTATAAAAAGTTCAACAAAAATTTAACAAATTAATATTTACATCTCTGGGTCCGGAGAATATTAAAATACAAAAATATGTATGTTAATAAATAAAATAAATACCGCTAGTTCTGAGACAGCAAACGCTGTACAAACAATGTGGGCAATTAACAAAATGCATATGTGATTCAATATGAGATGAATATATGTAGATAGAAAATAATTAAATGCTCGGTGGCTTAGTGGTTAAAGCAGTAGATCATGATACGTCATGACCCGAGTTCAAATCCCAGTGGGTGCTGATGAGTAGTGTAGCGACTACGAAACAGCTAGTTGTCTCCCAGCTAAAGATTGGTTATTATATTTCTTGTCTTCTTCAATCAATAATTATTGATCACAGCAAATTTGTATTGTAAAAAATCCTTCTTAAGAAAAAAACTTAAGAAAGGAAAAACTTGAACTAAAAACCTGATGTACATATGTACAAACCAAACAATTTTTAATTTAAAAAATTATAAAAAGTTCAACAAAAATTTAACAAATTAATATAATAATTTTACATTACTTAAATTTTTTTCTCGAGGCACCATAAATATTGTCATATTTTTCACAATATATACCACACTGATCGCACAGAAACCATGATGTTTCGAAAAGTTTTAGAAAATTTTTCAAATCGCACATTTTTGTCAAAAACTCTGTTGCACGTTTGCATTTTTAGTACTTTTTCAGCACACATGCTTTATTTAGTAGATCGCACGATCGTGTATGATAGTGTAACAAGGCCTTTATGGGCAGAAATTCTACATTGAAATTAGATTGCAAACTTTTGCTATACAATGCAATACTAAAGCCTACATGGTGCTACGGAATTCAGTTCAAACATTGAAAAAATTCAAAGGCGAGAAAATAAAATTCTTCGAACAATTGCTGCAGCTCCATGGTACGTAAGAAGCTCTCGAATTCACAAGGATCTGTGTGTTCCGCTGGTAAAGGCCTTGATTCACTATCCTACACAATCGTACGATTCATTCACAGGAAACTGTTTCAAAAGTCTGGCCGACTTGAAAAAATCGCTTCAAAATGGCGTTGTGGGCCACACTATTATACAAATATGATTGCAATAATTTATCTACACAATAAAATAATTAAAATCTTTTATTAACATAATAATTTCACATTACTTAAATTTTTTCCTCGAGGCACCAACAATATTCTCATATTTTTCACAATATATACCACACCGATCGCACAGAAACCATGATGTTTCGAAAAGTTTTATAAAATTTTTCAAATCGCACGTTTTTGTCAAAAACTCTGTTGCACGTTTGCATTTTTAGTACTTTTTCAGCACACATGCTTTATTTAGTAGATCGCACGATCGTGTATGATAGTGCAGCAAGGCCTTAAAAGGCGAATTTTTTAAGCATGCGACAAGGTGCAGCAAATTAGAACTTCACCCAAACCCTCTTGCACGAAGCATACTTAATGTTAGCGGTCACACTCGGTTGAGAAGAAGGGATATCCTTGACACCATCAGAGCGTTAAGGTGTTTCCTGTCTGTTATAACGTTGGAAAATTCAAGTCAAATGTTCACAAACACTACTCCCGCATTCCCCCTCCTCACAACCTATTTTCCTAGTTCTGGTACAATGCACTGCATATGTAGGGGTCATCCCTTGAGTATTGGTCCAAAAAAAAAAAAAAGGTGATTTTACCGATATAATATGCGCAAAATAAAACTTTTTGTCTAGCATTGGCTGGACTTAGTTAATTTTTTATACTGGTCAACTTTTGAAGCGATCCACGAATCGATCTAATTTATTACTTTCTTATAAGTGCTGGCCAGCCAGATCGAAACAAGTGATAGTCCGAGGAAGTAACGTCAAGAGAATACGGCTGTTGGCTTAGGGGGTCGTTCCGTGTGTTTAGTTCACAAACACTTTCCTCCTTCTCACAATCTATTTTCCTGGTTCCAGTACACTGCATATTTAGGGGTTATCCCCAGAGTACTGGTCCAAGCTAAAAAAAAAAAGTATTCACCACTTTTGCAACATGAGGTCGAGCAGTGTCATACCGTAAAACCTCTTTATCATGTCTCCCGTTATATTACGGCCATTTGTCTTTCAATGCTCGACTTAAATGGATTAATTACGTTCAATAAAGATCGCCTGTAATTGCGGATTATCATAATGAACCTTTTTTTTTGTCCCCAGTCACAATGCGATGCAGAAATCCCTTCTGTCTTTGCCTTGCAAGCAGCTGTTCTCAAGCAAACAAACGCCGTTCAACTTCTCTCGGCTTCAACTCATACGGCACCCAATTTCCTTGCTTCTGAATCATTCCCATGACTTTTAGGCGTTTTGGCTTATTGCATCACTATCAATAATCCTGCCAGATCTTGAACTTTGACACGATTTTTGATGAAATAACTTGGACCACTTTATCTCTTTCACCGCCATGCTGGTCTTCGATGTCAAAATCACCGTTCTTGAAACTTTGAAACCACTGTCGGCACATTCTTTCACTATTCACTATGGGCTTCACCATATTAGAGGGCATTTGATGAGTTTCAGCCGCAGATTTCTTCTTATTAAAGCAGAAAATTAAAACCTCCCGCATATAAAGAGAATTTGACTTGTAAGCTGAAATGTTTAAAGGGGAATAACTTTATGATGCAGTATATTAACGGTAAATAGTTGAACTTATTGAATATTTGTAATGTTATATCGCACCCTAAAAACAAAAGGCCCACAACACGCAAATAAAAAGCATTTGGAATATTGTTGTAGCAACAATACTATTTACTCTGTTATAATGGTTTTGAATATATTTTAATCCTCTATAAATACACCAGTGTTGAGATTTCCATATTTCTATTCTTATACTTCTCAAAATGCTCTCAGGAGATACAAAATACAGTTTTGTATCTCCTGAGAGATACATAAACTGTTTATGTAAGAATGATTGTAATATTTAACAAAAATAGTATTACATTATGAAAAAATTCAATATTGAAGAAGGTTTTGCTATACCTTTTTTTCAGTTTTTTATTATGTTTGCGAAAACGTAAAAAAACGGACTTTTATGGAAAAATTTTTGTTTGGAAAATTTTGAGTTGTGACCATTTTGTATTTACGATGCGATATGACGGTATTTGTGTGGTTCAAGTTCCAACCTGGCTTTCGCCAAGAAATATTTTTATTTTTAATTATAACAATAATAGCCGCGATCAATAACTCTTGATCAAAAAAGATGCAGATTCAAGGCGACTAATATTTCTATGGCGACCTCTATTCCCTTACATTTTTATCAGCATGATCTTGTTTATCAATAGTACCATTGCTCAAACAGATTTTCCCTTTTCTATTTGCTGATTGCAATTTGACCAACATTGCAAAAATTTAAAGTGTCGAAGGGAGATTTGATGCCAAAACACACTCATAGAAAAACTGTCATAACTATGATGTATTTTAACATCAATGCAATAACCAATGTCATCATTTTTGACCCCATGACACTTGTCATCGCTGTGTTGTCAAGCATTACATCAGTTGCTCTAATTATCAACAGCGGCAATTATGACAAATATTTCATCAATGAAATATCACACTGACATCATGGGGATGCTTTATCGGAATACGTTTGATGAGAGCATGTAATCAATGCAAGGAAACTCTAAAACCCAGGAAATTACTAAATGATGTCAATGTAAAGACAAAACATCATCAGTAGAATGGCAAACTAACATCAGACCAACTATAAATTGGATTGATTTGAAAGTAAATTTCATGACGACATCATCAACATTAACTCCCGGCTATATTTTCTGATTTCAAAAATATGTTCAAACACTTAACTTTATATTCTACCATCTTAAAGAAATCAATGAGAATTAAAAATCTTCTGATAATACTTTTGATGGCTTCCTGCCATCAATACAATGTCTGTGTGGCGTATTATCATATTTTAATTGTATGTATGCTGTGTATGAAGAAATATTCGCTTTCTTTGCTTCGTAATGCTTCTATTTTACTCTCTACGCTGTCATTATATTTATGTAACTAACGTCGCATATGATGACTAAATGTCATTAATATGCTGCATTTTTTTCTACTTCTAAAAAATTAGTTTAAATTTAAAAATAATAATTTTAACAACCAAATTCCCTTTCAACAATAAATATAAAATATTATAACACTATGTATGCTTTTTTTTATAATCAATTTTGACAAATTAGATGTATTATACATATTAATAAAATGTATCATTGAATTGATGTCACCACAGTTGTAGCATTGATGATACTCAATATATGACGAAATTGTCTGATGACTTTTGTGGCTGAGATTAATGTCAGCTTTCATATTACTGACTATTTACATACTATTGATGTCACAATTCTGATGACCCGCCGTCATCAATATGAAAATGCTTTTTTCTATGCGTGCATGTAAATCACACCAGCGGCAGTTTTTCTACCAGCCATCATCGTCATCACTTCTGGTTCACGATTGGTTTATACTTTTTGTTGTCTGAAACTGAAACAAATGAATGTTGTCATTCAAATTCCTACTCTTCAAATTACTTTTGGTGCGCACTATTCAAATCTATTGAACACAAAAGCTCTTTCATAAACGTATATGCTTCAGCTTTGAGCGGCTTATTGTATAATCTATAGTTTAATTACAAGTTCATTCAAAGTTATGATCACGTTGTCTTTTACATTTACAAAACAAACATACTTACACACATTCATGCGGGCACATGCACACACACATACTCACACACATATGTAAATATATCTTGATATAATTTAGTATGTGTTGGCCAAAGAGAATTTATGTTTACATTTTGCTTGTGTCCATATATTATTATTAAGCAAATTAATTATGTATCACTGTGTAAAATTAAAAGGCCCGTCGTAATGTCGCTATAACGTCGTGTTTATGGACAGACAGCAATTAATTGTGTGCCCTAAAAAAGTAAAATATTACTAGTACTGAAAGAATATAAGCTACAATATTATTTTTTTAAACATTTTCTGAGACTATTTAAGTTTAAATTTCAACCGAGAATATTTCATTTTATATAATATATTTCCATAAAATTTCTGCTACAGAAGTTTATAATCTAGAGAAAAAAAATCGCAGATAATTAATTAAAATTTAACGAAATTATGTTTTTATGTGGTAATAAAAATACTTTTAACACATACAAATATTTTCATACAAAACTCCCAAAACTTTTTTCAATAGAGACATATGAATGTAAAGGGTATTTCAATAGGGAGGGGAAAATGTTGAAACGAATTAAGATAATTATTGAAATATCCGTCAGGGCATTTTTCGTTAACTCGTATTGGATTGATCCAATAATGTCCTTGATTACTTTGAGTTTAAAGAGCCTCGTTCGGTTACGGCTTGAGGCGCCAAATGTACTTTTCAAACCGTTTGACAAACGTATGCTTTCCGACAGAAACATAATTTTTACAAACACAAATTAATTACGTCCACTATTATATGCCGGTATTTGTTTGGCTCAAGTTCAAACCTGGCTTTTGTCAAAAATCATTTTTATTTTTAATTATAACAATAATTGATGCGATCAATAATTCCTAATCTTGGCACAATAATTACTTTTTTCATGTCTTCAATCACAGTAGACGCTATTGCATATAAAGTCTGTTGTACTTAAGATATTCCTCTTTTAAGTTTTCTGCAAAAATTTTATGGCCTCTATTTCTTGAAATTCTGCTACTATAGTGCTTGCTTTATACTAATCACAAAAAAGTCGAACTTTGATATAGTTCCATAAAATCTGACAAGATAAATTTTTCTACCTTCAATATGTGGCAAACATTAATGTAAGAATAATTAAAGAGCTTGGTGGCTGAGTTGGTTAAGCGGCCGTATTAACAATACATCATGTTCACCTGATCGCGAGTTCGAATCCCAGTGGGTGCTGATGAGTAGTGTAGCGACTACGAAACAGTTAGTTGTGCCCCAGCTAATGGTATTCAATTATTTTTTCTGTTCTTCTTTGGTCTTATTGTTTCACAGCAATTATTGTTATAATTAAAAAATAATCCTTATTCTTGACTGAAGTTGGACTCGAACTCACAACTAATTAGTTAATATCGTACATATGTATATAACTAAAAAATTTCACTGATTAATAATTTACATAAATTTTTCTTGTTCCATTTTGTGTGCCTCTCCCACTTCACTCTGCAAAATTTGCACTGAAATGACAAAATTTAGTGCTAAACAATACAAGCGGTTTGACAAACATGAATATGTTTGCGCAAAATTTAAACATTTTCGATTTGCATGCAAATATTCTTCAAATGTTTGTGCAAACAAGCAAACACTCCCAATAAGCAGCGCAAAATGATTGCACAAACGTAATATTCTGGCAATATTTGCCAATCTCCACTACCTTGTAGTGTAGAAGATGTTGGACTAAACTTTGATAGTCTGAGTAATGCCGAATGTATATACACTGGGCACTAATCAGTTTTAACTAATTTAATTGCAACATTTTTAATTCTGTAATAGAGATTTTTTTGGTCTTTCGCGTTATTATTGTTCAAGTTAAACCGCCACAAACACTATTCTCTCTTTCCTCCTGCTCATATTGCTCCTTTATTGTAACATATCATATCTCAAAAAATGAGCTTTTCGAGTTAAAAATGCAGAATTTTTAACAGTACTACCTTTTATATTGTGCAAAACACTTCTTTTATAACTTGACAATTCATTATCTCAATACACAAGCGAGTTTTTTTTTTAACTTTTACTCGTACAGTAAAATAATAAGTCTGATATAACATTTTTCTTTCTGAATCAAATTATAGTTGTTTTGATGTTAGTGGGACATTTTAATGATGATATTTTGTCATTAATGGACTTCATTTTGTAAATTTTGATATTAGAGTGTTTTTGCGTTGATCACATGCTCACATCAAACGTATTCCAATAAAGCATCTCCATGATGGCCGTGTGACATTTCATGACGATGAAATAATTGTCATAATTGCCACCAATTAGAGCACTGATATAATGGTTGACATCACAACGATGAAAGCTATCATGGGGTCAAAAATGAAGACGTTTGGCATTGCATTGATGTTCAAATACATCACAGTTATGACGGGTTTTCTATGAGTGCGCAAATAAAGCCCGGTATTGTGATCGGTATTCCACGTGGAATGCTGTCAAATGCGTGGAAAGTTGATGACAAAGTGCAAGTGCTGTACCATATTTTCTCATGAAAAACACATGAAATGTGTCTGGCAACATTTACGAAAGCTTTGATATATATCAAGTTGCCTATATTTCGTGCGGAATTTTCAAGGTATAGCTGATATAAAAAAATTGTTTACATTTTTAACACATATGTATATTTAAAAGCAATAAAAACGTAATTGTTGTTCAAAACGCGGGATAGGAATCATATTTTTTATGTCATTTTTTCAGACAAATACATTTGCTCAACATTTTCCGCAGCTTTGAACAGAGGTAAGTACCTTAAACCTGTGCTAGGTACTTTAGGATTCCAGAAAAGAAAATAACACAAAAAACTACTAAAAAATTGGACCCAAGTGCCAGACCACATCAAAACGCAGCATACGGCTAGCAGCCTGTTAAACCTAAATGACTAAAAACTACACTCATGGAAAACCCGTCATAACTGTGATGTATTTTAACATCAATGCAATGCCAAATATCATCATTTTTTACCCCATGACACTTTTTATCGCTGTGATGTCAACCATTACATCAGCTGCTCTAATTATCATTGGCAGTAATTATGACAATTACTTTATGGCATGTCACTTTGACATGCCATTGATGATTGGAATACGTTTAATGTGAGCATGTGATCAATGCAGTGACACTCTAATATCGAAGAAATGATTAAACGGAGCCAATATAAGGACAAAATATTATCAATAGAATATCACATTAACATCAGACCAACCATACTTTGGTTTAAATATGATGTAAAAATCTCATTGATGTGATGGCTCATTAACATCAGAAAAATGACTAATTGAAGTAAATTTTACGACAAAATGTCATCAGTACCATGGCACGCTATCACAAACTAAACTTAAGTTCTAGTTATATTTAATTTAATTCAAAAATATGTTCAAACATATAACTTTATATATCACTACTTTCAAGAAACCAATGAGAATGACAAATGTTCTAATACTTTTGATGACTTACTGTCATCAATATTATGTCTTTGTGTGACATTAGCATTTACTCTCTATGCTCGCACTGTAGTCGTTATTTAACTAACGCCGTCATCAAAATGATGTATTATCATTCATTTATATATACGCTTTATAGTTATACTTATTTGTCTTTGCTTAAACAATACTTGCTGTGAATACAAATTTACATCAGCATGATGCATTTTTTTCTACTTCATGTAAGTTTAAAAATAATAATTTTAACAACAAAATTCTTTTTTAACTTTAAGTTGAAACTATTTACCTTTTTTTTAAATCGATTTGGACAAATTAGATGTATTATAATTATTAATAAAATGTTTCATTGAATTGATGTCACCATAGTTGTAGTATTGATGATACTCAATATATGACAAAATTCTCAGATGACTTTTGTCATTGAGATTGATGGCTGTTTTCACATTACTGATGACTATTTACATAATATTGATGTCACAATTCTGATGTCCTACCTTCATCAATACGAAGACGCTTTTTTCTATGAGTGCATGTTTTCTATTTAATTGAAATCTTTCGTTAATTTTGGGATTCCCTTTATATGTAGTAGCAATTTCGAACTTACGGCTTGATTTAAAGTTTTTCAAATAATTCCTGGCATTTTTTCGCTCTCACCGAATTATAGGCCTGTTTCACGATTTCGAATCTTAACGTTCGCAAGCATTTTGAGTGGCGAGAATTCCTATTTCCGATACACTTTTGAGCTGAAAGGCAATATGCGAGTAGCTATTGTGGGAAAACGTAGCAAAGAATGTATCAATTCATTAAGAAAATGTTTTATTTTAAGCTATAAATATGTTTCTTGGCCATTTAAAATGTATGCGAACATTAACGTTCCAAATCGTGAAACAGGCCCCTATATGTTTAATATGTATTTAACAGACCCTTTAGAAAAAAAAAATTAATTTGAGACTGTAGAAATGTTTATGGTATATAAATATATGTATGAACATAATTTTATGTTAACATTTTATGTTCTTCATGCCATAATTTTCAACAAAGGAAAGTAAAATATTTTTTAATATATCCAGTCATAAAAAACACTTCTACTTCTTTATTATTGTTTCAATATTAAATTAATGGCATGTTGTTGTTGTTGTTGTTGTTATTGCTCTTTTATTAAAAAGTTTTTACGAGAAAACACAAAAAAAAATCTTTAGCCAAGAAAAACATGCTTGAGGGACAAAAACTGGAAAAGGGAAATAATATTAATAAAAAATATATATGTACATAGGTGTACAACATTGCTTCCGCCGTTTTTTCCGAAATTCTGGGCTTTATTGAAAAAAACTGGTTATACATACGAATATGATTCAAAATATTGTCCATTGCCACTACTTTCTCCCATCTTTCGGGCAGCATACGCATCCCGCGTTGACAAAACTGATCATCTTGTGAGGTGATCCACGAATCGATCCAATTTTTTGCTTCTGCATAAGACCGGACCGTGATCACCCAGGTGGAGATATTTGTAACGTGATTTTGTCGTCGGCTGAGGTAGCGAAGCGACGTCCAGGGTCTACTTACGGATCCACGAACCTTAAGTTATAAGTTAAGTTATTAACAAGGCAGGATTTTCCTCTTTGAGGCTTACAATAATTCAATTTCTATTTATTCAGTATTTACAATAATAATAACAATGATAGGTTTAGGCTCAGAATGCTTGCGGTTCGGCTTTTATTTCGTCTGTCCTTCGTGCGGGTTTAATCTGCGGTGATGATTGCTTGTGGCCTTCGTATTGACACACCTCTGGTTCGGTACAACAACGGGTGCTGGTAAGAGTTCCTCTTGGGTCGGGTGTATTTCGTACGGACAGGCTTCGGATTCGGTATCGCAGTCGTACTCGGCATACACTGGAATCGGGTATGGTAGGAAATCTCTCGGAAATCTCTATAACAACGGTGAATAGTGAGAATTCCTCGTAGGACGGGGTCGGGTGTATCTTCGTACGGACTGGCTTCAGGTTCGATATAGCAATCGTACTCCACGTACACTGGAGTTCGGTTCGCTGTTATCCTAACCCGAGAGAGTCTCGGGTTAGGAGAGAGAGTCTCGCCACAATCTGGGTACCTACGAAATGAAGAACAGAGCAATTGTTGTGCGAATAGTCTAGCCCGAAGGCCGCTGGGGGAACAGTCAGCCGAAGCTGCTGGGTATACAGGCAGCCGAAGTCGCTGTAGGAACAGTCTAGCCCGAAGACTGCTGGGGGAACAATCAGTCGAAGTTGCTGCGGGAACAGTCTAGCCCGAAGCCCGCTGGGGGAACAATCAGCCGAAGATGCTGGGTATACAGGCAGCCGAAACTGTCGCGGGAACAGTCTAGTCCGAACACCGCTGGGTATAATGTATGCCATGAAGGGGAAAAATGCTTTCGAATATTCGCGGTATAGATATCTTTCAATATCTCCACCTAGGTGATTGAAACAAGTGATAGTCCGAGGGAGCAACATCTAGGTAATACTTCCCATTTTAATGTTTCCAAGTACGTCTTAACCATATTCGCAACACGGGGTCGATCATTGTCTTAACGTAAAATCTCTTTATCATATCTCCCGTTTTATTGCGGCCGTTTGTGTTTTATTGCGCTCGCTAGCGACTGTTTGTGACTGTTTCAGTTGGTTTTAACAACTCATAATACACTACGCCAAGCTGTCGGCACCTAATACTGAGCATGACCTTGGAACCGTGTATAATCGGTTTCGCTGTCGACGTGGAAGCATGCGCGGGATATTCCCATGATTTTCTGCGCTTGGAATAATCCTAATGAACCCAATTTTTTGTCCCCAGTCACAATACGATGCAGAAATTACTTCCGTCTTTGACTTGCAAGAAGCTGTTCACAAGCAAACAAGCGCCGTTCAACATCTCTCGGCTTCAACTCATACGGCACCCTATTTCCTTGTTTATGAGTCATTCCCATGACTTTTAGGCATTTTAAAATAGCTTGTTGCGTCACTCTGAGTAATCCTGCCAATTCTCATTGCGTTTGGCGCGAGTTTGGACCAAGCAATACTTCCAAGTTTACATCTTCAGAAACCTTTTTTGTTATCACAAAAACTGTGAAGTTTTTTTTTGCTTGTCTGCAATAACACCCCCCGGGTTTTGCCTTGGCGTATTCCTAACTTAGGCGCTCTGTTTTTCGGGGAAAAAGAAGGGAAGGGGTCCCTCGTTTGGTGCGGCAAACAAAACTCTAGGAAGCCGCATGACTTATGTTGTGTTGGCTTCCGAAACCCTTACCAAGGGTATAAATTGGCAGAACGGGGATCAGCATGGCCCCCGGGAAGTTCTGCTTGCGGTTCTACCCGGGCTGATCATGGTTGAGGTGTCTACCTTGGCTGAAACGTTCTGGCTGTGGTTGAAACCTAAAACGCAGGAAGCGAGTGTTAGTATCCTTGATAATTGTTGGGTGATGGCTTTTTTCGAGGGCTAACAATCTCCCGAGGATCTGTTGCCTATACAACAGATACGTGTACTGTAAGGAATATAAATAAGTGGTGATAGTTGATGGGTGAGTTGGTTTAAGGGCTGATGCTCTTAGTGGGCTTCGGTCTATCAATTCATTAAGCCTTGTCCTCCATTGATTACTGGGAAATTGCATACATGAGGGATTAGAAAGCCCGAACTCCTCAACAAGAAATTGTTCATAAGACCGCAATCATATGACAAGAATTGCTACCTGTGTGAGCCTAGTCAGCCACATGGGGGCGGTGGTGAATCGTGAAAAATTCACTCCGTGGAATTGGTCCACCATCAGGTTAGGCCGTCAAGGCAGGTACTGATGTAAATCATTTTCACAGTTGTCTGCAGTAACACCCAGGGTCTGAGGCACGAATCGAACCTGCGACCTCGAGACTGTTGGTCGAGTACTCTACCAAATCAGCCATCGAGGCACCCTACATCATAATGCCAGTCTTCGACCCCAAAATCATCGTTCTTGAAGCCTCCTCTCTCGACACCACGGTTGCCAGTTTCGCGTCTTTCGCGCTAGTTTTGGCGCTAAAGGCCTCATTTTTCGCCATTTTTTCGCGGTTTTTTTTTAATCTGCTAAAATTGCGGTTTTTTACACTTACTTTTAATATATCTTCAAAAGTCTGTAGGAATTTCAATAGTTTTGAAGGTGATATTGACTCTGTATTGAATGAATATTGTTTTTTGGTATATTTATGTAATACTATGCCGAAAAATCAATATTAAAAAAATTTTTTTTTTGTTGCCGTACAGAGGAGTATTATTATATTATTGTGTGCATTTTCATATAGACCAATGTGTTTTATTTTTGGCGACGAATATTCGCGACCAAAAATTCGTCGTTCGTCGCAGTTGTGTTGTGCTGGCATAAGAGTCTCATAGAAGAATCAGCTTTTTTAACAGTTACTCCCGTGCGAGGGATCGTCTGCGGCTAAAAAATGCGCTCGTAGACGATCAAAAACACTCGTCATTAGATTCCCAGTAGAGTTATCTACAATTGAAAATGCTATTCGGGATAGTATGACATCTGCGATTTATATATTTCGACTACAATTTGCCGCTACAGCCATCTATTGCTAAACGGCGTAAGCAAAGTTGTACACCTAATATACATAAGTATATGTATGTGTGAAGCACATATGTGTGTACAAATGTATTTTTGAACAGCAAATGCTTAAAAGTAATAATAAGTTGGCAGGCCATAAAAAGCGCAGTCAAGTAGCAATCCATGCAGAGTGGTGAATGGACGCTCAAAAACACATTCAGTCCTCAGACAGGCTGGCAAATAGAGACTGTATGGCAAGCATGGTTTCATGCACATGCCCGATAACGGACGGACGGACGGACGGACACACATTAAACAGAATCAAATTTATAATTCCCAGACCTATTAAATAGGCATTACAAAAATGCCAGCATACTCAATCAAATAAAATACGACAACAACAACAACAACACAAAAATAAAAAATCCGAAAAATGTGGAACAATAAAAAAACAACCCCTTTTGGAAAAAACAACATAAAAAAATGTTTCATTCAAAAATATTTGGCACACCGAACGAACCCCCGTTTTCGGTTTATTGAAAGTATTTTTTATTTTTTTATTTTATATTTTTCTTAAGCTCACAGTAAAAATAACAATAAAAACAAAAAATGTAAAAAGAAGGAAATTCTGAAAAAAAATTAGTGCAGCTCATTAGTTTCATTAGGCCCAAACAATCAAACCATAACGTTCTGCTGAATAATTTAATTTCGTTTTGGAAATTTGCTTTTTCAAGATTCATTGAATGTTTTAAGCGGTTTTTTGTTTTCTTTTTCAATATCAAGCAGAACACAAAACAATTTATGAAGTTCTCATAATGGAGTTTTATTTTAAGAACTACATATGTACGACTACATACATACGTATGTATATTTTTGTACAAAATTTGCTGCAGGAAATTGCGCTTACGAGTCGATGAAAATGAAATGTTAATGAATTTTACGCACTAATGAATGCTGTTTTTTTTTTTTTTTTTTGTTTCTTAACAGCTTTTAGAAATTTTTTAATCAGCCTTTTAGGGAAATTATGAGTGGTGTTTGCTTTAACCAGAGTAGTTTCTTTTATTGAATACTCTTCTTTTCAAAGCACAGTGGTTACACATCAAACTGTTTGATCAAATTTATATATGTGTTATTAAAATAAGTTTGACTTAAACTGGATTCACCCATGGTTTTGGAACAAAATTTTTGATCTGAAACATGTTTTTTTTTTTATATGTAGTTTGACGTTTCTCTTTTTGAGAGCGAGAGTGAAAGAGAGTTAAAATTGTTCGGAACAATTTCAGCTCCAATTGGTTTAATTTTATTTTTTGTTCCGAACCAATTGAACTATGCTGCCACCCAGTGCAAACTTTTGTAGTCCTTCATTTATATGGCCTTCTGTAAGGCCTTCTTACACATTTTTTTTCATCCAATACTCATTCTCGCTTGCCTTCTCAGGAAGGCCTTCTAAAGGAAGGCTTGTTTCTAATTGTGTGTATCTACATACGTTTAAAGATACTACATTCTTGTACGCGTACTACATAGTACAAACGTAAGTTTGTAGCAACAAAAATTTATGAACCGTTTAAATAAAAATTCCAAAGAAAAACAGCAAACACAAAAACAGGAAAATGTAGAAATAGAAAAATAAAAAAGATGTAAACTTAAAATCGTTTTGCTTAAAATGCTCTAACGCACGTCGGTCGCATTGTAGATTTTTGTGACATTTTTTGTGTTAAAAATTAAAAAAAGTGATTAAAAGGTCGCTAAGACCAAAAAGCAAATATTCTAACGAAAGTATACTAACAAAGGCACAAATTAAATTGAAATGAGGCCTGTTGAAGAACGCCTTCTATCAGGCCTTCTGAAGAAGAGAACGGGGAAAGCCTTGGCTGGCTAGGACAACGTGTGTAAAAAATATATGAGTATGAAATGCAGTAGCACGGTCTTGTGTCTGCCAAATAAGGTCTAGCAGGCCTATTTAATCCTTCTCTCCGCCACTGGGCAGCTACTTTAAATTTTCAACCAAAATTTAACTGAGATGCCACATCATATTATATGTACACACATATGTATAATAAAATACAGTGTACACGTAAATGTTTTATATTGATTATTCTAAAAACCAAAAGTAAACAACTTTAAAATATGTTGTCATGAATTTCAATGTATCGATTGCACTGAAGCTTATTTTGAGAAAAGAAAAAGCTGCCACCTAGTAACAGTAAGACGCCTCGTTTACATAGTTATTTCATATGGTAGCTTTGTTTATCCAGAACAAATGGCTGAATCGTTTCAGAACAAACTCTCAAAGAGCTAAAATTAGTTCCGAACAAAAATTTAGCTTTAGCACACCCTGCAACAAATACAACCAAGCCATATATGCACATAAAGAATGGTCTGCAACGGGCTAGGATTGACCCAAAACTTACCTAATTATATGGCAAAACGAAATAGAATTTTTAACATAATGATATCCTAGGGCTGGACCATATATAACCCAGATTTGTATTACCTAAGAGTAGTCCCAAAACTACTTCATGCAGTCAGTACTCCTGAAGGTTAGTGACAATACTACTCCAAAGAGTACCACAAATATTTAATTACAATATTACTTCACAGAGTACTCAAGAAGGTTATAGATAATACTACTCCATGTCACAACTCTATGGTACAATACAAAGGAGTAGTACGAAGTATTTCCTATTTTCTTCAACGACCTTCTCTAGCAAACTTCCAACCCTATCCACTCTTTCGCAGATGACAGCGGCATTTGCCATTCGTACTCTTTTAGTTTTAGGCCCAGTCTATCGAAGATCGCTACCAAGAGGCTAAACATGAACGATTCACTGAATAGTGATCTACCATTAATCTCAGAATGGGGTCGTAAAAACCGAGTCACTTTCAATGCTCGTAAAACCCAATGCTGTTTATTAACACACAAACATACGAACGCAGATGCTGCTTCATCTGTACTCATGGATGGTATAAATATTGAGGAATCGGATGCTCTTGATGTTCTTGGAATGAAGATACAGTGTGACGTTCGCTGGACTGAACACATTTTTCATGTCTCTAAAGAAGCACTCAAGTGCTTCGGTGAAACGGTGTAAGATGTACTTCACTCCATCCAACCTCCTTGCTATTTGTATCACCTACATCCTCTGAGTACTGGTCCAAAATAAAAAATAATATAAAAAAATTTGAATTCTTGATCCTATTTGCTTTGACCTTTATTTAATTTAATATTTGCAAACAATTCGTTCAGCTCAAGGTCCTTTTTTGTTTCTTTTTTAAATGTTTAATGTATTTTTTAATATTTCGTCTTCATTTGGAAGACTTCTTCAGGAAAATTTGTTTTTTGTTTTTTTTTTTTTTGTGTAAATTCAAATTTTGTATTGAATTTACACAAAAAAACAAATTTTCCTGAAGAAGTCTTCCAAAGGAAGACGAAATATTGAAAAATACACTAAACATTAAAAAAAAACAAAAAAGGACCTTGAGCTGAACGAATTATTTGCAAATATTAAAATAAAAAAAATAAATCGCAGACCATTTCAGATATTTCCAAAACTTTATGATTGATTTGAAATACAATCAAAACATTTATGAATGGAACTCGATTTCGTTGGACTCGATTTTTGGTGACTCGGTGACACATTTCGGATGTAACGACCGCTATTTCGTGTTTAATTTTGGATCTGAGGTCTTCCAACTTTGTGCAAACAAGCCGGCATAGACCAATGATTTAACGTAGCCACAAAGAAAAGTCTACTGGACTGGTCCATTTCTTAAGATAACACGCTCACTAAACTTACTCCTCAAAAAACCTATTGCAACGTGTGCTGTGTGGCTTGTGGCACCATCCCGTTGAAACCACATGTATTCCAAGTCAATGTGAGATTGGATGGAGTGAAGTATGTTTTTTCAAAAACCGTGCCACTTGAATGTTTCTTTAGAGATGTGGAGAATGTGTTCAGTCCAGCGAACATCACACTGAATTTTCATTCCAAGAACATCAAAAGCATCTGATTCTTCAATATACCATCCAAGAGTACCGATGAAATGCTGCTGTCATCTGCAAAACAGCAACTATGGTTGGAGGTACTTTTTTAAAATATTATACCTAAAAAAGGACATGGATGATCGTCCTTGGACAAATTGAATATTCAGTTAGACGCGCTTTAAAAAGCCTTTCCTTTGATCCCCATATCGTATATCTTGGTAAGGAAGCAGATTCTCAAATTTGCAAAACATGCAAATAGAAGACCTTTTTCGAAATGATCCAGATCATGAGAGGTCAAAATTTGTATGTTGTTACGTATGAGTATAATTTTGGCAACGAATTTGATTGAACTGGATTTTTTCTTTAGAACCTGTGTCACAATCACGAACGTTAACGTTCGCAAACATGTGAAACGTCCAAGAGACATATTTATAGCTGAAAAAATAAATTTTTGTTTATGAGTTGATATACATATGTTTTGCTACGTTTTCTTACACTGTGTTGCCTTTCAGCTCAAAAATGGAACGTCAATAGGATAGTTATTCAAAATGCTTGCGAGCGTTAAGATTAGAAGTCGAGAAACAGGCCTAAAGGGCCTTAAGGGCTTCTTATTATGTTATAAAAATCATTTTCTTTAAATAAAAACATAGAACCATTAGTGTTACATTTAACATTGAAACATTAGGTCATTAGCGTATATTTTTACTTTAACTAACAAAATACACACCCGAAAATTTAAATTTTGCAGTTGCAGAAATATGCAATAAAGCACAAGATTGTGAATCGGGCTATTATAAAATAAAAATCATTTTAAGATTTTTTTTTAAATTTTTGGAAAATGAAGATTTTTCTATGAAAATTTCTGGCATCATTGCATCTCACCCCGATCTCTCAAAAGTTTATCAGCTCAGCCAATAAGTCTTGGAAATAGCGAGTTAGTGTAATATTCTGAAAAAGCAAGAATAACTTTTTAAATGTTATGTATGATCTAATGAAAGCACACTATTTCGATTTTGTTGGCCTAAGTAGGTTTTTTCAAATTAAAAATGAATTTTTTGCCAATAATATTCAGTTCAAGTTTCAGTTAATTTACGCAAAAATTTCTTTTGAAATAATTTAGTTTCAATCGCAGTCAGGAAAAAAAAATTTTTTTGCTACATCATCATCATCATCATCATGATCTGCATAAACGATTGCGCCAAAGAATTGGCGTCAGTTAACATCATCGACGCCATCAATTTTCTCAACAACCTCAAAAGCCACACTGAATATGCAATCAACAATTGAATATCAATAACAACAAAAACAACAAAAAAAGAAGACCAAAAAAACCGAAAAGAAAATGAAAGAAAACAATCAAAACCCACCAACAATAACAACCATTAAAGCAAACAAAACAACATTGGAAACGTGCATTTTTATTGAAATTTGGAATTTTAATTTTGCGATTTATTTAAACAGATTTATGGTGCGAATAGCTTTTGAAAGTTCATACTCAAACCTACAGCTATCGAAATTCGTGATTGTAATGAGTTTTTGTTTAATCAAAAATATTTATAGCTGAAGTGTTTATTTGTTTTATAACTTTAATTTATGCTTTAGAAGTTAAATATGATTTATACGAGTATTTATTGTACAGCTAAAGAAAGCTGAATCACGAAGGATGAAATAGAAAAAATACTGTTCGCACACACATTCAGGCCTGTTCTGATATCACAGTGATTTTGAAGCAGGAACGGTTTTGAAATCATGGAGGTGTTTCCTTGGCGTTCTGATAATCACAAGGCGGCTAATTACCGCAGTCGATCTAATATGAGATATACTAGAAGTTGCGATTTTTTTCCAATTTTTGGGATTCTGTCACGTATTAAGACTGACATTGAGTTCAAAATTTCATGCGAAATTCTGTCAAATAGAAAAGTGATTCGTACGAAATATTTGCGAAAAAAGTTGATGAAGTACTGAGTTCTTGAAGTAAAAATCACGCAAAATGTTTGTTTTGTCAGCTGCGAAATAACAAGGAAAGCTTTTTTCGCACGAAGGACATACAGGTATACTTAAAGTTAAAAAAAAAAGAAAAATGAATAAGAGCACAAATAGGTAATCAATATATGTACATATAAATTTTTTCGTTCGAAATAAGTAACAATCTCAATTTTAGGCTTTAACGAGTAAATAGTATTGAACTTTGCTTTTAACTTTTTATACAATTTACTCGATATCGCAACTTGGAGTAATTCTCTTATGAGATCGACTAAGGGAATCAGCACCCAGATTATAGTCTTTCGGAGTGCTTTTCTTCTGCCGAAATCACAAGCAAAGCCCATGAATCTGATAATCACAGAAGTATTTTTACACAAAACAAAACAGCTGACTGCTAAAGTAAATCAGCTGACTGTAAAGTAAATCACGGAGCTTACCAAACAAAATAAAAGCCATGCCTTCAATAATCTGTGAATTTTTACAGCTGGTTTATCAAAAAAATAAAATATTATTGCATAAATTAAATGTACAACTTTGCTTCCACCGTTTTGCAATAGATGGCTGTAGCGGAAAGTGGTAGTCGAAATATAGACATAGTAGATGTACAATAACCTTGAGTATTTTTAAACCGAACACCATCGAAATATTAGTGGATTTGTGTCTGCATCATAAAGTTTTTCTCGATCAAACATTGCAATGTCAAATTCTCGCCATTCGCGGAAGGTTTTAATTTTCTGCTTTAATATGAAAAAATTTGCAGCTGAGGTTCATCGAATGCTATCAAATACCTGTAGTAAGACCGCTATTCGTAAAAGAACGATCCGAGAGTGGTTTCAAAGCTGCAAGAACGGTGATTTTGACGTCATGGTGGTGTTGGAGGCACTCACACAGCGGCGATGCTCCAGTGAGTGGATCAGCGCTGCAAAATGATCGCATATTATGTAAACACGTTTATATTTCGGGGATCTCGTTAATACTAAATCCATTGTATTAACGATAGAAGAGATTAACGCAACTCACACTGCGTCGGTGCTCCAATGAGTTAATAGATGGTATCTACTGCCATCAACAAACTTCTTCACTCTCTCTTGCAAACGGTCGAGTATTCCCAAAATAAATTTTGACACACCGATGCAAACATGAGAGCTGTATTCCATTTTTGGTCGACTATGTATGGTATAAAATGCTTCTTTTCAGACGTAAATTTATTGTAAAGTTCGTCGTGTACTACGAATTTTACCCGTTACCGTAATTGAGTGCTTTATTTTTTACGACGAATATTCGCGCCCAAAAATTCGCCGTCGTCCTAGTTGTGTTCTTAGCGTTAGTTATGTAAGGTTGCAGAGAAGGGACACTATGACAGACAGACGAAAGGACGGACGGATGTTCATTGCAGCAGTAGGATCAAACAAAATAAGAATTCTATGAACATGATTACGTTTTTGTTGATTAATGACTAAATTGTCTGTATCGTTTTCTTGCTTTTGTAAAATCATTTATTGGAAAACCCTTAAAAATTATCATCTTTATTTGCCATCACGTGTTTTCATCACCAGCGATGGCATTAACTTCTTCAGCTACAAAAGACAAAATAAGAAAAATAAAAACCTGTATAATGTTTCTTTAGATTGAAATCCATGAATTTTGATTTCGCTTGTGGGCTCTTAACGTTGTTTTCGTTCTGCCTCTTCTGCCTCGTAAAGATGATTGTGTGGTGCGAGTACTAAACGTTACAGCGAATACAATCTGAACAAACGACTGCATTCAATGTTTATTAAGCACTTTTAGTGACTTTGACAAAAACAACAATTACAACGACAACACCAACAACAACAGCAACAACAACAACGCCAAACATAAGAAAGTGCCTTTAATTCTTCTTGTTACACTTAATGGGGTTTTTTTTATGACTTGACACTTTGTCAGGTGATGCAATTGCTTGTCACGTAAAGTGTACGCTAATGAATTATATACGGATTTAGTTGAGAAAAATCAACACCAGACAAGAGGAACAAAAAATAAATAAAGAAAAATAAAACAAATAAAGGAAAAAGAAGTAAAATCGCTTTTAGAATTCTAATTTCTAAACAGGCTGAAAATTCTTTTACAATTTATATATTTCTGTATTCCCGCGTGACATTAAAAATTATCAACTTGTAGCTGAACATGAAAAAGATCTTTTTATTGCAGTCGTTGTATTTGTGGATGGATGGTTGTTGGATGGTTGATGGTGACGTCGGTGGGCAGGAGGTCGGTTTGGTTTTACGATCTTTGCTGTAGGGGATGTTAAAATAAAGCGCCTTGTAATAAAAATTAATTAACTTAATCTTTAAAGTTGTTTTTAGTTGAGAAATTATTTTTATAGCCGCCATAAAAATTTATCAAGATACGAGGGCTGATTTATTTGGAAGTTGTTTACAGAAATACAAAAAATGTAGCTGTTAAGTTAATTACAAACATATGAATTGTGTGTTTAAATTATTAGTTCGGGATTGGGTAACATTTGCTTATGAAGCATTCAAACTTCGTACAACAGGTGGAGGGGGGGTTCAAGTTTGAAGTTACACAGAGATAGTGCCGTAAATTAAATGGCGACAAAATATAATGAAACAAGATTGTTTTTCAACTTTATGTTCCGGGCTAGTAAATTTTTAAATTGTCTTGTTGTCTCTAAAGCGGCCCATACACGTTTCAATTCAATTGAGAATTGAGTCTTTCAACTGAATTGATTATTGTTCACACACTTCATAAACTGAATTGAAAGATTTTCATTTAACTATTAAATTCAATTAAATTATAGACAATTTTAAAAATATATAACGTTCTCTTTGCAAAAACACTGCAAATATAAATTTTAAGACTTGATCAAGAGACTTGAACACACACAACACAATCGAATTGAAAGACTTGCTAGTCAAGTTGAAAAAATCAAAACATTTTAATTTTTGTTCAACCAACTCCACAACTGCCAAACTAATCAACTGACAAAGCCATACACGCTTTGATTCCGACAACAACCGACTCAGTTGCCAACTGAGTTGAAACGTGTTTGGGGCGCTTAAAGCTTTCCATAATTTTGGTGAGAGAATGTCGGCCTAAAACTGAACTCCCTATGCTCGCGAGTATGGGATACAAAATTCCATTGCTGCAACGCCCTCAGATATACACAAGAGAAATCATGGTGATAACAACGAAGTTATACATTTAACAATGAAGTAATGCATTTGCTTTCTTTACAATCAGTGTTGCCAGACGATAAGATTAATATTTTTTTCTGGTGTATTTTTTTCTGCCGCTAATATTTAATTTTTTTTTTAAATAAAATAGAACCAAAAACACACGAGTTTTCTTATGATATGTAAAAAAGATTTCTGCAAAAGATTTTTTGAAACAGAAAAAATATGATAACACTACAGGTAGGCGCAGAACTACCTCTAGGGTTTTTTTAGTATATCTATATTTTTTATTTTTATTTCAGAAGCAGATTTAGAGAATTTAACATGACACACTATACAACAGAACAGCGATAAAAAATGTAAAGGACAAAAATGCTCTGTTATGCAACCTCTTTGGCACTAATTCACTGCCAGACTTTTTTCATGCACATGAACATGTACAAAGACTGGAAGACAAAACACAAATGAGAAACTGTGTTCTTTCACCATTTTATTATCCTCTCGATTTATGGGTTTGCTATTGAAATTCTGTAAAATCGGTTCACATATAGTTGAGATATATTCAAAATACCGAAAAAAATCCATTTTTTTTTTGCAATTTTGTATGAAAATTTTTGAAAATAATAATGTTTTGCTTTAAACTTCACTCAATTATTAAGCAATGACACGGCAAAAAAAAAAAATTTTTTTTTTCTTCGATATCGGTCCACATACATATATCCAAGCCTAAGCCGATTTTTTAATGAAGATGTCGTGTAAGGGACTTATTTTAATCGAAGCTTAAAATAAGCGAAGCTTAAAATAAGTCTTGGTAATAAAAATAGGTGACTTGAATAGAGAAACATTTCGATATCGGTCCATACATACCCGAGATATAGCCAAAACCGATTTTCCATGAAAAAGCGAACCTAAACACCTTCTTTTTGCTTAAAATCTGTTCTGGTAGTAAAACGAAGTTATTAAAATTTCCGAATTCGTTCCTTATATATCCCAGATATAGCCTAAACCGATTTTTCCATGAAAATGTCGCGTAAGCGAACCTAAGAATTTTTTTGTTTCTTTAAATCAGTTCTGGTAATAAAAGCAAGTTTTGGTTATAAAAACAGGTTACTAAAAATACAAATTTCCGATATCGGTCCATATATATCCGAGATATAGCCTAAGCCGATTTTTCAATAAAAAAAATTGTTTTTGTTTAAAAGCAGTTCTTATTATAAAAGGAGGTTATAAAATACAGAAATCCTCGATTCCGTTCTTCTAAAAGTTATTTTGAAAAAGGTTCGTTAGATTTCGGAATTTTTCATTTTTGTCCCATTTTGCTAAAAGTAACGTTTTTTGGTTGGACAACGAAATAGCGCAATGTTATATAAATGACAAATTCTTGTGTATTATAATTAATGTATTGTTTATTTTTAACTTCGCTAATTAAAATGGGCAGAGGACCCCTGCACGCAAGAGCAAAAAAAAAGTTATTTGGGAACTCCTGCAAAGAAGTACAAACCAAATGAAAATATCCGAAATTATTAGATGTTCCCGAAAAATTATTTACAATGCCATTAAATGTATTAGTTCAAATGCAAATTTGCTTAATACGAAGAAGAATCGGAAGAAACCACCGTGAAAGACAACGAACCGTTAACACAAGGCAAGGTTAGAAAAAGTAAGTTAGATCCTTTCAAGTCCTCGAGAAAAAATGATGACTGAAAAAATTAGGAATTTGGGTTAAATGTATCCAGTAGGCATATACGAAGACGTCTGAATGAAAATAATCTTTATGGCCGAGTCAGCAGAAAATACTTGCTCCTAATAAAAAAGAATATAAAAGACCGTTTGTGTTTGGCCAAAATGCTCAAGAATAAGGACATCAAATTCTGGAAACGAGTCCTTTTTACAAATGACCCCAAAATAACTCCGATTGGAAAAACATTTGTACATCGAGGAAAAAACTTAGAATTCAAGACCCGTTATATTGCAAAAAGGAGGTAATCTGCAAGAAAGTGATCCCCAAGATCACTTTCTTGGCATTGGACTTGGTCTCTAGAAAAAAATAAATGGAAACAAGGATAATTTCTTTTACCTAAATATATTGAGAAATACTATGTACACGCAAAGAAAAGGCAGTTAGAAATATGATTACGGCAACATTAGTTTATATGTCATAATATTGTGCATTATTATTAAAAACAGCTTATTTTCGATTTATTAATAGTTTATTTCCCCATAAACATGGTTTTTTTTTGCATTTCAGTAAATCTATTATTACCACCAACCAATTTCCAAATATGGTTGTATACAATATTAGTATTGCATGTAATTTTTTTTAAACAACAATATCTTTTGTTACACCCAATACTAAAATATTTGTTTTTATCATATGTAAGCAAAGTTTGTTCACATGTAACAAATATAAGTTTCCAAAATAAACTTAATATTGTCAGCATTTTTCATTTTAGTTTTTGACATGTAATTTTCTTTTAGTTTTGTTTTTTATGAAGAAAGATGTGTTTTGTTTTTTATAATAAATTTTTTTTTTTTATCTAAAAAAAAGTAAAAAGGAAAAGACTGCAAATTAAAATTGTGCAGAAACACATTCGAAGGGTTTGCGGAAATCAAAAGGTATGTTGGAATATTAATATGTTATTTTTTGTATGTATGTTGTTATAATAATATACAATTATTGACGAAATACTTAATAAATTATTTTTATTTCAGCTAGGAGACACTAAAACCTATTGAGAACGAAGTCATTTGCACTTATGAGACCCCAAAATTTTTTTGCAGATTAACTTTGATTATTTTATTTCATCAAAGTGTATTAAATGTTTTTATTTTGATTTATTTTCTTTATGTATTCGAGTATTACATAAATAAGTAGTTATAAATAAATAAAATATTATTGTTTCTCATGAAACGGCCTCTTTTTAATTAATATGGCTGGTTATGACCTAAATATGGTTATATGCCAATAAGAAAGTTTGTGATATTAGTGTGGTTATTTAATGAAAGTGATGTGGTTGGTAATAATAACGTGATTAGGTATGATATTAATATGGTAAATTTTAATAATACTGTGTTTGATTACAATTATATCACCGTTGGATATCTCGCTTACAAAACTATGGTGACGCAAATCAATGGCATTAAAATATAACAATGTACCAACCACATAATTCAACAATAGTATGTTGCCCTTAGAATATTGTCATATCAACCATATATTTTTTTCTACGTGTAGTCATGTTACTTTGAGTTCATGACCCTGAACTGGATCTTTATGTACGATAATGGCCCAAAACAAACGGTAAAATTAGTGGAAAATTGACTCTGCAGAAAAGATTTCAATTTTTTATTGGTTCGCACAAAGTCCCGGTCCTAACTCCATACAAAATTTATGGAACGATGTTAGTTTGAAAGTTGGGCAGAGAAAAACTAAAAACTGCGATGAACTTTGGGAAAGAGTAAGGGAAGCGTGGAGCTGTATTCCTTTGGAGTGAAACCAAACCACCATTACTTTCTATATCGTAAGTAAAAAGTAATAACATTTTAGTTTACAGTCTGATGAGAATATGATTACATTTAATGAAACTGAATTTTTATCCAATTATCTCGTTGGATTTTATTGGCACAGTTTTACATATTTCGTAAATTAACCTTAAAAAAAATTCTAAAGAAACATTAAAAAACTATTATAATAATGTTGGATATGTTTATAATATCAAAATTAACTAGAATTTTAAATTAACAAATAAACTCAAAAGAAATCATCTGTCCCTTCACCAGCCCGTTTTCGGGTTATTTATTTAAAAACTAGTCACGTCTTATCAGTTGAAAATCTTAATGACTTTATCTGTTCTAATGATAAACAAGTAGTAAAACTCTTTTTTCAAAAGAGCAAAAATTTTAACATTTTTAAAATGTATTTAATTTTTTTTTTTTTTTTGGTCTGTTAATGATTTTGTTTCTTTTTTTTTCATTATATTTTTGTCTGCAAGTGGTTGGTATCTGTTTTGAACAATTTAAAACATTTATTTCATTTTATGTATTTTTATTCTTTTATTTTTGTAAATGAACAAGAATAAATTGTTTAAGCAGAAAAATACAAAAAGCTTCTTTTTCTAAATGTAGTTTGTTTCATTTAATTTTATTTATTTATTTTTTTTTTTAATGGCTTTTTGAACTTGTTGGCAAAATGTTTTCCCATTTCTTGAATACGTCCCCGTACAAGTTAAAAATGTTTCTCTTTGTTGGTCTTTAAAATTAATTTCTAAAAGAAAAAAGAAAAAAAAAATTCTAAGAGGGGGTAAAGACTTTTAAGAATTATAATTTATGATTGTGCTGTGTTATTTTATGTTTGAAGTACTGACATCTTAAAGTAATTAAGATTTTTTTATGCTTTTTAGCAAAACATAAAAGAATCCTTTGAACTGTGTAAAAAATTTGTGGAGACAGACTGTTGGCTTTGTAAATGAGTTAAAACAAAAAACATTTTATACGGCATTTGTAAAATATTCTTCTCTCTGCTAAATTAATTAGATTTGAAAAAAAATATGAAAATTGTTATGCATACACAGAAAAAATTTTTTTTCGTGTTCAATAGCGGAATTCGTTGAATCAATTAATAAATTGTTTGAATGCGGATCTGTAACGGAATTCGTGGATTCCAACAAAGGTTTAGTAAATATAACTATTGATTTGTTATTATATAACTATTTAATTTGTTTAAACAACAACAAAATACGATATCCCAGGTTATTTTTGTTGGATTAATAATGTCTTACCAATATGGTTAATATGTCTTACCAAAATTCAAAGAATTTAAAAAAAAGTTAAATTTTGTTGTAGTCATAAATCCAATGATTTTTTTTAATGAAACTATGAAACTTAATGAAACCATTCTGATGGAACTATTTCATAATATATATGAAGTTTCATGTGTGAAAAGTTTTCATTGGATTAATGAAAAATATTTAATGAAACAGTTTCATTAAATATATGACGCATAATTCTTTCAGTGTAGGGGAAAATAGCGATTTTTATACGCTATATTAGGGATTTCACAACAAATCTCCTGGCAGCACTGGTCTTGTAAGCCACATTGCGAAGGCAAGAGATAATGAAAATAATGCACGATTTTAATAATTTTCTTGCTTTGCAATAAATTCTAATACTAACGTCAGGATTAAGATAATTAAGGTCGCCAGATCTCTAAAATTCGTATTGGCAAGTGGAACCCTTCAAATAATGTCTTTTTTTGGTGTTTAAAATCAATAACGATTTTTTAATATGCTCAAAAATTAACATTTGCAAGATAATTGAATACGAAAATAGAAACAAATTTCAGTTTTAAACAGCCGTTAGAAGTTCTTTTAAATACTTTATTAATTGAATAAAATCAAAAGGTGTGTAAATTGTTGGCGCAACTAGCGTTTCATCGACAAAGACAGAAATCTAAAAGATAAAAAAACAAAAATCCAAAACATCAGGAATCATGATGGAAACATTTTAAGACTCTTGTATTCTTAAACATGCATTGCAATGTACTTCTTGTACGAGTATGTTTGTTTTGCTGCCATCACACTTGTACATGTTAATGAAGACTACATGCTTAGAAAGCAGACTTAATGGCACATTTAAGCCACTTGTAGTCGTCGAACAAGCACCAACCCATAGTTGGCTCAATAGCAAAAGCAAAAAAATACTAAAACACAAATAATTAAAAAGATGTCGACAACAGAGACTAAAAGAGTAACACATGAACTTCAATGCACTGAAGGATGAAGCTCACATTTTACATTTAAAATTTCACTTATTATCTTACGCTGGAGTTTTGGGGAATATTTTTTGAGAAGTGTAAATTAGAAGCGAAAACAATTATTTTAGGAAATATTTTATTTGTTTGCTAGAGTTGCCTCTAAGTCTTTTAACAAATGACCTAGAAGTTCCCCTCTGATCGAATTATTTATAAATGATATTTACTTGCAAGCAGTTGACCACTCTCCTTGGCACAGAAGATTAAGTTTTACGGCCGATGGCCGTGGTTGAAGGGCTGACATATTCTGTTTGTGGTTTAGATCATAAATCGCAGGGAGAGGTTATTAGTATTCCCTGATTTTTACGGTGCATGCCAATTTTCGGGGAACTAATTTTAGTCCCAAAAATGCTGTTGTTTCTTTTTTTATCTTGGGCCACTACTCAGGGAATGACTACTACATATACAGGTTATGAGGAGGTGAAAAGAGGGAGTAGTGTTTGTGGACATTTGACTTGAACTTTTCAAAGTTATATGTAACAGGAAACACGCCTGTATGCAACTTGTTCCACAGACGAAGCGTACAGTTGATAAGCGAATTTTCTCTGTAATATGTTGTGCGATTTGCTGGACAGTAGTGGACAAGATTTACATCAGCACTTGCCTTTACGACCCTATCTGATGATAGACCAATTCCACGGAGTGAATTATTCACGATTCACCAGCGCCCTCGTGTGCCTTATAGGCTCGCACAGGTATGCCATATCAGCAACTTCTTACTCTAAACTAACTAAAAAGAAATACAAATAACGAGTGATTTTTTTGCTATTATCTTTTTGGCAACACTAGTTTTGACAGCTCACGCACGTTTTGTATCTTGTGTCACTGTCAAACATCTTCAGTTTGGTCTATAATTTAATCATGAATCGTCTTACAAACGAACAACGCTTGCAAATTATTGAATTTTATTACCAAAATGCGTGCTCTGTTAAGAAAGTTCATCGCGCGCTTCTTCCATTTTATGGTCAGTTTAATCGACCTACTGAGGCTTCTATTCGGGCTATTGTAAAAAAATTTCGCACCAAATTTACATTGTTGGACATTAAACCACCAACACGCTTACGTAGAGTGCGAACTGAAGAAAATATCGCAGCCGTATCGGCCAGTGTTGGTGATGACCGTGAATTATCGATTCGGCGCCGTTCGCAGCAATTGGACCTCTGTTACTCCACTCCATATTTTGCGGAAGGATTTGGGTGTGAAGCCTTATAAGATACAGCTGGTGCAAGAATTGAAGCCAAACGACCTACCACAACGCCAAATTTTTGATGAATGGGCTCTTGAAAAGTTAGATGAAGATCCACTTTTTTATCGAAGAATTGTGTTCAGCGACGAGGCTCATTTCTGGTTGAATGGATACGTGAACAAGCAAAACTGCCGTATTTGGAGTGAAGAGCAGCCAGAAGCATTGCAAGAGCTACCAATGCATCCACAAAAAACAACCGGTTGGTGCGGATTATGGGCTGGCGGCATCATTGGGCCGTATTTCTTCAAAGATGATGCGAATCACAACGTTACTGTGAATGGTGAGCGTTACCGTGCGATGATAACAAACTTTTTTTTGCCCAAAATGGAAGAGCTTGACTTGCATGATATGTGGTTTCAACAAGACGGTGCCACATGCCACACAGCACGCGAAACAATGGACCAATTGAGAGGCGAGCTCGGTGAACAATTTATTTCACGCTTGGGACCAGTCAATTGGCCGCCCAGATCGTGCGATTTAACGCCTCTAGACTATTTTTTGTGGGGCTATATTAAGTCTAATGTCTATAGCGACAAGCCCGCTTCGATTGACGCACTGAAGGCCAACATTGCCAACATTATTCGTGAGATACCGGCCGAAATGTTGGAAAGAGTATGCCAAAATTGGACTAAGCGGCTGGACCAATTGAGGCGCAGCCGCGGCCAACATTTGCATGAAATAATCTTCAAACATCAAATTATATCGACCCAACTATCGATCCAAATAAATATTTCATGCATTTTTCTGAATTTTATGTGTTTTTTTTTTAAATTTCCGATAGTTCTTATAAAATCACCCATTACAAGTATTTCAAATACTTGCCCAGCTCTGCTTACAGTACAGGTATCTGTTGTAACGGCAACAGACCCCGAAAAAAGCCGCACACTAAACAATCATCAGGGATACTAACTCCTCCCTCTTGTGTTTTAGGTTTCAACCACAGCTAGAACGTTCCAGCCAAATTAGGCACCTCAACCATGATCAGCCCGGGTTGAACTGCAAGCAGAACCACCCGGGTGCATGCTGATCCCCGTTCTGCCAATTTATACCCTTGGTAAGTGTTTCGGAAGCCATCACAGCATAAGTCATGCGGCTTCCTAGAGTTTTATTTGCTACAACGAACAAGGCACTCCTTCCCCTCTTGAACCGAAAAACAGAGTGCCTGGTTAGGAATACTTCAAGGCAAAACCTGTTTCCCGGGGGCGATTTGTCGGACAATCGACCACAAATGAATGAGCTCTAGACGATGAATGCGTCTCGCGCTAAAATATATGAGTTTCGTGAACAATGTGTCTAATCTCATCAGAGAAAAACTCCATTGTAACGATAAAACATAGAAACGCACCCCACACTTCGGCGATGCTCCAATGAGCCAATAGAGGTGGATACTCTACTATCGGCGATAAGCTTCTTCGCTCTCTCTCTCTCTCTCTCTCTCTCTCTCTCTCTCTCTCTTGCACACGGTCGAGTAACAATAAAATAAACTTTGAGGTACCTGGCCAGAGCATTAGATCGGATATAGGTGATATAAGTAGTAAGGAGGTCGGATGGAGTGAAGTACATCTTCCACCGTTTCCAAAATCTGAGACCCTGTTTAGAGATTTAAATAATATCGCATTGTATTTTCATTCCAACAATATCAAGAGTGTCCGATTCCTCAATATTTATACCAGCCATGATGAACCAGCATTTGTGGTCATGAGTTTGTGCTGGTTACGAACACAGAGTCTGACGGGCCAATTTTTACGGCCCCATTTGGGGTCAGCAAAAGATATCTATAACGTAAGGAACCAGAAGTGGTAGACGGAGGAAAGTTGTTTAATGGCTAATGTTCTTTTTGGGCTTCAGACAACAACATCTCGACGCCTAGCCTTCCCCTAACTTTCTAGAGAATTTCATATAGGAGGGATTAGAAGGTCCGATCTTCTCAGCAAGAGATTTGTTCATGTGGCCACAAACATATTACAGAATGTGAAATTGATTTACATCAGCACCTGCCGCAGCGACCTAATCCAATGATGGGCAATTCCATAAGGTGAATTATTCATGATTTTGCAGCGCCCCAGTGTGGCAGAGTGAAGAGTTCGGTACTTCTAATCCCTCCTGTATGCAATTTTCCAGACAGGCAATGCAATACAAGTCTTAATGAGTTAGTAGGCCAAAGCAAATTAAGAGTTCTTAACCAATCCACCCATCTAACTATCCTTATAGGTTCCTTACATTACAGAAAACAGCCTTGTCAGCCTCATCTGATAAAAATCAATTCCATGAGGTGAACTATTCATAATTTACCAGCGCCCTAGTGTGTCTTGCCTGCACTTACTGAAGAGTTCGGTAGTTCTGATCCCTTTTATATACAATTTCCCAGTCTTAATGAGTTGGTAGGTCAAAGCAAATTAAGAGTCCTTCACCAATCCACCCACCTCACCATCCTTATTGGTTACTTACATTACAGAATACAATCCTAAAAAACCTGCATGTACCGTAATTATCAGGGACGTTACCAGAAACTTACAACCAAAGTAGCCAACTCAACCATTATCAGCGCCACGATAGATAGAGAAAGGGTCCTCTAGAAGACTTTTCCGATTACTTTCTGCTAATTAACCCTCCATAAAAAGTTCGGAAGCCCAATATAACATATAAAATGTGACTTCCTAGAAATGTATTTGCTACAACGAGCGAAGAACTTCTACCCCTCTATGCCCTAGAGAGCAAAGTGCCCTTATTAGGCATATACCAGGGCAAAAGCTGCTCTCCGGGGGTACAAAAATATGATAAGAAACTATCACCTTTGCGAGTCTTGCAAGCCACGTGCGAAGGCTGATGAACTGATAAAAATGAAATAGTTCACTCCGTGGAGTTGATTCTATTCGGAAGGTGCAGATGTAAATCAATTATCATAGGAGTATCTATCTCCACTACGCGCATATATCCGGCCGCAAATCAACTTCAACTATCACATTTATGGAGGTGCCTTATTAAAATCTATTTTAGAAGAAAAGTACAGTGTGTCAAAAAGACCGACGAACGGGAAAGGTCATCGATAACAATAGCGTATCTTACATTACATGATAAGAAATACTGTCTTGTGTGCTGATCCCATCAATTTAAAAATAGCTGCAACATCCTGTGGCTGAAAGTGAATTTAATACGCCAGCATTTAAAATATAATTTAATTCATATACGACTCCACGTGTGTCAAACGGTTTAAGATCAATTAGCTTCAAATTAAAGTTGTTAATATTTTATCATTTCAATTATTGTAAAAATCATAATTTTATTCTTTTGCTTTTATTGCGCAATTTTTTCCAAAACCAAATATTCCTTTTTTTTCTTGTTTTTGCCACCAAGTGGCACTTTAATTCATATTTTATTCTTATATAATTTTAGGACAATTCTCAACACCATTGGTAGTGTCATTAAAATCAACTATTTCTTTTATAGTTTTACTTTTATTGTCAGCAATAAACTTAAAAGGATATTAAGCCATAAAAACAAAAATCGAAAAACAAAAGGAAAAAGTAGCAGCATGTAATAAAATTTGAAGTTAGTGAATAAAAACTCTTTTTAAGGAAACATTTTATGGAGTTTTTAGTCATAAAAACTAAACAAATTAACTACTCGAACAACTTGTCAGGGTTTTGGGGGTCATGACGAACACAATGACTATAAACTGCGTATTTAATTACAAAGTTTTTACGGACTTATTCGAGAATGCGAACAAAATATTATGATAATTGAGATTGAGAATAGAAGACTTTATTTGTATGAAAATTTTTAAGTAATAAATATTTTAATAGTACTTTTGTGTGATTTTACACGAACTAGGGACGAACAATTTTGGAGCACAAAAAATGTTGCCACATATTGGTGAAGAGAAAAAATTATTTTCTTGTTAGAAATTAGAGAACGTCGATTTCAATGCACGTAAGACCCAGTGTTGCCTGCTTAGGAATAGATGCACAGCGGCAGTTATTGAACAATAAAAATTGATTTATGTATGATATTAACTAATTAGTTGTGAGTTCGAGTCCAAATTCAGTCAAGAAGAAGAAGGATTATTTTTTAATTATAACAATAATTGCTGCGAAACAATAAGATCAAAGAAAAACAGAAAAATAATTGAATACCATATAGCTGGGGAACAACTAGCTGTTACATAGTCGCTACACTACTCATCAGCACCCACTGGGACAACAATTGCATATACAAGGTGGCGCAAAAGCAATCCTCCTATCAGAAAATGCTATAAATTTTGCGATGGGACCCTAATTTCAGTTCTGTTTTGACATTTGTGTAGTAAGCACATGCGAAATACACGTTAATAAACAATGTTAGCTACACTGCTCCAGAACGCGGAATATTGGTGACTATTTATTTGACCCCAAAAGGAAGATGATTTTTCATCAAAAATAATCATGAGTGATTTTTTTTCTTTGTTTCAGTCAGTTATTTATTGAATCTTCACAAAGTGAACTAACAATAAGTATTCAAATCTTAATACTAAATACATAAAATTAATTAAGTCCAGCCAATGCTAGACAAAAAATGTTTTATTTTGCACGGCCAATATCGATAAAATCACCTATTCTGATTCTGATGGTGGCAAGGGTATCCCTCCTTCTCAACCGAGAGTGGCAATTTACTGATATCGTTTTTACAGTTGTGAAAAGATTGAGATCAGCACCTGCCTTGCGGCTTAATCTGATGATGGACCAATTTCACGGAGTGAATTATTCACGATTCACCAGCACCCTCGTGTGGCTTACCAGGCTCACACAGGTAGCAATTCTTGCCATATGATTGCGGTCATATGAGCAACTTCTTGTTGAGGAGTTCGGGCCTTCTAATCCCTCCTATATGCAATTTTCCAGCAATCAATGGAGGAGAAGGCTTAATGGGCTTAGTAGGCCGAAGCCCACTAAGAGCATCAGCCCTTAAACCAACTCACCCGTCAACCATCACCACTTGTTGTATAGGCAACAGATCCTCGAGAGATTGTTAGCCCCCGAAAAAAGCCACACACCAAACAATTATCAAGGGTACTAACACTCCCTTCCTGCGTTTTAGGTTTCAACCACAGCCAGAACGTTTCAGCCAAGGTAGGCACCTCAACCATGATCAGCCCGAGTCGAACCGCAAGCCGTTCTGCCAATTTATACCCTTGGTAAGGATTTCGGAAGCCAACACAACATAAGTCATGTGGCTTGCTAGAGTTTTGTTTGCCGCACCAAACGAGGGACCCCTTCCCCTCTTTTTCACGAAAAACAGAGCGCCCAAGTTAGGAATACGTCAAAGCAAAACCTGTTCCCCGGGGGATTCGTCTTTTACAAGAGGAACACAGAGATCCTTATGAATTCGTGAGTTTTTTTACGTATCATGGAGCTGCAGTAATCGTTCGAAGAATCTGATTTTGTCGCCTTTGAAATTTTTCAATGTTAGAAGTTGAGCCGGTGCCCCATAATTGAATTCCATAGCACCATATAGGCTTTAGAACTGCACCATATAGGCTTTAGACTTCCACGTCACCTTACGGTCGAGATGAATTCATGAGTGATGAGGCCGATTTCCCTCTGAGCGGGTACGTAAATAAGCTAAATTTACGCTTCTGGGGCACTGAAAATCCGCGTGGTACCCACGAAAAGCTATTACACCCGCTCAAAGTCACTGTATGGAGTGCTGCTTTCGCTGGAGGAGTCATCGGACCTTTTTGCTTCGAAGATGTCGCGGGTCAAACGGTTACTGTCAATGGTGAGCGCTACAGAGCAATGATCAACGAATTCTTTTTGCTGCAACTTGGTGAATTGTGATTGGAAAACATGTGGTTCCAACAGGATGGTGCTACGGCTCACACTGCACGTGCCACAACCGATATGCTGAAAGATGCATTTCCCGGGCGCCTAATCTCCCGTTTTGGCGATTTGCACTGGCCAGCAAGATCGCCTGATTTGACCGCTGCAGACTTCTTTTTGAAGTCGCGGGCTTATGTCAACAAGCCTCTCTTTTTGCCACAACTTGAGGAATTGGGATTGGAAAACATGTGGTTCCAACAGGACGGTGCTATGGCTCACACTGCACGTACCAAAACCGATATGCTGAAGGATGCATTTCCCGCGCGCCTAATCTCCCGTTTTAGCGATTTGTACTGGCCAGCAAGATCGCCTGATTTTACAGCTGCAGACTTCTTTTTGTGGGGCTTTTTGAAGTTGCGGGTTTATGTCAACAAGCCTCAGACTCTTGCAGCTCTTAAAGACAATATCGTTCAAGAATGTGAGGACCTATCGCCGGAAGTTTTGGCCAATGTTATGGAAAATGCTATCAACTGTGGCGGCGGCCATTTACATAACATCATATCGACTTGATGTAAAAAAATTAAAAGACCACATAAAAATAATCCCCAAGAAGAATCAAAGTTTTTCATTTTTTTTTTCTCTAAATTACAGCCAAAAAATCGGAAGGTTATTTTTGCACCACCCTGTATGTAATCAATATGTGACAAACATATAACGTAAGAATAATTAAAGAGCTCGGTGGCTGAGTTGGTTAAGCGGCCGTATTAAAAATACATCATGTTCACCTGATCGCGAGTTCGAATCCCAGTGGGTGCTGATGAGTAGTGTAGCGACTACGCAACAGCTAGTTGTCCCCCAGCTATGTGGTGGTATTCAATTATTTTTCTGTTTTTCTTTGGTCTTATTGTTTCACAGCAATTATTGTTATGATTAAAAAATAGTCTTGACTGAAGTTGGACTCGAACTCACAACTAATTAGTTAATATCGTTCATTTGTATATAGCTAAAAGTTCACTTATTAATATACATATTTACAAAAATTTATTTATTTGTATTATATTATAAGTTGGAAACAGTTTATACCCTTACCTAATAATAGCTGATATTATGCAAGTGTATATATGTCTTTATAATGTTTTAGTTTTATTACAATTTAATACTTTTTTAATGGTCCACCATCACTATTATATCGTACTATTTGCATTTTAGATGACTGTCTCTAATAATCCCAATATTGACGATGATGATGATGCTGGTGGTGGTGACTATGACGACAGTGATGATCATGGACATGTCTGAAATTGTAAGTGTGTGTGTGTGTTTTTTTTTTCAACAATTTTAAGCATCCAACAGTCACTGGCATGAGATAATCATCATCGTCGTCAGAGCCTGCAGCAGCAGCAAGCATTAACGTTTCTCTGTGTTTGTTTTGTGTAAAAGTATTTCAATCATGTGAGTTAATATTTGTTATCGAACCATCATGAGTTCTAACAAACATTACGATTATTATAATGACGTCGATAGCAATGATGATGACGGCAAAGTTTATTATCTGTGACAATCAGTTGAATATGTTTTTCTGCCGTTTTAAAACATACAACATAAAATTTAAACATCGAATAAAATACAATTTTTGAAAAAAAAAAAAAACTTAAAATGCACGTTACAATGCGACATTAAAGAGACTAAAAGCGAAAAAAGCAGAAATAATAATCATGTAAACCGTCAGTCATTTAGAGTTAATGGATTTTTAACACAAAAATGTAATGTTGTCGCCAATTCTGTTGTTTTTTCTTTTTTCTTGTTTGAAAAAAAAAATTTTTTTTTTTGTTTTTCCGGTCATGCCAAAGCCATTTCATTTATTTTTCAAAAACATTGTAAAGAGTTTAAGTCTTCGTAAATATGAATGACCCAGTTGACCAAATCATCATTAACAAATTATGGTGGCTAAAATCGTGTGAACTGCCAATTTTTAACTTACAACGTGGTCAGAAAAACCATTTTCAATCAATTGTAAGGCGACAATGTTGTCAGGCATCTGACAATCGTGAGAACACTCTTCGTCGGCATTGCCAGATAATTGACTGGTATTGTAAGCTCAGTTTTAATTGTCAGATGTATAAAATTAATGCACCTGACAATGGCATCATTGTCAGAAAAAGTTAGATAGGCAACACTGCCAAACAGATCGTTGTTGATATACATAAGTGGCAATGCCTTACAACATGTCTGGCAATTTTTTTCATCTAACAATCTGACAACCGTGTGAACTGACAATTTTTGTTGCCAGATGAATTATTTGTCAGACCATAGTCTGACAATGAAATTGTAAGATTTTCTTACGATCGTCTGAACACACAATATACTTCTGCGGGACAATTTTTCATTGTCAGCATGTTGCCAAATCTTACAATATTGTAACATATGACAACCGTGTGTACATAGCTTAATATAAATTTGAATAGATCACGGGCAAATTTGAAAATGTTTTCTGGCCTTCATAAAATTTTATACGAGTTCATGATAACATAGAAAGGCGACAGCGTGGTCTAGCTTCTCACCAATGAATGAAATTAAGGGACTAATTTGAACAATAGTAGTTATTTAAACCTTAATATAAGTATATAAATTACGTTGTTTATCCACTTTAGACTCTTAAGCGAATGAACTGATTTTAATAAGATTTTGTACACTGTGTGCAGACGACAGAATAGTTTATATCTCAACTTATAATCACAATATTACGAAGGCGGTTTGGAAACTTCTTAGCCTAGCACAAAAAGCGCGGTATAAACAGAAAAAAGTTAAGTGTTTTGGAAACTTCCATCTGCTATCAACACATGTTAAATTTTGTTTCGATCTGGTAACTCTTCATATAGAAACAGGTGTCCACAAAAGACGCATCCGCGATTTTTTTACAATGAAAAAATTAGAAATGCGTGGTGTCATTAAATATTTACATAAAAAAGGTTTAACGGGACAAGAAATTCATAATGATATGGTGAATGTGTTAGGTGAAAGCGCTCCTTCATATGCAACAGTAAAAAATTGGGTTGCAGAATTTAAACGTGGTCGTACATGCATTGAAGATAAGCCACGTAGTGGATGTCCAAAAACAGCAAGAATAACAAAAATTGTATCCAAAGTGCATGATATGGTATTAAATGATCGACGAATAAAAGTGCGTGGGTATCACAAATGATCGAGTCCATTTAATTTTGTATGAAGAACTACAGATGAAAAAGCTTTCTGCAAAATGAGTGCCGCCGCATTTGTTAACAGTGGATCAAAAACGCATAAGACTGAACATTTCTCAAGCTTGTTTGGATCGTTTTAAGCGAAATAAAATGGATTTTAAGCGTCGTTTCATAACTGTTGTTGAGATATGGATCCACCACTAGGCTCCAGAGACAAAAGAACAATCCAAACAATGGACTGAAGCTGGAGGAAGTGCCCCAAAGAAGGCAAAAACAATTCAATCGGTTGGCAAGGTTATGGCAACAGTTTTTTGGGACTTCAAAGGTATTTTATTGATTGACTATCTTCAAAAGGCTAAAATAATAAATTCAGAGTACTATTGCAACCTTTTGGATCAATTAAATGTACAAATTCGAGAAAAACGTCATCATCAAAACAACGCACCAGCCCACAACTCAACGAATTAAAGTACGAGTTGCTTGACCACTCACCTTATTCTCCAGATTTAGCTCCCAGTGGCTTTTACCTGTTCCCAAATCTAAAAAAAATTTTTTGCTGGCAAGCGTTTTACCTCAAATGAAGATGCAATTACAGTTGTAAACCACTATTTTGAAGACCTTGAGGAAAACAATTTTAATCAAGGGATAGAATTGCTAGAAAAGCTTTGGACTAAGTGTATTAAAGTTTCAGGAGATTATGTTGAAAAATAAAAATATTTTTGAAAAACTAACTATTCTCTTTCATTGATAGGCTAAGAAGTTTTCGAACCGCCCTCGTATATGACAAAGCATCATAATTAACTCAGTTCGATAAGATTATAACAAATGGCGGTTAGAGCTATGTCGTTCATGAACGAACAGGTTATATTGAATGGATCATCTCATTGAACGTAGTGAGCCGGTCATTAAACTGACCACTTTTCGTTCAATAGTGAACCGTTCAATTTGGGTAGATTTCGTCCAAATATCTTTCGTTCTTTTTGTGTCATGTTTGTTTTTGTTGTGTAATTAACTAAAGTGGAGGTTGTTTTTTTCTTTGTATTATTTTAAATTATCTGAAATATAACAAAAATAGATTATGAAACTAATCAAAATTTATCACACCAAAAAGGTTATTTTTTCTTTTTAAAATAATAATTTTTTTATCACTTTTTCATTTTACTATCTTGTTTTGTTCATTTTCCAGAGCTGTTAATTGACCGGAAAATTTTAATGATGGTTCAAAATGACCGATTGAACGAAATGAATGAACGGATCAGTCTTTTGTAACTGAACGAAAGTGACCGGCCACTAAAATAAACGACCCGGCACACCTGTAATGGCGGTATAAGTTAATTAATTCACTGCATTGAGTAGGTATCCAATAGATGGCGCCATACTAGAGGTATATACGACCACAACAGACATCGTCACCGACGATATCTGTATATAAATATCTTCATACCCGTGAACTTTGTCAAGGGGGACATTTATATGTACAAAATATACAACACTCATGTTGAGTTTTTTTTTTTGTTTCGTTTAATAAGAGTGGAAAAAAGAAATGTTTTTTTGATAAATTCACACAATAATCATGATGTCTGCATGTTCATGGCTTCAGTGAATTAATTCCACATGGCTTAATTACTTTGTGCTACAAAATGTTAAATGTTACATTGTCGTTTTTGCAATTATGATATTAGAAAATTTCTTTGTTTCGTTTCGTTTCATTTTTTTGCTTAATTAAGATGAATAGATTTGACAAAAAGTTCAAAATGCCTTTTTTTAAAGGGACGGGAACTTCTGTAGCTGTGTTGACTGGCATTAATTAATTTGCCAGAAAATTTGTATATGTACGAGTACATACATATGTATTATTACATATAATAAAATCTTTTTGGAAATAAGCTTTAAAAACATTTGATAAGCATTTTAGAAATAATGAAGTTTTAAAAAAATTTTATTTTTTAAAAAACTAAATGGCGTATGAACAACTTCAGGAATAGGTCCACCGAGCAAAAAAAAAATGAAAAGTTATTAACAATGAATTTTTTTACGATAGAGTAATAGAGAAATACTGAAATTTAATTCATTAAATCAATTGAGCCACAATTTCTTCAAATGCGTTGAATAATCACTGGAAATGGAGTTTCTCACACAAATGTTTCTGTAGCTTCGAGAAGCGAGAAATATCTGTCAAAATAGCTTTTTTGACGTAATTTATTGGAAGTGTGTGAGTAAATTTGTTTCTGTATTAAAATTTTGTGAGAAGTTTCACGCTAGAACTGTCAAAACTTTTCACAAATAAAAGAGTTGCGGAAGTTATAAATTTAAAAAATATATAATTGATAAAATAGATGCCAAAAAAGTAGAAACCCTGCAGAAGTCAAGACTATATGCGTGTAAAGAGTGCTCCACAAGGGGCCAGCACTGGTCCAAAAGTAATCCAAATATATGGAAAAATATGCACCATTTTACATTACAATGTCCTAAGAGAGGACCATGTAATCCTAAAAAAACATTACACCAGACTAATCCAAAAACTATTCCAAGTAACTACTCCACAAATTATTAACACAGGGTTAGTCTTGAAACTACTTCGTGCCACTACTCCTTGGATTACCACAGAAAACTAGTTTGGAAACCATTTTTAAATTACTCTGATGTGAATATTCCATGGAATACCACATGAGACTACTTTGAAAACTTTAATTTTGTAAAATTTTTTAGAGCACTTTTGGGGTGTTTTTGAAAAAAAAAATCAAATGAAATATACAGCCATGTTCCGAGAACGCGCGTTCTAAAACCGCAGTGCGTTTTGAAAAACGCTTAATTGATTTTTAGGTGTTCTGAGAAACGCGCGTTTTACTGGCGTTTCGAAGTTTTTTCCGAAAAAAATACAACATGTGTTTTACATACGTATATATGTATGTGATAGTAATATAAAACGAAAAAACATTTGACAACAAATAAAAAATTTTTCAATTTAGTTTTCTTAATGAAAATGTGTAAAATTCTTTAAACTTTTTATTGAAATAAAAAGAAAACATATTAAATTTTAATTGTGAATAATTTTATTGCCTTTTGCAAGTTCAGTTTTAGTTAAATCATCAGTTCACTTCAATATATACAAGCGAGTTGAAGTTGCCAATTTTAAGCGATATGCGTTTTCCAGAACACCTATTTGGCGATTTCAAATCGTAAAACCATATTTCATGGTTTACGTTTCTCAGAACACCTATTTGGCGTTTTCAAATCGAAAACGCTAAATTTAAGCGATTTGCGTTTCGTATAAATTTTTTTCTTCATTTGCTAAAAGACTATTATAAACAAAAACATAAAATGAAAATGTAAATAAATAATTGCAAACATAACAATTGTACTTACAGAATTTACCTGGACTTACGGAATTCAACTTTGGGGACCTACTAGTAACTCAAACCTTGAAATTCTTCCAAGATTCCAGATAAAAATATTAAAAACACTAACTAGGGCTCCATAGTTTGTGAATAATAAAAATATTCATCGTGACCTTAAAATACCCATGGTTAAAGTTGAAATTAACAAAAAAATAAATCATTCGACTTGTCAGAAAACACACTAAACAAAACTTGGCGTAACACTATTACCATAGTTGTATTTTTAGTTGTAATAATGTGTTGCGAGTTTGCA
Organism: Thecocarcelia acutangulata; assembly: GCA_914767995.1. Taxonomy (NCBI): domain Eukaryota; kingdom Metazoa; phylum Arthropoda; class Insecta; order Diptera; family Tachinidae; genus Thecocarcelia; species Thecocarcelia acutangulata. The sequence continues at coordinate 30,726,869 of OU612094.1, read as the reverse complement.
TTACATCGGACTACGTTTTAACTACTCTTTTTTTTTTATTTAAAACGGATCATGTACTCCAATAATTTCTGCAGGGAAAGGTAAATTTTTTTAAATATTTATACACATATTGCTGTATTCTTAAAAAATAATTTGCAATTAGTAAAAGTTTACTTGACATATTTCTACACAAAATTTGTCAATTACACCTTTATTATGTGTAAATTATTTTTTATGAATACGGCAGATAATGAATGTAGTTCATTTTTCATTTCTTCTTTTTATTTTAGAAAATTGCAAGAGTATCCAAGGAAGCGAATATTTTTTATTTTTATAATGAATAAATAAAAATTATTATTTAATTTTTTTTTTCTTTATTTCTTAATATATATGCTTCTTCGTATTTGTTTACTTTTTGTATTTTGACAGCTGCTTAATGGAAATATTCCAATATTTAATATACAGAAACTCTGTTTTTCTCGATAGCCGAGAAACGTTGGAATTTTATGTTTTATAGTTTTCGATGCGACAAACTTCTCACTAATATTACAGAAACAAGGCACAGATTTGTAAAATCCTATCATAATTTTCAGTAGCCTTCCTACTTTCCTTCTTTATTCCTTTCAGTTTTTGTTTTAGTCCTTGAATAAAAAAAACTGTCAATCTAACTTCTTACTTTTCTATTTACTTTCAAGTGAAAAGTTATTAAAGAGAATGCTTAAAGATACAATATTTCTTTTCAAATTGTTTTCTAGAACTTTATATCCAAAACCAATTTGTTTTGTTCAGCACCAATAACAACAAAAACAACAACAACAATAACAACAATAACCAGTTTATTGTTTTAAGTTGTCATGTTTGTGGCAAGTTGTTTAAAGATGGAAAATTTCTATTTATTTACTGCTGAATATGCCGTGCATGGAGCACCATACAAAGAGTATCATTAAAGCAAAAAAACCAAAAAAGAAAAACGTTCTTTTATTTTTTGTAGCCAACAAAAGTTTAAAACACATTTAGATGATACCACATGCGGTTGTCTTGTATTTGAAATGCATAACAGAACGGGAGGAAATGAATGCGAACAATAACAACGTCATTGCGAAACAACTACTCGTGTACGAGTAGTAAATAAAATTCAGGCACTACGGAAAGATTTTTCATTTGTCTTGATAATACAAACGGGCCAACGAAGGCAGGCAGGCAGGCAGGCAGACGATTTGAGGCTAGTCTGCAGGGAGTCAACCCTACTTTTATGGCTGACACAAAAGAAACTTTGAATTCTTTTGAAAAATTAACAAAAGCAAAAACTCTTTTTCAGTGAATGGAAATTATTTCCAAGCCAATGTGCTACACAAATGTTTTGCATCAATAACTTTTTTGCTCTGTTGTGCTTTCATTTTATATCCGTTAGCAAGTTTTTTTTTTTTTGTTGGGCTTTTACGAAACACACAGAAGGACAAACGAAACCTAATGCCTGCCTGTATGAGACACTATTGTAAGGACATTAATATGTTGGCATGGATGTTTTTATGTAGATTTATATTAAGATGCTAAAGTTTAGTTATAATTTTCTTTGGAACCCTCCGTATGTTTTTAAGGGATCTAATTGAATTGAATTGATGTGAACTGGTTTAACGAGTTGTGCTTTGTTATTTTTAAATTCTTTTCTTTTTAACTTAATTTTTGCTGACGTTATTTGTCGCGCAGTTTATTTCAAAGATATTCTGCTGTTGTTGTTCTCGTTAGGAATTCTTCTTATTTCTTAAGACTTCTGTTTTTTTTTTAATTTTTTTTTTTTTTTTAATTTTTTTGTTTTTTGTTAACGCTGCAATGTTGTTCTTTTTGAAGTCTTAGTTGTGTTAAGTTGTTCTAAATTGCTTTGATGATTTTGTTTCTTCTTTGTAGGTTTCTTAATTTATATACATACATATATATACTCACGTATATATGCACGTCTTCTTGGGAATTTTCTTAAATAACGTGGGTAGTTTGCGAAATAATTAATATTATTCACTTTCACGCACTGTGTGTCGCCTAGAACATGCTAGTTCCGCTAGTAAAAGTCTAAGTACGCGACAAGGTATGTCAGTAAACTGGAATAAGTTCGACTATTTATCATTAATACATACCGTTGCTCTCATGTAGAAAGGCCCTAACTCAAATAATGGAAACTGTATAAATAGGTACATCTAAAAGTAACTTTTTTTGCTCAATTGCTTGTAAGAGCGATATGTATGAAATTATATAATCAAATCTTTGTGACACTGTGTACTTGTGTGAAACGTAGTAGAATCCCGAAAAAAGCTCAATTCAGGGAAATTACGAGTTAGGGCCTTTCTACGTGAGACTAACGATACATACATATGTACAGAGCACGGCACAGAGCCTATCAACTAATAGGCTGCAAAAATACATTCATTTGTTTGTATGCACACTGAAAATACAATATTCATTCCAATATCGAATACTTTAAGAGAGATTAACAAAGTAAAACAAGAAAACCCGAAAAGAGAATGAATTGCGTTTTATAGTTGGTGGTAATAAATAGATTCTGTCGTATACTCTTTCTAATTCAAATATATATTCTCTCTTATTTGTAAGAGCAAAAGCACGCAAATACAATATAACCAGCGGTGACAGCTCGGTGCGTTTCGCACCGTTTTTGGTGCTTTTTAAAATTATTTGTGAGAAAAATTCTTTAGTCGGTGCGGGGTGCGCTTTTTTTTTAATTTTCGGTGCGTTTTTAAAATTTTGGTGGCACCAAATTCGTGAACTCATTACGGTTTTCGTAATTGAGAAATTCCCAAATTCTTACATGAATTAAAAAGTTTGTTAAGAATTAGGCGTTTAAAAATGTAGATATTTGAATTCAATTGAAGTAGAGTTATTAGTTGCACTTAAATATATTGTTTTGTATATTTTAGTGATAAGTCATTTAGATGAAATATGTAATCCCTGTTTGTTAGAGCAGTTAAAGTAATAAAGAGAGAGCGAAAAACATGTGACTAGTGACAGTCGGCGTGAAGTTGTCATAAAGTCGACAGATTAGCGGTTCTAGCAGAAAGGAACTACTGATTGAAATTGAACTGAATTGAATTTAAATAAAGAATAAAACCGAATAAGTGTTTTTGTTTTTAGAGGTCCGTAAACTAACGTGACTTAACAAAGTTTTTTTTTCAAAACGTTTCCATTAAATATTGATTTTGGTAAACTTCATCTTTTATTAGTTATAATTCTGGCAAATTTTCCTACATTTCAATCAATTCTTTTAACGACACCGCTTACACTGTGTTTTATAAAATTGCTATTAATCGAATTTAAAGGCTTGTAGTATGATGCTGTTACTTTTAATGATCCGATAATTGTAAATTATCTCGACAGTAGTGGTTGTATGCTCCTGAAATTTAATTTTGACGACGGCAAGCAGGTATTTTGGGTCCCTGATAATAGGCTGTAAAAGTCACTGCTGATTTCAGTTGACAGCAAATATAATTAAATGATATTGCTTAATAATAAATTTGTTAAAATATCTTTATAATTATTGTAACGGTTACATTATCTTAATAAAACTAACGGTGTCGTACTAGAGACCAAGTTTGACAAACACGAATTCTAGCTATTGAACGAATTTGATGGCATTCCATCAGCCGATGCTATCAGACCTAGTTTGATTGTTTTCAATATAAAAATATTGTACTTGTTAAAATATAAAATAGCTTTTTAAAAATGAAAGAAAAAAATTTAAAATTCGGTGCGTTTTTGTTGAAATAACGCGCTTTTTTCCCATTTTGGTGCGTTTTGAAATTTCAAAGTTGACAACGCTGAATATAACTGTTTGATGGAGTGCAAGAAATATCGAATGAATGAATAAAACGATTATAAATCAAATTTTATTATTTGTATGTACGTGAAAATTAAAATAGAATTTAAGAAAAATGTATGTATATATGTTTCAAATACATACACTTCACTATCAAAGGAATAACACTAAGATGAATGCGCAATGTTTACAATACGAGTTGATTTTACTCAGCTTTGTTGTTTGAGTTTTGCTGATTACAAACTCAGAATGTTTACAGGACGAGTTGATTTCACTCAGCGTTGAACATTGTTGCTTGATTTTTGTTGCTTAAAAATTTCAGTGTGTGAGTTAAGCAAAAACTTGATTTATGGTGATCACTGATATGTACTCGTATATAGCCGGGCAGATTGATTCACTATTATTATATTCGTTATACTACAAAGAAAAACATTTTGTTAAGACGTAATTTACTTTTAAGAAATGTGCGTAATAAGGTCTGAAAATTCTAAATTGAAGTTGGTAAAGGAACTTTGATGGTATGTTATTGTACACAGTTACATACATACATAATAGATGCATATGTATAAATACAATCGAATGCTACTTCGATTCATTCGAATGATAATATATTTGAAACTTTTTCTTCTTGCTTTCGTTTTATTTGAATGTGGTTGTGTGTTTCTCCACGAGTCGAGTTAATATCATTATTCGTTCGGTTTGTGTATTCATTTCTTTGTTTTTATTAAAATAGAATATGAATCACTTCGTAGTCAGTTGTGTGTGATACGAAGCTTTATTCATTCAAAAAGCAAATGAATATATTCAAATGCCGTTTCAGCGTAATAATGCAGACGTTTACTATCAACATACATACTTACGTACGTTGATAAATAATAAAAATAACTGATTGTTCTGTTCAGTGACAGCAAACTACAGTACAAACAACTGGAATTATAACAAATTGCATATGTGATCAATATGAGACAAATATAGACGAAAAATAAATAAGAGCTCGATGGCTGAGTTGGTTAAGCAGCCGTATTGAAAATACATCATGTTTACATGCTACTGAGTTCGAATCCTAGTGCGTACTGATGAGCAGTGCAGCGATTACGAAACAACTAGTTGTCTGTCCCACAGTTTTACTGTATTCAATTATTTTTTCCTGTCTTATTTGATCAAGAGTTATTGATCGCGGCAATTATTGTTATAATTATAAATAAAAATATTTCTTGGCTTTAGCCAGGATGGAACTCGACCTAAACGAATGATACCAACCCATCATCATATAATATTAGAAATATTAATAATTGTTGTTAATTTTATATAATAAGAATTTTCAACTGCGTGTATTTTTGTAAAAGTACGCATTTCTACTGGATTTAAAAGTTGTGCACACTGAATTTCAAAATTGTATAACACACCACAGCCGTTTTCGTTGTTTCGACATGTGATTCGGACTGGAAATGAGTGTTTTTGTTTTTTTTTTCAGCAATTTTGGATAAATTTATTGTCTTCGAACAAAGCTATTATGTTAAGTATATAGTCAGCCATGTCACAGAGCTTAATTCCGTTCGGAAACGGAATTAAATTCTTTTTTTACTTCTTAAAAAACGAAAAACTAAAAAACGTTTCGGAATGAAATTATTTCTGATTGCAAGAAGATTATCTTACAGAATTGATTTCATTCCTAAAAAGTTTTAAATTTTCGTTTTTTTGAAAAATTAAAAAACCGATTGAATTCCATTTCCGAACGGAAGTGAATTCTGTGGCATGGTCGAGTAATACAAGACATGAAAGATAATTCAATATTGTCGTATTGACACAATACGACAAACTTTCTAGAGTGTAGTTCCATCCTGCGCCGCGCGAGTATGATCTGAAGCAAACATATGTAAATTTAAATAGCAAAGTGGTATTTTTTATAAATGTAAATTGATTTTATAATAATAAATATAATAAATTTTTGGCGCTTTTCGGTTTCCATTTGTTAACTTAGCATTTCAATAATTTATTGACTACCCACGTATCATATGTAACAAGACACAGTTTTATTTAGTGTTATTTTTATTGTATATTTTTTTTTATATTTTATGCCATTCGAAATATTTGCTGTTGCGTTGTTGTTGACCAACCAAACAAAATACTGAATTTTTGCTTGAATGTCGTTTAAGTGGCAATTTTTCTGTTGTTTGCGTTGCATGAGGCACACAATTCATGCAAAAAATCCATTAAAAATGTTTTTCTTTAACATTCGTTTTTGTTTTCTTTTTTTGTTTTTTATATTTTTTATTTTGTCATTTTTTATATTAGTTGTTGTATTATTTTCCTCAAGTCGTGTGCATACAAGTTTGAGGATGTGTGTTATGAAAAGTAAAAGCATCTGTCCCTGGTGCTCAATTTCGTTACACATGCAGGCAGTATGACTGTGTTACGATTTTAATGTTACAGTAGAGACTGTTACGTGGTACGTCGCGTCGTCAGTCTATTGTTAGTCGCAGCGTCACAGCGTCTATTCTTAAAGATACGTAAGTGCATGTGTTTGTTAGTTTGCTGAAACTGTTGGTATTTGAATATAAATGAGTTTGTTTCAGTTTTAGCAACAGTGCGACAAAATGCAAATATAATCTTAAATATTTGAATTTTCTCAAACTTTAGTATGTAAATACACACTAAAGGGCTGCACAAAATGTTCTAAAGAACACAGCTTGCTACTGTGTATTGGAACGAGACAGCTGGTCTTGAACACTCCGAGAAATTTCTAAACCTTGATCTCTTTGTATCAACCGAACGTACTCTAAAACTGGACAGCAAAAGTCTCAGAACATTGACAGGCGCACTTACAGTTCATTATATCTGCCATAAGCACCTGCACAAGATGGGCATTTCCAACACAGACATTTGCAGATTCTGCGGTGTAGCACTGGGACACAGAAGATATAGGCTAATACAAGCTCATACTTATGTTAAGTGAATGTGACGTAATATCACTCCCAATGAAGGAGCTTGTCCGTTTTCTTGGCATACCTAAACCGTAATGGGGCAAGGGGACGCACAATAGATGAACACTGGTCGCAGTGCGAATGGCCGATGAGGGCCATATCCCATCCAATAATAATAATAATGTTAACACAATTTTTACCACAAACCAAAAACAGCTATAGAACATGTAGAAACAGAACAATAGAGGCTTTATTTGCTGGAGCTATAATAAGTTTATGTGAAGAAAGAGAAAGCAAGAAATCGAGAAATTTGGTGCCGGAATGGCTTCAACGTCGTTATATGGACAAAGACTTAACATGCACTGCTGTGAATTAGTTGCAACCGGAAGACCCAAAGAGTTTTATAAAATTTTGCAGACTTTCCAAAGCAAATTTTGAGGTCTTGTTGCGCGTAGTAAGTCCCACAAATTCTTTGGCTTCAGCCGATCCAAAAAAGTACCTAATACTACATTTACACCAACTCAAAATCTAGTAGATTTGAATTAAAATCTACAACGAAATCTATATCGTTTACGCCACCATTTTTTGACATCTAGCAAGATTTCATTTGCTCAAAAATAATTTATGCATGCGGGTTTGCCAATACAATATTATCAGAGACTGAATACACCAGCATTAAAGTGTATATTTTTTTGTGCCCAGAGACTGCATACACCACATTATAGTGCAATTTTTGTTGCAGCGTAGTATTTTTAAGTACTTTTTGCAAGAAATCACAGTTGCATCGCTTAGTACTGAGTAGATTTCAGGAGATTTTGTCGAAATCTACTCATAAAGTAGATTTCATTTTGTATGGGAAATCTTCTCAAAATCTACTGGGTTGAAATCTCGAATGGGCAGATTTCGCTTTGGTGTAAATAGGCTATAAATATTTACACAAAATTAAAATTTTGAATACATTTAACATAAATAAAATAGTTAACTCAGCTTAACTGTGGATTGCGATGCTTCAATTATTCCTTCCATTTCTAAACTTAATTTGCAGCAAAAATTATTTTTCTTTTCTATTGTTTGCACCTTTTTTATTTCAGTTGTTCACAAATATTATTCGCTGTTTGTTTATGTCTTTACATAAAAATACATCCCTGATGTAATGATATGTGATGGAATTTGAAAAATTTTTAAAAACGATGAGAGCCGTACGACTGTCAAATTTTCATCCGTTTCGTCTCTCTATGTCGTATGGTTTCATTACATATCAAGTTCAGACGATACCATCCGTGCTCTTCTACACAAAAATTTGGCATATCGTACGACTTGTATTACCGTTTAAATCCTCTTTTAAGCTTTAAACACATAGACGACAGCAAGCAGCAATCTGTCAAAAATATTTACATGTGTTCAGATGCACACAATTATTTTAACGACTTCACAACAGCATTTGCTGCTGCTGCCAACTTAGACTAATTTCTATTTTCGTAAGCAGCAAAAAGTAAATGCAGTGCTGCCACTATAAATATAAATTGACAGCAATAAGAACTAATTTTTTTTTGAAATAACTATTTAATAGAAATAAACATCATATAAATAAAATAAACAAATTAATTGATGAGTTTTTACAACTTTACGTGATATTATTACGTTTTCAGTCAGTAATTTTAATTTTATTCATGTAAAATATATATGTGGCACCTCTAAAATTTGCATTGCTTAAATACACATAGTGCTGCTGCTGTCTTGAAAATAATTATGTTGCTGACGAGAAGGCAGCATTTGAAGCTAACTTCATTTGTAGCCGTGAAGTCTGCTGTCCTCTAAGTGTTTAGAGCTTTAGTATGGGAAATCTCGTCAAAATCAACTAGATTTGAATCGAAATCCTGTAACTACTAGATTTGGCTTAGGTGTAAATTCCATGTTAGAATTAAGTTACAAAATCACTCAATTTTTAGTGCAAACGATGAAATTTGATGGCAAAAGTTGCGATTATCGGATCGCTAAAAGTTAGAGAATCGCACTATAGGTTTCTTGCTATGGGAAAATATCGTTTCTACAAAGTTTGTTCGTTTATGGGAGATGCCCGCTTCTGGTAGGTGTTCGTTAGCAGAGGTCACACTGTACATGTACATGTAAGTATGTTGATAGGTAGCTGTTGTCGTTACTGCCTACGTCGTCGCCATTATCCTGCTCCAGTGCGTAATATGGTAGCAAATGTTTTTACTTGTTTATTTTTGCGTTATTTTATATTTGTTGAGATAATTTCTTGTTTATAATATTTTAAAGCAATTACGTATTCAATACTTACTTACATACACACATGTGTTTGTGTGTATTCCCTATTACGTCTTATGTTTTAAATAAATTACTTATGCATACGAGATTTTCGAACAGTATGTTGTCCTTCATTAAAATTAAATTTCATTTACATACTGTGTACAAATATATGCATATACAAATTTATATGCCCATACATACATATATGTATGTAATTATATTTCTTTTTAGCAAAAATTTTGTTTAAGAGATGAAATGAGTGAAACGAATTTGATATGAGCATGTGTTTAAGTGTTATTGTTGTGTTGCTGAATCAGTTAAAATATTTTAAGTGATTTTCAAAGTACTCCAGAATGAACTACACATATACATATAAGTATATGTATGTGCATACGAGTGTTTTCGTCAGTATGAATTATAAATACTTAAAAACAATAAATAACAAAAATAATAGTGAATGTTAAGAGGCACAAGTTCGAGTTTATGAATGTTAATGTAGAAAAAAGGTCACCCTGATATATACATATGTATGTATGTATGAATGTACATATATATGTATGTATGAATGTACGTAGATACTTACATAAACCGATAATTGCCCATTTGTTAAATTTTTTAAATAGGAATATAAAATAAACTAGATTTACATACTAATATAAATGTACACACGTCCATGTCGCACTTAAATACTTACCTCCATAAATGCGTCTTAAAACGAGTTTTTGTTATAAGCTTGTTCATTATACATGTCATCATATATACTTACATATTTATATACGTATGTACATACATATGAATGTCTTCCCCATTCATAAATCTTTTAATTTTGCGTTCTAATAATACGAGTAATCATGTGGGGGACAAAAAATTACTTCATTCATTCGTGATCGAAATTACTTGCGAATAGAAAACAATTTCGATATCGTATAATTTTCTAATGACGTTATTCGTTGCGAAACGAGTCAAAATTTTGTCACAGTGTTGGAAAATACTCAAAAAATGTGTTTTAGAGCACTAGTGAAAATTTTGAATTAAACCCATATTTTTGCACAACCTCAAAGTTGGAAAATGTATAATTTTTCTTCAGCAAGTTAAATAATCAGGTCTATTCGACAATTCACTCTTCACTTCGTCACCGCCGAACGTTCACTTTCGACAGCTCGGTATCGATAGATTCTAAAATACGCGCGAACAAATATCGTGTTCAGTAACCGAATTTTGTGTTATTTCTACAAAAAATATAAACAACATTCGATTACAACTGAATAGCACAAAACTAAATTGAAAATAAAAATAGTGAAAATAGAAAATCATAAACTTTTAATTTCTTTGTCGGGAACTCAAGACAAGAAAAGTAAAAAAAGAATGAACATTTTATAGCCTATTTACACCAAAGCGAAATCTGCTCATTCGAGATTTCAAGCCAAATCTAGTAGATTTTGAGATTTCCCATACAAAATGAAATCTACTCTATGAGTAGATTTCGACGAAATCTCCTGAAATCTACTCAGTACTAAGCGATGCAACTGTGATTTCTTGCAAAAAGTACTTAAAAATACTACGCTGCAACAAAAATTGCACTACAATGTGGTGTATGCAGTCTCTGGGCACAAAAAATATACACTTTAACGCTGGTGTATTCAGTCTCTGATAATATTGTACTGTCAAACCCGCATGCATAAATTATTTTTCAGCAAATGAAATCTTGCTAGATGTCAAAAAACGGTGGTGTAAACGATATAGATTTTGTTGTAGATTTCAATTCAAATCTACTAGATTTTGAGTTGGTGTAAGTGCGCTATTATTGCATTGAATACATATGTATATATTTTATTGCCAAATATAGTAAATATGTTGTTAATTTGTACCCTACGTGGTAAAATCGGCGTCGGACAATATTGGGACTAAAATGCTGTGACAAGGTATTTTAGAATGCAGACGATGTCAAAGAAAACGTATGTTTTCTGCTTGTATATCACTCTCATCTCTAACGGATATAGATAAGTATTTGAGAATAGTAAAATATGAAACGAGCAAGTACTCGTATTTGTGGTGAAAGTGACTTCTCGAATATAGACGAATAAAAAAATGTACCGTAATTATTACATTTAAAAACAAAAATATCTTTTTTTATTCCTTAATAAAGTAAGTAGTAAAAAAGTAAATAGTATTAAAGCAAATTTAGCTAAAAAAAAAAGAAAAACTATAAATTTCTCATTATCACAGATATTATTGTAAGCTTTTCTCACATAGCTGCAGAGTTTTTCTTCTACCTCATTTTCAATTACTATTAAGGAATCGATGTTGTCATCGTATGAAAGAAGAAAAGAATTAATTGTATTCTGTGATACAACACTAAAACATCTTTCAGAATCGTTGGGTTGTTTCATACCTTGCACTTCTGATGGCAAAATCGAGCCAAAAGTTTTAATATTTTACAACTCCTCAACAATAACTTCAAAGCCTGCTGTAGCAACTATCTGTTCTTCAGCCTGTGAAAGGTCCAATGGTCCACCGCTGGTTTTTTTTTTTTTTTGTGAAGATTTATTGAAAGACATTTTTTTAGTGCACACATCGCTTTTGGTCAACATATGTACGCCTATGTATTTACGTATACAAATGAAATCATTATCTTACCTTGCGCCACGTATTTGAGGCCTTTGTAGGTAAACGCATTTGATTTTAATGTCAGCTCTTCCCACACTTGGTTCGCCTTATAATTCCTCATAGAAGTGTTAGTCAATATATCCTTTGCCAAGTTATTATAAACTGCCAATTCTTTGGTGTAAAACTAATTTTTGTTACTGTTGACCTCAAATAAAAAAGAATTTACACATATAATTTTAAATTAAAAAAAAAATGTAATTAACATATTCTTTTCCATTTATTGTTTGCTGCGATTTCAAATGGTGTTTTATTTACCCTGCCATTACACAGGAAAGTACTTGCATGAAATTTCTGTATAGTAATGACGACTTTCATGAAAATTTCTTGTTCGTCTACACAGGAAAGTGAAAGTTCATTTTGAAAATGTCGCCGAGGCAAAGAGTTGCAAAATTTGCCTCTGCTTCTCTCCACTCTTATTTTGTTTGCTTACTAATCAGAGTTGCCGAACTTATTATATACAAATTTATGAGGCAATAGTTGAAAAAACTTGTCATTATAAATTTTTCTATGATATTATTTTTATAAAAAATACTTTAATTATTTTCTTTATGGGTTTAATGTACAATATAAGGAAAAAATATTATAATTATTTGCATATTCAAGCAAAAGAAGTTAATTTTGTAATTATGTTTTTACTACAATACCGCAACTTTGTATAATTCTTTGTGTATGGCAACAGTGCTTAGAATTTGTCATTTTACTTTCAGAAAACGTAAAAAAATCTGTTTTATGAAATTTTTTATGAAAGTTGAGTGGAAAGTAAGCAAAATGTGAGTGTGTTAGTAAAAAAGTGTGAGTGTATTGCAACTTTCATAAAATTACTTTCCTGTCTGAACGGTAGGTTACGAGTTAAATAAAAGTCGCACGGTTGCATTCGACTCTCGCTATCGGATGCCATCATTAGAAACTTCGATACCTTTTACTAGATATAGAAGAACAGAATCCCAAAAGTGTAAAAAGTCGCACGTTCGCATAGGGAGTGGAACGTAAGCGAATAAGAGAATTAATATTTATAAAATTTATTTTATTATATATATATATATATCCTGGACCAGTACTCAGGGGATAGCCCCTACATATGCAGTGCATTGTACTGGAACTAGGAAAATAGATTAGGAGAAGGAGGAAAGAGGGAGTAATGTTTGTGAACTTAACACACGGAACGACCAAAACAAACATTATCATAGTATTTAAAATGTTGAAATTAATTTACATACATATATACATATATTTATGTTCGTATATCTTACCGTAAGTAGAATAGGTGGAGATAGTAGGGTATCTGATGCTATTGACTCTTTCAAATATTATCGCTGTATTGCACGTATTACTTACACTTTCCTTACGTTAGAATTCATTCCGTCTAATTAAAATTAATCTCATTAGCTAATTTATTACCGTATGAGCCAACCTTCATATTTACTTAAAACACATTTTTATTGTTTTATTTAACTTGGTTTCAGTTGTACTCAAGATTAGAAAAATGTCTTTCCCCTGGACTTCTGTTTAAGAATTGCTTATTTTTAGTCAGAAGCTACATAACTTAAACATGATTTGAACTTACAAATTTTTAACATGCATTTAAATTTAGAAGACCACCATCCAAGACATCATCGGTGAAATACAGCTCCATCTCTGAAAAAACTCATAGAAAATTGCCTGGAAAGAGTCGCAGTGATAATTTGACTGATATTTTATAAATTACCTAATCGGAACATGTCTTCTTTACAAGTCAATTAAAGAAAATCAAATCTCTCGCCAAAAATATATCGCTTCTTTATTGCAACATAGTCATATCTCAAAAAAGCTCGTTTCGCGAAAAATGCATTTAAAGTTTTTAGTTTCCATACAAGTATTAGCAAAATTTTTTTAGAAAATATCTCTTACAGGAAACAGTTTAAAAGGAATTTGAATAAATTTTTGGCACATTGCATTGCATTGTTAACTCGAAAAGCTCATTTTTTAAGATATGACTATGTTGCAATAAAGGAGCAATAAGTTTTTGTTTAAAATTTAAAAACAACACTCTTACTGAAACACCCATTTTATAGGACCTCCTTGTTATACTCATACGTAAGTATTTAAGTGCCTGCCATGTATGTGCATAAATATGTATGAAGTTTTCAATGTACATACTCGTATGTGTGGTCATACACTCATACGCGCATATGCAATTATGTATGTACGAGTATGTGCATTTACAGATATTCCATTTTTATTCAATTCAAATTATTTCAATTCAAATGTAGTGTTTACTAAAGCATTTTTTTTATATTTTTTTTTATTTTTTATTTTTAATTGAAATTCTCACATTCTTGATGTAGGCGTTGGGCGACAAACAAATGAACACATTTTATTTTTAATTAAATTATTTATTTTCATTGACAAAAAGCATTTCAAATACTTCCCACAATTAAGACTGATGATGATTTCAAGTGTGGGTGAGGCCAAAAAATATTAATTTCAAAAGATTATGAAAAATGTTAAATATTTCCACACGTTTTTTTTTTTTTAATTTTTTTCGTTTAAACAAAATAAACAATTCGCAATAATTGTGTTAAAAAATTAAAACATTTTTATATCAAGCAGCAATAAATTATGAAATAAAATTAAGCAAATAGAAATATGAATTTCTATATTTGTGTGCATATATTATGTGTATATACATATAAGTTATATAATTTAAAAATACACTGAGGAAAATCTATATACATAAATATAACGAGTGATTTTTTTGCTATTATCTTTTTGGCAACACTAGTTTTGACAGCTCACGCACGTTTTGTATCTTGTGTCACTGTCAAACATCTTCAGTTTGGTCTATAATTTTATCATGAATCGTCTTACAAACGAACAACGCTTGCAAATTATTGAATTTTATTACCAAAATGCGTGCTCTGTTAAGAAAGTTCATCGCACGCTTCTTCCATTTTATGGTCAGTTTAATCGACCTACTGAGGCTTCTATTCGGGCTATTGTAAAAAAAATTTCACACCAAATTTACATTGTTGGACATTAAACCACCAACACGCTTACGTAGAGTGCGAACTGAAGAAAATATCGCAGCCGTATCGGCCAGTGTTGGTGATGACCGTGAATTATCGATTCGGCGCCGTTCGCAGCAATTGGGCCTCTGTTACCCCACTACGTGGAAAATTTTGCGGAAGGATTTGGGTGTGAAGCCTTATAAGATACAGCTGCTGCAAGAATTGAAGCCAAACGACCTACCACAACGCCAAATTTTTGGTGAATGGGCTCTTGAAAAGTTAGATGAAGATCCACTTTTTTATCGAAGAATTGTGTTCAGCGACGAGGCTCATTTCTGGTTGAATGGATACGTGAACAAGCAAAACTGCCGTATTTGGAGTGAAGAGCAGCCAGAAGCATTGCAAGAGCATCCACAAAAAACAACCGTTTGGTGCGAATTATGGGCTGGCGGCATCATTGGGCCGTATTTCTTCAAAGATGATGCGAATCACAACGTTACTGTGAATGGTGAGCGCTACCGTGCGATGATAACAAACTTTTTTTTGCCCAAAATGGAAGAGCTTGACTTGCATGACATGTGGTTTCAACAAGACGGTGCCACATGCCACACAGCACGCGAAACAATGGACCAATTGAGAGGCGAGTTCGGTGAACAGTTTATTTCACGCTTGGGACCAGTCAATTGGCCGCCCAGATCGTGCGATTTAACGCCTCTAGACTATTTTTTGTGGGGCTATGTTAAGGCTAATGTCTATAGCGACAAGCCCGCTTCGATTGACGCACTGGAAGCCAACATTGCCAACATTATTCGTGAGATACCGGCCGAAATGTTGGAAAGAGTATGCCAAAATTAGACTAAGCGGATGGACCATTTGAGGCGCAGCCGCGGCCAACATTTGCATGAAATAATCTTCAAACATTAAATTATATCGACCCAACTGTCGATCCAAATAAATATTTCATGCATTTTTCTGAATTTTATGTGTTTTTTTTTTAAATTTCCGATAGTTCTTATAAAATCACCCATTATATACTATAAACAATTGATTTTGTAAAAAATGTGCACATATACAAAATTTATACAATACTCTATTGATCGCCAAGATGTGTTTTCTTGTCGGCTTTTAATGAATTATGGATTCTTATAAGATTAACAACAATACGTATACTCCTTGTTAGATATGAAGATGGACATGGAGAAATTCGCTCTCCCATTCTGCCGATGTTTTCTCAGATATTATGTCAGAGTTAATCGCAGTTGTAGACACTAGGTAATGGAAATATTCCAATTAAGACGTAACTGGTGTTGCCCCTTTTCGATTTAATATACAGAAACGCTGTTTTTCTCGATAGACGAGAAACGGTGGTATTTTATGTTTCATAGTTTTCGATGCGAGAAACTTCTCACTAATATTATAGAAACGAGGCACAGGCAACACAAAGTTCAACTAGTCAATTAAACGAGAGAGAGCCAAATCGGATGCAAATTTTGTTTAAACTAGTTGCTTTTAAAAGAAAACCGTGTAAACAGCTATTATAGGTAATCACAAACCGATTACAAATTATTTTCCCTAACACGTCCCTGCAAAAAATATTGGACTATGTGATCCAATCTAGCAGAAGCAAACTAGTTACAATGTGCTCCTACGTAATGCAGATATGGACCACGTCATTACAATATGGTCCCAAATAATGCAGACTTGGACCATTTAATTCTTAAACCAGAGTTTGTATGCATACTACGAGGTATGTATATATGTATGTTCGCCTTTAAACCGTTGTTTTTCTCCCTTTTTTAATGGAATTTTATTCCAGCGGCATATTTTACATGATTTTTCTTAAGCTACGTATACACGGTTGTCAGATCTTACAATATTGCCACTAAAATTGTCTGAAAATGTATTACAATCGTGTGAACTGGCAATTTTTAACTTACAACGTTGTCAGAAAAACCATTGTCAATCAATTGTAAGACGATAATGTTGTAAGGCATCTGAAGCTACGTACACACGGTTGTCAGATCATACAATATTGCCAGTAAAATTGTCTGAAAATGTATTACAATCGTGTGAACTGACAATTTTTAACTTACAACGTTGTCAGAAAAACCATTGTCAATCATTTGTAAGACAACAAAGTTGTCAGGCATCTGACAATCGTGAGAACACTCTTCGTCGGCATTGCCAGTTAATTGGCTGGTATTGTAGGCTCAGTTTTAATTGTCAGATGTATAAAATTAATGCACCTGACAATGCCGTCATTGTCAGAAAAAACTTTGATGGGCAACACTGTCAAACAGATCGTTGTTGATATACATAAGTAGCAATGCCTTACAATATGTCTGGCAATTTTTTTCATCTAACAATCTGACAACCGTGTGAACTGACAATTTTTGTTGTCAAAAGAATTATTTGTCAGACCATAGTCTGACAATGAAATTGTAAGATTTTCTTACGATCGTCTGAACACACAATTTACTTCTGCAGGACAATTTTTCATTGTCACTACCTTGTCAGCATGTTGCCAGATCTTATAATATTGTAACATCTGACAACCGTGTGTACATAGCTTTATTATGTGTGAACATTTTAAATAGTGAAACAAAATCTAAATTAAACATTAAGAACAAAATTAAAATAATCAATTAAAAATTAAAAGTTCGTAAGTTTTTAGCTACATGTAAATTGTTTAAAAGAAAAATATGACATAAAAAGCAACTTAAGAACTTTTTAGCAAATTGCAAAAAAGAAGAGTCTGAAAAAAGTGATTTGCCCTAGATTTCTAGATTTCGATTTCGTGTTAGTGTCTTGCAAGTAAGCTGGGGACACTTCCACTGCTTAACACTTGCCTATTTGTTGATAATATCTTTACAAATGATTTGGTTCGTTTTATCGAAATTCCATAGTTACAAATTTAGAAATATTCGAAAAATGTCTGGCAAACAAAATGTTTAATGTCGAACATAATTAAAATGTTTATGAAAGAGTAAAAAATTTAATGTTTTTGGACAGCAAACGGATGCAAAACAAAACAACATCATTTAAATTTATCATGGTACAATAAACATGTGTTCATTAAAGCAACAACAATTAAAAATAACATCAACAATAAAATAAATAAAATAAATTTTTATGAAAAACACAAAAATCATAATAACCGAACATGCAAAGATGTTGTAGTATTTAACTCATATTGTTGCTTGTTTGGAAGACATTTGTAATGATTTTGGGATTTTATCTGTAATAAATTGATTTCCAATTCAATGTGTGATCAATTTCAATATGAACATTGTTTTCTTATACAAAAAGGCAAAACAATGTAATTAAGAGGAAAATTTTAACTAATTGTATAAATAAATCTAATTTTAAGGAAAATTTTTTTTATTGGATTCAAGTTGTGTGGAAATTATTTTGAAATGAGAAAAATGTGTTTGGAGGTAGACAAAACTATCATTAATTTTGTTTAAATAAAATTCTTTGAAAACGAGCTCAGTTGTCCTTCAAGGCCAGTATATAACATTGTAAAGACAATTTATGTTTACACAATTAAAAAAGAAAATATCATATGGCAAATGAATTATTTTATATTTGTATATTACGTCACTGTTGTAGTAAATTAACATCATTTATGCACGAATGAAATTTAATAAAATTTTAAATTACAACCTGCTTCGATTTATCACATTTGTGCGCCTTAGCCCTACAGTTACACCATCAAATTTATTTTCAATTCAGTATCAAGATTTTATTTTTTTTTTTAAATAGGTTATGAGGAGCGGGAGAGAGGGAGTAGTGTTTGTGAACACTTGACTTGAACTTTCCAACATTACTGCTTGTCAAAATTTAAAAAAATTTAAAGCTGTGACGTAGGCTGCACGCAATTTCAAAGCAATTTTATTTTTAAGATGCCGGCGTCAAAAAAAAACAACTAAAGGCTGATTTATACGGTGATTTAAAGCCATGCCTTTTTTATAACATTCGTTTAAAACTCCTTCCAAAATCATGTTACATCTTTACGATGATTTTTAAGTCATGTCGTATTTAGTTGTTGTCGTTTGTCTCTTTTTCCCTTTTGCCAGCCGAATGAAAATTAAACAATTTAAAAATCACAAACGAGTCAAAAAGAAATTAGAGAAAAAAAACTTGAAAAACAGAAAACATGGATTTTTTTAATTTTAAAAATTTTCAATACAAAAGAAAATACATGCCTTTTAGACATGGCTTTAAATCATCGTGAAAATTTGCTCTAATAATAATTGCTTCCTTAAAAATAATAAATTTGATTTCTTATAAATCAGCACAAATTTAATTTATTTCCTAATAAATTAACACAAAAAACTATGGCGGCAGAATTTTTAAACACAAAAATGAAAAACTTGTTCATTAAAATAAATATCAGCTGTTTTCTTGCTTATAAATTTGAACACAGAGTTGGAAAGCAAAGTCGTATCAAATTCGCATCAAGTTTTAAAAGTTGAATATTTTAGTAAAAAAGTGAAAGTGTATTAAAACTTGAAATGCAAAACTTGGTCTTGTAACCCCCAAGTAAAATACTAGCTTAGTTCAGCAAATCATTATTGCAAGAAGAAATTTTATACGCATTAACAGCCAGTTTACCAATTTCGAAAGAAAATAAATGGGAAAGAAAGGTTTTCACTCACATTCGAATCAATTTGGGTTTGTTTATATCCCTATTATTCGTTCGTATTTTCATTGAATTTTGACAGATCGTTCGCATAAAAAAAAAAGTTAGACGAACCCAAATCAATTTTATTTTGCTTAGATTGCGAACGTAAGCACGCTGTCGAGATTGGTAAACTGGCTGTAAGTCTCTTATAGCCTATTTACACCAAAGCGAAATCTGCTCATTCGAGATTTCAAGCCAAATCTAGTAGATTTTGAGAAGATTTCCCATACAAAATGAAATCTACTTTAGGAGTCGATTTCGACGAAATCTCCTGAAATCTACTCAGTACCAAGTAATGCAACAGTGGTTTTGTTCCAAAAGTACTTAAAAATACTACGCTGCAAAAAAATTGCACTTTAATGTGGTGTATACAGTCTCTGGGCACAAAAAATATACACTTTAATGTTGGTGTATTCAGTCTTTGATAATATTGTATTGTCAAACCCGTATGCATAAATTATTTTTGTGAAAATGAAATCTTGGTAGATGTCAAAAAACGGTGGTGTAAACGATATAGATTTCGTTGTATATAGATTTCAATTCAAATCTACTAGACTTTGAGTTGGTGTAAATGCGCTATTAGAAAGCCTTCCTTCAAACAGCTTATTATGTCTTATAACACCAACAAAAACAATTAGTTGCAACTTTATTTTTTAACGAAATTAATTTCAGATTCAATTTGAGGATTAGAATTGATGGCTGTTGCGGTTTGTGATCTATTCGTTTAGAGTTGTGACTTAAAACCCCCTCTCAAGGCTAATTCGTATAGTCTACACGAGCGTTAATTACGGTTTAATGTGATATGTGTTACACATAAATGTAACACATATCATAGGATGAAGCTCTTATTTCCTGATCTGAAAGCTCAAGTCAAACGTTCGCAAACACTACTTCTTCTTTTTTCCTCGTCATGACCCATTTTTCTACTTCGAGTACAATGCACTGCATATGTAACAGTCATATTTTGAGTTCTGGTCCATGATAAAGAGTAGAATAAAAAAATTGTTTAATTAAATTGGTGTGGGCAAAATATTCTTGCAGATTTAAAAGAACTATTAAAGTTGATTTTCATCAATAGCAACTCTGTGCAAATCGGTCTGCCTTCTAAGGTCAGCAAGTTAATTGTTGGGAGTCTACACAGAAAAAAGTATAACAAAAATAAAATCAACAAAATCTTTGTCTGAAAAAATAATTTGCATACGAGTATACATAAATATCAAAAAAATAACCTTTGATATAGCATTTTGTTGTTGTTTAAAAATGTTTTTCTGTGTAGCAGAATATGAAAGAAGGTTAACATATCGATATCAATATGTACTCGAATTACCGATCCCAAATAACAAGAATCGTTTATGCACTGAAACAATTATATCACTGGCTTTATTTAGCATCTTAACAATAGGCTTGCTTGCTTGCTTGCAGCAACTTCATAAATAAATCAAGTTGATTTTCATTCAAAATATATCGCTCAATAGTATTACAATTTCGTGACCAACGCTTTAGCATGCACTTCATAATAAATTCCCGCTTAGAAGAACCTTTTTCTAATTTTCACATCCCCATCAAACTTCTGATTTTTGGTTTCAGCAAGCTTCTTTTAACCGAAATAGTACAATAGATATAAGCACACGAGGTCTGATAAAAAAATAACCGTTATTTTAAATTTTTTCAAAAAGTTTTTTTTTTTTTTGTTTTGATATTTAATTATTTGATCTTGTTTAAGTAAATCTTTCTTATTTTTGCAGCTAAAGATCATTTTTTATTTTTTATAAAAAATTCAACTCTCATCATTCAAATTGAAAAATTTTTTAATAACATATTAATTGTCCTGACGATGATAACAAATTGTTATCGAAATATTAAAAATAAATACTGTTGAATTTTTTATAAAAAAAATAAAAAACGATCTTTAGCTGCAAAACTAAGATATATGTATTTATTTATTCATCAATAACTATCTTGTCCCCTTCAAAGTAATCGTTTTTTTCCATTCCTCGAAACACTTCTGAAACGCGATTTTTGGTATCGCCAACAGCTCCTGTCTCGATTTTTCTTTTATTTCCTCAATCGTAGCGAAACGCTTTCCTTTCATCGGTGTCTGCAGTTTTGCGAACAGGAAACAGTCAGCGGGGGCCAAGTCCAGTGAATACGGTGCTTGAGGCAAGATAATGGTTTTGATTTTGGCCAAAAACTCACGCACAAGCATCGATGTGTGAGCTGGTGCGTTACATGGTGCAAAATCTCTGATTGTTTTTCCATAATTCTTTGCGTTTCTAACGAATTGCTTCGCGCGAACCACGCAAAACTTCTAGGTAGTATTCCTTATTGACCGTACGACCTTGTGGCAAGAATTCATGATGCACCACGCCATTGCAGTGAGCAAATCCCTCACATGTGACCTAACTTGATGTGCTTTTTTCTTCTGGACGCTTCCATTGGGATGATTGGGCTTTGGTTTCAATCTCATAGCCTTTTTGAGGAAATGTGGATCGTCGTTGACGATGTTCCACAGCTCTTGAGTGATGTCTATGCGATATTATTTTTGCTCAAAATTTTGCAATTTTGGAACCATTTTCGCTACTGCACGTTTCACGCCTAAAATATCCGTAAAAATTGCTTGGCATGCCAACGTAATCAGCAACGTCTCTGATAGTGATTTGAAGATTATCCAAAATCATTTTCTTCACTGCTTCAATGTTTTTATCGGTTGTTGACGTGCTCGGGCGACCAAAACGAGCATCGTTATTGACATCTTGTCGATCTTCCTTAAACCGGTTATACCACAACTCAACTTGTGTTCTGCTCATTGTAGACTCACCAAGCGCCACTGTCAACATTTCAATTGTCCTTAAGCATTTAATTTCATTTTTTACACAAAAACTTAATACAGTTTCTTTGATCAATTTTTTCGAATAGTAAAAAATCTAAGAATACACCAAAACACAATTAACCTTTTTATCTGCCAAAAACAAACTAACAATCCAAAATGGCTGATATTGCCAACATATATAACTTAGAGTCTACAACTGCGATTAACTCTGACATAATATCTCAGAAAACGTGGGCAGAATGAGAGAGCGAAATTCTCTATGTCCACCTTCATATCTAACAAGGAGTAAACGTATTGTAGTTAATCTTATAAGAATTCATAAATCAATGAAAGCCGAGAAGAAAACACATCTTTGCGATGAATAAAATCGCATATGAATTTCGTATATGCGAACATTTTGTACAAAATTAATCACTTTAATGCATAAAAACATATTATTTTTCATTTAAAATGGGTTTTTAAAAGATATTTTGCAAAATTAATAATCGCTAAAATTGCAATGGCGGTTTTTTGTAAACAAACACACACACAATCGCTTTTTTTACAGCTCTTATTATAAGATCGTTGCCATAAGATTTCTCATAAGAACGCTCTCATAAAAATTATTATAAGACTGCGATAACACTGATTTTAAGTCTACACGTAACAGAATTCTCTCTGCGATTGAATTTGACGTTCTCATCTCAGATATTATCGCAGGTGTGGACACTAAGTAACAGACATGTGTAACTCACGAAATTTGAAAATAACGGTTATTTTTTTCATCAGACCTCGTATGTATTTAAATTTTTCTTTTATATTAGATTCATATAAATGCTTTTTTTCAATAACTTGTTATCTTTCATATATCTTTTATAAATAAATCTTTTTACTGTAAACTGCTCACCTTGACATCTAGCAACCTCGACCCTCGTATGTATATAAACATTAATCACTGCCTTTGGCGTATACAATATTTATTTCTCCGCATAATTAGTGTGACCAAATGAAGCTGCAGCATCGCTGCAGCCAAACAGCTTAAAACTCCTCGTCATTTCAAAACTATAAATTCAAAAGAAAATATATCGTATTGTATAAATGTACATTCAAACGAATTGCAAAAGGAAACCCACAACTCAAACAGCAGAATTTGCAATTTTTTTCCTTCATCTAACCAACGAGACGGACCAAGAGAAGCAAAAAAAAAAAAGAATTGTAAGTAAATCCCACGCGAATGGTCATGAAGGCCGTTTTAACATAAAAATGTATGTAAATGAGTGTGTTTCGTTGTTGCGACCACTGTTACTAAATTGGGAAAAATGGAAAAAAAATGGTCAGAGATGATGATGGTCTTAAAATAAATGAATGAATATTGCGAAGTGCATGTGGATGGTTGCTTTTCTCTTTTATGCAGTGTGCTGTTTTTTGTTCAGAGTGAGGTTGTGGCCCCCAAAAAAAAAATAATTTCAATACATATTATACATTTTTTTTCTCTCGGCAAAAGCAAAAGCCAAAAAAATAGGAGTAATATCCTCTTGCGGGTTTTGCAACACTAAATTTTTTTGCAGTGGAATGCTGGGCCAAACGTGTACTGGCAAATTGGCTGGTTGGAATGATTCAAGCCATAAATTTAATTTCAAGCAACACTAACATTTGTGGAAATTATAATTGGAGCAAAATTTGTATATTTACAAATTTTATAATATTAAATTTGTTGAATTAAAGTTAAGTAGTTTTTTTTTCAGGCAGATAGAGACGATCAAGCAATAATCGTCAATCATTGTAATAATTTGTATAGAAATTCTTTATTGTGAGTGACAACGATAGGGCTTAAGAAAAAAATTAATTATTTTTGGTTTTTAGCCAAGCTTGTTGGGTGTTACACATATTAGCGCATTTTCACACATACTACCCAGCGGCCAAAGTTTCGCTTACAGAAGCGATGATCCGATGTACACTTGTAAGTCAGTAATGCACACCATCTCATATACGAACCTAGTATACTTTTTCATATACATTGCCGCATTTGTAGAGTGAACGCCTACCACCTGCACACAAGGTAAGCCAGTCAGTGAGGTGTTCATTCAACAAAAGCTCATTACTTGCTAACATACATTGTAAGTTATGAGTAGGCAGCTCGAATACAATCTCGCATACTTTGTAAGTCGGAAGTAGGCAGCTCGGATACAATCTCGCATACATTGTAAGCCGGCAGTAGGTAGCTCGTGCGTACTGCGCACTTCAGTTTTTTGGAAATATTCCATTAAATAAATTTGTTGTGTTTTTTGTTCACTGCATTCTTTTCTTTTTCACTAAATGTTTTATTTTTCTTGTACCTTTTTTATAAGGTTTTCTTACCTTTAGTACTGATTTTGTCAATTAACCGTTTGAGTTACATCGAATAAATAAAATACGTTCATATAAATGTGATAAAAAAGATGAACGTATTTCATTTTTGGGAACTCCATATACTCCATATATACTGTGTGGCACACATCATCGAAGAGAAGTAATGTGGTAGGCAATGTTCGAAGCTGGGTATTATCACAAGGGAGAGGAATGTAGTGTTCTTTAAGCTGAAATAACGGCTATAAATAAAGTGGCCAGTTTGCTCACGCTTAACAAGATATTCGTTAGAGATATCATGATAATAACGGACAGCAAGACCGCCACCAACTCCCTGATTGGAATCTATACGAACTCCAGCCTAGTCCAGGGGCCAGACTCCGCAACGATGAATTTTGAAATGTTCACCAATTTCAGTGTTTACTTTTGATTTTTGAGCCCGCCGCAGTGGTGAGAATGAATAGTTTTGACATTTAAAGTGTACACTTAATAATAATTTTTTCACTCAAAAATCTTCGGTGAATTTTAGTTTTTTTGTAAAATATTTTGAACTTGAAAAAAAGAAACAAAAGGATTATGTATGTAAATTAAAATTATCTATTCAACAACTTGTGTGACACAGTTAATTTGACAAATCAGCATATCATTCAGCCTGAAGAACCACATTCAGGGCAATAAAATTCATTGTTTTTACGGACTCG
The DNA here is from genome assembly GCA_914767995.1 of Thecocarcelia acutangulata. Taxonomy (NCBI): domain Eukaryota; kingdom Metazoa; phylum Arthropoda; class Insecta; order Diptera; family Tachinidae; genus Thecocarcelia; species Thecocarcelia acutangulata. The sequence continues at coordinate 30,701,678 of OU612094.1, read as the reverse complement.
CTTTTTAATGAAAAGTGAACACTGTGTCTGCCAGTGAATTTTACTTTGGGTGTTCAAAGGTAAAAAAAATTCATAGTTGCGGAATCTGCCCCCAGGAATGCCGGACGTCTTTAAATAAAATGGCTAGTTGTCCCCCCGTTAAAGATTTGATTATTATTTTTCTTGTCTTCTTCAATCAAAAATTATTGATCACAGAATATTTGTATTGTTACAAGAAAAAAAAAACTTCTTAAGAAAAACTTGAACTAAATCCCGATGTACATATATACAAACCAAAAATTTAATTTTAAAAAAATTATAAAGTTCAACAAAATTTCTATACATTAAGGGCGAGTCATTCTAATCTAACCCTAAAATCGGTACGTGGACACGGGTCTAATAACGGCAACAGCATCGCCGATGTCTTAGCCAAAAAAGAGACAACTCTAGAGGATATTGATCTCTTCTGCAGACAACCCTTATCAGCGTGCTGGAAGGAAATAAAGCCCCATACGCTGGAATATGTTCAAGATATATGTTTTACAGAGTCCACATGCCTTACATCAAGCAGCAACTTTAAGAAAGCAAAGGAGCTCTTAAAATTTCCTAGACCCTAGAATTTTAGTAGCAGTCATCTTTGGATATTGCCGGTTTGCGAACCATGCCACGAGACTGGGCTTACCCTACAACGACGTCTGCAGAAGTTGTCAAGATATAGACGGAGAGAAACAACCCTTCACCTCCGCGGAACATTAGTTGGAGTACCACCGCTTATAGTATCTAGACGAGCGGAGCTTCAATAGCCTATCACTGGCTGGCTTTGGTTAACCTGACCACGCTGGACTTATTCTTAAGATTAGCGGATGTCTAGTACAACGGCATGTAACGCCACACAAAACAGATTCTTACCTATTCCCCTTCTACCCTCTTAACTACACAGAAAAAATTATAGTAAAAATAAAATCAACAAAATTTTTGTCCGAAAATTATCAAAAAAATAACCTTGGATATCGTATTTTGTTGTTGTTTCAAAAAAATATTGTTTTCGATCAATAATTATTTTTACTAAAGTTTTGTTTGAATCCACGAATTCCCTTACAGGTCCGCATTCAAACAATATATTAATTGATTTAACAAATTTCGTTATTGAACACGCAAAAAAAATTTGTCTGTGTATGTGCCTACATTACTATATCACCCAGGACTCTCTTGTCACCTCTATCCTCACTCCTCTGTATTTTACAGCAAACATAAAGGGAAGAATTTAGGACCCAAATGAGCTGCAGAACCCAGGATATATTGGGGAATCCACCTAACATAACCGTTATCATAATGTGTTACCTCATTTCAAACTTTTTTCCGGCTAGAAATTTTTGTGTCGGTCTGATCACAACCTTACCGGCTAAATCTGTTCAGATTCATGATGTTATACAGGAATTATTGTTTTTTTTTTCGTCTACTTTTTTCGATGAGTTGCTTTTAGTAAAAGCGCTATTTTAGAGCATATACATATGTAAATGTAATAGGAAGCTTACAGCCAGTTTGCCGATGTCGAAAGTATAAGTTCATTGGCACTCTAGGCGAAAGAAAATTGATTTATTCTAAGCGAACGATGTGTCAAAATTCAATTAAAAGGCATAAGTTCATGCGAACGAACAATAGTGACATAGACAAACCCAAATTGATTCGAATGTGAGTGACTAGCTTTCTTTCGCATACATTTTCATTCGATATCGTCGAACAGGCTGTTAAAGTTTGATATAATTACAAGTGTCAATAAAATAATCAATTTGGCCTTTTTGTTGGCTTAAAGATTATGAATAAAATTAATTAACTGCCACTTTCTGTATTTCGAACAAATATTTTCGTTCGCATAAAAACATTTGAAACAAAAACAAATTTTGAAAATTTGTTTTAAATGTATTTATGCGAATGAAAATATTTATTCGAAATAGTGGAAGTGGCAGTGAATTGAATTGAAAAACCCTTCTTCTTCTTGGGAAAATGACTCCCGACTTTTTTTCTCTTCCCAAAACTGATGACACCGATGAAAGGAAAGCATTTTGCTATGATTTGAATGAGCTGCTCGCGATACCAAAAAGCGCGATACCAGAAGTGTTTCAAGAATTGGAAAAAAGGCTGGTATAAATACATTAGTTGTGTTGCAAAATCTTAAATCGATGAAAGTTTCATACAAACCCGGACCTGATGGTATTCCGAGCAGTATTTTAAGAAATTGTGCTGAAGCATTTAGCCATTCCCTTGACTTAGTTATTTAATGTTTCATTGAAGATCGGAGTATTCCCAGAACGCTGGAAAAATTCATTTATTATTCCCCTACATAAATCTGGTAGCCGAAATAATGCAACAAATTACAGAGCCATTGCAAAATTAATTGACATTCCAAAATTATTTGAAAAAATCGTAACAAATATGCTTAAACACGAAATATTACCAATAATTTCTGTAAAACAGCATGGTTTTTGTAGAGGTAAATCCACTGTAACGAGCTTAATGGAATTAACGGCTTACATCAATGATAGTTTTTATACTAGTCAGCAAACCGATGTAATATACATGGATTTCAGTAAAGCCTTTGACAAGGGAAACCACAAACTATTGGCTAAGAAGCTTAACGCAATTGGATTTACTGTAAGCTTCCGTCGTTGGATTGAATCTTATTTGAAAGACCGTAAACAACGGGTAATCTTTAATAACTCAAAATCAAAATACATTGATGCTATTTCTGGTGTTCCTCAGGGAAGTTATCTTGGCCCCCTTTTATTCCTTATTTACATAAACGATCTTCCAAACGCTATTGAATTTGGTAGCATTCTAATGTTTGCTGATGATGTAAAACTTTTCCCCAACATAACAAATGTAAGCGATGCCACTTTTCTACAAGCTGATTTAAATAGATTATTTAATTGGTGCAAAGTTAACCTCATGGAAATAAATCTAAGTAAATGCAAATCGATGACTTTCACACGATATTCACCTCTTTCAACTAAGTACTGCATTAATGGTACAGAACTTACAACTGTTGACACTACTTTAGATCTTGGAGTTTACTTTGACAAAAAAACTTAATTTTAACTCTCACATCACTTTTGCTGTCAACAAAGCAAATAATATTTTATATTTTATTAAAGGCTGGGCGAAGGAATTTAAAGATCCTTACATCACCAAAAATCTATTTACTACACTGGTGCGGCCTATTCTTGAATACTGCTCAGTAATTTGGAATCCGCAGTATAGCTTTTATATAAAAAAAGGTGGAATCAGTCCAAAAACAATTCCGTCTTAATCATCTCCACTGGAACCCAGCAGTGAATTTACCATCATACCGCAGCCGACTAGCTCTTATTAACCTCTCGACATTGAAAAACTGAAGAATTACATCAAATATATTATTCTTTTTAAAGTTATTACAAGGGGATACTGGTTCAATTCATCTTCGCGATAGAATAAGCATCAATATACTTAACAGACAGCTGAGGTCGTACGTTCCACTGTACCTTCAATTTCATCGATCAAACTTCTTAAATTTTGATCCTTTCCGTAGAGTTTGTGGCGAAGATTTTATGATCTCATCGACTTATTTGACAATATTCATGTTATTAAGAGAAGACTTCTTTTGTATTTAAACTCTAGTGATTATATTTATAACTGTTTGTAGTTTTCTAATGAAATTTCCTTGTTATACTGATTTCTCAGCTGTTATTAAGCATTTAGTTGAAATAAATAAATAAATAAATAATAAGTGTATTGTATCTGATGGGGATTACTTTGAAGGGGACAAGATAGTTATTGATGAATAAATTCTTTTTGAAAAACTTTAAAATAACGGTTATCTTTTGATCAGTTCTCGTGTAGACTTATTTTTGTCAAAGCCTTGTAATGTGTAAGAATTAGACTAATAACCCAGGATTTGAGCAACTACTAACCCCCTTAACAACCAATCTACAATTCACATGATAGCCATAGAAAAATTAAACAAATGTGTAACAGAGACTAATTTAAAATGTTATAAAACGTTTGGAAAAAAAGCTAAGTTCATATATTCTTTTAATTGCAATTTTTTCATGTTTAAAAAAAAATTCAAACTTTAAAGCATTTGGTGAATGCTTGTTATCAGAGACATGCATACAAATTTAAACAAGGCAAAAAAAAACATGTTTCAATATTTGGCTTTGCCTCGCCTCACATTGCCTGAATGACTGGCTGGCTGACTATTTGCCTGCCTGCCTGCCTGCCAGCCGGGTATGGTCTTGCATACCCATTTCCGTTAACTAAATACTTTTTGAACAAAAAGGAGTCATGTTGATTTGCCAAGTTACGCGCTCTTTTGCCATTCACCGACATTCACAGCAACACTCACTTCATAACAATTTTTTTATAAACATTTTTGCAACAACTATCATAAGCATACATACAATACCTACATATGTACATACATACATAATTTTCCATTTTACTGAATGGATTTCTAAAATAACCAACCCTACTTGGTTGGTATTTCCTTGCCTTTTTTAGCTGCTGATTATGTTTTTCTTGGTATTTCGTTTAATATTATGTGTTGCAAAGTAATTGTATTTCAAACAGCCTTTAATATTAAACACCGAAAGTACGAGGGCAGCAAGTTAAGTTTTCCATTCAATCCCATATTTAAAAGCTATATAAAGTCTTATTTAATTTACGCCTCTGATATGCCAACGACATCCGGAATCCACACTTCAAATGACACAGCATTCTGCAGCGTACATGAAAACCATCCAGTAGCTTCACGGAGTGCACAGGATTAGAGAAATGGCTAATAGCGCATTTACACCAACTCAAAATCTAGTAGATTTGAATTGAAATCTATATCGTTTACACCACCGTTTTTTGACATCTAGCAAGATTTCATTTGCTCAAAAATAATTTATGCATACGGGTTTGACAATACAATTTTATCAGAGACTGAATACACCAGCATTAAAGTGTATATTTTTTGTGCCCAGAGACTGCATACACCACATTATAGTGCAATTTTTGTTCCAGCGTAGTATTTTAAGTACTTTTTGCAAGAAATCACAGTTGCATCGCTTAGTACTGAGTAGATTTCAGGAGATTTTGTCGAAATCTACTCATAAAGTAGATTTCATTTTGTATGGGAACTCTTCTCAAAATCTACTAGATTTTGCTTGAAACCTCGAATGAGCAGATTTCGCTTTGGTGTAAATAAAAATAAAAAATGTACTCATGTTACATTCACACTGTGTAAACAAACATCGCTTCTTTATTGCAATATAGTCATAACGCAAAAAAACTTGTTTCGAGAAAAACACATTTCAAATTTTTAGTTTCCATACAAGTCTTAGAAAATTTTTTTTTTAGAAAATATCTCCTACAGGAAACAGTTTAACGGAAATTTGGAAAAAAAATTTTTGGCAAAATAGAAAAAGTAGTACTGTTAACAATTCTGCATTGTTAACTCGAAAAGCTCATTTTTTGAGATATAACTATGTTGCAATAAAGGAGCGACATGTTCGCCCATCAAAACTAACAACCTGCCTATTCCGCACCACAATGAAGTATAGTACCTTGGCATTCACCTCGACCGTAGGCTGACGTGGAAGTCTCATATTGATGCGAAAGTCACTCAGTTGAAACTAAAAGCAGCGCTATTAAATTGACTTGTGGGCAGAAACTCCACCTTGTGGTTGGATTGCAAACTTTTGTTATACAATGCAATACTTAAGTCTATGGAATTCAATTATGGGCATTGTCACAACATCAGACATTGAAAAAACTCCAAGGCCACAAAACAAAATTCTTCGAACAATTACCTGCAGCTCTATGGTATGTTATTTCTTAACACACAAACAAATGACTGCAAATGCTGCTTCATCTGTACTCATGGATGGTATAAATATTGAGGAATCGGATGCTCTTGATGTTCTGGAAATGAAAATACAGTGTGATGTTCGCTGGAATGATCACATTTTTCATGTCTCTAAAGAAGCATTCCAGTGCCTCGGTTTTTTGAAACGGTGTAAGATGTACTTCACTACATCCGACCACTATTTATATCCGACCGAAAATGGAATACAACTTTCATGTTTGGGCCGGTGCCCCAAAGTCTATTTTGGGATTACTCGACCGTGTGCAGGAGAGGGTGAAGAAGCTCATCGGTGGCAGTAGGGTAGCCAACTCTAGTGACTCACTGGAACATGGACGCAGTGTAGGGTTCGGTACTATAATGGATTTTGTTCTGATGAGATTAGGGATCTTGTTCACAAACACTACTCCTTCTTTCCCCCTCCACACAACCTGCTTTCCTAGTTCTGATACTGTATATAAGGGGGTCATCCTCTGAGAAATGGTCCGAGATAAAAGAAATTTTAAAAACTCACGAATTCACCAGGATCTGTGTGTTCCACTAATAGACGAATTTTTAAAGTACACAACAAAGTATATCAGCAAACTGGAACTTCCTCCAAATCCTTTTGCACCCAAAATACTTAACTTTGGCGACCACACTCGGCTTAGAAGAAGGGATACCTTTGCCACCATTATAGCATTAAATAGGATATTTTACCGATATAGCTTCCGAACGTTCGATTATTCTTATATTCTCTAAAATATTTCATGTTACTTTTAGAATAAAGAGGTATACAACCTTCCGGATAAATTGATGGTCAGCTTGTTAACAAAGTGATGCCAATACGGATGCTTGTAAGCTGCCGTGAAATGTGGCTTACTTAATGTTTACACACGCAAGTGCAAGTGCAAAAAACCCAATACATTACCATTTTGTTACTAATACATACTCACACCTGCAAGTAGTAGCCTCACTTGCAACTGATTTTGGTTGGCAGTGATTTTTTCACTTGCATGCAAGCAGAAACAAACAGTGTTGCCCATAGATATTTCATTTTAACTTTAATAGGTATTTTTCAAGAAAAAATGTTTAAAATGTTAATATTTTTAGTTATATGCCAAAAATATAATATAAAAACACAAAAATAAATAAACATCTATAACTTATTTTTTCTTTGGATTACAAATTTATTATTTATATTGTGAAAAATTTATGTACTTAATATAATTCCCCTGTAATATTGCTAGGCTAAAACTTTGGCAGCACAGACATTAAAAGCGCATGAAGGACAAAGACGTGCAACGTTTGTCTTCGACGACATTTTGAAAATTAACTTGCACTTGCGTGTGTAAACAATCGTGCAAATTGCAAGTGTTTTTATCATTTTTTTTCGATGTATTGGTTGGTAATATGTACACGCTACTTGTAACAAGTTACTTGCACGTGTAAACTTAGTGTTACTACGTTAGGAAACTTTTCTTGTCAGCGGTGTCAACTCGGTTGACAACATTTTTGGTGCTTTTTAAAATTATTTGTGCGAAAAAATTTTTAGTGAATGCTCAAACTCAACTCAACTTTTAGTTTTAAATTTTTACGTTCCATTTTGCACAGCACAATCAGGGCAGTAAGATACAAGTATAATGTAGAAAATGCACCATAACATATGCACAAAGTAAGACAATCTTCCAATCAAGTCAAGTTTGTCAAATATTACAATAATTTCAGTCACTGATTGGTGAAGTTCATATTTATAATGGCGCGTGCTTTGGTTATTATTTAAATTATAAAATATTGCCACAAACGTTGCATTAAATATTGATTATGGTAAATTTTATCTTTTGTTTGTTATAATTCTGGCAAATTTTAGAATTATTCAATAAATTCTTTAAAAGACACCCACTCTAGTCAACTGATTTTCACCGTTCGCTTAAGAAAAACAAAAGAAATTTACTCTGTGCTTGTTGGAATTGCTATTAATCGAACTTTTCATGATCCGATAATCGTAAATACTTTCGGCATATTTCGGCATATTGTATTTTAACGACGGTAAGCAGCTGTAGTTTTGTGTACTTGATAATAGCCAGTAAAAGTAGCTGCTGATTTCGCTGAATAAGAAATTTGATAAAACATCGTTAGTATCATTGAAAAGATACTATTATATTAATAAAACTAACAGGATCGTACTAGAGGCCCAGTTTCACAAACACGACTTCTAGGTATTGATCGAATTTGATATCACAACCAGCTTGAATGTATAGTAGGTGCTAGAAAAACCCTTTCATTATCATGTTTTTAATATAAAAATATTATATTTCTTGTTCAACCAACAAATAATAATTTTAAAATATTATACTTTTTATAATGCAAAATGTCTTTGTAGAAATGAAAAAAAAATTCAAAATTCGGTGCGTTTTTGTTGAAATAACGTGATTTCTTCCTCATTTTGGTGGGTTTTAAAATTTTAAAGTTGGCAACGCTGTTTCTTGTAAATTCAAAAAGGAGTTGGAGAAGATGGGGTATCTCTAAGAAAAGAATGGTAATATGAGATGGAGAAAGCAGATAAATAATAGGATTTCCTTTAATGTTTACTTGTGTATCTAATCATAAAATATAACAATGTTTTAACTAAAGTATATGTCTCTTAAAGGCTCTGATTCACTATCCTACACGATCGTACGATTTATTCACAGGAAACTGTTTCAAAGTCTGGCCGACTTGAAAAAAACGTTTCAAAATGGCGTTGTAGGCCACACTATTTCTTCCTCGAGACACCAACAATATTTTCATATTTTTCACAATATATACAACACTGATCGCACAGAAACCATAATGTTTTGAAAAGTTTCGTAAAATTTTTCAAATCGCACGATTTGTCAAAAACTCTGTCGCACGGTTAAATTTTTAGTACTTTTCCAGCACACATGCTTTATTTAGTAGATCGCACGATCGTGTACGATAGTGTAGCAAGGCCTTAAGGCACCTTTACATAGTAAAGTATTTAAATCTGTGAAAAATATGTGCAGAATAAAGGAAATCTTACCGTGTAAAAACAAAATGTATTCAGTATGAGAGAAATCCAAATGAAAAAATTGACAAGCGGTCGGTAAATCTTTATTTTCTAAACCATTTCAGAAAACTCTGTATTCTCATCACATCAGAGGTGTATTTTTAAATTTGCATTGGCAGCACTTCAAGTATTTACTGCAGGTGGTACAACATTCACAAAAATAAACAATCGCAGTTCAAGAATATTGCATGTTGTTTTTGTAAATGTTGTGGAATTGTAACCATCAGTAAATTTGTTAGACTTTAATAATAATATTTTGATTATACTTATCCCACAAGTGTAAACGTAAATAGTATTTACAACACATTTTTGTTAATTTTTTTTAAGTACGGAGAGAATTTCGTAATATTTTTCTACCACAAAATCTAAATATTTTTTATTACCATGTAAACGTGCCTTTACGTAGTGTTTACACGTGCAGGTGCAAGTTCGAAAAACCCAATACATTCAAACTTTTTTACTAACACCCGCACAATCTCTGCACTTGCAACCAACTTTCAACTAAACTGACAAGCAATTTCAGTAGGCAGTGATTTTTTGGCACTTACTGAAAATCAAATGACAACTGAAATAACAGTGTTGCCTCTTTACAACAAGTTTTGCGAAGATTAACTGATTTTAATATAATGTTTTTGTCATATTTAAATTTTTCAAAACATACATATTTAAAATAATTCACATTTTTTTATTGAAAATATATAAATTCAGCAGTCTTTGCCGTTTTGAGTGAAAAAAAGTTAAAATTATTCTATTTCATTTATTTATTTTATTCCTACCATTAATTTCCCCGAAAAATAAAATAATGGTTTTCTATGATAATGCTGTTTTAGGAGCTGTTGTCTCTCCACTGACATTTTTAAACTAAACTTACATGTTATTCTTTAAATACTAATGCAACTTGCAAGAAAGACGAGTATTTTTTCGACATTTTCGTTGATAATACGTACACAGGACTTCCATATAAGTACTTGTACGTGTAAACGCAGTATTAGATGATTTATGCCTTTTGGAAAAGTAACTTTTACCATATCTGTGTTTAAGTTAGCACAGTGATGTTATTTAAAAAATCTCATGTTGTCTTTTATACACATGTCCAAGTACCCCAAGTACTGAAACCACCCTCGTGTAATAAACGTTGGGCATAATAGACGTTTGGATTGTTGGCTTTAAACCATAGAGTATAGCTAAATAAATTATTTTATGCGTTTGATAGTTTTGTTTCAAATTTCATTAATATGCTACACATTATAAAATATAGAAACACTTTTTGTGCATAAAGATGTACATAGTGATAAAGCCCAGTTCAGACTATTATACTTTGTATTAATAGGTACTTGTCAAAAATTCAAATAATACGTGCAAGTCTGATAGTCTGAATGTAGTCCGTCTTACATACGAAAAATTTGACATCCCATACGACTTTGTTGTTTTTTGAAACTTTTCAAAACGATAATATTTACTTTACATTGGATCAGGGTTGTGTTTTTTAGCAAACCAGCTAATTAAAAATTGAGTAGTCGGCTATTTCGTAGCCGATGGGATGCCGTCACTGATAGTATTTTTTGTCGTTATAAAAAAGCTCGAAATTTGGAATTTAGCTGTCATTTATAAATGTATTTTGCTCATGCTATATTTAGAACACAAAATATGTTTGTGCTATTGAATTTGGATGTGTTAAACATAATTATTACTTTAACTGTTGAAGAATTTCACGCGCCGGCACGTCTATCGCCTACGACGAATAGCGCACCTGCCGCCGTGAAAAGTTTTATGATGGCACATCTATGTTGGTTTATATGAAGTGTGATGGTGTGAATGCAAAATCTAATTTACGTTAGACTTTTTGACAGTCGCAAGAAATGTGTTTAGACTTTTATCTTACAAAATCTAATGAAAGTATTTATACTTGTATAATAGTCTAATTGGGCCTTAAGTACGAACATAATTAGGTACAAAAATTTGTATTATACTCGTATTTGGTATGCGGCAGAAATGAGAGTCTTCAATTTGTTGTAGTTGGCAATGCAAGTCATAGTTCTGTTTTAAGTGGGTGGGCGGTGTAATTTTCTTTTAATATTTCAAAAAAATATCCCATAATGGCAATACCCACTTCAACAACAACAACCAAAATATTGAATTATGTTTGAAAGTATAGTAGTTAATATCTTTTTATTTTCTTTTACCACCCTTTTGAGCAAATATATTTCCGTAAAGTACAACTGAAATCCATGTACCATGTAGGGAAGCCATTTATATTCACATTTATATCTTGAGTCTTACTAGAGGGTAAACTGTTTTTTATTTTTTTGCTGTTCTTTTTTGCTGAATGGCTTTTAAGTCATACGAGTGCATTTACAATTTGAACGTGCCACAATGCCTTCAGCTATTTGATTTTTATATTTTAACTTTTCTTGCCAAAGACGTATCCGTATGAGAATTGAATGAATATTAGTTTATCTGTATGTGAATATTTATGCTGAATGTGATGTGGGGTTATGATAGCAAAATACTACACCAACTAAAACGTATTGCTTCGTACACTCTCAAAATATCAAACTCAATGCGGTTGTAGCTTTGTGAAAAATGCAAAAGCCTGTGCGCCAAACTTGGTAGGAATGTCGGTATTCTGTTTGAATTACAGCAATGTTTTTAGTATGCGAGCAAAACTTTTGCAATATTTTATCTTTGAAAAATACAAAAAACATGCAAAGTCTAAAAAATTAAATATATGTACTCGATTTATATTAAAAAAAAAGTAAACTGCCCTTAAGCTAAACATTAGGATTACTTGTGATAGAGAGAAAAAAGGGGAAGCGTTGAATATTTCTTTTATCTCTCAAACATGAATATTTTCATGGTCTTGGAAATTTGCAAATGCCGCCATTGACTCCTTTTGTTTGTCAATGCGTTTCTAATTTTTATCCATCTTTTTTCATATTAAAAACAAATACATATATTTGAAAGTAATATCTGCATAAAATAAAACAGAGCTGTAAAAGAATTAGATATATTGCGCTCAATATAATTATTTCGCAAGAAAAAACTGTTGCCCTTTCTCAATAGTTAAGTGCTTACTGCGTTATTGTGTTTCTATGCTGTTTAAGCCCAGTTCAGACTATTATAGATTGTATTAATACTTGTCAAAAATTCAAATAATACATGCAAGTCTGATAGTCTGAATGTAATCCGTCATACATACGAAAAATAATACGATAAAAATTTGACATCCCATACGACTTTGTTGTTTTTTGAAACTTTTCAAAACGATAATACTTTACATTGGATCAGGGTTGTGTTTTTTAGCAAACCAGCTAATTAAAAATTGAGTAGTCGGCTATTTCGTAGCCGATGGGATGCCGTCACTGATAGTATTTTTTGTCGTTATAAACAAGCTCGAAATTTGGAATTTAGCTGTCATTTATAAATGTATTTTGCTCATAACATAAAATATGTTTGTGCTATTGAATTTGGATGTGTTATACATAATTATTATTTTAACTACGACGAATAGCGCACCTGCCGCCGTGAAAAGTTTTATGATGGCACATCTATGTTGGTTTATATCAAGTGTGATGGTGTGAATGCAAAATCTAATTTACGTTAGACTTTTTGACAGTCGCAAGAAATGTGTTTAGACTTTTATCTCACAAAATCTAATGAAAGTATTTATACTTGTATAATAGTCTGATTGGGCCTTTAAGAATACATTTGCAAAGTATAAGATGCACAGCTTGCCCAAGATGGTATTAACAGTACATTTGTAGCGTCGCTGTGACTAATTATACCGACCTATGCCTTGACATAAATAACAATGAAATACCTCTACAAAAAACTGTAGACCAAATAAACTGCAAATGAGAAGTGAGAAAAAAGCCAAATGAGGCAAACCGTTTTCCAGTGCGAGTGAGACACAAAACTCTCGAATACCGAGCAACAAAATCAACAAGGGAGACCGCACTTAAATATATACGATGGCGCGAGAGCTGTTCTTCAGCCTAGAGCTGATCTACAACTGCGCATTATTTATATTCACGCTTTTAAAAACTCCTTCTTCTGATAGAAAGCTGCCCTTCTTACAGATCAGCCTGCCATTACAACATGCCAGTTGCTCGGCGATCAGGCTTAAAGCCAGTCGGGTGTGGAAAGAAGCGACAGAAGAACATGCCTCTCTAAAGGTTTTCCTGGGAATATACATATTTCAAAAGATATTTTTAATGATTTTGGTTCCTTGACGGATCCGATTGCCGATTTTGCTCCAAACTGAAATTTTTATACTGGATGGTTTGACTTGCGTCTACAAGTCGCATGTGGATCTAGTTCTCTGTTACAGACAATAAGTATGCTTTGATTCTGCTGCTTGTACGATTAGTTTAAAACTATAGAAGAATGTTGAGAAGCATTTAGTTTTAGCCACTTTGGAAATTATAATGTTGGGGCATTTGATGAGATATGTGAGGCATAATTTTGGATGCTGATTTTTCATTCGCATGTGCGTAACGATTAAATACCAATTGCCGCACAGACCATAGCCCAGCTCCTACAATCGCCTTGGGACCAGTTAAAATGGTTTAAAAAAGTGAAAGTTATAGTATCAATCTATTGTATATGTAAAAGAATGCTTATTTGTTTCCACACGAAAACCAACTCCAATTGATAACGTGTGACGGATTTTTTGTTGCGCAGCCTTTCTACAAAATGAACCTGCAATCCCATATGTCAATAGAATGGCAAGTGGCAAGAGTTTCAGCTCTTTCGAAGTATTTTTCATTCATAATCAGCGTTGTCAACTTTGAAATTTCAAAACGCAACAAAATGGGGAAAAAAGCGCGTTATTTCAACAAAAGCGCACCAAATTTTGAATATTTTCCTTTCTATTTTATAATTTAATAAGTACAATATTTTTATATTAAAAACACGTTAATGAAACAGCCTTTTAAGCCAATATTATATAATCAAACTAGGTTTGATAGCACCGCTTGATGGAATGCCATCAAACTCGTTCAATAGCTAGAATTCGTGCTTGTCAAACTTGGTATCTAGTACTACTCCGTTAGTTTTGTTAAGATAATCTTACCTTTACAATAATTATAAAAAATATATTTTATCAAATTTATTATTGAGCAATATCATTTAATTATATTTGTTGTCAACCGAAAGTAGCGTTGACTTTTACAGTCTGTTATAAGGGACCCAAAATACCTGTTTGCCATCGTCAAAATTATATTGCAGAAGCATACGACCATTATTGTCGAAAGAATTTACGATTCTCGGAAGCCTTTAAATTCGATTAATAGCAATTCTATAAAACACAGCGGTGTCTTTAAAAGAATTTATTGAAATATACGAAAATTTGCCAGAATTATAACTAATAAAAGATGAAGTAATAATAACCAATATTTAATGCAAACGTTTTGGAGAAACTTTTTAATTTATGTAAGAATTTGGTAATATCCCAATTACCAAAACCGTAACGAATTCACGAATTTTGTGTCACCAAAATTTTAAAAACGCATCGAAAATTAAAATAATTTTAAAAAGCACCAAAAACGGTGCGAAGGGCACCGAGTTGACAACGCTGTTGATAATATGTAGACAAAATTTGAAGTGCAAGGTGCATTAACGTATACACGGTGGCAGCACTACGGCTTATGACAGTTTTTTGTTACTAGCAATATAGTAAGCTATTTACATCAAATGTATTGTTTACATTTTTAAAAGAGAATTTGGTGCTTTATTCTGAATTATACATATACAAATTATTTTGTAAACATAAAAATAATTCAAATAAATATAATTTATAATTATGAAAAGGTACATTCATAGTTTATAATTGTGAAAATAGTTACAAATATTTTTGGCAAACATAGCTTAAGGCCCAATCAGACTATTATACAAGTATAAATACTTTCATTAGATTTTGTGAGATAAAAGTCTAAACACATTTCTTGCGACTGTCAAAAAGTCTAACGTAAATTAGATTTTGCATTCACACCATCATACTTGATATAAACCAACATAGATGTGCCATCATAAAACTTTTGACGGCGGCAGGTGCGCTATTCGTCGCAGGCGAGAGACAACAGTTAAAATAATAATTATATATAACACATCCAAATTCAATAGCACAAACATATTTTATGTTCTAAATATAGCATGAGCAAAATACATTTATAAATGATAGCTAAATTCCAAATTTCGAGCTTTTTTATAACGACAAAAAATACTATCAGTGACGGCATCCCATCGGCTACGAAATAGCCGACTACTCAATTTTTAATTAGCTGGTTTGCTAAAAAACACAACCCTGATCCAATGTAAAGTATTATCGTTTTGAAAAGTTTCAAAAAACAACAAAGTCGTATGGGATGTCAAATTTTTATCGTATTATTTTTCGCATGTATGACGGATTACATTCAGACTTGCACGTATTATTTGAATTTTTGACAAGTATTAATACAAAGTATAATAGTCTGAACTGGGCTTTACCACATGCCTGTTTTTGTTGTATTGTTGTAATTTTGCTCTAGTGCTGCCACGTTAATGCACCTTTTTGAAGTGTTAGCTGAACATGTAAAAACCAGTCTTTACATTTGAATTATTAAAGGGAATAAAATCCAAAAAGGGGCTCAACGAAAAGCAAAAATTGAATCACCCGTTAAGACAACTGTATGACATCACTATTTACAAGTTCTGTCATAATAATCTAGCAAATAGTGTTTCATTTCATCCCTTTCCATTTTACCAAAACGGAAAAAAACTTATTCGCTATCGATTCATATTAATGATTATTGCCGGTATATTAAATTTCATTTTAAATACGTTTTTTTTTTTCTTTGCTAAACTTCTTTTCAGCTTTTTCCTCCTCGTTTCGCTATACTAATTCATGATAAGACTGAATAAATTGAATACTCGTGTATGCATGAATACAAAATAACAAAAAAAAAAAAAAAAGGAATAAAATCATATTGAAAAAAAGAAGAAAACGTTTCAGAAAAATAATAACATCAACACTTTAAAACTCTTTTGAAGAGATTACGATTATTATGCTGATGATGATGTCGCGTCGTTGGTCGGGTACGGAAGGTACAATAAGTAACAAAGCTGGTGGAAATGCTAAAAAGCTTCGAGGCATATTCATTCATTCATTCATTCATACAGTTTACTAACTTTTTAAACACGGAGGAAACTTCTACCCATCTCTCAAAGCATTTTATCATATTGTTTGTTTGCCTGCATTTTATATTCTGCGACTATTCAAGTGAAGGGAACGACAATAATGTTGGTGATAATAATGAATTTGCTGGATAACAAATGATGGCTCCTTTTCAAAGATTTACCCAGAAAATGTTGTCCGCTTTTGTCATCATTGATATTGTAAATTCAATGAACTGCTTTTGTTTGTTCTGTCATTCGTTTAACTAGAAAGAAGACTGTTTTTATACGTTATTTTATATTTTCAATGTAATTTTGTGACGAAGTTTTTTCTTCTAAATGAACGAATCTATTGTTTTATGCCGTTTTTTGTTTTTGAGATTTGGTTTTTCTTTTGTCGTCATTATCAACGATGGTTTTTTTCCAGAAAGGTAATGTTGCTTTTGCTGTTGACGCTTATGGATACCTTTTCTTATGTTATTTTTATCATTTCACTAAAATTTCGGCTGCTTTAATAGTTACTTATACATATGTATCAATGTACTATGTACATATACAGGGTGTCTGGTAGCAGACTTATATTTTCAAATTTAAATAAAAAAAAACGTAATAGTTGACACAAAATTCTATTAAGAGCATTAAATGATAGAATGGAAATGCAGTCTCTATTTTTTAAAGAGTATGTCATCCAGATGACTTTTTCTGCATTACTTGGGTCACCCAGACCCAACCTATTTTCCTAGTTCGTCTATACAGGAAAGTGAAACTTCCTTTTAAAATTGTTATCGAGGCAAAGAGTTGCCAAATTTGCCTCTACTTCTATACACTCTTATAGCATGTTCACACGAAGGCTTATTTTCGAGGTTCGCGCTCTCATTCGTGGTTCGGGGCCCAATCTTGATTGCACCAACATGATTCGCCATACAAAATTTTATGAGCGAAGTTGGTTCATTTTGAATCTTGTTGCGAACCAAGCAAAACCTACTGTCATCTCCAAATTTGATAATAAATTATCGCTAGTTTATCTGAACTAGCTGCAAAAAAATCCAAACAAAGTAAAAACAGATAATTAATGCGTGTAAAATCAAAATAAACACATTGAAAATTTAAAAATTTGTTACTTATATAAAGATTTAAATAAAAATTTAAAAAAGAATTAGTGAAACGTTTGCACAAAATATGTTAACATCAGTGTGAAACAAAAAATAACCGTCTGAACACCTAGTTTCGCAATAGTGGTTCAGAGAGCGAACCAAGTGTATCATATTACCGTCTGAACCAAGGCGAATTAATTATTAGGTGGATGCATCGGCGAATTCAGGCGAATTCGGTTAATATGGCGGCACTTTCTCTGTCAAGTTTTGTTTACCTTTATCTGCGCCATTTAAATTTTTGTACACGTTCTTTATCAAGTATTTTTGACAGCTTAAGTGTGAATTCGCCTTTTTACACAAACATAATACCTGTTGTTTTTTTTATTGTTGTATTGTTGTAGCGAAGCGGCTACCTTGTTTTTTGTATCATGGTCTGAACATGGTATTAATTTGTTTACTTACAAATCAGAGTTGCCAAACTTATTACATATACAAATTTTAGGGGTAATAGTTGAAAAAAATTAACATTATAAATTTTTCTATCATATTATTTCGATAAAAATACTTTAATTATTTTCTTTATGTGTTTAATATATAATATAAGGGAAAAATATTATAATTATTTGCATATACAAGGTGGCGCAAAAGTAATCTTCCTATCAGAAAATGATATAAATTTTGCGATTGACCCCTAATGTCAGTTCTGTTTTGACATTTGTGTAGTAAACACATGCGAAATACACGTTAATAAAGAATATTATGCTGCACTGCTCCAGAACGCGGTATATTGGTGGCTATTTATTTGACGAATAATTTCATCACAAATAATCATGTGTGATGAGGCCCATTTCCATCTTAGCGGGTACGTAAATAAGAAAATTTTACGCTTCTCGGGCACTGAAAACCCGCGTGTAACCCACGAAGAGCCATTACACCCGCTCAAAGTCACTGTATGGTGTGCTGTTTTCGCTGGAGGAGTCATCGAACCTTTTTCCGTCGAAGACGTCGCGGTCCAAACGGTTAGTGTGAATGGTGAGCGCTACAGAGCAATGATCAACGAATTCTTTTTGCCGCAACTTGATGAATAGTGATTGGAAAACATGTGGTTCCAACAGGACGGTGCTACGGCACACACTGCACGTGCCACAACCGATATGCTGAAGGATGCATTTCCCGGGCGCCTAATCTCCCGTTTTGGCGATTTGCGCTGGCCAACAAGATCGCCTGATTTGACCGCTGCATACTTCTTTTTGTGGGGCTTTTTGAAGTCGCGGACCTATCGGCGGAAGTTTTGGCCAATGTGATGGAAAATGCTATAAAAAGGGCTCAAATGATAATCAACTGTGGCGGCGGCCATTTACATGACATCATATTCTCGACTTGATGTAAAAAAATTAAAAGACCAAATAAAAATAATCCACAAGAAGAATCAAAGTTTTTCATTTTTTTTTTTTTTTTTTAATTACAGTCAAAAAACATCGGAAGATTATTTTTGCGCCACCCTGTACATGCAAAAGAAGTTAATTTTATAATTATTATTTTACTACAATACTGCAACTTTGTATAATTCTTTGTATGTGGCAACAGTGCTTAGAATTTGCCATTTTACTTTCAGAAAACATCAAAAAATCTGTTTAATGAAAGTTTTGATGAAAGTTGAGTGAAAAGTAAGTTAGTCTAAGGTAAGACAGTGATTTTAATTGCCGAACTTTTTGGCAATTTTCTTTTGGAATTGTTTTCTTGTCCACACACAAAAACTTTTTTCAGCCATTCTTGAGCTTTCTCTACTTAGTCCCAATTTTCACGAGGCAACTTTAGGTGCGCAATTCTTGAGTTTGTGGACAAATAAGTGAGGAAAGAGCGCGGAGTGTAAAAATGAGTACAGACTTGCTTGTACTCGGAAAGTCGTTTGTGTTATCATTCGTAATGTCAGAAATTTTACATTTTCTTTCATTTGTGTTTCTTTTATGTATTGATATGTTATCTGTGATGAAAGTAATATTGGCGCGAAATTGTGATATTTTAATTCATTTGAAAAAAAAAATTTTTTTAATATTGTAGACAACTTCAAAAAATACACAGCAGTATTAATTTAGAAGAAGTGAAAATTAAATGGAAGAAAGTGTAAGCAATAGAAAACGAAAGTTGCTCCACTAAAATTGCTGTATCTGAACATAAAAGCAATTTTAAAAGAAAATTTGATAAGAATTGCACAACTAAAATTGCCTCGTGAAAATTGGGACTTATTATTTCATATAATTTACATTGTATATGCACACACACATACACATGAGAGAAAAGTAAGGTATTGCTGAGAATTGCCGAGTACCGGCAATTGTTTTTCCCTTCTTAATCCCCTCACCCAAGGTGCATTAACGTATACACGGTGGCAGCACTAGAACAAAATTACAACAATAGTACAAAAACAGGCATGTTTATCAAAAATATTTGTAACTATTTTCACAATTATAAACTATGAATGTACCTTTTCATAATTATAAATTATATTTATTTGAATTATTTATATGTTCACAAAATAATTTGTATATGTTTAATTCAGAATAAAACACTAAATTCACTTTCAAAAATGTACACAATACATTTACTATATTGCCAGTAGCAAAAAATTATCACATGCCGTAGTGCTGCCACCGTGTATACGTTAATGCACTTTGCCCTTACCGAAAGCTTATATAAAGTCAAGAATTGCCCAACTAAAGTTGCTGTGTGTGACCTGGCACTTGGTAAAAAATTGTGAGAGTATTGCAACTTTCATGAAATTACTGTCCTGTCTAAACGGTAGGTAAAGGCAACGAGAGAAATAAACTCCGTGAGGAATAAATTCCGGGAGAAATAAATTCCCTGAGAGTATTCATAATTGGGCTGATAATTTGTTTTCGTTTTAACAGCTACTGTAAAATATACCAAAATTAAGAATTTAGCGCTATTCAAAAGAAAAAAAAGGAAAAAAATCTGCTGGAGTTGGCAGATTGAGTTTGGTTTACATTTTTTAATGGTTTTGTTTTTAAAGCAAATATGAAATCCAAAGCGAAGCGAAAAGTACAATTTGCAGTTCCCTTGGTTAATAAATAGTATACTTACAAACATAAATACATATGTATGTATGTACATAAATATTTATTTATGATTTTGTTTCGTTTCTGTTGTTTCTGTATTGCAATAGAGAGACAAACAGACAGACAGACAGACATTGATGTTGGAAATTTATGCGGTTTCTGTAGTTTTTATCATAAAGTAAATTAAGTAAGAAAATATCAAAAAACAAAAAAAAACCTCAAACCAACCAAAACAGAAAGAAATTTAACATTAAATTAAAGAAACGAAGGAAAAAAACACAAAAAGATTGAAAAAAGATCCCAAATAGATTGTATACAATTTAACCCAAACATCAGCAGTCATGAAATCTTTTATGTGAAATAAGAAACTATAAAGTTGCTAGAGGATTGTTATTTTTTTTTTGTTTCCTTCTTGAAGTTTGGAATTTTAAATTTTCTTTAAAGGAAATGATTATTGCCTTCCAGTGAAATGAAGTACAACAGAAAAAAAGGAAAGACAAAACAAAAAAAGTGGAAAGAATTATAACTTGGAATTATTTATACCCTTCAGAGAAACTTGATTTACGATTAAAGCAAAAGGGTGAAGGTTACGCATGAGTTAAAAAGTTTCTTTGATGGCAAACAAAACTAAAAATGGAAACTTTAGTTTATAATTCAAATAAAATAGAAGGATAGGTTGAGATTAGATAAAAATAATTACCGAAGGCATATTGATGGACTGAAAGAAAAATTATCTTAATAATTTTTGTATTGCAGGTCATATAAACATATAGCCTCTTATAGTAAATCGGTGGCTGTGAAGAAATTTATGTTAAAGATTTGAAATATTGTCAATACAGTGCGAAGTTCTGAAATTAACAGCCTGTTGGACGATATCGAATGAAAATGTATGCGAAAGAAAGCTAGTCACACATTCGAATAAATTTGGGTTCGTCTATCTCACTATTGTTCGTTTGCATGAACTTATGCCTTTTAATTGAATTTTGACACATCGTTCGCATAGAATAAAGTTAGAAAAAACCCAAATCAATTTTCTTTCGCCCTGAATGCGAATGAACTTATCTTTTCGACATCGCCGAACTGGCTGTTAATTTCTCTACATACTGAATTTTTATAACAACGAGCTAGTTAATGTCAGGGATTTTATTGTTTCTTTTAAGAATCCCCGGGAAAATCGAGATTATCAGATATACATATGTATATATTTTTTTTAAGAATAAGTATTCAAATTTTAACAATTCAAATCTTATAGCATGTTCACACGAAGGCTTATATTCGAGGTTCACTCTCTCATTTGTGTTTTCGCGGCCCAATCTTGATTGAACCAACATGATTCGCCATACAAAATTTTATAAGCGAACCAACTTACAGCCAGTTTACCAATTTCGAAAGAAAATGAATGCGAAAGAAAGCCAGTCACTCACATTCGAATCAATTTGGGTTTGTCTATCTCACTACTATTCGTTCGCATATTCTTATGTATTTTCATTGAGTTTTGACACATCGTTCGCATAGAAAAAAGTTAGACGAACCCAAATCAATTTTCACTCAGATTGCGAACGCAAGCACTCTGTCGAGATTGGTAAACTGGCTGTTAGTTCGTTTTGCATCTTGTTGCTACTATCATCTCCAAATTTGATAATAAATTATCGCTAGTTTATCTGAACTAGCTCTCAAAAAACATGTAAAAAAGAGAAAAGACAGATAATTAATCTGTGTAAAATCAAAAGAAACACATGGATTATATAAAAATAGGATATTTACATAAAGATTTAAATAAAAATTGAAAAACGAATTAGTGAAAAGTTTGCGCAATATATGTAATCATCGGTGTGAAGCAAAAAACAACAGTCTGAACACCTAGTTTCGCAATAGTGGTTCAGACAGCGAACCAAGTGCTTCATATTACCGCCTGAACATCGTATTAATACTAAATACAAAACCGAAAATTCTCGAGGCCAGGCGATGAATATCAACGGTGAAAATTATACCATGTTCAGACGGTAATATGAAACACTTGGTTCGCTCTCTGAACCACTATTGCGAAACTAGGTGTTCACACGTTTGTTTTTGCTTTACACTGATGTTTACGTATTTTGTGCAGACGTTTCACTAATTCTTTTTTCAATTTTTATGTAAGTCTCAGTTTACACACATCAAGTTTTCTTAATCAATTCTGTTTCAATTTGCTTTTGAACTTGCTTTTACGTTCACACACAAAAGCTTTATGTCTTCAAGTTTAAGTTCTTTTGTCTTCAAGCTTTCATATTTTTTGGCATTTCATTTTAAACTTGACGGTACCGTCAAGTCTGCGCCCTTTTCCATTCTCTTTTCCCCGTTCTTCCACAAAGTTAAGACTTGACGAGTCAAACTTGATGTGTAAACTGGCACTATGTACCCAATTTTTCTATCTTCCCCCTGTGTTGCTTTTGATTTTACACACATTAATTATTTGTTTTTACTTTGTTTGCATTTTTGTTTTGCAGCTAGTTCAGATAAACTAGCGATAATTTATTATCAAATTTGAAGATGATAGTAGTTTTTGCAGAGTTCGGAACAAGATTCAAAATGAACCAGATTGGTTCGCTCATAAAATTTTGTGTGACGAATCATGTTGGTTCAATCAAAATTGGGCCGCGAACCCCGAATATAAGCCTTCATACTATTGTTGTTCTTAAACAATTTTTATAATTTCTATTATTGTATCCAACCAAGTCTTGAAATTTGTAGATGATAAGAGAATTACAGAAATGCAAACAGTACCATATTTGTAGAGGAACAAATCATTATCAAACCGATAATATGCTGTGTTAAACAGTAATACAGAATGTTATAGAATATATTTATATTAATGTTGTTGCAAGCATATTTCAAACTGCCTTTTCTTTCCTTGTATAGTGTGGTCTCTGAGAAAGCTCAATATAAATCGAGAAAGGTCATCACAAGTCCTGTAAGTTTTGCCAGTAGTGCACCATGCCGCACTCTGTCAAACGCTTTGGAAATATCCAGCGGCACTAACTTACTTTCTCCGAAATGATGGAAAAGATCGCCAGTAGAACGACTCTTACGAAACCCGTATTGACGATCACAAAGTAATTTATGCGACTCTAGATACATCATAAGGTGATAGTAAGCGGTAATTTTCAGGGTTAATTGCCTCACCCTTTTTAGGGATTAGCAACCTTCCAGCACGATGAAAACTCACCATCATGGTAAAGTATATATTTAACATTTTACTTTTAAGAAAAAAAAATTCCATAAATTGGCACCCGTAACTTCAAGCGAACGACAAGATTATGAAACTGAAATTTACTTGATGTGACTCGCTAGGGTTCGCTTCGATTTTCTGTCGAAATTGTGAAACAGGCTATCAATAAAATAAAGTTTTAAAATTTAAACTAAAATTAAATAAATTTTGCAAGCGACACAGTCTCGTTGGCTTTTATTAAAGTGGTTCCCAACAAACAGTTTGAAAAAGTTTTTTCTCCAAAGTAACCACACTTCAGTCGCCACAGCAACTGCCCAGAAGCCCAACAGCAGACCCAGCGCAAAGCTCTTCCAAACATCTTTAAAAAAAAATCAAAAAATTAAATAATTAAATAATAATAATCCGAATTACATCTGTAATACACTTAAAAGCGCATTTACACCAACTCAAAATCTAGTAGATTTGAATTGAAATCTACAACGAAATCTATATCGTTTACACCACCGTTTTCTTGACATCTAGCAAGATTTCATTTTCTCAAAAATATTCTATGCATGCGGGTTTGACAATACAATATTATCAGAGACTGAATACACCAGCATTAAAGTGTATATTTTTTGTGCCCAGAGACTGCATACGCCACATTAAAGTGTAATTTTTCTTGCAGCGTAGTATTTTTAAGTACTTTTTGCAAGAAATCACAGTTGCATCGCTTAGTACTGAATAGATTTCAGGAGATTTCGTCGAAATCTACTCATAAAGTAGATTTCATTTTGTATGGAAAATCTTCTCAAAATCTACTAGATTTGGCTTGAAATCTCGAATGAGCAGATTTCGCTTTGGTGTAAATAGGCTATAACAGAACATAACTATTTAACATAACATAACATTAAAGCGCCTTTACACCAACTCAAAATCTAGTAGATTTGAATTGAAATCTACAACGAAATCTATATCGTTTACACCACCGTTTTCTTGATATCTAGCAAGATTTCATGTTCTCAAAAATATTTTATGCATGCGGGTTTGACAATCCAATATTATCAGAGACTGAATACACCAGCATTAAAGTGTATATTTTTTGTGCCCAGAGACTGCATACACCACATTATAGTGCAATTTTTGTTGCAGCGTAGTATTTTTACGTACTTTTTGCAAGAAATCACAGTTGCATCGCTTAGTACTGAGTAGATTTCAGGAGATTTCGTCGAAATCTACTCATAAAGTAGATTTCCTTTTGTATGGGAACTCTTCTCAAAATCTACTAGATTTTGGCTTGAAATCTCGAATGAGCAGATTTCGCTTTGGTGTAAATAGGCTATTAGCCGCTAAAATATCTATAATGAACAAAACAAGTTTACAGTTTAAAAAGAACTCTGAATTTGTTTATTTGCTATGAAACAAGCCAATTACCGTTTAACGCGAAATATGTGCGCCTCACTTCATAAATATTTTAAACTGCCAAACTATTAACATAAAGTAACTAAAAATATTTAGCTTTTCTTGTGTACACACCTTGAAAATCTGAATGTCTCTAATGTTACATAAACTATAAATCTCTCTCACTAGTTACGTTAAACTTTTTTATTTTTCACCAAACCACCCAAGGAACGGGGTGGTCCTTCTATCTCACTCAATTATAAATGATACCTGTCAAACCAAACACCTTCGTACAGCATATTTATTTTGACGTATGAAAAATGTTTTAAGCACAAAATGAAGTTGAGAAGAAAAATATATAAAAAAAAAATAAAATAAAGAAAGAAAAAAGAAATACATCCTACACAACGTTTTGTGTTTTGCAAAGATTAAAACCAGATACGTTATTGTAAAACGGTGCGAGCGAGGGAGAGAAAGGCGGCCAACATCTGCCTTAAAAAATGCCAACAGCACGTTTCATTATAAAGTTTGTTTGAACATTTTCTACAGTTTCCTTTTTAATGCCTTGAACAACCTTTTACAAGTGACAGGATGTGGACAGACATCTTCAATTTGATAGACATTTGCTTATTTTATAATTTCATTTAGGGCAAAATTGAACATCTGATGCAGATGTAAATGAAGCACTTGTTAATTTAGTGTGGGAAATGGGGGAACAAATTTTATAAAAAATTTATTAAGGCCATGATTTCTGTTAAGCAAATTGTGTTTAAGACAGGATATTGCATAAAGGAAGATTTCTTAAGTGCTTTGGCTGGAAGGAGGCAAATGCTATGAAAGTGTTGACCAAATTTCTTTTTACACTTGAAAATAGTTATGTATGTAACGCCGCATTGCGTATGCAACAATATGCAAACTCACAGGAAAAAATACAAAACCAATTAAACTTTTTAATTGAAGGGACTAAAAATTTGTTTGATTTACTTAATGTTTTAATCAGATCAAGTCAAATTGTACATGGACAGTGTTTGTTGCTGCAAAATTAAACAATTTCTAATTATTATAACAATCTTTTAGTTCCTATTACAATTTTCTGATCTTGATTTTTTCTGCAGCTGAACATAGTATCATTTTTCAAGGAGAGTAGATCTGTGTAGGAAAATGGTTGGCTCTTCAGGTCTACGTTTGGGCTCTTTTAATGCCACCCACCAAGGCGAATTAATTATTAGGTGGATGCAGCGGCGAATTCGATTAATATGGCGTCACTTTCTTTGTCAAGTTTTGTTTACCTTCTTCGGCGCCATTTAAATTTTTTTACATGTTCTTTATCAACTACTTTTGACAGCTAAAGTGTGAATTCGCCATTTTACACAAACAAAATACCTGTTGTTTTTTTTATTGTTGTAGCGAAGCGGCTACCTGAAGGCGAATTAATCATTAGGTGGATGCATCGGCGAATTCGATTAATATGGCGGCACTTTTGCTGTCAAGTTTTGTTTACCTTCTTCGGCACCATTTAAATTTTTTTACATGTTCGTTATCATGATACAAAAAACAAGGTAGCCGCTTCGCTACAACAATACAACAATAAAAAAAACAACAGGTATTTTGTTTGTGTAAAAAGGCGAATTCACACTTAAGCTGTCAAAAGTAGTTGATAAAGAACATGAACAAAAATTTAAATGGCGCCGAAAAGGTAAACAAAACTTGACAGAGAAAGTGCCGCCATATTAAACGAATTCGCCTGAATTCGCCGATGCATCCACCTAATAATGAATTCGCCTTGGTTCGTTATCAACTACTTTTGACAGCTTAAGTGCGAATTCGCCTTTTTACACAAACAAAATACCTGTTGTTTTTTATTGTTGTAGCGAAGCGGCTACCTTGTTTTTTGTATCATGGGCAACCTTGTTTTTTGTATCATGGTTGTATTGTTGTAGCGAAGCGGCTACCTTGTTTTATTGTATCATGATTGCTTCAATGCTTGAAGTTCTGTTTCAATTTTGTTCTATTTCATTTGGTTCTATTTGTGTTTGGTTTTAAATGCTTATAAGACAGTATTCGTTTATGTGATTAGAACATTTCGGCACTAAAGTGTTTGTTTTGAAATGTGAAAGAAGCCGATGAATAGTACTTGAAAATTCTACGATGTTTTGTAAGACAGTTTTATTGTGCTTGAGCAGCCCTCTAATACGCATACACAGCATTGTATATGTATTCGTGTTTTTGTATACATTTGATTGCTTGGCTTGTATCAGTTTGTTCTGCTTGTGCCGGCATAAAGCTGGTTGAAAAAATTATGCCGACATTTCATTCCCCCCTTTCGACAACTGCTGCTGAACAATTCGCTCCTTTATTGTAGCATAGTCATAACTCAAAAAATTAGCTTTTCGAGTTAACAATGCTAAATTGTTAACACTACTATCTTTTATATTGTGCCCGAAATTTATTCAAATTACTTTTCAACTGTTTCCTTTAGAAGATATTTTCTAGAATTTTTTTCTAAGACTTGTATGGAAACTAAAAATTTGAAATGTGTTTTTCTCGAAACAAGCTTTTTTGAATTATGACTATGTTGCAATAAAGGAGCGAATTGTATTCGTCTGCTAGCGTAACAAAATCAACATTTGAAAAAAATCGTTATTATAATTTTTTATTCAGTCCCGTCCCACAGTGCGTCAGCTACATTATTTTTTTTTATTAAAACAAAAATTTAAGAGCAAACCCCTCTGTTTTATGTATTACACTTTAAAAGAGTTCAATTGAGGTCACAGTCAACTTCATGTCTATTTTTTTGTTAAACAACTTTTAAGCTCTTTAAAACTGACTACATAAAGTACATTTAGACTGGAAAATAATAAAAAAAAAGCGAAAATATGTAAGTTTTACTAAATAGCTGAATTGTGAAAGATTGTGCCAAGAGTACCACGCCCGTGCAGTGCGCATGTTACAACTCCTGCCCGGTTACAAAACCCATTCATAAAATTGTTGAAACAGAAAAAACGCCAAAGGGAAGAGAGTATAAAACCTGATGCAGCATTGGAAATAGGCATATCATTCCAAGAATTGGAATCCCTTTTTTGTATAGGTATTAAAAATAAAAAAAAAAACATCTTTGGAATTTTTTTTACATTTTGCTTTATTGATTTTTCTTTTTTTTTTTGGTTTTTTTATATGCTTGTTATATTGAAATTTACAATTATATTTAGTGATATAATTGCCCATCTTCGAACATTTTCCGCAGCTAATAATCCTCAAATTTATTACACGTTTAATAAATTGACTTCAATAGCTTCACAATTTGATTTCGGTTTATCAACCTGACTTTAAACCATTGACTTTAAGAGTGATGATTAGCTGCAAATATCCCGTTATACATACATAAATACGTGGTGCTTTTCCAGACATCTTACAAATCAGAACTTCATTAACATTTCAGCATTTAGACACATTTCATTAGAACATTTTCTTACATATCAATCATATCATATCTCTATCAATCTAGTTTTAGCGAACATTGTTGATAGTTTTCCATAATTAAGCTTTGTTATAGCTGTCTGTCATTACTCTTTATACCACATTGACATCTTTTATTTAACCTGTAGGAATAATAAAATTAGATACATAAATTTATAGGTACATAAAAATTTTTATAAAATATAAGAAACTGTATTGGTTGTAGATGTTGCAGAATTATTTTTAAGAGTTGTTTTAGTTATTTTCAGTCAATTGAAAAAAATTGGAACATACATATGTATAAACATACATTAGAAAGTTTTACTATTATGAGGTTTAATAAAAACTGAGGTTAAAAATTTTTTTCTTTTAGTTTTAAAATTCATCATACACGCAATCTCTTTTAAATTCAGTTTTATACCCATACAAAAAAAAAAACCATGATATTTTTTATATCATGAAAAAAACTATAATAGCATTTTCTTTTTCGTTTTTAAATTTAAAAAAAAAAAAGAAACAGGTATAAAGTCGAATGTTTAAACATATTTTTTCACAGGTTCGTAAAAAAAAAACAGCCAGAATACACATACACAGTTATAATTTTATAACAGTTATAAGTTTAATAGCAGTAAACTTTGTTGTTTGAATAAGTACTTTCCAATACCTTGGCATAATTTCTGAAATTAAATTAAATTATTAATCTTAAAATTATTAATCATTGACAAATTTATAATTGAAATAAAATAACCATTTCCAAAAAACAAAGAAATGCTTTTCGTAAAATTTACTTTTATACATACATACATATATACATAAGTATGTATATACATAGTTGCAAGGCAGCTTTACATACATATCACTCCTTTATTGCAACATGGTCATATCTCAAAAAATTAATTCAAATTACTTTCAAACGTGTTTCCTTTAATAGATATTTTCTAAAAAAAAATTCGGCTTAAATCCAGTTTATGTACAGAATTCCGAATTGAAAAAAATAATGTACAGAGGGAGGTAGCAAATTGTAAAATAAGAACATGTTAAGTGAAAAAAAAAAAAAAAAATGGCGGAAACAGTTTCTGATTTTTGATACACGTGACACGTGTACATAAAATTACGATTTCAAAATTTCTGAAACTTGTAGGGAATCTAAAAATTTGAAATGTGTTTTTCTCGAAACAACCTTTTTTTTTTAGCTATGACTATGTTGCAATAAAGGAGCGATTTGAGCCTACAGATAGTGTGTATTCACCAAATCAACTTTTTAAATATTATAGGTAATTAATTTCTTGCGTTCACATTTAACCTCAAAAATATGTTAACCACACTTAAATTTTATACACGTTCGTATGTATGCAATATACATATGTATGTATGCATAAAAAATTTTTCAACTCAACCACATACAGTTCTTGTAATTTTTAAAGTTGTTTAGTTGATTACATTAATATCAATTTCATTTCCACTGGACTCATGTATATATCTTTAACCTAATACCGAAGATCCCCTAGGTGATGTTTCGGCATTTAGGCCTCACGCATTATTTTGCGTGGCTTGGCCGCAAATAATGCGGTCTGCTTTGCACAATTTTCACTGCGTACAACTGATATTTCTCTTATCAGCTGCTTCCGCTTGTTTTTCGCTGCCTCATATCTATTTTTGCATAGCTACTTTCTTCAGCTAATTAATGTTTCCAATATTCATTTTGCTTGCCTTTTTATAATATTGTCATTTTCATCGACATCCAACAATAGAGATTTCCCGCTGCAAAAATTGTGCCTTTTACCAAGAGAGCTAATATTTTCGCTATTTAACTCCTTGGTTTTTACTTTTGCTGTATTGAATCGCTGAACATGCTACGATTTCAGCTTTCAAACAATTGAGGTTTCATGCTACATAACTTTTTCTGTTATAGACTCGGATAACACAAGAGCTATTATTTTCGATTTTAAACTTTCAAATTTGTTGAAACGCTATACGTATTTCACATATCGTATTTCGATTATCGCCAACTCACATCATTTGTTGATGCGTTCATACAACATAAGCTTTCATACTGATATAAATGTAACATTATACCATTACATGCGCCGCTCATTTTAGCCGTCAATTGCACCCAAAATTGACGTTGCCCGGGGATCACCGCGCGGAGGACCGCCTATTCTTTAATAGACGATATACACCTGTTTGTATAATGAGTCGACTTGGAGTTTAACACTAATTAGACTCCCTTGATCCCCTTATCAAATATAATTAAATTGTTTACATTATGAGTTTTTGGAAACCGCAATAATTTATTCTGTTTTCCAATATTTCTTAAATTCTTGTAACAAATTTCTCTATTATTTTTTTTCTTTAATAAAAATTTGCACGTTTTCCGCTTCCCAAATTTTACGTCCGACTTGTTCAAGCTTCGAAAAGCAACTGAAAGTTTTGTGCTGAATTTTTCCTTTCGAAGCAATTTGTTGATGCCTCACTCAATTTTACTCTTCCATATCACTCATTTGTGCACTCAACTCATACTCTCAAAATATTGCTACTCATTTATTTGAGTTTAGTTCTGCTCTTCCTCGTTTTTGCTCTTTCGTTCTCTTGAGTATGAAATTGTTTTTTGCCAAATGTCTCATCCAATGCCATTCGAGAGTTTGTTTTTGTTGTTACTTAAATAGTTGTTTATTGATTAAAATGTAAATAAGCGGCCATATTGAAATCGTGAGAATTTAATTTAGTTACTTGTTTTTGCTGTAGTATTGCATTTCGCATCCGCCAAAGTTTTTGTGCAAACATAATACGCTCAGGATTTACTTAGCAATGTTAACCAAACTGCATTGGAAATTGGGAGATGATGCACTGAATGTTATTGAAAGGATCGTGTGCAGGTATAATACCTTTGCAAACGCCACAAATAATAACGGGTGTTCTCTGGTAGGGTTTACAACCCGCAGTACTGATATTGTAACCCTGGCTGTATGCGATGTGCTTCCGTCTTTTTGATACCACATGTTAATCAAGCCCAAAGCTTGCAGTTATTATATGCTGAACCCCTTACCAGGGGCAGGACGGGGATTGACAAAGTCTCTGGGAGGTTCTCCTAGCAGACCATCTCGGTGAACATGGTTGAGGTGTCTACTTTGGCTAAAGCGTTCTGGCTGTGGTTTAAACTTAACACGCAGGAAGGGGAATTAGTTTCCCTGATAACTATGGTGCAATATCCGAGGCGCTATTGTCTTACAAAGATATGTACCTATAACGTAAGGAATCATAAGTGGTGGTTAGACGGTAGAGTTGGTTAAGGGCTGGTGCTCTTAATGGGCTTTGGTCTACAAACTCAATAGCATAGTCTTCCATTGAATGTGTGCGAAATTGCATACAGAGGTGATTAGAAGAATCGACATCTTCGGCAAGGGGTTTGTCTATCAGGCAAAAAGTTGCGACCCCTGTGAGCCTAGTAAGCCAAAGGGGGGTGAATCGTGCATAATTCATCCCGTGGAGTTGCTCTATCATCAGATAAAGCCGTCAAGGCAGGTGCTGATGTAAATCAATTCCATATGCCAAATGTATAACATATTTACAAGTAAAAAGTACAGTGAAAGATACATAAACCGACTAATTACTGATGTTTATCAAGCATTGAAAACATGGATCATAGCATACTTCGTGACTTGAGTCATTCATGAATGAATTACTTTTAAGTAAATAATTCTTTCTAGAAAAAGAAATACAAAAATGTAGTTTTTAGTTGTATTTTGTATATGAAATACATACGCAGCTTGAAAATATTTTATATTTGAAATACACAACTTGAAAGTATTCCTTATTTGAAATATAAAACTGGAAAGTATTTTGTAGCTTGTATTTGAAATACGGGTACCTAAGGTATGTATTTTGCTCAACCTTGCACATGCCTAGCTCTCAAATGAACAAGTTACGCCATATGAATTAGTATCGTGTGTGATGGATTAGAGCAAAAATTGTTCGACTGAAAATTGTTGCCATGTGTTTATAGCCACCCTTTATATGTGTGTAACCAAGGCGAATTCATAGCAGGTATATGCAAGAGCAATAAATGCTCCACCAGGGCTAATCTATACAGGTGAATGAAAGTGGGAAGGCGAACTCAGCACCATGATACAAAAACAAGGTAGCCGCTTCGCTACAACAATAAAAAACAACAGGTATTTTGTTTGTATAAAAAGGCGAATTCACACTTAAGCTGTCAAAAGTAGTTGATAACGAACATGTAAAAAAAATTTAAATGGCGCCGAAGAAGGTAAACGAAACTTGACAGAGAAAGTGCCGCCATATTAATAGAATTCGCCGATGCATCCACCTAATAATTAATTCGCCTTGGAATGCCATAATCTAAATTCGCCTAAGATTGTTCAGCAGGGAAGAAATTTTATATAAACGTTAAATATACATTTTTATAATTGTTTGTAATTAAAGTCACAGATTATATTAGTTTTTAACTTCTAAATTCACACAAATTTCATTAAATTGCACTAAATTATACAAAAAAAAAATCTTCAGCTGAAAATGGCGCGAAAATGTTTGTAAACAAAAGAAAAAAGTTTCACAGTCTCATTGGGAAAAACGCGAGAAGCAAAAAATAATCACCAAGTTCATCCAGTAATGAATTCGCCTTGTACAACACTACAAAAACTAAATATTTTTCAAATGTCAAGGGAAAATATAAACACAAAAAAGAATTAGAAAAAAATATAATAAAAAAAAATCTACAAGAAAAGAAAAACTTGTAAATATTTCGTGAAACTTTTAATTATTTTAGAATTTTAGACAGCTTGGAAAGGTGTAAATGGCCAGTCAGATTGGGGAGGATTCTGGATGATCTCTGGCGATCAAGATACAACACAAAATTTAAAAAATGTTTTTAATTTTTTTCTTTCCAACTTTGTTTTAATTAGGCCATTGAGATCTGAAACAGATTAAAATTAAAGCAAAAAGTTATCAGCTGCGCTGTCAATTTCACCTGTTATGAATTCGCCTTGTGTGTAACGTCGTTCATATACATACATAAATATAAATAAATAAACAGGTGCTATTAATATTGAAGAAGTTAAAATTCATTGGATATTTGAAAATAAAAAACATCGAAAAAAAATCTTCAAAATTACGGTAAAATCCTAGCGTCAAGTCTTCAGTTTGGAGGAGAACGCGGAAACGAGAGTGGTAATGGGTGCAGACTTGTCGGTACCGTCAAGTGTAAAATAAAATGCCAACAAATATGAAAACTTGAAGGCAAAAAAACTTAATGATACAAAGCTATTGTGTGTGAACATAAATGCAAGTTCAAAAGCAAATTGAAGCAGAATTGATCAAGAAACCTGATGTGGGTAAAATGAAGCTTTAAACACATAGACGACAGCAGACAGCAAGCAGCAATCTGTCAAAAATAAAATACATGTGTTCAGATGCACACGATTATTTTAACGACATCACAGCAGCACGACTTCACAACAGCATTTGCTGCTGCTGCCAACTTAGATTAATTTCTATTTTCGTAAGCAGCAAAAAGTAACTGCAGTGCTGCCACTATAAATATAAATTGACAGCAATGAGAACTAAAATTTGTTTGAAATATTTAATAGAAATAAACATCATATAAATAAGATAAACAAATAAATTAATGAGTTTTTACAACTTTACGTGATATTACGTTTTCAGTCGGTAATTTTAATATTATTCATGTAAAATAATGTGGCACCTCTGAAATTTGCATTGTTTATATACACATAGTGCTGCTGCTGTCTTGAAAACAATTATGTTGCTGACGAGACGGCAGCATTTGAAGCTAACTGCATTTGTAGCCGTGAAATCTGCTGTCGTCTAAGTGTTTAGAGCTTGAGACTTAAGCTATGTACACACGGTTGTCAGATGTTACAATATTGTAAGATCTGGCAACATGCTGACAATGTAGTGACAATGAAAAATTGTCCCGCAGAAGTAAATTGTGTGTTCAGACGATCGTAAGAAAATCTTACAATTTCATTGTCAGACTATGGTCTGATAAATAATTCATCTGACAACAAAAATTGCCAGTTCACATGGTTGTCAGATTGTTAGATGAAAAAAAAAAAATTGCCAGACATGTTGTAAGGCATTGCCACTTATGTATATCAACAACCATCTGTTTGGCAGTGTTGCCCATCAAAGTTTTTTCTGACAATGATGCCATTGTCAGGTGTATTAATTTTATACATCTGACAATTAAAACTGAGCTTACAATACCAGCCAATTATCTGGCAATGCCGACGAAGAGTGTTCTCACGATTGGCAGATCCCTGACAACTTTGTTGTCTTACAATTGATTGACAATGGTTTTTCTGACAACGTTGTAAGTTAAAAATTGGCAGTTCACACGATTGTAATACATATTCAGACAATTTTACTGGCAATATTGTAAGATCTTACAACCGTGTGTACGTAGCTTTAGTTCTTGCATCGCTGTTTGATGGTATGGTCAAGTCGGGTCAAATTTGATGTGTTTAAACTGGCACTAATTTATTTATCAATGTAATAAATTATGATGTTCATAATAAAATATCTGCAAAAACTAGAATGTGATTTCAAATTGATTTTAGATTAGCTTACCGGTTTGAAATCGCAAAAATCACACGTATTTTCTCTGAAGAATGCCGTTTTTGTGATTTCTAACCACAATAAGTGATTTGCAGAAGAGGTCTGTGTATTTATTTTTTAGTAGTGAAGTTTTTTGTATTGACTGTACTTTTATTTTGAAAAGGTATACGAAATATGTAGGCACATTATGATAATTTTTTAATGCCACATATTCTAGTTTTTAAATTAAGACTCGAAATGATACATAGTGTACACATACATATGTATGTATATACTTATGTATGTATGCAAGGTAACAAAAGCATATGTATTCATTTGCACATATCGATGTATGAGTATAACTTAGCTTTTTATTATATTCAAAAAATGCTTTTGAAAACTCACATACGAGTATTTCTCTAATACCCACCCTGACGAGTACCACTTTAGACAGCTACGTTTCTTAATTCGCTTATTGTTGTTAATATTTTTGCCATTTTATAAATACATACTGATTAGAAATTATTGTTTGCGAATTTTGCCTTTAAAATTTTTCACAATTTTTGCCATTCATACAAAATATTTAAATTTATACAATACGAGTATATACGAGTACAGTAAATGAATTAAACAGTGAAGTTGAAAAAAGATTGTATGTAGTCAAAATATATATTTTTTGACACGGGGGATTTGAAGCAATATATGAAGAATAGTTAGTAAATGAGTCTGCTTATCTGTGGCTATAGAAACTTCATCGTCTGGATTTTACCCGAAAGTGACACTCT
Source organism: Thecocarcelia acutangulata (assembly GCA_914767995.1). NCBI lineage: Eukaryota > Metazoa > Arthropoda > Insecta > Diptera > Tachinidae > Thecocarcelia > Thecocarcelia acutangulata. Next base: position 30,666,038 of record OU612094.1, on the reverse strand, counting down.
GCCAGGGAAATAAATTTGGTAAAGGATTATATTATACAATTTTTAGTCGATCAATAACCTAGTGTCTACAACTGCATTTAACTCTGAGATAATATCTCACAAAACGTCGGCAGAATGAGAGAACGAATTTCTTTATGTACATTTTAATGTCTAACAAGGAGTACACGTATTTTTGTTAATCTTATAAGAATTCATAAATCAATGAAAGCCGAGAAGAAAACATATCTTTGCGATGAATAAAATCTTATATGAATTTTGTAAATGCACACATTTTGTACGAAAATAAACACTTATAGTATATATTTAATGCATAATAGCGCATTTACACCAACTCGAAATCTAGTAGATTTGAATTGAAATCTACAACGAAAGTAATATCGTTTACACCACCGTTTTTTGACATCTAGCAAGATTTCATTTGCTCAAAAATAATTTGTGCATGCGGGTTTGACAATACAATATTATCAGAGACTGAATACACCAGCAGTAAAGTGTATATTTTTTGTGCTCAGAGACTGCATACACCACATTATAGTGCAACTTTTAATGCAGCGTAGTATTTTTAAGTACTTTTTGCAAGAAATCACAGTTGCATCGCTTAGTACTGAGTAGATTTCAGGAGATTTCGTCGAAATCTACTCATAAAGTAGATTTCATTTTGTATGGGAAATCTTCTCAAAATCTACTAGATTTGGCTTGAAATCTCGAATGAGCAGATTTCGCTTTGGTGTAAATAGGCTATAAAAGTAAATTATTTTCCATTTAAAATGGGTTTTTAAAAGATATTTTGCAAAATTAATAATCGCTAAAATTGCAATGGCGTCTTTTTGTAAACAAACACACACACAATCGCTTTTTTTACAGCTCTTATTATAAGATCGTTGCTATAAGATTTCTCATAAGAACGCTCTCATAAAAATTATTATAAGACTGCGATAACACTGATTTTAAGTCTACACGTAACAGAATTCTCTCTGTGATTGAATTTGACGTTCTCATCTCAGATATTATCGCAGGTGTGGACACTAAGTAAGAAGCCTGGAATATACGGAGATGGAAAAATTACATTGGAATGAAATGAAATAAAATCAGTTTTTTTTGAATTATCGGATACACAACAGAACAAAAACAGCACAATCCAAGGCGAATTTATACAGATGAATGCAAGGCGAATTCATACCAGTGGCTGTGTTCTGTAACTCTCGCCACGAGAAACTTTTCGACTGAAACGTGCGAAATGAAACAAAATTGAAACAAACAGCTGCTTTTCTCACTAAACTGTAGCTATAACTTTTTTGGTGAGTAATAGCTGTCACGTAAGGAATTTACTCGCCATTTTACAGAAAAACTGTGTCTGTAAAACTTTTGCGAAGCAATTTCCCGCTTTCAACTGTCATTATTTCTCGCAAATAAAAAGGCTGTGAGATAGTTTTTCAAATAACAATAATCATCACTAAATGAATAATAATGCTGAAAAATAAGTATTTTGCTGTTAATTTAAGAGTCAAATAGATATTTACACAGTTTAGAATGATTGTTTTTTTTATTTTAACTTTTTAATTAACTTTAATACCCTTCACACAACAAGTTTTAAGGGAATACTTAAGTTTTTAATTTCAACAATTTTAATATCCGACCCAACATAACAACATATAACAATTTTATAATGTTTTTTTCAGAATTCACAAATTGCAATTATTTTTTAATTTTACAAAATTTTGCGCATAAATATGTATGTATGTATTTGTAAATAAAATGTAAACATTAGAGCCAAACCATACATTTTCTAGAATAGCCGACGGTTATAATATGACGCTGTCGAACAAAATTTCTTAAGTTTAGCAATTTTGGTCGGCGGCGGTACTAATTGTGGCTGGCGCTTTCATTTTTAAAATTGCATGTCGGCATCGTTTTATATTTTCAGACATTTCTAACGTAACGACGTAATCGCTTTGGATAGTTTTCGACATGAGTTACAGACGCAGTTTTTTCTCACTTTTCGAGAAACGATGGAATAATTTGTTTCACAAGTTTTCGACGCGAGAACTTCTCGCCAAAGTTACAGAACACAGCCACAGGTAAATGCAAGAGCAATAAATACAACACTACAAAAATAAACCTTTTTCAAATGTCAAGAGAAAAATATAAACACAAAAAGAATTAAAAAAATATATTAAAAAATTTACAATAAAAGACAAACGTTTAATTATTTGGTAATACTTTGTTATTTCGTGGAAATGAAAGTCGAAAATCATAGATTGCGAAGGATTCTGGGTGATATCTGGCGCTGAAGATGGAAAACATAATTTAAAAAATTGTTTTAAATCTTTTTCCCCAATTTTGTTTTAATTATGCCGTTGACATCTGAAACAGATTAAAATTAAAAAAAAGTTTTCAACTGTTATGAATTCGCCTCGGATGAAAGCAATCGGGAAGGCAAATTCAGCCCTATGTATTTTGTTATTGTAAAACTTCCTGAGAATGTCATAATCTAAATTCGCCCAAGGCGAATTAATTATTAGGTGGATGCATCGGCGAATTCAGGCGAATTCGATTAATATGGCGGCACTTTTGCTGTCAAGTTTTGTTTACCTTTTTCGGCGCCATTTAAATTTTTCTACATGTTCGTTATCAACTACTTTTGACAGCTTAAGTGTGAATTCGCCTTTTTACACAAACAAAATACCTGTTGTTTTTTTTATTGTTGTATTGTTGTAGCGAAGCGGTTACCTTGTTTTTTGTATCATGAATTCGCCTAAGAATGTTCAGCAGGGAAATAAATTTTATATAAACGTTATATATAAACTTTTATAATTGTTTGTAATTAAAGTCACAGATTATATTAGTTTTTCACTTTTAAATTCACACAAATTTCTTAAAATTGCACTAAATCATACAAAAAACTCTTCAGATTAAAATGGCGCGAAAATGTTTGCAAACAAAAAAAAATTTTACAGTCTCATTGCAAGAAACGCGAGAAGCAAAAAATAATCACTTGAGCTGTCAAGTTCACCTAGTAATGAATTCGCCTTGGCACAATCGCACCATTACTGTCCCTTTCTAATGCATATTCTTTAGATCACGAAATTCTTCAAAGCGATGTGCACATAGTACCAAGCATGTCTATTAGATATTGGAAAAAGCAAAGCTGTTTTGTCAAAACATTGTTTTACTGTGGAGACCCCCATTAAGCCTAGTATTGAAATTGAATGTGCGAAAAATGTTCAGCAACATTACTTATTTCGTACGGAAAAATTGAGATGTACTCAGTGTTCTCTATTTTTTCTCTTATTCATGTTTCTTTTTTAATTTTAAGTATACATGTTTGTACTTCGTGCGAAAAAAGCTTTGCTTATGTTATTTCGCAGCTGAAACAAATAAATATTCCCAGATACAATTTTAAATAAAAACATGTTGCAGATACATATTGTGTGTTTTTCGCTTTAAAAACTCAGTTCTACATTTCTAAACTTATTTCGCAAATATTTCATACTAAACACTTTTGTATGCCATTTGAAAGAATTTCGCACGAAATAATGAACTCAATATTAGCCTTTAGCCATGAACATGGTATGAGCATCATAGCGAACATCGCAAATGCCTAATGTGGACCGCTCAAGTTCATGTTTCGTTCATGCTCTGACATCGATGCTTGAGCATATGGCTAAACATCGATGTTCGCCATAAAGTTGGCCATCACGTACAAAAATACACAAAATGGCGCCCAACTGAACACTTTGATGAGGTAAATCCGAACATACGTATATGCCAGATCAAAAACATGAACTTATTTTTACATTCGCTCTGCCGACGTTATGTTCATGTCATGTTCAAGTCGATGGCACGTGAAAACACAGCGCTAAAGCTACATAATGCTGAGGAAAAACTGATTTTTTGCTTGTGCAAACAAAAAAGAGCACAGATTTTGAAAAAATTATGTTATTCTATCAATAAGATACGGAAGTCGGCTTTGACAAGCAGTGTTACATTATAAGTGCCGATGTTGAATGCGAACCACACCTAAACGTCAAGTGGTCGTCTTTATTTCATTTGACATTTCTCAATTTCAAACGTAATTCAATTTGAACAATGGAAGTATATACAATCTATCAACGCGTTAAAGTTATTCAGGCACTTCGTGATTTTTTCGGTAAAATCGTGCAGAAATTTGAGCAAACTGAAACTGTATTATTACTTTTTTTAAAAAGAAATATTTGGAAGCGTATATTTTAAAGCAATTATGTATATCTAGTGGTTTTGCTGCTCACTGTTAAGTACATGAATAAGTTTATGATGATGACAATCTACAATGCTCCGTCATTGTCATACGTTTTAATTCTCTAAACTATACCGAAATACACAAGCACTTATATTCCAACTATGAAACAAACAATAAAAACAACTTGTAAAGCACACAACAACAACTGACAATGACTTGCTAATGAATTGACATGTCATACACTCATCCATATACATACAGTACATAGTAAATTCATTGCAAAGTTGAATTAGTTCAGCCAGTCTATAAATCCATACGCAAATGTGCAAAGCCCCTGTAATTCGTGGCTTAAGTACTCGTATGGCAGATTGCGAGAACGTAATATTTTACAAAAACACATTTGTCCAAAAGTTCATGCCATCTTTAGTGGACAAAATGGTCCTTGGGATTTTGGTAGTAATATCTGGTGCACAGTGAGGTGCCAGGAAATGTTGCAGCGGACAAACTGTCAAAGGTCCCACTCCGGGGATATAGATAGGATGATTGGGACTCCGTTCATGAACTGTTGCCAGATGTAGTAGTGTCAGATTGTAAGATTTATCTTTCTTTTTGTTGGTTTTTGAGATTCTGAAAGAATTTTTTTAAATATTTTTTCTATGAAAAGATTTTTTTGGAAGTTTGCGCAGCTTACTTTTTTATATTTTTTCAATAATAGTCTGCTCATTTGAGATTTCAAGCCAAATCTAGTAGATTTTGAGAAGATTTCCTATACCAAGGCGAATTCATTACTAGGTGAACTTAACAGCACAGGTGATTATTTTTTGCTTCTCGCGTTTTTCCAATGAGACTGTCAAAATTTTTTTCTTTTGTTTACAAACTTTTTCGCGCCATTTTAATCTGAAGATTTTTTTTTATGATTTAGTGCAATTTTAAGAAATTTGTGTGAATTTAAAAGTGAAAAACTAATATAATATGTGATTTTAATTACAAACAATTATAAAAGTTTACATTTAACGTTTATACTGGGTGGCCCAGAAAGACCGAAGTGGTGTGAATTCCTTATAACTTTTTTATTATAATTTTTTTTTTCTTTTCTTTTCAGTATTTTGTAAAGAAGACTTGGATAATTTATAATGGAGCAATACACAATTGAACAACGTGCCCAAATTGTTGAAATTTACTTTTCAAATCAACGGTCCATTGTGTTGACTCAGCGTGCATACCGTCGTCAATTTAATGTGCGGGTTGCACCCTCTCAGTCAACAATAAACCGTCTGGTTGCAAATTTTCGAGAACAAGGAGCAGTAAGGAACCTTCCTGGTCCCGGCAGACACCGAACTGTCCACACGGTTGACAATATTCAAGTGGTACAGGAGAGTATTCGGGAGGATCCAGAAACATCAACCAGGAGACGTTCGTCACAACTGGGCCTCTCAAGGACGTCGCTGCAGCGAATTTTGCACACCATAGGATTGTTTCCATACAAAATTCAACTTGTCCAAGAATTGAAACCAACAGATTACCAGCAACGACTTGACTATGCAATTTATTTCCAGCAAAAAGCACAAGAGAATCCAAATTTTATTCATAACTTAATAATGAGTGACGAAGCCCATTTTCAATTAAATGGGTTCGTTAACAAGCAAAACTGTAGGATATGGGCTACGGAAAACCCGAGAGTACTTCATCAACGACAATTGCACCCAGTTAAGTGTACCGTTTGGTGCGGTGTTTCTTCAGAAAGGATCATTGGCCCATTTTTTTTTTTGAAAATGAACAAGGTGTCGCCATTTCCGTCAATGGTGATCGATATCGGGCCATGTTGCAAAATTTTGTAAGGCCAGCCGTGGAAAACCATCCGCAAATATGGTTCCAACAGGATGGAGCCACAGCGCACACTGCGAGGGCCACAATGACTCTTTTACGCGACATCTTTGGTGAAAGAATAATTTCTCGTAACAGCAATTTTAATTGGCCTCCGCGTTCCCCGGATTTAACCGCTCCAGACTGTTTTCTTTGGGGCTATTTAAAAGGAAAAGTTTATGTTAATAAGCCTAGGACTATTGAGGAGTTAAAAACCAATATTCGAGAAGAAATTAACAACATACCACCGGAAGTTTTGCGAAAGGTCATGGAAAATGTGTTGGAAAGAGCACATTTGTGTGAAGCAGAATATGGCCACCACTTGCGGGATATCATTTTTAATAACTAATCCAAAAATATTCCCCATAAATTTAATGTATTTAAAAAAAAAAAATTAAAAAAATATCTCTTAAATAAAAAGTTATAAGCAATTCACACCACTTCGGTCTTTCTGGGCCACCCTGTATAAAATTTTTTTCCAGCTGAACAATCTTAGGCGAACTTAGATTTTGACATTCACGATATGTTTTACAATTACAAAATACATAGTACTGAATTCGCCTTTCCGCTTGCATTCACCTGTATAAATTCGCCTTGTCCCATACAAAATGAAATATACTTTATGAGAGATTTCGACGAAATCTCCTGAAATCTACTCCAGTACCAAGTAATGCAAGAGTGATTTTGTTCAAAAAGTACTTAAAAATACTACGCTGCAAGAAAAATTACACTTTAATGTGGTGTATGCAGTTTCTGGGCAACAAAAATATACACTTAAATGTTGGTGTATTTAGTCTCTGATAAAATTGTATTGTCAAACCCGCATTCGTAACTTATTTTTGTGAAAATTAAATCTTGCTAGATGTCAAAAAATGGTGGTGTAAACGTTATAGATTTCGTTGTAGATTTTAATTCAAAAACATACACAAAAAAGTTTATTTGCTAGCAAAAAAGATTTTTTTCAGAAAATACGAGATTTTTTGAAAAAAAAAAAAACGACAACACTGGCTGTGAGAAACAAATACAGCGTTATATATTAGCGGCCGCATTAGGCAGATGGTCTAGTGAGGTTACCTGTCGAATATCAAGGCTGATAAGGCCCAGGTATGATGATAAGAGGGCCATTGTCCTTAGGTGCCTGTCCCGAAGGAGGTTGCGTTCTACAGTGGCGGTTCTGACGGCACACTGCCACATAGGAACGCATGCGAAAAGATAAATCCTCCATTTAAAGATTTCTGTAGAAATTACAGGGATGAGAAGGAAGTAGAGTGTTAAGCACTTACTCTGTCGGTATATAACGCTTTTTTTATACAAGGGCTTTGTACCCAGGCAAACTGGTGCTGCACGATTTGGCTGAAATTTCAGAATATGATGTGGATTGAATTCTTCCATTAGATCCGCGGACTCTGAGGTGTAGCAGTGTTATGTAGATCTACTGAGGTATGTATGTATACATCAAACTCAAGCAATGCAATGCAACTAAATTGGAGCGAAGTAAGCTGGCTTTTCAATAGTTAGCAGTCTCTTAAACATAACCTAACTAGATATTTATTACGCTCCTGATATATGTATGTAGATATACTTTGATTACGCTCGTTCAGAAACTGAATATCTTTTAACATGAAAAATCAGTTAGCTTTTGAGTCAGCTGTCACTCGATGATTAACCACCAGTTTGCTCAAATCCCGTCATGCTAGTATGGTGTGTCTGCTTAAAGGTTGTTTGCAAATAGCTTCCACATTTTCTTTTTTTTAATTTAAAGAAGAAAAAGATGCTTACGGCCTTATGTATAATAAAAACCTTGTGCTAACTAACTAGCCGCTATCTTTCCCTTATGGGTATTTACACACAACAATCTTATAAGCTAGTTAGTTAGTTAGCACAAGCATTTTGAGAGCTAGTTAGTTAGTTGGCACAAGCATTTTGAATATTATTAATAAAAAAATCTACGCATTTTATACAAAGTAATGTTCACACTATCGACACATAGAAGTCTATTTTAATTGTTTCTTTATCACACTATCTATATAAGTAAAGGGTGGTTAAATTTCAAGGGCCGATGTTGATTTTGAATAAAACACAAACTATTTAGGAAATTATTGTAATTTTATTTTATTATCATATATTGGTATTATTCAATTATGTATGGAACAAAATATCGGCCAAATGGGCGCCGCGACCACGGCGGCACACCTCCATCCGATGGTCTAAATTTTCGATGACCCTGAGGCATAATGGAGGTTCTATGCCGTTAATGTGCCGAATTATCTCATCCTTTAGCTGTTGAATTGTTGCTGGCTTATCGACGTACACCTTTTCTTTCAAATAACCCCAAAGAAAAACGTCCAACGGTGTCAAATCACATGATCTTGGCGGCCAATTGACATCGCCATTACGTGAGACAACACGGCCATTGAATTTGTTGCGCAAAAGAGCAATTGTTTCGTTAGCTGTGTGGCAAACGGCACCGTCCTGCTGAAACCACATATCGTCTACATCCATATCTTCCAATTCGGGCCATAAAAAGTTCGTTATCATCTCATGATAGCGAACACCATTCACAGTAACTGCCTGACCGGCCTCATTTTGAAAAAAATACGGCCCGATGATGCCGCCAGCACATAAACCGCACCAAACAGTCACTCTTTGTGGGTGCATTGGTTTTTCGACAGTCACTCTTGGATTCTCATTCGCCCAAATGCGGCAATTCTGTTTATTGACGAATCCACTGAGGTGAAAATGTGCCTCATCACTGAAGATGATTTTCTTCGAAAATTGATCATCATTTTCATAATAAGTCTGGATAACTTTAACACGTTGTTGGATTGTGTATCTCTCCATGATTCAAATTGAATAAGTCTGAAATAGAGAAATGTCAAATAAAATTCGGAAAAAAAACTTGGCGTTTAGGTGTGGTTCACATTCAACATCGGCCCTTGAAATTTAACCACCCGATATATAATAAAAAACGGGATGTGTGTGTATATGTAACGTATGGACTTCAAAACGGCTGGGCCGATTTTGATGAAATTTTCAGGGAATCTTCAGAATGTCAAGACGGGTGACACTGTGATTTGCGCTCTACGGGCGCAGGGGCGTGGCAAAATCCAATTTTCATCTTGCACCACCAGTGACACATACAGAATTTTTATTTAAAGGCCGTAAATTTCGGTAAAAGCTCAATTTAAACACTAATGTTTGCTTGGGGCCAGCAATGCGTACCGGATCATCTAGTTACTAATAAAACGATAATGCCATTATTATGAAAAAAACCAAAAATTAACACCCAGTAATATGAACAGATACCAGAACTAGAGGGTTATAACTCAAATAGAGTCTTTGAACGGATAAATAAACATAAATATAAATAGCATTACTTGAAACGACTTTAAGATAAGTTTCATGGGAAGCATAAGCAATTGGATACGAGTATTAAGAAAGGAATTTCAAAGATTTTAAATTGTATTAGAAAACTCATGTGACTTCAATAACTTAACACTCAAAATTCAATTGAATAATACTATAAATTAAATATGTATATTAGTATTATACATATGAATATTATAAATTAAACAACAAGTATGACAAAATAGTATTTTTAATGTTGTATGCACATAAAATTTGTTTATACATTTATTCGACTTATCTAGAAGGCAAATGAAAAAGAGTTTTGGTTTTTCCCCTGAAATTTAATTTATATGTTTATTTCTTTATAAAAATTTTTGCGGTAAATTATTACAGGTTGTTTTTGGAAAACTTGGTATGAATGTAATATATCGGGTGGTTAAATTTCAAGGGCCGATGTTGAATGTGAACCACACGTAAACGCCAAGTTTTTTTCCGAATTTTATTTGACATTTCTCTATTTCAGACTTATTCAATTTGAACCATGGAGAGATACATAATCCAACAACGTGTTAAAGTTATCCAGACTTATTATGAAAATGATGATAAATTTTCGAAGAAAATCATCTTCAGTGATGAGGCACATTTTCACCTCAGAATTGCCGCATTTGGGCGAATGGGAATCCAAGAGTGACTGTCGAAAAACCAATGCACCCACAAAGAGTGACTGGTGCGGTTTATGTGCTGGCGGTATCATCGGGCCGTATTTTTTCCAAAATGAGGCCGGTCAGGCAGTTACTGTGAATGGTGTTCGCTATCATGAGATGATAACGAACTTTTTATGGCCCGAATTGGAAGATATGGATGTAGAGGATATGTGGTTTCAGCAGGACGGTGCCACTTGCCACACAGCTAACGAAACAATTGCTCTTTTGCGCAACAAATTCAATGACCGTGTTATCCCACGTAATGGCGATGTCAATTGGCCGCCAAGATCATCTGATTTGACACCGTTGGACTTTTTTCTTTGGGGTTATTTGAAAGAAAAGGTATACGTCGATAAACCAGCAACAATTCAACAGCTAAAGGATGAGATAATTCGGCACATTAACGGCATAGAACCTCCATTATGCCTCAGGGTCATCGAAAATTTGGACCATCGGATGGAGGTGTGCCGCCGTGGTCGCGGCGCCAATTTGGCCGATATTTTGTTCCATACATAATTGAGTAATACCAATATATCATAATAAAATAAAATTACAATAATTTCCTAAATAGTTTGTGTTTTATTCAAAATCAACATCGGCCCTTGAAATTTAACCACCCTTTATTATTAACTTTTGTCATCTGTTTTCTATTAGTTAAGTAAGATCGAAACCATTTTAATTCAGTGTCTTGCATTCCATATTTTTTTAGTTTTTGTATCAAGATAACTCGATCCTAACTGGTTATTAACAATTCTCCATGAAACCTAAATCTAAGATTAATTACTTTGGGCACCATTTTTATTGTCGTGATAGTTTTGTTTTAAAGATAGTAGTGTGATGTGTTCCTTAGAACATTCTATGCAGCCTTTTAATACACACATACGAGTACACATAAAGTTATTATATCTTACTCTGCATAACAAATTAATAGCAAAAATTCTTAAGTTGGAAAAAAATAAAACTAGAATATTTCCACCGCCTTTTAAATAATCATCTTATATAAAGACGTCATTCTTATATGAGTGTAAATTTTAAAAATTACCATAATTTTTTTTTTTTTTTTTTTTTTAATTTTGAGAGAAAAAACCCAACTTTGTTATTGTGGCTATTCCAAGACTATTTTTCCGGCATGTTTCTTGTTTTTTTTTAATATTTTTTTTTGTTATTAATTTGTTGAAAACCTCCCTTTTGCACAGCAAATTTTAACGCCCCATAAAGAAAATGACAGCATACGTCAATGTCAGCACAAAATAAAATATAGAATTTAATACAATATGAGTCAACAACAGCAGGAGGAAATAACCACAAGCAACAGCAGCAGCAATAACAACAAAATAAATAAATATGCACTTCAAATGCAAACATATTACATACAAACATACATACATACCGTACATACATACATATAGTACTTACAACAAAATATGTATACGACAAGCCTGCAACACATAAACACACTTGGGAGTAAATATGCCTGAAAACATTTTATCAGCATTTAAACAACAACACAAACAACCAGAACGAATAACAACATCCAAGAGTCAGCAAACAACAATCGTCAGCAGCCAGCCAGCCACCAGCACACCTTCATGGCAGGAAATTTTATTGGCAAGGAAACAGGCAGGCACAGAGACAGTCAACTTTATTGACTGTCTGGCTGGATGGCTGGCTGGATGGCTGGCTGGCTAGTAGGTTGGCTGTAGGTCTGATACTCGTATCAGACCTGGCAAACATTTTATTTAATATTTATATTTAAAGCTTAACAAATCAGCCCAGCAATCTGCCCTCCTCTATTTTATAAAAAAATTTTTTATGTTCTTATTTAAATGTTCATTTTTTTTTCTTACCACTTTCAAATTTTGACTTCCTTTAACCCTAGAACCGTACCTATATTTTGCATTGACTTTTCCTACCCTGGGTGCTAGAGCACCCATTTTTTTATGTGTAATAATTTTTGGAAAAAATTTAAAAGCGTCAGTTTTTTTTAAATTTATGTATTTATTGCTTATAGTCTATTTACACCAAAGCGAAATCTGCTCATTCGAGATTTCAAGCCAAATCTAGTAGATTTTGCGGAGATTTCCCATACAAAATGAAATCTACTTTACGAGTAGATTTCGACGAAATCTCCTGAAATCTACTCAGTACCAAGTGATGCAACCGTGATTTTGTTCTAAAAGTACCTAAAAATACTACGCTACAACAAAAATTGCACTATAATGTGGTGTATGCATACAAAAATACACACTTTAATGCTGGTGTATTCAGTCTCTGATGATATTGTATTGTCAAACCCGCATGCATAAATTATTTTTGAGCAAATGAAATCTTGCTAGATGTCAAAAAACGGTGGTGTAAACGATATAGATTTCGTTGTAGATTTCAATTCAAATCTACTAGATTTTGAGTTGGTGTAAATGCGCTATTACTTATAAAATAATTTTAAAGAAGAAACGTAATAAAATATGTTTTAAACACAGTTGAAACACATATTTATCTGATGCTCCCCACAGATAGGCATTTGGCACTTGCTGTAGAAAGTCTTACTTTTTCTGTCTTTCGAGGTAGGACAGAATCTGCACCGTCCTTGTTTAGTGGCCCTTGGCACTGGTCTTTCAGGCTCATTCTGCGTTTTTAGTATATCATTTATCATCTCGCGAATTTTTGTCGTCAAAGTGGGCCAATTTTTACGATCTTCAAGATGAGGCGTAATGAGCTGTAATGATAAAGTCTTCAAAAAGGTTCGTCTATTCTTTGTATTTTCTTTCCAACGACGGGTTTTACGTGACACTGAATAAGTGTGACATAGTTGATCGAAAGTGTCAACCCCTCCTTTCGTTTTATTGTAAAAATCCACCATTTTCCTGGTGGGTGTAATATTATATTTCGTCGCGGAGTTCGTCCTGACGATTGCGGAACTTCTCCACTCCATTTATACCTGTTTGAACCATACATTCTTCTTGGCACACTCAACACTTTTAGAAAATTATTTGTTCTTGCTTGTAATTGAGCTAATGTTTCTTCATCTTCTGATTCTTCTTCTTCTTCTTCTTCCTGCAGAAAGTCTTGAATGACCTCATCAGGCTCATCGTCTGACTCCATACCTCCAACAAATTCATCCTCATCAGAATCGTCCTCGAGAATCCGCTCAATCATATCATCTGTAAACTGCCAACGCGAACCTGACATTACGCTTTACTGTTCAACACTAAATAAATGCACTTAGTAACACAAAAACAATAAATTTAGATAAATAATAGCAAACGACGAAATAGTCGTTTGCTATTACGAAACGACTATTTTGAAAAATTAACGAATTTACTACCCATGGGTGCTCCAGCACCCAGCACTAATTATTTCAACTACTTGTCGCTTTCAAAAATCTTTAACTAGAAGAAAAGACGAAAAACCAAAGCTTTGTTGCCACATTTAAATGTATGACAATACTTTAAATATCAGGCTGGGTGCCCGAGCACCCAGGGAAGGGTTCTAGGGTTAAATTTTGTTTTCGGATAAACTTACTTACATACATACTTATATTTTTTGTAACAATAAAATGCCAAAAAAATGAAATTGCCTGCATAACGAAGCAAAATAATGGGCCAGTAAGGTATTGCCAAATTCTTAAAAAGGGGAAGGTAAACGTACATACATACGTGTATACTTATGTATGTGTGTTATTAGATTTTTTTCTTTTCCTCTTTTTATTAAGTTAAACAACACCAAAAAGTTGTTCCTGCCATAATAATTTTCTTTCTAAATTATGCCAAGAACGTTTCATTAATTTTTCTCAATGAACTGCAAGGAATAACATTAGCAACAGCCAGCTGAACGGACCAGGCAGCCAAAAAGAAGGAAAATTGGGGGGGGAAAAAAACAAGTATAATATCCAACAAACAGTAGCAGCCACAAATAAATTCCTCTTACCAAAACTGCAGACACAAATTTAACATACAACAAACGTAAAAGTCATTAAAATTCGCTTGGGAATTTAAATGTTTTCTTATTTAATTCTCAGGCTTATAATCGGTTGGGCAAAGAGTGTTGCCAAAGGAGGTGTAATAATGGTGAGTCATTCTGCTAATCAAAAATTCGAAGTACTACAAATAAATTTAACTCAAGGCGAATTAATTACCAGTAGTGCGATTCTTTAACTTTTAACGATTCGATAATCGCAACTTTTGTCATCAAATTTCATCGCTTGCACTAACGATTGAGTGATTCTGTAACTTAATTCTAACGATGGTAAACAGCTGTATTTTTAACTTTACTCTCGTTCCCAATTTCAATATTTTGTTTAATTGTTTCATTGATTGGTCCAAATAATCACGGACAATTTCTTAATATATTTCTAATTTCCAGTTTTTAATCATTTAAGTTTGCTAAAGATTTTTTTCACCTTAATATATTCAAAAGTTTGAACATTTAAAGACATTTGTGGCCTTATGTATAATCAAAATCCTTATGCTAACTAACTAGCTGCTAAGTTTTTTGTGTGTAAATTCCCATAAGGGACAGATAGCAGCAAGTTAGTTAGCACAAGGTTTTTTATTATACATAACGCCGTTGATTATTTCATACGTCAGCCTGCGAACGGCGCCGAATCGACTCTCCACGGTCTTTGTGTATACTCTCAGCTACGGCCGCTATATTTCCTTCACAGCGTGCTGGACGTGGTCTATTCGGTCAAATGTTATCCAATAATCTCAAAATGGGTGATGGTGTTGCGAATAGTACACTCAGTAGGCCGATTATGTTTACCATAAGTTAGGCGAAGTAACCGAAATACATTCCCCACAGAACATGAATTTTCGTAATAAAATTTAACGATTTGTAAACGTTGTTCAAATACATAAGTCTTTCCATTATGAAAGCCCAAACAATAATAACATGACAGCATGACACGACTCACACGTGATTTGTCAAAAAAGAAGGCTATTGAAAAAAGTATCTCTACTTCAATCACCCATTATATACTACATGGGGTGAAAAGTCCCAAGTTTAACACATAGATGGCGCTAGTTTTATTGCAGTCAACTTTTTTTCAGTTAATACGAACCTACAAAATACAGATGTTAAAATTTCAGGATGTTCTAGTGGGTGATTTTATAAGAACTATCGGAAATTAAAAAAAAAAAAAAAAACATAAAATTCAGAAAAATGCATGAAATATTTATTTGGATCAATAGTTGGGTCGATATAATTTAATGTTTGAAGATTATTTCATGCAAATGTTGGCTGCGGCTGCGCCTCAAATGGTCAATCCGCTTAGTCCAATTTTGGCATACTCTTTCCAACATTTCGGCCAGTATCTCACGAATAATGTTGGCAATGTTGGCATTAGCCTTAACATAGCCCCACAAAAAATAGTCTAGAGGCGTTAAATCGCACGATCTAGGCGGCCAGTTGACTGGTCCCAAGCGTGAAATAAACTGTTCACCGAACTCGCTTCTCAATTGGTCCATTGTTTCGCGTGCTGTGTGGCATGTGGCACCGTCTTGTTGAAACCACATGTCGTGCAAGTCAAGCTCTTCCATCTTGGGCAAAAAAAAGTTTGTTATCATCGCACGGTAGCGCTCACCATTCACAGTAACGTTGTGATTCGCATCATCTTTGAAGAAATACGGCCCAATGGTGCCGCCAGCCCATAATCCGCACCAAACGGTTCTTTTTTGTGGATGCATTGGTAGCTCTTGCAATGCTTCTGGCTGCTCTTCACTCCAAATACGGCAGTTTTGCTTGTTCA
Organism: Thecocarcelia acutangulata; assembly: GCA_914767995.1. Taxonomy (NCBI): domain Eukaryota; kingdom Metazoa; phylum Arthropoda; class Insecta; order Diptera; family Tachinidae; genus Thecocarcelia; species Thecocarcelia acutangulata. The sequence goes on along the minus strand of OU612094.1, from coordinate 30,650,158 downwards.
CGTATCCATTCAACCAGAAATGAGCCTCGTCGCTAAACACAATTCTTCGATAAAAAAGTGGATCTTCATCTAACTTTTCAAGAGCCCATTCACCAAAAATTTGGCGTTGTGGTAGGCCGTTTGGCTTCAATTCTTGCACCAGCTGTATCTTATAACGCTTCACACCCAAATCCTTCCGCAAAATTTTCCACGTAGTGGAGTAACAGAGGCCCAATTGCTGCGAACGGCGTCGAATCGATAATTCACGGTCATCACCAACACTGGCCGATACGGCTGCGATATTTTCTTCAGTTCGCACTCTACGTAAGCGTGTTGGTGGTTTAATGTCCAACAATGTAAATTTGGTGCGAAATTTTTTTACAATAGCCCGAATAGAAGCCGATTAAACTGAGTAGGTCGATTAAACTGACCATAAAATGGAAGAAGCGCGCGATGAACTTTCTTAACAGAGCACGCATTTTGGTAATAAAATTCAATAATTTGCAAGCGTTGTTCGTTTGTAAGATGATTCATGATTAAATTATAGACCAAACTGAAGATGTTTGACAGTGACACAAGATACAAAACGTGCGTGAGCTGTCAAAACTAGTGTTGCCAAAAAGATAATAGCAAAAAAATCACTCGTTATATTAACGTTGAGTCCCTATTTTACAGTAAGAACTTACAAGTTTATTTTAATTTAAATCGCAAATCCTACTTATTTTTGTTACACCCTTTTGCATCATCAAATGCTGCTTCTTAAAAACATTTTATACAGATTTGAAAAGTAAGCCAAAATTGTAATCTCTTTTCGCTAGCTGGCACTTACTTTTTTCCTTCATGTGGTTACAGCTTAGTTTGGTTCGTTGGTGGCAGTAGCAGAGCAGAGCAGAATAGACATTTGTGTTGTTGTCGTTGTTGTCATACATGTGCCAAAAATCATTAGCAATGGAATTACTTCTAATGAAATCATAGAAAAATATTCATTATAATTTTTACAACTAACAAACCATGTTCATTTTATATTTTTAGTGTTTAAATGGCAGGGGTGGGTGTTTGGCCACCGCATCCCTTTTGATGTGCATTTTCTGTTCTCCGCCCCCCCACCCCCCGACACACGACAAGGACTGAGTTGCTGGCTGAGCAAAGTTTGTTGTTGTGACAACAAATTAAAATAAAACCTTATCAATTTAATCTGCTGAAAGTTATAAATTGTTACGAGCGAGCACAAGCAGTGCTCTGAAGCGAAATGTAGTATTTTTCTTAATGTCTTCTAAGTAGTTTCTAATGTTTGGAAATTGTAATGAGTTTTGAGACTCATATCTAAAGGGGATTATGTTTCTAAAATATTATATTTTGTATTTAGTTATAGGATTTGCTTTTAAAACAGTTTCAGTTTGTCTAAATAATTCCCAAGTTTGCTTTTTGAAGCTTATTAAAGAATTGAAACCCTTAAAATTAATGGTGTTGTGTGTGCACGGCACACTGTGCAGGCAGGCACCAGCAAATGTTCATACTATATTTTTATATACGAGTATGTACACATACGAGTATATATTTTTGTAATTTAAATCTTCCATGTTTAAATAAGGCACGTTGCAGATTTTTGCTTTTTGAGAGGTGAACGGCAAAGGACATCCGAAGGGGGCTGAACCAGAAAAGTAATGAATGCTTTGATAAGACGACCGACCACTTGGCACAATTTTTTTTTTTTTTTGAGTGTGCTTTCAGTAACATGACTTTGTAACGTGAGATGAATAAAAGTGATAAATAAATTGCTGATATTTGCTTAAGAAACAAAGCATTTACTATGTTGGTTTTTCAATATAATAAATGTTTGATTTAGTTGAAAGAAATCCTTTAAAATTAAGATTAAACAGATTTCTTTTTAGACTTCATGCAGAGAAGATTTCAATTGACTTTTGTGTACAGAGACAAAGAACTCGCCGCTGGAGTTAAAGACCTGATTTTAGTTAGTGCACATACTATTTGTTACCATCGTTCCTAGAACTATTATTAAAGACAAAGACTCAGGTGAAAGTAAGTATTCGAAGGATACTAAATATTTGTTCGTATTATTGTAATATCGATTGGTCGACCTTGTATACATCTGTTAATATTGTTCGGCGTTAATGGATGAACTATAAATATATTAGGGGTGCTATATCAAACAGAAACTTAGCTTGGCGGGCGTTTTGTAAAAACAGCATACGATATCGAATTAACTATCGTATCGAATAACATTACGATGCACCTAGATTATGGCAAACGATGCGTATCGAATCGTAGTTTAAACAAACAGTCATGTTCCGAGAACACTCGTTCTGAAACCGCAATGCGTTTTGAAAAACGCTTAATTGATTTTTAGGTGTTCTGAGCAACGCGCGTTTTACTGGCGTTTAGGAGTTTTTTTTCCGAAAAAATACAGTATGTGTTTTACATTCATATATATGTATATGATAGTAATATAAAACGAAAAAAAATTTGACAACAAATAGAAAAATTTTTCAATTTAGTTTTCTTAATGAAAATGTGTAAAATTCTTTGAACTTTTTATTGAAATAAAAGGAAAACATATTAAATTTTTATTGTGAATAATTTTATTGCCTTTTGCAAGTTCAGTTTTAGCAAATTCAATCAGTTCACTTCAATATACACCCATACCCCGGTTTGCGTCGCTAATTGGGACCGGGGAAATGAGACGCAAACCGAAACGACGCAAATCGAAGCCGAATTTTTAAGTTTTTTTTATTTTCATTTAATTTTTTCGGCGTCTCGGGAGCAAATAGATTTTATTGTGGAAGGGGCTAATCCAAGGTTTCTCCCAATATCAACAGACTTTTCCCCTGATTTAAAACGTTTTAAAATGTCCAGCTTTTGTTCCAAGCTTATCTGCTTTCTTTTTTGGCTCATTTTTTTAAATTTTAAGACCGAATTTAACGCCACCACATGTAATTTGAAACTACTAACGACGTTCAACATGCATACAACGTGCACCTGCAATTTTATATTCAACTTAAACGGGAAATCCCCTTTTTTTGTTTTAGCTTTGTAAAAACATTTCTATTTCAGCGACGCAAATCGAAGCACATGCGACGCAATATCGAAGCCATGCGACGCAAACTGAAACAAAAACGACGCAATATCGAAACCTCAGAAATTTCCAAACGACGCTATATCGAAACGAAGCAAACTGAAGCGTCGCAAACCGGGGTATTGGTGTATACATGCGAGTTGAAGTCGCCAATTTTAGGCTCTATACGTTTTCCAGAACACCTATTTGGCGATTTCAAATCGCAAAACCATATTTCTTACGTTATACGTTTCTTGGAACACTTATTTGGCGTTTTCAAATCGAAAACGCTAAATTTAAGCGATTTGCGTTTCTCAGAACATGCATGAAAATGTGGTAGATTGAAGACCATATGTTTCCTAACGGCACCCACAGACGATACATATGTTTTAACGTCTGTTTTTTTAAATGTGTAATTCCTCATGTATTTTTCCATGTCTGTCAAAATTTTTCATTTTTACAGACGGTTTTTACAATTTGCTCACAAACGTACATGTACATTTACGTCTGACATTGCCTATGCTTTTTATTATAAAAAATAATTTTTTGGTTTGTACATATGTACATCGGGTTCTAATTCAAGTTTTTCCTTTCTTAAGAAGGATTTTTCACAATAAAAAACTTAAGAAAGAAAAAACTTGAACTAGAACCCGATGTACATATGTACAAACCAAAAGAATTTTTAATTTAAAAATTATAAAGTTCAACAAAAAATTTAACAAATTAATAAAAAATAATTATTTAAAACATATTAAAATATTAATGCGTTAAAATTTCCTCAAGCTGACTACTTATGCCGCCCAAACAAGGCCGCTGAATTGTTCGCAAGGCATAGAATTCTAATGTCAGATGTTTAAACATAAAAAAATTTTTTGATGCAGTCCTTTAATAAGTGCCCTGGAGACGATCAAAAGACACATCAACGCTCTATGTGCATGCTTGCAGTCGTGCTTTTTCGTGTTATCGGCTCTGATTGATGAAAATCAAAAACTTTGGATATTTTATTTTGATAGTTTCCAGTTGTGATTGACGATAGAAAAAAATGTCAGTTTTGTAATCGAAAGGAACAGCAATAAGTAAAAATAGCAATAATTCATCATTCGGTGATGACATGTTTAGAAACGAACGCAGCGAAGTCAAAATAAAAATGATGATTGACGATTTTATTTGTACGTCTCCTTTTAAACGACAAAAACACGACACTCTTATGCACTGATTGACGTGTTTTTTTGATCGTCTCTAGGGCACTTTAAATACACACAACCAAAGCAGCTTTAATACGATAGTGGTAAAAACACAGCTACATATCTTTCATTTACTTTGCGTAAATTTGTCAAAAACGCATAGACTTCCTGGCAAGGTGCACTGACGTCTACACGGTGGCAGCACTAGAGCAAAATTACAACAATGCAACAAAAACAGGCGTCTGGTAAGCTATGTTTATCAAAAATAATTGTAACTTTTTTCACAATTATAAACTATGAATGTATATTTTCATAATTATAAATTATTTTTATATATATTATTGGCTTATCGACGTACACCTTTTCTTTCAAATAACCCCAAAGAAAAAAAGTCCAACGGCGTCAAATCACATGATCTTGGCGGCCAATTGACATCGCCATTACGTGAGAATGAATTTGTTGCGCAAAAGAGCAATTGTTTCGTTAGCTGTGTGGCAAGTGGCACCGTCCTGCTGAAACCTCATATCGTCTACATCCATATCTTCCAATTCGGGCCATAAAAAGTTCGTTATCATCTCACGATAGCGAACACCATTCACAGTAACTGCCTGACCGGCCTCATTTTGGAAAAAATACGGCCCGATGATGCCACCAGCACATAAACCTCAAGTGCCTCATCACTGAAGATGATTTTCTTCATTTTCATAATAAGTCTGGATAACTTTAACACGTTGTTGGATTGTGTATCTCTCCATGGTTCAAATTGAATAAGTCTGAAATAGAGAAATGTCAAATAAAATTCGGAAAAAAACTTGGCGTTTAGGTGTGGTTCACATTCAACATCGGCCCTTTAAATTTAACCACCCGATATTAAAGCTGCCTTGCACACAACAACTCGTATATAGATATTTCATACGGCGGCTTTGATTTTTCAGACACAATTAAAAAGAAAAAAGCTTTCCGTAAGAAAAATGTTATCTGGACTAAAATTTTGTTTGGAACAAATTGTGCAAATACAGCACAATTCGCTGTGTAGGACAATAATTCAAACTCTTATCATTCCCAAACTCACCAGGGATTTACTTTTTTTTATTATTTTACTTGTAAAAAATTACTTAAATAAATCATTACGTTTGCACACGTAATTAATTCCAGCAAAATCGTATTGAAAAGAATTTATTATATTAAAAAAATCCTTGAAACAAATAAATCAGCAAACAGAACATACATGAAAATGAAAGGAAGAAGGATTAATTATACACATACCTACGACATTTATGTAAGTAATGACACACGTTAATGTACAATGTACATACGTATGTATGTATATACTCATAAGTATTCTAAACGTTTTTCGCATAGACCCAGTTGACATAGTCCTCGGTGGCAGCTGCACGATTTGCCCACTTTTGTTTAGGTTTTATAAAAAGTTATTAAGGGAAGCTGGGCGAGAAAGTCTTCAATTTAGGTGCTCTTCAAATAGTTTATGTAAAGCATTTGTGCAAAAACAGGAGGATTCTGAAAAAGCAGCTGAACAAAAATATATAAAATTTGTGCCTACGGATGTAACACAATACGTGACAATGTATTCGACGTAATATTCATGTAAAATATTTTTGCTAACATATTATGAAATTCTAAAGAAACAAAATTATATAAAATTTAAGTTTTTTAGTTGACTAGTAATCGTCGTCGACGACCTCGTAGAAGAAACTGCCGTTTGTGTAATAGTTAATGATATGGTGATCACGGTTGCCATATTTGACGATTTATCGTCATTTTGACGATTTTTGGTGCTGAAAATAGCATGTCGACGATTTGACGATTCAAGGTCTGTTTTTGACGATTTTTGTAGATGACAATTTTATTTTCATATCTTTCAAGCAACTTTAGTTGTATATAAACTGTAGTAAGATAAATGTGAACGTAAATATGTATGTAATACTGAAAACTTCTGTTAGTCTTATAAATCCGTACAATATTATAAAAGAAAAAATAAGTGTTTTTTTTTCTGATCAATCAAAGAGTTTCCTTATTTCATCATCTATTTTATCAATGAAACGAAGCTTATTAAACTTCTTCCATGATTAAGATATGCAGACGTTAGATTTCTGTAATAAAGTAACAAAAATGATTAATCACAGATTGTTTCTTCTTTGGTCAATTATACGAGTACATAAAAAGAACTTCCAAAATGCCTTTTATTAAATGAAATTTTACTTTTTTAAATGTGTTATGAACAAAACTGCTTACGGCCGTATTCCTAAAAAATATTTCATATGTATTAAATTATTATTTATAAAGGAAATTTGCAAAAAAACCTGTAATAAACAAAAAATATTTTTTACGAAAATCACCTTTCGAATATATGTACATACATATAGGTATATACGTATAAAAATAACTTCATCTTTAAATGCTTTATTTTTTATTAAAGGCAACTATGAATTGTTTTGCTATATTTTACCTGTTTAAAATATACACAATTTTACTTAAAAACGATTTTTAAATTTACGTATTTGGTGACGATTCGCGATAACCATGTTGACGATTTTTTCGCCGAATATGATTTAAACCACATTTATCTGGCATCTATGATAGTAAGGGATATTGTCGCTTGTGTGGTCTTGTATGATTTCGTTCAAAAAATTGTGTTAACTATTTATTTGAATTTTCGTCGAAAATGTCTTGTACGCAGTGTTTTCATAGTTTTTTCAAAACCTTTTATTTTCTGAAAAAAAAATCTTTTTTCATAAAAAAAAATATATATTTGTGTGTTTTTGGTTCCATTTTATTTAAAAAGTATAGAAAAGTAAGCTGTACAAATTTTCAAAAAAAATATTATTTTTTAATTTTGTAAAAAAAAACTCAAAAAACCAATAAAGAAAAGATAAATCTTGCAATCTGACAACACTGCTTGTACGATTATCTATTGTTTCGCACCCTTCCTCCCAAGGGAGCAGTTTTTGCCTTGGTCATTCAAAAAAAATTATGGACCAATTAGGCAGCCCAACCTCAATACCAAATAGTGACAGGTTGTGGCTGCATTTGTTCGTCCACAATCACATGTGGGTTCTTAGAATCCTAAAAGCGGTAATATTGGGGATTAACAAAGGAATCGAGGTGGAAATATGTTTTAGATGAATTTGCTCAAAAAATCATGTTCAGTTCCACCCGCGGAGCAGGTTTAGCCCTGGTGTACGCCTAACCAGGATACTCTGATTTCTGGGGCACAAAGGGGTAGGAGTTTCTTGTTTTTGTAGCAACTAAAACTCTAGGAAGCCGCACGACTTACGTTGTGTTGAACTTCCGCAGCCTCCACCAAGAGTTAATTGGTAGAATTGGGGATCGGCAAAGCCTTCGCTTTTATTTTGCAGACCATCACAACGCTGAGATTGATTGTGGTATCTACATCTTGGCTGAAACGTTCTAGCTGTGATTTAAATCTAAAACAACAGGGAGGGAAATTAGTCTTCCTTGATAGTTACGGTGCATGCCGATTTTCGGCGGCTACTAGACCCCGAGGTGATGTTATCTTGCAACAGATACCTGTAATGTAAGGAACCAGCAGTGACGGCTAGAAGGCTGAGTTGGTTTAAGGACTGATTTGCTTAATGGGCTTCGGGACATACCAACTCATTGAACTTTGTCTTGCAGGTCGCATGTAGAAGTGATTAGAAGGTCCGAACGGATTGTTCATGTGGCTACAAACATATGACAAAAGCCTTGCAAGCCACACGGGAATGCAAGTGAATCATCGTGAATAATTCAACACCTTGAAGTTTATACATTATCAGATAACCCCGTCAAGACAGGTGCTAATGTAATTCCATTACCCAGCCTGTCTTGCACAGTGCTGTGTCCCATTGTCAAAAATAAAAAACATGTTGCTTGTATTACAAATAAAAATATATAAACCGATAGATAACAATATTATTGTCAAATGACTTAAAAAGAATTTATTTAGATTTGACTCTATTTGGTGCTGCTAGAGGTGTCAAAGTGGGAGAATTTGAAGTAGAAATAGCTAAACAACTATTTGAGTTTTACATGCTTCAGGAAAAAAGTTGTAAAAAAATAATATTTTAGAGTAAAAAATTTATATTTTTTTAGTTTCAGTCAACTTTATTTGGAACTAATTGTGAAAAAATCTTATGCGAATTCTTTTTTTATTAGCTTGAAATATGCTTATTATTCAGTTAGTGTAAAAAATTTTTCAGTTCAGTGGAATATGGAAAAGAAAGAAAAATATGGTCTATGGTTTTTTTTTCTAATAAATACAAACTTTTAAAACTCTAGGACCACTCCTTCTATTTGTGTTCCATCGCCATATAGGATCAAAACACAGTGTCTGGTGCAATTTACCAGGTGGCATCACTAGCGCAGGAACTAATTTTTTGTTTCATATAAACGAGGGTGTCAAAAGCTGTTGTTTATGTCTACACAAAGTGAAGTGAAAAAATAATAAGATTTTAAACAGTTTGTAAAAGTGCTAAACGGACACAATAAAAAGCTTTTCAAAAATATTTTAATTGCTTAAAATGCGTTGAAAACCATTTATGAAAACAATTACATTAATTTTCTTTGTTTATTTTCTTTATATACATTTTTATTGCTTCACTTTCTTTTGTTTTGCAAACATGTTTTTGGCGGCCTCCGAAATTTTTACACAAACAAAATATTATGTACGAGTATGTACTACGGCAACTCCAAGGCGCATTAACCAGGTGGCATCACTAGCGCAGATGACAATTTTTTATTTAAAACGACCGGTAGTGTCAATAGTAGTTTATGTTTACACAAAGTGAAGTGAAAAAATAATATAAAACAAGATTCCAAAAATGAATTTAAAATCGACACTTTTTTGTTAATTACTTTTTAATTTATTTGTTGTAGAAGTAAAAGATGCGTACATATGTATTATTTATTACGTTAGACATATGTACATATATAATTTTATGAAAAATAAAACCAAATTTGCATTTGCAACCAACCATCATTTTATTCATACTAAATTTAGAAACTGGCTTTAACCGTTCTCAAGATATACAAAAGTAAAACTTTGCTTTGTACGCGAGGCCACCATGCACAACCCGACCCATTTTCTATCTGATAATTTCTGTCGACCATATGAACGAAATCTTACAAAACAAAAAAGTTTTGCAATTCAATCTTACAAGCATGTTCTGAGAAACGCAAAACGCTTAAATTTAGCATTTTCGATTTCAAAACGTCAAATAGGTGTTCTGAGAAACGTATAACGTAAGAAGTATGGCTTTGCGATTTCAAATCGCCAAATAGGTGTTCTGGAAAACGCATATCCCTTAAAATTGGCGACTTCAACTCGCATGTGTATAATGAAGTGAACTGATTGAATTTGCTAAAACTTACAAAAGGCAATAAAATTATTCTCAATTAAAATTTAATATGTTTTCTTTTTATTTCAATAAAAAGTTTAAAGAATTTTCCACAATTTCAATTGAAAAAACTAAATTAAATATTTTGTCTATTTGTGGTCAAATTGTTTTTTATTTATTTAACTACCACATACAAATATACGTATGTAAGACACATGTAGTATTTTTTCCGAAAAAACTTCGAAACGCCAGTAAAACGCAAATTCCGTAAAACACATAAAAATAAATTAAGCCTTTGCGGTTTCAGAACGCGCGTTTCTCGGAACATGGCTGTTAATGAAAAAGTGGTTTTGTGCACGGATGAAAACACTTACAATGTTAAAGCTGCTAAGATATCCATTAAAAAGAATCTTCATTTACATTTTTTTATAAATTACATTTTCTATTTATGTATTTTTTATAATTTATTTTTTGCTACGCATCTTTTTGGCTTTTTTTAATATCTTCACTTCACTTGACGTATCGATATTACTTAAACCAGATTTTTGTGTTCTATTTTTTATTCTACTCTATTATTTTTATTCATCGTTAAATCCATCTGTCACCACATCCATTCCTTCGGGATGTTTTTTCATCGATCCTATTTCTGTTTGGGTACGTTTTAGTGAGGCTTATGGCCTCAAAAATAATTTAACTTCTTAAAATGCGCTAAAAACAATTTATGAAAACAATAATACACAATTAAAGTAATTTTCTTCATAGGTATACACTTTTTTTCTTCATTTTCCTCTATATATTATATATCTAGTACAGTTGTCCAATTTCTAACCCTAACGTTTTTATTTATTTCATTTCCCCACACATATTGTGATTTTCTCATCCATCGAGAAAATTACAATAACCTGCTCTTGGAGATCCCACAGCAGCAACCCCTTCGTTATCTCCACGAAAAGGTTTATAACAAAGTGATCCATTCTCTCTAACAGCTCAGAGGCATCAGAACGGGCATCACTTTGTTCAACAGTAAATGCTGCCATCTAATAATTGTACCATGAGCAACTCATTATGCTGCGACCTAATAATTGCACCATGGCACTGTGCGTCTTTTATGGCCAACTGGGTAAACTAAGAAGTTCGTACATATGTATGTAGTATGCATAAACTTAATTTATAATACACGAAGCTAAAGAGGATGACAGGCAGAATTGTAATTATAGGATTTGAAAATATTATAATTACAACAATAACACTAGAATAGAAAATTCTTTGGAAAACAATATGTAATGTCAGCCAGCGTTGACTGTGTGTAACTAATGATTTCTAACTTGGAAAATATTCAAAGAATTTATTTCAAGATAACAAAAGGAAACAATGAATGGATACAAAACGTTAAGCAAACAACAAAGATGAGGGATGAATAGATGGATGAATGTTTAAATTATTAGAAGCAGAATGAGATGATGGCAGAGGCTAAACATAATAATTATTATGCTGCTGCTGATGACAATGATGAGGTTTGGATGATAAAGGTAAGTAGACTACATACAATCTACATTTTTTTTTTTATTATTATTATATTTTAACTTTGTTCATTTTAAACAATTACGAGCGCACATAGGCACATGCTATACTTTTTAACACACACACACACACACAGCATGTCAACAATTAAGAAGTTACGAGTACAAGCAAACAAAAAATGAAAAAAATTACAATTGTTTAGACACTTGTGCACACATGCAAACAGACATACACGCTCTCACACATTCGTTTACGAGAACCAGCTCAAATTACAAAACACAGCAAACATTGCACAAGTTTGATATAACATTGCACATGCTGATTCAAGAACCCACACATGTTTCATCTTACAGGCAATCTGACGTCCTTTTGTTTTCATATCGAAAAAGAAATGAAAAAAAAAAAAAACTGTTGCAACACGGAATGGCTGATATGGGTCCTTGCTCGCAATTCGTGATTGGCAAGTGTTCGTTTGTTTGTTGCGCAATTGGATTATACTACACGCAAAGGAAAGGCAGTTTGAAATATGGTTACAACAACATTACTATATACGCCAAAATATTGTGTATTATTGTTGAAAACAGCCTATTATCGATATGATTATAGTTTATTTTTCCATAAATATGTGTTCGTTTGCGTTTCTGTAATTCTATTGGTACCGTCTATCAATTTCGGAATATGGTTGCATACAATGTTAATATTGTATGTAATTTTTTTAAAAACGACAATAGTTTTTATTACACTCAATACCAAAATACCTGTCTATCAATTGTTTTATTTTAGCCGTTGACATATAATTTTGGTTTAGTTGTTTGTTATATATGTTTCCATTACAAAGGAAAACACTTGTTTTGAGGAAAACATGTCGGAGTGTTTCCATTATGATATGGAATGTTTTTAATTTCGAATTTTAGAAATCAATTTGAAGTACACTTTGTTCAATCAAAATAATAAACAAATGTGAAAATTAAAATTTTTGTAAAATTTGAAGAAACAGAAAAGACACTTGACATGATTTGGGACAAAAGTTTAAGCAAAGACTATAAATATATGTATAGTCTTTGGTTTAAGACTTCATTATACCCTTCACAAAAATGTAAAGGGTATATATAAGTTTGTGATTCCGTTTGTAATTTCTACAGTTTTTTTTGCGACCCTATAAAGTATATATATTCTGAATCAGAATTAATGGAAAAGTCGATTAAGCGATGTCCGTCTGTCCGTCTGTCCGCTGTTGAAATACCGTTTCTGAGAAAACCATTAGACTTAGAAACTTTTTTCTTTCACCATTCTTTTACCCCATCGATTCATGGGTTTGCTATTGAAATTCAGTAATATCGGTCCACGTATAGCTGAGATATATTCAAAATTCCGAAAAAAGCCATTTTTTTTTGCAGTTTTGTATGAAAATTTTTGAAAACAAAAGTTGTTCGTTTTGCTTCAAACTTCACACACTTATTAAGCATGGTGACTAAAAGACAAAAAATTTTTTTTTCAGATATCGGTCCATATATACCCGAGATATAGCCCAAATCGGATTTTAATGAAAATGTCGCATAGGCGAAGCTAAATAACTTTTTTTTGCTCAAAAGCAGTTCTGGTAATAAAATAAGGTTATATAAATATGAAAAATGAAAATTTCCGATATCGGTCCATATATACCCGAGATATAGCCCAAACCGGGTTTTTCATGAAAATGTCGCGTAAGCGAACTTAAACAACTTTTTTGTGCTCAAAAGCAGTTCTGGTAATGAAGTAGGGTCATATAAATATGAAAAATGAAAATTTTCGATATCGGTCCATATATACCCGAGATATAGCCTAGATCGGGGTTTTCATGAAAATGCCGCGTAAGCGAACTTAAACAACTTTTTTGTGCTCAAAAGCAGTTCTGGTAATGAAATTAGGTTACATAAATATGAAAAATGAAAATTTCCGATATCGGTCCATATATACCCGAGATATTGCCCAAATCGGGCTTTTCATGAAAATGTCGCGTAAGCGAACTTAAACAACGTTTTTATGCTCAAAAGCAGTTCTGGTAATGAAATTAGGTTACATAAATATGAAAAATGAAAATTTCCGATATCGGTCCATATATACCCGAGATATGGCCCAAATCGGACTTTAATGAAAATGTCGCGTAAGCGAACTTAAACAACGTTTTTGTGCTCAAAAGCAGTTCTGGTAATGAAATAGGGTCCTATAAATATGGAAAATTAAAATTTTCGATATCGGTCCATATATAGCCGAGATATAGCCTGAACCGATTTTTCCATTAAAAATTTTTTTTTTTTGCTGAAAAGCAATTCTCGTTATAAAAGAAGGTTACTAAAATACAGAAAATAGAAAGTTCCGATATCGGTTCATATATAACCGAGCATATTCAGGCCACATTTTTAATATACTATACATATTCGTGACTATCGTGAAGGGTATTTTAGATTCGGCCCAGCCGAATATACTACACTCTTACTTGTTTTAATATGACATTTGTCTAAATAAAAAAAAAAAAAATGGATCGAAGTGTAAATGGTTTTTCCACAGGTTCACGAGGATGAAAAAACCTCACGTGCAAGCTTCTGCTGCTTCTTTAAAATTATTCCTGTAGAAATGGTTAACAATGCTTTTTCTGTAGAAAGAGAGCATAATAATCATTAGTTTAAATGTGCATCTTCGATTGCTACTAACAGCTGAAGAACGTGTTCCATTGGAGAATAGTAATTAGTATTTACAATTAGATGTCAGAAAATAAATGAGAATAAGTACTCGTATATGTGTACATAAACTTGACTTGACTTTTAACTTTTGCGATATATTAGTAAGGTTTTTTTTAAATTTTTCTTTACATAATAATTATAACTAATACATATAATTGCATACTTGTATATATCTTGTAAAAATGTAAATATTAATTTCTTAAAAGAAAATGTATTATCGTATATAAGTAATATAACCGAGTGCTCGACTATGGGACTGTGTATAATTAAGAAAAACCTATAATTCTATTGTACTATTTGTTTATTTATAGTGTAAGCATATGAAGTTTTCATTAAATAAACGTTCTTAAAAAAAAAAAAAATATCTGTGCATAAAAGATGATTTCTTTTTAATTAATATGGTGAGCTGTGATAAAACTATGGTTCTCTGTCAAAATATAGTATGGTTATTTTAAAACTATAGTGAGGTTTACTGTTCACGCCGTGAACAAATGACTCATCTCTGATGCAACAATGCCCCCTCATGATTCCTACTAATTCAACCAACGGTGATGAGTGCAACGATTGGTTCAAGAACAATCGTGTTTTTTCTGTACGTTCGTCAACTTATATTGAACCGCGAAAAGGAAAAATAATCCATAATCAATTAAATCATAAGAATTGATTGTTTGAACAAATCTTAATAATACTTTTTTAGTGTTCTGCATTTACATATCATGGTAGCATAACACAAAACTATTTTAATACAAATGAAATAAATAAATCCCGCTGTTTATAACGTTTACGAAAAAAGTTACAGTTTTATTTTATATACATACATATATACTCGTATTGGCACCCTAAAACTCGTAAAAACATTAACTTTTTTATGAATATACATTATTCGATATTTCTATTTTAGTTAGTGTAAAAATTGAAATAAATAGCGATATTTATAACGTTTGACAAAAAGTTACGGCGTTTTTATTTTATATACATATATACTCGTATGTATTTTCTGTCACCCTAAAACTCTTAAAAACATTTACTAAAGTCATTTCAAATATTATCAGCACCAACCATACAATTCAACCATGTTGAATGTTATGTTGCCCTTAGAATATTGTTATGTCAACCATATATTTTTTTCTACGTGTACGAGTATGTAAGTGTACATATTTATGTAGCTACTTTCATAAACAATGTTCAATAGAGCCAGAATTAAATAGACATTAAAGTGGATAATAAATGCAATTGAATTGATGTAATTTACATGGCCAAGATCTGGCCATGAACAGAAAGTTCATACCACTTATTCTCACGTCAGAGACATCCAACGCGTTCCGTGCTTTCTACGCTTTTTTGCAATTTAAGTTACTTGCCCTTTTGCAACCAGAAAACTATTTATAAATTTTGTTAATAAAACTTTTAAAGATGTAATAATATAATCTATAATGTTCATATCTGCTGCTTACCACTCTGGCAAAAAAAAGTCTATCAGGGGTGTCATAGACATCAATTTGTTTGGAATTGGATTTGAAACCGACAAAAAATATACTTTGGTGTCATGAAATCCGATAATATTGGCTTTTGTTCGAACTAGAATTAGGTGTCACAGAAAACAATGTTATCGGTTTTATCATCGGAAGTAAAAATCAGCTTATACCATGTTCAGACGGTAATATGAAACACTTGGTTCGCTCTCCGAACCACTATTGCGAAACTAGGTGTTCAGACGATTGTTTTTTGCATCACACTTTTGTTTACATATTTTGTGCAAATGTTTCACGAATTCTTTTTTCAATTTTTATTTAAATCTTTATGTACATAAGTATCAAATTTTTAAATTTTCAATGTGGTTATTTTGATTTTACACACATTTTTATCTTTTTTTTTCTTTGTTTAGATTATTTTGCAGCTAGTTCAGATAAACTAGCGATAATTTATTATCAAATTTGGAGATGATAGTAGTTTTTGCAGGGTTCGTAACAAGATTCAAAATGAACCAAGTAGGTTCGCTCTCAAAATTTTGTATGGCGAACCATGTTGGTTCAATCAAGATTGGGCCGCGAACCACGAATGAGAGAGCGAACCTCGAATGAGAGAGCGAAAATAAGCCTTCGTGTGAACATGCTATTACTGCTGATTTTTTATTGGAAATAAATAAAGTAACTAAAAGCTCAATTTGTTCATCAATGTTTTTTTTCAATAGTTCGACTTTTGCGAAAATGTGAACACTTGGAGAAATGTTAATTAAATCCACAATAGGCGAAAGCACAAAAACGGAACCTAAAACTCGATATTTATCGAGTTTATGGAAAAATATCCCGATATAGCAAAATGTTTCACTAAACACATCAAGCCAAAAGAAGATTTCCTTTGGTAACATTTGGCTAAACAGCGAGAAACAGCCGCAAAAGGTTGTTAACGGATGGAAAAATGCGAACGGTATGTCATACTGGATTGTGATGTTTTATTTTATATATGTATGTAAGTTTGGGCTGAGTGGGAAAGTGATGTTAACAGAAAGCTTATTGCAAAAAACGTAAGTGTTTACAAGATTAAAGCGTAAATACATATTTTACAAAATTTGTAAACAAAAAGTTAAATTAAAACGGTAAACAAATGAGCAAAATATAAAGCAGCTGATTCGAATATCGGTTTTACTTGCGAACGAAAATAATAAAACCGACTTGTTTTCATAACAAGAAATGAAACCAATATCGGTTTGCAAAACCGACTCGGATTCTAGACACCCTTGTATGTTAAGTATCTGATTAGTTGGTTGGCTTTCATGGTAGTGCAATAAGCGCAAAAAATCAAGCAGAGGCGAGACAACTCTGTTTTAACACGACCGCAGCATTTGTCGGATGTATTTATTAACCGTTGCATCTTATTGTCATCTTTGTGATATTAGCTCCAGCCTGTAGCCCTAGAATATTTCATTAGGTCATTCAGTTTTGATTCTGATAGCTTAACAAGGTTAGATACAAGGCAGCTTTAATAGGTAGTGGCAGAATTACAATAAATACTACACCAAAAAACATCAACATGTATTTTGTTGGTACAATTTACGAACAGTTGTCAAAATTTTGTTAGAAAAAGCAAGGAAGTCTATTTGTTTTTGACAAATATACGCAAAGGAAACGAAAGATAGCTGTGCTTATAACATTTTTTAATTTCTCAAAAGAAGCCTTCAAGTGCTTCGGTTTTCTAAAATGCTGCGAAATATACTTCGCTCCACATTTCAAGAAATCTTTAAGCTGTGATGCAAAGAGGGAGGAACGTGCTTTAAGACTGGATACGAAAAACCTGAGACAGATGTACAAGATAGAGTTGAGTTCATGAGCTCTTTTGAGAGAGGGCTCTTTTTAGTTCAGCTCTTTTTTTCTGAAATATTTCTTTCTTTTAGTTCAATAGTTCAGTGCTCCGTAGATAATATTTTCAATGAACGGCTCTGTTTCAGCTTTCACGATAAAGAAAAAGAAAAGCAAAACAAAATTGGTGTAAACAAATGAAATGTACTATTTATTATAAAGATTAATTTAAGATGAGATTGAAAATATTCAGGTGTGATGAAAAATAATTGTATTGAAAGGAAAAAAACAAAAATGATTTATTTGTTTCATGATCATTTATGGTTTGCATTTTTGTAAAACATAATTGCATTATCTAATTTTCTGAATAGTTGTATATAACATAAGTGTGTACGTCAAATTCTGGCAGCGCTTTTTGAGTTCTTCCGTATACATATGTATGTACCAGAAAGAAAGAAACATGAACGAAAAAGAAAACTTGAAGACAAAAGAAAGAAACATGAACTATGGAGCTAAAAGAACTTGCGAAATGATCGGCTCACTTAGCTTCCTGAAGTGAATAGTTCAGTGATACTAGGTCGTTCGCGAACTACCCAACTCTAGTACAAGACAGTATATCTATTTTAGGCATTTGTACGGAATAGGCTTTTCCAATACATAGATATTCGAACACTTTTTTTTGTCTTGGGTTAGTGCTCAGGATATTACCCCTACATATGCAGTTCATTTTACCAGTACTAGGAAAATAGGTTATGTGGAGGAGGAAAGACGGAGTAGTGTCTGTGGATGTGTGATTTGAACTTTCCAAGCTCTTGAACATCAAGTCAAGTGAGTCATTCATACTATGTATCTTGGCAGCGATGTCGAATAGACATGCCGATTGACGGCGGAAGCAAAGTTGTACACCTAATAGCAGAGCTGGGAAAGCTCAATTCAATAAAAAAAATTCATATTTATATAGCAGTAACCTAAACAGCAATTGAAGCGGCAGAATGGAATACTAATTTTAACACTCCTATTATCCTTAAATTAAATTGGCTAGATTGATAAAAACGATTGTGCAAAAGAAGTCATTTGAAAAAGATCGTTTATGTGTATGCAAACTACATAAATACACTTATAGTAGAGGCTGCTTTAAAGACCCTCGTACAAAATGTTACAACAGTTTAGAAGGAAAAAACCCGATAACCATGTCAAATGTTTATTATACTATAAAATATTTGTCTGCATTTGGAATTTCTTCCACCGAATATTTCCAAAAAAGGCAGAAACTAAAAGTAAATAAAAAAAAAAAATATTATAAAGAACATTAAATGCGAAACGCATGTCGCAAGTGGTTGTTATCTTTTATTGGAGTACTTTTTATTTTTGTTGCTATTGCTGTTATGGTTGTTGTTTTTCTTGTTCCGTTCTTTTTTTTTCTTTTCTTTTTTTGTTCTTTTCTTTGTTGAATGCTGTTTTGTTTGTAAAACGTGCAATGCAACCATTGAAATGTGTTATATCAATAAGTGTTTGTTTGCAAAGCATTATACGAGGATAAGTACGAAAATGTTTTTAACGTATGTAGATGGTCTGTGTCGTAATTTTCATATTTCATGGGTTACGTATGTTCGATTTTTGTATTTTTTTCTGATGGGTTGGTACACAAGTCTGTTATGATATGTTGGCAATATCAGCGATTTAGGATTGTCAGTTGGATTTTGACAGATAAAAAGGTTAGTTAGGTGTTTTGATGAGCTCTTCGATTTTTTTTTTTACTAAATTTATTAACTTTTGAGCAAAAACAACATCACATAGACGTCGATTAGGAGCTGTTGAACATCGTCAACGACGATCCAGATTTCCTCAAAAAGGCCATAACTGGTGACGAGCCATGGGTGTATGGCTATGACATTGAAACCAAAGCCCAATCATCCCAATGGAAGCGTCCAGGGGGTTACTCTCTATGGCGATGCGAAAGTAAGTTCGATGGGAATAGTAAATGAGATAAGAGTATAATTTGGTATTCTGTTCCCTTTGCGCAAACTTTTACGCGCAATAGTTTGCAAATAAAGCAACACTGGTACCGCAAAATAAACAATAGCGCAGAATGATAAAATAAAATGTGCGAAAGGGGAAAATTAAATGCGAAAGGAAAATACGAAAACGCAATGCAACATTACGAACCATTTTTCTTTCGCATCGCAATAGAGAGTTATCCCCCAGAAGAGCCAAGACCGAAAAAAGCACGTCAAGTTCGACCAAATGTGAAAGTTTGCTCATTGTTTTCTTCGACTGCAATGGCGTGGTGCATCATGAATTTTTGCCACTAGGTAGTACGGTCAATAAGGAATACTACATTGCAGATATGCGTTTTTTGCGCGAAGCATTTCGTCAGAAACGCACAAAATTGTGACAAAAAAACAATCATGGATTTTGCACCATGATAACGCATCAGCTCACACACCGATTCTTGTGCTTGAGTTTTTGGCCAAAAACAAAACCGTTATCATAACCCAATCACCGTATACACCCGACTTGCTCTCCGCTGGCTTTTTCCTTGAACCAAAACTGAAGACACCGATAAAAGAACAAACATGTTTTTTATTCGTTCGCATATTCTTATGTATTTTCATTGAGTTTTGACAGTTCTTTCGCATCAAAAAAAAGTTAGACGAACTCAAATCAAATTTCTTTCGCTTAGATTGCGAACGCAGGCACGCTGTCGATATTGGTAAACTGGCTATATCAGTATAAATTTTGTTTTTGTAAATATGTTTTGCTTTTTACACCAAAAAATATTAAATAAGTTTTTTTTCTTTCTTTTTTTTTTTAACACAAAAATTGCGAAGCTTTTTTGCTTGTCTGCAGTAACACCCCATGGTCTGAGGCGGGAATCGAACCTGCGACCTCGAGACTGTTGGTCGAGTGCTCTACCAAATCAGCCATCAAGTAGTTTTTCCTTAAATGTATTGGTATTTGCTCTTCCATATAGAACTTTTGGGCACCCCTGTTTTATTGTGTTTTGGAAGCGATAAAACAAAACTGAATTCAACATTACTGCACGGTAGCTTTTAACAGCGATGTCAAACTAAATTTAATATTTGTAGATGTTGTTCACGGCCGCGTTTTGAGTCGGTCTCCATGTAAACTTTTCTTATTCTCAGTCTGGACCATATGAGGTATAAAATCAAAGAATCAAAAAGACGACCCCTTTGGAGTGCCTGCCACCAATGTGCCTGCATTTAGTGTAACAACATCCACACAAGTAATTCAAAATATGAATGTGTACTCGTATGTTTCAATTTTTTTATTCAACAAATGTTTGAATGAATGTTCCTCCCTAATGGATTTTATTTAAAGAGTAAAAGCGTACAAAAAAGAAGAAAGAAAAAAAAAAAAATTAAAACGAAACAGTTGTTATCGTTTTCCTTACAAAAATCCAGAAAAGATAAAATAACAACAAAATTTTATTGTATCGCCCCTGATGGTTTTGACATTTGTACGACCGTAAAATTTTAATCACTCCTTGTTTAGATTATGACTTTAATAAAAATATAAAAACGATATTCTTTACAAGCGTATCATAAGAATATTAAAGTTTATTTTGTTTTCTGAATTGAAAAGAATTGTAATATTATAAAAATAAAAAAAAATAAAATTCTTTTTGATAAACTAAACATAAAATGGGTTGTTTGTTGGTTCCATAAGTACTCACTCGTATGTAGAATTTGAAATTAAAAACGCCTGACAATGACAATGCGTTTGGTTGGGAGACAACGTTTCTTTCCAGCACGTTGGGTGGTAAAAATGTTCTTAATAATGAACCCCTTTTATGGTTTTAGTATATTTTTTTTATAAAGTTTCCATTAAACAGGGACACCCTCTGGTTTTCTTCGATTTCTTTGTGAAAGATTAGAGCGCTGTTGTTTTTAATGGTGACTGTTTTTAATGCTTAAACTTAGTTAAGTTTAAAACTAGTTCAATTGAGTATTTTGTCACACGTTTTTTGACCGTCCACATACTCGTACAGTATGTATTCCTTTTCAAAATTTTGGGAAGGGAATTTATGTTATTATTCATTATAAGGTGTATTTCCTTACTCTACTTTGGGATCCCGCTGGATGCCAATTTGCAAGAAAAGCGTTCGCGTACTTTAAAATTGGGCAAATCAGAGCGCTTTTGAGAGAATAGCATGCTTCCTCTTCTTGCAAGAAATATCCCGTACTTTTACTTCGGGCTAGTTTGAGCAAGTAGTTCAGTAGTCAGCTGTTCGAAAAATAAATAACAAAGAACTATGATGATGCAAGCTCATTAATATGACTATACTTGGAATTTAAATGTCTGGAATTTTGTCGCTTACTAATTCTAAATCACCAAGCGCAAGAAAACGCTCTGTAGCAGAGCAAAATGTATATTATTTTTAATAATTTATTCTCCGTGACTTGCAATTTTTGAATGTGGCATTTTGTACTTCTAGGTGTGTTCTACGTGAATAACGAAACAGTCCGAACTAGTCCAAAAGCGTTTCACATAAAAAAATTTTTGTGCAATTTTGAGAGAAAATGTACAAATTAGCTCGAACTTTTTCTTTGGGTAAAGCTTAGTATTGAGATTGAAGGTGCGAAAATTTTTCAGCAACATTACATATTTCGTAAAATTAAGATGTACTCAGTGTTGTTTTCTCTTTCTCATGTTTCTTTTTTTAATTTTAAGTATACATGTATGTATTTCGTGCGAAAAAAGCTTTGCTTATGTTATTTCGCAGCTGAAAAAGCAAATAGTCCCAGAAACAATTTTAAATTAAAACATGTTGCAGATACATTTTGTGTGTTATTCGCTTTCAAAACTCAGTACTACATTTCTAAACTTATTTCGCAAATATTTCATAAGAAACACTTTTGTATATATTTGAAAGAATTTCGTACGAAATAGTGAACTCAATATTAGCCTTAAGTTCGGACTAGTATTGAATAATCAAAATGATTCTTTTTATTTCTTTCGCGGATGACAGCAGCATTTGTCACTCGTACTCTTTTAGTTATAGGCCCAGCCTATCAGAGATCGCTGCCAAGAGGCTAAATATGAATGATTCACTGAATAGTGATCTTCTATTAATCTCCGAATGGGGTCGTAAAAACAGGGTCACCTTTAACGCTCGTAAGACCCAATGTTGCCTATTAACACACAAACAAACGACCGCAAATGCTGTTGTACTCATGGATGGTATAAATATTGAGGAATCGGATGCTCTTGATGTTCTTGGAATGAAGATACAGTGTGATGTTCGCTGGACTGAACACATTTTTCATGTCTCCAAAGAAGCATTCAAGTGCCTTGGTTTTTTGAAACGGTGTAAGATGTACTTCACTTCATCCGACCTCCTTACTATTTATACCACCTACATCCGACCGAAAATGGAATACAACTCTCATGTTTGGGCCGGTGCCTCAAAGTCCATTTTGGGGTTACTCGACCGTGTGCAGGAGAGGGTGAAGAAGCTTATCGGTGACAGTAGGGTATCCAACTCTATTGACTCACTGAAGCATCGTCGCAGTGTGGGGTGCGTTGCTCTGTTCTATCGTTACTACAATGGATTTTGCTCTGACGAGATTAGGGATCTTGTTCCCGAAACTCGCACATTTTTACGTAGCACGCACTCATCGTCTAGAGCTCATCCATTTGTGGTCGATTGCCCGGGGAATCGCACTACGCATTACAGAGAGAATTCGTTTTTCAGCCGTACGCTTCGTCTGTGGAATAAGTTGCCTGCAGACGTGTTTCCTGTCTGTTATAACGTTGGAAAGTTCAAGTCAAATGTTCACAAACACTACTCCCTCTTTCCCCCTCCTCACAACCTATTTTCCTAGTTCTGGTACAATGCACTGCATATGTAGGGGTTATCCCCTGAGTACTGGTCCAATATAAAAAAAAAAAAAAAAAAAAAAAAGATTATGTATACTATACAATAGCAAGCTTGTATTACTTTGTGCATATAGCATGGTTTGTTTCCCAAGCAAAATGAAATGTAAAACTGTTGGATACTTGAATAAACATTTTTCTTAAATTAAAACAAAAAAAAAATGAGTTGAATTTGATTTTGTGCCACCGAAATGTACAAAACGCACCGAAAATTAAAATAAAAAGTGCATGCCGCACCGACAAAGGAATTTTTAGTACAAATAACACCAAAAACGGTACAGAACTTAACGAGTTGACAACGCTGACAGTACGGAAACGCAAAAAGCCAAGTTTCTAACCCAAAAAAAAACATATGCTGTGCTTTCATGTGGCAACAAAAATTGCCACAAGGTGCATTAACATCTACATGGTGGCAGCGCTACGGCATGTGACAAATTTTTGCTACTGGCAATATATTGTTTACATATTTGACATTTTTTTTGGCATCTAGCAAGATTTCATTTTCATACAAATAATTTATGCATGCGGTTTTGACAAAACAATTTTATCAGAGACTGAATACACCAACATTAAAGTGTATATTTTTGTTGCAGCGTAGAATTTTTAAGAACTTTTTCAACAAAATCACGGTTGCATCACTTGGTACTGAGTAGATTTCAAGAGATTTCGTCGAAATCTACTCATAACTGGGGACCTCCTTTAGCCATGAGCATCATGGCGAACATCGCAAATAGCTAATGGGGACCGCTCATGTTTATGTTTTGTTCATGCTCTGACATCGCTGCTCGAGCATATGACTGAGCATCGATGTTCGATGTTCTATTTCACTAATTGCGGCCTCATCACAGGTATCTGAAAGCGTTCCATTAGTGTTAGCCGCTGATTTATTCATACTAAAGCAGGAAGCTAAAACCACCCACAAATGACGAGAATGTTTAATCGAGACCAACTTTATGATGCAGACAGTGATAAAAACAGTAACCTGCCTAATTTTAAAATACGGGAATGCTTTTCATGCAAACTAGGATTCCAAAGTAGAGCAAAGAAACACACCTGATATGATCACGTAATTACTTGAAAAACAAACTCGATAAAATATTCCCTAATTCCTGTTTTTCGACATAGCTTCGATGCTTGTGGAGGCTTCGTCTTTGAAACCGTAAGCTCTAGAGCATGTGTGCCCAGCCCTATGCGCTTGATACTCAATTATTTTTGTAAATGCGCTTACCTATAGAGCTCAGCATTAGGAATGACAAATACACAAACAACTTCGTCTTTTATATATTTTTTCGTTCTTCACCGCATACACACAAAAGCAAAGCAACAACACTTTCGCATGCTTTGTTGGGAAACATTGACGACAGCGATTGTCAGTGTGAACTTTGTTTTTGGAAATGTTTTGCTTTTTACAACAAAAATTATTAAATAAAAATAGTTTTTCCTTAAATGTATTGGTGTTAACTCTTTTATATAGAACTTGTGGGCACCACTGCTTTAGAGAGTTAAAACTTTTGCAAAGTGAAGCCCATACAGAACATTAATGTAAGTTACCTTTCATGGAAATTTTCTATCTAATTTTTAATTTCCAGATAGTGATTTTAGGTCGAAACTTCCCCAGAAATAAACTTTTGCCAGCATAATAAATATTCATAAAAATTCACATAAAAAATATTTACATTCTAATTTTTTATATACAGTTTTTCCTATAAATTTAATAACATTTTATTTCTTATTCAATTAAGCATTTGTTTCTTCTAACCCAGAGCTGCAAAAGAAAAAGAACAAGTAGAAGAAATCAAAGCATTAAAAGTTTTATTAAAAACTGTTTATAAAATAATTATTAACAGATTGTAGTTGTTTTTATTTTCTTTACATATTCTTTTTCAATTCGCTAGACAAAAAATCCAGTTCATTTTTAAATTTTTTCAAAAATTTCATATCATGCATTTTGCGATTTGAAACGATATCAGTAACGCCAGAATTACCTGAAACCAAAATGGGCAATACTTGTTGGCCGACAGTGGTTAGAACCTCAGCAATTTTGAGTATTGTTTCGGGATCTGGTAGACCGGGAATGGCAGGTAAGCCTGCTTTTGTTTGTGTAGTACTGACTTCAGTGCCTTCAGCAGCAGAGTCTGGAGTTCGGCGGCGGCGTTTATGTGTCGTCTCGTTGGATTCTTCTTGGGTCTCTTCAGATGAAGAGTTGTCGTCTTCTTCTTCCGTTTCAGCAGGTGGTGGCTTATTCTGCAATATTCTTACAATATTACTTTTTTCTTTTTTGCTTTTATAAAATTAAATGGAATTTTACCCACCTGACCCCTAGTAGTTTGCATGATTACCATTAAAGTAGCAAATATGATTAGAGTGCGCTTTAAATGAATTGCCATTTAATTTGTTTAATGCTCCTTTAAAATTCAGCTTTGAAAATTACTCTTTCGCTTCTCGTTGACTAATGTGGGATCAGCACTTTGCTGCTGAATTTATAGAAACGCATTTGGTTTCAGTTAAAATTGCGTGTTGAGTTTAATTTGTTATTAAATTGGTTCAATTTTAATGCTTTTAAAAAAAATTTACGCGAGACAACATGTTACCAAATGCAGTTTTCAGTTACTTTTCTCAAATTTGTTTTACTTGATTTAGGTCTTTTTACACTACTTGTGTATTTGAGAAGCATGTTTAGATTTTGAAATTTTATTTGAATCTTGAAATCACTTACAATTGCTTTTTAAGTTTTTAAAACTCTTGAAAAATTTAAATATGCTTTAAAACTATTATCAGCCATGTTCCGAGAAACGCGCGTTCTGAAGCCGCAAAGCGTTTTGAAGAACGCTTAATTGATTTTTATGTGTTCTAAGGAACGCGCGTTTTACTGGCGATTCGGAAAATTTGTTCCGAAAAAATACAACAAGTGTTTTACATAAGTAATATATGTATGTGGTAGTTACATAAAACGAAAAATTTACAACAAATAGAAAAATTTTTTAATTTAGTTTTTTTAATTGAAAATGTGTAAAATTCTTTCAACTTTTTATTGCAATGAAAAGGAAACATATCAAATTTTAATTGTAAATAATTTTATAAGTTTCTCAGAACACCTATTTGGCGTTTTCAAATCGAAAACGCTAAACTTAAGCGATTTGCGTTTCTCAGAACATCCCTGTATATTATATGAGTACTAAATACGAAAAAGTAAAAGCATGTTTTGAAAAACGCAAATTGCTTCAAATTTCGTTTCGATTTGAAAACACATGTTACAAGAAGTTTGATTATTCAATTTGAAGTTGCCAAAATGATTTTCTTTCTAAAAATATTATTTTTTATGCACAATTTTTATTTTTGTTATATTGATGGATTAAAATATACATACATGTGTACTTCAAACTGATTTCGAATATTCGAAATTAAAAACACTTCATATTATAATGTAAATACTTCGACATGTTTTTCTTAAAACACGTGTTTTTACATCTAGGGGAAACATGCTATAACTATACAAATGCAAAGTGTAGGATGCACATCATGGACGGGGTAACGAAGACTATGCGCCCAGGATGTTTTTTATTTCTTTTTGGATTCTTTTTTAGCCTCGCTGTGGCTTTGTTAGATTAGATTGGTTTTAACAGGCTGCTAGCCCACTTGGGTCCAATTTGGTGCTGTTGTGCTGGCTGAGTGCGATATATATCTCAGCAGATCTACCTAGTACTGGTGCATTACCGAGCTAACCCGATAATCGGTGGAAAGAATATAATACATTTACATGACATTCCGATATTTCTTCTAAATCATATGTATCGTTCTGCCTAGATACAAAGCCCTTATATAGGGTGTTTTTTTAAGCCCGATAGAACTTGAAATTGTAAAAAATAACACAAAAAATTAAATTGTAATCAAAATTTTTTTTTATTCGAAAGATCAATACGTGACATTAACATTTGAAAATGATTTCGGGCATATGGGCACCGCGGCTGTTCTTGACGAAGCGCATTCTGGACGTCCAATTTTGGGCCACTTTTTCGAGCACTGCTGGCCGTATGTCACGAACAACACGAACAATGCTGGCCTCCAAGGCGTCAATTGTTGCTGGTTTATCAGCATAAACCAGTGACTTCACGTAGCCCCACAGGAAATAATCGAGAGGTGTCAAATCGCACGACCTTGGAGGCCAATTGACAGGTCCATTTCTCGAAATCAACTTATCGCCAAATTTTGATTTCAGTAAGTCGATGGTTGCGTTCGCCGTATGGCACGTAGCGCCATCCTGTTGAAACCACATCTCCTCCGGATCAATGTCATCCATATTTTCAAACAAAAAATCATTGATCATGGTGCGGTAACGATCTCCATTGACCGTAACGCGAGCTCCGGCCTCATTTTTGAAGAAATAAGGTCCGATGATGCCCCCAGCATGAAAACCGCACCAAACAGTGCATTTTTCTGGATGTAATGGAGTCTGTAGGGTCTCTTGTGGATTGGTCTCACTCCATATGCGGCAATTTTGCTTATTAACAAACCCGTTAAGCCAAAAATGCGCCTCATCGCTGAACACAATTTTGCGATAAAA
Organism: Thecocarcelia acutangulata; assembly: GCA_914767995.1. Lineage (NCBI taxonomy): Eukaryota > Metazoa > Arthropoda > Insecta > Diptera > Tachinidae > Thecocarcelia > Thecocarcelia acutangulata. The sequence goes on along the minus strand of OU612094.1, from coordinate 30,622,566 downwards.
CAACGAGTCAGTTGCCAACTGATTTTCAAAGTAAATTTGGATAATTTCGTAGCGTTGTTCAAGCGTGAGTCTATTCATGATGATTTGTCAGAGTATACTGAAAAAAATAAAAAAAAATGTTTCATCAAAATTTAATTTTTTGTGTTACTTTTTACAATTTAAAGTTCTATCTAGCTTAAAAAAACACCCTATATAAGAAACAGCTCGACAGCGACACAAGAAGCACTCCACGTTTAGACTACCAGATGAATGCAGTCTTCTTCAAACGGAAGAGATATCAAGGTAATAACGGACAGCAAGGCCACCATCAACGCCCTGATTAGAATATACACCAATTCCAGTCTAGTCCAGGAATGCCGGATATCTTTAAATAGCCTAAAACTAAATTCGGTACGTGGATACTGGCGCAATAATGGCAACAACATCACTGACGAATTAACTAGAAAGGCGACAATCATAAAGAAAAGCGACAACCATAAAGATCACCGGTCTCCTGCAGCCCCTTAAAGCTGTCACTTTGACTAACTATGACGACCGACCTAAGCGTTCACATACGAAGCTGCGGAGTGGTTAACAACAAAATACCTCGAAAAAAAAATTTGCCTTGCTAGCACTTAACACATAATTACGATGACACTAAACTAAAGAATAGGGATATCGATCTCTTTTGCAGACAACTCCACCCGCAGAATAAAGCTCCACGCGCTAGAATGTGCTCAGGAAAAATGTTACCCAGAGCGTACATGCCTTATATCCAGGAACCTGTTGCCACGTATTAACTTTCAGAGAACAAAAGAGCTCTTAAAACTGTCCAGATCTCATTTGAGATTCACTGTAGCAGCCATCAATGGATATTGGCCGTTGGGAAATCGTAACAAGATGCTAGGCTTACCCTATAACAACTTGTGCAGAAATTGCCATGACAAACACGAGGAGAAGACAATCCTCAGAATATGCCCGGCATTAGAGCACCATCGCCTAAGATATCAAAGAGAGTGGAGCTTCAGTAGCCCATCATGTCTGGCCTCGGTAATGCGATCGCGCTAGCATCATTCATAGGGAGGAGCAGAGGCTAGTATAATAGAATTTAATGCCACACTAAGAGGTTTACCACTTTTCCACCTACCAAGGGCTGGCATATTCCTCTAGTTTCTACTTCACCTCTACCTTTCTATTTTCTCAGGCAATCACAAAGTGAACGAATTTACAACCCAAGTGAGCTGGAGATCCTAGGATGTATTAAGGAATCCAATGGCTTGTCTACCTAACCTAACCTACTTCCGCCTCATTCCCACAACTATTACAGAAATCATTAAATTGAAAATTTAATCCCTTCACATGCGCCCCTATGTGACAATGCCTCGTCAGGACCGCCACAGTAGAACGCAATCTTCGTCGTGGCAGGCCTCTAGAACGGTGGTTCTCCCATTATCACACCTTAGCTAAGTCAGCCTTGATATACGACAGGTAGCCTCACTAGACCACCTGTCTCCTGCAGCCCCTTAAAGCTGTCGCTTTGACTAACTATGACGACCGACATAAGCGTTCACATACGAAGCTGCGGAGTGGTTAACAACAAAATACCTCGAAAAAAATTGTTTTGCTCGCACTTAACAAATAATTACGATGACACTAGAGCTGTTTTTCAGCCCAGAGCTGCAACACGACTGATATATTTGAACATAATTTTCATGATTTAACTAGTATGCTGATGATTAGTTTAGCACCTATGAAATGCTGATACATAGACAGCTAGAAACGACAAAAAACAGCTACATATTTCTATTTTTTCATAATACTTAAGTTAAGTATTAGTAAACTCTGTTTCAAGGCGAATTCATACAGGTAAATCCAAGAGAAATAAATACAACCTTTAAAAAAATATATATTTTTCAAATGTCAGTGGAAAAATATAAACATATAGAAGATTAAAAAAATATTTAATAAAAAATATTCAAACAATTTAGTTTTATTCACTATATTAGCTTCTAACATTGATACCAACCAAAAAATATTATAAACAGCTTGTTTTCTATGTTTCCCAGCTGTCTATATGTCGACATTTCATGGTGTCAAGAAATAAATGAAAAAGTTTGTTTTTTTGTGTTTTGACAGGTATTATTAAAACATTTTTCTTTCTAAATTCTCAATAATTTATTTAGATTGTTGGGATATAAAGTTGAATGTTTGAGAATATCTTTCAAAAATATCCAAAGTCTACTGATGATTTGGGCAAACTCCTATGAGATGTCAATATATATACAGCTGGGAAGCATAGAAAACAGGCTGTTTATAATATTGTTTGCTTGGTATAAAAAAATATTTACAAGAGAAAAAAACTTATAATTATTTCGTGAAACTTTTACTTACCATAAGGAAAGGTGAAAATGGTCTGAAAATTTGTATGAAAAATAAAAAAAAAGTAAATGAAAAAATCTCCAAAACCGCGCGAGGCAAAATTTTTTTTAATTTTATAGTTTTTTGACTCACCTTGCTTTGAATAAAATGCTAGTAGGGAATTTTAAAATGGTACCGGAAATGAAGGTATTTTACCCTGTTTCTAAACCGTTTTCTCTATTGTCAACCTCTGGGCAAAATATTCCATTCTAGTCAGTTCACATAAACATGTTATCTCATTGCTCAACCAATCATTTTACAAGTAGAGCCACCTAGATTTAAATTTTTTTGAAACATTTACTACTCCATTGTGAATGTCACTAAACTTAACCATTCACAATCAAGTGCAGACAAGATTTGACACTACAAAAACATATGGCTTTTATTTATAAACTGAACGAAATCTGTAAACTAAACTAAAATTAAAAAAAAATTTAAATAATAAATTAATTTATAAAAATAAATTTATATTGCAATAAGCAATACATTTTTTGGAATACGATGTCTCGTCTTTCAACCGAAAACCTAGAAATTTTCATCAATGACTATCTAAAGGAAGATCTGAAACATTTGGAACACTACATTAACAATTACAATGAGGAAATTATGGAATATGTCCAGCTAAAAAACACTGTTGAAACCATGCGCGACAATTTAGAAGATGGTTACAAAACACAAATGAACATTGGTGGCAATATATTTATGGAAGCAAAAGTCGATGATTTAAATACAATATTGGTGGACATTGGCAAAAATGTTTATATATCCTTTACGCTGGAGGAGGCGTTAAAATATGCCAATTTTAAAATTAAAATACTAAACAAAGAATGTGATGTGCTAAGGGAGGAGAGTATTAAAAAGAAATCGGAAATTAAAGTGGCTCTGTTGTACATGGCCGAGAAAGAACAGTTGATAGAAAAAGATCGGGAGTAGAAAGAATAAATTACTGGTTATAATAAAACAGATTTATATAAAACTGATGTTATATTTTTATACACATGTACATACATAAGACAAGTTAAATAAGAAATTATTGTAAGAACTACGAAAAGTAGAAAGACGTTTTAGTGTCAGTGAGTTTTACATTGACGCTCTGGAAGTTATAAAATTTGTTCAAGGTTATATCATTTTTTTTCACAATAATTAAATTTGCTAAAAAAAATCCTAACCAACTATTTGGTTGAAGCAATCTCTTGAACATCAAGGATTGAGATATGAAGAGCCAGAACTTATGTATTACCACTTTAATTACCTGTTTATGCAGCTATTACTGTTTTGAAGAATGGCTGCCAGCCCGCAATTTGGTCCCGTTGTGTTGCCTGAGTCTGTTATACTTATATTTCAGCAAATCTATATATCACAGGTTCAGAACCAACCCGAGGATCGCATAAAAGAGTCCAATAAACTTACATCACATTGCGATACTTCTGCCAAATCATGCAGCATTGGTCTGCCTAGATGCAAAGCCCTTATATAAGAAAGAGCTGAGGCCAAATCACCGCATACGATATCGAGCAAAGTTATCGAAATTTTTCATTTTGTTATCATGGCTTACGATATCGAATAAAAGTTAAAGAATTCTTTTTTGTATTCGTACTTTTAGGACACATACGGCCTTATGTATAATCAAAATCCTTATGCTTACTAACTAGCTGCTAAGTTTTTTGTGTGTAAATTCCCATAAGGGAAAGATAGCAGCTAGTTAGTTAGCACAAGGTTTTTAATTATACATAAGATCGATAGTTTTCAATCTATTACATTTTGTTTAAATAGCGATCCGATATGCATCGTTTGCCATAATCTAGATGTATTGTAATATTATTCGATACGATAGTTAATTCGATATCATGTGCAGCGATTAGACCCCTGGACACCAATAGAGGAAGTGCTCAAAACTCTCTATTTACTCCTCTTCTGTACAACTTCTACAGTAGTCACTAAATGGAAGATTTAAACTCCTTGTTAAAAGTAAATTAACATTTTCTTGAAAAATCTATTGTATAAAAATTACTGAAATTGCAAAAGTGTAAAAGCTTTGCAGCTTTTTACTATCGATTTTGAAATAAGATTATTTCACTCGGAAATTTGCGTTGAAATTAAAGCTCTGAAAATAGCTTTTTTTTCTGTCGTTGATAGTAGTTCTTTTTATATTCATTTAGAAGCTTATTTTGTTAAATAATTAAATCTTCTTTGGCATTATGCAATTACGGTTGAGTTGAAAGGTCACACAATGCGTTCCCATGACAACACTTCCTTCTTATGAAGGAAGTATTCTACATTTCTAGTTATTTATTTATCAAAATATGCTTAACAAAATAAATTTATTAAATATAAATAGGTGAGAATAACTGGATCACAGGCGCATGAAATATAATTCCATATATCAAAAGTTTTCGTCACATCGAGGCAACATCAAAAAATTCGGTTGTACTCTAGTGTTCGAAAAAAAAAAATTTTTTTAAAGATGTAAAAATAATTCGAAACTGATATTATTTTAGAGGTATACAAGTTTTAACGTAAATGTTTATTGTATATGCAATATTTTAATGTTTTAAATAATTTATTCTGCCGTAAAATATAAGTCGACAAAAAAAAAAAATAAATAAAAAATAAAATCAACGAAACGTTAAATGCAACAATAATTAAAACTTTTTTTCTGTGTTTAACAGTTTTTCACTACCACGTTAAATTCTACACATGATCTTTAAGACTGTATTCGTACAAACCCCAGTGCTATATGGTTTTTAGGCGAGTTTTTAAGTCATGCCTAGAATTTAATGGATTTAAAATAATAGTTGATGAAACAAAATATGGATCAGGTATTGCCGTTTGGTCATTATTGAAAAAAATTCAGAATAACATATTTGCATGAAATAAATTTTTCCAAAAAACATGTAATTTATGTATGTGTATGTATTAATGATAAATAGTCGAATAGTCGTCCGGCTCAAGTTCAATCCTGGCTAAAGCCAAGAAATATTTTTATTTCTAATTATAACAATAATTGCCGCGATCAATAACTCTTGATCAAAGAAGACAGGAAAAACTAATTGAATACACTAAAGCTGTGGGACAACTAGCTGTTTCGCAGTCGCTACACTGCTCATCGAATCCTAGTGGTTGAAGATTAAATTGTGCAAAAGCATTATATTAAAATCTAGTTGGTCTCTGCAAAATGTATTAAGAGGCCACACTGTTATATCGGTTGTAAGTAAGTGTTAATCTGCCTTTCGAAATCTTTTGTAAGTTCAGCTGGAAGTTGGCTGCAAGTGCAGAACGTGTGCGTGTGTTAGTAAACAAGTTTGATTGTGTTAAGTTTCCGACCTTGCACTTACACGAAAGCTTTTGAAAAAAAATTTTTTTTAGTAAATTATCTTTAATTTTGTTTTTCTTTATGTTAAATTCAAATAAGTATACTTTTATAATTGTTGTAAAAATCGCCATCTGTTTATTTTGAATTTTGTAAAAGGGCAAAAAGAGAATTACAGTAGAATTGTAACAATAATTAATACTAATAAGTACAAAATTGCAATTATTTTCAATGTAACAAAACTTAATTTGAAAATAATAGTACAAAGTTATACAAATGCACATATGTATGTTCTAGTATACTTACATATACTTACATACATATATTATGCAACTTTCAAGTGCATGGCTCAAACGAACAGTATAAGCAAACAAATATCAATTGCTTTTGCATTCAATTTTGTACTTAAGTTCTATATAATCTAATTGTTATATGAGTAAGAAAATATATTCAATAAAACATTGATATTACTGGTATAGTTGAATTTCTCTATAATGAAGCGGTAGTAGACCTGAAAATAATTACTTTACAAAACGTTTTAATGTATTCACCGGTTTAAATACAATAGTTCGGCAAGTTACTCTTCATTGCGATGAAGAAATGCATTTCAATGTGAACAATTTGAGGATTTTCCATTGCCCAGAACCGATTATTCTGTTTATTCACATACTCGTATTTCATTCAAAGCAAAATGTGCCTCGTCACTCATTATGATTTTATCATGGGCGAGCTGTAACAATCTATTGGCATACGAATATGTACGATGGCTCTAGTATCAACTGAACCTTAAATGGAAACAAATGCAAATCCTTGTGCAAAATTGTGGCCAAAGTTTTTCTTTGATGACCAAGCTCTTGATTATGTCATCGAATTGAGGTTGACACTTTCTTGTGCAGCAATATATAGTGCGTTTCATTGGCAAAAATTTCACGTAACTTTCTCAACCCAAAAATTTCACGTCTCTTTGTAATCGTCCCAGTAATCGATGATTGATTTTGATAAAATGTTTTAATGATCAAAACACGTTCGTTTATCGAATATATTTCTATAATAAATTTGCCACGTGTCTACTTCATGACTGCCAAATATGGCGGCAAAACAAATTAGTACACCTTCCCGGCGGACACCCGGTATTTCATTTCGCCAAAATATGTAGTTGAGAACTGAATCAATTGATTTTTATTATAAAAATCAATCAATTGCAAAAGAAAACTATACAAAACTCAAATTGAAACTATTTGTAAAACTCAAACAATTAAGTTTTTTATTCGCTATGTTTAGCTTCTACCATTTATACCAATAAAAAATTATAAATAGCTTGTTTTCTATGTTTCCCAGCTATCTATATGTCGACATTTCATAGGAACTACCCTAATCATCAGATGACAGGTATTATTAGAGCATTTTTCTCTTTTTTAAATTCTCAGCAATTTTTTTAGATTGTTGGGATATAAAGTTAAACGTTTGAGAATATCTTTCAAAAAATTTCCAAAGTCTACTGATGATTAGGGTAGTTCCTATGAAATGTCGACATATAGATAGCTGGGAAACATAGAAAACAAGCTATTTATAATTTTTTATTGTTATATTTGTAAAACCCTTTAGATAAAATGTTCATGAACACATACTTACGTATATATCGCTCCTTTATTGCAACATAGTCATATCTGAAAAAATGAGCTTTTCGAGTTAACAATGCAGAATTGTTAACAGTACTATCTTTTATATTGTGCCAAAAATTTATTCAAATTACTTTTAACCTGTTTTCTTTAGGCCATATTTTCTAATAATTTTTTCTAAGACTTGTATGGAAACTAAAAATTTAAAATTTGTTTTTCTTGAAATAAGCTTTTCTAGTTATGACTATGTTGCAATAAAGGAGCGATATGAAGACATATTTACATATAAGTATATGTACTCGTATATCTCAATAACACTATGATGCTATTTGTATAAAGAAGAAACTTCAATTGTTGCATTTGACATGACATTAGACTAAAACTACAACTTCTTGGTAATTGCAGTTGATTGTGGAAAACCGTTTGTACTCGCATGTTCTTTGTGTTAGACGTTTTCAAAACTAAAATGCAAACATTTTACCACAAAGAAATTCAAAATAACCAACAACATCCGATCGTATGATAAATAAATGTTTGTTGCTTTTGTTTATAACTACTTTCTTGTCTTGTTTCTGGTTAAGTTTAAAAAAGGATAACAGCAATCTGACCGCAATCATTTGCACTATTTCATCTTCATGTGTAAGACTTTGTCTGCTTGTGTACATTTTAGATTAAAAACGGCTAGGATTTTTAAACCGGAATTAAAACATACATATTTTTTGAGATAGTAGTATATTGGGTCCGTTCGTTTACCCAATTTGCGGTAAATTAGAACACAAAAGAGAAATAGTGTTAGCAGCGTTTTCAACTTTGAAATTTTAAAACGCACTAATATGGGGAAAAAAGCACGTTTTTTCAACGAAAACGCACCGAATTTTGAATTTTTTCCTTCTTGATACGTTTATAGCCTATTATCAGGGACACAAAAATACAGCTGCTTACCGTCGTCAAAATTTATTGCAGAAGCATACAATCATTACTGTCGAAAGAATTTACGATTATCGGATCATTAAAAGTTACAGAATCACACTACAAGCCTTGAAGGCTTGATTGAATCAATGACAATTATACCAAATACTGTGTACATTTCACATATGTCTTCGTAAGCGGTGTTTATAAAAAAATTGATTGAAATAAACGAAAATTTGGCAGAATTATAATATATAGAAGATGAAGTTTACCATAATCAACATTTAATGCAAACACTTTGGAGAAACTTTATAATTTATTTAATAATTTGGTAATTTTTCAATTACCAAAAACGTAACAAAATCAGAGACTGCATTTATCGCAATATTTAACAAACTTGGCTTAATCGATTAACAGCAAAACACTCCCTAAAAGCAGTAAATTTTATAAAACGAAATGTTTCTTTTTCTTTCGACAGTGTGTATAATATATAACCGCAAGAAGGTCTTACTCTGTGCATATAACACAGTACGTTTTGCACCCAAAATGACGTAATAATTTTGGACACTTGATTATAAACTTTTTTTTTTACATTGCAATAAAAAGTTGAGTTGAATTCGATTTTGTGCCACCGAAATTTAAAAAACGCACCGATAATGTTCGCACAAATAATGTTAAAAAGCACCAAAAACGGTGCGAAACGCACCGAGTTGACAACGCTAAGTGTTAGTTCTTTTACTGAGACGAGAAGGTGTATGGCAATGTGTAGTAACTGTGTACGTCCATATGATAATTATATATTAATTTTATTAGCTAAATTTTATTTACTAATGTTTATAAATTTTTACTATCTTTCTGTTGAAGTAATTTTGTAGTCAAGAGAGTTTTTTGTAAAATTTTATCTGGTCAAAAACTTTATAATCATAGTAATAACTTTAGTCGTCGGAGGGTTACGACTGAAAGAAGATTGACAAACTTTTGTACTTTTTCGACAAAGAAAGATGATTGACAAACTTTTGTACTTTTTCAGCACACATGTTGAAACATTTAGTAGATTGCACATTCGTGTAGGGCCTTTAGGTAATAATAGTTTTTGATTACTTGATAAGTATATAAATTATTGCAATTATACTTGTGCAATGGTGTAGTCTAAAACACAATTTTGAAACGATTTTGTAAAGTCGACCAGACTTTTAACGCATTTTCCTATGAATTAATCGTACTATTGTGTAGGATAGTGTACCAGGGCGTGATTAACTGTTACACGATCGTACGATTTATTCACAGAAAAATATACGAAAAATCTGGACCACTTTGAAAAATCACCACACTATTATTCAAGAACGATTGCAATAATTTATATACTTACGGCTTTGTGTATAATCAAAATCCTTATGCTAACTAACTAGCTGCTAAGTTTTTTGAGTGTAAGTTCCCATAAGAGAAAGATAGCAGCTAGTTAGGCCATTAGTAAATTAATTGAAAACTATTATTACCACAAAAATTTTACATTATTTCAATTTATTTCTCGAGGCGCCAACAATATTCTCAAATGTTTCACAATAAATAATACTGTGATCGCATAGAAACCATAGGTGTGTTCCCCACGATCGGGCTAACGAGTATAAGAGGCAAATTCCTCTCTAAATTTGCCAATTTTACCCAAAACTGCTGGAACGCTAAAAACCACAATTATACATCTTGAAATACTAGTGCAGCTTACTTTTTAGATTAAACTATATTTCCGTAATTTTTGACGCTTAAAACACATAGTATCATAAAAACAAAATATTAGCATTATTGGCAACAGCTGTGAAATTAAAAGCAAAATAAATTTTTCAATAGATATTTATAATACATATTTTTAAAATGGAAAGCAAACAAAAAAAAAAAAAAAAAAAAAAAATAATAATAATAATAATAATAATAATAATAATAATAATAATAATAATAATAATAATAATAATAATAATAATAATAATAATAATAATAATAATAATAATAATAATAATAATAATAATAATAATAATAATAATAATAATAATAATAATAATAATAATAATAATAATAATAATAATAATAATAATAATAATAATAATAATAATAATAATAATAATAATAATAATAAAATAAAACCACTTCATGGCTGTGCTTGCAGTTTCACAACATTATTTTTAGTTTGGTAAACTTTCCATTTTGCTCTTAATTAGTTTTTAAACAAAAACTTATTTCTAATTAACACATTTTATGACTAAAGTTTCATGTTCTGTTTACCACTTCACAACGTTATTTTTGGTTTGGGCAACCTTTCATTTTGCTTTCAACTAATTTTTAAACAACAATTTTTACCAGTTTGCAAGTCTTCAGTTTCATATGTATGTAAACATAAAACAGCTGACTATTCAATTCTAGTCCGAACTTACCCAAAGAAAAAGTTCGGGCTAATTTGTACAGGAAATGAAAAAAACTACTCTCTCATTTTCTTTCAAAAAATTGTTACGTGGAACGCTTTTGGACTAGTTCGGACTGTTTCGTTATTCACGTGGAACACATCTATTACTTTTAATTTTACAGCTATTGCCAATAATGCAAATTTTTGTTTATATGATGTTATGCTTTTTAAGCGTCTAAAATCACTAAAATATACTATAATCTAAAAAATAAGCAACACTACTATTGCAAGATGCACAATTGTGGTTTTTTGCGTTCCAGCAGTTTTTGGGTAAAATTTGCAAATTTAGAGAGTAATTGCTTTTTACGCTCATTAGTCTCAATTAGTCCGAAATCTCGTGGAACACACCGAAAGTTTTTGCAACTCTGTACAGGAAATGAAAAAAGTGTGTAGGATAGAGTAACATGGCCTTTAATAAATTTTTAGAAAGAAATTAATTATAATTATTAGTATGTACAGCTAATATAAATAATAAAATGTACTTAGAGAATTTACTAGTGTTTTATTTTATTTGTAAAAATTTAAAAACAAATTTCATAAAATGTTTTTTAAAATACATACACTTGTATCAAGGCAACTTTTCGAGGTAGTGGTATAAGCTCAGCTGTCTTTTGTTTCCGTTCCTATGAAACTTTCTTTACAAGTTATATAATTCTGATAATATAACTCAAACACTTTATTGCTTTTTCAAAACAAAAAATTTCGTAATTTCTACTAGCAAAATACATGTGATGTTTTTCGGTCTTGTATTTATTGTAGATCTAATACACCCTCGTAAAGCTGCCTTGAACTCTACTTTATACAACTAATTATTAAAAACAATAACTTCCAATATGAAAACAATAACATTCAGCTCAACATTATTTTTTATTCAGTATCAAAAATTAATTTACAAATCTCTGTTTACAAATGAACATACGAGTACATACACATTAGGGCGGTAGTCAAATATATAGGCAAACATTTTTTCTGGAATTGCCAAGATATGTGAGCAAATTATATCACTTAGTTTAAAAGTTACATGCCGAAAATTTTAGCCAAACCAAATAATTTATTTATTTTTAAAAACAATATATATAGTTTTGCCCAAGGCGAATTCATAACAGGTGAAGTTGACAGCGCAGCTGATAACTTTTGTTTTTAATTAAAATCTGTTTCAAATGTCAGTGGCATAATTAAACCAAAATTGGAAAAAAATTAAAGCAATTTTTTTAATTATGTGTTGTATCTTGAGCGCCAGATATCATCCAGATACCTCCCCAATCTGGCTGGCCATATTCACCTTTCCAAGTTCTATGATCTGAGACTTTAATTTTCACGAAATAATTAAAAGTTTCACGAAATAATTAAATGTTTGTCTTTTCTTGTATTTTTTTTTAAATTATATTTTTTGAGTTCCTTTTTGTGTTTATATTTTTCCCTTGACATTTGAAAAAGATTTATTTTTTGTAGTGTTGTATTTATTGCTCTTGCATATACCTGGTATGAACTCGCCTTGCATTTAACTGTTATGAATTCGCCTTGGTCTTGTCTCAGCGCAGAGTAGGCTTTATGGAGGCCAAGGCGACTTTATACAGGTGAATGCAAGCGGAAAGGCGAATTCAGTACTATGTATTTTGTTATTGTAAAACATATCGTGAATGTCATAATCTAAATTCGCCTAAGATTGCTCAGCAGAGAAAAAATTTTATATAAACGTTAAATATAAGCTTTTATAATTGTTTGTAATTAAAATCACAGATTATATTAGTTTTTCACTTTTAAATTCACACAAATTTCTTGAAATTGCACTAAATCATGCAAAAAAACCTTCAGATAAAAATGGCGCGAAAAAGTTTGTAAACAAAAGAAACAAAATTTGACAGTCTCATTGGAAAAAACGCGAGAAGCAAAAAATAATCACCTGGTAATGAATTCGCCTTGATGGAGGCTAAATGGCAACAATGTTATATAACAAATTTGAGCTCAAAAATATTAAATCTAAGGTTTGATATAATTTTTAATAATAAATTTAATAATAGTATAAATAATACTTAATATTTAGGGCGGTGATTCAACAAGTTTTTCTATATTTTGTAAAAAATGTGATTTTAGTCTATTTTTAACGGTTGATAACACCGAAGAATTTTTTAAATATTCTGGTAATCTATTGACCAGTCGTAAAGCAGCTCTGGGCTGAAGAAAAGCTCTCGCGCCATCGTAATTATTTCTTAAATGCGCTCAGGCTTGTCGTTGTTTGGCCTTCCAGAGTTTTGCGTCTCGCTCGCACTGGTTAACGGTTTGCCTCAACTAACTGTATTGGTTAACAGTTTTTTAGAAGTATTTCGTTGTTAACCACGCTGCAACTTCCTATATGAAGGCATAGGTCGTTATAGTTAGTCACAGCGACGCTACAAACGTACTGTTAATACCATCTTGGGCATTATGGTCTTTGTCATCCCGCCCATACTGTGCATTCTCTACTTTGCAAATTTACTTTGTAACTGTATAGTTACTAAATAAATAAATAAACAAATCTATTGTATTCCATTGGTCCAATGCAAGGTATTCGTTGTTTTATGAGCTCAATGCGACATGTGATGAAATGCAATGAAATGAAATATATAACAATTCCCGATGAAATTTTGGCTTTTAGTTTACTAATGTTTCTTATGCCGAGGTACTTAACACCTTTCATCATCAAGGTGCACAGCTTATGTGGTGTTTATGGCAGTTGAGTGATACGTCTAGAAAATTTGTATGTAATATACTCAATATACTTGTATGTAATACACTCATACATTCGTGTTCCATAAACACCATATTAGAGTTACCAGATTTGGCTAATTTTTTGTAATAACAATCCGCTCAAATCTAGTTTGAATTTAGATACAAAACGAATATTTTAGCTCCATTATAGTTTATAACAGAGAATTTCCCAAAAGTTCACCTTTGGCCTCAAAGTTGCTCATGATAGAATTATCTGATTTAGTTCCACTTTTCAGCATGTGAATTTTAAACCAAGTGACTTAATAATCTGCTCACATAAGTATGTTTAAAAATCAAAAGTTGATTTTTCATTGTCACCTTAATGCACATGTGTGTGATTTTACATATATCGTATTGTATTTAGTGCCTTATCTTCCCTTCATTATACATTTTTTTTATCAAGCCAGCGATTGAGGGTGTGTACGCGTATGTACAACACAAATAACATTGGCACGTGTATATTGTACACAATTGCTGCGATTAAAATCTCAGCTACCGCAATGTACGAGTAATTATTGGGAAAAATATACAATATTTTGTGATAATTTCATAATTTTTGTTTGATACTATTTGCAGGGATTAAAAATTAGTTTTTTAATACTTTAATTTTAAATTTTCTATTTATCACCAGTACTCAGGGGATGACCCCTACATATGCAGTGCATTGTGCCAGAGGAAAATACTAGGAAAATAGGTTGTGAGGAGGTGGAAAGAGGGAGTAGTGTTTGTGAACATTTGACTTGAGCTTTCCAACGTTATAACAAAAAGGAAACAAGCTTGCAGGCAACTTTATCCACAGACGAAGCTGTGAAAAGCTGTGAAGCTGAAAAACGAATTCTCTCTGCAATGTGTAGTACGATTTCCCGAGCAATCGACCAGAAATGGATGAGCTCTTGACGAAAAACTCGTGCGTGGAAAAAATGTGCGAGTTTCGGGAGCAAAACCCCTAATCTGGTCAGAGCAAACTCCATTGTAGTAACGTAGTACCTATAAAACAGAGTAACGCACCCTACAATGCGTCGAGGCTCCAGTCAGTCAATAGAGGTAAATACCCTACTGTCACCTATAAGTTTCTTCGCTTTCTCCGGCACACGGTCGAGTAACCCTAAAATAGACTTTGAGGTACCGGCCCAAACATGAGAGTTGTATTCGATTTTCGCTCGGATGTACGTGGTATAAGTAGTAAGGAGATCGGATGGACGGAGTACATCTTACACCGCACGTCAACAAACGATGAAAATATTGAAGCAGTGAAGAAAATGATTTTGTAAAATCGTCGAATTACTATCAGGGAGGTTGCTGATAATGTTGGCATATCGTTCGGCTCATGCTAAGCAATTTTTACGGATGTTTTAGGCATGAAACGTGCAGCAGCGAAGACTGTTCCAAAATTGCTAAATTTTGAGCAAAAACAACGTCGCACGGACATCGCTCAGGAGCTGTTGAAGATCGTCAACGATGATCCAGATTTCTTGAAAGAGGTTGTAACTGGTGACGAATCATGGGTGTATGGCTATGGCGTTGAAACCAAAGCCCAATCATTCCAATGGAAGCGTCCAGAAGTGTCAAGACCGAAAAGAGCACGTCAAGTTCGGTCAAATGTGAAGATTTTTCTCACTATTTTCTTCGACGACAATGGCATGGTGCATCATGAATTCGTGCCAATGGCAAGAATAGGAATAATAAGGAATATTACCTTCAAGTTATGCGTCGTTGGCGCGAAGCAATTCGTCTGAAACGCACAGTTTTGTGGAAAAAAGAATCATGGATTCAAGCCCGAAATTAAATATGCAAACAAAAACAGCTGTTGTTTATTTATACAATTTTAAAATTCAGTGTTCTCAAATTTAAAATTTTATAATACACTGAAATCCAATAAAAAAACAAAAATGTTTGTACAACCCAAAAATATTAACATGTTTGGCACCATTTTGTGTAGTTTATGAAATACACCTATTGTCGAAAACTCGACGTCGAAAGTGAATGTATAAACAATGTTTTTTTTTATTCGATAAATTGTTGCATATTTATATTTCATATAACAAATTTTTTTTATCGATGGTAACAAATTATAAATATATTGATATCAAATAAAATATGTAGAATCTTGGTATAAGAAATCGAGATCAGTGCCAGCAACAATTTATTGAATAAGCAAAAACGAAAGGCAGCAAATATTAAAAAGTAAATACACTAAAAATTAAATAAACGCATCGTGCATTGATTTAAAAACCACTAAAATCGGTGTGAAAAGCGCTGAGTTGACAGCGCTGTTGTAATTCAAACAAATATTTTTGCCAATTTATTTAAACATTTTGAGCCATATAAAAACGGAAATTAATACAGCTTATTTAAATATAAGGTATTGTTATATTTTCAAATACTTTTTTTTTATAATTTGCACTTTGGTATTTCATTTTCATAAATTGCAAACAGCTGATTAAATGGTTTAACAATTTTACCATTTTGCTCGGAAAAAAAGTACGGGTAAAGTCTGGTAAAATGAGAAACACAAATTACTCTCTCAGAAGCTTTCTCATGTACCCAATTTGCACATTTTTCAACACAAGAAACACTTTTCGTGCAAATTGGGAGCCGGCGGGTTCCCTAACGACCTCGAACACAACTATTATTAAAGAAATATTGTGATATCTCTAATAATACTAATTTTGAAGGCTACACGTGCTATCAAATTTGGCGTTTGGTGATAGAAAAATATATGATATTATATCACGTATACACTCTATGTAAACGATCTCTAATTAAATTTATTGAATTTTTGTTGAACTTCATAATTTTTAACTTTTTTTTGTACACTTGGTTGTACACATCGGGTTTTAGTTCAAGTTTTTCCTGGTTTAAGTTTTTTCTTAAGGAGGATTTTTTCTTACAATACAAATTTGCTGTGATCAATAATTTTTGGTTGAAGAAGACAAGAAAAATAATGAAATGAAATCTTAAGCTGGGGGACAACTTCGTTTCGTGGTCGCTACACTACTCATCAGCTTCTAATTTTATATGATAAAACTCCGTTTGAATAGCCCTTTGGCAGAAAGAAAATAGTTGTCCGAAAATGGCCACCGAGACCAAATTTAGTAAAACGGAAAAATTTGAATAGGATTTTATTCAGATGTACTAAATTTTGCATAAAACAATTTTGTACCTACCAGTAAGTTTTATGCAACTTTGTAGTGCCACACCAATTCAATGGTTTTGCTTCTAATTTCCCTAATATTATGTTACGCAGTGTTGGAACACATGAAAATTTGATTCAATACAATACTTTTCAACTTTGTGTTTTATTAATATTCACTAGTGTTTCAATGTTAATTTAAACTATTTCAACTAAGTATTATGCTAAATGGCAAACCTCTGACTTGATATTGTAAAACTATAAATATTTACAGTATTTTAAAACAACTTTGACATAAATTTAGCAAAATAATCTACATACGCACATATTACGCATATGTTTAACATATATGAAGACTTTTTTATTCCCACATACAAGAAAATATGCATCCTCAGCTTTATAATAAAGTTCCAAGCGAAATAAATATAAAAAGGAATTAAAATTATTTAACATCTGCAAAAATGATATTTAATAATATTAATTAGATTTAATTAATATCTCAGGAGTAAAATGCAATTACTTTGTGATTAAATTATTGACATACTTAAAATTAATTCAATTAACTCAAGGTTTTTTTTTTTTTTTTTTTTTGTAATACGAGTGTTTAAATAGAAAATAACATTAAACAGAATTACTTCAAAATACACAAAGTAATTTAGTGGAACATATGTATAAATTTCTTCACTGATAATTAATTGCTTAAATTCCTAATTCACAATCCTACACGATTGTAGAATTCATTCAGAGGAAAATGTTCTAAAAGTCTGGCTGACTTTACAAAATCGCTCGATGCCATTCGTAGTCTCACACCAAGGCGAATTAAGTACCAGATGGCCAAGGCGAAAATGATAGCGCAGCTGATAAACAAAGCGTATTCATAACAGGTGAAATTGACAGCGCAGCTGATAACTTTTTTTTTTTTAATTTTAATCTGTTTCAGATGTCAATGGCAAAATTAAAACAAAATTGAAAGAAAAAAAACAATTTGTAAACAATTTTTTAAATTACGTATTCTATTTTGAGCGCCACATATGCTCCAGAATCCTCTCAAATCTTGCTGGCCATTTTCCCCTTTCCAAGCTCTATGATATGAGACTTAATTTTTACGAAATAATTTAATGTTTGTCTTTTATTGTAAATTTTTTTATTATATTTTTTTTTTATTCTTTTTGTGTTTATATTTTTTCCTTGACATTTGAAAAATATTTATTTTTTTGTAGTGTTGTATTTATTGTCTGGTATGAATTGGCTTTGCAGGTGCCTTATTAGAACAACACTACCACAACGGAAAAAACAACCTTCAGTTCGCCCTTTCCAACGTTACCAATCAGTCAAACACATCCTGAATTCGCCTTAAACTCTACTGAACGAATCAGTATTGCTGGAAACGTAAATTTATTTTCCACAGTCAAGAGTTCGATATTACACAAAATTCGAAGAATGCCAATTTTATTTTTTTAGAATATAAAAATTAAGGAAGAAAAAATATTAATTGATTGAATTTTTTGTTGAACTTTATAATTTTTAAATTAGATTTTTGGTTTCTACATTTGTGTGAATGTAAAAGGAGAAACTAATATAAAAACTTTTCTCAGCTGAACAATCTTTGGCGAATTTAAATTACGATATTCTCAGGAAGTTTTACAATAACAAAACTATGTAACTATCAAGGCGAATTCATTACTAGGTGAACTTGACAGCACAGGTGATTATTTTTTGCTTGCCGCGTTTTTACCAATGAGACTGTCAAATTTTTTTTTCTTTTGTTTACAAATATTTTCGCACCATTTTAATCTGATTTTTTTTTGTGTGAATCAGTGAAGTTTTAAAAAGTTTTTGTGAATTCAAAAGTAAAAAAACATTATATTTTGTGATTTAAGTTACAAACAGTGATAAAAATTTGTATTTAACGTTAATGTAACATTTTTTCCTAGCTGAACAATCTTAGGCGAATTTCGATTTTGACATTCAGGATATGTTTTACAATAACAAAATACATAATATTGAATTCGCCTTCCCGCTTGCATTCACTTGTATTAATTCGCCTTGGTAACGATGTAGTGCTGAATTCGCCTTCCCGCTTGCATTCACCTGTATAAATTCGTTTTATAACCATATTGACGATTTTGACGATTTTTTCCACCCAATTTGACGATTTTATACCAGTAATCTAGCATATATGACAAGAAGTAGATCTTTACACAAACAAAACATTATGTGGTTTTTGTATTGCACCATGGTTTCGTGGAACCAAGACGAATGTATTACTAGCTAAACTTGACAGCCCAGGTGATTATTTTTTCCAATGAGACTGTCAAAAAATTTTTTTTGTTTACAAACATTTTCGCGCCATTTTAATCCCAAGTTTTTTTTTTGTATGATTTAGTGAAGTTTCAACAAATTTTTGTGAATTAAAAAATGAAAAACTTTTATAGTCTGTGATTTTAATTGCAAACAATTATAAAAAATTTCTATTTAACGTTTATGTAACATTTTTTCTCAGCTGAACAATTTTAGGCGAATTTAAATTTTGACATTCTCAGTAAGTTTTACAATAACAAAATACATAGTATTGAATTCGCCTTCCACCTTGTATTCACCTGAATAAATTCGCTTTGCGTGGAATTGAGAATTTGTCTCGAAAAGAGATAAAATTTACCAAAACTATGATTACGCAGAAAGCCAAATTTCTGGACAAAAAAAACATATGCTGCTTTAGTACGCCTTTAATTTTTAAAGGTAAATAGTGTGTTGTTTTATTTAGTTAATGTTAGCTTTGAAGTGATTTATTTATGAGTTGATTCAAATTAATATTTTTTATTTATTATTGTTTACTTTTAAAACAGCTGATTGCTTAACGAATTGCCCAAACAAGCCTAAAGAAAAAGCACGGGCTGTTGCGTACAACAGAGAAAGCATGCTGTTCATTGAAACGCGCTCTCATTTGCCCAATTTTAAAGTATCGAAACGTTTTTCGTGCAAATTGGGATCACACGGGATTCGAAAGTAGAGTAAAGAAACACATATTAGGGTGGGTCACTTATGTATGGGAAAAAATAAAAGTGAATTAATAAAGTTCTAGTAGTAATATTTTGCTGTCTGAGGCATAAAATGGTAATACTTGAAAAAAAATATTCAATTAAGTAATATCTTTAGACCGCGCATGCGGCTTAAAGTTTCTGCAATTTTTATGAAACCACTTTTTTAAACTTTAATATTTTATATATTTTATTATTTTTTTTACTAAAAGTTAATACATTTTCACAGCAAATTGCTACACTACCGCTTTACTAGAGAAAAATATTACGCTTTACATGTAGTTTAATTATTTTTTGACCATAAAATCTCTTTTGTCCTCGAATCTGGGCATAATTTTTCTTGATTCAAGTTTTGTTTGTATTAAGCCCTCTCTCGATTTCCGACATGGATGCTACTGTGACTATTTTTACAGTGCGCTCTAAAGCTTGCGTACGACATGGTCATGACAAAAGTCATGTTTTTGCCATTTAGAGTTTCAATAAATACGTTTAACTCTTCATTAGTGACATTCCGAAGGACTGGAGGATCAAAAAACGTTTCGAATTAAAATTTACTTTCGGTGCTTGATATACACATTATTGCTTTCCAGCACATGAAGAATTTCGAGCTTCTAGAATTCTCTTTGTTGCGAGCTCTCTCACTTTTTTATTTTCGTCCGACAACATTGACAGGAGCAAATTTTCTGATTGGGTTAAATAAGCGTTGTGTTGAATTACGGTGTCTATTATCTGTTTATACTCTGCTAACAGATATCGAGAAGTTTTTACCAATTTCCAAAAATTTTTGGACCCCTCTTTGCAAGTTGAAATGGTTTTTATATTGAACCAGAATGAGGCGTAAATTTTAACGCAATATTCAGCTAATACTTTTAGATTATTTGATGTGGAAAAATTTTTTTGATCCAGTCTAACACACATGACTTCTTTAATATGCAAATATCTGTTATTTATATCAATCGTTTTTCCTACCTTTTTCTATTAATAGTGAATTCCCTTATTATGTTGACTTTATAACATAAACAAACACTTAAAATGTTTCTGCATATGTAATGCACAAAGAAAAAAACTTTGTTCAAAAATTCAATTAAAATCTGAACAATAATGTTTTAAATTTTCACAACACATAATTAAAATTATGCCACAATATAACATATTTCTGGATGTGATAAAACATAATTGCCATAAATACACATGTAAGTAAACTTTTATGTTTTTTGAACATATATATTATATAATCTGATTTTTGCCACATGAAAGTGTGTTCAACATAATTGGTCATTTAACGTTATGCCCTCCAGTGCAACAACACTCTGGCGAACACTCATAAATGTTGTACTCGTGTACAAACAAATTCTAGCCAAATTAACAAACATCAAACAAGAATCATAATATCTTTCTTTCCTTTACAACCAAATGGCCAAATGGAATTGGCTTCACTTATGAGACCGACAATGTTCAGCCCCAGCAAAAAAAAAAACAAAGAGAAAAACAACAACGACACAACACATTTTACATGGACAAGAGTCATGGTGCATGATATCTACTAGAACACTATTAATTTGCTGTTAATTAAGTTACGGCAACAAAAGAAATGAGTTTGCATGCGTACAAAATAATCACATGCATTTCAAATGTCTTCTTCCTGTTGTGACTTGAATTCTGGCAAGTGGAACAAGTTGTCAAAATACGACTATAATATCAACTCTCATGTTTTATGATTGCAAACCATTCCCAGTTGACCATGTTGTGTTAATTATTTTCCGCATAGAATATACGGGGTGTAGCAGAACTAAACCTCTGCATGAATGGATTTTTTGTTAAAGGGCGTTTCAGACTATCATACAAGTCTTAAGATTTTGATTGGATTTTGTGGGACAAAAATCTAAAGATATTTGTTGCGACTGTCAAAAAATCTAACGTACCATTACATTTTGTTTTCACACTATCACACCTAAAGTAAAAGAAGGAATATGACTTGAAAATAAACAGCCAATTTACTTAAGGTCTGGTTTTAATATTTTTATTATTTGCTTTTGCAAAAAATGCAACCCTGATCCAATGAAAAATCTTATTGTTTAAACAAATTTCTAAAAATGGTGAAGTGTTATGGGATGTCAAATCTTTTACCGTATTATTTCTCATTTTCATAACGCTTTACATTCACACTATCACACTTGCACGTATTATTTGATTTTTTGACAAGTCTTAATACAAAGTGTGATAGTCTGAAGTACCCTTAAGTAGTACTCCGCAAGTTGAGAATAAGTACTCTTACTCGAACTTTCTCGACAAATATATCGCTCCTTTATTGCAACATAGTCATATCTCAAAAAATTAGCTTTTCGAGTTAACAATGCAGAATTGTTAACAGTACTACCATTTATATTGTGCCAAAAATTTATTCAAATTGCTTTTAAACTGTTTCCTTTAGGAAAAGTTTGCTAAGACTTGTATGGATACTAAAAATTTTAAATGCGTTTTTCTCGAAACGAGCTTTTTTTGCGATATGACTATGTTGCAATAAAGGAGCGATATGTTGAAATTTTTGAGAACAACAAAATTATCGAATATGTATTTGTTGTTACTTGGCTTTGTGTTTTCTAGTTCAACATACACGAAGAGAACGTATCGAGTGTCAAGCGACAGCCAAACTTTACGAAGTACTTGCAGCACTACGAGAAGTTTTACAAATAAAATTTAAATTGCATATTTTGTTGTGGACAACATAAGAAATGGAAATAAATGAGGCAAGTTCATAACATTTATTTATCTGGTAACTATACAGTTGCAAATTAAATTAAATTATTAAATTAAACAATTTTTTTTTTTTTTTTTTTTTTTAATTATTTAATTTGGAATTTATTATTTGAAGAATTCATTTACAAATTATCTTAAACCTAAACCTGCGAAGCAAAATAGCTTGTCTGCAGGAATAATTCTTATTAATTTGTGCTGTTTCTGGTATTAAATTTAGGATAAAAAAAAATTACATACATACATAAATTTATAGCTCATTGCGAACTTATGAAAAAATCTTTTATAAGTTTTTTTCTTTTGTGTTTGTTTTGGGTTTGTAGAATTTTTACTGGCAGCCTATTGAAAATTGTTGGTATCGTAACGTTTAGGGTGTTTTTTCCATAATTGTTTTCATATCTTTCAACTTTGAATCGGCCTTGTTTTCGTCGTCTAGTGTTATATTGATGATCTATTGTTTTATTAAACCTTGAGTCATTTTAAAATTCGGCAGCTAGTGTTGTATAATATATTCCTTTAATATTTAAAATGCGTAATTGTTTTGCAATGGAATTGTTTTCACTGAGACTTGCGATGTTGCTGTTGTTTCTGGAGTCATATCTGGTATTGTTGCTACTGTTGTTGCCTATACTATTTGTGTTGAAGTTGTTGCTGGTGGTAATATTCCTATGGTTATAATTGTTGGTATTGTTGTAACTGGCGTTGCCGCTACAGCTGGTATTGTTGTTGATGTTGTACCTTTTGTGGTTGTTTATACAGATGTTGTGATGAGTGTTGTTTTCATTTACGATGTTAATGTTTATTGTGCTGTAACCAGTGTTGTAGGTTGTATTGCTATTGGTAATGTAACTGGTATTATCATTGTTGTAGTTGTATGTGTGGCTACTACTGTTGATGTTGTTGCTCGTGTAGTTTTTGATATGGGTGTTTTGAAGGACATTTATTTGACTGATGTTATTAATTGTGTTGCAAATGTCATTGTAGTTGTAGCAACTGGTGGGGTTGTTTATTGTGCTGTAACTGGTGATATTGCTGGTATAGTGATCGTTATGGCTATTGTTGGTTGCATTGTTATGGACGTTGTTTTGACTTATGTTGTTCATTGTGTTGTGAATGGTGTTGTACCTTGTATTGTAAATAGTGTTGTTTTCAGTATTGGTAAGATTGCTTGTTATGTTGTTTGTATTGGCTAATGTTTGATTGCGTTGTAGATTTTTGTAAAGAATCTTGAGTATGCGGTCTTGTGTATTTTGCAATAGTCTACAATGTGTTGCGCTTCCCCACGCAGTGATTCCGTGCCTAATGTATGACTCTGCCATCGAAAAATAGGCATGTCTAATCACACTATAAGTTGCACAATTACTTAAGTGATATAGCATGAAAGCGGACGTACGAAGCTTCTTTTGGAGATAATCGACGTGAACATTCCATTTGAAATTGTTATCCACATACACTCCGAGATATTTGTAGGATGTGACGAGTTCTATATAGGTAGTGCATGTATCACTGATATTGTTGGTATTATGTAGACAATCTGTTTCATGGAATTTTATTTCGATATTTGTATTCGTAAAATGAGGTGGTTTAATGTGCATGAGTTTAGTTTTTTGTGCGTTTATAATTAATCCATTGTCATGGCACCATCTTGTAGCAATATTAAGTTGACTTTGCATTATTTCAATAGCGTTTTTGATGTTCTCGCTTGATACAACAATGGCTGTATCATCAGCATATGCATACGTAGTGCCTTGTAGAGCGTTGAGCAAATCGTTGGCATACAATATATACAAAATTGGGCCGAGTTTGGATCCTTGCGGTACACCATAATCTGTTGATATTTCGTAACTGAGAACATTATTTAAGTTAATTAAGTTTTTTATTCGCTATTTAAGCTTCTAACATTTATACCAGTAAAAAATTATAAATAGCTTGTTTTCTATGTTTCCCAGCTATCTATATGTCGACATTTCATAGGAACTAATCATCAGTAGACTTTGGAAATTTTTGAAAGATATTCTCAAACTTTAATATTTAATTATTTGATCTTATTTTGGTAAATAATTCTTATTTTTGCAGCAAAAGATTGTTTTATGTTATATAAAAAAAGGAAAATTAATATGTTATTAAAAAATTTTTCAAAAGAAAGATATTCTCAAACATTCAACTTTATTTGGATTGTTGGGATATAAAGTTGAATGTTTGAGAATATCTTTCAAAAATTTCCAAAGTCTACTGATGATTAGGGTAGTTCCTATGAAATGTCGACATATAGATAGCTGGGAAACATAGAAAACAAGCTATTTATAATTTTTTACTGTTATTAAATTAAAGACAGAAATGTTGCCCTTAAAGAGTCGTGAACACTGATGTGTAAAACGTTATGGTCGGACTAAAAATGACGACACAGTGAACAGAATACTAAAAGGGCGGTAAATGTAGGCGTGGTAAAACAATAAAACAAGTAATTTTCCAATTATTTTGACATTATAATTAATCCTAGGGGCTGAATGACACAATCTTTTTTTTATATGTAAGGCGAACCACTCTAGATTACTCCTTATGCGTATAGCACGTCTCTTTTAACTTCATTCTTTCCGTTGAAATTAAGAAAAAATCGTAATTTGAAGTCTTTGGAACAAACTGGTTCTTGACTTTGTTATAGCCTACAACTTGTCTGGAAGAGAACAGTAGTTTACGGCGTCTATATGGACAACTGGGTTGTTAATTGTACAAGAACAAACCTTATAACGTGATTGATATATATTTACATAGCTATAACGAAAACATTTAAATACATATGAATTCTACATGTCATACAGCCCCAAGAATGATTATGGAATGCTCTTGGGTGGTAGATTGTAATTGTTTGTTTAAATCAGTGGTCCCCACACAGGGAACACACAGTATGTAAATATATAAGCCTGAATGTATAAGAAATGCTGTTTTATTGAATCCAATCAGATGTTGACGTTCTTAGGTATGTAAGAACGCATGTAAATGTGCTTGTGCTTAAGAAAAATAATTAATTCTCTTTATTATCATTTGTTTGTATAAGCATATTCGCAAGCATATAATAAATAGTTTTGTGGTAAGTTAAACAAATATTTATAAGAAAATTTAGTTGCTAGCTAAAAAATGTCACTACAGGTCGTTGTGATAATAATATCTCTAAAGCTGAATTCACCCATTGTTTCCGAACAAAATTTTTGTCCGGACAAACATTTTTTACTGAGAGTTTTCTGCAGCACGATTCACCCATTGCAAAAATATATTCGGGAAAAACAGAGCTGCCATATGTAAGCAAAATCTATTAGTTTTACAAGCTGGTAGTACTGCTTGTTATTATTTTGGTTTATTTTCCTGGCGTGTTTTACATATTCTGAATTATTAGTAAATATTGTGTGATAACAATGGAAAAAAGAAAACTGGTTTTGCTTATGGCCATTGAAATACATAAAGCATTATTATTAGCCAAGTACATATGTATGTATAAAAAAAAAATTAAAAAAAGAGTTGCAGTGAAAAGACTTTTAAAGCAATTTTTATTTAAAATTTTACACATTGGATCCAACGATGCGTTTAAATGACGTTGAATCATTCACTAATTTCCATCGGATGGACCCGAACACATTTCACTGCCACTTCGTCCACAATTTTTGTACAAAGCTGCTTTGTGGAATCTACGCAACGTCTTTCAAAGCGCTTGGCATTCACTTCCTGCAATTTTTTTTCTTTTTTCTTCATTCATTTATTTGTTGAATCTTCACAAAGTGAACTAACAGTAAGTATTCAAATCTTAATACTAAATACATAAAATTAATTAAGTCCAGCCAATGCTAGACAAAAATGTTTTATTTTGCACGGTCAATATCGGTAAAATCACCTATTTAACGTTCTGATGGTGGCAAGGGTATCCCTCCTTCTCAACCGAGAGTGGCCTTCAAAATTAAGTATATTGCGATTTGGATGAAGTTCCATCTTACTGATACACCTTGTTGCGTACTTTGAAAATTCGTCTTTTACAAGAGGAACACAACTTCCTGCAATAAACCACCACTTCTTAAAAGATTTAAATTCGATTAATAAAAAGTACTTACGTTTGATTACCATGGCATTAGCTATTAGGCTCCAAATATTTTGCTTTTCGTGATTGTTGTTATATGAGCTATTGTTCATATCGTACATACACTCTCTTCCTGGCTTTTTCATTTCTTCAATAAGCAATCAATTCATTTATTTCCATATTAAAATTATTACTTATTTTTTAATAACAAATGCTAGCCACAATTGAAATTTCATCAGAATAAAATGACTATGTAATTTTTTTATTTGATGGGGCAACTCAATACAATTTTGTATGAAAAAAATGTATCCTATTGGCATCTCAGTTCAATTTTGTCCGGACAAAATTAAACCAATTCAAGTTGGGAGTTGTTCGTAAAACATATTTTCTCTCTCTCAAGAAGAGAGACGTCAAACTACATATTCAAAAAATTTTGTCCGGACAAAAATTTTGTTCGGAAACAATGGGTGAATCTAGCTTAAGTAAAATACCTTTCTTTAAGTTCGTAAAGAATAAAGTCCGTGTGAGATAAAACTTTTGCTTCACTTTGCGTGGCAAATTCGCTTTGACATCTAAGATAAAATATATATACTTATATGAAACATGTCACATAGAACATGTCACATAGAGCACTTTTAACGCAACGCGAAGCAAAAAGTTCGGCAACTCTCATCATTTTACGCGTTGAAGTTTTTTCTAATAGCTTTATGCACTAAGAAAACAATTAGAACCAATTTCAGTAGTTCGTGTAATAATATTTCTAACTTCTGTTATCATAAGAAATTATAAATGTAAAAATTAACAAAATTTTTTTTAAACAATTGCGTTTTTTAAGTTTTCTTTTTATGACCATTTATTAAAATCTTTATTGTTTAAAAGGGGTTACCTTCGGGCTTCAATATGGTCAGATGAAATTAAAATAATTTTTTTATATTTTTTCCCAACGTTTCGTTAGCTTTATTCTAACATCATCAGGGGTATAAATAAATAGTATAATTATTTTATAGGTTTCTTTTGTAAATTGAATTAAATTAAACATTAAATAAATAAATAAAATAAAAACTGGACATCACTTTAAATATTTCGTCAACCTTATCAAATATACAGAGTAGTTACTAAATTATTGCAATCGAGTATTGTACAATAAGTATAATATAAGTACAACCACTACTCCCTCTTTCCTCCTCATCATAACCTATTTTCCTACTTCCAGTCCAATGCGCTGCATATGTAGGGGCCATCCCCTGAGTACTGGTCCCAGATAAAAAAATCGCACCAAATTTTTTTTTTACATTTAGAAAAGTATATATCTGGTTGATACGACAATATTTTAAGGGCAACATACTATTGTTGAATTATATGGTTGCACCTGATAATAACTATTATATTGTTAAAGTTGCGATTTTTGGGCTAAAAAGCAAATTTGTGCTAATCACTTCTGTCTTATATAAAACAGAATTGGGATTATAAGTAACTCAAATAAGAGAATTATAATGGGGGTTTGGGGAAAAGAAATAAAAAGAGGGTTAATATTTCTTTGCTATAAAATATAAAGTAGTTTATTAATTATTCACCTGAGTGTAAATAATAATCGATGAATCAAAACTAAGGTTGATCGCACTGGTTTGCTTATCGTTGAAGCTGGTGTGTAAAAACAATTAATTTATCTAACGCAAAAGATGTAAAACCAAATTGACACTTGGAAAGTTCCAATTGACTTGACTTGCCAGTTTGAAGAACTTTACAAAGTGGTGAGTATAGATAAGTAGGTAATTCAAATAAATGAGTGGTAAGTACAATTCAATAAAGAAATTCATAATTAATAATTATTACAATAAAATATAAATAAATAGAGTGGCGCTGGAATGATTGCGTTGCTCTTGATGGAGATTACGTTGATGAATAAAGCTAATTTTGAACGAAAAAAAAACTGTGTTTTCTTTTGGGACTTTTTAGCCCATGTGATACAAAATTCATGAGACCAACCCAAATCGAGCGGCATCAACGCTTTGCATTTGGAAAGTCCAATTTTTACGAATCGTAAGAGAATAAACTTTACTCTCTCTAACTAAAGTTAAGGCCTCGTTATGCGAACGTTGATGTTAGAAAAACTTAACGTACCTTAACGTATGGCCGTTTGTATAGTTATATTGCATGTATAGTTATATTGCTATCTATATGTCGACATTTCATAGAAGCTACCCTTTGGAAATGTTTGAAAGATATTCTCAAACGTTCAGCTTTATATCCCAACAATCTAAATAAATTGTTGAGAATTTAAAAGGAAAAATGCTCTAATGATAGCTGTCTAAACACAAAAAAACAAGCTTTTTCATTCTAACATTTCTTTTTTTTAAGGTGTAAAGATTTGTAAAGCCCATTCTAACATATGGCGCGCTTGTGTGGTGAAAGTCGTTGGAGAAAACCACCCACTGCAAAATCGCAGAAAATATAATGCGTACTGCTGCTTTGATGGTGACTGGTGCTTCCAGCACTACGCCATCGAAAGCACTTTTCACTATGCTGAACTGGCTGCCGGCTGATCTCATGGTGAAGGAAATAGCCATGAATTCGGCTATCAGGCTGTGGTCAAGCGGGACGTGGAAGGAGGCGACATATGGTCATGCCTCAATAATAGGAAGAATAGTGAACCTTCCGGAGAATATTGATTACTGCTCGCCGGCTCTACTGCCCGACAAGAGATTTGATGTAATCTTATCAGGCTCGTTCTCGGAGACGACTGGCACAGATCGTCAAGAGGACTTGCTTGAAATTTTTACAGATGGATCCAAGTCGGACTCGGGAGTCGGTGGGGGTATCTTTATCCCCTTGTATGAGAGGAGGATCAGTTTTAGGCTGCAAAATGAGTGTAGCGTAGCGCAAGCCGAAATTGCGGCCATTATGAGGGCAGCTAACCGGTTAAGGTACTACAGGATATATGAGAATGATATCCGAATTTGTACTGATAGTAAGGCTGCGTTGTATGCACTAGCTGGAGTCTATACGACATCCAGGTTGGTTCGTGAATGCCGGATATCTCTAAACGAGATAGCGAGACATTCGAACCTGGAGCTGATCTGGGTACGAGGGCACAGTGAAGTGTCCGGAAATCTAGTAGCGGATGAACTGGCAAAGGCCGG
Source organism: Thecocarcelia acutangulata (assembly GCA_914767995.1). Classification (NCBI taxonomy): domain Eukaryota; kingdom Metazoa; phylum Arthropoda; class Insecta; order Diptera; family Tachinidae; genus Thecocarcelia; species Thecocarcelia acutangulata. The sequence continues at coordinate 30,593,003 of OU612094.1, read as the reverse complement.
TGTCCAGCTATAACAAAGAGATACTGATGGGATCGTTGAAATCCCGCTTGCGGGCTGTAAGAAACTAGTACAGCGTCAACTTTTTCAGACCGCTCAAGACAGACATGGCCCAGATATGATAACATTAGGACTATTATCCTCAGGCGCTTGCCCCAACGGAGGTTGTGTTCTGCTGTGGCGGTTCTGACGGGACATTGCCACATAGGGACGCAGGCAAGGAGGTTAAATCTTACATTTAATGACTACTGTAGAAGTTGCAGAGACGAGGAAGAAGAAGAGAGCGTTGAGCACTTCCTCTGTCAGTGTCCAGCTCTTTCTTATATAAGGGCATTGTACCTAGGCAGACCGATGCTGCATCATTTGACGGAGGTATCGGAATGCGATGTAAATGGATTGGACTCCTTTATCCGATCCTCGGGTTGGTTCTAAGCCAGTGATATGTAGATCTACTGAGATACATATCATATCCAGGCAACACAACGGGACCTGACTGGACCCAAGTGGGCGGGCTTTATAATAGCTGGCAGCCTGTTAAACCTAACCTAACCTAAGGTGTAAAGATAAAAGTGGCAAAAACTAAAAATTATATTATTTTTGCATCACTAGAAAAGTTGCAAAAAGGGGTTAATGTGCCAGAATACTATCGCTCATATAAGAATTCCAGCACTGGTCTATTTTAAACAGGTTGAGACGTTCCGGCAACGTGACAGTTAAATTCAGTAAGCACTTACATTATTAATATATGCTTAAATACTAACGACCGTTCCATAAACGAAGGTGGACGTTTGCATAATTGTACCTTTCGCTTCAAAACAAATGTTAATCATTTTTTGCGCTATTACTAATCGTACGTTATGCGCTTTCCTATTCCGTAGGTTTTTATTTTCCGAAATTCGAGGCTTATACATTTATGATTATACATTTATTATTCAAATCATCATTGTTTAAAGAGGCCTTCCTTGTGCGCCTCTTCGCAGATTGACTTACAGGTAAAAACCTTATTTGATGAAATTATCCTTTCCAAATTAAATATAAATTCTATTCCTATTCCTGCCCTAATGTGCGACTAATTCCCCTTCTATATTACCCATTCTTAAGTGCTTATGCTGTCATATTATTTATATAATTCATTCAAACTCATACTTTTGGGTGGTTGTGGTAACGCGACTGCAACGTGTTGACTTTGAGTGAGTGTAATGATTAAATGCGCTACAAACAAACTCTTCACAAGACAAATAATTGCTAAATCAAGAATACTTAAAAAACATGAAGGGTGGATAAATTGTTTAAACACCGTTTAACATACAAGTAAATATTTGTACACGAAAACATATGTGCATATGTACATATCTATACACAATACGACACACTTTTTAAAGCCTTGTTGAACAGAGCCGTTTTTGAATTTTCCTTTAAAAGTAAAACTTTTCCCCACTTCCAGTGTGGTCATATCTTTTCAATTAAGTAAGAAGTCACAACTCCAATATCATTATTCCTAAGAAATTAAAAACTCCGGCAAAAGAAAAACTCTTTTGTTGAGTGCCCACATTTTAAGCGATCGCCTTGTCAAGAAATTTTATTTAAAACGCTCTCAATATTTTGAGTGATTTCTAAGTAATTTTTTGCTGCTGGCTAATGTTACGCAAACATCACAATATATGTAATACAGTTTGCGAACATTGAAGAAAAACATGTTATTATTCTTACAACTATTTTAAAAATTGTCGCTGGAAAGAAAGAAACTAGCTACACCTTTTCAAAAAAGTCTATGTCATTTACATCAGGTATCTTTCTTTTAAAGATTTTTTTTTTCATGTAGAGCTTGGCAAACCGCGTAATGAACCCATCATTATTAATGTATTCTTTTTTGTTCACCGTTAAACTATTTAGCATTGTATAATCAAAACTTTAATTGAATAACAAAGTACTTGCAAAATTAAACAAATAAAAAGATCGATTGGCACACAAATGTTTTTACGAATATGTGTGAGAAGTCTCCTCATCTTTTTATTTGTTCTCTTCGATCTTGATGCATTTTAAACGAATTAATTGTGCGAGGGTAGTTAAGTGATCGCCTAGTTTTATTTTTCAGTACATAAACATCGTATCTCTTGTCGATCTTGAGTCTCTCTTGGGCCAGCATTTTTCTAGGTTTTTTGTTTTCTTATCGCAAAGATCAAAATATACAAGATGTTCTTAACACCTATGAAGTTGTTAATAGCGTGTGGTCAAGGCGAATTTATACAGGTGAATGCAAGCGGAAAGGCGAATTCAGTACTATGTATTTTGTTATTGTAAAACATATCGTGAATGTCAAAATCTAAATTCGCCAAGATTGTTTAGCTGGGAAAAATTTTTATATAAATGTTAAATATAAACTTTTATAATTGTTTGTAATTAAAATCACAGATTATATTAGTTTTTTACTTTTAAATTCACACAAATTTCTTGAAATTGAACTAAATCATACAAAAAAATCTTCAGATTAAAATGGCGCGAAAAAGTTTGTAAACAAAAGAAAAAAAATTTGACAGTCTCATAGAAAAAAACGCGAGAAGCAAAAAATAATCACCTGCGCTGTTAAGTTCACCTAGTAATAAATTCGCCTTGCGTGTGATAGAATTTCCTTTGGAGAACATCGGAGAGCAGGTAATGTTGTAGTTCTGCCACTAGATGGACTGCTATTGCCAAAAAGATACGTTCATAAAAGTAATTTGCTTTACTGATGATATCCTCACTTGCTACGCAAAGAAGAATCAGTTTGAAATATGGTTGCAGCGACATTAGTATTGTTACGAATTTGTATTACATCTCAAGGTAGAATTAGTTTGTATGTTTCTTTCTGTTCTGAATCAGCAGATTTGTTTCTGTTCAATTGAAACTCTATGTGCATGGTTAGTGTTTACTTTTTCGTTCTGTTATGTTGCGGACTAATCTGTTGAAAATAGAATTCACCATTAAGTGACAGCCAGATATGTGTATGCCTTACTTCTTTCTGGTATGGAAAAGTTAATTTTTTATTCATATGCATATAATTTTTTGTTATCAAAAGCTAAAAAAAATTTTTTCAATTCAATATTTTTTAAATCTAGTACATTTTTATCAATTAAGCAATTTTTTATGATCAAAAGAATATTATTTTAGCGGGGAAAAATATTTATTCTGTATAAGAAGTGTCATATGGGCGATCAAAATAATATTATTTTAGCGGGGAAAAATATTTATTCTGTACAAAAAGTGCCATAAACGCTGCAGATTGTGAAAAATAAGTGGGCTGTTTGATCACTATTTCTAAATTATTAATAATGAGAAGAACAAAATTAAAACGAATATAGCTATTGCTCCTAGGTTATATGGACTGCCAAAAATTCATAAAATAGATTTTCCTTTAAGACCTATTTGCTCGTTTATTAATTCACCATCATACGAACTTTGTAAATATGTCGTAAATATTTTAGAAAAATTACTGATAGTTCTGTATATAATATTAAAAATTCTTTGGAATTTAAGGGTAGAATAAAAGATCAAAATATAGATAGTGATGAAAGATTAATTTCTTTTGATGTAGTTTCTTTGTTTCCTAGTATACCAGTTGATTTAGCAATGAACACAATAGAGGATAAGTGGGATGTAATAACTCAACATACAACAATAGAGAAAAGTCTATTTTTGCGCATTTTAAAATTTTGTATAGAAGATAACAGGTATTTTCAGTTTGATGGTAAGATATATTCACAGATAAATGGACTTCCTATGGGATCTCCAGCTTCTCCAATTATTGCTGATGTAGTAATGGAAAGACTATTGGATAGTACAATAGAGAGATTAGATATAAAACCAAGATTAATGAGAAAATATGTAGATGACTTATTTTGTATTAAGTTTACTATTGAAAAGGAATATAGTTCAAGATTACCATATTTGGATACTTTGATAATTGGGAGAGATAACAAACTTGTAATTGATTAGTACCAAAAACCAACTGCATCAGGGAGATTAATTAACTATTTTTTAAAGCATAGCAGAAATATAATAATAAACACAGCTAAAAATTTCGTGGAAAGTGTTCTTACAATAAGTGAAGAGGAGTTCCATAGAAAGAACATTATAAAGATTAAAAACATATTGGATGACAACAGTTTTCCAGCTGAATTTGCTTCTAGATTTGTGAGTCAGTTTAAAAATAGAAATGTACAGAATTTAGGTAACTCATCAGGACCCAAAATGTATAAATCTTTAACATATATACCAGGTTTATCAGAAAGATTAGCAAGGTATAATATATAATAAAGAAGGATATAGAATGGCTCATAGAAGCTATAATACGTTAGGTAAATTATTTAGTAAGACTAAAGATAGACTTAATAAATGGGACATTTCAAATTCGGTTTATAGAATTCCTTGTCAGGGTAATGACCAAGAAAATTGTAGTAAAGTTTACGTCGGAACTACAAAAAACAAATTGAGAACGAGAATTGCAGGACATAAGCCAGATCAAAGATATAGGGATATTAATTCACAAAAAACTGCTTTATCTTCTCATTGTTCAAAATTTAATCACTCTCCAAACTTTGAAAATGTTTCAATTTTAAGAACAGAAAATAATTATAAGAAGCGTTACATGTTAGAAATGTTAGAGATTATAAACACACCAACAACACAGAGAATTAACTTCAAGGTAGACACAGAAAAATTAGCACAGAATTATAGATATTTAGTTAATAAGAAATTCTAGATTTGAATTGTTTAAGAATGAATGTTAGGATAACATTTTTTAAATTATGTTAATAATATTTCCATGTTATTCTGTAAACAACATTTGTTTTGCTAGTTGAGAAACAACATGTTGCAAAACATGTGTTGGTTGCAGAATTACGTTATTTTGGTTTTTATGTTATTTTTTATGTTTGTCATTATTGTTATTAATGTTGAATTTTTTCTTTTTTGTTTTTTTTTTTTTTTAATAACCCAAAAATGTTTCTGTCAGTATATTAAATAGATATTTTTTAAGTTTTCAATATAAAATTTTTCAATTTGATAATATTGTTAATTTTTTCTTTGTGTATGAATTAATAATTTTTCTTGGTGTATAGATTTTTTGTATATAGGAATTTTTTGACAATAATTTTTCAAATTGAAAAATTTTTTAATAACATATTAATTTTCCTGACGATGATAACAAATTGTTACCGAAATATTGAAAATAAACACTGTTAAATTTTTTATATAACATAAAACGATCTTTTGTTGCAAAAATAAGAAATATTTAATTATTAATTTATTTCGTTTTTTTGTTTTTTCACACTATACAATTTTGATGCACATATTTTATTATTCATTCCAATGTTTTTCTCTTAATTATGCTCTACTGTAAAAACCGCTGAATATTTTCGCGGAAAAAGTAATTGTAAATTATTTGCTACAGAACCTCACAGAACGGCAACAGAAAGTAAAACCTAATGAGGCCTTAAGCCAATGTGCAAACCGTTGATCTACTTGTTACAAATTTACAAGCACATCTACACAAACCACATAAAACTAAAACATAAAATACAAACAAACATATATACAATAAAATCAGCCAGCAATGATTTTAATGTTGTTGTTGTATTGTTGATATTGTGTTTTATGGTTTGTGTTGTTGCATTTTGATTGTTTCGCAATCATGTGTGTGAGTGTGTATATGTCATTGTAAAAAAAATAATTGCTTTCGTTCATTAATTATTTGTACTGAAGTTTTTTTTTTTTGAATCCAAGAATACCTTTACAGGTCCCCACTCAAACAAGTTAATAATTGATTCAGCGAATTTCGTTATTGAACATCCAACAATTTTTTTTTCTTTTAAATTGTTATTTGTTGTTGAGCTATCGGTCTTCTTTTTGGTTTTTATTTTTCAATATTTCGACACTCCGTTGTGTGTCTTCTTCAGGAAAATTTTTTGTTTTTTCTGTGTAAAAAAACCATAACTAACGTAACCAGTGTTACATTTAAATCGCTGCTCTTTAAATGTTATATATCACGAAATTGTTAAATTACCCTCGTATCTTTTCAATCAAAGTCATATCAACATATCGTGGTAAAAAAAACTTATTGAATTTCAACCAAAGATTAAATAGGATGTTTAAATGATGACAGAAACTGTCAGATAGTTTATTATACCCTTCACAAAAATGTTAAGGGTATATATAAGTTTGTGATTCCGTTTGTAATTTCTACAGTTTTTTTTTGCGACCCTATAAAGTATATATATTCTGAATCAGAATTAATGGAAAAGTCGATTAAGCGATGTCCGTCTGTCCGTCTGTCCGCTGTTGAAATACCGTTTCTGAGAAAACCATTAGACTTAGAAACTTTTTTCTTTCACCATTCTTTTACCCCATCGATTCATGGGTTTGCTATTGAAATTCAGTAATATCGGTCCACGTATAGCTGAGATGTATTCAAAATTCCGAAAAAAGCCATTTTTTTTGCAGTTTTGTATGAAAATTTTTGAAAACAAAAGTTGTTCGTTTTGCTTCAAACTTCACACACTTATTAAGCATGGTGACTAAAAGGCAAAATTTTTTTTTTTCAGATATCGGTCCATATATACCCGAGATATAGCCCAAATCGGATTTTTAATGAAAATGTCGCATAGGCGAAGCTAAATAACTTTGTTTTGCTCAAAAGCAGTTCTGGTAATAAAATTAGGTTAAATAAATATGGAAAATGAAAATTTCCGATATCGGTCCATATATACCCGAGATATAGCCCAATCCGGGTTTTTCATGAAAATGTCGCGTAAGCGAACTTAAACAATTTTTTTGTGCTCAAAAGCAGTTCTGGTAATGAAATAGGGTCATATAAATATGAAAAATGAAAATTTTCGATATCGGTCCATATATACCCGAGATATAGCCCAAACCAGGTTTTTCATGAAAATGCCGCGTAAGCGAACTTAAACAACTTTTTTGTGCTCAAAAGCAGTTCTGGTAATGAAGTAGGGTCATATAAATATGAAAAATGAAAATTTTCGATATCGGTCCATATATACCCGAGATATAGCCCAAATCGGGTTTTTCATGAAAATGTCGCGTAAGCGAACTTAAACAACTTTTTTTTGCTCAAAAGCAGTTCTGATAATGAAATAAGATTACATAAATATGAAAAATGAAAATTTCCGATATCGGTCCATATATACCCGAGATATAGCCTAAACTGCGGTTTTAATGAAAATGTGGCGTAAGTGAACTTAAACATATTTTTTTGCTTAAAAACAGTTCTGGTAATGAAATAGGGTCATATAAATATGAAAAATGAAAATTTTCGATGTCGGTCCATATATACCCGAGATATAGCCTAGACCGGGTTTTACATGAAAATATCGCGTAAGCGAACTTTAACAACTATTTTTGATTAAAAACAGTTCTTGTAATAAGATGAGGTTATATAAATATGGAAGATAAAAATTTCCGATATCGGTCCATATATACCCGAGATATAGCCCAAACCGGGTTTTTCATGAAAATGTCGCGTAAGCGAACTTAACAATTTTTTTTTGCTTAAAAACAGTTCTGGTAATAAGATAAGGTTATATAAATATGGAAGATAAAAATTTCCGATATCGGTCCATATGTACCCGAGATATAGCCCAAATCGGGTTTTTCATGAATATGTCGCGTAAGCGAACTTAAACAACTTTTTTTTGCTCAAAAGCAGTTCTGATAATGAAATAAGATTACATAAATATGAAAAATGAAAATTTCCGATATCGGTCCATATATACCCGAGATATAGCCCAATCCAGGTTTTTCATGAAAATGTCGCGTAAGCGAACTTAAACAACTTTTTTGTGCTCAAAAGCCGCTCTGGTAATAAAATAGGGTCATATAAATATGAAAAATGAACATTTTCGATATCGGTCCATATATACCCGAGATATAGCCTAGACCGGGGTTTTCATGAAAATGCCGCGTAAGCGAACTTAAACAATTTTTTTGTGCTCAAAAGCAGTTCTGGTAATGAAATAGGGTCATATAAATATGAAAAATGAAAATTTTCGATATCGGTCCATATATACCCGAGATATAGCCCAAACCAGGTTTTTCATGAAAATGCCGCGTAAGCGAACTTAAACAACTTTTTTGTGCTCAAAAGCAGTTCTGGTAATGAAGTAGGGTCATATAAATATGAAAAATGAAAATTTTCGATATCGGTCCATATATACCCGAGATATAGCCCAAATCGGGTTTTTCATGAAAATGTCGCGTAAGCGAACTTAAACAACTTTTTTTTGCTCAAAAGCAGTTCTGATAATGAAATAAGATTACATAAATATGAAAAATGAAAATTTCCGATATCGGTCCATATATACCCGAGATATAGCCTAAACTGCGGTTTTAATGAAAATGTGGCGTAAGTGAACTTAAACATATTTTTTTGCTTAAAAACAGTTCTGGTAATGAAATAGGGTCATATAAATATGAAAAATGAAAATTTTCGATGTCGGTCCATATATACCCGAGATATAGCCTAGACCGGGTTTTACATGAAAATATCGCGTAAGCGAACTTTAACAACTATTTTTGATTAAAAACAGTTCTTGTAATAAGATGAGGTTATATAAATATGGAAGATAAAAATTTCCGATATCGGTCCATATATACCCGAGATATAGCCCAAACCGGGTTTTTCATGAAAATGTCGCGTAAGCGAACTTAACAATTTTGTTTTGCTTAAAAACAGTTCTGGTAATAAGATAAGGTTATATAAATATGGAAGATAAAAATTTCCGATATCGGTCCATATGTACCCGAGATATAGCCCAAATCGGGTTTTTCATGAATATGTCGCGTAAGCGAACTTAAACAACTTTTTTTTGCTCAAAAGCAGTTCTGATAATGAAATAAGATTACATAAATATGAAAAATGAAAATTTCCGATATCGGTCCATATATACCCGAGATATAGCCCAATCCGGGTTTTTCATGAAAATGTCGCGTAAGCGAACTTAAACAACTTTTTTGTGCTCAAAAGCCGCTCTGGTAATAAAATAGGGTCATATAAATATGAAAAATGAACATTTTCGATATCGGTCCATATATACCCGAGATATAGCCTAGACCGGGGTTTTCATGAAAATGCCGCGTAAGCGAACTTAAACAATTTTTTTGTGCTCAAAAGCAGTTCTGGTAATGAAATAGGGTCATATAAATATGAAAAATGAAAATTTTCGATATCGGTCCATATATACCCGAGATATAGCCCAAATCGGGTTTTTCATGAAAATGTCGCGTAAGCGAACTTAAACAACTTTTTTTTGCTCAAAAGCAGTTCTGATAATGAAATAAGATTACATAAATATGAAAAATGAAAATTTCCGATATCGGTCCATATATACCCGAGATATAGCCTAAACTGCGGTTTTAATGAAAATGTGGCGTAAGTGAACTTAAACATATTTTTTTGCTTAAAAACAGTTCTGGTAATGAAATAGGGTCATATAAATATGAAAAATGAAAATTTTCGATGTCGGTCCATATATACCCGAGATATAGCCTAGACCGGGTTTTACATGAAAATGTCGCGTAAGCGAACTTTAACAACTATTTTTGATTAAAAACAGTTCTTGTAATAAGATGAGGTTATATAAATATGGAAGATAAAAATTTCCGATATCGGTCCATATATACCCGAGATATAGCCCAAACCGGGTTTTTCATGAAAATGTCGCGTAAGCGAACTTAACAATTTTTTTTTGCTTAAAAACAGTTCTGGTAATAAGATAAGGTTATATAAATATGGAAGATAAAAATTTCCGATATCGGTCCATATGTACCCGAGATATAGCCCAAATCGGGTTTTTCATGAATATGTCGCGTAAGCGAACTTAAACAACTTTTTTTTGCTCAAAAGCAGTTCTGGTAATGAAATTAGGTTACATAAATATGAAAAATGAAAATTTCCGATATCGGTCCATATATAACCCGAGATATAGCCCAAATCGGGTTTTTCATGAAAATGTCGCGTAAGCGAACTTAAACAACTTTTTTGTGCTCAAAAGGAGTTCTGGTAATGAAATTAGGTTACCTAAATACGGAAAATGAAAATTTCCCATATCGGTCCATATATACCCGAGATATAGCCCAAACCGTGTTTTTCATGAAAATGCCGCGTAAGCGAACTTAAACAATTTTTTCGCCTTAAAAGCAGTTCTGGTAATAAAATAAGGTGACATAAATATGGAAAATTAAAGTTTTCGATATCGGTCCATATATACCCGAGATATAGCCTAAACCGTGTTTTTCATGAATACGCGGGGTAAGCGAACTAAAACAACTTTTTTTGCTTAAAAGCAGTTCTAATAGCAAAATAAGGTTATATAGGTATGGAAAATGAAAATTTCCGATATCGGTCCATATATACCCGAGATATAGCCTAAACTGCGGTTTTAATGAAAATGTTGCGTAAGTGAACTTAAACATCGTTTTTTGCTTAAAAACAGTTCTGGTAATGAAATAGGGTCATATAAATATGGAAAAATAAAATATCCGATATCGGTCCATATATACTCGAGATATAGCCTGCACCGATTTTTCCAATAACATTTTTTTTTTGCTGAAAAGCAGTTCTTGTTATGAAAGAAGGTTACGAAAATAGAGAAAATTAAAATTTCTGATATCGGTCCATATATACCCGAGATATAGCCTAAATCGGGTTTTTCATGAAAATATCGCATAAGCGAACTTAAACAATTTGTTGTACTCAAAAGCAGTTCTGGTAATGATATAAGGTTATATAAATATGGAAAATTAAAATTTTCGATATCGGTCCATATATAGCCGAGATATAGCCTAAACCGATTTTTCCATTAAAAAAATTTTTTTTTTTTTTTGCTGAAAAGCAATTCTCGTTATAAAAGAAGGTTACTAAAATACAGAAAATAGAAAACTCCGATATCGGTTCATATATAACCGAGCATATTTAGGTCACATTTTTAATATGCTATACATATTCGTGACTATCGTGAAGGGTATTTTAGATTCGGCCCAGCCGAATATACTACACTCTTACTTGTTTTTATTTGTTTCTGTTTGACAGGGCGTGATTTAACAAATAACAATACGAACATAATTATAATACACTGTACAACGATATACAAATTACGAGTAAAAAGGCAAGCAACTCACAATGAGTACTGCTGGAGGCGAAGAGGAGAATGCACATTTATGTTTCAGGTTTAGCTTTATTTTATTTTAGAAAAATGAGCGGATTCAACTTGCCTGCCTCACTTAACATATTCTTATGCGTAATTCGTATTTCAAAGGTACGGCATGTGTTCAGCGGCCTTATTTACTTACATAAAATGTATCACAGCCACAACTGTACGAGAGCAGTTCGATAATTCAGTGACTCCCAATATAAAATAAAACTGTTGCCGCGAAAAAGTGTTCCATTTCGTGTAGTAACTTTGGAAAAAAACATGAATTCGGCAGCAAACTCGGGGTAGCAGAATCTTGAATATTTAGCAATTTTTCTACTTCCGAAAGAAATGGCTGGGCTGTAAAAGATTCAAATCAGTGATGGGCTGATAGAGCGCATTTAGTTCAAAAAGTAAGTAATTTGTTGTAAATTTACTTACTTTACACGTGTCACTAACAGCTCGAAAAACTCAATACATTTACAAATTTTTACTAATACACTCAAACTTTTCGCAATGGCAGCTGGCAGTGGTAGAAAATTTGCATGCGGGTGAAAATTTGACATTTGCATGGCACTAAATGTCAAAACGTTAAACTATCTTACCTTAACTCGAAATTAATCCAAAGTAAATAGCTGTACAACTCTGCTTCCGCCGTTTTTACCGAAATTCAAGGTTTTATTGTAAAAAAATGGTTATACAGGGTGGCGCAGAATTAACTTTATGGTTTGAATGTGTATCAACTCTTTTGTTTAATCGTTAATTATAATTATTATTTTTTAATTATTATTATTTTATGACACAGTACATTAGTGGGAAATATTTTTGGCTTACACTGCATTTACACATACAAGTAACTTACAGTAAGTTCAGTATACATATTATTATCGAAAAAGTCGGAAAAATTGCCCATTAAAATTGCTTTAATTTTGAGCTACACAATTTAAATATACAAAAATGACAGCGAAAATTATTTAGCTATTTCCTCTTCATATAATTTTTTTTTTATTTGATGAAAAATATTTGATTTAAAACAATATTTGATGAAAAAAATATGGATCAAATATTGCCGTTTTGTCATTATTTTAAAAGTTCAGAAAAACATACACATTTGCATGAAATGATTTAAAAAAAAACATGTTATTTATGTGTAGTACTACCATTGAAATATGTTGCTATACAGCTGTGTTCTTTCTTTATTTTTGTTTTTATATAAATGGGTTAAACATCAGCTATGAACATTATTTTCATTTTAATAATTAATATCAATTTCATTTAAAATTCATTTTCGGCAACACTGTTTTAGTAATTGTGACTATACTTACAGTAAGTATTCAAAATTCTCTTACAACTGAATTCGATTGTAAGTTCAGTAATAAGCCTATTTGCACCAAAGCGAAATCTGCTCATTCGAGATTTCAAGCCAAATCTAGTAGATTTTGAGAAGAATTCACATACAAAATGAAATCTACTTTATGAGTAGATTTCGACGAAATCTCCTGAAATCAACTCAGTTCTAAGCGATGCATCTGTGATTTCTTGCAAAAAGTACTTAAAAATACTATGCTGCAACAAAAATTGCACTATAATGTGGTGTATGCAGTCTCTGGGCACAAAAAATATACACTTTAATGATGGTGTATTCAGTCTCTGATACTATTGTATTGGCAAACCCGCATGCATAAATTATTTTTGAGCAAATGAAATCTTGCTAGATGTAAAAAAACGGTGGTGTAAACGATATAAATTTCGTTGTAGATTTCAATTCAAATCTATTAGATTTTGAATTGGTGTAAATGCGCTATAAGAAAAATGTGTGTGTAATGGTAAAAAAGTGCGAATGTATTGACTTTTTCGAACTTGCACTTGCATGTTTAAGCGCCGGATTAGGTATTTATAATTATATCCCGCAAGTAGCGGCCATATTCGGCTTTGCATATTCGTGCTCTTTCCAACACTTTTCCGTAACTTTTCTTAAAATTTTCGGTGCTATAGCTTGAGTTTAATTGCTTTTAGTTGTAATATGGTAGCTGGCTTATTCACGTATACTCTTTCTTTCAAATAAACCCTTTGGGGTTACTTGAAAGAAAAGGTGTTCGTCGATAAGCCAGCAACAATTCAACAGGATTGATGAGATAATTCGGCACATTAACGGCATAGAACCTCCATTATGCCTCAGGGTCATCGAAAATGTGGACCATCGGATGGAGGTGTGTCGCCGTAGTCCCGACGCCCATTTGGCCGATATTTTGTTCCATACATAATTGAGTAATACCAATATATCATAATAAAATAAAATTACAATAATTTCCTAAATAGTTTGTGTTTTATTCAAAATCAACATCGGCCCTTGAAATTTAACCACCTATTATTACGGCTTTCATCACATTCGATGCTCTTTACACTTTACTGAAGTAGGATCTCACTGGGTAACTTTTCTAGGGATGAAACGATAAGAGTAAATACAGGTAAATATCCGATACTTTTCTTTCGATACCAAGTACTTTTAGTATCGATGCTTTATTACCGAGTACCAAGTAGGTATCGGTAAAAAAATACTCGTATTGGTCAGAAAACCTATTTCGTATTGACAAAAAAAAAAAAAGCTGAGCTGAGTTGGACACCATTTTTACTATAATTTTATTTGTTTTCAAAAATAAATCCCGACAATTAGTGCAAAAGGAATCACCAAAATCGTGTGAATGGTTGTATTTTATAAAAAAAAGACGATAAGATTGCGATCACGATCTTGAGATACCAAAAAAATAGTCCAGTTCCTGAAGCCATTCGAAGTTGTCACTAAAAAATCTTCAGGCCAGAATTATGTGATTTTATCCAAGATTATATGCCCAATTATGAATATTCTCACGGAATTTATTTCTCTCTGAATTTATTACTCACGGAATTTATTTCTCACATAAAGTACTTTTTTCAATCCATATTAAACAAAAAAAAATCACAATTTTTGTCCGTGAGAATTGAAGAGTTGATCTCCCTTTCGTGTTTTCAACGAATGGAGAAAAGAAAAAATAAAAAACCTCATACTTCATTTTTGTTCATAATTGGAGAAAAGGAAAAAGTGATAAAATTCCTACGGAATTTTTATTTATAATTGGGCTGTATAAGAATGATACGAGTATATTGCCTTATATCGAAGGTACATGTTTTTTTTCGCCCATTAAATGTGTCACACAGTTAGAAAGCAAACTATTGGGTGGATGCAGTAGAAGTATTTTTATGATCGAATTCTCGCGGCTTAAAAAGCTGCGCTTTCAGTATCCTAATTAAGACACTTCAATTTCAATGGATTAGAGAAGTTTTGATTCTTTGCCGCTAATCATATGAAGAAGTTGACGGATACAAGTATGTATCGATGCTTTTTCTTCGATATCGGTTAGGTATCGAAACTTTTTGATCGATACCGTATCGATACCATATTGGTATCGTTTCATACCTAAACTTTTTAAAAATACACCTCCGTTTTTTTTCTGCTAGTGATATAAGCAAATAACTATTTATATATGTGTTTGTGTCACCTTTGTACTAAACGAATCCTTTTTAAAGAAAACTACATTAACAACGTTTTCATCCGGAAAAAAATTTTAGTTTACCTAAAATGTCAGCAAAATTAACAAACTGCCCGCGCAGTCAATTTTCGCGCTCCAAATTCAAGAAAACTTAAGAGAGAAAAATATTATTTTTGTAATTTGTTGTAAGTAAACTCCACAAAAAAAAAGCTTTGAATTAAATTACTTTTTCTTTTTGTAAAAAATACGTAATGCAAAAAAAAAAAAAAATAAAAATACAACAGGGACAAGAAAAAAAACATATAAAAATGAGTAGGTCGTTCAACGAACCTAAAAGACATGGACATGGACATGTAAGTTTATTAGCCGGTTTTGTTTTGTCAAACGACTTTTGGGAACGAGTAAACGCGCCACAAACTTAAAATCGCAGAGATGCTTCAATACCGGTATTTGTATCTGTTTTGTAAATGTGTTCTTTATTTTTATTTTTTTCAAATAGAATTTATTAAGTCTTACTTTACTCGTATATACAAGCTTTTTACTTGCAGACATTGTCTAGCCTTTTTTGTCTAGATAGAATTTTATTTAATAAAAAAAGCAAACGCATGCAATTTATTATCTCTTTTAACTTAAGTGAAGAGTAAGAGCAATATTTTGTTCGAGATCGAAGTGCACTTTGGGTCAGGATTAAAAAATTTTGGCAAAATTTTATTCCAAGAGAATGTTTATTTTAATATTTTTGAATTATCGCAAATATCTTTCAAATTTGCAAACGCAAAATAAAACGTAACTTATTCTTTGTGGTCCTGGGGAATCGCAAATTAGTTTCGGTTATGCAACACTGACATTTGAAAGCAAACCATTTGCCTATTACAGTATTTCGCAACGATGAATTTTTTTTTCATGACTAGAATTTGAAGTGGTAGTGAAAAACTATTAAAGACGGAAATAGAGCTATAAACATCGGCATAGAAAATGTTATGATAGGCCTAAAAATTGCGACAGAATGCACAAAATACGTAAAGATCGGCATTTGTAGGCATGGCGAAATAATAAGAAAATTATTTTTGAAATTGTTTTCACATTATCTTTAACTCTAGGGGTGACTGACATAATTTTTTTTTTGTATGGCAGGCGAACAACTCTAATGGGTAGCTCAGTATACACATAAGTACACTTATGAATGGAAAGTTTGACAGCCTGCCAAAAAATAAGCTATTTAGCTCCGTTTGTGTTATTTGGCTAATACTATTCTTTTCTGTTTTGATTGTTATATGCCGCAAGTTGTTCTTTTTAATAGCAATGAATTTTAGCCTAATTTAAATTAATTGACAAATTAGAACAAAATTTGGTTTCCTGGCCCAATGTGCTAAAAGGCCTTGTTACACTATCATACACGATTGTGCGATCTACTAAATAAAGCATGTGTGCTGCAAAAGTACTAACAATGCAACTGTGCAACAGGGTTTTTGGCAAATCGTGCGATTTGAAAAATTTTATGAAACTTTTCAAAACATTATGGTTTCTGTGCGATCAGTGTGGTACATATTGTGAAAAATATGAGAATATTGTTTGTTCTTCAAGAAAAAAATTTAAGTTATGTAAAATTATTATGTTAATAAAAGTTTTTAGTTGTTTCATTGTGTAAATAAATTATTTCAATCATACTTGTATAATAGTGTGGCCTACAACGCCATTTTGTAGCGATTTTTTCAAGTCGCCCAGACTTTTGAAATAGTTTCCTGTGAATGAATCGTACGATGGTGTAGGGTAGTGAATCAGGGCCTTAGGGCGATAAGTTTTTAAGTCGTTTTTTATACCCTTCACAAAAAAAAAAAAAATATATATATATATATATATATATATATATATATATATATATATATATATATATATATATATATATATATATATATATATATATATATATATATATATATATATATATATATATATATATATATATATATATATATATATATATATATATATATATATATATATATATATATAATTATAAATAAGAAGTTTTGCTTCAAGCTTCACACAATTATTCAACATGAATACTAAAAAGCAACAAAAAAAAAAAAAAAATTTCAAATATCGGTCCTTATATGCCCTAGATACAGACTAAACTGGGTTTGAAAATGTCGCGTAAGCGAATTAAAACTATTTTTTTTGGTTAAAAATCAGTGCTGTTAATATAATAAGGTTATTAAACATGGAAAATTAAAATTTCCGACATCGGTCCATGTATATCCAAGATATAGCCTAAACCGGGTTTTTAATGCAAATGTCGCGTAAGCGAACTTAAACAATTTTTTTTTTTTTGTTAAAAATCAGTTTTGGTTATTAAAGGAGATTGATTACCTAAAAATACAGAAAATGAAAATTTCCATATCGGTCCATATATACCCGAGATACAGCCTAACCGATTTTTTCAAGGAAAGATTTTTTTCGGTTAAAACCAAGTCTGATTATAAAGGAAGGTTACTAACATACACAAAATAAAAATTTCTGATATTGGTCTATATATACCCGAGATATAGTCTATGCCGATTTTTCAATGAAAAAAACTTTTTTTGCCTAAAAGCAGTTCTGATTATAAAAAGAAGTTATTAAAAGACAGAAAATAGAAATATCTGATATCGGTCCATATAGCCTAAATCGATTTTTCCATTCGCAATTTTTTTTTTTGCTGAAAAGCAATTCTTGTTATAAAAAAAGGTTACTAAAATACAGAAAATAGAAAATTCCGATATCGGTTCATATATGACCGAGATATAGCTTACACACACTTTTCCATGAAAATGCCTATGAAAGATTTCTGTTTTTGGTGATTACAAGGTAAAAATATTTTTTCCACGATATCGGTCGATTTTATCCGAGCATATTTAGTTCAAATTTGTAATACATACCATACATATAGGTCACTATCGTGAAGGGTATTTTAGATTCAGCCCAGCCGAATATACCACACTCTTACTTGTTTTTTTCTGTCTTCTTGTACTCGTATCAAGAGTTATTGATAGCGGCAATTATTGTTATAATTAAAAATAAAAAATTTGTCTTGGCGAACGCCGAATTTGAACTTTAACCAAAAAAATCACATCATGTAATACTAGGAAAGAAACTGATATCATTTATGCTGATAGTATTATATACATATATTCGAATTGTTTTTTATAGTTGAAACACATACAGCTGAAGAATTTTGGTTCAGTTTTTTCAAAATTGTTATTATCATTTTCTTAAAGGCCCAATCAGACTATTATACAAGTATAAATACTTTCATTAGATTTTGTGAGATAAAAGTCTAAACACATTTCTTGCGACTGTCAAAAAGTCTAATGTAAATTAGATTTTGCATTCACACCATCACACTTGATATAAACCAACATAGATGTGCCATCATAAAACGTTTCACGGCGACAGGTGCGCTATTCGTCGTAGGCGATAGACGTGCCGGCGCGTGAAATTCTTCAACAGTTAAAATAATAATTATGTATACCACATCCAAATTCAATAGCACAAATATATTTTATGTTCTAAATATAGCATGAGCAAAATACATTTATAAATGATAGCTAAATTCCAAATTTCGAGCTTTTTTATAACGACAAAAAATACTATCAGTGACGGCCCCCCATCGGCTACAAAATAGCCGACTACTCAATTTTTAATTAGCTGGTTTGCTAAAAAACACAACCCTGATCCAATGTAAAGTATTATCGTTTTGAAAAGTTTCAAAAAACAACAAAGTCGTATGGGATGTCAAATTTTTATCGTATTATTTTTCGTATGTATGACGGATTACATTCAGACTATCAGACTTGCACGTATTATTTAAATTTTTGACGAGTATTAATACAAAGTATAATAGTCTGAACTGGGCTTAAGTATGTATTTTTTATGGTTGTTACAAATTATTTACCTTGTGTTATCAAAACTGAATGGAATACGAATTTATATTTTTGTTAAAAAAGCTTGTTACGAATAGTTGTCAAAATTTTGACAACTATTCGCAAATTCTAAATACTTGTTGATGTTTGTTGGTGTTGTATTTATTGTAATTCTGCCACTACCTGTATAAACCTGCCTTGCCTAAAAATACACTTTTTGTGTTAGCTTTTTTAAGAAAATTATTTTACTATACCACTTTTTGAAACTTACAAGGGCAACGCTGGCTCCAGCCCAAAACACATACATACATACGTACATGCTTTTTCCTGTTTGCAAAATTTTGCATTTTTGTGCTTTTTTTAATCACTAAGAACTTTTCTCTGGTCGTTCAAGAAATGTATGTTAAAAATTGCATGATTTGCACACTGGCATAATGTATAGTGCTGTTTGTTTTATTTACTTTGATTGGAGCAATCAACCGTATGGTATCTTCGTACTAAGCTGAGTAAATTTTATTTCTCAGCATAACGTTTCTCTTGTACAAACAGTGTGGCCATTTTGGCTTACGAGCACGTAAGGAAAAATTGTAGGTCAAATTGACAGTGCTCAGTACTTTATTTAGAATATTAAGATATAAAATTTAATGTTTGAGAATACCTTTCAAAGGTTAGCAAGTCCACTGATTATTACTGAGATTAGGGTAGCTCCTATGAAATGTTGACATACAGACAGATAGAAAGCATAGAAAACAAGCTATTTATAATGTTTTTATTGGGGGTTTCATTTTGAACCAGTACTCAGGTGATAACCTTTACATATGCAGTGCACTGTACCAGAACTGGGGAAATAGGTTGTGAGGTAGGGGAAAGAAGGAGTAGTGTTTGTGAATATTTGACTTGAACTTTCCAACGTTATAACAATTAGAAAACAAGTCTACAGGCAACTTATTCCACAGACGAAGCGTACGGCTGTAAAATGAGTTCTCTCCGTAATGCGTTATACAACCTCCCGGCCAATTGACCACAAATGGATGAACTCTGAATAATAAACGCATTTTAAGTAAAACTTGCGAGTTTCGGGAACAAGACTCCTAATCTCGTTGAAGCAAAATCCATTTTAGTAACGATAAAACAGAGTAACGCACCCAACACTACGTCGATGCTGCAGAGAGCCAATAGAGTTAGGATACCCTACTGTTACCGATAAGCTTCTTCGCTCTCTCTTACACACGGTCGAGATAGTAACGTAAGTATATAGTTATATTACAAATTTGAAATAAATATGATCGGATATATATATTAACCGTGTTTGCCTTGTAATCGCCAAGCCAAAAAAGTAAGTTTCATGGCAAGAATTTTTAGGCTATATCTCGATATATATGGAATCGAAAATTTTAATTTTTTTCTTAGTAACTTTATCTTATAATCAGAATTGCTTTAAGGAAAAACCATTTTTTTCCATGGAAAAATCGGTTTAGACTATATCTCGCGTATACATACGAGTATATGAGGAAATAAGCTGTTTAAGTTCGCCTATGCGGCATTTTCATGTAAAAATCGGTTTAGGCTATATCTCGGGTATATGGGGACCGATATCGGAATTTTTCATTTTCTGGTCTTTTATAACCAGAACTGCGTTTAACCCTAAAAAAAATTTTTCCTGAAAAAATCGGTTTAGGCTATACTCGGATATATGTACGTACATATATGGACCGATACCAAAAATTTTCATTTTCTGTATCTATATAACCTTTTTTATCATCAGAACTACTTTTAACCAAAAAAAACCCCCGTTTTCTTTTTATTTGATATATAATTATTTGATCTGGTTTAAGCAAATATTTCTTATTTTTGCAGCTAAAAATCGTTTTTTTTTTTATGAAAAATTCAACAGTATTTATTTTCAATATTTCGATAACAATTTGTTATCATCGTCATTAAAATTAATGTTATTAACTAATTTTTAAATGGAAAAATTATTCTCAAAAAATTCCTATATACAAAAAATTCATACACCAAGAAAAATTATTAATTCATACACAAAGAAAAATTCTTAACAAATAAAAACTTTTTTCATAAAAAAATCGGTTTAGACAATATCTCGGATATATGTATGTATATGGACCGATATTGGAAATTTTCATTTTCTCTATTTGTAACCCGTTTATATTAAGAGAACTGCTTTTAAGCAAAAACAGTTGTTTAAGTTCTCCCACGCGACATTTCCTTTAAAAAATCGGTTTACTCTATATCTCGGGTATATGTAGACCGATATCGGAAATTTTCATTTTCTGTATTTGGTAGCCGACTTATATTACCGGAACTGCTTTTAACTAAAACACGTTGTTTAAGTTCGCTTGCGCTACATTTTCATTAAAAAATCACTTTAGGCTATATCTCGGGTATATATGGACCGATATCAGAAATTTCCAGTTTCTGTTATTTAGTAACCTCCTTGTATTACCAGAACTGCTTTTTAGCAAAAAAATGTTGTTTCAGTTCGATTACGCGACATTTTCATGAAAACACCGGTTTAGGCTATATCTCAGATATATATGCACCGATATCCGGGAAAAATTTTTTTGCTTTTTAGTCGCCATGTTTAATAATTGTGTGAAGTTTGCGGCAAAACAAAAAAAATTTTTTTCCCAAAATGTTCATACAAAATTGCAAAAAAATATGGATTTTTTCGGAATCAGCTATATGTGAACCGATATTACTGAATTTCCACAGCAAACCCATGAATCGATGGGGTAATAGAATGGTGAAAGAAAAAAGTTTCTAAGTCTCAGAAACAGTATTTCAACGACTGACAGACGGACATCGTTTAAACGAGTTTTCTATCAATGCTGATTCAGAATACATATGTACTCGTGTACTTTGTAGGGTCGGAAATGAAAATTGTTGAAATTACAAACGGAATCACAAACTAATATACACCCTTAATATTATTGTGAAGGGTATAAACAAAAACGGTCAAATTTTTCACATCCTTATTTTCGCTGCAAAAACTTTTAATTTGTGCACCGTACTGGTCACACTGTTTATGGGGGACCTTTGTTGTTGGGGACTGTTGACAACCTATGCGAAACAACAACACAACACAAACAAAGTATAACATCCCCAAGTTTGCACACTTTTCTGCTACATGGGTTTCCAAATACTTCGCGTAATGCAACCAGTTTAAAATTGTCTTTTAGCTTGTTTGTTTCGCTGCAGCAAAAGTACTCAGATAATTGTTTTATTTTTTATTTTTAATGATCATTTTTTGGCAAACACGTCGCGGTGTCGCATTAAAATAAACTTGTGTCTTGTATCATGTTATTGAGCAAATTGATCGGCTATACAGAAAAATCCTACATATTTATGCGGTTCGTAAACGGTTTAGTTTCGATCGGTCGGTGACGAGCGGTTTTATTATGCCGTCTTCTGAGGTGATCAAATTAAAAAAAAGAAAAAATATAAAACACCTATTTAAGCTTATAGCAGTGTTAAGTGTTAGTGTATTTTATAAGATACATCTGCATTTCGTTTAAATTTAATGAAAAAAAAAAATCACTAAAAAAAATTGCAAGTGAGAATGAAATGTAAAATAAAAAATTTAAGAAAATTGGTTTAAACATATTCCGAATATTTTGCCAACGAAAAGTAAAAACATTGCAGCAAATTGCAATAAAAATAATAAATTTATCATAAAAAAATTAACTAAATTACAAAATCTGTTCTTACAAAACCGCAGTAACGATAAACAAAGAAAGAAAATAAATTTCTTGTTTATTTTTTTAGTGGGAACCTTAAGTTACTTGTAAAGTGTGTAGACTGAAAACAAAACGTGCATTATTCAATTGTTGGCCTAATTGTTGTTACAGAGTGTAGTTTTGATATTACTTATAACTTTAAATATTAAAAATTACATAATGGGTGATTTTATAAGAACTATCGGAAATAAAAAAAAAAAAAAACACATAAAATTCAGAAAAATGCATGAAATATTTATTTGGATCGATAGTTGGGTCAATATAATTTAATGTTTGAAGATTATTTCATGCAAATGTTGGCCGCGGCTGCGCCTCAAATGGTCCATCCGCTTAGTCCAATTTTGGCATACTCTTTCCAACATTTCGGCCGGTATCTCACGAATAATGTTGGCAATGTTGGCTTCCAGTGCGTCAATCGAAGCGGGCTTGTCGCTATAGACATTAGCCTTAACATAGCCCCACAAAAAATAGTCTAGAGGCGTTAAATCGCACGATCTGGGCGGCCAATTGACTGGTCCCAAGCGTGAAATAAACTGTTCACCGAACTCGCCTCTCAATTGGTCCATTGTTTCGCGTGCTGTGTGGCATGTGGCACCGTCTTGTTGAAAACACATGTCATGCAAGTCAAGCTCTTCAATTTTGGGCAAAAAAAGTTTGTTATCATCGCACGGTAGCGCTCACCATTCACAGTAACGTTGTGATTCGCATCATCTTTGAAGTAATACGGCCCAAATGATGCCGCCAGCCCATAATCCGCACCAAACGGTTGTTTTTTGTGGATGCATTGGTAGCTCTTGCAATGCTTCTGGCTGCTCTTCACTCCAAATATGGCAGTTTTGCTGGTTCACGTATCCATTCAACCAGAAATGAGCCTCGTCGCTGAACACAATTCTTCGATAAAAAAGTGGATCTTCATCTAACTTTTCAAGAGCCCATTCACCAAAAATTTTGCGTTGTGGTAGGTCGTTTGGCTTCAATTCTTGCACCAGCTGTATCTTATAAGGCTTCACACCCAAATCCTTCCGCAAAATTTTCCACGTAGTGGAGTAACAGAGGCCCAATTGCTGCGTACGGCGCCGAATCGATAATTCACGGTCATCACCAACACTGGCCGATACGGCTGCGATATTTTCTTCAGTTCGCACTCTACGTAAGCGTGTTGGTGGTTTAATGTCCAACAATGTAAATTTGGTGCGAAATTTTTTTACAATAGCCCGAATAGAAGCCTCAGTAGGTCGATTAAACTGACCATAAAATGGAAGAAGCGCGCGATGAACTTTCTTAACAGAGTACGCATTTTGGTAATAAAATTCAATAATTTGCAAGCGTTGTTCGTTTGTAAGACGATTCATGATTAAATTATAGACCAAACTGAAGATGTTTGACAGTGACACAAGATACAAAACGTGCGTGAGCTGTCAAAACTAGTGTTGCCAAAAAGATAATAGCAAAAAAATCACTCGTTATATTTATACTTCAGAGGGTTTCCTATCCTAATTTTAATAATTCGACAAGAATATACTCCTTGTATTAGATCATTCATGTTTGTTACATATTTGTGTTGAATCGGTATGGAAAACGATTTATAAATTATTAACTCTTTGATATTAGATAATTTTGAATGTTTGTTGATCACCCAATCACATCTTATCGATCGTGTTTGCTACAAAACGAATCAGTTGCAGTAAAAGAAACAATTAATGCTTCCGAATCTAGAGATGCAAAAGAATGATTTCTTTCTTGCATTAATCTGTGAGGTATTCATTGAATTATGGAGAATATTTTTAAAGTTGCGCAATTTTAAATTATAATAAAACAAATCGAAATATTTTTAATATCAAAAAACGGCCTTAATTGGGTAGAATATTTGATGACATTAATGTTTGAAAATGATTTTTGTTACATCGCTGCCTCGACTGTCGTTTAAAAGGCACAGTCTTGAACACCTATGTTTGATAGCAACATTTCGACCACCACTGAATGGTTTGATTCATATGGACCTGTGGCTCCTTCAGGTTATAAAATCCACCAAACAATCATTTTGTGTGGATCTTATGGTGGTTCGCCTACACTGAAAAAGAAAATTCAATTCATCCGTACTTAAAGCAATCGCAAGAGTGTGAAAAGTATGGCAAGGACAAACTTTCTTAAATCAAGTACTGTGCGTGTTATTCAAGTACGGCTTATTCAAGCATTAAATACTTAGTTTTATACTTACTTAATAAAGATTGGATTGAGAAAAACTGAGATCGAACCAATTTTGAAATGCTATTGATTCAAGACTTTGATTTAATCTGGAATGTGTACTTGAAATAAGCTGAACAAGAGATTTAATAGCAATCAAATGTCAGCTTTGTTAACTTTGAAATTTCAAAACGCACCAGAATGAAGAAAAGCATTTTATTTCAAGAAAAAACGCACCAAGTTTCGATTTTGTGTTTTGATTTTTGAAACCGTATTTCGTATTATAAATATAATATTACGAGCGTATCTTGATACTAGTTTTTCCAACCTCAAGCTCTTTTAAAACCACAATTATGAAGTACGAGGTCCGCTGTTAGTGAGAGTATACGAGTTTTTTTCAGGATGCTTGTGCGTGAGGTTTTGGCCAAAAACAACCCCGCTATCATGCCTCAACCACCGTATTCACCGGACTTAGTTCTTGCTGACTTTTTCCTCTTCCCAAAACTGAAGACACCGATGAAAGGAAAGCGTTTTGCTACGATTGAGGAGATAAAAAGAAATCGAAATAGCAGCTGTTGGCGATACCAAAAAACGCATTTCAGAAGTGTATCGAGGATTGGAAAAAATACTAACATAAGTGTTTTGTATTCGAAGGGGATTATTTTGAAGGGGACAAGATAGTTAGTTATTGATGAATAAATAAATATTTGTTGAAGAAATTTAAAATTACGGTTATTTCTTTATCAGAGCTCGTAAAACCATGTAAACGTACCTCTAGCGATGCATTGTTCTATCCTTTTGTAATTTATAAGATTTTGTTTGATGATTGCTATCTAAGAAATGGAATCTTAATTTCGTTCGTTAGTACCGAAAATGACAAAACGTTTTCAAAACCTTTTCTATTCCAAGTCAGACGTAAAGGGCACACAGCTTTGTACGCTGCTAGGCCAAGGCTAAGAAAGTTTAACTGCCTCTGAAATAAAATTCAGAACTTATCTTCCAAAACGCCTATACACCTATATTTTTTGTTTGTTTTCGGTTCCTCTACCAGAATCAATAGTTGGAAACCCGTAAATTTGAAAAAAAAATTTTAAATTGTTGTACAGTGTTATTTATGAAAAGTAAACATTTAAAAAAATGTTTAAATTGAAAACGAAAAGCAAATATATTGAAAAATATACATACATATATACAACATGTATGTATATAATAAAAGTAAGTTAAATTGTGATTATTTGCAATTTTTGTATTTATATTGAATTGTTTGCAATCGCGCTAGAACGTGTAATCGCTTCACATGTGTTTGCTGCTGCAGCACTTCGACTTCAAGGCGTAATACGCTGTACTTTATCGCCAGTTTACTGCGGTTCACTGCCTGCCAGAACAAACGAGCTGTGTTGGATGCTGTTTTCTAATGGGTGAGTATTTATAAAAAAAAAAAAAAAAACTTATCTAAAAGAAATCAGTTTGCATTACCTACATAAGCACAAACATAAGTACATAAGAATATGAGTGCAGTTTCAAAAGGTTTCTTTAAATATGTATATTTTTTTCAAATATTGTACTTCCACATAACTGGGCTATATATTATTCACTTCACTACGCTCACAGCAAGAAGCGTCTTCATATTGATGACAGCAAGTCATCAAAATTGTGACATCAGTAATGTGAAAACTGATGTGAATTTCAATCACAAAAGTCAAAACTGATCGCTTTCAGTCAGTATATATAAAATGTTACTGTGTCAAAATCGTCAAGACTAAAAAATGGGGTACTTCAAGGATCAATTTTAGGACAGCTACTTTTTGCCCCATATATAGGACATCCAAATCAAATCTGACAGTTCGAAGAAAAATTTTTTTTTTTGATTTGCTTTATTTTCTACAGTATTGATGTTCCTTTTGAACAGTACATTTGACCAAATTTTCATATTTTTTTTGGTCTATGGTTTCAGAGATATATACATGTTCTGAGAAACGCAAATTGCTTAAATTTAGCATTTTCGATTTGAAATCGCAAAATAGGTGTTCTGAGAAACGTATAACGCAAGTAATATGAGTTTGCGATTTGAAATCGTCAAATAGGTGTTTTGGAAAACGCATATCGTTTAAAATTGGCGACTTCAACTCGCATGTATATATTGAAGTGAACTGATTGAATTTGCTAAAACTGAACTTACAAAAGGCAATAAAATTGTTCACAATTAAAATTTAATATGTTTTGTTTTTATTTCAATAAAAAGTTTAAAGAATTTTACACATTTTCATTAAGAAAACTAAATTGAAAAAATTTTCTATTTATTGTCAAATTTTACAAACGCCTAAAAATCAATTAAGTGTTTCTCAAAACGCATTGCGGTTTCAGAACGCACGTTCTTGGAACATGGTTGAGGGTTTTAATTGTACATATGTACATACTTTATTACATTGATCATATGCATACGAGTATGTAGGTAGACTCATCCAACGCCTGAATATAGAAAATGCGTAACTTGACAAAACTAATAGAAAATAATAGTACGAATTGTGTTTTTACTGTTCAAACTATCAGGCATGTTCTGAGAAACGCAAATCGCTTAAATTTAGCGTTTTCAATTTCAAAACGCCAAATAGGTGTTCTGAGAAACGTATAATGCAAGAAATATGGTTTTGCGATTTGAAATCGCCAAATAGGTGTTCTGGCAAACGCATATCACTTAAAATTGGCGACATATGTACATACTTTATTACATTGATCATATGCATACGAGTATGTAGGTAGACTCATCCAACGCCTGAATATAGAAAATGCGTAACTTGACAAAACTAATAGAAAATAATAGTACGAATTGTGTTTTTACTGTTCAAACTATCAGGCATGTTCTGAGAAACGCAAATCGCTTAAATTTAGCGTTTTCAATTTCAAAACGCCAAATAGGTGTTCTGAGAAACGTATAATGCAAGAAATATGGTTTTGCGATTTGAAATCGCCATATAGGTGTTCTGGCAAACGCATATCACTTAAAATTGGCGACTTCAACTCGCATGTATATATTGAAGTGAACTGATTAAATTTGTTAAAACTAAATTGCAAAAGGCAATAAAATTATTTACTATTAAAATTTAATATGTTTTGTTTTTATTTCAATAAAAAGTTTAAAGAATTTTACACATTTTCATTAAGAAAACTAAATTGAAAAAATTTTCTATTTGTTGTCAAATTTGTTTTCGTTTTATATTACTACCTTTACATGTATTTTTTCGGAAAAAACTCCTAAACGCCAGTCAGTAAAACGCGCGTTCCTCAGAACACCTAAAAACCAATTAACCGTTTTTCAAAACGCATTGCGGTTTCAGAACGCGCGTTCTCGGAACATGGCTGATAAGAAAACTCTGTCGAAATAAATACTCATAACTTTTTCAATATTAGTCCAAACAACATAATTTGATTGTATTGATTGATTCTTTTTCTGTCTACTGTCTAATACAAATTAGAAAAAAATTATCCACAGTGGGTTTGGATGCGATTCTCGTGACTTAATATTTTAAATCAATTTTTCGCACTGTTTGTACTCTTTGATTTTCTTCAAATTTTTTTTTTTTTTTTTTTTTTTTGTATTAAACTTTGATTTTTTTATACAATTTTTAAAACCCCGTTTGCTAGTGAGGTACTATTTTTCCGGATTTTATTTTTAAATTTGGTAAATAATAATTTTTCGTGTACGACCACTGTGCAATAATTTTCTAGGGTATATAATAATTTTCTAGGATATATAATCCAATCATACAAGACATTGCAATATACGGTGAAAAAGTGGGCATTCTGACAACTGTAAAAAATCTAGGAAAACTTTTCAATTACAATCTTAGTTGGTCAAATCATATTAATTCGCTGATTGTACAAATATGCATGAAACTGAAGACATAATGGTCTGCACAATACTTTACGTCTTTGAGAGTAAAACTTCTATTAGCAAAAGCTTATTTAGGGCCAAATCTAGCATATGGCTATGCGTTGTTTGCAAATTCTGATTACTTAAGTAAGAGGAAACTTCAAGTACTATATAACAATATTATAAGATATGTTTATGGCCTTAGACAACGAGATCATGTATCATCTTATTCGAGGAATCTCTATCATTTGAAAATCTTTTAAAGATAAAGATATTAATATTTTTCCAAAAAATCGTACATACTAAAGAGCCCAAATACTTATTTCAAAAGATTCGATTTCCCCAAGCAACACGAGGGAAAAAAGTTATACTTCCCAGAATTCGATGCCTCACTTCAGAATGGCAATTTTTCATACATGCTATTCGTCTTTGGATTGCTCTTCCATACAGCCAGCAACTAAATAGCATTTCACTAGATTTAAAAAAATTCATTTTTGATATTTTGTCATAAAATTTACTCCACTTAATAATTTTTCAGATGTTAATGTCATCCAAATAAAATTTTCTATAATTTTGAACATTTTTGAATTCTGTAATAAAATTTTGAAAAAAAAACTTCTTAATATAGTTACGGATTTTTATCACATCTAACCCAGTGTGCAGCCGTTATTGTTCTTGTTATAAGCATGCACGCACATCCGTTTAAACAACATAAAGCCAAAATATATAATACATAAATAAACCTACATGAGTTAAAAAATACAAAATTCCGTGTAAATCAACTACCAATTCTTTTATTGTTGTTGTTGTGTTCCTATTGCAGTCTTAGCATTGCATTCGCTTGGCAAGCATGTGTGTTTGTGTGTGTTTAGAATTATATTTTTACATATATGTCTGGAATTGGCAATAACCAGCAACTTCGTCTTGATTTTAAAAGGTAATAAACAGATCATCAGCAGAGTGGCAGTTTATTTTTAAACTTTGTGCAAAACAGTCATAAGTAAAAAATGTAAGCAAGTCTAGTACTTTAATACACAGTGGTATTAAGTGTAAATAAAGTTGTGAAGTATTTTAGTACTGCGTAACGAACAACTGTATGAATCATAATATCATTTGCAATTGAAGAATCTCGAAAGAAAGAAAGCGTTTTTAAAGGTAAAAACGTAACAACTTATTGATAATAAGTTCGGCAATTTTCACATACCTATCCTTAAGGAACTTTCCCATTTTATAAATGAACACGATAAGCAAGATCTTTTTTTTGTATATTGTACCAGTACTCAGGGGACGACTCCTACATATGAAGTGCATTGTACCAGAACTAGGAAAATAGGTTGTGAGGAGGGGGAAAGAGGGAGTAGCGTTTGTGGACATTTGACAGCAAGATCTGGATAACGAGTTTCGAGAATTAATTTATTTTACATTTTAAGGTAATTTTTATAAACAAAGAAATAAATTAATACCGTTTTTGGAAATTTCGGAACTTCCAAAATCTTCAAAATTTGCCCTGTTTATACCATACTTTTGTTTATAGCAGATATTTATGAAAACATATGCACATATTAGAACTGTTCAGTAGATTTTTGTAAAACATGAAGTATTAGGAGTAATTTTGCAAGGTATAGAATTCTGTAGCATTTTAATTATTTCAGTCTTTTAAGTTTTGCTCTCTCATTTCTTAGAGTTGGCAGGACGAAATTACTGTCAACCCTTCTCTGATTTTTAAAGGCCTAATCGATTTCATCTCGTATCAAGTTTCGTATTATCAATTAAGCACAATAAACTCTAACATATGGCGGCAAACTGTTTAAAACAAAAATGACATTTTGTTTTTGTTGTTTATTTATTTAAAAATAAACTTGTTTAGCAAAAAACAAATTATTTTTCTGGTTGAACAAGTAGGGCTGACCTGCCGCAAATAAAAAAGTGCGTTTTTTTGAAGTGGCCAATTTAAAAAAAAAAATCAAAAAGCTATTTTAAACATCAACGGCTAAAGAGCTTCTCTTGTTGATTTGATGACTTAATTAAATAAAACATTTTTCTTAAGGTAATATTAAAGTATATATTTTGTTCTAATCAAAAGTTTGCAATAGCAACTGATAATTTAAAAAATCAGTCAAGCAATTTTTGGCGCAACAATGAATACACGCTTGCGTTGCCAACATTGAGAACAAAAAACTAAATATAATATGCTCCGCACATGCAGCATTTCTTCAAATCAGTGGTCTCTCAAAGAGAATGCTTAGTATGTAAATTCATATATGTATGTATAAGTGCGATAACCCTTGAGGGCATTAAGTGGTCATCAATTCTTTAAACTCGTATTAAATGAATTTTACATTGAATCAGCGGTGGCCAACATCATAATTTCCTATGCTCGTGAGTATAGGACTCAAAACGACATGCGCACATGTACACTACAAAAAACTTCACAGAAAGAGAAAGCTCGTACTAATTTTAAGTATTTTTTGCTTGCTTTGTCCCAATTTTCACGAGGCAATTTTAGTTGCGCAATTCTTATCAAATTTTCTTCTAAACTTGCTTTTATGATCAGACACAGCAATTTTACTTGAGCAATTTTCATTTTCTATTGCTTACACTTTCTTAATCTTACATGTACTGCATTCTCAAATTTTTCCATTTAATTTTCACTTTCCTCTAAATTATTACTGCTGTCTATATATTTAGGTTGTCCACAATATTTAAAAAAAAAAATTTTTTAAATGAATTAAAATATCACATTTTCGCGCCAATATACTTTAATCACGGACAACATATCAATCAACATATCAAAGAAACACAAATGAAAGAAAGTGTAAAATTTCTGACATTACGAATGATAGCACAAAACGACTTTCCGAATACAAGCAAGTCTGTACTCATTTTTGCACTCCCCACTCTTTCCTCACTTATTTGTCCACAAACTCAAGAATTGCGCAACTAAAATTGCCTCGTGAAAATTGGGAAATTCAATACGAGTCTTACTCGAAGATTTAAATACGAATAATACACAATTCTACTTAAAATAACCAGTAAACGGGATTGTTCAAAAAACCAATCCTGCAATGTCTTGAAAACGATATAAAATTCTTGAATCTAGTGCAAAATTCTAACGTCAAAGACGCCAATGCATATACACGAATTACTTGCTGAGAGATGGGAATAAAAGGCACTCTGAGAAAAAATGTGATTATTTATGGCAGACAAATATTATTTGAACACTTTTCCTTTTAAATTCTCATTGGTTTATTCAAAATAATGGAATATATAGTTAAATGTTTGAAAATACTTTTCAAAGTTTTCCAAGCCTACTGATGATTAGGGTAACTCATATGAAATGTCGACAGATAGGCGACAAAGAAACGCAAAAACTAGTTGTACATATTTTGGCTATATATATATATATATATATATATATATATATATATATATATATATATATATATATATATATATATATATATATATATATATATATATATATATATATATATATATATATATATATATATATATATATATATATATATATATATATATATATATATATATATATATATATATATATATATATATATATATATATATATATATATATATATATATATATA
This sequence comes from Thecocarcelia acutangulata, assembly GCA_914767995.1. Lineage (NCBI taxonomy): Eukaryota > Metazoa > Arthropoda > Insecta > Diptera > Tachinidae > Thecocarcelia > Thecocarcelia acutangulata. Next base: position 30,560,970 of record OU612094.1, on the reverse strand, counting down.
TATATATATATATATATATATATATATATATCTATGTATATATTTTAAGTACGAAATAGGATTAAGTCTATAAAATCCATTCTTATTGTTTTTTGGACACATCTTGCGGATTGATTCAAGTACGGAGGGATTGAATTTTCTCATCAATGCTGATGATTTTTTTACATATTAACAAAACTCATCATATAAGTTGCCTTTTAAGCTTTAGAGGAACAAGCTGTGCTACCGTAGTTCTTCAAAAGCTCGCCTTCGTTTTTTTTGCTGCTGCTAGTGCAAGCATATAAATATAAATGCATGTGTCACCACCGAATTAGAATATTGTTCGCCTTTAAATTATTCTCGCTTAAGGGCACTTCAGACTATTACACTTTGCATTAAGACTTGGTCAGGAGGAGTCATGGGACCTTACTTCTTTGAAAATGAAAACGGCGTAAAGGTAACAGTGAATGGGAGGGGGCGATATCGCGATAGAATTAAACATTTTTTAACGCCACAACTGCATGCTTTGGGTTTAATTAACATGCGGTATAACATCGCATATAGCGAACGCCCTGTATAAATGTTGTTAGGTCCATTCGGAAGGTTCAGTTTTAGGCGACTCTTTCAAGCATAGCGAGATAGCAGTTGCATATGGCGCCCAGCATGCATAATGTAAGGGTTTCAAAGATTCAATCAGAGCTGGCTTATTCCTGAAGACCTCAGACTTTAAATATTCCTAGAAAAAAAGTCTAAAGGGGTGATCTCGCACGATATAGGTGAAGTTAAATGCTCACCAAAATAGTTTTTGAATAACTCCATTGTTTCATATGCTATATGGACCGCACACTGAAAGAAAATTCAATCCAACCACACTGAAATCAAGTAGTACAGTGGTTCAGTAGTAGGACATAGTGGTCAAATGACTATGTTCGATATTTTCACCATTAGTTTGCTCTAATATTCACTATTAGTGGTACTACTAAAACATGCAAAAAAATTTGCAATCAGTTATTTTTACATTTACTTTTGTGCATCGAAAGTGAAGAAATCAAAACAACTTTCCTTATCTCTTTCAGCAGTATTAGGAAAGTTAATTTCTATGGATATTTAAGTTGAAAGTGTTTACGATTTTTGTGATATATATAATAATTTTTTAAGCAAAACGTATTAAGCGGAAAGCGGTTTCACAACAAATAAATTTTCACTTATTTCTGTTACCACGTTTTTATTCCTTAAGGTATTAAGTATGTTGCTGTCTTATGAGACTTTCAAGTTGCTTATCAAAATGTTACTCTATATCTGTACTTTTAATTAAAAAGAAATTTAGCTGCGTTTGTTTGTAAATGCGCATGGTACAGTTGTGAAAATGATTTCATCAGCACCTGCCTTGCGGCCTAATCTGATGGTGGACCAATTCCACGGAGTGAATTATTCACGATTCACCAGCGCCCCCGTGTGGCTTACCAGGCTCACACAGATAGCAATTCTTGCCATATGATTGAGCAACTTCTTGTTGAGGAGTTCGGGCCTTCTAATCCCTCCTGTATGCAATTTCCCAGCAATCAATGGAGGACAAAGCTTAACGAGTTGGTAGGCCGCAGCCCACTAAGAGCATCAGCCCTTAAACCAACTCACCCGTCAATCATCACCACTGGTTCCTTACAGTACACGTATCTGTTGTATAGGCAACAGATCCTCGGGAGATTGTTAGCCCTCGAAAAAAGCCATCACCAAACAATTATCAAGGATACTAACACTCCCTTCCTGCGTTTTAGGTTTCAACCACAGCCAGAACGTTTCAGCCAAGGTAGGCACCTCAACCATGATCAGCCCGGGTCGAACCGCAAGCAGAACTACCCGGGGGCCATGCTGGTCCCCGTTCTGCCAATTTATACCCTTGGTAAGGGTTTCGGAAGCCAACACAACATAAGTCATGTGGCTTCCTAAAGTTTTGTTTGCCGCACCAAACGAGGGACCCCTTTCCCTCTTTTCCCCGAAAAACAGAGCGCCCAAGTTAGGAATACGCCAAGGCAAAACCTGTTCCCCGGGGGGATGTGCGTGGTACAGTAGGTATTCGTCTCTACAACTAGATTCGTAGTACATACATATTTTCCACATATTTTTTACCGTTTGTTAGTAAAGAATTGGAGGCCAAGAAACAGTGTTATCCACCAGAGGAACATATCACGGAATCATCTGCCGAAATTGAGTTATAATTTTTGCTAGATCATACAACTTCCCGTATACTAGAAAATCAAAATGATGTTCTCAGTAATACTGAATAGTAAAGAATTTGTTTTGATAGGTAAATAAGGCTTTGACGGAAGTACGGGCAGAGTGAATATAAACAGGCATTTTCAGGTCCCAGTATACAAGATAATATCTAATTTATTACTTCATATTGTCCACTTCGTTTAATATGTAAATCAAATACTTCTGATCCATACCAAATTATATGGAAGCCCCCACGCCCTTCTTCCACTAGGTTTTGTAACCAGTCATAATGCGTTATGAAACTTTAAACGAAAAGAAACTTTAATCCATTCGTACTCAAATCATTCCCAAGCGGTTGACAGCTACCAAAGTATTGGCTAAAATCAAAAGCGATGCGCTTGATTCAAGTACGGATTATTCAAGTACTAATAACACTTACATATTGCTTTCAAAGAACAGCTTTTTTTCAAGCATGAATGCCCCTCAGTGCAAATGAATAAATTCTCTAAGCTGACAACTCTGCTGAGTTCAATGAATTCACTAAAAAAAGTGAGAGTGTCTTTAAACTCGTTGCTGGTTTACTTATAGTGTACATATGACGTCAAGTTTTGCTGTTAACAACGTTAAGACGTTTAACAAAAGATAAGCGCCAAAACGATGAAATATCAGTTTTATACATATCTATTTCCAACAAGTGTTATTTGGCCATGTTATTTTTAAAATATGCCCAACAGAGGTCTGTCAGCTTTTAGCTTTACGCAAAAGGGTAAAATGAGGAGTCTTCAAGTAAACCAATTAATTGAGTATGAACATGAAGTGAATAACAAGCATACAACAAGCACCTTTGAACACGTACATACTCGTATGTATGTATGTCATTCTGTCAGAATTAAAATATGTATGTAGGAACTTTTGGCTTGGTGGGATGGCAGATATTAAATTATGAATTTTTAATCGGGTGAATTTTGCCAACAGAATCGCTACAGATTTCAAAAACTTGATTTTATTTTCAAAGATGAGTGCTCGTATGTGTTTAAATCGTTTTTTAATTTAAATATAGACAAATCATGTAAAGAAATTTTTTAGTAATAATTATTTATGGAATTAATAAAAAAAAAACTATAAACATCTTGTTTTTTATATTTCCTAGCTGTCTATATGACGACATTTCATAGGAACTACTATCAACAGTAGACTTTTTGAAAGATATTCTACAACATAATATTTTATTTTATACCCCCAACAATCTAAATAAATTACTGAGAATTTAAAAAGAAAACTGTTATGTCAAACCACAAAAACAAAGCGAATTCTTTTTCACATGTCTCTACTTTTCTTTATAGTCGTACCTTTCAAACATTTTTCTTTTTAAATTCTCAATAATTTATTTAGATTGTTGGGATATAAAGTTGAATGTTTGAGAATATCTTTCAAAAATATCCAATGTCTACTGACGATTACGGTAGCTCCTATGAAATGTCGACATATAGACAGCTGGGAAACATAGAAAACAAGCTATTTATAATTTTTTATTGGTATCAATATTAGAAGCGAATGTAGTGCATAAAATTCAATTGTTTGTATATATGGAATTATTAGAATTGTTTATACATACGTCTGATCTGCAAATAAGAATGTAAAATATTGTCTTACGATCTTATCTTAAATAAACGGTTCTAGGAGTACTTGCAAATAGGAGTAGAGTTTGAAATGTTGCTACTTTCTTTAAAAGTTTCAGTGTTGTTTTAAAATATAATAAAATTTTTGTTTGAAAAATATGGAAATATAAAAAACTAAATAATCTTGGATATCATATTTTGAGATAAAACGCTGCCTTGGTTCAACATGCCATAAAATCTGTCCCAAGTACGTAAGTACTTTTCGAGTGTAATAACATACAACTAGAGCAAAAAAAAAACCTGGGAGCTATTCTTGTCAAAAATATTTGTAATTATATTCACAATTATACGTGCATAATATAGAAGTATTTTTTCACAATTATAAATTGTTTTTATTTATTAGGCGTACAACTTTGCTTCCGCCGTTCTACAATAGATGGATGGTATTCGAAGTAAGTAGATCATAGATGTGATACAATAAGCTTAGGTATTTGTGAACTTAGCGCCATCTAAATATTGGTCGATTAGTGTCTGCATCATAAAGTTATTCTCGAGCCAAATTCTCGTCATTTGTGGGATAATTTCATTTTCTGCTTTAAAATGTTTAAGATAAAATAATCCACTAAATTCACTTTCAAAAATGTAAACAATACATTTAATGATAAGCGCTCACGATTTTAAATGAGGCAAAACCTGTCACATGCTGCAGCGTTGCCACCTTGCAGTCATTAATACACCTTACTTGTGTTTGTGCCTGTCTGGTAACTTTCACCCCGTTTCCACCGTTGATCCGATTTAGATGAATGCAGATATTTTGAAGTAAACAATAGTTTTTATTTCGATAATAACGGCATAAGGTGTAGAATACATCCGCCATTTTCGAACTGATTTAAAGAACGGGTATAGCCTTTAAATAAAAAACTTGTTGGGGATCGGTCAGACAAATTTTGGTACAAAAAATAAATTTTTGAATAACTGCCACTTATTACCCGATTTTAGAAATTCTATTACTGTTTGAAGTTGGGTCCCATTTAATTTATTCGAGCAAAATATCCGCCTGAAAAATAAATTTTTAAGACAGTCTGGCATTCGCGAAACCATAAAAATTATTTTTATACCCTTTACAAAAATTTAAGTTTGCGATTCCGTTTGACATTTCTACAATTTTCATTTGCGACCCTCTAAAGTACAAATATTCTGAATCAGAATTAATATAATAGTCGATTATAAAATAATTAGACTTAGAAACTCTTTCACCATTCTATTACCCCATCGATTCATGGGTTTGCAATTGAAATTCAGTAAAATCGGTTCACATATAGCAGAGTTATATCCAAAAATCCGAAAAAGCCATTGTTTTTTACAATTTTGAATGAAAACTTTTGAAAAGGATTGTTTGTTTTGCTTCAAACTTACTAAAATTATTAATTGTGGCGATTACAAGGCAAAAACAAAAATTCCCGATATCGGTCCATATATAAACCGATTTTTTTAATGAAAATGTGAAGTAAGCGAACTTAATTTTTGTTGTTGTCTAAAATCAGTCCTGGTAATAAAAGGAGGTCACTTAAATACAGAAAATGAAAATTTTCGATATCGGTCCATATATACCCGAGATATAGCCTAAATCGATTTTTCCATGAAAACATCGCGTAGGCAACCTTAAGAATTTTCTTTTACTTAAAAGTAGTTCTGATTATGAAAGGAGGTTACTAAAATATAGAAAATGAAAATTTCCGATATCGGTACATATATAACCGAGATATATAGCCTAAATCAATTTTTCCATAAAAGATTATATTTTTGGAGAGGATTATAGGGCAAAAATATATTTTCCCCGATATCGGTCCATATGCATTTCAGATTTGTAATATATACTATATACATACATACGTGACTATCGTGAAGGGTATTTTAGATTCGGCCCAGCCGAATATACTACGTTATTACTTGCTTCTTTTAATAAGTTTTGTCAACGAACTGAAAATAAACTGAAAGTTGTAAATTGTTGTAGGATTTTATATATGTCTGTGTAGTTGGATGAGTGGATTTACAAATAATCCAATGGATGGATAAACAAAGTTACAATACGACATGTCAAAAAGATATTTTTCCGGGCGCCCAAATTTCAAAGCTGTTGAGAAAACGATGGCACAATATTGATGGCCAAATCGACCCACCCTAATGGGTAGCCTTGTTTTTTTTATGATTCTCTGGTAATATTCTGTTTCGTGTCATCACATAACATTTTTATTTTTATAAATAAACTAAACTTTTTAGCAAGAAATAACAACAACAATTTATTTGAATTTATTTCGCTTTCTTTTCCTAACGGCTTAAGTTTTTCATTTTTAACATCTTTCCATATTACATTAAGCTTTTCTCTTTAGCAGTATTTTCTTACACATTTTTGTGTGTACGAGTAGCTCCATCTAACAGGGGCTATCATAAGCTGAAGAGAAAAGGTGCGGCGCTGAAATGAATGAATTGAATCACAATATCGGCATCAATTGCATCTACCGGTTTAAGTTGTTTTTATTTATTTTATTTTTTTAAGGACTTATAAAGTGCAGTCATAACAAGTTTGAGTAAGACAAGTTTAACCGTTCGACTCCTACTGTTGGAGAGTTCTTGCTGTAAGTAACATGTTGCTGGCTAAATTGAAATGCTAATAATGTTGTTTAAACTGGCCATTCTGGTGATGGGTTGGCAGATTTGGACGGGAAAATTGTATTAGTAAGGATTATCTAAGAATTTTCTAAGTTCTATAATAAACCAGTTACTTAAATATTTGTAGCTTGTCATTTACAGACGTTAAGAAAATTTACTTACGACTGTGTTTGACACAAATGACTTTACAATTTTTTACTCTTCGATTTTGTTTATTACAAAAACTGTGATATCTGTTTAATGTTATACGTCTTAAGAGTATTCATGAGTAATTAGAAGTCTAGATTGTCTTGTCGTTTTTTGTCTAAAGAAAAAAGAAAAGGAAATCAACTTAAAACCGATTACATATATATGTACAAATTGTCCAAGTAAACAGGCAAGCATCGTCACTTGTAGCGCGGATTTTATCGAAGATATATAATATGAAAACTTTTTTGCGGCTGGAATAACAACAACAAAACTCTGTTAAAAAAAAATGTAACTAATGGCTCGGTTAAGGAAGACCACCAAACTGCAGTGCACCTAAAATTGTGTACAACTTATACTTGAGATTTTATTATGGTACATTCCAACCACTTCGGTATCCTTGAATGGATGATTGAATTAACACAATGCACTATTAAGAACATTATAAAAAATACATGTGTTGTGTATGGAATATGTGTGAGTGATACGTCTAGAAAATTTGTGTGAAATACACTCACAATATTGAGCATATTTCATATATCACTCATACGCGTCCCATAAACACCACATTAATAAATTTTTGGTTCTGGGTTTAACAGATGGTACATATTAACCAAAAGGACCGATTTGTAGCTTCGTTTTCAATTTAGGTGATATTCTCACAATACAAGCAGGAGGCTTACCTGAAAGATTCGAACAGAAATAACTCAAAAAGTTGAGTGCTTTGCATGTAGAATCTCATAACAAATCGATTGCTTGTATGAAGGAAACATCACATCATGCTGATAGTTTTTCATGCCGCACAAAAATGAGACTTTAAAAGAAACAGTAACAATTATGTGGCGTTTATGTGACACGTCTGAGTGATACGTTTTGAAATTTTTTATGACATACACTCAAAATATTGAGTACATTTCATAAAAATTTTATAGACACATTACTCATACGAGTACGTGTCCCGTAAACAGCACATTACATTAGTTTGAATCAACAGCACTAAAAATTAAGAATTGCTTAGAACGGAAAATGTCTTGAATATAAACCTAAGAAAGAAGTCCAACGATGTCAAATCAAATGATCGTTACGGCCAATTAGCGTCGTCATAAGGATAACACGGACATTGAATTTCACTCGCAAAAGAACCATTGTTTTGTTGGCTATGTGGCAAGTGGCACAATCCTATTGTAACCATATCGTTCATATCCTTATCCAATTTTTGGCCATATAAAGTCCGTTATTACCTTGCGATAGCAAACACCACTCACGGTAAATGCTTGGAGGACCTTTTTGCAGAAGTACGGCCCGATGATGTCATCAGCCCATAAAATGCTGCAAACAATCGCTCTTTCGCGACGTCAATTATGCTGACAAAAGAAAAAACCACGAAGTGCCCGTGGCCCATTTACTTGTGCCTCTCTATAGTAGAAATTGTCAAACACTAAAACAAAGATATGTTAAATTGGACAAAACCCTTAACGTTAAAGTGTCACTCATAATTAACACCGCGCATTATAGTTGGACCACCCTTTAAATAAGCAAACATTGTTTATTAAGAGGAATATAAACATTTATGTATCGAGATGCAATAAGAGTTACTGTCGGCCGACTTTGAGCCGTCGCCTCCGACCTTATCTATATAATTAATAGGGAAACACTTTTTTGCAATCCCTTTTGTAGCCGTACTTCTGCACCGATTTAGAAAAATTATATATCGTTTTAAAGTTCTCTCTGCACAGAAGTGATCGAATTGTTGGAGTAACCCCAACAAACAAAATATGTGTATATGTTTGACTTAACTATATACAAGCAAAACAAAAACAGTGTGGCCAAATAGGAGTAAATAACATATTTATATGTGTATATGTTATCGTTACAAGGCAAACGAGAGCGGGAATGATTATGATAAGCTGAGATTAAATTAAGGCACATGTGAAATCAATTTACATCAGCACACCTGGCTTTACGGTCTAATCTGATGATGGACCCAATCCATGGAGTGAATTATTCACGATTCACCAGCTTCCCCGGGTGGGTTACCAGGCTCACACAGGTCCCAAATTTTCGCTATAAGTTTTTAGCCTTATAGACGAACCCCTTGTTTAAGAGCATGCAATTTCCCAGCAGTCAATAGAAGGCAAGCCTTAATGAGTTGATAGGTCGAAGCCCATTAAGGGCATCAACTCTTAACCAACTCATCTGTTGCTAGACAACAGCATCTCGGGGGTTGTTTGCCCCCGAAAACCGGCTTACATTATACCGATCAGGGAAACTAATTCCAATTCCTGCGACATTAGGTTTAAACCATAATCAGAAATTTTCAGCCAAGGTAGGCTCCTTCACCATGAGCAGCACCGAAAATCTGCAGGTAATATCTTCCGGGGGCTTTGCTGATACCCGTTCTGGCCATTTTAATCTTTGGTACGGGTTTCGGAAACCAACGCAACATAAGTCATGCGGCTTCCTAGAGTTGTGTTTAGTGGACTCCCTCCCCTTGACGCCGCTACTCTGGCATCCATACTTTTGTATATCCGCATTTGTTTACTTTCTATTACATACGTTTAGAAACATAACACACCTTCACCCTTAACAGGTTTGACTAAATAACATGTTGCAATGTGAATTCACATGTCATTTTAATTGAATGTCAAACAGACAATTGCATTTGAATTTCAATACATGCACAAAAATGGTTTCACTTACACACCCTCACTAATGTATTGCGGTGTATAAATAAAAGAAATAATAATAAAAAGTAAAAATCGGTTGCTCTAATATAAATCAAAATATATATACACCAATGCATTCATGTATATATGTCTGTATGTATTTATTGATAAGAGATGTGTAAAATCTGGCTTTATGCTACACAAAAAAAAAAAACACAAATATTTATATATTCATATTTACTACAAAATATGTGAAGGTTTCAAAGTCAGAGCTGAAAAATTATTATATTCACCGAGCTCACTGTTTAACAAATAAAAAAAAAAAGTTGATAACAAAAAGTAAATTTTGCACTGAGAAGTGTGTCAAAAAGTCCAAGCAAAGATACAATTACATATACATATTTATATTAATAAATTGCTGAGAGATATGAATCACAGAAATGCCGGTTTTTGTGTTTGGGAAATATTATTAGAAGATTTTTCTTTTTAAATTCTCATTGTTTTATTTAAAATAATGTAGTATATACATATAGTTAAATGCTTGAAAATAGTTTTCAGAGATTTCCAAGTCCATTAATGATTGGAGTAGCTCCTATAAAATATCGACATATAAACAGCTAGGAAGGGCAAAAACAAAATGTGTATATTTTTTGCTTGATATAAATATTAATAACTAATACAGTATAAAAATAGACTCAATTATTCTTTGTTAATAATATTCAGCATTAGTTCAATTTCAGTTTTTTAATATTCACATCACTTTCGGTTTATTTCAAGTACGTATTCAGGAGTACTTATGTCTAACTTTAAGTATTTGAAGCTTAATTTAAGCGCACAGTACTTGTTTGAAGAAGATCCGTACTTTTAACACCGCTTGTGCTTGATCTGAGTACAGATGGCTTGAACTTTCCTTTCAGTGTTAGTTCCGGTTAGAAATGAAAAATTATGTGGGCCTACCGGGTCTGAATCTTTTACCAAAATTATTCTCTCTGTAATGCGTTGTGCGATTCCCCCGGCAATCGACCACAAATGGATGTACCCTGTACGATGCATTCGTGTTACCTAGATGTGCGCGGATTTCGGGAGCTTTATACCTAATCTCGTCAGAGCAAAATCCATTGTAGTAACGATAGAACAGAGTAACGCACCCTACACTGCGTCAATGCTCCAGTAAATCAATAGTGCTGGATACCCTACTGCCACGGATAAGTTTCATCGCTCTACGCTGTACACGGTAGAGAAACTCCAAAATAGACTTTGAAGCGCGAGTCGTGAGAGTTGTATTCCATTTCCAAGTAGTTAATGGAAAACGAGGCTTAATGAGTTGGTATGTCGAAGCCCACTAAGAGCAACAGCCCCTAACCAACTCACTCATGTACACGGTTTGAGACAAAAACACATCCAGCTGTCATGTGGTAGAGCTGTACAATGCAGCAAGACTTATTTCCATTATTGAACCGGTAATCCAATTTTAACTGGAAAAATAAGATACTTCTTTATATATACGACTAATTAAGACTTATTAGTGTTAAGTGTTATCTTGAAAAACTGCACACCATCCATTAACGAAGCAGTTCAGCGACAAGAATGCACACCAAATGTGACAACGCGGTTCCCATTCGGTTAGCGAATCGACGCCGAGTTTTTTGGAGTTCCCAAAATCGGCTTCAGGAATTGCCAAAATCCTCCCCACTTCTCCAGAAGCAATGTGACAACTTCAATTTTAGAACTAAAGCGATTAACCGTTTATAGTTTAGATGCATGTTTCATGGCAAAAACGCACACGTTATATAAAAACCGGTTAGCGAAGTGGTTTCGATTCTTTTTTTTGGGCATTCCTAAAACGATACGAAAATCTTAATATTTATCCAAATGAAAACATTTCTATGGGATAACACTGGTTTCATTTTGGAAATTAGAAATGATTTCTTTACGAAAAGTTTTTTAGATTTTCGGTTTTTGAAGAACGGAAAAAAAAACAATTACATTCCGTTTCCGAACTGAATTGGGCTGAGTCGGGTTGTTCATTTTATTGACCGGTCACTTTCGTTCAATTACAAAAGACTGATACTTTCGTTCATTTCGTTCACTCGGTCATTCCGAACGCAAGCCGCGGCACCAAAACTAAAATGTTCCGCTCATTTATTAATCAGCACAACTGACAAATACACAAAATGAAAATAATAAAATAAAAAGTTGTGTTATAAAATATTATTTTGAAAACGCAAAAACAATTTTTAAAATCATTTAGTCGTGAATTTTAATTAAGCTTGTTTTTTATAAAAACTTTCACAAAATGATTTTTGTCTTTAAGTTAATTTTTTTTATAAGAAAGTTTAAATATGATAAAAAAAAATTTAATTAAGGACGTGTGGGAACCGGTAGCAAAGTTCTATGGTGAAAAATAATTTGTCTGTGGTAAAAAAATTTCATATTTTTGCTGTGTGAAAAAATATTATTTTTGACAACATAAAATTTTGCAAAACAGAAAAAAAATTTTAACAAAACCAATAAAAAAATAAATAAAAATAAATAAATTAAGAAATAGTTATAATAGAGCTATTTTTCAATTTAGTATTATTTGATATTTATACTTTTAATTATAAAATTTCCAATTATAATTTATTTCAATTAAATTCCTACATTTCAAATATTTCTATCCTATTGTCAAAATTTATATTAGACCCTAGAGCTAGTGAAATTTTATTCACCTCAGAAATGTCAAAATTTTACTTACGGGAGTACTTTTATACCATTTCACACACGTCCTAGAAAAACAATGATGGCATGCTGAACTTACGTATACTTTAAAAGCTATTCTTCCTAGTACATAAAATATCAACTGAAAAAAACCTGACATAGAAAGAACGAAAGAAATTTGAACTATACACTATTGTGCGAAAAGTGGTCAGTTTATTGACCGGCTCACTTCATTCACTAACATGATCTATTCAATTTAACTCGTTCGTTCATGAACGACACAGCTCTACTGATTTAAGTCATTTTGAAATTCGTCACCTCAGCTTAAACCAATATAGAGAAGTCTAATCTACATAATTTTTTTCAACAATAGATTAGTTTAGCATTGCACTAATAAAATATAGCACTACGTAATAAATATTTGCAATAATAAATGTATACTTCTTACAAGCGGACACCTTATATATGTATATTGGGCAAAAATACCCCGACAGCCAATATTCGATTTATGAGAGGTTTTACTGTATTTATGTAGGAAAAAGTTAAATAAAATGAAAAAAAGTATTCGCATCTGCATAAAAAATATTACCAATTTTGGTTAGAAATAAGCAAAAACCGCAGCTCTGAATGTTAAAAATACAAACTCAACCGAATTTTTGCCTTCGTGGTTACCGCGCAGTTTTTTATAGTGCACATGAAGATTTTTCTAGTGTCTACATGGAAGCGCGTCGCAGCAGAGTAGGTAATTAAGCTTTTGGCCTATTACTATTCAAATGATATTGGGCTTTTGGGTTATAAATAGTTGACAACGCTGGCAGAAAAATTTCATAAAGTAATGCAACAAACGTTCTCAAAAAAAAAAAATTAACTAAACTTTTTGTAGGCAACATGTTTGCATAAATGCAAAAAGTTCGACGCGACATGTTGCGAATGAAGTAGCATGGCTAACATTTTGTTGCGACTTGGGTTGCAAATGTGCATGTGGCAAATTGTAATTTCAAACATATATTGTTATTCATTATTTTGTTTTTACGTTCCACCATGCAACCTTAAAAATTTTAAAGAGGAAGTTACATACATACATACTTGCATATATTTTTAAGAGTAAAACCTATAAACATTGGTTAAATGTCTGGCTTTCGCTGCAAAAACAAAACATTACATACACATACGCACACATAAACTTAGGCAAAAGAGCTCATATTTGGCTATTTACTGAGTGAGAACTTATTTATATGCTCACAAACACACCAATTGCATTGGAGTGCATGAGAGAGTTGATTTGTTTTGCACAAGAGGCAACAAAATCAAACGAGCAAAATAAGTAGGACTGATTCTATTGATAAAAAAACCACCAAATGGGGGACAAGTTGACGTCAGTAAATGCTATACATATACTTACATAGTAATAACACAAAAAGGAAGGGGGCCGATAAGCAGGAATATGAAATATTTGGCAAAGTGTAACAACATTCTTAAGATACTAATATGGTACAAGTACTAAAATAAACGACTCAAAAACTATAAGCGTTTCTATTGCAACATCTGTCGTAAATGTTAAAAAAATCATTACATAATTTTACTTCTCAATTTAGTTATTGTAACTTATTAGTTCTGTTCATTTTTAATAAGCAAAGTATTATTTTTCAATATAATTATTGAACTGCAATACAAAATTTTGCCACCTCGAAACTAAGAGCTTGGGCATCTTTAACCTTTCTAGTAAGCAGTACTTGGGGCAAGGGACTCTTGTCTGACCCAGTATTTTCAAAATTCGTCACTCTGTATAAGTTCATGGTTATTAAACCTTAATACTTTTTGAAAAGCCAAACGTAATTGACCAAAATAATTTTTGGTTAGCGCTTATTTTATATCATGAAATGAACTTAGTAGCTTCAAATCTAGGGAATTATTTGCAACTATTTTCTGGAGAGAAATGTCATAACATCATTTAATTCATGATAATTTTAAAATTGTTTTTATTTTCTTAGAGATCGAAGGAAATGATTACAAGTTATTATTGTTTTATCATAACAACTTAAGTTAAATTTTAAAATATAAAATTTTTATTGATTAGTAATATAAAATTTTTATTTGCAAAAATATTTTTTCGTATTATTTACAAAATTTTGTTATAATTTTAGTATATTTTCATTGAAATATAACCTATAAAGTTTTTTAGACTTACCTCGACTTAAGATATTATAATATAATGCTCAGATATTATAATATAGATGTTATAATATATGTATATACTGTTCAGTACAGACAATAAATTTTGTTTTTATTTTTGTTTTTCAAAATAATAATTATTTTTTTATAAGTTTTTATTTCGTACCCTTCTTTACTTTACTTTACTTCCAATAATTGAGTTTTTATTCGCTATTTTAGCTTCTAAACATTGATACCAATAAAAATTTATAAATAGCTTGTTTTCTATGTTTCCCAGCCATCTATATGTCGACATTTCATAGGAGCTACCTTATTCATCAGCAGACCTTGGAAATCCTTGAAAGATATTTTCAAACATTCAACCTTATATCCTAACAATCTAAATAATATTTACCTGTCAAAACATAAAAAACAAGCTTTTCCATTTATAAACGTCTCTAACATTTCTTTACACCTTTCAAACAAATGAACAACCGTTGGTTGCTACGATTTGTTTTTTGAAAGTATCGAAGAGCAGAGAACAATAATAGATGGCTGGGGAACATAGAAAACAAGCTATTTATAATTTTTTATTACTTTATTTCCCTTAGATATTATACAATTGTGTCAGCCTGTAACGAATCAGTTTGCATGCGTACTTTTGGTATAGAGTTGATATCTCTCAGCAATTCGGTTTTATCTCCCAAATCGTCGCAAAACGATGTTCTTTCATGGGTCGCTTAAAGCAAAATTTGGCGAAATTGTTGGCTGAAGCAATATTGGGATGTTGTTTTCAGACAAAAAAAATTACGAACAAGCAGTAATAAATGAGCACTTTTCCCTCCTTTCTCCCCCTATAGCTTATTTTCTTAGCTCTAGTAAAATGCATTGCATATGTAAGGATCATCGCCTAAGTACTGATCCAAAATAAAAAATAAAGAAATTGACTAGACTAAGAACATATCGCACTGATTCCTCTAAAGAGAGTCAACTCAATATTTTACAGTTTTCACTTTTTACAAGAAATCGATAAACCGTGGTCCTGCCTACCCACTGTCAAAATCTTACATAATTTTCGCGACTCTTTTGCCAAAAAAGAAAAAAAAATACAGTTGTATCCATAGTGCAGTTATTAGGTTAGGAGTTGTTGTACTACATACATAATATTTTGTTTGTGTAGAAATAACGCCGTCAAAACCAAGAAAATGAAGAAAGAAAAGTTTATTAAAAGAAAATGATCAAAGAAAATTAATATAATTGTTTTTATAAATTGTTTGCAACGCATTTTAATTTTTGAAAACTTTTTTTATTACGTTTCTTTTGCACTTTTTTAGTTTTTCACTTCAGTTTGTGTAAGCGTAAACAACTTTTGACACGCCCAAGTTTATGAAACAAAAAATTATCACCTGCGTTAGTGATGCCACCTGGTCAATTGCACCATGGCTGTACAGCTTTAAACACATAGACGACAACAGACAGCAATCTGTCAAAAATAAAATACATGTGTTTAAATGCACACGATTATTTTAACGACATCACAGCAGCACGACTTCACAACAGCATTTGCTGCTGCTGCCAACTTAGATTAATTTCTATTTTCGTAAGCAACAAAAGGTAAATGCAGTGCCTGCCATTATAAATATAAATTGGCAGCAATAAAAACTAAAATTTGTTTGAAATATTTAATAGAAATACACATCATATAAATAAAAGAAACAAATAAATTGATGAATTTTTACAACTTTACGTGATATTATTACGTTTTCAGTCAGTAATTTTAATTTTATTCATGTAAAATATATATAGCACCTCTAAAATTTGCATTCCTTATATACACATAGTACTGCTGCTGTCTTGAAAATAATTATGTTGCTGACGAGACGGCAGCATTTGAAGCTAACTTCATTTGTAGCCGTGAAGTTGTGAAGTCTGCTGTCGTCTATGTGTTTAGAGCTTATCTCTCTTCATGATATAAAAGTAATACCAAAAAAAAAACAGTTTTTTTCCTCTACTGAAAATTTGTAAATTTTGAGTTGGCGTTCGTTAGAGGAACCAGTGCGATATGTTCATCACAAGTGCAGAACCATAAAAAAATCGTTAACCGAAACCACATAGCCCCAGAAAAGTTTAAATTCACCTTTTCCATACGAACATTAAGTCTCGGATGCCAAATATATCATTAAAGATTTATGCAGATTTTTTTTTAAGGCAATCAATAAATCCCTCGAGCTGGAAATAGCTCCATTTGCAATAAACTAGCATTAGAGACTTAAAAGTTTCCACTAAGATTGCTAAAAGTGTTTCACAAAAATAAAAAAAAGTTTTTCACAATAATAAAATTATCAATCTAACTAGCTTTGAGTACTTTTAAGCTTAAAACGTCCACAAAAGGTACCAAACATTTATTATTTGCTAGTGCCAGACCTTATCAAAGCAATAACAAGAGCATGCAGCAAAGAATGTGTATTGTGTATAAATAGTATGCGAATATATAAGAGAGTGAGTGTTTGTGCAATATATTAAATGCATGTGCAATTTAACAGTAAATAGAGAAAAGCTCACAAGTCCCGGCAACTAGCAACAACTACAAATCAAACAACCGAATGGCCAACCAACAACTATTTATTCAAACAACAAACCCAACCGAACAAAAACAACTGATCAGAAAACAACAAAAACTTGTCGTTGGGGTAATAGATTTTTGCGTCAACTTGTAGGTGCAAAAAAAAACACAGAGTAAACAAAGTCCGAGGAAAATGAAAGAGAAAATAAAAATAATGTAGAACAAATAGAACACTTTAGAAGAAGTAAAATGTAAATGCACACACATGCATATGAATGGATGTCGCTGTATACAAACTTTATGGCATAGTCTCACAGTTCTTTTCATCACCTTCAACGTGATGGTTCGCTATTATAGTTTGTTATCGGCTTACAGCGTGTGTAGTTGTCGTCGTTACTTAGCTGTTATCATCGTCAACGTTGTGCTTTTGCTTACTTTCGAGCGATTTAAGTCCAGCGTATTTGTTTTATGTCATCGCCGCGTTTGACATTGACACACAACAACTGCAACAAAGCAAACAAACCTACTTAGGAGCTTTTGAAGCACTAGTGTTTATTTTTGCCGCTCAATACGTGTTTGAGTATGGGTGATGATAATTCTCTTTTATTTCTATATAGATTGTAGCACTTATTTGTAAGACCTTATACGAATAAGTGTTTGTGTGATTTATAGAAAAATGACTTCTCTAGTAACTTGAACCGTGTGAGTTCTAAACAACAACATGTCAGCAAACAATGAAGAAAATAGGGAATCTGAAAACAAACACAACCAACAACAACCAAATCCAATGAAAAATACAACTGGGACTCGGTGTGTGTTGTTTGAAGGCAGACGGAAAAGTTTTCTGTTTTATTTTTTAATTTTTTGATAACTTTTTATACCTACTTCACTTTTTATGCGTTAGAATTTCCTTATACGAGTAATAATGAGTGTAGCTTCCTATTATTAATTTCTTAGATGTACTGACAATTTTGGAAGTTTTTTTGTTATATCTTATACCTTGTTCAGACATACACCATTATTGAGATAACCCTAATTAAAGCCTTAATTGAGCTAACTGTTTCATACGAAAATCCAGTTAAGTTATTGAACAATTAGTGGATAATTGTTATAAATCACTGCTATTGCAGGTATGTTTAGTGAGCAAAACTATTCACAATAACAACTAAATTTAAATTATTTCACAAAATAATGTAGTGAACCATGTTCAGTAGGGCCACTCTCTATTGCGATGCGAAAGAAAAATGGTTCGTAATCGAAGAATTGGTACTCTGTATTGCGTTTTCGTATTTTCCTTTCGCATTTAATTTTTCCCTTTCGCACATTTTATTTTATCGTTCTTCGCTATTGTTTATTTTGTGCTATCGGTGCTGCTTGATTTTCAAACTATTTCCCGAATAAGATTGCGCAAACGGCACAGAGTACCAAATTATACTCTTATCACATTTACCTTTCGCATCAAACTTATTTTCGTATCGTAATAGAGAGGGGGGTTACCCCACTTTTATATTTTTCTCTTTATGTAAGTCTATTTTGAAATTAAAAGTCTATCACACTAACTTGGACAGCTCTATGTTTTTTTTTATATAGAAGAAATCTCTAATTAAGAGAAGAATTTTCCCCATTTATGTAAATTTAGAAACCCAAATTTGCATGACTAAAAAAATATATATTTTTGTTTCCAGCTGTCAAATGCTAATTCAGTAAGCTAAGTTTTGTATGTGTCAAAGACAAAACAATATTGCTCAAATATTGTCTCATATGTCTGAACACGCTATTACGCATCTCTTGCTTGCACGCACTGAACGCCCTCATTCTTTTATAACAAGCGATCTTGATGATTATCGGACAAGTTTAGGCGGAACACTCTCTTTATATTTCTCTCCTGAAGCATCGCGTATTATGTATGCTTCCTGCCATTTTAATGGGTGTGTTTTTTCCGAACAGCACTTCGGGGAAAGGAGTTTATCAAAGAGATGTTGAACAGGATGGGTTTGTTCACCGTATACTATATTTCATATAGTATATGTATTTCAATAGGGTAATATATAGCATAACAACTCATGCTTGTCTTTAATAAAAAACTAGAACGAACATAACTAGTACAAACATGAAGTTAATAAGAAAACATTCATTAATTTTCGCACATAACACATTTTTTAAAATAAGATTTCATTTAATAAAAGGTATTTTGAAATTTCCTCTCATATACTATATTTAATAGTTATATACGCATGATGGTACTAAACGCTTTTCTTTTTCTTGGACCAGTACTCAGGGGATGACCCCTACATTTGCAGTGCATTGTACGGGAACTAGGAAAATAAGTTATGAGGCAGAGGAAAGAGGGAGCAGTTTTTATGAAGCAATAACAACATGAAATAATCACAGGTCCGTAGTAGGTCGAGGGCGGATTGATATTGAAGTCACCTAATAAGTAGGAAAAAAAGTTGTTTGTATTTCGCAACATAGTCCACTTTTAGCTCAATACACTTAGTAAGACAATATATCAACTCTTTTAATACCATCTGAATAATACGATTTGGGGGCGCTCGTCAAAATGTGCGTAAGATTCGGTTATTACTTCTTCGTTTGAGATGAACCTTTTTCTAGTCCCTAAAATAAACCAGAGAAAGAACTCAGCTGTATAGTAACATATTTCAATGATAGAACTAAAAATAAGTTACATGTTTTTTGGAAAAAATTATTTCATATAAATATGTTTTCCTGAATTTTTCCAATAACGACAAAACGGCAATACTTGATCCATAGTTTGTTTCATATATTACTTTAAGTCAATTATTTTTCATCAGATACAAACAAATTATATGAACAAGGAATTAAAAAATAAATTGCGCTAATTTTTGTATATTTAACTTTTTCAACTACAAACATAAAGCAATTTTTAATAGATTTTTACGCTGTGACGACATTTTGAAAATTAACTGCACTCGTCTGTGTAAACACAAAAGTAGGTTGCGAGACATTCGAGAATTTTTCGGACAGTTTCAATAATAATATGTATTCTGAACTTACTGTAAATTACTTGTATGTGTTAATGCAGTGTTAAGGCCCTAATTCACTACACGAAACTGTTTCAAAAGTGTGACCGACTTGAAAAAATCGCTTCAAAATGGCATTGTAGGCCACACTATTATACAAGTATGATTGAAATAATTTATATACACAATAAAACATTTAAAAACTTTTATTAACATCATAATTTTACATTACTTAAATTTTTTCCTCGAGGTACCAACAATATTTTCATATTTTTCACAATATATACAACACTGATCGCACAGAAACCATAATGTTTTGAAAAATTTCATAAAATTTTTCAAATCGCACGATTTGTCAAAAACTCTGTCGCACGGTTGAATTTTTAGTTCCTTTTCAGCACACATGCTTTATTTAGTAGATCGCACGATCGTGTATGATAGTGTAGCAAGGCCTTAAATGTGATCTACAAAAATCGTCAAAACAGGCCTTAAGTCGTCAAATCCTCAAACACCCAAAATTGTCAAAATGACGGTAAATCGTCAAGTATAGCAACCGTGCTTGTCAGATCTGACAATCGTCTGAACAGAGATCAACATTTTTGGCAGAAAAGAAATCGCCATTATTATCTCAGGCGGCCTTCTTTACCTGCATACGGACGGAAACCCCCTAAATAGATTTTAAAGCACCGGTCCAAGCCTGAGTGAACCTGATAGGTAAGAAGATGTTTGTGCAGGAATCTTGCATTTCCTAGTTAGGCTGTTTCCTCGCTTTAAATAATTTATTAAGAGCAAATTTAGATTGCCATTGACCTATTGAATAGAAGTGTTCTATAAAATTTTAATTTTAAATTGCTTTTTATAATAAAAGTGCTCTTTAAACTTTTAATTTTAAATGACTTTTCATAAGGCTCTCCTATATTTACTAATAAATACTAGCATGCCCATACATACGAGTACATATGTATCTATTTATGTACGACTGAATATCAGATGGATGGTCGCCTTAAAATCAAGCAACCCAACAGACATGCATGCAGTCAGGAAAGGTTTTAATAATCGTGTACGAGTATTTCTTTATACAAACTTACAAGTACTTATAAACGTTCATACACTTCATACGTTCGTATGTTCATTCATCTGTCTGACAGACTGACTGACTGTCTTTCCGTCTGACTATCTTTTCATTCATCCATCCAACACATTTGCACAGCCGACAAACAATCTAACCATACCAAACCAAACCAAAACCAACCCAGACCCATCCAACCAACTATTATTATTATATTGTGATTGTTGTTGTTGTTGTTCGTGGACTTTTTTCTCTTTGGCTTTGCTTCTTCTTGCCGTTTTATTATCATACTTTACATAGCTTTTGTATTTATTTCCTTTTGCATTTGCTGCTGTTTTTCAACAAACTAATACAATATTATTTTGCATTTTATTTTGCGTGCTTTTCCTCTTGGCTGTTCATAACACAGCCAGCCAACCAGTCAGTTAGTCAGCCTGCCGGCCAGCCACGAGTTGGATCTTGTTTTCTCAGTACATTTTCGCAAACTGCACAGTGCACAATCGGTGTTTTTTTTTTTGCTTAAACGGTAGTAAAGTGTTTCTAAGCTGCGCATTAAGCCCCCCCAAACGAAAATCAATTGAGCCAAAAAAAATAAATAAAAAAATTAAAACAATTTTATTTTGTTTGTCCGTCTGCATGTCGGTCGGTTGTTTATTGATGATATTCGGGAAGTTTATAAATATTCGCCTTAAAAATATAAAAAACGGAAAAAAAGTGAAAAAGATTTTTTTGACAAACGAAATTCAACTAAAAAGTGCATAAGAAAGAAAAATAAATAAACAAAATTGAAAAAAAAAGCCGACGGCTCTTGAGATTGAGATTTCTTTTATCATAAAAAAAATGTGAAGAAAATTTTAATAAAAAAAAAATTTACTTTTAAAAGTGTACACAGTAAAACAATTTATTGAATTGTATGTAATTATACTATATAATATTTCTTCGATAAAACTTTGATAAAATAATTGTAAAAAGCTAGAATTTATCGCAAATAATAGTTTTAAACTTAAATAAATGTTCGAGTATTCGTAAGCAATGGGATTATAAGTGTTTATTAAGTTAAAACAAATTGTGTGAGTTTTAGTGTATTAAAAAGTAATATTAAAACAATAAAAAACTATTTTGAAAAATACATAATTATAAAAATTTTGCGAAAATATATTAACACCCTTAATTTATAATTACTTTACTTTAAAATCGAAAGGTATATTTAGAATTCAGGCAAACTCTTGTTTAAGCATATTCAATATTTCTAATCTAATCTGAATTAAAAACTGTAATAAGGTCCTCCTGAAATTAAGACAAGATTTGAATTAAACAGAAAACACAGTTTTTAGTCTTTTGGCTGTAAGTTTTTAATGAAACATAAAGTATATAGAACAGGGTTATCTAAAAAATAGCAAATTAGCAAGTGATCTCCAAGACTTTGCATAAACATATGCATTCGTTTGTCGACCTTTTCAACGTACTTTTTGCATTAAGGTGGCTGAATTTCGTTGATGCTTCAACACTGCACTATGGTCGAGATCAAGATTTTAGCGGCAAAAAATACTTCCCAGCAAAGTTATATTCATCAAATTTGGTGTGTAGACTTCTAATTATAATCTAATAAAAAACACAATATTGGTGTCATAATTTTATAGTGAAATTGTTTATGTAGCAAATTTTCAAGCCCATTTTTAAATCAAACTATTTTTTGTTGATTATATGTGTTTTTTAAACCAAAAATTTTGTATCAAGTTTATTTTTTCTTATAAAACATTAGATTCTTTCAGCTTTTTTTTCATCTTGAACTAGTATTCAGGGGATGACCCCTACATATACAGTGAATTGTACTGGAACTAGGAAAATAGGTTATGATGAGGAGGAAAGAGGTCCAACACCTTCCACACTACAAGGCAATAAAATGCATTGAAAAGAAATT
Organism: Thecocarcelia acutangulata; assembly: GCA_914767995.1. Taxonomy (NCBI): domain Eukaryota; kingdom Metazoa; phylum Arthropoda; class Insecta; order Diptera; family Tachinidae; genus Thecocarcelia; species Thecocarcelia acutangulata. Next base: position 30,538,230 of record OU612094.1, on the reverse strand, counting down.
AATATTAAACATATAAAGAAAACACGGATAACAGTGAAAAAGAAAAAAAAAAAACACAATAACTAATAAAAATAGTGGTCGGGACATGCCCCCCTTTTTTCAAAGTAGTGGCAAAACGTACTTCCTGGTAAGCTAGCTTCACCACTATTGTTACGAGGGTGGTTCTGAAACTTCTTAGCCTATCAATATAAGAGAATAGTTAGTTTTTCAAAAATATTTTTAATTTTCAATATAATCTCCTGAAACTGCAATACACTTAGTCCAACGCTTTTCTAGCAATTCTATCCCTTGATTAAAATTGTTTTCCCCAAGGTCTTCAAAATAGTGATTTACAACTGTATTTGCATCTTCATTTGAGGTAAAACGCTTGCCAGCAAAGAATGTTTTTAGATGTGGGAACAGGTAAAAGTCACTGGGAGCTGAATCAGGAGAATAAGGTGGGTGGTCAAGCAACTCGTACTTTAATTCGCTGATTTTAGTCATTGTTACAACACTCTTGTGCGCTGGTGTTGTAAGCCAGGACGTTTTCCTCGAATTTGTACATTTAATTGATCCAAAAGGTTGCAATAGTACCCTGAATTTATTGTTGCAGATAGTCAATCAATAAAATAACTTTGAAGTCCCAAAAAACTGTTGCCATAACCTTACCAGCCGATTGAATTGTTTTTGCCTTCTTTGGGGCACTTCCTCCAGCTTCTGTCCATAGTTTGGATTGTTCTTTTGTCTCTGGAGTATAGTGGTGGATCCATGTCTCATCAGCAGTTATGAAACGACGCTTAAAATCTATTTTATTTTGCTTAAAACGATCCAAACAAACTTGAGAAATGTTCATTCTTATGCGTTTTTGGTCGACTGTTAACAAATGCGGCGGCAACCATCTTGCAGAAAGCTTTTTCATCTGTAGTTCATCATGCAAAATTAAATGGACCTGATCATTTGAGATGCCCATGATATTAGCTATTTCACGCCATATACCATATCCTGCACTTTGGCTACAATTTCTGTTGTTGTTGCTGTTTTAGGACGTCCACTACGTGGTTCACCTTCAATGCTTGTACGACCACGTTTATTCAGCAACCCAATTTTTTACTATTGCATATGAAGGAGCACTTTCACCTAACACATTCACCATTTCATTATGAATTTCTAGTCCCGATAAACCTTTTTTATGTAAATATTTAATGACACCACCCATTTCTAATTTGTATATTGTAAAAAATCTCGAATGCGTCTTTTGTGAACACCTGTTTTTATATAAAGGAGTTACCAGATCGAAAAAAAAATTTAACATATGTTCATAGCAGAGATGGAAGTTTCCAACTTCTACTAACAAAAAAGTAGCTTGAAAACAAATGAGAGGCACATGTCCCCGTTTTCCTATACCAACATCCCCTACGCCTCCCGACAAAGAAAAACTTGAGAGAAAATGAGCTGTCTACCGCCACTATTAAACAAATATTGAAAGCAACCAAGAATTCATTTATTCTTTAATTCATAAATTTATAATTTTACAGAAGTTATTAATGATTATGGTTTAATCTGAAAATAACCAAATAATGAATACTTATCCTCGAAAGATATAAAGCTTAATTAATCATGGTCTGGCTTTTCGTTTTCATCCGCTTCTAATTCCAATGGGTAATTATTTAATGACTCTAAGCAAACTTCAAAGTCAAAACTATACAAAACTATATATACAACATGTTTTGAGAACGCGCGATCTGAAACCGCAAGGCTTTCTGAAAAACGCTTAATTCAATTTTAGGTGTTCTAATGAACGCGCGTTTTACTGGCGTTTCAGAGTTTTTTTTATGAAAAAATACAACATGTATTTTTATGTATAAATATATAAAACAAAAAAAAATTTTACACCAAATAGAGACATTTTTTAATTTGTTGTTTTTTTTTTATTGAAAATTTTAAAAATTATGTTGTAAATATATTAAATTTTAGTTGTGAATAATTTTATTTCCTTTTGCAAGTTCAGTTTTAGCAAATTCAATCAGTTCACTTCAATATAAACATAAGTTGAAGTCGCCAATTTTAAGCGATATTCGTTTTTCAGAACACCTATTTGGCGATTTCAAATCGCAAAACCACACTTCTTGCGTTATACGTTTGTCAGAACACCTATTTGGTGTTTTCAAATCGAAAACGCAAAATTTAAGCGATTTGTGTTTCTCACAACATGGCTGAAAATTATAATTGTAACACATGGGCTGAACAGTGCCGGGTCTAGCAAAGAAAACACAGTTTTTTTGTTTCAAAATTAGCTTTATTCATCAGCGTAATTTCCATCAAGAGCAATGCAATCATTCCAGCACCGCTCTAACATTTCAATATCACTTTTGTAAAATGATTTATCTTTTGCCAAAATAGGTCTCAGTTCAATCGTGCGAAATTTCTTACCGGCGAACATTTTTCAGGTCTGCGAACAGCCAGTAGTCGCTGGGAGCCAAATCTGGCGAATGCGGTGGCTGTGGGTGCAAGTCTAAGTTCAATTCATATAGTTTTGCCATTGTTTTGATTGACTTGTGACACGGTGCGTTGTCTTCATGAAACAAATTTTTTTTCTTTGCCATATACGATCGATTCTTTGCAATTTCGGCCTTCAGACGCTCCAACAACGCTATATTATAAGATTCACTTTTAATGGGGTTTCCTTTCTCAAGATAGTCGATGATTATTACATCCCAAAATACCGAGGCCATAACCTTTCCAACCGATTGTTGTGCTTTCGGGCCCTTTGAATGAGGTTCACCAGTTGCTGTCCACTCAGATGACGATCGTTTTGATTCCGGAGTGAAGTGACGGATCATTGTCACATCGAGGCGAAAATTCCATATTGTTACGTTTAATCATGGCCAAACACTGCTCAGAATCATCAACACGTTCTTGGTTTTGGTAAACAGTGAGCAAACGCGGCACCCACTTTCAACAGAGCTTTCTGATAGTCAAATGCTCAATGCAATATAAAGCGAACTTGTTCTTTTGATATCTTTACGATGTCACCTAACTCACGTAACCTCACTTTACGATCTTTCAAAACGATTTTGTGGATTTAATGTTTTCTGGTTTTACCACCTCATTTAGACGTCTACTGCGTTCTGCATCTTCGGTGTCTCTACGACTAAGTTTGACGTCAGCAAACTAACGTTTTATTGTTGTTTCTGATGGAGCGGAGTCCCCATAACACTTTTCAAACCATTGCTTCGCTTGAACGGTATTTTTTCCCATCAAGAAGCGGTGTAAAATTAAAACACGAAATTGTATTTGATCCATTGTTTTGAAAATAACAAAAGTATCGTCACTCTTAGCACAATAACTCGCAAGCTAATGAATAGAATATCATGAAATTTTAACAGCATTTAAACATTTTGAAGGTTAAGCTACGTACACACAATTGTCAGATCTTACAATATTGCCAGTAAAATTGTCTGAAAATGTATTACAACCGTGTGAACTGCCAATTTTTAACTTATAACTTGGTCAGCAAAACCATTGTCAATCAATTGTAAGACGACAATGTTGTCAGGCATCTGACAATCGTGAGAACACTTCGTTGGCATTGCCAGATAATTGGGTGGTATTGTACTCGTAAGCTCAGTTTTAAATGTATAAAATTAATGCACCTGACAATGGCATCATTGTCAGAAAAAAGTTTGATGGGCAACACTGCCAAACAGATGGTTGTTGAGATACATAAGTGGCAATGCCTTACAACATGTCTGGCAATTTTTTTCATCTAACAATCTGACAACCGTTTGAACTGACAATTTTTTTTTTTTCTGGGACCAGTACTCAGGGTATGACCCCTACATATGCAGCGCATTGTACTGGAACTAGGAAAATAGGGTACGATGAGGAGGAAAGAGGGAGTAATGTTCGCGAAATGTTAACGATAACAACACGAAAGACTGAAACAAACTCTATTCCAGCATTTAAAATGTTGGAATTAAATTAGTTAAAACTGATCAGTGCCCAGTGTATATACCTTCGACACTGCTCAGATTAGCAAAATTTAGTCCAACACCTTGCACACTACAAGGTAATTAATTTTGTTGTCAGATGAATTATTTGTCAGACCATTGACCATGAAATTGTAAGATTTTCTTACGGTCATCTGAACACACAATTTACTTCATTGTGACTACATTGTCAGCATGTTGCCAGATCTTACAATATTGTAACATCTGACAACCGTGTATAGCTTTAGTATTAACTGAAAAAAAGGTGACTGCAATAAAACTAGCACAATCTATGTGTTAGACCCTGGATTTGTAAACCCAAGTAGTATGTGTATATCACACGACTAAACAGAATGTTATAGCGAAAAGAAAAGAGTACTCAAACTCAGTAATAGGGAAATTGCGTAGACTATTAATAATTCTATAAATTCCAAAACAGTTAAAAATTTATATTGTGTGTGACACAAACAAAAAAACATCTAAACATGTTTACATTCGCACACATTCATCAAATATATAATTGCCATTGTGCAGTTGTTGGTCGTAGCAGTTAAAGCTTATTATGGCAAATATTTGTTTAGTACGAACGAACCTACCCTAATAATAACCAAAATATATATGCTTGAAAATAAGCAGTTACTTCAAACTAAAGATTTGTGAAGCTACTCGTAAACTCCTCCTACTGAGACTGTATTTCCAAAAACAAAAATATAATTGGTTTCTTCTTGCTTTGTATTGGATTTTTAAGGAAACACCGTGGGACAAAATATTCATGTTTGAAAACTATGCGGAAAATTCATTAAATTAGACATTAGAGTTCGTCAATGACAAAATAAAAATACAAAAAAAGAAAGATTGAAAATTATGGGGGGAAAAATTACAGAAATAAAAAGAATACTTATATTTAAACATAAACGGCCACAGATGTTCTAAAAATGAAGTTTAACTATTGAACAAAAAAAAAAAAAAAAATTAAGTGCTAAATAAAAAAAGTGTTTGATCCAATAATATAATTTAAATGATTTGCAAAGTCGAAACTTCAATAAAAAAGGATAAGTACATACAGTTTATTGGTGTTATTATTCGGTGAGATGTGGCCCTCATCGGCCACTTGCATTGCGACCATTGCAGGTCTATTGTGCGTCCCCTTGTCCCATTAGGAGTTAAGTAAGTCAAGAAATCGAACTAGCTCATTTATTGGGAGTGATAGTAAGTCCCCTTCATTCAACGTATGCGCTTGTAGCAGCCGGTATCTTCTGTGTCTTAAAGCTCCACAATGGATGATCAAGTGCTCCATTGTCTCCTTTTCCTCACCGCAAATAACCAACCTGTACAGGTGCTTTAGGCAGGTATAATGACCTTCATTGGAAGTGTTAGTTCACTCAATGTATGTATCTTCTGTGTCCTAAAGCTCCACAATGGGTGATCAAGTGCTCCATTGTCTCCTCTTCCTCGCCGCAAATGCCCAACCTGTATAGGTGCTTTAGGCAGGTATAATGACCTGTAAGTGCGCCTGTCAGTATTCTGAGGCTTTTCTTATCTCGTTTTAGAGCACATTCGGCCCTATTTGCATTAAAGTTTAGAAATTTCTTGGAATGTTCGAGATCAGCTGTCTGGTTCCAATGTTGCTCAACAATGGACTCCGCCCATTTCTTCATCTCCTCATTAAGGAGGTACTTGTTGAAGCCAAATGTTATAGTGGGGCCAATAAAAGTCCCCTCTTCTCTTTTTTGGCGTAGATATCAGCCATCTCATTGCCACAGTGCCCCTCATGTCCTGGCACCCATGTTAGGGTAACCTGGTTCTGGTTTGCCAGTTCATTTAGCCCGTTGTGACAAGCCAGTACTAGCCTGGACGTGAAGACACAACTGCTCAGGGCCTTTAGTACTGATTGGCTATCAGAGAATATTTTGATAAACACTGCCTTGTGTCTCCTATCGAAGAGTATTTCCACCACTTTCCTTATTGCGTATAGTTCCGCTTGGAAGGTTGTGGTGTCTTGACTAAGAGTAAAATACTTGCGTGCTCTAGGCCCCATTATACCCGCCCCAACTCCTTAGAGCTTTTTGCATCCATCCATGTACCACTTTTGTGATCCATCCCGCAATTACCTAAGGATTCGTGCCCCATTCATCCCACTGTTGGGAAGATTATCCCAAACTTCTTAATAAAGGAGTTAGTCGAATCTATAAGGTCACTGGTTTGAGACATGTCGATTACGTTTCTGATGCTCTTTAGGATTGCCAGATGACCAATAAGGTTTCCTGTCTTTAGTTTTTCCCTTTGCTAGATTGAGATCGCCTGAGTGATCGCCTCTTTTTCAACAACCACGTTAAGCGGTGTTAGGTTCAAGAAAGCTTCCATGCCTGTCGTTGAAGTGGTTTTCAGCGCCCCTGTGATACAAAGGCTTGCAAGTTCCTGAACTTGTTTAGTTTTTTCCCACCTAGAGCCCCGTATAGAATAGTGGGTCTTACCATTTGAGTATATAACCAGTATGCCATCTTAGGGCTTAGGCCCCAGAATATATCCCGTAGTTCTTTAGCAGTCCAGAGGTTTATTGTTGCCTTACTTATAATCGCTTCAAGGTGCGGCTCCCATGTGAGTATTAGTACATACAGTTTAACTTCAATGTAAAAAATCTGAAGGGGTTCCAAAAATACTTTGTTCAAGATAGTGGCTCAATGTACATACTCGTAGATACATATGTCTGTCTCAGAAAATTTTTTTTACAATAAGTTCGACTTAATACAGGGCGTACCCAAATTAAAGAAAGATAATAAATAAAAGAAAAGTAGCGACGTGTGAAAAAGAAAAAGCTTGATTTTTGTGTTTTGACAGGTATTAATAAATTATTTTTTGTTTTAATTCTCAATAATTTATTTACATTGTTGGGTCATAAAGTTGAATGTTTGAGAATATCTTTCAAAAATTTCCAAAGGCTACTGATGATTAGAGTAGCTCCTATGAAATGTCGATGTATAGACAGCTGGGAAACATAGAAAATATATGTTTATAATTTTTTGATTGGTATCAATAATAGAAGCTAAAAAATAAAAACTCAATTGTTGAATAACTGTCAACCATAAAAATCAAGTATTTTACTTCTGATCATATTTTTTATGTTTGAAAATACTTTGCTTGAAGGCTTTCAAGTCTCCTGATGTTTAAGGTTGCTCCTATGGAATATAGACATTTTCGATAGGTATAAATATTAGTAGTATATAAATTAGATAAGAACAAACTCAATTGTTTAAAATAGAAAACAAAATTTAAAGCTCTAAGTTATTTGGAGTTATACAAAATACAAATATATAACTGAGAGATAAAAGCAAAACAACGCATTATTCATATAGAAAAGCAAAATTTAATAATATTTTAATATTAAAATTAACAAATAATACTTAATAAAAATCAGAAATTTTTAAACAAGAAACGATTATTTTTTAGTTTTTTATACAAAAATATATTAAAGAAATTTTTCATCATACACAAATAGCATACCAGATAAAAGAAAATAAGCAACAAATTGATTGTAGTTGGAAATTATAAAAAAATAAAACATATTTTTAAACAACAAATCTAGCAAAAAAAAAAAAAATAAAAATCTCTAAAAGTGCAGAAAAAATCAACAGTCGTATATTAAACTCCTCAAAAAAATAAAAATTTTATAAATAAATAAATCACAAAAACGAAAATTTATTTTCTTGGTGTTATTTTAAACTTGATATTGGCATCATTAAAATCAACAACAGCATCTTGTTAAAAAGAGATCAGAAAAATGCAACAGCAAATTTAAAGGTAATTTGAGATCTCATGTCCGATCAGCATTAAAAAAAAAAATGAATTCAAAAATCATTAATACAATAACCTAAATTTAAAACAGAAGTAAAACTTAAAATTTTTTACAAACTTATGTATGTATATGTATAATATATTTTTTAATTAACCCTACAGTACGGTTTTTCTATGCAAATGTTCTTTAAAAAATAACAAGAACCGCGAACTAAATGAAAACGAGAACTTTGTGCTCTACTAAGCTGAATGGTTGTACATTAGCCTCAATCAACGCCATTAGAGCGTTATCAAAAGTTGTTTTGCGATCTATGTCTGAAAGGTAGGATTCAAGTCTTTTAAAAATTGATAATACTGTTATTCCCCCCGAGGATCAGGTTTTGCCTTGGCGTACACCAAACCAGGGCACTCTGCTTTCTGTGGCATAGAGAGGTAAAAGTTCCTCGTTTGTTGTAACAACTAAAACTCTAGCAAGCCGCATGACTTATGTTGTATTGCACTTTCGAAAGTCCGCAGAGCGGCGATCAGCTGAGTCCCCTGGAGATTCTGCTGCAGATCATCTCGGCGTTGATCGTAGTGAAGTGCCTACCTTGGCAACGCTTTGTCTGTGGTTTAAACCTCCCCTCGGGGAACAGGTTTTGCCTTAGCGTATTCCTAACCAGGCCATTCTGTTTTTCGGGTAAAGAGGGAAAGCAGCCCCTTGTTTGTTTTCTAGAAAATAAAACTCTAGGAAGCCGCATGACATATGTTGTGTTGGCTTCCGAAACCCTTACCAAGGGTATAAATTGGCAGAATGGGGATCAGCATGGCCCCCGGGGTGGTTCTGCTTGCAGTTGAACCACGGGTTGAACTCATGGTTGAGGTGCCTACCTTGTCTGAAACGTTCTGGCTATGCTTGAAACCTAAAACGTAAGAAGGGGGTGTTAGTATCTTTGATGATTGGTTGGTGCGTAGCCTTTTTCGGGGACTAAAAATATCCCGAGGGTCTGATGCCTTCACAACAGATACCTGTACTGTAAGGAACCGGTGGTGCTCTTAGTGGTCTCCGGCCTACCAACTCATTAAGCCTTGTCTTCCATTGATTGCCGAGAAATTGCATACCGGAGGGATTAGAAGGTCCTCAACAAGAAGTTGGTCATACGTCTAAAAATATATGACAGAAATTGCTACCTGTGTGAGCCTAGTCAACCACACGGGGGCGCTGGTGAGTCGTAAAGAATTCACTGCTTGGAATAGGTCCATCATCAGATAAAGCCGTAAAGGCAGGTGCTGATGTATTTTTTTAGAAGGAATTAGAAGGCCCGAACTCCTCAACAAGAAGTTGGTCCTACGTCTTGAAATATATGACAGAAATTGCTACCTGTGTGAGCTTAGTTTGCCACATGGGGATGTTAGTGAATCGTGAAGAATTCACTCCGTGGAGTTGGTCCATCATCAGATAAGGCCGTAAAGGCAGGTACTGATGTAAATCTTTTTCACTACTGTGGTGTAAACCTAAAATTTCATGAAGCCGAATTAATTTCCCTGATAACTATGGTGCAAGCCGATTTTCAGGAACCGATAAACTCCCGAGGTGCTGTTCTCTTGCCGGTAGTGATGGTTAGATGGGTAAGTTGGTTAGGGTCTGGCGCTCTCAATGGCTACCTATAAGCCTTATCTTCCATACTATCTGGAAAAGGATATACAGGCAGGATTAGAAAGCGCAAGCTCTTCAGCAGGAATTTAGCCAATAAGCCTACAAACTTATAGCAAAAGATGCGATTCCTGTGAGCTTTGCGGCCCTGGCGATTCTTAATATATCACCCCATAGATTTAGTCCATCGTCAGATAAGACCCTCAAAGCAGATGCCGATGTAAATCTTCGGCATATTCTGTTCAATTGTCCATGTTTTATCGACGTAGACAAGTAGGGTTAAATCACACAATCTTGTTGGCCAATTAATTGGACCATTACGTTGAATTTATTCTTTCATCAAAAATTTCTTTAAGTAAATGAATTGTAGCGCATGTTGTATAGCATATAGCTCCCACCTGCTGAAACAACATGCTAGCATGATTAATGACAGCTAGTTGCGTTACGAAAAAAAACCAATTTTTTGAGGAGATTAAAACTTATTTTTAATGATTCCTGCAGAAGGTTGAAAGGTTCCTCTTTCGTTGTCCAGCACGTTCCTATATAAGAGCGTTATACCTGGACCAATGCTGCATGATTTGGCAGAAATATTGAAATGCATTACAGGTGGATTGTATACATATCAACCTGAGGTAATACAACAGAACCAAATTGGGCTGGCTTTTTCAATAGCTGACAGTTTGGCTATCTAGCCTAATTATACATTTTCCGCCTCGCTTCATCACTATTATATCTTTTAGTGTAGCTCTTTTCTTATAGTGCAACCTAAATTAGGCGTAAAATATCATCCAAGAGAAATAATAAGAAGACCCTAAATTAAGCTGCATCTTTATACCACGCATTCTAAGTGTCTGTCAAAAAAATTGAATCAATGCAATTGTATGAGACAAGTTACATCACACAACGCATAGGAAGCTTAGACGCGAACAACATAGGTTTACTTTTCTACGCATCATAAGCGTAATAAAAACTATCAGTTGTTTTTGATAGTCGCCTCAAAACTAATTTTGTTTTACAAGGTGGCAGTACTAGAGCAAAATTACAACAATAGAACAAATGTGGTGGCATGTGGTGAGCTATGCTTGTCAAAAATATTTGTGACTTTCTTTCTCACTATTACAATATAATAAAGTACCTTTTCACAAGTATAAATTATTTTTTTTTTTTGGAATTATTTTTTTGTTCACAAAATAATGTTTAAATGTTTTATTCAGAATAAACCACAAAAATTCACTTTTAAAAATGTAAACAACACAATTGACTTAAATGGCTTATTATATTGCCAGTAGCAAAAAAACTGTCACTGCGGTGGCATCTTGTAGATGTGAATGCACCTTGGTTATTACCAAGAATATTTATGCCGTGGATTGTTATTTTGTGTTAAACAAAGTTTGTATTTAACACAGTAAAAAATTTTTTTCGTGTTCAATAACGAAATTCGTTGAATCAATTAATAAATTGTTTGAATGCGGACCTGTAAAGGAATTCGTGGATTCAAACAAAAGTTTTATAAAAATAATTATTGATCGAAAACAACTATTTTTTTATACAACAACAAAATACGATATCCAAGGTTATTTTTTTGATATTTATGTACATATATGCATACAAATTATTTTATTCAGACAAAAATTTTGTTGATTTTATTTTTATTATAATTTTTTCTGTGTAAAAGCTACTTCAAACACAACAAAAAACTTATCGCATTAAAAGCGTTGCATGTAACTTGAGTTTGGAAAAGTGAAGAATGCGTAAAAAACGCATAAAAAGCGACAACGTATATAACGCGTGGTATGGACTTTCCTTCAGCTTTAGTCTGAAAGCGCCTAAAGTGTGACTAATTGGCCGCAAAAATGAGTAACATTTAATTTGATGCGCACTTTACTGAGATACAGTAAAACTTTCTCTCTTACGCCCTGTTGAAATTGGCTTTACCAATTGCAGAGCGTTGATGCCGCACTATTTGGATTGGTCTCATACTCTTTGTATGTGCAAGAGGATTTTTGACACATAAATTGTGAATATTCATTTTCAATTTATGATCGTTGATCGGTTTGTGAGTGTTAACACAATTTAAATTCGTTGACGCTGCTCTTTGAGTAATAATCTGTGATTTGAACACAAATTCTTTAGTTTTCTTTTCCGAAGTTTTTGTGCCCAATACAATTTTGTATACTTATTTTTGACATCTAATATCATAATTAAGAGTTTTTATAGTTTTTTTTGCTGTTGAAAAGTATGTTAACCATAAACAAAATAAAATATATTGTTGAAATCTAATACGCCTTTGATTTTCTGTCGATATAGTTTGTTTTTGTACTAATTCCTTGTTTGTTAAAGCAACAGCTCAACATTTTTTTAAGATTGTTTGGATAAAAGAAAAGAAACATTCAGCTTAGTTGTGTCCTATAAACAGTTTGTTAAGAGAGGGGGAAAACATTATGCTTAATTGAATGGCTATAATGATGAGGAGGTCGTAGGAAATCAAGTCCAAAACGTATGTAGGACTAAATTACGTTTCAAACTATCATACAAGTCTTAAGATTTTGGTTGGATTTTGTGAGACAGAGATCTAATGACATTTGCTTCGATAGTCAAAAGATCTAACGTACTATTTATTATATGTTGTTTTCACACCATCACACCTAAAGTATAATAAGATATATGATTTCAAAATAAACAGCGAATTTGCTTAACGTCTGGTTTTAATATTTTTATTATTTGCTTTTGTAAAAAATGCAACCCTGATCCAATGAAAAATCTTATTATTTAAACAAATTTCTCAAAATGGGATGTCAAATCTCTTACTGTATTATATCTCATTTTCATTCACACTACCACACTTGCACGTATTATTTGAATTTTTGACAAGTCTTAGTACAATATGAGTTCCGTTAATGAACATCAGAGTTTTTCTGATGTTCATTAATAGTTTATATTTTTTCCAAAATATAAACTATTGCCAACCAACAAAGCTTAGGATTCTAACTTCCAAGCTTTTGATTCCTTTTTCTCTTAAAAGATTCAAAATCCCACAAATTGTAATAATCTTATAAACATTTTATTATCTGCCTCTATTTTCGGCGATCACTGATATTCAAGTTTTTCTTTAAATTGTTATTTTTAGAATAGTGTTTGTTAAAGTTTTTTAATTCTTCTTTTTCCAACTTCATTTATTCAAAGACATTGAACACTTTGTTGCACCTTTTTAGTTATTTTTAAACACCATCGATCGCATCCTGTTTTTGTGCAAGATGACAAGTTTTTAACTATTGCAAAAGATAAAAATGTTAGTTTTATCGTCATTCCATCAATGTGACATAACAAAACTGACTTAATGAAATAATGGTGCATAATTGTCATTCATTTGAAAGATAAAATTTTTATAAATTTCCTAAACAAACTTCTCTTTTTATGTTATGATCTATATACGAGCATGTGCGCTTTTTTGATCATGCTTTTTAGAAAAGCTTGGGAAAAAAATTCTGCTTGGAGAATAATGCAAATTATATGATTTTGTTAATAACAAGCAAATATTAAGGTAGCTCAAAAGTATCACAAATTTGAGTACAGGGTGGACCATAAGTCTCCTAAAGTTTGACCATACCATAGTATCAACGTGGACGGAGGGATCGAAGCTGGGAGCTACAAAACTGGATACCGGCTTTTAGAGATTTAATGCATTTTGCTTACGTGAATACTATCGCAACAACGATTCTGCGTTCGAACCTAAATGCAAGTTTTATTATCATTTTAACATTCGCGATACGAATCATTCTCCAACGATTCAAACCATTAAGCAATGGATCGAGAAGTTTGAGATAACTGGATCAACAGTATCAAAACAACGATTCGGGTGCCCTTAAACATCGTGGGAACCGGGAAACGTAGAACGAGTACGAGCATCTGTTAAGAACAACACAAGCTCTCCCTCTCTCTCTCTCTCTCTCTACTCATAAGCGGTATGCGGTTTTAAATTTGCCTCAATCATCTCTAAGTCGCATTTTACAACAAGATGGAGCAACATGTCATACGTCAAAGGACTCACCTGAAAATCATATCGAACAGAGGTAACATTTACTGTCCACTTCGTAGTCCCGATTTGTCTACAATGAATATCCCCTTTGGGGATATCTAAAAAGCAAAGTTTGTTGCACCATTACCGAACTAAAAGAAGCTATACGCAGGTAAATGCAAAATATTTCAACCGATACTTGTAGACTGGTCAGGGAAAATTTGCGGTCTAGGTTGCATCAGTGCGAGGATCACATATTAGTGATGTAAATTTCAAAAAATAAAACCCTATTTCCTTTACGTTTCGTAATAAATAAACAGTTTTATAAACATTAGAAATCTATGCCTTGAGAAAAACTCAGCGCCGTTTGATCTGGGGCAGTATCATTAGTCGGCTGAAGAAAACATTTTACAGCAGTAATATTTTATTATATTTTAAATTAATTTATAATAATAAAAATATTTGTGAACAATTCTAAAATCGCTTATAATTCTTTAATAATTATACTCGCATTTAATTATTATTATAATTACTATTATTGTACTGAGAGAAGAAAAAAACTGCTGAAACGTCAGCAAGTATTTTTCTACGTCAGCAAGCAATCTTTGATCAGCACGACTTTGATATTCAAGTGAAGAAGCATACTAAATGTCCTGGTTGTGTAGGGTACACAATCGTAAGATTAATTTGCGGTCTGGCCGACTTTACAAAATCGCTTCAAAACTACGTTATAAGCCACACTATATTTATATATACAGTTGTGAAAAATATTTACATCAGCACCTGCCTTACGGCCTTATCTGATGATGGACCAGTTCGCCGGAGTGAATTATTCACGATTCATCGCGCCCCCATGTGGCTTACAAGGCTCGCACAGGTAACAATTTTTGACATATGTTTGTAGCCATATGAGCAACTTCTTGTTGAGGAGTTTGGGTCTTCTAATCCCTCCTGTTTGCAATTTCCCAGCAATCAATGGAAGACAAGGCTTAATGAGTTGGTAGGCCGAAGCCCACTAGCAGCATCAGCTCTTAAACTAACTCGTGTGTCAACCATCACCACTGGTTACTTACAGTACAGGAATCTGTTGTAAAGGCAATAGACCCTCGGGAGGTTGTACGCAAGCGTAACCTCCTTAAAACCCCCTTCCAGCGTTTTAAGTTTCAGTCAAGGTAGGCACCTCAACCATGACAGCGAACACAACATAAGTCATGCGGCTTCCTATAATTTTATTTGCTACAACAAACGAGGGAACCCTTCTCCTCTTTACCCGAAAAACATAATGCCCTGGTTAGGAATACGCCAAGGCAAAACCTGTTCCCCGGTTGGGCCACACTATTATACAACATGATTGCAATAGTTTATTCACTTAGTACTATTATTACCATAATAATTAAAATAAAAACAATGTTCCTATAATTTTCACAATAAATACGATCAGTGATCGCATAGAAACCATCATGTTATGAAAATTTTCATGAAATTTTTCAAATCGCACGATTTGTCAAAAACTTTATTACACAGTTGCATTTTTAGTACTTTTTGATCACATATGCTATATGTAGTGGATCGCAGGATTATGTAGGATAGTGAATCACGATCTTAAACAAGCAGAGACAGTGTCAGACGTAGATGTGCATGTACGTCTGTGAGCAAACTTTAGAAACTTTATGTAAAAATTACAGCTGCATAAGTAAATACATGTCAAATTAAAAGCAGAAAATACACTTCGATATCGAAGCAAAAATTAAGAAATGTCTTTAAGAATAAGCTTACACAAGAGTGAGTGAAAATTTCTTGTATTACTGTAAGGCTCTTTAAGTTATATTTTTCGTATATCAAGGGCCCGACGCTTAATGCACAATAATAATTTTTCATTCGCAATTGTTTAAGCTTCTTCTTAATATTATTTCTCACTTTTTAGTACGATATCGAAGCGTGTTTTTTAAACTGTATTTATTCTTCTTTTAATGAAATATATGGAAAGGCATGAAAAAGTTTTTAATGTTTTTGGATGTCGGTTAGATAAAACGTCCGTCTGAAATATACCTTTTTGAGTTAGTGTAACGCCATTTATGAACTGATTTTGAAGATGTTTCCTTATAACATATATTTCCCTCAGACATAGTCATGACTAGAAGTTAATGTTAAATATTTTTTAATGTTATTTGGTTTCCTGTCATACATTTTCCAGTTTCATAATTTATAAACATTAAACAAGAAATACTGCTAATGTTTTCCAAAAGATATTATTTAAAACTCGTAAATATAGTTAAAAAAACTAAAAAACACGCTTCGACATCAAACTAAAATAATTATCCATATAACCTGAAAATCTGGATTCTGAGTTTTTTTTTATTTGGAATTCCCAAAATCATCTTCAGGAATCGCCAAAATCCCCCACTTCCGCGGAAACAATATGGCAACTTCAATTTTTGCACTTAAGCGTATGACCGTTAATAGTTGAGATAGATACACGTACCGTGGCAAAAATACGCATCGAATATAAAAACCCGGTTACGAACCGATTAAAGAATGTGTTCCGAGTTTCTTGTGAATTTAAAAAATCGGCTTTCGGAAATCTCAAGATCGGCTTCGGAATTCTCCAATAGTTTTTTTTATTCTGAATTCACAAAATCGTCCTCAGGAATCGACAAAATACACCGCTTTCCCGGAAACAATATGGTATCTTAAATTTTCACTCTAAAGCAAATGGCCGCTATTTGTTCAAATACACGTTCCATGGCAAGAACGTGCACCGAATATAAAATACTGGTTCCGAACAGATTAGCAAAGCAGTTCCGAGTTTTTAAGTAACCCCAAAAATCGTCTTCGGAAATCGCCAAAACACCCACAGTTCCACTGACTGAATACGGCAACCTCAATTTTCGTACTAAAGCGGCGGCACTGTATATATAATTTTATATATATACCTACATAATTGCAATTTCCACTAGGCAAGTTTTATTAGCTGAGCTGATTTATTTTTAGAGAACGGAGTGAGGCATTTTAGCCCAAAAGTAAAATACCTCACCCCGTTCTCTAAAAGTTAATCAGCTCAGCTAATAATACCTGCCTGGTGGAAATTGAGAGTTTATAATCGCTCATACGATATGGGTTTCGAGAGTTGCAAACATATAAACAAAGAGACATAAGCGTGTTAAAAACAGAAGTTAAAACATGTTGACTGTGGGTGCCTGTATGAAAAACTAGCAAACAAAACTCATTTCTCCCTCAAAATTAACTCACCGCCAAAATTAAATCATCGCATACATTAATGATTTCAGGTCTTTGTACAACAAAATGTACCCATTTTCAAAAAAAGAAACAATTTTTATCGGTTCATGAATGACAAAGTTTTATTTGCTAAATAAATTTTTCGGGAGGAAACTTTGCTCAAACAAATGGAGCCAAACTGCAAACGGTACCTCTCAAACCAAAAAAAAATGCCGAAGTGATTTATAAATTTGTCTTTTGGATTGATGTTTTCCCCTCTTTTCTCCCTCTTCTGGAGTAACTTTCAGAATAAAATCTATCCAATGCGGGTTCTCTGACTTCAAAACATCTGCATACCGAATTTAATCTAAGCACAAAGCTTGCTGCTGTCTTTGTACACAGAATTCGGTGAAAACCAACAACAATATCAACAAACGTTATTTACATTGTGCCTGCAACAATTTCAAAAATATTTGTGTGCATCTCAATTCATACTAATCATTTGTTTCTCTCTCGAAAGTACGAATACATTTTCTGTTATTGTTGCTTTTTTAGTTCGGTTGTTCTTAACGATACTGTATCAATTAAAACAACAAAAATATTTTTGCCATGTTGCTGGTGCATTGTGATTGTTGTTGTGTTTTGTTTGTTTTGTTTGTTTTTAAATGTTGCATTTCAATGAAATGTTGCGTTTCGTTTTTTGAACTACTTGTTGTCAGGAATGGAAAAGGATCTCTTTTTGTAGTTTCGTATTGCAGTTTCAAAGTGGACTAAACTGCTCTTAGCAACTTAGATAAATTTATCCAGTATTACACTTTTCAAAAGACAATCTTAACAAGAATATCTACGACAGCAGTTTACACCATGTTCTATTAAACTTTATGAAAAACATTTTATTGTGATCTACGTTATACTCTTACATTTTGCACGATATTTTCCAAACTCTTTATATGATAGAATGGAGGAGAAAGAAAGCTTTTCTGAGTCTAACAATGCTTAACATAGGTATTCAGGCGATCACAATTTAAAAAAGGGAAAAACTGAAGTAGGGTGACTTTATTGGCCATCTAGTAATCCTTAAGGGGATCAAATACATAATTGTTGTTTCTCAGGTAGCATATGTATATTCAGTTCATTCCTTTGTACGAGAGTCCAGGATCGTCGTCTCGACGAAGGGAAAGTGATGCATGAAACTAAGGTGGTTGCGGGATGGTTCGAAAAAGTGTTACATACAAGAAGCAAAAGCGGGAACGGTAGGGCGTAGTTCACCTAAATAAATAACTGTAAAAGCACCACATCCTACTACTGTATGCCCTTGACTTGAAAATCCCCGCTCCCACAAATTATATATACATATATTTAATTTACAACTTGTGCTTACCACCTTTCTGAACCATTCCGCAACCAACTTATATTCATGCATCATTTCTGCACTTTGTATTTCATATTTTACTGTTTGTACAGCGATACATTATGTACTTTGATTTTATAATGAACGTGAAAATCGTCTAATGAAGCCTAGAAAATCAAATCTGATCATAATAAATAAAAAAATTAAAAATAAATAAATAAAGAAAACTAGGGAAAAATAATATTATTGACGCCATACAAATTAAATCATTTAATTCTTTGTAAAACAAATTATATATATTTAATTTACAACGACGGTGCGATATAATTTAATAATTGGATCATTATACTACTTATTAATAATCATTTCTGAGATTAATTATTATTTTTATATATACAAAAAAAATTCTTCAAGAAAATTAAACTTGACAATAAGACCAGAATAACAAGTAAAGAACAACGTTTTGAAATTAAATTGTAACGAAAGAAATTTGTATTTCGTTGTGGAAAAGCCCTAACTCACATTTTTCCCGAATTCGATTTGTTTTACATTTTAAAAAATTCCACTTCGTCACAAAGATTTAATGGAATAGTTTCATGGGCCACGGGCTTATAAGTAATTGTACAAAAATTAAAAAATTTTTTTCTTATTAGATTTTATCCTTCTACCATAAAGTTGCAATTGTGTTAGTTAGGGCTTTTCTATATTAGACCGACGGTATAAGCTTGCTTACCTTAATTGCATTTGTGTTTTATTAATAACATAATAATAGAAACTGGATTTGTTTTATAATTTTTCTTATTAGATTTCTAATTATCATGTCAAAAATTCTGACTATCAATTTGTGTTCTCTAAATATACATAATGTTTTTCATAAATGCATTTTTTTCTATTTCATATACGAGTATCTTTTTTAATTAGTTCCCCATTGCATGTACTCAATTTTGGCTTGAAAAGCCGTATCATATTAAGCGCATTTTGAAAATATTCTGTGACAATTCTGTAATAGAATAAAAGGATAAATTTTGCTTATTCTTTATTCAGTTAAAAAAATTACCATAGGCATTCTTAAAATTTGCCAATCGCGATTATTTTCTTGTTAAGTACTGCTAGCAGGTTTATAAGCGAAAGGTAA
Organism: Thecocarcelia acutangulata; assembly: GCA_914767995.1. Taxonomy (NCBI): domain Eukaryota; kingdom Metazoa; phylum Arthropoda; class Insecta; order Diptera; family Tachinidae; genus Thecocarcelia; species Thecocarcelia acutangulata. The sequence continues at coordinate 30,519,120 of OU612094.1, read as the reverse complement.
CAACCCTTTACAATAACCGGCTTGACAGCTCTCTCTGTCCTTCACTAAACTAATTTGATTCTTTCTAACCTGGAAGCACACATATGGTGTCTATACTTTGAGCACTTTTTCAGAAACTCAAATGTATTTTTGAGAAATTTTTTCGTCAATATCTTAACTTCAACTAAAGCATTTAATTTAATTTTTTCTCTTGAAGTGAATAAAAATCTATACAAAATTAGTTTTTGCAACACAAAAAAAAAAAAGAAAAAAAAAATCACCCGCTGAATTCATCCTTGTAGGCGAGAAACCTAACGACAAATACTCGTAGTTCTAAAACGAGCTTTTGAAGTCTTTTTTTATTTTTAAAAATGTAAAATACTGAAACTCTTATACGAATATATGTATGTATTTTTTCATGTATTGGTTACACTGGGATTTTTAACTTTTTGAAACTGTTTTAAAACTTTTTGAAAAAAAGTTATTTAAATGACATATCTGATTTCTGTCAATATCACCTAAGGCACAACTTGAAACTTGAAAATGATAGGCATGGTGAAATAAAGGGTGGTGTCATCATAAAGCACGAATTTAATTTTAAATAAAACAAAACGTTTTCAGAGATTTGTCTTAATATTTGTTATCAAGATAGAAGGATGTATGACAATTATGTGTGAAACAAAATATCTGCCAAATGTTTGCCACGGATTCGGTGGCAAATCTCTATTCTATGGTCCATATTTTCAAAGACTGCGAGATAATTGGGTTTTAATGCCATTAATATGCCGATTTATTTAATCTCTTAGCTCTTTAATTGTTATTGACTAACTCAAGTAATTTTTTTTTTTTTTTTGTGAATATTACCAAAGAAAGAAGTCGAACGGTGTCAAATCAAATGATCGTTCTGGTCTATTGACATCGCCACGGCGTGCAAAAGAGCTATCGTTTTGGTGGTTGTTTGGCAAGTAAAATCCTGATGGAAGCACATACCTCATTTTCAAAGAAGTACGGCCCGATAACGCCGCTCGGCCATAAGCCGCACGCCGTTATCGGGCATTGGATAATTTTCAACAATCCCTTGTTGTTTCTTCTTTGTACAAATAGCGCAATTTTACTTGTTAACAAATTTACCGATGATATTTTTTTTTTACTTTGATTTGAACACCCATTTTAGAAAAAGGCATCAACAATTTTAACACTTTACTCAAATGCGTATCTCTTTATGATTGCATTATGGTCAGACTGTAAAACAACGAAATGTCAAATTAAGTTGGGCAATAAATTTGCCGTGTGACTCTTAATTAACATCGTGCATCATGGTTGGATTACCCTTAAAATGATAAACAATAATAACTCATGTTGTAAATTAAAAATAGTTTTGCACGGTTTCCATACCTGGTTGATACCCACATAGCAGCAACAGTAAAATAAAAAAAAGCAACTACAAATGCAGTTATTCGAACACAAAATTGGCAAAAGAAGAGAGGAGACAAGAGAGCAAACCTTGAAAAATAACTGGTAGCCAGAAATACTCATTTGTTGAATGAAATGCAATTAAAAAAAATTAACTTAATTATTTCCAATTTTTTACTTCTCTCATTGTTGTTTATATTACAACATGTTTTCAAAATAATGCGAATAAATCGGAGAGCAATAAAATGTTACTCCCTTTTAACATTTTTTAAAAGATGTTTTTTGAAAGAAGTGACAATTTTTTTCAAAAACATTTTCGTAAGTAAATTTGTTATTATTATATATTATATTAAATATTGCATTGGCCATTATTTGTTTCTGTAGAGAGCAGATTTGCTGTGTGAAGAGAAGATTTTCCGTCTCAATTTGCAATTTGTTTCAAATTGAATTTGTAAATTTTAAATTGTAGACAATTTTTAATTTTATTTTATTTATAAGAAAACCAAAAAAAAAAAAAAGTATTAATTAAACGTAAAATTTCAAAATCAAGACCAAGAAGACTACGAGTAAATACAATTGCTTGTGAATACATATCCCTCCTTTATTGCAACATAGTCATAATTCAAAAAAGCTTGTTTCGAGAAAAACACATTTCAAATTTTAGCTTCGGTTCAAGTCTTAGAAAATTTTTTTTAGAAAATATCTTCCTAAGGAAACAGCTCAAAAGTAATTTGAATAAACTTTTGGCACAATATAAAAGGTAGTACTGTTAACAATTCTGCATTGTTAATCCGAAAACCTAATTTTTTGAGATATGACTATGTTGCAATAAAGGAGCGATGTAATGCAACCTATAGTGCATATTTTCAAGGAACAGGGTGAACAAAATGTAGAAAATTCTACCAAATGATAAAAAGTGGCTAATGATGTTAAAGTAGAGGAACTTGAGGAGCACTAAAAATAAATACTAAAGCTAAAATTTTATATATAAAGCTACACTCATGGAAAAATTATCTTTAGATTGGGACGTAAATCTTTTTCACTACAGCCGAAATACGCCCTCGCATAGGCAAAACCAGGGCACTCTGTTTTCTGGCGCATAGAGGGAAAGGAGTACCTCGTTTATTATAGCAAACAAAACTTTAGGAAGTCACATGGCTAATGTTGTGTTTGACTTCCGAAACCCGTACAAAGGGTTAAAATTGCCAGAACGGAGATCAGTAAAGGCCTTGCTTCAGCCTACCTTGGCTGAAACATTCTGGCTGTAGTTTGAACCTACAATAGCAAGAAGGGGAAGTAGTTTCCCTGATAACCTGGTGCATGCCGGTTTTCGGGGTATAACAACCCCACGACGTGCTGTTGTCTTGCAACAGATACTTGTATTGTAAAAAAGTAGAAGTGATGGTTAGACGGGTGAGTTGGTTAAAGGCTGATGTTTTTAATGGAATACGGTTTTTTGTGTTTCCAGAACAATTTTCTGCAAATAGGACACATTTTTACAAAAAAAAAAAAAAAAAAAAAAAACAAAAAAACCAAAAAAAAAAAAAAAAATGTGTACGCTCACGATTTACCTCAATATGCACTGCAAATTTACATGTTGCAAATTTTCAAAATGGCCATCGTGAAAACCCTTATTATTTATAGTTTGCACATTCATAATACGATTATTTATACTTATGTATGCAAATAGTTTTATAAATTATTTTTATGATGCAAAATAAATGTGCAGAATGCATAAATATATTTTAAAAATATATATACATTTAGTAGTTAATGAAAAATAGGGCCCCGTTTTGCGGCCGTTCATATTTTGCACGGCTTTTAAAAAATTTAAACAATTCTAATAATGCCACTGTCATTTCGATTTATGTCGATTGAAGTCGCATCGCTTTGATTTAATTTGAATTGTTTTATTTCACATTAAAAACGCCAATCGGGGCTCTAGTGTACATACTCGTACATCTGAATTTCTTTTAATTACATATTTTCAATTTCAGATGTTCTAATTTTTCATCTGTCTTCTAAGATGACCCTTTTCACAATATTTTTCTTTTTGCTTTGCAATTTCAGATTCACTTCGATAAATCGCGAAATTAGAGAAAATCAAACTAAATTATAAATTGTTGGCAACAAAGAAATAAAACTTTCACAAGAGATATAAATTCTTTGTTAGGAAAGCAAAAAAAAAAAAAAAAAAAAAGAAAAAACAAAGAAAAGTAAAACACAAGAATAAGTCAAACTAAATGGAATAAAAAAATTAATGCAAATTGTGTTCCCTAATCATGCAGAGAATGTATTAGATGATCACTAGGAAGAGTATAATGGATGACCCTTGAAAGAAAAGTGCTGAAAATAAATCTTTTTGCAGGAAGAGAAATGAAAACTATAAGTTGATAAATATAAAAAAATTTCCTATACGTACATATTGTATGTATATCAAACAAGTTTAAATAAAAATCGAAAAAAAAAGATTTCCTAATCTTATCTAGTCCATAAAAATCTGTCTGTTGTGAAAACCGCTGCTTGCCGTTATTACAATTTTGCCCAGTTATTTCCAGTTAGAAAAAGGAAACATTTAAGTTGACAACCGTATTCTTTCTGTGTGTTACCTTTTGTTTGACTGAAAACGTGTTGAGAGCGTTCCTTTTTTGTGTTTTACTTTTTGTCGCTTGTGTTAAAAGTCATTCAGTTCTTTCAACCAGCCGTTGCCAGTAAGTGATTTTGAATGGTTTCTGAAGATACCAACTGGAACAGCAGCGACACCATGTCCGATACAGACATGCACGATTCGAAAAATGATATTTGTGGCGGTGCATCTAGCTCCAGCGGCAGCTCTGGCACCCCACGAACCAAACCGAATTGTGCACGTTGCCATAATCATGGTTTTAAAATAAAATTGAAGGGACACAAACGTTATTGCAAGTATCGCAATTGTAATTGTGAGAAGTGTCGTTTGACCGCCGATCGTCAGCGTGTTATGGCTCAACAGACGGCATTAAGACGTGCCCAACAGCAGGATGAACAGCGCATATTACAAATGCATGAAGTGCCGCCAGTTGTACATCCACCACCGGCTTTGCTAAAAGCCTACTATCATCATCATTTGCCACATCACATAACAGAACAATTGCATCACCATCATCATCCCCATTTGGTGGATGCTACAGCAGCGGCAGCAGCTCATGTTGGTCCTGTTCCGCCACATCACCACCATCATCATCATCATGTGGCACATGCTGCAGCGGCTGCTATAACAACAATACGTTCGCCTCCACACAGTGATCACAGCGCTAATGGCGTATCAAGTGCCGGTGCCGGTGGTGGTGGGAACAATGGTGGCGGAAGCAGTGGCGGTAGTGGAGGCATAAGTGATCGTAATGTAGTTGCTCTAAATGGCTTGGGAAGTAGCAGTAGTGTTGCATCAAGTTCTACAGTGGGTGTACCACATCATCCCTCGCCGGATCAGCATCAGCATAATAACCATCATCATCATCACCATCACCCCCATCCACATTTGTCGGCAGTACCCGCAGCTGCACAATCAGTCGATAGTTCTTGTGATTCGTCCTCACCATCGCCGTCGTCCACATCTGGAGCAGTTTCAATACCACTTAAACGCAAAGCTGTACCAGAACATCACCAAAACGGTGCTGATATGTCTATAGGTAAGTGTTCTTATTTTCGTTTGTTTTCTATTATTATTTCCCTTCTACTACAAGCATCCAATAAGAACTAGTCTTACTCGTATCTAGTGACTGTATACCAGAGATCTGCAACCGGTGCCTTTTTTAATGATCCAAGTACACCCATCTTAAATTGAGTTGCGGTGTGAATGGCCACCGTATATTGTTCGCATAAGTATGTTTTCTGCTCGTTAGAGCTTGTGTCTTCTAACTAGAGTACATAACTAGAGTACACAGCATACCCAATCAAGTTTGTATGCTTGATTTGGTTTTAAATTTTGCACCTGTGCAGATCTCTGCTGTATACGCTTATCGAAATGTGATTGTAATTTGCATCTCTAATGTGATACCGAGTAGCTGGTAGTAGATTTATATTTTTAAACTTAAATAAAAAAATAAAAATTGACAAAAAGTGTTATTGAGAGCATTGAACCATGGAATGGAAATATGGATTTTATTTAAGAGTACACACAAAAATAGAGCCTTTTATTCCGCGCCACACGCTGCACTAAACTTGGTTCAATTGTTCTGATTTCTCGACGAATGTTTTCCTTTAAAGCCACAAGTGATTGGGGAATGTCATTATAAACCCCCTCTTTGGGGTAGCCCCATAAAAAAATTCATGGGAGCTAGATCGAGCGACCTCGGTGACGGGGCTAAATTTTCCCGAAGCTAATTCATCAAAGCTCCAGCTGTGTATGCAATCGTCCCATCCTGTTAAAACTACTTGTGTGAAGAGGACGATTGATGAGCTCACAGCTTTGGCAAAAAGAGTTCGGTAGTCATACGTCGATAATTTTCACTCTTGGTATTTGTTGCCCGGCCTCGAGAATTTTCGAAAAAAGCATGGTTTTATTATCTTATGCGTAGATAAGGCATAGCAAACAGTTAGCCGGGGGCAATGCAATAGTTTTTGATGTTTCAATCGAGGGCTGCGGGTTCTTGGAAACCAGTACGAGTAAAGGCAGTTTTGCTTTGTCGACGTGGTCATTTAAGTGAAAATTAGCCTTTGCGCTCCAAAAAATGGGATTTACAGTGTGAAAATGCTCCAACATCGTTTTACAAAAATACCACTTTTTTCAGTTCTTGAACTATTTGAATTTTAAAAGCATAGAACTTCAGATCCCTTTTTTTAAATTTCATGAATAGTCGTTCTTGGAAGTCCGAATAGGGCTGGTCTTTTCCGTATTGAAAGTTCACATAAACTGCTTTAAAACAGTACAATGTTTTCGGGAGTTCTTGAAAGTCGACTGGGCTCATAGCAGCTGTTTTGTGAAATTTCTGCACGCGCGAAAGAATTAAATTTACACTCGGCCCATCACTTCACCCAAATCCTTTTTCACTCAACATACTTAATTTTGGCGCCCACATAATCGGCTAAGAGGAAAAGATACCTCTATCAGAGCGTTAAATAGGTAATTTTGCCGATATAGTTTGCGCAAAATTGCACCTTTTGTCTAGCATTTGCTGGTCTTATATAATTTTTTGTGTTTAATACTTATTGTTAGTTCACATTGTGAGGATTCATTAAATAAATAAAAGCTAAAAAACCCGGCACATCATGTATTCGCCGAATACTGAACTTTGAATACGATTTTCGACGAGCAATTACCTCAGAATCATTACTCTTAAATAATGTCTCCACAGAAAACGCGGAATGCTCACTCGACCACTACGACATCGTGACTGACAAATCCGCACAATCAATAATTACAACGGCACCACTCTATTGCCACCAAAAATATAATTTTCCATAACACAAGTAAGCGACTTGTTTAAATATTTTGTATTAAAATGTATTTTATATAAAATCTATTGACAAATCGCTTGCTTGTGTTGTGGAAATATCACACAAATGTTCATTCATGCCGATCATGTATTTAACGAGTTGGCTAATGACTTCTTTTCGGCATGTTTGTTTTGTAGATTTCATTGACAATATTTCCTATAAGTTTTATTCTTTTGGAAAAGGTTTAGCTTACTTTCTATTAGAAATGTATATTCTTTCCATTCTTGATTAAATTAACGCCCTTGTCTGCTTTCAATAGCTTTCAAAAACACATCATGCATGAAATTCGGCAGAACTCTAGTAGCAACCAGCGATGCATTTAAAGTAACCGCCCCCAGAGTAGACAAAGTTTCATAACAGCTGTACTCAAATGCAAGACTGTGGTGCGTGTAAACTTAAAATGTACATTTTGTCATAAAGTCTTGCTTTGGGTAAATTTTACCTTCTAATTCAAATCGGGCATATGTATCTCGCAAACTTTCATTTTTTAGAGGTCAATAAATACCGCGCAAGTCGCCGAAGTGTCAATATATGACGCGCTTCCGTAATGTATAAATTTTCCATGATCCAGATGCATAAATCAGTTGGATTGTGGCCGCTGGCATAGGTAAAATTTTCTTTTAAGCTGCCGTAGTTACACCTAGGACTTAAGAAAACCGTTCATGTAAAATCCAATCGCAAAGAGTAAGAGCATGACTCGCATTAGCACCATATGAGATGAAATAAACAACTCAAGGTCATGAGTTCTACGATGCTTGCATCGTTATCTCGGATCTTATTTCGCTTGTAGTTGTCGATCTTTCTAGAATTCGTTTGACCTGAAACAGGCTCATCACTGAAGGCGATTTTGGTATGAAATTTCTTTCTTTTTATCTTGGACCAGCACTGGGACAATGATCCCTATATACATGGTCTGATAAAAAAATAACAGTTATTTTAAAATTTCATGAGTTACATATGTTCAATTTTCGCATTTTTTTCTGTTATGTTGGTACACCTGTCTGTTATATATGTTGGCAATACCAGCCATTTCGGATTATCAGTTTGTTTTTGACAGATAAAAAGGTTAGTCGTGTGCTCTTAGATTTTTGACTAAATTTACTAAATTTTGAACAAAAACAACGTCGCATCAATCAACATCATCAACGACAATACAGATTTCCTCCAGAAGGTCATAACTGGAGACGAATCATGGGTGCATGGCTGTGACATTTAAACCAAAGCCTAATCATCCTAGTGGAAGCGTCCAGAAAAGCACATCACGTTCAGTTAAATGTGAAGGTTTTGCTCACTGTTTTCGTCGACTGCAATGGCGTGGTGCATCACTAATTGTTGCCACAAAGTCGTACGTACGTTTGAGCAAAGCAATTCGTCAGAAACGCACAGAATTATGGAAAAAACGATCATTCGTCTTGCATTATGATAACGCACCAGCTCAAGGTGGGCGGCTGGTTCTTCAGCCACACGGGTATACGATGGTGTCGTCACATCGGATACACACCCGGTCTGCTCAAATCTTTGCATGATTTTTCCACTTGTATGTATATTTGGACAATTAAATAGATCGAAAAAACCACAAAGTGCACGATGTGCATTCTGATGTGAAGGGCCATTTTCATAATAAGCCTGAATAACTTTAACGAGTTGCTGTATTGTGTGTGATTGATTCAAATTGAGCTAATCTGAAATTGAGAAATGTCAAATGAAATGCAGAAAAAAACTTAACGTTTATGTATGGTTCACATTCAACATCGGTGCTTAAAATTTAACCACCCGATATGTAAAAATTTGTCATTTGCACGTGTTATGGCAAGCTTTATCCTTCTACAGAAACCAATTCCCATGAATCCTTATCGCACAGACCTATGCGATATGGAACTTGATATAACCCTTTCGAATATTATTTTTAGTTTTTTTATAATTTTTTGTTTCGCACCTGATTTGAATTTATTTCATTTTCAATAATTTTGTTAAAAATTTACTGTTTCTTCATTTGATTTTGCTAATACAATAATATCCAGCGATCACAACTGACTGATGTTAACAGTATAGCGGACCTGCGCAAAGCGTAATCTATTCTTTTTGATTCATGCAGGAGCCACATTATGTGCGCATGCAAAGAGTGCTCACTCGATGAGTAAAAGAGCAAAACAGTGAGTAGATTTAAGCCCCGGTGCAGTAAATTTAAAAGTAATAATTAAAATGAAAATTATTATAACACTAATGGAACTGTTAATGGATATCTTTGATATTTTCATGAAATATCAAAAATCCTAGACAAAATCTAAAAAAACTTTAAGATATTTAGTCTTGCTTGGACTGGGTTATTTGGGTTATGCTATACTTCGCGACACATCTACGTTAAATTGCATTCAACAAACACCATTTTTAAGCCGCCGCTGCTCACCCCAAAAAAGCTTTAAGAATCTAATGTGTATCCTCTTGACCAAGCTTGTTTAAAACCTCCGAAGCTAAATGTTAAGAAATAGAAGAAATACAAAAAATATTTTTGTTTATAACTGTCAAACTAACAATTCATCCAGGAGTGAAAAGTTGACTTTTTCAAGTTAGTTTTCCATCGCAAATATTTTATGTCAACTTATCAGTACATTTGTTGAAAAACATGACAAATATAAAAAGGTGGTTAAACTGCTTTAGTTTAGAGTAAAGTAAAATGAAGTAAGTAACAAGTCGTGACATAAAAATTAATTTGCTATAACCTAAAGCCGTTAAAAAGGATTTTTTTTTCAATGATGCACAAAACAATATTTTATCATCATGATGTCAGAAATTCTTTGGAATTTAAGACAACGTTATGTGAATAGAAGCCTGAGTAATTGCTTTTTATAGAATAATGACGCATTAAATACATACAAGACAGAATCAGAAGATGTTTAACATGGGTTCCTGCCTTGGCGACCCAACCTCACGGTGGTTCGCACACAACATGAAAAAACGTTCACCCGGACGAACCATTTTCGAACACATGCTGAATGGCGCATGCTCTCCCTAATGGTGTAGGGTGGAGCCTTCCTAAAACTCCTTCCCATCTCAGGGCATGGCACCCGATTGTAGTGCAACTCCACACCGAGTCCGAAAACTCTCCCCGCATTTAGGTATTAAACCACAACCACCACGTTGCCCCCGAAGGAGCTCACGATAGCCGGGCCAGAACAATGTTCCCGGGGCTCCAGTGGTACCAAAAAATAATAGCCTCTGGTCAGACTATCGCAGCTCTAAAAAGGGCTGCTACAGTTTTACGCCCCAAACGGTTCTAGGAACTGCTAGCCCCCATAAACAACAACACTACAGCAATACATACAAGACAGCAAACTACTGGCAACACGGCCGCAAATGTTACTTGTCGCCATGTAGCCAGCTATCTAATTATTTTAGAAGCGGCATAACAAACATAATTAACATTTTTTTCTGAAGTACATACAAAAATATCTTAAATGAATAGTTGTTATAAATACAATAAAATAATTATCAACTTCAATAAAAAAGACATGATTTAATAAAAAAGCAACCAAAAATTAGTGTAATGAAATCTGAATAAACAAATTACCAGCTGCTAATAATTCATACCTATATTCAATTCAAGCGTAGGGATTTTTCCCTTTTTGTACAGATTTATTCGTTTATTTCCACAAGTAGGGAAGAAGGACAGATTTTATAATGATTAGGCTAATTGTAGAGAATTTTTAAACTATCACAAATGGTTAGAAATTCCTATTTCAATGTTTCCAAGTATGTGTTGACTGACTACTTTCGCAAAATGGGAGCGGGCATTGTCGTACTTTAAAATAACTTTATCATGTCTCTAATTATATTGCGACAAGTTTAATCGAGAAGGATACAGACACAAATGGACTAATGTTTCGATGGCGTTATGTTTGCAAACAGCTAAGCTTATTGTATGGCTAATTAACGCTACAGTCATCTATTGCAAAACGGCGGAATCAAAGTTTTACACCTAATATTTTAATATTTTTTTTGAAACCATGACCACTTTAATAAAAATTTCCCCACGCAAAAAATATAAGTATTAATAAAACGAAACTACAAAGTTATACAATTCAATTGTTCCTGCAATTATACATACGCATATTGATAGTGACAGTGATTAAGGTAATTTTCATTTCAATCAAAATAACAGTTATTACAACGACACGCCTTTGCGTCTCTAAAATGGGTGGAGTTTCGAATGCGTATGACTTTTATTAATTTTTTTTTCATTGTATCAGTAAAATTTTTCCTTTTTTTATAAAATCGTATGCAAACTGCATAAAATTACTGACTTTACGCACTTGTAATGCTTCATTTAATATGTAAACTACAATTAAACGTAACACAGGTAGACAAACCAACTCCATTAAAGTTAATTGAAAAACATAAACAAAAAAAAGAGAGTGAGAAGCTTATAAAAAAAGAGAGTGAAACACATATAAGTGGATGTAAAATTATGGCCATTCACACTGATGCATATTTATAATAATCAGCGGTTAAATAAATAATACAAGAACGGCCCAGTAGCTTACGAAAAAGAAATATTATAGAATTTAATTATAAGTTGCATCACAAGGCAAGAAAAAGAGGAAACATCAAAACAAAATTGCACAATGTTGAAAAAAAAAAAAAACAGAAAAATGATAAGATAGGGAGAGGAAGACAGAAAAGCCAACCAAAAGAGGGCAAACAGCTGAATAGAATAGTGAATTATTATCTATTAAGAGAATAATGCATTAATTACAGACACTGATATCCATCCCAGAGACATGTAATTCCTTTCTGGTATGTCAAGTGAGTTAATAGTCGTGGTACTTTTTTCAAATGTTTTAAAATTCTTCGGAAACTTAACAAGTAGCTCGCAGAAAAAACCCGGCTTCTAGACAGCAGTCAATAAAATTTTCTGGTAGACAACCCTAAACATGAGTATGAAATACGTTGGCATGTATCGTAAATATTTCGAATAAATAAAGTTACTTTTGGGTTTTATGTGTCTATATTTGCATCTAATTATTAAATTAAACATTTTTTTTTCAATTTGGTGCACAACTCCACTCGACACCAATCAAATTGTAAAGTAGCATTACAACTTTTGTGGAGGAGGAATGACAAATCTTGTTACTTCTGGTACAATAATTGCACAGATGGAAAAAAGTCACCGATATTTGAGTTTTATAATTGTAAAACAGTTCCCAATGTCCAATAAATTTTCATATAAAAACTGTTGTACTTAAAGGAAACTTTAACTTATACATATTTCAAGTAAAAGGCTTTTTGTCTTTTTTAGGTTTAGTTATTAAAAAAAAAAAAAAAGTAAGAATGTATTAGTATATTCGGCTGGGCCGAATCTATAATACCCTTCACGATAGTCCTGTAAATATATAGCTAGTATATATTACAAGTTTGAATTAAATATGCTCGGATATGTATGGAGCGATATCGTCATGCCAAAAAGATAATGTTTCATAGCAATTTTCATGGAAAAACCGGTTACATATAAACCGATATCGGAAATTTTCATTTTCTGTATTTAAATAACCTCCTTTTATAATCAGAACTGCTTTTAAGCAAAAAAAATTTTTCATGTCAAAATCGATTTAGGCTATATTTCGGGGATATATGAACCGATATCCGAAATTTTCATTTTCTGTATTTAGCTAACCTCCTTTTATAACCACAACTGCATTTTAGCAAAAAAAAAAGTGTTTCATGAAAGCAAAAAAAAAATGTATTTTCGCTTATGCGACATTTTCATTAAATAATCGGCTTAGGCTATTTCTCGGGCATATATAAACCAATATCGGGGGGAATTTTTTTTTTTGCCTCTTTGTCGCCATGCCAAACAATTGTATCAAGTTTAGAGCAAAACAAATTTTTTGAAAAATTTTTTTTTGCTTTGAAATTTGGATATATTTTAGCTATACGTAAACCGACTTTATTGAATTTCAATTGCAAACCCATGAATCGATGAAGAAATAAAATGATGAAAGGAAAAAGTTTCTAAGTCTAATGCTTTTCTCAGAAACGGTATTTCAACGACGGGCAGACGGCCATCGCTTAATCGTATTTTCCATTAATTCTGATACAGATTATATGTACTTTGTAGGATCGCGAATGAAAATTGTAGAAATTACAAACGGAATCGCCAAATTATATATATTCTTAACATTTTTGTGAAGGGTATAAAAAAATACGATATGTAGGGATGAAACGATACGAGTAAATACTAAGCACTCTTGGTATCGATGCTTTACTATCGAGTACCAAGTAGGTATCGGTCAAAATTACTAGTATCGGCTCTTTTCTTATTGACAGGCAAAAAACTTAGTTGGTCACCATTTGGATCATAATTTTATTTGTTTTCGTAGTTGTTATAAAATAAATTCTTGCAACCCGTGCATGAAAATGGGACTACCATAATCGGATGTATGGTTGCATTGCATAAAAATTACGGCAAGATTGCGGTCACTATCTTGCATACTAAAATAAATAGTCTAGGTACTAAAACCATTCGAATTTGTCACTAAAAAATCTTCAGGCCAGAATTATGTGACTGTAGATAAGGTTAGGTTTAACAGGCCATCTTAATAGATCTATATATCACTGGTTTTGAACCAACTCGAGGGTCGGATAAAGGAGTCCAATCCACTTAAATCACACACCAATACTTCCGCCAAATCATGCAGCATCGGTCTGCCTATATATAAAGCCTTTATATAAGAATGAGCTGGACACCGACAGTGGAAGTGCTCAACGCTCTCTACTTCCTCCTCGTGCTTGTAATTTCTACAGAAGTCATTAAATGGAAGTTTTAACCTCCGCGCCTGGGTCCCTATGTGCAATGTTCCATCAGGACCGCCACAGCAGAACGCAACCTCCGTAGGGGCAAGCCCCTAAGAATGATAGTCGTCCTGTTATCATATCCGGGCCATGTCAGCCTTGATATATAACTTTGTCGAAGTTTATACTAATGATGAATTGTCTTACATCCAAGCTACACAAATTTTTTTCCTCCATTGAATGTGTCAAACAGTTACAAGACAAACTCATTTATATATAATTGTTGAATGTAGCAGAATTATTATGATAGAATTCCTGCGTTCTAAAAATCTTTGCTTCCAGCTTCCTAATTAAGATGCCTCATTTCAGCCAGTGGATCAAAAGATCAAGTCGATAACGAAGATTTGGGTTGTTGGCTCCATGTGTTCTTCCCTGCCACTAATCAACCGCTACAAGTATGTATCGATGCTTTTTATTCGATGCCAAGTAGGTATCGGTACTTTGCGATCGATACCGTATTGAGTATAAGTACCGATACCCTACTGGTATCCTTTCATCCCTAACGATATGCTGTTTTAACAGGACGGTGCCACTTGTCACACAGCTAACGAAACAATGGCTATTTTGCGCGACTACTTCAATGGCTGTATTATCTCACGTGATGGCGATGTCGATTGGTCGCCAAGATCATGAGATTTGACACCGTTGGATTCGTTTCTTTGGAATTATTTGAAAAAAATGTGTAAGTCGATAAACTAGCAATAATTCAAGAGCTAAAAGATGAGATAATTCGACACATTATTGGCATAGAATCTCTATTATGACTCAGTGTCATCGAAAATTTGCACCATTGGTTGGATGTGTGCCGCCGAGGTCTGTTGAAAAGAAAAACCTTTTCTTCGCTTTGCTTTGCGAATTCGCTTTGACATCTAAGATAAAATATACATACTTACATGAAACATGTCACTTAAAGTACTTTTAAGGCAACGTAAAGCGAATAGTTCGTCAACTCTCATCTTTTTACGCGTTGAATTTTTTTCTAATAGCTCCAAAGTTTCATGCACTAAGAAAACAATTTCAGTAGTTCGTCTAATAATACTTCTAACTACTATTATCATAAAAAATAATTATATATTTTTTTAGATAAATCGTTAGCGTTGCCAAATTTTTTATTGTGACATATACCTTTTGCTTTGCGCTTTTCTGTTAAAGTTTTAAGCGTCACGTAAAGTGACAAAGTTTTATCTAACATGGCCTTAATTCCTAAACATTTGAGTTTATTATTCACTATACTAGCATCTAAAATTTATATAAATTATAAATAGTCGGTTTTTTGTTTCCCAAATGTCTATATGTCGATATTACATAGGAGCTACCCTAATCATCAATAGGTTTGGAAACGTTTGAAAGATATTGTCGAACATATATTTGTTTTCCTTGGACCCGTACTCAGGGGATGACCGCTACATATGCAGTGCATTTTACCAGAACTAGGAAAACAGGTTGTGAGGAAGGGAAAAGACGGAGTAGTATTTGTGAACATTTGTCTTGAACGTTATGACAGGAAACATGTCTGTAGGCAACTTGTTTCAGACGAAGCGTACGGCTGAAAAACGAATTCTCTCTATAATGCGTAGTACGATTCCCTGGGCAATCGACCACAAATAGAAGAGCTCTAGACGAACGCGTGCTACGAAAAAATTTGCGAGTTTTGGGAACAAGATCCCTAATCTCGTCAGAGCAACATCCATTGTAGTAACGATAGAACAGAGTAACGCACCCCAATCTCAATAAGCTAACAGCCATGTTCCGAGAAACGCGCGTTCTGAAATCGCAAGGCGTTTTGAAAAACGTTTAATTGTTTTTTAGATGCTCTAAGGAACGCGTTTCGGAATTTTTACGAAAAAGTACTATATGTGTTTTACATACGTATATATGTATGTGGTATTTCTACAAAAGGAAAAAAAATTTGATAACAAATAGAAACATTTTTTAATTTCGGTTTTTTAATTGAAAATGTTTAAAATTCTTTCAAATTTTTATTTAAATAAAAAGAAAACATATTGAATTTTAATTTAATTGCCTTTTTACAAGTTCAGTTTTAGCAAATTCAATCAGCACACTTCGACATACACATGCGAGTTGAAGTCGCCAATTTTAAGCGATATGCGTTTTCCAAAACACCTATTTAGCGATTTGAAATCGCAAAACCATACATTTTGCGTTATACGTTTCTTAGAACACTTATTTGGCATTTTCAAATCGGAAACGCTAAATTTAAGCGTTTTGCGTTTCTCGGAACATGTTCTCAATAACATAAGTAATTGAGAACTTAAAAAGAAAAATGCTTTAACCAGGTTGCAGGTTTGACAATATTGATAACCCGAAAGAAGCTTTACGTTGGCCCAAAAACAACGACAAAATCGTAACATGAATGCAAAAGATCGTTATAGCTACGAAAGTTTTTCTCTCAGTGTACGAAAATGTGTTTCCTGTAAGCCTCCTTAAAACACCGCTAATGACTTCATTTGCAAGGACTTTAATTTTCATATCTTTGATTTATTAATACATCGTTTAAGTGAATTGTTAAGCATTTATTTTCACTAAAATTGGCGCCTCGTTCCAATGCGTGCCGCCGTTAAATCAAATTGAAAATGGACTGCAAACTCCAAGCGCTGCTGGTCAAAAGAAGAAAAGAAAAAGAGAAAAAAAGGTTTAAGGTTGTACTAGTAACACTGGCATGTTTTGTGTTTTTGCTGCCAGTAACACATTTTTATTAATAATGCGTTATAAACCAAATTGGCTTAAAAGATTCATACAAATAATGTTTCTACACTTTAGAAAGATATTTTGTACTAATTCATGAATTGGCTCTTAACATATATTTATGAATGTATTGTAACACATATACATTCATATAAAAATCCAATTTAAGTTCGGCTCACTGATGTTGATTGAATAAGCGGAGTCGCTGTGAAAGCTGGAACAAATATTTCGGTATTTTACCATGTTCGGCTTCCAAATGTAAGTTAACTGAAGAAAAGCATGCAATGAAAAATGTTTTATAGTTTCTATTTCACAAAAATTTGGTTTCTCCCTAATTGTTGTTCATGTCTTTATACCATAAAATTCCGCTAAAAATTACAAACATTTTCATGATTTCTTTTTTAAGTTTTAGCTTTTCAACAACTTTATTAAATATAATCATATTTTATTTAAATAAAGTGTAAATTCTTATCAAACTTATAAATCTTGTTTAAAATCATACAAATAATTAATATCAAATTAGTACCAACAAGTGCCATCTGGGGAATGCATTAACGTAAATGATGCGTGATGACATACAGCTGTTTAGAGCTTCTGTCTGCAAATTTAACCCTTTAAGTAACAATACAAACGCTAGGGGAGGGGGAATTTAGTTCAATAGTTAATTTGCAAATGTGATCGTTTAGGTTTAACAGGCTGCCAGCCATTGAAAACTCAGTCCACTGGGATCCAATTAGGTCTCGTTGTGATCGTTTATGTAATGCGAAATTGTCAGACACTATGAAATACACATTTTTCTTTATAAATTATTTGATTTTTTTGCTATTATCTTTTTGGCAACACTAGTTTTGACAGCTCACGCACGTTTTGTATCTTGTGTCACTGTCAAACATCTTCAGTTTGGTCTATAATTTAATCATGAATCGTCTTACAAACGAACAACGCTTGCAAATTATTGAATTTCATTACCAAAATGCGTGCTCTGTTAAGAAAGTTCATCGCGCGCTTCTTCCATTTTATGGTCAGTTTAATCGACCTACTGAGGCTTCTATTCGGGCTATTGTAAAAAAATTTCGCACCAAATTTACTTTGTTGGACATTAAACCACCAACACGCTTACGTAGAGTGCGAACTGAAGAAAATATCGCAGCCGTATCGGCCAGTGTTGGTGATGACCGTGAATTATCGATTCGGCGCCGTTCGTAGCAATTGGGCCTCTGTTACGGAAAGATTTGGGTGTGAAGCCTTATAAGATACAGCTGGTGCAAGAATTGAAGCCAAACGACCTACCACAACGCCAAATTTTTGGTGAATGGGCTCTTGAAAAGTTAGATGAAGATCCACTTTTTTATCGAAGAATTGTGTTCAGCGACGAGGCTCATTTCTGGTTGAATGGATACGTGAACAAGCAAAGCTGCCGTATTTGGAGTGAAGAACAGCCAGAAGCATTGCAAGAGCTACCAATACATCTACAAAAAACAACCGTTTGGTGCGGATTATGGGCTGGCGGCATCATTGGGCCGTGTTTCTTCAAAGATGAGGCGAATCACAACGTTACTGTGAATGGTGAGCGCTACCGTACGATGATAACAAACTTTTTTTTGCTCAAAATGGAAGAGCTTGACTTGCATGACATGTGGTTTCAACAAGACGGTGCCACATGCCACACAGCACGCGAAACAATGGACCAATTGAGAGGCGAGTTCGGTGAACAGTTTATTTCACGCTTGGGACCAGTCAATTGGCCGCCCAGATCGTGCGATTTAACGCCTCTAGACTATTTTTTGTGGGGCTATGTTAGGGCTAATGTCTATAGCGACAAGCCCGCTTCGATTGACGCACTGGAAGCCAACATTGCCAACATTATTCGTGAGATACCGGCCGAAATATTGGAAAGAGTATGCCAAAATTGGACTAAGCGGATGGACCATTTGAGGCGCAGCCGCGGCCAACATTTGCATGAAATAATCTTCAAACATTAAATTATATCGACCCAACTGTCGATCCAAATAAATATTTCATGCATTTTTCTGAATTTTATGTGTTTTTTTTTAAATTTCCGATAGTTCTTCTAAAATCACCCATTACAATATATCTACTTTAAATGTCATGCATTCCATATCCAGTAATTTATTACTAGGGCAGGTCAATAGGTCTGTGACTTTTTGAATGAAACCAGGGTAGGAAAAATTTGTGTTCGCGAATTTAATTCGCTCGTTTTTAAATTTGTATTCCCGAATTTAAAAATAAAATTCTCGAAAAGAATTTAATTTTAAATTCGCGAATTTTTTCAGTGTTTTCGCGAACGAAAAAAATAAATAAAAACTGATTAAATTCGTTTGCGAGTAGAATGAAAAAATTCCCGAATTTAATATAAAATTGAGCTCGCGAATTGAAAAATAAAGTTCGCGAATTTAAAAATAAAATTCAGCAGCACAACTTTACAAACAAGAAGAACTAAGAAAGAAAAATTCTTTAAAACATTCAACTGAGCATGATGAAAGTTGTTTTTCTTTTGAAGGTTACCAAAATGATAATTTTGACACAATTTTGATTATTTTTGAACCAAAATGTGATTTGATTTTTTCTTAATTGATGATTTTTAATTTATACGAACTATGATGTCTATTTCATCAAAAATTAATATTTTGTTGAAAAGCAAACAGACTTATTGCGATGAAGTTTTATAAATTTTTTATTTCTTCGGGAATAATTCGCGAATTCAATTATTTAATTCTCTCACGAATTAAACAATTCTCTCCCGAATTTTATTTTTAAATTCGCTTCTTTGCTTTTTAAATTCGCTCACGAATTTTATGGATAAAATTCGCGAACGAAAAAGAATGATTCTTTGAAATATGAAAAATTAAATTCGGTCGTATTAAATTCATTCACGAACGAATTTAATTCGAGCTTTATTCCTACCCTTCCCTGGGCTATATAAGTAATTAACCGGCATGCGCCATGTTTTTTTTTTGCAATCCTTGATGGTGCACTATAGTATCTCGATGATAAGGCCTTCTTGCTATTATGCCACGCTTGTCAAAAATCGTCACGAGCCTCAAAAATCTTCACGAGTCCATCTACTAGGAGGAGTTCCGCCAAACGTGCGCCTATATTTGCTTTGGAAGCGTGAAAGCGTTGCACTAACGAAATTCTTTGTCATCATTGTCCCGATACTCTATTTAGTTAAATTGAAAGATCAATCTATAAATTACAGTAAACATATAACAGATTAGTTATACAGAAAATAAGTTATTACGCTTTTTTATGGTAGCAGCCTTCATCAGCCACCCTGCATTTCTATGAAAAATGACGACAGTCAGCCACATGCATTTTTAGCGCTTGCTCTACGATGAATTAATAAAAGGTTTTAAGAGGGCATAACAAAAGCGTGTGATTTTCTTGACACAATTGTGCTATGGAATAATCGCTGGTATAGAAGCTTTGTGTACTGCTTTAATAATCTCGAACATTAACGTAAATATTTGAAGCGGAAAGAAAATAGAATTATTTAAAATAGATATATGTTGCCCTACATGTGGGGGACTCTTGGCTCCAAGCACAAAATCTCATTCAGCTATTCACCAATGAGGTTTTACTTTGTTTGTGCTATGACAAGCCACAAATCGAAAATTTCGAACTCTGTGTCATTGAATATTTAATCAATTTATTTTTTAGCAAAACTCGTATTAGGTTTTGATTTTGGCATGTCTTGTTGTTTCATTCACATTCTATGCTTCATTTGCGAAATTTTCTTGTGCAGCTTTAATGGGTTAATTGCTAGTTGTTTGCTGTTATTATTGTTTTCCTGGCACAAACTTAATCATGCATAAATAATTGTGTTGCATTTATATCTGTAAGCAGTCAATGCTTTTTATCTGATGATCATGCCTTAAGATAAAAAATCATTATGCATATGTATACATACATATATGTATGTACTCCTATAGTTTTCTGTATTTCAGTTTAATTTCTTTTCTATATTTTCTTCTTTTCTTGCAGCAAAAACAATTTTCATGATGTTTCACTTATTGGTGCTATTAAAATTCAAAGCATTTTTACTTCTCCTCTTTAAAAAAATTGTTTGTTTTCAATTAACATTTTCAAAATAATTTCATTTTAATTTATGATATAAATTAGAAGAAACCTGCAAAAAGAAGAAATCAGTTGTTGCAACACAGAGAACACCCGGCCGGCAACTAAGCTTAAAATGAATTTTAAACCAATTTCTTTACACCTGATGATGGTTGAATTTTTAGTCAATTTTTAACTGACTATTGTAATATGACAATGTCCTAGCTGGTGGTAGTCCATAGTGCGACTCTGTTTTATTTTTCTACTAACTTCAAGTTAGTTGCTCAAAAACTAGCTTATAACTAAGTTATATGTAACCACGCAGGAGTTTAACTTTTTTATTTTAATTTTCATGGAAGTAAAATTACCATTCTACACACAAAACTACTAGCAAAAGAAAAAAATAAAAGTAATATTAACTTAACAAAATTGTATAACAAATATATACTGCGAAGCTGTCTTTGCTTGCCCTTGTCAGGAATCGAAGAACCTACGTCCTAGAAACTATTAGTCAAACTCTCTACCAACTGGCCCATCGAGGCACACATGAATAAATTTTATCAAGAAACAAAAAGAAAGCAATGCCGTTTATTCCATTGACTGTCTAGGAGCATACATATGGCTACAAAGTTCAATGAGCCTTGCAAGCAACGTTAGTGAATAATTCTACTCATGGATAAATCAATTTCCCCCCCCTGGGGAACAGGTTTTGCATACTCTTAACCAGAGCACTCTGTTTTTCGGGTAAAGAGGGGAAGGGGTCCCTCGGTTGTTGTAGCAAATAAAACTCCAGCAAGCCGCATGACTTATGTTGTGTTGGCTTCCTCAACCCTTACCAAGGGTTTAAATTGGCAGAATGAGGATCAACATGGCCCCCGGGGCGTTCTGCTTGCAGTACAACGCGGGCTGATCATGGTTGAGATGCCTACCTTGACTGAAACGTTCTGGCTGTGGTTGAAACCTAAACACAGGAAGGGTGGTATCCTTGATAATTGTTTGGCGTGAAGGAACCAGTGGTGATGGTTAACGGGTGAATTGGTTGAATAATTCACTCGTGGAACTGGTCCATCATCAGATAAGGCCGTAAAGACAGGTGCTGATGTAAATCGATTTCACAACTGTTAACTATGGTGCATGCCGTCTGTTGTCTTGCAAAAGATATCTATAATGAAAGAAACCAATTAAGGGCTGATGCTCTCTATGAACCTGCGGCCAGCACCTCGTAGAAACTAGAAGCCCAGTGCCCTTAGCAAGGATTTTGTTTATATGGCTACAAATATATGACACAAGAAATAGCTAACTGAGTGAACTTTGCTTTAAACATCTCTCTCTCTCTCTGTTCAGTTAGTTAGACCCAGTAATTTCTGTTGCTCAGGTAATTTTAGCAAGGGACAACCATCTCTGGTAAATACGAGTAAACTAGTTATTAAGGCCATTTTTAAATTTCATAACTGGCAGTAACTCGTGTTTAATTATATTTTGAAATACTCTTTCAACTACGGTTACATCCAACGTTGTGCAGCAGCTTCATTGCGAATCACTTTTGAGCTGACTTGACTTCCAACAGGGTTTGAACGATATTTGCGGTACAATTATTTATCTCACAATTTTTCATTTAAATATTTAATTTAATATCAAATAAATATGTTTTCAACACGCATTGCCACCGTTGCTGAACTGTGAAGTGAAACTTCTGGTGTCTCTTGAGACGTTAATGGCATAATTTTTTATTACAATTTTCGTTCGTTTATTTAAACCATTATAAATCATAAAAACAAGCACATAAATTATATTAAAAATGATTAATGCTTTGCCATTGGATGGAAGGAATTTTCAAGTGTATTTTATGCGAAATTTATTTTCATCGGCAGGTTTTTCAACTTCAATTCGAATTTTCTTGTGCGAAATCATTAGTTGGTTAGATGTTATTGCGATTTTGAAATCACATAGAAGGATATTAAGGACTTGCAGCAAATTGACGTTGCAAAATATAAATAAAAAAGAATTTCGTGTCAATTTTACTCACTTTCCATACTTACTGCCGCTTGAACGCAATTTCTGTATTTACTTCAGTTAAGTATCAAAACCATAATTATTAGTCCTGGTCTGTATAAAAACACGAAACATTATGTCCTTGCTGAAAAAAAATATATTAAAAAAAAGAGTTTCGTGTCACTTTCACTCATTGTTATTATTATTATTTTTTCATTGTGAGTTGCACACTTTCATTACTCACTGCCGGTTGAGCATAATCTCTTTCTTTATGCTGCCGTCTCATGTTGTGTGCGATTGATTAAGTACTACGTAGTCGAACGCACTGCAAAAGGTGTGAAAACGTTTGTGTCACAAGGTTTCATAAACAATTTGGCTAAAATGTTTTAGTTTTAATATTTTAAGAGGTAAATGGCAAATTTTTTCAGATGTGAATGACTTATCAGACATTGTAATCGTTAGAAAGGGAGAATGTGGTAGAAATAAAATCTGACATTAATGCATTTACATATGCCTGCAAACAGTTCGAAGACACAATAAATTCATTTACAGTTCGACAAGTTGCTAATTGGAAATAAAAAAAAAAACTAGGAAGCCACTTTTTAGGCAATTTTTATTTTGAGAATTTTTAAGATCAATGACCTATGTTAAAAATATCTTCCATGTGGTTGCTTGTATTAAATTTTAAAAAAGCTTTAATATACTCGTATGCATGTGATCTGGACTGTCAGCATGGTGTCAACTTTCGGATTAAAGTTCCTAATTTATTTTCTTTGCTAACATCTTTAAGTTCTTAAGGTCTGCTCTGTAGTTATTCACTATATCAAATAATTTCCAGGATACTAAATCATGAATTAATTTTTCTTTGTGTTAAATGAATAATAGTGGCCAAGTGATCGTTTAAGCATATTTCAATGAACGTGAGCGTGAGAGTGAGAAGGTTACGAAACTCTTTTACCGGTTTTGGGTGATATTTTCTATTACGTTTATACGCAGCATATTCACAAATCAAAATAACTTACGAGGGCGGAGAGATATTGAAGCTACCCAAGTAGGAAAAACACAATTTGTTTTTAAACGATTCATTTCTCCATTTACTAAATACTATCTGCAATTTCTAATGCGCCGGCGATTTGCAATATTTATTGGTGGCTGCAAGCCAGCATGAATTCTGTCGATTTCAACTTTTATTTGAGCTGATACAAGCTCATATGACAAAGTTGTGAATAGCTTAACGAACGCAACTACGAGGGCGGATTGATATTGAAGCTACCTAAGTAGGAAAAAAACCTGTTTTTTCAAACATCATTTATTTCTCAACATAGTCTCCTTTCCGCTGAATACTGTTCGTAAAACGATATAAAAGTTCGGTTTGATAACATCTGAATAATACAATTTTGGGAAACCCCCAAAATACAGGTTAGTTTCTGGTAATCTTTTCTTCGTTTGAGATGAATCTTTTTCCTGCGAGCCCTTTTTACAAGTTTGGAAACAGGAAATGCCACTAGGAGCTAAATCTGGACCATAAAGAGAAGATAAAAAAATTCGATGTGCGTTCGATGTAATTTTAGCATCGTATCTAATGCTGTGTGAACCGGTGCATTGTTTTGAAGAAAGAGTACTTTTTTCTTCCTTAAATATGATCGCTTTTTTTGATGGCATCAATTAATTGGTCCAACAATGCACGATAATATTTTCCTAAGCTTGTCGACCATTTTTCAAGATAAGCGATTAACAATATTCCGTGTGCATCCAAAATACACTGGCCATAACCTTGGCCGCCGATTTCACTGTCTTCGCCTTCTTTCGAGCACTTGTACCAGCTTCCACCCATTGTTTCGCTTGGTTTTTGGGTCAAAAAATCAACAGGATTACGTTTTATCACGTGCAATCAGCATTTTGCCGATAGCATTTTCATATGCAAATGTTCATGCAAAATGTTGAACATATGTTCACACGATATGTTTACCATTTCTCATATTTTCTTCAGTAACCACCTCTTTTGGCCTTCCTATTGTTGCTATTGTTTCAGTGCTTGTTCGGCCGCATTTGAATTCAGCAATCCAATATTTTACCCCGTTATCTGACGGAGTGGACATACCGTAATATTTATCGAGTTTTTCTTTTGTCTCTTTCGCCGTTTGCCCTTTCAAATAATAGCGTTTTGCACGAAATTCACTTTTTTCCATTTTTCCCCCTTGCAAAGAGCTCCGGCAATTTCCGAGATAGTCAATGAAAGGCAAGGCTAATGGGCTGGTAGGCCGAATTCCATTAAAAAGTCACCAAATTAACCAACTCATCCGTCTAGCCATCACTTCTGCTTCTTTTCATTACACGTATCTGTTGCCTGACAACAACACCTCGAGGTGTTAGACCCAAAAAGCCGGCAACCACAGTTGTGTAATCGATTTAGATCAGCACCTGCCTTTACGGCCTTATCTGATGATAAACTCCTGGTTCCTTACTATACAGACATCTATTGCATAATGTTTAAAATTAAACTGTGTCTCTGCCGAAAATCTGCCTGCCATTTATACTTATTTATTATCTTCTACAATCATAATGAATTTTCTAGTTATTGATAACACCTGACTGAGATGTACAAATATAATTGCGACTGCGCACATACACACTCACGCACTTGCTTGCGAAATAGTAAGAACGCAACAACGAGTAACAGTAAGAACGTAACAACTAAAGTAAAAACATTGGTGAGTGATTTACTTGGAATTTTGCGTTCTTTAGATCTTTATGTTGTTTTGCTTGAATGCGCGTGTACTTTATGCCCAAAAGTATTTTTTTATGGAAGAGCAAACACCAATACGTTTAAAGGAAAACTACTTTCATTTAACATTTTTTGTTTTAAAAAGTAAAACATATTTACAAAAATAAAATTTACACTGATAATCGTTGTCGTCAATGTTTTTGCCAGCAAAGCATGCGAAAGTGTTGATGTTTTGTTCTTGTGTGTGTGCAGTGAAGAATGGCAAAAAAAAAAAAATAATGAGACAACGTTGTTTGTATATTTTTCATTGCTAGTTCTGAGTTCAGTATGTGTGTATTAAAGAGCTCAGCCCTATAGCTAAGTGCTTTTAAAAAACAATTGAGCATCAAGCCCATAGGGCTTGGGCATTCCTGATTTAAAACAAGCAGATCAATGACTATATAATGGGTTAAAAGTAAACAAATTTGTAACAATATTTATGTAGTCGAAAAACGAACTAACATTTTTTCGTTTAGTAACATTTATTTAATGGTGAACTTTATCAAGTGTTAAAGCTTTCTGATTTTTATAAATTTTTCTTTTCGAAAATTTTTTGAAAACATATTTTTTTTGCTATTTACAATACATTTTTAATATATAAAAATTTAGAAGTGTGAAAGAATGATTTGTTCTTAACTCTGTCTGCTAACCATTTAACTTAGAAGGGGCACATTTCTCTATAAAAGTTGCTTTACACAATCCTGCAAATTTTAGTAAAACATGAAAATATCTTAGTTTTGCTTCCCTTTTTGCTACATTTTGCTAAAAATGCTACTAGTTTATCTCTTGAAGATCTTTATTACACTTAACATTATTGTTCTTTTGTTTGTGTAGATACATTTGATTGCAACTCGTGAAAAACTCTTTTAGTAATTGAGAGGTGTTGCTATTATTGTATTTTTGCGTTGTAAACATGGTGGTATATCACGTTTAAGACAACTTTTAAAGCGCTTTTCAAGCATCGTATTATTATTGTTTTTTGTTTACTAATTGCTAGTTGTTTTTAATCGATTAATCGAATAGCCGGCGTTATGCAGACTGCTGCAGACGTTTTTGTTTGCATTTTAACGACAATAAATTATTATGATTTAATTATGAAATTGAGAAGCTTTAAGTAGCTGGTTGATAAAAGAATGCAATGAATAAGTGAATGTGTATGATTAGCGTATTTAAGCATGTTTTAAGGTGCTGGAGCAGAATTGTGCAAGTGGTTCGTTCTTTGGTGAAAGGCATTACGTTTAACAGGCTGCCAGAGTTTGAAAAGCCACGTGGGACCAATATTGGTCCCGTTGTGCTGGTGAAAGGCATTAACTTTTTTTTTTAGATGGATACGTATTATTTACATTTCATATAGAATACAACTCATTATTGTTGTCCCAGCGCCCAAATGGGCATTGTTGAGGCGACTAAATTAATTTTTAATGGAAATGTAGTTTTTTGCTAAAATTTAAAACTGAATTTCAATACATAAGATTATAATAAAATATACATTTATCTACGCAAAAGCCTCATAACTGTTTCTGGGTGGCCCATAAGAGTGGGTAAAATGTAAGACCGACCCGTGCTAGGATTTTTCCCTCTACATTTCCTGTGAACATATCTATCCCCTAACTGCCCTGCTTAAGGAGGCACCCACACAAAATATTAGTTTCTGATATTTTAGGGTCAACCCTCCTAACTAGCCGCAGAATGTACTACCAACTTCTAATATTTTTGAGAACGTTATGCTCTTGAACGATGGCACATGAAGACGAGGAGTAAGGATTCTCCCATACAAAATATTAGCTGTTAACACTTGAGGGTCAACTGCCCTAACTAGCCGCAGAAGGCTCCTAAAGATACCAAAAGTACGACTAACTTCCAACATTTGTGAGAACCCAGCATTTTTGTAGATTATATGTAACTTCTATCTACAATCATTAGGGGAGTCACCATATAAAACCTTAATATTAAAAAAAATATTTTTAAATGCATGCATGCTGGCTGAAGTCAGAAAAGTTTTATAGTTTTCAGACTATGTCCAATAAATATTTCATTATTTGTTAAACAGTTGGTTGGTATTATTGAAGTAATGGCCAATAAGTGTTCATAAGAAACAATTATGAAAAATAAATCACATTTAAAAATATGTTAACTAAACTAACAAAAATATAATTGAACTAAAATTTTAGCATTCTTTTTTTGGCAGTTTAATATTTTAGTTTTTTTTTTAGCATTATTTTTAAACCGATTTAGCTGTGAAATTTATTTGGGTATGGCCACACTGCTTCCAAGGCTCAGATATGTCACTACTTTTACCATAAGTTTGTAGCCATATGGACAAGTCCCATGCTGAACAGCTTGGGCCTTCTAGTCCCTCATTTATGCAAATTTCCAGATAGTCAATGGTAGATAAAGCTTAACGAGTTTGTGAACCGAAGCCCAATAAGAGCATCAGCCCTTAAAAAACCCAAAAGCCTAACCATTACTACTGGTTCCTTACATTACACGTACCTGTTGCAAGGCAACAACACCGCGGGGGTTATTAGCTTCCGAAAATTGGCATGCTCTATAGTCAACAGGGAATACTAAAATACTACCTTCCCGCCCTGTGAATTCAGGTTTTAACCACAGACAAAATGTTTTAGCCAAGATAGGCACCTAAACCATGATCAGCGCTGGGATGGTCTGCAAACACAACGTCTTGGAAGCTATGCCGATCCCTGTACTACCAGTAATATAAAATCTAAAAATAATCTAAAAATAATAAAAAATAAAGTAAAAATAAAATAGAGTAAGATAAGTACAGTTGTGAAAAAGATTTACATCAACACCTGCCTCTACGGCCTTATCTGATGATGGACCAGTCCCACGAGTGATTCACCAGCGGCCTCTTGTAGTTTGCTAGGCTCAATTTTTGCCATATGTTTGTAGCCTTATGAGCAACCTCTTGTTGAGGAATTCGTATCTTCTAATCCCTCCTATGTATGTAATTTCCCAGCAATGAAAGACAAGGCTTAATGAGTTGGTGGGCCGAAGCCCATTAAGAGCATTAACCGTTAAACCAACTCACCCGTCAACCATGACCATTGGTTCCTTACAGTACAGGTATCTGCTGTATAGGGCACAGATCCTCGTTAGTCCCCGCGCCAAACCATTATCCTGCGTTTTAGGTTTCAACCACAGCCAGAACGTTTCAGCCAAGATAAGCACTACAACCATGATCAGCCCGGGTGGAACTGCAAGCAGAACCACCCGAGGCCATGGTGACCCCCATTCTGCCAATTTATACCCCTGGTAAGGGTTTCGGAAGCTTTTATTTGCTACAACAAATGAGGAACCCCTTCCCTTCTTTACCGAAAAACATAGTGCCCTGGTTAGGAATACGTCAAGGCAAAACCTGTTCCCCGGGGGGGGGCAGATAAGTACAGGTGTAATTAAAAGTGTTTGCAAATTCTTTAAGTTAAAGACTTAAAATACCCAACTCGAAAAACATTCAGCCAGTTCGCCGATATCAAAAGTATAAGTTCATTCGCATTCTAGGCGAAAGAATATTGATTTGGGGTTTTTTAACTTTATTCTATGAGAATAATGTGTCAAAATTCAATTAAAATACACAGTTGCATGCGAACGAATAATAGTGCCGTAGACAAGCCCGAGTTGATTCGAATATGAGACTAGCTTACTTTCGCATACATTTTCATTCGATATTGGCGAACAGGCTAACTGTCTTTTACTCTTCCGGTCTTAGTCTAACCTAATCTTTGGCTAGATTAGCATAAAGTTTCCAGGTAAGGTACAACCCAATCGGTTCCAGAAAATACGAAATTTGTCTATAAAGTTACAAAAGTATTCGGTTGTTTGTATAAAGAACTTTTATCCTTAGCAATACAAAAAACTAAAATTTTTTCTACAAAAACTCAAAATTCTTTTCACTGAAGCTAAAAACAAATGAAAATATAATAATGCTTATCATAATCATGACTGTGGTCTTATATACCCCCATCAGCCAGCTTAAAAAGCAACTTGCAACGCATATGTTGCATATTTCTGTTTAGAGTTGAGCGCAACAAAACAACATTAAAACATGTCTCGGTGGGTCTTCTTTCTCTTTTCTCTTAGTGCAACTTCATCATATTTTTAATTTGGTTGATTATGTGTGATTTCATATAAATCTTGGTCTTGTTTGGTATAGTTTGATTTTGGTTTTTGTGACCAATGATATATCAAATGCTGAACACGAACAAGAAGTGCCACTTGGTGTCTGTCAACAAAAACCAGTGGTGATGGTTGACGGGTGAGTTGGTTTAAGGGCTGATACTGCTAGTGGGCATCGGCCTATCAACTCATTAAGCCTTGTCTTCCATCGATTGCTGGGAAATTGCATACAGGTGGGACTAGAAGGCCCGAACTTCTGAATAAGAAGTGGCCCATATGGCTACAAATATATTTTAATAAAAAAAAAAATAAAATGTGCTTTTTACTTACGTCCAGCCAATGCTAGACAAAAAGTTCTATTATGCGGGAGGAATATCGGTAGAATGACCTATTGAACGTTCTGATGGTGGCAACGGTATCCCTTCTTCTCAACCGACTTTGGCCGCCAAAATTAAGTACATTACGAGCAAGAGGGTTTGGATGAAGTTCCAGTTTACTGACATACCTTGTCGCGTACTTAGAAAACTCCTCTTTTACCAGCGGAACACTCAGATCTTTATGAATTCGTGAATTTTTGACATACCATGGAGCTGCAGTAATCGTTCGAAGAATTTTGTTTTGTCGCCTTTGGATTTTTTCAATGTTTGACGCTGAGGCGGTGCCCCATAACTGAATTCCGTAGCACCATATAGGCTTTAGTATTGCGTTGTATAACAAAAGTTTGCAATCTAATTTCAATGTAGAATTTCTGCCCATAAGCCAATTTAGCTGCGCTGCTTTTAGTTTTAACTGAGTGACCTTCGCTTCAATGTGCGACTTCCACGTTAGCCTACGGTCCAGGTGAATACCAAGGTACTTTACTTCATTGTGCTGCGGAATAGGTGAGTTGTTAATTTGGATATGCGCACATGTTTGCTTACACAGTGTGAATGTAACGTGAGTACATTTTTGTTCATCAACCCTGATTTTCCAAAGCTTCAGCCATTTTTCCAATATTGAAATAAATTCCTGTAAATTTCGTGAAGCTAATTGGTGGTTTTCATGAACGCTCAAAAACGCTGTGTCGTCTGCAAAAGTTGAAGTGTGGATTCCAGATGTCGTTGGCATGTCAGAGGCGTAAATCAAATAAAAAGTAGGCCCAAGTATGCTACCTTGGGGAACTCCTGCCTCGATAGGTTGAGTTGGGCTTATAAAATCACCTTCTCTGATAACAAATTTCCGCCCACATAAGTAGCTTTCCAGAAGATGGTGAGTATTTGCAGGCAAGTTCAACTTTATTTTGTGCATCAAGCCGTCGTGCCACGCTTTATCAAAAGCTTGAGAAATGTCAATGAATAGAGCTGAACAATACTTCTTCTCCGCAAAGGTCTTTCTTATGACATTGACTAGTCTGTGCGTTTGTTCTATGGTGCTATGTTTAGCCCGAAACCCAAATTGATGATCAGGGATGCATCCCACATTGTTCAATATTGGACTCAACTTAACCATTAACAATTTTTCGAATAGTTTTGAAATTGGTCTATATGATTCTACCTTGGTCGGATCCTTCCCTTGCTTGGCTACAAATATATGGCAAGAATTGCTACCTGTATGTACGGGGGTCGCTGGTGAATAGAGAGTATTTCCCTTCGTGGAATTGGTTCACCATCAGATAAAGCCGTATAGGCAGCTGCTAATATAAATCTTTTTCACTCACTGCCTGCATGCTATATCATTTCGATGGGCACTTTAACAGACTGACAAGGTGGTGGAACATTTTAAGCCAACTACCAAGGTTCTGCTACCAAAATGTCCAAATTCAGAGGAATAAGAAACATCGTTGTATGAAAAGTTAGTAACCGCTTGATAAATTCAAGTTCGTACTAAAAACCGTTTTTGCTTGAAAAAGAATTTGAACAAGGAGAAGCGCATGTGAAATTCCTCATGACTGGCACAGCCAAAAGCAGTTCGGCAAATTATTTTGCTTTGAGACCGAATATGAGGTGTGTGTTTGCATGTTTCCTTTAGCTGTTGTTATAATTATTGTAAGCGTATGACTTAAGACTACATGGTTGCAAAGTTTCTCAAGTTGTATGTACATGTAGGAACATCGCACATTCATGTGTTTATATCTGTCTATTTAGTCTTTCCGTCTGCTCCTCTCGGTCTCTCGGTCCAACCCTCTTTTTGTTGATTTAAACGTTTCAAACGCTGCTCACATCAGATTTATATTTGCGCTTGTTTTTGCATTTTTTGCTTTTAAAATTTCTTAAGTCTGTTGTTGCCACAGAGGCATCATCATGTTGTAGTCATACCCAAACACAACAAAATGAAAAGATACGTACGAGCCACGTTGCCGGCTATTGCTCTTTGTATATTGAAACGTTCCATAATAGTTTGAAACGAAATAAATAAATAAAAATCATACGTGTTGCAACATGAATTTACTTTTTCTGTATTTTCTCTCCTTTTGTTGTTTTGTTTTGTCTTGTCCGCAATGTTTGGTTGGACAGGTCTTACACTTGTTGTGATTATTATTTTTGAAATACTAAAGACATACAAATTATAGATCAGTATTTTCTAACCATAACGCAACCAACTGAAAGTTTTTAAATGTGACGTGTTTGAAACATTTTCATGATTTTCATGCAATTGTTGCAAAAGTAATTTGAAGGCATGGTAACCTAACATGGTCATCTGGCTACCGTGATCTTGTCTGATACTACGATTCTATACACAGAAAAATTTTTTTTTTCATGTTCAATAACGAAATTCGCTAAATCAATTATTAAATTGTTTGAATGCGGACCTGTAAAGGAATTCGTGGATTCAAACAAAAGTTTAGTAAAAATAATTATTGATCGAAAACAATTATTTTTTTAAACATATCCAAGGTTATTTTTTTTTTCATTACAAATTAATGAAAAATTGTAATTTTCATTACAATTATTTTTCAGACAAAAATTTGGTTGATTTTATTTTTACTATAATTTTTTCTGTGTACGATTTATAGTGATCTCTAAAGCCTAGTATTGAGATTGAATGTGCGAAAAATGTTCAGCAACATTACTTATTTCGTACGGAAAAATTGAGATGTACTCAGTGTTGTCTATCTTGTCTCTTATTCATGTTTCTTTATTAATTTTAAGTTAGTGATGCCCAAAGAGAAATCCAGAGTTACGCTCTGAGTGTAAATAAATTTGCACTGGGAGAAAAAATACGCAAATCAAAAAATCGTTTTACTTACAATTTAATTAAAATTGAAGTAAAAATAAAGAATAAATAAATGAGTTTATGTTTTTAGTATTTTTAATAAATTTTATATCACAAAAAGTTAAAAATACGCAAAATGCAGAGAAAAAAACTAGGAATACATTCACACACCCTTGCGCATGTTCATTCGTCGCTGTCTCATTGACGACTAAACTAATGAGCGTAAGATTGTGTTTGCTTTTGTTTACCACTTTATTACCATGGGTGGGCATCGCTATTTTAAGTATACTTGTTTGTACTTCGTGCAAAAAAAGCTTTGCTTATGTTATTTCGCTGCTGAAAAAACAAATATTCCCACAATTTTAAATGAAAACATGCTTCAGATACATATTGTGTGTTTTTCGCTTTAAAAACTCAGTACTACATTTCTAAACTTATTTCGCATATATTTCATTCTAAACGAAATAATGAACTCAATATTAGCCTTAAAGCTAAGTATTGTGTTCGTCATTTCGTGCGAAATGCTGTCAAAACTCTATATAAAAAAAACTTGCGTGAAATATGTATGAAATAATGTTGCTGAAGTGGTACTCTGTTCAATTTGTGAAAAACTTATGAAATGTTTCTGACAACATTGTGTTGTAATTGTGCAGTTATATGAGTTGTACTTGTTTTGCGCGAAATTTCAAACAACGGCTGAACAATGTAGTATACCTAAAACCAAGAAAACCGTGAAATTTGCCACGCAAAACATATATAAAACATATGTCATATTTTCCGAGTGAAACTATTAATGTTGCTCAAGATTTTTCGCAGAGTACTTACCTTAAGGTATCATGTACTTACTTAAGGTATCATGTACTTAAGAGTACTTACCTTAAGGTATCACGTGTCTGGGGCATTTTTCGGTCTGCTCTAAGCGTTAAAATCATGTCAAATTGGCAATTATGCGGCAGAAGTTGGCACAATATTAAATTCCCTATATAATTGGAATTAGTAGGTCTTACCAGCGAAAAAAATGTTTCTGATATCCCGCACTCATATGAAGAATAACTCCTTATAAAAGTGATTCTCTGTTGATATGGTTAAACTTTGTCCGTCTGTGTTCGCTATGTTGTTTTGGTGCTATCTATCTAAGCTGTTTATTATTCAGCTACTAATGTCAGTACACCAGGACCAATTCCACAATTATGCAGCACGTCCAAATAGTAAAATTACAATCACAAAGAGAGTTCATTAGTGTAAGTTTTACTCGCCTTGTACGATTAAAAAGCAGACTCGTATGCTCTTCACAGTCGGCTAATCGTCGGTACCAAAGCACATGAGGGCTGGCATGTTTGATGCGGATTGGGTTTTGGTTTTTTGAAAACTAGGAGTACGACTATGTTAGTATAACGGCAATAACGAGTGCTACACAGTGTAGATAACCATTTCCTTTTAGCCTAAATTCTAGCAGGATGGCACGATGCACCATACATGGGGTCATCACATGTCATCATATTCCATGTTACTTTCAGGTATTTATTAGAACTTGATAATTATTAGTTGGTCACATGACACTCGTCATCTAAATAAATAACAGATTTTCTTGTCTAACAAATTAGTGTGTCGCCTAATAACAAAAGTGTTAACACATTTTGGCAAAAGTATCGTTATTATAAATTGGCTTAGTAAATAGCTTTATTTAAATTCTGTTTTTCCAATATAAACACGTTATTTAAATTTCACACTTCTGGAGAGAATATATTTTTGAAAAAAAACTATTTATACAAAAATTACATGATGAATCTTCAGGCATTGAACACATTCGAGACAGCGTGCTACCACCTACAAATGTTGTTAGCTGCAATTATTGTCCTCTAGTTAGCTACTTTATTATTTTAACACCGCTAGCGTCAAAATGAACAGCTGATCTGTAATTACGACTTACAGCGTTATATACTTTTCTGCAGTAGAGGATATATCAAAATTAAAGCAAGATTTGAATTAAATAGAATAACCAGTTTTTGAACTTTTGATTATAAATTTTTATTGAATAATAGAGAGTAGGGGATAGAGTTATTTATATAGCAACATACCGTTCAAATGGCCGCCGCATATTTGCATGCGTATATTTGTCGAAATTTTCCATTATGATTTTGCATGAATGTGGTAAAATTTCGTTGATGAAACGTTGGGTGTCCTGCTCTCATGGACGGGTGGCTACGGGCTTGTTGTCATAGACCCGTGATTTCAAATAGCCCCCTAAAAAGAAATTTAATGGTATAAAATCCCACAATCTGAAGGTCAATTCTGCTCATTGAAACGAGAGACTACACGACCTGGAAGCGTCTCATGCAGTAATTAAAATTTTTTCACGATCTGTAAGGCACCGTATTGTTGAAACCACATATTGC
This sequence comes from Thecocarcelia acutangulata, assembly GCA_914767995.1. Lineage (NCBI taxonomy): Eukaryota > Metazoa > Arthropoda > Insecta > Diptera > Tachinidae > Thecocarcelia > Thecocarcelia acutangulata. Next base: position 30,484,143 of record OU612094.1, on the reverse strand, counting down.
CAATAACAATATCATCAAATTTCGGCAGAGAGAACTGTGTTATCATGCCGCGGTATTGAGCACCTATAATAGTCATTGCTTGATCAGCTTAATTTTTGAAAAAATACGGCTATGAGCAAAAATCTGCACCAATTATGCATTAGTTTCTTGAGTGCCACATGACTACCAAAAGCGTCAATCTTGGCGGCTAACAAAGCCATAAAGCAAGAAATGTGCTTCATGGTTATGGTGATTTTGCTCGAAAAATTAGCGCCTACTTGTTGATGTTTAATACCCCCGGGTATTGCCTTGGCGTTCGCCAAACCAGGACACTGCTTCCTGAGGCATAGGGGGCATGAGTTCCTCATTTGCTGTAGCAAGTAAAATTCTAAGTAGCCGCATGACTTATGTTGTGTTGCACTTCCGGAACACATACCAAGGGTTAATTGGCAGACGAGTGATCGGCAAAGCATCTGAGAGGTATTGTTTTGTATACTATCCCAACACTGATCATGGCTGACGTGCCTACATCTTGACTGAATCGCTCTGGCTGTGGCTTAAACCTAAATCCCAAGGAGGGGAACTGGTCTTCCTATATAACTTTGCGACTAATAATCCCCGTGGTGCTGTTGTCGTGCTAGGAAGACGCATGACTTATGTTATGTTGCACTTGTCAAACCCTTATCAAGAGTTAACTGGCAGAACAGAGATCTGGGAGATTATGCTTGCAGACGATCTCGGCATTGATCATGGTAGAGGTGTCTACCTCGGCTGCAACATTCTGGCTGTGGTTTAAGCTTAAAATCATAGAAAGATTAATTAATTTCCCTGATAGCTATGGTATAATGCTGGTTTGCGAAGGCTAATAACCCCCGAGGTGCTATTGTCTAGTACCAGATACCTGTAATGTGAGCTTTGTCTTCCATTGACTGTCTGGGAACTTGTATGCAAGAAAGGTTAACAGGCCCCAGCTCTTGAGCAAGGGAGTTGTTAATATGGCTACACACATATGGTGAATGCTAAATAATTCTCGCGGTGGAGTGGGTTCATCATCAAGTAAGGCCACCAAGGCAGCTGCTGATGTAAATAAATTACACATCCTTTTGATGTTCCGTAACCCAATTAACGAACTCTCTGCATTGTGCATTGTCATTAGGCTTTAATTTTTATATAATTGTTATTTATATCAGCTTGAGGTCACTTGTTTTGAAAAATTAGCAGTTTATTAATATTTCGATATTTCGACACCCTCTTGTGTGTCTTCTTCAGTAAATTTTTTTTTTTAATTTTTCTGAAAAAGACACACAAAGAGGTGTCGAAATATCGAAATATTAATAAACTGTTAATTTTTCAAAACAAGTGACCTCAAGCTTATATAAAGAACAATTATATTTATAAAAAAGGTCGAAAAATTAGAATCAAGATACAAACCTTAGTTTTTGTGTTAACTGAATTTCGTTTTTATGAAGATATAAATACATCTTTTTTGTGTATAAACTGGAGAGCTTCTTAAAGTTTACTGAGTTAAAGTTTCGGGATCGTCACCGACATGCGAGGGTACTGGTTTGATTTCGACTTTGCACGGCTTGTTTTTGTATGCCAAATACACTGATGGTACACTCCCAGAAAAAAGCATCTTATTGATGACGGCCTTTCATCAGAAGTATGACGTCAATAGTATGTAAATAGTCATCAGTAATATGTAAACTGATATCAATCTTAACAACAAAAGTCATCAGACAATTTTGTCATATCTTGAGTATCATCAATGCTACTACTGTGGTGACATCAACTCAATGATACATTTTATTGATAGGTATAACGAATACAACTAACTTGTCAAAATTGATTATAAGAAAAGCTTAAATAGTGCTATAATATTTTCTATTGATTGTTGAAGAGGAATTAGGTTGTTAAAGTTATTAATTTTAAAATAAAATAAATTTTTAAGAAGTAGAAATAAATGCATCATATCAATGAAATTTAGTCATCATATGTGACGTTAGTTACGTAAATATAATGACAGCGTAGAGAGTAAAATAAAAAGAAGAACTACGAGACAAAGAAAGTGAATATTTCCTCATACACAGTATACACACAATTAAAATATGATAATGCGTCGCACAGACATTGTATTGATGGCAGAAAGTCATCAAAAGTATTATTAGAACATTTTTAATTCTCATTGATTTCTTAAAGATGGTAGAATATAAAGTTACGTGTTTAAACACATTTTTGAAAGCATTAAATTGAACCGAAGTTTAATGTTGATGATAGCGTACCATAGTATTGATGATATGTTGTCATCAAATTTATTTCACGTGTCATTTTTCTGATGTTAATGAGCTATCACATCAATGAGATTGAATCCAAATGATAGTTGGTCTGATGTTAGTACGCCATTTTATTGATTATATTTGGTCATTACATTGTCTTCATTTAGTAATATCTTCGGTATTGGAGTTTCCTTGCATTGATTACATGCTTACATCAAACGTATTCTGATAAAACATCCCCATGGTGTCAGTATGACATTTCATTGATGAAATAATTCTTATAATTGCCACTGTTGATAATTAGAGCAACTGATGTAATGGTTTACATCACAGCGATGAAAGTTGTCATGGGGACAAAAATGATGACATTTGGCATTGCATCGATGTTAAAATATATCACAGCTATGACAATTTTTCTATGAGTGTAGGGTGTTTGAGCAGCAGTCATTTTTAAAGCTGATCTTGTGGTCCATGCTTGTGTCTATCACCTCCATACCCTCTTTCTTGGAGCTTTTCTGACGGGATTTCTCTTCTGAATACTCACTGAATAAATTTTGCTATTACACGATAAAACTTTCTACCTACATTAATATATGACACATGTAAACGTACCTTTCAACATTGTGTGGCTTGACTATCTAACGTGTATCTAATCTAGTCGCAGTGTAACATTTATTTTCCCCGTTTTATTTGGTTGTGATTTCCTGGAAAGAAGCAGAAGACCGTACGAAAAAAAAAGAAAATTAAAACTTTCATTAAAATTATGCTAAGAAATTTAATTTGAGGTGTACCCCCTTCTCTCTCTCTCTCTCTCTCTCTCTCTCTCTCTCTCTGTTGTTTTATTTAATTCCATTCAATTTAATTTCTTTCTTCGCTGTCTTTTTTTTTTTGTTTTCTTTTTTTTTTTTGTCTTTTCAATTTGTCCGGATTAACATTTCGTTCCGCGCTGCATATTGTTGTTTTGCTGGCTTTCTTACCAGTTGTTTCTGCTGTGGCCTATTGGCTCGATTGATTAGTTTAGGCTGCGTTTTATTGCAATTTGATTGTTGTCTGTTTGGTCTGCATCAATCAATAATCAGGATGGTGCTGTTTTTTTTTTGCTTTTTTATTAATTTTGTTTTGCAAATTTGTTGTTTATGCTTCTTTTGTTAATTTTACAACGCAAAAAGTTCAATTGGGTCAGTTATCATCTAATGAATTCAAAATAATATATATATTGTTCATATATAAATATACAAGTTATTCAATCGAATTTTGTTGCATAAAAAAGAAGTCAATATTGAAATGGGATGCTGTCTGTATACACAAAGTATTGCAATTACAAAAAGAATTGCATATGATAAGGCAACAAAAACAAAAACAAAAGAAAAAAAAAAATCGTGAGAAGCCCATAAATTTTATCACGTTTTGAAAAGGTAATGGGTATTTTCATATTGCTTTGTTCCTTTTCTTAACATAAATGCCTTAACTGTATTATTAAATTGAATTTGCAAAAAGACAACTAAATTTTATATTTCAAGACGGAAATCTATCCATCACAAGAGTAAATTGTATAAATAGATTATTAAGAATGTTTCTATATCTAAAGCTTTCATTTCCTAATTTTTGGGGCACAGCACGTTATTTAAGTTTGCACATGCTTATATGTAATAATTTATTCGTGTTCATTTTATTTATTGAATCTTAAAATGTGAACTAACAATAAGTATTCAAATCTTAATACTAAACACAAAAAATGAACTAAGACCAGCGCGAATTAGGAGGGAGGATTGATATTGAAGCTACCTAGCACCAGAAACACGCGCCGACCAAATTTTCAGCGGCGGCGGCGGAAATTCGGCTGAAAATTATTGAAGGAAATTAAATGTAAGCAAATATGTTAGGTATATTTGCATATATTTACCTTAAAATACTAATGGGCCGATATAAAAGACCTAGTATTTTTATATAATAAAATTTAAACAGTGGCGTTTTATTCACTATATTAGCTTTTTACATGGAGAGCATTCAAAAAAGTTGTAAAGAAATGTAGAGACGTGTACAAATAAAAAAAAAAAAAAACAAGTAAGAGTGTAGTATATTCGGCTGGGCCGAATCTAAAATACCCTTCACGATAGTCACGTATATGTATAGTATATTTAAAAATGTGACCTAAATATGCTCAGTTATATATAAACCGATATCGGAATTTTCTATTTGCTGTATTTTAGTAACCTTCTTTTATAACGAGAATTGCTTTTCAGCAAAAAAAAAAAAAAAATGATAATGGGTATATATGGACCGTTATCGGAAATTTTCATTTTTCATATTTATATAATCTTATTTCATTACCAGAACTGCTTTTGAGCACAAAAAAGTTGTTTAAGTTCGCTTAAACAACTTCTAAGCTATATCTGGGGTATATATGGACCGATATCAGAAATTTTCATTTTCCATATTTATATAACCGTATTTCATTACCAAAACTGCTTTTGAGCATAAAAAAGTTGTTTCAGTTCGCTTACGCGGCATTTTCATGAAAACCCCGGTCTAGGCTATATCTCGGGTATATATGGACCGATATCGGAAATTTTCATTTTCCATATTTATGTAACCTAATTTCATTACCAGAACTGCTTTTGAGCACAAAAAAGTTGTTTAAGTTCGCTTAAGCGGCATTTTCATGAAAACCCCGGTCGGGTATATATGGACCGATATCTGAAAAAAATTTTTTTTTGTCTTTTAGTCACCCTGCTTCATAAGTGTGTGAAGTTTGAAGCAAAACGAACAACTTTTGTTTTCAAAAATTTTCATACAAAACTGCAAAAAAAATGGCTTTTTTCGGAATTTTGAATATATCTCAGCTATACGTGGACCGATATTACTGAATTTCAATAGCAAACCCATGAATCGATGGGGTAAAAGAATGGTGAAAGAAAAAAGTTTCTAAGTCTAATGGTTTTCTCAGAAACGGTATTTCAACAGCGGACAGACGGACAGACGGACATCGCTTAATCGACTTTTCCATTAATTCTGATTCAGAATATATATACTTTATAGGGTCGCAAAAAAAACTGTAGAAATTACAAACGGAATCACAAACTTATAAATACCCTTTACATTTTTGTGAAGGGTATAAAAAAATTGTTTGTTTTGCTTCAAACTTCACACACTTATTAAGCATGGTGACATAAAGGCAAAAAAATTTTTTTCAGATATCCGTTTATATATACCTCATATATAGCCCAAATCGGGGTTTTCATGAAAATGTCGCGTAAGCGAACTGAAACAACTTTTTTATGCTCAAAAGCAGTTTTGGTAATGAAATCAGGTTATATAAATATGGAAAATGAAAATTTCCGATATCGGTCATATATACCCGAGATATAGCCCAAACCGGGTTTTTCATGAAAATGTCGCGTAAGCGAACTTAAACAACTTTTTTCACCTTAAAGCAGTTCTGGTAATAAAATAAGGTTATATAAATATGGAAAATTAAAATTTCCGACATCGGTTCATATATACCCGATATATAGCCTAACAGGTTTTTTGATGAAAATGCCGAGTAAACAACTTTTTTGTGCTCAAAAGCAGTTCTGATAATCAAATAAGGTTATATAAATATGGAAAAAGAAAATATCCGATATCGGTCCATATATACTCGAGATATAGCCTGAACCGATTTTTCCAATAAAATTTTTTTTTGCTGAAAAGCAGTTCTTGTTATAAAAGAAGGTTACGAAAATAGAGAAAATTAAAATTTCTGATATCGGTCCATATATACCCGAGATATAGCCTAAATCGGGGTTTTCATGAAAATATCGCGTAAGCGAACTTAAACAATTTGTTGTGCTCAAAAGCAGTTCTGGTAATGATATAAGGTTATATAAATATGGAAAATTAAAATTTTCGATATCGGTCCATATATAGCCGAGATATAGCCTGAACCGATTTTTCCATTAAAAAAAAATTTTTTTTTTTTTTGCTGAAAAGCAATTCTCGTTATAAAAGTAGGTTACTAAAATACAGAAAATAGAAAATTCCGATATCGGTTCATATATAACCGAGCATATTTAGGTCACATTTTTAATATACTATACATATTCGTGACTATCGTGAAGGGTATTTTAGATTCGGCCCAGCCGAATATACTACACTCTTACTTGTTTTTTTTAAATTTCCATACAAAATTGCAAAAAAAATAGTTTTTTTTCGGAATTTTGGATATATCTCAGCTATATGTGAACCGATATTCCTGAATTTCAACAGCAAACTCATCAATCGATGTGGTAAAAGAATAGTGAAAAAAAAAGTTTCTAAGTCTAATGGTTTTCTCAGAAACGGTATTTCAACGGCGGGCAGACGGACATCGCTTAATCGACTTTTCTATTAATTCTGATTCAGAATATATATATACTTTATAGGTTCGCAAATTAAAATTTTAGAAATTACAAACGGAATCACAAACTTATATATACCCTTTACATTTTTGTGAAGGGTATAAAAATTATAAAGTTCAACAAAAAATTCAATAAATTAATATTAATCACCGCCAATATGTATAATGATAAATTTTGTTCTAAATTCACAACATATCTATTTTAATTTTAATTAATATAGTTTACCAACCTATTAAAATTTTTTTTTTTTTTTTAATTTTATTTGCAGGTAAGTTAATGCTTCAGCGATCTAAAAATCTAACATATATAAACCGCTTGTTTGTCATGTAAGTCTGAATTATTAACCATTGTCCGCGTGCGTATTTGCTTTAATCCAACTTCCAGCCAGCCAAACATGCCCCAAAGGCAGGCACTTAGATTGCAACCAACTAGTTTCTTTTATCTATTGGTTTACATCTGTGTTTAATATTACACATTTTACACTTTTTAAAAATACCCAACAATTTTCAAAATATTCTCAAATATTTACACATCCCTACATTAACAAGGTCTACTACACAGCCGCACTTCTGGCAGCCAGGAAACCAATTGCAAATGTGCATAATGATGAACCAGAAAATGAGGCAAAAAAAAAAAAGAAAAATACGCAAAAGTATGAAAAGCTACTCGTAAAACATTCTGTTTAACAAAACAACCAAGCAGTCCCGTGACTTTTAAAAATAAATCATTTTTAGTTTAAATATTGCCGCAAGACATATGAAATGTCCCTTATGAGTTTGATAGCGATCTGTAGGCCACGAATTATTTATGGGATGTTCATTCAGACGACAGTGTGCGTCAAGACACAAATTTCTTCATATCATTTTTTCCTGCTAAATTAAAAAAAAAAAAAAAAATTAAAAATATTTTTATCAATTATTGTTAGTTTGCTATATATTTCATGCTAAGAAATCAAGTTTATAAAAGGGAAATAATATCATATATATATATTAGGTGTACAACTTTACTTCCGCCGTTTTTTTTCTCGGAAGCTTAAGGCTTCATTGTAAAAAATGGTAACACATTTATGACTAAAAATATTGTCCATCGCTGGTCACTACTTTCTTCCAATTTTCGGGCAGCATACGAATTCCATGTTGAAAAAAATTGTCATCTTTTGAAACGGTCCGCGAAGTGCTGGTCAACCAGGTCGTGTGCCATTGAGCAAAACAAGCGATAGTCCGAGGGAACAACGTCTGGAGAATACGGCGGGTGTGGTAGGACTTCTCATTTCAATGTTTCGTAGTAAGTCCTGGCCACTTTCGCAACATGAAGTCGAACATTGTAATGCCTTGTAAGCAGCTGTTCACTAGCAACTGCTGTTTAATATCTCTCGACTTCAAGTCGTACGGCACCTAATTTCCTTGTTTTTGAATCATTCTTATGGCTTTCCAGGGTTTTGAAATCGCTTGTTACATCACTCCTAATGCGTTTGACACGAGTCTTAATCATTTTCTCTCTTCCATCGCCATTCTGGCCTTCGATGTCAAAAATTTAAGTGTTGAAACCACTCTCATTATGTTCTTTCACTAAGATCCCCTCACTATAAGTATATGAGAGTATTAGATGAGCCTCAGCCGCGGATTTCTTTATATTAAAGCAGAAAATTAATACATTCCATTAATGACGAGAATTTGGCTAGTAAGCTGACATGTTTAATCGGAAATAACTTCATGAGGCAAACTGAAATCGAGTTATATATCTATGGCGTTAAATTTACAAATACCTAAGCTTATTGTATGACATTTACGATTTATTTGTTTCGACTACTACTACTACTATAGAATTCCCAAAATCGGCTTCAGGAATCACCAAAATCCTCCACTTCCCCGGCAACAATATGGCAAGTTCAATTTTCGCACTTAATTGAATGGCCGTTAATAGTTCAGACACCGGTTCCCATTCAGTTGGCGAAGGGGTTCTTAGTTCTTTGGAAATTCCCAAAGTCGGCTCCAGGAAATGTCAGTATCCCCCTCCACTCCCTCAGAAGCAATACGGCAACTTCAATTTTTGTAGTAAATCGGATGACCGTTTATGGTTCAGATGCATGCTCTGCAGCAAAAATGCGCACCGAATATAGGAAACCCGTTTCGATTCGATTAGCTAAGTGGTTCCGTTTTTTTTTTTTTGGGAATTTCCAAGGTCGGCTCCAGGAAACGTAAATATCCCCCCCACTCCCTCAGAAGCAATAGGGTTTACACGCTGCCAGCCATTGAAAAGCCAGCCCACTTGGGTCCAATTTGGTCGCGTTCCGGTTCCAAAGCGGTAAGCAAAGTGGAAATGAACTTTTTTAGCAACTCCCAAAATGAGATTCGTGAATCTCAAAAATCCCCAACTTCTCCGAAAGCAATATGGCAACTCCGATTTTCATTCTAAAGCAGCAATAATGTATTTAAATTGTAATTCATATTTCGAATATTGGAAACATACAAACAAACATATAGGTGAAACTAATATAAGCGTGTTAAAAATGTATCATTAATTTTTTTTTATTTATTTATTTTATTTATTATTAAATAGTAAATTAAAAACTGAATTGAAGTCGAATAAAATATTACTCTACTGTCTTTCATTCCTAATAAAATTGTGCGCTTAACAGTGGCATTATAAATTTTGAACAGGTTTATGGAGATCATATAGGACATGAAGCATATAACGAAGATGACGCTGAAAGGTTGACAAAATAATTTTCTACTGCGCTTCACAGGGGATTACAATTGTTGTGTTTTCATTCTCTTTTGCTATAATTTGTTGTTTCTTCATTCTCTTTTGCTATTACATTAGTATACAAAAATCACTATCTACGTCACAGTTTACAGCTCACTGATGTAAACAACACAACGAACCTGCGCAGGGCGTAATCCATTAGTTTTGATTTATTATAGAGAGTATCGCTAGCACCGCACTTGCCGACACTACGATATACAGATGTAATGCATATATTATTGAGAGTTAGGCTGACAGTTGTTGTATAGAAATATGTGTGAAAGTTCCACTTAGGAAAGAAGGAAATATCTTTAAGAATTGGTGTGTCATTTGACTCTGTATAAAGTATCCTTCGGCTAGCTGGGATTTTGGTTGTTAAGAATATGTGAAAGCTCTCTGCAGGAAAAACGTATAGTGAGAAAAAAGTGATAATAAACGTAAGGAAAACGTGATCATTTCGCCTTTCTAAGAATGTTCTGGACTTTTTCTCTTTATTATCACTATTTTTTTCTCTTCGTCGCCTCATTTTATTGTCCTTACATTGTTATGCCAAGACCCAAAAAAAGTCGGGTTGTCGTCCAGCTCGTACCGCGATAATCGTCCTAACCTTTTTAAGGTCATCGACATACAAAAAGCCACGTACTAAATCTAAATTTTTTTCGCTTAAAGAATAATAAAGAAATATTATTTCTTTATTAAAAACTTGAATGATTTTCAATAACATATTTTAATCACTAAACGATAATTAAATTTCAGCTTTTGGAAACAGGTTATTTTTTTCGTGGTCGCTGCGGCATTCTTTAAGATCATTTATATGTTGTGTGTAAAATTTTTTTAACATTTTCCATGAGATAAAGATCTCAACTTATTTTACATAAAAACGTAAAGAAAATAATAAAAATAAATACATATATTCCTGTTAAAATTATCCAGTTTGGTGCTTGTTCTGGCTGCATTTTAACCTGATCAACTTATTAAAATCCTTTTTACCCAAACGCAGTATTAATGAGCCCGAAATTATTATTTAAAATAAAAGCGTTGCTCCAGCCAGAGCTGAGCAACTTTTTAGTTGTTTTCATATAATTTTTATGACAACATCAAATGCACAAATTTATGACAATATATACTCGTATGAATACAAGTTAAAGAAAAAGGTGCAAACGTTTTATTATTATTATTATTATGTTTTTCTTGAACAACAGTAGGATCATCAGACACTAATATATCGTTTTGCTACTCTTCATTGTCATTTGCTTTTTTTCAGTTCTTATAATAAATATTTGCTTAGTGATTTTCAGGTATTTTTTACAATCATGCCACAACTAATATAAAATAAAATAATTCAGCTGCTAAATAAGCCAATAATTAGCAGGATTTACAGTGGAGCACAAAATAATCGTTAAACATTGTATGCTTTGAACCAGTTTGTTGCCTTGATTTTATTTTAAAAACTTGCGTGAAAATCGTTAAATAACGTTTAATAAAGTCGACAGCTTTCGTTTTATATTTAACACCAATGTTGCAAACATTTTAATAAAACTTTCATAACATTTTTTTCCTCTTGTATTACGAGTACATATCTAATAAAATCACGGCACGAAATCTTGCCTTGTGCCACAAAAACTTGTTTGCCATTCCATTGTTGGTTTTAGGACACACTTCTAGCCGAAACAGCAACATGTGCTAGCAACATATCACTAAAGGTATGTTCACATTGAGCAAATATTTGATCAAATACGCAAAACTTCTGCTTTTGTGTTTTTATATAAAATAAAATAAAATAAAGTAATATAAAATAAAATAAAATAAAATAAAATAAAATAAAATAAAATAAAATAAAATAAAATAAAATAAAATAAAATAAAATAAAATAAAATAAAATAAAATAAAATAAAATAAAATAAAATAAAATAAAATAAAATAAAATAAAATAAAATAAAATAAAATAAAATAAAATAAAATAAAATAAAATAAAATAAAATAAAATAAAATAAAATAAAATAAAATAAAATAAAATAAAATAAAATAAAATAAAATAAAATAAAATAAAATAAAATAAAATAAAATAAAATAAAATAAAATAAAATAAAATAAAATAAAATAAAATAAAATAAAATAAAATAAAATAAAATAAAATAAAATAAAATAAAATAAAATAAAATAAAATAAAATAAAATAAAATAAAATAAAATAAAATAAAATAAAATAAAGTAAAATATCTTTAATATTTAATTATTTGATCTTGTTTTGGTAAATATTTCTTATTTTTGCAGCAAAAGATCGTTTTATGTTATATAAAAAATTTAACAGTATTTATTTTCAATATTTCGATAACAATTTGTTATCATCGTCAGGAAAATTAATATGTTATTAAATTGAAAAATTTTTTAATAACATATTAATTTTCCTGACGATGATAACAAATTGTTATCGAAATATTGAAAATAAATACTGTTAAATTTTTTATATAACATAAAACGATCTTTTGCTGCAAAAATAAGAAATATTTATAAAGTAAAATAAAATAAAATAAAATAAAATAAAATAAAATAAAATAAAATAAAATAAAATAAAATAAAATAAAATAAAATAAAATAAAATAAAATAAAATAAAATAAAATAAAATAAAATAAAATAAAATAAAATAAAATAAAATAAAATAAAATAAAATAAAATAAAATAAAATAAAATAAAATAAAATAAAATAAAATAAAATAAAATAAAATAAAATAAAATAAAATAAAATAAATTAAAATAAACAAATAAGTAGTTGCCTTACCTATTTGGTAATGTTTTAAAGCTTTTTTTTTGCCAGTGTAAAGAGTGTCCCAAAATTAAAGCAAGATTTGGATTTCTTTCCATTTGTGCAGTAAAGTGTTGACAGCCCTATAAAAATTCGGCGGCGTATAAAATAGCCGGAGTAACGTAGACCTTATATCCACAATGGTATTAACAGTAATTTTTTGCGGCCGAACAATGCCTTCAAATAGGAAGTTGCCGCGTGGTTAACAACAAAATACCTCAAAGAAACTGTAAACTAATACAGGTAGTTGGGGTAGAAAGTTAACCAATGAGAGTGAGTCGCAAAACTCTCGTAGGCCAAACAACAACGACAAGCCTGAGCGCACTTAAGAAATAATTACGATAACGCGAGAGCTGTTCCCCAGCTCAGAACTGCTTTACGACTGAATCGATTAATAATGTCAAAACAAAAACAGGAATACGTACATACATATGAATAAATTGTTGTGATATAGAAATAAAAAGTTCTCTGGGAAAAAATGCAGTTTCTTTCTGGTTGAAAAATATTATTAGAACATTTTGCTTTTTGAATTCTCATAAATTTATTTAAAATATTAGAATATATAGTTAAATAATTAAAAGTATACTGATGGCTTGTATGATATGTCGACATATAGGCAGATAGGAAATACAAGAAAGCAGTCTATACGTATTTTTTTATTGGTGGAAGTATTAATAGCTAATCGAGTAAGTAAAAACAGACTCAATTTATGTTTTATAATAGTAATCTCTTGCTCGGCTTATTTCAATGATGGAATGGGGATTAAATCAACTTTAAATTTATTGAATTAATCGCATGTAACGATTCGCTGCATCTCTATTTTTCTTAAATCCATCTCATTTTCGGTTTATTTCAAGTACGGATTCAGGATTAAATATGTCTAAATGTACGAGTAAATATTTAGTGTTTCAATAATCCGTACTTGATTGGGATTGATTTAAGTACTGATGGCTTGAATTTTATTTTTATTGTATACGCATGCAAAGCCATTGGGATCATTTGGCCAATGCGTTATTCTCTAAATGCCTTTATATATCTTATGTGCTTTATGTTTCAATAAAAAATAACAATCAAAAGAAAAAAAATTGGGGTTTTTGTTTAACTCAAATTTTACATTCCTTTTGGGACACCCTTTATTAGGAAAAATACACAAAAGTAGCGGTGACACTTATTTGATCAAATAATTGCCCAATGTAAACGTACTCTAACTGTTGTCTTGCAAAACTCTTGTCATAAAACTTGACACTTATTTGATCAAATAGTTGCTCAGTGTAAAAACATACTCTGGCAAAACTCTTGTCATAAAACTGCATTCGTTCTCAAGTTTTTCAGCCTAAGAAATAAAATAAAACGAAAATTTATAAGTTATAAAATAAAAAAAGAAAAATAAATAAAGACAAAAAAAAACTTTCTGAATGGCAAACCGATTTATTTAGCCAACAAAATATAATATTTATTACATTTTACCAGCAAAAAAACTCTGCCTTACAAGTGCCAGCTGACAGCGTTTAACTTTTAAAAATCAAAAATTATTCAATACAACAACAATTTGCATTCACTTACATAATATGTGTTCCGTTTATCTTAAATGGATATGTATTTAGTAGATCCTTGGCCTTGACCACGGCACGGCATTAACAAATCAACACATTGTTTGGTTTTGAATATGAAGTTGAAGCACAACAAATTTGTGTCTTAAATATACATCTCATACTCTGTGGATCGACAATGACTATAATTTGATTTGACTTGAAGTGATTTGAATATGAAGTGAATGTGATATGACAGCTACGTGGCTATGACTTGTCTTTTATATGACTGTGATATGACTACTTTTTACTTATAGTAACTTACTATGCAGCAGCACTATGATTTCTACTTACACAAGTCTGCGAAATGAACTAGTTCAGAATATAATTATGTCGTAACTCAATCAGTATTGTATTGGTTTAAAAACATAACTGCTGTTAATTTACTATTATTAATGATTTTGTTTTTCTGAAATAACAATTAGATAATTATGCCGATATTAAAATAATAACGATGATCGTAAATATACTACATACTCATATGTACATACATATGTATGGTATCAAGTTAAAAAAAAAAACTTGTATGGAAGTTCCAAATATAAGTGAAGAAATGTTTCCTTTGCAACTGGATAGTGATGGCATAACGGCTGAAGAAGAGTTAAAGAGCACTGATTTCCTTTAGCTATAATAATATAAGAAACTTATTGACTCAAAGATCAACAATATATAATATAATTAGTGAAATAATTTCTCTGGATCAAAGAATCAATTTCATAAAGCACATGAAAACTGTACATTAAATTAATGAAAAAGCAAAATTTATTTAATGAAATAACTTCTTTGCACTAATGATATATATTCATTAAAAATATGAAACTCCTTCATAAGGTCAATGAAGTTATTTCATTTATCTAATTTTATTATTCATTGAGCATTGATTGTACATATTTTGTTTTTTTTCACCGATGTCCGTGTCTTCTTTATATGTTCAATGTTAATATATTTAATACATTTCATTACCTTGTAGTGTGAAAGGTGTTGAACTAAATTTTGCTAATGTGAGCAGTGTCGAAGTTTTAACTAATGGGCACTGATCAGTTTTAACTAATTTAACTCCAACATTTTAAATGCTGCAATAGAGTTTGTTTTACTCTTTTGTGCTGTTATTGTTAACACTCCGCGAACACTACTTCCTCTTTCCTCCTCCTAGTTCCAGTACAATGCGCTGCATATGTAGGGGTCAACCTCTGAGTACTGGTCCCAGATAAAAAAAAAATAAACCTACGGTCCTAACACATAGATGGCGCTAGTTTTATTGCAGTCAGCTTTTTCTCAGTTAATACTAACCTTGAAAAGACAGCTGTTAAAATTTAATGATATCTTATTCATTAGCTTGTGAGTTATTGTGCTAAGAGTGACGCTACTTTTGACGATGGATCAAATACAATTTCGTGTTTTAATTTTACACTGTTTCGTGATGGGGAAAAAATACCAGTCAAGCCAAGCAATCACTTGAAAAGTTTTATAGAGACTCCGCTCCATCAGAAACAACAATATGTAAAACGTTTGTGTAATGACTTCAAACGTGGTCGTAGAGACACCGATAATGCAGAACGCAGTGGACGTCCAAATGAGGCGGTAACACTAGAAAACATAAAAAAATCCACAACATCGTGTTGAATGATCGAAAAGTGAAAGTGCGTGAGTTAGCTGACATCGTAAAGATATCAAAAGAACATGTTGGCTTTATATTGCATTGAGCATTTGACTATGAGAAAGCTCTGTTCAAAGTGAGTGCCGCGTTTGCTCACTGTTGACCAAGAACGAGAACCTGTTAATGATTCTGAGCAGTGTCTGGCCATGTTTAAACGTAACAAACCGGAATTTTTGCGTCGATATGAGACAATGGATGGACCCATCACTTCACTCCTACATCAAAACAATCGACATCTGAGTGGAGAGTAATAGGTGAACCTCGTCCAATGTGCCCAAAGCCACAACAATTGACTGGAAAGATTATAGCCTTGTATTTTTGGATGTGCGTGGTGTAATATTCATCGACTATCTTGAGAAAGGAAATACTATTAACAGTGAATATTATATAGCGTTGTTGGAGCGTTTGAAGCCCGAAATTGCAAAGAAGCGACCGCATATCAAGAGAGCGCACCGTGTCACAAGTCAATCAAACCGATGGCAAAACTATACGAATTGAACTTCGAGTTGCTCCCACATCCACCGTGTTTGCCAGATTTGGCTGCCAGCGACTACTGGCTGTTGGCAGACCTGAAAAAAATGCTCGCCGGTAAGAAATTTCGTACGAATGAACAGGTTATCGCTGAAACTGAGGCCTATTTTGAGGCAAAAGATAAATCAAAAGCTATTTATAATTTTTTAGTGGTATTGAAATGTTAGAGCGGCACTAGAATGATTGCGTTGCTCTTGATGGAAATTACGTTGATGAATAAAGCTAAATATGAACGGAATAAGCCAGATGTTATATGAATAAACAGTATAATCGATTCTGGGCAATTAAATTATCCATCAGTCACCTTGATATCCATTAAAATTGGCACAGTCTGTTGTGCAATCTCTTCAAGAGGAGTCATTGAACCTTTCTTATTTAAAAATGAAAAGGGCGTAATGGTGGCTGTGAATGCGGGGAGCTATCGTGATACAAGGGGCTACCTAAATAGGAAACAAACATTTTGTTTTTTTAAAAAGCATTTATTTCTGAACTTACTCTTCGTTTAGCTCAATACACTTAGTAACAAGTTTTTACAACTTTTTTATGCAATCTGAATAATAAGATTTTGGCAGCCCCTCAAAATACGCGTTAGTTTCGGTAATCACTTTTTCGTTTGAGATGAATATTTTTTCTGCAAGCCTTTTTTTCTAATTTGGAAACAGGAAAAAGTCCATGAAGCTAAATCAGGACTACTCGTATAAAGTTCAACGAGCACTTTTTTCTTCTTTACATGTGGTCAATCCATTGATCCAACAATACACGATAATACTTTCTTGTGATTGTGGATCATTTTTCAAGATAATTGATGAGCAATACTCCGTGTGTATCCCAAAATACAGTGGTCATAACCTTGCCAGCCGATTTCAATCTCTTCGCCATCTTCGTAGCACTTCCACTAGCATCGAGATTGACGACTATTCAGCCACAGTATTGTGAACGAGCAAAGCCACAACACTTTCGCATGCTTTGTTGGTAAACATTGACGGCAGCGATTATCAGTGTGAATTTTGTTTTTGTAAATTGTTTGCTTTTTACAACAAAAAATATTAAATAAAAATAAGTTTTCCTTAAATGTATTGGTGTTTACTCTTCCATATAGAACTTGTGGGCGCCACTGCTCTAAATGTTTATGTGCATATTCATAAAAAATTAAAACGTATTTGAAATGAATTTTAGAAAAATTTTGTATGGAATTTTTGTACTAAAACACATTTCAAATTCATTTAAATTTTTATGAATATGCCCATTAATCTATTATTGTATATGACAAAAGATTTTGTTGTACACAAACAATTTTTTTAAACGATATTATTGCATGCAACCATATTTTAAAATTATAGAAAGGCAACAATAGAAATGTGAATAGTTTAACACTCATATAATTATAATGGACTAAAGAATACAAATTGTGACAGAGTATATACTAATGTTGTCACAACAATATTTCAAATTGCCTTTTCTTATATATAAATATTCAAGCGCACAGTCTATAGCTAAGTGCTTTTACATAAACAAATGAGCACCACAAGCATAGGGTTTGGGCGCCTCTGTTGTAAAGTAAAAATATACTCCACTATTTTGCAAGTGCAGTGATGCAAGGCCATTTGCACAAGATTGTGCATAGGGCTAATGTTTTTAAATTTGCTATAGCTATCAATTTCTCTTAGTTTGCGGCCAACTTCTTTCCCAACTATTATCACTTGATGTACGAGAAAAAGATTTGCTAAGTTGTTGTAGGGATGTATGTACATACATAGCTGTGTGGTATGATAAACACCTAAATTTTACTCGAAAGAAACAAAAAAAGTATTATACAAATATTGTTGTACATATAAATATTTGTAGGTATAAAAACAAAAACTAAAAGTGGCAGTAAAGTTCACGTCAATATGGCTGCAGCAATTTGCCATAAAAATTTGCACAAAACCAAAACAAAATGCCAGACACTTCAGCACATGCAACCATCGAACAAACCACAAGTATGAATTTATTTATTATTTTCCTCTTATTTTAGCCTAAAATTGCTTACGTTTTATTGCTTTATAATCAATTTTTATCTCATTTTGCAATTGCTTTTAAAAATAAGTTTCAAATTTGTGTACAAAATTTGGTTTCAACTGTCGCTGCGTGCTTTCAACTTTCGTTAAGAAAAGGAGGAGAGAAAAAAATTTAAATAATGGGATTCAATCAAGTTAATTTTTGAAAGGCGATTTACGAGTAAAGCAGTGATCCCCACAAAGGGCACACTCAGTACTCGTATGTTAATGTATAAGCGCGATCATCCTTGAGGGCTGTGCGTGGCGAACATTGATTTAAAGGGTTGAGAGAAGAGTTCAAATTCTTTTGTCTTATTAGTTTTGTTCCATACAAAAAATATAGTAAGTATGTACGTGTATGTACGTGTATATGTTAGTGTGTGTGTGTGTAATGTTTTTAGCAGGCGTTGTTTTAATAAGCATATTTACCACACTGCTTCTGTGAAAACCGCCCAATTCTTTTATTTTTTTCTACTTAGTTTTGATTATTCAGGAAGGCCTTACAGTATTCATTTTTTATTTAATTTTCAAAAAAAAAAAGTGCCGGTCATAAAAGAAAAGATGGTAGAATTAAAAAAAAAGGTTTTTACTCGTATATGGCTTCAGTTGTACAGAATAGTTCGTTCGACCAATAAAAGTAAAGAAGCGCAGAAAGCTTTTAATGGGAATCGAACAAATTTATGTAGATTTTTTTCTTTTTGAATCTAAACAAATAATTTCTATAGTACACGGCTATATTTTTAGCTGACACAAGATGATTATACTCGTACATATCTATGGCGTAGAGAATAAGACTACAGTAGACAATCAATACTAAAAACGGTTAAATTCTAAAGGCCGATTTTAAATAAAACACAAATTATTTAGGAATTATTGTAAGTTATGGTATTCAATTCTCTATGGAACAAACTACCGGCCAAATGGCCACTGCGACCACTTCGGCACATCAGCCGATGGTCCAAATTCTCCATGGCGCTGAGGTATAATTGCGATTCTATGCCGTTAATGTGCCGAATTAAGTAATCTTTTAGCTCTTGAATTGCTGCTGGCTTACCGACGTACACATTTTCTTTCAAATAACCCCAAAGAAATCTATAAATCGCTATAAATCACATGATTTATAGCGACCAATTGACTTCGCCATGAGATAATACAGCCATTGAATCTGTCGCGCAAAATGGCCATTGTTTTGTTAGCTGTGTGGCAAGTGGCATCGTCCTGTTGAAACTACATGGCGTCCACATCCACATGTTCCCGTTCGGGCCATAAAAAGTTCATTATCATCTCACGATAGCGAAAATCATTGACGCTAACTGCCTGACCGGCCTCATTTTGGAAAAAATACGGCACGATTATGCCGCCAGCCGAAATTTTAGCGCTAAAATTTCTTTAGCGGCTTGACAAACATAAACGTGTTTGTGGCGAAAATCAAAAATGTTTGATTTTCATGCAAATGTGCTGCACATGTTTGTGCAAACACGCAAACACCACTATAAACAACGCAAAATTTTTGTGCAAACGTAAAATTTTGGCATGTTCGCCAAGCAGTTTGTGTAGTTTACTTTGCCCTTAAATGTATTATTAATTTTTAAGCACAAAATTTGTTTGAATTGAATTTTTGCTTAAAATTTTTTTTTCTTAGCTTTTCTTAGAATAATCATCCTTTTCTAACAATTAACAAGTATTATTTTTGTGATTAGACTTAAAAACATTATAAATAGCTTGCTTTCTATGTTTCCCAGCTATCTATATGTCGACATTTCATAGGAGCTACCCTAATCATCAGTAGACTTTGGAAGTTTTTGAAAGATGTTCTCAAACACTCAACTTTATATCCCAACAATCTAAATAAATTGTTGAGAATTTAAAAAAAAAATGCTCTAATAATATCCGTCAAAACACAAAAAACAAGCTTTTTTTCATAATTGTTTTCAATTTCATTGTTTTTGTGCTTTGATGGATATTAATGAAAAAGCTTGTTTTTTGTGCTCTGACGCATATTATTAGCGCTCCTATGAAATGTCGACATATATATAACTGGAAAACATAGAATGCAAGCTATTTATAATTTTTTATTGGTATCAACGTTAGAAGCTAGTATAATGAATAAACAGCTTAATTGCTTAAAAAACATTTTTAGATTTTTTTTTTGCTAAAATTAAGATGATATATTTGGGAAACGAAGATTTTTCGATAAAATTTTCTAGCACCACTGTTTGAATCATAAATGTGTAAGCAGTTTTTTACAATAAAGCTTCGAATTTCCGAAAAAAAAATGTGCGGAAGTAAAGTTGTACACCTACATATGTGATTCGTTTTATTGGTAGTCCACTGTAATCCTAAGGTACATGTTTTCAGTTGTACTTTTATTTATGTTACAACATTTTAAGCAGAAATTGTGCGTATTCTTAAGTATTTTCTTTTGACAAACTTTGCGGTAACAAGACGATTAAGAACTAAAATAACACAACACATGATTTTCTTTGCACACTCTTAAACGACAACATAATTTCGTTTGAGGCTTACACGAAAGGTTGTAAGCACACGCGTACTCGTATGTTGCATTAACTTGTCAATAGATTTAATTGTTTTTTAAAATTCACAACATAATAATTTCTGGTGCTTATTTTTGACACCTCTAACTAAAAAAAAATGCTTTGGGTAAAAAATATCATGCATTTATGCATATATGTATGTACTCGTATATATACTTATATTCCAATTTGCTGTCAGTCAAGTATGACAGCATGTAATTTTTATGTATTTAAATTTTGGCGCTATCAATTTTTTAATACAAATTTTGATGAAACTTTCTCACGCAAAATTCTTGTTACCAAAATCTATCAGAATTCTCATTGAGAATATTTTTGGATTGATTCGTTTTTTTTTTTCATTTTGTCTTATCATGAATCTTAATACTGCACTTCCCGTGAAAGACATGCACAGCAGCTATACAAGGGAAACAATAGTCCTATACACCCTTTTGTGCGTTTGAAATTGCAAATTTGTATCATTGCAAATATTTGGGGGCGATTATGGACGGCTAGTTGGTCTGTGGTTGCCAGCTGCTTTTTTTAAATTAAAATATGAGTACGAGTAGTGTTAATACACAGAAAGAAAAAGCTTGAAGTACATTTAAGTAATTTCCTCTTGGTTTTAATACAAGTCGTGCTCAAAAAGTCGTACTAGCCGAAAACTGGGGCTTTTCAAGAAAACCAATCTTGCGATGTTTTAAAATATGTAAATATTCTTGAATCCAGTACAGAATTCTTAAACCGAGTACGAGTAGTGTTAACACACAGACGTGCTCTAAAAGTCGTTCAGAAGGGAACACAAAAAATCCTAAAACGGGGCTTTTCAAGAAAAGGCCTTAACTTAAAATCTCTAAATATTCTTGAATCAAGTGCACAATTCTTAAACCGAGTAAAAAAAGCTAAGACACAAATTCATAGATATTAACAGAGCTGCCGTTTATGGTAATTTTAACCAAAATTGCTAATATTTTTCTTTAATGTGGAGATGCGAATATTTTTTTTTTTTTCATTTTGGCTAATTTTTTATTTTTTTGTTTTATTATTATTTTTTATCTTGGACCAGTACTCAGGTGATGACCCCTACATATGCAGTGCATTGTACTAGAACTAAGAATATAGGTTATGAGGAGGGGGAAAGAGGGAGTAGTGGTTTTAAATATTTGACTTGAACTTCCATAAATATAGGGAAACCTCTCATAACCGGCCACTCACCAAATCAGGCTATTTGTCCGATTATGAGAAGTGTCCGTTTATAAGAAGTACACATTTATTATATCAAATGTTTTATCATACAAGGTCTGATAAAAAAAATAACCGTTATTTTTAAGTTTCGTGGGTGATGTATGTTCGATTTTCGCACTTTTTTTCGGTTATGTTGGTACACATGTCTGTTATATATGTTGGCAATATCACACATTTGGGATTGTCAATTTGTGTTTGACAAATAAAAAGGTTAGTCGTGTTTTGGTGTGCTCCTCGATTTTTTACTATTCAAAAAAATGGATCAAATAAACTGTGTAAAGTTTTGTGTAAAAACTTAAATACGTAAGGAAACTGTGACATTTAGCGAGTCTACTATGAGTAGAACATAAGTTCAGTTATGGTATAAACGGTGTAAGGAAGGCCGAGAAGATGTCAATGACGATGCTCGTCCTGGTCACTCGAGCATGTCTACAACCGGTGAAAACTGAGTTGCCTCGCTGGCTGATTTGGTAGATTACTCGACCAACAGTCTCGAGGTCGCAGGTTCGATTTCTGCCTCAGACCCCAGGTGTTACTATAGACAAGCCAACAAGCTACGCAGTTTTTTGTGCTTGTTATTCACAAAAAAAAAAAAAAAAAAAAAATTTTTTTGGATAATCGCCGAATCACTGTCAGAGAGGTTGCTGATGGTGTTGGCATATCGTTCGGCTCATGCCAAGCAATTTGTATGGATGTTTTAGGCATGAACCGTGCGGCAGCGAAGTTGCTCAATTTTGAGCCAAAACGCCGTCACATGGGCATCGACCAGGAGCTGTTGAACATCGTACACGACGATCCAGATCCCAATGAAAGCGTCCAGAAAAGCCAAGTTCGAAAAAAGCACGTCAAGTTCGGCCAAATATGAAGGTTTTGCTCACTGTTTTCTTTGACTGCAATGGCATGGTGCATCATGAATTCGTACGATCAATAAGGAATACTACCTTGAAGTTATGCGTCGTTTGCGCTAAGCAGTTCGTCAGAAACGCACAGAGTTCTGGACAAAACAATTATGGATTTTGCACCAAGATAACGCACCAGTTCACACATAGATGCTTGTGCGTGAGTTTTTGGCCAAAAACAAAACCTTTATCATGCCTCAACCACCGTATTCTCGGACTTGGCCCTGAATTCTTCCTTATCCAGGTTTGGGATAAGGAAGACACCGATGAACGGAAAGCGTTTTGCTACGATTGAGCAGATAAATGCAAACTCGAAACAGGAACTTTTGGCGATACCAAAAAGTGAACTTCAGATGCATTTTTAAAATTTCATGAATAAATGCTCTTGAAAGTCCAGTTAAGGCTGTTCTTTACCGTATGTAAAATCGCAGAATTTCACCAGTTCAATGTTTTCGTAGGTCTTGCAAGATCAACTGAGCCCTGATCGTGGGACATTCATAGCCGAAGCAGTTGCGTAGAATCTCTGCACCCACGAACATATCAAATTTACACTGGCTCCATCACGTATTCGCCGAATACCGTACTTTGAACAAAATTGTCGACGAGCAATTACATAAGAGTCATTATTCTTAAGAAATTTATACGCAGCGAACGCATGCTAGTCGCTCGCCCACTACAACATCGTGACTGACAAATGCGCGCACTCGATTATTCCAACGGTGCTACCCTCCTCCCATACCGTTTATTGCTTTTTGAAATAATCGCATTTAAAACTATAAACTTGTTATATTTCCTGACACTTTGTGTAAGGGAAATAAGAAAACCCAATAATAAATCACTTCTTGTCATAAAATATTTTTGGTGTCACTTTTTTACGTGAAAAACATAATCTGTATCAGAATTCCAAGGAGTTATAACGCTGTCTTCGTTTTGTATAATTAATTTTTATTTTGTACATTAAAGACAAGCGGTAACTACAATAACTACTTACTACTATACTGTCTTTTTAATATTTCGATTCGTTTTATTTTATTTTCTTTTATGTGATTCATTTTCCTGTCAGCCCCTTTAAATTGAACACTAATTTACTTTCATTATGATCACCAAACATATTGCTTGTTGTGATTACTGAATTTTTGGACTGAAACGCTAACAAGAGGATTAAAGAAAAACTAAAAAAATAGGAAAAGCACAAACAAAATCAATAGCAGATGTGAATACTCCCACATTTTGTGATAAAAGTATATTAAATTAAAAAAAAAAAATTTTTTTGAAGGATTAATACAAGAACTGATTTCACTCCAGTTTCCAGTTGTCTTACTTTATTTTTATTTTTTTAGTTTTTGATAGTTGTTTAATTCATTTATTTGTCTTGCCGCTTATGTTTGCTAATAAAAATCCAGTTTCTTTTTATTTCCAGCCAGTTTGAGACAATTTCGATAGTTTTTCAAAGACAACTTTATTGCAATAACTTGAAAAAAAAACAAACAACTAAAAATGCAAATACAAAAGTACGGATGATAAATGAAAAAATATAAATAAATAAAAGCGAATCAGTGCGCTACTTACCGTTGATGCGATCATATTCTTATCTTATAAAGATATGCCATTGATTTACGTTAGCACCTGCCCTTTTTTCTTTAGTCTCTCCAGTGTGCAGTTTCTTAGACAGCCGGAAGCACTGAAGGCACTTAAGGTGGTAGTATGAAATCGAACCTTAGGATTTAATAAAAAATCGCCCATTTTCAATTTCTTAATAGCACAAGTATCTGTTGTAAGATAACAGCTCCGCGTTGGCTCCCCCACCATTTTGGATGAGCCAACATCTTTTGCTGTGGCTTTAAGTTTCAATCACAGCCAGAATACTTTAGCCAGGAGGCAGGCACCTCACCACAGTCAGAAAGCTTTAGTCAACAGACTAAAGGAGACACTTTCGCCAGGATTCTTTCTTTTTTTGGGAATACATTCGAGCCTACTCTGCCAACTATTCTTTAGCAAATGTTTTATAGCAAATGTCAGCAGCATTTTCCATTCGTATTCATGCAACACCTTTTGCTGTGACTTTAAGTCTCAACCACAGCCAGAATGCTTTAGCCAGGAGGCAGGCATCTCACCACAGTCAGAAAGCTTTAGTCAGCAGACTAAAGGAGGCACTTTCGCCAGGATTCTTTCTTTTTTTTGGGAATGCATTCGAGCCTACTCTGCCATCTAATCTTTAGCAAATGTTTTATAGCAAATGTCAGCAGAATTTTCCATTCGTATTCATGCAGTTAGCAGCCCACCGTGACGTGACTTGGATCATGAAAATGACGCTCGTAAGACCCAGTGATGTGTACTAACACAAAAGTGAACGACCTTGAAAGCTGCTTCATCTGTACTCATGGATTGTATATATATATTGAGGAAACGGATGCTATCGATGTTCTGGGAATGAAAATTCAGTGTAATGTTCGCTGGACTGAACACATTTTTCATGTCTCTAAAGAAGCGCTCAAGTGTCTTGGTATTCTGAAACTGTGTAAGAACTACTTCACATCTCCATATTATTTATACTACCTATATCCGACAAATAAATAATAATATTAATGAGAGCTTGGGCTGGTGCCGCTAAATCTACTTTGCGGTTATCCGATCGTGAGCACGTACTGCATGTAGCTGATCATCGTATCGTCTGGAGCTCATCCTTTTATGACCGTAAGACCTGCTTTGTCAAGTTTTATTATGCGCTTCTCTTCACACCCACACGAGAAAAATAAATCACTAATAATGCACGTGTTTCTTATCAGTAACTTTTGACAGTTGTAAAAAAGATTTACATCAGCACCTGCCTTGTGGCCTTATCTGATGATGGACCAATTCCACGGAGTGAATTATTCACGATTCACCCGCGCCCCCGTGTGGCTTACCAGGCTCACACAGGTAGCAATTCTTGCCATATGATTGCGGTCATATGAGCAACTTCTTGTTGAGGAGTTCGGACCTTCTAATCCCTCCTGTATGCAATTTTCCAGCAATCAATGGAGGACAAGGCTTAATGAGTTGGTAGGCCGAAGCCCACTAAAAGCATCAGCTCTTAAAGGTAGGCACCTCAACCATGATCATCCCGGGTCAAACCGCAAGCAAAACTACCCGGGGGCCATGCTGATCCTCGTTCTGCCAATTTATACCCTTGGTAAGGGTTTCGGAAGCCAACACAACATAAGTCATGCGGCTTCCTAGAGTTTTGTTTGCTGCACCAAGCGAGGGACCCCTTCCCCTCTTTTCCCCGAAGAACAGAGCACCCAAGTTAGGAATACGCCAAGGCAAAACCTCTTCCCCGGGGGGAGTAACTTTTGACAGTTGAGTTTAAAAATTTACCACTTACACAAACAACAAAACACCTATTGTTTTTTAGTGTTGTATTGTTTGTTGTAGAGAAGTGGCTACCTTATTATGGTGATGACCCTAATGATGCTGCATCACCGCATCTCCTCCATTATCTGCAAACAAAATAGAATAAAAGTATTATTAAACAAAAAAAAATTTATTTTTTTGGCAACAATTTTGCCAGCTGATTTTAGTGCTAATAAAATGGGCATTTCAGTATTTAACTTGACTCATAAATCATAAGCAAAGTTTTAATTTCGTTAAATCTACACTCCTAGAAAACCCGTCATTTCTGTGATGAATTTTAACATCAATGCAATGCCAAATGTCATCATTTTTGACCGCATGACACTATTCACAGCTGTGATGTCAATCATTTCATCAATTGCTCTAATTAGCATTATTAATTTTTTAATATTTATGACAATAGTGTCATCAATGACGTGTCATACTGATATCCTGGTGATGCTTTATTGGATCACGTTTGATGTGAGCTTGTGATCAATGCAGTGGCACTCTAGTATCGAAAAAATTACTAAATGAATATATTATGAAAACATCAGACCAACTATATTTTGGATTCAATTTAATGTAAAAATTTCATTGATGTGATGGCACATTAACTTCAGAAAAATGACTAAGTGAAGTAAATTTTATGGCAAAATAACATCAGCACCATGTCAAGCTTAATCTGCGACTAAATTAAACTTAAACTTAATCTCCCATTAAATTTAATGATTTCAAAAATATGTTCAAACTTTATATTTTACCATTTTCAAGAAATCAATGAGAATTAAAAATGTTCTAATACTTTTGATCACTTACTGTCATCAATAAAATGTCTGTGAGTCGCCTTATCATATTTTTATTGCGTGTATGCCGTGTACGATAAACTACTCTCTTTCTTTACTTCGTAGTAGCTTTTCTTATTTTACTCTCTATGCTTTCATTATATTCGTTATTTAACTGACGCCGCATATGATGACTAAGTGTAATATTATCGTTCATTTATATATTCACTTTGTAGTTACACTTACTTGCCTTTTCTTAAACAATACTAGCTGTGAATACAAATTTACATCAATATGATGTATTGAACATAATTCTTAAAAATTAATTATAATTTAAAAATAATAAGTTTAACCACAAAATTCCCTTCCAACATTGAATTGAAAATATTATATTATTTATTCTTTTTTTAAAAATCAATTTTGTCAAATAAGATGTATTACAATTATAAATAAAATGTGTGATTGAATTTATGTAGTATTGATGCTACTGAATGTGTGACAAAATTCTCTGATGATTTTTATCATTGAGATGGATTTTAGTTTTCACATTACTGATGACTATTTACATAATATTAATGTCACAATTCTGATGACCCGCCGCCATCAATATGAAGATGCTTTTTTCTATGAGTGTATAGCATTTCAAATCAAGTAGGCTCATTTGATTTTAATTTCAACACCTTTCTAACTGCCTACCTACTAATAACGGCTAATTTAAATTAACGGTTCGAAAAGATGCGTTAACAACAAATATTCGCATTGTATACAGCAATATTTGTTTGCCACAAACTTTGCTTAACTCATTCATTGCCTTGTCACCAGTTTTGTCATTTTATTTCCTTTTCTTTCAATTTGTTTGCCTGTTAAAGCGTAACAAGACGTATTTTTTTTATTTTTGGCCGAAACTATCAATAAGGATTAATTAACTGTTGTGAACTCTGGTTTTTCTTCTAAATTTTTTCTGTTGCGTGGCCTCAACTTTTAGGCCTGCAAATTTGATGGACTGGAAGTCCAGATAAGAAATCTGGCAGAATAAAATAATGTTGGCATTCATAAAACACTTTAAAACTTAACTGCGCTCCGTTTATGGATTTTAAAGTATTAATGTCACGGCTAATTTGTGATCGAACTGAAACACGTTTTAGGGGCCAAACGCAAAAAAAAGTTGGTATGGAAACCAGTTTATGTGTATAAATTGTCTGCAACCAATTAAAAGATTGACAAAAGACTACTCGATTTTTTTTGTTTTTATTTTGTTTTTCAATTAATAAAATTAATTTTTGTCTTTAATTTTCTGAATTCTTTGAAGGACATTATTTTTAAAAGCCTTATAGACACATCGCTCCTTTATTGCAATATAGTCGTAACTAAAAAAAAAAAACTTGTTTCGAAAAAACCCATTTCAAATTTTTAGTCCCCATACAAGTCTTAGAAAAATTTTTAAAGGAAATAGTTTAAAAATAATTTGAATAAATTTTTTGCACAAAATGAACACAATTCTGATTGTTGGCTCAAATTTTTTGAGATATGACTATGTTGCTATAAAGGAGCGACATTATTTGCTGCGAAAATGTTTCAGATATAAAACTTGCATTAGGATACAAATTATGAATCTTTAATTTAAGGTTTTATTTTAATAATCTATTTTACGACTTAAAATGAGAATTACTAACAGAAAATTTACTTTAACGGATGGCTATTTAGTCCTGCACAAGTTTAAGTCATAATAAAACAAAGAATATAATTTTTATAACAATGAAAACACTTATTTCAAATGCGGCTACTGCGTATTTTTCTTGGTCAAGAACCAGAGTTTTCTTGGTCAAAAACCAATCGTCTTCAGGTCGTATATTCGATCTCTGCCACAGACTATGGATGCTAAAATAATTTCGCAGCTTTTGTGTTTCTCAAAAAAATAAAATAAAAACTGATGATATATACTATAATGGGTGTTTTTATAAGAACTATCGGAAATTTAAAAAAAAAACACATAAAATTCAGAAAAATGCATGAAATATTTATTTGGATCTATAGTTGGGTCGATATAATTTAATGTTTGAAGATTATTTCATGCAAATGTTGGCCGCGGCTGCGCCTCAAATGGTCCATCCGCTTAGTCCAATTTTGGCTTACTCTTTCCAACATTTCGGCCGGTATCTCACGAATAATGTTGGCAATGTTGGCTTCCAGTGCGTCAATCGAAGCGGGCTTGTCGCTATAGACATTAGCCTTAACATAGCCCCACAAAAAATAGTCTAGAGGCGTTAAATCGCACGATCTCGGCGGCCAATTGACTGGTCCCAAGCGTGAAATAAACTGTTCACCGAACTCGCCTCTCAATTGGTCCATTGTTTCGCGTGCTGTGTGGCATGTGGCACCGTCTTGTTGAAACCACATGTCATGCAAGTCAAGCTCTTCCATTTTGGGCAAAAAAAAGTTTGTTATCATCGCACGGTAGCGCTCACCATTCACAGTAACGTTGTGATTCGCATCATCTTTGAAGAAATACGGCCCAATGATTCCGCCAGCCCATAATCCGCACCAAACGGTTGTTTTTCATGTGGATGCATTGGTAGCTCTTGCAATGCTTCTGGCTGCTCTTCACTCCAAATACGGCAGTTTTGCTTGTTCACGTATCCATTCAACCAGAAATGAGCCTCGTCGCTGAACACAATTCTTCGATAAAAAAGTGAATCTTCATCTAACTTTTCAAGAGCCCATTCACCAAAAATTTGGCGTTGTGGTAGGTCGTTTGGCTTCAATTCTTGCCCCAGCTGTATCTTATAAGGCTTCACACCCAAATCCTTCCGCAAAATTTTCCACGTAGTGGAGCAACAGAGGCGCCGAATCGATAATTCACGGTCATCAGCAACACTGGCCGATACGGTTTCGATATTTTCTTCAGTTCGCACTCTACGTAAGCGTGTTGGTGGTTTAATGTCCAACAATGTAAATTTGGTGCGAAATTTTTTTATAATAGCCCGAATAGAAGCCTCAGTATGTCGATTAAACTGACCATAAAATGGAAGAAGCGGGCGATGAACTTTCTTAACAGAGCACGCATTTTGGTAATAAAATTCAATAATTTGCAAGCGTTGTTCGTTTGTAAGACGATTCATGATTAAATTATAGACCAAACTGAAGATGTTTGACAGTGACACAAGATACAAAACGTGCGTAAGCTGTCAAAACTAGCGTTGCCAAAAAGATAATAGCAAAAATATCACTCGTTATATACTTTTATTCAAAAGATGAATTTTTTGCGTGTTTGCAATGAAAACTTTTTTTTTTCATAAACGTACAAATTTGATTCTATTTTTTGTAGTGAAACAATATTCATACGTCAAATGAAGCTTTACGTTGGTTCAAAAACAACGACCAAATCGTAACTTTAATGCAAAAAATTACAAATTCCCACTGACTGTTGCTTTTCGAATTATACGTGGGCCTCTGAAGCTTTAATATTAAGCTATGACGTATAATTTTCTGCTCGTTTTTAATAGAAAATTTATTATCACATAAAATAAATTTACTTTTCCTATTCAAAATTTCATATACGGCCAGTAGGGGCTTATTTTTTATTAAAATTTTGGCAGCTTATAAAAAGCATAACGATGTTAAAGTAGTCTAGCGCAATAAACTTTTGTCATTGTATGAGAAGAGATATTACCTTGGAGTAGACCAAACCAAGGACCAGTATTAAGCAGCGAATAAAACTGTAGGAAGTCGCATGACTTATGTTGTGTTAGACTTCCGAAACCCGTACCAAGGGTTAAAATTGCCAGAAAGAGGATCAGCAAACACCCCCGGAAATTCTGCCTTGCAGATCTCTCGATCAGCATCATCATGGTTGAAACATTCTGCCTACCTTGGCTGAAACATTCTGGCTGTGATTGTGAACGTAAAATAGCAGGAAGGGGATTTAGTTTCCCTGATAACTTTGGTGCATGCCGGTTTTAGGGGGCTATTGACCCCCCCGACGTGCTGTTGTCTTGCAACAAATATCTGTAGTGTCAGTAACCAGGAGTGATGGTTAGACGGGTGAATTAGTTAAGGGATGATTTTATTAATGGACTTCGCCCTACCAACTTCCTTGTCTTCCCTTGTCTGTTAGGAAATTGCATACAAGAGGGATTGGAAGGCCCGAACTCTTAAACAAGGGGTTTGTCTACATGGCCACAACCTTATAGAAAAGGGGGCGCTAGTGAATCGTGAATAATTCACTCCATGGTGCTGGTTCATCTTCAGACTAGGCCGTCATGGCAGGTGATGATGTAAATCAATTTCACAACTGTCATTATATGATAATGATTAATTTAAAAATCAGATGTTGAAAATGTTATTTGTAACACAAACCCCAGGAAAGCTCCAGGTATTGATAAAATTACTGGTAAAATGATTGAGCAGCTACCTCGTGTAGCTAGAAGAATTCTTCTTTTTTTTTTAACGCTATTTTACGCCTTGAGTATTATCCTGCAGAGTGTAAGGTCTCTATGATTACTATGATACCCAAGCCAGGGAAGGATCCGACTAAAGTAGAGTCATATAGACCAATAAGTCTACTGCCAACAATTTTAAAACTGTTCGAAAAATTGTTAATGGCGAAGTTGACTCCAATATTAAACAATGTGGGATGCATCCCTGATCATCAATTTGGTTTCCGGGCTAAACACAGTACCATAGAACAAACGCACAGACTATTCAACGTCATAAGGCAGACTTTTGAGGAGAAGAACTATTGTTCAGCTCTATTCATTGACATTTCCCAAGCTTTTGATAAAGTGTGGCACGACGGCTTGATGCACAAAATAAAGTTAAACTTGCCTGCAAACACTCACAAGCTTCTGGAAAGCTACTTATGCGGCCGGAAGTTTGTTATCAGAGAAGGCGATTTTATAAGCCCCTTATAGCCAATCGAGGCAGGAGTTCCTCAAGGTAGCATTCTAGGACCTACTTTATATTTGATTTACGCCTCAGACATGCCAACGGGAGATGGAATCCATACTTCAACTTTTGCGGACGACACAGCATTGTGCAGCGCACATGAAAACCATCAAGTAGCTTCGCGAAATTTGCAGGAGTATATTTCAATATTAGAGATGTGGTTAAAACTTTGGAAAATTAAAGTTAATGAACAAAAGTGTACTCACGTTACATCCTCACTACGCAAACAAACATGTTCAGCTATCCAAATTAACAATTCACCTATTCCGCAGCAAAATGAAGTCAGGTACCTTGGTATTCATCTCGACCGTAGGTTAACGTGGATGTCTCACATAGATGCGAAAGTTACTCAGTTAAAGTTAAAAGCAGCGCAACTAAATTGGCTTATGGGCAGAAATTCGACATTGAAGCTGGATTGCAAACTTTTATTATACAACGCAATTCTGAAGCCTATATGGTGCTATGGAATTCAATTATGGGGCACCGCCTCAACTTCTAACATTGAACAAATTCAAAGGCGACAAAATCAAATTCTTCGAACGATTACTGCAGCTCCATGGTATATAAAAAACTCCCGAATTCACAAGGAACTCTGTGTTCCTCTTGTAAAAGACGAATTTTCAAAGTACGCAATAAGGTATATCAGTAAATTGGAACTTCATCCAAATCGTCTTGCACGCAATATACTTAACTTCGAAGGCCACTCTCGGTTGAGAAGGAGGGATACCCTTGCCACCATCAGAACGTTAAATAGGTGATTTTACCGATATTGACCGTGCAAAATAAAACATTTTTGTCTAGCATTGGCTGGACTTAATTAATTTTATGTATTTAGTATTAAGATTTGAATACTTATTGTTAGTTCACTTTGTGAAGATTCAATAAATAATTGAATGAGAAAAAAAGATTAGTTTTGTCTACTTTTGAATTTGTATTTTTGAGTTCATAATATTTTGTGAGCCTAATTTAAAAAAAAAAAAAAATTTCCTGAACAACACACACAATGCAGTATCGAATTATGGAAGAAAAAACAAAAATAATTTGTACAAATGACCACTGGCTAAAGCATCAAACATTAATTATTAGTTTTGTTCGTTATTAAAAGCAGTTTTGTTGCTTGTAACAATTCATTGTGTAACAGGAAGCATAGTATTGTTGCCACAAAGGCACTTGATTTTAATTTGTGCGTAGGCTTTGTCTCAATCTTCAATCACGGCTACATAATTGTAGGAATTACTTCAGTATTATCTCGATTTATGAATTTTTTATTTAATATTTATATTTTTATATGATTGTTAGTTATTCTTGCATTTATTACTCCTTTTTTTGTTTTTATTTTTTTTTATTTTTGCTTTTGGTTTGCAAAACCAACCAATAACGTTCAAAACCGTTATTAGTTTTTGGCATGATGAACCTATAATTGGAAATTGTTAAAAGTGAATAATAAAAATTATAAAACCAATAAACTTTAGCTTTATGCAATTTTAATGATGCATCTTCGTACGTGTCATTGAAACCCAAAAACACAACAAACAAAAAACAAAAAACGAAACTTTAAATTGCTGATGTTAAAAAAAGCCTTGAAAAATGAAGGCATGAGCTTACGAAAAAGAAACCAACCTTTGGGGCTTGCGTAATTGAAACAAAAATAGGTATTTTGGTATTCATTAATGGCTATAAATGAGGCACCTGAATGCGGGTTATTTGTTCAAATAACAGGTTAAGGAAAACATCAAATTATTTCCATTTGAATTATGAAATTTTAATGTATTTTTAATGCACATTATGAACTTAAATATTTTGATTTAAAATTTGGCAAAACATTTATTTATTAAAAACAATTGAGTTTTATTCCCTATACGAGTATTAGCTTCTAACATTGATACCTATCAAATTTCCTATGGTTCCCAGCTGTCTATATGTCAACATTTCTCATAGGAGCTACCTTAATCATTAGTAGACTTTGGACATTTTTGAAAGATATTCTCAAATATTCAATTTTATCGAAATAAGTTAATAAGAATTATTATTAAAGAATTTTTCTTTTTAAATTCTCAATAGTTTATTTAGATTATTGGGATATAAAGTTTAATGTTTGATATTATCTTTCAAAAATTTGCTACTGATGATTAGATCCTATGAAATGTCGACATATAGATAGTTGGGAAACATAGAAAACAAGCTGTTTATAATTTATTTATGTTTGTGAAAACTTATTGCAACCAGCCTTATTCTACTTGGCGGTGTCAATGTCGTAATCAGTTTTAGAACAACATAAACTCAACACAAGATAAGTGATAGTCTCCAACTATTTGACCATGACGTTGACAATTTTCGATAATGTTAAAACAATAAAATTACTGACTAATCTGATCCATTTATTTACAGTTTCCGGTAAAAATAAGTGTTAAACAAAATTTTAAAGTTTGTGAAAAAAGAAAATGGTAAATAAATTTTTAAAAATATAGCTCTTTCTTTTCCGAATCGAACTCCAGTGCTGAAAATAAAAACAAATCTGAATATATATACAGCTGTCGGTTGTGTTTCCTGTCTATATGTCGATATTTCATGATAATTGACAGAAGACTCGTAAACCTTTGAAAAAAATATATGTTCAAACCTGTATAATATATATTCCACTATTTTCAAAAAAATAATGAGAATTAAAAAGAAAGATGTATTAATAATAGTTTTCAACACAAAAAACAGAAGAAAACTTCTTACTTCGTTTTATTTTATTAAGACAAATGACCTACTATTGGTTGTAAAGGAAAGCCAAACGTAAGATGAAGAAGTTTAAGTTATGTTGTACTGGTTGCTAGTTCCTTGGGCCCATTGTGTTGTCTGAGGAAAATATGTAGCCTATGAGATTAACACATCACCCGACGGTTCACATTCAAAGCAAACCGGAAATCAGATAAAAGAATCAAGTCCGTTTTCTCCGCATTCCGAATATATCTACTTACCTGCGTAGCAGTGCCTGCGTATCCGTCTAACAACAGCGCTTTCATAGTACAAAGATCTGGACACCTCAAGAAGAAGTACTTAACATTAACTTCCTCGCCCTTATGACTACAACTTTTACAGAAATCATTAAATGGAAAAAAATTACTTATTAGCTTGTGTCTCTATGTGACAATGTCCTGTCAAAATCGGCAACAAAGTACGAAATTTTCGCCAGGGACAACCCTTCAGAATAGTCTACGATTATCCACAGGCCATGTTGACCTCGCTACTCAGCAGTTAACCTCATCAGACCATCTGTCCTGTGCAGTTCTTGCATTTTGACACTACACTTGGTGCTTACAGCTTTTAAGTAGGACCCCCACCATCTTATTACTGTTCCATTTCTTCCGTCTGTTCATCCACGACAATATGTTCCTATTCTATTCTATAACTTGTCCCCTATGCTATAGTTTGCTTCCGTTGGCAATCCGTAATAAATCAATCTGCATATATTTGTTCATAAGACAAATGTGTTTTTCTCAACTCGATTCCTGCTACAGAAAAAATTTGTTCCTGGGACTTGTTAGCAGTAATTAAACACGACGTTCTTATTGGAATCATAGCCTGAATGAAGCTTTACGTTAGCTAAAAGCAACATTTTAAAAGGAAAAAAAAAGCCATAATATACGAAAGTTTTTCTATCTAGTAGTCCTTGGAACCAGTTCCACAGATTGAAAAAGCTCGTACTACGAGTAAATTTAAGTTTAAAGAGAAAAAACGTGTTTGTCTATTAATTATATAGATAAACATAAAAAATATCTTTTCTAAATCATCCGTCATCAGGTTTCCCTTCCCTGCCTCCATGATTTACGTGCTACAACAAAAACTGTTATGGTTAAATCAGAAAGTTTTATTAAAAAACAATAAAATGTTGGCAAATTATCTACAAAAATTAAAACTCACAAAAATTCAGGCAAGCCATATTTCGCAGTAACACTAGAAAAGCAAGACAAATTTCTTCAACAACAAACAAACATTGATTTGAAAACATTTACATTTTCAAAATTTTCAAAGCAATAAGCCAAATAAATTATGCCACAAATAGGGAAAAGACAAATTATTTATAAGCACGCATGTTGATGCGTTGCAGTGCGGCAACTGAAGAAAACAAAATTGCAAAATAGTTTTAAATTAAAACAACTTTTTAGAGAGACACCGACTTTCAGCCTAACCAACTTTGTTGACTTCCATTTATGCCTGGATAGAAAGTGAGAAACCACTTCTCTGGCAATGCGAAAGTGGAGATCTCTTTTAGATGTTTTACATTTTTCCATCAGCAAAAGTTTTAAGCTTTTCGCAACACCACAAGAGAGCAAAGATCTTATGCATTAAACATATCCAAGACAGCAGGCTACCGACTACATGACTGCAATGTCGCTAGCTTGAGTTGTCAGCTGCTTGATTATTTTAGTAGGGGCCGTGGCATGACAAACAGTTGATCTGTAATTTTACCAATTTCAATCAAAAGACAATATTTAATAAAAATCAAAAAAAAAAAAATTTAAATCGAAATCAAAAAACAAATGAGCAGCTGTGCAATTGATTTACATCGGCACCTGCCTTGACGATATTGCCTGATGATGGATCAACTTCATGGGGTGATTTCTTAACGATTCACCAGCAACTCCGTGTGGCTTGTAAGCCAACTTCTGTGTTATGTTTGTAGCCATATAAAATAACTCCTTGCTAGCTATGAGTTGGTATAACAAAGCCCATTAAGAGCATCAGCCTTTAAACAACTCGCCCGCCTAACCATCACCTTTGATCCCCTACATTACAGGTATTTGCTGCAAGAGAACAGCATCTCGCAGGTTATTAGTTCATGATAACTGGCATGCACCACAGCTGTCACGGAAGGCTAATTCCACTTCTTGTGATTTTAAGTTTAAACCACAATTGTAAAATCGATTTACACCAGCACCTGCCTTTACGGCCTAGTCTGATAATGGACCAATTCAACGAGATGAATTATTCACGATTCAGCTGCGCTCTCGTGTGGCTTGCTAGAATCGCACAGGTGGCAGCTTTTCGTTATAAGCTTGTAACCCTATAGAAGAACCCCTTGCCTAAGAATTCGGGCCTTCTAATCCCTACTGCAATTTCCCACCAGTCACTGGAATACAAGACTTAATGAGTTGATAGATTGAAACCGACTAAGAGTATCGGCCCTTAAACAAGCTCGCCTATCCACCCATCACTGTTGGTTCCTTACAGTACAGGTATCTGTTGCAAGACGACAACACCACGGGGGGTTGTTAGTCCCCGAAAACCAACATGCCCCATAGTTATCAAGAAACTAACTAACTTTTTTAGGTTTGAACTACAGCCAGAACGTTTCAGCAAAAATGCTGTACCTCCCGGGGATTTCGCCGATTTCCGTTCTGCCAATTAATTATCCCTTGGTAAGGGTTTCGAATACCCAATACAACATAAGTCATGCGGCTTCCTTGACTTTTGCTTGCTGCAATAAACGAGAAACTCCTACCTCTCTATGACCCAGAAAGCAGAGTGCCCTGGTTAGACATACACCTAGGTAAAATCTGCTCCCCGGGGGGAGTTGTCATGGAAGATTAAATCCCCTACCACAGCCAGATCGTAACAGTCAAGATGTAGGCACCTCAACGTTAATCGGTGTATGGATGCTGTACAAAGCAGTACTGTCCGGTAGGCTTTGTCGATCCCCGTTGTGCCAAATTAACCATTGGTAAGGATTTCGGTAGTCTATTTTAATACTCCAACCCAGAAACCCCAGAAACCAGAGTGCCGAGCTATGATGTACACCAGGGTAAAACCTGCTGCGTGGATTAACGACACTATCTTGCCGAAAATATAACACATCACTCTTTTATTGCAACAACGACATAACTCAAATTATCTTGTTTCGAGAAAAGCATTTAAAATTTTTTGTTTAGTATATGAAACACGTTTCAGAAATTTCTTTTAGAACATATCCCCTGAAGGAGGCAGTTTAAAAGTCCCTATAAACGACAGTACTGTAACCAAGTAGTGCATTGTTACCTCGAAAACTCAATTTTCTTGATATGACTTTACTGCAACAAACAAGCCGAATGTGCTTATATGGATAATGATTATATTCGTGACAACCCGACTACACGTCTGCATTTGTTGCTGTCGCCAAATTAAACTAATTTTTTCGGCGGCAAGAACTAGGCTAGTCCTGCCAATGTGATATATTAGCTAATATACAACTTAATATAATGGAAAAAACCAAATGGCATCACTGAAAAATAATAAACAGCTGTCTCGAATTCGTTTAATGCACTACACTTTTAAATAAGCTTTCTCCATTTGGGTAGAATTACGGTAGTATTAGACTGTCAACTAGGAGGCTTTTACCGTCTTTGAATATCATAATGTCAGTTATTTCGATATATTATTATTAGAAAAGAATATTGAATTTCCAACCGTTGTCTTATTGATTCAACATGAAATGTCAATGAAGCAAAATTGTTGACGCGTTCGCTATCACTTTCCTACATTAGGAAAGAATATTGAATTTTGACCCGAAATCTTGTTTTGTGTGAGAGGCATGAACTTTTTTGAGTATTTTCACAAATAGTATTTATAGTATTGTTTTCAAAAAATCTTTCATTTTCTGCAAAAAATAAAAAGCTTTTCTTCGTTTTTTGTAGGTTTTTGGTTCAATTTATTAAAAAAAAGAGAGCTGCACAAATTTCCAAACAACTTTTTTCATAAAAAAAAATTTTTTTTAATCTCTTCACTATCTCAAAAAACCACGAAATAAAAGTTAAATCTTACGATCTGACTACACTGAAGAGGAATAGTGGTTCTCTATATCGATTCTCAGTTCGTTCAAAAGAAAAAATGATATACAACTCTCATCTTTGGACCGGAGTTTTTAGCTAGTTCTAAAGATATTCAATGTGTAGGAAGAAGTATTTTTTTTTTATCAGATTTTAATTATTTAAAATATTTAGATTTGATAGTTTCACAAGTAAGTTTAAATTTATTGAACTTGCGTTGCATTCGTTTTCATTTTAGCTCTTATTTTTATTTTTTTTCTACATGAGTATCTAACAACTTCGATAAATTTGTTTTCATTTTTATGATCTGTTTTCACTTCTGTTTACACTTAAGTTTCCAGCCGTACCTTCAGGCTCCACTGAATGCTTATTTTGGCACATTAAATAAATCGATTTTTTATGCAAATAAAAAATTGCTCTTCTTGACTTACGTTTACGAGTAGTAGCCGGGGCAGCAAATTAAGTTAATCAAAACTTTTAAATTACGAGTAAAAAAAAAACCCCCGCTATAAAGTCAAAAGATAAATGTGAATGCGCCGACAGAAAAATTACTTGTAACTGTAAAGATATAAAAACATCTTTAATAAAAGGTACGACGGTATTCACTGGAATTTGCAGGAATTTTATTTTCGTATCCAAATACAATAAAAGATTTACAAACAACTGAGTTAATTATTCACTATACAAAGCATCTAAAATTGATACAAATTAGAAAATTATAACAGCTTTTTTATGTTTCCCAGTTGTCTATATGTCGGCATTTCATAGGAGCTATCCTAATCATCAGTATAAATTTTAGATGCTAGTTTAGTGAATAATAAACTCAATTGTTTGAGTTTTTGTTCTCTGGTTTTGATACAAATTGTAGCAACCAATTTGCTCGAAAGATGTAAAGAAACGTAGAGAGTTGAGAAAGGTGAAAAATAAAAAGCTTCTTTTTTTGTATTTTGACAGGTTAGTTAAAGCATTTTTCTTTTTAAATTCTCAATAATTTATTTAGATATAAAGTTGAAAGTTTTCAAGTCTACTGATTGTTAGTATAGCTCCTATGAAATGTCGACATATAGACAGCTAGGGAACAAAAAACAAGCTATTTATAATATTTTGATTTAAAGTATAAATTAATTAATAAAAAACTCAATTAATATCTTTCAAACTGTTTCCAGTTAATGAAGATATTTGTATTTTTGAAAAATAAATTTTTCAAGTAGACACAACAGACAGAAAAAGGTGAGACTTATAAATATTTCTTATTTTTGCAGCTAAAGATCGGTTTTTATTTTTTATAAAAAATTCAACAGTATTTATTTTCAATATTTCGATAACAATTTGTTATCATCGTCAGGAAAATTAATATTAATTTTCCTGACGATGATAACAATGTTATCGAAATATTGAAAATAAAAACTGTTGAATTTTTTATAAAAAATAAAAACGATCTTAAGCTGCAAAAATAAGAAATAATTAATTAAACAAGATCAAATAATTAAATATGAAATATAATTCGGTGAGACTTATAAGTATAAAAGGATTAACTTAGGTTATCTGAGTATGATATATATCTCAGCAGATTTACATATCACTGGGCCATATCAGAACCCACCTGAGGATCAGATGAAAGACACCCTGATATTTTTGAAAAATCATGCAGCACTGGTCTGCCTAGATATCGATCCTCTATCCCTCCTAATCCTTTCCACAACTTCCACAGAAATCATTAATTTGAATTTAATCTTCCCGCATGCGTCCCTATGTGACAATGTCCTTGAATAACCGCCACAGTTGAACGCAACCTACTTCGGGGCAGGCCTCTAAAGATAATACTCTTCCTTTTATTATACCTTGGTTATGCCAGCCTTGGCATTCGACAGGTAATCTCACTAGACCATTTGTCTTGCGCGGTCTCAAAAAGCGGACACTGTACTTGTTTCTCCCAGCTCTTGAGTGCGATGCCAGATATCCCATTTATATCCCCTCTGTTGTAACCGAACCAGAGCCTTTGCCCATTTATCTAGTTTAGAAATATCCGGCATTCACGATCCAACCTGGGCGTCGTATAGATACCCGCTAGCTCATACAACATAGCCTTAGCAATAAAAATTTGGATATACATCCCATATACTCTGTGGTTGAGGTAACCAGTTGGCTGTGCTTACTATAGCCATAATTTCCACCTGTTTTACGCTACATTCAGTTTGCTGCCGAAAGTAATTCTCCTGTCATACAGGGATATACAAATAACTCCACCAACCGAGTGCGACGTGTATCTATTTGTAAAGATCTCAATCATGTCAAGAGAACTTGATATTTGCCTACCACCTACGAGATCGTGTCTGACAAAATTACTACAGTAGAGTCGTGAGTAGTAATAAATATTCTTCGGAAGGTTCACTGTTCCTTCCATAATTCCGGCTTGGCTATATAATGCCTTCTTCCATATAACGCTTCAACATCTCCAAATTCATTAATACTTTAAAGCAAGAATTAACTATTTAAAGAAATCACCAAAATCAAAAATTCATTCGGCTGCGATCCTTTTGTAAACATCTCAATCATGTCAAGAGAACGTGATATTTGACGACCAGCTGCGGTACTGTGCCTGACAAAATGACTTCAATAGAGCCGATGGGTAGCAATCAATATTCTTCGGAAGGGTTACCGTTCTTGCCATAATTCGGGCTTGTCCATATACCGCCTTCTTCCATGTACCGGTTCAACATCTCCAAATTCATTACTACTTTAAAGAAACAACTAACTGAAGAAATCACTTAAATATACTTAAATGTTATATCAAAAATATTAGTTTATAAACATGTAAGCTTGATCGAACTATTCCCGCTTAGCATAGTTAATGTAAATAATCAAAAATCAAATAATCACAGTCAAACAAATTTTGACTTAATTAAGAAAAAGCATCAACACCAAGCATGTCTCCATTGTAGAAAATTCGAAATTGCAGATTTCAGTCTAAAGCCCTTATCTACTATTTCTTTCTCTTTGTTTGATTAAAAAGGTGACGCCATTTCTTAACAACAGGCACATATTAAGTGAAAAAAGCAACGCCTACACAAGAACACTGATGAGGAGGTATTTTCATATTTTTATTTTCCCTATTCATGGCAGATTACATGATGTTTGTATTCACAAATAACTATTGAAAACAATATAGTGTTTGCGGATATAGACTTTTAGCTCGATTTATTTCAGCAATGCTGAAATTTTCGAACCAAAGCAAACTGCTACGTGTTGGAGCCGTAATAGGATGAATCTTAAAGGTATTTATTTATTTTCAAATTACTTGCTATTGTGAATTGAAATAAAATATAATTTCTCACACTCAAGTATTTGTACAAGTAATTTTGGTTCCAACTATATATCAATTGAGCACTTTGACAATCAATTTATTGAAAAGATGAGAGTAAATGTATTTCTGTATTAATATTTTATGAGTAGTAGCTGTCAAATTATCTACTGAATAGAAACGGTGCCATTTCACTGATTCCAAATATGCAGAAGATATAAAACTTTTTATATATTTTCTTAATTAAAATCAATTTCGAAAGATACTTACGACCGTATTCATAAATAATATTATATATGTGCATGTACATTAAAGGATTATTTGATAAATTGTGTACAGGAATTTTTCAAATAAACCCTTAATAAAAAAAACATATTTTTTATGAACAAAGTCGTTGTAATTTATTTCAGAAAATTTCATAATTGCGAAATTTTTTCTTCTGATTTGTCTTGCTCTTTTGTATTTTGATGCTGCTTGATGAAAATATTCGAACTGGCGTTGCCTGTTTTCACTTTAAAACACATAAATGCGGTTATTTTTTACTAATTGAGAAACAGCGGAATTTTTTATGTCATAATTCTCGATGTGAAATCTTTTCATTAAGTTACAGAAATGACATATTGGTTTTTCAAAACAAGTGTCATGGTCACAATGCTTGCTGTCAACTTTGTGCATGTGTGTTTGATGCTTTGCAATTTCATGCTTGACAGCCCATCAAATATTCATTGTGGCGTTCATTTAGTAGGCAAAGACCAGTAAACTTATTGAAGTTTACTGGTTTTTGTTCCAGAACATATTGGGTTTCATAACTCATTTTTTGTTTTTTTCTTTTCTAAAGATGTTTTTTACACTTGCGAATAATAATGAAAATTTATTCATGCTTGAAATTCAATTGATATCATTTGTTTTCTTTTTATTTTTTCTTTTTGACAACCATTCACAATGAAAAGGAAATAATAATAAAAAATTGTGCTTGATGGCTTGCACTCCATTTAACTGAGCATGTAACAGTAAGCAGGACAGAAAAACAAAAATTTTGATTAGCCTTCAAGCATCGTGGGTGTTACACATACTATAGAATTTTCACAC
The DNA here is from genome assembly GCA_914767995.1 of Thecocarcelia acutangulata. Lineage (NCBI taxonomy): Eukaryota > Metazoa > Arthropoda > Insecta > Diptera > Tachinidae > Thecocarcelia > Thecocarcelia acutangulata. Next base: position 30,441,191 of record OU612094.1, on the reverse strand, counting down.
ACACTATTGCCGTGTTTGTTAATTACTTTGTACACTTGGAAGTATTAAGTGTCAAATAAACTAAGTCAATCATTTGGCAAATACACTCTCCGTTTGCTCATAAATGATACCAGCATAAGTCATACTTACATAAATTAATCACTTTTTTTGTTTTCATTGAAAGTAGAAGTAGAACAGGAAATTCACAAGATATACATTATTTTGTTATAGCTTCTATTTGTTGAGATTCTGCTGCTATAACCTAGGTTCTTTTATTTTTTACACAGAAAGCGAACTTTTATACAATTCTAAAAAATTCTAAAAAAATGATGTTTCTATCACCACTTCACTCTACAAATAATTCACTCAAATGACAAAGTTTAGTGCTAGGCAACACAAATATTCAAGATGTTTGCCCGCAAATAAAAAAGTGTTTGATTTTCGTGTAAACAAGCTTCAAATATTTGTGCAAACAAGCAAACACCCCCAAAAACAGTGCTAAATGTTTGTACAAACGTACAATTTTTCCATGTTTGTCAAGCAGTTAATGTAGTTTAGTAACCCGTTCATATGGAGCTCCCTCTCTCTCGATCTCAGTCTTTCCCGCCGTAGTTTTTTCTTACTATCCCATTATACAGGGTGGCGCAGAACTACCTTTATGGTTTGAATGTGTAATAACTTTTTTATATAATTGTTAATTATTATTATTTTCTTACACAAAACTTTAGTGGGGAATATTTTTGGCTTAGGTGTGTAAAATTATATCCGCAACAAGGTGCCCATTTTCAGCTTCGCACATGCGTGCTCCTTCTATGACTTTTCTTAAAACTTCCGGTGTTATAGCATTGCGTATGTTATCTATTAGTTGTGATATGACAGCTGGCTTAATCACGTATGCCCTCTCTTTCAAATAACTTCAAAGAAAAAGGTCTGGCGGTGTTAAATTTGTTGAACGAGGGGGACAATTGGAATTGCTTCTGCGCGAAATAATACGTTCGTTAAAAAGGTCTCGCAACAGAGCCATTGTGTCGCTAGCAGTGTGGGCTATGGCTATATCTTGTTGCAAACCATAACTGTGAATGGTTTTCTATAGCTGGCCTCGAAAAATTGTCCAGCATAGTTTGATATTCAGCAGCACTAACGGTAACTGAGGCATCATGAGTATTTTCAAAGATATATGGACGAATGATCTCTCCGACGGTACACCGCAGCAAACAGTACAGTTTACTGGGTGTAATTATTTCTGATGAACTATCTTTGGATGCTCCGTAGATCCTGCAAATTTGCTTGTTTACAAAACCATTAAATTGGAATGGTCTTCATATTGCGCATGAAATTGCGATCTTCTGCTTCTTGTCCGAATTAAATGACAAAATTAAGATGCTGTTTATAGTCTATCGGCTGCAGTTCTTGAACAAGCTGTATCTTATTTGGGAACATGTAAAATGTAGCCAACATTTTCTGAACGGACCTCCGCGATAGCCCCAGTTTTGCCCAACGCCTTCTTGTTGATGTTTCTGGACTATACTGCACACTATCCGCAGCATGTTGCATATTTTCTTCCGTGTGGTGAACTAAAAGTGTTATTGAACACTCAAACCATAAAGGTAGCTCTGCGCCACCCAGTATTTTCATTGAAATTCAATAGTTTTTTTTAAGGTTTGTTAACTTGTGTGTTCCCTCAAATATAATTTTAACTTTGTTTTATAAACTTTGTTTTATGATATATAAAATTTCTTTACATATGTGCTTGTTTCAATTTTGGATTTCAAATATTTTTATAATATATTTATATAAACATGCAGTTTATTAAATTATTATAGATTATTTTTGTAATATGTCAATGTTCGTGTTTACTGTTGGATATTCTATATTCAACATTAACAGCCAAAAGTGCCCAAGCCCTATGCGCTTGGTGCTCATTTGTTTTTGTAAAATTACTTAGCTATAGGCTGTGCGCTTTAATATACATATATGTGTGTATGCAGCTACATATGCTTTGCTTATTAAATAAAATTAGTTTTGCCTTGAATGTATTGGTGTTTGCACTTCAATATAGAACTTTTGGGCACCCCTGTTATAAACTGCTTATAGGTAGGTTTTCTAAAGTAGCTTAGATTCTCCAGCTCTATTGGGGCCTAGAGATCGGTCCCTAGAAACTTATTATAATTTCTGATAAAGTTTTTTCTTTCTGACAAATCAAAAAACACAGATAAAAAGTTCTATTATTTTGCTGTCATAAACTATTCAAATATTGGTAAGAGATTTTATCACTTCTAACCCAGTGTGGAGCTGTTGATTCGCTTATTATGAATGAACAACACATTCACACAAACAAGATAATACACAAACAAACAAACATACATAATTAAAAGTACGTAAAATTCCAAGTAAACCAACTACAAATGATGTTGTTGGTATTCTCGCGCTCTTAGTATTTCGTTTTATTATTGTTTGTTGTTGTCACTTGCTCGCAAGCATGTGTGTGAATGTGTATATGCGTAAGAATTATATTTATACATTTGAGTCTAGAATGAATGACTAGGAAGACCGTGACGATGGTAGAAAATGATAATGAAGTATAAATAGCAGGCAGGTTGGCGACAACGAATCAGTTTGTTTTTAAGCTTTTATGCAAGTCAGTCATAAGTCAGAAAGTAGCAAGTATAGTGTTTTGGGACACAGTGGTATCAAGTGCAAATAAAGTTGTGAATAATTTAAGTATTGTATAATGAACTAGTGTATGAGTCATTATTTCTTTTGCAATTCGTTGTTCTCTCATCAGAAAGGCCCTGACAAATATTACAGAAAAAGGAAAACCCCTAATGGAAACTGTATACCTAGGTTTCTTAACAAGTAATTTTCTTGTTCAATTGATTGTAAAAGCGATATATATGAAATTATTTAACTAAACTTTTTTAGTGCTGTATATTTATGTGAAACGTAGTAGAATCCCTTAAAAAGTTCGTCTCAGGGAAAATGCGAGTTAGGCCCTTTCTACATGTGACTAACGAATTGAAGAATCCATGCGTTTTTAAAGATAAAAATATTACTCGTATGTGTGATATGAAACCGTTTGGCTCCTCGAAATATATTTATAATTGTCTTAAAAATAAATCTAATTGAAAGCATCGCCCGTTAGTACAACCCTCGTTTATGTATTTATTAAGTATAGAAATTTATCATGTTGGGAGTTGTTTGGGTTGATCATTAATGTGAATTTCAACAAAGTATACAGTCGGTTTCAATACCGGTAGCTACTTTATAATTATGTTGTTTTAACATGAGTAACAATGTTTTTCGCTTGACGCTTCGTGATATTGTTGGACAAACAATTGATTGTATTTTGAAAACTAAAGAAAGCATTTCAAAATATTAATGTAACAAAGAAACAATTTAATGATGGCAAAAGAAAAGCAATTAAATATTAGCAGAACAAAAAAATTCTCACAAAAAAAAAAAAAAAAAAATATTTCCTATTGTGAATGGTAGCTTAAATTTAAGCGTGCTATGGTTCAACACTACTAACTAAACAAATGCATGGATACGGAAATTTCAGCAGTTCTGGTAATATAAAGCGATTACTAAATATAGAAAATGAAAGTTTCCGATATCGGCCCATATATATCCGAGATATAGCCTAAGCCGATTTTTCCATGAACAAGATTTTGTTTGCTTAAAAGTAGTTCTGGTTACAAAAGTAGGTTAGGTTAGGTAGGCAAGCCGCTGGATACCCCGGAATAGTCTAGGTTGTCCAGCTCACTTGGGTCCTGTAGTCGTTACCTTTGTGATTGAAAAGTCAGATAGTGGAGTGAAGAAGAAGAAGTTAAAGGAATGTAGTGTGAGTGGAAAGGATGGGAGGTGATGCAAAGGAAAGGCGTGAACCTTTTAGTGTCGCGTTACATGCTGCTATACTACCCATCCGTTGCTTCTTATGAAAGAGGCTAGCGCGGTCGGTTTGACCTAGGCCAGACAAGATAAGCTGTTTAAGCTCCACTCGCCTAAGTATGTTTGACGATGATGCTCCAATGCCGGCCATGTGCAGAGGAGATGAAGGATCGTCTCCTCCTCCTCGCCTTGGCAACTTCTACAGAAGTCCGTTATGGGTCAGGCCTAGTCTCCTGGCATGGTTTCCAAACGGGCAATGTCTGACTACAGTCGCACTTAGTTGAGAACTGGGCAGTTTTAATAGCTCCCACGTTATCTTAGAGTTAATATGCGGCCACAGGTTCCTTAATATAAGGCACATGGGCTCTGTGAGCCACTTTTCTTGTGCACGTGCCAGTGTGTGGAAGTTTATTCTTTTCCAACACGCTATTAATGTTTGTCTGCAAAAGGGGTCTATATCTTTATCCTCTAGGGCTGTCGTCAGCGATGTTGTTGCCATTGTTGGACCCATATCCATGTACCCATTTTAGGGTTATGTTAGAATGTCTCGCCATCTTATTTAAAGATGTCCGGCATTGGTGGACTAGACTAGAATTAGTGTATATTCCAATCAGGGAGTTGATGGCGGCCTTGCTGTCCGTTTGTATCATTTTACCCCTACCGAATATCTTGTAAAACGTCAGCCATCTGGCCGCTTTATTTAAAATCGATATTTCAGCCTGATCCATCTGAAAATCTGAAGGATATTTCATTGTTAAATTCTTCTAAGTAAAAGCCACCCCCAACTCTTTCCCCCCTTTTTGGACCCATCTGTGTAAACATAGAAATATCCAGATTCTAGGGGAGATTCCTCAAAGCCAAAGCTTCTTGAGAAGAATGGTTTTGGGATGCAGTACACAGAAAAAAATAGATAAGATTTTTTTTCAATCAAGTTATGTTATTAATAAAAAACCATCAATTTAATAAAATTTGCATTGACTTAATTAAATTATTATTAATAATGAATTTTTGGAAGTATCTCTTAATAAAATGCAATTAATAAAAAGTTTTCCGAATTATTGACTGTTATTCAATAAATAAATTTAAAAGGTTGTCATATAACAGTGAAGAGTTGTTGTTTCTTTAACAATTTTTTTTTGTTAAGTATAATTTACGTATTAACAACAATTTTTTCCAAGTCAATAATTTTTGCTTTTAAGTGAAAAAGCTATTTCTACTTTATAATTTGAATTATCAATCCGGCAAAAAATCTTTTTCACAGGAAATTTGATAAAAATAGTGCAATTTTTTAAATTAAATTTTTGGTTTGTACATTTGTACAACGGGTTATAGTTCAGAAAATTTTTAAATGCTCGGTGGCTTAGTGGTTAAAGCAATAGATCATGATACGTCATGTCCCGAGTTCGAATCCCAGTGGGTGCTGATGAGTAGTGTAGCGACTACGAAACAGCTAGTTGTCCCCCAGCTAAAGATTTTATTATTATTTTTCTTGTCTTCTTCAATCAAAATTATTGATCACAGCAGATTTGTATTGTAAAAAAATCCTTCTTAAGAAAAAAACTTAAGAAAGAAAAAACCTGAACTATAACCCGTTGTACAAATGTACAAACCAAAAATTTAATTTAAAAAATTATAAAAGTTCATCAAAAATTCAATAAATTTATAGTGCAATTTTTTTTTATCAATATAGCATCTATATTTTTCTGTGTAGTCAATTAGATCGTGGATTAGGTAGTAGGTTAAGTAGTAAAAGTAGGTTACTCAAGTCGAAACCGAGATATAGTTTAAACCGATTTTTCCCTGAAAGATCACCTTTTTGGCATGGCGATAACAAGGCAAAAATATATTTTTCCCGATATTATGAACCGATATATCTATATATCCGAGCATATTTAGTTGTAATGTATAAAATATATATTTACGTGACTATCGTGAAGGGCATTTTAGACTCGGCCCACCACCCGAATATAGTACTTGTTTTAATTTAAATCACTCTACAGTGAATAGATATAATTTTTATTGATAACAAATTAAAAAACAGAAAAAATATACTTAATTTTGTTAAAAACCTTCATTATATTTTCTCTTTGCAGGTATGTACAACAAAAACTAAGACGTAAAATCATAAGCGGAAAAAATAAATTATTAAATCGTAAGTTTCCTGAAAAAAATCCCTAAGCGAAACAAAAACAAAAAAGAACAAAAACTAAAAAATATGTAATTACATTAAATTTTATGTTGTGCGAACATTTTAAAATATATTTAGAATTAAGTCAAATTGAAATCAGATTATAAACTTGCCGTCAATCAAAACAATACGTGACCCAAAACAAAGTAAGAAGAAACAACAACAAGCAAAAGTACAAGTTTATCAACAACGTTAGCAACCAGCAGCAGCAGCAGAAGCAGCAGCAGCTCTAAAGTTTCGAGATGTGCAAAAATGTTTTAAGAAATTTCAATATTTGTATGCAACATTTGATTTGGTTGTATTGTATCTCTTATGCCTGTTTTGCCACCTAAAAAACTCAACCATTTTCCAACAACTTGTATAAAAACAAAAAGTAAAAAATCGTTGCATGATACAATGCCATTGAACTTGTATAAAAACAAAAACAGAAAAAAAACACTCAAATTCAGGCATTTATTTTATGATCTGTTAACTGAGCACCACGAATGAATGGCCAAATAATATCTCAGGGTTTTTGAAGATCGTTCTTCTGACGCCGTCAGTTGAAATAAAGCATAAAAGTTCTTTAATTTGAAAGCCAAAATCCAGCAGAAATTCCTTTTTACTTATTGTTTCCCATTTTATGAAAGCTTAATTATGCATGCATGTTTTGATAGCCTGTTTTTTGATACAGTAGACTCTAACTAATTAGAACCACTGTGTTCATGCGGTGATTTCAATATACGAAATGTTCTATTATATTCGTAATTTATGGAATACCTTGTTTCTTCCCTTAGGGCTATTTACAACCCATCGATAAAGTTCCTGATAAAAACTAAACATTAGTTAAGGCCTAACCATAATGTGCATAGACTGGCGCAAGCCACTTTAAGCTCTAAACACTTACGGCCGTATGCAAAAAAACTTAACAAAGCTTGGTAAGCATTTGTTAAGAAAATTTACCTAATGTTCTATCCAAAAACAATTATTAACTTACCATATGTTTAAAGTTGAAATAAGCCACTTTAACTGTACGTTAAAATGACATTTGATTTGTTGACTATGATTTTTCTTTAAACTCACAATAATAATAATAAAAATATTAACAAAATCAATGGATTATGCTTGGTAGATAAGTAAATTAGAATTTTACATTTTATATGAATTGAAAATAATAATTTTGAAAAGGAAATATAAATAAGAAATATGTTAGTGATGCACTTTCCATCAAACGAATACGACGAAAAACGATATTCGAATAATACAAATGTTTAAGGTATAATTAATCCTGTTAATTTTTCTCAATTTTATTAATATACCAAATATTGTACATTCGTCATTTATTAAAAAGCTAAATGATTTAAGGTAATAATAATAATAATTCTTTTTTTTAAATTTATTTTAATCGATTTTCGAATATTAGTTTTCATGCATCACTATTAAAAAAATTACAACTGAACATAACGGCATTACCAGAATAAAAAAATTTAATTCCTTACTACAATTAATAGTTAACGTACTGTTTTTGCATAAACTTCTTTAACAAATGTATGGTAGTGTTAATGTGTTTGGTAACTAACGTATACGTTAAAACTCAAGTATGATTTTTTTTTGGATATGGCCCTTAGACGACAGCAGACTTCAAAACTTCACGAGTACAAATCAAGTTAGCTTTAAATGCTGCCGTCTGGTCAGCAACATAATTATTTTAAAGACAGCACCAGCACTATGTATATTTAAACAATGTAAATTTCAGAGGTGCCACATATACATTTTACATGAATAAAATTAAAATTACTGACTAAAAACGTAATACTGTCACGTAAATCTGTACAAACTAATCAATTTATTTGTTTATATTATTTATGTGATGTTTATTTCTATTAAATATTTCAAACAAATTTTAGTACTTATTGCTGCCAATTTATATTTATAATGGCAGCACTGCATTTACTTTCTGCTGCTTACGAAAATAGAAATTAGTCTAAAGGCCCTGATTCACTATCCTACACGATCGTACGATTCATTCACAGGAAACTGTTTCAAAAGTCTGGCCGACTTGAAAAAATCGTTTCAAAATGGCGCTGTAGGCCACATTATTATACAAGTATGATTGAAATAATTTATATACACAATAAAACAATTAAAAACTTTTATTAACATAATAATTTTACATTACTTAAATTTTTTCCTTGAGGCACCAACAATATTTTCATATATTTCACAATATATACAACACTGATCGCACAGAAACCATAATGTTTTGAAAAGTTTCATAAAATTTTTCAAATCGCACGATTTGTCAAAAACTCTGTCGCAAGGTTGAATTTTTAGTACTTTTTCAGCACACATGCTTTATTTAGTAGATCGCACGATCGTGTATGATAGTGTAGCAAGGCCTTAAGTTGGCAGCAGCAACAAATGCTGTTGTGAAGTCGTGCTGCTGTGATGTCGTTAAAATAATCGAGTGCATTTAAACACATGTTTTTTATTTTTGACAGATTGCTGCTTGCTGTCGTCTATGTGTTTAAAGCTTTAAGCAACTGTGCGAATTCATGTAATCAAATGCGTATAACTGAGGATGATAACAAATTGTAATCGAAATATCGAAAATAAAACACCGTTAAATCTTTTTTATAAAAAACAAAAACCAATCAAGATCTTTAGCTGGAAAATTTAGAAGAAAACAATATAAACAAGAGCAAATAATACGAATTGCTTTGCAAGCCGGCTTGAAAACGTTGCAGAAATCGAATGACTCTGGTGTTAGTGGCAACTTCGTTGTGTTTATCAATAATGTTATTCGGCAAGTTTTTATTTTGCAAAACAAAAAATAAATAAATAAGTTATACAAGCAAATAGTTATATAATAAAGAAAAAATATTTTAATACCAAAACTTTCAACTACTTTTGCCTGGTGGCTCGCCTTCCACTAGATCAGAACGAACCATAAATAATAAGGAAAAACTAAAGCACCACACCATCTACTGTTGCGGCTGCTGCTGCTGTTGGTGTAGCTGTTACGACAGTGGCCAACAAAATACTAAAATTACAACAAATAATTGGCTCAATTAAGTAACAGTATAACAAAATCATGTCTAGGCCAAATAGTGCTAAAGCAAGACTGCAAACTTGTTTGTCTTTTATTAAAAAGCAAAATTCATCACATTTGTTGATTTATTTTATGCAATTTTGAACTTTACTGTACACTTTGACACATGTTCGCAAGTTTGATGGCTTGAATTTGTAGTTTCTATTTCAACTTTTATTCGCATTCTTTTTTGTTTTCCTTTTATTCAGGAACTGGTATAATGCAAATTCCACAAGTTTGTCAGATATTTGAACAGTTATTTAAACTTCAAGGAATTGTTGTGTAAGAGTTTTTATTTTTAATCCAGTTATTTATTTAGTGTTTTTTAAAGTTTGAAGTATTTCTTTTAAGTTATGTTCAAGTACAATTCTGTTGTCTTTTAGGGAAATAATAACTGCCTAATTGAAACTATTTAGGTTCCTCAACCGTGTAAATGCCTCCTCATCAGTGTTCATGTAAAAGCATTGTTTTCTTCACTGTTATGTGCAGTTAAAATTGAGTAATAAGGTCCAGTGCTGTTAACTGTACGGTTATTATCACAGAAAAAAATAGATGAGATTTTTTTTCAATCAAGTTATGTTATTAAAAAAAACCATCAATTTAATAAAATTTGCATTGACTTAATTAAATTCTTATTAATAATGAATTTTTGGAAATATCTCTTAATAAAATGCAATTAATAAAAAGTTTTCCGAATTGTTGACTGTTATTCAATAAATAAATTGAAGAGGTTGTCATATAACAGTGAAGAGTTGTTGTTTCATTAACAATTTTTTTTGTTAAGTATATTTTTCAACTCAATAATCGATCGAAGAAGATCGTCTTTTGGTCTCATTTTTAAGACTTCTAAAATCATAGTTGCTTTGTTTCAAAAAACAAATATGTAAGAGTCGCTAAAGTTATTAAATTAATAATATAAAAATAGCAATATTCACTGGCTCCCAGGATAAATTTCTTTTATATAATATTAGCTTAAAAGTATTGAAAAGATTTGTTTATGGGTTGATTAATATCAGTTTGTATTCTTTGTGCTATTTTATATTTCAAACAGCTGATTGCTAAACTAATTGCCCGAGCTGCTGCTTACAAAAATAAAAAGCTTATCTACTGTTCTCTTAAAATCTATAAATTTTGCCGAATTTCTTAATACATACGGAAACGTTTTACGCAAAAATTGGGAAAGTGGAGGAACTAGATCTGTAAAGAAAGAGTACTAGAGTTGTTTGAATTAATTAAATTTAAATAATTAAATTAATTAAACAGTACCAGAAAAATGTCGATTAAAAATAACAATTATTTTCTGAAAAAAAAAAAAAAAATTGTCAGGTTGACGATTGAAAAAATTGTAGCAGTTGCAATTGTGTCTGCCAATTTCTGTCAGCAGTGCATATCGTTGAAACCTGTGGCTGTGTTCTGTAACTTTGGCGAGAAGTTCTCGCGTCGAAAACTTGTGAAACAAATTATTCCATCGTTTCTCGAAAAGTGAGAAAAAACTGCGTCTGTAACTCATGTCCGAAAACTATCCAAAGCGATTACGTCGTTACGTTAGAAATGTCTGAAAATATAAAACGATGCCGACATGCAATTTTAAAAAATGAGAGCGCCAGCCACAATTAGCACCGCCGCCGACCAAAAATTACTAAAGCTAAGAAATTTTGTTCGCGGCGTCATATTATAGAAGCCGGCTGTTCTAGAAAATGTATGGTAGGCTCTAACGCTTACATTTTATTTACAAATACATACATACATACTTATGTACAAAGTTTTGTAACGAGTAATTTTTTTGCTATTATCTTTTTGGCAACACTAGTTTTGACAGCTCACGCACGTTTTGTATCTTGTGTCACTGTCAAACATCTTCAGTTTGGTCTATAATTTAATCATGAATCGTCTTACAAACGAACGCTTGCAAATTATTGAATTTTATTACCAAAATGCGTGCTCTGTTAAGAAAGTTCATCGCGCGCTTCTTGCATTTTATGGTCAGTGTAATCGACCTACTGAGGCTTCTATTCGGGCAAATTTATATTGTTGGACATTAAACCACCAACACGCTTACGTAGAGTGCGAACTGAAGAAAATATCGCAGCCGTATCGGCCAGTGTTGGTGATGACCGTGAATTATCGATTCGGCGCCGTTCGCAGCAATTGGGCCTCTGTTACTCCACTACGTGGAAAATTTTGCGGAAGGATTTGGGTGTGAAGCCTTATAAGATACAGCTGGTGCAAGAATTGAAGCCAAACGACCTACCACAACGCCAAATTTTTGGTGAATGGGCTCTTGAAAAGTTAGATGAAGATCCACTTTTTTATCGAAGAATTGTGTTCAGCGACGAGGCTCATTTCTGGTTGAATGGATACGTGAACAAGCAAAACTGCCGTATTTGGAGTGAAGAGCAGCCAGAAACATTGCAAGAGCTACCAATGCATCCACAAAAAACAACCGTTTGGTGCGGATTATGGGCTGGCGGCATCAGTGGGCCGTATTTCTTCAAAGATGATGCGAATCACAACGTTACTGTGAATGGTGAGCGCTACCGTGCGATCATAACAAACTTTTTTTTGCCCAAAATTGAAGGAACCACATGACATGTGGTTTCAACAAAACGGTGCCACATGCCACACAGCACGCGAAACAATGGACCAATTGAGAGGCGAGTTCGGTGAACAGTTTATTTCACGCTTAGGACCAGTCAATTGGCCGCCCAGATCGTGCGATTTAACGCCTCTAGACTATTTTTTGTGGGGCTATGTTAAGGCTAATGTCTATAGCGACAAGCCCGCTTCGATTGACGTACTGGAAGCCAACATTGCCAAGATTATTCGTGAGATACCGGCCGAAATGTTGGAAAGAGTATGCCAAAATTGGACTAAGCGGATGGACCATTTGAGGCGCAGCCGCGGCCAACATTTGCATGAAATAATCTTCAAACATTAAATTATATCGACCCAACTATCGATCCAAATAAATATTTCATGCATTTTTCTGAATTTTATGTGTTTTTTTTTTAAATTTACGATTGTTCTTATAAAATCCCCCATTAAAATTAAGAAACAATTACAACGTATGAAATCTGAAAAAAAACATTATAAAAGTATTACAATATACTTTGTTGGGTCGGAAAGTAAAATTGTAGAAATAACAAACTTAAGTATTCCCTTAAAACTTGTTGTGTGAAGGGTATAAAAATTAATTAAAAAGTTAAAATAAAAAAACTCTATAAATAAATATATTAAACTTAATTTAACAGCAAAATACTTATTTTTTCAGCATTATTATTCATTTAATGATGATTATTGTTATTTGAAATACTATCTCACAGCCTTTTTATTTGCGAGAAATAATGACAGTTGAAAGCGGGAAATTGTTTCGCAAAAATTTTACAGACACAGTTTTTCTGTAAAAGGGCGAGTAATTTCCTTACGTGACAGCTATTACTCACCAAGAAAAGTTATAGCTACAGTTTAGTGAGAAAAGCAGCTGTTTGTTTCAACTTTGTTTTATTTCATACGTTTTAGTCGAAAAGTTTCTCGTGGCGAGAGTTACAGAACACAGCCACTGATTTCCTCCTTGCAGGATATTCTTTACGCATCATCTGCATATATAAAGAAACACACAATACGAAGGCGGTTCGGAAACTTCTTAGCCTATCAATGAAAGAGAATAGTTAGTTTTTCAAAAATATTTTTATTTTGCAATATTCTCATTAACAATATTAATCTCCTTTTTAACATAATCTCCTTAACTTTTTTTCTATTTATAACGCGCTTTTTGTGCTAGGCTAAGAAGTTTCCGAGCCGACCTCGTAAGTGATTACTTGCAATAATCTTTTACATTGCTTACGAATTTCTTATTTTGTCAACAATTTTGTTAAAATTCTAAATCTTTTGCCAAGAATGTTTACTTAATATAATTTTTTTTATTATTTTTTGTTAATATGGTCTACGAGTATTCTCAGTTCTACTTTTATGTCAAATGAATTATCTCCCATACTTATCATTTGTTATTTGTCTGTTAGAAAGGGGACAGCTTGAAAAAAAAATGTGCAATTGTTATGAAATTCACAACAGCAAACAGACAAAACTCATACAGATAGCGCCAAATTGACAGCTCAACATGTTTGTGGTGTGGCCGGTGGCCAGTGGCGAGTGGCATTGACAGACATGTTCGCCAGGCCATAAGACACAGCAATATTTCGTAAACTTACTTTACGAGTCAGCCAGATGATAAACGACAAATGCTCTCACATCCTCACTCAATTAATTACATGTCTCCGTTTTTGCATTCATTATTTCAGCAAAAGGAAAAAAAACGTTAAGCAAATATTTTGGAATGTTTTTGTTTCTTTAACTCATTTAATTAATATTTGTTTGAGTAAACACGAATTTTTTGCTTATTATTTTATTTTTACTCTTAAATGTTTTTTGAATGTAATTTTGCCACCTGTTCTGCAAAATAAAAAATTCTATCTCACAGGCATCTGTAGAATATTTAAAAAATATCTACAGGGTTAATATTACATCTTGAAGTGAAACACGCGAAAAATATCTAAAACTGGAGACGATAAGTGATAATAAGAAAAATATTTCGAACTTCTGGAAGCTTTTTGAGAGGTTTTGAAGGCAGTGAATATTAAACACATCTTATGTCATATCATCTATATCCAACCGAAGATGAAATACAGCTCTTGAAATACAGGTTTTGGCGTTTCTCGACCGTCTGCAGAAGAAGGCGAAGAAGCTGATCGATGGCGGAAGGCAGAATTGGCCCACTGTAGCATCGTCACAACCTAAAAAGCGGTGCACTATTTTACCGCTACTAAAATAGGTTTTGCTCTGACGAGATCAATGATAGATAACATTACCGAAAATTTTTACATAATATGCCCACATATGAACTATCTTTCACTTACTCTGTAGGAGGATTCAAATCCTCGCTGCGAACGTAACCAGACGTATTTGGTTTGAGCGTAAACAAGTAAGAGTGTAGAATATTCGGCTGGACCGAATCTAAGGTATCACGATAGTCACGTATATGTGTGGAAAAATTTGTTTAGGCTATACCTCGGGTACTTATGGACCGATATCGGAAATTTTCTTTTGGTAACCTCCTTTTATTACCAGAACTGCTTTTAAGAAAAAAAAGTTGTTTAAGTTCGATTTCGCTACATTTTCATGGAAAAATCGGTTCAGATTATATCTCGGGTATATATAGACCGATATCAGAAATTTTTATTTTCTGTATTTGGTTACCTCCTTTTATTACCAGAACTGCTTTAAAGCAAAAAAAGTTGTTTAAGTTCGCTTATGCGACATTTTCCGGTTTAGGCTATAATGCGGGTATATATGGACCGGTATCCGAATGTTTCATTTTTTGTATTTAAGTAACCTTTTATAACCAGAATTGCTTTTAACCAAAAAAAAAAAAAAAAAATGTGCCGTGGAAAAATCGGTTCAGACTATATATCGGGTATACATGTATGGACGGATATCGGAAATTTTATTTTTTCTGTATTTGGTAACCTCCTTATATTACTAGAACTGCTTCTAGGCAAAAAACGTTGTTTAAGTTCGCTTATGAGACATTTTCATTAAAAATCGGTTTAGGCTATATCTCGGGTACATACTGACCGATATCGGAAATTTTTTGTTTCTGTATTTTAGTAACCTCCTTATAAAACCAGAACAGCTTTTAAGCAAAAAGTTCGCTTATGCGACATTTTCATTAAAAAATCGTTTTAGGCTATATCTTGGATCGATATCTGGGGGTTTTTTTTTTGCCTTTTAATCGCAATGTTTAATAATTGTGTGAAGTTTGAGACAAAACAAACAACTTTTTTTTTCAAAAATTTTCAAACAAAATTTGCGAAAAAATACCTTTTTTCGGAATTTTCGATATGTCTCACCTATATGTGAACCGATTTTACTGAATCTCAATAGCAAACCACCCATGAATCGAAGGAGTAGTAGGCTGGTGAAAGAAAAAAGTTTCTAAGTCTAACACCGCTTTCACACACGAAAAGTTTACTTTGCAAAGTCTTGAGTTTGGTGGTGGCAAGGGAAAGGACAGCGGCTCTCTTACACTCTTTACATTCCCTTGTCACCCCCAAACTCAAGACTTTGCAAAGTAAACTTTTCGTGTGTGTGTAGCCGTGTAATGGTTTTCTCACAAACGGTATTTCAACGACCGACAGACGGATAGAAGGACATCGCTTAATCGAATTTTCTATCTGATTTCTGAATGCTGATTCTGAATATGTATACTTTATAAGGTCGGAAAAGAAAACTCTAGAAATTGCAAACGGAATCACAAACTTATATATGTATTATTTACATTTTTGTGAAGGGTGTAAAAAAGTTAAGAGGGGAAGGAGTCCCTCGTTTGTTGTAGCAAATAAAACTCTAGGAGGCCACATGACTTATGTTGTATTAGCTTCCGAAACCCTTACCTAGGCTATACATTGGCGGAACAGGGATCAGCGTTGCTCCCGAGTGGTTCTGCTTGCTGTTCAATCTGGGCTGATCATGGTTGAGGTGCCAACCTTAGCTGGAACATTCTGGCTGCGGTTTAAACCTAAAGACGCAGAAAGATGGAGTTAGTATCCCTGGTAATTGTTTGGCGTGAATACACGAACTCCTTTACGGGTATATTCAAACATTTTATTAACTGATTTAGCAAATTCCGTTATTGAACTTCAATTTTTTTTCCTCTGCTACACACATGACAAAAAAAAATCATTAGTGTCTATAATCATAACTTTATAAACTGTAGACTGTGTTTTATTAACTGGTTTCTTGTGTCCTTCCTTCATCTGAACTATATTAAGCAATTTTCTACCCAGATAACATGTTTGTTTACTCACCTTCACACTACAGAAAAGCAAATTTAAATGAACTCCCTGCCTTTTACCCGTAATTTAACATTAACACTGCTCACATGTCAGGACTGTAGCCTGCTGTTACAGTAAATGATTTTCAATTTACATATTCGCCCATGTCTGCTTTCAATTTAACCCACTTTCTTTTCAATTCAATAATATGCTCATACAAGTACATGTGGGGGTGCTTGCAGTTACATATATTTTTGCAAACAAAAAGGTGCCACATTATGTCAACTGTTAAGGCCAAACATGCAATTTGAGATCATGAAAACGTGTTAACATAACAATTCGATTCTTAAGGCAAATACAAACGTTTTCTCCTCATCCTTTTAGTAGCGCAAAAAAAGGAAAAAGTGTTCAATAAATGATCTGCTTTTATTTACATGGGATTGAATTACAATTACGATAAATTTACACAAGCTTTCAAAATGTCAAGTAAACTTATTTACTCGTATGTTGTTTAATTTAAACTGACAACAAATTATTTTACTGTTAAGCTTGAAAGTAGGAAAATAACTTATTAATACAGGAACTTGTTCAGCGTACTCGTATTGTACCCAAAAATATTTTTTTCTGAAAACAATTTGAATTAAGCTGTCTGATTTATGCCACTAAGGTATTTGGTGCGTCCAGCTCGGAGTAGTGTATTATGAGTTGCTAAAAGCGACTGAAGCAATCACAGGCGATCGTTATCAAACATAATTAATGCCGGGTATTTAAAAACAAACTGCCACAATACAACCAGAGACATGATAAGGGAAACTACAGTATGACAATGCTTGAATTCATGTTGCGAAAGTGGTCAGAAGACTTGGAAACAATGGGAAATCTTATCCCACCCGTCGTATTCTCCAGACGTTGTTCCCTCAAACTATCACTTGTTTCGATCAATCACACACATCCTGGTGGACCACTACTTGCGATCTTATGAAGAAGTCTAACATTGGATCGACACTGCCCGAAAGATGGGAGAAAGTAGTGGCCAGCGATGGACTATACTCTGAATCGCAAATGTATTATCCGTTTTGTATGGAATTTCGAAGAAATGGTCGAAAGTTGTACGCTTACGTACTCTCTGTTAAATTTACTGAAAATCAGAGTTGAGTTCATGAGCTCTTTTGAAAGGAAGCTCTTTTTATTTAAGCTCTTTTTACTGAAGTATGTCTTTCTTTTAGTTCAAGAGTTCAGTACTATGCAAATAATATTTTCAATTAACAGCCACTGCCAACCCTTTCCCCCCTTCTGGGCCCATCCGTGTAAACATAGGATCCAAATTCTAGGAGAGATTCCTGAATTTGGTAGCCGAAGCTCCTTGAGATCGGGGACTAGGTGCCTTCCAATCTCCAGTATATTGGCATGTCGCCACGGTCTGTGGGTCCATGCTCTTGTCACGTTCAACCTGATCGCGGCTTTTAGTGCTATTTGCCTGGCTTCTAAGTCACATGGCATCCAACTCATAAGTGCAAGAAGTGCTTTGGTTGGTGTTGTCCTCACGGCCCCTGTGGTCAGTATTGCCATGATTTGACTGACTTTTTAAATTTACAGTCTCTTGGTTGTGGAGTTCAGTGATTTCCACCATACTGAAGTGTGAAATGGGGAATTTTGTACCTTTTTCCAAAAAAGTACGATTTACGTTTTCGCTGGATTTGTCTTTAGTCCGTATTGTACACTCCACTGACTTACCATCTTCAGAGCGTATTCCAGTTGCTCTGTTATGGTGTCTAAATGGGTTCCTGAAACTGCAATCGCTACGTCATCGGCACACAGAAAAAATTTTTTTTCGTGTTTAATAACGAAATTCGTTGAATCAATTAATAAATTGTTTGAATGCGGACCTGTAAAGGAATTCGTGGATTCAAACAAAAGTTTAGTAAAAATAATTATTGGTCCTAAACAAACAATTTTTTTAAAGAACAACAAAATACGATATCCAAGGTTATTTTTTTCGTATTTATGTATATTATTTTTTCAGAAAAAAATTTTATTAATTTTATTTTTACTAGAATTTTTTCTGTGCATAGGCTACAGTCTTTATCTTATTATTATCTAGATCTTTAAGCAGAGTATTCACTACAATATTCCACAAGAGGGGGGATAGTAGCCCTGCCTGGGGTGTACCCTTGCATACTTTTCTCATAAATCTGGAGTTCCCGATTGGTGCTGTTATAGTTCTGCGCTTTAGTATGCTCGTAATGATCATGATTGTAGGTCGATCAACCTTCAGACCGTCAACTACCGCCCAATTGCAATCTGCTCTGCGCTTTCCAAAGTAATGGAAAGTATAGTTAACTACTACCTTGTGAGGTATCTGGAGTCGCATAAATTACTTTGTGATCGCCAATACGGGTTTCGTAAGGCTCGATCTACTGGTGATCTTTTGGCATATCTCTCTGAGAAAGTTGTGGCTCTACATGTCTACAAAGCGTTTGGCAGAGTGTGACATGCTGCATTGCAGGCAAAACTTATTGCTTTTGATGTCAGTGATGACTTCTCTCGGTTTGTATCGAGCTTTCTCAGAGGCCGCTTTACACGAGTTGTAATAGATAGGGTCTCATCAAACAGCTTTTTTTTATTTGCGAGAAATAATGACAATTGAAATCGGGAGATTTTTTCGCAAAAGTTTTACAGACACAGTTTTTCTGTAAACTGGCGAGTAATTTCTTAAGTGAGAGCTATTACTCACCAAAAAGTTATAGTTAAACTTTCGTGAGAAAAGCAGCTGTTTGTTTCAACTTTGTTTCATTTCACACGTTTCAGTCGAAAAGTTTCTTGTGGCGAGAGTTACAGAACATAGCCACAGACTTCTTAAGAAATGCCTAAAGTACGAGTAAATATATAAAAAGCGCTATTTTAGCGGATTAAAAAAAAGAGGATTTAAATAAAAGCGCTAAATTGGAAACCGTGACTACGGAGTTTAAAAAAGAGGTTGCAGTTCCTTACACTTAGCTCCCTGAAGTGAATAGTTCAGTTGCAATAGTTCGTTTGCGAACTACCTAACTCTACTGAAAATCAAAAATAATAAAAAAACACTAAAAAAATATGATTGGCGCCTTGATGGAGTTTTTCTATTTTTGTTTCGCTTAATTTTGATAAAGTAAATAATTCAATTGTAATGAGTTAATTAAATTGCCACACATGCATTAAAAGCCACAAAGTCAGACAAATTTATATTATGATTTATGTACAAACCTCCTAACAAATTATGATTAATTAATAGTTGTGCGTCTAGTTCGTTTACACTTCTTGGCACTGAGTTGGCGTTAAATATGCTGCGCACAATCAGCATTTAAATATCTGCTAAAACGTTTGTAAAGAAACTAGAAAAAGACATTTATCAAACTCATACATCAAACATTTGTATTTTACTGCTCACGTGCCTCGTGGTAGCCATGCGGCATGCGGCAAATTCATTTTTAGTTTTTTGAAACTCATAAAAGTTTTTAGTTTTTTTTTTCTTTTGCGCCGATGAAAATCAAATATCCTAAAGTAGCTTCTGCTGGATCCGTGGCTGGCCACTACTCGAGTTGCAGTTCCAAATTCGTTCTTTCAATGGAACATTCTTTGAATATTTAGTTGTAAGCATAGTTCTTATGAAACCTTTAAAACATATCGCTCCTTTATTGCAACATAGTCATAACTCAAAAAATGAGCTTTTCGAGTTAACAATGCAGAATTGTTAACATTACTATTAATTATATTGTGCCAAAAATTTATTCAAATTGCTTTTAAACTATTTCCTTTAGGATATATTTTCTCAAA
The DNA here is from genome assembly GCA_914767995.1 of Thecocarcelia acutangulata. NCBI lineage: Eukaryota > Metazoa > Arthropoda > Insecta > Diptera > Tachinidae > Thecocarcelia > Thecocarcelia acutangulata. Next base: position 30,421,426 of record OU612094.1, on the reverse strand, counting down.
AAATTTGCTAAGACTTGTATGGAAACTAAACATTTTAAATGCGTTTTCTCGAAACGGGCTTTTTGGAGATATGACTATGTTGCAATAAAGGAGCGATACATATTGTTTTAAATGTTTGTTAAAAATTTTGCTTTTAGCAAAATAATTAAAGGATGTTCAATTGCGGATAAAGAATTTGAAATTGGAACTACAGTGGCAGCCAGAGACATTTGTTTATCCATAATTTATGTTTTTATCTCATCGGCAAGCTTCAATTATACTAATTGTTTATATCAAACTTTACAAAACATTGCAACATTACCTTGAACATTACCTTGAACATTAAGTTAAGTTTTTTTTTCTCATCATTTGCATAAATTATGGAAGAGTGCAATATATTTTTTTCTTGACAATATCTGCTGGTGTTTAACAACAAAAAAAAGAGAAAAAAAAAATGTTGCCAGGGACTGATAAAAAATGTGTCCATATAATTTGGTTTCAGTGGCACAGTTAATTATACAGGTGCTATTTATCGCCTTAAAGCACGAATTTGTTTTATATTGATATTTATGAGTCAACATTTTTTCTGCAGCAAACAGGTAGTTCTGTTTTTTTTTTAACTTTTGTTCACGATTTGTTTTGCATCGAAATGTCATTTTTTTTTAAGTTAAACAGGATTTCTTGGATAATTTCTTTTAATAACTTGCTTAACTTTTCCATTTATTGTTATTAGTTTCTCAATTTTATCTTTGCAAAGTTCATCAACTTGCGATCTGGCAAAAAGATAAATTTTGTTTGTTGTTGATCAATAAAAAAGTAGTGGGAAAGTATTAGAAAAATCTTCAACAAATATGGAGACCAGCTCACCCGTATTGTGTACAAAGAAACTGAAATTTGAATAAATGCTTTTTCAAAAACATATTCAATATAACATTGTACATCCCTTTTTATAAAAGTATAAAGCTGGATTCACCATCATGGTCTCGGAACAAAATTTTTGTTTTGAATTTTTTTATATGTAGTTTAACGTTTCTCTTTTTGAGAGCGAGAGCGATAGAGAGTTAAATTTGTTCGGAACCATTTCAGTTGCAATTGATTTAATTTAATTTTTTGTTCCGAACCAAGGTACATTAACGTCTACATCCTCATCTAACGTCTAACGTCTACATCGTCATCGTAATTATTAAGTAAACTTGTTGTTGTTGTTTGGTGTTCGAGAGTCTTGCGTCTCACTCCCACTGGTTAACTGTTTACCTCAACTAATTGTATTAATTTACACCAATCAAAAAGTTATAAACAGCTTGTTTTCTATGTTTCCCAGCTGTCAACATTTCATAGGAGCTACCCTAATCATCAATAGACTTTAGAAATTATTTAAAGATATTCTCAAACAATCAACTGTATATCCCAACAATCTAAATAAATTATTGAGAATTAAAAAAAAAAATGCACTAATAAACTAATTTTTATTTTCCTTAACGACCTTCTATATCAAACTTCCAAACCTATTCACTCTTTTGTAGATGACATCAGCAGTTGTCATTCGTACTCTTTCAATTATACGCCCAGCCTATCCGAGGTCGTTGCCAAAAGGCAAAATATGACTCACTGAATAGTGATCTCTGAATGGGGTCACTAAAGCACGATCGCCTTTAACGCTCGTAAGATCCTGTGTTGTTTATTAACACCCAAACAAACGACCGCTAATGCTATTTCATCTGTACTAATGGATGGTATAAGTATTGAGGGGTTTTGAAACGGTGATATCCTTACTATTTATACCACCTATTTTTGACCGAAAATGGAATACAACTCTCATGTTTGGGCCGGTGCCTCAAAGTATATTTGGGGGTTACTTGACCGTGTGCAGGAGAGGGCGAAGAAGCTTATCGGTGACAGTAGGATATCCAACTCTATTGAATCACATTAGCATCGTCGTAGTCTGTTCTATCGTTACTACAATAGATTTTCCTCTAAAGGGACTAGGGATCTTGTTCCCGAAAGTCGCACATTTATGCGTAACACGAGTTTATCGTCCAGTGCTCATCCATTTGTGGTTGATTGCCCGGGGAACGTATTACTGAGAGAACTCGTTTTTCAGCCGCACATTTCTTCTGTGGAACAAGTTGCCTGCAAACGTGTTTCTCGTCTGTTATAACGTTGGAAAGTTCAAGTCAAATGTTTACAAACACTACTTCCTCTTTCACCCTCCTCACAACCTATTTTCCTCGTTGTGGTACAACGCACTGCATATGGAGGGGTCATCTCCTGATTTGATGAATACTGGTCCAAGGTAAAAATCCAAAATCTCTAACATTTCTTTACACTGAATTTGGAACAAAAATTTGAAAACAAAATTCAATACATCCGTACGTAAATCAATCTCAAGTGGTGTAAAAAGTACGAATTACCTTAAATCAAGTATGATGCGCGGGACTCAAGTACGGATTATTTAAGATATAAATACTTAATTTTAGATATTCCTAATCCCAAATTTGCACTTGAGATTGATTTACTGAGACTGAACCGCTGAACAAAAGATTTAATAACACTCACATATGGCACCGTTGACACCACATGTTAATCAAGCAGTTGCAACGTTAAAAAGTTTTCAATCTTATCACGATCGGTCACCGTTACGCCTTTTTCATGCTCAAAGAAGTAAGGTAATGAGTGATTCCTCCTGATCATATGGCTAATGTGCTGTCATTTTTAATGGATGCAAAAGTGAGCGATGAATAATTTGCGGGGTTTCCATTGCCCAGAACCGACTATTATGTTTATTCACATATTCATTCATATGGACATGTGCCTCGTCACTCATTATGATTTTTTGATGGAAATCGATGACTGATTGTGATAATATGTTTTAACTATTATTTTCGAATATTTTTCCATAATAAATTTGTCACTTCATGACTGCCAAATATGATCTGTCAAGACTAATGTTTACCAAACTGGCGGTAAAACAAAGTAAAATACCTTTCCGGCAGACACCCTGTATATAAATAAAAAGTATTAGACGCATAACTTGTTTTGCTGTAAATTAGGCACAACGTTAAAATGCACGTGCGTTTACAGTAGCGTTGGCGCCTAAAAAAATAATTTCTTATTTATTCCTACCTGGGTTTGACTTTTTTGTTTTTTCTTTCAACAATTTTTCTCGTTACTGCCTGCAATTCTACTAACAACTCTCAATGAGTTGCAATAGAGATAAGTTTTATTTTTGCGATCACGTTGTTCTTATCAATATTTGATCTATAAAAGAGATCCCTAAAAAGTTTACAAAGACTACAAACTTTTTTTTGAAATTTATAAAAGTTTAAAATAAATAAATCAACTGAATAGTAATTATTTTTTGCCTACAACTTTTATTGCAAACAAAACATTTAGTTGATTGTGTGTCAACTACAGTTTTTCACATAGTTTTCATTTAGCGTTGGAATTTAATTTTTTTCTACTACAAACTCGCTTCTCAGCTGAAAAATATGTTAAAGCAGGAAAAGTGCATCATTTCAAGCACGTCAGGCGTGTAACAGCACTCCTTGGGTTATTGCCAGAAAATGCAACCACAAAAACAACACCATTGAAAAAAAAAAGTTGTTGCACGTGTTTTAAAAGGTGGTAGCAAAGCAACAATAGTAAAATATTTCACTATGGGTTTTGAATTATTTAAGAGAAAACAAAACTCAAAGCAATTTGGCACAATATATATAAATCTGAAGAAAAAATTACCGTTATTTAAATTTTTTTCAAATAGTATTTATTTATTCATCAATCTTGTCCCATTCAAAGTAATCCCCCTCAGATATAATACACTTATGCCAGAGTTTTTCCCACTCCTCGAAACACTTCTAAAAGGCGTTTTTTGGTATCGCCAACAGCTCCTGTTTCGAATTTGGTTTTATCTGCTCAATCATAGCAAAACGCTTTCCTTTCATCGGAGTCTTCAGTTTTGGGAAGAGGAAAAAGTTAGCAGCGAATACGGTAGTTGAGGCAAGAAAACGATTTTGTTATTTTGTGCGGCGATAAACTCACGCACAAGCATCTATGTGTGAGCTGGTGCGTTATCATGGTGCCAAATCCATGATTGTTTTTTCCACAATTCTATGCATTTCTGACGAATTGCTTCGCGCAAACGGCACATAACTTCAAGGTAGTATTCCTTATTGATCGTACGACCTTGTGGCAAGAATTCCTGATGCACCACGCCATTGCAGTCGAAGAAAACAGTGAGCAAAAGGAAACCACATTTATTTTATTTATTTATTTATTTCATGAGACTTTAAGCTTGAACGGCTCTTTAAATCCAGATATATACATAATGGCTTAAAATAAACATAATTCAGTGAAAATTCTTTATATTAGTGAATAAATAAAGTTATTTATATAATGAAGATTTTAAAATTTAAAACTAACCCCCCATCTATCTATTGCACCTAAATTTTAAGCTGAGCTATTCCCAAATTTTCTTTGGCTAAGCTCCAAAAAAAAAAAGTTTTAGGCAGCAGCAAAAACCTTAAATCATATAAAAATATTCTTTTAATATTCTCTTAAAACCTTTTATACTTTTTGACCGAACTTGACGTGCTTTTTGCGGTCTTGGCTCTTCTGGACGCTTCCATTGGGATGATTGGGCTTTGGTTGCAATGTCATAGCCATGCACCTACGATTCGTCACCAGTTATGAACTTTCTGAGGATATATGGATCGATGTCCATGCGACGTTGTTTTTGCTCAAATTTTAGCAATTTTGGAACAATCTTCGTTGCCGCACGTTTCATGCCTAAAACTTCCGCAAAAATTGCTTGGCACGAGCCGATCGATATGCCAACATCATCAGCAACCTCCCTGATAATAGTTCGACGATTTTACAAAATCATTTTCTTCACTGATGCAATGTTTTCTTCGGCTGTTGAGGTGCTCTGGCGATTAGCACGAGCAAAAGTTCGTAATAAATCTAACAATTCTGCTTCCAAGTAGATTTCTACAATATGCAAGATCTTTGGACAAGATCATCATTTTTTACTTCTCCTCCAACTGAATTTTTATGTTTTTTTTTTTCTTAATTACTGGTTGCTTTCAGCCCATTGTGTCATCCTGGCTTGCTATTTATTTTATTTAATATCCCTTTAAAACAAAATACTATCAGACTGCATTTAGCATTTTAAGCTGTTGCATTTTGTTGTTCCTTTCACTTATGAAAATGCCGTCACGTCTTCAGCTCAAACCTTTATACGCCGCAGCTAATGATTTCTAAAAAAAATAATTTATGCCATACACCAACACCTTCTCTTGGCTTTACTATTTCAGAATCATTCAGAAGTTTTTCTGGAAAGTTTTGCTGCAACAACACGTTGTTTTCTTTTTTCTTTTGTAATGCAATTTCATCATCTTTTGTTGAAAAGTAAAACAATTCAAATAATAGTTGTATTGAAAAGCAGGTATACGAATACAATCATTTGGATACATAAATATGTACTCGTATATACATACATATGTACGTGTATGTATGTGTGTTTAGATAAGTACGATTGAGTGTTTATGTCATGATCATGAGTCTGTAAATACAGTCATAAATTGTAATCGTTTAAAGCTCAAGGAAATAAACATTTTTCCCATTAAATTGATGCTTTTCTCTTCTAAGACTTAATTTGATTTTAAAAGTGTAGCAAGTATTGAATTTTAATTTTATGGACTTTTAAGGAGAACAACAAAAACAAATTATTGTTATGAAAGATTTAAGTGATCTTAAGCGATTAAGAAGAAAAAAAAAATTGTTGCTGTTTTGTAAAGTGCGTTTAATGAATGAATATTTAAAAAATAACTACACGTGTTTCTAAACAGCTAGGGTCATATTCATAAAGAAAATGAAATGTATTTCAAATGAATTTTAACAATATTTTGCATAGAATTTTCAAAATAAAACTGTTTTTAAATTCGCTTAAATTTTTGGGAATATGACCTCTATTCTTTAAAACTAAAATTATATATTAACTATGATTTTAATTAATTTAAGCAAACGAATGCTAAAGAGAAGTAATTCGGAAATTTTATTCAAGAGTATTGAAATTATCGAAAAGTTTGTCTGGAGAAAATTAAAAATTTTTCTTCAGAAAATTCTAGTTATCAATAAATTTCCCATTAAAAAATTAAACCATGGAAAATTTTTGTACAGAAAAATTATGTTAGCCAAAATTTAAGAGCATAAGAATAAGCTAAACTTCTTGACACCTTCATAAATAATCAATTCGAGCGTATATCAGATGAATCTCCATGATCTTGAGATATATGAATCTCAATGATCTTGAGATACTTATATGTATCAAAAACTAAAGCATTATGTTTCCATTTATCCATCGGCAGTTTGTGCATGCCATAAATAATATTGGTAATCAGAATGTTAATTGTGTAAACTCACTCAAATGTTTCGGAGCAATAATTGATTCCAGGCTTTGCTTTGAGAATCACATCAGTGATCACCAAAAATCATGTTTTTGCTTGAGTTACTACTAAAATTTGTAATCAACAAAAATCAAGCAACAAGGTTCAACTTTGAGTGAAATCAAATCGTCTTGTAAGCATTCTGAATTTGTAATCAACAGAAATCAAGCGACAAGCTTCAACTTTGAGTGAAAATCAAATCGTCTTGTAAACATTCTGAATTTGTAATCAACAAAAATCAAGCAACAAAGTTCAGAGTAAAATCAACTTGTTTTGTAAACATTACGCGTTCATCTTATTGTTTAATAAAATCAACTTCATGTCTGTTGTTGCTTTGATAGTGAGCTTTATGTGTTTGAGACATACATATATACTCGTACAAACATTTTTCTTCGTTTTTCCTAAATTCTATTTCAAGTTTCACGTTATTTTATATCTATATAAATTGTTCTTATTGATTTTTTATTTGTTATATACTCGCATATAGGTATTTTAAGCCTAATTTAATTTTTTATATAGAAAAAAAGAAACATATAAACAAAGAACTATATATGTACATACAACATACTGTCTTTTTCCATGAAAGCCTTTTGTTTCTATGTGCATTTGATTTTGATTTTTTTTCTAGAGAAGCATACAAAAAAATCTGTTCAACACATCATTGCATTGATAATTTTTTTCCAAAACCAAAACTCAAATGCAAGAATTGTTCATTGTGTTACTGACGCATTTGCGCGTCTGAATACAAAGTCTTATTGGAACAAAATGTAATGTTTTTCATGTTGTTGAGCAAGTATGATTTTTTTGCAATGGCTCAAAGCTGTTCTCTGAATCACATTGACACTCTTTCATCTCAAAGAGTGTTTATTTTGAGAAGTTTGTATATTATGAAGTCTTATACACCATTACATGTTAGGATTCGTTGTGCTCATGCTTTTATCGAAATTTAACTTGGAAGTCTACTCAGGGACGTTAGTTGTTAATATTGGTACTATTCAGGAAAATTGTCCGTTATATATTCAATGTCCGAGTTTTCGATCATCGCGTTACTGACCTTGTTTCGCAGTTCTTAGGCTGTAGTCTTCATGATTACCTTCAATTGGGCATTCTTATGCTTCTTTATAAAACTTCTAAGCTGGGACAACCTGATGTCTTAGCAAGTAGTTTCTCTTTTATTAACTCTATATATCTCTTCATTTTTGAAAAATCATTTAAAGTGAGGGTGTGTCGTATTTGGAATATACTACCGTCCTCACTTAAGTTGTTATGATACTTTTTTCCTACTTATAGGAAAATGCTGTTAAATTGGTGCGGCCGTTACCCATTTAATATTCATAATATCTCTGGCGATAAAAATAAAAAAAAATCGGGTTTTTTTCGTATTAACTATGGGATTTGTGATTGAGGAGCCACTTGTAATTTATCTTTTAAAATATTGCTTTGAATTAATTATTTGATTAGTGTTAAGATGTTAATTGAAGTTGAAATACATACTATATTACTAGCCTTATAGGCTTCCTATGTATTGATATAAAGAAAATAAATATAAAAAAATAGGGTTGTTAAAACATTTTCTATAGAAAAAACATGGTTATCAGAAACTTTTCTGTAGAAATATTAGCTTATCGAAAATTTCTTCTCAGAAAAATTATGGAAAAACTTTCTATAGATAACTTTATGTATTAAATAGCTTATTGAAAATTTATTCTCAGAAAAATTATGGAAACACTTTATCTATCAAATACTATCGAATTGATAACCTGAAATAATTCAGTCATGTTCTGAGAAACGCGCTATCTGAAACCGCAAAGAGTTCTGAATAACGCTTAACTCACTCTTAGTTGTTCTAAGGTATGCGCGGTTTTGACAACGAATAGAAAATTTTTTTAAATTGGTTTTTTAATTGAAAATGTGTAAAATTATTCCAACTTTTTATTGAATTAAAAAGAAAACATATTGCCTTTTGCAAGTTTAGTTCACTTCAATATACACATTTGAGTTGAAGTCGCTAATTTTAAGCGATCTGCATTTTCCAGAACACATATTTGGCGATTTCAAATCGCAAATTCTTCTTGCGCTATACGTTTGTCAGAACACCTATTTGGCGTTTCCAAATCGAAAACGCTAAATTTAAGTGATTTGTTTTTCTCAGAACACAAAAATTATATTTGACAAAATTCCTGTAGAAATTTGACAAATTTCAGAACACAAAAATTATATATGACAAAATTCCTGTAGAAATTTGACAAATTTCCTATAGAAATTTATCAAATAACATTACTTAGGCCATTAGTTTTTATCCTTTATGCTAAAAACAAATTGAAATTATTATTTTAAGTCAAAAGTGTGATTTTAATTGATTGTTCTTTACTCAACTTAAGATTCAGCTAAGCAGTGAGCGCACAAGAACTTTAATGTGAGTGGGTTTGCTCTAGCAAATGTGTGTTGTTTGTTTAATTGAATTTATCTAATTTTCTTATTTACTATAAATTTTTACATATGATACAATTTTTTTTTTTAAACTACCAACTTGTTCATCATTAAATTTAATATAAAAAAATGTTTCATTTTACTATAAAAACCAGAAAATTAGAATTTTCCCTACATTTCTTGTCTTCACTCAAAAAAAATTTTACCTATTTCTGTAGAAATTTTCTTCATATAAACAAAATATTACTAATTTCCCCTTAATAATTTTTTGAGTGTTATCTTAGTTCATATTTTTCTTTCGCTTTTGAAGAAAACATTTCAATGTAAAGTTTCATAAATATTTGATTTTCTTTTCAACATTTATCTCTCAATCTATTGCAAATAAACTGTTAACAGTTGCATGTTATTTCAGACAATATCTAACAAACTGATTTCCATTGCATGAGTAGGTGTGAACGAAAACTGGCAGCCGTTAAAATTTCAAGTCTTGAAGTTATACGTACTCGTATATTTTGATGAATAGAGTTATTAATGGTAATATATTTTAGCGTAACACCCAACAATACTTTCCTGTAAACCATGTTCCTCATTTATTGCAACATAGTCATATGTCAAAAAATGAGCTTTTCGAGTTAGCAATGCAGAATTGTTAACAAAACTACTTTTTAAAATGAGCCAAAAATTTATTCAAATTACTTTTAAAGTGTTTCCTTTGGGAGATATTTTTTAAAAAAAATTTCCAAGACTTGTATGGAAACTAAAAACTTGAATTGTGTTTTTCTCGAAACAAGCTTTTTTTTAGATATGACTATGTAGTAATAAAAGAGCGCTGTGGGGCAAGGAAATATATTCAAAGGCATAGTTTAATAATGATTAATATCTCGCCTAATGGCATGTTTATTATGTCAGCTTAACAAAAAAAAATTTCAGTAATTCATATAAATTTTATTGAAAATAATTGACGAATATAAGGCGTTTAGCAAAAGTGTGAAATTGTTTACTTTGTTCAAGGGGATAATCATATAAAAGATCAAGTTTTGCATACAGCTATACAGTGCCGGCCATTGTCATTGAAGCGCAAGGTCTAATAGCGAGCACTATAAATGGTTTGCCATCTGTACAGATTGTTTCTTATAGGAAAGACATGAGTTAATACAATCCATGATTCCATTCCGATGCCGCACTGTACAACACTGCTGAGTTGAACAATCGATTTTTAAATGAGCGAATTTAACACACTGCTTCCTGCTGTACCTCTCAATAGTTAAATTTTTCAAATACTGAAGTAACGAAATTCCAATTTACGATGAGCAAAAACCTGACGTTGACGTTGTGAGTCACAACATCATGTAATGAAGACACAAATACTGCAAGATACAACTTAAACAAAAAAAAAAAAAAAACGGGGAAAAATGTCACGTGCATTAACAACCCAGTTGGCCATGTCTTACAGACATCTTAAACCAGTGGTGCCCACAAGTACGTTTCTGACGAACTACTTTGCGCAAACGGCTCATAAATTCAAGGTAGTATTCCTTATTGATCGTACGACCTTGTGGCAAGAGTTCATGTTGCACCACGCCATTGCAGTCGAAAAAACAGAAACAGAAAACCCTTTACATTTGACCGAACTTGACGTGCTTTTTTCGGTCTAGGCTCTTCTTTCACGCCTAAAACATCCGTAAAACTTGCTTGGCATTAGCAGAAACTAGAGAAATGGCTCAAGCTTTGGAAAATCAAGGTTAATGAACAAAAGTGTGCCCATGTTACATTCGCACTGCGTCTAGGAACCTGCTCACCCATTACTATTAACAATAAAGTAATACCTCAACACAGTGAAGTCAAATACTTCGATATTCATTTTCACCGTAGATTAACATGGAAGTCGCACATCGAGGCAAAAGTAACGCAGATGAAATTGAAAGCAGTGCAAATTAACTGGCTAATAGACAGAAATTCGACCTTGAAGCTGGATTGTAAACTTTTGCTGTACAACTGGATTCTATAGCCAATATCGTGCTATGGGATTCAATTATGGGGCACTGCCTCGGCATCTAACATTGAAAAAATTCAAAGAAGTCAAAATAGAATACTCCGTAGAATTACAGACGCTCCATGGTACGTTAAAAACTCACGAAGCCACGCAGATGTGAACGTACCTTTTGTGAAATCTGAATTTGTGAAGTACGCGACAAGATATATTAACAAATTAGAATTCCATCCAAATCCTCTTGCAGTTAATATTCTTAACTTTGGTGGTCATACTCGTCTGAGAAGGAGGGATACTTTGGCTACCATTAGAGCTCTAAACAGATGACTGAATTCTGAAATAATATTCGCATAAAAATAAATTTTTGTCCAGCACTGGCAGGACTTTTATTACAATTTTTTTTTGTATTAAGATTTGAATACTTATTATCATTACATTTTTTTATGTAGATTCAATAAATAAAATAATAAAGTTAAAAAAAAAATTACCAGAAACCTCTCTGATAGTGATTCGACGATTATCCAAAATCATTTTTTTCACTGCTTCAATGTTTTCATCGGTTGTTGACGTGCACAACGAGCATCGGCATTGACATCTTCTTGGCCTTTCTTAAACCGGTTTTACCACAATTGAACTTGTGTTGTACTCATAGTACACTTGCCGTTTGCCACAGTAAACATTTCAAATGTCCTTGCACTTTACTTTTTACACAAAACTTAATACAGTTTCTTTGATCCATTTCTTCGAATAGTAAAAAAATTGAAGAGCACACCAAAACACGACTAACTTTTTTATCTGTCAAAAAGAAACTGATAATCGGAAATGGCTGATATTGCCAACATAAGTATATAACAGACATGTGTGCCAACATGACAGAAAAAAATGCGAAAATCTTACATACGTAACTCATGACATTTGAAAATAATGGTTATTTTTTGATCAGACCTCGTATATGTTTGCTTAAGTGCAAAAAATCTGCAAGATGCAATCTATATTGGCAACTTGAAACCGTGTGCCACTAACTGTTCACTTACAAGTGGCATTTTAATTAGTCTCAGCAGCAGAATATCGTTATACATAAATATGTCCATTATAAATTCATGGATTTTTTTTTTATTGAAAATACTTTTTTAACACTTGCAGTGTGTATAAAGTTAATAATTTATTTATTAATAAAACACCATAAAAAGTTATTGATTTAAACTTACCATATTAATTAAATCTCAATATAAAAGAAGACAAATTAATGCTAAGTAATGAACTTTGGTTTTTGGCTGACAATTCAAAAAAAGGAGAGAAATTTATGCCGTCAGACAAGTTTATTATTTTTGCTGGTTTTGTTTTTTTTTTAGCAGAATCTTGCCCAATAAAATCCAAGTTTAAAAAAAGTGTTCATGTAAGGCAGCAGCAAAAAATTGTTTTAACAATTTTTTGCCGGTTTCGTGCAGCTGTCAAGAGTAATTTTTCAGAAAAATGAACAAGTAAGTGAATTTCTTGAACGAAGTGCATGAGAAGCAGTGCAAAAGGCCTAAAGCGGTTTACCAAATCGGACATTTAAGAATGTTCAGTGAACTTATTTTTCTCTTCTTATTCGAGATTGAAGTTGTTTGATGTTTTTTTTGCCGTTACAAAAAAGATTTGTTCTCATTTACATAATTAAAATACCGATACATTGTTATGATCAATCACGATGACTAAGAAGTATCAAATACTGTGCAGTGTAAAGGGCAAAAAAAGGATGTAAACTGTTTGGTATTAAGAAGTTCCCAGGCCTCTTTGTACTAAACATATCTCAAATAAAATCATCTTAAAATATTACCATTTGAAGTCAAACCTCCAGAAGACTATAGATTGATGGATGGTTGTTCTAATTTTGGGAAATTGTTTGTGGGAGAAAAACACCGCCAGTTATCGTTATCGAATTGCGGCTGAGATAATTTGATTTTGCTTGCAGTTACGCTAATAGTATGTAACAAAATCTGAAGATGTTTAACATAGGTACCCACCGTGATGACCTAACACCACGGTGATTCTCTCACCAGGTGAAAACAGAACGGGTACCCAGACCACCACAGGCATGGCCAACCGTCACGCATGAACCGTGAATAACAGATGGTCATACATGCGTACCTTGGGTTACATGCTGAATGGCGCATGCTCTTCTCCATGGTATGAAGCGGAGCCTTCCTAACACTCCTGCCAATGTCAGGGTCACAACACTGAATGGGGCATGCTCTCCTCTATGATATGGCCCGGAGTCTTTCTGTTATCCTGCCAATGTCAGGTTCACAACTTCCGGTTGCAGTGCAATTCCACACCGAGCTCGAAAACGTTCACCGCACTTATATATTAAACCACAACCACCACGTTGGCCCTGTAAGACCCCACCATAAAAGCCGTTACATCCACACAAGCCTACTGTGTGGTAGGTGTTCATGCATGAGGGCCGTATATTTTTGGGATCACGATCGGCAGTACAATTACGAACGATACAGGGTCACGATGAGCTAACGCCTTACTGCCGTAATTAAATGAATAAGATAAGATAGTGCAACAGTACACATAACAATTGATACAATTGGAATTGTAAAGGAAGCATTTAAGTAGCCTAATCACCCGTTTTGGCGATTTGACATGACCAGCAAGATCGTCCGATTTAACCATCCCAGCGTTCTGTCTTTGGATCTACTTTAAGTTCTATGTTTATGCCAACAAGTCGCAGACTTTAGGGAGAATATTCGAGAGGAATTTGAATAGTTATCAGTAGAAATATTACGGAAAATACCATAAAACGGACACAAATGTAATTGTACAGGCCCAAATAAAGATTTCAAAGGCTCAAAATTCTTTTTTTGTATTTAGTGAAAAAGTTATTGAAAAACGAAAATGGATGATTAATTTTGCATCACCGTTTACTAGTGTAGATTTTTGGGTTTACTTTCAAAATAATACAAATTGAAGTGGCCCACTCGCTCTTAGTGTTTTTGATTTGCTTTTGTTTCTCTCACGTATAAAGTACGAAACAGATTGATATAAAAAGGTTCGTATTGTTAATTTTTATAAGCAGCTTAAAAAGTTATTGGAACAAATTGATTGCAAGTTTTCTTTATTACCAATAGGATTGGCACTATCCCGCTAAACGTATCAAAGTTGTTTAGCATTTGCGATATTAATCAAATGTGTATACATAAATGTAATTGTAATTTGGAAAGTAATTTAATAAATTAAATTTTAGCTAAACAGGCACTCACTACTGGCAGAGGCTGAGAAATAATCCTGATCTCTTCTATATTTCATCTTAAGGAAATATAAAGGAAAAAAGAATACGAGAATTATACATTTCTTTCAGCCCAATTATGAATATTCTCACGGAATATTCTCACGCATGGAATTTATTTCTCGCGACATTTATTTCTTATGTAAAGTACATTTTTCAATTCAAAAGCACAATTTTCGTTAAATTGACCCCAGGAATTGAAGCTTTGATCTTTTTTTTAGTGTTTTCAGTTAATGGAGAGAAGAAAAAAAATGTACTATACCACACATTTTTGTTCATAATTGGAGAAAGGGGAAAAGTAAAAAAAACTCCTGCGGAATTTTAAAAAAACTCTTACGGAATTTTTATTTGTAGTTGGTTTATTTATTTTTACAGCAGCTGAGATACCAGCTTTGATTTTGTATTAGATATTTTACATTTTCAATTCAAATTATAGAGAAAAGCACAATTTCCGTTAAATTGACCTCAGGAATTGAAGCTTTGATCTTCTTTTAGTGTTTCCAGTTAATGGAGCGAAAGAAAAAAATGTACTATACCACATTTTTGTTCATAATTGGAGGAAGGGGAAAAGTCAAAAAACTCCTACGGATTTTTCATTTGAAGTTGGGCTGCATATTTTTTACAAAAGCTGAGTTACCCGCTTTGGTTTTGTATTAGATATTTTATATTAAATTCTACATACTCATACATTTTATATTCCACTAATTTAATTAAACTCTTTCGCGGGTGTTTTCGTTATATGTTCATTATTGAATTCCTTGGAATTTTCTTGTCATGCAATTCATTACCTGGCAGCGTGGGAAGTTTTACCCTTACATCGGACACTGATTAGTTTAACTTATTTAATTCCAATATTTTAAAAGCTGTAATAATGTTTGCTTTGGTCTTTCCGTAGTGTTTTTGAGAGGTTCAAGTCAAACGTTCCCAAACACTTCATCCTCTTTTCTCAGATTCTACTTTCCCAGTTTCAGCCACCAAATTATTAGCTGTATTAGAAAAATCTTCTCTAGCTAAGAACAGTTCTCCTAACCCAGCATAAATATTGTTTATGTATTTTAAACATTTTTTGTTTCTCTGGCCGTTACATTTACTTTGCCATCACTGTACAGGCCAGATTAAAAGATAACAACGTTTTATAATAAATTGTTCTACTTTAATTTCATACCACTTTAGTGCTGAAATTTTATTTTCTTACACTTTAACAGTGCAAATTGCCTCAGGCAGTCATACCGTAAAATTTTAAATCAATAAGTAATTTATTTAAAAGAAATACTTTAGCAAATTAAGACTTAAATCGGCAACAAGATGAAAAATCATGCAAATCAATTACAGATAATTTAAAAGTGATTTTAAGTAGAAAACAATGTCAGAATTAATCAATAGATAAAGTAATTTTCCTAATGTGTCAAGTGCTATAAAGATAAATTAGCTGTTTATGCTATTGGAGGTTATCAATATACTAATAAATTAGTTACACAAAGGAAGTTGCAAATAAAAAATATCTATTTTATGGAAAATTTATTAATTAAAAGACTGCATTTAATAAACTTAGAACTGTCAACTAAAAGTTTTTAAATTAGTTTAATATAAGCTAATTAATTATAACAAAAAAATTTAATTATTTTATAAAGACTTGGGTTTAATTGTAATTGACATCTGTAGTGCGATTCACTATCCCGTTTAGAACAAGTATGCCCAGGCCTATACGCTTGATGCTCAATTGATTTTGTAAAAGCGCTTAGCTATAGGGCTGCGCTCTGTAATACACAAATACTGCGCTCAGCAGTAGCAATGAAAAATACACAATCAACTTCGTCTTATAATATAAGTCTTATATTATAAGACGAAGTTGTTTTTGTATAAGACTTATATCAGTGGTGGACAAATTTGTTTCGCACTTGTGTTAGTGAGATAGTTTGAGAGCAGTAAATAGAGAGCAATGATCGTATCATAGTTTCGTAACAGCTTCAAATGTTTCAAGGCCTAGACGTATTTTATTATGTTGTTAACTACAAATGAATTTTAAGTCCAAAAAACTTTTTTCACATAAGTATGTTATTAGATTTATTCATATAAGAATGGGAAAAAATCATAATATCTTCTAATAATATTTTCTCTACACATTTTAAATGTTTGATGGCACAAAAGACATATACAAGCGCATTTTTCATCATAAAATCATTTGGCATTGCCATTTATGTTATCTACTGTAATTGCAAAAGGCTCTACGCACCTAGCTAACATATGCTTTCAGCAACGTCTGTTGAACGACTAAACTAAAGAGCATAAGAAAAAGAACAATTGTCTGACTAAATGTCCATTACTGTCTTATATATGTTTTTGTCGTTCTTCACTCCAACGACAGCGATTATCAGTGTGAATTTTGTTTTTGTAAATGTTTTGCTTTTTACAACAAAAAATATTAAATAAAAATAGTTTTTCCTAAAATGTATTGGTGTTTACTCTTCCATGTAGAACTTTTGGGTACCACTGGTGATTCTTTTTGTAACACTTTTTAACACTATTTGTCTTCGTTTTAAATCAGCTGTTTTTATAACGTGACAACTATTTTTGCGGTGTTTATTTTAATAACAGTGTTGTTAAAATTTCTGTTAGAATGGTATTTGTCATACGGGTTGTCGGAAGATCAGCCTACCTTTAGCGGAGTGTTTTCTTTGAGGAGAACTTATTTTACCTATCAAAAAATATTTTTAATAATAAATTTATAATTAGTTTTACTTACCTTAAAAATGAAATTATTGGAAAATTTGTTTGCATTTTTTCTGTTCCTCTTTGTGGTTTTCTTTATGTCTAACAAAGCTGCCACATTATTTAAAAAATTTTTAAATACAACCAGAGGTTTTAAAAATAAGTTAGTGCATCACATAAGCGTTAGTGTAAACCACAATAGTTCGCGTTAAGTTATGCTCTTCTAAAGTCGTTAAAAGTTAGAGAATAGCACTACTGTAATTTTATGAATATTAATAGATTGTTTTCTTCAGGAACCACCAGGCGCTGGTAGTTGAAACTATTTTTATATGAAGTTACAACATTGTTGTCCAAATGATACTTGCCATATCTCCTATATCCGCCCGGAATTTGCATTCACGAAGCACTACATAAAGGCGCCAGTAGAATGCTAGGTACCTTCAGGTTGATATTGTGTAATGTCGTCTCATCAACCTTCCATGGCGGGCTAGCCAAAGGCACACTCGTGTTGAAAATACCCGTTGACAACATGTTCCCTAGGTTCATAAAATTCGTTAATAGAAACCGAAATCGTTTTAAAAAAGTCATTTCATAATAGCCTCTTCTTAATTTGAATATCTTTCAATGTTGAGTCGTAAAGCAGCTCTGGGCTAAAGAACAGCTCTCGAGTCATCGCAATTATTTCCTAAGTGCGGTCAGGCTTGTGTTTGTTGTTCGGTCTTCAAAAGTTTTGCGTCTCACTCGCACTGATTAATGGTTTGCCTCAACTAACTGTATTGGTTTACAGTTTTTAGAGGTATTTCATTGCTAACCACGTGGAAATTTCCTATGTGAAGGCATAGGTCGTTATAGTTAGTCACAGCGACGCTACAAAAGTACTGTTAATTACCATCTTGGGCATTATGGTCTTTGTCACCCCGCCCATGCTGTGCATCCTATACTTTGCAAATTTACTTTGCAACTGTAAATTTACTAAATAAATAAATAAACCTTTCAATGTTACCAAAAATTCCCCACCATTGACTTTCGTCTACAATATACTCTGCCTACTGCTGCATTTGCTTTTTGTTGCTGCCGTTTTTATATTGGAACCCAGCAAATCAGATTAAAATTGTGGTACGTCATTAATTGATTTTTTATTTTATTTTGTTTTGTTTAAAGAACGGAATTTAAAACATCTGAAATATAAATTAAGGAACTGACCGTTTAAGTAAAGTAAGTACTTTAAACATGGCAAAATATTTCGTTTAAACTTTAATTAAAAAAATATATTGTTGCCTGATTTTATAACAATTTATTTTACTTTAGCAGATACTTCTTTTTTTGCGATTATTTCCACACTTATGTATGCATCTGGAACCGGTTGCAAAGTCAATGTCATAATAAATTTCTTTAAGTTGCAGCATGATTGGTTAAAATGTAACAAATGAATACAATTGAATATCGATGGAATTCTTATTGAGCTACACAACCAAGCTTCATAATGATACTAGAACACATAACAGCTTGCTTTTCCTTCGAATGCTTTTATATTCTGAGAGTTTTCGAAAACATAAATAGATAAATTGGTTGATACAGTATTATATATTATATAAATTCCTAATCCCTACTATTCGCGCTCTCACTCCTTTTAGCATCCAGTAACCACTTTAGGTTCGTGCATCTCTCTTTTTTCATCGGGAAAAAGATCTGGAACTTCCTGAAATGAACTGGATGTATGTGTCACTCGTCTGAGACATATCAGTTGTGAACCATCCTGCGACAACCTTGTTTTCGGTTACCACTTTTTCCTCGTCTGAAAGACGATCTTGGGCCTCCCGACAATGGAATGAACTGGATCTACATATGTGTTTGCATCACTGAGACATATCAATTACATTTTTGATTCCAAGATGACCAATAAAGTTACCCGACTTTTGTGAACCATCCTGCAACCACATTGTCTTTGCGCACCACTTTACCCTCATCGTGACAAAGCTCTTCATGACAAAGGAATGAACTGAATCTGTATAGTTATACGTCTGACACATACGAGTATCAATGACGTCGCTGATGCCCTTAAAAATTGTAAGATGACCAGAATTGAAGCTGCAACAATTTAGTATTTATTTTGCCATTTTCAAGAGACGCACATGAAGATCAGTTGGGATATCGTGGCAATAAAATCAACGTCTTTGAGAAACTATGGCCAATATTATATTTCTTAATTGCTGTTAACTGCAAGAATACTTCGGATATTCATCTAAAATTCACCTAAAAGTTTCATTACTATTCTGTGTACATCGATTTTCAAACTGATATTTCTGTTTTTCAAATTTGTCATACAAAATTAATACTCAGATGAAAATTCTCATAACTCCACATAACAAGTATGTAAAAGAATTGTCGAACTCCTTTCCAATCCAATCGTACGTTGTCGTCTGAAAAATTTAGTTTCATTTGAAGTCAAGCCTTTTGTTAAATCAGGTGGGCAAAGCAGACTTTTTTAATATGAGCTGAATTTGTGAAAACCCTATTATTTCTGTTATTCCGATAGGGTGCTATCGTGCTTTTTGCAACTTCTTTCAGACATTTTTTTTTTGTATTTTTCTTATATTAATCAAACTTTCCGTATTTTGATTATCAAATATACGCGCTAGTTTTGGTAACCACTTCATGTTTGAGATGGATTTTTTTCCTGTGAGTTATTTTTCCAAGTTTGGAAACAGGCAATTTTGCCATCGTATCTAATGCTGTGTGAACCGATGTGTTGTCGTGAACAAAAAGCACTTTTTTCTTTTTTCAATGTGGTCGTTTTTTCTCGATTGCATCAAGCAACTGATCCAATAATATACGATGACACTTTCCTCTAATTGTGGATCCTTTTTCAAGGTAATCGATGAGCAATATTGCGTGTGCTTCCCAAAATACAGTTGCCATATGCTTGCCAGCCGATTTCACTGTATTCGTCTTCTTCGGAGCACTTCCATCAGCTTCCAGCAATTGTTTCGATTGATTTTTGATTTCAGGTGTGTAGTGGTGGACCCACGTTTCATCAATAGTTATTAATCGGTGCCAAAAATCAACAGAATTACGCTTTATCATGTCCAAACTCCACTGTGAAATAGTCTGTCGTACTCGTTTTTGTTCAACACTGAGCAAACGCAGCACCCATCTTGCCGATAGCTTTTTTGTATGCAAATGTTCATGCAAAATGCTGCGCTCATGTTCATGTCGATCATTCATAACGATATCGAGGATTTTCTCGATATTTTCTTCAGTAACCCCCTCTTTTGGCTTTCCTGTTGATGGTACGAGTATTGTTGCAGTGCTTGTTTGGGTTTGTAGAACCATCTAGCGCTTGGTAGTTGCAATAACAATCCGCCCTCGTAAGATGATTGATGGATGATTAATGCCGTTTTCTTTTCTGAAAAAGTTTTGCATTTATGCTGCACTTTTTTTCTTAAAATTCAAGTTTTAAAATTTAAGTTTTATTGAGATGAAAAGAAGCTGTTGCAATAACTATAAATATCTGAAAAAAAGTTGAGAAAACTGTATATGTCTGTATTTTTTTGGCAAAACAATATTGAAAATGTTACACTTTTTCTAGAAAAGAAAACGCCATAAGACTCAATAAAACAAATTATCATAGGTAACTGGAAAAACAAGGATTTTTTTTTTCGTCTAATCCTCGTTAGGATACTTCCTTCCTAATAGGTCAACAAATCTAAATTTTGGGTGTACGATTAATATGTTCTGATTATATATTTTACTAGTTCCTACATATATCTGACTATTGTATATGACCTATTTGACTTTTAGCTGTTGGTGCTTTAATTTCTTGAATAAAGAAAAAAAAATATTTTTTTTCAATTCCACTTAAAAATAAATTTTTGTTTTTTTTTTGTCAATATTCCTTTCCTAAGAACTATTTAAATGAAATTGAATTAATCAAAAGAGCATCAAGACATTTTGCCATTAACAGTGACTGTCTGGCGTTGCGTGTTGCTAAATGCTATAATTAACAGATATTGCCTACCATTAATGCTATTTTAAATGTTGCGAACATTTTTATGTTTATAAACACATTTTGTATTTTATTTAAACACGCTAAAATTAAAAACAAAACAAAAAATTCACTAAGTGTGGCCCCATTTGCACAATGTTGTATATGTTGCATGAAGACATTGACCATTTAAAATGTCTCTTAAAAAAAGATTTTATTAAAACAACTTTAAAAAAACAGACTTGTTTATGAGGCAGCTCTTTTTCTCCGCCGCTTTACTTTACTTAAGAGGAGATGTAATATTTCCGGTTTCTGTGCTCTGCTTTCAAGAAAAAATTTCGAAGTTAAGAGCCAATAAGTTAAAAGTTAATACTCATGCGCAATGAGCCAGGGCTGGATAGTTCAAAATAAATACAAATCAAATGACATCATGCAACAAAGTAGCTTTAGAAGAGTACAGTATAGTACATGCTATATGATTATAAGCAAGCAATTAAACATTGTTGCTTTTGCAAGCAACAGAGAGTGCAGATTTTGACAGTCTTATATTAGAGCGCTTTTACATACGGCAATTTAGTTGCGCAATTCTCTTGTCCAAGTCTTGTGGTTGTAGATGTGAGAGGTAAGAGCAGCTTGAAGGGGGAAGAATTGCTGATAACTGAGTACAGACTTTCTTGTACTCAGCAATTCGTTTTGTTCGCACATTCTTGTTTTTGGTATTTTCTCTTGTTTATGTTTCGAGCCGTTCAAAATATTAAGAAAATTTAAATAAAACACAGTGAAAGAAAGTTGCGCAACTAAATTGGTGTATGTGAACACAAAAGCAACTTTTAAAGGAAATAAATAAATACAAAAAATAGAATTACGCAACTAAGCTGCCTAATGTGAAAGCACTTTTAGCTTCATTTGTATGTACGTTTGCAACTCTCGAAACACATGCCGTTTGAGTGAATATTACATATTTATTTATATAAAATTTTATACAGAGTTGCCGCTTTTGCAAGAAAATTGTTTCCAGGGAAGAGGGAAAACTTTGGTGATTCCCGGAAAAGATTTTGGGATGTACAACTGTGATAATGATTTACATCAGTACCTTGACGTCCTAACCTGATGGTGGATCAATTCCACGAAGTGAATTTTTCACGATTCACCACCGCCCCCGTGTGGCTTGCTAGGCTCACACAGGTAGCAATTCTTGTCATATGATTGCGGTCATATGAACAACTTCTTGTTGAGGAGTTCGGGTCTTCTTATCCCTCCTGTATGCAATTTCCCAGCAATCAATGGAGGACAAGGCTTAATGAGTTGGTAGGCCGAAGCCCACTAAGAGCATCAGCCCTTAAACCAACTCACCTGTCAACCATCACCACTGGTTCCTTACAGTACAGGTATTTGTTGTATAGGCAACAGATCCTCGGGAGATTGTTAGTCCCCGAAAAAAGCCATACACCAAACAATTATCAAGGATACTAACACTCCCTTCCTGCGTTTTAGGTTTCAACTACAGCCAGAACGTTTCAGCCAAAGTAGGCACCTCAACCATGATCAGCCCGGGTCGAACCGCATTTGCCGCACCAAACGAGGGACCCTTTCCCTGCTTTTCCCCAAAAAACAGAACGCCCAAGTTATTGAAACTCCGCAGCTGAACTTGAAGCGATCTAAGGCAGTCTAATCCGCATAATTAATGAAATATAGCATTTTATAATAAAATATTTAAAATACTTAATGTACAACTCTCATAATCGAGCAAAAATGCCACGACTGTGTGTCGGACTGTGGGAGGTTTCACTGTATTTGCGTAAGAAAAAAGTAACCAAAATGGAAAAAATTATTCGCAACTCTACACTGAAAACAAATATTACCAATTTTGTTTAAAAATAACAAAAAAACAAAACTTGGTAGATCTAGTAAAAATTTTTGTTTTCAATTCGTAATATATAGAAGAAGCAGTTTGATTGATGTTCGGCTCCCAGAAGTTGATTTGGCTTGCATTGATTTACAAGGTCGTCTATGACACCTAGCAGGTGGACTATCCCTAATAAGCTTGGGAAGGATAACATACTGGGTGGGATAGAAGATCTTCTGAACCTTCATTTATATATAGAGCACGGTTGGAGCAAGCCTCTAACACCAGAAGTGTTAAAACATAACTAACTTACATCATTTTTGCTATCACTGTTAAATCGTTAACAGAGCTCTGTTATTGAAACCTTTTGTTTTGTTAAAAATGATTGGTTTTTATCACACACTCTAACAGCTTATAGTGCAAAATTTTATTTACAGAACTTAAATTATAAAAATTATATAACTATATAAACAAATTTCAAAAAATATACAAATTTTCTGGACCGGTCGCTCTCTTCTATTTTCTCCTTTATTTCTATAAAGTATACACAACTTTCCATCCCTGCTTTGAAAACCTATTAATTTTATGTCGTCTAAAAGATTTGTTACCTTTACATCCAACTTTTTATGAGTACTCACTTTATTTGGAATAAATTTTCATTAAAATTTTGACAACTAGAGTGTCAGTTTTTATTGACTTAAACAAGAGAATTATTTAAGTTGTATTGAAAAAGTAAAACAAATATTTAAAGACAATTGTCTATAAGACCGTTTAGTCTGCAGGTGAATAATCTTCAATTGTTTCGAATAGAGTGACCAAGTTTTAAAACAATAAATCTTAAATATATATAACTCAAAGGTGACTGACTGACTGACATAGTGATCTATCAAAGCACAGGCCAAACCAATTGACAGATCGCACTGAAATTTGGCATGCAGGTAGATGTTATGACATAGGCATTCGCTAAGATCCGATTTCGATTGATTCTACCCCCAATAGGATAAACTAGGGGATGAAAGTTTGTATGAAACATATTTGATATTTAATTATTTGATCTTGTTTAAGTAAATATTTCCTATCTTTGCAGCTAAAGATCGTTTTAATTTATATAAACAATTTAACAGTATTTATTTTCAATAATTCAATAACAATTTGTTATCATCGTCAGGAAAATTTATATGAAACTTAATTGGCGATCGAAGCCGCGGGCAAGAAACAGCTAGTGTAATATAGAGCTTAAACTTTTCATTGTTTTTCATTTATAACCACTTGATAATAAAAATTTTATGTAAATTTTCTTAACTGTCAACCAAATACAGTCAACTTCGTTAAAGAAAAACATTCTCTAGAGCACAATTAGGTTAGGTTTAACAGGCTTTCAGTAATTGAAAGCCAGCCCACTTAAGTCCAATTTGGTCCTGTTCTGTTGCCTGGATGCGATATGTATTTCAGCTGATCTATATATCAGAAACAATCCGAGGATCGGATAATAAAGTCAAATTCACTTCCATCGCGTTCCACCTTTAACTTTTCTGGTCCTTGAGTCAGATATGGTATCTGTCGTGAATGGTTTCAAAAGTGCGAAAACGATGACTTACGCATAGAACACAAAGATCGTAGTGGAATTTTCGAGAATACAGAATTGGAGGAGTTATTGGAGTAAAATTTGTCTTAAAGACAAAAGCAACTTATACTTACTTTAGAAGCCATTCAATAAGCAGTTTCGCACCGTTTATAATCACTCGAACTGATTCATAAGTCAGGCGACTGGGTTCCATACGAATTAATACTGAGATTTATTGAACGCCGCTTATGAATGAGTGAAATGCTGCTCTGCCACTCATCTCTAGCGATAAAAAGTCGGACAAATAATGATAGTGCAAAAAGAAGAAAATTGTGGGGCCTGCTTAGTCACGTTTTGTTATGGGTAATGTCCACTGTCATTAGCAATTGTCGCATCTGATTCCCATTCGGAAAGTTCAATGTGTAATTATATTGCTACGAATTTGCATTACTTTTAACCCATTATGTAGCCATATAAAAGTACATGCACATCCACACAGACTGGAATTATCATTAGCAAATAACTAGAAAAATGGAGAAGGTAATAAAGAAGTATAAATAGCAGGCAGATATACGGCAGAAGCAGAGTTTAATTTTAAACATTGTGCAAGACAGGTATAAGTCAAAAAAGGAAGCAAGTCTAGTGCCCTAATACACAGGTGTGTTAAAAGTAAATAAAGTTGTGAATTATTTAAGTACAGTGTAACGCACAATTATAATGAAATAATGAAGGTTGAATAATTAACGATAAAAAGTTTTGTATAAAGTTATGGCATTCCTATCTATTATTTACTTATACCAAACCGGCATTCGGATTCTAAAATAAAGCATTTATAGCAAAATTTTTTTGCCGTTTTGAAAAATTCTCTAGAGGTTTTAAAATATTTTTGTACTGAGCTTGAAGATGTATGAACATTATCATTTCATTCAGGAGCCTGTAGAGGCTGGTACATCGTTTCACAAAACTATGCTAAAGGTAATAGATTAGGTTAGGTAGGCAGGTCACTGGATTCTGGATTGTGATTGCCTGAAAAGTGGAATAGTAGAGGTGAAAAATAGAAGCTGGAAGGATATAGTGGGAGGGAGGGAGAGGGTATGAAAGGGCAACCGCCTAATGTGGCATTACTTGCTGATCTACTAGCCAGGCCGCTGGTTTCTCCAAAAGGTAGCTTAGATTCTCCAGCTCACTTGGGTCCTAAAAATCGTTTCCTTTATGATTGCCTGAAAAGTAGAATAATAGAGGTAAAAAATAGAAGTTCGAGGGATATAGTGGGAAAGAGGGAGAGGGTATGAAAGGTGGGAAACCTCTTAATGTGGCACTACTTGCTGATCTGGCGCGGTCGGACTGACCGAGGCCAGACATGATAGGGTATTGAAGCTTCTCTCGCCTAGATATCTTAGGCGGTGATATTCCAATGTCGGGCATGTTCTGAGGAGATAACGGATTGTCTCCTCCTCTTCCTTGTCTTGGCAACTTCTGCAGACATCATTATAGGGTAAGCTTAGTCTCCTGACATGGTTCCCAAATGGGCAATATCCTGTGATGACTGCTACAGTGGCTCTCAGGTGAAGTCTGGGCAGTTTTAATAGCTCCCCCGTTCTCTTAGAGTCACATGCCTTATATAGATTCCTTGATATAAGGCATGTGGGCTCTGTGAGGCATTTTTCTTGGACCATTTTTAGCGTGTAGAGTTTTATGCTTTTCTAACATGTGGATAAGGGTTGTCCACAAAGAACAGTCTGAAAAAAACAATTGTAAAATAATTATAGCCCATACTAAACCTTGAGGAAAAACCTTTTAAATCAGTAAAGAATTCAAATTGATTTTAAACATGAAACTTCCATCGATTAAGCCGGAACTGCATTATTCATTCAACAAGATTTCTCTTTGTTTTTAAGTGGAACTCAAATATTTTCAACATACATAAGTATGGTAGTCAAGTAATAAAGAAAATTAGTTAAGCTTATCTGTCCTTTTTGCCCAAATCGCCTATTACCAATTTGGTCTGACTGTGGACATTTTAAGCATGAGTCTAGTTCTTTATTGCAAAACCTTCGCTTCGACAAGAAAACCCTTTTATGAGTTTTACTCGGCAGCAAAATCAGTTTCTTTATACTCGTATTTACTAAAAAAAAACAGATTCCATTATTTTCTTATTTAACATTCATAATTTAATTTAAAAACACGTTGATGATTTAGTACTTTTGTGTTTAGCAAAAGAAAAACTCCTTTTTAACCCAGACCTTGCACATTTTTATGACTCCCTTATACTCGTACATAAATACTTGAACTATAAACAAGATTTATTTCTTTATATTTAATTTTATTTATAACAAACATGCTATTAAAAAAAAGGTTACTGCTTCAAAAACTGGTTATCAGTTCGATAAAAGTCTCCTCAACCATAAATTTTATTCTGCTTAAACTTTAAAACTTTTTAAAAATATTTATCTAGATTAAAAATAGCAAATATTTGTAAAAAAAAACGCGTTGAAGAAGTATGTCTATGAATTGCTGTTAACAAAAGATAGTAAAAAACATTATTAATAAACTGTATTTATTTTGGTGTTGTAGTGTGTGTAAGCGTGCAAGTTGTGCGCTGTCATCGGTGGTAAAATGACAGATAAACCAAAGTTTACAAATGCTTAAACACGTGCATAGATGACATACATAAGAGTCACGGCTGACGGCTAAAGAAAATTTTTACAGTGAACTGAAAAAGTGTTTTTAATTTTTATTATTGCTTTGTTTTCTATAAAAAAAAAAAAAAATGAACAAAGAGAATAAAAAAAAAATTAATTTAAGTACAAATCAATACACAGATATCTCTTAAATTCTTGTTTTATTCACTCATAGAAAATCCGTCACAGCTGTGATGTATTGTAACATCAATATGATGGCAGCTGTTTTCATTTTTGATCCCATGACTCTGTTCATCACTGTGATGTTCCTTTTTACACCAGTTGTTCTAATTGCCGTTAGCGGCAATAGAACAACTGGTGGTGAATAGTTCACCAATGGAATACCACACTGACATCATAGGTACGCTTTATCATTGAGCATTAATCACACGCAATGATATCTAATATCGCAGAAATGTCTTAATAAAGACAATGTGATAACATAAATCACCAATAGAACGGCTCGCTAATATCAGACCCGCTAGGGATAACCCCATACATACTTTTTGCCTTCTACATTGTTCGTGATGTTTCTTGATGGTGGTAATTCTAGACTCAAATGTACAAATATAATTGCTACACTGAAAGAATTATGCGTCATATATTTAATGAAACTGTTTCATTAAATATTTTTCATTAATCCAATGAAAACTTTTCCCAATATGCATGAAACTTCATATATATTATGAAATAGTTCCATCAGAATGGTTTCATTAAGTTTTATAGTTTCATTAAAAAAATCATTGGATTTATGAATACAACAAAATTTAATTTATTTTAAATTCTTTGAATTTTGATATTAATTAATATTAATGGGCATTTATTAATCTTAAGCTACAGTTTAAAAAATTTCAATTTTTTTTTTATTAAAATGTAAGTTTTATGAGTTTCATAATTCCAATGAAATAGAATTCATTAGATCAATGACAAATAAATTTCTGGCTACCGAACTTGGGTATGTATGTACATATGTGCATGTACTCAAATCAGCATAATAATAGTTTAAAAAATTTAAATACCAGTGTATTGAAGTCATTTGAATTAATAAAATCTGTTTAATTTGGTGAATACTTGTTCAACATTTTCTTTTATCATGATTAGGTACAATTTCACACAAGCAAGGAATAGTATTGTTTGTGTAATGAAATAAAGTATCAATGAATAAATGAAATAATTCCATTGATCTCATTACGTACATTTGTGAACATATTTTATTAATGTGTGTTATGATATTATTTCATTAAACAAATGTAACTATTTCATTGATGTAATGTAAATTTTTCAGGTCCTCAATGAATAATAAAATTAGATAAATGAAATAACTTCATTGACCTTATGAAGGAGTTTTATATTTTTAATGGATATATTACATTAGTACAAAGAGGTTATTTCATCAAATAAATGTTAATTTTTCATTAATTTAATGTACAGTTTTCATGTGCTTTATGAAATTGATTCTTTCTAGAGAAATTATTACACTAATCATATGATTTGTCTTTCATACTTTTAATGAAAAGAAGTCATGTTTCTTATTAAAATGTTTCATTACTTTTATGAAGGTTTTCATTAAACTAATCTAATGAGATTTGTTTCATTATTTCTATGAAAAGTTACAATGGTTGAAAAATAATGAAGAAATTCATAAAAGTAATGTCAAAATTCAGAGAATTTCTGAACAAAATTTTTTCAGTGTACTACTAAAAACATGCAACTTCTTTTTTCATAAACGAAAAAATTGCATTCTATCTACGATTGTTTTTCTTTAAGGAAGCTATATTCATAATCCGATTGAGGCTTTAGGTTGGCCCAAATGGCAACAACAAAATCGTAACATTTATGTAACAAATTGTTATATCTACGAAAATTTTTCTATCAGTGTAAGAAAATGCACGTGTACTCCAATGCTATACGTGCTCTTCAAAATTTGCAGACCGACTTTGAGGACGAAAATATTTTTCTGTGTCTTCATTTGTAGGTCGATTATGAAAGCATACACTGTATGTTTTATTAGGCATTCCTATTTCAGCTAAACGATACAGTGTTGGACACTATAATAATGTGAGCTTTGACCATGACATGATATAAATGTGAAATAAGTTCTAGCGGTTTGAGAAATTATGACAATAATTTTATCAAAAGTATGAAGTTCATATTAGGAGTAAAATTCAGTAACTAGAAAATGAACTGCTACTAAAATTTTAACTAAAACAGTTAAATAGGCACATCATTGTAATTAAATTGCCACAGCATTATCAATAACGAAATTCGCTAAATCAATTAATAACTTGTTTGAATTCGTGGATTCAATTTATAATAATTTTTTCTGTGAGAGAAATTCAAACAAAATCGTTGAACAATTTCTAAAACGTAATTGTTATAATACAGTCAACAGTAATACTCATAGTTTACACGTGAATTAAATACACAACTTTTCAATACTGTTATAAACAGCAACACGTGATAATGAATTCAATTAAAAATGTGTCTAAATAAGAGTTGAGACTTTTTAAACTTTTTTTCATTAATTGTTTAATTGTTGTAAAACTATATATACTTGGTTAATTAATTAATAATTATTGTTTTTTTCTATTTGCAGGTATGTAATCATATACGTACGAGTGTTTTTAAGTATGAAAATTTCCTACAATACTTTTCAGCAGAACAGATATCATAATGATGATACTCCATTCAGCAAGAAAACCTGCATATAGCTGACAAAATTTGTATGTGTAAAATCATATACGAGGTCTAATAATAAAATAACCGTTATTTTCAAATTTCCTATGTTCGATTTTCCCATTTTTATTCCGTTATGGTGGTACACATGTCTGTTACCTAGCGTCTCCACAAAGCAATTTTTATTGCTAAGCTCAAGCAAAAACGTCGGCAGAATAACAGTATAGCAATTGCTAATTGCTCTAGGTAGCGTAAACGTATCACTGCTTTATTACAAATACTAACAAAATTCAACGTGGGAAGTTGTATGAACAACACTGTGTTTGTTGTATGCACATCACTGTGTTCGTTATATTTATATACAACTGACAGCTCATTGCTTGGCAATAATTGCTCAAGCAATCAGTATAGCAATCATTGCGCAATAGATTGCTACCTATAGCAATTTGCGGTCTACACATCGCAAATTTTATGCACGCAATCAAATTTGACAATTGCCGCAATAAATATTGTTATGTGGAGACGCTAGGTTATATATGTCGGCAATATCAGCCATTTTGTATTGTCAGTTTGCTTTTGGCAGATAAAAGAGTTAGTCGTGTTTTGGTGTGCTCATCGATTTTTTACTATTCGAAAAAGCAGATCAAAGAAGCTGTATTAAGTTTTGTGTAAAAAATTATATGAAATGCGCCAGAACATTTGAAATATTGACTGTTTGAAAAAAAAAAACACATAAGATTCAGAAAAATGCATGAAATATTTATTTGGATCGATAGCTGGGTCGATATAATTTAATGTTTGAAGATTCTTTCATGCAAATGTTGGCCGCGGCTGCGCCTCAAATGGTCCATCCGCTTAGTCCAATTTTGGCATACTCTTTACTCTTTCCAACATTTCGGCCGGTATCTCACGAATAATGTTGGCAATGTTGACTTCCAGTGCGTGAATCGAAGCGGGCTTGTCGCTGTAGACATTAGCCTTAACATAGCCCCACAAAAAATAGTCTAGAGGCGATAAATCGCACGATCTGGGCTGACTGGTCCCAAGCGTGAAAAAAACTGTTCACCGGACTCGCCTCTCAATTGGTCCATTGTTTCGCATGCTGTGTGGCATGTGGCACCGTCTTGTTAAAACCACATCTCATGCAAGTCAAGCTCTTCCATTTTGGGCAAAAAAAAGTTTGTTATCATCGCACGGTAGCGCTCACCATTCACAGTAACGTTGTGATTCGCATCATCTTTGAAGAAATACGGCCCAATGATGCCGCCAGCGCATAATCCGCACCAAACGGTTGTTTTTTGTGGATGCGTTGGTAGCTCTTGCAATGTTTCTGGCTGCTCTTCACTCCAAATACGGCAGTTTTGCTTGTTCACGTATCCATTCAACCAGAAATGAGCCTCATCGCTGAACACAATTCTTCGATAAAAAAGTGGATCTTCATCTAACTTTTCAAGAGCCCATTCACCAAAATTTTGGCGTTGTGGTAGGTCGTTTGGCTTCAATTCTTGCACCAGCATCTTATAAGGCTTCACTCCCAAATCCTTCCGCAAAATTTTCCACGTAGTGGAGTAACAGAAGCCCAATTGCTGCGAACGGCGCCGAATCGATAATTCACGGTCATCACCAACACTGGCCGATACGGCTGCGATATTTTCTTCAGTTCGCACTCTACGTAAGCGTGTTGGTGGTTTAATGTCCAACAATGTAAATTTGGTGCGAAATTTTTTTACAATAGCCCGAATAGAAGCCTCAGTAGGTCGATTAAACTGACCATAAAATGGAAGAAGCGCGCGATGAACTTTCTTAACAGAGCACGCATTTTGGTAATAAAATTCAATAATTTGCAAGCGTTGTTCGTTTGTAAGACGATTCATGATTAAATTATAGACCAAACTGAAGATGTTTGACAGTGACACAAGATACAAAACGTGCGTGAGCTGTCAAAACTAGTGTTGCCAAAAAGATAATAGCAAAAAAATCACTCTTTATATAACTCTTAGCAAAGACAATCTTCCAAACGGAATTATACGCAATAAGGGAAGCGGTTGAAATACTCTCCGACAGGGGACACAAGGGAGTGCTGATAAAAATACACTCTGATAGCCAATCAGTACTGAAGGCCCTGAGCAGTTGTGTCTTTACGTCCAAGTTAGAACTGAAATGTCACAACAGTTCACTGTTATGAACAGAATATAAGTTCAATTGTGGTATAACCGGTTTTAGAAAGGCCGAGAATATGTCAATGACGATGCTCGTCATGGTCGCCCAACTAACTTAACAATCGATGAAAACATTGGAGCAGTAAAGAAAATGTTTCGGATAATCGTCAAATCACGATCAGTTGCTGATGATGTCGGCATATCGTTCGCCTCATGCCAAAAATTTTTATGGATGTTTTAGGCATGAAACGTTCTGCAGCGAAGATTGTTCCAAAATTGCTGAATTTTGAGCAAAAACAACGTCGCATGGACATCGCTCAGGAGCTGTTAAACATCGTCATCGACGATCCAAATTTTCTTAAAATGGCATTTTATTAGAAACTATTTTAATTTTATGACTGATACATCAAGAAAGTTTGTATGAAACACACTCAAAATATTGAGTGTATGTTATTCCATACAAATTTCCTAGATTTATCACTCATTCGTTTCCCACAGACTCTTTTTTTTATGAATATAAAGTTATCTTTTCTGTAAATTTAAAATGCTCCTGCGTAAAATCTTCTTTCATAGTAATAATTTTTAAAAGCTTTTACTTTGCAGACTACAGAACTTCTCAAATCAGTTTCATGTTAATTCAACATGATTTCATTTGCAATGTAAATGTTGTAATATAAAAATACTCTACATGACGCTGAGTAATGTTGAATTGAAATTGAACACATAACAGCATAACATGTGCATCATTTCAAATCTTTTTCCAGATTCTTTTCCAATTCATTAAGTTTTAGTCTACAAGAAAGTTTTTGCCGGGAATAATAACATATTTCATGTTTACATTTTAAAGTGGATCTTTTTTGCCTTCCAATAATAATTATTCTCTAGTTGTTTTTCGCGTCATAAAAAGTTCAAGGTAATATTTTTTTCTGTCTAAATAGAATTGCTTTCTCTTTCGTTTTCTGTAAACACTCGTTGTGTATGTACGAGTACATTGAGATTGAATTATGTAACAAATAAATTGCAGTCAGCTGAAAAGTTCATTCATTTGGTTTCAGCGTTAAAAAACTTTTCCTGTAGAATGTCTGCTGGTAGTTGCAGAGAAAATAAATATTTCAATGAGTTCAATAGTTTGTTTAAATTTATACATTCTCGTACATATGGCAATGTTATTTCGATTAATGTTTGTTTTAAGTAGTAATTTTAGCCAGAAAGTAGTGTTGTGCTTTATTAAAGTTCAAAAGTTTACTTTTATTAAAAACAAACAACAAATGTATTAAAGAATGGAGTTAAGCCAAAAAGGTTATGCCAGTACAAGGGCCAATATTTTTAAACACTTCACAAAAATATTAAGGGTATGTATAAAGTATAAACTATAACATACATATTCAGAATCAGCATTAATAGGAAATTCGGTTAAGCGATGTCCGCCTTTGATATACCATTTCTGAGAAAACCATTAGACTTAGAAACTTTTTTCTTTCACCATTCTACTACTCCATCGATTCATGGGTTTGCTATTGAAATTCAGTAAAATCGGTTTAGATATAGCTGAGATATATCCAAAATTTCGAGAAGAACCATTTTTGCTTTGCAATTTTGTATGAAAATTAAAAAAAAATTATTTCTTTTCTTCAACCTTAACACAATTATTTGACATGGCGATTAAAAAATTTTCCCGATATCGGTCCATATATACCCGGCATATAGCCTAAACCGATTTTTTAATGAAAATGTCGCATAAGCGACCTTAAACGACGTTTTTTTGCTTAAAAGCAGTTCGCTTTATAAAAGGAGGTTACTTAAATACAGAAAATGAAGATTTCCAAAATCGGCCCATATAGATATAGCATGAACCGATTCGTTAATGAAACTTAACCCCCTTTTTTTGCCTAAAAGTAGTTCTAGTAATAAAAAGAGGTTACTGAAATACATGAAAATGAACATATCCGAAATCGGTCCATATATGTATGTACACCCGAGATGTAGTCTAAACCGATTTTTTCATGAAAATGTCGAGTAAGCGAACTCAAACTACTTTTTTTGCTTAAAAGCAGGTCTGGTAATTTATGGAGGTTTCCAAATAAAGAAAAAGAAAATTCCTGATATTGGCCCATATATACCCGAGATATAGCATGAACCGATTTGCTAATGAAAATGTCGCGTAAGCGAACTTAACTGGTAATAAAAGGAGGTTAATGAAATATATGAAAATGAACATTTCCGAAATCGGTCTATATATGTATACCCGAGATATAGTCTAAACCAGTTTTTTCATGAAATTTTTTTTTTGCTTAAAAGCAAAGCGAGTTATAAACCGATTTTCCCATGAAAAAAAAGTTTTTAATTTAAAAGCAAAGTGAGTTATAGTCTAAACCGATTTTTTCATAACACAATTTAGTTTTTACTTAAAAGCAGCTGTGACTATGAAAAGAGGTTACTAAAATACAGAAAAAAAAATTTCCGATATCGGACCATATATACCCGAGATATAGTCTAAACTAATTTTTCCATAAATATGTCCATGATATTGGTCCAAATATATCCGAGCATATATAGTTCAAATTTGTAATATATGCTACTACATATTTACGTGACTATTACGGATCCACAAGATGAGAAATGGTTGGGGGTAGCATTTACATAGAAGAACTAGCACTAAAATATCTTTAAGACTATCAGGCGAATGCAGTGTTCTTCAATCTGAAATATCGGCTGTAAATAAAGCGGCCAGATGGCTGACGTTTCACAAGATAATCGGCAGGAATATCATGATAGTAAGGGCGCCATCAAGTCCCTGATTGGAAAATATACTATTTCTAGTCTAGTCCAGGAATGCCGGGCATTTTTAAATAAGATGGCGAGACATTCTAACCTAATCCTAAAATGGGTACCTGGACATGAGTCCAATAACAGCAACCAACATCACTGACGACTTAGCCAAAAAAAAAAGGGACAGCCCTAGAGGATAGGGATATAGATTCCTTTTGCGGACAACCCTTATCAGCGTGTTGGAAAAGGATACAACTCCACACGCTGAAAAGAAAGAAAAGTGGCTCATAGAGCCTACATGCCTTATATCGAGGAAGCTATGGCACATTAACTCTAAGAGAACGTGGGAGCTACTAAAACTGCCCAGATCTCACCTAAGAGTGACTGTAGCAGTCATCACTGGACACTGCCCGTTTGGGAACCGTGTCAGGAGATTAGGCCTATCCTATAACGACGAGGAACAGGAGGAGACGATCCTTCATATCTTCGATACATGTCCGGCATTATCATCGTCTAATGTACTTAGGCGAGTGGAGCTTCAACAGCCTATCATGTCTGGCCTCAGCCAAATTGACCGCGCTAGCCTTTTTCATAAGAAGCAGCGGATGGCTAGTGCAGAAGAAAGCAATGCTAGACTAAGAAATTCCAGCCTTTCCTTTCCTTTGCATCCCCGCCCATCCATCTCTTCCACTCACACTATATTCCTCTAACTTCTATTCTTCACTCTACTGTCCCACTTTTCAGGCAATCACAAAGGAACCTGTGGCGCATTAAAGCTAGGAGAACGTGGGAGCTATTAAAACTTCAGGACCCAAGTAAGCTGGAAAACCTTGGCTATTTCGGGGTATCCAGTGGCATGCCTACCCAACCTAGTCTATCATGTAGAGTATTTTGGATTCGACCCAACCGAATATATTACACTCTTACTTGTTAAATTTACAAATGAAAGGATTAATGTTGGTTTACCCGTAGAGCCTTTAAGTAACACTAAACAAAAAATGCTAACTGCCGTGAATTGGTCTTTCTTTTTTTTATTTTTTTGTATTTTTATTAGAATATATGGTTTTACCCTAATAGACTACAAAAAAGTGTTTGTTTTATCACTCTAAAACTCTTCGAAGCTCCAGCATAACTTAGGTTATGTTAGGACTTTCAAAAACTTCACCATGGGTTAATAGGCAAAACAGGTATCAGCAAAGCCGCCATAGACTTTCATCGACTTTCCTGGTGCTGAATGTGGTTAGGGTCTCCTTCTCTGACTGCCTGGGGATTTGTCTCCCCGGGAAACAGGTTTTGCCTTGATGTAGACCAAACCAGGGTACTGCATTTTCTGGGACATAGAGGGCAAGGAGTCACTCGTTTGCTGTAACAAATAAAACTCTAGAAAACATCATCAGTACGCATGCACTCAAGAATTTACAGTATTTATTGAAGCAACAATTAAGAATCAACAAGATTTTAATATCAAGCGCACTTCATATATCAAAGACGAAACAAAGCAAAACTTCTTCGACTTCCGTACTTATTAAAACCATAACTATTCTTTAACTTAAACTTCCGAACTTATTAAAAGTTGAAGTTGTTCAAACATATCGTCTTCAGAAGTCTTCATATTGTGCGAGTATAACTTTTTTGTCCCTAGCTTACACTGCGACCAGCGTTGCGCTTGCGGTACTAATGTGTTTGATTCCCACGAAACTTTTTATGACACGAGCAAAGCATCTAAAAAATTTTAATAAATGTCACTCAATTTTTTGAGTGATTTTCATAAAAATTTTTTAGAAAAGTCGCTCGTCTGTGTTCTATGAACAGCACATAATATATTTTTTTATAGAATGTGGCCTCTAAAAATTATTTCTATGTAATTTTTTCACACGATTTTATTTCTGTTAAAGCGCTACAAATATTTGTGTGTTTTCTGTGAGTGGTGAAACAACACATGTGACTAATTTAACTTATGTTATTATGGCTTAAAAGTATTTATCGCACTAAGAACATTCCTATTCAGTAATTTGAACATTCTTACAACTTAATCATGAGTTAATCTTTGTAAAGAAATTTACAAAAAATATTTTGTTTCAATTAAATGCTGTTCATTCATTGTTAGCAAGGTTTTTGCTGGCAGATAATTTCAACGCCTGCAACTAACTTTCTTAGCTCTGAAATTAAGTAGACAATTTCAATTAAGTCGCCAACATAAAGTGCATGATTAAAAAAAAAAAAAGAAATCTTGTTAACTATTGCTGATTTTATCTCAAAAACTAAAAAGAAACAAAATTGTATCAAAAAGTTCATTGATAATTTTCATTCGAAGCTTAATATGTTCGCCAGAAATGTGTATATAACATATATGTATATATATGTATATATATGTATATATAAACATATGTATGTATGTGTTAATAAAATAAAATAATTTTTTATTTTAATTATTATTTATAAGCTGATTAGAAAACCAGAAAATTAAAAACCTTAAGAAATACTTGTTTAATAGCGTTAGCATGTTGTTTTAGGACCCTTATCAGTGCACGGTTTTTTTTTTCTTTTTGGCGTATCATTCTAGGTTTTATTTTTTTGCTTTGCTTTAATAATCTCTTCATAATACGAAAGCATTTAAGAAGCAATTAATTTAAAATTTTGTGTGTTTTTTTATTTTATTTATTTATTTTTAAATTAGTCACATATAAAGATTTGCGTGATGAGACTTAATAAACAGTAATACAATTCATTATCCATGATCTACACAACTTGATGAAATTAATTACCAGTTTTTTGTTTCAAATTTTGCTTAATCTGATTAAAATTTTGTTTAATACGATTAACAGTAATGGTGACTTTAGAAATGTCATATTAAATATTATTTGAATAGTTTTTCAAATTAAAGCTGATACAAACTCAGTTTTAAACTAAGCCATGTGAACAGTTTCCAAAAATAAGAGGAATGCAATATTTAACCTGCGATCCAAGCAGAATAAAAGGAAAGCACTTTTTGTAGGCTGGAAGTTGGTGCGAATGTGGTGTTGTTCTCCGATTGAAGAAATTTTTTATGAAAGTGTCCCCTTCAGCCAGGGCTGAGCAGTATTTGAAATACTTGTATTTGAAATACAAATACGTATTTTGTATCTGTATTTCAAATACACGACCGGAATGTATTTAGTATTTTGTATTTCAAATACATAACTTAATTGTATTTTGTATTTCAAATACATGTGGCTCAAAAATACATTTTTACAAAATACATTTATTTATTATAATAAATTGAAAACAAGTTATTTCACAAAAGCTAAAACCGCTAGAAACTACAACCATTAAAATGTTTATCATTTTGCAATACTGCAATTTGGCTTTCATTTATACAGAGCTAATACATTTTACACTAATCGGGTGATATCAGTAAGAATTTCTATATATTTGCCACCAGCTTTTGATATACAGGGAAATAATTTTTATTACGGAAAACTTTAGCTGCGAGAACCAGATTAGATCCACTACAATATAATACCTTGAGGCATTTAAGTTGTATTTTAACAAAATTAATGGAGAGCTTGGAAATATGATTTAATGAGTTTCTCATGCTGACACCTGTAGCAAATAGAGCCATATCGGTGCCATGTTTCAATCCTAGTTTCAAAATTAGCTGATTGCCAGAAAACATCTCAGTAAAAGAGAGGCAAAAAATTCAAAATCTTGCAATAGATACCATGGAGAAAAATTACAAAAAACGTGAAACCATGTCTGGATGCAGAAGAAGTAGCAGTTGAGGTAAAGATAATGAAGATTTTATTGTTTTTATATGTTTTGGACAATACAGTGGTCAACCTCGTAAATCAAATTTGGAACTTGGGCTTATCAGTTTTCAAAATGATAAAAGCAAGGAGCTTGCCATTCTGGAAAACTCTCCAAATATCAAAAATGCATTTATAAAATTTGACAGCAGCCTGTACTCCTCAGGACCTGTAGAAAGATTATTGTCAGATAACTGATTGAAATATCTAGTTTTATTAAAGGAAATACTTGTTTTGCCGAATGAATTTTTTATTTACTATCTATCAAATGTTAATATTAGGTTTGTTCCTTTAATTTCTTAGCAAGTTTAGAACAATAATATGAATATACAACTTAGTTTAAGTGCATATGTAAAATAAAATACGTATCTAAAGCTAGACGGGTACATTTTTCTGAGACCAAATTACAAAAATGTATTTGTATTTTGTAGTTGTATTTAAAATACATAACTTGAAAATATTTTGTATCTTGTATTTAAAATACACTACTGTAAAGTATTTTGTATCTTGTATTTGAAATACACTCCTGGAAAGTATTTTGTATCTTGTATTTGAAATACATAATCTGTGTATTTTGCCCAGCCCTGCCTTCAGCACTGTTTATAGGTATGCATGGTTAACCACCCCTGAATAAACTTCACCACTCACGATATTCTAATATTCTTTTGTGAAATCTGAATTTGTAAAGTACGCGACAAGATATGTTAACAATTCCATCCAAATCCTCTTGCAGTTAGTATTCTTAACTTTGGTAGTCATACCCGTCTGAGAAGGAGGGATACTTTGGCTACCATTAGAGCTCTAAACAGATGACTGAGTTCTGAAATAATTAATATTCGCATAAAAATTAATTTTTGTCCAGCACTGGCAGGACTTTAATCACAATTTTTTTTTAGTAATAAAACTTGAATACTTATTGTCATTTCTTATGTAGATTCAATAAATAAAATTTTTATGGATGAACTCTTGATAACAAGTACAGTAACTTTTAGGTTTTGGATACAGAGTCCTTGATTTCAATAGAACAAAGCCCATTGCAGTAATACCAAATCAGTTTAGTGCACACCACATTTAGACGTTGCTCCAGTCAAGCGAAAGAACTAAACCGTAACGGATAAATCTCTTCAGTCTCTCACTCTTACGTCTCTCTCTCTCTCTCTCTTTACTTTGCGAAACCAAATAATCATAAAGTATTGTATATCTGTCCAAAAATCTGCCCCTCTCGGAAAGCATGTTTTGCCTAAGTGTACGCCTAACCATTCTGCTTTCTGGGGCATAGAGGGCAACGAGGGAGCTCATCGTAGGGGATAGATGAGCGACAATGTCTACAAAAAAAAAAGTTGAACAAGAGTTTATATTTGTGTTTAAATTAGCGAAACGATGGGCGATCAATCTAGTCTTCAAATCGTTCAAGTAAAATATTTCTAAAAATAATATATTGGTTATTCTTTTCTAATTAATTTTTTCACTTTTTTATATTATTTAAAAAATGTAAAAGATTTTTATGTTCTTTTAAATATTTCGCTGACAATTTGTCAATTGTTGACGAGGTAGAGTGGATATTGTCACTTATGTATTCATCAACGACATGGTAGAGGAAAATTTCGCTTGTGTGAAAATTTCGTCAACAATTTGTTTGCGGTTTCGTCAACATGTTTTCCACGATTTTCTATTGTCTTGTACCCATCGTTTAAGATGTCTTTAAGATATGGCCAACTGGGAATAACAAGAACGCAACAACAGGATACAATAAGAACGCCATGATAAGAACGCAACAACAGTAAAATCATTGGTTGAGTTTCTTGAAATTTTGCGTTCTTTAGATCATTTACGTATATTGTTTATTTGTGCGCAAGAAACAACTTTTCGTCTAGCATTGCCTGGACCTAAGTGAATAAAAATTTTCAATATTAATAAATTTTTTTTTTCTATATTAATTAATGAATTTTTAGTTTTAAGATTTGCATACTTATTGTTAGTTCTTTTAGAAGATACAATAAATAATTTAATTATTAAAAAAAAAAAAAAATGTTATTTGTGTGGATGTGCATTTATAACAAGCAAACCAACAGCTCGCACATTGGGTTAGGTGTGATAAAAATTTGTAACAATATAACGAACATTTACGGCAAAAGTTCAAATTTTACTTATAAATAATATTTATTTAATTACTACAGTATCAATGCATTCAACTGGAGTTATTGTTTTCAAATCTTATTCTAGTTAAAAATATGTTAAGGTACCCGTGTAGCCATGCTTAGCCACTTCTTAGCCTCTGGTGCCCACTAAAAATGCAATAAATACCTGGAATAGAAATTGGAATGGATTATTAATTTATTCACTTATATGCGAGAGTAGTTTGAAGTGTTCCAATTCAACAGTAGTTAAATTATTATTATTAAAATTTTTCATGTTTATTAAGCTGTTATTGCACTGATTTCTATACAAAATTTGTGTAATAAGAGCTTAATAAACATGAAAAAATTTGTATAAATAAGGCTGTGTATGTATATTCTCATTTCGTACATATCTTTTGTTTTTATTTAGCGATTTTGGTTAAACAAAGTTGATGAGCATTACTGTTTATGTCATAACATTAGCGTTTTTATTTAAGTTATTCGACATAACCTAAAAGCTAAGCGCTGCTGTATAAAATACTTGAATATAAAGTTTCAAGTATTTAGAATATTGCACTGCACTTTCATGTCTAGAACATTGAGAACTTCTGATTCCTGAAAGTTCTTACAACCTACAGATGAAGCAGTATGATTGATCGGACGATTATAGTTGAAAAAAAACACACCCATGCGACTAGGATTCTATTCAGTGATTATTACAAGTTCTTGATTGAATTGTCAAATTGAAATGCAAATTGTTGAGCTTAATTTGCATTTCAAGGAATAAATGTAAATTCTGCGCATTTGGAAGAGAAATTTTTTCGTCTTTAAAACCTTCATAAATTTTGTAAAATCATTGTAAGAAAAAGTGACACTTAACTTGAACTTACAGAAAGTCAAAGTCTGTTTTGGGATTACTCGACCGTGTGCAGGTGAGGACGAAGAAGCTTATCGGTGACAGTAGGGTGTCCAACTCGCATCGATGCAGTGTGGGGTGCGTTACTCTATTCTATCGTTACTATAACAGATTTTGCTTCGACGAGATTAGGGGTCTTGTTCCCGAAACCCGCACATTTTTACGAAGTACGCGTTCTTCGTCCAGAGCTCATCCATCGTCGATTGCCCAGGGAATTGTACAACGCATTACAGAGTGAATTCGTTTTTCAGCCGCACGCTTCGTCTGTGGAATAAGTTGCCTTCAGACGTGTTTCCTATCTGTTATAACATTGGAAAGTTCAAGTCAAATGTTCACAAACACTACTCCCTCTTTCCCCCTCCTCATAACCTATTTTCCTACCGAGTTCTGGTACAATGCACTGCATATGTAGGGGTCATCCCCTGAGTACTGGTCCGCAATAAAAATAAATTAAAAAGATATCCGTGTTTGAAATAGCAGAAAGTATTTTCATACTGAAATAATCGTGGCCATGAACTCGCTAATACCGTTTTGACTGCAGACCGCAATCGCTTTGAATGCAATTAGAATTCATAAAATTTTGGTTATAAGCAACCGGTTGAAGAACCCATCTAAAACCCCCTTAAAGAAGTACGAACATTTCTATTCATTAATTTTAAAATCGGGAGTTAAGGCAGAATTAGTTTGTACGTTCTTTTCCGTTCTGAATCAGCTGTTTTGTTTCTGTTCAATAATAACTATATGTACATGGTTTGTTTTCTGTTCTGTTACGGACGAATCTGTTGAAAATAGAATTCAACGTCAAGTGACGACCAGATATGTGTATGTCTTACTTTTTTCAGGTATGGAAACATTAATTTTTTATTCAAATGTATATAATTTTTTTGTCGAAAGCTAAAAAAATTTGTTTCAAGTAAAGATTTTTAAAAGTTAAGACATTTTTATTAGTTAAGCAACTATGGATGGTCAACAGAATATTATTTTAGCAAGGAATAAATTATTTTTTGTATAAGAAGTGTCATAAAATCTGCAGATTGGGCGAAAGAAGTGGACTGTTTGATCACCATTTCAAAATTATTAATTAGTTTCTTATTTTTTTTTTTTTGTTTTTTCACACAAGATAATATTTATGTACATATTTTATTCTTCATGCCAATATTTTTCTTTTATTTATGCTCTACTGTAAAAAACAGCTGAATATTTTAATATTTTCACGGAAGAAGTAATTGTAAAATATTTGCTACGGAAATGAACGTCACAGCACGGCAACAGAAAGTGAAAACTAATGAGGGGTTTAGTCATTGTAAAGAAATTTACAAAAATGTTTTGCTTCAATTAAATTGAGCTGATCCAATTTCAACGCTTCTAAGTAACTTTTTTAGACTGCAATCGCTTTGACTATAGTTAGGATACATAGAAGTTTGATTATAAGCAACCGGTTGAAGAAATCATCCAAAAAACCCCCCATCAAAGCACTAAGAACATTCCTATTCATTAATTTCAAAATTTTACAACGTAATCAGGGGAAATTTCCAAAAATATTGACTGTAGTTAGGATACATAAAGGTTTGATTATAAGCAACCGGTTGAAGAACCCATCCAAAAACCCCCATTAGCACTTTGTGCGTGATTAGTAGACCGATCTGTAGTATTTCTTTATTCAAGAAGCAATATTTGATATGGAACTTATTTCGCTGCTGTTTTTTTCAAGAAGAACTGTAATAGATTCTCTTACATGCACTTAATAACTATACAACAAATGTCTGAACAATATTCTGTTTAAATTACAAACATAAAACACTTCTCAGTAAATCACTGTTCTCTTTATTTTAATCCCATTGAAGTCGCGTCCACGAACCGCTTCATTATAGGCTGGTGGCAAGTTTGCAAATACTCATCAAGCGAACGTTTTGTAGTACATTTGGTGCAAAATTTAATTGTTGCAACTTCCTTTTTTATTAACAACCATTAAAAGAAAAATTGCCAACCATTAAAATGTATTTAAATTCCAACTGTGACTAAGAACAGAAACTAGTGTATACTACAATACACAATTTCGTACATATGCGTACACACATTTACTTATAATAAAAACTAAACAAAATTTTTTAATCAGTTTAAAGCAAACTTAATGCTACATGTTCAAAACAAAGTTGTAAATTTTAATTTTATATGGCCATTTTAGTGCAGCCCTCTGCAACTCCCCGAAAAGAAAAATATATATAAATATGCACTTATATAAATAAATTGCCTGTTTGTGCTGAAGCCGATGGATGCTGTTACTCCTGCCACAACGAAAGGCAAAATTC
This sequence comes from Thecocarcelia acutangulata, assembly GCA_914767995.1. Taxonomy (NCBI): domain Eukaryota; kingdom Metazoa; phylum Arthropoda; class Insecta; order Diptera; family Tachinidae; genus Thecocarcelia; species Thecocarcelia acutangulata. Next base: position 30,377,791 of record OU612094.1, on the reverse strand, counting down.
TGACGAGAATTGAGGCAGAAAATTAAAGTTAAACCATAAACGAAACATCTACTTATGATTTTCTTTATACTTAAAATAACTTTAATTTTTATTACCAAAGTCTACATAAAAATCCAAAAAAAAGGAAAAGAAAAGAAAATAAAATAAAAACCGAAATACAAAATCGAAATTTATATTCGCGTTATGTTTGACTAAGTAGCAATCAGCATATGAACAGTTTTACTCATTTTTGCACCAAACACCTTGACAGCAAAAAAACCACATATCGCTGCTTTATTGCAAAATAGTCATATCTCAAAAGAGCGCTTTTCGAGTTAACCATGCAGAATTGTTAACAATAACAAATTTAGTTAAATTACTACTCGTATTAAACTGTTTACTTTAATAGATATTCAGCCCTATCATGAATAAGAAGAGGAATTTCTGTTCACGTGAAACTCTAATTCCCCTCGAGGTGAAAAATGCTATTTTTTTTATCTTGGACCAGTACTTAGGGGATAGCCCCTTCCTATGCAGTGCATTGTGCTGGGTCTTGGAAAATAGATTATGAGAAGGAGGAAAGAGGGAGTAATGTTTGTGAACACAGAACGACCAAAACAAACGTTATCACAGCATTTAAAGTGTTAAATTGTGAAGCTCACGTGAAATTTCTTAAACGATTATTGAAAATAAAATAAGCTATTAGTGTTGATCGAATATGTTCACACAATAATGAACTTTGTGGGATTTTTAAAAATTATTAAACAAGATATTTAAAATCGGAACCATAATGTTATTGCAAGACGAGGTTGCAGTTACACGTGCTGTCATCATGAAAATCATTTGGTATTCCGCCAATAGTGAAGGTGTTTTTTAGAGTTCTTTGCTGAAGACGGATATCGGAATGTGATAGCAAGAGACTCCGAAGTAGGAATGGAGCAATCCGCTTTCTGTGAGATTCTCTCACAAATACTAGATTATTTACCGTACTCGTAATATATTTTTGGTTAAAAGTTATACCACAAATTCCATGTTCTCAAAATAAGAGTACTTTCTTTCTATTGGTGACATTTTTAATTGGTAGATCAGAACTATTTAGCTTATCTGTAAGGCATTTCCAAAAATCTGTCACTACCTTTTTTGTTAACTTAATAAAACTACTGTCAATTGACCTGTTGTTTTGTGTTTAGTTGAGTATTACAGGGTGGCGCAAAAATAACCTTCCCATGTTTTTTGGCTGTAATTAAAAAAAAAAAAAATGAAAAACTTTTATTCTTTTTGTGGATTATTTTTATTTGGTCTTTTAATTTTATTACATCAAGTCGAGTACATGATGTCATGTAAATGGCCGCCGCCAAAGTTGATTGTCAATTGAGCCCTTTTTATAGCATTTTTCATCTCATTGGCCAAAACTTCCGGCGATAGGTCCTCACATTCTTGACGGATATTGTGTTTAAGAGCTGCAAAAGTCTGAGACTTGTTGACATAAACCCGCAACTTCAAAAAGCCCCACAAAAAGAAGTCTGCAGCGGTCAAATCAGGCGATCTTGCTGGCCAGTGCAAATCGCCAAAACGGGAGATTAGGCGCCCGGGAAATGCATACGTCAGCACATCGGTTGTAGCACGTGCAGTGTGTGCCGATGACTCCTCCAGCGAAAACAGCACACCATACAGTAACTTTGAGCAGGTGTAATGGCTCTTCGTAACACGAGGATTTTCAGTGCTCCAGAAGCGTAAATTTTGCTTATTTACGTACCCGCTAAGATGGAAATGGGCCTGATCACTCATGAATTCATCTCGACCGTAGGGTAACGTAAAAGTCTCACATTAATGCGAAAGTTACTCAGTTAAAGTTAAAAGCGGCGAAATTAAATTGGCTTATGGGCAGACATTGAAGCTGGATTGCAAACTTTTATTATACAACGCAATTCTAAAGCCAATATGGTTCTATGGAATTCAATTATGGGGCACCGCCTCAACTTCTAACATTGAAAAAATTCAAAGGCGACAAAATCAGATTCTTCGAACTGTAGCTCCATGGTACGTAAAAAACTCACGAATTCATAAGCAGTGTAGCGTAGCATTGTTTATTAACGTGTATTTCGCATGTGTTTACTACACAAATGTCAAAACAGAACTGACATTAGGGGCCAATCGCAAAATTTATAGCATTTTCTGATAGGAGGATTACTTTTGCGCCACCTTGTATATCACTTTGGGCTCTATTAACAGGTCTTGTCCTAAAACAATTTATTATTGAATAATATATATTAGTTAGTTGCACACAATTCGCCAGCAAAAATGAAATTAGCAAATAGAAGGGAAATGTGAACATATTTGAAGGCAAAGTATCATTTAAAAGTATTTCATGGGAATTATTCACGATTACCATTTAGTGAAAAGTGAAACAGAATGAAAATCTATTTACGATAAGGGTGATGTTCTAAAATTTTTTTCCTAAGACTTGTATGGAAACTTATAATTTGAACTGTGTTTTTCTCGAAAAAAGCTTTTGTTTAGTTATGACTATGTTGCAATAAAGGAACGATATACATATATATATTGGAAATGAAAATAATACTCCCATGCACACAACTAAATGTGTTTATATGTACACATATGTTTGTTTGTATGCATTTGAAAAAAAAACGCTGATTCTGCACACGCTAAACAAACTAAACAGAAAGAAATAAACTGAACATATTTTTATGACTTTTAACATAAAAATTGGCCAAAGAGTTGGATGATTTTTATGCAACGAATAAAATCTTTTAAAAATAATGAGCAAAGGGTGATGTTTTTTATGTCATCTCTATAGAAAACCTCTGGCGAGCAGATTATGCCTTGTCATCAGGGCTGCCGTTTTTGGCAATTTTAATCAAAATTTTTCTTCAATATATTTTCTTCATTTTGGTTAATTTTTTCTTCCATAAATACAGAAAAACTTTTCACCAACCTGGAATCTTTCTCGGCTTATAAAAAATACACATTTTTGATGTCATATATTTTATTATATAATGCTAAGAGCCATTTTCACAATCTAAAATTAAGTTGCCATTAAAAAATTATTAATTAATTGCCGGTTTGCTTAACAGGCACTGTTTACCCAACAGTTAATAATTTGGTACTATTTAACCAACAGTTAATAGTGTAATGACGAACACAATTTTTAGAAAGAAGCTGTTTTTCATTTCTGCGGCTTTCCAATTTCAAAAATATTTTTCAAAAAATGTTATAAAAAAAAAAAATGATAAACGGATAAGTTCATTGTTCGGAAAATCAGCAAGTTCTCTTGCGAACTTGGCATTTTTATAAATTTTCTTGACTGCAAAGCTGTTTGATTTTGAAACCTTTTTTACAACGCGGCTAGCTGCTGCAATTGAAACCCCGCAATAATCACCTACAACCATCAGGAAGCTGCCTGTGGCGTAAAATCTTAAGGTCAATAATATCATTTGCCTGGAGATAAGGAGTGATTTCTAAAAATCAATAATTACAACCATGATACGTACAGATGTCGAAATTTATATGATGTATCTCACCTAGTTGTTGCAGTCTTTATATCAGCATGTACGAGCTTGGTAATGTATAGTGTTGCAGGCTTTGACAATCTATATCTTCATTCATTCTTCATCACATAAGCATGTTTATAATTAAAAATATTGCAAAAATATAAATGTTGATTTCTATTTACGTCTATTTTATTATTAACGAGTGATTTTTTTGCTATTATCTTTTTGGCAACACTAGTTTTGACAGCTCACGCACGTTTTGTATCTTGTGTCACTGTCAAACATTTTCAGTTTGGTCTATAATATAATCATGAATCGTCTTACAAACGAACAACGCTTGCAAATTATTGAATTTTATTACCAAAATGCGTGCTCTGTTAAGAAAGTTCATCGCGCGCTTCTTCCATTTTATGGTCAGTTTAATCGACCTACTGAGGCTTCTATTCGGGCTATTGTAAAAAAATTTCGCACCAAATTTACATGGTTGGACATTAAACCCCCAACACGCTTACGTAGAGTGCGAACTGAAGAAAATATCGCAGCCGTATCGGCCAGTGTTGGTGATGACCGTGAATTATTTGTTTGTTTATTCTTTACTTAAGTTCTGATTAACTTCTTAACCGGCGCATTTTGATCGGTTAAGTTTAACAGCAACTTTTCTGTTAAATAGTGCCGGTTAAGATTTAACTATACATTGTGAAATACATTTTTCTCTAACCAGCGGTTAAAGTCTCAATTAAAATATAATCAGACTTGGTGTAAATGGCCGTAAATTGTATTAAAACAATTCTAGGCTAGTCTAGGGCGGTTGAAAAAATTTCGGCATATTAGACTGCTAAGAGCGGTTCAAGTTGCGCTGTTTAGTTTCAAAATGATTTTCAAGGTTTTTGATGTATTGGAAAGCGTCAAATTCGTCTCTAGCAAAATGCTTCAGGAAAATATGGTGGAATATATATTAAGAATTTATGGTATTTCTACATTTACCTAATCTTAAGGGTCTGCAGAAATACCTATTTCTACAAAAGCGCTTAAATTTTATCTAGGGTGGTGCTGATGAGTAGTGTAGCGACTACGAAACAGCTAGTTGTCCCCTAGCTATATATAGTATTCAATTATTTTTTCTGTTGTTCTCTGGTCTTATTGTTTTACAGCATTTATTGTTATAATTAAAAACAATCCTTCTTCTTGACTGAAGTTGGACTCGAACTCACAACAAGTTATGTTAATATCGTACACAATTTTTTTCGTTTGCTTCAAGCATTGAGATTAGAAGGTAAATAAAAAATTTTCCCCGATATTGGTCCATATGTATATATATATATATATATATATATATATATATATATATATATATATATATATATATATATATATATATATATATATATATATATATATATATATATATATATATATATATATATATATATATATATATATATATATATATATATATATATATATATATATATATATATATATATATATATATATATATATATATATATATATAGCGTAAACAGATTTTTCCAGGAAAGCAGTTCTGGTAATAAAATAAGGTTGTCTAAATATGGAAAATTAAAATTTCCGATATCAGTCCATATATACCCGTAACTTAACCGATTTGTTAATGAAAATGTCGCGTAAGCGAACTTAAACAACGTTTTTTGCTTAAAAGTAATTCTCGTAATATAAGGAGGTTACGAAATACAGAAAAGGAAAATTTCCGATATCGGTCCATATATACCCGAGATAACCGATTTTTCCAATGAAAATTTTTTTTTGCATAAAAGCAATTCTGGTTACAAAAGAAGGTTACTTAAATACAGAACATGAAAACTTCAGATATCGGGCCATATATACCCGAGATATAGCCTAAACCGATTTTTTCCGGAAAAAGTCGCGTACGCGTACTTAAACAATTTTTTTTTGCTTAAAAGCAGTTCTGGTTATAAAAGGATGTTACTACATTACAGCAAATAAAAATTTTCGATATCGGTCCATATATATGTGAGACATAGCTTAAACCGAATACTTCATGAAACTTAAACAATTTTTTTTTTTGTGCTTAAAAGCCATTCTGGTAATAAAAGGAGGTTACTAACATACAGAAAATAAAAATTTCCGATATCGGTCCATATATATTCGAACATATTTAGTTCAAATTTGTAATATAAATTACATATTCACGTGACTATTGTAAAGGGTATTTTATTTCCGGTCCAGCCGAATATACTACACTCGTACTTGTTTAAAATAATGTTTGAAAATATTTTTCAAATGTTTCCAAGACTACTAATTTTAGCCTCAGTTCTATGAGATGCTTACACATAGCCAGTTAGAAAAAAAAAAATAAGCTGTACATACTATATGATTTGTATATTTGATATTTAAATATTTGTAGCTAATTGAGTAAATAATCATAGACTCATATATTCTTTGAGAATAGTACATGAATGTTATTAAATCTCTTGTTCAGCTTATTTTAGGTACGGCTAGGGTATTAAATCAACTTTAAAATTCTTGAATCAAATGCATCTTAAAATTGGTTCGATCTCAGTTTTTCTCAAATCAATATTTTTTGCGGCTTATTTCAAGTGCATAAAGAGTATGGCAAATGCTGCTATCATCTGCGAAAGCATAGATAGGGTTGGAAGTTTGATATCCAAATCGCATGTATCTGCGTGTTCCGCTGGTAAGTGATAAATTCTCTAAGTACGTGATAAGGTATATCTGTAACCTGGAACTTCACCCCAGTCCTCTAGCATGCAACATACGTAATTTTGAAGGTCACTCTCGGTTGCGAATAAGGGATACCCTTGCCACCATCAGAACGTTAAATAGGTGATTCTACCGACAAAACTTTTTTGTTCAGCATTGGCTGGACTAATTAAATTTTTATATATAGCAATAATATTTAAATTCTTATTGTTATTTCATTTTTGAAGATTCAATTAATAAATGTGAAAAAAATAAGTTTGATATATGTGGAAATAGGGTAGTAGAAAGATCGGAGCCTTGAAGTACCCCGGAATTAATCTTGAAATCGTTTTATGAGACCTCATAAATTGATCGCTGCAATTATTGTTATAATTAAGAATACAAATAGTTCTTGGCGAAAGCCAGGTTTGAACTTGAGCCGGAATTATTTTATTTTATATTAGTTGTGGCATATTTGTAAAAATATCTGAAAATCATTAAGCAAATATTTATTATAAGAACTGAGAAAAAGCAAATGACCATGAAAAGTAGCAAAACGATATATTAGTGTCTGATCCCACTGTTCTTCAAGAAAAAATAGCAAATTTACAACAACACCAAAATTCACTAATTAAATCATAATACGAATGCGACGTGTTTAATTCTGGGTTTAATTAAAATTGTTTGATTGGAAAATGGGACAAGCTAATGCATGGGAGTATGCAGAAGCATGGAACAGGTAGGGGAATAGCGTTAGTCTAGGGAATGACGACTATGGCCAAGAGGAGATTCCTGACGTCACTATTAATTTTCTCAAATAAATTTCCAATTACTTACATTCGATTAAATTTATTTACAAACCAAAATTTGTTATAAATCAGCGAAACTTCAATTTTAGAAAAACTTCAAGACGCTACAGGATCTTCTTTATCGGGAGTCCGCTCAGACAATATAAAAATAATGAAGACCGCAAATCTGTCAATTATAAAAATTTAAGGCGAAAAAGTGCAATTAATGGTGAATGTTTCATTCACAATTAATTACAGGGATGGAACTTTGTTGCCGATAATTGCTTTAAAGCGTTTTTAAACACGACGTATTGTACAAAAGTTATATACTCAACAATAATAATTTTCCATAAAAATACAATACCTGAATTTATACATCATCATCGAACAATTATCGGATGCAGGCCGCTGCACGCAGAATTTTTTCGCCCAACTTTTCTGTTGTTTGTACAGTGTAATTACATATGTTTGTTAACCAACTTCAGGTCTGTTTTGCAGCTTCTGTTAAACTAAAATAAGCTTATCAAAAAAATTATACAATACGAAAACAAAATCCAACTGCAAATTATTTATAAAATGTTGCAGTGAAAAGGCATTTATTCTCTTGCTGTACCCTTTCGATCATAAAATTTATGTATGTACATATAAGTGCAGTAAACAATTTTATTACAAGAAAACAAGAAAAGAAAAACACACCCAAATAGATTTACTCGTACAACAAAATCAAAAAATAAATAAATAAATAAATAAAAAAGACATCTGTCTGTCTGTACAAAATTGATGCCAAATTGACTGTCATGTAGACAGTCGTAGCTGGTCTAAATTACTGGCTCAGACTCCTGCCATTTACAAAAACAATTTTTGTGTATTTTTGCTGTCTAGTATTTTCATTGTTGTGCGTAATTTTTGCTGCAACAATTTGTTTTTTCTTTTTTTTTCTGCGATGTGAACAAGTTCCGTGTGGCAAAGAAAATCCACACACGTGATATTTCATGCTTAAAGTGTGAACACAAAATTAATTTTGAAGGCAAAAGAAAAAAGAAAATGATTTTTTCAAGAATTTTGATTACAGTTAAAATATTTTGAATTATCTGAAAATTGGTAGTGACTGTGATAAGAATTTTCAATTTATTTTTTGTTTCCACCATTTACTCGTATTTCGTGTACAAACTTTTTAATTTACAAAATTCATGAAGAAAAAACAATCAAAAGTAAAAGTAAGTGGCACAGACAGTTTAAGCAGACAATGCTTAAATGTTTTAAGCACCAATCGCTCCTTTGTGGCAACATAGTCATAACTAAAAAAAAGCTTGTTTGGAGAAAAACACATTTCAAATTTTTGGTTTCCAGACAAGTCTTACATGCTGGTCATAGAACACAGACGAGTCACTCGTCTAGAAAATTTGTATGAAAGTTACTCATTTTTTTGAGTGATTTCCATATAATTTTTCTTTAGATGAGTGCTCGTCTGTGTTCTATGAACAGCACATTAGAAAAATACTTTCGGAAATATATCCAAAAGTAAACAGTTTAAAAGTAATTTGAATAAATTTTTGGCACAGTATAATAGCATGTTCACACGACGGCTTATATTCGAAGTTCGCTCTCTCATTCGTGATTCGCAGCCCAATCTTGATTGAATCAACATGATTCGCCATACAAGCGAATTACTTGATTCATTTTGAATCTTGTTGCGAACCATGTAAAAATCACTATCATCTCCAAATTTGATAATAAATTATCGCTAGTTTATCTGAACTAGCTCTCAAAAAAATGTAAACAAAGAAAAAACAAATAATTAATGTAACACATTGAACATATAAATATTGGATACTTACATAAATAACGAGTGATTTTTTTGCTATTATCTTTTTGGCAACACTAGTTTTGACAGCTCACGCACGTTTTGTATCTTGTGTCACTGTCAAACATCTTCAGTTTGGTCTATAATTTAATCATGAATCGTCTTACAAACGAACAACGCTTGCAAATTATTGAATTTTATTACCAAAATGCGTACTCTGTTAAGAAAGTTCATCGCGCGCTTCTTCCATTTTATGGTCAGTTTAATCGACCTACTGAGGCTTCTATTCGGGCTATTGTAAAAAAATTTCGCACCAAATTTACATTGTTGGACATTAAACCACCAACACGCTTACGTAGAGTGCGAACTGAAGCCGTATCGGCCAGTGTTGGTGATGACCGTGAATTATCGATTCGGCGCCATTCGCAGCAATTGGGCCTCTGTTACTCCACTACGTGGAAAATTTTGCGGAAGGATTTAGGTGTGAAGCCTTATAAGATACAGCTGGTGCAAGAATTGAAGCCAAACGACCTACCATAATCTTGAAAAGTTAGATGAAGATCCACTTTTTTATCGAAGAATTGTGTTCAGCGACGAGGCTCATTTCTGGTTGAATGGATACGTGAACAAGCAAAACTGCCGTATTTGGAGTGAAGAGCAGCCAGAAGCATTGCAAGAGCTACCAATGCATCCACAAAAAACAACCGTTTGGTGCGGATTATGGGCTGGCGGCATCATTGGGCCGTATTTCTTCAAAGATGATGCGAATCACAACGTTACTGTGAATGGTGAGCGCTACCGTGCGATGATAACAAACTTTTTTTCTGCCCAAAATGGAAGAGCTTGACTTGCATGACATGTGGTTTCAACAAGACGGTGCCACATGCCACACAGCACGCGAAACAATGGACCAATTGAGAGGCGAGTTCGGTGAACAGTTTATTTCACGCTTGGGACCAGTCAATTGGCCGCCCAGATCGTGCGATTTAACGCCTCTAGACTATTTTTTGTGGGGCTATGTTAAGGCTAATGTCTATAGCGACAAGCCCGCTTCGATTGACGCACTGGAAGCCAACATTGCCAACATTATTCGTGAGATACCGGCCGAAATGTTGGAAAGAGTATGCCAAAATTGGACCAAGCGGATGGACCATTTGAGGCGCAGCCGCGGCCAACATTTACATGAAATAACCTTTAAAAATTAAATTATATCGACCCAACTATCGATTCAAATAAATATTTCATGCATTTTTCTGAATTTTATGTGTTTTTTTTTTTTTAATTTCCGATAGTTCTTATAAAATCACCCATTATTTAAATAAAAATTAAAAAAAATAGTAGTGAAACGTTGGCACAAAATATGTAAACATCACTGTGAAACAAAAACAACCGTCTGAATACCTAGTTGCGCAATCGCGGCTCAGAGGGTGAACCAAGTGGTTCAGAGAGTGAACCAAATGGTTTAGAGAGTGAACCAAGTGGTTCATATTACCGTCTGAATATGATAAAAAAAAGTAGTCCTGTTAACAATTCTACATTGTTAACTCGAGAAGCTAATTTTTTGAGATATGACTATGTTGCAATAAAGCAGCGAAATGATGTTACCGCCATTGAGTGCAAATAAATTGTTTAAAGCAATTAAGTGAAATGTGACTAAACAATCTGGCTGCTCACAGTCTGGACAATTTATTACTATAATTTGCAATGATTTACACAAAAATAAAATTAAAAAAATAGTAAATAAAGTTATGAGTTGTGCTGGCGTGCTGCCGTTGAATAGATATTAACAAATCAAATTTGTTTTGACAATCAACATTGGACATTTTTGCCACTGAAGTTTTTTAAGTTGACTTATAATGATTCGCTACTATTACATAAGTTGGCCAAACGAGGATATAACCCTTATATCATGCACTTAAGCTACAATTACACGATTTGCGACTATTTATATCGCTCTATATCTGCTTACATACATATGAAGACCGCTTTATTAATCAAGCTAAATAATATGCCAGTGAAAGCTTGCATTCATAATTAAATAATATATTTTTCAATATTGTACTATTTACCGTCTGTATTACGCAGAACTAGTTAAGTAATGACTTGATTAATGTTTTATATAAAGGTTAGGTTAGGCTCACGATGTTAATTTTAAATAACACCAATGTGAAGTACGCGACAAGATATATTAACAAACTACAATTCCAACCAAATCCTCTTGCAGTTAATATTCTTAACTTAGGTGGTCATACCCGTCTGAGAAGGAGGGATACTTTGGCTACCATTAGAGCTCTAAACAGATGACTGAATTCCGAAATAATATTCGCATAAAAATAAATTTTTTTCCGGCACTGGCAGGACTTTAATCACAATTTTTTTTTTTTTTAGTATTAAGAATTGAATACTTATTGTCAATACATTTCTTATGTAGATTCAATAAATAAAATAATAAAATAAAAAAAAAAAAAAAAAAAAGATAACACCAAAAGTTTTCAGAGACTAAACTTATCTTAATATTCTTTATCTTGTTAGAAGGATCTGTGGCAATTATGTGTGATTGGTCAAATGCTCGCCACGACTTCTGTTGCATTCCTCTATCTGATGAAATATGCTTTCGATAGTGTAGTATGATTCCTCGGGCAATCGACCACAAATGGATGAGCTCTGGACGATGAACGCATGCTATGCAAAAATGTAGGCGTGTCGGGAACAAGATCCCTTATCTCGTCAGATCAAAATCCATTGTAGTAACGATGGAACAGAGTAACGCACCCCACACTGCCTCAATGCTCCAGTGAGTCAATAGCGTTCGATACACTACTGTAACCGATTATCTTTTCGCCCTCTCATGCACACGGTCGATTAACCCCAAAATAGACTTTGAGGCACCGGCCCAAATATAAGAGTTATACTCCATTTTCGGTCGAATATAGGTGGTATAAATAGTAAGGAGATCGGATGGAGTGAAGTACATCTTACACCATTTCAAAAACCCCAGGCACTTGAATGCTTCTTTAGTGACATGAAAAATGTGTTCAGCCCAGCGAACGTCACACTGTATCTTCATTCCGAGAACATCAACAGCAACCGATTCCCCAATATTTATACCATCCATGAGTAGAGATGAAGCAGCATCTGCTTTACTTTGTTTGTGTGTTAATAAACAGCACTGGGTCTTACGATATTTAACACTCTCAGTTTTTTTAATAGATATTTGATTGTTACGCCTGCAACTGTGGGAGAGAGCAATAATAAAAACAGCTGTTTCTCAATTTACAAAAAAGATCAAATATTTATTCTCTGGCTGACTATGTGATGGGCTGGGCTGCTGATCTGCTTTTCTGCTATTTTATTATCTAAATGATACATATACATTACAATATATTCAAAATTTCATATACTCACTCAGCTTTGTCTCTCCTGGGCGTTCTCTTCACAAACTGTGTCGTTAATTTCCAACGACCAAACGATTACTACCCAGCTCGGTATTCACATACCGGTTATCACAAGACAGTGACAGAACTAAGTAAAATACTGTTTTACAGAGTTGCTATTACAAATCAGCGCTTTTTATAAAAACAAAAGCAAAGTAAATATAATTAAAAAAGACCGTTAAATCTGCAGTTCACAACATTGATCGAAGAGAATCTCTCTAAAACTTTGTCGACTGTAGACAGAATTGAAATCGGCCGAAAGACTTCCAATTTGTTGGAACCGAAACATTTTATTTAAGTAGCAAAAAAAAAAGTAGAGCAATTTTTTTTATAACATGAGAAAATATAACATACAAATTTTAATTATAAAATTTTTATTAAAATTCTGTATAATCCACGATTTTAAAATTCTCAAAGTAGTTGCCTTCCCAAGGTTACCATGTCTCCAGGTAAACGTCAACATACCTGGAAATGTTTTAATGCACATGAAGCACAAATAAATAAATAAAATGCAAACTTAAAGTTATAATAAAAAATAAAAAAATAAAAAAAAAAACAAATCAACTGTTTACTGCCCACTTCCTTTAGATGAATGCATTGGCGAGAGAAACCAACACAGACACACACAGACGCACTCACTCACTCACAGAAATTTTGTCATAAAATTTTTAAATTTATGGCACAAAATATTGTTGGCAGACATTTATAACTCCGCTCGCTGCTAAATTCAATGCTGCCATGCTGCTCTCTGCCCATGTGCGTTTGCGTCTGCGCTTGAGTAAGTCTGTAATTTGATTTGTTTATTTATTTTTCATTCAATGCTTGACTGTTTAACGGCTTAAATCTTTTAAAAGCACTGAAACACTTTAACAATTGAAAAAAAAAAGAAACAAATTGTAGCTTTTAAACAAACTTTTAATTATTTTTACATTAAATTAGGCAGAACAGAACAAAGCCAAACAAACATAAACAGAAAAGATATATTTCAAATAAACATTTTTCAAGTTTCTGTTGCTTTATCAAGTAGAGACGAGGACGCCTTTTTCAATTTAAGTGAATTGGCCATAAATTAACATTTTGTTTGATTTTTATGTTTATTGTTATAAAAATTTGATGATGCTTTGAAAAAGTTCTCAAATAGTGGACTTGAGTTTAATTGCCTCGAAATTAAAAAAGAGAAAAAAACACTCAAAAAAAATTTACTTTTTAAAGATCGTGTTTTTTTACTTATTTTAATTCATTTTTAGGATATATACATATGTATATATATAACAATTTGTATTAAATTTCATGGGCAGATTAAAATTTTTATTACTATTTAATTATATGCTTACAAACTGACTTTGAAGTTCTCTTTTATAAGCGTAAATTACTTGCAACCATGGTGGTATAATAAAGCCATAAAAAAATATACATCTACAATAAATTATGAGATTCGAAGCTTAGCGATGTTCGAATACTTTTTTCTATTTACAAAATAATTAAAATACTTAATTCATTTCTTGCTTTGTCAGTTCTACCAACAACTTTATCCTGAGAATAATTATTGTACCTACCAGTTAAATTATTTAAGATATTAATTCTTACATATCTATGTCAGAAAAATAAAACGTGGTAATTTCTAAAGAAAAAGCCAGAAAAATAAACTACTATGCTTTATTTAAAAGCGACAATAAGGCGTTTTAGTAACCCAAGACATTTTCCCCACGCTTAAATCCTTTCATGTTTATTTACCTCTAATCTGAAATACCCGTTGTTATTATTTTGTTTCCTACAAAACTCCGCATTTCATTAATCCACGCTTGTGCTAATTAAATAAAATGCTTCCGTTCTAAAGCTCTGTACACACGGTTGTCAGATCTTACAATATTGCCAGTAAAATTGTCTGAAAATGTATTACAATCGTATGAACTGCCAATTTTTAACTTACAACGTTGTCAGAAACACCATTATCAATCAATTGTAAGACGACAATGTTGTCAGGCATCTGACAATCGTGAGAACACTCTTCGTGGGCATTGCCAGAAAATTGGCAGGCTCAGTTTTAATTGTCAGATGTATAAACTTAACGCCCCTAACAATGGCATAATTGTCAGAAAAAAGATTGATGGGCAACACTGCCCATCATATCGTTGTTGATATACATAAGTGGCAATGCCTTACAACATGTCTGGCAATTTTTTTCATCTAACAATCTGACAACCGTGTGAACTGACAATTTTTGTTGTCAGAAGAATTATTGTCAGATCTTAGTCTGACAGTGAAATTGTAAGATTTACTTACGATCGTCTGAACACACAATTTACTTCTGGGGGACAATTTTTCATTGTCACTACATTGTCAGCATGTTGCCAGATCTAACAATATTGTAACATCTGACAACCGTGTGTACATAACTTAACAAATGGGAAGCCTTTCGGTCGATTTCAATTCTGTCTACAGTCGACAAAGTTTTAGAGAGATTATCTTCGATCAATGTTGTGAACTGCAGATTTAACGGTCTTTTTGAATTATATTAACTTTGCCTTTGTTTTTATAAAAATCGCTGATTTGTAATAGCAACTCTGTAAAACAGTATTTTACTTAGTTCTGGCACTGTCTTGTGACAACCGGTGTGTGAATACCGAGCTGGGTAGTAATCGTTTGGTCGTTGGAAATTAACGACACAGTTTGTGAAGAGGAAAGACAGAGCTGAGTGAGTATAGGAAATTTTGTATTTTCCTTTTTATATATTGTAATGTATATGTATTATTTAGATAATAACACAGCAGATCAGCAGCCCAGCCCATCACATAGTCAGCCAGAGAACAAATATTTGATCTTTTTTGTAAATTGAGAAACAGCTGTTTTTATTATTGCTCTCTCCCACAGTTGCAGACGCAACAATCAAATTTCTATTAAAAAAACTGAGAGTGTTAAATATCGTACGACCCAGTGGTGTTTATTAACACAGAAACAAACGAACGCAGTTGCTGCTTTATCTGTTCTCATGGATGATATAAATATTGAGGAATCGGTTGCTGTTGATGTTCTCGGAATGAAGATACAGTGTGACGTTTGCTGGACTTAACACATTTTTCATGTCTCCAAACAAGTATTCAAGTGCCTCGGGTTTTTGAAACGGTGTAAGATGTACTTCACTCCATCCGACCTCCTTACTATTTATACCACCTATATTCGACCGAAAATGGAATACAACTCCCGTGTTTGGGCCGGTGCCTCAAGGTATATTTTGGGGCTACTCGACCGTGTGAAGGAGAGGGTGAAGAAGTATATGGGTGACAGTAGGGTATCTAAATTTTTTGACTCACTGGTGCATCGCCGCAGTGCGAGGTGCGTTTCTTTATTTTAGTCTCTTTCTGTTTCTCTGTATAGTCTTAGTTTCTTAAACGGTGTAAGATGTACTACACTCCATCCGATCTTCTTACTATTTATACCACCAATATTCGACCGAAAATGGACTACACTTTCATGATTGGATCGGTGTCTCAAAGTCTATTTTTGGGTTACTCGAACGTGTAAAGGAGAGGTCAAAAAAGCTTATCGGTGACAGTGGGGTATCCAACTCTCTTGACTCACAGTATATTGCCGCAGTGTGAGGTGCATTTCTCTGTTTTATAGATACTACAATGGATTTTGCTCTGACGAGTTTAGGGATCTTGTTCCCGAAACTCACATATTTTTACGTAACACGCGGTCATTATCCAGGGCTCATCCATTTGTGATCGGTTGCCCAATGATTTAGTTTTTCAGCCGTACTGTTGGGCCGTGGAACAAGTTGCCTGAAGAAGTGTTTCCTGCCAATTATAACGCTGGAAAGTTCATAAAGAGAGTAGTGTCCCCTCCCGCTCCTCATAACCTATTTTCCTAGTTCTGGTACAATGTATTGCATATATGGGGTCATCCTCTGAGTACTGGTCTACGCAAAATTTTCATCCGATTAATGAAGGTTTCATTACCGAAATGAAAATTTTCATAGTATTAATGAAAGAATGGTGATTGAAGTTATTTCATTACCCTAACGAAAGCCTTTTTTTTCCATGTGTTAAGATAACTGTCTGCGAAATTGTGTAGGCGAATCTGTGGCATTCAATCATAAGAACTCAGCCTTTCGCAGAGCGCAACTTGACTTGCAGCCTGAGTTTCTTATAAAATTCACTAGATTTAGCGGGTGAAATTAAAAATTGCTGAAAATATTGTTAATTTTTTAGATAGAAGACTCTTACTTATATTATTTCATTAATCAAATATATTGTAAAAGTATTGCGTAGCTCTTAAATTATTGTAGCTGCCAATTAGAGTTTGCATGCAACATGAAAGGTTTAGGGAAAACCCACAAATTTGCTTGTCATTATTAAAATTCAATTCTGTTTTGATAGCGACTGATACATTTTGTAATCAATTGTTGTTGGTAGTTGTAATTACAACGTTGTTATTATTTATTGATATTAATCAGGCGAAAACAGTTCTAATAACAGCCAAATTGGGGTGGCGTTTATTTGATCAAATATTTGTTTAATGTGAACGTGCCGCTATTAAACACTGCCAACAATATGATTTGTTTATTAAACTGAAATTAACTCCAAGCCGAAATTTAGTTTTTTTTCCAGCAAATGTTTTAATTATTTGCTTGAACGTTAAAAGCACTTCAGCTTTTTAGTTTTTATAGTTTTCGTGTCGACATTTCTAGCTGAATTGATTGTATAGCTACAAAATGTTGTATGCGCCGACATAAAATGTTACTGACATGTATGAAATGCTGAAAATAAAAAAACAAAAATCCTATTTATGGAAGTAACTTTCTGCAACAAAAACTTGTGTAATTAATTGATTATATGTTTAATTGTTTTTAATAAACTATGTATTTGCTAAGAACTAGCAACAACAGTTACAAATAAATCGTTTATGGAAGTCAAGCAGAACATATCGGCAGCTACACTGAAGGAAATTATAATTAAAATTTATCACAAAGCGCACAATTTCAGTTCAGTATTGTTTTATAAATTTATCAAAATAATTGAGTATTAAAGTATTTTTAATTCCAAATCCGAAAATGTTCATTTACATCAGACAAAATAAGTATTTAATAAGTATACAACTATATGGAACTACCCAAGCTTTAATTATATTTTAACCAACAAAATTGTTAAGCCAACAATTGTCTCTGTGCAACAAAGTCTATTTGAAAGCTTTACAAGACAATTGGGGTCTTGGTTTTTAGTTTTCCATTTTCTATTTCTCTTTCTTGGTTTGGTAGATTAAATAATTCAGCACAATTTTACTTCAAATCAAAACAGCGCTTATGTTTCAGCAACAATTATACAGGGTGTGCCAGAACTCAAACAATCCAAAACAAGTTTGATTATAACCATTATGAGAAAAAATAAAATAAAATCCAAAAATATAAAGATCGTTTTATGTTATATAAAAAATTTAACAATATTTATTTTCAATATTTCGATAACAATTTGTTATCATCGTCAAGAAAATTAATATGTTATTAAAAATTTTTACAATTTTTAAAATTAATTTTTCAAATTGAAACTAAATACTGTTAAATTTTTTATATAACATAAAACGATCTTTAGCTGCAAAAATAAGAAATATTTACCTAAACAAGATCAAATAATTAAATATCAAATAAAATCTAAAAAAAATAAAATACTTTACTCAGTTCAAATAGTTTTTATTCAGACAATTTTTTTCTTCTAATTTTTCTCATGATAGTTACATCAATTTTGTCACCGTATTTCGGCTTGACGTTGAGTGCTGGAACACCCTGTACGATTTTCGTTGTCTTAAAGATTTGTAATTGATATACGAATTTAGCCTTTTATATTTCTAATAACACTTACATTGTAAATTATATTGTTTATTTAGTTGTGTTTTTTTTTCCTATATAAAAATGTAAGAAATTTACGTGAGAAAATTTTTAAATTGTTAGTAAACTTAGTTCTTCAGGTGTTGTCGCCATGGTTGCCATATTTGAGGATAAATCGTCATTTTGACGATTTTGGGTGCTGAAAATAACACGTTGCTGATTTCACGATTTAGTAGATCACATTTTTACTATCGTAGCTTTCACGTAGAGTTGGACAGTTCGCGAACGAACTAATATAACTGAATGATTCACTTCAGGGAGCTAAATGAACCGACCATTTCTGCGAGCTCTTTTAGCTACATACGAGTAGTTCATATTTTTTTTTTTTTTTTGTATTGAAGTTTTCTTTTCCGTTCATGTTTCTTTTTTTCTGGTATGTATACGAAAGTAGTCAAATAGTGCTGCAACAATTTGATGTAGAGGCAGGTCGCCACCACCTGCTACCTCTAAAACTATTCAGAAAATTGGACAACACAATTTTAACAATTTTGTTTTTGGTATTATCAAAATAAATGGCATGATATGCGATCAAAAATGAATATATAAAAAGTGTAAAAAGTAAGAGTGTACTATATTCGGCTGGGCCGAATCTAAAATACCCTTTACGATAGTCACGTATATATATATATATATATATATATATATATATATATATATATATATATATATATATATATATATATATATATATATATATATATATATATATATATATATATATATATATATATATATATATATATATATATATATATATATATATATATATATATATATACAAATATACAAATTTGAACAATATATGCTCGGATACAAGTATATGGACCGACATCGGGGAAAGTATACTTTTGCCTTGTAGTCAACATTCTAAAATGGAAATCTTTCTCGGAAATTTTCATGCCAACATCGGTTTAGGCTATATCTCGGTTAAATATGAACTAATATCGGAATTTCCCATTTTCTGTATTTTTATGTATATAGTATATATTACAAATTTGAGCTATATATGCTCGGATATAAGTATATGGACCAACATCGGGGAAAATATATTTTTGCCTTGTAGTCAACATTCCAAAATGGAAATCTTCCACGAAAATTTTCATGCCAACATCGGTTTAGGCTATATCTCGGTTAAATATGAACTAATATGGGAATTTCTCATTTTCTGTATTTTAATTACCGCGTTTTATAATCAAAACTGATTTCAAGAAATTTTTCACTAAAAATCGGCTTAGACTATATCTCGGGTGTATATGGACCGATATCGGGAATTTCCATTTTCTCTATTTGGTAACCTCTTTTTATAATCAGAACTGCTTTTAATAACTTCTTTTAAGCAAAAAAAATGTTTAAATTTGCTTACGCTACATTTTCATTAAAAAAAATCCGTTTAGGCTATATCTTGGGTATATATGGACCGTTATCGGAAATTTTCATTTTCTGTATTTTAGTAACCTCCTATTATAATCATAACTGCTTTTAAGCAAAGAAAAAAATAAAAAAAATTTATGGAATAATCGGTTTAGGCTATATCTCGGGTATACATATACCTATAGACCGATATTGTAATTTCTTATTTTTTGTATTTTAGTAACGTCCTCTTATTACTAGAATAGCTTTTAAGCACAAAAAACTGTTCAAGTTCGCTTATGCGATATATTCATGAAAAATCGGTTTTGGCTGTAACTCGGGTATATATGGACCGATATGGGACCGATTTGTATTTTCTGTATTTTAGTAACCTTTTTTCATTACCAGAACTGATTTTAATAAAAAAAAAATCTTAAGTGTGCTTACGCGTCATTTTCATGGAAAAATCGGTTTGGACTATATCTCGGGTATACGAGTATATGGACCGATATCGGAAATTTTCATTTTCTGTATTTAAGTAACCTTATCGTATAACCAGAACAGCTTTTAAGCAAAAAAAAAATGTGCAAGTTCGCTTACGCGACATATTCTTGAAAAATCGGTTTAGGCTATATCTCGGACCGATATCGGGCTTTTTTTGGCTTTTAATTGCCACGCTTCATAAGTGTGTGAAATTTGAAGCAAAACAAATAATTTTCTTTCAAAATGTTTATACAGAACTGCAAAAAATAATGTCTTTTTTCGGAATTTTGGATATATTTCAGCTATATGTGCACCGATTTTACTGAATTTCAATACCAAAACCATGAATCGATGGGGTAATAGAATAGAAAAAAGTTTCTAACTCTAATGGTTTTCTCAGAAACGGTATTTCAACGACCGACAGACGGACAGATTGTGATTCAGAATATATGTACTTTATAGCGCTGTAAATAAAAATTGTAGAAATTACAAACCGAAGCACGGACTTATATATACCCTTAACATTTTTGTGAAGGGTATAAAAATATTGAGAATGTTTCTTTCCTACATAGGTAGCTTCAATATCAATATATTTTATTTTTTTATTATATTTTTTTCGATTTTTTTTTTTTTTTTATCTTGGACCAGTACTCAGGCGATGACCCCTACATATGCAGTGCATTAAATGCTGTATGTAGTTTTTTATTAAAGACAAATATGATTATAAATAGCTTGTTTTCTATGTTTCCCAGCTATCTATATGTCGACATTTCATAGGAACTACCCTAATCATCAGTAGACTTTGGAAATTTTTGAAAGATATTCTCAAACATTCAGCTTTATATCCCAACAATCCAAATAAATTGCTGAGAATTTAAAAAAAAAATGCTCTAATAATATCTGTCAAAACACAAAAAACAAGCTTTTCTATTTATAAACGTCTCTAACATTTCTTTACACCTTTCAAACAAATGAACAACCGTTGGTTGCTAAGATTTGCTTTTTTAATTGTTTGACAAATATGATTTTTTTTTTTGTTTTATTTAAGAATGATTTACTTTACTTGTTAATAATCATATTGACGATTTTTTTTTTCTCCGAATTTTACGATTTTAAGCCAGATTTATCTGGCAACTATGGTCGTCGCACTAAACAACTTCAATGAATAGTGAATTATGTGGAGAATACGAATATATTGGGAGAACGGTTAATTAAGTGTCTCTGAACTTCTTGGCGATAAAATACACCAGACAATTGCTTCTTTAAGTTAAAACAGGTTTTCTTCAAATAATTTTATACAACCGATAGATTGTTATTTTTATTGGAGTCACTTGTGTGATGGCTTGACTGCTGGCAGGCGATACGAAATATAAAAACTGTCAAAATTATTAATTAAATAAATGAATGGTTTGATGAATTTATAATTGACTAAATTAAGAAGAAATTTTTATGTTAAAAGTGTGTTAAAGTTGGTGTGAACTATTTTAGTTATGTATCTTTGTTATTTGATTTTTGAAATGAACTTGTACATAAGCATCGCATCGAATGCAATAAAAAAATATGCTGAACCAAAGGGGGTACGAAAATTAAGGCAGGATTTGAATTAAATAGAAAACACAATTTTTAGTCTTTTGATTTCAATTCAATCGTAAAGTATGTAAGATAAAGTTATTTATCAAATAAAACAGCGCGTAAATTTGAACTTTGTAGATGTAGCATTGAATCTTCCATCGCCTTTAAACCACGGATGGATCATTGAATCTTCTTCTTCAAATCACGTGTGTTTCGTGTATGAAAGAAATAGCTTTCATTGCAAACACGGCAAAATTCAACTTTTAAATGCAGGAGATGGCATTTATAATGTAATGAATTCATCAATTTTCTTTGTTTTTTTAATAAACAGCTTAAGAATTAAATATTTTGTTAAGCAGAAATTTGTGAAATTTGAAGTTTTTCTTTAACTTTGTCTTATTGTTTTTCTTCTCTTTCCAGGTAAGACACTAAACAATTTTTACAAATGGCAGGTATTAAGTTTTTAATACACAAACTGTAAGTATGACCACCTCTAATATTTAAGCACTTCCTTTTACGTTATATCTACTACATTGCAGAGCAACTTGGCATTGTTCATTGAATTTAAAAGATCTTGCAATGCAACTAATCGTTTCTTGTTGCTGCCACAAAAAATTACTTAAATGATTTATAATTTAACAAATTTCGTACACATATTGCTGTCAATGAATTTTTTTTTCTGTGCCAAAACAAATACTTTAGCACTGTCTGGCTGTTAGACATCGTTGATATTAGAAACCTCCATGTCTATTTTAAGCAAATGTGCCTCATTCACATGCGAAATTCAAGGCAATTTTATTTCTTTTACGAACTCTCATGATGTAGTGATCTAGTGATAATAGTTTGTATATATGTATATATATATATATATATATATATATATATATATATATATATATATATATATATATATATATATATATATATATATATATATATATATATATATATATATATATATATATATATATACATATATACATATCTGAACAACTTCGCGACCTTTAGTTGGTGGTGGTTCGCAAGCAGGCAGGTGCCCACACATGTCTCCCAGGATAAAGATATTCAAATTGCTCCTCGCTATACAGGACCTAATCCTACCTTGACCCACGTGTAGCAGCTTGTAGCCTTCCCTTCTTTCTCCACAAACCCTGCCCATACATAGCCAGGGTTCCTGAACCAAGATAACATCATCCGCTTTCTCCGCGATCCGGAGAAGCAATGCAGCCGAAGCTGCCTTCGAATGTTGAAGGTTAATTTGTGTTACCTTCACCATTTTTTCCCTCATTATCCACGATTATGACGTCGACGTCCTCTTGGTGGTCCTGATCAGATACCATCGTCGTCAACATGCCCGAAGAACTCTCCTACCAACTCCGAGTTGGAAAGGGCGTCCTCGCACGGACATGCTTTCCACACCAGGATCCAGATCCTCCCGAATCAGGCAGCCTCTGTCGTCACCGTGGTATACTCGGAGAAAGATTGCATCGAAACAGAAATACATTTTCTACTTTCTAGCGCATGGTGGCGCCAGTGACTTCTGAGTCAGCAGGATGGTGACATTTCTCGAATTGCCCTTTGGTTCGGAGACCCTGACAATCATGGGTAGGTAGATAAGAGTTTAATAATTTTTTTTTATAAATAGGACAGTAAATATTCATATGAACTTATGCTGCTGTTAAGTTCGGGTAAAGATTTTTCGGAAACTTACTCGTACTGTCCCTCCGGGGTGACGAATACGATAATTGTTTTCCGAGGATCAGTTTAGGAGAATTATTAGTAAATATAAAATTAAGAACTGGTTGTTCAGTGACAGAAAATCCTGTATAAACAACTGAGATTATAACAATTACATTTATGTGAAAAATATGCGGCAAACATTAACGTAAAAATAATTTAAGAACTCGGTGGCTGAGTTGGTTAAGCGTATTAAAAATACATCATGTTCACATGATTCCGAGTTCGAATCCCAGTGGGTGCTGATGATTAGTGTAGCGATTACGAAACAGCTAGTTGTCCCTCAGCTATTTGGTACTCAATTATTTTTTTTTCTGTGATTCTTTGGAATTATTGTTTCACAGCTCGACTCGAACTCACAGCTAATTAATTAATATCGGGAAATATTAATGTTTGTCCAGTCATCAGTACCCTCATCTTACTCATGTTATACAACACAACTGCCTATTTAAAAACCCATGACTTAACACTTTTCTTTACAAGTTTATCTAAAAAAGTATATATTTAATGTAATGAACTCCCACCACATGTGGGGTACTTGTTAGATCAAACAAGTAAGAGTGTAGTATATTCGGCTGGGCCGAATCTAAAATACCCTTCACGATAGTCACGAATATGTATAGTATATTAAAAATGTGACCTAAATATGCTCGGTTATATATGAACCGATATCGGAATTTTCTATTTTCTGTATTTTAGTAACCTTCTTTTATAACGAGAATTGCTTTTCAGCAAAAAAAAAAAAAAATTTTTTAATGGAAAAATCGGTTTAGGCTATATCTCGGCTATATATGGACCGATATCGAAAATTTTAATTTTCCATATTTATATAACCTTATATCATTACCAGAACTGCTTTTGAGCACAACAAATTGTTTAAGTTCGCTTACGCGATATTTTCATGAAAAACCCGATTTAGGCAATATCTCGGGTATATATGGACCGATATCAGAAATTTTAATTTTCTCTATTTTCGTAACCTTCTTTCATAACAAGAACTGCTTTTCAGCAAAAAAAAAAAAATGTTATTGGACAAATCGGTTCAGGCTATATCTCGAGTATATATGGACCGATATCGGATATTTTCTTTTTCCATATTTATATGACCCTATTTCATTACCAGAACTGTTTTTAAGCAAAAAAAGATGTCTAAGTTCACTTACGCGACATTTTCATTAAAACCGCAGTTTAGGCTATATCTCGGGTATATATGGACCGATATCGGAAATTTTCATTTTCCATACCTATATAACCTTATTTTGCTATTAGAACTGCTTTTAAGCAAAAAAAGTTGTTTTAGTTCGCTTACGCCGCGTATTCATGAAAAACCCGGTTTATGCTATATCTCGGGTATATATGGACCGATATCGAAAATTTTCATTTTTCATATTTATATGACCCTATTCCATTACCAGAACTGCTTTTGAGCACAAAAAAGTTGTTTAAGTTCGCTTACGCGACATTTTCATGAAAAACCCGATTTGGGCTATATCTCGGGTATATATGGACCGACATCGAAAATTTTCATATTTATGTAACCTGATTTCATTACCAGAACTGCTTTTGAGCACAAAAAAGTTGTTTAAGTTCGCTTACGCGGCATTTTCATGAAAACCCCGGTATAGGCTATATCTCGGGTATATATGGACCGATATCGGAAATTTTCATTTTCCATACTTATATAACTTTATTTCATTACTAGAACTGCTTTTGAGCAAAAAAAAAAAGTTGTTTAAGATCGCTTACGCGACATTTTCATGAAAAACCCGATTTGGGCTATATCTCGGGTACATATGGACCGATATCGGAAATTTTCATTTTCCATATTTATGTAACCTAATTTTATTACCAGAACCGCTTTTGAGCACAAAAAAGTTGTTTAAGTTCGCTTACGCGGCATTTTCATGAAAACCCCGGTCTAGGCTATATCTCGGGTATATATGGACCGATATCGAAAATTTTCATTTTTCATATTTATATAACCCTATTTCATTACCAGAACTGCTTTTGAGCACAAAAAAGTGGTTTAAGTTCGCTTACGCGACATTTTCATGAAAAACCCGATTTCGGCTATATCTCAGGTATATATGGACCGACATCGAAAATTTTCATTTTTCATATTTATATAACCCTATTTCATTACCAGAACTGCTTTTGGGCACAAAAAAGTTGTTTAAGTTCGCTTACGCGGCATTTTCATGAAACCCCCGGTCTAGGCTATATCTCGGGTATATATGGACCGATATCGAAAATTTTCATTTTTCATATTTATATAACCCTATTTGATTACCAGAACTGCTTTTGAGCACAAAAAAGTTGTTTAAGTTCGCTTACGCGACATTTTCATGGAAACCCCGGTTTGAGCTATGTCTCGGGTATATATGGACCGATATCGGAAATTTTCATTTTCCATATTTATGTAACTTAATTTTATTACCAGAACTGCTTTTGAGCAAAAAAAGGTTATTTAGCTTCGCCTGTGCGACATTTTCATTAAAATCCGATTTGGGCTATATCTCGGGTATATATGGACCGATATCTGAAAAAAAAATTTTTTGTCTTTTAGTCACCATGCTTAATAAGTGTGTGAAGTTTGAAGCAAAACGAACAACTTTTGTTTTCAAAAATTTTCATACAAAAATGCAAAAAAAAAATGGCTTTTTTTGGAATTTTGAATATATCTCAGCTATACGTGGACCGATATTACTGAATTTCAATAGCAAACCCATGAATCGATGGGGTAAAAGAATGGTGAAAGAAAAAATTTTCTAAGTCTAATGGTTTTCTCAGAAACGGTATTTCTACAGCGGACAGACGGACAGACGGACAGACGGACAGACGGACAGACGGACAGACGGACAGACGGACAGACGGACATCGCTTAATCGACTTTTCCATTAATTCTGATTCAGAATATATATACTTTATAGGGTCGCAAAAAAAAACTGTAGAAATTACAAACGGAATCACAAACTTACATTTTTGTGAAGGGTATAAAAAAGTAAAAAATAGGAAAACAAGCAGCCAGATAATAAATGACAAGCTGAATAGAAAAGCACACAACTAGCAAAAAAATCATATAAAATAAACAATTCCACACGTGCCTCATCTCTTTTTGTGTTGAAGCATGCAGCATTTTATGTGCAATGTTGCACATCATCAGTTCCATTTTTCCTTCTGGCTAGTAAATGCATTATGTTTTATGCTTTTAACAAACACGACTTTAGCGCACAGATGTACAAACAATTTGATGTTACAAATAAATAATAAATAAAAAGGAAAAATTTTTTATACAAAGATTATGGGATTATATTGTACTTAAATCGCATAAAGTTTACTAAAACTGAAGTCAAAAACAACATATTTTCCCTTATTATGTTCACCATTCGTACATTCCTACCATGAAAAGTCTCATTTCGGTTATGAAAGTTTCATTAAAATGATGCAAATTTAGCGTAGCACTACTTTATTATTTTTCACACTTCATTAATATTACGAAAATTGTTTCATTGGTGTTACGAAACACTTTTGCATGAAAATGTAAGAATATCGTTATAGCTAGTAAACAGTGTAGTAAATATAATGAAAATATTTCATTTTATTAATGTAAGACTTTAGTAACAGTTACGAAACAACAGGGTTAAAATAAAGGGCATATTTGTATACGAGTAAATGTAAGACTTTTACTATACACTCGATGACTAATTTTGTAGAGTGCTCGTCTAACAGTCTGGAAGTTGCAGGTAACTTTATGTGGTTAAGAGTTCTGCCACTGACTCTATGTGTTACTGCAGTCAAGAAAAATAGCACCGTAGTTTTTGTGCTTTTTAAAATAAAATAAAATAAAATTTTTATTTTTGCAATATTTTTCCTAGATAAACAAATTTCATTCTATTTACGATTGTTATATATATAATCTAACAATTTTCATAACCCAACTGAAGATTTACGTTGGTCCAAAAAGAACGACAAAATCGTAACACTAATGCAAAACATCGTTATATATACGAAAGCTTTTCTATCGGTGCAGTGTTCCAGTGTATACATATATCGTTTTCTCCTCTTTCTAAGTGCGTCTAAGTCTAAGTAAGTAAGAAGTCTTATATAAATTTTAAAAACAAAGTTGGCTTATTAATCCCTATCCCTAGGACTTTGCCTAAAAGAGCAATTATCAGTATTTCTTCTGCTCTTCTTTTGGCAGAAAAAGTACACATAAGAAATGTCTAGCATTCTAGATTCAATAAATGAGAAACAAAACATTATTGGAGTACGTTTTGAAATATTTGGGTTTTTATGTGCTCATGTTTATTTAATTTAATAACAAAATCTTGAATTGTTTTAAAAGAGAAATAATTTTTAACATAATTTTTTACATATGTGCATACCAGAGATCTGCACCGGTGCACCGCAACCATAAGTACTCCCGTTGTTTACCTCATCATTTTCACATCCGAGTAGTTTAAACATTCTTAAAAATTGATGACGTGGTATTTATACGTGTTGTTCGTTTGCGAAATCTTGATACATCAAAAATGTATCTAATCACTTTCGTATTTCTCAGTATTTTCTATTTTCGTTTCTAATCGTTTTCTTAATAATACATACATGCCGTCGTCACAAAATTAACATGTAAAACAACACTCTCGACGAATTCTTTCGTTGTGTATATGCGTCACCTTTTATTTAACATTAAATGCGGGTGACAGATTTAATAATTTACAACCATGTTGAAGGTTTTGAAAGTAAACGTACTGAATGATGATTTTAATTTTATGTTTGCTGAAAAATTTTAAACGAAAATTCAACTCAAACAAAATTTTTCCACAATTGGTTAAGAGTATGTGTAAATGTACATTTATTGTGGTTGTGGATTAAAACCAAGAAATAAAAATTATTGTAAATGAAAGAACATAAAATAAAAGAAATTTGATGAAAATGTGCTTCATAAAAGAGAAATCTATTTTTTAAAGTAAATGTTATTATTTTTACCGGTTTTATACTAAATAAAATATGTTTATACATTTTCTACGAAACACGATTGCCAAAACATGATGTTTTAAAACGCCGCGCTCAGTAAGAACACGTTTACCGAGTGTGAGTGAAGCTACGTACACACGGTTGTCAGATCTTACAATATTGCCACTAAAATTGTCTGAAAATGTATTACAGTCGTGTGAACTGCCAATTTTTAACTTACAACGTTGTCAGAAAAACCATTTTCAATCAATTGTAAGACGACAATGTTGTCAGGCATCTGACAATCGTGAGAACACTCTTCGTCGCCATTGCCAGATAATTGGCTGGTATTGTAAGCTCAGTTTTAGTTGTCAGATGTATAAAATTAATGCACCTGACAATGTCATCATTGTCAGAAAAAAGTTTGATGGGCAACACTGCCCATCATATCGTTGTTGATATACATAAGTGGCAATGCCTTACAACATGTCTGGCAATTTTTTTCATCTAACAATCTGACAACTGCTTGAACTGACAATTTTTGTTGTCAGATGAATTATTTGTCAGACCATTGTCTGACAATGAAATTGTAAGATTTTCTTACGATCGTCTGAACACACAATTTACTTCTGCGGAACAATTTTTCATCGTCACTACATTGTCAGAATATTGACAGATCTTACAATATTGTAACATCTGACAACCGTGTGTACATAGGTTGAGCAAATACATAAAACTGAACATACATACTCTCATGGGTAAGAAAAATGTGTGACTGCAAATTCTTACATACAAATATTATGTTCGTTGTTGTTAAAAAGAAGTACGAGCTCGATTGCCGAATGTGGAAAATATAATTGAGGAAGCAAATCAAGCAGCCACCGCATACAAACATGATTGGGTATGTTATATACTCTAATTAACAGAAGCAAGCGAGTAGAAAACATACTTGTGTAAACAATATGCGGTGACCAATCACACCGCAACTCGATTTAAGACGGGTGAACTTAGATCATTAAAAAGGCACCGGTTGCAGATCTCTGGTACATACGTATGTATATTTTTCTTTCATGGACTATCTTTTTATACATTTATTAATTTTTCGTTTTTTTTTCTTCACATCTTTTTTATAAATTGTACATTTATTTGCTTTTTGAAAACTACTCAAACGTGATTTGTGTTATTATCCTTAAATTGTGTGCTTTACTTGTTTATAACTATTTTTGTAATCCTGTTATTAAATCGTTCGTACGATATTGTTTCGCTTAAATTCAAACCAACCGCACATGACAATAAAACAAAAGCTCCTGTTGTCTGTGCAACATGTACTTACATTTTATTGAACAACAAAGGCCAGAACAACACAAAACAAAAGAAAGGAATGAGAAAATAAAAACAAAACAGCAAAACACAACAACTGTCAAAAGCGTACTCCTTGTTTTTCAGTTTCTCACGAAATCTGTCAAGACGTAGCAGGCAAAACTGAGGCACGTATTGGATGGTGTTTGACGTTGGTGCTTTAACGTGCACAAAAAGCATCCTGTCAATTAGTTTCTTTATACTTTTAAAATTATTTTTTTCTAACTGTTTAAGATGATATTTAAACGCTTTATTTAAATTTAGCACAAAAAAATTCCATGTCTTCGTTGTAGAAAGTTCAAATTTAAGATTTCTTTGGCATGCAGGAATATACTAGAGTCCCGTATGTGTTTTTCAGTATGTAACTGGGAGTCATCACCTACACCAATACCTAAAGTAGTTTTTAATTGGCGTATAAAATCAATAGACTCTAAAATAAAAGCTTTTGAGCAGCTTCGCAAAATAATTTTTATTTAGTATATGATATATAACAGCAATAATTCAAATCTTAATTAAAAAAATTCATACAAAAATTGGACTGCTCCTTACTCCAACCGTAATGGACGATGTTAATTGTGAGTCATTGTTATGGTATTTCCTGGAGGGATCCATTGGAATTAGAGGAAATACATATTATTACTTATCCTACCGACTGCACCAAAATATTATGGTATTTCTTGGAGGGTTCAATGGGAATCGCAGGAAATACTTCTTATTATTTTATTATATAATTAGTTTATCCTGGATTTATTTTTATTATGGTGTTATCTAATATAAATAAAACCTCCTTCTATTCTCTTTTATCACTCTTTAATCTTTTTATTATATTTAGGTGCTGTTATTTAACTGATTCTAATTAACTGCTCTTAATTCACTGCCCTCAACTTTAATTACTTGCCTTCCTTTATATCTGCAGCTGTTATCGTAGCGCTGCCTGGAGCTATAGCTGAGCTTGCCCGAATTCATTACCCCCACCAATATTCCATCCTATCAGCAATTTCTATAGTTTAGACCATTTCCGGGTTGTAGCAGTTTTTGCTGCCTTGCAATATTGGGCCTGACCCCATATTTGTTATTCAAGCAGCAGTTGATGGTTGCTATTTTGCAATATTACTAGCTTAGGGAAGAAGTGAGTTCTGACTCATTCTGAGTTATACCTTCAAGTTTTTGCCCAAGTTAATTTGCCATTTCTTTGATTCAGTGTTTGACAAATTCAACCATGGAGACATACACAACTGAGCAGCACATTAGGAAGCTGTTTATGAAAACAAACGTTCAAATCGAACAGCATTTCGTGAAAGTCTTAAAGCGGAATTGCAGCGTTTGGGCAAATAAGAATCCACGAGTGATTCTTGAAAATCCGATGCATCCACAAAAATTACTGTTTGATGCGTTTTAAGGGCTGGCGACATCATCCGGTGTTACTTCTTCGAAAATTAGGTCGATCAAGCACTTACCGTGAATGGTGTCCGCTATTATAGGACTATAACGAACTTTTTGTGGCCCGAATTGGAGGATATAGATGTGAACAGTATGAGATTTCAATACGATGGTGTCACTTGGCACACAGCCCAAGGATCAATGGATCTTTGAGCAAGAAACGAAATGGCCATTTCATCTCACGTGGTAGTGATGCTAATTGGCCGCCACGATTATGCGTTTCGTTACTGTTGGACTTTTTTCTTTGGGGATTTTTAAAAGAAAAAGTATATTTTAATAAATAAGCCAAGAATAATTTAAGAGCTAAAAGAATAAGAAATTCATTTACATCAGCACCGGCCTTGACGGCCTAATCTGATGATTACTCACAATTTCCATGTATGTATCTTTCACAGGTTGCAACTTGTGAGCCACACAGGTCGCGGCTTTTGCCATAAGTTTGTAGCCATATGAACAAACACCTGGCTGAAAAGTTCTAGCTTTTTAGTACCTCTTGTATGCAATTTCCAATACAGTTACTGGAAGATTGGCTTAATGAGTTGGTGAGCCGAAGTCCATCAAGAGTATTAGACCTTAACCTACCCACTTTTTAAGACTCATTCCAGCTACTAAGAGGTTATTATTGCTGAAGTCAAGCTCATCAGATTTAATATTCGTAATACTCTATATTCATAGAATTCATGATGTCTCTGTCATGCCTACAATCTTAGAATCTTAGAAAACAATATTTTCTCACTCCTACCAACTCAACGCACCTCAAGGGCATTCTCGCGTGAGAAGTGCTTCTTGCAAGTCTAAAACGCACATATCTTAACCCAAGCGTAGTATCAATAATAACCACCGTACTGTATTATAAGATATGGAAACATAACATGCTATCGAGATATGTACCCTTCAGTACTTCTTGCCAAAATTTTACTTTACTTAAAGAAAGCTAAGAATATTGACCTCCTATCTAGTTCTCAATCCAAAACCACTTACTATAAGTAGTTTCAGTTGCTATATCCCTACTCTACCTACTTATCGAATGAATCCAGCCTGACCACACCTACGTCCAACGTCTTTTGCCAACAATAAATTCTAGATGTTAGACTCGAAAAATAAGTGTGGCTTTTAATATGTATTGTTATGAATTTGAATTACTTCTAACCTACTGCGCAGCCGTGGATCTGCTTGTTATAGATCCACATAAACAACACATAGCAAGAAAACATAATATACGGACAAACATACATAATTTAAAAAACGCAAAATTTCAAATAAATCAGCCTCCCATGAATTTATTGTTTTTGTTGCGTTCGTATTGCTTGCTGCTGTTGCACTCTTATTGTTTGTTATTGTTTCGTTCTTATTGTTTTGCAAGCATGAGTGTGTGAAGGCCTCATTAGTTTTTACTTTCAGTTGCCGTTCTGTGACGTTCTTTTCTGTAGCAAATATTTTACAATTACTTTTTCTGTGAAAAAGTTCAGCTGCTTTTTACAGTAGAGCATGAATAAAAGAAAAACATTGGAATGAAGAATAAAATATGTACATAAATATTATCTTGTGTGAAAAAACAAAAAAAGAAACAAATTAATAATTTAGAAATGGTGATCAAACAGTCCACTTCTTTCGCACAATCTGCAGAGTTTATGACACTTCTTACAGAAAATATATTTTTTTCCTCGCTAAAATAATATTCTTTTGGTCATCCATAGTTGCTTAATTATTAAAGATGTATTAACTTTTAAAAATCTTTAGTTGAAACAAATTTTTTTAGCTTTCGACAAAAAAATTATATACATTTGAATAAAAAATTAATGTTTCCATACCTGAAAAAAGTAACACATACACATATCTGGCCGTCACTTAACGTTTAATTCTATTTTCAACAGATTAGACCGTAACAGAACAAAACGTAAAAGTGAAAACAAACCATGTACATATAGTTTATATTGAACAGAAACAAAACAGCTGATTCAGAACGGAAAAGAACGTACAAACTAATTCTGCCTTGAGTGTGCGCATGTGTGTAGCAATTATATTTGTGCATTTTCGTTTGGAATTATCACTAACTAGAAGCCTCACGAACAATGTACAAGGTAAAAAGAAATAAAAATAGCAGACAGATCATCGACAGAGTTTAATTTTATTAATATATAAAATAGTTAGAACTGGAACAGTAAATATAGCGTGTCCCATTAAACTAAAACATTAGTTTTGTTATAGTAATTTTTATTCATAACGCCAATGCTAACCTCGGTATCCAGTCCATAATAATTTACCAATACCGTTAATTGCAATTGAGACTACTTTTATGGAATACTTATGTATGTATTTACTTCAGCTCTACAAAAAGCAATTTGTTAACAATTTTTATTTCTTGTCATTCATTTGGCACACCTCGGAAATATTAAATAAAAAATTGAATTCCTACCCCCATTTATACGTTGATTAGTGTTTGTGTGGGAGGGAGTTATATTCACGCCGTTTTTATTAATGCAAAATCACAAAAACAAATGTTTCAATATACTCGTATGCAAATTTATTACAAACATTCCAGCCATCATTCATAACAAATATCGTTAATTGAAGTGTTAAAGGCTGAAAGACCCCACACAAGATTATGAATATGAATTAAGTTATTTCAAATTACTTAGAATCGTGAATTATGTGCAGTTTGCAGAACACGTAAGAGTGACTAGTCTAGATACTTTTTTTGAAATGAACTAAAAAAAATTCATACAAATTTTCTAAAGGTGTTGCGCACTCTTGTTCTCTAAACAGTGCTTTAAGTAAATAACTGAAGCCAATCGATCACCTGAATACTGCGCTGAAAAAGCTTAAATTTTACTGCAGAAGGTCCAGTA
This sequence comes from Thecocarcelia acutangulata, assembly GCA_914767995.1. Classification (NCBI taxonomy): domain Eukaryota; kingdom Metazoa; phylum Arthropoda; class Insecta; order Diptera; family Tachinidae; genus Thecocarcelia; species Thecocarcelia acutangulata. The sequence continues at coordinate 30,343,947 of OU612094.1, read as the reverse complement.
TTAAAATAATTTTTCTTAGTTTAATATTTTCTTTGATTTTTCCAATCTTACTGACGATATGACGTAAAAATGGCTGGCATTTGAAAGCTATAAATTTTGTTTGAATAAACTTATTGATTATGATTTCTAACGTGGTTTTGTCGTCGGCTGAGGTAGCAAAGCGAAGTCCAGGGTCTACTTACGGATCCACGAACCTCTAGTAATAAACAAAACATGATTTTCCTCTTTGAAGCTTAAATTAAATCTCTATATCGCAGGTACCCCGATTGTGGCGAGAGTGATACGAAGATACACACGACCCATCCTAAAAGGAATTCTCTCCGGCAACCGTTGTTATACCGAACCCGAGAGGTTTCCTACCGTACCCGATTCGAATGTATGCCGAGTAAAACTGCTAGACCGAACTTGAAGCTAGTCCATACGAAGATACACCCGACCCATCCTAAGAGGAACTCTCACCAGCAACCGTTGTTGTACCAAACCCGATATGTGTCAATACGAAGATATGCATCCAACACGGCCGCAAACAATCATCACTGCAGATTAGAACCACACGAAGAACAGACGAAACAAAAGTCGAACCGCAAGCATCCTGAGACTAAACCTATCATTGTTATTATCTTAAATGCTGAATAAAGAGAATTTTGGATTATTGTAAGCCTCAAAGATCCTGTCTTTTTAATTACTTAAGCTTAGTGGATCTTTAAGTAGACCTTGGACGTCACATTGCTACCTCAGTCGACAACAAAACCACTTCACAGACTATTATTAATATATATAGGATCTTGTTTTCCAGCCGATTATATTATTTCACATACGTACTCAAAGACATTAGGGTGGGCCAAAATTAGCACACAGGATTACTCACGACAATCAAGATTTGTTGCAGCGAAAATAATTTTCAAAAATAATTGGGGTAGAAGACCAAGTTCGTGCTTTCACTCGTAAACCAAAAAAATTTTTAATCTCAAAAGTATACGTAAGTAAAAGAAAGCAATAGTGTTCGTATATTAACTGCTGGCTCTCTTCTGATATCTATCCGAAAATTAAAAAACTTGATTTTATTTTATTCAAATGTCAGTTTTTTTTATCCTGCGCCGGTTGTTTGTGACTGACAAATAAAGGGTGTCCCAAAATTAACGCTAGATTTTAATTAAATAGGAAAGATTTTAATTAAATAGAAGCCTTTTGATTTTTTATTGAATAATAAAGTAACTATATAGAATAGGGTTATTTATGGTATAACACAATAGGCAAAAGACTTTGTATGCAGATACGCACTCATTTGCCAACATTTTCCATAACCATTTTGCATCCATGTAGCTGATTTTTTTTTATCTTGGATCAGTACTCAGAGGATGGTAGGGGTCATCCCTACCTGCAGTGCTTTGTACTAGAAAAATAGACTATGAGGTGAATGAAAAAGTGAGTAGTTTGACTTGGACGTATCAATAATAACACAGAAATACCAAAACAAATGTTATCACTGGACTGGAGGAAATTGCATACGTCTGCTTTGACTGGAGCTTCTTTCACGACGCCAACTAAAGAACTTAATACGATTATGCATTGGCTGCCGTCTGATCTGATGGTCAAGAAAGTGACATGTGCTCGGCGATCAGTCTAAAAGTCAGTGGGATGTGAAAGGAGAATGTTCAGCTCTAGCGGTAAGAGGTTTGAAGTAAATTTGTGGAGCACGGTCTTAGTAGCGGCCCAAATGGACCGCCAAGAGAACGTGCTTGAGATCTTAACAGATGGATCCAGGCCGTACCTTGCAGTTGGTGGAGGCATCTTCATCCCCCAGTACCTGAGAAGGATCAGTTTTAGGCTATGTACTGAGTATAGAGAAACGCAGTTTGAAATTACAACTATAATGAGAGTAACTACGGGGGAAACCCCCGTTTTAATGCGCTTGCGGACGTCTATACAACGTCCAATTTGGCTCATGAATGCCGGATATATCTTAATAAGATAGCGAGACATTCAAACCTGGAGCTTTCCTGAATGCCGAGACATAGTGCAGGGCTCAAAAATAGCGGACGAACTGACAAAAGCCGGAGTTCTTTTATAGCAAGGGCACATTGATTGGATGGTAATAGTCTCAATTAAAAATTGTAAAAAAGAAGTGTAGCATCAACTCATAGGGGCTGTATAGGACAGATAATCTCATTAGGTTATCTGTCACATAGCAAGGCAAGTATACATGGCGTGTGTTTGATCCCAGAAGCACAACAGTCCTAACGTGTTTTCACTTCAGAACCGTTCGTGGCGTTGTAGCAGGACATTCTCACATGGAGACTCATGCGAGGAGATTAAATCTTTCATTTATTGAATTCTGTAGAAGTTGTAACGATAAAGAAGGGAGTATTCAGCACTTCCTCTGTCGATGTCCAAATCTTTGTTCTATGAGAGTACTGGTTTCATTCTACTGGTAGCCTGTACAACGTATACTTACGTTATCACAGCTTTTAAAATAACGGAATTAAATTAGTTAAAACTAATCAGTAACCAGTATATATGGTCAGATAAAAAAATAACCATTATTTTCAAATTTCGTGAGTTACATATGTTCGATTTTCGCACTTATTGTATTGTTGACATGGCAACAAAGTTATATATTTTAATGAGCATTATTAATATCACATCACATTAAATTATGAATTACATCAAATGTCCAATGAAGCAAAATCATGGCCATAGTGTTAATAGTTATTTCAAATGTCCATTTTAATTTTCCAAACTGTTTGAAGTGTTTAGTAGAAAACTGTCTGTCAATTCGTCTTAACAAGATTATACAATACCAGACCAGAAAATCACACTTTCGATTTGTTTCCGTCTCACTTTCATATTAATCTGTTTTATGATTAGCTTCTTAGGAACAACTTCAAATCAAATTAAAAAAATTCTGTTGTACTACTAACTTCTTAAGAAAAACCACAAATCGAATTAAAATAAAAAAAAAAAAAAACGAAAAAAAAAAAAAATTACTTTGTGCTCCGTGGTAACAAAATGAAACAAAAGCGAAAGTATCGAATTTCCATTCTTCAAATAAATAAATCTAGACTTCTAAACGATAATGAAGCACACAACAAAAACAAACAAAATTAAAATCGATCAAACATTTCATTTGGTGACAAAGATCTTGTGTAGCTACAGACAAATCATTTAAGCGGCATACGAATATGAGATTTAAATGCAATTCTGAGCTATGGATTTACTAATTTGTCAACCGCACACAAAAAAAAACTCGAATTTCAACCAAAATAAAAAAACAAATAACCATACACACAGAGAAAAAGTTGAAAATTGAGTAAAATGAGTTTATTTTTATTTACTTTCTTAGCAACTAATGTTTAATGTTATCTCACGTAGTTTGTCTACGCACGTAGTTGTGTGTTCCTTTCTCATAGAAAGAAAGAAATTTGTTTAGCCGTATTAGCAGTTTCATTGATTGACATTCACTGTATGTCATCAATAACAATCCGTATAAGAAACATTGAAAAACTCACTTGAAAAATAGATGAAATTAAAAAAACAAATTTGTGCTTTGAGTGTAACCATGCATTTTTTACTCTGCAGTATCTGCGTCTGGGTAATTTCATGGACTACCTTTTTACTATTGTGACAAAACATATTTCGGTTGTCAAGAAAAATTCTAGTCCATTAAACAATATAACTAATTTATATAATTTTGTATAGAGTGTAGAATTATTTCTAAACACATATCTGATAATGCGTGCAAGTCTCATATCGTAGCTATTTGCTCCGTGTACTTGTTTTTGGAACCGTTGACAGTTTGTTAAGTTTTCTGAGCCTCAAGTTTTTGTCTGCGCATATCAAATAACCATTTTGTTCTTGATCACATGTGAACAAATTCGAAATTATTTATAACAAAATGCACACAAGATTTTCATATTTTTAAAGTTCACTTCTTGAAACTACTACTTTGTTTTAGATTGACACTTGTTACTGGGCAATCAAGACTTCATGCGATGTGGAAGAAATTTGTTAATTACCATCTTTTTTTATACGAGTACATTTAGTTTAATTAGACTTTAAAAAGTAATGGATGGCTGCTTCTAATTAGGGGCATTCATATCAGCTCTCTTAAATCATCGATGAGAAACACGAGACAGTTAACAATTTGTAGGTTAAAATCTAATGAAATTCATTATTCGTATCTTGATCCTAGTTTTTCGACCTTTTTTTTAATATAATTGTTGTTTATATGAGCTTGAGGTAACTTGTTAAATTTTCCTCAAGAACACACACAAGGGGGTGTCGAAATATCGAACCATTAATAAACTAATAAGTATACAACAATTGACCCCAAGCTCGTATAAACAAAAATTATATTAAAAAAAAGGTCGAAAAACTACGATCAAGATACGAAACATTGAAATTCATTATTATAAACTCGATTTTCAATTCAAAACATATTATATTTATAGCGCATTTACACCAACTCAAAATCTAGTAGATTTAAATTAAAAGGTACGAGTACAACAAATTCTATATCGTTTACACCACCGTTTTTTGACATCTAGCAAGATTTCATTTTCACAAAAATAATTTATGCACTGAATACGCCACATTAAAGTATATATGTTTGTTGCAGCGTAGCATTCTTAAGTATTTTTTGAACAAAATCACAGTTGCACCGTTTGGCATTGAATAGATTCCAGGAGATTTTCTTCGGAATCTACTCATAAAGTAGATTTCATTTTGTATAAGAAATCTTCTCAAAATCTACTAGATTTGGCTTGAAATCTCAAATGAGCAGATTTCGCTTTGGTGTAAATAGATTATTATGCATTTCTTTGGGTATACAGGGTATGCCAGAACTCAACATCAAGCCGCAACCGGGTGATATTCAATGAGACGGAGATACGACGTTTAAATGCCTGCGAATGAAATAGATACTGTCGGCATACAAAGCAAATGGCTACGTTACCAGTCTGACACCAGCTAGTGGATTGGACGTTCAGGCCCCATGTCGTAGCCCATACGCTCTCTAGACTTAAATCCGCTGGATTTTTTTTTTATTATTGGAGCATTCTCAAAGAAAAAGTGTATTCAAAGCCCATTGATAGCGTAACCGAGCAGCAGCGTGGAAGAATTTTTCATGCTGCTGAGGACAACAACTCTCGAGGATATACCCGGCTAAGAAGTAGATATTTTTTTAGGAAGATGTAGGGCCTACATTTATATTAATAATAAAAAGTGTTATTTCCCTATCTAACTTTTATTGCAATAAACCTAAACTAAACCAAATCAAGATTTTTCATTATTTGATTTATTTTACTTACTTTTGTTGACTTTGCTAAAAGTGGCATCACTATCTATCTCGCTAACTAATGGCAAATATGTTCACTATCGATCTCTCTCATCATTTTGCCGTAAAATTAAGAACGTACCAAGAGCTTGCGCGTATAATAACTATTTAAACTGAGTATAATGGGTGTTGCAAAAATCGGGTAACTTGAGGTTTTTTTTAGTGTGAAACTAACAAGTATTGTACCATTTTATAATCCTGATTAAGTGCGCGAATATTTAGTGGCACTTGCCAAGACACTTTAGTACATTTGCTTTCAAAGAAGGACCTTTCACAGTCGACAAACTTTGCAAATTTTAAATTTATAGTTTAACAAATAGTCTTAATTCTAGAAAACTTGAGGCAATTGTGTCATTAGACACGGAAATCTTATTTAGGGTTAAATAAACAAAAATAATACATATTAGTCACAATAACCGAAAAATGCTTACAATTGGCCAAATTTCATGGTTTTTCTAAAATGCCCATAAATCTTAAACTGCATATGAGACAAATTTTTTTTCTTCTGATTTTTCTTATAATGGTTACCATCAATCCTGTCACCCTGTTTAGGCTTGACGTTGAGTTCTGGGACATCCTGCATATGTTATTCTGCGAAACTTCCTTCATGTTGAATTCAAGAACTCATTTGTAGAAAAATTTTGAGAAAATAATTTCTGACTTTAAAGGCTTTAATAGAGCTTCCTGCATTTAAAGGACCAATAAAAATCATGTAAAAATAAAAAATAATTAAAAATTTGTTGGTTTGTACATATGTAAAGTGTGGTTAAATTTCAAGGGCCGATGTTGATTTTGAATAAAACACAAACTATTTAGGAAATTATTGTACTTTTATTTTATTATGATATATTGGTATTACTCAATTATGTATGGAACAAAATATCGGCCAAATGGGTGCCGCGACCATGGCGGCACACCTCCATCCGATGGTCCAAATTTTCGATGACCCTGAGGCATAATGGAGGTTCTGTGCCGTTAATGTGCCGAATTATCTCATCCTTTAGCTGTTGAATTGTTGCTGGCTTATCGACGTACACCTTTTCTTTCAAATAACCCCAAAGAAAAAAGTCCAACGGTGTCAAATCACATGATCTTGGCGGCCAATTGACATCGCCATTACGTGAGATAACACGGCCATTGAATTTGTTGCGCAAAAGAGCAATTGTTTCGTTAGCTGTGTGGCAAGTGGCACCGTCCTGCTGAAACCACATACCGTCTACATCCATATCTTCCAATTCGGGCCATAAAAAGTTCGTTATCATCTCACGATAGCTAACACCATTCACAGTAACTGCCTGACCGGCCTCATTTTGGAAAAAATACGGCCCGATGATGCCGCCAGCACATAAACCGCACCAAACAGTCACTCTTTGTGGGTGCATTGGTTTTTCGACAGTCACTCTTGGATTCTTATTCGCCCAAATGCGGCAATTCTGTTTATTGACGAATCCACTGAGCTGAAAATGTGCCTCATCACTGAAGATGATTTTCTTCGAAAATTGATCATCATTTTCATAATAAGTCTGGATAACTTTAACACGTTGTTGGATTGTGTATCTCTCCATGGTTCAAATTGAGTAAGTCTGAAATAGAGAAATATCAAATCAAATTTGGGGAAAGAACTTGGCGTTTAGGTAAGGTTCACATTCAACATCGGCCCTTGAAATTTAACCACCCGATAGGTGTTTCACAGTCGCTACACTGTTCATCTTTTATCTTTTATTTGCTACAATTCTGGTAAATTTTCGTATATTGCAATAAATTCTTTCAAAGACTCTCACTCCAGCCAATTAATTTTCGAGTTCCATCAAACTCGCTTTTAATCGAGTTTGATGGTTTGTAGTGCGATAAGGTACCTTTTAATGGTCCGATAATCCTACATTTTTTCGACATATTTCATCCATTGCAGTAAGGATTATATGCTCTTGCAATATAATCTTAACGACAGCCAGCAGCTGTATTTTTGTGCACCTGATAATAGAAAATAAACTGACAGCTGATTTCGGTCGTCAGCACATCTTCTACAGACCCGGTTTGCTCGAATTTTTCCACGATTTTTGCGATTGTACGCACATTTGGACGATCAAATTGACCAAAAAAAATCACGAAGTGCACGATATGCATTTTGATTTGAACGCCCATTTTCATAATAAGTCTGGATAACTTTAACACGTTGTTGGATTGTGTGTCTCTCCATGGCTCAAATTGAGTAAGTCTGAAATAGAGAAATGTCAAATAAAATTCGGAAAAAAACTTGGCGTTTAGGTGTGGTTCACATTCAACATCGGCCCTTGAAATTTATCCACCCGATACATCGGGTTTTAGCTCGTTGGCTTAGTGGTTCAAGCAGCAGATCATGATACGTCATGACCCGAGTTCAAATCGCAGTGGGTGCTGATGAGTAGTGTAGCGACTACGAAACAGCTAGTTGTCCCCCAGCTTAAGATTTGATTATTACTTTTCTTGTCTTCTTCAATCAATAATTATTGATCACAGCAAATTTGTATTGTAAAAAATCGTACTTAAGAAAAAAAAAAAAAAAACTTAAGAAAGGAAAAACTTGAACAAAAACCCGATAAACATACATATGTACAAACCAAAAAATTTTTCATTTAAAAATTATAAAGTTCAACAAAAATTTAACAAATTAATAAAAAAAATATGTTTTCTCGAATTCTTTTATCCTAAAATAGTTCAATACTTTTGAATATTTGATTTCTTCGGTTAGAAATGACTGGAAAAGCCGCAAAAAAATTTCAAAAAATTGCTAGGAAGAGATTGGGGATATTATTGCCGAAACACATATTTTTATGCACAGCATACGCTTATCGTGCAGCACTTATTCATTTGTGTTATTTTGCCTTGCAAACCGCACAACACATTAGAGAGCGATTTTGTTTTTCAGTCGTAAGATTCGTCTGTGGAACAAGTTGCCTGCATATGTGTTTCCTCTCGCATATAACGTTGTAAGGATCCAAGCAAACATCCCCAAACCCTGCTCCCCCGTTCCTGGTCCTCAACCTATTTTCCTAGTTCCAGTACAACGCACTGCCTGCTTACTGTTCCAACATACCTATAAACAAACCCTGGTTTTGGTTTTTCTTCAATATTTTTTGTTTTTTATTTTAAATAAATTTTAACCCCAACTGTCAAATATTTCAAAAAAAAATTTTTTATTATTTTTTTTTTTCGTTTGTTCAAGCTAAGAGCGTCCAAAGAGTCATAATCAAGCAGTTACATACATATGTATATCAACTTAATAATGTTTCTGCACTTCAATAAGTTCTTAAGACATGTGGTCTTACACTTACAAGCATTTTCTCTTTTCTTTGACTTTTTCTTTTTTTAAATCAATAGACTGTTAATAATTGTTATAGATTAATGCATTAACACATTTTGCTGTATTTTTGCGTGGTCTCTTTTACGTTTTATTACGCTTCTTCGTTATACGAACGTGTGCAAGAAATACACAGTAGTGTTTTTCATTATAAGGTAACTACACCATCGAAATTTGAAAGCGGTTTGGCCACATATCAAACTGGCTTGTCAAGCAAGGCTTTTGATGAGAGTTTGAAGAAAATTTAAAACATTAGAATTTTTACTGATTTTACAGAAACTTGAATCTTGTACGAAGTGTGTTCGTAATTATTTTTAAGATTTTACTTATGTGTGCACAGAAAAAAAATTTTTCGTGTTCAATAACGAAATTTGTTGAATCAATTAACAATTGTAAAGAAATTCGTGGATTCAAACAAAAGTTTAGTAAAAATATTTATTGATCGAAAACAACTATTTCTTTAAGCAACAACATTTTATATTTATGTACGAGTATATAACGAGTGAATTTTTTGCTATTATCTTTTTGACAACACTAGTTTTGACAGCTCACGCACGTTTTGTATCTTGTGTCACTGTCAAACATCTTCAGTTTGGTCTATAATTTAATCATGAATCGTCTTACAAACGAACAACGCTTGCAAATTATTGAATTTTATTACCAAAATGCGTGCTCTGTTAAGAAAGTTCATCGCGCGCTTCTTCCATTTTATGGTCAGTTTAATCGGCCTACTGAGGCTTCTATTCGGGCTATTGTAAAAAAATTTCGCACCAAATTTACATTGTTTGACATTAAACCACCAACACGCTTACGTAGAGTGCGAACTGAAGAAAATATCGCAGCCGTATCGGACAGTGTTGGTGATGACCGTGAATTATCGATTCGGCGCCGTTCGCAGCAATTGGGCCTCTGTTACTCCACTACGTGGAAAATTTTGCGGAAGGATTTGGGTGTGAAGCCTTATAAGATACAGCTGGTGCAAGAATTGAAGCCAAACGACCTACCACAACGCCAAATTTTTGGTGAATGGGCTCTTGAAAAGTTAGATGAAGATCCACTTTTTTATCGAAGAATTGTGTTCAGCGACGAGGCTCATTTCTGGTTGAATGGATACGTGGACAAGCAAAACTGCCATATTTGGAGTGAAGAGCAGCCAGAAGCATTGCAAGAGCTACCAATGCATCCACAAAAAACATCATTGGGCCGTATTTTTTCAAAGATGATGCGAATCACAACGTTACTGTGAATGGTGAGCGCTACCGTGCGATGATAACAAATTTTTTTTTGCCCAAAATGGAAGAGCTTGACTTGCATGATATGTGGTTTCAACAAGACGGTGCCACATACCACACAGCACGCGAAACAATGGACCAATTGAGAGGCGAGTTCGGTGAACAGTTTATTTCACGCTTGGCCGCCCAGATCGTGCGATTTAACGCCTCTAGACTATTTTTTGTGGGGCTATGTTAACGCTAATGTCTATAGCGACAAGCCCGCTTCGATTGACGCACTGGAAGCCAACATTGCCAACATTATTCGTGAGATACCGGCCGAAATGTTGGAAAGAGTATGCAAAAATTGGACTAAGCGGACCATTTGAGGCGCAGCCGCGGCCAACATTTGCATGAAATAATCTTCAAACATTAAATTATATCCACCCAACTATCGATCCAAATAAATATTTCATGCATTTTTCTGAATTTTATGTGTTTTTTTTTTTTAAATTTCCGATAGTTCTTATAAAATCACCCATTATATGCATACAAAATTATTTCTTTCAGACAAAAATTTTTTGTGTATTTAACACAGAGATTAAATAAAAAAGGAAAGAAAATATTTTGATTTATTTATTCATGTTTGGGCCGGTGCCTTAAAGTCTATTTTGGGGTTACTCGACCGTGTGCAGGAGAGGGCGAAGAAGCTCATCGGTGACAGTATGGTATCCAACTCTATTGACTCACTGGAGCATCGTCGCAGTGAGGGGTGCGTTACTCTGTTCTATCGTTACTACAATGGATTTTGCTCTGACGAGATTAGGGATCTTGTTTCCGAAACTCGCACATTTTTACGTAGCACACGTTCATCGTCCAGAGCTTATTCATTTGTGGTCGATTGCCCGGGGAATCGTACTACGCATTACAGAGAGAATTCGTTTTTCAGCCGTACGTACGCTTCGTCTGTGGAATAAGTTGCCTGCAGACGTGTTTTCTGTCTGTTATAACGTTGGAAAGTTCAAGGCAAATGTTCACAAACACTACTCCCTCTTTCCCCCTCCTCACAACCTATTTTCCTAGTTCTGGTACAATGCACTGCATATGTAGGGGTCATCCCCTGAGTACTGGTCCAATATAAAAAAAGGAATTAATTGTTACTTCATGTTCATGTTTTTGTTTCAATTGCATGCGCCAAAGCAATATCTGAGCAACAAGTATCTATTCGCTCATTTTCCTGGTAAAAGCAAATTCATTTAAAAATATATTTATATATTTTTTGCGTCTAATTTTTAAATAAGTAACTAATGCCATACTGCATCAAATCAAATTTCATTAAAGTCAATAGGTTGGTCCCAGAAGAGCACGCTGAATTGTCACTTTTGCTTTCCCTGGGGGCAAATTGAATAATAATATTTTGAAATTCAATCGACGTTCTATATTTCGTCGAAATAGTTTATTTGCTGTAATCACCCGATTTTTTGCTTTTAAAGGTTGGTGCAACCAAAACCCACGATGTTAATTATAAATAAAACGGAAATTTTGCAGAGAATTATCTCAATATTTTTTTTATCAGCAAAGAAATAACTAGGACAAAATTAAAAACAGCTTGTTTTTTATCTTTCCTAGCTGTCTATATGTCGTCATTTCATTTTAGGAAGGTAACCTAATCATCAATAGACTAGGAAACCTTTGAAAGGTATTCTCAAACATTCAACTTTATATCCCAACATTCTAAACGAATTACTGAGAATTTAAAATGAAAAATGTCTTAATGATGCTTTTTCTTTTTGAGAACGCATTTCAAAGGTTTCCAAAGTCTACTTATGATTAGAGTAGCTCCTATGAAATGTCAATATATAACATAGACAGCTAGGAAATATAAAAAAAAATCTGTATATAATTTTTTGATTGGTAACAATATTAGAAGCTAGTAAAGCGGTGAAAAATATTTACATCAGCCCCTGCCTTATCTGATGATGGACCAAATCCACAGAGTGCATTATTCACCAGCGCCCCCGTGAGACTTACTAGGCTCACACAGGTAACAATTTTTGCAGCCATAGGAGCAACTTTCTGTTGAGTATTTCGGGCCTTCTAATCCCTTCTATATGCAATTTCCTAGCAATCAATGGAAGGCAATGCTTAATGAGTTGGTAGGCCGAAGCTTACTAAGAGCATCAGCCCTTAAACCAACTCAACCATTACGACTGGTTTCTGGACAGCATAGATATCTGTTTTAAACGCTACAGAGCCTCGGGAGGTTGTTAGTTCACGAAAAAAGCCACACACCAAACAATTGTCAGGGATAATACCTCCCCCTTACTGCGTTTTAGGCTTCAACCACAGCCAGAACGTTCCAGCCAAGGTAGGCACCTCAAACATTATCAACCCGGATTGAACTGCAAGCAGAATCACCCGGGAGCATGCCGATCCCCATTCTGCCAATTTATACCTTTGATAAGGGTTTAAGAAGCCAACACAACATAAGTCAGGCGGCTTCCTAGAGTTTTATTTGCTACAAAAAACGAGGGACTCCTTCCCCTCTTTACCCGAAAAACAAAATGCTCTGGTTAGGTATACGCCAAAGCAAAACCTGTTCCACGGAGGAAGCTAATAAAGTGAAAATAATCAATTTTTCAATATGTGGCAAACATTAACGTAAGAATAATTAAAGAGCTCGGTGACTGAGTTGGTTAAGCGGCCGTATTATAAAATAAATACATCATGTTCACGTGATCCCGAGTTCGAGTCCCAGTGGGTGCTGATGAGTAGTGTAGCGACTACGAAACAGCTAGTTGTCCCCCAGCAAATGGTATTCAATTATTATTTTTTTCTGTTCTTCTTTGGTCTTATTGTTCCACAGCAATTATTATTATATTTAAAAATAATCCTTCTGCTTGACTGAAGCTGGACTCGAACTCACAACTACTTAATTAATATCGTACATATGTATATAACTAAAAAAGTTAGATAATCAATTTTTTGTTTGACAATTATGTATAAAGCAAAATATCGGCCACCACTCACCACGGCTTCGTTGGCATACCTCTAGCCCATAGTCCATAATTTCAATGATTCTGAGACATAATTGGAGTTTAATAACGTTAATATGCCGTATTATCTCATTCTTAAGCTCTTGAATTGTTGTTGGCTTACTGACGTACAATTTTTCTTTCCAAAGAAAGAACTCCAACAGCGTCAAATCATGTGATAGTGGCGGCCAATTAACATCGCCGTGACTTGAGATAACATGGTTTTAAAATACCCATTTTTTCATTAGCTGTGTGACAAGTGGTATCAGCCTGTTGGAATCTCATCCAGGTTCAAATTCACTTCAAAATCAGGCTATAAGAAGTCTGTTATCATCTCGCGATGTCGAACACCATTCATGGTAACTACTTACAGCGCAACCTAAATTAGCGCCTCAAGCGTAATTTATCTGTCAAATATCCTCATACACGTACAAAATGGATGAGGCCAAACCAAATAGCGCGTCCTCAATGCTTTGCAATTGTAAAATTCAATTTTCACCAAGCGGAAGAGAGTAAACTTTTTTCGCTCTCAGTAAAGTTAGCTTCAAGACAAATGTTGATAATTTTTGGCGCCCATTAGTAAGCACACTTTAAGTGCTTTCATACTAATTTAGCGAGTTTATCACTATTTATTATTTCAGTTTAGTGATTTTTAGTAAACAAGGTTAGTGAACAATATTGTTTATAGCACTATATCAACATTCTTATATAATTTACTTATTAAGGCGTAAAATCAAAGTGTTAAACTACGTTGCGTTTTACCTCCTAACTTAGGAGAGCAAACTGGATGAGCATGCATAGCTATTCTCAAGTTCGATACAACGCCGATTTGCTGAAGCTTGAGCACAATTTTGCTGATTTTGAACATGTACGAGTATGTTCGATTATGCTGACCAAAAACGTTACGATATGCATTTTGATTTGATCGCCCATTTTACTAAAAGGCCGCAACAATCTTAACTCGCTGCTAAACTATGTGCCACTCAATGGCTGAATTTTTCAAAATGTCAAATTAAAAAATTTTACGTTAAGTTCTGACTCATAATTTGAACAGCGTGCACTATGGTTGTGCCAACCTTTAGTAGCATTATAGTTATTTCTACTAATATACCTTGTGAATATTCAACATAAATTTAATTGAATAAACGTTAGCCAAGCAGAATTGAAAATTGTTTGCAGTAGCACTCAATATAAATTAAATTAAGTCGCCATCAACGCCAAGACTTACCACATTTTCAAAGTAACAGCTGAACACTTAAAACTATATTTACGGGCATAAAGCCCGCTAACAGAAAACTATGTAAAGCAGACAAACGTGAACTTAATTCTGGTTCGCATTTGAACAAAGAATATTTAAAAGTTTACAAATTTCGCTAATACTGATTCCTTTCATAAATACACAAAAAAAAATTGTGTTACAAATCAAATCAAAATATTTTTTTCGAAAATATAATATGTGGGTAGTACGAGTACCTAGCGCTAGCTAACAGCACACTAAAAATTTTTATTTTATTTTTTTTATTTTATTTTATTTTTTTATTTTTTTTATTTTTATGTTTTTATTTTTTTGAAATTGCGATTTGTTAAACTTCAGCTGTTAAAATTTCACCCAAATTGCAGTGATTAAACACTATTATTTGAAAGGGAAAACGTCGAAAGAGAGAAAATAAAAGCTCGATAAACATTACGGTGATTTTGTTCCGTCAGATCACATGGTAAAAAAATGGATTGCTGGATTTAAACATGGCCGAACAAGCACTGTAACAATACCATCAACAGGTAGGCCAAAAAAAGGTGTTTACTGAAGCAAATATCAAGAAACTCCTCGATATCGTTATGAACGATCGTCGAGTCAAGTAACGTGAGATTATTGAAATGGCAAACATATCATATGAACGTGTATTCAACATTTTGCATGAACATTTACATATGGTAGCAAAAAGCTATCGGCAATATGGGTGCCGCGTTTTCTGAATGATTTCTATATAAAATTTTCACACAACCCGTTTGCTGGTATTGTGGAAACTACGAATAAATAAATATGTATAACAATTTTTTGCTACCTACACAGAAAACAATTTTTTCGGTATCAATAACGAAATTTGCTGAATCAATTAATTATTTGTTTGATTACGGAAATTGCGGTAACAAACAAAAAATTAGTAAAAATAATTATTGATCAAACTCAACTATTTCTTCAACAAGAATGAAATATGATATCCATGATATTTGATATACATGTACGAGGGTGGATTGATATTAAAGCTACCTAAGCAGGAAAAAAAATTTTTCTTTTTTGACAAGTCTCTTTTCAGTTCTCCACACTGAGTAAGACGTTATTCCAACTTTTTTATACCGTCTGATTAATACGATTTGGGGAACCTCTCAAAATATGCGCTAGTTTCGGTAATCTCTTCCTCATTTGGGATGAATCTTTTTCTTGTGAGCCATTTATTCAAGTTTAGCCACAGGAACAAGTCGCTAGGAGCCAAATTCGGACTAAATGATCAAGCAATTCGAAGTGTATTTCACGTAATTTTAGCATCGTATCTAATGCTGCGTGTATCGGTACGTTGCCTTGAAGAAAGAGCACTTTTTTCTTTTTTAAATGTGGTCGTTTTTTCTTGATTGCATATCCATTAAGGCAAGACAACACTTTCCTGTGATTGTCGATCCTTTTTCAAGATAATCGATGAGCAATATTCTGTGTGCATCCCCATATACAATGGCCATAACCTTGCCATACTTCCTTGTAATTATAAAGGCTTTACAAATATGTCAATACATTTAAACTTCGCTGTTTTTAGGATTTATTCTGATTTCGTTATATTGACGAATTTGAAGGTGTATATTTCGCTATATAAAGGCTAGCGTACTCAGAGTTTGTTCGTTATAGCTATAGTGTATTTTGTATGAAAAGCTTTGCAAGAAAGAGGTTTTCTAAAGGGTCTCGATGAAACATACGTTATATTAAGTTTTTCTTTATGACTTATTTTTCTTTTCTTCTTATTCTTTTTTTTCTGCTACAATTTCATTAAAATAGTTTTCAAGCTTTTCTCTTAAACGATTAATAACAAACAAACAAAAAAAAACGTTGTTCGATTTAAAGTGTCTTCTATTTTTAACATGAGCGCCAACGAAGTGAATTTGGTTATATTGTCGTGTTATATTCGACACACTTGTGTGATAGAGAAATTTTCCCAAACGCTCAGCAAACAAATGGAAATAAGTGCAACTGCTAATAGTCAGCACTTCAATTGCAACACAAACAACTTGTCAGCAGACTGTTTTATCAAAGCATTAAGTTCAATAATTATTGTTATTTAGTTGTTTTTTTTTTTCTATTTTATATATATATATATACATCTCTCCCTCTCATGGCGGATTTAACATATATTTTATTTATTCAAGTCTATGAATTTCAATTCCTACAGACTATTAATACAAATGTGCTTCAATAAGAACAAAATTTTATGTTTTATCAGATATTCATATTCCTTAAATGAACATTAACATAAACATACAATATTTTAAAGCCCATAAAATATCTAATGAAATGATTGGAGTTTACATAGTTCGTTCTATAATATTTAATAACCAAAGGGGAATAGCAATTTTACAGGAGAAGGAAAAATCCTAATGGAAACTGTATAAATAAGTACATCTAAAAGTAACTTTTTCTGCTCAATTGCTTGTAAGAATGATATGTATGTAATTATATAATCAAATCTTTGTGATACTGTGTACTTGTGTGAAACGTAGTATAATCCCTAAAAGAGCTCAATTCATGGAAAATGCGAGTTAGGGCCTTTCTACGTGAGACTAACGATATATACTTTCAATTAAAAAGTTAGCGCATATATTTTATATTTATTAACACACAAACAAACTACCGCAAGTGCAGCTTCATCTGTACTTATAGATGGTATAGATATTGAGGAATCGGGTGCTTTTGATGTTCTTGGAATGAAAATGAACATCACGTTCACTGGACTGAACACATTTTTCATGTCTCTAAAAAAGCTTTCAAGTGCCTTGGGTTTTTGAAACGGGTTAAGATGTACTTCACTCCATCCGATCTCCTTACTATTTATACGACTTATATCCTACCGAAAATGGTCGGATATAGGTGATGTTTCAGCCGATGCCCCAAACATGCGAGTTGTCTATTTTAGGGTTACTCGAACGTGTGCAGAAGAGAGGGCGAAGAAACTTATCGGTGATTGTAAGGTATCCTTAGGTGCGTTTCTCTGTTTTATCGATACTACAATGGATTTTACTCTGACGAGATTAGAGATCTTGTTCCCGAAACTGGCACATTTATATATAACAGGCGTTCATTGTCCAGAGTTCTTTCATTTGTGTTCGATTGCCCGGCGAATCGTACAACGCACTACACAGAAAATTCGTTTTTCGCCTGTGGAATAAGTTGACTACAGACGTGTTTCCTGGAAAGCTCAAGTCAAATGTTCACAAACACTACTCCCTCTTTTTCCTTCCTCACAACCTATTTTCCTAGTTTTGGTACAATGCACTGCATATGTATAGTAAGGTTTATCCCCCTAAGTACTGGTCCAAAATAAAAAACATGACATTGACTTCTTTGGCATGCACCGGCATAAGAAATAGAAATAAATCTATAGCAACAAAGTATGATGCACATGGCGAATTTTTTCTGGCGCTATACTTGCCAATATTTCGACATACGCAAATATTTTTTGTTTGTGGCGACGAATATTCTTTATTAAAAATTCCGCAGTTGCGTTCTTAGCATTAATGTTGGAAAAAATCAACACTTTAGTTGAATCAAACTTTTTGAGAATTTCGATTTTTAATTAAATAATAAAATAAAATCGTCATATTAGCTTTTTTTTTTCAATTTAAACTCAAAAATATATGTATGTTATGCAAGTATATAAAAAAAAATCTTTCAAATAAGCAATTAAAATTCAAATAGATTTGTCAGTATGATTGAGTATTACTGTAATCAAATCTTTTTCATAATAACATACACTGTTACACACAGATATAAAATCTGGCTAAATATTAATTAAAACCTCACAAACCCCTTTCTTGCCGCACACTGAGAACTGGCTGTTACCAACATTCTATTTCTTTTTTTCCTCCTCTTTTCAATACGTCAGATAACTATGAACGCTGCATTTAACAATTAACAACAAAAAAAATCCATTACACTTGTAGTAATAGAAATTTATTATGTGTAAAAATGTGTGTGCCACTTAACATGTTTTATTTCGTGTATGTGTGGTTGTGCACACATACATTGTGAAATGTATTAGTGGCACGTGTAAGCAATTTACTAACAAATCAAAAAAAAAAAACAAAAACAAAATTAAAACACTAACAGAACAACACAAAAATTATTGATAGTGTAGTTCCCATTTCTGCTACTAAATACTCGTACTTTGTATGCACTTGCATGCATTTGCATGTTGGTGTATGAGCACTCGTAACTCGCAATTCGCTTAGTTTTTCTCACAGAACCAAAACCACTTTTATTCTGTTATGTTGTTTTGCTTAATCTATTTCTTTGTTGTGTATTGTCTCCTCTCAATCAAAAAAGTAACACTTTGTGCATAAAATTTGTTACATCTCTTTTTTTTGTATACACATTGTCTCTCTTTCTCTTTACATTGTAAATTTGTTACTACATAAGAGTTTTTTGTTTTTGCAGTTGTTTTTGAGCAAAACTGTATTTGAATAGGTAGCAGATTTTTATTTAAATGTGTATACGTTTCGGTGTCCAACATTGCATTGTGTGCTTATTAAATTTGTACACACACGTACCTACAAATTAAATAATTATAATGGGAAAATTTAAATTATTTAGAAATAAAATGTTATACTATTTCCGTGGGACAGAAATGATTCTCTCAATCATGCAATCTGTAATGTTTGTGTTTTCTATTTTTATTTTGCAATTGCACTTTAGATTTGAATATTTTCAGATTTTGTTTATTTTATTTTGCTTATTTAAAAAAAAAAAACATTGTGGCGACTCATTTGCATACATGTCACATGCACGTGCATACATATACCTACATATGTATACGTACTCGTAAGTATGGATGTTTAGGTAGTTTTTCTAAAATGATTTTTTTATTAATAAGAACCGAAAATCTTTTAATAACAAGCTGTTGCCAAATATATTTCGGGAACTTAATTGGCTTTAAATTTAAAAGAAAAAACCATTTTATGAGGTGGTTAAATTTTAAGGGCCGATGTTGAATGTGTACTACACCTAAAAATTAAGTTTTTTCTGGAATTCATTTGACTTTTTTCAATTGCAGAATATTTTAATTTGCGTTAGATATACAATCGAGCAACGCGTTAAAGTTATTCAGGCTTATTATGAAACTGGGCGTTGAAATCAAAATCCATATTGTGTACTTACTTTGTGATTTTTTCGGCTAATTTAATCGTCTAAATGTGCGTGCAATCGGAAAAATCGTTTAACAAACCGGGTCTGTTAGAAATGTAAAAACACCAATAACTTATTTAGAGTATTGTGCTATATAGGTGAATGTTTGAGAATATCTTGCAGAATATAATTAAAGTACGAGTATTATTATGAAAGTGTAATAAAATAATGGTTACAATTCTATAACATTTACAAAAACAACATGCAATATTCTTCTTTGGGTTTCTAAATGTAATGTTACCCTATTGGTAAAGCTAATTCGAGTATGCTGAATTCAATGACATTATTCATTTTTTTAAGTTAGCGCTCATGTTCGCGATATTCGCGATTTAAAATGTGTAAGCTAAAGTACAAATTTATATATTATACGTTTTTTTACCATTTTTAATTTTAAATATGCACATCAATAAATAAAAAATTTTTTCACGATTTTTAATGCGATTTTTTTACGCCATTTGTTTGCGATTTTTTTCCAAATTTTTTTTTTTTTTTTTTGCTTCCAGTTTGAAATTAGTTCGACTACACCGAAATTACTCGGCTAGATGTTTTCCGAAAATATTTGTGTTAGCAATATTCGCTAACTTTGATTTTAATCAATCTACTACGAGTGCTAACTTCGAAAGCAGCTAATACCATTGATTTCTACGTATTGGAATTAAGTCTACCAGTAAAGTTAGCTAAAATTTGTGTCGCAGTTCTTGCCATATGCATGTAGCCATATAGGCAACCCCTTGTTTAGGAGCTCGGCCCCTCTATTCACTGCTGTCTGCAATTTCGCAGCAACTAATGGAAGACAAGGCTAATGAGTTAATAGGCCGTAGCCCACTAAGAGCATCAGCCCTTAAACCAACTCGCCCGTCAACAGACTCTCGGGAGGTTGTCAGTTCCCGAAAAAAAACACACGCCAAACAATTATCAAGGATACTTCCTGCGTTTTAGGTTTCAACTTCAGCCAGAACGTTCCAGCCAAGGTAGGTACCTCAAACATGATTAACACGGGTTGAACTGCAAGCAGAACCTAGTTCCGGTACAATGCACTGCATATGTAGGGGTCATCCCCTGAGTACTGGTCCAAGTTAAAAAAAAAGAACCACTCGGGAGCCATACTGATCCCCGTTCTGCCAATTTATACGCTTGGTAAGGGTTTCGGAAGTCAACACAACATAAGTCATGCGGCTTCCTAGAGTTCCATTTGCTACAACAAATGAGAGATTCATTTCTCTCTTAACCCTGGTTTGGAATACACCAAGGCAAAACCTGTTCCCCGGGGGGACAGATATGAAATGTCGTCATATGGACAGGTAGAAAAGATAAGAAATAAAATGTTTACATTTTTGGATTGGTAACAATATTAGCAGCTAATAAACGAAATAAGAATAAACTCTATTAAAATTTTATGTAATTTGTGTCAAGCTCTAAAATTGGACCTAAGCATACGCTTGCAGATGCATATAATAGTGGCAATCATGGTTTATCGTTGCAATGAAAAATAAAATTGCTGAAAACTATGAAAAAAAAAATTTTCTATCTCGGATAATTGACGTGGCCGTTTAATGAAATTAGGAATAAACGAGGTCCAACTGTATGCAAAACCAATTTGTTGTTGCAGCCAGCGTTTTAACGAAATTTTGATTATAGATTTTTCTTTTTTTAATAAACTATATCTTCCCCAAAAATTAGATAGAAAATTTTTGTGTATTATCAAAACGCTAAAAGAATTCTTGCTTTTAATATTATGTGCCCGCCATTTATCCAAAGTCTTTGGACCCTACCAGACAGTTTAAATTATTAATTCTATTAGTATCTGTTAATTATATGAGCTGACTGTGTTTAATTAAATGAAAGCGTTAAGTGTTTTTTATTAGAAGTTATATTTAAAGTCCAACTTTGTATTTTTTTATTGCATAAATGTACATACATATGTGCTGCCATTTAATCGATTAATAACAAATCCACTCTTATCAAATCTTTTATTAAACCGTTTTGTACACTTTCATACTAGTTCTATTTCTTAATTAATTTTCCATTTCCTATTTTTATTATATATAATTGCATGGTGTTGAGAAAAACAAAAACACATTTTAATTCGAAATATTAAAATTTAATAGACAACATTTAATCAAAACAAAAATCTATAGAAATTAAAGGTTATAATAAAGCAAAACTTTTGTGCATTTTTTAAATTAAAAAGACTAACAGAATAACATTGTGTGTGTGTGTGTCCAGCAAGACCCTTAAAAATGTATTATGTTTTACTCTTTACAGTTTCGCTGCACACACATGCAACATTGTCATAAATTGCCTTCAGTCTGCAACGTTTTGAAAAGAACCCATTTAAGGTCATTTTACAATTTTCTCAAAAATTCACTTTCTATGTACGCGCTCTTTGTCATTCTCAGAATTGAATGATATATTTTGCTTAACTGGTTAAATGGATACCGTACACTTAAATGTCTGCAGCTAATAAAGATACTGGTAAAATAAATTCCATAAGATTTTGTAGACTATTTGAGAAACTCTATCAGTAGAATAAAATCAGTTCCAAGTGAAAACTTCTGTCAGAGATCTATGTTGTTGCGGACAAAACGATTTTCTAATATATTATTTTTAATCTCTCTGCAAAAACCATGAACAACAGCAACAACAATTTTTATAAACAAAACTGCAGTAGAACATTACTTCCGGGCTTGAATTTCTACTTCAATTTTGTTCTACTTCCATTGGTTCTACTTGTGTTTGGTTCTGCAACTTCTATAGGTACAGACCCCTAAGGATCATAGTCCTCCTATTGTCATACCTTAGTCATGTCAGCCTTGATATACGACAGTTAACCTCACTATATAATCTGTATTGTGCAGATACTAAAAATTCACGCTGTACCTGATTTTTACACCTCTTGAGCTGAGTTCCAGCTATACTATCTATAGCCCTTGTTGTAATCCCAGTTCGTCCCCTAAAAACATAAATTCCAGTTGCAAATGTCTCGTTATCTGGAGATATCCGGCATTTACGAACTAACTTGGACGTCGTATAGACCCTTTCTAGTGCATTCAACATATCAGTACAAATTCGGATATCCTCTGCATATACCCTGTAGTAACTCAACCAGTTAGCTTCCCTTATTATAGCCATGATCTACGCTTGCGTTATGCTACACTCATATTGCAGCCTAAAATATATCATTCTGTCATTCAGAGGGATATAGATATCCCCAACAACTGCCGGACTTGGATACATCAGAGAAAAGATCTCAAGCACGTCCTCTAGACGAGCTGTGCCGACCACCTCTAAGATCACTTCTGACAAAATTACATCAAATCTCGGTCAATAGAGCCAGCGAGCTGTAAGAAATTTACTCCTGAAGACCACCTAATCTTCCCATAATTGAGGCATGCCCATATGTCGCCCCCTTCTACGTTCTGTTATTTTTTAGCCTTCACCATAAGAGTAGCTGGCAGCTAGTTCAGCGTTGTGAAAAGTGCTTTTGATGGTGCCAGTTACTCAAAGCAGACATACACATTATGGTTTCCACGACCTTGCAGGGGCTTTCTCCAACAACTTCCACGAGCTTAATTACATAGGTTACTTAAAGTGTATTCGGTAACTCCAAACTCCGCTTGCAATAATATTATTGCTGCGATCTAAAACATCTGATTCATTATTTTTTAAATTTCTAAAAAAATCCATAAAGCTTCTTCTTATTTCAATACATCCAATAAGCTTTGATAGCTTAGTTGGTTTTGAATAATTATTTAAGGAATTTCATGGGAGCTTCGCGGTAGCATTTTTCACTTCGAGGGAACTCTAAGTTTCACTTGAACAAAAATTGTACTTGTTATTCATAACAGGGATGATTATTTTGAATCAAATCTGAATTATTTTTGATGAAATATAATTATTTATTAACGACAACTTTATTATTTGATTAATGAAAACAGAGAGAACAGTTGATGGGGTGAAAAATATGTGAAAAAAGTCTTGAAAGCAATAAGTAAAAAATATTAATATCATATCAAAAGTGACTTTTTTAAAATGTCGTAGTGGAAACCTTTTTCGCAAGCCAAAATCTATGGCAAAATTTGCTCCTTCCAAATCGACCCACCCTAATGAATGTAAGTCTTATAGTGTTTGAGAGCGAGAGACTTATCTAGGAAATTATAACTTATTTTTAAATGAATGTTTGACTTTGTCTCGAATTGTTTAAGGAAAGATTACTAAAAGCTGCAGTAAATAGTGTAAAACGAAATAGTAAAAGACCTTTTTCTATGTAGGGTATCAATCAGCTGACCCAACGTAAGTTAGATTTGTTGTTTCAGATAAATATTGGTTTATTTACTGTCAGAAGTCATGCCAGCGAACTTGTATAATACGTTCAATGTTGATGTAGTCCATAATTTTGTTGTTGCCGTTTTTTTTTTCTTTCTTTCATTGTTCTCTTTTGTTTGCTTTTCGCTTTGTTATTATTTATTATTTTGATAAAGAAAAGCAAATAGTAACAATATTGAAGAGAACAAGTAATTTATTTTTGCACAAGTTAAATATTTTCATGCACTAGTGATGATACGTAAGGTACAATTTTTTAGTACAATTGTAAATGCAGCAAAAAAAAGCTTTTACAATTTTTGCTTCAATGCCTTGATTTGTTGACAAAACCATAACCTGGCGGCATGCGAATTACAAGCAATTATTGCAATTTTAAACAAAAAAAAAAAATATTAAAATTAAGAAAAACAATAGCTCTTCTTGTTGAGGTTGGCGAATTTCAAAAGTGCCTACGACAATTTTGTAATAGATTAAAGGCAACAATTTTGCGTCTTGATTAATCTACTATAAAACTCTAATTGGCCTTTTTTAATTCACTGACCACATTAAACAGGAATATTCTAGTATTATTTATTTCTTTTTTTATTTTATATCTTGCTTATCTGCGACCACATCTAGACAGTGATCGCTACAAAAAGAACACTCAGTATGTTAATGTATACCTAAGACTTCCCCTGAGGGCATTGCATGCTACTCACTGATATAGAGTCTTTAGCGCGAATTGGAACTGTATTCCGGCGAAAATATTTTACGAAAATAAATTTAATTTTATTTCTTGGGATTAGATTAGTTCAAAATTTAAATATTTTAAAAAAGCAAATTTATAATATTTTTTTCTTTCGCAAAAGCGCATGCAATACGTAACAAAAACGTGCACATACAAAGTGTGCTAAAGATTGTGAAATTGATTTACCTCAGCACCAGCCTTGTCGGCCTAATCCCATGAAAGACCAACTCCATGGGGTGAATTATTCACGATTCACCAGCACCCCCGTATGGCTTGCTAGGCTCACACAGGTCACAACTTTTTGCCGTAAGATAAACCCTAAAAGTTCGGGCCTTCTAATCCCTACTGTAGGCAACTTCTCAGCAAGACATGGAATTGGTAGGCCGAAGCCCATTAAGAACACCAGCCCTAGACCAACTCGCCCGTCTAACCATCGGCCCTGGTTGTTTACAGTACAGCTATCTGTTGCAAGACAACACCACCTCGGGGTTATTAGCTCCATAGCTGCCAGAGAAGACTAATTCCTCACACTGCGATTTAGGTTTAATTTGAGAATGTCTTGTTGTCAAGATGAGATCGCTTTGTTCAATTAAGAACGAGTATTGTCAAAACGACAACACCTTTTGTCATCTGATATGATTTGTTTATAATTTTGCCGTTACGTTTTCTCTGTTTTCTAAGTGCTGTTATTTGAACAGAAATATATGCCAATATAATAATATAAATGAAAGAAAATGGTTTTATGTATTGATAATAATACTAAAAACCTCAGATACTGATATATGTATGTCCAATGTCTAGTTGCTGATCAAGTTTTTGGATTTGATAATATTTATTACATTGCATTGCTTGATCACTCATAAAGGAAGTATGAAGGAAAAATCGGCACCGATTTTCATACTCCATAGGGGGGTCCATGGACCTTATGACACATTTATGCGTGTCACAGTGTCCATGGACATTATAACACAGACATTATGACATGCCACCATCAAACTTTAAATAATTTTTTTTTTTTGTATTGTAGCATATTATAGTATAAGTGACACTTGATCATTTATTGCGGCCTACTTTAGTCCAGTTAGTTTCCTTAGTTTCGTTTGCTACACCGAAAAAAAGTGTGGTGCAGTCATGAGATCCTGTGGAAAGTGTCATGAGATCCTGTGGAAAGTGTAGCATGGGATTTCCGCTAGAAGTTAGCTATAACCCGTTTGGCTATCTGTACAGTTACTCAAACTCTATTGCATATAAATGCTGTGGCAACGGATATGACTGCTTTGAAGTTCTCGGTGAAAAAAAAAAACAATTCCTCCAAAATCTCTACTGGTAAAAGTTGTAACATTTTGTTTTGCGGCATGGTTTGCCACAGGGGAGCAGGTTTTACCTTTATATATGCCTAAGCAGGGCGCTCTGCTTTCTATTGCATAGAGGGGTAGTAGATCCTGGTTTGTTGTAGCATATAAAACTTTAGGAAGCCGCATGTCTTATATTGTGTTGGGTTTTCGAAGCCCATCCCAAGGGTTAATTGGTAGAATGGAAATGGAAGGGGAGAATTGCTGACCAAACCAGCCCTGATCACAGTTTAGGTGACTGTATATTGGTTTAAACTTACAATCACAGGAAGGTGTATTAGTCTTTCTTTATAACTACAGTGCATGCTAGTTTTCGCGGGCTAATAACCCGCGAAGTGTTGTTGTCTTGCAACAGATACTTGTAATGTAAGTAGTCAATAGTGGTGGTTAGTCTGGTGTGTTGGCTAAGGACTGATACTCTTAATGAATTTTTGTCTTCCAAGTCATAAAGGTTTGTCTTCCATTGGTTGTCCGGCGAATTGCATCCAAGAGCAATTACTATGCCGTATCTCTTCAGCAAAGGGTTTTTCCATATGACAACAAACATATGACAAAAGTTGCGACCTGAGTTTTACAAGCCACGCGGAGGCGCTGGTGAACCCCATGAAGTTGGTCCATCATCAGATAAGGCCGTTAAGGCAGGTGTAGGTGTAAATCTGTGACATATCCTTGCACTCTATACAGATTGGTTTTATGCCATGATTTTACACAAAAATTTATTTTTTGGGCTTTGAGTTCGTTACCACCTTGAGTTAAGAAAGATTTATTATAACAAATTGTTAGCGAAATATCGAAAATAAAACACCCTTCAGCCTTATTATAAAAAAAACAAAAATCAATCAAGATCTTTAGCTGGAAAATTTAGAAGGAAAAAAATATATAAACAAGATCAAATAATACGAATATTTAATTTAATTGTAGTAATCAATAATTTTTGATCAAAGAGCACAATAACAAATTATAATTTACCGTAAGCTGGGAGGACAACTACCTGTTTTGTAGCCGCTACACTATGCATCAGCATGCACTAGAATGCGGACTCGGCATCAAGACAAACACGATAAAAGGCGGTTTAAACCACTTAGTATCCGAGCTCTTCAATTTATTTATTTAGCAATATTTTTCTATAGCCAAACAAACTATCTCTTCCTTCGTAAAGGCATTTTAAGTGCGTTATTTCCAAACCAACACATTTCTTTTAGCATTTCATTTAATACTATTTTCGTTGTTAGTAAAATGTTCAATCTACTTGTGAAATACTATAGGTGATAGTGTTTTGTATATGAAAAGAATTTGTAATATGGAAAACTCTTTTAGATATAAAGAAAAGAAAGTTTTCAACCAATTCCGCTGTTTTAGGAAGTCTGCCAACATCCTCTTCGTCACTGTTCTTGTGCATGCACTGTTTTCTTACAGTTTTTTGTAAGATACTGGTATAAAATTGGTTTTTCTTCATAAGCTGAAAATTTGTTATATAACTGTTTTTTTTTATATAACTTACATATATAATTTAATAATATTTTTGAACTGGTAAAATCAAATGCCGATGAAGCTTTACAACGTTTTTCACTACACTTCCTTCTGGCAGAGGGATCCTGACAAGGTTGATATATCATCTCCATTTACAATTAAAATAATCGTCTGATTTTGTAGTTTTCATCAGATTGAATTATCTTTTATTGTGTTTATTTTCTATTAATTCTTATTTGTACACAGTTGTTATATTGAGTACTTACTCGTAAATTATGTAAATACGGTTGATAAGTGCAGGGATGGCACTACATTATAAAAACTGTAGCAATTTAGATTTGCATTAATCAGAGAGTAAGTTGTGATTCCCTACGATTAATTCAAAATTTTCTGTTATAACAAATTTGATAGCAAACTTCTCCCAAATTAAAATTTGTATTCCAAAATTAAAGTTTGCTTTTGTTTGGCAAGAACTAACTACCTTAATTTTTCTTCTTATTGTATTACTTTAAAAACTATTTATAAATCTCTCTCAGAAACGAATTAAAAAAATCGAAAGTGAATTGAATAAGCCAAGTATTGTAAACAGTACAAACATTTTTTTATTTTACTGGCTTAAACTAAATTTTCTAAACGGAACAGATCTTTTTCCACTTTCGAAATTTTATTAATAATTGCAAACAGTATAATTTTCTTATCACACATCTTCAGGGATTTTATTCAATAAATATTACAATTATAAATGAATTTACTGTAATCCCATTTGCGCAATGCTAAACTTTTATAGCTTTTGTTTTTATAATGATAATTGAATTAAAATTTTATTGCTTTGAAATAAATATAAGGTTTCGTTGTGAAAGGGAACTAAAATAATGTTTTCTTATGAAAACAGCAGAAATAAATCATGAAGCAATAAAATCGTTAGACCAAGTAATTTATTATCGTTTGGATATAAAAATTTAACAATGCTTTGCACTTTACAACTATTCACTTTTCTAGAGTTTACAGGTTCATCATTTTCCAGCAGTCAATGGATGATGATTTCAAAATTTATATAATTAAAAAAAAAATTACTTCAATAATAACTTATTGCTGTTTAATTATTGAAAACGCAAGTGAAGTAATTTGTAGATCTTTCTGAGCTGGATGTCCCGGAGCTGTTTGGCGGTCACGCACCGCAATTGATCAGCCTCAACTAAGATCACTACCTTTCATTTAATGATATGATTGATGATCACATCGTATCTGTTCAGTTCAACTTGAAAACTAACTTGTTCCAATTATAGAAATTGTGTTCAACAATTCTTGAGTTTTTGTCACTAATATTTTTACAGTGCTTTGCTTCGCTTATATGATAATATACTATTTGCTACATATGCTTGTATTCTGCGATTCTTTTATTATTTGTCATTTGAGTATTAAATTATTTATTAGTCACTTGCATTTGGTAATTTTTTTTTTTATTAAATCGTACAATGTACTAAAATTGTATAAAAATATTAAAAGAAGTATTTTTTTTATAAATATATAAAATACAAAACCCAGTGATCAAGATCTTTATTAGTCAACGGTCATATCTTCGCGTCCTTACCGACTGATTTACGTGGTTTTATATTCGTGCCATAATCTCTCTACAAAGAGCCATTCTCACTTTTTATTTTTTTGAGTTAGTTTAGTTAAAAAAGCAATCAACCAACACCAATACAATAACAAAATTCAAGATCTGCCGAAAACCATATTCCGCGTGATTCACTCATTTTGTGGTCACCAAAATCATTTTACTGAAAGAACTATTCAAAGTATCCACCAGACTTTGAGATCCACTGATGAGAAAACTATGAAAAAAATTAAAGTATACCGAAAATTTCACCGCATACGATGCAGGAGTATCTAAAACAAGTGTGCCCAACCCTATGCGCTTGGTAATCAATTGTTTTTGTAAATGCGCTTAGCTATAGGGCTGGGCTCTTTAATACACACATACAGCAATGCAAAATACACAAACATCGTTATAAATCATAGTATTGTATGACATCACGATCTATTTATTGCGACTACCATTTACCGCTACATCCATCTATTGCAAAACAGCGGAAGCAAAATTGTACACCCAATATTTAAAATGGATATAAGAGTAGATTTATTTTTGAAAATCGAAACCTCAATGAGAAGACAAATTCTTGATGACTTGCAATTTCTGAATTTTTCTCCATAATCTGGTCAAGATGCTCAAATTGAACTTTAGTAGCTGTTTTGAATTTCCTTTAAAAGTTAAGAAATGGGTTTAATATATAAATCCACTCTTTCGCAGATGACAGCAGCATTTGCCACTCGTACTCTTTTAGCTACAGGCCCAGCCTATCAGAGATCGCTGCCAAGAGGCTAAATATGAATGATTCACTGAATAGTGACCTTCTATTAATCTCCGAATGGGGTCGTAAAAACAGAGTCGCCTTCAACGCTCGTAAGACCCAATGTTGCTTATTAACGCACAAACAAACGACCGCAAATGCTGCTTCATCTGTACTCATGGATGGTATAAATATTGAGGAATCGGATGCTCTTGATGTTCTTGGAATGAAGATACAGTGTGATGTTCGCTGGACTGAACACATTTTTCATGTCTCCAAAAAAGCATTCAAGTGTCTTGGTTTTTTGAAACGGTGTAAGATTTACTTCACTCCATCCGACCTCCTTACTATTTATACCACCTACATCCGACCGAAAATGGAATACAACTCTCATGTTTGGGCCGGTGCCTCAAAGTCTATTTTGGGGTTACTCGACCGTGTGCAGGAGAGGGCGAAGAAACTCATCGGTGACAGTAGGGTACCCAACTCTATTGACTCACTGGAGCATCAACGCAGTGTGGGGTGCGTTACTCTGTTCTATCGTTACTACAATGGATTTTGCTCGGACGAGATTAGGGATCTTGTTCCTGAAACTCGCACATTTTTACGTAGCGCGCGTTCATCGTCCAGAGCTCATCCATTTGTGGTCGATCGCCCGGGGAATCGCACTACGCATTACAGAGAGAATTCGTTTTTCAGCCGAACGCTTCGTCTGTGGAATAATTTGCCTGCAGACGTGTTTCCTGTCTGTTATAACGTTGGAAGGTTCAAGTTAAATGTTCACAAACACTACTCCCTCTTTCCCCCTCCTCACAACCTATTTTCCTAGTTCTGGTACAATGCACTGCATATGTAGGGGTCATCCCCTGAGTACTGGTCCAATATAAAAAAAAAAAATAATGTTAACAGAGAAAATGTTTAAATTTATGATCCCTTCATTTTCTTTTATTTCTTGCCGTTCTTGCAGGAAAATCAACTTTAACCGGCAATAACACAAGTATTAATAGGCAATTCACTCATTCAAATACACAACTGAAATGCCAAATGTCAGTTAGGTTGAGAACGGCGATGCAAGTTCTTGAAAGACAGCTAAACTGTGATCTTATTATTGTGTTTTTCTAAAAATTTCATATCTTGTTCTTCATTTGCTCTAGATTTGGTCATTTGCATTCAAAAGGCATGAATTGCCCATAGATAATAATTCTCATTTAGTTGTTGGCAAAATTTGTTTATAATGCCTAATGTATGCATTTTGAACTGAAACAAAATCCACTTTAACTAGCATCCAAAGCCCTTAACTTTATTGTCAGTTATTACGAATCCTGTTGTGTGTTCAAGGTCTGATTTTGTAAATAGATGGTTCTCCGTATGTATTTTGATGTACATTACAATGTTATTATTAAGTCAAGGGGGTACGCCCTTTTGAATTTGCCAAAGCTTTAAAACAAATATTTTTGTGATATACAGTTTTTGTATTTAAAGAATGAAGTCCCATGACCAATGAAAAAGAGTACAGTTTGTACATAAAGTCACAATTAGAGGAAGTTCGCGAATTCAACTTTTACTTTGAATTTTTTTTTTTTTTAATTTTTTTTTTTTTTTTTTTTTCATATGCTATTTAACTATAACTTTTTATTTTTCTTTGCAGGTAAGCTCATTTGCATTTTGACGTTAAACGTATGTTATAAGTTTATATCATAAATTCTCAATAAAAAATTCAACTGGCGGTAAGTTTAATATTTCGACTTCGATCTATAGGGAACAAAACAGCTAAAATAAAACATATAAATTAAATAGTTTAAAAAATTTTAAAAATGTTTATATATCACAGCAGGGAACTTAATCAAATACTTTTAATCAAATCCGAGGCTGTCCATTTATTTAGTGGTTTTGTAATTGCCAGTCTGGCAAGGCTGTCAGTTGTTCTTTGAAGTCTGATTTAGATAGCAAACCTTTGGCAACTCTAAAATATAGTTAAAATATAGTACAAATGTGGTGGTTTAACTGTAGAGCTCCGTTGTATTAATGGTTGCCATAATCGCCCTACTGTGCAAGAAACTAACAAGATTATAAAGAAATTTTGTAGAGACTAATGGCGCCACAGATGACTTCAGACCTGTGCACTAGCGAAAATATATCATCTATTCTTATAACAGTGAAAGGTAACATTATCGTCAATTCATAGCGATATGGCCGCATGATAATCTACTTTTTTGGGCTGCAATTTTATGGAAATGAATTAGGAGGTAATCGTATGTATTTTCACCTAATTGCTCTTACTTTCACGTTTTCTTGCAGTCAATTGGCAATCCAGACAATGTTATTTGAGGTCGTTAGAGGCTTTTTGCCCGGCTACATCTTGTGTTTTAGCAGATAATTCTGCAACATGCGAGTATTTTAAAATCAACATCCTTCCAGTTATCGCTGAGATACTGCTCGATCCGTGCCAAGCAGAGGATTAGTTTTTATCTACTTCTTCGCACGCACCGACTACTGCAGCCAATTTAAATCCACTTATTTAAAAGATATTGTGTTTGATATAATATGGCGAGATCTGAGCTTTTGACTTCGAAGTCAAAGCTTAATTTGTGTGGTCTGTGGAATTATTTTTCTAATAAATTTTATTAGAAAAAAACTTATAAACAGCTTGTTTTCTATGTTTCCCAGCTGTAATCATCAGTAGACTTTGGAAATTTTTGGTAGCTCCTATGAAATGCTGATATATACATAGCTAGGAAACATAGAAAACAAACTGTTTATAATTTGTTTAATTGGTATCAATGTTAGAAGCTAATATAGTGAATACAACTCCATTGTTTTAATAAATTTTATTATTATTTGTCGGCACCTGATATCTGAGTGAATATTTTTGGAACCTAAATAATGCCATCAGAGCCAAATAAATGAAATTTTCTTTCACTATCCCCAAGACCCTCCGGGAAGCCGGGTTTGCCTAACCAGGGCATAGAGAGTTAGGAGCTTCTTGTTTTTTGTACCAATAAAACTTTAGGAAGCCGCAGAGCTCACCCAGGGTTAATCGGCTGAGCAGGGATCGGCAAAACCCCCGGAAGGTTCTGCTTTGCAAACCTTCTCGCCTTTGATTATGGTTAAGGTACCTAAATCTTGGCCGAAAAGGCCTGCATTTGGCCTGTGTTTATTAGGTTTCCCAGATTGGGTTATTGATCTACTCTAATAACTATGGTGCATGCTATTTTTCGGGGCTAATAACCCCCGAAGTGCTGTTGTCTTATTGTGATGTAACACCGCTTCCACACACGTGAAGTTTACTTTACAAATTTTTGTGTTTGATGGTGGCAAGCGAAAAGAGGGTGGAGCAACTCCCAGCAAACTCTAGACTTAATAAAGTAAACTTTTCGTGTGTGAAAGCTATGTAAGGAACCATTTTTTGATGGTTAGACAGCTGAATTGGTTAAGGGCTGATGCCCTTGTTGAGATTTGTCTTCCATTGACTGCCTGAGGAATTGCATACAAAAGGGATTAAAATACCCGAGCTCTTCTGCAAGGGCTGCAAACATATGAGCTTCCTGTGTGAGCCTTGCAAGCCACATGGGGGTGTTGTTGAATAAATCACCCTGTGGCGTTGGTCCATCAATAGCCCTCAAGACAGATGTTGATGTAAATTGATGACACATCCTTTTTCTCCTCAACACTTTAGCCCATTGCTTCTTTAACTAACGGGGATACCGTCAGATAGTACGAACGTCTATAGTATTCATGTTTGTTCGTCGCGAATCGTTTTCAGTTGATTAATGTGCCCGTTTACTTCCTGATATTCGCTTCATAGTATAATGTGGCAAAATGTTGACTTATTGAAATAAAATTGATTGGCATCTTCATTCATTGATATTTCTTGTTCCAAAGCGTAAGTAATTGCATGTTTGCTATCAGACGACAGATGCTCCTATTATAGAGTAATTACCTTACAAATTTCTGTTTACATATTTAATTTAAATAAAGTTGTTCACTTACTTTTACTTCTAATATTATTGCTTTTTTTTTCTCGCAAAATGTATTAAGGTTTTTTCATAAAAATAAAACTCAACGAATAAAAAATAGAAATGTGGAAATGGGTATCGTCATAATTTTCAAGACTAGATTGAGTGTTGTATTGTACTTTTATCTGGCTCCTGTAAATGACTTTCTTTCTTCATAAATGTCTACAATTACTGTGAGAATAAATCATGCTCCTTTTTTACTTAATTGACTACTTAACAAAGAAGTTCATGCCACCTTCTGCTACAAGCCTACTAATGCAAGATTTAGCACAGAAAAAAAATATATAATAAATTGTAATGCTGTCAATTTAGTTGTATGTTACCTGTTAAAACCATTGTATTCAAATGTCGTAAATAAACATGTTGCTAGCTGTACTCGTATGCTACAAAAACCCAACAGAGGCCTGCACAGGAAGTACTGGTATATTCAAGCAAACAGGAAAAACATTACTCGTACGTACTTAAAGATTTTTATCTATTTATTTACTTAGTAGTATTTTTCTGTCGTCGTGTCACCGGAGGGAGTTACATCAGAAAGAGGGAAAAACATCCTATTAAAGAAATGCCAGTTCACAATTCATACAATTTGTCTGCGTATTATTACGTTGCAGCCAAAAACATCGCCTGTTACTTGCCGTAAAACTCACATGATATTTGCTCTCACAACGTCATAAAGGAAAAGAAGTGAAAAAATAGAAGATATTTCAGCGCAGTCCAGTGTGATAATATTAAATAGAACAATAAGAGCAGCAAAAATTAAAGACACAGATTTTATTCAATTGCAAAACTTTACTACAAGCAGTTGCCACACGAAATTTGTCTAAGATAGTAAAATTTCGTCAAAGTCGCCTGTATAAAAATCTGTGTATTTCCTGATAAATAATTCGTTGTTTTCTTTCGATAACGAAATAGTCGCAGTAAACCGATAGAAAAACTTTTGTAGATATAACAATTTTTTACATTAATGTTACGATTTTTACCTTGCTTTTGAGCCACCCAAAAAGCTTTATTCGGGTAATGGATCTTTTTTCATTAAAAGAATAACAATTGTAAGCAGAATATATTTTTATCGTTAATGAAAACAAACAGTTTTCATTGCATACAAAAAAATCATATCTTAAATGTGAATGAACTGAACTTATGATTTTTTTGTGAGCTTGTCTGGCTTAATACTCAGATTTTCTGGCAGGAATCGAACCTGCAACATCTAGACTATTGGTCGAATACTCCACCAAATCATCCACCTAGTACATAATAATATAATTTATAATATATATTATATAGTATATAATATGTAATATATAATATATAACATATAATATATAATATATAATACATAATATATAATATAATTATAATCAAATTTGTCCATTATTTTCACCACACTATTTCGCAGCTGTTACGAAATTCTTACGTTAATACAATAAAATATTTTCATTATATTTACTACGCTGTTTAGCAAAAGTTTTTCGTAACACGAATGAAACAATTTTAGCAATGAAGTTTTAAATAATATTTCTAATATTATATGATGGTATCATTCGTCTGGCTCAAGTTCAAACCTGGCTTTAGCCAGGAAACATTTTTATGTTTAATTATAACAATAATTGCCGCGATTAATAACTCTTGATCAAAGAAGACAGGAAAAAATAATCATCAGCACACACTAGGATTCGCATGCAGTACCATGTAAACATGATGTATATTAGTACGGCCGCTTAACCATACTCAGCCACCGAGCTCTTGTTTATTTTTTCGTCTATATTTGTCTCATATTGATCACATATGGAATTTCTTTTAGATTTGATCGACCTTGACGTGCTTTTTTTCTGTCTTGGATCCATTGGGATAATTGGGCTTTGGTTTCAATGTCATAGCCAAACACCTATGATTCGTCACTAGTTATGACGTTTTTGAGGAAATCTGGTTCGTCGTTGACGATGTTCAACAGCTCCATGCGACGTTGTTTTTACTCAAAATTTAGTAAAAAAAAATCGAAGAGCACACCAAAACACGACTAACCTTTTTATCTGTCAAAAACAAACTGGCAATCCGAAATGGCTGATATTGCCAACACATATAAAAGACATGTGTACCAACATAACAGAAAAAAATGAGAAAATCGATCATACGTAACTCACGGAATTTGAAAATAAAGGTTATTTTTTATCAGGCCATGTACACATACATATGTACATAATTAATTGATATTGTCAAAACATACTAACATAATTTTTCTTAGAATAACAGCCAGTTTACCAATCTCGACAGCATACTTGCGTTCGCAATCTAAGCGAAAGAAAATTGATTTGGGTTCGTCTAACTCTTTTCTATGCGAACGATCTGTCAAAACTCAATCAAAATGCACAAACATATGCGAACGAATAATAGTGAGATAGACAAACCCAAACTGATTCGAATGTGAAAAACTAGCTTTCTTTCGCATTCATTTTCTTTCGAAACTGGTACATAAGTCCACTGTGGTTTTTTGCAGGGTAACTCATCTGCCATATCGCAGTGTTCAATTCCGATGTACTCAGTTATTTGGAAAGTTATCATTATTGTTTCTCATTCAAAAATGAAATTCATATCTTCTATTCAAATGATTTCATTCCGTAAAAATATTTTAATTTTGCTTTTTCTAAAAAAGCCAACGACAGAATTCAACTCTGGGTTATACATATTTGAGTAAATGTTGTTTGGTGTTATTAGTATAGTAGTCAAAAATCTTGAATTTGACATGTAATTATTTTTCTAATCCATGCTAAAAATGTTTGGCTATCACCGCTCTTAAAAGCTAAAATGCGCTTAATTGGTAGCACTGGTTATTTATTGCTCTAAGCTTGTATGTTAATAATTTCAATTACCCGCTAAGCTCACGCGAATAGATGTTCTCTTGCTTATACCAGTGATCTTGCTTTTAACCAGGATTTAATTAATTTTTTTCACAACTCAATGTTTTTGGTCCTCAAAATCAATCCATTTTTTATGTTTGTTAGCTACTGCAATCTCTCTCGCGCCACTCCTAACTTCGTTGCAGGACTGTTCTTGTATTCTGTATCTTCATTTCATATCTATTGTGCGGCATAATGTTGTACGATTTTGCGGCACATTCTGTGTGTTAATTTTTTTTTTTTTTGTTTTCTTTTGTTTTGTACTGGCGGCTGTCAGTATGTATTTGAAAAAGTATGTTTGTGTTTTTGTCACCATTGTCGTATTGACCATATATAAATTATTAAGTGTTCTTTTGGCATACGTATCAAATGTCCACCAGACGTTTTCAATTTTATGCGGCATGCGTGCCAATGACTTAGAAGAAAAAAATGCTCAGTGTCAATGAAGGTCCGAAATTAAAAGTTTATTTTAATCCCCGTTAAATTTAACCCACGTTTGTTTAGAAAAATCTTATCACTAAAACTTGTTGTAACTTGAAATTAAGATAAGTTTCATTGTTTCAAGAAAGAAAATAATTTTGTGTTCAATATTCTGAACTCAATGAGAATTGGAACTAACATTCATCACATTAGGATAAATTCCAATCCTATCTATGGCCTGATTGCAAGAGATATGGATTCATATTAATTCCTGTGTTACGGGTAGTTACAAGGATAGCAAGAGGTATAGATACATATCAGTTCCTGTCTTACGGGTAGTTACAAATTCGAGGCTTCCTGCCATCGTGCAGCTTATCCTATTCACAATCATTTCTTGTACTGGCTGTGTTCTAGAGGCTCATAAATTTGAGTTGACAACACTGATTTATTTGATATACATCAGCACACATATTCATGAACCCTATTCAAAATTTTGCTCCCTTGAAATGGGAATAATCCGAAAGCTTTGCCTACGTCGACAATTGTTATATGTAACTGATTTACGTCAGCACCTACTATAGCGGCATAATCCGAAGGTGGACCAATTTCCGGCAGTAAACTACGACCATGGGGCTCGCAAGGCTCACGGTATTCGCTTTTGGTCATATATTTGCAGCCATATGAACAAAGACTTGGCTGAGAAGTTCATACGTCCTAATACCTCGTGTCTGCAACTCTCCAGACAGCCAGAGAAAAACTAGACTCCACGAGTTGATGGCCCGAAATTCATAAAGAGTATCAGGGCCCGTTAATCAAATCACTTCTGGTTGCTTACATTGTAGGTATCTGCCGCTATAATAAAACACCATAATTATCAGGGAAGACTAATAAATCTCTCTAGCGATTTCAGGTCTAAGCCAAAGCCAGAACATTTCAGCTGCAGGCACATCCAGTGCGATCAGCACCAGGATGGCATATAAAACAGAACCCCGCGGAGGCATTCTGATCCCGGTGCTGCTATTCAACTGTTAGCTAGGGGGTTTGCGAATCCCAACACAACCTAAGCTGGGACTTATATAGAGCTTTCTTTGCTACAACAAATGAAAGAATCCTAAACTTCTATATACAAGAAAGCGGTGAGCCCTGGTTAGGCATACAGCGAGAAAAAATCTACTCCCTGGGGGAGCCAAAGGATGAATGTGTAGTTGATTTCGTCAGCACTTGCCTTGACTCCACGGGGTGAGCTATTCTCGGTTCACCAGCACCCCTTATAGGTTGCAAGGTTCTCAAGGTGTCAACTTTTTATGTAGCATGCTGAGAACATTGGACGTTTTAGTCCCTCCTGTATGCAATTACCCAGGCAGTCAATAGAAGACAAAGCTTCATTAGTTGGGAGGCCTAAACCCATAAAGAGCAACAGCCCTAAACCAACTTATCCGCCCAACCATCACTTATAATTAGTTACTTGTATTACAGGTATTTATTGCAAGATAACAGCACCTTCGGGGTTATTAGCCCCCGAAAACCGGTAAAATCGGAATGCACCATAACTATAAGGGAAGACCAATAATGCCTCCCTGTGATTTTAGGTTTAAAGACGGCACGTTGTTATGCTGGGAACAGCATAACAACAAAGTTAGTGGAATAAAGTAAGTTAATAACTTAAAAAAAACACTCTAGATTCCAAATAAACACATCTAAATTGACATCTTCATGGAGTTGCTTACTCTGTAAGAACATAAATATAATAGACTTTAATACACAATTCGCCTTAGTTGTTTAACAACAAAATAAAGTTGAACTTGCCTGCAAACACTCACAAGCTTCTGAAAAGCTACTTATGTGGCCATAAATTTGTTATCAGAGAAGGCGGCTTTGTAAGCCCAACTCAGCCAAACGGGACAGGAGCTCCCCAAGATAGTATTCTGGGACCCACTTTGTATATAATTTACGCTTCTGACATGCCAACCATATCTGGTATTCACACTTCAGACGACACAGCATTCTGCAGCGTTCATGAAAACCATCAACTAGCTTCACGTAAATTAATGAACAAAAATGTACTTATGTTACATTCACGCTGCGAAAAACAAACATGTTCGCCTATCCAAATCAACAACTAACCTATTCCGCAGCATAATGAATTCAAGTAACTTGGTATTCACCTCGACCTGGTCATATTTAAGTACTAATGTTATGAAATTTTTCATACAATAAAACCTGTTTCATTGATACTAAAAATATATTTATTTTCTGAAATTCTAAAAACACACCCTGTATATGATTGTAATGGGCCAGTTTACAAATCTTAAGCTATAGACCAAATAACGAAAAACAATCTGGTTACGTTAAAGTTACGGAAAAAATTTGCAGCTCACGAAGAGATGTTTCTGAGCCCAAATAAAAACCTCAATCTGTGTATTTATGTCTCCATTAAAAAAAATATTGAAAGTGAATAAAAAATACACTTTAAAAATACAGCGTTGCTGAATGGCTGTCATATTGCGTTTTAAAACATTATTGGTTTTTAAGTGTAAAAGGAACAAAGCCACCGGTTTCAGTTGCCTGCTTTTTTCTATTCCTTCCTTCCTTGTTTTTTTTTTTTTTTTTAATAATCCAACTAAACCACAAATATTTGACTTCAAATAATGTTGTGTAAATATTGA
Organism: Thecocarcelia acutangulata; assembly: GCA_914767995.1. NCBI lineage: Eukaryota > Metazoa > Arthropoda > Insecta > Diptera > Tachinidae > Thecocarcelia > Thecocarcelia acutangulata. The sequence continues at coordinate 30,304,368 of OU612094.1, read as the reverse complement.
TTCCACTTGAATTAACACATGTGTCAAAATTTAACAAATTTCGTGCCACGAACCCAACTCAAAGTTAATATAATATGAAAGATCCACACATGGCCCTTTTTATCTCATTCATAACGTTAGAGATAACAAGGACAGGTGGCACCATGCGCACATTAAAGAATTTAAAACAATAACGAAAGCGCAGACTGTAAAATCGTTTGTAAATGCTTGATTTATTGAAACGCGACTACATGCCGAAAGAACCGCAAAAAATAATTTAAATTGATTTAACGGTTGAGATATTTTGCTTGCAAATTAATTCGGTTATTTCACAAATTGTGTATAGAAATTTGTCAAATAAGCATTTAGTAGATATAAAATATTTTTTATAAATAAGGCAATTAACACTTTTTCTAAAATAAAATTAATAATTTTATAGCAAATTTAAAAAAAGATACTGCACGTTCTAGAACTCATTAGGAATTTCTCAATAGAAAATTACTCAGGGAAACTTTCAATTTCAGACAATTGCTGATTAAGTTAACATTTTTAATTTTATAGTGTTCAGACATGTAATTAATTGAGTCAATTTTCAGTTAATTGCCAATATAGTTTTGCGTGCTCATGCATACAAAAATTATCTTACTCAGTTAGCATTTAACAGCTGGAAAAAACACATACACATCTATTTTGTATATGAAAAGTTGTATTTGCAAATTTATAAAAATGAAAAAAAACTCATCTTTTAAAATAGTTTTTTATTATATATTAAAAACTTGGAGTTGTTGCAGTGATGTATTTTGAATAAAAATAGTTCTCCTGAAAGTGTACTTGTATAAACACATACCATCAATGATTTCAAAAGTCAGCTCGTTAAACAAGTTAGATTTATATACACCTACAATTTCATGGACGCTTGAGAACTGGTACGATGTTGAAGAAAATTCAACAGGTCCTCCCATGGCCGCCTTTTTTCTGCACGGGCGTTAATTTTAGGAACATTTTTACATATTTTCTGATGATTAGTGTTTGATTTCAGAAGCCATGAAAAAAAAACACTGACAAAACAATAACACGTGAACGATTATTTATTTTATGTACTATATAAATACTAAAGAGCTGCACAGAATGCTTTAAAGAACACCTCTCACTACTTTGCAGTAGTTCCAAGTACTGTATTTCGAAACAATTCCTAAAACAAAACAAGCTTTAGAACATTTAGAAACAGAACGTGTTCGTTCATAGTTTTGAAACGCCTTCACGACAGTGCTTGAATGTACTTGAATTCTGTTTCACAGCAAAATCCAAAACAAAATATCACAATAAAACAAATAAACGATGACTCATAGCAAGCACATTGCCATTTAAGCATACTACGTCTTAAATATTTGTGCTTAATACAAAGGCAAAAACCATGAACAACAACAACACACACACATGAGCATACTGTGCATACAGCACTTGTGCACTAATACAAGGACAAAAACCATGAGCAACAACAACAAATTTTATAAACAAAACTGAAGTAGAACATTACTTCAATGCTTGAAGCTCTATTTCAATCTAGTTCTATTTCATTTGGTTCTACTTGTGTTTGGTTCTGTTTGTTCTCAATGCTTATAAGACAGTATTCGTTAATGTATTTAGAACATTTCGGCACTGAAGTGTTTGTTTTGAAATGCGAAAGACGACGATCGATAGTACTTGAAAATACTACGATGTCTTGTAAGACTTGAGCAGCCCTCTAATAAATACCTGTAGCTCTGTGACAAATTTTGCTACTCGCCCCTTGGACCGTACCCGCGCCTATAGCCCTGCTGACTGAGCTCTCATCAGCCATCTCTGCAAAAATATTACCACGTAGGCCATCAATTTTGCTCGGCCACATGGCAAAAAGAGCTACTTCAATCCCTTCGTTTTTTCTTAGTTTCTGCTTGTTGTTAAAAAATAAATTAATTTTATTGCTGTTTATTATTATTATAAATTTAGTTTTAGTAAACTTACCATCAACTTGATTCGCTATTTTTCTGACATTTGAGTTGCTATTGTGAATGAGTTTGCGCACTGAACATACCTGCAACAGTGTTGTATTTTAAATACTGCTCGGTTTTAATTGAGTTTTTTGTATGGAATATTGAGCTCAATTTGGGCGTTAATGGCGATAGTCTCAATAATTGTGTATACACTAGCACCCACTAGGATCACGGTAATTATCTTTATAATTAAAACCAAATCCATCCTACCTGAAGATGGAATGATTTACATCAGCTCCTGCCTTGCGGCCTTATCTGATTGTGGACCAGTTTCACGGAGTGAATTATTAACGATTCACCAGCGCCCCCGTGTGCCCTACTAGGCCCACACAGGTAGCAATTTATGCCATATGTTTGTAGCCATATGAGCAACTTCTTGTTGAGGAGTTCGGGCCTTCTAATCCCTCCTGTATTCAATTTCCCAGCAATCAATGGATCTAGCGGCATCCTTACAGTATAGGTATCTGTTGTAAAAGCAACAGACCCTCGGGAGTTTGTTAGTCAGAACCGCCAGAACATTTCAGACAAGGTAGGCACCTCAACCATGATCAGCCCGGGTTGAACTGCAAGCAAAACCACTTGGAGGCCATGCTGATCCCCGCTCTGCCAATTTATACCCTTGGTAAGAGTTTTGGCAGCCAACACAACATAAATCATGTGCCTTCCTAGAGTTTTATTTGCTACAACAAACGAGGGATCCCTTCCCCTCTATACCCGAAAAGCAGAGTGCCAAAGTTAGGAATACGCCAAGGCAAAACCTGTTCCCCGGGGGATGAAATGGAGCAAAAAAAATTGTTTTGAGTTTGGAAATCTTTGTTTGAATCTGTACAATTTTTGCTGTTAATTGTAAAATAAAAGATTGGCTGCCGCCAGTGTTGGTATATTATTGTGCCCATTTTATCGCATTTTCCGTAACTTTCCGCAATACTTCTGGTGATAACTATTCACATGCCTGGGGAATATTCTCCTTAAAGACTGCGATTGGCTGGGACTTGTTGTCATAAATTCGCGACTTCAAACAGCCCCAAGGAGAGAAGTTTAGGATTTTTTGGTTAAATTGGGTGAACTTGGTGGCCATGCCAAATCGTCAAAACGGGTGATTAAGCGAACAGAAAATACTTTCTTCACTATCTTGTTGAAACCACATGGCCCGCTCATTCAATTCCGGTAGTAGGAAGTCTCTTGCCATGGTCATGTAGCGTTCACCAGTAGCAGCACACGCGGATTTTCAATAACATAGAAACGAAGTTTTTGATTATTGGAAATCTATGACGAAATTTGCGGCGCACTAATACCACCGAACGATTATTGTTTAAAAGAAAAATCAACACAATTATGCGCAGCACTTGCTGAGTATAGTACTACACTGTTTATTTGTTTGTATTCTGCAGCTGTCTAGTTTACAAATGTCAAATATGATTGAGGTAAAACACCATTTACAAAAGCTGTTATATCTTACGATTGGATGAATAATTTTGTACACATATATATTATAATGTTCTTAAACAGCAAGGAGGACTAATTTTGCTCCACCCTGTACATATATTATAATGTTCTTAAACAGCAAGATGATGATATAATAAACAGAGAACTTGTAGAACTCTTCACTCCAAATACGGCAGTTTTGCTTGTTCATGTATCCATTCAACCAGAAATGAGCCTCGTCGCTGAACACAATTCTTCGATAAAAAAGTGGATCTTCATCTAACTTTTCAATGGCCCATTCACCAAAAATTTGGCGTTGTGGTAGGTCGTTTGGCTTCAATTCTTGCACCAGCTGTATCTTATAAGGCTTCACACCCAAATCCTTCCGCAAAATTTTCCACGTAGTGGAGTAACAGAGGCCCAATTGCTGCGTACGGCGCCGAATCGATAATTCACGGTCATCACCAACACTGGCCGATACGGCTGCGATATTTTCTTCAGTTCGCACTCTACGTAAGCGTGTTGGTGGTTTAATGTCCAACAATGTAAATTTGGTGCGAAATTTTTTTACAATAGCCCGAATAGAAGCCTCAGTAGGTCGATTAAACTGACCATAAAATGGAAGAAGCGCGCGATGAACTTTCTTAACAGAGCACGCATTTTGGTAATAAAATTCAATAATTTGCAAGCGTTGTTCGTTTGCAAGACGATTTATGATTAAATTATAGACCAAACTGAAGATGTTTGACAGTGACACAAGATACAAAACGTGCGTGAGCTATCAAAACTGGTGTTGCCAAAAAGATAATAGCAAAAAAATCACTCGTTAGTTTTATATATATAATTTTGTCACTAGTTTGATAAGAATGATACATAGGTAGTGACAAAAGAATTCTAATGAAGTCTCTTAATCGCAATTGTTTATGGCAATTAAAAAATTACTTGCTCATATTTACAATTTTTATTTACCTTAAAAAAAACCAACTTTGCTCTACTGGTGGTACGAAAGAGCAAATGGGTTTATATGTAAATTTGTTTTATCGCGACTGTGTATCTTTGACACAATATTCGCATGCAAACAAAATCTATTAGCCAAACAAACCAACGGATATGCTTGATAAATTTTTTCTCCATCAGCATCAAAAATAGATGTAAATAACTTTGTAATAAAGGCATTTTGTCACAAGTTGGTTGGTGTTTGTTGCCAGTTGCTGTTGTTGTAGCTGTCGTTGCTGTTTTAAAATGCAAAATTTGTTGGCAAAAGGGGAAAAAATTGCATTAAATTTTTTTCCATATTGTTGCTGTTTGATGTTACTGCTGTTGTTGTTATTTGTGGGTTTGGTGTTAATAGCTTTTGAAAATGGTTTTGGATTTTTTCCCTCTTCTTGGTTGTTTCCACATGTTTACAAATATTTGCGCAAAATTACGCTTTAGAAAAAAACGTAAAAGAATCAAATTTTTTATCTTCATAAAATAATAAATTTTGGAGAAAAAATGTTGAAAAGAAATTGTTGGTTAGAAATATATATATAAGGTTTGAAACAAATAAACAAAATAGATAGACATCTTAACTTTCTGGCTTAAGTGTAATAAAGATATTAAACTTTGGCTCAAAATTCAATAATATAAATATTCACTGCAGAAAGTCGAAATACTCGTAAGTGTACTAGTTTTGGTATCCCAATCGTTCTTCGTTTAGCATTAAATTTCAGACAATCTAACAGCATAGCTGCCAGATTTGACGATAAATCATCATTTTAACGATTTTCTTGCCCAAATTTAGCAAAATGACTATTTGACGATTTTTGTTCTAAAAATTACGATTCTTGCTATACGAAGCATGAAGCATGGCAACATTAATTTTTTTATATATGAGATAAAAAAGGATATCTAAAGGCCCTCATTCAATATCCTACATGTTCGTACGATTTATTTACAGGAAAATATTCTAGACGTCGGGTCGAATTTATAAAATCGCTTCAAAGTAGATTCGTAGTGCCACATGATTATATAAGAATGATTGTAATATATATTGTAATGATTGTAATCCAATAATGATTGTAATATATACACAGTAAAATAATTAAAAACTATTATTACCCTAGGCCCACTAGAGTACGCAAATATATAACTCTTAGCAAAAGACACCACAACCTACCAAGCGGAATTATACGCAATAAGGGAAGTGGTTGAAATACTCTCCGATAGGGGGTACAAGGGAGTGCTGGGGGGTTACTCTCTATTGCGATGCGAAAGCAAGTTCGATGCGAAAGGTAGATGCGATAAGAGTATAATTTGGTATTCTGTGCTGTTTGCGCAAACTTTTTCGCGAAATAGTTTAAAAATGAAGGAACACTGGTTCCACAAAATTAACAATAGCGAAGAATGATAAAATAAAGTGTGCGAAAGGAAAAATTATATGCGAAAAGAAAATACGTAAACGCAACACAGGGTACCAATTCTTCGATTTTTCTTTCGCATCGCAATAGAGAGTAACTCCTCTAATAAAAATACTCTCTGATAGCCAATCAGTGCTGGAGGCCATGAGCAGTTGTGTCTTTATGTCCAAGTTCGTACTGGAATGTCACAACAGGCTTAACTAAATGGTAAGCCAGAACCAGGTCACTCTGATCTGGGTGCCACGACAAAAAGGCACCATGGCACTGAAATGTCTGACATCTGCGCCAAAAAAGGAGCAGAGGGGACTTTTATTGGACCCACTCCAACTTTTGGCTTCAATAAGGGTCTCCTTAATGAGGAGATAAAGAAGTGGACGCAGTCCATCGTTGAGCAACATTGGAACGAGACAGCTGGTCTTGAACACTCCAAGAAATTTCTAAACGTTGATACGAAGAGGGCCAAACGTGCTCTAAAATTGGACAGGAAAAGTCTCAGAACATTGACAGATGCACTTACAGGTCATTATATCTGCCTTAAGCACCTGCACAGGATGGGCATTTCCAACGCAGACTTTTACAGATTCTGCGGTGATGAAGAGTAGTCAATGGAGCACTTAATCACCCACTTAAAATACACTAAAAATTTTGAGCTCAGGAGTCTAATTTGCTCGATATCATATGTAGCAATGTGATATCGAGCAAATTTGATCGCATTATTTAATTGTGGTATCATGGCCTTCGATACCGAATCAAATGTTTCGTAATTTTAAATGATTGCGTTTTAGATTGAGTGAACAAAGTAATACTCTTCTTTCCTGCCGTTTGAAAAACTCCCTTTTACAAACTCCATTTTTTCTTCGAGCTTCTCTTTCGTTGAAGTAGTGATCACATAGACTCAGTGCCAAATCAGAGACAGGTCAAATAGAAGGTTTCGGAGGGGAAAGTAAAATGAGAAAAATAATTACCGGGACTCAGCAATTTCATACTCATCTCTCATGAAGGTATATGTATATGATTGTAACGCCAATTCCCAAAAAAGGAGGAGGCAAAAGACCCTGAAAATTATCGCCCAATTGCAATTTGCTCTGCGCTTTCCAAAGTAATGGAAAGTATGGTTAATCACCACCTTGTGAGGTGTCTAGAATCTCATAACTTAGTTTGTGATCGCCAATATGGATTTCGTAAAGATCGCTCTACTGGAGATCTTTTGGCATATCTCCCAGAGAAATGGTGCCACTCAATCCATCATTACGATGAGAGCAAAGTGATGGCACTGGATATTTCCAAAGCGTTTGACAGAGTGTGACATACTGCACTACTAGCAAAACTTACTGCTTTTGGTGTCAGTGATGACTTTTCTCGGTTTATATCGAGCTTTCTCAGTAATCATGAGTTCAATATTAATTCAGGGGTACCACAAGGGTCCGTTGTTTTTCCTTATCTATTTCTTATTTTGCTCAATGACCTTCTCTATCAAACTCCCAACCCTATCCACTCTTTCGCAAATGACAGCAGCACTTGCTATTCGTATTCTTTCAGTAATAGGCTCAGCCTCTTCGATAAATTACTCACTGGATAGTGATCTTCTATTAATCTTCGATTGGGGTCGTAAAAACAGAGTAGTTTTCAACGCTCGCAAGTGTTGTTTATTAACACACACACACACACCAACGACCGCAGGTGCTGTTTCATATGTACTCATGGGTGGTATAGATATTGAGGAATGAAGGTGCTCTTGATGTTCTTGGGATGAACATATATGCTCTATTCACAATCTTGTGCAAATGGCCTTGCATCATTGCATTTGCAAAATAATGTAGTATATTCTTGCTTTACACTCACAAAATACACCCAAAACTTCCACTTTTGCAATTGCAGAAATATGCAATCTCAAATGCACAAGATTGTGAATCGGGCTATAGTGTTCATGATATACGTCACTTTCTAGATTTGTTTTGAAAAATAATATTTTATAGCATCTTGAAACGTATTAATACAGTTAATAATATACAATTTAAAGTAACAAACTTTTCGTTTTAATTTCCAACAGAACACTCTTTTCAATCTCTGTTTTTATACTACAGCTTCATTTGTATGCATATTTTCTATGCTTTTATTTAAATATTTGCATATTAAAGATTTTTTAATGGTCATGGTTTCATATTTACCTTTCTTTTTCTAATTTTTTTTTTTTTTTTTTTTTTTTCTATGTTTTGATCACAAAAGTCAATATTTCCCTTCTCGATTGCATTTAAAATTTTTTCAATTTTGTTGGTTTCTTTTATTTTTTGTTATTTCTGTAGATTCTTTCTAAATAATTTCAGCTATTTTTTTCTTGTTTTCTAAATATTTAACACTTTCATTATAATCGTGAATTCATTAATGAAGCGCTTTGTAAAAACGTAATATATGAAAAATAGAGAATTTTGAACGAAAATACCGTCGTAGACACTGTCAAAACGCTTAACAGTTGTGATAAGAGGATGTGCGCAAATTCGTTCATTTTTTCTGCCTCTGACGGTGCTTGATGGACAATGAAAAGGGGTATAGACACGATCAAAATGATTAACACACATAGTAAAAGTTTGTTTGAAAATTCATTCGTTTGTGTCACGACGACAATACTTGATGGAAAATCAAAAATTTTTGACTTTATGGCATTCTTCCTGTCAAATGCTTGAATGTGTCTGGGTGAAAACCATCAAGCAGGCAGATATTTTTTTCTTTTCATTGTGATAATAGTATGTACGCAAATTCGTTCATTTTTTATGACGCTGACGGTGTTTGATATACAATCAAAAGGGGTAAAAGTAAAAGGGTGTTTGAAAATTCGTTCGTTTGTGCCGCGCCGACAATGCTTGATGGATAATCAAACATTTTTGGTTTTCTGGCATGCTTGCTGTCAAATGCTTGATTGTTTCCAGTGCAAGCCATCAAAAGCAGGAACAAATTTATATTATTATTTTCTATTCATTGTGAATGGTTGTCGGGGAAAAAAAGAAAAAAAAGTAATTAAAAATAAAGAGAATATATTCAATTTCCTGCTGGAACAAATAAGGAAGCAAGCAGCTTAAGAAAAATCAATATAAAAATTATAAATGATGAAAATCGTGATATTTTGGAATGAATGCTTGATGGTTCATCAAGTTGACTACAAGCACTGTGATTGTGTATACCTCCCCCCCTCCCCCCCCCCCCCCCCCCTCAAAATTATGAATTTATTGCGCCCTTTTATGGAGTAATAGATCATACAAGATTATTATCTCTTCTTATTTTTATTCACTAGTATTAGAAAATTCTGCATGAAAAGACTCATACGGCAACAACATCTTAATATCTATTCACTGGTTTTATCTTTATTTCACGCGCTTTGAACACTACGCATAGTTACGATGATGAACGTAAGGAAGTGTAATTTGTAATTTAAGTTTTTGATGTTTTACACTTATAGCTAGAATATTGCGGCAGGACGTGACTTGATTCGATGACGTACACCATATTTTGCCCTCTGGCTTAAATGTACTTACTTGTGTAAGAACTAAAGTTGAATTAACACTTTTGTTTAAGGGATTACCTGCATTTTTTTCTTGCGTAACAGATTTTCATTTAAGGTGGGACATACCAGATTAGTATAGAAATCTCGACCATCAAGATCAAGCATGACTGTCTTTTAAGCAGAACTTCCTGGGCATTTCAACTGCCCATTCTACAACTGGTGCAAAGTTCGAAAGATTCTCCACAAAAAAACAGTGGCCAAGCATTTCTTATATGAGGCGTAGGGTGCCAAACTTCCAAAGATACCGTTGTACTTCTAAGCCCCAGAAAGCAGAGTGCCTGATTTGAAATACGCCTATATTGAAGCAGGGATAAACAAATAGAAAGCCCCAAAGGTCCTGCAATAGTTCTAAATAGATGGGATATGTTTGAGCCGAGTTTTCTTCAATGACGAGCCCCAAGAACGAAGTGATATTTCCACAAAAATGCGCGATTACCGGGCGGGTGCACTCATTGGTCTACATGTCTATAAAAAAGATGCTCCGCCTCACAGAATCGGCTAACTTGATTGAGAAAGCACTTTGCTGATCAGCAATTTAAGTTTCTAATTGAATACATTTAATTCTTTTTGTTTATATTTTGTTTCTAAGTTTGTCCATCATCAGTTAAGGCCGTCAAGGCAGGAGGGTTACTCCCTATCGCGAATCGAAGAATTGGTACTCTGTATTGCGTTTTCGTATTTTCCTGTCGCATTTAATTTTTTCTTTTCGAACATTTTATTTTATCATTATTCGCTATTGTTTATTTTGTGGTAACAGCGTTGGTTCATTTCGCGAAAAAGATTGCGCAAAGGGAACAGAGTACCAAATTATACTCTTATCGCATTTACCTTTCGCATCGCAATAGAGAGTAACCCCCCAGGTGCTGATGTAAATCATTTCCCTATTCTGTACAAAATATATTTTCTATTGTTTATCAACAAAGAAATTTCGATTAATAACGCTGGCAGAAAAAGGTCTCCAAGCAACTCCTGATTATTGTTCCTGTTATATGCAGCGCTTTTCCTACGGGTTTTAACTAATAATTTAGAACTCAAATTTATAAACGATAGATAATTATTTTTATTATATAATAATTATTTTTATATCTTAATTTATTGGTGTTAGGTTGAACTTTATAATTTTTTTTTAAATTATATTTACGGCTCCTTACCACTCAGCCACCGATCCATTTAATTATTCTCTGTCTATATATATCTCATATTGAATCACGTATGCATTTTGTTAATTATCCGTATTGTTTGTACAGTGTTTACTTACTGTTTCTGAATAAGCCTTTCATGATGTGTCATGACCCTAATTCAAATCCGAAAATGGCTATAAAACAGCTAGTTGTCATCCAGTTAAAAAAAAGGGTGTGATTATTTTTCTGGTCTTCTTATTTTTGTCCCTACCTAGAGTTAACTTTAAAATATCTTGTTTGGTATGTATGTTGATCGCAATTTCTTCTCCATTTTTTCTGTTGTTCTATTGTTCATTTAAATAATTTCTAATTAATTTTTCAATCAATATTTCGTTTTCCAAAGGCAAATAAATTTATTGCGGAAAACTTCTCGTTTTTAACTTCAGCATTATTTTAGTATGTAATTACTTTGGATCTTGGCTTTTAGCCATTGTATTATACACAATAAACAGTATGTAGAAAAATAGTGAAATTAAAAAATATGCACTAAAAAATAAACTATTTTTTCTAAACAAACGTCGTTTGTTTCTCCTTCTACCTAAACAAATATATACATATGCACATGTCGAGTATATGTAAACTTGTGAGCATGTTAAAAATCTTTTATTGACTACCATCATGCATGACTACTGGTACAAACATTTTTATGTCAAACATGAAACTTTAGTATTTGCTCTAGACTGTGGTGTCATAAAAAGTTTTGCTGTACTGCTTGTAACATTCATATTATTAACGATATTTTTATGAGCATCCTTAAAATATAGAAGGAAAAACTCAATATGTAGTCATTGTTAGGAACTTCCTCGAAAACACAGTTACATACTTACATTGCAATTGCTATTAACTTTCAAATGGTGTTTTTTTTTTTCAAGTGCACACGCACGTGTATTAAATAAGTTCCTATGGACTAAGGCATGCCCTACTAACATTTCAATGTGTCGTAAACATGAAATTTTAATCGATAACTAGAGTCCAATTTTAACAAATCAGAAATTTTTCAAACACGAACCTGCACAATTTGAGTTTGGTTGCGAAACTGCTGGCAGAAATTACCAAACATACTTAATTCATTCAGATTGTTGGGATATAAAGATGAATGTTTGGAAATTTCTTTCAAAAATTTCCAAAGTCTACTGATGATTAGGGTAGCTGCTATGAAATGTCGACCTATAGATACAACGAATATCTGTATTGAACACAAAAAAAAAATTTTTTTCTGTGCGATAGATGCGAAGTGTTGATTGATGTAAGCATGTAATCAATGCAAGGAAACGCCAATACCGAAGATATAACTAAATGAAGACAATGTAATGACAAAATATAGTCAATAAAATGGTGCACTAACATCGGACCAACTATAATTTTGATTCAATCTCATTGATGTGATAGCTCATTAACATCACAAAAATGACACGTGAAGTAAATTTGATGACAACATATCATCAATACTATGGCACGGTATCATCAACATTAAACTCCGGTTCAATTTAATGCTTTCCAAAGTGTGATCAAACACGTAACTTTATATTTTACCATCTTCAAGAAATCAATGAGAATTAAAAATGTTCTAATAATACTTTTGATGACTTCCTGTCATCAATACAATGTCTGTGTGGCGCATTATCATATTTTAATTGTGTGTATGAGGAAATATTCTCTTTCTTTGCTTCGTAGTTTTTCTTTTTATTTTACTCTCTACGCTGTCATTATGTAAATAACGTCGCATATGATGACTAAATGTCATTAATTTGATGCATTTATTTCTACTTCTTAGAAATTAATTTCAATTTAAAAAAAATAATAACTTTAACAACCTAATTCCTCTTCAACAATAAATAGAAAATATTATAGCACTATTTAAGCTTTTCTTATAATCAATTTTGACAAATTAGATGTATTAGTTATACCTATCAATAAAATGTATCATTGAATTGATGTCACCATAGTAGTAGCATTGATGATACTCAATATATGACAAAATTGTCTGATGACTTTTGTTGTTGAGATTGATGTCAGTTTTTTTATTACTGATGACTATTTACATACTATTGATGTCACACTTCTGATGACCCGCCGTCATCAATATGAAGATGCTTGTTTCTGTGAGTGTACGCTAGCCAGAAGTCATATTTAAATTATAATACCACAAGATTATCGATAACAATCAAAAAATATAAACAGCTTGATTTCACTGTTTCCTAGCTGTCTATATGTCAACATTTCATAGGAGTCTAATCATTAGTAGACTTAGAAACCTATGAAATATCGGCAACCTGTGAAATTGATAGCTGGGAAACATAGAAAACAAGCTATTTATAATTTTGTGTTATTTTATTTTTCAATATTCAAATATTTTATTACATTTATAATACACAGACAAATTTTCCTAAAGAAGTCTAAATTAAAGTGATAATATATTGTAAATATTGAATTTCTTCTTAATACCCGGACTTAATAATATTAAATATTAAATACTTAAATAAATAATATTAAATACTTAATAATCTTAAATAATGTTCTCTGGGTATGCCTACTCAAATATACAGTCTCTTTTTCAATCGTTATTTACAGTTTGAGTGTGGTTAACACTTATTCCCCATTCAAACACAAGTAGCTGTGTATGTGTACTCGCATGTGCTCTTGCAACTATGCAGTTTTCGAGTGCACCATTTCGCTTACTATCTTATAATTTCTCTTAGAGTACTGCCTGCCATCACTAACCATCATCATTGACTGAGTTTTTGTTTATCTCCGAAGATGTTAAATTTCGTTTGTTGAACATAAACATTTGCTTGATAGTGCCGTTAGCACTTATCTTTATGCTGATTAAGATATGTTTGCTTAAGTATGAGTGCCATTCCTGTGGAGGTTGTTTAGGTGTGTGTTAGTTGCTCTTTGATTATAAGATATGAGATGTGTTTGCACTAAAATCTTTATTAACCACGACGACTCACGTCTACTTAAACGCATATTTTTGCCAGCTTTTTATGACAGCAAAATTTTATGTTGCAATTTTTGGCATGATACTCGAGGAATTGACCAAAAATACTTATTTTTAATTTTCATATGCAAATGCAATTTATATTTTTTGGGTGTTTGCATATGTGACTGTTTTACTGCTTGTTTTTAATGATTTGCTTTTGCGAGTTTATAAAGTGTGAGTGTGTATGCAATGCAGGTGTGGAAAACTACTCTCCGATGAATACTAAGCAAACAGCTTAAATTTCTATTTATAGAATTTGAAGTGATATTAAAACTAAGACATAATTTTTTTAACGATAAATTAATACAAACAAACAGCTGATGAGCGCAAAAACAGCAAAACACTAACTAAACATTTTATTTAAATGAATTAAAAATTTAATTGATGTAATTCCAGTTGTAAACGCTTTTTCTAAAAAAATTAATTGGCGGTGAAAATTCAACCAAATTTTAACAAATGAAAAAAATTTTCAAAATTAAATTTTTGGTTTGTACATTTGTACAACGGGTTATAATTCAAGCTTTTTCCTTTCTTAAGTTTTTTAAATTTTATAAAGAGTGTTTCTTATAAAGCTTTAGGTTGGCAACACTTTTTTAGCTGGTGGTTATATTGTCAGCTGTTAAGTGATTTATGTTTAGTTTGGTTTGGCAAAGCACTGTGTATAGACTGACGACACCTGAATAATGCTTCCGAATTGGTTCTGGTCGAAATACGTATCGTAGCAACGATTGTTAAACAAAATTTGCAAAATTCTAGATACATCAATACCCAAAACTGCCATAATTGGAGTAGTTCTTTAAAAACGCTACCAGCCAGAATATTACAGTCAATGATAATCGCTATAATACCATGTTCAGACGGTAATTCGAAACACTTGGTTCACTCGTCGAACCACAATTGCGAACCTTGGTGTTCAGACGATGATTGTTCTTGTTTCAGTTTGAAGTTGGCCATTGGCGACACTTGAAATGGTCAAGAGGCTTTAGTTCTTGCGTCAATTGCACCTTGTAAGCGTGTAAATGCCAGTCTTTATGCATAATATTCATCGATGATGAGTATGAGAAGTGCAATTGTTGGGCACGACGATGAGTTCAGGTGGACGGCTCTGCATCGCTGCACTATCTCGAACAGACCCGGTTTGTTAAAATTTTTGAACGATTTTTCCGATTGTACGCACATTTGGACGATTAAATTGACCGCAAAAATTCAAGTCCACATGCATTTTTTTTCTTGGACCAGTACTCAGGGGATGACCATTGTAACTTTTCATAGAAATAATGAAACAAATTTCATTAGATTATTTTAATGAAAACCTTCATAAAAGTAATGAAACATTTTAATAAGAAACATGACTTATTTACATTAAAAGTATGAAAGACAAATCATATGATTAGTGAAATAATTTCTCTAGATCAAAGAATCAATTTCATAAAGCACATGAAAACTGTACATTAAATTAATGAAAAAGTAACATTTATTTAATGAAATAACTTCTTTGTACTAATGTAATATATTCATTAAAAATATGAAACTCCTTCATAAGGTCAATGAAGTTATTTTATTTATCTAATTTTATTAATCATTGAGCACCTGAAAAATTTACTTTAAATCAATGAAATAGTTACATTTGTTTAATGAAATAATATCATAAGACACATTAATAAAATATGTTCACAAATGTACGTAATGAGATCAATGGAATTATTTCATTTATTCATTGATACTTTATTTCATTACACAAAAAATACTATTCGTTGCTTTTGTGAAATTGTACCTAATTATGATAAAAGAAAACGTTGAACAAGTATTCACCAAATAAAACAGATTTTATTAATTCAAATGACTTCAGTACACTGGTATTTAAATTTTTTAAACTATTATTATGCTGATTTGAGTACATACACGTATGTACATGCATACCCAAGTTCGGTAGCCAGAAATTTATTTGTCATTGATCTAATGAATTCTATTTCATTGGAATTATGAAACTCATAAAACTTACATTTTAATAAAAAAACGAAATTTTTTAAACTGTAGCTTAAGATTAATAAATGCCCATTAATATATCTTACAAAAATTCAAAAAATTAAAAAAAAAATAAATTTTGTTGTAGTCATAAATCCAGTGATTTTTTTAATGAAACTATGAAATTTAATGAAACCATCCTTTTTTTTTTTAACTTGGACCAGTACTCAGGGGATGACCCCTACATATGCAGTGCATTGTACCAGAACTAGAAAAATAGGTTGTGAGGAGGGGGAAAGCGGGAGTAGTGTTTGTGAACATTTGACTTGAACATTCTAACGTGATAACAGACAGGAAACACGTCTGCAGGCAACTTACTCCACAGACGAAGCGTACGGCTGAAAGACAAATTCTCTCTGTAATGCGTAATACGATTCCCCGGGCAATCGACCACAAATGGATGAGCTCTGGACGATGGACGTGTGCTATGTAAAAATGTGCGAGTTTCGGGAACAAGATCCCTAGTCGGAAATTGAGAACTGTCATTAGAAATGTAAAAAAAAACTTGACATTTAGATGTGATTCACATTCAACATCGGCCCTTAAAATTTAAACACCTAAAGCGTAATGCCCTCCATAAACCGGCACTTAAAGTACTTTCCTTTACCAATAGTACAGATCTTTTGCATATATATAAAATCGGTTCATACATAATTTATCTATTTGTGTAAATCTCAAACACAACGCATCTAAATTTATAAATTTATGATAATTTTCTTACAAAGAGAAGAAGAAAAATGTGTTATTGCTGACCAGTATTACTCGTATTAGCCAAAGTCAAGTTAATAAAGTTAATATAACAAGCGTTTTTAACCTGTTTCTGAAACTCCGCTAAAAAAAACAAAATCTACATTTATAATGCATTTCTGTTGAGCACATTACGATGAGAGAAATCTAGATAGAAGCTGTTTTTTGTATTTGCTAATTTTTAAAGCGAAAATTATTTAATTAAGTAAACAGTACAACAAATAAAGTTACTATGCGTTAAATTCTTTTATCTAGTTTCTACACTTTCCAGTCGTAACATTATCATAAACATTGCTGCAAGGTTTTCATAACTCAATTCATAATAGATACTATTTAGTTTTTCTTAATTAGAGTTTGGGAAACACGTTTGAAGCACGCAAACAATTCTAACAAAACTTAATGAGAAAAATATTTTTAACTTGATTCATAAAACTTAAAGTACAGATCAACAATTATTAATCCATACTTTAAAAAGTCTCTGCTCCCCGAAGCGCTTGTTTTTATTTTTTCTTTTAAAATTTCTATGAAATTTATTTGAAAGTAGCATATAAACGGCAAATGCAACTTGTTTTTAGCAAATGTTAAACATGAAGTAAAATTATTTGTGTACATACTCGTACATACATAAATGCATTTAAACATGCGTGTATGTTAAGCGAACGAATGTGGTAGTTAGTCAGTGCTGCTGTTTCGTTTGTAGTGCCAATTAAAGAAAAGTCATAAAATGCTATCGAAATTCTTACTGTTTATTTAAATGAATTTTATAGTTAAATAACTCTGCTGCTTTAATACGCATCGCATGAGGATTTTTCTTATTAACCAAGAAAACACAAGCAATTTGCTAAAATATATAAATCGGCAATGGCCAAAATATCTACTGCCACGCCCTCACTTTATAAAAATCTTCATGCGAATCTCGAATGCATTTAAGAAAGGCTAGTAGGAATCACCGGTCAACGTAATCGACCGCATTCCCCGCTCTTAAATAATGCACTCTCATTTACGAGGGCGGATTGATGTTGTAGCTACCTAAGTATGAAATTAACATTTTTTTTTTCTTTTAAATCATTTATTTCTGAACATACGAGTAGTCTCCTTCTACCTCAATATACTTAGTAAGACGAAATTATAACATGATTTTGGGAACCCCCCAAAATACACAATAGTTTCGGTATTCACTTCTTCCTTTGAGATTAATATTTTTCCTGCTAGCCATTTTTTCAAGTTTGGAAACAGGATAAAGTCACTAGGAGCTAAATCTGGACTGTAAGGTGGATGATCAACCAATTCGAAATGTATTTCACGTAATTTTAGCATCGTATCTAATGCGGTGTGAACCGGTGCTTTGTCTTGAAGAAACAACACTTTTGTCTTCTCTAAATGTGGTCGTTTTTTCTTGATTGCTAAAGTCACTAGGAGCTAAATCTGGTCTGTAAGGTGGATGATCAACCAATTCGAAATGTAGTTCACGTAATTTTAGCATCATATCTAATGCGGTGTGAACCGGTGCTTTGTCTTGAAGAAACAACACTTTTGTCTTCTCTAAATGGGGTCGTTTTTTCTTGATTGCTTAAATAAATTGATGCAATAACGCACGATAATACTTTCCTATGTTTCCAAAATAATCAATGAGCATTATTCCATGTGCATCCCCCAAATACACTAACCATAACCTTGCCAGTCGATGTCACTGCGTTCACCTTCTTCGGAGTTCTTCCACCAGTTTCCCCCCAATGTTTCGATTGATTTTTGATTGCAGGTGCGTAGTGGTGGACCCATGTTTCATCAACAATTATTATCCGATGCTTAGAATCAACAGCACTACGCTTTATCATGTCCAAACACCGCTGTGAAGTGGTCCGTCGAACTAGTTTTTGTTCGACACTAAGCAAACGCGGCACCCGTCTTGACGATAGCTTCTTCATATGCAAATGTTCATGCAAAATGTTGAACACACATTCAAATAATCTACTTTTGACGGTATTTTAAATGACCAGGGGAGATACTCTACACAGGGTAAAGGTATAAAGGACAGGATAAAATACCTTACTTGGTTAGCACTATTTTTTATAACTCTTAAATGTCAGAAAGCGACGAAATAAAGAACTGGTCTACCTTCTATTATTGTATAATGCTACATATCGCTCCTTTATTACAACCTAGTCCTAACTAAAAAAAATTTATTCGAAAAGCTCATTTTTGTCCGATATGACTATGTTGCAATAAAGGAGCAATATGTATGTAAGTAGTATACAACTAACTTAAAACAAAATTCATATTAAGACATTCATACATACATTAAACCGTTAACGCACTTATAACATGTATAGTGGATATGTGTTGGTTTGACGTAAAGTAATATACGTTAAATACTGAGAAAGAAATTAAGTGCAAATTTCACGATAACGAAGCTGTTCGTTCGTTCGCACAATTACATTTAAAACAATAACAAAATTTTGAATGTTGTTTTTCGTTATCGTGAAATTGGCACAAAATCTTACTTTCGTATCTGCCCTGGACGCAAAATCTCCACTCTGGCATCTGATGAAGCCAAGGAAATACAACAGGGGAGAGATGTGTTCATTAAAAAACTAGCACAATCAGAAAAATATGTATCGTAATGAAATAAATCACTAACACAGTAAATTATACTGAAGTTAATAACAAGCACATAGAACTCGTCAGTGGAGATACGTCAATCACTTACAGGTGCGATCTACTCGAGTGGTGTGGTCGAATTATCGGCCCCATAAAAGTACGCTAGTGGCTCGCACGATTTGTATTGTTAAATTCACTTCAAAACAAATGCTCTGCTATTTAAATTTGCAGCATCAACGCTATTATTAATATCACATAGACGTGTTAAATTCTAATCTTGCTGCAAGTGCAGAAAAGCTACTACTTCTACCACCAAGATAATGGCCCCAAACAAAAGCTTTACAATGTTCGGAGCTGGCTGTTATACAATTGCCCGCACGTGCTTGGAACACCACCACAGTCACCGGCTCTTAATTCGATAGAGCACGTATGGAGTCATTTCAAAATACAAGCATAGTGCAGAGGAGTTCAAGACCCAAGTGAGCTGGAGTATCCAGGTACTCTTTGGAGAATCCAGCGACCTGCCTACCATAGTGCAGAGGTTTGAATTAGCTAACATCGAAAATTCCCCTGTTCTACAGTATATAAATTTAATATTAAATGTATAGCAAAATATTTTTCCAATTAACTAATAACGGGTGTTTTTTTAAGCTAGATAGAACTTTAAATTGTAAAAAGTAACACAAAAAATTAAATTTTGATGAAACATTTTTTTTATTTGTTTCAGTATACTCTGACAAATCATCATGAATAGACTCACGCTTGAACAACGCTACGAAATTATCCAAATTTACTTTGAAAATCAGTCGTCGATTCGCGACGTTGTTTTATCGCAAAATTGTGTTCAGCGATGAGGCGCATTTTTGGCTTAACGGGTTTGTTAATAAGCAAAATTGCCGCATATGGAGTGAGACCAATCTACAAGAGACCCTACAGACTCCATTACATCCAGAAAAATGCACTGTTTGGTGCGGTTTTCATGCTGGTGGCATCATCGGACCTTATTTCTTCAAAAATGAGGCCGGAGCTCGCGTTACGGTCAATGGAGATCGTTACCGCACCATGATCAATGATTTTTTGTTTGAAAATATGGATGACATTGATCCGGAGGAGATGTGGTTTCAACAGGATGGCGCTACGTGCCATACGGCGAACGCAACCATCGACTTACTGAAATCAAAATTTGGCGATAAGTTGATTTCGAGAAATGGACCTGTCAATTGGCCTCCAAGGTCGTGCGATTTGACACCTCTCGATTATTTCCTGTGGGGCTACGTGAAGTCACTGGTTTATGCTGATAAACCAGCAACAATTGACGCCTTGGAGGCCAGCATTGTTCGTGTTGTTCGTGACATACGGCCAGCAGTGCTCGAAAAAGTGGCCCAAAATTGGACGTCCAGAATGCGCTTCGTCAAGAACAGCCGCGGTGCCCATATGCCCGAAATCATTTTCAAATGTTAATGTCACGTATTGATCTTTCGAATAAAAAAAATTTTGATTACAATTTAATTTTTTGTGTTATTTTTTACAATTTCAAGTTCTATCGGGCTTAAAAAAACACCCTTTACAACTGTTCAAAGGTTGAAACAGAATCTTCCCCAGGAACCTGTTATCAATATTAAAAATCATATACATTTTATGTTTTTTCTATCACTCGCACACTTTCGTTTACATTTTCTAATTTGCTATTCAGTGTTATTTTATTAGACAGTCATTAAGTTTTGAAATCTTATCGCAAAACGCAAAATTTATAAACTAAATTTTTACTCACACCGACAAACATTAAAACAAAAATATTTGTCAACATATTTTACTCGTATTTCGTTGTTTAATATTAAGACTGTTTTTAATTAATTGTTTAAAAATATTCAAGCGTGACTAATCTTATTAAATTTGGGGCAATTTCACGCGGGAAGACAAATTGGCTAAATAAATGATCGTTTTGTTTGTTATTTGAATTGAGGTGGAACATTACAATTTAACACTTTGTGTGTCATATAAAAAAGTGCACAAAAGACTTGAAAAGTTATAGCCGCATTAGGGGAGTCAATTTTATTGGGGGAAAAGTCTTTGAATTTTTCAGAAATCTTATCTGTTCAAAATGTTTTTAAATTAATAATTTGAATGCTTTCAACAAAGAAAAGATTTACCAAAGAAGATGGTGATTAACTAAGCATGTAGCATAGTTATTAAGAACTATGTATTTACTTACATTCCCGTCTATGGAGTGCATGTACTTGGCGACAGATATTTAACAAAAATACAGCATGCACATGGACTCACGTAAAAAGGCCCTAAATAACTCACTGTATCTTTACAGAGGCTGACAAAAGCATACAGGAGGATACATAATTCATCACCCTATTATAAGGTGTAGTAGCGTTTGCAAGAGGAGGTTTACTTAACCTACTAAATCTATAACCTTTGCCCTTTCTCCTTACCTCTTTGGCAACAAAAATTTCTTTCATCACCATATATCATCATACGTGTTACAAAGATCAATTCCGTCCGAAGGTGGAATTGATTCCGCTTTTTATATCTTCAAAAAACTAACTGCTCTTTTCATAATATCAAAGAACCATATTCATTCGTATTCTAAGCGAAAAACTGATTTTCGTTTCTCTAACACTCTTCTATGCGACAAGTCATTCGAATTACAGTGCGAAAGAAAATTTTTGTTTCACAATATCGAAGGCGCTGTCACTTTCACTTAGAGATTGTTTTGCTTTTGCATACCAAAAGCTTTAACAAAAAAAACATTTTTATATATCTAATACATAAATGATGTTATCTGGCTCAAGTGCAAATCCGGCTTTCGTCTAGAATTATTTTTAATGATAACAATAATTGCCGCGTTCAATAACTCTTGATCAAAGAAGGCAGGAAAAAATAATTGAATACACTAAGCTGGGGGACAACTAACAGTTTCGTAGCCGCTACACTACTCATCAGCACCCACTAGGGTTTGAATATCATGCTTAGATGATACCGATCTTAACCAACTCACCCGACTAGCCATCACCACTGGTTCTTACTTTACACAAACGCTTTTTTTAAGAGTTCGGGCCTTCTAATCCCTCCAGTATGCAATTTTTCAACAGCCAATGGATGACACAGCTTCATGAGTGGGTAGGTCGAAATCCATTAAGAACCAACTCACTCGTCTAACCATCACTCCTAGTTCCTTGCAATACAGGTATCTGTTGCAAGATAACAGCACCTGGGGGGTTATTAGTCCCCGAAAACTGGCATGCTCCAAAGTTATCAGGGAAAGCAATTCCCCTTCCTGTGATTTTAGATTTAAACAACAGCTAGAACGTTGCCAAGGCAGACACCTCAACCATGATCAGTGTCGAAATGGTCTGCAAAGCAGAACCTGCTGGGGGATTCGCTGAATCCCCATTCTGTGAATTTTATCCCTTGGTAAGGGTTTCAGAAGTCCAACACAACATAAGTCACTACGCCCGAGAAAGCAGAGTGTCCTTGTATGGTGTACGCCAAAGCAAAACCTGCTCCCCGGGAGGACTGCTAAAACAATCGGAGGGAGAGCGAGCTCTATGAATAGATAGGTGGATACTGCCGAAACATCAGCCAACATGTCAGAGAAAAACAAAATCTGTTAAAGCGACTGCAACTACTTTAGGTGAAATTCCCAATGCAACACATCGTAGGCAATTTTTCTTACAGATGTATTAAAAATTTAATGAATCCATGGTTAATATAATATATTATTATATATTTAGCAATTATGTAACTTTTTTTTATTTTGACTTTTTTTTTTATAAAAAACTTTCTTATTTCTTATATGCAGTTAACAATTTTTAAAAATAATTAAACAGGAAAAATTATAGTAAAAATAAAATCAACAAAATTTTTGTCTGAAAAAAACAATTTGTATGCATATATATATAAATATCGTATTTTGTTGCTGTTTAAACAGATAGTTGTTTTCGATCAAAATTATTTTCACTAAACTTTTGCTTGGATCCACGAATTCCTTTACAGGTCCACATTCCAACAATTTATTAATTGATTCATTAGAGATGATTTTGTTCCGAAAAATTTTGTAGTTTTTCGTTTTTTGAAAAACCAAAACACGGATTCAATTCCGTACGCTTCAAAACGGAATTAAATTCTATAACATGTTTGCAATGTTTTTGTCAAGCCTAAAACTATGCACCACCTTAATACACATATTGTGGTCAGAAACAACTGCCCACCTATTCCCACGCACGCACTCACCCAAAGAGATTTTTGTCATTATTATAAAACAGACATTTGGTCTCCCCCTCACCGGAATAAATATTTTTTGCACATACTCTTATTTTATTCTGATTTAAACAATAATTATTGCTTGCGGACTTTGTCTCGACAGAAATTTTGATATTCTCATGCAAATTTATAATAATGTTCTTAAATGTTTCTGTATCGGGGATGAATAAATTGAATTGTTTTTCTTTTCTTCTTGGCATACAAATTGTTTCTTTATTTATTTATTTTTTTTTTTCGTTCAGGTTTTGATCTGAACACACATGGGAGGAATTCTTTTTCTTTTTTTAATTTTTTTTGTGCTTTAATAAAACAAACAGATAAAAATGAATATTTGCAAGTGTAAAAATAACAACAAAACATTTTTTACATCTGTCTGTGACATTACAAGTGACAAGTGTAGTTTGAAAATATATTACGAAGTAATTAGTCAGTTAATTGAAATTGTCAAATGCATTCAAATATTTTGAATATTTTCCTGAATGGACGTGAATGCAGTTAAATGAGCTACAAACAAATGGGCAATTAAATTAAATTGTCAACAAGAAACATGGGTGTTGTTGGCGAAAAATGTATAGGGAAACTTTAGAGTTGTTTTCATTAATCAGTCAAGATAAGTAAGTTTATTGTAATTTAAATTATAATAAATTTGTAAATAAATAAACAATAATAAAATTTGTATGCTAAAGTACTTTAACACATGGACTGAAAAGAACCGGACCTAACAAAGAAAACACAATTTTTTTTGGTTCAAAATTAGCAATCATTCTAGCGCCGCTCTAACACTTCAAAACCACTTTTGCAGAACGATTTATCTTTTGCCTCAAAATAGGCCTCTGTTTCAGCGGTAACCTTTCATTCAATTTTTTCAGGGGGCTAATTCTGGCATTCGTGATCGAAATTACTTGCGAATAGAAAACAATTTCGATGTCGTATAATTTTCTAATGATGTTATTCGTTGCGAGACGATTCGAGTTTTGGTCAAAAAATGTGTTTTAGAACACTAGTGAAATTGTGAACAAAACCCATATTTTTGCACAAACTCAAAGTTGGAAAATGTATAATTTTTCTTTAGCAAATTAAATAATAAAAAAATGGATTATAGATATTACATTTAAAAACAACTAATTCTTTTTTTTATTCCTTAATAAAGAAAATAGTAAAAAAAATAAATATTAATTCAAAAAGAAACACTGAAAGCAAATTTAGCTCAAAAAAAAAAAGAAAAACTATAAATTTCTCATCATCACAGATATTTTTATAGTTTTTATTTTTGGAACCTCTTCTCACATAGGTGCTGTTGGAACCTTTTTTCTTCTACCCCATCATCAATTACTATTAAGGAATCGATGTTGTCACCATATGAAAGAAGAAACTCATTATTTGTTTCCTGTGATGTCGTAGATACACTAAAACATCTTTTAGAATCGTTGAGTTGTGTCATGTCGTGCACTTCTGATGGCAAAATCGAGCCAAAAGTTTTTTTATTTTTCAACTCCTCAACAATAATTTCAAGGCCTGCTGCAGCAACTATCTGTTCTTCAGCCTGTGAAAGGTTAAATGATCCATCGTCCCTTTTTTTAGTGTGGATTTATTGAAAGAAACTTTTTACTTCACATATTGCATTTGGTGTATTTACATATACAAATGAAATCATTAGCTTACGTTGCGCCACATATTTGAGTCCTTTGTAGGTAGACGCATTTAATTTTAATGTTAGCTCTTCCCATAATTGGTTCGCCAATATATTCTTTTTTGTAAAACTAATTTTTGATACTGTTGACCTCAAAAAAGAAAAAGAATTTACACATGTAATTTTAAATTTAAAAAAAATGTAATTAACATTTTCTTTTCCATTTGCTGTTTGCTGCGATTTCGAATGGTGTTTTGCTTACGAGTTAATAGTCGCACGGTTGCATTCGACTGATTACTCGCTATCGAATGCCATCATTAGAAATTTCGATACTTTTTACTGGACATCGAATAACAGAATTCCAAAAGTGCAAAAAGTCGCACGTTCGTATAAGAACTCGAACGTAAGCGAATAAGAGAATTAGCCCCCAGGTCTGTGAACAGTCAGTAGTCACTGGCGAATACAGTGGAGTTCTAGATTCAATTCATGTAGTTTTGCCATTGTTTGGATTGACTTGTGACACGGTGCGTTTTCCTGATGAAACAAGTTTTTTTTCTCTGATATACGCAATCGCTTCTTTGCAATTTCGGCCTTCAGACGCTCCAACAACGCTATGTAATACGCTCTGTTAATGGTACTGACTTTCTCAAGATAGTCGATGAATACTACACCACGCTTATCCCAAAATACCGAGACCATAACCTTTCCAGCCGATTGTTGTGCTTTCGGGCGCTTTGGACTAGGTTCACCAGTTGCTGTCCACTTAGATGACGATCGTTTTGATTCGGGAGTGTAGTGATGGATCCATTATCACATATCGGCGCAAAAATTCCGGTTTTCTACGTTTAAACATGGCCAAACACTGCTCAGAATCATCAACACGTTCTTGGTTTTGGTCAACAGTGAGCAAGCGCAGCACCCACTTTCAACAGAGCTTTCTCATAGTCAAATGCTTAATGCAATATAAAGCCAACATGTTCTTTTGATATCTTTACGATGTCAGCTAACTCATGCAATTTCACTTTTCGATCATGCAAAACGATTTTGTGGATTTTTTTATGTTTACTGGTCTGACGGACTCATTTGGACGTCCATTGCGTTCTGCATCTTCCGTATCTCTACGACCACGTTTGAAGTCAGCAAACCAACATTTTACATATTGTTGTTTCTGATGGAGCGGATTCTCTATGAAACTTTTCAAGTGATTGCTTGGCTTAATTGGTATTTTTTTTCCCATCACGAAGCAGTGTAAAATTAAAACACGAAATTGTTTTTGATCCATTGTCAAAAGTAGCGTCACTCTTAGCACAATAACTCACAAGCTAATGAATAAAATATCATGAAATTTTAACAGCTGTCTTTTCAAGGTTAGTATTAACTGAGAAAAAGCTGACTGCAATAAAACTAGCGCCATCTATGTGTTAGGCCCGTAGGTTTGTTGATCATTGATTCAATGAGTTTCTTATATTATTATAGCTAAAGAAAATCAGTGCCCTTTAACTCTTTTTCGGCAGTTATGCCACCACTATCCAGTCAGCAATGCACCGTTTTATTGTTGTTTTTGGATGGAGCGGAGTCCCCAAGCTATTGCTTCGTTGGAACGGTATTTTTCCCCATCAAGAAGCAGTGTAAAATTAAAACACGAAATTGTTTTTGATCCATTGTTTTGAAAATAACTAAAGTAACGTCACTCTTAACACAATTAGTCACAAACTAATGAATAGAATATCATGAAATTTTAACAGCTGTCGCGTGAGGGTTAGTATTAACTAAAAAAATGTGACTGCCATAAAACTAGCGGCATCTATGTGTTAGGCCCGGGACTTTACAGCCCATGTAGTAAGTGAAGATATAAATGAAAAATAATAGAAAATCTTAATGATGAGTGTAATTGTGTAAAATTTATTAGAACCACTAAAAACCCCAAAATCGAGAAAAATGCAAGTTAGAACCTTTCTACATGAGACCAGGGGCCAGATTTTCTTTTACCAGTGAACACTCAAAATAAAATTCACTGACAGACACAGTGTTCGCTTGTCATTAAAAAGCGATTCCGTAAGAAACAATGAATTTTATTGCGCTGAATGTGTTTCTTCAGGCTGAGTGATATGATGATTTGTCAAATTAACTGTGTCACATAAGTTGTTAAATAGTAAATTTTAGTATACATACATAATCCTTTTATTTATTTTTTTCAATTTCAAAATATTTTATAAAAAACTAAAATTCACCGAAGATTTTTGAGTGAAAAAATTATTATAAAGTGTACACTTTAAATGTCACAATTATTCATTCCCACCATTGCGGGCTCAAAAATGAAAAGTGAACACTGAAATTTATGAACATTTCAAAATTCATCGTTGCGGATTTTGGCCCCAGTGTTGTGTTTTATGGTATATAATTCAAGTTATTGGAGGAAGACCAATCAAAATCCGCGATCTGGCAACGCTATTTCTAAAAGTATCTACCAACCAACAATGGCACCAGCTCATTCAGCAGAACGCAGTATTGTTTTAGCAACCGGACTACTACTCGTATTTCCAGTTTTCAATCCAAATACGGCGGCATTTTGTAATCATGCCAACTGTTAAATGGATGAAAAACGCAATTAGATTTCAAACTAAGACATGATTTCCGTATAAACAACTACACAATTTGATACTTGATATAAATCTAAATATAATATAAGTACTCTTAGCAGACCAAACTAAATACATAAAAGTAACATTAAATTTATCACAAGAAAGAGAAGAAAATTCCGGACACCCACATTTTATAGATTTCCTTTCATGATTTTATTACCCAGTTTCCACGACATTTTATACATATGTATGTATATTGCATTTAACGACACTTTTTTTGTGTACTTTATGAGTGTTGCTGTCACATTCTTAGACAGTTTTTATGTGAAATATTTTTGCATCGCCATTGCAACTGCGTATTCTTGTCAATTTGAAATTCGATTGTTATTTGTATTATTTACGTTAGAGAAAAGCAAATAAAATTTCGTTTTGCTCCATAAATACTTCAACAAAACAAGAATTAACAAAATAGAACAAGTTATTAATTTATTGAATTTTTGTTGAACTTTATAATTTTTAAATTGGATCGGTGGCTGAGTGATTAAAGCAGCAGATCAAGATACGTCATGACCCGAGTTCAAATCCGAAAGTGGGTGCTGATGAGTAGTGCAGCGACTGCGAAACAGCTAGTTGTCTCCTAGCTAAAGATTTGATTATATTTCTTATCTTCTTCAATCAAAAATTATTGATCACAGCAAATTTGTATTGTAAAAAATCCTTCTTAAGGAAAAACTTAAGATAGGAAAAACTTGAACTAGAACAAGTTATTGTTTGTTTGTTGAGCTAGACGTCACTTGTATAAATTATCGTTGTGTATTTGATTTCATATTTCGACACTCCATTGTGAGTTTTCTTCAAGAAAATTTTTTTTAAAAAACAATAATTTAAAAACCTATAAAGGGTCGAAAAATTAGCAGCAAAAAAAGAGAACAAGATTTTCATCAAATATCTATACAAATATAATATACTCGTATATTTAATAAGACAGTCTTTCAAGTAAATTTAAAACTTTGAGCACGAATATATCGCTCCTTTATTGCAACATAGTCATAACTAAAAAAAGCTCGTTTCGAGAAAAACGCATTTCAAATTTTTAGTATCCATACAAATCTTAGAAAAATTTTCTAGAAAATATCTCCTAAAGGAAATGGTTTAAAAGTAAATTGAATAAGTTTTTGGCACAATATAAAAGGTGTAACTGTTAACAATTCTGCATTGTTATCTTGAATAGCTCATTTTTTGAGATATGACTATGTTGCAATAAAGGAGCGATATGTTCAGAGCATAACAGATAACTGCAGAATGCTACAGAGAGGCACAAAAGAAAAGAACAAATATTAATATACGAGGGGGGCTTGATATTGGAGCTACTTAGCGCTAGATGGCAGCACAAACCCTTTTTTTGTCTTTTTGAAATTACGATTTCACCTAAATTCATCGATTAGTTTATTTGTTGCAGTCGTTTGAAGTAAGCAACTTTTCTGTTTCTTGAAAAATGGAAAAAAGTGAATTTCGTGCAGTCACTAAACACTAATATTTGAAAGGGAAAAGGGCGAAAGAGACAAAAGAATAGCTCGATAAACATTACTCTAAATCCGTTCCGTCAGATTACTTAGTAAAATATTAAACTGCTGAACTTAAACGCGGCCGAACAGGCACTGCAATAATACCAGCAACAGGAAGGCCAAAAGAGTTGGTTACTGAAGAAAATATCAAGTTAATTCTCGATATCGTTATGAACGATCGCCGAGTCAAGATACGTGATATTGTTGAAATGGTAAACATATAATCTGAACACATGTTCAATATTTTGCATTAACATTTGCATATGAAAACGCCATCGGCAAGATGGATGCTGCTTAAGCTCAGTGTCGCACAAAAACGAGTTCGACAGATCACTTCACATCGGTATTTGGACATGAAAAAGCGTAGTCCTGTTGATTTTTGGGCTCGATGAATAAATTTTGATGAAACGTGTTTCCACCACTAAACACTTGAAACCAAAAATCAACCGAAAAATGGATGGGAATCGGTTGGCAAGGTTATGGCCACTGTATTTTGGGATGCACACGTAATATAGCTCATAGATTATCTTGAAAAAGAATCCATAATCACAGGAAGGTATTATCGTACATTATTGATTGATGCAATCAAGAAAAAAGGACCATATTTAACTGAGGGTTCCCACTGGCTATGTTGAACATCGCAAATGGCTAATATGGACCGCTCGTGCCCGTGTTTCGTTCATGCTCTGACATCGATGCTCGAGCATATGACTGAACTGGTGTTCGCCTTGAAGTGGCCATCACGAACAAAAATACACAAAATGCCGTCGAACTAAACACTTTGATATGGTAAATTATATGGTTAATCAGAACATATGTATTCGCCACATACAAGAACATGAACTTATTTTTACCTTCGCTCTGCCGACGTTATGTTCATGTCATGTTCAAGTCGATGGCACGTAAAGACGAGGCGTAAAGAAGAAAAAAGTTATTAGAGTGTCCGTCAATAGGTGCACGTTTTGTATGAAAACACAGAAAAAATTGTAGAAAATTTGTCCGATTATGGGAGGTGTCCGGTTATAAGAGGTTTTCGTTAGGAACGTTTTTTTAGGAGAAGTTTGACTGTAATCGAAAGCCTATGGAAAGCTATTCAATTCAGCTGGCGAGTAGAGTGGCACCTATGAAATGTCAGAAAGCATACAAAACACAGCAGTTTGTGTTGATTTTATGCCTACGTAGGTATGCATACATCGCTAAACAACAATTTTGGGCCCTACCACAATTATCGCAATAACAACAATAAAGTATAAATTTGTCAAATCATAAGCAGTGTTATAAACAGCTGCGTAAAAGTGTGTTTATCATAGCACGCAAAAACGTTTAGGTCTACGCAAAACCTTTTAATTGAAATCGTGGGAAAACCAGTAGGTGGCATTTTTAATTACCCTCAATTTTAAATCGTGTTCCTCTAGCCAGATATAACTGCAGCCATTAGCAAACAATTTCTGCAGAAAAAATTAAATAAATAGTATAAAGAACACAACATACTAAGAATAAGATATAGAAAATAAAATCGCGTTTGTTTTCTTCCTTTTTTTCAAGCATTTACCACCCCCAAATATTACGAAACCCAGCACTTAAACTCACTCGGCACACAAACATGAATATTTTTTTTTTATCTTAACAAGGGTTTTAAACGCACACTCCCAAACACATACACACACACACACAAAGAGACATTTATGTCCGCTAATGGCATCGTTTAGTTGAACCTTAATGGGTGTGGTATATATGAAGACTATATTCAAGATTTGCTCAATACGTTTGTATTCGAACATCATAGTCTGTCTGTATATAATGTGCATGATAAAAAAGAAGAGCTTAATGTAACACAGAAAGAGAGAATAAAGTAAAAATTGCCAAGCATATAAACAACAAGCCACTGAAAATGAAAGCTTCCCAGCAAACAAAACTGTGAACAATTTGAAAGGATGACTCAGACCAGTGCTGCCAAGCGTAGAGATTTTTCCCCTTTTGTACAGATTTATTTGTTTTTTTCCACATGTAGGGAAAAAAGGACAGATTTTGCATGATTAGGCTTATTGTAGGGAATTATCATATTATATTATTATTATTGTAGGGAATTGTCACAAATGCTTAACATTGTTATATATTATTATACTATAATAATTTTTCCGACTATGACTGGCATTATTATTGTAATATGGTTAATATTATTATATATTATTATACTATTATAATCAGCAAAAATAATTTTTTTACATTTCATATTCACATTACTTGATCTTGTTTATATTAATTTCTTTTAAATTCTTCCAGCTAAAAAGCAAACAATTCTTTTTGTTTTTTTAGCATTGACAAACTGTCTAACTGTTAGCAAAATAGCGAAAATAAAAATTGATAGCATAATTCGTCTGGCTAAAGTTCAAACCTGGCTTTCGCCAAGAACTATTTTTATTTTAATCACCAAAAATCGACGAAACCACGGATGCAACAATAATTAAAACGTTATTTTAATTATAAAAACACAACAAAACACTTATATATAAATGTTAAAGCCAGCCGTTGATTGCCAAATTGAAGGTGTTTATTTTGAACATATTTATATTTCTAATTTTATTTCGGATGTTAGGATGTGGTGTGGCAATGAAATGCTGTGCACCGTTACAACTACTGACTAGCTTCACAAATTCGAATGAAAACGCTTCGTTTTCTTTTTCCGACTTATATCTACGTAGTGATTTTTTACGATGTTTGTTTAATACGTACATAAAGGCCTCGTTATGCGAACGTTGATTTTAGAAAAACTTCACGTACCTTAACGTGCGGCCGTTTGTATGGTTATAGAGCTTTAAAAAACGTACCACATGTCAACAAAAAATAAACAAAACATTGCACAGCGTAGTTTTTATTTTCTCAAGTGCTTAATTTTTCAGTTGTTTTTTTTTTTTTTTTTTATTATTAAAAAGCCAATTTTCACTTATTAAATCAAAATAAAACCATTTATATTTTACAGCAAAATAAAACCATGGTAGATTAATATAAGTATAATGGGCGGAGTAACGACGACCACATGCCCACGAAGGTAGTAACATGCGGCGCTGTGACTAAAGGCCTAACCATAATGTACATAGACTGGCTTAATCTTATGTCAAAATTAAACGAAAAGCTTTTCAAATGCACAAGTGAAACAAAAACTACTTTTAGTTGGCCATAATGTACTTATATGAACTTAATGATTTTAAACCCATTAACAACTGCGTAATAATTGTGTCTTTGTTGAGTACATTATATAAAAAATAATTTCTAAAAATATAAACATATATGTCTATGCAATCACTTCCAAACAAAAGGTAAAAAGAATTTAGTGGCAATATGTTTAATTAAAAATTGAAAAAAATTGCTAAAACATATTTTCTATTAAATTAAATACAATTATTTTACTTTTTTATTAATGCTAATAATTTTTGTACACATACACACAAATTTCTGAAAACAAATGATTCTTTACTGAAAGTGCGTTCAGTTTCCCACTTTGCTTAAGCAACTAACATTAGACGAAAATTAACGAAAAGTTTATTAAGCTGGCTTGATTCAGTTTATGCACCTCACAGTTAGGCCTTAACTATACCGACCTATGCCTTCGCATAGGAAGTTGTCGCGTGGTTAACAACGAAATACTCCAAAAGAAAGTGTTAACTAATACAGTTAGTTGAGGTAGACAGTTAACCAATAAGAGTGAGACGCAAAACTCTCAAAAGCCAAACAACAACGGCAAGCCTAACCACGCTTAAAAAATTACTACGATGACGCGAGAACTATTCTCCAGCCCAGAGCTGCTTAACGACTAAAATTATGTATTTATAAATCCTTTTTTTAAGGGCAATATCATACTGTCTGCCGAATAAAAGGTTTCGTTGCATCTTACAAAGTAAATTTATTTTAAAGTTTAGTTGTTTACTAAATATTTGCTTCTGGAAGTATTAATACCATTTTAAACCATTTTCAGTGCAAACTTTATTGTTTGCTGGGTTAGAACATGCAACTTAAAGTTGTTGTAATAAAAAAAAATAACCCATTTGACGCGCGCATAACGGAAACAACCGGATATAAAACTGTTTTACATGTAGTTGTGCTTCTTGTAACATTTTTTCTAATACTTACATAAAACTATTTTGCCTGGAGCTTATAATATCTATGGTGTTTTGTTTACAAACATTTTTATCTAAAGAAGGAGGAGTTATGAATTTTATGCGAAATAGCATTTAAGCAAATTTCAAGCTTATAACTTTTCTAGACTTATGTTGATAAATCTTATGGCATTTTGTATTGCTCTTCCTTATGAAAAATTATTGATCACAGCAGATTTGTTTTGTAAAAAATCCTTCTTAAGAAAAAACTTAAGAAAGGAAAAAACTTGAACTATAACCCGTTGTACAAATGTACAAACCAAAAATTTTATTTGAAAAAATATTTGTTCTTGCGTAATTTTTGTAAGAACCAAATATTTTTACTTGACAAAAAGAAACTAATGTTTTTACTTGACAAAAGTTTTTCATATGGTTTTGTTTTTGCCTTTATGACGATGCGTAAAAAATTCAAAGCTTTACGTCTTTCTTAAGGCCGGGGGCACATAGAATCCGTCGTACTTTGTCCGTCTCCTTTTTCAACTGTCTTCAACGTATACCAAGTATGAAGCTGGCACGATCAGTACTTTGTTAACGGATATAAAATCAACTACATTTTACTTTAATTTGATTAAAATCTTTTGATTTACTCGTATTTTTCAGGCACTGCACAGAAAATCCAACAAAATTCGTTTTAATTTATTTTATTTTTGATCGAAATACTAAATCAAAATACTTGTATACAAAAAATATTAACTAAAAGCTGTCGAACTTATGAAGTTAAAAGTTCCTAAACTTCATTAAGTTGCGTTGACGGAGAACTAAGATATACAGACAGATCTCACAAGACTACATGTATTTCAACTTAGTTGTCAGTGCAAGGATTCTATGCGCCCCGCAAGGGATTCTATGCGCCCCGTTCTTCAAAGCGCGCTGAGGACTGACTATGTGTATGAAATGTGTAAAATTGTATTATTTTAAAGCAGCATTTTATGTTGTTGTTCAAAACCATTCTTTCATGATTCCATGAGCATTACAGCAACACAATTTTCAACGCCATAATTAAAAGTTTTAGCACCATAAATAAATAAATTTGTTAATTGCAATTAAACTATTTATAAAACTGTAATGTAAAATTCATGTAACTACAAGTAATAATTTTCAAAAACCAAAAAAAAAAATTCAAAACTGATTTCGTGTTAAAGTTGAGATTTTTTTTTTAACAAATTGTTAGAAAGTAAAAATTTACTTTATACTCGTAGATATTATTTTAAACATTTAACAAATGTAAAGTTGCATGTCTCGGCAAAACCCAGCAGTTAGAAATTTTACTTTTAATTTGTCATAACATAAGCTGAAAGTCCATACCACGCGTTATACGCGATACGCGTTTCAAAGCGTTCTACGCTTTTCTAAACTCTCAAGTTACATGCAACGCTTTTTATGCGACAAGTTTTTTGTTGTGTTTGAAGTATTTTTTAAATAAAAACATTTTTTTAACACAAAAACATAAAATAACAATCCACGGCACAGATATTCTTGGTGATAACTTTGACAAAATATAATGAATTGTGATCTGCGGCTATCAAAAACAACTGACAATTGTGATAACTCTTATGACGCGTGCAAAAGTAGAAAGTAAACCTACTTTTGGCGTCGTACGCGTTCAATGCGTTCTACGCTTTGTGCTGTGTCACATAAAATTACACTGATTCTAATTTTTTGACAGACGCTTAGAACGCGGACTTTCAGCTATACTCGTACAACCTGTTTACCAATTTCGAAAGAAAATTAGTGCGAAAGAATCAATTTGGATTTGTCTATCTCATTTTTATGCGTTCGTTTCTATAATCTTATGTATTTTGATTGAGTTTTGACATATTGCACTGAATAAAGTTTGACGAAACCAAATCAATTTTCATTCGCTTAGATTGCAAACGCAAGCAGTCTGTCGAGATTGGTAAACTGCTGATAAAATTTGAAAGAACTGCTCTCATTCTGCCTTTTTCTGGGTCCAATTGCAATTTATCATATTCGTTAGAAACAACAAACAACTAACTTTTGGCATATGTGGATTTTTTTTTTTTATCTTGGACCAGTATTTAGGACATGGAACCTATATATATGTAGTGAGTGTATTGTAGTGGAACTAGGAAAATAGAATATGAGGTGGAGTAGTGTTTGTAGACGTTTGACTTGAAAATCTCAATAACAACACGAAAAACCCGAAACAAGCGTTGGAATTTTAAGGGTATCGGTCGGTTGCGGTTTGTGTGGTTTCAGGAAACCCCAAAATAAAAACTCTAGTGGGGCCATGTAGTAAAATATTGATAGCCAATGCCCATAACCACCCACTTAAATCATATATGCTGAACGCGCATCGTGGCATCTGCAGTGTGTATGTAACGCCATCACGCTTTAGATCAGTGGTCCCCGCAAAGAGATTACTCAGTCAAGGGTTTACCCTTGAGAGCATTGAGTGGTGATCAATGCTTTAGACCAGGATGCCTCAGGTGCTCATTTGTTTTTGAGAAAGCACTTAGCTATAGGCTGTGCGGTTTAATATATAAATGTGTGTGTACACACACAAGTGCAAAGCAACAACACTTTCGCATGCTTTGCTTAGTCTAAGGTCAGACAGAGCGATTTTAATTGCCGAACTTTTTAGCAATTTTCTTCTGGAATTGCTTTTTTGTCCACACACAAAAACTTTTTTCGGCAATTCTTGCGCTTGCTCTATTTATTATTTTATACAATTTACATTGTATATGCACACACACATACACACATGAGAGAAAACATACAGACATTGCCGAATACTCGGCAATTCTTTTTCCCTTCTTATTCTCCTCACCTTAAGCTTCTATAAAGTCAAGAATTGCCCAACTAAAGTTGCTGTGTGTGACCTAGCATTTATTAAATAAAATTAGTTTTTCCTTTAATATATTGGTGTTTGCTCTTCCATATAGAACTTTTGGGCACCCCTGCTTTAGGCACATGTATTTATCTTCTTTGATTTTTTGCACACTCAAATTAGAACTAACGTTTTCATAATTACCGTATAACAAAGTAAAATTTTCAGAAGATATTTTAAGTATTAATTTGTTAAATTTTTGTTGAACTTTTATAATTTTTTAAATTTTTAAATTACATATTTTAAGTATGTTTTTAAATATCGGGCGGTTAAATTTTAAGGGCCGATGTTGAATGTGAACCACACCTAAACGTCAAGCTTTCTTCGTCATTTTATTTGACATTTCTCAATTTCAGACTAATTCAATTTGAACCATAGAAAGATACACAATCGAGCAACGCGATAAAGTTACTCAGACTTATTATGAAAATGAACGTTCAAATCAAAATGCATATCGCGCACTTCGTAATTTTCTCGGTCAACTTAATCGTCCAAATGTGCGTACAATCGGAAAATTTGTGCAAAAACTTTAGCAAACCGGGTCTTTAGGAGATGTGAAAACACCAGAGCATGCGCGTAGAGCTTGCTCTGCAAATATATTGCCGGTGTTCGCGATAGTGTGGCTGAAGAGCCATCCACCTGAACACATCGTCGTGCTCAACAATTGCTCCTTTCATGCTCATCATTGCTGAATATTATGCATAAAGGCCTTTACACGCTTACAAGGTGCAATTGACGTAAGAAATAAAGCCTCTTGACCATTTTAAGTGTCGCTAATGGTCAGAATGGTGGCAAGAAATGGCAACAGTGGATGATAAATTTTCGAAGAAAATCATCTTCAGTGATGAAGCACATTTTCACCTCAGTGGATTTGTCATTAAGCAGAATTGCTGCATTTGAGGAATGAGTGACGGAAAGGTTATATTAGAAAAAATTAAATCAGCCAATATATAAAAAACACCTTGAAAATAAAAGTTGCAAAAAAGGAAAAATAGTGAAATTTGGCCGTCTCGAAAATGATTTTTTTTTTTTTTTTTTGAAAAGTCATAGTGGAACTCTTTTTCCTCATTCCAAAAGCCATCGATTCGAGCATTCGATGGCACAATATCGAAAAATTTTGGTCTTTCGAAATCGACCCACCCTATTAGACATATTGTTAAAACAACGCAAGTTTCAAATTTTATATAGATAGTTGTAATTTGATGAAATGTATTTTTTTTTTTTCATATATTTATTTATTCAAAGTAAAAACATTTACATAACATTAGTACTTTAACATTTCATTACATGAATTGTATTTGGAAAAAAAACAAGTGTTTTAGTACACGATTTCCCTAAACATGCAAGTGGCTTAAAACAAAGTGCATTTGTTTAAATAATTTTGCATTAAGCAAATAAAACCGACAAGCTTGAATTTAGTCGAACATGAATACTTTTTGTAAAACTAAAACGCTTGTCAAATATCATCATGTTAAGGACTCTGTTTTGAAATTTAAGGAACGAAAAGGAACTGGGTATAAATTTTTAATTTGAATGTGACATGGAAATAAGTTCTTTTTGCGGTTATGATTGAAATTATGAGCATTTAACAAAACAAAAATCCACCACAAACAGTTTTAGGTTCTCATGTCGATTGGTAACATCCCAAATTTGACAACTTTGTTAGCTGAAGATTATTTCCTAAAAAAACATAGTTTCTGTGCCTGGCTGGTCCACGGTTGTCTCTCGATCATCTGTCTTTGTCTATTATCGTTCATGTCGCAAAGTAAACAGAGGCGAAACGCGACAGGCAAGAGGTAACTACTCGTAATATTGAATATCACTGAGGCTACTTAATTTAATTCAAAAAATTTTTTTGGAAAAAAAGCTACAGTTCTTATGCCCGATGACGCCGCCCGCCCACAAGCCTCACTAAAAAGTCACCTCATTGTGTGTGCATTGGTTTTTCGACAATCACTCTTGGATTATCTATCATTCGCCCAAATACGGCAATTCTGCTTATTGACGAATCCACTGAGGTGAAAATGGCCTCATCACTGAAGACGATTTTCTTCGATTATTGATCATCCACTGTGACAATTTTTTGCCATCATTCTGGCCATTGACAACGCTTGAAGGGGCTTTAGTTCATGAGTCAATTGCACGTTGTAAGCGTATAAATGCAAGCCCTTATACATAGGCTCTATTCACAATCTTGTGCATTTGTGATTGCAAATTTATGCAATTGCAAATATATGCTATCAATTGTGAAGCACCTCTGTTGGTTTAGTTTGCACTACTTTTTGCAAAGCACGAGATTCACAGCTGATTGATAATTAGAGTAGAAAATAATTTACTAAAATTTTTGTTAAAAATAAATATGCCGAAAAAAGCTTTAAGGAGCAGTTAACGGACTTCTTAATAGAAAAAGCGATTTTAAGTTAGATAAAGACATCAATTGGTGTTATTTAAATGAGGGATGAGCGAAGGCAACTAGGCGGCGATTACGAACTAATTGGCTTGGATCGCAGATTGTCAGCTGTCGATTTGCAATTAACTTGTGCATAAACAGAGCAAATAAAAACTATAGGTTTTAAGTATTGCATATACACATAAGACTAGCAAGTGCATTGCTGTGTATTTTGTTAGTGTAGATATAAATATGCTAAACCTTTTTGCAAATGCAATGATGCAATACCATTTGCACGAAACTGTGAATAGAGCTATAATTTTCATCAATGATGAGCGTGAGAGGTGCAGTTGTTGGACACGATGAGCTGTCCCCATCTCAACTCGTCGTCGTGGCTCTTCAGCCACTCTATGGCAAACAGCAGCAATATTTTCGGCAGAAGGAGCTGCACGAGCAGCTCTGGTGCATGCTCGTACAGCTCCTACAGACCCGGTTTGCTCAAATTTTTGCACGATTTTTCCGATTGTACACAAATTTGGACGATTAAATTTACCGAAAAAAAACTACGAAGTGCACGATATGCATTTTTATTTCAACGATCATTTTCATAATAAGCCTGAATAACTTTAAACGCATTGCACGCTTGTGAACGAGGGAGGACAAACATAATTCGTTTTTTTTTCTTTTTATTAAATTGCGATCTGTCAAACGTTAGCTGTTAAAATTTCTCACAAATTCATCGATTAGTTTATTTGTTATAGTCGTCACTTTTGTGTTTCTTGCAAAATGGAAAAAAGTGAATTTCGTGCAGTGATTAAACACTATTATTTGAAAGGAAAAACGGCGAAAGATACAAAAGAAAGGCTCGATAAACATTACGGTGAGTCTGCTACGTCAGATTATATGGCAAAATATTGGATTGCTGAATTTAAACGCGGCCGAACAGCCAATGCAACAATACCAGCAACAGGAAGGCCAAAACAGGTGGTTACTGAAGAAAATATCAAAAAAAATCTTCGATATCGTTATGAATGAACGCCGAGTCAAGCTACGTGAGATTTTTGAAATGGTGAACATATCATATTAACGTGCGTTCAGCATTTTGCATGAAAATTTGCATAGGAAAAAGCAATCGGCAAGATGGGTGCTGCGTTTGCCCAGTGTCGCACAAAAACGAGTTCGACAGATCACTCCACAGCGATGTTTGGACATGATAAAGCATAATCCTGTTGATTTTTGGCGTGGATTAATAGCTGGTGACGAAACGTGGGTCCACCACTACACACCTGAAACGAAAAATCCATCGACACAATGGGCTGGCAGTTCTCCGAAGAGGGCGAATACAGTGAAATCTGCTGGCAAGGTTATGGCCACTATATTTTCTGGGGAGTTGCCAGTCAGTTCTTTCCTAGTTCATTTAACCCTTCACTGTACTACACCAGCCAAATCTAGTAGATTTTGAGCATATTTCCCATACAAAATGAAATCTACTTGGTACCGAGTAGATTTCAGGAGGTTTTGTCGAAATCTACTCGGTACCAAGCAATGCATCTGTGATTTTGTTCAAAAAGTACTTAAAAATACTACGCTTTAACAAAAATATGCACTTTAATGTAGTGTATTCAGTCTCTGGTACAACTGTTTTATCAAACCCGCAGGCATAAATTATTTTTGTGAAAATAAAATCTTGCTAGATGTCAAACAAAGGTGGTGATATAGATTTCGTTGTAGATTTTAATTCAAATCTACTAGATTTTGAGTTGGTGTTAAAGTAGTATAAAAAACTCAAGACCTTGCAAATTAAATTTCCCGTGCGTGAAAACTGTGCTTTCCGTGCGTGAAAGCGATGTTGTCAGGCTAAGTTTGATCGTCTAATAGCTGCTTCAAAGATACGTTTTAAATACAAAAATATATTATATTTTTATACAGAATGGGGTTTAACAAATAAAA
This sequence comes from Thecocarcelia acutangulata, assembly GCA_914767995.1. NCBI lineage: Eukaryota > Metazoa > Arthropoda > Insecta > Diptera > Tachinidae > Thecocarcelia > Thecocarcelia acutangulata. The sequence goes on along the minus strand of OU612094.1, from coordinate 30,264,049 downwards.
TTACAAACTCTAAGCACAGTACGTTTTTTTGTCTGTTTTGATGCGTTTGGAAATTTCAAAGTTGACAAGTTGGCTGGCGTTACAATAGGTATGCAGGCCGCTGGATTCTCCAGCAAGTACCCGGAAACTCCAGCTCACTTGGGTCCTGTAGGTTGTTCCCTTTATGATTTGGCGTTACAATATGTTTTCCATCTTTTTAAAATGAAAAAAAAATTAAAGAAACCAATTTGCCATCAATATCGTGACAATATTGCTGTTTCTCGTAGTAGTTTTGTTTACCCATATTTAAGGCGTGTTAAATATGTTAAAACAAAAAGTGCCGCATCTAATCAAAAATCAGGTAAAAAAAAGTACTTGATTTAAAAGAATAAAGTATTCATGATGCCAAATGTTAAGTTTGCAGGAGCTATTGGATTTCCTTGAAGCACGCTTTACTTAACTCATCTGCCAGAACAAGATTTTTTTTATGACCCTAAATAAAACATAAACATGAGGGAAGTGGGCCATTGTTAATGCATCATTTCTTCAGCATACAAACAAAAGGATTTGTACCCAATAAAATTTGTACATGTGTGTGTGTGTGTGTGTGTGTGACCCAATTTCTCAATTTTAATATAGTTGAATACATTTAACAACCAAAATATTTCCATCTCAATGGCAATTAATCAATTTATGTTATTTTTCGTGCACGTTTCAAGAATCCTTCAACAGATTGTCATTTGAGATTAATTTGAGATTATTACAACCATTTTTTCTCATGTCAACACTTTCACTTGTCTGCATGAATAATCACTTAATTTTACAAGAGATGACTTCCGACAGAGATTTGTTTTATTTTATGAGCACAGAAATTTGCCAGATGAACATAAAATAATTTTGTTTTTACACTTTTGTAAATTTGCCGATTTTTTTTTTTACTTCTGACTTCTATTTATTTTGAACATACGAGGTTGGATTGTTATTGAAGCTACCTAAGTGGGAAATAATAGGCTGCAAGAATTCATTCATTTGTTTGTATGCACACTAAATATACAATATTCATTGAAATATCGTATACTTTAAGAGAGATTAACAAAGTAAAACGAGAAAACCCGAAAAGAGAATGAATTGCGTTTTATAGTTGAACGTAATAAATAGATTCTGTCGTATACTCTTTCTAATTCAAATATATATTTTCTTTTATTTGTAAGAGCAAAAGCAAGCAAATACAATATAACTGTTCGATAGAGAGCAAGAAATATCGATTGAATGAATGAATAAAACGATTATAATTCGAATGCACATTACATTCGTTATACTACAAAAAAAAATTTTTTTTGTTATGACGTAATTTGCTTTTAAGAAATGTGCGCAATAAATAAATTGGAGTTGGTAAAAGAACTTTAATGGTATGTTATTGTATATATGTTATACATACATATTTATTTATTTTATTATACATTTTTACATATCTCATAGAAATATAGATACATATGTATAAATACAATCGAATGCTACTTCAATTCATTCGAATGATATTATATTTGAAACTTTTTCTTCTTGTTTTCGTTTTATTTGAATGTGGTTGTATTTGTTTCTTCACGAGTCGAGTTATTATCATTATTCGTTCGGTTTGTGGATTCATTTATTTGTTTTTATTAAAATAGAATATGATTCACTTCGTAGTCCGTTGTGTGTGATACGATAAAGCAAATGAATATGTTCAAATGGCGTTTCAGCGTACAAATGCAGACGTTTAGTAGGAAAAAACATTTTCTTTTTTTCAAAAACCCTGTTCTTCTCAACATATGTCTCCTTTCAGCTCAATACACTTAGTAAAACGATATTCCAACTTTTTAATACCATCTGAATAATACGATTTTGGGAACCCCTCAAAATACGCGTTAGTTACGGTAATTACTTCGTTTTTTTGCAAGCATCAAACACACGTATACAACGTTGACAACAAGAATTTGATCGTGTCTAGGCCGCTTGAGAAAGCTGCTTAAACAACGAATAGTAGCAAAATAATGTTAAGATGATGGTAAATATGTATTTTCTCGCCAAGTTAGTTAAAATAAGACAAAAATATGAAAATCTTTAGAAAATGAAACAATTGACGACATCCTTTATTACAAAGACTGATTAAACTTAAAGCATTAAACACATTGAAGACAGCAAACAACTGACTTCAATAAGTCGAACAAAATGCATGCATTTAAATGCGAACGTTTATTTAGACAACAGCAAGACAATACGACTGCAGGTTGTTGTCCATGCTGATTTTTTTGCCGCACTCCAATTAAACTGATTTCTATTTTTGTTGACTACAAAATAAAAACAGCGTGACCAGTCTATAAGAAAAAAAACTTGTAATAAAAAAAATTTTGCTCTTGGAATTATTTTATTTTCTAATATAACATAATAAAAGCACAAAAATTTTAATACCCTTTTAAATAAATCAACAAGTTTAATTGTTCTAAAGTTAAATATGTGCATACATACTTATCCTCAAAATAAGTATTCCTAATTTTATAAAAGAACTAGTTAAGGACCAAATATACTACACAAACATGCTAAAGCGTTTGTACTAACATTTATGTAGCGATGTTAAAGGGGGTGTTTGCTTGTTTGTACAAATATTTGAAGCATGTTTGCACGGTTTTTGTGCAAACATCTTGAATATTTGTGTTGTCTAACGCAACATTTTTTCGTTTCAAAGAGTTTTTTGCAGAATGAAATGGTGGAAGAAGAAGCAAACAAAATGAATCATAAAACAGTTTTCTTGTTAGAACTTTTAGTATTATATAAAAGTTTATCTTCTTTGTAGAAATTAAAAAAAAACCAAGATTATAGAAAGAGAATCTCAAGAAATAGTGGCTAAAACAAATTATTAAATAACTCATGTATTGTAAAACAAAATCGCCGTGTACTGCCATTAAAAACAAAAAAAAATTATTAATTTGTGTTTATATTTGTATCGTTTATAAGCAAACGGAAAGCGCGTGTTTGCCGAAAGGCTTGCATACTTATTTTTTTTTTTTATCTGGGACCAGTACCCAGGGGATGACCCCTACATATGCAGCGCATTGTACTGGAACTAGAAAAATAGGTTATGATGAGGAGGAAAGAGGTAGTAGTGGTCGCGGAGTGTTAACAATAACAACACAAAAGACTAAAACAAACTGTATTGCAGCATTTAAAATATTGGAATTAAATTAGTTAAAACTGATTAGTGCCCAGTGTATATGTATACCTTCGACACTGCTCAGATTAGCAAAATTTAGTCCAACACCTTCCACACTACAAGGTAATGAAATGTATTGAAAATAATATTAACATTGAACATATAAAGAAAACACGGACAACGGTGTCCCTTTAGATATATACCAGTTACTTCATTTGAATAGTTTTAATTGCATATCTTTGACGAAAACTTGTATAATTTATATAAATTTTTCTTTCTCGAGTCGAATTATTTTTGTCCATATTTTGAAAAATGCGATATAAATTTGCAATTCTTTATTATTTTTCTCATTATAGATCAGAAGATATGTCGGCTTATATTTTAAACTTTTAAGACCCACCTAACCTGAATTAACTTAACAACAACTTTTAAACAACAACTTTTTTAATTAAGTTGCTCTTTTTAGATGCTATGGCCTTTTTATAGAGAGATCTTTTTTCATGATGGATTGATATAATAAACAGAACTCGTTCTGTAAAACAATGTAATTTCGTAAAGCTAAAAATTCTAATGCAGCCACACTGAAATGAATTCAAAATATTTCAGTAGTCGTCTACACAACTACAATTGCCGGTTACAGCATTTGCTGTCCTGAAGTTGTGAAGTCTGCTATGGTTTATGTGGTTAATACTTAAATCCTTCAAACTACTTTGATATTTTAATTAAATCCAATTTATTAGAAATATTCAATTCAGTTATAACTTTCAAAACTTTTCAGAAAATTCAATGTATCAAAGCGTATTTGTTTTTTAATACCATAATAAGTACTTACATATGTATTTAACTGGAATTAATTAAAAACTAAATTCTTTATTAAATTTATATATTTTTTTTTGCAAGCTTACAAATATGAGACCATAAATAAGCTTGCATTAAAAATCTTTTATATTTTTAAATAAAAATTTTAAATGCACCAAAAATTTGGCCTATTTATAAATCCAATTTCTTTAAACAATATTACAAAACTAAAATTACGATATTTTCATAATTTATCGGGATATTGACGATTTCTTCCATATTTATTCTGGCAGTCCTGATCCCAGCTTTGACGCGTTTTCTTTGAATTTGTACTTTGTACTTTTAATGTCTGTTAACAACTTGTTAACAACATTTTTATTTTCGATCCTACTAAAACATACAGCCATACATGTTCTTTTACTCACATCGGCAACCTTACGATTAATAATGTTTTCTTTTTTTTGTGAATAAAGAAAATAAATAAAAAATAAGAAGCACGAAACTATCAAATTATCCCAAAATTTTGTACGTGCTGGTAAAATTATGTCAGTTTTTGATTGTTATTGCATTTAAATTAAACCTTAATTTAGTATTCGCTTAGGTATAAAGTTTTCAATAAAAATAAAATCTTAGAAAGAGATATATTGCATATCTTTTTTTTAGTATATGCGAGGGCGGATTAATATTGAATCCTAAGTAGGAAAAATAGTTTTTTTTTCAAAAAACATTTATTTGTCAACATAGTCTTCCTTTTTTTTTTTATCTGGGACCAGAACTCAGGGGATGAAACCTACATATGCAACGCATTGTACTGGAACTAGGAAAATAGGTTATGATGAGGAGGAAAGGGGGAGTAGTGTTCGCGGAGTGTTAACAATAATAACACGAAAGACTAAAACAAACTCAATAGTCTTCTTTTAACTCAAAACAGTTACAAGCAGCGAGACGATATTCCAACTTTTTTATACCACCTAATAAAGGGTTACCAAACCCCTCAAAATTAGTTAGTTTCGATAATCATTTCTTCGCTTGAGATGAATCTTTTCTCTGCGAGATGTTTTTTGAAGTTCGGCAACAGGAAAAAGTCACTAGGAGCTAAATCTGGACCATAAGGTGGATGATCGATCATTCAATTCGAAGTGTATTTCACGTAATTTTAGCATTTTATCTAATGCTGTGGGAACCGGTGCGTTGTCTTGAAAAAAGAGCACTTTTTTCTGCTTTAAAATATGGTCGTTTTTCCTTTATTGCATCAAGCAATAACGCGCGATAATCCTTTTTCAAGATAATCGATGAGCAATATTCCGCGTGCATCCCAAAATACAGCGACTAGCCGATTTCCTGTCTTAGCCTTCTTGGGAACACTTTCAGCTTTCACCCATTGTTTCGATTGATTTTTTGTTTCAGGTGTGTAGTGTTATACCCATGTTTCATCAATAGTTATTAATCGACGCCAAAAGTCAACAGGATTACGCTATATCATGTCCAAACACCGCTGTCAAGTTGTTTGTCGAACTCGTTGTTGTTCGACACTGAGCAAACGCGGCACCCATTTTGCCGATAGCTTTTTCATAAGCAAATTTTTATGCAAAATGTTGAACACACGTTAATATGATATGTTTACTATTTCAACAATCTCACGTAACTTGACTCGGCGATCATTTATAACGATATTGTAGATTTACTTAATATTTTCTTATGTAACCACCCCTTTTGGCCTTCCTGTTGATGGTATCGGTGCAGTGCTTGTTCGGCCGCGTTTAAATTCAGCAATCCAATATTTTACTATGTACTCGTAATCTGACGGAGCAGACTCACCGTAATGTTTATCGAGCTTTTTTTGTGTGTCTTTCGCGGGTTTCGCTTTCCAATAATACTGTTTATTCACTGCACGAAATTCATATTTTTCCATTTTTCAAGAAACACAAAAGTTGCTAACTTCAAACGATTACAACAACTAAACTAATCGTTGAATTTGGGTGAAATTTAAAATCAAACGTTTGACAGATTGCAATAAAAATTTTTTTTCTGTGTGTTTGTGCTGCCATTTAGCGCTAGGTAGCTTCAATGCCCCCGTAGGTGCCTAAGGACGAAATATTGTAAAATACTTGAAGAGGCAATTTTTTATTGCACTTATTTTTTTAATTTAAGTTCTTGGCGAGAAGTAAACGTGGTCCTACCAAACTCACGATGTTAATTCTAAATAAAACAACAAGTTTTCAGACAATTATATTAATATGTTTTTTATTACGATAGAAGGATCTATGAAAGTTATATGAAAAAGAAAATATTGCCAATAGCTCGCACTGGCTTCAATTCAAACCTCTATCTGATGATCCATTTTCAATGGCGCTGTGACTAATTGAGGTTTAGTGTTTTCAATGTGTCGAATTATCTCATTATTTTGCTCTTGAATTGTTCTTATTGATTAACAATTTTTCTTTTAAATATCGCCAAAGAAAGAAGTCCAAGGCTGTCAAATCAAATGAACGTGGTGGCCAATTAACATCGCCAGGTCGTGAAATGACTTGAACATTGAATTTGTCGCGCAAAAGAGCCATTGTTTTGTGGCATCATGCTGTTTAAACCACCCATCGTTTAGGTACATATCCTCAAAAAGTCCATTTCCATCTCGCAATAGTGCACACCAATCACGGTAACTGCTTGGCTGAACTCATTTTCGGAGAAGCACGTCCCGAAGACGCCGCCTGCCATAAACCGCACCAAACAGTCACTTTTTGTGGATGCGTCGGCTTATCAACAATCATTACTGCGTTATCATTTGCCTAAATGCGGCAATTCTGCATGTTAACCAATTCACATTTGGTCCTTTATCTGACAAATTAATTCACAATCTACCCAAAATGTAGCTACTTATTTTGTTTTAAGCGCCGGTGTTCGTAAAAGGTTTCCATAATCTTAACGTGCTGCTCATTTTAGTAATTTTCGATAGTTGAATTTATTAAACACTGAAACAAAAATAGGTATGTTATATTAAGTTAGGTAAAAATTAGAGTCACACCTTTAACAGTTAACATCGTACATTATGGCTAGATCAACTTTCTTTTTCAAAGGTTTACCGATGACTAGGGTGGCTATGAAATGCCGCTATAGGTAAAGACAGAATGTGGCATAGATTTATATGGTAGACCAACTTCACGGGGTGAACTAATCACGATTCACCAGCGAGCCCGTGTGGCTTAAACGGCTTACACAGGTAGAAACTTTTGTCATATGTTTGTAGCCATATGAACAAACCCCTAGCCTAAAGAGCTTGGATCTTTTAATTCCTCCTATATATAATATCCCAGGCTGTCAATGAAAGACAACGAGCTTAATAGTCCATAGCCCATGCTCTTAACAAATTCTGAAATAAGCTGAATCCCTTATTCAGCTTATTTCATGTGCTTATTTCAAATATGGATTCGGCAATAAAGGTACGTTTACATGGTAATATAAGATATTTAGGTTTTGTGGAACAAAATACTACAAAATTCTCTGCGTAAAAAAAAAAAAAAAAATTAACAAAAATGTGTAAGTATTTTTTACGCTTACACTTGTGTAGTCTAATACATTTACTGATGGTTACAATTCTGCAACATTTACAAAAACAACATGCAATATTCTTGAACTGCAATTGTTTGAGTTTGTAAATGTTGTACCATCTTCAGTAAATACTTGAAGTGCTGCCAATGCAAATTTAAAAATAGACCTCTGATGTGATGAGAATACAGAGTTTTATGAAAAGGTTTAAAAAAAAGAAGATTTACCAACCGCTTGTCAATTCTTGCAATTGGATTTCTCTCCTACTGAATACATTTTGCTTGTATACGGTAAGATTTCCCCTATTCTACATATATTTTTGATATAGGTACTTGTATTACCATGTAAAGGTGCCTTATATACGTTTAAAGTTAAGTATTTAGTGATTGAATAATCCATTCTGGAATCAGCGCACCGTACTTGAAATAAGAAAATCCGTACTTACTGTACTTTTGACACCGCTTTGCATTGATTTAATCATGCATAAATTAATTTTTTTTTCAGTGTACCTACATGTATCTAGAAAACCACTCTTAAATATATTCATTCATATAGACTTAGTTTCCGCCAATGATGTTACAAAGTTGTTATTTCATTGGCGGAAACTAAGTCTATATGAATGAATAAATTTAAGAGTTGGTTTCTAGATTTATGTTCTGAAGTTGTAATTTCTTCTAAATAATTTCTTCTTAAGCCGATAGCCCTTAATGCATTATTGTTAATAATTTTAATTATAATAAATTTAATTATAATAAATATGTAAATAAATAAATAATTTCTTCGTTAAAACGGTCGTGTAATTTGCATTTATTAGTTTTAAACTGTTTTCAGAATAAATAATATTTTATTTAGCCTCTAGGTACCTATTTTTACAAAAAAAAAGTTTTTTATTAATTATTTCTCGTACCTATTTGTCATTGCTTTTTTACAAATCATTAAAAAATTCACTTTGACTTGTAGGAAGTCAGAAAATTTTCGAAAAAAAATATAATAAGAATGTGTAATGTGTAGGTTCCTATTATTTGAACTTTTCAATAAATTTATACTTTTTTACTGCAACTTTTCAGCCTTCAGAAACACAAATACCTACCTATAACCTAGTTTGAATATTAAAAAGTCATTGAGTAACTGCGTATTTAGTTTCAATTTCATCAATTGAAAATACTTTTAATGAGACTTTTATTACAATGGAGACTTAAAACCACTGTAAAAAATCAATATTATGGCCGACAAATCCAACTAATTAGTACGTAAGCTTCACTACGGATGTGTATATGTACGTATTTTCCTGTAAATAATTGTACTGGTATATGCAGCTTATTCAAATAATTTTTTTAAATTGCATTAAAATTTTTAATTAAAAATATATTTTTTTTCATTTGTAAAACTCATTTTATAAAAGATTTGCACTTAAAGTTCAACTAAAATGTTGAATAATTTTCCATATTTTTTCTGTTCGGCAACATTAAAGGTGGAGTGTTTATGAAATATTTAACCAATGGCAAGCAAATGTAGCTCCGCCTTTTTATGGCTACACAAAAGAAAACAAAAAGGAAAAAAAGAGTGGTGTGGTATTCAGTATACAACTCATTCCTCCATACATAAAAATATGTATGCATATGAAAACATACTACAGCTATGGCAAAAACAACAAGAAAACAAACACTTTTGCTCACATATAATGAAGAGAAAGAGGAAAAAAGTATACTCACACAATCTGACGCACACACACCTATAATAATATACAACATCAAGCAATAACAACATGGAAAAAAGTAATGATAGAAAAGTACAGCTAAAGCTTAAAAGAGGATATATACACACATAACTAAAATTGAGAATGTGCAAAACAGTTTCATTTAATGCTCTATTTCTATTTATTATATGCTTTGCTCCAACCCAACAAACATAAAGTCAAGATTTTCTGCGCCATATTGCTGTATATTATTGCAACGTTTATAATTCCAAATAAATTTCCAAAGCTCATACAGTTGTGCGATGCTAGCACGAACTAATTAATAATTGAGTTCATAACTAGCTCCTAAAAACTTGAACGTGGTTCGAAGTTTCAATAAGAACAAGCAATGCGAGGTTATTGTTTTAGCTCGATCTTTCTTTTTAAGTTTTTATAATCTTGAGATAAGTATCTCAAAATATATTCTGCTTGCGGCTTGCTATTCAACAAATCTAATGGTTTCCAATCATAGGGTTTTAAGTTTCTTAATTCCTCGTGAAGTGTTCCAAAGAAAATCGAAATATTGAAAAAATAACAATAAAAATAATAATCCAAAAACTTTTTTTAAACTAATGAAAAGAAAACAAGTTTAAAAAATGTATTGCTAGTTACTGGTTAGTTACTGGTTAGTTGCAAAAACGTTTTCAACTTTACCATCCTTGTTTTCTTTAATAATTATCTATAGGTAATAATCTCTAAAAATAAGTAAAAAATGTTCCTTCTAAATTTTTAGAAAGAATATCTAAAAATGAACTTAACTTCACATCAACTGTGAAATAATTCCTGGCAATAAATAGTTTAAAAGATAAAGATTACGGATACTTATATCTTCTAGATATAAGTACATACAAATTTTTATTTGAATTCTTGATCCTATTTGCTTTGACCTTTATTTAATTCAATAATTGCAAATAATTCGTTCAGCTCAAGGTCCTTTTTGATTTTTTGTTTTTGCTTTTAATATTTCCTTTGGAAGACGAAATATTGAAAAATACATTAAATATTAAAAAAAAAAAAAACAAACAGGACCTTGAGCTGAACGAATTATTTGCAAATATTGTTGATGTATTTTCAACAAAACTATTATTGTATTAGACGAATACATATATTACTTCAACTATAATACTTCTTAACTTTTTTTAGTCCTCGAAATGACTTATGTTTCATTTCCTTTCTGTTTATATATGTACATAAGAAAACAAGTTTGGTACTAAACGAAAATATTTAGAGAACCGGCCCATTCCTAATAATAGATATTCACTGAGTCCATATTAAATATGATAAAACTTTTTTTTTTTTTATAAATTACTTAAGCCTACAATTGATTATTACGTTTCTTCCCTGACGGAAGCCAAGTGTCTCCAAGTCACCACTGTAGTTTACCAGTTTAGTAACTGTTTCGTTACATTGTCAACAAAGTGTATACATTTTTTTATTATTTATTCTAGTTTAAATTTATTCTAATTTCTAATAATTAGAATAAACTATATTTAATAAAGCACCAGTAACTGCATGCCTCTTGATTTTTTAATGTTTTATAATAAAAACTGGAAAAGTTAATAAAATACACATGCACAGATAAAAGTATACAAAATTACTAAAATGTAGTAGTGAATCACTGGTTCCAATATCTACATATATGTAGGTCAAAAAGAACTACCTAGTCAAAAGAAGCAATTTCAATAGTGAATTTTCAATGGCATGCACATGTTAAATATCCATAAAAAATACAGTCACAAGCACCGTTTACTGTGTAATTCGATACAGTTTCACTACTGACTTTTCCAGCACGGTTCATATGTAAATATATATACATATTTTTATTTTTACTCACATTTTATGACATGTATACGAAGAGCTAATGAAACTTTTATACCGTTAGCGAATCAAAATATTTAAAAAAAATAATAATAAAATAAAACTGATATCAATAATCTTAGTTTCAACAATAAGGAGAATTGACGAATACGTATATTGTAGTGCTATCCAAAAGAGATCAGCAGTATTTTCTATCGATTTTAATTAGAATTTTGGCAACAATCGGATTTCATAACAAAATTGACTAAAACAGCCTAACGATAAAAAAAAAATTTATTGATTGCGATTTTCACAGTATTTTGTTGGCTGGGTATAAATACCATTTGATGGCAACCACTGAAGGCAAACTGTTATCACACAAACAACAAATATTGTAAACCGACAAGCATATAAAAATAAGCATTTCGTTCAGTGTTGTGTGATTTAACTTTGCTTCATTGTTTTTTTTTTGTTTTTTTTTTTTTTTTCTTTAATTTATATTTTTCCACTTATGTTTTTTTGCTGGAAAAACAAATTTATTCCCTTATACTCGCATATTACTGTGTCACTTTTCACATTTCTGCCAGATTCTATAAAGCATTTTTGATGTTGATGAAGTTGAAAAGCATGATCCTGCTACCGAATTTTCAGGACACCAATTTTTTGTGATTTTCTTTTTCTGTGCCTGCTGCACAGAGATACCTATTTTTATATTTATTAATATTAAATAAAAACTTTTGTTTTTGAATAAAAATGTAACGCTTTCCGCTTCCACATAAATCATACAATTCTGAAATTGATTCACATCATCACGGCCTAATCTGATGATTGACCACCTCCACCATTCATGATTAACCAGCGCCTCCGTGTGGCTTGCTAGACTTACACAGGTCGCAACTTTTTGCTATAAGTTTTTAGCCATATAGACGAACCCATTGCTTAAGAGTTGAGGCCTTCCAATCCCTCCTGTTTACAATTTTCCAACAGTCAATAGAAGACAAGGCCTGATGAATTGATAGGCAATTTTCGCAGTCCATTAAGAGCACCAGCTCTAACCATTACTCCTGGTTCCTTACAGTACATGGTGGTTGTTTTTAATGAGTAGACGGCGAATGTGTTGCGGCAGTTTACTCGCCATATGAAGTTCACAACTATGCCTATAAATTGTTATAGTGTCTATTTCTTGAGAATGCAATAATCTTTCTTTTTTATTTTCTACAAATAAGGCAATTCCAAAAATTTTAACAATAAAATTTTTCCCGGCTTAATTTTCCGGCTAAATTTAGCGCTAGACAACACAAAAATTCAATAATTTTTGATTTTTGTACAAACATGCTTCAAATATTTGCACAAACCAGCAAACACCTCCAGAAACAAACAAAAATGTGGTACACACCTAAAATTTTGATATGTTTGGCTCAAGCAGTTTGTGTATTTTATTTGACGCTTTACCTTAAAAAAAGATGTGTTGAAAAATACGCATTTAACAAACAAGTGTTTGTGTGAAGACGTTTTCATCCATTTTCTACTGTCCACAAATAGAAAATCTTTTATTCTTTGCCTTAAGGCATAAATAGCAACTCTTAACAAAACTGCTAGTAAGAGGAAAACGTAAAATTTCATTCAATAGTTCACTTGATTTCAACAGAGCAAAAGCGGAAACAACCTTGCTGTGTTGAAATCAAGATACATAATTTATGTATATTTTTCCGAGTTGTTCCAAGATACTAAGTATCTTTTATTAAAGAGCTCTCTGCACATCGCTGATTTAGATCTGGTTCGGATATGCATTATTCAAATATCTTAAAATGCTTTCCTTTTATAGGTTAGCAGATTCCTAAATTTTGTTAACAGGTAAAAGAATCAGGGATTCAAATATGGTGATTAGAGTGGCTAAGGCATGATTACGGTATTCTTTTCGGCGAAAAAAAAATGTCCAACAAGCAAGGACGAGTGTATATGTGCATTATCATAACTGCAGAAGAAATAAAACACAAGAAAATTAAGCGTAAATAGTTTCAACTAAGAACATATGCTCGAGATAGGTGTGCCAATAAAAAAAATCACTAATCAAATGAATAGCCCGGGAAATTTTAAAATCGCACCTTTTCAATCGAATAGCCCTTGTATGTTGAATTCATTTCAATATAATTTTTAAACTATTTTAACTAGAATTGCTTATCGTGATTGTATGTATTACCATATTGCATGATATTAAAATTCCCATAGCTGGCGTTGAAAAACACGTTTACGTTAAAAAAATAGCGAAAATAGCAAATTTGTCTGTTCACAAACACTTAAGCAAAACTCGTCTTTTTTTAACGATACATCATAAAACTAAGCTTCTGAACTAAACAATGTTTTTTATCTAACTAGTATTTTAACCACAGCTGCATGGCGAACACACACATGCACACTCTTGCACAATCAAACTAACAATAATTTATTTTTAAATGAATGCATACAAAGCAGGCATGCATACACACTTATGCGTGTGTGTTTATGTATACACTGCCTGCTACTTGAATACGGCACACTTTTTTCAAATTTTAATTAGGTATATTTCCTAAACTAAAGTTCAGAAAAAATTAGTTTTTTGCACAACCAAATTTCAAAGTGTTGACTTTAGGTCCCTCAAGAAATCAAAAATATACATATTTTGTAATACTAAAATTGTCATAGTATTTACCGCCTGTATTACTGAGAAGTAGTGAAGTAATGACTTGCTTAACATCTGTTGTATGTAGTTGTTCGTGGAAAACATACATGTACAATACTTGCAATGGAAATTGAACAAAAGAATTAAAGTAATACTTGGATTTGGTTAAACTTAAGATATGGTGATAAAAGTCGTAGTCGGTAGGTGATAATAATGAATATTGTAGTAAATCAATATTTGTTTTTATAAATTTTGTTGTTCTGGCAATTTTACTATTTTTGTCGTTTGTTTTGCTAGCATTACGACTTACAGGCTATGAACACCCGGTCTAAAAGTGATGTTAAGATTACAATGCATATGTCAGACTCGTTCAAATGTATTAACTATACATTTTTAAAGTGATCATAAATCACAGTGGCAAAACCAGTTTCGTCCATGACATTAAAAAATAATTTTTATCTAAAAGGCTTTTGAGAAAAATATTAAATATAAGTGGTACTTCTATCAAAAAAAAAAAAAAAAAAACTTTTTGAAAAAAAGCACAACAAATATTGTTTGTGTGAATGCATTTATAAAAGTGACATTTATACCATGACTTAGAGTCATGTATTTTTTTATATTAATAAAGTTATCCATTACATTTTAGGCATTTATACAAGACATCTTTAGCCATTTTGATAGTTTTTGTCGACATCAACTCGTAAATAAGTAATAGTTCTTTTTTAAAAAACTTTTAGTTCTTTTAATAACTTTTTGTAATGATGTTTTGAAGTATTTATTCGTAAGCGAGAATGATAAGTACTTCCCTTTAATGATATCGCCATGTTAAAATAGTTACTTAAAATGCTGAAATAGTGTATGTATATTTATCAACACTTTAACACATTACTTTGCATTAGAAGTTTTCACTGGGAAGTTTCATTACGCCTTTAGTTTTAAAATATACCTTATTCATCAGATATATATGTCTGTAAATAAATGCATAATTTTTGTATAACATTATATTTTGTATAAGACTCAACACCTTGAAATTTGGTTCTGCAAAAAATTATTTTTTTCTGAACTTTAGTTAATTAAAGTTAAAAAATTGTGTTTCTCTACTCAAGTGGCGTGCAGTGTATGTGTATGCATTGCTGTAAAAACAAAAGAATATGCAAGAAAAATGGTTACCGAATGCAAAACAAAAATGGCAAAATTGTATTTCATTGTTTTTATTTTAATTAAACATTTTGTATGCAATTTTAATGCGAAATTACATATTTATTTATTTATATAATTTATTTTTTTGCACTCGTATTCTCGATCTCATTAACGTCTGTTTGTGCGCAAATGTCTGCTAAATAATAATAAAGTGGAAGGGTTAAAAATGAATAAATTTATAGTTTCCTTGCAAAGCAACACAAAAAAAAATTCAGCTTTAATTTAGTTATCCTTAACATTTATTTATATACATTTGTAATAAGAAAAAATTAGCATTTGTAAAATGTTAACGAAATAAATTTTGTATTTTATGTTGAGTTCTTGAAAATGTTTGCGCCACGACAACAACAGTTTACTTGAATGTTATCGATGAAAGAATGGAACGGAATGATCGTTCGTAATTTATACAAATGTTTGCTGGTTTGTATATACATACATATGTACATATGTATATGTATAGTATTAGTTACATATTTTAATAAATGAATAAGAGCAAAAGGCTTTTAATGTTAATTTTTTTTTAATCATAAACTTGTAAATACTTTGAAATTGGAATTTATGTCAGATCTTTCAGCTAATAGAGTGATGAACAAATGTGTCTTGTGCACGAAAAATATGTTATAATAACTAGACATAACACAACCGTTAAATGAGCATACGCGATGCGCCAGAAACAGGAAAGAGCGAATATATTTATATACATACATACATATGCATGTATCTATGTCAAATGAATTACCGGATTAATGAGACAAATGTAATTGAGGGTAAAAATCGGCTTAAAGTTTTTAAAACGAAGAAATGTCGTGTAGATTTAATTGCGATTTTTGTGGTATGCAAACCACTAAAGCAGCGATGGGCAGAAGCGCTTTGGATAAAAGAGAATAAATAATTTTTTTTTTTTTTTACTTGGACCAGTGCTCAGGGGGTGACCCCTACATATGCAGTGTACTGCAACTAGAAAAATATATTATTAGGCGGTAGAAACAGAGAATACTGTTTGTGGGTGTGTGTCAGTTAATATTGCAAAAGCTAATGCAATATTACAAACAGACATACATACACTGTAACATAAACCCATTCAGCACTTTTAAATTAAAGCTAAAGAGAGACGTGTGAAAGCAAATTGTGCAACATTTATGAAATTAAACAAAAATCAAACGACTTCCTGCACACTCCACCAGGTCAGCAAAATTCATATGACGTGATCACCACCTACAGCAAGTTTAATTAATACTTAGGAATTTATTTTAAGTCAGTTCTTAAGTAATTGTCAACCAAAAAGGTTTAATTAAATAAAGAAAAAAATAAATAAAAAAATAAAAAAAAAAAAAAGAATTTTATTCTTTTTTTTAATGAAGAAATAACTTCAAAAAACTCAACTGGCGCCCAACAATAAAGGGTCGCTACCGCGTTACGTTCCGAAGGACTTTTTTTTGTGAAATAAAAAAGTAAAGTGTGAGTGAAAAACCATAAGATCCTTAAGAAGCATACGTGGTTTATCATTTTCAAAAAAAAGGGAAAAGTCCTTAATAAAAGCCCTTAAGCAGTGCGATAGGAAGTAACAGGCAGTGACTACAATCAGCGTTAAAGCCCAAAGAGGACGAAACGCACACCCACGCAGAGTGCGCATCGCGGGACCCTCAGTAGCAGACAGCAAAAAGGATAATTCTCCAGCGCCGTGGGATGGTTATTACAATATTTTTTATGTAAGCTTTATATTTAAGTAAAAGTTTTAAATGGTTAATTATAAAAGTGAAATATAAAATTAAATTTAAAAAGAAAAATAAGAAAGTTTTAAAAATAAATCCAAAGCTAATAAGCAATATCAAATATTTAATTAAAACAAAAGAATATTAACTTAATTCATCGTTTTTCGAGTGAATATAAAAAAAAAAAAAAAAAACACAAAAAAATTTAGAAATTCTTTAAAATAAATTTTAATTTAAATATCTAATTAAAAAAGAAAAATATTAATTCACAAATTGCCCTAATATAATTAAAAAATTAGTAATTTTAATTTTTTAACAGTGAAATTTTTATTTTCAACGAGAAAACAGAAAATAAAAATTTAAAGAGGTTTTAAAATAAGGAAAAAGTAAAATTTAAGGAGGTTTTGAAGTAAATAAATAGTAAAAATTTAAGGCGATTTTAAAATTAAGAAAATTTTTAAATATGTCTAATCCAAATAATCTCATTAGACCTAGCATTTTAGAAAATCCTGGTAGCTCTAGCGCACAGAATCAGTCCACTAATTCATCACAGCCAGTAGCAGCACCTGATTTAGAAAGGCTAATAAGCAATATAGTAAACAGGGTTGTTCAGGAGAACTTAGCTCTAAATAACCCGGACAGCATACTCGTTACCGCGACAGACGAGACAATAAGACCGGAACACCAGGGACAAATTAATGACTTAGACAAAATACCGGACATTGTTCGTAGTTTAAGGGATTTTTCCGGAAATCCTTCAGAATTTAGTTCGTGGAGGAAAAGCATAGAACGCGTCCTCAAAATTTATGAAAATACGAAAGGAACACCAAAGTATTTTGGGATTCTAAGTAGTATTAGAAATAAAATTACAGGAAATGCCGACGTGATTTTAGAATCCTATAACGTTCCATTAGACTGGAAAGCAATAATCTATTGCCTCAATCTCCACTTCGCAGACAGACGCGACATAACGACATTGGAATGCCAACTTGCATCATTGGTGCAAGGAAGGAAATCCATACCCGAATTTTACCAAGAGGTATACAACCACCTTTCTTTAATATTAAACAAATTATCAAGCCTTACCATGGGACAGGAAGCTCTTAACCTTTTGACACAGACTTACAGAAACAAAGCATTAGACACATTTGTTAAGGGACTTAATGGTGACTTCCCAAAGTTATTAGGCATGAAAGAACCATCTGATTTACCTCAGGCCTTACATTTATGTCTTAAACTTGAAAACCAGGGATACAGGACACAATACGCGTACAACCAGAATAAAAATAGAAAATTCCAACCACCACCAATGCATACACCGCAGCAAATGCAAAGAAAACCACCTTTCTTTGCACAAACAGCATTTATTCCTCAACAGTTTAGACCTTTTTCTTATAACAGACCCATAAATAATCAAGCAAACATCCCTTCACTCAACAACGCTTTTCCACAAAATTTCAACCATTTTCCACAATATCAAAATTTTCAACCACAAAGACCTTATGCTCCTAAACCATTACCCAAACCTATACCTATGGAAGTCGACAGTTCCCAACAAACGCGTAATGTCAATTATATGAACAGACCAAATTATAACACATTTGCAGGAAAGCGTGCACCACCGCCATCAAACCAATTTTCTCGTAATATTCCAAACAAACTCCAAAGAGTTAACCACATTTCCCAGGCTGAAAACTTCACAAATAATATGGAACATTATAACTCAAATATGCCCGAAAATCTGAATGAGGAGAATTGGCAGGAATATTATAATAACTATGAACAACAGGAACAGAATTATCCAAGCGAAAATCAAAATCAATTTGCAGATGTTCATTTTTTAGGTTAACAAATTCATCGCTTCCGTATTTCGAATGTAAAAGAAGCGATGGAAAAATATTAAAATTTCTTATCGACACCGGATCAAATAAAAACTATATTCAACCTTCACTAGCAAAAAACCTTAAACAAAACGAAAATATTTTTTTCGCAGATTCAGTAGGAGGAAAAATTGAAATATCTCAGCACATAGAACTTTATCTTTTTAATCTCAAGAACGAAAAACTTAAATTTTTTATACTACCAACACTTAAATCATTTGATGCTATTATTGGCAACGACAGCTTAAAACAACTTAAAGCAGTTATTTACACTTCAGATGACCTAATGATAATTAAAGATAAAATTAAAATACCTATTAAACAGCAAATAGCAAAATCAGTAAATAGTATAGAAGTAAAAACAGACCATCTTACCCTTAAACAGCAAACCGTTATTAAATCATTATTAGGAAAATTTTCAAAATTATTTGCAGAACCTGACAAAAGATTAACATTTACTACGAGAGTTACAGGTGAGATTCGAACAACAACGGAATCCCCAGTCTATACAAAATATTACCCATACCCCATGTCGCTCAAAAACGAAGTCGAAGACCAGATAAATAAACTCCTTAAAGATGGGATTATCCGACCATCACGTTCCCCTTACAATTCGCCCGTTTGGATTGTAAATAAAAAACCAGATTCAGAGGGAAACAAGCAATACAGATTAGTTATTGATTACAGAAAGTTAAACGCTGTTACTATCGCCGACCGTTACCCAATCCCCGAAATCAACGAAGTTCTTTCGCAATTAGGACGAAACAAATTTTTTTCTGTCATAGATCTTAAAAGCGGTTTCCACCAAATTCCTTTAAAAGAAAAAGACATCGAAAAGACAGCATTTTCTGTCAATAATGGTAAGTACGAATTTACTCGTCTTCCATTTGGCCTTAAAAATGCCCCTTCCATTTTTCAACGTGCTTTAGATGACATCTTAAGAATGCACATTGGTAAAATTTGTTTCGTATACATTGATGACATAATCATCTTTAGTCAAACAGAACAGGATCATACTAAACATTTAGAGACTATTTTTAACACTTTAGAACAGGCGAATATGAAAGTTCAATTAGACAAATGCAAGTTTTTTGCCGATGAAGTTGAATTTTTAGGATTTGTTGTAACACCCAATGGAATAAAAGCAAACCCATTAAAAGTTGAAGCGATAGAAAAGATTCCTATACCAAAGACCCTTAAGGATCTCAGATCGTTCCTAGGAATGTCTGGATTTTACAGGCGCTTCATTCAGGACTATGCCAGGTTAGCGAAACCACTAACCCTAATTTTGAGAGGGGAGGAAGGACGAATGTCCAAACGTTTGTCAGCAAAAAAAGAAATAACGTTAGATAATGATGCAATAGAAGCCTTTAATAAAATTAAAACTACTCTCGCTTCTAACGAGGTAATGCTACAGTATCCTGATTTTAGCAAAGAATTTAGTCTTACTACAGATGCATCCAATTACGCTATAGGCGCAGTTTTGGAGCAGGATGACAAACCAATAATATTTATATCACGGACTCTCTCGAAAGCAGAAGAAAATTATGCCACCAACGAAAAGGAGATGTTAGCTATCGTTTGGGCTCTGAAAACATTGCGAAGTTATTTGTATGGACCTGTTGCCGTAAAAATATTCACAGATCATCAACCTTTAACGTATGCATTAAGTAATAAAAATAACAACAGCAAGCTCAAGAGATGGAAAGCAATTTTAGAGGAGTATAATTATGTACTCAA
This sequence comes from Thecocarcelia acutangulata, assembly GCA_914767995.1. Taxonomy (NCBI): domain Eukaryota; kingdom Metazoa; phylum Arthropoda; class Insecta; order Diptera; family Tachinidae; genus Thecocarcelia; species Thecocarcelia acutangulata. The sequence goes on along the minus strand of OU612094.1, from coordinate 30,243,819 downwards.
ATACAAACCTGGAAAATCAAACGTAGTAGCAGACACATTATCTAGAACTCCAAATAATCAAATCAATTCTCTTACACCAACGATGCACAGTGATGGAAGTTCTTCGCATAATCTTATTCCCTATACAGATTCCCCAATAAATGTTTTTAAGAACCAGTTGTTTCTTTCTACTGGCGATGTAGCCTCGTACCAGTTCAAAATTATTTTTCCCACCTACCATAAGCATATCATAATAGAACCAGATTTTAATGAGGAAAACTTAGTAAACATTTTAAAACGATATTTAAATCCTTCTGTGACAAATGGTATTTTCACAGAAGATCATATTTTAGGTAAAATACAAAATATATATCCACAACACTTTGCCCAATACAGAACACGTTACACTAGGAAACAAGTAGAAAATCTCACTCAAGAGGCAGACCAGGAAACAGAAATTATAAAAGAACATAATAGAGCTCATAGGAACGCAGTCGAGAACAAAATCCAATTGCTAGATAAATTTTACTTTCCTCATATGAGTGCAAAGATCACAGCTATTGTAAAACAATGCAAAATATGCAAGGAAAATAAATACGAAAGACACCCTACTTCTCCAATTTTGAAACCTTCTCCTATCCCTGAATATCCCGGACATATTGTTCACATTGACATTTACCACACAAACAATAAAATCATTTTAACCGCCATTGATAAGCTTTCGAAATATGCCTTAGTGAAATTAGTTAAATCACGGTCAACCGAAGATATAAAATTACCCCTTCAAGAGTTGCTCATTTCTTTTGGAATCCCGAAGAAAATCGTTATAGATAACGAAAAGTCTCTTAGTTCAGCACCTATAGTATTTATGCTTGAAAATCAATATGGAATAGAAATATTCAAGACACCACCCTATACGAGTACAATAAATGGACAAATAGAGCGGTTTCACTCCACTCTTTCTGAAATAATGCGATGCATTAAAACCGAAAAAACACATAGGAATTTTGAAGACTTACTACTTAGATCCCTTTACAAATACAACTTCTCTATTCACTCGACGATCAAGAAAAAACCAGTTGAAGCATTTTTTGGACGAACAGTTAGTACAGACCCAGAACAAATCGAAAAAGACCGACAGGACAGCGTTAATAGACTCGTAGAAAAACAAAACAAAGACTTAGAATTTCATAATAAGAAAAGGATACCTTTTCGTTCGTACAACGCAAACGATAAAATATTTGTAAGAAACAATAAGAGAATAGGAAATAAGCTAACGCCTAGATATAAAGAAGAAACAGTAAAAGAAGATAGAGGAAACACAATACTGACAGAATCAGGAAGGATAGTTCATAAGTCACACATTAGAAGTTAAAATAAATTTTAATATAAACTCGTATAAAATGAAAACAATATCGTAAAGCTTAACAATATTTTTACAACATTTATGAAAAATATGTATAATTTAAATAGAATTAAGAAAAAATTAAAAACTAAATGTAAAAAAATGATAACGAATCAAACAAAACAAAATATGTGAATTAATTATTTGCTAAGTAATGATAAAGCTTGTAAAAGGATCGAGCAATATGCCATAGGCGTACGATACCTTCATTTAGTAAGAGAAAAATTGTAAATCAAGAAAAGAACAATCGAATAATATGCCATAGGCATACGATTTTAAATTTAAGTATTATAAAATTGTAAAACTCACTACTTTGAAAGAAAATATGATTTATAAAAAATATTAATTTAAAAAAAAAAAAAAAAAAAAAAAAAAAAAAAAAAAAAAAAAAAAAAAAAAAAAAAAAAAACCCGCAACATTAAAATATAAATTAATCTTTATTATTGTTATTAAGAATTAAAAGCTTTACCTAGACATATAATAAAAAAATTCTATGCTAATTTTGCAGACTTACCATGCACCTAGTGCATGCGGAATTTCAAATATTCGATTACACGAATTCGCAACTTATCACTCTAAAAGACGACACTGCAAGAGTTCAAGAAGGATCTTTTAAGATAATTCATGTAATAAATTTGGAAGAATATGCAAAATTAACTTCTGAAATAGAAAATACTATTAGAAATAACCTTAATGCAGAACATCAATTATATCCTCTCCTAATACACGAAGTATCTCAAGTTCGGACTCTTATTGCAAAAATTTCTCCTAAAGCAAGAGAAAAACGTTCTCTTGACTTTATAGGCTCAGCGTGGAAATGGGTCGCAGGAAACCCCGACCACCGTGACCTAGAAATCATAAATGAAAATTTGGAAACGTTAAATGAAAATAATAACAATCAGATAATTATAAATAAACAATTGATACAGAAATTAAATGAACAAACCGAAAAAAGTAACCAAATTATGAAAATTATTAATGTAGACAATAAGCTAGAAATTAGTCTTAAGATAAAATATAAAATACAACTTATAAAAGAAGAACTATTAAATATCGAATATGCTTTACATTGGGCAAAATCCAGTGTAGTTAATTCATTTATTTTGTCAAGTATTGAAATTGAAACCATAGAAAAAATTGTTAGACATGAAGGCATACCATACATAAATGTTGAAGAGGAACTAGAATTTACAGACGTAAGCATAGCCGCAAATGGTTCTATGATAATTTATATTCTTAGCTTGCCTACAACTGAAAAAGAAGAATGTGAAATACTTACACTTAAACCTGTAAAATTAAACAATAGAATCAATAAAATCCAATATGACAAAATTCTGAATTGTAAAAAGAAAATTTTTGGAATAAAATCTAAATGTAAAGAATATAATAGAAAAGCCATTTGTAACAAGAATAACTTAGTAGAATTAAGCGATAATCATTGTATAAGTAAACTTGTAAGAAGCCAATCATCTAATTGTTCACGAACTAATGCTGATCACATATCGGATACGGAAGAAATTTATCCTGGTATACTATTACTCAACAACTTCAATGGCACGATAGAGATAGATGGACAACAATTCACACTGACTGGAACTTTTATCATAAAACACCATAACTCTACAATTAAGATTGAAAATAAAATTTTTTACATACGCGAAGAAATATATTTTGAGCCGTTGCCAGCCGTTTTTCAGCAAAAATCAAAGAATGATGAATTAGAAGAAGTTCTCTCTTTGGAAATGATTAAAGAACTCGAGATCACTAATAGGAAAAGAATTTCCAAAATTGACACAAACAACAAAATTGGATTAACACTCAACTCAATCACTTTAGCTGCATTTGTCACCCTTATTGTTGCACTCGCATATGCATCATGGAAAATTAACAAGAAAATGAACCTGAAAAGAAGGTCGATGCCCGAAGCCAAGTTTCTGCCAACGGGTACGTTAGCATTTGAGAAGGGAGGAGTTAATATTGCAAAAGCTAATGCAATATTACAAACAGACATACATACACTGTAACATAAACCCATTCAGCACTTTTAAATTAAAGCTAAAGAGAGACGTGTGAAAGCAAATTGTGCAACATTTATGAAATTAAACAAAAATCAAACGACTTCCTGCACACTCCACCAGGTCAGCAAAATTCATATGACGTGATCACCACCTACAGCAAGTTTAATTAATACTTAGGAATTTATTTTAAGTCAGTTCTTAAGTAATTGTCAACCAAAAAGGTTTAATTAAATAAAGAAAAAAATAAATAAAAAAATAAAAAAAAAAAAAAAGAATTTTATTCTTTTTTTTAATGAAGAAATAACTTCAAAAAACTCAACTTGTCTTGACACTATTAACAGCGTTGACAACTCGGTGCTTTTCGCACCGTTTTGGGTGCTTTTTAAAACTATTTATGCGAAAAATTCTTTAGTCGGTGCGTGGTGCGTTTTTCTTAAATTTTCGGTACGTTTTTTTAAGTTCTTGTTTTCATATAAGCAAAAAATAATCAAGTGCCCAATATTTTTACGTTTCATTTTGTAGAGCACAATCAAGACTGGGAGCTATAATGTGGAAAACCCACCAGATTATATGCACAAAGTAAAATAATCTTGCTAAACATATTCTCGAAAGAAAACTAAATATATGGGTTTTTTTAAATTTGCTGCTTTTAGAGCGTGTTTTGCTATTATACGATCAACCCAAGATTGTCAAATATTACAATAAATGTAGACATAGATAGTGAAGTTCGTATTTACGATGGCACGTGAATTCGTTACTGTTTTGGTAATTGATAAATTATTAATTAAATTATCAAGTTTTTCCAAAACGTTTGCATTAAATATTGCTTCTGGTAAACTTCATCTTTTATTTGTTATAACTCTGGCAAATTCTTTTAAAGACACCAAACTGGTTTTCACTGTTCGCTTAAGAAAACGTAAATGAAATTTAGACTGTATTTGATAGAATGGCTATTCTATTTAAGTTTGATGGCTTGTAGTGCGATTTTGTATCTTTTAATGATCAGATAATTGTAAATTTCTTCGATTTTGGCGACGGTAAGCAGCTGTAGTTTTGTATACCTGATAATAGGCAGTAAAATTAACAGCTCATGTCGGTCGACAGCGAATATAATTACACTCATAGAGCATCTTCATATTGATGACGGCGGGTCATCAGAATTGTGACACCAATATTATGTAAATAGTCATCAGTAATTAAGGGCTTGGATTAATAAATGGATTAAATAAATAAATAAATAAATAATGTGAAAACAGACATCAGTCTCAATGACAAAAGTCATCAGAGAATTTTGTCATATATTGAGTATCATCAATGCTACAACTGCGGTGACATCAATTCAATGATTAACAATTATAATACTTTTAATTTACTTTTAATTTTTAAGAAGTAGAAAAAAATGAATCATATTAATGACACTTAATCATCATATACGATGTTTAGTTACATAAATATAATGACAGCGTAGAGAGTAAAATAAAATGAAGAACTACGATGCAAAGAAAGATAATATTTTCTCGTACACATCATACGCACAATTAAAACATTCTAATGCGACACTCAGACATTATATTGATGACAGTAAGTCATCAAAAGTGTTAGAACATTTTTAATTCTCATTGGTTTCTTGAAATTAGTAAAATATAAAATTATATTAAATTTTTAGTTTGTACATTTGTACCCAGAGATGTAAATATAAATTTATTGAATTTTTGATGAACTTTTATAATTTTTTAAATTAAATTTTTGGTTTGTACATTTTTACAACGGGTTATAGTTCAGGTTTTTTCTTTCTTAAGTTTTTTTTTTTCTTAGATAGAAAATAATTTTTTATTGATAAAAAAAAAACAAAACAATTCAGTCTCTCGCGTATGATGAAAGGAAGTTAAGAAAATATCTTATTCAAAGAACGATTTAATAAGTCATACAAATATGTATAGAAAAACTGGGAAAATATTTGTAAATTAAACCAAAAACGAGGTACTTTTTGTTGACGGTGTTTTTGCTTGAGTATCTGCAACGACACTTTTTCCTTCAGGTTACGCAACACTGTAATTTCACCTTGACTCACTTCTTCACTTTCGGCTCATTTTAGCGCCTTAGCAAGAGCTTATAAAGCATCTTTTAGCTTAATTTTATTAGCTGGCTTCTCTGAAATACACAGTTCACGTTTTAGAGACATCAGTAGTGCGATTCTGTAACTCATATTATATAACTTATAACGATAATCGAATCATTAAAATAGTTATAACGATATTTTATCGTATTTACTATTCTGTAACATTTTCTTAACGATATTCGTAGTCGATCAAAATCAGCTGTTAATTTTACTGCCGATTGTCGATTTCTTAAAGACAAAAATTTTCTTGCTGTTTATTCAATCGTTAAAGTGTAGTTTTTTTTTTAATTGTGCATCCATGAAATAAAGTGCTTACAACCATAAAAATATTTATTATATATTAAATACATAAAATATTTATTAAATACATTTTCAAAAACAAAAATTTCAGTATAATTTTTAAACCGGTAAAGTGTATTTAGTGTTGAAATAGCTATTGAACGTTTGTCATTCGGACTTGCAAGGGATGAAACAAGTTTGAACGCTTCAAGGGATAATCATTGTGTTTATCGGGAGTTGGACAATTTCTTTGAGTTGACAGTTAATGAATTTAAAAAGTTATATTGATTATCGCCAGTCTTAGTTGTGGTCATTCTGAACATATAGAAATTAGTACATATAAACAAATAAATGAAACATATGGACACATATTTTATTTTACTTACCTTATTACAAATTAAATAATATGTATTGTCACTTAAAAACTAAAATCACAACAAATAAAAATCAATATGTATACCTACATATTGTTATGGAAAATTTTATTGTTTTTTCTTTTCTTCTTTGTGGTTTTCGCTTTTTTCTGGCAGAGATGCCACGTGTTGTTTATATGAATGAACAGAAAAATACAGCTGTTTACCATCGTTAGAATTAAGTTCAGAATCACTCAATCGTTAGTGCAAGCGATGAAATTTGATGACAAAAGTTGCGACTATCGAATCGTTAAAAGTTAGAGAGTCGCACTACAGCACTTGTTCAGGCTTTAGAGTAGTCAATTTTAATATAAAAGTGTTCACGTTTTTGGATGTTCACGTTTTCGCGAGTCGACTGTAATAAAAAACTATTTCTTATATTTGCAGCTAAAGATCGTGTTATTTTATATAAAAAATTCAGCAGTATTTATTTTCAATATTTCGATAACAATTTGTTCTCGTCGTCAGGAAAATTAATAGGTTATTAAAAAAATTTCAATTTGAAAAATTATTGTCAAAAAAATCTTTTTTTTTTTGCCATTTATTTATTTATTGAATCTTTACAAAGTAAACTAACAATAAGTATTCAAATCTTAAAACTAAATTTATAAAATTAATTAAGTCCAGCCAATGCTAGACAAACATTTTTATTTTGCACGGTCAGTATCGGTGATTTTCACCTATTGAACGTTCTGATGGTGGCAAGGGTATCCCTCCTTCTCAACCGAGAGTGGCCTTCAAAATTAAGTATATTGCGTGCAAGACGATTTGGGTGAAGCTCCAATTTACTGATATACCTTGTTGCGTACTTTGAAAATTCGTCGTTTACAAAAGGAACACAGAGATCCTTATGAATTCGTGAGTTTTTTACGTACTATGGAGCTGCAGTAATCAACCGAAGAATTTGATTTTGTCGCCTTTGAATTTTCTCAATGTTAGAAGTGGAGGCGGTGCCCCATAATTGAATTCCATAGCACCACCATATAGACTTTAAAATTGCGTTGTATAATAAAAGCTTGCAATCCAGCTTCAATGTAGAATTTCTGCCCATAAGCCAATTTAGTTGCGCTGCTTTTAACTTTAACTGAGTAACTTTCGCATCAATGTGAGACTTCCACGTTAACCTACGGTCGAGATGAAAAAAAATCCTAAATACAAAACATCCATACACTAAGAAAAGTGGATTTTTTTGTATATAGCTTGCGGTAACCTTTGGGTGATTGTGTGTATTATAATTTTAGCGGCAGTAAACAGCGGTATTTTTGCGTGTATGATAATAGGCAGTAAAGGTAACAGCCGATTTTGGTCGCCAGGGACGAATATTGTTAAGAAATATTTCTGAATAGCAAATGTAATGAAATTTGATTATCATTATTACCATACGATTATCGTGAACCTACTGCTGGGCAAGAAATGAATATAGAAAATGAAATAAACTACTCTAAGTGGAGCATTTCATACATATTTATTGTAGTTTGTTAAAATTTTTACTAATTCGTTCCTTTTTGCTATTATTATTTTTTTTACAGATCTTATATTAGATTATTGCCAAAAACTAATAGAAAAATTTGGCTATCCCTGGGAAATGATGCCACTGATGTACGTGATACTGAAAGATGCTGGTGTTGACATCGATGAGGCTTCAAAACGCATTGAAGAAGGTAAACAATAAACAACCATATAAATATCTTGCATAAAAAATGTCAGTGTTTTCTGAAGTTTCAAATAAAAAAGTTGTTAATAAATAATTATTTGTAAATATTGGAAATTGTGTGTGTATTTTTCGGGTTTTAGGCAGGCAAGTCGTTAAGCAATTTGAACAAAAGCACAATTTAAATATATACGATGGCAAAGATATAAAACCCCGTCATGAAAGCCTCGAGGCCAGATTAGAATGTGATGTACCTACTCAACGTATTAGACTAGGTAAGATTTTTATAATTTTGTTTTTTGTTTTTGTGTTATAATTTTAGCTAGATAAAATTTTAAGTTAGGAATTAAAATTGAACAGAAAACACTGAAAAAATAACTTTCATAAAAATACGAAAACAAATCTAAAGTTTTATATAACACAATCTTTTCTGATTTAAATTTTATTCAGGGCAACATGTTGTTAACGAATATTCACGTCAACACAATTTAAATATTTATGATGGATGTGAGTTGCGTTGCGCCACACGACAATGTGGTTGATAAAATTCACATTAAAACTCTTTAAAAAAAACTCTTCATGTTTTTGTTTAAATAATAATAAAAAAAAAATTTAGCATAGTTTCAAACTGTACAAATGAAAAGAAAATAAAAAATATTAAAATTTATAGGTGCTTTTCTTAAAAAAAAAAAATAATAATAATATAAAAAATAGTATCAATATTAAACTATTTAACGAGCTTACTACAGTCTGGCAACAATTCATAAAAAAAATATTTGAAAAAAAAATTATAAAAAAAAATCCCAACCTTAAAAAAAATTATTAAATTACATTAATCCTTGCAACAAAAAATGGAAAGAAAACAAATCAGCAATCAACATGGATACCAAAATTGATTAGTTTCAACAAAACATTTTCATCACATTAACAATCAACATACCAACACACAATAAAAGAGAGAGAAAACACAAACCAAAAAAACAAATGGCCGCCTCAAATGCAAATACAAAACAAATGTATACAATTTATGGAAAAAAAAAATTAAAAAAATTTACTAAATAAAGGAATTAAATATTAAAAGAATTTTAAGCTCAATTTTCTTTAAATCAAACAACAATCAACATACCATTTGCATTATTTTTTTGGAACAAATCCGCTGCAAGCAACATACTCAACACAGGAACTCATTTATATACGCTCTTTGTAGTTCGGAATAGCTGCGCTAACTGCAAGACAGACAGACAGACAGACAGACAGACAGGAAGACAGACAGGAAGACAGACAGGAAGACAGGCACACTATTGATTGATTGTCGCGGAAATTCGTGTCAGAGGAGGGCAACAGCACTCAAATGCTTGCTTGTTATTCTGGTCTCATCAATCAACATACCAAATGTAAAGTTCGGATTCAAACTTCAATCAACATACCAATTAATAAAAAAGGAACAAAGAAAAAATACTAAAATTCTTTTTAGAAAGTTCTTCTTCTTAATTTAAGTTTCTACATCGAATTTTTTTTTTTTAATTTTAGTAAATTACTTTGATTACAAACTTCATAAGTGATATTTATCGAATAATTTATATATATTAACTATATGTTAACTAAATCTTAATTACAAATTCAAGAAATAAGCAGAAGAAATGGATTGTGGTTTGAAAAACTAGACAAGAAAGTGAATAATAATTCGCCAATAAAAGAAAAATAAAGCACATTGAAGTAGTCTGTAAAAAAATAAATAAACTTGTTCTCTTTATTCTATTACAAAACAGTCGTGCACATTTTTTTACACATTCACCCACCATAACACGGCATCAAGATATTTCCCTTCATGGCAAATACATTGCGTTAGTATGCTAAAAGATTAATGAATAGCTAAAGTTGATCTCTTTGATCTATTACAAAAATGACGTAGGTATTTTTTTATACATTCGCCAACTAAAATACGCCACCAAGATATTTCCCTTCATCGCAGTTACATTGCGATAGTATGTTAAAAGATCACTGAATAGCTAAAGTTGATCTCTTTAATCTATTACAAAAATGACGTAGGCATTTTTGGACACATTCGCCAACTAAAATATGCCACCAAAATATTTCCCTTCGTGGCAGCTACATTGCGTTAGTATGCTAAAATTTTAATGAATAGCTAAAGTTGATCTCTTTAATCTATTACAAAAATGACGTAGGCATTTTTTTACACATTCGCCAACTAAAATACGCCACTAAGATATTTCCCTTCATGGCAGCTTCATTGCGTTAGTATGCTAAAAGATTAATGAATAACTAAATTTGCTCTCTTTAATCTATTACAAAAATGGCGTAGGCATTTTTGACACATTTGTCAACTAAAATACGCCACCAAGATATTTCCCTTCATGGCAGCTACATTGCGTTAGTATGCTAAAATATTAATGAATAGCTAAAGTTGATCTCTTTAATCTATTACAAAAATGACGTAGGCATTTTTTACATATTCGCCAACTAAAATACGCCATGTTAAAAGATCACTGAATAGCTAAACTTTTTCTCTTTAATCTCTTACAATACAGTCGCAGACATTTTTTATACACTTGCCAATCACAATATGACATTAAAGTATTGGTATTGCCATAGTTTGTTAAAAGTTTAGTGGTTAGCTATTGTAAAATTGTCATGGAAACTTTTCTTACAAAATCTCCAACCAAAATACGGCATTAAGATATGACCCTTCATTGCGGTTGTAATGCGTTACTATGTAATGAATTGCTAAACTTGTGCTATTTAATCTATTACAAAAATGTCGCCAGCATTTTTTGATTTCATCAAACAAACTACGGCGTCAAGATATTTCCTTTACCGCAGTTACATTGTTACACTTTATAACAGCTAAGCTTGTAGTCTTTAATCTATTACAAAACAATCGTATACATATTTTTTACACACTCGCCAACCAAAATACGGTATTAAAGTATTTGTATTTCGATTTCTTTGTTAAAAATTTAGTGGTTAATGCCTACCATAATACTATACGACATTAAGATATGAATAGCAAAAGTTGTTCCCTTTAACCTATTACAAAAAAGTCGTAAGCATTGTTTTTATAAACTCGCCAACGAAAATACAATAACAAGATATTTCCCTTCAGCACAGCTTTCGATGAAAAAACTTCTTTGCATATATTTTTTGATGAATTTTATTTAAAAAAAATTTTCAAAAAACTTTTTTTCATAGAAAAGTATTTAACAAAATCTTTTCAGCTTCTCAAAAAACCCGAAAAAAGATAAATCTTATTGTAAAGTCTTCATTAAGGTGGTGGCAAGGAAAAACAACGAGTCACTCTCTTTTCCCTTGCCACCACTTAATTCAATTCTATGTTAAAAGATTAATGAATGCTGGTAGCTAAAACTATTTTCTTTAATGTATTACAAAGCCTCGTAAGCATATTTTTATAAATTCACCAGCCAAAATCCAGCATGAAAATATTTGAATTGTTTCTTATATTAAAATGAATGTTCCCTTTAATCTATTACAAAAATATCCTAGGCAATTTTGTTATAACTTCGCCAACCGAGATAAAAATGATCATCATTAAACACATTGCAGCCAGCATACTACCAACTTCAATATGTAATATATAAAGTATAAGTACTCGTATTCAGAAAGGTTTACTTTGAGAACAGTAAGTCGATACGACAGGTTGCTGTCCATGCTAATCTTTTGCCACAGTTTATACTATATTTTTGTTGACTGCAAAATAAAAGCAGTGTATCAGCCTTAAAGCTAAGGTCATGCTAAAGATGAAGAATTGATTTACTTCAGCGCTAGGCCTAATCTGATGCTAAGCAAACTTTCCTTGGTGAACTACTCAATTGGCTACCACCACCCATATGCATATACCGGAGAACATATTCTTTCTTTGGAATATATAGGACTCTTCCACATCGTAAACCCCTTACTCGAGAGGTCAGTTATATATACTATACCTCTTGTGCGGAATTCCCTAGACAGAATGAAATTCGTAAAGAACGGCAAGTTTTAAATATACTCTGAGTGATGTTATAGTTTTTTACATTGAAGATATGTATTTGCTGCAAGACTTCACCTCGAAAACTAGGCTAAACGCCACCAATTAGGTGGTACCTACACCTGTCCTGTTTTGAGGTCCAAGCCATAGCCGGAACGTTGCAGTTCTGAAATTGATTTAATTTAGCACCTGCCTGTACGTTCTAGTCTAATGATGGACCAACTCCAATGGGGTGAACTATTCACGATTCACCAGCGCCTCCGTGTGGCTGACCAGGCCCACACAGGTAGCAATTTTTGCCATATGTTTGTAGCCAACTTACTTCTTGTTGAGGAGTTTGGGCCCTCTAATCCCTCCTGTATGCAATTTCCCAGCATTCAATGGAAGAGAAGGCTCAATGAATTGGTAGGCAGCATCCCACTAGCAGCATCAGCCCTTACTTCAACTCAGCCATCAACCATCACCACTGGTTTCTTACAGTACAGGTATCTGTTGTAAAGGCAACATATCCTCGGGCGGTTGTTAGTCCCCGAAAAAAGCCACGTACTAACAATTATGAGGGATACCAATAAAAAATTATAAATAGCTTGTTTTCTATGTTCCCAACTATCTATATGTCGACCTTTCATAGGAGCTGCCCTAATCATCAGCAGACTTTGGAAATTTTTTAAAGATATTCTCAAACATTGAACTTTATATTGTTGGGATATAAAATTGAATGTTTGAGAATATCTTTCAAAATTTTCCAAAGTCTACTGAAAGCTATTTATAATTTTTTATTGGTATCAAAGTTAGAAGCTAAAATAGCGAATAGAAACTCAATTGTTTGAATTATCAGGGATATTAAATACCGCTTCTTGCGTTTTTAAGTTTAAACCACTGTCAGAACGTGTGTAGGCCTTCATCAGAAGGCAGGCAAAAATGAGTATCCGATCTAAAATTATGTCTTAGAAGAGAGCCCTTCTTTTGAAGACCTTTAGCAGTTTCCCGCTGGATATACTTTTGTACGAAGTTACAAATTCCCATATAAATATGATTTTTGTGTGAGTGGTAAGAAATTAATAAGCTATTATAACAATCAATAAGTATATATATAATTATAACAAATTAATAAGCATAAATGCTGAACCAATTTTAACAATAAATAATATATGCGGTGCACTAAAGCTCGAAAATATCTACTCATAGTTAAAGGAATAAACAAAATCGGTTGGTAAATGGAAGAGGGAAAGGGATGCAAAGTTTTCCGTTTACCTATCTATATACAGATAAGTGAGAGCCGCATCTAGTATATAATGAAGCTGAAGTAGTAAAGTGAGATAGGAAACATATAAGTGATACAAAATCTTTTTATTTCCATCCCGTAAAAGATTACAAAAATATCCTTTATAAAATGCTATATCCAGAATTAAAAAATAAATGGCTACGTCAGTTTTGTAATAGATTAATGAATAACAAAACAGTCACTTGAATTTACTGCAGCTCTATTTGGAGGGAACATATTATAGTTTTATTATTAGCGAACTACAATTCATTTCTGCTTATCAACTTGATGTTTAAAAAGGCACTATAATTCTTTATGCAAACATATTTATTGTTTTTTTTAGTTTTCTGTACATATGCTTTTGTGTTACTGGTTAATAAAACTAAGCCTAATTTTAAGTTAAACGTTTTAATTCCTCTTTTTTTTGGATTTAGGTATTTAAGTGGTTTAGTACTTAATTAAATGATATACAAACTAAAAATAAAAACTCTTAAGTTGTATATTGTAGGTTTGTTAAAATGGAACCTATTTGTTCATAATTTAATATATTGTTTAGTTTGGGTTAAAAGTCTTTAAGAGGGATGCATCGCATAATTCTTTCTTTTTATATTTTTTTAAATTTTTGTAACAAAAATCTATAAGAACAAATATTTCTTTGTTTTACTTATTTTAAAGTCACGTAGAAAAGAATGGAGCTTTAATAAAACAACTTAAAATATATTTAAAGCTTACTTTAGCTGTAGAGCTCTTTTGTGAGACATTTGCTACCTTTTCTTTCATTAACTTTGAATTAATTTTTGTGTTCTTTTCTACTTTTTAGAATTAAAATTATTTGTAAAAAAAAAAAAAATGGCAAGCGTCGCCAATGCTTTAAACACATTCGCCACAGCAGGCTACACAAACACACGACTACTCGTACAAATGTAGCGCTGCAGCCAGCTACTTAAATGTTTTGAAAGCAGCAGCTACAACGTAAACATCTGATATTTCCCAATATCCCATAAGGCGTCATCGTCGTCACAGGAAGTCAACACAAAATTTTTTGTTTATTTATTTACTCGTTGCCAAAAACAATTGACTCTTGTCGCCAGCCTCTATCTATCGCATACATAATTACGGTCGAAGACGAATGTGTAACCGAATGTTTTTTTTGATGTCGTCTTGATGTGACGACGATGACGTCGCTTGGAATTGCTTTTTTTCTTTTTTTGATTTCGATATTAAACTTTTGCAGTCCTGTTTATCCAGATCATATTAGATTGCTCGATTTCCTTTAACAGCCTTTTATTTATTTAAAATTTATCAATAGCTTAAATATACAAAGCAGTTATTGGAACGAAAACTTGATATATATAATAAAAGGCAGCATAGAATATTCTAAAGAACACATCTCACTACTATGCAGTATTTCCTAGCACTGTATTTTAGAACAATCTTTAAACCAAACAAGCAGTAGAACATTTGGAAATAGAACAAACACTTCATAGAATTGAAACACATGTACGACAGTACTTGACAGTACTTGAGTTCTGTTTTATAGCATAAACTCAAATAAAACATCACTCTGAAGCAAACAAACGATGACTCATAGCAAAACATAGCGAGTGCACTAAAACATTGACACTAAACCATTTTCATATATATGAGTATACTTTGTATACTAATACAAAGACAAAAATCATGAACAACAACAACAATAACAAATTTTATAAACTAAAATGAAGTAGAACATTACTTGAGTTATTATATTACTACTTCAGTGCTTGTATTTCTACTTCAGTTGGTTCCTTTTGTGTTTGGTTCTGTTTGTTCTAAACGATTGTAAGACAGTATTCGTTATGTATTTAGAACATTTGGGCACTGAAGTGTTTGTTTTGATATGTGAAAGAAGACGATGGAAAGTATTAGGATGTCTTGTAATATACTTTTCTTGTGCTTGTGCAGCCCTCTAATATATAAGGTTAGGTTAGGTAGGCAGGCCGCTGGATACCCCGGAATAGTCTAGGTTGTCCAGCTCACTTGAATCCTGTAGTCGTTCCCTTTGTGATTGCCTGAAAAATAAGATAGTGGAGTGAAGAAAAGAAGTTATAGGAATATAGTGTGAGTGGAAAGGATGGGCGGGGATGGAAAAGAAAGGCGGGAACCTTTTAGTGTAGCGTTACATGTTGCTATACTAGCCATCCGCTGCTTCTTGTGAAAGAGGCTAGCGCGGTCGGTTTGACCGAGGCCAGACAAGATAGGCTATTAAAGCTCCGCTCGCCTAAGTATCTTAGACGATGATGTTCCAATGCCGGGCATGTGGCGAGGAGGTGAAGGATCGTCTCCTCCTCCTCCTCGTCTTGCCTACTTCTACAGAAGTTGTTATGGGGCAGGCCTAGTCTCTTCGCATGGTTCCCAAACGGGCAATGTCCAGTGATGATTGCTACAATCGCATTTAGTTGAGATCTGGGCAGTTCTGGGCACGTTCTCTTAGAGTTAATATGCGGCCACGGATTTCTTGATTTAAGGCATATGGGCTCTTTGAGCCACTTTTCTTGTGCACGTTCCAGTGTGTGGAGTTTTATTCTTTTCCAACACGCTGTTAATGGTTGTCCGCAAAAGCCCTATCCTCTAGGGCTGTCAGTTTTTTGGCTAAGTCGTCGGCGATGTTGTTGCCATTGTTGGACCCATGTCCACGTACCCATTTTAGGGTTATGTTAGAATGCCTCGCCATTTTATTTCAAGATGTCCGGCATTCCTGGACTAGACTAATATATAAACAGCTAATATATAAACAGCTGCTTGTTGTATTTCAATGGTGCCACTGTAAGTTTTTTTCGATGTATGAAGTTTTAAAAAACTTTTAAGACCCCTGCAAAATGCTTTTAAAAAGTTAAAGACCTTATTTCATGACGACCACACATATTTGTCATTGCGAAGTGGTTTCAAAAATGAAAATATATTCGAGTATATCTCAGAAATAATTATGAGTATAGTAATACCTGGCACACCAAATGTAAGCATATGAAAATACCAGGACGAGCATCGTCATTAGCATCTTCTCGGCCTTCTTAAAGTGGTTATACTACCTTATACCTTTAACTGGTTATATCGAATTTGTGTTCTGTTCATGGTAGACTCGCCAAACGCCACAGTCAACATTTCAAATGTCTTTGCTTATTTAATTTAATTTTTTTACACAAAACTTAATACAGTTCCTTTGATCCATTTTTTCGAATAGTAAAAAATCGAAGAGCACACCAAAACACGACTAACCTTTTTATCTGTCAAAAACAAATTGACAATCAAAAGTGGCTGATATTGTTAACATATATAAAAGACATGTGTAGCGACATAACAGAAAAAATACGATAATCGCACATACGTAACTCACAAAATTTGAAAATAATAAATATTTTTTATCAGACCTCCTCGTATGAGTAATATTTGGCCTTATAGACTTTTTCTTAATAAAGAAATAAGAATTTTTATGCTTTAATTCGCTTTAGATATTTTGTTATATTGTCAACACTGACTTTATTTTGCAGCCAACAACAATAGAAACTAGTTTAATGGACTCAAGGGACTAAATCGGCAAAGACAACAACCTGTAGTTGTATTGCCTTGCTGCTTTTATCTGTTCATCTGAGTGCTTGTGTTCTATTCTTGACAGGTTGTAGTCTGTAGCCTGCTGTCTTGAATGTGTTTAATGCATGACAAAAACATTTCGAACATGATCAGCTATTTTATACCAGTTTAAAGGCAGCTTTGAACATATTTATGTGCAATGCTTTTATGTGAGCGATTAGAATATGAAACGGTACTACTTATTGTATTTGACGAATTAAAAAAAACTTACGACAATTTTGTAGTAGACTAGTCAATAAGTTGAATTGTTCTCTTTAATCTATTACGAAACTGTCATAGGCGTTTTTTAAATTTGCCAAACGCAATGCTAGGCGATAGCTGACGGCCACTTAATGTTTTCGGTATATCCTTGTTTTGTAATACTTCTCAGTTGTTTTTAGATCAAATTTATTTGTGCTCCGCTATCAATAATTTGTATATTACAAAATATAAACCTTAACTAATTTACCTTAATTTTTGTATATAATTTAAAACAATGACTTGACAAAAGTTTTAATTTATTTTTTAAAATAAAAAAATTTTATAAATTAGAACAAATTTAGATTCATTAAGATTACAAAAAATTGCAGTAAATTATAATAAATTAGCTGTTAAAATTTGGCAGCAAACTCAAAAAAAAAAAAAAAAAAAAAAAAAAAAACAAGAAAATATTGAAGAACTGTATTATTCGAAGAATATTTTAAAAAGCACTAAATTGTTTTATTTATATTTTGTTTTTAGATCACAAAAATATATTGCATGTTTAACGTAAAGCTGTGTACACACACACGATTGTCAGATGTTACAATATTGTAAGATGACAATGAAAATTTGTCCCGCAGAAGTAAATTGTGTGCTCAGAAGATCGTAAGAAAATCTTACAATTTCATTGTCAGATTATGGTCTGACAAATAATTCATCTGACAACAAAAATTGTCAGTTCACACGGTTGTCAGATTGGTAGATGAAAAAAAAAATTGCCAGACATGTTGTAAGGCATTGCCACTTATGTATATCAACAACCATTGGCATTGTTGCCCATCAAACTTTTTTCTGACAATGATGCCATTGTCAGTTGCATTTATTTTATACATCTGACAATTAAAACTGAGCTTACAATATCAGCCAATTATCTGGCAATGCCGACGAAGAGTGTTCTCACGATTGTCAGATGCCTGACAACATTGTCGTCTTACAATTGCTTGACAATGGTTTTCCTGACAACGTTGTAAGTTAAAAATTGACAGTTCACATGATTGTAATACATTTTCAGACAATTTTACTGGCAATATTGTAAGATCTGACAACCGTGTGTACGCAGCTTTACAAGTTGTTTATTAATATTATTTGTTTTTGAAAGCAAATTCGTTAAAAAAAATAATATTTATTAGATAGCAGAATTACACTGTGCGGAAATGAACTCAAAATAACAAGATTGTGGCTCACGGATTGTGGCAAAAGCTGCTGCGCAAAATGCACTGAGCGAAACTATAAAATTTAATTAATTATAATTCCTAGTTGAAAATAAGAGTAGATTTTTTTGTCATAAATGGTTTCCCCCAGAGAGCAGGCTTTGCCTTTGCGTACACCATAACAGGGCACTCTGCTTTCTGGTGAATAGAGGGGAAGGAGTCCCTTGTTTGTTATAAAATAAAACTCTAAGAAGCAGTTTAACTTATGTTGTATTGGACATCGAATAATTTTTTGGAATTTTTTTATGAATTTAAAACTTGACAGAAGTGTTAATTTAAACAACCATCTGTTAATGGGTTAAAATTCGAAGGGCGGAGACCAACAAAGCTCCCGGAAGATTCTGCCTTTCAGACCATCTCGGGGCTGATCATGGTTAAGGTGCCTAGGCTGAAACGTTCTGGCTGCTGTTTAAACCTAAAATCACAGTGAGGGGCATTAGTCTTACCTGATAACTATGATGTATGCCGGTTTTCGGCAGCATTCGGGATGCCGTTGTCTTGCAACAGATACCTGCACCATAAGGAACAAGTTAGATGATGGTTAGACAGGAGAGCTGGTTAAGAACTAATGCTCCTAATGGATTTAAGAGGTTCTAGCTCTTCAGCAAAGGGCTTGTCAAACTTATAGCCAAAGTTGTCACCTATGTGAGCCTTGCAAGACACACGAGGGTGCCCCCATCCAGATTAAGCCGACAAGGCAAATGCTGATGTAAATAAATTTCACAATCGTCATAAATGGCCTGCCACAGAAACTTAAATATTGTAATGAATTAACGAAAGTGCCAAAAATCTGTAAAAATCTACGAAAACCGGTAAAAAATCATATAGTACAACCGGTACTTTGAAATAATTTCTTCAAAACAACAAACACTTCTTCGTTTGAGATGGATTTTTTTTCCTGCAGGCCATTTTGTTCAAGTTTGGAAACAGAAAAAAGTCATTAGGAGCTAAATCTGGACTATAAGGGGGATAATTAAGCAATTCGAAGTGTATTTCGCGTAATTTTAGTATCGTATTTAATGCTGTGTGAACCGGTGCGTTATCTTAAAGAAAGAGCACTTTTGTCATTTTTAAATGTGGGCGTTTTTCTTGATTGCATCAATTAATTGATTCAATAATGCACGATAATACTTTCCTGTAATTTTGGATCCTTTTTCAAGATAATCGATGAACAATATTCCGTGTGCATCCCTAAATACAGTGGCCATAACCTTGCTAGCCGATTTCACTGCTTACGCCTTCATCGGAACACTTCCATCAGCTTTTATCTATTGTTTCGATTGGGTTTTGGTTTCAGCTATGTAGTGGTGGACCCACGTTTCATCAACAGTTATTAAACGATGTCAAAAATCAACAGGATTTATCGTGGCCAAACGCCGCTGTGAAGTGGTCGGCCGAACTCATTTTTGTTCGACACTAAGCAAACGCAGCACCCATCTTGCCGGTAGCTTTTTCAATGGAAATGTTCATGCGAAATGTTAAACACACGTTCACATGATATTTGGGTTTTTAAAAATTGCCACTATTCGCATTATTAGAGGCACGGTTTTAGACACAAATCGAGTTATCGATCACCCTAGTTCCAATTATCAAGCTAAGAAAAATTTTGCATTTTCTTAAATTTGTATTGAAAAAAGTACTTCACGTGATAAATACATTTCATGAGATTTTTCTATCTCTATAATTAATAGGCAAGCAGGTTTTTAAAATCCCTTTTGTAGTCGTACTACTGCACCGATTTAGAAAAATTATATATCATATTAAAGTTCTGAGTTTTTGGACCATAGAGTTCTAATTATTCGTTTCAATAGGGGTTTCCTACGGGCTAACGATGGTCAAATCTTTGAATAAAGTTCTTTCCAAAGTTCAGAAGTGAACTTGTTAAGATCTCGCGTGCAGAAAAGTCATTGCAATGCCAACCAGCTCATTCGCTACATCAGGACGAGTTCCAACCGGCCACCTACTTTTCTAAGATCATCACACATTTATTTTTTTTTTCTTACCACAACTTATTATCATATTTGATGTATTATCGATACATCAAATATGTTATTGAACGCGACTGGGAAACACTTAAGAGAGAGAATAAATGGTATGGTTCTCCACTCGCCCAGCCTACCGTGGACACGACATGTCACGTAAAATTTATTTCGTCCTGATGTCCCCAAAATCCACACACCTCACACGATACAGGCTTCAAAATATTTCTTGCACTGTGTTGAATTAAGTGCTCAAGTTCAGGAACGTTCATATTCAAATTTGTCCAACAACTCCTTTAGAATAATGCAAGCTAAATAAAGCTGAGGCCTTTAAGCTCTGCGCCTATTGGGTAACAATCTTTGAAATATCAACTTCCATTCACTCTCATCTTAATTCAGAGGGATATTTATTTTGTTCTAATGTTGTTCAACATACCTAGATGGTTCTGCATATTTCAAAAATCATTTTAGTTGGGTGCCATATTGTTATGATCTTCTAAAGCAAGTGTGCCCAGACCTATGCGCTTGATGCTCAATTGTTTATGTAAATGCGCTTAGCTATAGGGCTGTGCTCTTTAATACATAATATATACTGCGCTCAGCACTAGCAATGAAAAATACACAAACAACTTCGTCTTTTATATTTTTTGTCGTGCTTCACTGCACACACACACACACACACACACACACACACACACACACAAGAGCAAAGTAACAGCACTTTGCTGGTAAACATTCACGATAGCGATTATCAGTGTGGATTTTGTTTTTGTAAATGTTTTGCTTTTTACAACAAAAAATATTAAATAAAAATAGTTTTTCCTTAAGTGTATAGGTGTTTACTCTTCCATATAGAACTGGTGGGCACCACTGTTCTTAAGTTCAGAAGTGAACAAGCTTAATTTGTGTATGTGTTTGACGTAACTACAAGTAAAACTGAAACAGTCTGACCAGATATGAGTAAAAAACATATATGTATGTGAGTTTTCACAAATTTATTGGTTTCAACATTGAATTTTATATGAGAGTGCATCGTTTAAGAGTGGTAAAAAAAGTAATGCGCTCGTTTGCCTTGACCGGTGATACCCACTAGTATTCATATTTGGGCTGATAATCAAACGTAAACTTTCAAAATGTTCATATACTTACTTACAGCCTGTTCGGCGATATCGAATTTTTTTTTAACTTTATTATTTTATTTATTGAATCTACATAAAAAATGTAATCACAATAAGTATTCAAGTCTTAACACTAAAAAAAAATTGTGATTAAAGTCCTGCCAGTGCTGGACAAAAATTTATTTTTATGCGAATATTATTTCAGAATTCAGTCATCTGTTTAGAGCTCTAATGGTAGCCAAAGTATCCCTCCTTCTCAGACGGGTATGACCACCAAAGGTAAGAATATTAACTGCAAGAGGATTTGGATGGAATTCAAGTTTGTTAATATATCTTGTCGTGTACTTCACAAATTTAGATTTTCAAAAGGTACATTCAGATCTGCGTGGATTCGTGAGTTTATAACGTACCATGGAGCGTCTGTAATTCTACGGAGTATTCTATTTTGACTTCTTTGAATTTTTTCAATTTTAGATGCCGAGGCAGTGCCCCATAATTGAATCCCATAGCACCATATTGGCTTTAGAATCGAGTTGTACAGCAAAAGTTTACAATCAAGCTTCAAGGTCGAATTTCTGTCTTTTAGCCAGTTAATCTTTCAAATTTCATCTGCGTTACTTTTGCCTCGATGTGCGACTTCCATGTTAAGCTATGTACACACGGTTGTCAGATGTTACAATATTGTAAGATCTGGCAACATACTGACAATGTAGTGACAATGAAAAATTGTTCCGCAGAAGTAAATTGTGTGTTCAGACGATCGTAAGAAAATCTTACAATTTCATTGTCAGACTATGGTCTGACAAATAATTCATCTGACAACAAAAATTGTCAGTTCACACGGTTGTCAGATTGTTAGATGAGAGAAATTGCCAGACATGTTTAAGGCACTGCCACTTATGTATATCAACAACGATTTGTTTGGCAGTGTTGCCCATCAAACCTTTTTTCTGACAATGATGCCATTGTCAGGTGATTTAATTTTATACATCTGACAATTAAAACTGAGCTTACAATACCAGCCAATTATCTGGCAATGCCGACGAAGAGTGTTCTCACGATTGTCAGATGCCTGACAACATTTTCGCCTTACAATTGATTGACAATGGTTTTTCTGACAACGTCGTAAGTGAAAAATTGGCAGTTCCTACGATTGTAATACATTTTCAGACAATTTTATTGGCAATATTGTAAGATCTGACAACCGTGTGTACGTATCTTTAGTCTACGGTGAAGATGAATACCGAGGTATTTGACTTCACTGTGTTGAGGTATTACTTTATTGTTAATAGTAATGGGTGAGCATGTTCCTAGACGCAGTGCGAATGTAACATGGGCACACTTTTGTTCATTAACCTCGATATCGAATGAAAATGTAGGCGAACGAAAGCTAGTCACTCACTTTCGAATCAATTTGGGTTTGTCTATCTCACTATTATTCGTTCGCATGTGCTTATGTATTTTAATTAAATTTTGACACATCGTTCACATAGAATAAAGTAAAAAAAAACGCAAATCAATTTTCTGTCGCCTAAAATGTGAATGAACTTGTCCCTTCGACATCGGCGAACTGGTTGTTAAAATATTTCTCTACCTTTCTGTATAAAAATCCGCTGTCAGTATCTTGTTATTTTGAAACAAAACAGAAAGAATACAATAATAAAAAATATTTAACGAATGGTTCTTCTTGCGGTTGGTGAATTTGCTAAATATTAGCGACAATTTTGTAATAGATTAAAGAAAATAAGTTAAAGTAATGAATCTCTTTAATCTATTACAAAAAAGTTGTAGGCGTATGTGTCACCAGCCCCCTTAAACAATTTTCAAATACTTTAAATTACAAAATTTTCCAATTATGTAAAATTTTCAAAATTTCATATAATTATTTAAATTTTAAACAACTCTTTAGAGGTTACCACTAGTTAAGTCAAATTGTAAATTAAACAAACAAAATAAAAATCAAATTATTTTAAACAAATTTTGAACAACTTAAGTCTTAACTTTAATAAGTTAAATTAATATTAAAATTTGGTTGATTGAAAGAAAAAAAAAAAGGATTATTCAAAATATAAAATACTTATAATAAAATTTTAAATGTTAAAACAAAACTATTAATAATGTGATTTTAATTAAAAGCAATATTTTAGGTTTTAAAACAGCTTAGTAAAAATTGCCGCCAGCCACAATTTAGTTAAACAGTATTTACATTTTCTAGCCTGAAGGCCATTTGCAGGCCATAAATCATCTTTGCGCTTTTAGCTGTGTGTGATGCCCCACCCAACGCCAAGTGAACCAGTGAAAATTGTTGTTTTATTTTTTGGTTTTCTTATTAGTAACAAATATCAACTATTTAATAAATCATTAATTTAAAAAAAAACAACTTGTTCATTATTCACTGGTACGCACAATTACATTAAAGAGAACGACATAAAAAAAACCTCAAGCCGCCGGCTCCGTCTTAAGTCACAACTGCTTGCAACAAATTTGATCACAAAAATTAGCTTCATAAAAGAGTAATAACAGGTTGCCGGTTACCAGTTGCCAGCAAAGAAGCTTTGTCTCAAAGATAAAGTATCCAGTAGAACAGAAGTGCCCAATCCCTATGCTCTTAATGCTCAGTTGTTTTTATAAAAGCACTTAGCTTTAGAGCTGTGCTCTTTATTAAACATATCGTTAGTCTCATGTAGAAAGGCCCTAACTGGCATTTTCCTTGAATCGAACTTTGTTAGGGATTCTACTACGTTTCACATAAATATAAAGCGTGACAAGAATTTAATTAAATGATTTCATTTTTTTTTTAGCTTTTATTTATTTATTGAACTATTATGTGAACTAACAATAAGTATTCAAATCTTATTACTAAATACAATAAATTAACTAAGTCCAGCCAATGCTAGACAAAAAGTTTTATTATGCGCATATTATATCGGTAAAATCACCTATTTAACCTTCTGATGGTGACAAGGGTATCCCTTCTTCTCAACCGAGTGTGACCACTAAAATTAAGTATGTTTCGTGCAAGAGGGTTTGGGTGAAGTTCCAGTTTGCTGATATACCTTGTCGCATGCTTTGAAAACTCATCTTTTACCAGTGGAACACACAGATCCTTGGGAATTCGGGAGTTTTTTACGTACCATGGTGCTGCAGTAATTGTTCGAAGAATTTTGTTTTGTCGCCTTTGAATTTTTTCAATGTTTGACGCTGAGGCGGTGCCCCATAATTGAATTCCGTAGCGCCATATAGGCTTTAGTATTTCAATGTTTGCAATCTAATTTCAATGTAGATTTCATAAAAATCGCTTTTACAAGCAGTTGAACAAAAAAATTACTTGTAAATGAATCTAGGTATACAGTTTCCATTATGGTTTTCCTTCTCCTCCAAAATTGCAATTATGTTTGTTAGGGCCTTTCTGCATGAGACCTACGATATACTGGGTATGGTTCAACTTGCACCGGAATAGGCAGCACGCTGTGTACTCGTGTTTCCTTTATTTGTCTCTTTCGACCGTTGTCCGTATTTTCTATATATGCTCATAATTAATTTCGCAATATGGCTTTTGCACCGGAATAGGTACACCGTGTACTGTACACGTGTGTGCACGTGCTTCTTTTTTCACCTTTTTCAGTATTTTCTTTATATGTTCATTATTAACTTCTTATAAAAGGTTTTTTTGTTATCTGGGACCAGTGCTCAGCTAGTTCCATTACAATGCAGCGCATTGTACTGGAACTAGAAAAATAAGTTATGATGAGGAGGAAAAAGGGAGTAGTGTTCGTGTAAGTTGAACTTTAGCAATAACAACATGAAAGACTAAAACAAACTCTATTGCAGCATTTAAAATGTTGGAATTAAATTAGTTAAAACTGATCAGTGCCTAATGTATATACCTTCGACACTGCTCAGACTAACAAAATTTAGTCCAACACCTTCCACACTACAAGGTAATGAGATGTACTTTATTACCTAGCAGTGTAGAAGGTGGTGGACAAAATTGGGCACTGATCAGTTTTAACTAATTTAATTCCAACATTTTAAATGCTGCAGTAGAGTAGTTATTGTTCAAGTAAAACTTCCGAACACAGTACTCCCTCTTTCATCCTACTATAACCTATTTACCTAGTTCCAGTACAATGCACTGCTTATATAGGGGTCATCCCCTGAGTACTGGTCCAAGAAAAAAAATAAAAAAAATATACTGCACCAGAGTTGCCACTCAAAAATTTTTAGTCCAACCAAACTTGGATCTAAAAGTTACCAAAATCCTTCCGAAAAGACCAATTTTTTAATATGAAAAAATAAACATGTATTTTTTACATAAAGTATAATTTTTATTCGATAAAGTTTTTAAATTATCGAATGAATAACAATAATGTAATGCAAGCAAAGTTTCATTTCTGTTAAGCGCAACAAATTCCACTGTGTAATAATGATATCAGGGTTACAATCAACAAGACTGGAAAATTTTTAAAATTAGGTGCAATTTCGGCAAGTCTTCTTTAGACAACACTTTCGAAGGAAGAATTATTTGTAACATATTAATGTCTTCATGATTAAAGTCAAATCTAGACTTCATTTTATTTAGGAGCTTAATATAAAATTTCAATATTTGTTGTTTAACTTCTAAAATTTCGTTCGAGTTCATATTTATGTCCAATGTGCATTTCAGCTTTTGTGCTAATCAAAATATTTTACTTTATTATTAAAAAAAAAAAAAAAATAAATAAATTAAATATTACTTTTATTATTGAAATTGATTTCAGCATTTTTACAAAGAATTTTTTAAAAAAGACCAAAATAAGGTTTAGCCGACTAGTTGATCAAAAAAATAATATCCAACCAGATTCGGTCGGAAAATACCAACGACGGCAACCTTGTATTGCACTTAGCACAAGCAATGAAAAGTACACAAAATAACGTTGCCGTTCTTGACTACACATACACAAGAGCAAAGCAACAACACTTTCGACAGCGACTACCAGTGTAGATTTTGTTTTTGTAAATATGCTTTGCTTTTTACACCAAACAACATAAAATAAAAGTATTTTTTCCTTAAATGTGTTAGTGTTTGCTCTTCCATATAGAACTTTTGGGCACCCCTGCTATAAAAAATAATATGTCATAAACGTTTGTCGCATGGTGTTTAAAACTGTTGCTGCAGCTTTGTTTTTAGCAGGTGTTTGCCATAAAATTATGGTAGAACAGCTAAAACCATTAAAATATTTAAAGTGATTCTTGCACCTCTCTTTAGTCACTTGCTTGCATTAACGCCGCATTGTTGGTAATGTGTACTTGCTGTTGATGAAAATCAATTCAAGTGGCTTTAAGGAGAAGTACTCACTTATCAAACAATGATTTTTGCCGCAAGACCACTAACTAATTTCATTTAAAGGATAATTTCCTATCATTATTCAATAAAGCTTTTTAATGTCGAGTGCAAGATTCACACAAACTTAAAAGTTGTTAAAGTTGTATAATTGTATATTAGAGAGAAATAAAAGCAGAAGCGAAATCAGAGCTTTTTTATTTTGGACCAGTACTCAGAGGATGAACCCTACATATGCAGTGCATTGTACCAGAACTAGGAAAATAGGTTGTGAGGAGGGGGAAAGAGAAAGTAGTGTTTGTGAACATTTGACTTGAACCGTCCAACGTTATAACAGACAGAAAACACGTCTGCTGGCAACTTATTCCACAGGCGAAGCGTACGGCTGAAAAACGAATTCTCTCTGTAATGCATAGTACGATTTACCGGGTAATCGGCCACAAATGAATGAGCTCTGGACGATGAACGCGTGCTACGTAAAAATGTGCGAGTTTCGGGAACACGATCCCTAATCTCGTCAGAGCAAAATCCATTGTAGTAACGATAGAACAGAGTAACGCACCCCACACTGGGTGGATGCTTCAGAGATTCAAAAGAGTTTTATACCCTACTGCCACCGATGAGCTTCTTCGCCCTTGCCTGCACACGGTCGAATAACACCAAAATACACTTTGGGTGCACCGGCCCAAACATGAGAGTTGTATTCCATTTTCGGTCGGATGTAGGTGGTATAAGTAAGAAGATCAGATGGATACCGTTCAAAAAACCCGAGGCACTTGAATGCTTCTTTAGAGACATGAAAAATGTGCTCTCTCCAGCGAACATCATAGTGTATTTTTATATAAAACATATAAACAAAAATTGTAATCAAAAATTCAATTCAAACAAATATCTTGCTTTAAAATTAGTAGTATATGTAATAAAAGGCGATATGAACTACACAGACTGCTTGGCAATTTGCGTTTGTACAAACATTTTGCATGGTCTATGGCAGTGTTTGCCCGTTTGCGCAAATATTTTAAGCATCTTTGCATGAAAAGCAAATTTTTTTTGTTTTCGCACAATGCTATTGATGCTTGTCAAACCACTTGCCTTCTTCTGAATGAATGTCTTCTGGATGAATGTCTTTGTTATAATTACTTTAGGTTATCAATCTTTGTGTCCACTACACCATCTGTAGTGCAATTCACTAACTTTTAACGATTTTAAAAGAGCATAACTTAACGCGTGCTACTGTGGTTTGCACTAACGCTTATGTGATTCACTAACTTATTCGTAACACCTCTGGTTGTATGTTAAAAAAATTTGAAATAATGTGGCAGCTTTGTTAAAAATAAAGAAGACCACAAAGAGGAACAGGAAAAAAACAAACAAATTTGCAAATAATTCCATGTTTAGGGTAAGTTAACTATTTATATGTTTATTATTTAAAATATTTTTTGATAAATAAGATAAGTTCTCACAGAGAAAACGTCGACCGACTGTTGGAGTCTTCCGACAAGTCGTATCCCAAATACAGTGAAGTTATTCTAGTAGAAATTTTAACAACATTGTTGTTAAGACAAACACCACAAAAATAATTGGTGTTTAGTTAACGCTAATCAGTCAGGCTATAAAAACAGCTGATTTAAAACGAAGCCAAATAGTGTTAAAAACTGTTATAGAATCGGGAAAACACCAACGCTAGTGTTAATTTCTCTAAACGAATTTTATAAGCGTTAAAACTGGTTAGTGAATTGCACTACTGATCTACTTAAAGATCCATGTGTCAAAAACACTAAACTTATATTTAAATACATTTCAAAAATAAAATTTCAAAATCTTATTTAAAAAATTTTAATTCGAGTTGAAAGCCATTGCAGCTGGTACTCTTATTTCTATATATTTATTGTAATAATTATATTATTAAATAAATTAATAGATAATAATAAATATCAGGAAGAGTTTGTCTTCTTAAAATTCATAAAATTCTGAAAAAGTCTACCTTCTTTGTGCAAAAATTAAGCGCAAAGTCTATAGCCACAGGGTCACAAGAAAAAGAGACTATAAAATTTTTGCAACGTAGAAAGAGAAATACATATTTCTTCACATGGCAATCAAAATTGCCGCAACATAATCGCCGTCTACTATCATTTAATACAAAAAACAAAGTGATTGATGTGTGTTTGTATGAATTGTGTTTGTATCGTTTGAGTGCAAACGAAAAGCGTGTGTTTGCCAAACGGTTTGCAAAGCTTATTTCTTAATTTTTTATTTGGGATGTACTCAATAAGCAGTGAATGACCCCTAGATATGCAGAGCAGTATATTGGAACTAGAAATATGGATTATGGAGCATAGGATTATGGGGGCGTGTAAATGAAAAAGCTTGTATTTTGTGCTTTGACAGGTATTATTATAGCATTTCTCTTTTTAAATTCTCAATAATTTATTTAAACTATTAGGATATAAACTTGAATGTTTGAGAGTATCCTTAAAAAGTTTCCATAGTCTACTGATGATTAGGGTAGCTTTTATGAAATGTCGACATATAGACAGATGGGAAAAAAGCTATTTATATTTTTTTTAATTGATAATAATTTTAGCAACAAAATTCCCTTTCAACAATAAGTAGAAAATATTACAACTCTTTTTTTAAACAATTTTAACAAATTAGATGTATTATAATTATTAATAAAATACGTCATTGAATTGATGTCCCCAGAGTTGTAGCATTGAGGACAGAATTTTCTGATGTTTTTTTGTGATTGAGATTGATGTCAGTTTTTACATTACTGATGACTGTTTTCATATTACTGATGTCACAATTGTGATGACTCGCCAGCATCTATATAAAGATCATTTTCCTATGAGCGCACGAAAGGGAAAAAGCTGCTTTCTGTTTACGGACGTATTATTTATATATTTTGTTGAGTCAGCATGTTTTTGTTAGCATGCAAAGTCATGATGCGTTATTATTGGGCCAGTTGTTGGATGATAATTCAATGGATTCAGTTCTTATATCGGTTTCAGCTAACTAGCAAATTCGTAAATGCGATAATCAGGCAGTATGTCTTCTAAGAGCACTTCT
Organism: Thecocarcelia acutangulata; assembly: GCA_914767995.1. NCBI lineage: Eukaryota > Metazoa > Arthropoda > Insecta > Diptera > Tachinidae > Thecocarcelia > Thecocarcelia acutangulata. The sequence continues at coordinate 30,214,121 of OU612094.1, read as the reverse complement.
GCTAAATAATTACTCCGGTATAGTTATTCAAATTTATTTGCAAATTTCGTTCAACCCAATAAGGAAAAAGCTATTTAGCGTGAGAAGCACTTTAAAATTTATAGTATTTCTTTTGCCTTCACTTTTTTGCAACTAATAACTACTGTTAAAATTAACAGCCTGTTCGGCGATATCGAATGAAAATGTATGCGAAAGAAAGCTAGTCGCTCTTATTCGAATCAATTTGGGCTTGTCTATGTCACTATTATTCGTTCGCATAAACTTATGTATTTTGATTGAATTTTGACACATCGTTCGCATAGAACAAAATTTGAAAAACCCCAAATCAATTTTCTTTCGCCCAGAGTGCGAATGAACTTATTCTTTCGACATCGACGAACTGGCTGTTAAAAATTGATTGTGATGACATTTACATTACAAAGTTGGTTCACCATCGACGGCGGTGAACTGTGCTTCGGCGGTAACATCGCCTCCTCCGTAAGCAGATAAACTCTCGCCAAGCTTACCCTCATTAGTACCAACGTCTAAGACTGCCGGCTTACTCGCTGGTCTTTTGAGACTCCCATTTTTAGCTTTGATGACAGCTTGTCTAACTTGGGCTTTTTTTTCGCAAATATTGCTTCAGTGACGATACCTTTCAACTAAAGTTTCTGGGCATGTTTTCATCCACAATGAGAACTACGTTCCCTGGTGTTATGGGCCCATTTTTGGCAAGTATTGCATCAGTGACGATACCTTTCAACCAACAGTTTCTGGTCATGTTTTCATCAACAATGAGAACTACGTTCCATGGTGTTATGGGATGTTGGTTTCTGAAGCACTAAGTTCTTCTCGTTATTATAGGTCTATACTCCCTTATCATATATATGCATATAGGCTTGTACGCCGTACCCTGTAGCCGAGCCGAGTAGAAGGTGATTAGGGGTGATTGCTTCGTCATCCTTCGTTTCCAGTGACACTAACGTTAACGGCCTAGAATTTATAATAAATTCTACCACGATCAATGAACTTCTCAGCGATTCGTCGTTAAACCTCATTACCGGTTGGGAGTGACTTTTGTTAAAATTCAAAATTTGATTGTGATGACGTTTACATTACAAAGTTGTTTACCCATCGACGGCGGTGACCTGCGTTTCGGCGATAATAGTACACATATATGTTTTGTCCAATTGTGATTTTCCTTTCCTTTTCATGTCGACGATCTAATCTTGTGCTCTTTCGTTGACGATTCCTAGCTCAGCAAAATTAGTCAAAACAAATCGTTAACTACTTTGCAAATCGCCATGTCGCCATATCGAAAACTTGGACGCCAAACAAGTTTTAAAATCGTCATGTTTGGCGAAAAATCGCCAAATCAGACACACTGATCGCTACTGTGATCGCTTTGCGAGAAAATGCTCAAATAAGCTTTCAAAAGTGATCAGAAAGAACACTGTTGTTTAGGATATTTTCGAACAGCCCTTGAACTCTACTAAGAGTGGCAAAATCCTAAAGGAAAACTTTTGCATATTCCTTAATTAGGAATACAATTTCCTGATAACTTTTGCACTAAAGTAATAAATCAATTTAAAGCAAAATATTAAAAAAATATAAATATATATTCAAAAAAACATATTGGGTTATAAATATAAGAATAACTTTTTTCATTTATATAGTTATAATACATATTTTTTATATGCAACAATTTTTTATAAGCAACATCACAAACATGCATCATTCTGCACAATTGCCACCAACACTATTATATTCACGTATTAACAATCAAAAGCAGAAGCACACACATACAAACGCAAATATAGCATAGAACAAATTTTATCCTTTCTAAAATATACATATGTATATGTAAGTTCTTATGGATGCATATATGTATGTATGTATGTGTGTGTGTATACCCAAGCATGACTGAATGCTATTGATGCAGGGCATTTCATGCCATCACGTAAATGCCGGATAATCCTCTTATTTCCATGAGTGCAGGCAGGCAGGCAGGCAGGCAAGCATCACTCGCATCGTTTCTTGTGCTGCGTCTTCAGTCAGTGAGTTGCATACGTTTGCATGTGTAAAAAGTATGGGCTGCTCAAATGAGCTATAAAACTTAAGCAAGAGATTCATTTCCTGGCATTACAACGACTTTTTTTATAGCAACAAATAAGTAAACAACTTTAACTCTAGCAAACGATCGTAAAACGTCAAGTGTTTATGGCCTTCTGGAAGAGCGTTTTACAATAAATGCAAACGCAATACACAACGACTAAAATAATAACAAAATTTTTTATATGCTGCACTTAAATTAAAAAAAAAAAGAAGCAACTTCAAAAATAAAAAATAGTCAATAAAAAAAAGCAAAAAAGAAGCTGCAAGTTTTACGGCATTCATTTGTTAGTATTTTCACATCTACATACGACTATAGACGTTCCAATGTGCATGCCTGTGCATGTTTGTGTGGGGTAAGTGTATGCGAATGCGAATGCAAAGGTATTATACATTGTAAATGGCATAAATATTTAATAGGGAAAGGAAAATTTTAAAGATCTGTTTATGGCTCAAAAAAAATAATAATACTACAATCTCGAAAAGATGTGCGAATTCGTGTCGGAGTTTGCGTGACTAGAGTTAGGCGAACTATGAATTACCTCGCCTGATGCTAATTCCAATGAGTGACGATTGCCGTTACCAGTTAAGCATACTTTTTCAAAAAATTTCAAACAGTAGGCCGGAAATGTTATTAGGTTGTTTCAGAGGGATAATGCAACATATTGTAATAAGAAAGAGGGGTGACGGACCAAGACACAAGATTTTGCACTGCTACCATCTTTGATCTATTGTACTTTACTTTTTTCTCTGGCATAATTTTTTGTCTCGATCATGTGCAAGAGAGGGCGAAGAAGCTCATCGGTGACAGTAGGATGCACTTCATTCTTTTTTAAGGCAATATCTCTAGGTTCCAATTCAACCCTAAACATGGGTTGAGGAATTTTTTCACGGTTTCTAATATTAACCACATTGTTGATTTTGCAGAAATTGTCTTCTAGGCCGGTTTTGACATTATTCGTATCTACAAAAGAGTCAATCCCTTTTATAACGACCTGAATACCTTTGGCACTTTTAAGCTGATATGTGTAAAACGATCTTTTCTCCTTCTCCAGGACATCAGACAACTTTCGGTATTCATTTTCACTGTTTACCTGGATTTTGGTTTCATTGATGCTGCCGTGCTTAACCGATGTTACATTAAAAGTGTCTTTGCCGAAATAAGTTGTTTTACCAACTCACTAGAGGTAGGCTCTAGCAAATATATTGGTGGCGGCTTAAAGGTTTTTTTAGGCATTGCTGGTTCATCGGTCTGAAGGATAGCAAACCTATTGCTATCCATTGTCGTGGTGGTCTTATCATCTTTGGGTATTTTGGACCGAGATGACATTTGAGCGGATTTGGGGCTTCGTTGCCGTTTAACTACGGTTACATACCTATCCATACCCACTTGCGTTTTCGGTTTATCAACAATAGCTAGACTGGAAGATGGTTTGTCGTCTGTTGTAACGCGTGCGTTTTTTATCTCTTAGAGACAGGAGATTGTCCAATGATTTTTTCAATGATTCCTCTTCAGAAATCCAGAGGTTTTTTTTAGTGGAGCTAAGCTCTCTTTCAGATTTGGGTGCACTCATGCAATTTTTTTTTTATTTATATTTTTGTTGCTTTAAAAGTATATAAAAATAATTGTCACAAAGTTCTTATTTTGTATTAATTCACGCTTCACTTATTGCGGTTTTCTACTTATACCGTTATCTTTTTTTTTTTTTTTTTTCAAAAAACAAATACGTCTCTATTGACTCACTGGAGCATCGAAGCAGTGTGGGGTGCGTTACTCTGTTCTATCGTTACTACAATGGATTTTGCTCTGACGAGATTAGGGATCTTGTTCCCGAAACTGGCACATTCTTACGTAGCACACGTTCATCGTCCAGAGCTCAACTATTTGTGGTCGATTGCCCGGGGAATCGCACTACACATTACAGAGAGAATTCGTTTTTCAGCTGTACGCTTCGTCTGTGCAGATGTGTTTCCCTAAATTCAGTTTTTAAATGTTTTTATAAACTACACATTTACAATTAGACGAAATCGTCTGACGCGTGATTTTCAGAACATATCAAAATATCTTTTTAGCTTTAACAGCCACTTGAAAGCAGCTGCAATCATCAGCTGATTGTTGTGGTGTGGCCTGCCCTAGCCACAATTATGGCAACTTGTAAACTAAAATGCAATTGTGTAACTGGAGTAAACTAATCATACCATTGGACGAACCGGCGTACTATTTGGTTGTTGTTTTTTTTTTTTAACATTTTTCAATCGATAAAATATAATTTAATGGCGAAATATAAATTCAAAATTGTATTTTTTAAATAAATTTATACTACACAATAAAAAGATTTTTATGCAAATTTCACTTGATTGGGTTGCTCACATTTTATTATTCAACAAGAAAACATTAAAATGTAAATTTGTCTTTTTCGATTTTAATTTTATAGAAAAATATTATAATGCAAATACAACTGCATGTGCTTATATGTAAGTATGTGTGTGCATATATGCATGTGTGCATAAACTTATGAACAAATGTTTTAAAGTGAATTTGAAATTGACAATTTTTATTTGATAACTAACGGCGTGTACTCGTACGCGACAATATTGTAGCAACTTATTAAAAAATTTTAATATTTTCCGCAACGTCAAAATTCTGTTGATACAATAAGAACTGCAGTAAGAACCCAAGATGTTAGAAAATTTTAAAAAAGTGTTTGGTTATACTCGTATGCTTGTATTTGTTTACTTTTTTCATTTGAAGCCAACTTCACTTTATTACGGAGAGTTGAAGGTGAATTTTGTAAGCCATAGGCCAAAGTTGATTACCGTCGGCAACGTGGCAGCACTAGAGCAAAATTATAACAAATACAGCCATGTAGTAAGCTGTTAGCCTGTTCGACAATATCGAATGAAAATGTACGCGAAAGAAAGCTAGTCACTCACATTCGAATAAATTTGGGTTTGTCTATGTCCCTATTCTTCGTTCGCATGAACTTATGTATTTTAATTGAATTTTGACACATCGTTCGCATAGAATAATGTTATGGCGATTTTTTTGGCATACCTCTCTGAGAAATGGTGCCATTCAATCCATCATTTTGGCGAAAGTAAAGTGGTGGCTCTAGATATCTCCAAAGCATTTGATAGAGTGTGGCATGCTGCACTACTAGCAAAACTTATTGCTTTTGGTGTCTCTGGGTTTATATCGAGCTTTCTCAGGGACTGCACTATAAGAGTTGTTATAGGTGGGGTCCAATCAAACGAGTTCAAGATTAACTCAGGGGGAACCGCAAGGTTCCGTTCTTTCTCCTACCCTATTTCTTATTTTTCTCAACGACCTTCTCTATCAAACTTCCAACCCATTCCACTCTTTCGCAGATGACAGCAGCATTGGGCACTCGTACTTTTTTAGTTATAGGCCCAGCTTAACAGAGATCGCTGCCAAGAGGATAAATATAAACGATTCACTGAATAGTGATCTACCATTAATCTCCGAATGGGGTCGGGACAACAGGGTTGCCTTTAACGCTCGTAAGACCCAGTGCTGTTTATTAACGCACATACAAACGACCTCTAATGCTGCTTCATCTGTACTCATGGATGGTATAAATACCATCCATGCTCTTCTACCATCGGGTGCTCTTGATGTTCTTGGAATGAAAGTGCAGTGTGATGTTCGCTGGAATGATCACATTTTTCATGTCTCTAAAGAAGCATTCAAGTGCCTCGGTTCTTTGAAACGGTGTAAGATGTACTTCACTCCATTTGATCTGCTTACTATTTATACCACCTATATCCGACCGAAAATGGAATACAACTCTCATGTTTGGGCCGGTGACCCAAAGTCTATTTTGGGGTTACTCGACCGTGGGCAGGAGAGGGCGAAGAAGCTTATCGGTGACAGTAGGGCATCCAACTCTATTGACTCACGGGAGCATCGATGCAGTGTGGGGTGCGTTACTCTGTTCTATCGTTACTACAATGGATTTTGCTCTGACGAGATTAGAGATCTCGTTCCTGAAACTCGCACATTTCTACGTAACACGCGTTCATCGTCCAGAGCTCATCCATTTGTGGTCAATTGTCCGGGGAATCGTACTACGCATTACAGAGAGAATTTGTTTTTCAGCCGCACGCTTCGTCTGTGGAATAAGTTGCCTGCAGACGTGTTTCCTGTCTGTTATAACGTTGGAAGGTTCAAGACAAATGTGCACAAACACTACTCCCTCTTTCCCCCTCCTCATAACCTATTTTCCTAGTTCTGGTACAATGCACTGCATATGTAGGGGTCATCCCTTGAGTACTGGTCCAAGACAAAAAAAAAAAAAAACCTAAATTATTTTCTTTTGGCTAGAATGCCAATGAACTTCTCCTTTCGACATCGGCGAACTGGCTGTGTGTTTGTCCAAAACTGTAAATTATTTTTACCAATCAAAAACAGTTATAAACAGATTGTTTTCTATGTTTCCCAGCTGTCTATATGTCGACATTTCATAGGAGCTACCTTAATCGTCAGTATACTTTGGACATTTTTGAATATATACTTTATATGCCAACAATCTTAATAACTTATTGAGAATTTAGAAAGAAAATTGTTTTAATAATACCTGTCAAAACACAAAAAATAAGCATTTTCTTTTGCACACGTCTCTACTTTTATGTTTTGACAGGTATTATTAAAATATGTTTCTCGATGTAGTGTATACAGTTTAGTGTTGTACTTAATATTTGATTTAAGTCGATTTTCCATCGAGTTCGCAAATTTTTGTGTAGTGTCATAAGGGATCTTCTTGCCCTCATTGAATAGAGCAATTTTCAAGATATTAATATTTTTCAACCTAAATGGTCCAGAATTATTAAATGACGTTTGAGTCAGGAGATTGTGGTGGCGGAGTTCTGAGCTGTGGGCATTTCCATATCAGCCATGATTGTACAATTCTCGATTTGTGTTACAGAACATTGTCCTGGCGTTACCGAAAACAATCATGTAATCCGAAAGAACTGGTATGTGCAGCAAATTACATTTCAATAAGATTTAAGCACATATTTTTGTCCATTGTGCCTTCAATAAAAACAATGTTACCAACTCCAGGGATAGCCAATCAATGCCAAACCATTGTTCTGGAACTCTGTATCGGCTTTGTGCCCGTGATGTTTACCATCCCATCCAAATGTATTACTTTTTCTCTGGTCTGCAAAATATACTATGTCTTCACGTTGTAAATTGTTTTCATGTCAACGATAATTTTACAGCCTGTTCGACGATATCGAATGAAAATATATGCGAAAGAAAGCTAGTCACTCACATTCGAATAAATTTGGGTTTGTCTATGTCCCTATTCTTCGTTCGCATGAACTTATGTATTTTAATTGAATAGAATAAAGTTAGAAGAAACCCAAATCAATTTTCTTTCGCCTAGAGTGCGAATGAACTTATACTTTCGACATCGGCGAACTGGCTGTTAATTTTATAAAGTTAATAACTTTTAATTTGTATACGCTGTGAGTCACTATTTATATAGAAAAACAAACAAGTTCTATAAAAAAATCGAATAGTAATTAAAATCTTTATTCGTCAATGTAAACAATTTGCTTTTCGTACTATTAAAACTCCTTGAAAACGAAGACATTTCCAGTTTACTATAAACTTTTTTATTTAATAGAAATTTATTTAATTTGAAAAGTTAACTAACTTAACAATTATGCAACGGGAATCAATTGATGAAGTATCAATTAACTGTCCACACCTGTTTGTCTTTATTTTGTCATAAAATGTTGATGAGATTATCATAGATATATTTAACAGGTTTTGACACCATCCCTGAAATTAGACACCTTTATGGTGATTTTAAAATATCAAACGCAATGCAATAGTCAGTAATCAGAATTAAAATTTTTTCACAGCGATCACTCTCATTTACAACAAGATCAAGATGTCAACTTCAGTTGCTTGTGTGAGTGTGTGATTTTTGTTTATCAACAGGTTGCATGATAAACAAAAATTATGCAGTTTTAAAAACTTGTTTTACAAATAAACCTCTGAAAACTCCAACGCCCATTTCAATTTTTCAATGACTGCTGTTAGGCATTTGAATATACAGTGGCCAACAAAGGTATACATACGAAATTTTTTTTTTCCAACAATAATCCCCCGAGGAATTCTTAGCTCCCCTTTCGTAATGCAAGTGATGATTGGACGGGTGAGATGGTTTATGGTTTAAGGGCTGATATTTTTAAATAGGTTTTAGCCCACCAACTTATAAGTTTTGCCTCCAGTTGACTGGCTGGGAAATTGAATATAGGAAGGATTAAAAGTTCCGAACTCTGCAGCATATTATTCATATGACTACAAACATATGATAAAACTTCTTAGGCCCAGTTTTTGAGTTCGTATTTAAATGTTATTTAGCTTTAAGTTCCATTTAAATATGAAAATCACTTTTTCACTACAAATTTGGACTAAACTTAAATGCCGAAACTTCTTCATTTAAGTTTAATTTAAGCTTTTCTCATAGTCCATATGGTTTTTGTGTGCTTGCATTTGTATTAGTGCAAAAAAAGGTAAACAAAACACACATACGAGCTATTGCCTGCAGAAGATATTCGAAAATTAGTTACTAATTTTGCACTAAACAACAGCACAATATAATAATTTATTAAAAATAACTTAGCGTAAAATAAAATTGCTAAGTTTTTCTATGCCGTTAACATAATATTTTTCTTTAAGAATTTTTCTATTCTTCCACTTACAAACATCTGTTCTATGGAACTTTCCATAATATTTGGAATTAAAGTAGAGCTGCCACACTTTCATGGCATTTAAATAAGAACAATAATTTAATAGTGATAAACTGAACTAGCATTTAAATACAACTTAAATTTCAATGAAAATTAACAAATTTTGTATATAAATACGCAGTCAAAAACTGGGCCTTAGTCTTGCAAGCCAAATTGGAAATCATGAATAATTTGCCGCGTGAAGTTTGTCCACCATCAGCAGGCGGGTCGGTTTAAGCACTGATGCTTTGAATCGTGAATAATTTACCCCGTGGAGTTGGCCCATGACCAGATAAGGCTGCCAAGGCACGTAGTGATGTAAATCAATGACATATTCTGCCTCTAATCAATGGTCCTCTTTGTGACGTTCTTCTGGAAGCTTCTCTCACAGCATTTATACGCTATTAATATGATACTTTCTAAATTTTTGTTCCGGAATATCACACATAAATCAAAACGGCTTTTCTTTTACTTTTCTTCTTTAACCATGTTACGAAAATAGATGCCGTACATGAACTTTTTTCAGCCACTGTAAATTAAAAAACATGACGCTTAACCCATACCAATTAGTAGCAAACATATTTAACCTGAGAGGGAAGTTACATATGTATGTATATATAAGCAAAGAGAAAAACAATAGCAAGTGCGATAATTTTTGGCTTGAAGGGGAGTGTTAAGATTGCTGGCACGAGATTCAAACACCTCTTTTTTATTAAAAAAAAAACTGACATACGAGTATAAAGCAAATTATGTTCCCAAAAAACCAGCTGAATGCCCAAAGTCGTGTTTATACAAATTATAAGAGTTATTGCTGCACAACATTTTCCCATGTTTATAGCTTGTAAATTGTCAAGTCAAACAAAAAAAATATTCAAAGAACAATGAACAAATTGCCACTTGATTGACAGTTTTGTATAGCAGTTAGGTATTTAAATGATTCGTTTTTTGGGAGTATTCATGTTCAACACGTTACTTTAAGTGCACACTCTAAACTTCCAAGAAATGAGCATTATATTTGCACACATACCGCACAACAACAATAAAGACACGATGCACACATACTATAATATACAAGTATGTATGTATATGACAGTTGGTTATTAACTTGATTAAAATTTTATATATTTTCTTGCCATGCCAGAGGTGATAAAATGCAGTTACTAATTTGAATTGAAATTAATAACAATTGCACCTTTTTGCTTGCCATTAACAAAATCTAAATCATACTAAAGACAGATATTGGAAGTAATATTAATTTTTGTTATCTCGTTTATACGAATGACTTATTTGCAAATAAAGGCCGGTACGGAGTTCTTATTTCTACACGGAAAAATGATTGTGTAGATTGATGTAGAAAAGTTATATGTATATATGACAATACTTACCTCATGCTATGTTCACCGTCCACATATACGGCAAACAATTCTTCCTCCATATTATTAACAAATTGTCACAAATTCCGTAGGCAAATAAATGCATGAATATTAATTTTTGTTGCAGTTAACGAAAAAAGTCTCCACTTTTACTTTTAACATACCTGTAATAATAAAAAAAAAAAATCAAAAATTCTGTTTACTTTTCTTTAATATCAATTAAAATTAATAAAAAAAAAATATCAAAAATTCAGTTTACTTTTCTTTAAGAACTCCGTACCGGTATCTGAAAATTTGCATAAGGAATTTACCAACCTGAAACTCCGTAATCTTTTTTACACACAATTCTTATGGGAACCTGAATTTCCGTAAGAACTGCGTACTGGCCTTAAGAACGTAAATTATTACCGTATAGATTTTGTGTTATCGGTTACTAACTCACGAAAGTTTTTTTTGAATAACACTCTTAATTGCAAATAAAACTTTGGGCTAAGCAATTTAAAGTCATACACTTCCCTGGTCAGACTCGTCTTGGAATCTGGAACCATTGACGACGTTTGGAATGGTCAAGAGGCTTTCGTTCCTGAGTTAATTGCACGTTGCAAGTCTTTATGCAAAATGTTCATCAATGACGAGCGTGAGAGGCGCAATTGTTGGGCACGATGACAAGTTGTGGTGGACAGCTCTTCGGCCATACTATCGCGAACAGCAGCAACATTTTCTGCAGAACGAACTGTACGAGCACGCAATGGTGTCCTTACATCTCTTACAGACCCGGTGTGCCCAAATTTTTGCACGATTCTCCGATTGCACGCACATTTGAACAATTAAATTGACCGAAAAATTCTCAAAGGGCTTTTGGTTGATAAAAATTACGGAATGTTTTTTATATTTTTTTTTTATATTGGACCAGTACTCAGGGGATGACCCCTACATATGCAGTGCATTGTACCAGAACTAGAAAAATAGGTTGTGAGAAGGGGGAAAGCGGGAGTAGAGTTTGTGAACATTTGACTTGAATTTTCCAACGTTATAACAGGCAGGAAACACTTCTGCAGGCAACTTGTTCCACAGACGAAGCGTGCGGCTGAAAAACGAATTATCTCTGTAATGCGTAGTACGATTCCCCGGGCAATCAACCACAAATAGATGAGCTCTAGACGATGAGCGCGTGCTACGTAAGAATGTGCCAGTTTCGGGAACAAGATCCCTGATCTCGTCAGAGCAAAATCCATTGAAGTAACGATAGAACACAGTAACGCACCCCACACCGCGTCGATGCTCCAGTGAATCAATAGAGTTGGATTCCCTACTGTCACTGATGAGCTTCTTCGCCCTCTCCTGTACACGGTCGAGTAACCCCAAAATAGACTTTGAGACACGGGCCCAAACATGAGAGTTGTATTGCATTTTCGGTCGGATGTAGGTGGTATAAATAGTAAGGAGATCGTTTTAGAAACCCTAGGCACTTGAATGCTTCTTTAGAGACATGAAAAATGTGTTCAGTCCAGCAAACATCACACTATATCTTCATTCCAAGAACATCAAGAGCTTCCGATTCCTCAATATTTATACCATCCATGATTACAGATGAAGCATTTGCGGTCATTTGTTTGTGCGTTAATAAGTAACATTGGGTCTTACGAGCGTTAAAGGTGACCCTGTTTTTACGACCCTATTCGGAGATTAATAGAGGATCACTATTCAGTGAATCGTTCATATTTAGCCTCTTGGCAGTGATCTCTGATAGGCTGGGCCTATGACCAAAAGAGTACGAGTGACAAATGCCGCTGTCATCTGTGAAAGAGTGGATAGAGTTGGCAAAATTTTGCCCGTCTTTTGCTTGAAAAGGCAACAAAGTCTATCCGACAGTTCGCCGATGTCGAGAGGCTAAGTTCATTCGCATTCAGGGCGAAAGAAAATTAATTTGGGAATGAAGTTCATTCTATGCGAAGGATGTGTCAAAATACAATTGAAATACATAAGTTCATGCGAACGAACAATAGTGACATAGACAAACCCAAATTTTTTCGTAAGTGAGTGACTAGCTTTCTTTCGCGTACATTTCGATATCGTCGAACAGGCTCTATGTGTGTTTTTTCTGTATTATATGGAACGACAATAAGAAACGGAACGACAATAAGAAACAGCAGCTATGCTTATAACACTACCTGTTAAAGCTTCTTCGAATGAGTTAACAAGAAAAAATAATCATAGAACAGAATTTTTAAAAATCGTAATAAGGGATTTTTAATATGAAAACAAACACGTCTACGAATTGTCTTTTTAAAGAATGATTTATAAACATTTTATTACATTCGTTTAGCAACATGCCAAAATACGCACTTTTAAATTTTCAAGCTATGAATGCCAAATGATTTTTAATGCTTCGGGGCGTAGAGTCAGCAACCTTAATTGGTAATTAGAGTGTATCTCACTTGTCCTAAAAGGGAAATTTAGGGTGTCCATTAAAACCTGGATTTTTTGACTTCTTAGGAATTTAACACAACATATGTGTATGTTAACAGCAACAAAATCAATGTTTTTATATATTACATAGCTAGTTTGGGTAGTAATCGTTTAGTAAGTATTGCAACAATACACTGAGAAAAAAAAAACGGCAACAACAAACTTGGAAGCAGGAAAATACTACTGCTAACATTTAACGCTGCACGAATTGGGCTGAATATTATGTCTTGCCATTCAACACAGTTGTTAATGACTTTAAGTTCTAAAATTCTGCGGTGGTGCGCGACGACCGCGTTTTTCGTTTACAAGAAAATTTGGAAAATGTTAAAAAAAAGCCAAAAAATTAAAAAAAAAAATAGTTTTGGTCATCTTCATTTACATATAACTTTTGATGTAGGAGCGTGATCTTCAAGCACCACTGCAGAATTTTAGATATTACAGTTATCAACAATTATACTGAATTTCAACGCATAATATTCAGCAACAGATATTCTAGTCGTCACCTTATGCATACTTATTAATTCTCAATCTCTTATTACTTGTTATCTGTTCTCAAATGATTTACTAAATAAAAACCAAACGAAAAAATTTTTTATTGAAAAATGTATCAAAGCACCCTGTATTTGCAAGTACGAGTACTATAAGTTTATATGTTCAGCAAAAAAAAAAAAACTGCCAAAAGGATTTTGAACAAATTTGCCAAACATTATTTGGTCGAATTCTGGAAATTTTAAGGTCAAAATTTATATTTATATACACAGAAAAAAATAGATGAGATTTTTTTTCAATCAAGTTATGTTATTAATAAAAAACCATCAATTTAATAAAATTTTGCATTGACTTAATTAAATTATTATTAATAATGAATTTTTGGAAATATCTCTTAATAAAATGCAATTAATAAAAAGTTTTCCGAATTATTGATTGTTATTCAATAAATAAATTTAAAAGGTTGTAGTATAACAGTGAAGAGCTATTGTTTCTTTAACAATTTTTTTTGTTAAGTATATTTTACATATTAACAAAAAAATTTTTCAACTCAATAATTTTTGCTTTTAAGTGAAAAAGCTATTTCTACTTTATAATTTGAATTATCAATCCGGCAAAAAATCTTTTTCACAGGAAATTTGATAAAAATAGTGCAATTTTTTTTATCAATATAGCATCTATTTTTTTCTGTGTATTTTTCAATAAAGTACACAGAACAAAAGTTGCGGCTGAAGTCCTAAAGAACCATTTTCAACAATAAAAAAGTTGTTTTTCACAAAAAGTCGATTTTGCCATATTACTACATTCGGTATTATAAAAAGCATAAAATAAATCGCTCCTTTATTGCAACATAGTCATAACTAAAAAAAAGTTTGTTTTGAAAAAACTGCATTTCAAACTTTTAGTTTCCCTACAAGTCTTAGAATTTTTTTTTTTGTTATAAAATATCTTCTAAAGGAAACAAAACTCTTGGTATTGAGCCAGTAGTGCAATTCACTAACCTGTTTTAACGCTAATAAAATTCGTTTATAGCCTATTTACACCAAAGCGAAATCTGCTCATTCGAGATTTCAAGCCAAATCTAGTAGATTTTGAGAAGATTTCCCATACAAAATGAAATCTACTCCTGAAATCTACTCAGTACTAAGCGATGCAACTGTGATTTCTTGCAAAAAGTACTTAAAAATACTACGCTGCATCAGAAATTGCACTATAATGCGGTGTATGCAGTCTCTGGGCACAAAAAATATACACTTTAATGCTGGTGTATTCAGTCTCTGATAATATTGTATTGTCAAACCCGCATGCATAAATTATTTTTGAGCAAATGAAATTTTGCTAGATTTCAAGAAAACGGTGGTGTAAACGATATAGATTTCGTTGTAGATTTCAATTCAAATCTACTAGATTTTGAGTTGGTGTAAATGCGCTATTAGAGAAATTAACACTAGCGTTGGTGTTTTTGCGATTCTATAACAGTTTTTAACACTATTTGTCTTCGTTTTAAATCAGGTGTTTTTATAGCCTGACTGCTTAAGGCCCAAACAGACTATTATACAAGTATAAATACTTTCATTAGATTTTGTGAGATAAAAGTCTAAACACATTTCTTTCGACTGTCAAAAAGTCTAACGTAAATTAGATTTTGCATTCACACCATCACACTTGATATAAACCAACATAGATGTGCCATCATAAAACTTTTCACGGCGGCAGGTGCGCAATTCGTCGTAGGCGATAGACGTGCCGGCGCGTGAAATTCTTCAACAGTTAAAATAATAATTATGTATAACACATCCAAATTCAATAGCACAAACATATTTTATGTTCGAAATATAGCATGAGCAAAATACATTTATAAATGACAGCTAAATTCCAAATTTCGAGCTTTTTTATAACGACAAAAAATACTAGCAGTGACGGCACCCCATCGGCTACGAAATAGCCGAATACTCAATTTTTAATTAGCTGGTTTGCTAAAAAACACAACCCTGATCCAATGTAAAGTATTATCGTTTTGAAAAGTTTCAAAAAACAACAAAGTCGTATGGAATGTCAAATTTTTATCGTATTATTTTTTGTATGTATAACGGAATACATTCAGACTATCAGACTTGCACGTATTATTTGAATTTTTGACAAGTATTAATACAAAGTATAATAGTTTGAACTGGGCTTTAGCGTTAACTAAACACCAATTATTTTTGTGGTATTTATCTTAACAAAAATGTCGTTAAAATTTCTACTAGAATAACTTCACAGTATTTGGCACACGACTTGTCGGAAGACTCCAACAGTCGGTCGGCGTGTTCGCCGTGACAAGAACTTATATTATTTATCAAAAAATATTTTAAATAATAAACATATAAATAGTTTTACTTACCCTAAACATGGAATTATTTGCAAATTTGTCTGTTCCTCTTTGTGGTTTTCTTTATTTTTAACAAAGCTGCCACATTATTTCAAATGTTTTTAACATACAACCAGAGGTGTTAAGAATAAGTTAGTGAATCACATAAGCGTTAGTGCAAACCACAATAGCTTGCGTTAAGTTATGCTCTTTTAAAATCGTTAAAAGTTAGTGAATTGCACTACAGAAATGTGTTTCACTACCGATCAAATAAAACACTATAGTTTTAGGTAATACAACTGAACAATTTGGATTCGCTGTTGTGATGCGAGTCGTTGCATGATGATTCGCCAAAGTTTACTAAACAAAAATGAGTAAGCAGTTTGTTATGAGTTTTGCTGCGTGATCTGTCAAAAAAAGAGACTATTCAAAATCACGCCAGCATGTGTGCGGAAGGGGTTGCTCTGATCGATCAAATGTTACAGCAATACGAGTATGCAATATCACTTGGCATTATTAACAATCTACTTTGTCTTCTTAACAACCCTATTTAAGTAAAGTTTACACTTTGCCGTTTATTAGCTGCGGCTGACAGCTTAAGGGAATTTAATACAAAATTAAGCTAACAACAATGTCATTATCATGACTATTAAAAACGAAAAAAAATGAGCTAAACTTAAATACTATAAAATTATTACAAAAATTTATATTGTAATACGAGTGATTTTAACACCATTTTTATAATTTTGTTCGTGTTGTTACACAGATTTTGATTATTATTAAATCAAATGCTAAAATACTTTCCGTTTGCAGGCTTTTGTTTATTTTGTAGTTGTCATTTTTGAATTCTTAACATTCATTTGTGTCGTTAGCAGAGATCTGCACCGGTGCACCGCAACCATAAATACACCCAACCATATTCACACTCAAGTATTTTAAACACTCTTAAAAATTGATGCACTGGTATTTATACCTGTTGTTGGCTTAGGAAATCTTGATACATCAAAAATGTATCCCATCCAGGGTTGCCAGAATTTAAAGAGGTAACATCTGCAAAACTCAAGAATTTCTCATGAAAAAATATGCACTTTATTTTCCAAATTTTCGAAAGTGTTGTCTAAAGAAGACTTGCCGAAATTGCACCTAATTTTAAAATTTTCCAGTCTTGTTGATTGTAACCTTGCTATCATTATTACACAGTGGAGTTTTTTGCGCTTAAGGTCTTGTTACACCATCATATACGATCGTGCGATCTACTAAACAAAGCATGTGTGCTGCAAAAGTACTAAAAATTCAACCATGCGACAGAGTTCTTGACAAATCGTGCGATTTGAAAAAATTTTATGAAACTTTTGAAAACATTATAGTTTCTGTGCGATCAGTGTTGTATATATTGTGAAAAATATGAAAATATTGTTGGTGCCTCGTGGAAAAAATTTAATTAATGTAAAATTATCATGTTAATAAAAGTTTTTAATTGTTTTATTGTGTATATAAATTATTTCAATCATACTTGTATAATAGTGTGGCCTGCAACGCCATTTTTAAACGATTTTTTCAAGTCGGCCAGACTTTTGAAACAGTTTCCTGTGAATGAATCGTACGATCTTGTAGGATAGTGAATCAGGGCCTTAAAATGCATTTTTTATAAATAATTTTAAAAATATTAACAACATATTGAAAGAAATCATGCATTTCAGAATATTAAAATGCAAATAGATTTAATAAGAATACAAACATATATGCAAGTTGCTAAAATTATTTAATCCCTAAACACGTACATATATCGATGTCGTTAAATAACTGAAGATTCTCTCCACATTTGCTGATGAATGTGGTAGTCATTATATATTTAATAAACTCAGTTAGAACTTCAAACTTATGTTAGAATAAGGTGGTTTTATTTTAGATACAGCTCTGGGCTGGAAAACAGTTTTCGCGTCATCTTAAGTGCGGTCTGACTTGTTGTTGTTTGGCCTTCGAGAGTTTTGCGTCTCGCAAAAGCCTCAACTAATTGTATTAGTTTGCAGTTTTTTTTGAAGTACTCATTTGTTAACGCGGCAACCTTCATGTTTTTTTATAATTTCCTTTTTTTCCTAATTTTTGATCGACAATTAAAAAAAATTCAATTTAAAGAAAAAGACATGACTTAAAAATCTTCGTAAAAATGTAACATGATTTTGGTAGCTTTCAAGTAGCTTTGGTAGCAATTAAGTGGAATTTTTTCAAAATTCCACTTAATTTTCTTATATAACTAACATACAAAAACATATGCAAGATGTTATTCCATTTTGTCTATTTTATAACATGAACGATTGATATTTTCTTTCTAACATAACGTGAACAAATATAAGGGAAAAAGTACAAAAAGTTACTTATTATTAAAAATTTTTTAAATTTGCGTTTTTAGGCCAAAAATCTTCAAATCTTCATTTAGTGTTTTTAGAGAGGTAAAATCGGCAAAACGAATATTAGATAGATCTAAATTTGTGGCAACAGTGATCCCATCACTTTCGTATGTTGTATATTTTTTAAGAGTAAAAGAAACGACCTCAAAAGAGAGTGTTGTTGTTACTAGCACTTAGTTAGAGAAACATTTTGAGTATTTTCTATTTTCGTTTCTAGTCGTTTTTTTAATAATACATACTTGACTTCGTCATAAAATCAACTTGCAAAAACAACATTCTCGACAAATTCTTCTTTTGTGTATATGCGGCACCTTCTATTTAACATTAACTGAAATGGCGACTGGCAGATTTAATAATTTACAACCATGTTGACGATTTTGAAAATAGCATACTGATGATGATTTTAAGAGTGTTTTTGCTGAAAATTTTTAAACGAAAATTCAATTCAAACAAAATTTTTTTAACAATTGGTTATATGTATGTATAATTGTGCATCTATTGCGGTTATAGATTAAAATCAAGAAATAAAAATTATTATAAATGATGGAAAATAAAATGAAAGAAATTTCATGAAAATGTGCTTTTTAAAAAAACCTATTTTTTTAAAGTAAAATTTATTATTTTTAGCGGTTTTGTACTAAATAAATATGTTCAAATAAAATATGTGTATATATTTTCCTCAAAACACGAACGCCAAAATAGGATGTTTTGAAATCCTTCCGGCAACGCCGCGCGTAGTACGAATACGTTTGCCGAGTTTGATTGAGTAAATACATAAAACTGAACACACATACTTTCATGTGTAAGGTAAATGTGTGACTGCAAATTCGTACATACAAATATTATTTTCATTGTTAAAAAGGTGTACAAGTTGCTTCGCCGAATGTGGAAAAAACAATTGAGATACTAAATCAAGCAGCCATCGCATACAACGTATATACATACGTATGATATATACTCTAGTTAACATACACAAGCTCTAACAAGTGAAGAACACACTTCTGCAAACAATGGCCAACTCGATTTAAGGCGGCTTAGGTCACTAAAAAAGGCACCGATTGCAGATCTCTGGTCGTTAGCTTTCCACTTGAGTGCCTTGCAGCATAATGACACATCATGCAATCTATTAAAAATACAATTGGAAAATATTTTTTACGATTTTAAGAAAGAAAGAAAATACTCATAGGTTTGTTTGTGTTGTTATCTTTCTATTTGCAAGAAAGAAAGAAAAAAAAACTATTAGAAAACGTTTTTATAGCGAAGAAATCAACGGCAATAAAAGTTTGAAATTAAAGAAAAAAAAACGCCAAAGATAAAATTCTTTTTATTATTTTAACTAAGAGTACGTTGCGTCTGGAAGCACACCCAATAGGTAATAAATGTAAAAAATTTAAGAAAAACGAAAAATCAAAGGAATACCATTAGATAGGAAAAAAAGGATTAACAAATTTTTATGAACGCTAAACTTTTAAGCATAATGGCTGTCTCTGTCTGTCATTTCATTTCAGGTTTTTAATTTGTAAAAATCTAGAAAAGTGACCAATAAAAAATATGATTTTTCATGTTAGAGAACGAAAGAGAAGTCTTTGCTAGGTTTGCAGCTCATAAAAATGGAGAAAAACTTATTTTAACAAATGTTTTACATGCAAAAGAAAATACTGGGGCCAAATCACCGCATACGATATCGAGCAAAATTATCGAAATTTTTCATTTTGGTATCACGGCATACGATATCGAATAAACTGTATTGCAATAATATAAAAAAGTTAAAGGATTTATTTTTTGTGTTCCTACTTTTAGGGAACGTATGGTCTTCAATCTATTGCATTTTGTTTAAATTACGATCCAATATGCATCGGTTGCCATAATTTAGATGTATCGTAATGTTATTTGATACGATAGTTAATTCGATATCGTATGCGGTGATTAGACCCCTGTTTTTAGATCAGTGGCGATCAAATTCTCTACTTGTTTTACTCGCGAGTATTGGACACAAAATTCAGCGATTGCACCTCACTGACATGACAAAATTGTGTGAAAAATGATAAAGTTCAACAAAAATTCAATATATTAAAATTCGAAAATTAGTTTCTTTATTTTTTGCCTTTAACAGTTTTTCGCCATCACGCCAAATTCTATTCATGATTTTTAAAAGCTTGATTCGTCCCAACCCCAATGCTACATATTTTTGAACCGAATTTTTAACACTCGTGAATGGAATTTGCCAGGTATAGTACGCTTAGTTCTAGTAAACTTCTTCAGCGAAGAGTACGGTTGGCATGTATATAAATAGAGATGAAACGACCAGCTTAGTGGGATGCGTGCGGACATAGTAATTACAAGCCATTTTTATAAAGCCTAAAACGGGCAGAAGATTTTGTTTCCGTTACGAGAAACTAAAGGTGATGTTGATCCTTCTAGGGGTGCATTTTTCTTTTCCCTTATAAATGCATGACATAATACGCCTTGACAACTTATAAACCCAGTATTTCTTTAAAGTTGCCCC
The DNA here is from genome assembly GCA_914767995.1 of Thecocarcelia acutangulata. Taxonomy (NCBI): domain Eukaryota; kingdom Metazoa; phylum Arthropoda; class Insecta; order Diptera; family Tachinidae; genus Thecocarcelia; species Thecocarcelia acutangulata. The sequence goes on along the minus strand of OU612094.1, from coordinate 30,193,667 downwards.
TTTTTACACAAACTCAGCAAGTCCTACTCATTTTATCAATTCTAATTCAATATGCATTTCCTTTATTTAGGAACTAGGATTTCATATTAAAAAGAATAATATTCATATTTAACAATTATATTAATAAATATCAATTCTTAGTGAAAAGCGCTTAAAAACAGAAATGTAGACCTTACAGAGTCGTGAACACCGATATATGCAATGCTATGATCGAACTAAAAATGTCGACACAGTGAACAAAATACTAATAAGGCGGTATTTGTAGGCGTGTAAAAAAACTAATTTTCGAGTTGTTTTTTTTTTTACATTATCTTTAATCGTAATTTGTTTTGTAGGAGCCGCTCTAATCTACACTACAAAAACGTTCGAAATGGTGATAGGAATTGTCAAAAGTTGTTTTCAGTTTTACTCATATACATACACACATACATATCAGGAAGAAAAGTATGTGTGCATTAACCATATGCCCGGCTAGAGATGGGATTTTACCCGGCATTTACCCGATGTGGGCGTAAATACCGGGTAAACACCTTTTTTGAAAATTTATTTGGGTATTTATAAAATACATTTCAAATGCAGCATATCACTGGTTGTCAATCAGCTGAAACGTCATTTCAAATAAAACGACTTAGCTTCATCCGATTATCGGTGATGCAGCTTATTAAGCAACTATTTCGTACGAAATACATTTGTACGCAATTTGTCAGAATTTCGCACGAAATTTTGAACTTTAATATGGCACAAAATATTGAGTTCAATATTTCGTGCGATATTCTTTCAAATTGCATACAAAGGTGTTTTGTATGAAATTTTTTGCGAAATAAGTTCACACAGGTTGCAACTCTTTACTATAAGTTTGTAGCTCTATAAACAAACTCCTTGTTTAAGAGTTATATATATATCCCAACAGTCAATGAAAGACAAGGCTCAATGAGTTGGTAGGCCGAAGCCCATTAAGAGTATCAGCCTTTAACCAACTCACCCGTCCAATCATCACTCTTGGTTTCCTACAGTACAGGTATCTGTTGCAAGACAATAGCACCTCGAGTACATGCCCCCGAAAACCGATATATATCATAATTATCGGGGTAACTAACTACCCTTCCTGCGATTTTTGGTATCAACCACAGCCAGAACATTTCAGCCAAGGTAGACACCTCAACCATGACCAGCACATTGAGATCTGCATGGCAGAATCTCCCAGATGCTGATCGCCTTTCTGTCAATTTTAAACCTTGTTTCGGGTTTCGTAAGTCAAACTCAACATAAGTCAAGCGGCTTACTAGAGTTTTGTTTGCTACAATAAACGAGGGGCTTCTTCCCTTCTATGCACCAGAAAACATCTGTCCTGGTTTAGTCTACACTGTTTCCCGGGGGGAGAAGTATACAATAAAATATTCTTATTTGGGCAAACAGTAATGCATACCCTGCAAAAAATGCGACTAGTCTATACATGCGTTCGCGACAGACTAGGAGTAACTAAGACTACCTCAATTGTGTGGCAGAAACATGGTATTTTTAACGTAGGTATTTTTGACGTAGACCATATCTGCATTACATAGGACCACATTGTAACTAGCTGGTTTCAGGTAAATTGGATCACGTAGTCCAATATGTTTTCGCAATACTTTCTGTTACACTAATGCACGCGTGTAGTATGCATGTACATATTAAGAATGTTCTAAAGAACACTGGTCACTACTGTGCAGTAGTTCCAAGCACTGTATTTCAAAACAATTTTTAAAACAAAACAAACAAGCTATAGAACATTTAGAAACAGAACAAACACTTCAGAGTTTTGAAACGCCTTCACGACAGTGCTTGAATATACTTGAATTCTGTTTCACAGCAAAATCCAAAACAAAACATCACAATAAAGCAAATAAACGATGAATCACAGCAAGCACATTGGTCTTACATATTTGTGCTTAATACACAGACAAAAACCATGAACAACAACAACAACACACACACACATGAGCATACTGTGCACTAATGCAAAGACAAAAGCCACAAAACAACAGCAAAAAATTTATAAACAAAACTGAAGTACAACATTACTTCAGTGCTTGAAATTTTACTACCATTTTGTTCTATTTCAGTTGGCTCTGCTAGTGCTCGGTTCTGTTTGTTCTAAATGCTTTCGGCACTGAAGTGTTTGTTTTGAAATGTGAAAGAAGGCGATGGATAGTACTTGGAAATACTACGATGTTTTGTAAGACATTTTTATTGTGCTTGAGCCACGATCTAGTATATACTTTCTATACAATTTTTTGGCACATGATTCGCTGAAGCAACCGTAAAACACTATGTTGTTTTTGCATTTTTAGACTTTTTTATACTTATTGTAATCCCAGGGTCACCTAGTAGAAATAAAATCGCCTTGCTCTGTTTATATTTCAATAATTCATCAAATTGGTGGCTCTTTACATTTTATTGAGCTGAGATTTTTCCCTGCATAAATTTCAAAAAGATTCTTTCGTTTTTTGCTGCTGTCTATTTACGAAAAATATTTATTTATTTATGGATTGTAAAAGCGGCAGCTTCTGCTTCTTATTTATTTGGTGAATTGATGAGCTCTTCCAAGCGCATGGGATTGTTGCAGAAACTATAAAACAAGCACAAACTTGTTAGAGTTAAGCTGATGTGGCGACGTTGGCGGGCGACTCTTGTAATAGGAAGGATTATTTAAAACAGAAGTGAATTTGATTTTATCTGCTATTTGATGGAAAATATTACATATTATATAATTCAAAATGTTTAGAAAATTTTACGACTAGTACAACTGAAATCTTTGAAAAGCAAACAATTGCAGTTAGACGAACGAAACTCATAAAATATTGGCAGTTAAAACTTAAAAATCAACACAAAGGTAAAGCCACACTCCATTGCAAAATAAAAATAATATTAAAGAAAAAAAGAAAAAAAAAACAATTTCTTCAAGTTTTTGTTCTTTCAAGTTAATAACGTGTTCTAGAACATTTGATATGAAAATTATAGTTGGGGCAGGTAATTTTATTGCGAGTATTTTAGCAATGCAACGCAATCAGCACAACTTACGATTTGGTTTAACATTGAAAATCCTTTCGGTAATAAAATTAAGAAATAAGCCAAAAACGAAAAGAAAATAAAACAAAAAGTATAAAATAATACTAAAAACTTGTTAAAATGGAAAAAGTCGTAAACAAAGTTTATTTTTACTACCGTTTGGAGTTTTTCATTTTTTTTTAATTATATATATATATAATAATTTTGAATTAAAATTAAAATAAAAAATACAAAAATACAAATGCAGAGTTATTGTTGTTCCTTTTTAATGAAAACTAATTTCAGATGTATATTTTTCCTATATTTGTTTTAACATTTATTTTATACAATATAAAAATTATTAAGTCTGGCGAAAATCCGATTAGCACTTGATGGAAAAAATCTGTTGTTTCAATTCAAAATATGAAACAAAAGCCAAAGAATGGCGCATACTCGTATACATATCGCGCCTTCATTGCAACATAGTCATATCTCAAAAAATGAGCTTTTCGAGTTAACAATGCAGAATTGTTACCAGTACTACCTTTTATATTTTGCCAAAAATTTATTCTAGTTACTTTTAAACTGTTTCCTTTAAAAGAAATTTTCTTAACATTTTTTCTAAGACTTATATGGAAACTACAAATTTGTAATATATTTTTCTCGAAACAAGCTTTTTTTATTTATGACTATGTTGCAATAAAAGAGCGATATGTATTTGACAACAATGGAAACATTGTTAATTTGTAATTTTTTTTCGTATTGAATTCAGATGTTACGTAGGGTAATCGAACGGTTATTATTCGTACGGGTGATATGGTTTTAGTGTAACCGGTTTTTTTTAAATGTCTATTTTTCGAATATCGAATATAAAAAAGTTTTATGATATAAATGTTATATTTTTATATTTTCATTTTAATTACAGATTACAGCTCGTAATTAACGTATTTTTATGATGTAAATCTTTATCACATAACTGTGAAAAAGATTTACATCAGCGCCTGCCTTTACGGCCTAATCTGATGATGGACCAACTCGATGGGGCACCCCTTGCATTATTTTATGGAAATTTGTTATCCGTTACGATTTGCTTATAGAAAATTGTTATCCGTTACGAATTTTTTATAGAAAATTATTATCCGTAACAATTTTCTTACAGAAAATTGTTATCTGTAACAGCTTTCTTACATAAACTTCTTATCCGCTGCATATTTTATGGATATTTTTTTTTATCTATTACGATTTTCTTAGAGAAAATTGCTATCCGTAACAGTTTTCTTATAGAAAATTGTTATCGTACTAGTTTTTTTTATAAAAAATTTTTATCCCTTGCATTTTTTCTATAGAGAATTGTTATCCGTTACGATTTTCTTATAGAAAATTGTTATCCGTTACGATTTTCTTATAGAAAATTATTATCCGTAACAATTTTCTTACAGAATATTGTTATCCGTAACAGCTTTCTTATATAAATTTCTTATCCGTTGCATTTTTTATGGAGATTTTTTATCTTCTACGATTTTCTTAGAAACAATTTTTATCCGCAACAGTTTTCTTATAGAAAATTGTTATCGTACTAGTTTTTTTATACAAATTGTTATACCTTGCTTTACGGATGCAAGATGCTTACGGATGCAAGATGTGGGAAGAAAGAGTGATGATAATAGAAAGAGCAAAGGCAAACAATGCGGGCAGTTAAGAAAATTTTAGCTATTGAACGAGTTTAATGACATGCCATCATTCAGTGCGAACAAGTCTAGTTTGGTCGTCAAATAGCCGCTTAAGTGGTTGTTTCATCGGCATATTTTTAACATAAACATATTATGCGAGGGCTGATCAAAAAATAACTGTTATTTTAAATTTTTCCAAAAAGTATTTATTTATTCATCAATAACTATCTTGCCCCCATCAAAGTAATCTCCCTCAGATATAATACACTCAAGCTAGCGTTTTTTTCCAGTCCTCGAAATACTTCTGAAACACGCTTTTTGCTATCGCCAACAGCTCCTGTATCGATTTTTCTTTTATCTCCTCAATCATAGCAAAACGCTTTCCTTTCATCGAGGTCTTCAGTTTTGGGAAGAGGAAAAAGTCAGCGGGGACCAAGTCCGCTGAATACGGTGGTTGAGGCATAATAACGGTTTTGTTTTTGGCCAAAAACTCACGCACAAGCATCGCTGTGTGAGCTAGTGCGTTATCATGATGCAAAATCCAAAATCGGAAAGCAAAAACCAAAATCGGAAAACAAAACTCTTTCCTTTCATCAGTGTCGTCAGTTTTGGGAAGAGAAAAAAGTCAGCGGGGACCAAGTACGGTAGTTGAGGCATGATAACGGTTTTGTTTTTGGCCAAAAACTCACGCAGAAGCATCGATGTAGGAGCTGGTGTGTTATCTTGGTGCAAAATCCATGATTGTTTTTTCCTTAATTCTGTGAGTTTCTGACGAAATACATCGCGCAAACGGAACATAACTTTAAGGTAATATTTCTTATTGACCGATCGACCTTGTGGCAAGAATTCATGATGCACTTCTGAACGCTTCCATTGGGGTGATTGGGCTTTGGTTTCAATGTCATAGCCATGCATCCATAATTCCTCACCAGTTATGACTTTTTTGAGGAAATCTGGATCGTCGTTGACGATGTTCAACAGGTCCTAAGCGATGTCCATGCGACGTTTTTTTTTTTTTGCTCAAAATTTAGTACATTTAGTAAAAAATCGAAAAGCACAGCAAAACACGACTAACCTTTTTATCTGTCAAAAACAAACTGACAGTCCGAAATGGCTGATATTGCCAACATTTATAACACACATGTGTTCCAACATAACGAAATAAAAATCTGAGAATCGAACATACGTAACTCAGAAATTTTAAAATAACAGTCAGTTTTTGATCAGACCATGTATACGGAACTAGGAAAATAGATTATGAAGAGGAGGAAAACGGGAGTAGTGTTTGCGGACGTTTGACATGAACTTATCAACAATAATACAGAAAGAGCACAACACTTAAAATGTTGGAATTAAATTAGTTAAATCTGGATCAGTGTCCAATGTGTACTCGTATACCTTTTGACACTGCTTAAACCAACAAAAGTTAGTCCAATACTTCCCATACAAGGTAATGAATTATATTCAGTAAACGAGCAAATTCGTTGTCCAAGAACTGGCACTTAAACAACATGAAGTAATGTGGTGTTTATGGGACACGAATAAGTGATACGTCTTGAAATTTTTTCGGAAATATACTCAATTTTGAGTGTATTTGATATAAATTTATCAAAATTAACAAATTAAACTTAAATATAAGCGGTAATTTTAAAGACCTATGTCATCAATTGAATTATGATTTCATCAAATGTGTTGAAATTGTTTAAATGATTTTTTTTTTAATTTGCACAAAACTGTTTTCAAAGTGTTTTCAGTTCTTTTGTTAACATACATAAATGCATATAATGTATGCAAAGGAAATGTAATGAAATTATTTCGCTAGCCAAACTAATATATTTCTTTTTCTCTCCTCAAAATTTTCATACGCTTTTCGTTACGTTTTGAACAAACAGCAACAGCAGAACATATTAATCAACTGACACAAACCTACAATTATTGTCAACGATTCTTGTCGCCATCGTATTGGACTTATCCGTCTATTCAGTTGGGTCGAGCCGTTTGGGCAGAGATGCCGAATCCACATTTTGCGGCCATTATACCACCGCATCCGCCAGCAACGCCACCGGAACAGCCACTGCACCTCAACAGCCGAAGATCACCGAGTCCGTCCAAATTAAGTCAATCAGGTAGTAGCAGCATCGGTGAACCTATAACAACTACCTCGACACCAACGCCAACAACACCAACAACCTCTGGAGTTATAGCCGCAGTAGCAGGCTTTGCTGCAGCAACGTAACAATACCAAAATAAATATCATACAACAGCAGCAGGTGTTGCTGCTGCAGCAGCGGCGGCGGCGGCAGCGGCAGCAATCGATGTTTTGCACGTGTGAGTATAAACAAGCACTCATTATTTTTTATCTTTCTCTTTATTATAATGATTTTATTTTTTTTTTATTTATAATTAAATTATTAACATATTTTTTAAGCAGCCACTACAATAAATAAACTTCTTTATTAGGTCTGGAGTTTAAATTTTTTTATTTTTTTGCTTTAATTCTATATTAATGTCAAAATCATACAAGTGGTTATATAATTTATATATGCACATACTCGTACATACATACGAACATATGTATGTATCTGATGTTCACCAGACACACTGGGCTTTGTTTTGCAAAAAATGCTTCTATTTAGTTTGCTTAAAACAAATTGCAGCACTTTTTAATGATAATAACTTTTAAGTAATAATAACAGCCAGTTCGCCGATGTCGAAAGAATAACTTCATTCGCATTCTAGGCGAAAGAAAATGCATTTGGGTTTTTCTAACTTTATACCAAGGCGAATTCATTATTAGGTGGATGCATCGGCGAATTCGGTTAATATGGCGGCACCTTCGCAGTCAAGTTTAGTTTACCTTTTTCGGCACCATTTAAATTTTTGTACATGTCTTTATCAACTACTTTTGACAGCGTAAGTGTGAATTCGTCTTTTTACACAAACAAAATACCTATTGTTTTTTATTGTTGTATTGTTGTAGCGAAGCGGCTACCTTGTTTTTTTTTTTGTATCATGACTTTATAATATGCGAACGATGTGTCAAAATTCAATTAAAATACATAAGTACATGTGAATGAATAATAGTGATTCGGATGTGAGTGACCAGCTTTCTTTCGCCAATATTTTCATTAGATATCGGCCAAACAGGCGGTAAGTATTCCGCCTAAAAACCATTCTGCGTAAAAGGGTGATCAAACGGTTATTATTCGACCAGTTTTTTTTTTCGTTTTACCAAAATCACACATCTACGACCACTGTGCATCGTGATTAATTCTTAAAAGCGTTCCGACTTGTTGCTGCTTGGGCTTCGAGAGTTTGCGTTTTCATTGCACTGTATAAGGGGTAGTGTTTGCCTTGGTGGGGCTTTGGTAATGACCATCTAAGTCGTGCGGCCGGCGCTAAAAGCTGCACTGGCAGCTTAATGCTAGAAACACAACTGCGACGAACTCGCCGGCAAATATTCGTTTTATAAAGTCGTCGTGTGAAGCACAATATCAACGAACATTGTTTACATTTCTTGCAAAGAAAAAAAAATTAATATAAATACTAAGGTGACCATATTAAAAGTAAACCTATATAAATCTCATCCGAAAGAGGGATTTTTGAACAAATTATCTGAGGTACATTATATTTTGATAACACCTTCATAAATTTTTTTACTACATGGATTAAAATAAATTATAAAAAGTATTATGTCGTAATTATGTAAGAAACATGGTCACCTCATACTGCTTTGTTCGTCGTTCGCTGACGAAACAATTAGTAATAAATATATTTCAACTTTCGCTGAGTATGACGAATTTCGACCAACGCCACGATTGTGTGCATTTTCATATACACGAATGGGTTTTATTTTTGGCGACGAATATTCGCGACCAAAAATTCGTCGTTCGTCGCAGTTGTGTTCCTAGCATTATATGTCAGTGTTTATTTATAGGGCAGATTGGTGCCAAAGAAATTAAAAATGCCGATTAGAAGGCAAAATAATGATTAAGTTTTATTAACAAACATATGAGTTTGAATATCCGTTTTTCATCATTCAAAACCAAAACTGGAAACAATATTCCTGTAACTACAAACAATTCGGGAATATTTCCAATTGAGTGCTTATAAAACTACATTTAATAATATGGTATTTATAATAATACTCAATAAAGTAGGTATAAGTTAGCGATACCCACCCGTGGTATTAAAGTGGTAAACAAAAGCAAACACAATATTATGCTAGGAACACAACTGCGACGAACTTCGCCCATCGCGACGAATTTGCCGGCAAATATTCGTTGTATAAATTCGGCGTGTGAAGCACAATATCAACGAACATTGTTTACATTCCGTGCGAGGAAAAAAAAATTAATAGAAATACTAAGGTGGCCATATTAAAAGTAAACCTATAAAAATCCCATCCGAAAGAAAGATTTTTGAACAAATTATCTCAGTTGCTTTATATTTTGAGAACATCTTCATACATATTTTATTACATGGATTAATATAAATTAAAAATGTATTATATCATTAAAAATACTTTTTATGTAGGAAATCTGGTCACCTGATACTTCTTTGTTCGTCGTTCGCTGACGAAACAATTAGAAATGAATCTATTTCAACTTTCGCTGAGTATGACGAATTTCGACCAACAGCATGATTGTGTGCATTTTCATGTTTTATTTTTGGCGACGAAATATTCGTCGTACGTCGCAGTTGTGTTCCTAGCCTTATGCTCATTAACTTAGTCGTCCATGAGACAGCGACGAATGAACATGCACGTGGGTGTATGAATTTATTACTTTTTTTTTTTCAATATTTTGCATATTTTTTGCTTTTTTCATATAAAATTTATTAAAAATACTAAATACATAAATTCATATATATATTATTTAGTTTTGCTTCAATTTTAAGTAAATTGTAAGTAAACCGATTTTCTTGATTTGCGTACTTTTTCTCCCAGTGCAAATTCATTTACACTCAGAGCGTAATTATAAATTTCTCTTTGGGCATCACTAGTATAAGTCGAATTATTTATAATTTATAGTATGTGTGCATTACAACTGTTTAACTAATTTATTCAACTAACGGTATTGATTTACGATTCTCTTTCCATGTGAAGACAAAAGTAGCTAGTTTCAAGTTAGTTACAACAACCACTACACATATAATTTTACTACCATCTTGGTCTTAACATGGAAGAATTATAGTCTTAAATACCCCACCCATACTAACTTATTTAAATTAGGAAGTAGTTCGTATTAAAATAGAAAGAGAGGGAGAGAGTTCATGCCTGGAGAACAGATATGGCGATTTCTCGCTAAACGTGGAGAATTTTTATCTACTATGGCCACAAAATTTTTGGTTTGGTAACTAGTGATTTAAAAATCATATGGCGAAATAGTTGGCTACTTTTATTTTAAATCTGGCATTCCTATTTTACTTAATGTTTTGTATCGTACTGAATGCTCAAATGATTTATAGTGAACTATGCACCTATGTGTCGAAAAAATCATCTGTTTTCGATATTCATAAGTCCGATAGCCATCGAAGTTAACCAATTAAACCCTAAATGTGAGTCTGATTACATGCATGTAGGAAGCATGCATGATCAACTAATTTTTACCACACAAGTTGCCGCTTACTTACACGCATGAAGTTCACGATGTCGTTTTGTTAACGTTCGCTAATAATGTTTTATATTAAAAATAAATGACTTATAATCAACTATTATTATACAACTAACAGATATATCGAAGATAGACAAAACAAACTATACAAGGAAAAATAGTGCTTGTAAAGGGCATCGGAATAAGTTGTTTGACCTTCAAAATTATGACAAACGTTTACGAAACGACATCGAGAGCCAGGCAGATAATATTAAATAAATATTATAATAAATAGAAAACTGAGAAAAATCATTTAAGGAGACTTTTAGGGATTTATTGTCTTTTAAAGATCATACAAAAAATATTTTGGCAAATTTTGATGGCCAGTTTGGCGCTGGAATCTGACAACCCTGCCGGTTAATATCAACAAGTAGCATAAAAAACGTTTCACACACAATGCCCAATGTCTATTGATAGTTAGAGTAGCTCCTATGAAATGTCGGCAATAATGCATAATGTTAATTGTGAGTGACACTTTAGCGATAAATTTTTTGCCCAACTTGATTTAGCGTTTTGTTTCAGTGTTTGTCAAATTCGACAATGAAGAGGTACACAATTGAGCGGCGCATGAGGATTGTGGATGCCTTTTGCATAACTGGGTGTTAAAATCGAAATATATTTGATGCGTTTCGTGAGGCATACTTTCACCTACATTCAATACAAAGTGATTTTTGAAAATCCTATGCATCCACAAAAAGTGACTGTTTGGTACGATTTATGGGCGACGGCGCCAGCGGGTCGTACTTCTTCGAAAATGGGGTTGGCCGTGAATGGCGAGATGCTAACGGCCAGAAAGTGAAGATATGGACCTGGACGATAATTTGTTCCAACAGAATTGTGCCACTTGCTATACAACTAACGAAACAATAGCTCTTTTGAGCGAGAAATTAAATGGCCGTTTTATCTCACGTCGTGGCAATATTAAGTGGCCGCCATCATGTGATTTGATAGTGTTGGATTTTTTTCTCTGGGGATATTTAAAAGAAAAGGATAAAGAATGATATAATTCGGCACATTAGCGATATTGTACCGCAATTATGTCTCAGTATCATTGTAAATATTGAATAATGAAATTTTGGCGACGGCATTTACCAGCAAATAATAGCGTTTAGCCTTCTGGATACCCACCCCCTGGGAGCAGATTTTGCCTTGATGTCCAGCAAGCCAAGGCAATCTGCTTTCTGAAGCATAGAGAGTTATAAGCCGTGGCGGGTATTTTACCAATATTTAGTTTCACATATAATTGCCATAGATCCTTCTAACATAATAAAAATATTAAGATAACGCCCTGAAAATTTTTTGATTTATTTACTTTAATGTCGTGAGCTGTGGGTGACTTGTGACTTGCCCAATACCATATTTCCAGTTTAGATCTAGCCAGGCTGTTAACTTACTTTTGACATAGGAAATGTTTGTTGGGTGTTTTTTTTTTTGTATACATGCGTAGGCATCTAAATGCTCACATTTCTCTTGTTGGACTATTTTTTTTGTCTACATTTATTTATTTATTTAAACCATAAAATTTATATTTGATTTCAAACTTGTTTTAATCACCTGTCCGACTGATGATTGTAAGTTTTTATTTTAAGTATTTCATGGTACTTTTAGGTCTTCTGTTGTACTTATTTGAAAATTTGTTTCTTTTTTCATCCTTCAACATTTTAAGTGCTATTTTATTTTTCTTCCTCTGCTTCTTTAACGTATTTAAGTTGTGTTCATGCGTCTTATGAGCTTAAGCTTTATTTTCATTTGCAGTTTCATTTTATTAGTTCAGCTCATTTCATTTATATGCACATAGATATAGGAGTATTTGGCAGACGCACATGTTGGTTTCGGAACATACGCAAACTTTTGTTACATCTCGCTGCTAAAAGTAGTTAAAATTAAGCATACATTCTCTCGCATTGACAAAAGAAGTCTGCAGCAGTTCCTCAGGTGCATTGTGTTTCGGTTTATGACCTAAAATGAATTTAATCGTTATGGCCAACCATTATAATGGCAGCCCACATGTTTAAGATCCATAAGTCCCTCAGAGAAACGATAAGAAATTCAACTTGCAGAATAAAATATTTATAGTTTGTTGCTAAATTAAATTTGTTTAAATACGCGTGCATGTTTGGATTCGCAAAAAAAAAAACACACACACACACAGCAATTCATAATTGTGCTGCAGTTAGAATTGCACTTAAAGAAGGATTGCATTTAATTGCTTTTCTAAGGCAAATTTTGAAACTTGAAAGAAGTTCGCTTTAGGGAAAAAAGCAAACAAATAAAAAATATTTGTAAAATCGTTAAAAACAATAATCTTTGCTATTTTTTATTGCTGGTTTTAAGAGATGAAAACCATTTTAATGTGAAAAGTTGTTAAGACAATCAAATGGATGAATGTTTCTAATTAGATATTAAGCTAACTTAAATTTTATACTTTTTATAATCTCTGAATACGCTCATGGTTTAGTGATCGGGCAAGCATAAATGTGCAAGTAGAGAAACAGTATTTCGAAATTATTGCGATTTTAATTTTATGGTTATAGTCAATGTTTAATACAACCGAACTTTTTGAACCTTGATAAAAAGTGAAAAAGCATTCCATATTAGTCTACAGCCTGATTTGAATTGATTTTTTACTTAAACTAAAAATTTATTGCTGCATCATTCCCATGACTTTTAGGCGTTTTGGAATGGCCTTTTGCATCGTTGCCAATGATGCCAATTCTTGTTGCGTTTGTCGCCAATTCTGCATCTTCAAAAACAGACTTTATTCCACCGCCATGCTGGTCCTCGACGTCAAAATCGCCGTTCTTGACGTATTGAGACCAATCTCGTCAAGTTTTTTTTTTCACAAATAGCGACCTCACCAAAAGCTGTAGATTTCTTCATATTAAAGCAGGTAATTGAAGCCTTCTGCAAACGACGAGAATTTGGAGAAAGCTTTTAATAGAGAATAACTTTATGATGCAGACACAAGTAGTCTAATATCTCGTTGGCAATATGTTTACGAATACTTATGCTAATTGTATGACATCTACATTGTTTTATACAATATTTTCTGTTTTTTTTTTTTTTTTTTTTTTTTTTTTTTTTTTTTTTTTTGTAAACGTAAAATGTTCAACACTTCATAAAAATCCTAATCATATATTTTTCCACTGGTAAAAGAGGAATTTTCTAAGTACGCGACCAATATATGGCAGTAAACTGGAACTTCACCCAAATTCTCTTGCGCACAATATACTCAATTTTGGCGGCCATACTCGGTTGAGAAGAAGGGATACCGTTGCCACCATCAGAGCGTTTAATAGATGATCTTACCGATATAGTTCCCGAATAATAAAACTTTTTGTCTAGCATTGGCTGGTATTAAGTAAAAAGAAAAACAAATGTTTTTTTCTTTATTTTTATATTTAGTATTAAGATTTGAATACTTATTGTTAGTTCATTTTTAAGTTTCAATAAAAAACGCTTAAAAAACATGTTTTTTGTTTATTTTTTATATAATTTATTTTAGTTTTTTTATTTCTTTTATATTTATATTATTTTGTTTTATTTTATTTTATTTTATTTTATTTTATTTTATTTTATTTTATTTTATTTTATTTTATTTTTATTATTTCATATGTAGCTGCTAATAATAAATAGTCGAACTTATTTTATTATTTCTAATATTATATGATGGCATCATTCGTCTGGCTCAAGTTCAATCCTGGCTAAAACCAAGAAAAATTTTTATATTTTAATTATAATAATAATTGCCGCGATCAACAACTTTTGATCAAAGAAGACAGGAAAAAATAATTGAAGAATTGAAATATTGTATGACATCAAAGATCTATTTATTTCGACTACCACTTAGCGCTACAGCCATCTATTGTGAAAGGCGGAAGCAAAGTTGTACACCCAATATTTTAAAATAATGGATATTTGTATCACATGCCGACGTTAAAAAAATCTCAAATGAAAAATCTTATTAAATAATTTCTGACATTACTTAAGCACTAGCCTGGTATATATCCATAAAATGCATCTAAAAATAATTCTAATATTACTGTTTAAATCTACAACCCAAAATTTCCTAAACACATTGTACACAAAACTGACGATAACAGAAATCTATGCATCGTTCTTTTTTTAATTTTTATTTTTATTACACACTTAGTTTTGTTAAAGAAAAAAAAAATATAAAACAAAAATTCCAAAATTAACAAAATCATACTGATAAAGTTTGTCTGTCTGTCCAGTTTTTGCCATAATAAACTTAATGCTCTTCATTACAAAATCATCTCGCGTTTTAACGCATCTTTGTTAGTGTCTTTTTTATTGAGAATAAAGCCAAGAAAATGAAAAAAGAGAATTAAGCATAATAATTTTAACCGACATAATCGTATGTGAATGAGCATTATCTTTAACTTTTTCATTATTTTGAATACAATTAAATAACAACGACGTTAAGAAGAGTTCTCAATGGGAATTATACGATCATTAACATCACTCACACACTTTCGAAGACGTTCTGCTCGTATGCATATGGCAGTGATACTCGTAGACATATTAAAATTGTAGTTGTTTCCATATCTGCTACATACTCATACATACTCATACAAGCAAATTCGCTCGCACATGCTTCTTTCTAGCAAGAGGGTAAAACTTGTGTTCTTCGGTTGGATTTTACAAAGAAATACAATGAAATTAAAAAAAAAAAAAAATACAAAAGTTTTATTGTACACCTCAGAAGCATGATGATATTTAACATCATCAGCAATAAAATGATGGTTAAACGCAACAACTTTTACTTAAGGGGGATTCTTTGTTTAACCCATTGAGTGGTGGTATTGGAGAAAATTAAGACGAGGAGAAGAAAAGCATTACCATAATGAATTCATCTTACATATTGCTTATTCTAATACACAATTGCTACTTATTCTACTACATAATTCCTACCAATATATGATTATTTGCAAGCAATGTCTTGGCCTAAGCCGATGACCCAAAACCACGGACACAAGGCACACTATCACCCTTTTATGGCTTTTAAAAATCACACAAAAGGAAATTACTCCGTACACGACGTAGTTCGACTCGGAATTAAAAAAACATTTACTTTGTTGTTATAAATGTCACTGTATTAATAAGATATGATACAAATGACAAAATTCAATTTATTTTGAAAGTTATTCATATTCAGCCCAATTCTGAATATTCTCACGGAATTTATTTCTCAAGTAAAAAAGTATAGTACTTTTCTGAATTAAAACTAAAGCGAAAAGCTCAATTTTCGTTAACTAGGAATGAAACGATACGAGTAAATACAAGTAAATATCCGATATTTTTCTTTCGAGTATCGAAAGTATCGTAGTATCGATGCTTTATTACCGAGTACCAAGTAGGTATCGGTAAAAAATACTCGTGTCGGTCAGAAAATCTATTTCTTATTGACAAACAAAAAAAAAAAACAAAAAAACTGAATTGGACACCATTTTTACCATAATATTATTTGTTTTCGAAAATAAGTCCCGGCAATTCGTGCAAATGGAACCACCAAAATCGGGCGAATGGTTGTATTTTATAAAAAAGAGACGATAAGATCGCGGTCACGATCTTGAGATACCAAAAAAAAAATAGTCCAGTTCCTGAAGTCATTCGAAGTTGTCACTAAAAAATCTTCAGGCCAGAATTATGTGACTTTATCCAAGTTTATAACAATCATAAATTGCCTTATATCGGAGGTAAATGTTTTTTTTTTCGCCCATTAAATGAGTCACACAGTTAGAAAGCAAACTATTGGGTGGATGCAGTAGAAGTATTGTTATGATCGAATTCCCGCATTTAAAAAAGCTTCGCTTCCAGTGACCTAATTAAGACATTTCAGTTTCAGTGGATTAGAGAAGTCCATAATGGAGATTTTGATTTTTGGCTCCATGTTCTTTTTTGCCGCTAATCATATGAAGAAGTTGACCGATACAAGTATGTATCGATGCTTTTTCTTCGGTATCGGTTAGGTATCGATACTTTATGATCGATACCGTATGGAGTATAAGTATTGATACCCTATTGGTATCGTTAACTTGCCACTACGAGTAGGAATTGAAGAGTTAATCACCTTTTAGTATTTTTAGTAAATGAGAGAAGACAATAATAACTTAGGGTAAGTTTGACAGACCGCCAGCTATTGTAAAGCCAGCCCACTTATGTACAGTCTGGTACCGTTGTGTTGCCTTAATGTGATACGTATCTCAGTAGATTTAGATATCACTGGTTTAGAACCAACCCGAGAATCGGATAAAGGAGTCCCATCCACTTACATCGCATTCCGATACCTCCGTCAAATCACGCAGCATCGGTCTGCCTAGGTACAATGCCCTTATACTGGGTGGCCCAGAAAGACCGAAGTGGTGTGAATTCCTTATAACTTTTTTATTATAATTTTTTTTTCTTTTCTTTTCAGTATTTTGTAAAGAAGACTTGGATAATTTATAATGGAGCAATACACAATTGAACAACGTGCCCAAATTGTTGAAATTTACTTTTCAAATCAACGGTCCAAATTTTATTCATAACTTAATAATGAGTGACGAAGCCCATTTTCAATTAAATGGGTTCGTTAACAAGCAAAACTGTAGGATATGGGCTACGGAAAACCCGAGAGTACTTCATCAACGACAATTGCACCCAGTTAAGTGTACCGTTTGGTGCGGTGTTTCTTCAGAAAGGATCATTGGCCCATTTTTTTTTGAAAATGAACAAGGTGTCGCCATTTCCGTCAATGGTGATCGATATCGGGCCATGTTGCAAAATTTTGTAAGGCCAGCCGTGGAAAACCATCCGCAAATATGGTTCCAACAGGATGGAGCCACAGCGCACACTGCGAGGGCCACAATGACTCTTTTACGCGACATCTTTGGTGAAAGAATAATTTCTCGTAACAGCAATTTTAATTGGCCTCCGCGTTCCCCGGATTTAACCGCTCCAGACTGTTTTCTTTGGGGCTATTTAAAAGGAAAAGTTTATGTTAATAAGCCTAGGACTATTGAGGAGTTAAAAACCAATATTCGAGAAGAAATTAACAACATACCACCGGAAGTTTTGCGAAAGGTCATGGAAAATGTGTTGGAAAGAGCACATTTGTGCGAAGCAGAATATGGCCACCACTTGCAGGATATCATTTTTAATAACTAATCCAAAAATATTCCCCATAAATTTAATGTATTTAAAAAAAAAAAAATTAAAAAAATATCTCTTAAATAAAAAGTTATAAGCAATTCACACCACTTCGGTCTTTCTGGGCCACCCTGTATAAGAAAGAGCTGGACACTGACCGAGGAAGTGCTCAACGCTCTTTACTTCCTCCTCGTCTCTACAACTTCTACAGAAGTCATTAAATGGAAGACTTAACATCCTCGCCCGCATCCCTTTGTGGTAATGTCGCTTTAGGACCGCTACAACAGAACGCAACCTCCGTCGGGGCAAGCCCCTAAGGATGATAATACAAAACATCCTACTCACTTTTTACTCATAATTGGAGAAAAGAGAGGAGTGAAAAAACTCCCACGGAATTTTCACTTGTAATTGGACTACAACGTCACATAAAATCTAAATTGACTTAAAAAATCAATTTTATGTTGGTTAGTTGTTGGTGCCTCTATTTCCTATAGGAATTGAAAAATTCCTTTCCAAATTAACTTCTCTCTTGCAAACGGTTAATGGCAATTAAGTATTCCTTCAATTTATTTTCCCCTTTCAAGCAATTGGTATGGCTGATTATGGTTTTTTACTCTTTACCATTTTACAACTAGTAGTAAAAAGCAGCAAAAAGTTTTTGGTTTTGTTTTTTTTTTTTTTTGCTCATCTTTTCTTTACCAAAAGCAAACAACAGCAAAAAAATATAAATAAACAAAAAAAAAAGCAATAAAAGGCAATATACAAAATAATAATCATAAATGTCTTGTCGTCATATTTTTTCCTTTTCTCGGGTTTTGTTACTTGTGTTTCGAACGTGAAAACATTTCCTTCCCTTCAGTCAAATTCAGTTAAATAAGAAGACTCTTTGTTTTAAATTGTTGTTGTTGCTGTTGTTGTTGTTTTATCTTCAAGTGATGACCATTAAAGTGGCATCATCTGTGGCAAATAATCTCTTTCCGAAAATGTTATTGTTCATTATTTTTCTTGCTTTGAAGTTGTTTAATTTCGGCTTTGGGGAAGTTTCGTTTTTTTTTATTTATTTTTTTTTTTTTATTTCATACCTTTATCACTTGAAGATTATTATCGTGTGTTTTTTTTTTGTAGCAATTTTTATGATAGCCTAAAGTCCAAATACGTCAATGTTCGCTCGGCTTGTTAAAATTGGCGCTTAATTTGTGGGTTTTGTTTGAAATGCGGCTTTACTGTGGCTGCCGTTGTTGATTTATAGAATTTCAAGGAAATGAAATCAATGTTGAATATAAAAAATATATTAATTTTTTTTTTAAGAAATTAATACAAAATATGTAATTAAATTTCTCAGAATCGCACTTTATTAATATGACGTTAAAATTATTTAAGACAAGAGAAAATTTAAAAGATTTTAATAGATTGATTAATAATAAAGGGTGGTCAAATTTCAAGGGCCGATGTTGATTTTGAATAAAACACAAACTATTTAGGAAATTATTGTAATTTTATTTTATTATGATATATTGGTATTACTCAATTATGTATGGAACAAAATATCGGCCAAATGGGCGCCACGACCACGGCGGCACACCTCCATCCGATGGTCCAAATTTTCGATGACCCTGAGGCATAATGGAGGTTCTATGCCGTTAATGTGCCGAATTATCTCATCCTTTAGCTGTTGAATTGTTGCTGGCTTATCGATGTACACCTTTTCTTTCAAATAACCCCAAAGAAAAAAGTCCAACGGTGTCAAATCACATGATCTTGGCGGCCAATTGACATCGCCATTACGTGAGATAACACGGCCATTGAATTTGTTGCGCAAAAGAGCAATTGTTTCGTTAGCTGTGTGGCAAGTGGCACCGTCCTGCTGAAACCACATATTGTCTACATCCATATCTTCCAATTCGGGCCATAGAAAGTTCGTTATCATCTCACGATAGCGAACACCATTCACAGTAACTGCCTGACCGGCCTCATTTTGGAAAAAATACGGCCCGATGATGCCGCCAGCACATAAACCGCACCAAACAGTGGGTGCATTGTGGGTGCATTGGTTTTTCGACAGTCACTCTGGGATTCTCATTCGCCCAAATGCGGCAATAATGTTTATTGACGAATCCACTGAGGTGAAAATGTGCCTCATCACTGAAGATGATTTTCTTTGAAAATTGATCATCCACTGTTGCCATTTCTTGCCACCATTCTGCCCATTCACGACGTTTGGAATGGTCAAGAGGCTTTAGTTCTTGAGCCAATTGCACCTTGTAAGCGTGCAAATGCAAGTCTTTATGCATAATGTTCATCAACGACGAGGTGGACGGCTCTTCAGCCACACTATCGCGAACAGCAGCAATATTTTCTGCAGTACGAGCTGTACGAGCATGCACTGGTGTTCTCACATCTTCTACAGACCCGCTTTGCTCGAATTTTTCCACGATTTTTGCGATTGTACGCACATTTGGACGATCAAGTTGACCAAAAAAATCACGAAGTGCACGATATGCATTTTGATTTGAACGCCCATTTTCACAATAAGTCTGGATAACTTTAACACGTTGTTGGATTGTGTATCTCTCCATGGTTCAAATTGAGTAAGTCTGAAATAGAGAAATGTCAAATAAAATTCGGAAAAAAACTTGGCGTTTAGGTGTGGTTCACATTCAACATCGGCCCTTGAAATTTAACTACCCATTATTAGTTTTTCAACATTTAGTACGAGATACGAGTACAGTGTCTACTATTACTTAACTCTTAAGGCCGTGTCAGATAAAAATTTGTTGCTTTGCGTGAAGTTTAAAACTTTAACAGAAAAACGTAAAGCAAAAGATGTATGTCACAATAAAAACTTTGGCAACGCTCACGATTTGTTTATTTATCTAAGAAAATGGTTGTTAATTTTTTTATATAATCATTTCTTATGATAATAGAAGTTAGAAATATTATTGGACGACCACTGTATTTTAAAATGCACACGGAATATTACTCATCGGTTATCTTGAAAAAGATCCACAGTCACCGGAATGTATTATCGTGAATTATCGGACCAATTTATTAATGCAATCACGAAAAAACGGTCACATTTAAAGAAGAAAAACAACAACACATGGGTTCACACAGCATTAAATACGATGCTAAAATTGTGTGAAATACACTTCGAATTGAATGATCGATCATCCACCTTATGGTCCAGATTTAGCTTTTAGTGACGTTTTTCTGTTGCCAAACTTGAAAAAATCGCTCGCAGGAAAACGATTCATCTCAAACGAAAAACCGAGTACCGAAACTAACGCGTATTTTGAGGGGTTCCCAAAATCGTATTATTCAGATGGTATAAAAAAGTTGGAATATCGTTTTACTAAATGTATTGAATTAAAATGAGCTATGTTGAGAAATAAATGTTTTTTTGCCCTATTTGAGTAGCTTCAAAATCAATTCGCCCTGGTATATGTTTGGCTACAAACACTTAATAAGTACTCAAAATCATATTTTTGCCAGTCTCTAGTACAGATATGTGCAATTTCCATAGCATAAATCCTTGAATTGGGCTAAAAATTGCCCCCACATCTGCATATCTAGCTCTGAGTAACTATTTTTTGTTGCCAAACTTGGAGAATGGGCTCGGCGGAAAGACATTTAACATCTACGACGAATTCATCCCACAACCCGATGATGACCTCGACAACTCATATTTTTCGAAAGGAAAAAAAATTGGGAAAACGTGAGACTAAGTATATAGTATTCAAAACATTATGTCGAAAAATAAGGTAACTATATTTCGTTCAAAAATTCTCTAACTTATTGACCCTCCCTCACACAAGCCAATTTTTCCAAAAAGCTACTTGTGGTATAAACTAAACATAAGAAAAAGTAGTATAGAACTAAAAATTTTTCATTCTGTAGGTGATTTTTTCTCTTGTTCCAAAAAACTACAATTAATGTATATGCCCAGTGTTGTCAACTTTGAAATTTCAAAACGCACCAAAATGAAGAAAAAAGCGCATTATTTCAGCGAAAACGCACCAAGTTTAGATATTTTTTTAAACCCCATTTTGTACTATAAAAAGTATAATATTTTTACATTTGTAACATTTAAAAAAAACGACAATGCGACAGCCTTTTAAGCAGCTATTAGACGATCAAACTGGGTCTGATAACACCGGCTGACGGCATGCCATCGAATTTGTTCTATAGCTAGAACTCGTGTTTGTATTGGCCTCTAGTGCCATTCTGGTACTTTTATTAAAAAAATGGCATATTTACAACAATTATAACGATATTCGAGATTACAATAACGATAATCAAATTTGGTATTCAGCAACAATATTTAGTTATATTAGCTGTCGACCGAAATCAGGTGTTAGTTTTACTGCCTATTATCAGGTATACAAAAATACAGCTGCTTACCGTCATTAAAATTATATTGCAGGAGCATACAATCGTTACAGCAGGGGATAAAATATGTCGAAAAAATTTACGATTATCGGATCGATAAAAGTTACAAAATCGCATAACAAGCAATCAAACTCGTGTAATAGCAATTCTATCTACCACAGTGTGAATTACATTTTTGTTTTCGCAAGCGAGCAGTGAAACCCCGTTGACTAGAGTGGTTGTCTGGAAAAAATTTTATTGATATATATGAAAATTTGCCAGAATTGTAACAAATAGAAGATGAAGTTTTGGAAAAATGTAATAATTAATTTGATAATTTATTAATTACTAAAAGAGTGGCGAATACATGCGCCTTCATAAACACGAACTTCACTATTCAGTTCTTTAATTGTGATATTTGATAAACTTGGCTTGATCCTTTAATAGCAAACCAGCAATTTTTATAAAACAGCAAATTTTGTAAGATGAAAGGTAAATATATTATGTAATAATTGCATTGAATTGAATATCATTTGGTGCCACTGAAATTTAAAAAGCGCACCGAAAATTAGAAAACAGCATACAGCACACCGACTTAAGAATTTTTCGCACACAAAATTTTAAAAAGCACCAAAAACGGTGCGAAACGCACCGAGTTGACAACGCTGTATATCGTTAGTCTCACGTAGAAAGGTCCTAACTCGTAATTTCCCTGAATTGAGCTTTTTTCGGGATTCTACTACGTTTCACAGAAGTACACAGTGTCACAAAGATTTGATTATATAATTTCATACATATCGCTCTTACAAGCAATTGAGTAAAAAAGTTACTTTTAGATGTATCTATTTATACAGTTTCCATTACGATTTTTCCTTCTCCTGTAAAATTGTAATTATTTTAGTTAGGGCCTTTCTACATGAGAGCAACGATATGCATTTTAAAAATTGTGTGCCATGAGTGCGTAATTAGGAATAAAAAAATTAATAATTTTATGATTACTTTTTATTTATTAATGAAAACAAATAAAAGCTTCAAGCTACAATGTTGCCACAAAGCCAAGTCAAAAGATTAATATTTTCAAATTAATGTTATTTTTTATTTTAAGTGATAAGGAAATGAAGTTGTCAAATAAAAATTTCAAATCGCATTGGCTAACTTAAACAATTAAAAACAGCAAACATGTGTTACAACAATAAAATATAAATAATTTTGAGAGAGAGAAAAAAATCCAGACACTTGTGAAGAAACATTTGCTGGCAATAAATTTCCCAGACCGAGTTTGAGTTTTAATTGTTAATAAAAAAAAGTAATAATTTAAAATTTATTATTGGCTACAAGTATTCAATAATAAATTAAATTTACGAACGTAGGAAAAAAATAATGAATAATAAAGAAATAATTGAGCAAGGTTATTTCTCGGATGATGTAGGTTTTTGTAAGTGGAAACGATTTCATCAAAATTGGCTTAGTACAGCGATTACACTTTAAAAGGGCACTTTGTGAATCCTATGTCCGTATTCAGAGTTATATGATATTTTATACTTGAACAAAAGCAAAGCTTAGAAGCCAAAAAATTATTCACAGAGTTGCCAGAGCGAAGAAATTACCTTAATTTTTGAAGATTTTGCAAGTAACTAAAATTTGAAGATCTTTATTTCAAAAATGAGATTTTTATAGGTTAGTATTTTAATAAATGTGTGAATTAAAAAAAATTAATAAATTAAGACTTGAAATAATCTTTTAACCCTTGGCTTTATACTTTTTTTATACAACACATATACGTCATTATGTAGTAATTGAATTTTTACTTAACATTTTTATTTGCCGTTTCTTGTTATGTTTTCTAACATTCTATTAAAATGTATATATGTAGGCTACGTTAAAAGTGCGTCAAATTTAACCCAAAAAACATGTTATTTTTGAATATGTGAGATGTCATATTTTCATCGAAATTTCATTAAATCCATTCCATTGCCTAGGGTTAAGACGACACAAATTATGTAAAAATGTTTAAAATTTTTTTCAAAATTTTTAAAAATCGCTTAGGCTACGTTAAAAGTGCGTCAAATTTAACCCAAAAAACATGTTATTTTTGAATTTGTGAGATGTTATATTTTCATCGAAATTTCATTAAATCCATTCCATTGCCTAGGCTTAAGACGACACAAATTATGTAAAAATGTTTAAAATTTTTTTTATAATATTAATTTTTTAATTGTTACAAAAGAATGTCTATTCTAATATAACAAGAAGAGGCAAATAAAAATTAAAAAAATTAAAAAATACGCTTCGATATCGAATAAAAAGTAAGAAATAATTTTAAGAATTAGCTTAAAGAACTGTAAATGAAAAATACTAGTATTATTGTGAATTACAGGTGGGGTGCTTTGTGTCATATTTTTCGGACATCGAGCGCCCGACAATTAATTCACAATAATAGCAGTATTTTTTATTCACTATAGTTAAAATTTTAATATTATTTACTTTTTAATTTGATATCAAAGCGTGGTTTTTAGCTTTTTAATTAATTTTTAGGAAAAAACTTTTATGATATTATAGTTCTGTGTCTCGCTGCCAAAATAAATAAACTTATTCAATTCATCACCGGATAATTATCCTTGTAATCGGGTGCAAATTTATCGTTAATAGTTCAGCTTCACGTTCCACGGCTAAGCCACGCATCGAATATGAAAAACCGATTCCGAACCGGTTCTGGATTTTTTTTTTAATTCCAAAACCCCGGCTTCGGGAATCGCCAAAATCCCCCCCTTTCCCGTAAGCAATGCGGCAACTTAAATTTTCGCACTGAAGCGGCAACACTGTGTATGCTTTTATTACTGTATATTTCATATACCTACGTATGTAATAATCACTCATACAGCATGGATTTCGAGATTCGTAAACGTACAAACATATAAGTGCATATAATCGTTTTAATATTATTATTGCACTTGGAAAAAAGTTGTAAGATTTTTCTTCCTGATGATATTTTTTCGGCAAATTAAGATTTTTCAACAGAAAGCTTTATCACCAATGAATTCAACTGATTATATAGGGTAGCGCAAAATAAAACACCTTACCGTAACTTCCAACAGTTTTTGCAAATGAAATTTTACGTTCATCATAGTCAACATTTGTGAACTAGACAGATGCAAAATACAAACAAACAATCGAGCACTATATCTGGAGTATAGAGCAATCTTCAATTCCAACAACGAAAAACACGATTTTGAGTCGAAAATCATTTTGAGTGGAAATCATCATTTCTGGGACACCACATGTGATGCATGAAAAGTCGGTACATCCATTCAAAAGGCTACTGAGTGGTGCGATGTTAATGTGGGTGGAATGATTGCAACGTATATTTTAAGGATGATATTGGCAACACAGTTACGGTTAATGGCGATGCTACAGAGCATTAATAAGTGACTTCTTACTGTCGAATTTATTAAGCACCGCTAGATGTGTTTACAACAAGACGGTTCAACCGTACATATAGCAGGAGCCACAATGGATATCGTGAAGGAAGCTGCTCTTGGTTGCGTTATCGCCCGTTTTGTCAAATTGGCATGACCAGTAATTGCGCTCTATTTTATCATCCCAGACTTTCGGTCTACTTGAAGTCACACAGCCTCAAACAATCACAGCCCTTAAGGATAATATTCGACAGGATTGCGAACAGTTATCACCAGAAATTTTATGGAAAAGGCAATGAAACGGGTTCAAATGTGTATCAAATAACAAAATAAAAAAATTGTACAAGTCCAAATGAAAAGTTGAAACACGCAGAATAATTTCTTTTTGTAGTAAAAAATTTATTCAAAAACGAAATTGGATGGTTAATTTTGTGCCACCTGTTATGTATGTGTATTAAGGTAACTCTTAATATTAAGCGGCCCATGTACGCTTCAATTCAATTGTCAATTAAGTTTTTCAATTGAATTAAATCTTAGCCACACACTTCATAAACTGAATTGAAAGATTTTCATTCAACTATCAAATTCAATGAAACTAAAGACAATTTTAAAAATATTTACACAATTTTACAAATATTTAAAATATTTACGGACTGTTCGCTGATAGCGAATGAAAATGTATGCGAAATAAAGCTAGTCAGTCATATTCGAATCAATTTGGACTTGTCTATGTCACTATTATTCGTTCGCATGCAGTTATGTATTTTAATTCAATTTTGACACTTCGTTCGCATGGAATAAAGTTAGAAAAACCCAAATCAAATTTTTTTTTCGCCTAGAATACGAATGAACTTATTCTTTTGACATAGGCGAACTGGCTGTTAACGTTTTCTCTGCAAAAAATATACTATACATATATAGTACATATACATATACAAATATACATTTTGACAGCTGATCAGGCGACTGTTGAGTCGTGAGCGTACAGTCGAATTGAAATAGTTATTAGCCAACTTGAAAAATTAAAATCTTTTGATTTTACTTCAACCAACTCGACAACTGCCAAACTAACTAATCAATTGCCAAGGCTGCACACACTTTGATTTAGACAACAGCCGACTCAGTTGCCAATTGAGTTGAGACGTGTATGGGGTGCTATAGGTGATGATATTGAAAATTGTTTAAATCGTCAAAGTTTACACATAAATTGTATACTTATTCGATTCTAGCATCAAAACGAACCCCAAAACAGAATTTAAGGGTGAAAAACAAATACTGCTTATAAAAATTTTGAAATAAATAAAACTTCTTAAAAAAATATAAAAAAATTTTTATTATTATTTTTTTTTAATCCTCATATTCTTGTCATTTGATATCATTATAAATCAAACATTATTAAATACCTAAAATCTTATAAAAATCAAATAAAGAAGGAAAAAACTCAAAACGAAAGATTTAGTTCTAAACAAAAAAAAAAAAAAAAAAAAAAAGAAAGAGCAATGATCATAAATCTTGCCCAAAGAACCAAAACGAATCTTAACGAAGGGAGAAGTCATTTAAAGATTTAAATTGTTTTCTACAAAGTAAATTTAAATACAAAATTTGCACAAATAAACTACAAACATGGAAAACAAAATCTCTATAAAAATTAAAATCGCTTATTTTGATGGCGTTAGGCGCATAAACACATTTAGAACGACATTCTGACACTCTTCTTATTCTATAGTGGTGGATCAACTAAATTCGAAATGAAGATATTCATGTCTTCCAGTTGTGATCAACAATAATAACTCAGGCGTTAAGTGTTGAATGATGAGTTATTGCAATAAAAGTGGCGGCTCTTAAGGCATGTTTACATGGTAATACAAAATATTTAGATTTTGTGGGAGCAAAATATTACGAAATTCTCTCCGTACTTAAAAAAAATTAACAAAAATGGGTTGTAAGTACTATTTATGTTTACACTTGTGCGATAAGTATAATCAAAGTATTATTATGAAAGTCTAATAAATTTACTGATGGTCACAACTCCACAACATTTACAAAAACAACATGCAATATTCTTGAGCTGCGATTGTTTGCTTTTGTGAATGTTGTACCACCTGCAGTAAATACTTGAAGTGCTGCCAATGCTGCAATTTAAAAATACACCTCTGATGTGATGAGAATACAGAGTTTTCTGAAATGGTTTAGAAAATAAAGATTTACCGACCGCTTGTCAATTTTTGCATTTGGATTTCTTTCATACTGAATACATTTTGTTTTTACACGTTAAGATTTCCTTTATTCTGCACATATTTTTGACAGATCTAAATACTTGTATTACCATGTAAAGGTGCCTTTAGAATTATGAGGATGATTTCAAGCCATAATTGTGGCTACAGCGGCAAACGCTTGTGTAAGATGCTCAGTTTGTTGAGGTGTTTTACTTTATTCGTTGTCGGCGAATATTTTGAATTTTTCTTATCGAAAGCGATAATTTCAGTATGCCAACATTTGTATTATAAAGTCGCTGGCGGCTCTTAAGCATTCAGGAGATGATCAAATAATAACGAGTGAATTTTTTGCTATTATCTTTTTGGCAACACTAGTTTTGACAGCTCACGCACGTTTTGTATCTTGTGTCACTGTCAAACATCTTCAGTTTGGTCTATAATTTAATCATGAATCGTCTTACAAACGAACAACGCTTGCAAATTATTGAATTTTATTACCAAAATGCGTGGTCTGTTAAGAAAGTTCATCGCAGGCTTCTATTCGGGCTATTGTAAAAAAATTTCGCACCAAATTTACATTGTTGGACATTAAACCACCAATACGCTTACGTAGAGTGCGAACTGAAGAAAATATCGCAGCCGTATCGGCCAGTGTTGGTGATGCCCGTGAATTATCGATTCGGCGCCGTTCGCAGCAGTTGGGCCTCTGTTACTCCACTACGTGGAAAATATTGCGGAAGGATTTGGGTGTGAAGCCTTATAAGATACAGCTGGTGCAAGAATTGAAGCCAAACGACCTACCACAACGCCAAATTTTTGGTGAATGGGCTCTTGAAAAGTTAGATGAAGATCCACTTTTTTATCCAAGAATTGTGTTCAGCGACGAGGCTCATTTATGGTTGAATGGATACGTGAACAAGCAAAACTGCCGTATTTGGAGTGAAGAGCAGCCAGAAGCATTGCAAGAGCTACCAATGCATCCACAAAAAACAACCGTTTGGTGCGGATTATGGGCTGGCGGCATCTTTGGGCCGTATTTCTTCAAAGATGATGCGAATCACAACGTTACTGTGAATGGTGAGCGCTACCGTGCGATGATAACAAACTTTTTTTTGGCCCAAAATGGAAGAGCTTGACTTGCATGACATGTGGTTTCAACAAGACGGTGCCACATGCCACACAGCACGCGAAACAATGGACCAATTGAGAGGCGAGTTCGGTGAACAGTTTATTTCACGCTTGGGACCAGTCAACTGGCCGCCCAGATCGTGCGATTTAACGCCTCTAGACTTTTTTTTGTGGGGCTATGTTAAGGCTAGTGTCTATAGCGACAAGCCCGCTTCGATTGATGAACTGGAAGCCAACATTGCCAACATTATTCGTGAGATACCGGCCGAAATATTGGAAAGAGTATGCCAAAATTGGACTAAGCGGATGGACCATTTGAGGCGCAGCCGCGGCCAACATTTGCAAGAAATAATCTTCAAACATTAAATTATATCGACCCAACTATCGATCCAAATAAATATTTCATGCATTTTTCTGAATTTTATATGTTTTTTTTTAATTTCCGATAGTTCTTATAAAATCACCCATTATTAAGCTCCATGTAGCTGGATGCAACCTCTTTTTTAACAACTACTAAACAATGAGCAACCACTGATTTAAAATTAATTATATAGTTCATTAAATTTCTCATGAGATAAAATACAGTAAAAGTAAAAGTTTATAAGCCACACCGCTTATAGTAGAATTAGCGATTTAGTCCAAAATGTGCAATTTTTTGGCATTAATAAATAAAATACCTGCAAAATATTTGTTACATAGTCCATTAGCGCTATAGTCCATTTCCGCTTATATTCCACCTAGATGTGGTGTGAAAAAACTTAATTTCATGCAAGTTACTAAAGATATAATCCAAAATGCAAATTTAATAAAAATTTTCCTAGACAAAAACGGGGCACAAAAATGCAAAACTTTTTTATATTTACATACTTAATTTCTGACACATGTTTGCAGTGTTAAATGTGTTTTTTTTTTGTCAATGAGAGCATTGAAATATCTGCTTTCAAATTTTCTATAGTCAAAATAAATTATTATATGCTAATTCATTTATAAGCCAAAAAGTGGCTTATATAAAAATCTAACTATAGTCCAATTCGTCTTATAGTCCACAAAAAGCGTGCATTTGAAGCAGTGGACTATAAGCGAATTTTACTGTACAATATGTTTGTGTAAAAAAGTAATCAACTCAGCCAATAAGATTTGTATAGTAGAAATCGCTTAACAAAAATTATAGTTACATATATAAGTATTTTTTAAAAGTCTTTGATCGCCTGCTGTTTTCATTGTGTTTTTCCTCCATTAGTAGCATGTGCTCTTATGCGTTATGCGTCTGTGATATCGGTATTGTTTGGTGTGGTCTTTTGCACAAAATAGTTTATATGACGATAATTGATGAAATAAAAGCATATGTGTTTATAATGGATGTGTTCCTAGGAATACAATAAATTGTTTATCTTAATTACGCATAACGATTGCGTATCTTTTCCCTCTGTCATCACATGCTACACGTAAGAAAGTGTGTAGTTGGATGTGTGTAAGAAGCGATAAAGCGCCAAATAAAACCGAAAAAAATTATTCAACAATTTGTTTTGGACTGTAAAACATTTCATTTCAGATTTTATAAAAACAGCGATAAAAAATATGACAAAGTTAAAAATATATAATTTAAGTTTTAATTTTTACTTATTTCAAAAACAACAAATCGACTATTCGCTGGGACATGAAATTGACTGTATAAAATCCGACAATGTATATATATATATATATATTGTACTAATACATTACATACTACGATCTAGCACCGATTTCTCACAAGATCCCTTTGAAT
This sequence comes from Thecocarcelia acutangulata, assembly GCA_914767995.1. Taxonomy (NCBI): domain Eukaryota; kingdom Metazoa; phylum Arthropoda; class Insecta; order Diptera; family Tachinidae; genus Thecocarcelia; species Thecocarcelia acutangulata. Next base: position 30,163,271 of record OU612094.1, on the reverse strand, counting down.
CACGATTTTGAAAAATTACATCTTCTGACACGTCAAATAAAATCATATTTCATAGAAATAATAAAATCTGGCAGTTTATCCTTGACAAAATTTTATCAATTGTTGCTTTGCACGTTATGGAGAAAGAACGCATGTTTCTGCAACGTGTTCACACAGACTTTTCTCAATCACACATCGACGTCGGTAGCGTACGATCTTAACTGACGATAGACCAACTCCTCAGGGTGAATTATTTACGATTCGCCAGCGCCCCCGTGTGGCTTGCAAGGCTTACATAAGTCGCAACTTCTGTCATAAGTTGGTAGCCATATGAAGAGACCTCCTGTTCAAGAGTTCGGGCCTTTTAATCTCTTCCAAACAATAGCATGTCGGGAGGTTTTTAGCTCCCAAAAACCGGCATTGCGCCATAGTTATCAGAGAAACTAATTCCCCTTTCTGCGATTTAAGGTTTAAATCACAGGTCTTGTTGCTATCCCTGTTCTGTGTATTAACCCTTATGAGGGTTTCGGAAGTCCAACACAACAGAAGTCATGTGTATTCCTCCAGTATTATATGCTACAACAAACGAGGACCACCTATAATTCTATGCCCCATAAAGTAGAGCGACCTATTTTGCTGTACCTCAAGACAAACCTTCTTCCCGGGGGAAAGCTTCAGATAAGTTGCAGAACTCTATAATCTAGAACCTCTTGGAAGTATGCAATTAAGCCTGGTGAAGGTTTAGAAATTCTATCCGCAACCTAAGTTTTACTTGGATTCCTTAGTTTTATTTGCCCCAAAAAATGAGAAACTCCTTGTGTTCCAGTTTGGAATACACCAAGGCAAAAAATTCATCCCTTGGCAAGGTATCACGGTTTTATGATTCCGAGCTACTTCAGCAGTCTAACTCATAAAAATTCAATGAAGAATATAATATAATATTTCTTTCTAACAAGAAAGACAACCTTGTCGAACATAATCTCGCAGCAAAAGTTTATTTAAAAAAGTCATCATTGACGATTTGCTTAAACTATATACTACACTGAAAAAATTATGCGTCATATATTTAATGAAACTGTTTCATTAAATTTTTTTCATTAATCCAATGAAAACTTTTCACAATATGCATGAAACTTCATATATATTATGAAATAGTTGCATCAGAATGGTTTCATTAAGTTTCATAGTTTCATTAAAAAAAATCATTGGATATATGACTACAACAAAATTGAATTTTTTTGAAATTCTTTGAATTTTGGTAAGACATATTAATGGGCATTTAAAGGGTGTTTTTTTAAGCCCGATAGAACTTGAAATTGTAAAAAATAACACAAAAAATTAAATTGTAATCAAAATTTTTTTTTATTCGAAAGATCAATACGTGACATTAACATTTGAAAATGATTTCGGGCATATGGGCACCGCGGCTGTTCTTGACGAAGCGCATTCTGGACGTCCAATTTTGGGCCACTTTTTCGAGCACTGCTGGCCGTATGTCACGAACAACACGAACAATGCTGGCCTCCAAGGCGTCAATTGACAGGTCCATTTCTCGAAATCAACTTATCGCCAAATTTTGATTTCAGTAAGTCGATGGTTGCGTTCGCCGTATGGCACGTAGCGCCATCCTGTTGAAACCACATCTCCTCCGGATCAATGTCATCCATATTTTCAAACAAAAAATCATTGATCATGGTGCGGTAACGATCTCCATTGACCGTAACGCGAGCTCCGGCCTCATTTTTGAAGAAATAAGGTCCGATGATGCCACCAGCATGAAAACCGCACCAAACAGTGCATTTTTCTGGATGTAATGGAGTCTGTAGGGTCTCTTGTGGATTGGTCTCACTCCATATGCGGCAATTTTGCTTATTAACAAACCCGTTAAGCCAAAAATGCGCCTCATCGCTGAACACAATTTTGCGATAAAACAACGGGTCAGTTGCCAACTGCTAAATTTGGATAATTTCGTAGCGTTGTTCAAGCGTGAGTCTATTCATGATGATTTGTCAGAGTATACTGAAACAAATAAAAAAAATGTTTCATCAAAATTTAATTTTTTGTGTTACTTTTTACAATTTAAAGTTCTATCTAGCTTAAAAAAACACCCTATATTAATCTTAAGTTTAAAAAATTTTAAGTTTCTTTTATTAAAATGTAAGTTTTATGAGTTTCATAATTCCAATGAAATAGAATTCATCAGATCAATGACAAATAAATTTCTGGCTACCGAACTTGGGTATGTATGTACATATGTATGTGCATGTACTCAAATCAATATAATAATAGTTAAAAAAATTGAAGTCATTTGAATTAACAAAATCTGTTTTATTTGCTGAATAAGTATTCACATTTCCGTTTATCATATTTAGTTACAATTTCACAAAAGCAAGGAATAGTATTGTTTGTGTAATCAAATAAAATATCAATGAATAAATGAAATAATCCCATTGATCTTATTACGTACATATGTGAAAATATTTTATTAATGTGTGTTATGATATTATTTCATTAAACAAATGTAACTATTTCATTGATGTAATGTAAATTTTTCAGGTGCTCAATGAATAATAAAATTAGATAAATGAAATAACTTCATTGACCTTATGAAGGAGTTTCATATTTTCAATGAATATATTACATTAGTACAAAGAAGTTATTTCATTAAATAAATGTTACTTTTTTCATTAATTTAATGTACAGTTTTCATGTGCTTTATGAAATTGATTCTTTGATCTAGAGAAATTATTTCACTAATCATATGATTTGTCTTTCATACTTTTAATGAAAATAAGTCATGTTTCTTATTAAAATGTTTCATTACTTTTATGAAGGTTTTCATTAAAATAATCTAATGAAATTTGTTTCATTATTTCTATGAAAAGTTACAATGGTTGAAAAATAATGAAAAAATTCATAGAAGTAATGTCAAAATTCAGAGAATTTCTGAACAAAATTTTTTCACTGTATATATAAAAAAAATCATATATGTTTTCTCAAAACTTCATTAATCATTTAAAAAGATATTATTTTGTATAAGCTGTTGGCGTAATTTATTTTATAATTCTCATTTTCTTTTTCATTTCTTTTCAGGGATGATTAATTTAGGATTGCTTGTGTCTGTACGAATATCGAAGGATCCTCCGTGCGTACATATTTCTATCAACAAATAAATATGTGTCTGCCCTTAAGCTAATTTAGAAATGCCAGGCAATATAATTCTTCACCAAAGTAAACAAAAAAAAAAAACTAAAATAAAATTGATCATTTTTATACAGGAATTATGGAAAATTAAACCAAATACGGTTGCAACCACTTAAAATATTAATATTACTATAAAACGAAAAACAAATTAAAAACAAAAAATTTTCTAAAATAAATTTAAAATATACGAGTATATACATAAATATCTAGATTAAAACATACATACATTATTAAAGAGTAGAAAGTGAAATAAGTTGTAGGAGAAATGAAAACTAATCTTAAAGTCATTGTTAGGTTTTGTTTTTTTGTTGAAAAGTACAAACTTAAATAATATTAAAATTGAAATATTATCTACGATCTCAGTAAACAATTAAAATTATAATGGAAAGAAATAATCCGAAAAAAAACAAAAAATTAAACCCTATAAGGATTATGGTTCAATGGCTGGCAATGTAATAAATTTGTTGTATTATTTATTTTTCTATGGAGTAGGGATGAAACGATACGAGTAAATACAAGTAAATACTCGATACTTTTCTTTCGATACCAGGTAGTTTTGGTATCGATGCTTTACTATCGAGTACCAAGTAGGTATCGGTCAAAACTACTAGTTTCGCTCAGAAATACTCTTTTCTTATTGACAGGCAAAAACCTGAGTTGGTCATTATTTTTAACAAAAAAATTATGTTTGTTTTCAAAGTTTTTATAAAATAAATCCATGCAACCCGGGCATGCAAATGGGACTACTCAAATCGGATGTATGGTTGCATTTCTTTAAAAAAAGGACGGTAAGATTGCGGCCACGATCTTGAGATACTATAATAAATAGTCCAGTTACTAAAACCATTCGAATTTGTCACTAAAAAATCGGCAGGCCAGGATTATGTGACTGCCCACTTGGGTTCAGTCTGCTCCCGTTGTGTTCTATGGATGCGATCTCAATAGATGTACATATCACTGGTTTAGAACCAACGCGAAGATCGAATAAAGGATCCACATACATCACATTCCGATAGTTTTTCTTTGGAAAAAAACAGCTTTTTAAAAAAAAATCTATAAAAATCTGCCAAATACAGATAAATCTACAAGTTCGGCAACGCTGGTTGTGTGTTGATCAGCTGGTGCTGTCACCTTTCGAACGCCGCCTTGAGCATAACTGCTACAATCCTACAGGGAGAATGTGAATTGTACGAAAATATTGAGTTATAAAAAAATTTTGTAGAATTAAATCTAAATTGTTCAAATTGTAAATAACTAAATTTAAATGAAATATATGTGTAAAATGTAGTCAAACAAATTAGTGTATAAAAAAGTTTATCTAGTATGTATCTATCAACCTGTGAATGTGTTTAAGGAAAAATATGAGCAAAAAAAAAAAATTCCTAAAATTAAGATTAATAAAAATTAAATACTTTATGTGCTGTTCATAGATCGCAGACGAGCAACTCATCTAGAAAATTTGTATGAATGTTACTCAATTTATTGAGCGATTGTCATACAAATTTTCAAGACGAGTTGCTCGTCTGTGTTCTACTAACAGCACATTAATATACTTTCTAAATATATAACAGCTAGAATTTGGCGTAAAACAAATACTTTAGAAATTTATTAACTTATGAAAATTATCAAAAGTGTGCAACGCGGAAACAAAAATTTTATTGGCCAATAAAAATCATAGGGCAGATAAAAGTTTTTATTCCACTCGCGTATATTTTAATTTGTGCTCGAGAGCAGTTTTAATTTAATTTAATCATTTAATACAGTGTGGCGCAAAAATAACCTTCCGATAGTTTTTTGGCTGTAATTTAAAAAAAAAATGAAAAACTTTGATTCTTCTTGTGGATTATTTTTATTTGGTCATTTAATTTTTTTACATCAAGTCGAAAATATGATGTCATGTAAATGGCCGCCGGCACAGTTGATTGTCATTTAAGCCCTTTTTATAGCATTTTCCATCTCATTGGCCAAAACTTCTGGCGATAGGTCCTCACATCTTTAACGGATATTGTCTTTAAGAGCTGCAAGAGTCTGACACTTGTCAGACTCTTGCAGCTCCCCACAAAAAGAAAACTGCAGCGGTCAAATCAGGCGATCTTGCTGGCCAGTGCAAATCGCCAAAACGGGAGATTAGGCGTCTGGAAAATGCATCCTTCAGCATACCGATTGTGGCAGATGCAGTGTGTGCCGTAGCACCGTCCTATTGGAACCACATGTTTTCCAATCCCAATTCATCAAGTTGCGGCAAAAAGAACTCGTTGATCATTGCTCTGCAGCGCTCACCATTCACAGTAACCGTTTGGCACGCAACGACTTCTAAGAAAAAAGGTCCGATGACTCCTCCAGCGAAAACTGCACTTTGAGCGGGTGTAATGGCTCTTCGTGGGTTACACGCGGATTTTCAGTGCCCCAGAAGCGTAAATTTTGCTTATTTACGTACCCGCTAAGATGGAAATGGGCCTCATCACTCATGATTATTTTTAATGAAAAATCAACTTTCTCTTGGGGTCAAATAAATAGTCACCAATATTCCGCGTTCTGGAGCAGTGTAGCGTAACATTGTTAACATGTATTTCGCATGTGTTTACTACACAATTGTCAAAACAGAACTGACATTAGGGGCCAATCGCAAAATTTATAGCATTTTCTGATAGGACGATTACTTTTGCGCCACCTTGTATATAATTGCTTAAACATTTTATTTAAAGTAATTCCGTTCTTTATCTCACTCAATATGTTTCTAGATGGTTGTGAAAAAAATTCCAAAATATTAAAAAAAATATTTCGAATATATAAATTTGTTTGCGGTCACTGTTTTCTTCGACTGCAATGACGTGGTGCATCATGAACTCTTGCCACAAGGTCGTACGGTAAATAAGGAATACCACCTTGAAGTTATGCGCCGTTTGCGCGAAGCAATTCGCCAGAAATGCACTGTATTGTGGAAAAAACAATCACGGATTTTACACTATGATAAAGCACCAGCTCACACATACATAGATGCTTGTGCGTGAGTTTTTGTCCAAAAACAAAACCTTTATCATGCCTCAACCACAGTATTGATTGGACTTAGCCCCCGCTGGCTTTTTCCTCTTTCAAAAACTGAAGACACAGATGAAAGGAAATCGTTTTGCTGCGACTGAGGAGGTAAAAGAAAAATCGAATGTTGGCGATAGCAAAAAACGCGTTTCAGAAATGTTTCGAGGATTGGAAAAACGCTGGCTTAAGTCTATTATATCTGAGGGGAATTACTTTGAAGAGGACAAGATAGTTATTGATGAATAAATAAATAATTTTTGAGAAAAAAAATTAGAAACTCGGTTACTTTTTGATCAGCCCTCGTTTATGTTATGAAAACATCAGTTATTTCTTGCTTTTTATTGCAAACTCATTAGTTTTCTTATAGTACCTTTTTACCTAAAGTTTTAGAAAAGTAATTTTTAATACATAAGGTGTGTTCCACGTGAATAACGAAACAGTCCGAACTAGTCCACAGTAGCCCAAGAGCGCTCCACGCAACAATTTTTGTGCAATTTTGAGAGAAAATGAGAGAGTATTTTTTTCATTTCCTATAAGTTCGGTCTAGAATTGAGTAAACAGCTGTTTTATGTTTACATACATATGAAACTGAAAATGTAAACAGAAAATTTGCAAATTGGAAAAAAGTTTTTGTGTAAAAATTAGTAAAAAGCAAAATAGAAGTTTACCCAAACTAAAAATACCCTTGGGAAGCTGTAAACAGAACACGCAATTGTTGTTTGACTTTTCATTTTATAAATATTTACTATAAAAATCTATTGAAAATTTGAAATTGCTTTTAATTACAGCTGTTTCTAATAATGCAAATTAATTACAGCAAATTTTAATTACAGCTGTTTCTAATACTGCAAATGTTTTGCTTATATGATGTTATGCGTTTTAAGCGTCTAAAATCACTAAAATATACTTTAATCTCAAAAGTAAGCAGCACTAGTATTGCAAGATTGTACAATTGTGGTTTTTTGCGTTCCGGGAGTTTTCGGTAAAGTTTGCAAATTTTGAGAGTATTTTGCTTTTTGCTCTCATTAGTCCGAACTAGTCCGAGATCTCGTGAAACACACCTATATTTTGGTTTACACGTTATAAGCGATTATGTCATACGTACATATCGCTCCTTTATTGCAACATAGTCATAACGCAAAAAAGCTTGTTTCGAGAAAAACAAATTTCAAATTTTTAGTTTCCATACAAGTCTTAGAAAAAATGTTTAGAAAATATCTCCTAAAGGAAACAGTTGAAAGATAATTTAAATAAAATTTTGGCTCAATGTAAAAGGTAGTACTGTTAACAATTCTGCATTGTTAACCCGAAAAGCTCATTTTTTGAGATATGACTATGTTGCAATAAAGAAGCGATATCTATATGTTATATCGTGCAGAATTTCCTCAATCATAACAAAAATTCTGCCTTACATTTTTATTGCCAACTAAATACAAAAAAATAAAAAAATTTATTGAATTTTTGTTGAACTTTATAATTATATTGAAATAGCAAATTTGTATTGTAAAAAACTCCTTCTTAAGAAAAAACTTAAGAAAGGAAAAAACTTCAATTATAACCCGTTGTACAAATGTACAAACCAAAAATATAAAAAAAATTTATGAATATTTTTGTACAAGAAAAACTTTTTTTTTTGCCGTAATTTTTTTCCTTTTTCAAATTAAAATTTGAATTAAATTTAAGCATATTTTGTTTACACAAATTTATGTTAATATTTAATACATTTCTATATGTAAAAAAAATAAATTAAAATAAACACAAAAACTCAAATGTCATGTAGTAATTTTTGCTTGAAAATATTAAACAAATTATTACAGAAACATATAAAAATAATTAAATGATATTTGTCCTGTTATTTGTAGCTTTAAATAATCCTAATAATGTTTATAGTTTGAAAGCAATTAAACTCAATTAATAATAACTAAATATAATTTTTTACACAAATTTATGTAAATACTTTATACATACATACACACTTAAGTATGTATGTATTTGTAAAAAAAAATTTATGATTACAAGCAGAAAACATTCAAATGTCATATGTAGTAGTTTTTGCATAAAACTTATTCGAAATATTATAGATGCATATAATTATATGGCATTAGAAATTGAAATACTTGTTATTTGTAGCTTTATTTAATAATCTTAATAATGTAGTAAAGTTTTCTTCAAACTTTGTTTATAGTTTTGGAACAATTAAACTAAATGTCAATGTAACAAAAATTTTAAATTAATTAAATGTGGCTTGAGATAGAAAAAATCTTACATTATAATAACAATTAATAAAAAAAAAACAAATGTAAAATCAAATTTGAAGAAAAAACAAACATAATTACAATAATAAATGTGAAATGGTTTTAAATTGAAAAAAAGAAAAAAGTGTTTTTTATTAAAAAGTTTTTTGAGACAAATGTGCCCAAGTGAGTATAACAACATTCTACAGGCGCCCAGTTCTTAAGCATCAATCACGTTTAATTTTTATGTTTTAAATTAGGATCAGTACGCAGAGAACGAACCCAACAATCGCTTTGAACTACACTCAGCGAAAACCCGTCATAGCTGTAATATACTTTAACATCAATTCAATGCCAAATGTCCTCATTTTCGACCTAATTACACTTTTCATCGCAGTGATGTCAACCATTACACCAGTTGCTACACTCATAGAAAAAACCATCTTCATTTTGATGACGACAGGTCATCAGAACTGTGACATCAATAGTATGTAAAAAGTCAACAGTGTTATGAAAATTAACATCAATCTCAATCACAAAAGTCATCACACAATTTTGTCATATATTGAGTATCATCAATGCTACAACTGTGGTGACATCAATTCAATGATACATTTTATTAATAGTTAAAATTCATCTAATTTGTCAAAATTGATTATAAAAAAACCTAAATAGTGTTTTAATATCTTCTATTTATTGTTCAAAAGGAATTAGGTTGTTAAAATTATTATTTTGAAATTTAAATTCATTTTTATGAAGTAGAAAAAAATGCATCATATTAATGACATTTAGTCATTATATGCGACGCTAGCTACATAAATATGATGACAGCGTAGAGAGTAAAATAAAAAGAAGAACTGCGTAGTAGAGAAAGAGAATATTTCCTCATACACAGCATGCACACAGTTAAAATATGATAATGCGCCACATAGACATTGTATTGATGGCAGGAAGTCATCAAAAGTATTATTAGAACATTTTTAATTCTCATTGATTTCTTAAACATGGTAGAATATAAAGTTACGTATATGAACATATTTTTGAAATCATTATACTGAACCCGAATTTAATGTTGATAATAGCGTACCATAGTATTGATGATATGTCGTCATCAAATTTACTTCACGTGCTAGTTTTCTGATGTTAATGCGCTATCACATCTGATGTTAGTGCGCCATTCTATTGATGATATTTTGTCATTACATTGACTTCATTTAGTAATTTCTTCTTTATTGGAGTTTCCTTGCATTGGTGTGAGCATGTACATCAAAAGTATTCCGATAAAGCATCTCTATGATGTCAGTGTGACATTCCATTGATGAAATAATTTTCATAATTGTCGTTGTTGATAATTAGAGCAACTGTCATGGGGTCAAAAATGATGACATTTGGCATTGCATTGGTGTTAAAATACATCACAGTTATGACAGGTTTTCTATGAGTATAGTTATTATTAGCTATAATTATGACAATTTTTTCATCACTGAAATGCCATACTGGCATCGTGGAAAAATTTTATCGGAATACCTGTCATAACTGTAATATACTTTAACATTAATACAATCCTAAATATCCTCATTTTGACCACATGACACTTTTCATCGCTGTGATGTCAATATACATCAATTGTTCTAATTATCATTAGCGGCAGTTAAGATAATTATTTCATCACTGAAATGCCATACTGACACCATGGGAAAGTTTTATCGGAATACGTTTGATGTGATCAATGCAATGGCACTGTACTATCGAAGAAATGACGAAATGAAATCTATGTAATGACGAAATATTACCAATAGAATGGCACACTAACATCAGACCAACTATAATTCGGATTCTATTTGATGTAAAAATCTCCTTGACGTGATGGCTACTTATGTCCGCTTCGGGACATAGAAAGTTCGTGGTCGTAACTGCCTGACCAGCCTCATTTTGGAAACAATACCAACAATACCAATGCCGCCATCGCACAAACCACACCAAACAGTCACTATTTGTGAGTGCATTGATTATTCGACAATCACTTTTGGATTATCATTCGTCCAAATGTGGCAATTCTGTTTATTGACGAATCCACTGAGGTAAAAATGTGCTCCATCAGTGAAGATGATTTTCTTGGAAAATTTATCATCCACTGTTGCCATTTCCTGCAACCATCCTGATCACTGACGATGCATAGATTGGTCAAGAGGCTTTAGTTCTTGATTCAATTGCATCTTGTAAGCATGTACATACAAGTATATTATTTATGGATAATGTTCATTAACGACCAGCTTGAGAGGTGCAATTTGTGAGCACAACGACCAGTTGAGGTGGACGGTTCTTCAGACACACTATCGCGATCAGCAGCAATGTTTTCTACAGAACGAGCTGTACGAGCGTACACTGGTGTTTTCACATCCCCCACAGACCCGATTTGCTAAAATTTTTGCACGATTCTTCCGATTGCATTTTGATAATAAGCCTGAATAACTTTAACGCCTTACTCAATTGTGTATCTTCCCATGGTTCAAATTGAATTAGTCTGAAATTGAGAAATGTTGAATGAAATGCAGAATATCGGCCCTTAAAATTTCATTATATGTGCTACACTGTTTAGTAGCTATTCGTTGTAGCTAAATTCTTACATTTTCAAGCAAAAGTTTTTCGTAACTCAAATGAAACTTTTTCGTAACATAAATACGTATGTTGTAAAAAATAATACAGTGGTGCTATACAAAATTTTCGCTCTATTATTGGCTACACAAAATTTTCGCTCTATTAATGACGATTTCATAACCAAAATGAAACTTTTCATGATATTAACGAAAGAATGGTGAGCAAAACGGTTTCATTCCCATAACGAAGAGTTGATCTTTGAATGCAGGTGCTGAGTACACTTGATTTTCAATATTTATTCCTGAATTTTGGGTGTCTGCCCAATTTCTACAGTTTTGCTTAATCACACGCTTCTTAAGATGCAAATGCGTTCTATCGCTCAAAAAAAAAATTAAATAACTTTGGTTCTTTATTGCGTATGTGAGTCTTTCTCTCATAAACTTCTCAAGATTTTTAAAGATAATTTTGCAAAAAAAAACTGAAGGTTTTTAAATCATTATCGTAAAGCGATATCGACATAAACGACCCTTTTTTGCAAAGAAAGTTTTAATTTAGTTATTTTATTCTATGAAAAGTGTCCCCACGTCAAAACAGTAGAACAACATTTAAAAAGCATTAGTCATTTAAAAAATTTCAAGTTTAAATTTAATTAAATATTCTACTAAAAAAAGAATCCAACAGTAAATCCTTTTTGTATCGTATTAGAAGAAAATTTACAAGTTGTGAAAAACGTTTTGATTATAAAAATTGCTAATGGTGTAAAATATGGCAAACGTGACTGTTTCTCTCTTTCTCTCTCTCTCCCTCTGGGAGAAAACTCATTTTATTTGTATTAAAAAAAAAGAAGCAAAACAGAGCCAAATCAAGAAAAATGTAAAAGATTTTGTGACGGAAAACAATAAACCAAGAAGTGGGTTTGTGTGGGTTGTAAAAATGTGCAGTAGTTTAGTTTTAAGAACAATTGCCATCGATTTAGTTTGAATACTTGCACTTGGTTTTTAACAGCCACTTCTCAAGGCAGAGCGGGAGTGCCATCACCTTTTGTCTTTCGAACTCATTCTTTAGTTTAGTTTTTTTTTTTTATATTTTATTTTTATTATTCAAGTTCCTTTTCTGGCATTTTTGTTGTGGAAGGAAAAAAAGTCGTAAAATCGTAACTCATATAAAGTTCATTTTTGTTAGTTATTATGCCGTGACTTTTTCTTCGTGTATGTATTTTCAGCCGTTAACACTATGACGTGAACAGCAATCAAAGATTGCCATACTACTGGAAATGGGCAGTGAAGAGCTATGGACACAGTGGGTTGGTGCTGTCAGAAAAGTTGATTATTTCAATTCATACAGGTTTCAAGAAGAAAATGGTTAGCGAAAAAGAATGGACATTTGGAGCAAATCTAGTTTTCAAACGCAGCTCCAACTGCAATAAAAAGTACATGGGGTGATAGAGAATTGGGAAATAATAAGAAAATATTAAATGACAATATAGGGGAAAACGCTTAGTTATGTAACGACGAAGTTTTTTTACATGAAATGCTTTTGTCACACATCGTCAAAGAATAACTCGGATTTAATAAAGTTGCCACTATGTTTTTTAATGAACAACTTTTATCGGAATTTCAGAATTTCTATTATTTTATTTATTGAATCTACATAAGAAATGTAATGACAATAAGTATTCAAGTCTTAATACCAAACAAAAAAATTGTGATTCAAGTCCTGCTAGTGCTGGACAAAAATTTATTTTTATGCGAATATTATTTCAGAATTCAGTCATCTATTTAGAGCTCTAATGGTAGCCAAAGTATCCCTGCTTCTCAAACGGGTATGACCACCAAAGTTAAGAATATTAACTGTAAGAGGATTTGGATGGAATTCAAGTTTGTTAATATATTTTGTCGCGTACTTCACAAATTCAGATTCGTACCATGCGGCATCTGTAATTCTACGGAGAATTCTATTTTGACTTCTTTGAATTTTTTCAATGTTGGATAAAATAAAAACAATTTTTATAAACAAAAACTGAAAATTATGAATCTAAAGGCTAAATCAATAAAAACACGTAAGAACGTTATATTCGGCCTGGTGGAATCATAAATACCCTCCAATTATACAGGATGGTTTCGGTAACGGCCATGGGGCAGATCCCTCCTCTTCGCCGTGAAAACTTAAACAAAAATTTTGTGGTTATAAATGGCATGGATCCAATTTCACGACTTTGGAGACTCTTACAAAAAAACTTTAAAAATATGCTGTTTGTTAGCGGTTGTGTTAGTTCTTCTTAGGGGAACTTTTTCCACCTGGTCCGATTTAACCACTTTCTTGGCCTGTGCTATTCTCTTCGTTTGGACTGTATCGTGTTTACCGCAGACAGACAGATGGACGGTCGGACGGACATAGTTAGATTGTCTTAGATTTCATGTGAATGACAAAGTGACTATACCCTACTCAAGGCGAATTTATAAGGTGAATGCAAGCGTAAAGGCGAATTCAGTACTGTGTATTTTGTTATTGTAAAACATATCGTGAATGTCAAAATCTAAATTTCAGCTGGGAAAAAATTTTATATAAACCTTAAATATAAACTTTTATAATTGTTTGTAGTTAAAATCACAGATTATATTAGTTTTTCACGCGCGAAAAACTTTGTAAACAAAAGAAAAAAAATTTGACAGTCTCATTGGAAAAAACGCGAGAAGCAAAAGATAATCACCTGAGCTGTTAAGTTCACCTAGTAATGAATTCGCCTTGATTCTACTATTCTTTTTTGGAAGGTATAAAAAAGTTGCTCTCAAATTATCAATTGCTTTTTACAATTTTGAAACGAATTTGAGACGCGCAGGCAAAAACGTTTTTATATTCGCTTTCGTACGAATTTGATTTCTGTGACAAATACACCTAATTATATTTAAAATAAAATTAAAAATTTTATGTTGAAGTAAATGCATGTTTCATACATTCAAATATCGAATTAAGTATAGGCAGCTTTAATAGAAAAAAAGTGGCAGCACATAAATGAATTCCGCCAGCTGTTCAACTTTCCATCCTTTCCTATAATTTTTCTGCATAAGCTAGTTTTAACTCGCTTTTTCTAGTTTTAACTCGTTGCTTAAGTAGTACTGGAAAGATAAAGCTAGTGCTACTACTTAAAGCTATGTAGCATAATGTAGATTATGCAGTTCACTCGGCCCACTGTGTAACAAACAATTTTTTCATAATTTATGTACATTTATATCCTCTTACGTGCTGTTCATAACACAGAAGAGCAACTCGCCTAGAAAATGTGTATGAAAGTTACTCAATTTTTTGAGTGGTTTCCATATAAAATTTTTTAGACGAGTGCCTTTCTGTGTTCTATGTACAGCACATTAATTAAACACCAATTTAAGCTATCTATTTCTTTTAAAAATAGTTTAAATAATTTAAGTTTTTATACAAAAGTTTTTATACAAAAGCAACAAATCGTGCACTTGGTGATTTTTTCAGGCAATTTAATCGTCCAAATGTGAGTGCAATCGGTAAAATCGCGTAAAAACCGAGAGCGATCATCATTGGTGAGCGATCATCATTGGTAAGCGATCATCATTGGTGTTTTCACATCAATAGGAGATGTAAAAACAGTAAAGCTCGTTTCATAGAAAATATTCCTGCTGTGTGCGATAGTGTGTGTAAAGAGCCGTCCACCTCAATTCGTCGTCGTGCCCAACAATTGCTGCTCTCACGCTCGACGTTGAGCACATTTTGCCATTTACTGTGAATGGTATTCGCTATCGTGAGATGATAACGAATTGGAAAATATGGATGTGCGCGATATATGGTCTCAAGAGGACGGTGCCACTTGCCACACAGCTAAAGAAACAATAGCTATTTTGCGTGACAAATTTAATGGCCGTGTTATCGCACGTGGTGGCGATATCAGTTGGCCACCAAGATCAAAATCATTTGACACCGTTGGACTTCTTTTTTTTTTTGGATTATTTGAAAGAAAAAGTGTACTTAGATAAACCAGCAACATTTCAAGAGCTAAATGGTGACATAAATCGGCACATCAAAGGCATAGGCGTTGTGATGGCTATTTGTTCCATACATAATTGAACTATACCAGTATTATCATAATAAAAAATTACAATAATTCCTATATACATAATTTGTGTCTTCAAAATTCAAAATCAACAACGGCCCTTAAAATTTAACTACCCTTTACAATTAAATCGATAATATATATATATATATATATATATATATATATATATATATATATATATATATATATATATATATATATATATATATATATATATATATATATATATATATATATATATATATATATATATATATATATATATATATATATATATATATATATATATATATATATATATTAACCTGCTGTAACTATATATCAAACTGCTTCTTTTTTGCGTGACTTTTTGCCTTTGACTTTTTACAACGCCTTTGATAGAACATGAATTTTACATATCAAGTAAAGGATTGTTCAGATTACTATCTTTAAATAAACCAAATAGAAACAAACCTTAATATGATAAAATCGAAGTTCCAACATGTTCATGGATTAATAGAAATCTTTTTGCAAATATTTATTTTAAATAAGGGAGTCAATTAAACTTTAAAACTCATTTCGTGATACTCATTCTGAGTATCACATTTGTTAAATACATATTTATCCCACAATTTATTACTTGCGATCCCATAGTAACTTTTTTCCACTTCCTTTTTAGTTTATTTTAGTTTTAACTAATGCTTGCCAGACTGTAGCATCGTAAAAAATATCCTTGGTTGGCAAAAAAAAACCTTTTTTTTGTTTTATTTGTGCGAATATTTTTCCTTCATTTCAGTAATTTTTACGATCATTGCTGCATTTGTATTTTAACGTGCATGTGACGTGTTTAAGTTGTATCCCTTAATGTTAAAACGGAAGGTTATCTGTTCAAAATATTCGCATAATTATATTAAAGGTTCTTAGATTTTGTTCTTTCTTTTGTTTTCAACTGCTGGATTTACCTTGAGGTTCTTAAGTTGCAAACTTAAATTTATTTCGCTTTAAATTTAATTTTAACGCTTGCAGCACAATAATAAAAACTCAACTAAAATAACAGCAAAGTTTGATAAATACAAAATAAAATAAATACTAAAGCATATCGTAGTGATATTATCACTTGTCCTGTCTTTTCCGTGAAAGCAAGAAAATTAGAGCGTGAAGGAGCTTGCGTTTTTGCATATTTAACTTGCTTAAGAAAAATTTTAAAAATATATAAAAAGTCACCTATTCAGGAAGAGAGTTTATACCCAGCGAACATTTCTATTGCAAAGTATTGTATTAAAATGTTAATAAACATACTCTTCACTATTTCCACGTCGACATTTTAAGTCATTATATTAACATGGCGATGCCATATAAGAAAATACATGCCATATAAGAAAAGACATGACTTTAAATCATAGTGTAAGTGCCATTTTTATAAAAGCTTTCTTAGAGCGTTTTCACATTCGGCAACTTAGTTGCGCAACTCTCTTGCTCAAGTCTTGTCGTTGTTGATGCGAGAGACAAGAGCAGCTTGAAGGGGGAGGAATTGCCAATATTTGAGTACAGACTTGCTTGTACTCAGAAATTCGTTTTGTTCGCACATTTGTGTTGTTTATGTTTTTGATATTTTCTTTTGTTTATTTTTTGGGCCGTTCAAAACATTAAGAAAATTGAAGTAAAACAAAATGAAAGTTGCGCAACTAAATTGCTGTATGTGAAAGCAAGTTTAAAAGAAAACAAATAAAAACAAAAATTAAAATTGCGCAACTAAGTTGCCAAATGTCAAACAAACAATATCTCTTGAAAAAGGCCTTTTTCTATGCGTGTGTCTTTTCAAATAGATCTATTTAGTAAAAGTATACTTATTTATATTCATTATTTTTCTTAAAAACTTTTTTCATAAAAATTAATTTTTACAAAACCAAATTTTGCTTTACTTCATTTTTCATTTTGTATCTTTAGGTTCAAGCAAATCCAAGTATTACTCAAATTCTTTATCCAATTCTCATTGTAAATAGTTGCCAAGACCCACACTACTTACACATGTACATATACAACAGATATTAAACAAGTCATTACTTAACTACTTCTTAGTAATGCAGGCGGTAAATACTGTGATATTGAAAAGTATGTTTTTAGGCAAGTTTTTAGCTTAGAATTTACAAAAATTAACACTTAGAAGGCTGTTTGACGTCCATAGAACACAGACGAGCAACTCCTCAAGAAGCTCACTCAATTTTTTGAGTGATTTCCATACAAATTTTTTTGACACAATAATATGCTAGAAGTATTTTGGCACAATAATATGCTAGAAGTATTTTGGAAGGAGTTAAGCCTTCTAATGACAAACGAGTTGCCGGACTTAGTAAACGTATTCGTATCAAAAATTGACATCGTTTAAAACTACTTTTACGAGTAGTTTTTCCCTCAATTTTATGTACTTATAAGTTCTAGTTTTTAATACAAACGCTAGCATGTGTTCAAATTGATCACGTTTTATTAATTTAATTCAATTTCTTTCACAGTTTCTTATCAGCGAAGTACTCGTATCTTGAACGCATAATTGCAATAAACTGAAGTGCTTTCTTAAATATTTCTTTTACTATTTGCTGTAATACTTAAATGTTAAAATGATGCCATTTAAAAGGAAACGAATATATGAGTGAGTGAGTAGTTGGCGAACGGGGAGAGAAAATCAAATAGATACAATAAATTTATTTTAATCTTTGCCACCGAACAGACACTTTGTTCATGTATTGGAAAATGTCATAAACGTTAAACGTTAATCGTTTATCGTATAAATCTCGTTTAAATAAATACGGAGAAGGAAGAACTTGGGCAAATATTTAACTTTAAAGCCAGTAGTGTGAGTGTGTGTGTGTATGTGTATTGAAATGCACTCAAGAAGAGAGGGATTTAAGAGAAGATGTTTGGTTTTTGAACTGAATTAAGCGTCACTACCAGCGTGGCCATTTTAGAATTTTTGCTGCTAAATTAAGCATTTCTTTTTCTGATTTAGCTGCAAATTTTCCATTTAGCAGTTAGCATTATTTTTAGCATTTTTCTTTATTTGAAAATCTATCCCCAATTTTTCTTGATTACACATTCAAATTTGCAACCCCGGCCATAATACAAATGAAAATTTAAATCTGGTATCACAACATTTATGTGTCAAGAACAGTTAGCGAAAAGCACATTAGAACATTGTTTCGTAGTTGCTACATAAACTTCTACCACCATTTAAGTTAAATATCAGAAAAAGGAGCTTAATATATAACAAAGAAACAAAATCAAAATGTTTATTGAAGATCACTGTAGTCATTATTATTTTATAGGTATTTCAGAAGTGAACAAAATAAATAGTGTAGCTGTAGACCCAATGTGCCCAGCCCTATGCACTTGATACTCAATTGTTTTTGTAAATGCGCTTAGCTATAGGGCTGTGCTCTTTAATACACAAATATTGCGCTCAGCACTAGCAATGAAAAATACACAAACAGCTTCGTCTTATATATTTTTTTGTCATTCTTCACTGCACACACACAAAAGCGAAGCAACAACACTTTCGCATGTTTTGCTGGTAAGCATTGACGACAGCGATTATCAGTGTGAATTTTGCTTTTGTAAATGTTTTGCTTTTTACAACAAAAATTATTAAACAAAAATAGTTTTTCCTTAAATGTATTGGTGTTTACTCTTCTTGTGGGCACCACTGCTGTAGACGAACATAGTAGTGGCTTTGAGAAAATCTCATGCCGACCAAGCACCAGCAAAAGGTAAAAATTAGATTTGTTTCGTTCATGAACGAACAGGTTAAATTTAATGGATTATCAACGGAGAGTTCCTTTTTTTTGGATTACATAAATTTTTATCTTGATTTATATTTTTTTAAATTCCTTAATTTATAAAATAGAAGATTAGGGTGTTCTTCATATGTTGGTCTCTCATTGTTTTCTTTACGTTTACGTTTATTTTAAAGAGCTGTGTTGATAAATGAACGAAGAACTAACCCGCAATAAGTATTGGCACTGTACTGTTCGCTCAAAGTGAACAACGGATCAGGCGTTTATAATTCAAGGAAAGTAACCTTTCACTGAAATGAACGACCCAGCGCAACACTACGTCCCTATTCGAGAAGTTCTATTCTATACATATCTATATTCTAAAATACATATCTATATTCGTTAAAGATGAGAGTGATATACAAGCAGAAAACATATGTTTTCTTTCACATCATCTGCATTCTAGAGTACCTCGTGACTGCATATTAGCCCCAATATTGTTCGACACCGATTTTACCGCACAAATTAACAATAAAAAATAAATTATTTGTGAAAAATGTAAGAAAATAGGTATTGATATTGACTATATTTGGCAATAAAATATATAGATATGTATGAAATAAACTATACATATGTATGAAACAAACTCTAAAATACATATGTATGAAACAAACAATTTAGAGCAATGGTAGAATTTATGTTTGCACATCCTTTTTTACTTTTCTTGCCTTCTTTAACAAATAATAATTACAAGCAATAATTTGGAAACGAACCTGAGCCTGGACAAAGAAATGAAAAGTATATAATTTTCTATTTTCACTATTTTTATTTTAAATTTAGTTTTGTGCTAGTCAGCTGCACAAAATTCCATTACCGAAATCAATATTTGTTCGCGCGTAATTTAGAATCTGACGATAACGAGCTGTCGAAAGTGAACGTTCGACGGCGACGAAGTGAAGGGTGAATTCTCGAATAGACCTACTAGTAAAGATATTTATACTGAGTGTTTATAGGGAAGAATTTTAAGAATTAAAATCAATTTAAAGCATTTTAAATAATTATTTATAAACAATTAACAACCTGTTCGTCGATATCAAAAGAAAATGTATGCGAAAGAAAGCTAGTCACTCACATTCGAATCAATTTGGGTTTGTCTATCTCACTATTAATCGATCGCATGTACGAGTACTTATGTATTTTAATTGAATTTTGGCACATCGTTCGCATAGAATAAAGTTAGAAAAACCCCAAATCAATTTTCTTTCGCCTAGAATGCAAATGATATGATATTTTCGCCATCGGCGAACTGGCTGTAAATTGTTAGCATTATTTTTTGGCGGCCTAGAATTCTTTTTAGCAATATTTTAAAACCAATTTAGCTGTAAAATATATTTTGATGTGGCCACACTGGTCCCTAGTGCAAAGAAAATTTACCTCTACTAATGCAATAGCCTTTTTTTCTTGAGGTTTGGTTGGTTTCAGTATGAACATTGTCACTTCTTAAAAATAATGTTGAATGTGATAAACCAAACCAACTACTACTGTAAGACGTTCTCATTCACAGTTGAAGATATTGGTGGTTTGTTGGCTTTTTGCTATTGGGTTATTTGGTTGTTTATTTGTTTGTTTGTTTTGGCCTTCAGCTAAACTTCGGTTATAATTTATTGTTTTTGTGGTCGATACATTCGGTGACCACGAAATTATAAGCAGAGGTTTGTTGTTGACAATAAAAGATAAATATTATTGTGCTAAATGTTTAATAATCGTGGACTTATAATTACGAAATACGATTAATATATATGTATGTATGTATGTATGTATGTATGTATGTATGTATGTGTATTTGAGCATGACCTACCTCAAAAGAAATTGACTTGTGTGTATGGGGCTAATTTAGTTATATAAAATATACACTCCAAAGCACGTGCTAGTATAATTCCATTCAGGGGTATAAATTCAAAAATCTTGTTTTTATTTCATATCAGATAAGATAAAGCGAAATGTTAAGCACACGAGTATACGAAGTGGAACAAAATTAATCATCCAATCATCACAATATCCATTGGCATCGGTATTCTCGGCAAAACGACCAGTTTATTTAGTTTTATCTTCGACCTCAACACACTAACTATATAACAGAAGAAGGTAGTATGCAGTGCATGGAACTGGAGCTGGAAAAAATGGTTTAGATGAAGAGGAAGCAGGGAATTGTGTTTATGGAAGCTTGACTTGAACATATTAATAACAATATAGAAAGACTAAAACAAATTTTATCACAGCGTTATAGTATTCGAATTAAATTAGTTAAAACTGATCAGTGCCCAGTGTGTATACGAGGGCTGATCAAAAAATAACCGTTTTTTTTAATTTTTCTCAAAAGTATTTATTTATTCATCAATAAGTATCTTGTCTCCATTAAAGTAATCCCCATCCGATATAATACACTTATGCCAGCGTTTTCGTTCAATCCTTGAAACATTTCTGAAACGCGATTTTTGGTATCGCCAACAGCTCCTGTTTCGATTTTTCTTTTATCTTCTCAATCGTAGCCAGCGTTCTCAACTTTGACATTTCAAAACGTACCAAAATGGGGGAAAAAACTCGTTATTTCAACAAAAAAAGCACCACATTTTGAATTTTCCTTTCATTTTTAAAAAACCTAAAATATTTTTATATTAAATAATATTTTTATATTAAAAATACGATCATATAGCTTTAAGCGACTATTATATAACTAAACTGGGTCTGAATGCACTACCTGATGTAATTTTTCTTTGCTTTTCTTTATTTATTTATTTTTTATCTATTTATAGAATATTCCCAATGTAAACTAACAATAAGTATTCAAATCTTAATGCTAGACAAAAAGTTTTATTTTGCGCCAATTACACATATATCGGAAATCGCCTATTCAATGCTCTGATGGTGGCAAAGGCATCCCTTTTTTTCAACCGAGTGTGACTGCCAAATTAAGTATGTTGCGCGCAAGAGGTTTTGGGATTGTAAACTTTTGTTATACAATGCAATTCTAAAGCCTGTATGGTACTACGGGATTCAGTTATGAAGCGGTGCGTCAATGTCAAACATTGAAAAAACTCAAAGGCGACAAAACCAAATTCTTCGAACGATTACTGCAGCTCCATGGTATGTAAAAAATTCACGAATTCATAAAGATCTGGGTGTTCCGCAGGTAAAAGAGGAATTTTCTAAGTACGCGTCACGGTATGTCAGTAAACTGGAACTTCACCCAAACCCTCTTGCACGCAATATACTTAATTTTGGTGGGCACACTCGGCTGAGAATAAGGAATACCGTTGCCACCATCAGAGCGTTTAATAGGTGATTTTACCGATATTGTCCGCGAATAATAAAACAATTTTGTCTAGCATTGGTCGGACTTAAGTAAACAACACATTTTTATTTATTTTTTTTTAATTTTGATATTTAGTTTTGAATACTTATTGTTAGCTCATTTTGAAGATTCAATAAATAAAAAAGGTTTAACAAAAAAAAAAAATACTCGTAGCAAAACGCTTTCCTTTCATCGCTGTCTTTAGTTTTGGGAGAGGAAAAAGTCAGCGGGGGACAAATCCGGTGAATACGATGGTTGAGGAATGATAACGATTTTGTTTTTGGCCAAAAACTCACGCACAAGCATGGATGTGTGAGCTGGTGCAAAGCCCTTGATTATTTTTCCACAATTCTGTGCGTTTCTGCGGAAATGCTTCGCGCAAACGGCACTTAACTTCAAGGTAGTATTCCTTATTGACCGTACGACCTTGTGGCAAGAACTCATGATGTACCACGCTATTGCTGTCAAAGGAAAAACAGAGAGAAAACCCTTCACATATGACCGAACTCGTCATGCTTTTTTCTGTCTTCTGGACGTTTGCACTGACATGGTTGGGCTTTGGTTTCAGTGTCATAGCCGTACACACTTGATTCGCCATCAGTTAGCGCCGTTTTTGAGGAACTCTGTATCGTCGTTAACGATATTCAACAGCTCCTGAGCGATGTACACGCGACATTGTTATTGCGCAAAATTTAGCTATTTTGGAACAATCTTCGCTGTCGCATGTTTCAACCCTAAAACATCCGTAAAAATTGTTTGGTATGAGTCAAACGACATGCCAACATCATCAGCAGCCTCTCTGATAGTGATTCGACAATTATCCAAAATCAGTTTCTTCGTTGCATCAATGTTCTCAGTGGTTTTTGATGTGCTCCGGCGACCAGGACGACATCTTCTCGGCCTTTCTTAAAACGGTTATACCACAACAGAACTTGTGTTCTGCTTATAGTACGCCACAGTCAACATTTCAAATGTGCTCAAACATATAATTTAATTTGTTACACAAAACTTAATACAGGTACTTTGATAAATTTTTTTGAATAGTAAAAAATCGAAGAGGACACTAAAACACGACTAACGTTTTTACCTGTCAAAAACAAGCTGACAATCCGAAATGGCTGATATTGCCAACATACGAGTATGCAATAGACATGTGTACCAACATAGCAGAAAAAAAAATGCGAAAATCGAATGTACGTAACACACGAAATTTTAAAATAACGGTTATTTTTTGACCAGACCTCGTATGTGTGTAACTCTATATATATCCAAACTACTTTTGGTTAAACCTATTTTGTTCTCATATATTTGTACAATTAAAAAACGGCAAATACGTTTTTTAAAAGTAAACTACACTGAAAAGAATTCATTCATTAATATAATGAATATTACATTAACCTAATGAAAATTTTCATTATTTTTCGGCCAATGATGGCCTTCATTGGACTAATGAATCTTGTTTCATTAAAAATTATGTAATGAATATATTCGTTAGATTAATGATAACTTCATTAAGTTAATGAAGCATGAATCATAATATTTATGAAGAGTTTACATTAAAACAAAGAAAATATTCATTAAATTAACGACTCAATTTCATTAGTTTTATGAATTTGGTACTTTAACATTAAGTAAAGCTTTAATTCCTTTAATGAATCTTCTTCATCATTCAAACGTAATTTTTTCATTAGGCCAATGAATGTGTTACATTATTTTTATGAAATATTTTCACTAGTGTAATGAACACATTTGTTGAACCAATGAAAATGTTCACTAATTTGGTGAAAATTTTCTTCGTTCTAACGAAATAAAATCATTAGTTTAAGGAAGAGTTGCATTATTCTAATGATCTTTTTTCATAAGTATTGTGCTACTGAAGAGAAACTAAACAATTTTTATTTTTATATTAAGCATAAAATAGTTTTTTATTGTTTTTTTGCACCCAGCCTTCAAAAATTTTTTATTACAAATCCAATGAAATTTTCTAATGAAATTATGAAACCTAATGGATCAATTTGAATGAATATTTTCATTAATGCTATGAATCTTCATTGATGGAACGTAATTTTTCATTAGAAATATGAAGCAAATATTTTTCAGTGTAGCTTAGTTTCATTTTAATCGGTTCAGTATTTTAGGAGTCATATGGCTTTTAATTCGTTACTAATATTAACAAATAGGCAAACATGTTTTTACAATCCTTTCTCCCCTTCTCCGAGTACTAATTCTTCTTTTATAATTGTTTGAAATTTATTTGGGATCAATTTTCTCTTAACAATCTCAAATAGTCTATTGATTCTTAGCGGTGTAGCTGCTTTCTACTCAACCTTCAATATTTATTTTGAAGCAAAGTTCGTCTGTCTGATTGCTGTTTCCTTTTCGTGACGGAGTAAGATGTGGCAACTTAGACATAAATATCTTCATTTGTTCTTCTGTTTATAAAACTGTTGATATGAATTTAAAACACAAATACAAATTGTTGTATTATTTATTAAATTCGGCAAAGACCACGACTTTCAAATAAAGAAATTGTACATTTTTTTTTATTATTCAAAATTTCCATATGCGGATGGGTGTGCGGGTTTTGTTGCTTAAAGAACCATTCAAACGCATTTTATCCGGTATCTTTGTAGTTTTATTCCCAAAGGTATTATTGCCAAAATTTCATAAGTAAAAGAACAACAATAGTTTCCTTAAACAAAAGGAATAAACATGTCTAGAATATTCAGTTCTAAGTAAACTTTTCAAATAGTTTTCGTGTTTATTAAACACAACATATCCTGTTTTGTTTTCCATTTTTCTTTTTTGTTTTTGTTGTTGGTGGAAATAAATATAAAAACATATGTTTGTGTATTGATATAAAAGTTTTTGCGGTTATATGTTTTCAACTTGAATTAAACAAAAACAATAGCAAATTAAATTGTATAATGAAATAGTTGCTAAAACGAGTTAAAATAAGAAATTCTTACATACTCGTATAAAGTTAAAGCACTTTAAGTTATCAAATGAATTAAATAATTTATTGAATGTATTAAAGAATCGTGGTGGGTAGTAGGAAGCAAATAAATTTGACACATTAAAATATATTTGCGCAAAATTTAACCTCAGGCCTTAAAACTATGAAAATTATAGAGTAATAAGTAGTAATTGTTGTTGCAACTATTTTCATGGATAAAGGGCATGTACTTCCTACTCGCTAATAACCGTTACTTTAAAATTTCGTGAGATGCGTACTCGTATGTTCGATTTTCGTATTTTTTTCTATTTGTGTTGGTACACAAGTCTGTTATACAGGGTGGCTGATGAAAAGTGCTACAAAAAAAACGTAATAACTTATTTTCTGTGTAACTAACCTGTTCCATTTTTATTGTGTTTTATAGATTGATCTTTAAATTTAGCTAAAGTGGAGAATTGGAATAATGAGCTAACAATACGAGTTAGTATTCAAATCTTAATACTAAATATCAAAATAAATTTTTTTTTTTTTTAACTTCATTATTTTATTTATTGAATCTACATAAAAAAAATGTAATGACAATAAATATTCAAATCTTAATACTAAAAAAAAAATTATGATTAAAGTCCTGCCAGTGCTGGACAAAAATTTATTTTTGTGCGAATATTATTTCAGAATTCAGTCATCTGTTTAGAGCTCTAATGGTAGCCAAAGTATCCCTCCTTCTCAGACGGGTATGACCACCAAAGTTAAGAATATTAACTGCAAGAGGATTTGGATGGAATTCAAGTTTGTTAATATACTTTGTCGCGTACTTCACAAATTCAGATTTCACAAAAGTTACGTTCAGATCTGCGTGGATTCGTGAGTTTTTAACGTACCATGGAGCATCTGTAATTCTACGGAGAATTTTATTTTGACTTCTTTGAATTTTTTCAAAATAAAAATAAAAAAATTTAAAAAAATAAATAAACGTAAAAGTTAAGACCGGCCAATGATAGACAAAAAGTTTTATTATTCGGGGTTAATATCGGTAAAATCACCTATTAAACGCTCTGATGATGGCAACGGTATCCCCTCTTCTCAACCGAGTGTGGCCGCCAAAATTAAGTATATTGCGTGCAAGAGGATTTGGATGCCGTTCCAGTTTACTGACATAACTTGACGCGTACTTAGAAAATTCCTCTTTTATCTGCGGAACACCCAGATCCTTATGAATTCGTGAATTTTTTACATACCATGGAGCTGCAGTAATCGTTCAAAAATTTGGTTTTGTTGCCTTTGAATTTTTTCTATGTTTGACATTGACGAACTGCTTCATAACTAAATCCCATAATACCATACAGGCTTTAGAATTGCATTGTATAACAAAATTGCATTGTATAAAAAGTTGGATTGTCAACTTCAAGGTCGATTTTCCGCCCATAAGCCAATTTAGTTGCGCTGCTTTAAGTTTCAACTGAGTGACTTTTGATTTAATGTGAGGCTTCGACGTTAGCCTACGATCGAAGTGTATACCAAGTTACTTGACTTCATTGGGAAGCGGAATTGGTGAGTTGTTGTATTTCTACGATTGAGAAGATAAAAGAATCCAAAAAGTGCGTTCCAGAAATGTTTCGAGGATTGGAAAAACGCTGGCATAAATCTATTATATCTGAGGGGGATTACTTTGAAGAGGACAAGATAGTTATTGATGAATAAAAAAAATACTTTTTGAAAAAATTTAAATTAACGATTATTTTTTGACCAGACCTCGTATACTGTTACTTTTGGAGAGAAATTTAATTGAACTGATTTTTTTTTTATATTTGATTTTATCTTCTTGTTGTTGTCTCTTTACAATAGTTAACTATATGGTGTCAAAAATCAAATGAAGATGTTTTTTCTAGAATTAAAATTTTTTTCTGACTAGTGAAGATTTTTCACTAAAAATTTCTGGCACCATTGATTAGAATATACCGCTCCTTTATTGCAGCATAGTCATATCTAAAAAAATTTACTTTTCGAGTTAACAATGCAGAACTGTTAACAGTACTATCTTTTATATTGTACCAAAAATTTATTCAAATTACTTTTAAACTGTTTTCTGTAGACGATATTTTCTAAACATTTTTTCTAAGACTTGTATGGAAACTAAAAATTTTAAATGTGTTTTTCTCGAAATAAGTTTTTTTAGTTATGACTATGTTGCAATAAAGGAGCGATATGTATAAATTCAGTGATTGATTCATTGCGAAGATTTTAAATGTTTGTAATAATAAAATAATTTTAAATGTTTGTAATGGTCGAACTTATTTTTTTAATATTTCTAATATTATATGATGGTATCATTCGTCTAGCTCAAATATATTTATATATGTATATAAATATATTTATTTTCAATAATTGCTGCTATAAATAACTCTTGATCAAAGAAAGACAGACAAAATGCGGGACTACTAGCTGTTTCGCCATCGCTACACTGCTCATCAGCATTCACTAGGATACGAACTCGGTATCATGTAAACATGATGTATTTTTAATACGGCCGCTTAACCACCTCAGCCACCGAGCTCTTGTTTATTTTTTCGTCTATATTTGTCTCATATTGATCACATATGCAATTTGTTATAATCATAAACAGCTAGTTGTCCCCCAGCTTTAGTGTATTCAATTATTTTTTCGTGTCTTCTTTGATCAAGAGTTATTGATCGCGGCAATTATTGTTATTATTGAAAATAAAAATATTTCTTGGCGAAAGCCAGGTTTAAACTTGAGTCTGACGAATGATATCATCATATAATATTATTAATTTAAAAAATGTTTGCACAAACTACGTTTTAAAGAAATTTTTCAAAAACTAAGATTCTAATTATGAGAATAAAATATATATATTGTTATCAAATTGTCCATATTCCCTTATTCCAGTTTATATACAAAATATATGTGCTGCATTTTCGAACAGGTCCATATTATCAAGGTTTCTTAGAACTATATTCCTAACAAATGTTTAACAGGAGTCTAAAAAGGCTTTCCTTGGTACATAGATAATAACAAATGAGGGAATAACAAATTAAACCAGATTTGGAGTAGTATACGAGCAGTATAGCTTTCCTGAGTTATACTCTCCTTACATAAGGCGAATATAAATACCTAAAATTTAAACATTTTATTTGCTAAGTTTAATAATAATTATTTAATAACTTTTTAAAATTGATAAATTTTTTTAAAGCGAGAAATATCTGTTTTGCAGCTGTCTGTATGACAACATTTCGTAGGTGTTATTCTACTCGTCCGAAGACTTGAAAGCAAAACTGAAGCTTTTTTAGATAAAAGCCCATAAACTGGAAAGCAATGAAAAATACATAAAAATTTTTGGGCATAAATTCTTACAAATACAAACACAAATGTTTTGAAAACTGCATTTTATGCTGAATAAAAAAGGAATGACAATCACTCTGTCAAAAGCAGCTGCAAAAATATCTTACTTAAGTCACGTAATATCTTACTTAAGTTACGTAGAAGGTGAAGAGGGTATGTGTGTGTGTAAAAACTTACTAATACTTGAATTAATGACTAAATGTATGTTGTGCTTGCATTATCCTTATTACTTTGTGTGTGAGTGTGTATGAGTGTTAAGACTGTGTGTGTGTACAATGAACACAAAAAATGAAAACTTAACCAGAAGTGTATCCAAGTAGCATTTCCGTTTTATGACTTTTTAGTAACTTCCGTGTTCTTTGTGTGTGTGTTTTTTTTTTTTGTAATTAAATAAACAGCAATTTATATTGCATAAGAAAAAATAGAATGAGTCAATATATTTTATATGAAATATTCTATATAATTTTGAATTTTTTTAATTCCATGCAGAGTTTAAGGTTTGTGCTCTTTCTTCTTTTAAAATATTGGCGGGCGGTAGCCGGGCTCGAATATTTTCTTCTCCAAAGATGTCATGAAATATTAAACCTTCAAAACAGACCGTCATTATTAAGAATATTAAAAAAAGCCAAGTTTGCAAATACCTTCGGCCTTCATACGGACATAAATTATGTTTTCTGACTACTATTGTCAACTCGGTGCGTTTCGCACCGTTTTTGGTGCCTTTTAAAATTATTTGTGCGAAAAATGCTTTAAAGCCTCATTAGTTATTACTTTCTGTTGCCGTTCTGTGACGTTCAGTTCTGTAGCAAATATTTTATAATTACTTTTTCCGTGAAAATATTCAGCTGTTTTTTACAGTAGAGCATAAATAAAAGAAAAACATTGGAATGAAGAATAAAATATGTACATAAATATTATCTTGTATGAAAAAGCAAAAAAAGAAACAAATTAATCATTTAGAAATGGTGATCAAACAGCCCACTTCTTTCTCACAATCTGCAGAGTTTATGATACTTCTTATACAAAATATAATTTTTTCCCTGCTAAAAAAATATTCTTTTAGTAATTCATAGCTGCCATTCATAGCCAATTAAAAATCTTTAATTGGAACAAATTTTTTTTAGCTTCCGACAAAAAAAAATTATATACATTTGAATAAAAAATTAATGTTTCCATACCTGAAAAAAGTAAAAAATACACATATCTGGCCGTCACTAAACGTTGATTAGTCCGCAACAGAACAGAACGAAAAAGTAAAAACAAACCATGCACATATAGTTTATATGGAACAGAAACAAAACAGCTGATTCAGAACGGAAAAGAACGTACAAACTAAAGGCCTCATTAGTTTTTACTTTCAGTTGCCGTTCTGTGACGTTCTATTCTGTAGCAAATATTTTACAATTACTTTTTCTGTGAAAAATTTCAGCTGATTTTACAATGAAGCTCAAGCAAGAGAAAAATATAAAATGTTTACAACGTTTCTTATACAAAATATAATGTTTTTATTTTTATAAATTATATTCTTTTGAACTTCCATAGTTGTTTAATTGGTTAATATATATTAAATTTTAAAAATCTTTAACTAAAACAAATTATGTTAGATTTCGACAAAAAAAATTTGTAGTCATATGAATAAAAAATTCATTTTTCCATACCAGAAAAAAGTAATGCATACACATATCTGGCCGTCACTTAACGTTGAACTCTATTTTCAACAGATTAGTCCGCAACAGAACAGAACGAAAAAGTTAAAACAAACCATGCACATATAGTTTATATGGAACAGAAACAAAACAGCTGACTAATAACGGAAAAGAACGTACAAACTAATTCTGCCTTTAGTCGGTGCGGGTTGCGCTTTTTTACGTTTTCGGTGCGTTTTTTTAATTTTGGTGGCACAAAATTAAATTCAACTCAACTTTTTGTTTTAATGTAAGAACGAAGTTTAATCAAGTGTCCAAAATTTTTTTTTTTGGACACTTGATTTCCACTTGCGTGGAAAGCGTACCATGGCATACTCGTATGCACACAATAAAACGATATTTCTTTTGTATATTGTACACACTTTCGAAAGGAAAAGGAAACATTTCATTTTGTAAAATTTGCTGCTTTTACAGAGTGTTTTGCTATTAAACGATCAAGCCAAGTTTGTCAAATATTATAATAAATGCATTGTTTGAACAGTGTAGTTCGTATTTATGTTGGCTCGTAAATTCATTACGATTTTGGTAATTGGGAAATTATCAAATTATTAAATAAATTATAACGTTTATCCAAAATGTTTGCATGAAACATTGATTATGGTAAACTTCTTCTTCTATTTGTTATAATTCTGACAAATTTTCCTATATATCAATAAAAAAAATATGCTTACGAAAACACAAATGAAATGTTTCATAGAATTTATATTAATCGAATTTGAAGGCGATTCTTTTAATGTTACGATAAACGTAAATTCTTTCCGCAGTAATGGTTGTATGCTCGTGCAATATAAATTTGACGACGTTAAGCAGCTGTATTTATGTGCCCCTGATAACAGGCAGTAAAAGTAACAGCTGATTTCGGTTGACAGCAAATATAATTAAATAATATTGCTGAATAATAAATTTTATAAAATATCGTTATAATAATTGTATAGGAAACATTTTCTTAATATAACTAACAGAATCATACTAGAGGCCAAGTTTGACAAACACGAATTCTAGCTATTGAACGAATTTGATGGCCGCCGTGAGGTGGTGTTATCAAAACCAGTTTGATTGTATAATAGTCCCTTAAAAGTCTGCTTCATTATCGTGTTATTAGTATGAAAATACTGCTTAATATATAAAATACGGTGCGTGTTTGTTGAAATAACGCGCCTTCTTCTCCATTATGGTGCGTTTTGAAATTTCAAACTTGACAACGCTATTTCTGACCTAATAAAGCGTATTTTTGATTAATATCCATGAGCTCTAATTAACGCACAGTTCGCAATTGCAATAGTTTTATACTGATATGATTTTTTAGCATTAAATATTATACTACGTCATAGTTTTCTTTATCCTAATACTTTCTTATATTCAGATGTAGTAAATCTACAAGCTTGAGGTCTCCTTTATAAAAATTTCTAGAAATTTTTATAAAAAAGACCTCAAGTTTGGAGATTATTACTACGTGATAGTTCAAACCTTATGACGGAAATATTACTCGTTCGACGTGGCACGGCAAAAAAAAAAAGCTAACTAGAGTAATTAAATGGACTCCACTCCACATGCAACATATGTAAGTTTATAGAAAAAATTTGCTATTGCCATCATTAACAACATTTTTCTATTTATTGATATGTAATATTCTACCGATTATATTTTTAAAAGTAAAAATATGCTTTCTTTGTTTTTAATTAAAAAAAAAGTATGTTAAAATTTAACAAAAACTAAATTAAAATAAACATATAAATACGTATTGCGCGATCGCGGGACTAAAAAGTTAAGTTAGTATACTAAGATGCAAACATATGTAAATGAGCGTATGGTAACCAACCATACAATACATCCGATAATATTATGGTTGTACTTAACCACACTATTCTAACAGCTATTAAAAATTCTTAGGTTCAATTATACTATTGTTGTTTCAACCATACTATGTAACATTCAATCACTTTTATCTTGTTATATATTTTTATTTGCAATCACAGATGAGATGCTAGCAAATGATTTTGTTTTGTTAAAGCTAATAGATATTTCTAGAACAAGGAGAAAATTGTTGTCTTAATTCCTATCGGACGCATACCAACCCATATTATTTTTTTTTTTCGATTTTTTTTATAATATGCCGTACTCCATCTCTTTGTTTTAATTATTTTATATGTATGAGTATTGTGTTAATTACTACAGAATTTTTGTGTTACAATAAAGCTATTTGTAACGTTATTATGATTGCTTAATGATTATTTTGAAAAAGTAAGGTTGGTTGATATAATAATATGGTTGGGTATGGTACTATGATTACTAACTATTATATAGAAGGGATCGTTGGAATTCCGCTTAGGAGTTGGCAACTTTTTGAGACCGCCCAAGAGAGATGGTCTAGTGAAGTCAGCTGTCGAATATCAAGTTTAGCATGACCCAGATATGATAATAGGAGAACTATTATCCTTAGCGGCCTGCCTCGACGGAGGTTACATTCTTATGTGGCGGTCCTGACGGGTCATTGCCTCATAGGGTTGCAGGCGCGGAGGTAAAGTTTTCCATTTAATGACTTCTGTAGAAGCTGCAGAGACGAGAAGGAAGTAGAGAGTGTTATATACCTCCAGTGAAATATAGATCTGCTGAGTGATACATACCACATCGAAGCAACACAATGAGGTTAAAATGGACCCAAGTGAGCTGACTTTTCAACGGCTAGCAGCCTGTTAAATCAAATCTAACTTAACCTACGCACTATTAAAACAATGCTGAAGCAGAGTACAGTATAGTTATATATAAAGTTTTTTAACAAAACTACACTCACAGAAAAATGCATCTTCATATTGATGACGGCGGGTCATCAGAATTGTGACATCAATAGTATGTAAATAGTCAAAAGCAATATGAAAACTGACATCAATCTCAACAACAAAAGTCAAAATCAGAGAATTTTGTCATATATTTAGTATCATCAATGCTACAACTGTTGTGACATCAATTCAGTGTTACATTTTTTTTAATAGTTATAATACATCTAATTTGTAAAAATGAATTATAAAAAAGCCTAAGTAGTGTTATAATATGTTCTATTTCTTGTTGAATAGGAATTAGATTGTTAAAATTATTATTTTTCAATTTAAATTAATTTTTAAGAAGTAGACAATATGCATCATATTAACGACATTTTGTCATCATATGCAACGTTAGTTACGTAAACATAATAGTAGCGTAGAGAGTAAAATAAAAAGAAAAACCACGAAGCAAAGAAAGAGAATATTTCCTCGTACACAGCATGCACACAATTAAAATATGATAATGCGTCACACAGACATTGTATTGATGACAGGAAGTCATCAAATATATTGTTAGACCATTTTTAATTCTCATTGATTTCTTGAAGATGGTAGAATATAATGTTACGTGTTTGAACATATTATTGTAAGCATTAAATTGAACCGGAGCTTAATGTTGATAATGGCGTATCATAGTATTGATGATAATCGTCATCAAATTTACTTCACGTGCCATTTTTCTAATGTTAATGAGCTATCATATCAATGAGATTGAATCTAAATTATAGTTGGTCTACTATTAGTGCGGCATTTTATAGATGATATTTTGTCATTACATTGACTTCATTTAGTAATTTCTTAGGTATTGGAGTTTTCTTGTATTGATTACATGCTTACATCAACGTATCCGATAAAGCATCCCCATGATGTCAGTATGACATTTCATTGATGAAATAATTGTCATAAGTGCCGCCGTTGATAATTAGAGCAACTGATGTAATGGATGACATCACAGCGATGAAAGTTGTCATGGGGTCAAAAATGATGACATTTGGCATTGCATCGATGTTAAAATACATTACAGCTATGACAGGTTTTCTATGAATGTATAATCAGTCATTTCGATTGCGTTTTGAATATAACAATGCAATATTGTCGGCAACAATTTTTTTAATTCAACAATAGTACGCTGCCCTTAGAATATTGTCGTTTCAACCATATATTTTTTCTACATGTGTGATAAATGAAAATATATGAAATTTCGTTTCAGCTAGAAATTGCATCTTGTCCCAAAACATCCATTTTAATGATGCCAATGCATCTTGATGACTTAAACACTATATGCGAAAAGTTCAAAATGGAAACACTTGATATTTTCATTAGATAGAACCAAGCTCCATCAAAAATCCTAAGACTCCACTCCTGGTTGGCATCACAACGATGCAAAGTATCATGGGGTCTAAAATGAAGACACTTGTCATTACAATCATGTTAAAGTACACCACAACTATGACCGGTTTTTTCTGAATGTAAATACTTATCGCTCCTTTATTGCAACATAGTCATATCTCAAAAAATTTGCCTTTCGTGCTAACAATGCAGAGTTGTTAACAATACTACATTTTATATTGTGCTAAAAATTTATTCAAATTACTTTTAAACTGTTCCTTTAGAAGATATTTTCTAAAATTTGTTTCTAAGACTTGTATGGAAACTAAAAATTTGAAATGTGGTTTTCTTAGAACAAGCTTTTTTAAGTTATGACTATGTTGCAATAAAGAAGCGTTATGTATTTTGTTTGCCTTCTCTATTAGGTTATAATGTATGATTTCATGTTGCACAGTGTTACGCGCGTTAATATGTATAAGTTTGTTTTCATATTATTATCAAAATAACATATTAAGTAACTAAAGATTTGTGTTGTTCAAAACTTAATACGAGTAGAGTATCAGTATTTGTAATAATTTTCTGATATGTTTTCTTTTTGGATGATTGTCTAGTTGTTTTTCTTTCAAAACAAGACGATTGTTTTGTAAATATTTTTGAGCATACTAATGTGAATAACAAAAATAGAAGAAAAGCACATCAATACGAACATTTGCTACAACTTATGTACCAGAAATCTGAGTTGCATTAGAGACTACGAGTAGAATGATTAAAGCAAATTAATTTTAGAAAACATACAAGTTTGTATTTTTGCAAAAAGAATCTGGTTTGCTTTAGAGTTGCTGTGTTAAATTAAGATTCCCTACGTCCATTAGCATAACTTATGTACCGGGTGACGTTAAAATGAGTTGCGTTCGAAAGCCTTGATCATGTAAACCATGTTCCTTATAGATTATCATATCAAATCGTTTTTATACTAGTCCGTGATAACCTTGTCTTTTTAACATACACTTGACTATATATAGACGTCAAGTCGGCCACTAGTATAATATTGGTTACCGCATAGAATAATTTTTTCAGGATTTTATTTTTTCTATTATCGTGCCCTCAATATAATTTTTTTTTATTTACTAAAGAAGTTATTATTTATTTTTTTTATCCATTTAACTACACAGTTGCAAAATATAGGAGGCACAGCATGGTTGGAGTAATGAAGACGTTATACCCACGATGGTATTAACAGTAATTTGCAGCGGCGCTGCAAGAAGTTGCTGCGTGGTTAACAACGGAATACCTCAAAAAAACTGCAAACTGAAGACCTAACTATAATTTACATAGACTGCCTCAAGCAACTGTGCGAATGCATGTAAAGCTATGTACACACGGTTGTCAGATCTTACAATATTGCCAGTAAAATTGTCTGAAAATATATTACAATCGCACAGAAATTTTTTTTCAATCAAGTTATGTTATTAATAAAAAACCATCAATTTAATAAAATTTTGCATTGACTTAATTAAATTATTATTAATAATGAATTTTTGGAAATATCTCTTAATAAAATGCAATTAATAAAAAGTTTTCCGAATTATTGACTGTTATTCAATAAATAAATTTAAAAGGTTGTCATATAACAGTGAAGAGTAGTTGTTTCTTTAAAAATTTTTTTTTTTGTTAAGTATATTTTACATATTAACAACAATTTTTTTCAACTCAATAATTTTTTCTTTTAAGTGAAAAAGCTATTTCTACTTTATAATTTGAATTATCAATCCGGCAAAAAATCTTTTTCACAGGAAATTTGATAAAAATAGTGCAATTTTTTTTATCAGTATGGCATCTATTTTGTTCTGTGCGTGTGAACTGCCAATTTTATATTTTTTTATTTTTATTTTTTTTTATTATTGGACCAGTACTCAGGGGATGACCCCTACATATGCAGTGCATTGTACCGACACTAGGAAAATAGGTTGTGAGGAGGGGGAAAGAGGGAGTAGTGTTTGAGAACATTTGAATTGAACCTTCCAACGGTATAACAGACAGGAAATACGTCTGCAGGCAACATATTCCACAGGCGAAGCGTACGGCTGAAAAACGAATTCTCTCTGTAATGCGTAGTACGATTCCCCGGGCAATCAACCACAAATAGATGAGCTCTAGACGATGAAAGCGTGCTACGTAAGAATGTGCGAGTTTCGGGAACAAGATCTCTAATCTCGTCAGAGCAAAATCCATTGTAGTAACGATAGAACAGAGTAACGCATCGCACACTTGCGTCGATGCTCCAGTGAATCAATAGAGTTGGATACCCTACTGTCACTGATGAGCTTCTTCGCCCTCTCCTGCACACGGTCGAGTAACGCCAAAATAGACTTTGAGGCACCGGCCCAAACATGAGAGTTGTATTCCATTTTCGGTCGGATGTAGGTGGTATAAATAATAAGGAGATCGGATGGAGTGAAGTACATCTTACACCGTTTCAAAAAACCGAGACACTTGAATGCTTCTTTAGAGACATGAACGACATCACAGCAGCACGACTTCACAACAGCATTTGCTGCTGCTGCCAACTTAGATTAATTTCTATTTTCGCAGGCAGCAAAAAGTAAATGCAGTGTTGCCACTATAAATATAAATTAGCAGTAATAAAAACTAAAATTTGTTTGAAATATTTAATAGAAATAAACATCACATAAATAAAATAAACAAATAAATTGATGAGTTTTTACAACTTTACGTGATATTATTACGTTTTCAGTCAGTAATTTTAATTTTATTCATGTAAAATACATAGTGCTGCTGCTGTCTTGAAAAAAATTATGTTGCTGACGAGGCGGCGGCATTTGAAGCTAACTGCATTTGTAGCCGTGAAGTTGTGAAGTCTGCTGTCGTCTAAATGTTTAGAGCTTTATACAGCCACAATCTCACTCAAGGTAATGAAAAGATACTTGTATGCGGACTACCCGTTACATCGTACATCAGTTTTTGCTGATGACAGTTATGGTGGCAGGAGAGCCAGCCATGTTGAACAAGTAGTTTGTGTGTGTGAGTGCGAGCGTGTGTGTTTTTGTGTTAAAACTTTTGAAGCATTTTTAGTCCTTTTTGTGGTGGTCTTCTTTTACATACGTACATACCTACATACATACATACGAGTACGAGTATGTATCATTTCATTAAAGTGTGTTATTGTAAAAAATAAAAAGAAAATAGTTCTTGTTTTTAACTTCTGCCACTGCTGCTGCTACATTTTGCATTTATCAGTATTTTGTGATCTGTCGATATATTTATTTTTATTGTGGTTACGTTTTACGACTTTTCACTGGAATGCATCATTTCATCATGCTCGTCAGCGTTTCTTTGTCATTGTGTGCCTGTCATTCCTTGGAAACAACCAACCATGCATATTTGCAGCTTAAATTCCTTCAGTTAGAAAGGATATGCAAGTATTCTTTTTTTTTTTTTTTGCTTGTTCGATGAACAGTTTTGCCAAAAATCATTAAAAACAAAAGAAGCATAATTTCGCAAAAGGGTCATAAAAACTGCACAAATTTACGCAAATTTCTACAATTTATATGTGATTTTTTTTTTTTTTTTTTGAAGTTTAGCTTCTTTTTCTTGTGCTTCTGTTTTTGTTGATTTATTTTTATGGTTCTTTTAATTTTTTTTTCCTTTTTTTATTTTTGCAGAAGTTGTAGGGATTGTTCGGTTTTATTTTTTTAATTTTATTTCGGATATTTTTGTTATTAAAAAGTTTTGCTTTCAAGGATTTTATTTTAATTTTGAAATAAGAAATATTAGTTTTTTATGGCAGAATTTTTTTTTTCTGTTCTTGTTCCCTTATTTTAAGGAAATAAGTGTATAATTTTATATTTAGAATTTAGCAAAACTTTTATTTAATTTGTTAAATGTATTTTACATTAATGTAGTTTTCATTTATCCGAAAAGATATATTTTTAGGAGAATCACCAGGGGTTGCTTGGCATGAATTTATAGCCTCTGCAGATTATAAAGTTTCCATATAAAACAAAGAAAATTTTCGTTTTCAAGATATAAACTTAATGGATTTTGTTTTTAGTGTAGAGTCATTAAAGTGTTAGAATACAGGAAATATGAAATCAACTCGCAAATAAAACTTTAGAGGACTAATAATATCAAATAATTGAGTTTATTTTAGATACATACTTTAGAAGATCTATTTAAAAATCTATATCTTATCTCAAGAAACAAACCATAATGACAACTGTGAAAAAGATTTACATCAGTACCTGCCTTGACGGCCTAACCTGATGGTGGATCAATTCCACGAAGTGAATTTTTCACGATTCACCACCGCCCCCGTGTGGCTTGCTAGGCTCACACAGGTAGCAATTCTTGTCATATGATTGCGGTCATATGAACAACTTCTTGTTGAGGAGTTCGGGCTTTCTAATCCCTCATGTATGCAATTTCCCACAAATCAATGGAGGACAAGGCTTAATGAGTTGGTAGGCCGAAGCCCAGTAAGAGCATCAGCCCTTAAACCAACTCACCCGTCAATCATCACCACTGGTTCCTTACAGTACACGTATCTGTTGTATATGCAACAGATCCTCGGGAGATTGTTAGCCCTCGAAAAAAGCCATCACTAAACAATTATCAAGGATACTAACACTCCCTTCCTGCGATTTAGGTTTCAACCACAGCCAGAACGTTTCAGCCAAGGTAGGCACCTCAACCATGATCAGCCCGGGTCGAACCGTAAGCAGAACTTCCCGGGGGCCATGCTGATCCCCGTTCTGCCAATTTATACCCTTGGTAAGGGTTTCGGAAGCCAACACAACATAAGTCATGTGGCTTCCTAGAGTTTTGTTTGCCGCACCAAACGAGGGACCCCTTCCCCTCTTTTCCCCGAAAAACAGAGCGCCTAAGTTAGGAATACGCCAAGGCAAAACCTGTTCCCCAGGGGGGACCATAATGACAGTTGTGAAAACGTTTATCGTAGGTACCTGCCGGTGTGGCCTTACGCCATGGCGTTTTAGTCACCGGGTGAATACAAAGCGTCTAGCAGCGCCCCCATACATGAAAAACTGCCATGCATGAGTACCAATTCGATCTCATGTTGTTTGGACACGATCTCCCCCTTGGTTAGGAGTGGAGCCTTTCTAAAACTCCTTTCGATGAGTCACCGTAACCGATTGCAATGCAACTCCACACCGTTTGAACTCTCCCCGCGAGTTGGAATTAAACCACAACCACGATGAAACTCCCCGAAAGGCCGCACCATAACCGGGCAGAAACACGTTCCTGGGGCTCCCGGTTCCCGTGGTACCGGATTTAAGTCTCCGGTCAGACTTCGTAGCCCAATTTTTCATTCAATCTTCTTGTTCTTCTGGTTTAATTGTTCTTGCCTACCATTCACAATGAAAACAAAATAATAACGAAAATTTGTTCGTGCTTGATAGCTTACACTAGACACCATCAAGCATGTGATAGCATGCGTGCCAGAAAATCAAAAAAATTTCGATTCTCCATCAAGCATTGTAGGTGTCACACATACTAACAAACTTTCACACATGCGATTACCATGCTTGGTAGTGCCAATTTACACACATCAAGTTTGACTCATCAAGTCTTGAGTTTGTGAGAGAACGGGGAAAAGAGAATGGAAAAGGGTGCAGACTTGACGGTACCGTCAAGTTTAAAATGAAATGCAAGAAAATATGAAAACTTAAAGGCAAAAATACTTAAACTTAATGACACAAAAATTTTGTGTGTAAACATAAATGCAAGTTCAAAAGCAAATTGAAGCAGAATTGATCAAGAAAACCTGATGTGTTGTAAACTGAGACTTAATCATTTTGATCGTGTCTATCTGCTTTAAACTTATAGAGGAAACAATGCAAACATTATTAAACGAAAGTTCTTAAAATAAATCTACTCCTGTGAACTAATTTATTTCCTGTGGACTCATTTGCCACTTTTTTCAAAAATCCTTCACTATTGCTGTGCAGTATAATTTTAGACTTATGTCTTAATCATATTTTATACTTAAGTTTTTCTCGCCTTTTTGTTCGACTATAAATTCCAGGAAGTTAGTAACTTATTCGCAAGTAGTTAAATTGTTGACAAGCTTAATAAGCTCATAAAATATGAACAACGATGAAAGCGTATCTCCCCTGGTTTATAAACAAAATATAAAACGAAACTATATAAACAATATAATTTAATCATTTGACAAGATTATGAAATAGTATATAAGCCAACAAAATAAAAAGTTATTATTAAATTAAATTTACAAAAGTTAAGACAACTACATTCAGTCAAGTATAAGAACGATACTTGTATAAAGGCGCTGTAAAACTAAAACATAATAAAAAGAACTGGCAGCTAAAGCGTATTTATCAACAAAAACATACCATTTAAAAATCGTAAAAAATATTATTTCAGAAGCAAACAACTGCAGCTAGAAGGAAAATGCGCTCATTTTATATGTTTCATATACTAGTATACTCGTATTCTTCAGAAACAACAAGCTAATTTTTTGTTTCCTTCAAAGACAGCGTTAAATAATTTGCACAAAAGAAATAAAAAAATACATAATTTAACAACTTGAAGAAAACATTAGCTTCCTGTAAAGCAAACTATTATTAAAAGAAATAAAGTTAAAAGAATCAAATACTCAACGAAGGATTAGTTGAGCATAATTTTGAGTACATTTAGAACAAAAACATCATTTGGAAGCAATTGAATTAAAATAAGTAATATATAAATTCAGAGTCAGACTTTTGTGCCGTTTATGGGACATAAAAGAGCGATACGTCTAGAAATTTTTTAAATGTATTTCATGCAAATTTTCTATACGTAACATATCACTCACTCGTGTCCCATTAACACCACATTAAGTCTGAATCGGATTTAAAATTCTATACTATTTTGAATTGTTCTGTAGAGAGGGAATGGGTAACTGATTTATATCACCTGCCTTGTCGGCCTTATCCGACGATGCACCAACTCCACGAGGTGAATTATTCACGATATACTAGCACCTTCGTGTGGCTTGCAAGGCTGACACAGGTTGCAGCTTTTGTCATAAGTTTGTAGCCATATGAACAAACTCCTGACTGTAAACCTCGGGCTTTCTAACGCCTCCTGTATGCAATTTTCCAGACAGTCAATGAGGTAGTGTTTCGAAATTCATTAAGAGCATCCTTTAACCAACTCACTTGTCTAAGCACCATATCTGATTCTTTACATTACGAGTATGTGTTGCAAGACTACAGCCCCTCGGGGGATTATTAGCCCGGCATTGTACAATGGATATCAGGAAAACTAATTACCATTCATGGGATTTAGGTTTAAGCCACAGCCAGAACGTTTCAGCCAAGGTAGGCTCCTTTACCGTGATCAGCGCCGGTATGGTGTGCAAGCAGAATCCCCGGGAAGCTTTGCTGATCCCCCTTCTGTCTATTAACCTTTGGCAAGAGCTTCGGAAGTCCAACATGAGTTATGCGGCTTCCTAGAGTTTTAGATGCTGCTACAAGCAGACTGCTCAGGTTTAGTGTACACCAAGGCAAAACATGTTCCTCGGGTGGTTTTTTGAGAGAGAGAGAGAGAAAGCGAAAGAGAGTTAACTTTGTGCCTAACAATTTCAACTGGAATTGGTTTTATTTTATTTTTTGTTCCGAAACAATTGAACTGTGCAACCAGCTACTATAATTTTTCAAGCAAATTGAACAAAGCTGCCACATCAGATTATATATACATATATAATAAAATACATTGTATACGTAAATGTTTTATATTGTTTATTATAAAAAAAAGTAAATAACTTTAAAATATTTTTTCATCGATTTCAACGAATCGATTACACTGAAGTGTAAGAAAGTTCTTTTATCAAATAAACGATAGGTAATATATTAATGCTGATGCGTTTAGTCAGCTGTTTATTTAGA
The DNA here is from genome assembly GCA_914767995.1 of Thecocarcelia acutangulata. Taxonomy (NCBI): domain Eukaryota; kingdom Metazoa; phylum Arthropoda; class Insecta; order Diptera; family Tachinidae; genus Thecocarcelia; species Thecocarcelia acutangulata. The sequence goes on along the minus strand of OU612094.1, from coordinate 30,120,943 downwards.
GACTGGCGTAATGAAAAACTATTTAAACATAATTGGCGTTTCCAGATGTAAAATATTTAAACAATTCATAAAATACCTACATGACAGACATGAAATATTTGAACAATTCCTATTTACAGATAAATAAGTTTTCTACAGAAGCTTATTTCAGAAACGAAAAAGCTGCCTCGTTTACATACGAGTAGTTACTTAATACGGTAGCTTTGTTTTTCCACAAAAAATTGCTCGAAGTTGGTGAATTTTTCAGACCATACTCTCAAATAACTGAAATTGGTGCGGAACAAAATAAATGGCGAATATGTTATATCAGTCGACATTAGATCTAGAAGCATCCTATGCATCTCGATAAGGAGCTCATGGATGTGGATTTAGATCTATCTTCCGTACTTTTAAATCGTCATAGATCCCATGGTATGTACGTGGTTGTAAAAGAACAATATAAGTCACATACTGTGGCAAGTTGCCAGCGGTATTAAGTTTTTTATGCAATCTTCGCCGGAGTAAACACCACAGGGCCGGAGTCCTCCTACGATAATATACAGTTCATGTTAGCCTTGTTTCCCGGCAGGTAACCTCAACAAACCATCTGTGCTATGCAGCAGCAAGTTGATGCTGCACTTGGTTCTTACAGCTTTTAAGCGGAATTCCTATCATGATAACAATGTCGCCCTGCTGTAAACGGAACCCAGTTTTTGTCAGTTCATCTGCTACAATATTTCCGGTTATTCCACAGTGCCCCGATACTCAAAAATACTCCAGGGGCCAAATTCCGCAATGATGAATTTTGAAATGTTCAACAATTTCAGTGTTCAGTTTTCATTTTTGAGCCCGCAATGGTGAGAATGAATAATTGTGGCACTTAAAGTGTACACTTAATAGTAATAATTTTCACCCAAAAATCTTCAATGAATTTTAGCTTTTTGTAAAATATTTTGAACTTGAAAACAAATAAACAAAAGGATTATGTATGTGTATTAAAATTATCTATTCAACAACTTGTGTGAGACAGTTAATTTGACAAATCAGCATATCATTCAGCCGGAAGGAACACATTCAACGCAATAAAATTCATTGTTTTTTACGGAATCGCTTTTTAATGAAAAGTGAACACTGTGTCTGTCAGTGAATTTTATTTTGAGTGTTCACTGGTAAAAAAAAAACTCATAGTTGCGGAATCTGGCCCCAGGCTTAAATGTCTCGCTATCTCATTAAGAGATATCTGACTTTCATGAACCAAACTGGGCATCGTACAAGCACACGCAAGCGCATTTTACGCTGCATAACTATCATTGCGGATATTCACCCGTATAACTTATAATACCTCAACTACTTAAGGCCCAATCATACTATTATACAAGTATAAATACTTTCATTAGATTTTGTGAGATAAAAGTCTAAACACATTCCTTGCGACTGTCAAAAAGTCTAACGTAAATTAGATTTTGCATTCACACCATCACACTTGACATAAACCAACATAGATGTGCCATCATAAAAATTTTCACGGCGGCAGATGCGCTATTCGTCGTAGGCGATAGACGTGCCGGTGCGTGAAATTCTTCAACAGTTAAAATAATAATTATGTGTAACACATCCAAATTCAATAGCACAAATATATTTTATGTTCTAAATATAGCATGAGGAAAATACATTTATAAATGACAGCTAAATTCCAAATTTCGAGCTATTTTATAACGACAAAAAATACTATCAGTGACGGCACCCCATCGGCTACGAAATAGCCGACTACTCAATTTTTAATTAGCTGGTTTGCTAAAAAACACAACCCTGATCCAATGAAAAGTATTATCGTTTTGAAAAGTTTCAAAAAACAAAATGTCGTATGGGAGGTCAAATTTTATCGTATTATTTTTCGTATGTATGACAGATTACATTCAGACTATCAGATTTGCACGTATTATTTGAATTTTTGACAAGTATTAATACAAAGTATAATAGTCTGAACTGGGCTTTAGTGAGCTGCTCTCTAAACTAAGACATCATTTTTAGTTTAGTTTCTGAAACTTCTTTCCAAGTTTGAAAATAGTTCGTACTTTATGAAATGACTACATCTGTAGTGCAATTCACTAACCTGTTTTAACGCTAATAAAATTCGTTTAGAGAAATTAACACTAGCGTTGGTGTTTTTGTGATTCTATAACAGTTTTTAACACTATTTGTCTTCGTTTTAAATCAGCTGTTTTTATAGCCTGACTGATTAGCGTTAACCAAACACCAATTATTTTTGTAGTGTTTATCTTAACAAAAATGTCGTTAAAATTTCTACTATATAGAATAAGTTCACAGTATTTGGCATACGACTTGTCGGAAGACTCCAACAGTCGTTCGGCGTGTTCTCCGTGAGAAGAACTTATGTTACTTATCAAAAAATATTTTAAATAATAAACATATAAATAGTTTTACTTACCCTAAACATGGAATTATTTGCAAATTTGTTTGTTTTTTTTTATGTTCCTCTTTGTGGTTTTCTTTATTTTTAACAAAGCTGCCACATTATTTCAAATTTTTTTAACATACAACCAGAGGTGTTAAGAATAAGTTAGTGAATCACATAAGCGTTAGTGTAAACCACAATAGCTCGCGTTAAGTTATGCTGTTTTAAAATCGTTAAAAGTTAGTGAATTGCACTACTGAAAAACCTTAATTTTAAGAGAAATATCTTTAAATCTTATTTTGCTAAGAAGATTTTCAAAATTAAAGTAAATTCCGCATTCTGGCAACGCTGGTTGCCACATATTTTCAATTGGCTGATGATGCATATTTCGAGCACCGCTCTATTTGTGCCAACTCTAATAATGAAAAGGTGTACAAATAATTAGTTGTTCCAATTTGCGGGCATGAATTTTTTCTCAAATTAATAAAAATCTCTCTTAATTTTTTTTTTTTTGTTTTTGAAATCTTGAGTTTCATAACTCGACACCCACACATACTCGTATGTATGTATGTACGAGTATATATTTGCGAGCAAAATTACGCATTAGTAAATAAAGGGGTTTAAGAGCAGCTGCATTTTTTTCGGCTGATGTTCATACCACTTTTCTTTCTATTTTTATTCAAGCAAAAAGGAGAAATAAAAATATTGTCGTAAAATTTTGCGACATGATTTTTTACGACTTACGCGAAATGAAATTTTCTAAATTTTACTACTTTTAAGTGTGAGTACGCATGATGTTGTTGACGACGAGAATGATGAAAATAATGCTGATGATAAAGATGTAACGTGTTCGTTCCTTTAAGAAACAGAAAGAAAACATGGAAATTGGCACGAGTATGATGAAACTTAAATGGAAAAGTTTAAATACAAGAAATAAAATTAAAACATATACATACATATGTATGTACGAATGTAGTTAAACTTGTATGGCATGAAGAAATGTGACATCATTTGGTTTTCAACGGAATGCATTTTCATTAAAGTTTTGTTACATAAAACAAACGCGTTGCACAATTTTATTAATTTTAAGTTTCTTGCGTTGGGCTTTTTTAATTACTCGAACGAAACTTTTTAACTTCTGAGGCATATTTTTCTGAAGAAGCGTAAATTGAAGGCAGCATTAATATGCTATAAAATTTAAGAGTTTAGATGTGTTTTAAGATAAATAAGAACATATTTATTGCAACATAGTCGTATCTCAAAAAATTAGCTTTTCGAGTTAACAATGCATTTGTTAACATTTATATTGAGACAAAAATTTATTCAAATTACTTCTTTTAAACTGTTTCCTTTAGGAGATATTATCTAAAATTTTTTTTAAGACTTGTACAGAAACTAAAAATTTGAAATGTGTTTTTCTCGAAACAGGTTTTTTCCAGTTGTGATTATGTTGTAATAAAGGAGCAATATGCATTTATCAAAGGCTGGCATTAGTGTAAAAGAAAGTATAGCGTAAAAAGTTCAACAATGGTACTACGCATTACTGTTTGCACGAATCAGAATATTATATTGTTTGCTTCTGTTCCCCCTAGGGAACAGGTTTTGCCTTGGCGTAGACCATACCAGGGCACTCTGTTTTTCGGGATATGAAGGAGTCCCTAATTTGTTGTAGCAAACAAAAACTCTAGGAAGCCGCATGTCTTTTATTGTTTTGGACTTGCGAAACCTCTACGATTGATTGCTGGAAAATTGCATACGGAAGAATTTAGAAGACCCGAGCTCTTAAGTAAGGGGTTACCTATAGGGCTACAAACATATGGTGAGAATTGTGCTATAAGAAAATAGTAACGGATAACATCTCCATAAAAAAATGCAACGGGTAACAATTTTCTATAAGAAAACTAGTACGCATAACATTTTTCTATAAGAAAACTATTACAGATAACAATTTTCTACAATATGGTCGTAACGGATAAAAAATCTCCATAAAAAATACCACGGGTAACAATTTTCTATAAAAAATCTGTTAAGGATAACAATTTTCTATAAGAAAACTGTTAAGGATAACAAATTTCTATAAAAAAATCATTTCGCATAACAAATGTCCATAAGATAATGTAACACATAACAATTTTCTATAATAAAACTGTTACAGATATAATCGTAACGGATAACAAATCTCCTTAGAAAAATGCAACGGATAACAATTTTCTATAAGAAAACTACTAAGGACAACAATTTTTTATATGGAAATTGTTACGGATAACAATTTTCTATAAGAAAATCGTAACGGATAAGAAATCTCTATAAAAAAAATGTAAGGGATAACAACTTTTTATAGGAAAACTATTATGATAACAATTTTCTATAAGAAAACTGTTACGGATAACAATTTTCTCTAAGAAAATCGTAATAGATAAAAATCTCTATAAAAAATGCAACGGATAAGAAATTTATGTAAGAAAGCTGTTACGGATTACAATATTCTGTAAGAAAATTGTTACGGATAATAATTTTCTATAAAAAAATCGTAATGGATAACAATTTTCTATAAGAAAATCGTAACGGATGACAATTCTCTATAGAAAAAATGCAAGGGATAAAAATTTTTTGCAAAAAAACTAAAACGATAACAATTGTCTATAAGAAAACTGTTGCGGATAACAATTTTCTTTGAGAAAATCGTAATAGATAAAAAAATATCCATAAAAAATGCAGCGGGTGAGAAATTTATGTAAGAAAGCTGTTACGGATAACAATTTTCTGTAAGAAAATTGTTATCCGTAAATTTTCTGTAAGAAAATTGTTACAAATAATAATTTTCTATAAAAAAATCGTAACGGATAACAATTTTCTATAAGCAAATCGTAACGGATAACAAGTTTCCATAAAATATTGCAAGGGATAAAAGTTTGCTATAAGAAAACTACTACGGATAATATTTTTCTATAAGAAAACTGTTGCGGATAACAATTTTCTATAAGAAAATCGTAAAGGATAACAAGTCTTCTTCAAAAAATTAAACGGATAAGAATTTTCTACATAAAAATTGCTACGGATAACGGTTTCGTAAAAAAGATACACAGATGACAATTTAATAGAAAAAAATTGTTTGCGTGAAAAAATTGTGTTAATAGTGAAATTCCCACGAACAAGAATTCACTGCAGGCACACGAGTATTTAAAAAACGCAAGTATCGTCTATAGCAATTAGTTAATAGGTGTCGATTTTTTTGAGCTCTGTTAATATATTAATTTCCTATACAAAAAAACTATTACGAATATTTATGTTGTCTATAAAATTTTTTGGATATTATTACACTAAAAATTAATTGTTACGGATTCATAATTTTATTAACATTTCTTATAGAAATAATCTCTATAGAAGAATTATTATAAATCAATTTACTTTATTGGACAGACCATTATTTAAGTCGATCTTTTGCTGGGAGTTAGAACTCAGCCAAAGCCTTATCGTGATTAATGCATCAGCGATTTATTTTTTAGTTTAATTTCCATTCTTTAAAAGATTTCGTTTTTTCAACATCGATACAACTAAAAACCCGCAACATAGTACGTTTTCTTTTTAGTTTAAATAGGGTATTGACTATGAAACCAAAATATTTTCTTTTTGTTATATTTTGCACAAGACCCATTATATAAACGGCTTCATCACACACACCTTCGAAGTAAAAGCATTTGAAAATTATTTTTATAGCCTTGTGTAAAATTCTCATATAGTTAAAAAGCAATTTGTTATAAAAAGCACACATGCAAGATACGATACCTACAAGTACCAGCCATGGTTAGATAGAAATCCTATTTAGTTTATGGTTTAACTCATAAATACAAACAATATCAAGTGAAACACATGCACACATACACACAAACACACACACAAATACACACACATATACAGGAAAACACACCTACTGTAAAGCAGTGTATCGCAAGAAGGAATTTCAATTCAGAGTTTGTCAGTGTTGTGAAACAAATTGTAGTCTTTCATGACCATTATTAACTCAACTGTCCAGTTAACCGTCCTTTTATGGCACCATATATCAATGACCATTTCTGTTATTGTGGTTGTTGTTGTTGTTGCCGTTGTAGTTGCTGTCGTTGCTGTTGGTGGTGGTGGCATCATTTGTCTTGTAATAAAACTTATTTTTATGATCAATCTTACAAAATAAAAATATGTGCACACATCACAAGAAAACTAACGAACGCTGTCTTCTTTAAGAAATAAATTTAATTTGATTTTTTTTTTCGCTTATTTTAAAAGGATTTGAATCCTTTTTAAATACTGGAAAACGTATGTTAAAGCTTAAGAAGAACAAAAAATACAAATAGCTTGTTTTCTATGTTTTCTAGCTGCATGTCTACATTTCTACATATCTTTACATTTCTACATGTCTACATTTCTTTACATTTCTACATGTCTACCTTAATCATCGGTAACTTCGAACCCTTTAAAAGATATTTTCAAACATTTAGCTATTTTTTTTTCAATAAATTTATTGAGAATTAAGAAAGAAAGATATTATTAGAACATATTCATATTTTCATTAGTCTATATCGTTAGTCTCACGTAGAGAGGCCCTATTTTCCCCTAATTGAACTTTTTTAGGGATTCTAGTACGTTTCACAAAAGTACACAGTGTCACAAAGATTTAATTATATAATTTCATACATATGGCTCTTACAAGCAATTGAGCAAAAAAATTTAATTTTAGAATCTAAAATTAAATTTTTTTGCTCAATTGCTTGTAAGAGCCATATGTATGATCTAAAATTTAGATGTACCTATTTATACAGTCTCCATTATGATTTTTCCTTTTCCTGGAAAACTGCAAATTGTTTGTTAGGACCTTTCTACATGAGACCAACGATATAAAATATATTAGAAACTTTTGCTTCTTACATTCACTGCTTGTGCAATGAATGTAATTGAATGTGCTTGTGTTTTTTCTTCACGAGTAGAGTTATTCTATTCATCCGACTTGTTTAAACTTCATTTACTCAGAAAACAAAAGAATTTATTCAAATGTCTTTTGATCGTACTCTTTCAGGTCTTTAGTTGCAAACAGAGTGGCCATTTGGCATTTTCGTGACTAAATTGGGGATGACACATATGTATTACGGTTTTGGGAATTTCCAAATAAGTTCGGGGCCAACCGGTTTGGAACCGGTTTTTTATATTCGATGCGGGTTTTTGCCGTGTAACATGCATCTAAACTATAAACGGTCATTCGCTTTGGTGCGAAAGTTGAAGTTGCCATATTGCTTCTGACAAAGCGGGGAATTTTGAAGTTTCTTGAAGCCGGATTTGCGAACTTCCCAAAAAATTCGCAACCGCTTCGCTAACCGTTATTAGATTTAAAGCGAAAATTTAAGTTGGCATTTGTTTCCGAAGAATTGAGGGATTTTGGGCGATTCCTGATGCCGATTTTGGATATTCCGAAAAAACTCGTAACACATTATAGGGATAATTATCTGGTTATATGAATAATTAGTTTGATATTAAAGCGTATTTTTTAGTTATTTAAACTATATTTATTTCAATATGTATAGCGCCAAAAGCAGGTTGTGATAAAAATATGATTATTAGTGAGTCAAGTGCATCTTTGCTGTACTCTTCATTACGCCAAGTACTTTCAGAGCTCAGACAGGGAAAAGTAATAGCTTTTAGTCAAAATCCGAAAAACGGCGCAGTGGTATTGCCGTTGTTCAAAATCCTTTAAAAATCCTTTGAACTAAACTGGTGCAAAACGAGAGCCAACTAAGTGCCAAGAAACCCCGGGGAGAAGGTGTTGCCTTGGTGTACACCAAATCAGGGCACTCTGGTTGCTGGGGCACAGAGGGGTTGTGAAAATGATTTACATCAGCACCTGCCTTGCGGCCTAATCCACGGAGTGAATTATTCACGATTCACCAGCGCCCCCGTGTGGCTTACCAGGCTCACACAGGTAGCAATTCTTGCCATATGATTGCGGTCATATGAACAACTTCTTGTTGAGGAGTTCGGGCTTTCTAATCCCACATGTACGCAATTTCCCAGCAATCAATGGAGGACAAGGCTTAATGAGTTGGTAGGTCGAAGCCCACTAAGAGCATCAGCACTTAAACCAACTCACCCGTCAAGCATCACCACTGGTTCCTTACAGTACACTTATCTGTTGTATAGGCAACAGATCCTCGGGAGATTGTTAGCCCCCGAAAAAAGCCACTCCCTTCCTGCGTTTTAGGTTTCAACCACAGCCAGAACGTTTCAGCCAAGGTAGGCACCTCAACCATGATCAGCCCGGGTCGAACCGCAAGCAGAACTACCCGGGGGCCATGCTGATCCCCGTTCTGCCAATTTATACCCTTGGTAAGGGTTTCGGAAGCCAACACAACAAAAGTCATGTGGCTTCCTAGAGTTTTGTTTGCCGCACCAAACGAGGGACCCCTTCCCCTCTTTTCACCGAAAAACAGAGCGCACAAGCTAGGAATACGCCAAGGCAAAACCTGTTCTCGGGAGGGGGGGGGGGGGGGGCACAGAGGGGGGGAAGTTCTTTGTTTGTTTGTAGCAAATAAAACTCTAGGAAACTGCATGATTTATGTGGTGTTAGGTTTGGTAGGCAGGCCGCTGGGCTTTCCAAAATGACTTAGATTCTCCAGCAAATTTGGGTCCTAAAGGTCGTTCCCTTTGTGATTTATGTTGTTTTGAACTTCCGCAAATCTCACCAAGGGCTAATGGGCAGAACTGAGAGCAGCAAAGCGCTGGGAGGTTGTGCTTGCATCTCGCTGCTGATCATGGTTGAGGTGACTAGCTTGGCTGCAACGTTGTAGCTGTGGTATAAAGCTAAATTCGTAGTAAGGGGAATTGGTTTCCCTGTTGAATTTGGTGCAATGCCGGTTTTCGGGGGCTAACACCCCCAAGTTTGCTGTAGCTGTTATGTTAAGAATCAGAAGTAATGGTTAGATGGATGGGCTTGTGCTCTTAAAGAAATTTTACTACTTCAGATAAAGTAGAAAATATACATAAATGTATTTGTTTAACGTGCATACATAGATAAGATATGTATGTACTTTATAATTTTGTATATAAAATCTCTTATGCTTGCAGTTATTACAAATATACTTGTACAACAAAATAGAAAAATAACAGATAACTTAAAAAATATATTTCCTATTAGAAAACATTCATAACAAACATAAAGATAACAACTACTCGTAACTATAAAAGCATAGTAGATAATATTCATATGCGGGTATGTATGTAAATATATGTATACTCGTATATAGATTTATATGTACATTTAAATATTATGTAGTTGCCTTAGTATATAAAGAATATATTGCAGATACTGTTCTTAATAACTTGAAAATATAATCAAGAAAGAAGAAAAAATACAATCCAGTTAGAGAGAGGGCGTTGCTAAATTGTCATTGGCTAAAAAATTTATATGTATATAATATAGATAAGTATATAAGTATGTAGGTATGTATGTATATTCTGTTTGTCTAACATTTGAGAAAACATTATATAATACCATTATAATAATAATGATGCACAAATATTTTGTCTTTTCTTTTACTTTAAAGGGGAAGCGAGCGTCGATTATGTAATAAAAATAATTGCAAGCAACAATAAAAAGATATGAATGTGTGTGTGTATGCAAACCTCTGCTGTTGCATAGAAGATATGCCAGAAATCTCTTGCTCAGAATTGTTCATAATCAAACTTTTGCTAATTCTTGCCACTCACTGCTTCTTTTTTTTTTTTTGTTTATTCTTTTTAATGGATAAAAATCGAACTTGGTGCATACAAAGAACCATATAAGCCCATACGTCTCTATGCGTGTGTGTGTATGTGTAAAACAATTTTAGTTGCTAGTATAAAGCTTGTGGTTTTTATTGGTCTCATATGTATGCAATCCTTTTATCTTTATTTCTCACTTTTATTTGCAATTTAATAAAAACACATCTTTGAATATGCAGCTACAGGCAGGCAAGTCGTTAATAGAGATAGAAGAAGTAGGTATAATCGTAAGTAATTCTAAGAAAAATAACCACAAAGTTTTTAATGCAATAAAAATTGCAGATGTGTAAAATAACTATAAAATTTTAAAAACTTGTTTTAAAGAAGTATTAAGAAAATTTCAAGTTGGTTTTTGCATCTGAAATTGTTTGCAGTTACATAAGAATTGAATTCGACAAAAGTTTCATATACGAGGTCTGATCAAAAAATATCCGTTATTTCCAGTTTTTTCAAAAAGTATTTATTTATTCATCAATAAAACTATCTTGTCACCTTCAAAGTAATCCCTCTCAGATATAATACACTTATGCCAGCGTTTTTTCCAATTCTCGAAACACTTCTGAAACTCGCTTTTTGGTGTCGCCAACAGCTGCTGTTTCGATTTTTCTTTTATCTCCTCAATTGTAGTAAAATGCTTTCCTTTCTTCGGTGTCTCCAGTTTTGGGAAGTGGAAAAAGTCAGCGGGGGCCAAGTGCGGTGACTACGGTGGTTGAGGCATGATAACGGTTTTGTTTTGGCCATAACACAAGCATCGATATGTGAGCTGGTGCGTCATCATGGTGTAAAATCCATGGTTGTTTTTTCCTCAAGCGCAAACGGCGCATAACTTCAAGGTAGTATTCCTTATTGGCCGTACAACCTTGTGACAAGAATTCATGATGCACCACGCCATTGCAGTCGAAGAAAACAGTGAGCAAAACCTTCACATTTGACCGAACTTGACGCGCTTTTTCGGTCTCTTCTGGACGCTTTCATTGGAATGATTGGGCTTTGGTTTCAATGTAATTTTTTTTTTTTATCTTGGACCAGTACTCAGGGGATGACCCCTACATATGCAGAGCATTGTGCTGTAACTAGGAAAATAGGTTATGATGAGGCGGGAAAGAGGGAGTAGTGTTCGTGGAGGTTTAACTTAAACAATAACAACATGAAAGACTAAAAAAACTTTATTGCAGCATTTAAAATGTTGGAATTAAATTAGTTAAAACTGATCAGTGCCCAGTGTATATACCTTCGACACTGCTCAGATTAGCAAAATTTAGTCCAACACCTTCCACACTACAAGGTAATGAAGTAGTCATAGCCATACACCCATGATTCGTCATCAGTTAAGACCTTTTTGAGGATTTGTGAATTGTCGTAGACGATGTTCAACAGCTCCTGAGCGATGTTTATGCGACATTGTCTTTGTTCAAAGTTTAGCAATTTTGGAACAATTTTCGCTGCCGCAAGTTTCATGCCTAAAACATCCGTAAAAATTGCTTTCATGAGCCGAACGATATGTCATCATCATCAGCAACCTCCCCGATAGTGAGTCGACGATTAGACAAAATCATTTTCTTCACTGCTTCAATGTTTTCAGGGGTTGTTGACATGCTAGGGCGACCAGGGCGAGCATCTTCATTGGCATCTTCTTGGCCATCCTTAAACCGGTTATACCACAATTGAAGTTGTGTTATGTTCATAGTAGACTCGCTAAATGTCACAGTCAACATTTCAAATATCCTTGCGCATTTAAGTTCATTTTTTACACAAAACTTATTACAGTGTCGTTGATCCATTTTTGCGAATAATGAAAAATCGAAGAGCACTCCAAAACACGACTAAAGCTGTGTTCACACGGTTGTCAGATGTTACAATATTGTAAGATCTGGCAACATGCTGACAATGTAGTGACAATGAAAAATTGTCCCGCAGAAGTAAATTGAATGTTCAGACGACCGTAAGAAAATCTTACAATTTCATTGTCAGACTATGGTCTGGCAAATAGTTCATCTGACAACAAAAATTGTCAGTTCACACGGTTGTCAGACTGTTAGATAAAAAAATTGCCAGACATGTTGTAAAGCATTGCTACTTATGTAAAGGGTATTTTTTTAAGCCCGATAGAACTTGAAATTGTAAAAAATAACACAAAAAATTAAATTGTAATCAAAATTTTTTTTTATTCGAAAGATCAATACGTGACATTAACATTTGAAAATGATTTCGGGCATATGGGCACCGCGGCTGTTCTTGACGAAGCGCATTCTGGACGTCCAATTTTGGGCCACTTTTTCGAGCACTGCTGGCCGTATGTCACGAACAACACGAACAATGCTGGCCTCCAAGGCGTCAATTGTTGCTGGTTTATCAGCATAAACCAGTGACTTCACGTAGCCCCACAGGAAATAATCGAGAGGTGTCAAATCGCACGACCTTGGAGGCCAATTGACAGGTCCATTTCTCGAAATCAACTTATCGCCAAATTTTGATTTCAGTAAGTCGATGGTTGCGTTCGCCGTATGGCACGTAGCGCCATCCTGTTGAAACCACATCTCCTCCGGATCAATGTCATCCATATTTTCAAACAAAAAATCATTGATCATGGTGCGGTAACGATCTCCATTGACCGTAACGCGAGCTCCGGCCTCATTTTTGAAGAAATAAGGTCCGATGATGCCACCAGCATGAAAACCGCACCAAACAGTGCATTTTTCTGGATGTAATGGAGTCTGTAGGGTCTCTTGTGGATTGGTCTCACTCCATATGCGGCAATTTTGCTGATTAACAAACCCGTTAAGCCAAAAATGCGCCTCATCGCTGAACACAATTTTGCGATAAAACAACGGGACTGATTTTCAAAGTAAATTTGGATAATTTCGTAGCGTTGTTCAAGCGTGAGTCTATTCATGATGATTTGTCAGAGTATACTGAAACAAATAAAAAAAATGTTTCATCAAAATTTAATTTTTTGTGTTACTTTTTACAATTTAAAGTTCTATTTAGCTTAAAAAAACACCCTATACATCAGCAACGATCTGTTTGGCAGTGTTGCCCATCAAACTTTTTTCTGACAATGATGCCATTATCATTGTATCATGATGATACACTGATAATCGCTGTCGTCATTGTTTACCACCAAAGCATGAAAAAGTGTTGTTGCTTTGCTCTTGTGTGTGTACAGTGAAGAACAACAAAAAGTATATGAGACAAAGTTAGGTGTGCTCCACGTGAATAACGATATAGTCCGAACTAGGCCAAAGTAGTCCAAAAGCGTTCCACGTAACAATTTTTGTGCAATTTTGAAAAATGAAGGGAGTAATTTTTTTCATTTCTTGTACAAATTAGCCCGAACTTTTTCTTTGGGTAAGTTCAGACTAGAAGTGAATAATCAGCTGTTTTATGTTTACATACATATGAAACTGAAAATGTAAACAGAAAATTTTGCAAATTGGAAAAAAGTTTTTGTGTAAAAATTAGTAAAAAGCAAAATGGAAGGTTGCCCAAACTAAAAACAACGTTGTGAAGTTGTAAAGAGAACACGCAATTGTTGTTTGGCTTTTAATTTTATAAATATGATTATAAAAATCTATTGGAAATTTTACATTGCTTTTAATTTTACAGCTGTTGTCAATAATGCAAATCTTTTGTTTATATGATGTTATGCGCTTTAAGCTTCTAAAATCACTAAAATATACCATAATCTAAAAAGTAAGCAGCGCTAGTATTGCAAGATTGTACAATTGTGGTTTTTTGTGTTCCAGTAGTTTGTGCAAAATTTGCAAATTTAGAGAGCAATTTGCTTTTTACTCCTATTAGTCCGGGATTTCGTGGAACACACTTATGGTTTGCGTATTTTTCATTGCTAGTGCTGAGTGCACAGCCCTATAACTAAGCGCTTTTACACAAACAATTGAGCATCAAGCGCATAGGGCTGGGCATTTCTGGTTTAGAGGATCCATAATGAGATCAATTGAATTCTTAGAAAAATTTCATTGCATATGTAAAAAAAAATATATAAAGAAAAGATCACATTAAAGTAATGTTTCTACAATACAAGCAAACTACTTGTCAAGAAATGTTATATAAAAATCATTCAAATTTTCGATTGATTTTTATTCAGATATTTCAGACAAATCATATTTCATACACTGAAAAAATTTTGCTCAGAATTTCTCTGAATTTTAACATTACTTTTATGAATTTTTTCATTATTTTTCAACCATTGTAACTTTTCATAGAAATAATGAAACAAATTTCATTAGATTATTTTAATGAAAACCTTCATAAAAGTAATGAAACATTTTAATAAGAAACATGACTTATTTTCATTAAAAGTATGAAAGACAAATCATATGATTAGTGAAATAATTTCTCTAGATCAAAGAATCAATTTCATAAAGCACATGAAAACTGTACATTAAATTAATGAAAAAAGTAACATTTATTTAATGAAATAACTTCTTTGTAGTAATGTAATATATTCATTAAAAATATGAAACTCCTTCATAAGGTCAATGAAGTTATTTCATTTATCTAATTTTATTATTCATTGAGCACCTGAAAAATTTACATTACATCAATGAAATAGTTACATTTGTTTAATGAAATAATATCATAACACACATTAATAAAATATTTTCACAAATGTACGTAATAAGATCAATGGAATTATTTCATTGATACTTTATTTCATAACACAAACAATACTATTCCTTGCTTTTGTGAAATTGTACCTTATTATGATAAAAGAAAATGTTGAACCAGTATTCGCCAAATAAAACAGATTTTATTAATTCAATATACTGGTATTTAAATTTTTTAAACTATTATTATGCTGATTTGAGTACATACATATATGTACACACATACCCAAGTTCGGTAACCAGAAATTTATTTGTCATTGATCTAATGAATTCTATTTCATTGAAATTATGAAACTCATAAAACTTATATTGTAATAAAAAAAACTTGACATTTTTTAAACTGTAGGTTAAGATTAATAAATGCCCATTAATATATCTTAGCAGAATTCAAAGAATTAAAAAAAAATTTTTTTGTTGTGGTCTTAAATCCAATGAAACCTAATGAAACCATTCTGATGGAGCTATTTCATAATATATATGAAGTTTCATGCATATTGTGAAAAGTTTTCATTGGATTAATGCAAAATTTTTAATGAAACAGTTTCATTAAATATATGAAGCATAATTCTTTCAGTGTATACGAGTACATAAATATTTTTCAAATCTTTTTCTTGTTTATTCTTTTTGTTTTACTCTAACGTCGGTGTTTTCTTGTTAATTTCTTCGTTCATTATTAATTTCTTTTTTAAGGTAATTCATTACCTTGCATTGTGGGAGGGAGGTGTTGGACTAATTTTGTTTGTCTAAGCAGGGTCGAGCACACTGGGCACTGATCACTGATCACGTTTAATTAGTTTATTCATTTCAACATTTTAAATGATGTGATAACCTTTGTTTTAGTCCTTCCGTGTTGTTAGTTAAACGTCCCCAAACACTACTTCCCCTTTCCGTTTCCCCATAATCTTTTTTTCTACTTCCAGTATAATACACTGCATATGTAGGGGTCATCCCCTGAGTACTGGTGCAAGATAAAACCTAAAGCATTCATAAAAGCTTCTTTAAGAATGTAGACTCATACAAAAAGAAGAGGATATAAATATAACACCACTTTGACAATGTTGTGTCTTAAGATTTTTAAGTGTGTCTGTATCTAAAGGTATTTTGCAAACGTAGAAATTGCAATTTGGAATAAAAAGACTACAATTCATGGACACATACATGACTGATGTAGAAAGATTTTGCCACATAAGCAATTGTATCCTTTCGAAAAGGACACTCTGCATCAACTAAATTCGAAATATCAACTTAAACTTCCTTGCACCGTTAAAAAAACTTCAACTGCAGTTGGCAGAGAAGTTGTTGTACGCACACACATAAACGACAAACATTCGTCCTCTTACTTGCATGAAGTAGATGTTGCATGTTACAACACGATGCGTTGACGCTAGTTACATCAAACTTTACCTCAACAAACAAATAAACAAACATTTTTGTTTTTCGTAACAAATGTTGTTTTTTTGTGTGATTTGAAATCTTTTCTTTTGGCTTTTTAGTTGAAATTGCTTTTAGTACTCGTATATGCGCTTCACATTTATGGGAGTTAACGAGCACTTTTATACGAGCATGTATATTATTTTCCATCGTTTTCTTTTTCTTATAATTTTCAAATTGTTTTGCAAGTGTGAGACACACCGGAAACAGGAAATGAAAATATTGCACAGTTGTACTTGTTACACGATACATAAAATTTGTGTTGCTGGCAAAGAAAATTAAAAAAAAAATATATAAAACGAAAATAAATAAATAACACAAATCTTGGGTGGAGCTATAAAGTAACGCGCCAAGGGAATGCATATGATGACTTTTTATATGAATTTTTAAGAGGTTTGGAACAATTTTACGATTTAATTTAAAACAACTATAAATTTTCTTGCTTTTTTTTTTTGTTAGTTTTGAAATATAAAATTAGTATTGTTCAGGTTGAGAACTTAAATCTTAACTAAAAATGTTTTAAGTATTAAAATTTGAATGCAAATGCTTTTAAGAAACATTAAAAGTTTTCATAATTTTCTAAAGCTAAAAGGCATTAAATTTTAAGATAAATCACAAAATACGCACGCCAACGTAAATGTTTTATTTTGACCGGCTGGAGTTAAACAAAAATTAAAACCAATAAGAAATTATAAATAGCTTGTTCACATTTCATAGGAACTACCCTATTCAAAAATTTCCAAAGTCTACTGATGATTAGGGTAGTTCCTATGAAATGTCGACATATAGATAGCTGGGAAACATAGAAAACAAGCTATTTATAATTTTTTACAAATATAAGGTTATAAATATTCGTATTATTTGATCTTGTTTATATTGTTTTCTTCTAAATTTTCCAGCTAAAGATCTTGATTGAAATTTGCTTTTTATAAAAAAGGTTTAACGGTATTTTATGTTCGATATTTCGATAACAATTTGTTATTATCATGAGGAAAATTAAAATGATAAAAAAAGTTATTTGAAAAAAAAGTTTGTGATTATAATTTAACAAGAAAGAACTATAACTTTTCTGAATAAAAGTTAAACAAAGAAAAATAGTTATTCACAAATTTTCTCAAAAACGGCTAAGTAATCGATAAATGTTAGGAGCTAAAATAGCGAATAAAAACTCAATTGCAAAAATTAAAACTTTAGAAAGGTATTGTCTTCCAAACAAAGAGATAGATATGTATATGGTGGCCGACGGCAAGGTAAAATACTCTCAGTAATGTCATTGTAATCATGGCTGTATGTAATGTGCCACCGTTTTGTTGATACAACATGTTAACCAAGACCAAAGCATGCACTTGTGGCGTTAAAAAGGCTTTAATTATATCTAGATATCGCTCCCTGTTATCGCCACCAGCAATTTATAATAGTTGTAAGCAATTCGGATAAATACCTTTAAATACAACTTTGTAAATATTACTTACTTTTATATGCACTTATTTGATATTTGCGCCAATTTGTATCATGCTATTCTGTTCTTTTTTATGATCATTCCAGTCAGTTTGCTTACTTACTTTTCTATAAATAGGAAAATGGCAATTTTTAACAGAGAGAAAAAAAGAACTGTTCTTGGTGCCCACACCAAAAAGAATTTTTAACACTAGAATTAATTAATGTAATTGAAATAAAGTTTGAAATAAATTTTGAAGATTTAATTTTAACTCTGTGTTTACAATCTAAAGTGGATGCCAGGAACTTGGTCATATCTCGCGCCAACACTCCCCATTCACAATTACCGATACGTCGTTTTCATTTTCAAAGAAGTTAGTTCCAATGATTCCTCCTGACTAAATTGCACACCAGAGTCCCACCTTTTAATAGATGCAAAGGTGACTTATGAATAATTTGAGAGTTTCCCATTGGCCAGAACCGACTATTCCATTCGTCACTCAATATGATTTTTTCATGAAAATCGGAGTCGTCATGGGCGGACTTGTCATGGTGTCATAGATACAATTATCTTAAATGGAAACAAATGCAAATCCTTGTGCAAAGTTGTGGTCAAAGTTGCTCTTTGAAGACCATGCTCCTGAGCACGGCGTCGAATTGAGATTGATTGATTGTTTTGAACAATTTCTTGAGAAGCAGTAATGTTTTCAGCCGATTGTGCAGCTACAGATCCTCTTTTTTCGAAACCGTTCATTACACAATAAGCAGTGCGTTTTGTTGGTACGTTGTTTCTAGCAAAAAATTTATATAAATTTCTCATCGTCACAGTAGTCGATGATTGATTTTGATAACATATTTTAACGATTTAAACATATTGATTTATCGAATATTTGCTACAGAAATGAACGTCACAGAATGGCAACAGAAAGTAAAAACTAATGAGGCCTTAAATTTTAATTTATTGGATTTTTTTTTAATTTTGTCAAAAATTTGCTGTTTTTGCATTCGCTTTTTTTATTACAATAATGTATAAAGATATCTTTCTACGTCATATTCTACAGCTCACTGATGTTAACATTATAATGGACCTGTGCGAAGCGTAATCTATTATTTTTAATTAATGGTTTGCAAGCAAAATATTGATATTCATCTTGCAATGAGTGATTTAAACACCCGAAATAAATTTAATTTTAAAACCCATGTGTTCGTTTTGTTAGCTCCAAAACATTGATGGGCAATTATTTGTCTGATGTACGAAGTCGCTCGGATACACTAACTGTTTGCGAATACAAATTTGTGACACAATATATATAAACAATTGAACAAAAAAATTAATAAAACAAAAATTCTAGTTATTTGAAAATAGTATTATTCCAGTATTTCAACACAAATCGCAAGCATTTGATTGATGTAAACAAATACCGGTAGTCTCGTGCAGTAGAAACTAATTTTGTCAACTTTACGGCGTCATCTTAAAAATATTGTGGCACCAAACAAACTTAGTGTTGGATAACTCTGCGATTGAATTTTCTAAACTGGAACTAGGAGAATATCTCAAAAAGCTTGATTCGCCATTCAAATCTTTGAATATTTTTCTCTTCCCCACTATTATTAATCATATCGTTGAACAATCTAATTTATATGCCAGTCAAAAAGACATCACAATGTCCTTTCATACAATAAATTGGGCGCTATAAAATTCCAGTAAAGAGCAACATGTATAGTTGTAAAACGACTTATCGAAAATTTGCTTGACCTAGCCTTGGGAAATGCCTATATTTTGTTTAACATTTCTTCATATTCTTTACTTTTAGAAAAAGTCAAACCCCAATTCTGTCTTCCAAAAAAAATTGGGCATTAGAGGGTTAATGCAAATATTTTATACCACTATGTAGGCTATAACTTTTGGTTAGCCAGAAAGGGTTGGGGGTGGCGTTTACATAGAAGAATTTAACACTAAAGTATCCCTCAGATTATCAGATGGATGCAGTGTTCTTCAGGCTGAAATATCGGCCATAAATAAAGCGGCCAGATGGCTGACGTTTTACAAGATATTCGGTAGGGATATCATGATAGTAACGGACAGCAAGGCGGCCATCAACACCCTGATTGGAATATACACTAATTCTGGTGTAGTCCAGGAATGCCGGACATCTTTAAACAAGATGGCGAGACATTCTAACATAACCGTAAAATGGGTACGTGGACATGGGTCCAACAATGGCAACAACATCGCCGACGACTTAGCCAAAAAAGGGACAGCCCTAGAGGATAGGGATATAGACCCCTTTTGCGGACAACCATTAACAGCGTGCTGGAAAAGAATAAAACTCCACACACTGGAACCTGCACAAGCAAAGTGGCTCACAGAGCCCACATGCCTTATATCAAGGAACCTGTGACCGCATATTAACTCTAAGAGAACGTGGGGGCTATTAAAACTGCCCAGATTTCAACTAAGAGTGACTGTAGCAGTCATCACTGGCCATTGCCCGTTTGGGAACCATGCCAGGAGACTAGGACTACCCCATAACGACTTATGTAGAAGCTGCCAAGACGAGGAGGAGACGATCCTTCACCTCCTCGGCACATGCCCGGCATTGGAGCATCATCGTCTAAAACACTTAGGCAAGCGGAGCTTCAATAGCCTATCTTGTCTGGCCTCGATCAAACCGTCCGCGCTAGCCTCTTTCATAAGAAGCAGCGGATGGCTAGTATAGCAGCATGTAACGCTATACTAAAAGGTTTCCGCATCTCCTTTCCATCCCCGCCCATCCTTTCCACTCATTATCATTTTCCTATAGCTTCTTCTCTTCACTCTACTATTTTAGTTTTTCAGGCAATCACAAAGGGAACGACTACAGGACCCAAGTGAGCTGGACAACCTAGATTATTCCGGGGTAACCAGCGGCCTGCCTACCTAACCTAACCATGTAGGCTATAACTTTTGGTTAGCCAGATTTTATAGACAATTTCTTTACAATCTTTAAATAAAATTTAAAATTTAAAAAAAATATATTATGTTTTCAAAAAAAATTTTTTTAACATCCAACAAAAAATTTTGTAAAATGAAAAATAAAATTATAACAAGAAACTATTAAAAAATGTGTTTTTAGAGTTTTCAGCTGAAATAAATTGGCAAAAGAAAAAAATCTATTTTTATTGATGCTCTTTTTCTTATGAAAATGATAGAAAAATGCAAAATAAATAATCATAAAAAGTATAAATATTTTTTTACGACTTTATAGCTAAAATTGTCACTTAACGCTATGAAAGAATAAAAAAAGAAGCTTTAAAAACTTTTCAAGCAAATACGAGTACATATGTAGTACAAAGCGAATGACGGCTGTCTGCCGTATACGTAAGTATGTCTGTATGAGCGAAACTTCGTATTACACCATCCGATATAGAGAATAATTTCATGCAATAATAGAAACTATAAAATAATAATAAAAAAATGTGTATTACATACTCATAAAAAGAATTAAAAAAAAAAAAAAAATTACAAAGAAAAATAAATGAATATAAGGAAATAAGTATGTTAAATTAATAATATTGTGTCTACAGGCAGTAAAATTTTTAATGTTGCGAGACAAGACAGTTGGGAATAATAAAGATTTGCGCACACAAACACGTACATACTTTATTACATTGATCATATGCATACGAGTATGTAGGTAGACTCATCCAACGCCTGAATATAGAAAATGCGTAACTTATGTTAACAACTTGACAAAACTAATAGAAAATAATAGCACGAATTGTGTTTTTACTGTTCAAACTATCAGGCATGTTCTGAGAAACACAAATCGCTTAAATTTAGCGTTTTCGATTTGAAAACGCCAAATGGGTGTTCTGAGAAACGTATAACGCAAGAAGTATAGTTTTGCGATTTGAAATCGCGAAATAGGTGTTCTGGCAAACGCATATCGCTTAAAATTGGCGACTTCAACTCGCATGTGTATGTTGAGCTAAAACAGAACTTGCAAAAAAAAGGCTATAAAATAAATTCACGATTAAAATTTAATATGTCTTCTTTTTATTTCAATAAAAAGTTTAGAGAATTTTACACATTTTCAATTAAGAAAACTAAATTGAAAAATTTTTCTATTTGTTGTCAAATTTTTTTTCGTTTTATATTACTACCACATACATATATACATATGTAACTTAATGTTTACACACGCAAGTGCAAGTGCAAAAAACCCAATACATTACCATTTTTTTACTAATACATACACACACCTGCAAGTAGTAGCCTCACTTGCAACTGATTTTGGTTGACAGTGATTTTTTCACTTGCATGCAAGCAGAAACAAACAGTGTTGCCCATAGATATTTCATTTTCACTTTAATAGGTATTTTTCAATGAAAAATTTTTAAAATTTTAATATTTTTAGTTATATGCCGAAAACATAATATAAAAACACAAAAATAAATAAACATCTATAACTTATTTTTTCTTTGGATTACAAATTTATTATTTATATTGTGAAAAATTTATGTACTTAATATAATTCCCCTGTAATATTGCTAGGCTAAAACTTTGGCAGCACAGACATCAAAAGCGCATGTAGTACAAAGGCGTACAACGTTTGTCTTCGACGACATTTTGAAAATGAACTTGCACTTGCGTGTGTAAACAATCGTGCAAATTGCAAGTTGTTAATATGTACACGCTACTTGTAACAAGTTACTTGCACGTGTAAACTTAGTGTAAAACACATGTAGTATTTTTTCGGAAAAAACTCCGAAACGCCAGTAAAACGCGCGTTCCGTAAAAAATTTGACAACAAATAGAAAAATTTTTCAATTTAGTTTTCTTAATTGAAAATGTGTAAAATTCTCTAAACTTTTTATTGAAATAAAAAGAAGACATATTAAATTTTAATTGTGAATTTATTTTATAGCCTTTTTTTTGCAAGTTCTGTTTTAGCTCAACATACACATGCGAGTTGAAGTCGCCAATTTTAAGCGATATGCGTTTTCCAGAACACTTATTTGGCGATTTGAAATCGCAAAACCATACTTTTTGCGTTATACGTTTCTCCGAATACCTATTTGGCGTTTTCAAATCGAAAACGCTAAATTTAAGCGTTTTGCATTTCTCAGAACATGAGTTTGCGTTCTCATGAAAATCTTTCTGGCGATTTTATCCTTATTACAATTGTCAATACTGATTCAGCAACATGCAAATCAAAGCAGCTTTAAGAAGTAGTAGCAGAATTACATACATGAGAGTTGTATTCCATTTTTGGTCGGATATAGGTGGTATAAATATTAAGGATATCGTATCAAAAATCCGAGGCACCTGAATGCCTCATGAAAAATGTGTTCACTGCAGCGTATATTACACTATATTTTCATTCCAAGAACATCAACAGCACCCAAATCCCCAATATTTATACCATCCCTGAGTACAGATGAAGCAGCATTAGCGGTCGTTTGTTTTTGCGTTAATAAACAACACTGAGTCTTACGAGCGTTAAAGGCGACCCTGTTTTTGCGACCTCATTCGAAGATTAATAGAAAATCACTATTTAATGAGATATTCATATTTTGCCTTTTGGCAATGACCTCGGATAGGCTGGGCCTAGAACAGAAAGAGTACGAATGGCAAATGCTGCTGTCATCTGCGAAAGAGTGGATAGGGTTGGAAGTTTGATGGCGAAGGTCGTTGAAGAAAATAAGAAATAGGGTAGGAGAAAGCCTTCTGTACCCCAGAATTAAGCTTGAACTCGTTTGATTGGACCCCATCTATAACAACTGGCTTGATATAAACCAAGAAAAGTCATCACCAAAAGCAATAAGTTTTGCCAGTAGTGCAGCATGCCACACTCTATCAAACGCTTTGGGAATATCCAGAGCCACCACTTTACTTTCACCGAAATGATGGATTAAGTGGCACCATTTTTCCGAGAGATATGCCAAAAGATCGCCACTTTCGTTTGAAAAAGCAAAGAAGCCTATGTGTTTTTGACAAATTTACGCAAAGGACCACTAACCTGGTAAAGCAGCCTTGATCCAAATATACAAAAAAAAAAACGTTTGTTGAATCACCAAAAATACTGGTATCTATTGAAAAAAAACACTATTTTCCGGACAAAAAGCGTATTTTTTAGGGTGGTCACACCAAAACGTTCCATTTTAATTGTAAATAAAGGCTAATATTGCAGAAAACTAAATTAATATTTTTTATTAGGATACATATAAGGATTTAAAGTGATTGCATGTGAAACAAAATATCGACCAAATGCACGCCACGGTTTCGGTGGCAAACCTCTGTCTAGAAATGTCAAATTAAGTTGTGTGAAAAACTAGACGATAAAGTGTGACTTACAATTAACATTATGCATTATGTTCCATAATTTATAATATGTTTTTCTAATATCTTTTTATGTTTTTAATTAAACTGCATACATATTAAAATAAAAATAAAATTCATTGACAGTTTTACTCACAACAAAGTCACTTGAAAACAGAGTGGCAAGGTGATGGTGATAAAATCAAGATGCGCTCTTTCTGCATTAAGCTAACAAATAGCACTTAATTCTTGGCTAAATAAATATTTATGTGTGTGCGAGAATTATTCAAAAAGCCACCTTTTCGTAATTAAATTCTAATAATTATCTTAGGAATATTAAAAAGGAATGTTGTTTATTGTATTCAATTATTGAAATTTTTGTTATTGTACGCGGAATTACGATAGTTATGTATTTAGATAGAAATGAATATAGCCGGAAGTTTTGTTTGAAGATACAAATTGCAAAAAAAAAACTTGTAATCTTCTTAGGAGATAACTTGTGTAGTTTTTCATTGGGCTTTTTATCGATATCTTTGAAACGCAATTTTTTGAAGTTTTTTTTTACAGTTTGCAAGGAATGTAAAGGAATGGAATAAGAAATGCTTAATAAGGCCCTGATTCACTATCCTACACGTTCGTACGATTCATTCACGGGAAACTGTTTCAGAAGTCTGGCCGACTTGAAAAAATCGTTTCAAAATGGCGTTGCAGGCTACACTATTATACAAGTATGATTGAAATAATTTATTTACACAATAAAATAATTAAAAACTTTTATTACTATAATAATTTTACATAATTTATTATTTTTTTCTTGAGGTGCCAACAACATTATTATATTTTATTTAGTAGATCGAACGATCGTGTATGATAAGCCATGTTGGCTTATAATAATAGCTTTGTTCGAGGACATTCCGGGTAAAGTCCGGTAAAATGAGATTAATCAAAAAATACTCTCAGAAAACAACAAATTTGCCAAAAATTGCTGAAACACCAAAAACCACATTTCGGGCCCGAAATTAAATATGAAAACAAAAACAGCTGTTGTTTATTTATGCCATTTTAAAATTCAGTGTTCTCAACTTCTAAATTTTATAATGCACTGAAATCCTTTAAAAAAAACTCGTACTTTTACAAAAATACACGTAGTTGAAAATGTTTATTATTATATAAAATTAACAAACAGATTTATTTTATAATATTCACTTTAATAAAAAAAAAATTAGCTTTTTTACATTTATGAGAAAAATAACTATGTATCACTTATCGAATTTCGCTCGATTTAAAAAGTAAATGAGCTTTCAATTATTACGTTTATGCCTACTCGCAAATTATTGACTGTTTATGCGTCAATTTGTAAATGGAAAGTTTAATTTTTTTAGCTGGCTTAGGTTCAAAATGTAACTAATGGGTAGGTAGCATTTTGATTACTAAAATAATGTGGTTTTAACAAATTTCATATAACATCAGTTTATTTTTTATAGATAGTAACAAATTATTAGCAAAATATTGATGTCAAATAAAATTTTTTAAATTTTGGTACAATAAATCGAGCAATAATTTATTGAAAAGCCAAAAGGAAATGCAAAAAATATATACTTATAATCAAAGTTTTTTAAATATGTAGCTATCGGATAGAGATTAAAAGAAAATGCTCTAAAAATTAAATAAAAACATCGCGCATTGATTTAAACATTCAGTGTGCGATTGTTAAAAACCACTAAAATCAGTGTGAAAAGCGCTGAGTTGACAGCTCTGTTGTAATTCAAACAAATATTTTTGCAAATTTATTTAAACATTTTGAGCTAGATAAAAATGTAAAATAACTTATTTAAATATGACGTATTGTTATATTTCCAAATATGGTCTTTTATGATTTGCACATTGATATTTTATTTTCATAAATAACAAACAGCTGATTATATGACTTAAGAATTTTACCATTTTGCACGGAAAAAAGTACGGGTAAAGTCTGAGAAAATGAGAAACACAAATTACTCTCTCAGAAGCTTTCTTGGGTAAATAATTTACCAAATTTTTAACACAAAAAAAATTTTCGTGCAAATTGGGAGCCCGCGGGTTTCGCGGTAACGACGTCGAACACAATTAATTTCTTATTTTTGTTCATTAACTGAAACTTTCTCCGACGATTTACCTGTTTGCGTTTAACGACGCGAAGCACACACAGACAATATTTCACGTATGTGAATGTTCTATAACTGCCTCGAAGCATTTCAAAAGACTGCTCAATTGCAGGCAGAAAAATTGGAGAGCTACCCTCTTCCAATGCTTCGGGATTAAAGGAAGCACTTCAAATACAGACAAACATTTCACTGCCACACAATCAAAATATAAAATATAACCATATCATGGTTGAGCACAACCTTAATATGGTTGCTCAAAAATATGGTTGTCTGCATTTATATCATAATATTCAAATATATCTTTCATAAACTAAAAGAACTGAATAAAAAATACGTGTATACCATAATAATGAAAGGCCAATGTAAGCGGCATGCGGCAACGGACGGCAGCCAACTGTTCTATTTGCCGCTTGAATTTATTAGATATAGGCAAATGAACGCGGCTAATTGAGGAAAGATTTATGTATCGGAATTTAAACAAAAGAACATTTCGACTTTCTTAACGCAAAAATAAATAAATAAATTTAATTGTTAAAAATTTTTAACCCGAAGATAAAGAAAATTAATTTTTTTATTCTATCTTTTGTTGCTTTACTATTTGATTTGACAAATTGAAGCGACAAAGCAAAAAGTGAAATTGAATTCAACATTGCCGCTCGGCCGCCTTTAACGGCATTGCCAAATTTAATTAAATTCAACATATTGAAAATTTTTTATGAATATTTTTTATAAAAAAAAACTAATTTTTTGTAAATAGGTCACATTTTTGCCGCCCGCTGCCGCATGCCACTTATATTGGCCTTTCACTATAATACAACTACGGCCGTATTCATAAAAATATTTATTAAAGGATTTTTTGACAAACTTTGTGTAGAAATTTGTCAAATGAACCTGTAATAAACGAAAAATATTTTTTATGAATATGGCCGCTAGACTTGAAAAATATTTGAAATGTCTGAGTTTTCGCCTCCGAAAACTTTTCGTAACGATTTTAGCAAAAAAAAAAATCTGGCAATATTGTATGAAATGTAGATATAAAATAGATATGGCTACTAATGCAGCTGGTGCATGCTCATGCGTATTTGATAATGCAAAAAAATTTTGCTCGTGCTCATGAGCAGAAATTTAGGCACACATGAACTACACACTCATGAGCAAATCAGACTTTGCCATGTTTCTTTAAACCTTTTAGCATACTATATATATGACTCTTATAATATAATCAATTAGAATTTTATTCTATCATTTGTAATTTTAAAACTAAAGTTAGTTTCATACGCCAATGCAACATGAAAAATAGCTGCAAGAAATATTTTTTGTAGAGAGAGAGTTGAATGTAATTTCCAAAAAGTAAACATTTCTGTGGAAATAAAGATCAATTGTGTAATAAAGCTTTCAGAATTTTTAAGTTTTCTACTTCAGCCGACATTAATTTGTCTTGTAAATATTCAAGTATTTCGTAAGACATGCAGATTTAATAGATGGTGGTCTTAGCCACGGATGCCCTGCTTGGATAACAAAGCAAAGCCCTTGCTGAAGAGCTCAGACTAACACCCAGTTTTCACGACAACTTTTAAAGACATGTTCGTTTTATATTTTATTTTAAAGCTGCTACCAAAATAATGTTACATTTTCATTATGATTTTTTAAGACATGCCTTTCTTCAATTGTAGTTGCAAAATAATATCGTTTGTCTCTTTTTATCCTTTTGTTAGTATCGATGTAGTCATCTTGCCGAACGAGGTGAATGAAAAATAATATAATAATATTACTAATGATAACAAAAGGGAATTAGGAGAAAAACACGAAAAAGATAGTTCGTGTCTTTTTGTTTACCCCTCTTTGATTTCTATTAAATTTGCCCACAAATATGAAAGATATGACTTAAAGACGATTGAAAAATCATCGTGAAAATTGGCAACCATTTAATAGGGTGAACTAGAATCTAATTTGTCCACCATTTGGTATAGTAATTACAAAATGGTGGATTCTAGAATTAGATTCTAGTACCTATCCTACATTTTTGTCTGCGGTTTTACAGAAAAACAATTATGCTAAGACATAATTCGCTAAGAGTTGATATTTGTAAAGATCATACACGCTACTGCCTTTCAAAGCTGAAATTCCATACCACGCGTTAAGACGTTCTAAACGTCTGTAAAGAGAGTGTGTGTACACACACAAGTGCAAAGCAACAACACTTTGGTATGCTTTCCTTATTAAATAAAATTAGTTTTTCCTTATATGTTTTGATGTTTGCCCTTCCATATAAAGCTTTTGGGCACACCTGCTCTTTTTTATCTTGGACCAGTACTCAGGGGATGACCCCTACAGATGCAGCGCATTGTACCAGAACTAGGAAAATAGGTTATGAGGAGGGGGAAAGAGGGAGTAGTGTTTGTGAACATTTGACTTGAACTTTCCAACGCTATAACAGACAGGAAACACGTCTGCAGGCAACTTGTTCCACAGACGAAGCGTACGGCTGAAAAACGAATTCTCTCTGTAATGCGTAGTACGATTCCCTGGGCAATCGACCACAAATGGATGAGCTCTGGACGATGAACGCGTGCTACGTAAAAATGTGCGCGTTTCGGGAACAAGACCCCTGATCTCGCCAGAGCAAAATCCATTGTAGTAACGATAGAACAGAGTAACGCACCCCACACTGCGTCGATGCTCCAGTGAGTCAATAGAGTTGGATACCCTACTGTCACCGATAAGCTTCTTCGCCCTCTCCTGCACACGGTCGAGCAACCCCTAAAATAGACTTTGGGGCACCGGCCCAAACATGAGAGTTGTATTCCATTTTCGGTCGGATATAGGGGGTATAAATAGTAAGGAGGTCGGATGGAGTGAAGTACATCTTACACCGTTTCAAAAAGCTGAGGCACTTGAATGCTTCTTTAGAGACATGAAAAATGTGATCATTCCAACGAACATCAACAGCATCCGATTCCTCAATATTTATACCATCCATAAGTACATATGAAGCAGCATTTGCGGTCGTTTGTTTGTGTGTTAATAAACAACACTGGGTCTTACGAGCGTTAAAAGCGACTCTGTTTTTACGACCCCATTCGGAGATTAATAGAAGATCACTATTCAGTGAGTCATTCATATTTTGCCTTTTTGCAACGGATAGGCTTTAGAGTAGGAAAGCCCAAAAGTTCTATATGGAAGAGCAAACACCAATATATTTAAGGTAAAACTACTTTTATTTAATATTTTTTGTTGTAAAAAGCAAATCATATTTACAAAAGCAAAATTTAGACTGATTATCGCTGTCGTCAATGTTTACCAGCAAAGGAAGCGAAAGTGTTGTTGCTTTTTGCTCTTGTGTGTGTGCAGTGATGAACGACAAAAAAATATATATGACATAGTTGTTTATGTATCTTGTGTATTTTTCATTGCTAGTGCTGAGTGCAGTATGCGTGTATTAAAGCTATAGCTAAGCGCTTTTACAAAATCAATTGAGCATCAAGCGCATATGGCTTGGCCACTCCTGCTTTAGAGTGTAAGAAATTCACATTTTGGCCGACGCTGAACTAACTGGATAATTTCTTATTTTAATGCCTATATATTATCAAATATCTTCGTAGTTAATATTCTTTAAAATCAAAAACTTTTTATACAAACAGTTTTGATTTTTAAATAATAAACTAAATAAAGAAATCGTGGTCACAATAGTGTTACCAGTATAAATACATATATAACTTATCTAAGAAGTTATATAATTTGACATTAAATAATTCTATATAAGTACATCTGCAATTTTAATGCATTTTTATATAATGTTCTTCGTTTTCCCCTACTTAATTTATTTGTTAAAGAAAACTTACCATTCTTTTGGCAAATAGCAATATAAAACAAATAAATTTGAGAGAAAAAAAGATGAAAAGCTGTTAAAAACACTTAAATTTTAATTAAAACAAAATGCTTAAATAATACGAGATCAAAAAGAAAACAAAACATTTGCGAAGTGTCCTGTTTTCAGAGCAACAGCAATACAACAAAAGCTTAAACTATTAAATAAGAATCCTCTTCAATGAATGTTGAAAATGAAAACACAATTTGAAACTAGTTTCAATGAGAACAAAAAGGAAAAACACCGAACGATTAAATATCGAAGACAACTTCAAAGTTTATTTAAAAGAAAAACTTAACATTTTATAATAAAGTGGAAAAAACTTTGAAATGATCTGAAAAGAAAAGCATTTCAAAAATGGATTATTTGTAATTATGTTTTCATCTTTACTAATGTCGAATGTGTTTTTAGAGGTTCTCAATCACGGTTGCCATATTTGACGATTTTTTGTACTGAAAATATCATGTTGACGATTTAAGGTTTGATTTTGACGATTTTTGTAGATCATATTTTTACTTTCATATCTTTCAGGCAACTTTGGTTTCAGAACAACATACATACATATAATGGGTGATTTTATAAGAGCTATCGGAAATTAAAAAAAAAAAACACATAAAATTCAGAAAAATGCATGAATTGGATCGATAGTTGGGTCGATATAATTTAATCTTTGAAGATTATTTCATGCAAGTGTTGGCTGCGCCTCAAATGTTCCATCCGCTTAGTCCAATTTTGGCATACTCTTTCCAACATTTCGGCCGGTATCTAACGAATAATGTTGGCAATGTTGGCTTCCAGTGCGTCAATCGAAGCGGGCTTGTCGCTATAGACATTAGCCTTAGCATAGCCCCACAAAAAATAGTTTAGAGGCGTTAAATCGCACGATCTGGGCGGCCAATTGACTGGTCCCAAGCGTGAAATAAACTGTTCACCGAACTCGCCTCTCAATTGGTCCATTGTTTCGCGTGCTGTGTGGCATGTGGCACCGTCTTGTTGAAACCACATGTCATGCAAGTCAAGCTCTTCCATTTTGGGCAAAAAAAAAGTTTGTTATCATCGCACGGTAGCGCTTACCATTCACAGTAACATTGTGATTCGCATCATCTTTGAAGAAATACGGCCCAATGATGCCGCCAGCCCATAATCCGCAACAAACGGTTGTTTTTTGTGGATGCATTGGTAGCTCTTGTAATGCTTCTGGCTGCTCTTCACTCCAAATACGGCAGTTTTGCTTGTTCACGTATCCATTCATCCAGAAATGAGCCTCGTCGCTGAACACAATTCTTCGATAAAAAAGTGGATCTTCATCTAACTTTTCAAGAGCCCATTCACCAAAAATTTGGCGTTGTGGTAGGTCGTTTGGCTTCAATTCTTGCACCAGCTGTATCTTATAAGGCTTCACACCCAAATCCTTCCGCAAAATTTTCCACGTAGTGGAGTAACAGAGACCCAATTGCTGCGAACGGCGCCGAATCGATAGTCAAAACTAGTGTTGCCAAAAAGATATAAGCAAAGAAATCACTTGTTATAAACTGTAGTCAAATAAATGTGTATGTAGCACTGAAAACTAACACAATTAGTTTTTAATTTATTTTATTTTTGAAGGAAAAACTAATGTCTTTCTCACAGAACACAGGCAGGAGCAGCTCGTCTAGAAAATTTGTATGAAAGTTACTCAATTCTTTGAGTGATTTCCATATAAAACTTTTTAGACGAGTGCCGTCTGTGTTCTATGAACAGCACATAAATCAAAATATACAAAAACTATTACCAGCAGCCGTATTCTGTAACTCGTTAAAGCTAAATCTCCATCGCTAAAAATCTATAAAAATGATTTAGCGATTTTTGGCCACAAATGCAATTCTGTAACGTGCATAGCTAAATTTGGCAATGACATAAAAATTGAATTCGCCGCAATTTTAGCGATTAGTGGCATCGCTAAAATGTTTAAATGTTGTATTCTCTAACACCAAATAAGTAGCTGTTGTTGTCTAAAACGCTAAAATTTTAGCAACGGAAATTTTTAAATGCTAAAATGTAAGTAAATTACAAATGTTTTCTTTTTTCTATTGTTTCTTGTTAAAAAAAAATTATTATTGTATAATGGAAGAAACAACAAAAAGAATCACAAAGGAGCAAAAATATATGCTTATTCAGTATTTGGAGGAAAATTTGCCCATGATAGGTAAAAAATGAATTTTAACTTAAAGTGAAGCAAAACACAAAAATTCGTTTTTTTTAAGATTTGTGAATTCCACAAATGTTTCTGGTTCACATTTAGCTTATTGCGTTCACTACGAGTAATTGCACTTAATCCGCCATGTCACAGAATTCACTTCCGTTCGAAAATGGAATTGAATCGGTTTTTAATTCTCAAAAAGCTAAAATCTAAAACTTATGAAATGAGAATGAAATCTATGCTATAAGACAATACTAGTCTTATTCTTGCAATTAAAAATGATTTCATTCCGAAAATTTTTGAGTTCTTCGTTTTTGAAGAAGTAAAAAAATAATTCAATTCCGTTTCCGAACGGTTTATTATATTACGACGTTGGGATGGGCTACTACAGGAGGAACACCTAGTCCTGTGTAAAAAGGTATGTGTGAAATTTCGCGGAAAAATATTGTAGGTGGATTTAATTTTTGATTGGTTTGATTGGTTTTTGTTTGTAAGTTGTGTTGTGAGATTATTATTTATTTTCTTTTTTAATGTACGAAGCACCCAGTGGGAGAGGGTTGGAATCCACTGAGATCTTTTTGAGTTGGCTGGAGGTCCTACTGGTCTCTGCGTTCGTAACATTAAATTACGTCATCAAGTTGCTAATGTACAACGCTGTACTTTTAGTTGGCGAACATGTAAATATCTTAAAACATAATTTAAGATATTTTGGCAAAGTAGGTTGCGCATGTTTTAATTAATTGTAATTGTTTTATTTCTTTTATTCTTTTAAAAATGAGTGCTTTAAATGCATCAATCTCCGAGCACTCCATTTCTTTTTTTTATGAACTCAAAAATGTAAATAATTACATTTTTTCTGTTGATAAAATCACTTTATAATCATTTGTACATTTGTTTATATATTGAAGCGTATGTTTGTATGTATGTTCATAAACATCAGTGATGATAAGTGAATTTTGACAGCTTATGTTCAAAGATAATTGCTCTGTAATATCTTCTAGCAATAATTGCTGAACATGTGTTTGAACACATATTCGTACGGTCCACACGCAAATATCTTGTGTCGGCAATCGATTTTGGCAGTTGCCACGGCAATAATTGCCAATCAGATTGCTCGTGTGGACGGATAGTAATATTTGTCAAAAATAAAATAAATTTTGAATGGATCTTTCACAATAACTATTTAAAATCTTTATTTCAAAACATATTTTACAACGTTATTGAAGGGAAGTTTTAAGAATATTTACGGGAAGCACAATATAAAGTCAGGTGACACTATAATGAAATGCCAAAAATTATTACATTATGTTTATCTCTTTTCAACAGAAGTTCATTCAAGTAGAAAGAAAGAAACAGTATACAGTTAGCAAATTAGCTGAGGCGAAAATATAAAAATTTAGCTAAGCAACATGATACAAAAAACAAGGTAACCGCTTTGCTACAACAATAAAAAAAAACAACGGGTATTTTGTTTGTGTAAAAAGGCGAATTCACACTTAAGCTGTCAAAAGTAGTGGATAACGAACATGCACAAAAATTTAAATAGCGCCGAAAAAGGTAAACAAAACTTGACAGAGAAAGTGCCGCCATATTAGTCGAATTCGCCTGAATTCGCCGATGCATCCACCTAACAATTAATTCGCCTTGGCTAAGCAATTTAGCTTACAGAATATAAATTTAGCGACATCGCTAAAATATTTGCCCTAATTTTTTTTAGCATCTTAGCGATCGAGTTTCAGCTTTAGCTAACCGAGTTACAGAATACGGCTGCAGATAGTTGTCAAAGTTCTCAAAAGAACGTTAAAAGTTGCATGATGCAGCTCATTTGTACGAGTATATATTTGTTCTTATAGCTCAAGGCGACTTTATACAGGTGAATGCAAGCGGAAAGGCGAATTCCGTACCATGTATTTTGTTATTGTAAAACATATCGTGAATGTCATAATCTAAATTCGCCTAAGATTGCTCAGCAGAAAAAAAATTCTATATAAACGTTAAATATAAGCTTTTATAATTGTTTCTAATTAAAATCACAGATTATATTAGTTTTTCACTTTTAAATTCACACAAATTTCTTGAAGTTGCACTAAATCATGCAAAAAAACCTTCAGATTAAAATGGCGCGAAAAAGTTTGTAAACAAAAGAAAAAAAATTTGACAGTCTCATTGGAAAAAACGCGAGAAGCAAAAAATAATCACCTGTGCTGTTAAGTTCACCTGGTAATGAATTCGCCTTGTTATAGCTTTAAGTGCTGTAGGTTTTTTTTATTAAAGGCAGCCAGGAATTGTTTTGCTATTCGTTTATCCGTTTAAAATATGTACATTTTATTCAAAAACGATTAATTTAGCTTGTTGACGATTTTGATGTTTTGTTTTTCCGAATTTGACGATTTTAATATACAAATAATTTTTCATTCTTTTGAAAAACGAACCAGGTCTTGTACAAGTTGTTTTAAATCACTTTCCATTGGGCCTTCGTACCCAATGGAATAGAAGACAAATGTTTTCTTTGCCACCATTGTGTTGTTAAATGACACTGATGCTTAAACATGCACTCACATTTTAAAAATTGCAAATTCTGGTGCAGTAATAAAGAGAAAATTTAACCTAGCATTTCATTGCATTCCGTCATTTCCGTTTCCGTTGCATAAGTATTTCTTGAAATGTGCGCTGAAACAAAAACGAAATATTGTTCATGGATCTGTTGGTTGCTAAAGTTTTGGAGTCTGTTTTTCTCGTTTTTTTCTTCTTTTTTTTTTGTCTTTATAGGGCAAAAAGAGAATAATGGCAAATTGTTACACAAAACTTAAAATACTACAACAACAAAAAGAAAATTGTATATCATAAAACTATGCTTTTGTAAAATTGATTTGATTAAAAGTGGCTGCTCTGCATTGAATACAAAATTAGTTTGGTAAAAAGCAAAAACAAAAAAACAGACCTTAGTATTTCGCAACACTTGCCACATTATCAAGGATACCATTGTGCATGCAACAAAACAAAGCTAAACAAAAAAAAAACAAAAAACAAAACATTTGTATTTTTGGCTTCGTATGAAAGGCAAGAAGAAAATCTTTTGCCTTCCACAGGCAGAGGTAATTTCACAGAACAGCAACAATGCGTAGGAATAAAGTGTTACAGTTGGACGTGTGAAAAATGAATATTGCCCTCAATTTCAATGATACTGATAATGAAACGAGGGTGTTCAAAGAATTGAAGTAATTTTTTTTTTTTTTTTAATTTTACAACTTTGCTTCGCACGTAAGATTCTTAAGTAAAATAAAGAACGATGCTTTTATTTAATTTTTGATGCATTTTCTTTTCATAGAATTCAGAGAATCGGAATACCTATTTAAAAAACTTTTTTTATAATGGGTGATTTTATAAGAACTATCGGAAATTAAAAAAAAAAACACACATAAAATTCAGAAAAATGCATGAAATATTTATTTGGATCGATAGTTGGGTCGATATAATTTAATGTTTGAAGATTATTTCATGCAAATGTTGGCCGCGGCTGCGCCTCAAATGGTCCATCCGCTTAGTCCAATTTCGGCATACTCTTTCCAACATTTCGGACGGTATCTCACGAATAATGTTGGCAATGTTGGCTTCCAGTGCGTCAATCGAAGCGGGCTTGTCGCTATAGACATTAGCCTTAACATAGCCCCACAAAAAATAGTCTAGAGGCATTAAATCGCACGATCTGGGCGGCCAATTGACTGGTCCCAAGCGTGAAATAAACTGTTCACCGAACTCGCCTCTCAATTGGTCCATTGTTTCGCGTGCTGTGTGACATGTGGCACCGTTTTGTTGAAACCACATGTCATGCAAGTCAAGCTCTTCCATTTTGGGCAAAAAAAGTTTGTTATCATCGCACGGTAGCACAGAAATACGGCCCAATGATGCCGCCAGCCCATAATCCGCACCAAACGGTTGTTTTTTGTGGATGCATTGGTAGCTCTTGCAATGCTTCTGGCTGCTCTTCACTCCAAATACGGCAGTTTTGCTTGTTCACGTATCCATTCAACCAGAAATGAGCCTCGTCGCTGAACACAATTCTTCGATAAAAAAGTGGATCTTCACCAACTTTTCAAGAGCCCATTCACCAAAAATTTGGCGTTGTGGTAGGTCGTTTGGCTTCAATTCTTGCACCAGCTGTATCTTATAAGGCTTCACACCCAAATCCTTCCGCAAAATTTTCCACGTAGTGGAGTAACAGAGGCCCAATTGCTGCGAACGGCGCCGAATCGATAATTCACGGTCATCACCAGCACTGGCCGATACGGCTGCGATATTTTCTTCAGTTCGCACTCTACGTAAGCGTGTTGGTGGTTTAATGTCCAACAATGTAAATTTGGTGCGAAATTTTTTTACAATAGCCCGAATAGAAGCCTCAGTTGGTCGATTAAACTGACCATAAAATGGAAGAAGCGCACGATGAAGTTTCTTAACAGAGCACGCATTTTGGTAATAAAATTCAATAATTTGCAAGCGTTGTTCGTTTGTAAGACGATTCATGATTAAATTATAGACCAAACTGAAGATGTTTGACAGTGACACAAGATACAAAACGTGCGTGAGCTGTCAAAACTAGTGTTGCCAAAAAGATAATAGCAAAAAAATCACTCGTTACATATATCGGATTAAATTTTAAGGGCCGATGTCGAATATGAACCACACCTAAACGTCATTTTTCATTTATACACGTCTCTAACAAAGTTTGTTTTCTGTGTTTTGACAGGTATTATTAGAGCATTTTTCTTTTTAAATTCTCAGCAATTCATTTAGATTGTTGGGATATAAAGTTGAATGTTTGAGAATATCTTTCAAAAATCTCCAAAGTCTACTGATGATTAGGGTGGTTCCTATGAAATGTCAACATATAGATAGCTGGGAAACATAGAAAACAAGCTATTTATAATTTTTTATTGGTATAAATGTTAGAAGCTAAAATAGGGAATAAATAAAGTCAATTGTTGGCTTATGAGGAACTTTACATTTTAAATCCATTAATGTGTGTCGTCTGCTTGCACCCAGTTTGGTATTTCAGTTCAGTTTTTAGAATAAAGCCCATTACATTAACTTGTTTACAGCTTATATTCTGGGATGGACTCCAACGAAATAGTGATTATTGAGAACAAGAGTTAATTCCTTTACTAAAATCAGCTCAGAAACTATAAAATGTTTAATTAATGTGATGTTTCCATATGAAATATTAAAAAATTTATATGAAAAACACAAAATTTTTTAAGCGCTTGCTAGTGTTGTGGAAACTTCACATAAGTTGATATACTCGTATGAATGTTTTTTTTTAATTTTTAACGATTTTATTTAAAAAAATATTTTATTTTTTAGGTAGTAAAATTTTAAAATTCAATTACCTTCGTTGATTAGGTACCCTCGTATTTTATTATTTTAACCATATAGTTGATTTGATTATAGAATAGTTTGCTAAACTTAAAATTGTTCTTCGTAGAAAAGAAAACTTAAAAGTATACAAAAGGGTTTACCAGTACAGCCAATAAAAAGAAATTTAAACTTATTTAAAGAAATGTGTTCGTTTTTATGCAAGTTGTATTAAAAGTTTATTTAATATATTAAACGGTAAGACGAATTTAAAACTAAATTATTGTATCTATATATGTGTATGTATGTTTGTAAATAAGAAATGTAAATAACGGGAAGTTGCATTATAGACTAAACAAAAAATAAGAACTTAAATCTGCAAGATAATTACAGTCCAAAAAGACCCTTCAAATCTTCCATTGTTAGTTTACTTCCTTCCGAAGGGCGGGCGCCAGTTAAAACACCATTCGCTAAAGCCAATTTTTGATCTTGTAAAGCTTTAATACGTTCCTCAACAGTGTCCTTACACATAAATTTATATATAACGACATCTTTTTTCTGACCCACACGATAAATACGGTCCTGTGCCTGTGCCTCCAACTGGGGATTCCAATGCAAATCAATAAGTAATAGGTGATTGGCACCCACTAAATTTAGACCCACGCCGCCAGCAGTGAGTGACAGCAATAGTATGCGTTTATTGCTTTTCGAACTATTAAATTCGGACACAATATCTTGGCGGTTTTTCACTGGTACACTTCCATCAAGCGAGAGAGTAGCAAATCCTTGTTCTTCGATGTGGGTTTTAAGTATATGTAGGACACTGGTCCATTGAGATACAACAATCGCTTTGTCGCCGGAGCTGAGAACGCGATTTTTAAGTGTATCCAACACTTTGAGCATTTTGGTTGAGGGTCTTTTATAATCGAATACTGGATTGGTGCGCTGTAGGACACGGGATGAAGCTTTGGCCATAATTTGTTCTTCGGGTCGCATTGCAACTTCACCTTCACTACTATTTAAACCATGAGTTAGCATGGAATTGCTATCATTATTATCGTTAATGGCAAGTTTGTTGAGTTGTGCCAGCAGATCAATTTCCGGTTGAGAATCATCACTATCTGAGTTTAACTGCTGAGCATCTTCATCTTCTAACATCTGCGTAAATTAAAGAAAAACTATTTTAAGTGAGCAAATGTAATATTTATCATATGAAGAATTGAGATATAAAGAGTATTTGAGAGGCATATTTTTTAAGACGTTTCACAATAAAATGTACATATTTAGTTAAGATTTTCCGTAGGATTCCTATAGTTAGTTTCATAATCACTACTGTGCTATTTCCATACGATATATGTATATATTTTTTACTATTATGGGTGCAGCCTCTAATTTTTTATATTTGTTTGGCCCATGTATACACCAACCAACGTTTCAGATCACACGCTACTACAGTTTTCGAGATAAAGCATCAATGAATGTGAACAACAAATGATTAAATTTAATAAACGAAATTTAAACAGATTAAAAATTTTCTTAGATGTGTCCTTTTGGGCACAGAATAATTGTCGAGAAGAAATCTCATTGTGGAATAGAATATCCAATCTATAATAGTTGGCTCTATGGAAGGAATACATATAGTTTTTCCGAGAAATTTCTGGGTGTTAGAGATAGAATTGCAAAATCTATTTCTAGAATATGAATTTCAATTCATAAATATTATTTTTTTAGAGAAATCTCTTAGGCCTAATTTTCAAAAAAATCAAAATTAAAAGCTTTCACTTTATAATTTTGTTTTGCAGTTTGACTTGCAGAGGCAAAGATATCTAGGAGAAGGGAGCTTCAATAACCTATCATGTCTGGCCTTGGTCAATCTGACAATCGCGCTGGCGGTTTTGTCATAGCCGCATGACTTATGTTGTGGTGGACTTCCGAACACTTCCCTAGGGTATAAGTTGACAGAACAGGGATCAGCATGCCCCCGGGTGGCTCTGGTTGCAGTTCAACCCGTGATGATCATGGTTGAGTTGCATACCTTGCCTGAAACATTCTGGCTGTGGTTTAAACCTAAAGACACAGGAATGGGGAGTTATTACCTGTACTGTAAGGAACCAGCAGTGATGGTTAGGCTGGTTTAAGGGCTGATATTCTTAGTTGGCTTCGGCTTGCCAACTCATTGATTGCTGAGAAATTACGTACAGGAGGGATTAGGAAGCCCGAGCTCCTAAACAAGGGTTTGCCTATATGGCTTCAAACATATGGCCAGAATTGCGACCTGTGTGCCTGGTAAGCCACAAGGAAGCGCTGGTGAATCGTGAATAATTCACTCCGTGGAATTAATCCATCATCAGATAGGGCCATAAAGGCTGGTGCTGATGTAAATATTTTTCACTCTCTGTACCTCCTACCTTTCACATTTCTATTTTCTCAGGCAATCACAAAGGGAACGAATTTAGGATATTCAAGTGAGCTATAGAACCTAGGTAGGCCTGCCTACCTAACTTAATCTTGTCCAGACGCATCACATCATGACTGAGGTCTTGACTGAACAAATTTGAACTTTTAGTGTAGCAAAATTTATTTAAAAGTTGCTGTAAAACTATATATCAGTTTTGTAAAATATGGTGGAGTTGGTCGAATACATCCTAATAAAGTAATATTGGATAAGTTCGAGTACGCGTATATATTTTTTGAAAGAACAGATCTTGTCAAATTCAGAATAGCATGTGCCAATTAATTTATGTCGTAGCGGAAATTCTTCCTATGCAGAGAGAAACAATACAATCACGATTCGTAAATCGGTCTTAACTTTGTTAATGTGATAAATCGGTTCCGATCCTTGACCAGAGAAGCGGTCCATTATAACGCCACCGTCATGTTTGACAAATGTTTTGCAATACTTAGAATTTTATGTTGCTGCTGCCGGTCGACGTATACGCGTTATTCCATCTGAATGTTTCGAATTGTATTTGAATTCATCAGGCACATTTTACACACTCCAGTCAAAGATGGGCCTTAATGAATTTAAGTTTAATTGTTTTTCCTAACGCCGACAGAATAATCCGGCTTCTATTATTTCAGAATAAACTGCAACAATTTTATTTTTTTTTTCATGGCGTGTTTAGCTTTTGCTCTTGCCTTCAAAATATTTGGCGGCGTATTATAATTTTTTATATCTTCGTCAGTTTACGAAAATATACTATTCTATTTTTCACAACAAAAAATTTTTATGGAATGACTTATTAAACGAATGTTGAATGAAAAATAAGAATATTAGCTACTAAAACAGATATCTTTGATATACGTTATATGGCAAAAAATTCTGATTTGCAGAGTTTGTATATTGGAGTGCTTTAGCTGTTACCAATATTGTAGTATGCTCATTGAAAACAAATGATATATGAAGGAAATTCACTTACCGCATCAATTAAGCCTGGATGGCAGCATATTTGTCTTAGTCTCAAAAGCAACACTAAAATTTCGTGTGATTTGATTTCTTTAGAGCCTTTATGTATTTTTGTAAATTTCTGATGCATTTTATAATAAGCCCCATTTGGATCTTTTGTTTGCAGATAAGTAGGTTTTGAGCTTTGGCCTGTATACATTAAATCAGTGTTCCGCTCGGCACGTTGGAATAGAAATTGAGCAAAAAGTGTACGCGAAAATATCATAATTTTTTGATATACATTCATTTCATCTGTATCCAAATTCACTTCAATTAGTTCAATAGACTTTTGCGGCAGACAATGTAATTCTCCTCTTTCTTGCAGCTGAACTTTGGTACGCCTCAACATCAGTGATTTCATTATGGTATTAAGTCTTTGTTGGCCACCAGCACTTTTATCAATCCATTTTTTCCAATGGGTAATATCGTCGAAAGGTGAGCAGTGCAAAAATTTAAGGAGTGCGTAGACATCCATTTCTTTATTTTGTATTGGTGTACCTGTTAGGGTCCATCTTGCTTTACCTCTAAGCTCACACGCTGCCATGGAAATTTGAGACTTATGATTACGTACTACATGAGCTTCATCCAGTATAATTCGTTTCCATTTGATGCCAAATAATGCACCACGAGATTTATGTTCTCTTGATACAATGTTATAGGTTGTAATTACCATATCGTAGGTACGCAAATGCTTGGGTTTTGTTTCCCGATTGTTGCCATGGTGAACACATACGGTTAGGCGGTGCCGAGAAACCTTAGTTTGTGCCTCACCCTCCCATTGTTGCAACAAACTGGCTGGACAAACAACTAAAGTGCCGCCGGGGTAATCTAAAAATTTTAATTATTTTTTATCAATATAACTAAATTTGTCTCATTACTTACAGTCCCTGCGAGCCTTAGATGACCATCCACCACGTTTTTTATCGCTTTCATCTTCTGTGTCACTGCTACCTTCATTATTGCTTTCCTTGTCATCGCGATTTTTACATTGCAACACTAAAGATATCATGGTAAGAGTTTTCCCTAAGCCCATATCATCGGCTAATATGCCACCCCTGGGTTTCTGATTCTCCCGCCAGTTCATCCAGGCTAAAGCATGTTTTTGATGATCCATTAAAGTAACTTTCAAACCTTTGGGGTCTTCGGCCAGAACATGTTCCGCAGGGCAGCTTTCTAAAGAGCCATGCAAATCCTGCACACAATAATTAGATGGAATTATAAGGTTTCTATTTCTTTTATTTTTATTAATGTCACCATTTAATTATAATCAGAATTTGGTGTAAAAGAATTTTAATCAGTTAGTGAACAGTATCTTAAACTACGGAAAGTCGAACGCAAATTAACTCTTGCTGTTGATCTTCATGAGCAGTTACAAGTTAATGTTCACGTTTATCAGATATCCGTTCTTTATTTATCATCACAAAAATGTTTAAATGCTAAGGTTAGTTATATTTTTCTAATATGTTGGAGGTTAAACATGTTTTAAAGAATAACTTATATGTATATATTACCTTTAAACGATCTACGGTTAGCACTTTTTGATTGTTGAATGATGCTAAGCCTTGTTTGCCTGTGTGTTTGGGCTGTATTTGATTAACAGCTGCTGATAATTCATCCCAATCTGGAACTTTATTATTAAAGACGGCCTTGCGTTGATGTTGCAATTGTTGAGATGGCGAATAATCATCGTCTGCTATCAACACGGGACTTGTTCCAGGTACACGTTCAACGCACATGGAGGCAATATATTTTGCTTTAATAACACAATCAGCACGTAAACGGTCAATGCGCAAGGATAGCTGCTTACCACCATCAGGTAAAGATTTAGAGATTTTGTCCAACAATTTCTCAGCATTAAGAAGTTCTCCTTTAAGATCCTCAAACTTTTTTACTTCTTTGTCATAGTATTCTTGCGATACCTGTTTTAATTCTACTTTAGACTTGGATTTTGGTGTAGCCAATTTCATTGATTTTGGTACATTGCGAAGTGCAGCAGATATTTTCGGTTGCATTAAATTTTCGCTTTTAATTCTTGGAGTGGTTTCAGTTGGCATATCAAGCCACTTATTTTCCTTTTCATCGTCTGATCCGGAACTCAAGATTTCTATGGTGTTTTCTTTGTGATCAATAATGTGGATATCACTATCCGCCGAAGATTCTATATCAGGTGGACGGTACACAGTAGAAGATAATTTTTCTTTAATTGCACTTTCAAAATGCGTGCTGTAACGTGCAGCCAATCCAGGTGAATTCACTAAGCTAGTATCTTTTTTAATTGCTTTTAAAGGAGACATACTCTTTTTTTGTATCGAGAAACTTGAAGATGCATTTGATTCAGATTGATATGAAACTCTAGAGGAGGAATCTATTTCAGCATTTTCTTCAGCTGAATTCTCCAAAGAATAATGATTGCTAGATTTGTCAACGTTCCCTTCATTTTCGCTTCTATTAGATGCTTCAGATATACGGCTCAAACTTATTCTTGATGCTTTATGAGCGAAAGTCCGCAATTCTTGCTCTGTATCAGAGTATTCAATTTCACTTGAAGAATCAT
The DNA here is from genome assembly GCA_914767995.1 of Thecocarcelia acutangulata. Classification (NCBI taxonomy): domain Eukaryota; kingdom Metazoa; phylum Arthropoda; class Insecta; order Diptera; family Tachinidae; genus Thecocarcelia; species Thecocarcelia acutangulata. Next base: position 30,077,406 of record OU612094.1, on the reverse strand, counting down.
CAGTAAGATCATCAGGTCTGATGCCAGTAATACTCATTCGCGTACGTGGCGACAAGGCACGATTATCCATTTCGTCTTCTTCGTCTGAAGATTCAATGCGTCCGACACGTTTCTTCATGTTACTTTTTTTTACTCTAATAGACTTATCGGTGGTATCCGAAAGATCGGAATCTTCTATGGTCAAATTTCCGCTAGCCCTACCGCTTAGTTCTTCAGTAGCATCGCTTGTATATACTTCTTCTTCTCCCGAACATGTTTCATTGTCACTTTGAGAAATTTCATCTGTATCCGACATTTTACTAAATCACAAAATTTTTTTAAAATTTATTGAAAATGCTTTCACTATATTTAAAAATGCGGCTAAACTGTAGTTTCTGTCATTCTTTGTTAAAATCATTCACAATGAACTGCTAACAGAGTCGCATGAAAACCAAATGAGAGTAGCCAGATCCACTGATTGATTTAGTTAACATTACCACAAGCTTCTCAATTGTACTATCAAAATATATTTAATGACTGTACTAAATATGTTATATCTGTGCTAAATATGCACGGCTAAAACTAATTTAAAGCCAAATTTTAAGAATTCACGCAGTTCTTGCGAATACTATGGATGTAATATATACGTTTTGTTATTAAAATTTTACATATCAATTAAAATCCAAAGAAAAATCATTTCATACTTATCCGCATCGTTTCTTTCATGCTAAAGCTGAATGTCACTAATATTTAATTCAGTAGTATTGTGGGAAATAAATAAAAGTTGGTATTAAGTTTTTTCTGAATACACGAATGTTCTTACATGTGATGCAAAATTGTACTGTATTTCCCACATATCTGCTTAAAGAAGATTTCAACAAATACTAAAGCACAATTATAAAATCACAACAGATTGTAAACAGATTACAAAATGAAGATTGGGCCACAAAAGCTATAGAGTAATGGCATGTGCATTATTTTTAATTCCATAAACGGATAATATATGTGTTATTTAAGTTCCAATGGCTTTTTTGTAAATCAACAGGTGTAAATGAATCTTCTTGTATTCATATTTAAAACTAAAACAATGTTCCTTTCATTTTTAAGCATACTTTAAGAAACACCAATGATTAAAAACTGTTTTTCACAGCAAAAAATTTTTGATAGAATATTTTACCTTACTATCTAAGATTACATTATTTAATAATATTGAAAACAATTTTTCGATTTAAATTAAATGGTAGTTCAATTTAAATATTTTGTTGCTTTTTTTTTAAATCCTGCATGAAATAGCAAAGAAAACTGCTAACAGTCGTATTCATAAATAATATTGTATATTTATTAAGGGCCATGTTAAACTATCATACACGATCGTGCGATCTACAAAACATTTATTTGACAAATTTTCTTTAGAAATATGTCAAATAACAGAAAAACGCATATCAAATTTTAAATTTCCATACAAGTCTTAGAAATTTTTTTTTAGAAAATATCGCCTAAGGGAAGCAGTTTAAAAGTACTTTGAATAAATTTTTGGCACAATTAAAAGGCAGTATTACTAACAACTCTGCATTGCTAACTCAAAAAGCTAATTTTTTGAGATATGACTATGTTGCAATAAAGGAGCGATATGTTATGTTAGTATACCTTCTAAAGTGCGGTCTCCACCTTACTTGAAAACACTAACTTTGACGCTAACTTCAAGTAAAAGTTACATGTGGACCGCTCATGTTGAAGTTTGGTTAAAGTTATAACTTGGTTGTTAAAACATTTCATTTGGAAACTCTGTTATAACTTAAATTGACAACAGCCTGCTATTTGTAGTTTTTCGCCATTTTTATTGTTTTACTATGAAAAGTTATAACTCTAACATCACTACGTGTACGCCGACTTTAACAGATAGATATTTAAACAGCAAGTTTTAACTTCATGTTTTAACTGCGTTTCAAGTGTATTCTGTGGTTTCAAGTTAGGTGTAGACTGCATGTAACATATCTACTAAATTTTCCACCTTACAATATGAAAATGGTAATGTAAGTAGTTCTAAGTGAATAGCAATTCTTAATATAAAGAAGACTCATATAATTTTTTTGTGTTCGATATTAATTCAACGACTACTGCTGTGAATACTTTTGATAAATATCCAATTAAAATATAAGTTTAATATAATGACTGGAGTCATGGATACAGTAGAAATGCCTAAATTACCAGAAAATCAGAAATCTTTCGCCGGCATACCAGAGGCTGTTTTTCTGGTAAGTTTCTAATAAAAGATTGCAAGAAAAGTTTGCAATCATAACCTAACAAACCTGTCTCATTTGGGACAACAACAAACTATTTAGAAAGAGTAATAAAACAGGGTGTCAACAAAGTCTGAATTCGTTAATCATCATACTAGATTGAACTCATTTTTTGTTTATATTTTGGTTCCACAGGAAGAAATCGATAAGTACATGGAACAGCCGGACAATGAGGGAAATTGTGAAAAAGTTTTGCAACGTTTAGATGAACAACACAGTAAATACAGATTTATGGCTTATAACTTAGAAGCTCGTAAGCGTAAACTGAAATCTCAAATACCAGACTTACAAAGATCTCTTGAAATGATTGATGTTTTGCGCAAGGAGACTGAAGAACGTGAAACGCAATTCATACTTAGTGACCAGGTGTTTATCAAAACTATGGTGCCACCAACTAAAACGGTTTGCCTTTGGTTAGGTGCAAGCGTAATGTTGGAATATCCTCTGGATGAAGCGGAGGTTTTATTAAAACAAAATATGACTTCCGCTGTATCAAATTTGAAAACCGTTGAGCATGATCAAGACTTTCTGAGGTATATAGATCAAATTTTTTAAAGAAAACAATTGAATTATAATCAATTTATTAATTATAGAGATCAAATAACTACCACCGAAGTAAATATGGCTCGGGTTTATAATTGGGGTGTTAAAAAACGACAAGCGGCTGCAAAAAACGCCACGACAGCCTCTTCATCGTAATGGCTATATTAAATAATAACCAAATCGACACTTCTTTTATGATCACCTCCCAGTCATTTATTTATGTAATTTTGCTTATAAAAAGTATTTGGAAACTTTTCCCTTATATATTCCTTTAAAAACCTAATCTCGTTTTTCAAATTCATGTTGTTGTTCTAGCATTCTATTACATATGTTTTATTTTTTATTTATAAAATATATAATTATTTAACTTGAAATTGCAAAACTTAAAAGTGTGGAGTGTGTTTTACGGAAAGCTTTTCGTTGTAAGCTGTGGTCGACCGAATACAACAGTACTTGCATTTACAAATCTGGCTAAAGAAAAAGAAATTTTAATATAAAAAATGCTTGTTGAATGGAAAAATAAATAAAAAACGCATTAAAAAAGTTGAAGTAGTATTTATTTTTTATTTTGAAAATTTATATACAACCATGTTACGACAAACGTAGGTTTGAAACCGCAAAGCGTTCTGAAAAACGTTTAATTGAATTTTTGGTGTCCTAAGGAACGTACACTGGCATTTCGGAGTTTTTCATTACGAAAAGCATGAGTTTTACGTACGTTCATATATGTATGTGTTAGTTATATAAAACGAAAAAATTTGACAACTTCAAAACGCACAACAAATGGGCGAAAAAGCGGGTTATTTCAATAAAAACGCACCAAGTTTAGAATTTTTCTTTTCATTTAAAAAAAACTATTTTGTATTACAAAAAGTGTAATAGATTTAGATTTATTGAGCCTTTGAAACAACAATATCATGCAAATTACAATACAATGAAAGACAAAAAACTTAGGACTATAATGTATTATCCTAATAACAATATAATTAAAAAGCAACCAACTTATTTCAATAAAGTTAATATATTGCGATATGCAAAAATGAGGTATAATAAGCTCTTGCTCCCGGAGCTAGCATGAAACAAATGAGAGTATAACTCTAAAATAAACTTAAAGCTAATTTTAAAAACTAACTTATATGTAAGACTTAAAAACTAAAACAAAACTAATCAACAAATGGGCGCTAACCCCTGTGAGTACCCGGAGTACTCTTCAAATAAAAAGGGGCCGCAAATTAATTAATTAATTAAATTAAAAAGTGTAATAATATATACAATTTTTGCAGCTTGAAATCTTGTTTTTTTATGAATAATTTTACAATTTTTTAAACTTTTATTTTTCAATATTTCGCCAACAATTTGTTAGCATCTTCAGGAAAAATTCAAATTATTATAAACAAAATCCCGAAGATGCTAACAAATAGTTGGCGAAATATTTTTCTTAAAACACACCTTTGTGAAAATTTTTAATAGAACCAATGTTTTACGCTTATTAAATAAAAAAATTCAGACATTACATTTTATATGAACAGGAAATATTAATTTTGAAGGAATACTGTAAATAAAATTTATGCTAGAGACGCACTTTCAATCAAACGAATACAACGAAAAACGGTATTCGGATAATAAAAATATTTCTAGTATAATTTTTCTAATTTTCATTACTATACTACATATCAAGGCGAATTCATAACAGGTGAAATTGACAGCGCAGCTGATAACTTTTTTTTAAATTTTAATCTGTTTCAGATGTCAACGGCATAATTAAAACAACCTCCTCCTCACAACCTATTTTCCTAGTTCTGGTACAATGCACTGCATATGTAGGGGTCATCCCCTGAGTACTGGTCCAAGTTAAAACAAAAAAAAAAAAAAAAAAAATAGGAAAAAAAATTAAAACAATTTTTTATATTATGTATTGTATCTTGGGCGCCAGATATTGTGCAGATCTGGCTGGCCATTTTCACCTTTTCAAGTTCTACGATCTGAGACTTTAAGTTTCACGAAATAATTAGAAGTTTCACGAAATAATTAAGTTTTTCTTTAACTGTAAATTTGTTTAACAGAAATTTGAAAACAAATTTTAAAACAATTTTTTAATTTGTGTTTTGTAACTTGAGCGCCAGCTATCATACTGAATCCTCCCCAATCTGGGGAGGATTCACGAAATAATTAAAAATTTGTCTTTTCTTGCAAATTTTTTTATTAAACTTTTTTTAATTCCTTTATGTGTTTATATTTTTTCCTTAACATTTGAAAAAGATTTGTTTTTTGTAGTGTTGTATTTATTCCTCTTGCATATACCTGTTATGAATTCGCCTTGCTACATATTTTATATTAATTATTTATTAATATGTAAATCCAGGAAATGTTTGTCAAAAATGCGCTATTTTATGTAATAAAAACTTTTTTATTTTTTAAATTTGTTTTTCGGTTTTCGAATATTAGTTTTCATCACTATTCGAAAAATTTAAACGGAACATAACGGCGTTATCACAACAAAACAATTAAATTCCGTACTACATTAATAGCGTATTTACACCTACTCACATCTTGGAGATGTGTGTGAAAGATGTTGAAAATTGAAAAAAGCTGTTTACATTACATTTTCAACATATTTCATCTGTCAAGTATTACTTTACGTGTTTGAGCAAACAAAATACATTATATAAAATGGAATTAAAAGATTACACATTTATTGGATTAATTATAGCTCTTAGAGACCAAAACCAATTACTGCTTCGATTTTCAGAATTATTAGAAAATCTTGCTTTATGCGCAACGTGCATTTGTTAGAATTTTAAATAATTTATTAAGATTTTAACTCATATATATATATATATATATATATATATATATATATATATATATATACATATATATATATATATATATATATATATATATATATATATATATATATATATATATATATATATATATATATATATATATATATATATATATATATATATATATATATATATATATATATATATATATATATATATATATATATAAATAATAACCACTTAGAATCGAAATGGTAATTTTTTTAAAAAGGATATTCCAAGACTACCAGTCCAGAGTTTTTCAAAGACAGCTTACGAATGGATCTAGCAACTTCACTGTTATTTTCTGGAAAATATGCGAATTTTTCCACTCACTCCGCAATTTTTCTTGTAAAGGTCTATTAGCATACTCCCGTCAGCAGCAGACCACACAACACGATTTTTTTTCTTTTTTACTATAAATATATGTATTGTATGTATTATTTTTAATTATATATTATTTTTTATTAAATTAAAATTTACTTACATTGTTCCAAGGCGAATTAATTATTAGGTGGATGCATCGGCGAATTCAGGCGAATTCGATTAATATGGCGGCACTTTCTCTATCAAGTTTTGTTTACCTTTTTCGGCGCCATTTAAATTTTTGTACATGTTCGTTATCAACTACTTTTGACAGCTTAAGTGTAAATGAAAAGGTATTTTGAATTTTTTCACAAATAAAATACCTGTTGTTTCTTTTATTGTTGTATTGTTGTAGCGAAGCGGTTACCTTGTTTTTCGTATCATGCATTGTTCGCTCCCGATCATTGTAAAAATTTTCTAGTGATGGTATGAATTTTTGACAATTTCTTTAAACTTTTTTTTAGCGATGACACTAAAATAATCGAAAGATGTTGAGTCTAGCCAAACGAGAAACCAACATCTTGTAAAGATGTTGAGTTTTTTTCATATAGACTTTATATAGGAAGATGTTAACATCTTGCCAAAATGACGAAAGATGGAAGATGTGAGTAATACCATGTTCAGACGGTAATATGAAACACTTGGTTCGTTCTCTGAACTACTATTGCGAAACTAGGTGTTCAGACGGTTGTTTTTTTTTTGTTTCACACTGATGTTTACATATTTTGTGCAAACGTTTCACTAATTCTTTTTTCAATTTTTATTTAAATCTTTATGTAAGTATCAAATTTTTACATTTTCAATATATTTATTTTGATTTTACACACATTAATTATCTGTTTTTACTTTGTTAGGATTTTTTTTTTTTTTTTTTTGCAGCTAGTTCAGATAAACTAGCGATAATTTATTATCAAATTTGGAGATGACAGTAGGTTTTGCTTGGTTCGCAACAAGATTCAAAATGAACCAAGTTGGTTCGCTCATAAAATTTTGTGTGGCGAATCATGTTGGTTCAATCAAGATTGGGCCGCGAACCACGAATGAGAGAGCGAACCTCGAAAATAAGCCTTCGTGTGAACATGCTATAAGTGTAAATAGGCTATAACGTTAACGTACTGTTTTTGCATAAAATTTTTAACAAATGTATGGTAGTGTTAATGTGTTTGGTAACTAAGAATATTTTTTTGGATATGACCTAAAAGTTTAAAAATTGTAAAATTTTTTATAAAAAACAAGACCTCAAGCTGCAAAAATTTTATACGAGTATATTATGTAAACGAAGATCGAAAAATATTAAGGTAAAAAAAAGTATAATATTTTCATATTAAAGACATGATAATGAAACACCCTTTTAAACGGCTGTTAGACGATGAAATTGCGTTCGATAGCTAAAATTGTTGTTTAGAATTATAGCGATATTCTATCAAAATTGTTATTCAGTAACACTATTTAAGGCTTTGATATACTATCCTACACGATCGCACGGTACGATTCATTCACAGGAATTTTGTTTTAAAAGTTTGGCCGACTTTACAAAATCGCTTCAAAATGGAGTTGTAGTCCGCACTATTATACCAACTAAAGAAATATTCAATCTTTAATAACACTTCAATATATATTTATAAGAGATTAAACTTTATTATTTTATAATTTATAATAGCAAATAAATAAATAGCGGCTAAACAATTTTTTTTTACTATATGTATGTGAGTATGTTTGCACTTATTTCAAAATATATTAGTCCGATTCCTCTTCATTTTTTGTATTCAAATTGATTTCTATTAAATTTTTCAAGACGTTTTTGTATGAAACGTTTAATTAAATCGTTATTCATTGTTCGAAATCCATAAAAATTGGGACACAACTCAAAATCTGAACAATTTTCGGCGCTATCACATTTCTGGCAAATGCCGCACACAGTACAAATTGCATTGTCGGCACATCGGTCACGCCGGCCGCAGGGTTCGTTCAGACCCACATAGCACTTATAACGTTTGCCACAATTGTCTGGATCTGGATTTTCAGCAATATAACTACCATGTTTGCAGGAATGCCAAATGTCTTCTTCGCTTTTGCCGGGACATCTGATATTAGGATTTAACAGTTCCGAATTACGTGCAAAAGCATTAAAACCACTGGCGTAGCCACACTGCCACCAAATCGAAAACAGTGCCACTAACAATAAGGTGAAGTGATACTTTGGAGCAGCAATTGTTTGTTTTGGCCTTGAAGACATTTCGAAGCCAATTGTTTTCTTGCTTAGAATGTGACTTCAGAAAGATTTGGATTAGAAGTGTCTTATTGAGCATTGAGAAGATGCTTTTATAGGAATATTTCTTAAAGATTTTTTGCTTATTCGAAGTTTTTCATTTTTAATATTCTTCATTTAATTTGCAATACATAAAATGTTCATTCAAGTGTTAAAAAAAAAAGAAAATAAATTTGTACTTTAATTTAAACTTGGGGTTTTGTAGGTCAGTTTTTCTTTTTGTTGCAGAAATCTAATGGATGTACGTACTCGTACTGCTGTGGAGGCACAAAGTCATGGTGGAAATTAAAAAGTTTAACAATTTGTTTTCGCAGGATAATAATTTTGCTTAGATTGTAGCTTGTTGGCGCTAATGATAGGAATCGATGTGGTATAAGGATTTGAAAGGTCAAGATAAAATGAATTTTATTACTAAACAATTATTCCTAAACTTTGCAACAATATGAAACTACCAGCGAATTTTTAACATACACTCCGGTTTACTTATTTAAAGGCACTAAAAATTCCATATTCAGAGGCCTGTAACTTTTGCAATTTTTAACCGATTACAGAATTTTAAAATAGAACTGGAAGCTAAACATCTTGAAATATGAAACAACTTTTTCTGAGCACTTTATAAAAAAAAGTCCAAAAATGTGCTTTTTTTGGTTCACTTGAAGAAATGCACCTTAACTAATTTTAATGAAAAACAGTTTTTCTTGATTTTTTTTTTTGATTAATTTTTCTTTATTATTGCTTTATTTAAGAACGATTAGTAATGGATAAAGCTCCATTTGTTTTTAATAACTTCAGGGTATTTAGAGTCGCATAAATTACTTTGTGAACGTCAATATGGATGGTGTAAGGGTCGTTCTACTGGCGATATTATGGCATATCTACCGGAGATCTTATGGCAATCCATGATTTCGGTGAAAGTAAGGTGGTGACTCTAGCTATTTGCAAAGCGTTTGACAGAGTGTGGCATGTTGCACTACTGGTTTCGCTGTCGGTCATAACTTTTCTCGGTTTATATCGAGCTTCAGAGACCACATTATACCACTTGTTATAGATGTGGTCTCATCAAACGAGTTCAAGATTCAGGTTTACCGCAAGGCTCCGTTTTTCCTGCCCTATTTCTTATACTCCTCAATTCTATTTCAAACTTCCAACCCTATCCACTGCTTCGACAGCAACATTTTTTATTCGTACTCTTTCAGTTATAGGCCCAGCCTATACGAGGTGGTTGTCAAGAGGCAAAATATAAATGAATCGCTCTTTTATTAATCTCCGAATGGGGTCGTAAAAGCAGGGTCGCCTTTAACGCTCGTAAGACCCAATGTTGCTTATTAACACACAAACGAACGACCGCAGAAGCTGCTTCATCTGTACTCATAGATGGCATAAATATGTGACGTTCGCTGGACTGAACACATTTTTCATGTCTCTAAAGAAGCATTCAAGTGCCCCGGGATTTCAAAACGGTGTAAAATGTACTTCACTCCATCCGACCTCCTTACTATTTATACCACCTACATCCGTACGAAAGTGGAGTACAACTCTCATGTTTGGGCCGGTGCCTAAAAGTCTATTTTGGGGTCACTGCACCGTGTGCAGTAGAGGGCGAAGAAGCTTATCGGTGACAGTAGGGTATCCAACTCTACTGACTCACTGGAGCATCGACGCAGTGTGGGATGCGTTACTCTGTTCTATCGTTACTACAATGGATTTTGCTCTGACGAGATTAGGGATCTTGTTCCCGAAACTCGCATATTTTTACGTAGCACGTGTTCATCGTCCAGGTCTCATCCGGTTGTAGGCGATTACTCGGGGAATCATACAAAAATGCATTACAGAGAGAATTCGTTTTTCAGCCGTACGCTTCGTCTGTGGAATAAGTTGCCTGCAGATGTGTTTGTTATCTGTGATAACGTTGAAAAGTTCAAGTCAAATGTTCACGAACACTACTCCCTCTTTCCTCCTCCTCATAACCTATTTTCCTAGTTCTGGTACAATGCACTGCATATGTAGAGGTTATCCCCTGAGTACTGGTTCAAGATAAAAAATACGGGTTTTCATTGACAGATAAATAAATAAATTTGACTCCAAGTATCCATAATAGCCCGAAATAATGACTGGCTGTTATCATAAATTTCAGGAGAATGCCGTTTTGTGTTTTTCCCCTTATTTTGTTATTAAATATGTAAATCATAATTTTGTTCTAATTTATTACGGATTAATAAAGTAAAATTAACACTCGAATGTTAATGAAATATATATTTTATGATAACTTTTTTATTTACTTACATTGTTGCAAATTATTTAACTAAAAGAAGTAAAAACAATAGCCCACCAGTTAATTCCGTCAGCAGTTATAGCATGTTCACACGAAGGCTTATTTTTGAGGTTCGCGCTCTCATTCGTGGTTCGCGGCCCAATCTCTATTGAACCAACATGATTCGCCATACAAAATTTTATGAGCGAACCAACTTGGTTCATTTTGAATCTTGTTGCGAACCAAGCAAAACCTACTGTCATCTCCAAATTTGATAATAAATTATCGCTAGTTTATCTGAACTAGCTGCAAAAAATTCCAAACAAAGTAAAAACAGATAATTAATGCGTGTAAAATCAAAATAAACACATTGAAAATGTAAAAATTTGATACTTACATAAAGATTTAAATAAAAATTTAAAAAAGAATTAGTGAAACGTTTGCACAAAATATGTAAACATCAGTGGGAAGCAAAAAACAACCGTCTGAACACCTAGTTGCGCAATAGTGGTTCAGAGAGCGAACCAAGTGTTTCATATTACCGTCTGAACATGGTATTAACTTCTTGTTTTATTTCCAATAAAAAAAAAAACCGATATTATTGGATTGTATGACATCTAAAACCGATAACAATTCTAGTTCGAACACAAAACCGATAACTAGGATTTCATGACACCAACGCGATTTTTTGGTCGGTTTTAAATCCAATTCCAATAAAATTGGATTCCATAACAACCCCGAATATCTTCTTTATTAAAACGATAGAAATCAGGAACAAACCTAATACACTTGTAATCTTAGAAACTTCTGATATTTGGTAATCAGTAGCCTGCCGTTTTGAATGTGTTTAATGTATAATTTGCTGAGCGAAAGCCCCTGCAACAAGGATTTTCTCTTACATATAGAGTGTCCCAGAACTCAACATTAAACAGAAACAGGGTGATAACATTGCTTGTAACTATCATGAGAAAAGTTAGAAAAATAATCTACAAAAAAACATTTTACTCAGTTCAAATGTGTTTTATTCGCATGCTCGTAAGTCCTTGTATTTTTTCAGATTTTTCTCATGATGATCACAATCAATTTCGTCACCCTGTTTCGGCTTGACGTTAGGTTCTGGGACACCCTGTATAACATCTCTGCTATATGATAAAACAAATTTATTTTACTTAACCAAAAATAAGTTAAATTCCCTTTAAAAAAAAAAAGTATGAGGTGTTTTTTTTTTAGAAATTTTCGCTACAATGAACCACAAGCGTGTTAAAAATCAATTATATAAATATTAATTAATTCAATTAACATCTACATATTTAAATATTCAATTTATTAAAAATTCCTTCGTCATTATGGCAAACAGCGAACCACCATCCACAAAATAACTGACCTTAGTTCCAGAGAAAAAAAGAATATCCTTTTACACTTCAATAAGCAATTAATTGAAAATTAATAAAATTATGAATAAAATTAAAGGAAAGCACAAAGATAATAGATTATCAAATCAGAAGAAGATTTTTCACATAAAAGAAAGCCGTTTATAATTGACCGAATGCACTTGAAAATTAGTCGTTTTCAAAGTAACGTCCTTAATAAAAGAAATAAAATAAAAAACGGTGAAATTCGAATAAAAGGAAAAATATGAGTTCTGCTACTTTAAAAACTAAGAATCATAAATATCATTTTAGTTTGATAATATTTGTAATCTTTTCAATTTGGACACCAGCTGGCAGTTCGTACAAGTTGTCACCCAATTTGCCACAACTCGATCACAATGGCCGATGTGCCAGCAAAAATGAGGAAATCAAATGGGAATACTGTAAGCACGGAGGTTATATTGTTAATCCTGATCCTAGAAATTGCGCCGATCGTTATGTCTGCTATAAAGGTTTGAATGAAATGTGTCGCCCCGGTGTAGATAGATGTGCCAACAATGCAATTTGTACCCACTGTGAAATCTGTCAAAAATGTGATAGTCCCGAAAATTGCTCCGAATTCAATTTATGTCCCGTAGCTATAAATATCATACAACATTTGATAGAAACACGTTTGGAGGATCTAAGAGAAAAGTAAAAGAAAGTGCAAGTTTAATGGACTGATTTGTGAAAAATTCGAAAGGAAAAACATAATGTAACTATTGCTTATTTATATTATACTTGTAAATAAATTATCAGAAAGCACTCATAAATATGAACTAAAGCAATTAAAAAATAAATAGGTAAATATGTATGTATGTATATGTAAATAAAAAAACATTTTTTTGAAAATACCCAGCTAGCATTTTCAATCATTGATCGCCGACGAGCTCATTTTTGAATCACAAACGATCCCACGCACGGAAGTAAGTGTTACAAAAGCTGATTCTTCTATAAGACTCTTGCACAACTTAGCAAAAGACTCTTGTGTTAATCGTATAGGGAATCGTCTGCGGCTCGTGGAGATAATCAGCCATGTCACAGAGCTTAATTCCGTTCGGAAACGAAATTGAATTCGGTTTTTACTTCTTCAAAAAACGAAAAACCAAAAAACTTTTCGGAATGAAATTAATTCTAATTGCAAGAACGAAATTAGTATTATCTTGTAGAATTGATTTCATTCCGAAAAAGTTTTAAATTTTCGTTTTTTTGAAGAGTTAAAAAACCGATTCAATTCCATTTCCGAACGGAAGTGAATTCTGTGACATGGCCGAATATCTTACAACTCCTCACGGAATCAGGCGTGTTATCCTTTTATGATTTATACAGGAAACAGCACATATTTTCATACTTTATATAATTCACACCCGCACTTTTTATATTCAAAAGATATAAGAAAATAGAGAAAAAACTAGTGCCATAGAATTCAATAATATTCTGATATATGCTGATGATGTAAAGCTTTTTTCAAGCATTGCAAAACTAAATGATGCAACTTGTCTTCAGGCTGATTTAAACAACTTTTTCGATTGGTGTTCCGTAAACCTTATGGAATTAAGTCTAAATAAATGTAAACTCATGACTTTTACTAGATATTCGCCATTTTCGACCAAATATTTTATTAATGGTACTGAGCTAATAGCTGTTGAGTCATGTGTTGATCTTGGGATTTATTGCGACAAGAAACTTAATTTCAATTTACACGCTACGTTCGCTGTGAATAAAGGCCTCATTAGTTTTTACTTTCTGTTGCTGTTCTGTGACGTTCAATTTCTGTAACAAATATAGGGTGTTTTTTTAAGCTAGATAGAACTTTAAATTGTAAAAAGTAACACAAAAAATTAAATTTTGATGAAACATTTTTTTTATTTGTTTCAGTATACTCTGACAAATCATCATGAATAGACTCACGCTTGAACAACGCTACGAAATTATCCAAATTTACTTTGAAAATCAGTCGTCGATTTCCCGTTGTTTTATCGCAAAATTGTGTTCAGCGATGAGGCGCATTTTTGGCTTAACGGGTTTGTTAATAAGCAAAATTGCCGCATATGGAGTGAGACCAATCCACAAGAGACCCTACAGACTCCATTACATCCAGAAAAATGCACTGTTTGGTGCGGTTTTCATGCTGGTGGCATCATCGGACCTTATTTCTTCAAAAATGAGGCCGGAGCTCGCGTTACGGTCAATGGAGATCGTTACCGCACCATGATCAATGATTTTTTGTTTGAAAATATGGATGACATTGATCCGGAGGAGATGTGGTTTCAACAGGATGGCGCTACGTGCCATACGGCGAACGCAACCATCGACTTACTGAAATCAAAATTTGGCGATAAGTTGATTTCGAGAAATGGACCTGTCAATTGGCCTCCAAGGTCGTGCGATTTGACACCTCTCGATTATTTCCTGTGGGGCTACGTGAAGTCACTGGTTTATGCTGATAAACCAGCAACAATTGACGCCTTGGAGGCCAGCATTGTTCGTGTTGTTCGTGACATACGGCCAGCAGTGCTCGAAAAAGTGGCCCAAAATTGGACGTCCAGAATGCGCTTCGTCAAGAACAGCCGCGGTGCCCATATGCCCGAAATCATTTTCAAATGTTAATGTCACGTATTGATCTTTCGAATAAAAAAAAATTTTGATTACAATTTAATTTTTTGTGTTATTTTTTACAATTTCAAGTTCTATCGGGCTTAAAAAAACACCCTATACTTTACAATTACTTTTTCTGTGAAAATATTCAGCTGTTTTCTAAAGTAGAACATAAATAAAATTGGAATGAAGAATAAAATATGTACATAAATATTATCTTGTGTGAAAAAAGGAACAAATTAATAATATAGGAATGGTGATCAAACAGTCAATTTCTATCTCACAATCTGCAGACTTTATGACACTTTTTATACAAAATATAATTTTTCCTTGCTAAAATAATATTATTTTAATCATTCATGGTTGCTTAATTGATAAAAATGTATTAACTTTTAAAAATCTTTAATTACAACAATTTTTTTTTTAGTTTTTGGCAAAAAAATTATATACATTTGAAAAAAAATTTATGTTTCCATACCTGAAAAAAGTAAAACATACACATATCTGGCCGCCATTTAACGTTGAATTCTATTTTCAACAGATTAGTCCGCAACAGAACAGAACGAAAAAGTGAAAACAAACCATATACATATAATTTATATTGAACATAAACAAAACAGCTGATTCAAAACGGAAAAGAACGTACAAACTAATCCTGCCTTAAGGCGAATATTGTATTATGTTTCGTAAAACGATGGGCTAAAGAATTTAATGATGCCTATGTGATGAAGAATCTATTCACATCTTTATTCACCATATTCTTGAATATGGTGCTGTAGTATGGGATCCACAGTATAACTTATATATTAAAAAGATACACGCAAAGAAAAGATAGTTTGATATGTGTTTGCAACAACATTAGTATATTTTCCATAACGTTGTGTATTATTGTTAAATACTGTATATTATCAAATTAATTATAGTTTGTTTCTCTATAAATATGCCATTATTTGCATTTCTGTAATTCTATTGTTAACATCTATAAATTTCAAGATATGGTTACACACAACAATAGCAATTTAAAATTTTTTTTTTAAAACAACAATAGCTTTTATCATACCCAATATCAAAATATATGTTTTTATCATATATATATAATCCGCAAATTCATATGCAACAATAGTAAGTTTACAGAATATATTTACTATTGTCGCGATTAACAATATTTTCTTTTAATCGTTGACATATAATTTTGTTTCAGTTTGATATTTTCTTTGGATACAATAAGATGTTGTGTGTGTTTGTTTAAAAATTAAAAATATATATATTTGTTCAGCTATATAAAACACCTGAAATTGTAAAAAAATACATATTGAGAACATAAAAAGGTAAGTATTCTTAATATTAAGATGAAAACATTACTGCATATATATGGTGTATCCAACAACACATGCAACCATATTACTATGGTTATATATGTATGTATGTATAGTATGATAGTATTGTTGCTTCGAATATTTTTGTTACAATACTATCGTGCATCCACTCAATGGCGTTTTAATATAACAATATAGTAGTATTAAGCGCAACCATTTAATTCAACAATAGTATGTTTCCCTTAAAATATTGTTGTATCAACCATGTATTTTTTTCTACGTGTAGAATCAGTTCAGAAACAATTTCTGTTATTTTGTCTCCGTTCTTTTCCATGGAATCCAGCTGAACATCTTCCGCCTTATCGTAGTCGATTGTCACTTATAAAACTCCCAACATTGAAAAGCAGAAGGAATATATCCAACATCGCATTCTTCATAAACTTATTTCAAGGAAAAATTAACACCATCTTTCTTCTCAGTAAAATAAACATAAACATTCCCAGCAAACAATTTAGATCATATGAGTTCCTACATATAAATTTTAATAGAATGAATTTCCTAAACTTCGACCCGATTCGTAGAGTTTGTTCGGATATTAATAAATTTTATTATCTTATAGAGTTATCTGATCATGTTAATATTTCTAAGGCAATACTTTTAAACTATTTAAATTCAAATGATTATTTGTATAGTTGTTTATAATTGTTTTAACGAGTCGAATTATGTAAGTATGTATTTATTTTTGTTCTTTCTCAGCTGAAATATATTATAGCTGTACAAATAAATAAATAATTGTCTACAATATAGTTAAAAATTTAAGTATATAAAAAAATAAACTTTTTAATCGTCTAATAGCATGTTCACACGAAGGCTTATTTTCGAGGTTCGTTGTCTCATTCGTGATTCGCGGCCCAATCTTGATTGAACCAACATGATTCGCCATACAAAATTTTGAGAACGAGCCTACTTGGCTCATTTTGAATGTTGTTGCGAACCAAGCAAAAACTACTATCATCTCCAAATTTGATAATAAATTATCGCTAGTTTATCTGAACTAGCTGCAAAAAAATCTAAACAAAGAAAAAAAAAGATAATTAATCTGTGTAAAATCAAAATAAACGCATTGAAAATGTAGAAATTTGATACTTACATAAAGATTTAAATAAAAATTGAAAAAAGAATTAGTGAAACGTTTGCACAAAATATGTAAACATCAGTGTGAAGCAAAAAACAACCGTCTGAACACCTAGTTGCGCAATAGTGATTCGGAGAGCGAACCAAGTATTTCATATTACCGTCTGAACATGGTATAACAAACATTCCAAGATTGTGCGACGAGCGTATCAGAAAATTTGTAGAAAGAAATAAAAAAGTAGATATTTTTGCTACTGTTAGTCGGCAGATAATCGCCAGAAGATTCTTTTGGGGATGGTATATTGAACACAATCGTCTAACAAACTACGTATGCTAGCTGGGTTGTGATGAATATACTCGTATGTATGAGTTATAAGTTACATTTACTATGTATTTTTATTTTATTGACGTTTAATACATCCTGGCTAGTTCTCGCTGCCTTAACACAGGAAAGTACTTTTATGAAAATTTCTTGTTCGTCTGCACAGGAAAGTAAAAGTTCATTTTAAAAATGTCGCCGAGGCAGAAAAGTTGCAAAATGTGCCTCTACTTTGCTCCACTTTTATTATGATTGATTACTAATCAGAGTTGCCAAACTTATTACATATACAAATTTATGGGGCAATAGTTGAAAAAACTTATCATTAATACACTATACAACGATGTTTAATATATTTTAATAATATACTATACAACGATAAAATATTATAATTATTTTCATATACATGCAAAAAAAGTTAATTTTATAATTATTATTTTACTACAATACTGCAACTTTGTATGGGGCAACAGTGCTTAGAATTTGTCATTTTACTTTCACAAAACCTCAAAGAATTTGTTTCATGAAATTTTTGATAAAAGCTGAGTGGAAAGTAAACAAAATGCAAGTGTGTGAGTGGAAAAAGTGTGAGTTACTTTCATGTCTAAACGCCAGGCAAGATTAGCCATAAAGTGATGTCCACACCTGACATGAAAACACTGACAGGAACAGCAAAATACTGTCACTGTCAAATGTTAGTGCTTTTCTGCCGTCTTGATACAGCTGTTACCTAGTGTCTACAACTGTGATTAACTCCGACATAATATCTGAGAAAACGTCGGCAGAATGAGAGAGCGAATTTCTTTATGTCCATCTTAATATTCAATAAGGATACACGTTTTTTGTTAATATTATAAGAATTCGTAAATCACTGAAAGCCGCGAAGAAAACATTTCTTTGCGATGAATAAAATCTTATATGAATTTTGTATATGCACATATTTTGTATAAAATTAATCACTCATGGTAAATAATTAATGCATAAAAACAAATTGCAAATTTTCCATTTAAAAGCGTTTTTTTAAAGAAAATTTACAAAACTAATAATTGGTAAAATTGTAATGACGTGTACACAAACACAATCGTTTTTTTGACAGCTCTTCTTATAAGATCGTTGCCATGAGATTTCTCATAAGAACGCTCTCATAAAAATTCTTATAAGACTGCGATAACACTGATTTTAAAGCTGGATTCACCCATTGTTTCCGAACAAAATTTTTGTCCGGACAAAATTTTTTTATATGTAGTTTGACGTCTCTCTTCTTGAGAGAGAGAGAGAAAATATTTTTTACGAACAACTCCCAACTTGAATTGGTTTAATTTTATATTTTGTCCGGACAAAATTGAACTGAGATGCCAATAGCATACATTTTTTCGTACAAAATTGAATTGGGTTGCCCTATCGAATAAAAAGTTTACATAGTAATTTTATTCTGATGAAATTTCAATTATGGCTGCCGTTTGATGGTTATAATAGTTATTAATAAATAATAATTTTAATATGGAAATAAATGAATTTATTGCCCAAAAACTTATTGAAGAAATGAAAAAGCCAGGAAGAGTGTGTATGTACGATATAATGTATAAAAAATAACCCATTGCTCTTCTTTGCTTTAAAAGTCGTTTCAGTTCAACTCTTTTTAATTTTTTTTAATATATATGTACTTGCCTAATAATAATGCCGTATGTATTTATATGGCTCTTCATACAATTTGCCACATTCACATTTATACTCACAGTAACGTAATTGAGTGCGCAATTCGGTTTCAAATTCTGTGAATGCTTGTCCCTCTTTTTGGGATATTACATTAAACTTATACGACTCCATTGCCACGTTCCGTTGCGGTAAGCAATGTTGGTCAAATTTTGATAAAACTTCGTCAAGTGTACGTTGAGCCACTTCTTCGCCTACTGTGACGGTACCTAGCAAGGACTTTTGTGTGCCGTCATTGGGAAATAAAGTATTATAAATGTTAGCGCCTTCAGTTCCAATAAGCCAAATAAAATTTGCTATTTTGGTATCTTCGGATTCCTTCACCTTACGGCTGGCGATCATGTACACTAGGAAGTTTCGCTTCCAATCCGGCCATTCCCTTGCTAGGTTAGAACAATCCAACTCACATGGCAGGCGATCATTCGTTGCCATTTTCTGTTTCCTGATGATAATATTTCTCTACTGCAATTGAATTTTCTTTCTCTTCTTATCCAGGCACTTGCTTTCAGTCCGATGGTTATACACACGTTGGATTTTTCCCGATGTAAAATATTTTAATGTTCTGTTTGACACGCTTGAGAAATTTCTCGAACACTAGTATCGTTGGTTCGCTTTTATTTGTTTGTAATAGTTAGTGTGTAGTTACACTCTACAAACCCCACTTCTGACACCATGTAACAAGAACGCCGGTTGTTGCATTTATAAATAAAAGTTTATTTATTAAAATTACAAAATATTTATTTAAATAACAAAATATCTCCTTATGCTGTGGCTTGCTTCACTTGATTGCGGATATCACCGTATACTCGTTACAAGCCAGTTACCCTATGTCTGTAATAGTTACAAATACTTAAAACTACTTTTATGGTTACTTATATTTAAGAGTTGCCTATTCACTAAATACTTCTTAGCACGCCCGTGACAATAAGCAAAAGCAGTTTTCTTTTTTCCATTATTATCACACAATATTTGCTAATAATTGAGAATATGTAAAATATGCCAGGAAAATAAACCAAAATAATAACAAGCAGTACTACCACCTTGTAAAACTAATAAATTTTGTTTACATATGGCAGCTCTGATTTTCCGGAACATTTTTTTGCAATGGGTGAATCGTGCTGCAGAGAACTCTCAGTAAAAAAATGTTTGTCCGGACAAATATTTTGTTCGAAAACAATGGGTGAATCCAGCTTAAGTTAAGACGTCTGTTTTAAAATCTCTGTCTTAACAGAAAGTGACGTTTTAATATCAGAGCTGTTTTTTTGTGTTGTAGAAGAAACAACTTCAATAATAACACTGCTAGTTGCAAATATTAACAAGCTGGGCACCTTGCTGGTAAAGCCAATTCGAGTACGCAGAATTCAATGGCATTAGCCGTTTTCCGAAGTTAGCGCTAGTATTAGTACGCCATATTCGCGATCTAAAATTTTTACGCTAAAGTACTATAACACAAGGGCTGGAAAGTCTCGGCCCTAACAAAAAAACACAGTTTTTTTTTTGGTACAAAATTAACTTTATTCATCAACGTAATCTCCATCAAGAGCAACGCAATCATTCCAGCGCTATTCTAACATTTCAATACCACTTTTGTAGAACGATTTATCTTTTGCCTCAAAACAGGTCTGGTGTTTCAGCGATAACCCCTTCAATCCTGTGAAATTTCTTACCGGCGAGCATTTTTTTCAGGTCTGCGAACAGCCAGTAGTCACTGGGAGCCAAATCTGGCGGATACGGTGAATGTGGTAGCACAATTTCATGTAGTTGTGCCATTGTTTTGATTCACTTGTGCACGGTGCATTTTCTTGATGAAATACATTTTTTTCTCTGCCCTACGCGATCGCTTCTTTGCAATTTCGGCCTTCAAACGCTCTAACAACGCTATATAATATGCACTGTTAATGGTATTGCCTTTCTCAAGATAATCAATGAATACTACACCACGCTCATCCCAAAATACCGAGGCCATAAGCTTTCCAGCCGATTGTTGTGCTTTTGGGCGCTTTGGACAAGGTTGACCAGTTGCTGTCCACTCAGATAACGATCGTTTTGATTCCGGAGTGAAGTGATGGATCCATTATCACATATCGACTCAAAAGTTCCGGTTTGTTACGTTTAAACATGGCCAAACACTGCTCAGAATCATCAACACGTTCTCGTTTTTGGTCAACAGTGAGCAAACGCGGCAGCCACTTCGAACAGAGCTTTCTCATAGTCAAATGCTCAATGCAATATAAAGCCAACATGTTCTTTTGATATCTTTACGATGTCAGCTAACTCCCGAAACTTCACTCTTCGATCACTCAAAACGATTTTGTGGATTTATTTTATGTTTTATGGTGTTGCCGCCTCATTTGGATGTTCATCGCGTTCTGCATCATCGGTGTCTCTACG
The DNA here is from genome assembly GCA_914767995.1 of Thecocarcelia acutangulata. Lineage (NCBI taxonomy): Eukaryota > Metazoa > Arthropoda > Insecta > Diptera > Tachinidae > Thecocarcelia > Thecocarcelia acutangulata. Next base: position 30,055,990 of record OU612094.1, on the reverse strand, counting down.
ACCACGTTTGAAGTGAACAAACCAACATATTATTGTAGTGTCTGACGGAGCGGAGTCCCCATAACACTTTTTAAGCCATTGCCTCGCTTGAACGGTATTTTTTTTCCCATCAAGAAGCAGTGTAATATTAAAACACGAAATTGTTTTTGATCCATTGTTGTGAAAATAACAAAAGTAGCGTCTTGAGAATAACTCTCAAAATAATGAATAGATTATCATAAAATTTTAACAGCTGTCTTTTGAAGGTTAGCATTAAAATGAAAAAAATGCTGCAGTATAACTAGCACCATCTATGTCTTAGGCCCCGGAGTTTTCAGCCCATACAGTAATTTCTATTAAAAATATATTTCTAATATTTTATGATGATGGGTGGGTATCATTCGTCTAGCTCGAGTTCAATCCTGGCTAAAGCCAAGAAATATTTTTATTTATAATTATAACAATAATTGCCGCGATCAATAACTCTTGATCAAAGAAGACAGGAAAAAATAATTGAATACACTAAAGCTGGGGGACAACTAGCTGTTTCACAGTCGCTACACTGTTCATCAGCACCCATTAGGATTCGAACTTAGTACCATGTAAACATGATGTATTTTTAATACGGCTGCTTAACCAACTCAGCCACTAAGCCCTTATTTATTTTTTCGTCTATATTTGTCTCATATTGATCACATATGCAATTTGTTATAATCCCAGTTGTTTGTACTGCAGTTTGCTGTCACTGAACAACCAGTTATTTTGTATTATTTATCAACGTATGTATGTTGACACTCTCTGTGCTGGGAGATATATATGTATGTATTAATGTTAAATAGTCGAACTTTTATTTTTAATATTTCTAATATTATATGATGATGGGTGGGTATCATTCGTCTAGCTCGAGTTCAATCCTGGCTAAAGCCAAGAAATATTTTTATTTATTTATATATTTTTATTTATAATTATAACAATTTATTTATAATTATAACAATTTCTTGGCTTTAGCCAGGATTGAACTCGAGCTAGACGAATGATACCCACCCATCATCATATAATATTAGAAATATTAAAAATAAAAGTTCGACTATTTAACATTAATACATACATATATATCTCCCAGCACAGAGACTGTCAACATACATACGTTGATAAATAATACAAAATAACTGGTTGTTCAGTGACAGCAAACTGCAGTACAAACAACTGGGATTATAACAAATTGCATATGTGATCAATATGAGACAAATATAGACGAAAAAATAAATAAGGGCTTAGTGGCCGAGTTGGTTAAGCAGCCGTATTAAAAATACATCATGTTTACATGGTATTAAGTTCGAATCCTAATGGGTGCTGATGAACAGTGTGGCGACTGTGAAACAGCTAGTTGTCCCCCAGCTTTTAGTGTATTCAATTATTTTTTCCTGTCTTCTTTGATTAAGAGTTATTGATCGCGGCAATTATTGTTATAATTATAAATAAAAATATTTCTTGGCTTTAGCCAGGATTGAACTCGAGCTAGACGAATGATACCCACCCATCATCATATAATATTAGAAATATTAAAAATAAAAGTTCGACTATTTAACATTAATACATACATATTTAAAATATATTTTAAGAAGAAAACAGAATAACGCTCGTGAACATTTTACCATTTTTATGCCAATCAAATGAAAACAGGTTTAACGTTTTGAAAAGCATTTACGAAATGATTTTTTATTTATTAAAATATTGTATTATCTGTAAATTTTATTCCATTAAGTATATGCTTAAAAATTAGAAAAAAAAAATCTTTGCATTTGCACATTATCCTTATAAGACTTTTACAGCTCCTGATTTCAGACCATAAGATTTTTCTTTAGCATTCTTTACATTTCCTATTGTACACACTATTTATAATTTTAGGTAATAAATGTTTTAATACAGTTTTATTCGTTATATTAAATACATTCTTGTAAAATATTTGGTTTCTATTTTTAGGTTGATTTTATGTCTTTTCGTTTTTTTTAGATTTTGAGGCATATTTAAAGTTAGTTTGTTTGTTAATTCCAATTCTTTATAAGAATAATAGAAAACTAAAAATCACTTACATATGTAAAGTTTAAAGAAAAAAGCTCTTAAGTTTTTGTGTTAAAAAAGTACCTTAGAAATGTAAATAAAGTATAATAATAAAGCACAAAAGTTTTTTAAACCTTGCTGTAAATTTACATAAAATAGCATTAGGGCGTAAAGGAGCAGAGTTTTTAAGAGATGCCACACTCTTTTTCTAAATAACTGTCAAAAGGATCTAGGAAGTTTTAAGATTTCAAATCCATTTATTTTATTTTGAAACATTGAATTCAAACTCAGAAATTTGTTTCCTGAAACTCTTTTGATTTCAAAGCGGCATCATCATTTGAAAGTTGCCTTTCAGTAGTTAAGGAAATTTGTGGCGTATGTTGTGAACTGCGGCACTGTTTATGGGCGGCACCACTACCCGCCGTGTAAGCGACCACTGTGGCATGATCAAGTTTGCCGGGCAAAGCCACAAATGCTGCACTATCTATAACACGTTTACGTGCAGCTCTGTGTTGCATGCGATTCAGTTCAACTTCACGCTTGACACCATCAGGTCCAGTTGATAGTTTGTAAAATAGTTCTCTTTGCTCCAAAGTTTTGCGTCTAGCTGAGGTGATCATGCGCACAAAGTCGATTAGCAAGTGACACAGACGCCGGGCAGAGGAACATGGCGAGAATGTGCCATTAATACCATAGCTCAGCAGATCCTCTAAGCGATGCAGGGTAAGAGCGTGTCTTTGGGGTCCAGTTACCAGAGGTAGGCCAGTTAAAGATTTTGGTATTTTCGGTTTGTAGTTGTATATAGTAGTACCGAGATTTGTGTTTTCTGCAGACAATCTCCTTGGTTCTATGACAGTGTGAGATCTCATATACTTAGGACGACTAGGAGCTGGAGCTGTTTCTGGGGAAGCAGATTTCTTGCTTCTGGGTGGCCTAACCGGTGCTACCGGGCTGGTGGGATTCGAAGTACCATGTAGACGTGCATATATAGCAGAAGCACTTTTATTTTGTCTCTTAGGTGCCAAAACACTACCGCTGCGTTGTGGTGGTGAAGTAGTTGTTGGCATAAGTTTGACATCGGGTGTCCAGGCCTCAGCAAATTTACCCACAACCGGATCAAAATTATCACTTACACCATCAGAAGTTAAAAACACTATATCACCTCGATCTATAACCGTCATAGACAAAGTTAGATTACTCAATTCCGGCTTATTGCCATCAGCTGGACCCAAGGCTCCCAGAGCATCACGCATATCTCTCATGGACGTTATATCGTGAGAAGCTGAAAGACAAAAAAAAATCCCTAGTAAAATAATATTTAAAAAAATTTAACAAATTACCCAAAGTAAACTCCCTAACGCCATGTTTTTTGGAATACACATAGCCCAAGGAATCACCCACATTGCAGGCGCATACAACATATTTCTCATACTGCTCACCCTGCTCCAGACCATTCTCATCAGCACCAAGGTCCTCGGCCAAGGGCAAAACTACCGCTATTGTTAATGTACTAAGAGCACCACCAACTTCCAATATACAACCATGACCTTCCCAAAGGCTGCGCAACAGACTAACAAAAACTTCTTGTGTGGAAGTGGCCATACATTCATGAGCCAAACCAAATATGGCACGATCTAAATAGTCCAAACAACCATGAACTGCTGATCTGGCTGCCAAGCGTGCACCATCACCCCAATTCACACCATCAGCTAAGGCCATAGCAGCAGCATTACCTCTAACAACCATGCCATAACAATCGGCTATGGGATTGCCCATAGGCTCTTTAGTCAGCATATTATTCTCATATAGAGACACCGAAATACCATAGGCAACATCACATTCCATTTTCCAATTACTAACGCCAGCTATGGTATCATCGACTTCGACTAGAGACGATTGATTGGACACGGCTTCAAGCAGCAGACGTTCGGTAGTACCTTCTAAAATTTTCACTGTACTAATTTCAGCATTCGAGTCACCATTTTCCTTTATCTTAGCATTACTCATGTTGTTTTCAGTCTTTGTGTTTAGGAGGTTTTTATTATTTTGATCGTTGGCAGCATTTGTTTTCAAGTCGACGGCAGTTGCTGGATGCGCTAAAGTGCTTTTAGTGGCCACCATACTGACCACAATCGTGGTAGACTTATTTAAATTTTCCTCATTTTTCTGTTGCATCTTCGTGGCCTGTCCCGCGCCCAAAGAAACCTCTTTAGTGAGATTTGCTATACCAGTTTTAGAGTTTTTGCGCGAACGCATGCCACCACTAGTAGTTTTATTGGCATTCTGGTCACTAGTGCTGGCGCCGGCACCATTACTTAGACGCCGCCCGCTTCCATAACGCTGAAATCTATTGTGATTTCGGTTACTGGCGGGGTTAATACTTTTGCGCACCTCAAAGCAATCAGATTCTTGTATTGTATCTATAAAGTCAATATCATCGGCATAACTTGCACTCAGGTGAAGTTTTGATCTTTTAATGCCTGTCAGGCCATCATCGGGTCCCGTGCAGGCGGCTGTTATAGTATTCGGTCCTGTCGGGTAGCTGGCAATTTTGTAGTCTGGTAAATCGATAGGATTTTGGCCATTATAAATTTCTGGGCCGTTAGTAAAAATGCGATCCATGCGACTAGAATAAAAATAAAGATATTAGTTAAAAATTACTTTTTACAAAGACAATTCTCAAGCTGGAACTCTTTTGACTTGATTATGGATGAAAGTTGAAAATCAGTCGCAATGGTATTGAAAATGATAATGCAGTCCCGTAAAATGATAGTACGGACAACAAAATGATAGTGCCGAAGGCAGCTGAAGTTGTTGCTTCACTGCCATTCTGGCAACCACAAATTTTTGGTTTTTGTGCTGAATCTCGGTTGTCAGTCATAATCGAGCTATAAGCATATGTTATATTGAACAGAAACAAAACAGCTGACTCAGAACGGAAAAGAACGTACAAACTAAAGGCAGAATTAGTTTGTACGTTCTTTTCCGCTCTGGATGAGCTGTCTTGTTTCTGTTCAATGTAAACTATATGTACATGATTTGTTTTTACTTTTACGTTCTGTTCTGTTACGGACTAATCTGTTGAAAATAGAATTCAACGTTAAAGGCCTTGTTACACTATCACACACGATCGTGCGATCTACTAAATAAAGCATGTGTGCTGAAAAAGTACTAAAAATGCAACCGTGCAACAGACTTTTTGACAAATCGTGCGATTTTAAAAATTTTTATGAAACTTTTCAAAGCATTATGGGGTCTGTGCGATCAGTGTGATATATATTGTGAAAAATATAAGAATATTGTTGGTGCCTCAAGAAAAAAATTTAAGTAATGTAAAATTATTATGTTAATAAAAGTTTTTAGTTGTTTTATTGTGTAAATAAATTATTTCAATCATACTTGTATAATAGTGTGGCCTACAACGCCATTTTGAAGCAATTTTTTCAAGTCGGCCAGACTTTTGAAACAGTTTCCTGTGAATGAATCGTACGATCGTGTAGGATAGTGAATCAGGGCCTTAAGTGACAGCCAGATATGTGTATGTCTTACTTTTTTCTGGTATGGAAAAACTAATTTTTTTAGTCATATGAATAAAAATTTTTTTGTCGAAAGTTAAAATAATTTGTTTTAATTAAAAATTTTCCAAATTTAATATATCTTAATCAATTAAGCCACTATGAATGACCAAAATAATATAATTTTAGCGAATAAACATTAATCACGTGATTTCAAAGCACATGCCGTTTCAAAAGCACAAATGTGATTTGTGCATGCTCTGTAAATCACAATTTTTTATGACTTTCGATGTGATTTACACTCTTCTAAAGCACAAAAAACTGCTGTTTTTTGGTTCAATTTACTGATATTTTTATTTTCAGGTTGAATTTTTTTATTCGCGGTATTATTTGCAAAATAAGGTTAATTCCTTCTAATAAATATAAAAGGTAAAATAAAATAAACCAATAAAGCAAATCACAATATAATACAACGAATTTTGCAACAAAATGAGCGTGTCTAGTTTTTTCTTAATTTAATGAATTATTTCGTATAAAATAAATGATTTTATTTAAATAATCGATAGAAAACACATTAAGTTATTTATTAATGTAATAAATTATGAAATTCATAATAAAGTGCGTGCAAAAATTGAGATGTGATTTCAAATTGATTGCAAGTTAGCTAACCGATTTAAAATCACAAAAATATTTTGTGTGCAGAACACCTTTTTTGTAATTTCAAATCACTTCCACAAAAAGTAATTTGCAGAACAGCCCTGTATATTTTGTATAAGAAATGTCGTAAATTCTGCAGATCGCCAGAGAAAAGTTGGCTGTTTTGTCACTATTTCTAATTAATTCAATTGTTTCTTTTTTTCTTTTTTGAAATAAAATAATTTTTACGAAAAATCTTAATTCCAATATATTTTTTTTAAATTTTGCTTTACTCTAAAAATCAGCTGAACTTTTTCACAGAAAAAGTAATTCTAAAATATTTGCTACAGAAAAGTACGTCACAGAACGGCAACTGAAAGTAAAAACTAATGAGGCCTTAATTCTGCCTTGAGGCCTTAATACTGTAAAGTTAAATGTTTGAACAGCTTTATACAGATTTTGAGTTGTTTATTAAAAATCGTTCATTAAGCTTTAAGGCCCATTTAGTTGACCGTAAAAATTGTACCTGTAACGCAAATGTAACGTAAATGTAGTAGCACTTATAGAACACTTAAAACCGTATCAAGTGTTTTTGACATAAACAAAAAACAAAAGTGTATGTGAAGAAAATGTGTTCTGTTTTTCATTTTTATATTATTGGGCTTTAAAGAAAATAATTAATTTTTCATCATCCATATACCTATAACAAATAAATTACAAAAATAAAATAAAAGCGAGACAGCTGTTCATGGCAGTGATGACAGTTCATAGTATTCATACAAAAGGTACGAAACTTGCTTAAATTGTACGTAAATTTTATCTTATATTATAACTGCCGTATTCATAAACATTTAAATGAATTTGAAATGTACATATTTTAACTCACATATTCCATACAAATTTTTATTAAAATTCATTTCAAATACATTTTAATTTTTTATGAATATGTACATATGTAATAACTTTGATAAAAAGTTATATTATAATGTATTATTAATGTATTGTACTCAAAAATTATTAACATATTTTTGTTAATACATTTTTATTACAGAACTGAATTTAATCATGTATTGCTTTCGTACATTTATAGCAGCATAACTCTGCATTATGAACCGATTTTCAAAACTCATTTTATCGTATCGTTCAAAGATTATACTTGTGGAATATATTTTTAGAAATCGGGCGAATAAATGTTGGAGTTACATATAATGTGACACTTGCAAAAATCGTGCATAGAATATAAATTATGCTACCTATGTATGTACATTCAATTTGCGTCCACAACTTAGAGAAAAAGTCTTAAATTTATTCAAATATATTAAGAGTATGTGTAGTATCAAAGTACGAGTAATAAATAAGAAAGTACGAGTATCAAGAAGTACCAAAACAGGGGTTTTGTGCCACTCTCGCATTCACAATAATATATACCATCACTGACAACAATTGTCATGTAAGAACGTAATCAAAATCTATTTTCTACAGGTTAAGACGTTACGGTTACATTTCATTACAGTCAGGTAAGCATTTTCATGGTTGTTCGTATAATAAAAGCGATCACCTGTTTCAACTACATTTACGGTTGGCTAAATGGGCCTTTAAATAAATTCTAGATTATTTTACGAATAGGAATACATTTCATTTCATATTTTATATTGTAGTTCAAAATTTTTGAACGTTTTAATAATAACGAATATTTAAACTTACTGGGCAACAAATATTAATAAAATTAAAAAAGTATAAATTATACTCACCCTTCCAAATATTTAATTATAAAATTTCCATCTTCATCTGTTTTGCGCGGACTTTTGGGACCATCTCGCGGCTCTGCAATAAAACTTAATTGGCGAAAATAGGTGGTGACCTTCTGTCTTAAAGATGGCATTTCAATGCTGTTGCTGCTGCTTACTCACTCACTCACTCACTCACAATGCTTGCAGCAGTTGATAAATTGATATTAACAACTCAATTGTTTTATAGAGATGATTTAATTAAGATAATAACAATTGCAACTTCACTTTATGTAGTCGTATATGTACCGTGTAATATAAGATGAAAATATGAAGAGTTATTTTCAGATTAAGTTGCCTTTTTTTTTCTCCAAATAATTAAGACAGCTGTTCAATTATTTCATCTTCAAAATGTAACAAATTTAGTTTCAATTGATGAACGACGACGACTACGACGACGACCAATCAATCATGCAAACTTTTACTATTAGAGGTTTGTTAACAGCACTTTGCGAGTAACAAGAACGTGAGAGGAGTTGAACGGAAATTAAAGAATACAACGAAAAACATGTTAAACTTAAATTGAACCACAATTTAATAATTAAAATGAAACAACTGCAATAACCCTCCAGTGCTTTTGTAAACTTTGTGTTGTTGTATTTTATTTGCTAATGTGGTTGTTGTTGTTGTTGTTGGGATGTTGTATGGTTGGTGTTGTAGTACGTGTTTAGTTTAGTACAAGGGATTGACTGTTGGTCGTTTAATGGTTGTACGAGTTACAAGCAATAATTTTTTCATAAACCAACAACCATGATTGGACTGGACTGTGAGGTTGGCTGACTGGCTGGCGGACTGGCTGCTGTCGTTTATGACGTTGTAATAGATGAATTTTTATTTGTAGATTTAGGCGTGTATAGTAGTTGCAAATATACAAAAAGTTCATTCACATTATCAAAAATGTTATTGAATTCATCTCTATTTTAGTTGCTTTACGTTTTTTTTTGCTGCTGTCGTTGGTGTTGTAGTTTTCGAGATGCTGGCGACAGTCATGTTGCGATTGATGATGAACGTTTGTTTGTGGGCCTGTGTTTTATTTACAAGTGCTTTTTTCTTCTTTTTCTGTTTCAATTGGATTAAGTCAATTTATTATTAATAAAAACATCATGTGGGTCCAAATGCCAGGCGCTGTTTCACTTGTGTTAATTTTTAGTAATTTGTGACAAATTAACTGTAAAAAAAACGTTAAAGTAAAAAAAACATTTAGTAAAATTTTAAGTCTTTGTTTGTTTGTTTTCGTGTCGACATAGATCTTATATTAACTATAAGATGTATTATGTATGTCGACAATTTTTTTGTATTTCCTTTCTAAAACTGACATTGTTTTAATATATTTTTATTATCATTTGCCAGTTAGTAGTACATATTATTTGTGACAGTGGGCAAAATTAGTACATAGTTATTAAAACATTACTTGCATGTATGTACAATAAAGTAAATAGTTTTTGAAGTGAAGTGAAGATTAAGCGTTAAGCTACGTACACATGGTTGTCAGATCTTACAATATTTAAAGTAAAATTATTTTAAAATGTATTACAATCGTGTGAACTGCCAATTTTTAACTTAAAACGTTGTCAGAAAACCCATTGTCAATCAATTGTAAGAGGACAATGTTGCCAGGCATCTGACAATCGTGAGAACACTCTTCGTATTGTAAGCTCAGTTTTAATTGTCAGATGTATAAAATTAATGCACCTGACAATGGCATCATTGTCAGAAAAAAATTTGATGGGCAGCACAGATGGTTATTGATATACATAAGTGGCAATGCCTTACAACATGTCTGGCAATTTTTTTTAATCTAAAAATCTGACAACAACTGACTGAATTATTTGTCAGACCATAGTCTGACAATGAAATTGTAAGATTTTCTTACGATCGTCTGAACACACAATTTACTTCTGCGGGACAATTTTTCATTGTCAGCATATTGCCAGATCTTACAATATTGTAACATCTGACAACCGTGTGTACATAGCTTTAGTTATCTTACAGTGTAACATAAATTAGGGCGTAAAGCACAACGGAATTCGACGCTGTAACGAGTAACTTGAATAACAGCGTTAACGTTGTGCCATGTACAGTGTTGGTCACTAACCTTGTTTAATAAAAATCATTAAATAGAAATAATAAAAAATTATAAAGTCGGTTAAGTAGTCTGAAAGCACCTAAAGTATGATTACTAATGGCCGTAAAAAATTAATAACATTTATTTTGAAGCGAATTTTACTGGGAGACAGTAAAGCTCTCTCTTTCTCTCTCTAATTTATTCCAATTTGCATTGGTATCATACATTTTGTGTGTGCATGACGATTTTTGACAGGTAATTTACGCTTAACGCTTTAATTTAGGCTGTGAAATTTTTTCGGAAGCAAATTCAACGAAGCTCTGGCTGTGTGTACAGCTACTCCATCCTGTTGAAACCACGTGTATGAATAGTACAAAGGGTGAGCTCGCAGGTTTGGCAAAAAGAGTTCCGTTGACATTCGTCGCCTGACCTGGAGAATTTTCCAATATCCTCATGTGTGGATACGGTACACCAAACTGTTATACTGGGGCAATGAAATAGTTTTTGATGTTTCAATCGAAGGTTGGGAGTTCTTCGAGACCAGTTCTTCGAGCAGTTTAGCTTGTTGACGTTGCCGTTTAAGTGAAAATGAGCCACGTCGCTTCAAAAAATTACATTTACAGTTGCGAAAAAGATTTACATCAGCACCTGCCTTGCGGCTTTATCTGATGATGGACCAGTTCCACGGAGTGAATTATTCACGATTCACCACCGCCCCCGTGTGGCTTGCTAGGCTCACACTGGTAGCAATTTATACCATATGATTGCGGTCATATGAGTAACTTCTTTTTGAGGAGTTCGGGCCTTCTAATCCCACCTGTATGCAATCTCCCAGCAATCAATGGAAGACAAGGCTTAATGAGTTGGTAGGCTGAAGCCCACTAAGAGCATCAGTCCTTAAACCAACTCACCCGTCAATCAACACCACTGGTTCCTTACAGTACAGATATATGCTGTATAGGCAACATATCCTTGGGAGGCTGTTAGTTCCCGAAAAAAGCCACAAACCAAACAGTCATCAAGGATACTAACAACCCCTTCCTGAATTTTAGGTTTCAACCACAGCCAGAACACTTCAGCCTCAACTATGATCAGCCCGGGTCGAACCGCACGCAGAACTACCCGGGGACCATGCTGATCCCCGTTCTGCCAACTTATACCCTTGGTAAGGGTTTTGGAAGCCAACACAACATAAGTCATGCGGCTTCCTAGAGTTTTGTTTGCCGCAACAAACGAGGGACCCCTTCCCCACTTTTCTCTGAAAAATAGAGTGCCCAAGTTAGGAATACGCCAAGGCAAAACCTGTTCCCCGGGGGGAAATTAGGTTTACAGTGCGATAGTGTTGCAACAAAAATGTTTGCACAGGGAACGTGTGATCGACATCAAGAGTTGCATAAGCACCACTATATCAACCGCTAGCGTTCGCTAACATTCTGAACATTAAAAAATTGATTACAGGCGAACTAAGTAATCCAATCGCTACAGGTCGAAATTCTTTAATGAAATTGATAAATGAACTTGTCAACATAAAGTTCATAAACAGTCTTCAAATCAGATTTTTTATCTACAAAATACTAGCGGACGTTAACGATCGATATCGTGGGACAGGCAATAATAGATATTAAAGTTCACTACGAGAAACCTGTCAACATAAAGTTCATAAATAGTCTTCAAATCAGGTTTTTTATCTATAAAATACTAGCGAAGTTAGCGATCGATATCGTGGGCCAGGCAATAATAGATATTATAATTTAAGTTGCCTGAAAACCTCGGCTTAGTGTTTGATTATAGACTTAGGTATGTAGTCAGATTTGTTACTTTTTGGGGGCAACGAGAAAGCTTATCAAATATTGTATTTAATTGTGTGTTTGAATGCATTCCATGAAGTCTACAATATTTAGGCGATAGGGGACATATCCCATCCAATAATAATAAATATGTAGTCGACATTTTTTTTAATATGTGTTGGGAAAATAACTTTACTGCCTTTCAGGGCTTTGAAACGGAACTACATTGCATGATAGAATAAAGTTCACTACGAAAAAACATTTAACCCCGATAAATGTTGAATGTTGATAAATTTATTTCCCACTGCTTTCCTCTTACAAAATCTATACCACTGTATCTCCTGTTATTGTCTACAATGGGATGTCAGTATGTTCTCTGCTATCACTTCCCCACACGGTATTTTCTCTTTACGTCTTTTCAAGATTAAAGTTAGGTAAAAAAAAAAACAAAAAAATCTGCTAAAATTATGATTGCAAAATTGTTTGTTCGTTACACAATAAAACTCTACCGAAGGGAGTGTAAAATGTGTGTTGCATGTTGCATTAAATGAATGCTGCAACTGTAACAGTTGCTATAACAAAAACAAAAAACCAAGAAGAGTGCCTCATTATATTATTTAAATATGTAAAAGAAAAAAAAAAAAAAAACAATTCCAACTTCCAATGATACCGTAATTACGCCGTTTTGTTTTTGCTGCTGATTTTGTGCAATCATAAATGCCCATAAAATGCATGAGACAGAGACAAGATAATGATTGTGGTGATAATGATGTTGATGAGATGAGCTCATATTTCAACTAACGACAAGTATTTGTTGTCTATTTGTTAATTTTTCCTCAACTCGTATGGCGGCTGGTGGTCGTTATTGTGGTTTTTGCATTTAATATTTAAGACAAGTTATTTGCAAAATTATAGAAATGTTGCATGATGACTTGAAAACGAATTTTTAAAAATGTTTTAATACATTTTAATTAGTTTGTTTAGATAAATGTAAGGATGTAAATATTTGCATTTTAATACTTTAACATTTAAATACATACGAGTACATTCAGGTAATTAGTAGCCGCACAACATACAAATAACAGAATAACAAACAGTAAACGATTTACTCAACGGCCCAGCAAACAAAATCTAATGGTGTTTTCTTTTCTAATAAAAAGTGCTGCTCGTTAAATGTTTATCATTTTTTTCCGATGACCATCACCCTTAAAAACTTGTACATGTGTTGTTAACACAAAAGAGCAAAAAATGTTAACAAAATGCCGTTCAATTATATTATACACTTACGGCCGTATTCGTAAAAAAGTTAAACAGCCGTTCAAACCATTTTTAGGGAAAATTCGATAAAACTGTATTCATAAACGAATTTTACGTTAAAATGTTCTTTTTAGCAGTTTTTTAAGTCAACCATTTTTAAAACTGATTGCACCCAATTTTAAGACAATTTGATATTTGTGTTTTTTAGTTATTGTTTATTTATATATATATTTTTTTTTTTAGCTCTTTTTATTTATTGAATCTTCACAATGTGAACTAACAATAAGTATTCAAATCTTATTACAAAATACGAAAAATTAACTAAGTCCAGCCAATGCTAGACAAAAAGTTTTATTATGCGCATATTATATCGGTAAAATCACCTACTTAACGCTCTGATAGTGGCAACGGTATCCCTTCTTCTCAACCGAGTGTGACCGCTAAAATGAAGTATGTTTCGTGCAAGAGGGTTTGGGTGAAGTTCCAATTTGCTGATATACCTTGTCGCATGGTTTGAAAACTCATCTTTTACCAGTGGAACACACAGATCCTTGTGAATTCGGGAGTTTTTTACGTACCATGGAGCTGCAGTAATTGTTCGAAGAATTTTGTTTTGTCGCCTTTGAATTTATTCAATGTTTGACGCTGAGGCGGTACCTCATAATTGAATTCCGTAGCGCCATATAGGCTTTAGTGTTGCGTTGTAGAACAAAAGTTTGCAATCTAATTTCAATGTATAATTTCTGCCCATAAGCTAATTTAATTGCGCTGCTTTTAATTTTAGCTGAGTGACTTTCGCGCCAATGTGAGGCTTCCACGTTAACCTACGGTCGAGATAAATACCAAGGTACTTGACTTCATTTTGCTGCGTAATAGGTGAATTGTTAATTTGTATAGCTGAATATGTTTGCTTACGCAGTGTGAATGTAACGTGAGTACACTTTTGTTCATTAACTTTAATTTTCCAAAGTTTTAACCACATCTCTAATATTGAAATATACTCCTGCAAATTTCGCGAAGCTGCTTGTTGGTTTTCATGTACGCTGCAGAATGCTGTGTCATCTGCAAAAGTTGAAGTGTGAATACCACATCTGGTTGGCATGTCAGAAGGGTAAATTAAATATAAAGTGGGTCCCAGAATGCTACCTTGGGGAACTCCTGCCTCGATTGGCTGAGTTGGGCTTATAAAGTCGCCTTCTCTGATAACAAATTTCCGGTTTATTTATATGTTGCGAAAACTTTTATTGCATATTTATCAGAAATCTCATGATATTGATAACAATAGATGTGTGTTTTTAATGGAAAATATGACCTAAGCTTTGAATAGCTGCCAACAGAAAACTTTCTGGGAAAGAAGTAATCTATTTTATTCTGGATTCCAGATAAACAATTACGCTTTACATGTTTTCCTGTCTTCTTATTTTAGTTATTACTAACATTTTATTTATTTAAAATAATATACGTTAATAAAATGCCATGTACATCAGTGATGTGTAAAATAACGAAATAATAAAAAAAAGCTCGTTATTTATATTTTTTCCTATGCGTAAGCAAAAGGAATCAAAGTAAAACTTTTCTGACTCTGAGTATTTTTTGCTATTTAATTGAAAGACAAAATGGAGTTAACATTTATTTATTTGTTTTAAAGTCGATTTTCATAAAAAACAATACAAGACATTTATTTACATGACTACTATGTGAATAGAGCTGTGCCGGGTCGTTCATTTTAGTGACCGGTCACTTTCGTTCAGTTACAAAAGACTGATCCGTTCAATCATTTCGTTCAATCGGTCCTTTTAAACCGTCGACACGTTGCCAACATTCAAATTTTCCGGTCAAATATCAATACAATTCTGGAAAATGAACAAAACGAGATAGCATAATAAAAAATGATGAAGTGATAAAAAAAAATTTTGTTTATTTTAAAACTAAAATTGTAGCGTGATAAATTTTGATTAGTTTCATAATCTATTTTTGTTTTATTTCAGAAATTTAAAATAAGAGAAAAAAAAATAACCCCCACTTTAGTTAAACTACACAACAAAAGCAAACATGAACATGACATAAAAAGAACGAAAGTTATTTGGACGAAAGCTGCCAAAATTGAACGGCTCATTATTGAACGAAATGTGGTCAGTTTAATGACCGGCTCACTACGTTCAATGAGATGATCCGTTCAATTTAACCTGTTCGTTCATGAACGACACAGCTCTATATGTGAACAAAAAACCGTTTTTATCGCAGCACTATGATTCATATGAGAATTGCATATGACGGCGTTGCCAATCACAAATAGAAAATTTCAATAAAATGATTTTTAGCTAAAATGCTGTTTATGAATACGTTTTTATAAAATGTGGGTTTTTGCTGAAAATTCTGTTTTAACTAAAAAGTTGTTGAACTGCTGATTAGTTTTTGTTTTATGAATACGGCTGTTAGCGTTTCAAATATATCATGACTACTTTTAATAAAACAAACGTTTTTTTTATCACTATTTTTATCAAATAAAAGCTATCATCAGCAGCACCGTTTACTCATCTATAACAGCACGTCTCCATTCGCAATATTTTTTTTCGAACATAAGCAAGATGTTCATGTTCAAGCTTATGTTCTTACGCCGTGTCATCATGTGCCATCGACTTGAACATGGCATGAACATAACGTCGGCAGAGCGAATGTAAAAAAAAGTTAATGTTCTGTATGTGGCATATACGTATGTTCGGATTTACCTCATCAAAGTGTTCAATTCGGCGCCAATTTGTGTATTTTTGTACGTGATGGCCAACTTCATGGCGAACATTGATGCTCAGCCATATGCTCGAGCATCAATGTCAGAGCATGAACGAAACATGGCCATGAGCGGTCCACATTAGCCATTTGCGATGTTCGCCATGATGCTCATACCATGTTCATGGCTAATGGAGACCCCCCAGTTAGGTGTGGAACACGTATCGTGTATTGGACATAAATTTAAAAATTTCGTCCCGAAAGTTTTCGTTAGTACAAAAGCGTAAAGATGTACTTACATGTCCAATATACTAATAACGATAATAAAATAATGTAAATTTGGAAACAAATAAACCTTAATGTTTAAAAATATTAAATTTAAATTTACTTTATTTATTATAAATTTAAACTAGCATGCTTGCAATAATTAAATAAAACTATACAATTTTTTAATTTATATTATATTAATAATAAAATATATATTCACTTGACACATAAGCAAATAGACATGTTTACCTTTTTTTATTTTAAATTTAAACAAATTTATAATTATTCCATAACGAACAAAAAATGTTGAAGAAAATACCACTAAACTTGACAGTTTATAGACCATGTTACACTATCATACACGATCGTGCGATCTACTAAATAAAGCATGTGTGCTGAAAAAGTACTAAAAATGCAACCGTGCAACAGACTTTTTGACAAATCGTGCGATTTGAAAAATTTCATGAAACTTTTCAAAACATTATAGTTTCTGTGCGATCAGTGTTGTATAAATTGTGAAAAATATAACAATATTGTTAGTGCCTCAAGAAAAAAATTTAATTAATGTAAAATTATTGTGTTAATAAGAGTTTTTAATTGTTTTATTGTGTATATTAATTATTTCAATCATACTTGTATAATAGTGTGGCCTACAACGCCATTTTGAAGCGATTTTTTCGAGTCGGCCAGACTTTTGAAACAGTTTCCTGTGAATGAATCGTACGATCGTGTAGGATAGTGAATCAGGGCCTTATGTTAAACATTATTTCTTCAAAAAAGTGTTAACAACTATTTCGCAATATATTTGCAAATAAATATTTTTGCGGTCCACACGTGGACATGTGGTGTTGGCAATAGAATTTGACAGCTGAGAACATAATTATTTCCTAGTTTATGGCGCGTGGAGACCACAAGTAACAACAAAGAATCTCATATTTGCATAAACACGTATGACAACTATGAAAATGATTTACATCAGTACCTGCGTTGACGGCCTAACCTGATGGTGGACCAATTCCACGAAGTGAATTTTTCACGATTCACCACCGCCTCCGTGTGGCTTGCTAGGCTTGCAGGTAGCAATTCTTGTCATATGATTGTGATCATATGAACAACTTCTTGTTGAGGAGTTCGGGCTTTCTAATCCCTCATGTATGCAATTTCCCAGCAACCAATGGAGGACAAGGCTTAATGAGTTGGTAGGCCGAAGCCCATTAAGAGCATCAGCCCTTAAACCAACTCACCCGTCAATCATCACCACTGGTTCCTTATACACGTATCTGTTGTATAGGCAACAGATCCTCGGGAGATTGTTAGCCCTCGAAAAAAGCCATCACCAAACAATTATCAAGGATACTAACACTCCCTTCCTGCGTATTAGGTTTCAACCACAGCCAGAACGTTTCAGCCAAGGTAGGCACCTCAACCATGATCAGCCCGGGTCGAACCGCAAGCAGAACTTCCCGGGGGCCATGCTGATCCCCGTTCTGCCAATTTATACCCTTGGTAAGGGTTTTGGAAGCCAACACAACATAAGTCATGTGGCTTCCTAGAGTTTTGTTTGCCGCACCAAACGAGGGACCCCTTCCCCTCTTTTCGCCGAAAAACAGAGCGCCTAAGTTAGGAATACGCCAAGGCAAAACCTGTTCCCCGGGGGGAGAAACACGTATGAAACAAAGATGTAAAAAAGGGCAGTATCACCACCTTATTCGAAGTACAGTGTAGAACATGTTACATTTTTAGCCAGTTTTATGTGCATGCAATAAATACTAGAAGTTTTGGAAATTTAAGAGTAGCCTTTTGTAGGCTGGAAACAACTAAACAGCGAATAGAGTTTATGGGTAGTCGTGAGTATAATAAGTTGCCTCAAATTTTGAAAAATGAAAGTAGAATTTCAGTATTTAAAAGACTTTTAAAACAACACATTCTGCAGCATTTAAATGAACTTTTATAATGGTTTCAAAATCGAATTTTTACTGTCATATCATACAATCATATTATACAATATTTTATTGTCACATTTTCTTATTTTTCTTTCTAATTATTATTACACTGTATAAATTTAAAGGAAACTAAAATCTTGCCAACTCGCCTCAACAATGCCTTTTAGGCGCTGAGGCAACCTATTGTAAATGCCGTGGTTTCGCAACCCATTTGATGAGAATTAAAAGCACATATGTTTTCTTGTTATTCATAATCTTCCATTGGGATGTCATTATTGCAGGCAAACTACCGGGTCAGATGGTGATTGAATACTTTTTCCATTACTTCTACTGCTTATAAACACACAGCGCTGTGGAGCATTTACCTATGGGTTGTAATTGAACGACATGATACTTAATGCAATCATAAGATGTTAATTGCTTTGAAGCAAAATAATTTTATTTATCGATCTACGAGTGAGAATCAATGCATGTGCAACAAATTACATTAAAAGCTTATTGCAGCGCAAATCAATTTCAATTGTAATTCAATTGAAAACCTTGAACTTAAAAAAAGTAACCTACAAACTATTTGTAAATCATTTAGATGATATGGAATAGAAAATGAACACTTAAGAAGAAAAATGTATTAAAGAAAAAAATGTATAAAGCAGCGCCACCTACCTTAAAAAAATTATAGATAAATTACTGACAATTTAAAATAAAATGTATTTGAAAGTAGTTTTTGCATAAAAAATATAAAGTGTTGAGATAGAAAAATACACAATTGATCTATTTTGCTCATTTGCATAAAAATTAAAACATCGAATGTGGGCATTTAAGAAAAAAAAACCAAAAACAAAATCAATGTATGTAAAAACGTATTTAAAACATTTTTACTACATCCAATTGAAACTACAGATGCTGAAAGCACACAGGCATTATAAAACATGCCACAAGTGCCTTTGATATGTTTCTAAGTGCTCGCTCGTACCCAGCGAAAATTTGGTAATGTGTTGCAATGTTTATAAAATAAAAAATATAGTAATAGCGCATTTACACCAACTCAAAATCTAATAGATTTGAATTGAAATCTACAACGAAATCTATATCGTTTACACCACCGTTTTTTGACATCTAGCAAGATTTCATTTGCTCAAAAATAATTTATGCATGCGGGTTTGACAATACAATATTATCAGAGACTGAATACACCAGCATTAAAGTGTATATTTTGTAGTGCAATTTTTGGTTGCAGCGTAGTATTTTTAAGTACTTTTTGCAAGAAATCACAGTTGCATCGCTTAGTACTGAGTAGATTTCAGGAGATTTCGCCGAAATCTACTCATAAAGCAAATTTCATTTTGTATGGGAAATCCTCTCAAAATCTACTAGATTTGGCTTGATATCTCGAATGAGCAGATTTTGTTTTGGTGTAAATAGACTACAAGTTAATATTTCATTACGACTTATAGGTTATGAATAACCGGTGTAAACGTGATGTTAGCATTACGTATTAACTATAAATTAACTATAAATTTTTATTATTAATTAGTATTAACTATAAATTTTTAAAATGCTAAAATTATAAACCCCAGTACTAAAACCAGTTCCGTACTTAATTCTATGACGGCAAAAATTAATTATAATGAAAAAGGTATTCAACAATTAAATTTTATTCACTATATTTGCTTCTAACATTGATACCAAAATTATAAACAGCTTGTTTTCTATGCTTCCCAGCTGTCTACATTTCATAGGAGCTACCCTAATCATCATCAAATTTTTGAAAGATATTCTCAAACATTCAATTTTATATCCCAGCAATTTGAATAACTTATACCATGTTTCCACTATAAAGGAAAACACTTGTTTTGAGGAAAACATTTCGAAGTGTTTCCATTACAATATGAAGTGTTTTTAATTTCGAATTTTCGAAGTTAGCTTGACATCAGTTTATTTTCAATTTATATATAATTTTTGTAAAGCAATGATTCAACAAATCATAAGCAAAAAATGCATAATACTATTTGCCAGCGTTTTATTTAATCGTCATCATACGCACTTTTATATCCAAAGAAAAAATGGTTGCAATAATTGCCCACAACAATAGAGTGGTATTATAGATCTCTATATATTGTTTTAGGTATTATTTAGATCATATAACTCCCATCAACGAGGAATGTACTTATGCTAACGTTTACATGTCGGTCTGATGTGACGACAATGAAGGCTCTTGGAATAAGAGGAAATATATTCTATCGTTTTTGATTTTTTATAACCTTTCAGCTGTTTTAACATTCAGCAAGGAGTTTGTGCAGCTGGCTCTATAAGCTTCGTATAAGATATAAGAATTTAGTACTCGTAATATTGGGTTTATGCATTAAGAGAGTTGGATTTATGCACAACTAGAATTTTTTTTCTCAGAGTCAATTATCTGAACATTGGATGAATTTATCAATGAAAACAGGTTTTCCTTGATTGGAGCAAAGTAATTCCTTTCCACCGAATATACGAGTAATATACGAGTATGAATATTAAATATACATTTTTATGTTTCGATTGAACAATATGTGATGCTTAATGTTGATTGAGGGGAATATTTATTTTAAGAGATATGGTGAACTAACGTATGTAGGTGGTTCTTGGTTTGCAAAGAAAAATAAGTAATAACTTCATTGCAACATGAATGGGAAAGCAAAACATCTGGTCCTTAAAATATGGAAAGAATGGCAAAAAGAAAGGGTGTTGCGAGTGTGATAATTGCATTTAAAACATTATCTATTGTTTTGTTATATTTATTTGTTGTGGTTTGAGGTATTTTTAACCCCAACTGCCATGGTGGCTAGAAAACTCCTTTCCATTCCATAAAAGCCTTTCGATATTTATATTATTGTCTTTCTATAAATTATTATTTTGATTATAAACTTTTGTATTGCAAATAAATATTTTAATTGTTTTCTTTATTGGTTTAATGACAAATTAAAATGTATTTTTTTCGAGTTTTTCAATCACTTTGAATGAATAGAAAAATATTTAATTTTTCATTATTCAGTACAAGCAGCGTTGTACGGAACATTTTCGAAGTGTTTTGCTTCAAAACACGTAATTTGAGGTGTTTTGCTATTTTAAAAAATGTATGGAAAACACGTTTATTTCTACATGTTTTGCGCAAAACACGTGTTTTCGAGTAAAACACTTGTATGGAAACACACTATTATTGTGAAGTTAAAAAGAAAAATGCTTTAATTTGTTAAATTTTTGTTGAATTTTATAATTTTTATTTTAAAAATTTTTTGGTTTGTACATATGTACATCGAGTTTTAGTTCAAGTTTTTCCCTTCTTAAGTTTTTTCTTAAGAAGGATTTTTCACAATACAAATTAGCTATGATCAATAATTATTGATTGAAGAAGACAAGAAAAATAATAATCATATCTTTAGCTGAGGGGCAACCAGCTGTTTCGTAGTCGCTACACTGCTCATCAGCTGGGATTTGAATTCGCGTCATGACGTATCATGATCTGCTGCTTTAACCACTTAAGAAAAAACTTAGGAAAGGAAAAACTTGAACTAAAACCCGCTGTACATATGTACAAACCAAAAAATTTTTAATTGAAAAATGCTTTAATTTGAAAGGTGTAAAGAAATTTTAGAGACATGTATAAATGAAAAAGCTTATTTTTGTGTTTTGACAGGTATTATTAAAGCATTTTTCTTTTTAAATTCTCAATAATTTAGATTGTTGAGATATAAAGTTGAATATTTGAGAATATCTTTAAAAAATTTCCAAAGTCTACTAATGATTAGGGTAGCTCCTATGAAATGTGTACATACAGGCAGCTGGGAAACATAGAAAACAAGCTATTTACAATTTGTTTAAAAAGATTCTTAAGAATGAAATTGAATACGAGTATAAATGGCACTTGTATCCAAAAAAACATTTTTGAAAAGGCACAAATACTTCTGTAAAGCTATGTACACGCAATATTGTAAGATCTGGCAACATGCTGACAATGTAGTGACAATGAAAAATTGTCCCGAAGAAGTAAATTGTGTGTTCAGACGATCGTAAGAAAGTCTTACAATTTCATTGTCAGACTATGGTCTGACAAATAATTCATCTGACAACAAAAATTGTCAGTTTACACGGTTGTCAGATTGTTAGATGAAAAAATTGCCAGACATGTTGTAAGGCATTGCCACTTGTGTATATCAACAACCATCTGTTTGGCGGTGTTGCCCATCAAACTTTTTTCTGACAATGATGCCATTGTCAGGTGCATTAATTTTATGCATCTGACAATTAAAACTAAGCTTACAATATCAGCCAATTATCTGGCAATGCCGACGAAGAGTGTTCTCACGATTATCAGATGCCTGACAACATTGTCGTCTTAAGCTATGTACACACGGTTGTCAGATGTTACAATATTGTAAGATCTGGCAACATGCTGACAATGTAGTGACAATGAAAAATTGTTCCGCATAAGTAAATTGTGTGTTCAGACGATCGTAAGAAAATCTTACAATTTCATTGTCAGACTATGGTCTGACAAATAATTCATCTGACAACAAAAATTGTCAGTTCACACGGTTGTCAGATTGTTAGATGAAAAAAATTGCCAGACATGTAGTAAAGCATGGCCACTTATGTATATCAACAACTATCTGCTTGGCAGTGTTGCCCATCAAACTTTTTTCTGATAATGATGCCATTGTCAGGTGCATTAATTTTATACATCTGACAATTAAAACTGAGCTTACAATACCAGCCAATTATCTGGCAATGCCGACGAAGAGTGTTCTCACGATTGTCAGATGCCTGACAACATTGTCGTCTTAAGCTATGTACACACGGTTGTCAGATGTTACAATATTGTAAGATCTGGCAACATGCTGACAATGTAGTGACAATGAAAAATTGTTCCGCATAAGTAAATTGTGTGTTCAGACGATCGTAAGAAAATCTTACAATTTCATTGTCAGACTATGGTCTGACAAATAATTCATCTGACAACAAAAATTGTCAGTTCACACGGTTGTCAGATTGTTAGATGAAAAAAATTGCCAGACATGTAGTAAAGCATGGCCACTTATGTATATCAACAACTATCTGCTTGGCAGTGTTGCCCATCAAACTTTTTTCTGATAATGATGCCATTGTCAGGTGCATTAATTTTATACATCTGACAATTAAAACTGAGCTTACAATACCAGCCAATTATCTGGCAATGCCGACGAAGAGTGTTCTCACGATTGTCAGATGCCTGACAACATTGTCGTCTTACAATTGATTGACAATGGTTTTTCTGACAACGTTGTAAGTTAAAAACTGGCAGTTCACACGATTGTAATACATTTTCAGACAATTTTACTGGCAACATTGTAAGATCTGACAACCGTGTGTACGTAGCTTTACAATTGGTTGACAATAGTTTTTCTGACAACGTTGTAAGTTAAATATTGGTAGTTCACACGATTGTAATACATTTTCAGGTAATTTTACTGGCAATATTGTAATGATCATTTGACTATGAGACAGCTTTGTTCAAATTGGGTGCCGCCTTTGCTCACTGTTGACCACAAAACGAGAACGAGTTGATGATTCTGAACGGTGTTTGACCATGTTTAAACGTAACAAACCGGAATTTTTGCGTCGATATGTGACAATAGATGAAACATGGATCCATCACTTCACGCCAGAATCAAAACGATCGTCATCTGAGTGGTCAGCAACTAGTGAACCTAGTCCAAGGCGACCGAAAGCACAACAATCGGTTGGAAAGGTTGTGGCCTCGGTAGTTTTAGTTTATCTTGAGAACAGTGACTATTATATAGCGTTGTTGGAGCGATTGCAAAGAAACGACCGCATATGGATGGCAAAGAAAAAAACTTTGTTCCATCAAGAAAACGCACCGTGTCACAAGTCTATCAAAACTATAGCAAAACTACATGAATTGAGCTTCGAATTGCTCACACATCCACCGTATTCGCCAGATTTCACTCCCAGCGACTACTGACTGTTCGCAGACCTGAAAAAATGCTCGCCGGCAAGAAATTTCGCACGATTGTAGAGGTTATCGCTGAAACTCGAGGCCTATTTTGAGGCAAAAGATAAATCGTTCAACAAAAGTGGTATTGAAATGTTAGAGCGGCGGTGGAATGTTTGCGTTGTTCTTGATTTAGATTACGTTGATGAATAAAGCTAATTTTCAAACAAAAAACTCTGTGTTCTTTGCTAAACCCGGGTCTTTTCAGCCCATGTGTTATAAAGGTGGCATTTATACCATGATTTAAAGTCATGTGTTTTTATATTATATAAAGCTATCCATTACAGTTTATGCATTTATACAAAACATCTTCAAAAATTTTGATAGTTTTTATCGACATCAACTCGTAAATCAGGGACTTGTAAGCAATTAGCTTTTTTTAATTACTTTTTTGTAATGACATTTTCAAATAGTTATTCGTAAGCAATATTGGTACTTGCCTCCAATGGCATCACCATGTTAAAATATTGACTTAAAATGCCAAAGTAGAAGTAGTGAAGAGTAGGTTTATTAACATTATAACACATTACTTTGCAATAGAAGTTTTCGCTGGGCATGTTGCCGTCAAACGCCTATTTGAAACAGAAAAGAAATATTCAAATTGTTTCTTTAATACATAAGAGTACTTGCACAGCAAATGCATGGGCTGAGAAGTTTGTGCTAAATACTCGACTGACAATTTAAAAAATGCATGAGTTTTTGCTTTTAATTTTAATTTGAATATAATCTCACGCACGTTCGTAATGCTATTTTTATGGCTTTGGCTTGTCAAGTGGTCAGGGAACTTTTTACTTTTAATTTAGAAATGTCCAAGCTTATGACAAAGGGCAGGAAAGAATGTTTAATATATGTATTTCTTGCAAATACGCGTAAAAGAATGCATGAGCTTAATAAATCTGAAATGCAAACTGTTTGTATCATATGCACATACTTATACATGAAATGTTAACTATTTATTTATTTATTGAAATATATTTTATAAATAAATTTATAAAGCACAAGTGAAAAAAGCCCAGGGTAACTTGACCATATTGGGGGCAAAATTAGATATTTATTTAGTGAAAATGTTAAAAGTGATGATAATTGTAAAGTACACTGCGAGAAAAACTTTCGTAGATATAACGATTTTTTACATTAATGTTACGATTTTGTCGTTGTTTTTGGGCCAACGTAAAGCTGTATTCACGTTATGAATATTGTTTCATTAAGGATATAAGAATTGTAAATACAATGAAATATGTCCGTTTGTTTGTGTTTAGCTGCCTTAATTGAGGGTCGTGTTAAAACTGCGTTCCTATTTTACTCGATCAATCAAAGGCATTCGACAATGTCTAACCGACAGTGTAGACCATAATATCCACAAATTACGACTCTTTTTAAATTTTTCTTCAACCGCCATACAATGTCACCATATATTCTTAGCAAGTAGCAATATGTTGAGACTCACTTAGGACAATCAGGTGTACTCCCAGTAATAGGAGGCATCCTGCAGTGTTTTATATGTATTCTAATAATAGCATCATTACAAACTGCAAGATAAGAATGTACTCGTATACTGCCGGTGTATCGGGATCCTCAAATCGATCCAATTTTTTGTTTCTTCATAAGACAGGAAGTGCTGGTCAGGCCGAGTGCCATTAATCGAAACAGGTGATAGCCCGTGGGAGTACCGTCTGGAGTATACGCCAGGTAAAGCAGGACTTCTTATTTCAACAGGTCCAAGTATGTCTTGACCACTTTCACAACATGGGGTCGAGCATTGTCATGCTGTAAAATCACTTTATTATGTCTCTCGTTGTACTGCGGCCGTTTGTCTGTCAATGCTCTGGTCAAACGCATTAATTGCGTTCGATAATGATCGCCTGTGATTGTTTTAGTCGGTTTTAATAACTCATAATACACTATGTCGAGCTGATTCTACCAAATACTGAGCAAGAGCTCGGAACCGTAAATATTCGGTTTGACCGCCGACGTGGAGTCATGGCCGAGATATCGCCATGATTTTCTGCGCTAGGGATAATTGTAATGAAACCATTGTTCGTCCCCAGTAACAATGCTATGCACAAATCCCTTCCGTCTTTGCCTTGCAAGCAGCTGTCACAAGCAAGCAAACGCGCATTCAAAACGCGCTTCAACTCGTACGACGCCCAATTTCTTTGTTTCTGAATCATTTCCATGGCTTTCAGGTTTTGAAATGGCTTGCGTTTGACACGAGTCTTGATCAAGTAATGCCTCGAATCCTGCTTTACCAGGTAGTTTTACTATTACAATAAATAATCAAGTAATGCCTCCAATCCTTGCAATAAATACAACTCCACAAAGCTCTCATGTATTTTGTTGGTAAAAATTAACGTAATATTGTCAAAATCGAAGTGTTTTATAAGAATTTTATAACATCATTCTGGCACAAAAACAAAAGACAGCTTTGCTTTTATCACTACCCCGTAAAATTGCCATGCTTTCCTGCTAAAGCTGTCTTGCGCCTGATGTTATTTGAATATATTCATTTGCTTCGTGAATAAATAAAGCTTCGTACCATATACAATTCAATACGAAGTGACTCTTATTCTATTTTATTAAGAACAAATGAACGACTACACAAGCCGAATGAATAGTGACAATAACTGTACTCGTGGAGAGACAAATACAACCAAAATTAAAGAAAACGAATATAAGAAGAAAAAGTTTCAAATATATTCGTATTCGAATGAATGTAAGTAGTATTCGAATGTATTCATATTTAAGTAGTATTCATTTTTTATTTATTTCGTTCATTTTTTATCTATTATTATTATGAAAAATAAATGCATATGCACTTACTTACATAAATATTTATGTAGGTTAATATTTACAGCTATTTATTAAAAAAAATAGCTTAAAATTGACTAGAAATTTTTGGTTATTTGTATATTTTATATATGTAATTATAACAAAGTTTTTTTTACCAACTTCAATTCAACATTTTCTGGCATTATTCCGCACGCTTTGTAGTATTGGGTGGTTAAATTTTAAGCCCCGATGTTAACCACACCGAAACGTCAAGTTTTTTTTCACTTTGTGATTTTATCGGTCTATTTAATCGTCCAATCGGAAAAAACCGTGCAAAAATTTGAGCAAGCCGGGTCTACGGGAGATGTAAAAACACCAGTGCATGCTCTACGGCTCGTTCTGCAGAAAAATTGCCGCTGTTCGCGATAGAGTGACTAAAGAGCCATCCGCCTCAACTCGCCTTCGTGCCCAACAATTGCACTTCTTACGCTCGTGGTCCGTGAACATTATAAAAACTTGTATTTACATGGTGCAATTGACTCAAGAACTAAAGCCCCTTAACCATTCCAAGCGTCGTCAAGAATGATGGCAAGAAATGGCAACAGTGGATGGGCAATTTCCGAAGAAAATCATCTTCAGTGATGAGGCAAATTTTTACGAATGATAATCCAAGAGTGATTGTCGAAAAACCAATGCACCCACTTAGAGTGAATCTTTGGTATATATGTAGTATATCGCTATCGTGAGAAAATTAAAACTTTCTCTTAAAAAAGTATTTGTAATCGAAAAAGGGGTAATTCATCAATTATTTAAAGAAGACTGTGGCTTAAAAGTATATTGAAAATTGTAATAATTTAAATTCAAATTAAAAATTGGCCTGCAGAAGAGGAGCTGATTATTTTCAAATGTGACTATGCAGCTATCTTCAGCTTCTTTAGAGCTATTTAAAATAAATCCCTTTTTATGCAATCTTGTGAAAATTGTTTTTGCTGTAATAAACAAAAAAACATTTTTTAATATTTTCATGCCAAACTCAAAGCTAGGACACTCCTGCTGATTTATGCAAATTAAAGTGCATAAAGTTATATATTTGTGTAATAAAAAGACTGCTGTAGGTCGTATAAAACTCCAAAGTCTTATAATTCCGATAAAATGTAATGGCTATTTATACATACATACTTATGTATGTATGGACTGGCTATGCTAAGCAATTTGATTTTTCAATCATTGAATAAATTAAAATGTTGATTAAAAAGTTTGCTTTTTCATGTTTTGAAATTAAAAAAAAATATATATTTTATAATTTTGCAAACACTTTACTTACGGTTATAGACAACCGCAAAAAAAAAAAAAAAAAAAAAAACTTGTTGGCAAATGTCATACTCAATTTAATTAAATTCGATCAAATGACAACTGCACACATTACAAGTGAAGTTGTTATTAAGGTTTTTTTTATGCTTTTCTTAATAATATTTATATAAATCTATTGTGGTAAAATTTTATAGAAATTGTGAATAGGAGAGATAAGAGCTGAACAGTTGTGAGGGAAGTCGCAAAATGTACTTAATTTATGATCATGCAGTGTACTCGTATTGTGTCGCAAAGACGAAGTTTTTGACAAAGTTCGGGAACCATAGTAGGTATGATAATTTGTTTATGAAACTTGTGAAACCATAATGCCACTTTTCAGTGACGTCAGCTTTGCGGAATCAATTACAATATTATGTTGTTGCGAATGGCCCAATAAAAAAAAAAAAAAACAGTAGGTTTTCTTTTACGAATTACACGAGTGCACTCGAAGTTTCCGTCCTTATGGCGTTTTTTCGCGTCCTTATGGCGTTGGATGCCGATATATAAATTGGTTAAAAATAAAATAAATTGATTGAAAAAAAAAATTCCAAAAAAATCAAATTTTAATTAAAAAAAGTCATTTGTGTGTATGTATACTCGTCTATATGTGAACTTAAGTAAACATAATATTGTGACTTTCAACACTACTACGATTAGTCGTAGCAATACACGTAGAGAAAAATCAATTTGGAATCAATTTGTGGCAACGTTAGTATTTCTATCATAATTTGAATTGTTGGCGCTAGCCAGTATATTATCGTTTTTAATATAGTTTTGTCTGCTACAAATATAGTAGTAATGAAATTTCCACATTTCCATTGTTACATTTCTACAATTTTCAAACATAGTTGAATACAATAATACTGTGTTGAAAGATACTTTGAATACAACAATATCTTTTGTTATGTCCAATAATAGAACATTTATTTTATGGTTAATGCAACACAATATAAACTATCTATTGTTGATTTTATGCAAATCATTGACATGTTCATTTGTAGTAATTTTAAACGAATTAGTTTTTTGTGTGTGCATTTTTTTTTTAATTTTGATAATATTAAAAATATTAAGGGAAATATAAGTTTTCTGGTGAAAAAATTGCAACATAAAAATAAAGATTGGAAAACAAAAAGGTTTGCATAAGAATTCATATCGACTAATATATTTAAGTGTGTGTAATGGATTTGAATGTTTTTACAGATTTACTGGCTAGAACAAAAATTCATCAATATTTCCAATATAACAATGATTTTTTGAATTCTATTATTCTATTCTAATTTCTATTTTATATGTTTATATATTGATTGAAAAAATTAATTAAATAAATTACAAAAAACAGTGTTTCAATTGTAAATAGAAGTTACTTATCTGTGTATGTATGTGTACTTATGTTATCATAGAATATTGTGACCATCAACACCACGATTGATTATCGTAACAATAGAATTTCCAATTTTTCAATGATATGGTTAGGGGTGATTCTATCATATGGTTGTGCATGACAGTAAAACTTTAGCTTTTACAATAACAGTGTTAGGTATAATATACGAGTAATTACTATAATTTTCTTTATATATATGGTTATATATTTGAATTTTGGTTCATGGCTATACTTAATTTAGTAAATAAATTTCAGATTGAAACCATATTATGTGGTTGTGTTTAACCACATAATTCAACAATAGTATTTTGTCCTTAGAATATTGTCATATCAACCATATTTTTTCTTCTACGTGTAGAATTACCAATTTTTCAATAATATGGGCAGGAGTGAATATGACAATCAATTAAGTTTTTTATTCGCTATTTTTAGCTTCTACCATTTAAAAAAAAATAGCGAATAAAAAACTTAACTGTTTGAATTTTTATTCTCTGCTTTTCGATACTTTCAAAAAGCAAATCGTAGCAACCGACGGTTGTTCACTTGTTTGAAAGGTGTAAAGAAATGTTAGAGAGGTGTATAAATGAAAAGGCTTGTTTTTTGTGTTTTGACAGGTATTATTAGAGCATTTTTCTTTTAAATTCTCAACAATTTATTTATATTGTTGGGATATAAAGTTGAATGTTTGAGAATATCTTTCAAAAATTTCCAAAGTCTACTGATGATTAGGGTAGTTCCTATGAAATGTCGACATATAGATAGCTGGGAAACATAAAAAACAAGCTATTTATAATTTTTTACAATAACAGTGTTAGCTATGATACAATTACTATAACTCTTACCAAATATATGGTTATATATTATAATTTTGGTTCTTGGCTGTACTTAGTTTTGTAAATAAATTTCAGATTGAAACCATATTATGTGGTTGTGTTCAACCTTATAATTCAAACATAGTATTTTGCCCTTGGAATATTGTTATAGCAACCATATTTGCAGAAAAATGTTCAAACTTTCATTAAATACCAATTAGAAGGATCGGGATCATATTGGTCACGAGACGTTTCGATTGCGGGATATCCTGGTACCTGGTACCAATCAGTGACACTTATGCTCAAGCGTTGTGGCTGTCATTGACAATTTCTGATAATGAAGATGCTAGTAGTCCCGTTTTGCAATAGATTCTCACGTACCAGGTCTTTTGCTGTTTACATAATAGTTGTGGTGCCCGAAAATTGCTTTTATGTTATTAGAGAGCGTCATGTACAAGAAATACAAGCTACACATTGAGATGGGGTGATTGATTTAATTACCACAAGAATAGACTAACATTGTGGGTACTAATAACAATCCAATATTACTTCTTCTTCTCAAGTTTTCTTCTTTTTTTTTATAGCTTGGACCACTAATCAGGGGATGACGCCTACATATGCAGTGCATTGTACCAGAAATAGGAAAATATGTTATGAGGAGGGGGAAAGAGGGAGTAGTGTTTGTGAACACTACTCCCTCTTCTTTACAATAATCTGGTATATAGCTTAATATTTGTAATACATTTTTTCAGCTCAAGGTTTTTTAAGGGGTTTTTTTTTTTTAATTTGTTATTTTACTTTTTCACGATTTTTTTTTGTATTTTAAATTCCATAAAATATTTGGTATATAGTACATAATCTTTTTGCATAAATTCGTTTGGAGAGTTTTGAGCGAACCTGCTATTTATAACAAATAGCATTTTGGTATATTATTAAAAAATAAATTTTCAAACTGCCCTCCTAACATCGACAATAGAAAAACAACCGGCAACCACTAGAAAAACACAAATCCATTCACTCGTACAAATCATCATGCGACACAAACAGAAGGTAGTGCAACTAGTGGATGAATGCCTCCAACATCGATAACATCATCATCGTCATCGTCATCCTCACCACTATGAATTTTATTTTTTTGTTATAGTTTACGCCCCAATTGTTGTTAAAACTTCCAGTTCATACGACAGACACAGTACTCTGTCATTGCAAAAAGGAAAAAAATTTATATTGAAGACAAGTAAGCAGTTTCTATTCAACACAAATTCAATTCAATTTTAAACTTTTTTGTTGACACGATCATTATCAGCACCAACTGAACAAACATCTTTTCAAATATATAAATGTTTTTACAGGTAGGGCAATAAAAATAAATATTTTAATCAAATAGTTTTTTTTATACAAAAGCCTTGATCTAACTACTATATTTAGTAATAATAAAGATAAATTGTCGAACTTAAGAAAAATAAAGTCAAAATTAAATGAGCCTCTATTCAGTCGGGCAAAAACTATTTCGAAACTTAGGGAACTGACTAGAAATTGCTTTATGCAATCAGTTGCTATTGTTGATCAAATAATAAATAAAGTTTTTAAATAGTTTATTTCTAACATATTTTTAAAGCTTATGATAATAAATTATTGAAAAGATAAAGTACTTTCTTGAGTGATACTCAAGCGGTATATGAGACAAAACTTTATAAATGCATATTTTAAAATTTTGACTCCAAAAACTGATGAATTTAAATTTCTTCTATAATGAAAAGGCGTCCAATATAATAATTAACAATATACTTTTTCAAGAATAAGCATTTTAATAAACTGTTTTAAGTTTATTTTTTATTAAACGAGACAATTTTTAAATTTGTGTCATTTTATTTATGCATGCATTTAGAAAATCTGTTGTTATTTTAAGCGCCACTCCCTGCGGTAAAATTTCATTCATATTCCTTAAGGCAAGCAGACAAAATTTAAAAATATAAATACTAAAAATAATTCTGAAGCGAAAACATAAAGCAAGAGCTGTTTGTTGCCTGTTGGAAATTTTTAGCAAAAATCGAACTGTTTTTGTTAATGTGGAATTGATTCACATTTAGTTTATAAGACACGACTAGTCAACAAAAACCACTTACTTTGGTTTATAGATCGCGACTATTGTCGATATTTGTGAAAACAGCTGTAAATATATATCGGTTTGTATATAACATGACTTGTCTAATCATACTCGTAAGTGTCAAAATTTGGTGAATGAAAAAACACTTGTCAAAAAAGTACAAACTGCCATATTCCAAGAGGCGTCATTGTCGTCGCATCAAAACAATTTTAAAAAAACTCTGGATTGTACACTCGTCTTCAAAAGCAATTATTTATTCTTTGATAGGATTTCGCTGTTTCATAGACCTAAAGGCACGCACAGACGACATGTTTTTACGTCTGTTTTTTGATATAATATAATATAATATAATATAATATAATATAATATAATATAATATAATATAATATAATATAATATAATATAATATAATATAATATAATATAATATAATATAATATAATATAATATAATATAATATAATATAATATAATATAATATAATATAATATAATATAATATAATATAATATAATATAATATAATATAATATAATATAATATAATATAATATAATATAATATAATATAATATTAATGATAATTCCTCATGTGTTTTTTCATATCTGTAAAAATTTTTCATTTTTACACACGGTTTTTAAAATTTGCTCATAAACGTACATGTACATTTACGTCTGACATTGCCTATGCTTTTTATTACTATAAAAAATAATTATTTAAACAAATTAAAATACTAATGCGTTAAAATTTTCTCAAGCTAACTACTTATACCGCCCAAAAACGGCCGCTGAATTGTTCGCAAGGCATAGAGTTCTAATGTCAGATGTTTAAACATAACAAAATAGAACACTCTCTAATGACAAAATGAAAATGACATGTACATTGTTAAAAACATATCGTGTGTTATCCACTTAAGCTATAGAGACTGAAGACAACATTCAATTGTTGTTGGCAACGAGTAAATAAATGCCAAATTTTTTACGTCACCTTCATGTTACTAAGAAAACGCGTCTTGGAACTCTATTTAACATATTTATTGTTACAACGATAGTGACCAGAGAGGTTTCAGCCTAGCTCAATTATTTCTCATTACGAGCAATCAACCACTCAGTGGGATCTAACCCTCTCTCTGGGTATTCTGACATAAATAAAATCATAAAAAAAACTTATTTAAATCATAAAAACACAATTTACTTCAGCCGCTTTACGTGTCACACACCGATGATTCCATAGGGGAGAAACTGATGGTTTTGTTCCTCCCTTGCCCTCCCAACCAGGTTGCAAAAATCTCATCCGTTGCATAAATTTTGGTTTGCAACCCCACAAAAGAACACCTCGACTTACCGGCTTACCTTTTCACCATGTCATTACCTTTATCTTACTCAAAATTCATGTTTTTCTTTTCAAACAAATAAACATATATTTATATAAACAAAATCTTAACCCATCTTACTAATAGTTTTCCTAATTTGACCTAGACTTTCTTACTATTCTGACCTATGACTGTCTTGTACAAAGTTTAAAAATAAACTGACTTCTACATATTTCGTGAGCCTTCCAGACTCAAATGTACAAATATAATCGCTACTACGCACATACACAATCACACATATGCTTGCGAGCAATAATAAAGCAACAACAACAAACAATAAGAAACGCAATACCAAGAAAGCAAAAACAATAATAACATCCTTTGTGGTCGACTTACTTGGAATTTTGCATTCTTTAAATCATGTACTTGTTTGTTTGTTTGTGTACTATATTTTTAGTTTTGAGTTGTTCGTGTGAATGTGTAGATCAACAGCTGCACACTGGGTGAGATGTATTGAAAATTCGTAACAGTATGTATTTGTGTCTTTGGTTTGTCTTTTTTTTTTTACTCGGTTTAAGAATCCTGCACTTGATTAAATAAATTTATACTTATTTTAGAACATCACAAGCTTGGTTTTCTTGAACAATCCCTCTTTCGGCTTATTTTAAAAACACTGTTATTTGTACTTAAATTTTTGAGTACGACTCTTGTTAGAAGCAATTATAATATAATTAAGTTTTGTAAAAGCTTTTTCTTTCTGTGTAATTATTTCGCCGGATATTTATATTAAAATTGAAACGATACAGAGAAGATTAGATGATCCCTACACAAGGATGACATGTAAAATAGTGAAGGCTTAGCAGGTGAAAAAACAAAGCCTTGTCCCCTCAGCAACTTCTAGACCTGGGAGGCCCATGATATGTTCTCTAAGACAATTCAATAACAATTCTAATTACAATTAACAGCAGCCAAAAGTGGCTTAAATATCAGCACAACTATAAAATTAATAGTTGTTATTTCCTGCTTGATTTGTTTCAGGGAGTACAAACAATTTTTCCAAATACTTACCAGGTTTAGATTCACAAGATTTTTCACCATAAATATGAAATAAATCTGAAATTAAAAAACAGAAAAATATTAAAAGTTTACTGCTTCGTATATTTCTATATATTTTCTAAAAAGATAACTGATATATGTTTGTTTATTGGAATTGATTGGTTATAAATTTGATTGACAACTTCTTGAAATGCACAAGTGGCACTGGATCTATTTGGACGATTGAGAGCCGCTTTATTGCCGATTATTTCGATTGGTCCAAGTATGTGTATCACCGGATTGAATTGAACGTTTGACGAAAATCAAAACAGAATTTTTTTGATTTCGAGACTATAAAATTGTTGAAATAATTATTATCATGTCGTTTAAAGGAGGAAAAAGTCATCTAGCAAAGACGATAAAGCTCAAACCGATAAAATCTCAAACAATGTGATTTAAAACCGGCTGTAGTTTGAATATTACAAATACAGTATAATCTCGATAGTGCGGACATTTAAAACCATGTGGAGTAGAAATGTTGTTATTTTCAAGACACGAGAACATTTTTTGAAAATATCAGCTAGTTTGTATTTATTATACAAGTATATAAGATAACCGCTTTAAAATCAAAGTTTTGTATTCAAATTATCAGACGAATACGTTTAAAGTATTTTCGAAAAATTTTTCCATCATTTGCTTCACAAATATCTCGAGATTTTTATCTGACAAAGTTTAGTTTCATTTCGCTTTTTGTACACAATATTTCTCAGGGTTGCAAGTTATATCCGCAGCAGCAAGTGTTTTATTTCGTAACTTGCTCCAAAAAAGTACTGTTTCATTAGCTTCGTGAACTTGAGAAAATGTTCTTCACCATTTTTGCCTGAAGACCTTCAAGAAAGGGTTGGACTGAGGGAGAGTTATTTGAAAGTGCTTACTCAAAAATTAAAAAAAAAAAAAATTATTTCATATCTTAGTCGAAAATTTTTAATCCAGCCATTACTTGCTTTGCTTTAAATTCACCATTTGATCCATCAATTTCTGTAGATAAAAGTTTAGCTTTTTGTTGAATGATTTCTGATGTAAGTTGTGCATTTTTTTATTTTATTTTTTAAGCTTTTATTTATTACTTGAATCTTCACATTATAACTAAAATAAGTATTCAAATTTTATTACTAAATACAAAAAATTAACTAAGTCCAGCCAACGCTAGACAAAAAGTTTTATTTTACGCCAAATATATCGGTGAAATCACCTATTTAACGTTCTCATGGTTGCAAGGGTATCCCTTCTTCTCAACCGAGTGTGACCGCTAAAATTAACTATGTTTCGTGCAAGAGAGTTTGGGTGAAGTTCCATTTTGCACTGTGATGAATATTAAATAATTCCGTTCTTTTCACATATATAAAAACTTCAGGGAATGCATTATTTTTAAATTTTATATACAATTAAAAACTGACAGTACAAGTTCTTAAGAAATGACACTAAAAATAGAGTGCAAGTGTTTGTGCATAAGCTATAGAAATAATTGCTGTCTGAGTTATTGGGGTAGAAAAAATTGATGGTGTCCGGATTAGAGAGTCTACTGTGCTAGTATTGCCGTGCTATCCGGATTTACGGGTGTCCTCATTATCGAGATTATACTGTATAATGTATTTGATGTAAGAATTGAATGATTTGAATCGTTTGCAATTTAAATTTTGGTGCTCACATATTATCTTTTTGATATGTCGTAGTGCGAATTAGTTTTTTATTCATGCCAAAAGTTATCGAAAATTGATGACCCAATATCGATAAATTTCGGTGTTTCAAAATCGACATATTTGTATTTATTTATTTAAAATTATGAAGAAAATTTTTGTAATGTGATTGTAAATGCAAACAATTACTTATCGTGAACAAATTGAAAATTTAATTTTATTGCCAATTTCCTACTGGGATAATATTAATATCTATAAATGTATAAGATACCTAAAATATTTCAAATAAATTAAGCAAAAATGTCAGACTCTTTTCTAAATTTTATTTTTATTAACAAATACGAGTATGTGTATCGTTTGTGTTGAGAGAAACTTTTTATAAAAATCATTATGGAATATTTCAACGCCTCAAGCCCATCAATAAAATGCATACTACCGCTTAGCTAAGCACACTTTACAAATTGTGGAAACCCATTAAAAAGTATTTTTGGCCGATGTGCGGATACTCAGTTGAAAGACAAGCAAATGGACTATTTGCTTTATCACTTTGTAAGAAATTTGCTATTTGTGTGAGAAAAAATATGAGTTTTTATAGCATTTAATTTATTTATTGAATCTCGAAGATATATTTTTTCCATTTCAGTTAGCTCTAATAGAACCAAAAATTAGTATGCAAATCTTAAAACTAAAAAATTAATTAATATTGAAAAATATTTTTAGGTAAGTCCAGCCAATGCTAGATACGCGTAAAAAGGTACTTTTTAGTAAAATTCTACCAGAAAAATCTATTTGTAAAGTTCTAATGGAGGCAAATGTGTGCTTCATTTTCAAGCGAACGTGCCCGTTAAATTTCAGGATGCTATTTGTGAGTGGATTTGGATGAAATTCATGTTTATGTTATATAATTATAATTCATGTTTAGTCATATATCGGGTACATTGAAAAATCACCTTTTACTAAGGCTACAGCTAAGTCTTCGTGAATTTGTGAATTTTTACGTATCATACTGATATACTTTCGTAGATATAATTCTTACGATTTTGTCGTTGTTTTTGGCCCAACGAAAAGCGTCATTCGGGCTATGAATATGGTTTCATTAAAGAAATAACAATCGTAAATAGAATGAAATTTGTTCATTTATGAAAAAAGTGTTTATTGTATACTCGTACATGAAAAAACTCATCTTTTGAATGCAGGAGATGGTATATAAAGGATGGTTAAATTTTAAGGGCCGATGTTGATTTTCAATAAAATACAAATTTTTTAGGAATTATTGTCATTTCTTTTTATGATGATAATATTGTTATGGTCCAATTATGTATGGAACAAAATATAGGCCAAATGGCCGCCGAGACCTCAGCTATCTCTATTTGGACCTCTATCCGATGGTCCAAATTTTCGATGACGCTGAGGCATAATTAAAGTTCTATGCCGTTAATGTAACAAATTATCTCATTCTTTAGCTCTTGACTTGTTGCTGGTTTAACGACGTACACCTTTTCTTTTAAATAATCTCAAAGAAAGAAGTTCAACCGTGTCAAATCATATTATCTTGGTGGCCAATTGTCATCGCCACCACGTGACATAATACAGTCATTGAATATGTCGCGCAAAAGAGCCATTGTTTCGTTGGCTGTGTGGCAAGTGACACTGTCCTGTTGAAACCACATATCGTGCACATCTATATCTTTCAATTCGGGCCATAAAAAGTTCGTTATCATCTCAGAATAGCGAACACCATTCATAGTAACTACCTGACCAGCCCCATTTTGGAAAAAATACGCCGCCGTGATCCCGCCAGCCCCTAAACCGCACCAAACAGTCACTTTTTGCAGGTGCATTGCTTTTTCGACAATCACTTTTGGTTTATCATTCGCTTAAATGCGGCAATTCTGCTTATTGACGAATCCATTAAAGTGAAAATTTGCCTCATCACTAAAGATAATTTTCTTCGCTAACTGATCAGCCACTGTTGCCATTTCTTGTCCCTGTTCTGAACATTGACGATGCTTGGAATGTTCAAGAGTCTGTAGTTCTTGAGTCAATTACACCTTATAAGCGTGTAAATGCAATTCATTATGCATAATGTTTATGAACTACGAGCATGAGAGGGGCTGTTGTTGTTGGGTATGACGACGAGTTGAGTCTGATGGCTCTTCAGCCACACTATCGCGAACAGCAGCTTTATTTTCTGCAGAACGAGCTGTACTGGTGGTTTAACATCTTCCACAGACCCGGTTTGTAGAAATTGACCGAAAAAATCACGAAGTGCACGATATGCATTTTGATTTGAACGCCCATTTTCATAATGAGCCTGAATAACTTTAAAACAAACATGGCCTGGGCATGCCCTTGATACTCAATTATTTTTGTAAATGCGCTTAGCTATAGGGCTGTGCTCTTTAATACAAAAATACTGAGCTCAGCACTAGCAATGAAAAATACACAAACAACTTCGTTTTTCATATTTTTTTTCGTTCTTCACCGCACACACACAAAAGCAAAGATACAACACTTTCGCATGCTTTGTTGGTAAACATTGTAAATTGTTTTGCTTTTTACAACAAAAAATATTAAATAAAAGTAGTTTTTTTCCTTAAATGTATTGGTGTTTACTCTTCCATATAGAACTTTTGGGCATCACTGCTTTAAAGCATTGCTCGATTGTGTATCCATTCATGGTTCAAATTAAATTAGTCTGAAATTGAGAAAAGCCCAATGAAATACAGAAAATAACCTGACTTTTAGGTGGTTCGTATTCAACATCGGCCTTTAAAATTTAACCAACCGTAATAATGAAATACATTTTTTCAATATTTTATTTTTTGTAAATGTAAAAGCTGCTGTTTTGCTTGAATTAACAACCAAAATCTGTGGTAGGAATCTATCCAGGGACCTCGAGACTATTGCCCTGATTTTAAGCTGGAAACACCTACTCTCTTCTAACTCTCCTTTTATTTGACAGAAGATGTTCAATTACTAACGAACAAGTTCTATTGTTCACATTTCTGAATCTTAAAGATCATTTATTTACATATCAACATGATCTATTGTTCACATTTCTGAATCTTAAAGATCATTTATTTACATATCAACATGATCAATATCTTCAGGCGTTCTTAAAGCAAGATTTTCCATAGAATGAGTACTCAAATACTTCATTTTTTTTATTTTAGCCAATCAACTCTAATAACAGAAACTAAACGGAGAGCTAAATTCCAGGGGAAACGAAGTAGCGATAAAAATAGGTGAATAATTCGATGACAAATCTAATGAAAGCTCCACTTACATCCTTTCTAAAGGAAAATTTTTGCGACTAAAAAAACCTATAGCATCTAGAAGCTTTAGGCGGTGCATTAAGGTGCCCGCTTGATATTACATCCAGACCATTTTAGAAATAGTGCCAAAAAGAAAACGAACTTTCGGAGATAATAAACGTGAACAACAAAACATTAAAAGAGAAATATTTTTATCAAAAACATTTTTATATATGTAAATATCTTTCAATCAGAATGGCAAACTAAAAATTTCCTCTTCGATTTTCCTTTATTTTTTGTTTTTTGTGCAATATCTTTATAAAGAATATGTTTCAAGGTTTAAAATTTGTACGTGTCACTTGATGTTGGTTTAACATTTTCATCTTTTTTATGGATTTCAATACTCATACTATTCATGTCTGCTTCATCATAAATATTCATGAAAAGATTCACATACACATACATATATACTGTGTTTCGATATACATGTGCAGTTGATTTTTTCTTCATCCTTTACTTTGTCTGTCTATTGTTCTGTGGATTTGTCAATAAAAAAGTATGGTGTTTTAAGTTTTTATGTGTATCTTTTTATTGCTGTTATGAATATTAAAATATATTTAATATTTTTGTTCTCATTGACAATGGAAAACGATGTTGTGGTTATCTGTTTTTTCCTTCAAGTCTTGTTTAGCTTTCAAAAAGCATTCAGAATTTTTTTAAACTAACTGAAATAGAAAAAAAAAATAATCGCCTGTCCCATGATATTGCACGCACGTTAAAGTTCGCCAGGATTTCCAAGTGAAATAAATTATAAAGATATCATTTATGAACCCTCTTTTAACAAATTCATCAGTCTATTAATAAATTTAGTTAGATTGCATTTAATCAGTTTTCACACAAAAAATTTGTGAACGTTAATATTCGACATCGTGGAACAGGCTGTAAAAGTCAACATAAATTTGTTACTGCATTCTGTCGTTAACACAATGGATTTTGCTCTGATAAGATTAGGTATCATGTTCCTGAAACTGACAGAGAGCCGGTTCCACGTTAGTATTTGACATCATGGAGCAAGCTCTAAAAGTGAACGTGAATTCTTTTCTT
The DNA here is from genome assembly GCA_914767995.1 of Thecocarcelia acutangulata. Lineage (NCBI taxonomy): Eukaryota > Metazoa > Arthropoda > Insecta > Diptera > Tachinidae > Thecocarcelia > Thecocarcelia acutangulata. Next base: position 30,015,116 of record OU612094.1, on the reverse strand, counting down.
CGTCCTATCGTTACCACAATGGATTTTGCTTTGACGAGATTAGGTGTCTTGTTTCTGAAGCTCTTTTAATTTTACCTAATAAATGTTCATCCTCCAGGGCTCATCTATTTTCGGCCGACAGCCTAGTGAATTGTACAATGCATTACAGAGAAAATTCGTTCTTCAGCTGTATGGTTTGTGTGCGGAATAAATTGACATATTTTCTGTCAGTTAGAATATTGAGAAGTTCAAGTCAACGTTCACAAACACTACTACCTCTTTTCTCCTCCGTATAACATATTTTCCTAATTTCAGTACAATGCATGTATGGTCCTACGAACCAGTTAGGTTAGGTTATGCAGACTGCCAGTTTTATGAAACCAGCCCGCTTGGGTCCACTCTTGATCCAATTGTATTGTCTGAGGCAGTTATGCAGCCTATAAGACTTACACATCAACTGACGGTTCAGATCCAAACCGACACGAAAACCCGATAAAATTATCCAACCTCATTCCAACCCCACATTCTGATATATCTGCTAATCCGTGCAGTGCCGGTCTGCCCAGATACAGCACGCTCATAGAACAAAGAGGAAGTACCCAATACTCTATTTCTCAGCCTCATCCCTAGAACTTCTACAGAAATCATTAAATGGAAGATTTAATCTGCTAGCATGCGTCTCAATGTGACAATTTCTTGTCAAAACTGCCACTAAAGAACGCAACTTTCGGCGGGGAAACCCCCTGAGGACCTATAAGCTGACGCTGCACTTGGTTCTTACAGCTTTTAAGCGGGACTCTTGCCATATTATCTATGTCCCTTTGGTGTAAACAAACCCAGGCTCTTGCCATTTCATCTGCTTCAATATTTCCGGGCACTCCAATGTGCCTCGGTATCCAGAAAAGCTCCAGGTTTGAATGTCTCGGTGTCTCATTAAGAGAAGGTTTTACCTTAGTGTACACCAAATAAGGGCATTCTGCTTTTTGGGCCATAAAGGTGAAGGAGTAGCTCATTTGTTGTAGCAAATAAAACTCTAGGAAGCCGCATGACTTATGTTGTGTTGAACTTCCGAGACCCCGGCTCTTGCCCGTTCATCTGCTACAATATTTACAGGCACTCCACTGTGCGCCGGTATCCAGAAAAGCTCCAGGTTTGAATGTCTCGGTGTCTCATTAAGAGCCCCCGGGGAGCAGCGTACACCAAATCAGGGAGTTCTGCTTTCTGGGCCATAAAGCTGAAGGAGTAGCTCATTTGTTATAGCAAATAAAACTCTAGGAAGCCGCATGACTTGTGTTGGACTCCCAAAACCCTTACCAAGGGTTAAAATTGACACGACGAGGTTCTGCCTTGCAGATATCTCGGTGCTGATTATGGCTGAGGTCCCTGCCTTAGCTGAAACATTCTGGCTGTGGTTTAAACCTAAAATATCTGGAAGGGGAATTAGCTTCCTTTCTAACTTTGGTTTCATGCCAGTTTTCGGCGGCTAACAACTTCCCGAGGTGCTGTTGTTTGGCAACCTGTACTGTAAGGAACCACGAGTGATGGTTAGACGGGTGAGTTGGTAAATGGCTGATGTTCCTAATGGACTGCGACCTACCAACTGCATGCAGGAGAGATCAGAAAGCCCGAGCTCTTCAGCAAGGGGTTTGTCTATATGGCCACAAACTTATGACAAAAAGTTGCGTTCTTTTAGGCCCAGAAAGTCACATAGGGGCGCTGGTGAATCGTAACTAATTTACCATGTGCAGTTTATCCATTATCAGATTAAGCTAACAAGACAGTTGCTGATGTAAAGCAATTTCACATTTCATGAATCAAACTGGACGTCGTATAGACACACGCAAGCGCATTTAACGCATCCTTATTATCAATACAGATTTGGATATTCTCCCAGTATACCCTATAGTATCTCACCCAATTAGCTGCTCTGATTATAGCTGTAATTTCAGCCTGCGTTACGCTACACTTATTACATATCCTAAAACTGATCCTTTTCTGATACTAGGGGACGAAATGCTACCACTAACGAGCCAGTTAGTGATACCAGTTTTAACGCTACCATACCAGTTTCAACAGTGAGCCCCGTTAATAATTTTACTCACTTTATTCTGCTTAGACGATTTTGTTTAATTTAGCGTCGTGTTTGATGTCAACAACTAATATGACTTTTTTGTTTGCTTAAAAAACATATGTTGCATAAATGAAAACAAACTTCACATGCCACAATTTGAATGACAGCAGCAAGAATCCTTATAACCGCTAACAAAGCTGAATGGAATATCTGCATTAATAATCTATGTTCATAAATTTCCTGCACTCTTGTTTTTTCTTTGTCGTGTTGTGTATCCGACAACCTGACCTGATATTGACATACACCACGAATTTGTAAAGGATGTGTAAACATGCTCAGGGGTAGCATTCTTTTTTCTTAATTTTAAACATTTTTTAGGTGTCATCAACGTCATCATCATCGTTGTCCCTGTTTGCAACAACTTCTTAATTTTTTTTTTCGTCAGCCACATTACAATATTGGAGACAGAATTTGTGCTGACAGTTGAAAAATAAATTTATAAAAATTTGAACATAAAGAAGATGAGTTGTGAATGTAATTCGTGAAAAGAGCATTAATATGATATTAAAAAAAAAGAAAACATTTTTTGTATTTGATTAGGATGTGTTTGATTAGGATGCTGGAGGATTGTGTAAATATTTAGCAAAAGTTTTGCATTAAATCGAAATTGCTTTGTTGTATAAAAACATTGCTTGGTTGTATAAAAACATACAAATTCTAAACTAAAAGAAGTATCTCAGTAATAGATACGATAAAAAAATGTATAAACAAGTAGAAAAGTAGACACCGAAGAGACAACAAGCTCAATTATATATCTTTACATTTACATTAAGTTTTGGGTTCGTTTTATTACAGACATTTGATACAAAGACTAATAGTAAAGAGTGAAACAATCTAAAACAACTTACTGGGATGTTTTGGCAAACAAAAGTTATTGGTCCTTCGAACCAAAATGTTTACAGTGGCTGTGTTCTGTAACTTTGGCGAGCAGTTCTCGCGTCGAAAACTTGTGAAACAAATTATTCCATCGATTCTCGAAAAGTGAGAAAATACTGCGGCTGTAACTAATATCGCAAACTACCAATATAATATGCGCAAAATAGAACTTTTGTCTAACATTGGCTGAACTTACGAGTAGTTAATTTTTTGTAACGAGTGATTTTTTTGCTATTATCTTTTTGGCAACACTAGTTTTGACAGCTCACGCACGTTTTGTATCTTGTGTCACTGTCAAACATCTTCAGTTTGGTCTATAATTTAATCATGAATCGTCTTAGAAACGAACAACGCTTGCAAATTATTGAATTTTATTACCAAAATGCGTGCTCTGTTAAGAAAGTTCATCGCACGCTTCTTCCATTTTATGGTTAGTTTAATCGACCTACTGAGAGTTCTATTCGGGCTATTGTAAAAAAATTTCGCACCAAATTTACATTGTTGGACATTAAACCACCAACACGCTTACGTAGAGTGCGAACTGAAGAAAATATCGCATCCGTATCGGCCAGTGTTGGTTGGTTGGTTGAATGGATACGTGAACAAGCAAACCTGCCGTATTTGGAGTGAAGAGCAGCCAGAAGCATTGCAAGAGCTACCAATGCATCCACAAAAAACAACCGTTTGGTGCGGATTATGGGCTGGCGGCATCATTGGGCCGTATTTCTTCAAAGATGATGCGAATCACAACGTTACTGTGAACGGTGAGCACTACCGTGCGATGATAACAAACTTTTTTTTGCCCAAAATGGAAGAGCTTGACTTGCATGACATGTGGTTTCAACAAGACGGTGCCACATGCCACACAGCACGCGAAACAATGGACCAATTGAGAGGCGAGTTCGGTGAACAGTTTATTTCACGCTTGGGACCAGTCAATTGGCCGCCCAGATCGTGCGATTTAACGCTTCTAGACTATTTTTTGTGGGGCTATGTTAAGGCTAATGTCTATAGCGACAAGCCCGCTTCGATTGACGCACTGGAAGCCAACATTGCCAACATTATTCGTGAGATACCGGCTGAAATGTTGGAAAGAGTATGCCAAAATTGGACTAAGCGGATGGACCATTTGAGGCGCAGCCGCGGCCAACATTTGCATGAAATAATCTTCAAACATTAAATTATATCGACCCAACTATCGATCCAAATAAATATTTCATGCATTTTTCTGAATTTTGTGTGTTTTTTTTTTTAAATTTCCGATAGTTCTTATAAAATCACCCATTATTTCGTATTATTGTTAGTTCACATTGTGAAGATTCAATAAATAAATAAAAGCTAAAAAAAACGAAAACTAGCCAAAGCGATTACGTTAGATATATCAGAAAATATAAAACGATGCCGACATGGAATTTAAAAAAATGAGAGCGCCAGCCACAACTAGTACCGCCACCGACCAAAAATTACTAAGTTAAGAAATTTTGTTCGACAGCGTCACATTATAACCGCCGACTATTCTAGAAAATATATGGTTTGGCTGTAATGTTTACATTTTATTTACAAATTGGGTCGGAAATTAAAATTGTAGAAATTAGAAACAGAATGACAAACTTATATGTATCCTTAAAACTTGTTGTGTGAAGGGCATAAAAATTAGTTAAAAAGATTAACAGCCTGTTCGACGATATCGAATGAAAATGTATGCGAAAGAAAGCTAGTCACTCACATTCGAATCAAATTGGGTTTGTCTATGTCACTATTGTTCGTTCGCATGAACTTATGTATTCTAATTGAATTTTGACACATTGTTCGCATAGAATAAAGTTAGAAAAAAACCCAAATCAAATTTCTTTCGCCTAGAGTGCGAAGGAACTTATCCTTTCGACATCGGCGAACTGGCTGTTATTTTATCAGTATTATTAGGAATTTTATGACGATTATTGTTTTTTGAAATACAATCTCACAGCCTGTTTATTTGCGAGAAATAATGGCAGTTGAAAGCGGGAAATTGTTTCGCAAAAGTTTTACAGACGCAGTTTTTTTGGCGAGTAATTTCCTTACGTGACAGCTATTACTCTCCAAAAAAGTTATAGCTACAGTTTAGTGAGAAAATCAGCGGGAAATTGTTTCGCAAAAGTTTTACAGACGCAGTTTTTTTGGCGAGTAATTTCCTTACGTGACAGCTATTACTCACCAAAAAAGTTATAGCTACAGTTTAGTGAGAAAATCAGCTGTTTGGTTCGTGCAACTTATGAGAATTTTGCTTCATTTTACACGTCTCAGTCGAAAAGTTTCTCGTGGCGAGAGTTACAGATCACAGCCACAGAAGTTGCAAACTGCCAACGCAAAGCGTTGCAATGCTTCTTGCGTTCTTTAAGCGAACAAATTTTGGCTAACGTAAAGTTATTTTAAAGATTATTTGCTATATAGGTAGAGTTGAACCAACACGGTATTCCATTGCAATTTTTGTCGCTATAGTTGTCACTATTATTTTCATATGGGAGCTAAAAAATTGCAACACCATTTATTTCCAATATAAAATTTAACACAAAACTACAAATACTTGACTTTAAAATGAAACATATTGAAGTTCTTTAACCTTTTGCTTGACAGCAAATTTCGCGTGTGAAAATGTTGGCGATAGAAAACATGAATTAATTTGCTTTACGTGTTATTTAGGTAATTTAAATAGAATTTTTTCCAAAACGAGATTTTATAGCAACGTTTCTTTTCTTGCAATAAATATTAAGCAATTTTATTATTGTGCTATTTTTTATAAGATTCATGATTGTTTTCAAAGGGAAATGTAAAAAATATTTACAGTGCACCAATTAAGTTTACTACTACTTTAACATAACTCTTGTATTTCAAACGAGAATATATTTTTGTAATCGTTGTACATTTCAAAAGGAACATAAAATCAGACATTTCATTGAAATGTATACTAACAGCTATATAAAAAAACAACAACATAAAACCACGGAAATATCGTTAATTCATGTAAAAAGTTAAAGTACACTAACTAACCAGTAACCAAAATAGTAGAAACAAAAAGAGTTCGGGAACAAATCAATATTTTCATCGACTTCTAGATGTCGATGCATGCTTGTCACTAATCTTTTAGTATCATCATCAGCTAGTGTGGCCCATGGAGGTTACCAGCGTTGTCAAGTTTGAAATTTCAAAACGTACCAAAATAGGGGACAAAGCGCGTTATTTCAACAAAAACGCACCGAATTTTGATTGTTTTTTGCATTCATTTTTAAAAACCTATTTTATATATTAAGAAGTACAATCTTTTTATATTAATAACATGATAATGAAGAAGACATTTGTTCAATCAAACTGGGTCTGTTAGCACCGCCTGCATGCCATCATCAAACTCGTTCAATAGCTAGAATTCGTGTTTGTCAAACTTGGCCTCTATTGCGACTCTATTAGTTTTATTAAGATAATGTTACCTTTACAATTATTATAACAATATTTTATTAAATTTAGTATTAAGCAATATCATTTAACTATATTTGCTGTCGATCGAAATTAGCTGTTACTTTTACTGCCTATTATCAGGGACACAAAAATATAGCTGCTTAACGTCACCAAAATTTATTGTAGGATCATTAAAAGCTACAGAATCGCACTACAAGCCTTTAAATTCGATTAATAGCAATTATAACACAGTGTACATTTAATTTGTGTTTTCGTAAGCCGTGTCTTTAAAAGAATGTATTGAAATATACGAAAATTTGCTAGAATTATAACAAATAAAAGATTAAGTTTACCATAATCAATATCTAATGCAAACGTTTTGGAAAAACTTAATAATTTATTTAATAATTTAGTAATTTCTCAATTGCCGAAACCGTAACGAATTCCCGAGCCATCATAAATACGAACTCTGCTGTTCAGAGACTGCATTTATTGCAATGTTTGACAAACTTGGCTTGATCGTTTAATAGCAAAACACTCTCTTAAAACAGCAAATTTTATAAAACGAAATGTTTTTTTTTCTTTCGAGAGTTTATATAATATACAACAGCAAGATTGTCTTACTTTGTGTACGTTTTCCACGCAAAATGAAACGTAAAAATTTTGGACACTTGATTAAACTTTTTTCTTATATTTCTTGAAATTGAATTTATGCCACCGAAATTTAAAAAACGCACAAATAATTTTAAAAAGCACCAAAAACGGTGCGAAACGCACCGAGTTGACGACGGTGGAGGTTACTTCATGTTTTTTTTTATTATTTTCTCAAGCAAATCCCAGATATGCTCGACGGAGTTCAAGTCTGGTGATTGGGGGGGAACGCATGCAGTTCCTTGCAATTGTAAAGCAGCTGTTCTTTAACCAAGTACGACGTGTGTTTTGGGAAAGGAATAGCCTTTCATCCAGCGTCAATTTCAATGTACTCTCCCTGAGGTTTTCATGGATAATATTTAAAGATAAATGTTTATCCATTTTACAGGGTGTCTGACACAAAGTTTTATTAAGAGCATTAAACGATAGCATGGAAATGCAAATTTTTTTTAAAGAGTACGAGGTCTGATCAAAAAATAACCGTTATTTTCAAATTTCGTTAGTTACGTATTTTTTGACTGATAAAAAGGTTAGTCGTGTTTTGGTGTGTTCTTCGATTTTTTTTTCCTAAACTTACTAAATTTTGAGCAAAAACTACGTCGCATGGGCATCGCTCAGGAGCTGTTGAACATCGTCAATGACGATACAGACTTCCTGAAAAAGGTTATAACTGTTGACGAATCATGAGTGTATGGCTATAACATTGAAACCAAAGCCCAATCATCCCAATGGAAGCGACCCGAAAAGCCAAGACCGAAAACAGCACGTCAAGTTCGGTCAAATGTGAAGGTTTTGCGCACTGGTTTCTTCTACTGTAATGGCGTGGTGCATCATGAATTCTTGCCACAGTAAGGAGTGCTATCTTGAAGTTATGCGCCGTTTGCGCGCAACAATTCGACAGAAACACAAAGAATTGTGGAAAAAATAATCAAGGATTTTGCACCTTGATAACGCACCAGCTCACACGTCGAAGCTTGTGCGTGAGTTTTTGGTCAAAAACAAAAACGTTATCATACCTCAACCACCGTATTCACCGGACTTGGCCCCTGCTGACTTTTCTTTTTCCCAAAACTGAAGACACCAATGAAGGAAAGGTGAGATACAGGAGATAAAAGAAAACTCGAAACAGTAGCTTTTGACGATACCGAAAAGCGCGTTTCAGAAGTGTTTCGAGGATTGAAAAAAGCGCTCGCATAATTGTATTATATCTGAGGAGGATTACTTTGAAGGAGACAGGATAGATATTGATGAATAAATAAGCACTTTTTGAAAAAAAAATTTAAATAAAGGGTTATTTTTTATCAGACCTCTTATAACATCCTAATGTCTTCCGTCGAGTTGAACACGCTTTTAAAACGGAGCCTTATATTCTGCGCCACACGCTGCAGTAAACTTTGTTCAATTGAGTTGATTTCTCGACGAATATTTTCCTTTAAAGCTACAAGACATTGGGGATTGTCATTATAAACCCTCTCTTTGCGGTAGCGCCTAAAAAAATCCATGAGAGTTAGATCGGGTGACCTTCATAAATTTTGAGTAAATCAAAGTTACTTCCTTTCAGTTTTTTAACGATTTGAATTTTAAAAGGACTTAAAAGAACTTCAGATTCTTTTTAAAATTTCTTGAATAATTGATCTTCATAGTCTCAACGAGGAAATGTAGCCCTTACAGAGCTGGGATATATAAAATGTTATGATCAGACTAAAAATAGTAACACAGTAAACAAAATACTAAAATTTGCCAAAAAATTTAATCCTTGAAGAGCTTATATAAATTTTAATTCCATTCCCATTTTAAATGACATGAATGCATTCCAGTATTTTTAATTTATGGTGATTCCTTAAAGTTTTACTGCAAATTTATCATTTTGGGAAACGAATGCATTTAAGTGCTTTCAATTCATTATAAATGCATTCATATTTGACTTCAATGCTTATAAAAAAATAGGAGGTTGAAAAAGCAAATTTCGATTAACTCGTTTCAGAGTGAGCCGAATTTGGCATAAAAAATAACCTTCTAGTAAAAAGATGCATTTGTTGACATATTTTATATACCAGTATCATTTAACGTATTTTTGCACAACGAATTTGTCCATGCAGCTAAAAATGCTCTTTTCATGACCCAGTTTTTTTTTATCGCAAACAATTGTGTATAAAATTACAAAGCTTAAAAGGTTTTCAAGCATGCATTTTAAAAGCATTATTTAAGAATAAGCATATTTTCAAAAAGCCATTAAAATAAACTTTAACATGAAATGCTTAATAATATTTTTTTGAGATTCAGTTCACTTGAGTGTTGTTCTGTAATTGATTTGCATCAGCACTTGCCTTTACGGCCTAATCTGATGATGGACCAACTCTTCTTGCTGAGGAGTTCGGGCCTTCTAATCCCTTCTGTATGCAATTTCCCAGTAATCAATGGAAGACAAGGCTTAATGAGTTGGTAGGCCGAAGCCCACTAAGAGCAACAGCCCTTAAACCAACTGACCCGTCAACCACCACCACTGGTTCCTTACAGTATCTGTTATAAAGGCAACAGACCTTTGGGAGGTTGCTAGCCCCCAAAGAAAGCCATCACCAAATAATTATCAAGGATACTGACACCCCCTTCCTGCGTTTTAGACATCAACCACAGCGAGAACGTTTCAGCCTATGTAGGCACCTCAACCATGATCAGCCCGGGTTAAACTGCAAGCAGTTAACCCAGGCATGCTGATCCCCGTTTTGCCAGATTATACCCTAGGTAAGGGATTCGGAAGCCAACACAACATATTTGCTACATTAACGGGAGACTCCTTCCCCTCTTTACCCGAAAAAAAGAGTGCCGTGGTTTGGAATATGCCAAGGCAAAACCTCTTGCTCGTGGGATTGCATATACTACAACTGTGAAAATGATTTACATCAGTACCTGCCTTGACGGCCTAACCTGATGGTGGACCAATTCCACGGAGTGAATTTTTCACGATTCACCACCGCCCCCGTGTGGCTTGCTAGGCTCACACAGGTAGCAATTCTTGTCATATGAACAACTTCTTGTTGAGGAGTTCGGGCTTTCTAATCCCTCATGTATGAAATTTCCCAGCAATCAATGGAGGACAAGGCTTAATGAGTTGGTAGGCCGAAGCCCATTAAGAGCATCAGCCCTTAAACCAACTCACCCGTCAATCATCACCACTGGTTCCTTACAGTACACGTATCTGTTGTATAGGCAACAGATCCTCGGGAGATTGTTAGCCCTCGAAAAAAGCCATCACCAAACAATTCCTGCGTTTTAGGTTTCAACCACAGCCAGAACGTTTCAGCCAAGGTAGGTACCTCAACCACGATCAGCCCGGGTCGAACCGCAAGCAGAACTTCCCGGGGGCCATGCTGATCCCCGTTCTGCCAATTTATACCCTTGGTAAGGGTTTCGGAAGCCAACACAACATAAGTCATGTGACTTCCTAGAGTTTTGTTTGCTGCACCAAACGAGGGAGCCCTTCCCATCTTTTCCCCGAAAAACAGAGCGCCTAAATTAGGAATACGCCAAGGCAAAACCTGTTCCCCGGGGGGTGCATATACTACACTCATATACTTTGTAAGTTAGCATTCATTGAACACGTGTTGCACACATCATTGAAGAGATGTAATCTGGTAAGCAGTGTTCGCCGCTGGGAATTTTAATGTTCCTTGCTGATATAGCAGAAAGCAATAGCTCTCTTTTACTCTGTCTCTCTCTCTCTCTGTCTTTGTTTTGACAATTCTCCGATTTGATTTTATTTCATTTAAACGTCACTTTCGTGTTTACTTTGTGTAACTGCGTAGCTTTTTGTTGTTACTAATACAAGCGTATAGCTATGAATGTATGTGTTCAGCCACGACTGCTTTATATTTATTTTAAGTAAAAGTATACCTATTTCATTCAAATAACGTGCTTTAAAACCCCAACTGTAGTAAAAAAAATATGTTTTTTTTATTGAAAACGTCTTAATTGCGTGTTTACATGAAAAAGTTCTTTATGCCTAGAAACAATGACTGTATAGAAAATCTATCTACACATGCATATTTAGCTACATACAATACATAATTAAAAACTTATAAAAATACTTTCGTTGTTTAAGTGTACATTACATGTACGAGTATGTATGTACGTACATAAGTAAAGAAAATTGCTTTGACCAGATTTTGCACTTTATTTCCGTGCACGACAAGTTTGAAAGACTGTGTGCATTCGAAGGATGTGGGTCAATAAAGCAGCACTATTGTTTTTAGACGATAAAATAAATCCAACATAAAACAATCTGATATAACAATCACTGAATATGCGATAATTTCAAGGATTGTGCCAGTTTTATTTCATTAAATGGAGAAGAAAACAACACTCACATGACAAAAAGTGAAATTTTTTTTGTTATGTAGAAAATGTTCCTTTCTATTTTGTGTTAGACGAGAATTAAATGTGTCAAGATGTTGAAACTTTATTTTTGTAAAAGTTGTAAAGCCTTTTGATTTCTATAAATAGTACAAATAAAAGGAAAATTTATCACTATTTGTCTACGAATAAGTTTTTTATTGCAGTCGAATACGTTTTTTATGCCAGTCTTACGCCAAGCTTAAACTTTTGTAGAGTGGATTTACGACTAAATGCTTAGAAATAAAAAATATTTATAAAAACATTTTATGGAATGAGATTAGAACTAAGGCAACATAACGAACTAAATGCGAAAATGAGGATATAAAAAACAATCTAAGATTTTTATTTAAAAACAAGTAAGAGTGTAGTATATTCGGCTGGGGCGAATCTAAAATACGCTTCACGAACGCATTTCTAAAGCCTATATGGTGCTATGAAATTCAACTATGGGGCACCGCCTCCTCTTCAAACGTTGAAAAAATTCAAAGGCGACAAAACAAAATTCTTCGAACAATTACCGCAGCTCCATGGTACGTAAAAAACTCACGAATTCATAAGGATCTCTGTGTTCCTCTTGTAAAAGACGAATTTTCAAAGTACGCAACAAGGCATATCAATAAATTGGAACTTCATCCAAATCGTCTTGCACGCAATATACTTAATTTCGAAGGACACTCTCGGTTGAGAAGGAGGGACACCCTTGCCACCATCAGAACGTTAAATAGGTGATTTCACCGATATTGACCGTGCAAAATAAAACATCTTTGTCTAGCATTGGCTGGACTTAATTAATTTTATATATTTAGTTTTAAGATTTGAATACTTATTGTTAGTTCACTTTGTGAAGATTCAATAAACAAATGAATGAAAAAAAAAAAAAAAAAACGATAGTCAGGTATATATATAGTATATCGTTAGTCTCACGTAGGAAGGCCCTAACTCGTATTTTCCCTGAATTGAGCTCTTTAAAGGGATTCTTCTACCTTTCACACAAGTAGACAGTGTTACAAAGATTTAATTATATAATTTCATACATATCACTCTTGCAAGCAATTGAGCAAAGAAGTTACTTTTAGATGTACCTATTTATACAGTTTCCATTACGATTTTTCTCTTGTAAAATTTCAATTATTTTTGTTAGGGCCTTTCTACATGAGACCAACGATATATTACAAGTTTTAATGTGATCGTATATATATGGGACCGTTATAGGGGAAAAAATTTTTTTACCTTGTATTCGCCTTGCCAAAAAGATAATCTTTCATGAAAAACTCGGTTTAAAGCATATCTCGGGTACATATGGACCGATATTAGAAATGATAATTTTTTGTATTTGGTAATCTTCTTATATTACAAAAACTGCTTTTAAACAAAAAAAAGCTGTTTAAGTTCGCTTACGCGAAATCTTCTTGGCAAAATCGGTGTAGGCCATATCTCAAGTTTATATAGACCGATATCTGAAATTTTCATCTTTTGTATTTTAGCAGCCTCCTTTTATAACCAAAGCAACTTTTCAGCAGAAAAACATTTTTTCATGGAAAAATCGGGGTTTTTTTCGTTTATTAATATGCAAAATTAGAAAATTTAACAAGAAAAACTACACTAAACAATAGTTTATATTTACAAATACACACAGTCCCTTTTCACAGCTCTCAAGTATAATATAGAATAATATTAAGTTTTCAACAATTTTTTTATTTTAAACTTCAAATGAAGAATATATTTATTGTTATGTAATGAAAAAATTAAAAAAAAAAAACATCACTTTAATATATTGATTGACAGGTTTGGCTATGTCTCGGGTATATATGAACCGATAGCGGAATTTTTCATTTTCTGTATTTGGTAACCTTTTTATTTTTATTACCAGGAAAAATTGTTCAATCGCTTACACGACATCTTCATAACAGTTTTTTTTTTTCAAAAATGTTCTTACAAAATTGCAAAAAAAAAAATCGATTTTTTCTGAATTTTAGATATATCTCAGCAATAGGTGAACCGATTTTACTTAATTTCAATAGCAAACCCGCGAATCGATGGAGTAATAAAAAGGTGAAAGACAAAAGTTTTTAAGTCTAATGGCTTTTCAGAAACGGTATTTCAGCGGCGAACAGACGGACATCGCTTAATCGAATTTTTTTTATCAATGCTGGTACAGAATATACGTGAGCTGATCAAAACATATACCGTTATTTAAAATTTTTTTGAAAAATAATGTCTTGTCCCCTTTGAAGTAATCCCTATCAGATACAATGCACTTATGCCAGCGTTTTTTCCAATCCTCGAAACACTTCTGAAACAGCTCCTGTTTCGATTTTTCTTTTATATTCGTATCCTCAATCGTAGCAAATCGCTTTCCTTTCATCGGTGTCTTCAGTTTTGGGAAGAGGAATAAGTCAGCAGAGACCAAGTCCGGTGAATACGGTGTTTGAGACATTATAAAGGTTTTATTTTCGGTCAAAAACTCATGCACAAGCATCGATGTGTGAGCTGGTGCGTTATCATGGTACAAAATCCATGATTGTTTTTTCCACAATTCTGCGTATATATGTATACCTTATTTACCGTACGATCTTGTGGCAAAAATTCATGACGCACCACGCCATTACAGTAGAAGAAAACAGTGAGCAAAACCTTCACATTTGACCGAACTTGTCGTGCTGTTTTCGGTCTTGGCTTTGCGGGCCGCTTTCATTGGGATGATTGGGTTTTGGTTTCAATGTCATAGCCATACAGTTTATGGTTCGTCCACAGTTGTGACCTTTTTGAGGAAATCTGTATTGCCATTGACGATGTTCAATAGCTCCTGAGCGATGTCCATGCGACGTTGTTTTTGCACATAACTAAGCAATTTTGGAACAATCTTCGCTGCTGCACGTTTCATACCTATATCATCCGTAAATATTGCTTGGCATGAGCCAACCGATATGCCAATATCATCAGCAAGCTCTTTGATAGTGAGTCGACGATTAGCTAAACTTATTTTCTTCGCTGCTTCAATGTTTTCACCGGTTGTTGACGTGACCTGGCGACCAGGATGTTATTGACATCTTCTCGGTCTTCCTTAAACCGGTAATACCACAATTGAACTTGTGTTCTGCTTATAGTAGGCTGGGCAAATTTTTCTTGAATCAATCTCATTTTCCGCTTATTTTAAGTGCGAGTTCAGGATTAAGCATGTATGAAATTAAGTACTCGTACTCATATTTACTGCTTGTATATTCCATCCGTACTTGAATCAAGCTTGATTTAAAAAAATCCGTACTCACAGTTTTTTGATACCGCTTTGCTTTGGTTTAAGAACGGACGAATTGTATTTTCTTTCCAGTGTAAGTTTTATTTTTTCTTGAGGCCAAGAAATTATCAACAGCTGTCAAAATAAATATTAAACTGTGTTTTATAATACTCATAGGAATACATTTATTAAAATATAAAAGCTTTTGAAATGAATGCTAAATCATGCATCATGTGTTCAGCATACGAAATGTTTGTCCCCTCTGTTAGAATTAACCAGTCATTTACCGCGAAGTAAGACTTGACAGACTGTGAACAAAAGAATGCTATTTTTTGTTTCACTCATTTTAATTTCCTTAAATTAAATGTTTTATAAATACAAAATGCAAATAGGAAAAAAAACATGAATAAAGAAGACAAAAGAAAACCTTCAAACATTTGTAAACTTTTTGTGTTGAAAGACGAACATATCAGAGCGTGCATCCAATCACCCAAAGCAAATGCAGGCCTTTCAAGACAACAAAGAGACATTAAAAACAGAAAAGGAAAGAAAATAATGTTTTTATGAATCTAAAGTCCATTTGTGTAAGAGGTGGAAACGTGATGCGCCATATAGAAAATTAAGAGTAACTTCACAAAACTTAAACATAAAATTTTTTCGAAAGAGTAGTTACTTAAAATTAGTTTTCAGTGTTATACGTTCAATAGTATTCAATAGAAAAGTCTAATTTTGGAAATTACACTTGCTATTGCCACTCAACTTTTTTTTTGACTTGGACCAGTACTAAGAGGATGTTCTCTACATATGCAGTATATTGTACCGTAACTAGCAAATTAGGTTATGTGGAGGACAAAAGAGGAAATTGTATTTGTGGATGTTTGATTTGAACCTCCCAACGCTGTACGGGCGGTTCGGAAACTTCTTAGCCTAGCACAAAAAGCGTGGTATAGAAAGAAAAAAGTTAAGTGTTTTGGAAACTTCCATATCTGCTATGAACACATGTTAAATTTTGTTTCGTTCTGGTAACTCCTGCATATAGAAACAGGTGTTCACAAAAGACGCATCCGCGATTTTTTTACAATGGAAAAATTAAAAAAGCGTGGTGTCATTAAATATTTACATAAAAAAGGTTTATCGGGACAAGAAATTCATAATGAAATGGTGAATGTGTTAGGTGAAAGTGCTCCTTCATATGCAACAGTAAAAAATTGGGTTGCTGAATTTAAATGTGGTCGTACAAGCATTGAAGATGAACCACGTAGTGGACGTCCAAAAACTGCAACAACAACAGAAATTGTAGCCAAAGTGCATGATATGGTATTAAATGATCGACGAATAAAAGTGCGTGAAATAGCTAATATCAAGGGCATCTCAAATGATCGAGGCCATTTAATTTTGCATGAAGAACTACAGATGAAAAAGCTTTCTGCACGATGAGTGCCGCATTTGTTAACAGTCCAAAAACGCATAAGAATGAACATTTCTCAAGCTTGTTTGGATCGTTTTAATCGAAATAAAATGTATTTTAAGCTACGTATCATAACTGTGGATGAGACATGGATCCACCAGTATACTCCAGAGACAAAAGAACAATCCAAACAAATCCGGCATGAAGCTGGAGGAAGTACCCCAAAGAAGGCAAAAACAATTCAATCGGCTGGTAAGGTTATGGCAACGGTTTTTTGGGACTTCAAAGGTATTTTATTGATTGACTGTCTGCAAAAGGGTAAAACACTAAATTCAGGGTACTATTGCAACCTTTTGGATCAACTAATTGAACAAATTCGAGAAAAACGTCCTGGCTTACAACTGGTGTTTTAACAATGGCTAAAATCAACGAATTAAAGTACAAGTTGCTTGACCACCCACCTAATTCCCCTGATTTAGCTCTCAGTGACTTTTAGCTGTTCCCAAATCTAAAAAAATTCCTTGCTGGCAAGCGTTTCACCTCAAATGAAGATGCAATTACAGTTGTAAACCACTATTTTGAAGACCTTGAGGAAAACTATTTTAATCAAGGGATAGAATTGCTAGAAACGCGTTGGACTAAGTGTATTGAAGTTTCAGGAGATTATATTGAGAAATATTTTTGTAAAACTAACTATTCTCTTTCATTGATAGGATAAGAAGTTTCCGAACCGCCTGTGTATGTCATAGAAAACACATTCGCAGACAACTTATTCCACAGACGAAACGTACGGCTGAAAAAGAAATCTCTCTTTAACGCGTTGTGCAGTTCATTGGGCAATGAACCACAAATGAATGAGTTCTGGACGAAGTATGTCTATTACGTAAAAATATGTGGTTTTTGGCAAAAAGATCACTAATATCATCAGAGCAATAAATAGAGTAACGCACCCCACACTGCGGCCATGCTTCAGTCAGTCAATAAAATTGGATAATCCACTATCACCTATAGGCTTCCTCGCTCGCTCGCTCTCTTTCTCTCTTGCACTCTCTCGAGTAATCCTTTGGCACCGGCCTAAGCATGAGATATGTTAAAATGTTAATATTTATATGTATGTTGTAATCAACAATCATACCATACTATTATTGATAACAACCATACATATTATTGATAACAACATATATGATTATTAAATATGCAATTGTTGCCAAAATACATAAATTTATTTTTATTCTAACTAATAGATGCTAAAACCAGGTGAAGTCGAAATCATTTGCAATTTTGAAGCCTGATTATATTTTGCGAATTATTCTTAATTATTTAGAAAAAATATATTACAATCATTTATAGTTTTATTTAATATTATTATACATATGTATATTGTGTGACATAATTAGTTGTAAATAAACAAAATATTATGGTTTATCCAGGAATGGCATTTATTTAATTAATATGGTGAAGGATGACAAAAATATGATTCTATGCCAATAAAGCTATTTATGACATTAGTATGGTTTTTTAATGAAATGAATATAGTTATATGATATAATGGTTGGCATAATAACATGGTTGGGTACGACATTATTATGGTAACTTTTACTAGGACTACTGTGGTTGTTCACAACTATAAAAAATGTAAACCAAACATTTTTTTTTATAAAACTATAGTGAAGCATGTCAATGACGTTTCAAATATAACATATAAAATTATCAGTCCCAACTATGTAATTCAGCAATAGAATGTTGCCCTTAGAATATTGTGAAGGCAAATATATATTTTTTTCTGTGTGTAGCGACTTAACACTACTCTTGTGATAGCCAGTTCACAAAAGACCATCAAGACAGTTTCTCAATTATGCTAAATTGTAGCCACATTACAGCAAGGGACACGTTTACCTTACCGTAAGTGACACACACAACCCTGTCACGCTTTCATCATTGTCTGCATCAAATTACCTTTTCCTGCTTTCATCCCCACTGTCTGCATTAAGCTTTTCACTATCATTTTTTCCTATGCCACAAGTTTTGAATATTTCTTTTTGCCCATAGTTGTGGGTGGTTGTAGGTATCGTTCTGCTTGCGGTGTTTCAATTAGTCACCACCTTAGTAATTGATAGATTTCGTAG
Source organism: Thecocarcelia acutangulata (assembly GCA_914767995.1). NCBI lineage: Eukaryota > Metazoa > Arthropoda > Insecta > Diptera > Tachinidae > Thecocarcelia > Thecocarcelia acutangulata. The sequence continues at coordinate 29,996,889 of OU612094.1, read as the reverse complement.
CCGGTTGTTGATGTTTAGAGAATTCTATTGAAATGACTAATCAGACTTATTTTTCCAAACAAAAGAGAACTCAAATCTCTGGAATGAGAATTGCAAAAACATAATAATGGAATGAAAATGAAAAAAAAACATACGAGTGCACATGGACCGGGAGATTCATCGTGAGGTATGTGTTTCAGACGTAGTCGTGGCCAATATATACGTGCGTCATTTTCAAACAGTAAATGCCATAACTTGTTTTTTAGCCGAAAATAAAAATTTTATGTTCGCTTTCAAATTTATGCGTGTTATGCTTTGTAAATCGAACCTCATGATGAATCACCCGATTTGTTTTTTCTGCAAGCACAAACCAAAAGCCTTTTGGTCTGGCACACAGACGGTATCAATGAACTTATTTATTATACTTTAATGCTGCAATTAATAGTGTTTGTGGGAATAAAATTTCTTTATTCTTGCAGATAGTTTTGATTTTGATAAACAGAAAAAGACAGTATATACACACATACATATGTATGTACGAGTATGTTTTTGAAACAAATTTCGTTCATATTAAGTGTTCATCATTAATGTTTTAAAGTGGTAGTTAGAGAATTGGAAAAACGCATTAGACATTTTATAAAAATTAAGTAAATGAAGGAAAAACTATTTATTTATATATTTTTAAAGAAAAAATTTCCCGGCTTTTGGGATTTTCAACAAGAATTTGGGAATTTAAAAAAAGTGCTTTTCTTCTGAAGTACTTTAAAAAAAAAACCCTAACTTCTGCAGCAATCTAAGGCTAATATCAGAGTGGCAGCTAGAAGCAGTAAAACAAGATGGTGGTACGTGGCTTATACTCGTATACTTACTCGTAATTAGAAGCTGAGACCGAATCTTAATGCCAGTGCTACAAAGCAGGCTGTGTAATGGTTTGTAGCACGGTGTAATTTCATCTCTTTTACTTTGGTTTTTCTATCATAGCTTTTATAGTCTTTGGCATTTAAAAACGCTTTTGTGGAATTACTTTTTTTGTTATCACAATTACTTATGAATTTTTGGTAATATAATAATATTTGCATATTAAACTAAATAAATAAAACGAAAAAATAATTTCTATTAACAAAGGAAATCGTTTTATGTAATATAGCGTTCACTATGATATCTTTTAGTATTGATATAGCAAAAACTATTTTCGCTTCCATCTTCGCTTCTGGTGGATACTCTGACATCAGGATAAGGATTTTGACTTTGCCTTTCAACTCCATTAACTTTTATAAAATTATCTTCTTCAGCTTTCTTGGCTTTTAATGGAACTTTTAACAAAAATAGACATTTTAAATATAAGATTTACATTTCTGACAATTCGTAATATTTTATTAATTGCTGATTTTTTTTTTGGCCCACAATGTGTTTTGCCGGGGAGCAGATTTTATCTGGGCGTATACCTAACCAGGGTACTCTACTTGCTGGGGCATAGAGCAGTAGGAGCTGATTGTTTGTTGTAGCAAACAAAACTCTAGAAAGCACCATTACCTATGCTGTGCTGAGACTTTCGAAATCCTTTCTTTCCGGGAATAAGAAAGACCCCAGGACGTTCTGTTTTCAAACTATCCTGACGCTGATTGTGACTCAGATGCCTGCATCTTGGCTGCTCCCTTCTGGCTGTGTTTAAGACCTAAAATCGTAGGTAGAGGTTATTAGTAGTACTGATATTTATAGTGCATGACGATTTTCGGAGAAATAATTATAGGCCACGAGACGGTGTTATCAAACAATCTATAACTGTAAAGTAGGGAGCTAGAAGTGGTGGAGAGACGGGTGAGTTGGGCAAGAGCTGATATTTTTTATGAACTTCGGTCCACCAACTCGTGAAGCCTAGCCTTCGACTGACTGGCTGCATGCATACAGGAGGAATAATAAGGTCCGTACACGCCCGTGGCTGGAGAGGACGAGCGTATACACATGGCTACAGACGTATAACAAGATGAGGTGTGCGTCTTGCAAGCCCACAGAGGGACGCTGGTGCGCCATGAGATGACATATCTGTGGTATGTACTTAAAAACACAAGTTGGCGAAACATCAAGCTGATGAAATATCAACGATCCAGCTAAGGATCTAAGATAGGTCCTCGGTGTGCTGTCGTCTTAGAACAAATACTTCTACGGCAAGGAGGAGCCAAATGCTAGGAAACATAAAAACGAAACTGGTTATGGCTTGATGTTCTTTGTAGATTTCTGTTTACCACCTTCTGGCTCTTTTACTCCCTCCAACAATCTACAGAAAGTTACTTGCACCAATCATTGGTTCACCATCAGATTGGACCGAAAGTACAATGTATCAATATTGTATTTATATTACATATTCGGCCATGTCACAAAATTCATTTCCGTTCGGAAATGGAATTGAATCAGTTTTTTAATTCTTCAAAAAATGAAGCTATCAGCCATGTCACAGAGCTTAATTTCGTTCGGAATCGGAATTGTATTCTTTTTTACTTCTTAAAAAAACGAAAAACTAAAACACTTTTCGGAATGAAATCATTTCTAATTGCAAGAATGAAACTGGTATTATCTTATAGAATTCATTTCATTCCGCAAAAATTATAAATTTTAGTTTTTTCAAGAATTAAAAAGCCGACTCAATTCCACTTCCGAAGGGAAGTGAATTCTGTGACATGGCCGTATAAAACCTTTTCGAAACGAAATCAATGCTATAAGACAATACTATGGAATTAGAAATGATTTCATTCCGAAAAGTTTTTTAGTTTTTCGTTTATTGAAGAAGTAAAAAAGAATTAAATTCCGTTTCCGAACGGAATTAAGCTCTGTGACATGGCTGATTACATTATGTATTACATGAGCACGCAAAAATGGATCTTTTAATCTTTTTTTACTTTAATTATATAAAAATATTATATTTTTACAAAACTCAACTTCTCAAAACTGTTTTGAAATTTCCATTATTATGCCTTTATAAATATTTGTTAGAGTACTTAAAACCCATTGCTTTTTTCTTATCTTCTTTTATTTCCCTTTTTTTCTCCTGCTTTGAGTTTTTATTGAAAATCTGTTTCAATTATAAATTATTTTCTCAGATAAGTTAAATATCTTAAAAATTACAATGACGAAGTTAGCTTTAGTTATGTTTGCAACATATTCCCTCAAAACAAATAGGAGTATTATGTTACTTAAATACAATTTTCATGTTATTCTTTAGAGATGGACAATTTCTATACGGGATAGTGTTAGGAAAAGATGGAAGTTCAAAACGGATAAACGCCACAGCTAACTTCGAACACATGAAACTAGCTACTTGTAATCAAGTATGACTGTTTCCAATTCCCTTGAAATATGTTGGTATGTTTCAGAAGTACTCGTACTTAATAGCAATTCGGATGCTAAAAAATAGAAAATCCTTTAGCATTTATTCAAATTCAACAGTGATATTAAGGAAAATACAATACGACAGTAAAATTTTATTATCAATTTGTTCTCGACTATGAGATGTAAAATAATATTGTACTCGTAAATGAAAAACTTTGCAATAAGCAAAAAGAACAAGGAGAAAGTGGTTGTAATATGAGAACTTTAAACTTTGCCGACACATAAAAAAAAGAACACAAACACAAGGGATAAAACGAATTCAGCAAGAAACAAAGAAAAGAACAACATAAAAAAGTATAAGTATATTGATAAGAATATAGAACATGCTGGAAAAAAAGAGGGTTAGTAAATGAATTAAAGTGATATTTAATATATTTTACATCCTGCGCAAATATTTAATCAAGCAAATGAATGTATATTCCGAGCTTCTTCAATTTTGTTTTAATGTTAAAACATAAAACCAATAGAGAGTTGAATGTACATTACCAGAGATTGGCAACGAGTATAAACTTTCGAGTATACTCAATCATTTATGCCAGGAACGCAACTGAAACATTTCATCGGTGTAAATTTGTTAAATAATTCGCCGCATAAAGCATAATACTGACGAAACATGATACAATAAGCAAGATATATAGAGCTACTATTACAGCACTATTCACATTGATTCTGGTTATTTTCCAGAAAATAGTAGAATGTAAAGTTAAATGTTTGAAATGAATTTTTACAAATGTAGTCAAGTCTACTGATAATTATATTTCATAAAACAAAAACCATGTGCATAAGTACATATATTTGCTCTTTTGTGTAGATGCATAAACACCATCACCGACTAAGTAGTCGTTGACGACAAAAGGAATTCTTGGTCAACGTCGTTCTCGTTCGCGGCTAGAAAATAATGGAAAATTAATGCTTGATTGGCTTGAGCAAAAGTTGTAGAAATTATGAGTAATACAATTTGATCATACCAGTTGCAGTTCTCTGGTACATACATTTCTTTGCCAACTGATAAACGACCCACAATAAAACTGATAGCATTTCTCCGCTTATTTATAAAAAATAACTTTTGTCTATTTTTACTTGGATTGAGGGCAAGGCATTGTTCAACATGCCTTGAGAATCTTGTTACAGCAAATTTAGCAAAAAAAAAATATTAGTTTACTGCAATAGTTCACTGACAGAACAAAACGTTTCGCTTTATTTACGTCAGTTAAAAGTGTTTGAGGGAACTGCTTCAGATGTTATTTTAAAATTCAAAAAGCTTTCTTTTAAAATTCTTTTTTTTGTTTCTTTTTTTTTTTTTTTTTGAAGTTATGTCTTTTGGCGTTGATCCAGATTTCGTTTCTTATACAGCACAATTTTATAGTTTTTTAGGTTGATGTGATAAATGAATACGTAAAAAAATTAAGTACTTTAAAATAACAAAATATAGCTTTTATTTTATTATTTTTGACATGTTCTTAAAAGTACTTGATAGTACAGAAGTCATCGCTTAAGTGCACACCGGTTAAGTGCATTTAAGTTTGAGTGTAACATTAGGGATTGATATGAATTTTATATTTGTGTAAAAATTATAGCAAATTTTGGACTTTTGCAGAATACACCTTTAAAGCTATTGTATGCAACACATAAAAGAAACTACGCAGATTTTAACTAAGGATATAAAGACCCGCGGCGGACTTTTGAACGATGTTATATTCTACACATAATAGCCAATCGTATTAGGGTTTCAAATAAGAAAATACCTCACACATGCGTATATAATATATTTTTTCCATTTCAACGTCTACCCGCCCGTATTGAAACCCTCTATAGTTTTCAAGTAAAATTTGAACTTTATTATTTAGTTTTTTTTGGAGTATTCCAATATTAAAAAATAAAAACCTAATTTTTTTATATAAAGAGTGTCTCAAAATTGACGCAAAGATTTCAATTTTTCGCCATTTTCGAAGTAAAGCATTGACAATTCTAAAAAAATTCGACAGCTAACAGTTTAGGGCATTCTATCGCATTACGCGATAGAACAACGTGTTTTCCTTATTGAGCGTGTCTTTATTATTTCCACCACGGGAGTAGATTATGTTTGGTGTATGCCTAACCGATTTCTGAGGTATAAAGTGGTAGGAGTTCCTCGGTAATTGTAGTAAATAAAACTCTATTAAGCTGCATAACTTAGATTGCATTAGACTTCCGAAGTCCTCAGCAAGGGTTGATGAGCAGGATGGGGATCAAGAAAGCCCTGATGAGGTTCTTGGAGCTGATCGTAGTTGAGGAGCCCGCATCTTGACTAAAACGTTTTGGCTGTGATTTAAACCTAAACACCGAAGAAACTTATCGGTGACAGTAGGGTATCCAACACTATTGACTCACTGGAGCATCGACGCAGTGTAGGTTGCGTTATCCTGTTCTATCGTTACTACAATGGATTTTCCTCTGACGAGATTAGGGATCTTGTTTCTGAAACACGCACATTTCTACGTTACACGCGTACATCGTGCAGGGCTCATCCATTTGTGGTTGATTGCCTGGGAAATCGTACAACGTATTACAGAGAGAATTCGTTTTTCAGCCGTACGCTTCGTCTGTGGAATAAGTTGCCTGTAGATGTGTTTCCCGTCTGTTATAACGTTGGACGGTTCAAGTCAAATGCTTACAAACACTACTCTCCTTCCACCTCCTCACAGCTTATTTACCTAGTTCTGGTACAATGCACTACTTATGGGGGGTCATCCCCTGAGTACTGGTCGAATATAAAAAAAACTACTCATAGAGAGGGGGTATTCGTCTTCTCTGATAAAAATGACGCATGCTGGTTTTCGGGTGCTAATAACGCCAAATGTGCTGTTGCTTTACTCTTCGGGGTGTGAACCAATCCGTGATTTATGATTCAATAAAAATAGCAATCAAAAGATTAGAAAATGTTTTTTCTATTTAATTCAAATCTTGCATTAATTTTGGGGCACCCTTTATTACAAATAGGTATTCCTGCACTTCCATTCATTCATCCACAAGAATAAAATTTGATATAAATGCATTATTGCAGTTAAAAAAGTTATAAAGACTTTATTAAAAGAAAAAAGCTATATGACACCATACTGACGCCAGCGATAGCGCCATGTACTTGTACATATCTTACATACCAACATACAGACATATGTATGTACATATGTGTGTATGTATTATATGAAAATTGAAGCAGACACTGTTCGCTTACTTATCCTAACTCCCCCGCCCACCTATTCAAACTATCACTTGATCTGACTCAGTGTCTGCCTTAATGTTTGACAGGCAGCCAGCCAGCCAGTCAGTCACTCCCCAATAAACACTGCCACTATGAGATTGTCATTGTTGGGGTTTATCTTTGCGACTGAGTCGAACCGAATCAAATGAAACCAAAGCAACCACCATTTAAATTCTTTACTTGTTAATGTTTTTAATGCCTGACATGCGTTTGCATTCGCTTGGTTTAAGCTTTGACGGCTGCTGCCGTTGTTGTTCCTGCTGCTGCAGCTGCCGCTACTACTGCTGCTTCTGTTGCCTGTGTGGCTGTTACTTATTCTTTTGTTGTTGGTATACAATAACTAACAACATAATTCAAGGATAATGCAAAGCAATGTTTACAATTTCTATGCTGAATAAACAAGTAGGAAAAGAAAACACATAACATCTGAAAAAAATCAATAAATAAAAAGTGAATTGCAATAAAACAATGTTGAAAGTTTCTATCAAAACCGGAAAAGGAAATTGAAATAAAATTTGAATTTGTTTAAAAATTTATTGCAGAGGAAAGGAAGTTTTTCTGTTAAATGATTCTGCATTAAATTGCGTAAAAGTTTGTTTAAACTTATATAGAAAATAAATTTTATTATTTTACTAAATTTCAATGAAAAAGAAAACCAATAGCTTCAAGTAGATACGAGTATGTGAACCTAATTTCACTTTCCCAATGCCAGAAAAAAATCCTTAAGTTACCTTGATCCTAATTATTTGACCTTTTTTTATAAATTAAATTGAAATGTTTTTTAAGCTTGAGGTCAGTTTTGTTTTTTATATAAAAATGTTTTAATTATATTCGATATTTCGTCTTCCTTCGGAAGACTTCTTCAGGAAAAATTTTTTTTAGTTTTGTTTACAAAATCAAAAATATTTGAAAACATAGTCAAATGTTCACAAATACTACTCCCTCTTTCCCCCTCCTCACAACCTATTTTCCTAGATCTGGTACAATGCACTGCATATGTAGGGGTCATCCCCTGAGTACTGGTCCAATAAAAAAAAAATGTTGTTTATGTTTATTAAGCTCTTATTACACAAGACAAGGCGAATTCATACTACAAAAAATAAACCTTTTTCAAATGTCAAGGGAAAAATATAAACACAAAAAGGATTTAAAAAAAAAATAATATAAAAAAAATTTGCTAGAGAAGACAAACTTTTAATTATTTCGTGAAAATTTTAATTATTTCATGAAAATTAAAAAAAATAATTACAATAAAAGAAAAACTTAATTATTTCGTGAAAGTTTTAATTATTTCGTGAAACTTAAAGTCTCAGATGAAAAGATGAAGATGGCGAGGCAGATTTGGAGAGAATTCTGAATGATATCTGGCGTTCAAGATACAATACATAATTAAAAAAATAGTTTAAAATTTTTTTTTTCCAATTTGTTATACTCGTAATTATATCATTGATATCTGAAAAAGATTAAAATTGAAAAAAAGTTATCAGCTACGCTGTCAATTTCACCTGTTATGAATTCGACTTGGCACAAGTTTTGTATAGAAATCAATGCAAAAAACATGAAAATTTTTTTTATAAATAAGACAGTAAGTGTTTATGGGGAAGAGTTATGAAAATCATTTTAAACAATTAAAATCATTTTAAACAATAAATCATTTATAAATCAATAAAATTTTAGCATTATTTATTGTCAGTTTAGCAATTTTTAGGGTTATTTTAAAACCAATTTAGCTGTAAAATATTTTTTGATGTGGTCACATGTTTACGTTGGTAAACAATGAACCCAGACGGTACTCTCGCGAACTATCACTTTTTTCGATCAATGGCTGACCAGCACTTCCCTTTTTATGAAGAAGTAAAAAATTTGATCGATTCGTCGATCGTTTTTTTCAGTTTTTTAACGCGAGATTCGTATGCTAGGAGAAAGTAGTGGACAGCGATGGACAGCACTTTGAATCATAAATGTATAACCAGCTTTTTTCAATAAGGCCTCGAATTTGGGGAAAACCCGGCGGAATCAAAGTTGTACTCGTGCACCAATGTTCTTTCGAAATATTAATATTGAAACGCAAATCGTTAGCTACGCTGTTAATTTCTCCTGTTATGAGTTAGCTTTGTGTAGACTGGAAAAAGATTTTGAGACGCTGGTTCATATATGAGAAAAATTTTATAAAAGTAGTATAATAGGGGGTTCAGATCGGGGATCGGGAAAAATAAAATTTATAAAATCCAAAAAAAAAAAAAAAAAAAATAACAAATAAAAAAATAAAATAAAATCAGTATTCTCTAAGAAATCTCAAAGACTTCCTTTTTGCGGATATTGTTGTCCAGTGGAAGAAATAGAATTGAAATAATAACACATTACTTCAAATGACTCATTATTTAATCTCAAAACTAGTTTTGTTTTATTTAATAAAATGCAAATTAGTTTTCTTTTTGTTCTCTTTTAAATAACAACCAGATTATACAATGTTCAAATATTTTTAAATGCTACTTACCCCCCAAACTTGATTGTTAGAAAAAGTTAAACAAGCAGTTTAAATTACGAATGGCACTTTTATATGCACACGAACAAAGTAAGAGCTTTTCAAATATTTCTTGTGGCACACAAGAAACTTATAATTAAAGTGTCAAAACTAGCAACATGTTGCAAATTAATGCCAAAAGGTTCGATTAGTTTTTAACGACTTTTTATACTGATCAGAAAAGCAATTTAAGAAACTTATTAATTAGGGTTCGAGTGTTATATGCGAAGAGGAAAAGAAACTTGAAAGTTTGCAGAAAGTTTAAATACATAGGCTTACGTACTCGTATGTATGAGTATGCACATATGTACAAATATGCGAGAGTGCCCCTCAAAATATTTTATTAGAAAAACAACTTACTTTTAAAGAATACGGAAATAATTTAGACAGCTGCCCGTTTTCTGTTCCACCAGAAATCGCATAAGTGGTGCACAAAAAAAAATATATATATAACACAAAAAAAACATGTAATTATATTTATCTCCTTTAGCTTTCCTCTCCGCGCTTTATGCTTTTAATCGTAAATAAAAAATTTTGACCTCAAAGATATAAGTAAATTTTGCTGTCTCTTTTATGACTTCCCGGGGAGCAGGTTTTACTTTAATGCACGTCTAACTACTGGCCAGAAGCTGGCCAGTCGCGAACATTTTCTTTACAGTATGTTGGTTAACAGGCATGGGCTAAAGTTTACCTTTAAAATTTCATTCATGGTCCTTCGCACCATGTTTTTATTCTCAATTTCGAGAATAACTGACGACAGAGGTACAATCTAAGCTGAGTCTATGCATTGAATTCAAATGATTAGTTTTGAATATATTTCGCATAATTTGTAATAACAGAGTGCCTAATAAAAGCTGCAGTTTTTGTAAATTATATCACTTTTGCATCTTCACATAAATCAACTTTCCATTAAATTGACCGCTAAAAAAACACACACACTAAACCTTAAACAAAAACCGGAAAGAAAACATCTGCGTGCACATGCTGAGCCTTTGCCAATGCAAACATTTCCCCCTTTTGCCAATGAAAAGGTTGAAAAGCAGAGCATTCTCCACAAAACGCAAAAGTTATAAAACAATAACCATTAATATTCATCCATGATGGTCAAGTCAAAGGCCGCAACGGTTTAAAAAAGTACTCTTAAAACAAAACAAGATACAGCAAAGTAGAAAGCAGAAACAAAAGCTCTTGAAAATTTTATCGATAATGTACACGAGTATAAAATATATTTTTAAAACAATATGCTTTCGTTTATTGATAACGATTTGCATATGTGTACTTTAGACACAAGAATATATTTATATACATAAAAACATAATAAAAAATTAGTTTTAGGCCGTACTTCTTAAAGATGTAAATGTTCTAAATTCTAGTCATAACACATGTATTAAACATATGCATGGTTATACCCAAAGTACACAAATTTCAAGAATCTCTACTAGTTGTGGTTATCTGTGAGTTTTCAATGTTTTTCATAGGGATTCTCAAAGCAGCTTTAGCAGGTAGTGGTAGCTAGTGAGGCAGCCTGCCTTGCGGATTGTTATTGCCAGTTTCTTAAATAGATTTAACGTCAGTTAATAAAGGAGATAATGAGAGTAACATATTTGTTTTACCTTCCTTTAAAATGTGACATACATTGGAGTATACGTATAAATATAAGAATATTTTATATCAGGTTTTACCAGGTAGTGTTAATACACCAGGAATATAAAAGTACCAAATCTGCGGTTTCTTTTACAACAAAGTATATATATTTTTTTCCAAAATGTCCCAAATATGCTGAATTGGATTGAGGTCTGGTGAGTGGGCTGTCTTGGTGCATGATAAAGAAGCTAGTCTTGTTGGAAAATCCCAGGTCCAAGCTCTTCAAAGATGGCTTCAGATTTTCTTATACTGATATCTGTCCCCACAGCAAAACACTGCCCCCCCCTGCACCGGGTAACAGTAGCCACAATATTTTTTCACCAAATCTTGTTTTGGCCTTTATACCTGAAAATATTATACTTAATTTCATTGATTTATAACTTTCCAAAAATCGATTTCTTTCAAAGTCCGGGCGAAGTTGACGATTTTTGGTTGAAATAAATGTTGCTAAAGCCGCTATCATGCAAAACTTTTATTCCCGTTCTTGATGAAACAGTAATATTCGAACATCTTACAAAATAATCGGTTAATTTTAGGACACTTATTTTTGGATCTTTTTCGATCCCTTTAAGGAAGAAACTAACATTGCGTTCTTAAAGCTATTTCGCGGCTTGTTTTAGGTACTTCTGGTGTTTTGATGGATTTTGACAATAGTTTGCACTATAGAGCGACTTAATTTTACTACTTCTACCATATTTCAAACTGTTTGTTGTATTTCTTTTCTATTTACCATTTCAAAAGTTAAAACGTGTTGTACAAATGGTTCTCTGAATTTATATGATTGTAATGTTGAACCATATAACGACTTCTATAGAAGTTGCCAAGACGAGGAGGAGGAGAAGACGATCCTTCATCTCCTCGGTACATGCCCGGCATTGGAGCATCATCGTCTAAGGTACTTGGGAGAGCGGAGCTTCAATAGCCTTTCATGTCTGACCTCGGTCAAACCGACTGCGTTAGCTTCTTTCAGCAAGTAATGCCACACTAAGCAAATTCCCACCTCTCCTTTTCCTCTTCCTCACTCCTCCTATATCCCTATAACCTTTTATTTTTCCTCTATGATAACCTTTTTTTCAGGCAATCACAAAGGGAACGACCTTCAGGACCCAAGTGGGCTGGAGTATCCGGGTACTTTCTGGAGAATCCAGCTGCCTGCCTACCTAACCTAATGTTTGAGAAATAAAGCAGATCAGAAAATTAACGGTTTTTTCATTTTGTCTTCTTCATAATCTCATTCATTTTTAGAGTTTCCAGTGCTGTATGTACACTTTATTCCCACCGAGTTCTATGGCTACTTTATAAATGATAAATATTTTAAAATTTATTTTTTCTTTCAACACTTTTAACTTTGTTCGTAATCATAGACATCAAAATTATGCTTAGTAAAGGTTAAATTTTAAGGGCCGATGTTGATTTCGAATAAAACACAAATTATTTAGGAGCTCTTGTCATTTCTTTGTATTATGATAATATAGGTATAGTGCAATTATGTATGAAACAAAATATTGGTTGAAATTAACAATGACGCTGAGGCCTGATTGAGGTGCTATGCTGTTAATGTGCAGAATTATCTCATCCTTTAGCTCTTAAGTTGTTTCTAGCTTATCGGCGTACACGTTTTCTTTCAAATAACCCCAAAGAAAGAAGTCCAACGGTGCCAAATCACATGATATTGGCGGCGAATTGACATCGCCACTATGTGAGATAGCACGGCTATTGAATTTGTCACGCAAAAGATCAATTTTTTTATGGTACCGTCCTGTTGAAACCACATATTGTCCAAATCCATATCTTCCAATTCGGGCCATAAAAAGTTCGTTATCGTCTCACAGTAATTGTCTGACCGAACCCGAAAAACAGCCGATGATGCCGCCAGCCCAGTACTTTTTGTGGGTGCATTGGTTTTTCAACAATCACTCTTGGATTATCATTCGCCCAAATGCGGCAATTCTGCTGATTGACGAATCCACTTGGATGAAAATGTGCCTCATCATTGAAGATGATTTTCTTCGAAAATTGATCATCTAATGTTGCCATTTCTTGCCACCATTCTGATTATTGACGAGGCTTGGAATGGTGAAGAGGCTTTAGTTCTTGAGCCAATTGCACCTTGTAAGCGTGTAAATGCAAGTCTTTATGCATAATGTTCACCAAGAACGAGCGTGAGAGGGGCAATTGATGGGCACGATGACGAGATTAGGTCGATGGCTCTTCAGCCAAACCAACGCGAACAGCAGTAATATGCACTGGTATTTTCACATCTCCTACAGACCCGGGTTGCTCAAATTTTTGCACGATTTTTCCGATTGTACGCACATTTGGACGATTAAATTGATCGAAAGAATCATGAAATGCACGGTGTACATTTTGATTCGTTCGCCCATTTTCATAATAAGCTCGAATAACTTTAGCGCTATGCTTGATTGTGTATCTTTTCATGATTTTAATTGAGTTAGTCTGAGAAATGGCAAATGAAGTGCAAACAAAGTGAAGTGTTTTTCACTTCGGCCCTTAAAATTTAACCACCCGATATTATCACTAGTTATCTACAAGTTCACCTATGTAAACTCTTTTCCTTAACTGCTTGTTTGCCCACCACTGGCTTAAATTCATACAAACTTATGCTTTGGGCACCTTTCCTTAGATATTTACAAGAGTGAAGATAGCACATTGATTCGCTAATTTGGTTTCGAATTGTAAATGATCACTAACTACTTTTAGCTCATTGAAAATCTGTGAATGTCAAATACTAGGTACCTGAAACAAAAGTCTGTACTATAAGAATTGATGATGTGCTCTAGCACATACCTACTATGCTCATATGTACAAATATATGTGTGTACATACATAAGTTTGAAGACCTTATATGTGGGCATTTGAAACTATTAAATAAACCAACTTGTCTCCATCACATCTACTATGGGGGCTTCCGAGAACAAATAATCAAAACAAAACCGGCAGAAATTACTTAAAATAATGTACATATATACACTAGTGTATACATAAATGTTTAAGGAACCAAATACATAAATACACGTGAGTAGAAATGTTTGAAAAGAAAGAGAAATGCTAATAAACGACAAGACCCCAAACGGCAGCAACATAGAAATGCCGACATTCAGTCCATGTGTGCGTATTTTTATGTATTAAAACATAAGAAATAACATCATGTGTTGTTGCTGCTTTTTAGCTTTTTAACATTTCGGCACAAAAATCAATACTTTTGCTGTTGTTGTTTACGCATCACATTAAATAAAGAGCAGAGTAGTAAATATTTCTTAGTAAATGAAATAAATATACTTATAGTAGTTATGTATGCACATACTTACACACAACTTATACCTACTCGTATGTATGTATGTATATGCATGTATATGTTAAGTCGTCGCTATTAACCTCAGAGGTAATAATTCATCAAATCAGTCAGTTAGCTACACAACAAAGACAACAACAACAACAAGACTAATGAATTAATAATTGAAGAAAACATAAATTAAGAAAAGTAAGAAAAACTTCGTCTTACCCTTTGCGCTCCTGCAGCAGAAATTGTGTGTTTGTTTTGCTGTCTATTGTTCTGCTTAAAGTTTAAGTTGAATGTTAAATCTATCTATTGTTTTGTTTTGCCTCACTGTTATCGTTGTTGTTTAACAATTTACCTTTTTGCATTTATTTTGTTTTTAATAAAACTGTTGTGGTTGTGCGTTTTTATCTACCAACTAGTTTGTTAAATTTTCTTTGTTTGTATTTTTTGTTTTCTTATTGTTGTGATAATAAAATTTGTAAACAATTATTAATTTTGTTTACATACAGACATTAAAAACTGGTTTCTTTTCAGTCATAATTCAAATGTGCACTTGTAGGTATATTATACTTAAGTAATTTTTCTCGTTTTTATTTTACTTTAATTTGTACCTTCCATATTTAAAAAAAAAAAAAAACAAATTATTTTAAATCAATTCTTTGCACACACACATACATACATAGTTATAGAAAAATATAAAGAAACTTTCTCTTAAGACACTCTGCACTAAAGTACCGTTAATTTTTTCAACACATCCGTCTGGTTGGACAAACTCTTGTTATCTGTTTGCAAAACATATGAGTTTGTTTGTATATGAATTCGTTTACTTTAGCAGGGTTGCATTGTTGCGCAGTAGCTAACAGGCATGTGTATATGAATAAGGGCATGTTGGCTAATGCATGAAAAATATGTTTTAATAAATTATTATTTTTGTTTTTGTAAATAAGTATTTATTTTTTACTTTGAATAAAAATAAAATTACCCAAAATAAAAAAATCTATTAACGTAAATGAAAATATATGTAAAGTGAAAATGTCATACATAGAAAATTTTTAAAAATGCATACATATTAAAAAAGCATACATTTCATTAATATATAATATGTTTGTTTCAACAAAATAGAATAGTATTTATAACATCTTTTTTAAACCATTTATTTTTCTTTCTTTCAAATTGAAGGTTTTTGTAATAGTTTTTCTTCAAAAATTAACTATTTAACAGCCAGTTTATAAATTTCGAAAGAAAATGAATGCGAAAGGAAGCCAATCACTTACATTCGAATCAATTTGGGTTTGTCTAGTTTTGACACATCGTTCACATAGAAAAAAGTGAAACGAACGCAAATAAATATTCTTTCACTTAGATTGCGAATGCAAGCACGCTGTCGAGATTGGTAAACAGGCTGTAATTGTAATATTTAACTTTTTCATTCAAAATTGTTAATACCTAAGATATAAAGCCATTTCTGTACAGTATTTGTTTCCATAAGTGTAGAAAATTAAATAAATATTAAATTAAATTAATTGATACCAATAAAAAATTATAAATAGCTTGTTATCTATGTTTTCCAACTATCTATATGTCGACATTTCATAGGAGCTACCCTAATCATCAGTAGATTTTGGAAATTTTTGAAAGATATTCTCAAACATTCAACTTTATATCCCAACAATCTAAATAAATTATTGAGAATTTTAAAAGAAAAATGCTCTAATAATACCTGCAAACACAAAAAATAGGCTTTTTCAGTCTCTACCATTTCTTTACACCTTTCAAACAAATGAACAACCGTTGGTTGCTACGATTTGCTTTTTGAAAGTATCGAAAAGCAGAGAACAAAAATTCAAACAATTGAGGTTTTATTCGCTATTTTAGTTCCTAACATTTATACCAATAAAAAATTATAAATAGCTTGTTTTCTATGTTCTCAGCTATTTATGTGTCGACATTTCATAGGAACTACCCTAATCAAAAATTTCCAAAGTCTACTGATGATTAGGGTAGTTCCTATGAAATGTCGACATATAGATAGATGGGAAACATAGAAAGCAAGCTATTTATAATTTTTTATTGGTATAAATGTTAGAAGCTAAAATAGCGAATAAAAAACTTAATTGTTTGTATTTTTCAGAACTTTTAAAATTGTTTTAATGGCAGATTTTTTTGTGCATACATACCTCAAAAAATAGCATTAATTTTATGTGGATTCAACATGACTTTCTAAATCACTTGAATCATTTCTACTAACTAACTAGTTTTAGTAACTACTTACTTCGTGTACAAACACGATCGGTGATATTTTATGGCAAATGTTTCGTGCTTGCAAAAAATAGTTTATGGTACTCGCAAATTTTTTTAGTGATTAATAAATCGTAAATTTAAAAATAATTTTGTTAAAATAAAATAATTTTGTTAAAAATTGCGCCAATCTGGCTTACAACTAATAAGTTATGCCATTTAGTTGCTAATCACATTGTAAATGAATTATAAAATATGTAGATACTTTCTAAATCTATTAATAAATAATAATAATAAATCGTAAATCAAATCAAGTAAATAACATAAATAACATATTTGCAAACAAACTTTTAAAAATTTAAAAATAAATTTAGCAAATTTTATACAACCAAATTAGATTGTATAAATTTTCTGAGTATTTCTTGTGTTTTTTGCCGTAGAATTTTTACGCAAACGTAAAAAAATTTTTTATTATATATTTTCCTTTTTGAATTTATTTATTTTGAATTTTATTATTTATTATTGTTGTCAAAGACGATCAAATAGTCTTATTTTTTTATATTTATAAGCATTAATTTTTTGTTGTTTATTATTAGCTTTTTTACATAAAAGCACTTTACATACAAAAAAAAAACACTATATGAATCAAAGATTTTTTTCCTTCGAAAGAAAAATCTTTTCACGTTGTAGAAACAAAAATTTCGTGGTGCTACCATTACACGAAATGAGTGAGTAAACCGAACGAACGAATAAAATTTGTACAAAAAATAACAAAAAACGTAATGGAGACGCGCGTGGAGGGTCAAAAAAATTTTAATAATAATTTATGGTTTTTTCAGGTCACCCTGAATAAACAGTAAGTTCTTAAACCAAACGCTGTGGCTGGACTGCATATTATTGCGTCATTAGTGTCAACCAGCTTGTTACCAGTTTAACGAGTAGTTATTACAGTTTGAAGTGCTTTACACGGCAGCTACTTAACGAAACGAATTTATGTCTCAACTTTTGTTGGAAGGTGTGTTTATTTGCTAATATCATTATCATACGGACAGGGTGCTTCGCTCACTCATTCGTGTTTCGCACCCCAGACATAATTAAGTCAACTTGTTTTGCAATACAAAAATTAAGGGAAGGAAAGATTTGGTTCAATTTTATCTCGTTTATACGTACGACTTATTTGCAAATAACATGTAAAATATTGCCGTATAGTTTTTTTTGTGAGTTACTAACTCACGAAAGTTTGTCTTATTTACAAATAAAGTATGTCATGTTGCCACCTTCTTTAAAAGTTTCAATTTTATTTTAACCATCAGGCTCTATTGTAAATGTCAAAAATAATAAAAATAAAATTGTGAGGATAAGTTCATAATACTGTGTGAAAAATTCAATTATAATAATTGTTTTTATTTCAGAATTCGTGTTTTCTTTAAATTTTAACTAGTTAAATTCTATTTTTATAATTATATGACCGTGTGGTGTTACCATATATACGCACTTTACCATTTCCCTTTGACCGTTCTACGGCTGTATAAACAAAGAGTTATCTATTTGCCAATAGTTTTTATTCGCAAATAACTTTTAGGTATAAACGAGACATTGTAAACTACCAGCCGTATTCATAACAAGTCACTAATCAGCATTTGACAAATTTTTAGTTAAAAAAAGTTTCCAGTAAAAAAACTGATTTTATATAAACGTATTCATAAACAGCATTTTAGCTAAAAAACATTTTATGGAAGTTTTCTATTTGTGAATGGCAACGCCATCATATACAATTCCCATCTGAATGATAGTGCGGCATTAAAAACGGCTATTACTTCACATAGTAGTGAAATATTTTTTACTGTTTTTTTTATTGAAAAAGAATGCTAAATCAAATAAATAAATGTAAACTCTATCTTATCTTTCAATTGAATAGCAAAAAATACTAAGTCAGAAAAGTTTTACTTTGATTGTTCTTACTTACGTGTAGCAAAAAAGTATGAATACATAAAATACACTATAATACACTAAAAACATTACATTTTATTAACGTATAACAATACTGTAACCAAAAAATTATTATGAATAAATGAATATAATAAAAAAGACCAAAAAATATGTAAATCAGATGTAAATCGGATGGCTAGTAAAGCAGCAAGTAATGCAGTAAACAGTTCCCCACATTTCCTCACCATTCCCTCTTCCTCACTCCTTCTACATCCCTATACAATTTTATTTTTTCCTCTATCATAAACTAATTCTTTTCAGGCAATCACAAAGGGACCTTCAGGACCCAAGTGGGCTGGAGTACCCGGGTACTTTCTGGAGAATCCAGCGACCTGCCTACCTAACCTAACCTAACATATAAAAAAATGGATATCTACATATAGATATAAATTGAAATTGTAAAAAATTGTAAAACACATAAACGCATTAAACATTTAAGTGAAACAAGAACTTATGTCTAAACACCATTTTTCGCAATCGTGATTCGGAGTGCACACTAATGAAAATTTACATAAAAAAATAAACGATATGGTATTCATACTAGTGTATATTAGTCTCACTTAGAAAGGCCCATACTCGCATTTTCTTTCAATTGACCTCTTTTAGGGATTCTACTACGTTTCACACAAGTACACAGTGTCACAAAAATTTAATTATATAATTTCATACATATCGCTTTTACAAGCAATTGAGCAAAACAAGTTACTTTTAGATGTATCTATTTATACAATTTCCATTACGATTTTTTCTTCTGTAAAATTGCAATCATTTTTGTTAGGGCCTTTCTACATGAGACCAACGATATGTATAAATTTGCTTGATTGATAAAAATGTGACAATTATCGATAGTTATACGAGTGCAATTGAGATATTTGTCTCTAACACTTCATACGGTACTCTTTAACATCTTTTGTATAGGTGGTTTGCTGCTGAGATATCCAATATCTAAATATATTCATCTCTAAATACTCTAAGAAAAAACAGGTTGTTTTTAGTTAATAAAACCACCCGCTAACAAACGTTGAGTTGTAAAATAGTTTACTCTTCTCTAAATCACTATACAAAAAGTTTGTTTTTAGTAAAGAAAACCACCCACCAATAAAAGTGGAGACACAAAATGTTTTTGAATGTTTGTAGTGAATGCAATAAACAACCATATTCTGATTATTGGCGGCAATACCGTCGGCAATATTATGGCAGCATCAATTCAAAGCTTTAAGCACATAGACGACAGCAGACAGCAACCTGTCAAAAATAAAATTCATGTGTTTAAATGCACACGATTATTTAACGACATCACAGCAGCACGACTTTACAGCAGCATTTGCTGCTGCTGCCAACTTAGATTAAATTCTATTTTCGTAAGCAGCAAAAAGTAAATGCAGTGTTGCCACTATAAATATAAATTAGCAGTAATAAAAACTGAAATTTGTTTGAAATATTTAATAGAAATAAACTTCACATAAATAAAATAAACAAATAAATTGATGAGTTTTTACAACTTTACGTGATATTATTACGTTTTCAGTCAGTAATTTTAATTTTATTCATGTAAAATATATATGTGGCACCTCTAAAATTTGCATTGCTTAACTACACATAGTGCTGCTGCTGCCTTGAAAATAATTATGTTGCTGACGAGACGGCAGCATTTGAAGCTAACTTCATTTGTAGCCGTGAAGTTGTGAAGTCTGCTGTTGTCTAACCGTCTTATTTATAAAAATATCTTAATTTAAAGATAATCCTTACATTAGTTATTCAACGGTTTTCACCTTATTAACCAGTAATAAAAAGGCTTATTTATAAATATTTATATACTTGATAATATCGAATTAACTATTAAATACTCTTGTGGCTATATGTTGGCAATACCTTGTTATATAGTTCGAATTTTATACTTTTTTGAGCCAATTTGTTTTGGAAATATATAATATTGTGTTTTTTTTTCTCTGAAAATAGAATGTAAAAAATTTTCGAAAATAATTTTTAATTTTTGAAATGGTTTGTGAACAGGCTAAGCATATACAAATTCAGGATATGCAGTAAATGTGAATAAATAATTGAAATGCTTTATTTTTCCAAAAGAACTTTTTATGTAAAAAACAGAATTCGTAAAAGTTTAAAATTTCTACAGTCGTTAACTACTCTGAAAGATAATTTATAATTTGCTTAAACATAATGTACAACTTGAAACAAAATGGGAATGCGATGAGACCAATTGGAAATGAATGTTGGCATTACAAAATCATCAATAACCTTTTTTTTAGATCAGGGAGCGATTTTTTTATACACATTTGAAAATGGCGATTTTAGAACGCTGTCTAACAAGGAAGAATCATTATAAAATTGGTCAAATAATGCTTATTTATTATCCTGGAAAGTTGTAGTATCTGCTATTTTTTGAATCGAAGAAGTAATTTTTGAGTTTTATTTTTACCTAAAACTAAAACTAGACGGCGCTGTCATACCAGAGGTGCTATTTCTTATAGATTTTCATAGAAAAACGGTGTATTTACTGTTTCAGACAGAATATTTGAAACCCCTAAAGAATTTCTACAAAAAAAGGCAATAAGGCAATAAAATTGAGTAACACACAAATTGAAATGCAGAAAGAAACTTGACGTTTAGCTGAGGTTCATATTCAACATCGGCCCTTAAAACTTAACCACTCGAAAGAAATAGCACCATTTCTATGCAGCGCGATGTATAAAACCGATAGCTCACTTTATATAAGTTATTATTCGTTGTCTATTTTAGTAAAAGAACTTGTTCTTCACAAAGATCCACGTGTCTGGCCAAGAAATATGGCTTTTTAAGTGATACAACGTGTTCAAATGTCAAAATATGAGTGTCTTTATTTACATTTTTACAAAAACTTCTTATTATTATATAATAATTGGCGTTGCCAGAAAAATAAAAATAATTCACAGTAATACTTTTGGCGAATTCCCGAGAAGGATTTTATAATGTCCTGTTAACAGACGTTAACTTATATATTGCCTGAAAGAGCGAATAGAGCGATACTCTCGCTATAAGTTTTGCGGCGCCTTTTGAGTAATGATATATTTACACAATTCTTGCTGGAAATACAAATATTCGTACAAGTTTCAATTGAATTTATTTTATTTTCATCTCAAAAATTCTCTAAATTTGCAAACAAAATGTTTTTATAATTATAAATTTCAACTTATTAAAGGTTTAGAGAAGGGTAGAGGCTGCAATAAATTGTTGGCAATTATTAACCGTTAATAACAGCTGAATAGTGCTATTAAGTGTTTATAAATAATCTTTTTTCGATTTCTTCTTATTAACTCTTAATAAAGCAGTTAAATTTTTTTATAAATTAGACTGTAAGTGTTTAGAGCTTAAGTAGGAATTGCATAGAGACTTTGGAGGGATCGCGTTTTCGCTATCACTGGTCTCAGATTGAAAATGTATATGATAAAATGTTCACTGGGTTAATGTTTTTGTTTATTTATTTTCAACGCATACTCACTTCACTTTCATTTTCCGGTACATTTATCAAAATAAAACTATTTTCCAGGTTTACTATTTTTATATGATTTTAAAACTTTATTTTTCAAGATGAAAATAAACAATATAATTTTTTTTTGTTTTTATTTTTTCATTAATTTTACATAATTTCAATAAAATATTTATGATTAAAAATGACATATTGTAGCTTAATTGTTGCTTTTTTGAGAGTTTTAATTTTATTTTCAAGTTTTTGTTTTTATAATTTTTTTTTTATATATTTTCGTGATAAGTACCATAAGTTTTCTTTTAATTTTTATTTTCAGTTATAAATACCAAATATGTTTTTATTTTTTTGTTTTAAATTTTGTTTTACATACAAAAATTTTTCTGTTTCTGTGGTGAGAATGTGTGTAGGGATTTTGTTTTTTTAAATTAAAATTTACAATATTTTTAGTTTTACATCAAAAAATCTTTGTTTTTGTGTCGAAAAGTGTTAACATAATTTGAAAGGTTTTATATTTTTTTTTATACTAGATTTTTTGTTTTATTTTCTAATCAAATGCGAGCCGTATGTTTTTTGTATTAATCATTTTAAAACTCATATACAACCGGAATTGGCTTTTTTAGTTTCGAAACTTTTTTAAACTTTTTTCAAATAAGTTATTTAAGAAACGAAATTTTTGCAGCTGTAATATGTCAGTTTGTTCTATTTTTCATTAATTTTTTTTTTTTTTTTTAATTGAGTATACATTTATATGGATTTTTCTGTGTTCAATTTTATTTTTCGTTTAAAAGAAATCAAGGGAATAGTAGTTTTTTTTTTGTTTTTTTTCGCTATTGTTTATGACATATAAATATTATTTTATAATATGTTTTATTTTTATAATTGTATGTGTTTTTTTCTTACTTTGGTTTATTTTGTATTTTCATGTTTTAATGCTTAAACTGATATTAATATATATTAAAAAATGTTTTGATAGAAAAAAACTATTTAAACTTTGTCACAAAAAACCTTTTTGGGTTTGTTTTAGGAAATTAGCTTTACATTTTTGAGGAAAATAAGTTGTTTAATTTTAGAAATTTTAAAATAAGCTGATTCAATTTCGGTTTTGTTTAGTTCTTGTTCTGCTCAAGGGTTTTTCGAAAATTCTTAAATTTGTCCAAAATTTAAAACTTCCAGTTGTTGTTTTTCTTTCTTTTCTAAATATTTGCTGTTCCAAATGTATTAAATATTTAAAACAAAATTTTTTAACGAAAAAAAACAAACAAATTGAGATTTCTATTGAACATAATTCGAAATAAGGATTTTATAAAGTTATTATTTTGATATTTCTTTGGGTTTAAATAATGTTCTTAGTAAATATATATATAGTTCTTTCATTTTTTTATGTTAAGTTTAATATTTTTGTTTTACACAGTTGAATTTTACAACATTTATAGCTGAAACATGCAAAAAGCATGCAGTGGTGAACAAGGTGAATAAAGCTTTTTAAATTTTCGGTTAGATGTCAGAACAGTGACAGCAAAAGTTTAAAGTTGTTTTCTCCCTCTTACGTGTGCACTGTTTATGCTCTTCCATCTTTATTCACCTCTATTCACTGTAATACTATTACCATCTGGCAATGCTTCTTGGAAAGATTTTTGTGATATTTATTTTGCTGAAAAAGAAGTGTTGAGAACCAACTGAGCTGGAAGAAGTTGCAAGACCTAAGAAAATTTAAGTTTTTCTAATGTGTATTACGTTCAATCTCAGTGTTAGAGAGTTTTTTTTATAAACGAAAATAAAAATTTGGTTTCTTACAATTCACGCCATAAAGTCAAGTCATATATGTATCTTAAAATGCTTTCTATTTATTTTTTAAATTTTACACACATTTGAACACAAATAGGAATGTAAGTGAAACTGAATTGTAATTACAAGGAAATCTGTATTCGTCAATCTCTTTTTTTGCACTGTATTTTGAAATATAATCAGCTCTGCTTGATTACTTTCATTGTGTGAATTCTGACTTTGATGAGTTATATTTGCTCTCTGGCTTAACATTATTACGCTTGAAGATGTCTTTTCACTGTATTCTAACAGATAATCAGCTCTGCTTGAAGACTTTCATTGTGTGAATTGTGACTTTGATGAATTATATTTTCTCTCTGGCTCAACATTATTATTACGCTTTGAGATGTCCTTTCACTGTATTCTAACAGATAATCAGCTCTGCTTGAAGACTTTCATTGTGTGAATTGTGACTTTGATGAACTATATTTGCTCTCTGGCACAACATTATTACGATTTAATATGCTTTTTCACTGGGTTCGAAAAGAAAATCAGCTCTGTTTGACGACCTTCATTGTGTGAATTGTGACTTCGGTAAATAATATGTTCTTCCTGGCTCAAAATTTTTATGCTTTAAGAAGATTTTTTACTAGTTTCTAAAAGAAAATCAACTCTATTTGAAAACTTTCATTGTGTGAATTGTGGCTTTGATAAATTATATCTTCTTTTTGGTTCAAAATATTTACGCTTTAAGATGACTTTGATATACATATATAAAATTTCAAGCAGACTTTTTCTGTTTGGACAAAAGGATATAGTTTTTCATAAGAAGAAAATGGAAACTAAAATCGAATAACGAATGAAAGCAAACCATCAAACGTTTAAGAAAGAATGATTTCATTATATTTGAGACTTATTTGATAGTTTTTTTTTTTTTTTTTGATTTTGGTAAAATCGTTTTAGTTTCGTGATGAAAAGTGTTGAGTAACCAGCGGTCTGAAGGTGACCTCATAATGCAGTGTTGCCTTATCGACATTTTTTGTGTATTCGGTGTACTTGATAATTTGAATATATCATAGAAAAATTAATCTTCATAATGATGACGGCGGGTCATCAGAATTTTGACACCAATATTATGTAAATAGTCATCAATATTGTGAAAATCAATATCAATGACAAAAGTCATCAGAGAATTTTGTCATATATTGAGTAACATCAATGCTACAACTGTGATGACATCAATTCAATGATACATATTATTAACAATTTTAATACATATAATTGTCAAAATTGATTTAAAAAAAAGGATAAATAGTGTTATAATATTTTGTTTTTATTCTTCAAAAGGAATCTTGTTATTAAAATTATTTTTAAATTTAAATTAATTTTTAAAAAGTAGAAGAAAATGCATCATATTGATGTAAATTTATAATCACAGCTTTTATTGTTTAAGCAAAGGCAAATAAGTAGAAGTATAAGAGAATCTATAAATGAACGATAATATTACACTTCATATTGACGACACTTCAAATCACTCAAAAAATTGAGTAACATTCATACAAATTTTCTAGACGAGTTGCTCGGCTGTGTTCTATGAACAGCACATTAGTCATCATATGCGGCGTTAGTTAAATAGAAATATAATGAGAGCGAAGAGAGTAAAATAAAAAGCAAAGCAAAGACAAAGGAAAAGAATATTTTCTCACACAAGAATCAAAAATAATTTGTGCATCTCCGTTATGTCGTTAACATTAAATGTGACGTAGTCAGTGAGCAAAAGTGATGTCAGGCGCAGAAGAAAAATATTTTGTAAACGTTTCGGTGCCATCTTAGTTATTTGCTTCATTATCAAAAATATTATTAGGACATTTTTAATTCTCATCGATTTCTAGAAAACGGAACAATATAAAGTTAAATGTTTGAACATATTTTTGAAATCATTAAATTGAAGCGTTTGAATTGATGACATCGTGCCATGGTATTGATGATATTTTTTTAAATAAAATTTACTCTACTTAGTCATTTTTTAAGATGGGATTTTTACATCAAATTGAATCCAAATTGTAATTAAGCTGATGTTAGTACGAAATTGTATTGATGATATTTTGTTATTACATTGAATTCATTTAGTAATTTCTTTGATGTTAAAGTGTCACTGCCGTGATCACATGCACAAATCAAACGTATTCCGATAAAGCATCCCCATGACGTGAGAATGACATCTCATTGACGAAACAATTGTCATAACTGCCGTTAATAATAATTAGAACAACTGATGTAATGGTTGACATCTCAGCAATGAAAACAGTCACGGGATCAGAAATTAACACATTGCATTGATGTTAAAATACATCACAGTTATGACGAGTGTATTTAATCGAATTATTTTAGTATTAGTTCCGGCAAAACAGGGAATTTTCCAAGTTTGAACGTTTAACTGATTTTAATTAATTAATTTAAAAGCAGATTTGAGTTGGGAATATATGTAGTGTCGTGAATGCATGTGTCATAAACACAAAGAATTGCCGAATATTTATGGCAATTGTATCAATGTCACAGACTCTTGGGACCAGTGCATATTTAAACCACTTGAAAAATATTTGATCCACAAAGAAAATTGGTTATTGTGTGAATCAATGCATTTAGGTTGATATTAGATATTATTTGTATTGCATGTATTCATGACACCTTTCAACAGAATATAAGAATAAAACAATAGTATATAAGGTCAGTTGTTAAGTAAAAAGAAATGCATTCAATAAAGTGAAGTGGCTTTAAACACACCAAATAAAACTTGTGGTAACTTTTTAATATTTCACTACGTTGACAAACATGTGGTGCGTAAACTATAACGATATAATTTACATATTAATCATTTTTAAATAAGCCTAAATGCTTTTTACGAGGACATGAAAAACATGTAAAGGTGCTTTGGCAAGTCAAGTCGAGGCCGCCGCCAGTTTGAAAAACGGCGTTCAGATCTTGGCCAGTCGACTTGCTATGACTTTATCGTTTTCGTTTACAGGGTTGTATATTTAATTTTTTTCTTTTTTTTTTTAATTTAAAGTTTGCAAAGTTGGTTCTCTCACAATTAAACATATTATTAAAGTACTCTGTATGTTTTTGTTGTTTTTTTATTTTGTATTTTTTTTATTATTTGTTATTTATATAAAAAACTTTTGTTTATCCTAAATTTGTTTGTACTCTTGTATGGAAATAATTCCGGTCTATTGCAGTTAACTAAAAAATTTTCTTTTTTTTATTATTATTTTACTAAAAAAAAACAAAAACTAAAATTCTTACAAAAACATTGCAAATACTGTTTTTCTAAGAAAAAACTCTCAAACATACGGTTTATCCAAACTTTTGATAGAATAATAATCTGGTGTTTTCATATAATTTTTAGAAATTACACTCTAAAATGCCAAATATAGAGTGTTAATTAAAATATTTTTTTTTACTTAAAATTAATAATAAGTAACTACCAATATATATATTTTTAATTTTGAATACAAATTTTTATATAATTTCCTTATAATTCTTTTTTTTTAATTTGTTTTTCTTTTGCCAAACATTTATTTTAGTTAAGATTTTGTTTTTTATTTTTTTTTTTATTTTAATAATAATTTTGTTTAAGTTCATGTTGTTTTTTGAATGACAGTTTGGTACAAAAAAAAAAACCCTTTTTCTTAAAAGAAAATGTTCATTTGTAAGGGATTTATCTGTTACTTGGCTGAAGTCGGGGAAGTTTTATTTATAGAATATCATTAACTCCCTTGTTTTTTAAGGTTAAAAAAAAGTTAGGCCAATTGTTAAATTTTTTGGAAATTCGTGTCTAAATTAATTAATTTTTGTTTTATTTTTTTGAATTAGTAATTTACAAACATTGCCCGTATTTGAATAGTTTTTAAGATTTTATGCTTTTAAATCTTAATTTTTTTTTCTTAAAATTTTGCTAATTTTCGCTAGATTTTTTTTATTTTCTTCTTTTTATATGCCAAACTTAAAAAATTATAAATATCTTAATTTGTTTTTTTATTTTTGGAAAAAACTAAATGCCAGGAACGTTGACTTCCTCTATTTTACTCTTCTTTATTTTACTTTCCTTTTAATTTCCTTTAAGGCTTAAAGAAAATTAATTTATCTTAAAACTTAAATTATTTTTTAATACTTGTTTTAGTAAGTATTAGTTATACTAAATTTTCCTTGACTTAAATAATTATATTTTTTCATAATATGAAGTTTTTTTTTTGGGATCATGTTTTTTTTCCAAGTAAAAGGTTCCTAATAACTAATTTTGTGTTTTTGTCAGTGTGGTTTGCTTTCAGTGTATGTTAAAATGTCAGTGTTGTATTTTATCAATATTATTTTTATTTTATATATAAACCATAAAAATTCATATAAAAACTCCTCAAGTTTTTAAATAATTTAAGAGTTTTTCTCAATATGCTGCTCCTAAATTTTTCTTTAATTTTTACCATAAATTAATTTTTAAGTTAAGTGTTGTTGTTTTTTTTATTTTATATCTAAACCAGTTTTAGCCTAAAAATGATTTGTGAAAACTGCTCAAGACTTTATTAAAGTTATAACAAAATAAAAATCAACTCAAAGAAATTTTATACATACATTTTGGGGAAATATAAAAGTACATTTTTAACCCTTAAACGCCCTTTGTAAATGAAATAGGTTTTATTTTTATTGACAAATTTTGCTTCTTTTTCGACGTTGCCAACTAAAAGTTATTAAAAATCAGCTGGGAATTTTCCATCATATTTCTCAAGTTTGTTTGGGGTTGAGTTTTAGTAAATTTGGTCTATTTAGGGCCCGTTTGATAAATTTGTTCTTTTTTAATTCTTGTTTAAATTTAATTTATACAATTTTTAGTTTTTTTAATTTATTAACATTTTTTAATTTATTTAAAATTTTAGTAGTTTTTTTGTATTATTTTTGGTAAAAAATAATTTTTTTTTGTTTGTTAATTTTTTTTCTTGAAGGCACTTAAGATCGGACGTTGTGGCCCTGGTTGTTTGTTGAGCGTTAATTGTTGTTGTAGTTGGTAAATTTTTTGATCGAATATTGTAACATAAAACAAAATTTATTTGCCGAAAATGTTTCGAAATGTATTCCAAAATTTGTTATTGTTCGAAAGTGTTTTTTTTTTCAAATTGAAATAATAACAAAAAATTTACTTATTTAGAGAATATTTCAATAAAGCCGGTTATTTCAAAAAAAGTTGTTGTTTTTGCCTTCATGTCTATTGCCGAAACTGTTTTGTGGTTGTCAAAAATGGTTGTTTTTATATTTGATTTGAACTGGATTTAGAAAAACTATTCACTAATGAGTTTTATAAAACGTATATGAGAAGTAGTACCAAGTTTTAAAAAGCGGTCTCATAGATTCCATAGCTTAAACAGAGTTTTCAGAGCTCTCGCTTGCGTTAGAGATACGGATTGGTCTATCTTATACGAGAACAATTGTTTTGACAGCTTGTTGATGAAGGTGTTGAAAGGAGTGATATTTCGTCGGCATACTTTTCAACCAGCTTTAAGCCCGTACAAGCAGCATTAAACCAATACAAACACACGTCACGCATTCAAATTAGTACAGAAAAAGGAGTACACACAAAATGCGGCGTATACGTTTGCAAACATTTTATGTCAGATGAATTAGTCTCGTGTGTGATGGATTAGAAAAATCATTGTTCGACTCAAAATTGTTTTCGTATGTTCTAACCCATTATTGATATTTGTCTAGACCAGGAGAGCCCAAAAGTTCTATATGGAAGAGCAAACACCAATACATTTAAGGAAAAACTTTTATTTCTTAAGCAAAACATACGAAAGGGTTGTTGCGTTGCATTTGTATGTGTACACACAAGCCTATAGCTAAGTGCTTTTACAAAAACAAATGAGCATCAAGCGCATAGGGCTTGGCCACTTTTGATTTAGACTTTAAGAGCATAGAGTAGTTTAGTTCTTTTTTTTTATGCATAGCATTAAGAACGAATAATAAACTAATATCTAATATAGATTACATAGCACGAATGAGCGACATGTCTAGAAAATTTTAAAAGCTTTCCATTTTTAACACGCATATATTGGCTTCACTTGCATGTGTGTTTGCTTGTATTGTAATTATAAGTTTCTAATCAATTTTTACATATTACTTTTAATAAAAGGCAGCAAATATAGATCTGTATAAGTATGTGCATATGCACTTCTTTTCAACATATTAAACATAAAAAAATTAGTAAATAAATTACTAATAGAATACTACATATATGAATATGATTATATTCGAATACTACTTACATTCTTTCGAATGATAATATATTTGAAACTTTTTCGTCTTATATTCGTTTTATTTGAATTTGATTGTATTTGTTTCTCCACGAGTAGAGTTATAAACATTATTCATTCGGCTTGTGTGTTCATTCACTTGTTTTTATTAAATGGAATATGAGTCACTTCGTATTCTATTGTGTATGGTACGAAACTTTATTTAGTCAGAAAGCAAATAAATATATTTAAATGTTTTTTGAATGTAATCTTACAGACGTTTAGTGTATACATACATATATGTAAGGAGTGTTTGAGAGCTTTTACAATATTTTTTAACTTATACCGAATCTCAGAAATCTTAATTTTAAGAAAAAATCTTCAAAATTAAACAAGGAATGCTGGCACCGCTGCTCGCATTCCTTGTTATATACAATTACGGTATTCAAAGGGTTGTCCTAAAGTCATAAGTCTTAAAATATTAGTATGAAAAACTATGAATACTGTCGGCATTCCGACATAAATTATTTTAAATTTGAGTCAGCTGGGATGTTTACGGTTTAGTTACGGCAGACTCCGTTTAAAAAGTCTTTCTGGCTTTTTTGTTCGAAGCATAATATAATATATTATGACAGTATGCGTGATATGACAGCGTTTGAAGGAATTTGATATTCCTTCAAACGGAACTGGTTCGATAACCGGTACGAAACCGTAGATTCATATTTAATGAGTATTTTTGCCTTGGAGCGAATATCTGAAATTTTAATGTTAACCAGTTATACGGGTAATTATCCGGGTTTTGCCGACTTTTACCGGGTTTTCGTGCTTTTTGCCAAGTTTTTAGACATTTTGCCAAATTTGTACACTTTTTGTGCGACGCAGAAGCACTTTTCAACGTTCCATGCTGAGCTTTAGTGGCTGAATTGCTGGTATCTACAGGAGAGGAGCGGTTATTACCACGCTTATATTAGCTTCACTTGTATGTTTGTAAGTTTGTAGATCTCGGGACTATTTATAGACAGAGATAAGAACATTGCTAATCATATAGCATACTCATAAAAAAACACAAAACTAAAAAGCATGTTCGATATCGAACTAAAAAGTTAGGAATAATTTGAAAAATATGCTTAAAATAATACTGAACGAAAAAACGAGTATTATGGTGGAAAAAGTGTGGGGCGCTTTGTACCACATATTTCGTACATCGGGCAACCGATTACTAATATTTTTAATTTCGTTTTTTGATATTGAAGTGTGTGTTTTAGTTATCTAGGTTTGTCACTCGATCGTATTCTATAAGCTGCACTTGAATTGTTTACATACAAAGGTATCAACCTTTCAAATACAACTGAAAGCAATCAGAGGATACTCTTACGTAGCGTCTCCACATAGCAATTTTTATTGTTGAGCTCAAGCAAAAACGTCGGCAGAATAACAGTACAGCGATTGCTAATTGCTCTCGGTGGCGTAAACGTATTACTGCTTCATCACAAATACTAACAAAATTTAACGTGAGAAGTTGTATGAACAACACTGTGTTTGTCGTATGCACAGCACTGTGTTTGTTATATTTGTATCCCAAATTACAACAACTGACAGCTCATTGCAAGGTGCATTAACGTCTACACGGTGGCAGCACTAGGGAAAAATTACAACAAAACAGGCATGTAGTAAGCTGTGTTTGCCAGAAATATTTGTAAATAAATTATATATAAAAATTTACAATTGTAAATTATTTTTATATGAAGTATTTTTATGTTCACTCAATAATTTTTAAATGTTTAGTTCATAATAAATCACTAAATTCTCTTTCAAAAATGTAAACAATACATTTGACGTAAATGGCTTACTATATTGCCAGCAGCAAAAAATTGTCACATGCCGTAGTGCTGCCACTATGTAGATGTTAATGCAGCTTGGCTCATTGCTTGGCAATAATTGCTCAAACAATCAGTAGAGCAATCATTGCGCAATAGATTGCTACCTATAGCAATTTGCGGCCTACATATCGCAAATTTTATGGACGCAATCAAATTTGACAATTGTCGCAATAAATATTGCTATGTGGAGACGCTAGGTTACGTTATCAAGCAGAATTATCGAAAATTTTCATTTTGGTATCATGGCATATGATATCGAATAAATTGTATTGCAACAAGATTGAAGAATTCTTCTTTTGTATTCTTCCTTTTAGGAAACATATGGTTTTCAATCTATTACATTTTGTTTAAATTACGATCCACTATGCATCGTTTGTCATAATCTAGATGTATCGTAATGCTATACGAAACGATAGTTAATTCGTATGCGATATCGTATGCGATGATTAGACCCCAGTTTAAATGTGCGAACTTTTTTTTCAAACTTTTGAATATACTCGTATTTTGTTAGTCGAAATCCAGTTTAAATCATTACAGTATTTATCTTTTTTTTTTTTGTTGATAACTTAAGAAATATGATCGACGTCCAGCGTAACTTAAACATGTGTTGTAGTTTAGGAAAACTTTGCAATAAAGTTTTCCTAATTCTCTTTTTATAATAAATCATTTTTAACCAAGAAAAAAGTTGTTTGAACTAATTTGTTATAAAAATACTAAGATTTCATTGTATGCCATTGAAATCTACGATGCCGTCCTGTAAATTATTAAACAATAATATACTGTCAAAAGTTTTTCGTAATATAACTAAGAACCTGTTCTTCTATTAAACAAAAAATATTGCTATATTAAATGAAACCTGAAATTGGGTGTTTAAGGATTAAATAGTCAAGGATAAAGATTATTTTTAATACTTAAGTTACACTTAACTTTTTAGAAAATTATAATAGTTCTATGAAATCGTTAGTATTGTTTTTATTTTTAATGATATTTTGTTACATATAATTATACACATTTCTAATGATACTTAATATTTATAGTAATAATCATAATAATATATTTTTTAAGTATAAGATTTTGTGTAAACTAATTATTTTTCCATAATTCATAAATGCCTACAAGTCATGTTTTTTTTTTAATACATACAGTTTAAAAAATCAAAGAAAAATCATATCAAAAAAATATACAAAAGTTTTCTTTTTAGTAATTTTCGAAATAATATTCCATATTTAAATATATTTTATTACCAAAAATTTTTAATTTTTATTATAATAACGTAGAATACACTTTTTTTTCATAATTTAATCTGCTTTTGGTTTTGTTAAAATTTTGAATTTTGTTTTGTAACTTATATATTGAACTTAATTGTTTTTCTGTATTTCCGTTTAATTATTTTATTTTGCTTTTTAAATTTTTTTTATTTTTGGTTTTTTTTTGTAATAGATTATTTGATTTTAGAATTTTGTGGTATTTTTTCAATTTGTTTTCAATTAATTTATATTGTTGTTGCTGTTGTTATTTTGAATTGGTTTCCAGCAGTGTGATTTTAAGTTAACCCTTGGCTGCTTATTTGGGCATTAAATGGTTGGCAGAAGAAATTTCTACAACAGCATATATCGAATATGTTGGAACAATATATTTTTGAAAGATTTCGTAAAAGATTACGAATGACTTAATTTACTATCACGTTATTTATTTTTTATAGTTTAAGTTTTGTTCACTTTTGTCAGTACTTTGCCACCTGCTGTGTGATCATCCCCTTTCAAATAACGCTAGAGAACTAGCTTTTGCTTTTACATTGAGTATCAGTAATAATGCTCCGGAGCGTAATTATTGCCGAAGTTTTAATTCAAAAACACAGTCGTACCTTGCTAATAGGTATCTTTGTATCTTAACAAATTATGTGCAAAGACTCAGTAATAGTACTCCGGAGCGGAAATATTGTTGTTGCTTTAATTCAAAAACGCAGTCGTACCTTGCTAATAGGTATCTTTGTATCTTAACAGATTATGTGCAAAGACTCAGTAATAGTACTCCGGAGCGGAAATATTGTTGTTGCTTTAATTAAAAAAAAAACAGTCGTACCTTGCTAATAGGTATCTTTGTATCTTAACAGATTTTGTGCAAAGACTCAGTAATAGTACTCCGGAGCGGAAATATTGTCGTTGTTTTATTTCAAAAACACATTAATAAAATGATAGCACTGCCCA
Organism: Thecocarcelia acutangulata; assembly: GCA_914767995.1. Taxonomy (NCBI): domain Eukaryota; kingdom Metazoa; phylum Arthropoda; class Insecta; order Diptera; family Tachinidae; genus Thecocarcelia; species Thecocarcelia acutangulata. The sequence goes on along the minus strand of OU612094.1, from coordinate 29,962,976 downwards.
GTTCTTACCTTACTAGTATGTATCTTAAACAATATATTAAGCGTTTACACTTTCGTTCTTTGACATCTGGCAAGATTTCATTTCCGTAAAATTTATTTTTTCAAAGTTTTGGCAGAAATAACTATATCACAATGAATTCATCATCTAAAAGTATAGTTTTTCATTGCAACGTAGTATTTTTAAGTACTGCTGTGAACAAAATCACAGTTGTTTAATAGAGTACTTATAAAAATCGTTTAGACTTCGTATGGGAAATCTCGTCAAAATCAACTAGATTTGAATCGGAATCCTGTAAGTACTCGGTTTGGCTTAGGTGTAAATGTCCTATTAGTATCTTAATAGATTTTGTGCAATGACTTTCAGAGAATTACTGTGGCAATTTTCTTTCGCTACAGATGCTTTTGATTAAACTCCAGTAAAATTTTATTAGTTTTCATTACAGATAAATGTAGTTAAATAAAAAATTTTATTCACAACAAATACATTTCAGCAGGAAATAAAAGCAAACCATCAAGAATTGAACTTCGCCGTATCTCGGTGTTGATGGCTTATTCTAAAAAGTATATTTTAAACAAATGCTCTCCAAAATCGAGTTTTTTTTTAACTTGATTGCAAAAGAATAACCACTTAATTTTAAAATGAAATTGACGATATTATATAACGTATGAAAATCGCGTGATTTCAAATCGTTGCACTTATCAGTCACACTACAGAGATAAATTCCGTTTGCAGGGGAAATTTAATCCGTGTTTTGTTCGTTGGAGAACTGAACAAATTTTTCAAATGACATCATTTTTAGTTTTATGTGGTGTTTATGAGAAACGAATGAGTGACACGTCTAGAACACTCAAAATATTAACGTGATGTTGATGGAACACAGACGAGCAACTTGTCTAGAAAATTTGTATGCAAGTTACTCAATTTTTCGAGTGATTTCCATACATAATTTTTTAGACGAGTGTTCGTCTGTGTTCTATGAACAGCACATATATTATAAAAATTTTCTAGACGAATCACTCGTTCATGTCCCATAAATACCTACTACTACTGACCTGCTTTAATTCGCAAGAAACATTTATTTATATATTTAGTAACTATACAGTTGCAAAGTAAATTTGCCAGGAATAGAATGCACAGTATGGGCGGGGTGACAAAGACCATATGCCCAAGATGGTATTAACAGTACACGTGTAGCGTGTATGCCTTCACATAGGAAGTTGCAGCGTGGTTAATAACGAAATACTGCTAAAAAACTGTAATCCAATACAGTTAGTTGAGGCAAATCGTTAACCAGTGCGAGTGAGACGCAAAACTCTCGAAGACCGAACAATAAAACAACAAACCTGACCGCACTTAAGAAATAATTACGATGACGCTAGAGCTGTTCTTCAGCCCAAAGATGCTTTACGACTGTCGCAAGAAATAAGACAAGAATAAATATAAGGGTGAATCTGCATGATTTCTGCTGATAAGATAGGTGAGAGATCGTAAATAGTTGCACTTCACAAAATGTGCAAAATTGATTATATTTTCCTTTTTTCTTTTAAACTCTTTGAATTCATTCATCTTATTTATTATTGTTTTTCTACTCCTGTTTGTTTCGAATAAAATAATAAATATGAAATAAAATATTTGCTTGGCTTATATGAAGGGAGATAGTCAGTGTCAGGAACTTACTTCTGCCCGCCACTGTATATAAACATTTCTTTTGATAGATCATCTCTTATGTGATGCATATAAAGGTATGAGTATTGCGACATAAATAACGTCTAAATTATGATCCCATCATCAGCATAACAATTACTTACGCCGATACTCGGTAAACGCAGATGAGGAGCAAAGCTTTGTAAACATATACTAAGAATTGGCATCGCTAATGAACTTTATATAAACTGGCGCTGATGTGGCTTGGGGAAAAATTCCGGCAAATCAACGACTCTCATCCAAGACTTTGGTTAGGCCTACAGTCAAGTTTTGACAACGAAGAATGCAGTTCAAGTTTTTTTTCGAATTTTTAATACCCAAATAAATTTGACCAGCGCCGAGCACACAAGGGTTAACTACTGTTGATTGCGGTGTACTTACACCCTCTTCTTTTTCTGCAAAATCGGAAGGGCATAATTACTATAATTTAAGGCAGATTTTGTTTCACTTTTTGTTGTTGTTTCCAGTTTATTTCAAAATAAAACTAAGTTTAAAATAAAATCAACTAAAGTGATATGAAAAATTATTTAGCCAAAAACGTTGACTGAAAAAAATCATTTTTTTTTAATTTTGGATTTTTGTTAATAAACTTTATTATAATGATGTTTTTTTTTTTGGTTTTTTTGCTTTTTTAATTTTTATTAATTTTTGTTTTATTTTTAATCTTAAAGATAAGGCGCGAAGGTGCTTAAAATAAGCTTGTACTTTTTTTAGTGATATAATCTTTTTATTTATTTATTCCACTTATTTGTTCACTTTTTTCTCATTTTAATTTTTCCAGCATTCTGATCTTTCTCATGCTTTTGTGGTTGTTGTTGTTGTTGTTAATATGCCAAAAATTCCAAAATTTTGTTGTTTTTTTTTCATTTAAATTTTGTTAAAAATTTTGTAATTTTGTAGTTTTTGAGATTTTGAGTTTTTTTTTTGTCCTGGACTTACACCGAGAGAATATTATCCAAACATGGCCGAGAGTTTTTTTTTTGGTCGAGATTTTTTTTTTTTTTAATTTATTGTTTTGTATCCAAAAAGAGTTTTTTTTGTCTAAAATTTTCTTGGAGTTTTTGAATTTTGTCATTTTCATTTGTGTGATTCTATTTACGCGTTTTTCAAGTACAATTTTTGGAAATAATGAAATAAAATTAAGTCAACAAAAATTTTTCAAATAAAATGTAACAAAAGTTTTTAAATATTCTTTGAGTTATTGCCGAAATGGTTTTTGTTTTTAATATTATGAAAAATTTATTTCTTTTTGTTATAACGAAAATGTTAAACGTTTTTCTTTTACAAAAATGCTGCCTGTAAATTATAAATTTTGGTTTTTATTTTCTTAGAGTAGTTTTAAATAAATTTATAATAGAAAACTAGCACACATATTTGGCAAAATGTCATAAATTGGCTTAGTGTTTTGGGCGGTTTAATTTTCACACCAAAATTGTTTAATTAAATTTTTTAAGCCTAAATTGTAATAAATTTTTGTGGTTGTTTTTATAATTATATAGGAACATTACCGAAAGTTTTTTATTTTTGTTTTTTTTTACAATTATTATTTTTTTGTTTTTCTTAAACCTAAAAAGATTTTCAGCCCAGACTTAAACCATTTCATGGCATTTTTTCAAATATGACTAATTTTCTGTATTTAAAGTAATTCATTGTTTTTCATGTATTTAATTGTATTGTCCAAACTGTTTAGTCCAAAATTGCTTGACCGAAACATTGTTCAAATCGAATATAAAATCGTGTTTTCCCTTTTTTTCTGTCAAATATCGTTTTAAGTTTTTTTTCGCAAACTTTTTTGATGTTTCAAGTTTTAACGTTTTTTTTTTTTTTTGTATATCATTTTTTGTGTTATTTTATAGAACTGAAGTTTTCAAAAGCCGAAAGGTTTTTTTTTCCATTATTTTATAAAGATATTAAGCCGAAAAGTTATATATCGAAACTTTTTTCATCTCAAGAGTTTCCCTTTAAATTGTTTTTTGTTTTTAGTTATCAAAATATAGGCCAATCTTAAATACAAAATCTTTTAAATTAAACTGTTTAATACAAAAAATGAAAGTTTTTATTTTCAATTTGTGCATTCTATGTTATTGTTTTTCTTTTTTAGTTTTCCTTTTTTCATACAAAATTTTCCGAACAGAAATTATAAGTTTAGTCCAAATCCTTATAGTAATTTTCTTTTATTTTTGCTGCTGTTATAACATTGAAATTTTTTGTAGCTTTTTCCTATAATAATATATATTAAGAATTATGGCCATTATTTTCTTTCTTATACGAGTAAAAAGTACCACGCTTTGTATAAATAAATACTTCGTTATAAAACTTTTGACAGTGTCATGTTATCGCTCGTGGGTATCAGCTGTTATAGAAAAATGTTATAAAAGTCAAACAAATAATGATTAGCTTAGCATTGGGCAAAAGTCGAAGAGTGCTGAAGTTTTGGACTTTTCCTGAACTGACAGCGTTGTCAACTTTGAAATTTCAAAACGCACCAAAATGGGGGGAAAAAGCGCGTTATTTCAGTAAAAACGCACTGAATTTTGAAATTTTTCCTTTCATTTATAAAACCTGTTTTGTGTTTTAAGAAGTACAAAATTTATACCTTTTAAGCGACTATTATACAATCAAGCTGCGTTAGTGATAGCACCGGTGATAGCACCGCCTGTGGCATGCCATCAAATTCGTTCAATAGCTGAAACATGTGTGTGTCAAACTTGGCCTTAAGATAATGTTACCTTTACAATAATTATAACGATATTTTATCAAATTCATTATTAAGCAATATCATTTAGTTATATTTGCTGTCGACCGAAATCAGATGTTACTTTTACAGAGACACAAAAATTCAACTGCTTAACGTCACCAATATGTATTGCAATATACTGTCGAAAGAATTTACGATTATTTGTGTTACGATCAGTAAAAGTTACAGAATCGCAATACAAGCCTTCTAATTCAATTAGTAGCAATTCTATCAAACATTTCATTTCTGATTTCGTAAGCGGTGTCTTTAAAAGAATTTATTGAATTATACGAAAATTTGCTAGAATTACGAGTACTCGTATAACAAACAAAAGATGAAGGTCAATATTTAATGCAAACATTTTGGGAAAACTTTATTATTTGGTAATTTCTCAATTACCAAAACTGTAACGAATTCACGAGCTGTTATAAACAGGAACTTCACCGTTCAGAGACTGCATTTATTGCAATATTTGACAAACTTGGCTTGATCGTTTAAGCAAATTTTATAAAGCGAAATGTTAATTTTTCTTTCGCGGTTGTCTAATATACAACTAGTTGTATAAATCTTGCTGTTGTATAATATACAACAGCAGGATTGTCTGACTTTGTGCATATAACATGATACGTTCTCCACGTAAAATTAAACGCAAAATTTTTGGACACTTGTTGTTTCTTACATTAAAGCCAAAAGTTGAGTTGAATATGATTTTGTGCCACCGAAATTTAAGAAGCGCACCGAAAATGTAAAAAAAAAAACGCACCACGCAACCACTAAAGATTTTTTCGCACAAATATTTTTAAAAAGCACCAAAAACGTTGCGAATCGCATCGAGTTTACAACGCTGATATCCAGTCGTTTTTCAATTAAGGCCTGCTTAGTAACAGAAGCCAGTAGTTGTTTTGCCTCAAACATAAACTTTATTTATGCATTAACATAAGTTTGCTTTAATATACAATATCAATATCATAAAATTGCTTAAAAAAATACAACTTTTTAAAGCAAGTAGTGGGTGGTAAGCAATTTTTTTTTTTTGTATTACATAAGGCAATTAGAACTACACTTGTGGTAACGACTTTGGTGTTTATATATTAAGTTTCATGTCTGACAGCTTGTTTATTGAAAATATGTTTTTTTTTTTTTTTTGACAACCTGAACACAATTTACCTTCTTTCTTCTATCAACGGCACTGCTAATTTTTAAGTTTTATTCTCACCACATATAATTATACCTTTCTACACTATCAAGGCGAATTCATTATTAGGTAGATCCATCGGCATATATCTCCTCTACCTGCTTTGTCAAGTTTTATCATTCTCTTCTCCTAACACCCACACGATAGAAAAAAAAAAACACTAACAAAGCACGTGTTTTTTATCAGCAACTTTTGACAGTTGAGGTTAAAAATTCACCATTTACACAAACAACACATCTGCAATTTTTTTTAGTGTTGTATTGTTGCAGGGAAGCACCTACCTTGTTTATTGTATCATGTACACTATCTTCTCTTTCAGCCCGCTTTTATTACTTAGCGTCCACAACTGCGATAATATCTGAGATGAGAACGTCAAATTCAATCGCAGAGAGAATTCTGTTACGTATAGACTTAAAATCAGTGTTATCGCAGTCTTATAATAATTTTTATGAGAGCGTTCTTATGAGAAATCTTATGGCAACGTTCTTATAATAAGAGCTGTCAAAAAAGCCATTGTGTGTGTGAGTGTTTGTTTACAAAAAGACGCCATTGGAATTTTATCGATTTTTAGTTTTGCAAAATATCTTTAAAAAGACCCTTTTAAATTGAAAATAATTTGTTTTTATGATTGATATTGTAAAAAATGTGCACATATACAAAATTTATACAATATTCTATTGATCGCCAAGATGTGTTTTCTTCTCGGCTTTCAATGAATTATGGATTCTTGTAAGATTAAAAACAATACGTATACTCCTTGTGAGATATGAAGATGGACATAGAGAAATTCGCTGTCTCATTCTGCCGACGTTTTCTCAGATATTATGTCAGAGTTAATCGCAGTTTTAGACACTAGGTTAGAGTGAAGCATATTTACTAAATGTCACTCAATATATGACAGTTATGCTGAAATTCTTATGTATGTATATCTTATTGATTTACATCTGTAAACTAGACTTGATGAGATTTTTTGTGTTTATTCTAGCTCAAGATTGTTGGATATTCCGTTAGTAGATTATTGTATCAAATATATAAAAATAGTTAATCCACCCTTAGAACACTGTGCTAAAGCTTTAATAACACTAAACTTTCAAAGCTTTTATAAGCTTTTGTAATGACACTGCCAGGCTTATTTCTACAAATTCACATACACTGAACAAAATTAATGGCCATAATTTTTAAACATACATAAATCTTAAACCGTCGTTTAAAAAAGTATATAAGAAATGTGTGTTGTATTAATAATGCAATTAGTTTGCCTGGATTTCTTTTCTAAATAAAACATAAACTATATATTGAAATGAAAAATCAAGTAAAATATATAAATAAATATATATATTTTTTGTATTTTATGGCTTATACATATAAAATTAATGTTTATGCAATTTTATTTCCTTATTTGTTGTGTATTAGATTTTCTGTTTGTTGGTAGTATAACTTTTGAATTTTTGTTGTTGGGGGGTTTAGTTAAATTGGGTATAGTTTTGTTAAATAAAAAATAAACATAAAAAATATGATTACATATCAATCCTAATTCTGTAATGAGTTTATTTTTGCTGCTTGGATTGGTATTTATTTTATTTTTGATAAAGTTTTTAATAAAAGCTTTCCATTTAAAAGAAAATTGTTTTTATTAATTATTTTTGTTTTTCGGGCATTGTAACCAATTTTAAATTGTTTTTTAAATAAGTTTCTGTTACTTGTCTATTGTAATTATATAAATAAACGTTTTAATCAATTATTGTTTTAAACATAGTATTAATGTTAATATTTATGGTTAATTGTTTTTGGGTTTTCATAATAAATTTTGTAAAAGTTTTTTTTTTTTTGGTTTTTCTAATTAATCTTACATTTAAAAAAGCTGCTTAAATATTTCTATATATGTAAAATTTATCAATTAATTTATATACTTAAATTATCGTCTAGTTATACTTTCATTAAAAGTTAATTTACTTTATATAAATATGGTATTGGTTTTAGTTTTTTGCTTATGTTAGTTAACAATTTTTTAAAAGTTTTTATTATTTCTGGTGCTAACAAATTATGATCGTTATGAGGCTGTTACTTTTCTTTGAGCCGGACATTTTCGGTTGCATTATTGTTGAGATGCGTTTGTTTGTAACATGAAGTGTTTTTTTAATTGGTTTTTTTATTTTTATATTGTATTTATTATTAAAAATATTACTGGCACTATTGTTGACAACTTAGGTTTATTGTTAAATTTTGTTTGAAAAATGTTTGAAAATGAAAATCTATAAAAACGTCCAATTGGTTTTGTTGGTTTACGAACTGAAATAATTGAAATTATAAAATAATATTAATATATTCTATTTAAATATATTGTTTTTTGTTATATCTTTTAGGTTTTTCATTTTTCTGAGTTAACGATTTTTTTAGTGTAAAATTGGCGAGGTATATAAAAAAATATTAAAAGTTGTGAAATTTGTATATGAAATAGTTTTCAAAGAGCTTTAAATATTTCAAGGTTTTTGAACTTAAAAATTTTGTATTGCAAACTCTTAAATATTTTTCTTGCTATATGCAGCCCAATAATTACAAAGCTGATATTATTATATATCATATGAAGAAGCCTAGCCATTTTAAACTGGGCAGAATCTCTGTCGAATATGAGAAAACATGTTCTGTTTAATTTTAAATCGAATACAAATTCGTTTTGATTATTTTAAGTTCTCTTAGAAAATATTTTTTTATATACTTGGCATTAATTTTTTAAAAAAATATTAACATATTAGTTGTTTTTTTTTCTCTCTTCATTTTATTGAACATTAAACTTAATAAAACATTTTGCATTTTTAAATTTAACTTAAAGTTTTGTTGTTGGTTAATAAATAAAATAATAAAGATGTTGTTAAACATAAAACTTGGTAACATTTTTTCCGTCCCTGTTTTTGGAAGTAAAACCCCAGAAAGAAAATACTCACTATATGGCAGCAGTACAGTTAAGTGTTTAGTAAATATTTTCTGAAAAAGGTGTTGCTTCATAAAAAGGGCGGAAAACCCTGGTTTTTGGAACCCTACCATTTTTCCCCGTTTCTTAAAAAAGGCACATAGGTTCCTTGGTCTATTGCAAATGAATTGGCTTTAATGATTGTTTTTATTGTTTTTGTTTTTATATATATAGTTTGTATATATATAGACTATTGTAAAATATAAAATACCTAAGGCTTTTTGTGTTGTTATATGTTAATATTTTAAAAAATGGCTGGTAGGTTTTTCTGTTTTCTTATTTTCTTTATTTTATTCATGCTTAATTATTTTGTTTTTATTTTTTAACTTACTATTAGTTTTTTTAATATATGTATTTTTTATTCGTATTATAAACCTATGTATATATATATTAAAATATCTGATCACATTTGTTTGCAGTCTCTGTTTATATATATTTTTTATTTTTATATATTTTTTTTAAAAGATGTTTAATTATTTTTTTTAGATTTGTTAATTATATTTTAAATATAATTTTTTCATATACAATTGCTGTATATGAAAGAGTTGTTGGTTTGGTTTAAAAGTAAATTAAAAGTTTTGAAGAAATTATAACAAGTTACTCGTTGTTCTTATAAATCGTAGAGTAAATTGCGTTTTTCGTTTGCTTTTGTTTTTTACTTTAAGTTGTTTTATTTTCAAGCAAAAATTTCTGTTTTACTATTTTCTTTTAACGTTAAGATTTAAATTGCCCAGTCTTGTGGCAAAAGGATTTTTTAACTCAATATTTTTATAATTCAATTGGGCTATTGTTTATTTTATATTTTTATTATATAAATTCGTTTACTATGGCTTGGTTTTTTGTATACTGGTTTCTTATCAAATGTTATTTCGTGGAGAATTCCATATTCAGATCGTTTGTTTTTTCCTCCAGATTAGCGGCGTACGACAACCTCATATACTTTGGTTATTGCTTGTTTTAAACATAAAATTCATTTTATGCCAATTGTTTTGCAGTTTGTATTTGTACTAAGTTTTGTTTGACGGTGTATTTTAATTACTCCCCGTTTCCCACAGAGAACAATTCAAAAATACACACACATTAAAATTAAAAATATAAATCACTGGGCTATTGTTTGTTATTTTTTTTTTTTGTATTTGCTAATTGGTTTTATAGATTTTAACTATAAAGACTATTGTAATTTTTCTAAGTGTGAGTTGTAACCAAAATTGTTTTTGTATATTGATGTTGCCAGCTAATCCTTACAAAATGCTTAACGTTTTTCTACGTTTTTGGTTTTTTCTTCGATGTCCTTCCCCCGATTTGTTGTATGTGTGAACTTAAACTTTTTATTGAACAAAAACATAAAAGCTGTTTTAAAAAGTTTGTAGATGCTGCTATATTTTATAAAATTTAGGCAACATGTTTAATAACGGCAACTTAAAGATCTCCCTTTTGCCAAAGCCCAGGCCATTTAAATCTTAACTTTAATTTGTTTTCAATTTACTCTATCTTTAATATTCGATAACGCAATTTTAATTGATGTTGATTGATTTTTGTAAACAATTGTTGAATAATTATTTGTTAAAACAGAAATGTGTGTTAATTAAGTTAATTAAAATGTTTTTATCACTTATTTTGCAGAAAGACTTTTTATGATATGCTTCAATTGGTCTTTCTTTAAAATTCTGTTTTTCTTAAAAAAAAAACTCAAAAATTAAAATAAAAACTTTAAAAAGTTGTGTGGCTTAATAAATTAAATATTCAAAATTAAATGAAATTTTAACTGAAATACAAAAAAAAAAAAAGTTTAAAATTTCAAGTTGAAATAAAAACTTATTTTTAAGTTTCTATTTCAACCTAAAATTTTAAAAATATTTTTTAAATACTTGTTTTTTTTATATTTATAAATATAAAAATATATTTATCTTATATATCTTCGTATTTGACTATAAAAATTGAAATTGGGTTTTTGTTTTGTATTCGTATATAAAAATTGTACTATAAATTATTCCGGTTTTTTTATGTTTAAAACGCTTAGATTTGTAGCAAATCTCAGCGTTCATTGACTATTGCAACTTAACTGGCTTCGATAAGTTTTAACTAAAAATAGTTAAAATATTAACTACTTTTATTTGTCTAAATAAAAGTTGTGGTAATTCTCAAAACTAAAAATGTTAAGAAAATTTATTATTATTATTATTATTTTATTATACAAGGAAAAACATTTTCAACTAAGGATGGCTTAATATATTAACTAAACGTTGTTTAAAGACAACCATTTTCTTTTGGCGAAAATTGACTTTAGAAGTCGTTGATTCTCAGCACAATTCTATTGATATTGTCTTTAGTAAGTGTAGATACATATAACTGAACAATTTGTATATATAATAAAAAATACTTTGTTGCTGGTTTGTTTTAAATAAAAAATATCACATTCGAGTTGCGAATGTTTCCCTGGCTATTGTTTGTATGAAATAATTTCAAAAATTGGCATTTGGTTTTTGAGTATTTGGTTTTTTATTTTGGCTGTGTTTTTTTTCGGTTTCTTTAAATCGATTTTACATCAATGAACGTTATTATTCGATTTTTAATGCAACGTTTTTTTTTTTTTTTAATTCGGTTTTATTTTCAATGTATATATATCAATTGAATTTTTGTTAATTTGATTTAGAATTTAGGAGCCAAAAGTTTTTCTTATTGTTTAAAAAATAACTTTTTATTTGCACGATGTGGCCGGGTACAGGATCAGTAAGTGAAGGAAGGAAATTTTGTTTTTGTTAAGCTGTATAGAAACGAAAATAATATTCTTCCAAGTACTAACATTATATATGAATATATGTAAATTTTGAATATACCTAATTTTTTGCATTCGACATTTAATTGCATCTAATTTTATATGTTATTAACGATAGATCGTGATTGTTTGGTGAACATTTAAAATAGTTGAATCAATTTAAAGTTTGAATATTGTGTTATATACAATAAAATTTCGAGATTTTTGTATTATTTAAATACTTAAATCTGCTTCATTGCAGAAAAACTAACAAAGAAAGCTAATAGTGTCAGAAACTCTTATAAGATTGCAATCATTTCCCATTGATTTGTAAAAATTAAGAGTGATATGTGCATAAAGACTCCTCTTTGGCTTTCAGTATTCACAAGCATTATAATTTCTATATTTTTTAAGGATATGCTATGTATCCCCAGAATTCTTTATAATTGAAGTTTTCTGTGATGTGTTCATATCACAAGCATAATGAAATTGTTTATGAAAACTACTCAATTTTTTTTAGTGAGTTCTATACAAATAGTTCAGAAAAGTTGCTTGCTCGTGTTAAGGAAATATTACATTAGTTTTGAAAGTGTTAGATTTGACCCAAAAACGTATTTTTTAATTGATTTGAATGAAGTGTTGTTATTTTTAAGACAAGAACTTTTTAAAATTTGTATATCTGCGAATTTTTTAAATATTCAAAAAAAATATTTTAGCAATAAGGAAGTTTATATGATAAATATGTACCCAAAGTTTCTCAAATATGCCTTAGATAATGTGATGTATCTACAATACAAGCAGGAGACTTGTCTGAAAAATTATTGAGTGCTTTTCATATAAATTTTCTTGGCAATTCAATTGCTTGATTTTTTACGCTTATGGCGTAAAAAGTATATTAAAACACTTTCTCAAAATTCGTCTATTTAATTTTGCATGTCGAAGCACTTTCATAAAAATTTGGAACACTTACTAAAATTTTACCTTTCTACATAAAAATTACTTATCAAAATTGTACTATGGAACTGCATTTTTTTACTTCGTTTTAGGCTTACAAGGCTAAAGATTATTTGAAGGTAGAATGCCTATATATTCTCTATTAAAATACACTGAAAGTAGTTTTAAATTTCCACAGCACATCATTAAAAAATGTTTAGCTGGCAACACTTTAGCTAATACTGAAAGCTTTTTTGTCACTAAAAGCTATTTTAATACTGAAAATTTACCTTTCTACATAAAAATTAGCTGTTAAAATTGTATTATGGAATTGCGGGCTTTTCTTCGTTTTAGTCTTACAGTTCAAGATAATTTCACTAAAAGCTATTTTAATACTGAAAATTTCCCTTTCTACATACAAATAAGCTGTTTAAATTGTATTATGGAATTGTGGGCCTTTCTTCGTTTTAGTCTTACAGTTCAAGATTATTTGAAGGAAGGTATCTATAGAATATACTTAATAAAGAATTTTTTTACTACATTGAGAGTAGATTTAAATTGCGACACCGATTTATTGAAATAAATATGCCCAACTGGCAACACTTTAGCTAATACGGAAAGCTTTTTAAAAGCTTTTTTTTGCCGCTAAGAGCGTTTTCAATACACTGTACAAAATGAGCAAATAAAACGTTATTTTTCATTCAAAATGTTGTGTTGTTTATATTCAATATGTTTTACTTTTTATTATTATTATTATTATTTTTTTTTAACAAAAAGAAAACGTTGAAAACTTTTTTTTTTTAACTAAAGATGTTTAAAAATACTTTTATCGAAAAAAAATGTCAAAAATTTAATTAATTTTATATAACCAAAAACCATGTTAGAATTGTGATATATGTTTCGAATCATATCACAAATCTACTATTGCAGTTCAAACTGAAAAATAAAATATAAAGTAAAATATTTTATGCTGATGTTATTGATCCCACTTGCTGAAGTGTTTGTAAACCGTGGCGTGGTTACGTTTTTGTTTGTTCTATTTTTGCGTCCAAATAAGTGATAAAAATGTTTCTTTTTTTTTCTTTTGAATTTGTTCTAAAAAATGTTCAAAACGTTAATTTTGATTAATTTGATTTGAGCCGAATAGTATATTTTTGCATGAATAATTTTGAATCGCGTTTGCTACTAAAAAAACGCAATTGTTTATATGTATTTGATATATTTTGCTTGTATTTATCGAAACTTTGTCAAAAAGTGAATTTCTAAAGAAGATATTTTTGTTCTTTTTTTTTGATTTTATTATTTCCAAAACTGCTTTTTGAATTTTTCTTAGATTTTGTTTTTATTCCATTTTACAAAAATGGAATTCATTTAAGCAATTTGTGATCAGACCTTTTTTTTTTAGATAAACTTAGGATGCTTAAAAAACTTAAAACGTTTTATATATTATATTATTACTTTTTATTATTATTTTTGAAATTTCTAAATTTGTTTAACTTGATAAGCCAAAATTGTTAGTTTTTATCTTGATATATATGCATTTCTCCTGGGAGCTTTTTCAAATTTTTTTTTTTCAGATCCAATTGTTTGTGAAATCCTTACGGGGAAAATGCCCGTCACTCAGTTCTCTGATTCGATCATAATTTGTACTTGTTGAGGAAGTTTGTTGATGAGGAAAAGAATTAACAACTTTTAAAAAATTGTTAAGTCCTGGCTTAATCGTAGATATATATATTTTTTGTTTTTGATTCAGTGATATTTTTTGTGGTGTGTTTAATTATAGAAAGAATGATATTAATATAAGTTATGACTATATGATTTGAGATTTTTCTTAAAATGGCTGGTATATACAGTTGTTTCATTAATATATACTTTCAGTGTATTAGGTTCTAGGTGCGGCCCAACACTACACAAAGTGGTTGAAGGGCCGTTTAGAACGTTTTAATTATGCTGCTGAGTTGCGTAAATTTTTCATTAAAACAAGATTTGTCTTTGAATAACGAAAAAAATAACTTTTTTCAAGCTTTGCTGAGTAGGTCATTTTGGCCACTTTATTTTATGGTTATATCCGGTTTATTTCCTTAGTTTTGTTTTGGCTGGTATTGTATTTTGAATTGATCGTTATGGTGAGATTTCTTAAGAATTTTCTTTAAATGGAAAACTTGTATCAATTACCTTAAAAAATATTTTTGGGTTTCTTTGTTTAATATTTAAGACATTTAATAAAAAAATTATTATTATTTTTCTTTTTTTTTGGTTTTGTATTAAATATATTATTTTTTGTTGTTGAGATTTTTATTTTTAAACTAAGGTAATATGCTGTGTTTTGAAGACGGAAATTCTAGTTATTATTTTACTTCCTAATTTGCTGTTGACTTGTATTATTTTCTTTTTGTCCAGTTTTAACAAATGGAGTTTGTAAGTTATGTATCGGTTCAGTCAGATGTTCAAATCGTGTTACTTTTCGGCTATAAAGTGGCTTTTTGGTTGTTAGTATTATAGTATTTGTTTTTGGTGTTCAATGCTTTTAAGCTGTACCCTTTTTTCTTCAAGTGTAAACTGTATTTCCTGAGCTTAATTATTTGAAAGCTTTTTTTTTTTTTTGTTAACGTAATTAGAAAAACTTTTCTCAGACTATTGTAAAGACCGGACCGGCAAAGGGAAGATCGAAAGATGGAATTTGAAAATAAACTGAATTTACGAAAGTTTTTATTGAGGAAGTAAACATTAGTATCTTTTTTATAAAAAAAAAATTTCGTGTTTGAAAAGTTCTTTTTGCACAGATTTCTATACAAAATTTGTCTAATAAGAGCGTAATATGCAGCAAATATTTATCTGTAGATATATAATGAATTAAACTTATTTACTTTATTAGTTTCTAATAGAAATGAGTGTAAAAAAAAGCTTGTTTTTTGTATTGAAGAATGTTATTAGAACATTTTTCTTTTAAATTCTCAATGATTTATTAAAAATATTGGGATATAAAGTTAAATGTATGAAAATATTTTTCAAAAGTTTCTAAGTCTACTGACTACCCTGATCGCTTTTATGAAATATCATCATATAGATAGCTAAGAAGCATAAAAAACAAGCTGCTTGTAAGCTTTCTTTGGATATATATTTAAAACGTTGGAACTTTTAATTGAAAACTTTCTTATTTTAGGAACGAAAACAGGAAAACATAACGTTGCAGTCTAGTGTAAGTAACTTCGTTTATTTTCCTAGTTTTTCATGGAACCTAAGAATTTTTTTGTTCCTTAATTATTATGTTTTCTTGTTACTACACTCTCTTGACGTCTACATTGTCTAAGAGCTAATGTGCAGAAAATTCAAAATCTATTTCAGTTCTATATTAGGGAAAAGAACCTGCTTAAATCTTGCTAAAATATATGTAAACAACATTTATGTATTTGAAACCTAAACCCAAGGGTGCCCAACAGTTCTATATGGAAGAGTAAACACCAATACATTGAAGGAAAAACAAATTTTATTTAATAAGCAAAGCATGTGCCAGTGTTGTTGCTTTGCACTTGTGTGTGTATACACACATGTGCATATCAAAGCTCACAATATATAAGTGCTTATACAAAAGCAAATGAGCACTTAGCGCATGGGGCTTGGGCACTCCTGCCTTAAACGTTTGTGATGTTTATTTAAAGCGATCACACTTAATTTGCAAAAATGAGCCTCTATGAAAACGGAGAGAATTTAAGGTCTTAAATGATCTTGGCTTTATACAGGCTGAGAATTTTTCATTAGTTGCTGTATACTAGAACTTTTGATATTATGTTTCAGTGTTACAAGCAGCCAACTTGTTAAGAACTTTAATCCGCAAAATTTTTTGAGTTGTTAAAATTATAAGAAAAATTCTCGTGTATTAAGAGCTAATGTTTTTTTGTAAGAAAACAAAAATTATAAAAATATTAAAATATACATTAGGTGTGTTCCGGTTGAATAATGAAACAGTCTGAAATATTCTAAGGTTGCCCAAAAGCTTTGCACGTAACAGAGAGATTTTTTTTAATTCCATGTACAAAGTTGTACGAATTCTTTCTTTGGGTAACTTTAAGCTAAAATTTCATAATCAGCTGGCTTTTGTTTACATATATATGAAACTGTAAGTAGGCATATAGTATAAAATTGCGAAAGAGTTGCACTTAATATTGTTTGTGCTTTTTCGAGAAAAGATGAGAGTATAATTTTTTTTCATTTTCTGTACAAAGTTGTATGAACTTTTTCTTTTGAGTAAGTTTGAACTAAAATTTTATAGTCAGCTGTTTTTTGTTTACATCTATATAAAACTTCATGTAGTCACGAACTATAAAATTGACCAAACGAGTTGCACGTAACAATTTTTGTGCAACTTAGAGAGTAATTTTTTTCATTTTCTGTATAAACTCTTCTTTTTGAGTAAGTTCGAACTAAAATTGAATAATCAGCTAATTTTTGCTTACTTATATGTAAAACCGCAAATAGCGGTTAAAAATTATTGCAATTGAATGCAAAATAAGTGGTTATCGAAACAAATATAAAGTTGTTAAGAGAACATGAAGTGATAACTTGGCTCTCCATTTTATAAATATGTATTAAAATTACTTTTTACAGCTGTTGCCAACAATGCAAATATGTTGTTTTTATGATGTCAAGCGTTTTAAGCGTCTTAAATCACTAAAACATATTTTTTACTTAAAAAAGTAGGTAGGTTTTTTTTTGCATTCCGGCAGTTTTGAGTAAAATTTACAAATTTATGGAATAATTTGCTTTTTAATCTTATTAGTTCGAAGTTGTATTGTGGAACACACCTATTGTTGCTGCACATTATATGAAATAAAAAAAATCCTCTGTAGGATTAGTTCCGATTAACTCAAAGCCAGTAATGAAATTTGTAAATCCAAGCTTTCTTAAAAAAGCATAAAAGCAGAAAAGTGCAAAAGCTTCGAAGCTATCCACATAGAAAAAGTTACACTTAATGCGTTTTCCTGAAAGCAAACAGTTTTGTTTAATTAGTAAACCGTTCAAAATTCTAGAATTTTCGTAATCATAATGATAAAAATTTTGTGGACTTATCCAAAATAAATGAAAGTTACGATGAAATATATTTTTTTAAATGTTTGAGTTTTTAAATCGATTTTACTTTCAAATTTCTATGCTTGAAAATGTGAACCTAATAAATTTGTATTCGTTGAAAGGTTAACCAATATATTTATATTTTAACTCAAAAATATGTACATAAGTATATATGAAAAACTTTCTGAAAACGATTAAAAAAGCTGGCCTAGAGAAATTATTTCTATAAGAGTTCTACTGTGTGAGCAGAAATACAAGAGATTTTGAACAACTTTTTCCTACATACACAGAAAAAATTATAGCTAAAATAAAATCCACAAAACTTTGTCATTATTTGTAATTTGAAAAAAATTACCTTGGATATTGTATTTTGCTGTTGTTTAAAAAATTAGTTGCTTTTGATCAATAATTATTTTTACTCAACTTTTGTTTGAATCCACAAATTCCTTTACACGTCCGCATTCAAACAATTTATTAATTGATTCAGTGCGTTTGTTTATTACAAATGAAAAATAATTTTTTTTCTTTATTAGCGTTAATCTATTTCTTTGTAATTTTGTGAAGTTGAGAGGCGCAAAATTTCAATTCAATTCCAGTTATTTTTACTCAACTTTTTTTTGAATTCACAAATTCCTTTACACGTCCGCATACAAACAATTTATTAATTGATTCAGTGCGTTTGTTTATTACAAATGTAAAATAATTTTTTTTTCTGTATTAGCGTTAATCTATTTCTTTGTAATTTTTTGAAGTTGAGAGGCGCAAACTTTCAATTCAATTCCATTTTCTGAATGTTAATAATAAATTATTAAAGAGGTTATTTTAAAACCTAGCAATCAAAATCAAAAAACTTCGTGTTTACATATATTAATGGAAGACCTACGTCCCCCAAATCGAACTCCATTACATTTCTATTTTTGTAATGACCTTGAATTTATTTCTCAAGCAAGTTCAAATAGTTTTAATTCATAAAAAAGAATTTGTTTTCATGTGCAATAACGATAATTCGCTGAATGAATTAATAAATTGTTTGAAAGGTATACCCGGACTCAAACAAAAGTTTAGTAAAAATAATTATTGACCGAAAGCAAAATTTTTTTAAACAACAAAAAATCCAGAGTTATTCTTTTGATACACAAATTACTTTTTCAAACAAAAATTTGATTGATTTTATTTTTACTTAAAATTTTCTGTTATTTCTTTTAATAAAACCATTGTTGAGTAAATATTCAGGTATGTGATGGAACCAATTGAAAGTGTGATAGAACCACGTAGATTCTGAGATTTTTTTAAGTTTTCAATAACATTCTTTTAAAACAAATCACACCGGTAAATCAATTTTGAAAACGCATCATTTTAAGAAAAAGCTTGTGATACATCATATATTCTATATATTTTAGAAAAATATATAACTTCGTAAATACTGTTTATTCTTCAGCTTTTGTTAAAAATTGTTGATTTCTGGTTTAATTATGATTGTATTTTGTATAAAAGCGTGACTATCAAAGTGCAATAATCAAAAATTTGTTCATTAAGTATTTTCAAAATCGAACGGTTTTCATTACACCTTCTTAAGCGACATATTTCAATATATAATGTATATCTCACATAGCTGTTTATAATTTAAATCATTTAATATTTATGACGAGTTATGAACAGCTTTTTTATATTATGACAAAGGAGATGAACTTATTTCATCACACGTATTCTTTTTTGTAAAGCGATTCATTTTCAAAATTGATTTCCATCACATATCTACATTATTTTATAAGAAGCTCAAATCAAATTTGTGGAATGATGGATAATGTTTTCACTTCTCGTGCTTTTATCTTTTGGACCAATTTAATGCGTTTTTTTCCAAAGTATACAACAGCTCATATAAGAGAAGCTATATCGAAAAGTCCTCCAAAAAATTTGTACAGATTTTTCATTAAAATATTGAAAGCAAATCGGCTTGAAACTACCAAGTCCTTATCAGTTTATCAATAACTGTAGATTGAAAAGAAATCAAAATTGTTTTGCCCTGACTAAGTTCACGTTGCTCTCTTGCCTTAAGCTCAAAACAAATGGCTAAAGCTATGTACACACAGTTGTCAGATGTTACAAAATTGTAAGATCTGGCAACATGCTGACAATGTGGTGACAATGAAAAATTGTCCGGCAGAAGTAAATTGTGTGTTCAGAGTCTGAACTTCAGACGATCGTAAGATAATCTTACAATTTCATTGTCAGACTATGATCTGACAAATAATTCATCTGACAATAAAAATTGTCAGTTCACTTGGTTGTCAGATTGTTAGACGATAAAACTTGCCAGACATGTTGTAAGGCATTGCCACTTAGTATATCAACAACCATCTATTTGGCAGTGTTGCCCATCAAACTTTTTTCTGACAATGATGCCATTGTCAGGTGCATTAATTTTATACATCTGACAATTAAAACTAAGCTTACAATGCCAGCCTGGCAATGCCGACGAAGAGTGTTCTCACGATTGTCAGATGCCTGACAATATTGTCGTCTTACAATTGATTGACAATGGTTTTTCTGACAACGTTGTAAGTTAAAAATTGGCAGTTCACATGATTGTAATGCATTTTCAGACAATTTTACTGCCAATATTGTAAGATCTGACAGCCGTGTGTACGTAGCTTAATGGTTTGTCTTATTAAATCTGGACACACTCCTTACAACTGCATAAAATTCCATCTTTCAGTTTTTTCTTCTCTCAACCTTAAAATGCCGGTATTGTCTTTGTATGAAAATTTAGAATTTTTCCATTTGGACCTAAAACGTTTTGTATGTGGCTGTAACTGAAATTCGTGAATTTTGTATATTCAAACATTTATGCATATTATACCCAAAAAGTTGTTTGTTTTTATTGTAAATATATTGTTTTAATTATCAAAGTTATTAATTATGAAATAATTTTTAAATACTTTACCCATTTTTAGTTCTTTTTGTTGTTGTTCATGAAGTTCATGCTGTAGTTGTTGTAGTTGGTTTTATGTTGAAATCGTGTTATATATATTTTTTTAGTTGAAAAACTCACCAATTTTCGTAAACTTGTCTTGTTTTTGTGAATTTTTCTCTTAACAATTTTGAAAAAAGAAATCAATCCAAAAATTGTGATCTTTATAACGATCGATGTAACCATAATACCCGATTATTTCTAACAGTGTATAGGAATGAGTATATTAATGGTGAGTGTAAGTTTAAATGATGAGTGTAATCAAAAAGATAAAATAGAGCGATTGTCATGTACATATGTATGTATAAGGTGGATGCCAGATCGTAATAAATGTGTCTAGAAATAAAGGCGGGAAATTTGTTTGCCGAAAAGATAATGAAATTTGTGAAAGAAAAAGTAAAATAAAGCAGTTTAACACAGATTTTCGCTAAAGTTATATTGTAATATTTAGCTAAACAGCGAAAATCTGTTTGTATTAATTTTGAAACCAAATCAAACACAATAAAAATAGCTTTTTAGTTTTTGTTTTAAAAATTTTTTATTATTTTTTTTTCCAATTATTTGAGTAATATGTTAGATGTTAAATTGTTTCCAATTATTTTTTATTGGGCGTTTTTAAGTATAATTAATTTGTATGGGGTATGACTTAAAATTTAGAGAGTTTAATAAAGTAGGATTTAATATATTTTAATTTAATGAAAATAATAAAATGAAATTAGAATCATGTATTGAGCGGCTAATGTGTTTATATTAACAAATTCTTTTATTAAATAGTTGATGTTAATATATATATGTATGTAAATATGATGAATGAATGTGAGCTGTTTTAGGCTTTGTACTGCTTTTAACTGTTTGTCTTAACATATAACCAAAAGTTAAAAAAAGTAGTTAGTTACTTTTTAACTTTTAGCGTTTACAAGAGTAGTATTTTTTTGAATGGGATTTATGTGGTTAGGTTGCATAGCGGTGTTTCACATAGTTGCATTTAAAATGAGGCTTTAAAATATTAAAGAACTGTGCTGAGCTCAGCAACTTTGGCAAAATTTCATAGAATTTTTTTGCTCGCTTGTTACTTTTACTTGAAAAATAAAAAAGTTCTAAAGTTCTACTGTAAATTATCTAAAATATCGTAATTTAGGTTATGTTTAACAGGTTGCTATCTGTTGCATAGCCAGTGGCTGTTACTAGGGTAAAATTTCAGGTTCCTATCCATTGCACAGCTAGTGGACTTGGTTAAAATTTGCTCAAGTTGTGATGCCTGAGTGTGGTATGTACTTAGCCGATCTATATCTTGTTTAGTTCAGAACCAACCTGAGGATTGGATAAAATATTCCGATCCGCTTACATCACGTTCCGATATTTCTGCCAAATCTTGCAACACCAGTTTGACTAGATAACGAGCTCTTATATAAAATAGAGCTGGACGCCAATAATGGAAGTGCTCAACACTATCTACTTTTTTCTAAAATATAATAAGTTATTCTCATAAATATATTCAAATTTCTGACAGTCAAATACTTGTTGAAAGATGTGGGATTACAGTCAACTAAGAACTAGCATGTTGCAAAAGAGTGTCGACCAGTTTCTTGAAACTAGCCCACTTGGGGCCATTCTTGGTCCCATTGTATTGCAAGATATGTAGCCTATGAGACCTACACATTCCCCGACGGTTCAGATCCAAACCAACTCGAATAAAAAATCCAGACTGTCTGTATCGGTTCGCCCAGAATTAGCGCTGTCATAGAACAAAAAGCCGGACACCGGCGGAGAAAGTGCTCAACACTCAGTTCTTTGTCCCACTCCTTACAACTTCTACAGAAATCATTAAATGGAGGATTTGACCTTCTAGCACGTGCCTTTATATGACAACAATCTTAAAAAACCACTGCGAAAGCATGTAACCTTCGCCGGGGAAAACCGCTCAGGTACACTTAGAAAAAATAAACTGTATAGATGTAGACTGTAAATACTAGAAATTCTTATATAGACAGGGATTGCCGCACGGCAAGAAATAAACTCTTGCCATTTTTAATGCAGAATAGTTTAAATTAAAGGTCTCTAAACACAAATTCCTCCTTCCTCACTATAACAACTTTCTTAGTTGTGGTACAATGCAGTGAGTTAGTAAGGAGAAAGGTAACCAAATTTTAAAAATGCTGGCGAAATTAATATTTAGCTTTATTGCACGTTTCGAAATATGGGTAAAGGTATTATGTATATATTGCGATCATACTCACTCTATTTACGGTATGGCTAAGGTTTTTAAATCTTATGGTACAATGAAGAAATTACGTTGCGATCATAACAGCCTTCGCTCATAATCATTGTTTCCGTCCAAAGAGAAAATAGGCGTAAGTTTGGCGGCACTCCTGCTAGCAGATGTACTATAATAAGGCTCGTGAAGAATTTCGCCGAGCGTGGCAATATCGCAACAAGGCCTTATCATCGAAATTTCTCATTTCGGCCGCAGGAAACTATCGCTGCTGTAGCTTATCTGCTCAAATGGATGTCAGCAGACAGTCACTGCGGACAATTTTGCACCAGGATTTAAATTTATTTAGATATATGATTCCGTTAACAAACGAACTGAATGAATCCTAGAGAATGAAAACGTCTTGATGTGCATTTTTATGTCTGACGAGGCACATTTTGATTTAAACGGCAATGCTAACAAACAAAATTGTCGAATATGGATCAAATACTCTATCAGATGCAATTACATCCACTTCGCATCACAGTGTGGAAACCTTCGGGTTTGCGCCATTTGAAAAAGTATACAGAATTTGCATTAGAGCTCTAAAAAGTGCTGGTATATACAACAGGCCATAAAGAGCAAGTTTTATGTAAAAAATTACAGTTTAAACTACTAACAGGGAATTTGCAATAATTTTCACAGTCTGGCAACTACTTGTAACATTGAAGCGCTCCAAGGTATGCTATGCTTTTTTAAAGAATTCTAACAGAAAACTCCATTTTGAAATACAACTAAGTGTTCATGTATTTTGTTTAATTTTGTACCAAATATATTTTTTTCTTTTTCGAGATAAAAGAATTAAATAAACTAAACGGAAAAAAATTAAAAAACAAACATATTGTAAAATAATTAATTTTTTTTTCTAAATATGTATGCATGTTTTTCGTAAATTTTGAATTTTATTTTTCTTAAATAATAAAAATTTTGCCTAAACGTTTTTATTTTCATTTATTCTTTTCAATTTAATTCCAAAAGTTTTGTGTTTTTTTTTGGTAATCCTTATTATAGAGTTTATTGTTAATATGCCTTTTTTAATTGCCTAAAAGTTTTGCACAAAAGTTTTTTTTTTAATTTAACTATTTTTTAACAAAATTAAAAGAAACTTAATAAAAAAATTTTTAATTTTGTATAAACGCTGCTTTTGACTAAAACAGGCCAAAAATTTAGTAAAAGCTTTGAAACGTTTATTATAAATAATTTTAATTATTTTTTTCTTTTTACAAACTAAAAATAAAATAATAATTTTAATTAATTTAATTTTTTTTTTGTTATCACAAACTCAGTTACATTTGTTAAATACAAAAGGAAAAAAGTTATTTTTTTTTTTGGTTTAACATAAATTTCTATATAAAAATTTTGACAAGGCATTAACAATTAACGAAAATTTTGACAAAAAATTTTGTGTTTTATAATTTTAGTTTAATGTGAAAACGGTTTTTAAATAAACAAAAATGTATAAAAAAAATAATAATTTAATTTTTAAGAAATTAAAATTTGTTTAATAATTTAAAAGTCTTAATTGCTAAATTTTCCTTTTTTAATAAAATTTTTCGTTACGATTTTTTTTTTATTTTTAGTTTTTCAAGAGATTAGGAAACTCACCGTTTTTAAGTTGCATTAGATTTTGCTGAAATTTGGGTTGTTGTGGATTGGACAAAACCCAAATTTCTTTGATAAAAGCCTAAACTTAACTATTGCATATTTTTTCAATTACTTTTGTTTAAGTTCGTAAAGCCAAACATTTTGCCCAAAAAGTTATATTTAAAAGCGGCTTGTTTTTAACTAATCTATTTCTTGATTTCATCTCTTCTTTTGCCAATTTCGTTTACCAATTTATAAAACAAATTTTACACCATAAAATTTTGAGCTTATGTTTAATTAGAAAATAACTGAAAAATAAAACAAAAATATATTTTTCTAAAATGTTTTTTTTTGGACTCCGAAATGGGCTTTTGTGTTCGAAATATCGCTTTTTCAATGGGGCTTTCTCTGGGATTTTTTATCATGAATTGATTGCATATTTTTCTTTTAGTTCTAAATATAATTTTCTGATTTCTTTTCTAGTTGATTTAAGTTAAATAAAACGAAAAACTATATTTGCGATGAGTTTTACGAATGTGCTTGATGTGCTTTGTTGGTAAAAAAATAAAACAGAAAGTCACAGAGTTTTTGGAAAGGCACAAAAGCGTTTTGTATGGCAAGAAAATTTTAATCAAGAATTTAATATCCATTTTTAAACATACAATGTAAGCAGCAAGAAAACTTTTATCTGATTACATTACTTTTGCTGCAAAACTTTTACAAATCTTCAGATGCCTACAAAATTTGTTCCTTTGCATATACTTTGCCAAGTAAAACTTTATTTATCTCGCCTAACAGTATGCAATAATTTTACCATGTTTTATTCTTCTTATTGTATACTACACTTATTGACTCTTTTAGTACTTTTACTTCTAAGCAGCATAAACG
This sequence comes from Thecocarcelia acutangulata, assembly GCA_914767995.1. Classification (NCBI taxonomy): domain Eukaryota; kingdom Metazoa; phylum Arthropoda; class Insecta; order Diptera; family Tachinidae; genus Thecocarcelia; species Thecocarcelia acutangulata. The sequence continues at coordinate 29,937,923 of OU612094.1, read as the reverse complement.
TTTTCAAAAAATTTCCTTTCTGTGACTTAACTGTTTATAAAAATTTTCAATTAATTGTTTATTGATTTTTACATTTCAACAATATTTTTTAATTGAAAACTTTAAGTTTGCCTCATTGTTTTTGTTGTATTGTATTAATTGTTTTAATAAAATTTTGAAAAATAATTTCCCAAAAGAAAACAATTTGGCAAACAGATCCCTCTTAACCCTCCCACATTCCAAGAGTAGATAGTTGATTGGTGATTCAAGATATAATGAAACTAAAATTAAAAAAAAAAAAAAAGAAAACAAAGGTAATAATAATATGTTTTGTATGTTGTGTGTTTTGAATAATAAACATTTTGTCCAATGTCTGCTAAATCGCAGCCTATTTGATGTTCTCAAATGTTAACATTTATGTGCGTTCTTTGAGTCCCACTACGATTTCTCAAAATAAATGTATCCAATACTCATTACGTGCGTTTTATTTATTTTATTTTCAATTTTGAATTCTCAATTAATAATAGTATTTTAGTTTAGAAATAGTAAGTAGCATTTGCCTTATATTTTAGATATAATTAAAGTGATGCAAAATACTCGATTTTTTTAGCGATTTCTATACAAATATCTTATACACGTCGCTGGTTTGTATTGTGGAAACAACACATAGATTAGGTTTGACAGGCTACCAGTTATTGTAAAGTCAGCCCACTTGGGCCCAACCAGGTCCCCTTCAAAAACAACACATAACTTTGTGTCAATTTACGTTTTATTTTTATTTTTTAAATATTAATGGGCATATTCATAAAAATTTATTTGACATGAATTTTAAAAAAATTTTGTATGGAATTTTTGAATAAAAACAATTTATATTTTTATGAATATGCCCATAAATCTTCAAAATGAACTAACACTAGGTACCCAAAAATGTAATTATTGTTTTCCGTATAAATTTAAAAAATATTTTTTGCATGTTTTTCTAAATGCAGGTGGATATTTTGAGCTTTAACTGGACATGACTAAATTAATTTATATTAATTTAGTCATATCCAGTTTTTTTATATTATTCGCACCCTAAAAGTATGCACTATACTACAAGTGCATTATATATCGTTATATAGCCACTACTGAGTCATTAAGTTTCTGATTTTCTTTTCAGTCAAAAAGTAGTATTCGAATTTTTATTTTAAAGTATTGTCTTTATATCAAAGAGTTAAATGGATTTCACATTTATAACCTGAGTACCAATTTGACGCTTTGTTTTCAAAAGAAATATTAAAATTTTTGTGCAAAAACGTTACACCTTTAAGCGCAAATTTACTTTAGGCCACCAGCAATTACATAAAACCATTTAGGAAAAGTGTGCTACATATTTCATCACTACTTTTTATGTATCTATAACATGAACTTATACAAACTCTCGGAGAAAAAATCTAGAGCTAGCAGCTCAACATATGCAACACATTATTCTAAATATTGTATAATATGCTGCTCTTTTTACCCAGCAAACATATCATTACATGCTTTTTCGTAACTGGATTTTTTTAAGTACATACAATTTTCAAAACGGTTTTTATTAACATTATGATACTCAAATTAATTTTGAAAGAGTTTTAATAATCATTTTAATTTCTACTATCTGCCAAGGCATATGGGCTAGTAAATTTTTATTTAAACTTGAAGTGCCAATTTCACGATAACGAAGCTTGTTCGTTCGCACAATTACATTTAAAACAAAAACAACATTCAAAATTTGGTTATTGTTTTAAATATAATTGTGCGAACGAACGAACAGCTGCGTTATCGTGAAATTGGACGGAAGTTCTTCTTAATTATGCTGAACTATTGTAGCTACTGTAACAAGTGTTTGTTAGTGGCAGAAAATGCGAAAGCTATGGAAATCTTATTTAGACAATATGCACTATTTGTTGTGTTGTTGTTTTATTTGCTTTTGAGTGATTTTATGCGCAGTTCTTTATTCGTCTGTGTGGCCTCATGCTCTAGTATTACTAAGACAAGCTTTGGTTTGATGATTAGATTATTTCGAAGTAAAGTACTGCAGTATTTTTGAGAGCAAGGAAGGTTATCGGTGGATGAAGGGTATCGAACTCTCTTGACGCACTGAAGCATCGCTGTGGTATGGGGCATATTACACTGTTTTATCGATACTACAATGGGTTATGCTCTGATGAAATTAAGGAGGTTGTTCCGGAAACTCGCACAATTTTACAAAATATACGTACATTGTCTAGAGCTCATCCATTTGTAGCCGATTGCCCATCGAATCACTTAACGCATTACAGAAATAATTCCTTTTTCAGACTTATGGTTAGTCTGTGGAAGAAGTTGCCTGCAAACATGTTTTTTTTTATCACATTTAACGCTGGAAGTTTCAAGTCAAATGTCCACAAATACTCTCCCTCTTTTTTCCTCCCCATAATCTATTTTCCTATATCCTAATGCCACTGCATTGTAGCAGAGTACTGGTCTAAGACTAAAAAAAAGTATTTAAGAACATCAAGCATTTAAAAATATATCATATCTGTCATTTGAGAAGAATATCCTAAAAAGATTTTTTTTCGAGAAAATTGTTGCCAAAGTTTGAAAATTTCTGGGAAGATAATAAGTCTTAATCCTTATAAGAAAACTTAAAGATTTTTTCGGAAACTATACTAGATAAGCAGCCTTATTCTTTATGAAATAAATGGTAGTATCGCCACTGTTAAAGGACATCTTATAGTAACAAAAAATTTTGAAAAATTTCACTTATTTGCTGTTACTAATTGCTAAATATGTAGTAAAATTTTCAAAGACAATAGAAACAAATTTTTTTCGAGCTGTAATGGCTAATAATGGAATGGAATGTTCGAAACCTCGCGAAAATTCCTGGTATTGAAAACAATAGTAAACGGTTTTTTAGCAGCTCAATGTTGCTAGATGCAAAATACTGTATTTTTGATTTGAGTTTTAGAAGTTGGTTCTGTAGTTTCTCGAACTGTTGTTTTACACAAACAGTAATGTAAATAGGACACCAAGAATGTAATTTGATAGATTTAGTTTTGAGCACTGCAGGTCCTCAGGCTTATACTTAGGCCTAATTCGCTTCCGAAGTTTGAAAATGAGTATAAGAACTGAAAAGTATAGAAATTTTTTTGGGCTCTCATTGTAATCATACTATAAACCAACAACTTGTTGAATCTTTATGGTAACAGTTTTGTTTTCGAATTTGAGTTAATCCCCATATTCAAAGAAGCATCATGGTCGTCCCATCAAGGCGTCATCAAAAAAGAAAAAAGATAAAAAAAAAAAAACTGGGATACATACTCCTTCAACAGCAATTATGTATTCTTTGATAGGCCTTCGGTATTTCCTATACCTAAGCGATAAATAGAAGCTGTCGACAACACTCAATTGTTTTTGGCAATGAGTTACTGAATGAAAGAATTTTTGAGTCGACTTCATGTGACGATGATGACGCCTTATGGAATATGTTGGTATAACATTTTTTAGAAATATAAATTGATCATCAATTTGTAATTTTGCTATTTTGGAAGAACAAAGTCAAATAGCTGGATAGCTCTGGCATTGAAAAATGGAAACAAAATTAATGACTGGAAAAAATTGTGACTTCATGTGACGATGACGACGCCTTATGGAATATGTTGGAATAACATTTTTTTATTAGATATATAAATTGGTCATCAATTTGTAATTTTGCTATTTTGGAAGAACAAACTCAAATAGCTGGATAGCTCTGATGTTATAAAATGGAAACAAAATTAAAGTCTGGAAAAAAATTGTGACTTCATGTGACGATGACGACGCCTTATGGAATATGTTGGAATAACATTTTTTAGAAACATAAATTGATCATCAAATAGCTGGATAGCTCTGACGTTGAAAAATGGAAACGAAATTAAAATCTGGAAAAAATATTTCTTTAACAAAAGTTAAAAAAAACACAATTTTTATTTGCTTTAATGTTTTTGTTATCAATTATTTTTTGCTTTTTGATTATTGTGTATATGTGTGTGTATTTTAACATAAAATTAACATAATTTTATATAAATTAAATAAACTTAAGGCAAAAATTTTGTGATTATATAAAAACTTAAATTTAAAATTAAAATTGACTAAACTAAAGCTTAAGCAAAATTTTATTTTTCTTGAAAATTTATTTTAATTATAGAAAAATGTTTGTTCATTATAGAAAAATATTTACATTTTAAATGAAAAGAAAAAACTTAAGACAAAATTATAGCTAACAAAGACTAGGGGGTGAGACCTTAAAATTTAGCAAAGTTTAATGAAATAAACTAAACTTTTCAAAAAGGGTGCTTTGAAATTTAAAACAAATTTAAATTAAATAATCATATGTATGTAACAATTTAAAAATATAAATTAATTTAGTTATTAAACTTTGGTTGCTCAAAAGAAAGTAAAAAGAAACATACGCTCAAAATTTTCTGTGCTTCTAAATGCTAGACATAAATAGTTTTTTTTTTTTCTCCAACATATTTTAATAAAAAAACTAAAACATTACAAATAGACACAAATTTTTTAATATGTAAATAAATAATTTTTCTTTTTAATAGTTTATCCTCAAACAAAACTTACTTTGCAACCTGGGGCTTAGTGTGATGTCAGAAAAAGTGGTGTTTTTGTAATAGGGGTTTTGGTCTGGGTTTTTGAAATATAAGACGTAGTTTTTCAAAGTTTCTACAACAGGGCTTTGAACTTTAACTGGCTTTTATATAAAAAAATTTACTTTTAAAATCTTTTCATATATAAATATATTTTTTGTATATATATCTATGTTTAAAAAAGTAGTTTTGTAAAAATATTTTAACTATGTTCAGGTTGTACAGTTTACACTATGGTTTGTTTGCTGGGTTAGTTGTTGTGGCGTAAAAAAGGGTTTGTCTATGTTAAGAAATCTGTAAAGGTTTATGTCTAAGTTAGGTTTTATGTGGTAATCGTTTAAAACTAAAATAAATGGTTCGTGTATTTGGAATGATGAAAGTATTCGTTAAATCGTTAAAAAAATTCAGAGAAAATATAAAATTTTTGCTATTCGGTTACTGATCTAAGAATTCGTTAGAAACTATTTTTTTTTTAGAAAGGTTGCCTTTAACATTTAGTTTTTTTTTTACTTTTAAATAGTTTGGCATTTTGTTCGTTAAACATATTTTTTTTTGTTAATGAAATGTATTTTCTTTAAGTAAAGCTTAAATGTCTTTAAGCGAATATGAAAAATTATATGATTTTATTATTTTGTTAAAAAAAAAAAAAATAAAATAAAATAAAGTTTATGAACCACTTTTTCGTTTTTTCGTTTAAGTTAAATCCTTAAAGCGTTTTCTTTCTTCAATACTTAAATATTTTCTGTTCAAGAAAATGAGAGGGGGATTTTAAGGAATGATGGTTGATTGATTAATTTGTTGGTTTTGTTCAATATAAAATATAATTTTTGTTGTAGTTGTTCTTGTTATTGTGTTGTATGATATAAATTTGTTTGTTTTACTCCAATTGTTCCAAAAAATTTGGAGATTTAAAATATTCTGGTACTGGATCATCGAGACGCGATATAATTTTATAAATTGATTTCTTCCACGATTGTTCAGTATCTTTGCCACCTTGTATAGCGCGGAAAAATTCACGTAATGTTTGCTCCACCACAAAACGGAAATTTTGGGGAACCTTTTATTTTTTTGTTTTGTAACAAAAGCAACAAAAAAAAAAAAAAAAAGAAATTTAATTAATAAAATTTTTAAATAAAATTTATTGCTAAATAATCTTTTTTTTTATAAAAATAAAAATAAATTAAAATTACCTCGATATGATTATTGCGATTATAGTGTAAATTCAATACTCGGTAAAGCTCACTATCGCCGCTAATGTGCAAATCTTCGGCACATTTAACACCTTCAGTAACAGCTTGACGGGCATATTTCTCCATTTGAATATAGTAAAATTCTCTGCAAATGGAAAAAATGTCACAATAAATTAATGAAAAGGAAATGCAAAGCATAAACTTAGGATTTAAAAGATTTCAAGCTTGTTTTAAGGGTGCTTCAAGTTAACCCTAGAAATATATTTTTTTTAATGGAAAAATATACATCGCTCCTTTATTGCAACATAGTCATAATTCAAAAAAAGCTTGTTTCGAGAAAAACGCATTTAATTTTTAGCTTCCCGACAAGTCTTAGAAATTTTTTTGAAAATATATCTCCTAAAGGAAAAAGTTTTAAAGTAATTTGAATAAATTCTTGGCACAATATAAAAGGTAGTACTGTTAACAATTCTGCATTGTAAGCTCGAAAACTTCCCTTTTTGGGATATGACTATGTTGCAATAAAGGAGCGACATGATCACAGGTATTTCTTTAATTGAGCTCTATGCATAATTTAGCTTGATCCTTGTTATTTCAAACCTTCTTATTAGTCACTGTCGTCCGTGCTTTCTTTTATAATATCATTATTAATTTTTTTGAGTGTAATTCAGTATCTGTAATTCAATACCTGCAGTATGGCAAGTGTTGGATTAATTTTTAATATATATGTATATAGGGAAGTACCATGTACATAATTAGGATATGGTCGGATGCTAATTTTGGTTATATAATCAATCTTGGTTTCTATGATTGTAGTTATAATTTACTCAGGGAGCAAATGATAATGTGGGGTTGTGTGGGGAAAGAAAAGAAATGGGTTTTAATCATTTCAATACTGAGGGTTTTTTTTTATTAAATTTATCTTACTGCTACACAAGCAGTAGGAGTTGTTCGCACTGGTAGTTTAAATAGGAATGTCGCAAACCGGTTTTAACGAAAACAAAAATTAATGGTTTTGGAAAGCCAATCTTGTGGAAATGTTCTAATTCCTTCAGTGCGAAAAACTTTATGGAGCCCTTTTACACTATGGTAAATTAAGGTATAGATGTTAATATATTAATTCAAACAATTAAGTTTTTTACATATGTACGAGATTAACTAGTTGTGAGTTCGAGTGCAACTTCAGTCAAGAAGAAGGATTATTTTTAATTATAACAATAATTGCTGTGAAACAATAAGACCAAAGAAAAACAGAAAAAATAATTGAATACCATTAGCTGGGGGACAACTAGCTGTTTCGTAGTCGCTACACTACTCATCAGCACCCACTGGGATTCGAACTCGGGATCATGTGAACATGATGTATTTTTAATACGGCCGCTTTAACCACTTCAGCCACCGAGCTCTTTAATTATTCTTACGTTAATGTTTGCCACATATTGATCACATATCTGCAATTGTTATAACCCCAGTTGTTTGTACAGGATTTTTCTGTCACTGAACAACCAGTTTTTAATTTTTTTTAAGTTTTAAGTTTTTTATTCGCTATTTTAGCTTCTAACATTTATACCAACAAAAAATTATGAATAGCTTGTTTTCTATGTTTCCCAGCTATCTATATGTCGACATTTCATAGGAACTACCCTAATCATCAGTAGACTTTGGAAATTTTTGAAAGATATTCTCAAACATTCAACTTTATATCCCAACAATCTAAATAAATTGCTGAGAATTTAAAAAGAAAAATGCTCTAATAAGACCTGTCAAAACACAAAAAACAAGCTTTTTCATTTATACACGTCTCTAACATTTCATTTGTTTGAGAGGTGTAAAGAAATGTTAGAGATGCATTAATGCATTAATCCCTCGTGTCACACTTTAACAAAAGTTTGGGATACATCAATGACTAAAGCTGAACAATACTTTTTGTTCTCAAAAGTCTTTCTTATGACATTTACTAGTCTGTGCTTTTTTTCTATGGTGCTGTTTTTAGCCCGAAAGCCGAACTGGTGATTAGGGATACATCCCACATTATTCAATATTGGAGTCGACTTCGCCATTGACAGGTTTTTGAAGAGTTTTGAAATTGTTGGCAGTAGATTTATAGGTCTATATAACTCTACTTTAATGGGCTTCTTCCCTGGCTTGGGTATCAGAATAATCATAGGCACTTTTCACTCTGCACTCAGAGAAAAAAGCATCTTCATATTGAAGACGGCGGGTCATCAGACTTGTGACATCAATTGTATGTAAATAGTCATCAGTGATATGACAACTGACTTCAATCTCAACGACAAAAGTTATCAGACAATTTTGTCATATATTGAGTATCATTAATGCTACAACTGTGGTGACATCAATTCAATTATACATCTTATTAATAGTTATAATACATCCAGTTTGTCAAAATTTATTATTAAAAAAGTGTTATAAAGTTTTCTATTTATTGTTGAAAAGGAATTTGGTTGTTAAAATTATTATTTTTAAATTTAAATTGATTTTTAAGAAGTAGAAAAAAATGCATCATATTAATGACATCATATGCGACGTTAGTAACATAAATACAATGGCATCGTAGAGAGTAAAACAGAAAGCATACACACAATTGAAATATGATTATGCGCCACACAGACATTATATTGATGGCAGGAAGTCATCAAAAGTATTATTAGAACATTTTTAATTCTCATTGGTTTCTTGAAAATGGGGCAATATAAAGTCACGTGTTTGAACATAATTTTGAAATCGTTAAATTGAACTACAGTTTAATGTTGATGATAGCCTAGCATGGTATTGATTATATTTCGTCATCAATTTTACTTCACATCAATGAGATTGAATCCAATTATATTAGTCTGATATTAGTGCACCATGCTATTAATGATATTTTGTCATTACATTGACTTCATTTAGTAGTTTCTTCGGTATTGGATTGATCACATGATAATATCAAACGTATTCCGATAAGGCATCCCCATGATATCAGTATGACATTTCATTGATGAAATAATAATCATAAATGCCACTGTTTATAATTAGAGCAACTGATGAAATGGTTGACAACACAGCGATTAAAAGTGTCATGGGGTCAAAAATGATGACATTTAGCATTGCATTGATGTTAAAATACAGTTATGACAGGTTTTTTATGTGTGTGCAGGATAATACTTGAGACGGGAAAATCAGGTTAAAAATAATAACATTATTATATAGTACTTGAAGCGGGAAAATAGCTTTAAATATAATAACATTATTAATATTATAATTAATAACATCGTTAATAAAAGTTTATGTTTTCGATACTGGTACATACGAGGGTGGTTCGGAAACTTGTTAGCCTATCAGAGAACAGTTAGTTTTTCAAAAATATTTTTATTTCTCAACATAATCTCCTGAAACTTCAATACACTTAGTCCAACGCTTTTTTAGCAATTCTATCCCTGGATTAAAATAGTTTTCCTCAAGGTCTTCAAAATAGTGGTTTACAGCTGTAATTGCATCTTCATTTGAGGTAAAACTCTTGACAGCAAGGAATTTTTTTTAGATTTGGGAACAGGTAAAAGTCACTGGGAGCTAAAGCAGCAGAATAAAGTGGGTGGTCAAGCAACTCGTACTTTAAATCGTTGACTTTAGCCATTCTTGTGCGCTGGTGCGTTGTCTTGATGAAAAATTATTTTTTTTGTGTTGTAAGCCAGGACGTTTTTCTCGAATTTATACATTTAATTGATCCAAAAGGTTGCAATAGTACTCTGAATTTATTGTTTCACCCTTTTGCAGATACCTTAAATACCTTAAAATACATTTGAAGTCCCAAAAAACCGTTGCCATAACCTTACCAGCCGATTAAATTGTGTTTGCCTTCTTTGGGACACTTCCTCCAGCCTCAGTCCATTGTTTGGATTGTTCTTTTGTCTCTGGAGTATAGTGGTGGATCCATGTCTCATCAACAGTTATGAAACGACGCTTAAACCCCATTTTCTTTCGCTTAAAACGATCCAAACAATCTTGAGAAATGTTCATTCTGCGTTTTTGGTCGACTGTTAACAAGTGCGGCACCCACCTTGCAGAAAGCTTTTTCATCTGTAGTTCTTCATGCAAAATTAAATGGACTCGATCATTTGAGATGCTCATGATATAAGCTATTTCACGCACTTTTATTCGTCGATCATTTAATACCATATCATGCACTTTGGCTACAATTTCTGTTGTTGTTGCTGCTGTTGGACGTTCACTACGTGGTTCATCTTCAATGCTTGTACGACCACGTTTAAATTCAGCAACCCAATTTTTTGCTGTTGCATATGAAGGAGCACTTTCACCTAACACATTCACCATTTCATTATGAATTTCTTGTCGCGATAAACCTTTTTTGTGTAAATATTTAATGACACCACGCATTTCTAATTTTTCCATTGTAAAAAAAATCGCTAATGCATCTTTTGTGAACACTTGTTACTATATGAAGGAGTTACCAGATCGAAACAAAATTTAACATGTGCTCATAGCAGAGATGGAAGTTTCCAAAACATTCAACTTTTTTTCTGTGTATACCGCGCTTTTTGTGCTAGGCTAAGAAGTTTCCGAACCGCCCTCGTATATTATTGGTTTGGTATCCAGTCTGAATCAGCGCGCACCACCTTAACTACTGCAATGCAACTAACTTTTTGTTAATTCTATTAAAAACGTCCCTTTTTTCTTAGCCAATTACATAATAAATATTATTCTTTATGAAATTGTTATATCCTTTTTCTTGTAAATAAGTTTAGCAGCTCACTTGAGCTTTTCTTTTCATGCTTGGAGACAAAAAAAAAAAAAAATCACATAATGAAGTAATTGGCAACTGTTAACAAAAAAAAAAACCTTATGTTTATATATATATTTTGTACAAAAGTACACTTAACCTCAAAAACTTGTGCACACACACACACACGAACGCACATATTCACACATATAAGCAGATATGCATCTTTTTAAAATGCATGCTTTACAGCATTGCGCTTTGCTACTCAATATAAGGACCGAAATATGTGAATAGGAAAAATAAAGAATGAAAAAAAAAAACTTAAGTATCTAACACTTAACACTTACACCAACACACTACTACTGGGACTACTTTTAGTAGCTTCTTTATAGAAAATATAACTGCATATGGAAAAAAAAACCGTTAAAACAAATTTCTTTTAATAGACGTGAGTGAATATGTGTAAATGCAAGGGAGAAAAAAAGGTGGCTATAAGTGAGCCATTAGTTGGGGTAGATGTTTGTTTTTAATATATTAATAAGGAGCCTCTTTTCTACACAAAATTTTCCACCATCTTAAATAAACTAATTAGCTTGTGTTGACATTTTGTTGCTGCATCCTCCCTTTTTGCTATTAAAATAAAAAAAGAAAAAAGCATGTCAGCTCTTGTAAACAAGTGAGCTTTTGTGTCTTTAGAACTTTAACAACCTCTTTAGATTGTTTCTGAAGCAGCTGCTTGTTGTTGTTAGTAGTGGCTGGTTCTAAACTGTATGAGCGTGTGTGGCTCCTAAAAGTATGCTCTATATTATATTTCTGTAAAGGTGTGAATTGCTATCTTAAAAAGAAATTTAACTTAATTTACAATTTTAAGCAGATTTTTTTTTTTTTTAAAGACCAATAGCATTTGGCTGGCTGTTTAAACAATGTGATTTTTATGAAAATAAATCTTGTAAAACAATTCATAAAAGACAAGTTGTTATATATAAAAACAAGTCTTATCCAGCTCTACCATATGCTTAAAGTGTGGCTTTGTTTTGTTATACAAAGATTTCTAAATCAAGTATCCTTTTGTAGGTCCTTGAACTAAAGAGCATGTGTTTTTTTATTTTCTTTTACATCTCCCTACGAAATAAATGTTCATTTTGCAAACCTCTTGATAAAAGAAAAAATGAAAAAGCCATACATACATACATACTTTGATATATAAAAGTCCTTTTGTTATTATTTTGTTGTCTTATCCTTTTTTCTTGTACTTTAGCTATTATTAAATGCTTGGCTGCTATTTGACAAACTGGCAGCCAGCATATAGACTTAATGCATTATATATTGGATTGTTATACAAGAAGATTAATATGACATTATTAATAATTTGCAGCATACTTTTAGGCTTTATTATCATTCTACTCAAACATTATAATTATCATTTCCTTTTTATATAAATTTCAATAATATTTTCTCATTCTTTTCTACTGCGACTTTAGCATTAACCAGCAACTGCATTTCTTCTCGGGTATTTGTGTGTGTGAGTGTGCAAGATTTTTTATTTTTTTTATTATTAAGTCCTTTTTGCAAATTATTAAATCCTTTATGTATAGTATGAAAAAAAAAACAGTAATACTTCATGTTTGGGTATTACTTTTCTTTGTCTTTGTGTAAAGAATTTTTAATAAATCTCAAATGTGCAAAACAGAAAAAAAAGAAAAAAAAAATATATATATTAATAATAATAAAAAAATCTCTCAACTGTTAGAAAATGATTGCAGTTCTTAAGGGGGTTTCTTATGCCGTTATTATGCATGTCATTTGTAAATACTGTGGTAGTATGAAAACCCTCCAGATCCCCAAACTCTTAAGTATAGTAAAAAAAAAAAGCCACAAAAGTATGCAACAATATTTGCAGTATTCTTAATAACTCATCCAATGAATAACGTCAGGGAAGGGGCGGTGGGTGTAATGGTGGGATTTAATTAGACAAAAGCTTTAGGCATAGATTAGCTTACAAGTATAAGGAGATGCTAATGTTAAAGGAAAAGATAATAAAAATAAAAAACATGCAAAAGAAAATTTTATCAAGGATTGCAATAATTAATTAAAATTGTAAACAAAAAAAAAAAAATGTAAATAAATAAAACGAAAACTAGTTAATTAAGGACTAGTCATAATAAGCTAGAACAATTTTTTAATTATAAAGTATTTTCTTTAAATAAAAACACAAATTTACCTTTATTAAGTGAAATATTTCGAAATTTAAATGAGTTATTAATGCAAGTTAGTTGTAGTAAAAGAATGACTTATAAGAGTTTGTGAAATCAAAGACTCAACATTGACAAGAATTTGAAGTAATTTTTAAAATTATATAAAGTGTTACATATTAGCTTAAAACAAAACTTGTATTTCAACAAATTTCTTATAACAAAGGCATAAAGAAATACATGACTTTGGGCAATAATGCAAGCAATATGTAATTTGTGAGCTTACGAGGACGGATTGATATTAAAGTTATCTAGATGGCAGCAAAAACTCAAATTTAAGTTTTTGAAATTGCAATCTGCTAAACGTCAGCTGTTATAATTTCACTTAAATTTATTGAATCGTTTATTTCTTGTAGTCGTTTGAAGTAAACAACTTTTGTGTTTCTTGAAAAATGGAAAAAAGTGAATTTCTTGCAGTGGTTAAACACTATTATTTGAAAAGGAAAAGGGCGCAAGAGATAAAAGAAAAGCTCGATAAACATTACGGTGGATCTGCTTCGTCAGATTATTTGGTAAAATATTGGATTGATGAATTTAAACGCAGCCGATCTAGAAGACCAAAAGAGGTGGTTACTGAAGAAAATATCTTGAAAATCCTCGATATCGTGAGATTGTGGGAATCGTAAACATATCATATGAATGTGTCTTCAACATTTTTTTTTATCTTGGACCACTACTCAGGGTATAACTCCTACATATGCAGTGCATTGTACTAGAACTAGAAAATAGGTTATGATGCGGAGTCAAGAGGGAGTAGTGTTTGTGGAGGTTTAACTTTGAAAATAACAACACGAATGACTAAAACAAACTCAAACTTTATTACAAAATTTAAAATTTTAGAATTAAATTAGTTATAGTAGTGTATATACCTTCGACTCTGCTCAGATTAGCAAAATTTAGTCCAACACCTTCCACACTACCAGATAATGAAATGCATTCAAAAGAAATTAATAATGAGTATATAAAGAAAATACAGACAACAGTGAAAACAAAAGAAACACTAACTACCTATTCCAGGGCAATTTGGTTTCAAACGAGTTTAATAATGAACAGACTTATACTCGTATGTGTAGAAAATATCCTGAAGGAAGTATGGGGTTAAGTGTATCCATATCAACATTTATGGTGTCTTTCTGGTGACACAGTCAATAAATTTTTTTCTTGTCTTTTTGATAGATAGAGAATATTTTTTGTTAATAATTTAATTTGTTTTAAAAATTTATCTGTGGCCGCAAGAAAATAGCTAATTCTAATAAAAAATAATAATAATAAAAAGTGATATAAAAAGGTAAAGGTGAGCCAAAAGTGCTAAACTAGTTAAATATTTTATTATTACAGGCAATCACTATTTGTTTTACTATTGACATTTTTTTCACGTGGTGACAGCGTCTATAGGGAATCAATACAGTTTTACTATGGACATTTCCCACAGTACGGTAATATCGTCAATAGTAAGTTAGTACAATCTTACTATTGACATTTTCTCCATATGACCCCACAAGAACTACCTAGTCAGTATTGATGCAGTCTACTGGTAGATTTCGTAGGACAAGCCTGTGTTAAATGTCAATAGTAGTTAGCATTAGTAAGGGTACAATTTGTCAGTAGTACTGGTGACATCGTCAATAGGTAATCACTATAGTTTTACTACTAACATTTCCCGCAGGGTATGGACAGTTGTGAAATCAGATTTACATCAGCACCTGCCTTGCGGCCTTATCTGATGATGGACCAGTTCCACGAAGTGAATTATTCACGATGCACCAGCGCCCCCGTGTGGCTTGCTAGGCTCACACAGGTAGCAATTTTTGCTATATGTTTGTAGCCATATGAGCAACTTCTTGTTGAGGAGTTCGGGCCTTCTAATCCCACCTGTATGCAATTTCCCAGCAATCAATGGAGGACAAGGTTTAATGAGCTGGTAGGCCGAAGCCCACTAGCAGCATCAACCCTTAAACCAACTCACCCGGCAACCATCGCCACTGGTTTCTCACAGTACAGGTATTTGTTGTATAGGCAACATATCCTCGGGAGGTTGTTAGTCCCCGAAAAGAAAAAGCCACACACCAAACAATTATCAAGAATACTAACACCCCCTTCCTGCATTTTAGGTTTCAACCACATTCAGAACGTTTCAGCCTCAGCTATGATCTGCCCGGGTTGAACTGCAAGCAGAACCATCCGGGGGCCATGCTGATCCCCGTTCTGCTAATTTAAACCTTTGGTAAGAGTTTCGGAAGCCAACACAACATAAGTCATGCGGCTTCTTACAGTTCTATTTGCTACAAGAAACGAGGGACCCCTTTCTAACAATCTAGATTGTTGGGATATAAAGTTGAATGTTTGAGAATATATTTCAAAAAATTTCCAAAGTCTACTGATGCTTAAGGTAGCTCCTATGAAATGTCGACATATAGATAGCTGGGTAACATAGAAAACAAGCTATTTACAAATTTTTATTGGTATCAACGTTAGAAGCTAATATAGCGAATAAAAAACTCAATTGTTTGAATTTATAAAAAGTGCAAAATGAGTTGCTAATTAAATTAAAAAGTAATTTTCGTTGGGAATGATCAGATAAGATACATATGTGCTGTTCTAAAAAACCAAAATAAGCAACAAATTTTATGTTATATTTAAATAAAAAAAAATTTACAATTTCTACCAATAAAAATTATAAATAGCTTGTTTTCCATGTTTCCCAGCTATCTATATGTCGACATTTCATAGGAACTACCCTAATCAAAGTCTACTGATGATTAGGGTAGTTCCTATGAAATGTCGACATATAGATAGCTGGGAAACATGGAAAACAAGCTATTTATAATTTTTATTGGTATAAATGGTAGAAGCTAAAAATAGCGAATAAAAAACTTAATTGTTTGAATTTACAATTTCTTTAATTTTATTTTAATTACGAAATTTTTTCGATTGCTTATATTATACTTTAATTTAACACTTTAAATTGCTATTTTTCTAAAGCATATCTCCAGGCCAAAACAAGTTACAAAACACTGCTGCCTAATTTAGGGTTTGTTATATATTTTTTAACTAATTAAAATATAAATGCAGCCACAATTTCTTCTTGCTAACAAGCATTCCTAAAAAGGTCTCCTCCCACAGCTCTTTATAATGTCAACATCATCTATAAATCGTGCTAATTTTCAAGATTTCCCTAAGCTCTATTGCATCTTGTTTAACGTTTGCTAAATGCTGCAAATGCTGTTTGATTTTGTTTATGTGTGTTGCATAAATTTCTTGTCATTTTTTGTTATTTCCAAACAATAAATATTTGCCGCGATTGCTTGATTATACACTTACACTCACACACACATGTATACAATTATTTATTTCACACATTCAAAATTGCAACAACAAACACTTTTTTTTATTGCTACTGCTTAAATAGCAGCAACAAACAAATAAACCTAAAGAAAGAAAAAGAACACACAAAAAAAAAAAAAAAACAACTGCGACACAACAACTACAACAAAAGAATTACAATCTCAAACACCAGGCAGTCAGTTTTCTTTTATAGTCAGTTCTACTGCTGTATATGGCAATATGACAACTTGCTAGATGTCAAATTATAAACGCGCTAAATAACAAATTCCCCCCGGTGTTATGGAAAAAACGACATTTTCTCCATTCTCTTTCTCTTTGGAGGCTTATAGCTATTGCACCTAAAAGTAGGCAGCAATATCGTAAAGAAAAACATTTTATGATTGTGAATAAACAAGAAATTATAGAAAAAAACAGCAACAAAATTGTAATGATGCTACAAAAAATTCTTATGAAACATAAAACGTATCAATATGAGCTGATGGTGAAAATAAAAAGAAAATTACAAAACGATTTTTTTTTTATTATACTTTTTTTACTAAAGCCTTGAAGTATGCAATATAAAAACAAGTGTAGTGTAACTAAAAAAGAAAAATAATCAATATAAAATAAGAAATTGTATTTTTTTTTGCAGATATTATGCAAGAACATTTTCGCTCTAAGATGCACAATATACATTATGACTTTGTGTAAATTTTAATTATTTATCTAAGTGGTGGAAAAAGTTTGAGTATCTTCGAAATAAAAACGGAGTTCTGACAGACTGCCAGCAAACAATATATCTAGAGGAAATGTTAAAGAAATAACTAGAAGCTGTTTCAAATAAATCTTTAATGATTTACAAATTTCAATGAACTTCAACTTTAAGGCATTTCAGAATTGTAAAAGAAAAGTTCGCATAAAATTTATTTAAATTTTTTTTTTTTTGTAGTAGAACAAAATTTGTCGAACAGAAATTGTAAACTTTTTTATTAAGTGATTTTTGAAATTTTTGAAGTAAACAATTTAATGTTAATAAGAGGCAAAACTGCAAAAAATAAATTATTTTTGTTGTACAGGCACATATCCCGCATTTATTGCAACAATATCATATCTCGAAAAATTGGGATTTCAAGTTACACAGAAAGAATTTGTTTTTCATGTTCAATAACGAAATTCCCACATTTATTGCAACAATATCATATCTCAAAAAATTGGAATTTCAAGTTACACAGAAAGAATTTGTTTTTCATGTTCAATAACGAAATTCATTGAATCAATTAAAAAATTGTTTAAATGTGGATCTGTAAAGGAATTCTTGGCTTCAAACAAAAGTTCAGTAAAAATAAAAAAAGGGCAGCCCTAGAGGACAGGGATATAGACCACTTTTGCGGACAACCATTAACAGCATGTCGGAAAAGAATAAAACTCTACACGCTGGAACGTGCACAAGAAAAGTGGCTCACAGAGCCCACATTCGTTATATCAAGGAACCAGTGGCCGCATATTAACTCTAAAAAATTACCCAGATCTCAACTGAGAGTGACTGTAGCAATCATCTCTGGACATAGCCCGTTTGGGAGCCATGCCAGGAGACTAGGCCTAACCCATAATGACTTCTGTAGAAGCTGCCAAGACAAGGAGGAGGAAGAGACGATCCTTCATCTCCTCGGCATATGCCCGGCACTGGAGCATCATCGTCCAAGATACTTAGGCGAGCGGAGCTTCAACAGCCTATCTTGTCTGGCCTCGCTCAAACCGACCGCGCTAGCATCTTTCATATAATGGGTGATTTTATAAGAACTATCGGAAATTAAAAAAAAAACACATAAAATTCAGAAAAATGCATGAAATATTTATTTGGATCGATAGTTGGGTCGATATAATTTAATGTTTGAAGATTATTTCATGCAAATGTTGGCCGCGGCTGCGCCTCAAATGGTCCATCCGCTTGGCCCAATTTTGGCATACTCTTTCCAACATTTCGGCCGGTATCTCACGAATAATGTTGGCAATGTTGGCTTCCAGTGCGTCAATCGAAGCGGGCTTGCCGCTATAGACATTAGCCTTAACATAGTCTAGAAGCGTTAAATCGCACGATCTGGGCGGCCATGGCTCACCATTCACAGTAACGTTGTGATTCGCATCATCTTTGAAGAAATATGGCCCAATGATTCCGCCAGCCCATAATCCGCACCAAACGGTTGTTTTTTGTGGATGCATTGGTAGCTCTTGCAATGCTTCTGGCTGCTCTTCACTCCAAATACGGCAGTTTTGCTTGTTCACGTATCCATTCAACCAGAAATGAGCCTCGTCGCTGAACACAATTCTTCGATAAAAAAGTGGATCTTCATCTAACTTTTCAAGAGCCCATTCACCAAAAATTTGGCGTTGTGGTAGGTCGTTTGGCTTCAATTCTTGCACCAGCTGTATCTTATAAGGCTTCACACCCAAATCCTTCCGCAAAATTTTCCACGTAGTGGAGTAACAGAGGCCCAATTGCTGCGAACGGCGCCGAATCGATAATTCACGGTCATCACCAACACTGGCCGATACGGCTGCGATATTTTCTTCAGTTCGCACTCCTAGACTACTCCGGAGTATCCAGCGGCCTGCCTACCTAACCTAACCCAGCATGAGCAAAATGCGTTTATTAACGACAGCTAAATTCCAAATTTCGAGCTTTTTTATAAAGACCAAAAATACTATCAGCGACGGCACCCTATCGGCTACGAAATAGCCAACTACTCAATTTTTAAACAGCTGGTTTGTTAAAAAACACAACCCTGATCCAATGAAAGTTATTATCGTTTTGTAAAGTTTCAAAAAAAAAAAATAACAAAGTCGTATGGGATGTCAAATTTTTATCCTATTATTTTTCGTAAATATGACGCATTGCATTCAGACTATTAGACTTGCACGTATTATTTGAATTTTTGTCAAGTACTAATACACAGTGTAATAGTCTGAACTGGGCTTTAGTAGTGTAGTGGCTTCGAAACGTTTAGTAGTCCTGTAGCTAAAAAGCTAGATTTCTTTTTATGATCCTTTTCAATCAAAATTATTGATCACAGCAAATTGGCATTGTAATAAAGATATCAAATAAAATTTAAGAAAGGAAAAAACTTGAACTAAACCCCGCTGTGCAAAAAATCAAACATCTAATTCAGAATTAAAAAGTTCGACAAAAATCAATGAATAAAAATTTGTAGGCAAAATATTTTGGACTCATTTTGAACTCAATTTAAACTCTTTTTGCTTATTTTTTTCCTATTTTATCCGATTTTTTTTTTTTTTTTTTGATTTTGAATTTAAGATACACAGAATATTTTTTTTTTTTAGAAAAAAATCAATTTTATCCCTAGAAGTGTTAAAGTTATTATGTATTTAAGCAAATAAATGTAGAAAATTGTAAAATTTTTAATTCATTTTATATAAACTCTTTAATTAATTTACCGTCCGTTTATTTCCAATGATATTTTGTTTTTGTTAATTCTGCGGGTTTTCTTGTTAACTTGTCTCATTGTTATTTTTTCCCCAATTTTCATGTGTCTTATGAGTTTCTATACTAAAACAGTTTTTATTTCAGATACACAGAAATAATTGTAATGTGAAAACCCGCATTCGCTTAAGTAAAAACTGAAAAATTGCATTGACATATATTTTCAATAGATAAACTTCTTGCTATAAAACTAGTTAATTAAATATTTATATTAAAAATTGAAAGTACCTACACACTTGAAAGGAAAATAATAAAAAAAAAAACACTAGCTACCAGCAAATTTTGAAAACAAACAATTACGCGCCAAATTCGTAAAGAATTTAAAACAAACAAACCAGCTGTAGATGGTAAAGAGAGAGAGAGAGAGATAGAGCGAGAGAGAAAGAAAATAATCTAATATTACTGAAAAGTGTGGCACACGTTTCAATTTTGTTACCAAATCACCTGGTTGTTCTGTGATTTAAGCATTTCTCTTAAGACACCCTGATAACAGCTGCCTAAACAGCAAACTTACTACTACTAAGACATTTTTTATTTGGTAAAAATTTCTTAAGATCAGATTTAAGAAAAGAAAAAAGGTAAAACGCTCGTGTGAAGTTGCACCTTTTGATTTCTTTTCCTTTTCTTTGTTTTGATTTAATGCGCAAGTCTAGGGTTGTTTTATGATTTTCTTAAGCAAGATTTGTTAAAAAATTCTTAAGACGTTTCCTTCCATTGTGCTCAAAACCCAAGACGTTGTTTTGCTTTCTTAAGATTTACAGGAGTTTCAAAAATCAACCGTTTTATTTTTTCTTTCTTCTAAAGCAGTTAAGGGTTGTTTGTGTGTCATGCTCAAGATTTGCTTACTTTTAGATGGGAATATTTATGTTTTTTTCTTTACTTATTTTAGGGTGTTTTGTTTCCTAAGAGAGGGTTACTTACGAGTAAGTTTGTTAGTTTCTGTGGCTTGGGCAAGTTAAAATGGGTGGGAATTTCTTTGGCCTTACCTTTGATAACAATAAACGACATTTGTGTCAGCGAAACTTATAATTAACATAGAAAAAAGTTAAATTGTTTTCCGGTGTGAGAAAGTTTTTTATGTCCTTTAAGGACTCTGAACAAAAGCGAAAAAATAAGTAACGGTTTTTTTGTTTAATAAAAAATAAGACGTATAAATCAAGAAGTTATATTTCTTTAGATAATGTTTATTATCTTTACATAATATTAAAGGGAAATGTAACGGAAAAAACTAAAAATGATAAGATTTCGAGATAATATTGGATAATATTGTATTAAAAGACTGAAAGGAAATAATGTAATCAAAGCTTTTACAACTACAATGTCTCTCCTGATAACTCCTAAGCTCACTTTCTTTCTTCTGACAACAAAGGGTGTGTTTTTGGGAGGTGCACATCATAAAATTGGCAACACTGCTTTATTTGACAAGCCATTTAACAGCTGATAGTTGCTTTTTGTTTATACCCGGCAAATACACGGAACCATAATAAATGATATTGAATATCCTAAGACCACTTTCTTTCTTCTGACAAAAAAGGGTGTTTTTTGGAGGTACACATAGCCAAGTTGACAACACTGCTTTATTTGACAACCCATTTAACAGCTGATAGTGGCTTTTTGTTTACCTTCTGTAAAAGTTACAATTTTGACAGACTTGAAGAGTTACATGATGTCAAACCACAGAAGCAAAAACATTTCGTCTGTGGGTGTCTTAAACAAAACGTACCCATGTTTCCTCTAATGTTCCCTAGTTTGTATGATGCATAATTGTAGTTTTGAAGACTTATAGTGCCAGCTCACGGATAACGAACAAATTAAAAATCTTGTTCTCCGATTAAGTATATTTTTTGTTCAAAGGGTACGTAACAAAAAGAATTGAAACATTTGGAGTGAGTATAATTCACAAGCTTTTGTCGAAACATCATAATGCATCATACAGACGGTGGAACATTAAAGGAAACATGGGTATCTATGCTTGTCTGTAGCGATATTTCTTGTTGAAAATCATGTTTCCTTTTCGGTTTCGGAAATATCAAAATTTTTTGATATATTACGTTTCCAAACCAATATTCTCTCGTCTGCATTCATATCTATTGTTTTTACTTCTTCAGTTCGTTGAAAGCAGTCGTACTGTTAGAATATATTTAGTCATTTTCAAAATATTTTCTCCGCGTTTGGTCTATGTTTTATCAACAAGCATTCATACCCAACCGATGTTTCCTTTTTGGTTCCATCGTGTGTATTGAAAATGTAAACATCGTACAGAAAAAGTTATAGTAGAAATGAAATCAACCAAATTTTTACCTGAAAAAATAATTTGAATGCATATACATAAATATCAAAAAAATAACTTTGGATATCGTATTTTGGTGATGTTTTAAAAAATAATGGTTTTCGATCAATAATTATTTAACTAAACTTTTGTTTGAATCCACGAATTCCTTTACAGGTCCGCATTCAAACAATTTATTAATTGATTCAATGAATTTCGTTATTGAACACGAAAAAAATTTTTTCTGCTGTTTCCTTCAAGGTTCCATCGTCTGTATGCTGCATTACATTAAAATATTACCCAGGTGTCTTCAAAAACGATGATGGTCCGAGTATTACTGTTAACAGTGAACGGTGTAAATTGTATATTAGATTGCCCCTCATACGTGCCAGCCACATGAGCAATATCATATATCCAATAAATCTTTTTATTTATGTTACAAAATATAATTCTTTCTATCTTTGATTTAAACTTGTATAGCTCTAAAAAAAAACATCCTGTATGACAGGCAAATTATGAATATGCCTTGTTGCTTTAAATGAGTTATATTTGCAGAGACTACCAATTACTTCACATTTTCCGTTCCGATTGGTTTTGATTTCGTATTTAATAATTCACACAAATTTACTTTTGTTTTAGATATACATAACTCGTACGTTGACAACTTCCATCCGATTAGGCCTTTACGAACGAAATTTGCGATTGATTTTCAGACTTATTTGATTATTACTCGCATTCCTTTTCAAGTAATTGCATTCAATATTTCAATCTTTGCGAATAAAGAAAATTAAATCTTAGAGCCCAACTTGTAAAATAGAAATATAAATATTTTGGAATAGCAATGCAAAAAAAAATTAGATTAGAGCAGCAATGAATGTAACTATTGGATGCTCGAGGAATCTGTGAGGTACACAAAATTTTTATTGGGTTTATACTATAAGTAAATCCCATTTAAAATTTAGAACTAATTTTCTAAAACTGAAGGAGGGGGCTTTCTATAAAAAAATAAAATGACAAGCAAATTTATAGAATTTTTTTCTAATTTTAAGCTTTCTCCTAATTTATTTTTTGAAAGCTATAAATTTTTAAAGCCTTAAAGGTTCTCGGATTTAATCTCATTTTTGAGATTTCTCTTGATTACAATGAATACTTTAAAATTCCTTAAGAACGATAATTATTTACGGTCTTATTTATAAAAAATATTTCAAGTTTATTAATTTTATATAGAAATTTGTCTAATAAGTGTTTAATAAACATAAAATGTTTCTATAGATAAGGTATTTTCTTTTTAAGATTTATTTTAATGCTTTTAATATCTTCCATTTTCAGATTTTTGAAATAAATATCTCTATTAAAGCAAAAAATTACGAAATAGACATTTTTATTATTTCAAGCCGCAAACTAAACTCGCTACTTAGTTTAATTATATATATGCATATGCATACGTATATTTTATACCGAAAATTTCTTACCCTGGCTTGCTACTTCTCAAACTTAAAAATTTACAACAATAACAACATCAACTAACACAATTGACAATTATCATATTGTTACATTTAATAAAAATATAACAGAAGATCTCACTTATTCAATTGTGCTCATACTCTCCTTTAACTAAAAAGCACACTCTTTGACACACATGCACACTACATGCACGTTCAAATAAGAGGAGTAAATAAATAACAGTATTGCACTTTTTTTTTGTATTTGTTGTAGAAAAAAAGAAAAATAATAACGGAAGGATTTAACTTACTGCACAGGTGTATGCGTATGTGTTTGTTTGGTTATGTTTTTGTTAGCAAAAGTGTGTAAATTTTGTTATTGTGTAAATAAGAATGCATAAGAGAGTATGTGTATTAAATGCTTAGGGTTTTATTAGAAGTGAATAAGGATGAATGTGTACGTGTGTTTGAGTGTTTTAACTGAAACAGGGTTTAGTCACTTAAAAATGATTTTTTTTTTCTGTAATAAAAAGAAAAACAAAATATAAAATAAATGCATAGAAAAATAATTTTGTATAAAAAATTATTAAGCTTTTGACACCTTCAGCTATTATTGTTGTTATTTCTTTGCGAAAATGCAGGCATAATTTATAGCATATGAGAGAATTTTTAACGTAACGGAAAAAGCTAATTAGTTACTCATTAGGAAAACAAATACGAAAGAAAGCAAAAAAAAAAAAAGAACTAATTATAGTTTTGAAGACTTAAAAATTGGGGGTGTTCACTTTGACATACAAATATGATAATAGAATAAACTTTATAATATAATTTCTTTCTATGGGTAGCTGTTTTGTTTCTTAGAGCATATTTGCACAATCATTGAAAGCCATGTCTAAAAGTTTTGGGCCGAAAAATTGTGACAATGAAATAAGTAATATTTTCTGTTCTTCATGTTTTTTTCTAATATTTTTTATTTTACATTTCAATTTAAATCATCTGACAATTTGTATAATCGTGCTGCAATTACCATCGATTCTAACCAAATAGAAAGATGGAAAGCGGCAAACGATTTTTTATAACAATAAAAAAAATATACACTTATGCCAGCGTTTTTTCCAATCCTTGAAACACACTTTTTGGTTTCGCCAACAGCGCCTTTTTCGATTTTTCTTTTATCTCCTCAATCGTAGCAAACCGCTTTCCTTTCATCGGTGTTTTCAGTTTTAGGAAGAGGAAAAAGTCAGCGGGGACCAAGTGCGGTGAATACGGTGGTTATCATGCCTCATAACGGTTTTGTTTTTGGCTGGTGCATTATCATGGTGCAAAATCCATGAGCGTTTTTTCCACAATTCTGTGCGTTTCTGACGAATTGCTTCACACAAACAGCGCATAACTTCAAAATAGTATTCGTTATTGACCGTACAAGTTGTGGCGGAAATTGATGATGCACCACGCAATTGCAGTCCAAGAAGACAACGACCAAAACTTCACATTTGATCGAACTTGACGTGCTTTTTTCGGTCTTGGCTCTTTTGGACGCTTTCATTGGGATGATTGGGCTTTGGTTTCAATGTCATAGCCATACACTCATGATTTGTCACCAGTTATTACCTTTTTGAGGAAATTTGGATCGTCTTGACGATGTTCAACTGCTCCTGAGCGATGTCCATGGACGTTATTTTTCCACAAAATTTAGTTAAAAATCAAAGAGTAAACCAAAACACAACTACGTGTCAAAAACAAACTGACAATCCAAAATGGCTGATGTTGCCAACATATATGACAAACGTACCTAACTCATGAAATTGGTTAGATTAGGTTATGTTGCACAGGTCTCCAGCTTCATGAAACCAGACCACTGGGGTCCGTTTGGTCCCGTTGTGTTGCCTGAAGGAGAAGTGCAGCCTATGAGACTTACACTTCCAACCCGAAAGCCGGATAAAGGAATCCAGTCCGTTCAGTCGGCCCAATATATCTGCCAGCCTGTGCAGCATCGTTCCGCCTAGATACAGCGCTCTCATAGAACAGAGAGCCGTGCACGGACAGAGGAAGTGCTCAACACTCTCCTCCTCGTCCTCATCCCCGCTACCTCTACAGAAATGATTAAATGCAAGATTTAACCTCCTAGCTTGCGTCCCTCTGTGACAATGTCCTGTCAGAACTGCCAACAAGGTGCGCAATCTTGGACGGGGAAGACCCTTTAGGACCGTAGTCCTTCTACGATCATACGCAGGCCATGTAAGCCTTGTTACTCGGCAGGTAACCTCATCAGACCATCTTTCCTCTGCAGTCCTTACAAGTTGACGCTGGACTTGGTTCTTACAGCTGTTAAGCGGGACTCCTACCATCGTATCAATGTCGCCTCGTTGTAGATGAGCCCCGGCTTACGCCAGTTCATCCCCCACAATATTTCCAGACACTTCACTGTGCCCCGGTACCCAGAAAAGCTTCAGGTTTGAATGTCTCGCTATCTCATTAAGAGATATCCGGCATTCTTGAAACAACCTGGACGTCGTATAGACAACCACAAGTGCACTTAACGCAGCCTTACTATCAGTACAGATTCGGATATTCACCCCGTGTACCCTATAGTACCTCAACCAGTTAGCTGCCTCAAAATAGCTGTAATTACAGCCTGCATTACGCTACACTCATCATATAGCTTGAAACTGATCCTGCTCTGATACTGGGACATAACCGCCACCAACTCCCATGTCCGACTTGGATCCATTTGTGAAAATTTTAAGCACGTCCTGTTGGCAACCCATTTGGTTCGCTGCCAAGGCCGTCCTTGATAAGATCACGTCAAATCTCTTGTCGGGCAGTAGAGCTGGTGCACAGTAATCAATATACTCTGGGAGGTCCATTATACCTTCTATTATCGAAGCCTGACCTTCTGTCGCTTCTTTCCACTAGGAATGAAACGATAGGAGTAAATACAAGTAAATACTCGATACTTTTCTTTCGATACCAAGTACTTTTGGTGTCGATGCTTTACTATCGAGTACCAAGTAAGTATCGGTCAAAACTACTAGTATCGGACAGAAATACTCTTTTTCTATTGACAGGCAAAAAACTAAGTTAGCCACCATTTTGACCATAATTTTATTTGTTTTCAAAGTAAAATGAATCCATGCAACCCGTGCATGCAAATGATATTACGAAAATCGGGTGTATGGTTGCATGTCATAAAAATGACGGTAAGATTGCAGTCACGATTTTGATATACTTAAATAAATAGTCCAGTTACTAAAACCATTGGAATTTGTCACTAAAAAAAATTTTAAGGCCAGAATTATGTGATTTTGTCGAAGATTATTTTATGATAAATTGTCTTACATCCTACAAAGCTATAAAGTTTTTCTTCCTCCATTGAATGTGTCAGACAGTTACAAGACAAACTATTGGGTGAGTGTAGTAGAAGAATTGTTATGATAGAATTCCTGCTGTCCTGTTTTAAAAATCTTCGCTTTCGGGACACCTCAATTTCAGCCAGTGGATCAGAAGATCAAGCCCATAACGAAGATTTTGCTTTTTGACTCCATGTGTTCTTCCCTGCTACTAATCGTAAGATGAAATCGACCGATACAAGTATGTATCGATGCTTTTTATTCGATACCGAGTAGGTATCGATACTTTGCCGTCGATACCGTATCGAGTATAAGTATCGATACCCCACTGGTATCGTTTCATCCCTACTTTCCACATCCCACCGGCTTTAAGTCTGGTTGCCGAGCACATGGGCACTTAAAATTGGAAAATAACGGTTATTTTTTTTTTATCACAACTCGTATAGAACTTTAAATTAATTTAAATTATTCCTAACAAACTAATTAAAAATTAATGTTAAATACCTACATTTATTTAAATTTATTTAAGTAAATATCTAAGTTTTAATTATAAACATAAAATTATTTTTGTACGAGATTAACTAGTTGTGAGTTCGAGTCAAACTTCAGTCAAGAAGAAGGATTATTTTTAATTATAACAATAATTGCTGTGAAACAATACGACCAAAGAAGAACAGAAAAAATAATTGAATACCATTAGCTGGGGGACAACTAGCTGTTTCGTAGTCGCTACACTACTCATCAGCACCCACTGGGATTCGAACTCGGGATCATGTGAACATGATGTATTTTTAATACGGCCGCTTTAACCACTTCAGCCACCGAGCTCTTTAATTATTCTTACGTTAATGTTTGCCACATATTGATCACATATGTATATGCAATTGTTATAACCCCAGTTGTTTGTACAGGATTTTTCTGTCACTGAACAACCAGTTTTTAATTTTTTTATTATTTACTAAATAATTCTCCTAACTGTGAGCTCGGTGGCTGAAGTGGTTAAAGCGGCCGTATTAAAAATACATCATGTTCACATGATCCCGAGTTCGAATCCTAGTGGGTGCTGATGAGTAGTGTAGCGACTACGAAACAGCTAGTTGTCTCCCAGCTAATGGTATTCAATTATTTTTTCTGTTCTTCTTTGGTCTTATTGTTTCACAGCAATTATTGTTATAATTAAAAATAATCCTTCTTCTTGACTGAAGTTGGACTCGAACTCACAACTAGTTAATCTCGTACATATGTACATATATAACCAAAAAAGTTCACTCATTAATAATTTACATAAAATTATTTTGTTTCGAATAAAATTGTGATTTGGAAATTTATTTGAAATATGTATTATTTAATTGTAATAAAAAAAAAAACTTACCGGAAATTCGAGAACCATTTCACCAATTGTGCTGTATTATTTTTATTGAATTTAATATCGGGAAAATACATTTTCAGTACCGATGAGCTGGGGTAGCGCACCCAGAAGAACATTAGCTTGGCTTTTCTCAAATGCATCGGCGTTAAAGTTGAGGAATGCGATGTGGTCAACGAATCGCTATTTTTGCTAAAGTACAATCCCAAAAATCAAAATCATTTCGAAATTTCAAAGCGTTAACAAAAGTCATTGAAATGTTTTGTTTTTGAAATTTGAAAATCAAAATGAATTCGTGGAATTGGAAGTGCACGCATACAAAATGAAAAGAAATTGGAAAAAGACAAACAAAACAAAGTATATTAATATTTTTATTAAAAATTTATTCTTCAATCTCAGCAACTATACAAAAAAAAAGAAATAAAATAAAAAAAAAAGTTAAAATGAAGAAACGATTTTCTATCAACTTTTTTTTTTTTTTTTTTGTTGATTGATTGAAATGTTGTAAATTGTATAGAAATTCATTCTCACATTGACTTGCTTGCTGCGAGTGCACAAAAAAAAAAAAAAAAAGAAAAAGAAAGGAGGTGTATAAACAGGGAATGAAGAGTTAGAAGAAGATAAATGAAATGCAAAAGATATGCCAATCTCAGCTGGTAGTTGGCCAAGAGAAGTGGGAAAGGGGGCATTAGGCAAGAAATGAATTTCAACGTTATTATTTTGTTGTTTTTTTTGTAGTTTTTGTTTGAGTTTATTTTATTTGCTGCTGCTGTTTGCATTGATTGATTTGAATGCATTGCACCTTGAGTAGTTGTGTGCAGGTTGCTTGTGCTCGTGTGTGAATGTGGGGGCGGGCGGTGGAGTGTTTTCGTTGTGTTGCTTCCAAGATTTGTTGAAGCTTGCATTAATCAATGGGTTCTTTAGCTGCTTTTGCTGCACTGAGTTTTTATATATTTAAATTCTTAAGTTTTTCCGTGCTTGTTTTTTTTTCATTTTGTTTTTTTTTTTTGTGTTGTAGTTAGTGATTGGGGTTGTTGAAATAAGGTTTTGATTTCACTACTTATTTTTATAAGAGAAAGATAAGAGATTGTATGTTTTTTTTTGTGTTTAAATTTCGTTCATGTTGCTTGTAATTGAATGCAACTACTTAGAGGAATTGTAGCAGAAATTAAAAACGAAATTATTCATATTATACTGTAAGACACTTGATGGGTTTCCGTGTAAAAAACAAAAAAAAAAAAAAAAACAACTACAACATATCAATCAATTCAAGTTCTTTTTTGCTGTTTATATGACAAGAAAATAATAGACAAATTTTAAAATATACTCACATCATTTGTTGTTTCAAAAAGGAGATGGTGGGTTGCATACCGTCGAATTGCATATCGGCCGAATTGCAATCGGAGCTGCGATCTTGAGCATCCATAGCAGCACGCAAATGAGCACTATAGTCAGGTGAGCCACCGTGATGGGCGGCCGCTAGGAGGGCAGGATGGAGCATAGTGGATGGATGAGGCGGTAGAGGTGGTGAGCCATCGCGTGAGTCCATAAGACTGGCGAGACCGCCGGGTGGTGAGGCTGTTAGTTTCATGTGATGCATTTGAGCGGCAGTTGGCGGGGCATGGGGACCACTATGGGGGCCGTGGGGCGGCGGTGGTGGTGCATGCGGTGGATGTGGATTAAAGAATGGACTGTACGGTGAGAAGACTTGTGACTCGTGCAGCGAAGGATTTGGTATAGCGACCGAGGTGGGCAACGAAACTGGCATCATGGGAGGTGGTGGTGGTGGCGGCGCTTGTGGATGGTAGTTGGCAGGCGCTTGACCTCTAGGAGAAGGACTTTGGGCGGGTGTTGTATTGTTATTACTATTGTTGTTGCTATTGTTATTATTTAACTGCTGTTGCTGCTGTTGTTGCTGTTGCTGCTGCTGTTGTTGTTGTAGACCATTAACATTCAATGAATTATTGCAATTGTTATTGTTGTTATTCATGTTGTTATTGCTGAGCGAGGCGGGATTCATACTGTTATTCATACTGTTATTGCAGGGTCCATTATTTTGATTCGATTGCAACTGTTGTCCATTGTTTTGAGGGCTGGGCGGTACCATGCCATCTTGAGCTAATATTCTGCTAACCGTTCGTGGCGTTATACGCGTATCGGTAACCTTGTGACGTTTCTTTTTCGGTGTTACAACCAAACTCAACGCTTCATTCTGTTCCAAAAGTTGCTGCTGTTGTTGCTGCTGCTGTTGTTGTTGCTGTTGCTGCTGTTGTTGCTGCTGCTGCTGCTGTTGTTGTTGTTGTTGCTGCTGCTGATCCCTTGGTTCAGGCATACAGAAGGGATTTGGTTGCATGGGTCCTACCTGGCCACCAGTCATCGAATTGTAAAGAGCTGCTGCCGCTACGGGATTCATGCCTTGTGGTGTCTTCGGTGCCTGAAACATTGCTGCCGCTGTGGGCGAAGGTCGTATATGAGGTGGTGGTATATTTATGGTACTTAAACTATTGTTGTTAGTATTGTTACAATTATTATTGTTATTACTATTATTATTGTTCGTATTCATACTGTTCAGATTGTTACTATTGTTATTATTACTATTGTTACTACTGAGATTGGCCATGTTTACATTGACATTAACGCCATTGACCTCATTGAGATTTTGTGCATGATGTGCCTGATTGAGGGCTTGCAGGTTTTGCTGTTGACCAGAGGCGGCAGCTGCGGCTGACATAGCAGCCGCTGCTGCTGCATGATGCATTTGTAAGCCCATCGCTGCAGCAGCTGCTGCTGCTGGCGAGGGAAATGACAGTTGACTGCCGTTGAGGCGTGGAGCAGCTATTAGACTTTGACAAGTCTGAGCATTTAATTGGGCAGCCATATTTGGCGTAACAACTTGATTTGTGGTCGTTGAAGCCAGTGTTTGGCAAGGGTTGTTAATGTGCTGCTGAGGCACATTTACATTGACATTAACACTGTTAACCGGTCCTGCCGTTAGCAGAGGTGGGCCTGTACTACCTACATTATTGTGTAAGTGACCCAATTGTTGTTGTTGCGTTTGTTGTTGTGGCATATTGGAATTAGAATTAGTATTTGGATTGTTATTTAAACTATTCGTTGAACTATTAGTATTATTATTACTATTATTAACTAGGAGTAGAGTACCATTATTACCTGCATTAACTCCTGTTGTAGATTGGGCGGATTGAGAGCTGTTCGTGCTGTTGTTATTCGATCTATCAGATTGTTTGGTGCGTGGCGATTTGCGATCCAAGATTTGTGAAGCCAGCAGCAAATCTTTGTTCAGTTGCTCGGCAGCAGCGGCCACAGAATCTGATTGCTTGCTAAACAGCCGTCTCTGGTGTACAAATCTAGTGACAATTGTATCCACTAAAGCTGAGAGTGAAGTAGTGATTTCAGATTTAAGAACATCAGCCAGACCTTCTAA
This sequence comes from Thecocarcelia acutangulata, assembly GCA_914767995.1. Classification (NCBI taxonomy): domain Eukaryota; kingdom Metazoa; phylum Arthropoda; class Insecta; order Diptera; family Tachinidae; genus Thecocarcelia; species Thecocarcelia acutangulata. Next base: position 29,906,423 of record OU612094.1, on the reverse strand, counting down.
GTCGGCTCCAGACATACGCATAATTGAATTCGAACTTGTACGCAACATGTTGAACTTTTCCGACAGTTCCGTTTTTAAAGCGGTATTGTGACGTGCGTGATGTCTGTTATGATGTAGCTGAGGTCGGGGGGGTTGTTGTATGGTTTGTTGCTCCTGTTGATGTTGTTGCTGTTGCAGCTGCTGTAATTGGTGTTGTCTTTGCAGTTGTTGCTGCTGCTGATGTTGTTGGGCTTGTTCTTCTTTGCGTCTTTGTTGCTGCTCTTGCTCAAAGCGTCTTTGTTGTTCCTGTTGTTCATGCTGCTGTTGAGCCTGCTGTTGTTGCAGTTGCTGCTGCTGTGCCTGTTGCTGCTGTTGTTCAGCCGCTTCTTTGGCCATTCTAGCTTCTTGCTCAAAAAAGAATTGTTGGCCCAAATACATGGCAGCCGCATTACTAATGGCTGGATGAGGTATACCACCTTCAGGCGTCTGCAATTGCGGCATATGCTGCAACAACGGCAAAGGAGCGTTAAACGATTGTGGCATATGTGTATGCTGCACTAACGGATTGTGCAATTTGCCGCTAATCATTTTGCTCATCATTTGCGACAACATATTATTTGGATTTGCATCCAGATTTAAAGCCGAGTTGGATACACCTAAATGCTTACCATTTTTCAAAGTCAAAGAAGGTGACGTTGAGGATGCCCTTTCATTGTCAACAGTTTGTTTGACATCGTTTAAAGAAGGAGATGGGGAGAGATCACAATTGTTATCTTCCTGCTCCAAGCTATCACTATTGTTGTCTTCTATTTCCTGACATTCGGATTCTTGTTCCATTCGTGAGCATAATTGCACATATTTCTGTTGCATTTCAGCTAACTGTTCTTGCATGGATCTCAATTGAGATTTAAGAGCATTCTTTTCATTACGCTTTTGCTGTAATTGAGGAGACTCGTTATCATCGGAATCACCATCATCGGTTAGCATCATACTCTGAAGATTAAGACCGAAATTAAGGCCTGCGGCTGCTGCCACATAACGTTCCATGGCATGTTGCTGAGGCTGGTAGAGTTTACGCTTTTTACAGCCATTAACTTGCAAGTGCTGCGATGAAGGGCTGGAACGCATTGTAGAAACTATGTTTTCCACACGAGCGCGTTTTAAGTCTGATTTCTTATTAATTGTGGGATTTAAATCCTTATCCATTTCTTCTTCCATATCATCTTTGCTATTTTCCAGTAGCATCATATCTGATTGGCTAGGTGAAGCCAGGGACTCCAAATCAGAGCGTGAGTTTAAACCCATTAACTCCACGTCTTCTAAAATGTCATCGGCTTCTTTTTTGGTAACTTGAGCAGGCAAATTTAAATGATCGGTATCATTTTGTTCTGGATCATTGTTTTCCAAATGATCTGCTTCCGATTGATGATCCTCAAGATCATGTTGCGATTGCAGACCTTCAGAATCGGAAGATTTACGTCTTCCCTGTGTAACTGAGCCATTCATAAGCTCCATTGTTGTGGGTTGCGTCAGAGGTTCACTTTTGATTTTTATTTCCGACATGGAATCTTCTATCAAATTTATAACATTCGAAGAATTTTCTTTACTTTCGGAATTATTATTGTTGTTGGCTAGAGAGGAATTATTATTATTGTGCTTCAGGGTCGAATCCTGGTTCTCTTTCATTTGTTGCTGTTGACTAATGACCGATCTTAGCTCCTGGTCCAATTGCATGAGCTCCTTTTTACCTTGTAAAATATTACGCAACATATGATGGGCCAAATCATTTTGTTGCTGTTGTAGGGAAGGAGAATTTGGAGCTCCTGAGCTTGTGGTAACTACACCATTTGTGGAACTATTGCCCACCGAAGGTGTACGAGGCGGGGAGTTGATCATATCCTGAGAACGAGGAGCCAAACCGTTTTCCTCTAAAGACCTTTCACTACAATTGCTGGTACGACGATTTTTCGAAGAAGGAGTTTGAGGCGAAATTTGTTGTTCACTTAAATGATTGCTAGTGTTGTTGCTACTAATCGTGTTATTATTGAGCAATTTATTGGAGTTATTTAATCCCAAACTATTTACAAGATTGGCAGCACTTAATAGCTCAGCATTGGTAGCCGATTCCATGGCAGCGGCCAGCATGGCATTATCCAAAGAGGTGGGTAAACCACTGGTAGCATCCTGGGCCTGCTTCATTTGACGGCCAAATAATTCGTTCAACATTTTAGCCGAACCGAAACCGTTGGCCCCAAATAAATTACCCAAAGCGGCCGTAAATTGGCCCGTCAATAAAGACGAAGTGGGCGATGATGATACCGAGCCCGAATTTGGTGAATGTAATGAATTTAGATTGTTATTATTACACGAAAAATTTTTATTATTTAAGGGTGAGGATGAGGTCGAGGATTGTTGCTGTTGCTGCTGTTGCTGTGAAGAATTTAATAAGGCCCCATATAGAGCTTGTCCAGCGGCACCCGCGGCAGCCGCAGCAGCACTACTCATTAAGGCAGCAGCTGTTGACGGCGTTAGCACGGCAGGCGTTTGGCCGAGCAATTGTGGACTTGTGGAATTTTGCAAATGATTTATAAAATTCGGCAAAGAAGAAAAAACACTAAAATCACTTTTTTGCTGTTGTTGCTGTAAATCCTCTAACGAATTTATCAAGCAATCATTTGAGGAATTATTCAAATTTAAATTATTTGCATTAAGACTGGTCAATTTCGAACAAAAATCATTCACTTGTTTTGTTGTTTCACTAAATAAATTATTTGTTGTTAGCAAATTGGAATTTGAATTTAAAGGGGATTTTGATAATTTAATTTTTAAGGACGAATTCACCAAGTTGTTATTTAATTTGAATTTTGTTTCCTTTTTATTATGGCTACTAGCACTTGTATTAATCGAATTATTTGTGTTGCTGCTATTAAGTTTATTTGAATTCTTTATTTGATGTAACGTATTTAAGGAATTTCTAAAAGTTTTTAAGCCGCACGACGACAATGACGATGTTGTCTTATTGACGGCACCTTTATGACTACTTTCTAAGTTATCATCAACGTCTGTGGCGACTTGTTGTTGTGTATTATTTGTAAATGTAGATGGTGATGATGTCGTATTATTCTTCGTCGTCGTCGTCGTTGAAGTAGTAGTGGTTGTTGTAGTTGTAAGGGTCGTTGTTAAATTTGTAGCAGACGCTGAGTTTTTATTATTTGGGCTTGTGCCGGTGTTAGTAGTCGTCGTACAAGTAGTGGAAGTTGTATTAAGAGTGCTATTTGTTGGTTCTTGTTGTTGTTGGCCGAAGAGAAATATAACTTCGTCGTCTCCTTCGTCGTTTGTACCGTTGTTATTATTAACATTAACACTGCTTATAATGTTCTCTTCATCCTCTTCCTCGTAAATGTCGTTGTTATTGATGTTGTTGTGGCCGTCGTTTTCTGCTTGAATTTCGTCGTGGTGGTTGTTTGTTGCTATTTTTGCTGTCGTATTTGTGTCTCTTGAGTTCGAATTGAGTTTTTCGCCTTTTTCTTCTTTATACAAAAGATCGTTGTTACCGCCGTTAGTTAAAGGTGGTTGTTGCTTGTTTAATTGTCCGTGTTGCTGCTGCTGTTGCTCCTGTATATCTTCCAATTCTTGTCCATCCAAATTCAATATGTTTGGTGAAGTTGTTGAAGAAGGTAATTCAATTTTTGCCGTCAATTCCGTACAAATCGCCGAAGTTGATATATCAACAGCCAAAGACGTTGTACTATTTGAATTTAGGCCCAATGTTGTTTTTAATAAAGACTTATCATCAGTAAACAACCCAAAACATTCGTTATCCTCCTCTGATGACATCATAAGATGCCACCGCAAATGTTTTTAGATAAATTTTTTAAATATCTTCAAAAAGGTGAATTTTTGTTGATGCCTTTTTTTCTCTGTGGATAATAATGTTGTCTTGTTGTCTTGCCTTGTTAAACTCCCCCTTTTTGATGTCTTTCACACTCACTCTCAGCTTCCGCGTAACTCTCTCTCACTCTCTTTCTCTCTGTCTCTCTCGTTCTAAAGTAATTTTATAATATGGAATTTCGCCTTAAGTTCTCCTTCTTTGTTTTGATTGTTTGAACAAAAGTAATAACAATAATTTCGCCGTTGTATTGCACACACACATAAACATAATCTTGGTAAATATTAAAGAAATTTATATAAAATAAGAGATACGCGCGTGTGTGTGTGTGTGTATTTTGTTGTTATACAAAAGACTAATATTATTGGTGGCTGGCTTAGAACTTAGCAGAGAGATAACTGTTTGTCCAAGAGTAAAGACGTAAGCGAGTGTATGTTTGTTGATTGTGTGTGTGTGTAAATTTACTTAAGCAGTTAAAGCACGTATATCTGCTGAAGGTGTTACAAATACAACTACCGCTGATACCTTTACACAAACGCCTGTACACATACACTCATTAACAGCCTTTTAAATAAATCTCTTTCTGCTTGAGTTTTATTTTATATTTATTTTGCTGTTTTTAATATGCTCTTCTTGAAAGTTGTTCTGTGGCTTCTCCTGGTTGTTGAATGATTTAGCTAAGTATGGAAATAAAATGGGTTGGGTTGTTGAGTTTGAAGTTTTTGTTTTTTTTTGTTTTTAATATGAATGAAATAATTCGCCGTGTATATTCCTTCTCCTTATTCTGGTCTTATTTATAACTGAAACGTTGTTTATGTTCAAATTCAAAAACTTTAAGCAGTATCCTTTAGTGCCTAAATTTCTTTTAAGAATTCAACTAAAGAGTTATAGCAGAGTTTTGTTTTTTGTCAGTCTAGTTTTGTTTTTTTTCTTTTTGTTGTTTATTAATTAAAGTTTGTATTCTATATTTTCGTTATGCCTGTGTGTGCGTGTTTCTCCTTTTTTTTTTGGCGTTGTATTTAAATTTTAACGCAAATACCTGTTTCTTAAACTTGTGCGTTTGTTCTTTACTCCTAAATGCCGTTCTCTTTAATAAAAGTTATAAATTTCGCCAAACTTAGAAATTTTGATTCACAACTTGAGTTTTGTTCTTCTCCTTTTTAGCCTTCCGGTTCAAAATGTGACGTTTACGTTTTTTCCGTTTTCTAATTGTAAATTTTGTTTTGAATCTTCTTTCCACCACCACACACATGCGAATGTCTTTAGCATTTAATTTTCAAGATTTTTTGAATTTTAATTGTTTTTTGCTTTTTTAAATTTTTATATGTATTTTTTTTAAAGATATTTTGTTCTGAATTCATTAATTTTTTTTTTTTTTTGAGTTAAATTAAAAAAAATATAATTTTTGGTTGGAATTATTTTCTCTCTCCTTTCGCGCGCTTAAAAGTCTCTCTGTAAAGAAAAATTTATAAAACAAGCAAATTGTCAAATCATGTTTTGTTTTACAGCTTAAAGTGGAAAGAAACAAAAAGCAAAATCAAAAAAAAAAAAAAAAAGAAAAGCAAATGTGTTAGTCTTTGTCCAAATGTCCTTTTAAAGAGTGTTAGCATTGCAGGGGAGTTTATAAATCAGATAAATTTGTGAAAAAGGGGGCTCTGTTTATTTTTTTAGAAGAATTCTAAGAGTTTCTATTGTCACAGATTGTTCTTAGGCCACAAAAAAACAAAGATTTTGAGTTCAATTTTTAATACATTAAAAAAGGGTTGTAAGATAGAATTTAACCTATTTAACTCAATTTTCAAATAAGTTGAACTGTTACCGAGTTTTCTAGAGGGAGAGAAAGGATTTTTATGATAAAAACTGTGCTTTCAAAGTAATTAGATAAACGAAAGACTCACATAGATGGCGCTAGCTGTTTTAAATCAATGAACAAATAATAAATTTGTTAAAAATTTTTTTTCTTTAACATTAACACTTAAATATGTTTTAGATAATATTTTTTATGCGGTATTGATATGACTTTTGGATATAAGAATATAATTTTTTGTTTACTTATAGGTACCTATAATTTAAAATATTTTTTAAAACAAAAAGTATCCTTGAAATGTTTACAAAGCAGAGTTTTCACGAACTCAAGAACTGGACATCGCTAAGGCGAATTTTGCGTAAAAATCTTGTTTTACAACCTCATAAAAAATCTAACTGGCTCAATAATTGAAGCCGATAGCCTATTTCACGCGAAGTACGTTCTTAGATTGGGCTCTGCAGGAAATGCGCCAAGATGATGAATTTTATCGCAAAATCGTCTTTAGCGACGGAGCTCATTTTTGGTTCAATGGGTTCGTCAGTAAGCAAAATATGCGTTATTGGTCTGGTGAAAATCCACATGTGTTTTATAAATCACCACTTCTGCAAAAAAAAAAAATAGTTTGATGTGCTTTCTATGCCGGCAGCGTCATTGAAATATTTTCAAAGCAGAGCTCTCAAGAATTAGGCATCGCCAATACCACTTTATGGCGAATTTCGCGTAAAAATCTTGTTTTACACCGAAACCAGATCAAACTGACTCAATAAGTGAAGTCTATAGACCATTTCATTTTATGGCGAATTTTGCGTAAAAATTTTGTTTTACATCCATATAGGATGAAACTGACTCAATACTTGAAGCCGATAGACCATTTTACGCCACGTACGTTGTCGGATTGGGTTCTGCATAAGCTGCAACAAGATGATGAATTTCACCGCAAAATCATTTTTAGCGGCGGAGCTTATTTTTGTCTTAATGGGTTAGTCAGTAAGCAAAATATGCGTTATTGGTGTGGTGAAAATCCACATGCGTTTTATGAATCACCGCTTCTACAAAAAACAAAAAAAAAAGTTTGGCGCGTGCATGCCAGCGGCGTCACGTTACTATTATTACTGATTATTTTTGCCACAAATTGGAAAACATGGACTTGGATGACATGCGGTTTCTACACAAATTACAAGCGATTTATTGAAAAGTGAGTGTGGTAAACGTGTTATCTCCAGAAATCGAGCAGTCAACTGGCCACCCCGTTCGTGCGTTTTAACGCCGCTAGAATTGGACTACGCTAAATCAATGGTTTATGCCAACAGGCCGACGACGTTGGAAGAACTCAGAGCCAACATTGATCGCGATATAGCAATCGTTACGATCGAAATGTGTGACCCAGTCATCGAAAATTTGGTTCAACGAATCGACCGCTGCTGACATGCTCGCGGTGGTCATAGGAACGAAGTCGAGTTGCATAAATAATTTGGTTGTATTTCAAAACGATCATAAAATTTTGGAAATATCTCAAATGGTTTGCGTTTTATTTAAAAGAAAAAAACTGTCGACACCTTATTGGAAAACACGATATATTGAAAATATTGTATTGTTTCCTATAGAAATTTGTCAAATAAGTGTTTAATAAACATAAAATATTTTTTTATGAAAACGGCCGCTACTAGTTAATTTTGCAACTCAAATATATAATATTGAAAATACCCAGTTGTCTAAACAATAATACACTTGTTTATGTGAACGTATGCAAGAGGGAGCAAAAGCTATCACCCGGGGCTTTTTGTGCCTTGTAGTTTATTTATTCACTACTAGTCAATTCCGTAGAAACCACATGATTCGTAGTCTCAATATCATGATACACGATAAAGTCGTTGGTCATGTCGTTGTAGTGTTTGCTGTTTATAGTCGTCAAAAATCATATCAAACAGGGACTTTGAGTGTAGTGGCTCCTAGAGCGCAATATGCAAACTTTCGGTGCCCCATAAGCGATATGTTTTGTTTATTCACTTGTTCGTAAAGGTGGTAAGAAATAGGCAGCGTCGCTGCATAGGCAGCAAATATGTTCTTACTCATATTGGCAACACTGTTTATGTTTTACTTGTTAGTTAGGGCTAGTAATAATTTGATGGCCGTATTACTCTTAAAATACTGAACCAAACGGATTGATTTTCAGACAGGAAAATTTGTTTCACAGCTGAACCATACGGCTAACTAACGAATTTTTTCTGTAATGTGTTGTGTTGTGGATTCACTGGGCAATGGACCACAAATGGATGAGCTCAGGCCGATGACCGAATGTTACGTAAAAATATATGGGTTTCGGAGTAAAATCTATTGTAGCGGCATTGCTTCAGTGCGTCAATAAAATTCGATGCCTTACTTTCACCGATAAGCTTCCTCGCCCTCTCCTACACATGTCGAGTCGAGTAACCACAAAATAGACTTTGAGGCACGGGCCCAAACAGTAGAGTTGTATTCTATTTTCGATCGGATATAGGTAGTATAAATAGTAAGGAGATCGAATAGAGTGTAGTACTTCTTGCACCATTTTAGAAAACGCGGACACTCGAGGGGGTTTTCAAAGTGATACATGATCATACTGAATTGTGATTTCAAGATTATTGTGTATACATGTATTTATGCGCAAAAAATATTCATTCGAATCCCAGTTGGCCATGTATTAAAGACATATTAAGCAATGCGCACAATACTAAAAGATCGCATAAGACATGTTGCCAACATCTGAAACATAGCGTTGGTAAAATTTTAGAAGAAGTGGGAATGCATAAAAGCCGAAGTCATCGTTTAGGACAATTTTGCCAACTGGGTTGGCATGAATACGTTGTATATGTATCTGTTTTCAGTTTTTATTTGTACGCATTCACGTTTTTGGCTACAAATATTTAATAAGTATTAAAATTAAAGCCATCTTAACTTCTGGTATACACTAGCGGTCTGCAAACGCAGTTTTTGTATTAAAAACGCCTAGTTTTTTTTTTTTTTTTGGAAGATGGAGGCGAAACGAAATGAAGGGCGAACACCCATCTGAGTAAAAGTTTAAGTGAATTATGTCTATATTTGGTATCATTTAGTCTTCTAAATTCATTAAAAAATTTTTATTTTGTTAAATTAAAACTTTTTATAATATGTTTTCTGCGTAATAGAATAAAAATTGTTCTACACTTAGAAAAACTGTTCGCTTTGGTGTAAAATAAAATTCCAATATGTATTAGAACATAAACAAAATAACTGTACAGTTAATTAAAAGAACAGTGCATTTTTATAAAGAGGCTTTATAGCGTCTATCAATAAATATACACATACATTTATTTCTAACAACAACCTACCACCTTTTCAGTAATTTCCTGATGCAGTTGAAAGGACAGCTATTAATACCACCCCTTAAAAACGTAATGAAAAATGTAAAAACTGCATTTAGGCTAAAGCTAATGGAACTCCCATTGTAACATTCCTTTACTTTTGAATATTCTATAAATTTTCAACAGCTGATTTTTAAGAAAGAAGAGTTTCAGAGAACAGGAAAAATAAAATGGGGATCAAGGAAAATAAAAGTAATTATAAATGAACTAAAAAAAAATGTAAAACATAGGCGACATTTACACCATGATTTAAAGTCATGACTTTTTACATATTCTATTAAATCTGCTGCCAAAATAATTTTACATTCATATGTTGATTTGTGGGATGTGTTTTTTAAAATTGTTTTATAAAATCCCATTTGTCGCTTTTTACATTTTTTGTTAATTTTAATCTAGCTATCCTAACAAATTAATGAAAATAAAACACTATAGCAGAATTACAAATGAACTAAAAAGAACATAAAAAACAGAGCTTTTTCTTCGTATACAATAAGAAAAAAATAAAAAACTATGTATTGATGAGAGCAAAATTGTATTGTTAAAAGTCCTTCTTAAGAAAAAACTTAAGAAAGGAAAAAATTGAACTAAAACCCGATGTACATATGTACAAACCAAAAAAAAAAAAAAAGTTCAACAAAAATTCAATAAAAAAAAATATGATTTAGTTTTAATGGTGTTTATGAAAAAAATTAGTGATACTACGTCTAAAAAATTTGGATGTAATTGACTCAAAGTTTTGAGTATATTTCGTGACTTTAAATCAGTTTATAAATGCTGTCACTATGTAGAAATGTAATAGGAAAAACATTTTCAGCCAAAATTTTATGGCAACAACAGACAATATATATAACTTTCAACTCTTCAAAAGCATGGAAATTATTTTGTTGTACTAGGAAAATAAGTTGCTTAAAATTTCTTATATTGATTAATGATTTTTTAAACAATTTAAATGAACTTCTATATATCTGACTTGCTTTAGCTTGTTAAAAAAATACAAGGTGGACCATTAACACTCTAATGCGAACCTTGTTCACTCTGGCACTGATGCAACCTGGACCGGAAATTTTTCATGGACGCTCAACAAGTTTTGTTTGAAACTTGTAGAGCGTTTGCTGGCGTATATTTTTCTAAAATTTCGATAATGGTTGTTGAATTGTTACTAAAAACTTTGCTTTTTAGAGACTGGAGGCAAATTGAGGCTAAAGGATGGCCCTTAGTTCGCTAATGGACGTCGGATTTGTACTGAAAACTCTGCTTGTTAGATACCCCCAAACGAAAAAGTCCATTGCAGACAAATCGGGGCTATGGGGTGACCAGTTAATGTTTACCTCTTTTCGACCTGATTTTCTGACAAAAAATTTGACAAACCGCACCCAGCAAGTCATTTGACGTCTGTCATGCTGCTCTATCTTATTGTAAAATGCGACTTGGAGATGATCAAAGCATATTTAAACCCGCAGATCGCTTACGAGTGGAGAGGTTGGGTTGCTTTCGAACAGATGCCCGTAATAGCTTACGTTTTCCAGTTCCCTTGATGTTTTAGGACGCCCAGACCGTTGTTTTGGTAATATTGATCCAGTCATCTTAAACTTCTGGACCAATTGCTCTCTTTGGAGAATGATTCCTATCGCGAATATTGAAATTATAACAAAATTTGCGTTTAGCTTCGGTCGCAGAATCGTTCGCGTGCGCGAAATACGCTTAGTGCTCGGTTAAATCACTCCACGGCACTAATTACCTAAAGGCTGGTCTCCAGGGGGGACTATGAACCCCCTCGCTTCGATGCCCTGCCCGCGCTGATGTTAAAGTGTGTTCAAATATTAAGACACTGGTAATCCCCGCTGTATTCAAACTTATTCAAGTAGTTTGCCGGTTTAAAAAAGTTTTTCCACTAACACAGAAAAAAATTATAGTAAAACTAAAATCAATAAAAATTTTGTCTGAAAAAAGTATTTGTGTGTATATGTATGTATACTCGTATATAAAAAAAATGCATAGTATTTTGTTGTTCTTTAAAAAATAGCTGCTTTTGATCACTAATTATTTTTAATATAATTTTGTTTGAATCCGGGAATTTATTTAAAGGTCCACATTCAAACAATTTATTAATTGTTTTAGCAATCTTCGTTATTGAGTATGAAACAAATTTGTTTTACTATGTAAAATGCTTTTCTGAATTAGGGAAAAGGTTTCAAGTCAAAAACTAAATTATTAAAATAATAAAAACAAAAAACCAAAAAAATTTGCGGTATTTTCTAAAAATTTTCTAGACAAGTCACTCCTCATTTGTGCTCTGCACTTTGATCATCAGTCATAAATTGATATTTATTAAGGTCGGTAATTAACTAAAAAAAACAATGAAGATGAGATTTAAAGCAATTAGAAGTTTTCTGTTTTTTAATTTGAAATATTACTTTAGAGTTAGTTTTCGAGTATGAAATTTACCACAAACAAAGCATTATTTATCTCTGTCGTCCATCATTAATCCTCCTAAAAAGAAAAGAGAGTACAAATTCATTAGTATAACAGTTTTTGAGATAAGAAAATATATGTAAAATATTTTAGTTGAAATCAATATAGCAAACGTTTCAAGAAAATAATTAATAAATTTTTTTCGTATATTTTTCAAAATAAATGCATAAATAATAAATGGGAACAATTTTTTTTTATTAGAATGTTTATTGTAGCCAGAAGAAAGGTAACCCTATAAGTTGACTGCTATAGTCGTAATAAAGTTAATAAACAGATATGATGACCAACATCACTAAAAATTATCAAGGATACTAAATCTCCCTTCCTATGCTTTTAGGTTCAAACCACGGCCAGAACATTTCAGCCGAGGTAAGCACCTCAACCATGATCAGCCCGAGTTGAGCTGCAAGCAGAACCACTCGGGCCCATGTTGATCCCCCTTCTGCCAATTTAAGTCCTTGGTAAGGGTTTCGGAAGCCAACACAATATAAGTCATGCGGCTTCCTAGAGCTTAAGAGTGGTCTCCACAAAGAGAGTATGTAAATATATTAGCACGATTACCTGTCAGGGTATTTGACCTTTCAGGACTGTTTTCTCTGAGAGTCGTTTTGCGCTTGCAGCTGCGGTCGTGTTTTGTTTCTTCATTTTCGCTTAAATAGTTTACTTTTACATATCTTAATATCAACTTCTAGTCAAGGGGGAAAACAGTACATACACACGAACACTAATGGGGGATCGTTCGACGGCTAAAGGCCGGGGCACATACAATCCGTCGTACTTTGTCCGTCTCTTTTATCAACTGACATCACGTGTACAAAGTATGAAGTTGGCACAATCAGCACTTTGATAACGGATATAAAACCAACTGCATTTTACTTTAGCTTGATTAAAATCTTTGAATTTATATTTCAGATACAGCACACAAAATCTAACACAATTTTTTTTCAATTTATTTAATTTTTGAACGAAAAATTATATTAAAATATACAAAAAATATTACCACATAGTTGTCAAAGCTCTCAACGTACGTTAAAAGTTGAAAGTTGCTCAACTTTAATACTTTGCGTTGACGGAGAAGTACCGAATGTGACAAAGCTCATAAGCCTACATGTATTTCAACTTAGCTGTCAGTTGAAAAAGGCAAAGTATAACGTACGACGGATTCTATGTGCCCCGGCCTTAAGGAACATGACCTATTTATGCAATTGTTATAAATTTAATTTTCCACAAATTTTGCTCTTGCTTTCGAACTAATGCATTTTTTGTAATTTAGTTTTATTGAAACTTAGTTTTGTGCTGCGAAAAAGTCCATAGCATTTTTGATAATGTTCCGTTCTCCAGGCATACCCAATTTGCTCTTTTCATTACTTTTTTCCTATTTTAGTGTGTAAATGATTTTATTTTTATAATTAGGCAAATTCAGTCACCATACAAAACGATATTAGCACTGGCCATATAATTTAGTTGGTAAAACGATTTTCACGCCAGCGAGTCACGCCACAGGTGCTTTTGTTATAATAGACACCTAAGCATTATTGCCACGTTAACTGGTTGCTGGACAGGTATTTTAGTACCAATATACATGAATATATCGCACAGTCATGATTGCTCGGATTTTTCATTTCGTATTGATTAAAGCTAAGGTTATCATACATACATATATTATGCTGTCTATCCTTTAAAAATTCTATACGTTAATTGTCTATACGTTAAATGCATTAAAACATAAATTTACAAAATCTTGACAAACTGCATACATATGTATTTATTAATTTTAAACCTCTATGGTGTAATAATCAAATAAACCTAAATATACATACAATTCAACGCAGCTTAAGACATGGTGCGTGCCATAAATTATTGCACACCTGGACTTTATGCCTCAATACTCAATACTCGGTTAGTCACCACAGTAATAACGATGATCATGATTGTATACTACTTGATGTTCTTGTTTCTCTTTCGTATGCATGTTTAGTGTTGTTGTTCTTATGTTTATGTTTGCTTTTTACGTGTGGGGATTTTCGATTTAGAAGAGGGCAAAGCAAAAAAATATATGAAGAATGTTTAAAAACCAAAGGGAGAAAAATAATGTTCGTCCTTAGTTCCGATTCTACCTGAAATGTAAACAAAATTTTTATGCCAAATTGTAGGTTGATGTTTTAAGCTTCCGTGTTTATTTAGGATGGCAAGAATGGGGGAAATGAGCAGAAGTAAAGTGGTAAAGATTTGTCTTTAAAATGAGTATAAATGTATGTATTGCCAATGATGTCTTAATGCGAAAGGGTGAACGAAAGCTTTCTCAGCCACCCTTGCGCGTAAACCGTAATTTATCTGTCAAATATCCTCCTGCATATACAAAATATATGACACCAATCCAAATAGCGCGACGTCGACTTCTTGCAATTGAAAACCCCAATTTTGTCAGCACAGAGGAAAGTAAACTTTACTCTCTCCCTCTCTCAAAAAATAAAGTTGGCTTCAAAATAACTGTCAGTTTTTGTGGTAATTAGTAATCATACTTTAAGCATTAAACACATTGAAGGCAGCAGACAACCGACTTCAATATGTCAAATATAAAATACATGCATTTAAATACGAACATTTATTTTGACAACAGCAATACGGCACGACTGCAGGTTGTTGTCCATACTGATTTTTTTGTCGCAGTCGAATTAAACTAATTTCTATTTTTCTTGACTACAAAATAAAAACAGTGTGACCAATGTGTATAAAAACAATTTAGCTCTTGGAAATATTTTATTTTCTAATATAACATAAAATAACAATAAAATTTAAATGCTGTTTTAAATAAATTAATAAATATATTGGTACTTTTGTTAAATATATGCATACATACTTACCGCCGTATTCGTAAAATATATTATATGTTTATTAAACACTTATTTGATAAATTTTCTATAGAAATTTGTCAAATAACAGTTTAATAAACATACAATATATTTTATGAATAAGACCATTAGACTCAAAACAAGAAATCTTAATTTTATTAAATAAGTAGGATGTGATTAGATACATATGTATATACCAGTTGATTCTACATCACGTACAAGTAGTTCTAATTCCATATTTTTGATAAAAAAAAAAATTTTAAGAGAGTTTTGGCCCCCGTTTTAAAAAATTCGATAAATTGTGCTAAAGTTTCATTTCTTTAACACTGTTCTCATTATAGATCAGAAGTTATATCCAATTATATTTTAAGCTTTGAAGGCCCATATGACCTGAATTAATCGTAGTAAACGAGAATCTTTTTGAGTTAAGTTACTCTTTTTATCTTTTTAAGACTTTATTTGTTAGACAGAAGAACTTATTCATGAAAGTTTGATATAAACAAATCTTGTTCTGTAAATCAACAAATTTTGTGAAGCTAAAAACTCTTAGATGGCCACACTGAAATATAGTTTTTTAAATATGAATTTATGTTGCTGCCGTGTTCAAAATAATTCAGTAGTGCCCTACACGACTACAATTGCCGGTTGCAGCACTTGCTGTTGTGAAGTCGTGTAGTCTGCTGTGGTCTATGTGTTTAAAGTTTTAAGCTAGACTTATTATAAGTATATATACTTTTCAGTATTAATAAATTTTAAGTTTTAAGATTTGTATACTTACTTTTTTAGAAGATTTAATATAAAATTGGAATGAAAAATTCATGATTTAATGCGTTCCCTATTACTGGTAAAAAAATTAATTACATTTTATCAGTATAAAATACCACATTTTTATACCCTTCACAAAAATGTTAAGGGTATACCAGCATATAAGTTAATGATTCCGTTTGTAGTTACTACAATTTTCATTTCCGACCATATAAAGTATATGTATTCTGAATCAGAATTAATAGAAAAGTCGATGAAGCGACCGTTTCTGAGAATACGATTAGACTTAGAACCTTTTTTCTTTCACCATTTTTTCACCCCATCGAATTATAGGTTTGCTATTGAAATTCAGTACAATCGGTTCACATATAGCTGAGATATATCCAAAATTCCGAAAAAAAACATTTTTTTCAATTTTCTATGAAATTAAAAAAAAATTGTTTGTTCTGCTGCAAACTTGATACGATTAATTGGCATGACGGTTAAAAGGCAAAAAAAAAAAAAAAAAAAAAAAAGAAAAAAAAAATAGTTCCTCGATATCGGTTCACATATACCCGAGAAATCGCCTTTTCATGAAAATGTACCGTAAGCGAACTTCAACAACTTTTTTTATGCTTAAAAGCGGTGCTGTTAATATAAAGAGGTTACCAAATACTGAAAATTAAAATTTGTGATATCGGTCCATATATGTATATCCGAGATATAGTATAAGCCGATTTTTCCATGAAATTTAATTTATTTTTTTTTGCGAAAAAGTAGTTCTGATTATAAAAGGAGGTTATTAAAATACAAAAATTGGAAATTCCCGATATTGGTCCACATAAACCCGCGATATAGACCAAACCGATTTTATCATGAAACAATTTTTTTTTATTAAAAGCAGTTGCGTTAATAAAAGAGGGTTACTAAAATACAGAAATTGAAAATTTCCAGTCCATATACGGGTATATCCGAGCATATATGTACAGTTAAAAATTTGTAATATATAGTATATGTTTATGGAACTATCGTGAAGGGTATTTTAGATTTGTCCTAGCCAAATATGTTACACTCTTCCTTGTTTCCTTTAAAAATTTATTAAAAAATAAAATTTTTTTTTCGACATTTTGAAGCTTAAGCTATCTACGATACAGGGTGTCCGTCAGGAAGTTATATTACTTTGTTTATTTCCATTGTAGTCCTGGCTGTAAGCGATGTGGCACCGTTTTGTTGATAGTAATCAAGCCCAAAGCATACAGTAGGGGCGAAAAAGCGTTATCAATCATATTACGATTTGGCTCCCCATAAACAGCTACTGTTACGCTGTTTTCATTTTCAAAGAAGCAAGATTCCTCCTGACCAAATTGCAGACCAGATTGCCACTTTTAAGTTGACTGATGAATAATTTGAGAGTTCCATTGCCCAGAACGGACTATTCTGTTTATTCACATATCATTCAAATGGAAATGTGGCTCATTATGATGCTTTCATTAAAATCGGGGTTTTCATGGGCGAGTTGTAACATCCTATTGGCGTAAATGGTCTTTTGGAAGCAGCTCTTGTGTCAACTGAATCTTATATAGCAACAAATATCTTTGTGCAAAATTGTGGCAAAACTTGTTCTTTGAAGACCAAGCTCCTGAGCACGGAGTCATATTGAGGTTGATGGATGAGGATGAGGTTGAACACTTTCTTGAGCAGCAGTAAATTTTTTCAGCCGATCTTGCAGTACGTCGTGGTCCACGCTTGGGCCTATCATCTACATACCTACTTTCTTCGAAATCAATTACTACACAATAAATAGTGCAATTGTTGTCCGGATAAAAGTGCTTTTTCCATAATAAGATACACTTCTTTTAAAATCTTTGTCTGGAAAATCAGACCTGTAATTTGAAATATAGTGTGAATGATATACAAGCAATACACGATATGGTACAATATAAAGAAAGTAGTGGTAGCTCAGTTTAATGTTGTCTGGACAATATTGAAAATTCAAGCTGAGAATATTCCAAACAAAATCAATTATATCGCTAATAAAAAAAAAAAAAACTGTCAAACAAAAACAGCTCTTCATAAGAATTTGAACAAAAATTGGTGTAGATTTAAAAAAAAAAATTTATAAAAATTTATGAAATTCCTAGCCCCCTTTTCACGAATTCATGTTCTATAAGAAGCATTGCTAGAGCCTTTATGGATCATAATTTTCTTGTAATATTTTTTTGTAAACAAAATTTCTCTATCTCTGAGTTTTATGTTAAAAAATTTCCTCTTTTTAATTTCTTTAATGCATACGATTTTTATGTTTATTTGGCTTAACCAACAAATATTTCCTTTAATTCATATACGAAAAACAATTGTCATAAAAACCGCATTTAATTTGCGAAAGTTTGCCTTTAATTCTTGCACCAAACTTTGGCGTATTAAACTTACAATGTGTAGAAAACATTCATACAATTTTACAATCGTTCTATCAAAGAAACCCAAAAACCGTTTTTTTTTCGCAGTCGGAAAATGCAACTTATGAAAGAAAATATCATTGTAGACAATAATAATTTTTGAAAGATTTTTATGATTATAGGAAAAGTTTGTTGGTTGTAAACTAATATGGTAATTCCGTTTTGAAAAAAGAAAGAAATATAAATACAGGGAATATAAACATGTGCATATAAAAGATCATATGTTGGTTTAAGGGGAGAAAAAAAGAAACAATTTCTGTAAAATTCATAAAACTGCATTTCAAGCTTGTACGAAGAACTGAAAATATCACTTTAATTTTAAAACGAATATCCACATCTTTATTTTCATAACTTAAGTAGCCACCCTAATGCAAAAATATTCATGTGCTAAACAGTACTGTTTGCCTTAAAGGATAAGGAAGAGCTATTAAAAAGCACCAAGTTTTATAGACATTATTCTTATGAGTTCAAAAACATAAAAGTTACACAAGTTGTTATTTCAAATTGAAGTTTAATTTTTGCCAATTAGTTTTATAATTGTTTTGCGTGGTTTTTTGTAGGAAACATACAAAAAAAAAAAAAAAAAAACAAAAACACGATATACGGCCATATCACAGAATTCAGTTCAGTTCGGATACGGAATTCAATCCGTTTTCTCAAGGCGAATTAAGTACCAGGGGGCCTCGTTAGCGTAGCTGATCGACAGCTGTTTTTTACCCAACTATCAAAATTTGTTTATGTTTTTATATTTTTTCACACATTTTCATGTGCACCATTTCATACTTCCTGTATAGAAATCTTAACCCATTTGGTGCGGCTATACTTAATTTAGTACAGTTAAACATTAGGCAACAATTTTAAAATTGATTTTACAACTTAGGGAGGTCAGTAGATGAAATGGACCAGTCCAATTTATTGTTCAAATTTGACATTTGTAGTATGAAATCTTCGTGGGTGTTCTGTATCGATATTTTTAATAGATATAGTCATAGTAAAATATTGCCGGCATAGATAATATATGAAAATGAAAAAAATATGAAAATTGTATATTATTTTCAACAGCTATCTGTTTAATCAAATATGGCCCTTTGGGCTGGATTAAACAAACTGAAATAAATGAAGTAAAAAATGAAATAAAATAATGCGCTGCCAATGCAAATAATTTTTAAAATCAATATGTATTGAAAACATTTGCTTTCGATATTTTCACTTAACTACCACCACCCTGATCTACCCATTTATTATTTCTTTAATGCTTTTATATACATATGTACATTTTATATACAATAAATAAAAAAAAAATAAACTTTTTTGTTAATAATTACTTCCAGTTTTATTTCGACAGTAATGGGTTAATCGTGTTTTTGAAAATAGATACACAATTTGACTGCTAATTCCACTATTTCGAATAAAAATTTTCATTCGCATAAAAACATTTGAAAAAAAAAAATTTGAAAGTTTGTTTTTGTTTTAAATGTATTTATGCGAATGAAAATATTTATTCGAAATAGAGAAAGTGGCAGTGAATACATTTTATTTCAGCGTTGCCGCTTAGCATGTACTCGTAATTATCAAAAATTGGAACAAAATAAGAAATTTCTGCTAATTTTTGTGCAATTAAATGTTTTCATAATTTCTTTGTATATTCCAGCATCATCATATATTGCTCCGTATTTTATTCAAATTTGTTAAGGAAATATATTTATCAATTGAAAATACTTCACTGTTGATAATAACATTTACGTTTTCGAAACTTATTTTCTTAATCTGACACAAATTGTTCTGAAGACTTTAAAAATTTTGTTATCAGACATAAATATATATTTGCACATGTAAATTTAAAATTTATTGTAGTGAAAATTTTATTCAACTAAAAAGAATCTGCATTTCGTTGCAAAAAAATCTAACTAAAAAATAATTTTCCACACGTATAATACATCCAAATGTTTATTTTATATAAAATTTATATTTTACATTAAAAATAAAATCAATTATTAGTCTTACTCTCGTTGATTTACAAAACTTTTAATAAGTTCCTAGTTCCAATATTTTGTTTAATTGTTTCCTTGATAGGTCCAAATCATCATCGACAATTTCTTATACCTTCTCTAGCAAAAAACAATGAAGAAATCGTACAAGAGACTTATAATATATTCTGTTTTCCAGTTTTTAATCTTTTAGGGTTGCTAAAAAAAATTTCCACTTAATATATTCAAACGTAAAAAAATTTAAAGACAATTGATTATTATTACAATTTAAAAATTTGTTCTCCCTTAATTTTTATATTCTCAAAAATGAAAAGAATTTTTCGGATTTTGTGTAATATCGAGCTCTTGGCCATAGAAAATTAATTTACGTTCTCGGCAATACTGATTTGTGCAATAGAATTTAAGGCGAATTGAGTATGTTTTTGATACATTGGTAATTTTATATAGGGCAAGGCGAATTCATTACCAGGTCAACTTAACAGCACAGGTGATTATTTTTTGCTTCTCGCGTTTTTTCCAATGAGACTGTCAAATTTTGTTTATAAACTTTTTCGCGCCATTTTAATCTGAAGGTTTTTTTGCATGATTTAGTGCAATTTCAAGAAATTTGTGTGAATTTAAAAGTGAAAAACTAATGTAATCTGTGATTTTAATTACAAATAATTATAAAAGTTTATATTTAACGTTTATATAAAATTTTTTCTCTGCTGAGCAATCTTAGGCGAATTTAGATTATGACATTCACGATATGTTTTACAATAACAAAATACACAGTACTGAATTCGCCTTTCCGCTTGCACTCACCTGTATAAAGTCGCCTTGATATAGGGTGAACACCATGTTGTTTTTTGTGTTGTTGTATTGTTGTACTAAGAAGGCCACCTGTTATGAATTCGCCTTGCGTTTTCTTTTATTCTTCAAAAAACGAAAATTTAAAAACTTGTTCGGAATTATGTCTTTTCTATAAGACAACACTAGTTTCATTCTTGAAATTAGAAATGATTTCGCAAAAAAAATTATAGTAAAAATAAAATCAACAAAATTTTTGTCTGAAAAAATAATTTGTATGCATATATGTATGTACATAAATATAAAAAAAAAATAACCTTGGATATCGTGTTTTGTTGTTGTTGTTTAAAAAAGTAGTTGTTTCCGAGCAATAATTATTTTTACTAAACTTTTGTTTGAATCCACGAATACTTTTACAGGTCCGCATTCAAACAATTTATTAATTGAATCAACAAATTTTGTTATTGAATACGAAAAAAAAAGTTTTTCTGTGCTTCATTCCGTAAGTAATTATCTTACTTTTTCGTTTTTCGAAGGAACAAAGAAAAAAAAAAGGAATTCAATTCCGTTTCCGAACGAAATTGAGTTCTGTGACATGGCTGATAATTATAAGAATGATTCTTTAGTCAAAAGAAAGTTTTTTATTACAAAAAAACTAACGAAAATTCAAGCACATACCCAGTCTATACAAAAAAACATATGTTGATTTTTTTCATTGGCAGTTATTCGTTTTCTTGCTTTTCCTGCCTAAAAATTGTAACGTCTTTTCAAGTCAGGACTTTGATTTCTTTAAGAAACATACGTTATTTCCACCCCGGCTTTTAGCTACCAAACCAAAAACATTTGTTTATTTTCTTCAATCAAAAAGATAAACAAAAAAGAACTTTCTGCACGCATGCGCCTTACGAAATCAACCAAACATTTTATAACGTTTTCTTTGAAGGGTGTACGCCAGGCAGACGACGGCCGTCATGTCTTTACCAAACAATTTTTGTAACTGCCAAAGTCTCAAAATGCAAATGCCATTAAAAAGAAACTTAAAGACACATGTCTTCTAAGTAAATTATTATAAACCTTGAAGAAAATTAAGCATATGTCTTGTAAGACTTTTCCCAAGCCACCACTGCCACCACTACCACCACCACTCTCACTATGTTTTTCTTTCTTCAACAACCCATTGCACTTTAAATGCCCCCTTGTATTCTTTTAAGCATTAAAACCACCTTGAATATAATTTGAATAAAACTGTCTTGAGAAGGCGATACACCTACCAAAGGTAGTTGAGAAAGTTGATTATCAAAAGAAACCAAACATTAAAACAAATTTTGTAACGTACTTACGATCTGCAATATGTTGGGTGTCAGTGTTGTACATATGTATGTATGTGCAAAGTAAAAATGTTTCTGAGAGTTTAACTGATAAGTATTAAGCAAAGTTGACTTAAGAGTTAGCTACACAGAGAAGAACAAAAATTGTGTATAAACATGCTTATATCGCTCCTTTATTGCAACATAGTCATAACTCAAAAACGCTTGTTTCGAGAAAAACATATTTCAAATTGTTAGTTTCCATAAAAGTCTAAGAAAATTTTTTTAGAAAATATCTCTTACAGTTTAAGAGTAATATAAATACATTTTTGACGCAATATAAAAGGTAGTACTGTTAACAATTCTGCATTGTTAACTCGAAAAGCTCATTTTTTGAGATATGACTATGTTGCAATAAAAGAGCGATATGACTTCATATATGGACATATGTAGTCGTATACACATTATGTGATATTTCCACAACACAAGCAATCGACTTGTCCGAAATATTTGTTTTCTTTTTTAATGACATTTCTGAGTAAGACGCCTTGTTCGAGAGTGTCATCACTGTTTACAATAATTCCCTTTGAATGCCATCATTGATACTTACTTAATTATACAACTGTATTCTATAGTACTTTTTCATATAGTTGTTGCTTTTAGCAGTCACCATGTCTTAAACATTTTTATGAAATATTGAGTATATTTCATACAAATTTTTTAGACGTATCACTCTTTCGTGTCCCATAAACATCATATAAGGCATGTAGTGTACACTCGTGAGTTCATATAATTATAACTTGTCTTTTCTTATATTCTTTCACTTAATTAATCACATTATCGTTTTATCATATTATTATGATTATAATATTATTATGAATATCATAATATTATGATTATATAACTGTGGAACTGTAGCGCTGAGGAAAACAAGAATTGGGGTTTTGGAAACCTTTTCCTTTTTTTAAGATTGTGCTTGTGACTCAGCAGTATTGGGAATAAAGCGCCGATAAAAGCTTATTAATCCAAAAAATTGACTTAACTCATATATGGAAGTTTAAAATTCTTGATTTCTTCTATAAGTTCAGGATTAGGAAATAGCCCGTTTGGTGTTACCAAATATCCCAGAAAACAAAGTTCTGATTTATCAAATTTCGGTTTCTGGTCCTACTCCTAAAATACTATTGTGAATACATTACACTCTCACTTGTTTTTTTTTTGTATTTATTTTCAAAAACAATATTTACAATATTTATAGTTCTGCCTCAGCGCCGAATATGCTTTATAGAGGATAAATGGCAACAATGTTGTATAACAAATTTGAACTCAAAAAAAATAAAAAAATAAATAAATCTAAGGTTTTATATTTTTTAACAATTAATTAAATAATAGTATAAATAATACTTAATATTTAGGGCGATGATGCAAGAAGTATTTCTATATTTTCTAAAAGCTGTGTTTTTGGCCTATTTTTAAAGGTTGATAACACCGAAGAAATTTTTAAACGTTCTGGTAATCTATTATATTCCACTGGTCCCAAGCAAATTATTCGTTGTTTTGTGAGCTCAATGCGACATGTAGTGAAATGCAAGGCCCCAGACTGTCTAGTAGTCCACTGTGTAATTGAGGAGTTCTGGTGAAACATAATAGTCTGTGATCTCAATCATTTTAAGCACTTGAAAACGTACAATAGCACTAGTTGTTTGTGAAGTCCTCTAATAAGAAGTTTCGTTTTCGATTAGCTGCGATATAAATCTATCGTAGAAAACCTTAGGGATAAATTAAACACAAGTTTTAGTGCCTTATTCTGCGCTGGCTGTAAACTTTTTAAGCTGATACTCATTTTATGTCCATAGACTACCGGAAGATAAGTAAGGTGTGAATGAACAATAGATTGGTAAATCAAGAGTTTTGTCCTTAGGAATTCCCGATGAAATTCAAATAACCCCAAAGAAAAAAAAACATACTGTGTCAAATCACATAATCTTGGCGGCCAATTGACATCGCCATTACGTGAGATAACACGGCTATTGAATTTGTTGCGCAAAAGAGCAATTGTTTCGTTAGCTGTGTGGCAAGTGGCACTGTCCTGCTGAAACCACATATCGTCTACATCCATATCTTCCAATTCGGGCCATAAAAAGTTCGTTATCATCTCACGATAGCGAACACCATTCACAGTAACTGCCTGACCGGCCTCATTTTGGAAAAAATACGGCCCGATGATGCTGCCAGCACATAAACCGCACCAAACAGTCACTCTTTGTGGGTGCATTGGTTTTTCGACAGTCACTCTTGGATTCTCATTCGCCCAAATGCGGCAATTCTGTTTATTGACGAATCCACTGAGGTGAAAATGTGCCTCATCAGTGAAGATGATTTTCTTCGAAAATTCATCATCATTTTCATAATAAGTCTGGATAACTTTAACACGTTGTTGGATTGTGTATTTCTCCATAGTTCAAATTGAGTAAGTCTGAAATAGAAAAAAAACTTGGCGTTTAGGTGTGGTTCACATTCAACATCGGCCCTTGAAATTTAACCACCCGATATTTGCATTAAGCATTTGCATTAAGTCTTTAAATAATCATTATTTTAAAGAATATTAACACAAATCTGGAAGATATATTTAGAATGCCAACAAGTGTTAATTTATAAGATACAATAACAATTCTTTGGTCAAACTATTTTGTATTTTAAACAGTTATCATAAAGTTATGGTTACAAATAACCATATACTTAGCCTTATTAGCCATACTTTTATAAAGATCTTAGTTCGTATATCTTTAACTAAGTAAATACTAACTTTAATTCATTATGAAACAATAAAATTATATAGCAACTACCCTCCAGACTCTTTTAGTTAAAATACGTCTTATAAAGCTAACTTTAAAGTTGTTGCAAACGCTTTTACAAACTAAAAAGACCGCACGACAAATGCTAAAACTGGTAAAGGGTATGGGAAGAGTACAAAAGAAAATTCAGCTACAAATTCTATTTCTTTATTTCCTTCATTACAATCATATTTTGTATGTTGGGAATGTGCCTTCACAGCTCGATTAACACAATAAATGTCGCGTATTTGGCATGTGTTTACTAAATGCAACACATACTCGTACCAACGAGCTCATCTCTCCGTTCAACGTAAATAAAAGGAGGGTGGTGGTAATAACTCTTGCTGTGCTATGTATTGGCCCTAATGTTTAGTGTCATCATTATATAAAAATATAAATAAAAAACTAAATGTAGGTAGAATTTAGAAATTATTACTTTTTGTTTTAAATAATCTTAGGCTCGTACTACTAAAAAGCACGAGCTTGATGTCATTTTGCCCGTCATAAAATAACACATGTTTTTTTTCGGGGGATTTTTTAACTGAACAAATTTTTTTTTAACAAGTGTTTTATAGAATTATAAAAATTTCAGTTGTCAGCACATGTACTCGTCTGTGCTACATACAGGTAATGTAATTTCTTTTTGTAAAGGTATGAGTTTGTCTAGAAAATCTGTCACCCTGATTGTGTGCATGTCTGCGGCAATGAGTTTTTAATGTGTGTTTGGTAGTTCTGGTCAAGTGATTTTAAAATCCGTTAAAAGCTGTTCAAATTTTTTAGAACAGAAAACATATTGTTTGATTTTATTTCTATGGGCGATTTGAAAAAAATATATATGTATTAATAATTATAATGTAGACAGACACCTACACTAATATATACACGACAACCCAGTTGGCAAAATCGTTGGATGACATTGTCTTCAATGATATATGCACTAAAACAACATAGGCGACCTGGTACTAAAAAAAAAGAGAAATGGACGAACATTTATAAAATTTGTATACAGAGTGTCCCAGAACTCAATTCAACGTCAAGCCGAAACTGGGTGACAAAATTGACCACCATGAGAAAAATTAATTAATTAATAATTTAAGCTTCTAACATTTATACCAATAAAAAATTATAAATAGCTTGTTTTCTATGTTTCCCAGCTATCTATATGTCGACATTTCATAGGAACTATCCTAATCATCAGTAGACTTTGGAAATTTTTGAAAGGTATTCTCAAACATTCAACTTTATATCCCAACAATCCAAATAAATAAAACTTAATTGTTTGAATTTTTGTTCTCTGCTTTTCGATACTTTCAAAAAGCAAATCGTAGCAACCAAGGGTTGTTCATTTGTTTGAAAGGTGTAAAGAAATGTTAGAGACGTTTATAAATAGAAAAGCTTGTTTTTTGTGTTTTGACGGATATTATTAGAGCATTTTTCTTTTTAAATTCTCAGCAATTTATTTGGATTGTTGGGATATAAAGTTGAATGTTGAATGTTGTTGTATGAAATGTTGACATATAGATAGCTGGGAAACATAAAAAACAAGCTCTTTATAATTTTTTATTGGTAAAAATTAAAAATAAAATTAAAAACAAATGCAAGGCTTGTGTGAATAAAAAGCATTTGAACTAAGTAAAATGTTTTTTCTAGATTTTTTTTCTGACATTTTTCATGACGGTTACAATCAATCCTGTCACCCTGTTTTGACTTAAAGCTAAGTTCAGTGTATACACTGTTTATTTGAGCGACCCGGTGGGACACGCTGTTTTCAATCTAGTCTTAAAATCTTTCATGTAAAATACTTTTACAAAAAAAAAGGGAACTGTAAGAAAACAAATAAAAATGTATAACACTTGAGCATACACTTTATTCGGTTGACTGTTAACAGCAGTCAACAATTTGTTTAGATCGTTGGGATATAAAGTTGAATGTTTGAGAATATCTTTTAAAAATTTCCAAAGTCTACTGATGATTAATTAGGGTAGCTCCTATGAAATGTCGACATATAGATACCTGGGAAACATAGAAAACAAGCTATTTATAAATTTTTTTTATTGGTATCAGTGTTATAAGCTAATATAGCGAATAAAGAAATCAATTGTTTAAAATAAAAATTAATTTCTCAACAAATTTAAAATAGCATCATATTTTTTTATTAGAGAGTCTTCGGTAGAGTAATCGACCAACAGTTTCAGGTTGCAGGTTCGATTCCTGCCAAAGACTTTGTGTGCTCCTGTAGACAAGCAAAAAGTTTTGCAGTTTTTGTGTTTGTTAAAAAAATTTATTATACAAGGTGGACCACAAATCGCTTCACATTTAAAATGATTTATTACGAAAGTAAATGAAACAGGTGGTTCTTTTTGATCCCTGTTCACTCTGGCACTAATGCAACTCAGAGCGGAAATTTTCTATGCCCACTCTACAATTATCGGGTAAAAGGTTTTTCATTTCATCGCATATATTTTTCTTTAGTCCAGTATTGGTCGTCGAATTAATACTGACAACTTTAATTTTTTGGATATCCCCAAAGGAAAATATCTACTAAAGACAAATCAGGGCTACAGGGTGGTCTCTTTTCGATATGCTTTTCTGGCCAAAAACTTAACAAAATGCAGCCAACGATTCATTTGACGAGTCACATGTTGCCCCAACTTGTTGGATATATTATCTTTCGTTAAATCCAGAGAAGTTCTGTAATACTGAAACAAGAAAATTTTGTATGATATGATTTTCTGGCCAAAAATTTGACGAACTGCAGCCAACGAGTCATTTGACGTGGGACATTTTGCCCCATCTTGTTGGAAATATGATCTTTGATTAATTCCAGTGGAGTTCTGTAATGCTAAAGCAAGAAAATTCTATATCATTACAATGAAGTTAGATGTTCGGGAATAGATTCTTGTACTCGCTTTACGTTTCCCCGTTCCTTCGATGTTTCCATCAATCATCCAGCCAATCCGAGCTTCTGGACCCATGGCTTAATGTTTTGAATCGTTAGAGAATGATTCCTATCACGAATAGATTGCGATAGTATTGTACGCCGCTAAAGGATGCCGTGGCACTAAATCCGTAAGGGTCGGTTTCCAGTTACGAAGACCTCCCCCACCGTTTCGAACTCCCTGCCAGCGCTGATGCTTTCATTTGTTTAACCAATAGGTCTTATGTAATTCGTTTCAAATACTTTTTAATTTTTTATGAATATACACAACATACTCTTTGTTCTTTATAATTTTTTTTTTAAATTAATTTTATCACCGTTTCACATTTCAAAAATAGAGTGGATTTTTATGTATTTTTTTTTAATGTTTCTACAACTAGTTAGCATACTCAGGGAAATGTATTAAAACGCTTTTAATAATTTTATAAAATTTTTATATTAATGATCGAGGCAATTATTATTATAATTAAAAATAAAAATAATTATTTCTTATTTTTGCAGCTAAAGATCGTTTTATTTTATACAAAAAAATCAACACTATTTATTTTCAATATTTCGATAACAATTTGTTATCATCGTCAAGAAAATTAATATGTTATTAAAAAATTTTCAATTTGAAAAATGAAAAAATAAAAAAAAAAAATAATAAATAAATATCAAAAATAAAAATAATTCTTGGCGAAAGCCAGGTTTGAGCTTGAGTCAGACGAATAGTAACATCATATAATTTTAGAAATTTTTATATACATATTGCTGAGGACGCTAACAGATTGTCAGCAAAATATTTAAACTAAAGCAAACTTTGTAAAAGACACAGAATAAGTGAATAAAATTATTTGCAATTGAATAATTTTCTTTAAATCGAAGTTCAGTAAACATATCGCCGGAAGAATCGTCAACGATTAGAAGCACATATGTAATCGACGACGATACAATGGTGGAAATTGCCGCCTAGGCAATCGTTGATGAGCTTTTATGTGCTCGTCGGCAATGTGGTAAAGAAAACTGTCGCCTATATAATATTCGACGAGTGAGCGAAATTATCGATTGTTGGGTCTTGCATGATTTCGTGGCCATTTGTTCGAAAATTTCTTCAACGATTTCTACACGATTTTCTTAAAGCATGGCTAACTGGGATACATTCTTAAGCAATTCAAATCATCAGTGTTTCTAATCAAATTTTGTGAAAATTTGATTAGAAATTGATGCAATTAGTAAACAGATTTCAGGGATTAAGTAAAGCTTACTTATTACATTCGATCCTTTTATACAAAAAACAAGATAATGATCAGTATTAACAAAAATGCTAAAAGTGACAAACACTCTGTAGTATCTCAACGGTTCCATTGAGTGAACATTAAGAATTTCAACTACATGAAAGGATAAAACTGAAAAATCTTTAGTGGCATGTGTCTTAAGTGAAGTCAGAAAATTCGTTTGTGTGCCCGTCTACACCATTAAACGTCTTCCAAGAAGTTTGCGAAGACAACTTTCTTTGCATAATTAATCCAAAATAGGGGTGAGTTTTGTGAAATAAGTCGTTGAAAAAGAAAACATATGGTCAGAGATATAAGAAGAGTAGCTAAAATTTAAGGCAATTATTATAGCCAGAAGAAATCATAACAAATAATTATTAAAAGTAATGAAAATAAGAAACACGTTTACATGAACCACTTTTTCTGCGGTCTAATGCCAAACTTTAAGTATTTTAATGCATTTTTTTTTTTAGTTTCTATAACAAAAACACCCACATGTGTTATTTATTATCTGCGTGATAAGTTTTTCCTTGAAAACAATTTTCTACAAAAAATCCCCTCTAAAGCACTTAAGTTGTTTTTATATTAAACATTTTTTTTACCATCTGCTGCGAGTATGTACGAGTCTATGGAAAACTTTCTGTTTTATTAAGTTTCGTGTTATTTATCGCGATCAATAAATAATATATGATCTAAATAAGTATTGAAGTCTAAAAAAAGCACAATATT
The DNA here is from genome assembly GCA_914767995.1 of Thecocarcelia acutangulata. NCBI lineage: Eukaryota > Metazoa > Arthropoda > Insecta > Diptera > Tachinidae > Thecocarcelia > Thecocarcelia acutangulata. The sequence goes on along the minus strand of OU612094.1, from coordinate 29,877,003 downwards.
AGAAGGCAAATTGTATGAAAAAAATGTGCTTTGAAAAATTATAATTGCGAATATGACTAAAAGGTACTACTTAGTAGATGCATTTGAGTAATTTGTGTAACGTTTTTTATGCAGATGGAGAAGGTGTAGGGAAAAAAAGAAAGAGATATGTATGAGTATTTGTGGTGAAACTAAGAAGGTGGGCTGAGAAGTTAAGTTGGATTTTTGCTTAAAAAAAATCTGATCTATCAGGTTCTTTATTTATTTATTTAGACTTACAATTCAAAATTATAAGCTAACAACATAAACGTAAGGGCAGCTTAAGGCTTCAGCGCAATATTGTATATATCGCTCCTTTATTGCAACATAGTCATAACGCAAAAAAGCTTGTTTCGAGAAAAACACATTTCAAATTTTTAGTTTCCATACAAGTCTTAGAAAAAATCTTTAGAAAATAACTCCTAAAGGAAACAGTTTAAATGTAATTTAAAAAAATTTTTTGGCACAATATAAAAGGTAGTACTGTTATCAATTCTGCATTGTTAACACGAAAAGCTAATTTTTTGATATATGACTATGTTGCAATAAAGGAGCGATATGCATGTATATACACTTTTTTTGTTACCTAGGAAACGTTAACATAATTATGCTTTTTAGCACGCCTATATTAGTTTCACTTGTATGTTTAATTGTATATTTGCCACACTCGAAATCCATATGATTGTTAATTATATATGTATTTATATAAAACTGTATACACAGTGTTGCTGCCGTATTGCTTTCTGGAAAGCGAGGGAATTTTGGGGTTTAACAAAGCCTATTTTGGGAATTCCAAAACAAAAAAATTCTGAATCATTTCACTAACCGGTTTGGAACCGGTTTTTCATATCCGCTGGGCATTTTTGTCGTGCAACATGCATTGTTGTTGTTGCGTTCTTATTGTTTCGTTATCCTGTGTGTGCAGGTGTTTGTGCGTAGTAGTAATCATATTTATGTCTATAATTATCAATAACTAGAAGGCTTACAAGCAATATAAAAGGCAATAAAGAAGTGTAAATAGGCGAAAAAATTTAATTTTAAAGCTTGCTGTCATAAATCACAAGAGTAAGCAAGTCTAGCGTTTTAGCACACAGTGGTATTAAGTGCAAATATAGTTGTGAATTATTTTAATTCTACACAATAAACAACTGTCAGTGTCATTATTTCTTAACAATTCTGCATTGTTAACTCGAAAAGCTAATTTTTAAAGATATGACAATGTTGCAATAAAGGAGCGATATGTAGCTATGTAAAACTGTATATACAGTGTTGCTGCTTTATTGCATCAGGAGAAGTGGGGAATTTTGGGGATTTAGAAAGCTGATTTTGGGAATTCCCAAAAAAAAAATCGGAAACCCTTTGCTAACCAGTTTGAAAAAGGTTTTTCATATTCGGTGTGCGTTTTTGTCTTGGAATATGCATCTGCACTATAACCGTTATTCGCATTAGTGCGAAAATTGAAGTTGCCGTATTACTTCTGAGGAAAAAGGGGGATTTTGATGTTTCTTGAAGCCGACTTTGGGATTTCCCAAAAAATTTCAAACAGTTTCGCTAATCGAATCGGAACCAGTTTTTCATATTGTTTCCGGGGAAATTTGAGACTTTGGCCATTCCTTAAGACAATTTTGGGAATTCCAAACAAAACTCGGAATGCGTTATACAGATAATTATCTGATTATATGGATAATTAGTTTGATATCGAACAGTGTTTTTTAGCTTTTTAAACACATAAGTTTTAAATAATTGAGTTTTATTCACTATATTAGCTTCTAACATTGATGCCCATCAAAATATAATAAACAGCTTATTTTCTATGTTTCCCAGCTGTCTACATGTCGACATTTCATAGGAGCTACACTAGTCACTAGGGGATTTTTTTTTATTGTTAGAATATAAAGTTGAATGTTTGAGAATATCTTACAAGAATTTCCAAAGTCTGCTGATGATTAGAGTAGCTTCTATGATATGTCGACATATAGACAGCTGGAAAACATAGAAAACAAGCTGTTTATTATATTTTGATGGGCATCAATGTTAGAAGGTAATATAGTGAATAAAAAAAAAAAAAAAAAAATCATAAATGTGAAGTTAGCCTTGAATTTCTGGAAAAAACGGCGATAGTAAGGTTGTACACAAGTCTGAAAGATGGCCCATTGTGCAAAGCGTTTATAATATTTTTACCGGTAAAAAAAAAAAAATGCTACATAACAGTTTCTTCCATTCCAAACTTAAGCTACCTTAAATTATTCATTACCTCCCTCCAACTAAGTATACATTTCTTTTATTAAGTGTAGCAAAAAAAAAGAAAATATATAAACAAAAACACCATGAAAAATAGCTTGATTACGATAATGAAAAAAGACAAAATGCTTTTCCTAATGCCATGATAGCACAAAAAAAATATATACCTTTTACAATATGTGTACTTCAATATACTTACATACATACATACATACATACACACATGTATCTACATACAGAGAAAGATATCTATCGTAGATTATAGAAAGAATTATAATCGACGTATGTATGAATATTAAAGCTTAAAAAATTTCCTTTACAACTATACGTGTGCGATAGAAAAAAAAAATACACAAAAACTTATAGATGTATTAAAAAGATAACAAATAAAGGCACGAAATGTCTAAAAAGAAAAAAACAGAACAGCGGCAAAAAATTAAAATAAATGTTTATAAATAATGACAATACAAACGGACGAAACCTCGTATCACTTACTACTACTCATATTCTTTTATTTTGATTCTATTCAATAGACAACAGGTAAAGCAAAATCTAAGAGCTTATAAAAATCACTCACACTTACGTCTGTCCTCACGTATTGACGTGCGAATTATGGCCGTTTGTGTGTGTAGGCCATAATTATGGACATACGAGTACATATGTATATGCAAAATAATTCGAGCACTAATACACGTCTGCAGTCAAACGAATGTTCGGAAAGTTTTTAATGTATGAGAAAATTCATATTCTAAAAGAAACTACGGAAAATTTATTAATGACTATGATGAATTTGTACAGTGGGTGAGAAAAAGTATTAACAATTCTCAAAAGCATTTGAAAGTTAAAGGCAAGATAAGATTTTTTAAAAGAATATAGTTCATGATCGTTGCGATAAATTCAAATTATACAAAAGTCATTATTTAATACTTAATTCCATTCAGATAAAAATTTAAAGTGTTAATTTCAAAACGAAGGGTCTGTTGCACGATTTCGAACGTTAGCATTTGCAAGAATTTTTGAAGACGAAAAAACCTTTTTTTCATGAATTTTTAAACGCCAGTGCCATAATACATCTTCTTATATATGCATATACCAACGCGTTGTAAAATATAGTATTTTTGATTTACAAATATGTTTCTTTGGGGGTTTCAAATGTTTGCGAACGTTAACGTTCGAGATCGGCAAACTGACCGTAAGCTTTAAATGTTAATTGCAGCTTAATGTTAAGAAAAACCAAAAATAATTGCAAAATATTAATTTATTGAAGCTTTGTTGAACTTTTATAAGTTTTTAAATTAGATTTTTGTACATTTCTTAATATCCTTCTTAAGTTAACTTTTTACAATAGAAATTTTCTGTGACCAATAATTTTTTGTTTGAAGAAGACAAGAAAAAAAATAATCAAATCTTTATAGCTGGGGGACAACCACTACTAAAAAAAAGGTGGCTAAATTTTAGGCGCCCATGTTGATTTTGAATTAAACACAAATTATTCAGGAATTATGTTCAATTATGCAAAGAACAAAATGTCGGCCAATTGGCTGCAAAGACCCTGGCGGCACAATTTCCATGTTATGATCCAAATTTTTGATGAAGCTGAGGCATAACTGAGGTTCTATGACGTTAATGTGTCGAATTATCGCATTTTTTAGCTCTTGAATTGTTGCTGGCTTATTAAAGTATACCTTTCCCTTCAAATAACCCTAAAGAAAGAAGTCAAAGTTGTCAAATCACCTGATCTTGCCGGCCAATTGACATCGCCACCACGTGAGGTAGCACGGCCATTGAATTTGGAGCACAAAATATCCATTGTTTCGTTTGTTGTGTGACAAGTGGCACCATCTTGTTGAAACCATATATCGTTCACATCCATATCTTCCCAATCGGGCCATAAAAAGTTCGTTATCATCTTACGATAGCTAACACCATTCACAGTAACTGCCTTATTTTGGAAAACATACGACCCTATAATGCTGCCAGCTCATAAACCGCACCAAACAATCACTTTTTGTGAGAACATTGATTTTTTGACAATCACTGTTGGATTATCATTCACCCAAATGCAGAAGTTCTGCTTATTGACGAATCCACTGAGGTGGAAATGCGGCTCGTCATTGAAGACGATTTTCTTCGAAAATTGATCATCCACTATTGCCATTTCTGGCACCATTCTGGGTAGATTTAATGGTTCTTTTGTTCTCTTAAAGTTGATATGCGGACACAGGTTTCTTTATATGTAGGCATGTAGATTCTGTAAACCAGTTTTTTTCGGCATATTCCTGCGTGAGGAGTTTTATTCTCTTCCAGCACGCTAATAAGGGTTGTCCGCAGAATAGATTGATATCTCTATCCTCTAGGGTTGGTCTCTTTTTAGCTAAATCGTCAGCGATGCTGTTGACATTATTGGATTCATGTCCACGTACCCATTTTAGAGTAGGTTGTGATTTTTATTGCTAACAAATTGTTAGCGAAATATTGATAATACTTATTTTTGAACCTTTTTTTTATAAAAAAACAACTTAACCAAGAGCTTTAGTCGCACAAACTAGAACAAGTAAACATTAACAAAATCAAGTAATATGAATATTGTATATTATATATAATTTATAGATATCTGTTGCTACAAATACAATTGTATTCCAAATTATACTATTTGCCATATAGTCTTATTAACATATAGCCCAATAATTGTGTAATTATACTGCCTTAACCAACCTAGATACCATCGTATAGCCTTGTAGTCATATAAATATGCAGTTGTGTATTCATAAAGTCATATATCCATTAAATTATAAAACTATTTACACAGCTATGAGTACATAGAAAAATAGTTAAATTCAGTTTTACTTTATCATACAAATTTTGTCATAAAGTTATAAATATATATGAAGTTATAAATATATATGTTGAATTCACAAGCTCAGTCGTATCGTGTATCGATGTATTTGGAGAGACAATTTCAAACACAAACATTAAACTCACAAAAAATATATTTGAAAATTGTTTTTGCTTTAAAGTTTTGTGTTTGAAATTTTCTCTCCAAATACATCGATACACGATACGACTGAGTTTGTGAATTCAGCAATAGTCATATCTTTTTATAAATATTCATATACATAAATATCAGCGCTTCTATGTTGCTACAAAGTATTTTCAAAATTCGCATATTAACGGTTTTTGTTTGCTTTTGACTGTAAAAACATATCTATAGAAAGATAAGCCTAGTTTCTATTGTACTGTTATCAATCACACCACTAAATGGAAAAGAAAAATTACTTGTTTGTATTATTAGGCGTATATTATTATTATTATAATAACGCCTTTACAATATTGCTCTAATGAGCAGTAGATTCTGGATTTCTTCTCGTTGATTGGTTGCATATGGTATTTTAATAAAGCCCATATGATTTGAATAGTTTTTTTTTAACAATTCTACCCGCTTTGCAATCTAATCAAAAGTAAGTAAAGAATTTTTGCATTGAAATGAAAATGTTATGTAAATATTTGTAATTAATAAAAGTACAGTTGTATTCTAGTTTACTTGTAGCGAAGAAGAAGAGTTGCAACACAAATTTGAAAAATAAAATTCTGAACATTTACTTTAACTTGATATTTTGTTACACCTACTTTTGATAAATATTTATAACACCTATATCCGCCTGAAAGTGGAATACAATTCTCATGTTTGGGCCCCAAAGTATATTTTGGGGTTACTCGACCGTGTGCAGGAGAGGGCGAAGAAGCTTATCGGTGATAGTAGGGTATCCAACTCTATTGACCCACTGGAGCATCAACGCAGTGTGGGGTGCATTACTCTGCTCTATCGTTACTACAATGGATTTTGCTCTGACGAGCTTAGGGATCTCGTTCCTGAAACTCGCACATTTCTACGTAACACGTGTTCATCGTCCAGAGCTTATCCATTTGTAGTCGATTGTCCGGGGAATCGTACTACGCATTACAGAGAGAATTCGTTTTTCAGCCGCACGCTTCGTCTGTGGAATAAGTTGCCTGCAGACGTGTTTCCTATCTGTTATAACGTTAGAAAGTTCAAGTCAAATGTTCACAAACACTACTCCCTCTTTCCTCCTCCTCATAACTTATTTTCCTAGTTCCGGTACAATGCACTGCATATAAAGGGGTCATCCCCTGAGTACTGGTCCAAGACAAAAAAAAAAAGTTTAATTGTATTTCATTTATTGTTCTATGTATGTATCTTAATACATACAATTATTAAAGCATGTAGCCCTTTTATTGAAGTTGCCATATTGTTTCCGGGGAAGTGAGGGATTTTGTCAAAGCTAATTTTGGGAATTCAAAAAAAAAACTCGTAGCGTGTTTTAGGGATAATTTTCTGCAACTGAACTATTAACGACCATTCGATTTAGTGCGAAATTTGAAGTTGTCATATTGTTTCCCGAGAAGTGAGGGATTTTGTCGAAGCCAATTTTGGGAATTCAAAAAAAAAAGAACTCGTAGCGTGTTTTAGGGATAATTTTCTGCATCTGAACTATTAACGACCATTCGATTTAGTGCGAAAATTGAAGTTGTCATATTGTTTGCGGCGAAGTGAGGGATTTTGTCGAAGCCAATTTTGGGAATTCAAAAAAAAAAAATAATAATAATTATAATAAAAAATAAAAAACTCGGAAAGTGTTTTACGGATATTTATCTGGATATATGGATAATTAGTTTAATATCGAAACGTGTTTTTCTCGCTTTTTTTTTAAACTATATTTGTTAATTTTTTTGACTTATCAAATATCAAATCTTTTGACTTATCAAATATCAAATCTTATCAAATATTCTGCTGAATACGAGTAAGATAAAAATATTGATCGAAAGTTTGTAGTTTCATTATTAGTAAGGGTAATTATTTGGTCTTTCTTAGCTATTTTTTTATTCATGTGACGAAAATATTTACACAAAATTTATTAAAAAAAAAAGACCACAAAAGCTAAAGTCATGTTTATGGCTTTAATTGCAATCTAAATATTACCCATAATTAGGATAACATGATTGCAAGAATTTCAAAAATTATTTCGTGTAACGTGTTGCAATATCTAATGCACTCTTATAGTATACAAAAATAATATTCCAGTGAAAAATTGCAAGGCATTAATCTAACGAAATGAAGTGAAGCAAAAAAGGCATGCAATATTCTTTCAACTTAAAAAACATACATATTTAGAACATTTAAATTGAAGCTTTAAAAATATATTAAGTGATGGGAAAACCCCCAGACAACAAAATCCTTGATGACCGGCAAAGTAAAAATTATTTGTTTTTTTTTTTGTTTTAGTAAATTGCCAATGGAAGTGCATATGACTGAAATAAAGTTGAATGAAATATTTAATGTTCTTGTTGTATTTATTAAATTGCAGTGAAAGATCTGTGCTAAAAGATAAAGTCCTAATGGACAATTATGGAGAAAATGGAAGCTTGCTATTATAAATGACATTAAAGGGCCACGACGTTAAACTTATGGTTTAGATTTATAACAGACAAGGTGTATGGCAATATAAATATTTTTGACATGATAGTCACAGGCTACATGATACAATTAAGGACTAAAAATAAAAATAAAATGATTAGAACAAGAACTAATATTAACACATGTACATAAAATGAGTCAAATTGCACTAGCGTTTAAAGCAAGTGCATGTTCTTTTGAACTGATATCTTTGAAATAAATGTTTACGTGCATTTGGAAAAGCTTAGAATATTACTTCATGTGTGGTTGTTCTTTAGAGCATTAAATCCGTAATCATACAAGTATCACATAAATTAATTATCATATATTTTTTTCTAAGGACATTTTGTTCTTTTTCCATAAGTCTCTATTATCAAAAATATGAAAGAAATAGCTAAAGATTTTAATAACAATAAGTACAAAATTTGTATTATCTCAAGGTAATATCGTGTCAAAAGTTAATGGCCTAAACACATGCCTGTGTGCGGCTATAGTTCTGACTATTTTATTTTACGTGTTGTCTTGCATATCGTATGAAAGAAAGTAATTTGAATTTGAAAACTATTATTAAAATATTCATAGCAAATAAAGTAATTGTCTGACGTAAAGGAAAACTAAATTAATTTTACATAAAACGCTGACTTTTCCACCTTGCTACTTTTCGTAAATGAAGAAATTTAATTTTAAAACTTTAGTAAACTTTTTTCCAATACGATTTTATAATCTTTTTGAATTACAGCGCTACCTAAATTAGCGCGTAAGGCGTAATTTGGTTGTCAAAAATTCTCATGCACACACAAGATGTATAACCTACTCGTAGTGTCTACAATTGCGATTAGCTCTGACATAATATCTGAGAAAACGTCGACAGAATGAGAGAGGGAATTTCTCTATGTCCATCTTCATATCTCACAAGGAGTATTGTTGTTAATCTTATAAGAATTTATAAATCATTGAAAACCGAGAGGAAAACACATCTTGGCGATCAATAGAATATTATATGAATTTTGTATATGTGCACATTTTGTACAAAATTAATCACTTATAGCATAAAACCAAATTATTTTCCACTTAAAAGGGGTTTTTTAAAAATATTTTGCAAAACTAAAAAAAAAAAAAATTTTTAAACAAACATACACACAATCACTTTTTTGACAGCTTTTATTATCAGATCGTTGCCATGAGATTTCTCATAATAGCGCTCTCATAAAAATTATTAGAAGACTACGATAATAGCATGTTCACACGAAGGCTTATTTTCGAGGTTCGCGCTCTCATTCGTGGTTCACGACCCAATCTTGATTGAACCAACATGATTCGCCAAACAAAATTTTATGAGCGAACCAATTTGGTTCATTTTGAATCTTGTTGCGAACCAAGCAAAACCTACTGTCATCTCCAAATTTGATAATAAATTATCGCTAGTTTATCTGAACTAGCTGCAAAAAAAAATACAAGCAAAGTAAAAACAGATAATTAATGCGTGTAAAATCAAAATAAACACATTGAATATGTAAAAAATTTATACTTACATAAAGATTTAAATAAAAATTGAAAAAAGAATTAATGAAACGAAACAAAACAAAAAACAACCGTCTGAACACCTAGTTTAGCGATAGTGGTTCAGAGAGCGAACCAAGTGTTTCATATTACCTTCTGAACATTGTATAACACTGATTTAAAGTCTACACGTAACATAATTCTCTCTGCGATTGAATTTGATGTTCGCATCTCAGATATTATCGCAGGTGTGAACACTAAGTGAGACCAACACAAATAGTCAATGCTTTAATAATGGTAAATCTAGCGTTGCCAAATTTAAACGCCATTTCGAAGATTTTTCTACTAAAATAAGATTTGAAAATCTTTTGCTCAAAATTAAGGTTTTTTAAGCTTAGTGTGAATTATTTTCAAATATCCAATGAGACTTGAAATAATTTTTTAACCTTTTGGCTCTAAAATTTTTGTGCGCTACATTACCTCGCAGTGTGGAAGGTAATGTGCCAGTTTTTTTAGTCTAAGCAGTGTCGAAGGTATATACACTGGACACTGATCTCTTTTAACTAAGCTAATTCCAACAATTTAAGTGCTGTGATAACGCTTGTTTTGCTCGTTCCGTGCTGTTACAGTCAAACTTCGAAAAACATTACCCCCTCTTTTATCCTCCTTATAAACTGTATACCAAATTGCAAAACAATGCTCAGAATATGTAGAGATCACCCGCTCAGTACTAGATAAAACAATAAACTGTGCAAACTGTTTGGCAAGCACACACTTTCCCTTTGCACTCAAACGATACAAATATAATTGATACAAACACAAATTAATTAATTTTTGTCTGTTTTCAATGACAAACGACGGCAGCAATAATGCTTGCCATATGAAGACCGCAAAATATAAATTGTTTTTATTTTTAAATTGTTTTTATTGTTTGTTGGTCTCAAGATATTTCTGTTTTGAACTCTTTGCAAAAATGTTATAGCCTCTACTTCTTGAGAGCCTGCAGCTATAGACTTTGCTTTTAGTTTTTCCACAAAGAAGGCAGACTTTTTTATGATCTAAAGCAAGCCACAGACTATGCGACTAGTTGTACATCATGACGATGTTGGTTATTAGATTGTAAAATGTATGGGGTGGTCGTATGAAGTTGTGTCTCGGTTGTACGAAAGATTAAAAAGTTGACTTTTAGGGTAGTTTGACTGGTTGTAAAATTTAGGACCATGTTGTACAACTTTATTTTGAATTGCTATTACTTTTATATACAATTTTTGCATCTGCGGCCAGCTTTACTTGACAGAATTTTTTAAGAAATGAAATTGTGAATTAATGCTGCACAGTTTATGCGCAAAACACACAACTTGGCAAGGCAACGTGTTGTCACATAGTCCATAGCATGGGTAACAGCGATCTATTTTGTGCGATTCTTGTTTTACTACTTCACTCTGCAAAATTTGCATTGAAGTGCCAAAGCTAAGCGCCAATAACACAAGCGGTTTGACAAACTTCAACATGTCTGCGAGAAAATAAAAAAATTTGGCTTTTCAAGCAAATATGCTTAACATATTTGTGCAAACAGGCAAACACTCCAATAAACAAGGCAAAATGTTTGCACAAACCTAACATTATGGCATGTTTTTCGAAGCAGTGTGTTTAGCTTATTGTGCCCTCTATTACATATGCTACTTAATTTAAGGTAAGCAATTTGTTAAAATTGAGTTTTGCTTAACATTTTTGCTTTTATCTTTGGCAATACTTGAAAGAATTGACAAAATTTGTTTTTACTTTTACTCAAAAAAAAAAAAAAAACATTTTTAGATTTTTTCCCTTAAATTAAGATTTTATATATGACAAATGGAGATTTTTCGACATCAGTTTTTGGCAATACTGGGCAACTCCAATTTTGACAACATGTAAGAGAGAAAACTTTACTCTCTCCCTTTTTCTCTCTCTCAATGTTACGTGGGTTTCAAAACAACTATTACTCATTTCTTGCGGTAATTAATAATCACACAATAGGTGCTTTCAGGCTAACGTTTTTATATCTATTATTTCTATTCACAGATTTTTATTAAAGAAGGCTAGTGTACATTACTGTTCATGGTATAACTATGATCTATGTGAAAGCCTTGCAAGCCACACTAGGGCGCTGGTAAATTTTGAGGAATTCACCCCGTAAATTTAGTCAATCATCAGATAAGGCCGTCAAGATAGGTGCTGATGAAAATCAATGACACATTAGCCCAATTCACAATCTTGTGCATTTGAGATTGCATATTTCTGCAATTGCAAATGTGACATTTCTGGGTGTATTTTCTTAGTGTAAAGCAAGAATGTACTCCATTATTATGCAAATGCAATGATGCAAGGTCGTTTCCACAAGATTGTGAATAGGACAATTCTGTTATCGTTGACGTTAATGCACTACGTGCTTTCCAAAATTCAGGGGCATATTCTTGATGACCTCTAGTTTCAGCCAGGCGGCCCTATGAGCCGCACAGCGCATCATGAAACAATTGATTTGTTGAGAAGTTATTTTACTCAACACTTAATTTCACGTAAATTGGCCTACTAGATCGTGCAATATCACAGCTTTGGATTTTTTCAGAAATAGGCCTGCTACAAGTGGCACTTTGGAAGTCAACATTACTCGAGCTATTCACGAGATAGCAGTCACTATGCTCGAAGGAGTCGCCCTAAATTGGACCTACGAAATGAACCACCTCAGATATAGTTATGGCCAGCATTTATATATCATTATAAATAACAATGTCCATAAATTCCTATTTTAAATAACAATACAAATATTTAATTCACTTGCGTAGACAAATTTTTTTCGATAACTAAGTTCGCTGTAAGAATTATTAAACTGGTTGAATGCGGTCCTGTAAAGGAATTCGTGCATTTAAATAAAAGTTTCGTAAAAATAATTATTGAACGAGAGCAACAAAATATGATAACCAAGGTTATTTCTTTGACACATGTATGTATGTAGGGTGTTAATTTTAATAATAATAAAAGAGGTTTGGGGTTTTATTTTTCCAAAGTAATTCTACAACCAGAGGAAACCATCTACCCTCTTTACATGTTTGTCACATATACTCGTACATATATACAAATTATTGTTTCAGACAAAAATTTAATTGCTTTTATTTTTACTAGAATTTTTTGCGTGTTTCAAACTTTTGAGTTTTATTTTACATTTGAAATTATCGCTAAAAGTGTCTTTCTAATTATTTGCAATAAAAAATTATAAACAGCTTGTTTTCTACATTTCCCAGCTGTCAAAATTTCATAGGAGCTACCCTAATCATCATTAGGTGTAAAGAAATGTTAGAGAAAAATTAGTTAGAGAAATGAAAATGTGTTTTGGCAGATGTTATTACAGCATTCTTCTTTTTAAATTCTCAATAATTTCTTTAGATTGTTGGGATATAAAGTTGAATGTTTTAGAATATCTTCTAATAAAAACTCAATCGTTTACAAAAAACTTTGCTGGGTTTTCGGTTTTGTTGCATGAACCATCCTCATCTTTTCACTTCATACCACCACTGAGTCATTTCTTTAAATCATCATTTAACTTGTACGAGCTCTTGGTCTTCATTGTCCAGTCATTCGTTCATTCATTCATTTATTTATTTAGTCTCATTTTTCAAATTTCCCTTCTTTTATTAGTTTGCATCTAGATGATTGTGTTGTTATTGAAATCAATTTAATTTAATTGTTCAACTCAATTCGTTTTGTGAAAATATTATTTTGAATTTATAACTTTTTAAGTTGCATTAAATCTAAGAACTTCTATCTCATGTTTGCATATGCAAATATATTTAGGGAAAGATAGTTTTTTCTTTTTGTTTTTTTGGTTATTTCTTGCAAGTTTAATTACAGCTGTTTTATCACTACTCGTATAGAATTGATGTCTTCTTTATTGCTTGTATAAAACAATTTGATTATACAATTACTTGTCATCATCTCATCATTGTGTGTGTGGTGACAAAAGAGCATGACTTTTGGAAATCCAAACAAATTCACACATTTGTGCGAATTTGTAAAAAATTATGACCAGAGGAAGGCAAAAGCTGATGAAAATAATATCTGCTAGAGGAGAACTGAGGAGTCTGGAACTTGTAAGTTTTTATTTTTATTTTCACGGTGAAATACTATCTCGATCGTTCGATCGAACAAGCAAATCGCAAGTATTTTCAGAAACAAAAGCCCTTATTTGGGTTCACTTTTAATGTCCAGCGCAAATTAATTTAAGAAAATACAGCATAAAATATTTCATATTTGGAGTTGCATGAATTTTTCTTTGTCATTTCAATTTTCAGCGAACGTAAAATGTCGTATTCTTTAAACTGGTTTTATTTTTAGTTAAAATCACATTCTCATATCAAATTTTTTGCCTGTTCAATAATAAAATCCGCTGAATCAGTTAATAAAAGTTCGTGGATCCGAAAAAAATTTCCAAAAATAATAATTCTTGCACGAAAGTAGCTATTATTTATGACAACAACAAAATATTATCGCTAGTGTATGCAATTTTCCAACCGACAATGAAAGGCAAGGCTCCATGAGTTGGTAGGCCGAAGCCTGTTAAGAGCATCAGCCCTTAATCAACTCACCTGTCTAACCATCACTTTTGGTTTCTTACAGTACAGGTATCTGCTGCAAGACCACAGCGCCTTGTGGAGTCGTTAGCCCCCGAAAACCGTCATGAACCAAAGTTATCAGGGAAACTAATTCTCTCTCTCCAATATGAGACATATATAAACGAAAAAAATAATTAAGAATTCAGTGGCTAAGTTGGTTAAGCGGCCGTATTGAAAAATACATCATGTTTACATGGTACTGAGTTCGAATCTTATACGCAGTCCCATAGTCGAGCACTCGGTTATATTACTTATATAAGATAATATATTTTCTCTTAAGAATTAAATATTTACATTTTTACATAATATATACTAGTATGCATTTATATGTATTAGTTATAATTAGTATGTAAAGAAAAATTAAAAAAAAAACGTCTATGTTTGGAAACATATTTTTATCTCCTGCGTAAAAATTTGTGCATATGGGATACAATATTGGAATGCCGATTTGGTTGTGTATGTAACCTTTTCTATCGAGTTATAAAAAGGCCTCAGGAGGTACATATCCCTTGTGTAAAGTTGCATATATATATTCAAAACTTTCATAACAAGGCATTCTTATTACGATATTTGCGTGACACTCTCCGGTATTTAGTATATGATTTCTAATTAAATGTGTAATAAAATTATCAATTCTAATCATTTTTGATACATTACATAATTTTTGGTTAGAAATATATTTTTTTATAGTTGCTGGTTGAACCTCTATAAAGAAAAGTGCAGGCTCTTAAACATTTTCTTTCGAAAATTCTCAACTTTTTCATATACGATGGTGAAATGTACTCTTGTGTCATTCATGAATGAATTAATCCAACTGAATGATTCTCTCAACTGAAAGAATGAAATATTTCTGTATTCTTTCTCAATTTCTTTCAGCATGCTCTTTCATTTCATATTTCGCCATCTTTCATTCATACCCGTAAGCATTGAAAATCAATTATTAATTTCATTTTGTACTTTTAAATTTAAATCAATTTTAAAACTGAACATTAACTGTCTGGCTCACGATATCGTTTCGTAAACGTTTCACATAGTTTTTAAGGTCAAAAACCCTATTCCGATACTTTTTATAAGCTTTATTTTTTCCTGATATTATATCATCTGGTTTTTCTAACCCCGATATACCTGTTAGTTGAATAATAGTTGACTATAAGTCACTTATTTTTAATATAAAACATTAGTGAACGTTAACGAAACGACATCGTGAGCCAGGCAGTAAGTAATTTTTTTTATATATTGCATATAAGCAAATTGTGATACAAGCAAATAATGCCATAGTTGCTTTATAATAATTCATTAAGCTTCCACCTGACATATGTACATAATTGAAACATTTTCATTCATTTCGAAATATGGCGCATACTGAAAGATGAAAGAAAAGAATGAATTAATTCACTTAACCTTTCTCAAAGAGAATGAAAGATTCACACAAGTGAAAGATTTTGCCCCACACTAGTGAAATGTTGAACCATATCTAACACCCATATGATAAGATCGGCCTTATCAAAGGCTGATATAACATAATTTTTACTTCAGATTTAATTTATTTGGAAAAAAATAAATTTTTATGTAAAAAAATGCTTTTCTTGCTTGTATTATTCGCAAATTAACGTAATTGTTAAAATATAAAAATTTATTTAAGTTTATGCAAAATATTTTAACTATTACTGAAAACCATAATATTTATAAATTCATTCATTCAAGAACACAAAAAATCGACGATGGCAACGCGGGTTGAAAATTTAGTCATGCATTTGTAGTTGTCTATGAATAACATTTTTACTTTCTCTTCTCTCATTGATGTAAATTTCGTTACTGTTCGTGTTGCGTATGTGAATACGTGGAAAAAATCCGATTGGTACTCGGTTCCTGAGTGTAATGCTTGAGGCGCGCTGGTGTAGTGTATGGGAGGGTTTGCGCTGTTTGTGCAATGAGCTGAGCAAAAGCCAAAATGGTTTTATTGCTTGCTCAAGTTTGAAAAACTGTGCAGTGAGCTTGTGTAGTGTGTGTTGAATATGCTTGTGGTTGTGAGGCATATTTTAAATTTGAAACAATAAGTAAATAAAAATATATTCTCTATAGAGTCACCGTCTCTATGGCGTATAAATAGTAGTTACTATAGTAAGAGAGTCATGAAAAACTAAGCGTACGAAAAACTAATTCTTAAATTAAAAGAAATATTTCTGTAATAATATACCACTTTTTACATCACAAGCGTCTTTTTCTTAAATTTACTTTTTTTTTGCTGCGGCAAGCAATAGGAGAACGCAGTATTTATACATGTTGTCTTTTTCATTTGCCATTTTAAAATAAACATTTTTGCAGCTTACATGTAAGGAGTGAATCGCAAACTTAGCTTACGCAGTGTAAGACTTCAGCACTGAGCTTGTATAGTGTATGGCTGGCAATTGCTATAAAACGAATCAAAATCACATATCAATTAATAAATTCCAATGTTGTTGTAAATTTCTATGAGAAGCCTTTTACAAGACAATGTTGTTATACTTTTAATTGAACTTTTTACTTAATTAATGCTTTGTTGTAATTTATACATATCGCGCCTTTATTGCAACATAGTCATATCTCAAAAAATGAGCTTTTCGAGTTAACAATGCAGAATTGTTAACAGTACTACCTTTTATATTGTGCCAAAAATTTATTCAAATTACTTTTAAACTGTTTCCATTACGAGATATCGAGTGGTTAAATTTCAAGGGCCGATATTGAATGTGAGCCACACCTAAACGCCAAGTTTTTTCCCGAATTTTATTTGACATTTCTCTATTTCAGACTTATTCAATTTGAACCATGGAGAGATACACAATCCAACAACGTGTTAAAGTTATCCAGACTTATTATGAAAATGGTGATCAGTTTTCAAAGAAAATCATGTTCAGTGATGAGGCACATTTGAACCTCAGTGGATTCGTCAATAACCAGAATTGCCGCATTTGGGCGAATGAGAATCCAAGAGTGACTGTCGACAAACTAATGCACGATGATGCTGGCGGCATCATCGGGCCGTATTTTTTTTTTCCAAAATGAGGCCGCTCAGGCAGTTACTGTGAATGGTGTTCTCTATCGTGAGATTATAACGAACTTTTTATGGCCCGAATTGGAAGATATGGATGTAGACGATATGTGGTTTCAGCAGGACGGTGCCACTTGCCACACAGCTAACGAAACAATTGCTCTTTTGCGCAACAAATTCAATGGCCTTGTTATCTCACGTAATGGAGAAGTCAATTGGCCGCCAAGATCATGTGATTTGACACCGTTGGACTTTTTTCTTTGAGGTTATTTGAAAGAAAAGGTGTACGTCGATAAGCCAGCAAGAATTCAACAGCTAAAGGATGAGATAATTCGGCACATTAACGGCATAGAACCTCCATTATGCCTCAGGGTCATCGAAAATTTGGACCACCGGATGGAGGTGTGCCGCCGTGGTCGCGGCGCCCATTTGGCCGATATTTTGTTCCACACATAATTGAGTAATACCAATATATCATAATAAAATAAAATTACAATAATTTTCTTAAATAGTTTGTGTTTTATTCAAAATCAACATCGGCCCTTGAAATTTAACCACCCTTTATTTTCCGAAAACTTGTTTGGAAACGAAAAATTTGAAATGTGTTTTTCTCAAAAAAAAGCTTTTTTGCGTTATGACTATGTTGCAATAAAGGAGAGATATGTATGTCTATATAGCTTACAGTTTGTATTATTTTTCTTAAGTTAAGACACATTTTTTTATTGTAAATTTTCACATTACCTGCCACAAAACCGAATACTTTATGACCTTCGAGAGACCGATCATGAGTTTTAAAAATTTGAATGTTAATATGGTTGTCATGGCTAGTAAAAGAAAAGTCCTTTATTACTAAAACAAAAAACAATCTACTTATGAGAACTTGAACAAAAGGTATCTTAAGAACGTTGTAAAACATTTGTGCATGAGAATTTATTAAATTGATAATAATTTAAATAACTAAACTTCCGCAGAAGAAAAATGAAAAAAAAAAAATATAAATAAAATCATGCAACAATTGACCCGTTGATCACCTCACCTCAAACCCAAAGGGGGTGGATTTTTTTCTCAAAGTAAATCCTTGATGCAGAACCATTAATATGCAAGTTCATAACAGGTATCAGACTGGCAGTTTTACCCTCCTCACCCACCTTGGTGGTGTGGTGGTGCAATACAACAGGAAAATTCAAGTCATATTTTACTCAACGGAAAACAAATAATGCAAAAGCTGCATTTTAATATAATTTCGTCAAAAACTAGAGGAAAACATGAAGTCATACAAAAACTAAAGTAAAAATAGTAACACAAGCAAAAAGAGGGTGTTATTTCTCACGCTCTCTTTATAGGGCACTTGTATACCGCATACGATAGATAACGTAAGGGTAATAAGGTTTTTTGCTTTAAAACGGCTGCTATTTCCATTGCTTTTGCTATTGTCGTTTTAAAACTAATTTCCTAATAATCTACTCTTTTACTGCAGTTTTCGTTCTCAAGCCTTTGTTTTGTGAAAAAAAAAAAACAACACCACAATATTTTAATAATTTCCTTTCTTTAATTTGAAATAAAAAAATAAAAAATAAAAAAATATGCAGAAAACAAGAAAATTCCCATACACTTTTCATGCTGCATGTACATATTAGACGCTCTGCAGCATGCATTGACCAAATGCATGCTGCAGATTACCATGTTAAAGTTTAAGATATTTACAAACAAGATGGTATTATTGTAAACAGTATTAATACTAATTTGTGTTACACATTATGATAATCTAGGACAAGTCTAGCAAATGAATGAAAAAAGAAACCACACAAAAAATATTCCCACTTCAATTGTAAATTGGTGACCATCAACAGTATTTATGTCTTTTTTCCAACTTTTATTAGGCTTGTATTATTTTTAATACAACTATTACTTAATAATATGAAGATAGAATATTTACTCAAGTTCCGCATAGAAATGATGAGTAGGAAAATAATATTAAAAAAAAAAAACTTAGAATGATTGGGTTTCCTCTTTTTATTCTACACACGCATAAAAATTTAATTCACTAATAAACTTTTTGGTCCACCGCAGCTGAAACGATGAATTAGATATGGAGATGTGAAAAACTTCATTCATAAATTCAATTATTTATGTGTGAAGTCAGAGGCGTATAACGATGGCTCTACAAGGCGTTTTCCGATATTATTGTGAAATTAAATACATTTTTTTAACAAAATTCTTTTGAACTTTGCTGATACAAGGTGTGTGAAAAGAAATTCCATATTTATTTAGCTTGCTGCCTGAACGCAACGTTTCCGAAGGAGGTTTTTTTATATTGGACCAGTCCTTAGGGGATGATCCCTACATATGCAGTGCATTGTACCAGAACTAGGAAAATAGGTTGTGAGGAGGGGGAAAGAGGGAGTAGTGTTTGTGAACATTTGACTTGAACCTTCCAACATTATAACAGACAGGAAACACGTCTGCACAGGCGAAGCGTACGGCTGAAAAACGATTTCTCTATGTAATGCGTAGTACGATTCCCCGGTTAATCGACCACAAATGGATGAGCTCTGAACGTTAAAAGCGTGCTACGTAAAAATGTGCGCGTTTCGGAAAGAAGATCCCTAATCTCGTCAGAGCAAAATCCATTGTAAGGTTATGCCAATCGGTAGCCTAACTTTTGAGAAAATCAGACGCTATGGAGCATTCCTCCGGAGTAGACCACGCGTTGCGCGTGGGGGACTTTAAAAAAAAAAAAACGGTGATTCGGTGACTGTAGCTCGTAGAAAATTATGCAGTATTCCAGGTTTTCACCACTTAAATAATGCGTTAAGCATTCCTCTTATTCTACATTGGGTTAAAAAGTTTGAAAGGACTGCAACATATAACGTTGGAGAAATCAAAATCCGGGTGGCCTAGGTCATCAGGAATAATAGAAAACGGGGAGAGTGTTAATGACTCTGTTTGAGAAGACTCGAGTCGTTCAATTCGGAAGCACGTACTCGTAAGTGCTTTAAATGTGCATAGATTATCATAGATTATACATAGACCTAAAGTTGCACCCCTACAAAATTCAATTGGTGTAAGAATTAAAGCCCCAAAATGCCAGTCAGAGGCTTAAATTTTTTCAAAATCATGTGATTGTGAAAAAGATTTATATCAGCTTTACCTATCTTTATAGCCTTATCTGATGGTCGACCAGTTCCATGAGTGAATTATTCCCGATTCATCAGCGCCCCCGTGTGGCTTTCTAAGCTCACACCCTTAGCAAGGGTTTAAATTGGCAGAACGAAGACCCCGGGTGGTTTTGCTTGCAGTTCAACCCGGGTTGATCATGCTTGAAGTGCCTACCTTGGCTGAAACGTTCTGGCTGTGTAAGTATCCTAGATAATTGTTTGGTGTGTGGCTTTTTTCAGGGACTAACAACCTCCCGAGGGAAGGTAAGGAATCAGCGATGATGGTTGACGGGTGAGTTGGTTTAAGAGCTGATGCTGCTAGTCGGCTTCGGCCTACCAACTCATCAAGCCTTGTCTTCCATTGATTGCTGGGAAATTGCATACAGGAGGGATTAGAAGTCCCGAACTCCTCAACAAGAAGTTGCTCATATGGCTACAAACATGTGGCAAAAGGAACTAGTAGTGATGATGAGTGGAGATGGAGAGTTGGTTTAAGGGTTGAAGCTCTTACTAGTTTCGGCCCACCATTTCATTACCTGATATCGAGCCATCACTTCATTAAGTTCTGTGTTCTATTGGAACACTGGGAAATTGCATACAGGAAGTATTAGAAAACCCAAGATTTTCATCTTGATACTTGTTGGAGCCTTGCAAGCGATATGAGGGCGCTACTGAACCCCACTGTTGAGTTGATTAATCATCAGATAACTCCGACAAAGCAGGTGCTGACGTAAAATAATTCCCCAGTCTGCCTTATTAAGAGTCTCCCAAAGAAAAGGTTCTAGCTTGGTGTGCGCCTAACCTGGGCATTCTGGACATAGAAGGCTAGGACTTCCTGGTTGTTTGTAGTAAATACAACTCTAGGAAGCCGCATGGCTAACGTTCCGTTTGAACTTCCGAAACCCTCACCAAGGGTTAAGTGGCAGAACGGGGATCAGCAAAGCCCCCGGAAGCTTCTGCTTGCAGACTAAATGATACGAAGGGGAATAGGTCTTCCCTGATAACTATGATGCAATGCCGATTTTCGGAGACTAATAACCCTCAAGGTGCTGTTGTCATACAGCAGGTATCTGTAATGTAGGGAACCAGTAGTGATGGCAAGGCGCATCAGTTGGTTTAAGGGCTGATGATCTTACTAGACTTTGGCCCACCATTTTATAAAGCTTTTTGTTCTATTGACTGGCTAGGAAATTTCATATAGGAAGGATTAGAAGGCCCCAGATCTTCAGCAAGGGGTTTGTTATATGTCTATCAGCTTACGGCTAAAGTTGCTAACTGTGTTGGCAACTGTGTACTGTAAGCCATACTGAGGCACCTAACGGCATGGTCAACTATTTTGAATATTTATTGTCTGTGGGCCGTGTAAGAATGGGAAGTTTTGTTGAGGTTGTTTCACATTTTGGAGGAAACCTTGTATATATATTCTTTGTAGACTGTTTAGATATGTTCCTAAACGATTTGTTGAATACCTAATAAGGTTTACACTTTTACCTGAAAAAAGTTTCTAAAAGATGTTTTAAAAGATTAGAAAAGTAATTAGTCTGCCAAGTCTAAAACCACTATATAAATCTTTGTAGGACTTTCAGGAGCCTTTAGCTTGCCGATAGGCTGTAGATGAATTACATTTTGAATAAAAAAATTCGCCATTTCACTGAAATACAGGCTGTAATGCGGCACTGAGTATTCAATTTTCCAATAAATCAATAGATTCATTGGCTGGCCGAATTCGTGAACTTTGAAATATTATTGATTTTGGTTATTAACATTTTCGTTTAATTAAATTTTAGACTAAAAGATTTAGTAAAACATATTTTTCTATGCTACAGTTTGTCCCTCTTTTAAATAGACTACTATTCGTCACGTTTCTGTAACATATTCTGCTTTTACTATGTGGACTATTTGAAACTATTTAGTTTTAAAACATTTCTCCGACAATTTTCTTTTTTCACTTGCTTTCAATAAAATGCATTTAAAGTGCGCCTGCGCATAAGAGGGTTACAATACTTTAGTATTTTTTTTTTTTCTGCCCATAGTTTACTATTTGTGACTTTTATTAATATTTCAATCAAGTTCTGACAAGAAGTGTTAAATCAAAGTATTTCGCTCGCCGTTTGTTTTAAAATCTAAATAGAAAAATACAAAAAAAAAAAAGGAAAAAACTCAAACAGAATTTTTATTGCCCATTTCTATACAACAGAAACAAATCGTATACTCTGGGGTCTGATTAGCATATCCGGCATATAAAGACATCGACTGCGTCACACTGTCTGTTGTGGTTCTGCACAATATTTAATGTTTGTTGATGATGACTGCGATGATGGTCCATCGTTTAGACTGCTTTTATTTTTTGTCACCCATAAATCAACTAATTTTTTTTTTTTTAGCTTTTTTCTTTTTAATATTTTTACAAGTATTTGTGTGATCTTTGTCTAAGAGTTATGATTGGGTTTTTTTTGTGTGCATTATTTTATTGCCTGCAATGTGTGGTTAAGTTTTAAAAGATTCGTTCAAACAAATAGTAGAATTCAAGATAAAGTCGTTTATGACTGATTTGAAAGCGGAGATGGCATCTTTTAATTGAGACATAGATATAATACTTAAAATTAAAATTTATTTAAACATTTGTTTTCATTAAGCTTATCAATTGTTTTGTGAGCTTGGAACTATTTTTTTTTGTTGTTGTTATTCTTCTGACGCCCCTTTTGATTTAATTGTCTTGAGAAAACGTTTTTTCCGCATATACTGTGAGCGTCACAAGTGTACACAAATTTTGCTTAAAATATTGGTTTTTATTTCAGTCTTTATTTTGATGATAACATTTTACATTTCGGTATTTCAAATCAGTATTCAGTTCTCTATCTTATTCAAAACAAAACAGCAAAAAATATTTACAACAACAAAAGTTTTACAACAAAAATAAAAAATAGTTCATTATTTACGCGTCAAAAAGAAGTGTATAAACTATTTTAATATTAAAATAAAATCAATTTTGTATTTAGTTGATTTTCCTTTTACGGCATTTAAACTTTTGAGCATCGATTCTACTAAATTTTTAAGTTATAGCAGATGAAATTTTTTGACATTCCTCCATTATGACTCGTAAGGGGTTTTAGCATATCTTTATTGCCTATTGTTCTTTTTCGTAAATTGCGGTCCGCTTGCCGCTATACTCGTACAATCTTACACCCTTACACCATCACCCAACCCTTAGCACATTAATTATTTATTGTTTGCCATACTTTAACTGGTCTTTTCTTGGCAAGCACCTCAAATTAGCATTTTAAACTAAAAAGCACATTATTCCAGAAAGAAATATCTTTATGTTGATACTTTTTGGCGTTTTCTAGGCGTCTTTTTTGATTAGCAGGCGATATTAGTGGTTTCTTTCGCGGGCATCGACCGTTTTCGTGTTATGCTCGTCGTGTTATACTGGCAAGTAAGATGATTCCTGATGTTGCCGAAACTTTCTCTTATATTTTAACGGCACTTTAAAAAAAAAATTATTATTTGCATCACGCACTATAGATCTTATTTCAGCCTCTTTCAAAAGTTGTAATCAGCCCGGCCCTGTACAGTATTGCACAGGAAAAATTATAGTAAAAATAAAATCAACAAAATTTTTGTCTGAAAAAATAATTTGTATGCATATACATAAATATCAAAAAAAAATAACCTTGGACATCGTATTTTGCTGTTGTTTAAAGAAATTATTGTTTTTGATCAATAATTATTTTTATTAAACTTTTGTTTGAATCCACGAATTCCTTTACAGGTCCGCATTCAAACAATTTATTAATTGATTCAACGAATTTCGTTATTGAACACGAAAAAAAAAAAAAAAATTCTGTGTGTAGACAATTTCTCTGAAGGTTTTTCCTTCATTCCAAAATCATATTACTACTCGTAATTCTCTGATATCACTAGACTAGTTTGTTGACCCATTCCAAAACAAACAAAAATTTATGTCGCACGAGGAGTTCTTACTCTGCCCGTCACAATTGCAGCCTGTTCATAAGACACGGCTCGTCGATGAAAAGCGCTAACTTTGTAAGTTTTCTATTGGTTTTGGTTTACAAAGCGCGACTATTGACGTTTAGTATTAAAAAACGTAACATCTGTCAATTTATTTTGGTTTCTAAGACGCGAGTCGTCTCACCATAAATGTCAAAATCGGCGAATGAAGAAACATGCTGGTCAATAGAAAATGTGTATAAAGTGTTATAAATAATAAGAAATTATAATAAAAATAATTTATAAGTGGTAACATACATGCGTATGTATGTATGTCAACTGTGCCTAGAATAGAAAAAATTTTTCTTACAACATGGTATACTTTAGTTTGACACGTAAAATATGCATTCAAATTTGTTTTTGCTCTATAACTTATATAATTATAATTAACTGCTTATTATCTTTTTATAACTTATAAGAGGATAGTATACTAATACCAAAAACCCTAAAATTATAATTTTAGTCATATCTTAAAAGACTAAAAAAAGCGCTATGTTGTTGAAAAAGTTTTTGTATACTTTATTTTGACGCTCACAGTAGATGTATGATATTTTTCTGTATGATATTGAATTAGTATTTACTTTGGACCTTATAATTACTATTACTTTTTGAGTTTAAGTTTTTTGCCTAATTTAGTCAAAATTTTTATATATACTCGTATGTTATTCATTGGAATACATATTTACTAACAAAAATTTGAATATCAATGTTTTATAGCCGTTTCTACAAGGTGGCGCAAAAGTAGTCCTCCTATCAGAAAATGCTATAAATTTTGCGATTGGCCCCTAATGTCAGTTCTGTTTTGACATATGTGTAGTAAACACATGCGAAATGTACGTAAATAAACAATGTTACGCTACACTGCTCCAGAACGCGGAATATTTGTGACTTATTTGACCCCAAGAGGAAGATGATTTTTCATCAAAAATAATCATGAGTGATGAAGCCCATTTCCATCTTAGCGGGTACGTAAATGAGCAAAATTTACACTTCTGAGGCACTGAAAATCCGCGTGTAACCCACGAAGAGCCATTATACTCGCTCAAAGCCACTGTATGGTGTGCTGTTTTCGGTGGAGGAGTCATCGAACCTTTTTTCTTCGAAGATATCGCAGGCCAAACGGTTACTGTGAATGGTGAGCCCCACAGAGCAGTGCTCAATGAGTTCTTTTTGCCGCAACTTGATGAATTGGGATTGGAAAACATGTGGTTCCAACAGGACGGTACTTCGGCGCGCACTGCACGTGCCACAAGCGTTATGCTGAAGGATGCATTTCCCGCACACCTAATGTCCCTTTTTGGCAATTTGCACTGGCCAGCAAGATCGCCTGATGTAACCGCTGCAGACTTCTTTTTGTGGGGCTTTTTAAAGTCGCGGGGTTATGTCAACAAGCCTTAGACTCTTGCAGCTCTTAAAGACAATATTCGTCTGTGGCGGTGGCCATTTACATGACATCATATGCTCGACTTGATGTAAAAAAATTAAATGACCAAATTAAAATAATCCACAAGAAGAATCAAAGTTTTTCATTTCTTTTTTAAATTACAGCCAAAAAACCTCGGAAAGTTATTTTTGCGCCACCCTGTACTAAATTGTTGCTTGACTACGCTTAATTCTGGTCCACTCTGACAAAATTTGCGGACATATTCAACGCTCTCCCATGTCGAACATGATTTTTTTCAGTGTACAAATTATATTAAAAAAAACATTAAATATTGAAAAGTAACATCATAATTTGGTGAGTCAGTAATATAAAAATTTTAATATTTTAATATCATTTATCACTACAATTTTATGTAATTTAAACCTGATTTAAATTAATAAAAAATTCACAGTGCTGTTAATAATTTTAGCACCTTTATATTGTCATCATAAAGTTGAACGTTGTTAAGTGTTGCAATTTTAATTGTTCATTATATTTCAACATTGCTGTAACATTTTCATTAACTGTCTTCTGGCTGTCATCTGTTTACATCATTATTAACATTTTAATGAAAATTTCAGACATTGTTATTTCCATCATAATTCAAATAAATGTCCGAATGTAAAAGCGGGTGTTGTCTTTGTCTACTGGCTTTATTATTGACTTTGAAAATACTGACTGGATAAACGAGGGTTGGCTGAAAAGTTAGTAGAACCATAGAAACTTTATTTTAGTGTGCTTCAACATTATTTTTAACCAGAGTGGAGGATATTTTGTTTAAAAAATATTTTAAAAATTGTCCAACGTTTCCTTTATATCTGAGTGTTTTATTTTTTAGAAAATTTTCCTACAACCCTTCTCAAATATGACTGTTGTTACAATTACAAAAGTAAATAAAAATACAAGCAGGTTAAACAAAGAAAAATTTATTATTAGTTTTATTTTTAGCACACACACACAGTCATACACATATGTACATATGTATGTGTTCAAATTTATGAAAACATTCATACTTTGAGTATTTTCAAGGCTTTAATGAGTGCGTCCGGTTGTCAGGCTGGGTGTTTTATTTTATTTCTTTTTATTTGTTTGTCTGTGTATATTTGAACATTTAAATGCTCTGGTTGATTGCACTTTCTTCATAAAATTTAATATTCCTTTCTTTAATTGTGTCCAACATGACAAAACCTATTAATGCTTAGGAGGGCCTTTGAAACGAAAAGACATTGCAGTCAGGTTTGTTTTTTATTATTGAAATAACATTTTCTTTAGATTTTTGTTAATAAAAAAATATTGCTACTTTAAGGGAAAAAATGATAAATGAAAAACGAAGGTGAATAACCTAATAGGAGTAGATGCGAATCCAAAATTGTGCTTGCAATATAAAATTTTTGGTATGGAAAGCAATTTCTAGGATCAATTTTAAAATTTTAGTTTTTCATGTCTTAAACAAGGTTTTAATAAAATTTTAAATTTTATCTAAACATATTCCAAAACCTTTTAAATTATCATGAATTGTTAAATATAAGGTGGTTAAATTTTAAGGGCCGATGTTGCTTTTGAATAAAGCACAAATTATTTAGGAATTGTTGTCATTTAGTTGTAGTATGACAACACTGGTATGATTCAATGTATAAAATAAAATATTGATCAAACTGTCCGCACACCTCCATCCGATGGTACACATTTTCGATGACTCTGAGGCATAATTGAGCTTCTATGCTGTTAATGTGCAGAGTCTCATCTTTTAGCTCTTGACACACCGGGGAACAGGTTTTGCTTGGGCGTATTCCTAACCAGGGCACTCTGTTTTTCGGGTAAAGAGGGGAAAGGGTCCCTCGTTTGTTGCGGCAAATAAAACTCTAGGAAGCCGCATGACTTATGTTGTGTTGGCTTCCGAAACCCTTACCAAGGGTATAACTTGGCAGAACATGGTATCTGGGTGCTTCTGCTTGCAGTTCAACCCGGGCTGATCCTGGTTGAGGTGCCTACTGTAGCTGAAACGTTCTGGCTGTGTTTGAAATCTAAAACGCAGTAAGGGGGTGTTAGTATCCTTGATAATTGTTTGGCGTGACTTTTTTCGGGCCCTAACCACCTCCCGAGGGTCTATTGCCTTTACAACAGATACCTGTACTGTAAAGAACCAGTAGTGATGGTTGACGGGTGAGTTGGTTTCGGCTCTTAGTGGGCTTCGGCCTACCAACTCATTAAGCCTTGTCTTCCATTGATTGCTGGGAAATTGCATACAGAAGGGATTAGAAGGCCCGAACTCCTCAACAAGAAGTGGCTCATATGGCTACAAACATATAGCAAAAAGTGCTACCTGTGTGAGCCTAGCAAGCCACACGTGGGCGCTGGTGAATCGTGAATAATTCACTCCTGGAACTGGTCCATCATCAGATAAGGCCGTAAAGGCTGGTGCTGATTTAATATTTTTTCACAACTTTAAGCTCTTGAATTATTGCTGGTTTATTGATGCACGTCCAAAGAAAGAAGTCCAACCGTTAACATGATTTTGGCGACCAATTGACATTACCACTACGTGAGATAACAGACCCATTGAATCTGTCGCGAAAAAGAGCTATTGTTTTATTAGCTGTGGGGCAAGTGACACCGTGCTGTAGAAACCAACAATCGTCCACATCCATATCGTCCCAATCGGGTCATAAAAAGTTCGTTATGATCTTACCATAGCAAACACTACTCACATTAACTGCCTGACCGGCCTTATATGGAAAAAACACGGCCCGATCATGCTGCCAGCCCATAGACCACACCAAACAGTCACTGTTTGTGAGTGTATTGGTTTTTTGACAATCTCTCTTGGATCATCATTCACCCAATTCTGCTTATTGACGAATACACTGAAGTGAAAAAGTTTCTTCTTAAAAGTTGATTTTCTTTGAAAATTAATCATCCATTGTTGAAATTTTTGCCACAATTCTGACCATTGATGATGCTAGGAATGGTCAAGAGGTTTTAGTTCTTGAGTCAGCTGCACTTTGTAAGCGTGTGAAGTCTAAGTTTTTGAATAAATTGCACATTTTGTAAGTCTATAAATGCAAGTCTCGTGCTATTGTTGGGCTCGACGACGAGTTCAAGTGGAGGACTCTTCAGCCACACTATTGCGAACACTCGGCCAGCAAAAATGATGTGAACAAATCAAAGGGGAAAACAAATATAATACGAGGGATATAAATGTTTACGATTAGGGGAATTTTAGTCGAATGCGAATTTTTGTTAGTGTTATCATTTCCAACTGAATTAAAATGTGAATTCATTTTTAAGGGAAACGTATTAACGATTGCAATTTTGGGAAATTGGAAATTTTTTCATGGGAAAGACTTTTTAGTATAGGGGTGAATACCTATCATATGCACTGAAAGTTCTGATAATGTCAGATTTTTTTTTTTTTTTTGACAATCGTAAGTGACAATTTTTGTTGGCAATCAAATTTATTGTCAGGCAATTGTTTGACGGATATTAATTTAGATAGTTAGATATTGCAATATGAAATGTGCTTTCGGAAATTTCATTTTTAATTTTGGAATTCAAAATTATTAATAGAACACTAGAAAATATATTCATGTTTATTAAGTTCTAATTAGACAAATTTTGAGTAGAAATCTGTGCAAGAAAAGCATAAAAACATAAACAAACTTTTATAAGTAAGACCATTCCTTTCCTTTCCTTTCCTTTTCTTTCCTTTCCTTTCCTTTCCTTTCCTTTCCTTTCCTTTCCTTTCCTTTCCTTTCCTTTCCTTTCCTTTCCTTTCCTTTCCTTTCCTTTCCTTTCCTTTCCTTTCCTTTCCTTTCCTTTCCTTTCCTTTCCTTTCCTTTCCTTTCCTTTCCTTTCCTTTCCTTTCCTATCCTTTCCTCTCCTTTCCTTTCCCTTCCTTTCCTTTTCTTTACTTTTCTTTACTTTCGTTTCCTTTCCTTTCTTTTTCCTCTCCCTCACTCCCACTAACTTTTACTTTTCAACTCTACGATCCCACTTTTCAGGCAATCACGAAGAAAACCCAAGTGAGCTGGAGAATCCAGTTACTTTTTGGAGAAACCAGCAGCCTGCCTACCTAACCTAACCTTCTATGAAGACTCGAAAAGTAAATTTCGAATTATCGAAAAAAAAATATTGTTCATATACGTAAAAATATCTTCAACAAATATTTTAACCATAGCAAAAAAAAAAAAAACAAAAAAAAAATCCTTGCTCTATTTCATTACCCCAAATTATATCTTCAAAAACACCTTTTTTATTCTTCACTAATTGTTAAAGGAATTGAAGTAGTTATTCTTCAAGCTTAAGTTATATTCTTGGGAAAATTTCTTTAAAACTGTATCATTTTACCTTAATGAACCGCAAAACAAACAAACAAACAGAACAAAATTATAAAAACATAAACAAAAGAAAAGAAAAAAGGGTCAAAACTCAACAACAAATCTATAAGAAGTGACAAAAAGTATAAAGACACAATATACACACACACACTGACTCACTCTCTTACTCACCTATACAAATTGAAACAAAAGAACAAAAACACTTAAAAACGCATTTTGGAAGAAACACTCAGCCAAGCAAACGACAGCTAATAATGACAACAAAAAAAAAAAAAACAAAAAAAAAAAAAAAACCTTAAGAAATCGAAATAAAAGTCAAAATTACAAATACAAATTGTTACAGTGGTTAAATTCACTTCCTTATATAGTTGTTGTTGCTGTCTGCTAAGACGACTATAAAGAAGAAGATTACAACAATTAAAACACAAAATAAACCTTTAGATCTTGAATTATGTCTCAGGTTACAATTGAAAAGCGTAGGAAATTGAAACAAAACAAATAAAAAATATTTAAAAGAATTGTCACTTAACAGGAAATGTGTTCAATGACACCTTGTTTTTATCAAGCAGGACTGAGTAGTGGGGACGGACATTAAGATATTTGTTATACTTTAAGTTAATTAACATTCTTAATAGTGTGAAGATGATGAGAGCACACAAATACCCAGCGGCCAAAGTTTCACTTACAGAAGCGATAATCCGATGATGCACACTTGTAAGTCAGTAATGCACTCCATCTCATATACGAACCTATTACGAGTATACATTTTCATACACATTTGCCGCATTTACATACATTAACACCTGCACACAGAGTAAGCGAGATAGTAAAGTGTTCATCCAACAAAAGCTCATTACTTCCTAACATACATTGTAAGCTATCAGTAGGCAGCTCGAATACAATCTCGCTTACTTTGTAAGTCGGAAGTAGGCAGCTTGAACGTACTGCGCACTTGAGTTTTTTGGGAATATTCCATTAAATAAATTTGTTCCGTTTTTTGTCTACTTCATTCTTTTATTTTTTCACTAAATGTTTTATCTTTCTTGTACCCTTTTTAAATTGTTTTCTAGCACTTTTACGTAATTTTGTTAATTAAAATTTTTGTAACGTAGTCTGACAAAGACGGCGAACGTTTGATTTACAACTAAAAAATAAAATACATATAACTTATATAAATCTGATACAAAAGATGAACGTAATTGATTTTTGGGAACTCCTTAGACTACTCTCATACACTTTAAAAGTTATCATTCATTGATTACAAAGTGTTGCACACATCATCGAAGAGAAGTTATGTGGTAGGCAGTGTTCGCCGCTGGGTAATAGCAATGGTAAAATAAATATAGGATAGGATTGCCAATCAAGTTGAAAGCTGGAAATAAGCAGCAATCAAGCTGAAATTAAATACCAAAAAATTACTGTAATTCTATGCGAAAAGTTACAAGCATAAAGTATAGACTACATACAATGCAACCAATGTTGCCAGGAGATTTTTTGTGAAATCCCTACTATAGTGCATATTAATCGCCTCTTTCCCCTACAATCAAAAAGTAGTTCCCGACATATTTCCCCACACAATTTTTCATTTAAATATTGCACAAATAAATTATTTTAATACGATTTTACATTTATTGTAAATTCAAACATAAACAGCTGTCTAATATACTAAATATAGTATATATATTTTTTATCTTAGGCCAGTACTCAGGGGAAGACCCCTGTATTGTAGGTTATAATGAGGAGGAAAGAGGGAGTAGTGTTCGTGGAGGTTTAACTTTAACACTAACAACACGAAAGACTAAAACAAACTCTAATGCAGCATTTAAAAGGCTGGAATCAAATTAGCTAAAACTGATCAGTGCCCAGTGTTTATACCTTTGACACTGCGCAGATTAGCAAAATTTAGTCCAACACCTTCCACACTACAAGGCAATGAAATCATCAAATCTTGAAAAAACTTATAACAATCAGTAATTTCATATGAACAACAGGAAAATATATAGTATTTAAGTAAACATTTTTTTTATTGTGCTGCATTTGTATATATTGAGTTTAGTGTAAAACTCTTAATTAACTTATTTTTCCCCTAATTAACACTTATTCTTTGAAATAAGATTTCATGGGCAGCTTTTAATTTTTCATTTAACTTTTTGAGACATAAAAGAAAGGAGAATATACTTTGAACTTTATTAAGTTCTAAGCTAGTAAAGTTAATGGGGAAAATATCTTTTATTTTCTTTTTTTTTATTGAAGTGGAAAAACTTATTGCTGTAAAAAGCAGTCAGCTAAAGTTTTTAATATATTTTATCTATAAATTGTTTTATATACAAATGTTTTTAAATTCGTATCTTGATCCTAGTTTTTCGACTTTATCAAAGGTGGCATGTCATAACATACAGTGACATAAAGTCCATGGACTTTATGACACACTTTAAAGTGTAAAAAGGTCCATGCACATAAAGACACTTTTGAAAGTGACATGACTTCATGACACACTTAAAACTGTAAAAAGGTTCATGGATATTTAGACATAATGTCCATCAGGGAGGTGCTGTAAAGTCCGTGAACATTATGGCACTTTGCAGAGTGTCATAACGTCCATACATTAACGAATAATCAAAAATTTTTAGAAGTGGAAAACTTTAATTTTAATATCTTTATGATAACCATATACGAATAATAAAGTACTTTTTACTCCTGTGAAAACTCATTTCTGTAAAAAAAAACTAAATGTTTTGGTTTAATTTTTCAAGGGAGTACTAAGTCGTAAACTTAAAGAGAATATGAACAAATTCTGTATTAAAATAATCACTTGCTTAAGTGAAAAGAGTGTAAGTATCAATTTCTTGTAGGCAATATAAGCAAGAGTTATGCGTCAAAGTTTTGCCACGGAAAGTGTGTTCCAATTTGATAATAAGAACGTCTTTTATTGGTTCACATTTTCACTCAAATGTACGGTAATTTTCAAATTTAACTTTTTTTTTAATTATGGACTTTAGGACATTTTTAAAAATGGCATAATGTCCATTTGCAAAGTTTCACTTTGCCCATGGACACTATGACATTTTCAACAGTGTCATACTGTCACGTTTATGTGTGTCACAGTGGTCATGGACATGATGACGGTGGACATTATGACATGCCACCTTATTTTCATATTTAACTTCTTTTTTAATTATGGACCTTACGACGTTTTTAAAAATGGCATAATGTCTATTTGCAAAGTGTCGCTATGCCCATAGACACTATGACATTTTCAAAAGTGTCGTGTACCCTATGACACGTTTATGTGTGTTATAGTGCCCATGGACATTATGACACTGAACACTATGACATTTTCAAAAGTGTCATACTGTCACGGTTACGTGTGTCACAGTGGCCACACGTAACCGTTTTTAAAAATGGCATAATGTATATTTGCAAAGTGTCGCTATGCCCATAGACACTATGACATTTTCAAAAGTGTTATACTGTCGATGGATCCTAGGACACGTTTATGTGTGTCACAGTGTTCATGGACATTATGACACTGGACATTATGACATGTAACTTGTACAAAGTACAATTGTTGTTTAGATGAGCTTGAGGTCACTTGTTGCAAAAAAAGTATTAGTTTATTAATGGACATTTCGACACCCCATTGGGCCCATCTTTGAGCAGACACTCAAGGATGAGCTTCATGATGAGTTCATGTTAAAACGCGTCAAACTTTCAAAAGCAATATTAACGTAAAGACTTTGCTGATATTTATAGTTTGATTGATCTAATAGTGAAAGAACTAATGCTCTAGAATGAACCTATTGCAGGATAAGCTTCCAAAGTGGTGCTTAAAAACTAGTGATTAGTTTCACAGTATTATCGTGTCGATTAGAAGTGTTAAAATGCATCACAATCTCATAAGCAATATTAACATAAAAGTTTTGCTGATATTTATTGTTTGATTTGTCTAATAGTGACATGAACTAATGCTCTAGAATGAACCTGTTGCAGGACAAGTCACCAAAGTGCTGCTTAAAAACTAGTGACTAGTTTCACAGAGCTGGAAGAGGGGTATAAATATAATTTAATTACGTTACGATTGGCTTTACATCCACCATTAACAAATCTGTTGCTAGTTTCAATAAATATTATTCAACTCAATCAAATCGTAACTCATCAAAATTGACAGCTGAATGGGTTGCAAATAATGTAGTTGAACTGAAGAAATATTTATTTCCACCAACATAAGTTGCTGGCAGGGTACAATAAAACATAAGAAAAAAAATCATTAAGCTAGGCGAAAAAAATATTGGGGTTTTATACATTTTAGCATTATTTTCTCTTGTTCTTAAAATATAACAAGACAGTCAGTCTCACTTTGCTGCGTTTAAAAGTTGGAGACAAAAAATAAAGTGAACAAAGCAGAAAGGAAAAAGTTGCCATAAAAAACCGCATCAAAAGAAATTATTTCACGTGCCTGGTTTAATAATTAAATAGACATTTTTTTTTTTTAACAAGAATTGTTTTAATTTGAAAGATAAAATAAAAAAAAAAATTAAACAAATTAAGGTCATGCACTCGTATGTAAGAGTAATTTTGCCAAGAACTTTTTAACTTCTCATTAAAAGAATTCTGAAAGATTCATTTCAAAGCTTAAGCTGATTTTTTATATATTTCTTTTTAATTTTAATTTAAAAAAGCCTTTACGAATAATTTTTTTTTTTGCTGCTTGTATTTGCATTTTGTATTGCAGAAAATAAAAGAAAAAATTGAAAGCTCTTAAGAAATGATTTAAAATCTTCAAGTGTTTTATAAAATCTTAAAGGGTTAAGCCTTTCACTTGTTTGAATAATTTTTGTTGGTGAAAATAAAAAGGGGTTGTTTAGCAGAACGGTAGTTTGATTTTTCTAATATGAGGCGGAATTATTTGAAATGTTTAAGGATTTTGGTAACGTCTATGGCATTTTAAGTTAACAATTTTTTCAAAAGCTTTTCTGCATTTTTCATAATGTCTTTTGTTGTTAATATTCATTTTTTTATTTTCTTATTTCTTGTCTTCACAGTAACTTTTTCTTAACTTTATTTTGTGCATTTTTTATATCTTTGGCTTGAGTTGAATATAATTTTTGAAATTAAAATTTGTTTTTTTCCTCCACGATATTGTTTTTCATTTTTGCAAAAATATGCAAAATCAAGTGTTGCAGTAGTCAGTACAGTTTTGTTTCAAGTTGCAGTGCAGAGAAGGGGTTTATTTGAAATCACTCATCAACCTTGAACAAAACAGCCACCCTATTTCTTCTAGTCAGTTTTTAGCCTGTTTTCAATATATCAGCTTTCAGCCCTTCTATAAAGACAAGTGCATTTTGTTTTTGCCAAAGCAATATGAAAATATCTTGAAAGATGAAATTAAAAAATATAAAGGATGGGTGCAAGAGATTGTCAAGTTTCTTAAAGCGTTTCTTTTGTTTTAAGAACTGTGTTTTTTGGCAAGTTGTAATTAAAATATGGAAACTTTATATGCTAACGACATAGTTTTTTAAAGCAGCAATAAAAACGTTTTCATATCGGGTGGTTAAATTTCAAGGGCCGATGTTGAATGTGAACCACACCTAAACGCCAAGTTTTTTTTTCCGAATTTTATTTGACGTTTCTCTATTTCAGACTTACTCAATTTGAACCATGGAGAGATACACAATCCAACAACGTGTTAAAGTTATCCAGACTTCTTATGAAAATGATGATCAATTTTCGAAAAAAATCATCTTCAGTGATGAGGCACATTTTCACCTCAGTGGAATTGCCGCATTTGGGCGAATGAGAATCCAAGAGTGACTGTCGAAAAACCAATGCACCCATAAAGAGTGACTTTTTGGTGCGGTGTATGTGCTGGCGGCATCATCGGGCCGTATTTTTTCCAAAATGAGGCCGGTCAGGCAGTTACTGTGAATGGTGTTCGCTATCGTGAGATGATAACGAACTTTTTATGGCCCGAATTGGAAGATATGGATGTAGACGATATGTGGTTTCAGCAGGACGGTGCCACTTGCCACACAGCTAACGAAACAATTGCTCTTTTGCGCAACAAATTCAATGGCCGTGTTATCTCACGTAATGGCGATGTCAATTGGCCGCCAAGATCATGTGATTTGACACCGTTGGACTTTTTTCTTTGGGGTTATTTGAAAGAAAAGGTATACGTCGATAAGCCAGCAATAATTCAACAGCTAAAGGATGAGATAATTCGGCACATTAACGGCATAGAACCTCCATTATGCCTCATGGTCATCGAAAATTTGGACCATTGGATGGAGGTGGGCCGCCGTGGTTGCGGTGCCCATTTGGCCGATATTTTGTTCCATACATAATTGTGTAATACCAATATATCAAAATAAAATATAATTACAATAATTTCCTAAATAGTTTGTGTTTTATTCAAAACCAACATCGGCCCTTGAAATTTAACCACCCTTTATATTGATATGTACAGAAGAATAGTATACATCAAGGGATTTAAGAAATTAAAATGAAAGGCATATTTTTGGGGGGTTTACCAATTGAATGTATGTATTTGAAGCTTAACCTTAGGCCCAGTTTTTGAGTTCATACTTAAATGTCATTTAGCTTTAAGTTCCACTTAAATACGAAAATTAAAAAGTATACTTCAAGGGATTTAATAATTTAAAGAGAAAAGCATATTTTTAGGGGGTTTAACAATATAATCGATGTTTTTGAAGCTTAACCTAAGGTATTTAAATGTTATTTAGCTTAAAGGCTACTTAAATACGAGAATCAAATTTTCAGTACAAATTTGAATCAAATTTAAATGCCCGAACTTCTTCATTTAAGTTGGATTTAATTATAGTTGGGTCGATATAATTTAATGTTTGAAGATTATTTCATGCAAATGTTGGCCGCGGCTGCGCCTCAAATGGTCCATCCGCTTAGTCCAATTTTGGCATACTCTTTCCAACATTTCGGCCGGTATCTCACGAATAATGTTGGCAATGTTGGCTTCCAGTGCGTCAATCGAAGCGGGCTTGTCGCTATAGACATTAGTCTTAACATAGCCCCACAAAAAATAGTCTAGAGGCGTTAAATCGCACGATCTGGGCGGCCAATTGACTGATCTCAAGCGTGAAATAAACTGTTCACCGAACTCGCCTCTCAATTGGTCCATTGTTTCGCGTGCTGTGTGGCATGTGGCACCGTCTTGTTGAAACCACATGTCATGCAAGTCAAGCTCTTCCATTTTGGGCAAAAAAATCTTTGTTATCATCGCACGGTAGCGC
The DNA here is from genome assembly GCA_914767995.1 of Thecocarcelia acutangulata. Classification (NCBI taxonomy): domain Eukaryota; kingdom Metazoa; phylum Arthropoda; class Insecta; order Diptera; family Tachinidae; genus Thecocarcelia; species Thecocarcelia acutangulata. The sequence continues at coordinate 29,839,897 of OU612094.1, read as the reverse complement.
TCACCATTCACAGTAACGTTGTGAGTCGCATCATCTTTGAAGAAATACGGCCCAATGATGCCGCCAGCCCATAATCCGCACCAAACGGTTGTTTTTTGTGGATGCATTGGTAGCTCTTGCAATGCTTCTAGCTGCTCTTCACTCCAAATACGGCAGTTTTGCTTGTTCACGTATCCATTCAACCAGAAATGAGCCTCGTCGCTGAACACAATTCTTCGATAAAAAAGTGGATCTTCATCTAACTTTTCAAGAGCCCATTCACCAAAAAGTTGGCGTTGTGGTAAGTCGTTTGGCTTCAATTCTTGCACCAGCTGTATCTTATAAGGCTTCACACCCAAATCCTTCCGCAAAATTTTCCACGTAGTGGAGTAACAGAGGCCCAATTGCTGCGAACGGCGCCGAATCGATAATTCACGGTCATCACCAACACTGGCCGGTACGGCTGCGATATTTTCTTCAGTTCGCACTCTACGTAAGCGTGTTGGTGGTTTAATGTCCAACAATGTAAATTTGGTGCGAAATTTTTTTACAATAGCCCGAATAGAAGCCTCAGTAGGTCGATTAAACTGACCATAAAATGGAAGAAGCGCGCGATGAACTTTCTTAACAGAGCACGCATTTTGGTAATAAAATTAAATAATTTGCAAGAGTTGTTCGTTTGTAAGACGATTCATGATTAAATTATAGACCAAACTGAAGATGTTTGACAGTGACACAAGATACAAAACGTGCGTGAGCTGTCAGAACTAGTGTTGCCAAAAAGATAATAGCAAAAAAATCACTCGTTAGTTGCATGGAACCCCTGAATTAATAATATTACAAAACATGTAAGTCGTAATAACATCTCAGTAAAACTGCTAAGTATCGCTAAAGTTTTGCCTTAATCACGATTAAGTGAATTAATCTTGCATGTGAATACATTACGGACTCGAAGCATTATTAAAGATATTGCTTTAAAAATAGGCAAATTACAAAAGGCTTATGAAACTATTTGCCTCTATAGCTAAAATTCTGTTTGCCGTAATTTTTTGAGAAGCACTAATCCTTTGCGACTTAGGATAAAAAAAAAAGAATTCAAATGATTAATAAGCACAATTCTAATGCAGATGCTTTACGAAAAATACAAAACAAGGCTACCCAAATTACTGATACACCAAAGCGTCTACAGACACATGTATAGACATACCCACACACCTACCTACCTTGTGCTTATGATATCTCAAACCCTGACATATTGATATTATAAATCATAAAGCTGAGAGCGGTGAAAAGCAATTCCTTTTAATTGAAAACTTATGCGAAACCAGAAACAAAAAAAAAAACTGCCAACTGTAACGAAAAAGGATAAAATTTCACTAATACACTAATGGAAATGAAATGCACTTTACAAAAAAAAAAAATCGTAGATATTTGGTTGCACACACCCACACAATCTTCATGTGCATATAAGATTAAGTGATTGAGGCAGACAATGGAAAAAAAATGTATTGCAACAAACTTTTTAAGTACAATGCCGCATGTGTGTAAGAGTTGGTGGCGGCAAGTGCAACTCTTAGCCGAAACCAACAAAAAATCTGTTGAAATATAAATGTTAATGTTGACTAAAGCCTATACAAACAGCCAAACTTAGAATATTGTTGTGGTAGCTGATTTCTCTAAACTTATGAAGGCGAACTAGGCCTTATAGGCTCTTCTTTCGTTCTGCTAATATCTGTGGCAATGGGTGGGGATATGTGTGTGTGTGCGTGTGTGTGTGTTTGGTTCTATGTTGGTAGCTGCAGCTATACAAATGGATTTGATTTTGTTGTAAAATTGTATAGTCTTTTTTTTCTTTTTTAATAAAGACTTTAGGCCTTTTTTAATGATTGACTTGTATGCTAGAAATGCAGCCCAAAAAAAAAAGAAAATATTAGTAAATATTAGAAAAAAACCCCAAACGCATTCAATGCAAAAAATCATTTATTTTAGCAGGGCAACAAAAGATACTTCCAATATGGAAAAAGTTTATTTTTTATCTATTCAAACTCACATGCTCATAAGCAAAGTAATGTGTGTAGGTACGAGTAAGCATGCTCGAACATGCACACACACACACACACACAAATGCCTGCCATGCACTTATTTATTTATTTTTTCACTGCAAGTGTTTCATAAGTCTAAAAGTGTGTTTGTTGTTTTATTTGTAAGTATCTGAGTGTTTTATTAGCAAAAGATGCATTAAATCCGCATTGCAGCCAATATTGCAATTGCACTTACTTTTTAGTTGCTGCTATTGTTGTTGCCGTTTTTTCCTATTGTGACTTTAGTAATGAAACGTATGCATATACATATATAAAGTAGAAATATAATTCTTGTTTATAACTATATACACATGCATGTTTTATTTATATTTTCAATCAAAGTTTTGTTGAGAAAACCAATAAAGTCAAACTTTAGCTCATGTGTATGGAAAAAAATAAAAATTAAAATAAAAAAGTAGGAAAGTAAAAGAAAACACTACACATTTTTCGTTAGTGATAGTAGGAAAATAATAAAAATTAAAATTGCAAACTTTCGTTAAAGTTATAGCATCAAAGATTTCGAAAATTCGAAATAAGCCTCGAAATGGGCCATTGTGAATCACCTCACAAGAAAAAAAATTACACTAAAGGGCATTTACATCTACCCAAAATCTACTAGTTTTGAATGAAAGTCTTCAACAAAGTGTTAACCTTTTACACTTTCATTTTTTGACATCTTGTAAGATTTCAATTCCATAAAATTTATTTTTGCAAAAGGTAATAACTCTGTACATCAGAATGAATTCATCATCTAAAATTGTAGTTTTTTTTATGGCAGCGTAATATTTTTAAGTAGTGTTGTGAACAAAATAACAGTTGTGTAATGCAGCACTTATATATCTAGTCGTAAAGCTACGTACACACAGTTGTCAGATCTTACAATATTGCCAGTAAAATTGTCTGAAAATGTATTACAATCGTGTAAACAGCCAATTTTTAATTTACAACGTTGTCAGAAAAACCATTGGCGATCAATTGTAAGACGACAATGTTGTCAGGCATCTGACAATCGTGAGAACACTCTTCGTCGGCATTGCCAGATAATTGGCTGGTATTGTAAGCCCGGTTTTAATTGTCAGATGTATAAAATTAATGCATCTGACAATGGCATCATTGTCAGAAAAAAGTTTGATGGGCAACATTGCCAAACAGATGGTTGTTGATATACATAAGTCTCAATGCAATGCCTTACAACATGTCTTGGTAATTTTTTCATCTATCGGGTGGTTAAATTTCAAAGGCCGATGTTGAATGTGAACCACACCTAACCGCCAAGTTTTCTTCCAAATTTTATTTGACATTTCTCTATTTCAGACTTACTCAATTTGAATCATGGAGACATACACAATCCAACAACGTGTTAAAGTTATCCAGACTTCTTATGAAAATGATGATCAATTTTCGAAAAAAATCATCTTCAGTGATGAGGCACATTTTCACCTCAGTGGATTCGTCAATAAACAGAATTGCCGCATTTGGGCGAATGAGAATCCAAGAGTGACTATCGAAAAACCAATGCACCCACAAAGAGTGACTGTTTGGTGCAGTTTATGTGCTGGCGGCATCATCGGGCCGTATTTTTTCCAAAATGAGGCCGCTCAGGCAGTTACTGTGAATGGTGTTCGCTATCGTGAGATGATAACGAACTTTTTATGGCCCGAATTGGAAGATATGGATGTAGACGATATGTGGTTTCAGCAGGACGGTGCCACTTGCCACACAGGTAACGAAGCAAATGCTCTTTTGCGCAACAAATTCAATGGCCGTGTTATCTCACGTAATGGTGATGTCAATTGGCCGCCAAGATCATGTCATTTGACACCGTTGGACTTTTTTCTTTGGGGTTATTTGAAAGAAAAGGTGTACGTCGATAAGCCAGCAACAATTCGACAGCTAAAGGACGAGACAATTCGGCACATTAACGGCATAGAACCTCCATTATGCCTCAGGGTCATCGAAAATTTGGACCATCGGATGGAGGTGTGCCGCCGTGGTCGCGGCGCCCATTTGGCCGATATATTATTCCATACATAATTGAATAATACCAATATATCACAATAAAATAAAATTACAATAATTTCCTAAATAGTTTGTGTTTTATTCAAAATCAACATGGGCCCTTGAAATTTAACCACCCTTTAGTTCAGGTTTTTCCTTTTTTAAGAAGGATTTGTTACAATACAAATTTGCTGTGATCAATAATTTTTGATTGAAGAAGACAAGAAAAATAATAGTCAAATCTTTAGCTGGGGGAAAAACTAGCTGTTTCGTAGTCACTACACTACTCATCAGCACCCAGTGGGATTTGAACTCGGGTCATGACGTATCATGATCTAGGGCTTTAATCACCAAGCCACCGAAAATAAAATAATTTGGTTGGGCAAAATTTAAATGAAAAATTGCGTGAGGAAAAACTGTAGGGAAATATTTTTTTGATTGTTGGGAAAAATAGCGATTTTTATGCGCTATAGTAGGGATTTCATAAAAAATCTCCTGGCAACACTGCTTTTAACTTAAAGTTAAGCCAAATATAGATCATTATGTAATATTTATGAATTTGTTGTTAATATATTTGTAAATGAATCTATTAAACAAATAAAATAAATATATAAATCTTGAGAATATCTTTTAAAAATTTCCAAATTCTACTGATGATTAGGGTAGTTCCTATGAAATGTCGACATATAGATAGCTGGGAAACATAGAAAGCAAGCTATTTATAAGTTTTTACTGGTATAAATGTTAGAAGCTTAAATAGCGAATAAAAAACTTAATTGTTTGAATTTTTGTTCTCTGCTTTTCGATACTTTCAAAAAGCAAATCGTAGCAACCAACGGTTGTTCATTTGTTTGAAAGGTGTAAAGAAATGTTAGAGACGTTTATAAATGAAAAAGCTTGTTTTTTGTGTTTTGACGGATATTATTAGAGCATTTTTCTTTTAAATTCTCAACAATTTATTTATATTATTGGGATATAAAGTTGAATGTTTGAGAATATCTTTCAAAAATTTCCAAAGTCTACTGATGCTTAAGGTAGTTCCTATGAAATGTCGACATATAGATAGCTGGGAAACATAAAAAGCAAGCTATTTATAATTTTTTTACTGGAATAAAATAAATATATAATAATAAATATGAATTTCTGTAAAAAATTAATAGTAAATGGTAAAAATGGCAGCCGTGATTCGAATTCATTGTTTTGTTTATATTTTGAAAATTTAAAATGGTAATAATGCATGAAAAGAGGCCCAAGAACTTGTGTAAAGTCTTCTATCTGCCTTCTTCGAATATAAAACAAACAATATTTATTTAACTTATTTGGATTTTCGTTTAATATCCTGCATGCGAAAAAAACGAGTATTTACATTTTCTATACTCCCACCTCTTTCTTGCTGGTACGTAAAATGCATAAATATTGCGTTTGATTTATTGCAGTGTACGCGTATGTGTGTGTGAGTGTGTGTATGCGAATTGGCGTTTCTGCAAGCATGTTTCTTGCATGCACATGCAAGCCTGGGCATATGAATGCAACAAAGAAAAAAAAAAAAACACTTTTTTTTTGTTTTTGATTTGCGAATATTGCAAAACGGCATTAGTGTGAGCATGCAGGGATAAAGAATGTTTGTTTGTGTCGATGCAAGTACTTGGATTACTTATCTACTCCTTCTTTTGAACTGCTTTAACTTTAATTTTTTTTCGTTTTTTTTTGTGTATTGTTGCAACAAACTCTTGGTACTTCAATATGCAATCTATATATACTTATGTGCATACATTTTTGCTGCCCATTATCCTTCTACGAAACTCAACTTATACACATACTTACATACATACATACATATGTATATATGTGTGTATGGAGCTTTTTTTGTATTTAATATATGTTTACTTATGTGGGTATGCGTGTGCTGCGAGTGTTTGCAGTATTTGCCAAATGCATTCATTGTATTTTGGTTGGAAAGAAGCGAAAGAACTGCATTTACTGCATTGTCAATGTTCTACTTCAGACAATTTATTCATTCTTTTTGTGTTTTTTTTTCGCTTTTTTTTAATTGTGATGATTTTTTTGAGGTTATTTAAGTTTTTTTTTTTTTGCTTTTTTTTGGGGGTTTGAGTCTTCAAAATGCAAACTTACTTTTGTTGTTGATTGCATTTCTTGTATGTGTGTAGTAGGTTTGCATGATATTTCATTTCGTTTTTTGAGTTTATAATTACATTTTGCCTCTGGAGTACTCTACTCGCACTCATATTTAGATATGAAAGAAGACCTATCAGCTGTTTTATTTGAGGGTGGAGTGAGTCTAAGGCAAATAGCAGAAAGAGGCCGTTTTTTTTGTGAAAAGCAAAATAGATTAAATTTTCATAAGAAAAATTCCCAAAAGGATGCAAAACACAGAATGCAGTGAATAAGAGCCTTAAGATTTAAGATAAAAAGATGCCAACGCTTGTGAGAGAAGAGGCGAGTGGGAAAAGGGAAGAGTTGGAAATTAAATACTTCATTTTAAAGCAAAGAAATTGAAATAAATAATACTATATTTGTCTTGTAATTTCTATAAAAAGGAGGGAAAAAACTTTAATTTGTTTATACACATAAACAGAAAATATCGCAAGGACCTTTTAAACTTAAAAAAAAAAAAAAAAACATTTTTCAGGAAACTTCATGTAACATCATGTTGCTCCATTAGCCTCAGCTCATAATTTTTTATACAATTTTTTATCCCGGGCTTTTTTTATGTTGGTGGTCTTGTTATTGGGTCTTTCAACAAACCTTGTCGGAAAAAGAACCTAAATGGTGGTTAAAGCAATCTGGTTTTAGTTTTGAAACAGTTTCATAAAGTTCATCGTGCTTGGAAATATCGTGCAATGAACAATCACAAAGGAAATTATAACAACTGGCAGTCACATTAATAACACGTTAATAAGACATTGGAAAAATAATAGTGAAAATCCAAAAAATGACTTCGAAAATTGTAACGATTACTGCTATAAGCTATACTGCCAGTACTGCGCCTTTCTCAAAATAAGCCCAACAACATCATTAATATCAAACGCCATCCTTTAGAAACTATAGCGGATTTACCGCAAAACACTCTCCCGGATTTAAATCAATACCTTTAACACCTTACAGCACCAGAACTAAAACCATGCACGTGGTTTTCCTACGAAATCCGTCTAGCTATCGAAATCTTTATATAGCTGCTAAAAAGTGATTAATAATTACGCAGAAATTTTTGCTAAAAACTGTATATTCCGTAAGTTGTAACGACGTATACATTTGTATGTTGCTTTGTAACTACATAAAATTCCTTATATGTCTACGATTAGCAGTAACTAATCACCACGGTTTATGTGCATACGGCATACAAATGCTCAAACTAAAAAAAAAATAACAAAACTACAACAACACCCACAGAAGATGACGGCTTTGTTGTTAAATTGATTGAAATTATATTTCTTTATGTTGATTAAAGTTAACCGTAGTTAATAATAATTCTCATACAGTTTGTGCACTGGGAAGTATAAGATGACAAAGAAGGAAGGAAGTCATCGGTGATCACCCAGGTGCAGGTATAGAAAGATATCTATACCGCGAATATTCGAAAGCGTTTTTTCCCTTGATGGCATAAATTGTACCCAGCGGTCTTCGGACTAGACTGTTCCACAGCAGCTTCGGCTGATTTAACATACCCAGCAGCTTCGGCTGACTGTTCCGCCAGCAGCTTTCGGGCTAGACTGTTCCCACAGTAACTTCGGCTGACTGTATACCCATCAGCTTCGGGCTAGATTGTTCGCAAAACAATTTCTTTTTTCTTCATTTCACTGGTACCCAGATTGTGGCGAGAGTAATACGAGATACATCCGACCCGTCCTAAGAGAAATTTATCACCAGCAACTGTTGTTATCCTGACCCGAGATAATTTCTACCATACCCGATTGCAGTGTATGCCGAGTACGGCAGCCATACCGAGTCTGAAGCTTGTCCGTACGAAGATACATCCAACCCGTCCTAAGAGGAATTCTCACTATTAACCGTTGTTGCACCAAACACGAAGTGTGTCAATACGAAGATATATATTCAACACGGCCCCAAGCAATCATCACTACTGGTTAAAACTACACGAAGAACAGACGAAATAAACGCCGATCCGAAAGCTTCCTGAGCCTAAACCTATCATTGTTATTATTTTAAATACTGAATAAATAGTATTTGGATTATTGTAAGTCTCAAAGAGGAAAATTCTGTCTTGTTAATTACTTTAGGGTCGTGGATCCGTAAGTGCACCCTAGACGTCGCTGTGCTACCTCAGCCGATGACAACACCACGTTACAAAGCCAAAATTATATCATTGTAAAACCACATGTGATTTGGAGCTTATAAAATAGTAGCAAACTATAGCGAACATATTCTTCAAATTTGTATATGGAGTTTAGTGATTTTAAAACCACATGCGAATTGTGACGTAAAAACAGAGTATATTAATTATATATTATTACTTGAAATATAAAAGCTAGTAATCTGGCATTAACGCTGAAAACTGCGTATTCCGAATTTGAAAATGTGATTTTGTCTTAAATAGGAAAACAATATATAATAACTAATATTTTATTATTTGAAAGTGTAGTGATAGATATTCACGCCAAGCATTTATCGACAATATTCCGATAATAATTTTTTAATATAATTTGAAAATTATATAATTTAAAGGCCACATGTGGTATGTGGTGCAGAGAAATCAGCAAATTAGAGAGATAGCATGTGCTTTTTTTTTATTATTATTTCAAGTAAAAAAACCCGGTGATCTAAATCCACACAACAAATATATTTAAACTCTGTTGCTACCATAGGTTAAAATTTCCAGATTTTAAAACCACATGTGATTTGTTACGTGTACGTAAAACAGTAGCAGATTAGAGAAATTATTTATTTTTTGCAATATAAAATCTAGTGATATGGAATCACGCAAAATATTTATAAGAAAACTTTATTTATATTATTTGAAAATTATTTCATTTTAAGACCACATGTCATTGATAATTCAAGAAAATCAGCAAATTAGACATCATGTTATTATATTAAGTATATATTTATACTCCGCTAAACTAAAATCACACAAAAAATTTTCCTAAAAGCTATTTATGCCTTAAGCTAAAATTTACACATTTGAAAACCACATGTGATTTGAGACTTAATTAGCAATTCAGAGAAATGATATTAGTTAATAATTAATAGTATAAAATCTAACGATCTGTAATCATGCAAAGCACTTATCTGATAATTTATATTATGAATTTGAAAATTATATCACTTTAAGAACATATGTGATGCAAGAAAATCAGCAAATTACAAAGAACATGTTTTCATTTTATTATTATTTTAAGTATAAAATCCAGTAATCTAAAACCACACAGAAGATTTAGCTCAATACTCTTTATTCTGTGAATTAAAATTTCGAAATTTTAAAACCACATGTGATTTTCGACGCGAAATAAGTAGCAAATTATAGAGAGCGTATTAATTATTTTGAAAAATTTTTTTATTTTGTTTTTGAAATATAAAATCAAGTAATCTGGGACCACGCAAAACATTTTTCTGAGAAGTTTATATTATGAATTTGAAAATTATATCATTTTAAGATCACATGTGATATGTGATGCAAGAAAATCAGCAAATTACAAAGAACATGTTTCCATTTTATTATTATTTTAGGTATAAAATTTAGTAATCTAAAGACACACAGAAAATTTAACTCAATACTCTTTATTCTGTGGATTAAAATTTCCAAATTTTAAAACCACATGTGATTTGCGACGTGGGATAAGTAACAAATTAGAGAGAGCATATTAATTATTTAAAAAAAAATTTTTTATTTTGTTTTTGCAATATAAAATCTAGTGATCTAGAACTACGCAAAACATTTAGCTCAAAAGTGTATATTCCGAAATTGAAAATTATATGATTTCAAGATCACATGTGATATGTGATGCAAGAAGATCAGTAAATTAGGAAGAGCATATTATTATTTTATTACTATTTTAAGTATAAAGCTCGGTAATCTAAAACCAAAATCAAGTGATCTGGAACCACGCGAAACATTTATCTCAAAACTGTATATTCTGAATTTGAAAATTATATAATTTCAAGATCACATGTGACATGTGATGCAACGAATTCCTAAATTAAAAGGAGCATATTGTTATTTTATTATTATTTAAAGTATAAAGCTCAGTAATCTAAAACCAAAATCAAGTGATCTGGAACCACGCCAAACATTTCTCTCAAAACTGTATATTCCGAATTTGAAAATTATATAATTTTAAGATCACATGTGATATGTGATGCAAGAAGATCAGCAAATTAGAAAGAGCATATTAATATTTTATTATTATTTTGAGTATAAAGCTCCGTAATCTAAAACCAAAATCTAGTGATCTGGAACCACACAGAACATTTATCTCAAAACTGTATATTCCGAATTTGAAAATTATATAATTTTAAGATCACATGTGATATGTGATGCAAGAAGATCAGCAAATTAGAAAGAGCATATTAATATTCTATTATTATTTTGAGTATAAAGCTCCGTAATCTAGAACCAAAAGCTAGTGATATGCAATCACGCAAAATATGTATGCGATATGTGATGCAAGAAGATCAGCAAATTAGAAAGAGCATATTAATATTTTACTATTGTTTTGAGTTTAAAATCCACTAGTTTAAATAAAAATTAAACCATTTTGAAACCTTATGTGATTTGCGATGAACAATAATCATGAAAATAAATTCAAAATCCCCCAATTTATTTTGGATAACAAAGAAGTTATTTCTTGCTTGAATTTTTTTGACTTAAAAGCAATTTTTAAGAAAGTTGCATTTCGTTAAAAGTATTAACTTTTTGCAATCCTTCAATCTTTGCAGTAAAACACAAGCTATTCTACCATTTGCTATTTGGCTATTGGCCAAACAAATTCCTTAGGCTAATAAACAATAACAAGTCATTTTGTTTGGCATCGTAAATGTTGTTGGTTGATGGTTGGGTAAAAAGAAGAATACTTATTGCATAAAACAAGTGCAGTTTTCTTCAAAAAAATAAAATAAGCTTTTAATGATTAAAATGTTTTTTTTTTTCAGTATCAAGTTTGCTTTTTTTTGTGTTTTTTTTTTTTTTTTTGCAATTGCTCTAACGCATAAGGAAGGTAGACCTTTCATAAATTGCTGTTATTTACTTTTAAAAATATACTCCATGGATTTCCGTTGCCCAAACTCTCGAACACAAATCTAAAATTAATTTGCTGCACTGCTGCCATCACTCACAGAGCAATGCTAATGAAAACAACTATAAAAACAAAAAACAATAAAATAGCATTTCAGAAAAAAAAGAAAGAAAAATGAAAAGCAACAAGAAATGAAATTCATAATAGAGTTTATGATGTAGCGCTGTTTTCTCAACTCCCCATACCTTGGCATTTCCTTTTACTTCTTCCTCTTTAATGTCCGCTTTAAACTGGCCAGTGAGTGTAGTTGTTAAAAAGTCCTTGTATTTAAATGCAATTTATTTTAATTCTTGCTGCTAATGTAGTTGTTGTTGTTGTTGGTATTTCTACTGCTCTGGCTGCTTTTTGTTTTATTTCATTATTCAACTCCCCAATATTTTTCTATTTGCTAAATACATTTCTTCTTCACTTGGGTATTTTTTCTTCCTTGATTTTTTGTTTGTTTTTTTTTTTTTGTTAATTTTTTGTATTATTATTTTTTGGGGTCCCATTTTCTTGTTTCTTAATTCTGGCCCACCAGGCCATTCGACCAACCCACCCTTTAAGTTTATTTCAAAATACAACAAAATTTTATATTTATGAAAAAAAAAAACAGAAGAAAAATGAAATAAAACAATTTGCATCCGTTGCATTTATTTATTTGATTTTTTTTTTCTACTCTTCTCAGTTTATACAGATTTTGTTTTGTGTGTGTGTGTGTGTGTTTGTTTTTTTTTGTAGTTGTTGCTTGTTTAAAAGTTGTTCTCTCCCTTCCATCTTAAAGCTTTACAGAAGTCATCTTTGAACTTTTCTACAGTTTTATTTTTGTTGTTTTTGGTATTGCTGCTTGATGCTGCTGTAGCTGTTGCTGGTCTTACTGTTTTATTTTTAATTAATTAATGTGCTGCTGCCTTTACAACTTCTTAGCAAGATTGATACTTAAAAGAGTGCAATGTTTTTTTTTTATAAAGCTGCAAAAGATATAGTATATGCATGTACATACACAGAAAGAAAAAGCTTGATCTAAATTTAAGTATTTTATAATTTCTTTTGGTACTAGATGTACTTAAGAATTTAAATACGATTAAAATACAAGTGTACTTAAAATAAGCCAAAACTGGGGTTGTTCAAGAAAACCCATCCTGCAATGTCTTACAAAAAGTATAAAATTCTTGAATCAAGTGTAGAATTCTTGAATATAGTAAAAAAAAACATACATAATATAAATAACATACATACACTGAAAATAATTCCTTCATTAATATAATGAATATTGACATTAATCTGATGAAAATTTTCATTATTTTTCGGCCAATGATGGCCTTCATTGGACTAATGAATCTTGTTTCATTAAAAATTATGTAATGAATATATTCGTTAGATTAATGATAACTTCATTAAGTCAATGAAGCATGAATCATAATATTTATGAATAGTTTACATTAAAACAATAAAAATACTCATTAAGCTGACGACTCAATTTCATTAGTTTTATGAATTTGGTACATTAACATTAAGTAAAACTTTAATTCCTTTAATGGATCTTCTTCATCATTCAAACGTAATTTTTTCATTAGGCCAATGAATGTGTTACATTATTTTTATGAAATATTTTTACTAGTGTAATGATTATATTTGTTGAACCGATCAAAATGTTCACTAATTTGGTGACAAATTTTCGTCATTCCAAAAAAAATCATTAGTTTAAGGTAGAGTTGCATTATGCTAATGATCTTTTTTCATTAGAATTCTGCTACTACAAAGAAACCAAACAATTTTTTCGTATTAAGCATAAAATAATTTTTTATTGTTTTAATACACTATTGAAATTTTTATTAAACAATTTTTTACACGGTAATTAATGTATTAAATAATTTACTTTATCATTTAGTTAGTAGTTGTAATATATTTATAATCTCACTTTTACTAAATCTCTAAAATTTTTCACCCACCCTTCAAAAATTTTTTATTACAAATCCAATGAAATTTTCTAATGAAATTATGAAGCCTAATGAATCAATTTCAATGAATATTTTCATTAATGCTATGAATCTTCATTGGTGGAACGTAATTTTTCATTCCGTTAATGAAAATTATTTAATGAATTGGGTTCATTAGAAATATGAAGCAAATATTTTTCAGTGTATGACTAGCTCGCTGACAAAGTTTCATACAAACTTTCATTCCCTATTTATCCCTTTGGGGGTAGAATGAATCAAAATTATGTCTACCTGTATGTCAAATTTCAGCCTGATCTGTCCTATGGTTTGGGCTGTGCGTTGTCAGTCAGTAATTATGTCTCATTGAAAATAAAGACCTTCGGATAAATTTGTGCCGCTGGAGACGTGGCGATTATTTCTGTGTCTGAAAACTTTTTGTTTCATTTGTAATTAACATCGTGTAATCTAGATGGATCACCCTATACTACTGGTATTAACTTGAATGTAATACTTCTTTAAATTAATTTCTTATGTTCATTCTTTAGCTTTACGAGGGCGGTTCGGAAACTTCTTAACCTAGCACAAAAAGCGCGGTATAAAAAGAAAAAAGTTAAGTGTTTTGGAAACTTCCATCTCTGCTATGAACACATGTTAAATTTTTTGTCGATCTGGTAACTCCTTCGTATAGAAACAGGTGTTCACAAAAGACGCATCTGCGATTTTTTTACAATGGAAAAATTAGAAATACGTGATGTCATTAAATATTTACATAAAAAAGGTTTATCAGGACAAGAAATTCATTATGAAATGGTGAATGTGTTAGGTGAAAGTGCTCCTTCATATGCAACAGTAAAAAATTGGGTTGCTGAATTTAAACGTGGCCGTACAAGCATTGAAGATGAACCACGTAGTGGACGTCCAATATCAGCAACAACAACAGAAATTGTAGCCGAAATGCATGATATGGTATTAAATGATCGACGAATAAAAGTGCGTGAAATATTAAATATCATGGACATCTCAAATGACCGAGTCCATTTAATTTTGCATAAAGAACTACAGATGAAAAAGCCTTCTGCAATATGGGTGCCACATTTGTTAACAGTCGACCAAAAACGCATAAGATTAAACATTTCTCAAGCTTGTTTGGATCATTTTAAGCGAAATAAAACGGATTTTAAACGTCGTTTCATAACTGTTGATAATATATGGATTCACCACTATACTCCAGAGACAAAAGAACAATCCAAACAATGGACTGAAGCTGGAGAAGTGCCCCAAAGAAGGCTAAAACCATTCAATCGGCTGGTAAGATTATGGCAACGGTTTTTTGGGATTTCAAAGGTATTTTATTGATTGACTATCTGCAAAAAAATAAATTCAGAGTATTATTGCAACCTTTTGGATCAACTAAATGTACAAATTCGAGAAAAACGTCCTGGCTTACAACACAAAAAAATAATTTTTCATCAAGACAACCCACCAGCGCACAAGAGTGTTTTAACAATGGCTAAAATCAGCGAATTAAAGTACGAGTTGCTTGACCACCCACCTTATTCTCCTGATTTAGCTCCCAGTGACCTTTACCTGCTTCCAAATCTAAAAAAATTCTTTGCTGGCAAGCGTTTTACCTCAAATGAAGATGCAACTACAGTTGTAAACCAATATTTTGAAGACCTTGAGGAAATCTATTTTAATCCAGGGATAGAATTGCTAGAAAAGCGTTGGACTAAGTGTATTGAAGTTTCAGGAGATTATATTGAAAAATAAAAACATTTTTGAAAAACTAACTATTCTCTTCCATTGATAGGCTAAGAAGTTTCCGAATCGCCTGTGTATAGCAAGTGTGCCCTGCCCTATGCGCTTGATATTAAATTGTTTTTGTAAATGCGCTTAGCTATATGGCTATGCTCTTTAATACACAAACACTGTGCTCAGCATTAGGAATGAAAAATACACAAACAACTTCCTCTTTTATATATTTTTTTCGTTCAAAAGCAAAGCAACAACACTTTCGCATGCTTTGTTGGTAAACAATGATGACAGCGATTATCAGTGGGATTTTTTTTTGTGAATATTTTGCTTTTTATAACAAAAAAATATTAAATAAAAATAGTTTTTGCTTAAATGTTTACTCCTTCATATAGAACTTGTGGGCACCACTGCTTTACAGCTTTCAAATCTTTCACTTGTGTATGTATGTTGTTATTACATTTACACCAATCGTATACTTTTATTAGTTAAATACAGGCTGGTGCAAAATTAAACCTGCTATCGTAAAATGTAATAACTTTTGCTAACGGCGTTTTACGTAAATCATATTTGACATTTGACGATATTTCAAAACTAAAATGACGCTATTTGCAAAAACTGTCGGTATATTGACGATTTCTCTGCTTATATGTTATCCCTGATGCTATCTAGCTGTTTAGTTAACTCTTCGTTGACACATGCCATCGACTTGAACATGACATGAACATAACGTCGGCCGAGCGAAGGTAAAAATAAGTTCATGTTCATGTGACGACTACATATCGCACCTTTATTGCAACATAGTCATATCTCAAAAAACAAGGTTTTCGGGTTAACAATGCAATATTGTTAACAGTACTAGCTTGTATATTTTGGCAAAAATTTATTCGAATTAATTTTAAACTGTTTCCTTTGGGAGTTATTTTCTAAAGCAAATTTCTAAGACTTGTATGCAAACTAAAAATTTGAAATGTGTTTTTCTCGAAACAAGCTTTTTTTAGTTATGACTATGTTGCCATAAAGGAGCGATGTGTTCCGATAAACCAAATCAAAGTATTTGGTTCGACGCCATTTTGAGTACTTTTGTTCGTGATGGCCTACTGCATGGGGAACATCGATGTTCTGCCATATGTTCGATGTCGGAGCATGAACGGTGGTCGATGGCGGTTCACACTAGCCATTTGCGATGTTCGGCATGATGCTGATACCAACCCCCAGTAAGGCTTGTAAAATTTGTCTTGAATTCGGAACTTATTATGGAATTTCATCGTCAAATTCAAAATATATTCGCCAGTAAGTTACTGCTTGCGATAAATATTTTGTATTTGTAACTATACAATTGGAAATAAATTTGCAAGATATAGGATGCACAGCATAAGCGGGGTAACGAAGACCTTATGCCCACGATGGTATTAACAGTAATTTTTTGCGGCGCTGTGACTAACTGTACCGACCTATGTCTTGGCATTGGAAGTTGCCGCGTGGTTAACAACGAAATACTTCACAAAAACTGTAAACCAATACACTTAGTTGAGGTAGACAATTAAAAAATGAGAGTGAGACGCAAAACTGCCGAAGGCCAAAAAATAACGACAAGCCTGACCGCACTTAAGATATAATTACGATGACGCGAGAGCTGTTTCCCAGCCCAGAGTTGCTTTACAACTGTGCTTGCGATAAGTAAAAAGTAATGCCTGTAAACGAAATTTTTTTGTCTTGATAATTTTTTGTCCACCGGTCAATGCCTTCATTTACATTTCCTCTCTTAAGCTCTTCTAAATAAACCGTGTAGACGAGTTAACTGCAAGTTGCGTTTTTTTTACTCCAACATGTACCAAAACTCCTTCTCGAGTCACAACTCTTGGATAGGCTCTCCTTTTCTGCTTCTTCTTTTTCTTCTTCTTTGCATAATTTAAGTAGTACTTTATTCGAAAATGTATTTATATTGGAGAGTAAAAAAAAGGAAAGGAAACGAACTTTGTACCTGTATTTACCTTTCAAGTTTTGTAGTTGTTTTTGTGATGTGTGGGTGTTTGCTTGTTAGGTGTGGCAAGGGTTTGGGTCTTTTAGTTGTTTCAAAATTTAAGTAAATTTTTTTGTGTTTGTTTACATTTTTTTCGGTTTTTGGTTTAACTTATGCAAGTTAGTGGTAAGTTGAAAAAAAGCAAGAAAACAGTACTTTTGCTGGCATAAAATCAAGTAGAAGAAAGTTAAGTTCATTTGGTTGAAAGTAGCAACTTTTGTTTTAGGCTGCAGTTTTGTGTGAAGTTTGCTTTTTTTTATGCAGCAAGTTTTCTTTCAAGCTTTTGCTTTGAATTTTCAATAAAAAGAGACTGTTGATAACGAAAAGAATT
Source organism: Thecocarcelia acutangulata (assembly GCA_914767995.1). Lineage (NCBI taxonomy): Eukaryota > Metazoa > Arthropoda > Insecta > Diptera > Tachinidae > Thecocarcelia > Thecocarcelia acutangulata. The sequence goes on along the minus strand of OU612094.1, from coordinate 29,822,543 downwards.
TGCTTTAATAATGTACTTAAAGACGAATAAATAAATACAAATAAAAAAATTAAGGAAACAGAAGTTAAAAACAGCTTTCGTATAAAAATTATGACCATATAATTAACTTTGCCACCTTTCTTTTAACTCTCCCTCACTCTCACTATATCAATCTAACTTAGGTTAGGTTAGGTTGTGCAGGCCACCTGTTTCATGAAACCCGCCCACTTGGGTCCTCACTCTCACTACATCAATCTAACTTAGGTTATGTTAGGTTGTACAGGCCACCTGTTTCATGAAACCAGCCCACTTGGATCCTTTTTTGGTCCCGTTGTGTTGCGTGAGGGAGGAGTACAGCCCATGAGACTTACACTTCCACTTTCATATCTTGCAATCTTAAAGGATTTCAGAGATGTAATCGATATTTTTCAAACAAGTGACCTTATAGATTCGTCTAACTCCTTTGCCAGGAAGTTTAAGATCATCTTCCCAACAAGGGAGGAATGGAGCATGAACCCAAGATGATTGCGGGATGGTTCATAAAAGTGGTACACGGATGGATCCAAAACGCTCCAAGGTGTTGGAGCGGGAACAGTGGGGCCTAGAGCACGCAAATATATAACTCTTAGCAAAGACAATCTTCCAAGCGGAACTGTTTCCTTTGGGAGATATTTTCTAAAACAAATTTCTACGACTTGTATGTAAACTAAAAATTTGAAATGTGTTTTTCTCGAAACAAGCTTTTTTTAATTATGACTATGTTGCAATAAGGGAGCGATATTTTCCAATAAACCAAATTATTTACCTAATCAAAGTATTTGGCAACAAGGGAAGCGGTTGAAATACTCAAGGGAGTGCTGATAAAAATACTCTCTGAAAGCCAATCAGTGATGAAGGCTCTGAGCAGTTGTGTCTTTTTGTCCAAGTTAGTACTGGAATGTCACAACAGGCTAAACGAACTGGCAAGCCAGAACCAGGTCACCCTTATCTGGGTGCCAGGACATGAAGGGCAACACGGCAATGAAATGGCTGACATTTATGCCAAGAAAGGAGCAGAGGGGACTTTTATTGGACCCACTCCAACTTTTGGCTTCAATAAGGGTCTCCTGAATGAGGAGATAACAAAAAAATGGACGGTGACAATCGTTGAACAACATTGGAACGAGACAGCTGGTATTGAGCACTCCAAGAAATTTCTAAACTTTGATAAAAGCAGAGCCGAACGTGCTCTAAAACTGGACAGGAAAAGTCTCAGAACATTAACAGGTGCACTTACAGTTCATTATAACTGCTACAAGCACCTGCACAGGATGGGAATTTCCAACACAAATGTCTGTGTGATGAAGAGGAGTCAAGGGAGCACTTAATCACCCACTGTGGAGCGCTGGGACACAGAAGATATAGGCTACTACAAGCTTATATGTTAAGTGAATGTGACTTATTATCACTCCGTATGAAGGAGCTTGTCCGTTTTCTTGACATACTCAACCCATAATGGGGCAAGGGGATACAAAATAGATCAATATTGGTCGCAGGGCAAATGGCCGATGAGGGCCATATCCCATCCACTAATAGTAAAAAATAATAATACTCTTCCACCAATGGTTCAGATCCAAACCAACCCGAAAGAAGGGTAAAGGAAGCCAGTCCGTTCACTCGGCATTTCGATATATCTGCCAGCCCATGCTGCATCGTCCCGCGTAGATGCAGCGCTAAAAAAAACAGACAGACCGGCACCGACAGAGGAAGTGTTTAATACTCTCTTGCTCCGCAACTTCAATTTATCTTTCATTCTTCAACTATATTATCTCACTTTTTAGGCAATCCTAGAGGGAATGATCTTTCAGGAACCAAGTGAGCTGGAGAATCCAGCTACTTTTTGGAGAATCCAGCTGCCTACCTAACCTAACCTAACTTTCTCATAGCTGGAATTAAACTTTAAGTTGTGATATTTATATTTTTCTTCTAGCGCTTTGTAATATAATCGTATGAGAATATTTTCTCTTAACAAAACCTTTAAAATATGAATTCAAAATACTCGTACATTTCCCTTTTGCTGCCTTAATTTTCAAAATGATCCCGCTGTAAAGTCTTTATTTTTATTTCTTCTTTTCTCAAAGTTCTTTTCAAAGTTCCTTTAGTTTAACATTTTAATTAAAAAATTTCTTGATTTTATTTTGCATTTAAATGCATTCTATTGTTGGTACTCATTCCAATTACGCGAAACTAAATGATTTGATGAAATAAAAACCGCGTAATGCACAAAATTATTGAAAGGAGGAACTCATTCATAAACTTCTTTTCTTTTATTCCATTTTCTTTTGCAGTCTTTTTTTTCCGTAATGCAACATCGTCAGCATCTAAAAAAAATTTATATAAAATAAAAAATACAAGACTGACTGACTATTGACTTCACTACTTTATGTTGATGTTTAAGAAAGAACTGCAAAAATTGTATTCACTAAAAATAAAACAACAGTGCGGGTTAGAAAAGTAGCAAGGCATATCTTAATATAAACATTAATTTTTTATTAGGTCTATAACTTTGCTGCCACCATTTTGCTGTGGTTGGCTGTAGCGCTAGTTGAAATAAATGGATCGTAAATATCAGACCCATTGAAATATTAGTCGAAAGTTGTGTGTGAATCATATTGTTATTTTCGGTTAAACAGTTTACGGAGACAAATTCTGCCCATTTGCGGGAGGTTTTAATTTTTTGATTTAATAATCTGCAGCTGATCATCAAATGCTCTTAAATACAAAATGAATAAAAATGGTGCGACGAAAGTACCTGCCGAAGGTGGTTTCAGCGCTTCAATAACGCTGAACTTGATGTCGAAGACCGGCATGATGGTGGACGGGAAGCGGTTTTCGAAGACGCAAAATTAAAGACATTACTTGATCAAGACTCGTATCAAACGCTACAAGAATTGGCAATATCATTGCGAGTGACACAGCAAGCTATTTCATAATGCCCGAAAGTCATGGGAATGATTCAGAGGTGCCGTGCGTGTTGAAGCCGTAAGATATTAAACAGCGTTTCTTTGCTTGTGAGCTGCTGCTAGCAACGCAAACACGGAAGAGCTTTTCGCATTGCCTTGTGAATGAAGACGAAAATGGGTTCAATACGATAAAACTGACTAAGCTTCCACGTCGACGGCCAAACTGAATATTCACGGTTCCGAGGTCATGCTCAGTTGTTGGTGTGACCCTCTTGTCGTAATATATTATGAGGCATTCATAATTCATAAAGATCTCTGTGTGCCTCCTGTAAAAGACGAAGTACGCGACAAGGTATATTAGTAAACTGGAACTTCACCCAAATCCTTTTGCACGCAATGTACTTAATTTTGAAGCCCATTCTCGGTTTTTGCCACCATCAGAACGCTAAATCGGTGATTTTACCGATCTTGACCGAGCAAAATAAAACATTTTTGTCTAGCATTGGCTGGACTTAATTAATTTTGTGTATTTAGTATTAAGATTTGGATACTTATTGGTAGTTCACTTTGTAAAGATTCAATAAATGAATGAAAAAAAAAAAAATAATGAAAAATATGAGGCATTAAGACCGACTGAAACAATCACAGGCGATCGTAATCAAACGCAATCAATACGATTGAGCCTAAAATTGAAAGACAATCGGCCACAACACAACGAAAAATATGATAAAGTTATTTTACAGCATGATAACACTCAATCCACGTTACGAAAGTGGGCAACACATACTTGGAAAGGTTGCAATTGGATGCTCGATTTCACCTGCCGCATTCCGCGGGCGTTGCTCACTTGGACTAGCACGTGTTTCAATCAAAATGGTACACTGGCTGACCAGCAGTTCCGGTCTTATGAAAAAGTAAAACACTGGATCTATTAAAGCGATCTACGGATCGCTTTAATAGATGATCAGTTTTCCCAACGCGGGATTCTTAGGCTGCCCAAAACTAGGGAGAAAGTGGTGGCCAGCGATGGACGATACTTTACATTATATACTCGTATTAAATTTAAACTTAATTTATGAAAGCTTAAGCTAGAATTTGTGTTTTAACTCCAAGAAAATCATATGATTATTATATAATGCAAGTCCGTAATTTCCCTTCTCTGCATCGCTCTCTCTCCCTCTCTATCTCTCGCTCTCTCTCTTCCTTATCATTATTATCCTTAGAACCACGGTTTGTCATATTATTCTTAATATTTTAATATTTGTATTCGTATTCCTTGCAAGGCCTACAAACATAAACAGAGTTTTCAATACAGCAAATAATTTTCTGGGCCAACAAACGTCAAGGGGAAGACAGGAAATATTTTATTCATAAATTCTAGGTTTTTGGGGTTGCACACTACTCATCGTCATGCCACAACATTGCTGAAGAACTTACATACTAAATAAAATCTTCTAAAGCACCTTACAATAAGATTCGGAAAAAAAAGAAATTAAACAGAAAATTGTAGCAACATCAGCCTGACTGACTGCCACATCTTGCATAAAAATTAAGAGCACGTGTGTTTGAGTTTGCAACTGTATTTGTAAGCATGCCGTTTGTGAAATGTGCATGTATGTGTGTGCTATATAGTATGTTTGATGTTGTTGTATGCAATGCACTTGTTGTCAAAGCTTAATTGAAGGCATCAAGATTTTTGTATGCTTTTACAAACGACTTGGCATACAAAAATCACAAAAATTAAAAAATGTCCTTACGGAAAGAAAGAAATCTGAGCGAAGCTCAAGATGCAACCGTCGCAGCAAGCAAGTCACCTCAGACAGCAATGTAGCACATATACGAGTACATGCATACAACAACTGGATTCTTTTTATTTACGAGTAAGTTTGTTTGATTGAGCTGCTACTGCTGCTGCAGTCAGTCATCTTTTTTTTTTTTTATTTATAGAGAACTTTTTCTTTTTATGAATCTTTTGTGTTTCTTTCTTTGAATAATTTCTGTACAGATTTGCTTATATTTGTTGTAGTTGTTCTTGTTGTTGTTGTTTTTGCTTTTTGTTTTTGTGCATAAATGCACATATAAGAGCTTTCAGCTTTATTATAGTTGCTGTTGTTGTTGTTTTTATTTTGCAACATTTTCTCTGAAGACATTTCTAAGGTAAAGGTACTTGAAATTAAGTAACGTCAAATCGTACATACAGTTGATTATTTGGATGTGTGTGCATGTGTTGCAGGCTTATGCATGTGTATGTGTGTTGCTTTAGTTGTGTGGCTTCTGCTATCTCTGGGGCTTTTTTTTTTTGTGTAACGAATGCAATTAAGTCTCAAGTTATTAACTTAAATAGAATAAGAGATAAAACACATTTTTTTAATAAAAAAAAAAAAAGAAAAATAATAATATATAAGAATAAGAAAGAAACCTTCAGCACACTGAGAAAAATTTATTTTCCTTAACCCTAAAAAAAAGAAAACCAATTGTATACTTTGTGAGAACAAAATTTAATAAAAAAAAATTAAGAAAATTCATTATTTACTAAGGATATGTTCTTCTCAGGTTATTTGTGTTGCCCCCACAGGGAAACAAAATATTACAAAATTTACCATAAATTCCTTCAGCTCAAGGTCCTTTTTGTTTTTTTAAAAAATGGTTAATGTACACTCATAGAAAAAAGCATCTTAATATTGATGACGGCGGGTGATCACAATTGTGACATCAATAGTATGTAAATTGTCATCAGTAATATGAAAACTGACATCAATCTCAACAACAAAAGTCATCAGACAATTTTGTCATAAATTGAGTATCATCAATGCTACAACTGTGGTGACATCAATTCAATGATTCATTTTATTAATAGGTATAATACATCTAATTTGTCAAAATTGATTATAAATAAAAAAGTTGAAAAGGAATTAGGTTGTTAAAATTATTATTTTTTTTTAAATTAAAATTAATTTTTAAGAAGTAGAAAAAAAAAAATGCATCACATTAATGACATTTAGTCATCATATGCGACGTTAGTTACATAAATATAATGACAGCGTAGAGAGTAAAATGAAAAGAAGAACTACGAAGCAAAGAAAGCGAATATTTCCTCATACACAGTATACACACTATTAAAATATGAGAATACGCCACACAGACATTGTATTGATGGCAGGGAGTCAGCAAAAGTATTATCAGAAGATTTTTAATTCTCATTGATTTCTTTAAGATGGTAGAATATAAAGTTATGTGTTTGAACTTATTTTTGAAATCAGAAAATATAACCGGAGGTTAATGTTGATGATGTCGTCATGAAATTTGCTTCCAAATCAATCAAATTTATAGTTGGTCTGATGTTAGTGCGCCATTCTACTGATGATGCTTTGTCTTTACATTGACATCATTTCGTAATTTCCTGGGTATTGGAGTTTCCTTGCATTGATTACATGCTCTCATCGAACGTATTCCGATAAAGCATCCCCATGATGTCAGTGTGACATTTCATTGATGAAATATTTACCATAATTGCCGCTGTTGATAATTAGAGCAACTGATGTAATGGTTGACATCACAGCGATGACAAGTGTCATGGGGTCAAAAATGATGACATTTGGCATTGCATTGATGTTAAAATACATCATAGTTATGACAGGTTTTCTATGAGTGTATTTCCTTCCTTTGGAAGACTTTCTCAGGAAAATTTGTTTTTTTGTATGACAAATTCAATATAAAATTTGAATTTATCTTACAAAAAAACAAATATTCCTCAAGAAGTCTTCTAAAGGAAGACGAAATATTGAAAAATACATTAACAAACTGTTCGACGATATCGAATACAAATGTATGCGAAAAAAAGCTAGTCACTTACATTCGAAAAAATTTGATTTCGTAAATGTCAATATTGTTCGTTCGCATGAACTTATATATTTTAATTGAATTCTGGCACATCGTTCGTATAGAATAAAGTTAGAAAAAACAAATCGATAGAAGAAAACAAATCGATTTTCTTTCGCCTAGATTGCGAATGAACTTATCCTTTCGACATCGGCGAACTGGCTGTAAGTTATTACAATATGATGAAAGAGAACTAGGGCTTGACTAGGTTTTCCATAGATGATGAGATAAATTTACGCTAGAGGTTGCGGTCCTAAAATAAAACCTAGTTGTAAATGTATGCAAGTAGTTGAACTTTCCTTATTAAATATTTGTTATATGTCTAATATTATATGCTGGTATCATTCATCTGGCGTAAGTTCAATCCTGGCTAAAGCCCAGAAATATTTTTATTATAACAATAATTGCTGCGATCAATAACTCTTAATCAAAGAAGACAGGAACAAAGAATTGAACACTATAGCTGAAGCACAACTAGCCGTTTCGTAGTCGCTATAGCTATAGCACTATAGCTGAAGCACAACTAGCTGTTTCGTAGTCGGTCGGTATCATGTAAAAATTTAAAGTTGTTTACTTTTAAGTTTTATAATAAACAATATAAAATATTTACGTGTACACTGTATTTGGTTATAAATATATATGTACACGAGTGATTTTTTTGCTATTATCTTTTTGGCAACACTAGTTTTGACAGCTCACGCACGTTTTGTATCTTGTGTCAATGTCAAACATCTTCAGTTTGGTCTATAATTTAATCATGAATCGTCTTACAAACGAACAACGCTTGCAAATTATTGAATTTTATTACCAAAGTGAGTGCTCTGTTAAGAAAGTTCATCGCGCGCTTCTTCCATTTTATGGTCAGTTTAATCGACCTACTGAGGCTTCTATTCGGGCTATTGTAAAAAAATTTCGCACCAAATTTACATTGTTGGAAAGTATCGCAGCCGTATCGGCCAGTGTTGGTGATGACCGTGAATTATCGATTCGGCGCCGTTCGCAGCAATTGGGCCTCTGTTACTACACTACGTGGAAAATTTTGCGGAAGGATTTGGGTGTGAAGCCTTATAAGATACGGCTGGTGCAAGAATTGAAGCCAAACGACCTACCAAAACGCCAAATTTTTGGTGAATGGGCTCTTGAAAAGTTAGATGAAGATCCACTTTTTTATCGAAGAATTGTGTTCAGCGACGAGGCTCATTTCGAGGAATGACGAATTTTTGGCCGTGAATATTTGTCGCCAAAAGTAAAACACATTAGTGTATATCAAACTGCACACAATCCCGGTGTAGGTTTTCTTTTGGTATGGCCGTCTTAGTGTTTATGTTAATTTTTTAATATTTTGTTTGCACGGAATTTAAACAATTTTATCTACACAAAAGTTTTTTGATATTGTGCTTCACATGGCGAATTTATACAACGAATTATTGCCGGCGAATTTGTTGCCAGGGGCGAAATTCGTCTTTAGTCGCAGTTGTGTCTCTAGCACTGAATAAAAAAATAAAAAGTGATAAAATCACTAAATTAGTCTGAAAGCATCTGAAGTGTGATTACCTATGGCCACAAAAACTGAGTAACATATGTTTTGATGTGAACCTTAGTGACAGATAGTAAAGCTTTCATTCTTACACTCTGTCAAAATTGAATTTGGATTAATCTCATACATTATACATGAGGATTTTTAACTGATAAATCATGCTTGACGCACTAGCTTAGGTTGCACTGTAAGGCACCAGCATTATTATAGCTTTTGGTAAATAAATTATTTTGCTAATGAAAGCTCGATAAATGGAAAAGCTCTATTTAAGACAAAAATTATAATCAACTTATAATAAGCTTTTCTACTGCAAGAAAAATAAAAAATAATGTATCAGTTTATTATATTTCATGTAAATTATATTGCTAATGAAAGCTCGGTAAATGGAAAAGCTCTATTTAATACAAAAACTATCATCAACTTATATTGAGCTTTTCTACTGCAAGAAAAATAAAAAATAATGTCTCAGTTTATTATATTTCATGTAAATGATTTTGCTAATGAAAGCTCGGTAAATGGAAAAGCTCTATTTAATACAAAAACTATCATCAACTTATAATGAGCTTTTTTACTGCAAGAAAAATACAAATATTATATCAGTTTATATATCAAATAAATTATTTTGCTTATGAAAGCAGGATAAATGGATATACATAATATAATATACATAGTTGTATAATTTACAATTTTGTTATAGAATAATTCTTCCAATTTCTTTCCTTGTAATCTATTGGCCCAATTAAGGGCTTGGATTAATAAATGGATTAAATAAATAAATAAAAAAATAAAAATAAATAAAAATAAAATGGAAAAGCTCTATTTAATACAAAGTTTATAGTTAACTTACGAGTATAATGAGCTTTTCTACCGCAAGTATAATACACATAATATATCTGTTTATATTTCATAGTTTTTTTCTTTCCAAAAACAAAAACCTTTACGCGAAATGGGAACTATATATAGTTTATAATTTTTTTCAGTGTATTTTTCAAATGAGTTAAAAAAATTTCTTTGCTATTGAGATGAAAATAAAAAATCCTTTTACTATTTGTTGAGGAAATATATCATAAGCAAAGAAAAATAAATACCTGAAAGAAATCATCGTCGTCATTCTTAACAACAGCAGTAAGGATAACGACACAAAATGCACTCATTTAAGCATACAATTGACATTTGAAAAGATATAGAATAATAGGCAGGAGAAAAGCTTTAGAGCACTTCCTTAAGATGCAAAGCAAAGCAAGAAATATGTGTACATATGTGTTTTGAGCTACAATAGGCAAAAAAGCAGTGTCACAAGAATAATACGAAATGTGAAATGATTTCTTAGACAGAAGTCTTGGGTGGTTCTATGTTATAACGAAAATTGCTAAAAATTTCAATAACTATTGATTTACTACCCCAATTTTAATCGCATTGTGATTTTCGTTTAAAGAAGTGTGAAAAGAAAGCAACATCTGCTGTGAAAAACTAAATATACTGCCCCATTTATATAGAGTATTTACTTAAAATAAAAAGAAAATAAATAATTGTCAAGAACTAAGCTTTCTAGCGTAGTTGCACACATGAGGTCAATAGATATCACAAGGATGTTAAATACTTAAACAGAATACGATAAATGTTCATACATATAGAAAAACCTTTTTAGAATTTCTACAAGATTTATCTTCAACATTTATTGTTTTTCAAGTATTCCTTAAAACAACTACAGTACAACTGCAACAACCTCAATATCAATATTAAACCGTACGCTTGTGTGTATTTGCTAAGCAAATAAATGTTGCTTCATATAAACATATAAACAGAAGTATGAGCGCCAGCATCTTGTTAGAAAAGAAAATGCATATTTGCATGAACGCATAAAAAGAAGAAAAAAATTCTTATCTTTATAAAGTTGAAAAGTATTTTTAAATACTTGTAGGTAAATTAAGATTCTGCAAAGCAGAGATGCCAAAATACACATATACATATGTACATTGCACATAAATAGTACATTTAACAATCTTTATTACATATGATTGCACAAAAATTGTTGTATTTGTCTCCTAAGGTAACAAATACATACATACATTTTCGTATTTGTTTAATAAAGTATGCATTAAGGTTTTTCCTTTAAGATAAGTTCTAACGACTTTATAGAGAATGACTTATTTATGCCAAGGAAAATTATATGAGAACATAAAAAAATGATGCTAAAAAGAATGAAATCTAGAAATATGTAATTTCAAGCGTACAGTGGGCCGGTTATGAAAAAAAATTAACAAAACAAAAATCGATTTGCTGTGCGATAAAATTTCTATTGAAAAGCATCTTTTAAAAATATATATTTTTTATAGAATTACCTGCTCTAAAGAGTGTATTAAAAAAATGTAATGTATGAAAATATAACTTTTTAACAAAGTTCCTTCAAAAAAATCACTTTTTAAAGAAATATGTATATTTTAAAAATATATATTTTTATAGAATTACTTGCTCTAAAGAGTGTATTAAAAAAATGTAATGTATGAAAATATAACTTTTTAACAAAGTTCCTTCAAAAAAATCACTTTTTAAAGAAATATATATTTTAAAGAAAATACATTTTAGCCAAAAAGGAATTACTCTTCTGAGCAATACATTAAAAAACATATTTTTGAAAAACTTATGTTTTAATGACGTTTCGTCGAAAAAGTGATTACGAAAAATAAAGATATACTTTTCGTAACACAAAGTATAATTGGACACAAGAACTTTTGAAAAAAACCTTTTTCAAAAGAATCTTTTGCAAACGAGTCTTAAAAAACCCGCGTTTTAAAAGAATATAACACTTTCTGCTTTTTTTTAAAAAGTTCCTTTTAATTAGAAGTATTTTTTAAATGGAGAGCTTTTAAAAATTTTCATATTAAAAAGTTAATGTTTATAAAAAGTTACTTTTAAGAAAGTAGCTTCCAAAAAAATTACCTTTTAAGTAAAGTACCTTATAAAAAGAGCATATTAAAAAAGTACCTTAAAAAAAGAAACGTTAAAAAAGCAGTTTTAAAAAACTGTACTTAAAAGAAAGTGCTTTCCAAAAATTCATTTTCACAAAAATATTTTTTAAAAGAAGTACCTTGCAAAAAAGTGCCTTTTATAACGTAAAGTACTTCTTGAAAAAGATGTTTTAAATAAGGTAGCTTTTTAAAAAAATACCTTTAATTTTTTTTAAGTGTGTTTTAAAAACCAATGTTAAAAAGTACTCTATAAAAAAGTACATTTTAAAAAACATGTTTTGAGAAATTTACTTTTAAACAATACCTGTTAAAAAAAGTACCTTTTACAAAAAGTAACTTTTACACAAAGTGGTCTTTACAGAAACTTCCTTTTCCAAATAGTACCTTTGACTAAAGCTACCTTTCTTGTACAAAAAATATTTTTATAAAAATTACAAAAACTACCTGGCACACAAAGCTCTTTTGAGAAAAAGTACCTTTAACGAAAACTAGCTTTAAAAAAATAACTTTTACAAAAAAAAAAAAAAAAATTTTAATAAAATATAAATTTTTGTAAATAAATTTTACAAAAATTACTTACAAAAAGTATCTATTATAACAAATACTATTTATAAAAAGTATCATTTACAAAAAATACCTTTTTGCAAAAAATAACAAAAATTCATTTCTACAAAAATTATCTTTTATAAAAAGTACCTTTTACAAAAACTACAGTTACAAAAACTACCTTTTAGAAAACATACTTTTTATAAAAATACCTTTTACAAAAAATATATGTTACAAAAATTATTTTGTACAAAAGTACATTTTACAAAAAGTAAATATTACTAAAACTACCTAAAAAATACCTTTTTATGGAAATACCTTTTACAAACGGCACTTGTTACAAATATTACATTTTATAAAAAGTATATATTACAAAATGTGTCTTTTCCAAAAAGTATATTTTACAAAACGTACCTTTTACAAAAAGTGCCTCTTACAAAAAGTACCTTTTACAAAAAATACTGTTACAAAAAGTACCTTTTACAAAACGTACCTTTTACAAAAAGTACCTTTTACAAAAAGTGCCTTTTACAAAAAGAACCTTTCACAAAAAGTACCTTTTACTAAAAGTACCTTTTACAAAAAGTACCTTTCACCAAAAGTACCTTTTACCATAAGTACGTTTTACAAAAGTACCTTTTACAAAAATTTCCATTTACAGTAAGTACCTTTTACAAAAAGTACCTTTTACAAAAAAAAAGTACCTTTTAATAAAAGTACTTTTTTCAAAAAATACCTTTTACAAAAATTACCTTTTACAAAAAGTACCTTTCACAAAAAGTAAATTTAAAAAAACTATTATTTACAAAAAATTCCTTTTATAAAAATACTTTTTACAAAAAGTATATTTTACAAAAAACACCTTTTGCAAAAACTATTTTTGGTACTAAAAAAGTACCTTAAAAACCGTGCCTTTAAAAAATTACGTCCTAAAAAGTAGTATTTAAACAGACACCATTTGGAAATGTATCGCTTTTAAAAAGGAATATGTATATTTCTTTCAAAAAAGTAAATTTATGCTCTGTTTATGATCACGAAACGTAACGGTTGCAAACATTTAAGTCCGCAAAGAAACGTATTTGTAGTTCGAAATAGAATTTCTTTATGATGAGTTCGTTTTTCTTGTTATAAAAACTAGAAATACCAAAAAAGAAAACAAAATCTCTTGTGAAACATCTTTAAAATTATTTTGTTGAAAACTTCTTGCTACTTATGTAACAAAAATTTAAAAGATTTTAATGTCGTTATTCGGTTTTTGATTTTGCCTAGTTTTTTCTTTAAGAATTTGTTACTCTGCCCATTGTGCATTGCAAGTTTATTACTTGCAGTTTTTCTTTTATGGTTACAATGTGCTCATACATTTTTTATATCTTTTTGTTTCGCTCGTAGAAATTGCATCAGATGATGCACTTTTGAGAACATCCATAAATTTTTCTTTCTTCCTTTTTTCGGTTTAGTTGAATTTTTTGCTGCTGTTTCTTGTTTTATTTTTTTCTGCTTTAACTTTTGCTTATGTATGCATCATTAAAATTTCTTGCTTTTGTAAGTTTTCTTCATTTGGAAATAAAACAAACAAAATAAAATGTACGAAATGAAACTAAACTAAAGGTGCCAGATAGTACGAGTTGTGCTAAAGTATGAGGCACAAGAAAAAGTGCAGATTTTGATTGAAGCAAATAACAGTTCTAGTTAAATATGCGACACAACGAATGTATGACTGACTGTGTGGGAGTGTGTGTGTGTGTGAATGCGTGCAGGAGAAAGTGTGAGGAAATGGGTTTGTTTTAGATTTCATGGTGGCTTAGATGCAAAAATGACAAAAAAAAGAAAAAATAACTTAAAAGAAGTCACCTTAACAAGAAGATTTATCTGCAGAGTTTTCTTTTTAATGGCTTAGTGTATTTGTGATACATTTGCAAGTGTGTTGGTGCTCTGGTTTATGACACACATGAACAATATTTGTATGGCGTAGAGTGTTTTCGGTAATGATGCTGCATAGGAAACCGGAAATTTTCTACAGTAAATTTAATATTCTAGTAGAAGAAGTATGAGTCGAAGTGTTTGCCAGTAGAAGATGATGATGCAGAAATGATAAATAAATTTTCTTAGAAAAAAAAAATATGTAATTAAAAGATGTAATATATATAAACTTTTTACAAACATATAATAATAAATATTTTTATGGTTTCATTTGAATTTATAGAAAAGAAAAACTTATTAAAATTTAATATATTTTAATATATAGTTTAATGAAACTATACCAAAGGCTAAAATAAAGATTTTCGTCATAAATTCTAAAGTTTTATTTTCTGGTTAAAACTCTTTCTAAAAAAGGTAATCATAATAATAAATAAATTTAATTTTTCCAGCTTCAGATCTTTGTTTTTGTTTTTTATAAAAAATTTACAATTTAAAATCTTTTATTTAAATTGTAAATTTTTTATAAAAACAAAAACAAAGATCTGAAGCTGGAAAAATTAAATTTATTTAACAAACGAAGATCAAATAATATTGAGATAAAGGTAATCATAATAAAGATTATTAATTTTTTCATCAAGCTCAAGTTGGTTATTAAGAAATTTGTTATTTAAGAGCACAAAAAAAAAAAATACGAAAGGCACTTACTTTGTGGTCACTGTGCGGTTCGGCAGCACGAATGCTTGATGTATCGAGTGATTCATCGTAGGGTTTCGATAGGCTTTTTATTGATAAGACCCACACGACTGATATTGAACTGCATTGACATTTTTGTTCAGTCTCGTTTGCCAAGTCATCATGGAAAGACACATACCACAACAGTGCATCTAAATTCTTTAGCTGTATTACGAAACAGCTTTCAGTGTGAAATGTTTTTGGTGCGCTTCAATGAACTTACGGTGCGCATAATCTACTGAAAACACTGTTACCAATGCCGTTCGTTGAGTACCAGTTTACATTGCTGAATGATGCTTGACCGCTATGATATGGTCCATATTTCTTCCAAAATAAGGTACATTGGAAATTTTCAATATAGGTTCACATATTCCCGAAATATAGTCTAAACCGATTTTCCATGAAAAAAATAAATTTTTTTGCTTAAAAGCAGTTTTGATTAAAAAGATGATTACTTAAGTACGCAAAATGAAAATTTCCGATATCGGTTCATATATACCCGAGATATAATCAAAACTGATTTTTTCATGAACGAAAATAAATTCGCTAGGTATAGCCTAAACCGATTTTTTAATGGATAACAGCCATTTTAAACAAGTTTTTGGCTTAAAAGCAGTTCTGATAATATAAGAAGGTTACTACAATACACAACATGAAAATTTTCAATATCGGTCCATATATAATCTAAACCGATTTGTCCATGAATGAGTTTTTTTTTTATTAAAAACAGTTTTGGTTACAAAAGGAGGGTACTTTAATTCAGAAAATGAAAAATTCCGATATCGGTCCATACCCGAGATATAGCCTAATCCGAATTTTCTGTGAAAGTGTCTTATATAAAATTTGCGATCTTATATAAAATTTGTTTTAAAACAAATCTGGTAGTATAGGGAAGTTACTAAAATACGGAAAACTCAAATTTCCAATATTGGTCCATATATACCCAAGATATAGTCAAAACCGATTTTACCATGAAAAAAAATAAATATTATTTTTTCTTAAAATCAGTTCTGCTTGTAAAAGGAGGTTACTACAATACAGAAAATAAAAAATTCCGTTATCGGTCCATATATACGCGAGATATAGTCTAAACCATGAACAAAAAAATTGTTTGTTTTGCTTATAAAAGGAGGGGGTTTTTTTTTTTTTATATAATTCAATTATTTCAATTATTTATTGTGTTTTCTAAAAGAACTAACAATAAGTATGCAAATCTTAAAAATAAAAATTGATTAATTAATATAGAAAAAAAATTAATTAATATTGAAAAAATTTATTTATTTAGGTCCAGCCAATGCTAGACGAAAAGTTGTTTCTTGCGTGTATGTTGTTGGTAAATCACCTTTCCAACGCTCTGATGGTTGCAAGGGTGTCCATCCTTCTCAGCCGAGTGTGGCCACCAAAGTTAAGGATGCTACGTGCGAGCGGATTCGGGTGAGACTCCAGTCTGTTAATGTACCTTATCGCGTGCTTTTGCAAATTCATCTTTCACTAAGGGTACACCTAGATCTTTGTGAATTCGAGAATTTTTAACATACCATGGAGCTGCAGTAATTATACGGAGAATTTTATTCTGGCGCTTTTGAATTTTCTCAATGTTAGATGCAGAGGCGGTACCCCACAATTGAATTCCATAGCTCCATATTGGCTCTAGGATTGCGTTATACAACAAAAGTTTGCAATCTAACTTCAAGATAGAATTTCTGCCGATGAGCCAATTCAGTTGCATCGCTTTTAATTTCATCTGGGTGACTTTAGCGTCAATGCTTATAAAAGGAGGTTACGGTCCATAAACACCCGAGGTACTCGTATAGCCTAAACTGAGTTTTTTTTTAATGAAAAAAGCCAGTTTATATAAGTTTTTTTGCTTAAAAACAGTTCTGATAATATAAGAAGGTTACTAAAATACACAAAATGAAAATTTTCAATATTGGTCTATATCTTCCCGATATATAGTCTAAACCGATTTGTACATAATTTTTTTTTTTTTGCTTAAATGCTAAAGTACTATGAGAACATTTCTATAGAGAATAGCAACTCTTCGATATGCATATTCGAGTAGCATTAAAATTTTCATCGCATATCCAGAATAAGCCTCCAGCTGGACCAACTTGTGAGGCAGGCGTTGAGAAAAGATATACTATTAGTTGTTTAAAGTCATAACGATATTAAATTTATTATATAGGGTGTTTTTTTAAGCTAGATAGAACTTTAAATTGTAAAAAGTAACACAAAAAATTAAATTTTGATGAAACATTTTTTTTATTTGTTTCAGTATACTCTGACAAATCATCATGAATAGACTCACGCTTGAACAACGCTACGAAATTATCCAAATTTACTTTGAAAATCAGTCGTCGATTCGCGCGTTGTTTTATCGCAAAATTGTGTTCAGCGATGAGGCGCATTTTTGGCTTAACGGGTTTGTTAATAAGCAAAATTGCCGCATATGGAGTGAGACCAATCCACAAGAGACCCTACAGACTCCATTACATCCAGAAAAATGCACTGTTTGGTGCGGTTTTCATGCTGGTGGCATCATCGGACCTTATTTCTTCAAAAATGAGGCCGGAGCTCGCGTTACGGTCAATGGAGATCGTTACCGCACCATGATTGATCCGGAGGAGATGTGGTTTCAACAGGATGGCGCTACGTGCCATACGGCGAACGCAACCATCGACTTACTGAAATCAAAATTTGGTGATAAGTTGATTTCGAGAAATGGACCTGTCAATTGGCCTCCAAGGTCGTGCGATTTGACACCTCTCGATTATTTCCTGTGGGGCTACGTGAAGTCACTGGTTTATGCTGATAAACCAGCAACAATTGACGCTTTGGAGGCCAGCATTGTTCGTGTTGTTCGTGACATACGGCCAGCAGTGCTCGAAAAAGTGGCCCAAAATTGGACGTCCAGAATGCGCTTCGTCAAGAACAGCCGCGGTGCCCATATGCCCGAAATCATTTTCAAATGTTAATGTCACGTATTGATCTTTCGAATAAAAAAAAATTTTGATTACAATTAATTTTTTGTGTTATTTTTTACAATTTCAAGTTCTATCGGGCTTAAAAAAACACCCTCTACATGAAGCAATATTTGTAAATGTGAAATTTAACTCGGTTGGGATTGAAAACAATGTTTAGGAATCTCGTTTTCGTTTTGTTTTGCTTACATTTTTTAAAACCCCAACTGAAGTTCATTTTCGTAACCTGTCCCAGAGTTAAAAATAAAAAACTCCTGTAACACAAATTAGCATACCAGCATTATTAGCAGCAACTTTGTTTAATTTCGTTTTACAAAGATTACCGCCTTAACAATGCCATTCAGATTAGCAACCTTTAAAATAAAGCAAACAACTGGGTATCAATAAAGGTGTCACAGTTTAGAAAAAAAAAACCAGCAAAACAAATTCCCGGCCCAAGAAATCAACAACAAAATAAAGATTTAAAATAATGCCCAGCAGGTAGTATTGGAATTTCATTCATATTTGTTTTCTTTCTGAACTTCCTTATTCACATACTTAAATAAACTAAATACATGCAATCAATAACAAAAAAGAAAAAAGAAAAAATGATAATCTCTAACATAAATAAAGGACAATAAATCAATGAATATGTTACTTTTTAAAAAGGATTTATTATTTTTTGTGTGTGTTTTTTTTTATACATATTTTGTGAATGGCAACAATTTTATACACATGACTGCAGAAAAAATGACACTGAAAGGAAAGGAGTTAAATGCAAAAATAAGAGTGAATTCTATAAATCAATACGTGTGAGTAGAAGTTAGACACTTTCAAGTAGTTGCACGCATTTTAAAATCCTTTGAGAAACTTTTTGCTTCAATTCAGAATATTCATGTTAGAAAAGATGTTTTATTGTAACCCAAAAAGAAAAATATTTTATTTAATTTTTATTTTGTTTTAAAATTGCAGTTTTCTTTGCGGGTTTTTAATCGACTTTATGTTCCATAAGGGTTAGTTCTTTTTGTTCCTTCTGACCGATCCCTGCTTTTCAAGGTTCCTTAATATATAAAATTTTATTGTTTTACCCTTATGGTGTGTGTGTGCGTATGTGTGAGTGCATGTGTGTGCGTGTGTGGGTAAGAATTTATAAAGAGTTGGTTTGTCATTCATTTATTAAGTTTATTTTTGCTTTAATTGTTGTTGACATTTGATCAAAAATGCATCTGCTTAGAAAATTTGTCTTGAAAATGCATCTTTTTCTTTTTGTTCAAATATTTTTGCAAAGTTGATTTCTTTACTTTTTGACATTTGGAAATTTTTTTTGCCGCGAAGGTTTTTGATTACAATAATAATAAGATTTTTTGTTTTCACATTATCACAGAGGTTTTTTGCATAGTGGTGAGTACGGGTTGCCATGGTGGCGAAAAAACAGTTTTATTTATCTTACATTGAAGAGAAAAATCTTTCAAGGAATAGAAACCAAATGTAAAGAAAATATTTAATTAAGTGCATTTTTATGCTCAAAGAAATAAAAGTTATAAAATAAATAACTTTTTTTGTTTTCACATTATCACAGAGATTTTTTTGCATAGTGGTGTGTACGGGTTGCCATGGTGGCGAAAAAACAGAGTTTTATTTATCTTACATTGAAGAAAAATCTTTCAAGGAATGTAAAGAAATATTTAGTAAAGTGCATTTTTATGCTCAAACAAATAAAAGTTATAAAATAAATAGCTTTTATGATTTTTATCGGAATGTATTTTGATTCAAAATAACTGTTATACTGCTATTTAATTTTTTTCGATCAGCAATAACTTTTATTAATTTTCAAATCATTTTTAATGTTTCAAATTTTTTTTTTTTAATTTTTAATCGTTTTGATTATTTTTTTTTAGGAGGAATAACTATTTTCAAGCATAAAGTTATGCGAGTATGGAAAACTATTAGCCAGTCCCACGATGTCAAATATTTGTTCGCCAATTTTTTTTTTGGGGACCTGAAAGGTGATTTTGAGTCTAATTATGAACTTTCGGTTAAGTTTATATATCGCTTGCATTAGTAGATTCCAATAAGTAGAGATTAGGTCTGTTGGTTTCCTCTTAAGCAGATTTTTGCTATTTAAAATCTAAACGAACATTCATGTTTGACATCGTCGGACACAACTATTTAAGAGCCTCTACTTGCATTTTCAATAGAGAAACAATGTGAACTTAAGATTTGAAAATCTTTCTGTGAAACAAGTTTTTCTTTCTGTTTACAAATTAAGATACTGGAAAAAAGATAAATAATGTGGATACGTTTTTTTATATTAGGATGTAAAAAAGGTTAAATAAAAGTCACCATTTGAAGCTGGTAGCATACGCCCCGTGTTTGCCGGCAAACTTAAATAAAAAAACATAATAATTGATACAAAGTTTCATTAAGAGTATTGAGCTGTACAATGGAAACGTGGATTTTTTTAAGGAGTATGTCATGCCTTCACGCTGTTCAAAACGAAGCCTTATGGTCTGTGCAGCACGCTGCAGTAAACTGGGTTCAATTGAGCTACGAATATTTTCGTTTAAAACCACAAGAGATTGTCGTTATAAACCCTCACTTTGAGGTAGATAAAAAAGATCCACGGGAGTTAGTTCGGGCGATCTTAGTGCCCATGGGACGGCTGATGAGTTTTTGGGGAAAATTTTCCCGAAAAAAATTGTTCAGCTCTGGCTGTATGTTCATTCATCCCATCCTGTTGAAACCATTTGGAAAAAATAATTTCGTAATCACGAGTAGATAATTTTCATTATTGACTTTTGTTAGTTGGCATCGAGAATTTTCAATCCGTGGATAAGGCACGCCAATTAGTTATTCTGGGGCAATTGAATAGTTTTTTATGTTGAAATCCAGGGTTGCGAGTACTTGGAGACAATGAAAACCGCCGCTTAAAAAAATGGGTTTTATAGTGAAAAAACGCTCAAACATCGTTTCACAAAATTTTTGGCGTAAATCAAAACCACTTTCTTTCAGTTCTTGAACGAGAATTGAACTTCAGATCCTTTTTTACAATTAAAAATCGGTCTTGGAAGTCCCAGTGTGGCTGCCCTTTTCCGTATTGAAAGTCGCGGACTTTCACGTGAACTGGTTTCAACCAGTTTAATGTTTTCGGGAGGGTTTGAAGACTGACTGGTCTTTGGTCATGGGACCTTCGTAGCCGAAGCAGTTGTGCGGAATCTCTGCACTCACAAATGAATTAAATTTATACACGGCTCATCCCGTAATCGCCGAATACCGAAATGTGAACAAACTTGTCGACGAGAAATTACGTAAGAATCATAACTTTTAAAGAATGTCTCCACAGCGAACACGCGATGCTCACTCGACCATTGCAACGCCATGGCTAACAAATCTACACAATCCATTATTCCAACGGTGCTACCCTACGCACGCATCGTTCATCACTTTTTAAAATAATCGTATTTAAAAATAAAAATTTGCTACCAGATAACCTTTATTTTTGATATGTATTTTCTTCAAACAAATTCTGCAACCATGAATTATGTGATGTTTCCATAACACAAGTAAGCGACTTCTTTAAAATATTTGTATGGAAATCGCTTAACAATTTAAGTGCTTTTCGTATAAAATTTATAGACAAGTATCTTGCTAATGATGTGGAAACATCACATTAGTTTTACCAGAGAACATCCAAAATAAAACTCACCGACAGGTACCGTGTTCTTTTTTTTTATTAAAAAGCGACTCGCTAAGAATGAGTGAATTTTATTTTGCCCTGAATGTGTAAGTTCAGGCTGAGTGATATGCTGGTATACGAGTACTTTGCCACACATGTTGTCTAGAAGTTAGTTTTAATATATATACATACGTTCTGTTCATAGAACATAGACGAGCAACTCGTCCAGAAAATTTTTATGAAAGTAATTCAATTTTTTTTAGTGATTTCCTTATAACATTTTTTAGACGAGTGCTCATCTGTGTTCTATTAACAACACAATCATACTTTTGTTTACTTTATTCAACTTTAAAATATTTTACAAAAAACTAAAATTCAACGAAGATTTTTGAGTGAAAAAAATGATTCTTTAATGTGCTGTTCATAGAACATAGACGAGCAACTTGTCTAAAAAATTTTATATGGAAGTCACTCAAAAAATTGAGTAACTTTCATACAACATTTTTGAGTGATTTCTATACAAATCTTTTAAACCAGTCGCTCGTCAGTCTCCTATGGACAGAACATAAGTGTTCATTGCGACTGTAAAAATTATTCACTTTCACAATTCTAGACGCAAAAATCAATAGTGAACACTGAAATCGGTGAAGATTTCAAAATTCATCGTTGTGGTGTTCGGAACCAGAGATAAAAGTTCGTTTTTGTCGTCAAGTTAAAATTACTTGTATTGGTAAGTTTGCAGACTTAAAATTATAAGCAGTTTATAGAATACGAACGAAAGACACGTTGAGAATATTTACATAAAAAGCTCTACAGTGCATGTAAGAAGCAGCGCTCATTTCTGTTCTGGAAATTTCTGTTTACGTGTAGCTTTCCTTTGTGAAAAAGATTCCAAAGTGGTCTAATCCTATAGGTACTATGGCAAAAATATTTAAACATTTCTTATATGTGAACTATAGTAATCAAAATTCATTGGATTTCTTGTAAGACCAAAAAATCTATTTGGCAGCTCTGTTGCTCTTTCAATTAATGCACTCAATGGACTTGGTTTCATCCTAATTATTATTTTAAAAATTGTCTTGACTCTAAATCTTGCCATTAATAAGGGTTAATTTATATTGTCGTGGTGGCATTGTTCACTTTTTCTTTTGATATTAAAATAAATAAAAGCGAAAACCAGCTGAAATTTTAAATGTCAAGAAAAAAAAAATAAATAAATAATAAAAAGAAAAAAAGATGTTTTAAGATTTAATGTTATATTGAGAAAATAAATATTCTTTACGTGCTGTTTATAGAACACAGACGAGCAACTCGTCTAGAAAATTTGTATGAAATTTACTCAATTTTTTGAGTGATTTCTATATAAAATTTTTTTAGACGAATAATCGTCTGTGTTCTATGAACAGCACATTAGATTTGTTTCTTTTGACAATAAAATTACCAAAAAATTTTAAATGAAAATATGTTCAATATTAATTTTTTAATATTTTGTATTTCTTTGTCTGCTCATTGCTGTTTAATTATGTTTTTTAGCACAAAAAAAAAAAAAAAGAAAAACATTTTTTAATGATTTTTTTTTGCTGCAATTTCTTGAAGCATTTTTTAAGGTTTCTTTCTGTTTTTTCTCTTTTTGCATTTGTTGGTGTATTTAATGCATCAACACTTGTTGTTGTAAAAAGAAAACTTGTGGGCGTTTGTGTGACTCGTCTGTCTGCAGTTGGAAAATAAAACAAACAAAAAAAAAAAAGGAACTTTTAAAGGAATCAAACAGTTTCTTCTAGGCGCTTGTGTCACAATTGTAGTTGTTGTTGCTTGTGGTCAACTTTTTATATTATTTTTGTAATTTTTATCTCTTTCCTTGTTTTTTTGTATTTAAGAATGCAATCAGTAAGATTGATTAAAAATATCCTTTTTAACAATAATGCTTTTTTTTGTAGTTGTTGGTATATTTTGTTAATAATACTTTGCACATCAAATGTCTTTTTGGTGGCAAGAAAATGACTTATGAAAATTAATTTTTCACTTGTTTTGGGTTTGCGATGAGAATTTTGCAAGATGAGCAAAATTATTTTTATTTATTTTAATTTATTTATGTATATTAAAAGTTTTTGCAAAGCATTTGTATTCAGAAGCAAAAATTTTTGTGTCCTAAATTGATTGACGTACACAGAAAGGAAAAGCTATTACTAAATTTAAGTATTTTTTAATTGCTTTTACTACAAGACATACTACTCAAACATTTAAGCACATACTACTCAAAATTTAATTAATTACTCAAACATTTAATTATGAATAACACAAAAGTGTATTTAAAATAAGCCGAAAAGGGGATTTTTTAAGAAAACCAATCTTGCGAAGTCTTAAAATAATTATAAAATTTTTGAATCAAGTACAAAATTCTAGAACCGTGTAAAAAAAATCAAAGCAAAGACACAAATGCATACAAGTATGTACATGGGAATGAATTGCTGAGAGTTAAGGCCTCATTAGTTTTTACTTTCTGTTACAGTTCGTGACGTTCATTTCTGTAGCAAATATTTTACAATTACTTTTTCCGCGAAAATATTCAGCTGTTTTTACAGTACAGCATAAATAAAAGAAAAATATTGGAATGAAGAATAAAATATGTACATAATTAATATCTTGTTTGAAAAAACAAATTAATAATTTAGAAATTGTGATCAAACAGTTCACTGCTTCCTCACAACCTGCAGTGTTTATGACCAACAAGCAAATATATTTTTGCCGAATTCTTTATAAAAACTTATCAATCATTATTACTTTTACAATTAAATATACTAATTTGATCATTATTACTTTATTATTAAAATATAATAAATACTTTAAAATGTAAATCTTAAAATTTTAATATGATAAAATATACTGTTTTTCCTCGCTGAAATAATATTCTTTTGACGATCCATAGTTGCTTGATTGATAAAAATGTATAAGCTTTTAAAAATCTTTAATTGAAACAAATTTTTTTAGCTTCTAACAAAAAAAAAAAAAAAAAAAAAAAAATTATATATACATTTGAAGAAAAAGTTAATGTTTCCATACCTGAAAAAAGTAAAACATACACATATCTGGCCGTCACTTAACGTTGAATTCTATTTTCAACAGATTAGTTCGCAACAGAATAGAACAGAACGAAAAAGTAAAAACAAAACATGCACATATCGCTCCTTTATTGCAACATAGTAATATCTCAAAAAATGAGCTTTTCGAGTTCACAATGCAGAATTGTTAACAGTATTATACTTTATATTGTGCCAAAAATTTGTTCAAATTACTTTTAAACTGTTTCCTTTAGGAGATATTTTCTCAAAAAATTTGCTAAGACTTGTACGGAAACTAAAAATTTTAAATGCATTTTTCTCGAAACGAGCTTTTCTGAGATATGACGATGTTGCAATAAAGGAGTGATATAGTTTATATTGAACAGAAACAAAATAGCTGAGCCAGAACGGAATAGAACGTACAAACTAATTCTGCCTTTAGGAATAAAAGGTTCTGTAAAGAATGCTGTTCTTATTTTGGTTGTGAAATATTATCTGAGCATTTTTCTTTTTCAATTCTCATTAACTTATTCAAAATATATACTTATATATTTATTTATTGTTATTATTTCGTGTTGAGCAGTACCAGCATTGGCCTTCAGCTCAATATAATCAAAACTATTAACTTCCTTTTCAAATTACATTATATAGGTTAGATTTTTCAGAAACTCGGTTATTAAATTTATATTTTGTATAGAAGGATGAGAAAGTGGATATAAGGAATCAATATCTTTAAAAGTACTATTTCGGGCGTTAGAAGTCTTCTGACATTCACAGAGTAGGTGGGAATGTTGTGTTGGATAGGATATATTACAACTGCAAAATGTTGTTACATTGAGGTTTATTAGTGGTTCATGTGTTGCTCTAGTGTGACCTAGGCGAAGTCGTTCAAATTTAATCAACTCCAATCCTCTAAGGCTTGTTAAACTATCGTCCATTATATCGTATATAGTTTTCCGTTTAGCGTTTATTTTCTGATACCAGAATGAAGTTGGATTGAAAATACATCCCTGTCGTCCCCTGAATGCTTATCTAAGTCTTCACGGTAGATATTTTGTGTAGAACACAAAAGTTGCATTACGGCGTTTTTGGCAGCAAGATCTGCAAACTCATATCCCGTAATTCCGCAGTGACCAGGTACTAGCCAAACTAGCTTTAAATCTAGAGACTTTTTCGTAAGAATATTTATAATATATGCCACGTAGTCAATGCTGAGAGCGAATCGGAGCATATTGCGAATTTTCCCGTTTTACCTCTTATATACAATGTTGCTTCAAAAATGGCTATTAGCTCTGCAGCAAAAATGAAGCTGTGGGCAAAGAGATTTGAGATTTTTATTCAAAATAATGGAATATATAGTTAGATATTTGAACATATTTTTTAAAGCTTTCAAGGTCTACTGTTAACTAGGATAACTTCAATGAAATGTCGACATACGAACATAAAAAAACTAGAATTTGCCATACGTTTGAGTAGGGGCGAACCATTGTTCTAAGGGTAACATACTATGTTCATATGATTGAATATGTTCTGGTTGTTGCCGAAAACATAATTTATTTTAACTAACTGAAAGAAAATTTTTATAAAATTTTTATAATTATATATTTACTTCCTGAGAAAAAATCAATCTGTGAGAAAATGTTTTCGATGATGATAATAATAAGTTTATTCTAAGAACTTATATATGTTGCATTTGAATTAGTTTATCATACACATGATAAAAACAAATGTTTTGGTAATGCGTATGATAAAAAATGCTATTGTTGTAGACCACAATATTTTGAAAAATTAAGCCGATAGTATACGGTGTTTTACGATAATATATAATATGATGGAGCACATTACTATTGTTGCTGTAACCATATTTCTAATTGCTATTTGTTAAATACTGTTTGGTTTGATAGATAGTTTTCATAAAAGTTCTGCCACCACTTTGATGAATAAATATTTTTTGTAAGTACTCCGAAAGTTGACCAACTTAATTGAGTTCACTTAAATCGTAAGATATAAATACGACTTCAATATTCAAATCTAAATAAACTTTCCTCTTGAAAACAAAGCTCTTATAACTAACTACATTATTTACGGCATATTAAATCTTCTTTTAAGTATAAAATCAATGACATTTAAATCATTTTTTAATTGACAAGAACACAAAATAGTTAAACAACTGCGCCCCCCTCCCCCCTCATGTTGGCAACCACTTCACTTAACCCTTTTCCAAACTTTTCATGGATTTTCTTTTAATTTCATTTCATAAGTATAATCGAAAACAATAATCATATTTCTACAACATTTATACTTAATAAATGAAAAAAAAAAAAAAAATTATTTAATAGGAACAAAAAAAAAAAACTGTCCATCTTTTTATAGAAACGGTACTTTTACAACAAAACTTCAAGTATAAGTCCATCAAGGATTAAATAACAACAACAACAACAAAACTGTAAAAACAAATAAACCAGGGGGACATTAGAAAATAATTCAAAACTGTAGGGAAATCTCAAGTTATTTTTGAACGAAAGATTCATTATGATAATTATTTATACAATTTCTCTTTTTTTTTTTCATTTCTATTTTAATTTTTCGCGGTACTTTAAGTTTAAGTAAATGAGTTTGAGAAACAGAAAAAACGGAAACTGTTATGACATTTTTCTAACGTTTTTATGTGAAGTGATGATTAAGTGTTTGTCCTTCTTCTTTAGTGCTGCAGAAAAAAAAATATATAATATTATCATGGCAAAATTGAAACCATTTGAGGGCAAGAAACGTTTAAATGAAAAGAAAACTTGTTCTGCTAAATAATGAGAGAAAAAGACTAAACTGCAGAAAAACTGTTTTTAATTAATGAAGACTTAAGATTTTAGAAAATAATTAAAGTATAGAAGAAGAAATTATTAAAATTGAAGTGTCCAAGCTTTTGCTATTGTTCCCATAGAACTATAAAGAGAAGTGATAACATTTCATGAATAACTGCAGCTTATAAATAAAGGAGTTCTATGAATATCGACATTCGATAACATTTTTATAGAAATGTAAGAGAAGTTATATATTTACTGCAGAGGTATATTAATTAATTATCTGTCAAACATATCCTTTCTACAGACATAATGTGAGCCCCTTCTGTGAGAAGGAAAAATAATCGATAACTTACCAATTAGAAAGCAAAATTATTTCTGAATCAATCTTTTTAAGTTAAAATACTAATTGCTTTGAGGATTAGTTACAAAAATTTTAAACTATTGTAAAAATCACACTCATCGATAACTAATTCTGTAAACTAATTGACACTTGTAAAAAATTCAAAGTTTTCGATAATTTTTTTTGAAAAAAAAAAATTGGAGTTAATATCTTATTCAAAAGTAGTGATTATTTATTTCTTATCAATAGGTTCCACAAAAAACTTGATAACTTTTCTACAGATAATAAGGTCATGATAACTTCGATAAAAAAGTAAACTAATCAATATTTTTTATACAAAAACATAAGGTTATCGCTAACTTTTCGATAATTTTTAAGTAAAATAGTAACGATATCGATAACGTTTCCATAGAAATTTAAAACTATTGATAATTTGTCTATGGAACAACAAGTTTTCCATAAAGAAGTAAACCTATTGTTAGCTTTTTTGCTAGAAAGGAAAAGCAAAGTTATCGCTAACCTTATAATAGATTAGTATAGCTATCGATGAGTTTTTCATAGAAAAGTAGGGTTATTGATTGCTTTTATACATAATATATAAAGCCATCGAAAAGTTTTCCGGAAAAAAGTAAAGCTATTGTTAGCTTTTTTCTTAGAAAAAAAAAAACAAAGTTGCCCATTATCTTTTGGTAATTTTAAGTAAGTTTTTGATAGTTTTTCTACAGAAATGTAGTCATCCATTACTTTTTGTAAAAAAAAACTTGTATAACGTTTTAGAAAAGAACACTACTCGTTGTAATTTTCTTGAATAAGTAGTTATAGATAGTAGTTATCGCAAAAGTTAAGTCATCAGTATATTATTGATTACTTTTTAATAAGGTCATCGATAAATTTTTGTTAAAAAAAGCTATTACAAGCTTTTAAAATGGCAAAACAAACGTTGAATTTTTCATGAAAAAGTATTTATAGATTGCTTTTCTACAAGTCATCAGTAATTGTTTTATTACTGTTGTATTAAGTCATCGATAACTTTTCATTAAAGAACATTATAGTACACTTTTGGAAAATATAAATAATCATTGAAGTTTCATGAAAAAGTAGTTATCCACAGCAAATCATCAATAATTCATTGGTTATTTTTGTACTGAAAAGTAAACTCATGGCTGGACTTATGATGGAAAACTTAGCGTTTCGATAAATTTTTCATAGAAAACTAAAGTTGTCAAATATGGTTACCGGCAAGTTTTCGATAGAAAAGTAGATTTATTGATAAGTTTTTGAAATATAAGCGATGAACTTTGGCAAAACAATTATAAAGGAATTATGAAAAAAAAAAATTATTGTAAAAGAAATCAGAAAGAATATAGACGATTTTGCTACAAAATATTGTATTACTCGATAATATTAATTTACATTAATATACGTTATGGCTTTTTTGCAACACTTGCCATATAAGTGATTAATACATATGTAGGTATATAAAACTATATACACAGTGTTGCCGCTTCCGTACGAATTTATAAAGTTACCTATATTTCTATGGAATAGTTTGTCTATTTCTTTGTTTAAAACTGAACTTAAGCGATTTTTGTTAAATAATTTGGAAACACTTCTTGCGTAGTGCAATAACTGCTTGTTTGCTCTATTTGTTAGTAATGATAAAAAATTGCATGTCTTCATAATTATATTTTGAAAGGAATTGTTGCCCTCTGCCTCTTTCACGCCAATAATTGTGCTGAGGCTCTAATAAAAATAAATAAAATAAAAAAAATAAATAAAAAAAAAAAAAAAATGAAGTTGCCGTATTGCTTCCGGGGAAGTGGGGAAATTTTGGGGATTCAGGAAGCCGATTTTGGGAATTCTAAAAAAAATAAAATAAATTCGGGCAGACTTCGCTAATCGGTCTGTAACCGATTTTTCCTACACGACGCGTGTTTTTGCCGCACTGACTTATAAATGGTCATTCGCTTTATTGCGAAAATTAAAGTTGCCGTATTGCTTCGGTGGAAGTGGGGCATTTTGACGTTTCCTGAAGCCGACTTTGCAGATTCCCAAAAAAAAAAAAAAAAAATCAGAACTGCTTCAGAAACCTCATCGGATCCGGTTTTTTATATTCCGTGCGCGTTTTGGCCGTAAAACGTGTATCTGAACTATTAACGGTAATTCAATTTAGTGCGAAAATCGAGGTTGCCATGTTGTTCCTGATAACGTGGGGGATTTTGGCGATTCCTGAAGCTGATTTTGGGAATTCAAAAAAAAATATATATATAATTCGTAACGCGATATACGGATAATTATCTGGTTATATGATTAATTTAATAAGAAGCTTCAACAATAGTGAATGAAAAATTTTAAAATTGCTATCGAAGAGAGGTTTTGAGTTTTTAAAACTATCAGCCATGTTCTGAGAAACGCGCGTTCTAAAACCGCAAATTTTAGGTGTTCTAAGGAGCGCGCGTTTTACTGGTGTTTCTGCGTTTTTTTCCGAAAAAAAAAAACAACCTGTGCTTTACATACGTATATATGTATATTGTAATTATATAAAACTAAAAAAAAAATTTGAAAAAAATTTTTAATATATAGGGTGTTTTTTTAAGCTAGGTAGAACTTTAAATTGTAAAAAGTAACACAAAAAATTAAATTTTGATGAAACATTTTTTTTTATTTGTTTCAGTATACTCTGACAAATTATCATGAATAGACTAACGCTTGAACAACGCTACGAAATTATCCAAATTTAGCAGTTGGCAACTGACCCGTTGTTTTATCGCAAAATTGTGTTCAGCGATGAGGCGCATTTTTGGCTTAACGGGTTTGTTAATAAGCAAAATTGCCGCATATGGAGTGAGACCAATCCACAAGAGACCCTACAGACTCCATTACATCCAGAAAAATGCACTGTTTGGTGCGGTTTTCATGCTGGTGGCATCATCGGACCTTATTTCTTCAAAAATGAGGCCGGAGCTCGCGTTACGGTCAATGGAGATCGTTACCGCACCATGATCAATGATTTTTTGTTTGAAAATATGGATGACATTGATCCGGAGGAGATGTGGTTACAACAGGATGGCGCTACGTGCCATACGGCGAACGCAACCATCGACTTACTGAAATCAAAATTTGGCGATAAGTTGATTTCGAGAAATGGACCTGTCAATTGGCCTCCAAGGTCGTGCGATTTGACACCTCTCGATTATTTCCTGTGGGGCTACGTGAAGTCACTGGTTTATGCTGATAAACCAGCAACAATTGACCCCTTGGAGGCCAGCATTGTTCGTGTTGTTCGTGACATACGGCCAGCAGTGCTCGAAAAAGTGGCCCAAAATTGGACGTCCAGAATGCGCTTCGTCAAGAACAGCCGCGGTGCCCATATGCCCGAAATCATTTTCAAATGTTAATGTCACGTATTGATCTTTCGAATAAAAAAAAAATTTTGATTACAATTTAATTTTTTGTGTTATTTTTTACAATTTCAAGTTCTATCGGGCTTAAAAAAACACCCTATAGTTTTTTTAATTGGAAATGTGTAAAATTCTTTCAACTTTTTATGGAAATAAAATGAAAACATATTAAGTATTAATTGTGAATAACTTTATTGCCCTTTGTGAGTACAATTTTAGCAAATTCAATCAGTTCACTTCAATATACACATGTTAGCTGAAATCGCCAGAACATTATTTGGCGATTGCAAATCGCAAAACCACCCTTCTTACGTTATACGTTTTTCAGGACACCTATTTGGCGTTTTCAAATCGAAAACGTTAAATTTAAGCGAATGGCGTTCTCAGAACACGCCTGTTTATTTATTTCATACAAAAACAGTTTATGAACTTTTATATCCAAAAAGGTAAAATCGATAAGTTATGAATAAAATTTTTTTCCAATAAAAAGTATAAGACAAGACCTACACCAAAAATTCATTAGCTGGATTTGACGATTATTGTTTTTCTCACAAAATGTTTCTGTTATGACATGTAAAAAGCCTTCGAATGGTTTGCTGACCCTTTAAAAAATGTAACGAAAAACTACATGCTTTAATAAGAGAGAGAGAGAAAAACTAATTATGATGTGATCTTTTTAATCATTAATTTAAGAAACTATGAGTATAACCTTCCCAACTACTTATTGCTTTCAAGTTTGAAAGTAAATTTCTGTTTAAACAACATATGGTGTTATAATTTTCTTTATTATTTTTTTTTTCTTTTTTGGAGAAACTTAAAAATCATTGAGGCGTAATTAATACGCGACATTACAGCATATGAACGTTTTCTAAGAATCACACATTTTCAACAGCAGTGAAATATTTATTCAAGGAAGAGAAATTATTTATTGTTTATTCTTTTTTATGTTAGAAGATCGTATGTTTAAAATTTTCATATCAATATTTGTTTAAGTCAAAGGAGATTTAAGTTAGCACGTATTTGGAATTTAAATATTGAAATCGGTGGGTTAAAAAAAAAGGTGCAAAAAGAGCAAAATCATTTGGCTGCCTGTGAGAGTTACCCCAATATATGTAGAACGTGTTCTTGTTTATGCTGTAATCAATATCACCAGCATATTGCACATTTCTTTGATCTGTTCGGTAGAATATCTTTTCTTCTTTCTCTCCCATTCAAGATTCAGCATCAGGGATTTTTTTGTTCATTTGTTTGAAAATATTAAGGAAAGAGGAAAATCATCTGCTTCTGGTTATTACTTGTACACTGACAAATGTGCAAAACTTGTCTTGGAATTGATTTCTTTGATTTTTGTTGATCATCTTTTTCAACTTTGTGCATAACACTTAACCTTCTGTCGTTTGAATTTTGAAATTGAGGCAAGAGCGTGTGGATATTTTTATTAATGAAATTTGTATTTTGAATGATTTTGTTTTGTTAGCATCTGATCACAGGATATCTTTTGATTTTTTCTCCACAATTCCGGCTTTGCTGGTTGTGTTAATATATGTATAATCGCAGCCAACAAAGCAATAAATCTTATCATTGTTGTCATCTGCTTTAATATAGTTTGTAAAGTTTTGTTATAGCTAATTTAGGGAGATAAAGATCACAATCTGTTTCTTCTGATTTTTTAGACAATAGCACGTGCTTAAATAGTATAACATATGATTTTTAATTGTAGCTGTGAAAAAAAAAAAAAAATTAAAGCATATAACTCATATTTATAGAAACATGCTTGCCTTCTTAAGAGCGGTTTTATACATTATATATAATAAATACCTATATACACAGAAAAAATTACAGTAAAAATAAAAACAACAAAATAATTTGTATGCATATACACAAATCTCAAAAAAAACCTTGGATATCGTATTTTGTTGTTGTTTAAAAAGTAATTGTTTTTGTTATCAAAAATTATTTTTACTAAACTTTTGTTTGAATCTACGAATACCTTTACAGGTCCGCATTCAAACAATTTATTAATTGATTCAACGTATTTCGTTATTGAACACGAAACAAATTTTTTTCTGTGATACTATTGGATTTCTTTAGCTTGAGGCATTTCTCTCATTGGTGATGTCAATGTGATGTGAACAAATTTCATATATTGTAATTTATGTTCTCAAACATACGAGTACAAAGAACAAAAATGTCTAAGAGCCTACATTATTGAAAAAATTTCAATGTCTACATTAAAACACAAATCAAATTGCTTTAAATGCCTTTACTGAAATAAGAAAATAATATACTCGTACATAAATAAATCCATTAAGCAGACCAGTAATATGGGAAATTTTTTTTACGGGTCATACTTTCCCATTTCTTTTTATATCAAAGTTATTGAGAATTTTTTTGTTGTAAATATATTTTTTTTATTTATTTATTGAAAAATATTATTATTGTGGTATAGCCTGTATATATATTTTTTCAGAATTTTCTACTGATAGCTATGATCAATCTTGTCACTCTATTTTGGCTTGACGTTGAGGGCTGAGACACCCTGTAGGGATAAGTTAATAGAAAAAAAGTCAATAGTTTTACTTTAAAGTCAATAGTTTACTTTACTTAATAGAAAAAAAGTCAATAGTTTTACTTTTCAATTAATTTTTTTTTTTTTTGGTTTGTACATATGTACATCGGGCTTTAGTTCAAGTTTTTTTTCTTAAGAAGGATTTTTTTACAATACTTTACTTTGAAGAGTTGTTTTTTACTTTCCTATAGAATTACTTTTCTATTTATCTTTACTTTTCTATATTTCTATAGTATACAAGTATTCAAGTTAATAATGTAGATTTTTTTGTTTGACAAATGTATTTTTAAAATATAAAAATAAGTTGATACATTATTCAAAGTATTGTCCACCGTAACCCACTACTTTTTCCCATCTCTCTGGTAGTATATGGATTCCGAACAAAATAAAAATTGCTCCGGGTTCGAGTTAAAGAATGCATTAAGCCAATTTCTTAATTATGTATGATTGCTCATTTCAATTACGATTGCCTTAGAATCATGTTTTGGGTCCTTTTGCACAATTTTAACGCATTGTTCAGGCGTCAGTCTCTTCATATTGAGATGCCAAACCAAACTAGACCCAAATAACTTAACACTCACCCTAAAGTTTAATACCTCCATACAGAACATTTTTAAGCGTTAGCTATTCTTTTCAGCTGGAAATTTATCAGAGTTGTTACTTTGCTTATAAAAAGTAAACGATTACTTTTATTTAATAAATTTTCTGACCATTATAATTTTCCGTAGAAGAGTTATCGATTACTTAGCCGTTTTTGAGAAAATTTGTGAATAACTATTATTCTTTGTTTAAGTTTTATTCAGAAAAGTTATAGTTCTTTCTTGTTAAATTATAATATACTTTATACTTCAGTTTTTTTCAAATAACTTTTTTTATCATTTTAATTTTCCTCGTGATAATAACAAATTGTTATCGAAATATCGAAAATAAAATACCGTTAAACCTTTTTTATAAAAAGCAAATTTCAATCAAGATCTTTAGCTGGAAAATTTTGAAAAAAAAAAACAATATAAACAAGATCAAATAATATGAATATTTATAACCTTATATTTGTAAAAAATTATAAATAGCTTGTTTTCTATGTTTCCCAGCTATCTATATGTCGACATTTCATAGGAACTACCCTAATCATCAGTAGACTTTGGAAATTTTTGAAAGATATTCTCAAACATTCAACTTTATATCCCAACAATCCAAATAAATTGCTGAGAATTTAAAAGAAAAATGCTCTAATAATATCCGTCAAAACACAAAAAACAAGCTTTTCTATTTATAAACGTCTCTAACATTTCTTTACACCTTTCAAACAAATGAACAACCGTTGGTTGCTACGATTTGCTTTTTGAAAGTATCGAAAAGCAGAGAACAAAAATTCAAACAATTAAGATTTTTATTCGCTATTTACCTATAATTTTTTACTGGTGTAAATATTAGAAGCTTAAATAGCGAATAAAAAACTTAATTGTTTGAACCTTATATTTGTTTTATAATTTTCGGATTATGTTTAAGAAATAATTTAGTAATTCTTAATCAGTTGTATTGATTGGCAATAAGTGTTCATAAGAAGAAATTATGAAAAATAAATAATTTTTAAAGATATGTTTACTAAAATACCAAAAAAAAAAATATAATTCAGTTGAAATTTTATTTATATTTTAGGAGTTTAAGAATACTTTTCGCATTATTTTTAAGCCGATTTGGATATGGCCACACTGAATATTCGTATAAGTAATATAAATAATGACTACCGTAAAAATACCAATCAGAAGTCCCTAATTGGAATCCAATCAGATTCATATAAATACAGTCAAAGAAACAATTTAAGCAACTCACACTCCTCTTTTATATTATATGTATTACATGTATGTATGTATGTGTGTGCACATAACAAAAAACTTACACCATAAACCTAAACCAATTGCGGCGAAGAAACTTAAGAAATACAAAGAAAAAGAAGGAGAAATAACAAACATCTACAAAGATATAAAAATATTCCAGCACAAGCCCCTAAGAAAACTCATACCACAAAAAAGAGAAAACTTAAATATTGCACACACACAGACACAGACACACACAAACGCAATAAGCTCTAAGCAACCAATGCAATTTCAAAAGACACACACACACACACATACACCACTACTTAACCAATACCACAATGACAATAAATTTCTTAGAACTGCTCACTCACACTTAAGTATTTCTTTTATTTTGATTTCTTTGTATAAAAACTACTACCTACAAAAACTTCGCCGCAATCGTCTGTTGTCTTCTTTTTTTTTGTTGTTGAGTTTTCTTAGGATTTTGTTAAGGACGTTACTTTTCCTCTCTCCCGTTTGTTTGTGGTGCCGCTTGGTATGAGTATGTGGCGTATAAGAAGTATGAGTTTGTTTGTAAGATATCGAAGGAGAACGTTTATACGTACTCGTGTATATTTTACTCTTTAAAGAATAAATTTAAGAATTATTTACGTTACTTAACAGAATGCCAGAAAGTGTCTTAACCACCACTAACAAAGACCAAGAGTACTTAAATTTATTTCGTAAGCTGGCAGACGACTTCTTGTCTAGTGTTAAGGAATTTCGGTAAGTAGTTCTTTGCGAAATGTCTTCAAGACTAGACGTTTGTTTTATTTTCATCTGGCACAAGCCGTAGACTGAGAAATATTTCGGTGATAAGTATTTCATGATTTGGATTTTATCTTGTGTTGAGTTCAAGTAACGTGTGAACATCTTAAGTGTCTCGTTGGGATTATTTGTGTGTTGTTTATTGTTGCTCTTGTTGTGGGTGAGTTAAATGTAGCGTTTATAAATTAAATGGTGTTATTTCACTTTATTATAACTTGTTGGTTTTGTGTTTATTTTTGTGATATTCTTGTATATCTTTCCAGATGGCTGTGCATGGTGTTCTTGGGGATATAAAAAAAGTGTTGCTTTTTTCTTGTGTATCTTTTTATCGTTGGTTTTTTTCAACTTGTCTTCTAGACAAGTGGGCGTTTATTTGTTATAATGTGTTTATTAAGTGTTGTGATGGTGATGATGACGATGATTATGACAGTGAAAAAAAAGAAAAAACAAAACCGTAAAAAGAAGGCGTTAAAAGACCAATGCTTAATTAATTGCATTATCTGGGGATTTCCTCAAGCAGCTAAGCTTAATATGATAAGATATAATGAGGAGGTTTGAAGGTTTTAAAATTCATAAAAAACGTAAGAAATGTTTAGACAAAATACGGTTTAAATTGCATTTTGTATGTGTTTTTTTATACTGAACCAGTACTCACGAGATGACCCCTACATGTGCAGTGCTTGCACCAAAACTAGGAAAATAGGTTGTGAGGAGGGTGAAAGAGGGAATAGTGTTTGTGAACATTTGACTTGAACCTTCCAACGTTATAACAGACAGGAAACACGTCTACAGGCAACTTATTCCACAGGAGAAGCGGCTGAAAAACGGATTTCCCGGGCAAGAAGAGAAGAAAGTTAGTTCTGTTTGAAATGTTGTAAGTTTAAATCAGTTTTAAATTGGAAGATAACAGAATGTTGGTTTAATTTACAAAAATCAAGAAGCTCCAATTTCTGGAACGAAGTTGATTGGGTATTCTCGAAGCCGATTTTGGGATTTCCCAAAAAGATATCGGACCCACTTCGCTAAACGGTCTGGAACCGGTTTTTCATATTCGGTGCTGGTTTTTGCCCGGGAACATGCATCTGAGCTATAAACAGTCATTCACTTTAGTGCGAATTTGGGAGTAGATTTTGGGAATTCCCAAAAAAATTTAGGACACACTTCGCTAAACGGTCTGGAACTGGTTTTTTATATTTGGTGCTGGTTTTTGCCCGGGAACATACATCTGATCTATAAACAGTCATTCGCTTTAGTGCGAATTTGGGAACCGATTTTGGGAATTCCCAAAAAAATTTAGGACCCACTTCGCTAAACGGTCTGGAACTGGGTTTTCATATTCGGTGCTCGTTTTTGTCCGGGAACATGCATCTGAGCTATAAACAGTCATTCGCTTTAGTGCGAATTTGGGAGCCGATTTTGGAAATTACCAAAAATATATCGGACCAGCTTCGCTAAACCGTTTGGTTTGCTTTTTCATATTCGGTGCTCGTTTTTGTCCGGGAACATGCATCTGAGCTATAAAGAGTCATTCGCTTTAGTGCGAAAAATATCGGACCCACTTCGCTAAACGGTCTGAACCGGTTCTCCATATTTGGTGCTCGTTTTTGCCCGGGAACAGGCATGTGAACTATAAACAGTCATTCGCTTCAGTGCGGAAA
The DNA here is from genome assembly GCA_914767995.1 of Thecocarcelia acutangulata. Lineage (NCBI taxonomy): Eukaryota > Metazoa > Arthropoda > Insecta > Diptera > Tachinidae > Thecocarcelia > Thecocarcelia acutangulata. The sequence goes on along the minus strand of OU612094.1, from coordinate 29,784,948 downwards.
TTAAAGTTGCCGTATTGCTTTTTCGATGGAGTAATGATAGAGGGATGTTAGGCGGGGTTTTTCGCTAAAGCCGACAAAAAACTTGGAACCGTTTCGCTAGCCAAATCGGAACCGGTTTTTTAGAGTTGTGCCCGTTTCAGCCGTGCAATGTGTATCGTGAACGTAAATTGTTAACGGCCAATCGAATAATGCCGAAAATGTAAATTGCCATATTGTTTCCGGGGAAGTGGGGAATTTTGGCAATTCCTGAAACCAATTTTGGGAATTCCAAATAAAAAAAAAAAAATGCTCGGAACGCGTTACACAGATAATTATCTTATTATATGGGCAATTATTTTATTTTCATAGCGAAGCGTATTTTTCAGTTTTTTTAAACTAGTCGCATATTTCTGTAGTGTTTTATCATAACAGCTTAAGTCGATTTTTAAAAATTTTAAAAATTGCTGCTAATTTGATAACTTGAATAAATATGGTATTCTTGTTTGCAGAAAAAATTTTTCGTATTATTCACAAAATTTTGTTATAATTTTGGTTTATCTTATTTTCTTCTTAAATTTAGTTCTTCATTAAAATTTCCCTTCAAAACTTTTTTTGATCTTATCTCGACTTAAGCTGCTATGATAAAACGCCACAGATTTATTAATTTCAGGAATGAGATTCATACATTCGTTAAAAAATTATAACATTCCGAAAAACTTTTTAGATTTTTTTCTTATGAAGAGCTAAAAAACATATTGAATTTCGTTTCTGAACAGAGTTGACCTCTTTGATATGTCTAATAACAAGTTTTCTCTACTGATATCGAAATGTTTCAAATTGAATTTTATGCTATCACACAAAAACTACTAGTGCGATCATAATATCAAAAGTGATTTCATTCACAGGAAACCGATTGACATTAATTTTCAGGACAAGCTTTTTCGGAAATGTAATAGCTTTCGATCGAAATTGACAGACCTGTGATACTGCTGGTAAAATAAAGCAAAATTGTTTATACAAAATCGAGGTAAAGACTATCAGGACTTATTAAGAATTTCCAAATTTACTAGAATACTACCAGGGCTTATTAAGAATTTCCAGATTTACAAGAAGTTGTAATAGATTTAGTGAAATTAGTGCATTTTTTCATTAATCTATTGCAAACTTTTAAAGCTTTCAAAAACGGCTATAGTTCCGAATAAATGCTTTGAATTTATTTAATAATTATGGCATTCAAATGGCGGTCATAAAGTCATAAGCCTTAACATAATAGCATAAGAAAAGTATGACTGCTCTGAGCAGGCCGTCATATTTTGAGTTTGAGTCATCTGACTCATCTGGCTATTTAAGTTTGAATTAACTTGAGAATTTTCAAATTTACAAGAAGACTATCAGGGCTTATTAAGAATTTCCAAATTTACAAAAAGTTGTAATAGATTTAGTGAAAATAGTTTATTTTTTCATTAATCTATTGCAAACATTTAAAGCTTTCAAAAACGGCAATTATCCTGAATAAACGCAATGTCCAGAAACTAAATTTATGACTCCAGAAGTTATGATTCGCTTTACTGTAATTTTGAATTTATTTAATAATTACGGTATTCATTTAAAGTCATAAGCCTTAAAATAATAGCATGAACAATTTATGACTATTGTGAGCAGGCCGTCATATTTTGAATTTGAGTCATCTGACTCATTTGTCTATTTAAGTTAGCATTAACTCTCAAGTTTAAAAGGTCCTATAACTTTATGATATTTTTGTTCGAAGCGTAACAACAAGATTTTTATACTGTCATAAAATATTAGTACATTATACGTGATATAACACTATTTAAAACCATCAAATATTTAATTGAAATTCCCACATGTTTGTGTGGATAACATTAACTGACTTACAATGAAAAGTTGGTTAATGGGTCAAGCATATCAAAAAGGATTTTGTGGGTTAAACTCTCCCCATTAGTAGATTTTAGTCAATAGTCTCTCAAAAATTTTTAAACTAGAGAAATTAAGGAGATTTACATATATGTTTCTATTGTTGTTCTTAGTTTTCTTAGACCTAGAGCCTGGAAAGATAAGAACAAACTATATATATGTTTCTATGCTTAATTATTTCATCAGAAAAACAATTCAGTATAGTTGTCGCCAATAAGTCTTCGCTGTCTATTTGGTATAGAACAACTGGGAGGTCCAAGTAAATTCATGCTTAACTCCATTTTGAAAAAAAATTATATTTTTTCCTTAACAAAAACTACATTTTAATTCTATCCCTGAATTCTATTAACAACCATGACCTAAAATTATGAGAAAAAAAAATCGTTGTCAATATTTTGTTTTCATATCTGGCACAAAATTTTAAGGTTAAAATATAAATGTGTGTTATTAGTATCTAAACGTTTTCTTTAAATCACTTTTAACATCATAACCTTTATTGTTTTTGTCTCGTTTGAGCAATAAAAGGATAAAATAAATATTTTGCAACCCTGTTCAAAATCTTTGGCCAAATATTCGCCAAATGTTCAACTGAAAGAATAAAATCCAGAAATCTCAATTGCAAAAGGACGAATGCGAAAAAAAGGAATCACAAAAAAAAACAACACAAATAACTACACACACGAATTGATGTATTTAAAATAGTAATTGTTGTTATGTTTGTAGATTTGTTGTTTTTCTTGTTGAACGAATATCCTGTTTTCTGATGGTTTGTGTGCAAATGTGTACATTAAGGGAAACAAAAGATTCAAAATATATGTATGTATGTATGAATGCTTTGGGTATGCTCATACATAGTATGTTTAATTGTATATGTATGTATGCATGAAAGTATGTGTTTTTTGCTCAAGCAACAACTACAATAAGTAAAAGAACTAAAAACAAGAAAAAGGAAAGAAACAACAATGTGTTCAGCAGAAAAAACCGATTTTAGAAAATTGTTTGCTTGTGCGTACCTCAAAGTAATGTATTTTGTAGGGGAAGATTAAGGGACACCGTTTCCAAATGAAGTACGAGATGACGAGGTTGTAGGTTGTACAGGCCGCCAGTTTCATGAAACGAGCTCACTTGGGTCCTTTTGGTCCCGTTGTGTGAGATGACTAGATCTTTTTAAAAAATTAATTGAGAACTAATTTTCTCTGTAGTTTATTTACATACAAAAATTTTGTAGATTTTAATTAAAATTTTCATAAAAATTTTAAACGTTTAAGCATCTTTTTTTTTGAGATCTTGTCAAATTTAATTTTCTTTAAATTTTACTTGCCAACTGTTTGATAGCACAAACTATAGCACTATAGCAATTTATGACTATTTGATTATGCCGATCATTTCGGAAAATTATACCAAAAATTGTTTCCAAGCGGACTTGTGTAATAGAGTGTTTGCGAAAATCGTCAAAATGTTAGTCTTAAAGTAGCTTTCATTTTGTGTGGGATCTCTTTACAAAATCAACTAAATTTGTCTTAAAACCCCGCAAATACTATCCACTTTGGTGTAAATGATGTGTTAAAGTAGTTCTCTTGTATTTCACAAATAAACTAAAAAATAATCTAACGTTATCGAAAGTTCGTTGAAAATTCACAAAAATATATTTAATCTTTCTGCCAGTTTTAAATAAAATACCGAAAATTTTATTGAACTGCAGGATTTTTATTGTGAAAAGTAACAACAATTTCTGATTTGAAATTTTTCCAAACCATTTCAATTGAAGAGAAAAAAAAGTATTTCCAAAATTACTGGCTTATTGCCGAAAACTAAAGAGTTCTTATAGTTCCAAAGAATGGCCAGGGGAGAGACTTTACATGATTGTGATAGATGCAAACTAGACTGCACATTGCAAATATTTCATTCCACCCCGGGGAGGGGATTTTGCTTTAATGTACGCCTAATCTGGTATAGATAAGGGTAGAAGTTCCTCATTTCCTGACCAAATAATACAATAGAAACTGCATGATTTACTCTTATGTTGTGTTGGACTGCCGAAACCATTTCCAAGGGTTAATTGGTGGAACGTAGATCAGTAGAATTTACGAGACATTTATAAGATTATAAAAAATAATGAAGTGGTGCTACGAACAATGTTGGTGCCATTAATGAAGCGTTCGTAAACGAAATGAAACTTTTCATGCTAAGAACGAAAGAATGGTGAACGAAATGGTTTTATTCCCATAACGAAGCGAAGGTATTGAAGTGAAGGTACTGAAGTTATTTACTGCTTTTAATACCTTTTTTTTTGAAATTCCCCCATATTCCATAAGGCGTCATTTTCGTCACATGAAGTCGACACAAACATTTATTCATTTATTTACTCGTAGCCAAAAACAATTGAATGTTGTCGACAGTTTCTATCTATCGCTTAGGTCTAGGAAATACCAAAGGCCTGCCAAAGAATGTATAATTGCTGTCGAAGGCGAATGTGTAAAAGATTGTTTTTGATGTCGTCTTGATGTGACGCCGATGACGCCTCTTGGAATATGCGGGATTGTTTTATTAGAAGAAAAAAATACAGCATTTTAATAGGAATTATATTTTTCTTATTCAAATTTAATCAAACAAATAGACGATTAAAAATTATTCGAATGTAATAAAAATGGTTCACTTTGCGTTCGAATATTTGTATTTATTTATAATGATATATATTAGTGAAATAAATAGCTTTAATTAAAAAATTATTGGGCTCGTTATTAAATTAGTCGATTATTTGTCAGTTAAAATTTAAAAACTAAAATTTGTTTGAGTATTAAAATTTGTTGAATACTTTTTTTGTTAAATTTCGTGATTTAAAATTTTTTTAACACATATTTCATAAAACAATTCTTAAAGCCATATTCGAATAATTAATATATGATAATATTATTTCATCTATGTGGATTTAATTTCTCGAAACCTTATTAAATATTTCATGAAAACGGAAACGATTAATAAAATTTTCCAGTAAATTCTTAAAAATATTTGATATTGACTAAGTAATTGCATATTGTTTTTGCGATTAAAAGTTGAAGTCGGCAAAAATTTTATTCGAAAAGAAAGATACTTTTGGGAAAAATTATGAAATAGTTATATTTCTCGTATATATATTTTTAAATTAAACATTTTCTATGCACTATTTTTTTAGCCAAGCCTGGTGTAAAACCGTTTTTTTATTCGATTAATTATACCGAATAACTTAATTAATAAAATAATTTATTTATTTGATTAATTTATTTGGCTAATTTTTTCTATTAATGTAACTGAATAACTTGAATGGATTATTCGATTAATTTAATCGGTTATTATATATTAATGCCAAGACCAGAAAAGACAGTTTTTAATTTTTAAATTAAACGTTTTTATGTGCTATTTTTTTAACCCAAGCGTAATGAAAACAAATTTTTTTTATTCGATTAATTATACCGAATAGCTAAATTAATCAAATATTTTTTTTTTTTTGTGAAATATAATCAGTTATTTATTTCGCTTAATGTAATCCAATAACTTGAATAGATTATTCGATTATTTTAAGCGATCAATATATATTAATGCTAAGACGAGGAAAGATAGTTTTTTATAAAGTATTTTATATATCAACATATTTTATTCGAATACCTTGACAAACAAAAATAAGTTAGTAACTTATTAAATGCTTGAGAAATTTTTTATATAAATACTAGTATAATAGTAAATTTTATATATAAATATAACATGAAATAAAATGAATTGATTGATTAAAAGTTAATAGAATAACATGTAATGTGTTTAAATCCCAAAAACTTGTTTATTATTCTATTTATATTATTTTACTCAATTTCGAATTTTTATAAAATTAAATAAAATAGTATTTATAAAATAAGATGTTCAATTGTATCTTAATATATTATTCGACTAATTTAATCGATTAATTTTTTTGATACTTCTTGTTTAATATATAGACTATAAAAAACTGTTTCTAAAGTGATCCGATTAAGTTAATCGAATAACTTCAACTAAAATATATTATGTGATAAATTTAAGCGAAAAATTTTCAGCTAAAATTACGAATAACAAATCGTTTAATGTTAAAATTCGTAAACAAAGTTAGATATATGTATAACCTATATTTCAACAAATTATTCGAATAACTACAAAAATAGCAAAAACTTCTTGGGAAACAGTGTTGTTGCTTTATTAAAGTACATGTTATGTGCATAAAAATGACACTGCCACGGCTAAAGGTAAAAAGCCAAAAGAGGCAGCTGCAATTGAATTATTTCATTCGTAATCACAATGATGACGATGAGCTGAAGACTTGTATGGCAAAACAATACAATTAAATTTTATTATTATTCTTTTTTTTTCTGCAAATGCTAGTGGCAAATATACCAGGCAACAAAAATTTAAAATTTGCTTAAAGCAAATGTGTGGAGGATATTTGATGCTGTTGAAAAAAGGAACCAAGAAAAGAGAAAGGTATTACGAACAAAATTTACACACACGTGCAAAGTATTACCGATAAATATAACAATAGTAGACAGGATCAAGGACGTACCCAAACAATCAAGATGGATGAAACAAGAAAAAAATAGGGAAAATGTGACAAATATCGTTTACAATTTTGCATAAAAAAACAAAGGTGTTTAATGGAAATTGTGCAGAAATATGTTTGTTATTAGTTATTTAATTTTAATTTCTCTTTTTTTTTTTTTTTTTGTACAGAATGAGTGGTCACATAAGTTTCCTTTTTAATTGTGCACAGGATTATGTAAATAAGTAAGTTAGATTATTTGTTAAAAGCCTTTTGAAAATAGTTAAACAAAATATATTTTTTCATGAAGATTTGTTTTTTTAAAGATTTATTTTTATTCTTTCATGGTGCATAAAATTTGTTGTTATTATCTTTTTTTGTCGCCGTAGATCGTTTTGAAAGGATAAGTAACACAACGTGAGTTGAGCGTGGCTTAAAAGACATGTAAACAAAAACCTTGATTTTTTTAAATTTTGTATTATGTTAATATTAAAGGGTCTTCCAACAGGCTCTTACGAGCTGGTACCGACCATACCACCCACATCTGGCCTACTGCCATTATATGTTTCACATGGCGTGTAAGTTACAAAACTGTTTTAGCAAAACTAAAACTTTTTTCGTCCAAAAGGGATGAAGCCCATCCATCCTATTGATCGTGACAGTCTTCCCACTGTAGAATTATTTTGACTACCGCTCGACAATGAGCTCTAAAATATAACAGATGTTCGTTGAAGTATGCTGGATAATGGAAATTAGGTCGATTTCACGTCTCTTGTATAACATCACCCATTCACTGATCATGACTTGACGAATGTTTCGCCATACATCGAACAATAGAATAGATTGTTGGAACTTGTAACGATAGGTTTTCTCCCCCATAGCTGGAATAACTCAAAACTTCCAGAATTCATTACAAAAAATTTATATTTCACTCATTCTTTTAATATAGAATACAGCCTGTTTGCCGATATTGAATGCAAATGTATGCGAAAGAAAGCTAGTAGCAGTCATCACAGGATATTGCCCGTTTGGGAACCATGCCAGGAAACTAGGCTTACCCCATAATGACTTCTGTAGAAATTGTCAAGAAGAGGAGGAGACAATCCCTCATTTCTTCCGTACATGCCCGGCATTGAAGCATCATCGTCTAAGATGCTTAGGCGAGCGGAGCTTCAATAGCCTATCATGTCTGGCCTCGGTCAAACCGACTGCGTTAGCTTCTTTCATAAGAAGTAGCGGAGGGCTAGTAAATCAGCAAGTTTCTCACCTTTAAGCAGTTTCCCACCTTTCTTTCCCCTCTCCCTTATTCCTTTTATATCCTTATAACTTTTATTTTTCTTCTATCATATGCTAATTTTTTTCAGGCAATCGCAAGGGGAACGCGCTTTAGGACACAAGTGAGTACTTTTTGGAGAATCCAACGGCCTGCCTACCTAATCTAACCTAAGGTAGTAACTCATATTTGAATCAATTTGGGTTTCTCTATGTCACTATTATTCGTTCGCGTATACTTATGTATTTTAATTCAAAAGCTAGACAAACCCAAATCAATATATATTCGCCTACACAGAAAAAATTATAGTAAAAATAAAATCAACAAATTTTATGTCTAAAAAAATAATTTGTATACATAAATATCAAAAAAATAATCTTGGATATCGTATTTTGTTGTTGTTTTAAAAAATATTGGTTTTCGGTCAATAATTATTTTTACTAAACTTTTGTTTGAATCCACAAATTCCTTTACAGGTTCGCATTCAAACAATTTTTTAACTGATTCAACGAATTTCGTTATTGAAACGAAAAAAATATTTTTTTCATGTCGAATGCGAATGAACTTATCGTTTCGACATCGGTGAACTGGCCGATAATGTTGTTTATTTATTAAATATTAATTCCGCGTTACGCGACGGATCACAGTGCCAACACAACTGGACATCTTATATCATCACTTTTGGCCGACCGTATATGTCGAAGTAAGTGGAGTTAGCGCGAAAACACGGTGATGGGAGATCAACTTAAACTCTCAGGATATTAAACGGATTACGAATTACATACACTACACGAGGTTGGTTGAGGCTTAGTGTCGAGAATACCCGGAGGACAGCTTTACTCCCAATCCGGCTCACAGCAAAATACTCTAAGAAGAAATCAACTCCGAATCCATCGCAATATCAGCGTTTTTAAGCCTCCACACACCAGACCGTATGATGTTGAGTGTGATTATATGGTTACAGAGAATACCCTGATGAGGATCTATATCCTGAACCCTCAGTGCATTCTCTATCCACGAAGGTTGGGTATTACTGAAGAGAACTGCTTTCCTTCAGAACATTCAGTTCTTCGTGCCCCGGCAGCCAGTCAAGTGCGGAAAATAAAATACCCTGAGGAGGATCTATATCCCGAAGCCTCACATATCTCCTTTCCATAGAGTTCAATTCATCTGAAGACTACTTAAGGTCACCAGATCAACCGAAATACCTAGCCACTTTGTCAAATACAGAGAATACCCTGAGGAAGATCCATGAGACTACTTAAGGTCACCAGATCAACCGAAATACCTAGCTACTTTGCCAAATACAAAGAATACCCTGAGGAAGATCCATGAAAAGAAATATGTCTCTATGTAACAGCTAGAGGGTGAATGGTCAGATGACTGAAGATCCAGATTGTATGACATATTGTCATACTCAACGATTTTTCTTTTATAGGTATGTGGCCCAAAAACGACTTTCACGACTTGTGGTCGTCACAAACTTAGCAAAACGAGGCTTTATAAAAACATAAATAAAAAGTGATAATAAAATATTTTTATGTGCTGTTCATAGAACACAGACAAGCAACTCGTCTAGAAAATTTGTATGAAAGCTACTCAATTTTTTGACTGATTTCCATATAAAAATTGTCAGAAAATTAGTGAACAGCGCATTAGTGAAAATTAACTCAATGAAATGCGTCCAAGTTAAACTTTATCCTTAAGAGTTTTAATAAAGTTGTGTTGCGTAAAACATATATTGTAAACTAATTGCAATAAATTTAGTAAGACATTGTTTAAATATGTTAAAATTCTTAGAGGAAATTGATTATTCAAGATTTCATTTATAAAATATTTCAACGACTTTCTTAAACATTTTCGAGGGAAATAATCCCACAACAGGACTATTATTTCTTTTTCACTACCATATAAAAACTTATGTTAAATTTTAATTCAAAACCCCAATACAACATTTTATGTTCTTGTAAAAAATAAAAAAAACTTATTTATGTATATGCAAGTGTATGTAAGGCACAAGTCGCGCACGCGTGTTCAGCCGTTTAAATTGTTCTTTGCCACCCCTTACAGACTTTATAGTGCAACACAAAAGACAGTTATATTTTCGGTTTGATTGTACAAGTATAAAATTATCAAACCTAAAGTAATTTGGAAGCGCCTGAATGAGTTCGTAAGGACATCTGTCAGAAATAAACGAGTACAAGCTTTTCCTTGCAAACCCTACTTTACTGAGATCTTCATAAGGGCTGGATGGAACGAGTTCTTTTTTCCAACTAACAGCGACAATGAAAAATTTTCTGCAAGATAAGAACTATTGCTATTGTTATTTTAGAAAAAAAAAAATAAAATAAAAATAAAAAAAATTTGAAACTCATGATGGTTCGAAAATTTTCAACCCTCTCACATAAGGCGTTTTTGTTTTGGCATATTCAACACAACTACACAGACATTATCCCATGTATGTATGTAGTGTTTAATAATCTTATTGCCGTTGCCGTTGATCAAAAAAATGCTTTTTATTTTCGAAGAAAATTGCATTTTATAAAACTTCTATAAAAATTTGTTCCACTATGACTCGGAGGAAAAGATAAAGCCACCCCTAAAAATATTTTGTATTCAAAAAATTACTTTTTGATAATACTTTATACTCGTATGTTCTTGTTGTTGGCACGAGTCCTTATAATTTTTGATCCTTATATACTTTTTGTTTGCTTTTTTGTTGTTGACGAACTGGCTGCCTGACGATCACTCTTCTATGAGTAGTGTTGGCTTTGCTGCAAGTATTGTAGGTATTAACAAAAGGTGCACGTCTTGCTGGGTTGTGTTTGCTTTGAAATTCAATTTGAAGAGTTTGTTGACTTGAAGGAGAAAATGCACATCTGCCGTTTTTCTGACACAAAACTATTGAATAACTCTGTTTTCATGTGCTTAATTTGTTGAAAATTTGATTTGACAGCAGACCATGGCAAAAGTAGGAGACATTTGTGTCGAAAATATGAGGGTTAGTTTTGTGCGAGTGATCGGCCTAGAAAAATTTTAATTAAACTTTTTACTCGTATGTTAGGATCTTTGTACTTTAAAAGAGGGTGAATAAAATTTCAAAGTATGTCTTAATAAATTATATAAAGAATAAAATAATTTGAAGCTCTAATATAATTTAAAATTTAAGTCAAACCCAGAGTATAGACTTTATAATGAAAATCAAAAGTTTAAGTCATAGGCATAGTTAACGTTTTAGTTCCATTTAGATATATAAAGATGATCTCAGCCCAAGTAGTTTTGATTAGCATAATAATTCTTAATATATATGATACTTTTTTAGTGTCTATATATTGTATTCAGAATCATATTTATAGTAAAAACTTTTACTCGTAGATATGTTTAATTCATTGTCAAAATTAAACTCATTGTCTTAGACGCTTTTGGTGCTAAAGTAATTGCTCTAGTCGCTGGTTTGTCTCCTTAATAGTTGCTGTAATATATCGCTCTTTTATTGCAACATAGTCATATCTCAAGAAATAAGCTTTCTGAGTTAACAATTGTCAAAAATTTAGAAGACATTTTCTAAAAAAAATTTTCTAATACTTGTATGGAAACTAAAAATATGAAATGTGTTTTTCTCAAAATCATTTTTTTTTAGTTATGCCTATGTTGCAATAAGGGAGTGATATAATGTCATATTTTTTGTGACAGTCTTTACCATAGTCATTTTTATAGTCATTGTGTGTTAGTTGTCAATGACTATGACTTATTGTCATAGTCACAGTGAATGTCTTATTCACTGTTAGAGTCTTTGTTATGATCTTTGTCGCAGTCTTGTCACGGCCATTGCCATAGCCATTATGCCTAGCTATTTTCATAGGCGTTACCATAATTATACTTTTTTTTGTCAGTTTTATCATTATCATTGCTTAAGTAGTTGTCATGGACATTTTCATTATCGGAATCAAAATTTTTGTCTTGAATTAGTTATCATTGTTATAGGAAATATTGTCATAATTATTATCCTTTGTATAGCCGTATAATATGTCATGATTGTCATATCCATTTACGCTATTATGGCATATACCATGGTCATTAATTTGCCATTGTTGCTGTCATAGTAATTCTTGTGGTGATAGTTTTTTTTTTTTAACTCCAGTCGTTATCACAGTACCTGTCATAGACCCTCATGTCCTGTCCATTGTCATAGATATTGGTTTAGTCATTGACTTTGCCATAAGCATAGTCTTATTATTTTTTTGCATGTTTGCAACACTCGAAACACATGCAATATAAGTGATTATTACATATAAGTGATGCCATGCCATATAAGTGATTATTACATATTACAGTGTTACCACTTTATTGCGAAAGTCGGAGCTGCCGTATTGCTTCCGGGGAAGTGAAGGAATTTGGGGATTCACGAAGCCGATTTTAAGAACTCCCCAAAAAATTCGGAACCATTTCGTTAACCGGTTTGGAAACGGTTTTTTATATTCGGTGCGGGTTTTGGCCACGGAACGTGTATCTGAACTAGTAACGGCCATTCGATTTAATACGAAAATTGAAGTTGCCATTGTGTTTTAATTAAATGGCGGGTTTTTGTCGGTTTCTAAAGCCAATTTTGGGATTTTGAAAAAAAACTCGGAACGCGTTATACGAATAATCAATTTGTTTGATATCGCAGAATGTGATTTAGGTTTTTAAACTATTTTTACTTATAGTGATTCAAACAACTGAGTTTATTTTTTTACTATTTTGGTATCTAAAATTGATACAAATCCAAAAGTTATGAATAGCTTGCTTTTTGTTCCCTAGCTGTCTATATGTTGACATTTCATAGGAGCTATGCGAATCATCAGTAGACTTGGAAACTTTTGAAAGATATTGTCCAACATTCAATTTTATATCCCAATAGTCTAAATAAATTATTGACTATTTAAAAAGAAAAATGCTTTAGCCATTCCCATCAAAATACAAAAAGGGGAAGCTTTTTATTTTTCACCTTTCTCACCTCTCCTATGAAATGTTGACATATAGACAGCTAGGAAACAAAAAGCAAGCTATTTATAATTCTTTGATTTGTATCTATTTTTAGTGTTGTTAAAGTAATTTTTAAATATTTTTTGCCCAGATCGTTGTCATTATTATTTTGGTAGTCATTGTCACTTTTATAACACTAGTTTAGGTTAGGCTAGGCAGGTAGTCCCCTGAATTCCTTAGTATATCCCAATGCAGCTGGAACACTTGGTTCGTTTTTTATTCCTTTCATGTTTGCCTAAGAGTAGAGAAGTGAAGGTAGCGGTGAAATATAATATATGAGATTACAGTGGTTGCTGGGAGGATTAAAGGTGGAAAACGGCTTAGTGTGCTCCAATGCCAGGCATATCCTGAGGTGGTGAAATATCGTCTCTTCTTCATCTTCATCTTGGCAACTTCTGTGGAAGTCGTTGTAGAGTAAGCCCAGTATCCTGGCATGGTTCCCAAACGGACAGTGTCCAGTGATGACTACTACAGTGGCTATAATTTTACTAGTTTAGACATTATACATGTTTTTGGAGAAAATGGTCTCAACATTTTCTTAGTCGTTGTGGTAGCAAACATTGCAGTTATTGTCATATCACCATGTTCATTTGGAAAGTTATAACTGGTGGATTAAAATTGTGTCATATCACATATAATGTCCCAATATATTATGACAGCATAAACATTTTGTTGTTGTGTTTCAAACAAAAAGGTCATAAATTAATAGAACTGTTTAAGTCAATATATATGACATATGATCAACTTACAAGCTTGTGTTAACGTTGTATAAGTTGTTTAAACAGAAGGGGAGAGGGTTCATATCACGTATCATGTCCTATTATTTTATGACAGTTTTTAAACATTGTTATTAACATTTATTGCCTTTCCTAAGATTTTAATTTATAACATTCTGCAGTATTTGAAAGGTAAAAACAACTATTTTATAGACCATTTATGAAATCTATTTTACCAAGATCATCATTATTAACAAATTCAAACTTGGTGAGATCAGTTTTTGCTGTTCAAAATGGTTGCGAAGCTTTCGACGTCGTGTCACTGGTTTTTAATGTATGTTAATGAACTTGAAATCTTAAGTCGGAGAGATACATGTGATTGCCTATGAAGTATTGCGATTTGTTTTGCTGGTATATTTCAAACAGTTTTTAAAAATTTAAACCAGCGCACAGAATTTAGCTGATGAAACAAACATACCTATGAAAAAAGCTTCTTTCTCAATAATAAAACTCTTTGCATAATCAATTCAACCAGCCCAGACTCAAGTGTCATTTGAGTGTTAATTAACGCCTAATGGTTACATTGAAAAATCCTTTTTCAAAGACATGCTAATTTGCTGCCCTTCCAATAGAGTCATTTGTATTTTGTAAACTTTGCATTTAACCCTTGAGAAAATAGCATCAAGACTTTATGCAGTATCTTAACAAAACATTGTACTAAAGAATAAAAAGTTTTTGATTTCTTACTGATTGAAAAGAAATCTGACTCTCATTACGGCAAGTACTTCTGTTCAAGTGCTTATCAAAAGCCAACTCACACAAAAAATTACGGTAAGAAAAAGGAAGTGAAGATCAGGCTACTTATTTCATACCTTAAAAATAAGTATCCTTTACTTTTGGAAAAAGCAGACTTTTCTTCTTTTTGACTTTTTGACCATTCAATGATGAAAGTTTTGCGACATTATTTTCTTTCACCGGTCACTTGCCAAACACAACACAGTCAACAGGGTAATAATTTTTGTACGAATAAGTACTAAATGCCACAAGAAATCATTTTGTAAACAAACAATGAAGTTTAATGTAAGAAAACATTTTGGCTGGTTTATTTTGAGTGTTTTCCACCTCAATTAAGACATTTGTGTGGGTGGATTTGGTTGTGTTCCTTGAATGTTGGCTTTGGCATTATATTGTCATAATTGTGGGTGGCCTCAAGCATTTGCCCGGCCACACTTAAGGCGTTGCAAAAAGACACTTGTCTTGAAACATTTTTATACCTCTCCTTCTTCTACGAACCCAAATACGAGTACTCTGCCAACGCTTATTTGGTAAAAAGTTGTTTAAAATTTTCTAGTTGTGAATTCTAGTCTTGTATTTTCTTTTATATTTTTCTGTTGACTTTATGCCTTTTCTTTGGTAAAAGTTTTTAAAATCATTATTGTTGAAAATAATCTTGATTATTGCCAACATACCCCAAAAAAACTTTGGTTTTTCTTCGTTTTTTTTGGGTAGCAGGATAAAATGTTTATACTTGGCAAGCAAAAGGTTACAATATGGTCATAAATAAGAAAATTTTATGGTTTTTAATAAGAACAGGATGTTAAACAAGAAGAAAAACTTCTTTTCATTTTGGCAAGTACTTTGTTTAAGCATCTTTTATTAAGAAAGTTGTAAAACTTTTCTCTTTTATTTTATTGGCTAAATAAAAGAGAGATTTTTAAGTTGAAAAAATTTGCTAATTAAGTTTAAGACTGTGATAGACGAATTTTTGTTTGAAGTGCCTATAAATGGTAGAGGTTTTGAATTACTAATTCAATTTAATATTAGAACGCGAATTGAAATCGAAAATTAGCGAATTCTACGATCCTGTAATCTTTCTAGTGGTTTCAAAAACACTAGTGAAATTTGGCATGTTGTATCTTCAAGAATTCGGGAGACATGTTGCTGGTATAGATCGGCAAAATATTTTTGTGGCGAGAAACTTAAATATACTAAAACATAAGATCTTTTTTAGCAAATGAGAATAATTCTTAGATTTTTAACAAACGATTGGCATTCCTGCAGAATTGGGTACTGATTAATCCTACCTTTGATTCCGCCGTTTTGCAATAGACGACTCTGCCGTTTTGCATTAGACGACCGTAGCGGTAAGTGGTAGTCAAAATAAATAGATCGTAGATGTCATACAATAAGGTTAGGTATTTGTTAACATAATGCCATCGAAATATTAGTCGATTTTTTTTTATCTTGGCCCAGTACTCAGGGGATGACCCCTAAATATGCAGCGCATTGTACTGGAACTAAGAAAATAGGTTATGATGAGGAGGAAAGAGGGAGTAGTGTTCGTTTAACTTTAACAATAACAACACGAAAGACTAAAACAACCTCTATTGCAGCATTTAAAATGTTGCAATTAAATTAGTTAAAAACATGTCAGCTTACGAAGCAAATTCTCATCCTTTGCGGGAGGTTTTAGTTTTCCGCTTAATGAGAATAAATCTGTGGCTGCGGCTCATTGAATGCTCTTAAATACTTGGTTAAAGCTGTTAGAGCTTCAAGATCGGAGATTTTGACGTTAAAGATCAGCATCGAGGGGGGACGGTTTTTGAAGATACAGAATTGGAGGTATTATTTGATCAGGAATAATGTCAACTGCAATAAGAATTGGCAGGATCACTGAGAGTAACGCCATATCGAAATAGAAAGGGAATGATTAAGAAACCAAGAAATTGGGTGCCGTACGAGTTGAAGTTGAGAGATTTTGGACGGCGTTTGCATGCTTGTAAACAGTTTTTTGCAAGGCACGAAAAGAAGGGATTTCAACATCGCATTGTGACTGGGGACGAAAACTGGGTTCATTACAATAATCCTAAGCACATTATATCATTCTTGCACTTCTACGACTAAATGGAATATTCATAGTTTTAAGGTCAGGCTCAGTACTTGGTGATCAAATGATCTCTTTTTATGAGCACATGCCTTGAGATAACTAAAAAATTTCTTTTGTGTCTTGTTGACCAGTATCTTAAGAATTATATAATAATCTTTCTAACATTTTCAGCTTGCTAATACCGTTTTATGTAGAAAATAAGAAGCAAAGTCAAGACCAAAAACGAAAGTTTCAAAATTAAAAACGAAATATCTTTCAAACTATTAACGATATCTAAATATCCTGCTATTAGCTTTTCAAAAAGCTTAAATTTATTTAAATAATAGTGCTGTGTTGACTTACAAAAGTAATAAAATGAACAATGTTTCTCATACCCGAGGTAGTCAACTTTGCCACCTTGTAGATCACCATGTGATGTCACCATGTGATATAAGAAGATGGGTCAAATTTCATTATTCTTAAAGCTTACATCATCCTTTATGATTCCTTCATACATTCTTTTGTGATCAGTGGCTGTGTTCTGTAACTTTGGCGAGAAGTTCTCGCATCGAAAACTTGTGAAACAAATTATTCCATCGTTTCTCGAAAAGTGAGAAAAAACTGCGTCTGTAACTCATGTCGAAAACTATCCAAAGCGATTACGTCGTTACGTTCGAAATGTCTGAAAATAAAAAACGATGCTGACATGCAATTTTAAAACTGAAAGCGCCAGTCACAATTAATACCGCCTTCGACCAAAAACTACTAAAGTTAAGAAATTTTGTTCGACGGCGTCATATTATAACCGCCGGCTATTCTAGAAAATGTATGGTATGGCTCTAACGTTTACATTTTATTTACAAACACATACTTACATACATACGTATGCACGAAATTTTGTAAAATTAAAAGACAATTGCATTTTGTGCATTCTGAAAAGAAAACATTATAAAAGTATTACAATATACTTTGTTGGGTCGGAAATTAAAATTGTAGAAATTACAAACTTATATAAGTATTGCCTTAAAACTTGTTGTGTGAAGGGTATAAAAATTAAGTAAAAAGTTAAAAAAAATAAAAAATCATTCTAAACTATGTAAATATACATGTGGAACTTAATTTAACTGCAAAATACTTATTTTTTCAGCATTATTATTCATTTAATGATGATTATTGTTATTTGAAGTACTATCTCACAGCCTTTTTATTTGCGAGAAATAATGACAGTTGAATGCGGGTAATTTTTTCGCAAAAGTTCTACAGACACAGTTTTTCTGTAAAATGGCGAGTAATTTCATTACGTGACGGCTATTACTCACCAAGAAAAGTTATAGCTACAGTTTAGTGAGAAAAGCAGCTGTTTGTTTCAACTTTGTTTCAATTCACACGTTTCAGTCGAAAAGTTTCTCGTGGCGAGAGTTATAGAACACAGATCGCACGTTTCAAAGATACAGATTTATTACCCTCATTTTCGTTTGGTCCCACTGAGCGCTCTATCTGGTTCTTACAGCTCGTAAGGGGTGTACCAACTGTTTAATCTCTATCACTGTTTTGCTACCAGACTCCGGTCTTTACTAGAACATCCTCTACAACATTTCCGGGCACATCACTGTGTCCCCGTACCGTATCTCGCTATCTTGCTTACAAATAGCTGGCAACCTGGACGTTGTATAGACAGATCCTTGCTGTCATTACAAATCCGGATATTCTATCTGTATACCCTACAGTACCTCAACCAGTTAGTTGTTTCCGTTATAGCTGTGATTTCAGCCTACGTTACGCTACACTCATTTTGCAGCCTAAAATTAATCACCCTGTCATACAGAGAGCCTTTAGTTGCTTATCTGATGATGGACCAATGCCAAGGAGTGAACTATTCACGATTCACCAGAGACTCCATTTGGCTTACCAAATACACAGAGGTGGCAGTTCTTCCTATATGTTTGTAGCCATATAGGCAGCCCCTTGCTCAGGAGCTCGGGCCTTTTTATTCCTCCTGTATGCAATTTCCCAGCAATCAATGGAAGACAAGGCTTACTGAGATGGTAGGCAGAAGCTCACTAGCAATATCAATATTGCCTTGCAATATCTGTTGCACCACGGGGTGTTGAAAATAGCCATGCACCACACAATTATCAGAGATACTAACTCCCCCTTCCTGCATTTTTATGTTTAAACTACAGCCAGAACGTTCAAGCCAAGGTAGGCAACCATGATCAGCCCGGCATGCTGATCCCCATTGTGCCAATTTATACCATTGCTAATGGTTTTGGAAGCCAACACAATATAAGTCATTCGGCTTCCTAGAGATTTATTTGATACAACAAACGAGGGACTCCTTCTTCTCGCAAATTCCGTTCCCAGAGGATCTCATCACCCACCAACTCGTTAGTTCAGCATGGATCCATCTGTAAAAATGTCACGCACATCCTGTTTACAGTCTGTACTGACCGCCTCCAGGATTGTGTTTGATGGGAAAGTAAGTAGAATATTTATTTCTCTAGGAAAGAGTGCACTAGGATATTGACGCATAACGCAATTTCTAACGTCTATTCTAAAATAGTTACGCCATCTTTTATGAAAAAGTTAAGAAATTTCGAAAGAGAATGTCTTAGAGCTTGCACTATTCTTTATGGAGCAATATTAACCTAGCCCAAAACGCAATTTTATTGATATAACCTATTAATAATCGATTGACAGGGTACATTGCAGAAAGGTTTACAATTATTTATTGGATTTGGATGTGGTAAAACATAACTTATTTTCAAGTGCTGATATGCAAGTGCATATATAGATCTGCTAGATACGAGTTTAACTTTTTTTAACATGAATTCTAAATTATGAGATATTAAGACAATTTTCTTATTGTTTTCTATATAAACCCGTATTTAGAAACATCTTTTAATAATATTAAAAAATTGGACTTGCAGTAAAATTCTTATGCGATAACTAGCTTTTCTAGTGGACTTTTCAAGTTTACAAAATCTGTAGAAAAATCTAATACTTTTTATAATCTTAATTAAAAAATTATTTAAATTTTCCTATTTAATTTCTCACAATTTTCCAAGTCATTGTTTTGTTTCTACTTCCTTTTTCTTCTATTCCTATACTTTTTTAAGTTTCTGGTTTTTTTTCGAATAATAGTTTTGTAAACTATTTTATCTAATTTTATGCTTGATTTAATGTTTTAATAGTTTATACTTGTTTTTTTTTTTCAGTTTTCTTTACCCTTGTATCAGTTACGCTTAGTTTTTAAGGGGATTTTTTCTTGCTTCTTTAGTTTTTCTTGCCCATGTTCTTATGTTTCCAATCTATTGTTTTGCCATGTTTGTTTTTTATTTTCGTTTTTTTTTTAGTTTTAAGTTTTGCATGCAGCATTTTTTTTTTTTGCTTTATTTTGCTGCCAAGCACAGAAAAAGGTTGATTGTGTAAATCAAAAAGTTTTTTGTATACAATTTTTTTTTCTTCACTTTTGCATTCTTTCATGAGTCTAGAAATAAGAAAAAGTTTTAATTAAGAAAACCTTCAAGTGATTTATCGATTAGAGCTGTGAAGACAAAGCTTATTTGAATAGAAGGGCCGTTGATTATACTGTGCTGCACAGCAAAATCAAATATTGATCAAAATATTAACAAGTTGCTGGCAGATGCTGATAAAAGAGAGTACCAAAAACATATAAATCTATATCATCAATTAAAATTTTGCGACTGCAACTTTTAAGGAAAAATTTGTAAAGCCCAAATAAACTTTTATGCTAAACACACTAATGCGAATATACCGCTTTGCAACAAAAACGTCAGAAGAGACCAACTATACTAGAGGCTCGTAAAAGTTGAGATGTGAAATAATTAAGTAAACAGCTTTCAGACACCCCACGGGACGCTAAAAAGTTAAGTACGAGTACACTGAAAAGAAAATTAAGTCCATCCGTACTTAAATCAATCCCAAGGTGTCAAAAGTACGGTGAGTAGGGATTTTCTTAAATCACGTACGGATTACCTAATTCGAGAAGAGATTACTCAAGCACTAAATACTTACTTTAAGGAATTTAAAGATCCTTACATCACCAAAAATCTATTTACTACACTGGTGCGGCCTATTCTTGAATACTGCTCAGTAATTTGGGATCCGCAGTATAGCTTTTATATAAAAAAGGTGGAATCAGTCCAAAAACAATTCCTGCTGTTCTGTCTTAATCATCTCTACTGGAACCTAGCAGTGAATTTACCATCATACCGCAGCCCACTAGCTCTTATTAACCTCCCTACATTAAAAAGCCGAAGAATTACATCAAATATATTATTCTTTTTAAAGTTATTACAAGGGGATACTTCATCTTCGCGATAGAATAAACATCAATATATCTAACAGACAGCTAAGATCATACGTTCCACTGTATCTTCAATTTCATCGATCAAACTTCTTAAATTTTGATCCTTTCCGTAGAGTTTGTGGCGAAGTAAACAGATTTTATGATCTCATGACAATATTCATGTTGCTAAGAGAAGACTTCTTTTATGTTTAAACTCTAGTGATTATATTTATACCTGTTTGTAGTTTTCTAATGAAATTGTTGTTATACTGATTCTATCTATTTCCTTGTTATACTGATTTCTCAGCTGTTATTAAGCATTTAGTTGAAATAAATAAATAAATAAATAAAGATATACTTATTTAATACCAAATCCGTACTTGAAATACCAAACCAAAATGAGATTGGTTTGAGAAAACCTGCAATCGAATCAATCATAAAATAAAATTGATTTAAGAATTTTAGAGTTAAATCAATCCCGAATTCACACTTGAAATATGAACAATTAAGTGCGTTATTATTTACTTTAGTAGTTACTAACTACTACAACAGCAGACTTTTTAAAACATTTTCAAACATTTAACTTTATATTCCATTGTCTTATATAAATGAATGAGAATTTAGAAAAAAGTGCTTAAATAATATTTCGCCAGTAAAACAAAAACTGTATTTCGACAAATATTTACTTAATATGGCATCACCTTAAAACCTAAGGAGAAACATGTTTTGTCTGCTGACTTGCTACCATAACATCTCGCACGATATTAAATTTCCATTGAAAAGAACTTAAAACTTGTAAGCTATTTATATTAAGATATTTATCATCATAAGTATCCTATTTATTTCTTGTAAAACAGGGTGTCGCGTGCAAAATTTGTAATACATAAAAACGGTGTACATAACAGCAAATCAGAAACCCAAAAAGAGCAATTATTTTTTGTAAATTCTTAATCAAACAATGACACACTTCTATTATCAAAGCAACATATTGTGGTCTTGATGATAAAAGTTTTGTTGCAGCCCTCTTTATTACACAACTGCCAGGCAAATATTTACACAAGCGTGCCTGATTAGAACAGCATGGATATCTAATGATAAGTTTTCCTAAACAAAACAAATTGATTAAATTATCTATTTTATTTGGTTATTATATATTTAACCCCATTTCGAAAAAAACTCATTTTGTTTGACAATTGATAAAAATAAATTCGTATTGTGAATCTTACCTGTTGTTGTTTCGTTTAACGTCGAACTAGGAATACAATAATATTTTCCACCTGAAGCCGTTCTAAATTTAGTGATTTAATAAGTACTGTATCCCCTTTTATTTCATTATATTGTTATTAGCGTATAACGAAAAAAAACCTCCCCTTGTTTCCGTTAACTGTCAGTCGCATTTCCTTGTGCTTTTTTTTACAACAGTTTGTTCCTATATTTCCTCCCGCTATTTCCTGTTTATAAAAAAAAAAACCAAACAAATTAGTTGCTTTAGAAACTTCACGCCTTTTTCTTAAAACAGAGTTTTAAAACAACATGCAACAATTTAGTTGTTTAAAGTCAGCTAAACGGTATATGTAAGTTTCCGTTTCCTGTCCTTTCAAATTGCGGTGGGAAGTTGTAGTGCGAATTAAAGAAACTCCTAATTGTGTGCTAGAAAAATGTGTTAATATTTATACAACTAAAAGTCAGAAAGAATCAATGGAAAAGCTAAAAATTTTGTTAAAAACTATTTTTTTTAAAGTCAATATAGTTTCCGTTTACTTGATTCTCTCTAACCTCCTCTCAGGCAGCAGGCCTTGCCTTGGTATACGCCAAGGCAAGGCCTTGTAGCAAATAAAACTATAAACAGCAGTATGACTTAGGTTATATTGAGCTTCTGGAGCCCTTAACACAAGGGTTAGTTGTCAGAACAGAGATCAGCAAAGCTCCCGGGAGGTTCTGTTTTGCAGACCATCCCGGTGCTGACCATTGCTGAGGTGTCTGCTTTTAGACTAAAGCTTTCTGGGTCTGGTTTAGACCTAAAGTCATCCGATGACTACGTTGCGGTAGAGATGACAAGATAGTTGACTTGGTTAAGGGCAGATGGTTCTTTTTGGATTTTGGCCTACCAGCTCTTTAAGCTTATTCTGGGGAATTGCGCACAGGAGAAAGTAGAAGGCCCGAGCTCTTTAGAAAGAGGCCGTTCCATAGGGCTGCAAATATATGGCAAAATTTGCATATTATAACAGGTGCTGACGTAAATCAATTACACATCTTTCTCTCTAACTGTCTATTTTTTGCCTTGGACCAGTATTCAGAGGATACAGCCTACATATGCAGTGCATTGGACTGGAACACCTTCCACACTACCTTGTAGGTAGGTATTGGACTAAATTTTGAGCCCTGATCAGTTTTAACTAATTTAATTCCAACATTTTAAATGCTACAATAGAGTTGGTTTTAGTCTTTCGTGTTGTTATTGTTTAAGTTAAACCTCCACGAACACTATTCCCTCTTTCCTCCTCAACAGAACCTATTTTCCTAGTCCCAGTACAATGCGCTGCATATGTAGGGGCTATCCCCTGAGTACTGGTCTAAGATAAAAAAAAAGAAAAAAAAGAAGGTTTATGAGGAGGAGGAAGGAGGAAGTAGTGTTTGTGGACGTTTGTTTTAACTTTACAACGTCATGTGTGACAGGAAATACGTCCGCAAGCAACATGTTCCACAACCAAACGACTGAAGAACGAGATTTCTCTGTAACGCATTATGCGACTGGCTGGGCAGTTGGATACAAAAGAATGAGCTTTAGACGATGTAAGTGTCATATGTAAAAAAAGGGGGTTTCGGGAACAAGATCCCTAATCTCATCAGAGCAAAGTCCATTGTAGGATCGATAAAACAGAGTGAAGAGCAGTACACTTCATCGATATTTCAGTCCGTCAATAGAGTTGGATACTCTATGGTTACCAATAAGCTTCTTCGCTTTCTCTGGCCCACAGTCGAGTTACCCCAAAATAGACTTTGAGGCACCGGCCCAAAATGAAAGTTGTATTCCGTTCTCGGTCGAATGTAGGTGGTACAGGTAGTGTGAATAAGAAAGGAAATCATTACTTAGGTTCTGTTGGACCATCCGAGATCTCAAACCTTTATTGGAAAGTAGAAGTGATCGTCACGCCGCTAAGATATGCTGTTTGATAGGCCATACTAGAGTTGATCACAGTTGAAAATGCTGCCTAGTGGAATTTCGATCAGCTCTGGTTTGGGTTAAAAAGTACTGAAAGATACATTTGGTGAGTATTAAGAAGCACCAAGGCAAGTTCTTACGAGTAAACGTCTGTTGTTATATACGGAATTCAGGCTTAGACGGTTAGCCTGAGTTCTTGAGCAATGGACTTGTTAAAGTGAGATAACAACATATTAACAAAAACTTGCCACCGGTACGTGCCTTCTAATCCACAGAGCCGCAATGGCAAGCTGTGGACAAATTCACTTCACGTAGTTGGTCCACAGTCGGATTCGACTGAAATCAGGTGTAAACGTGTAGGAATTTCATATCTGTTCTCTCCTTCACTAGAAAAATTTTTATGTTCTAAATTTCAGCGAAACTTATAGCCAGTTTACCAATTTTGACAGCATGCTTGCGTTCGCAATCTAAGCGAAAGAAAATTTATTTGGGTTTGTCTAACTTTTTTCAATGCGAACGGTGAGTCAAAACTCAGTGAAAATACATAAGAATATGAGAATGAATAATTGTGAAACAGGCAAACCCAAATTGATTCGAATGTGAGTGACTAGCTTCCTTTTGCATTCATTTTCTTTCGAAATTGGTAAAATGGTTGTCAAATATCACGTTAAAAGTGAACTAGCTTTTACACTTAGTAAAAAAATGATGAAATTTTTTGATTTTTCTATAAATAATGTCATCAGGAATAAAGTTCTTTGTCTGAAAACATAATTTTTATTCATATGGTTTCGTTTACAATATGAGCTTCAATGGCAACTTCATGATTACATGTTCTATGCAAGCTTGTACATCTTTTGGTTCAAAAGGTACAGAACTTTTCCCTTAAAATAGTGGCAAACAGTGCTACAAATTATGTGATAGTATAAAATATAATAATTTTCTGCTGTTATTTAAAGAATTTGGGGTAGTTTTTTTACCCATGTAGGTAGATGTAGGCGTTTCAACACCATTTAGTTCCAATAAAATGAAGTAACTTCACACATAGCCGGAATGATTATGGCGGAGTGCCTAGAAAACTTTGAACTACAGTTTTCAGTTAGAAAACTGTGAACTACAGTTTCCAGGTTGTTTATGATCTAACATGTTTAAAGCAAATTATTAATAAAAAATTAAATTAAATTAAAAAATTAAATTAAATAAATGACTAAAACAACCTATTTGCATTATTTTTGTTTCAGAATATCCAGAGAATGCTTGATCCCAGAGCTGCGTGGTCGCCATTGTGGATAATAAAAATGGTTCTCCTTTTTTATATGGAGAACATGTAATTTTGAAAATAAAAACTCATTTTCTTTAGGCATCAAAGATGCTTTGACAACTGAGCAACAATAAAATAACAACAACAACTGGTACATCGGCCTGATAAACTGATCGCTTGGGTGATTAAATGAACAAGCATTAAATTGTATCACAAACATTTGCTGACCATCGACCATGATGGTCTGTGCCAGCATTTAATAAAATGCTATGACACAACCTTTTTTTCAATCTTTTCCAATACGTCTGCAGCATTCCCCCTTCTACGTTCGGACAAAATAATATCAGTCGATCATAACTCGTACAGGTGTTTAATTTTCTATAAAAGTTGTTGCTGTTCTTGAAATTGGGGTGGCTGCGGCAAAGAACATAATAAATATCATAATAAAAAGTTATTAAACTTAAATGTGGTACGTGGTACCTGTTTGTTGCTGTTACTGTGTTTCAGCGGAAGTGGAAGTATTCGCTGTGAGTGCTTTTAGTCGAATAATTAAAAGCGGAACTACTGTTGAAAGATTTACTACTTTAAATCTATAGAAGTTTGAAATAAGCTATCGGAACTATGCTGAGTAAACTTCTAAAGATAAAATATGAGGCGCATGACAATTAAGCTGTAAAAACATGCATTTATTCGTTTGAACTACATATGTGAATACATAACTTAATGAAATTCTGGCTACATGGAAACTTTGCCGTGGTTTTGACTATAAGATTTTATTATACTATGACTTTATAGCAGCATACATATGTACACGGCAGTATAACTAAATATCAGTAGTACTAAGCATCTTCACGATTATATTGCTAAAAAGCATCATTGTCATTGATCAAAAGAGTATATCGTTAGTCTTACGTAGAAAAGCCCTAACAAAAATAATTGAAATATTACAGGAGAAGGAAAAATCGTAGTGGAAACTGTATAAATAGATACATCTAAAAGTAACTTTTTTGCTCAATTGCTTGTAAGAGCGATATGTATGAAATTATATAATTAAATATTTGTGACACTGCGTACTGGTGTGAAACGTAGTAGAATCCCTAAAAGAGCTCAGTTCAGGGAAAATGCAAGTTAGGGCCTTTCTACGTGAGACTAACGATATACTCTTTTGATCAATGAGAATATAAGATTTTAATCATTTCATTGTACGTTAACAATATAAGATTTTAATCATTTCATTATACGACAGCATTACTATACGATTATGACACATATATAACGGTGATTTAGCTATAAGAATATGTTATAATATTCTATTCTGAGTTAAGGAATCACAAAAAAAGATATTCTCTTTTGATCAAGGATAATAAGATTGTAATCATGTCATTGAGCGACATAAGAATATGAAGATCGTTTTAGTTTTTCGCTCGCTGACAAACCAAAAGTCAGATTGAATTCCATTTCCAAACGGAATTAAACTCTGTGACATGGCTGATAAAAACAAACTTAACTAATCATAATGGTAAGAACAGTGGTAGTTCATCAATTCCAACTCTCTTAAAGAATGACCAAGCATTTACCTTACAAAGCTAACTTGTTGGCTGAAATTTTTGTTGCTTGCTGCAGTCAACCATTCCTCGAGCTCGAAATAGTAATTCTAACTATGATAAAAATATTTTTCCGGGCCCAGCCTATCTGAGATCGTTGCCTAGAGGCTAAATATGAATGCTTCACTGAACAGTGATCTTCAATTAATCTCCGAATGGAGTCATAAAAACAGGGTCGCCTTTAACT
Source organism: Thecocarcelia acutangulata (assembly GCA_914767995.1). NCBI lineage: Eukaryota > Metazoa > Arthropoda > Insecta > Diptera > Tachinidae > Thecocarcelia > Thecocarcelia acutangulata. Next base: position 29,758,093 of record OU612094.1, on the reverse strand, counting down.
GGGTCGTGAGACCCAGTGTTGCTTATTAACACACAAACAAACGACTGCAAATGCTGTTTCATCAGTACTCATGGCTGGTATAAATATTGCTCTTGATGTTCTTGGAATGAAGATACAGTGTGATATTCGCTGAACTGAAAACATTTTTCATGTCTCTAAAGAAGCATTCAAGTGCCTCGGATTTTTGAAACGATATAAGATGTACTTTACTATATCCGATCTCCTTACTATGTATACCACCTATATCCGACCAAAAATGGAATACCACTCTCATGTTTGGGCCGGTGGCTCAATGTCTAGTTTGGGGTTACTCGACCGTTAGCAGGAGAGGGCGAAGAAGCTTATCGGTGACAGTAGAGTATCCAACTCTCTTGATTCATTGCAGCATCGGCGCAGTGTAGGGTGCGTTACTCTGTTCTATCGTTAGTATAATGGATTTTACTCTGACGAGATTAGGGATCTTATTCCCGAAACTTGCATATTTTACATAGCAAGCGTTCATCGTCCAAAGCTCATCTATTTGTGGTCGATTGCTCGGGGAATCGTACTACGCATTACAGAGAAAAATCGTTATTCAGCTGTACGCCCCGCCTGTGGAATATCTGCAGACGTGTTTCCTATCTGTTATAGCGTTGGCAAGCATAGATGCCAGATAATTCTGGATTTAAATCGTCAAATTCGACGGAAAACATCGTCAAAATCGTCAATATGATTGTTGCAAATCGTCAAAAAATCATCAGCTAGTACAATTAATTATTTTTAATAAAAGATTTATAGTATCACTATCGGATAAAAACTATCGATAGTGGCCTAAAAATTAAACTATCGATAGTTTTGCAGCTCTAAGTACTGGTCTAAGATAAAAATTAGACTAGCAGAACCGAGTTTTTCAGCAGGAGACTACAAGCTTATGACAAAAGGTTCAGCCTGTTTGACCCTCTCAAGTTAAACGATGGGCACTCGTGAATCATGAGTTTACTCCATGGAGCTGATCTGTCATCAGCTAGAGCGGTTAAGGCAGGTGAATGAAACATTCTGTTGATGTTCAATAATCTATTCAATAAACTCCACTTCGGAAAATCTACCTTTTCATAAATAAAATATGTTTTTTTTTGTAAAATATCTTTCGACTTAGTCGCAAAATTGTTGCAAACCAAGAACGCATGTATCGCATTTATTATATCAGTGAGATATCGCTCCTTTATTGCAACATAGTCATAACGCAAAAAAGCTTGTTTCGAGAAAAACACATTTTAAAATTTTAGTTTCCATACAAGTCTTAGAAAATTTTTTTTTTAGAAAATATCTCCTAAAGCTTTAAACACATAGACGACAGCAGACAGCAAGCAACAATCTGTCAAAAATAGACTACATGTGTTTAAATGCACACGATTATTTTAACGACCTCACAGCAGCACGACTTCACAACAGCATTTGCTGCTGCTGCCAACTTAGACTAATTTCTATTTTCGTAGGCAGCAAAAAGGAAATGCAGTGCTGCCACTATAAATATAAATTGGCAGCAATAAAAACTAAAATTAGTTTGAAATATTTAATAGAAATAAACATCACATATATAAAATAAACAAATAAATTGATGGGTTTTTACAGTTTTACGTGATATTATTACGGTTTCAGTCAGTAATTTTAATTTTATTTGTGTAAAATATATATCTGGCACCTCTGAATTTTGCATTGTTTAAATACACATAGTGCTGCTGCTGTCTTTAAAATAATTATGTTGCTGACCAGTCGGCAGCATTTGAAGCTAACTTCACTTGTACTCGTGATTTAGAGCTTAAAGGAAACCGTTTAAAGGTAATTTAAATAAAATTTTGGCACAATATAAAAGGTAGTACTGTTAACAATTCTGCATTGTTAACTCGAAAAGCTCATTTTTTGAGATATGAATATATTGCGATTGACTTAAACTGACAAGTCAGTTTATGTATGTATGTGTATTCCACCCTCCAATATGGTGACCCTAAAATTTCCGTTGAATAACAACATCTTCTATTAAACTGATAAAAAAAAAAAAATGATAATAACATTTTAGTAGCTGCTTATTTTCTGCAACCATCCACAACGAAACTTGGTGGGTGTAGTTGGTTGGCTGAACAGTTTTCTTTTCGATTTCTATAGGCTCTTCTAGTTCTCTTAAACAAAATACTTAATGGAACTGGGTGGTGCTTTTGAAATTGATTGCAATACCAGCATACAAAAAAAAACAACAAAAAGCCAAGTAAACGATTGTAAGCAAGAGACCGACCGCAACTTAATAAAAGTAACGAATACAGTGAAAACTGAATTTTTTACACAAACAACATTAGTTAATACTCTCGGTAGTTGAACAATGAACAAGAACTTATTTCAAATTCGCCTTAAATATTGTAGGTGTTTGGGTTATTTAGTATATTTAATAGGGGAACTTTCGTTCAAGTAAGTCAAATAGCAGCATACTCGTATACTTCAATGCTATTGTGTAAGTGTGTGTGTGTGTGTGTGTGTGTGCGTTAATAACACAACAGGGACGGACATATCATTTTCTTTCAAAGTCATCAAAGCGTAGTTAGTTACTTTAGTTCGAACTATAGAATACTCGTATCAAGCGATATTTTATTCGTTATGGTTCCACACAAGTAAATATGTGGGGTATGTACAATATCTATAGATGTATAGATGTACTCGTATATATTTTGTTTTCATTTAATTATAAACAATTGAAAACAGCAACAACAAACAGTACTTATCTTTTATTATCTTGTCGTGGATAGAAATAATAGCAGCAGTAACAACAAGTAAACTTGTAGTGTAATTTTTTAAGTGTTTAGCGTAGCCACAAATTTGTTGTCGGTATAATTTAAAACATTTTAAGTTTAAGTGTTTCATTTCTATTGGTCGGTTTTTGTTTAGTTGATTTTATTCTTTGTATTTGTTTATATTTACTATTAACTAACATATACATTTGCACAAAAGTATATTATTTTTAAGAGAATAAAACTGAATAAATAAATCTTTTTCAATTGCGTTGTAGAAAAAGGGGAGAAGCAAAAAAAAAAAAAAGAAATAATTGTAAGAGTATACATTTATAGAAAAAAACACAATTGGCACTATTTCGTACTTCTAGGCTATACCTATATTTTACACAACTTCGCGTGTAAAAATTCTTGATCGCGGGCCTGGTGTAGGAACTACTTGACTGTATGGTACCGATTTTTCAATATCTTGAAAATACTCAAGCTTACGCCTAGTACACAGAAACAAAAAGATCGCACTAAATTTAAGTATAGGGTGGCGCACAACTTGCTTTATGGTTTGAATTCACCTTTACAAAATAAAATCCAACAACTTGTGGTTGCTGTTCTGTTGTCTACAAGTTTCTACTGGGTGTATAAAAAAATTCAGATTTTTTGGATTTCTACACTGAAAAATTTTTTTTCAAAATTCTCTGACTTTTGACATTACTTTTATGAATTTTTTCATTAATTTTCAACCATTGTAACTTTTCATAGAAATAATGAAACAAATTTTATTAGATTATTTTAATGAAAACCTTCACAGACCTTCAATCAGGTCTGTGCAGGCCTTTTGCATATAAATGTGTTTATAACTCTATTGTTTTACGTGTCAAGGATAAGCCCGTCTATGACTTCCTAGAAACTGCTACTTTTAACAAGAAAAGAAAACAGAACAGTTGTAAAAATAAAATGCATAAAATTTTGTTTGCATGTGTATGCTAAGAAATAAACTTTGATATATTTTGTTGGTGTTAAAAAAGATAGTTGCTATCATTCAATAATCGTTCCTATACAGATCCGCATGTAAACAATTTGTTTATGGATCCAGCGAACTTCTTTATTGAATATAAAACTTCTGTATTGAATATAAAAAAAAAATAAAATTGTTTTCATTCAAACAATTTGTTTATTGATCTAGCGAATTGATTATTGAACATCTTGAAGCCCATATGGCTACAAACATAAGGCAAAAGTTGCTACCTGTAAGCCGCACGGGGGAGCTAATGAATCGTGAATAATTCACTTCGTGGAATTGGTCCATCATCAAATAAGGCCGTGCTGATGTATTTCTTTTCACACTCATTATAGCATTCTAGCTACATTTTCGGAGTGCAAAACCGCCTTTCAATGTCTCTTGAAGTCGATTCATATAGCGCCTAATTTCATTGCTTATGCATGACTCTAAAAGCCTTTAAACATAGGGAAATGACTTGTTGTGTGACTCCCAAGTTCCTCTTGCTTTTGACGGCAACCTTCGGCGATTAATTCATCACCTTCAAACCTTTTAGGATGACCAAGCCTCTCCTTGCCTTCTGTGTCGAAACTAACACTTTTGAATCGCGCAAATAGTCGTTCACAAATTTGTTGGGATCGTGATATAAGCTTCTGCGAACAGTCGATAACAAGATTACCTTGTTTCATTTGAAGAAAACATAGTTTGTTCAGACACGAAAAACGACTTTATTATAGCGATTGCAAAAAAATAACAATAATAGAAAAAATAACAATAATAGAAAAAATAACATTCCCCGTGTTACTGGTAACTCTATTAACGATCTGATTAAATTCTATTGAGTTGGCTTGACATCATCATTTCATTCCTGCCCAGAAAGGCTAAATTTTGATACAAAAAAAATCTTTAACTCAAGTAGTCAACAAGTGAGTAATGAGCTTTTTTTTTTAATTATTCTTGCTGAATAATTAACAATAACGGAATGGTTGAATAATTTCGTAAAATACAATAACATTGATATGCGGATATTTTCTATGTGTGTTTATGGACAACAAAGAATCCAACATATGTATATGTTCTATTAAAAGTAAATACCTGTTCGGTAAACATTCCAATACATCTCTACACTAATAACATGCTTAAGTTTATTCATATAAACATTAGCGTGTTATGTTACTTAGAATGCAGACTTTCCTGCATCCGGTCTCTGTTGAATAACAATAAAATAAATATTAACAACAAGTGTTGTTTTTATGCTTCAAATACACAAAAAGTGTCTCTGATATATTGAAAACGGGGTGGTATAATTTCACCAAACGGGGGAGTGGTATACGTTTGCAGCAAAAAAAAAAAAAATTAAGTTTAATTTCTTGTTGAAATAATATTGAAAAAAAAAGCAAACAGTATATTTTGCTTGCTTCTATTTATTGTAAAGCATTATATAAAAAGCAGCCAACAAACCAACGACTCATACTTAATCTATTGTGTTGTAGATAAACTTTACTGTGACTATCTAATGGATACATGGTCGATCTCAATTCGAAATAAATTATACTTGATTATCATTTGTTGTTGCTTGTTGTTCACTACAGTGCTTTTTTTTATTATTTCCGTAAAAATACAATATAACTGAAGCTTATTCTACAAGTCATTTGCAAACTTAATTTCTCCACTATTTATTAAAATTAAGCAGAACAGAACAAAAAACCAACACACCAACCCAATAACATTCGTTTGTTCAGTAAATGGACAACAGAATTTGAAAAAATCGCGTTTTTTTTCAATATTTTTTCTATACGATTTAGCTCAACCAGGCGTAAAACTTTGAGATCGCCAGTGAGACAATTTTATTATAGATGTAAAATTTTATTATTTCTAAACATGTGCATGTACGAGTATGTAAATGCTGTAAACACAGAAAACATTAGCACAACCATAAATGTTTATATGAATATATAGTACACGCGGTTAAGTTGTTATTGGTCAATAGCATGTCGTGTTTTGTTTTGTCTGAGTAGAAACTTATTTTTATAAAACTTTAGAGTTTGTAGCATTCGGTTTACACGATCTAGATTCAAGAATATGGCAAACAGATTTATTTGATTGTATTTATAATTTTAAAGAAGGACTATTCGAATTCCACTTTTATTATCTAAGGCCAATACTCAGAGCATGACCATTACATATGGCAAAATCCCTGGTGTTGAACGTGACATGTCTTTGCATTGAAACCCGTAAAGCAAAAAAACTAAATGTACTTTCAGATTCGACTTAATCTTAAACTCTGGCTAATAGCGAAAACTGTAAATTATATTAAAGTGAATAGCAAATGGAATCTCGAATAAAACAAAAAAATGTTAAAATAAGTAGTGTATCGTACGTGACAAAAGTGGAGGCATTTATCGCGTCCGCACTTAGAAAGGAGTATTTCAGCCAAACCTTACTTAATTTTAACTTGCATTTAATTTCAGAATTTTACCTAACAATGTTACTTTAAAATGTTATGGTTTGACTAAAAAGGCTAATATTTATATACTTTGCTTACCTATATTTTCGGTCGATACGTGACATGTCGAACGCGACATTTTTTACACAATAATTCGAACATTAAAATATTTTTATATTTTCACCAAATTTATTCTTAAAAAAAGCTAATGTTCTTTGTAGCTAATGTTCTTAAAATTTTATTTAATCTTAGAATTAATTTCTTTTAGATTAAATAAAACAATAATAAAAAATAGATATTATTCTTATATATTTATTTTTATTTATTTAAACAATTAAGTTTTTTATTCGCTATTTAAGCTTCTAGCATTTATACCATTAAAAAATTATAAATAGCTTGTTTTCTATGTTTCCCAGCTATCTATATGTCGACATTTCATAGGAACTACCCTAATCATCAGTAGACTTTGGAAATTTCTTAAAGATATTCTCAAACATTCATTTGTTAGAAACGTTTATAAATAGAAAAGCTTGCTTTTTGTGTTTTGACGGATATTATTAGAGCATTTTTCTTTTTAAATTCTCAGCAATTTATTTGGATTGTTGGGATATAAAGTTGAATGTTTGAGAATATCTTTCAAAAATTTCCAAAGTCTACTGATGATTAGGGTAGTTCCTATGAAATGTCGACATATAGATAGCTGGGAAACATAGAAAACAAGCTATTTATAATTTATTTATTTATATTATTCATGTACTTAAATTATAATATTTTCTTTTGTGAATATGCAGTTCTCGCTGCTTTTGTGTTATCGCCGTCATGTGAAAATGAGTGCAGTTTTTGGATACCCAGAGTTTTTATAATATACAAATAACTTGTAAAAGACTATTGTCAGAAACGAGAAGTTGCATTTGTGTAGCACAACCGTCTGATTATTCATTTCATTTGAATAACCACAACCATGACACAGCACCGAGAGCTGCAAAGCAGAACCTCTCGGTGGCTGATCCTCGTTATGCCAACTTTAGCCCTTGTTACGGATTTCAGAAGTATAACACTCCTAGAGTTTTGTTTGCTACAACTAATGAGGGAATCCTCCTGCCCCAGAGAGCAGAGTTCCCTGGTTTAGTGTACGCAAAGGCAAAAGCTGCTCCTAGTGGACTTCAAGAGAACGATGAAGAAATGGACGTGGATTGAAACAAGACAAACGGTCTTCGAAATTCCAAGAAATCTCTAAGCTTTGATGCAAATTAGGTGGCAAGTCTGGAGTTTATGGGAGCAAGAGCAGAAGAGAATGGAAAGGGATACATAAATGTTAAAAAGGAAAATATGAAAAGTTGAAGGCACGAAATCTTAAACTTGACGAAGCATAGTTTTTGTATGACAATGTAAATTCAAAAGAAAAGTAGTTAAATAAAATTACTGTGTGTAAATTGGCACTTACTTGAGAGATCAATATTTTTTCATCTTCATAAAAGGTGAGTGAATCCTACTAAAGGTGAGTGAATCATACTAATGGCTCGTATATACTTTTTTGCGAGTATAAACTTAAATATTTTTGCTTGCTAGATACAAGTACTTTGTCTGTAATAATTGTAGTTAAAGAAACATCTATTTAACTGTCGCTGGTTGATATTATTTTTACAATTCAATGAATTTGCGTTTTAAATTAATTTGTAACATATTGTTATCTTAATAATATTATTCTATTTTTAGTTAATTTATGTGGCATATTTAGTTTTATAATATTTTTAAGAGATACAAAATTATATTGAGCAATTAAGAGTGGAAAAATGTTATCTATAAATGAAAAAAAAAAAATCTTTAATTGGTCTTGAGCAAATATTGTTCTAATGTTTTACAACAAAAAAATACCGAAATAAATCTTTAGCGTGTTCATCACTTCGAGCTCTCCTACATCTTTTGCTGCCACAAAATTAAAAACAAACTGCTCTTATATATAACACTTAATAAGCTTCTTTAAACTTCTAATGTTTTTTTTCTAATTTAACACAAAAATTGCAAACAAGGGGAAATTTCAACAACTTGAAATTAACTCTACAAACTAAATAAAAACCTTGAACAACTAAACATACACACTCTTAAATTCTTAATTTTGGGCAAAGAACAAAACGACAAGGATTCATATGAAACTGCAAAGTTTTGTAGAAAACAAGAAAATGTGCACATAAGCATTAACACGCTTTCCCACAAACATTTCTGCATATTTAAATACAAGTCAACTTTGATTTTCATATTTCATAAGTGGCCTTAGGTGCACTTACTTAGAGCCCATCTTACGTGAATTTGCCAGGCATACTGTATAATATAAGTCTTAAGCATGCTACACTTAGCAGAAAGAGGTTTCTTGTGAAGAAAATATTTTGCGAATGGGTAGAGAAGAATTCCACAGTATAATCAGAGGTGCCAGAAATTTTTGTAGAAAAATCTTCATTTTTGGAAAAAAAACATCTTAATTTTATAGCGCATTTACACCAACTCAAAATCTAGTAGATTTGAATTAAAATCTACAACGAAATCTATATCGTTTACAGCACCGTTTTGGACATCTAGCAAGATTTCATTTTCACAAAAATAACTTATGCACGTGTGTTTGACAAAACAGTTTTATCAGAGACTGAATACACCACATTAAATTGTATATTATTGTTGACCAGAGACTGAATACACCACATTAAAGTGTATATTTTTGTTGTAGCGTAGTATTTTTAAGCACTTCTTGGACAAAATCACAGTTGCATCACTTGGTACTGAATAGATTTTAGGAGATTTCGTCGAAATCTACTCATAAAGTAGATTTCATTTTGTATGGGAAATCTTCTCAAAATCTACTAGGTTTGGCTTGAAATCTCGAATGAGCAGATTTTGCTTTGGTGTAAACAGACTATTAGATAATAAATTTTAAAATATTTGCTTTTGAATTTTCTGGTACCAAATTGTTAATTGTTACAATACAAGAATATAAATACAAAAATGCAATGAAATCAAATTTCTTCTCAAAATTAGATATCTAGGATATCTCAGTAACACTGCATTTACACATACAAATAACTTACAGTAAGTATAAATGTACAAAACAAAAATTTAATTTAAAGATTATAAAGTTCAACAAAAATTCAATAAATTAATATTTACATCCCTGGGTACGGAGAATTATTAAAATACAAAAATATGAATGTTAATAACTAAAAAGAAATACCGCTAGTTCTGAGACAGCAAACGCTGTACAAACGATGTGGGCAATTAACAAAATGCATATGTGATTCAATAGGAGATGAATATAGATAGAGAATAATTACATGCTCGGTGGCTGAGTGGTTAAGGCAGCAGATCATGATACGTCATAAGCCGAGTTCAAATCCCAGTGAGTGCTGATGAGTAGTGTAGCGACTACGAAACAGCTAGTTGTCCCCCAGCTAATGGTATTCAATTATTTTTTCTGTTCTTCTTTGGTCTTATTGTTTCACAGCAATTATTGTTATAATTAAATAATCCTTCTTCTTGACTGAAGTTGGACCCGAACTCACAACTAGTTAATCTCGTACATATGTATTAATTTATTTCGGCCACGAGTTGCACCACAAATTATCTTAAAAATTCTAATGACAACTGATTACCCAAATCATACGATTTAATGCCATGCGATTTTCTTCTTTGGGATCCAACCCGTCATCAGCTAGATACAGCATTCATATTTCTGTGAAAAACGTCATTTGAGGGGTTTTTTGATCCATATGAAATCATAACATGTCCCTATTACAATTACAAATTACTTTTTAAAAAAAACATGTTTTATGTTAAAATTACTGAGACACTCTTCATATATACATAAATATATATACTGGTGGGAATCACCGGTCGACTCAAACGACCTCATTATTTTTTGTAATGCTCTTAAATAATGCATTCTCAAAGAAGATCCAATATTGAAAGCAATAAAAACGACATATGTATATACTAGAAGGCTGCTCAGGCACAATAAAAATGTCTTACAAAACATCGTAGTATTTTCGAGTAAAAAATTTTTTATAATTTAATGAATTTATTCGTTATTCGAATATCATAGTATAAACATTTTTTGATCTAGAGTTTGATCTTGTTTGCTCAATCGATCGAATTATTTGTATTCGTTTGACAACCCTTGAAAAAGACACAATTTTAGACTGATATTTTGTAAACATGAATTTTAGTAAAAAAGCATTTGTGCATTTTCAATATCGCATGCTTTTTTCTCCTGAGCAAGTTTAGATTTTATGTAAACCAAATCCCGTTTCCTTTTTTCTTCACTTTGTTTTCTGAACTAATTTTAGGTTAATTCAAAACCAAATCTAGTTCAGCTTTAAACCGTTTTTCTATTAATTTCGCCACCAAGTAAAGCTTTGAACCTTTGGCAGTGCGGTAAAAACATCACTTCAAATTCAGCCATAAATGGTTTAGAGATTGGCTTTTTTTTTTAATTTCATAATTTTTAATTCTCATTATTACTCAGAGTGGCAAAAATATGATCTTTCGTTATAGAACTTCCCACTCGTGTAGCGCAACATTACAAGCAAACAATCTCCTTAAAACAAATTTGTGCTTTGCTAAGTTATTTTCCTTTTTAATAAAATATAGAAAAGGAAAAAATGCAACTGCTACAACATAAATTATTTTTTCTTTGAGCTACACATACACACATATACACACACACACATACACACACATACAAAACCGTGGGAATATTATGAGTTTGAATTAGAGAAAAAAAATTAAAATATACTGAACTGCTTAAGACTTGTTTCCTTGTGTTTTGTCATTTAAGCTGAAAATAATTACAACTACTTGCAGTGTTGCTGCGAGTTTTTCTCTCCGCACCCACAGCACCTCATCATATTTGCAACAACTTTAACTTATAGACTTGCTAAACTTGTAGAAATTTCCGTTTCCTTTAACATGTGATATTTTTTACTTTTTTTATATATTTTTTTTTTTTGCAAACAGAAAAGTATGAACATATAACTGATGTATGAAGCGAACATGTTTATATGCGAATGTGAACAGGATTTTTTTTTTCTAAGAGAAATAAAAAAAGTGAACAGGCTGCAATATAAAGTTTATGTTTTTCTTGGTTTTTTTTATCATCTCCTAGATTTACTTTTTTCTTTTACGCTTTTTTTTCTGTTTTGATTTAGTATCGTATGAAGAAAAAACCGTTTTGCTTATGTTGGCATGTTAATATTCTTTTCAAGCAGTGAGGAGCGGAAAAAGAGCATTTCTAATTGAAGGGAATAAGAGTCATTGATTGATAAAATTTTTGAGATACGCACATATATAATAAATTTAGCGTAATGACTAAAAATGGTATTAGAACATTCAATTGTGATAGTAACAGAAGATTTCAAATTCAAAATAAAAACGAAATAAAAGGTAAAATTTAATACAAATTATAATATGAGGTGAAATTGATTAGCATTGCCAAGAACCACTTAGGTTAGCAAAGACAATTTTAAACATGAGTCAGTTCTGTAGTGCGATTCTGCAATTAATAACGATCCGATAATCGCAATAGTACATATACATCAAAGCGAATTCTAATAAAGTTTATTTTATATAGATAGAATCAATTCAAACTTTGTACACTTAGCAAGACCAGGGTCAACAAAATAATTTGCTTCGTTTATCTCATTATCAGGATCATCCTAGTGATAGTGAAAGAGTTTCCTTTTTGTATATGCATAAGTATTAAGAAATTGAACTTATTTTATTAAATATTTTTTATTTATTTATTTATTTACAAATGTACTATAATTTAAATCACAATAAACTATATTTAGTAAAACACTAGCAACTGGGGCTATCGGCTTAAATATTTTCTGGAATGTATTAGATATTGTAATTGTTTTCTAGTTAAAGTTCAAATCTGGGTGGCTACTCTCTATTGCGATGCGAAAGTGAGTTCGATGCGAAAGGTAAATGCGATAAGAGTATAATTTGCTCCGTTTGCGCATACTTTTTCGCGCAATAGTTTGAAAATGAAGCAACCATGGTACCACAAAATAAACAATAGCGGAGAATGATAAAATAAAATGTGCGCAACGGAAAAATTATATGCGAAAGCAAAATACGGAAACGCAATACAAACTACCAATTCTTCGATTTTTCTTTCGCATCGCAATACAGAGTAACCCTCCTGGTTTTAGCCAAGAAGAATTTTTATTTTTCAATTATAACAATAATTGCTGCGATCAATTATTCTTGATCAAAGAAGAGAGGAAAAAATGATTGCATACTAAAGCTGGGGCACAACTAGCTGTTTCGCAGTCGCTACACTATTCATCTGCACCCATTAAGGCCGAGTCAGATAAAACTTTGTCGCTTTGGGTGAAGTTTAAAACTTTAACAGAAAAGCGCAGAGCAAAAGCTGTTTGTCACAATAAAAACTTTGGCAACGCCCACGATTTGTTTATTTATCTAAAAAAAATTGTTGCTAATTTTTATATTTAATCGTTTCTTATGATAATAGAAGTAAGAAATATTATTGGACGAACTACTGAAATTGGTTCTAATGGTTTTCTTAGTACATAAAGCTTTGGAGCTATTAGAAAAACTTCAACGCGTAAAAAGATGAGAGTTCGCTTCACGTTGCGTTAAAAATGCTTTATGTAACATGTTTCATATAAGTATATATATTTTGTCTTAGATGTCATAGCGAATTTGCAACGCAAAGCGAAGTAAAAGTTTTATCTGACACGGCCTTTAGGATTCGAACTCGGTATCATGTAAACATGATGTATTTTTAGTACGACAGCTTAGCCACCGCCCGGCGACTCTTATATAATTTTTCGTCTATATTTTCTTGGCGAAAGCCAGATTTGAACTTTAACCAAAAAACAATTACTAGATCTAATACATATCAGATAAATTCCATTTTAGTTTACATTATGAACTTAGTTCGTGAAGTCAACCTTATTTTTCATAACCTTTCGCGAGTCAAGTGTTATTGATTTCATCTCATGTATTGTTTTTTAACTGCAGGATGCAAGTAAAAGCAAGGACATACCAAATATTTATCCTTGAAAATAGGTATGCTGAATTTGTGGGATTCAGATGGTGATCTGTTCTTTTAAGACCTACACTATCTTAAAGATAGAAAGCTTACCCTTTCATTTTTAATGTCAAAATGAATTTTCCTGAATATTAAGACATTTGCTAGTTACCTTACTTTAATGAAGTGGCAGACAAATATAGGTACTATGGGTCCTTAGCTTTTTATAATACAAATAAGCTTTGTGGTTTTATTTATCTCTATGTGTTTCCTCTGCGATTTTTTATATTATCAATCTATTTTACATTCTCAGGAATATTTTTCATTTTGTATTCAACTTTTGCTCTTCCCATTTAAATTTAAAATTCTGCTTTTTATTTTTTCTTAACTGTTCACTAGATGCCTCATAAGTTTGAATTATGTTCTTGTTTTTTATTTTTCATACTTGGCAAAAGGATTTGCTTAGTTCATGTATAAGTTTTATTTTTTAATATCTTAGAATTAGACAAGCAAATAAGAAGGAAAGAGCCAAGAGTATGAATTCAACAAAGTAGAACGTTTTGTTGGTTGGGCTTATGCGTTGTTTATTAAACTCAGTACAAGAAAGAAACGTCATATTAGTTTTTTTCCCAACTTTTTGTTTTGTTTTTGTTTTGTTAAGAGTTGCACAAAGCAAACTAAAGCATGAAAACATATTGCAGTGCTGCAAAATATGCATAAATACGCGGGCAAGTAGAGGAAGACTGGCAAACAAATGGTCATATTTTCATTAACCCATTAGAAGTGGTTAGAGACGGCTAACTCAAACCGATAATAATTTTTTTTATTAATACAATTTTACAAATTTATTATATGATATGTATATTCCATGATATAAAAAATACAAGGTAGTTTTATTCTCTCAATTTTCCTTAACAATCACCATCTGACAAGTATAAGGATTGTGACATTTTCCATAAAATTGTGCTGCCGTATTAGTTATACATTCCCTTGTTTTGTTTGAAGTTATGTCCAAAAATAATAATAAAATTGCGACTTCTAACAAAAATAAATAAAAAATTTTAAAATAAAATACATATATAAATCTTAAATACATAAAAATGGCCTGAAAAATATCCCAGACTAAAATGCTAGCGACTCCATGTTTCAATGTGCCTTTAGTATAACGTGGATGAAGATTTTGGCTCTTCGGTCATCTAACCAGTATTAATCTATCGGAATTTTTTAAATTAAATTTGGACTCTTCGGAGAATAGTATGTAATTCCTTTGTGTGGTGGTCAAATTAGTGTGTTCCCTTGTAAATTCCAACCTGACCAGTCTATTTTCCCGTGATATAAATATCTTTTTTACACTTTTGTATGGTATACTTTTAGTCCGCCTTCTGCAGCCTGCATTTGAATCCTTCTGCGGGTAACATTTAATGACAATTGTGTGGTATTTTTTATACCATGGTATATTCCTTCTTTGGGCAAGTTTCCTTTCTATGATAATCGGCACGGAACATAATCTGTATACCAGTAACTTTTCTCATTTGATCAGATTTTATCCAAGCACAACTTAACCACCAATTACCCAGAAAAACTTTATTTTTCTAACTACAGTTGCAGCTTGTCTCAAGACGATCTGTGCCAGAGATCTGCAACCGGTGCCTTTTTTAAGGATCTAAGTACACCCGTCTTAAATTGTGGTATGACTGGCCACTGCATATTGTTTGTACAAGTATGTTTTCCACTCGTTAGAGTTTGCGTCTCTTAACTAGAGTATATAACATAACCTGTCAAGTTTGTATGTGGTGGCTGTTGGATTTAGTTTCTCAATTATTTTTTCCACATTCGACAATCGAACTTGTACTTCTTTTCAACAACGAAATTAATATTTGTATGTAAGAATTTGCAGTCACACAATTATCTTACCCATGAGATAAATTTTATATATTTACTCACTCACACTCGGTAAACGTATTTGTAACGAGTGATTTTTTTGCTATTATCTTTTTGGCAACACTAGTTTTGTATCTTATGTCACTGTCAAACATCTTCAGTTTGGTCTATAATTTAATCATGAATCGTCTTACAAACGAACAACGTTTGCAAATTATTGAATTTTATTACTAAAATGCGTGCTCTGTTAAGAAAGTTCATCGCGTTCAGTTTAATCGACCTACTGAGGCTTCTATTCGGGCTATTGTAAAAAAATTTCGCACCAAATTTACATTATTGGACATTAAACCACCAACACGCTTACGTAGAGTGCGAACTGAAGAAAATATCGCAGCCGTATCGGCCAGTGTTGGTGATGACCGTGAATTATCGATTCGGCGCCGTTCGCAGCAATTGGCCCTCTGTTACTCCACCACGTGGAAAATTTTGCGGAAGGATTTGGGTGTAAAGCCTTATAAGATATAGCTGGTGCAAGAATTGAAGCCAAACGACCTACCACAACGCCAAATTTTTGGTGAATGGGCTCTTGAAAAGTTAGATGAAGATCCACTTTTTTATCGAAGAATTGTGTTCAGCGACGAGGCTCATTTCTGGTTGAATGGATACGTGAACAAGCAAAAATGCCGTATTTGGAGTGAAGAGCAGCCAGAAGCATTGCAAGAGCTACCAATGCATCCACAAAAAACAACCGTTTGGTGCGGATTATGGGCTGGCGGCATCATTGGGCTGTATTTCTTCAAAGATGATGCGAATCACAACGTTACTGTGAATGGTGAGCGCTACCGTGCGATGATAACAAACTTTTTTTTGCCCAAAATGGAAGAGCTTGACTTGCATGACATGTGGTTTTAACAAAACGGTACCACATGCCACACAGCACGCGAAACAATGGACCAATTGAGAGGCGAGTTCGGTGAACAGTTTATTTCACGCTTGGGACCAGTCAATTGGCCGCCCAGATCGTGCGATTTAACGCCTCTAGACTATTTTTTGTGGGGCTATGTTAAGGCTAATGTCTATAGCGACAAGCTCGCTTCGATTGACGCACTGGAAGCCAACATTGCCAACATTATTCGTGAGATACCGGCCGAAATATTGGAAAGAGTATGCCAAAATTGGACTAAGCGGATGGACCATTTGAGGCGCAGCCGCGGCCAACATTTGCATGAAATAATCTTCAAACATTAAATTATATCGACCTAACTATCGATCCAAATAAATATTTCATGCATTTTTCTGAATTTTATGTGTTTTTTTTTTTAAATTTCCGATAGTTCTTATAAAATCACCCATTACTAAGCGCGGCGTTGCCAGAAGATTTTTGGCGATCGTTCACTTTTATGTATTTGCTCACTCACACTCGGTAAACGTTTTCGTATAAGCGTGGCGTTGCCAGAAGATTTTTGGCGATCGTCTTTTTAAAGACCTATATTTTATTTAAACATATTTAGTACAAAGCCTTCAAAAATTAAAAACAAAATTAATTTTTTTTATGATGCATATTTTCATAAAATTTCTTTTATTTTATGTTTCTTCATTTATAATAATTTTTATTTCTTGGTTTTAATCCATAACCATAATAAATGCACAGTTTCACATACATATAACCAATGGTGGAAAAAATTTTGTTTGAGTTGAATTTTCGTTCAAAATTTTTTAGCAAAAACAGTCTTAAAATCATTATTCAGTATGCTTCTTTCAAAGTCGGCAATATGGTTGTAAATTATTAAATCTGGCAGCTGCGATTTCAGTTAATGTTAAATGAAAGGTGACGCATATACACAGCAAAAGAATTTGTCCAGAGTGTTGCTCTTACAAGTTGATTTTGTGACGATGTCATGTATGTATTATTAAGAAAACATTACTCTTTTTTGTGGTCGTTTCTATTACTCTTAAAAAAATACACAAGATACGACGTGATCATAAACAAACGACAGGTACAAATACCGCCGTATCAATTTTTAAGAGTGTTTCAAATACTTGGATGTGAAAATGATTGGGTAAACAATCGATGTACGTATGGTTGCTGTGCACCGGTGCAGATCTCTGGCTTCCCGACGGATACCCGGTATAAAGAGTGGTATAACCATAAAGCACGATGTTAATTGTTAGTCACGCAATCATAGCAATTGCAAATGAAAATTCCATGAGAGTTTTTTCCTTTCCTCCAGTTATGCATAAAAGTTAAGAATGATGTTTTCTTATTTCATTCTTCTCTCTATTAACTGAAAACACTTAAGGTAGATCACCTGCTCAATTCCTGCTCAATTAACAAAAATTCTCTTTAATTTGAATTGAAAATTTCTTTATGTCAGAAATAAATTCGGAGAGGAATAAACTCCGTGTGAAATAAATTTCGTGAGAATATTCGAATATTATTTGTTTCCGTATTTGATAACTTCAACCCATCTGACCGACGCTTTGAGTTGTTGCAGCTTTTAACGAAAATAGGCGTTCAAATAAAAATCCATTTCATGCATTTCTTAATATTTTTAGTCAGTACAATCGACAAAAAGTGCCCTCAATCGAGGAATTTATGCACAAATATCAGCAAACTGGGCCTGCGGGAAATGAGAAAATACCTGTGCATGATCGCCCAGTTCGTTCTCAGAAAAACATTGCTGTCGTTCGCGGAAGTGTTGCAGAAAAAACGTCAAACTCGACTCGCCATCTTGTCACAAGCTAACGGACTTCTTGGTGTCAGAATTTGATAATATAATATGTGGATTCAACAGGAGACTATATACTTCAGAAAGCAGAGTACACTGAGTAGGCGGACTTCAGAGCACAGGCTACTCCCTGGAGGGCCAAGACCTAAACGACGACATAATTCGGCACATTAACTGCATTGAACCTCAATTATCTCTCATAGTCATTAAAAATGTGGACAATCGGATAGAGGTATACCACCGAAGCCGAAGCAAGCATTTTGCCCATATATTGTTTCACACATAATTGTCCTTCTGTCGTATTCTTCATTAAAATTAAGATAAGTCCCTGACATTTTGTTTCATTTACAGCCTGTTCAACGATATCGAATGAAAATGTATGCGAAAGAAAGCTAGTCACTCACATTCGAATCAACTTTGGTTTGTCTATCTCACTATTGTTCGTTCGCATGAACTTATGTATTTTAATTGAACTTTGACACATCGTTCTCATAGAATAAAGTTAGAAAAAACACAAATCAATTTTCTTTCGCCTAGAGTGCGAATGAACTTATCCGTTCGACATCGGCGAACTGGCTGTTACTATTAACTGAAGAATAAAATTCTAGTATTATTGTGTGTTCTTTATGTGCTCGTGTCGGTGCCTAAAGGTTTAATATGGCTACTTATTCTTGAGATTTCTTTCATATTCATATATTATGAACACATGAAGGCAAACAAAGTAATTAAGACAGCAGAAATGTTGGAAAACAAGAAAATTGCAGCAACTAAAAAAAAAAACACATGAAATAAAATATGTAAAACAATAGGTCCTGTATAATAAAATGGCTAAATTAAAAATGTAAAGAATGTAAAGTAGGCTGGTCTACAAACAAATAAACATACTCAGAAGATTATTAATCAAGCCGACAAAATCCTTCAACTTTAAACAAGCAAAATAAAATATGTTTTGAAAATCATAAGAGTTCTTTCATTGAGGAGTTGTTCATTTTAAGATTTATTAAAATTTTAATTTCAAGTTTTCTCAAGGAAGCCGAGATGAGAACTTGAAGATATATGGCTTTAATTACATATAAAATTTAATTGAAATATATTAATAGCTCGTTTTAATATTTAATTAATTATTCACTACAATTTACTTAACTTCCTGGTACTACAAGCTATTACAAAAAACTTGTTCTGAAGAGTGAAAATTCAATTCATTTGCGGATAGAATTATTATTAAAAAATTAAAAATCGTTACTAGTACTTACCAAAATTTAAGCGGCTTTCTCATTGGATAACTTCTCGATATGGTGTAACCTAAAAATAGATTTTGTAAAAAAGTAGCAAAGAAAATTTTTGATTAGTATTGCACTCCAAATGACAATATTTTTAAGGCTTAAATGCAGACATAAAGATAACTGAAAGCTTCAAAAACAAAATAAAAGATAAGCTGTAAGAGTGTTGTGTTATAATTTGGTGTGTTTTGCATCTCTGTTGAGTGGAGTGCTTACGAGCAACAATCGCAAGTTCAGCAACGCCCCTTAAACGGGCTAGTTTTGCTTAATTTTTATATTGCTTAAGTCAAAATTTAAGATTCGGCTGCAATTTTTGTTGGCATAATGATAAAATAAAATTTTGTAAAAACAATAAACGCCTCTTAAAACGCGGTAATTATTTTTTGTTTAAGATTTTTGTATAAAACTGAACATTAAAGCGGACTTCAGATATTCCCACTAACGTGTTTCTCAAAGAAATTTGTTGCAGATTGTTAGTATAAGAATAATTGAAAAATTTAGTATAGGAATAATTTCGGTATAAGAATAAATGAACGATATTTTGGTAGTTAGCTGTCAAACAGGTGAAAATTGAGAATTGATTCCTGGAATTCTAGTTTAATTTGAAAATGATTCTATATATTTTTTCAGATAAAAAAAAAAGCTAGAAAATAATGCTTTTTATTTGATCTTTGAACTCTTTTCCTCGACAGTGTTTTCAATTAAAGTACGTTAAAGGCCAAGTGGCACTACACTTTACGTAATACTCAAGCTTTTACAACGCAAGTATTAAATCAAATGTCAATCCAATTAGGAATATTCTCAGGGAATGTATTTCTCACGAAAAGTACTGTTTTTTTTTTTTAAGAGAAAAGCGAAATTATATTTAACTTGACCGTAGGAACTGAAGAGTTTATCTCCCTTTAGAGTTTTTCTTTTTTCTTGGACCAGTCCTCAGGGAATGGATGACCCCCAAATAGCACTGTATTGTACTACGAATATAGGTTGTGAGGAGGGGGAAAGAGGAAGTAGCGTTTGTGAACATTTTACTCGAACTTTCCAACGCTATAATAGACAGTTGTGAAAAATATTTACATCAGCACCTGCCTTGCGGCCTTATCTGATGATGAACCAGTTCTACGGAGTGAATTATTCACGATTCACCAGCGCCCCCGTGTGGCTTGCCAGGCACACACAGTTAGCAATTCTTGCCATATGAACAACCTCTTGTTAAGGAGTTCAGGCCTTCTATTCCCTCCTGTATGCAATTTCACAGCAAATAATGGAAGTCAAGGCTTAATGAGTGGTAAGCCGAAGGCCACTAAGAGCATCAGGCTTTAAACCAACCCAGCCGTCAACTATCACCACTGGTGATACAGATACAGATACCTGTACCTTACAGTACTGGTATCTGTTGTATAGGCAACAGACCCTCGGGAGTTTGTTAGTCGCCGAAAAAAGCCACGCCAAGGAATTATCAAGGATACTAACACACCCTTCCAGCGTTTTAGGTTTCAACCACAGCCAGAACGTTTCAGCCAAGTTAGGCACCTCAACTATGATTGGCCTGGGTTGAACTGCAAGCAGAACCACCCGGGGGCCATGCTGATGCCCCTTCTGCCAATTTATATCCTTGGTAAGTGTTTCGGAAGCCAACACAAGATAAGTCATGCGGCTTCCTAGAGTTTTATTTGCTACAACAGTAGCTTGATAGAGAAGGTCGTTGAGAAAAATAAGAAATAGGCTGGGAGAAAGAACGGAGCTCACCGAACCACGATTGCCAACCTTTGTGTTCCGACGATAATTATTCTTGTTTCACTTTTCAGTTTATATTTTAGCGCAGTTTTTTATGTTTCACTATTTCTTTTTTTAAATTTTATTTAAATTTATATATTCAACGTTTTCCTTTTTTCACACACTAATTATTTTTTTTCTTTGTCAATATTTTTCTGCAAGCTATTTCAGATAAATTAACGATAGTTTATCAAACTTGGAGATGATACTGAATTTAGCATGGTTTGCAACAAGTTTCAAAATGAACCTAATTGGTTCGCTCTCAAAATTTTGTGTGGCGGCTAATATTGGTTCAATTAAGATTGGACCCTGAATCACAAATGAGAGAGCGAACCTCGATTATAAATAAGCCTTCGTATGAATATGCTATAACACGTTGTGTTGATTACGAACTAAAAGAAATAAAATAAAACATTAGAAGGGAATGTGTTCTTTAGACGATACATCCTTGAAGTCATCCGTAGTTAAAGTGAAGTTAAAGTGAAAGATTCGGAATTTATGCCAAGTAGCACTTCTTCAATTTTCACAGACAGCCTAATTTTTTCAGCGTCGTCTTAATGCAGTGAAAAAAGTTCTATTCTTGCAGTTGTTTTGAAAACATTCAACGATAGTTTCTTTTTTAATTTCAGTTGAGATTTTATTCGTTTAAATGCAGTGAAAAAAGTTCTATTCTTGCAGTTGTTTTGAAACATTTGAAAACATGTTTTTTTATTTCATTTGAGATGTTATTCGTTGGACTAAAAAAAGTTTTTATCGTGTTTTAAATTTATTTATTTATTAATAAAATTTATTACCTTTTTTAAACCGATTTTTGTTAACTTCAATCAGTTTTCAGAAATTTTATTCCACTAATAAATTAAAATTCACGAAAGTACTAGAACTTAAACAGCATTGCATGCTTTTAGGCTTGTGAAAAATATGCGCAAAATATTTTCGTCTTTCTTAGAGCATAGGATTAAGTTAAGCAGAAATCTATATATGAAGAATATATAAGACATTTAAAGACATTGATAAAAAAAAGTTATTGCAAAGTACTAGATTATAAAAAAAGCTTGATTTGCAGCTGATTCTAAACTGCGATTGAAACCATTTTTGCTTGCGTATTTTTTTATTTTTTTCCTACTGCAGTAAAGAATTCCTGCAAACGTATTAAAGGAGAAAATTGAAAACTTCTTAAGGCATTCTTGAATTTTCTGGAATAGTCTACACGCCATTGAAGTCGGCTATATTTACCATATAATAGTGAGTTTAATACATCGCTTCGATTAAAAGATGCTTTGATAATTTGCCATTTCGATTCTAACTTAGACTTATTAAGCAGCTTATTAAGTGTTTTGTATTTTAAGCTGAAATTGTGATCGCAGATTATTTGTATTAGTAAGTATCTTCTGTTTTGAACAAAAATATAGTGGAATTGTATACTCATGTATGTATGTTAAAATATATGAAAGTAAATATTGAAGTGTTGTTGGTTAAATTAAAATATAAAAAATAAATTTTTTATCATATAAGACTTTCTTTTAAATATTACAAAAATATTTAAGCAGTTTTTGTTTTAGCATAATAATTTTTTTTTTGAATGTATTATTTTTCATATTTTTACTGTTTTTTTCTTTTTGTTTTAATATTTTTAATATAATTTTTTTCACCAATACCATTTTACGATATTTTACCCTTAAAAATTTTTGTGTTCATTTTTTTCGGTTTGACAAAAAAGACGACTTAAAAAGTCTGTTGCTATTTGGGCATGCATGTCGCCGTAATCATCATCGATAAAGTTGTTTTCGTAGCAGTTGTAGTTGCTTGTGTTGTTGTTGTTGCTGCTGCTGCTGTTGATGTTGCATTGTTGCAAGTAATGCGTATATGCTTGCGTTTCTTTATTATTATTTATTTTTTGGATTTATATATGTATACGCATTATACATTGCTAGAGCTAAAAGTTGCTGTCGCAAGTATATTTTGTTGTTATTGTTGTTGCAATGTATAGCAACACATTACTGCTGCAACACCAAATATACAAAGAACATATGCTCCATACTTTTAAGCATATTACAATGGCAGACACAAGCAAGCAAGCCAGCAAGCAAGCAAAAGCAACATTAACATCAATACTTTAAGAGAACAGCAACAGATTCCAACCAGTCAGCCAGCCAGCCAGCCAACCAACCAACCATCCAACCAACCGACCATTCTAGTCATTATCTGCACCCACGTTATACGAACCTAAAACCCCCTCAACTTTCCATACACACAACAACAATATCAACAGAAAAGAACTTAAATTAAATATTGCATACAATAACGTAAAAAATGTTGAGAAAAAAGAAAATTGGAAAAAAAGAAATTCATAAAATTATTTTGTTTTCGTTTACTCGCTTTGTACGAACATGTTGGTAAAACGTTGCTTTTGTTGTTGTCGTAGTAATATTGTTATTGTTTTATTGAGGGGGATTTTAGGGGGTCGAATATGGGCTTGCAGTTGTTGTAGTGGCGGCAGTAGCAGCAGCAAACGTAGAAACACATGTAAGGTGCATGATGATGATAATAATAAGCCGGCTGTAGACACCATGCTTTTTGTTAATTTTTTACTTTTTTTCGTTTGTTTTTCGTTTTCTTTTTTATATTTTTGCCATATTTATTTTGTTACGTTTTTCGCAATGATTTTTTGTTTTCCTTTTTATTAATTTACACGCCAGGGTGTTATAGCCGAATTCTGGAGTTTTGTTTTTGTTTACGTATGAAAACATATGATTAACAACACTTTCTTTTTTCACTTCATTTCAGATTTCTTGGTTTTATTTTTCAGAAAAAGGCGGTTGCGTTTGCTGGTTTTTATTGTAGTTAAATTATATCTTAAAATGATTTAATTTTACTAATCTTTGGAATAGTTATGCTTAACATATTAAAAGCATTGCCTGCTTTTAGGCTTATACGTTTAAAATCGTTAAGCCCTTGCACTTATTTTCGTTTTTTACTTTGGCTTTTTATGATGTTTTATTCATTTTTTTTGTTTAATGAAATTATAAGAAAAGTAATTGAAATATACAAATGCTTACTCTGTAAAGAGAAAAAAAATAAGGAAATAAATTAAAGGGTTTCCTCATACATACATATTTTATAAAAAAAAATAAGTAATCAAACTGAAACTTTTAAATAAATATAAAATTATTACGCAACCGTGTAACAGATTCCAACCACTATGCTATTAGTTATTAAAAAAATATATTTCTGTTGTCTCTTTGGGTCTTATTAGTATAAAAATTTTTTGATATTTTGCTATCGAAAAATTAAGTGCAACAATTATGCGGAATGGATAATAATATTTAACCGTGTTTAATTTAATCAATTAATCTAAATGGATAAATTTTAAGGTTTAATTAACAAATTATTCAAAATCAAAATTTTAATCATGATCAATTTAGTAATTTTTTCCTTAATTTTTGGGAGACTTTCTTCAAATTTAATTTATACTAACATATATTCGTAAATATTTGAACAGCATGGAAATAACACAGTGCAAAAAAATATTTCTTTATCTTGTATAATCATGTAGTAGCCAGCGTATTTTCTACATTATTTATGTGAAATAAAATAGATTCGTTTTATGTGATTTCCTCCTATTGAATGATGTATACTTTTAGGATTTATAAATTTAGGGAGTGGGGTGATGCTTACTCTTAGGGGTTACATAAGTGTTTTGATACCGCCCAATATACACTGAATTCTTTTACTGTTTACTTTTTTTATTTTCTATGCCATACTAATTTTACATATAATTACGTACTTCGAAATTGAAAATTAAAAATTCAATTTCTTTATAAAACTTTGTTGAAATTAAAATCACATTTAAAAATTTTCTGGATCGAGGTGAATATATCTAACCTTTACTTCCACATCACCTTAAATTTCTAACAAAAATGTAGACACTTTTCTTATTATTTTATTAAAAAAAATTAACAAATGCAAGGAACAAAATTTATAAATTAATATTTACATCGCTAGTTCTGAAACAGCAAACGCTGTTCAAACAATGTGGGCAATTAACAATATGCATATGTGATTCAATGTGTGAGGAATATAGATAGAGATTAATTAAATGATCGGTGGCTAAGTGGTTAGAGCAGCAGATCAGGATACATCATGACCCGAGTTCAAATCCGAAAATGGGTGCTGATGAGTAGTGTAGCGACTACGAAACAGCTAGTTGTCCCCCAGCTAAAGATTTGATTATTATTTTTCTTGTCTTCTTCAATTAAAAATTATTGATCATAGCAGATTTGTATTGTAAAAAATCCTTCTTAAGAAAGGAAAAACTTGAACTATAGCCCGTTGTACAAATGTACAAACCAAAAATTTTATTTAAAAAATTATAAAGTTCAACAAAAAATTCAATAAATTAAATTCATAATATTTTTTGCTAACAAAAAAAATTAAAAACTAGCATTTTGAAAGAAAACTTGTTATCGTATTGAGGCATATTATTAACAAAAATAAAATATATTCGAAAAGAGTTTTCATGAAAATTTGTAAGGAAATTTTGAAAATTTATTTTTTTTATAATTAATTCTTATTTTTGCAGCTAAAGATCGTTTTCGTTTTATATAAAAGTTCAACAGTATTTATTTTCGATATTTCGATAACAAGTTGTCATCATCATGAGGAAAATTAAAATTAATTT
This sequence comes from Thecocarcelia acutangulata, assembly GCA_914767995.1. NCBI lineage: Eukaryota > Metazoa > Arthropoda > Insecta > Diptera > Tachinidae > Thecocarcelia > Thecocarcelia acutangulata. The sequence goes on along the minus strand of OU612094.1, from coordinate 29,732,511 downwards.
AATAAAAGTAGAAAAAATATCAGTTAAAGTTCTTAATAAATATAAAGTATAGCAAAAGTTTGCCAGCCTTGCTGCAGAAAATTTAAAACTGTGCTTTTAGATTAAAAAAAAAAAAATAAAAAAAAATAGAAAAACAAAAGAAAAAAAAAAGAAAAGATTTATTATATAGAAAAGTTTATTTAGTTTATTTTTATTAACTAATAGCGTTCCTAGAATGAAGATTTTTGAAGATCTATTTCTCGAAATTAAGATTTTTGCGATTTGGTTCTGTCAAGTGTGAACTGTCAATCATCTAAAGAAATTAATTTTTTCGTAAAATGAGCCTTGATATAATTTTTAACTCTTCATTTCAAAACTTTAATACACTACACACCTATGGGTAAATCTAGAAAAAGGTCCACCAGGGCAAAAATTAAAAGTTATTAAACATAATTTTTTTCCGATAGTTTAATAGAGAAATACTAAAATTTTATTAATTAAATCAATTTAGCCATAATATTTTCAAATAATATGAATAATCAGACGGCTGTTCTGCTCAAAAGCAATTTCTCATTTCTCACAATAATTTTTTGCAAGTTTTTTTTTTATTCGAAAACTGCACTCATTTTCACATGACGGCGATAAAACAAAAGCAGCAACTGCATATTCACAAAAGAAAATATTAAATTTAATTGCCAATTTCACGATAACGAAGCTGTTCGTATTTCTAAAATTAAGACATTTTTTACGGAAGTGAAAATTTTTCGACAAAAATCTCTCTCATCATTGATAACTACTAACATTGATATTTATAAACATCTTATTTTTACCTTTTCTAACTGCCTATATGTCAACATTTTATTAAGAGCCACTTTTATCATCAGCAGACTTGAAAAACTTTGAAAAATATTTTCACACATTTAACTATCTACCTGGATCACGATGTCGCTTTATAAACGCTTGTCATAATTTTTAATGTCAAAAACTCTATTCGAATACCGTTTATAAGCTGCATTTTTTCCTTGAACTTGTATCATCTGCCTTGTTTACCTCCGATCTATCTGTTAGTTGTATAATAGTTGACTGTAAGTCACTTATTTTTTATATAAAACATTAGCGAACGGTAACGAAACGACATCGCGAGTCAGGCAGTATATATCCCATTATTTTGATTAAAGTAATGAGAATTAGAAAAGCAAAACGTTCTAGTAGTTTCTTTCTACATGCGTTTTTACTTTCCTTATCACCTTCTAAGCAAATGAGCAACCATGGGTTGAATTTTTTTAATGGACATTTTGTTTTTTCAGCTTTAGTTAACTGAAAAGTTTTGATTTATAATAATAAGTTAAAAGTAATCTGGTCATAACACATTTTGAAAACCAAAGTACAAATACAAAAATGCAAAGGCGGAAAACATTTAGTTAATTCACAGTGATTAAAAGAATAGGGGTTTCCGCTTTTTATTAGTTTTTTTTTTAAATTCAAATATTTGCAAATTTTTAAAACAATTTGAATTTTTTAATCCGCTTTCTTTAGTTTTTCGGTGGTTTTGGTTTTTTAGTTAAAGTTCCACACACCCACTTGCACATGTACATGTACATATATGTGCACATTTATAATCTGTTTTTATTTAATTATTTAGGGTGGCCTTTAAAGTCAAATTATTCATTAAAGAGATTTGGTGGAAACTTTAATTTTCAATTCTGAGTACTGTGTTTCTATTTCGGAGCTTTTGAAATTCGAAGAAAAAATTCGAATCTTTTTTCAAACAAGAGTTTAATGATAAAAATATAAAAGCTGTTATAAATAAAATATGCAGATAAAGCGTGTGATATAAAGATAAAAATTGTACAATTATAAAATTACATCTACCCAAAATCTAGTACATTCGAAGGAAAATCTTCAAAAAATCTTTACCGGGAACACTTCCATTTTTTACATCTAACAGGATTTCATTTTCATAAAATCTTTTTTGCAAGGGGTTCAACACCAACAACTATATCACAATGAATTCATCATGTAAAAGTATAGTGTTTTTGATTGCAGCGTAGTATTTTAAAGAATTATTCTTAATAAAATCACAGTTGTGTAATAGATGGTAATAGTGACAATTTCGATTTCATTTACTAGTTTTGGCCTATACGAGTAACAAGCTCGAAAAAAATCTAATAAATTCTCTAAGCTTTGATTTCAATGCTCAACAAGTTACTGAATATTTTAAAATAAATTCTGGATTTTGTGAAACGTGTTCATTTTTGTAAAATCTATGTTTGCCTTTATCATGTTTGAAGTAACTTGTTTATTTAAAATTATTTTTAAAATATTTGAAACCTTATCGATTGCTTAAATTCAAGGTAATATTTGTGGTGATTTTGAATCAGTATAGTAGTCCATCTCACTATTGGCGTAAAGTAAAAATATATTCCACTGTTTTGTGAATGCAATGATGCAAGCCCATTTGCACAAGCTTGTGAATAGGGCTACTATGCATGAGAAATTTGGTATACGCCAACGACAGTTTTGTAATAGATTATAGAGTTTTAGTTTTTTTTTTTATTAATCTGTCGTGGGTTAATGTTAATTTGCCAATTATAATACATATGTACACTTTATCCCATAATTTTTTTTTTTGGAAATTTACTGAATAATTCTAGTATCATAAGTCATAACTACGGTTAGAAAAAATAATAATAAAACTTACTATTTTTGCTGCAGGAGTAAAAATTGACTTGCTGAAATCTGTAGCTATAGAAATTTTTTATTTTCACCATTCGAAATTTAAACATTAATTTTGTTTCGATGTTTGACTAATGCCCGGAAGGAAAAATATTAAAGAAAAAGCCTTTAGTTTTGGGAAAAACTGTACATAGAAGATAACAGAATTAGGTTATATCTTTATAATAAGCTATGAAAAGTTACCTTTATAGAAGTACTCGTATTTGTTGTTGAAAACTTATAAAACTGAAAACTCCAAAAAAAAAAAAAATATATATATTTTTTGCCGCTCAAAAAATATAGATTTTTTTATCACAAATGTTGTTATTCATAAAAGACACAGAGCTTAAAGAAATTTCTTTTTGCAAAAAAAAAACTTTTTTGCTGAAATACGTATTTGATTGAAAATATAAATGATCACCATTCGGACTTTGAGCACCATTTTTGTGTTGCTTGCAATTCTTATAATGCACAGAATGAGAAATTGTGAGATGAAAGCAAACACTGTACGAGTACAAAGAGAAGCTGGCAAAATTAGATTATTCTATTTTTGTAATAACTCATGAAAAGTTTATAAAAGTATTTGTTGTCTTTTCTTATATATATTTTTGAATTCTCGAATTCTTTCAATAAAATGTTTCTATATATGCAAAAGCAAAGCTAAAGTTGAAAAATTATGAAATTGAGAGCTCAAAAAAGACTCTTCCTGACACTCTATTTGAATAACTTTAGTGTTGTGAGCTGCTGGTGGAACCCTTACCAAATTTATTGTTTGATCATCACATGACAATTTAGTATGAGCCATTAAGGGGGGTTACTGAATCATAGTATATAAAGAATGTAAATATGTATGAACAATTGCAATATGTTGAATTACTATATGAAATAAAACGGCTCAAAAATTACCAGTCAAAGCATACTAATTTTATAATTTTTATCGTTTGAGATTTTTGCTTAAAATTTCATTTAACATCAACCAAATATCTGTTCTATTTTAAGCAATTGAAACTCTAATAACTTCGTGAAAATCATTACGAAACATTTATTATACCTTTCTTGTGATGGAAGGGTGGATCATCAATTCGTATAGTGCTACAAAGCATGGTTTGCTCCAGAAATAAAAGTTCGTGTCGTTCTTGATTGAATTATAAGTTATAACTTTATTGAGAGTTTAACAAAATTCAAGTTATTTAGGGATTGACTGCCTTTTTGATAAAATTTTTTTCAAGTTTATTAAGTCAGTGCAATAACTGATTTCTCTAAAAAATTTGTACAATAAGAGCGTAATAAACTTGAAAAATTTTTATAAATAAGGCCGTGAATATTTTGCTGTTTCAAGCTTTCAAAATGTTATAAAAATGTAATAAAACATGTTTTTTAAACTAGATAAAGTTAGCTACTGCTATTCGTTAAGATACATATTTTGACAAAGCTTTTTGTAGTTTTATTAATCTCTTTTGACATTTAATTTCAACAAATACAAATTCAGTTAATTTCAAATAATTTCGATAATTTCAAATAATTGTAAAAACTCAAACCGAGTTTGAACACAATTTTTTATCACATATGTTATTATACATAAAAACCTAGAGCTTTCAAAAAAAAATTTTTTTTTGCTGCAAAAATAAACATTTACTTATTTGTTGTAATTCGTATTTTATTGAAAATATTAATGAACACCTTTCGGACTTTAAGCATCATTTTTGTCTTGCTATTCTTATAATGCACATAAAGAAAAATATTGAGATAAAAGCTGTATTATTGTACAACAAAGCTAGCAAAATTAGATTATTCTATCTTTGTAATAACTCAAGAAAAGTCACCTTTATAACAGAATTTGTGGTCTTTTTCTGGATCTTTTTATAATTCTCGTATTCTTTTTTTTCTATTTTCTTCTTATGCTTTTCAAAAAAAACTTTTCTTTATACGCATACAGTGCAAAACTAAGGTTGAAAAGCGCTTTTGGCACTCAAAAAAATACAGATATTTAATCACATATCGTTGGTCTCATGTAGAAAGGCCCTAATAAACATAATGGCAATTTTACAGGAGAAGAAAAGATAGTCTAAAATCTAAAAGTAACTTTGTTTTGTCTCAAATGCTTGTAAGAGCGATATGTACGAAGTTATTTAATTAAATCTTTGTGCCACTGTGTACTTATGTGAAACGTATTAGAATCCCTAAAAAAGCTCAATTCAGGGAAAATGCGAGTTAGAGACCAACGACATGTTGTTATTAATTAACACCATAGAGATTTCAAAAAAAATAAATAAAATTTTTTCTTGGCTGCACAAAAGCAAATTTACTTATATGCTGAAATCTGCATTTTATTGACTATATATATTGACTATATATAAAAAATCCATTCGGATTTTAAGCATCGTTTTTGCTTTTTTTAAAATGCATAGTATGAAAAATATTGAGCTGAAAGCTATACATTTTTGCAAACACTATTCTAAGAGAGCAACATAATTAGATTCTTTTATGTTAGGTTGTGTAGGCAGGCCGCTGGATTGTGGTATATCTTAGGTTCTGCAGCTCACTTGGGTTCTAAATTGTTTCATTTGTGAGATATTTACAACTCATAAAAATTCATCTTTAAAAATTTTTTTTTTTTAATTCTCGTATTCTTTTTTATCTTTTTTTTTGTAACCATTCAAAACTATTTTCTTCGTATGTTTATCACAAACAATTTTCTGTTTACGCATTTAGTAAATTATTATTAAACACAATATTTATTATAAATATAAAGTCCCTAAAACTAAATAATATTTGAAATCAATACTTAAAGACGAGATTGATTTTCAAAACCAAAAATTTTTTTCTTGTTACAAAAACTTCCTGTTGCTGCAAAAATAAAAATTTTGTTATTTTCTTAAAGCCATTTTTTATTGAAAATATAATTGAACACCATTGAGACTTTAAGCATCATTTTCATCTTGCTGGTGTTACAACACAACGAAACATATTTACATAAAAGCTGCAAATTTTTACAAACACTACTCAAAGAGGGCAACATAATTAGATTTTTTTTATGTTAGGTTGCGTAGACAGGCTGTTAAACTCTGGTATATCTTAGGTTCACCAGCTCACTTGGTTCCTAAATTGTGCCTTACAACTCATTAAAATTCATATATAAAAGTCTACATAATTTTTTATTTTTTTTTTTTGAATTCTCGTATTCTTTTTTCTTTTGTTTTTTTTAAACTATTTTTTTCACAAAAAGTTGTCTATTTAAGCATTTAATAAATTATTTTGAAAACACAATATTTGTTATCAGTCTAAAGTCCCGAAAAGTACTCGCAAATAATATGTAAAATTAACACTTCAAGACGGGATTGTTTTTCGATAGCAAAACTTATGTTACACAAGAACATCCGGAGCATTTTCTCACTCTTGAAAGAAACATTTTAAAATAAACTACTTTTAAAATAGGAATAAAATTTAATTAATTACCATAAAATATTATAATGAAAGCAATAAATTAACAAGTTAATCATGAAAAAAAAAATAAATATTTGATTTAAAAAATCTAAAACTTCGGGACTAAAATTAACTCTGCATAATTTTATTAATTTTGAATTAGAAAAAAAAAATTGAAAAGATATAGAGAAAACTTTATTTGTGTTAAAAAATATCAAAATGTAATCACTAAAATTAAAAAAAAAATTTAATTTAGTTTTATTTTTGGTAAAAAAGATCAAAAATTTATACACTAAAATTAATTTAAAAAAATTAAAATTAGAATTTAGTTTTCTTTGTTAAAAAAAATTTCAAAATTTATTCACTAAAATTAATTAAACAAAAAATTTTAATTTATTGTTTAATTAAAAAAAAATTTTAATTTAATCACTAAAATTAATTATTTCTTTATATGATGTTATTCATTTATAATTTTTTTTAAAAAATATTAAAATTTCATTAGTTTTTTTTTGGAAAAGACTAAAATTAGTTGAACCGCAAAAATATATTAAAGTTAAAAAAATTTATTTAGTTTTTTTTTTAAACACGTGAACAATTTTTATTGTTATTTAGTTGAGGGATTTAACAATTTTTTTAAATTTTTTGTATATTTTTATAAATTTATCTTTTTTATTATTATATCATATGTTTTTATTATTTTTTATAAAACATATTTTTGTTTTCTTTTTATTTATCTAAAATTTTTTTCTTTAAGCGGCACTTAACAATTTTTTACACTTAAATTAAAACAATTAATTTAAAATAAATAAATTTTTTTAATATTATTTTTATACCATGAAGATATTAATTAAGAACATTATCCATTGACCGTTAATAATCTTAAGCCATTTAATTTGTTAGTTAATGTCGTTTAATATTTTTTTTCTTTGTTTTGCAAAATCATAAAGAAATGTTTACACAAAATGATTTTTTTTTTTAATTTTTTCAATACTGAATTTTTTTTTCGAATTTATTTATTTAGTATCTTGGAATAATTTTTTTGAAGATTTTTTTTGTTGTTGTTTTAAATATGAAGATTAAAGCGCGTAAACACGTAACGAAACGTTCGCTTGACCTAAGATGAATAACTCTTAAGATGTTTAAGACATGTACTTTTATTTTGAATATATATAAATATATATATATATTTAAAATATATATATTATATAATTATATACATACATACACACAAATTTATATAAGTAAACGAAGAAAGAAAAGTGTATGCTTTCTTGTGCTTGTTCTTTAGTGCTTAACATTTCTATGTGCTTCTGTATTAAGAGAGTACAAAATTTTGTTATATTTTGTTGTTGCTTTTTTTTGTTAAAATATATTTGATTTAAATAATATATGTATGTATGTATGTATATATATATATTTATATAAAATATATATATAATATAAATGAAAATTACGAGAACTCACGCCAAAAGTAGTCGAAGCTAAACTAAAACTAAATAAATGTCTAATGGTCACAATGAGTCTTCTTCGTATGTCGGTGTCTTGCATTTGGTCTTGGTCTTCTACTTAGGGTTTCGTTATTTTATTGCTAAAAATGTTGTTGTTGCTGTTGTTGAAGTATATCTAAGTGTGCACAAAAATATATTTTAAAAACATTCTTACACACACATATACACACACAGACGTTAACGTGCTTGCACATAGAGTTGTGTGTATGTGCACACTAATACATAGAAAGAGATTTATAAAATGTTGGCATATTTACTTGTGTGTGCCAACACAATAACAACACTACAACAAAATACTAAAATAATAAGGCAAAAAGGCAAACAAGCCAACAAACAAGCAAGCAGGCAAGTAAGCAAAACAGCCAGAAAGTCTGACAGACAGACGGCAGGCAGGCAGACAGTTTGTTAGTTAGTTAGTTTAACCAACAGCCAAACAGTCAGCTACACATAAAGCCAGTTTACATTCAACAAGACGGCAGGGATCGAGTAAGATACCAGTATGTTTGTTCTTTACTCTGTTCGGTTAAATGTTTTACAAACCCAAAATATCTTGATAGTATTTTACAGTACGAGGGAGGCGGCAGGGCAAGTACAATGTTAAAAGATACATTTCGTTGCGGCTGATGTTGGCAAAAACCAAAAAAAAAAAAATGAAGAGGAGCAAGGCAACCAACATACAGCAAATAAGCAACATCTCATAAGGTTAGATAATATACTTATGCAAGTATGTGTGTGTTTGTATGTATCTGTGTGTAATTGCAATCTTCTCTGCTTTAGTACAAAATATAATTTTGGTGAGTATATGTAAAAAAAACAGCAACAACAACAACATTAGTCTCTTAACATGGCTCAGCAGCATCTTTCTCATTTTGAGTTTTATTTAGTTGATTATAATATTTTCTATAATATTAAACAAATTCACTCGTCTTGTATCTGGCTGCTGTTATTGCAACAACTATACTATCTACAAGTTTGTTTTTTTTTGTACATAAATATGCCACAAAAGTACTTGCAGTTTGCAGCAGCTAACATCTTTAAAGCAGCTCTTATACAAAAAACACAGCAGCACTCACAAACACACAAACACACACACACTTATACACTCATCCCCACACAACAATATTATTTATAAAAAACTAATCTATTTCTATATAGATATAATATTTTTATATGTATGAATATTATTATGTTTATGTATTAAAAGCATATAATTTTCTATACAAGTCTTGGTTTATATATAGCAAATTATTTTTCTCAAACAAGTGTAGTTGTGTGTAAGAAATAGCAGAATATAATGCGCAGTTGTATAAAAACATCACACACACACATACACACACACACACACACAAAAGCACACAAGGAAATCTTCATTCATATATTAGTAAAATTGAAAAGACGAAGACGTTACGAACTATAACGAAGTAGCCATCAAGTATGACCATACACTTGCACGTAAACGTTTATTGTAGTATTAGTAGTAGCAGTAGTATTAGTAGTAGTAGTGGTAGTGCTTGTAAGGCAAAATCTGAGAGCATAGAAACTACTTCGAGTTTATGTTTCTAACATTACCAAACAACAGCAATAATGTAATAAATACATGTGTGTGTGTGTGTGTGTGTGTGTGAGAGTGTGTGCTGGCTGTAATGCATTATTTTATAATTTTCTTCTCATAATGTAGGTGTTAAATATAACAGCATCTTTTTTGTGTGCACTGCTGCTGCTGCTGTTGTTGCTGCTGCTAAAACAATTTGCTGGCGTTTTGGGCCAAGAAAAAGAGGAGTACAACATTTGACTAAGATAATATTACATTGCCAAAGAGGAAATGTATTTTTAAAGGAGCAATAAAAAGGAAACGGATGTTATGCGTTTCAGTAGAACAGCAGCAAGCTGGCGTGTTTCAACAACTGGATGTCAACTTGTTTTTACATGATTTTACGTTTTCACAAAATTGCATTATATATATTTATATCAATATTATTTTTGCTTTTCTTTCACAGAGGAAGTCGATCGACAAAACTATTAAATAGCGGGAAGGAAGTGAAAGAAAACTGCAAACTTAAGGAATTAAAAACAAAACGGGTAATAAACAAAAATAAAGTATTAAATAAATCAATTTGATGCTACAAATTTGATCAATAAAAACATTATGCGGGTATAGAAATAAAATGCATCGCATATACAATCCATTGTACGTTATTTGCCTCCTTCTTCAGCTGACATTAACGTAAACAACGTCAGAAGTTGTTACAAATAGTACTTTGTTAAAGGATAGAAAATCATCCGTTTTTTATTTTATATATTTTGACTAAAGTCGTTTGATAAATTTTCGGGCACAGCACAAAAAAACGAACACATTTTTTTTCTGAACGAGAAACTAATGAGAAAATTCCATATAGCAAGAAATCGGTTTGACTAGAAAATTTATGTAAAAAGCACTAATTAACACTGACTAGCAACTCATCTGGAAAATTTGTATAAATGTCACTCATTTTTTTGAGTGATTTTCATATAAATTTGTTAGACAAGTCCCTCATCTTTGTTTTGTGAACAGCACATAAATATTTTTGTTTATTTTCGTAAAAACTTTTAGCCAGAAATCGAACATTTTTATGAAAAGCACTAAATATTTTTGTTTTTTTTGTGTAAAAATTTTGGAAACAAATCATATGCTTGTGTTGAGATAACATCGTATAAGTCAAAATATATGTGATGTTTCCACATCACAAGCAAGCGACTTGCCAAAAAATTTTTTATGCAAAGCTCTCAACTTTTAAAGTAATTTCTATACAAGACAAGTTGATTCCTGTTATGTAAAAATATCACACAAATATAAAATAAAAAAAAAAAACTAATGTAGGGTTATCGCACACAAATGAGTGATATGTATAGAAAATTTCCATGAAATTTACTCAACATTTTGAGTGCATTTCATACACATTTTTTTACTTTTTATATATTTATATTTTTTAAACGAGAAACTAATGCGAATTTTCGGCAATACAAACAAACCACTCTCGACTGAAATATTTGTATAGAAATCATTAAAAAAATTGAGTAAATTCCATAGAAAATTTTTTGATAAGTTGCTTGCTTGTAATGGGAAAACCTAACCTAATAAATTTGATGTGCCCATATCAAATTCAAGCGACTTTTCAGAAAATTTTATATTAAAATCACTCAAGTTTTTGAGTACTTTCTATATAAATATTTCAAACAAGTTGATTGCTTGTTATGTAAAATCTCCAGATAAATATAAAATATAAAAAGACTAATATGTTGTTTATGGGACACGAATGAGTTATAGGTCTAGAAAATTTTTGTGAAATGTACTCAAAATATTGAGTGTATTTCATAAATAGGTATTTATTAGACATATCACTAATTTGCGTCCCATGAACACCACATAATTCATAGTTAAAGGTTGCTCAAATTTAATACTTTTCGTTGACGGAGAAGTACGGAGCAAATCTTATAAGACTACATGTATCTCAACTTAGCTCAGTTGGAAAAAGCAACGAGTTCTATGTGCTCTGGTTTTGATAAGCTACATAAGGTTGGTGCTGAGTTGTGAATAACACCTGCTGATAAAAATCAATTTCATAAGCCGCCCAGACCTTAAGAGCACTATAATTAAAAAACCTTAATGAAAAATTGTGGTAAACACTTAAGCATTTTATTAAACTTGTCAAATATCAAAGCTATTTATTTCTTAGCGGTTTTGGTGGAATGGAGATTTTCATTTCATTTTAGTTTTATATTTTATTTTAATTTATTATATGATTGTGATTAAGCCTAACACAACAAGATGAATATCTTATAAATGAAAGTGTTAGTTACTAAATCAGAAATGTACATCGAACACAGACATCGAACTTGTCTAGAAAAATTGTATGAAAGTCACAAAATTTTTTGAGAGATTTCCATATAAATTTTTTTAGACGAGTGCTTGTCTGCGTTCTATGAACAGCACATTAATCTTAAAATCAGATAAAGTGAACTGGAAAAAATGTGTACAGCTCTTTTTTAAATTTGTTTAACATTGTTGAAGTTTCGAATTGTCTCGGTAAAGAATTCCAGATACTATTGTCATGAATAAGAAACTGTCTTTGGGACAAAAGTGACTTATCTTTCTTGCATGTCTTCCTTCCTTCTGGCAAATTGAATTCTAATGTACAAATAGTTAGGCTGCCTAAAGGCATAGGATAATCCTATGCAAAAATAGTAAACATTTAACTTTTAATATATTCCCAAACCCATTTTGAAATATCTAATAAGCGAATACTGAAATATGCTCATCACGCCTTTTAAGAAAAACACATCGTGCTATAGTGTTATAAGCAACTCTAAGTTTCCGTTGACTTTCGCTATCACGGTTTGCGTAAATTTCACAGCATTGAATACTGTTTAAGAAGACAAAATATAAAACACAAAGTATTATTCTAAGCTGTATTAAAAAACTAAATTTATACAATTATATTCAATGTTTGAAAACAAGATAACACCTCTAAAATTAATAAAATTTTATGAGTATTTTTATAGAGCACCTAAACAATGGCTACAAAATGTTAACATTTTTTCATGCTGGGCTCACACTTTTGCTAATCACATCAAATCTTGGCGTTATATAATTTTCTGATACTTTTTTTTTTATATCAACAAGTATTAAAAGCTTCTAGTAAATAAATTTGCTTAATTTTGGTTTAAAATTATATTTAATATGATTTGAAGCCATGAAACGCTAATGAATTCAATTTGTATTCATAGTAGTAATAAGTTTGCTTCATTGGTGATTCATGTTATTTTTAACATGTTTTCATGTTAAAACAACATTTTCTTTTAACTGTATTTCTGCAATATGTGTTCCAAACACAACCAAGCTGAATTAATGTGAAGCTTCCTAAACACAAACAAGCCACTGGTCTGAAAAATTTTATAGAAGTCACTCAAAAAATTGAGAACTTTTCAAAAAAGAAAAAAAAAAAAGAAAAAAAATAAGAAAAACAATCTAGGCAATTCGATTGCATGTGATATAGCAACAGCTCTTAAATATGTCACAATTTTATTTACGCTTTGGTAGTATGTGTTCAAAAAAAAGCTTGAGATTTTTAACATAACCTGTTTTTCAAATATATGATAATAATTTTGCCCAATGTATGTTTCTAATGGTATTTTTCTTTGACTCAAATAAAATTATTATGTCTGAAACATTTGCGCTGAAATTACTTTAAAAATTATGTGCCTTTCATATAAAATTTCTAGACAAGTCACTAAAATTAGACTTGTGATATGGAGACATCACAATAATTTCTAATATTTCACAGTAGTTTCCAATACAAGTGGGTAAAAAATATATTTTTTATTTTCATATTTTAAGAAATTCTTTCAAAATGGCCAATATAAATAATAAAATACTAAAAATCATATTTTATTATCTTATGATTTTAGAATAATAAATAAAATAGTAACTTGTAAGCTGTTCATAGAACACAGACGAGCACTAGTCTGAAAACTTTTATATGGAAATCACTCAAAAAATTGGGTGACTTTCATACAAATTTTCTAAACGAGTTGCTAGTCTGTGTTCTATGAACAGCACGTTATATTGTAAAATTAAAAGAAAACAAAATTATTTGAAACTCATTTTTTTAAACTAATTGACGACAAATCAAAAAAATTGTTGTAGAAAAAATAACAAAAATTCACAAAATCGTTTACATATATGTGATGTTTTTATGAGACAACCAACCGACTTATCAATATATTTGATATGAAAGCACTCAATTTTTTTTTATTGTTTTTAACACAATGCTCAGTGTCTTAGTGTTCTTGCTTGTGTTGTGGAAATTCCAACTTTAAAAAGGTGTGCAGAAACAGTCTCATGTGGTTTTTATGAGACGCAAATAAGTGATATGTCTAGAAAATGTGTATGAAATATATTCAATATTTTTCGAGTGTATTTCATGCAAATATTCTAGACGTATCACTCATGCGTGTCCCATTAATAAATTATTATATTATTAAATAATTTAAGTTGTTTATTTTAAAATTTAAATGTTAAAGTAGATAATTTTAAATTGAGTAAATTTTGAAAGAAAAAAAAGTTTTTATGCTGTTCATAGAATACAGACGAACAACTCGCCTAGAAAGTGTGTATGCCAGCTACTCAATTTTTTTTGAGTGATTTCCATATACATTTTTTAGATGAGTGCTTGTCTGTGTTGTATGAACAGCACATTAAGATACTAAAACTGCAATACTTTTTAAGAATGCAAAAAATAAATATCTAAATAAAAATAGCAAAGAAAACACAATTTACATCTTGTTTCTGTTTTTCAAAACAACATTGCAATTTTAATCTATATAATTAATGGGCAAACATGTTTTTAATATCCCTCTTTAGGCCTTACTACAACAACGATTTTGAAGTGATATGGCTAAAAAGCTTTTTTTAGGCAGATAAGCACAATCTGAAGTTTAATCAGTTCTGGTCAGTATTTTTTGAGCAATACGGCTATCAAATTATTACCAACACTAACAAAGAAAATAAGTGTATTTGTTCGACTTGGCTATAAGTGAAACAAAACAGTGTGGCCAAATATGAGTAAAGAACATATTAGTATGTATACACATATGTGGGTTTTCACGGTTTCATTGGATTTTATATGAGAGCTGTAATATAGAATACTAGTATAAATAAACCTGTAAAAGTCCAATTGCATTATTTTTAATCACTTAAGAACTTAAGGAAGGAAAACTTGGACAAATACACGTTGTACATAAGTTCAAAAACCCAAATCTAATTTAAAAATTACAAAAAAGTTCAACAAAAACATCAATTAATTAATATTTACATCTCTGGGTTCGGAGAATTACTAAAAATACATACACATGTATGTATGTTAATTATAAAAAATATATACCGCTTTTTGGGAGACAGCAAAAGCTGTACAAAAAATGCGGGCAATATACAAAATGCAAATGTGATTCAATGGTACGATGGCTAAGTGGTTAAGGCAGCCGTTCATGATGCGTCATGACCCGAGTTTAAGTCCGAATGTGGGTTCTGATGAGTAGTGTAGCGACTACGAAAGAGCTAGTTCTCCCCCAGCTAAAGGTTTGATTATTATTTTTCTTGTCTTCTTCAATCAAAAATTATTGATCACAGCAAATTTGTATTGTGAAAAGTCCTTCCTAAGATAACTTAAGAAAGGAAACACTTGAACAAAACCCCGTTGTTAGAATGTAAAAGAAACAAAATCCAATTTAAAAATTATACAACAGTTCAACAAAAACAGCAATAAATTAATATTTATAATATCTAAAATGGTTTGCCAGAGCTCATTATTTGTCTTTAAAAACTACTTTAAATACAGGGTGTCTGGTGGCAGGTTTATATTTTTAAACTTAAATAAAAAATATAATAATTGACATCAAGTTTTCTTAAGAACATTGAACAATAGTAAGAAAATGCGAATTTAATTTTTTGAACGAGTTTTCCATCGCGCTGAATACACTCTGTTTTCTGAGAATTTTCGAAAAAAATGGTCCAACTATCTCATAAGAGGGTAAGACACACCAAAGAGTTGCCCTGTGAAATTGCAATGATTTTTGATATATCAATACAGGGTTGCGGGTTTTTGGAATCCATTAACGGCAGTTTTGTTTAGTGACGTGACCGTTTAATTTAAAATGAGCCCAGTCGCTGCAAAAAATTGGATTTATATTGGGAAAACACTATAGCAAACATGTCTCCACAGCAAACGGGCGATGCTCTTTCGACCCTTGCAACATCGTGAGTGACTAATAGTCGTATTTAAAAATATAAATTTACCACCAGACACGCTGTTGAAGTATATGAGCAGTCGTAGAATAAAACATGCTTGTTTACCCAACTTTTTTTATGTTCACGAGAAGATGATTTTGGACTTTTTTTTTATTACCTTACCTTATTTTATATAAAAACAAGGTTTTAGAACTTCTATCGAATCACAAAATAATATGTTAATATAAAATTTTATTAAACCTATGCATTGGTTTACATTTTATTCTACGACTTGTTATATTTACAATCATCTATTGTATGTGTGGATGTAAATGTTTTTTGCTCAAAATCTATCTTAAATAATTTTAAAAATATGACGATTTTTTTTTCATGCTAGATAAAAATTATAGTAAAAATAAAATCAATACGATTTTTGTCTGAAAAATATCTTATATATTATACACATATATTCATGTATATATAACCTTGTACGAGTAAATTTTGTTTAGATGTTGTTGAGAAAAAAAATCTCGTTTTCGTTCAGTAATTATTTTTACCAAACTTTTGTTTGATTAAGCTAATCAAGATATATATAGATCCGTGTTTAAAGAATTTACTAACTGATTTAGCGATTTTTTTTTTTTTTTTGTTATTGAACACGGAAGAAGTTTTTTTTTGTGAAAGGTTTTTTTGTAGACATTTTTTAGGTCATATTATATATTATAAGTATTATTTTGAAAAAAAAAAAAAAACAATAGACCTTTATACTATAGAAAAAAAATTTAAAAAAATGTTTTTTCAAAATTTTAAAAAATATAAAAATGACAAATAATTTAAATGACAAATAAATTAAAATTTTGCAAAATTTGTGTAAAGAAGTTTTTACGGAAAGGAAGAATGTCTCTTTTCTTCACATAAAAAAAAAGTAAAATAAGATAAAAAAAAATTAATTTTTTTTTTAACTGCGAAGCTTTTTTGCTTGTCAGCAGTAACACCCAGGGTCTGTGGCAGGAATCGAACCTACGACTTCGAGACTGTTGGTCGAGTACTCTACCAAATCAGCCATCGAGGCACCCTAATAAAAATAAAAAAACAAAAATAAAAAAAATAAAACAATAATAATAACAATAAATATATAAATATATTTCACCATTTTACAACTTAGTCGTTTTAGTTATCGTTTCAAAGTAACAAGACAATTTTTTTTTTGAAATAATCCTCCATATTCAAAAGGCGTCATCGTTATTACATCAATACATCATCATAAACTCTTGATAGCAATTAACTCGTTTTCGATAGCAATTATCTGTTCTTTGATTGGCCTTCGATACGAGTATTTCATAGACCTAAACTATAGATAGACACTGTCAACATTATTCAATCCTTGTGGGCAACGAGTAAATAAATACCAAATTTTTTACATCGTCTTCAAGTGACTACGATGACGCCTCAGGGGAATATTTGTGAGACAAATTTGATCGGATAATTTGGTAATTTTATACTAAACAGTAGTACAAAAAAAATATATATGGTATTTGGCTTAGAAGTTATTATTTTTTATATATAAAATTATCATTACTTTTAGCTTTTCTCAAGTTCTGTTTTATAGAAATAAAAGTGATTATACATTAGCAATAGTATTTTATTATATTAGAAAACTCTTTATATTGTTGAATTGTTGTTGTTGTTAAATCGGATAAGCAAAATTTAAATAATAATTTATAGTTTTAAGTAGTCTAAATCCTGTGTTGTATATCCTGTGATATGAAAAAACGTGAAGGCCCAATGAAACTGACAAAACTGCACAAAATTATTTTTTAAAAATAAAATTTGTTTGTTTCAGAAAAGTTTATTTTATCTATTGCAAAACTAGCCAGATTCCAAGATTCTGGTTAGCTTTCTTTTGTATAGCTTCTTCAGGCCTAATAATATTTATTTATTTTCAAAAATTAAATATTAAATTAAATAAAAATTTTATTTGGCCTGAAGAAGCTATCCAAAGGAAAGCGAAATATTGCCAGATAATTAAATAAGAAAAGCAAAAAACTTCAAAAAGACCTTAAGCTCGAACAATTACACAATATTAAAAAAGAAAAAAAGTGTTTAAATAAAGAAATAATAAGGAACAAAATGAAGAGAAACGCGAAGAAAAAATTAATTTTCTTTATTTTCGGTTTTAAAATGTTTAACAATTAAATTCTTTTACTTATTGTTGCGTGAAAATAGTAAAAATATTTTTTTTTGTTTTAATTCCGGTACATAAATTTTTACTTCAATTAGCCGCGCTCATTTGCCTACATCAAACAAATAGAACAGTTTATTGCTGCCCGTTGCCGCATGCCGCTTACATTGGCCTTTCACTATAATACTAAACAAAAACTTACAAATTAACAAAACTATAAACACCTATTCTTTAATGGTTCCTAGCTATCTATATGTCGACATTTTATAGGAGCTACACTAATCATCAGTAGACTTGGGATCCCTTGGCGATTAGGGTAGCTCCTATGAAATGACGACATCTAGGAAATAGAAAAAATAAGTGTTTATAATTTTTAAGTTGGCATCAATATTAGAAACTAATAAAGCGTATAAACTCAATAACTTTTAAAGTTATTTATTATTCAACATATCGTCGTTTTTTAAATACATTTTTTTTATTGGTATTGATATTGATAATATTGGAAGCTAATAAAGCCAATAAACTCAATTATTTCAAAAATTATTTATTGTCGAACATATCGTCTTTCTTCAGAAACCTTTTCAAGAAAAAAAAAATGATAATAATAAAATAAATAAAAAATAATAGTAAATAAAAATAAAGTTAGGACCTATATAATTATAAACAAAAAATTAAAATGCAACTCAGGAATATAGCAAAAATTATTTTGTGTTTCTCATAGAACATTGAGGCGACCATAAGCAAAGAATTTGGTAACAGTGTTTGTTCTTTCATTAAAGCATTCATTTTATAACTTTGCAAAATCGTAGCATATATTCCGGTTAATAAGCATATGCTTGCCTTGCAGGATTAGTTTGCAGCGAATAGTGATTGTCACTAATATAATTGCCTGTGCTCAAAATTTTATTCGGCGGCACGAAAAATTCAATTTCTATTTTTTTAAAATTAATAAGAAATTGCTAAAATATCAACTGAGTTTATGTGACTTCCAGCTGCATTTTAAAGCTTCCGTGATAAGTCTGCTCTAGTACAGGCTGCCAGTAGTTTGTTGGGTTTTTAAAACGATATCACGCTGTTTTGTTAAAGTTAAAACGAAATAAAAGTTCTAATGTTAAAAGGAAATTATAGAATACCGAGACTGCTTAAGTGAAAAGTAATTTGCTTAAGTTTGCTAGATAAATCTGAAATATTATAATAATAAAAATGTTTGGAATTTAAAATTAGGCTTCAAAATTTTAGATTCTTTTGATGCTTTAAAGCTATATTTTTCCCTTGACTTTGGTGCTATAAAACTTTTGAATGTGTAACAAATTTTTTTCTATTAAAAGTCGCAATCTTCTAAGTGAATCACGATGGCGTATTGTAAAGTGTTGCATATGTGCCGGGGCAGAAACAAATCATATAACAATTTTTTTGGAATATATTGTGGGAAAGTTAAAGTAGCATTTTGATTTTGATAAACAAATTTTTCTGCATTATTTGCTTTAATTAGCACACTGATTTCCTTTTTGCCTTCTTCGTGTACGTGTTGCTTTGAACCAAGCTAAAAAGTGCGTGTTCTATTTATAATTATTACCACAGAAAAGATGTGACTCCAAAAAGAAAAAAAAAAAAAAAACAAAAAAAGAATTTTGTATATTTCGAAAATAGTTTAAATTTAAAAATGTATCGAAATAATTTCACTGTTTCCCCAAGGGGCAAAGAGTCTTTTATAAAAATGAAAATATTTGAAATGAGTTTTAGTTTGAAAAATCCAGACACGATTTTGCTAAAATTCATTGCAAATACATTTTAGTTTTTCATGAACAATCCAATTAGTGTTTTCTGCTAAGTTACTTACAATAGTTTGGTCTAATGAATAAATTCATTTATTACAACATTTTGCTTTTTAAATTCTCATTGTTTTATTTAAAGTATTGGGATATATAGTTATATCTGTAGCGTTTTATCATAACAGCTTAAGTCGATTTTTAAAAGGTGTAAAAATTGGTATTCTTGTTTGCAGAAATAATTTTTCGTATTATTCACAAAAGTTAGCTATAATTATGGTTTATTTTCTTTTCTTCTTAAATTAAGTAAATTCTTCATTAAAATTTACCTTCAAATTTTTTTTTGATCTTATCTCGATTTAAGCTATGATAAAACGCCACAGATATATTTGAAAGTATTTTTCAAAAGCTTCCAAGTTTACTAATGATAGGGGTAGCTCCTAGGAAATATCGACATATAGACAGCTGGGAAAAATATATTGGTATACATTTTATTTAATTTGTTTGGTTGCTTAAAAAAAAATTTAAGAGTCAACGAATTTGTGCCCTAATTTAATTCCAACATTTTAAATGCTGCAATAGAGTTAGTTTTAGTCTTTCGTGCTGTTATTGTTCCTTCACGAGCTCTACTCCCTCTTTCCTACCTCATCTCAACCTATTTTCCTAGTTCCAGTACAATGCGCTGCATATGTAGGGGTCATCCCTTGAGTACTGGTCCAAGATAAAAAAAAAATTTTTTAACGGCCCCAATAGGCCGATTGTGTTGGTGCCTCCAAATGGCGAATATATAATAATTCGCATCAGCTTTTTTTTAATGAATGTTAGTAGATTTTTTTTTTTTTTTGGAAACAACAATTAGTAAGCTGCACACTTGCTTGATGCTGAAGAAATTTTCTTTTCAATTAAAGAATTGAATAACAACAATTTTTTGTTTTTTTTTGCAAAACCCTGCTCTGTTTTTAAAGCAAGTAGTAGCAAGTTATATTGAATTTATACAAATAAAGTTGAATTCATAAACCATTGCATACTTGACGGCGCTGGATTATATAACAAATTCAACAGCTTTTGGAAATATTTTTATATGTTAATATATTATTACTAGACTTTACTGAAATTGCACATGTGATCACTATGCGACAAATAAAGGCGAAAAAAATAAGACCCGGTGGCTCAGTTGGTTAAGCGGCCGTTTTAAAATACATCATGTTTACATGATACCGAGTTTAAGTCCCAGTGGGTGCTGATGAGTAGTGTAGCGACTACGAAACAGCTAGTTGTCCCCCAGCTAAAGATTTGATTATTATTTTTCTTGTCTTCTTCAATCAATTATTATTGATCACAGCAAATTTGTATCGTAAAAAATCCTGCTTAAGGAAAAACTTAAGAAAGAAAAAAACTTGAACTATAACCCGTTGTACAAATGTACAAACCAAAAATTTAATTTAAAAATTACAAAGTTCAGCAAAAACTCAATATATTAATTTATTATTTATTTTTTCTTTTTTACTAGTTTCTGTTATTGTGTTATTATTAATGTTAATAGTTTTTCTGTTTTTGACGTTTTTACTAACGTAAAAATAAGCAAAATGCGTTTTGCCAAGGCTGTGTTTTTGAAATGATTTTATATTCAGACAAGTTTTGACAAACGCAGATCGCTTAATATTAGCATTTTTTATTTGAACACATGTTCTGACAAACATATAATGCAAGAAATATTGTTTTGCGGTTTGAAATCGCCAAATAGGTGTTCAGACAAACATATAACGCAACAAATATGATTTTGCGGTTTGAAATCGCTATATAGGTGTTCTGACAAACATATAATGCAAGAAGTATGACTTCGCGGTTTGAAATCGTCAGAAAACGCATAACGCAAACAATTGGCGGACTCAACTCGCAGGTATTAAATAGTGCGAACTGATTAAATTCCTTAAACTAAAAAATACAAAAAATATTGGTTTTGTGGTTTGAAATCGCCAAATGGGTGTTCTGATAAACATAACGCAAGAATTATGATTTTGCGATTAGAAATCGCCAAATAGATAATATGACAAACATATAATGCAAGAATTATGGTTTCGCGGACTCTACTCGCATGTGTTAAATGGAGCGAACTGATTTATTACAATTATTCACATTTAAAATTTAATATGTTTTCCTTTTATTTCCATATAAAGCTAAAGGTATTTTAATATTTTCGATTACAATTAAACAACTTAAAAAATTTTTCTATTTATAGTAAATTTGTTTTCGTTTTGTATATCTAACACATACATGTGTAAGTATATAAACCACATGTTGTATTTTTTCGCGACAACTCCGAAGCGCCAGTAAAACGTGCGTTTTTTTAGAATACCTAAAAATGAAGTTGTCCTGCTTCCGAAAGCTTTGCGGTTTCAAATCACGTGTTTGCAGAAGATGGCTGACTAATTTACTTTTCCTGCAAATGCTAACAAATTGTTGGCGAAATTATTAAAATTAGTTATATTTAAAGCTATTGTATATAATAAATCAATTTCTGTATGTGTTTATGATAAATAGTTAAACTTATTGAATATTTGTAAAATAATATGATAAACAAATTTCTAAAGATCTGAAGCTATAGAACTTAGATAATTGAACGAGAAAACGATTAAAGAACATGTACTGTGTGGCAAAATGGAAATCTTTTGTTAAACTTGTGAAATTACAATATGTGCTGAATTCACAAACTCAGTCGTATCGTGTATCGATGTATTTCGAGAGATAATTTCAAATGCAAACATTAAACTCACAAAAAAGTATATTTGAAAATTGTTTTGCTTTGAAGTTTGTGTTTGAAATTGTCCCTCCAAAAACAACGATACACGATACGACTGAGTTTGTGAATTCAGCAATATAAGTTAAAGATTTGTTAATAGAACATTTAGTTTGCTATACTTTAAAAAAATAAAATAAAAACCGTTGAGTTGTGAAACAAAACGTACTTTTTTATAACTTCTGAAATAATGGCAATTTTAATTAGTTTAATGAGTTCATATGCAACTGCAAACAATTCTTTGACAAGACGTTTGTGCTTCAGCACACAATATTTCTGCTTTAATTTTGTTAAACAAAAAGCACATTTTGTTCTATGACTGCTCAAACATTAACAAATTTAAGCGATTTTAAATCGTCAAGCATAATATATAAAAAAAAATATAAACAATTTTATTTTTATTAATTTATATGGAAACCGAAAGAAGTCTGGAAAAATTTAATTTTTTCTTTGAGGTTTTCCGCACGATCTAAATTTATCAGGAATTTTATTTTTGTTTATAATTATTAATATTTTTTTTTTTTTTTGTAAAATTTTTTTTTTGCTTTAAATTCCGTTTTACTATTGATTTTTTTAACCGCCTTTTTTGCACTTATTTTTTATTTTCTTTTTTTATTTTTAACTTTTTTTTTTTTAATTTATTTTTATATATTTAAATTTTTCTTTAATATAGTTATTTTTCCCCCTTTTTTGTGCCAAATCTTACATTTAGTTTCTTTTTAATTTTATGAAATTTCGCCTCAAGATAATTTCTAGATAACATTAGGGCAAATGATAGAAATCGTCGTTGGTTTTATTTCTTTAATATAAATTTTGTTTTGTTTTGTTGTAACGAGTCTTTTTGAAAATAAACGGATGTTATTAAGCATAAAGCTTAAGATAAACTACTTCTAATATAAAAATCTCCCAAGATTATTAAGATGAGTATATAAATATTTCGTAGCAGCTATTTCTTAAATTACAATAAAACAAAGAAAATTAGAGTGGAATTTTTAGACTTATGAACTCCTACGCATGTTTAGATGTGCTCATTTTACCAAGCCACTGTTCAGAAACACACAATTTAATAGATACCCACCAATACTGTTGTAACTCTTTCTTACAATAATAATAATTTGCTGCTCTCTAAAACAATTTCTGAACAAGTTTTGCGGTGTAGAGGGAATATAATTAAATGCTTATTTTATGTGTTTGTAGGGTTGTGTGTGTTGGTGTTGGTGTGTAAGTAACTAAACATCTTTTGCTCTAATACTTATAAAGGCTTAGCTCTCATATGAACTCTTTTTGTTTAAGCTCTTTGCTCTTTAAGATTTTCTTATGGGAAATAATGAAACGAAAAAGATTTAAGCTTGCAATTAGAGAGTACAAACCGCTCTCTTTGAGAGTGTGTGTGAGTGTATGTGCATGTGTGCACTTTGTTTGAGGTGTTTAGAGATTTTAAAAAGATTTTGTGGTTGATGTGAGAAAATTTTGAAGGAAATATTTTCGGCTTATGAATAATTACACAATTTGCTTACCAGGTCTCAAAAATGACTCAAAACGTTTTTAGACATTTCTTAGTATCTGTTTTTTTTTTTTGCTTGCTGCCATGTTATTTGTTATTTATATGTGTGCTTTCTTAAAGTTGTTACATTGTTAATGGTGGTGTCTTTTGATTTGGTTACAATTCTTTTCTTTTCTTTATTTGTGTTAACAAAACTTAAAAAATGTTCCTCCTGTAAATTGTCGTGGTCGTAGAAGTCAACATCGTTGTCGTCGTTAATATTATTGTGGCCGTGATTGCACTTGTGGTTTTGAAGTCGTTGCAAATGTTAAAAAATATATATATTTTTTTAAACATATGTATATTCTTAATTAACCTGTTTATATTTTTTTTCAATAATTTTTGTAAACACAAAGAAAAATCTTGTTAACTTAGTGGCATTTTTTAACTAGACAAAAGAGTTCTGTGAAATTTATTCTACTCAAAATTAAGCACTGTTTACTTGATTTTGTTTAATTGAACGTAAAAGAAAGTTTTCTTATTTCTTGGCCAGAAAAAAAAAGAAGTGCAAAAACAATTTTGAAATAATTTTAAAAGATTTTTAGAGGTTTCTTTTGGTTTTTTTTGCTGCTTGTTTTTGTTGGTGTTTTTGGAGTGAAAAAAAATCCGAAAATAAAAATTTTTATGTAACGTCGACGTTGATGTTAAGTTTTGTACTAATCGTCTAGTATATGGCAAAAAAATCATTTAGCAAGAGCAAACGCACATAGGCCGCGCAAAACCCCGGTTTTAGCCAACACAAAAAGTATGCAATACATTTTTTTCCTCATCTATACTCGCATATATATTTTTTTTGTGTTTAGCTGTTTTTGGCAGCATAATGTGTTATTGTATGCTCGTTATCCCTTTTTGCCAGGAAACGCGAAAAAATTCACGTATTCATAAAACAGGCCTACTCAGTTTTATGTTTCTGGAATATATTAAAGCCTCAAACTCCCTGTTACCCTCAGCTAACAACATAAACACAGCCAGCAATGCCTTCTAACTGCACACATTTTGTAGTGTTCTTTTTTGTTTTGGGGAGAAAATCTCCTACAGGCATGATACAGGATACGAGAAAAGAATTTTCTTGTGCTGTTGTTTTTGAAATGATGTTGATTTTTGCTGGATGTTTAGTTAAAGGTTAGGGTATGAGTGCAATGACTTTTTGCCTGCACTTGTACAAAAACACAAAAAAAAAGGAAACAAATATTAAAAAGAATCTGCTCTCTAAACTGCTCTCCGCTTGAGTTTACAGAGAGAGCCAGACGTTTTTGTCTTAGTAGTGCGCATTTTCAAATGAGACTTTTTTTTTTACAAAATACATACACAAACATGATCCCCATACCCCAAATCAAGGCTGGCTAAAGACTCATTTCAATTGTTAGTCTAATATGTCCCCCCCTTCCCCCCCATCCAATATGAAAATAAACAAAACTCGTCTCTAACATTTTGCTCCTGCTTTGTTGGTTTTTATTTTTGTTTTAGTTTTGCTGGTTTAGTTGGTTAGAAAAGTTTGCTGCTTTGTATTCAGTGCAATAGTCTGTTTCTGTCTTTCATCAAATTTACACTCAATTTAGCTGTAGATAATTAAAGTGTATTGTGTAGAAAGTTTTATGTTAGATATAAGCAGATACAATTTATTTGTGTGTGTGCGTGGGTTCTTGTAGCAAATTTCCTTAAAATTGTGCAATTTCTCCTAAAATTATGCTATATTTTTAGGTTTTTATATGAATTTTTTCCTTTTGCTTGACATATTTATTTGAAAGTAAATTTTTTAGCTTCCCCCCTAATAAACACGTGCTTTCTCAGATAATATGGTTTAACAAGTGTTTTGGCATCTAATTTTGAAATGTGGTTACAACAGCTTTGTCGTGGTTAAGCATGAAGAAAAAACGTAAAAAACATTTTTAATACTCTTGATCTGATAAAATAATATTGCTCATGAATTTAGTTATATGAAATATATATATAAATAATTGTTATTATTTCTTAATAAAACTTCGGCCTTTTATATTGTATATGTTTAAATCTCAAACTTTAAGTTTTTTCTGGTGGCTAGCAGGATAATCTTTATAAATAAACATCAGACGAAATACTTTTTTCAATTTCAAACAAATTTTGAGAAATCAAAGCAAAAAAATTAAAAAATTATAATTTTAATAAACAAAATTTTTTAGTTTTTTTTTGTAATTTTTAATAGGTTATAATTATAAAATATTTGCAATAAATTAATTCAGCTTAAGGCCTTGTTAAGATGTCGGTAAATAAGAAAAAGCGTATTTTTTAGCTTATAACAAAATGCTAAACTTTTTAAATTTTATTCATAAAAATTCATTCTACATTACAGATTTTTAATGCCAACTTACACTTGTGCTTCAACTTAAAAAATCTTAATCCAGTATCTTAACAATATTTAAGAAATTCGGTGTTTAGCAAAACGTGGTTTGATCTTAAAAGACTTGTTGAAAGAATAATGAAAGGAAAGAATGATAAAACTAATTACGGTTGATAAAAAATGACATTCAAAGCCAGGGCTGGAAAATACATTACATTTGTTATTTTATCAGTACAGTTTGTGGTCATATTTAAACTAATTGTATTAAATTAAATTATGCACCGCAACAGATCTTATAATTGTTTTTTTTTTTTTTAATTTGTAGTTTTATCTTTAATGTTTTTTTCTTACTCTTCTTAACAATTGAGTTTTATTCACCATATTAGCTTTTACATTGATACCAATAAAAAAATATAAGCGGCTTGTTTTCTATGTTTCCCAGCTGTCTATATAACGACATATCATAGAAGCTACTCTAATCATCAGCAGACTTTGGGAATTTTTAACTGATATTCTCAAACATTCAACTTTATATCCCAACAATATAAATAAATTATTGTGAATTTAAAAAGAAATATCTGACAAAATACAAAAAACAAGCTTTTCTATGTATACACGTCTTTTACTCTACAACGGTTGTTCATTTGTTTAAAAGGTGTACATTTTAATGTCAAATCATAATATTGTTGGGAATAACCATACCATGTTACACCCGACCATACTAATATGGTTACACATATGAATTTTATTCATGTATAATCATCGACGAATTGCATATTAAATTCTTTTTATTTCAGCTAATAGATACTAGGACCCGTTGAACCCGATTGTATTGCAACCCGACTATCAGCCATGTTCTTAAAATCGCACGTTCTGAAACCGCAAAGCTTTCTGAAAAATGCCTTATTGAATCTTAGGTGTTCTAAGGAACGCGTTTCAGAGTTTTTACCCGAAAAAATGCAACATGTGTTTAATATCGCTCCTTTATTGCAACATAGTCATATCTCAAAAAATTAGATTTTCGAGTTAACAAAGCAGAATTGTTAACAGCGCAACTTTTTATATTGTGACAAAAATTTATTCCAATTTCTTTTAAACTGTTTCCTTTAGGACATATTTTCTAAAAAAAAAATTCTAGGACTTGTATGAAAACTAAAAATTTTAAATGCGTTTTTCTCGAAACAAGTTTTTTTTAGTTATGACTATGTTGCCAGAAAGGAGCGATATGTATATGTGTATGTGTTAGTTATATCAAATGGAAAAAAATTGACAACAAATAGAAAATTTTTTTAATTTAGTTTTTTTAATTGAAAATGTGTAAAATTCTTTCAACTTTTTATTGAAATAAAAAGAAAACATATTAAATTTCAATTGTGAATAAGTTTATTGCCTTTTGCAAGTGTGGTTTTACCAAATTCAATTAGTTCACTATTGAGCCCGCCAATTTTAAGTGATATGCGTTTTCCAGGACATCTATTTGCCGATTTTAAATCGCAAAACTATACTTCTTGCGTTATACATTTCTCAGGACACCTATTTGCCGTTTTCAAATCGAAAACGCTAAATTTAAGCGATTTTCGTTTCTCAGAACATGCCTGTTTATTTGTCATCATACCCCATATATTATGTAATATATATGTATGCATATTATTGAAATAAATGAAATAGTATTGTTTATCCAAAAACGGCCTCTTTTTTTTAAATTAATATAGTGAGTAATGACAAAAATATGGTTTTATGTAAGTAAAGCAGTTTATGAAATTTATATGCCCAGAAAAAAATTTGCTTCGCGTTCAATAACGAAGTTCGTTGAATTAATTAATAAATTGTTTGAATGCGGACCTATAAAGAAATTCGTGGATTCGAGCAAAAGTTTAGTAAAAATAATTATTGATCTCAAAAAAACTATTTTTTTAAACATCAACAAAATACGATAACCAAGGATATTTTTTTGATATTTATGTATGGATATGCATACAAATTATTTTTTCAGACAAACATTTTGTTGATTTTATTTTTACTATAATTTTTTCTGTGTGGGTATTTCATGAAAGGTGGTTAGGTATGACATTATCATGGTAACTTGCATAACAATGTTGAACCAAAATTTAAAATAGTTACACAGAAGAAATTATACCATAATTTATTCTGTGTAACTATTTAAAAGAAAATCAACAAAATTTTTGCCTGAAAAAATAATTTGTATGCATATACATAAATATCAAAAAAATAACCTTGCACATCGTATTTTGTTGTTGTTTAAAGAAATTGTTGTTTTTTTATCAATAATTATATTTTTTATTAAACTTTTGTTTGAATCCACGAATTCCTTTATAGGCCTGCATTCAAATAATTTATTAATTGACTCAACGAATTTTGTTATTGAACACGAAAAAAATTTTTTCTTTGTATTTATAACATTTTTCTTAGAAAAATATGTTAAGACAAATCAATGAATGGCGTTAAAATATAACAATATTTTCCCTACCAACCATATAATTCAACAATATGTTGCCCTTAGAATATTGGCATATCAACTATATATTTTTTTCTGCGCGTATTTTGTGTGTTAGTGTTAGTAACGAATTACCCTGCAGGAAATGTCAATAGTAAAACTATAGTGATTTTCTATTGATGATGTCACCAATCCTACTGACAAGTTGTACCCTTACTAATGCTACCACAACTATTAACATTTAACATAGGCTTGTTCTACGAAATCTACCAGTAAACTTCGGCAATACTGATTAGGTAGTTGTTGTGGCAGCATATGGGGAAAATGTCAATAGTAAGATTGTACTGCCTTACTATTGACGTTATGACCGCACTGTATTAAAATTGTATTGATTGAATTTATTGACAGTGTCACCAAAAAGACACCACAAATGTTGAAAAAAATTACATGGATACACTTAACGCCATACCTCTTTTAGGGTAACAGCCGTATTACTCCTAATATACTAAACTCTTCACTTCTGTGCAGAAAGAACTTTAAAATGATTATAATTTTTCCAAGTCGGTGCTACTGCACGGCTGCAAAAAGGAATTTTAAAAACGTGTTTGCCTATTAATTATATAGATAGTATATAGTTTTATATGAATTTGCAACATTTTATTTTTTTCCGGATTTTAAGTTTTTACAATCTTTTAAATAGAAAATGACGCAAATAGCCCTAGACTTTACTGGATAGTAAACAAAGTATGTTAGATTAAGTTGTCTTTTTTCTGTTTTTGATATAACAGAAAACTATGGAAAAACAGCTATATATTAATTTACTTGCTGTTTCCAGAACGCGTATAGGCAACTCATCTGGAGTGCATCCGAAGTTTTTCACATCTTTAACATTTATAACGTATATAAAATAGTTTTTATGACTATGGTCGTATATATGGACGTTTTACTTTTCTCAACTTTTATCAAACTAGTATGATTACTACGATATATGTATATGGCGTAAGCTTAAAAAAACAAAGTTGTTCAAGAAGTTTATAAAATAAAATATTCACAAATCAACTGCGTTCGGAAATGAAACAAATTTTTGTTCCATCTTCAAAAGACGAAAAACTCAAAAGTTGTTTGAAATGTCATCATTTCTACAAATGTTCTAAATATGGACGAAAAAATAAATAAGAGCTCGGTGGCTGAGTATAGTTAAGCGGCCGTATTAAAAATACATCATGTTCACATTGTACTGAGTTCGAGTCCAAGTGGGTGCTGATGAACAGTGTAGCGACTGCAAAACAGCTGGTTGTCAATCATTGTTATAATTAAAAATAAAAATATTTCTTGGCTTTAGCCAGGATTGAACTTGAGCCAGACGAATGATGGTTAGGTTAGGTAGGCAGGCCGCTGGATAACCCGGAATAGTCTAGGTTGTCCAGCTCACTTGGATCCTGGAGTCATTCCCTTTGTGATTGCCTAAAAAGTAGGATAGTGGAATGAAGAAAAGAAGTTATAGGAATATAGTGTGAGTGGAATAGTTGGACGGGGATGGAAAGGAAAGGCAAGAACCTCTTAGTGTAGCCTTACATGCTGCTATACAAACCATCCGCTAGTTCCTATAAAAGAGGCTAACGCGGTCGGTTTGATCGAGGCCAAAAAAGATATGCTGTTGAAGCCGAATGACGCCATCATATATTCTTAGAAATATTAAAATAAGTTCGACTATTTATCATTAATATATACATAAATAAAAATGTAATTGGTTTTTGTATAGTTTTCAAAAGACAACTTTGGTTTTTAAAAAACAGAAAAATATATGTATAGTAAAACTAAAATCAATTAAATTTTTGTCTAGAAATATAGCAAAAAATTGTGCTTTTTTTTAATAATAATAAAAATTTTTTTTTACAATTCGTGAATTATTTACTTGTATTGATTCAGCGAATTTGGCTATTGAATATGAAAATTTTTTTTCCTTTGAATATTAAATTATTGTTTGCGTTATCGTTGTTTATTTGATCAATATTTCGACGCTCTGTTGTGTGTCTTCTTCGGAAAAATTTTTTTTTATAAATTTGAAATAACAAATATATTCAACTATATTAACATGTACAATGAAGAAACATATTTTAAATGTTTATAACATTAAACATGTAACAATTATTTTAGAAGAAATTAAAAAGTTTTCAAACTTGATTTAATTCCAAATTTAGTGAAATAATCAATGATATAAGACGCAAAAAAGATTGACGATTTATAATAATTTTCCTTATTTAAAATAAATGTTTCTTCAAAATCATTGCCGCGATTTTAACCATTTTCCATTTTAAAAAAGAAAATTCTTGATCATATTTACTTTGACCTTTATTTAGTGCAATAATTGCAAAAAATTCGTTCAGCTCAAGGTTCATAAACCTAGATACATGTAGCCAAAAGAATAAATTTTACAAAAGATTTAAATGGATTAGCCAAAAATTATAGGTATTTACTTAATAAATAAAAGCAAAAATAGGAATAGATAGGTTTTTGCCTAAAATGATTTGAACCAAGGGTATAAATTGGCAGAACGGGGATCAGCATTGCCCCCGGGAAGTTCTGCTTGCAGTTCGACCCGGGCTGATCATGGTTGAGGTGCCTACTCCGGCTGAAACATTCTGGCTGTGGTTGAAACCTAAAACGCAGGAAGGGAGTGTTAGTATCCTTGATAGTTGTTTGGTGTGTGGCTTTTTTCGGGGACTAACAATCTTCCGAGGATCTGTTACCTATACGACAGATACGTGTACTGTAAGGAACCAGTGGTGATGGTTGACGGCTGAGTTGGTTTAAGGGCTGTTGCTCTTAGTGGGCTTTGGCCTACCAACTCATTAAGCCTTGGCCTCCATTGTTTACTGGGAAATTGCATACAGGAGGGATTAGAAGGCCCGAACTCCTCAACAAGAAGTTGCTCATATGACCACAATCATATGGCAATAATTGCTAACTGTGTGAGCCTGGTAAGCCGCACGGGGGCGCTGGTCAATCGTGAATAATTCACTCCGTGGATCAGATGAAGCCGCAAGGCAGCTGCTGATGTAAATCTTTTTCACAACTGAGAGTGTGGAATGCCGAAAAAAATTAAATTTTTAACAGGGAAAAGAATCTTGGTATTATTTTTAACAAACATTTAACCTGGACAGATCATGTAAAGTCCAAACGTATTGCCAGTTACGAGCTCTCTGGTTCACACAATATTTTACACCTCTCAAAATAAGAATTTTGCTTGCTAAGACTTACCTAGTTCCTTCCCTTTTGTACGGGTGTGAATTATTTTCAAACTGCGACTCGTTTAGTCAAAGAAAACTGAAGATTTTGTTTAACAACACTATAAGGTATGTGTACGGATTGAGCAGATTTGAACACGGTTCGTCTATGTTTGCAAGCCTATATGGGGTTGGCTTTGAAAAATTATTAAAAATCTGCACCCTGCTTTTTTTTTGCATAAAATAGTTCACACTTGTATCCCTAAATACTTATATGAAAAATTACGCTTTTTTCAATCGCCGCGAAACCAAAACATTACCTCGATATCATTATCTAGTGTCCGAATGGCAATTTTATATCGATGCTGCGTGACTTTGGAACGATCTACCTCTATGTCAACAGTTGAACAGAAATGCTAATTAAACTTTTATAATTTTTTTTTTATAAATTCATTTTTATAGGTATTTTTATAATATTTAAATTTCGTTATGTTTCTATATATATTTTTATAATTTTTTTTCTTTTAAATTTAAATTTTTGTTGCATTTTAACTTAATTTAATTCAATAATTGTGATTTCGCATATACCGTTTCTGTACTATAAATATAAGATTAAATCTTGTTGTACAGAAAATAAACAAATAAATAAAATAAAGTTTTTAAATTATTATAAGATTGATTTGTTCTCAGTTTCTGTTATTTCAGTCTCACTTATATCTTACGGCTTATTCCACGTATGGATTTAGGACTAAGTATGTTTAAAATTAACTATTTACACGCAAACAATGGGCAGTTTAAAATATGGTTACAGCAATCATAGTATATATGCTATAACATTGTGTGTTATTGTTAAAAACATTGTATTATCAATTTAATTACAGGTTATTGCTCTAGAACTATGTTATTGTGTGCATTTCTTTAATGCATACAATAATAGCGTTAACGAAAATTTTGTTTAAAAGAACAATAGTTTTTATCACATCCACCATCAAAAAATGTGTTTTTATAATCTGTATGATATGCTAACTCGCATACAAAATAACAAAGTTTACACAATAAACTTACTATTGGCATCAGAAATGATATTTTCGTTTCGCCGCTAGCATATAATATTATTTCAGTTTTATAATTTTTTTTTTTAATTAAAAAAATGTGTTGTGTGTCGTTTCATTTAAAGAAAAATATTTGTATAAATGTATATATATTGACGTAAACAAAAAATATGAAAATTGTCCAAAAACACCGTTTTAGAACAGTTTTTTAAGATGTAAACATATGTCTGGGTCTGATAGCCCACAATACTCTGATGTGGCCAACCTTACTTCCAGCTAACCGTGCTATGATTGTACCCAACCATAATACTGTCACGGTAATTACAAATTCTATAGTCAACCATACTATTGTTGTGATCAACCATACTATGTTACATCCAAGCATATGATTATGTGTTACTCTTAATAACGCAATTTCAACGAAGTGTTTAATAATTTTTTTTGTTTTATCGCAGCTAATACGAGTAGATTATTCATCATTCAAGAGGACATTTGTGCTTTCCTCCCATCAAGAAACAACCCGGATAATTGTTTCGAATTATTGCTAATTATTTTATAGCATTAAAATATAAATTTATATTTTAGCTTTTTTGTTGAACGTTATAATATTTAAATTAGATTTTTTCCTAATAAACTAAATAGTAACTAAATAGTATATTATTTAAATTAGTGTAAAAAATCATATGAAAATATATAAGAATAATTTTATGTGTTTTATATAGTTACGAGTATGCGTATATTCTAGTTGAAACTGACATATATGTTTATAGTGGAATAAGTCAGAATATCGCAACGTTAGTATGATTGCAACTTTACAGGAGATTTTTTTATAGAGAGAGCTACAACAGGAAACATATAATTGCTCTTAAATTGTTTCTTCTCAGAAGAAAAGTATTCTTGTAGGTGACGTTGAGTGTGTTAGTCAGTGTTACCACCAATGTCGATTACTAATTTATGGTTATCAAAGATTTGTAATTAAAATGTCAAAAACCATTTAATATACAATTATACAGATGGTTGAATATCTCTGCGTTGAGGCAAGCGCATTTTTTTATAAATTTGCCTATAACACTGAAAGTTAGAAGCATATTTGTTTTATAAGCTTAAAGTACATTATTCATTTGCTTGAATTTCGCACTAAAAAATATGTATTAATGAAACAAATCCATTTAATGAATTTATTAATGTATTTTAATGAACTTAGGTATAGGAATTATAACGTTCAGAAATAAATATTAAAACCGAATTCAAAAAGTGTTATTTCTACGTTGAAAATCAAGCGGAATTCAGGCTAGTCGGTATTAAAACCGAATACAAAAGGTGTTATTTCTACATTGAAAATCTAACGGGGTCCAGGCTATTCGGATAATTTTCCCATTAGTCAGAGTAAAGCAAAGCAGTACCATACAATATATTTGTGCAAAAGTTCATGCGTAGTAACTTGGTTGAACTGTTTTCGCAATACTTTCTGTTACATTAATGCACATATCTAATGGATATCTAATAATTTAATGTTACAAGATCCTTATGATTAAAGTTTTTGAAATAGTAAAACCGGCAAATGAGATCTTAGAATTCATATGGAATTTGAAACTTCTTGTCTTACGCTGGGACTTACAGATAGCACCCTCTCTCCAGTCTTAATACGATTGTAATTATTTTTGCGTAACTGGGTAATACTAAGTTATTTTAAAAATATTTAAAATTGTCTGTATATAAGTTTGATCAAAATGTATCGATATCCAGTTTTGACAACGACTTTTCTTCATAGCCGGGATAATTATACTAATATGTTAACCATTCATAATAATTTTCCAAATCCCTACAATAAACTTTATCATACAAAATCTGTACATTTTTCTCTACATGTGGAAATAA
The DNA here is from genome assembly GCA_914767995.1 of Thecocarcelia acutangulata. Lineage (NCBI taxonomy): Eukaryota > Metazoa > Arthropoda > Insecta > Diptera > Tachinidae > Thecocarcelia > Thecocarcelia acutangulata. Next base: position 29,697,904 of record OU612094.1, on the reverse strand, counting down.
ACAAATAAATCTGTACATATAGGGAAAAATCCCTACGCTTGGCAACACTGTTTTGATATATAAATAGTTTAGAATTCAAAATATAAAAGAAAAATTCAAATTATTTAATGAAAATTTGTATAAACAATTGAGGTTTTTATTCACAAATAGTAGCTTCTAACATTGATACCAATAAAAATTTATAAATAGCTTGTTTTCTATGTTTCCGAGCTATCTATATGTGGACATTTCATAGGAGCTACCGTAATCATTAGTAGACTTTTGAAATTTTAGTTTTTTTTGTGTTTTGACAGATATTATTACAGCATTTTCCATTTTAAATTCTCAGCAATTTATATAGATTGTTGGGATAAAGTTGAATGTTTGAGATTATCTTTCAACATTTTCCAAGTCTACTGATGATTAGGGTAGCTCCTATAAAATGTCGACATATAGATAGCTGGGAAACATAGAAAACAAGCTATTTATAATTTTTTATTGACTATATATGTAGTTTAAATATTATTAATAGAAACTGGGCTCAAATGCTTTCAATCCGCTGTATTATTTTGACAGTTTTTGAAGTAATTATTACTTATTGTATAAAATATACCGCGTTTATAAAATAAACACCGACTTCTAGAGTGAGCAATGTGAATTATATAAAGAGTACTTTTTTTTGGTACATTTCCTTACATTTACATTGTTTTTTAAATAGTGTTTTCTTCAATTTTTCAAATTAGAATAGAGGAAAATACTCTTATTGAAAAAAAAAACAATAATAATAATGATCAGCATTGAACGATGTTGATTTAAAAATTTTCGTATTTGACTTTTTACCTAGAATTCAGATATTACATTCTACAATATTGTTTTTAGTCTGAAATCATGTTAAATTAACATGATATGTTAAACAAGTTTTGTTAAGTACTATAAGTTATTTTAATGAGATTTTGAAATCAGTTTTCTCCAGTAACATAAAACAAAGTTTTCTAGAAAATTACTTATGACCGTTATTACAACCTATCGATAAACTTCCCGATAGTTAACCTCATAGTTAAAGTCATCATTAAAATTTTCTCATTTTTGCAACTGAAATTACCATCTTTTCAACAGAATATATGACATCTTCAAATGCGTAAAACTCACTTTGAAATTTACAATGAGGATAAAATCTGCTGTTAAGTAATCAGTAACTTTTAAGGTTAATGTTAACTTTTCTTTTCAAGTTAATTAGAACTTTTCAGGTTAATGTTAAAAAAAAAATTATCAGTAAGATAAAGTCCTAATGTTAACTATTCGTCAGTTGTAATAATGGTCCTTAGAGTCTAAAACAATTTATTTTAAATGGCATGACGACAGCTTTAATTCATACAAACTGTTTAAGGAAATAAAGTAAGTCAGGTATGATTGTAATCTTTTGTGTGTAGACTGCACAAGTGTTTTTAAATATGCGGTTTGGAATTATCTCATCATTTCTACTGGAAATCTGAGGAATGCAATATTTGTGCTAAGCAAAATGGATTTTGTCTAAGCAAAAAATGATAAATAGTCGAACTTTATTAAACATTTGTAATATTACCTGATGTTATTTACTCTTAAGGCTCAAAATAAAAGGGTTCCTTGGCTGAAGCCAGATTTTAACTTGAGCCTGAAGAGTGAATAACATAAGAAAAAAAAATAATTGTTGTTTACTTCAGCTTGAGGTCACTTGTTTCAAAATTATTCGTTTATTAATGTTCCAATATTTCGACACCCCCTTGTGTGTCTACTTTAGGAAAATTTATAAATTTAGAAATTTTCCTGAAGAAGACACACAAGGGGGTGTCGAAATATCGAAACATTAATAAACGAATAATTTTGAAACAAGTGACCTCAAGCTCAAGTAAACAAAAATTATATTTTAAAAAAAGGTCGAAAACTAGGATCAAGATACGAATTTAAAGACAAATTTTTTTTTAAAAATTTCTCATTAATAATACTTTGTCAATACAATGTAGTATTTAAAAAAACCCCTATAGATTTTAAGATACATAATGTGCATCCGAAGTTTATGACGGCGAACATTATTAGAACAGCTTTAATTTACTAGATTGCAGAAACTCACTAAAAAAGCAAAATGATTTAAGCAAAAGCCTGGGGGTCTTAAGAAAAACTTAAAAATATAAGAATTGTGATGGCAATTATTAAATTCAAATGTTGAATTAATTTAAATTAAAAATGTAAATTAATATAAAAAATATGTTTTAATTAAAATTTGTATTCACCTACAGGACAATTTACTGATGTTATTTATCCATTTTATTTAGTTGTTTTATTTTATGTTGCTTGGCTAACAACATCGGTGTAGCAGTTTGAAGCCTGCCAGCAGCATTTACATTATTTAGCGTTGAACTCAAAGCAAATGCCGTGTTTTTAGAACTGAATATTAAAGTTTTCTTTGTTAATTTATAAAATAAATTATTTAAAAGCATTATTTGTTAAAGGAATTTTTGGGGAAAACAAGCTTCTAACATTTAAAACAAGACACAAAAGGGTCGTCGTCGCTGTTTGGTGTTTAAGGTAACTTAAGTTTTTAATAAATTTGTTATTAATTGTTACTAAGAAATAAATCAGTGTTTCTTTCTTTTATTTTCAAAACATTATTTGGTCTATTTTTGTGTTAAAAACAGTTTATAAATTGAAATTAACAGCGACGACGCCCTAAATTTTAGTATTTTTAAATAAATTTTAGCTGTTAAAGATGAACTAATATTTCGCAGTATAGTTTTAGGCGACTTTTAACCAAGAAATTTGTAGTGTCTTTTGAGGGTTATAGCAAATAAAATTTTTTTTTATGGGATTTCTGAAATTGTTAGAAATTTCCTTTTATTTTGTTTGATTTTAACACATGGATGTTCTATGATTTTTTTGTTATTTGATTTCAGTTAACTTAATTATTTGAGGAAGTGAGGAGCTCATGCAGCAAAATATTTTGGCATGACATTACTTTTATTTCATTTTATTTTTTATTTATTTTTTTCTTTCTAATTTATTTTAATTTTATTTATTTTTGAGCATTAGTTTCCTTTTCTCGATAATTATTTCATATATAATAAACACTCTCTTATAAACACGTACTCATTTATTTAAGCTTTATGTATTTAGTTTTATATATATATTGTATATAAATTCACTCATCATATATAAATACAATTTTATTTTATTTTGATTTCATTTTGACTCAAACTTTTTTTTTTTTTTGAATTTTTGTTGTTGTTGTTATTGTAATGTATTTGCTTTTTGTTAGAAAATGATCATGTTTTATAATGAAAACGAGTTAAATATGTTTGTTTGTTCCTTTGGAAATAAACATATGTATATATATATAATATATAATAGATATGTATATATTATATATATAATATCTATATATGTATATAGATATATTATAATATATTTAGAGTTTTTTGCTGCAAGTTATTTATGTAGTTGTAATATTTAAGTTGAGCATGTTGGTTTTTTATGTTTTAAATTTCTTTGAGTCCCGTTTAGACACCGTTTTAGTTTGGTTTTTTGTTTTTCTTTTCTTTTTTTTTTTTTGATAAGATTTTGCGGTATGTGTGGTAACGTTACTTTTTAACCGAGAATATAAAAAAGCAATGTTATACTCAAAAGACGTCCAAAAGCCGTATGCCAACAAATTCCGGGACATTGAATGCGTTCGGCGTTTTTCATGGTTTTTCGTTAGTGATGATGGAAAACTTCACTAAAGCAATACAAATCGTTGTTTTGTTGCTGCTGTGTGTTCTTCATAATAACGTAGCTGGTGTTGTTGTTGTTGTTGGTGGTGTTATTGTTGTTGTTTCGTTTTACACTACATATAAATTTAACTCCTCTTGCAATATATACAATACCTTTAACTTGCATTTACATATCAACAACCAAACGGGCATCAACCAACATCATCAACTGTATCATCATCATCATCATCATCGTCGTCATCATCATCATCATCATCTTGAACAACATCGTTAATGGTACCACCATCATCGTCGCGTTTTATGTTGCAGAATCATATCCCTATTTTTTATTTGTTTATTTGCTGTTGCGTAGTTTTTTTCACTTGGTTTTTCAAATACGCGCGCGAAATTTTTTTCACATCATACAATACATGGCACCCCTAACTGCCATTTAAAAAGCAAAAGTTCGTATATCTTAAGATTTGTATATAACAAATGAGGCCTACAACGGGAGGCTGTAATAAAGATGTGCTTATTTAAAATACAGGAGAAAATTTTTGCTTAATATTAGATAAGTGTTTATATACCAACACTAGTACAAACTCCCTAATATTTTGCTTATAAAAACGCACTCAAACATAGCGTAGCAAGAAATAAAAAAAAAATAACAACAACTGCTATGAAAAGAATTCAAATGCACGCACTCATTGTTCTCTATACAAATACACACACGCACACATACAGAGAAAGAAAAAATGCAACTTCCTTGCAACAAACCCCAAACACAACTGTTTATTATCCACCTAACTTTATATACAACAGGCCAAAAGAAACCTTAACAATCATAACTCTAACTACAACAAGCAACAGTCAGCTCAATGCTTTGCCTTTAGCTGCAGCATCTATTCAAACATAAAAACGAATTTTCACTCCCGTTAAAACCCAACGTTGAACTCCTAAATATAGAAAAAAGCATCACTGGCTCTCTTCAATGCAATTTTTATAATATACGCCGAAAGAAAAAAAAAACGAAACAAAACTTGGTATGCAAATTTCTTCATTGAACGGCTGGCTGGCTCTCCCTAAAAATTCTTATATACTCAAAACCATCAAAAATCGTTCTTAAAAACAACATTTCAAAAACAGCTATTTGCTAAGACCTCCGCAACTCACAGTCCCCTAAAAGTAGGCTTGAAATTAAAAATGCTGAAATGCAATTTCCTTTCATGCCAACATTACATTCTCTTTTTATTACCAGCTCCCTCTCTTAAGCCAAATATGCCTACCAGTATCACAAAAAGGAAATCATATCTAAGCCCTCGAGTGAAAAAGAGACAAAAAACGAAAAACAAAAAATGTTGTCAGCACAAAAAGTCTATTGCAAAATGCAATAAAACTGCATAACAAAAACAATGATACATAAAATGCAGCTTCTAAAAAAAGCCGGTTGCTCTTTCTCTCTCTCTTGCATTTTTCTTTTTTGCTGTGACTTACTCATTCAATATGAGTTCCCCCTAAAACCCACTTGTATGCATTTAATGCTCTTTCTCTCTCTCTCTTGCTCTTATTCTCTGTTTTGTTTCTATATTTTTGGTATATAAATAGTTATTTTTTGTGGACTTTTCTATGTGCCACAGCATACATATACATATATATGTATGTTTGTGCGTATGTATGCAGGTGCTTTTTCTTTTGTTTTTTATGCAAAAAGGGGCATTTGTTGCAATTGCTGCGCATGCCTTTAAATGCGTTCGTTTCCTTGTTTATTTTGCATTCTCTAAATACTGCTGTGTGCACATGCAGGCGGTGTGTGAGTGTGTGGCGTGTTGCAACCTCACTAGACTAGAAAGAAAAATAAAACAATTTTACATACTCGTACGTCTAAATAAAAACAAACCAATACTAGTGCAGTTTATTTGCATTTGCTTTCAGCTGTGTATGAGTGCAAACTTTATGCGTTTTTTGCCGTGCGTTTGCTGGTTGACATGTGGGGCTATAGTGAGAAGAGGGGTTAACGGAAGATTACACTTCTTGGGCGCCTTTTTCAAGAAAGCCTGGTAGTTTGTTTATTTTTTGTGTTGTATTGCATACTTTTTGGGTGGCTAGAGTACTGACTACATTTTAGTATGGCTTGTATGTTGCATGTGGCATGTATTGCATGTTCAAGTGGGAGACTAAGGTATATTGCTATTGATTTTATCTTGACGAATTTCAAGCAAAAGGGCATATTTTTCGAAATGTATTCGATTAAATAAAATATTGATATATATTTAGAATTCCCAGTTTTTTAGTTTGCTATTAATTTAGAAATGAATTTATTAAAGACATATTGAATGAATACACTCAGGACCACGGAGGTATTTTTAAGTGTCGTTAAACGGGAAATTTTTAAAATCAATAGGGATCTTTTAAAAAATCATGGATGGAGAAGTAATAATTTTTCTAGATTTTAAACTGCATTTTGTATGAGTTCGGGGCTTATTTTCTTTTATGCCTTTTTCGTTGAACATTTTTTGAAAATCTATCCTCGTCGTCGAAACGATTTCTGAACTGATTTTTTTTTTTTTTAACTTCCTTTATTTAATTTTCATTTACTAAGACTAAATATTTACATATGCGATCTTATCTTATATAGATATTGCAGCAAGTAATTATTTTGTTTAAGAGTAGTTGAATTTTTGTATATACATATTTACGATAAGGGATTTAAAGGTAAAAATGGGCCAAAAACCTTTATATAATGTGAATAGAAGTTAATAGGCTTGCAATAAAGAGTTTTCAGCTTATTAAAAAACTGATATTAACAATAGTTTAGGCAATTTTTTTAGCAGTTTTGTGCATCACTTGATCGATATAATAAAGCTGAGTTATGTAACGAAAAAAACATTTTTTAATAGTCTTGTTTCTTTTTTATTTAAAATTAATTTTTCTAATATTTTGTTTTTAACATGTTGTTAATAAAAAATGCAAAACGAAAGAAAACAACAGAAAATTTGCATTCTTCAGTTATGAGTATTATATATTTTTTTGAGTGAAGTATACGAGTATAAGAAAATCCAAATTTGTAAAGAATTTAAAAAAGGGACCAAAACGAAACTGATAAATGTTTCATCTTTTAGCGAAAAAATCCATTCATCAACGCGAAATGAGACAAAAGAACTTAAAGGCAAAAACTAATTTATAAAATTTATCATATTTTATTAATAATTTTCCTATTGGCCATTCAAAAATATTACAAATACTAACAAGGTTGGCCCTTTTTCAAAAAAAAAAACGAAAAAAAAATTGTGGAAAATTTTAATTACCATCGAATTTATTTTTGCAAAAGGGTCACAGAGCTTAGAAATGTATATATAAGGCTTTTTAAGCCTCGCATAAAAATAAATTTTTGTCCAGCACTGGCAGGACTTTAATCACAACTTTTCTTTTTTTTTAGTATTAAGAATTGATTACTTATTGTCATTACATTTCTTATGTAGATTCAATAAATAAAATAATAAAGTTAAAAAAAAGGAAAAAAAAATCTTTTTAAGAATGTTTTCTTTCTTAAATACGTTTAACGTTTCAGTGTGAGATGGCAAGATTATTCTTAGATGTCAATTATGGTCCTTATTCAAAAAAAAAATAATTTCTATTGAACATTATTCCAAAATTTATACTCGTCTTTGAAACGATTCCCAAATTATAATTAATAGACTTGTAATAAAGAGTTTTTGGCTTATTAAAAAAACTGATGTTACCAATACTTTAGGCAAAATTTTTAGCAGTTTTGCATTCCACATGATCGATTAAGATGATGAAAAAGTCGTGGAATAAATTAATTGGAACTGAATTTATTTATAAATTATTATAATAAATACTTTTTAAATTTTTTAAAATACTTTTTTCCCTTTTTAGTGTGGAATTGAAGGAACAATCTTATACAAATATTTTGGTTCCAATTATTATGGCCGCCTCGATAGTTCATTTCGTAAAGTGCTCGACCAATAAGTTAGAGGTCTGAAAGCGAGCAAAAGAGCTTCGCAATTTTTGAGTTTGTTAAACAAATTCTTTAAAATTTCTTTCTACTAACAGCTAGTAAAAACTCTAGGAGTTAGCGGAATAAAATATTGTCCTATTTTTAAAATGAATTCTTTTGGCTACTTGGAAAAGCACGTAAAATTAATTATATATTTGTAGTTCTTGTATTTTTATTTTTTTTAGATATACTCGTAAATCCACTTTTCATTTAAGGGATTTGTTTTCTAACATCATTAAAAATATTTCATTGTGAAGCTACAAAACTGTTGAATGATGTTATAAAAACTATTAAATGATTTTATAAAAACTTATAAATAACTGATATTGTACAATATGTGTTTTTATTTTAGATTTATTTTTCTTTTTTGGTAAACAAAATATTTTCTGAAATGAAATGTTGAATACAATGTGGCTGGATAAAAAAACAACAACTGAAAGATTTTTATCTATAGAAAAATTAAAATTATTTTTAATTTAGATATTGTAGCGGTAGAAATATTTACCGGTTTTTTAACTTTTTTAAATTTTCATTTAATAATTTTTAGAAAAATTTTTTTAGAATCATTTCTTACTTTTTTCTTGGAAAAAAACTAGATGCGTTTTCGATTCCATAAGTGTAAAATTTATTATTTTAATAATCAAATTATTCGCTTTTTTCGGTTAATTTAAGTTGCCCTTGTCGACAGCATTATCAAAGGTTTTAATAGATGTTGCAAATATATTCTGGAAGACTAACTTTCTTTGAAAAAAAAATTTTTTTTGCGTTCTCAAAGTTAATATTTTTTTTTTACTTCAGTTGAATAAAGCCTTAAGTATTATTAATTTGTGGTGGGATTTTTTTTTTTGTAAAGATCTAAAATACCAACATTTTCTTTATCATTTTGTTCAAAAGTTTATCGCAGGATTTCTTAAAAGGAAGAACGAGTAATGTGTTTATCCTTAAAAAACGTTTAGGTAAACTATATTCATGTATTTTTCTGTTCCTCTACTAAACAGTTCATACAAATTTTTAAATTTTTTTTATATAAATATTAAATAAAACCAAAAAAATTTTGAGCTAAAACCGGGTTTTAGTCCAAGTTTTTCCTGTCCTAAGTTTTTTCTTAAAAAGGATTTTTTTACACTACAAAATTTGCTGTGATCAATAATTTTTGATTGAAGAAGACAAGAAAAATAATAATCAACTATTTAGCTTGTCCCGAAACTAACTAAATAAAAAAAAATTATTCGGAAAGGTTGTAGATAAACTTTGTGGCTACTGCTGGGGAGTTTCAAAACCCTATTTCTTAACTTTTTTTTTTTTGAGAAAAAGAGTTTGTCAAAGACAGTATCAAGTTGCAAAATAAATTTTTCATTAATTTTCTTGACATTTTTTTTAATTTTACAATTGAGCACAAAAATTATCATTTTCGTTGCTGAGTGAAATTTTTTAACCAAAAACTGTGCAGCCGCACTCAAGACTGGGGCACTTAAGTGACCGGTAGGGTATACAAAGATCGGCCATGTCACACTTCCGTTCGGAAATGGATTAAATCGGTTTTTGAATTCTTGAAAAAAGGAATATTTAAAATTTTTTCGGAATAAAATCAATTCTATAGGATAATACTAGTTTCATTCTTGCAATTCGAAATGATTTCATTCCGAAAAGTTTTTTAGTTTTTCGTTTTTTGAAGAAGTAAATAAAAGAATTCAATTCCGTTTCCGAACGGAATTAAGCTCTGTGACATGGCTGTTTATATGTAGGCATGGACTTTACTTGTAAATTTCTGAAAAATTCTGCATATTGTTCGGTTTAAAAAGATCTATTTATATGTTGTCGTGGACTTTACGAACTTCTCAAATATTCTGCATATTGTTCAGTTGTTATAATGGACAATTGGGTTTTGCAAATTTAACGGTAAATCTATAATTTGCGACGGCGGCCCACTTCTCTATCAATGTTTATGTACTAGTAAATCGGCTTTGGCTTTAGCTTTTTAGTACTGGTTTGCTTCTTACGTTTTCTAGTTTGTAAGGTGATCTTAGGTTATCATAATTAATACATTTTTCCTAATTCTGTCATATGCAGTCTATTATTGTCATTCTTAGTATCTGACAAATCCATATTTGCTTAGTTTTCTGAACTATTTCTTCTTGCTCATTTACCTATTTGGGATCATGCTTTTGTATCGTCCTTGTGGACTTTTGCAGATTTGCTTTTTATAGATACAATACTTATCTTTGCTGATCTTCTAAGAAATTTCAAAAAGTAATTTGAGCATTCTAATATTACGAACGAGCATCCCACAGACGACCTGTTTTTACGTCTCATATCGATCTCATGTTTGTAAAGATTTTAATTTTTACAGATGGATGCTCAGAAACGTACATTCATATTTATCTACGTTTGACATTGTACATGCCTGTTTTTATTACAAAAAAAAAAAAAAAAAAAATGTTTAAGGCTTAAAAAATATTAATGGGAAAAAATTTCTTTAATTCGACTACTTATGACGCCCACAGTCAACCCTCGCTGGATTGGCCGCAAGGCATAGAGTTCTAATATCAGAAAGTAATTTGAAATTTTGCCAGATGACTTTACTCATTTTTTTACAGAAGCAATTTGTCACCGAATAGAGACTACAATTATGACCGTCATCAATATTATGCGGGATTTCTTAAACTTTGTTAAAAATTAATAAAACTTACTATAAAAAATATAAATTCGTTATCATGCTTAATAGATTTACAGCTGAATAGAACTTTTTTGTTTGTAAATCATTGTTAAAAATTCGTTGACAGCAGCATAAATGAAATGGCTTCAGGTGTACTAGGTGTGTTATTTTGACTCCAAAAAGCGAAAATCAAATACATGTAAACAGTTTTTTGTATTCTCGCTTCTCAATATAAACAGTTTTATTTCAGTTTATAGCTACGAAGCTTCACCGTATGATATATTCAAGAAATTATCAAGATATTTACTTGCTGATTTACGTCAGTTAAAACTAAGATCAAGTTTAATTCCTGATTAACTCGATACTGAACTATTATTCTTTGTTTTGCTTAAGTCAAACTAATAAGAATAGAGTTTTAGTATAGATAATTTTTGTGTTTCATTATTAAACGATTACACAAACTGCTAATATTATCAGCAATAACTACTAACATTATTAGCACACTATAAAAAGTCATGAAAAATTCAGAAATATGTTTTAGCCCAAAAATGTCCAATTTATTACATGTTTAATATCATAAATAAAGTTTAACACAAAATGCGTTTATACTCTTATATATACTCAATACAAATATCTAAAAAATTTTATTGCATTTTTGTTCTGCCCCTAAGAGTAGGCAATATATAATATTTGTTTTAATTTTTGATCGTGGGATGAATACTTGCTTTCATTCCAAAAATTAATATCACTCATACGCAGCGTACCAGCTTTAATATGTGGATTTGAAGTTGTACGGTCTGCTATTTTACGCTTTTTTCAAACGATTTTAATCGGCCGCTATAGTTTCTGCAATAAACACCAATCATATAATTTACAAATCTTTAGAAGATCTTATATATTGCACAACGCGAGTTTTTATTTCTGAATACTAAAATTTTAAAATCTCAAATAATATTTACGGTGATAAAATGTTACTTGTATTTAAGAATAAAACATATTTTCAAACAATGGTTATGTATTTTTGATATGTGTTTAATAAGATTGTACGATTTATAAACATATAAAAACCTTGTTTGAATAAAAAAAAATGAAATAGTAACTTTATCTTGAGCCCTTAGATCAGAGCTAAATCCAAATATAAGACTCCAAGAGAGATTATCGTAGTTACATGAAGGTGACGTAAAAACTTCAGCATTTATTTACTCCGTGCCAATAAGGCTTTAATATTGTCAACAGTCTCTGCCTATAGTTTGCGTCTTTGAAATATCGTAAGCCTATCAAAGAATAGGTAATTGCTATCGAAGGCGAGTATACAATTAAGACCTATTTGATGGTGTCTTGATGAGAAGACGATTACTCCTCTTAGAATATGAAGCAATATTGTAATTTCAAATTGATCTACTGCTTTGTTTATTATTAATAATACTCATTCGTACACACCAACGTTTTATTTTTAAAAGCTAGAAAGATTAAAAGCAAACACTAAATTGTCAGTAATTGATAGGTTATATCACTTACGTTAAGAGCAGTCCTTTGTTAGCTAAAACGACAACTGTGGCCACAATATATTTTCCAAGATGTTTATCAAATTTTTATTTAAATATTTCTTTCTTTGAATTACACTTGGATTCTTGCATTTTCTATGGATATTTGATTTTATCAATTTAAGAAAATTTATTGTATTTTAAGGACTTTCCAAATGTTTTAGGATACATAAAAAAATTGTTCTGAAACATGCGGACATTCTTCCATAAAATTATTTTGTTCACTAAATTATAAAGAAGTTATTAGAAGACAGCTTTTATTAACTCGAAAGATTCATCACGTTGCTAAACCCTGTTGAACAGAGTTTTTTTCAGATAAAACTACTTATGTTCAAGATTATAGTACACTGATGGCAACAATTCTGCAACGCTATTACAGATTTTCTGCTAGCATTGCCGCAACAATGTGCCTAAAACTATGTTTCTTCGTTTGCCTTTGTTTGATATATGCAGATATGTCGAGCTTATTTGATAATGCTACTAGTTTCACAAATGTTCATATCCGAATTTTATTACAAAACAGTGCGCTTAAAATTCCACTTCGTTGAAGTGAACATGCTTAAACATGCCTTAGATGGATTCAAAATGTTGTCTGATCAATTATAAGAGTATTCAAAATGTTATAAAGTAAAAATATCATATCGCTCCTTTATTGCAACATAGTCATATCTCAAAAACTGATCGAGTTTTTCAAGCTAACAATGCAGGATTGTTAACAGTACTACTTTTTATATTATGCCAAAAATTTATTCAAGTTACTTTTAAACTGTTTCTTTAGGAGATATTTTCTAAAAAAAAATGTCTAAGACCTGTATGGAAACTAAAAACTTGAAATTTGTTTTTCTCGAAACAAGATTTTTAACTATGATGCAATAAAGGAGCGATATAAGCTTGATGACAATAATCTCAAAAAAGAGAAGAACTAACTATATAAGTTTCTTAACTATTTATATTTATTATTTACTTAATTTTAATTGATTTAGTGGGAACTACAAGCCTTCATTGCCAAATTAGTTCAGAATTTCAAGTGGTTATTACATTTGCATAAATATTATGAAAAAAATTGTAACTCTAAATAGTGAAAAGATCAAATTTAAGAAAACTGCTTAAGGCATGGAATCATTAATGAACTTTACTAAAAAAATCAGAAAATGTTTAAAATAACAATTTTTTGTAAATACTGCTTGAGGAATCTTTTGATTTCAGGAATAGATTTTTCAAAGTTCCATTCCTCGCAATATTGCGAGTTTATTGAACACATCGATTAAAAATTAAAACTCATATATGCTTTTAGTCACTGTATTATTTTTGTACCTACTCTTTTTGAAATGTTTTCATTTATTGTAGATTTTATTAGGTGCTACTTAGACTATATCGTCATAAAATCATATTCAGCTAAATCGTGAGCATATTGTGCTGCGATAAGCAGCACTAAGATGTTAACTTATCCGCCAATTTTTAATTTCTTTTTAAATATATTTTTTTATTTTTTGAGTGATATTGTTTACAACTTCGATGATTTAGCTTACTGTTTGAGAAAAAAATTAACAAAAATAGTTTTTAGTACTTTGTGTTTTTGGAAAGATTTTTTCGGGTAAAATTGCAAAATTATGGAACTGTAAAGACATTAGCGGGAGTAATCAAAAATTCAGTAAAACCAGTTGTTGCGTGTAAGAAGCTTTATATTTCAGCAATAAATAATTTTAGAATCTCCTATGAGTAGAAATTGCTTTCTGTAAAGCAATTTTATGCAAATTTTACTAAAGCTCTAAAAGCTGTTAAAAGATATTGAAAAAAGTTCTTGTTAAACAAGTACAAGTCTTTACTAAAAAAAAGAATCTACTTTTTCAGACAGAAATTTTACTGGTTATTTTTTACTATAATTTTTACTATAATTAAAAAAAGTTTTTTTATATCCTCTTTAAAAAATATTTTTGTTGTCTCATTAAAAATATTATTGAAAATTTTAAAAAATATCAGATAAAATATTTATTAAAATTGAAATTAAAATTTCAGCAATAGATAAGAGATATAACCGAGCCATGTTTTTGCTATTTTTATAGCATTTTATTTAGCTTAAGTATGATAAATTTAAGAAAAGTTTTGTCGGACAAAAATTATTTATATAAATAAATTTAATTCATAACTGAAAAACTATAGATCTTTTTAATTTTTTATAAAAAGTTTAGCAATTTTTATATTAATATTTAGCTAACAGTTTGTTAGCTTAGTCAGGCAAAAAAATTTAAATGAATATTAAAATAAAATACTGTTACAAAAATTGATTTTGCTTATCATATTCTTCTCTGTTAAAAAAATGTCTTCATCTTCATTCAAACAGCACTTTATTTAAACAATTTATTAAAGCCCTTATGCATAATAAAAAGCTAACTATCTTGTTCCTTTATGGGAATTTACGCACAAAAACTAAGCAGCTTGTTAGTTAGCATACGAATTTTGATTGTGCATAAGGGCGTAACTGATTCTGTGAATTCTGTTGTTGAATATGAAAAAATTTTTTTTGTAATATATATGATTAAAGTAGTGATCAGATTTTATTACTCAGTAGGAACAAGAAAACTTGAGTTTTTCTTAAGAAGGAAATTTTTGAAATACAAATTTGCTGTGATCAATAATTTTTGATTGAAGAAGGCAATAAATATAATAATAGTTATATTATTGTATATATTTTCTTTTTCACGTTTCCTAGGACTTATCTTAGACATCAGTGCACGAAAATATTTTAAAAAACATTTAACTAAAATAAGTAAAAGCATTATTAGAATATTTTGCTTTTGAAAGTAATGAGATTTAGAGCTAAATATTTGAAAATATTTTTCAAAGTTTTGCAAGCCTACTTATGACTAGGGTCGTTCCTATGAAATGCCGACATATAGACAGCTAGGAAACATTAAAAACAAGCTGTTTATATATTTTTATCGAAATAAATTTGTTTCCATAAAAAATTTCTCCAAACATGTTGAAGGTAAATTCCTAAAAAGCTTGTATTAAAAACAAAATAAAGAAGTAACTTTAAGGAAGCTATGTAAAAGGTACAAATTTCATAAGGTTTTCATAGCTTTCTGTGTTTTCTTTGTATATACAAATATCCTTATGAATTTATATATAAGACTTCCAGTGAAACTACAAACTGTGGTGGCTATATGAATAATTCAATTGTATTGAATAAAATAGCAACCAGCTTCGTTCGTTCTGCTATTGTGTATACCTTTTCTTATCTTTAATAAAATGCCACTTGATTTGGTTAAGTACTTCAGCTGCTAAGAACTTGATGAGAAAATGATTGCGCTTGCGCACAAATCACTGAAGTTATCTTTAACTTGGCTTGTGTTGTCAACTGGCAATTTTCGTCAAGACTTGAACAGTTCGTCTTAAGACTTACTTTGAGAAGTACCACTGTAAGTAACACCACTTTCACACACGAAAACTTTAAGAGCTTATCTCCGTTCCCTTTCTTGCTTGCCTTGGACTTTGCAAAGTAAACTTTTTGTGTGTGAAAATGGCAAAATTTTGAAAATTTTGCACTTTTTTTTATTTAATTTTTTGATATTTTTATTTTTTGTTTGCCATAAATATGTGTTAAAAACTTAATATACCAACAACTTACCGTTTTAGAAAAACTCGTTTGACATCGACTGCTGGTGATCGTTTTTGTCACAATACTGTTGTTGCAGTTCTTGTTGTTGTAAAATCTTAGCATTCATTTCTCAATATTATGCGAGTGAATTAGACTGTCTCTTGATCGTTTGCTGAGTGAGTAAGTGAATTTGGCTTTTGGAAGTGGAATGTTTTTATTTTTTCTTTGTTTTTACCTTAAACTTGTTTAGTTACAGATTTTCGTTACGCGTTTTATTAAGATTTTAGTTTTTGTTTTTAATATAAATAATTTTGTTTAACAAAAATACGTTTTTTTTTTCATTAAAAAGATGTTTTGATTCAGGTAATTTTGTAGTTTGATTTTGATTGATTTGAATTTTGTGTGTTTTTTTTTTTCTAAAGCTTAATATGTAATAAGCTTTAAAAGATCGAAAAGTTTTTCAAAAAGTTTTATTTTTCTTACAAATTTTGTTGATTTTTGAATGAACAAAAGAATGTATAAAAGTGCCAAAGATTTATGAAAAATTTATTTAAAAATTCCTTTAAGTTTTTTGTTTTGGGGGGGTTTTACGTCTGAATTCTATTGAATTTTGCTGAAAGATGTCGTATAATTGCCAAAATTCAATGTCCTAAACTGTGTCTTCTCGAGTGCTGGTAAAGGGAACACAAAATAAATGGCCGGAGCGGGGAGCTTGATCGAAAGTAAAGGGAAAAAACTGATGGCTAAAATTCAGACGTTTAAAAGCGTTTTATCGAAAGTTTTTAATGAAACTAAAATGCGTGTTTTGTTGGTGGTTGTTGGTGTTGCTGCTGTTGTTGTTGTTGGAGCTTTAACGGTCGTAACTATTTTTAATAATTGTTATATTTTGGTTTGAAATGTTCAACTTAGAAAATTTGCCTGAATTTTTGCACAAGTTCAAAAACCGGCTTAATTTTTGTATTAAATTTTGAGTTCTATTGTTTTTGTAAATAGAGATGGCCAACGGTAAATGTGTTAACAAAAAAATTAAAAACTTTACATTTTTAAAGTCACATTGCTTCTTTTACTCAGAGTTTACTGCTCATTATAATATTTCACATGAACTTTTCCTTGCTGGTGTTCGTTGCTTTAAAAAAACATTTCACTCAAGACGGTGTGGCCGCACTTAGAAAATAGGGCGTTTGAAAATCATAAGGCAAATCATAGAAAGACACACTCAACAACTTGCAGGAAAACATGTTGATGTCAATGACTCAAATTAAAGAAATTATATGAAGAAAAAGGTTTGGCAAAAAAAAGTTCTCTTAAGGCCACATCAAATGGTTCTTTGACTCAAAAGCAGCAAAAGTTTTTGGAGTTTTTGCACTTCACTTAAACATATCAACGAAAAAGAATAGAAAGTTTAGAGTTTTTCACTGGGTCTTTTGTTGTTCTTGGCACCTTGAAACGAAAAAGTTAAAGTCAACTTAAATTGTTTTTAATTAAAAATAGATTTTTTTTTTTAATCTTTCTGAAGTTCCAAAAAATCGTTGTAAAATTGTTTCCAGTTGTTTCAGTTTTCGAAGATTTTTTGTTTACAAATTTTTAATGTTTAATGTTTAAATTTTGGATTTTTGTTTTTTATTAAAAATTTTTATATTGTTCCAAAAGTAAGTAAGTTGTTAACTAAACAAAGAATAAATGATGTGTGTATAGTATTGTATTTAGTTTTATTAATTTATTTTAAATATATTATAAAAATTTGTTGTGTTGTTTAGTCTGCCTGCTGCCGTACACTAAAAAAATGCCGCGTTTTAACAATCGCGTTTAGTAAATTTCTATGTGCGGCCATTTGCAACATAAAAATGCCGATGATAATAACAACAACAACAACAACAACAACAACAGCAACAACATTAAAAAGCAAGCAAGCAAGCAGGCAAAAAAAAAAGAAACACATGCAATATACCACCATTTATAAACAGCGACAAAACAGAAACTAACTATACAACATGCTACATACAACATACATACAAACACATGCATTCATACATCAATAAACACTCATACATTTGCTGGTCTTTGTGTGTATTGCAAAACATATCACAAAACATTTTTAGCTTTTAGTTTAAAACGTCACCGTCATCGTTTGGTTTCATCGCTCTGCTATTAACGTTTATGTTATGTAGTTGTTGCTTTGGATGATTATGATGTTGTTGTTGTGATGCTGCTGGTCCTAACTGTTTGTATAGCCAACACAAGCACTCACTCATACATATGTGACTCCATAGTGCAAAATTTTTATTTCGCCATAAGCACTATGGCACATTTGAATTGATTGCAGACAAATATCGCAAATAAGCCGATCGAAGATGTTTCAAGTTTAACATAGAAAACTAAAACTATTGTTCAAAATATTAATTTGCAGAAACACAAATCTTCTAAATGAAGTAAAAAGAAAACTATTAATCGTGTTAGAGCTCCAAAATGTCCATCCACAGTTTCCAAATGCAGCAATTTGGCTCTACTGGAGATCTTTTGGCATATCTCTCTGAGAAATGGTGCCAATCAATCCATCATTTTGGCGAAAGCAAAGTGGTAGCTCTGGATATCTCCAAAGCGTTCGACAGAGTGTGGCATGCTGCACTACTGGCAAAACTTACTGCTTTTGGTGCCGGTAATGACTTTTCGCGATTTATATCGAGCTTTCTTAGAGACCGCACTATACGAGTTGTTATAGATGGGGTCTCATCAAACGAGTTCAAGATTAATTCAGGGGTACCGCAAGGCTCCGTTCTTTCTCCTACCCTATTTCTTATCGTCCTCAACGACCTTCTCTATCAAACTTCCAATCCTATCCACTCTTTTGCAGATGACAGCAGCATTTGCTATTCATACTCTTTCAGTTATAGGCCCAGCCTATCAGAGATCGCTGCCAAGAGGCTAAATATGAATGATTCACTGAACAGTGATCTTCTATTAATCTCCCAATGGGGTCGCAAAAACAGGGTCGACTTCAACGCTCGTAAGACCCAGTGCTGTTTATTAACGCACAAACAAACGACCGCTAATGCTGCTTCATCAGTACTCATGGATGGTATAAATATTAAGGAATCGGGTGCTCTTGATGTTCTTGGAATGAAAGTACAGTGTGATGTTCGCTGGAATGATCACATTTTTTATGTCTCTAAAGAAGCATTCAAGTGCCTCGGTTTTTTGAAACGGTGTAAGATGTACTTCACTCCATCCGATCTCCTTACTATTTATACCACCTATATCCGACCAAAAATGTTATACAACTCTCATGTTTGGGCCGGTGCCCCAAAGTCTATTTTGGGGTTACTCGACCGTGTGCAGGAGAGGGCGAAGAAGCTCATCGGTGACAGTAGGGTATCCAATTCTATTGACTCACTGCAGCATCGACGCAGTGTGGGGTGCGTTACTCTGTTCTATCGTTACTACAATGGATTTTGCTTTGGCGAGATTAGGGATCTCGTTCCTGAAACTCGCACATTTCTACGTAACACGCGTTCATCGTCCAGAGTTCATCCATTTGTGGTCGATTGCCCAGGGAATCGTACTACGCGTTACAGAGAGAATTCGTTTTTCAGCCGTACACTTCGCCTGTGGAATAAGTTGCCTGCAAACGTGTTTCCTGTCTGTTATAATGTTGGAAAGTTCAAGTTAAATGTTCACAAACACTACTCCCTCTTTCTCCCTCCTCATAACCTATTTTCCTAGTTCCGGCACAATGCATTGCATATGTAGGGGTCATCCCCTGAATACTGGTCCAAGACAAAAAAAAAAAAAAAATCTTGGCCTTAATGTTGAAGCAAAACTATTTCTAGAACCACGACAACCTGCTTGGCAATTGGAAAAATCCTCATTGCTGCTAGATCTAACTCAGTTACCTAAATCATCGAACATCTCCAATGGTTTCTAAACAGATGTTTTGTCATCTATGTGATGAATTTCAACCAAACATTAGACTTTTATTTACCGATGGTTCCAAATCGGGAAACTTTACCTGTTTCGCTATTGTCGAAGAAGGCGGGGATATTGTCAGTATTGGTCATTTGGACAATTGCTGCTCCAATTTCACTGGTGAAGCTTTAGCACTTTTTGTCGCAGTTAAACGCGCCTCAAAAGAAAATTGCAAAACAATAATTTGTACCGACAGTTTATCAACTGTGCAAGCAGCTGTAAACACACTGCATGATTCTTATCTTATAAACCAAATAAGAGATCTTTGTGTTCAATATGGCGAACAAATAAAAATAATGTGGGTTCCATCAAATGTTGGTATACCGGGTAATGAAAAAGCTGATCGTGCTGCAGATCAGGCAAAAAGGAGACCGCTTTTGAAATATCCAACTTGGGAAAAACCAGATATTCTCCTCAGTATACAATGGGCCCAATACCAACACAGCTATAAAATTTTCAATCCACAAGGGGCAAAACCATCATATCCTAAAACTTCTTTAAGAAGAAAAACAAATATATTTACGCGCCTGAGAATGGGTCATTGAAAGTTTTCATATAAACATATATTTGAAAGAAGTGATACACCTTGGTGCACAATTTGTGACAGTCAATTAAGTGTGTCGCATGTTCTGGATGATTGCCTTTGCTACAGTTACTTTAGGTCATCAATCTTTGGGTCCACTGTACCATCTGATCTACTTAAAGATCCATATGTCAAAAACATTAAACTTGTATTTAAATACATTTCAAAAATAAAATTTCAAAATCTTATCTAAAATAATTAATTTAAATTCGAGTCGAAAGTACTCTTATTTCTATATATTTATTGTAATAATTATATTATTAAATAAATAAATAATTAAATAAATAAATAAATTTCCTGCTTATGAGTATCTAGTACAAAGGCGATCGTTATCATGCTGCGGTTGCATTAACTGTGCATTTCATCACTGACTACTAACACAAATCCCTTGAAGTATTATGTTATTGCGACTTTTATTAACAACATTAATAACAACATAAAAAAAAAACATTAACAACATTAACACATTACCAAGCAATGGAAAAAGAGCAAGAAACTGTACGAAAATTGCTGCAAAGCCTGTGCCTCGTTTCTGTATTACTCGCATCGAGAAATTTCTCACAAGAAACAACGGAATTGACAGAGAAACTATG
Source organism: Thecocarcelia acutangulata (assembly GCA_914767995.1). Lineage (NCBI taxonomy): Eukaryota > Metazoa > Arthropoda > Insecta > Diptera > Tachinidae > Thecocarcelia > Thecocarcelia acutangulata. Next base: position 29,677,248 of record OU612094.1, on the reverse strand, counting down.
CGAATAGAAACAACAAATGGAGTTTCTCACACAAATGTTTCTGTATCTTTGAGAAGCGAGAAATATCTGTCAAAATAGCTTTTTTGACGTAATTCATTGGAAGCTTGTGAGTAAACCTGTTTCTGTATTAAAATTTTGTGAGACGTTTCTCGCTAGAGCTGTCAAAACTTTTCACAAATAAAAGAGTTGCGGAAGTTATAAATTTAAAAAATATATAATTGACATAATGAATGCAAAAAGTGTAGAAAAGGTAAAGTTTTTAATCATTTATACACATATTGTCGTATTCATAAAAAATAATTTGCAATTAGTAAAAGTTTACTTGACATACATATTTTTACACAAAATTTGTCAATTAAACCTTTGTTATGTGTAAATTATTTATTATGAATACGGCAGATATTGAATGTAGTTCATTATTCATTTCTTCTTTGTATTTTAGAAAATTGAAAGAATTTCCACGGAGATATAATATAATAAATATATAAAAATTATGAATTACATTTTTTTGGTTTTTTCTTTATTTCTTAATATTTATACATACATACAGTATGATAAATTAAAAATTTAATGGCAAAATCTTAATTTTAGCCTGTCTCGAATGCGAGAAGCTTCCCTCATCGGTTCAGGAACTAAAAAAGGGTCGGTTGCAGCCCTTAACCTCTGGCTGTAAATGCGCAACATGTTTCGCCGGTCATATTGGTCAGCACCCATCACCACAAAACTATACCTTATTGAAAGTTTTTATGAAATTTATTTATGATTTGAATGTGTTTTTATTTATGTACACGTGTTATTGATTGACACAATTTTATTTTATTTATAACACTAAATTCAATTGTTTTATTTACTGGTAAACTTAAATTTTCTTTTTGTTTGATAAATTTTTCCTATATTCGTCTTCTTATTTGTTTACTTTTTGCATTTTGACAGCTGCTTAATGGAAATATTCCAATAAAGACGTAACTAGTATTGCCTCTTTTCGATTTAATATACAGAAACGCTGTTTTTCTCGATAGTCGAGAAACGATGGAATTTTATGTTTCGTAGTTTTCGATGCGAGAAACTTTTCACTAATCTTACAGAAACGAGGCACTGACTGCATACACTGACAAATGTGTTAAAATTTAGTAAAAGTCACTTTCATTTAAATTACTTTATTGGAGGTATTTGAGGAAATCTAGTAAAAGGCTTTCTTTTGCTACATATACCCCAATTTATGTCGAAAAAAATAAAAACTATAACTGGCGGATTGAATTATATAAATTTTTGCAGCTTAAGATCTTTTGTTGTTGAATTTTTTGTATAAAAGAATTTTTGGACAAAATTTTTTCAAACAAAAATTTTAATTTTCCTGACGATGCTAACAAACTGTTAGCGAAATATCGAAATAGAAATACAAAATACGTTAATTTTTTATAAAAAAAAACAACAAAAGATCTTAAGCTGCAAAAATTTATATAATTTAACATAAAGCAAGATCAAATAATATTAGGAAAAAACTATAATTGGGAGGAAAAATGTTTAATTCCATACATATATTTAAACTTGATTATAGATTATTTAATCAAATTTGGATTGTATGCAGTATATAGGAAGCCGTCAAAAATTTTTATGCGCAGCCGCCGACGACCTAAAATTAAGGCGCCACAGCTGAAATTTCTGACTCGACTTGTTTCTCTGGATGCTGCAAAACTAAAAGATAGTGCATTTATTTTCTTCAATTTTGGGTGCCAAGCCCTCAGGTATACGATAAGAAAATAAGGTGTTGTGACAGACCAAATCATATCCAGTTCCCCGTTTAATTAATTTACACAAGAAATGTAACAACACTTTTCAAATGACCGGAAATCGGCCTTCACACGGAATAATTTCTACACCTCTACGAAGGTTTTTATCTTCACTAATACAAATAGTCTGAAATATCAATCTTCAGCAGACAAAGTCTAACGATATTTCTTTTTCGCAAATAACAGCAGCGTTTTCCATTAGTACTCTTTTAGTTATAGGCCCAGTCTATGGGAGATCGCTGCCAAGAGGCAAAATATGAACGATTCACTGAATAGTGTTCTTCTATTAATCTCCAAAAAACGAACGAAAACGATCACAAAGGAACCTATAGGACCAAAGTGGGCTGGAGTATTCGGTTACTTTCCAGAGAATACAGCGGCCTGCCTACCTAATCTCCGAATAGGGTCGTAAAAACGGGGTCGCCTTGAACGCTCGTAAGACCCAATGTTGCTTATTAACACACAAACAAACGACCGCAAATGCTGTTTCATCTGTACTCATGGATCGTATAAATATTGAGGTATCGGATGCTCTTGATGTTTTTGGAATGTAAATACAGTGTAATGTTCGCTGGGCTAAACATATATTTCATGCCTCTAAAGCAGCATTCAACTGCTTCGGTTTTTGAAACGGTGTAAGATGTAGTTCACTCCATCCGATCTCCTTACTATTTATACCACCTACATCCGACCGAAAATAGATGTTTGTGCCGGTGCCTGAAAGTCTATTTTGGGGTTACACGATCGTGTTTAGGAGAAGGCGAAGAAGCTTATCGGTGACAGTATAGTATCCAACTCTATTGACTTACTGGAGCATCGACGCAGTGTGGGGTGCGTTACTCTGTTCTATCGTTACTACAATGGCTTTTGCTTCGACGAGATTAGGGATCTTGTTCCCGAAACCCGCACATTTTCAAAAAGCACGCGTTCTTCGCCCAGAGCTCATCCATTTGTGGTCGATTGCCCGGGGAATCGTACTACGCATTACAGAGAGAATTCGTTTTTCAGCCGCACGCTTCGCCTGTGGAATAAATTGCCTGCAGATGTGTTTCCCGTCTGTTATAACGTTGGAAAGTACCAGACAAATGTTCACAAACACTACTCCCTCTTTCCCCACCTCAAAACCTATTTTCCTCGTTCTGGTACAATGCACTGCATATCGATCCTTTATTGCAACATAGTCATATCTAAAAAATTAACTCTTCGAGTTAACAATGCAGAATTGCTAACGGTATTACCTTTTATATTGTGCCAAAAATTTTTTGAAATTACGTTTAAACTGTTTCCTTTAGGAGATATATTCTAAAAATTTTTTCTAAGGTTTGTATGGAAACTAAAAACTTGAAATGTGTTTTTCTCGAAACAAGCTTTTTTGAGTTATGACTATGTTGCAATAAAGGAGCGATATGTAGGGATCATCTCCTTAGTACTGGTCCAAAATAAACATATTTTGTGGTGAAAAATATTGGTAGTTTTGATTTTATTGCTGCACAGAAAGAACATTTCAAAGAACTTTTTAATTTTTCTAAATTTAGTCTTTGTTTTCATCTTGGACGAAAATGATGGCTACATGTGCAGTGCGTTGTGTCAGAACTAGGAAAATATGTTGTGAGGTAGGGGAAAGAGGGAATAGTGTTTCTGGATGGTTAACTTGAACTTTCCAAGGTTTCATGTGACAGCAAACTAGTCTACGGGCAACTTGTTCCGCAAAGAAAGCGTACAGCTGGATGACGAACTCTTTCTGTAATGTGATATTCGATTCACCAGGAAACCGATCATTAATTTTGGATGACGACCGCATTTGGTATGGTTTTCGGGAATAAGATTCCTAATCTCGTCAAGGATTTCTAGTTTTTCATTAAAAGGAAGAAACTCATTATAGTATGAATAAACCAAGGAAATGCACTCCACACTACGGCGATGCCCTACCTTGGATACTCTACTGTCACCGATAAGCTTCTTCGGTCTCTCTTTCACGTGGTCGGGTGACTCCAAAATAAGCTTTCAGGCAGCGGCCCAACCATAAGAGTTGTATTCCATTTTCGACCGGATATAGGTGTTGGAAATAGTAAAGAGATCAGAGGAACTGAATTAAATTTTACACTGTTGCAAAAAAAAAACTTAAGTACTTCTTTGAAGATATGAAAAATGTGTTCATTCCAGCAAACATCACATGTTACTAATTCATGTGTCATGTTCACTAAGCTGTTATTACACAAATTTTTTTTACAAAATTTCTTCAATAAAAGCTGAATAAACATAAAACATTTGTCTATTAATGCGCCAGTTGAAATGGAGTCATATAGTGACTTATATTGAGAAGACACAAGAACCAGCATATAGACGTTGGCAAGACACGTGCAAGCCGGTAGGAACAAAGGAGAGGCCCCATCCTGAAGCAATACGAAAGCTGTAACGAGGTGAAGACAAGATTCAAAGAAAAGGGAGGGGTGTTAGTGGGTGTAAGCCCCACATACCGCGTACTGTAAGGTCACAGTATCTGATAACGCCTTAGGCATTTTCCTTCTTCAACCGAAAAAAATTAAATGTATAAAAAATGCGCCAGTTGCATATAAAACTGGTTCAGGAAATGCTAAAGCTTGTTTACTTTACAACTTAAAGTTCTATGGAGTTGATATGCAGAAAACCCTAGTTCATACTATGACTTAGTTTCTCTATTAACTTTTGGCCAGACAAAGTTCTCGAAAATCACCCGAAATTTTTGTACAAATTGTTAAACAAAACACAATTTTGTCCCATTGTAATACAATTCATATTCAAGATTTCCTATTTCCACCATTAACGGTTTCAATTTCATTGTACGCTCAAAACCTTCAACATCATAATCATCTTTATCGCCATCTAACAGCGCACTACACACAGACACACACACACACACACACACACACTGTCGATACTTAAATATAATTTTTTTTCCTTCCTCGCCATTGAAGTTTCCAATTTTTATATCAATACCTTGAAGTTATTTTGCCGGGCTTTTCCAACATTATGTTCATGGTCCTTGTCGCCGCTGCATACTCATCATTACTATCATTATAATGTCGTTATGTACATACATACGTACGTACATATGTATGTGTGCATGTATGTGCTATCACATATCACTATTGTTATGAGAGGAACAAAAAAAAAATCTATGATTTTTGTTGCTGTCTCTACGCTATTAGTTGCAACAGTAGTGCAACCAACAACCAATACTACTCTCAATGCCCGGCTATAAATACTAATACATTTGTAAATACATGTTATTTGTACACAAGTAGTGTTTATATTGCGTTTTTTCCTCATTTGCACTTGTCGCTTTTTATAATAATTTCTATAATTTTACGAGTAGAGAGAAGAAAAAAAATAAATGAAAAACAAAGTTTTGTATCCTGTTTTTAAATTATTTCAGTTAAATGGTTGATGACACATAATGCGTTTTCCATGTTATTAGAGAATACACGCTGTATACTACAGAGCAAATTCTGAGGTTGTAAATGCCAGTACATAGTTTAGAAAATGGGTGTTTCCATTAGAACGAAAGCTAATGCAAGGAAGATTAATGCCGTTGCAACCGAATGAAGAAACAAAGATTTTACAAATATGTATTTCTTTTTTGTAAAACATTTTTGAAGTTTACAGAAAAATATTATAAGCATGTCTTCATATTATTTTTCGACCCTTTTATACCCTTCACAAAAATATAAAGTATATAAATAAACTTGAGATTCCGTTTGTATCTTCTACAATTATCATTTGTGACGCTACAAAGTATATATATTCTGAATCAGAATTGATATAAAAGTCGGTTAAAGGATGTCCGTCTGTCAGTCATTGAAATAACGTTTCTGAGAAACCCATTAGGCTTAGAAACTTGTTTTGTTTGCTATAGAAATTCAGTAAAATCGGTTCACATATAACTGAGATATATCCAAAGTTCCGAAAAACCATTTTTTTGGAATTTTGTATTAAAACTATTGAAAAAAAAAATTTTTTGTTTTGCTTGAATTTTTAATCATGGCGATTGCAAGGCAAAAATTCCCAAAATCGGTACATATATATGAGATATAGCCTAAACTGGATTTTCCATCTTTTTTTTTTCTTTGTTTTTCTGAACAAAGTAGGTTTCAATCTTCAATATTTCGACACCCATTTGTGTGTCTTCGTCAGGAAAGTTTTTAGATTTTTTTTATCAAAAAATTTTCCCGACGAAGACACATAAATGGGTGTCAAAATATTGAAGATTAATAATTACTTTGTAATAACAAGTGACCTCAAGCTCAACTAAAACAAAAATTACAAAAAAATATTACTATTAAAAATCATCTTTAACAAGCCACAAAAGTGGTGGATTGCCGCTCTGTCTTCACACAGCTGAGTGATTATCAAAATAGACTTAAAGGCACTGGCCCAAACATAAGAGTTGTGTTCCATTTCGTTTCCTAAAGACGACATAAAAACCCGGAACCGCTTCTCCAGCCGAATCGGTACCAGTTTTTTATTCTTATGTATTTTGTCCGTGGAGCTTGTATCTGAACTAAATCGAAAGACCGTTAGTCTTTCGATATAGAGTAAAACATGCAGTTAACGTATTGTTTCCGATGAAGGTGGGTGTTTTGGCGATTTCTGAAGCTGATTTTGAGAATTCTAAAAAAAAAACTCGGAACGCGTTACATACATATTTCTTAATTTTAGCCTCATATCGAAGCGTGTTTTTTAATTTTTTAAACTATATTAATTAATAATAAAACCCGCAACATATGTTTTTGCTTTCAGAGAGAACCATAAACTGAAAGAAAATTATGTGTACTGATCAAAAAATAACCGTTATTTTAAAAATTTTTGAGTAGCGTATGTTAAATTTTTATTATTACTTTTGTAATTTGTTTATTTACTGCCTAGCTCACGATGTCGTTTCGTAAACGTTCGTCATAATTAAATATTTCTTATTTTTGCAGCAAAAGATCGTTTTATGTTATATAAAAAATTTAACAGTATTTATTTTCAATATTTCGATAACAATTTGTTATCATCGTCAGGAAAATTAATAATCCTGACGATGATAACAAATTGTTATTGAAATATTGAAAATAAATACTGTTAAATTTTTTATATAACATAAAACGATCTTTTGCTGCAAAAATAAGAAATATTTACCAAAACAAGATCAAATAATTAAATATTAAAGGTTCGTCATAATTTTTAAAACTAGTTCTGCTGCCGTTTATAAGCTTTATTTTTCCCTGATCTTGTATCATTTGCCTTATCTACCTCCGATATATCCGTTTGGCTGTTAAGTCATTTATTTTTGATATAAAACATTAGCAAACGTTACGGAAACTACATCGTGAGCCAGACAGTTACTTCTTTTAATACATGCTTAAAATAACCGCTTCTTTGTTAATTATATTAAATATTTTCCGTACGGTAATTTTTTTAAGGTCGTACTTTACTTTGAAACTAAAAGATAACATTATTAGCTGGAGTTTCGCGAAAAAGAGATAAAATCTTAAAAAACTGCCTAACTCCATCTTTTATTTAAACTTTTTTCACGTTATCTTTTTTGATATTTTCCATTTCAAACAAAGTTTATGTACATTTATTTCATTAACAGCAAAAAAATAAATATGGCGTCAATTCTGTCGGCAGTTTCATACTTACAAATAAATTAACTTACTACTATGTTTAATAAATCTGCTACTGTTTTTGATATTGTAGAGGTTGTTAATTTAGTAAATTGAAAATCTATAAATTTTGTTGTTGTCAAGTTTTAAATTTACCAAGATCTGCTAAATCTACAATATGTGCAAGCTCTACAATAGTACTTTAATACGAAGCGTGAGAGCCGCTAAAGTAAATGATTTTTTTTGTTGACGTTTGTTTTGGAAATACTTTGTTTACAAACTGTACTCGTACATAAATACAAAAAAGAAAGTTTTTGTATGTGAAAGCTTTTAGCTATTTGTTGCACATGATTTTTTTTTGTTGTGAAAAAGCATAAGTTGTTTAGCTATACATAAAACTATAAAAAATATAAGTTATTATCCAACTAAAATTTTACGTATATGACTGATTTATGAGAGTCCTTAAGCTGTTTCGTAGTCTCTACACTACTCATGATTGTTCAGCAAAATATTTAAAAACACAACAGAGTAGCCTTTCTTAACAATTTTATTTTAATTTCTTAACAATTTGACAACAATGAGTACCCCGAGTATCTTGTAAGGATGGTTGTGGCTAGCGGATTAATATTTTTAAATCTACATTCTTCCTCTTGAACCGAAATTGTAATATTTTACGTTATTTTTCTATGTTACACATTCCACCTGCAAGAACCATAAAATATAATTTTAAGCAACGAGTAAATTGGAAGTACTTTATGTGTGCAGAAAAAAAAACTGCAATAACTCTACAATTGTAATTGGAAATGAGGTCGTTGGAATTTCAGACCAACTTAGAATACTGGGTTTATTATTTACAACAAACCTGCTGTGGTATCATCACATTAAGAACCTTTCATATAAACTAGATAAAATCAATAAGTGATTTTTTTGCTATTATCTTTTTGGCAACACTAGTTTCGACAGATCACGCACGTTTTGTATCTTGTGTCACTGTCAAACATCTTCAGTTTGGTCTATAATTTAATCATGAATCGTCTTACAAACGAACAACGCTTGCAAATTATTGAATTTTATTACCAAAATGCGTGCTCTGTTAAGAAAGTTTATCGCGCGCTTCTTCCATTTTATGGTCAGTTTGATCGACCTACTGAGGCTTCTATTCGGGCTATTGTAAAAAAATGTCGCACCAAATTTACATTGTTGGACATTAAACCACCAACACGCTTACGTAGAGTGCGAACTGAAGAAAATATCGCAGCCGTATCGGCCAGTGTTGGTGATGACTGTGAATTATCGATTCGGCGCCGTTCGCAGCAATTGGGCCTCTGTTACTCCACTACGTGGAAAATTTTGCGGAAGGATTTGGGTGTGAAGCCTTATAAGATACAGCTGGTGCAAGAATTGAAGCCAAACGACCTACCACAACGCCAAATTTTTGGTGAATGAGCTCTTGAAAAGTTAGATGAAGATCCACTTTTTTATCGAAGAATTGTGTTCAGCGACGAGGCTCATTTCTGGTTGAATGGATACGTGAACAAGCAAAACTGCCGTATTTGGAGTGAAGAGCAGCCAGAAGCATTGCAAGAGCTACCAATGCATCCACAAAAAACAACCGTTTGGTGCGGATTATGGGCTGGCGGCATCATTGGGCCGTATTTCTTCAAACATGATGCGAATCACAACGTTACTGTGAATGATAACAAACTTTTTTTTGCCCAAAATGGAAGAGCTTGACTTGCATGACATGTGGTTTCAACAAGACGGTGCCATATGCCACACAGCACGCGAAACAATGGACCAATTGAGAGGCGAGTTCGGTGAACAGTTTATTTCACGCTTGGGACCAGTCAATTGGCCGCCCAGATTGTGCGATTTAACGCCTCTAGACTATTTTTTGTGGGGCTATGTTAAGGCTAATGTCTATAGCGACAAGCCCGCTTTGATTGATGCACTGGAAGCCAACATTATTCGTGAGATACCGGCCGAAATGTTGGAAAGAGTATGCCAAAATTGGACTAAGCGGATGGACCATTTGAGGCGCAGCCGCGGCCAACATTTGCATGAAATAATCTTCAAACATTAAATTATATCGACCCAACTATCGATCCAAATAAATATTTCACGCATTTCTCTGAATTTTATGTGTTTTTTTTTTTAATTTCCGATAGTTCTTATAAAATCACCCATTATTTTGAAACTAATATGCTCTCGTAAGAAGGGGTCTCACATTGAAACAGCTCTCAGTATATGCAGAACTTTAACAACTGAATCAATTCAGCACGGGATGGATAACTATCTATGGCTGGACATCGAAGGCAAATGTTAATAAATTGCATACCTTAATCAACACATGTTTCAGAACACCCGTTGCAAAATTGCGAACAGAAGCAAATTTTGTCGGTTTCCGAACTTTGCTAGAAAAAAGAGCTGTCAAATTGGCATCCAGGGCTATTACAATAGCTGCAGATGATCTACATTCCTCATTTTGGAAATGTGGATTCTCGGCAAACCCACCTCCATCGGGCATCAATAATGTATTATCAATTTTTAAGAAATTGAACATATGTATTCCAGATAAACCAAGAACTATTTGCTTGGGAAACGGCATTGGGATAGATAACAGCCTAAGCTCATTTAAAAAAGGTCCATTTTTTCTGTTATGTTGGTACACATGTCTGTTATATATGTTGGCAATAAGATAAAAATAAAATAAAAGGTTAGTCGTGTATTGGTGTGGTCTTCGATTTTAACAAAATTAATAGTTGCCAAAAATTATTAATAATGCAGCGGCCCATATTTATTGAAATTGAATGCGTAACCCCTGCTTAGAAATGTTAATTTGCTGCGTAAAAACTTATTTACACATTTGCGCATTATTTAATACATGTTTTAAAAATCGGCGAAATATTATTTAGTAAATAAACCTAAAAACCCCCAAAACCGCTGGAAAAAAACGGCAACAAAAAAAATATTTATATGTATTTTACGCAATTTTAGGCTTCTATTGGCCGGCACTTTAGAAAAAAAATAACGACAACAAAAAACACGCACAAATACAAAAAGAAAAAAAAAAAAGTTCACTTGCAAACAAACAAGAACTAACTGCCGTGTATATAAAAAAATGTATATAATATGCGTGTATATAAATTTTAGGCCGAAAAGTTTCATATACTAAATACATTTGCACATACTCGCATATAGACGCCAGCAACAACAAAAGCATTATTGCAGTGACAAATGTCTGCCAGTGCACTGGTGCTCACAACTACATTCGAATGTTTGCAATAGAGCAACGCATTATGTTTTGACTAAAAACACTCACTCCTGTCACTTAGAGATTCCTTTTGTTCGCCCAATTCTATAAATTGAACATCATAATGAATGATGTACTCGCACAAAACAATTTCATATGTGCTTGTATATGTGCAAGAGCATTTTAGTAGAATTTCTATATGCATAGACACTTACGCGATATTTTCGCATTTCGCGCTTATGTATTTTAATTCTCCTAGTAGTTGTGTTTAATATTAAATAAAGAATGAAAAAAATTGCAATATTTTCTCCTCTTTTTATTTAATTTATTTATTTCTTGCATTGATAAATGGTTGAACGAAGGTTCAGCTGAAGCCGTTGATTGTGTGCAATATTTCAATATTTATTTTGTACAAGTGTGTTAACTGTGTATGTATGCGTTTTTTTTTCACATAAAATTTAATGTATTAAATGAGTCCTTCACCTGTGTTTAGATTGTTTTTGAAGGAAAGGTTTCAATTAAATTAATTTTTGAAAAAATTTATAAACAGCAGATTTTGAAAACCCTAAAAAATCCAACTTTTGAGGAAAGCAATAAAATTTTTGTTTGTATCTGCTTTTTAAAGCTCTTAAGTGGGATCTCTGCCTCTATATGCTCTTGGTGCAGGTGGACTTCGGCCATAAACAGTTCATACCCTACAGCAATTCTGGTTGCTAAGCCCCAGAAAACCTTCTGGTTCTAACACAAACCAAAAAAATAAAGTCAATATTTTTTCTTGATTCTAATTATTTGACCTTTTCAAACAATTAAGTTTTTTATTCGCTATTTAAGCTTCTAACATTTATACCAGTAAAAAATTATAAATAGCTTGTTTTCTATGTTTCCCAGCTATCTATATGTCGACATTTCATAGGAACTACCCTAGTCATCAGTAGACTTTGGAAATTTTTGAAAGACATTCTCAAACATTCAACTTTATATCCCAACAATCCAAATAAATTGCTGAGAATTTAAAAAGAAAAATGCTCTAATAATGTCCGTCAAAACACAAAAAACAAGCTTTTCTCTATATAAACGTCTCTAACATTTCTTTACATCTTTAGTTGTTCATTTGTTTGAAAGGTGTAAAGAAATGTTAGAGACGTTTGTGTTTTGACGGACATTATTAGAGCATTTTTCTTTTTAAATTCTCAGCAATTTATTTGGATTGTTGGGATATAAAGTTGAATGTTTGAGAATGACTTTCAAAAAATTCCAAAGTCTACTGATGATTAGGGTAGTTCCTATGAAACGTCGACATATAGATAGCTGGGAAACATAGAAAACAAGCTATTTATAATTTTTTACTGGTATTTGACCTTTTTTTAAATTAAATTGAAATGTTCTTTAAGCTTGAGGGCATTCTTTTTTTTTATATAAAAAAATGCTTTAATTATATTCGATATTTCGTCTTCCTTCGGAAGACTTTTTCAGGAAAAATATCGAAGGAAGACGAAATATCGAATATAATTAAAGCATTTTTTTGTATAAAAAACAAAACTGAACTCAAGCTTAAAGAACATTTCAATTTAAGTCAATACTTTTTTTTATATTTTGTATAGGGTGGCACAAAATTAATCACTTTATCATACAATGACATTTTACGTCAATCATATTTGACATTTGCTAACCAGATAGCTGCAGATTAAAAGCGGACAAATACGAGGGCGGATTGGTATTGAAGGTACCTAAGTAGAAAATACATGGCTGTACAGAATGTTCTAAAGAACACTGCTCACTTCTGTGCAGTAGTTGCAAGCAGCGTATTTCAAAACAATTCTTAAAACAAAACAAGCAAACTATAGAACATTTAGAAACAGAACAAACACTTAATAGTTTTGAAACGCCTTCACGACAGAGCTGGACTGTACTTCATCACTGTAATCCATCATTTCGGTGAAAGCAAGGTGGTGGCTCTAGACATTTCCAAAGCATTTGACAGAGTGTGGCACTACTGGCAAAACTTAGTGCTTTTGGTGTCGGTAACGATTTCTCTCGGTTTATATCGAGCTTTCTCAGAGACCGCACTATACGAGTTGTTATAGATGGGGTCTCATCAAACGAGTTCAAGATTATTTACAATTTTGGCAAATTTTCGTATATTTCAATAAATTCTTTAAAAGATACCCACTCAAGCCAACTGATTTTCCCTGTTCATTATCGGTAACAGAAATGAAAATTACACTGTGTGATGTGATAGAATTGATATTAATAAAGTTTGATCTCTTGCAGAGCGATTCTGTAACTTTTAATGACCCGATAATCGTAAATTTCTTTGACATATTTCATCCCTTGCCATATTTCATCCTGCAATATAATTTTTACGACAAATGGCCAATAAAGCTAACAGCTGATTTCAAACGACAGCGAATATAATTAAATAATGTTGCTGAATAATAAATTTTATAAAATATCGTTATAATTATTGTAGAGATACTATTGTCTTAATAAAACTTCCAGAATCGCTCTAGATGCCAAGTTTGACAAACACGAGTTCTAGCTATTGAACGATTTGATGGCATACCCGTGCTATCAGATCAAATTTGATCGTCATTTTCATTATCTTGTTTTTAATATAAAAATAACACAAAGTGCGTTTTTAAAAATGAAACGAAAAACTCTAAACAGCTGTGCTTTTTCCTCCCATTTTGGTGCGTTTTGAAATTTCAAAGTTGGCAACGCTGATTGAAATGTTAGAGAGGCGCTGGAATGATTGCGTTGCTCTTGATGGAGAATACGCTGGTGAATAAAGCTTATTTTGAACCAAAAACCAAGTCCGGTTGTTTTCAGCCCATAATTTTGAGAAGAAGGCATACCCTTGCCACCATCAGAACATTAAATAGGTGATTTCACCGGTAAGGTTGGCCGGACTATACTAAAAATACATCTTTGTTTTTTGGAATTTTTTGTATTTAGCATTAAGATATGAATACTTCTTGTTAGTTTACCTTTTGTATTTAGCTTTAAGATCTAAATACTTCTTGTTAGTTTGCTTGAAGAATAAAAAATAAAAATTTCATTCTTGCCACCCTGTTTCAACTTGGCGTTTTGGTTTTTAAAATAAAATTTAAAATGGGGAGACTTATTCAATAACTATCTTCTTTGCAAAGTATTTTTAAGCTAATAGTATTTCCCAAAAATAATTCCTTTTTTTATATAAAATATATATTTTCTCCAATTTACTTTTAAAGAAATATTTATTTGTTTAAACAAAGAACCCGATATGGCAACCAATAAAAATTCCAGCATTCTGTAATTTCTCTAAGTAACCTCAGTAACTCAAAGCAGTTCTAAAATTAAAATTTATTGCAATTAAGTGTTTTTTTTTTTGCGCATCTTTCATTAGGTCCACTTAGCAGGTTGCTAACGTAGATTTACAACAATGATCGGCCAATACAGAGCTTTGTAAAATGATGTGGTCCTTCAGAGTGCAATCGACAACGATTTGCGGGAATGTGCGTATGTGTTTGTGTGTGATTAAAAAACCTTTGTATAATACATATGTACAAACAAAGTTCTCGTACGTACACATGCCAACATTCGAATATATGAAAAATTGCGTAGATATGTTTGTCTTTCGTCATGTAAAATGCAGTTGCAGGCCCTACAAAATTCACTAAAAAAAAACCAAAAAAAGGGTGGGGGAATGGGGGGAATAAAACAAATTTAGATACATTTAACACTAAACATCATGGAATGCCAAACGAATGCATTGGATGAGGCTTTTTGTGAGTTTTCAATAACAGAAATTGATGAGATGGAGAGTCCAGCCGGATTTTGTTTTTGTGCTACACAGGTTCACATGCAGGCTGCTGCAACAACAGATCCCTGGCATTTAGATTTAGTTAATTGCAATCTCTATGTAAGTGTCTGTATGGCGATGCATGTCTATTTGTTGGTTGCTATTGCTTTCGCTGTTGTTTGTGTGCAGGCTTATATAGGATATATTCCCCTCCTATCCCTTCATGTATTTTTTATTTTTTTGCTGTTTTTGTTAAACAGTACAATCAGCATTTGTACATAAATACATTCCCAGTTTGTTTCATTTGAGTTTTTTTCTATTTTTTGTTTTCTCTTAAAATTTAACGTGTGAGTCCTGACACCATCAAAGTCTACTGTTCTCTATAGTCTTTTTCTAGCTCTGGCTTTTCGTGGGCTGGGAACTTTTTTGTTAGCAACAACTATTAGATTTAACGAACACTGCCATTAAGTTTGAAGTTAGAAAGAGAAATGTTGTTGTTGTAGTTGTTTTGTTTTTGGAGATGAATTCGAAGTTACAAGTGCAGGTATTCTGCACTTTTTTCAATCAAAGTCTTTTTCAAAGTTAAACATTTTTGTTTCATATTAAAGTTTATATGTTTCAATTAATTTGCTTAAAGTGTAATCTTTGATGTTGGCAGAAAAGTTGATTTGAACTCTTGTTTGATTAGAATCAAAGTTTTTCGTTCCTAGGTAAAATATAAAAAAGACAGTAAAGTATCAGTTGTTTTTAAAAGTTTTCTCTTTTTTCCAAATTGTTTCCTTTTGCCAGGCAAAAGGGTTAAAACTTACACGGAAAGAAAAAGCTCAGCTGGTACTAAATTTAAGTACACGCAAAGAAAAGGCAATTTGGGATATTGTTGTGACAACATGCAGAAAGGCCCTAACAAACATAATTGCAATTTTAGAGAAGAAGAAAACCATAATGGAGACTGTCTGTCTAGGTTCATCTACAAGTAAATTTTTCTTCAACTGCTTGTAAAATTTTTTTATTAAACTTTGTGTGTTTACGTGAAACGTAGTAGATTCAGGGCAAATGCGAGTTAGGGCCTTTCTACATGAGACTAACGATATAAACTGCCACAGTTTGTATTGTTGCCGCTAGTAGTGTATAACATTATAGTAGTGTATAACATTATATACTTTAATGTATTTGAATTCTATGTTTCTTTTTACAGATCCATATTATAACGAATAATCCGGGGTAGTCCAGCCAGGCCAGGATATTTTATTAAAGGAATAAACCCAATTTATTTTTGCTTATAAACGTTTTATTTTCTAGAGTAATATTTTAATTCAAGTTATTTACAATCAAATAATACAGAATGATCTGCTCGGTTTCGCAGCCAAAAATCCAAAGATCCAGCTCTTCATTCGAGCGTGCACAAATGCTGGGTATTTTAAGAGATGTTAGTGTATTAGCAGCTCTATTTGTCTGGGTGCTATGGCTGTTACAAACCAGTAGCTAGCATGTGCACTAATACTATGGTGCCTGGGACCTATGGCTATAAAAACCAGTAGTATCCCTGTGCCCAATACTACTGAGCCTGGCATGGTTGTCTGAGTGCAGCTGCGACCGAAGCCATTGCGCACTTGCAGTAGCTCTCTGCAAACTACGACAGCCATTGCCAACTGGCTTTGTATTGGGGAATCTGCCACTGTAGTTGCAGCTTAGTGTGGTAGTACTATTATGCCTTGCCATAGTATTAGTGCATTGAGAGAGTCAATTCACTTAAACGTGTATGGGTTAGCTTAGCTCTTGCCTTGCGATCTCTTTGTTATAGTCACTTTAATAAAATTAAATTCAGTAATTAAGAAAGAGAAAAATATAACCGTAATTAAAGAGTACAACATTTATGATGTAAACATACAATATTGTGATCTTCAACACTAGTATGATTGATAGTGACAATCGATTTCAAAATTTTTAAAATTAAATTTTAATTTTTATAACAACAGTGTTAGTCATGACACAATTTTTGAAAATTTTATGAAAAAATACTGTGTTCTGCGGATTAGAACATTTTTCATTTTGAATTCTCATAAATTGATTTAAAGCAATAGAATATATATCTGTGGTCATATGGAAGTGCAGCTTAAGCCAACTTAAGTGAGAATTGAGCTATAACATTAGGTCAACACGATTAAATACTTCTTAATCGTTTAGAAAAATCTTTTTTTTTGATGATGTTGTAAGCAATTACATTTTCACGTCAGTCGGTAACTTATTTCATAGACGAAGCGTGCGGATTATGCTACAAATCTGAACTAAGTATGCTCGGATATATATGGAGCGATATCGGCAAAAAAATATTGTTGCCTTGTAATCACTATTTCAAAAAGTTCATCTTTCATGAATATTTTCATAGAAAATCGGTTTCTCGGTTATATATTGTACTTAAGTACATTTATTTAAATTTTATTGAAAGTTTTCAGCTGTTAAATTTTATTCAAAGCTGCTTGTTCATATTTATTTTTTATTTAATCAGTTTACCAAATTTTATATTTCAATAATTTTTATTAAAATAAATGGACTTAGAATAATTTTAAACTTTGATATGAGACGTTGTTTTTTCTGAGTTTCTAAATTCTACAATTTG
This sequence comes from Thecocarcelia acutangulata, assembly GCA_914767995.1. Taxonomy (NCBI): domain Eukaryota; kingdom Metazoa; phylum Arthropoda; class Insecta; order Diptera; family Tachinidae; genus Thecocarcelia; species Thecocarcelia acutangulata. The sequence continues at coordinate 29,660,180 of OU612094.1, read as the reverse complement.
GTGACACCGACGATGCCTACAACACGATCAGCTACAAGTGAGTCAGTTGCAAGTCCTCCAATATTGGAACACAATAGAGAGGCTTCGAAGAGGAGAAGTTATAAACAACACAGATGTTTCTGCAGCGTCAACAAGCCTACAAAAATGTCCACATTTTTGGTCGGAACAACCACAGTTATGTTTTATTCAAATAGAAAATATTTTTTCTTTAGCACCGGTAACAAGAGACGAAACCAAATATTCTCATGTTGTGGCAAATTTGGACCCAATGTATTTGAAATTTGTTGGCGATATTTTAATCTCACCACCGGCTGAAGGCAAATATACCGCAATTAAAGAACGTCTAATTGCATCGTTTGCTATATCGGAAGAAGCTAAGCTGAAAAAATTATTCAGTGGTTTGGTAATTGGCGATCTAAAACCGTCTCATTTTTTGCAATCCATGAAAGCTCTTGCATTTGGTAACAATATTGGTGATCATGTTCTAAAAACATTATTTGTAGATCAGCTCCCAGACAACATACGTTCCATTTTGGCAACAAGCAATGCGGATTTACCAACGATGGCACAGCAAGCTGATAAAATAATAGATATTGCAACAACTATTAGATTTAACGAACACTGCCATTAAGTTGGAAGTTAGAATGAGAAATGTTGTTATTGTAGTTGTTTTGTTAGGTATCAAGTTTATCATTCTCAGACAATCTGGCTTCTATATGGAGCGGTAACATTTGACTTGAACTTTCCAACGTTATAACAGACTGGAAGCACGTTTGCAGGCAACTTATTCTACAGGCAAAGCGTACGGCTAAAAAACGAATTCTCTTTGTAAGGCGTAGTCCGACTTCCCGGACAATCGACCACAAATGGATGAGCTCTGGACGGTGAACGTGTGTTACGTAAGAGCAAAATCCATTTTAGTAACGATAGAACAGGGTAACACACCGCACACTGCGTCGATGTTACAGTGAGTCAATAGAGTTAGATTTCCTACTGTCACCGATGAGCTTCTTTCTCCCTCTCTTGCACACGGTCGACTAGCCCCAAAATAAAGTTTGAGACACCGGCTCAAACATAAGAGTTGTACTTCATTTTCGTTCGGATGTAGGTGGTATAAATAGTAAGGAGGTCAGATGGAGTGAAGTACATCTTACACCGTTTCGAAAACCCGAGGCACTTGAATGCTCCAGTGAACATCACACTTTATCTTCATTCCAACAACATCAAGAGCATTCGATTCCTCAATATTTATACCATCCATGAGTACAGATAAAGCAGCATCTGTGGTCGTTTGTTTGTGTGTTAATAAACAACATTGGGTCTTACGAGCGTTAAAGGAGACCCTGTTTTTACGACCCCATTCGGAGATTAATAGAAGATCACTATACTGTGGATCATTCATATTTAGCCTTTTGGCAACGATCGAGTGGCAAATGCCGCTGTCATCCGTGAAAGAGTGGATAGGGTTGGAAGTTGGATAGGGAAGGTCGTTGAGGAAAATAAGAAATAGGCTAGGAGAGTTTTACAAAACAATGGGGAGACATTTTAATGGCATTTCATACATAAAAATATAGTATTATCAGTACGAAAGATGTAATTCAAAAAGAATATACGAGTATTCGCCTAAGAATATATATATATTTTTTTTCATTCATTTATTTATTGAATCTTCACTCAAGGAACTAACAATAAGTATTCAGATCTTAATACTAAATACACAAAATTAATTAATTCCAGCCAATGCCATAGAACGTTAAATCGGTTAAATCACCCATTTAACGTTCTGATGGTGGCAAGGGTATCCCTTCTTCTGAACCGAGTGTGACCGCTAAAATTAAATATGTTTTGTGCAAGAGTATATACTGATATACCTTGTCGCATACTTTGAAAATTTCTTTATGAATTCGTGAGTTTTTTACGTCACATTGAGCTGCAGTAATCGTTCGAAGAATTTTCTTTTGTCGCCGTTGAATTTTTTCAATGTTAGAATATTGTTGTGTCAACCATATTTGTTTTTTTACATGAAGAGTCGCAAGTTTAAAATAGAAAAGCGAATATCCTTTCTTGTGTCGATTTATACAAACTGGTTACCAAGGTTACCAACGCTTTATTTAGTATATGATACTTTAAATAAAAAAAAAGCAAAAAAATGTGTTCTTAAGGTCTAAAAATGTAAGAAAGTTTGCAAAATATGCACACAACCCTACAAGAACGGTGACGGTCTAGTGACCGGTCATTTGACCGAAACATAGGTCACAACTTAATATCAAGTTATTAAGGGCAAAATGAAGGAAATTATCGAGAGTTTCGTGTAAGTGTGATGTTTCTTCTACCACATTCTCAATAATATTAAATAAGTATAATATTTTTGTGAATGTTTTGAAAAACAACATTTGGGTGTATTAAATTCGGTCATCAATTTCTTGTAGGGACTTTATAAAAAAAGGCAAAACGAAACCAAAAACCATAAAAATCTGTGAAATTAATTATTATTTTATCTGTCTAGGCTGCTGCCTAGGAACACAAATCAAATTTTCTATTTTACATTTAAATGTTTATTAAATAAGTCTGTTTCAATTTCAGCAAAAATTTTTACTGCTGTCAGCTACATTCAAAGAAAATTTAATCTTTAAACATAATAATTTACAGACTCAAAAAAAAAATCCCTCTTTGGTAATAGAAAAGTGCTTACGACAAGGACCGCAAAACACTAAATCATTGAGATATTTGCAAACATAAAGAAATTTTAGCGATAAGGCATTTGAAAGATAAAACCCCATTTTGACTATAGGAAAAAAACTTGTGTTTTATCACCTCATATGCAATCAAATGCACTGGCAAAAGAGAAAAAAAAGATATGTACTAAATAAAACAAAACAACTTCGACAATCCGCCAAGTGCGCGCAAACATTAAAAATATATCACGAAAAACAAATTCTAAAAAAAAGAAGAGGATCCAATGCAGTGAAATGCAAGACAATACTAGAACAGGCTGCATAGGGAAACGACCATCAACTCAACGTCATCAAAAGCAGCAGCAGCAGCTATCTACCACTACGATGCTGGCGATAAACGCGAATCGCACCAATGCAGTTGCACAACCAGCGAATGCAACAAAGAAAAATGAATATATTCAGAAATTGCCATTACAAGAAATAAAACCTAAGGTAAGGAAGGACTTTTTTTACGGGGAGTTGCAAAACAAACTAAACGCCAGCGAGAGAGTGAAGGCAAGGAAGAAAGAAATGCAATTCGTATTTGTTTTGCTCGAAATCGAGGGGGGTGGGGGGTCAAACAACAAACGACGACAACAAGAAGTAGAAGTAAAATCCATGAATATGAAATGCATTTCAGCAGCAACAACAACAGCAACTACACATCCTAGCGCCCAAATGCCTTTCTCCCCGGCAAGCACACGCGCCAGCACAAATTTCTATTTGGGCCTCAAAACAACAGCAACAACAAAACACACACAAGAGAAAGAAAAATAAAACTGCAGTTTATTTCCGCGAAAAACAGAAAGTAGAAAAAACTACACAACTTACAAAGCACTTGCAGCAGTTTTATATTCAAACGAATGGACGAATGTGATGTGAGTGTATATGTGTGTGTGTGTGTGTGTGTGAGTATGTGTTTCTTTTCGGTTTTTTTTGTGCGGTTTATTCTTTTTTTTTCAATTTTTGGGTAGGAAGTAGAAAGGACACATACGAACACACACATACACATCACAAAAATAAAAACGTCTAAAGTTTGAGGCATGTGACGCATTGCGACGTGTAAGAGAGCACGGAATTGTTGTGTGCAAACAAATACAACATGTGCCACAAGGTAGACTTTGAGCTCAAACTCCAAACAGTAAATGATAACACGTAACATGCAACTGCAAAAACTATAACATAGAAGAAAAAAAAAAGTCGAAACGAACACACAAAACGCGTAAATCTCGAATGGGAAATGGTCATATTATATTGCATAACAAAAAAAAATTTTATATTAAAATAAATCAAAAAAGAAAAGAATTTAAAACAAAACAATAGGAATCTTCGTTAGCCTGTTTTTTTCCTTCTTTCTTTTGGTTCAGCTTGGCTTTGTCAATGTGGGCCAATATGAAATATTCACTTATAATAATGTCAAAGCAACAACACACTCGATGGAGGTTTTATTTAATTAAAGTTTATTAAAAATTTCAATTCAATGAAGATGCTGCAAATTTAATATAATTTCCTTTTCCAAACTAAGCTGTAAAACAAAGAAAATTAACTCTGAACTGCAGCAACTTTTAACAATGAATTAAAATAAAATGGTCAAAACATGATATAAAAATACAAGCTAGTTTCATTCTCTCAATTTTCCTTAACAATCACCATCTGACAAGTATAAGGATTGCGACATTTTTCATAAAACTGTGCTACCGTATTAGTTTTTATATTTCCCGGTTGTCAGTTTTGTTTGAAAATAATATTAAAATTGTGACTTCTAGCAAAAAAACTAAGAAATAAAACAAATAAATCTAAAATATTGTACATAAGAAATGACATATTTTAACACTTACGGGAAAAATTACAATAAATGGATTATTACATCTTATATTACCTGGTATTCCGCAATACCAGTCAACCGCTACCCGAGCTCGAAAAAGTATCTGTAATAATGTCAAAAATATTTTTCCGAGCTCTAGCAGTTAAAAGGGTTTGGGCGACCTCGACATAAATAAGACTCCTGGACCAGATGGCAATCCAGCACTGGTCTTGAAGCAATGTTCTTATACGCTTGCGCGTCCGTAGCACACCTCTTCAGCATACTTTACCATGTTGGTGAGTTTCCATCATGCTGGAATGTTGCTAATGTAACGCCAATTCCCAAAAAGGGTGAAGCAAATAACCTTGAAAATTACCGCCCATCACCTTATGAGGTATCTAGAGTCGCATAAACTACTGTGTGATTCCGTAAGGGTCGTTCTACACCCGATCTTATTGCATATCTCCCAGAGAAATGATACCACTCAATCCATTATTTCGGTGAAAGTAGGGTGGTGGCTCTTGATATTTCAAAAGGGTTTGACAGAGTGTGGCATGGTGCACTACTGGCAAAACATACTGGTTTTGGTGTCGGTGATGACTTTTCTCAGTTTATATCGAGCTTTCTCAGAGACCGCACTATACGAGTTGTTATAGATGGGGTCCAATCAAACGAGTTCAAGATTAATTCAGGCGTACCGCAAGGCTCCGTTCTTTCTCCTACCTATTTCTTATTTTTCGCAACGACCTTCTCTATCAAATTTCCAGCCCTATTCACTCTTTTGCAGATGACAGCAGCATTTGCCACTCGTACTCATTCAGTTATAGGCCCAGCCTATCTGAAATCGTTGCCAAAAGGCAAAATATGAATGAATCACCGATTAGTGATCTTCTATTAATCTCCGAATGGGGTCGCAAAAACAGGATCGCCTTCAACGCTCGTAAGACCCAGTGCAACTCTATTGACTCGCTGGAGTATCGACGCAGTGTAGGGTGCATTACTCTGTTCTATCGTTACTACAGTGGATTTTGCTCTGACGAGATTAGGGATCTTGTTCCCGAAACTCGCATATTTTTACGGACGATGAACGCAACACACCTGGTGGCAATGTCAATTGGCCGCCAATTTGATTTGACGCTGTTGGACTTCTTTCTTTGAGGTTATTTCAATGAAATGGTATACAATAAGTCATCAGCAATTTAAGAGCTATAAGATGAGATAATTCGGCAGATTAATGGCATAGAACCTCAATTGTGCCTCAGTGCCATCGAAAGTTTGGACCATCGGAAGAAGCTGTGTCGCCGTGTTGCGGCGGCCACTTGGCTGCTGTTTTGTTCCATACATAATTGAACCATACAAATATTATCATAATAAAACTAAATGACAATAATATACTCAACTTTTTGTTGAAATTTATAATTTTTAAATTACATTTTTGGTTTGTATATATCGCTCCTTTATTTCAACATAGTCCGCAAAAAAGCTTGTTTCGAGAAAAACACATTTCAAATTTTTAGTTTCCTTTTCTTTAGAAAATATATCTTAAAGGAGACAGTTTAAAGGTAATTTAATTAAAATTTTGGCACAATATAAAAGGTAGCACTGTTAAAAATTCTGCATTGTTAACTCGAAAAGCTAATTTTTTGAGATATGACTATGTTGCAATAAAGGAGCGATATGTACATTGGGCTTTAGTTCAAGTTTTTCCTTTCTTAAGTTTTTTCTTAAGAAGGATTTCGGACTCATGTATGAAATGTTTTTCAAATACAAGTATTGCAAATACTTGCCCAGCCGTGACTCCATGCAATCTCTTTACTAACTATACCACCTCTATCCGACCAAAAATGTAAGGAATACAACTAGCACGTTTGGGCCGGTGCCTCAAATTCCGTTTTGGTGTTACTCAGCTGTGTGCAAGAGAAAGCGAATAAGCTAAAACGTGTGAAAATAATTGCAGAGAAGGCAATTAATTTCTACTTCCTCTCTTTGGGATGCACAGAAAAAAGGGGAAGACAACTTTCACTCTCCAATGGAGTTCAAGTTGTTAAGTTGGAGTAAAATAGAGAAAGAAGATAGGAAGTATCAAGGGTTATTCATTTTACCAGGCGAAACTGAAAAAACATATCTACTACTTTTTTTCTATTTGTAAAACATCAAGTGTCAAAAGCTGTTTCTACCCTGTCGGATAATCAGTAGCTGACTACAAAAAAAGCCAACTTTTATTTAATTAATGCAAAAATGCATTTTCAATGTCCGCACCTAGTAGGCGCCGTAGATTTCCGTTTTTATTATTAACACTACTGCGTGATATTGAAGTCTTTTTATTTAGGTACATATAAATTTTTCAATTCTGTGGAAGTTTTCTAAAATAAAATTTTTTATGTAAGTACATATGCCAAATAATAAAGATATTAATATTGTTTTAATTTTAATTAAAAGTGCAAGAATGGGAGTCGTTAGCAAAAGACATTTAAGAAGCATTTTTACAAACAAACATTTGATACAATATTATATATTTAAATTATTTCTGAAACTTTTAAGTTTTTTTCAAATTTTTTTCAATATTTTTTGTTTGGTGTAATATGTAATATAAAAATGAAAAATTTCAAATAAATACGTTAGAAATGTTGACTAATTTATTTTATTACGAAAAAATATTACATGAATGAATGATTTTTAGGTGTCAGCTAAATACAAAAAGTTGTTTTTCACCTATAGTGTCAACAATTAACTTTCCGTTGAGTTAAAACTAACTAACTTATGGTTGACTTAAAAATATTGCTAGCTTCAAAAAGTTAACTGAAAATGTTAAAATAGTTAGTTGCTTCCATTGAAAAGTAATCCAAGTGTCAGTCAGCACTTTAGTTAGTTTAAAGTTAACTAATTTTCCGACAGGGTGGTTTGCTCACATTCAAACATATCAGCAAGTAAAGTGTGTAACTGTGTGTATGTGTGTATGTGTGTACTAGAGGGCTGCTCAAGCACAATAAAAATGTGTTACACAAACATAGTAGTATTTTCAAGTACTATCCGTCGTCTTCTTTGACATTTCAAAACAAACACTTCAGTGCCGAAATGTTCTAAACACACAAACGAATACTGTCTTATAAGCATTTAGAACAAACAGAACCAAACACAAGTAGAACCAAATGAAATAGAACAAATTTGAAGTAGAAATTCAAGCATTGAAGCAATGTTCTACTTCAGTTTTGTTTGTAAATTTTGTTGTTGTTGTTGTTCATGTTGTCTTTACATTAGTGCACAAGTTCTGTACGCACAGTATGCTCATGTGTGTGTGTTGTTGTTGTTCATGTTTTTTCTCTTTGTATTAAGCACAATTATTTAAGACACAATATGCTCAAATGTCAATGTGCTTGCTGTTACTCATCATTTATTTGCTTTATTGTTAGGTTTTGTTTTGGATTTTCCTTGGAACTTCTATACCATAGTGAGCAGTGTTTTTTAGAACATTCTGTGCAGTCCTTTAGTATGTACATATTTTCTATACAAATTTTTTGACACACCAGCCGCTCAAGCAACAACAAATGCCTATGTTGTTTTTGCATTGTTGAATTTATTGTAATCCCAGTTTCACCTGGTAAAATGAATTCGCCTTGGGAAGTATCTTTATCTAGGGCTGGGTACAAATACTCACCTTTGGGATCTGGGTTGCTAAATGATATACGCGCAGTTATTTCGTTACACACAGGTTTATTTAGCTACCAGGTAAGTAAAATTTATGCTACGGTTTACACGGCATGTTTAAGATAAAGTATTATATTCAACAATGTTTAGCAGAAGGCTGCAAGTAGGCAATTAAAAATGAAAAATTTACGTTTTAATATTAAAGCTACAGTCGGCTTTTCTACTTGCCGATTGGCAGTTATTATTATAGCAAGTTGTTACAGGGTGACTGTTTAGTCTTATAAAAATATATAAGCAATTAAAAAAAATTTTTTTAATACAATATTTAAGACGTTAAATATAATTGTTGAAGCAAAATAATTTTGTGTGACATTAGGTTACTCAGCTCTATGGACACACTGGAGCATCGCCGGAGTGTAGATTGCGTTTTTCTGTTTTATCGATACTACAATAGATTTTCCGCTGGCGAGATAAGGCATCTTGTTCTCGAAACTCATTTATTTTTACGTAGCGCGCAGTCATCGTCCAAGACTTATCCGTTTATGGTCGACTGCTTAGTGGATTGCACAACACGTTACAGAGACAATTCGCTTTTCAGTCAATTATAACGCTGGAAAGTTCAAGTCAAATGCCCTAAACACTACTCCCTCTTGCCTCTTCCTTATAAGCAATTTTCCTAGTTCCGGTACGAGGCAATGTATGTGCAAATAGGGTTCATCCCCTGAGTATTGGTCCAAGGTGAAAGAAATAAAAAAAAACATGGCTGCATGATTTGCTTGAAAAGTTTTTAAAAAAAGTGTATTTTGATAAAGTAACAAAGATTTTCTGAAGTTTTAATTTTACATTCATTTCATAAACTGGGAAAAATACTGCTTACCCGCTTTTGACTTACAAACACAAACGCGATTGCATGCATTAATGACTCAAACAATTACAATTGCATTGAACAAGCACTTGCATGCAAATCAGTTTTAAAAATATCCACGCTACATATATGAATATGTATGAAGATTTATTTTATTTTTTACAAGCCCATAGTTTGTTGTTATAGAAATTGCATCAAAAACTGCTGCGTTGATTCATTTTAAGTTGTTGTATTTCATTTTTTTTTTTCAACAAATTTTTCTGTTTTTGATTTTGGAATGTTAAAACCTCCATTTGTTTTGGGTTTGCATCCAATGCAACTTAATAAAAGTGACAACAGCAACTAGAACAAAAACTCTCACCAACACTGACTCGAGTATATATACACACACACACACACACACTCACATACAGATCTATAAGCCTTTAGCCAGTTTGTTGTAGTTGTTGTTTTTTGCTGCATTTGTGGTGGTAGTCAGCAGTTGGTTATTAAAAATGCGCGCTTGCGTTTCATATAAAAATGGCAAAAAAAAGATATTAAATAAAATTCAATGCAATACGGAAAAAAAGTGCAAAAATGCTCCGCCTCTAAAATACAACACGGTAAGTAAGATGCGTGCGGTGGCTTTGGAATCATTAAATCACCCAGTGTCAGCCAGATGGTAAATGGAATGGATTAAAATTCATTGATGCAATGTATTGCACTGCTGCACAGGAGTTGTTGTTTGCCAGTGAGTAAAATGTGAGTGAGTGTTAGGAATACAACATGTACACAAATTGCATTTGTTTTGGCCCAACTATTTCTCTATTACCAATGCAATTTGTTGTAAAACTGCCTCAAACTTACTTTTCAAAGCCTAAAGCTTAATAAATTTTCGTTGTAATACTATAGATAAAAGCACTAACCTATACACATATATGTTAATATCTGAAAAAATGAATCCTACAGACACTTACATAAAAACAAATAGCTTTTGTCATTGTTCAACTTAATGTTGTAGTTGGTATTACATCATTATCTATGATTGACCAACAGCATCCATCCAGCCGCCATCACACAACAGCACCAACTTGGATTTCCTGCATGTTTTAAAAAAAATTTATAATGACAAAATATTAATATTTATTAAAAAAATAAATAAAAATAAAAACGGAAACCTTTCATGAACTCTGCTTTAGTTGCCTGCGTAAAGAAAATGTTGCTTTTTTGAATTTTATTAAAAAAAAAAAAAAATCCGTTTGGTTTTATATAAAACTTGTATATTTCTAGAAAAGTAAAATTAAAAAGTTTTATTTAAAAAAGTAACAATAAATAAATAAATAAATAAACAAATGAATGAAAGATATATTTTGCATGAAAAATTTAGGTATCAAAAAGAAATTGCGTGTTGTATACTACAGGGTGTCCGCCGGGAAGATGGTTAGGTAGGTAGGCCGCTGGATACCCCGGAATAATTTGGGTCCTGTAGTCATTCCCTTTGTGATTCCGCCGGGAAGATAGTAGTATATCTTTTTTGTTTAGAATTTTTGATTAAATGAAAGAGAACGGATCTTATATTGCTAAATGTTTTATTAAATGTCAGCAAGTATGTACACTCATAGAAAAAAGCATCTTCAAATTGATGACGGCGCGACATCAGAATTGTGATATCAACATTATGTAAATAGTCATCAGTAATGTGAAAACAGACATCAATCTCAATGACAAAAGTCATCAAAGAATTTTGTCATACATTGAGTATCATCAATGCTACAACTGTGGTGACATCAATTCAATGATACATTTAATTAATAATTATCATACATCTAATTTGTCAAATTGATTTCAAAAAAGTGTAAATAGTATAATAATATTTTCAATTTATTGTTGAAAAAAAATTTTGTTATTAAAATCATTATTTTGAAACTTACATGAAGTTTTAAGAAGCAGAAAAAAATGCATCATACTGATACTGTACAAAGCTATATTAAAACCTGTATGGACGTATGGAATCCAGCTTTCGGGAACAGCTAAAAACTCTAATATATAAATTTTACAACGATACCAATCTAAACCCCTTCGTTTAATTACCCAAGCACCATGGTTTATAATAAATAAAGCGGTACATAATGACCTCAAAATCCTTTCAGTCAAAAATGTTATAAAAGAATTTAGTTCTAGATATCTAGAAAGGTTGAGTAGTCATAGAAATGCATTAGCCATTAGCCTATTAAATGAGGCAGGGGAGGTGCGTATACTAAACAGGTTACATACAAAGTTGCCGCTTGATAAAAAACTTCAAACAGAACACAGAGATTACATAATCAACATAATTATTGAGAACGCTTTAAATAGAGAAATAGTTCTTTGTACTCATGATTACAAACGATTGTTGGAAGAAATTTGCTCAGTTTTTCCCCATGAAAGAGAAAATAGCTGAAACCGTAAAATCCCTCTTCAACAGATTTTTAAGCGCTCAAATTTTTATCAATTAGGATTATTATTACATTTCAAGGAAAGGAAAGAATAACGCAACCGGAAAACTTTATGCAAAATACAGGAACAAGAATTTCAAAAAAAAGAAAGCTTTTGGATTCTGAACCAAACTCTAGCACTGTTGCAAGTTCAACGACATTACAATCATCTATGAAAGAGCTTGTAGAAGTAGATGATGCATTAAAAACTTCCTTGATAAGAGAATGCAGCAATTGGGATGCGATTTGCGAAAAATGGAAACGATCTTTCAACATACGCCAAAAAACTTGCAGAAACTGAATAGCCATGAATTTCTGCTCGAATGGCCGAAGTTATCCGATTCTAGAGCAGCTGGATTAGTAGGTGGCAACTGATTTTAGTTGACTTTTGTTAAGACTTTTCGTTCTAGGTCAATATAGATTTTGATATAATGTACCCACTGAAAGGTCACCTTTTACTATCCAAATGGGACAAATTTAAAGAGACGATTCGTGATTTTTATAAACAAAATATTCATAATGAATATTGCAAACAGCTCATCGCGAATGTTTCGTCATCAAACAACATAGGTAAGAATTTTTTTTACCAATCATTTCCACCTATACGTATTTACATACATATATATACCGCAGACTCACAAGACTATATACACACAATATTGCTGAATGCAGTTTTGCCATCACCAGCTAGGCTTAAGGGTAGTAGCGGCAAAATAAAAAAGAAGGTGACGATACTAGATTCGCAGGAGAGCTTTGCAAGCCTTTGAAATTGGTTCACTACAACAAGGTAAAACATTTTTAATACCAATTTTTGAATTTGTAACTTCCCCATTTCATTTATATCCTATGAATAATGGAGAAAATTATTTTAGACTTAAGTTTAACTAAATTCCTGTATATAATTACATATATAGAATTATAATGTTTAATAAAATATTCTTTAAAAACGCAATAACTTAAGTTTTTATTTCTATAGGAATAAATTGGGAAAAGAACGGAAACTAATTAAAAATCAAAACGAACGTTGTCAATTTGACAACGAATGGTGTCAAACTGACTACGGCGTGGTTTCGAATTGACAACGCTATGGTGTCAGTTTGACAACGACATGGTGTCAAGTTGACAACGATATGGTGCCGATTTGACAACGAAAAGTTGTCGATTTGACCACGTTTGTGCTTAATTTGACAACGAACGTGGTGTCAAAATTTCGTTGTCAGATTGACAACGGCGTGCTCAACTTGACCACAAACGCTGTTGATACACTATCAACAACGAATGTGGTCTGTTTGAGCACGTATGGTGTCATGTTTTCTATGGGTGCATATGCTTACTATAAATATATTGCATCATTTTAAATAATATTATATATTAAACATCTTAATTAAAACAATTAAGTTTTTTATTCGCTATTTAAGCTTCTAACATTTATACCAGTAAAAAATTATAAATAGCTTGTTTTCTATGTTTCCCAGCTATCTATATGTCAACATTTCATAGGAACTACCCTACTCATCAGTAGACTTTAGAAATTTTTGAAAGATGTTCTCAAACATTCAACTTTATATCCCAACAATCCAAATAAATTCCTGAGAATTTAAAATATAAAAATTTACACAACTTACATTATTAAGTTTCTTACATTTTTAAACAGCTCTTGATATCACTTTATGCATAGTTTTTTAATATTATCAAAAACAAATTTTTTTTACGGAAACAAACTGCCTGGTTTTTATGCTGTTGTCGAGTTGAATTTCTTCAATGTTGCGGCTCATGGCTGCAATTTGTTTATTAAAATCCCGTCAATCATAAGTTGATGCTGACGCATTGTGCTGCAAACCAATCGACATAAATATTGGTCCTGCCGATCAAATTTATTGTACATCGTGCTTCTATAGCTCTGCTTAGAAATCTGCAAACTAAATCTGCGATTTAGTTTGTTTTTTATCATTCCTATATTCGATCTTCAGCTTTGCTCAGTATGAGGAAAACATTACCTTTCACAAAAACTAAAAATCTCAAAATTCAGCTATGAAAAAAAAATGAATTTGATAAATCCCAAATATGAAGGTCTTAGCTTTTTGTCTTCTAACTCTCGAGTGCTGCAAGTCTTTCTTTTCACAATTTAAAGTGCTCCTTTAACGCACTACAAAACAGCAAACTTGTCTGCATTTGAAATCCAATAATTACCGGCAGGCACATCTTTACTTGTTATTCCCTTCAGAATGCATTTAAATAAAATTTGAAAAATGAAAAGCCTACAAATCAATGAAAATTCATTTAATTGCATAATTGCAACAAGAGGGTGTTCTTTCGGAAATAAACAAATTTCAGCAAATTTAAAGGAAGAAAATCGAAAAAACCTAAAAAAAAATGTTTTTTAAAACATTCTAAACAAACCTTGGTAACAAACAAAAAATGCAATTTATTCCAGTCATCGGAAAAAAACACAAAAAAAACCGAAAACAACACCAAAATATATAAACAAAGCAGTTAAAAAAATTTTTGAATACAAATATGTAAAAAATTAGGGTGGCTAATTTAAAAGAAGACTGAAGTTTGTTTTTTATACAAATTGAAAATATTTGAGAGATGTTAGAAAAACCATTTAGTTTGAAAAGCACTCAAAAGATTGAATAACTTTAGTACATAGTTTTTAGACGTGTCACTAATATGTGTGTTGAACAACACATATTTTTCATAAAAAATCGCCAGAATCGGTGGTTTAGACAAGAGCCGCAAAGACAAATATAAAATCAACTGATTTTTATTTGCTTTGCCTTCAGAAAAAGCAAGCCCAATCTAACCATACGAGCATTTTAGTACTTGTATTTGAGACTGTATTGAGTATTAAGTACTCAAGACAGTCTCAAATACTAAAATTCACCAAAACAAGAAGTTATTTGCAGTATTTGTCAATATTCTGATACATCATAACGAGTAATTTTTTTGCTATTATCTTTTTGGCAACACTAGTTTTGACAGCTCACGCACGTTTTGTATCTTGTGTCACTGTCAAACATCTTCAGTTTGGTCTATAATTTAATCATGAATCGTCTTACAAACGAACAACGCTTGCAAATTATTGAATTTTATTACCAAAATGCGTGCTCTGTTAAGAAAGTTCATCGCGCGCTTCTTCCATTTTATGGTCAGTTTAATCGACCTACTGAGGCTTCTATTCGGGCTATTGTAAAAAAATTTCGCACCAAATTTACATTGTTGGACATTAAACCACCAACACGCTTACGCAGAGTGCGAACTGAAGAAAATATCGCAGCCGTATCGGCCAGTGTTGGTGATGACAGCGAATTATCGATTCGGCGCCGTTCGCAGCAATTGGGCCTCTGTTACTCCACTACGTGGAAAATTTTGCGGAAGGATTTGGGTGTGAAGCCTTATAAGATACAGCTGGTGCAAGAATTGAAGCCAAACGACCTACCACAACGCCAAATTTTTGGTGAATGAGCTCTTGAAAAGTTAGATGAAGATCCACTTTTTTATCGAAGAATTGTGTTCAGCGACGAGGCTCATTTCTGGTTGAATGGATACGTGAACAAGCAAAACTGCCGTATTTGGAGTGAAGAGCAGCCAGAAGCATTGCAAGAGCTACCAATGCATCCACAGAAAACAACCGTTTGGTGCGGATTATGCGCTGGCGGCATCATTGGGCCGTATTTCTTCAAAGATTATACGAATCACAACGTTACTGTGAATGGTGAGCGCTACCGTGCGATGATAACAAACTTTTTTTTGCCCAAAATGGAAGAGCTTGACTTGCATGACATGTGATTTCAACAAGACGGTGCCACATGCCACACAGCACGCGAAACAATGGACCAATTGAGAGGCGAGCTAGGTGAACAGTTTATTTCACGCTTGGGACCAGTCAATTGGCCGAACAGATCGTGAGATTTAACGCCTCTAGACTATTTTTTGTGGGGCTATGTTAAGGCTAATGTCTATAGCGACAAGCCCGCTTCGATTGACGCACTGGAAGCCAACATTGCCAACATTATTCGTGAGATACCGGCCGAAATGTTGGAAAGAGTATGCCAAAATTGGACTAAGCGGTTGGACCATTTGAGGTGCAGCCGCGGCCAACATTTGCATGAAATAATCTTCAAACATTAAATTATATCGACCCAACTATTGATCCAAATAAATATTTCATGCATTTTTCTGAATTTTATGTGTTTTTTTTTTTTAAATTTCCGATAGTTCTTATAAAATCACCCATTATATAAACCTATATTGGAAATTTGCATTTTCATGTTGCAAAGTGCAAAAAAAAAGTTTTTTTTTATAAAAAAGACGGTTAAGCCTATTTCTCGGATAGAGTATTTTTCTTTTTAAATTCTCAACAATTTATTTAGATTGTTGGGATACAAAATTCAAAAATTTTCAACATCTACTGATGATTAGGGTAGGTCCTATGAAATGTCGACATATAGAGAGCTGGGAAATATAGAAAACAAGCTATTTATAATTTTTTATTGGTATCTATTTTTTCTTTTTATTGCACCAGATCTCAAGGAATGACCCCTACATATGCAGTGCATTATACCAGAACTAGGAAAATTGGTTGTGAGGAGGGGGAAAGAGGGAGTAGCGTTTGACTTGAACTTTCCAACGTTATAACAGACAGGAAACACGTCAGCAATCGAAGATGTGTGAAGACGCTGCGTAGAAAAGTACCAGGGCAAAATGTAGATTATTTTTTTATAATTTATTTTGTGAGACTTGCAATTTTTAATGTGACAATTCGCACTTGAAGAGTAGACAGAGGCTGCATAAAATATGACAGCAGGAAAAATTGCTTTAAGGAATGCTCAAATACTCGAAGTTCGATTAATAAATGGATATAATATCGCAATCAGTTTTTAAACGTGGTTTGGAAATTTCATTTTAGGGTCAACGGCTATTCTTAGCTACTTGACTTCTTTACTGCATTTAATTACGCTGCTATTGAAGTTAATTTTATGTTGAGGTAAAAAGGATGGTTTTCTTTTCCTAGAAAAATATATAGCTTGAGTTTTGTCATAATTTAGCATAATCCGCCATCTATCAAAATATATTGCTAGCCCAATTAATGATCTACGAGGATTAAATATGACTTTATCAGCCAACATATCCGAGCAAAGCAACGCTGTGTCATCAGCAAAAATAGACATAAGGCAATAGTCCAATTGTGCGAAATCAGCTGTATTTAAATTATATAAAATAGGTCATAAGCAAGAGTCTCGCGGGTACCTTACTATAAAGAGGGATAGATAAGGTCACAATGCTTGCTGTCAATTTCGTGTACGTGTGCTTGACGCTTTAAACATTTTGCAAGCATTCATTTTAATTTTGCTTTTGCAGTGTTCGCTTGGTAAACAAAAATGTCAATAAATAAATATTTTTTTTATTGCAAAATGTTTTTTGTTCTTAATTCCTTTTGTTCGAAGCACATTTAGTGCCAATTTCACGATAACGAAGCTGTTCGTTTGTTCGCACAATTACATTTAAAACAAAAACAACATTCAAAATTCTGTTATTGTTTTAAATATAATTGTGCGAACGAACGAACAGCTTCGTTAGCGTGAAATTGGCACTTATTTTCGTTTTTCGATCCTGTAACTTTCCTTCTGGATGTTGCTTTAAAAACGTTATTAAAAGAATTTGATATTGTCCGCTTTTTACGCAGCGATCGCTTATTGTTTGCATATCACATCCCAGAGTATAGAGACGAGTAAACTTGCAAAGTATCTTTATTATCGTTTTTATTTTTATTTAATTTAAAGCAATAATTAAATTTTATTTCCACTTGAAATTCAAAATATTCTATTTCTACGCTTTTTCCTTTAATTTTCTTCTTCTGTTTTTATTTTTTCCTGACAACCATTCACAACGAAAACAAAATAATAATAAAAATTTGCTGATGCTTGATAGCTCTTGCACTAGACACAACCAAGCATGTGACAGCAAGCATGCCAGAAAATGAACATTTTTTGATTTTCCATCAAGCATCGTCGGTGTTGTAACACATATAGTATTTGTAATACTAACACACATGCTTGTTAAGCATTTTGAGCGTGTCTATCCCCCTTACAAGTGAAAAGTTCAGAACAAGGATGATATTGCTCAAAAAATCAATATCTCTTTTGAAATGTATTTATACTAAACCTAAACTGTCAGCTGTCAAACTGTTTAAATTTTGAGGGCTGTCAACTCTTCATTGCACAAATGCCGACAAACTGAGATCTGTCCCTCAGCAAAGAAAACTTCCCTAATAATTATCCATAGCAAAAAGTGCATTATTACCTTTCTCAAAACTCTACACAACAAAACACAAAATTACACCCAAGAGCTTAATAAGAATCTAAAATTTGCACACAGCCTGAAAAGTATGAAAAAAAACCCTTAATGCACACACTCTCAAATGCAATAACATCGATAACAAATTTCAAGAAACAGATACAAAATTTAACAAGTTGCAAACATTTTCGTGTGTTTTTGGTTTTTTTTGGCAAAGAACTAAAAAAGTGCATGCAGAAGTGGAACAAAACAGAAACGAATTGCAAGGACCAGCAGGACGTATAGACGAATATACTCGTAAGCTATACATACGAATATTTTAACAATCATAAAAATCACCCCGCTTATTCTTCTTTTATGCTCATTCTTCTTCTTTGTTTTTTTTTTTGTTTTTTGGGCAAAAGATGGGCTTAAGTGAGAGTTAATTGCGTTTGTCTGTCTACGAACTTGTACATGCATGCATTCGCATGCACATGGACGGACAGACAGACAGACAGACAATCACGTACGGGCTGAATAAATAGTTGAACGGCTGGTTGGCCATATAAAATTGAAACATAGAAAGAACATGAATACCTTAAATTGCAGTCTAGAAAAATAGTCGTAGAAGAACACATGCATATACGTATGTGTGTGTGTGTGTGTGTGTCTTCGAAAGACTTGTAAGCCGTAGACATAAACAAGACAAGAAAAAACCAGACTGAGTGTTAGACGTCGATTATGATAAATGTGTGAGGAATTTCTGGCAGGAAATCGACAATGTAAAATAGAACGGCAACGAACTTAAATATATTTGTTTGTATGTGTGTATGTGTAAGCGGAAATATGATTGTATGCAGTAAGAGCTATTAACAGTGTTTCAGTTTTTTTAAATTAACAAATAAACTACCAAAGACGCAAATGAATACAACTGCAGGCTTATGACTGCAATTTCAAATTTCTTATTAGTATTCAAAACTGCTGGGAGATAACCTGCATAAATATTTTGTTAAATGCGAAAAGGAAAGACATGAAAAACTTGTTTTTTTTCTCTTCTTAAATTCTTAAAGTGTTGAGAAACATGAAGTTATTAAAATGTTTTGAAATAAACCAAATGTTGATTTTAGTTATAGATTTAAAACAGTTAATTTCGTAAATTTGTTAAATTAAAAATTTAATTAAAACTTGCGTTTTAAAAAGTGGAATAATACTCGTATTTCAAAACACATTTACGGTATTCAAAGGGTTCTCATAAAGTCATAAAGCTTAAAATATTAATATGAAAAAATATGAATACTGGGAGTGTTCTGACATAAATTATTTTAAATTTCAGTTTATATTCCAGCAATCTAATTAAATTTAAAATTATTAAAAAAGAAAAATGTTTTAATAATTCCTATCAAAACACAAAAAACAAGCTTTTTCTTTTGAACACATCTCTACTCTGTCAAAGAAAAAGCTTAGGTTAGGTTAGGTTAGGTTAGGTTAGGTTAGGTTAGGTTAGGTTAGGTTAGGTTAGGTTAGGTTAGGTTAGGTTAGGTTAGGTTAGGTTAGGTTAGGTTAGGTTAGGTTAGGTTAGGTTAGGTTAGGTTAGGTTAGGTTAGGTTAGGTTAGGTTAGGTTAGGTTAGGTTAGGTTAGGTTAGGTTAGGTTAGGTTAGGTTAGGTTAGGTTAGGTTAGGTTAGGTTAGGTTAGGTTAGGTTAGGTTAGGTTAGGTTAGGTTAGGTTAGGTTAGGTTAGGTTAGGTTAGGTTAGGTTTGACAGGCTGCCAGCTATTGTAAAGCCAGCCCACTTGGGTCCAGTCTGGTCCCGTTGTGTTGCCTGGATGTGATACGTATCTCAGTAGATTTACATATCACTGGTTTAGAACCAACCCGAGGATCGGATAAAGGAGTCCAATCCACTTACATCGCATTCCGATACCTCCGTCAAATCATGAAGCATCGGTCTGCCTAGGTACAATGCCCTTATATAGGAAAGAGCTGGACACTGACAGAACAACTGCTCAACGCTCTCTATTTCCTCCTCGTATCTGCTACTTCTACTGAAGTCATTAGATGGAAGATTTAACCTCCTCACCTGCGTTCCTATGTAGCGTCAGGACCGTTACAAACGAACGCAACCTTCGTGAGGGCAAGCCCCTAAGGATGACAGTGCTCCTGTTATCATATCTAGGCCCTGTCAGCCTTGATACTCGACAGGTATCCTCACTAGATCATTTGTCTTGAGCGGTCTGAAGAAGTTGACGCTGTTTCTTACAGCTCGGAAGCAAGATTCCATCAATCCAACTATATCCCTTTGATGTAGCTGAACACCGGCCTTTGCCAGTTCATCCGCTACTAGATTTCCAGGCACTTCACTGTGCCCTAGTACCCAGAGAAGCTCCAGGTTCGAATGTCTCGCTATTTCGTTTAGAGATATGCGGCATTCACGAACCAACCTGGATGTCGTCTAGACTCCAGATAGTGCATACAACGCAGCCTTACTATCAGTACAAATTCGGATATCATCTCCGTATATCCTGTAGTACCTTAACCAGTTAGCTGCTCTCATAACGCTGCATTGATTTTGCAGCCTGAAACTCATCCTCCTCTCATACAAGGGGATGAAGATACCCCCACCAACTTCAAAGTCCGACTTGGATCCATCTGTAAAAATTTCAAGCACGTCCTCCTGACGATCTATGCCAGTCGTCTCGGAGAACGAGCCTGATAAGATTACAACAAATCTCTTGTCGGACAGTAGAGCCGGCGAGCAGTAATCAATATTCTCCGGAAAATTCACCATTCTTCCTATTATTGAGGCATGACCATATGTCGCCTCTTTCCACGTTTCACTTGACCTTGAGGAATTATTATATATATCATAGGAATTATTAAAACATTATTCTTTTTTAATTCTCAATAATATATTTAAATTGTTGAGATATAAAGTTGAATGTTTGAGAATATCTAAAGTCTACTTGTGATTAGGGTAGCTCCTATGAAGCATTAACTATAGGCAGCTGGGAAACAAGCTATTTACAACTTTTTGATGGGTATTTTTATTTGTTTTATATAAAAAACTAATATGTGCTCCATAGCCTTAAGTTCGAAAGACGACAGCGAACATATGGGCCGAATTGTGTATCAAATAAGGGTAGTTCCTATGAACTGTCGGCATATAGACAGCTGGAAACAAGCTTGGATTGGAATCAATATAGCGAATAAAACTCAAATGTTTACAAATAGAAATAGTTAAACTATTTTTAAGAAAAATTACGAACTGCACAAAAAAATTTGTTGTAAATATTTTTGGTCAAAAGTTTTGACTTTTTATGTTGTCCTCCTTCGTTATCAAGTACGTTGCACTGCCAGTGTTGCTTCTTTTTATAATTACTTTGCGAAAGCGTTTACGTAAAAGCTACAGTGTGCCAAAATGTGTTTTTTTTTTTGTTTTTTGTAAATTTGTACATCTGTTTCTCTTCAAGTTTTTCCTATCTTAAGTTTTTCTTAAGAAGGATTTTCTATAATATAAATTTGCTGTCATAAATAATTTTTGATTGAAGAAGATAAGAAAAGTAATAATCAAACCCAAGGCAAATTTTTTTTCAAAAACAATTTTTTTGCGTTTATCTCCCTAAATAAGCGTCCTAGAGCGAAAATAACGAAATTTTGGTAGCAAAATTTTTTTTTTTCCAAAAAAAAAAAAGTTTTTTGCGTTTATCTCCCTAAATAAGCGTCCTAGAGTGAAAATAACGAAATTTTGGTACCAATAATTTTTTTTTTGCGTTTATCTCCCTAAATAAGCGTCCTAGAGCGAAAATAACTAAATTTTGGTACCAATAAATTTTTTTTCCAAAAAAAAGTTTTTATCGTTTATCTCCCTAAATAAGCCTCCTAGAGCGAAAATAACGAAATTTTGGTACCAAAAAAAATTTTTTTTTCCAAAAAAAGTTTTTTTCGTTTATCTCCCTAAATAAGCATCCCAGAGCGAAAATAACGAAATTTTGGTACCAAAAAATTTTTTTTGTCAAATAAAAGTTTTTTGCGTTTATCTCCCTAAATAAGGTGAAATTGACAGCGCATCTGATAACTTTTTTTATTTTTAATGGCATAATTAAAACAAATTTGAAAGAAAAAATTCAAAACAATTTTTTAAAATATGTATTGTATTTTGAGCGCCAGTCTCCCCAATCTGGCTGGAATTTTTTACCTTGCCGAGCTCTATGATTTGAGACTTTAACTTTCACGATATAATTAAAAATTTCACGACATAATTAAAAGTTTTTTTATTATATATATTTTTTTTTAAATTGCTTGCTTCTAATTTTTCGACCCTTTTTTAATTTAAATTGTTATTTGTTGTTGGTTTTTATTTTTCAATATTTCGACACTCCGTTGCATGATATAAAAAATACAAGGTAGTTTCATTCTCTTTTTATTATTTGTAATAAGGATTTTTGAAGTTTATTTTTAGAGAGAAATATAAAAAGGCGTTGCCACACAGTTGAATAAAGGAATTTACTCCTGGAATGGATTTTTTCTGAAATGTGTAGTGCATTGTTAATATAAGAAAAAGCTAGAAATAATAAGCTTATGTAAGTAGGTATCTGTGGTCGTTTTGAAACCCATGTTAGGTTATGTTTAACAGGCTGCCAGCTATTGTAAAGCCAGCACTTGGGTCCAATTTGGTCCCAAAAACTAAAAGCACGGACTTCTGCTTATCAGTAGACATTACGATAGCACTCAAACGAATGTCTATTTTAAAGAAAATTATATTACATTTAAAAAATAATACTCTAGATATTGAAAACAAAGGGACAAATTTGATGCTTGTGGTTTAAAAATATATAAATAATTATTTCAACTAGAATGACCCAGGATGCAGCAACAAAACTAATGCACGTAACCTTGAATATTCTTCATTACTTACAATAAGAAAAACCAACTCCCAAAAGGTGTAATTATTTGTTTAAATATCAAAATAAGCATGTATAACGAAAATTTGCATAGTTTTCCGTCGGTTCCGTGCCTTCAAGCTTGTTCTGGACGTGACTTGTAACTTCTCTAACAAATGGCGCGATATAATTATTCACTGCATTTAAAAGAAAAAATAATAGCTGATTTTAATAAAAGCCAATCAGTGACCACAATTGCAAAAAAAAAAAAATTACATTCCCCAAGAATTATAAGCCGTTTTCGTTGTTCGGGTACTTTGGTTACAGAACATAAAGGTGGACGTTCCCGAAAAACCAGTAAACAAGATGGCCAGGCAATAATACGTTTGTTAAAAAAAAGACCAATTTGTGGAATCAAGAACCATCGCCACACAATTGTCATTAAAGGTTACCCCCAGCAGGATTCAAAGGCAGGCTGCAGAAGGCGGACTGAAAGCATACCATTCAAAATTGTAAAAAATATATTTATATCACGCAAAAATAGACTGGCCAGGTTGGAATTTGCGATTGAACACATTAATTTCACCACCACCCAAAGGAATTCCATACTATTCTCCGATGAGTACAAATTTAATTTAATTTAAGACTGATTATATGACCGAAAAGCCAACGTGTAAATCCAGATTATACTAAAGGCATATTGAAACATGGTGTCGGTAGCTTTTAGTCTGGGGATGTTTTTCAGGCCATTTTTTATATACTTTAGATTTATGTATGTATTTTATTTTAAAATATTTATTTATTTTATTTTATTTATTTTTGTTAGAAGCCACAATTTTATTTTTATTTTTAGACACAATTTCAAACAAAACTGAAAACAAGGGAATATATAAACTAATACGGTAGCACAATTTTATGGAAAATGTCACAATCCTTATACTTGTCAGATGGTGATTGTTAAGGAAAATTGAGAGAATAAAACTACCTTGTATTTTTTATATCATGCTCCGTTGTGTGTCTTCTTCAGGAAAATTTTTGTTTTTTTTTTAAATTGTGTATACAAAATAATAAATTTGAAAACTCATATTAAAATAACAAAAACAAAATATTCAACTACATTAACATTTACAATGAAGAAACATATTTTACATTATTATAACATTAAACATATTATATAATACTTTTTTAAAAAGAAATGAAATGGTTTTTAAACAATTTTAGGTAAAATACCTATCTACTCCTGTTTTTGTTTTTATGTATTATATGCCTATAATTTTGCGCTAATCCGTCTACATCCTTCTTAAAATTTATCCTCTTATCTACAGGCACGTTAGTTATCTGTAGCATTTCTAGCATATATCTACGTTTATAATAATTTTCTTTGTTTAATAATGAATAAAGATTTTCAACACTCAAAAAAATTATATATGATACAAAAAATATATATATATGATACAAAAACGCATTTGCATGATTATTTTGCGCCACCTTGTATAATAAACATAATGACTTAATAACATGCTCCAATAACTTTACAACTATTATATATATGAGTTTGACTTTAACACGCATTACAAAACGAAAAAGAAAGTTAAAAATTCAAATAGTTTTCTTTTCTTGCTGTAATAAATTATTTATTAAATAGCTGAAATTTTTGTTTAAGAAGTTTGTCAAAAAAAATTAGTTTAATCCTTGAGACAACAAATGTAGGAACACCGTTCAACCACCTTGAATTAAATAAATATTTGTTAAATGTCATAAAAGCCATATGTGAGTGTGTTCTCACTGACTTAGTTTTTTGTCATCATGTCAAGAGTCATGTTAGACATCAACGCGGTAAATTTAATTTCAATTAAATATTGCGTGACATGAAATTGTGACATTAACGCCGGCAAGAAAACTTTTTTCAACTATAATTATGTAAAGGCGGAAAATAATGTGTTTAATATTTGAAGCATAATTATCACAAATAAAATACATTGATAGCTTAAAATAAAAAGACGTGTATAAATATTTTGTTTATTACTTTATAGGAAAAGGAAAGCGTTGAATAAAATTAAAAAAAAAAAATCTTTAAATTAAGAAGGCCAAAATATCACAATTTCAGATCAAAGTGGGTAATAAATTCACTACTAGTCTCCTTATTCTATTTGCTATAAAAAAAAAAAAACGAGAAAACAAATTTAACGACAAAAATTTTAAACAAATGAATTGGTTGAAAATATGTTTCTGGAACGCAAACGGCATCCGCCAACACAAAAATGAACTTGAGCACTTCATTATGGAAAACCAAATCGATATAATGTTGATTGCTGAAACTCATTTGACAACCAACAGTTTTTTCAAAATTAATGGCTACACATTATATGACACAAAAGATCCCCGTGGAAGATCTTGCGGAGGATCGGCAATTCTAATAAAATCCAGAATTAAACACTTTTTAATGAACGAGACATGTGAGGAGCATCTCCAAGCAACTAATATATGCATTGAATATCTGCATGAAAAAATCGTTATTTCCTAGATCTACTCACCAAAGCCAATACTCAAATTTTTTCAAATCACTTGGTCCTCGATTTTTAGCTGCTGGCGACTATAACGCCAAACACACTTTTTGAGGATCACGTTTAATTACCCCGAAAGGTCGCGTGCGTTTTGATACCGTTTCCAAAATGGGCTTAGGTGTGATTTCAAGTGGACACCCCACTTATTGGCTGTCAGACCAACGAAAGATCCCAGACGTTATAGATTTTGGAGTTACAAAAAATTTCCCCCCAGAATGGATGCAAGTGCATTCATTAGACTTGTCATCAGATAACTCACCAACTATAGTTTCTGTTTCGTTCCGCCAAAGGGTTGGTTCCCCGTTTTGTGACTTGGCGTGGACCGTCTCTCGAGTTAATTGGTTAAAATATAAAAAATATTTGAGTACTCATTGTACGGAAAACATTGCCTTGAGAACGCCTGAGGATATTGATGTGTCGATTAACGAATTTTCTGAACACCTTAATCTAGCCGTACAACATGCCACCACTAGCCATATAAGATCCAGAAATGTGAGCAACAGAACATATTCGTTTGAAATTGAACAACTTCTAACAGAAAAAAGAAGAGTTAGAAGAGAGTGGCAACTTCGCAGGTCTCCCCAGCTGAAAACTAGGCTACGGGAATGCGTAACTCGACTAAGAAATCTGCTTGAAATCCAGAGAATATCTTTCCTTAAAACATATTTGGAAAGCCTGGATGGTACTCCGCAATCTGGCTATTCTCTGTGGAAAGCGACAAAAGGTCTGCAAAGACCCGTAATAGGTAAGCCACCTTTGCGAACTTCAACTGGCGACTGGGCACGAAGCGATTCTGAAAAGGGGATGTTGTATGTTAACCATTTGAGAATGATTCAGCTGAACTACCATCATACGCTGTTAGACCGCCTATGCCTTTGAGACTTAGTTTTTAAGATGTTGAAAATGTTATTTGTAACACAAACCCCAGGAAAGCTCCAGGTGTTGATAAAATTACTGGTACAATGCTTGAGCAGCTACCCCGTGTAGCTAGAAGAATTCTTCTTTTTATTTTTAACGCTCTTTTACGTCTCGAGTATTATCCTGCAGAGTGGAAGGTGTCCATGATTACTATGATACCCAAACCAGGGAAGGATCCCACTAAAGTAGGATCATACAGACCAGTAAGTCTATTGCCAACAATTTCAAAACTGTTCGAAAAATTGTTAATGGCGAAGTTGACTCCAATATTAAACAATGTGGGATGCATCCCTGATCATCAATTTGGCTTTCGGGCTAAACATAGCACCATAGAACAAACGCACAGACTAGTCAACGTCATAAGACAGACTTTTGAAGACAAAAAGCTTTATTCATTGACATTTTCCAAGCACGACGGCATGATGCACAAAATAAAGTTAAACTTGCCTGCAAACACTCACAAGCTTCTGGAAAGCTACTTATGCGGCCGGAAGGTTGTTATCAGAGAAGACGATTTAATAATGGAACAAAAATTTGTGCTTCGAACATTAAACAAAAAACATTTTGATTTTTTTAAAAACCAAAATAAATAAACAAATTCAATTGTTGAAATTTCAAAACCGAAAATTAATTTCTGTCTTCTATTTTATTCCTTTACTTTTTGGTTTGACAAATTGAAGCGGCAAAACAAAAAGTTAAACTGAATTCAACATTCCCGCTCGGCCGCCTTTAACGGCATTGCCAAATTAAATTAAATTCAATATATTGAAATTTATGTACGAATATTTTTATAAAAAATATAATTTTTTGTAAATGGGTCACATTGTTGCCGCCCGCTGCCGCATGCCGCTTTCATTGGCCGTTAACTATTATGATTTGGAGCGTCATTATTTCTTATTATTATTATTATTTTTTTTTTTTTTATAGGACCAGTACTCAGGGGATGACCCCTACATATGCACTGCATTGTACCAGAACTAGGAAAATAGGTTGTGAGGAGGGGGGAAGACGGGGTAGTATTTGTGAACATTTGACTTGAACTTTCCAACGTTATAACAGACAGGAAACACGTCTGCAGGCAACTTATTCCACAGGTGAAGCGTACGGCTGAAAAACGAGTTCTCTCTGTAATGCGTAGTACGATTCCCCGGGCAATCAACCACAAATGGATGAGCTCTGGACGATGAACGCGTGGTACGTAAAAATGTGCGAGTTTAGGGAACAAGATCCCTAATCTCGTCAGAGCAAAATCCATTGTAGTAACGATAGAACACTGCGTCGATGCTCCAGTGAGTCAATAGAGTTGGATACCCTACTGTCATCGATAAGCTTCTTCGCCCTCTCCTCCACACAGTCGAGTAACCCCAAAATAGACTTTGAGGCACCGGCCCAAACATGAGAGTTGTATTCCATTTTCGGTCGGATGTAGATGGTATAAATAGTAAGGAGGTCGGATGGAGTGAAGTACATCTTACACCGTTTCAAAAAACCGAGACACTTGAATGCTTCTTTAGAGATATGAAAAATGTGTTCAGTCCAGCGAACATCACACTGTATCTTCATTCCAAGAACATCAAGAGCATCCGATTAATATTTATACCATCCATGAGTACAGATGAAGCAGCATTTGCGGTCGTTTGTTTGTGCGTTAATAAGCAACATTGGGTCTAGTGAGCGTACCAAAAATGGTGCGAAACGCAACGAGTTGACAACACTGTTTCTTTTACCTGTTATGGTATGTAGTTAGTAAAAGGATTTGTCAAATGCTCGGACATTTCCATTGGTTTTTTTTGCCCAATAATATCCTCCTTTTTTTATTTGGACATATTTCTTCACGTTTCCAAGTAGGTATTTTAAGATTTGCTTCTTTTCATTGAGCTACAGAAACTGCGATGATTTTTTGCTTGTGTACGAATACAGTAACACTCAGTAAAAATTTATGTTTATAAATGTATTTTTTGCTTGGCCAAAAATATCATTATTTCTATTAAAATTGAAATATTTTTCCACACGTTTCCTGTCGGGTTTTTTTTTATATAACATTTAAAACTAAAAAAAAAGAATTCGTTATTCTTTTGATTAACCATATAAATATCTAGATTAAGACCTACAATTTAATGTTAAAGAAATGCAAATAATGTGACACGAAAAGAAAGCACATCAGGACAAACATACAATTAAAAGTCATATTAAAGAGTCTAAGCAAGTAGAAGGAAGAGCCCATTAAATGAATATGTTTAGCATAAGGAGTGTTCTTTATTGCAAGAATTTTCTCCCAAGAGACTCGAAGCAAAACAAAGGCATTGACAATAAATGCCAACAACGGCCGAAAGAAAGTAGTTTCAACACTTAAGTCAACACAAATACACACACGCACACACACACGCGCATACTCATGCACACAAACGTGGTAATTAAAGTAGTTAAGCTTAAAGGACATTTACTCGTTTAGTGAAATGTGTAAACGGAAACATTAAGAAATAAATACTTGTGTTTGTAGCAAAAGACATTCTTTATAGAGGTATAGAACTACGAAATGAAAAAAACCCGTCATGTTCTGAGAAACGCACGATTTGAAACCGCAAAGTGTTTTGAAAAACGCTTAATTCAGATAACACGACCATTGAATTGAACATTAAGAAATAAATTCGCGCGAAATTGAAATTGAGTTAGTCTGAAATGGAGAAAAAAGTCAAACTTGATGTTTCAGTGTGGTTCACATTGAACATCGGCCTTTAAAACTGACCTATATAGGCGAATTGCGTCACTGAGTACATGACTGAAAGATGAATTTTTGAAATTGACATGAAATTTTCTTATCCAAAAGTTCTGGTATTACAATAAAAAGAACACTTTCGGCATATAAACACCAAGGCTGGCATGGATGTAATGTAATCTGGCGAATACTGTCCTGCAAGTGCTCAACCGTTTCAGAATTATTGGCCTCAATATTCTCACTATAGTCCGAAGCCGTAAAACTATAGGGTTACCTTCAATAAATCTATTATGATATGAACTGTGTGACAAGTTGCGTCGTCTTGTTGAAATCACAGCTCCTGCACATCATAATTATTTAATTGATGAACGAAAAGGTGAATAATCATGGCTCTATAGAGGTCAACATACACTATAACGTTCTGACCAGATTCGTTTTCAACGAAGTTGCGACCAATGAATGAAAAAGTTTGTAATCATGGCCACCATTAACTGCAACGTTCTAACCAGCATCGTTTTTAAGGTAACGAGGACCAATGATGCCAACAGCTTATAAAGCACACCAAACCGTCAGCGTTTCCGGAAGTAACAGTGTTTCAACATACGTTTGAGGATTATCAATACTCCGGAAGCGCTATTCAATTGTCTCTCTATTCATGTTGAAATGACACAACAAACTAAACATAAATCACTTATGTATTTGCCAAGATCATACCAGTTCCAGCTATCGAAAAATTGCAATTCTGCCATATCTCTCAAAAGTTTTTGAACGATTAATTCACTCGCAAATAAGCTACTACCTGTATACAAACTCCCTGTTAAGTAATAGACAAGCTGGATTTAGATCACAACATAGCTGTGTTACTACTCTGATTGACGTCACAGAAGAGTTAGATCTCATATTGATAAACGCCAAATGGTTTCGTTTCCAATATTGCGATCACTGTAAAGTAGGGGTCGAACACCGTACATCATTTTGTTCTTATCCGAAAATTAATGTATATGTTTAATTTTTCGTTGATAGCGTTAAAGCTTTTGACATCTTATCTAAGTGACAGATGTCAGAGTGTTTTCCATGAAGGAAGTGTTTCAAAATGCTACTTAATGCCGAGAGGAGTACCACAAGGATCGATACTTGGAGCGCTTCTTTATTCCATATGCGCAAACGATTTACCTTTGCATGTAAAACATTGTAGTATTCAAATGTATGCTGATGATGTGCAACTGTATAAAAGCTGCATCCGACATTGCTAATTGCATACAGCTCATAAATAAAGATTTGGGTCGTATGAATCTATCGGTGTATGGACTAAGTCTGAATCGTACAAAGTCCGTTGCTATGATAATTAAAATGTCACAGAGAGCAAATTTTTTGCATTCCACCAGTCAAGATTAATAATGTAGTCATAAACTTTGTCGAAAATGCAAAAAACCTTGGTGTAGTTTTTAATAAACATCTGAATTGGTCAGATCATGTTAAAATTAACTGCGGTAAAACTTTTTCTATGTTGAAAAACTTGCAAAATTTTTCAGTACTATACGCCTATTAATATTCGAATGCTTCTTGCCAAAACGTATTTATTACCCTTATTAATGTATGGCTGCGAATTATTCTCTAGCTGTGATGCTATTAGTAAACGTAGGCTCAATGTAACGTACAATAACATTGCCAGATATATGTATATTTGGAATCAAAAGTGATATGTATGTTCCATCCCTGGAATTAGTAAATAAGTATTCCTTATTTAGCAATAATTATTATTTACCCTTTTGTTTGTAAGTACATATATACTACATGTAAGTTAGGCTTAAATTTTTGATAATATGGACATGTTTTTAGTTATACAGTAGCCGAGAACGTGCGTGTTGATTTGAAAGTACATATCAAAAAGGAACAGGAGCATCTCACAATATGCCAAGGAAATCTATGGTGTTACTTTTGACAGTTTATTCAAATGTCGCTCCCTATTGTTTTTAAATAAAATTATATACAAAAAACGTTCCTACCTTTATGATAGAATAACTTGCTCCAGGTCGAATAGAGGTCACAATATAAACAATATGAAATATAATAAAGCCATTTCTGAGCAACACTTTTTCACAAATGCTATACGCCTTTGGAGCCAGCTTCCCCTCAGATCCCAACTATTACTAATGCAAGCAAATTCATATCTACGATATTTCAGCATTTTTTCTTAAATTATTTATTATAATTATTATTTTTGTAAAAATTAGAATTGTTAACAGTACTCTCACCGTATCTTTTTTTTACTTAACTTTGTCTTATACATTTTTTTTCTTTGTAATTACAAAATATCTGGCAAATCACTACCTAATACTGTAATATAAGACCTGATCTTGTTGTATTGTATTACCCAAACTATACGAAATTAATAAAATAAATAACAGCTGACAAAATGGCCGCCAGTTCAAAATGTGCTGCCAACTTAAAATTTTATACCTCCATCAGAAACACTCTTTGTCTACTTGTATAAACAAATGTCCTTGCTTGTGTGACAATATAATTTTTTCCTCGCCTTTTTACTATTTTATAAATTTGCTCTGATGACGCCAAGTCTCTGTGGCGTCTTATTTTATTCTCGACTTTAGTTGTTGGCTGTTTTTGTTTTTTTTTGTTTGTGTTGTTTATTTTGATAAGGATAATGAAATCCTTGAGGTAAATGACTTAAAATATTTTATCTTTAACTAAGAGTATGTGACGGTGTAATAAACAATAAACCATGTGATA
Source organism: Thecocarcelia acutangulata (assembly GCA_914767995.1). NCBI lineage: Eukaryota > Metazoa > Arthropoda > Insecta > Diptera > Tachinidae > Thecocarcelia > Thecocarcelia acutangulata. Next base: position 29,628,596 of record OU612094.1, on the reverse strand, counting down.
CATTTGGCTATACTATAAACGTGAGCGCTGAAATAAAAATATTTTGTACTTTCGTGTGTACACTGTATGTACATACATATGTATGTACTCGTATATTAGTTTGTTTACTGTCTTTATTTGCATGTTTCAGCAAATTAAAAGCACAAAAAAAGTATACAAAGGTGCGGCTTTGTCGTAAGAGAATTTTTTAACATTTTCATAAAAAGGAAGATTAAGGTTAAGCTTAAGATAAAGAACTCGTTTAATGGCAACCGTCAACATCTTTGTTTGGGTATACGAGTACAGCTAAGGAATGGTCGAATGTATTATAAAATATTATTCTTGAAGGCTATCAGTGATAGAAGGAAAAGAAAAACAAAAAGACGCTGTAAGAGTTTACCACATTATATTTTAAGACGTATGATATCAAACAAGATTAGTTTATGCATAAGCAATACGTTTTATATAATGGGTGATTTTATAAGAACTATCGGAAAGTAAAAAAAAAAAAAAAAACACATAAAATTCAGAAAAATGCATAAAATATTTATTTGGATCGATAGTTGGGTCGATATAATTATTAAGATTATTTCATGCAAATGTTGGCAGCGGCTGCGCCTCAAATGGTCCATCCGCTTAGTCAAATTTTGGCATACTCTTTCCAACATTTCGGCCGGTATCTCACGAATAATGTTGGCAATGTTGGCTTCCAGTGCGTCAATCGAAGCGGGCTTGTCGCTATAGACATTAGCCTTAACATAGCCCCACAAAAAATAGTCTAGAGGCGTTAAATCGCACGATCTGTTCGGCCAATTGACTGGTCCCAAGCGTGAAATAAACCGAACTCGCCTCTCAATTGGTCCATTGTTTCGCGTGCTGTGTGGCATGTGGCACCGTCTTGTTGAAACCACATGTCATGCAAGTCAAGCTCTTCCATTTTGGGCAAAAAAAAGTTTGTTATCATCGCACGGTAGCGCTCACCATTCACAGTAACGTTGTGATTCGCATCATCTTTGAAGAAATACGCCGCCAGCCCATAATCCGCACCAAACGATTGTTTTTTGTGGATGCATTGGTAGCTCTTGCAATGTTTCTGGCTGCTCTTCACTCCAAATACGGCAGTTTTGCTTGTTCACGTATCCATTCAACCAGAAATGAGCCTCGTCGCTGAACACAATTCTTCGATAAAAAAGTGGATCTTCATCTAACTTTTCAAGAGCCCATTCACCAAAAATTTGGCGTTGTGGTAGGTCGTTTGGCTTCAATTCTTGCACCAGCTGTATCTTATAAGGCTTCACACCGAAATCCTTCCGCAAAATTTTCCACGTAGTGGAGTAACAGAGGCCCAATTGCTGCGAACGGCGCCGAATCGATAATTCACGGTCATCACCAACACTGGCCGATACGGCTGCGATATTTTCTTCAGTTCACACTCTACGTAAGCGTGTTGGTGGTTTAGTGTCCAACAATGTAAATTTGGTGCGAAATTTTTTTACAATAGCCCGAATAGAAGCCTCAGTAGGTCGATTAAACTGACCATAAAATGGAAGAAGCGCGCGATGAACTTTCTTAACAGAGCACGCATTTTGGTAATAAAATTCAATAATTTGCAAGCGTTGTTCGTTTGTAAGATGATTCATGATTAAATTATAGACCAAACTGAAGATGTTTGACAGTGACACAAGATACAAAACGTGCGTGAGCTGTCAAAACTAGTGTTGCCAAAAAGATAATAGCAAAAAAATCACTCTTTTTATAACAAACTAAATTTAGTTTCTAAAATTTGAGTTTGCCTTTTATTTTGCTTTTAAATGTTGGATATGCAAAATTTTTTTCAAGTGTCTAATTTTTGGGGTGAGTAGCTGTATTTGGTATGACATTTTTGAAGAACGGCCACCAAGTTTGCATTATTTTTGAAATATTTTTCAAGAATGAAAACATAATGATGCTCCATTTTTACTAACCCTAAAATTTCATCTGCTGGGCGGTTTTTTTTTTGCCAGCATTTTACTACACAATTAGCGTTAAGTACAAATCTTGTTTAATTTTAGAATACCCTTTACATATAAATTTTCCTACAGCTTCAAACTCAAAGAAAAACAAAACGATGAAATTGTAATTTTTTTAAATAATGATTTTAATACATTAAACATCACTTTATAAATATAAAAATCAGTTTCACTTATTGTAATAACAAAGAAATCTGAACATATATTCACAAGCATTAATATCTTTTATTCCATTTGCGCAAAAAAGACGTCCCAATAAAAGCCACCGAGAGCATCAACAATCTGATAACCTCTACCGGCCTTCATGGCACAACATACCAAAGGAAAAGAGTGCAAAGTGTTTAAAATTTAATTGACATAAATTAACGAAAATAATACAAATAAACTAAAAGAGAAAAAAGCAGCACGAAAACGGGAAACAAACAGTGAGAAACCGCCAAAAAAGAAAAAATAAAAAAACTATAAATACAAACGCCCGAAATAAATACTTAAATGGGATTCAAAATGAGCAACAGTAACTGATACTGTGGCAGGAATAAGCCGTTGAAGTTTTTGGAACAGCGAAAAGTTGCATGGAAAGTGAAGGATGGGTGCAAATAGTCAGCCACTGATGCTCGTACTGGACGATGTTGTCAATGAGTATGATGACACCATTATTATGTTTTTAATACACTCAAGCTTACAGGTTAAATTATGCTGTTCAATTCTAAAGGAATTGAAACTTTTATAAGATATTTTTTACAAAATTTAAATAACTTATTTTCAATATTTATGCATATACAAGTAAATAAATATTGAGGTTATATACGAGGAAGGTCCGGAATCTTCTTAGCCAATCAATGAAAGAGAATAGTTAGTTTTTCAAAACTATTTTTACTTCTCAATATAATCTCCTGAAACTTTAAAACACTTAGTCCAACGCTTTTCTAGCAATTCTATCCCTTGATTAAAATAGTTTTCCTCAAGGTCTTCAAAATAGTGGTTTACAACTGTAACTGCATCTTTATTTGAGGGAAAACGCTCATAAGCAAGAAAGTTTTTTAGATTTGGGAACAAGTAAAACAGGTCACTGGGAGCTAAATCAGGAGAATAAGGTGGGTGGTCAAGCAACTCGTACTTTAATTCGTTGATTTTAGCCATTGTTAAAACACTCTTATGCGCTGGTGCGTTGTTTTGATGAAACATTATTTTTTTGTGTTGTAAGCGAGAACGTTTTTCTCTAATTTGTACATTTAATTGATCCAAAAGGTTGCAATAGTACTCTGAATTTATTGTTTTACCCTTTTACAGATAGTCAATCAATAAAATACCTTTGAAATCCCAAAAAATCGTTGCCCTAACCTTAACAGCCGATTGAAATGTTTTGCCTTCTTTGAGGGCACTTCCTCCAGCTTCATGCCATTGTTTGGATTGTTCCTTTGTCTCTGGAGTATAGTGGTGGATCCATGTCTCATCAACAGTTATGAAACGTCACTTAAAATCCATTTTATTTCGCTTAACACGATCCAAATAAGCTTGAGAAATGTTCATTCTTATGCGTTTTTGGTCGACTGTTAACAAATGCGGCACCCATCTGGCAGAAAGCTTTTTCATCTGTAGTTCTTTATGCAAAATTAAATGGACTCGGTCATTTGAGATGTCCATGATATTAACTATTTCACGCACTTTTATTCGTCGATCATTTAATACCATATCATGCATTTCGGCTACAATTTCTGTTGTTGTTGCTGTTTTTGAACGTCCACAACGTGGTTCATCTTCAATGCTTGCACGACCACGGTTAAATTCAGCAACCCAATTTTTTACTGTTTCATATGAAGGAGCACTTTCACCTAACACATCCACCATATCATTATGAATTCCTTGTCCCCACAAACCTTTTTTATGTAAATGTTTAATGACACCACGCATTTCTAATTTTTCCATTGTAAAAAAATCGCGGATACGTAGTCCCACTAAAATGCACACTGTTAATTGTATATAAAAAACAAGTTTTTAAAGAATTATCTTAATAATTTTCACTATGATAAAAAGATCTATGGCAATTATGTGTGAAACAAAATATTGACCACATGTTTCACACGACTGCTTTGGCATGCTCCTATCCGATAGTCCATATTTTCAATGACTCTCAGACATAAAATTAAAGTTCAATGTCTTTAGTGTACCGAATTATCTCATCCTTTAGTTCTTGATTATGTTTCGCTTATTAACACACAGTTCTTCTTGTAAACATACTTAAAGAAAGAAGTCCAACGGTGTCAAATTTCATGGTCATGGGGGCTAATTGATATCACCATGACTTAAGATAACACGGCCAGTGAGCTATTGTTTACTTGGCTGTTTGGCAAGTCACACCTATCCTGTTGGAAGCGTCTGTCGTCCAGGTTCATATACTGGGGGCTAGTTCTCTCATTCGTGATCGAAATTACAATCGAGTAGAAAATAATTTCGATATCGTGTAAACTTTTACTGATGTGACTCGTTACGTAACGAGTCGAGTTATCACTTCAGTGTTGCAAAATACTGACAAAATGTGTTCGCAATAACAATTCAATAAATATGTATGTAAAAAACAACCATTTAACTATGTATGAAAATTTCTAAATAAAAAACAAAAATAAATTCTTGATTTCAAATGTAAGTTTTTATACATATTTTTATGAATTGAAAAAAGCCTTAAGAACCAAAAATTCTTAATTTAATTTAACTACTGTTGCTTTTCAAAAAAAATTTTTAATTTACATTTCTTTTGTATTTTTCTGCTTGGCTGGTTTTCGATACTACTTTTGCTTACGAGTAAAAAGTTGCAAGGTTGCATTCGAATACTTACTCGCTATCGAATACCATCATTAGAAATTTCGAAACCTTTTACTCGATATCGAATCTCAATCCCAAAAGTGTAAAAAATCGCACATTCGAGTAAAAACTTGCTCGTAAGCGAATGACAGAATTAGCCGCCTGAAAAATTCTATTATCATCTAGTGACGACGACGGTTTGTGGTTGATGGCTCTGCTGCCTCACCATTCATATCATCCTTTCCCGATTACCTTTCATGCTATTCTTTTAAATCACTGTCATTAAAATACTCGGTTCAGTACAAGTGCACTGTGCAAATAAGAAAGGATTTTTAATGTGAATGAATGTTAATTTACTCATACAAGTGTATGTTTGAAATATTTTACTCATCTCTTTTTCCATCGTCTGTTTTGTTTCATCTCTTTTTTTTGCCATCCAGCTTCCAATGGCCTTCAGATGACCACCAAAAATTAAAAATAAAAAAATAAATAAAAAACATACGAACTTATCATATTTCGCGAAATGTCCGCTTTTTTATTATTTTATTTTTTGGCAATTTTTATTTAAACAAGTTAAACCTTTTTGCATTTTATTCAATATGACTGCCAGGGAGAACCGCTGCTTGCTGTTTAATGCAATGCAACAATGTGAGAGAGTGCAAACATATGCATGAGTCGTGTATGTATGTGTGCGTTGGAACATTGCAACAGTAAGTATGCGTTATTAAGTCAATGTAATGTAAATGTGTGTGTGTGTTTTATAATTTTAAATGTTTGTCTCACTTGCTTTATTGTATTGTATTCTTTTTTTCTTTTTTAATTTCGTTAATTTATTTTTTATTATTCTCCTTTTGTTCATTTAATTTTTATTTTTAATTTTGTTGCTTTTCGTTTTTTTTTTTTTTTTTTTTTTTTGGTTTTTATTTGTGTAATTGTTGTTGTGTTTATCAATCTGTGGTCTGTTTTAACAAAATTTATTTGGAATTTTTCTGATGACGTATGAACGAACATCATTCGCGTTTATAAAATGTTTGATTATATTATAATTTTTTTCACTTCTTTCTTTATTCGCCGTATCATTTTGTCATTAGTTTTTTTTTTGTCTTTTTGTTGTATAATTGATTTTAATTATTTTTTTATTAAAAAAGAAAAAAGTTATTGTTTACAAAGTCATTTACTTGCAGCAGCGATCACTGTGATTTTCACAGGCATTTGGGTGGAAATAAAATTTTTATTTCTAAAAGGCAAAACTAATAAACTAATAAATTTAAAAGTTAATCCTTTAATCCTTTACGGATTAAAGGATTAACTTTAAAGAAAACTAACAGACTCGGGGGGATACTATCTGTTGCAGACTGAAAGAAATTTCGACGCTAAAGGTAAATGCAATAAGATTTTACCAATCAAAAAAATATAAACAGCTTGTTTTCTACGTTTCCTAGCTGTTTATATGTCGGCATTTCATAGAATCTATCCTAATCATGAGCAGACTTGGAAACCATTAAAAGATGTTCTTAAATATTCAACTTTATATATCATTATTCCAAATAAATTATTGAGAATTTAAAAAAGAAAATCGTTTTAATAACACCTATCAAAATACAAAAAGAAAAACCAGTGTTTAGACTAGTAGTAGGGGGAGGATCCCTACATATGCAGTGGATTGTACCAGAACTGGGAAAGTAGATTGTGAAGAAGAGGAAAGAGGGAGTAATATTTGTGAACATTTGACTTGAATTTTCCAACGTTATAACAGACAGGCAACATGTCTGCAGACAACTTATTCCACAGCATGCGGCTGAAAAACGAATTCTCTCTGTAAAGCGTATGATTCATCGGGCAATCGACCACAAATGGATAAGCTCTGCGCAATGAACGCGTGCAACCCGAAATTTTGCTCGTTTCGGGAACAAGATGCTTAATCTCGTCAGAGCAAAATCCATTGTAGTAACAATAGAACAGAGTAACGCACTCTACACTTCGTCGATGCTCCAGTGAGTCAATAGAGTTGGATACCCTGCTATCACCGATAAGCTTTTTCGCCCTCTCCTGCACTCGGTCGAGTAAACCCAAAATAGAATTTGAAACGCCGGACCAAAAGAGAGAGTTGTATTCCATTTTCGGTCGAATGTAGGTGGTATAAATAGTGTAGTAGTATTTATAGTCATTATGCAACTACTTTTGTCCCTCAGTGTACTTTAACACAGTCATTTAGCTATATATTTACATTATATTTTATGCTTATAGGCTTAACTGTTTTATGTAGCAAACGCTGGTTGCTTCACAACACGGTTTGCATACTTACATACTCGCTTTTAAATGCATGACGCAATCTAACGGACATATTTCTAGAACATTTATTATGTATTTCTCTCAATAGCTTTATGGGCAAGTGACGCCGCCGTATTCATGCTTGTATTTATATGTATGTATTTGTATTATAATGTTCTCTCTTAGTTTTATTATCTATCATTGGCATTCTGTATATAGACTCTTGCTGAATATTTGTATTAATACTTATGTATGTATTTGTAATTTACTTATTTATTTTATTTGATCATTGTATGAAACGAGATGAGGAAATAATTTGAATAAAGCAGTCTGGTTTTGACAATCAAAGAGTTCGGTTGGTATTTATTACTAAAAACCTTCAGAAGTGGGATTAACCAAAAAAAAACAGTAAAAATTGTGTATTGGAATTTAAGTGATTTTTTTTTTAAATATCCACAGCAACAGAAGTGAGGAACAGTATAAACTTTTTGTGGAGAGAAAAAAAAGTGTTGGAAAATTGTTTCTAAGTGAACTAAACGAATTTGAAAAGAAAATAAAATTTACGAAAAACAATAAAACGAAGGAAGGTACACAAATTTTAAGAAAACTGAACAGATTTGAAAGGAAAATTGTTAAGAACAACGAAAAGAAAATTTTATGAGAAACAAAACAGATTTTAAGAAGTGTGAACCGTTTTAAGAAAGGAGAAGTTTTATGGAAACAATAGCACAGATTTAAGAAAACAATAACGAATTTTTAAGAAGAATTTTAAGAACAGGAATAATAAGATAAAATGAGTGATATGATTAACCCGGATGACTATACTCTTGTGCAACTCAAAGCGTGGTTGATGAAATTAACTCTGCCAACCAACGGCAACAAAGCCGCATTGGCCGCCAGGCTTAACAAAGTTCCAGTGAAAGAAAGAGGTGAGTGTCCAATGATTGAAAACGAAGATGAAGAAGCAGATGGTGCCGAAATGAATATGATGCAACGAGAGCTAGAATTAATTAGGCGGGAACGAGATTCTTTGGCAAAAGAAAATGAGTTTTTAAAGAAATCGATTGACATTGGAGAAGCACGTAGTGAAGAAGCGTCTGTTTCTGGGGACCAACAACAGGGTGCTAACGGCATTTCATTTGGTATGGTACGCGAATTCTTGCCTGATTATGATGGCAACAGTAATATAAATTTATGGGTTGCTCAATTGAAAAGTGTTGCTGAGGCGTATAGCGTGAATAACAATATGCTTCGTGCTTTATTAATGAGTAAACTAAAAGGTAAAGCACTAGTATGGCTACAATCTAAACCAAGCTATGCAACCGAAACTACCGAAAACCTGCTGCTCCAATTGCAGGAACTATTTGGTGGAAACGAAGGCAAATTTCAGTTACGCCGCAATTTCGAAAGCCGTCAGTGGAAGTTTGGGGAACCTTTTATGGAATATTATAACGACAAAATTATCTTGGCCAATCAGATTAAACTGGATGAAGATGAATTAGTTGACTGTTTAATAGAGGGAATTCCTGACCCCCAATTGAAAACTCAGGCGCTTATGCAAAACTACACGGACAAGCTGCAACTGCAAAAAGCTTTTGCAAAAATCGAGCTAACTCGTCCATTCAATTCATCCGTGAAGAAACAAATTAGAGAGAGTATTAGATGCTTCAACTGCAACTCCATTGGCCACTTTGCTGCAGATTGTAAGAAGCCGAAACGTGAACGTGGAACTTGCTTTGGTTGTGGTAGTCCTGATCACCGCATTGCTGATTGCCCCAAGAAAAAAGGCGCTGTACACTTGGTAGATGACAACAGTTATGTAAGAGTATTTAATTTATTTTTAGATAATTATGATAGGGATATTTCTTTATTTATAGAATGCCAATTAGATTCGGGAAGCCCAATTAGTTTTGTCAGGCGGTCCTTTTTACCTGGAAATTTGATATTGAATAATAAAATCTCTGTTTCTTACTTTGGTTTGAATAAAAGCAGATTAAAAATTCTTGGAAATATTTTATGTTATGTTATTATGAACGGTAGAAAAATTTATTTTGATTTGAATGTAGTACCCGAGGATTCGATGGGCGTTCAGGGGGTGTTAGGAAGGAACTTTTTGAACGCCTGCGGATTTAAATTAGTAAGCGGACAGGAAAAAGGTCAACTTAGGAATGGTGTGCTTTCGGAATATAAAGAGGACTTTGACTTCGATAAGTATATTATGAAAATAGATTGTATAGAAGAAGAGACGGAAACCATATGTTCAGTTGGGAACGATTTGAATTACAAGGACAGAAGAAAATTTGAGGATATATTTAGGAATTATTATATTAATCCGGAGCGCCCGGAAGAACCGGTGGTGAGAACTGATTTACGACTAGTTTTAAATGATTTGAAACCCTTTAACTGTCCTCCAAGAAGATTATCGTACTCTGAAAAGATTGAGTTGCAAAAGCTTTTGGATGAGTATTTGGCCAAGGGGTACATACGTGCAAGCGAGTCAGAGTTTACGTCGCCAATAGTTTTAGTTAGAAAGAAAACAGGAGAATTGAGGATGTGTGTAGATTATCGGAGGTTGAATAAAGTCACTGCTAAGGATAATTATCCAATCCCGTTAATTGATGACTTACTGGACAGACTGTCAGGGAAAAAAATCTTTACGAAACTCGATCTGAAGAATGGATTTTTTCACGTTTATATGCATGAAGAGTCGATAAAATACACCTCTTTTGTTTCCCCATTAGGCCAGTTTGAGTTTTTGAGAATGCCTTTTGGTTTAAGGAATGCTCCATCAGTTTTTCAACGTTTCGTTAATAGGATTTTTGCTGACATGGTGCTCGACGACAGAGTGACAATTTATCTGGACGACATAATGATAGCTACGGACAATATGGAAGAACATTTTGAAATTTTGATAGAAGTTTTTAAACGCTTGGTGGCTAATAAACTGGAGTTAAGGTTAGATAAATGTGTGTTCTTACAGTCGAGGGTGAAATATTTAATATATAATATTGATGGCGAGGGAATTAGAGCGGATGAAAAGGGTTTACGAGCAATCGAGAATTTTCCAATTCCGGAAAAGCCACATTCTGTTCGGAGTTTTTTAGGTCTTTGCTCGTACTTCCGAAGATTTACTAAGGATTTTTCTATTTTGGCGAAACCTTTATTTGATTTGACTAGGAAATCTAGTAAATTTGAGTTTGGACCAAAGCAATTGGAATCGTTTGAATTACTTAAACGTAAGCTTATGGAAGCACCAATTCTGGCTCTATATGATCCTCACGATATAACCGAGCTTCATTGCGACGCAAGCTCTATCGGTCTCGGAGCAATCCTTATGCAGAAGAAAGGGGATGGACTAATGCACCCTATATTTTATTTTTCCAGAAGAACAACAGAAGCTGAATCGAAGTATCATAGCTTCGAGTTAGAAACATTGGCGATAGTTACCGCATTAAAGCGATTTCGGGTTTATCTACAGGGTAAGGAATTTAAGATAGTTACGGATTGTAACTCGTTAACATTGACTCTTAATAAAAAAGAGTTAAACCCCAGAATCGCAAGATGGGCCCTGGAATTGCAGAATTATAGTTATACGTTAGAGCACAGGGCAGGCACACGAATGCAGCATGTTGATGCATTGAGTCGCTGCAACGAGTTATTGGTACTGGAAACGAGTACTTTTGAGGAGAATTTGATAATATGCCAGGGTAGAGATGCAAAGTTGATAGAACTGAAGAAGTCATTGCAGGAATCGGAGAATAAATTGTATGAAATGAGAAACGGAATTATTTACAGAAAAAAGGATGATGGTAATGTACTTTTCTGTGTTCCTAGGGAAATGGAGCCTCATGTGATGTTTAAATACCATGACGAAATGGGTCATGTTGGTATAGATAGAATGACTGATTTAATCAGTAAAACGTACTGGTTTCCGAAGATCCGCGAGAAATCTAAAGAACACATAAGAAATTGCTTGAGGTGTATAGCGTTTTCGGCGAATAACGGGCGGGAAGAAGGTTTCCTGCACAACATACCAAAAGGGAGTCTTCCATTTGAGGTTTTGCATATTGATCATTTTGGACCGGTGGACAACAGCAGATCAAAGAAATACTTGTTTGTGGTGGTAGATGCGTCGACCAAGTTCGTAAGGTTGTATTCGACGAAAACTACGAGCACCAGAGAGGTTGTCAAATCCTTAGGGGATTATTTTAGGTCATATAGTCGCCCTAGGTGCATTGTGTCGGACAGGGGAAGTTGCTTTACATCAGGTGATTTCAAGGTTTTTCTACAGGACAACAATATACAACATATTAAAATTGCAACCGGCTCACCACAGGCAAACGGTCAGGTGGAGAGGGTGAATAGGAGTCTTAGGACGATGATTGCAAAACTTGTAGATTCAGAGAAAAATATTCACTGGGATAACGCGGTAGAAACGGTGGAGTACTGTATGAATAACACTAAACACAGGACTATAAACGAGTATCCGAGCAAAATGTTGTTCGGTGTTATGCAAAGGGGCACTGTTCTAGATTCATTAAAGGAGAATTTTGTAGAGATTGAACAAGGTGTGGAAGATATTGATTTAGGGAGAATTCGTAGAGATGCTAATACAGCTCAGAATCGTTTACAGGAGTATAATAAGCAGTACGTAGATCGGAAAAGACGGCCACCAACCGAATATAGAGAAAATGATTACGTCATGGTGAAAAACTTTGACTCGCAGCCCGGAGTGTCAAGGAAACTGATCCCGAGGTTTAAGGGACCGTATCGTGTTGCGAGGGTTCTACGGAATGATAGATACGTATTGGAGGACGTTGAGGGATTTCAATTATCACGCACACCATACAGTGGGGTTTGGGCTGTAGGTAACCTTAGGCCGTGGTTCGGCACTCGCAAGGGATGTTAGTTTTTGTTTAATCTGTGACCGAGATCAGGGGATCTCGTGGTCAGGATGGCCGAATTGTAGTAGTATTTATAGTCATTATGCAACTACTTTTGTCCCTCAGTGTACTTTAACACAGTCATTTAGCTATATATTTACATTATATTTTATGCTTATAGGCTTAACTGTTTTATGTAGCAAACGCTGGTTGCTTCACAACACGGTTTGCATACTTACATACTCGCTTTTAAATGCATGACGCAATCTAACGGACATATTTCTAGAACATTTATTATGTATTTCTCTCAATAGCTTTATGGGCAAGTGACGCCGCCGTATTCATGCTTGTATTTATATGTATGTATTTGTATTATAATGTTCTCTCTTAGTTTTATTATCTATCATTGGCATTCTGTATATAGACTCTTGCTGAATATTTGTATTAATACTTATGTATGTATTTGTAATTTACTTATTTATTTTATTTGATCATTGTATGAAACGAGATGAGGAAATAATTTGAATAAAGCAGTCTGGTTTTGACAATCAAAGAGTTCGGTTGGTATTTATTACTAAAATAGTAAGGAGACCGGATGAGTGAAGTACATCTTATACCGTTTCAAAAAACCGAGGCACTTGAATGCTTCTTTAGAGACATGAAAAATATGATCAGTCCAGCGAACATCACACTGTATCTTCATTCCAAGAACATCAAGAGCGTGCAATTCCTCAATATTTATACCATTCGTGAGTACAGATGAAACAGCATTTGCGGTGGTTTGTTTGTATATTAATAAGCAACATTGAGTCTTATGAGCGTTAAAGGTTTTACGACCCCATTCGGAGATTAATAGAAGATTACTATTCAGTGAATCATTCATATTTAGCCTCTTGGCAACGATCTCGGGTAGTTTGGGCCTATAACTGAAAGAGTACGAATGACAAATGCTCCTGTCATCCGCAAAAGAGTGGATAGGGTTGTGAGTTTGATATAAAAGGTCGTTGAGGAAAATAATAAATAAAATAGGAGAAAGAACGGAGCCGTGCGGCACACCTGAATAAATCTTGAACTCGTTTGATGAGACCCCATTTATAACAACTTCTATAGTGCGGCCAACGATTTTTCAAATTCTATGATTCTATTCTAATATTCTACAGGGTAGATGATAATTTTTACTACATTATGGAATTCAAATAACTTTTTGTAAAGTTTATGTAATTTATTTTTTAAAAACCCATTTGAAAAATGATACGTTTTTATTAAAGTAATTCATTAAGTTTTGAAAATAATTTAACTCAAAAGATTTCCACCCTCGTTGACACATGTACGACATCTTATCAAAATGTCATTCATTACTGCCTGGAATGTTGCAGCGGGAATTGTCTCAATTACCGTTCGAATGGATTGCTTTAAATCAACCAAATTTGTTGGGTTATTTTTTGCAAACTTCTTGTTCTTCTAGGTACAGTGCGGTCAGGAGACCTGGAAGGCCAACGAAATGTGGAGTTTCTTGAAATCAGATTATTGGGAAAATTTTTGCCGCAATTCTGTCACAAAAGGTGTGGCTATAAGACAATTTGTCCCATCTTGTTGAAACCAAACAGTGTTGAAAGGGATTCTCTTTCGGCGTAGTTCTGGAAAGAAAAACTCTTTCAACATCTTTAAGTAACATTCTCCATTGATCGTAACAGTAACAACGTTTTCTTCAAAAAAGTAAGGCCCAACAATGAACCCTAAAGAAACTGTACACCACACTGTGATGCGAAGTGGTTGTAATTGCATCTGATTGAGTATCGTTAAACATAAAAATACAGTTCAAGTCATGTTTATCCTCTTAAACCATTTGAATGATCTTCTCACAAAATTCCAAGCAAATCGGGAAGTCTCTAGGGTTCAATTTGTTTGTGGTGTCTGATAACACCCATTTGGGTAGATAAGCTCCTTGTCGAAACTCTAGGATCGGATTGTATGGCAGCAGCTACAGCAGCAATAGTTTCCTGCGTCCGAATTGAGGGATCTCGATGATAAGAACTTCTTGCGATTGTGCCACGCTCGGCAAAATTGTTTACGAGCCTCATAATCTGTTAGGAGGAGTACCGCCAAACGTGCGCCTATATTCTCTTTGAACGAAAACAACGGACCCTAAAGCGTGAGAGCGTTGCACTATTCACATTCTTGTTTCATTGTCCCAATTCTCCATTTTAGTTAAATCTAAAGATCAATCTATAAAACACAACAAAAATGGAAGGTTAGTTACACAGAAAATAAGTTATTACGTTTTTTGGTAGCAAGTTTCATCAGCCACCCAGTATTTTATTTGTTAATATATTTATTGAAAAAATAATTTAAATACATTGCGAAAAACGGGGTTTTAGTTATGAATAGAAATTAATCATGTGTTATGTATGTTATCATAGAATATTTGGACCATTATAAGTAGTATTGTACGATTGATCGTAACATATAGATATGGTTGGGAGTGATTCTATTATATAGTTGGGAATTTCACTGAAATTTTAGTTTTTAAAATTACAGTGTTATGTACAATATAATTACTATAAAATCCACTAAATATATGGTTTTATATACTTTAAATTTGGTTCTTTGGTTGTAAGGATATAGAAGGAGTGTGGAAGAGGGAAAGGAAAGGTGGGAAACTGCTTAATGTGGCATTACTTGCTGATTTACTAGCCATCCGCTACTTCTTATGAAAGAAGCTATAGCAGTCGGTTTGACCAAGGCCAGAGATGATAACAAGACAAGCTCCTCTCGCCTAAGCATCTTAGACGATGGTGCCCCAAAGCCGGGCATGTACCGAGGAGATGAAGTATGGTCTCCTCCTCCACCTCGTCTTGGCAACTTCTACAAAAGTCGTTATAGGATAGGCCTAGTCTCCTGGCATGGTTCTCAAACGGGCAATGTCCAGTGATGACTGCTACCATCATTCTTAGGAGAGATCTGAGAAGTTTTAATAGCTCCCCCGTTCTCTTAGAGTTAATGTGCGGCCACAGGTTCCTTGATATAAGGCACGTGGGCTCTGTAAGCCACTTTTCTTGAGTGTGTTCCAGCGTGTGGAGTTTTATTCTTTTCCAACACGCTGATATGGGTTGTCCGCAAAAGGGATCTATATCCCTGTCCTCCAGAGCTGTCCCTTTTTTGGCTAATTCATTAGCGATGTTGTTGCCATTGTTGGACCCATGTCCACGTACCCATTTTAGGGTTATGTTAGAATGTCTCGCCATCTTATTTAAAGATGTCCGGCATTCCTGGTCTAGACTGGAATTGGTGTATATTCCAATCAGGGAATTGATGGCGGCCTTCCTGTCCGTTACTATCATGATATCCTTTCCGAATATCTTGTGATACGTCAGCCATCTGAACGCTTTATTTATAGCCGATATTTCAGCCCGAAGTACACTACATCCGTCTGATAGTCTGAAGGATATTTTAGTGATAAGGTGATTAATTTTGCGTCACCCTGTATTTATCCTTATTAAGAGTTATCTAGACTACTGTGTGTCATACCGGCAAAATAGCAAAAGCAATGCATTGTATAAGTTCAAATACCTTCATGAATGCCAACACACAAGCCTGTACATCATGTTTTTTTTTCAGTTTTGTAACTTTTTTTAACAAAACAACTACAATTTTTTTTTAAATTTAAATACGCTGTCATAAAATAGTTTCAAACATTTAAAAAAAAATTAAATACATTAAGTATTGTTTTGTTATATTAGTAGTAGTTTTTTTAACTTAATACTTTGCTCCTTTTTATTAACAAAAACATTAAAAAAAAAAAACAAACAAACGGGGTCATTTTAAACAAAAAACAAAAAAGTATACACACACACACACAGAGATTTTAAATATCTATAGGAAAATCAAATTAAATCACAGAAAACTTGTGAAAAAAAAAAATAATGAATCACAAAAACAAATGAAGTAAATAAATAATTTTCATTATCGGCAATTACGAGTTGACCTTGAAATATGACATTGGCACCATTTATGCCGGCAACATTAAAATCCCTGAAAACACATGTCTGCATGTAGGTTTGCACAAAAGTATGCTACATATTAAAGCAAATGAGTTAAAATACTATGAATGATATTTTTTTTTTGTTCAGTTTCAGTTTCAGTTTTTTTTTTTTTTGTTAATACAACTGAATGGGTTCGCTCTACCGTGGGGTGTTAATAGACTGTTCCGTTATTTTTTCTGCTTCTTTTTTCGCATGTATGAATATGCTGTTGTATTTGCAGGCTTTAAAATTTTCATATAGGAAAACCTATGAGTGTATGTGTGTGTGTGTGAGTATGTGTTTGGTTGTTCGTTTATATGCATAAATGGCTTATTATTGTTGTAATATTAATGTTTATCGTCACTTGGGCCTCCTGTTGTAACAAGAGGTTGAAACACAAAAGCAAACAGAAAACTTTTCCACGCTTAATACCCAGCCAGACTTATCGTATATGCTTCTGCTCTTCTTACAGGGATGAGTACTTGTTTTGGCCAGAACATTTTTGCTATACGAAGCGGCAATTAAAATCGTGTCTTACCGAAATATATTAATAATCTTAAACTGAAAATTTCAGTTATAAAATAATATATAATGATGAATTTCTCCTGCCTAAAACAGACACTCAGAATAAAACGAGTAATTGCGGTCTAATATGTTTTTTAATAAGTGCAACTTAATGAAACTATAATATAATATTTTTCCAAAGTGTGCATTTAATTCTCCTTTTACTTAAATGCTTAAATAATTTCCCATTCGAATGGGATCATTGTCGTGGTTGTTTGTCTGTTAGTAGCTGCGCTTGTACTTCCGTTTGCTTAAAACTCCTTGTTTTTATTGTGGTATATCACTCTCTACGCCGAAAATATTATAAAAAAAGAAACGAAAACAAAAAACAAGTGTTAAAAGACACGGATTTTTCAACATGTTTATTATAACGTTACCATTCCTGTTCAGTTTGTATTTACCCATTCCATTGAAATTTTTCGTTTTCATTCAGTTACTATTCTTCTTTCGGCCGCATTTATTAAATGTACCTCTTCATGCTGGATTTTTATTTTTTTTCATTCTTTTTTTTTTTTGCATATTTTTGGGGATTTTTTAATGTGGTCTCCAGTTAAAAATAAAACACTTGCCGCACACAAAAAAAAAAACAAAAAAAAAGTTAAGTTCACTTTTATTGTTGGTGTTTATTAATACACACGCGTTTTACTACTACTTACTTATTCGTTGCCGTGATACTCGGCTTATTATTTGTGCATGTTTAAGCGAATGTGTGTGCATGCGTTTTTATTTGCGTGTATATTATAACAACACTGTTGCATATTTTTTGGCATTTATAGCTGGACGATTGCTGTTACAAACAACCTCATTTTCATGTCAATGTTCGTTCCTTTTTTAATTTTTTTTTTGCACTTTTTTTTGGAAGTTGTGCGTAAAATTTCATTTAATTGTTCATTTATTGCTTTTGGGGTTTATTTTTTATTATCTCCTTTTTATTTATTTTTGTTTTGTGTGAAAGTGTTAAAAATGAATATTAATCAGTGATTTTTTATTTTTATTTTTGGTTAATTTCGCTTTCACTTTTAATTCACTTCAGTGATATTTTCGTTTTTTGTTTTCTGTTTTTTTACACCTGTTGAGCGTATTGTGTTTATACATATGTACTCGTATTAAAGGATATATACAGAATTGTTTGTGTGTTATTTAAACTGGATAATGTTTTTTTTACAGTTTTTGTTTGTAAAAAATCTTAATTTTAATAAATTATTAAATTTCCTAAGCAAAAGAAGCTTGGCAATGCTGTTCTAATATCACAAATGAAATGGATTGTATGTATTAATGTTAAATAGTCGAATTAATTTTTAATATTTCTAATATTATATGATGATGGATTGATATCATTCGTCTAGCCCAAAATCAAGTCTGGCTAAAGCGAAGAAATATTTTTTACTTATAATTATAACAATAATTGCCGCGATCAATAACTCTTGATCAAAGAAGACAGGAAAAAATAATTCAATACATTAAAGCTGGCGGACATCTAGCTGGGGGACATCTAGCTGTTATTGTTATAATTATAACGAGTGATATTTTTGCTATTATCTTTTTGGCAACACTAGTTTTGCCAGCTCACGCACGCTTTGTATCTTGTGTCACTATCAAACATCTTCAGTTTGGTCTATAATTTAATCATGAATCGTCTTACAAACGAACAACGCTTGCAAATTATTGAATTTTATTACCAAAATGCGTGCTCTGTTAAGAAAGTTCATCGCGCGCTTCTTCCATTTTATGGTCAGTTTAATCGACCTACTGAGGCTTCTATTCGGGCTATTGTAAAAAAATTTCGCACCAAATTTACATTGTTGGACATTAAACCACCAACACGCTTACGTAGAGTGCGAACTGAAGAAAATATCGCAGCCGTATCGGCCAGTGTTAGTGATGACCGTGAATTATCGATTCGGCGCCGTTCGCAGCAATTGGGCCTCTGTTACTCCACTACGTGGAAAATTTTGCGGAAGGATTTGGGTGTGAAGCCTTATAAGATACAGCTGGTGCAAGAATTGAAGCCAAACGACCTACCATAACGCCAAATTTTTGGTGAATGGGCTCTTGAAAAGTTAGATGAAGATCCACTTTTTTATCGAAGAATTGTGTTCAGCGATGAGGCTCATTTCTGGTTGAATGGATACGTGAAGAAGCAAAACTGCCGTATTTGGAGTGAAGAGCAGCCAGAAGCATTGCAAGAGCTACCAATGCATCGACAAAAAACAACCGTTTGGTGCGGATTGTGAGCTGGCGGCATCATTGGGCCGTATTTCTTCAAAGATGATGCGAATCACAACGTTACTGTGAATGGTGAGCGCTACCGTGCGATGATAACAAACTTTTTTTTTTGCCCAAAATGAAAGAGCTTGACTTGCATGACATGTGGTTTCAACAAAACGGTGCCACATGCCACACAGCACGCGAAACAATGGATCAATTGAGAGGCGAGTTCGGTGAACAGTTTATTTCACGCTTGGGACCAGTCAATTGGCCGCCCAGATCGTGCGATTTAACGCCTCTAGACTATTTTTTGTGGTTCTATGTTAAGGCTAATGTCTATAGCGACAAGCCCGCTTCGATTGACGCACTGGAAGCCAACATTGCCAACATTATTCGTGAGATACCGGCCGAAATTTTGGAAAGAGTATGCCAAAATTGGACTAAGCGGATGGACCATTTGAGGCGCAGCCGCGGCCAACATTTGCATGAAATAATCTTCAAACATTAAATTATATCGACCCAACTATTGATCCAAATAAATATTTCATGCATTTTTCTGAATTTTATGTGTTTTTTTTAAATTTCCGATAGTTCTTATAAAATCACCCATTAATAATTGTTATAGGGTAGGTTTGGCAGGCTGCCAGCTATTGTAAAGCCAGCCCACTTGGGTCCAGTCAGGTCTCGTTGTGTTGAATTATTGTTATAAATATAAATAAAAAGTATTTCTTGGCTTTAGCCAGGCTTGAACTTGAGCTAGACGAATGATACCAACCCATCATCATATAATATTAAAGAAATGGATTGTATTCATAGATGAAAATTAAGACAACTAAAGTCAATTTTTCTAAGAGTCGACTCTAACTCATTCATACACAACTTAAAGTAACAGGTTTGCTGTTAAAGCCAACTTTAAAGGCCAATTTCACGATAACGAAGCTGTTCTTTCGTTCGCAAAATTACACTTAAAACAATAACAAAATTTTGAATGTTGTTTTTGTTTTATATGTAATTGTGCGAACGATCGAACAGCTTCGCTATCATGAATTTGTCACTAATTTTACAACCAGTTGAACCTATGTTTAACTCATTTAACAGTGGCACTCCAAGTTGCCTCTCTGTCGCTTGGCTTTTTCATTTGCTAAATATAAATCATTGATTGACTGACTAATCATATACTCTTATGTGCACAGAAAAAAAATTTTTCGTGTTCAATAACGAAATTCGTTGAATCAATTAATAAATTGTTTGAATAAGGACCTGTAAAGGCAGATCCCCTAGCCAATAATAGCCATTAAACATTTTACGCATTTCTTAAAAAAAAGTCTCTCTCAACTTTTCTAACAAAAGTATTTAATTGAATCTCCTTGTTATACCATATATGCCTGGTGACCTCATTTTGAAAAGAGCATAAAACTTTTATAGCTTACAGCCAAATTTAAGAAACAACATTCATGTCCTTTCTAAGATGGGATGGGGTGAAGCGACATGTGGTCACTTGGCTAATTGATTCCAAAACAACAAACTGAACATAAGAAACTGACCATCCAAATGGCTAAAGAGTTGGCTCTTTATCTAAATTTTTTTGCCATCTTTAAAACTAAACAATTTGAAACTGTAGCCATAAAACTTAAATGGAAAATGACTTAAGGGTTTAAAAGGATTTGCCGGATAAAACACAAAAGGTACACATTTATGTTCTTATAAACAATAAACCTGAAGAACAATAAAATGAATAATACAAAAGAAAAATCTATGTGTGTGTGTGTGTTCTCGTTCACAAACACGTACAAAGGAATACACAGAAACTTACAAATCTAGTTTAATTGTAGCGATTTAACCCAAATTTATAGTTTGCAACTTGAAAACTTATTCTCGCACAGGCCAACCTGCACGTTCCACATTGTAATAATCTTTTAAAATGACTTCATAAAGATAATTATCAATAACGATGACAAAAGCTCTTTACCGAATAACTGAGTTTTATTTAAATTTTAGTTGAGAAATTTTACAGCCTTAAGAAATTTTGCAATAAATTTCAAAAATCATCGGAGATTTGAGAAATAATAGAGAAGAAACAAATGCTAAATAATTAGAACCCTTCGAAAGATATCTTTCATTTCAGTGGTTATCTTTTTGGCTATTTGGTGTCGCACGCAATTGTATCAGCGTGCATGTGTGCGGATGTACGTGTATGTGTTTATGCATGGACTAGCAAGTATTTGACGCACTTCACTTTTAATAATAGTTTTTGATGAAGTCGTATTCCTTTTGCATGAAAAAGGTCTCTTGAAAATTAGCTAAAATTAAAGCATTTAGTAATGATTCGGTTTTGTTGCATAGTTTCCAGCTGCCTATTTAATAGCGCCATTTCTTAGATGCCTCCAAACAAAACAGGAAAATATCGCCAGCGTTGAGCAAAGCTAACTTTCAGAGGTCCTTATTGAGCTGAATATTACTATCGTCTAATATTTAATACAGGGTGGCGCAAAAATAACCTTCCGATGTTTTTTATTTCGATTGTGGCACGTGCAGTGTGTGCCGTAGCACCGTTCTGCTAGAACCACATGTTTTCCTATCCCAATTCATCACGTTGCGGCAAAAAGAACTCGTTGATTATTGCTCTGTAGCGTTCACCATTTGGCCCGCAACGTCGTTGAAGGAAAAATGTCCAATGACTCCTCCAGCGAAAACAGCACACCATACGGTGAGTTTGAGCGGGTGTAGTGGCTCTTCGTGGGTTACACGCCGATTTTCAGTGCCCCAGAAGCGTAAATTTTGCTTATTTACGTACCCGCTAAGGTGGAAATGGGCCTCATCACTCATGATTATTTTTAATGAAAAATCATCTTCCTCTTGGGGTCAAATAAATAGTCACCAATATTCCGCGTTCTGGAGCAATGTAGCATAACATTATTTATTAACGTGTATTTCGCATATCTTTACTACACAAATGTCAAAACAGAACTGACATTACGGGCCAATCGCATAATTTATAGCATTTTCTGGTAGGAGGATTACTTTTGCGCCACCTTGTATATAGCCAACAAAACTCTGCCCGCACAGAAGAATTTACGTCCATAATGTTGACATGTTAAATTACTGTAATAGTGGAAAAATCGTATTGCTATGATTAACAAATTTGTTTAGATATATAAAAAAATAGCT
This sequence comes from Thecocarcelia acutangulata, assembly GCA_914767995.1. Classification (NCBI taxonomy): domain Eukaryota; kingdom Metazoa; phylum Arthropoda; class Insecta; order Diptera; family Tachinidae; genus Thecocarcelia; species Thecocarcelia acutangulata. The sequence continues at coordinate 29,606,693 of OU612094.1, read as the reverse complement.
AGTTTATCAAGTCCGAAAGAAAAGGCACTCACATTTGAATCAAATTGGCTTAACTTAACTTACTACTTTTCCTTCGTATGCACTCACGTACTCGTTCGTAGAGAATAAAGTTAAGCAAACTCAAATCAATTTCACACACACACACAGAAAGTTTACTTAGATCTCTCTTTCCTGCCACCGCCAAAGTAAAGGCTTCAATTTTTTCAATTCGGGATAAGTACGCTGCTTGAAAGATGGGAGAAAATAGTTGTTTTGACGAGTTTTACTCGTAGGGTGAAAAAATCATCATATACATATAGATATGTATGTATACGCGAATGCAATTAAATAAAAAATCGGTTTTTTTCGTATTATGATATAATAATATTTAGGATTGATCGGTTCGTTGCACTTACCACCGTTGGTTGAATTGGTAAGAATCATGTATAAGAATGCTTATAATAGAGATGAGCCTTCTGTTCACGGCGTGAATAGTAATGGTCAGCGATGGACAACATGGTTTCATTGTATGACTACGAGTATATATTAATGCGTCTTATGAGTCAAGAAATGTTAAATAATAAATTTTTAAAAAATTTCTTATATAAAAACAATGTCACAGACCTCAAGCTTAAAAAGAATTTTAATTGAATTTAAGCCCTGGGCTGGGGAACAGCTCTCGCGTCATCGTGATTATTTCTTAAGTACAGTCAGGCTTGTCGTTGTTGTTTGGCCTTCGAGAGTTTTGCGTCTCACTCTCAGTGGTTAACTGTCTACCTCAACTAACTGTATTAGTTTACAGTTTTTGTGAGGTATTTCGTTGTTAACCACGCGGCAACTTCCTATGTGAAGGCATAGATCGGTATAGTTAGTCACAGCTCTGCAAAAAAAAAAAAAAAATACTGTTAATACCATTGTGGACATAATTTTTACGTTACTTCGCCCATGCTGTGCATCTTATACTTTGCAAATTTATTTGCAGCTGTATAGTTACAAATACAATACAATACAATAATTGAATTTAATGAAAGTGTAAAAGTGTAAAAAGCATAAAATTTTTTCGTAAACCTAACAGCCAGTTCGCCGATGTCGAAAGGAATAAGTTCATTCGCATTCTCGGCGAAAGAAAATTGATTTGGGGTTTTCTAACTTTATTCTATGCGAACGATGTGTCAAAATTCAATTAAAATATATAAGTACATGCGAACGAATAATAGTGAGGTAGAAAAAACCAAATTGATTCGAATATGAGTTACTAGCTTTCGTTCGCATACATTCGATATCGCCGAACAGGCTATTAATTTTATTTTGTGTTTCTTATATATTTGATACAACTAAGCCAGCCCTCGGTTAACTAGTGGAAATTATTTTAACGGATAAAGAAGAAACAAAATTCATATTTTAACAATTAAAAATTGATTGAGTGGACTGTAGATCCATAGGTCACTGGTTCATATCCGGTTCGAAGAACCATTAACAAATTGCTGCTTTTTTGGGGACTGTAGCTCCATAGGTTACTGGTTCATATCCGGTTCGAAGGACCATGAAAAAATTACTGCTTTTCTGGGCGCTAAACACAATTTGTGGTAAACAATTCCGCTTCACAGCAGAATTATGGATACAATTATCTCGGGTGAGTTAATTATATGGGTGTTTGGGGAAAAGAAAATGAAATAAATAGGTCTTATTATTTCCTTTTCAATAAACTGAGTACTTTATTTACAAGATTACCTTATAAATTAACAAGATTCGACAGTCTGCCGTTTCCAAAACTCAGCTATTCCACGCCAAATGCCAAAAATGTTGCTTACTGCTTAAAAACAAATTGCAGGGGACGCAAAAATTATGCCAGAATTAAATTTCGAACAAATCAAAAAACTGGAAATTACCGTGGCTTTTTACCAACTTGCTTATTGATCATTGAAATATTTGCCAGTGCGAGCGACAGGGTGTTTCATATTTAACTTATGTCGATAACTAAGTGACATGAACATTAATAAAATTACGAGCATATACAAATTAATATTGATGAAAATAATAATTTTACCTGTTACACTATGGAACATTTTTGGGATTATTGTCTGGGGGGTGAGAAATTCCAAGTCAGGGTGATGGTACTAGGTCAGTATAGTAAAACCCTCAAAGAGTTTGGCGTTCGTATGTGTCAGCTTTTTTTTATGACATTTAAAATTTTTTCCTTATCTTGGTGTTTTTTTTATAGTTTTTTATTTTTATTTTATTTTTATTTATTTCAATAAATATTGCCTAGACTTTTTCGATAGTAGTTGTTCGGAACTAGTGGCATCGCATTCATCGTTATCATCAGTTTCTGAACCACACATAATGTCAATGTGTGACTCCACTGTTGGCCCTTCTGCATCTCCTGAAAATTCTTTATCATCAAGATCATCCTTGTCTTGCCACACAAGCTTATTCCACCAGTAAATTTCCGCAATTATTACACTCGGCGACTTTTTGCCTCTATATCTGTAAGTTTTTGTTTTATTAAAATGAGTTTGAAAAAATAAAAAATTAGTATTACCTCATTTCAAATAGAATAGCAACGTGATGATAGCGTTCACCTTGTTCATCAGATTCGGTAGCCAATTGTTTGCTGAAGTAGTCCAGATGATGATGTAAATAATGGATTTTCAAGGACATGTGGACACCAATTTCCGAGAATGCTCTTAACATCCTTGCGACAGAAACATCGTAGTTGTTAGAACGATGCTTTCCCAACAAGCCTTCTATTACCTCTTTGATTGCCTGCCATGCATTCAATTCAGCGTCAATCAAAATATTGTTGAATACGTCACATTTAATCAGCTTTCGTATATCTGGACCATTTAGTACGCCTGATTGGAAAAAATTAATTTGTTAAGATGGAAAATCATGGGAAATGAATGTGATATTATAACTTACCTTTTTTAATTTTACTTTCGCTGAGTCCCGGGTAAATTAGTTTCAAACACAAGAAAACTTCATCTCTTTTGGCGACAGTTTTGATAAAATTCTTAACAATTTCAAGTTTAATATGCAGTGAAGGCAGCAATATCTTCTCCTTCGGCACTAGAGGCTCACGAATAATATTGACCGTTTGTAACCTGCTGTGCACTCTGAGTTTCCGTGGCATGCATATTGGTCACCGGAAAATCGTGTGTCCCAATCGCACAAAAAGCACATATATTTTATATAGTTCATTGAAAATTCAAATCCTAAACTATATAACCATAAAAGAGTTTGTTGTCCAAACCAGTTTAGACAGGCTTTTACCAATGCACTTTTATTTTAACCAAAATATATCAAAAAAATTTCATATTAAGTAAATCTATTTTTAATTTTTTTATTAAAAAAAAAAAATTAATGGTGGATCATTATTTTTGCTTTCGCAAGAAATTCTCAATCTTCCCACTGGCTACATTATTGACTTTTGCTATTTCTGAAATAGTTTGTAGCACTATCATATTGATCTCACTTAACAGCGATTACAAGAGCACTTTTCTGAATGTGTTTCGTTGTTGTTTCGTTTCTCGAAAGACACACGTTTCAACTCTTTTATTGTTGTTACAAAGTAAAAGATGCCAATAAGATAAAAACTTAATATTCCTTTTCCTCTAGTTCTCATTAAATTGTTGCTGTCCTGCCGCCAGTATGTTTGTATTATCTGTCTTATATTCACATACAAATAATACACACACACACACACATATGTATAAATCTGGTAAAACAGGTTTGTTTCCCCCAATTTCATTGTGTAGTTTGGTCACATGGTGGTAATTACTTGTTCGTGTTTTGTTTTCTCTTCAAGCGATATCTTACATAATAGACGTCATAAACACTTTTCAATAGTTCACAATATTTAAGCTTCCACTGTTGTTTTGTGTGTGCGTTCGTGTGTGTTTTTGCATGGCTTAGGAAAAAAATAGTTTAAAGAAAATGTTTAAGGAAGGGTTTATACTAAAAAGATTGTTGCTACACAGAAAGAAACAGCTAAATTTAAATAATTTTCAGCTGTTTTTAGTACGAGTCGTACTAAAAAATTTAAGTACGAATAGCAGACAAGGGTACCACGTGTACTTGAGATAAGTCAAAAACGGGAGTGTTTATGAAAACCAATCCTGAGAGGTCTTAAAATAAGTATAACATTTTTGAATCAAGTTGCACATTTCTTAAATCAGGAAAAAAACTAAAAGAAAGACACATCTACATACGTGTGAATGATGAAAGTTAGGAATAAAAAAACTGTTTGTTGTGTTACTTGTGAAATATTATTTGAGCATTTTTCTTCTTGAATTCTTATTAATTTACTTAAAATAATGGAATATATAGTTCAATGTTTGAAAATATTTTTTAAATTTTTCCAAGTTTACCGACATTTCATATGACCTTTGCTGATACTCGTCCTGCTCGTTAATCTTTGGTAAGAAATTTAAGCCTTGCTTGGACTTCCTGGGGGTTTATTTGCTACCACAAATAAAGAATTCCTATCCCTCTATACCACAAAAAGTATATTGCAACACCTGCCTTTACGGTTTTATCTCATGATCGCCCAATTCTACAAAGTGAATTATTCACGATTCACCAGCGCTTACACACAGGTAGCAATTCCTGCCCTATTTTTGTAGACATATGGGCAACCCCTTATGGTAAGGGCTCTCTAATCCCTCCTGTATGCGAGTCAAACCATCACCACTGGTTTCTAACAGTACAGGTAGCAAAACAAAAGCACCTCGGGGGGTTGCTAGTCCCCGAAAAAAATCACGCCCTAACAATTATCAGAGATACTAACTACCCTTTCTTGCGTCGTTAGGGTTTTTTTTATCTTGGAGCAGTACTCACATGATGACCCCTACATATGCATTGCATTCTACTGGAATTAGGAAAATAGATTGATGAGGAGGAAAGAAGGAGTAGTGTTTGTGGAGATTAAACTTTAACAATAACAATAGGAAAGGCTAAAAGAAACTCTATTACAGCATTTAAAATGTTGGAGTTAAATTAGGAGTTAATTAGTCTTTAGGTTTAAACAGCAGCCAAAATATTCCAGCCAAGGTAGGCCTCCAGTCAAGGAGCGAAACCTCCCGGGGGATTTGCCAATCACCGTTCTGCCAATTAAGTTTTGGTAAGCGTTTCGGAAGCCAACACAACTTCCTAGTGTTTTATTTGATAGAACAAACGAGGGACTCCTTCCCCTCCTTAAGAAAAAACTTAAGAAAAGGAAAAAACTTGAACTAACGAGTGATTTTTTTGCTATTATCTTTTTGGCAACACTAGTTTTGACAGCTCACGCACGTTTTGTCACTGTCAAACATCTTCAGTTTGGTCTATAATTTAATCATGAATCGCCTTACAAACGCACAACGCTTGCAAATTATTGAATTTTATTACCAAAATGCGTGCTCTGTTAAGAAAGTTCATCGCGCGCTTCTTCCATTTTATGGTCAGTTTAATCGACCTACTGAGGCTTCTATTCGGGCTATTGTAAAAAAATTTCGCACCAAATTTACATTGTTGGACACTAAACCACCAACACGCTTACGTAGAGTGCGAACTGAAGAAAATATCGCAGCCGTATCGGCCAGTGTTGGTGATGACCGTGAATTATCGATTCGGCGCCGTTCGCAGCAATTGGGCCTCTGTTACTCCACTACGTGGAAAATTTTGCGAAAGGTTTTGGGTGTGAAGCCTTATAAGATACAGCTGGTGCAAGAATTGAAGCCAAACGACCTACCACAACGCCAAATTTTTGGTGAATGGGCTCTTGAAAAGTTAGATGAAGATCCACTTTTTTATCGAAGAATTGTGTTCAGCGACGAGGCTCATTTCTGGTTGAATGGATACGTGAACAAGCAAAACTGCCGTATTTGGAGTGAAGAGCAGCCAGAAGCATTGCAAGAGCTACCAATGCATCCACAAAAAACAACCGTTTGGTGCGGATTATGGGCTGGCGGTATCATTGGGCCGTATTTCTTCAAAGATGATGCGAATCACAACGTTACTGTGAATGGTGAGCGCTACCGTGCGATGATAACAAACTTTTTTTTGCCCAAAATGGAAGAGCTTGACTTGCATGACATGTGGTTCCAACAAGACGGTGCCACATGCCACACAGCACGCGAAACAATGGACCAATTGAGAGGTGAGTTCGGTGAACAGTTTATTTCACGCTTGGGACCAGTCAATTGGCCGCCCAGATCGTGCCTCTAAACTATTTTTTGTAGGGCTATGTTAAGGCTAATATCTATAGCGACAAGCCCGCTTCGATTGACGTACTGGAAGCCAACATTGCCAACATTATTCGTGAGATACCGGCCGAAATGTTGGAAAGAGTATGCCAAAATTGGACTAAGCGGATGGATCATTTGAGGCGCAGCCGCGGCCAACATTTGCATGAAATAATCTTCAAACATTAAATTATATCGACCCAACTATCGATCCAAATAAATATTTCATGCATTTTTCTGAATTTTATGTGTTTTTTTTTTAATTTCCGATAGTTCTTATAAAATCCCCCATTATAACCCGTTGTATAAATGTACAAATCAAAAAAAAAAAAAAAAAAAAAAAATAAATAAATAAAATAAATAAAAATAAAATAATTTTGTCCAAACTAGATTAGCCATGCCGCCGCCCTGGACCTTAGGCCACCGGTGCCGGGTTACTGCTGTTGCAGAAAACGTCAGCCAACGATTTGATGGCCTCAGCAATAAGGTTTCTTTGTGCGGCTGCGCACCTTGAAGTAGATGGTCGCTCTGTTGATAGGTGGGATTGCTGCCAGGAAGCGAGTTGTTGTTGCTTAAGATGTGTTTCCCTAGGTTTCTGGTGCTTTGGTTTCTTGGCTGGGTGGCGGGTTGAGTTTGCTGCTCTTTGCGGTGGCGGAGTGTGGTGATAATTCAACTACAGTATTGTCATTGTCATATCAACCATATTTTTTCTTCTACGTGAAATAAATTTGTTTCTGGTTTTTTGCTCTAGTTTTTAATTTTATTTTGATTTGTATTACTTTCTCAATTTTTGCTCAAATTTACAATATAATAAAAATAAAAATGCTTGTACACGTTTCAAGGCAAATCTTTACACTGGTCATTGAATCATTGTCCAGTTTGATATACAAAAGAAAAATCTTATTTATGCACGTTTATATTTCCGTAGCGAATGCTCAAAATGCGAAATAAAAAATAAAAAAATATTACAATAAAGCCAACGCCAAGGAACGCCTGCCTGCAATGAGCAGGAAGGCTTCTTCCTACTCACTAAGTTTCCGCTCAAAAAAAAAAAGAACTAAAATACATATTCGTTTTCAATGAATCCTTATGGCTACAAAGAATAAACAAAGAAATTAAAGGATTAATGTTAAAATTTACAATGTTTTGCTTAATATTTGAAAATTAATGTACCAATGTACTGTAGGGTTAAATTCAAAGAACACCAAGACAGCATCAGTTGGGGGGCCAGCTCATTTAAGACTCATTTGCGAAAATTGAACAAAACCGGGCAGGCACACGAACGATGCTGTTGCTAAGGATTTCAAGCAGGACAAATAAAAGACAGAAAAAGAGGGTAGTTATAATATTAAGGATTTTTATACTTTCGTCACACTGGACATTAACATAAAAACTTAAACATCGGTATGTGTGTTTGTATGGACAGACATACTCGTATGTATAAGTTGATGTGTTATTTGTAGGAATACTTAATTTGCATGTCGTCTTACTAAGTAGCAAAAAAAAAAATGAGGTTGTTGTTCAGGCAAATACAAGCAGTTGTGTGTGTGTTTTTAAGCTCATGCGTTTGTTTTTTCTTTTTAATTAAAGAATTATTTTGCTGGAACTTACGCCAGAGAGGATTTACGCAATGATATGTACATTTTTAAATAATGGATTAACAAGATTGACTTTTAAATAATTTGCAGCAAAAATTAATTAACTATCTTAATTTAGAGATATTTTTAATACTGATATAATTATATTGTTATTTAAAAGAGAAAAAATTTGGTCATGCACTTAAAAAAAAATTATTCAATTTATTTGTTTACGAACTCAAATTTGACAACCATTTTACTTGTAATATCCTGATACTTTTATTTTTACACTGAAAAAAATATATGTACAGTCAACGACAAAAACTTGTACACTTACCAACTCAGAATCAAAAGAAACACAGTGACAAAAATATACAAAGAAAATCAGATTTAATTTGTTAAATTTTTGTTGAACTTTTATAATTTTTTAAATTAAAAATTTTTTGGTTTGGTTTTTCCTTTCTTAAGTTTTTTTTTTAAGAAGGATTTTTTACAATACAAATTTGCTGTGATCAATAATTATTGATTGAAGAAGACAAGAAAAATAATAAGCAAATCTTTAGCTGGGGGACAACTAGCTGTTTCGTAGTCGCTACACTCCTCATTATTATTTTTCTTGTCTTCTTCAATCAATAATTATTGATCACAGCAAATTTGTATTGTAAAAAATTCTTCTTAAGAAAACAACTTAAGAAAGGAAAAACTTGAACTAAAACCCGATGTACATATGTACAAACCAAAAAATTTGTAATTTAAAAAATTATAAAAGTTCAACAAAAATTTAACAAATTAATATTTACATCCCTGGGTACGGAGAATTATTAAAATACAAAAATATGCATGTTAATAACTAAAAAGAAATACCGCTAGTTCTGAGACAACAAACACTGTACAAACAATGCGGGCAATTAACAAAAATGCATTTGTGATTCAATATGAGATGAATATAGATAGAAAATAATTAAATGCTCGGTGGCTGAGTGGTTAAAGCAGCAGATCATGATACGTCAGGACCCGAATTCACATCCCATTGGGTGCTGATGAGTAGTGTAGCGACTACGAAACATCTAGTTGTTCACCAGCTAAAGATTTGATTATTATTTTTCTTGTCTTCTTCAATCAATAATTATTGATCACAGCAAATTTGTATTGTAAAAAATCCTTCTTAAGAAAAAAACTTAAGAAAGGAAAAACTTGAACTAAAACCTAATGTACATATGTACAAACCAGTAAATAAGATTTATTAAACACAAAACACCAGCGATTTATTTTACAAGGAAGCGTAAAGCATGTTTCAGTCCACAGACCAATATAGTTTTAAATAACAATACAATACCATGGCAACAAAAAGTAAAATATTTGGGTGTTATGCTTGATCCAAAAATGAAGTTTAGAGATCACATATCTTATGTAATAAATAAAGTAAACATTTTAACGTGTATTCTGTACCTTTTCATAAATCGGCATCATTGGGCCGTATTTCTTCAAAGATGATGCGAATCACAACGTTACTGTGAATGGTGAGCGCTACCGTGCGATGATAACAAACTTTTTTTTGCCCAAAATGGAAGAGCTTGACTTGCATGACATGTGGTTTCAACAAGACGGTGCCACATGCCACACAGCACGCGAAACAATGGACCAATTGAGAGGCGAGTTCGGTGAACAGTTTATTTCACGCTTGGGACCAGTCAATTGGCCGCCCAGATCGTGCGATTTAACGCCTCTAGACTATTTTTTGTGGGGCTATATTAAGGCTAATGTCTATAGCGACAAGCCTGCTTCGATTGACGCACTGGAAGCCAACATTGCCAACATTATTCGTGAGATACCGGCCGAAATGTTGGAAAGAGTATGCCAAAATTGGACTAAGCGGATGGACCATTTGAGGCGCATCCGCGGCCAACATTTGCATGAAATAATCTTCAAACATTAAATTATATCGACCCAACTATCGATCCAAATAAATATTTCATGCATTTTTCTGAATTTTATGTGTTTTTTTTTTTTTAATTTCCGATAGTTCATATAAAATCACCCATTATTATTAATATTAATAAAAATAATAATCGTCAATTGAATGTTTAAACTCTGCTGGTTGGTTCCTGAAGGAACCACTAGGCTATTAAGGGTTAAGCCTTTAATCGCCACAGACTTGATTAAAAATCTTTAATTTTCATAAGAAACTTTTTTGATTTAAAATTATGCCAAAAGCAAACGAATATGTCAAAATATACTTTAACTTGTTTTTTCTGTATTGTAAAATACATAATGAGAATTTAACCATTTAAATTAAAATAGTAAAGCTGCAAAAGCTTTTTGAAAGAAAATCTGATTTGGTACGAGGCTGCCTGTTTGCCTGCGAACTATAAAAGGAACTGGCATTTCAGTTTAAGTTATAATTGATTAAACTCCAGTAGAGCCCAACCAACCATCGTATTCGCTTAGTTTGCAAACTATACATACACACGTGCATACATACAAATATTTGAGAAGGTTCTGCATTCGTTTTTCGTCGCTATTTTGAAAGGAACTATAAAATGCATTTTATAAGTTTTTCAAATGAAATTAATTGACAGGAAAACTTTTGAATTGCATGTATGTAACATGTGTTTGAAATCATGCTACGCGAAGCTTAACACACATACATACACACCCACACACGCTTACTTGCCAGCTAACTCACTCGAATTGTACTTAACTGTATGAAATTGCATTTAGTTCAGCATCTTCTCAAAAAATGTTATTTGACAAATAGAACAAAAAGAAAAAAAGAAATAAACAAAACGGCAGAACTACAATCATGCCATAGAAATTTCGTTCATTATTATTATTTATTTAAATTTGTTCTGGTTTTTATTCCTTCTTTTGACATGTGAAATTAAAGGACATTTTTGTTTAGCGTGCTCGCACACACACACACACACACACGCACACACTCCTACAGCCCCACAAACATACACTTATATTCGTGTACAAACACGCATTTGTTTGTGTTAGTTTATTTAAACTAAATACACAAATGAATGGTCTGTTTAGTTACCAAATAAAAAATAAAAAAATTAAATAAACTTAAGTCAAGTGAGACAAACAAACAAGAAAAAAAAATGTTTAATTGCTAAAAATTTGCATAATTCATCTTAATCTCTTGTACTTAAAAAAAATCAAATGGATTTTCATACGAAATTACTAATTCATGTTGTTTAATAAATATTTCTAGTTGAATGTAAATTTAAACTACTAAAACAGCTTGACTTGATATCTTGATCAATTGGGTCACCCAGACTCAACCTATTTTCCTAGTTCGTCTATACAGGAAAATGAAACTTCCTTTTAAAATTGTTATCGAGGCAAAGAGTTGCCAAACTTATTACATATACAAATTTTAGGGGTAATAGTTGAAAAAAATTAACATTATAAATTTTTCTATCATATTATTTCGATAAAAATACTTTAATTATTTTCTTTATTTTTTTATTTTTATTTTTTTGTTAAGCGTTTTTATTTATTGAATCTTCAAAATGAACTAACAATAAGTATTCAAATCTTAATACTAAATATAAAAGTAAAAGAATTAATAAAAAAAAAATAAAGTGTGCTTTTTACTTACGTCCAGCCAATGCTAGACAAAAAGTTCTATTATGCGGGAGCAATATCGGTAGAATCACCTATTGAACGTTCTGATGGTGGCAACGGTATCCCTTCTTCTCAACAGACTGTGGCCGCCAAAATTAAGTATATTACGCGCAAGAGGGTTTGGATGAAGTTCTAGTTTACTGACATACCTTGTCGCGTACTTTTACCAGCGGAACACTCAGATCTTTATGAATTCGTGAATTTTTTACATACCATGGAGCTGCAGTAATAGTTCAAAGAATTTTGTTTTGTCGCCTTTGGATTTTTTCTATGTTTGACGCTGAGGCGGTGCCCCATAACTGAATTCCGTAGCACCGTATAGGCTTTAGTATTGCGTTGTATAACAAACGTTTGCAATCTAATTTCAATGTACAATTTCTGCCCATAAGCCAATTTAGCTGCGCTGCTTTTAGTTTAACTGAGTTATGTGTTTAATATATAATATAAGGGGAAAATATTATAATTATTTGCATATACAAGGTGGCGCAAAAGTAATCCTCCTATCAGAAAATGCTATAAATTTTGCGATTGGCCTCTAATTTCAGTTCTGTTTTGACATTTGTGTAGTAAACACATGCGGAATACACGTTAATACACAATGTTACGCTACACTGCTCCAGAACGTGGAATATTGGTGACTATTTATTTGAAGATGATTTTTCATCAAAAATAATCATGAGTGATTTTTTTTTCTTTTTTTCAGTCAATTATTTATTGAATCTTCACAAAGTGAACTAACAATAAGTATTCAAATCTTAATACTAAATACATAAAATTAATTAAGTCCAGATAATGCTAGACAAAAAATATTTTATTTTGCACGGCCAATATCGATAAAATCACCTATTTAACGTTCTGATGGTGGCAAGGGTATCCCTCCTTCTCAACCGAGAGTGGCCTTCAAAATTAAGTATATTGCGTGCAAGACGATTTGGATGAAGTTCCAATTTACTGATATACCTTGTCGCGTACTTTGAAAATTCGTCTTTTACAAGGGGAACACAGAGATCCTTATGAATTCGTGAGTTTTTTACGTACCATGGAGCTGCAATAATCGTTCGAAGAATCTGATTTTGTCGCCTTTGAATTTTTTTCAATGTTAGAGACGGTGCCCCATAATTGAATTCCATAGCACCATATAGGCTTTAGAATTGCGTTGTATAATAAAAGTTTGCAATCCAGCTTCAATGTCGAATTTCTGCCCATAAGCCAATTTAATTGCGCTGCTTTTAGCTTTAACTGAGTAACTTTCACATCAATGTGAGACTTCCGCGTTAACCTACGGTCGAGATGAATTCATGAGTGATAAGGCCCATTTCCATCTTAGCGAGTACGTAAATAAGCAAATTTTACGCTTCTCGGGCACTGAAAACCCGCGTGTAAGCCACGAAGAGCCATTACACCCGCTCAAAGTCACTGTATGGTGTGCTGTTTTCGCTGGAGGAGTCATCGAACCTTTTTTCTTCGAAGACGTCGCGGTGCAAACGGTTACTGTGAATGGTGAGCGCTACAGAGCAATGATCAACGAGTTCTTTTTGCCGCAACTTGATGAATTGTGATTGGAAAACATGTGGTTCCAACAGCAGGGTGCTACGGCACACACTGCACGTGCCACAACCGATATGCTGAAGGATGCATTTCCCGGGCGCCTAATCTCCCGTTTTGGCGATTTGCACTGGCCAACAAGATCGCCTGATTTGACCGCTGCATACTTCTTTTTGTGGGGCTTTTTGAAGTCGCGGACCTATCGGCGGAAGTTTTGGCCAATGTGATGGAAAATGCTATAAAAAGGGCTCAAATGATAATCAACTGTGGCGGCGGCCATTTACATGACATCATATTCTCGACTTGATGTAAAAAAATTAAAAGACCAAATAAAAATAATCCACAAGAAGAATCAAAGTTTTTCATTTTTTTTTTTTTTTTTTTAATTACAGTCAAAAAACATCGGAAGATTATTTTTGCGCCACCCTGTACATGCAAAAGAAGTTAATTTTATAATTATTATTTTACTACAATACTGCAACTTTTGATTGATAAAATATACTCATAAGCAAATGATGATCTTTAGGTCACTAAACGCCAGGATTCGTTGTGGTAGGAAACTTTAAGACCGATTAATGTATTTTCATGAGTGTTATGACTTTCATTTCTCAATTCCTATATCGTTTAGTGTCTAAATTGCCACGACATTTACGGGAGCAAAAATTTTTCGGGATATGTTGAATATTGCTGATGCTGCATAATTTAACGTTTTCAAGCGTCTAGTTGACCTCAGAGGTTTGTGCTTTTTCACTCTATTTTTGCTGTTGTTCAAAGTTTTTATAAAGACTAGGCCCACCAAAACACATGATGTTATTTATACCTAAAGCTATACGTTCTCAGAAAATTATATTGATATTTTTTTAATTTTGATAGAAGTACGAGGTGGCGCAAATGTAGTCCTCCTATCAGAAAACGCTATAAATTTTGAGATTGGCCCCTAATGTCAGTTCTGTGTGGTAAACACATGCGAAATACACGTTAATAAACAATGTTACGTTACACTGCTCCAGAACGGACTATTGGTGACTATTTATTTGACCCCAAGAGGAAGATGATTTTTCATCAAAAATAATCATGAGTGATGAGGCCCATTTCCATCTTAGCGGGTACGTAAATAAGCAAAATTTACGCTTCTGGGGCACTGGAAATCCGCGTGTAACCCACAAAGAGCCATTACACCCGCTCAGAGTTATTGTATGGTGTGCTGTTTTCGCTGGAGGAGTCATCGGATCTTTTTTCTTCGAAGACGTCGCGGGCCAAACGGTTACTGTGAATGGTGAGCGCTACAGAGCAATGATCAACGAGTTCCTTTTGTCGCAACTTGATGAATTGGGATTGGAAAACATGTGGTCTTAAACAGGACGCTGGTACGGCACACACTGCACGTGCCATAACCGGTATGCTGAAGGATGCATCTCCCGTTTTGGCGATTTGCACTGGCCAGCAAGATCGCCTGACTTGACACCTGCTTTTTTTGTGGGGCTTTTTGAATTCGCGAGTTTATGTCAACAAGCCTCAGACTCTTGCAGCTCTTAAAGACAATATCCGTCAAGAATGTGAGGACCTATCGCCGGAAATTTTGGCCAATGTGGTGCAAAATGCTATAAAAAGGGCTCAAATGACAATCAACTGTGGTGGTGGCCATTTACATGACGTCATATTCTCGACTCGATGTAAAAACATTAAAAAACCAAATAAAAATAATACACAAGAAGACTCAAAGTTTTTAATCTTTTTTTTTAAATTACAGCCATAAAACATCAGAAGGTTATTTTTGCTCTGCCCTGTACTTATGGCAATTATATGTGAAATGAGATATCAAATATTCGCCAGGACTTGTTACAAAGCGTACATTTTCATGATGCTTCCTACATAATATTTCTGACTTATTTATTTTGAAGATCAACTAATTATCATAATATGATAACAACAAAACTTACGGAAAACGGTATGAAATAATTCATAGTTAACTGTATGGATTCAAAGATCATAATAACCCCTACTTTGGTTAGTACTTGCTGATGATCTCATCAGGATGGTTAGCCGGAAGGGATACAAAACCATTGGATACACAGATGAGATATGTGTGACGGGCGATTATCCTAACAAGACACAACATGGGATTGGTGGAGAAGGGAAGGGCTTTCAATAATCCCTGGAAAGGCAAAAATTATGTAATTTACCAGAAAAAGGGAAATAGAGATCCTTACTTTAAGTATAAACTGTATTGAAGTTGCTCATAAGATAGAGGTGAAATATCTGGGCATAATCCAGGTTAGCAAATTCACATGGAAACTGCACCTTTAATCGGCTATAAGAAAAGCAACAATAAGACGATGGGCTGCCTAAAATTACTGGGTAGATCCTGGGACATAAGCTCTAAAGTGGCATTTTGGTTATATACTCAAATGGTGAGACCCACTATACTATCGATGCTTTAGTATGGTGGGAAAAAACCAAACAGGAAACAGTCATGTCAAGATTTGGCAAGGTTCAAGGACTTGGATGCCTATATATCCCAGGGGCGATGAAAACCACCCCAACAACAGGTATGGAAACGCTTTTGAACCACACACGGCTTAGTGTGGTTGTTAAAAAAGAGGCTGCCGTTCCATCGATCTCAATTTACAAAAGAGAAAAACTAAAATGAAAAAAAAGCCAAACAGGTAAGAGTTATATCAAGATTTCGTAAAGTTCACAGACTTGGATGCCACACAGGGGCGATGAAAGGTAGTCCAACGACAGGTATGGAAGCTCTTTTGAGGCGATCTTAGTTTTGAAAAGAGAAAAACTAACGACAGGTAAATTTATTGGTCATCTTGAAATTCTAAAGCGTATTAGGGACGTAATCGATATGTCTTAAATAATTGACCTCATACATACGACTAATTCTTTTAGCCGGAAATTTGGGATAATCTTCCCAACAAGGGAAGAGTGGGGCACGAAAGTGGTACACGGATAGATCCAAAACACTCCAAGGAGTTTGTGCAGAAATATTGCGACCTAGAGCATGCAGGCATATAGCTCTTAGTAACGACCGCAATCTCCTAAGCAGAACTATAAGGGAAGTATTGAAGGTAATCTCCAATAGCGGACACAAGGGAATATACGAAAAACCGAAGCGTGTCAGTACTAGGATATACATTCATCCGAACGTCTCTAAGCACACCCGTGCGACCCGTGTGAGCCTATTAAGCTACATGGGGGCACTGGTGAAACGTGAATAATTCACGTGGATTTGACTTATCATCAGATTAGACCGTAAAATCCGGTGCTGATGTAAACCAGCTTCACAGTTGTCTACGAATAATCATCATTCTGCCGAGGAGAACCTTATGAATGATATACGAAACGAGAAGACGTACCGCGATCATTATGTTTCGAACACCACTTTATAAACCTATCTGAATAAATATAAATTCGGGATTATTGTAATTTCGGGAAATATCCTGTCTTGCTTAATTAAGGTTTACTCATCCGTAATGGATGTCGCTTGGCTACCTCTGCCAATAATAAAATCACAGTGACATACCTCTGTCCAATGCTTTATATATTCAAGGACTCTGAAACATAATTGGTGTTCAATGTCGTCAATGTGTCGAATTATCCCAGCCTTTAGCTGTTAAATTATTCTTGGCTTATTCATGTACACTTTTTCGATATGCGCGTCTCTCTGTAAATGGTCCAACATTATGAAAAGATGCAGTTCATTTGATTTATATCTGATCGCATGCAAAATATCATTTCCATATACGGGATACTACCTCAGGAACTATTGACGTTTGGTTGCATAGAATGTAAGTGTGGGCGAGATACTCGTATTCCAGTTTCAAGGCAAGATCACACGATTGCCAGAATGCACCAATTTTTAGTTATTTGAATACCCCAATCGTGAGATGGCGCAATCAATTGGTGCAGGCGGCAATCGCTGCCAATCTTGCTCTTATTTGGGTGAATCAAATCCAACTCCGATGCGGCAATTGTCTAACTACTTGATATGCAATCGTGCGGCAATAAAAATGCCACATATGCATTAATATTTATTGAGTACTAGTGTGGCAATTTTATTCTATCTGTTACGATTTATAAAATAATTGTATCCAAAATGCAAAAGCACTATTCTCTCTAGTCTCTTTCATCCTTGCAGAGAATTCTGCTGCAGTAATGGACTAAATACATTCAAGACTGCAAGCTACCGACTATAAAGGTGTCGTTAGTTACGATTGCAGAAGTGTAATCAGCTACTTAATTATATGAGAAGCGGCAGCAGCATACTAAACTGATCTGAATAAAGCTGATCTCTAATTTTAACCTTAAGCTCGATCCTTGACGCCTATTCACATCTTCTGTGTGAAGCATTGACATAGATTGATACCATAAACAAATATTCGCCATGAGTATAATAAACTACTTGGCAACTTCAATAGAAAAAGCCAAATTAAATTAAAAACAACTAAAAATTACTTAAATGAAAAATGAAGACACCAACGAGCAGCTGCTAATTATAGTGTTGCCATTAATTTGTTTACTAATTTTTCTATGTTCAATTAAGTCGTCTTCCAGGTATGCCAACATATAAGTTGGCAACCAGGTATGCCAACATATAAGTTGGCAACACTCGTTATAAAATTATAAGCTACTTTAATTTGGCGTCAGCTACAGCTGTAGCCATGCTGCTGTTAATATAAACATTTCCTTAAGCGAACATGTTTTATTTTTCACAAGTTGTGGTCGGTAGCTTGCTGTCTTGAATGTGTTTAATGTCGTAGACTTTTCACCCTTTGTAGATAGCAAGGATTTGTTTCTTTTAGAGCAAAATTACTTATGCTTAAAAGATAAAGAAATGCCACCACTTAACTGGCCACGTATTCGAATATTAATTATGGATTTATGACACGTGTTGAAACGGCACAGTGGCCAAGAAATGGGCAAAAATGTACACATTTATTTGGAATGACTTCAGCAGTATTTCAAGCTTATTCACGATAAATGCAATAGTGTTAATATAAAGAAAGTCAAGGATATATTAGTTATGAATATCATTAGACTATATTAAAACATACTTTTATTCTTATGACGAATACGAGTAGGTCTGATATTTCCTTGCATATTTGTAACACAGCAAAAGTCTTATAACACCGAGTTAGCTGATACCACAAACAGCCCAAAAATCAATAACGCTACTAAAATTAGCTAAAATACGGTTTTTAGTTTTTAATACTCTTCAAGACGCTAATATAGCTCACTAAAGTTAAGCATTTTTGAAGTGTTGTGTAGATATTCCACAGCAGTGCAACGCATTATTGAGATGCAGAAACCTGAACGTTTTCGTCATATTGTTTAAAAAGAAAGTAATTACTCCACTAAAGGCCAGTTTTTAGCCCAACAAAAACTCAATTAGTTAGAATTTGTTATGATTAGTATTGAAATTTTTATTTTGCTGCTTCCCATTGTGCACGCTTGCTACTAAAAAGCTGTTTTTTACAGTTTCCTCTTATACAAGTATACTTTACTTTTTATGCTAGAAAACATAATTTTAATATGCTTCATTTTTATTGCTTCATGTTTCCTAATTTCTTGGAAAAATACATAAAAGATGCGTAATTATTGATTATGCTTTTACTCAGTGAACACTTTTTCTAATGTCCTTTTACGCATAATTTCTTTTCAAAACCACACATGAGTATCAATGGTTAACTGAACGAATGTAGGTACAATATGAATGTGAGGATGAAGGCTGCATACTCGTACAGTAAAATAAAGAATTGGTGGCATTTGAAGAAGTGTAGTATTTATATAATATATTTAAAATAATATAAAGTGTATATTAAATGATTGACATTAATTGGATTTGAATATTAACTGGCTTATTTATAAATAATATTTTATGTTTGCTAAACACCAATTTGTTTAGTATTTATCTATCTTGGACCAGTACCCTGGGGATAACTCCTACATATGCAATGGAATATACCAGAACTAGGAAAATATTCCAAACTGGTTTTTCTTTGCGTATATGACTCAACGTTTGTAGGACGTTTTTCTTGGATACCATAGTAATTACAGACAGCTTCCACTCAGTAGGAAAATACTCAAACTAGCATTAAAGTACGATTCTTCTAGGTACTCGGGGTAGCTGCGCAAGCATGTTGTTGGTAATTTTTCCAATACCTGGAGCTTTTCTGCGCTTTAAATTACTAAAAATGGACAAAAGAGTTTAATGATCCCTTTATCACAAAAAACTCTTTGCACTCCACTGTAGAGTTGGGTAGTTCGCGAACGAACTAGTATCACTGTGTGGTATCACTAAGTGAGCCGATCATTTCTCAAACATTCAACTTTATATCCCAACAATATAAATAAATTGTTGAGAATTTAAAAGAAAAATGCTCTAATAATACCTGTCAAAACACAAAAAAAGTCTACTGATGATTAGGGTAGTTCCTATGAAATGTCGACATATAGATAGCTGGGAAACATAGAAAACAAGCTATTTATAATTTTTATTGGTATAGGTATAAATGGTAGAAGCTAAAAATAGCGAATAAAAAACTTAATTGTTTGATCAATCTATAAAACACAACAAGAATGGAACAGGTTAGTTGCACAGAAAATAAGTTATTACGTTTTTTTTTTTTTTTTTGTAGCAACTTTCATCAGCCACGACAAGAGATTTGATGTAATCTTATCAGGCTCGTTCTCGGAGACGACTGGTACAGATCGTCAAGAGGACGTGCTTGAAATTTTTACAGATGGATCCAAGTCGGACTCGGGAGTCGGTGGGGGTATCTTTATCCCCTTGTATGAAAGGAGGATGAGTTTTAGGCTGCAAAATGAGTGTAGCGTAGCGCAGGCCGAAATTGCGGCCATTATGAGGGCAGCTAACTGGTTAAGGTACTACAGGATATATGAGAATGATATCCGAATTCGTACTGATAGTAAGGCTGCGTTGTATGCACTAGCTGGAGTCTATACGACATCCAGGTTGGTTCGTGAATGCCGGATATCTCTAAACGAGATAGCGAGACATTCGAACCTGGAGCTTATCTGGGTACGAGGGCACAGTGAAGTGTCCGGAAATCTAGTAGCGGATGAACTGGCAAAGGCCGGTGTCCAGCTACAACAAAGAGATATTGATGGGATCGTTGGAATCCCGATTGCGAGCTGTAAGAAACTAGTACAGCGCCAACTTTTTCAGACCGCTCAAGACAGATGGTCTAATGAGGGTACCTGTCGAATATCAAGGCTGACATGGCCCAGATATGATAACAGGAGGACTATTATCCTAAGGGGCTTGCCCCGACGGAAGTTGCGTTCTGCTGTGGCGGTTCTGACGGGACATTGCCACATAGGGACGCAGGCAAGGAGGTTAAATCTTCCATTTAATGACTTCTGTAGAAGTTGCAGAGACGAGGAGGAAGAAGAGAGCGTTGAACACTTCCTCTGTCAGTGTCCAGCTCTTTCTTATATAAGAGCATTGTACCTAGGCAGACCGATGCTGCATGATTTGACGGAGGTATCGGAATGCGATGTAAGTGGATTGGACTCCTTTATCCGATCCTCGGGTTGGTTCTAAGCCAGTGATATGTAGATCTACTGAGATACATATCAGATCCAGGCAACACAACGGGACCTGACTGGACCCAAGTGGGCTGGCTTTATAATAGCTTGCAGCCTGTTAAACCTAACCTAACCTTCATCAGCCACTCTGTATTTTAGCCAATTCTCTCTATACTGGAATACAGCTATAACGTTAAATCGGGAACCAAACTTCTGGAGCAAGCATATAGGGATAATAGCAGGTGAGTGGTCCGAGCACTAAGCCAATGAAAGCTCCACATGCATTTAATCAATTTCTTAGAGTTAGACTACTTTTGAAGCAAACTGTAGGTGTTGTAAAGTAATTGATTTGTGAGAGCATCTTTTAATTATAAAAGTGTTATAAATATATTTTATGCCTGAACACTCTCAAACATGCCCAAGTTTATTAATAAACCATTAGTGTTTAATGTTTTTTTTTTTCTTCTTATTGTTAACAAAATTATGCGTATGAAATTATGCATTAAGAGAATGAGAGGGTGTGTGTGTGTGTGTGTGTGTGCGTGTGTGTATATGTAAGATGTGGCTAACAGCAGGATGCTTACGCACAGTCACTGTCAATAAACTTTCCAACAGCAATTTTAAAAATTATAATTTAGATGAAATAAAATAAAATTCAAAAATTTATAAATTAGTTTTAATAATTAATGAAAAACAAATATTTACTTTGTGGCAAATTAAAAACGAAATTGCAATTTTCAATTTCTGGTTTTCAATTCAAGAAGTGCAGTGTTTTTCCTAAGAGCGTAGCAAAAAAAAAAAAATGCATAAACAAAGTTGTTTACAGAAGTCTCTAATTAATATTTATAGAATAGATTTGGTGGTACTTAACCATCAATTTAAATGGCTGGCCACTTAAATAAAAAAAAAAAAAACAGACTACGTAAACGCACTTGATGGCCTGGCTAAAAGACTCCTCTCTTACGTACCAGAACCACTCACAATTTGTTTATGAAAAAATAAAAAAAACCGAGAACAAAATAAACGTAAAACGCAAAATGTTTCTAACGTTCGAGCGCTACAAAGCAAAGTGAAAAAAAGTTAACAAAAAAAAAAAAAAAACACAAGTTGAAAAAATAAAAGAATTAAGGATGAGCTTAAAATGGCAATTGCACTTAAAGTGCCGTAGAATACTAAAACACATACGCGCTGGTTATGAAGGAGTATGTTTATATAAAAATACTTTTTATAAAAACAAAACAAAAAAAAAAATAAACTTGCAAACTCACGAAAACAAAACTAAATCAACTCAAATTGCAAAACAAATATGAAGCTGATTTACACGTAGAGATGATGCTCCTGCTGACGTTGCTGATGATGACGTTGATGATGCTGATGATGATGATGATGATGATGATGATGGTGATGTGGTGATGCTGATGCACTTATAAACTTATTTCAACAAAAAGAAGATACGCTAAGAGTGCGTATAGAGAGCAGCACATGACAAGACCCGCTTGAAAAAAAATCCACTATCTTGACTTCTCTGGGTGGTTAAATTTCAAGGGCCGATGTTGAATGTGAACCACACCTTAACGCCAAGTTGTTTTCCAAATTTTATTTGACATTTCTCTATTTCAGACTTATTCAATTCGAACCATGAAGAGATACACAATCCAACAAGGTGTTAAAGTTATCCAGACTTATATATGAAAATGGGCGTTCAAATCAAAATGCATATCGTGCACTTCGTGATTTTTTTTGTCAATTTGATCGTCCAAATGTGCGTACAATCGCAAAAATCGTGGAAAAATTCGAGCAAACCGGGTCTGTAGAAGATGTGAGAACACCAGTGCATGCTCGTACAGCTCGTACTACAGAAAATATTGCTGCTGTTCGCGATAGTGTGGCTGAAGAGCCGTCCACCTGAACTCGTCGTCGTGCCCAACAATTGCATCTCTCACACTCGTCGTTGATGAACATTATGAATAAAGACTTGCATTCCACGCTTACAACGTGCAATTGGCTCACGAACTAAAGCCTCTTGACCATTCCAAATGTCGTGAATGGGCAGAATGGTGGCAACAAATGTTAACAGTGGATGATCAATTTTCGAAGAAAATCATCTTCAGTGATGAGGCACATTTTCACCTCAGTGGATTCGTCAATAAACAGAATTGCCGCATTTGGGCGAATGAGAATCCAAGAGTGACTGTCGAAAAACCAATGCACCCACAAAGAGTGACTGTTTGGTGCGGTTTATATGCTGGCGGCATCATCGGGCCGTATTTTTTCCAAAATGAGGCCTGTCAGGCAGTTACTGTGAATGGTGTTCGCTATCGTGAGATGATAACGAACTTTTTATGGCCCGAATTGGAAGATATGGATGCAGATGATATGTGGTTTCAGCAGGTACGGTGCCACTTGCCACACAGCTAACGAAACAATTGCTCTTTTGCGCAACAAATTCAATGACCGTGTTATCTCACGTAATGGCGATGTCAATTGACCGCCAAGATCATGTGATTTGACACCGTTGGACTTTTTTCTTTGGGGCTATTTGAAAGAAAAGGTGTACGTCGATAAGCCAGCAACAATTCAACAGCTAAAGGATGAGATAATGCGGCTCATTAACGGCATAGAACCTCCATTATGCCTCAGGGTCATCGAAAATTTGGATCATCGGATGGAGGTGTGCTGCCGTGGTCGAGGCGCCCATTTGGCCGATATATTGTTCCATACATAATTGAGTAATACCAATATATCATAATAAAAAAAGGATGAGATAATGCGGCACATTAACGGCATGGAACTTCCATTATGCCTCAGGGTCATCGAAAATTTGGACCATCGGATGGAGGTGTGCCGCCGTGGTCGCGGCGCCCATTTGGCCGATATTTTGTTCCATACATAATTGAGTAATACCAATATATCATAATAAAATAAAATTACAATAATTTCCTAAATAGTTTGTGTTTTATTCAAAATCAACATCGGCCCTTAAAATTAAACTTCTTTCAATAGAATTTCTTGGCATGAAAACCAGTTTTAAAGCCAGCTTTTGTTTTTCCTATTGGCCTTTTGTTACGAATTTTGACGTAGTTTTTTTTTCTCGCAACTTTTAAAAACATGCTGCTGCAATCATAGAAAAAACTCTTGCATAAATAAACGTTAAGGTCTATTTCCAGAGAAACCCTATAGACCAAAATGCACTTTTTCTACACAAGAGTTTTGCCACTACACTTTAATAAACCCACTCACACACGTATACATACAAACATACATACCTATACGCACACTGCAGATGGTTGCAACATTTAGCTGAAAGGATCAATAAGGATACGCGAATACATTTCTTTTTTTTTTTTCTTTCTTTCTTTTTTTTGCGAAATACTAAAAAAAAAATTAAATAGAAATGCACTCGCATAGTATACACGCAAAGTTACATGCATAGGCACACAAATGCAGGCCAAAGTATAAAATGCCCACTCCAAACGAACTCATCAGCAGTAAAAGACAAAGAAGCCGAGCTGCTGTAGAGAAATATTGCACACAGTGGCAGGAGTGTTAGGAAGTCTGTCAGATTATAAAGAGCGCTGTTTGGCCTTAGTGCATTCTAGTAACATGGACCTGAATACACGCATGCACATGCACATGCACTTGCACACACACACACTGCTCGTCCTTTTGAAAGTCTTCGCTCGTATGTGTGCAAAATAAGCAGGCCAAAGCTAAAATAAAAAGTATTCAAATAAAATCTATAAAACACAAAACTTTTTTTTTCAAAATTCGTTTATACACATACATATGGATATACATATATATTTTTTTCTTTCTTTCTTTAACTTGACTGGAAAGTCCAAAGTATGTGTGCACTGCAGTTTTTTCGTTACACAAAAACTGCACTAGAAAAAAAAGGAGAAAAGTCATATTCTGATTTGGTGGGTAAGAGCAGTTCTCGAAATGATTGAATGCTGCTCGTGCCAACAACGGTCAGCCGAAATACTAGTGAAAAAAATCACACACAGCAAGAAAAGTATTAAGGATCTGTTTTCGCGAACACACAAACACACTCTAAGTGAAAATAATGCCATTAAAAAGGTGCAAAAAAGCACGATCTTATTTTTCTTTAATTAAAATTGTCGGTTGCACTGTCTAAAATTACTATTTAAACAAACTGTTTAGGCTTAGCTTAAAAAATGGGATCCTTCCAGCAGGAATTCCAGCAAAATGTGCTAATTTATTTACAACAAGTTAAATTGCCGTACAACAAAAAGGAATTCTCTGTGCTTTTCAGGATAACTTAACCTGAAAGTTTAGGCTTAATAGGCTGCTAGTCATTGCAAAGCCAGCCCATTTCGGATCAATTTACTTCCGATGTGTTGCCACAGGACCTACATATCAGAGGTCCAGTTGAGAACCAACCCACCGATCGGGTGAAATAGTTTAGTCCATCTACATTATAATCCCATATTTTTGCCAAATCATGCAGTAACGATCTGTCCAAATACAAAGCCTTTATATTAGAAACTGCTGGACACCGACAGCACTACTCAATACACTCTATACGCAAAGAAAAGGCAGTTTGAAATACGGTTACAGCAACACCACGATATTGAGTGTTATTATTAAATTTATATATATTGAGTGTAATTATTAAAAAACAGCCACGAGGGCGGTTCGGAAACTTCTTAGCCTAGCATAAAAAGCGCGGTATAAACATAAAAAGATTTAAATGTTTTGGAAACTTCC
Organism: Thecocarcelia acutangulata; assembly: GCA_914767995.1. NCBI lineage: Eukaryota > Metazoa > Arthropoda > Insecta > Diptera > Tachinidae > Thecocarcelia > Thecocarcelia acutangulata. Next base: position 29,581,441 of record OU612094.1, on the reverse strand, counting down.
ATCTCTGCTGTGAACACATGTTAAATTTTGTTTCGATCTGGTAACTCCTTCATATATAAACAGATGTTCACAAAAGACACATTCGCGATTTTTTACAATGGAAAAGTTAGAAATGCGTGGTGTCATTAAATATTTATATAAAAAGGGTTTATCGGGACAAGAAATTCATAATGAAATGGTGAATGTGTTATATGCTTTTTCCACTGAACAACATCTACCATCAGTTTTTGAAGATGATAACATCTTCCCATAAGAAATACATTGTACTAAAAGTCCACCTTTTTCAACATCTTTGTAAAATGTTCCTATCTCATGTTATTCCATTCAACATCTTTCGATTATTTCAGTCTCACCACTAGAAAAGTGGCAATAATGTCGATTATTCTTGTGGCATCACTGAAAAACCTCATTTGTTTTGAAAAAAAATTAAAAAAAACCATAATTTATTTATCATGTGTCAATGGTTTGCGTGTGTGGTTTCTTCCGTAATGTTTTCTGAAATACCTTTTTCTCCGTTTTTGCCAAATTTTTTTATGTGTCATAAATTTTATTCATATTTTATAATTAATTCTCTTTTGTCTTTCAAATTAATTTTTTTCGAAACAATTTTGCGTGCTTTTGATAAATTGTTTCAAAATTGTAATAATAATATTTTTGATTGATACTAAATGTTAGATGTGAGCAATGTAAACAATGTTTCACATTTTCAACATCTTCCACGCGTTCCATGAAGATGTTGATCAGTGTAAAAAGCCTATTAGGTGCAAGTGCTCCTTCATATGCAACAGTAAAAAATTGGGGTGCTGAATTTAAACGTGGTCGTACAAGCATTGAAGATGAACCACGTGGTGGATGTCCAAAAAGAGCAACAACAACAGAAATTTTAGCCAAAGTGCATGAGATGGTATGAAATGATCGACGAATAAAAGTGCGTGAAATAACTATTATAATGGGCATCTTAAATGATCGAGTCCATTTAATTTTGCATGAAGAACTACAGATGAAAAAGTTTTCTGCCAGATGGGTGCCGCATTTGTTAACAGTCGACCAAAAACGCATAAGAATGAACATTTCTCAAGCTTATTTGGATCGTTTTAAGCGAAATAAAATGAATTGTAAGCGTCGTTTCATAACTGTTGATGAGACATGGATCCACCACTATACGCTAGAGATAAAAGAACAATCCAAACAATGGACTGAAGCTGGAGGAAGTGCCCTCAAAGAAGGCAAACACAATTCAATCGGCTGGTAAGGTTATGGCAACATGTTTTTGGGACTTCAAAGGTATTTTATTGATTGACTATCTGCAAAAGCGTAAAACAATAAATTCAGAGTACTATTGCAACATTTTGGATCAAATAAATGTACAAATTCGAAAAAAACGTCCTGGCTGACAACGCAAAAAAATAATTTTTCATCAAGACAACGCACCAGCGCACAAGAGTGTTTTAACAATGGCTAAAATCAACGAATTAAAGTACGAGTTGCTTGACCACCCATCTTATTCTCCTGATTTAGCTTCTAGTGACTTTAGTTTTGAAAAACTATTTGTTCTCTTTCACTGATAGGCTAAGGAGTTTCCGAACCGCCCTCGTATTATTTATTTTATTTATTTATTCATTATTGTAATACATATAGCCTACTTGGCCAATAAAACTATATTACAAAGTAATTCAAATCTTATCACTATAGTAAGAGTAAGTTGCAAGAAATTCAATTAAGTAAAGTAACTTAAAAATTAAAATTTTTTTGTTTTTCTTATTTTAATAATAACCAACATGAGATCATCTAAACATCTTCAAAAATATAAACATCCTAATTACCCCAAGACAATGGACTAAAATACGAAAATTTTCTATAAACACCAATCGATATAATTATTGTTATCGATAAAATATTGTTATCGATATAATTATGGTTTATTTCCGCATAAAAATGTATTCTTTGGCATTTCTGTAAATCTATTTTTTTTTTGTTTTATTATATGTTATTTTATTATAAAAAGTATGTGCTTTAGTTTTTAATTAAAAAAAAAAAATGTTGTTGATCCAAAGAAAAAAAAACCAAAAAATGGAAAAGCCTGAAAATTAAAATTGCGCAAAAATCCATATAGAGTGTATGCAGAAGTCAAAAGGTACGTTGAAACGTTAATACTTTTATGTATATTATAATCAACAAAACTACAACGAAGTCAACCATATTATCAGCCAACCATATTATGGTTTTGCCCAACAGTACTATTCTCACAACCGAAAGAATTTTAGTAACGAACCATACAATTGTTGATAACAACCATACTATAGTAATATAGTTATGTATATAATTTTTAAGATGCAATTGTTGACAAAACCCCTAAAAAAATTATCTTTATTTCAGCTAATAGATGCAATTGTGAAACCCGATATAATATAATATAATATAATATAATATAATATAATATAATATAATATAATATAATATAATATAATATAATATAATATAATATAATATAATATAATATAATATAATATAATATAATATAATATAATATAATATAATATAATATAATATAATATAATATAATATAATATAATATAATATAATATAATATAATATAATATAATATAATATAATATAATATAATATAATATAATATAATATAATATAATATAATATAATATAATATAATATAATATAATATAATATAATATAATATAATATAATATAATATAATATAATATAATATAATATAATATAATATAATAATTTATAATTTTGTTTTTAATTATTATACGTATTTTGTGAAATAGTTAATTGTAAATAAATAAAATAGTGTCGTTTATCCCGGAATGTCATTTATTTAATTAATATAGTGAAGAATGACAAAAATATGATTTTATATTAATAAAGCTATTTATGACATTAGTATGGTTCTTTAATGATATTAATATGGTTATATGATGCAATGGTCGGCATAATAAGATGGTTGGATACGACATTAATATCGTAACTTTTACTGTGGTTGTTCACAATTATAACAATGCTGAACAAGAATATACTGTGGTTATTTATAACACTTTTTTATAACATTTAAATGATGCATATCAATGGCATTCCATATATAACAATATAATATTATCAGCACCAAACATTTAACTCAACAATAGCATGTTGCCCTTAGAATATTGTCAGGTCAATCGTGTATCACCATCGCTACATCATCTACAGTAATCGTTTAATGGGAAACCTCCTCATATGCGTCCCTATGGTACGTCAGAATCGCTACAGTAAAACGAAACCTCCATCAGAGTAGACGCCTGAAGATAATAGTCCTAGTCCAGGTGAGCCTTCATATTCGATAGGTAACCTCATTAGACCATCTGGCGTGTGCGGTTACTAAAAGTTGATTTAATGCAAATTGCAGCCTTGTGATTCCGTTTACTTCCAAAGCGTTTGACAGAATGTGGCACGGTGCACTACTAGCAAAAGTTACAGCTTTTGGTGTCGGTGATGTCTTTTCAGGGTTTATATTGAGCTTTCTCAGGGACCGCACTATATGAGTTGTTATAGAAGGGGTCTCATCAAAAGAGTTCAAAATTAGTTTAGGGTTACCGCAAGGTTCCGTTCTTTTTCCTACCTTATTTCTTATTTTCCGCGGGCAATCCAGCACAAATGGATGAGCTCTAGACGATGAACGCATGATAAGTAAAAATGTGCGAGTTTCGGGAACATGATCCCTAATCTTGTCGGAGCAAAACCCTGCTGTCACCGATAAGCTTCTTGTTCTCTCCTGCACACGGTCGATACATGAAAATAATGTTCAGTCCAGCGAACGTCACAGTGTATCTTCATTCCAAGGACATCAAGATTATTGGATTCCTCAATGTTTATACCATACATGAGTACAGATGAAGCAGCATCTGCGATCGTATGTTTGTGTGTTAATAAACAGCACTGGGTCTTACGAGCGTTGAAGGCGACCCTGTTTTTACGACCCCATTCGGAGATTCATAGAAGAAAACTATTCAGGCCTATAATTAAAAGAGTATGAAAAGCAAATGCTGCTGTCATCCGCGAAAGAGCGGATAGGGTTAGAAGTTTGATAGAGAAGATCATTGAGGAAAATAAGAAATAGGGTAGGAGAAAGAACGGAGCCTTGCAGTCCCCATCTATAACAACTCGTATAGTGCGATCTCTGAGAAAGCTCGATATAAACCGAGAAAAGTCGTCATTGACTTTGTTGTTGAAAAAATAGGTGCTTCCGAAAATATTTTTTTTTTTTTTTTCATAAAATTTTTGTTTGAACCCAAGAATTTCTTTACAAGTCCGCTTTCAAACAGTTTATTAATTGATTTAACGAATTTCGTAATTGAACATGAAACATTTTTTTTTCTGTGCAGTTGTGCCAAATAAGGGCTATAGGGCTATACGAATTTTATTTAAGATCCTCTGCATTACAATAAAGCTCTTACACAAAGGCGTTTGCCTGTGATACAAAATCGTCATGTACACGAGTTTTCGTACCACTCACATGATGAATAATGTGCAGCTGCCTAATTCATCTGTGATTTTAACAACATCTGTTTACATCGCATAGTTAGTATCAACGAAAGCAGCTAATGTAAGTGGATTTTATCATGTTCCATAAAATTTAATTTAAATTAAACAGCTGAAAACCGCATATCATCGATATATTTCTGTTTTTCTACAAAGAAAACCTAAAAGATTTTGAGGCTAGCCCCATATGTAGTACACTAGGCAATTAAAATAATTGTTTAGTTATTGCAAAACAAGCTCCTGCTAAAAGATATATATGTATATGTATAGTTACCTAAGTTGGCCTGCTCTCGTGAGTGTAAATCCTTTTCTTTGCTTATCAGTGTAGGTTCGCAAACTCAAAATGATGCGTTTGTAACGAAAACATGTAGAAAACGCGAATTGCATATAAATTGCATCAAACCAGGGCCCATGACTCTTTTTTCTATTTTACAAAGACCAACTGCATAAACACACACACTCAAACACACGCACACGCATACAATCTTTGACACACAAACACACCCAGATATGCACTTTTATACGTTTTCAACTAACCAACCAAATGCTGATGCATTCTGTACGTTTTTCAATATTTTGTTTTCTTTATCTTTTTGCTTTTTTTACTTTTCGAAAATAGTTAAACCCCTGTCCGCGTTTGCTTTTTTTTTTGTTTTTTTGTTTTGCTTTTTGGCGAATAAGTTGAGTGGTGTTGGCTAAAACATTGCACAAGTTTTTGTATGCAATTTTGAGCATAAGACTGGTGTGAGTCTTTGAAAATCGTGGCGAGATATTGGGGAGCTGTGGCGCATAGAAGAACAGAAGGCAAGTTTCAAACTAAGTTTATACTGACGAATATAAAACAAATAATATAAAATTCGTTTTTTTTTTGTTTGTTTTGTTTTGACGACGTTATTTTGTTGATGCTGTTGTAGATCCTTCTTCTATGCAACTGACAATTTTTATACACACTAAAAATCCATCAGAGTACCACAAGTGACATAAAACAGAGGCTTAGAGATGCGTTAGGGGGCAATACAAGCTTGCATACGATAACTAACGCCAATATCTCGGACGCCTGGACTACAGCACAATAATGACTTATAGATTTATATCGCTTTTAAACAACTGCAGATAGAATGTTCGGCACACGGTGTCCTATTCACGAACACAACCAGCGCTACCACTTTGGTCTGATGGGACCACAACTGGCAGGTTTTTAAAGTACGCGCAAACATTTTTTTCCATTTTGCGCGAAACGAAAGCTCAAGGTGAATTAATTAATAGCAGCGGCGAATTCAGGCGAATTCGGTTAATATGCCGGCACTTCAGCTGTCAAGTTTTGTTTACCTTTTTCGGCGCCATTTAAATTCTTGTACATGTTCTTTATCAACTAATTTTGACAGCTTAAGTGTGAATTCGTCTTTTTAAACAAAGAAAATACCTGTTGTTTTTTTTATTGTTGTATTGTTGTAGCGAGGCGGCTACCTTGTTTTTCGTATTTTGCGAAAGCTTTAATACAAAACCCAAATTCAACACAGTACACGCTGTTTGTATTTTTTGATGGAGAAGATTTCATAAAATTTCATAAATCTACGCTCCTTCTGTTTAAAAACGAATCATCTCATCAAACAACTTCAACTTACATACGAATAACAACAGCAACAACAGCGACATACAGGCGAAGAACCAACTGCAGCATCAATGAAACGAAACAGAAAAACTTTTAGTAATTTCATTGTTTTTTTATGTTTTTTGGAAAAAAAGTTATAGATTTTTACGCAAAAAAATGTGAAATATATGGCGAGTATTGAATAAAAAAGTAATCAACAATGTCTATTTTTTGTACAGCGGCTAACAAAAAAAAAAAAAAAACGAAATATAAAAAATGCTATTATTTTATTTGTCTTTGTTGAATTCCACAATATTTTGTGCACAAACGCACGCACGTAACACACACACACACACACACTCACTTACAGTTACGATTTGATTTTCTATATAAAAAGCGAAAAAATAAAACCGAATTAAAACAAGAGCAGAAAAAAAAGGACACAAAAAAATGGGAACGCAACAAAAGCGAAAATAACAAAGTTTTTAACGACTTGTCCCATCTGGTCAATCCAATTCAAAGTAAACACATTTACACACACTCACATACACACACACGCATGCACACACAGTCATGCATGCACTCCTTCTGACAGATTTACAGTACAGCACAACAGAACACAACAAAATCCAATGCACTGTCTGTCATTCATTTTGCCAGCAATAGCAACAACATTTCGGTTGCTGTTGCATTTTTTGTGAAAAGTATAGACAAACAAATTGCATTTCTAGTTACAGCAATAACAGCAACAACAATAAATTCTAACAGATAGATAGAATAGAAATCCTTCTGCCATCCTGCCTGCTCTCTAACTTTAACTGTTATGTAAAATACGAGTACTGCAGATATGAAATGTCTACAACTGTATGTGTGCGTGTGTGTCTGTATAGAATTATCGATTATTTTTTTTTCAAATGCGTTTCCACATGTGAAATTTGTTATAGTTGATATTGATGTTATTGCAACTGCCATTTTTCGGTGTCAAAAAAGAGTTTGGGTAATGTTAGGGATACATACTCGTACACATGTACGAGTATGTATTCTATTTGTTTTTTTTAGGAATCCACTCTAATGTATGCCCGGCTGAGAACACAAGAGGATGCGTTCTTTTTTCTAATTAAACAACATCAACATACAAACGCTACTTATTCCTACAGTTTTTTGTTTCAGAGAAAAAAAAAACGAAAGTTTTTTTTCCAAATGGTGCGAGATATTTTGATTTAATTTTTAGATGCAGTTTTTGCATTATTTTATTTAACAGCAAATGAGTTGCGAGTTAAAAAAATATATATATTATATGATGGAGGTTTAGTCTAAAATGACGCAGGAGGTTGATGGGTTTGCTTTGTCAGTGAAGTAGAGATTTAACAAACAAGTTAAGATTAAAGAACACAATCTAAAATATTTTTGCGGTATAACTTAATGACACACCTTTAATCAGTCAGATGTGTAAGAATTGCACTAATAAGTAACTTTTCAGGGATTTTTTGTGGTTTCCAAAAAGAAGATTTCTTCAGGGCTTAGACTTTTATTAAGGATGTTTCTTATAGACAAATAGAATTTTGAAATGAATTCAAACAATTCAGTTTTATTTGCTATAATAGCTTCTTACATTGATACCAATCAAAAACTTATAAACTGCTTGTTTTCTATGTTTCACAGCTGTCTATATAGCGACATTTCATAGGAGCTACCCTAATCATCAGTAGACTTTGGAAATTTTTGAAAAATATTGTCAAACATTCAACTTTATATCCCAACAATCCAAATAACTTATTCAGAATTTATAAAGAAAAATATTTTATTAATACCTGTAAAAACATAAATACAAGTTTTTTCACTAATGCATGTCTATACCTTTCTTTAGACCTTTCAAACATATAAACAAACGTTGGTTGCTACGATATGTTTTTTTAAAGTATTGAAAAGCAGAGAAAAAAAATTGAAACAGTTGAGTTTTATTCACTATATTAGCCTCTAACATTGATACCAAACAAAAAATTATAAACAGCTTGATTTCTACATTTCCCAGCTATTTATATGCCGACATTTCATAGGAGCTAACCTAATCATCATCATTCTCAAATATTAAACTTTATATCCCAACAATCTAAACTAAAACTCCTTAACATTTTTTACACATAGTTCTTAGGGGAACTGCATTCCTGAATTGCCGTAAAATCTCCGTACTGTACCTTTATTATGAAACTTTCGATGAAAATCCTCTTCAGTGATGAGACACATTTTCACCTCAGTGGATTCGTCAATATTTTGGCTAAATGATAATCTAAGAATGATTATCACAAAACCAATGCACCCACTAAGAATGACTGTTTGTTGCGGTTTATCGGGCTACTGTGAATGGTATTCGCTATCGTGAAATTATAGCAAAATTTTTATGGCCCGATTTGAAAGATATAGATCTGGACGATATGTGATCTCAACAGGACGGTATCACTTTCCACACAGCTACCGAAACAATGGCTCTTTTGCGTTTCAAATTCAATGGCCGTGTTATCTTACGTGGTACCAATATCAATTTGCCGTCAAGATCATGTGATTTAACACCTTTGGACTTCTTACTTTGAAGTGATTTGAAAGAAAAGATGTACATCGATTAGCCAGCAATAATTCGTGAGCTAAAGGGTGTGATAATTCGGCACATTAACGGAAAGAACCTCAACTACGCCTCAGCGTCATCGACAATTTGGACTATCGGATGGAGGTGTACCGTCGAGATCGCGGCGGTCATTTGGCCGATATTTGGTTCCATGCATAATTGTACCACACCAACAGTATGATTAAAAAAAAGAAACGACAACTACTACGTTTTTACGTGCAGTTTATAAAAATATTACAAATAGCAAAAATTGTCGCATAAACAGTAAACTAAATTTTTATTTGCGAATAGGCAAACTCCCAAAACTATTACTGATTTGCAAATAAGATATAAAAAGTTGCCACTCTACTTGATAATTTCAAAGATTTCGTCGATGTGGTGCACATATGTCAACACTACGTGCAGAAAAAATATTAAAAATTTTTCATTTTGATTATTATTTTCTTTAATTGAGATACAAAAAACATTTCATTTTCTGATTTTTCTTTTGTTATTTTAGCAATCAAAATGCTGTTTATACTAATAGTGCTACCACTTATTTACATTTTGCCATATTAGAATAAAGCAAATTTTTCAGGCAAAAATTGACGCATAAACAGTGAGTTAGTTACTCGCAAATGGTTTTTATTTCCTAATAGGCTGCGTATAAACGCAGTACATAACTCCCAAAGAATTTGTATATTATTCAAAACTAACATCGACCCTTAAGATTTCACCGCTCTTTAATTTAAATAGTAATCACAGTTTAAGTGCTTTCAGACTAATTTAGCGACTTTATCATTTCTATGTAGTGATTTTTAATAAACAAGTTTATTGAACAATACTATCAACGGCACAATGTTAACGCTTTTACTTACTACAGCGTAAAAGCAAAGCGTTAAATTACGTTGCGCTTAATGCCCGAATTTAGGATGTACGGCTAAAATGAAAAATAAATAAAAGTAAGTAACAGCATTATATGACAACGTCATCTAGCGGCAGTTTCAAGAAGAACTAAATAAATTCCTCGCCCTTGAAATATTCCACACCTTCCAGGATAATAAAAATAAATAAATAACTATTTTATAAAAATTTCAATAATCTTTCCTTGACAGACAGCGCTCGAAGATCACCAACTTCTAATGCGTATAAAAAATTCTCTCACGGAAGTGGAAAACCCCCTGAAGGTTTTTTATGGTTAAAAAATATATAAAATAAAATAAAATAAAATAAAATAAAATAAAATAAAATAAAATAAAATAAAATAAAATAAAATAAAATAAAATAAAATAAAATAAAATAAAATAAAATAAAATAAAATAAAATAAAATAAAATAAAATAAAATAAAATAAAATAAAATAAAATAAAATAAAATAAAATAAAATAAAATAAAATAAAATAAAATAAAATAAAATAAAATAAAATAAAATAAAATGAAATAAAATAAAATAAAATAAAATAAAATAAAATAAAATAAAATAAAATAAAATAAAATAAAATAAAATAAAATAAAATAAAATAAAATAAAATAAAATAAAATAAAATAAAATAAAATAAAATAAAATAAAATAAAATAAAATAAAATAAAATAAAATAAAATAAAATAAAATAAAATAAAATAAAATAAAATAAAATAAAATAAAATAAAATAAAATAAAATAAAATAAAATAAAATAAAATATTCCCTGTAACTATAACAAGGAAATCTTCATTTCAAATTTGTTTAATAAAACTACTAATTTTAATGAATTGTGATTCAATCCAATAATCTCAAATTCACTTTGAAGCAAACCTGACCAGGTCAACAATTTACCACCCACCACTAAAACGAGTATTGTATGAAAACGCAACGCACCTTTGCAACATCCCCTAAAAATATAAATTCAAGAATAATTCAAGAATTTAATTTGATTTCTTTCAACAATAATTTTTTATGAATGTCCAAAATAATGTTGTCGTGGCTTATAATAAAAATGTTATTAAAACATTTTTAATAGAGACAACATTGTAGCGGTAATTTGGGTGGAGAAGAAATAAAAAATCATTTTTTTATGGGTCATTTAACCAAAACAAAAATAAATATATAAATGTAATATTTTGATTTAAGCCACAAGTACGAGTAGATGGGACTTAATATCTACAACATACAACTTTATAGTCGACAAACTGTAAATTGTCCATTACTTGAAGCAATAATTGCATCTTGAGCATTTAAAGTCTACTCCAATATGACATTTGTAAGAGGCATTAATAATTATTCTTAATCATAAACTTTTGATAATTCGCTAAAATGAAGAATACGTTTGAGTTCTCTTTGAGCATCAAGACCTACAAAACGGTCTCTTTTTAGTCTCATAACGTGTTTGTAACACAAACAATTTGATAATAATTTTGCAATTTTTGTGAGAGAGCAAAAAAATTAACTCAGTTCATTCAGATTGGAATCACTGAATCATATAACATTGTGAGCAAAAAGAATCGACTCATTTCAATACAATTATGTATGATATGATTCATTAGGCAGAAAATAAAAATGAACTACGCTGAAAAATATTTGCTTCATATTTCTAATAAACCCAATTCATTAGATAGTTTTCATTAATAGAATGAAAAATTACGTTCCATCAATGAAGATTCATAGCATTAATGAAAATATTCATTCAAATTGATTCATTAGGTTTCATTATTCCATTAGAAAATTTCATTGGATTTGTAATAAAAAATTTTTTAAGTCTGGGTGCAAAATTGTAGAGATTTCGTAAAAGTAAGATGATAAATATATTACAACTACCAACTAAATGATAAAGTAAATTATTTTGTACATTAATTACCGTGTAAAAAATTGTTTAATAAAAATTTCAATAGTGTATTAAAACAATAAAAAAGTATTTTATGCTTAATAAAAAACAAAAAACAAATTTTAGTTTCTCTTCAGTAGCACAATTCTAATGAAAAAAGATCATTAGAATAATGCAACTCTTCCTTAAACTAATGATTTTGTTTCGTTAGAATGAAGAACATTTTTCACCAAATTAGTGAACATTTTCATTGGTTCAAAAAATGTATTCATTACATTAGTGAAAATATTTCATAAAAATAATGTAACACATTCATTGGCCTTATGAAAAAATTACGTTTGAATGATGAAGAAGATTTATTAAAAGAATTAAAGTTTTAATTAATGTTAATGTACCAAATTCATAAAACTAATGAAATTGAGTTGTTAACTTAATGAATATTTTCATTGTTTTAATGTAAACTATTCATAAATATTATGATTCATGCTTCATTAACATGAAGCTATCATTAATCTAACGAATATATTCATTACATAATTTTTAATGAAACAAGATTCATTAGTCCAATGAAGACCATCATTGGCCGAAAAATAATGAAAATTTTCATTAGATTAATGTCTTTATTCATTATATTAATGAAGGAATTTTTTTCAGTGTAGTAGTTTTTTACATGTGTCTTTGGCCAACTGGATTTGTACGATATTTTTATAAACCTTAGTTCTTTCTAAATTTTCCAATATAAATTATAACAAAACTTACATTTGATATTTAATTATTTGATCTTGTTTAGGTAAATATTTCTTATTTTTTCAGCTAAAAACCTTGTTATACTATCATACACGATCGTGCGATCTACTAAATAAAGCATGTGTGCTGAAAAAGTACTAAAAATGCAACCGTGCAACAGAGTTTTTGACAAATCGTGCGATTTGAAAAATTTTATGAAACTTTTCAAAACATTATGGTTTCTGTGCGATCAGTGTGGTATATATTGTGAAAAATATAAGAATATTGCTTGTTACTCAAGAATAAAATTTAAGTAATGTAAAATTATTATGTTAATAAGAGTTTTTAGTTGTTTTCTTGTGTAAATAAATTATTTCAATCATACTTGTATAATAGTGTGGCCTACAACGCCATTTTGAAGCGATTTTTTCAAGTCGGCCAGACTTTTGAAACAGTTTCCTGTGAACGAATCGTACGATCGTGTAGGATAGTGAATCAGGGCCTTAAAGATCGGTTTGTGTTATATAAAAATGTAACAGTATTTATTTTCAATATTTCGATAACAATTTGTTACCATCGGAAGGAAAATTAATTTGTTTTATTGAATAACATATTAATTTTCCTGACGATGATAACACAAACCGATCTTTAGTTGCAAAAATTAGTAATATTTAAATTTATTTACATTCCCCCCCCCCCCCCCACCATAAAGTTAATTTTTTGTTAACTACTTCAGGGGGATCTGTTTAATAATTATTATTAAAAACAATACATTATTAAAAATATGTTTAAATTTTTTCTGCAATTTTAATTTATCTAAGTTGAGTGGAAAATAACACTAATATCACATATATTTATATAACTACAGATACTAATGAACTAGTTCATTTTAAAAAAATATTGGACGGTATAAAATATGGAATATGATTGAATTAAGAGTGTTTTTGTTTGATAAGGAAATGTGAAAATTTAAACACTCTGTTAACAAATTTTATGTATTTAGAAATCAATTCCACTTGTTGAACTAGTTCACGGTTAAGCACCCCCATTTGACTAGCTAGGTTCATATAGAGCGCAACTTTTTGTTATAAATTTATACCCATATGAAAAATCCGTTCTGTATGCAATTCCCTAGACAATAAATGGAACACAAGACATGACGAGTTGGTGACCCACAGTCTATAAAGAATAGGTCGAAGGCCATTTCAGAACATCCTCCCTTAACCAACACAGCTGTCTATCCACCAATTCTCATTCCTTACATACTGTCCATGTAGACCCTGGTCGAAGCCCATTTCAGAACATCATGCCCTAATCAACACAGCTGTCTATCCACCACTTCTGATTCCTTACATTACATAATATAGGGTAAGGTATTGTCCATGTGCACTTTGCTTACACATTTCTTTTTTTAGTACGTGAAATTTTAAGGCAGCCAAATTTATTTCTGGATGACAATTTCTATTTTGCTTTATGGTCAACTTTATTTACGTTCATGACTCAACTTCTGTTTTGCTGTTTTGTTTATTAGTCTTTTGTCGTAAAACTGGGATAAGACTTCCAAACTTTATAACAAAATTGTAAATTAGCAAATATTTTTATAACATCTTTTTGTAAAATATTTCTTACATATTTGTAGAAATACGAAGAAGAAACATCGTTTATTTACATCTATTAATATTCACAGATACGCATGTTTGTTTAGTAGTAAAAGCCCAACAGACGATCAAACGTCAATCGTATGTATCGTCAAGCCTGCTTTTTATTATTTTTTATTTATTACAAGTGGATATCACATACAACAAGAAATAAATCTTTTAAATGCAAATAAACATCTCAGTCAGCACTTGAAATTTTCCGCAAAATATGAACTATTTCATTCCTACACATCGTCATGACGACTAACTTAAAACAAACGAATTTTGTTTGTTATGAACGGCCAGAAGCGACGAAGTAATCTGTACGCCGGGAAGACTGCTACATATGCGGTGCATTGTATTAGAACTAGAAAAATTGGTTGTGAGGAGGGGAATTAGGGAGTAGTGTTTGTAAGTACTTGACTTGAACTTTCCAACGTTATAATAGATAGGAAACATGTCTGCAGGCCACTTATCCCACAGACGAAGCGTGCAGCTAAAAAGTGAAATCTCTCTGTAATGTGTAGTACGATTCCCCGGGCAATCGACCACAAATGGATGAGCTCTGGACGATGAACGTGTGCTACGTAAAAAAGTGTGAGTTTCAGGAACAAGATCTCCAATCTGGTCAGGGCAAAATCCATTGTAGTAACGATAGAGTAACGCACCACATACAGCGGATAGGCTCCAGTGAGTCAATAAAGTTGGATACCATATTGTCACCGATAAGTTTCTTAGCCCTCTCTTGCACACGGTCGAGAAACCCCAAAATAGACTTTGAGGCACCGGCCCAAACATGACAGTTGTATTCCATTCTCGGTCGAATGTAGGCGGTATAAATAGTAAGGAGTTCGGATGGAGCGAAGTACATCTTACACCGTTTCAGAAACCCGAGGTACTTGAATGCTTCTTTAGAGACATGAAAAATGTGTTCAGTCTAGCGAACGTTACACTGTATCTTCATTCCAAGAACATCAAGATCATCCGATTCCTCAATATTTATACCATCCATGAGTACAGATGAATCAGCATTTGTAGTCGTTTGTTTGTGTTAAAAAGCAACATTAGGTCTTACGAGTGTTAAAAACGGCCCTGTTTTTACGAGAGATTAATAGAAGATCACTATTCAGTGAATCATTCATATTTAGACTCCATAACTAAAAGAGTACGAGTGGCAAATGCTGCTGTCATCCGCGAAAGAGTGGATAGGCTTGGAGGTTTGATAGAGGTCATTCAGGAAAATAAGAAATAGAGTAGGAGAGAGAATAGAGCCTTGTGGTACCCCCGAATTAATCTTGAACTCGTTTCATGAGACCCCATCTATAACAACTCGTATAGTGCGGTCTCTGAGAAAGCTCGATATAAACCGGGAAAAGTCATCACCAATATAATACCGTTTGTAATTTCTACAATTTTCATATGCGACCCTATAAAGTATATATATTCTGAATAAGAATTAATGAAAAGTCGATTAAGCGGTGTCCTTCTGTCCGTTGTTTAAATACCGTTTCTGAGAAAACCATTAGACTTTTTTCTTTCACCACTCTCCAACTTCATCGTGCCATGTGTTTGCTATTGAAATTCAGTAAGATCGGTTTACGTATAGCTGAGATATATTCAAAATTCCGAAAAAAGCCAATAATTTTTGCAATTTTTTATGAAAATTTTTGAAAAAAAATTGTTTGTTTTGCTTCAAACTTCATACAATTATTAAGCACAGTGACTAGAAGGCAAAAAAAATTTTGGCCGATATATACCCGGGATATAGCCTAAACCGGGTATTTCATGAAAACGTCGCGTAAGCGAACTTAAAAATTTTTTTGTTTAAAAGCAGTTCTGGAAGTATGGAAAATGAAAATTTACGATATCGGTCCATGTATAACTAACTGCATTAGTTTACAGTTTTTGTGAGGTATTTCGTTGTTAACCACGCGGCAACTTCCTATGCGAAGGCATAAGTCGGTACAGTTAGTCACAGCGCCGCAAAAGAAATACTGTTAATACCATCGTGGGCATAAGGTCTACATTACTCCGCCCATGCTGTGCATCCTATACTTTGCAAATTTATTTGCAACTGTATAGTTAAAAATACAAATACAAAATACAACTCTAAGAGAATGTGGGAGCTATTACAACTGCCCAGATCTCAACTAAGAGCGACTGTAGCAGTCATCACTGGGCATTGCCTGTTTGAAAACCATGCCAGCAGACTGAGCCTTCTCTATAACGACTTCTGTAAAAGTTGCCAAGACAAGGAGTAGGAGGAGACGATCCTTCGTCTCCTCGGTACATGCCCGGCTTTGGAGCACTATCGTATAAGATGCTTAGGCGAGAGGAGCTTGTCTTGTTATCATGACTGGCCTTGGTCAAACCGACTGTGCAGTTTCCCACCTTTCCTTTCCCTCTTCCGCACTCCTTCTATTTCCTAACAAATTTTATTTTTTCTTCTATTATACCCTAACTTTTCAGGCAATCAGAAAGGGAACGACCTTCAGGACCCAAGTGAGCTGGAGTATCCAGGTTGTCTTTGGATAATCCAGCGGCCTGCCTACCTAACCTAGCCTAGCCACATTAACAATCTCAATAGGCTGCTTATTTAGCATCATGACGGGATTATTATCAAGTTTCAATAAATTCTTTTTGATGAGCAAAAATTTCGATTCAGTAGGATTTATTCCTAGACCATTAGCGGTTGCCCATTCAAAGACACGATGGAGTTCTTCATTTAAAGTTCTTACACCTCGTTAGACTGATGTTATGCCACAACTTATATAAAGCTGCACATCGTCAGCATATAATCTAATTTTGCAATGTTCAAGTTTGCTCGACAGGTTAGGTTAGGAATAATCTAGGTTGTCCAGCTCTTTTGGGTCCTGTAGTCGTTCCCTTTGTGATTGCCTGAAAAACTAAAATAGTGGAGTGAAGAGAAGAACTTATAGGAAAATGATAGTGAGTGGAAAGGATGGGCGGGGATGGAAAGGAGATGCGGGAACCTTTTAGTGTAGCGTTACATGCTGCTATACTAGTCATCCGCTGCTTCTTATGAAAGAGGCTAGCGCGGTCGGAGCATCATCGTTTAAGACACTTAGGCGAGCGGAGCTTCAATAGCCTTCCTGTCTGGCCTCGATCAAACCGACCGCGCTAGCCTCTTGCTCGACAGGTCATTGATATATATAGGGTGTTTTTTTTAAGCTAGATAGAACTTTAAATTGTAAAAAGTAACACAAAAAATTAAATTTTGATGAAACATTTTTTTTATTTGTTTCAGTATACTCTGACAAATCATCATGAATAGACTCACGCTTGAACAACGCTACGAAATTATCCAAATTTACTTTGAAAATCAGTCGTCGATTCGCGCGTTGTTTTATCGCAAAATTGTGTTCAGCGATGGGGCGAATTTTTGGCTTAACGGGTTTGTTAATAAGCAAAATTGCCGCATATGGAGTGAGACCAATCCACAAGAGACCCTACAGACTCCATTACATCCAGAAAAATGCAGTGTTTGGTGCGGTTTTCATGCTGGTGGCATCATTGGACCTTATTTCTTCAAAAATGAGGCCGGAGCTCGCGTTACGGTCAATGGAGATCGTTACCGCACCATGATCAATGATTTTTTGTTTGAAAATATGGATGACATTGATCCGGAGGAGATGTGGTTTCAACAGGATGGCGCTACGTGCCATACGGCGAACGCAACCATCGACTTACTGAAATCAAAATTTGGCGATAAGTTGATTTCGAGAAATGGACCTGTCAATTGGCCTCCAAGGTCGTGCGATTTGACACCTCTCGATTATTTCCTGTGGGGCTACGTGAAGTCACTGGTTTATGCTGATAAACCAGCAACAATTGACGCCTTGGAGGCCAGCATTGTTCGTGTTGTTCGTGACATACGGCCAGCAGTGCTCGAAAAAGTGGCCCAAAATTGGACGTCCAGAATGCGCTTCGTCAAGAACAGCCACGATGCCCATATGCCCGAAATCATTTTCAAATGTTAATGTCACGTATTGATCTTTCGAATAAAAAAAAATTTTGATTACAATTTAATTTTTTGTGTTATTTTTTACAATTTCAAGTTCTATCGGGCTTAAAAAAACACCCTATATTTTATTTTTGAACGAAAAAATAAATCAAAATATACAAAGTCAAAGCGCTCAACGTACGTTAAAAGTTAAAAGTTGCTCGACTTTAGTACTTTGCGTGGACAGAGCAATACGGAATGTGACCAAGTTGTGTTGTGATTTTCAACTAAGTTGTCAATTGAAAAAGGCAATATATAATGTACGACGGTCACGGCCTTTATTCACCGAAAAAATGAAGCAGTCATATCAAACTCTTTTTTATTTAATATCACATAGCATGCTTTTAGGCTGACTTGCGATCAGAGTTCCAATAAGAATAGAATAGAATTTGTAACATATTTATTACTTGTTTGGTTTTCTGCTTAGAGAGCGTCCTCTGGCAGAAAGTAGTTGCCCTAAACATATAAATATTATTAGACTGGCGTCGATAACATAGTTGCGTTTAGAAACGGATAAAAACTAAGAACTGGAGGGTTGTTTTGAGGCCACAAAAATTTAAGAGCATTTATTTTAAGTACTCTTAAATAATTTAAAGCATTTTATAGAAATCTGGGGGTGACTAAGAAACAAAATTCAACCACCAAAACTAAACAATAGACCATTATATCATCAACAGTGCTGCCAACTTGCCGCATACTCACTGTCAACAAATTGAGTTTGCATGCGAACATGCGAGCCATTATTGAAACACGTCTAAACAGTATGGTATCCAACTGCAAAATGGTAGTGTAGCTGGCCATAAATATTGGCTGAACAATAAAGACACCTACAACAACTATTTACTTACTTACACCACTACGCCTATTGCAACAGCCAGCCATATCTTAAACTGCGTATGTGTGTGTGTGTGTGTTCGATTGTGGAGCATAGCTCGAGTCGTTGATGGCTGGCTGCTACAATATGCAAAACTAAAACAATATGGTTTTGTGGCAGCATCACAAAAAATAAGATTGCAAAATTTTTCGTTTCACTTTTTTTTTTCTTGTATTTCTATGCGCATGTCAAGACTTTTATATTTTTGTTTGTTCTTTTTTCAATAAATTATAATCCTGGCTAGATGAATGCAATGCAAAATGCAATTTTTTCCCAAGCTAGTTGTGCATATACATATGTATATGTGTGTATGTGTGTAACAATGTGTGGATGTATTGCAATTATTACTATTGTGTATGCATTTAGTATATGTATTAGAGATGCAAGCAAAACTGCAGCTATATACAAGTGAGCTCAGCGTACGCGTATGGCCACTTGTGCATATAAATGCATATTAAGTGCATATATGTGCATATACACACACACTAAATTTTAGTTTGCTTATTTACTAGTATACACAAATATCATTTCTATCTTTCGTACAGACATACATACTTACATACATACATAGATACTAACATGGCAGCATTTTTTTTTTAAACAATTCGTTTTTCATTGCAATATTTTAAGCCCGGTATTTGTTAGCATTTCGCCTTTTTATTTGTTAAATTTTTTTTTTATACCGATTTATTAGAAATTTTTTGCATTATTATTGCATACTGAATGAAATATGAATTATTAATCATAAAAACAGTTTTTTATTTCTTATTTAATAAATAGTAGTATTGTTTTGGTTTTTTTATGCCGCGTTTCCATCAATTGTTGGGGCTTGAAAAAAAAAATGAACAGTCTTCAATTGATGATAGAATCTGTATGCGAAAGGAAAAAACAGTCATGAATAATATTGGATGAAGGGCTAAAGACAAATTTTGTCATTGTTGTAAGTTTCGTTGTTGTTGTGGCTACCGGTTTTGTTTGGCAATCGAAATAAATTTATTTGAAATGAAATTTTTTCAATTCATTATAATATAGTTTTATTTAATTGTTGCCGCGATACTTCCGCCGGATATTAAATATAATTTTATATTAATCTAGTTTTTTTTATGGAAAAATATTTTTGAAATGAAAAAACAAGTTGAGCAATGTGTGTTTATAAGAAGGATTTAGAACAAGTAAAACTACATTGCCAGACAACAGAAAAAAACCAAAAAATCTATAAATTAACATCTCTCCGGGGCGACTTTCTCATATCGATGTGCGATTTCTATGCAAATGCCAGTAATGAAAATTTCTTCCATAAATGTATTCAACCACGGCACAGCTAAGGAGAGATTTGCAGCCATTATTATTGCAGAGCCTTGTAACGAGTGATTTTTTTGCTATTATCTTTTTGGCAACACTAGTTTTGACAGCTCACGCACGTTTTGTATCTTGTGTCACTGTCAAACATCTTCAGTTTGATCTATAATTTAATCATGAATCGTCTGACAAACGAACAACGCTTGCAAATTATTGAATTTTATTACCAAAATGCGTGCTCTGTTAAGAAAGTTCATCGCGCGCTTCTTCCATTTTATGGTCAGTTTAATCGACCTACTGAGGCTTCTATTCGGGCTATTGTAAAAAAATTTCGCACCAAATTTACATTGTTGGACATTAAACCACCAACACGCTTACGTAGAGTGCGAACTGAAGAAAATATCGCAGCCGTATCGGCCAGTGTTGGTGATGACCGTGAATTATCGATTCGGCGCCGTTCGCAGCAATTGGGCCTCTGTTACTCCACTACGTGGAAAATTTTGCGGAAGGATTTGGGTGTGAAGCCTTATAAGATACAGCTGGTGCAGGAATTGAAGCCAAACGACCTACCACAACGCCAAATTTTTGGTGAATGGGCTCTTGAAAAGTTAGATGAAGATCCACTTTTTTATCGAAGAATTGTGTTCAGCGACGAGGCTCATTTCTGGTTGAATGGATACGTGAACAAGCAAAACTGCCGTATTTGGAGTGAAGAGCAGCCAGAAGCATTGCAAGAGCTACCAATGCATCCACAGAAAACAACCGTTTGGTGCGGATTATGGGCTGGCGGCATCATTGGGCCGTATTTCTTCAAAGATGATGCGAATCACAACGTTACTGTAAATGGTGAGCGCTACCGTGCGATGATAACAAACTTTTTTTTGCCCAAAATGGAAGAGCTTGACTTGCATGACATGTGGTTTCAACAAGACGGTGCCACATGCCACATGCCACACAGCACGCGAAACAATGGACCAATTGAGAGGCGAGTTCGGTGAACAGTTTATTTCACGCTTGGGACCAGTCAATTGGCCGCCCAGATTGTGCGATTTAACGCCTCTAGACTATTTTTTGTGGGGCTATGTTAAGGCTAATGTCTATAGCGACAAGCCCGCTTCGATTGACGCACTGGAAGCCAACATTGCCAACATTATTCGTGAGATACCGGCCGAAATGTTGGAAAGAGTATGCCAAAATTGGACTAAGCCGATGGACCATTTGAGGCGCAGCCGCGGCCAACATTTGCATGAAATAATTTTCAAACATTAAATTATATCGACCCAACTATCGAACCAAATAAATATTTCTTGCATTTTTCTGAATTTTATGTGTGTTTTTTTTTTTTTAATTTCCGATAGTTCTTATAAAATCACCCATTACGATAAGTCGTTTTGGCATTCATTGTCAGGCCTTACTTTTTCAAAGAAACCGGTTTTACAGTTACGATCAATGGAGACCGTTAATTAAAGATGTTGAAAGAGGTGTTCTTTCCAGAATTACGCCGAAAGATAATCCCTTTCATTTCTGTTTGGTTTCGACTGTTATGACAGAATTGAGGCAAAAATTTCCCAATAAACTGGTTTCAAGAAACACAACATTCCGTTGGCCTCCCATTTCTCCTGACCTCACTGTACCTGATTTTTTTTATTTTATTTTTTTTTTTATTGCAAACAAGAAGTTAACAAACGAAATCCAACAAATTTGGATGATTTAGAGCAATCCATTCGAACGGCAGTTGAGACAGTTCCCGCCACAACAGTCCAAGCAGCAATGAATAAATATATTTTTGATAAGATGTCGTACATGTGTAAACGAGGGTGGAGGCCATTTGAATTCAATTATTTTCAAAACTTAATGAATTACTTTAATAAAAATATATATTATTTTTCAAATGAATCTCTAAAAAATAAATTACATAAACTTTACAAAAAAATATTTGAGTTTCTTAATGCAGCAAAATTGATCAGCCACCCTGATTATAGTTTTTATTTTTCACTATTTAAAATAACCAAAAAGAGTTGTCGTAAAAACGAAAGTTTTCTAAATCGAAAATCTGTTTTATACGGATTCATAAAAAATATAGAAATAGTACAGCTCTGAAGCAAACAAATGTATCAAATGCTATAAAATATATGTATGTACCTGCGTAATGCTAATATTTTACGTTTTTTTCACTCTTTGATATGATTTGTGTCCTCAAGCCATTTCTGAAGACCAAAATATCTTTTTGTTATAACTTTCCAAACAACAATCTTTAAGCCGGTGGACTGCTAAAATGCATTTAAAATCCTTTATCTTAACGAAATCGCCAGTGGCACACTTTGTGTTCTCTTGTGTAGTGATTTGTTAAGGAATCTTTTTGGCACGCGTCTCTAGTTTGTACCTAAATGGGATCTTTCACTTCAATAAGAAAGAAAGAAAAAATATATATTTTTTTGTTCCTGGCTGGTTGGCATGTTAAAGGAAAGCCACAATAATATGAACTGACAAACCGAAATGAGAATATCTTTCAATATAAAATTTATACACAACAGTAAAACAATAATTCAAATAGAAAACTAAGAAAAAAAAGTCCTAAAATACCGGAATTAATCGTATAAAAAAAGAATAACAACAAAAACACCCTTCTTGTTAAAAAAAAGTCTACTTTTAAGTTTTATGGCTCAACAAATAAAACAACAAGAAATGCAGCAGACTTGAAAAAAAGCCAAATAAGAAAAATGTCTAGTTTTATTTGTCTTAAAAAAAAAAGGAAAAAGCAAAGAAAACTAGAAATGAAAAATTACTGAAAACTTAATAGTCAGAAGACAGGATTTATTCCTACGTCCTGCTGGCTGCCGACAATACGTTAACACAAGAATTTTTTCTTCTTTCATTTTTTTGCTGCAAAGATGTAAATTTTCTCAGTGGTGTTTCAAATTGTCCACAATTTTACAAGACACAACAGAAATTAGTATGAGAATTTAATGATAAAATCCTAAAGAAATATGTAGCAAAACGAAAGACAAGTAAAAAATTACAGTGATTCGAAGTCGCTTTCATGCCGTAAGTTGTAGACAATAACACACTTCTAAGGACGAAGGATCCCTTTCGTGTCTTGTTATTTCTGTTGTTTAACTCAACCCTTGAGCTGCCTGATCTATTTTATGTTTTTTTTTCTTTCTTTCTAGTTTTTAGATGGGATTTTGTATTTCAGTTTACTTGTTTAGTCTAGTCTATGTCAGAATGTTGTTGTGAAATAAAATTTGTTGAAACTTTTGTTTTTTAATTGAATTCAAGTTTTCTTTTCCTTTTTTTATTTCTAAAAAATACTTCTTTTTTATTTTGCTTTGAAGAGTTTAACTTGTTTTTTATACTTTTACTTTTGTGTTTTCTGGCTCCTTATAGTTTTTACTTTTTTTGTTTTTTATCTCCGGAGTATATAATTCTAAAGTGACCAGGCTGAAATTTCATTTTTTATTTCTTTTCACACATACATATGTAATTTTTTGTGTCTCAACAAATTTTGGAATTTGTCTGGTTATTGCAGTCAATGAATACTTTTGTATACGAGTATGTGTTTCTTTTCATACTTTTTGTCCTTTTACTTGTGAGTAATATTTAAAAATAAAAAAAACAAAATCAAGGACACAACTTATTCAACTGAAGGGGTTTCAGAAGTTTTAATTTTTTATATATATTTTTTTTCTTATTTCTTATGAATTTGGTGTACATGACTTACGAGTATTGGAGTATGATTTAAAATTGCAAATAGTTTTGGGAAGAAGAATATTTTAATAATATGACTGTACGTAGAAAAAAAAATATGCTTGACATGACAATATTCTGAGGTCAATATTGTTTAGTGTTAAAATTATACGGTGGGATAGGTTAGACTAGGTAGGAAGACACCTGGATTCTTTGATATACATACTTTAGGTTCTCCAGGTCCCTTAGGTTATGAATTGTTCCTATTTTGATTGCTTGAAAAGTGGAAAGCTAGAAGGCAGAAGGGTAGAAATAGAAGTTGCAGGAATATGGTGGTCATAGGGAGGAGGGAAAGGCTGGAAAGCTGGCGATGCTCCACTGCCTGGCATGTTCCCAGGAGGTGAAAGATCGTCTGCTACTTTTCTTCGTCTTGGAAACTTCTGAAGAAGTCGTTATAGGGTAAGCCTAGTCTCCTGGCACGGTTCCCGAAGGGGCAATGTCCAATGATGACTGCTACAGTAACTCTCACGTGAGATCTGGATAGTTTTAGGAGCTCGCTTGTTCTCTTAAAGTTAATAATGGGTGATTTTATAAGAACTATCGGAAATTTAAAAAAAAAACACATAAAATTCAGAAAAATGCCTGAAATATTTATTTGGATCGATAGTTGGGTCGATATAATTTAATGTTTGAAGATTATTTCATGCAAATGTTGGCCGCGGCTGCGCCTCAAATGGTCCATCCGCTTAGTCCAATTTTGGCATACTCTTTCCAACATTTCGGCCGGTATCTCACGAATAATGTTGCCAATGTTGGCTTCCAGTGCGTCAATCGAAGCGGGCTTGTCGCTATAGACATTAGCCTTAACATAGCCCCACAAAAAATAGTCTAGAGGCGTTAAATCGCACGATCTGGGCGGCCAATTGACTGGTCCCAAGCGTGAAATAAACTGTTCACCGAACTCGCCTCTCAATTGGTCCATTGTTTCGTATGCTGTGTGGCATGTGGCACCGTCTTGTTGAAACCACATGTCATGCAAGTCAAGCTCTTCCATTTTGGGCAAAAAAAAGTTTGTTATCATCGCACGGTAGCGTTCACCATTCACAGTAACGTTGTGATTCGCATCATCTTTGAAGAAATACGGCCCAATGATGCCGCCAGCCCATAATCCGCACCAAACGGTTGCTTTTTGCAATGCTTCTGGCTGCTCTTCACTTCAAATACGGCAGTTTTGGTTGTTCACGTATCCATTCAACCAGAAATGAGCCTCGTCGCTGAACACAATTCTTCGATAAAAAAGTGGATCTTCATCTAACTTTTCAAGAGCCCATTCACCAAAAATTTGGCGTTGTAGTAGGTCGTTTGGCTTCAATTCTTGCACCAGCTGTATCTTATAAGGCTTCACACCCAAATCCTTCCGCAAAATTTTCCACGTAGTGGAGTTTTGGAGAGGCCCAATTGCTGCGAACGGCGCCGAATCGATAATTCACGGTCATCACCAACACTGGCCGATACGGCTGCGATATTTTCTTCAGTTCGCACTCTACGTAAGCGTGTTGGTGGTTTAATGTCCAACAATGTAAATTTGGTGCGAAATTTTTTTACAATAGCCCGAATAGAAGAAGCGCGCGATAAACTTTCTTAACAGAGCACGCATTTTGGTAATAAAATTCAATAATTTGCAAGCGTTGTTCGTTTGTAAGACGATTCATGATTAAATTATACACCAAACTGAAGATGTTTGACAGTGACACAAGATACAAAACGTGCGTGAGCTGTCAAAACTAGTGTTGCCAAAAACATAATAGCAAAAAAATCACTCGTTATATAGCTTTCCTGTTGGGTTGTCCCTTGGTTTTTTGACATTCCTAAACTAGACTAGTATTGATTGCTTCCTTGCTGTCTGTTATTATATAATTAAGATATGTTACATGTCTGCGTTCGAGCCGCTTTATTTATAGCCGATATTTCAACTTGACGAGCACTACATCCGTCCGGTAGTCTGAAGGATAGTTTAGTGTTGAACTCGTCTATATAAACCATCCGTGTAAACAGTGAACGATCCAGATTCTTTTTATTTTTTTCTTCTTTTTTTAATAATTTATATATTTATTTATCGAATCTTCACAAAGAGAACTAACAATAAAGCTCTAAACACTTAGACGACAGCAGACTTCACAACTTCACGACTACAAATGAAGTTCGCTTCAAATGCTGCCGTCTCATCAGCAACATAATTATTTTAAAGACAGCAACAGCACTATGTGTATTTAAGCAATGCAAATTTCAGAGGTGCCACATATATATTTTACATGAATAAAAGTAAAATTACCGACTGAAAACGTAAAAATATCACCTAAAACTGTAAAAACTGTTCAATTTATTTGTTTATTTTATTTATGTGATGTTTATTTCTATTAAATATTTCAAACAAATTTTAGTTTTTATTGCTGCCAATTTATATTTATAGTGGCAGCACTGCATTTACTTTTTGTTGCTTACGAAAATAGAAATTAATCTAAGTTGGCAACAGCAGCAAATGCTGTTGTGAAGTCGTGCTGCTGTGAGGTCGTTAAAATAATCGTGTGCATTTAAACACATGTATTTTATTTTTGACAGATTGCTGCTTGCTGTCTGCTGTCGTCTATGTGTTTACAGTTTAAGTATACAAATCTTCATACTAAACACTCGTACAGAAAATTAACTGAATCTAGCCAATGCTGCACAAAAAGTTTTATTTCGCGCCGATTTGGTGTTTGCTTAAGGGCTAATCAGGATTGTAAAATGGTACAATACTTGTTAGTTTAGCTAAACTTACTTAACTTAGGTAATCAGCGTCATTTTCTTGCTTTCAGAGTGTCCAAAATCGTTTGGACACTTATCAATACAAGTCTAATTATTTAATTTTTTTATGCTTTTTCTTTTATTCTAATTATCTATTTTAGTGTAGAAATTAAATTTATTAATAATGTGGCAACATTTGAATTCGTGCGCCACAATTGAAGTATATTGTAGTTATAGTATAACAGTTTCAATTTTGTAGATGATTAGCCCAAAATCAGATTATTAAAAATGTATGAACTTACTTACTTTTTATCAACCCAAAACACAAGTTGTTCCTCTTTTTTTAAATAAAATTGGTAAAAGTTTAAACCTGCATTCTCTCGCTAGAAGGAAGATAAAAAAGAGTGATCATACGCGTTTCGTATTAAACCAAAGAATTATCCTTTCCTTTCTTTTGGTTCCCGTAACCCCAAATAATTATAATCACCGACGAGTGAATATAATTATTCTTCTGCCAATCCAATCAACCAAGGGTGGAGTTAAGAATAGTCCAGACTACCAAGACCAAGCTTCAGAGATGTGGGATGGTATATGTCAAACAGGAATTAATGGGCACAATTGGAGTTTCTATATCACATGGGTTACATTACTACTTGGGATGAAAAGTTCTGGGGCTGACACATAGATGGCGCTAGGTTTATTGCAGTCACTTTTTGTTCAAAAGACAGCTGTCAAAATTTTATGATATTCTATTCATTAGTTTGTGAAATATTGTGTTAAGAGTGACGCTACTTTTGTTGTTTTCAAAATAATGGATCAAAAACAATTTCGTTATTTAATTTTACTCTGCTTTTTGAAGGAGCATAAATAACGTTCAAGCGAAGCAATGGCTTGAAAAGTGTTATGGGGGGACTCCTTCAGAAACAATAATAAAGCGTGGGTTTGCCTTGACTTTAAACGTGGTCGTAGAGACACCGATGATGCGGAACGCAGTGGTCGTGCAAATGAGACGATAACACCAGAAAATATAAAATAAATCCACAAAATCGTTTTGAATGCTCGAAAAGTGAAGTTGTGTGAGTTAGCTGACATCGTAAAGATATCAAAAGAACGTGTTGGCTTTATATTGCATTAACATTTGACTATGAGAAAGCTCTGTTCAAAGTAAGTGCCGCGTTTGCTCACTGTTGACCAAACACGGGAACGTGTTGACGATTCTGAGCAGTGTTTGGCCATGTTTAAACGTAACAAAGCGGAATTTTTGCGTCGATATGTGATAATGGATGAAACATGGATCCATCACTTCACCCCGGAATCAAAAGGATCGTCATCTGAGTGTACATCAACCAGTGAACCTCATCCAAAGCTTACGAAATCACAACAATCGGCTGGAAAGTTTATGGCCTCAATATTTTAGGATGTGCGTCGTGCAATATTCATCGACTAACTTGAGAAAGAAAATACCTTTAACAGTTAATATTATATAGCCTTGTTGGAGCGTTTGCATATTGCAAAGGAAACGACCGCATATTGCAAAGAAAAAAAATTTGTTTCATCAAGACAATGCACGGTTCCACAAGTCAATCAAAACTAGTGGAATCGAATGTCGAATTGCTCCCAGATCCACTGTATTCGCCAGATTTGCCTCCCAGCGACTACTGGCTGTACACAGACCTGAAAAAAATGCTCGCCGGTAGGAAATTTCGCACGAGTGAAGAGATTATCGCTGAAACTGAGGCCTATTTTGAGGCAAAAAGTAAAACCTTCCACAAGAGTTATATTGAAATGTTAGAGCGGCGCTAGAAGTTGCTCTTAATGGAGATTACGTTGATGAATAAAGTTAATTTTGAACCAAAAAAACTATGTTTTCTTTGTTAGGCCCGGGAGTCCCCCTTATTGCTTAAGTTGTAAAAAATATGCAGAAATCTTCGGACCAAATGGTGAAGCAATTCGAAGGAGTAAGAATTTAATTTAATACTATGTTTTCTTAAGTTTATTTTTAAGTACTGAGTATTTCATAATAATTTTCATTTAATGTAAGAAATAGCGTAAGCACCATTCAACTAAATGAATTATTCTTTTATTAAATATTACAAAATATTTTATACAATGAAATTTAGTTTTTCTTAATTCAAAATAACTAGCTAAAAAGGAACACATGCAAATGTCATTTTAATTTCCACTCAAGTGACTTGAATATACCAGTATGAGAATCTTTTTCAAACTGTACAATCCCTTGAGGCTTTACGCAACAAGCCACCCTTTCGTGCAAATAGCAAAGACTGGACTGGCATACACGTACAAACAACATTTACTACATTATCTTCAGAAATGCCACAGTCATAAATATCAACTATATTTGTATGTACGTTTTCCATACCAAATCGCATGAAATGTGTTTTTCTCTTTTTTTGGTTTTCAAAACTATTTCTAAATCGTACGTGCAGATTTGGATAGAGCAAAGCTGTTGGAGATACAAACTGTTAGTTTGCCAGCATTCTTGAAATTTAATGAAATTTAAAAGGAACAAAACTCTTACCCTTGCAGTTAAACACACGCACACACACACACATTCACACACACATTCACACATACAACGGTAAACATATTACCTGTCCCTGTCTCTTAAACATTTCTCATACAACAGTTTACTCTCAACCCCTTTTTTCCTTCAACAAAACTAAACAATTGTAATAGAAATGTATTTGTGTGTGTGTGTGTGTGCTTTTTGTACAAATAGCAATTTAACAAAAAGACAAAGAAATAAAATAAAATTATACTTTAGGTCCCGTACAAGGACACGTTGCATGTATGGGCTACGTTTTTGTAAACGAGGGTATGAGCTTAAACTAAGCATACTCATTTGAATAAATATGGCGTCGTCTTTAATTTCCCTTCTCGTTTAGGATGTACATGGTACATATGTATGTAGTCGATGTGGGTATTCTGCTTAAGTGTCCTGTTGCAGGACAACTTATTTGCAAATGGGGTGTGAGTTTTGTTTGCTTAGTTTTTGAGAGCGGGTAGTGTTGGTTGGCTGGGTAGTCCCATAATAGTTCTAGGACAAGACAAACAACAACAATCTAGTATCAAGAATGTTTGCATCCTTTTGCTGGCTTTTAGGGGTGGTGAGGTGTTTTATTAGTTGATGTAACAAGAAGTCAAATTTGCTAAGAATGGAGTAACAAAATGGTAGAAACGTATACTAGAAAAGTTTTAATTGATTTATAAAGAAAAGGTTAGATGCTGTAATTATTTCTGCTGAAAATTTCTTTTAATATCCTCTTGCAAGCATTTGGTTCCTTTCAAACATTTCAACTTTTTATTTTCGTCCTTTCAAACTTACAAAATTGGAAACTTACAAAATTGGAATTATTAAATTTAAAAACTAAGTTCATGATGAGCTTCAAGATAGCAGTTTTCCCACTAAAAGAAAGCATTCGTATATTTACCCACCATAAAAGAATGATGTAGTCGACTAGCAAATAATTAAAGTTTGTTGGAATAGGAAACTTAAATTAAACTTTAATGGTTCTTTAGCGAACAATTTATGGTTCTTTGTTATGGAATTGAAATTGTTTTCTTTCTTAAACGCGTATTTGTGGACACCCTTTACAAATTAACATTGAAAAGAATCAGTAGTTTCGTTTACACATCCAGCTACAAATATTTACTGAAAATGAAAATATTACTTGAAAGATAATCATGCACGCAAAAAAAATATATGGTTGACTTGACAATATTATAAGGGCAACATTCTATTGTTGAATTATATGGTTGGTACTGATAATTTTATATTGTTATATTTGAAAAGCCATTGACATGCTTCGTTATAGTTATATATATTCTGTTTTAACATTGTTATAATTGTGAACAACTCCAGCCCTAGTAAAAGGTACTATAATAATGTCATACCCAACCATGTTATTATGCTAACCATTACAGTATATAACCATATTAATTTCATTAAACAACCATACTGATGACATAAATAGCTTTATTGATATAGAATCTTATTTTTGTCCCCTTTCTCCATGTTAATTAAATAAACGACATACCTGGATAAACCATACTATTTTGAATAAATTTAATTTTTGCAGCTTCAGATCTTTGTTTTTTGTTTTTTTTTTATAAAAAATTTACAATTTAAAATCTTTTATTTCTCAATATTTCGATAACAATTTGTTATTTGTTTCTTTTTTATAAAAAATTTACAATTTAAAATCTTTTATTTCTCAATATTTCGATAACAATTTGTTATCATCGTCAGGAGAAATTAAATGTTATAAATTTAAATTGAAAAATTATTGTCAAAAAATACTTATACATAAAAAATTTCATACACTAAGAAAAATTTTTAGTTCATACACAAAAAAAAATTCTTAACAATATTAACAAATTCAAAAATCAAAATATAACATAATTTAAATTAAACTTATTCTGCAACCAACACATGCCTTGTTAAAGATTAGAACATGTTGTACCTTAACTTAAGTAAATCAACATGACAAATGTTGCTCACAGAATACCATTAACATTAACATTAACATTAACATTAACATTAACATTAACATTAACATTAACATTAACATTAACATTAACATTAACATTAACATTAACATTAACATTAACATTAACATTAACATTAACATTAACATTAACATTAACATTAACATTAACATTAACATTAACATTAACATTAACATTAACATTAACATTAACATTAACATTAACATTAACATTAACATTAACATTAACATTAACATTAACATTAACATTAACATTAACATTAACATTAACATTAACATTAACATTAACATTAACATTAACATTAACATTAACATTAACATTAACATTAACATTAACATTAACATTAACATTAACATTAACATTAACATTAACATTAACATTAACATTAACATTAACATTAACATTAACATTAACATTAACATTAACATTAACATTAACATTAACATTAACATTAACATTAACATTAACATTAACATTAACATTAACATTAACATTAACATTAACATTAACATTAACATTAACATTAACATTAACATTAACATTAACATTAACATTAACATTAACATTAACATTAACATTAACATTAACATTAACATTAACATTAACATTAACATTAACATTAACATTAACATTAACATTAACATTAACATTAACATTAACATTAACATTAACATTAACATTAACATTAAAATTAACATTAACATTAACAAATAAAACTTATACATTCAACGTGCTAATTTTTTGCTAACTAAATGCCTATAACTATGCGTTAAATTATCTGTGTCCATTTCAAAATTAATTCTTTTTTCTTCAGGTGTATTAATAATCTCTAACATTTCTAACATATATCGTTTCTTATAATTACTCTCAGTTTTTATTATTGAAATATTTTCAAAATTAGGATAATGATTTAATCTAGAGCAATGAGAAGATAACGCTGTTTTCTGTGAATTAATATGCCTATATTTTTGGTCTGATTTATGTCCTGCAATCCGTGTCCTTAATTTGTTTTTCGTTGTTCCTGTGTATACTTTATTACAATTCTCCTGATTATTTGAGGATTTCAATTTAACCTACATTACAAAAATTTTCTTTTTTTTCAATAACCATTTATTTCTCAACACAGTCTCCTTTTAGCTCAATACACTTAGTAAGACGATATTCAAACTTTTTTTTATAAATTTTCTTACATATTTATATCCTTAACACTAAAATTATTTAAATAATGAATAGCAATCAACAGTGCGTCTTTCGATTGTTTACAGCCAATTTGAATTCGCTTTCTTGCTTTCTTATAATACTATATAACTTCAAAGTGGAAATATCGTAAATGGTAAATATGGTATTATAATGCAAGTTAAACTACATATGTATGTATATGTTTGCCAAGCAAACAAATTTATAATAATTTTGGTAATTACAAAATTTTTCCACATTTGCCAACTTTTTGAAAAATTTTGGTTGTAATAAATTTTTGGTAGTGGCAGCACTGGTCTTGGCTCTTCTTTTCAATTGATAATAAAAAATAATCTATTGTATTTACACAGAAAAATGTATAACGTCTTGGCTTGGGTCTTGGCTCTTTTTGTCAATTGATAATAAAGGAAATAATCTATTGTATTTACACAGAAAAATTTATAATAAAAAAAACCAACAAAATTTCTGTTTGAAAAAATAATCTGCCCAATTATAAATAAAAATTCCGTAGGAATTTTATCACTTTTCCTTTTCCTTCAATTATGAATAAGTTAAGTATGAGGTTCTTTTATTCTTTCTTCTCTCCATTCGTTGAAAAAACTAAAGGGAGATCAACTCTTTAATTCTTAAGGACAAAAAGTGTGCTTTTGCCTTTAATTTGAATTGCAAAAGGTACTTTATGTGAGAAATAAATTCCGTGAGGAATAAATTCCAAGAGAAATAAATTCCGTGAGAATATTCATAATTGGGCTGAATTTGTATATGAAAATGTATGCAAACACACAAATATCAAAAAAAATAAATATCGTATTTTGTTGTTGTTTAAAAATAATAGCTGTTTTCGATCCATAATTATTTTAACTAAACTTTTGTTTGAATCCACAAATTCCTTTACAGGTCCGCATTCAAACAATTTTTTAATTGAGTTAACGAACTTCGTTATTGAACACGAAAAAAATTTTTTTTTTGGTTTAGCTTTTAAAAAAAATATCGTTTTGATACATTCTTTTAAATTTAAACCACTTCTAAAATATTCAAGTTTTGGGTGCCCTTTTTTTATAAATTTTGTGTTTCGCATTTTTTGTTGAAGGAAAAAAAAATTTTTTAAAGTTTAATAATGCATATAATGTGACGATACATTTTTATGCTCACATATTCCTGTAATAAATGAATGCCTTTTAAGAAACACTAACACGCACACACACTCCCACACACATACACCCATCCCCATACGACAGCTTAAAACTTGACAATTAAGTAAAATAAATGAGTTGTAGTTGACGGGCATAAAGAGGAACAAGAGCAGTGGACACCGATGAGGGCAAACGAATGTTTACGAATAAACAAATAGTCCTGATGAAGCCAAAAGATGTTGGAATAAGCAACTTAAAGTCCTAAAAAAATCATTAAAATGTGACGCCAAGGTATGAGACTAAGCATTTACTTTGGCAACGACACGTCCTCATGCAACAATATTTGTACAGAAAATCATTATCATCAGCCAGCAATGAATACAGAAGAAACCAGTATGAAGTCATAAACATGGCGTTTATAAGAATGTATATTTCCTAAGCTAGAGCCATGACATTACAGAAACAACTTTGGTATTTGCTAAAAACAAAAATAAAAGAAAAAAAGCAGCCACTGAAAAAGTAGAAGTACAAATAAACACCCACCCATTGGAACACACATCGCATAGAAGCAGAAACAAGACTTGAAATGAAACACTTTCATCTACATACATTTATGATGCACATAAGCAGATGAAAAATTTCCTTAGTGTATGTTTTGCGTTTCCCCCTTTTCGAAATAAATGTTGATCTTATTCGCATAATCTCCGGCTCCTTTTAGAGGACTTTACTTGTATATTTGATTACTTTGCTTCTTTGTTATCATTCACGCTGAAGCTGTTGGCTGTGTTTTGCTGCTGCCACTGTTTTCGTTGTTGAGGTCACTGATGTCACAAGATGAAATAAAACAACTTCAAAACATACGCACGCACACATACACACATGTAAATACTTTTCAAACTTGTGCAAGGCTAACGAAACCGTTGAGCAATAAAAGGGGATTTAAGACAGCGTAATATCCTGCTAATTCAAAATTTTGAAAACATTTATGCAAAGTGATGATATAGACATTTTCGCTGAAAACATCACGAAAAGAATGAAGCGAGTGAATACCAGGCCAGTTTCAATTTGGGACGAATACTTGAAAACAAAAATGAATCTTTTCCAATGTCAACGTTGTTAAAGCCCAAGTTGATTTAAAATATCCTCAAACAAGTTGTTGCAGTTAATTAAAAATTGTATGTGAAAGCCCCCAACAGGAAGAAAATAGAGTTTTAAAAAGGGTAAAAAGTAAGAAAATGATCAATACGAGTAGAGGAGCATATGAAGGTCGTTCAATATAAAATGTTAATTAAACATAATTTCATGTTAAATTAAAAATTCTGCGCAAGTACAATGAGCAAGTTTTGATATTTTAAAAAAATCCTTTTACCACAAGGACTATGAGATCATAAGATTGCAATGATATCACAAAAATATAAATAAATTCAACATGATGCGGGGCCAGGTGGCAGCACAAACACAAATGCTTTTTTTAACTGCGATTTTAACGTGAACCGTTTCACCCAAAATAATCGATTGCTTTATTTGTTGTAGTCTTTTGAAGTAGGCATTTTTTGTGTTTCTTGAAAAATGGAAAAAAGTGAATTTCGTGCAGTGATTAAACACAAAAGAAAAGCTCAATAAACATTACGGCGAGTCTGCTTCGTCAGATTAGATGGTGAAATATTGTATTGCTGAACTAAAACGCGTGCGAGCAAGCACTGCAACAATACCAGCAACAGAAAGGCCAAAAGGGGTGGTTACAGAAGAAACCATCAAGCAAATCCACGATATCGTTATGAATGATCGCCGAGTCAAGTTACATGAGATTGTTGAAATGGGAAACATATCATATGAATGTGTGTTCAATATTTTACATAAACATTTGCATATGAAAAAGCTATCGGCAAGATGGGTAACACATTTGCTCAGTGTTGTACAAAAACGAGTTCGACAGACCACTTCATAGCGATGTTTAGATATGATAAAGCATAACACTGTTGATTTTTTGGTATCGATTAATAACTTTTAATGAAACGTGGGTCCACCACTACACACCTGAAACCAAAAATCAATCGAAACAAGGGGTGGAAGTGCTTTGAATAATATTGTCTTACTAAGTACATTGAGCTAAAAGGCAACTATGTTGAGAAATAAATGGTTTTTGAAAAAAATCAATCGCCCTCGTACATAGTTAAGTTTTTTTAAATTGCATGCTTTACATTGTGTCTTGCTGAATATTTTGTAGCAAAACTTATTCTCTTCAGCAGTAGAGTTCCCTAGGGAGCATATATTGCCTGGATGTATTCTTAGCTTGAGCACTCCGCTTTCTCGGCTATGCAGGGGTATAGATCCCTTGTTTGTTGCAGCATGAATGAAGTCGTATTGGGATTTTTGATGACCCTCACCAAGAGTTAATCAGCAAAGCCTCCAAAATGTTGGGTTTGCTAACCATCCTGGCGCTGAGTACCATTGAGCTCCCTGCAATGCTCTGGCTCTGGTTTATACCTAAAATAGTAGGTATTCTTCCCTGATACTTATGGTGCATATCGAGTCTTGGGGGCCAAGTTATAATGCCCGAGGTGTTGTTATCTTGCTACACTTAACTATAATGTAAAGAAGTGTGTGTTTTGTCTTCCATCCCGTGCACATATGTAGGGGTCATTCGCTGACTACTGGTCCAGGATAAAACAAAAGGAAAAGAACCTTAAGTGCTGGAAAGACGGGCGAGTTGGTTAAGATCTAGAGTGTTTTATAGACCCTTTGACACCAATTCGGGAAGTTTTTTCTTCTCCTGACTGTCCCGGTAATTTCCCCCGTAAAAGGGTTTGCAGGGTACTCGGCTTTCAGAGAAGTGGGGGTCCCTCGTTTGTTGTAGCAAATAAAAATCTAGGTAGCCGCATGACTTATGTTGTATTGGCTTCCGATACTTTCACCAATGCTTGCAGTTCTTCTTGGGGTGATAAGTGCTTACCTCAGCTGGAACGTTCTTGCTGTGTTTGAAACCTTAAAGGCAGATAGGTGGAGTTATTATTCCTGATAATTGTTTGGTATGTGGTTTTTTTCGGGAGTAACATCCTCCCAAGAGTCTGTTGCCTTTACAATAGATACTTGTACTGTAAGGAACCAGAGATGATGGTCGACGGGTGAGTTGGTTTAAGGATTGATGCTGCTAGTGGGCTACGGCCTAACAACTCTTCCATTGATTGCTGGGAAATTGCATACAGGAGGGATTAGAAGGCCCGACCTCCTCAGCAAGAAGTTGCTCATATGGCAAAAATTGCTACCTGTGTGAGTCTAGTAAACACATAAGTGCGCTGGTAACTCGCGAATAATTCACTCCGTTTAATTGGGCCATCATCAAATAAGGCCGTAAAGACAGGTGCTGATGTAAATCTTTTTCACTACTGTTTCGGGAATTTCATGGAGCTTAGAACCGTTTGGGGCTTAAAACTGTAGCTGCCCTTTTTACGGCTGCGCTACTCTGAACAGAGGCTGTTATTTTTTGGCTGAGAGCTCCGGGAACATTGTTCTCGCCCAGCTATGGAGAGGTCCTTCCGGAGCAATGTGGTAGTTTAATACCCAAATGCGGCGAGATTTTCCGGTCTCGGTGAGAGATCGGAAGGAGTTTTAGGAAGTCTCCGCCCTACACCATGGGGAAGAGCATGCCGCCAAACCGAATATTTACGGTTCCGTGGTCAGGCTCAGTATTTGGTGGAACTAGTTCGAGTTGTTAAAACCGACTTAAACAATCACAGACGATCGTTATCGAACACAATTAATGCGTTTGAGACGAACATTGAAAGACAAACGGCCGCAATACAATGAGAGACATGATAAAGTTATATCACAGCATAAAATGATCGGCTCAATGTTGCGAAAGTAGTCAAAACATACTTGAAAAGGTTGAAATGGTCCTACCCGACCAGCCGGGTTCCTCAGACGTTCGTCCCTCGGATTATCATTTAACCAGCACTTCTGGTCTTGTATAGAGGTAACTCAAGACTTTGCAACGTAAAATTTACCTGTGGAAAGGCGGCGAATGTCTTAAGTTTAAAGGTGACAAGGTGAAGAGAGCTAGTCTTTTTTTCTTACCGCCAGCAGACTCAAGACTATGCAAAGTAAACTGGAAGTTTTATGGAATGAATTGCATGAATAGCCAAGCTTTACTATTTTACAAATATCGGCGACAGACATTTGGAATATGGCAGCGTTATTACTTTAACACTCCTTCTGAAGATCAAATTAAAACGCAGCAGAGCTGCCTTTTGTAGATTCTGTACTCATTGGCACCAGTTTTGTTTAAAAGCTAATTAAAAAATTTTTGTTTGCTTATTTCATAAATTATTCCTTTTCTATTTACTGAGAAACTATACTCCATTTCATTCAAAGAAAATCTAATTATAAGAAAAAGTTTTAACTCCTTCGTTAGTCCTAAACAAATGTCATTAATAAGAAATATTACACTTTCTCAGACCGTTTTGCCTACAAAATTTGCATTGAAATCGAATACCCTCTTACTTAAACCTTCACATGATGTTCTTGGGAAAAAAACTACAGCCTAAAAACACTCCCCCACAAGTATGCAAATGGCTCTTTGACGTAAAAAGATGAAAAGGGTTAAAATTTTCCCAATAAATAGTGGCTGGTGAGTTTTAGAGATTTTGATGGAATTAAACAAAAGGAATAAAGACAAACAATTGCTTTGGGTATTGTTTAAACACGATCTCATTAATTATTTAGATTTTAACTAAAAATATTTTTTGGGAGGCGAGGAGAAAAATATTGTATTGTATTGCTTAGAATACAGAATTAACAAAAATACCAATAGAGTTAAAAAAAGGATATGCACATAAACACAAACAGACAGACAGACAGAACACACATTAAATGGCAGGTCATCAAGGAATTACGGAACTCGAAATTGTACTTGGGTCAAGTTTTTCAACTTAGTTTTTTTTTTGTTTTGTTTTAATGGCACAAGGCAAAAAAAAAAAGGATTTTAATTGTGACGCCATTAAATGTTTTGGGGCAAAAATTGAAAGCCAAGAATGAGACACATTACAATTTAATGATGAAAAATATTAGAAATTTTACGTTAACACCAGCAAAGACAGGAAGAAACATTTTATTAATATTCCTTTTGCAATTAGAAGTTATATTTTTGTTAAGGCAAATGAAGCCATGCAGTAAAGAATGGTGGAAAGTCATTAAATGTTGTTGTTTTATTTCTTCGCAAAATTCTAGTTAATCCTTTCTAAGGCGAGACATAAAAACGTGCTGTAGAATCTAAGAAAAATAAGTTTAATTTGAGTTTGTTTCAAATACAAATCTAATTTAATGTGCAGAAACTCAAAAAAACAAATAAAATTGTCATGTTTTGAAACTTAAATTAAAATCAATGGAAAAATAATTCAAAGTTATTATCGTTCGATTGTACTCAACTACTAAAAATTTCGTCTTTGCTTAACCCTCCAACGACCATAAGACTATTTTGATAAACTTAATCACTTATTTAGCTTGAAAAAATCTGCATTAGTTTTTCTGGAGTTTTTTCGGGATACATGTGTCCCCACAGCCGTAAAGAGAAACTTTTCATTCGGCACACTTATGTGTGCTTTTCATATATGGATGCTCATTGCAAGTCTTATTTATTAATATTATTTTACATATTTAAGAAAAAATAAAATACATATATATCTACCTACTAGTAACAATTATAGTACACAGCAAAACAATTTCTGTCATAAGTATACCAGAGCTGAACTTTACATATATATATACAGGCGGTTCGGAAACTTCTTAGCCTATCAATGAAAGAGAATAGTTAGTTTTTCAAAAATATTTTTGTTTTTCAATGTAATCTTCTGAAACTTCAATACACTTAGTCCAAAGCTTTTCTAGCAATTATATCCCTTGATTAAACTAGTTTTCCTCAAGGTCTTCATTTGAGGTAAAGCGCTTGCCAGCGAGAAATTTTTTTAGATTTGGGAACAGGTAAAAGTTACTGGGAGCTAAATTAGGAGAATAAGGTGAGTAGACAAGCAACTCGTACTTTAGTTCGTTGATTTAAGCCATTGTTAAAACACTCTTGTGCGCTGGTGCGTTGTCTTGATGAAAAATTATTTTTTTGTGTTTTAAGCCAGGACATTTTTCTCAAATTTGTACATTTAATTGATCCAAAAGGTTGCAATAGTACTCTGAATTTATTGTTTTACCTTTTTGCAGATAGTCAATCAATAAAATACCTTTGAAGTCCCAAAAAAACCGTTGCCATACCTTTACCAGCCGCTTGAATTGTTTTTGCCTTCTTTGAGGGCACTTCCTCCAGCTTCAGTCCACTGCTTGGATTGTTCTTTTGTCTCTGGCGTATAGTGGTGGATCCATGTCTCATCAGCAGTTATGAAACGACGCTTAAACCCCATTTTATTTCTCTTAAAACGATCCAAACAAGCTTGAGAAATACGGCACCCGACTTGCAGAAAGCTTTTTCATCTGTAGTTCTTCATGCAAAATTAAATGGACTACTCATTTGAGATGCCCATGAAATTAGCTATTTCAAGCACTTTTATTCGTCGATCATTTAATACCGTATAATGCACTTTGCCTACAATTTCTGTTGTTGGTGCTGTTTTTGAACGTCCACTGCGTGGTTCATCTTCATTGCTTGTACGACCACGTTTAAATTCAGCAACCCAATTTTTTTCTGTTGCATATGAAGGAGCACTTTCAGCTAACACATTCACCTTATCATTATGAATTTCTTGTCCCGATAAACCTTTTTTATGTTAATGTTAAATGAAACCACGCATTTCTAATTTTTTCATTGCAAAAAAAATCGCGGATGCGTCTTTTGTGAACACCTGTTTCTATATGAAGGAGTTACCAGATCGAAACAAAACATGTGTTCATAGCAGAGATGGAAGTTTTCAAAACACTTAACTTTTTTCTGCTTATACCGCGCTTTTTGTGCTAGGCTAAGAAATTTTCGAACAGCCCTCGTATTGGTAAATTCCTATAAATGTACATTACTTTCTTTGAAACAACTTTACGAATACGATACCAAACTCGTTTAAGGGGCTATAAATTTGCTTAACACACATTTATTAACTCCACTTTCAATACACGTAGAAGAAAAAATATGGTTGATATGACAATATTTTAAATTACTATTGTTGAATAATATGGCTGAACACAACTACATATTCTCAATTCGAAATTTATTTAGAGACCTAACAATAGCCAAAACTCAAAACTATCATATACATATTTGGTTAAAGCTATAATCTTTTTATCATGACCGTTAATGTCATGTCCAACCATATAATATTGTCACTCCCACGCATATTATTGAAAAATTATATTTTCTATTGTTAGGATATTGATGTGTCATATAATGATTTTTCTAAAAATCTTAAACTGGCTGTATAGCATGCTAACACTAACAATAAAAGATACAGAAAAGGGGAAAAATAGAACTTATTCATCTATAATTGATCAACTTTTATGAGAAAATAGAAGAGTTAGAAGAGAGTGGCAACTTCGCAGATCTCCTCAGCTTACAATTAGGCTACGGGGATGCATAACTCAATTAAGAAATCTTCTAGAAACCCTGGGAGTGACTTCTTTTAAATCATATTTGGAAAATTGTGATGGCACTCCTCAATTTGACTATTCCTTGTTGAAAGCCAGAAAAGGTCTGAAAAGACCCGTAAGGGATACGCCATCTTTGCGAACTTCAGCTCGGAACTGGCCCAGAACCGATTCTGAAAATGGGATGCTACATGTAAATCATTTGAGAAACGTTTTTATTACATACGATGCAGCTGAACTACCACCATATGCTGCTACACCGCCTGTGTCTTTGAGACTTAAATTTCAAGACGTAAAAAACGGTATCAGTAACACAAACCCCAGGATAGCTCTAGGTATTGATCAAATTACTGGTAAAATGCTGGAGCAGTTACCTCGTGTAGCTAGAAGAAATCTGCTATTTATTTTTAAGGCAGTTTTAGGCTTAGAGTACTTTCCTGCTGAGTGGAAGGTGTCTATTATTACTATGATACCCAAGCCAGCAAAAGATCCCTAAAGTACACACAGACAGACCAATAAGTCTACTACCAACAATTTCAAAACTGTTCGAAAAATTGTTGATAGCGAAATTGGTACCAATATTAAATGCTCATCAATTCGGCTTTTGGGCTAAAAACAGCTCCACACACAGACTAGTAAATGCCATAAGAAAGACTTTTGAGGACAAGCAGTATTCACAGACGTTTCCCAAGGTTTTGATAAAATGTGGTACGACGGTTTAGTGCACAACATAAAGTAAAACTTGCCTACAAACATTCACCAGCTTCTGGAAAGCTACTTATGCGGCCGGAAATTCGCTATCAGAGACGGCGATCACAGCCAATCGAAGCAGGAGTTCCTACGAGTTATAAGGTAGCATTCTGGAACCTGTTTGATATTTGATTTACGCCTCTGACGAGATGTGGAGTCTACACTTCAACTTGTGCAGATGACACAACATTCTGCAGCGTTCATGAAAACCGTCAATAATCTTCACGAAATTTGCAGGAATATATTTCGATATTGGAGAATATATTTCGATATTGGAGCTTTTATTATAGTTATAACGCAATCCTAAAGCCTATGTGCTATGGAATTCAATCAGCGTCAAACATTGAAAAAATTCAAAGGCAACAAAACCAAATTTTTCGAACTTCGAATTTGGCAGAATCTTGGTGCTCTTGATGCTTGAAATTTTTACCTTTTTCTCTTTCGTAGACTTCTGACAGAACTTTTTAAGTTAATTTGAGTTTATTTTTGCTCGAAAGTAATTTAACTAACAGCCAGTTCGCCGATGTCGATAAGTTCATTCGCATTCTAGACGAAAGAAAATTGATTTGGGTTTTTCTAACTTTATTCTATGTGAACGATATGTCACAACTCAATTAAAATACATAAGTGCATGCGAACGAATAATAGTGACATAGACAAACCCAAATTGATTCGAATGTGAGTGACTATCTTTCTTTCTTTCGTTACTGGCGAACTGGCTGTAAAATTAAAGAATAAAAAAATCTGTAGTAAGCAGCCTCATTTTACCACAATGGGTTAATTTGAGTTAATCAAAACTGAAATGTGCTCAGCTCTGCAACCGCACAATTCACAACTAACCCCAGAAGTTGCATTATAATTACAAAGGTGGTAAGAGATTTTTTCTGGCCATTTGCAAAAACTAAACTGTCTTCTTAATGATTTATTGTTATGCTGAAATCGAAAAATAAACAACTATAAAAAGGTAAAACTCCAAAGATGTATTTAACTCCACCATAAAAGTGACCTTAACTTTGCAACCACCTTTAACTAAAATGTACAAACTACTTCCAGACAATTTTGCATACTTTGGGGGAGTACTTCTTCTGTAGCATAACAAATAGGCACGTTTTTGTTTTTGCTTTACCCTTTTATGTCACAAAAAGCAAAGAAAAATGAATGTTTTCTTTATTTATTTGGGCACAAGGTACTTTATTTATATTATTTTTGTTTGCAAGAGCTTTGTTTAATTTAGTAATGGATTAGTGTATGTTTGTTTGTAGCCGCTGTCATTTTCCACCTTGTTTTCCGAGTCTAAAGCACTTTGACTAATGCTAAGTCATGTGCGTCTAAACATTTCACCAAAAGACGAAACGAACAGAGTAGAACTGTTTACAAAACATGACGACCGTAAAAGATGATGATTTATAGCGACATTTCTGCCTGTTTGCTTAGAGAAGGCTTCTAAAGGGACCATCCTTAAGACAAGCATACTTTTAGGCAGCATGTGAAGAAT
The DNA here is from genome assembly GCA_914767995.1 of Thecocarcelia acutangulata. Lineage (NCBI taxonomy): Eukaryota > Metazoa > Arthropoda > Insecta > Diptera > Tachinidae > Thecocarcelia > Thecocarcelia acutangulata. Next base: position 29,538,208 of record OU612094.1, on the reverse strand, counting down.
AAAGCTTGTTTGTTTTATTTGGGAGTATACATTTAAATTAATGAGTTTTAATACAAGTTGAAGAATCTCATTTGCTTTCCAGATTTTAATTTAAAACTGTTAATAATATAATTTTGGTGTTTGTAGGCTTGGAATATGCAGAGAAATAAAGAAAAGAGATAATTTAAAGAAATTAAAAGATGCTTTTTGAAATGTTTTGATATTAATAAAAAAAGCTTGACATGTGTTGCTTAAATGCTATAGTTCTATTAGCCATAGCTCAGGCTGAAGCGTGTCAAAGTGAAATTAGTTTATATCACGATGAATTATTCACGATGCGCCAGCACCCAGTATGGCTTGCAAAGCTTACACAGGTCGCAGCTTTTGCCAAATTTTGCTTTGTAGCCAAATAAACAAACTCCTTGTTAAACAGCTTGGTCAACCAAATTCATAAAGAGCATCAGGCCTTAACCAACTCATGCGTCTAACCATCATTGGTGGTTCCTAACATTACATTACAAAAATTTATTACAAGACTTCAGCACCTCGTGGTGTTATTAGCCCCCGAAAACCGCACCACAGTTATCAACGAAACTAATTCCTCTTCGTGCGATTCGCGATTTAAACTACAGCCATTTGTATTTGTATTTGCAAAGCAGCTCAACTCTGATCAGCGCTGGAATGATCTGTAAGCAGAAACACCCTGGGGCTTTGCCAATCTACCCTTCTCTCCCAACTAATCCGTGGTAAGGCTTTCTCAATCCAACACAACGTAAATTACGTGATTTCTTAAAATTTTATTTGCTACAGCGAACGAGGAATTCCTACATCTCTATGCCCCAGAAAGCAGAGTGCTCTGCTTAGATCTCCTCGTGGGTATCGACATATAGACAGTTGTGAAAAAGATTTACATCAGCACCTGCCTTACGGCCTTATCTGATGATGAACCAGTTCCAAGGAGTGAACTAATCACGATTCACCAGCGCCCCCATGCGGCTGACTAGGCTCACACAGGTAGCAATTTATGCCATATGTTTGTAGCCATATGAGCAACTTCTTGCTGGGGAGGTCGGGCCTTCTAATCCCTCCTGTATGCAATTTCCCAGCAATCAATGGAAGACCAGGCTTAATGAGTTGGTAGGCCGAGGCCCCCTAGCAGCATCAGCCCTTAAACGAAGTCACACGTCAACCATCACCACTGGTTCCTTACAATACAGGTATCTGTTGTAAAGGTAGCAGGCCCTCACGAGGTTGTTAGTCCCCGAAAAAAGCCACACACCAAACAATTATCCAGGCTACTGACACTACCTTCCTGCTTTTTAGGTTTCAACCACAGCCAGAAAGTTTCAGCCAAGGTAGGCACCTCAACTATGATCAGCCCGGGTTGAACTGCAAGCAGTACTACCCGGGGGCAATGCTGATCCCTGTTCTGCCTTTTTATCCCTTGGTAAGGGTTTTGGAAGCCAACACAACATAAGTCATGCGGCTTCCTAGATTCATTTGCTATAACAAACGAGGGACCCCTTCCCCTCTTTACTCAAAAAAATAGAGTGCCCTAGTTATTTGCTGCTGCAACAAACGAGGGACCCCTTCCCCTCTTTACTCAAAAAAAGAGAGTGCCCTAGTTACATCAGCACCTGCTTTGCGGCCTTATCTGATGATCCACGAGTCACCCCGTGTGACTGACTAGGCTCATACAGGTAGCAATTGATGCCATATGTTTGTAGTCATATGAGCTACTTCTTGAGGAGGAGGTCGGGCTTTCTAATCCCTCCAAGGCAAAACCTGTTCCCTGGGTGGCAACATGTAGACAGCTAAGAAAGAAAAAATAGCTTTATAGGTTTTTTATTTAGTTTGTCACATTGTTATTCCAAACTTTTCCATTAATAATGCTTTGAAGCCATTAAAACACATTCGTTAAAAATTACTTTAAACTTCAATTATCCAAATTATTGCTTTTTCTGGAACTTAATTACACAGCAGAGACCACTTTGCATTAAGTTTTTAGTTGTCTTATGTTTGTATGTAAAGGTTTATTACACATGAAAACATGAGATGGGTTTTCCATTATCCTTAGAACTGAAAACTTCACTAAAGCTGGTTATATAAAGGACTTGAAGAGCCCCTAAGGTGAACAAGCAACTATTGTTTTATTAAAAAAAAGTGAACAAACAAAAAAAAAAAAAACTTGCATGAGTTGAAACGGCAGATGTTAGCAAAGTTTTAGGATCCTTGTTTCGTTATCCTTTAACATAAATACTCAAACACACTTACAAGTGTTCAGATATACAAAAAAAAAAAAAAAAAACTTAAAGTTGATGCAAAATATTTTGAGGTTTTAATTGTGCGTTACAGTGTAAAAATACAAAGAAAAAAGTCAAGGAAATACAAAATTTTCTGTGTTAAAATTAAAATTAACACAACATGCTTTTCGGTTATCAAGAGTAGAAAACAAAAGTTTCTGAACGAAACATTAAACCATCACTACAGTTGGCCACTAAACAAAAACTAAAACAAAACCAAAGGATGTCTTTATGTGTGTTTGTTAGAAACCACTAGTCCTCTTCCTTTACTTTTTTTGTTTTTAGGAGGAGTCATACAATATCTAAGACAAATCCCTTTGAAGCCATGGTTGGTTTAGAGTATAGCACAAAATCTAATGTGGTTGAATATGTAAAAAGGGAACAAATAATATTTTAAAATATTTGAAACTAAACAAAACCTCAACATTAAAACTACTACTTTCTAAAGTGAATAGCAAATCTGTGTAGGATCTCTAAAACTTGTTTGTGCTGGTATTGGTAGCATTTCGCAAAGGGAATTGTGTGGTTTTCATTCGGGATTCTGTTGTATACGAGTTTGTATTTGGTAACTTTAGCTCTTGTATTTGTTTAAGGAGCAAGTAGAATAAATAATTATTTGCCATGTATGTATTTTTAGCATTTTACAAGTTGGTGGGAGTTTTTGAACTAAAAACAAAAGAAAATATTGTAAACTAAAATTCATGCAGTGCAAGCACAGAAAATTGTTGTTATTAAAATCAAAATTTTTAATAAACATTATTTTGCCTCGAGTTGCCAGTTATGCTAAACCAACTTAAACAGCACAAAGTTTCGTCTCACGAAAGATGAGATCAACTTAAATTGGAATACACTTGAAAAATTTCATATATTTATTTTCAGTACAGAAAGAATAGAATAACGCTACAATGGAATATATTGAATTTAAACCGCTTATGTCTCCATTGTGAAGGACACTCCACACAAAACGGTACAAACTACTTTTAGGTGTAATTTGATAATGGATCGTCGTCACATCTATCCTCAACCAGGCTATCACTTCTGCATCTAGCTTAGTGCATGGCATTCTTTGGTTTTCATCATCATTTCATAAGGGCCCGGCCCTTATATTGGCATATGTGTGACACAATTTCTCTTTTGATGCCAAAAATTTATTCATCATCATTGAAAATATTATGCTCCCATTTTGTGCAGTAGATAGTAGGGCACGTCTCTATTTGTCGAAATCCTCATGAGGGCTAGCAGTTACTGGAGCCTGGAGCTTAGAACTCTCTTTATTTTCCGGTACCACGGTAGCCGGGAGCCCCGGAAACACTGTTTTCGCCCAGTTGCGCAATTTCTTTCTACATCAGCACGGTGTGTTAAGATGCCAAAAATTTATTCATCATCATTGAAAATATTAAGCTCCTCATTTTGGGTAGTACATAGCAGTGCACTTCTCTATTTGTCGGAAACCCCCTGGGGGCTAGCAGTTCCTCGAACCGTTTAGGGCTTAAAACTGTAGTAGATATTTTTACGTAGCAGACTTTTTTATTTTCCGGTACCACGGTAGCCGGGAGCCTCGGGAATATTGTTTTCGCCCCATTGCACAATTTCTCTTTTGCATCAGCGTTATTGAAAATATTATGCTCCTCATTTTGAGTAGCACATGGCAGAGCACTTCTCTATTTGTCAGAATCGCCATGGGGGCTATCGGTTCCTGGAATCGTTGAGTGCTTACAACTGTAGCAGACTTTTGTATTATTTTAATTTTTTATTTTAAATTTAGTATTAAGATTTGAATACTTATTGTTAGTTCATTGAAGATTCAATAAAAAAAAAAATTCTTCGAAAAAAAGAGACTTTTGTACGGCCGACTGAGACTATTATTTTCTGGTACCACGGCAGCCGGGAGCCCGGTAACATTATTCTCGCCCGGTTACACAATTTCTCTTTTGCATCAGCGCGGCTTGTTAAAATGCCAAAAATTTATTCATCATCATTGAAAATATTAAGCTCCTCATTTTGGGTAGTACATAGCAGTGCACTTCTCTATTTTTACGGCTGCGATAAGCTTTAAACACATAGACAACAGCAGACGGCAAGCAGCATTTGCAGCTGCTGCCACCTTAAACTAATTTCTATTTTTGTGAGCAGCAAAAGGTAAATTCTGTGTTGCCACTATAAATATAAATTGGCAACAATAAGAACTCTAATATTTTTGTAATATTTAATAGAAAAAAGCATCACAAAATTGAAATAAATTGATGTGTTTTTACAGTTTTATGTGGTATTATTACGTTTTCAGTCAGTAATTTTAATTCCATTCATGTAAAATATAGATGATACCTCTGAAATTTGTATTTTTACGTAGCACGCGCTCATCGTCTAGAGCTCATCCATTTGTGGTCGATTGCCCGGGGAATCGCACTACGCATTACAGACACAATTCGTTTTTCAGCCGTACTCTTCGTCTATGGAATAAGTTGCCTGCAGACTTGTTTCATGTCTGTTATAACGTTGAAAGGTTCAAGTCAAATGTTCACAAACACTACTCCCTCTTTTTCCCCCTCCTCATAACCTATTTTCCTAGTTCTGGTACAATGCACTGCATATGTAGGGGTCATCCCCTGAGTACAGGTCCTAGCTAAAAGAAAAAAAAAATAGACATAAAGATGCATCGCTTTCTTTGAAATAATTATGTTGCTGACAATGCGGCAACATTTAAACTACATTACATTTTAAGAAGTTGTGAAGTCTGCTGTCGTCTATGTGTTTAAAGCTATAGTCTGACCAGATGCTATTATTTTCTGGTACCACGGGAGCTCTGGGAACATTGTTCTCGCCCGGCTATGGTGGGGGCTTTCGGGGCAACGCGATGGTTGTGGTTTATTACCAAATGCGGGGAGAATTTTCAAACTGCAACCAGGTGCTGCGACTCTGAGATCAGCAGAAGTTTTAGGAAGTCACCACTCATAATATGGAGGAGAGCATGGGCCACTCAGCATATAGTTGAAAATTTACCATGCACAGTTCATGCGTGATGATTTCCCATGCATGTGTGCGTTTGGGTAAATGTTTTGTTTTCACCTTGTGCGGGAATCACCGTGGGGTTAGACCGTCAGCGTGGGAACCCACGTTAAACATCTTCAGATTTTATAGGAACTCCCCGGAGAGCAGGTTTTGCCTTGGTGTACACTGTAGTGCCACTCCTGACAAAATACAACTATGTGATAACATGTAACTACGTAGTAGATACAACCATGTAATAATAGTAATACACAACTACATGTTAAGTATAAAGATAAAATAAAGAGCGGAGTTGGAGTTGAACCGTCAAAGAGAGACGACGTGTTTCATTTTAAGTTATTTCATTTTAAGGTATAACACCAAACCAGGCCAGGGTTAAATTTTTAGAACAGGGATCAACATAGGAGGTACTGCCTAGTAGACCTCTGAGTGCTGATCATGGCTAAGGTGCCTACCATAGCTGAAACGTTTTGGCTATGGCTTAAACCTAAAAATGCAGGAGGGAAACTAGTTTTCCTGATAACTTTGGTGTATGCCGGTTTTTGAGGGCTAATAACTCCAAGGTCCTGTTGTCTTGCAACAGAACCTGTACTGTGAGATGGTTAGACGAGTGAGTGGGTTAAGGGCTGATGTCCTTGATGGACTTCCGTCTACCTTGTCTTCCATTGGCTGTTGGTAAATTGCTTACGGGAAGGATTAGAAGGCCTGAATACTTAAGAATACAAAGTGATAGCACAAAGTTGCGATTATTGTCAGACTAGAAAGCAACACGGGGCCGCTGGTGAACCGTGAATAATTCAACCCATGGAGTTGTTCTATCATCAGGTTAGGCCGACAAGTCAGGTACTAATGTAAATCAATTTCACGATCTATCTGGTGGAAATACTTTCTTTAATGTCCTTGACCCCATAGCAGTTATCTCAGTGGTAGAGTAGAGTACTTCAGCATCAGTAGAAAATATGACAGGCTCTGTGTATTTCTACAAAAACCTACAAAAACTTTTTATTTGTTGAAAAATTTTCATCGTTCTTGCTTCTTATCAGAATGAAAAGTATAGGGTGCTTTTATAGATATATAGAACTTTGAAATAGAATAAAATAAAGATAAAGACAAACAATTGAGTTTTTTATTCGCTATTTTAGCTTCTAATATTTATACCAATAAAAAATTATAAATAGCTTGTTTTCTATGTTTCCCAGCTATCTATATGCCGACATTTCATAGGAACTACCCTAATCATCAGTAGACTTCGGAAATTTTTGAAAGATATTCTATATCTTACAAAAATTTCCAAAGTCTACTGATGATTAGGGTAGTTCCTATGAAACGTCGACATATAGATAGCTGGGAAACATAGAAAACAAGCTATTTTTAATTTTTTTTATTAGTATAAAGATAAGGACTTTAAAATTGGTTTGTAACCTTTTTGCACTATAAGTTAAGCACGACTTCTGGCACATAACCGCCACGACTGGCTCGTAGGTAGTCTAATCTGAAGCTCCAATTGTCGATAACATTCCACTGGCCCTCTAATAAAAAAAAAAACCAAGTGCTAATTGGGTGGCTGACTTTGGGCTGCTACCGACACAAATCTTATTGAAATTATGCAAATAATAGGAAAGTAGTGTGACTAGCACTAAATAAATAGCATAAGCAAATAAAAAATATCATTCAGGATGAATGTGAATGGGTGTAACTAATGGATTAGCTGGAATAAAATTATCAGGATCACCTAATAAATAAGGATTTATTAATACTAATAAAATTAATAACAATATTATTATTGTAAATCCTGCAATATCTTTATAAGTAAAATAAGGATGAAAGGAATTTTATTTATATTTGAATTTAGTCCTATTGGATTATTAGAACCTGTTTCATGTAAAAATAAAATATGAATTAAAGTTGTTGCTAATACAATAAAAGGTAAGATAAAATGGAAAGTAAAAAATCGTGTTAAGCATTGAGCAGTTGAGCTCAATGTTTCTTTATTATTTATAAACTTTATATTATAAACTTAACTTTACGTACACTGTAACTCGTGGGTTGTTCTACGGTACTGACACAAAAAATAGGCAGGTAAAAGTGTTTCAACATTTACCTAAGGACTATGATCAGTCTATACGCGGCAGTTTTTTTAGGGACAAAATTTGCTTATGAACTTCGAAATTAATGGCAATATTGTTTTGGCCCATTTGTACAATTTGGAAGCGTTGTTCAGGCGTCAGTCTCTTCATGTTGAAACTAAACATAAATCATTTAACAGCTGACAAAATGGCCGGCATCGTTGCCAACTTAAAATTGTATACCTATACAAAAACCTCCTTTATAACTAGAATTTTTTATTAGTACCTTGACATACTGTCATTCCGCAGAGCGAAACCCTGCAGCCTCCTTCTCTGGCTCATCTTGGCACAAGTTCCTTGGGACAAGTGCGTAAAGAACAATTGACACTAAAACGCCTGTAAGCAAATCCTTAAGTCTTGCTTTAACAATTCTGCATAATGTACTCAGAATTGCTGTTTTTGTTGCGAAGACACAAGTATATGTTAGATACCTCACTACTTTTTGCTCAATTTTATGTCTTATTTTTGCTCGATGTCCAACAAGAATTTCAAACTAAATTAAATAAAAATACTGTGCAAGGTTTTTTTTCCAAGTGTAGAAGATATTTTGATTTCATTTATTAGTCATAGAATGTACATGCGTTACTAATATTTGCTTATTTTAGACAAAGAAAGACAAGCACACTCCAGCACACTGTTGCCCAAAACCCCTCATCGTGAGTATATTCCTTTTCCTGTTGGAAGGCTCCTATTTTGTTTGATTTTCTAGGATCTTTATTTTAATCAAAACTGTTGGAATATGGACGCAAGTGTTTTAAATGTTTGCATGATTACTTACGAGTACATACATACATATATTTGAATATTAATGTAATTATCCTCCACTCTACACGTTAAACTGAAATTGAAACATTGCTGGCTGTCTATTCTATGAAGTTAATTTAGGAGAAAATTTACTACCAATTAGTACAGTTTAGTATAATATTATAATTTAGCTTAAAGGGTTTGTTTTAATTTTGATTAAATGCAGAAATATGATTTTCACAAATTTAATTTGTTAGAATAAAATTTAGTTAATAAAGAGTGAAATAAAAACAATTGAGTTTTATTCATTATATTAGCTTCTAATATTGATACGAATAAAATAATTATAAACAGTTTGGTTTCTATTAAAAGGCTGCACAGAATGTTCTAAAGAACACTGCTCACTACTGTCCAGTAGTTCCAAGCACTTTATTTCAAAACAATTCTTAAAACAAAACAAACAAGCTGTGGAACATTTAGAAACAGAACAAACACTTCATAGTTTTGAAACGCCTTCACGACAGTGCTTAACTGTACTTGAATTCTGTTTCACAGCAAAATCCAAAACAAAACAGCAGAATAAAGCAAATAAGCCATGAGTCACAGCAAGCACATTGGCATTTGAGCATACTGCGTCTTAAATACTGGGTGGCCCAGAAAGACCGAAGTGGTGTGAATTCCTTATAACTTTTTTATTATAATTTTTTTTTTTTCTTTTCTTTTCAGTATTTTGTAAAGAAGACTTGGATAATTTATAATGAAGCAATACACAATTGAACAACGTGCCCAAATTGTTGAAATTTACTTTTCAAATCAACGGTCCATTGTGTTGACTCAGCGTGCATACCGTCGTCAATTTAATGTGCGGGTTGCACCCTCTCAGTCAACAATAAACCGTCTGGTTGCAAATTTTCGAGAACAAGGAGCAGTAAGGAACCTTCCTGATCCCGGCAGACACCGAACTGTCCACACGGCTGACAATATTCAAGTGGTACAGGAGAGTATTCGGGAGGATCCAGAAACAACAACCAGGAGACGTTCGTCACAACTGGGCCTCTCAAGGACGTCGCTGCAGCGAATTTTGCACACCATAGGATTGTTTCCATACAAAATTCAACTTGTCCAAGAATTGAAACCAACAGATTACCAGCAACGACTTCACTATGCAATTTATTTCCAGCAAAAAGCACAAGAGAATCCAAATTTTATTCATAACTTAATAATGAGTGACGAAGCCCATTTTCAATTAAATGGGTTCGTTAACAAGCAAAACTGTAGGATATGGGCTACGGAAAACCCGAGAGTACTTCATCAACGACAATTGCACCCAGTTAAGTGTACCGTTTGGTGCGGTGTTTCTTCAGAAAGGATCATTGGCCCATTGAACAAGGTGTCGCCATTTCCGTCAATGGTGATCGATATCGGGCCATGTTGCAAAATTTTGTAAGGCCAGCCGTGGAAAACCATCCGCAAATATGGTTCCAACAGGATGGAGCCACAGCGCACACACTGCGAGGGCCACAATGACTCTTTTACGCGACATCTTTGGTGAAAGAATAATTTCTCGTAACAGCAATTTTAATTGGCCTCCGCGTTCCCCGGATTTAACCGCTCCAGACTGTTTTCTTTGAGGCTATTTAAAAGGAAAAGTTTATGTTAATAAGCCTAGGACTATTGAGGAGTTAAAAACCAATATTCGAGAAGAAATTAACAACATACCACCGGAAGTTTTGCGAAAGGTCATTGAAAATGTGTTGGAAAGAGCACATTTGTGCGAAGCAGAATATGGCCACCACTTGCGGGATATCATTTTTAATAACTAATCCAAAAATATTCCCCATAAATTTAATGTATTTAAAAAAAAAAAAAATTAAAAAAATATCTCTTAAATAAAAAGTTATAAGCAATTCACACCACTTCGGTCTTTCTGGGCCACCCTGTATTTATGCTTAATACAAAGACAACACCCATGAACAACAACAACAAATTTTATAAACAAAACTGGAGTAGAACATTACTTCAATGCTTGAAGTTCTACTTCAATTTTGTTCTATTTTATTTGAATCTATAGGGTGTTTTTTTAAGCCCGATAGAACTTGAAATTGTAAAAAATAACACAAAAAATTAAATTGTAATCAAAATTTTTTTTTATTCGAAAGATCAGTACGTGACATTAACATTTGAAAATGATTTCGGGCATATGGGCACCGCGGCTGTTCTTGACGAAGCGCATTCTGGACGTCCAATTTTGGGCCACTTTTTCGAGCACTGCTGGCCGTATGTCACGAACAACACGAACAATGCTGGCCTCCAAGGCGTCAATTGTTGCTGGTTTATCAGCATAAACCAGTGACTTCACGTAGCCCCACAGGAAATAATCGAGAGGTGTTAAATCGCACGACCTTGGAGGCCAATTGACAGGTCCATTTCTCGAAATCAACTTATCGCCAAATTTTGATTTCAGTAAGTCGATGGTTGCGTTCGCCGTATGGCACGTAGCGCCATCCTGTTGAAACCACATCTCTTCCGGATCAATGTCATCCATATTTTCAAACAAAAAATCATTGATCATGGTGCGGTAACGATCTCCATTGACCGTAACGCGAGCTCCGGCCTCATTTTTGAAGAAATAAGGTCCGATGATGCCACCAGCATGAAAACCGCACCAAACAGTGCATTTTTCTGGATGTAATGGAGTCTGTAGGGTCTCTTGTGGATTGGTCTCACTCCATATGCGGCAATTTTGCTTATTAACAAACCCGTTAAGCCAAAAATGCGCCTCATCGCTGAACACAATTTTGCGATAAAACAACGGGTCTGATTTTCAAAGTAAATTTGGATAATTTCGTAGCGTTGTTCAAGCGTGAGTCTATTCATGATGATTTGTCAGAGTATACTGAAACAAATAAAAAAAATGTTTCATCAAAATTTAATTTTTTGTGTTACTTTTTACAATTTAAAGTTCTATCTAGCTTAAAAAAACACCCTTTACTTGTGTTTGGTTCTGTTTGTTCTAAATGCTTATAAGACAGTATTCGTTTATGTGTTTAGAGCACTTCGGCACTGAAGTGTTTGTTTTGAAATGTGAAAGAAAACGTTGACTAGTACTTGAAAATACTACGATGTTTTGTAAGACATTTTTATTGTGCTTGAGCAGTCCTCTGGTTTCCACGTTTCCCAGCTTTCTATATGTCGACATATCATAGGATCCACCTTAATCATCAGTAGACTTCGAAATATTTAAAAGATATTCTCAAATATACAACTTTATATCCAAACAATTTTAATAAATTAATGAGAATTTAAAAAGAAAACAATTTTAATAATACCTGTCAAAAAGTCAAAAAAAAAAATTTGTCTTCTCTATAACAAAAGATTTTAAATACTAAAAACACCAATCTGTTTTATCGAGCAATGCGTTCAAATCAAAATGCATATCGTGCACTACGTGATTTTTTCGGTCAATTCAATCGTCTAAGTGTGCGTGCAGCTGTGAAAAAGATTTACATCAGCACCTGCCTTGCGGCCTTATCTGATGATGGACCAGTTCCACGGAGTGAATTATACACGATTCACCAGTGCCCCCATGTGGCTTACCAGGCTCACACAGGTAGCATTTCTTGCCAAATGTTTTCTTTCATATGAACAACTTCTTGTTAGGGAGTTTGGGCCTTCTAATCCCTCCTGTATGCAATTTCCCAGCAATCAATGGAAGACAAGGCTTAATGAGTTGGTAGGCCGAAGCCCATTAAAAGCATCAGCCCTTAAACCTACTCACCCGTCAACCATCACCACTGGTTCCTTACAGTACAGGTCTCTGTTGTAAAGGCAACAGACCCTCGGGAGTTTGTAAGTCCCCGAAAAAAGTGACGCCAAGCAATTATCAAGGATACTAACACCCCCTTCCTTTCAGGTTTCAATCATAGCCAGAACGTTTCGGCCAAGGTAGGTACCTCAACCATGATCGTGAACCACCCGGGGTCCATGCTGATCCCCGTTCTGCCAAGTTATACCCTCGGTGAGGGTTTCGAAAGCCAACACAACATATGTCATGCGGCTTCCTAGAGTTTTATTTGCTACAACAAACGAGGGACCCCTTCCCCTCTTTTCCCGAAAAACCGAGTGCCCAAATTAGGAATACGCCAAGGCAAAACCTGTTCCCCGGGGGGGAAATATGCGTGCAATCTGATTTCGGTTTGTATGAGATGTGAAAACACCAGTTCTCGCTCGTAATAATGTGTGGCTGAAGAGCCGTCCACCACAACTCGTCGTCGTGACCAACAATAGCTCGACTCACGCTCGTCGTTGATGAACATTATGCTTATGGACTTGCATTTACACACTTACAAGCTGCAACTGACTAAACTGAACATGACCATTCCAAGCGTCGCCAATGATCTGAATGGTGCCAATGGATGATAAACTTTCGAAGAAACTCATGTGATGAGGCACATTTTCACCTCAGTGGATTTGTCAAGAATGATTGTAGAAAAACCAATGTACCCACGAACAGTGACTATTTGGTGCGGTTTATGGTTTGGCGGCCTCATTAGGTTATAGTTGTTCTAAAATGGTGCCGGTCAGGCAGTGAGATGATAGCGAACTTTTTATGGCCCGATTGGAAAATATGGATGTGGACGATATTTAGTTTCAACAGGACGGTGACACTTGCCACACAGCTAACGAAACATTGGTTCCTTTGCGCGACAAATTGAATGTCAATTGACCGCCAAGATCATGTGATTTGACACCGTTGGACCTCTTTCTTTGGAGTTATTTGAAAGAAAAGTTGTACATCGATATGCCAGCAACAAGTCTAGAGCTAAAAGGTGAGCTATTTCAGCATATTAAAGACATAGAACCACAATTATGCCTCAGGATCAATGAAATTTTGAATTATCGGATGGAGGTGTGCCACCGAGTTCGCGGTGGCCACTTGGCTGCTATTTTATTCCATGCATAATAATAATTCCATTAATTTTTAAGTAATTTGTGTTTTATTCAAAATCTACTTTAAAACTTAACCACCAGTTAAAAGTTATAAGCTGGATACTTATTTATAAGTTATTAGACTTGACCGGTCGGGTTTGGAAATGGGCAGTTTCTTTTAAGTCAAAGTTTTTTTTTAAGTCAAAGTACAAAGTTTTCTAGTTCAAAAAATACGCATTAGGCGTCACGCACTTGTTCCATAACTACTTTTACCATCAACTTTTTTTCTTTGTTTAAAATTTTAACTTGTTAAAACACGTGTAAAATTCATGTCGCACAATCACACAACTTCCTTAAACTTCCTTAAACTTTCTGTTCACTTGATCTCTATTATCCCTTTTCAGAATATAAACTCATCCACGTGTCAAACACGCTTTGTTGTTAAGTAAATTTGGATTTATTTTTCATGACCTGTATAGGGATAAGTGCAGAAGATCGCTTAAACTCAAAAGTCACCCCTATTCTCATTTGGGACAGGCCCATTAGTACAAACAAATAATAGAACAAAAGAAAAAACTGGATAAACAGAAAGTTAGCAACCCTTTTCATATAAAAGAAATTATGCAATAAATTAAAACACCTTATTGAAGAAAGCACAGGTTGTGAATAGAAAAAGTATATAAAAATTTTAGAATATTAGTAGGATATATTTGTAAGCACGAATGTTAGCAAATTGTTATAAAACATGCTTTTCAAGCAGCTGTAAACTAAATATTTCTAATTTTCAATCCAGAGTAAAGTCGCTCTGCCAGCATCTTTAAAATTTAAAACAAGTTAAACTTCTTAAAATTCCCAAGAAACAGCTTCTTTACGTACAATTTTATCTATTGACTCGTTTAAAAAAAATTATTTTTTTTTTGTGAAATCTAATAGACAAAATTGCACCCTTTTTGTTAAACATTTTGGTATCTAGTTTATTTGAATTAATTAAAATAATAAATAAACATTTTCTTAGGGGTGAAAAAGGTGAATTTAATGCTGATCGCATTGTCATAATGATCGCAGAGAACCCATTTACACCAGTGACCAGCGAACCGGTTTTGCAAACAAAAGGTTAAGATTATTTTCTAATTTTCTATTTGGGAAAAAATTGCACATCTAACTCAAATGTTAGATAGACAAAATCTCATCATAGAAATGAAAATAAAAAACTGGTTGGTTGTATTCAATTTTATCATATTTCAAAGAATGAATAACTGTTTTTTCGTGATCATTTAGTTTCTGTTAAAACGTGTACGTGTGAACATTAGAAATATATTGAAAATAATACGGCAACATCATACGAAAGATAAAAAAAAGTGCTAAAAAACATTTGTAAAAAACTTTGATTCAATATTAAAATATTTTGGAATGCCTAGAATTATTTAAACGTGTGAGTAATAGTGTTTTATTTAAAATTTCAATTATTACATGAATTATTTTACATAAAAACTTTATAATATATTCGGCCATGTCACAGAATTCACTTGCGTTCAGAAATGGAATTGAATCGGTTTTTTGATTCTTCAAAAAAATAAAAGTTACAGCTTTTTGGGAATGAAATCAATTCTGTAAGATATTACTAGTTTCATTCTTGCAATTAGAAATGATTTCATACCGAAAAGTCTTTTAGTTTCCCTTTTTTTGATAAAGTAAAAAAATACCTTAATTCCGTTTCCGAACGGAATTAAGCTCTGTGACTTGACTGATTGATATAATTTTAATTGAATTTTGCTATCATATGTTTTGTTTCTTTAAGTGTTGTCCACACCTGACATGAGAATACTAACAGGAGCAGCAAAATACACTGAACCAAATTTCGTCGTAAAACCTTCACGAAAAATAAACATTCAAATCCAAAGATTATTTTTCAAATCGAAACAAAATTTATTCAAATAAACAAATATTATTCGATTCGATTCCATTGTTAAAAATGTAGCCTAAATTTTGTTGAATCTGTCAAAATTTAGTTAAAACAGTAGTATCTAACCAATAGTAAGGCAAAAGCACACATAAATATTTAAATTTACAACCTGAAGGAAAGTTAATTTGAATAAAAAATTCGTTAATTTGATTAAATTTTTTGAATAAATTTTTGCTATATTCAATTAATTTATTTAATTAAACCTGAATACTATTTTTCCATTGAACGAAAGGTATGTATTATTGAATAAATACCTACAGAAATGAACAAATTTTTTTATTTTATTTTAGTTAAATAAATTACATTAGTTTTCTTCCAAATTTTCCAGCTAAAGATCTTGATTGATTTTCGTTTTTATAAAAAAGGTTTAACGGTATTTTATTTTAAAATAAAATACCGATAAACCTTTTTTATAAAAACAAAAATCAATCAAGATCTTGAGCTGGAAAGTTTAGAAGAAAACAATATAAACAAGATCAAATAATACGAATATTTAATTTAAATTACATTAGTTGAAATTCCGAATAAATTTGAATAAAATATTTTGTAGGCTGTAAATAATTTACATTACTTCAAATTTACACCCCATTTTGCAGTATTTAGGTAATTTTTTGGTTCAGTGTACTGTTACTGTCAGGTGTAGACTGCAAATGTTACTGTTTTCTTGCCGTCTTGACACGGCTGTTAAGACGTCTGTTTTAAAAGCTCCGTCTAACCACGCAGTGTGGGGTACGTTACTCCGTTCTATCGTTACTACAAAGGATTTTGGTTAGGCAAGATTAGGGATCTTGTTCCCGAAACGCGCACATTTTTACGTAGCACGCGTTCATCGTCCAGAGCTCAACCATTTGTGGTCGATTGCCCAGGGAATCGTACCACGCATTACAGAGAGAATTCGTTTTTCAGCCGTACGCTCCGCCTGTGGAATAAGTTACCTGCTGGCGTGTTGCCTGTCTGTTATAACGTTGAAAGGTTTAAGTCAAATGTTCACAAATACTACTCCCTCTTTCCTCCTCCTCACAACCTATTTTCCTAGTTCTGGTACAATGCAAAGTCAGTTTTGGAAAATTTTGAGCTATGATCCTGTTTTATTTAGGGTACGATATGTTGACATTTCATAGGTGCTAGTCTTTGAAATATACAGCCCAATTATAAATATTCTCGCGGACTTTATTTCTCACAGAATTTATTCCTCTCGGAATTTGTTTCTCAAATAAGGTACTTTTCTGAATTCACATCTAAAGCTCGTTTTTTTTATCTGGGACCAGTACTCAGGGGATAAACCCTACATATGCAGCGCATTGTACTGGAACTAGGAAAATAGGTTGTGATGAGGAGGAAAGAGTAGGAGTAGTGTTCGCGGAGTGTTAACAATAACAACACAAAAGACTAAAACAAACTCTATTGCAGCATTGAAAATATTGGAATTAATTAACTAATTAATTTAAAGCTCAATTTACGTTAACTTGACACTAGGAATCATTGAAATAGAAATAGTTGATCACCTTTTAGGATTTTCAGTAAATGGAGAGAAGGAAATAATACAAAACATTATACTCGCTGTTTGAACATAAATGGAGAAATGCGAAACAACTTCCAAGGAACTTTCATTAGTAATTGGGCTGATAGTGTACAAAATTTAACAATTTTTTTTGGTGCTACAGCAAGTTTTATTTAAATATAATTAAAGTTTCCAAAGTCTTCTTAAATGGGTTTCATAGGCAACAATTAATTTAAAAAAGAAAACATAAAAGAAAGTTGTGTGTTTGAAACAAATATAAAATATATCTATATACAGAAATAGAAAACATATAAAAAAAAGGTTACAAGGTTAAATAACTGAAACGTCCTTCGCTGATTTATATTTTCCTCCATTTACTTTTTTATATTTACAAACAAATACTTTTGTACTCGTATCTTGGTATTTTGACAAAAAAAAAAGCAGAAAAAAAAATCACAAGACCAGCCGCGTTTAACAAACACATATAAAAATTTTTATTTTTTCAAATCTCTCAAACAAAAAATTATCCTTCGTTAACATACATTTTTTTCCAGCGTTATACAAATCCTTATCATGTGTTGTTTTGTCTGGGTTAACAATTTTTTTTCTCTTTTTTTTTTTTTTGAATTCTAGTTTGTTGTTTTATTGTGCCTTTTTTCAATTTCATTTTTCTAGTCGTTTCGTTTATATTTTATTAGTGTGTCCTTTTTGCCAAAGCTTAGACAGCAGAATCAACAACAGCTTGTCGGACAGGTTTGTGTATTTGTGTTTGAGTGTTTGGCTGTGTGTTGTTGATAAAAAAGTAAACTTTTTCTATTTTCCGCTGGTATTTTTTTTTTTTTTCTAACAATTAAATATAAATTTTTTTAATGGCAATAAAATGAGTCAAGAAAAATTTTACTCAAAAATTACAGCAAATTTGTTTTAAATTTATTTTATTACGGCTAATAAAATGAAAGAGAAATTGATTAATGGACAAGAGATTGAACTCGTACGTTGATGGGAGGTTTTTTCTGATTTTTACATCGAAATAAATAAAAATATTTAAGCTAATTAATATGTGGTAACTTTTTTGATTTATTTTATTTATTAATTTTGAATTCTTCTGCAACAAAACTTAAATTTTAGACCAGTACAAGTTTACTGACACTTATTTTAATAAGAAAAACAAAACATGAAAGCGAAAAGGAAAAGGAAAAGAAAAACATAAAATGGAAAAAGTAAATTAAGTAAAAGGAACAACAATAATTTGTTTATATACGAGGTCCGTATGCGAGTTCTGATGAAAAAATAACCGCTGTTTTAAATTTTTTCAAAAAGTATTTATTTATCCATCAATAACTGTCCCCTCCGGAGTAATCCCCTTCAGATATAAAACAATTATGCCAGCGTTTTTTCCAATTCTCGAAACACTTCTGAAACGCTCTTTTTGGTTATCGCCAACAGCTCCGGTTTCGATTTTTCTTTTATCTCCTCAATCATAGTAAAGTGCCCTGGAGACGATCAAAACAACACGTCAATCAGCAATTTGTGTGAGTGTCGTGTTTTTGGCGTTCAAAAGGGGACGTACAAATAAAATCGTCAATCATCATTTGTATTTTGACTCTGCTGCGTTCGGGTCTAAGCATGTTATCAACGGATAATGCATTATTGCTATCTTGTGCAATTTTGTTAAAAAAAAAAAAAAAAAAAACATGAAAAGAAGAAAAAAACTAGGGATGAAAAGTAGTAATAAGTGAAAACCCGTAATAAATGCTTATATATAATATATTTATTTTATTTTTATTTATTATTTTATATACATTTATATATGTGACGTTTTTTCATAACAGCTTAAGTCGATATAAGTTAAAAAAAGGTTTTGAAGGGATATTTGAATGAAGAACTAAATTTAAGAAGAAAAGAAGATAAACCATAATTATAACTAAAGTTTGTGAATAATACGAAAAACTATTTATGCAAACAAGATTACCATATTTATTCCAATAATCAATAAATAACAAAAATTTTTATAATTTTTAAAAATCGATTTAAGCTGTTATGATAAAACGCCAAAGATATATTGAATTCTTAAGTCACTAAGGCCAATTAAATTCTGAATTTTACAAAGCAACGATGATGTACAAGATTCAAAATTCATTCATATTAATTGTAAAAGATACAAATACATTTCGAATATGTCTAAAATCATCCGCACAAATAATAAAACACATTTATTTAATATTTTTATCTAAATTGCTGAACAAAATAAAACTTGGCATTACAGCAGCGCATTCCGCCTATAAGTATGTTTTAACTATTGCTTTAAACTGCGAAACTGGGCGCTAATTCTGTCATTCGCTTACGAGCGAGTTTTTACTCGAATGTGCGAGTTTTTACACTTTTGGGATTATCTCATTCGATATCGAGGAAAAGGTTTCGAAATTTCTAATGATGGCATTCGATAGCGAGTAACCATTCGAATGCAACCGTGCAACTTTTTACTCGTAAGCAAAAGTACTATCGAAAACCAGCCAAACAGAAAAACACAAAAGAAATGTAAATAAAAAATTTGTTTGAATAGCAATAGTATTTAAATTAAATTGAGAATTTTTGGTTCTTAAAAATTTTTTCAATTCATATGATGATGTAAAGGGTGGTTAAATTTCAAGGGCCGATGTTGATTTTGAATAAAACACAAACTATTTAAGAAATTATTGTAATTTTATCTTATTATGATATATTGGTATTATTCAATTATGTATGGAACAAAATATCGGCCAAATGCGCGCCGTGACCACGGCGCACACCTCCATCCGATGGTCCAAATTTTCGATGACCCTGAGGCATAATGGAGGTTCTATGTCGTTAATGTGCCGAATTATCTCATCCTTTAGCTGTTGAATTGTTGCAGGCTTTTCGACGTACACTTTTTCTTTCAAATAACCCCAAAGAAACAAGTCCAACGGTGTCAAATCACATGATCTTGGCGGACAATTGACATCGCCATTACGTGAGATAACACGGCCATTGAATTTGTTGCGCAAAAGAGCAATTGTTTCTTTAGCTGTATGGCAAGTGGTACCGTCCTGCTGAAACCACATATCGTCTACATCCATATCTTCCAATTCGGGGCATAAAAAGTTCGTTATCACCTCACGATAGCGAACACCATTCACAGTAACTGCCTGACCTGCCTCGTTTTGGAAAAAATACGGCCCGATGATGCCGCCAGCACATAAACCGCACCAAACAGTCACTCTTTGTGGGTGCATTGGTTTTTCGACAGTCACTCTTGGATTCTCATTCGCCTAAATGCGGCAATTCTGTTTATTGACGAATCCACTGAGGTGAAAATGTGCCTCATCACTGAAGATGATTTTCTTCGAAAATTGATCATCATTTTCATAATAAGTCTGGATAACTTTTACACGTTGTTGGATTGTGTATCTCTCCATGGTTCAAATTGAGTAAGTCTGAAATAGAGAAATGTCAAATAAAATTCGGAAAAAAACTTGGCGTTTAGGTGTGGTTCACATTCAACATCGGCCCTTGAAATTTAACCACGCGATATATGACGTATGTATACAGGTATATGTATATAAAGATGAGTATTGCTAAGCACGCAAAAACTTATATTTGAAGTCACATGTTATTATATTCAAGAATTAATTTTTTTTTTTTTTTTTAGAAATTCATATATACATACATATGCTTATACATAGTTAAATAGTTGTTTTTTACATACATATTTATTGAATTGTTATTTCTATTTACTTACTTTTTAATGTACAAACACGCATACATGACTGATTTAAATGAATTGTTATTGTGAACGTATGTGTGTTTATTTAGTTTTTAATGTACAACAAGTATACAAATTATGCAAATACGTACAATTTTCGGCAGTGTTATAAAACACATTTTGTCAGTATTTTGCAACACTGAAGTGATAACTCGACTCGTTACGTAACGAGTCACATCATTAGAAATTTACACGATATCGAAATTATTTTCTACTCGAATTTTCAGAGAAATTCTAAACTTGCTTCCCTGGAAAAGAAAACTGAACTCCCTCTCCTTTTTTTTATCGTAAACTTATATCTACATTAAAATGTAACAACTACTTACATGTTTTTCTAGATCCCCAAAAAATAATAAAATGAACAAATTGAAAAATGTCTTTAAAAAATTTGAAAAATGTCTTTAAAAAAGCCATTCAGCATAAGGCGAATTTTCGAATGGGAACATTTTTTTGTGCATGTCATTCACCGCTGAATGACATGCGGAACACATTTCATGAGAAAAATTATTCATGAGCCCACTTTTGGGAAATGGGAGAAAACTTTAAGGGAAAAATTATTCATGGGAAAAATTATTCATGATTATTTTAAAATTTAAAACTGAAGTATAAATAAGTTCCCACAAAACGCTTATAATTGTACTAACTGAACTGTGTGCTAGTAAAGATATTCAAAATTTTTGATTGAGCACCAAAAAAATTTGATTGCTACAATCACTGTATTGAATCTGCGTATTTAAAATGTACAAAGTTTTTCCAAAAATTTGAATTCATTTTATTATCATCAATTGGTGTTTATATAATCTATTATGCTTAAATGCATTTCTCTAGTGTTTCTCTTATATTTTCAGATTAATTTTAAACTTGCTTGCCTGAAAAGGAACTCCCTCTCCCTTTTTTTATTATTTAACTTTATTTCATCTTCCTCTGCAGAGTTTGGCAAATCCTAATGGAAATTAATTTGAAACTAACTTCATTTTGTCTTTATTAATGCCTTGTTGTGGAAAAGTTTTCTTATTAAAATTAAATATGCAATTCCAAATTATTAATATTCAAAAAAAAAAAATTAAAAAAAATGTGTATTTAAAAAAGTTTCTATTTGATCCTTTCAAATCCCTACATCCATCAATGGCTTAGCAAAACTTCATATCCTTTTGACTGCACTCTACTCCTCCCACACTCAGAAAACCAAAGAAGCTTAAAATATTGTTGCCAACACACACTAACAAACCAACAAGCACACACAAAAGCAAACAGCAGGTGTGGAGAATGCTGCCGATAAAATATAAAGAAAAATAACAACAACAGTAACAACAACAAATCTGAACTACGTTTTCTATTGGCTTAAGACTAGGAGTCAAAATAAAACTAAAGAACAAAACTGGAAACTGAAAAACTATAATGAAATGTGCATATAAATGCAATTTTCCACACTTGGAGAAGATTCAAATACAAAAACTACACAGAAAAAAAATATAAAAAATAAACAGAAAAGAAAAAAGAATGCACTTTTTTTCCTAGAAAATAGAACAAAAAATACTCGTAAGAGTAGTAAATTGAGCAAACATAAAAAAAAGAAATGAATGGGCAACAACAAATTGCTACGACCTAAAATAGGAACCCACGCACTAGAAACTGTTATACATATACAAGGAGAGCTTGCAGTTCACACAGGTATGGGATATATTGAGTCTTCTGTGGTCAGAAAGATACTAGAATATGAAAATCATAGTAAATAAATCTAAAGAAGGCAGGACATCTAAAATTAAACCAATTCAAGGCTACATTTAAATAACAACTAATTACATGAAATTTGTTGTCACACTTTCAAGTTTCTTTTCAATTCTTTTTAAATTTTTTTTTTTTTTTTTGCTTATACAAAAATTGAAAGCTGTGACGGAGCACTGAATACAACTAAAATTAAAAATAAAATTGATTGCAACTTTAAGGCAATTTTTTATAGGCAGGCTTGTATTGGTCTCCATTTCTGCAGTAAAGTGTTGTCAACCCTCAGAACGAAAATAATTTGACAGCTGATAGTGCAGAGTTAACTAGTAAAAGTCGGACGGCGCACAATAGAACAACATGTCGGCACTATTGAACAATATTTCTCAAATAATGAAAACTTGGATGCTGATTTTTTGCTTAATATTGTCCTAAAGGGCCTTCGGGGAGTATCGTGGTGGTTGTGGCTTAAACCCAAATCGCGGGGAGAGTTCAATTGAGCTCGGTGTGGAGTTGCATTGCAACCGGGTGCCGTGACCCATAGATCGGAAGGAGTATTAGAAAGGCTCCGCTCCTAACCAAGGGGGAGATCATGTCCAAACAACATGAGATCAAATTGGTACTAATGGCTGGCAGTTTGTCATGTATGGGGGCGCTGGTAGACGCATTGTATTCACCCGGTGATTAGATCACCGTGGAGTAAGGCCATAATGGCAGGTACCCACGATAATCGTTTTCACAACTGTCCTAAAGGATGAAGTACTTTTTCACGTTCAAGGTTTTTATAATCGCCATATATGCTGCTTTCCGGGTTCTCTCAGATGAAACATGTGATGGTCGAAAATCAAATGCATCCACACAATGACACAGTTTGATGTGGATTTATTCCTGGAGTCACAATTAGACCAAACATTTTTTTTCAAATAGGGCTGCTTAAACAGTGGCTATTAATAGTGCTCGATATCGGGACATGACAACACAATTCTTTCCATGTGTTTTCAAAAATCGCTGCCACATGACATACAGCTCGTAAACAATTCAATTACTGCATGAGACCTTTCTAGGACGCATACTCTATGGTTTCGGTATCCAAACTAGTTCCTAATAGTACGGTTTAACTTCATATCCTTGTATGGGATTATTTAAAATCACAGATTTATATCAACAAACGACTTCACAACAGCAACAGCTGCTGTACACTACTGAATTATTTTGAAAACGACAGCAACATAAATTCATTTTCAAAAAAGAATATTTCAGTGTGGCCACCTTAGAGTTTTTGGCTTAACAAAATTTCATTGATTTACAGAACAAGGTCTATTTATATGAAACTTTCATGAAAAAGTTGTTCTCTATAAAAAATAATGTCTTAAAATGATAAAAAAAAAAAAATAACTTAAGAAAAAAGTTTTCGGTTGCTACGTTTAATTCAGATTAGGAGGGCGTTCAATATTTAAAATATAATCGGATATAACTATTGCTTTATGATGAGAACAGTAAAAAAATATATCTTAAATTTGTTCACCAAAGATATGCTATTAAAACTACTCGTATGTGATGTAAAACCAACTGGCATATATGCACCTATCAGATACTACTTATTTTATAAAATTAAGACATCGTGTTTTGAGTATAAGTATGTATGCGTGTATTTTACAATAGTATAAATAAATTTAGTAATATATTAAAAACAGCATTTAAATTTTGTTGTTTTCTTAAGTTATATTAGAAAATAAAATATTTCCAAGAGCACATGTTTTTGTAGTCAACAAAAATAGAAATTAGTTTATTTCAACTGCGGCAAAAAAAAAAATCAGCACGGACAACAACCTGCTGTCATGTCGTTTTGCTGTTTTTCAAATAAACTTTCGCATTTAAATACGTGTATTTTATTTTTGACATTTTGAAGTCGGTGTTTGGCTGGCTTCAATGTGTTTAATGTTTTATGTACAAAATACTTATGTTGCTGCTGCGTACAAAATAATTCAGTAGTGCACTGCACGACTACAATTGTCGTAAAGTGTGCAGCGTGAAAAGAAAACTTGATTATCGGAATATAGTTCCCACGTAAAGAATTCTTGGTTTGTCATTATGCATATGTTGGAAATATCAGACATTTCGGATTGTCAACTGTGAAAATAATTTACATCAGTACCTGCCTTGACGGCCTAACCTGATGGTGGACGACTTCCACGGAGTGAAATTTTCACGATTCACTACCGCCCCCGTGTGGCTGACTAGGCTCACACAGGTAGCAATTCTTGTCATATGATTGCGGTCATATGAACAACTTCTTGTTGAGAAGTTCGGGCTGCAATTTCCCAGCAATCAATGGAGGACAAGGCTTAATGAGTTGGTAGGCCAAACCCCACTAAGAGCATCAGCCCTTAAGCCAACTCACCTGTCGCCATCATCACTGGTTCCTTACAGTAAGCGTATCTGTTGTTGAACAACAGCTCCTCGGGAGATTGCTAGTCCTCGAAAAAAGCCATCACCAAACAATTATTAAGGATACTAACACTCCCTTCCTGCGATTTAGGTTTAAACCACAGCCAGAACGTTTCAGCCAAGGTATGCACCTCAACCATGATCAGCCCGGGTCGAACCGCAAGCAGAACTTCCCGGGGGCCATGCTGATCCCCGTTCTGCCAATTTACACCCTTGGTAAGGGTTTCGGAAGCCAACACAACATAAGTCATGTGGCTTCCTAGAGTTTTGTTTGCCGCACCAAACGAGGGACCCCTTCCCCTCTTTTCCCCGAAAAACAGAGCGCCTAAGTTAGGAGTACGTCAAGGCAAAATCTGTTCCCCGGGGGGATTTCGGATTGTCAGTTGGTTTTTGACAAATCGCAAGAACATCGCTCAGGAGCTGTCGAGTATCGTCAACAACGAACCAAATTTCTTCCAAAGGTCACAGCTGGTGACGAATTATGGGGGGTGTATGACAATGGCATTGAAACCAAAGCCCAATCATAGCAATGGAAGCGTCCAGAAGAGCCAAGACCGAAAGAAGCACGTCAAGTTCGGTCAATTGAGAAGGTTTTGTTCACTGTTTTCGTTGACTGCAATGGCGTGGTGCATTTTGAACTCTTGCCACAAGGTCGTACCGTCAATTAGGAATTCTATCTTGAAGTTATACGACGTTTACGCAAAGCAACTCGTCAGAAACGCACAGAATTGTGGAAAACACAATCATGTATTTTGCAACATGATAACGCACCAGCTCACACATCGATGCTTGTGCGTGAGTTTCGGCCAAAAACAAAACCGTTATCATGCCTCAACCACCGTATTCAACGGACTTGGCCCCCGCTGACTTTTTCCTCTTCCCAACACTGAAGACACCGATGAAAAGAAAGCGTTTTGCTACGATTGCAGAGATAAAAGAAAAATCGAAACGGAAGCTGTTGGCGACACCAAAGTGTTTCGTTTCAGGAGTGTTTCGAGGATTGGAATAAACGCTGGCATAATTGCATTATATCTGAGGCGAATTACTTTGAAGGGGACAAGATAGTTATTGATATATAAATAAATACTTTTTGAAAAAATTTTAAATAACGCTTAGTTTTTGGGTTAAACTAACAGCCTGTTCGACGATATCGAATGATAATGTACGCGAAAGAAAGCTAGTCACTCACATTCCAATCAATTTGGGTTTGGCTATGTGACTATTGTATTTTAATTGAACTTTGACACATCGTTCGCATAGAATAAAGTTAGAAAAAACCCAAATCAATTTTGTTTCGCCCTGAATGCGAACGAAGTTATCCTTTCGACATCGACGAATTGGCTGTAAAAGTCATAAGATGTGTGATTAAGGGGTATAAAAAAATGAAGGGAATCTTCTTTTATATATATTTTTTTTTTATATTGGACCAGTACTCAGGGGATGACCCCTACATATGCAGTGCATTGTACCAGAACTAGGAAAATAGGTTGTGAGGAGGGGGAAAGCGGGAGTAGTGTTTGTGAACATTTGACTTGAATTTTCCAACCTTATAACAGACAGGAAACACTTCTGCAGGCAACTTGTTCCACAGACGAAGCGTGCGGCTGAAAAACGAATTCTCTCTGTAATGCAGAGTACGATTCCCCGGGCAATCAACCACAAATGGATGAGCTCTAGACGATGAACGCGTGCTGCGTAAAAATGTGCGAGTTTCGCGAACAAGATCCCCAATCTCGTCAGAGCAAAATCCATTGTAGTAACGATAGAACAGAGTAACGCACCCCACACTGCGTCGATGCTCCAGTGAATCAATAGAGTTGGATACCCTACTGTAACTGATGAGCTTCTTCGCCCTCTCCTGCACACGGTCGAGTAACCCCAAAATAGACTTTGAGGCACCGGCCCAAACATGAGAGTTGTATTCCATTTTCGGTCGGATGTAGGTGGTATAAATAGTAAGGAGATCGGATGGAGTGAAGTACATCTTACACCGTTTCAAAAAACAGAGACACTTGAATGCTTCTTTAGAGACATGAAAAATGTGCTCTGTCCAGCGAACATCACACTGTATCTTCATTCCAAGAACGTCAAGAGCATCCGATTCCTGAATATTTATACCATCTATGAGTATAGATGAAGCAGCATTTGCGGTCGTTTGTTTGTGCGTTAATAAGCAACATTGGGTCTTACGAGCGTTAAAGGAGACTCTGTTTTTACGACCCCATTCGGAGATTAATAGAAGATCACTATTCAGTGAATCGTTCATATTTAGCCTCTTGGCAGTGATCTCTCATAGACTGGGCCTATGACCAAAAGAGTACGAGTGGCAAATGCTGCTGTCATCTGCGAAAGAGTGGATAGGGTTGGAAGTTTGATAGAGAAGGTCGCTGAGGAAAATAAGAAATAGAGTAGGAGAAAGAACGGAGCCTTGCGGTACCCCTGAATTAATCTTGAACTCGTTTGATGAGACCCCACCTATAACAACTCGTATAGCGCGGTCTCTGCGAAAGCTCGATATAAACCGAGAGAAATCGTTATCTTTTATATTTACAACAAAAAGAAATCCTAGTTAAATTCACGAAGAGGTGTCATAATAGAAGCTATATTCATTTGGATTACTGGCAATTTGTAATATGTAATCGGAAAAAATTAATATTATATACTTATGTGTTATATTAAATTACAATAAGAGATAATTGTATGCACTTTATATGTAATTAATAAAATATTATTATTACATTCAAAGACTTGATATTCTTCATTTTTATAAAACTTTATCAATTTCAAAAGTTTGTTCATACCAGATCTAATATAAAAATGCATTTGGGTGTGGCATTCACTAAGCCAAAATATAAGCACATGCATATACATACACACATATATCTTAGTTTTTCTCACACATGTATGCAGGCACGCAAAATACATATAAGGCTGAGGATTATGTGTCTAAAATACATGCAAATATACGAATATAGAAGTGCATATATTCGTATAGTGCAAACTTTTGCATTCAGTGCAATACAAACAAACAACAGCACCGTCTGTTGACTAGTTAGATATGTACACAGAGATATAAAGACATGTGTAAGATAGACATATGCCCAGTTTCGCTTGCAATCGTTTGTTTTATTGTAACATGTATGTAGATAGAAAGATACTAGAGATAGATGAACATATTAACTAGTTGTATGTATAGTTGAATTTGCACGAGCTTGCATAGAAGTGTACAAAGCAGTGCATCATGTGCATTCTGTTTTATGTGTAAATAACTGCTGGAGAGCAAAAATTGTCTATCTAATTTTTGTTCTATGCACACAGGCACATAAGCTGCACGCACACACACATACACACACACTGCATGCATTTGATAGTTCCTGTTCCAACAAAAAAAAAAAAAAAAAAAAACTTGAATAAAATAAAAATCTATGGCCTGAGTTGGAACATATAAAAACTTGAATAATGTTAGGGGAAAATATCAAGTATAAAAGAATATCAAGCAAGAGTATGTGCCAGAGCTGGCTGCATCAGTATTGGTGCAGTTTTTTTTTCTATAATTTTATAGTTAGGTAACCTTTCTAACAAAAAATTTAAAAGGAGCATGAAAAGTATATACTTATGTATGTATGTACGTATGTATGTATATAGCGTTAGTGTTAATTTCTTGCATACAACAACTATTGCTGCAAACACAAATGCTTTTGCTGCAATAAAAACACTACATTGCTTTAACACACGCCCAAATTACGAGGTTGTAACAGGAATTGGTTTTGAAATCAAGTTATAGACTCGACTCAAATTGCAAATACAAACTAATATTGCTTACTCTCAACAATTCCTCAAAGTCAAAGATTGTCGAAAAATATGTAAATACCCAGTAAAAGTAATTAAAGCACTATAAGCAATTTTGGTATTAACAAGTACGAGTGTGATATATTCGGCTGGGCCGAATCTAAATTAGCCTTCAGGATAGTGACGTAAATTTTTGTATTTTAGTAACCTCCTTTTATTACCACAACTGGTTTTAAGAAAATATAGTTGTATAAGTTCGCTTACGCAACATTTTCATGAAAAAAAACGGTTTAGGCTATATCTCGGCTATATATGGACCGATATCGGAAATTTTCATGTTCTGTATTTTAGTAACCTCTTTTTATTACCAAAACTGCTTTTAAGTTGTTAAATTTTACTTAATCGTAATTTTCATGGAAAAATCGGTTCAGGCTATATTTCGGATATACTTATACGGACTGATATCGGGATTTTTTTTTTTTTTTTTTGCCTTTAATCGCCATGTTTAATAATTTTGTGAAGTTTAAAGTAAAACAAACAAATTTTTTTCAAAAATATTCATACAAAATTGCAAAAAAAAGGAATTTTTTTTGGAATTTTAGGTGTATAACACCGCCGTGAAATGGTCTGTCAAACTCGGTTTTGTTCGACATTGAGCAAACGGATCACCCATCTTGCCGATAGCTTTTTCATATGCAAGTGTTCATAAAAATTTTGAACACACGTTCATATGATATGTTTACCATTTGAGCAATCTCACGTAACTTGACTCACCGTGATGTTTCTCATGCTTTTCGTTTTCTCTTTCAAATAACAGCGTTTAATCACGGCACAAAGTTCACTTTTTTCCATTTTTACAAAAACACAAAAGTTGCTTACTTCAAACGACTACAACAAATAAATCAATCGATGAATTTGGGTGAAATTCAGATTCAGAGATCGCAGTTTCAAAAATAAAATTTTGTTTGTGCTGTTACCTACCACTAGTTAGCTTTAATATCAGTCTGCTCTGGTAATTCTACCCCAATCTTCAGATGTTCAATCATTTTGGTACAGATAACTGAGTTAGTAAGGGACTGACTGGTATAGTGATAAAATGATGTTTCATTAAATATCTCATTCTCATAAAACTGTCTTTTCTTCTAAGAAAACTTATACGAGTATAGCACAAAACCCTCTGATCCACAGCTCATACATCTTCTCCTGGAGAGCAGATTTTGTCTTGGTGTACACCAAATCAGGGTGCTCCTTTTTCTGGGACATAGAAGGGTAGGAGTTCTTCGTTTGTTGTAGCAAATAAAAATATGGGAAGCCGCATGACTAGTATTCTGTTGGACATCCGAAACCCTCACCAAGGGTTAGTCGGTGATCAGCAAAGCCCTGAAAGGTTCTGCTTCCAGACCACCTCGGTGCTGATCGTGGTTGAGATGCATACTTGGCTGCGATATTCTGACTTTGGTTTAACCCTAAAACCTCAAGAAGGTGACTTATTTTCCCTAATAACTATGGTGCATTACCAGGTTTCGGTGCCTGTAATGTAAGGAACCACAAAAGATCTTTTACATTACACTACGCCTGGTTTTCCATCGACTTCTGGGAAATTGCATAGAAGAGGAATTAGAAGGTCCATACCTTTCAACAAGGGGTTCGTTCATATGGCTACAAGCTTATGATAAAAGTTACCACCTATATGAGCACTAGTGATTCGTGAATAATTCACCCCGAGGAGCTGGTTCATCATCAGATACATGATACTAAATGCTCGATAAATTCGGTTTTAATGAATATTCCAGTTTCTGCATCTGATAATACACCATCTGATTCATATGCTAATATTGTTTCGATTTCAGTTATTAATAATTAACTTTTCACAAACCTAAATAAGCATATTGTTGCCTAAACAAATATATTGTTGTCTCAAAATCAGGAACCGAGTACCTCTTATGTAGCGTTTTTATTAAGCAGCTGCGAGTATGTACATAATCCTTCAGGAGCTATTCCTCCCAAAAGGCCTCTCTTTGTGTCACGATTAGCTTTTGGTACGACAACTGAAAATGTTGAGTTTTTCATGAAGTCGAAAGTAGGATCTATTGCGAAAACATCAACCTTTAAAATCAACTACAAGAGATCGCGTGTTATTGATAAATATTTTAATATAATTCATGATCCAGCTTGTTAGGCTCTACGTTAATTTTTGGGGAACTACGGCTGGAAGATGTTCTTAAAACTTTGGATCTTGGAGTATTTTTGGACGCTAAGTTAATCTTTTTTATGGGCAAAAGAATTTAAAGGCCCGTATATTACAAAACA
Organism: Thecocarcelia acutangulata; assembly: GCA_914767995.1. Lineage (NCBI taxonomy): Eukaryota > Metazoa > Arthropoda > Insecta > Diptera > Tachinidae > Thecocarcelia > Thecocarcelia acutangulata. Next base: position 29,507,604 of record OU612094.1, on the reverse strand, counting down.
ACTTTACGTTTTGCTTGTGAGGTTCATCCTGTAATATGTATCTAGTGTATGGAGTCCTATTTATATGACTCACAACAATTACATAGATTTGGACAGGAGCAATTTTTATTGGTATGTCTTCGTTGCCTACAATAGAATCAGTCCATCTTTCATATATTACCCACCTTACTTTATTCAAACTCTCACACTTAAAAATAGAAGAACAATGTTCAATGTCTCGTTTATAGTGAACTTAAGTAATGCTGATATTTGTTCTGATTTCCAGCTCAATAACATTTCATTTAATACTCACCGTCGCCAATGTGGACAATTTCCTGCTCGATAATATTTTATTTAATATTCCCCATTGCCCATCTGGATAATTTAATTTGCTGTCGATTAATTTCTTCCGATCAAATCATGCAAATGCTGATTTATTTTGGAGGTTGTGTAGTTAATTTAATAAATTTTATAAACTTATAGATTTTTTCTTAATTTATAATGTTATTAAACGTAAAATTATCGTCTTTTTAAATTCATGATATTGTATTCCATTTTCATATGCTATCATAAAGCTCAAATCCGGCTTTCGCCAAGTTGCTTCCTAGTTTAATGTATTCAATTATTATTTCCTCTCTTCTTTAATCAAGAGTTATTGATTACGGCAATTACTGTTATAAGTAAAAATGAAAAACTTTTCTTGACAAAAGCCGAATTTGAGCTTTAACCAGAAAAATAATAACATATAATGTTTGTTAACAAATATTTCATTAAAAAATTTCAAAACTTCCAAACAACTTTTAAGTCTGTACTATAGCAGTCTTACAAACTAGAGCTTACTACAATAAAAACAACTATACTAATGAAATATATGTATATACATACATATGTACATTTTTTTCTGTACTGTACTTTAAACTATGTGTGCATACTTATATGAACATAGACGATGTCTATGAGCAACTGTTTTACGAGTATGAAAGCCCCCTACAAACATACTCACACTCAGCCACATACATATATACTCGTACATACATATTGTTCAATGTATTGGGTACCCACAAACTCACACACGCGCCAACAAATAAATTAAGCTTTTGTGTAGTTTCAAAAAATCAGGCAAAAAAACCAAAACGAGATGGAAAATATTAAAAAAAAAAAAACTAATGCGCTAGAAAGAGAAACAATTATTAGAATAACGTTATATACAACAGAGAAACAAAAATTTACAACAAATTTGAAAACAGAAAAAAATGTTTTGATAAAAATTTCTCTGAATATTCTCGTGAAAGTATTGTTGTACCGAACAGAATTAATTCTCAAACGAAAACATGCTCTTCGCCTTAAACTTTATTCAAAACAAGCACAAATTTTGATAAACAAGCATACACACAAGCATGCACAAACATGTTCATATGTGTGTATACATGTTTGTATGTATGTTCGACCTCCTATGTGCATACATACATACATACATATGTTTTTATCTATTTTATGTGCGTTTTATTTTGAGTAAAATTCTATATGTTTTGAGTCTATTCCTTGTATACTCGTACGAGTATATCCTGTATGCCACGTAGGTATGTATATTGTGTTGCTCTGTGCTGAAGCCATTAATTGTTATACATACAGTCAGTCCGTATTTAGAGGGTGTTTTGTACTTTCTTGTTGTTCGCTGTAACTTTGTGCCTGTTCAAGAAAAATCTTTTTCTACTAAACCATACTCCCAAGATTTTCTACGTAAGATTTTATTTTTGGGGGAGAAAAGAAGAAAAAAAAAAGTTTTTCAAACTGGAAAAATGTTTGAAAGAGAATGTGTAAGTGAGACTGCTCAATTGTGTGAATGTATAAGGTGATATACATATGTATGTATAGATATATAAATGTTCGTGTGATGCACATATGTATGTATGCTGATGCTGTATGACGTGCGAGTAAGTAAATCAAAAGAAAATCATAAAAAATTTAAGTGATAAAAGAAAAGATTTCTGGTCTTGCCAGACTACATCTGTGATCTTTAAAGGAACAGCAGTAATTCTTGTAAAATGATCTAAGTTTATGTAAATGAGCGATTTTCTCTATTTTAGTTAACAATCGTTTACAAATTATTTTGTCTATACAAAATAAAAAAAATAAAGAATTATGAAGTTGGATTTGTTTTGTCTAAAACTATTTACATGTTTGTACAAACAAAAAATAGCCATTAAAAATTATTGAAAATTTTTATATAAAATTTTTGGAATATGTTACAATTGTTTTATATTTAAGATCTAAATTCAAGTTATAAAAAAAAAACGTTTAATGTCCTGTTTACAGAACAAAAACGAGCCAATATTTTCTGCTGAGTTCTAGTCGAAATGCCCTGCTCGTCTATGTTTGTGTACAGCTTATATGTATATGTTGAAATATCGGGCCGATGTTGAACGGAAATCACACGTAAACATCACCATCCTTTCTGCAACTCAATTTGAGCCGCGGATAGATACGCAATCGAGTAACGCGATAAAGTTATGAAAATGGGCGTTCAAATCAAAATGCATATCGTACACTTCGTATTCGCTATCGTGAAATGATAACGAACTTCTTATGGCCCGAATGGGAAGATATGGATGTGGATCCATATGTGATAGGCCTAAGCATGGATCACACTGTACTACAAGATCGGCTGAAAACATTACTGCTGCTCAAGAAAGTGTTTGAAATAATCCATCAACCTCAATTCGTTACAGTGATCAGGAACTAGGGCTTCAACGAACAACTTCGGCCACAATTTTGCACAAGGAATTGCATTTGTTTTCAATTTAGTTTCAATTGGCACAAGAGCTTTTTCCACAAGACAATTTAGGATGGTACAGCTCGCACATGACATTTTTCATGAAAAAATGGAAGATATGAATGTGGACGATATGTGGTTTCAACAGAATGGTTCCACTTGTCACACAGTTAACGAAACAATGGATCTATTGCGCGATAAATTCTATGGTTGTGTTATCTATTGCGCGATAAATTCTATGGTTGTGTGGCGGTGATGTCAATTGGCCGCCAAGATCATGTGATGTGACACCCTTGGACTTCTTTCTTTGGGGTTGTTTGAAAGAAAAGTTGTACATCGATATGCTAGCAACAAGTCTAGAGCTAAAGGATGAGATAATTTCGCCTATTATAGAACTTTAATTATGCCTCTGCGTCATAGAAAATTTGTACCATCGGATGGAGGAGTGCCATTTTTTCCACACATAATATGACCAAGCGACAGTAATTTCGAAGTAATTTGTGCTTTATGCAAAATCAACATCGGACCTTAAAATTTATCCACCCTTTATATAAATTATAAAACCATATTTTTTTCCGGCGGGGGATGTTTACGTATTGGCAGATAGTCAATACCCTCTGTTTTATATCGGGCTGATCGCAATAATGACCTTACCGACTAAAAATTCCCTTCTTCTTCCTATAATAAGAGTTTTCCTATTTGAATATTTTACATTAATATTAGGTTTTTTTATATAAAGGTATACAAATTTCAAATGGACTAAAACAAAGACGAGTTTTTAAAAATTTCCATGCAATTTTTTTTTGAGAGATAATCTTCTGGCATTATAATTTATATATGACTTCGAGCATATGACCACCATGGTTGGCACGTATTCTATTATATAGGTTCAACTTTCGATGTCTTTTTCCAACATTTGTGGCCGTATACTGGCAATAACGCCAGGATTGTTTCCTCTTAGTGGTTAAGCGTGTCGAGCTTATCAGCGTAGATTAGCGACAGAAAACACTCTACCGGGTGTTAAATTACACGATCTTAAAGGTCAGTTTACGAATCCGAATTACTACTCAACGTCAACAAATCCATTTCGATACGAGCTATGTAACTTGTTGCGCCGCCTTGTGGAAATTATAGCTCCTGCACTTCGTGGTTGCTCCATTGCTGAAAGAGACACAATCATCGATTTTCATAAAAAAAAAAAAAAATCATAAGGAGTGACGAGGCACATTTTCATTTGAATGGACAGAATAGTCGGTTCTGGACAATAGAAAACCATCAAATTGTTTATTAGACACCTTTGCATCCATTAAAAGTGACAGTTTTATGTGCAATTTGGTCAGGAGGTATCATTGGAGCTTACTTCTTTGAACCAGCGTAACGGTAACTGTGAATGAGGAGCAACATTGTGATATGCTGGAAAGCCACAGCATGCTTTAGGCTTGACTAACATATGGTATAAAAAAAGGCGGTGCCACATCGTATACATCCAGAATTTTGATGGAATTACCAGGATTACAATGGAATACCAGGACACCATGCATATATATTTTTTGTCTTCCATCGACTTTAAATCCAGGACAAATTGTTTATTTGAATAAATTTTGTCCATATTGGAAAAATAATCTTTTTCTTTCCTTGTGAGAGGTTCACTAAATATTTTAGTTAATAAGGCTGAATAACTTTAGTTCAGAGGACATAAATTTGATCAAGTAGCTAGATGTGTAACTGCGAAGCTTTATTTTCAACCTTTTTATATTTTGTTGAATAAGAAACATTTTGTTTAGAACAGGGGTGCCCAAAAGTTCTATATGGAAGAGCAAGCACCAAAGTAAAAACTAGTTTTATTTAATATTTTTGTTGTAAAAAACAAAACATATTTATACAAAAAAAAAAAAAAAAAAAAAAAAAAAAAAAATACACTGATAATCGCTGCCGTCAATGTTAACAAGCAAAGCATGCAAAAGTGTTGTTGCTTTGCTCTTTTATGTGTACAGTGAAGAACGACAAAAAAAAATATAACACTAAATTGTTTGTGTATTTTGGGTATTTTTAATTGCTAGTGCTAAGAGCAAAATGTGGTATTATACACAAGGGCATAGCTCTATAGTGATCATCAAGCGCATAAGGCTTGGGTTCTTCTGGCTTAGCAGCTCTATTTTCAAATTCTTCTTCTGCGTGATTGTAGATCAATGTATTTTGTTCTATTACTGTATAGATATTTTCTATTTCTTTTAATTATTTATAGTTTCTTAATACTAAAACGTCAATATGAATGTATTACAATTGTGCTGTTTCCATGTTATTTATCTATGTTTTATTTTACATCAAGAGTTATCTCTAATATTATATGATGGTGATAAATAATTGAAGTTGGAGAAAATATTACTTGAAATTGTTCTCATTTGAAAATAATAATTCATAAAAGATTACTAATTGGAATAGGAAGTCATGTCTAATCAAAAATTCACACAAATGCTTAATGATGCAAAAACCAAAATTATTAACATTCGATTGAAAGTCATTAACAATCTCTTTAAGTCAACATGGTTTCTTGTGCAAAATGATAAGTTTAATGTTGATTGCTATGTTGCAAAGAAAACATTATTGAGTTAAATACTTTCAGTTTAATTAATCCTTTAATATTGTGTGTTACAAACAGAGCAAGGGCAAAGCAAATAATTTTCCAAAAATGTAGCAACAACATTGTTGAGTGTTAAATGTCTTTTCTTGCGTACACGTTTTAATTATCAGGTCTTTAATATTTTATTTCTTATCAACTCCAATTTATTATTTTATATTGTAACATGACGTAAAATGACATTAAATAAAGACATACATAATTTCTTATAAGACTTCACACAAAGTTTTATTGTTCAATTTCAAATATTCACACTAACACATATGCACCTTGAGTACTCCGCTGCTTAACTCCATCACAGGCTCTCAATACAAATAAGAGAGACATAGAGACACAGAGAGAGATAGAGAGAAACAAAAAGAAAAACCATGATGGCTGGCTTTTCTTTTTTCAATTTAGCTTTAGCAAAAAAAACTTATCTCTACATTTTGGTTTTGATAAAAAAAAAATGCTAAAACACTATGTACTCGTACAACGATTATAAACTCCCCACGCACTAATTTTCACTCCAACACTCACACACTTAAGCTGACTCCGTGCTCCCCATTTTGCATTTACTCGTATATAGAGACTTTTGTTTTGCTGCTTTGCAATTAGTGTTTGCTGGTGTTGGTGAGAAGAGTTATCACAAACAAATTTTGAGAAAAACTTAAACAAAAATTTAAATTTGCGCTCTTTTTGGTGCGAGAGGAAACAACATATTATTCTTTTTTCTATGAGTTGTTGGTGCAAAAGAATTATTTTTATTTTGTCATTTATTTGCTAACAAAATTTGTGGTTTGAAGTTGAGGCCAAAAAAAGGTGGCATTGAGCAGCTGGTTGTTTGCTTCTTCTCGTGGCTTTGGCAAAATTTTGGCTAAGAAAAAACATACATATACACTTGCTTATTTTTTTTAATAAGTTTTTGCATTAATTTTAACATTTGTAATTATTTACACACATACATATGTATGTTTATATCTTTATAAGTTTATATAATTAACGAGAAAGTAAATGACAAAATTTTATACTGTGTAATAATGTCGCTGGTGCAGAGAAAGTTTGATGTTTAAAACAGATTATATGGAGGAAACATTAGGAGGCGTGTTATCTTTGGTTTCTTAGAACCTTTCCCAAATTTCAGATTATCTGTATGACTATTAAGTTTCTGATGTTCATGTCAAACTTCCTAGCCTAGTTTGACTATTAAGTTTCTGATGTCAAACTTCTTAGTCTAGTTTTTAAACATCCTTACAGTTTGTGTAACAGATGGACATAGTAGAAGATATTGCAAGTATTGTAACTTCGATAATTATATTGTACCACTTGATGAACTGCTCATTACTAATCTATATAAATCAGTGGCCCCCACAAAGAGAATATTCAGTAAGTTAGTGTAAAAGTGTACCTTTGAAGGCATTGCGTGATGATCAATGATTAAAATGGCTGAAATAATATACAAACATTTGTTGGACTTGATAATTTCTCGGTCTAACAATGAATAAATACTTGAAATTGAATTCTTGAATATATTAATTTCGATACATTTTGATCTCAACCACTGCCTTCACAATAAGAGAGGAAAATTCAAGATAACTGTCACAAAGTTGGTGGAGAAAATCCGGCTCGAAGGACCAAATACGTTGGACTGGATAACTCGATTTAAGAGATCAAACTTTTTCAATGAATAAATACTTCAAATTGAATTCTTGAGTTTATTTATTTCATTACAAATTGACCTCAACGACTGACTTCAAAATGTAATCTCGTCACAAAGTTGGTGGAGAAAATTCGGCTCGAAGGACCAAATACGTTGGACTGGATAACTCCTCGATCCAAGAGATCAAACTTTTTCAATGAATAAATACTTCAAATTGAAATCTTGAGTTTATTTATTTCATTACAAATTGATCTCAACGGCTGTCTTCAAAATGAAAAAAAAGAAAATTCAAGATAACTTTGGAACACAGTTTAACATACTCCGACGAAAAATGTGTGGCGCAAGCCTCCTTTTCAATTTCCAGTAGTTCTGGAAGCAAATGTGGAGCGTTGTACGCTCCAGAAAATAACTACAGCGCTTGATTGTGTTGATGTTAGAATAACTTAGGCTAGGTCTCGACCCAGTACATCATCGACTACGTTGACGTTGTGGAAAATGTTTGAGTTAAGGGTTGATAAGCTTTGATGTATGTGACTACATTTGGACCGTGAATAGGCTGTTGGTGAGACGCATAATAGAAGTATTCCCGTCACAAAGTTGGTGTAGAAAGTTCGGGTCAAAGTACAAAAATGTTGGACCAGGTAAGTCATCGGTCCAACATATAAGGCTTATTTGTTTCAATATAAATTCATCAACGACAACTGAAATTCACAAATTAGATATTTATTCACCCGAATGGTTACGATAAAAATACGAGAGATTTCTTGTCCATAGAGTTGTTCATAAAAAAACTGTGACAATCGTCCCTTAAGAATACAGATAATGTAAAACAATTCAACAAATATTTCTTTTACGTTTTTGGCACGTCTAAATATACCATTCCTTTAAAGCTTTTGTTCATTGTGTTGCATTTTTAGTCCAATCATAAAGTAGTTTACACCACCGGTCGGTCCTGGCATCCATCACGTCAAACTCTAGTCATGACTTTTAAAACTCCGACTGTCCAACCTATTGCTAATTTTTTTTGAACGAAAATAAGGCCGTACAAATTCCGTAAAACGTTGTTGTTAAAACTATTTATTTTTATTTCATAAACAAAATACGTTGTCTGATAAAAAAAAGTCGTTATTTATAATTTTCAAAAAGTATTTATTTATTTATTTATTTATCAATAACTATCTCGTCCCCTTCAAAGTAATCCCTCTCAGATATAAAAGACTTATGCCAGCGTTTTTTCCAATCCTTGAAACACTTCTGAAACGCTCTTTTTGCTATCAACAACAGCTCCTGTGTCGATATTCCTTTTATCTCCTCTATCGTATCAAAACGCTTTCCGTTCATCGGTGTCTTCAGTTTTGACAAGAGAAAAAAGTCAGTGGGGTCCAAGTCCAGTGAATACGGTGGTTGTGGCATGATAACGGTTTGGTCAAAAACTCACGCACAAGCATCGATGTGTGAGCTGGTGCGTTATCATAATGCAAAACCCATTATTGTTTTTTCCAAAACTCTGTGCGTTTCTGACGAATTGCTTCGCGCAAACCGCGCATAACTTTTTGCCCTTGTGACAAGAATTCATGATGCACCAAGCCATTACAGTCGAAGAAAACAGTGAGCAAAACCTTCACATTTGACCGAACTTGACTTGTTTTTTTGGTCTTGGCTCTTCTAGACGCTTCCATTGGAATGATTGGGCTTTGGTTTCAATCTCATAGCGATACACCCATGATTTCGCACCAGTTGTGACCTTTTGAAGAAATTTGGATCGTCGTTGACGACGTTCAATAGCTCCTGAGCGATGTCCATGCGACGTTTTTTTTTTTTTTTTGCTCAAAGTTTTGCAATTTTTGAACAATCTTCGCTGCCGCACGTTTAATGCCTAAAACATCCAGCCGTAAAAATTGCTTGAGATGAGCCGAACGATATACCAACACATTCAGCAACCTCTCTGATATTGATACGACGATTATCCAAAATAATTTTCTTCACTGTTTCAACGTTTTCATCGGTTGTTGATGTGCTCGGGCGACCAGAATGAGCATCGTTGTTGACATCTTCTCGACCTTCCTTAAACCGGTTCTACCACAACTGAACTTGTGTTCTGCTCATAGGAGATTCGCCAAACACCACAGTAAACATTTCAAATGTTATTGCGCATTTAATTTCATTTATTACACAAAACTTAGTCTCAATTTACACATATCAGGATTTCTTGATCAATTCTGCTTCAATTTTCTTTTGAACTTGCATTCACGTTCACACACAAAAGTTTTATATCGTCAAGTTTAAGTTTTTTTGCCTTAAAGTTTTCATATTTTCTGGCATTCCGTTTTAGACTTGACGGTACCGTCAAGTCTGCACCCTTTTCCACTCTCTTCTCCCCGTCCTCCCAAAAACTCAAGACTTGACGAGTCAAACTTGATGTGTGTAAACTGGCACTTAATACAGTTTCTTTGATCCATTTTTACGTAAAATATAGTAAAAAATCGAAGAGCACACCAAAACATGACTGACCTTTTCATCTGTCAAAAACAAACTGACAATCAATCCGAAATCGCTGGTATTGCTAACATATGTAACAGACATGTGTACAAATATAACAGAAAAAAAAATGCAAAAATCGAACATACGTAACTCACGAAATATTAAATATTGCTTATTTTTTTTATCAGCCCTCGTGGTTATAGCAGTTAATAAAATAATTCAAGTATGTTGAGATGTAACAAAAATTTTGGGAAAAATTCCGTTTCTGCACAGGGTGTCCGCCAGGAGGGTATACTACTCGTTGTAATTCCATTGTTATCCTTGCTTCATGCAATGTGGCACCGTCTTGTTTATACCACATGTTAACCAAGCTCAGAACATAAAGTTGTGGTGTTTAAGGGCACTTCAGACTATCACACTTTGTATTAAGACTTGTCAAAAAATCAAATAATACATGCAAGTGCGATAGTGTGAATGTAAAGCATTATGAAAATGAGAAATAATACGGTAAAAGATTTGACATCCCATAACACTTCACCATTTTTAGAAATTTGTTTAAACAATAAGATTTTTCTTTGCATCAGGGTTGCATTTTTTTGCAAAAGCAAATAATAAAAATATTAAAACCAGACGTTAAATAAATTGGCTGTTTATTTTCAAGTCATATTCCTGCTTTTACTTTAGGTGTGATAGTGTGAAAACAAAATGTAATGGTACGTTAGATTTTTTGACAGTCGCAACAAATATCTTTAGATTTTCGTCCCACAAAATCCCATCAAAATCTTAAAACTTGTATGATAGTCTGAAACGCCCTTTAAAAGTTTTCAATCATATCACGAGATCGCTTGTCATTCACAATTACCGTTCCGCCTTTTTCATTTTAAAAGAATAAAGCTCCAATAATTCCTCCTGAGCAAATTGCACACCAGACTTTCACTTTTAATAGATGAAGAAATGCAAATATTTGTGCAAAATTGTAACCAAGGTTGTTCTTTGAAGACCAGACTCCACGTAATCTGACAGAACAGACTCACCGTAATGTTTATCGAGCTTTTATTTTATCTCTGTCGCCATTTTCCCTTTCAAATAATAAACTAATTGATGCATTTGACTGACGTTTGATAGATTGAAATTTCAATAGAAATATTTTTTGTATTTGTGCCACCATCTAACGCTAGACAACTTAAAAATTATACTGCCCCTGTATAATACATAAACTTTTTCACATTTCCTTACAATTACTTTTATTCTACAACGAGCTGTGCACGCGCTATTGCCTTTATATACATATCTCTTGAATTAAACTTAATATTAAATAACAATACAAAATAAATATCAAAAAGTTAACATTAAACAACAAATAGATGTAGAGATTTTTTTAATTATCTAAAAAATCAAAGATCAGTTAAAACATGCAACCACTGGAAAGAGAAATGCAATCAACACATTTACAACCTCTAATGGTCAATTTAGCCAATTTGCCGTATTACAAAGGATGTTCAATAAAAAATGAATTATTTGTTGTTCTTGTTGTTGTTTTCGCTGATAAATTTGTTGTATTCTTATTTGACATTTGCTGCAAACAGAAATAAAAATGCAAATATGAAACTGCATGCAATTTGGGAATATTTCATAAAAAAGCGAATATTTTTATGCTTTTTGTATTGTTTCTAATACGGTTTGTTTACTTTAGTTCCGTTTGAAATATTTTTGTGAATTCTCGCTCAATGACATGTTTTGCATATTGACTATTGTGAGTAGAAGATAAAACAACATCAGCTAGAAAATGGCTCAAACAAGGAAAAAGCCATTTGGTGAAAAACGTGAAAAAAAAGACAAAACAACGTGAAAAGTGAATAACAACGGCCGAACAACGCCCTTAAATCAAACATCGGTTACAACAAACCGTAAAAATAATAAAAACTTTACATGACCATGTTGCATTTTTTTTTTTTTTTTTTTTTTTTGTGAAAAATAAGTTGGAAAAGTGCACTCAACCGTGTGGCAGGAGTATGACAAAACATGCAATTCTTTGTTCTGTATTAAAAACAAACAAAAAAACTAATTTTTTTTTTCTTTGTTGCTTTCAAAATAATGTTTTGCCATTTTCCAGATTTCCTTTCCTAAAAATGTTAATTTTTACATAGTTGTTTTCAGAAATATTTTTAAACAATAAATTGCAAAAGAAAATTTAACTTAAGCCAAATGCAAAATAGTCAAATTGTTTGAAAGTGATTCTGAAAATTAAACAAAAGTTTAAAAAACATTTTAGACAAAATAAAAAAAAACTATTTTGTTAAAGATAACACAGCAAAAGATGGTTCAATCATGACGCACGATGTTAGTTAGTTGGGACCAGTGTTGCCAGGAGATTTTTTATGATATATAGCGCATAAAACAATTGAACTTGTGTCGTTATTTTCCCCTACAATTAAAAATATATTTGACTACATTATTCCCTACGCCAGTTTTCATTTAAATATTGCGCAAATAAATTATTTTTTTTTTTAGCTTTTTATTATCTATTGACAACACAACGGGACCAAAGGACCCAAGTGGGCTGGTTTCATGAAACTAGCGGCCTGTACAACCTATTATTTATTGAATCTTCACAATGTGAACTAACAATAAGTATTCAAATCTTAATACTAAATATAAAAAATGAACTGAGTTGTTTCACCAGCTCACTAGAAGTAGGCTCTCCCAAATAAATTGGTGGTGGTTTAAATGTTTTCTTGGATGTTGTTGGCTCATTTGTTCGAAGTATAGCAAATCTATTATTATCCGTTGCCAAAGTCCTATTATCATCTTTAGAAATTTTCGGTTGAGATGATATTTTAGCTGATTTGGGGCTTCGCTGCTCCATTTAATACGATTTTCATATTTATTGTAAATTCAAACTGGTAGAACTTTTTACTGAAAAGTAAAAAGTATGTGCTCAGATATATAAATATATTATTTTAAGTAACTTGGTCTACATTTTAATTCAAATTGGTTTATGCGTTTTGTGGAAAGGAAGGAAAGCGAGATCAATATTTGTGGACGTTTCAATTGAATTTCCCAGCGTTATACATACGTAGCAGAAAACAGGTCTGCAGACAACTTGAGGAATGGTCTGTCGCTTGGTAATTGACCACCACTGCATGAGTCCCTGACGAAGAACGTGGGATGCGTAAAAAATAAATGGGTTTCGACAACAAGATCCTCATTCTCGTCAAGGCAAAATTCATTGCAGTAAAATAAACACTACATTGTGTTGATGCAGTTGGAAAGCTTCTTTGCTCTCTTCCTCTCTCTTTCTCTCTCTCACCTTCTTATGAAAATTTTATTTTTTTTTTTGCATACAATTATTTATTGAGTCTTCAAAAAATTAACTCTTAATACTAAATACTATTCAAATCTTAATTCTAAAATCTAATACTAAACATAAAAAATTTAACTAACCAGCCAATGCTAGATAAAAAAATTTTTATTTTGCGCAAACAATATCGGCAAGGGTATCCCTTCTTCTCAACCTAAGCTGATGGTTTGTTGATATACGCTATCACGTACTTAGGGAATTCATCTCTTATCAGCGGAGCGCACAGATCGTTGTGAATTCGTGAGTTTCTTACGTATCATGGAGCTGCAGTAATCGTTCGAAGAATATGGTTTTGCCGTCTTTGAATTTTTCGATGCTAGATGTTGAGGCGGTGCCCCATAATTGAGTTCCGTTCTATATAGGCTTTAGAAGTGCAATTATATAAAACATGCGACCGAAAATGGAATACAACTCTCATGTTTGGGCCGATGCCTCAAAGTCTATTTTGGGGTTATTCGACCGTGTGTAGGAGACGGTGAAGAAGCTCAACGCTGATATTAGGGTATCCAACTCTATTGACTCACTGGAGCATCGACGAGGTGTGGATTGCGTTACTCTGTTTTATCGATACTATAAAGGATTTTGCTCTGAGGAGATTAGGGATCTTGTTCCCGAAACGCGCACATTTTTACGTATCATGCGTTTATTGTCCAGAGCTCATTCATTTGTGGTTGATTGATCGCGGAATCGTACTACGCATTACAAAGAGAATATATTTTTCAGCCGCACGCTTCGCCTGTGGAATAAGTTGCCCTCAGAACGTGTTTCCTGTGTTTGTTATAACGTTGGAAGGTTCAAGTCAAATGTTTACAAACACTACTCCCTCTTTCCCCTCCTCACAACCTATTTTCCTAGTTTTGCTACAATGCACTGCATATGTAGGGGTTATCCCTTGAGTACTGGTCCAATATTAAGTAAAAAAGAATAGTTTGCAACATGGTAGGGTAATCCAAAATATGCTTAGAGGCGCCAGTCCACATATGGGAGTTTTATTCCATTTCCGGTCGAATATAGGTGGTATAAATAGTAACGATATCGGATGGAATTATGGCATTTCAAAAAAATCAAAACTCTTGAATCCTTTTATAGACACATAAAAAATATGTGCCGTGAACCTTACACCGAATTTTCATTCCAAGAACAGATGTCATCAGTTTCTACGTTAATAAATAACACAAGGTCTTAAAGGCATTACAATCGACCCTGGTCTTACGACCACATTCGGATATTAAAAGAACATCATTACTGAGTTAGTCATTCATATTTGGTCTCTTGACACCCATCTCAGTTTAGGCTGGGCCTACAAGTGAATGAGTACGAATGGCAAATGCTGCATCTCAAACTAAAAGAGTGGATAGGATTAAGAATTTGATATAGAAGGCCAATAAGAGTAATAAAAAGTAAAGCAGGAAAAAGAAGCAAGCATTATTGTGCTCTGACCTAATCTGGCACTTCTGTGATGAGATCCATGTAAGAAAGTATAGTGTGATCTCTGCGAAAGAAAGCCGAGAGAAATCATCACCGATACCAAAAATAGTATATTTGAGCATGGAAATGTCTGAGGCCACCACTTTACTTTCTTCCAAATCATACAATGTTTCTCAATTTGCTCTAACAAGTGCGCAGTAAAGTGTGGGTGCGTATTGGTTCAGGATTAAGTCCTGAAGAAACTGGCGTCCACTAAACTCGTTTGTCTTATTTTTTACTCTTGTTAATTAATTAGTCAATCATTAACTAGTTCATATCTGATCTTGGCTGCCACTGGAGTTGTTAAAGCAAATCACAATTACTTTTGTATACTATTTAAGCCTGCCTTTGACTATAATGTTTCTTTGAGCATAAATTTAACCAGAAAACAACAAAAGAATATTTTTGTCCAAAAATATTGAAGCCTTAAATTAAGTTTCATTAAAGTTGTTAATCTTCAAAAATAAATACAATACAATTTTAAATCAGAGTTTTTTTTCCCGATACAATAACGAATATAAAGAGCTAAAAGTGTTGGTAACTTCTGCATGTAAGGCAGTCAAAACTGATTATTTCCAGGCAATAGAAAATGAAACAAAAAAGAAATTTGGGCAGGGTATTGCAAGTCCAGGCAAACTTGTTTAGAATGCATATGAAATACTCACTTAAACCCATACAGCAACAAAAACATAAAGCTTAACACCCACCAATACTTGTATGGCTGTATGCAGATGCATTTTAGTCCTCTACGGATGTCTGAACAAAAGCAATTTTTGCATATCAAAGCAAATAAGAATTGCATTCATATCATTTTTTTTTATTTTTTTGGAAACTAAATTGCAAGCAACAAAAAATTATAGAGCAGTCAGTATTAAAACAGAAGAGATATTAGTGCAAAAAATCTATTACAATATTTGTGTCTACTTTATTTAGAAACGACAACTTTTGAGAGTCGGAGCTGATTTTGCTTTGGTACACACGTAACCAAGGCACACTGCCTTCTGGAGCTTAAAGGAATAAGAGTATCTCCCTTTTAGTAGCAAATAAAGCTCTAGGAAGCCGCGTAACTCAGATTGACTTGAGAAGCTCTCACCAAGGGTTAATTGCCAGAACGGGGGTCGGTAAAGCTTCCGGAAAGTTCTGCTTTGCAAACCGCCCTGGCGCTGATCATGGGTAAGGTATCTCTGGTAGTATTTAAGCTTAAAAATTAAGGAGGGGTTTTTGAGCTTCACAGATAACTAAGATGCAAACCGGTTTTCAGATGCGAATAACCCTCAAAGTCCTGTTGTCTTGTAACAGTTATCGGTAATGTAAGGAACCAGTAGTGATGGTTAGCCGGGTCAGTTGGTTTAGGGACTGATGTTTTTAAATGGACTGCGGCTTACCAACTAATCGAGCTTTGTATTCCATTGACTGCTTGGGAAATTGCATACAGGATGAATTACAATGCCCGAGGGGTTTGTTCCTTAGAATACAAACTTGTGGCTGAAGTTGCGACCTATATTTGCCTTGCAAGCCACACGTGGACGCTGCTAGATCGTAAAAATTCACGCAGTAGCTACTGATGCAACTCAGTGGCACATACTTTCAGTCTAGCAGTCTATCATAGGTTTTGCTTTGACGTATGCCTAGCCCAGACTCTCTGCTTTCAAGAGTATAGAATGTAGTTGGGACTTCCGAAACTCTCACCAAGGTTTAATTGGCAGGAAAACGATCAGCGTGCTTGCAGACGGTTTTGTTTTGTAAGATATCCTTGCTTAAAACGTCCTGGCTAGACCTAAAACCGCAACGAGTTGTTATTACTATATCCTGATAACTGATGTATGCAGGTTTCCGTGGAACTAATAATGGCCCCTAGGTATTGTAGTCTTGCAATATTACGGAACTAGAGATGGTGAAGGGATGAGTGAGTTGGTTAAGAACTTATGTACTGAATGAATTTTGGACCTTCCTCAGACTCCCTGAAGGCTGGCATAGAGAAGGTCCGAGCTCTTTAGCAAGGAATTTTTTCATATGGCTCTGAACATGTAACAAAAAATTGCGACATGTATGAATTTTGCAAGCCACCTGAAGGTGCTGATTAACCGTGAATTTGTTCATCCCATGAACTGGATCTACCGTCAGATAGGACCATCAAGGCATAATCAGAAGATGTTTAGCGTAAATTCTTGCCTTGATGGCCCAACCCCTCGGTGATTTTCTCACAAGATGAAAAAAAGTTGACCTGGATGTCCCCATGCGTAATAAATTGTCACGCATGACCATGCATGACAAATTGTGATGCATGGGTACCATTTTCTATCGCATACTGAATGGCGGATGCTTTCCCCCATGGTGTAGGGCGGAGCCTTCCTAAATCCGATCTTAGGGTCACGGTACGAGATCGTCAACGATTATGTCGCCTATGCAATCGTCAACGATACTTTGGTGGAAATCGTTGCCTACACAATCGTTGACGAGGTAATGTGGACATTGTCACTTATGTATTTGTGGAAGACATAGTAGAGGAAAATGTAGTGTATATATAATTAACGACGATGCGGTGAGGGGAACTATCGCTTGTGTGGTCTTCTGTGATTTGGTGGCCATTTGTTCGAAAATTTCGTCAACGATTTGTTAGAGGTATCGTCAGCAAGTCTTCCATGATTGTCTATTGTCTTGTACCCATCGCTTAAGATGTCTTTAAGACATGGCCATCTGGGAATCTTTAAAATTAAACTCTGCCTGCTATTTATATTTCTTTATTACCTTCTTCGTGGATCATAAAACTTCTATTTATTCGCATAATGATCATTCTAGACTCAAGTGTGCAAATATAATTGCCAATATAATCGCCCATACACAAACATATACACACACATGCTTGCGAAACAATAAAACTATTGATGGTTGATTTACTTTAGATCATGCGTTATTTATGTCGTGTAAATTACATACATGTATGTATGCATGGATCAATGGCGTGACAGTGGTTTAGAAGTAATACAAATTCGTAACAATATATATAATAGATTGAAAATTGCTTTTTCGTATAACAGTATTGCTCAACCAAACCATAATATTGATTGGCGACAACCATATAAACAACAATAGTATGTTGTTGTTAGAATATATTCAATCCATCTGCGTGTGACAAAGATAGAAAAAAGAACTACTTCCCAGCGGCCAAAGTTTCACTTACAGAAGCGATGATCCGATGCACACTTGTAAGTCAGTAATGCACACCATCTCATATACGAACCTAGTATACTTTTTCATATACATTGCCGCATTTGTAGAGTGAACGCCCACCACCTGCACACAAAGTAAGCCAGTTAGTGAGGTGTTCATTCAACAAAAGCTCATTACTTCCTAACATACATTGTAAGCTATCAGTAGGCAGCTCGAATACAATCTCGCATACATTATAAGTCGGAAGTAGGCAGCTCGTACATACTGCGCACTTCAGTTTTTTGGGAATATTCCATTAAATAAATTTGTTTTGTTTTTTGTCTACTGCATTCTTTTATTTTTTCCCTAAATGTTTTGTGTTTCTTGTACCTTTTTTAAATTGTTTTCTAGCACGAGTACGAGTAGTCTGACACAGACGGCACACATTTGGTTTACAACTAAAAAATAAAATACATATAAAAGATGAATTCACTTCTCGGAACTCCATATACTACTTTCATACAGGCAGTGTTCGCCGCTGGGATTAATGAATCTAACGAGAAGAACAATTTTTTTTTTTTTACTTCTTTATTTCTTTGCTTTCATATGAAAACGATATAAGTATGTCGTATGAAACCATATGAAAACTACGAGTATATGGGTCAATAAAGATAAAACGACTATCTTTACTAGTTCAACTTGTTTTACTACTCACTGTACATTTAGTTGCATTCTATTCAACCAGCCTTTAAACGATAGAAAAGTGCACATTTGCTTAAAAAGTTGGTTGTATGTGTACTCGTATGTATGTGCAATATAGACATAACGACCATTTTGAAAAATTTTGATATTTTTAGTCATTTATGCACACACACACACACACACACACACACACACACATACATATGTGCATATACTCAAACATGAACATGCATATATCATATTGAAAACAGCAACAACATCATGGTCTACATCCGTTGCTTTACGTTTGTCAGGACCCAGGCTGGTAAAATGTTATAGAAAATGTTTAAGTGTACGTGCATGTGTGAGTGTGAGCTAAAAACGATTTATTGCAATACTATCGTTGAATTTTATGGGTCTGTTTTATTTCTTCTTCTCCTTTTTTTTTCGTTCACTTTTATAAAAATTCCTTTTTTCTGTCATTTTTAGCCAGAGACTTTGTGATGTGCATAAAAATGCAATGCAATATTTCTTTCCAATGCTAGCAAAAATAAAAAAAAAATCGCATATATATGTATATAGTAAATGATTTTTCTAAAAATGCATCTATATTGCAGTTTTTCGTTGTTATTTCTCTACTACTGGCCATCCCTCCTGCACTTTTTTTGTCTTTTTTTGCATAATAGCATTCGCTTTTTTTGGTTCAGTGTTGAATTTTCTGCTTTTATTTTAGTTTTGCTGAAACTCTAGTTGCATTTTATGGCATTACAAAATTTTTCAATTTATATGCAGATGCATGTTGACGCATAATAGACAAAATAATAAAAAATGTTGAAAAAAATTTGTTTAATTTTTACAAAAATTTCTACTGCTGCACTGGGAATTTATAATAAAAACTAACAAAAAAAAAATAGATGGGCTGGAATGCAAACGGAATTTTTTTGTTATAAAAAACTACACATAAAAATGAAATATTGAATACGTCTAGTTTGCGTATACAGGGTATACGAAAAGTTTGATTGTAACTCAGGTTGTTATATAAGATTAGGTTTTTATATAAAAAGTTATTTTATAACTATTAATTTATATGTAAATTATTTCTCAACATATCATTCAGCAAGGTGCCACTTGTCGCACAGCTAACGAAACAGAGTTTTTATTTTAGAGCAAATACAATGGCCGTGTTATCTTACGTTGTTGCAATGTCTACTGGCCGCCACGATCATACGATTTGATGCCGTTGGACTTATTTCTATGTTTAAAAGAAAATTTATACGTTAATAGGCCAGGAACAATGCAAGAGCTAAAATATGACAGAATTCAGCACATTGTATCGCAATTAGAGTCAATGAAAATATAGAGTTATGCCATCGAAGCCGTGGCGATCATTACTTATAGTTACCATAGATCCTTCTATGTTAATAAAAAATATGAAAAATTTTTTTTTTAACTTTTTGTTTCATTTACAATTAACATCGTGCGTTTTATTTGGATCACCTATTAGCTATATATAAAATATACAAAAGACAGCTGAGCTAGTCCCATGCTTGGTAAAGCCGCCTTGGAAATAAACTAAAGTTTCTTTGAAATTTATTAACAATGTCTGCTTGATTTTCTGTTTTGCTCTCCATTGTATTGTGCGAAATTTTCAATATAAATTTGTGCCGGGTTTATTAAAATTATGAAAAACGTAATAAAATAAAACTACAAACACCTGCGGGTATTTGATTTGTTTTTAATGTTTTATTACTCTTGAATATATTTGCATATAAAACTGCTGGCTGTTCTATGTAGTTTTTTCACGAATCTACTTAAATATTAATTTTGTGTTGAAATATTTAAATTTATAGATGTAAAATAATAAAACAAAGTAACAGTTTTCTGTCAATTATATTTAAAAAACAAAAAAAAACTTAATTGTTTGATTCATTAAGTGATTTTCAAAATTAACTCACTAAAAGGTTTAAAACAAAACAAAAATACTTTAAAATAGTGTTTTTGTGTAATTATTTTAAATTTAGATAAATCAAATGGTACTTACAACTCACATAAAATTTTTGGCTGTTCCATACCTATATATATTAAAAAAAAAAAAAAAGATAGGAAAGGAATGCTGACTTTTTCTAAGAGAGCAATAGTAATGAAGAAGACGTCAGGGGAAAACACTCAACAGGCATTAAAGTTTTAATTATACGAAGACAGTTCAGCTCGTTAATTTTATTTCTTGCATTTTAATTGAATCAGCAACACTACCATCGGCAACGTCATTTACAATATGTATAACAGACATTAAAAGCAGTTTACCGAGCGTTTTGAGAAGAAAATGGAAAATACTGGTAGGTAGGCCGCGGGATCGCACAGTGTACCTTAGCTACCTAGCTAACGTGGGTCCTTATCAGTTCCCTTTTTTTTGGCGTGATTAGAAAAGGGGTAGGAGAAGAAGAGGGAGATAGTACATTGAAATAGAAAGTGGGTGATGTAGTGGTTGTGGGATGGGGAAGGGATAGATGTGAAACTGCTTGTTGTGACGTTACGTCCCATTACACTAGCCATCTGCTGCTCCTACGAATAAGAAGCCAGCGCGGTAAATTTGACTGAGGCTAGGCACGATACACTATCGAATGTCCGCTCGCCTAGAAATTACTTTTCTGGTGCCATTTTGGCCATTGCTTGCTAAAATCATGAGTATGTTAATTAGTTTCGCGTGCTGAGTTACCTATGATGAACGTATTAGTAGCATAATCGTAAATACTTTTTCTGCAGCTGTGTTTACCTCATCAGATCATGTTAGTAACAAATTTATTATAATGCCAAGGTTTTTCGTTGACCTGACAATTCATCATCGGCATACATATAAATATTACAGGTAGTAACTCCGTTGGTAAAACATTGATGTAAATTGTAAATAATAGGGGATCCAAATTGAATCCTTGCGGTAACGACAGTTTGTTATTTGAGCAGGCATACTGATACCGATGTTTCCGTTATCAATACACCTATTTGGGAATTTCCACGGCTTTGATTTGTTGAATTTTGGTTGAACTCTATAATTTTTAAGTTAGATTTTTGGTTTTTGTACATTTGTACACCGGACATTGGGTTTTAGTTCAAGTATTTTCTTAAGTTTTTCTTAAGAATGATTTTTTACAACACAAATTTTTGATTGCAGAAGACAAGAAAAATAATAATCAAAACTTTAGCAGGGTTTTGTTTGAACATACATCCTGGCTCGAATGAGGAGTTGAAGAAATCGAATGCATTGGGCTAACAAACATGCTCTTTTCTGCCAGGACAATATTCCACACATGGAGCATGTTTTGTCTTGGTATACACCAAACCAGTGAACTCTGTTCGAGGCATCGAGAGGTAGGAATTCCTTGTTTATTGTAGCAAATAAATCTATAGGAAGCTGCACGGGTTATGTTGTGGAGATCCACAAAGCTTATGGAAGGTTCTTCTTAAGCCTGGAATCCAGGCGCTGGTCATGGTTTAAACTTAAAATCGCAAAATGTGGAACTAGTTTCCCTGATAATTATGGTGCGATGCTGGTTTTCGGGGACTAATAACCCTACGAGGCGTTGTTATCTTTTTTCTATTTTATCTTGCAACAGGTACCAGGTAATGTAAGGAGCCAGAAGTAACGGTTGGTTTGGGGAGCGGGTTATGCTCTTAGTCCAGCCTACCAACTCGTTAAGCCTTGCTTACATTGCTTTCTGGGAAATTGCTTATATGAATGATTAGAAGGCTCAAGGTCTTCAACAAGGGTATTGCCCATATGACAGGCAAACTTATGGCAGAAGTGGCGACCAGTGTGAGCTTTGCGGGTCACAACAACACACAATTTACTTCTGCGGCACAATTTTTCATTGTCACTACAGTGTCAGCATATTGCCAAATCTTACAATATTGTAACATCTGACAACCGTGTGTACATAGCTTAACAAAGACGAAACACCTCAAAATAACTGTAAGCTAATACAGTTATTAAAGCAGACTGTTAATCAATGAGAGCGAGACGCAAAACTCTCGAAAGCCAAACAACAACGGCAAGCCTGATCGCACTTAAAGGCCGTGTCAGATAAAACTTTTACTTCGCTTTGTGCTGCAATTTCGCTTTGACCTCTAAAATAATATATACATACCTCAGTCGTAAAGCAGCTCTGGGCTGGGGAACAGCTCTCGCGTCATCGTAATTATTTCTTAAGTGCGGCCAGGCTTGTTGTTGTTTTTGACCTCTGAGAGTTGTGTGTCTCGCTGTCACTGGTTAACTGTCTACCTTAACTAACTGTATTAGTTTACAGTTTTTGTGAGGTATTTCGGTGTTAACCACGCGGCAACTTCCTATGCGAAGGCATAGGTCGGTACAGTTAGTCACAGCGCCGCAAAAGAAATACTGTTAATACCATCGTGGGCATAAGGTCTACGTTACTCCGCCCATGCTGTGCATCCTATACTTTGCAAATTTATTTGCAACTGTATAGTTAAAAATACAAATACAATATATACATACTTATATGAAAAATATCACATAAAGTACTTTTAACCCAACGTTAAGCGAAAAGTTAGGCAATTTTGATCTTTCTACGCATTGAAGTTTTTCTAACAGCTTTATGAACTAAGAAAACAATTGGAAACAGTTTCAGTAGTTCGTCCAATTTTCTATTATTCTATTATCATAAGAAATAATTATATATAAAAATTAACAACAATTTGTTAAGATAAATAAACAAATCGTGAGCGTGGCCAAAGTTTTTATTCTGCCATACATCTGTTGCTTTGCGCTTTTCTGTTAAAGTTTTAAACGTTACGCAAAGCGACAAAGTTTAAAAATTACGATGACGCGAGAGCTGTTCTCCAGCCCAGACTAGTAATAATTTATTTAGATTATTGGAATATAAAGTTAATAACTTAAGAATATCTTTCAAAGGTTTCCAATTCTATTGATGGCTAAAGTAGCTCCTATGAAATGTCGACATATAGGCAGCTAGGAAACAAAGAAAACTACTTGTGTATAATATTTTGGTTGGTATCAATATTTTTTTTTTTTTTTTATATTGGACCAGTACTCAGGGGATGACCCCTACATATGCAATGAATTGTACCAGAACTAGGAAAAGAGGTTTTGAGGAGGGGGAAAGAGGGAGTAGTGTTTGTGAACATTTGACTTGAACCTTCCAACGTTATAACAGACAGGAAACACTTCTGCAGCCAACTTGTTCCACAGACGAAGCGTGCGGCTGAAAAACGAATTCTCTCTGTAATGCATAGTACGATTCCCCGGACAATTGACCACAAATGGATGAGCTCTAGACGATGAACGCGTGCTACGTAAAAATGTGCGAGTTTCGGGAACAAGATCCCTAATCTCGTCAGAACAAAATCCATTGTAGTAACGATAGAACAGAGTAACGCACCCCACACTGCGTCGATGCTCCAGTGAATCAATAGAGTTGGATCCCCTACTGTCACTGATAAGCTTCTTCGCCCTCTCCTGCACACGGTCGAGTAACCCCAAAATAGACTTTGAGGCACCGTCCCAAACATGAGAGTTGTATTCCATTTTCGGTCGGATGTAGGTGGTATAAATAGTAAGGAGATCGGATGGAGTGAAGTACATCTTACACCGTTTCAAAAAACCGAGACACTTGAATGCTTCTTTAGAGACATGGAAAATGTGTTCTGTCCAGCGAACGTCACCCTGTATCTTCATTCCAAGAACTCCAAGAGCATCCGATTCTACAATATTTATACCATCCATGAGTACAGATGAAGCGGCACTTGCGGTCATTTGTTTGTGTGTTAATAAACAACACTGGGTCTTACGAGCGTTAAAGGTGACCCTGTTTTTACGACCTTATTCGGAGATTAATAGAAGATCACTATTCAGCGAATCGTTCATATTTAGCCTCTTGGCAGTGATCTCTGATAGGCTGGGCCTATGGCCAAAAGAGTACGAGTGACAAATGCCGCTGTCATCTGCGAAAGAGTTGATAAGGTTAGAAGTTTGATAGAGAAGGTCGTTGAGGAAAATAAGAAATAGAGCAGGAGAAAGAACGGAGCCTTGCGGTACCCCTGAATTAATCTTGAACTCGTTTGATGAGACCCCATCTATAACATATCGTATAGTGCGGTCTCTGAGAAAGCTCGATATAAACCGAGAGAAATCGTTACCGACACCAAAAGCAGTAAGTTTTGCCAGTAGTGCACCATGCCACACTCTGTCAAACGCTTCGGAAATATCTAGAGCCACCACCTTGCTTTCACCAAAATTATTATTATTAGAAACTAATAAATATTAGAAGCTAATAAAGACAATAAACTCAATTGGTTAAATTTTTATGTTTTTATATTTTTATATTAAAAAAAAAAAATTCCAAAAAAGTATTATTTTTGATTTTGACTATATCGTTCCGAGTAGTATTTATATATTATTCCTGGCATACAATTATGCCTTTAATCCCGTTTTACAGATCAAAAAGTTTCCAGTTTATAAATAAAACTTAAATATAGATTTATGAGAGAGAAATGTTTGTTCATCAAAACACAACATCTTGTTTTTGTAAATAAAGTTCAGCCAAGACGTGGCCTTTTCACGCTCAAATTCCGGTATTGAGTTTTTTTTATGGAAACCTTCCGACGTACTCGTTTGTACAACGTGCCAGTATTATTTTAAAGTATGAGAATTAAAATTCCTTGTACGTGATGAAACGGGAAGAAAAGAAAGTAGACGACGATGATGATGATGATGCCGCTGATAGCTGCATTGTGGATTCTTGATATTTTTACTCTTTGCAGTCTTATGGCTGTTACAACAACTGCAGGTCCACTAAATAAGAAGGATGTTTATAAATGTATGTTGAATTAAAGAATCGTACGAGTGGATTTTCATGCAGTTTCTTTGCTGGTTTTTGTTACCAATTTCTACAACATATTTTTCAGATGCATAAAGGCACACACACCTACACACACATTTGTGTTTCAGAAAGAAAAAAGGAAAAAAGCAAGAACTTTTCTTTTCGTTTTTCCTGTGCATTGCAACAAAAAGCACATTTCACTCATACTCCAAATATCTTGTGTTGCACTGCTTTTTTGATTTCATTTCTGTTCGCTTTTCTTCTTCTTCTTCTTTTTGTTAATGTTTGTTGATGATGTTGCGTTACTAAAATAAAAATGTCTTTGATTTGTTGCTTGTATTATTTCTTTGAAATCAAAAAGAAAAAACGAAAAAAAAGTTCGTCCTTTTTGCTGCAATACTGTGCATGCAGATGAGTATTTGTGCAGCTCCTGAACTTGCAAGGGAATTGATGGTACTCGTACGTTCCCATTTTGGTTTTGTTGCTTTATTTGAATTTTTGCAAAAAGTTTTTGTTATTCGTGACGTTTCTGCTGTTTCGTTATTTTCTGTTCTTATTGGTGTCAGTTTTTGTTGCCAGTAATTTTAGTCTTTGTTTTTTAAACTTTATTTGAAATTTTGTTTTTAGTTTTATTTGCTGCACTCGCATTCATATTGCATGCATTTGCGCAGGAAATTTGTCTTGTTTTGTATGGCAAAAAGTGTTGTATGGTATGAAATATTGTTTTTTTCTTTTTCACTTTACTTGAATTTTATGCAAATAAAATGCAGGATATTTGTATGCACAAGGAAAAAGTACAGTAAATACAAAACTTTTCTTAAACGAATGGAGAATGAATACAAATTGTATTAAGAACTTTAGTTGAAAACAAAGTTTTTTCTTTGTTTCTGTGAGTACGAATAAATGAATATTACACTATGCAACAGCTTAACTTGGCCACAGTAAGCACAAGATTAATTTTAGCGCCTTAGTGCATGAGCCAGTCTATCGCTTGTAGATGCAGTATTTCCGAAAAAAAAACTTTTTAGATTCATGTTTGAAACAAATTTTTTGTTATGCTTTTAAGCTACTTTTTTAATTAAGTTACCTAGAAAAAACGAGTTCATGCGTATTAAATATTCTAGACAGTGATATGGGTATGCACGCATGTATTCTAGTGCTTTGTGTGTGGTTGTGTACAATACTCTCGTGTGTATAAGTACAAGTAATACACATACTGGCTACAAAGTAATCATGTATGAATGAATATATTTTGCGTATAAGTAATGGGTATATCCAAGGGTAAAAACTTAGATATACTTTTTTTATGAGTACTCATTGTCAGTCTATGATGCATATGTATATTCTGAAGAAGAACTCATTGTGTTCTCAAGAAGAACTCATTGTAAAAAAAAAAAAAATAAGATAATGGTTTCACTTTTTCTGGACTTTTGTCGAATTTCTGTAATACTACTTTAAGTAAATTATTTTCGGTATTGTTGCAAAAAAAAAAAAATAATAGTGGTTTTCATGCAATAATTATTTATACAATCATTTTTTTATTATCTTTTTTAATTTATGATTTCCTTTACTGGTCCCGATTGAAACAATATTTTAACTGATTTAGTAAATTTCGTTAATGAATATAAAAAATAATTACGTGTACATCATATGTACGGTATTAACTAATTAGTTGCGAGTTCGAGTCCAACTTCAGTCAAGAAGAAGGATTATTTTTAACTATAACAATAATTGCTGTGTAACAATAAGACCAAAGAAGAACAGAAAAAATAATTGAATACCATTAGCTGGGCGACAACTAGCTGTTTCATAGTCGCTACACTACTCATCAGAACCCACTGGGATTCAAACTCGGGATCATGTGAAGATGATGTATTTTTAACACGGCCGCTTAACAAAGGAAAAGAAAGGAAAAACTTGAACTAAAACTCGATGTACAAACCAAAAAATTTTTAATTTAAAAATTATAAAGTTCAACAAAAATTTAACAAATTAATATTTACATCTCTGGGTACGGAGAATATTAGAATACAGAAATATGTATGTTAATAAATAAAAAATAAATACCGTTCTAGTTCTGTACAAACAATGCGGGCAATTAACAAAAATGCATATGTGACTCAATATGAGATGAATATAAAGGGTGGTTAAATTTCAAGGGCCGATGTTGATATTGAATAAAACACAAACTATTTAGGAAATTATTGTAATTTTATTTTATTATGATATATTGGTATTATTCAATTATGTATGGAACAAAATATCGGCCAAATGGGCGCCGCGACCACGGCGGCACACCTCCATCCGATGGTCCAAATTTTCGATGACCCTGAGGCATAATGGAGGTTCTATGCCGTTAATGTGCCGAATTATCTCATCCTTTAGCTGTTGAATTGTTGCTCGCTTATCAACGTACACCTTTTCTTTCAAATAACCCCAAAGAAAAAAGTCCAACGGTGTCAAATCACATGATCTTGGCAGCCAATTGACATCGCCATTACGTGAGATAACACGGCCATTGAATTTGTTGCGCAAAAGAGCAATTGTTTCGTTAGCTGTGTGGCAAGTGGCACCGTCCTACTGAAACCACATATCGTCTACATCCATATCTTCCAATTCGGGGCATAAAAAGTTCGTTATCATCTCACGATAGCGAACACCATTCACAGTAACTGCCTGACCGGCCTCATTTTGGAACAAATACGTCCCGATGATGCCGCAAGCACATAAACCGCACCAAACAGTCACTCTTTTGCGGTTTGTGGCATTGGTTTTTCGACAGTCACTCTTGGATTCTCATTCGCCCAAATGCGGCAATTCTGTTTATTGACGAATCCACTGAGGTGAAAATGTGCCTCATCACTGAAGATGATTTTCTTCGAAAATTGATCATCCACTGTTGCCATTTCTTGCCACCATTCTGCCCATTCACGACGTTTGGAATGGTCAAGAGGCTTTAGTTCTTGAGCCAATTGCACCTTGTAAGCGTGTAAATGCAAGTCTTTATGCATAATGTTCATCAACGACGAGCGTGAGAGATGCAATTGTTAGGTACGACGACGAGTTCAGGTGGACGGCTCTTCAGCCACACTATCGCGAACAGCAGCAATATTTTCTGCAGTACGAGCTGTACGAGCATGCACTGGTGTTCTCACATCTTCTACAGACCCGGTTTGCTCGAATTTTTCCACGATTTTTGCGATTGTACGCACATTTGGACGATCAAATTGTCCAAAAAAATCGCGAAGTGCACGATATGCATTTTGATTTGAAAGTCCATTTTCATAATAAGTCTGGCTAACTTTAACACGTTGTTGGATTGTGTATCTCTCCATGGTTCAAATTGAATAAGTCTGAAATAGAGAAATGTCAAATAAAATTCGGAAAAAAACTTGGCGTTTAGGTGTGGTTCACATTCAACATCGGCCCTTGAAATTTAACCACCCATTAGATAGAAAATAATTAAATGCTCGGTGGCTTAGTGGTTAAAGCAGTAGATCATGATACGTCATGACCCGAGTTCAAATCCCAGTGGGTGCTGATGAGTAGTGTAGCGACTACGAAACAGCTAGTTGTCCCCCAGCTAAAGATTTGATGATTATTTTTCTTGTCTCCTTCAATCAATAATTATTGATCACAGCAAATTTGTATTGTAAAAAAATCCTTCTTAAGGAAAAAAAAACTTAAGAAAGGAAAAATTTGAACTAAACCCGATATACAAACCAAAAAATTTTTATTTGAAAGTAGGTAGCTCTTATCAAAACCACTAGCTTTTTGAAATGTTTTCCTTACTCATTTTCCGCGTTATGAAAACTTTAGCAATTTGTTTTTTTTATATAACATTCATCTTTCTTTGCTTCTTTAAAAGGAAAATAAAACTTGCAAAAGTATTAATAACTGCAATAAGAAAAAGTGCAAGTTTTGTCTGCCAAAAAGAATAAAAATATATCAGCAAAAAAAAAAGTTTAAAAAATTGCGCATAAAACTCTCCAAGTATGCCATAAAATCTTGCGCCTCCCCCCCATCACTCACCTACTGCCATTTTTTGCAACACGCCATATGAAACAGTAGCAAAATAGACAAATTCAAACTAAATCTACCAAGAAAAAATGAGTGCCATCTTCACTGCTCACACCAAAATGTTGGTTGCATGAATGCAGGCAGCATAATGCTGCAATTTTTTTTAAGGCTGCTTGCTGTCATTGTTGATTTCGGCGAAAGATATTTTATACGGTTGTAATGATGTTTTGGATTTTTTGTTGAATGATATTTTCGTAGACCAGTTCTGTAGAAGAACAGTAATGCAAAACAGTATTTGTCGGAGGAGAGATTTATGAAGCAGTGAATTAAAAACTAAAGTCTTTTACATACGAATAGATGTGAATAATAAATTAAGAAACATGTCATCACTTCAGTTTTTGTGTATATATAGAATCTGTAGGCCAACAGACCCCGCTTGAGTCCATAACTTACCAACTTCTTGTAAACCTGAGCTTAAGCTTAATGGTTGTGCTAAGCTGCAATTCCTAGCAGTAAGAGATTAATAATATATTTTACGTGTGTAATAATGATAAATAGTCGAACTTAGTTTTTAATATTTCCAATGTTATATGATGGGTTGGTATCATACGTCTGGCTCAAGTTCAATCCCGGCTTTAGCCAAGAAATATTTTTATTTTTAATTATAACAATAATTGCCGCGATCAATAACTCTTGATCATAGAAGACGGGAAAAAATAATTGAATACACTAAAGCTGGGGCACAACTAGCTGCTTCGCAGTCGCTTCACTGCTCATCAGCACCCACTAGAATTCGAACTCAGTATCATGTAAACATGATGTGTTTTCAATACGGCCCTGAACCAACAAAATATTTCTTGACTAAAGCCGGGATTGAACTTGAGCCACACGAATG
The DNA here is from genome assembly GCA_914767995.1 of Thecocarcelia acutangulata. NCBI lineage: Eukaryota > Metazoa > Arthropoda > Insecta > Diptera > Tachinidae > Thecocarcelia > Thecocarcelia acutangulata. Next base: position 29,477,666 of record OU612094.1, on the reverse strand, counting down.
ATACCTTCATACAATATAAGTAATATATTTTACTCCCTGACCGTTGAATATATTGTAGATGCTTTGAAGGCGGGTTAACTTAAAAACCCCATTAACAGAATATTCTATGGTGTGATATGCTAGAGAAATATCTGGCTCAAGTTCAAACCTGGCGTTCGCCAAGAATTATTTTGTTGGTTAAGGGCTAATTTTTTAATTGTAACAATAATTGCCGCGATCAATAACTCTTGCTCAAAGAAGGCAGTAAAAAATAATTGAATACACTAATGCTGGAGGACAACTAGCTGTTTCGCAGTCGCTACACTGATCATCAGTACCCACTAGGATTCGAGCAGTGTGGCGACTGCAAACCAGCTAGTTGTCTCCCAGCATAGTGTATTCAATTATTGGTTCTTGTCCTCTTTCATCAAGAGGTATTAATCGCGGCAATTATTGTTATAATTAAAAAATAAAAATAATTCTTGGCGAAAGCCAGGTTTGAACTTGAGCCAGACGAATAGTACCATCATATAATATTAGAAATATTCAATAAGTTCGACTATTTATCATGTTAATTTTTCTTCTTTTTGTGATTTTGGTTTAGTTCATATATAATTTTACCAACAAATTTTGTTTTTAATTTATTTAACTGGTTTCCTTAAAATAGTAACAATTTGTATTATTGGAAAACGGGTTTAAGTAAAAATTTATTAATCGATCGCCCTAGTACGAGTATTGATCAAAGACCGTTCCTTTGTCTCAGAGAAAATTATCAATAACTTTAGCTCCCAGTATTAACAACTTGGCTTCCATCATTAACCAAATATATGAAACACCTCAAGTATTTTTATTCTCTGGTCATCTAAAATCCAAAGATTGATCGCCCTATAACTTTAAACAATTGACATTAGTACGAGTACATGTCATAATTTGGCTTATTTGGGAGCATCTTTTTTTATAACGTCTTCCAAAAAATGTAATACAGTTTACTCGGGAAGTCTACTAAACTTTTTATGAGCTTAAACCTTCAGCAAATAATATTTAATATCCGTTGTCTCTAAACCCACCACTTCAATGGTCGCTGACAGATCTCTTACTCCTTTCGCTACAAAGATGAATACTTCAGACTTTTCCGCCAAACAACAGGATTAAAGGTTTTAATTGTTTTCTTTTTAACAAGTTATTCAAATATTTTTCTTTTCTTTTCAGAATCGAATCTTATTTCTTGTCACGCACTCTTTTCACTTGGTTTCTTAGCATAAAAAAAAATTACAAAAACTAAAAGAGATAAACTGGCAGCACCGCATTTCAGAGATTTTTTTATATTTATTTTTGAAGTACATAGGTGTACAACTTTGCTTCCGCCGTTTTTTTCCGAAATTCGAGGCTTAATTGTAAAAAAACGGGTTATACAAGGTGGCGCACAAGTAATCCTCCTATCAGAAAATGCTATAAATTTTGCGATTGGCCCCTAGTGTCAGTTCTGTTTTGACATTTGTGTAGTAAACACATGCAAAATACACGTTAATAAAGAATATTACGCTGCACTGCTCCAGAAAGCGGAATATTGGTGACTATTTATTTGACCAATAATCGGTCGGTGACTTTGGTTGACGTGAATTTCGTCGCAGATTTCCTGGCCGTCCAACGCCTACTGGTGAAACACTGCGACGTTTGCCACTCACCTCGAAGAGAGTGGTATAATACAAGATGCTGCCAGGCGTGGCAGACCCCGGAGTAGCCATTCTGCAGAGAATATTGCTGCTGTAGCCGAGGATTTAATGCAAGCGCCGTCGACATCGACCAGACGACGTGCCACGCAAATGGGTTTCAGTCCACGGTCTTTACAGCTAATTTTGGTACAAGATTTGAAGATGTTTCTGTACAAAGTCCAGACAGTGCATCAGCTGTTAGCTGCTAAGCCGCCAATCGCGTCTAACATACGCGCAAGAGGAAGATGATTTTTCATCAAAAATAATCATGAGTGATGAGGCCCATTTCCATCTTAGCGGGTACGTAAATAAGCAAAATTTACGCTTCTAGGGCACTGAAAATCTGCGTGTAACCCACGAAGAGCCATTACACCCGCTCAAAGTCACTGTATGGTATGCTGTTTTCGCTGGAGGAGTCATCGGAAATTTTTTCTTCGAAGACGTCGCAGGCCAAACTGTTACTGTGAATGGTGAGCACTACAGAGCAATGATCCACGAATTCTTTTTGTCGCAACTTGATGAATTGGGATTGGCAAACATGTGGCTTCAACAGGACGGTGCTACGGCACACACTGCACGTGCCACAATCGATATGCTGAAGGATGCATTTCCCGGGCGCCTAATATCCCGTTTGGGCGATTTGTACTCGCCAGCAAGATCGCCTGATGTGACCGCTGCAGACTTCTTTTTGTGGAGCTTTTTAAAGTCGCGGGTTTATGTCAACAAGCGTCAGACTCTTGCAGCTCTTAAAGACAATATCCGTCAAGAATGTGAGGACCTATCGCCGGAAGTTTTGGCCAATGTGATGGAAAATGACAATCAACTGCGGCGGCGGCCACTTACATGACATCATATTCTCGACTTGATGTAAAAAATTAAAAGGCCAAATAAAAATAATCCACAAGAAGAATCAAAGTTTTTTTTTATATTACAGCCAAAAAAAACATCAGAAGGTTATTTTTGCGCCACCCTGTATATGTATGACTCAAAGTATTTTTCATCGCTGGCCACTACTTTCTCATATAAAGAAACGTACAAATCCCGCGTCAAATTGTAAACTTCTTCATAAGATCGGAAGTGCTGGTCAGGCAAGCCATGAGCTAGTGATAGAAGTGAGTGATAGTCCAAGAAAGCAACGTCTGAAAAATACGGCGGGTGCTGTAGGATTTCCCATTTCAAAGTTTCTAAACATGGTTTGATTACTTTCGCAATATAGGGTCTGATATGTTCTTTCAATTTAATTTAACACGCACTTGTTCTCGGCTACTGCATAACTAAAATCATGTCTTCATTATCAAAAAACTTAAGCCTAGCTTTCATGTAGTATAACAGTATATATGTAGTTACAAACAAAAGGGTAAATAATAATTATCGCTAAATAAGAAAAACTTTTTTACTAATTCCAGAGATGGAACATACATATCAGGGTCGAGCATTGTCATATCATGCTGTAACGACAGTTACCAATATAAAAAAAGAAATTCGTTGATCAAAGATGGGTGTTTTAGCTACTTGATTGGTTGTGCATTATAGAAATTTCCCCATATTCCATAAGGCGTCATCGTCGTCACATGAAGTCGACACAAACATTTTTTCATTTATTTACTCGTTGCCAAAAACAATTAAATGTTGTCGAAATCACCGAAGGCCTATCAAAAAATACATAATTGCTGTCGAAGACGGATTTGTAACCGAGTGTTTTTTGATGTCGTGTTGATGTGACGACGATCACGCCACTTGGAGTATGGAGGATTGTATTTCTTTTTTATTTTTCATGTAGTAACAATTTTGTTCTCTCTGTAGTCTCCCGAGGATCTGTTGCCTATACAACAGATACCAGTATTGTAAGGAACCAGTGGTGACGGTTTGACGGGTGAGTTGGTTTAAGGGCTGATGCTCGGGTGGTGGGCTTCGGCCTACCAACTCATTAAGCCTTGTCCTCCATTGATTGCTGGGAAATTGCATACATGAGGGATTAGAAAGCCCGAACTCCTCAACAATAAGTTGTTCATATGACCGCAATCATATGACAAGAATTGCTACCTGTGTGAGCCTAGCAAGCCACACGGGGCGGTGGTGAAATCATTTTCACAGTTGTATTAAGAGCTGTTAAAATCGACTGATACAACGCGATCATTATCAAACGCAATTGATTCATTTGAAGCGATCATTGAAAGAAAAACGCCCGCAATACAACGACAGACATTACAAGGTTATTTTATAAACAAAACGAAAAAAATGAAATTATAGAAATGTTCATAAGTACACCCGAGCATCAGCCCTTAAACCAACTCACCCGTCAAACCGTCACCACTGGTTCCTTACAATACTGGTATCTGTTGTATAGGCAACAGATCCTCGGGAGATTGTTAGCCCTCGAAAAAAGCCATCACCAAACAATTATCAAGGATACTAACACTCCCTTCCTGCGTTTCAGGTTTCAACCACAGCCAGAACGTTTTAGCCAAGATAGGCACCTCAACCATGATCAGGCCGGGTCGAACCGCAAGCAGAACTTCCCGGGGGCCATGCTGATCCCCGTTCTGCCAATTTATACCCTTGGTAAGGGTTTCGGAAGCCAACACAACATAAGTCATGTGGCTTCCTAGAGTTTTGTTTGCCGCACCAAACGAGAGACCCCTTCCCCTCTTTTCTCCGAAAAACAGAGCGCCTGAGTTAGGGGGGTAGCTCTTAATACAGTAAGTCGAGCTGGTCGCACCAAATACTGAGCATGACCTCGTAGCCGTAAAAGTTCGGTTTGGCCTTCGGCGTAGAAGCACGGCCGCGATATTCCCATGTTTTACTGGTTTTGGGATTACCGTAATGAACTAGTTTTTCGTCTTCAGTCACAATCCCTTTCGTCTTTGCCTTGCAAGCAAATGATCACAATCCAAGAAATGGCGTTCAACATCTTTCGGTTTCATCTCAATACAGCACTTCATTTGCCTGTTTCTGAATCATTTCCATGACTTTTAGGCGTTTTGAAATGGCTTGGTACAACACTTCCAACGATTCTCCAATTCTGCATTTTCGAAAACAATCTTTATACCACCGCCATGTTGGTCTTTGTCGTTAAAATCACCCTTCTTTCAGTAACAGCAGTTTTACCACAAGTATTCATTCTAAAGCAGAAAATTAAAGCCTCCCGCATCAGCTATCTAGTGCAAATGCGCTACAGCCATCTTATACAAAACGGCGGAAGTAAAGTTGTACACCTAATGGTAGATGAAAACGCATAGACTTTTTGAGTGTATAAGTGACAGAGTGAGTGTCATATTGCAATTTTTCTTTATGGTTATTGCTTGCAATGGTAATAAAGACGATGATGATGATGATAATGATTAAGCTGGCAAAGATGATAATGATGACGTTGGTGCCAATGACGACCGTTACAAACATAAAAAAGAAATTCGTCGATCAGGGGTGGGTGTTTTAACTACTTGATTGTTTGTGTATTATAGAAATTCTGTTTCTTTTTTATTTTGCCCTGCACGTAGCAACAATTTTGTTCTCTCTGTAGTCACCTATATGCACTTCCTATGCACTGTTTTGAGTCTTATGAACATTTCAATAATTGCATTTTTTTTTCGTTTTGTTTTGTTTGTAACGGTGAGAAATGGTTTGGTTTTGCCGAAAAAGAAATTTGCTGAAAAAAGTTTGATGGCAACCATCAAAAAAAAAAAAAAAGTAGAGAAGTGAGTTTTTTTTCCTCTAGTCTTGAAAAAATAGTATTTTTATTTTTAGAAAAAGAATGTTCGCCGCGCTGGGAGGAGGTTCTTCGTTATTTTCGTTTTCAACATGTTCATGTTAAAAATAAAGGATAAGGAAAGTTTTCGAGTTTGATTTTGCTTTTTTGACAACAAAAAAATGTTACTACACATAAAATGCATTTGCATAAAGAGAAATGCTTAAGCTTTGCCTGCTGTCACAGAGCAGTTCGGCGAATAATTTTTTAGTCAACAAAAAAATTGCTTTTTCATTTCTTAATTAAATGCATTTAATGGCACAATCTTGTTGAGTTGTGTAGGAAGGATGTTAAAAGGTTATCTTAGGGATTTTTAGCAATTGAAGTGTACATACCTCGGGCTTACAATATTTTAGCATTCAGCGTTTGACAACGTTTCCAGAATGAAGATTTGAACATATTTGAAGTAAAATAAAATTTTAAAATTTTTTCTTAAAAATTAAGATTTTTCTATTTAGAATTATAATAAACTAGCTGACTCTGCAAACGTTGTTCTGTCTTCAAATTTTGCTTATCTAGATATAGTCTGGGCTGGGCAGTATTTGAAATACGTATTTGATATACAAATATGTACGTATTTTGTATATGTTTTTCAAATACTCGCCCTGAAAGTATTCAGTACTTTGTATTTAAAATACATAACTTATAAGCATTTTGTATTTTGTATTTCAAATACATGTGACTCACAAATACATTTTCACAAAAAACAATTATTTATTATAATATATTGAAAATAAGTTGTTTCACAAAAAAAGCGGAAAACGCTAGAAACTGCGACCATTAAAACTAAGTTTGTGAAATGTTTGTGAGCTCATTTCGGATGAGCTCAGATTTAGATCTGTAAAATTGCAGAAAGGGCCAGGACGACGAATTTTCAAGATGTGAATGTCCTTATTTTCACAAACTATCAGTCCGATATGAATAATAGTAGGATTAACTTAGTATTTTGTTAGCTTCAGCATATAGAACTCCGTGTAAACGAAATGAATGCATATCCATTGTTTAATTTTTCTTTTCCTGTGTTGCGCAGATAGTTAAACTTTTACATAATAAGAAATTTGTAAAAGCGGCCGCCTTTTCCTTCAGCTTTTGTAGAAAAGTTGTACGAAATGGTTGACTTTTAAAAATCAATAAGAGGAGACGGCGACTTTGTTGCGGCCATTTGACTCGCCATATGAAGTCCACAAAATACAAATACGAGTAGTTTTTATTGCCATTTCTTTACTAGACTTTTTCCTTTAAATTTTGCTTTTAATTTTTCCACAAGGACATATTTTTATTCCATTCTATAAATTCGAACAAATCAACTATTTCTTGATATATTTTGTGTGGTTTTTTTTTTGCCACTTCACTCCCCAAAATGTTCACTAAAATGACAAAATTCAGCATTACACAACACAAGCGGTTTGCCAATCATCAACATTTTTATTCGAATATCAAAAATTTATTGATGCAATCAAGAAAAAACGACCACATTTGGAGAAGAAAAAAATGCTCTTTCTTCAAGGCAACATCATACAGCATTAGATCGAGCCTAAAACTAAAAAGTTGGTCATCAATCTTATAGTCCAGATTTAACTTCTAGTGACTGTTTCCAAACTTGAAAGAAAGGCTCACAGAAAAAAAATTCATCTTGGGGGTTCCCAAGATCGTGTTATTCAGATGGCATAAAAAAGTTGGAATATCGTCTTACTAAATGTATTGAGCTAAAAAGAGACTATGTTGAGAATTAAATGGTTTTTGAAAAAAAAATTTTTTGTTTCTACTTTAATATCAAGTTCTTGGAATGGAAATACAGTATAATGTTCGGAATGAATACATTTTTCATGTCTCTGAAACGGTGTTACAGGTACCCTACTACATCCGGCCCAAAATAGAATACAACTCTGTTTGGGCCGGTGCCTCAAAGTCTATATTTGGGTTACTCGACCAAAGGAGGGCGAAGAAACTTACCGGTGACTCACTATAGCAGCGATGCAGTGCAGGGTGCGTCACTCTGTTCTACCGTTACTTTAGTCCAATGGATTTTGCTCTGACGAGATAGGGGATCTAATTTTCGAGACCCGCACATTTTTACGTATCACGCATTCATTGTCCAGACCTCATACATTTGTGTTCGATTGGCCGCGGAATCGTACAACGCATTACAGAGAGACTTCGCTTCTCAGCCATATGCTTCGGCTATGGAATAAGTTGCCTGTAGACGCGTTTCTGCTATAACGTTGGAAAGTTCAAGTCAAATGCTCACAAACACCACTCCCTCTTTCATCCTACTTATAGCCTATTTTCCTAGTTTTGGTACAGTGCACTGCACATGTAGGGGTTATACCTAGAGTACTGGTTCAAGATAATAATAAAAAAACGGAAAACTTGTAGCTAAATCAATAAAATGGTCACGCTGTCAGTAGGGGACGCAAGATAAAATTGTTAATGTTTTTTTTATTATTATTTTTATGATTTTGCTGCAAATAAATTACTATCTTTGCGTAATATATGTAATGAATGTGATGAATGTTTGTCACGAATTTGAATGTACTCGTATATACGAATGTTTGTGTGATTTATGCAAAAACATAAATGTATCTGCAAACTTGGAACACAAATATGCTGTGTTGAAAATTTTTCTAAATTGAAAAACTTTTCTTCTAAATCAAGTCAAAACATTCCTTTTGTTCATTGACATTTTTCTAAACTTCTGCTAACAGTTTTATTTTTCTACCATAAAAATACATTTAAAGCTTTTAGAAATAATTGTATTTTGGAGTCATATGTATATATTTTTTTTTTTTTTTGTTTCTTCATCCTAGAATTTTATTTGCATTTAAATTATGCTGAATTTCATTTCAATTATTTTAATTGAAAACTTTTATTTGTTATTTTAATGCTTTGTTTTTATTTGCAGGCGGTTTTTTTTCGGTCATACGAAAGAATATTTACAACATTTTGTGGCTTGTTTGTCTAATGGAAATATAAAAATGAAGAGAGAGAGAGAGAGAGAAAAAAAACAATAAAAACTATAAAACTAAACTTTATTAGTTAATAGTTGAAAGTTTTTGCTTCTTTTATTGGACATTTGTGACACATACGAAATGAGTTTTTTTTTTTTTGTTTGGCGAGCCGAGAGAGAACCAGTAAACGGAAAAACCAGAATCAGCAGAGTGTTGAGCAGGTAATATCGAGTTCAAAATTATAATAAAATGCTTTAAAACAAAATAATTTAGAATTGTTAATTTTTTGCATGTAGGAAAAAATCAGGAAACTTTAGTACAACAAGTTCTCAAACAAATCGCAGTTTGTTATCTTAATGTGATATTTCCACAATACAAGTTAATTCATCAAAAGACAGATTTTTTCTTATTCTCACCTGCTGCTAACTCGTTTTCACTTTAGACCAGAAGTGCCCAAGCCCTATGCGCTTGGTGGTGTTCTTTTTTTTTATCTGGGACCGGTACCTCGGGGGTGGCGCCAACATATGCAGCGCATTGTACTGGAACTAAGAAAATAGGTTATGATGAGGAGGAAAGAGAAAGTAGTTCGTGGAGGTTTAACTTTAACAATAACAATACGAAAGACTAAAACAAACTCTATTGCAGCATTAAACATGTTGAAACTATATTAGCTAAAACTGATCAGTGCCCAGTGTATATACCTTCGACATTGCTCAGACTAGCAAAATTTATTCCAGCACCTTCCACATTACGAGGTAATGAAATGTATTAAAAAGAAAAAAAAATATATATTAATTATGCACATACATATAAAGAAAACACGGACAACGGTGGAAGAATACAAAAAAAGAAGAAACACGTGTACACATATTGCTACCTGTTCCGGGGCACTTTGGCTTCATACGAAAATAATAATGAACATACACATATAGAAAATACGGACAAAAGACGTGTGCAAATGATGAGAGACAAAACACTACCCTTTGTAAAAGCACTTAGCTTTAGACTGTGCGCTTTAATATACACATGTGTGCGCACACACACAAGTGCGAAGCAACAACACTATCGTATGCTTTGCTTATTAAATAAAATTAGTTTTTCCTTAAATGTACTGGTGTTTGCTCTTCCATATAGAACATTTGGGCACCCCTGCCACAGACTAATAACCCTTGGCCAACGTTTCTAACCATTTTTGGGGCTTTTTATTTGTGCGAAAAATTCTTCTGTCGGTGCGTGGTGCGTTTTTTACATATTGGAGGCACCAAAACAAATTGATTTAACTTTTTGTTTGAATGTGAGAAAAAAGTATTCATGTGGCCAAAATTTTTACATTTCATTTTGCACATCACAATCAGAACATGGAGTTATAGTGTGGAAAATGCACCAAAGGAAAGGAAAAACTTGAACTAAAAACCTGTTGTACATATGTACAAACCAAACAATTTTTAATTTAAAAAATTATAAAAGTTCAACAAAAATTTAACAAACCATATTATCGTCGATTTTAGATCTTATGTCCTTCTACCCTTCATGAAACCAGATTATTTTGCTGAAATCAAGTTCTTGTTGTTCAAATATTCGTTTATTTGTTTAGAAATAAGGTTTTCAAGCACCTTAGATAAATACGGGAGAATATATGAGTATGTAAGTTGAAAATTTTAGTTGTCCTTAAAATGAGCTAGAAATTTAATAAACTATTTAGAAAGAAAAACAAAACGGAGTGCAATGAGTGAAGAACTTTTAAGAAGCATAGACAGTAAAGAAAGGTCCAAATAGTAATCAAACCTAACGCATAAAGAACAAAGAGTTGACAATCTTTTCTTTTTCACTGGTTTGTGGATAATTGTAACCAAATGCAGATTTTTGACGACTTCTGCCAGTACAGCCAAAACCTTCGTGAAACCCCTTTTTGCATTTAAACCATTCAAAAAACTTATTTCATTTCATATAAAATCTCTTTTGACAAGTCGCTTGCTGGTGTTGTGGAGGCATCACTTAAATATAAAGAAAAACAAAATCTGCCAAACAAAATATATAAAACGATTAAACAGAAACTAGTAGGCATTATACAGAGACAAAATTAACAAATATTTGCAGATGCAATTAAGCATACAATACACGGCCAACACTATCATCCTGGTCTTAAACAAATACTATAACAAATTACACACATTTAAACATTTCAACATTTAACTAACACTTTTACAGCCTCAATTATTGAAACAAAAAAAAAACAAAAATCATCTTAAAACTTGGGAAGCATTTCAATGCTCGTGAAAATTTCTGCTGTTTTTTTTTTATTACTCGTACGCTGAAAATGAAATTTGGAAAAAAGAAACCCCAATATTAATACTTTTCATTAGACAACACAGGTTTAACAGCAAGCAAAAATTAAATTATCAAAATATATGTTTTTCCGGAGAATTTGCATTGTATTTAAATTTATGCAGCAAATGCACTTTTTGTGTTCTTCCTTTATGCGAATGCAATTTTTCTATTTACCTTTCCCCTCCATTTAACTGTCTCTAGCGTATTGTTTGTTAAAAATAATGAAAAATTGTGCACAGAGTCTGCTATAGCATTTTTCGTTTTTTTTCGTCCATTCAACAAAAACAAATAGGCTTAAAAATAGAAAAAAATTTTTAAAATAAATTCAAATATGAAAAAATTCTTTGGGTATTTAGTTTTTGTTTTGTGGATGAAAAAAAAGAACACACAGAAATTGGATTTGTTTGTATGCAATTTCATTTCGGTATACAAAATACCAATACATAAACAAACATATCTTTCTAAGGTGTGTATAATTGTTGCCAAATAAAAAGCAAAAAACAAAATGCAAAAGTCGGGCACTTTTAGTAATTTTTGGTACACAACATGAAAATATATGTTTCTGGTAATATTAGGAGGACTCTGGAAATAATTGAGCAAAAGCTTTGGCCGCTTTTACACACGGAAAGTTTACTTTGGCATATTAACGATTTTTTTTTCGCCGAATTTAACGATTTTCAAGCAGATTTATCTGGCATCTATGCGCACGAATATAAAGCATTAAACACATTCGAGACAGCAGGCTACCGACTACAAAAGCTCAAAATTAAAATACATGTACTCTTATTTTTTTTTTTTTTTTTTTTTAACTTCATTATTTTATTTATTGAATCTACATAAAAAAATGTAATGACAATAAGTATTCAAATCTTAATACTAAAAAAAAAAAAAAATTATGATTAAAGTCCTGCCAGTGCTGGACGAAAATTTATTTTTATGCGAATATTATTTCAGAATTCAGTCATCTGTTTAGAGCTCTAATGGTAGCCAAAGTATCCCTCCTTCTCAGACGGGTATGACCACCAAAATTAAGAATATTAGCTGCAAGAGGATTTGGATGGAATTCAAGTTTGTTAATATACCTTGTCGCGTACTTCACAAATTCAGATTTCACAAAAGGTACGTTCAGATCTGCGTGGATTCGTGAGTTTTTAACGTACCATGGAGCATCTGTAATTCTACGGAGAATTCTATTTTGACTTCTTTGAATTTTCTCAATGTTGGATGCCGAGGCTGTGCCCCATAATTGAATCCCATAGCACCATATTGGCTTTAGAATCGAGTTGTACAGCAAAAGTTTACAATCAAGCTTTAAGGTCGAATTTCTGCCTAGTAGCCAGTTAATTTGCACTGCTTTCAATTTCATCTGCGTTACTTTTGCCTCGATGTGCGACTTCCATGTTAGTCTACGGTCAAGATGAATTCCGAGGTATTTGACTTCACTGTGTTGAGGTATTACTTTATTGTTAATAGTAATGGGTGAGCATGTTCCTAGACGCAGTGCGAATGTAACATGGGCACACTTTTGTTCATTAACCTTGATTTTCCAAAGCTTCAGCCATTTCTCTAGTTTGTCGATATGTTCCTGTAAATTTATTGATGCTTGCTGGTGGTTACTATGTATGCTAAGGAATGCTGTATCATCTGCAAATGTTGAAGTGTGAACGTTGGTGCTTGTTGGCATGTCAGATGCGTAGATCAAATATAAGATAGGCCCTAATATGCTGCCTTGGGGAACTCCTGCTTCAATAGACTGAGCGGGGCTTATGAAATCGCCTTCTTTTACTATAAATTGGCGACAATATAAATAGCTTTCTAAAAGGTTATGTATGTTTGCAGGTAAGTTAAACTTTATTTTATGCATTAAGCCATCGTGCCACACTTTATCAAAAGCCTGTGAGACGTCGATGAATAAGGCAGAGCAATATTTTTTATCTTCAAATGCCTTTCTTATGACGTTAACTAACCTGTGTGTTTGCTCAATGGTGCCATGTTTCGCTCTAAAACCAAATTGGTGATCAGGAATACATTCAACCTTATGAAGCATTGGATCCAACTTCGCCTTTAGCAATTTTTCGAAAAGTTTTGATATTGTTGACAGTAGACTTATTGGACGGTATGATTCTACTTTCGTGTGATCCTTCCCTGGCTTAGGAACCATTGTTATCATGGACACCTTCCACTCTGCAGGGTAATACTCAAGTCGTAAAATAGCATTAAAAATAAAAAGAACAATTCTTTTAGCTACACGAGGCAGCTCTACGAGCATTTTGTTGCTGATTTTATCCATACCTGGAGCTTTTTTAAGGTTTAGATTGCCAATAGCATTTTCAATTTCTTGGAAATTGAATCTTAAAGGCACAGGAGGTCTACTAACAATAGGTGGCAACTCATTTGCATTGTCAGACCTATTTGTGGTAAAAACGTTTTTCAAATGGTTAACAAATAAATTACCCTTTTCCGAGTCATCTCTAGCCCAGTCACCAGACGGTTCTCGCAAGGGCGGCTTACCTCTAACTGGCCTTTTTAAACCCTTAGTCGCCCGCCATAAAGAATAGTCGGACTGAGGAGTACCATCCAGACTTTCTAAATACGTTTGTAGAGAAGCCGTTTTTTGGTTTCCAAGCAAACTTCTTAGTTGATTTGTGCACTCACGTAGCCTTGTTTTTAGCTGCGGAGACCTGCGAAGTTGCCACTCTCGTCGAACTCTTCTTTTTTCTAACACAAGTTGCTCGATTTCTGAAGAATATGTTCTATTTTGAAGGTTTCTGCGTGTTAAATAAACTCTAGAAGCAAGTTCAGCGGCTTGTTTAAGGTTTTCGCTAAAGTTGCTTAGTGACGCATTAATATCTTCAGGTGTTCTTAAAACAATATTCTCAGTGCAATGGGTGCTCAAAAATTTTTTATATTTTAGCCAATTCACTCGGGTGACAGTCCTATGCAAATTGTTAATCGGAGACCAAGTCTCCTGAGGAAAACGCACTGAAATAATAGTTGGTGAATGATCCGATGACAAGTCTAACGAAGGCTCAGCTTGCATCCATTCCACAGGGAACCCCTTTACCACTCCAAAATCAATCACATCAGGAATCTTTCGCCGGTCAGTCGGCCAGTAAGTGGGATGCCCGCTTGATATTACGTCTAAGCCCATTTTAGAAATTGTATCAAAAAGCACTCGACCCTTCGGGGTGATTAAACGTGAGCCCCAAAAAGTGTGTTTTGCGTTGTAATCTCCAGCTGCTATAAAACGAGGTCCTAATGAGGTGAAAAAACTTGAATATTGTGACTCCGTCACTGAAAATCGAGGCGGCGAATAAATCGATGAGATAACCAATTTGTAATGAAAATTTTCCACACAGATATTAGTTGCTTGAAGATAGTCCTCACATGTGTCGTTCGACAAAAAATGCTTTATCCTAGATTTTATCAAGATTGCAGAACCTCCACAAGCTCTTCCACGGGGGTCTTTAGTATCGTATAATACGTAGCCGTTAATTTTAAAGAAGCTTGTTGACGTCAAGTGAGTTTCTGCAATCATCATTATATCAATCTGCTTATCCATCAGGAAGTATTCGAGTTCATTTTTGTGTTGGCGGATGCCGTTCGCGTTCCAGAAACATATTTTTAACCAAATCATTTTTTCGAAATAACCTGCAAAATGGTGGATTGCATTTTCACCATTTCCTGCATCATCGTCATCATAGACGACGTAAAAGTGTTTATAGTTTGAATTAGGGTCTGTATTGTTGCCTCAAGGTTACTGAAATTTTGATCGGGCGGTTGAGATATAGATTGTTGATTCGGGTTTGCGAATGTAGACTTAACTACATTAGCATAAGAAATTTGTTTTTGATTTTGAACGGTTTTGTCGGTGGTTGACTGTCCTGTCGGAGGAAAAGAATTATTAGAAAAAATTTGAGTCTGCTGTGGTGGCTTAAAAGCAATTATTGGTTTGTTGTTCATTGAGAGCTTGAGGTGGGTGTAGACGGAGCAACCTCTATAATTAGCTGTGTGGTTTTCACCGCAATTACTGCATTTTTTTATTTTTGGGTCGAATTTCGGCTTATTGCATTGTGCTGTACCATGGAGTTCTCCACACACAACACAAACTGTAGGCAACTTGCAGTACGCTTTAGTGTGGCCAAATTCTTGGCAGTTGTGGCACTGTACGGGTCCTAAGCGCTTATGCGGTTCCTGTACTCTTATGAGAATGATTATTTTGAAAGCAGCAAGGCAGCATGGCTGCCATGCTGATTTTGTCGTTGTAGTCCAATTAAACTAATTTCTATTTTTGTTGGCTACAAAAGCTTTGTTAGTGATGTCAAGGTATCAAGCAAAGTCAAATAAATTAGCGCTTTGAGATTAAATTCACAAAATGTATTCATAAAAGTGTTAAACAGTTATTCAAAGCATTTTTAGAGGAAACACGATAAAATTGTATTTATAAAAGAGTTTTAAGTTAATATGTTCTGCTTATCATTCTTTTCAGTCAACCCTTTTTAAAACTTTTCTAAGACAATTTTAGTGATTTTAGATATTGTTTTTTTTTTTATTTTTTTTTATTTTTATATATTGTGAAAATTCTTATTTAAATCTAAAATGTTTTTTTTATTAATCATATATACGATGTTTTTGATAAAAATAATTGATTAAAAGTATTATTTGAATGTCGGGCAATTTTAGTTTTGTGCGTTTATTAAAGGAAGCAATTACGCTTTATATAATTTACCCCTTTTTCATATTATTATTACTAAAATTTTGTTTAGGAACTCATAAATATGTACTGTACATTAGTGATGTGTAAAAAAGTGAAACAATAAAAAAGCTCGTTTTCATATTATCTTCCATGCGCAAAAGCAATTGATAAAAGATATTTTAATCATTAATTTTTGTTATTCAATTGAAAGACAAGATGAAGGTAACATTTATTTATTTTTTTTTTAGTATTGATTTACTCTTCACTAGGTGATAGCTTTAAAAACAGCTAAAAAAAAAAAAAATTGTAAGTGGCACCACTGAAATGCAAAAAAGCAGCTGTTCATATTTTAGAAATTTCAATTTTAATTGTAAATTTTGATTGTGATTTCCTAATATTTAACTTTTTAATATTTATATATATTACTACATCGAATACTAAGTAGCTCGCACCATTTTGGCTATAGCTACTATAGAATTTTCCAAATTTCCCTCAGCCATTTCGTAAAGCCATAAAGAAAACAATATCAGCTGTTTATTATGTAGCTGCCGTTTTCATTATATTTAGATAGCTGGCTATAGGCTACATTTGTAGCCAGCGGCTAGTAGTCGTGTGTTCGTGTAGCCTGCTGTCTCGAATGTGTTTAATGCTTAAGTTGTTGTGAATTCGTTGGAGTTCTTTACCTGCAGTCTACACCTAACTTCAAACGCAGTTAAAACATTAAGTTAAAACTTGCTGTTTAAATATCTATCTGTTTAAGTCGGCGTACACGTAGTGATGTTAGAGTTATAACTTCTCATAGTAAAAAAATAAAAATGGTGAAAAACAACTGCAAATAGCAGGATGTTGTCAATTTATGTTATAACAGAGTTTCCAAATGAAATGTTTTAACAACCAAGTTATAACTTTAACCAAACTTTAAAATGAGCGGTCCACATTTAACTTTAACTTGAAGGTAGCGTTAAAGTTAGTGTTTTCATGTCAGGTGGAGACCGAACTTTACGTGCCATGGAGCTGCAGTAATTGTACGAAGAACTGTATTTTGTCGTCTTAGAATTTTTCAATGTTAGATGTTGTAGCGGTGCTCCATAATTGGATTCCTTAGCATAATATAGGCTTTAGAATTGCATTGTATAAAATAAGTTTGGAAGCCAGCTTCAATGTCGAATTTCTGCCTATAAGCCAATTTAGTTGCGCTGCTTTTAATTCCAACTGAGTGAATTACGCATCAATGTGAGACTTTCAAGTTAGTCTACCTACGGTGAGGTGCGTACCAAGATAATTTACTTCATTGAGCTGCGGAATAGGTGAATTGTTCATTTGGAGTGTAAATGTAACGCGAGTATACTATTGTTCATTAACTTTGATTTCCCAAAGTTTTAACCATTTCTCTAATAGCGCATTTACACCAACTCAAAATCTAGTAGATTTGAATTGAAATCTACAACGAAATCTATATCGTTTACACCACCGTTTTTTGACATCTAGCAAGATTTCATTTGCTCAAAAATAATTTATGCATGCGGGTTTGACAATACAATATTATCAGAGACTGAATACACCAGCATTAAAGTGTATATTTTTTGAGCCCAGAGACTGCATACACCACATTATAGTGCAATTTTTGTTGCAGCGTAGTATTTTTAAGTACTTTTTTCAAGAAATCACAGTTGCATCGCTTAGTACTGAGCAGATTTCAGGAGATTTCGTCGAAATCTACTCATAAAGTAGATTTCATTTTGTATGGGAAATCTTCTCAAAATCTACTAGATTTGGCTTGAAATCTCGAATGAGCAGATTTCGCTTTGGTGTAAATAGGCTATAATACTGAAATATACTCCTGCAAATTTTATGCGTCTAATTGATGGTTTTCATGGACGCTGTGTCATCTGCAAAACTTGAAGTATGAATACCAGATATGGTTGGCACGTCAGAGGCATAAATCAAATATTAACTGGGTCCCAGTATGCAACCTTGGGGAACTTCTGCCTCGATTGGCTGTGGATAATTGGTTTATAAACTCGCCTTCTCTGATAACAAATTTACGGCCCAGAAGCTTATGAGTGTTTGCAGGCAAGCTCCACTTTATCTTGTGCATAAAACCGGTGAGCCACACTTTATCAAAAGTTTGGGAAACGTCAATGAAAAGAGCTGAACAATACTTCTTGGCCTTCAAAGATTGTCTTATGGCATTAATTACGAGTAGCCTGTTTTTTTTTATCTTGGACTAGTATTCAGGGGATGACCCCTACATATGCAGCGCATTGTACTGGAACTAGGTTCGGTTTGACACGCTACCAGTTATTGTAAAGGCAGCCACTTGGATCCAGCCTGGAGCCGTTGTTTTGGAACTAGAAAAATAGGTTATGATGAGGAGCAAAGAGGGAGTAGTGTTCGCGAAGGTTTAACTTTAAGAATAACAACATGAAAGACTAAACAAACTTTGAACTTGCCGAAACCTTTTAGAGTTGCGAAATTAATAGAAAGACAGAAATTTTTCGTTTCTTTTTTCATTCTATTTTGTTGTTGTTTTTTAAGCACAGCTAGTGTGTTTATATGAAGTTGATGTTGATATGAGAATAATAATATGAAGCAACAACATGAAAAAATACGAAGAGAGGCAACTTCAAACGAAAAATGTCTTAAAATGTCCAGTACAGTAGCACACTCTTCCTCTTTAATACATCGCCTACAAACTTTGTCTGTCTGTCCATCAGTTTCTGAACTGTGAAAGGGGACTAGCGGAACTTTTTAGAATGCTACCACGAGTATGCACCTAAACTAATCTTACCTTTTACACAGTCCCTAATTTAAAAATAAAATCACACAATAATCTTTTGCATATACTTCAAATGTAATAATGTATATAATTTCATTGTTCACAAACAGAAATATAAAAATCAGTTAATGAAAATTTTTCAGATTAACAGAATAATTCGTTTAAATGAAATAAATCGGCTGCCGTAAATAAGCCAATTCGAGCCACTAGCATCGGCCAGCGGCTCTCAGCCGGCTGCGAGCCGGACGAATTGAACCTCTGCTCTGTATCCCAACAATCTAAATAAATTATTAAGAATTTAAAAAGAAAAATGTTTTAATAATACCTGTCAAAACATAAAAAAAACAAGCTTTTTCATTAGCACACACACGTCTATACTTTTCCTTACACCTTTCAAACAAATAAACAAACGCTGGTGGCTACGATTTGTTTTTTGGAAAGTGTCGAAAAGCAGAGAACAAAAATTCCAACAATTGAATTTTATTCACTATTTTAGCTTCTAATATTGAGAGCAATCAAAAAATTACAAACAGCTTGCTTTCAGAATATCGTTCAAAATTTTCCAAAGTCTACTCATGATTAGTATAGCGCCTATGAAATGTGGACATATAGACAGCTGGGAAACGTAAAAAACAAGCTGTTTCTAATTTTTTGATTGGTATTAATATTAGAAGCTAAAATAGCGAATAAAACTCAATTGTTTCAATTCTTTAGAGCTATAAAATTTCTAGCTGTCACACTAATAAAATAAATAGCGATAGTTCGGCAAATATAATTTGAAGTTTATCGTGCCCACTTTGAGGCACACCAAATGAATTTTATAAATTAGATACAATTATTTTCCGTTTTCAAATACTTTTTTTGGTTAATTTTACTCCAATGAACATTAAATATGCACATAAAATACAAATAGCACACGTGCCCGTTCATGGATAAATGCAGTTATATGTATGTACATATGTGCATACGAGTACACTAAACTCTGGCTATGCGGTGCGATCCTTTTTCCCAGGGGAGGCTACTGGAATCTATCGTTAGTTGTATTTTTTTAGTGGCTACTGCCTGGTCATCTAAAAATTTATTTATATTTCTGTTGCAGCCATGTTGGAAAAATATGTGGGTGGCGGCGTGTTTGAAGGTGTAGGGATTTTATTTCTCTTATTTTTTTTTGCAATTCTGCATGCAAGTTTAATCCTTTTTTGCTTCGATTGTATTTTTGCATCCAAAACAAAACGAAGAAAACTAAAACAAAAAAATACAGCTGACAAAGCAATTTCGTTTTTATGTTTTGTTTAAACCTCCCAGTTTTCGTTTTTTTGTTTTTGCAACTTTTTTTTATTTTTTGCACAATTCTTTAGAGAAAAATGCATCAACAAAAAAGTCCATCAGCTATGCACTTCCATGAAATGAAAAGCAAACAGCAGTTTTGAAATTAGTTTCATTTATTTGCAGTTGGTGCATATTTTTCCAAGCTCATACAAATGCAAAAAGTAAAATAAGCTAAAAAACTTCACTTAAGCATCCCTGGCAAGGTTCGTTAAAAAGGAGCGTTGCCTAAACGTCATGCCCATTTCCAATTTTTAGCTTTTTTTTTGTTCTGTTTTAAATTTGCTGCAGATTGTTTTTTTCCACATATTTTGTTTTTGCCAAAAAGAAATCATTTTTTCACATGCAAATTTATTTTGAGTTAACGAACATCATCTGCAGAAGAAAAGGCTTCTGATTTTCAGAGCTGTTTTTTTTTTGTACTCGTAGCTGGTGATGCACATGCATTTCATGTCTGTTGAAAAAAAGTTCCTGGTAAAAATCCATGATGTATTATTGTTGTAAATGAAATCTGCCAAG
Source organism: Thecocarcelia acutangulata (assembly GCA_914767995.1). Classification (NCBI taxonomy): domain Eukaryota; kingdom Metazoa; phylum Arthropoda; class Insecta; order Diptera; family Tachinidae; genus Thecocarcelia; species Thecocarcelia acutangulata. The sequence continues at coordinate 29,457,634 of OU612094.1, read as the reverse complement.
GGAACTTCTTGGAGATTTTCATCAAAGGGGCGACTATTTACCGCAATGGCCTTTTAATTTCTTAGAAGCAGTTCGAAATAGGAAATCTATGTAGATAGACTTATTATTATGTAGATAGACTTATTATGCTAGTACATCTTTTCAAAGTATAGTGCTAGCAGCTTAAAATGAATTAGAATTAAATTTCAGTAAAATGGATCGTTAGTAGTCCGAATAGTGGCGTTAAATTGCCAACCTTGTATTTAGACATACGTGTAATTTCATGCGAGTGCTGAATATGTATTATCAACGAAAATTTCTTCGAAAAACTCGAATCTCTTGCAATTTTCATTTCTGTCTACACATGCGAGTGAGAGTTCATTTTAAATTTCTCGTCAGCAAGTGAACTTCAAACAATTTGTTTCCTTCATATAAAGGGTGGTTAAATTTCAAGGGCCGATGTTGATTTTGAATAAAACACAAACTAAGTATTTAGGAAATTATTGTAATTTTATTTTATTATGATATATTGGTATTATTCAATTATATATGGAACAAAATATCGGCCAAATGGGCGCCGCGACCACGGCGGCACACCTCCATCTGATGGTCAAAATTTGCGATGACCCTGAGGCATAATGGAGGTTCTATGCCGTTAATGTGGCGAATTATCTCATCTTTTAGCTATTGAATTGTTGCTCGCTTATCAACGTACACCTTTTCTTTCAAATAACCCCAAAGAAAAAAGTCCAACGGTGTCAAATCACATGATCTTGGCGGCCAATTGACATCGCATTACGTGAGATAACACGGCCATTGAATTTGTTGCGCAAAAGAGCAATTGTTTCGTTAGCTGTGTGGCAAGTGGCACCGTCCTGCTGAAACCACATATCGTCTACATCCATATCTTCCAATTCGGGCCATAAAAAGTTCGTTATCATCTCACGATACCGAACACCATTCACAGTAACTGCCTGACCGGCCTCATTTTGGAAAAAATACGGCCCGATGATGCCGCCAGCACATAAACCGCACCAAACAGTCGCTCTTTGTGGGTGCATTGGTTTTTCGACAGTCACTCTTGGATTCTCATTCGCCCAAATGCGGCAATTCTGTTTATTGACGAATCCACTGAGGTGAAAATGTGCCTCATCACTGAAGATGATTTTCTTCGAAAATTGATCATCATTTTCATAATAAGAATGGATAACTTTAACACGTTGTTCGATTGTGTATATCTCCATGGTTCAAATTGAGTAAGTCTGAAATAGAGAAATGTTAAATAAAATTCGGAAAAAAAAACTTGGCGTTTAGGTGTGGTTCACATTCAACATCGGCCCTTGAAATTTAACCACCCGATACATATAAACAAATAAATGAAACATATGGACACATATTTTATTTTACTTACCTTATTCCTAATTAAATAATATTTATTGTCACTTAAAAATAAAAATCAATATGTATACATATTGTTATGGAAAAATTTATTGTTTTTTCTTTTCTTCTTTATGGTTTTCGCTTTTTTTCTGGCAGAGATGCCACGTGATGTTTATATGAATGAACAGAAAAATACAGACGTTTACCATCGTTAGAACTAAGTTACAGAATCACTCAATCGTTAGTGCAAGCGATGAAATTTGATGACAAAAGTTGCGATTATCGAATCGTTAAAAGTTAGAGAATCGCACTACAGGTCTATAAAAAATCGCTACGTGAAGCATAAAGTCTGAAAACATATACCTTTATTAAAGGAACAGATACTGTTGAACAGTGTAGTCATTGACTTCAGCTAAGGGACAACTAGCTGTTTTTAGCCCCTACACTACTCATCAAATTTGTTGCTTCAAAAATAGTCAACCTGAAATGAAACCATTATGAAAAATTGTCGTGTACTTTTAAATCGAAATTGATATTCTGCAAAATTTAGAATAAATTTTTTGTCGCCAACTTTGACTACTCTATTTCAAATACAAATAACAACTCCACTAAAATATTATTTGCCCTCGTATTTGTTTTGTTTGCAAATGTGCATCAACTGCATTTCTATGGCCAAATCGCTTACTAATCGTTTTTGTAACACAAATATTAACAAACAAGACTGGTTATTTTTAGAATTTTTTCTTTTTGTTGTTGGCATCCACTTCTTTGATTAAAAATATGAAACTAAAAAATAGAAACATAAAGTACTGAAGCCCCCAACAGCTGTGAGCTTAAATTTATATTGATATTAAAAACTGAATTCAAGAATGTAATTTGTAGGAAACGTTATGAACAATGAAACCCCTACAACTATGCTATTGAATTTATCTTGAATGCCTCGACACACATACAGTTTGTACACAACATATTTTAAGAAAATTAAAAACTTTCAGGGAAAAAAAAAATTTTGGCTGTTAATACGTAGTGTGACTTCCTTTAGCATCACTTACAGCTTGTTAACAGCTACACATTGATTGGTTTAATTTTAGAATATCATATTCTTTTAGTATTTTATCCTTCTCTTCTTTGATAAATGTTAACTGCGTTTTGTTTTTGAAGGCTTTGGAACATTTTCCTTTAAGTGGATCCATAAATTTTCTATTGAGTTTAAATCAGAAATTTGTGCTAGAATATTTATTACTTTTCTGGAATTATATAATAACCAGGATCTACAAATGTATGGTAAATATTTTGGCTCATTAGCTTGATAAAATTGGCATTTTAACTTTTCTGGATTTTTCGGGCGCTAGTACTTAATTCATTTCTAGAAATTATTATTATTATTAATTTATTTCTATAAATTATTTTATCCAAAATTCTTATTTTACCAACACCCTTGCTTGAAATACAACCCTACATTATAACCGATAATTTGCCAAACTTCACAGTAGGTAGTACATTTTTATTTTCTTACGCTGCCAGATGTCTGCGCCATACTTTTTGGGGTCTATCGTGGTAAAAAAGCATCACCTACGTGATACTTTATTTCAATTTAGTGAGTTATTTTTCTTGGTCTCTCTGGTGTCTCGATTCTTTTTTCTTCTTCGGCTCGGCTAACAACGTTATATACTGTTCTTAAAGTGAGAGAGAACATTTTATGTATGATATTATTGCTGAGTCACTTTCCTGACAAGATTTATGTTTAATTTCGTGATTACTTGTTGCTTAATTTAGTGAATAAACACTAGCAAATTAACTTACCATTCATCCTTCTAACAAACTTACATGCAACAAGTAAGAGTGTGGTAAATTCGGCTGGGTCGAATCTAAAATACCCTTCACAATAGTCACGTAAATGTATAGCACATATTACAAATTTTAACTAAATATGCTGTTTTAATTTATAATAATTAATTTTAAACATTAAAATCTTTGATATGAACTAATAATTTCCATAATCGTTTCGCGTCATTTTCATTTGGGCGATGTGTAGACCGATATCAAAATTGTCCACTTTTTGGTATTTTAGTAACCCTCTTTTATAAACAGAACTGCTTTAATATAAAAAAAATTATACCCTTTACATTTTTGTGAAGGGTATAAAAAAAGTCATGAAAAAATCGGTTATCCTATAACTCTGGTGTATATAGACCGATATCGGAAATTTTCATTTCCTGTATTTTAGTAGCCTAGTTTTACCATCAGAACTGCTTCTAAGAAAAAAAAATTGTTTAAGTGGCTTACATGACATTTTCATGGAAAAATCGGTTTAGGCTATATCTCGGGTATATATAGACCGATATCGGGCATTTTCATTTTCCATATTTATCTAACCTTATTCTATTACCAGAACTGCTTTTAATGAAAAAATGTTGTTTAGGTTCGCTTACGGAAATTTTCATTTTCCATATTTATATAACCTTATTTTATTACCAGAACTACTTTTAAGCAAAAAACAGTTGTTTAGCTTCGCCTATGCGACATTTTCATTAAAAATCCGATTTGGGCTATATCTCGGGTATATATGGACCGATATCTGAAAAAAAAATTTTTTGCCTTTTAGTCACCATGCTTAATAAGTGTGTTAAGTTTGAAGCAAAACAAACAACTTTTGTTTCCAAAAACTTTCATACAAAATTGCAAAAAAATGGCTTTTTTCGGAATTTTGAATATATCTCAGCTATACGTGGACCGATATTACTGAATTTCAATAGCAAACCCATGAATCGACGTGGTAAAAGAATGGTGAAAGAAAAAAGTTTCTAATTCTAATGGTTTTCTCAGAAACGGTATTTCAACAGCGGACAGACGGACATCGCTTAATCGACTTTTCCATTAATTCTGAATCAGAATATATATACTTTATAGGGTCGCAAAAAAAAACTATAGAAATTACAAACGAAATCACAAACTTATATATACCCTTAACATTTTTGTGAAGGGTATAAAAAATGTGTAGAATACTAAAGCCTTCAAAACAAATTAAAGAATTTTATAACATTGTTGTTGTAATGTGTGCATACATTTTACAAAGTTTCAGTGCCTTCTTGTCGGCAACATACCAGACTACTGCTACGAGTAAAAAAGATTTGTTTTGAAAATACTTTTTTGACAAACTGTAACTCATATATGTATTATGTATCCAGCTTCGCTTTACTGTGAGTGTCTAGCTGAATGAGTTCGTGGAATGCTCAGCCAATAATCTAGAGGTCACATATATGATACCTGCCAAAGACGCTGAGTGTTCCTGCCAATCCGCGAAAAGCAGCGCTCTTAATTCTTGTTTGTCTGTTCTTACAATCTTTAAAACTCTCGATTTAATTTTCATTTAAATCCTTCCCAAGCTTTCCTTAAAGCTTAAATTTGTTAAACATTTTCTAAATAACTTTATGTTTAAAAACCAAATAATTCATCACAACTTGCTTTCACTTAAAGAAAATATCTTTCAAACATTTATCTCCTTCTATCTTAGGAATTGATTAATTGCTTTAATTAATTGTCCGGAACAATTTCATAATTATATTTGAAAGAGGAAAAAAAAAGACAACTTGAATATGGAAGTCTAGAAAATCAAACAAATAAATTAACCAGACACTTGAAATGGTCACGTAAAGCTCACAGCCCTGCCCAGCCCAACCCATTCTAAAAAAAAGCAACCCCAAAATAGCAACGATTTTTCTAAAAGGTTTAAATTTTAAAGAATAGAAAAAGTTGTAGGCAGGATGTTTTCTAATGTTTCAGTTATTTATTAAACTAAACTTGAAGATGAACCAAATGGACTTTTAATTCTATGTCTAATATCCATATGCACAGTGTGGCCATGTTCAAAATTATATTACATATAAATCGGTTTTAGAATAAAAATAACAAATGCTGAAACAAATCCTTAACTGCCAAAAAATTATGACAAAACCTTAATTGCACTATATTTTGTTATTTTAGTTAATATACTCGTATCTTTATACCGGATTTTTTCATATTTTTGCACTATAAATATTTATTGCACAACATTTCGAAAAAACAAACTGATTCAAAAAATTATAATAAAATATTTATTGAACATAAGGTCTTAAAACTAGTAAGCAAATATATTTCAGTCAGCAAAAGTAAAAGCAATTTTTATTAGGGCGATTGATCCTTTTGTTCATCTTATGCAACCGTTCACTTTAAACCAGTGGTGCCCACAAGCCCTATATGGAAGAGTAAACACCAATATATTTAAGGAAAAACGACTTTTATTTAACATTTTTTGTTGTAAAAAGCAAAACAATTTATAAAAGCAATATTCACACTGATAATCGCTGTCGTCAATGTTTAGCAGCAAAACATGCGAAAGTGTTGTTGCTAAGCTCTTGTGTGTGTGCAGTGAAGAACGACAAAAAAAAATATGTAAGACGAAGTTGTTTGTGTATTTTTCATTGCATGTGCTGAGCGCAGTATGTGTGTATGAAACAGCACAGCGCTATAGCTAAGCGCTTTTACAAAAACAATTGAGCATCAAGCGCATAGGCTTGGGCATGTCTGCTTTAAAGGAACAGTACGTTATCAATACTTATTTCTGGCTTTCCCGGTTATTTTCCAACAAAACCACTAGCATTGTCAACTTATCTGTTATCCCCTTTATTATATTAGAAAATTAAATGACTTATCAAACTGCCTCTTACGATAATCTAAGAAAATAAAAACTGGTTAAACTTTTAATGAAATATATAAAATAAATGATAAAAAGTTAAATTTCTATTTAAACTGTTCGTCGGATGAAAACCCTGGTAATATATAAAACACACACATTCATGTAACTGAAATACAGGGTGCTGGTAAAGTAACTATCTGCATTATTTCAAATGCCAAATTCAAAGGAAGCAACGAAAAATTATATGGTAAAAATAAAGTTTCTAAATACTTGTTTAATGCAAACGGTGTTCTTTAACGTTTTGGCTCTTCTTCTAGCATTTGTTGAGTGTTTCTTGTGGTATATGATCAATATCTTAATGAATGTTATCTTTTAGTTGCTTGGACACAGAAAGAAAAATCTCGTAGTAAATTTAATTACTTTTTATTTTTTGCCTTTAGTTCTAGTCCTACTGAAAAATTTAAGTACGATTAACACATAAGTGTGCTTAAAATAAGCCGAGAATGGGACTGTTCAAGAACACGAATTCTGCAATGTCTTTAATTAAATAGTTTCATATGAATCAAGTGCAGAATTCTTGAACCGAGCAAAAATACCAAAGACACAACTACATACACATACTTGTGAATGATTTGCTAAGAGGAATAAAATTTTCTCAAAGGAAAAAAGCACTTTTTGTTTTATTTGTAAAATATTGCTTGCGCATTTTTCTTTTCGAATTCTCATTAATTTATTTAAAATAATTGAGTATATAGTTAAAGGTTAGAAAATATTTTTTAAAGTTTTCCAAGTCTACCATTGTTTAGGATAACTCCTATGAAATGTTGTAATATATACAGTTAGGAAAAACAAAAACAAGCTGTATGTATTTGATTACATCTGCCTGCCTGTCTGTCTGCCTTTGTGAAAAACTCTAGATAAATTTTTAACTCTTTTCCCGTGACCCAATCGAGCTGAATTTTTGCAGGCATACTGGTGGATATGTCTGCATCTTTTTTACCAATTTTGTTAAATTAACATTGAAAATTGTTACATTAAAAATGTTAATGCTTTTAAAGAAACTTCAGCTTTTTATTCTTCCATTTGTAAGCATTTGTGTCATCATCGCGACAAATAGACCAACAGTATTCGCCAAGCATATGTGCAATGTCTTGTCCTTTAAAGCGCTTTTCAATAGCCGCAGTGTCCTGATGGAACTTTTCGCCATGCTTATCGCTGCCAGCTGCTAAATCAGCAGGAAAAAAATCTAAATGATTGTGAAGGAAATGGATTTTTAGCGACATTAATATTCCCATTTTGCCTTATGCCGAAATCATTTCTGCGACAATATTTTTTGAACATTTATCTTTATTATTATAATATTCATCCGAAGTATACCACAAGTAAGGAACATAAGCGATCTTGAATATTTTCTGAAACAAATCAACTACTGTTTTCGTAATATTACTCAAATTTTTTCTTGGTGCGGATAAGCCACAAACGTAATAAAAACCATTTCGATTCGGGCACGGCATTGATAAACTGCAAATATATGGAGTAGAATAGGTTGAAAATCAAATTTTTTTCCGGAATGCTTTAGTAGTTTAAAAATTTAGAGTCTCTTCAAGTTATGCTGAAAAAAGAGAAGAAAAATTGTTTCCAAAATAATTTGAGACTTGATAAAAATCTATTTTTTTTAAGACGTAATGATCTTCAAGCTTGAGGTCTTTTTTATAAAAATTGTTTATTTAATTCAATATTTCGTCAGGAAAATTTTTTTGATATTTTGTTTATAAATTATTTGAAAGGAAATGAAAATAATATTAACATACATACATAAATACATTTTACATAAAGTGTCACAAAAAATTAAAATACACAAAAAACATTTTTAACATAATGTTATTAACATAATAATAGATTTCTTAATATGCTAATTTATTACTTTATTTATATAAATGAGATGGCTATAATTCTGAGCTAAACTTTCCGTATCTTTTCTAAAATTATTTATATTTGCTAATGGTACGTTAATTATCTGCAGCATCTCAAACATATAACGTTTTCTATAATTATTTTCTGTATTCAATATGGAAACACTATTAAAATCTAGGTTATGATTTAAATCCCGACAATGAATAGACAAAGCAGTCTTCTGAGACGAATTAATATTTTTATATTTCTGATCTGTCTTATGTCCTGCTAATCTAGTCTTCAATTTATTCTTCGTTGTTCCTATATATACCTTGTCACATTGTTCACTATTATTACCGCTACAAGGTATTTTGTACACTAAATTCGACTTATCTAGCTTACTAATTCTATCTTTTGTTTTACTAAATAATCTTCCAATTCTATTTTTTTTTTCTTAAATTTAACGTAATACGCACATTTCCACAAGTCTGCCTGCAAAAATTCAGCTTGATTGGATCACGGAAAAAGCGTTAAAAACTTATCCAAAATCTCTCACACAGGCAGATAGTGTCCGTCTATCTGCCTGTGTGAGAGAGCTTTATATTTTATAAAAAAAATAAGAAATAAAAAAATCTGAAGTGTACATGAAAATCGCCTACACGCAGAAAAAAATATATGGCTGACTTGACAATATTCTAACTGCAACATTCTATTGTTGAATTATATAGTTGCTACTGATAACTTTATATTGTTATATTTGAAACGCCATTGACATGCTTCATTATAGTTTTTAAAAAAATTTTTGTAAATAACCACAATATATTCTGGTTTAGCATTGTTATAATTGTGAACAACTCCAGTCCTAGTAAAAGTTACCATAATAATGTCATACCCAACCATTTTATAATGCTAACCATTATATTATATAACCATATTAATTTCTTTAAACAACCATACTAATGTCATAAATAGCTTTTTTTTTTTTTTTTTTTTTGGTTTATTTATTTATTTTGCATATGAAAATGTAATACTACAATAAACAAATAGTAACAATATGTAAGAAAAAGAAAAATACCTTGTCCCTTATGGGCACTCAAGTATTTTGTATATAGAGTGCTATAAATTATTACAAATATTATTTTGCTAAAAAGATGCTTCAGAAAGAAAAATGTTATATCAGACTTATTTTACTGTACGAGTAAAAGTTAAAAAAAAAATCGCTTGTGTATTGAGGTTATGAATTGTCAAGTTATAAAAGAAGGAATAAAATGTCATTCTCTATTTGTTACTTCGTAAGTTAGGTTCGATATTTTTATCATTAAGATATGTACTTGTACCAAATCTACAGTTTTCATTTTCTAGAACATTACTTGTAATTGACTTATTAATTGCCTTCCTATATATATGGAAGAGCATAGTAATACCTGACTTATTATCGATAAATCCATGTTTATCGAGAAAGAGAAATGTGTCTGGTGGCACAAAACCATTTGGCAGAATATTAGCAATATATTGTTCATCTACATACATAGTAAGGTGTCAAAATTAAATTGTTTTCATACACTGTAGTGCTTTTAAGTATGTGTTCTCTTATTAAATGAACTATAAATGAATCTATTCCATACTAATGTCATAAATAGCTTTATTGATATAGAATCATATTTTTGTCCCCTTTCTCCATGTTAGTTAAATAAACGATACTCCTGAATAAATCATACTATTTTGTTTACTTACAACTAACTATGTTCTACAATATACATACATATATATATATATATATATATATATATATATATATATATATATATATATATATATATATATATATATATATATATATATATATATATATATATATATATATATATATATATATATATATATATATATATATATAGTAATATAAAATAAAACTATAAATGATTATAATATATTTTTTAGTTTTTAAACAATTAAAAATAATTCGCAAAATATAATCAGGTTTCACAATTGCAAATGATTTTGACTTCATCAACTGGTTTTAGCAGCTACTAGCTGGAATAAACATATATTTGTTAAGTATGTTGACAACAATTGTATATTTAAAAATCATATATAACCATAATAATATGGTTGGATGTAACATAGTATAGTTGTTACCAACAATAATATGGTTAGTCAATAAAATTCTTTTGTTTGTAACAATAGTTTTGTTGAGCACAAGCATAATATGGTTGTCCGACAATATGCTTGACTTCATCATAGCATTATTAATTACAACATACATGCAAATATTAACATTTTAACGTACCTTTTGATTTCTGCATACGTTTGATATGCATTTTTGCACAGTTCTAATTTTCAAGTTTTTTTTTTGCTTTGGTTTTTAGATCAACACAAAATTTTTTTTAATTTAAAACAAAACACATATCCTTTTTATAACAAAATCACAAAACTAATTTTGACAATAGTAAGTTTATTCTGTGAACTTAAATATGTTATATGTGAGTAAGTGTATCATAGACATGATAAAAACAAATATTTTAGTATTGGGTGCAATAAAAGCTATTGTAATTTAAAAGAAAATTACGCACAATACTAACATTGCTTGCAAGCATATTCTGAAATTGATAGATGGTAACAATAGATTTTCGGAAATGGAAACGAAAACATGTTTATAGGGAAGCAAACTATAATTAAATCGATAATAGTTTGTTTTTAACAATAATACTCAATGTTATAGTGCGTATACTAATGTTGCTGTAACCATATTTTAAACTGCCTTTTCTTTGCGTGTATACACGTGTATTTTTATTTTTTCTCCACTTTCCGCAAAAGTATATTTGTTTCATGGGACAGCAAAAAATTGGTTTTTGTAACAGAATGTTATCAAATGACTATTTTCCAGGAATAGCAAACTAATCTCAAATCTTTGGGCAATTGTTATAGTTTTATATATTCCATTTTTATATATTTTTTTAAATTTATTACTTTATTTATTGAATATACATAAGAAATGTAATGACAATAAGTATTCAGTTCTTAATACTAAAAAAAAAAAAAAAATTGTGGTTAAAGTCCTGCCAGTGCTGGACAATAATTTATTTTTATGCGAATATTATTTCTGAACTCAGTCATCTGTTTAGAGCTCTAATGGTAGCCAAGCATTCCTCCTTCTCAGACGGGTATGGCCACCAAAGTTGAGAATATTAGCTGCAAGAGGATTTGGGTGGAATTCAAGTTTGTTAATATATCTTGTCGTGTACTTCACAAATTCTGATTTCACAAAAGGTACGTTCAGATCTGCGTGGATTCGTGAGTTTTTAACGTACCGTGAAGCGTCTGTAATTCCACGGAGTATTCTGTTTTGACTTCTTTGAATTTTTTCAATGTTGGATGCCGAGGCTGTGCCCCATAATTGAATCCCATAGCACCATATTGGTGTTCGAATCGAGTTGTAAAGCAAAAGTTTACAATCAAGCTTGAAGGTCGAATTTCTATCTATTAGCCAGTTAATTTGCACTGCTTTCAAATTTCATCTGCGTTACTTTTGCCTCGATGTGCGACTTCCATGTTAGTCTACGGTGAAGATGAATACCGAGGTATTTGACTTCACTGTGTTGAGGTATTACTTTATTGTTAATAGTAGTGGGTGAGCATGTTCCTAGACGCAGTGCGAATGTAACATGGGCACACTTTTGTTCATTAACCTTGATTTTCCAAAGCTTTAGCCATTTCTCTAGTTTGTCGATATGTTCCTGTAAATTTATTGATGCTTGCTGGTAGTTACTATGTATACTAAGGAATGCTGTATCATCTGCAAATTTTTATATAAAAAAAAAAAAAAAATTATATATCCATAAGCAAAGAAGTTACAATTGTAGTTACTTTAGCTGCACCCTGTATGTCCAGTATATGACGTATGTATATAAGAAAAGAAAAGTAATTCTATTATATTTTATTCAAAAGTTATATGTAGATGTAAAGCAAACAAAAAAGCAAAAAAAAAAAAGGAATTCACTTGCAAAACTCCAGCTCACCCCTCATTCTTGGAATACTAAACAACAGCCATAGTTCTTCCTCATGCCCCTTCTGCTTACTGGTTTGAAGCAAATATCTTTTCATGAAAATAGTACGAGTATTTCTGTAAGTTAAGGTTGTTGGAAATATGTAAATAGTTGGTTGGTTTCTTGTTACCCTTAAACAAACTGGCAACCCCCCCCCCCCCCCCCCCCCCTCCCTCTCAGCAACCCCAGCTCAGCATTCCATACACATTGAATTGAAAATTTAGCTTTCTTTTCTTGTTGTTGCCACAATTCAAACAATAGTTGCTTGGTTATGAAAGTGGTAGTAGTGACTTCAACACTTTGAACAATTGTCCTTGTGCACGTTCGTTTTGTACTCGTATGTCTGTAGTTTTGATTGTATATACTCGTGCCTGGTTATACAATATTATTTTTATACTTTTGTTTGCATGAAAGTCCTTTTCAAAAAGTTTCCTTCATACTTGTAAAATAGTTAAATGCAATTGTTATGACTCCCTTAACGTAACTTGTGCTTTGCTCACTCCCCTGGCTACGATTTTAACTGCAGACATGCTAAAATTCTTATTATGTCCTTTACATCTTGTAGCATCCTTTTGCTAGCACCAACCTATGCACTCCTTCTTTCGATTGTATTTTATTTCTACAACAATAATTCTATTCCATTTCCTTTTTATTCCACTCATGCATACGACTACAACAACGTTTGCCCAGCATAACAGTTGGGGTATGTCTGTGTGTGTTATTCATATTTGACTTGACTTCTTTTACAGAAGGCTTCTACTTGCTGGAGATAGTTTCTCATTACAAGCTCTCGAACGTGGTCAGGATCTTTAGAATATAAAGAGTGTTTGTGTAAGAGTAGAATATATTTTGTTAGAAATGTTTGAAAAGGCAACACTGTCTGTATGAGTTCATATTGTCCTTTGAGGTTTTTCGTAGTGGGTGTTGGCAACCACAGTTGCTGGCTTTATATCACATTGTGAATAGACTGCCGGCCTGCCTGCCTGCCTGCCTGCCTGCCGTCTTCCTTGGCTGCAACCCCTTTCCTTTAGCCCACTCCTAAGATGTTGGTTTATTTTCATACTTTTTCATTTCAGTTTAGTTGCCCACAATTGTAACTTTACATCTTTTTACAATATTTGCTTTATACAAAAAGAAGACGACATTAGAAAAAATTAAATAGAAATGCATGCAAACTAAGACAAAAAGGAGAACTGAAACATGACATACAAATATTTGTAATTGTGGGTTTTAATATCTCGTCCTTAAACTAAAATGAGTTTTTTTCTTTTTCTTTTTGTCTGAAAATCATTTAAAATTTTATAACTTTATCTGTTGGCTTTGCCATGTCCTTCCTAAACTATTTTTATTTTCTCCTTTTTTTTTTGAAACAATTGTTTGTTGAAATTGATTTAATTTCTTATTCAATTTTGTTTTTCTTTTATTATGAATTTTTAATGAAATAATTTCAAATTCTATGAAGACGGTCGGTGGCAACAAACGACACACCTGCCTTCGGAAATACTATACTCGTATACAACAATTACAATTTATTAAATGTATTACAATTTTTAGATGTATTTGATTTTAATTGAAATCAAATTTCAAGTGAATAATAAAAATTTAATTAAAACTTGAAGGGAATTTCAAGACGAAAGAATTTGCTTGTTGTGGTCAGATAAATAAGCAAAAAATGAATAAAATAGGGAATGTCTATTGCAACCGCAAACACAATCGAAGAAATATTTCACACACAAGCATCAATTACATTTTGTAGGAATATCATAAGGTATGGCTACACCTACTAAACAACATTGCTTGGCTATTATAACCGCAAACACTATTGAAGAAATATTCTACACTAGACATCAGTCTTCCCTGTCGGCAGCTGCTTTAGCTTAAAATGAATTTTAAGCTAACTTTCTTACAACTGATGATGATTGACACTTGGATTTGATTTGCAATCAATATAATTGACTATTTTAACATGATGGTGTGCTGGGATGTAGTAAGTTTTCCGCATTACACAGGTGGTTCGGAAACTTCTTAGCCTATTAATGAAAGAGAATAGTTAGTTTTTTAAAAATATTTTTATTTTTCAATATTATCTCCTGAAACTTCAATACACTTTTCTTCGCTTTTCTAGCAATTATATCCCTTGATTAAAATAGTTTTCCTCAAGGTCTTCAAAATAGTGGTTTACAACTGTAATTGCATCTTAATTTGAGGTAAAACGCTCACAAGCAAGGAATTTTTTTAGATTTGGGAACAGGTAAAACAGGTTACTGGGAGCTAAATCAAGAGAATAAGGTGGGTGGTCAAGCAATTCGTGCTTTAATTCATTGATTTTAGCCACTGTTAAAACACTCTTATGCGCTGGTGCGTTGTCTTGATGAAAAATTATTTTTTTGTGTTGTAAGCCAGGACGCTTTTCTCGAATTTGTACAATTAATTGATCCAAAAGGTTGCAATAGTACTCTGAATTTACCGTTTTACCCTTTTGCAGATAGTCAATCAATAAAATACCTTTGAAGTCCCAAAAAACAGTTGCCCTAACCTTACCAGCCGATTGAATTGTTTTTGCCTTCTTTGAGGGCATTTCCTCCAGCTTCAGTCCATTGGTTGGATTGTTCTTTTGTCTCTGGAGTATAGTGGTGGATCCATGTCTCATCAACAGTTATGAAACGATGCTTAAAATCCATTTTATTTCGCTTAAAACGATCCAAACAAGCTTGAGAAATGTTCATTCTTATGCGTTTTTGGTAGACTGTTAACAAATGCGGCACCCATCTGGCAGAAAGCTTTTTCATCTGTAGTTCTTCATGCAAAATTAAATGAACTCGATCATTTGAGATGCCCATGATATTAGCTATTTCACGCACGTCTACTCGTCGATCATTTAATACCATCTCATGCACATGCATCTCATGGCTAAAATTTCTGTTGTTGTTGCTGTTTTTGGACGTCCACTACGTGGTTCATCTTCAATGCTTGTATGACCACGTTTTAATTCAGCAACCCAATTTTTTACTGTTGCATATGAAGGAGCACTTTCACCTAACACATTCACCATTTCATTATGAATTTCTTGTCCCGATAAATCTTTTTCATGTAAATATTTAATGACACCACGCATTTCTAATATTTCCATTGTAAACAGAAACAGGTGTGAACAGCTGTTTGTATACGAAGGAGTTGCCAGATCGAAACAAAATTTAGCATGTGTTCGTACCAGAGATGGAAGTTTCCAACTTTATTCGGTTTATACCGCGATTTTTGTGCTAGGCTAAGAAGTTTCCGAACCGCCCTCGTACTTTGTCTGCTTTACACCTAACAAGGACACTCTGCGTTTTGGGGCATAGAGGGGTAGAAGTTGCTCAACTTATGTATGTTGTGTTGAATTTCTAAAGCTCTCAATTGCCAGAAAGGATATCAGCAAATCCTCCGGGAGGTTCCGGTTGCAGATCATGCCGGCTAATCATGGTTGAGGTATCTACATCATGGCTGAAATGTTCTAGCTGTCGTTTAAACCATTCTAGCTGTCGTTTAGTGTCCCCCCGGGGAACAGGTTTTGCTTTGGCGTATTCCTAACTTGGGCGCTCTGTTTTTCGGGGAAAAGAGGAAGGGGTCCCTCGTTTGGTGTGGCAAACAAACCTCTAGGAAGCCGCATGACTTATGTTGTGTTGGCTTCCGAAGCCCTTACCAAGGGTATAAAGCGGCAGAACGGGGATCAGCATGGACCCCGGGTAGTTCTGCTTGCAGTTCGACCCGGGCTGATCATGGTTGAGGTGCTTACCTTAGTTGAAACGTTCTGGCTGTGGTTGAAACCTAAAACGCAGGAAGGGAGTGTTAGTATCCTTGATAATTGTTTGGTGTGTGGCTTATTTCGGGGACTAACAATCTCCCGAGGATCTGTTGCCTATACAACAGATACGTGTACTGTAAGGAACCAGTGCTGATGATTGACGGGTGAGTTGGTTTAAGGGCTGATGCTCTTAATGGGCTTCGGCCTACCAACTCATTAAGCCTTGTCCTCCATTGATTGCTGGGAAATTGCATACAGGAGGGATTAGTTCCTGAACTCCTCAACAAGAAGTTGCTCATATGACCGCAATCATATGACAAGAATTGCTACCTGTGTGAGCCTGGTAAGCCACACGGAGGTGCTGGTGAATCGTGAATAATTCACTCCGTGACACTGGTCCGTAATCAGATAAGGCCGCAAGGCAGGTGCTGATGTAAATCTTTTTCACAACTGTCGTTTAGTATCCCACCAGGGAACAGGTTTTGCATTGGCGTTTTCCTAACCAAGGCACTCTGCTTTACGGGTAAAGAGGGGAAGGGGTGCTTCGTTTGTTGCAGCATTTAAAACTCTAGGAAACCGCATGACTTATGTTGTGTTAGCTTCCGAAACCCTTACCAATGATATAACTTGGCAGAACGGGGATCAGCATGGCCCCCGGGTGGGTAATGATCGCGGTTGAGGTGCCTACCTTGGCTGAAACGTTCTAGCTGTGGTTGAAGGGAGTGTTAAAGCAAATTTTCATGTTGTTTTAAAGCCATGTCTTTTGTACTGAAAGTTTTTTCTCTAGTTTATTTTTGACTCGTTGGTTATTTCTTAAAATTAAAACGATTATTTTTAACGTCAACAATTAGAAAAACGACATGACCTAAAAATCATCGTAACGATGTGACATGATTTTGGTAGGAGCTTTAAAAGAATATTATAAAAAAAGGCAAGGCTTTAAATCATCGTATAAATCAGCCTTTAGTATCCTTGATAATTGTTTGGCGTGGCTTTTTTCGGGGACTAACATTCTCCCGAGGGACTGTTGCCTTTACAAACAGATACCAATACTGTAAGGAACCAGTGGTGATGGTTGACGGGTGAGTTGGTTTAAGGGCTGATGCTGCTAGTGGGCTTCGGCCTTCCATTGATTGCTGGGAAGCTGCATAGAGGAGGGATTAGAAGACCCGAACAAGAAGTTGCTCATATGGCTACAAACATATGGCATAAATTGCTACCTATGTGAGCCTAGTCAGCCGCATGAGGGTGCTGGTGAATCGTGAATAGTTCACTCGGTGGAAATGGTCCATCATAAGAGGATGGCAGGAGCTGATGTAAATCTTTCACAACTGTCGTTTAGTGTAAATTAGACAGATTAGATGGTGGAGGGCTAATGCTCTTCATGGGCTTCGGGCTACCAACTTATAAGCCTTGTCTGGGAAATTGCATACAAGAGGCACGAAAAAAAAGATTTTTCTAGTTCAATAACGAAATTCGTTGAATCAATTAATATATTGTTTGAATGCGGACAGGTAAAGGAATTCGTGGATTCAAACAAAAGTTTAGTCAAAATAATTATGGATCGAAAGCAATAATTTTTTGAAACAACAACAAAATACGACATCCAAGATTATTTTTTTGATATTTTTCCGACAAGAATTTTGTTGATTTTATTTTTACTATAATTTTTTCTGTGAGGAATAGTTAGTTTTCCTAATATAAGCTTATAGCTAATATAATATACAAATGCAGGAGCTTAACGTTTTATTTTTATTTTAAAGGAATTTAATTTTTAAAATCTAATTTTCAATTGTAATATTTAGAAGTAAAAAATTATATCGATTCGTGGATCTTTTCCAAAGATTATTAGTTTTTTAAACGCGGGATTCATATCCGAAAGTTGGAAGAAAATAGAATTTGGGGAAAAAAACGGCGGAAGCAAAGTTACAAAATTATTTTTCTTTTATAATAAATTCATTTTCTCTATAACACGATATCAACAAAAATCATATTTGCATTCACGAAGAATAGTAATTTTTAAATTTCCCTTTTTTCATTGAGCAAGGAAAAAGTTTTAAGTCACTTTTTAACAGTACGAGTATTGTATCGTCAATATTGAAATTAAAATAGCTTTTTCCTCTGTAGCTAAAAGTTCATTTAATACATTTGATTTACCTTAATCTCTTATAAAACTTATATATTTTTTTTTAACTCCAAAACTAAATATAAATTTTAAAAACTTGTGCAGCCATAAAAGCAATATATATTTTAAAGCGGAGGTACGTCCTTTTTGTATTTATTACTCACTCCACCGTACACTCGACCCTCAAAATAAAATAAAGTGAACATTTTCAAAAATACAAAAAACAAGAAAAAAGAAATTATAATATTGTAGGTACAAACCCTTATCAGAACAGAAAAGCGAACAAAAATTATGAAAGCTCCTAAATATTCAAAAATATTGCACTTTAATCCTTAAAATCCTTACCACACCCCCACTGTCAGTAAAAAGTACACCCAAACTCCCATTTCCACGTAAAATGTTCACAGTAAAACATATATTTTTCAATTTAAGCAGGTCAGCAAGGAAAGAACTGGCAGCGAAACAGTAATGTAAAAATGAAGTGGGTAAATATCAGAGTTTTGATGTTTGTGGATGTGAACGCGCGAGAGTGAGGGTGTGTGTGTGTGTCTTAATGAAAGCAAAAGAAGGTGGCACAATGTTTTCTAATTTAAATTATGGCATAAACTTTAGACACAAACACAAACACACACACACACACACACACACTGCCATATACTCTAACACACCTGAACTCCCACGTACAAGACAAACAAGCCTGACATCCTACACTGACCAACCATTTATCATACAGAAAATGTTGAAAATCACACAAACTTACTAACGCTGGCACAAACGACAACCAGCTTAAATGACCAGGATTTATTTTATCCTTAAGTTTTTTGGTTTTCGTTTTCTGGTTATAAAGATAGAGATGAAGCGTATTTCGGGTGAGATTAACTAAGTGTGAGTGTTTCTATGTATGTGTGTGTTTGTGTGTGTGTGTTAGAGTGAGTGTGAAGTTCTAAATAAATATATATAAAGCGGTTCCTCGTAAATATTAAAATAAATGCATGAAATAAAACGAACACATTTGCAATTATTTATGCAAGTGTATTTCAAGGATTTACGCTTGAAGTCCCTAATTTTATACAGAGAGTCGAACTTATATAAGTATATGTATGTAAAGTGGGTCAAAAAAGTAATGTTAGACCAAAAATCAAATTAATTCTTAGTAGATATTTTTTCATTGAAATAATCTTTCCAATTAATAGAGCACTACTTTGTCCATTGAATCTCATATTTCATCTGCTAAAGGGGCTTTAACGCACCATAAATGTCGGTTGACTTTGCTTGGATTAGCGGATTAGCAAATTTTGTTATTGAAAATTCTTTAAAAACTTTTAATAGCTTCGTATTTTCAGGTAAGCGGCACAACGTTTCCTTTAAAAGGTTTTTTCGTCTATGTAAGAAAACTTTTTTTTATATAATTTATATATTCTGGTGTTATATTATTCCTGTACTCTTTAGCTCCCCCCGGAGAACAGGTATTGTCTTGACGTATTCCTAACCAGGACACTCTAATTTTCGGCTAAAGAGGGGAAGGGGTCCCGCGTTTGTTGTAGCAAATAAAACTATAGGAAGCCGCATGACTTCAGCTGCTCGAAACCCTTACCAAGGGTATAAATTGGCAGAACGGGGATCAGCATGGCCCCCGGGTAGTTCTGCTTGCAGTTCAACGCGGGCTGATTCTAGTTGAGTCGCCTACCTTGGCTGAAACGTTCTGGCTGTAGTTGAAACCTAAAACGCAGGCAGGGCGTGTTAGTATTCTTGATAATTGTTTGGTGTGTGGCTTTTTTAGGGGAATAACAACCTCCCGAGGGTCTGTTGCCTTTACAACAGATACCTATACAGCGAAGAACCAGTAGTGATGGTTTAAGGACTGATATTGCTAGTGGGCTTCGGGCCACCAACGCATTAAGATTTGGCAAGGTAACCACATCGATACTACCAAAAGGGTAAAAAGAGACAAACGATTATTTTTAACGACAACAATTAGGAAACCGACATGACTTAAAAATCATCGTAGAGATGTAACACGATTTTGGTAGGAGCTTTAAAAGAATATTATAAAAAAAGGCACGGCTTTAAATCACCGCATAAATCAGCCTTTAATTATCCTTGATAATTGTTTGGTATGTGGTTTTTTTCGGGGCCTATCAACCTCGCGATAACAGATACCAGTACTCTAAGGAACCAGTGGTGATGGTTGACGGGTGAGTTGGCTTAAGGGCTGAGGCTGCTAGTAAGCTTCGGTCTACCAACTCATTAAGCCTTGTCGTCCATTGATTGCTGGGAAATTGCATACAGGTGGGACTAGAAGGCCCGAACTCTTCAACAAGAAGTTGCTCATATGACCGCTATCGTATGGCATAAATTGATACCTGTGTGAGCCTAGCAAGCCACACGGGGGCGCTGGTGAATCGTGAATAATTCACTGCTTGGAACTGGTCCATCATCAGGTAAAGCCGCAAGGCAGGTGCTGATGTAAATCTTTTTCACAACTATTCATGCTGCAATAAAGGAGCGATATTCACAGTGGTGGACATGCAATTAAAACATAAATGTGTTCTCTCATTCTTTCGGTATTTTATATGATATCTTCTTATTCTTATTAAATAAAAATTTTATTGAATTATTGATTTACTAGAATTTTTTCGTTGCCAAAATCTCCACAAAATTATTGTAATATAGATTAATATAAGAAATTTTCTAGCGCCCACTGTCAACCACACTTTTATTAGTAATTAGCAGCCAGCTTCGTTTCAACTTTATTACACATGTATAAAGAAATATTTCTACAAATATATTTTGACTTCTTTTCCTCTTGACTAGGACTCTAAATTTTAAACATTTCCTGCAAAATATTTTATTTATTCACGAACAAATAATAAACTTGACTTTTTTTTTGGATTTTTGTTCTACAAATAAGAAAAATTGCCCTCCCATTTAATTACTTAATATTTCATATCTCATAAAATTATCTAAAATATCATAATGAAAAATCTCTCAGAAATATCATCCAAAATCATAATATTTGTTCATCATTAAATTAAATTGTTTGGTAAACTTCATTAAATAGCAAGAAGCAGAGACTACAAGCAGTCAAGTAAATTAAAAATTTTTATTTAAATAACAAATTGAAAAATTCAAACCCCAAACATTTACATACATAAGTAGAAAAAAATATTTATATATGGAGGTCCTTACAAAAATTGACAGCATCCAAAAGCTCTTTGCACTCGTATACACACACACACACACATACACATAAACAGGCAACCTCAATTTTAAATAGTAACAACAAATATGAACGAACGCATGAATCCCTTGTCGTAATTATGTACAAGTTGTCTTATTTTAATTATAATAATTTTTCCTTTTTTTTAGAATTTTTTCTTCACTTTATACAGATTGCTGTGTACGAGTACAGAAACTCCTGCTCTTGACGAAAAAGTTGCACAAATTCATACCGAGCGAGCCAGCGAGCACGTTGGAATAATTTTGTGTAAATATTACCAGTAAATTTTTAACGCTTTCAAGCGTACCTAATAAATATGCAAATTATTTATTTTAAATGTTTATTTTATATATATTTTTTTTTATTCAAATTCACGTCATTTAGAAAAATGTAAATAAAATAGAAAATATTATGAAAGTTTGCTTAAGGTTTGAGTAAATTACTTCTTGCTGTTGATTTGTTTAATTCTTAAGTTCACAAAAAAAAATTATTATTAATATTTTTTTTTTATATTAATTATTTTGGAATATGTACATAAATGGTACTTAAATGGTGTGAAGTACTGAAATGGTTGCGTATTGCGCAATGGAGTAATTTTACCCTCATGACACTAAATTACTTTTATAGAAATCTTAGAATACTTAGAGGAAGATCGGACAAAGCGATTTTATTAGTAATTGCCGAGCTTCTTAGCAATTTTATTTTGCAATTGCTTTCTTGTCCACACACAAAAACTTTTTCGGCAATTCTTGAGCTTTCTCTACCTTTTAAAGGGTGGTTAAATTTCAAGGGCCGATGTTGATTTTGAATAAAACACAAACTATTTAGGAATTATTGTAATTTTATTTTATTATGATATATTGGTATTACTCAATTATGTTTAAAATAAAATATCAGCCAAATGGGCGCCGCGACCACGGCGGCACACCTCCATCCGATGGTCCAAATTTTCGATGACCTTGAGGCATACTGGAGGTTCTATGCCGTTAATGTGCCGAATTATCTCATCCTTTAGCTGTTGAATTGTTGCTGGCTTATCGACGTACACCTTTTCTTTCAAATAACCCCAAAGAAAAAAGTCCAACGGTGTCAAATCACATGATCTTGGCGGCCAATTGACATCGCCATTACGTGAGATAACACGGCCATTGAATTTGTTGCGCAAAAGAGCAATTGTTTCGTTAGCTGTGTGGCAAATGGCACCGTCCTGCTGAAACCACATATCGTCTACATCCATATCTTCCAATTCGGGCCATAAAAAGTTCGTTATCATCTCACGTTAGCGAACACCATTCACAGTAACTGCCTGACCGGCCTCATTTTGGAAAAAATACGGCCCGATGATGCCGCCAGCACATAAACCGCACCAAACAGTCACTCTTTGTGGGTGCATTGGTTTTTCGACAGTCACTCTTGGATTCTCATTCGCCCAAATGCAGCAATTCTGTTTATTGACGAATCCACTGAGGTGAAAATGTGCCTCATCACTGAAGATGATTTTCTTCGAAAATTGATCATCATTTTCATAATAAGTCTGGATAACTTTAACACGTTGTTGGATTGTGTATCTCTCCACGGTTCAAATTGAGTAAGTCTGAAATAGAGAAATGCCAAATAAAATTCGGAAAAAAACTTGGCGTTTAGGTGTGGTTCACATTCAACATCGGCCCTTGAAATTTAACCACCCGATATTTCATACAATTTACATTATAAATGCACATGCACACATGAGAGAAAAGTAAGGAATTGCTGAGAATTGCCGAGTACCGGCATTGACGGGTCAAAAATGAGGAAAATTTGCATTGCATTGATGTTAAAATACATCACAGTTATGACGAGTTTTCTATGAGTGTACTCGTACATCAGTGAAGAGTATACAATTTCCGAGTACCGGCAATTATTTTTCCCTTCTTATTCCCCTCACCGAAACCTTCTATAAATTCTTGGCACTTAATGGCAGATCAGACAAGACATAGAAGCTTCCGGAGAGAGGAATAAGAAGGCAAAAATAATTGCCGGTACTCGAAAATCTATACTCTTCTCTCATGTACGAGTACACTCATAGAAATCTCGTCATAATTGTGATGTTTTTTAACATCAATGCAGTGCAAATTTTGCTCATTTTTGACCCGTCAATGTAGTCGTAAAATTGTTCAAGTAAAATATTTCTGCAAAACATTTAGCGGGACTCTAAAAAAGCAACAAAAATTTATAAAATTTGAGTATACATTTTTACTCAGTTAATTATTATTAATTATAGCAGTACAAGACATATCGTTAGTGTTTTCTCCACAGTTTTTGTATGAAATATGCACTTATAAGTATATGCAGATTTAAAAAAAAATATTAAAACAAAAATCAATGAATAAATTTAATATACATATTTACCCCTATCGTGAATAAAATGTGAAATTTTTATTTCCATAAAATTTTCATTTCCCAAGGGAAATTTGCTATCATGAGTATTATGGGAACATTTGTTTTGCTATCAGTATGTAGTGAGCAAGGCGAATTCATAACAGGTGAAATTTACAGCGCAGCTGATAACTTTTTTTATTTTTATCTGTTTCAGATGTCGATGGCATAATTAAAACAAAATTGGGAAAAAAATTTTAAAAAATTTTTTAAATTATGTATTCTATCTTGAGCGCCAGATATTACCCAGAATCCTCCGCACCTTTTCAAGCTCTATGATCTCAGACTTTAAGTTTCACGAAAAAATTAAAAGTTTCACATTATAATTAAGTTTTTCTCTTATTGTAATTTTTTTTATGGAAGTTTGAAAAAAAAATTCAAAACAATTATTTTTATTAATGTATTGTATCTTGAGCGCCAGCTATCTTTCAGAGTCCTCCCCAATCTTGTTGGCCATTTTTCTTTTTCCAAGCTCTATGATCTGTGACTTTAATTTTCACGAAATAACTAAAAGTTTCACTAAATAATTAAATGTTTGTATTTTATTGTAAATTTTTTTAATATATATTTTTTTTATTTCCTTTTTGTGTTTATATTTTTCTCATAAGATTTATTTAAAAAAGATTTATTTTTGTAGTGTTGTATTTATTGCTCTTGCATTTACCTGGTATGAATTCGCCTTGGTAGTGAGTGTACAATAGGGAAGAAGAAAATATAAAAACAAAGTAAAAATTATTGACAATTTGTGGTTAAGTGATGTAAAAAGAAATTAAATGTAAGATTTATAATTAATATAAACAAATCTGTATTTTATCTGCAACTTCTTTTTCAAGAAGTTTTTCAATAACTGAGTTATACGCTCCAAGTCTCTTATATTTTTCGATTTTAAGCCGTTGCTCTTTTCTAAGGAGCGATATATTTTCTTCATCATAACTTCATCTTCTTTGTTGTGGTTCTTAAGTGGCTCGAACATTTCAACGATTGTGGAGAGCACAAGTATTCCTCGGTGTTCAACTCTTTCTCAGTTGTTAATTTTTCCTGTGGCTCAATTCTTCTTCTTCTTCCTATACTCTTTACACTATCCTAGGTCTGGGATCCTGATTGTGATCTTGTTCTGCGGCGTCTAAATCTGGCTTTTTCGTCCGCAGAATTTTTTCACAGAATCGCGATACCGATAAAAAGTTGGCCTCGTTCACTATCATGATGTCCACGACATTCTCTACCGTTATTGAGCCAACTACCATCTCCAGCTCTCTACCAGTTTTCGCACATCGAATACATTTTCCTTGTACGATGAAGGACTACTTCTTCATCGCACAAGCAAAAGGGTGTGTTACCATTTTACATAAATAGCTCCGTTAATAACCGTGACCTGAAAGCATTTGAGTCAGGTAATAGTTGACATTCCCATGCCGTCTGTTCCACGATTTGTCGATGTTGGGGATGAGACGCTCCGTCCATCTGCTCCTAGTGTCAGTACTCCATCTAGACTACCAACTATGTAACTTTTCCTCCCGTATTTGCTACATAAAAATGACATCGGAAGCTGAAAAAATTTATTAATATTTTTCATTAAATCACTAGTATTCACGGCAGTTTAGTGAAGATATCGTCGGAACAACCGTCAACGAATATGTCGCCTTTGCCATCGTCGACAATACTCTAGTGGAAATCGTCGTCATAATCGTTGACGAGGTAGTGTGGATATTGTCACTTACGAGTATGTATTCATTGACGACACGGTAGAGTAAAATATAGTGTGTATTATCGTCGACGATAAGGTGAGGGATACTGTCGCTTGTGTGGTCTGGCGTGATTTCGGGGACATTTGTTCGAAAATTTCGTCAACGATTTGTTTAAGGTGTCATCAACAAGTCTTCCACGATTTTCTACAAACTTGTACCCATCGTTTACGATGTCTTTATGGCCAACTGAGATGTGTATAAGAAACTTTTGCGGTACATATATTTATGTGGTGAAAAGACTACTCACACTAATATACTTACATTATTTAAAACCCAATTGGCCAAACAAACGTCAACTTCTGCACGATTTGTCGTATATTGTTAAGTAAGTTTCTTAGATAGACTTGTAAGGAAAATAACAATTTAATTTGCTTTTAAACAACGCTTTGTAGTTTTCTATAAAATTTTTCTATCTTAAATCTGTTGAAAACAAAATTTGTAGCGTAATTTATCGCAAATAACAGAGTTTTAGGATAATTTAAACTGTTTGATAAACTACTTTCAGCAAATGGATTGTGATGGTAGAGGGGATCCTACAGTAAAATAAAAAAACACCTTATAAGGAACTTACAAATCTTACAAGGTGTCCTGAAGACATGGCGAACTGTAGGACCACCAACAAAATCACACATTTGTGCACACACATTTGCAATAACTTGTATATAAACGTTTGTGTAACCTTCTCCCTGCATAATAAAAACATTTTCGTTTGCTTCTTTTTTTCCTGTTTACTTCAAATTTAAAAAGTTTTTCTTCAACCACTGAGTTTTTCATTTCATATATGTTTTTTGCTCTTCTCGCGCAAGTTAAACATTAGAGCTCCCTTACAAAACTAAAAATTCTCAAATGTGCCTTGGCATACTTTACATACTAACACTTGTTAAAAAAAGGAAACGCTTGTTTTGTAAGAACATAAAGATGTTGTGCAATTCTGAGTTATAAGGGCTAACCATCCGCAACGCAATCGAAAATTATATTTTCGATACTTTTTTTAAAAAAAAAAAGTACATATTACGTGCAGGGCAAACACTGCTCCTTTGGGAGGAGCAATATTTTTATTAAAAATATATGTATTCTATCAGAGGTGGGTATCTTCTGGCACCAAAGCTACGCAGCAACCGTAGGGGTGAATTGGTAAACGATTTTTGGATTTGCATTCGCTAGAACCTCGTATTTTATGGAGTCTAGTGAAAAAAGCACGCATAAGCTAAAATATTATGCCGGTAGGATGGGGTATGTATGACGGACCCCACTAATATATCTCCCTTTTCATTTCTTGTGAAAATATGTATCTACTTTCTAGCACCCCTCCAAAGAGGGCTCACAATAGCTTTTAACTTTTCAGGTTTAACTAACTAACTTCCTAAATTTTTTAACTTCCATTATTTTTATATACCCAACAATTTTGTAGAACATTTAGTCCCACACCTTCCACACTACAAGGTAATGAAGTACATTCCATTTTACTGATGCAAATGCTCAGGTCTGTTCAAGAAAAGGAAACGTGCCTCGATGGCTGATTTGGTAGGGTATTCGACCAATAGTCTTGAGGTCGCAGGTTCGATTCCTGCCTCATACCCTGGGTGTTACTGCAGACAAGCAAAAGAAGCTTCGTAGTTTTTGTGTTTGTTATAAAAACAAAATAAAAAAAAAAATTGTAGTAGTAGAAAAATAGTATGGCCGCTCTGGCTTACTCAAATTCGTCAAGAGAATTTTGAAGTAGTCACGGCTCTCAGTGTTGTGATTGGAAAAATGTAGTGTATAACAGGCCATACTCTACTGTCAGCAAGACCCTTTTTCTCTTCTTTTTTTTTTTATCTTGTGCCAGTACTCAGGGGATGACCCCGATATATGCAGTGCATTGTACCAGAATTAGGAAAATAGGTGGTGAAGAGGAGGAAAGAGGAAGCAGTAATTGTGCATTATAACAGACAGAAAACCCGTCTGAGGGTAATTTATTCCACAGGCGAAGCGTGCGGCTGAAAAACGAATTCTCTCTGTAATGCGTAGTACGATTCCCCGGGCAATCGACCACAAATCGAGGAGCTCTGGTCGATGAACTCGTGCTACGTAAAAATGTGCGAGTTTCAGAAACAACATCCCTAATCTTGACAGAGCAAAATCCATTGTATCGGGTGGTTACATTTCAAGGGCCGATGTTGAATGTGAACCACACCTAAACGCCGAGTTAAGTTTTTTCCGAATTTTATTAGACATTTCTCTATTTCAGACTTATTCAATTTGAACCATGGAGAAATACACAACCCAACAACGTGTTAAAGTTATCCAGATTTATGAAAATGATGATCAATTTTCGAAGAAAATCATCTTTAGTGATGAGGCACATTTTCACCTCAGTGGATTCGTCAATAAACAGAATTGCCGCATTTGGGCGAAAGAGAATCCAAGAGTGACTGTCGAAAAACCAGTGCACCCACAAAGAGTGACTGTTTGGTGCGGTTTATGTGCTGGCGGCATCATCGGGCCGTATTTTTTCCAAAATGAGGCCGGTCAGGCAGTTACTGTGAATGGTGTTCGCTATCGTGAGATGATAACGAACTTTTTATGGCCCGAATTGGAAGATATGGATGTAGACGATATGTGGTTTCAGCAGGACGGTGCCACTTGCCACACAGCTAACGAAGCAATTGCTCTTTTGCGCAACAAATTCAATGGCCGTGTTATCTCACGTAATGGCGATATCAATTAGCCGCCAAGATCATGTGATTTGACACCGTTGGACTTTTTTCTTTGAGGTTATTTGAAAGAAAAGGTGTACGTCGATAAGCCAGCAACAATTCAATAGCTAAAAGATGAGATAATTCGGCACATTAACGGCATAGAACCTCCATTATGCCTCAGGGTCATCGAAAATTTGGACCATCGGATGGAGGTGTGCCGCCGTGGTCGCGGCGCCCATTTGGCTGATATTTTATTTTAAACATAATTGAATAATACCAATATATCATAATAAGATAAAATTACAATAATTTCCTAAATAGTTTGTGTTTTATTCAAAATCAACATCGGCCCTTGAAATTTAACCACCCTTTAGTAACAATAGTACTGAGTAACATACCCTACACTTCGTTGACGCTTCACTGAGTGAACAGAGTTGGATACCCTACTGTCACCGATAAGCTTCTTCGCCCCCTCCTGCACACGGTCGAGTAACCACAAAATAGACTTTGGGGCAACGTGAGAATTGTATTCCATTTTCGGTCGGATGTAGGTGGTATAAATAATAAGGAGGTCGGATGGAGTGAAGTACATCTTACACCGTTTCAAAAATCCGAGGCACTTGAATGCTTCTTTAGAGAAATGAAAAATATGATCAGTCCAGCGAACATCACACTGTATCTTCATTCCAAGAACATCAAGAGCATCCGATTGGCTCAATATTTATACCATCCATAAATACAGATGAAGCAGCATTTGTGACAACATTGGGTTTTACGAGCGTTAAAGGCGACTCTGTTTTTACAACCCCATTCGAAGATTATAGAAGATCACTATTCAGTGAGAAAATATTGCATTAAGAATAGTTTTTATTAGCGATTTATCAGCTTTAGGCTATCAAGTCCCTATCTCTAGGGAAGCTCGAAAGACTTCTATGATTCGAAAGAAGAAAACAATTTGAGTTAATGAAAGTGGTTTTGAACTCTTGGCAGGGTATGGATTAAGACCACAGTATTATGGAATTTCTAGTTTCTTTTTGGGATTCCTTAATTTGAAACTTATGATTAAACGTGGGCACCCGGCATTCATGTGTTAAAGGACATCCATTATTCTCGCATGTGTACGTGTTTGTTGTTAATGTATAAGTAAATGTGTGAGCGTTTATATCAAAAGCTTGATAAAAACTTTGGCTGAAAACTAAACAAAAATACAACTAAAAAGTTGAATTGAGAAAAACTATTAAACATTTTCTATTAAAAACTTTTTCAACTACATGCACAATTGCAAAACCAACAACGCCAACTTTAACACAAAAAGAAATTTGTTATTTCAGGCGAGCGAACAACACAATAACGACGATAAGTATTTTATGTACAATGATAAAAAAAAGAAAATAAAAATAATATGATTACAAGGATAGGAAAACAAACTTTCTTAGTTTTTAAAATTGCTCGAGGAAAACTGTTTAAAAACTTATCGCTCCCAGTACATTGAAATGGCATGACACCATTTTCTGAAGTACTCACTTTCATTGTAAGTAAATAAACGTTAGCAGCTAAAGAAAAAGAATTGAATTTTGTGCATTATTTAGAAAAGACAAATAAGCGATAAATCTGAAACTGACCTGCGAATTTTCTTGACATAATGCTCTTTTGTGTTCTGCAAAATATACATTTGAGCTTGTTTTAATGGAAACTGAAATTTACGTGCTGTTCATAGAACACAGACGAGCAATTCGTCTAGAAAATTTGTATGAAAGTTACTAAATTTTTTGAGTGATATCCATATAAACCCTTTTAGACGAGTCTGAGCTGGTCTGTGTTCTATGAACAGCACATTAAATTTATTTGATTTTTTGTGACTTTTATTGCTTTACATCAGTTACTGCCTTGCCGGCCTTAGCTTGCCTTGATGATGGTCTAACTCCACAGAGTGATTTGATCATGATTCACTAGCGCCCAAGTGTGGCTTGCAAGGCTCACATAGGTCGCAACTATTACCCCAAACTCGTAGCTAAAAAGACAGAATCCTTGTTGAAGATTTTGGGCCTTATAATCCCTCCTGCATGCAATTTCCTAGACACTCAATGGAAGTCAATGCTGAATGAGTTGGTAGCTCGTAGTCCTTAAACGACTCATCCATCTAAATATTACTACTGGTTCCTTACATCACAGGTATCTGTTGCAAGACAACAGCACCTCGAGGGGTTATTAGACGCCTAAAACCGTCATGCACCAAAGTTATCAGGAAAACTAATTCCCCTTCCTGCTACTTTAGGTTTAAACCATAGGCAAAACATTTCAGCCAAGCCACTTCAACTATGATCAGTGCCGAGATGGACTGTGAGCAGAACCTTCCAGGTGCTTTGCTAATTCCCATTCCGCCCATTAACCCTGGGTGAGTCGAAAATCCAATACAACATAAGTCATGCGGCTTCCTAGATTTTTATATGCTGCAATAAATAAGAAACTATTTGCGCTGTATGCCCCAGAAAACAGAGTGCCCTGCTTAGGTGTACACCAAGGCAAAACTTGCTTCACGGTGGTAAACTCAAGAGGCAAGTTAATTTATTTACTATTTTATTTTTTACTGCATCGTCCTTAAAAATATTTGGAAAAATTCAGAAAAGCTTTCAACAACATTACCATATTTTTAGTAAATTTCCTACATTTTGTAAACAAAACCAAACTTCAAAAGCTGTAGCGCAAAGAAAAATAAGAATTAAACGTAAAGCTTTTTTTAACCTAACAACACAAGAACATTAACTGACAGTTTGGGAAGTTCCAGCCATCTTTCCAATTATGGAAGTGTTTTCCTGAGAGTCGTTTTTGCTTGAAGTTGCGGTCGCATTCTGTTTCATCATTAACAAAGAAAACAATGAAGTTAGCTTCAAGACAAGTTATACAAATTTTTTGGGAACTTTAGTTATCACATTTTAATTTAGCAATTTTATCACTCTTTTATATCTATTTAGTGATTTTTCACACGCTTATATAAGTTTCACTTGTATGTTTGTTTATTTGTATGTTTACAACACTGGAAATCCATGCCATTAAGTGATTATTACATATAACCAAGGCAGCTTTATAATAGGTAGTGGCAGAATTACAATAAATACAACACCAACAAACATCAACATGTATTTTTTTGGTAGAATTTACGAATAGTTGTCAAAATTTTGTTTGAAAAAGCAAGTAGACTTCCTTCCTTTTTGGTTTTCACAAATTTACGCAAAGGAAACGATAGGCAGCTGAGCTAATACCACTACCGTATTAAAGCTGCCTTGCATATAACTGTATATACAGTGATGTTGCTTTGGTAAAAAAAAATTGGAGCTGCCGTATTGTTTCCGGGGAAGTGCGGGATATTAGGGATTCACGAAACCGATTTCGGAAACTCAAAAAAAACTTCGGAACCACTTCGTAACTGGTTTTTCATATTCGGTGTGGGTTTTTGCCGTGGAACATGCAACTGAACTATAAACTATCCTTCGCTTTAATGACGGAACAGAATACTTCAAGCAAAAACGACGCTCAGAGAAATCAGGCACATAATTGAACCGGAGGATATAACTTCACAAATATTCTTTTTTGTTAAGTGAAAAAAGTTTTTTCTTTTGTTTTTATTTCTCTTCGCGCTAAAGCTTTGGTTTTGTTTACAAACTATATGAAATTTACTAAAAGTTTGGTAATATTGTTGAAAGCGTTTCTGCTTTAAAGTAAGAGCATAGAAAAAATCGCTGCCAAAATAAAATAGATTCTATTTTACGACCGCATTCTCTGGCGTTCTTTTATGCCAAATTGTACGGAGAAAATCGTCATGCCCTAGTTCTGTTTCAGCATTTAGTGCGAAAATTGAAGTTGCCGTATTATTTTCTGGGAAGTGGCAGATCTTGGGGATTCACAAAGCTGATTTTGAGAACACTAAAAAAAAATCAAAACCACTTCACTAACCGGTTTTTCATATTCGGTGTGCGTTTTTGCCGAGGAACATGCATCTGAACTATAAACGGTCTTTCGCTTTATTGCGAAAATTGAAGTTGCTGTATTGCATCTGAGAAAGTAGGTGGACTTTGATTTTTCCTGAAGCCCACTTTGGAAATTCCCCAAAAAAAACTCGGAACCGCTTCGCTAACCAAATTGGAACCGGTTATTCATATTCACGCTGAGCGTTTTGGCGCTGGCACGTGTATTTGAACTATTAACGACTATTCGAATAACATTTGTTTTGAAGCGAACTTTACTGAAAGACAGTGAAGGTTTCTTGCGGTCTGTTAAAATTGGATTTTTTGCAAAGCGTTGACGTCATGTTATTTGATTGGTTTCATAGATTTTGTAAAAGCATGATGATTTTTGACAGATAATTTAGGC
Organism: Thecocarcelia acutangulata; assembly: GCA_914767995.1. NCBI lineage: Eukaryota > Metazoa > Arthropoda > Insecta > Diptera > Tachinidae > Thecocarcelia > Thecocarcelia acutangulata. The sequence goes on along the minus strand of OU612094.1, from coordinate 29,425,323 downwards.
CGTCAAGGCCTAATTTAGGTTGCACTGTGACGCGCTTATTTAATCTACTTACTACAATGTAAAGTCAAAGCATTAAATTACGTTGCGCTTTACGCTATAACCTAAGTTTCGCTGTTACTAACGTTTCTCTATTGCCAAAATGTACAAGCTATGTTGAAGTTGTGGAGAAGATAAGAGTAGGATTTAAAAGGTTTATAATTTTTACTTTTCTGCTCTTATCTTATGTTGCCTTTCTTTCTCAACTTTATAAACTCTAACACCTTTCTTGACATTAATAATAATTTATTAAGTATTTTTATCTTTATATTTTCAGGTCTTTGATGACGTCTGCTCGTTCAAGTGTTTGGCTAATTTTGATTAAAAAAAAGTACGTGCCAACGCCGAAGACAGTTTCCGCTTTTGTAATGCCGTATCATGCTTTACTAACCGTCAATAGCTTCACTTTAAAAGAAATTAATTTTATTATTGTATTTCAATATTTCTATGCTTCCTTGCTTATATTGTAAAAATAAAAATATAATTTTATTGCTTAAATTTATTATTACTATTGCTTTGAACTCGCTTAGTAGCTTTATATGTAAAATGGCTTTTTGTGGAGTAGTTTTAGCGCTTGAACAATGTATTTAAGAAAAATAAAGTAATAAAGATAAACAAACCATTTGAAAGGTTTCTTGAGCTTTTCTTTTATTGAGCTTTAATTTAATTGGAAACAAATAACAAGACGAACAAATTTTGAAGATAATTTATAAATAATTTAAAGACAAAAAGGTAATTATTAATGAAAATATCGTACAAAATGTCATTTAATAAGATTGATTAGATGATTTTTATTTAACACAATGATAAAAATATATATCAGAATTTTTTTATAAAGACAATCTGGTCGGTAGCTGGTACTTATCCCTGCGTCATCGTAATTATTTCCTAAGTACGGTCAGGCTTGTCGTTGTTGTTTGGCCTTCGAGACTTTTACGTCTCACTCGCACTGGTTAACGGTTTGCCTTAACTAACTGCATTGGTTTACAGTTTTTTAGAGGTACTGCATTGTTAACCACGCGGCAACTTTCTATGTGAAGGCATGGGACGGTACAGTTAGTCACAGCGCCGCAACAATTACTGTTAATACCTTCGTGGACCTATGGACTTCGTTACTCCGTCCATGCTGTGCATCCTATACTTTGCAAATTTATTTGCAACTGCATAGTTAAATAAATAAATAAAATAATCCTGCACCGTTTGTTACGGATAAGACTGAGCTCGAGACTAATATACTCAAACCGGCTGCGCGGTAAGGTATAAAACAGAGGCTTCTTATAGAAGCAACGAACTTTTTACGAGTATCCGCTTTTCTAGCAATCCAGAGGACAGCTGCATTGCCAGTAAAATTAGCATGGTTATTGCGGGATGATTCCGTTTTTTTAACTTGGACCAGTACTCAGGGATAACCCTTCCATATTTAGTGCATTGTACCAGAACTGGGTAAATGGGTTGTGAGGAGGGGGAAAGAAGGAGTAGTATTTATGAACATTTGACTCGAACTTTCCAATGTTATAACAGACAGGAAACACGTCTGCAGGCAACTTATTTCATAGGCGAAGCGTGTGGTCGAAAAATAAATTCTCTCTCTAATGCGGAGTACGATTCCCCGGGCAATCGACCCCAAATGGATGGGTCCTGGACGTGCAACAAAATCCCTAATATAGTCAGAACAAAATCCGTTGTAGTAACGATAAAAGCAGTTCTTGCTATTAAAGGAGGTTATCAAAATACAGAAAATGAAAATTTCAGTTATCGATCCATATATATGGATATCGGCCTAAGCCGATTTTTTAACGAAAATGTCGGGTAAGCGAACTTAAACAATTTGTTTTGCTTAAAACCAGTTCTGGTAATATAAGGGGGTTACCAAATAGAGAAAATTAAAATTTCTCATGTCGGTCTATATATACCAGAGATATAGCCTATATATACCAGAGATATAGCCTGTTTGTTTAAAGACAGTTCTAATTATTAAAAGTTTACTAAAATAAACGAAATGATAATTTCCGATATCGATCCATATGTACCCGAGATATAGTCTAAACCGATTTTTCAATGAAAAAAAGTTTTTTTTTTTTGTCTAGAAGCAGTTCTTATTATAAAAGGAGGTTAGTAACATACAGAAAATGAAAATTTCCGATATCGGTTCATATACTCGTATACCCGAGATATAGTCTAAACCGATTTTTCCATTAATTTTTTTTTTTTTTGTAGAAAAGCAAATCTCGTTATAAAAGAAAGTTACTAAAATACAGAATATCGAAAATTCCGATATCGGTTCATATACTCGTACACCCGAGATATAGTCTAAACCGATTTTTCAATGAAAAAAAATTTTTTTTTTTTTTGTTTAAAAGCAGTTCTTATTATAAAAGGAAGTTAGTAAAATACAGAAAATGAGAATTTCCGATATCGGTCCATACACTCTTATATCCGAGATAGAGCCTGAGCCGATTTTTCTATTACCATTTTTTTTTTTTTTTTTTTTTTTTTTGAAAAGCAATTTTCGTTATAAAAGAAAGTTACTAAAATACAGAAAATGAAAATTTCCGATATCGGTCCATATACTCATATATCCGAGATATAGCCTGAGCCGATTTTTTCATTAACATTTTTTTTTTTGCTGAAAAGCAATTTTCGTTATTAAAGAAAGTTACTAAAATACAGAAAATCGAAAATTCCGATATCGGTCCATATACTCATATAACCGAGATATAGCCTAAACCGATTTTTCCATGTACATGTCCATGATTAGTTTCGTTTTTGGAATGGTGATTACAAGGCAAAAATATTTTTTCCCCGATTTCGATCCATATATATACGAGCATATTTAGTTCAAATTTGTAATATATACTATACATATGCGTGAATATCGTAAAGGGTATTTTAGATTCGGCCTAGCCGAATATACCACACTCTTATTTTGTTTCTCTTTTATTTTAGATTTTATTTTCTTGCCAAAGTCATGTCAAGTTTGTATAACTTTCCATTTTGCGGTGCATTTTTCTAAGACAAACAATTTTATTATATTTTTAATATGATTAATCAGCAATATCTAACAAAAAAATCAAAATATTAAATAGTTCTTCTCCTATTACAATATTAATAAATTCGAAAACGGAAGTTATGGCACAAAAAAGCCCCGTAAGTTTTTACTTTCTGTTGTCGCTCTGTGACGTTCATTTCTGTTGCAAATATTTTACAATTATTTTTTCCGTTAAAATATTCAGTTGTTTTTTACAGTAGAGCATACGAGTAATTGAAAGAAAAACATGTGAATGAAGAATAAACTACATATCGCTCCTTTATTGCAACATAGTTCAAAAAAGCTTGTTTCGAGAAAAACACATTTCAAATTTTTAGCTCTTCGAAAAAAAATTTTAGAAAATATCGTCTAAAGGAAACAGTTTAAAAGTAATTTGAATAAATTTCGGGCACAATATAAAAGTTAGTACTGTTAACAATTTTGCATTGTTAACTCGAAAAGCATATATTTTGAGATATGACTATGTTGCAACAAAGGAGCGATAAATCTCATATCTCAAAAAATGACTTTTCGAGTTAAGAATCCAGAAATGTTAACAGTACTACCATTTATATTGTGCCAAAAATGTACTTAAATTGCTTTTAAACTGTTTCCTTTAGGAGATATTTCCTCAAAAAATTTGCTAAGACTAAAAATTTTAAATGAGTTTTTCTCGAAACGAGGTTTTTTGCGATATGACTATGTTGCAATAAAGGAGCGATATGTGTGACATATTTGCGAAAATTAACATAAGTTGTACGACACGATTAAATCGCGTTATATAAACCCAATTATTATGTAATATTTCAAGATTCGTGTATGCACTCTTCTCGCATAAACAGACTTTAATAGTTAAGAACTTCAATTAAAACACAGTGCCATCTGTTACCTAATAGAAGAATCACATACTGCCAAACAACCCTCTTTCTAACACTAAGAATAAAAAAACGGAAACTTATTAGAAAACTTCTACAAAATCTTTAAAAAGCTTTTCAAGTAAAAGCTTTTCCTTTCTGCCGGCAACCTTATAAAATAAGGGATGTGTCAGAAACTTTTACTGAAATGGAAAGTAATTAATTAGAAGCAAAAAAAAAAAAAATTACAATTAGAAGCAAAGATGCCAGATAATTAATAAATAATCAAATAATTTGTTTAGTTGGAAAGAAAAATTAGAAAATAAAATCAATTCCAACATATTTTCAATTAGATATTTTGTGTACAGTTGTACAAATAATATTGTTGACTCATGCAAATCTTGTGCTTCAATTTTATTTCCTTAATCATTTTCTTCCCGCTCTTTAGCAAATGATAAATCATGAATGGTTGCAAATGAGTTCTGTTGAACAGAGGCTGCAAATACATACAAACAAACATATACACATGCAAATTTTTATGTACTTACCATTTGAAGTCAACGACAGTTTGGTGTATGACAATGATAGAACGCAGAATGGAGCCGACTCCATAATATTTTGTATGTGACAAATAATCCAACAGCAACAGCGTAAGCATGTTTGTATGTATGTGTATTGACTTCAAGGCAAGAAGACTGTGCCACTTAACACAACGAAAGGGTTTTAAAAAGTGAAAGCTTTGTTTGGGAAGTATGCTTCTTGGAAATGGCGCTTATGCACATTTTGAGAAAACATAATGAGATTAAATATATTGCAATTTAGTCTTTGTTCAAATGTAATGGATGGCCTTAGATTCTATAAATAAAAGATAATAACGGGTGGTTAAATTTCAAGGGCCGATGTTGATTTTGAATAAAACACAAACCATTTAAGAAATTATTGTATTTTATTTTATTATGATATATTGGTATTACTCAATTATGTATAGAACAAAATATCGGCCAAATGGGCGCCGCGACCACGGCGGCACACCTCCATCCAATGGTCCAAATTTTCGATGACCCTGAGACATAATGGAGGTTCTATGCCGTTAATGTGTCGAATTATCTCATCCTTTTGCTGTTGAATTGTTGCTGGCTTATCAACGTACACCTTTTCTTTCAAATAACCCCAAAGAAAAAAGTCCAACGGTGTCAAATCACATGATCTTGGCGGCCAATTGACATCGCCATAACGTGAGATAACACGGCCATTGAATTTGTTGCGCAAAAGAGCAATTGTTTCGTTAGCTGTGTGGCAAGTGGCACCGTCCTGCTGAAACCACATATCGTCTACATCCATATCTTCCAATTCGGGCCATAAAAAGTTCGTTATCATCTCACGATAGCGAACACCATTCACAGTAACTGCCTGACCGGCCTCATTTTGGAAAAAATACGGCCCGATGATGCCGCCAGCACATAAACCGCACCAAACAGTCACTCTTTGTGGGTGCATTGGTTTTTCGACAGTCACTCTTGGATTCTCATTCGCCCAAATGCGGCAATTCTGTTTATTGACGAATCCACTGAGGTGAAAATGTGCCTCATCACTGAAGATGATGTTCTTCGAAAATTGATCATCATTTTCATAATAAGTCTGGATAGCTTTAACACGTTGTTGGATTGTGCATCTCTCCATGCTTCAAATTGAATAAGTCTTAAATAGAGAAATGTCAAATAAAGTTCGGAAAAAAACTTGGCGTTTAGGTGTGGTTCACATTCAACATCAGCCCTTGAAATTTAACCACCCGATATATATAAGAATTATATAAAAAGAAATAAAGTAAATAAATTATATTTCTTGCTGCAAATTTTTCGATTCTTTACATATAAATTATTCTTTGTTTATTGAGCTAGAGATCACTTACATAAATTATAGTTGTTTATTTGATTGAACATTTCTGCACTCGGTTGTGTGTCAAAATTGTTAATACTCGTATAAAATATTATCAATTTGAAAACGAAAATTGAAAGGACAAAAATATTCAACTACATTAACATTAACAATAAAGAAACATATTTTACATTTCTATAACATTAAACATAACACTGGTTTACAGCGAAAAAATACCAAGAACGGCACATGCCTAGATAAGTTAATTGGGACCTTCTGAACACGAAAAACGCTGTAATTTGTACAGATTTTTAGATAATGGTACTTTTGTGTTTTTCGGTGTGTGGTCCCACTCAAACCGTTGTGGAAATTTTGAACTTTGAGGTGACATTTCTTATCAAATAGAAATTTGCATCATATCGACGGCAAATGCATTCAATTACCTTTCCCACAATATGCTATTTATATCGATCGGACTTTTTCGTTGGGCTCCACAAAGGTTTGAGTGGTACCTTTCACCAAAAAACACAAAAGTACCGTTATCTAAAAATCGGTACTTAGAAAAAAAAATTACAGCGTTTTTCATATTCAGGAAATCCCAATTATCTTATCTAGGCATGTGACGTTCTTGGCATTTTTCCAAATTAAAAATTTTTAAATACAATTATTTTAAAAAGAAATGAAAAAGCTTTTAAATTATTGCAGACATAAGCCTATCTATTCCTATTTTTGCTTTTATGTATTAAGTAAATGCGTATAACTTTTGGTTAATCCATCTACATCTTTTTTAAAATTTCTCCTTTTATTTCTAATATTATATGATGATTTGTCTGGCTCAAGTTCAAACCTGGCTTTAGCCAAGAATTATTTTTATCTTTAAATATAAAAAAAATGGCCGCGATCAACGAAGATAGGAAAAAATAATTGAATACAATAAAGCTGGGAGACAGCTAGCTGTTTTGCAGTCGCTACACTGCTCATCGAGTCAACGAGGGTGCAGACCATTTGAATTCAATTATTTTCAAAACTTCATGAAATACTTTAAGAAAAATGTATTATTTTTCAAATGAATTACGAAAAAAATACATAATAAATAAATAAAGTATTAAATAATGGGTGATTTTATAAGAACTGTCGGAAATTTAAAAAAAAAAAACACATAAAATTCAGAGAAATGCGTGAAATATTTATTTGGATCGATAGTTGGGTCGATATAATTTAATGTTTGAAGATTATTTCATGCAAATGTTGGCCGCGGCTGCGCCTCAAATGGTCCATCCGCTTAGTCCAATTTTGGCATACTCTTTCCAACATTTCGGCCGGTATCTCACGAATAATGTTGGCAATGTTGCTTCCAGTGCGTCAATCGAAGCGAGCTTGTCGCTATAGCTTTAACATAGCCCCACAAAAAATAGTCTAGAGGCGTTAAATGTCACGATCTGGGCGGCCAATTGACTGGTCCCAAGCGTGAACTGTTCACCGAACTCGCCTCTCAATTGGTCCATTGTTTCGCGTGCTGTGTGGCATGTGGCACCGTCTTGTTGAAACCACATGTCATGCAAGTCAAGCTCTTCCATTTTGGGCAAAAAAAAGTTTGTTATCATCGCACGGTAGCGCTCACCATTCACAGTAACGTTGTGATTCGCATCATCTTTGAAGAAATACGGCCCAATGATGCCCCCAGCCCATAATCCGCACCAAGCGGTTGTTTTTTGTGGATGCATTGGTAGCTCTTGCAATGATTCTGGCTGCTCTTCACTCCAAATACGGCAGTTTTGCTTGTTCACGTATCCATTCAACCAGAAATGAGCCTCGTCGCTGAACACAATTCTTCGATAAAAAAGTGGATCTTCATCTAACTTTTCAAGAGCCCATTCACCAAAAATTTGGCGTTGTGGTAAGTCGTTTGGCTTCAATTCTTGCACCAGCTGTATCTTATAAGGCTTCACACCCAAATCCTTCCTCAAAATTTTCCACGTAGTGGAGTAACAGAGGCCCAATTGCTGCGAACGGCGCCGAATCGATAATTCACGGTCATCACCAACACTGGCCGATACGGCTGCGATATTTTCTTCAGTTCGCACTCTACGTAAGCGTGTTGGTGATTTAATGTCCAACAATGTAAATTTGGTGCGAAATTTTTTTACAATAGCCCGAATAGAAGCCCCAGTAGGTCGATTAAACTGACCATAAAATGGAAGAAGCGCGCGATGAACTTTCTTAACAGAGCACTCATTTTGGTAATAAAATTCAATAATTTGCAAGCGTTGTTCGTTTGTAAGACGATTCATGATTAAATTATAGACCAAACTGAAGATGTTTGACAGTGACACAAGATACAAAACGTGCGTGAGCTGTCAAAACTAGTGTTGCCAAAAAATTAATAGCAAAAAAATCACTCGTTATATATGTGCATATTCACAAAAAATTAAAATGTATTTGAAATGTATTTTAGAAAAGTTTTGTATGGAATTTTTGAACTAAAACACATTTCAAATTCGTTTCAATTTTTATGAATATGCTGAATAAACTTTACAAAAAGTTAATTGAGTTTTTTAATTATCATAAATTTCTATATAAAATTTTAAAAAACCTAGAAGATTTCAAAAATTTTTTCGTTGTGTTTCAATATTTCAATTTGCGAAAGTAAATTTTTCTTAGAATTGCTTCCCTCTTAAATGCCGTACACTGCAAAACAGCATTTGAACATAATATTTTTTTTTTTTTTTATTTTCCACGTTGTATTTTCATTGAAACAATAGCGTGCAATCAAAACCAGAGTAGACATATTTTGGTAAATAATGTTTTCCTTTTTTTTTTTTTTTTGCTTGAATTCATTTCCATTTCGTTTGGAAGCGTTTGTTAAACAGTTTCTATGTAAAACGTTTGTTTACTACGCACCCAAAATGACAATTTTACTTACACTTGAATTTCTAAAGGATACTGACGCCAAAATATATGTAAATATATTTGTACATGGAAACTTGCCTGTAATACATATATATATACACATAAAGGCAGACTTGTGCCGGCTCCACATTGACCGCATAAACCTTTTGGCCAGCTTATCCTTTACTTTCATCGGCTCATGAATTTACACAAAAATTATTTATTTCATATATACGAGTACACTCACAAAATATTCAAAATAATTCAAAGACTTTAAATAAGAAGACAATGATACCTTTTTTGAAAAGCGTTTAAGCCTAAAAGTATGCTGCTCAGGTTTCGAGGATGTTAAATATATCTGAACCAGGTAGTTTGTGCAAATCAAATTTGAAAGCGTTTAGTTTTTCCCAATTTTCATCAGACTTTGAAAAAATATTTGTATTTATTACTTTAATTGTAACTATATTTTATGTAATAGTGTGGGTTTCAAAACGCCTTCATTAAAAAAAAACGTTTTATAAACCATTTTCAAAAACGATAGCTATCTATCGCAGCTTCTCAAAACGATATTTTAAAAACGATCGGTTCGCATCACATAGCTTATTATCAGAAGCTTTTATAAAGTGTAAATTTAAATCTAGCAGGAGTATTGCAACAATAGCATGGCTGCCCAGCAGTCCACAAGTTATTACAATTTGCAAAGCATCCGATTGTAAGCGATTGTGTCAACAGAAAAAATCAAAATAAACATGTTAAGTACAACAAACAACTAGCATCCGATTCAGATTACTCTTTTTCTACTCATATTGTTAAATTATATGTACATAAGAAGCAAAGAACAAAACAAGTGCTAATAATATAGTTTTGAACTTATCCAATCTTCGCTTATAATGTATACACTGTTGCATCCATCTTACGGCCTAGGCCATCGCTGGGTTAAGAACCCAGTGAAATTTTTGTCACATACATCTTCGATCTAAGACCATTGACAATGTAAGCGCGACCCATCCGAAGTCTGTATACAATTCCTACTTACATTTACACAGCGATGGCCTAGGCCGTAAGATGCATCCAACACTGTATACATTGTAAGCGAAGATTGGATGAGTTCAAAACTATATTATTAGCATTTGTTTTCTTCTTTGCTTCTTATGTACATTCAATTTAACAAAATGAGAGAAAAATACTAATCTGAATTGGATGTTAGTTGTTTATTGTGCTTAACATGCATGTTAAGCACAATAAAACATGTTTATTTTGATTTTTTCTGTTGACACAATCGCTTACAATCGGATGCTTTGCAAATTGTAATAACTTGTGGTCTGCTGGGAAGACGATCAGAGAGAGAGAGAGAGAGAGAGAGAGAAGGTTGGAATTGTTTTGCGCAAAGTTTTTGTAGGTAAAACAAACTTAGTTAGTGAAGGCATCAAATTGACTTCTGCTTCTGCCCAATTAACATAGTTTGATGATAACGGTATTGCGGATGCACTGAACAATATTTGCTTCATCTTTCTAATGAACCCCATTCATCAGATAATTTTCGTTAACGGAATGAAAGATTACGTTCCATCAATGAAGATTCATAGCATTAATGAAAATATTCATTCAAATTGATTCATTAGGTTTCATAATTTCATCAGAAAATTTCATTGGATTTGTAATAAAAAATTTTTGAAGGTCGGGTGCAAAATTTTAGAGATTTATTAAAAGTGAGATGGTAAATATATTACAACTACTCACTAAATGATAAAGTAAATTATTTTATACATTAATTACTGTATAAAAAATTGTTTAATAAAATAAAATTTCAATAGTGTATTAAAACAATAAAAAATTATTTTATGCTTAATATAAAAAAAAATTGTTTAGTTTCTCTTTAGTAGCACAATTCGAATGAAAAAAGATCATTAGAATAATGCAACTCTTCCTTAAACTAATGATTTTATTTCGTTAGAATGAAGAAAATTTTTCACCAAATTAGCGAACATTTTCATTGGTTTAAAAAATGTATTCATTACACTAGTGAAAATATTTCATAAAAATAATGTAACACATTCATTGACCTAATGAAAAAATTACGTTTGAATGATGAAGAAGATTCATTAAAGGAATTAAAGCTTTACTTGATGTTAAAGTATCAAATTCATAAAACTAATGAAATTTAACTTAATGAATATTTTCATTGTTTTAATGTAAACTATTCATAAATATTATGATTCATGCTTCATTAACTTAATGAAGTTATCATTAATCTAACGAATATATTCATTACATAATTTTTAATGAAACAAGATTCTTTAGTCCAATGAAGGCCATCATTGGCCGAAAAATAATGAAAATTTTCATTAGATTAATGTCAATATTCATTATATTAATGAAGGAATTATTTTCAGTGTGTGTTCCTAATTTAATTTCATATCTGTATAGCTCATTTTGTTTCCTGAAGTCGTCAATACTCTAACTATTTGCTGTTCAATTAGGCATTAGTTTTGCATACAAACTCTGCTTAAGGGCATCTTCTGTTGTCATGGAAGTCTGTAGCCTATGTACTGTTGTTTGTAGCCTAGGAGTTGTGTCTTGTATCTAAATTGCAGGAGAAGTTGAATACGAGTTTGGTGTACAGCTCTTTATGTCTCTTGACCCAGTATGTGCTAGTACAGATAATCTGCACACATTTACAAAATGGCGTATTATATTCATCTAGAACTACCGTAAGTTAAGACGATCGTAACGAGAAATTACAAAGTTTGCTTTACGAATTTATCTTTTTTTTACTAGCAATAAGGGCAGAGTAACAGACAAATTAAATAATAAACAGCTTTTTAATGTTTCGATTAAATGCGAGGACCAAATTGGAACGGTACCACAATGACGTACTCTTTTGGCAGCGCTATCTAGCCTGGTTTTTATTAGTTAAAGTTTTGAATGAATGGCTATATTAAAAAAAATCAAATAGCCATACTATTTATAAACCCACGGCAAACAACATATAATTTGGTGGACTTTGCGCAGGCGCCCTCATTAGCCCCTACTTTTTTAAAATCGAAGTTTAAAAAACGTTAATGGTTTCCTGTTTCGATAGTAATTACAAAAATATAGTATTAACATTCAACAACAAACTCCTCCGTCCCCTCCGGGAGACCAAACCAGGGCACTCTGTTTTTTATAGAGGGATAGGAGTTTCTTGCTTTTTGTAGCAAACAAAGCTTCAGAAAGCAGCATGACTTATGCTGTGTTGGACTTCCCAAATCCTCAACAAGGGTTTCAGTAAAGTCACCAGGAAGTTTTGCTTACAGACTACTTCGGCACTGATCACGGTTGAGGTGATGAAACATTCTGGCTGTGGTTTGAACCTAAAATGGCAGGAAGGGGAATTATTTTTGCTGATAGCTGTTATGCCGGTTTTTGGAGGTTACTAACCCCACGAATTGGTGTTGTCTTGCAACAGATACCTGTAATGTAAGGAACCAAAACCGATGGTTAGATGATTGAAGTAGTTAAGATCTAATGCACTTAATAGATTTCAGCCCACCAACTTATTAAGCCTTGTTTTCCGTTGACTTATGGGAAATTGCATACTAGAGACCCGAACTCTTCAGCAAGGTGCCTGTCAGCAGCCGCAGCCGCAATATTCTCGATAGAATAACCAGTCCGGTAGCGGCCATGCTGTGAAAAATCTGCTGTGCTACCAGTCTGTTCGAGCCCAGCAGCTACGAGTAAGCATTATAATATTTGTCCAGTTGAAGCGAAACCATTAGGAAATCCATGACGAAATTCACGCTAAGCCAACACAGATCTCCTTATCTAATTATACACACAAGAGGTGTAATATAACAATTAAAGTATATACATATATAGTTTGCAGGGACCAATAATAAACAGACTCACTCAACTGTCTAAGCAAAAGCGAATTGTGATATTGCGTTGGCACAGTGCGACTTCTGCCCAGTGCTTTGAATGTCAAAGTGAAGAAATTCAAGTAAAGGAGCAAACTGCAGAAGTAACCAACCCTATCCACTCCAACCCTATCCACTCTTTCGCGGATGACAGCAGCATTTGTCACTCGTACTCTTTTAGTTATAGGCCCAGCCTATCAGAGATCGCTGCCAAGAGACTAAATATGAATGATTCACTGAATAGTGATCTTCTATTAGTCTCCGCATGGGGTCGTAAAAACAGGGTCGCCTTTAATGCTCGTAAGACCCAGTGTTGCTTATTGACGCACAAACAAACGACCGCAAATGCCTGCTTCATCTGTACTCATGGATGGTATAAATATTGAAGAATCGGATGCTCTTGATGTTCTTGGAATGATGATACAGTGTGATGTTCGCTGGACTGATCATATTTTTCATGTCTCTAAAGAAGCATTCAAGTGCCTCGGTTTTTTGAAACGGTGTAAGATGTACTTCACTCCATCCGATCTCCTTACTATTTATACCACCTACATCCGGCCGAAAATGGAATACAACTCTCATGTTTGGGCCGGTGCCTCAAAGTCTATTTTGGGGTTACTCGACCGTGTGCAGGAGAGGGCGAAGAAGTTCATCGGTGACAGTATCGGTATCCAACTCTATTGACTCACTGCAGCATCGATGCAGTGTGGGATGCGTTACTCTGTGCTATCGATACTACAATGGATTTTGCTCTGACGAGATTAGGGATCTTATTCCCGAAACGCGCACATTTTTACGTAGCACGCGTTCATCGTCTAGAGCTCACCCATTTGTGGTCGATTGCCCGGGGAATCGTACTACGCATTACAGAGAGAATTCGTTTTTCAGCCGTACGCTTCGTCTGTGGAATATGTTGCCTGCAGACGTGTTTCCTGTCTGTTATAACGTTGGAAAGTTCAAGTCAAATATTCACAAACACTACTCCCTCTTTCTCCCTCCTCACAACCTATTTTCCTAGTTCTGGTACAATGCACTGCACATGTGGGAGTCATCCCCTGAGTACTGGTCCAATATAAAAAAAAAACTAATAATGTATTTGTCATATCCAGATCTCGTCATCTGATTACACATAACAGGTGTAGAATAAGTGGTAGAATTGGTCTTTTTCGGGCCCTTTTTCAACAGTGAAATACCACTACTCTTATAACTGACTTTAAATGGAAAGTTTTATCACATAATAAAGAAAATTATATGTGAATGGGAAAGAGAAATATAATAAAAGTAACTTTATTTTGGGTAGTGAAATAGATAAATAATGAAAGACATGTCATCGTTTTAGTGACCGCTAACAAAATAAGAAAAAACATAAAATTATAGTTATACTTGTGTAAATATGTATGTCCATTTAATATAAGTTAATAAATTGCTCTTTATATAGAACTGAGACACTCGCAACAAAAATGATTATTATTGTTTAAAAATTCGACACAAGTATTCCACGCTCTTGCGGAGTATAGTGCTCCATTGTTTCTCTGTTTGCATTCTGCACCTGCCTAGTTATACCCTTCACAAAAATGTAAAGGGTATATATAAGATTGTGATTCCGTTTGTAATTTCTACAGTTTTTTTTCTGCGACCCTATAAAGTATATATATTCCGAATCAGAATTAATGGAAAAGTCGATTAAGCGATGTCCGTGTGTCCGTCTGTCCGCTGTTGAAATACCGTTTCTAAGAAAACCATTAGACTTAGAAACTTTTTTCTTTCACCATTCTTTTACCCCATCGATTCATGGGTTTGCTATTTAAATTCAGTAATATCGGTCCACGTATAGCTGAGATATATTCAAAATTCCGAAAAAAGCCATTTTTTTTGCAGTTTTGTATGAAAATTTTTGAAAACCAAAGTTGTTTGTTTTGCTTCAAACTTCACACACTTATTAAGCATAATGACTTAGAGGCAAACAATTTTTTTTCAGATATCGGTCCATATATACCCGAGCCCAAATCGGATTTTTAATGAAAATGTCGCATAGGCGAAGCTAAACAACTTTTTTTTGCTTAAAAGTAGATATGGTAATAAAATAAGGTTATATAAATATGGAAAATGAAAATTTCCGATATCGGTCCATATATACCGCAGATATAGCCTGCAACGTGGTTTTCATGAAAATGCCGCGTAAGCGAACTTAAAAAACTTTTTTGGCTTAAAAGCAGTTCTGGTAATCAAATAAGGTTATATAAATATGGAAAATGAAAATTTCCGATATCGGTCCATATATACCCGAGATATATCCTAAAACGGGGTTTTCATGAAAATGCCGCGTAAGCGAACTTAAACAATTTTTTCGCCTTAAAGCAGTTCTGGTAATAAAATAAGGTTATATAAATATGGAAAAAGAAAATATCCGACATCGGTCCATATATACTCGAGATATAGCCTGAACCGATTTTTCCAATAACATTTTTTTTTTGCTGAAAAACAGTTCTTGTTATAAAAGAAGGTTACGAAAATAGAGAAAATTAAAATTTCCGATATCGGTCAATATATTCCCGCGATATAGCCTAAACCGGGATTTTCATGAAAATGTCGCGTAAGCGAACTTAAACAATTTGTTGTGCTCAAAAGCAGTTCTGGTAATGAAATAAGGTTATATAAATATGGAAAATTAAAATTTTCGATATCGGTTCATATATACCCGAGATATAGCCTGAACCGATTTTTTCATTATAAAAATTTGTTTTTTTTGCTGAAAAGCAATTCTTGTTATAAAAGAAGGTTGCTAAAATACAGAAAATAGAAAATTCCGATATCGGTTCATATATAACCGAGCATATTCAGACCACATTTTTAATATACTGTACATATTCGTGACTATCGTGAAGGGTATTTTAGATTCGGCCCAGCCGAATATACTACACTCTTACTTGTTAACATTTATGTTTCAAATAAAACTTCATTTGGAAAACTATTACAGCTTACGATAGAGTGATTAATTTTGCGCCACCCTGTATAAGTATATAAACAAATGTTAGAGACGAAAAAAATTTAAAGATGAATGCACAAAAAATTTTTGAGTGTTCGGTTTTTTTGCACTTTCGTTTATTTCCTTTAAACAAAAAGAGTTTGGGGTAAAACAATTTTTCAATGTACTGAATGCGTTAAGGGTCTTAAGCTTAAGGGGTTAGAGTTACGAAGATTGCAAACTGGCTTCATCTTATTTGAAACATTGATGCGAATATGGATATTACTTACATTCCACACGCTTACATTAAAATATACATACGAATTTCTGTATTTATGCACACACATGCACAATGTTTTAATCAAACCCCATTTTTTATGTTTATATTAAGAAGTGCTTGTGTGTGTGTGGGCTTTGTACGACAGGTTTGTATTTGTAGAATATTTATTGTAACTTTGGTTACAACAACAAGCTATATTTAGGCATACCATGACTATTCATGCATACATTAAAGAAAATACAATTTCATTTTACAACTTTTTACTTATTTTCTATGTAACCAACCCTTGAGTAAATATTTTACATTCTTTCATTCATTGTTTCATGGCGTAGAAGATTTCTTGTTAATATTTCGGTATGAAAGACAGAAAAATATATAAAAAAAACTTTTTAATACAGTATTATAGTATCAAGGGTATTTTCAAGGATATTTATTTAACAGGGTAGGGGGCATTTTATTTAAGAATTTAAAGAAGCTTAAACAGAAGCCATTTTATTTTATTTAAACAAAATGTGAAGCAGCCATTTTTTCATTACGAGTAGTTACTTATAAAACGATAATGAAAAGTAATGATTTAGTAAGCGTAGGAGGAGGGTGGCCCGGCCAAAGACCTAACCTATATGCGTGCCTGCATATAGGTTAGATTAGGTAGGCAGGCCGCTGGATACCCCGGAATGGCCTAGGTTTTCCACCTCACTTGGATCCTGAAGTCGTTCCTTTTGTGACTCCCTGAAAAGTGGGATAGTGAAGTAAAGAATACAAGTTAGATGAACAGTGGAGGAGATGGTTGGTAGGGGATGGAAAGGAAAGGCGTTAGCCTCCTAGTGTAGAGTTACATGCTGCTGTACTAGCCATTCGCTGCTTCTTATGAAAGAGGCTAGCGCGGTCGGTTTAACCGAGGCCAGACATGATAGGCTGTTGAAGCTCTGCTAGCCTAGTTATCTTAGACGATGATGCGCCATTGCCGGGCCAATACCGAGAGATGAAGGATCGTCTCCTCCTCTTCCTCGTCTTGGCAACTTTTGCAGAAGTCGTTATAGGGTCTGCATGGTTCCCAAACGAACAATGTCCAGTGATGACCGCTATAGTAACTCTCAGGTGAGAGCTGGGCAGTTTTAATAGCCTGCATATAAGATTGTATAGCTCAAGGACTTAACATGTTAAAAACCGGATCAGATCATTCAATGGGTGTGTTGATTAGTTCCGTTCTTCCAGCATATAAACTTAAAAAATAGCTTGTATTTCTTGTCTCCGGTGCCATACATACACAGTGATGAATTGTTTCATTGGCTCCTCTTAACCGCAGAGTCTGGAAGTGCCAATGTTTTTACCGTACATGGTTTGATAAAAAAAAAATAGCCGTTATTTTCAAATTTCGTGAGTTACGTATGTTCGATTTTCGAATTTTTTTTCTGTCACGTTGGTAAACATATCTGTTATATATCGCTCCTTTATTGCAACATAGGCATATCTCAAAAAATGAGCTTTTCGAGCTAACAATGCAAAATTGTTAACAGTACTACCTTTTATATTGTGCCAGGAATTTATTCAAATTACTTTTAAACTGGTTCCTTAAGGAGATATTTTCTACAAAAATTTTCTATGACTTGTATGGAAACCAAAAATTTGAATTGTGTTTTTCTCGATACAAGCTTTTTTTATTTATGACTATGTTGCACTAAAGGAGCGATATGTTTTCAATATCAGCCGTTTCGGATTTGAAAAAACAATAAAAATGTGCTTACACTTACTTAAGTCCAACCAATGCTAGACAAAAAGTTTTATTAGGCGGAAGCAATATCGGTAGAATCACCTATTGAACGTTTAGAGGGTGGCAACGGTATCCCTTCTTCTCAACCGTGTGTGGCCGCCAAAATTAAGTATATTGCGCGCAAGAGAGTTTCGGGTTGTCAGTTGGTTTTTGACAGATAAAAAGGTTAGTCGTGTTTTGGTGTGATCTTCGATTACAAAATCAAATAAATTTTGGGCAAAAACAACGTCACATGGACGGCGCTCAGGAGCCGTTGAACATCGTTAAATACAAATATCCAGATTTTTTCAAAAAAGTTATAGCTGGTGACGAATCATGGGTGTATGCCTATGATATTGAAACCAAAGCCCAATCATTCCAATGAAAGCGTCTAGAAGAGCCGAGACCGAAAAAAGCACGTCAAGTTCGGTCAAATGTAAAGGTTTTGCTCTCTGTTTTCTTCAACTGCAATGGCGTGGTGCATCATGAATTCTTGCCACGAGGTCGTACGGTAAATAAGGTATACTACCTTGAAGCTGTGCGCCGTTTGCGCGAAGCAATTCATCAGAAACGCACAGAGTTGTGGAAAACACAATCATGGATTTTGCAACATGATAACGTACCAGCTCACACATCGATGCTTGTGCGTGAGTTTTTGGCCAAAAACAAAACCATTATCGTGCCTCAAATGGAAACCCAAATCCATTATTGTGGTTGAGGCACGATAATGGTTTTGTTTTGGCCATCGGACATGGCCACCGCTGACTATTTCCTTTTTCCAAAACTGAAGACACTGAAGAAAGACAAGCGTTTTGCTGCGACTGAGTTGATAAAAGAAAAATTAAAACAAGAGCTGTTGGCGATATCAAAAAGTGCGTTTTAGAAGCATTTCGAGGATTGGAAAAAAAAACGCTGGCATAAGTGAATTATACATTAGGGGGATTACTTCGAGGGGGACAAAATACTTATTGATGAGCAAATAAATAGTTTTTGAAAAATTGAAAATAACAATATAAATAAAAAAATTCAATTAAATTTTTTGATCAGACTTGAAATATCAGTTGATTTTACTTTACTTACGAGCAGTTTCAATTCATTATCTTTGACGAAAGTTTTTAAAAGAGACTGGAATAAATGTTTGCTTCTTGAACCGGATTCTTTTTGGTCCACTAGATTCGATGCATTGTCGTGAATTCTTAATTTTTTAATACTGTTCTCATTATAGATCAGTAGATATATGTGATCACATTTTCAACTCTGAAGGCCCGCCTAGTCCGAATTAAGTGTAGCAAACAAAAACTTTTAAATTAATGAGCCAAATAAACTACGCAAACCGTTTGGCAAACACTTGCACTTAACCATTGTTTGGATTGTTCTTTTGTCTCTGAAGTATAGTGGTGGATCCATGTCTCATCAACAGTTATGAAACGATGCTTAAAATCCCTTTTATTTCGCTTAAAACGATCCAAACAAGCTTGAGAAATGTTCATTCTTATGCGTTTTTGGTCGACTGTTAACAAATGCGGCACCCATCTTGCAGAAAGCTTTTTTATTTGTAGTTCTTTATGCAAAATTAAATGGACTCGATTCTTTGAGATGTCCATGATTTTAGCTATTTCACACACTTTTATTCGTTGATCATTTAATAAGTTGTTGTTGCTGTTTTGGACGTCCACTACGTGGTTCATCTTCAATGCTTGTACGACCACGTTTAAATTCAGCAACCCAATTTTTTACTGTTGCATATGAAGGAGCACTTTCACCTATACATTTACCATATCATTATGAATTTCTTGCCCCGATAAACCTTTTTTATGTAAATATTTAATGACACCACGCATTTCTAATTTTTCCATTGTAAAAAAATCGCGGATGCATCTTTTGTGAACACCTGTTTCTATAAGAAGGAGTTACCAGATCGAAACAGAATTTAACATGTGTTCATAGCAGAGATGGAAGTTTCCAAAACACTTAACTTTTTTTCTGTTTATACGGCGCTTTTTGTGCTATGCTAAGAAGTTTCCGAACCGCCCTCGTACAAGCACATGCAAAGGCAATTTAATGACACATACATAAGAGACATGTTGTCTTAGTGTTCCTTCAGCTGCAAATGCTAAAATGTCTAACACTATTAAATATAATATATGGAAAAAATAATATTAGGACTTTAAATAAATGAGACGTGAAAGGTTTTTATTTGTCTAACAATTTGATGCATAATTCTGAAGTAAAAATAATAAACAAACACAAACCCCGTACACATGTGTTGGATTTTTCAGCGACGTAACTGACAGATCAAAAAGGTTACATTTGTTATGCAGCGTAACAATGTTAGAAAATAAAATATATAAAAATTAAGAACAAAGCTTAACTAATTATTAAAGTTATTTAAAAATTCTCTATAAACAAAAGCCCTCAAAGTTTTTCCAATTATCAAACAAAAGGTTAAGGGGTTGTACAATGTACAACGACAACGACAACAAACACATTGCTAATGTGAACTTTTGTTAAACCTTCACCTTTTGTGTTCTTAAAATTAAAACTTTCAAGCCTAAAATAAAAGCCGAGCAATGCAAAAAAAAAGCAGAGTTTGCCAACACATGTGTCAAAAAGCATTAGATTTCTGCCGCTGTTTTTGTATTTTATTGTAGAGGAAACTCTTTTTAATGCTCCCACCTTTTGTTCACCTTTACAAATTTAAAAACAAGTTGGCATGAAAAAAAAGAAATGAAACCTGAATAAATGAGTTAAAAAAAAAGAAAAATCAAAATACAAAATAAAAAACTTTGGACATAAATTTAAACCCTTTTTTTTTTGGGAAAGCACAAATGTTGGGTACTTTTTCATTATTTGAGCTGTTTTTTTGTATTTTATTTGTTTCTTTTAGGAAATGTCTACAAAGAGATTAATAATGAATGATGATTCCTTAAAACGCATGTGGCATAAGTATAGAAACAAATAATTTTTCTTCCCTGCATTATTAGCAGGCAAAACATGGCGTCTGCCCTTTTTGTTCCAGCTTAAGCAAGCAACCGACTAATGTACACGTACATATATTCGTACACACATACACACATATAAACGGAAAAAACAACAACTACATTAAAAACCCTAGGCAAACAAAAAACAAGAAACAATGGCAGCCATGATTTTGTCTAAATCAAAAAATAATATAAAAAAAAAAACACACATTAATAAAGTTTACATTCAAAAATTTTTACACACATACATACATACCGTTTTATTGCGGCCCAAACGTACGTTTACAAACCAACACACTCACACACACAAAAAAACACATACACACACACTTAAATGGAAACCCAAATTTAATGTGGCCTCTTATTTCAGTTAAACCACCACATTCATACTCCTTTCTCGTTGGCCTTTGTACACAAAATTAAAATTCATTTGAATAACACATCCACTACAAACATTCTCTTATGTATGAAGTGTCACTCACACTGACGCACTTACACTTACACACAACAAGTCTGTAGCTGAAACTTGCTTAGACTTCCATCCAAGTCAACCAATACTGTTAAGGTGGTATTTGGCAGAAGCTGAACTCATCCCTCATCAACATTCTTTTGTATTTCAAATGGAAAAGTAACGCAATTTTTCAACCCCATTTTTTTATAATTTTACTAACAAATACGAGTACAAACTGCTTGGCAAAAATTAAGAATAAATGCTATAAGAAGCTGGAGTGTTTATGTCCAACCAAAGTTTTTATTATCACCTGGCGTTTTTTGCATTGTCTTACGGCTCTTACGACAACAGTTAACTAACATTTGTTTTTTGGGTGTAAACAAAATGGGTGATTTTATAAGAACTATCGGAAATTTAAAAAAAAACACATAAAATTCAGAAAAATGCATAAAATATTTATTTGGATCGATAGTTGGGTCGATATAATTTAATGTTTGAAGATTATTTCATGCAAATGTTGGCCGCGGCTGCGCCTCAAATGGTCCATCCGCTTAGTCCAATTTTGGCATATTCTTTCCAACATTTCGGCCGGTGTCTCACGAATAATGTTGGCAATGTTGGCTTCTAGTGCGTCAATCGAAGCGGGCTTGTCGCTATAGACATTAGTCTTAACATAGCCCCACAAAAAATTGTCTAGAGGCGTTAAATCGCACGATCTGGGCGGCCAATTGACTGGTCCCAAGCGTGAAATAAACTGTTCACCGAACGCGCCTCTCAATTGGTCCATTGTTTCGCGTGCTGTGTGGCATGTGGCACCGTCTTGTTGAAACCACATGTCATGCAAGTCAAGCTCTTCCATTTTGGGCAAAAAAAAGTTTGTTATCATCGCACGGTAGCGCTCACCATTCACAGTAACGTTGTGATTCGCATCATCTTTGAAGAAATACGGCCCAATGATGCCGCCAGCCCATAATCCGCACCAAACGGTTGTTTTTTGTGGATGCATTGGTAGCTCTTGCAATGCTTCTGGTTGCTCTTCACTCCAAATACGGCAGTTTTGCTTGTTCACGTATCCATTCAACCAGAAATGAGCCTCGTCGCTGAACACAATTCTTCGATAAAAAAGTGGATCTTCATCTAACTTTTCAAGAGCCCATTCACCAAAAATTTGGCGTTGTGGTAGGTCGTTTGGCTTCAACTCTTGCACCAGCTGTATCTTATAAGGCTTCACACCCAAATTCTTCCGCAAAATTTTCCACGTAGTGGAGTAACAGAGGCCCAATTGCTGCGAACGGCGCCGAATCGATAATTCACGGTCATCACCAACACTGGCCGATACGGCTGCGATATTTTCTTCAGTTCGCACTCTACGTAAGCGTGTTGGTGGTTTAATGTCCAACAATGTAAATTTGGTGCGAAATTTTTTTACAATATCGCGAATAGAAGCCTCAGTAGGTCGATTAAACTGACCATAAAATGGAAGAAGCGCGCGATGAACTTTCTTAACAGAGCACGCATTTTGGTAATAAAATTCAATAATTTGCAAGCGTTGTTCGTTTGTAAGACGATTCATGATTAAATTATAGACCAAACTGAAGATGTTTGACAGTGACGCAAGATACAAAACGTGCGGTAGCTGTCAAAACTAGTGTTGCCAAAAAGATAATAGCAAAAAAAATCACTCGTTATATATATATATATATATATATATATATATATATATATATATATATATATATATATATATATATATATATATATATATATATATATATATATATATATATATATATATATATATATATATATATATATATATATATATATATATATATAAATAAATAAAATATATATATATATATATAACATATGGCAAAAATTTCTATAATTGCGAATAATTCACTCCATGGAACTGGTCCATCATCAGATAAGTTCGCAAGGCAGGTGCTGATGTTAATCTTTTTCACAACTGGAGGCAAATACGAAGCTTCCTTAAAACTTTTTAGAAAAAAAAGTTAAAATACACTTTTTGTCAAGGATAAGTGTGCGTGTTTTTATTTTGTAGTTTCTGCTGAAATGAATTCTATTGTTATTATATAAATTTTGAGCTAAATATTTTTCTGAAGCAATTAACAACTTTATTGCACTTTGCATGCCCCTGGACAGTGTTCTACTGTTCTGTTACGTTCTTGTATTTTAACATTTCAATAAACTTTAGCCACATATTACAATTTAGTCAGTTATTTAATTAGTTTTCTCTTAAAATATTTAATATTTAAACAAATTTATGGTTGCTTTTATTTTATTAAATAACTAAATAAAATATATTCGTACAACTGTGTAATCGTTAGGGGCGTTCAAAAATCATAAAATTGTTTTACTGCCTCAATATTCTTAATGAAATTTATTAAACAAAATCAGAACTTCGAACAAACAAAAAATAATATGACACTTTGTTATGACCGTAAAAATGTTGTCAAATATTTTTTTAAATATATGAAATTAACTTCAACGATTGTTAGACGATTGTGTATACAATTCGCAAAAGAATCTTCTAGCGATTATCTGACGAGTAACAGCAACAATAACATTTACTTTCTTATTTCTGTTTTACAAATTTTCTGAAACACTCAGCGTTCAATCTTGGAATATTTGTTAGACAAATAAAATTTGTATTGTTTTTCATTTTACTTAGATTTAATTGATTTTTATAATATAGATAAACAAAAACAAACAGCATATCACAGTCTGCTCTTTATTGCTCAACAACCTTTTTATGTTTGGAATTTAACATGGACAGCTTTCCTCGCGAATTATACATATATTATAAAAATTATGAAAAAATCAAAAGACACTATTGATGTTGTTGACGAGTGTACATAGAAATTTTGTACAAAGAAAATAAAAAAGTAGATTTTTTTGTTATTGTTACTCGTCAGATAATCAACAGAAGATTCGTTTGGGGATTGTATATTAAACACAATCGTCAACAAACAACGTAGCTGGGTGTTGATCCTAATTCTAATTTTTTACTAATTAAATATTTCTTATTTTTGCAGCAAAAGATCGTTTTATGTTATATAAAAAATTTAACAGTATTTATTTTCAATATTTCGATAACAATTTGTTATCATCGTCAGGAAAATTAATATGTTATTAAAAAATTTTTCAATTTGAAAAATTATTGTCAAAAAATTCCTATATACAAAAAATCTATACACCAAGAAAAATTATTAATTCATACACAAAGAAAAAATTCTTAACAATATTATCAAATTGAAAAATTTTAAATTGAAAACTTAAAAAATATCTATTTAATATACTGACAGAAACATTTTTGGGTTATTAAAAAAAAAAAAAAAAAAAAAAAAATCAAAAAAGAAAATATATAATATTAATAACAATAATGACAAACATAAAAAATAACATAAAAACCAAAATAACCTAATTCTGCAACCAACACATGTTTTGCAACATGTTGTTTCTCAACTAGCAAAACAAATGTTGTTTACAGAATAACATGGAAATACTATTAACATAATTTAAAAAAATTTTATCCTAACATTCATTCTCCTAACAACAATTCAAATCTAGAATTTCTTATTAACTAAATATCTATAATTCTGTGCTAATTTTTTTGTGTCTACCTTGAAGTTAATTCTCTGTGTTGTTGGTGTGTTTATAACCTCTAATATTTCGCTTGTAACATATAACGCTTCTTATAATTAGTTTCTGTTCTTAAAATTGAAACATTTTCAAAGCTTGGAGAGTGATTAAAATTTGAACAATGAGAAGATAAAGCTGTTTTTTGTGAATTAATATCTTTGATCTGACTTATGTCCTGCAATTCTCGTTCTCAATTTGTTTTTCGTAGTTCCGACGTAAACTTTACTACAATTTTCTTGGTCATTACCCTGACAAGGAATTCTATAAACCGAATTTGAAATGTCCCATTTATTAAGTCTATCTTTAGTCTTACTAAATAATTTACCTAACGTATTATAGCTTCTATGAGCCATTCTATATCCTTCTTTATTATATATATTAGACCTTGCTAATCTTTCTGATAAACCTGGAATATATGTTAAAGATTTATACATTTTGGGTTCTGATGAGGTACGTAAATTCTGTACATTTCTATTTTTAAACTGACTTACAAATCTAGAAGCAAATTCAGCTGGAAAACTGTTGTCTTCCAATATGTTTTTAATCTTTATAATGTTCTTTCTATGGAACTCCTCATCACTTATTGTAAGAACCCTTTCTACAAAATTTTTAGCTGTGTTTATTATTATATTTCTGCTATGCTTTGAAAAATACTTAATTAATCTCCCTGATGCAGTTGGTTTTTGGTACCAATCAATTACAAGTTTATTATCTCTCTTAATTATCAAAGTATCCAAATATGGTAATCTTGAACTATATTCTATGAACTATATATGGTAATCTTGAACTATATTCCTGTTCAATAGTAAACTTAATGCTTGAGTTAAAACTATTCAAAGTTGAAAACATATTATCAATTGCTAAGTCCGGAATAATACAAAATAAGTCATCTACATATTTTGTCATTAATCTTGGTTTTATATCTAATCTCTCTATTGTACTATCCAATAGTCTTTCCATTACTATATCAGCAATAATTGGAGAAGCTGGAGATCCCATAGGAAGTCCATTTATCTAATGGACTAATTATTTTTGAACTTGGAACGAAAATTTTTAGTAAATAATTTGTATGTATACTACTGTTTGGCTAAATTAAAAACTTTCAGCAATTAAACAATTATCGACTTTAGGGAAAAGACAAAGTAGTTTTGTAGCCGTTACACCACTCACCGAGCTCGGTCTCAAACTCTGGATCATAACAAACATAAAATATTTGTACAGCTGTTTAAATCACTCAGTTGTTTTTTTTATAAAAATTGCTTTGTTTTTGTTTACTTTCAAATATTATCAGAGTCAGTGAAACGTTGGCATCGCCCTAATAATCATATCTACTCCCTTTAGTATTTTAATAACAACATACTCATGTGAAAACTTCCATTCAAATTAAAATCAAGCTAATAAACATTTTTTTTTTAACATAATTTGGTATTTTAGGGAGTCTTATCTTTGGTTTGTGAGCTTTATCATGTGTGTGTGTGTGTGTGTGTGTCTGTGTGTGCATGTTTGTGTGCGAAATGCTGATTTCACAAAAATGTTTTGCAGCTTTAATTTCATTTTATATTTATATATTATTAAACTGTGAAAAGTAGCTTACTAATGAAGAGCAGAGAAGTGCATTGCATTACACAATACTCGTATACATATGTATATACGTATGCACTTATTTACTCCTATAAACACATACGTACGTACTCGTATATATACTGGCAATCAAAATACACTTAAGGCCAGTTTACATTAGAGATCAAGAGATTTTCATTGGATTTTGTAAGATAGAAATGAAATGTTATTCAGGTTTTAAGTCAAATGTGATTTAAGTTTAGTGTGATTTGGCAACATACAACAAAATGTATAAGCCAAAGAATATTTTGGGGTTTCTCGACCGTGTGCAAGATACGCAGCGAAGAAGCTCATCGGTGACAGTAACATAACGAACTCTATTGATCCCCTGGAGCATCGACGCAGTGTGGGGTGCGTTACTCTGCTCTTTCGTTACTACAAAATATTTTCTTGTTATCTAAACTCACACATTCTTACGTAACAAGCGTTCATCGTCCAGAGCTCATCCACTTGTGGTCGATTGGCTGGGGTATCGTAGAACGCATTACACAGAGAATTCGGTTTTCAGCCGCACGCTACCTGCAGACGTGTTTGTTGTCGCTTACAACGTTTGAAAATTCAAGTTCACAAACACTACTCCCTCCTTCCCACTCCTCACAACCTATTTTCCTAGTTCTGGTTTAATGTATCTAATACATATGTTGGGGTCGGGGTTATCCCCTTAGTACTGGTCCAAGATAAAAAAATTCCATATTTGTGTATGTAACGGTGTCTCAAATGTATGTTGAGACACCGTTACAGCCGAGAACTACATATCCACAAAAGAAAATATTATAATTTAAATATATGAATAATATCCTTTTTTTTTAAATAAATTTGGTAAAAATATAGTAATATTTTAATGTTCGAATTATTGTGGAAAAAATGTCAGGTATCGACCGAAAATACAGGTAAGAAAAGTTTGCAAACAAGAGCGCTTTTGATTTTTGTATATACTTAGCTGGTGATGCCTAACGTTCTTTATGTCAATAAAAATGCAGAATTTTTATTACATTTTTTTTCCAAAGTTTCGGGAATTTTATGTTCACTTCTTCAGAAGCGCTTTTAGTCAAACCATAACATTTTAAAGTAACATTGTTAGGTAAAATTCTGAAACTAATTGCAAGACGAAATTGCGTAAGATTTCGCTGAAATACTCCTTTCTAAGTGCGGACGCTAACTTTTGTCACGTTCGACCCACTATTTATTTTAAAGTTTTTTGTTTTATGCGAGATTCCATTTGCTATTAACTTTAATATAAATTACAGTGTTTGCTATTAGCTGCAGTTTAAGATAAAGTCGAACTTGAAAATACTTTTAGTGTTTTTGGTTTTCAATACATACGAATGTCACGTTCAACACCAGTCATTTACCCATATCACATTATGTTATCGTGTTTATGCCCATAGTAATTGCTCGTTTTAGAGATTTTTATGTGTGAGTGAATTTTTCTGAAATCTCTTTAAACAAGCTAATCTTAAAGTTGGGAAAATATTAAACTCTTGAAAAACTAAAATTAAATGGCATATGCTTAAAATACTCCATTAATAAAACTAGTTCAAGGCAATAGTCTATGTTGCGAGAGATTTTTGTTATTAAAGATCTATTTAAATTTTAATTGTAAAAATACATAAGGAAACAAATAGATAATAGAACTAGTTAGTGTTGCAGGCTGTTTTAAATTCATGGTATTTATGCAAACTATTTCTTAACTCCGTTGAGTTAACGATTTATTTTATGTTAAATGTTAGACAATTTTTATCTACTAAACAAATGCAATGAAAATTATTATTTAACAGCAACTCACAGTAGTTGCAAGCAAGCAGCACATACAACATTAAGCCTCTCTTGGAGCGCACACAAACACATGCTTATACTCACATGTATTGATACACAAACAATGTTGCCAGATGATAAAGAGAAATTGTAGCAAAAATTTTTAGAGATATGTTACTTGTTTTAACTCCGAGAAAATCATTGAGCAATAATTACAAAAAAAAACATTTAATTATTTATTCTCACAATTCACTTATTTATACAAAAAAAAAAAAAAAAAGTATCCACTCGAATATGTCTGCTTTGCAGCAATTATGTGTATTACATATAAGTACATGTAGTAGTCATATCGGCAACCCCTTGTTCAGGAGTTCGAGCCTTCCTCCTGTTTGCAATTTTCCAGCAATCAACGGAGGACATGGTTTAATGAGTTGGTAGGCCGAAGCCCATCAGCCCTTAAACCAACTCACCAGTCCTACCCTCCTCAGGGACTTAATAGCCACCGAAAAAAACCTCTCCCTACCTGCCGCTTTAGGTTTAAACCACAGCCAGAACGTGCCAGCCAAGGTAGGCACCTCAACTATGATCAGCCCGGGTAGAACTGCAAGAAAAACAACCCTGGGGCATGCTGATCTCTGTTCTGCCAATTTATACTCTTGGTAAAGGTTTCGGAAGCCAACACAAAATAAGTCATGCGGCTTCCTAGAGTTTTATTTGTTACAACGAGGAACTCCTTCTCCTCTATGCCTAAGAATATAAAGTGCCCTTGTTTGGACTACGCCAACGTTGGAAAACCCGATAGAGCTAAATGTTTGAAGATTTTTTTCACAGCTTTATAAGTTCACTGATGATCGGGGTGGCACTTATGAAATGTCATAAACGAAATTTTTTAAACGAATTTATGAAAAAAACAAAGCAAAAAACAAGTTTTATTTTATATTAAAGAGCTTTGCGTTTAAGTATTACCACAAGATATTTTCAATCCTATAAAAATATTAGCTACGATTTAAGCGCTTTAAATAAGGTCAAATGTCTATTATCAATTCACAAATTCAGACTTCTTTTATATGATTAACTTGGCATTTAAACAAGTAAGATTGTAATATATTCGGCAAGGCCGAATCTAAAATACCCTTCAAAACAGTAATATATAGTATATATTACAACCTTGAACTAAATATATATGGACCGATATCGGGGAAATAATTTTTTTACCTTGTAATAGACCAATATTGGAAATTTTCCTTATCTGTATTTTAGTAACCACCCTACATTAGCAGAACTGCTTTCAAGCCAAAAAAAATTGATTCATGGAAAAATCGGTTTAAGCTATATCTCGAGTATATAAACTGATGTCGAAAATTTTCATTATCTGTATTTTAGTAACCTGCTTTTATAGCCAAAACTGCTTTAACAAAAAAAAAAAAAAAAAACATAATAATAATAATAATAATAATAATAATAATAATAATAATAATAATAATAATAATAATAATAATAATAATAATAATAATAATAATAATAATAATAATAATAATAATAATAATAATAATAAACAAAATAAAATAAAAAATTATATATATACATATATATTTTCATTGATAAATTGGCTTTGACTATATTTCGGGTATATAGGGAGCAATATTGGAATTTTTAGTTTTATGTATTTAAGTAACCCCATTTTATAACGAGAACTACTTTTAACCACAAAAATGTTTTTCATGGTAAAATCAGTTCAGTCTATATCTCGGGTATAAGTGCACGGCGGTATATATGTATGGACCGATATTGGAAATTTTCATTTTCTGTATTTCGTAAATTCCTTATATTACCAAAACATCTTTTAAGCAAAAAAAAAGTTGTTTAAATTTGCTTACGCGGCATTTTCATAAATAAAATCGGTTTATGCTATAACTCGGGTATATATCGATATCGGGCAAAAAAAATTTTTTTTTGGCTTTTAATTGCCATGTCAAGTTTGAAGCGGAACAAAAAAACATATTTTTTTCAAAAATGTGTATACAAAATTGAGGAAAGGAAATTGCCTTTTTCGGAACTTTGGACATATCTCAGCTATAAGTGAACCAATTTTACTTAATTTCAATAGCAAACCCAAGATTCTAAGTCAAAAGGTTTTCTCAGAAACGGTGTTTCGACGGCGGACAGACGGACAGGCGCTTAATAGAATTTTTTATCACTGCTGATTCTGAATATAAGTATATACTTTATAGGGTCGGAAATGAAAATTTTGGATATTGCAAACGGAATCACAAACTTAAAATCGTAAATACGCTTAAAATTTTTGTGAAGGGTATACTCGTAAAAAAAAGTTCTAGTTAAGTATTTGCAGCGAACGGATAGAAAAGACTATGAAAGGAAAACAATGAAAGCTTTTAAAAGTAATAAAATTAGTTTTCGCAACTGCGAAGCAGCTAGTTGTCCCCCAGCTTTAGTGCACTCAATTATTTGTTCCTGTCTTCGTATAGCGCTTATTTTTTCCATTTATTAGGGAGTTAGTGTAGTTTAAGTTATAAGTTTGTGTTAGAGCAAAATAATTATTTGTACATATATATATATATATATATATATATATATATATATATATATATATATATATATATATATATATATATATATATATATATATATATATATATATAACTAATGTTTTTTTTTTTTTTTTTTTTTTTTTTGAGTCCGATCGTAGTGAATATTTGTAGTGTGTTGTGCGAGTGATTTTTATGTGCTTTGTATCCAGTGAGAGGGTTGAAACCCACTGAGATGTGCCACCTAACTAGTCGGAACACTCGCTGGTCACTGCGTTGCAACATAAATGGCTACTTAGTCAGTGTAGTTATTGATCGCGGCAATTATTGTTATAATTAAAAATAAAAAATATTTCTTGACTTCAGCCAGGATTGAATTTGAGCCAGACGAATGATACCAATCTATCATATAATATTAGAAAAACTAGGTTTCCAAATAAAATTTTATATGTTTGAGCCAATAGTTTAACAGAAAAGAAGTCTCGGAAATGATGCAATGGCAACACTGTTGTTTACAATTTTGTTCTACAGCAGCAACCAAACAAAACAACTGCAACAAAATAAATAAAAAATATGTATAGAAAAACTTTGGGAAAAGCGAAAAATTTTCATGATGTTGTGCTGTCGTTGTTGCTATTGTTGTTGATGCTTTTGCCATGTTAGTGAAAATTTTCGCTTCTTTGCTTTGGGTATTTGTTGTTTCTGTAGCTGTTGTTGTATTTTATATTTTTATTTATATTTCTCTAGCAAAAATGTCAGTATTACTGTGTGTGCGTCGTATGTATGTATGTAAGTATGTGTGTAAACAAATACATGCTAAACTTTTTTTGTGGAGAAAAAATATAATACAGAAAAAAAAGAAAAAAAAAACGGTTAAAAAGAAACGTGAATTTCCACGTACTTTTTTTGTATTTTTTGTAAGCTCCACCTATTTTTACTGCCAGCGGATTGGCTAAAAATATAGAAGTTTGAGTTCTAACGAGGGGGGATTTGAATCCTAACTCCCCACCAAATATATTTCTTTTGAGCGTAGTACCTCAACTTTGATGGTGCAGGCAGCTCGGGGTCAGGTTATATACTTTGTTTTGTATGGGGCAGCAAAAAAAAAAAATCTAGAAAAAATTATGTAAAAAGGAAAGAAAAATTAATACATTTATTTTGTTGAAAATGCCGAAAGTAAAGGAAGGGTGGGTATGGTGATAAACGGGGGGAGCTGACGGGTGAAAAGATTTTTGAATGAAATATAAAAGCAAACTTTGAAAAACATAATTTCCAAAGAGTACAAAAATTATGTTTTTGTGTTAGTAAAAGTTTTAAATATTTTTTCTTTTTCATTTGAAACTAAAGGACGGGTGGCGGTGTATTGAGGCAGTTATAGTTGGGAGTTTAAAGAAGACAAATAACACAAGCCTGATGATGCCCTACATAGAATATATAAAGAAAATCATGCTTGAAAATTTTTTTAAATTAAATTGATTGTGTATGCTGAAAATTTTCTATACAGTATTCCAATTCTAACCAATAATTTATTGATTCAACGAATAGTTTAATTGAATCGATTGTTAGACCTATATCTAAAAGTGGGACTAAATCAGATTTACGGCCTATATCAATTTTACCTGTTTTGGAAAAGATATTAGAAGAAATTGTTGTCAGACGTTTAAATAATTTTTTTGGAAAAAAACAAAATAATAAATAAAAACCAATTTCGTTTTCAAAAAGAAAAGAGTATAAACAGTTTAATTGGTAACTTTTCAAACTACATAAATAACTGTTTAAGTAAAAAATTGCACTGCCTCGTATTGTTTACAGACTTTAGTAAGGCTTTCGACACTCTTTCGCATAACAAACTAATACAAATATTGGAAAGAAATGGCATAAGAAGTGACGCTTTAAAATGGTTTAAAAATATCTAGACTGCAGAAAATACCGTATGAAAATCAATAATGTACTCAGTTATGAAATATCAACAGATTATGGGGTACCGCAAGGATCCAAACTTGGCCCAATTTTGTATATATTGTATGCCAACGATATGCTCAACGCCCTGCAAGGTAACACTACGTATGCTGATGATACAGCAATTGTTGTATCAAGTGAAAATATCATAAACGCAATGCAAAGTCAACTTAATATTGCTACAAGATGGTGTCATGACAATGGATTTATTATAAACGCACAGAAAACTAACCTCATGCACATTAATCCACCTCATTTTACGAATACAAATATCGAAATAAAATTCCATGAGACAGCTTGTCTACATAATACCAACAATATTAATGATAACGAGTGATTTTTTTGCTATTATCTTTTTGGCAACACTAGTTTTGACAGCTCACACACGTTTTGTATCTTGTGTCACTGTCAAACATCTTCAGTTTGGTCTATAATTTAATCATGAATCGTCTTACAAACGAACAACGCTTGCAAATTATTGAATTTTATTACCAAAATGAGTGCTCTGTTAAGAAAGTTCATCGCGCGCTTCTTCCATTTTATGGTCAGTTTAATCGACCTACTGGGGCTTCTATTCGGGCTATTGTAAAAAAATTTCGCACCAAATTTACATTGTTGGACATTAAACCACCAACACGCTTACGTAGAGTGCGAACTGAAGAAAATATCGCAGCCGTATCGGCCAGTGTTGGTGATGACCGTGAATTATTGATTCGGCGCCGTTCGCAGCAATTGGGCCTCTGTTACTCCACTACGTGGAAAATTTTGCGGAAGGATTTGGGTGTGAACCCTTATAAGATACAGCTGGTGCAAGAGTTGACGCCAAACGACCTACCACAACGCCAAATTTTTGGTGAATGGGCTCTTGAAAAGTTAGATGAAGATCCACTTTTTTATCGAAGAATTGTGTTCAGCGACGAGGCTCATTTCTGGTTGAATGGATACGTGAACAAGCAAAACTGCCGTATTTGGAGTGAAGAGCAGCCAGAAGCATTGCAAGAGCTACCAATGCATCCACAAAAAACAACCGTTTGGTGCGGATTATGGGCTGGCGGCATCATTGGGCCGTATTTCTTCAAAGATGATGCGAATCACAACGTTACTGTGAATGGTGAGCGCTACCGTGCGATGATAACAAACTTTTTTTTGCCCAAAATGGAAGAGCTTGACTTGCATGACATGTGGTTTCAACAAGACACAGCACGCGAAACAATGGACCAACTGAGAGGCGAGTTCGGCGAACAGTTTATTTCACGCTTGGGACCAGTCAGTTGGCCGCCCAGATCATGCGATTTAACGCCTCTAAACTATTTTTTGTGGGGCTATGTTAAGGCTAATGTCTATAGCGACAAGCCCGCTTCGATTGACCCACTGGAAGCCAACATTGCCAACATTATTCGTGAGATACCGGCCGAAATGTTGGAAAGAGTATGCCAAAATTGGACTAAGCGGATGGACCATTTGAGGCGCAGCCGCGACCAACATTTGCATGAAATAATCTTCAAACATAAAATTATATCGACCCAACTATCGATCCAAATAAATATTTCATGCATTTTTCTGAATTTTATGTGTTTTTTTTTTAATTTCCGATAGTTCTTATAAAATCACATGCACTACCTATATAGAGCTCGTAATATCCTACAAATACCTCGGAGTGTATGTGGATAACAATTTCAAATGGAATGTACACGTCGATTATCTCCAAAAGAAACTGCAAACGTCCGTTTTCATGCTATAGCATTTAAGTAATTGTGCAACTTATAGTGTAATTAGACACGCCTATTTTTCCATGGTAGAATCATACATTAGGCACGCAATCACTGCATGGGGAAGCGCAACACACTATAGACTATTGCAAAATACACAAGACCGCATTCTTAAGAAAAATCAACAACGCCAGCAAACATTAGCCAACACGAACAACATAATCAACAATCTCACCAATATTGACAACAACACTAAGCTACAACACCATGAACAACAACAAGTCAAAATAACGCCCAATACAACACAAACAACAATAGCCATACCGGTCACTATACCAGCAATATCACCAGTTACGGCACAATAAACAACCTCACCACTTGCTACAGCTACATGACATTTACAACACGATTAATAACAATTCCATTGCAAAACAATTGCATGTTTTAAATATTAAAGGTATACATATATTATACAACACTAGCTGCTGAATTTTACAATGATCCCAGGTTCAATCAAACAATAGATCACCAGTACAACACTAGACGACGTAAAGAAGGCCGATTTAAAGTCGAAAGATTTGAAAACAATTATGGAAAAAACACCTTAAACGTTACGATACCAACAATTTTCAATAGGCTGCCAGTAAATATTCTACAAACCCAAAACAAAAGAAAAGAAAACTTATAAAAGATTTTTTCATAAGTTCGCAATGATTTATAAATTTATGTATGTATGTTATTTTTATCATAAAATTAATTACTGAAACAACACATTATTCAGAAATATTCCTGCAGACAAGCTGTTTTGCTTCGCGGTTTACGGTTTAAGATAATTTGAATTCTTCAAATAATAAATAATAATTTTATGCCGATTATAGACGTCAAATTATTGCTTACTGTTATCGACCTAATTAACAACAAACGACAACAACTTCAAATCTTAGAAGTTTTACAAGAATTTTAACTCAGTTTTATATTTATTTCTTTTTTCTGAGTGTAGACTGTTTTGGAGTCATAATATACCGAAAAATAAATCTGCGTCTACTTTAATGTTCTATGCATGTAAAATTTCCCTTTAAAAAAGGACAAAAAATGAGAAGTAACAGTTCAAAAATTATGCACACATCATCATTAAAATCGCCAACAACTGAAACTGCCTTTTCGGGCTGGTTGTTGGGTTTATTTTTTTCCACAAAAAACAGAAAAACGAAAAGGATATGAGTGCGTAGCAGAGTATTTGATAATAATTATGATTTTAAGTACGAAAATGCAGCAAAAAGTTTAAATGATAACGAACAATGGAAAAAACAACTATTAACAAACAATTGAGTAGAAACATGAATATACAGACGCGTCTGTGGTTTGGGGTTATAGAAGAAGAAAAATATGCATGCATACATACATACATACATACATACATACATACATACATACATACATACATACATACATACATACATACATACATACATACATACATACATACATACATACATACATACATACATACATACATACATACATACATACATACATACATACAGCTGACAAGGGAAGATGGACCTACTTACTGATAACAGACATCAGAGCATGGCTATCAAGAAAGCATGGCGATTTGAACTACTATATTACACAGTTTCTAACTGGGCATGGTTGTTTTAGGTCGTACTTGTACCGTTTTGGACATGACAGTACTCCGTTCTGTCCGAGTTGTGATGGTAATGTCTTGGAAGATGATGAGCATGTGTTCTTCATCTGTCCACGGTTTAATAGTGATAGGGAATATTTAGAAACAGTCCTAGGACGTAGCATCAGTCCGAGCAGTATCGTTCCAATCATGTTGGAATCTTTGTGCAACTGCACGTACGTCTGCAGTTTTGTAAAATTGGTTTTGTTGGAACTTCGTAGGTTAGAACAGATTCGCAGCAGAATCAATGTAGTTTAGTTTAGATGTAGGGTGTATCACTTTTCCCACCCCGAGACGTAAAGCCTTGCGGCAGTTCCTCGGGGAGCATCTGGGTCAGGGCGAAGGGGTGTTTTTAGCGAGTTAAAGTCTCGCACTACTGGCAACCACCATCACTGCCAGTGCCTTTCGATGGTTTTTCACCCCGCGAATAAAAAAAAAAAAAAAAAAAAAAAAAAAAAAACATACATACATACATACATACATACATACATACATACATACATGGTGGCGTGGGTGCGAGCGTTCAAGGTAAAGCGCTGGCTTCCCATCGGGTGTAGCCAGTTAGCGATCCTTGTCCCTGCTCAAACCAAGTTGTCACACGGCCTTCTCGTGGCGCTACTGAATAGTTCTCAACAAAAGTTGAGAATGAACTAACTGTGTGACAGCGATAATGGATTGGATGACGACCTGACGCAGACGATTATGGGCTGGGAGCTGACGTATTCCGTGACCTGATTAAGCACGAGTGACATCGTGCTGAAATGGCTCACGGGCTAATGCGGAAGCTACCTCCATCCCGGTAAAACCCTGGCAGGGGCTTAAAGTATGATCAAAGTTTGTAGCCAATAGTTTTTGGCTGTGCAGGGTTAGTTGAGATGACTCCTAATCAGCTCCCGACCTGGCTCTGTACACAAGTCTCATAAGGCCTTGTGTCAACCCTCGCGAGGAACTCACTGCTTGCATAGCCACCCTCGGGGTCACTACAAGGGTAACTGCACATTCACTCAACAAAAAGTGAACTAAATATTAATAAAATTAACTTAACCCGGAAAATGCGGGAATGTTTTGGACAAAGAAAAAACTTTTTATTGAGTGTGCGGCAAACGGAGACTACAGCTTTAAGCGGGGACCCAACTGAAAAAATGAATAAAAGTAATAATAATAATAATGAGAGTATAAATGAGTTGAGCATGGGTGAAATTGTAAACCCTTTTGCTAAGAAATCGGTGATAACCAGATCACCTCCTACAGCGGTGAGTAGGACCGTTCCGGTGCCAGGCACCGTTGAAAATAGTGAAAATGGACAAAATAACGTCCAGAGGCTAGGAGAGAAGATCTCAAAGCTCGTAGCTTTCCTAAAGGCACGTTCAAACGTGCATAAGGAAATAGTGACAATGTCACGTGAGATACAGGCATTGTACATGCAGGTCTCAGATGAATTGAGTAGTGGAAGTGCTAGTAGTACAAAGAAAGCACATACTAGTACGCATACTCAAACAGACGAACCACCAAGGCTCAATCCTGTGATGGGCGGAACTCCAAAGCGTAGAAGGGAGGACTTAAGCCCAAAAGGTAACAGAGCTAAAAAGAATAGGGGAACAACCCCTAATAAAGTAGTCAGGGTAGGTGGACACACTATACCCAAGGCTATAAACTTAAACTTGGCTGGCAAACCGGATCTAAGTGCTAAAGATCCTGGTTGGGTTAAGGTTGGCCCAAGGGCTAAAACAAAGAAAGCGTCCGTTAAACCAGATGCTATAGTGATTAAAACCTGTGGAGATACTTCCTATGCGGATATTCTCAGACAGGTGAAGAGGGACCCTAAGCTAAACAACCTGGGTCAAAATGTGAAGAGCATTAGGAAGACAGGGAAGGGTGAACTGTTGTTTGAGCTGAATAGACCCGCGCACCAGAATACGGGCGAATTTAGGTCGGCTATAGAAGAGGTGCTAGGTGATGCTGCTAAGGTTAGATCACTTTCTCATGAGGTCAGGCTTGAGATTAGGGATATAGACGAAGTAACCTCTAAGGAGGATATTTATGAAGCTCTCGTCAAAATATCTGACGAATTTAAAGCTTTGCACCCTACGGCAGTTAAGTCGCTAAGGAGAGCATACGGTGGGACACAGACCGCCACAATTGGCGTGAGTGCACTGATAGCTCGCCGCCTTATAGAGATGGCAAAGATACGTATTGGCTGGGTGGTTTGCCGAATACGCGAAAAGGTAGCACCAAAAAGATGCTTTAAATGTCTGGATTATGGACACGTAGCAGGGAACTGTAAGGGGCAAGACCTTTCAGGGAATTGCCTACGGTGTGGCAAAACGGGCCACAAAATTGGAACCTGTTCCAATAAACCATCCTGCTTGCTCTGCAAGAAGGGAGCAGACACCGTTAGTGACCATGTCACCGGAGGTGCAGTTTGCCCGTTTTATAAAAGAGCTCTACAGAAACTTAGGGAGTAGAGTAGAACCTAAGTCACCAAAATGCGTATATTACAGTTAAATCTCAACCATTGCCAGGCAGCCCAGGAGCTTCTTAAGCAAAGCGTTCGAGATATAAGTGTAGATGTCGCTATTCTAAGTGAGCCATATCGGACCATGGCATCTGTAAACTGGGTTTCCGATAACACGGGTACATCGGCAATATGGAACACCAGCACGCTAACCATACGCGATAGAATAACAACGCAATGCGGATATGCTCGAGCGGTTATATCTGGCATCACTATTTACAGCTGTTATATACCCCCTAGGTATTCTATAGAAGACTTTCGGGTAATAGTTGACAGTATTGTAACGGATGCAGTTGGAAGAACCCCCGTAATAATAGCAGGTGATTTCAATGCGTGGGCTGTTGAATGGGGCTGTCCCTCAGCAAACGCAAGAGGAAGAATACTCTTGGAAGCCTTTTCTGTACTGGGTGTTGTACTCATCAATAATGGAGTTGAACACACCTTCAGAAGGGGTGATGCTGGCTCAGTAATTGACATTACATTCGTCAGTGCCAGTATCGCAACCCAAGTGAACTGGAGAATATCTGACATCTATACACATAGCGATCATAGCGCTATAATAATAGATGTGCAAGACGCACAGCCCCGTGCTATTGTACAAGCACGTGTCTTGACAGGATGGAAGGTAAATACCTTTGATAAGGATAGCTTCGCAGCCTGCATGGAGAACATGGAAATGGCTGGTTCAGCAGAAGACATGGCAGTGCAATTAGTGCGCAATATCACTAGTGCCTGCAATGTAGCTATGATAAGGCGAAAAAGATCGCCAAATAAGCCTCCAGTGTATTGGTGGAATGATGAAATTGCTAGCTTGCGTTCAGAGTGTATTAGCGCCCGAAGGCGGTATACACGAACGAGGGGTCGGTTAGAGAATAACGTGCAACACCAGTTGTATAGGGATAAAAGAAAGGCATTGAAGATTGCAATTCGTAGGAGCAAGCGTAGGTGTTTCCTGGATGCTTGTGATGAAATAGATAGTAATCCTTGGGGCTTAGCATATAAGCTAGTAACCAGGAAACTTAAATGTCTTGGCCCATCACCGCCAAGAGAAGAGAATATCCTCAACGGAATTGTAGACCATCTTTTTCCTCAACAGGAAGCTCCGACATGGCAACACAGCTATCCAGCTGAATTATTCGACATTCCTCCGGTTACGGTCGTCGAGATAGAAGGTGCTGTCTCAAAATTCAAAGACAAGAAGGCACCAGGCCTAGATTGCATCCCAAATATGGTACTGAAGGAGGCTGTTAAGCTCCATCCTGATTATTTCCTGAAAGTAATAAGCGCATGCTTGATTCAGGGAACTTTTCCAACAATCTGGAAGAGGCAGAAATTGGTGTTGTTACCTAAGGATAACAAGCCGCTAGACGACCCTTCCTCCTATCGTCCGCTCTGTATGATAGATACAAGTGGAAAACTTCTGGAGAGTATAATCTGCAGAAGATTGGAATATTGCGTACAAGCTAACCTAGGTTTATCAGATAACCAATTTGGCTTCAGGAAAGCAAAGTCAGCGGTGGACGCTATCAAAGTTGTAGTAGAAACCGCTGCTCAAGCTATCCAAGGGAAGAGGTGGAGGAATGGAACAAAAGGGTATTGTGTGGTTATAACCCTAGATGTAAAAAACGCCTTCAATACGGCAAACTGGGAGCATATAGTTAATGCTTTGGTCCGTATAGACATCCCAGGGTATTTACTAGCAATTGTACGGGACTATTTCCGGGATAGAGAGCTAGTTTATGATACCGATAAAGGTACTAAGAGGCGCAAGATCATTGGTGGGGTGCCTCAAGGTTCAGTTCTTGGCCCACTATTGTGGAACGTCATGTACGACGGAGTATTAAGATTGGATCTACCGGAAAAGGTGAAGATAGTTGGATTCGCAGACGACATAGCGTTAGTGTGTGAAGGGAAAGAGTTACTAGAGGTGGAAACCATTGCAAACGCCAGTATTCAGATCGTAAGATCTTGGCTAAGATCAATGGGCCTAACTCTAGCTGACCATAAAACGGAAGCGGTTCTGATTAGTAGTAGGAAAACTAGGGAAACTGTCAGGCTAAATATTGGCACGTGTAGCATAGAATCTAAGGAATGTTTAAAATACCTTGGGGTCATGATTGACACTCGTCTGTCTTTTCAAGAGCACTTGAAGTACATAGGCAGTAAAGCATCAAAAACATGCACAGCGCTATGCCGGATCATGCCGAATACAAGACGTCCAAAATATCTGCAGAGGAGATTACTCTCTAGTGTAGTAAGAAGCATTATCTTATATGCATCGCCTATATGGTCAGGCTCACTTAGATATCCTACTTATGTGAACCTGATATCTCCTGTGTATAGGCTGATCGCCTTGCGTGTATGTAGCGCATTCCGAACTGTATCGGACCTGGCCGCTTTTGTCATTGCCGGCATGATACCGATCGAGCTAGAGGCCGCTTCGGACATCACGGTTGGGTTGAGAGAATCGTGTCTGCGAAAATGGCAAGAAAGATGGGCGACAGCTGACAAGGGAAGATGGACCTACTTACTGATACCAGACATCAGAGCATGGCTATCAAGAAAGCATGGCGATTTGAACTACTATATTACACAGTTTCTAACTGGGCATGGTTGTTTTAGGTCGTACTTGTACCGTTTTGGACATGACAGTACTCCGTTCTGTCCGAGTTGTGATGGTAATGTCTTGGAAGATGCTGAGCATGTGTTCTTCATCTGTCCACGGTTTAATAGTGATAGGGAATATTTAGAAACAGTCCTAGGACGTAGCATC
This sequence comes from Thecocarcelia acutangulata, assembly GCA_914767995.1. NCBI lineage: Eukaryota > Metazoa > Arthropoda > Insecta > Diptera > Tachinidae > Thecocarcelia > Thecocarcelia acutangulata. Next base: position 29,384,088 of record OU612094.1, on the reverse strand, counting down.
AGTCCGAGCAGTATCGTTCCAATCATGTTGGAATCTTTGTGCAACTGGACGTACGTCTGTAGTTTTGTAAAATTGGTTCTGTTGGAACTTCGTAGGTTAGAACAGATTCGCAGCAGAATCAATGTAGTTTAGTTTAGATGTAGGGTGTATCACCTTTCCCACCCCGAGACGTAAAGCCTTGCGGCAGTCCCTCGGGGAGCATCTGGGTCAGGGCGAAGGGGTGTTTTTTAGCGAGTTAAAGTCTCGCACTACTGGCAACCACCATCACTGCCAGTGCCTTTCGATGGTTTTTCACCCCGCGAAAAAAAAAAAAAAAAAAAAAAAAAAAAAAAAAAAAAAACATACATACATACATTGGTGTATATGCACACAATCGTGGCGTTGGTCGAAATTCGGCATACTCAGCGAAAGTTGAAATAGATTTATTTCTAACTGTTTCGTCAGCGAACTACGAACAAAACGTATCAGGTGGCCAGGTTTCTTATATAAAAAAATATTTTTCACGAAATCATACTTTTTATATTTATATTAATCCATGTAGTAAAAAATTTATGAAGATATTCTCAAAATATGAAGTACCTCAGATAATTTGATCAAAAATCCCTCTTTCGGCTGGGATTTATATAGGCTGACTTAATATGGCCTCTTTAATTAAATTTATATGTATACAATGTTATCTATACAAAAGTTCGCTGGTATTGTGCTTCACACGACGAATTTATGCAACGAATAGTTGCCGGCGAATTCGTCGCGTTGGGCGAAATACGTTGTTCGTCGTAGTTGTGTTTCTAACATTTAATTTTTGTTATCTTTTATTTTTTAGATATTTTTAGTAGGTAATAAAAAATCAATTGATTGATGTTTTTATACCGATCACAAAAGTGTTAAGGGTGTGTACTCGGATATAAGTTTGTGATTCCCTTTGTAATTTCCACAATTTTCATTTGCGACGCTATAACGTGTGTATATTTTGAATCGGAATTGGCAGAAAATCGATCAAGCGATATCCATCTGTAGAAATACCGTTTCTGAGAAAACAATTAGACTTGGAAACTTTATTCTATCAACACTCTAACACTGCATCGAGTCATGGGTTGGCTATTGAAGTTCAATAGAATCGGTTCACGTATAGCTGAGATATATTTAAAATTAATAAATAATGATATATAATGAATTAAAATTAATAAATATGAATGTTAAAAAAAAGTTGTTTGTTCTGCTGCAAATTTTACATAATTTGCATGACAATTAAAAGGCAAAAAAAAAAAGTTCCCCGATATTGGGCCATATATACCCGAGATATACATAGCATAAACCGATTTTCCATGAAAATGTGGCGTAAGAGAACTTAAACAATTTTTTTCTTTAAAAGTATTTTTGTTAATAAAGGAGGTTACTAAAAAAAATTTTTAATTTCCGACATCGGTCCATATATACCCGAGATATAGCCTAAACGGGTTTTCCATGAAAATGGCACGTAAGCGAAATTAAACAACCTTTTTTTTAACAGTTCTGGTAATAAAAGGAGGATACTAAAACACAGAAAATTAAAATTTCCAATATCGGCCCATATACACCCGCAATATAGCCTAAACGATTTGTAATGAAAATGTCGCGTAAGCGAACTTAAAAAATTGTTTTGCTTAAAAGCAGTTCTCGTAATAAAAAGAGGTTTCAAAAATACAGCAAACTAAAATTTCGTATACTCCAGATACTATAGTACAGGGTGGCCCAGAAAGACCGAAGTGGTGTGAATTGCTTATAACTTTTTATTTAAGAGATATTTTTTTAATTTTTTTTTTTTTAAATACATTAAATTTATGGGGAATATTTTTGGATTAGTTATTAAAAATGATATCCCGCAAGTGGTGGCCATATTCTGCTTCGCACAAATGTGCTCTTTCCAACACATTTTCCATGACCTTTCGCAAAACTTCCGGTGGTATGTTGTTAATTTCTTCTCGAATATTGGTTTTTAACTCCTCAATAGTCCTAGGCTTATTAACATAAACTTTTCCTTTTAAATAGCCCCAAAGAAAACAGTCTGGAGCGGTTAAATCCGGGGAACGCGGAGGCCAATTAAAATTGCTGTTACGAGAAATTATTCTTTCACCAAAGATGTCGCGTAAAAGAGTCATTGTGGCCCTCGCAGTGTGCGCTGTGGCTCCATCCTGTTGGAACCATATTTGCGGATGGTTTTCCACGGCTGGCCTTACAAAATTTTGCAACATGGCCCGATATCGATCACCATTGACGGAAATGGCGACACCTTGTTCATTTTCAAAAAAAAAAATGGGCCAATGATCCTTTCTGAAGAAACACCGCACCAAACGGTACACTTAACTGGGTGCAATTGTCGTTGATGAAGTACTCTCGGGTTTTCCGTAGCCCATATCCTACAGTTTTGCTTGTTAACGAACCCATTTAATTGAAAATGGGCTTCGTCACTCATTATTAAGTTATGAATAAAATTTGGATTCTCTTGTGCTTTTTGCTGGAAATAAATTGCATAGTCAAGTCGTTGCTGGTAATCTGTTGGTTTCAATTCTTGGACAAGTTGAATTTTGTATGGAAACAATCCTATGGTGTGCAAAATTCGCTGCAGCGACGTCCTTGAGAGGCCCAGTTGTGACGAACGTCTTCTGGTTGATGTTTCTGGATCCTCCCGAATACTCTCCTGTACCACTTGAATATTGTCAGCCGTGTGGACAGTTCGGTGCCTGCCGGGACCAGGAAGGTTCCTTACTGCTCCTTGTTCTCGAAAATTTGCAACCAGACGGTTTATTGTTGACTGAGAGGGTGCAACCCGCACATTAAATTGACGACGGTATGCACGCTGAGTCAACACAATGGACCGTTGATTTGAAAAGTAAATTTCAACAATTTGGGCACGTTGTTCAATTGTGTATTGCTTCATTATAAATTATCCAAGTCTTCTTTACAAAATACTGAAAAGAAAAGAAAAAAAAATTATAATAAAAAAGTTATAAGGAATTCACACCACTTCGGTCTTTCTGGGCCACCCAGTATAAACCGATAGTATAAACCAGATAGTATAAACCGACTTTTCCATGAAAAAAAAATTTTTTTTTTGGTTTTTTTTTGTTTTTTGTTTTTTTGCAAAAAACAGAAAATGAAAATTTCCGATATTGGCTTATATATACCCGAACGTATTTTTTTCAAGTTTGTAATATACTCGTATACTACATATTAATGTGACTATTGTGAAGGGTATTTAAGATTCGGCCCAGCCGAATATACGACACTCTTACTTGATTTTTAGCAATATCTCTCCTAGGTCATGTACGAAGTTGGATGATTTAAAAATGATTTTTTTTTATCTTGGACCAGTACTCGGCGGATAACCCCATTGTGTGCATTGTATCGGAAGTAAGAAAATAGATTATGAGGAGAGGCAAAATGAAGTAGTGTTAATAGGTTTTTGACTTGAATTATAAAGTTGGACTTTATAATTGGCTGGAAACTCTTCTGAAGGCAACTTGTTTTATAGCCGAACCATACGGCTGAAACACGTGGAGCTTTTTTTTCCCCTTGCCAAAAAGTATCGAAAAATCGATGGCACAATATCGATTGGTAAAGCGGGCCATTCTAATATGCACATATATACAAACTTGACTTCAAACATACTAATTTAAATATAAACGCATGTAAATTTTTCGGTAATTTGTCAGGGCAACAACATCATTATTATGAAAATATTTTGGATATTCGCTATTTGGTTATTTTTATCGCATTTTCAAACACAATTATTTTATATGTATGTAGTCGCACATTAAGAAAATAAATTGAGTTAAAAAAAAATTCCCAAAAACCGCCTTTTTTGTGGCAACGCCATGTGTGTCCTCTTTCTAGTACGTCTTTTTTTTTTTTTCTTCCTAACTTTATTAGCGGCGTTTTATTGCCTTTTTTCCAACTCATTTCCTGTTAACGGTTTTAGTCGTGGTACGCACTATGGCGTCATTTATTTGTATTAACGCAACCACACAAAAATGGTTTTTGTTTATTTAAAATATACATAAACATCACATACACACGCACGCATAGACTTTTGACCGAACACATGGTTTCACAGAATATTTTTAAATATAATATATTTTTGTATTTTATACTTCTTTTTTTTTTGCACAAATTAAATTTGCTTTTAATAAATTCTAATATCCGTTCATATGTACGAGTATTTATGCCCAGACGTATTTAAGTAAACATCAGGGATTTACATAATTTTTCAAGTGAACAAATAATTACTGTTGATGAGCCCATGCACATTAATGACTTTTTTACTTACAAACATGGGAATTTGTTTTCAGTAAAATTATTTTCTTTATTAAAAATACCAGCAACACTCGTTTATTTAATATATTTGCTAAGCATGTTGTAAATACTCGTAAAAGAATGCAATTCGTTGAAGGTTGAATATATAGAAAAGCTGAAGCGAAAAATCGTTTAGTGAAAAAAGTGTAACAACGACTAAAAAACAGAAGCAATCATTTGATTTTAGTACTAAAGTAGTTACCCTGTATAAAGCAGATGTCACGGACAGACTCATTTGCGTAAATATTTAATGAATATAGGAAAATATATAACACTTTAAGATTTCAAGTAATTACAGTAATCCACAGATAACTACGTAAATTGACACGTAGCTATAGCAGTAAGCGGGAAAAATCACGAAACAAGTCCTTCCCATCATTTAGCCACCATTAGCGAATAATTTGAATAACCACGATAAGGAAATTACACGAAAGTGTTTGATTACATATGTAATTAAAAGGGATAATTGAAAGACAATAACAAACATTTTTATTACTTAACCAACATTTCATTTCAACTTTTGTTTAAGAAAGCAATAAGGTAACTAAAAAACAGTTCATACAAATTTTTGCTTTTTTGTATTCTTTCCGAAAGATACATATACACATACTCCATCATATCCATATAATTACAGGCTGATTAGGTCAACTTAGGTGCAACACTGACAACAACACTGTCTAATAGTATAGTGGATAATTACACAAGAAACTCTATTTTGAGGATATATTGGGTGGTCCAAAAAAAATCGTACGATTTTAGCTGTGAGTAAAACAAAAAGTTTTCAGAGAATTATCTTAATATTTTTTATTACGATAGAAGTATCGGCGAAAATACAGGATAAAACCACGCCACTGCTTTGGTGGCGTGGATCCGTTGCTCCACATATTCTATGACATTGAGCAATAGATTTAAGATTTACAGCAGCACATGCCTTTGCGGCCTTATATGATGTTGGAACAATTCCACAGAGTGAACTATTAGCGATACACCAGCACCCGGTGTGGCTGGCTAGGCACACAAAGGAAGCAATTTTTCATTTCATTTCATTTCATTTATTTACAAAAATATGCAATACAAAGCCTCAAGGGCCAATATAATTATATTACATCACAGCAGCATAGCCTGAGTATACAAAAATGTTTAAAACAATAATAAAAAATAATTAATATATTATATAATTAATAAAAAAGTTAAATCAAGAATACCAGCTGCCCAGCTGAAAAGTTAAGAAAGAAAACATTAGCGCGGAATGAACACGTCCAATAGTAGTAGAGAGAATATGAAGGCGAAAAGCAAAGTATTTCAAAGCATACATGAAAACATTAAAAGTTTCAAACGAAACACGTTATTAGAATGAGAGAATATGCGCAGAGAAAAAGGTAATACTTATATTCCACCATCTAGCAATCCTAACGAAAAAAGATTTATCAAAAAAATAGCAAGAAATCCTCGGTATAAGTAGCTGAGGATTCCTAGAAGAGCGCAGAAACGGAAATGACCTATACAATGCTAAGGGTGTGGAAGTCTTGATAATCTTGTGAAATAGGACCAAATTACGAATCATTAGAAATTTAGTAAAACTACAACCAAGAAATCGTTCAAAGAAAGGCGAGATTTGTTCGCGTCGGCGGACATTATAGAAAAAACGTACAATAATGTTAATGAGACGGTTAATTCTATGCAGATACATGGAGGATGTACCCGAAAAAACTTCAAAACCATAAATAATGTGCGACATTAGCAATGCCCATGAAAGTTGTGATGAAAGGTTCGCAGAGTATATCCTACGTAGAATACCGAAAAGTTCACCACTTACCATATCGATATGATTTGAAAAGGAAAGTTTTGCGTCAAGTATTATACCTAAACATTTAAGCTGATCAACAAAAGAAAGGCGCACCCCGCCCAAGAATATGTCTAGATCAGTAAAGAAGCGATGACTGGAAGCAATTTTTGCCATATATTTGTGGTCATATAGGCAACCTCTTGTTTAAGAGCTCGGACCTTTTAATCTCTCCTTTATGTAATTTTCCAACACCCAATGGAAGAATGAGTTGGTAGGTCGAAGTCCACTAAAAGCATCAGCCCTCAAACCAACTGACCCATCAATCACCACCATTGGTTCTTTACAATACAGGCATCTATTGTAAAGACAACAGAACCTCGGAAGGTTGTTAGTCCCTGAAAAAAGCCTCAAACTAAACAATCATCAAGGATACTAACATCCCCTTCCTGCGTTTTAGGTTTCAACCACAGTCAGAACGTTTCAGCCAAGCAAGGCACCTCAGCCCGGATCAGCCAGCGTTGAACAGCAAGCAGAACTACCCGGGGGTCACGCTGATCCCCGTTCTGCCAGATTATACCCTTGGACTTCGGAAGCCAAACACAACATAAGTCACGCGGCTTCCTAGAGTTTTATTTGCTACAACAAACGAGGGACCCCTTCCCCTATATACCCGAAAAACAGAGTGCCCAAGTTAGAAAAACGCCAAGGCAAACCCTGTTTCCTGGGGGGATACCCTCGGGAGGTTTTTAGTCCCCAAAAAAAGCTACATACCAAAGAATTATCAAGGATACTAACACCCCTTTCCTGCGTTAACCGAAAAACAGAATGTTCCGGTTTGGAATACGCCAAGGCAAAACTTGTTCCCCGGAGGGACAACATGCTACAGTAGGACACCTGCCACGTGCCAGCAGACCATGAAAAATCCTCACGGATGAAAATATATATTTTTTTTTATCTTATAACAGTACCCAGGGGATGACACCTACATACGCAGTGCATTGGACCGAAGTAGAAAAATAGGCTGTGAGGAGGGTGAAAAAGGGAGTAGTGCTTGTGAACATTTGACTTGAACTTTCCAACGTTATACTTACGGCGTTAGACTGGAAACACCACTGCAGGCAACTTATTCCACACACGAAGCGTACGGCTGAAACATGAACTCTCTCTGCAATGCGTAGTACGATTCCTCGGGCAAGAAGCCGTTCTGCACGGCTCAGTCTATCGCGGAGGTTCATTCAGAGGATTTTGGCCACATTGTTCATGTTCATATGTAAGGTTCAGCTAATTCAAGAATTGAAGCCGATAGACTACGAACAGTGTCTTAATTATGCCACTCCATTCCAACCATAAAGGTAGTTTTGCGCCACTCTGTAGTTGAATGGGCGGTTGACGAAAATCAGTATACTCCTAAGTTAGATTTTCACTGCAACACAGCCGAAATTTGAAATTAGTTTGATGTGTATTTCTATAGCTATAACAAATTTTATTTTATTTTTTGAGGTTTTTCGCTTATAAAAACTCCTTGTAAGGGAACATTTTTTGACCTAAAAATAATATCTAATGAACGACCATTGAGTGGCTATGATTTATGTTTTGAAAGTATCAAAGAGTAGAGAACAAAAATTCAAAGAATCGAGTTTTCTTCACTATATTAGCTTCTAACATTGCTGCCAATCAAAAAAATAGTAAACAGCTTGTTTTCTATGTTTCCCAGCTCTATATGCGGACATTTCATAGGAACTACCCTAATCATCAGTTAATGATTTTGGAATTTTTCCAAAGGTATTTGTTAAGGCCAAATGCATTAACTCAAAATGCTTCCAAACCCAGCGGTTTAGTTCATATTGAGATATATACAAAAGTTGATTCTTATCTAAAGGAGAGACAGCTTGACATATAAGCATCTATCTGTTTTATGTACATGCCTAACAAAAACGGTCAATATAACTTAAAATAGTACTTCCGGTTTTAAAGTAAAACCACTCTTTTCTTAATTCGAACGCACATAGATTAAGCAGGTAAATATCCGTATTTCCACACTATTACTCCAAATAAATACTTCATGTTTCCAACAAAGCACTAATTTACTTGGTTTTATTTTCTTTTCTTTTCTTTCTATCGGTCCATCAGTAATCGGGGGTTATTCTGTATCAAGGAGCTAAAGAATTTCCCTCCATTTCAGCATAAAAGCTTAGATAAAAAGCTTAATTCTTACTCTCACTCTAGCCTATCATCCGTTCTGAGCTAATCAATATGCTCAAACATTCAACTTTATATCCCAATAATCTAAATAAATTATTGAGAATTAAAAAAGAAAATGTTTCAATAATTCCTGTCAAAACACAGAAAACAATTTTTTCATTAAAACCTTTTTCTTTACACCTCTCAAACGAACAAACAGCGGTTGGTTGCTTTCAAAAAATTCCAAAGTCCACTGATGATTAAGGCAGCTCCTATGAAATGTCCACATATAGACAGCTGGGAAACATAGAAAACAAGCTGTTTACAATTTTTTGATTTGTATCAATGTTGGCTAATATAGTAAAAAAAACTCAATTTTTAAAATTGAAATATTTACTAAATTTTTTCCTTGTATAATTTAGATTTTGTAGTTCTTATATAAGAAGTTAGTTATTAAAAAAAGTTTTTTTAACCAAATTTATTTAGCTAACTCAAGCAAAAATCAGGCTTTAAACCTTTTATAGCCTGCTGCTGACTAGTATAGATCTGGCATTTTAATCTGTACCGTAAATTCATTTAGTAGCTATTTTCAGAACAATACAATATTCGAATATCAAGTTGAATATCTTTGACATTTATCTGCTAAAGAAAATTGATTTAAACAAATTAAAATTAGAAACCTTTAGCTAAGAATCCTTTTTAAATAGTCCTTTATAATTTAACATATTTTTCCCTATTCCGACTAACGTAAAAAGACTTAAAATTCTCAAGTACTCTTTACTTAAACAAGTGCTTTAATTATTTGCAAGCTCTCAAGTTTCCCTACTTCTTACTTCTTTCTGCAAAAGAATTTCTCACTACACCAATACATTTACCTCACTATATAAGTATGTATGTGTTCTCAAGGAATAATATGAAATTAAAATTAAAAAAGAAACAAAATGGCGACTCTTTTTCTCATTTTGTTTAACAGTTTTTTTTCATGTCCTAGACTAAAACATGTCCTTTTTTGTAATTATATAATTGCAGACACGCAGGCTTCTACAACAAAGTAAATAAAAACAACACAAACACTCTGAACACACACACACAGCCAAACATGTATATGAACAGGCATATACATATACTTACTTACACATGCTAACATCCGTAAGCAAACGATAAAACTCTATAAACAGGATAAAAAGGATGACTTGTGGTGTTACAAACAACAAACATACCCTTACAAACTTAAAGCTATTTTTTACAAGAAAACTGTGAACAACAAAAAACAAAAAAAACAATTTCACAGAAGGAAAAAAAAATAGCTAAAGAGAGAGAAGTAAAAAACAGTTGCTGGAGAAAAACTTCAAACAAAATAAAACTGCAAAAAAAAAAGCCAAAGTAGTGGTGAAAGATAAAAAACAAAAATGAGGAATTTAAGAAGTTTAAGTGAGTGGCAGAACAAACAAATGCAGCAAACACAAGGCGATGTTAAATGCAAAAATAAAAGAGAAAATATCAAAAAAGACATTAACACTAGCACAGCGAAATACTCGTATAAGATGTAGGAGAAGATAAAACAGGCAACACAACGCAACAAAAACTGCAGAAAGAATGAAAAAAAAACATTAAATGGACAGCCAGGAAAAGCTCATGATTTATGGTCTTAAAGTATAACGACATTTGTTGGCGTCATATAAGTAAACATGCTCATGCACACATATCCTGATGGTTAAATGCAACAACATTCACACACATCCTCATTACATTACTCGTAAGCTGTTGTCGTTATTTTTCTGCTTTGCTTATATGTGTTGGTATTTGTGTACGTCCATCTGTAAGTAGGCTTGTCTCTTAAGAAGATACTTAAGAAGTTGTTGATAAGGAGCTGGAGGTGTGAAAAGTGAGTACAACTTACGTTGAAAATAATTTTAAGTTTATACAATACCTATTTAAAAGAGAAAAATTATTGCCATATTGATTGAAAATATACAAACATGGGCGTTCTTGGCTGCATTTGAAAAGAAAGATCAGGCAAGAAGTGAATTTAAAGACCAATAAAAATTAATGAGTTCAGCAATTACGACCTTTTTTTTTTATTTCCAATCATTGCTTAAACCGTAGTAATTGTTGTATTTTATTTTGTAAAATTACAGTTAAGATAACGTTATTAATTATGGTAATAATTTAAGAGAGCCACAGCTTTCCAGTCGGCTTTTAGGAACTGAATGCATCATCGAATCGACGAACTAATAACTAAAATTTATTTTATTTGAATACTTTTAAACTTTACTTTTATTTTTGATTTTTTTTTTTTTTTTTTTTTTTTGAGTTTTCAAAAAAAAAAAACTTATGTGCTGTTTATAGAACACAGACGAGCAAGTGCTAGATTCCACAACCATTATTTTTTTTACCTCTGAACACTCAAAATAAAATTCAACGACTGGCACAGGGTTCACTTTTTATTCAAAAGCGATTCCGTAAGAATCAATAAATTTTATTGCGCTGAATGTGTTACTTCAGGCTGAATGATATGCTGATTTGTCAAATTAACTGTGTCACACAAGTTGTCTAGTAGATAATTCTAATATACATATATAATATATTTTTTTTTTCAACTTCAGAGTATTTAACAACAAACCAAAATTCACCGAAGATTTTTGAGTGAAAAAATTATCGTTAAGTTTACATTTTGATTGTTAAAGTTATTCATTCTCACCATTGCGGACACAAAAATCAAAAGTGACCAATGATTTTGGTGAACATTTTAAAATTCATCGTTGCGGAATTTGGCTCCAGCTCGTCAAGAAAATTTATATGAAAGTTACTCAGTTTTGTGAGTGATTTCCATACAAATTTTTTAGACATGGTGCTTTTAAACGAAACTCTTTTTTTAGGGAATCTTTATTGTTGTCATTTAATAAATGTTCATGTTCTATATGCATTTAATCTAAACGGGGTACCCTGAAATAACTCCTATATGCAATAAATTAAAAAAAAAACTTAAATAACTCCCAACAAAAAATATATTAAAATCCCATACAAATTTGTAATTAAGAAAGGAAAAACTTGAACTAAAACCCGTTGTACAAATGTACAAGATCAAAAAATTGTTGCGAGAATATTATACGTTTGAAGATTAATATTGAAGCTAGCTAGCGCTAGATAGCAGCATTAACAGAACTTTTTTCGATAACAATTTGTTATTATCGTCAGGAGAAATTAAAATGCAATGTAAAAATTAGCCAACAAATAAAACTTATTCAACGTGCTTTTAAAAATAAAATTGTTAATGTTAATGTTAATGTTAATGTTAATGTTAATGTTAATGTTAATGTTAATGTTAATGTTAATGTTAATGTTAATGTTAATGTTAATGTTAATGTTAATGTTAATGTTAATGTTAATGTTAATGTTAATGTTAATGTTAATGTTAATGTTAATGTTAATGTTAATGTTAATGTTAATGTTAATGTTAATGTTAATGTTAATGTTAATGTTAATGTTAATGTTAATGTTAATGTTAATGTTAATGTTAATGTTAATGTTAATGTTAATGTTAATGTTAATGTTAATGTTAATGTTAATGTTAAGTCAATACTAAATTTTATTACTTTTTCTAAATTTCTTTAATTAATAATATTAATTATTGCGAATTTTTTAAAAAAATAATTTTATTTAAAAATTATTAAATTCTTACAAAAATTTACATATAAATTAAATTTAAAATAAATCTTTAAGCTAAAATAAAACTTTATTATTAAATAAATATAAAATTAAAAATTATTAAAAAACATAAATAATATAATAAATAAATAAAATTAGTATATAAACAATAAAATTTAAAATTATTTTTATTATAAATTATTTTTATATTAAATTTATATATATATAAATTTATAATAAAATAAATAATTAAATTATTTATTAATTATTAAATTATTTCATTATAAAATATTTATTTTTTAAATAATTATTAATTTATATAAAATTAATTATTACTAATATAATATTAAACAATAATAATTAACTTTAGTATTTTAAAAATAATGTTAATGTTAATGTTAATGTTAATGTTAATGTTAATGTTAATGTTAATGTTAATGTTAATGTTAATGTTAATGTTAATGTTAATGTTAATGTTAATGTTAATGTTAATGTTAATGTTAATGTTAATGTTAATGTTAATGTTAATGTTAATGTTAATGTTAATGTTAATGTTAATGTTAATGTTAATGTTAATGTTAATGTTAATGTTAATGTTAATGTTAATGTTAATGTTAATGTTAATGTTAATGTTAATGTTAATGTTAATGTTAATGTTAATGTTAATGTTAATGTTAATGTTAATGTTAATGTTAATGTTAATGTTAATGTTAATGTTAATGTTAATGTTAATGTTAATGTTAATGTTAATGTTAATGTTAATGTTAATGTTAATGTTAATGTTAATGTTAATGTTAATGTTAATGTTAATGTTAATGTTAATTAAAATTAAAATTAACATTAACATTTCTTCAGAAAATTGGCATTGAGCAATCAAGTTTTTTCTACAGTTGAAAATCGCGAAAAGACAAAATACGTCTTATTGTTATGCTTCTCGAAAACAAACTCAACCAAACATAAACACGCTCATCTTAGTGCATATTTTTGTGACAACCGAAAAGTGAAGAAAATCTATAATCGTGTGTACATAGCACGAGATATTTCAAAATTAGCTTTTGGATTGAACAGTCCTTATATGTGCTAAATGAGATAAACCCACTCTCCGAGTATCACTCGTAACGACGTTATACTTATACTAATTTTCCCTTTGTATAGCCTAATTTTCACTGCAAATCAATTTCAAAGTATTGTATTATTCGCAAAGTGCCACCAGCCTTCCTCATTATGAGATAATAAAAAAAAGCCTAAAGATATCATTGTACTGAAATTTAATTTTAGACTTTTGTTGTTCAATTCTCAGATAGAACAGCCCATCATTATAACAATCATTGAGTTTATTTTTTTTTAATATAGAAGTACAATAGCAACAACTACATTTATGTGTTTTAATACAAAATTGTCAATATTGTCCAACAAACCATGAAACCAAATTGTAACATTTGCTGCGTAAATATTGTACAGTCTCCACCAAATTGCGTCTGTTTGACCAGAAAGCGAGAGAGAGAGAGAAAGAGCTGATTTAAAAAAGCAAAGGGAAAATATATTTTTGTTACACACTTACGACAACACAACTAACCGCAACGAAATGAATGGGTTATGGTCAATATAATCACATGTTTAAGCAAATAAAAATGTATTTATCGTACAGAGACGCAGGAAAAAACTAATTCTGCTCGTTGATGGTGTAAAGGAACTCAATAAAATTTCATAAAAATAAACTAAAAGAATTTATAATTATTAAACTTTTTGCAATTCTAAAGAATAGTAAAATAGTTCTGTTAAAAATTCAGAATTTAGTTTTACATTTTTAACTTTATCATTTTCATTTCGTAAAGAAAGAAACTTTCAGCAATCTGGACCAGTGGTGCCCTCAAAGAGAAGATTCAGAATGGCACCCTCTAGGGTAATCGCGCTTGTGTATTCCCATTCTGCGGGTGATCAATGATCTGGACAAGCAAAATACTTTCAAATTGGTATAATTTATTTTTGATAGACTCATAAAATTTGCTCAAAAAGTATTTATTTGTTCATCAATAACTCTATTGTCCCCTTTAAAGTTATCCCCCTTAGACATAATATACTAATGCCAGCGTTTTTCCCATCGTCGAAACACTACTGATACGCGCCGTTTGGTATCACCAACAGCTCCTGTTTCGATTTTTCTTTAATTTCCTCAATCCTACCTTTCATCGGTGTCTTAGGTTTTGGGAAGAGGAAAAAGTCAGCGGGGGCCAAGTCTGGTGAACACGGTGTTTGAGGCATGAAAACGGTTTTGTTTTTGACCAAAAACTCGCGCACAAGCACCGATGTGTGAGCTGGTGCAAAATCCATTATTAATTTTTCCACAATTCTGTACGTTTCTGGCGAATTGCTTTGCGCAAACGGCGCACTACTTAAAGGTAGTACTCCTTATTGACCGTACAACTTTGTGGCAAGAATTCATGATGCACCACGCCATTGCAGTCATAGAAAATAGTGTGTAAACCCTTCACATTGGCCGAACTTGATGTGCTTTGATTGGGCTTTGGTTTCAATATCATAGCCGTACACCCATGATTCGTCACCAGCTATGACCTTTTTGATGAAATCTGGATCGCCATTGACGATGTTCAACAGCACCTGAGCGATGCGACATTGTTTTTGCTCAAAATTGAGCAATTTTGGAACAATATTTGCTGTCGCACATTTAATGCTTAGAACATCCGTAAAAATTGTTGGACAGGAGCCTAACGATATGCCAACATCATCAGCAACCTCTTCGATAGTGTTTTGATGATTATCCCAAATCATTTTCTTCACTACTTGTTTTCATCAGTTGTTGATGTGGTCGAGCAACACGGACGAACATCTTCATTGACATCTTTTCGGTCTTCCTTAAACCGGTTACACCACAATTGAACTTTTATTAGACTTGCCAAAGGCCACAGTCTACATTTCAAACGTCTTTTCCCATTTAATTTCATTTTTTACACATCACTTAATACAGTTTTTTAAATCCATTTTTCGACTAGTAAAAAACTGAAGAGCACACTAAAATACGACTAACATTTTTACCTGTCAAAAACAAACTGACAATTCAAAATGTCTGATATTGCCAACAGAAAAAAATGCAAAAATTTAACATACGTAATTTTGAAAATAACGGTTATTTTTTATCAAGCCTCGTATGTCGACATTATATAGAAATTATCCTAATCAACAGTAGCTTGGAAACCATTAAGAAATATGTTCAAACATTTAACTATATAATCCATTATTTTGAATAAACTAATGAGAATTCCTATCTCTTAGCAAGGCATTCACTTGTATTTATTTAGGTATTTTTACTCTGTTCAAGAATTCTGCACTTGTTTCGAGAATTTTATACTCATTTTAAGACATCACAGGATTAGTTTTCCTATACAATCCCGTTTTCAACTTATTTTAAGTGCACTCTTATGTTATTCGTACTTATAGTTTTGAGTACCACGCGTACTAAAAGCTAGTAAAAATACTTAAATTTAGTATGAGGCTTTTCTTTCTGTGTATCCATCACAATAGTGAAAATAATGAATTTCTATGGTGGATGGGGCTAAGATCACCACTTTTTAGCCGGCATGTGTTGATTACTTTTTAAAAGATGAAACACTTGCTTTTGAATATTTGTCATACTATTTTTGTCATATGTTGTCCAGCCGGGTGTAATGTACGAATAAAAACTTATGTAACTTCCACGACAAAAAAAAAACGTAAATTAGATTATACGTCTCTCTGAAAGCCGACATAGTCCAAAGACTTGTTATACATTTCTAACTTCCAGAATCAAAAAAAGTATCAGATTTAGAAAAAGACTTTGTTTGGAAATAAAGTTCGTTTTTGTAAAAAATAAAAATTTTGTTTCACTCAGAAAGTCACAATTTGGCATCGATTACAATTCTCGAAATTGCGCTATAATCCTAACAGAAATAAAACAGCTAAAATACTATGAAAAGCGTTACACGAGAAACTTAAATTCAGAAACCTTTATATCAAAATGAAAAGATAATATTACCTCTTTGAGTGGGAGAAAAATTATTTAGATTTATTAAAGATGTAAGCCTTGATCCTTCATTAATTTAACGAATCGTTTTTCTTTCAGTGTATAGCAGTGGTGCTAAGATACAAAGGATTTCACTTGAAGTTATTGATCAGTTTCTTTTTGAGCATAATTTATTCGCATATTTTGAATGCTTTTATTTATAGAAGACAGAATTTTGCCACATCTAATTCCGGCATAAAAAAATACGACTTTATTTTTAAGAAGAAATATTAAAAAAAAAATTTTTTTTTTAATTTCTGCTTCTACTTTAACAAAACTTTTTTGTATTAACAAGTCTGATTGTTGTTAGAGCTTTTTTTATATACATTTGTGTAATTAAAGCACTCATTTTAGAAAATAAATTCTGCAGAAATAAAGTCTTTAAAAACAAACATTCAATGTTTGCACATTTACTCAATTATATAGTTTTGCATATAAAATTACATAAAAAAGAAAGAAAAAAAAAGGAAAAAAAGAATGTGTAAAGGGTAAAAGAATACAATCAACTCATAAAGACAAAACCATAAGTAGCATTATAAATAACACGTTAATATAGGCCCACAAGCATTATATACGAGTATGTATGTACGTAAATAACACATGAACACTTACTAACAAACACGTACGAGCAAGCGTCCGAAAACACCCAGGAAAATTTACAAAAATATTAGAGAGGCTCACAAAAGAAATTGAATTATATCTATTACAAAAGCATTTTGCTAGACGAGTATATGTGGCTTTTCAACGACTAGTTAAATTTTCAATGACTATGCCACAAGCTGAATTTGAGCAATGGCTTATGTTAAGTTGACGCTAAAGGTATCGGTTCATATCAGGTTATTAACACCACTGCGACAAATAACAATACCCTCAAATCGCTCACGCAGAATGTGAATTGTTGTGCCTGATGTACTGCGCTACACTAGAAACACATGCCATCTAAGACCACATCGTTCAGTTTGGACCAAAAGACATCGGTTGCCATCTTTTCCCCCTATAACAACTTCGTTTTGTAACTTCTATCGCATATGAAATTCGCACTAAGCGATAACTTTTTCGTGGATTCCTTGCCAAATTCTGAGTCTAGTGTGGCGTTATCCCTTACAAAGCGATTTTACTGGCTAGATTCGGCATAAAAAATTCGCCTCTTCTCAAAAATCAAAATGGTTTATTGACACAGCACGAACACTCGTTTTGACAATAGAATGCTATCACTTGGAGGTGCTACAATGCTATCACATGCACGCTGTAGCTGTGATATAACATCAGTATGAATTATAAACTAGATGTTAGACCAATGTCACTAAAACCAAATTATAAAAATAAGTCGACAACAGCTTGCTGCATCAATTGAAAACCAATTTTTCAAATCAGCGTTGCCAGCTATATATAACCAAAGTACTTCGTAAACTTACGCTAATAACAATAAAAAGCACAAAACTACATACATACATATATACACAAAAAAGAGGCAAAATAAAATGATCAGAAATACATTATTAATGATAAATAGGCAAACTCTGTTAGTAAGCAATTGTACACAGAAAAAATTATAGTAAAAATAAAATCGACAAAATTTTTGTCTGAAAAAATAATTTAAAAAAATAACCTTGGATATCGTATTTTGTTGGTGTTTAAAATAATTCTGGTTTTCGATCAATAATTATTTTTACTAAACTTTTGTTTTGCATTCAAACAATTTTTTAATTGATTCAACGAATTTCGTTATTGAACACGAAAAAATTTTTTTTCTGTGTATGATGTTGTTTATCAACCTCAATGTTTGATTCTACCTTCAGGCAGATTGCGCAATTGCTTTACATCAGCTTCTGCCTTGTTGGCTTAATCTGATGACGGACCAACTCCATTTATCGTAAATTGTTCACGATTCACCAGCCCGCCCATTTGGTTTTCCAGGCTGACATAAGTCGCTACTTTTTGCCATAAGTTTGTAGACAAGCCTCTTGCTTAAGAGTTCGGGCCTTCTATTCCATACAGTATGAAATTTCCCAACAGTCAATGGAAGTCAAAGCTTAATGAGTTGGTAGGCTGCAGCCCACTAACAGCATCAGCCCTTAACCAACTCACCCGTCTAATTAACATCTCTGATTCCTTACAGTACAAGTATCTGTTGCAACATACAACGCAAGTCAAACACCTAGGGTTTGACTTGCGTTGTCCCGAAAACTGGCAGTGCCTATAGATATTAGGAAAACTAATTCGCCTTCCTGCGACTTTAGAATTAAACCACAGCCAAAACGTTTCAGGTAAGATAGGCACCTAAACCATACATAGCGCAGAGGTAGTCTCCAAGCAAACCTTTCGGGGGCTTTGCTGATCCCCGTTCTGCCAGTTAACCCTTAGTGAGATTTTCGAAACTCCAACACAACATAAGTCAGGCGGCTTCCTAGTGTTTTATTTGCTACAACTTACATCACGACAACGACCGGCTACATGTTGCCAGATCGGTGGAAAACTATTTAGAAAACAGATTATCGGTAGCTTTAGCTCATCTCCCTACCACTTCTCGTCTCAGAACAGAGTATCAGAAATTAGCTTGATTTTTGTACTTCGCAAAAGAAGAAGTTTTTGGGCCGAAAGCCATATGATAGGTTAGGTTAGGTATAACAGGCTGCCAGCTATTGTAAAGCGAGCACACTTGGGTCCATTCTGGTCCCATTGTGTTGCCTGGATGTGATAGGTATCTCAGTAGATTTACATATCACTGGCCAGGGATGGAATAATGCAGTGGCTAATCACAGACAATACTTTGAATATGTCATCTCATTTTATTACTATAATATAAGCATTTTTCAAGTAACCACATGACCATTGTTGACTTGTATTCCCAATATGTTAGCTAGCACCTTTCTACATGAGAACAACGTCATACATTTTCAAGCGGGCTCTTAGCAAAAGTATGACTAATATGAAAAAACTCTGTTTAACACATTCACAAGTACCTCCCTAATGCTCAATTATATTAAAACAAATAAATTTCCCACTCACAAACAGCCATCATCTACATTAACATAACTATCAAGTTTTATATAGAAAAAAGTCTATGTATAAACACAACAAAAAAGTAAATGATATACATTAAACGCACACAGGCCAACGCACCAACATACGCATGTATGTAGTTATTTAAGTATATGTCTATGTTGGCTAGTATATAGCAAAAAAAAAAGGAAGGAAAGCAACGAAAAAACAACAAAAAATGGAATTCATACCAACACACGCAAAATAAAACACACATTTCCAAACACTACTTACGCACACATTCGTACAACAACACATTGTAATAAAATCAGCTCTGACAACAACAACAACAACAACAACAACAAGAACAACACAACAGAAAAATCATTATAATATGGTAAGAGTAATTTGCGTGTACACGCAATACACATGTGTGCCGAATATGACCACTGCCACTTTTCAGCATCTACAGCATTTGAAGCTGCTGCTAAAGCTCATGATGCTGGTGCTGATGCTGATGGTGATGCAGCTGGCAGCTGGCAACTTATTGTTGAAAAACAAAAAACAGCAAACAAAAAAGCAAAAAACAAAAACTGAAAGATGGCAGATATAAAAATAAAAAAAAGGGACTGTGAGAAGGAAGACGTACAAAGTGATTTTTAAGGCAGGAGTTAAAAGTACGATAGAGGAATAATAATGATTACGGTAATATTGAGCAAAAAAAAGAAAAATGCACACGCAGACTGAATCGCACACAGCCACACTCACACATTTAAATGAGAAATTATGTGAAAATAAATAAAATTTTGAAACAAAAACTGAAGGAAAGGATGTAGAAGAAAAAAACAACGTACAAAAAATCTTCAACAGTGAAACAAAATTGAAATATATAATAAAATTTAAGAGCTAATAAAAGATATTATAAAAACGTATGTTGAAGTTGTCTTCACGTAAAGGAAAAAATATGGTTGACATAACAATATTTTAAGGGCAAAATACTATTGTTAAATAATATGGTTGAGCACAGCCATATAATATGGTTTTAATCTGAACTTTTTTAACACAACTAAGCACAGCCAAGAACCGACATTTTATTATTTAACTATATATATGGTAAAAGTTTTATTAATGACTAACAACGTTATTGTAAAAATTAAAATTCAACTGGCATGCCCAACCATATAATATTATCACTCCTACCCATATTATTGGAAAATTGCAAATTCTATTGTCACATTCAACGGTACTAGAGTTAAAGGTCACAATGTTAAATGATTATGTATATAATAAATACACATACATACAAACTTTACACATACATGAAACCACATTTTTCTAACTCGTTTAATAAATTTATTTTTCAATCAATATTTTCATACAAACTAGATTAAAATCAGTAAAATTTTGCGAGATCCTGTTGTTTTGGCAACATTGATGTATCTTTGCTTGGGCCCATTTATGTACATATCTATAAAAAAATATGAAATTTAAATACATTAAACTATATGCATTTGCCCATATAAAATCTTATATAAACCTTTTTGCTTTAAAGTTTTATTTGTATCATGCTGCATTTCCAAAAAGTAAATATTTATTAATTTGTTTTTTATATTTTTACCATTATTAAAATTGAAAAAACACAAATAAACCAACAAACTAAATGAAACCTATGTATGAATATAAGCAAATGTCAACGTGTGTAAAACCAACAATAGCTAGTTTATATTGTAAACAAACATGTGTTGTAGATAAATGCTTTAACCATACTTATGTTTTTAATTAATATTCTATTATTGCACATAACAAAAGGTTTTGTTATATTCAAACTTTATTTTTAAACATTATTATTGCATTCAACCATTTTTTAAAATGATAGAAATGTAACAATAGAAATATGAATAATTGAACACTTACATAATTATAGTGGATTAAACTATATTGAAAATTAAAAAGTACTACGAGCGGTAACAATACAAATTGTGACAGAGTATATACTAATGTTGTCACAACAATATTCCAAATTGCCTTTTCTTTGCGTGTTCTCAGAAATCTTCTAGTATTTCTTTTCTTAAAGTCTTTACAATTTTAGTTTTTAATTAAGCTTCTGATTATTTAGGACTAGCATTCACGTAAAACCTCCACTTATTAAGCGATGAGTACTGATTATCCGAAGCATTTAGAGATAACCTCTTTGTGAATCGCAAATTCTTTCACGAAGCCGATTTTAGAAATTCCCAAAAAAAATTCGGAACTTCTACGGTAACCGCTTTTTCATATTCGATGCGTGTTTTTGCCGTGGAACATGGATCTCAACTATAAATGGGCCGTGGAACATGCATCTAAGCTATAAATGGAAATTCGCTTTAATGTGTCATGCCCAAAGACGGTGGCCTCGTTTTGGAGCAACACACGTGAAGTCATGTTCCCGTTTTTCATATATTTGTATTTATTCAGTTATTCATTTGGTTATTTCATTTATTATTATTAACGCAAGAAGCGTTGTTATATTTGCGTTTGAATTAATAATTAATTTAGTATAATAAGTTACATGTAATGTAGGTTAAATTATTTCTAAATTTGAAAGGTGTAAAGAAATGTTAGAGACGTTTATAAATAGAAAAGCTTGTTTTTTGTGTTTTAACGGATATTATTAGAGCATTTTTCTTTTTAAATTCTCAGCAATTTATTTGGATTGTTGGGATATAGAGTTAAATGTTTAAGAATATCTTTCAAAAAATTTCCAAAGTCTACTGATGATTACGGTAGTTCCTATGAAATGTCGACATATAGATAGCTGGGAAACATAGAAAACAAGCTATTTATAATTTTTACTGGTATAAATGTTAGAAGCTTAAATAGCGAATAAAAACTTTATTGTTTGAAAATTGTATTTAAAATAAAAATTAAAATACAATGCATAGATATCAACCATGAGACAATGTTTGCTAAACACAGCCGCACATATGGTTGCGCGTAGGTGTTAGTACGTGTATGTGTGCTCATCGTAGAGTATAAAAGCACGAGCATCAGCATATTCAGGGTGTTTGATCAATGGCAGGCCTGCAGGTAAGAAGTGCCTTGAAAGTAGAGTTTTTAATTCTAATTCAAAGCATTTAGTTTTTTTTTGACAAAGTACCAATAAGTGGTAGTATGGAGTTCTTAATTCCTAACATTTTACTCTTGAGTGGTTCATCTTTGTCTGGTCTGCCTCATCGTCAGGTTGGTATTCGAGGGAAAGTTTTGAATTCTCCTGAGAACAGTTTACCAATATTATAGGGCGACGGAGAGTGAAGGTGTTATTAATACCTTCACCATCCGCCAGAGGAATTTTTAATTCCACTCAAGCGCGACACCAGAGGCAGTAGGCAAGCGAGTGCGTCCGTGCATGAATTTTCAATTCCTTCATAGCTGCCCGCAACCCCGCTCCAACGTCAGCCGTAGGTGGTGCCACTGCCGCACGGGACCAAACACATAAGAAAGATATTGTATTAGTTTATTTAAATAAAGAAACCCCACTGAAGACTAATTCTGTGTCTTTGTTTCTTTATTCTTTATTGAAACGCCCCTGGACCACGCTGAGCTATCCCAGCATAAAGCGTAAGTGTCGTTACAAATGCAAAAATTGAAGTTCTTGTAGTGCTGCTGAGGAAGTGGGGAGATTTTGGAATTCACGAAACCGATTTTGGGAGTTCCCAAAAAACTTGGAACTGCTTCGCTAACCGAATCGGAACCTGTTTTTTATATTCAGTTTTGGCGCGTTCGAGGACCACGCTGAGCTATCCCAACATAAAGCGTAAGTGTCGTTACAAATGCAAAAAGTGAAGTTCTTGTAGTGCTGCTGAGGAAGTGGGGAGATTTTGGGATTCATGAAACCGATTTTGGGAGTTCCCAAAAAACTTGGAACTGCTTCGCTAACCGAATCGAAATCTGTTTTTCATATTCAGTTTTGGCGCGTTCGAGGACCACGCTGAGCTATCCCAGCATAAAGCGTAAGTGTCGTTACAAATGCAAAAAGTGAAGTTCTTGTAGTGCTGCTGAGGAAGTGGGGAGATTTTGGGATTCACGATACCGATTTTGGGAGTTCCCAAAAAAACTCGGAACTGCTTCGCTAACCGAATCGGAACCTGTTTTTCATATTAAGTGTTGGCGCGTTCGAGTTAGTGCGAAAATTCAAGATGTCATATTGTTTCAGGGGAAGTGGGCGATTTTGGGAATTCAAAAAAAAACTCGGAACGCGTTATATAGCTAATTATCTGGTTAGATGGATAATTAGTTTGATATCGAAGCGTGTTTTTTAGTTTTTAAAACTATATTAATGTAGGATGATAATCATTATCGACCCGTACGCAGACAAATTACCTAGACGAACACTCACGACTAAAAACCTACGAATAGACTTACGAACAAACTGGAATTGAAATGACTACTTTGACGAGACAAAATGAATATCGAACAAGAGAGTCAGTCGTTAGCAGTCAAAAGGACCGGATCACCAATATAAATATAAGCAGAGTATTTTTTATTTATTTATTTAAAATATTAGTGAATAATTACAAATTATAAACTAATAGTATATCAGGCCATGGCTACAAGGCCTTAGGCACACATTTTTTTACAATTTGTAGTGTAAAATAAGTTATGATAATATAATAAATAATTCTAATTTATTTTGGAGATATATTTTAGATTAAATTATAAAGCTTGGTTTTTTTTAAAAAAGTTACTATATGGATAATTTTATTTTTTGTCGGTTTGGTTAATAGGGATATAGGATTTGGGCAGGTTTGTAAAATTGTATGACGCTGATTTTGAAATTTTGGGCAAGTCAGTAAGCAGAGTATTTTTTAATAAACCTTAATGTTAATAATAATCAAAAAGGTTTGGTGTTTTATTTTCCGAGTAATTCTGCAGAGGAAGCCATCTAACCTCTCTACATTAATTTGTAAAATAGTTATGCCAAATAAAAAGTATAATAAACTGTAATTTTATATAATTTACAGATATCTTTCAACATAAATTTCTTTTGAAAAATGTTTTTTTTTAACATGTTTTCTAATTATCTATCAGCCCACTTAAAAATATTCTTCGGGAATTTGTTTCTCATGAAAAGTACTTTTCTCAATTCAAATTTAAGAGAGAGATGTTTTATCTCCCTTTAGTTTTTTCAGTGGATGCAGAGAAGGAAAATATAAAAATATCATAATTAATTTTTGTTCATAATTGGAGGAAATGAAAAGTAAAAAAAAAATCCTACGAAAATTTGTAATTGGGCGGCATATGTTGACATTTCTTATGTCGTAATAGCCTAGTCTTGAAAACCTTTGAAAAATATATTCACACCTTCCAACTTATGTACATATGTATTGTAAGAAAATATATGGAAGACAGGAATAAGAAAATGGATGGAAAACAGGAGGCATTCGACTTTGAGCGTTACAATATAACAGCACAAAGTTTATTTATTTATTTATTTTGATCCACAGTGCCTTGCCAAACAAAAGCATTTTGTTATGTACAACATGATTAAAAAATAATGTAGAAAGTATATAAGTACAAGTAAAAACATGTATTTCATTAAAGGTTTAAATGTCTGTATTTTTTAACTTGATGCGAACTCATTAACAAAACTTCCGTTTTAAAACAGATGATGGCGCACAGGATCCCGTTTTCTCCCACTTCATGCCTTAAACATTTTCTATTTTTATTGAAAAGTTGGCAAGAAACATGGCCAAATGTTATTTGGGGATGGAAGGAAAAATTATTTTGTTGTATTATTTTTTTACATATTTCTTTTTTTTTTATATTATATACAGCGCTGCATTAAAAATACAAAATGGTTAAACTCACATCATTTATTAAACATTATTAATGGTACAAGAGGAAAACAACAAATAACAGAAATTAAATTTTTCAAGCCAAGTTTTTGTCAGCCATAATTTATTTTTACTCATTCTAAACGCCAGTGCTGGGGGAAAAATTTATTTTCGTTAATATTTTATTACTTGAATGAAATTTTCTTAATTTTTTTAAAGCAAACATAATTTAAGTATTTGACAAACAGTGAATTGTTTAATTAGTTTTAGCTTTTTAACTTTTCGCTTATGTTGAATATTTTATATGTATTGAAAATTTTATATATGGAGGGATTAATTAAGTCAGTTTTCTATTTTGCTATACTTTTGATGCTAAGCTTGATAAACAAATTTTAACTCGTTTCTTTTAAACAAAATGAAACAATATTTCATAAAAAAGATGAAATAAATATTTCGCTTAAGCTCGGCGACTTCAGCTCAAAAATATACTGAAATAAACTGAATGAATTTGCTTGAACTAAAATCTCGAGAGAAAATAAAATTGTTCAAGATTAAAATTTAAGAAAATTTCACACATTTTCATTTATATAAGTCTACTACTTTGCTTCTAAAATTCGATGTCTTATTCTAAAGCGATCATACATTTATGATTCAAAGGATTCGTATATCTTCCGCCTACCACCTAATTGAACATTGTCTTCAACACTAGACTAGGAGGGCTGAGCTCTTCAGCAAGTGGCTTGATCATGTGGCTACAAACATATAGCAGAAGTTGCAATCTGAATGGGCCTTCCATTCAGATTGCAGGATCCGTTGGGTTCTCCAACGGATCCTGTCTCGCTGAATTTTTCAATTAAAACTTGTAAGCTGCAGCCGAAAAAATTTCTTTGTTCTTCAAATATTGTTCTGTAATGAAAATATTTACGTATTGTCCATTCCTGGTCACTACTTTCTTCCCGCGTTGAAAAAACTGGTCATCTTTGGAAATAATATACGAATCGATTCAATTTTTTACTTCTTCATAAAGATTACTGTAATGAACATCCATTTTTGTCCTCACTTACAATGCGATGCAGAAATTGCTTCCGTTTTTCACCGCCGTTCGACATTTCTCGGCTTTAATTCGTACTGACCGTCGTTGTCGAAGCATGGCTGCGATATCTTCATAATTTTCTACCCTTGGAATTATCGTAAGAAGATAATTTTTCATCCCCAATCGCAATGCAATACAGAAATTCTTTTCGGCTTTTACGTGCCAGCAAAATTCACAAGCAAACAAACGCCGTGTCACATCTCTCGACTTCAACTCGTACAGCACCCAATTTCCTTGATCAATTCCCATGACCTTCAGGCATTTTGAAATGGCTTGATGCAGCACTCTCAATGAAGCCCCCAACTTTTGTTGCAATTGACACGAGTCAATTCTGCAACTTCGATAACCGTCTGCAACTTCGATAACCGTCTAACTACCGTTCTTGCAGCATTGAAACTATTCTCCGCACATGTTTTCATTAAAAACATCCTCTCTATAAGTATTTGAGAGCATTCCATGACTCTCGGTCATAGATTTCTTCGTGTTAAAGCAGAAAATAGAAAGCTCCCACATATGACGAGAATTTGGCCCCTAAGTTGGCATGTTTAATCGATAATAACTTTATAATGCAGACACAAACCGACTAACACTTCGATGGCGTTAAGTTTACAAAAACGTAAGCTTGTTATATGACGTATACGATCAATTTATTTCGACTGCCTTTTACGCTACAGCAATATGTTGCAAAACGGCTTAAACAAAGTTGCACAGCTAATAAAAACAACAAATTAAAAAATTGTTTTCGGTTTATATAACTGCCACTACATATGTACAAATATAAATCATGATAAAACTACGTATTTTCATTATTGAACAATATTTTAAAAACAAAGAAATCTTGACGGCTGCAGCTCACATATTTTATATAAAAGAGAACCGAAATAGTGTTTTAGTTTTGTCAATTGTGAAGAGATACAGGATTCGTTGGAAAACCCAAACACACTGATCGTCCAATCGGTTGAATTACTTGGCTTGCAAGGCCCATACAGGTTGCTATTTCTGCTATATGTTTGTAGCCATACGAAAAAATCACTTGCTGTAGAGCTCAGCCCTGCTAGTGCCTCCTGTATGCTATCTCACTGCTGAAGTTTAATCTGGTGGTAGGCCGACGAAGCCCATGTAAAAGCAACATGCTTTAAGTCAGTTTACCTGCCTGACCACTACAGATATTTGTTTCAAGACAAAAGCACAAATTTAATAGGAAAGACTAATTCCCCAACTTGCGAATTAGGTTCAAAGCATAGCCAGAGCGTTTCAGAGAATATGTAGGCATCTCAGCCATGGTAAGTGCCGTCAACCATGATAAGGGATCGTCTGCAAAGCAGAAATTCCGAGGACCTTGCTGGTAAGAACCAAACAATAGCAACCCATACAGAGAATATTCAATAGCAATGTGAAGAGCTATCGCCAGAATTATTGCGGAATGTTGTGGAAAGTGCAAGAAACTGGTCACAAATGTGTATTAACGTTGGCAGCCACCAGTTGGCCGATATCATATTTTCCAATCAATAGAACAAATTTTACAGGTTCAAATAAAAATTTTGAACACTTAAAAAATTTTTTTTTGGCTTTTAAAAAAAAAAATGATTAATTTCTTCTAAATTGTTCCAGCTAAAGATCTTTGTTTTTTGTGCTTTTTTGTAAAAGAGGTTTAACAATTTTTATTTTAAAATGTTTTTTCCTAATGTTTTTTAGGAAACCGAATTAAGCACTTTATAATTCGTTAATAAGTTTAAGTTAATCAAGTTATAACTTAAACAAATTGTAGGGCACGGTGGAAAAAAACACTTTTCATTATAATAAAAACACAACTCTTTCGCTTCACAATTACTTTTTGGTTTGTACATATGTACATCGGGCTTTAGTTCAGGTTTTTCCTTTCTTAAGAAGGATTTTTTGTACAATACAAATTTGCTGTGATCAATAATTATTGATTGAAGAAGACAAGAAAAATAATTATCAAATCTTTAGCTGGGAGACAACTAGCTATTTCGTTGGCGCTACACTACTCATCAGCACCCACTGGGATTTGAACTCGGGTTAACAAATTAATTTTTATTTTCGATATTTCGATAACAGTTTGTACCTCAAGAAAATTTGAATGTTAAAAAAAAATTATCTGAAAAATTAAAAAAAAAATTATTAGATATTATTATTATTATATAAATACAACCCAAAAAACATTACATGTACATATGTATTTTGTTGGTAGAAATTACAAAAATTTTTTAAAATAGTATTTTCTTTTTGTTTGAAAAAGGAAGGAAGGAAGGAAGGAATTCTATGTGCTTTTTTTTCAAAACTATGTATTTTATATACAAAGATTTGACAAATTTACGTAAAAGAAAAGATAGGCAGCTGTGCTTATAAAACTACTTTGTTAAAGCTGCCATGTTCCGAACCAATTGTATTATGATGCCAGCTACATTAATTTTTCAGCCAAAATTGAACAGAGCTGTCTCATCATATTATAGTTACATATAATAATATACAGTATATACGTAAGTGTTTTATATTGTTTATTATAAAAAATAAAAATAAGCAGCTTTAAAACATGTTGTCATGAATTTCAACGCAACGATAGCACTAAAGGTTATTTCAGAATTGAAAAAGTTGCCACCTCGTAACAGTAAGTCGCCTGGTTTACACAGATATTTTATATGGTAGCTTTGTTTGTCCAAAAATGTTCGAAATCGGTGAATCGTTTCATAACCAACACTCAAAAAACTAAAATTTGTTTTATGAATTCAGCTTTAAGGCTCTGATTCACCATCCTACACGCAGAGAAAAGGCAGCTTGAAATATGGTTGCAACAACACTAGTATATATTCTATAACATTATGTATTATTGTTAAAAACGTTGTATTATCAATAAAATTATAGATTGTTTCTCTATAAATATTTTCCTGTTTACATTTCTATAATTATATTGTTAATATATTTATATTTTAAGATATGGTTACATACAATAATAACAATTGTGAAAATTGTTTAAAAGCAACGATAGCTTTTATCACACCCAATACTAAAATAATTGTTATTATCATATGTATAATACGATGATTCACATGCAACAAAAGTGAGTTTATAGGATAAACGCACTATTGTTGCCATTAGCGAAATTTTCATTCTACTCGTTGACATATAATTTTCTTTCAGTTTTTGTTTTTCTTTGGAAACTAAAAAATGTTTTTTTGTTTTCAATTAAAAAAATATATATACATACAAAAATATGTATTAAAAACAAAAAGAAAAATCGCGAAATAGTCGAAAAATTACATATTAAATTTACATATTCGCGGTAATTAATAAAGTAAGTATATTTAATATCAAGATGTGAACATAAATATATATAGTGAAGCCTGATATAATTAAAATCGCGATGAAATATTTATAACTATGTTTGTTTTATTACAGCTAACTTCAACTTCCAAGAAGGAGTTTGTGCATCAACTCGGTTGAGATGCAACCCGATTATTTTTTCAAATTATTTTACAATCTGGTTATACTGTTCATGATTGGTATCAATATTTAAAGCTAATGAAGTGAATAAAATCAATTGTTTATTTGAAATTATTTTATACAATAATTCCCTTTAAATAATATATCCCTTTTTTGTAGTTAATTATATATGTATATGAATTTGTGCAATTTATAAGAAAGATATGTTTACAATAAAGCTATTTGCCACATTAGTATGGTTACTTAATGAAGGTATATGAGAAAAGTATGGTTGGCTGGCATAATTGTATGGTTGGGTGTGGCATTTACTTCGTGACGTTCATTAATACCGTAGATACTTAATGTTATAACAACTTTAAGCCCAAATATTGTATGGTTACTTATAATATTTTTGTTTTACAATACTATGGTGTGTTATGATGTTTAATATATGACAATATACTGTTATTGGGTACAACCATATTATTCAACAATAGTATGTTGCCCTGAGAATATTGTTGTATCAACCATATTTTTTTCTACGTGTACATGATCGTTTGATTCATTCACAGGAAGATGTCTTAAAAGTCTGACCGACTTTACAAAATCGCTTCAAAATGGCGTTGTAGGCCACACTATTACACAAGTATGATTACAATAATTTATATATACAATAAAATAATTAAAAGCTTTTATTACCATACTATTTTACATTATTTAAATATTTTGTCTCGAGTCGACAAAATTATTCTCATACTTTTCACAATATATACCACACTGATTGCACAGAAACCATAATGTTTTGAAAAATTTCACAAAAATTATCGAAACGCACGATTTGTCAAAAAGTCTGTTCCACAGTTGCATTTTCAGTACTCTTTCAGCATACATGTTTTATTTAGAAGATCGCACGGTCCAGTGGGATTGTGTAACACGACCTTTAGTGAATAAAATTGGCTGCAGCAAAGACATACATGACATACTAAAGGCGTATGAGTGATTTTCTAATAAAAGTTGACATCAAACATTGCTCATATGTGCTGCATGGGTTTGTCAAATCGATTTTGTGGCAATAATTGGCACATGCAGCAATACCAACAATACTCGTACATCTGTTGCACCGGCTTTTAATTTGTTATGTAGTGGTTGAATATGTTTTGTTGAAAAAAGATATTAGCATTAGTCAATATTTTTTTTAGAGAGTTAAAAAAGCTAGTAAATGCATGTATGGGAGAAAATATTTAAGTTTTTCTTACAAACATTTATGTGTTGTCTCATTTTTAACACTTTATTTCTTGCCAAAACTGAAACATTGTAGGTAGGGTTTTGTCTTCCTTCCTGAGCATAAGTTTTTTTGCTGATGTCCTTGCTTTCTATATATAACTATATATTCATTATTAATTTCTTTTGGAAACAAATTGCACCGGAATAGGTAGCAATCAGGAATAAGCAGTGCTTCATCTTCCGTCGTAGGTGCACGTAATTTTTTTCTGCGTCGTCCGAATTTTCTTTATATGTTTATTATTAATATCTTTTGTATGCAGTGCATTACTTTGCAGTTTGGGTGGTGTTCGGACTAAATTTTCTTAGTCTGAGCAGCGTCGAAGGTATATACACTGGGCATTGATCAGTTTTAACTAATTAAATCCCACACTTCAAATGCTGTGATCACCTTTACTTAAGCCTCTACATGTTGGTATTGATAGTCAAACGTCCACCAAGAAAGAGGGAGTAATGCTCTCTACTCCTTTCGCAGTGCACTGCTTATGTCTAAGTCAACCCCTAAGTACTGGCATAAGCTAAAAATAAAAAATAAAAACAAAAACATAATTATAATATAATTCTTTTATTCTTTTATTTATTAAAGAATTTAAAAATACTGGCGTATATTCAAGGGGAATTGCCATACTAGAACACAATAAATACTTTTGAATTTGTGGAATTTTTCTTGCCTCTCGATACCATTTCAAGTAGTCACGCGATCGTCGCATCAGAGTAGCGTTTGGTTGGTTAAAATAAGAACAATATTCACATGCATCGATTAGTTGTGCAAGGACACAATTGAGTATAAAAATTAGTGAAACTTAGTGTATTGTAGTAATCAGGTGATCCAGCCTTTCTACTACTATTGTGGAAAACTCTGAACTAATTACAAAACATTAATGACAATTTTTCTAACTATAAAATCAACAATAAGTAAAATTCGGTTTAGAACTATATTGTACTTAGTACAACAAACAAAACCTGCTAACAATTTAACTGATAGCCGTCAATTAGCCGGGCAATTTAGCTGCAGCACAACTTTTATCAGAAAATTAGCGTCGCAGCTAGCCGACTGTCCCGGCGATACTGTTTGTTTGAAAGGTGTAAAGAAAGGTAGAGATGTGTATAAATGAAAAGGCTTATTTTTTGGGGGGTTGACAGCTAGCCGACTGTCCCGGCGATACCTTTTGTTTGAAAGGTGTAAAGAAAGGTAGAAATCTGTATAAATGAAAAAGCTTGTTTTTTGTGGTTTGCTAGATATTGTCAAAATATTTTTCTTTTTAATTCTTATTAATTTATTTAGATTGTTGGGATATAAAGTAGAATGTTTGAGAATATCTTTAAAAACTTCCACTTCTACTGATGATTAGGGTAGCTCCTATGAAATGTCGACATACAGACAGCTGGGGAACATAGAAAACAAGCTGTTTATAATTTTTTTTTTTTTTTTTTTTTGTTATTAATTTTCTCTCCTTTGCCACTTCAATTCATGTCAAATCTATTGATTATTTTATATAAAAAGTTGCCTTCAGAATTTAACACATAATTAACTACAAATTGATGTGTACATGTGTAAATAAATACAAGAAACAAAGTAAA
Source organism: Thecocarcelia acutangulata (assembly GCA_914767995.1). NCBI lineage: Eukaryota > Metazoa > Arthropoda > Insecta > Diptera > Tachinidae > Thecocarcelia > Thecocarcelia acutangulata. The sequence goes on along the minus strand of OU612094.1, from coordinate 29,351,893 downwards.
TTAATGTGTCCTTCACCTAGAAATATTTTTTCGAAAAAAAAAATACTCTTATATAATTTTTTATTTTATTTTTTGGCAGAATATGTTTTTTTACATACTATGCAGTTTGTAATATAAATGCTCGTTTTTTTAAAGCAACAGATATCAACCAACAGCAACATAATCATATGTAAAAAAAAAACCCAAAACAATGAAATATACAGCAAGAGTACCAGTTTGCAAAAAAAAAAAAAAAGAAATAAAAAATTGTTTTAAAACAAAAAGTAACCACTTACATTAAAGGACATTAAAACCCCCGAAAAAGGAATAAAATAAAAAAATTTATAAAAATAATTGTACATGAAGCCGGCATAAAACTGCATGCAGGACCGATTTCAATGCAAGTAAAACAACTATGAACACACATAGACACACTTACACGCATGCCAAACGCTTATACAAATGCACAAACACGCATGCAAACCAACACACACTTACTTACACACATAAAAATACGCACCGAAAAAAATCAACATGAGTTCAGATATTAAAAAATAAAACTAAAAAACTGTGACTCCCAAAAGTATGCACTGCATTGATGAGCTGAGCTTTTGTAGGATACTTGCGTCGTGTTATTGATATGAGTAACTAAAAGCACGTGGATGGGTTTATCATGCTCAAAAAAAAAAAAAAAAAAAGTTGGTGAAAAAGTGTGAATTTAAACGCACATGCAAACGCTCACATATGCACATATTTACACTTACATACACATGCTGGCATATTTATATTGCACGCATATGTGCCTACAAGGTCATGCACATACATATGTATGTAGTCATTGTTTTTCATTCATACTTTTAACACAAACATACGCACTCGCTTACCAATTTCACTCATTCCTCTCTTTTTGCAGCAAAAAAAACACAACACACACACAAACACACACATTCATTCATTCATTAACTACAAAAGTGCAACCAAAAAAGCTGAAAATGAAACTAAAAAAAAAAATTCAAATAAAAAGTAAAAATCGAGCCCCAATATAATTTCCAAAAAAGTATAAAAAAATGACAAGAACATGCAACAAAAATAAAAATAAATAATAAAAAAGTAAACAACAAAAAATTAATCGCATCGAATTGACTTAATTCATATTTAAATGCAGCTCTTTAGTGAAAGACCGTCGATACAACATCAGAAACTTAAAAGCTACATAACTACTCATTTAATATTTAGGTGAGTGGTGGAAATAGATTTTTAAAATGATTACTTTTGAATATAAAAAACAAATGTGATAAACATAAACGTTGTCGACATACATATGTATTAGCTTATTTACTACAACTGGTTTAGGTTTATCAAACTCCTATTAGAAAAATTTCTATACAAACTTAAAGCAAATTTTTCCTCAGCATTTAAACAATACTTTTGGTTACTACTTTAATTGAAAGTGTACTAAACTGTGTAGTGTACCACAACAACAATCACTCAAAACAATAACAAATATGTTGCTCCCACACTATTTAAAAATATTGTAACATTAATATGTGCAGTCAGCTTGTGTGACTGAACCAAATTTAGGGGACGTTTTCCGGTGTTATTTCGCCAACATTATCCTCTAAGTCATGTCTGTCCTGCCTACACCTGTCAAATCTGAAGAATGTGTGTTCTGCATCGTCCACGCAGTCATCTTCATAAATGCAGATTGATGTAGCTGTGTTTTCCCCATTCTCTGGAGGTATTCCAGAAAATACCTGTGTCCAGAAAGCATCTGTGTTATATAGTAATCTATCTCACCATGGTTTCTGTTTACCCACTTGCCTATATCGATGATCAATCTCGCTGTCCGTCTGCCACGTGATTCGTTGTTCCATCTTTCTTGCCACTTCCGCATAGTATCCGCACGTGCTGATCTTGCCGTTGCTGCCTCGCCCGGTTGTCTTCGCTCTCCACACAGCTTTTTACGCTCTTCGACCAAGAAGTCATTCGGGATAGTCCCGCTTATGGCGAAAAACAGCGGAATCTGACACTGTGCTATATGCTGTACAGTATTGTGCCCAGCTTTCGCACCCAGCAAAATTTACTTGATCGTTGCACATTATCAGCTTTCTTTTGGGTTATCTTGGTCAGCCGATGTTTGCCATCAGTCTGCTGAGCGAAACTGTCGCCTGAGCAGCTTTTGTTGCAGCATATTCTAGCTGGGTTCTGAACGTCAGTCTGAAATCTAGCCTAGGTATTTGATACATCTGCTTGTCCTAATCGTTTCAGACAATACCCGAAAGTCCATTTGTAGAGGGATGTGTTTATTTGTGACAATAAGCAGCTCCGTCTTTTCCATGGCTAGCTTGAGGCTGTGAGCACCCAACCAGTCTATTAAGCTTTAAGCATATATCAATTAATATGTACATAAAAGCAATAGTTATACTACATATGATGGGCTATCAATGGAACAATAGACCGCCATAGCTTTGCATACGCGTACGCAGTCGTTTTTCAAATTTTCCAGGATCATTTTATGTAAATGTAGCTACATTTCGGTGCTGCAGCGTTGCAATTAATGCACGGTTGGTGTTGGACTTGTTGACAAGCGCCTGTAATCCGGGTTGCCTGAATGAAGATTATACCTTAATTTTGAAGGTTTTTCAAGCAAAATAATATATTAAGATCTTTTTCTGAATATCAATGTTATTGAAGTTTAGTATTCTAATAAATGCATGAAGTTTGGTTTGACGTATACGAGTATTCATATTGTTAGGCTTTCACATTTATACAGAAAAAATTTTTTTTCGTGTTCAATAACAAAAGTTTAGTAAAAATAATTATTGATCGAAAACAACTATTTTTTTTTTAAACAACAAAATACGATATCCTGGGATCGTTGGAATCCCGCTTGCGAGCTGTAAGAAACTAGTACAGCGTCAACTTTTTCAGACCGCTCAAAACAGATGGTCTAATGAGGGTACCTGTCGAATATCAAGACTGACATGGCCCAGATATGATAACAGGAGGACTATTATCCTAAGGGGCTTGCCCCGACGGAGGTTGCGTTCTGCTGTGACGGTTCTGACGGGACATTGCCACATAGGGACGCAGGCAAGGAGGTTAAATCTTCCATTTAATGACTTCTGTAGAAGTTGCAGAGACGAGGAGGAAGAAGAGAGCGTTGAGCACTTCCTCTGGCAGTGTCCAACTCTTTCTTATATAAGGGCATTGTACCTAGGCAGACCGATGCTGCATGATTTGACGGAGGTATCGGAATGCGATGTAAGTGGATTGGACTCCTTTATCCGATCCTCGGGTTGGTTCTAAGCCAGTGATATGTAGATCTACTGAGATACATATCATATCCAGGCAACACAACGGAACCTGACTGGACCCAAGTGGGCTGGCTTTATAATAGCTGGCAGCTTGTTAAACCTAACCTAACCTAACCTATATACGATATCCAAGGTTATTTTGTTGATATTTATGTGCAAGCGAACAAATCATTTTTTCAGACAAAAATTTTGCTGATTTTATTTTTACTATAATTTTTTCTGTGTAAAAACGCTTTGCGGTCTCTTCAATTGCGGGCGAAATAATGACATAGACACTGGTTCGTTATACAATACTAAATACTTTACAGCTCTATTTACACTTAACACCACCGAGTTAATACACTAGACCAAGTGTGCCCAGCCCTATGCGCTTGATACTCAATTGTGTTTGTAAATGCGCTTAGCTATAGAGTTGTGCTCTTTAATACACAAATACTGCGCTCAGCACTAGCAATGAAAAATACACAAACAACTTCGTCTTGTATATTTTTTTGCCGTTCTTCACTGCACACACACAAAAGCAAAGCAACAACACTTTCGCATGTTTTGCTGGTAAACATTGACGACAGCGATTATCAGTGTGAATTTTGTTTTTGTAAATATGTTTTGCTTTTTGCAACAAAAATATTAAATAAAAATAGGTTTTTCTTAAATGTATTGGTGTTTACTCTTCCATATAGAACATGTGGGCACCACTGCACTAGACTTTCTTCCTATTCTGATTGCACAAGATAAAATGTTTTTTTTGCCGAAGATCCTGCTATTTAGATTAATTTATTACCTTCTAACATTATCATGAACTTTCTAGTTATTTGCTCAACATAATTGCCTACACACACTCACATGTATTTTCAAATTAATAAGAATACAATAACAACAAACAATAAAAACGCAATACTAAGATTACAATAAGAGTGCAGCATTAACAATAAAATCACTAGTGGTCGATTTACTTGTAATTTGCGGTCTTTAAATCATGTATGTTTGCATGTTTCTGCATTATGTTTTTAGACTTATGTTGTTTGTGTGGATATGAGTGTAAATGTATAACAAGCAGATCAGTTGGGTGCTATAAAAATTCGTTCGGTGTTTCAGCTAAAGTACACTTTGTAATTCTAACTTTTTGAAACAGCTGTGCTTGTTTTATTTGGTTGTAAAGAAGACATATTATGATTATTTGTCGAATAAAATATCCGTTAAATGAATCCCACGGCGCTGAAAAGAGGCCATTATTCTTTTCATTAAATTTTCCAGCACTTTTTTTACCGAGATGTGGCTATATTTCGCCATTGACGCGTTGGATTTTAGCTCAGGAACTATTAATGGCTTAATTACCTATAACCAACAATTTACAAAAGACCAAAGAAAAAAGTCGCATGGCGTACTATTGGAGGCCAGTAGGAAATTTCTGGCCCCACTGCCTGCGATATCAAGTAATTTCATTAATCTAAGAAACCAATTTTGATCATCAAAACGAGAGAGTTCACGTCCAGAAACTGACTCACGCAGTAATTGAGTTATTTCCAGAGCTGTGTGGCATATTGTATCTACTTGAAGGATTTTTGGCCTTGAGCATGATTGCTGGCTTTATACACATCTCCGTACTTAAAAAAGACTCAGCGATGTTATCCTACAAGAACAACGATTTAATTCCTTTTCTACTCTGCAATCAGTTGTGTTGTGATTTTTGTTATTTACCATTTTTTTGCTGGCCTTTTTTTGGCAATAATTTTTTCACATATACAAACATACAGATAGATATATGGCCGACATTCATGTGAGTAAATTGTGTTTGCTGTTCTCTTTTCCACAGGCATGCAACAGTTGTTTGCCCAACCGGCTTTAGTTTTTTATTTCGGTTCATTTTATTTTTTTCTTTTTTTTGCTTTCTGCATTCAATGTGTCATTTGCATCATTATTTCGAACACCAACTCACACCGGCCGGCCAATAGCTGTTATCAACACGGCAGCCTTTCAGCAAAAAAAACATCGCCATCATCATTTAACAAATTAATAAATCATTTCACTTGATTAAGTTTCAATTTATATTGAATATAATTTTATTTAATTAACAATTTATTAGTATTTTATTTTATAAATAATTTGGTTTAAAGTTTCGTTTTAAAGTAATATGATATTGACATTTTAATTATTTTTAGAGATTCAAGTGTGATTTTGCATTTTAATTTAAGTTTAAAAAATTAAATTTCATTAGAAGTATTTAAATTAAATTAAAGAATACTAAAGAATTTTTAAAAAGTAAACATTTTGATAAGCGAAAATTTTTCTTGCAGAATACTTGACATAAATTTTCTTACACCGCTTTCACACACAGGAAGTTTATTTTGCAAATTCAAGGGTCAAAGTCGTAGATTTGGAGAGGACAGGCGAAAAAGGTTGGCTCTTTTACACTCTCTCTCTCTCTCTCTCTCTCTCTCTCTTTGTGCTTACCACCCCCAAACTGAACAGTCTGCCAAGTAAGTTTTCCGCATGTAAAAGCGATGTTAATAAATATATACTTTCATAACTGAAAGTAGATTTGAACTCATAACCTGGCAAATAACGTCAAGCAACTATTAAAGTAATAAAGTTCAGCTATGGAGTGGTTAAATTTTAAAAGCCAATTTTCAAATTTTTTTTCTGTGCAATTCATTTGACATTTCTCAATTTCAGACTAATTCAATTTGAACCATGAAAAGATATAACCCAGCAACTTGCTTATTATGAATATGGGCGTCCAAATCAAATTGCATATCGTGTACTTCGGGATTTTTTCTGTTAATTTAATCGTCCAAATATGCGTACAATAGGAAAAACTATGCAGAAATTTGAAAAAATCGGGTCTGTAGGAGATACGAAAAGACTAGTGCATGCTCTAATAGTTCGTATTGCTGCTATTGGCGGTAGTAACGCTGAAGAACCGTCCGCCTCAACTCGCCGTTGTGCCCAACAATTTCACCTCTCATGCTCGTCGTTGATGAACATTACACATAAAGACTTGCACGTACACGTCTGCCAGGTACAATTGACTCAAGAAATAAAACCTCTTGACCATTCGCAGCGTCGTCAATGGTCAGAATGGTGGCAAGAAATGGCAACAGTGGATGATAAATTTTCGAAGTAAATCATCTTGACTTCAGTGGATTCGTCAATAAGCAGAGTTGCCGCATTTGGGCAAATGATAATTCAAGAGTGATTGTCGAACTACTAATGCACTCACAAAAATTGACTGTTTGGTGAGGTTTATGGGCTGGCGAGTTCATCGGCCGTATTTTTTCCAAAATGACGCCGGTCAGGCAGTTACTGTGAATGCTGTTCGCTATCGTGAGATGATAACGCAATTTTTATGGCCCAAAATATAAGATATAGACCATATGTGGTTTCAACAGGACGGCGCCACTTGAAACAGTGGGTCTTTTGCGCGACAAATTCCACGGCCGTGTTATATCACGTGGTGGCGGTGTCAATTGGAAGCCAAGAGCATGTGATTGGACACCGTTGGACTTCTTTCTTTGGCGTTATTGGAAAAAAAGATATACATCGATAAACTAGCAATAATTCAAGAGCTAAAGGATGGATTAATTCGGCACATTAACAACATAGAAGCTCAATTATACCTCAGCGTCATCGAATATTAGGACCATCGGAAGGAGCTGTGCCGATATTTTGTTCCATGCATAATTAAACCGTAGCAATATTATCATAATAAAACTAATTGGCAATAGTTCCTAGATTAGGTTAGGTAGGCAGGCCGCTGGATACCTCAAAATAGTTTAGTTTCTCCACCTTACTAGGGTGTTGCAGACTTTCCCTTAGTGATTGCCTGAAAAGTGGAAAAGTAGAAGTGAAGAATAGAAGTTAGAGAGATAAAGTGGGAGTAGAAGAGAGGGATGGAAAGGTGAAAACGCTTGCCAAATATTGTTTCGTTTTTTCGTTTTAAACTCTTTTACGGATTCTTCAATAGTAAATGAAATAATGACACTCACACTTGTTCGTTATACAGTACTTAAATAATTTACAACTTTATTTACACTACTGTGTACCAAAACACTAGACTTGCTACGTTTGACTTATGACTGTCTTGCACAAAGCTTAAAAATAAACCGACTCGTTGCAGGCGACCTACCTGCTATTTATACGTCATTATCAGTTTCTACAATCGACATGAATTTTCTAGTCGTTATAATGCACAAATGTATTTCTTTCGCATATACACATTCATACACATGCTTGGGAACAAGAAGCAAGTCGCAAACACAAACAATAATAAACCGAATACCAAGAATACAAGAAAAACAACAACATCATTTGCAGTTGATTTACTTGGAACTTTACGTACTTTTAGTCATTTATGTTTGTTTGTTTGTGTATTATATTTTTAGGTTTACCTTAATTGTTAGAATGTGTTATGCATTTATAATAAGCAGATCAAAAGGATTAGATGTGACAAAAAACTCTTAATAATATCTTAGACAGTGATGCTCCAACGCCAGGCATGTTCCAAGGAGACGAAGGATCATCTCATCCTCTTCCTCGTCTTGGCAACTTCTGCAGAAGTTATTATAGGGTAAGCCTGTTCTCCTGGCATTGTTCCCAAATTGGCTATGTCCAGTGATGACTACTACAGTGTTCCTCAAGTGAGATTTGGGCAGTTTTAACAGCTCCCACGCTCTCTTAAGGTTATTATACGGCCACAGGCATGTGGGCTCTGTGACCCATTTTTATTGGTCACGTTCCAGCGTATATGGCTTTATTCTCTTCCAACACGCTGCTAGTGGTTATCCGTAAAAGAGATCTGTATCCCTATCCTCTAGGGTTGTCTCCTATTTGGAGAAGTCGTCAGCGATGTTGTTGCCGTTATTGGACCCGCGTCCACGTACCCATTTTAGGGTTAGGTTAGAATGTCTCGCCATCTTATTTAAAGATATCCGGCATTCCCGGACTGGACTAGAATTAGTGTATATTCCAATCAGGGAGTTGATGGCGACCTTGCTCTCCATTACTAACATGATATCCTTACCGAATATCTTGTGAAATGTCAGCCATTTGCCCGCTTTATCTATAGCCGATATATCAGCACATCCGTTTCGTAGTCTAAAGGATTTTTCAGTGTTGAATTCTAACAGTTTGTGTTTTATTCAAAATCAACATCCTTAAAACTTAACCCCCTTTTATTTAACATTAACACTTGCAAACATATATTTACTTAAATTATTTTTTAAGAAAAATTCTTAATCTATCGATGGACTTATTTACAATATCTAAAAAAGTGCAGGTTTAGTTGTTTCCACTTTTTTGCAGCATTTCTCACTTCAACTTGACACTTATGAGATAAATTGTTTTATGTCTTGAAGTCCATCTCCAACCAATCAATTTTCATTAAAAATTATGAAAACCCAAATAAAGCAGAGAAGAATAATTAGTAAAACATTTTTCACAATTTCACACTTAACAAATGTACACCAACACAAAACCTTTTCCAAAGACATATCCCATCCATTTCTAAACAACTTCTGACAGACAGAGAAATGGTATTACAAAAAAAAAGAGAAGAGAAAAAAGAAATTAAAACGAAGAAAACCAATTTATACAGAAAATGGTTTATCAATTTTTCACATTTTATTAAAAATAAAAATTCACAAAAACCCACCATCCCCCTCCCCCATCTCCCCTGAGCGGTCAGCAACCAACACGATTTATTTGCTCGAACAATTTATTTGCTTCAGTTGCTTCTAGTTGCGGATTCTTCTTGTTTCTTCATTTTCTATGCAAATTTAATCAGCAAACGCTTTTATCTTATAGTTTGTTCTACTGCTGCTGCTGCGGATGCGGCGGGTGGTGGCTGTCTAAAGTCAAACATGGCTTGAGTCACTCGTACTCCGTTGTCAGGGAATGCTGTCTTTTCATTTCAAGAGACATGTTGCCTGTAAAGAAAAGTTTTTTGAAGTAAAACAAAAGTGAGAAAAGTACATAACTACGAATATATTTAGATAAGTATGTAAATAAAGGAAATCAAACAACATAACAAAGAATATCAAATGTACAATATAAAATAAGTATCCTCTATATACGTATGTAAGCATTTACATGAGTTCAGAAAAATTCAAGTCAAACTGAATTTTGTATTAAGGGTTGTTGTTAAAATAAGAAGAAAAAAGCTTAAACAAAATAAATGTTTCATCAAAAAGCAAAAAAAAAATATGTTTTTATCTTTATGCCGCACGACGCCAAAGCTTCGTTTTTTCTTTTTAAACTTCCAAAAAAAATTACACTGAGATGTTCAAGGCAGCCGCAGACGACATATTTCTGCTTCTTTTTTTTAACATGTATTTTCTCATATAATCTATCATGTGTGTCAAAATTGTCATTTTTATAGAAGGTTTATAAGCTTTGCACGGTTTAAAAGTGGTGATTTCGATACAGAAGTCAAGGAGAGACCTGGCCAGCCAAACAAGTTTGAAGAGGAGGTAGGTTTAACAGACTGCCAGCCATTGTAATGCCAGCCCTTGCGTCCAATTTGTTTTCATTGCATTGCCTGAGTGTGATTAATATCTCAGCAGATCTACTCATAACTGGTTTGGTTCAGACCCATCGCAGGATCGGTTAAAAGGGTCCAATCCATTTATGTCATATTCTGATACTTCTGCCCACTCAGACAGCATCGGTCCGCCTAGATACAAAGCTCTTATGTAAGAAAAATCTGGACACCGACAGAGGAAATGCTCAACACTCTTTACTTCCGTTTCTACAGAAGTCATGGAAGTAAATAGAAGATTTAACCTCCCCGCATGCATTCCTATGTAGCAATAACCCGCCAGTACCACCACAGTAGAACCCAACCTATGTTGAGGTAAGCCTTTGAGGATACCAGTCCTCCTATTGTCATATTTGGCCCAACAGGTAAACTTACTAGACATGACAGGTAACCTCACTAGACCAATTGTCTTGAGTGATGCCTGAAAGTTGACACTTTATATATCTCTTTGTTGTAGCTGTAATCCTGCCCTTTCTGGTTTGTCCGCTACAATATTCCCGGGCAGTTTACTGTATCGCGGTACCCGAAAGAGCTCCAGGTTCGAATATCCCACTGTAGCAACTAACGATAGACAATACTTTGAATTCAACTGAAATCAAATGATTTCGGTGTTATAATCAACGCTTTGTTTAAGAAAAAAAAAATATGCACTATCAACTGGTATACACGGATGGGTGCAGAAGAGGGAAAAGGGTTGGGGGTGGCGTTTACATAGAATAATTTAACACTAAAATATCCTGCAGATTATCACATGGATTCAGTGTTCTTCAGGCTGAAATATCGGCTATAAATAAAGCGGTCAGATGGCTGACGTTTTACAAGATATTCGGTAGGGATATCATGATAGTAACGGACAGCAAAGCCGCCATCAACTCCCTGATTGGAATATACACTAATTCTAGTCTAGTCCAGGAATGCCAGACATCTTTAAATAATATGGCAAGACATTCTAACATAACCCTAAAATGAGTACGAGGACATGGGTCCAACAATGGCAACAACATCGCCGACGACTTAGCCGAAAAAGGGACAGCCCTAGAAAATAGGGATATAGACCCCTTTGGCGGACAACCATTAACAGCGTGCTGGAAAAGAATAAAACTCCACAACGTGCACAAGAAACGTGGCTCACAGAGCCCACATGCTTTATATCAAGCAACCTGTGGCCGCATATTAACTCTAAGAGAACGTGGGGGCTATTAAAACTGCCCAGGTCACAACTAAGAGTGACTGTAGCAGTCATCACTGGCCATTGCCCATTTGGGAACCATGCCAGGAGACTAGGACTACCCTATAACGACTTCTGTAGAAGCTGTCAAGACGAGGAGGAGGAGGAGACGATCCTTCACCTCCTCGGCACATGTCCGGCATTGGAGCATCATCGTCTAAGACACTTAGGCGAGAGCAGCTTCAATAGCCTTCCTTGTCTGGCTTCGATCAAACCGACCGCGCTAGCTTCTTTCATAGTATAGCGGCATGTAACGCTACACTAAAAGGTTCCCGCATCTCCTTTCCACTCACTATCATTTTCCTATAACTTTTCCTGTTCACTCCACTATTTTATTTCATTTTTTTTCAGTCAATCACAAAGGGAACGTCTACAGGACCCAAGTGAGCTGGACAACCTAGATTATTCCGGGTATCCAGCGGCCTGCCTACCTAACCTAGCCTAACTGGTATACACATCGGATGATTGTTGAAATAATTATTCAGTTCTTAACTTGTTAAGAAAGTTATAAATGGATTTCCAGACTGTGTTCTTAACCTATTTTTTCTAAATCTGCACTGGTGCTATTGACTGAGTGCAATCTATATTGGTAGCTAAAAAACCATTTTAGGTATTTTACTCAGGAATATTTCTACTTGTTTCATATGACTTCTAGCACAGTCAATCCAAATAGAACAATAGTATAACACTATAGAAAGAATTTGTTTCACAATTAACATTTTATTAAAATTGCTGTGCATGGAGTGCCTGCTAGTAAAAGAATATTATCATCAACTTACCTTCGATTTTACTCATAAGCTTGTATGTTCTTTGGCAACGATTTCACGATTCTCAAAGAAAGTTTTTTGGCTTGATCACTAAAAATCTGATGATAAATAAAACCGATTTGCGCAAAGCACAAGAACTTATATAGGGTGTTTTTTTAAGCCCGATAGAACTTGAAATTGTAAAAAATAACACAAAAAATTAAATTGTAATCAAAATTTTTTTTTTATTCGAAAGATCAATACGTGACATTAACATTTGAAAATGATTTCGGGCATATGGGCACCGCGGCTGTTCTTGACGAAGCGCATTCTGGACGTCCAATTTTGGGCCACTTTTTCGAGCACTGCTGGCCGTATGTCACGAACAACACGAACAATGCTGGCCTCCAAGGCGTCAATTGTTGCTGGTTTATCAGCATAAACCAGTGACTTCACGTAGCCCCACAGGAAATAATCGAGAGGTGTCAAATCGCACGACCTTGGAGGCCAATTGACAGGTCCATTTCTCGAAATCAACTTATCGCCAAATTTTGATTTCAGTAAGTCGATGGTTGCGTTCGCCGTTTGGCACGTAGCGCCATCCTGTTGAAACCACATCTCCTCCGGATCAATGTCATCCATATTTTCAAACAAAAAATCATTGATCATTGTGCGGTAACGATCTCCATTGACCGTAACGCGAGCTCCGGCCTCATTTTTGAAGAAATAAGGTCCGATGATGCCACCAGCATGAAAACCGCACCAAACAGTGCATTTTTCTGGATGTAATGGAGTCTGTAGGGTCTCTTGTGGATTGGTCTCACTCCATATGCGGCAATTTTGCTTATTAACAAACCCGTTAAGCCAAAAATGCGCCTCATCGCTGAACACAATTTTGCGATAAAACAACGGGTCAGTTGCCAACTGGCTTTCAAAGTAAATTTGGATAATTTCGTGGCGTTGTTCAAGCGTGAGTCTATTCATGATGATTTGTCAGAGTATACTGAAACAAATAAAAAAAATGTTTCATCAAAATTTAATTTTTTGTGTTACTTTTTACAATTTAAAGTTCTATCTAGCTTAAAAAAACACCCTTTATATTACATAGTGACTATAAAAGTATAGAAGTATAGATAAAGTTGCTATAGCTATAGGTGACATTTAGTTGAATGATATACTTCCTCAATCTATTGAACTAATATTATTGAATCATATCGCTCCTTTATTGCAACATAACCATAACTAAAAAAAGCTTGTTTCGTGAAAAACACAATTAAAATTTTTAGTTTCCATACAATCCTTAGGAAATCTTTTTAGAAAATATCACCTAAAGAAAACAGCTTAAAAGTAATTTGAATAAATTTTTAGCAGAATATAGCAGTTCTGCATTGTTAATTCGAAAAGCTAAATTTTTGAGATATGTCTATGTTGCAATAAAGGAGCGATATAGTTGTATTGAATACTTTTGTATTTTTGTGATCTCAATTTTGGTATTTTCACTTCCAATGATATTTTTATTTTTTCCTTAAAGCAAACCTTTTTAATGGTTACTTTTCTCGCACTGTATATCACCATTTCCTTGATTTTTTTTTGTTCACTAAAAAAAACCTTCAAAATAAAATAAGTTGTTTTTGCACAATTTTTGGTTTTACTTTTTAATACTACTCGCAAAAGAGTTGGAGGGCGATGTTGTAGTAAGCAAATAAAAAGTAAAGGGTTATTTTCTACTTTCTACCAAGATAAAGTTTTGGCAAAATTGTATGAAGTTTTTTTATGCAAAAAGTTCTACTAACTGTAGCAAAAATTAAATTTACATTTTCATGTCTCATAAAAAAAGAAGAACGAGTGTTAGTTAGTTATGCTTAAGGAAAATATACGATGGCGACGATAGTATCCTTTAACTCATTTGTAGTTGTAGTTCCAGTAAGAAAACAGTGGGTTGGCGAAGAGAAAACCATAAACTTTTCTTTCACTATCATGTACTCATATATTGAAGGAAAATGCAAAGCCAGGATATATGATGTAAATTTACATAAATAAACTGCAAAAGCAAAACTTAAAACCAACGAAACCTTTAATTAAATATTAGCAAGTAAAGCATCTCTCATTAATGAGGAAACAGAATACAACCACAACAACAAGCAAAAACAACTCTCATAGAAAACACGTCCATAATTGAAACGACGGCTGCAACTTCACAAACTGTCATTGAATGTTCTTTTTTGTTAGGTAGAAAAAAGCTTTTTCTATTATTTTTACCTTTCTTCCAGCTAAAGCTTTTGAAGCTTTGGTTTTGTTTACAAAATGTATAAAATTTACTAAATGTGTGGTAATATTTTTGAAAGCTTTTCTGTTTCAAAGTGAGAGCATAAGAAAGATCGCTGTCAGAATAAAATAGATTCTATAGATTTTATAGTAAGAGGCCAATGTAAGCGGCATGCGGCACCGGGAGGCAACAATTTTTTTTTTTTAAGAATTTTTTTATTTATTGAATCTTCAAAATGAACTAACAATAAGTATTCAAATCTTAATTCTAAATTTAAAATTAAAAAATGTGATTCTTAAGTCCGGCCAATGCTAGACAAAAAGTTTTATTATGCGGGAGCTATTTCGGTACAATCACCTATTGAGCAATCTGATGGTGGCACGGTATCCCTTCTTCTAAGCCGAGTGTGACCGCCAAAATTAAGTATATTGCGCTCAAGAGGGTTTGGATGAAGTTCCAGTTTACTGACATACCTTGTCGCGTACTTAGAAAATTCCTCTTTTACCAGCGGAACACTCAGATGTTTATGAATTCGTGAATTTTTTACGTACCATGGAGCTGCAGTAATCGTTCGAAGAATTTTGTTTTGTCGCCTTTGGATTTTTTCAATGTTTGACGCTGAGGCGGTGCCCCATAACTGAATTCCGTAGCACCATATAGGCTTTAGTATTGCATTGTATAGTAGAAGTTCGCAATCCAACTTCAATTTCGAAATTCTGCCCATAAGCCAATTTAGTTGAGCTGCTTTTAGTTTCAACTGAGTGGCTTTTGCTTCAATGTGAGACTTCCACGTTAGCTTACGGTCGAGGTGTATACCAAGATACTTGACTTCATTGTGCTGCGGAATAGGTGAGTTGTTAATTTGGATAGGCGGACATGTTTGTCTACACAGTGTGAATGTAACATGAGTACATTTCTGTTCATTAACTGGGTTGGCAACAATGTGACCCATTTACAAAAAATTATTTTTTTATAAAAACATTCCTATATGGCAACATATTGAATTTAATTTAATTTGGCAATGCCATTGAACGCAGCTAAAAGCGGCAATGTTGACGTCAACTTAACTTTTTGTTTTGCTGCTTTAAGTTGTCAAACCAAAAAGAAAAGGAACAAAATTAAAAAAAAAAAAAATAGATGACAGAAATTATTTTTTGGTTTTGAAATTTTAACAATTGAATTTATTTATACAAATGCTGTACAAACAATGTGGGCAATTAACAAAAATGCATATGTGATTCAATATGAGATGAATATAGATAGAAAATAATTAAATGCTCGGTGGCTTAGTGGTTAAAGCAGTAGATCATGATACGTCATGACCCGAGTTCAAATCCCAGTGGGTGCTGATGAGTAGTGTAGCGACTACGAAACAGCTAGTTGTCCCCCAGCTAAAGATTTGATTATTATTTTTCTTGTCTTCTTCAATCAATAATTATTGATCACAGCAAATTTGTATTGTAAAAAATCCTTCTTAAGAAAAAAAACTTAAGAAAGGAAAAACTTGAACCAAAACCTGATGTACATATGTACAAACCAAACAATTTTTAATTTAAAAAATTATAAAAAGTTCAACATAAATTTAACAAATGAATTTATTTATTGATTTTTACTTTTAAAAAAATCAAAAACTTTTTTTTGTTTGTTAATCTTCGAAGCACAAATTTTTCTTCAATTAGCCGCAGTCATAATAATAAACTCAAGAGGCAAATAGTTGCTTGCCGTCCATTGCTGCAACGTTAACAATGGCCCTTCCCTATTAAGGCCACATTCTCTGGCTTAATTTTATGTCAAATTGTATGAAAAACCTCGTCAAGCTTTTTCAATGTTTTATCATTAAAATGAAAGGGTTAAATTGCGCTGTTAGACTGGCTTTTATTCTGGCAAACATTTACGAGAACAAATTGAAATATTTTCTATTATTTCTCACTTTATGCCCACTGTTTTGCATGAATCCATTTTTGTCTGCTTTTTCTTATTATATTATTTTTTGTTTTTAATGTGGACAATATAGAAATATAATACATTAAAGTTTATACAAAAAAGAGAACCCCCAAAGCAAAGAACAAATTCAAAAAATGCTGAACGAATTTTGGGGAAAATAAACTTAGCAACAACAACAACAACCCACCAAGAACAAAGTTTTCTGTTGTACTCGTACATTTCGTTTGCTGTAGCACACAGTCGTACATACATATAGATATATAAATACAAACATGCAACGAGTATTATATTAATATCCTTGGAGATTTAAGACTCCCTGTCATTTGCTAATGTAAGTAAAATAAGAATGGCACGTTTTGCTCTGTGTTCCACATAAAGAACGCTTATGCCGGCCTGTACTTCTAACTAGTATATTACTCTGCTGTGCTGTGCTGTAAGAAGATAAAGGAAGAGATAAAAAGTATGAAGAAGCAGGAGAAGAATAAGTGACTGGCAGTCGGAGATACTCAAGGGTTGTTCATGTGTATGTGTGTGTGTGTGTGTGTGTGTATTATTCTGCATGTACGTCTTTCACTGGACAAGAAGGGAAAAAAACATTAAATAAAGGGTTGTTAAATTAAACAAAAATGGCGTCCTTTTTACAAGATGATAAATTAATGTTGCATATTTGCATAAAATTGGATTAAGAGTTAGAGATAGAGAAAGAAATTTATTTTGAAGGTTTTTTCTCGCATCCTCTTTGGCACAAGGCATTAATATTAAAACAAGTTGAACTTTTTTTACTTGCTTTTTTTTAAGAAACTTTAAAGTATGATTTATTTGTCAAGTTTTTGTTTTTATAAACTTTAACAAAAACTGTACATTTTTCAGAGTCAGCACAGAACATTTAAAACTTGAATATATAAAAAAATTATTCTATAAAAATTAATAAGTAGGCACTTGAAGTGTAATGTTTTTTCTAGGTCTTAACATACATATGTATATATAAATATGAATGTTTAGCTCTATGATCTTTATAGAATCTAAAACTATGCATTTGATCATGTGATAGATTACCTTTAGCAAAGTTATTGTGCATGAGCTCTTGAAGGTTTCTAAATTGCTACAACCAATTTTAGACAGTTAGCGCCACTAACTGAATTGCATATATAGCGCGTTGCTGCGCTACCTACTAAAATTTAATTTAGTTGACGTAGCAACGCACGCAAGATACAGCAAAATATATGTATATAATTTAATATAAAAGTGAAGAAGAGGTTTTGTGTGGTTTAGAAATTAAATTTATTAACATATTTTAATATCATAAACTATGGAAAATTTTTTCCTTTTACAACTGTTGAAATTTCTCACTTATCACAGAAAAAATTATAGCAAAAATAAAATCAACAAAATTTTTGTCTGAAAAAATAATTTGTACGCATATACAAAAATATCTAAGAAATAACTTTGGATATCGTATTTTGTTGTTGTTTAAAAAAATAGTTGTGTTTGATCAATAATTTATTTCTACTAAACTTTTGTTTGAATCCACGAATTCCTTTACAGGTCCGCATTCAAACAATTTATTAATTGATTCAACGAATTTCGTTATTGAACACGAAAATTTTTTTTTCTGTGTAATATAACCAAAAAATTTATGAAGTAAAATATCTAGCATGTTAATACTTTTGCTAAAATAGCATGTATAGTCAGTCAATCTTAGTTAGGTAATAGGTACAGAAACCACATCATACAAAGGGTGGCCCAGAAATAATGTCTTGTGCGTCACATTTTAACGTCAAGTTTTTTGCCCAACTTAATTTGACGTTTCTTTGCTACAGTGCTTCACAAATTCAAACAACCAGAAGCCACAACGCCGATTGGTTGATTGAGCAGACAGAACTTAATGTTGACTTTACAAAGAAAATCATCTTAAGCTACGAAAATAGCTTTCAATATAGTAAAAATTCCGCATTTGGGTAAATGAGAATCCACGAGTGATTGCCAAAAAGATTACATAAAGGGTGGCTCTTTGTTGCAGTTTATAAATTGGCGGCATCAATTGAGCCATACTCCTTCCAAAGTGTGGTCGGGCAAGTAGTTTCTATGTATGGTAACGAACTGATTGTAGACAGAAGTCATAAATATGGACCTAAAGAATATGTGGTTCCAACAGGATGGCGGCACTTTTCACACCGCCACTTGTCGCACAACAGTGACTCTTTAGCGTGAGAAGTTCAACGTTCGTGTTATCTCATCGCGTGCAATTTTAAGTAGCTGTCGTGATCAAATTATTTGACACTTTTGACAAGGGCTTGTGCGAATAAAAAATATTTGAAGTGACATTTTTGACATGGCGGTTACATTCAATCTGGTCACCCAGTTTCGGCTTGTCAGTATATATACAGTATTGGGCAAAACCTAAGAAACGCTGCTTGATTTTAGCTTGTAGTCAAAATTACATTTAAATGAACATATTTCAATTCAATGCTTTAATGCAGTTTTATTAGTAAATGTGTCATACAAAATTACCAAAAAAAATTTTTGTAATTATCTCTCACCTAACGGTTCTTTTAGTACAACAACAAAAAATACTCAAAAAATCATTGGGCAAAACCTAAGAAACTTTTAATATTTGGTATAATAACCCTTATTTTTTATTACTGCGGCGCACCGACGCGGCATAGATTTGATTAAATTATCAATTATTTTTGGGTCTATGCGTATCCATTCATTCTCCAGACACGAAAATAAATCGTCTCTCTAGGAAAATCGTTTCGATCCAACATTCCTCTTCAATATGGAAAATAAATTTTCGATTAGGTTCAAATCGGGCGATTGAGCCGGCCAATCAAGCTCCTGAATCCCTTTGGATTGTATCCAGTCCTTCACCAACTTTGAAGAGTGTTTCGGATAGTTATTATGTTGAAACACCCATCGACATGGCATATTCCACTCGGCATATGGCAACATCTTATTTTCTAAAATGTCCCTATACACAAATCTGTCCATTTCGGTAGAAATTCTGTGGAACGGCCCTAGACCATGACCTGAAACACACATATACGACATCACACTGCCACCCCCCATGCTTGACAGTTTTTTTTTACAATATCGGGGTTTAAGCCTTTCACCTGTATTGCGCCTCACACGAAATACGCCACCGGAGTTGAACAAATTTAATTAATATAATGGTATGTATTTTTAAGCTATGCAAGTCACCCATTGATATCTGATTTTTTTTAGGCTCGAATTTCAAAAAACAAAATATTTTGATTGCTTACGAGAGCAAATTTAATTTTTAATTTAAAAAAAAAACACATAAAATTCAGAAAAATGCATGAAATATTTATTTGGATCGATAGTTGGGTCGATATAATTTAATGTTTGAAGATTATTTCATGCAAATGTTGGCCGCGGCTGCTCCTCAAATGGTCCATCCGCTTAGTCCAATTTTGGCATACTCTTTCCAACATTTCGGCCGGTATCTCACGAATAATGTTGGCAATATTGGCTTCCAGTGCGTCAATCGAAGTGGGCTTGTCGCTATAGACATTAGCCTTAACATAGCCCCACAAAAAATAGTTTAGAGGCGTTAAATCGCACGATCTGGGCGGCCAAATGACTGGTCCCAAGCGTGAAATAAACTATTCACCGAACTCGCCTCTCAATTGGTCCATTGTTTTGCGTGCTGTGTGGCATGTGGCACCGTCTTGTTGGAACCACATGTCATGCAAGCCAAGCTCTTCCATTTTGGGCAAAAAAAAGTTTGTTATCATCGCACGGTAGCGCTCACCATTCACAGTAACGTTGTGATTCGCATCATCTTTGAAGATATACGGCCCAATGATGTCGTCAGCCCATAATCCGCACCAAACGGTTGTTTTTTGTGGATGCATTGGTAGCTCTTGCAATACTTCTGGCTGCTCTTCACTCCAAATACGGCAGTTTTGCTTCTTCACGTATCCATTCAACCAGAAATGAGCCTCGTCGCTGAACACAATTCTTCGATAAGAAAGCGGATCTTCATCTATATTTTCAAGAGCCCATTCACCAAACATTTGGCGTTGTGGTCGGTCGTTTGGCTTCAATTCTTGCACCAGCTGTATCTTATAAGGCTTCACACCCAAATCCTTCCGCAAAATTTTCCACGTAGTGGAGTAACAGAGGCCCAATTACTGCGAACGGCGCCGAATCGATAATTCACGGTCATCACCAACACTGGCCGATACGGCTGCGATATTTTCTTCAGTTCGCACGCTACGTAAGCGTGTTGGTGGTTTAATGTCCAACAATGTAAATTTGGTGCGAAATTTTTTTACAATAGCCCGAATAGAAGCCTCAGTAGGTCGATTAAACTGACCATAAAATGGAAGAAGCGCGCGATGAATTTTCTTAACAGAGCACGCATTTTGGTAATAAAATTCAATAATTTGCAAGCGTTGTTCGTTTGTAAGACGATTCATGATTAAATTATAGACCAAACTGAAGATGTTTGACAGTGAAACAAGATACAAAACGTGCGTGAGCTGTCAAAACTAGTGTTGCCAAAAAGATAATAGCAAAAAAATCACTCGTTATATATATATATATATATATATATATATATATATATATATATATATATATATATATATATATATATATATATATATATATATATATATATATATATATATAT
Source organism: Thecocarcelia acutangulata (assembly GCA_914767995.1). Taxonomy (NCBI): domain Eukaryota; kingdom Metazoa; phylum Arthropoda; class Insecta; order Diptera; family Tachinidae; genus Thecocarcelia; species Thecocarcelia acutangulata. The sequence goes on along the minus strand of OU612094.1, from coordinate 29,331,218 downwards.
ATATATATATATATATATATATATATATATATATATATATATATATATATATATATATATATATATATATATATATATATATATATATATATATATATATATATATATATATATATATATATATATATATATATATATATATATATATATATATATATATATATATATATATATATATATATATATATATATATATATATATATAAATTTTTTTTATACACGAATATTTTTTTTTTCTTTTTGTTTAATTATTTTACATTTTCGCCCGTATTTTCTAAGGTCCTTTTAATTCTTATTTTTGCTTTTTTTTTTTTTGCTGCTCTTAAACATTTGCAAATTATTTGCACAATTATGCAAATATATCTAAAACATGCAACAAAAAAATAACTCAAACAAGTTTAAGTCAAATTTATGGCTGACTTAACAAAATTACGTTTCTACCCAAAAGTTCTGGCAAAATATATAAAAAAAAAAAACTCTAAATAAATAAGAAAAAATCCAGAGAACAATGGCAGTGAAGGAGGCACAGAAAAAAGAGAAGAAACATTTCACAAACTCATGAGCAGACAAGAAAAAAAATTATTACTGCCAAAAGCAAACGAATGCAAATTAAAATCGCCTGACTTTAACAACACTGGCCGATGATTGTCTGAATCTACTAAAAATCATCTATTAAAATAATGTAAAACGAAAAAAAAACCAGGCAGAGCAAGAGAAATAAAGGCTGTTCGCAAAAAAATTACTAAAAAAAGGTCTACGTAGGAAAAGAAGTAAAAAGATTGCAAAATGTTTTAAAAGGACAAAATTTCAACGAGGGTGGAAGTCGTGGCTTCAAGCTTAAATTAAGGATTTATAAGAAATAAAATTAAAAAAATTCTTGCCTAAATTACAATCATTTTATTGCATAATATAATTTCCAACATCCTAAAGATTATTAAAAAAAAGCGTAAAAATATATCTGAAAAACGAGTACTGTTTTTTATTAAATTAATTATCCTTCAAATTAATAATCCAACTCTTCGATTTTGCTTCATTCTGGCCATCTCTCTAGTCTTTCGCCTGTCCACCAGCATACTCGTAACTACAGCACTTAATACGTGTTACAGTAAATGCATGAAGACTTTCTATTTTTTGTGATTGTTTTTGTCATTGTTGTTAACAATAAAGAAGATTTGGCGACGACTATCTGGGGATCGTTATTGAATTGAAAATAAAAAAAAAACTTTTTAAGTACTTGGTAACAGAGTGGATTTAATATTTCGTTTTCTTCCTTGTTTTGTTACAAAGGCAACTTGGAGAGCAGCAAACACAGAAGCTATGAAGATGTGAAGCAGCAGCCAAATAAAAGTGACAAAAATACTTTCAGTAGCAGACACGCTGGCCCACACTCAAAAGAAAATATTTTTACCATAAAACAATATATTGAAAAACAGGGTGTTCTGTAAGGGCTGGTAGCTGGTGAAATGAAACAAAAGAAGCCTTAGATAAGATAACGAGATTATATTATTATTTGGAAGACCATTGTATGCTATTACATATATAGAATTGTTTATCACATCGTTCAACTATTCACCATGCCGGCTTTACACGGCAAAATGAACTCTGCCATGCAAATCTGATCAAATTCCAGCCATAGTCTTGGTTACGTTGATTTTTGTGTCATACGAGTATGCATCGATTGCAGCTTGTTGTCAGAGAACTATGACTCCAGATAATCCCACAGTAATAAATCTAGTGAGTTTTAACTCATACCAGCTCACATCACTTCAATGATAGAATATTCCCAAAATCACATTTGTAGAATATATGTTGCAGCATCCACTGAATATGGTTGCAAGTCCATATCATTCATTTGGAGCCAATACAACCGGTTACTATTCCAATGTGAACTGTTATCGTATAGTGAAAGACCTTGTGAAAGATAATTATGGTTGGACTACCTCTCACAAGGTAAATAAAATAAAAAGTTTTCAGAGAATATGTTGACATTTCATAGGAGCTATCCTAATCATCAGTACTCTTGTAAAACTTTGCAAGATATTCTCAAACAATCACCAAGAATTATCATAATATTCTGAATTATGATAGAAAGATATATGATAATTTTATGTGACACAAGATATCAGTCTGATGCTCGTAGGTTGTGTGCGAAGTGACACCACATATCATCCAAGTCCTTATCCCCAAATTCTCGCTATATGACGCCACCTGCCTATAACATACTGTCACTCTTTATGTAGGCATCGGATTGTTGAAAATAATTTGTGGCTTCGCATTTGTCTGTGCCACAATTCTGCTTGTTAAAGAACCCACGAAGTGCATGAAATACAGTTTTTTTTCAAAAACACAAGCACAAAAATTGCGAAGCTTTTTTGCTTGTCTGTGGCAGGAATCGAACCTACGACCTCGAGACTGTTGGTCGAGAACTCTACCAAATTAGCCATTGAGTCACCCTAGTTTGATTAGAACGCCCATTTTCGAAAAGACTTCAAAAATTTTAGCATTATAGTTGGACCTGCAGTACAGCAGAGATTGTAAAATTTATTTACATCAGTACCTGTCTTGTCGGCACAATCTGTTGATGGACCAACTCCACAAAGTGAACTATTCACGATTCTCCAGCGCCTCCGTGTGGCTCGCTAGACTCACACAGTTCGCAACTTTTTGCCATATGTTTTTAGCCATATGGAGGACAAACCCCTTGCTGAAGAGTTCTAATCCCTCTTGCATGCAATTTCCCAGCAATCAATTAAAGACAAAAACTTATTGAGTTGGTAGGCCGAATTCTATTAAGAACATCAGCCCTTAACCAACCATTAGTTCCTTACTGTACAGGTATCTGTTGCCAGAGAACAACATCTCGGGGTGTTATTAGCTCCCGAAAAATTACATGCACTAAATTTATCAGGGAAACTATTTCCCTTCCTGCGATGTCAGGTTTAATCCACAGCCAGAACGTTTCAGCCATTTTTTTTTTTTCATTCATTTATTTATTGAATCTTTACAAAGTGAACTAACAATAAGTATTCAAATCTTAATACTAAATACATAAAATTAATTAAGTCCAGCCAATGCTAGACAAAAATGTTTTATTTTGCACGGTCAATATCGGTAAAATCACCTATTTAACGTTCTGATGGTGGCAAGGGTATCCCTGCTTCTCAACCATGATCAGCACCGAGATAGTTTACAAAGCAAAACGTGTCGAAAGCTTTGCTGATCCCCGTTCTGCCAGTTTTAGCCCTTGGTAAGGGTTTCAGAAGTCCAACACAACATACGTCATCTGGTTTCCTAAGTTTTATTTACTGCAACAAACGACGACTCCTTCCCCTCTATGCCCAGAAAGCAGAGTGGCCTGATGTACGCCAAGGCAAAACCTGCTTCCCGGTGCAGACAATATTGTAGAGAGAGTAATGTGCATATCTGCTTTCATGGTTTCCGGTGCTAGATGCACCATGCCATGAAAAATTGTTCTTACAATGCCGAACTAGTTGCCCACCGAGCTCATGTTGATAAAATGGCGGCTTAAAAGATAAAAATAATTGAAATTTCTTAAATAATTACACTAAAGCTTATAATTTATAAAATTTACAAAATTGTACACAGTATATAAATAATTATATACATCAACAAGCCGGGGATGTACGGAGGCGTTAGATGGGCATGCCTCATTTATAAGAAGAATAATGGACATTCTGCTGAATATGGATTACTGTTCACTGGCTATACGGCCCGACCAGAGATTTGATATCATTTTGTCAAGCAAAGTCTCGATGGTAGTTAGTAAAGATCGTCAAAAGCACTTGCTTGAGATCTTTATAGATCCAATCAGACACATGAGTTGGTGGGGGTATATATTTCCTTTCCTTGGCGAGAGGATTAGCTTTATGCTGCAAATTGGAGGCAGAAATCATGGATATAATGAGGTAGCTAGCGGGTTGAGCTACCAGATACAGCGTATAGAGGGAGAATACTCGAATTTGTACTGATAATAATGCGAATTGGAATAAAATTACGGGGCTCTATACTCGTATGAAGTCCAGGTTGGTTAGCGACACCTGGAGCTTATCTTAGTACCGCGGCTTAGCCGAGTGTTCGGATATATGGTAGCGGACAAACTGCCAAGAGTCGGCGTTCCATTTAATAATTTCTGTAGAATTTGTATATAAAGACATTAAAAAAAGGCATATTTTTATCGTGTTTTTACTTATTGTCTGAAAATGAACTAACAATAAGTATTCAAATCTTAATATTAAATTTAAAAATTGTTTTAAGCTGCAAAAATTTAAATAATTTAAGGTAAAAGAAGATCAAGTAATATTAGTATACAGTTGAATTAAAAAGAGCACGAAACAACTGGAATTATATAAATCAAATAGTCAAGCAAAATCAACACGTTAGAAGTCTCATCAATATAAGATTTTTTTGACAACATTTTTTTAAACAAAAATTTTTATAACATTTTGATTTTCCTGACGATCCTAACAAACTATCGAAATAAAAATAAAAACCGTTACTGTTTTATTTAAAGAAAAAAAATCAATATAAGATCTTAAGCTGCAAAAATTTTAACAATTTAATTATATGATTTCTTTAAATCATATTATAATGCTTTTAGTTTCCGCCTTACAGTTAGTCAGCGTAATGTTTAGCTTCGCAAGATTTTCGACATGACTTAAAATTTTTGAACATAACGGATTAAACTTCTACAGAACTTTTCGCTTTTCGAATATTAACATACCCATACATATTAACATTCCGTATTGAAATGTTACCCTTTTCAATCAGTTTTCGATGCCTTTCAAAAATTTATATTTTAATAACTATTCTAGTAAAGTATTCGCCTCCTGCGTCTTTTGCATCTTTCCTTCTTAAATTTTAGCTGTCCAGAGCCTGTGAAATAAGGATTTTCTCGTGTAGCGTACAATTGTGTGTGTATTTCCGAAACTACTTGTGTGAAAGTGTTTTTATTTTTACTGCCTGCCTGAATGTCTAAGTACATACATTCTAAGTGTGTGTGTGTGTGTATGAATGCACATGAGTACGTATGAGTGTAGGTGCTAGCAATGAACGTGAACATTAAAGGCCCAAAGCTTATAACTATTAAGTTTTATTGCAGCCGTTCGATTACATCCTTATGGGCGACAAATCTTTAACGATGGTTTGTAATGTTTGTTGTTGGGTATCATGTTATCTGTATTTCTGTTGTTTTTGTGTTTTAAAATTAAGCTAAATTGTTTTTGTCGGACTATTAACCCATGAAAATGGATGCAAACAAAAATGTAACCAAACGTCAAATGCATAAAACGAGAAAAGTTTTCGTTGTTTAGGAGTAAATTCTTCATCAATATGTATAACCAATGCTTGCAAATCTGCTTTAAGTAACGCTGAAGTTTTTAATGTAATATTTTTTCGAAGTTTCCAACTTCACCAAACCATGTTAAGATTAATTCAGGGGTACCGCAAAGCTCGAGGGTTTCTCCTACTCTACTTAATCTTTTTCTTTATGAACCTCTATGTAAAACTTCCAACTCTATTCACTCTTTTGCAGATAGCAGCAGCACTTAAGATTCTTACTTTTTCAGTTATGAGCCCAATCTGTCCTAGATCGATGCAAAGAGGCAAATTATGATTGACTCACAAAAGTAGAGCAACGAGGCAAATTATGACTGACTCTTGTTTTTACGCTCAAATCGGGCGTATGAACATTATCGCCTTTAGTGCTCGTAAAACCCAGTGTTGTTTATTAACATATAAACAAACGACCGTAAATGCTGCTTCATCTGCACTATTGATGGTATAAATATTGGGGATTGAAAATACAGTGTGATGTAAGACATACTACACTCCATCCGATCTAATTATTTATACCACCTCTGTATATCCGACCAAGAATGGAACAACTCTCAAAGTCTATTTTGCGGTTACACGATAGTCCGCAAAAGAGAGCGAAGAACTTCATCGACGATAGTAGGATATGATACTCTACTGATTTATTGGAGCCTCGCCGCAGAGTAAGGTAGGTTACTCTGTTCTATCGTTACTACAATGGATTTCGCTCTGACAAGATAAGATCTTGTTCCTGAAGACTTTCCGTAATACGCATTCATCGTCGAGAGCTCATCCATTTGTAGTCGGTTGCCCAGGGAATCGTACAATAAGAATAAGAGAGCGAATTCGTTTTTTAGGCTTACGCTTCGCCTGTGGAAGAATTACCTGCAGACGTGTTTCATGCCAGTTACAACGGTGGAAACTTCAAGTTAAATATCCCTTTTTCTTCCTTCTCATAACTTATTCTTTCTAGTTCTAGTACAATGCACTGCGTATATAGGCGTCATTCCTTAAGTACCAGTCCTATATAAAAAAAAATGGATTTTGCTTTAGCGGTCTTGTGTCCGACACCCCCTATTTTTTATATAATACAGGTTCGTTCTATTTGTGGTATACTGCTCAGTGAATCGCACAATACATAGCATGAATAATGCATTTTTCAGCCATTCGTATCGTCTATGGAACAAGTTGCCTGCAAACCTATTTCCTGTTAGTTATATTGTTTAAGTCAAACGTCTATAAATAATGTTATTTTCCCCTTCTCCTCATAACCTATTTTCCTAGTCCGGAACAGGGCACTAAATACATATGAGTCATCCTGGTTCAATATAAAAGCCAGACTGAATAAGTATTTTACTTTACCTTTACTACTAGTGAGTACGAGTTGTGATAACATATGTATGTGTATGCAAGTAGGTTAGGCTGTCAGCCATTGAAAAACCAGCCCACTTGGGTCCAATTTGATACCGTTCCATTGTCTGAGTGTGATATATATCTCAGTAGATCTACAGATTACTGGTCCAGTTCAAAGCTAACCCAAGGATCGGATGCAAGAGTCCAATCCACCGACATCACATTCCGATTCACATTCTGCGTAGATGCAAAGCCTTTATATAGGCTGGATGCAGACTGAGAAAATGCTCAACACGCATTGTTGTATTCTTTTTTTAACTCGGACCAGTACTCAGGGGATGACTCCTACACAGAGCCTAGGAAAATAAGTTGTGGGGAGGGGAAAAGAGGGAGTAGTTTTGACTCGAACTTTTCAACGTTATAACTGACAGGAAACACGTCTGCAGCAAACTTACTCCACAGGCGAAGTGTACGGCTGAAAAACGAATGCCACCTGTAATCCGTAGTACGATACCCCGGGCAATTGACCACAATTGACATTGGATGAGCTCTGTACGATGAACGAGTGCTACGTAAATATGTGAGAGTTTCAGGAACAATATTGCTAATCTCGTCAGAGGCAAAATACATTATAGTAACGATAGAACAGAGTAACGCAAGCCACACTGCGGCGATGCTCCACCCTACTGTCACCGATGAGTTTCTTCATACATAGTATGGAGGTCGGATGGAGTGAAGCGCATCTTATACCGTTTCAAAAACCCGGAATAGGTAGCAAGCCGTATACACAGCTTGTTACCTATACCGTTTGTTTCTTTTTTTTCTTCTTCTTTTTTTCACCGTTGCCCGTATTTTCTATATATCGTTAGTCTCACGTAGAAAAACCCTAACTCGCATTTTCCCTGAATTGAGCTCTTTTAAGGATTCTACTACGTTTCATACAAGTGCACAGTGTGACAAAGATTTAATTATATAATTTCATACATATCGCTCTTACAAGCAATTGAGCAAAAAAGTTACTTTTAGATGTACCTATTTATAACGTTTGCATTACAATTTTTCCTTCTCCTGTAAAATAGCAATTATGTTTGTTAGGGCCTTTCTACATGCGATCACCGATATGTTCATTATTAGTTTCGTATGAAACTAATGTGCATTGGAATAGGTCGCCAGATGTGTACATGTTTTTTTTTCTTTTTTCACCATTGCCCGTATTTTCTTACTTATGTATGTTCATTATGAATTTCTTTTCAATGCATTTCATTACCGTGTAGTTTGGAAAGTGCTGGACTTAATTTTGCTAATCTGAGCAATGTCGAAGGTATATACACTGGGCACTGATCAGTTTTAACTGTAATAGTTTCTTTTAGTCATTATTAATGTCATATGAAACCAAACCGCACCGGAATAGGTAGCAAGTGTTTCTTTTTTTAACAATTGTCCGTGTTTTCTTTATATGTTCATTATTAATTTCTTTTGACCGCATTTCATTACTTTGTAGTGTGGAAGGTGTTGGACTAAATTTTGCTAATCTGGGCACTGATTAGTTTTAATTAATTTAATTCCAACATTTTAAATGCTATAATAGAGTTTGTTTCTGTCTTTCGTATTGTTATTGTTAAAGTTAAACCTGCACAAACACTACTTCCTCTTTCCACCTCATCATAACATATGTAAGAGTCATCCCCAGAGTACTGGTCCAAGATAAAAAATAAAGAAAAAATGATGTAAAGTTTTTCGTGAGCACTCTTTGGTTCAACTTAATTTGCAACATGATGTAGATAATTTTTCAAATAGTATAAATTAGATATGATGGATCTGAATTTAAATATATGCAAACATATCGCTCCTTTATTGCAACATAGTCATATCTCAAAAAATGAGCTTTTCGAGTTAACAATGCAGAATTTTTTAAAGTACACTACCTTTTATATTGTTCCAAAAATTTATTCAAATTACTTTTAAACTGTTTCCTTTACGAGATATTTTCCAAAAACTTTTTCTAAGACTTGTATGGAAACGAAAAAGTTGAAATGTGTTGTTCTCGAAACAAGCTTTTTTGCGTTATGACTATGTTGCAATAAAGGAGCGATGTGAAGTTATCAAAAGTAAAAACTTGCACTTACTCTTAGGCTGTTGATGGTTGCAAGCTACAATCGCAATAATGGATTTGGATGCTAAACTTAACTTTTTTCAACACATAACGATCAGTGTTAATAAATCCCGCTGCATTCTTGCTTTTATTAAAAGATGGACAAAAGAATTTAATGATACCTTTATCACAAAAAAAAACCTTAACACATCACTGGTTAGATCCATTTTGGAACATGTGAATAACCTTTGGAACCCGATCTACAAAATCCATAACGATTGTGTTGAGTCTGTTCAAAAACAATTTGTTATTTTCTGCTTAAGACGTGTTTATAGAGGTCACTTGGTTTTACGATCATACCCAATAAAACTATCTGAAAGTAATTTACCAAGAAAGAAGAAATAATTGGATGACAGCATAATCATGACAGCAATATCATTACACACAGCAACAATGTGGTCCTCACATTGATTTTGGGACATCCTTCACAGAAAAAATTATAGTAAAAATAAAATCAACAAAATTTTTGTCTGAAAAAATAATTTGTATGCATATACATGAATAGCAAAAAAATAACCTTGGCTATCGTATTTTGTTGTTGTTTAAAAAAATAGCTGTGTTCATTCAATAATTATTTTTACTAAACTTTTGTTTGAATCCACGAATTCCTTTACAGGTCCGCACTTAAACAATTTATTAATTGATTCAACGAATTTCGTTATTGAACACGAAAAAAAGATTTTTTTGTTTATAAACATAGAAAAGACTTGGTCTTGTTTTACAGAAAATGGCAAATAAGAATGTAAATATGAAATTGATATTCTCGCTTCGATTGGAAATTTCTCAAAACTGAACTGAAAACACAAACTTTGTTTATAGTTTTCTCAACATTATGCGTAATTTCAATTAGGAATGGTACAAAATGTTTCACATCAATACCACTGGCCCTGGAAAAAGTGTGATTTTTATTCGATGCCAGCCAAAACATAACGTTTATCTTCAATAGGAGCTTATAGAAGCTTTTGCAGCAAATACTGTCAGTACTTTAAGTGCCTATTCAAATATTAGTCTCATTTCTTAGATGCTATTTTCTACATCTTTTTTCAAGCTTAAAAGTTTCATTTGTTTTTATGGTAAAAGCCAAAGCAACGTCAGCATTTCATTTCATTTACTTTTTTAGTTTTTTGCTTTAAATTTCAGCATCCTCAACAAAATCTGAATGGCCAGTAAAGCGAAAATGTCCTGGAAGGACATCTTAATGTTATTTTTCAAATGAAATTTACTTTTTCTTTAGTTTACATCGACTTTTTCTATAAAAAGGATCTGCTTACACACGCACACACACACACACATATATATATATATATATATATATATATATATATATATATATATATTCGTTGAATAGACAAACAATTTAAACTTATTTTTAATATGGGCGGAGTTGAATTCTGTTCTTTTTTTTATTTTTTATTTTCTTATATTTAAATAAAGAAGCACAAACAAAAACGGAGTGTTTTCCCCCAAAGAACAAAATCATTTAGAAATTTTTCTTTGCCTTCATATTCTTCAGATTCTGTAAGTGTGTGTGTGTGTGTGTGTGCAGAAACGACTGAAGGTTGCTGTGTTTGTGTATTTACCATACAATTGCTGGGTTGGTTAAATTCAAATTGTTTTAATCTTTTTCTCTATTTTATTTTAATATTATTTTCTTTTAGTTCTTGCATATTTTCTATAGATTCTTTTCTTGTTCTTGTTTTTTTTTTTAACAATTTCGCTTGTAGTATTTTCTACACCGCCTTTACAAAATACAAACCGTATTTGAAATCGCTTGGCCATTCTTTGGCTGGCTGTTTTACGTTTGGTTGGTTTGACTTGAGGTTACTTGGCTGTGTTCCAGCTTCTTTGCCAATAAAACACAAGTATATCGCAACTTTCTTGTACTTGTAGTAGTTGGGCAGTGAGTGAGCTCTGCAGTTCAAGTGATTCCTTTTATCTGCATACAATTTGGTTTTAATGGGTGGTTTAAAGCAGTTTGTGTGTTAAAATTAATCTTTTTCGTCCCCAAACGAAAGAGTTCGAGAGGATGTTCTGCGAGGTTTTGTTTGTTTTTCTTTTCGACTGTTTTATTTTTTACATGTTTTGCTTTTCAATTTAATTAAATGTAAGTAGATGAAAAAGTAAATTATTTAATACTCCTATACTTAAATTTTATATATTATAATAAAAGACTTTAAAACAAGTTTAAAACTAATTGACATTTTACTATGAAAGATATGATGGTAAAAATTCTCACTAGAAGAAAATTTGCTTTAGAAAGTCAGCACAAAAAGTTAGTTTAGGTAGGCAGACGCAGGATTCTCCAAAAAAGTAAATGGATTCTCCAGCTTACTTGGGTCCTGAAGACCGTCCCTGTGTAATTGCCTGAAAAGTGGGATAGAAGAATTGAAGAATAAAAGTTAGAGGGATAGACTGGGAGTGAGGGAGAAGAAAAGGGAAACTGGGAAACTTTTTAGTGTGGCGTTACTTGCTGAAGTACTAGCCATTCGCTACTCCTTATGAAAGAAACTAACGCGGTTGGATTGCCCGAGGCCAGACTTGATAGGGTATTGAAGCTCCTCTCGCCTAGATATCTTAGGCGATGGTGCTCCAATTCCGGACATTTTACAAGGAGGTGAAGGATTGTCTCATGCTCTCCCTCGTCTTCGCAACTTCTGCAGAAGTCATTATAGGGTAAGCCTAGCCTCCTGGCATGGTTCTACAACGGGCAATGTCTAGTGATGACTGCTACAATGACTCTCAGCTGAGGTCTGGGTAGTTTTAATAGCTCCCCCGTTATTTTGGAGTTAATGTGTGGCCACAGATTCCTTGATATAAGGCATATGGGCTCTGTGAGCCATTTTTCTTGTGCATTTTTTAACGTGTGTAGTTTTATTATTTTCCAACACGCTGATAAGGGCTGTCCACAAAAGGGATCTATGTCCCTGTCCCCTAGGGTTGTTGCCTTTTTGGCTAGATCATCAGCGATGTTATTGCCGTTGTTGGACCCATGTCCATGTACCGATTTTAGGTTTAAATTAGAATGTCTCGCCATCTTGTTTAAAGATGTCTGGCGTTCTTGGACCAGACTGGAATTAGTATATATTTCAATCACGGAGTTGATGACAGCTTTGCTGTCCGTTGCTATCATGATATCCCTGCCGAATATCTTATGAAACATCAGCTATCTGGCCGCTTTGTTTATAGCTTATATTTTAGCTTGAAGAACACTATATCCGTCTGAAGGATATTTTAGTGTTAGATTCTACTATGCAAACACCACCGTCAACCCTATCCCCCTTCTGGATCCGTCCGTGTATACATACAGGGGAGATTTCTCGATTTGGTAGCCGCAGCTTCTTGAGAGGAATGGTTTTGGGATGCAGTAAGTCAGCACAAAAACTTTACTTTATTGTTAAATTGGAAAAAGAATTATCTCATTAATTCTCTGATTCAATGAAGAAATTAGACGAAAATAGTTGGTTTATGCATTAAAACTCTTTTACGGTTTTACTTTTAATTAAAACTTTTGTTAACACTACGAATTATTTGTTTGTTGTTCATATGTTTTTAAAATATCTTCTTTCTAAACAACAATATCTTTTCTTGAATTTAAGTATGAAAAAACTCTGATATACTTTACTTTCGGTGTGCTATTAATTAGAAGGCCTATACACTAGAAAGGCGGCCACTGTTTAACTATTGTGCTTCCCCATACCCCCTTGCAATCCGCAAGGGGGTATGGGGAAGTACATCGAAATACTAAACTAAATCCTTCAGTGTCAGTGTTAGCAAGTCCTGTTCATTCATCATATGAGTTTGTAGCAATCTATATCTTCTATGTCTTAATGCCTTACATCAAGTAATCAAGTGTTCCAGTGACTCTACCAAAGACTATGTTGGAAATGCTCATTCTGTACTGATTCTTAAAGTAGGTATAAGAACCTGCAAGTGCACGTGCCAGCGTTCGTAGCCTCAAAGAGACTCTTGTTGAAGCTAAAAGGTTGGACCGAGTCCAATGAAAGTATTCTCTAGTCCATTCTTGACACCGATGCCTGCCATCTTATTATCACAATGCGCCTCATATCCTGGCTCCCAGATGAGAGTAATCTGATTGTGTCTTAACACTTCATTAAGCATGTTGTGACATTCCAGTATTAGCTTGGACGTAAAAAAAATATATTTATCATCAAACTCGGATAGTATTTCCATTGTTTTCTTTATTGCGTATGATTCGGTTTGCAAGATTGCCGTATCCTTACTTAGAGTTATTACTTTACGTAAAATTCCACTCTTTGAAGCATTTTGGATCCATCTGAATACCACTTTAGTGAACCATCACGCACCCACCTTGATTTCGTGCTCCATTCTCTCCTTGTTGGAAAGGTGATCCTTAAATTTCTGACAAATTACTGAATTGGATATCAACTATATCTCTTAGTTCTGTAAGAATTGCACGATACAAAATAAAGTTACCCGACTTGAGTCTCTCCCTTTTGTAAACTGAAATCGCCGGAACCGCTGCCTCCTCTTGAAGAGCCATGTTAAGCCGCCGCATTAGGTTCAGAAGAGCTTTCATACTCAACATTTGGGTAGATCTCATCGTATCTGTACTATATAGGCATGCAAGTCGCAGTACCCTATAAAGTCCAGATATGACCGTTATCTGTCTGGCCTTTCCCCACCAAACTAGAGCGCTGTATAATATAGTAGGTCTTACCGTTGGTGTGCATATCCAGCATGTCAAACTAAAGCATAGACCCAGTAGTTTTTGTAGAATATCTTATAACCTATTGAAGATGCTGCTCCCATGTGAGTTTCCTATCTAGAATTATGCCCAAATATTTCCCCTTTGGGGAAATTGGGATACCTTGCGTGTATCCCAATCTTTAGAGTAGGGGTGTCCAGTTCCCTTTTCCTGGTAAATGGCATACTTGTTGTCCTCCTAGGGTTTATGGCAATTCCCTCCCATCTGCACCATTCCCATGCTATGTCCAAGGCGTCTTGCATCATTTCCCCGAATTTTCACGCAATTGCTTTTATGTCCTTTCCGGCTGAGAAGTTTATTAAGATTGTCGACAAGTACTGATCATAATAGAGGAGATATTAACCCACCTTGAGAACATCTTTTAACCACATGCTTATAAAGATCATTAGAACTACTGAGGCTCTCACACATATTTTCGGTGACGGTGTTCTTGACTTATGGCAAAATAGATAAGAGTGCTCGAATAACTTTTTTGGTAAAAAAAAAATAATCCTTATATTATAGAGAAAAACGGAAGACAGATTTAAACAATGCTACTAGAGTGTCTAGTAGGTACGAGTATTGACAGAAAAAAATTTTTAATTTTGGAAAAACTACAGGTTTATATTCTCAAACTTAAATTAAAAACCTAGTAATTGACACGGAGTTTTATTAAGAGCATTAAACGATAGAATAGAAATGCGGATATTATATTTTTAAGAGAATGTTATCCAGATGAATTTCGTCGATTAGAACACACTGCTTAAAATGGAGCCTTGTGTTCTGTGCCACACGTTAGAGTGAACGTGATTTTTATTGAGTTGATTTCTTGACGAATATTTTCCATTACAACCACAAGAGATTGGAGATTGTTATAACAAGCTCTCTCATTGAGGTATCTCAATAAAAAACTACATGGGAGTTAGATCGGGCAAACTCAGTGATCATGGGGTGTCCCTAAAACGACACCTCATGATCACTGGTAGAAAAAGCTCTGGCTGTAAAGTAAATAATTCATTACTTTTATCTCATATAAAAAACTTCTTTTAATCCAAAAATATTAGTTAAACATAGCAACTTATATCAGGCGGCTAAATGTGGACCGCAACCTTGCAAACTTTGTTTTCTCTGAACACAAGGGACGCTGCAGCTTAAAGTGTAGGACTACTTATTCATATGCATACGTATGTATGTTTTATGTATATGTGTATATATGTTTATAGAGATAGCGTGTTAGATAGCAACGATGATTTAAGAGGCGTAAGACATCTTTAGATGTTTGGAAATATTTTGAAATGTTAATGGGATGAAAACGTGCGAAATGCTGTTTATGTGCAAATTTTATAACCCACACGCAAAGAAAAAGCATTTTGGAATATTGTTGTAGCAACATTACTATTTACTCTCTCATAATGTATATTGTTGCCGCTAGCGGCATATTATGGTTTTGAATATAGTTTAATTCTCTATAAATATACGAATGTTGAGATTTTCATATTTCTATTGTTATATTTATATAATTTTAAAATATGGTTATATGCAATAATAATGTTTAAAAAAATAATTTGAACGCAACAATAGGTTTTGTTATGTACAATAATACACTATTTTTGTATGCAATGTATGTATCTATAACACATATCCGTTAAACTAACTATTGTTGTTAAACATATCCATATATATTTTTATTTAATTTTTTCAATTTTAAAACAATCGGTTTATTTGTGTGTATACGTTTTATTTTATATTAACAATATTAAAAATAATGAAGACTAAATAAATATTTATTTATTGAATAAAATGATAATAAAATTAGAGAAGGTTTGTACACGAATTTATGTACATAGACAAATGCATGTGTATTTTTACAGATTTATTTGGCCAGAGGGAAAATTTATATGTACATCAAGCTTCCTGGAGCACCAAAATTGAACAAATTCACAAATTTGTAATCCATTTTTCAAAATATGAATTGGACTAAATATACCAAATAAATTACAAAAGTGTTGTTTTAATTCAATATGTTATGTCTGTCTTTATATTTATAGCTATTTGTTACATATAGTCACGTTCAACACTAGTACATGACAATAGAGTATAAAATTTTTCAAATATATTGGCAGGAGTGATAATATTATATGGTAAGACATGATAGCTAAATTTTTATTTCAACAATAAAAGTATTAGGCATAATACAAAAACTATAACTTTTACCAAATATATGGTTATATGTGTAATTTTGGTTTTTGGCTGTACTAAATTTTGTATATAAATTTCGGTTTGAAACCATATTATGTTGTTGCTTCAACCATATAATTCAACAATAGTATTTGGCCCTTAAAATATTGTCATATCAACCATATTTTTTCTTCTACGTGCAAAAACGAGCATATCCAAACATCAAAGAAGTAGAAAAATCAGCTAAAGTGTAAAGTGTAAGTGTAGCCTGTTGTCTCGAATGTGTTTAAAGCTTAAGTGTTGGGAAAACAACTTATATATACTAAGTTGCTCCTCTAACTTATATAAATATATATGTTTACTAACATCTACTTAAATTGTGTATTATTGCCAAAAGTAGCGCTTAACGATAATTTCTATAGTTTTCCCTGAAACCATCGAATATATCAATAGTGCTGACTGTCGATGTTCGAACATATGACTGAGTATGAGTTAGGTCTTCAAAAGTCATTTTCTGTTTGGAAGTTTCCTTAGCATAACCAAATACTGCACCCAACTAATAGACTACCACATAAACAAAGCAAACACTTTAAAATTATGGTTAGTGAGGACACAAACATCTGCACGTATTCGCTACATACAAGAACATGAACATTTTTTATCACAGCTGTGTTGGCGTCATATTCATGCTTACGAGTACGAGTATGTTCAAATCAGTGGCATGTGAGGACAGCGTGTAACGACAATAACTTTTGAATGTTCTAAGAGAATGAATGGGAAAAGCTATAAGTTTTTAGCCACCCGCACAAGTTTCATAAACCTTTAATATGTTTAAGAAACTAGTTTGATTGAGAGTTTGCACAATTTAATAATCCCTTATTTTTTCATGAATTATCAAAAAAGAAAAGTAAATATTTGAGAAACATTTAGACGCTTTAATAATAATTATATTTTGCCTTGTTTTTTCTCACACCTAAAAAAAAAAGAGAACACGAAACACACACACAATTCACATTTCATAAATTTCTTTTTATTCTCTTTGCAGGATAAAGGATAACATCGAACTGCTTTACCATTGTGCTACTACGGACATCTTTGGGCTGGTAGATAAACTAAAAATGAAATGGTTTAATTGACAAGAAGGGTGGTTTAAAACTTTTAAAATTAAATTCAAAAATTATTGTAACGGATGACTATTAAAATAGAATGTAACTGAAATTCTGAATACAATTTATTTTCATATAAAAAAATTAAATTAAGGAGAAAACTTATTTACATATGAATGTGTTTTTATAATTGGATAACATATGTTATATAAATGAAGGCTATAACTGAGAAGACGTAATGTAGAAATCAATTAAACAAAGTAATAAATATATCTTAATGCTGATTTTTCGAACCTGAACATCAGGAACGTCTTCATTTTAAGTATTACTTTTTATATTCAACTCCATTTCAGTAAAGGTTTTATATGCATAAATATATGGACTTATTTTCCTACTGATTTTATTTCTTACAATACTCGTTTGTTATGTTTGAAAGTGGTATATGTCCATGTGGAGCTAAGGAAATCGTTTATTTCTTCAAATAATTTTAGTAATTCTTATTTCACAATAACATTTAAAATGTTTATAAAATCACTCGACTTGATTAAATATTTTAAATCGACTCAAATACAAACCCTTAAATATCTCATGATATGAAAAAAGGGACTTATACCACTTTTAACATAAACATTTAGAGGCGTTCGCTATTAATTAATGCGAAAGACAAACGGCCGCAATACAACATGATAAAGTGATTTTGTAGCATGACAATGCTCGACCCAATCTTGCGAAAGTGGTGAAGACATATTTATAAACATTGAAATAGGAAGTCCTACCCCAGTCGCCTATTCTTCAAACGATGCTCTCTCAGACTTTCACATGTTCCGATCATTAACCGACCAGCGCTTCCGGTCTTGTGAAAAAGTAAAAAATTGGATCGATTTGTACGCTGCCCGAAAGATGCTTTTAATATAGAGGACTAAAAAAAAATCTAATTTAAAAATCTGTAAGCAATTTGGCTTGTTTCGGATTCTAAGCTCTTTCAAGCTGTCGAACGTTAACGTTCGCTTGCTGCATGAACGCTAAGGAAACTGATTTTTCTCCAACTTGTTACATTTAATATAAGAAATCAGATGATAACAATAATAATAAGGTAATATTATGTCAAAAGAAATTCTGGTAAGGGATTAAAAATTACTTTTTTTTCAGACAGAATACATGCGAACGTTAACAGTGGAAATGGTGAAACAGGATTTAAGATTTTTGAAGTAAGATATAGCCTGATGCGCATTAAAAGTTTGCATTGAATGATAGAAAAGGAAGGAATATAAACCAATTTTTTTCATTCTTTCTTTCTTCATTTCTTTCTCTTTTTCTTCCCTTTATTCTTTCATTCTTCCTTTCTTTCCTTCTTTCTTCCTTTCTTTTTTTCTTTCGTAATTTCTTTCCTCCTTTTTCGTGCTCTCATACTTCCTTCTTTTTTTTTTTACTTTCTTTCTTTCTTACTTTCTTACATCTTTGTTTCTTTCCTTCTTTTTTACTTTCTTTTTTCTCCTTCTTTCTTTTTTTCTTTCTCTACTTTCTTTCTTTCTTTCGTAATTTCAATCCTCCTTTCTTTTTTTCTTACCTTTTTCCGTTCATAATTTCTTTCTTTTTTACTTTCTTTCTTTCCTTCTTACTTTCTTTCTTTCTTATTTTTTCTCATACTTTTTTTCTTTTCTGTCATTCTTTCTTTGTTTCTTTGCTCTTTACTTTCTCTCTTATTCTCTTTGTTTCTCTTTTTTTCTTACTTTATTTTTTCTTTTTTACTTTCTTTCCGTCTTTTCTTTTTTCCTTTTTTCTTTCAACCATACTTTCTTTTTTTCTATCTTTCTTTCTTTGTTTCTTACTATCATTCTTTACTTCTTTCTTTCTCACTTTTTTTTCTTACTTCCATTCTACCTTCTTTCTTTCTTTCCATCTTTCTTCCTTTCTTTCTTTATTTCCTTCTTTCTTTCATAATTTCTTTCCTCCTCTTTTCTTCCTAAATTTCTCAAATGCGCTCTTTCTTACTTTCTTTCCTTCTTTCTTTTTTACTTTTTTTCTTTCTCTCTTTCCGAATTTCTATTCCCCTTTCTTTCTTACTTCCTTCCTTTCATACTTTCTTTCCTTCTTACTTTCTATCTTTTTTACTTTCTCTCATACTTTCTTTTTTTATTACTTTCTCTTTTTCTTTCTTTCTTATTTTCTTTCTCTTTTATTTACTTTTTTTCTTATTTATTTCTTTCTTACTTTCTTTTTTTCTATCTTTCTTTCTTTCTTAGGTTCTTACTTTTTTTTTCTTCTTTCTTTCTTTGTTTCTTACTTTCTTTCTTCATTTCTTTCCTCGTTTCTTTCTGTCTTACTTTATTTAATTCTTTAATATCTTAAATCTCTTAACAACTGCAGCATCTTTGCTATCCCAAGAAAAAACTTCTCACACAAAATTTCTCACCAGCAACCAGATTTTAAATCCTTTACTTCCATCCCGTCCAGTTTCACGGTCAATCAACTTTAAACTATAACCTTAAAGATCATTTTGTCCAGCCAGTTATAAGAAATGATACAAAACTTAACTCGTTCAGAAAGATTTTACAAACCAAGATGCTGAAAAAACGTTATTTATTTAGGGAAAAATTCACACAGAAATTTTTTTACAAAATAAAACAGTCTTGAGAAAACTGGACATTAAGTATAATATATGAGAAAAAAGACGTTCGAAAAGGATGCTGTTTCTGCCAAGTGAAAGGGTAGACAAGTTTTGAAAAGAAACCTGTTTACGTGCTGCTTAACGGCTACAAACACTAAGGCTTGGAAAGAGTTTGGTTTAAGGGGTGAAAATTTATTTATAGCATGATAGTTTTTTCACAAAAACATTATTTTATTTATATTTTTCTATGATTTACTAGAATACTGTATGATGATAATAACAGCACAGGACATTTGTTCGTAGTAAAAAAGAAAGAACAATACATATGTATCAATTTTTAAAAGATACAAGTTCTGTTAGTTTTTGAAAATTTTATGTAAAAAATATTTAATGTGCTGTTCATATCGGGTGGTTAAATTTCAAGGGCCGATGTTGAATGTGAACCACACCTAAACGCCAAGTTTTTTTCCGAATTTTATTTGACATTTCTCTATTTCAGACTTACTCAATTTGAACCATGGAGAGATACACAATCCAACAACGTATTAAAGTTATCCAGACTTATTATGAAAATGATGATCAATTTTCGAAGAAAATCATCTTCAGTGAGGAGGCACATTTTCACCTCAGTGGATTCATCAATAAACAGAATTGCCGCATTTGGGCGAATGAGAATCCAAGAGTGCACCCATATAGAGTGACTGTTTGGTGCGGTTTATGTGCTGGCGGCATCATCGGGCCGTATTTTTTCCAAAATGAGGCCGGTCAGGCAGTTACTGTGAATGGTGTTCGCTATCGTGAGATGATAACGAACTTTATATGGCCCGAATTGGAAGATATGGATGTAGACGATATGTGGTTTCAGCAGGACGGTGCCATTTGCCACACAGCTAACGAAACAATTGCTCTTTTGCGCAACAAATTCAATGGCCGTGTTATCTCACGTAATGGCGATGTCAATTGGCCGCCAAGATCATGTGATTTGACCCCTTGGACTTTTTTCTTTGGGGTTATTTGAAAGAAAAGGTGTACGTCGATAAGCCAGCAACAATTCAACAGCTAAAGGATGAGATAATTCGGCACATTAAAGGCATAGAACCTCCATTATGCCTCAGGGTCATCGAAAATTTGGACCATCGAATGGAGGTGTGCCGCCGTGGTCGCGGCGCCCATTTGGCCGATATTTTGTTTTATACATAATTGAATAATATCAATTTATCATAATAAAATAAAATTAAAATAATTTCCTAAATAGTTTGTGTTTTATTCAAAATCAACATCGGCCCTTGAAATTTAACCACCCGATATAAAAACGCTTACAGAAATTGTTTTCAAATATTTTAAATTGTTGAACTGTTAATGTGTAGTAGAACAATATGGCAACACTTGTAGCATTTGCTGTGAACACCAGCTAGCTCATTAATTACTTTACTCAATATAAAAAATTATGTATAAAAATCGGTGATAAAATGCGGATTGACTCGAATGGAAGTAAATTTTGTATATATAACAATCACCTTTCTTTAGAATCTTATCATCGAATTACACAATTACTTGTTAATTAATTTCCGAGCATCTCACGTTTCCAACTCACATATCAAATACACTTTAAATTTTATCTAGTGAAAGCCAATATCAACATCACCTTAACTACAATTTGTGGTCAATTTAACCAAATTTACGTATAGTTACATATTTTAAGCACACAACAATATTTATGTGCGTGTGTGTGTGCGAGTTTCATAAACACTAACACTTCCACCAATGCTGCCACGAATGATTTAGTTTATTATGCAAATAATGTTTTATTTTGCTGGACGGTAAATGAACCTGCATTCACCAAAACTTGAGTGCAAATCTCCTTTATTGCCAAGTACAAGAAAAAAGAAACACACTTTAAGGATATCCGAAAATACATTTAGTCGTGTGCTTGTGTATATGTGTCCTTAGTTATAAGCTGTGCATAAGTGTGAGTGTTGTGCTGCATATTTGTTTACATGTCGCCGTAGGAGGCGGCTGGTTATTGCTGCTGTTTATGCTGCATGAATATTTTATAAGTTTATGGTGATTTGGCTTAGTCTTTTTTGTGATATTGCTTACATAAAAAAAAAAAAATTCATATTTGTATTTATTAATCTGAGAAGAGAAAACTTGGCTACGAAGAAGAATTTTTTTTTTTCTATAAAAGTTTTATACCTTAAAAGCAGCTTTAATTTTAAAGAAATACTTTACAAGGCAGGTCAGATACAACCAGTGCTGCCAAGCGTAGGGATTTTTCCCTTTTTGTAGAGATTTATTTGTTTATTACCGGATGTAGTGAAAAAAGGACAGATTTTGTATGATTAGGTCTATTGTAGGGAACTTTTAAATAATCATGAATGCTTATTATTATAATATGGTTAATATTAATATACTATTATAATTTTATATATAATATATTAGGAAAACCAAATTATATTCGATGTATTTTCATCCAATTTATATAAAACATTTAAATTTAATAATAAGTCCCAATTACGTCAAAGTAATTAAAGTCGTACTCGTATTAAGACTGATGGGAGGGGAAAAAGCTAAACCGTGAAGGTTCGAATTCCGTATGCATTCTGAGAAGATTTAATGGAATAAACAACTGAGTTTTACACGTAGTTATACAATAAAAGTCGTACATTGATGAAACTAGTTTCAGCTGTGTTTTTTCCAACTCCTGCAAAGTTGCATTTATGTTAACGTTGTGATATTCTTACTTGCTCCATCACAAAACTCATATACCAGCTTGAGTTCGAATACAGACCGAGTCACTTAAAAGAATTTGAGTTATATTTTATATACTAATTTACTTTTTAGTAAAAAGTTCTACCTGTTTTAATTTACAATAAACATAAAAATCGTATTAAAATAATTATTTGCGCAAAATTTAAATGAAAAATTGCGTAGGGAAAAATACAGGGAAATATTTTTTTGATTGTAGGGAAAAATAACGATTTTTATGCGCTATGGTAGGGATTTCACCAAAAATCTGCTGGCAACACTGGATACAACCTAAATTTTTAGTTAAGCACAAAACTGCAGGAATTTTTGCTGAACTGCAAGAACAATATAAGATTTTGAAGGAATTGAACGATCAAAAAGTTTGAATAATTGAATCGGTTTTCTTACTTTACTAAAACCGGGTTTTTTATTATGTCCGTTTTTCGAATATCGAATAAACCGGTTTGTAATGCGGTTAACCGCGTATTTAATATATAAATGTTATATTTTTGTATATATTTTAGTTCCAAATATTAACGTAATTGAAGTATTTGTATGAGAGTGTATTGGGAGGTTTGAGGGTTCTTGAAGACCTGTAGCGGCAGTTTTGCTTATTGAAGGGGTCGTTTAAGTGAAAATGAGCCCTGTCGCTCCAAAAAATGGAGTCTACAGTGCGAAAATGCTCCAACATCGTTTCACAAAAATGTTTCTTAATGTTCTTAAACGATCTGAATTTGAAAAGGACGGAACTTCAGATCCTGTTTAAATTTTCATGAATAAATGATCCTGGAAGTTTCAGAGAGGCTGCTCTTTTCCGTATTGAAAGTCGTGGATTTTCACGTAAACTAATTTCAACCAGTTGAATTTTTTCGGGAGTCTTTGAAGAGCGACTGGGACTTGGACGAGTAATATTCATAGCTAAAACAGCGGAATCTCTGCAGCTACGAACGAATTAAATTTACACTCGATCCCTTAAAATTAAATGATGAGAATTTTTTTATCGAGAATAACTTTATGATGTAGATACAAATTGACTAATATTTCGATGGTGTTATGTTTACAAACAACTCTACTTATTGTATGACAGATACGATATATTTATCTCGACTACCACTTATCGCTGCAGGCTTCTATTGCAAAACGGTTGAAACAAAGTTGTGCACCGAATATAATTCTATAGCTTGATGCAAATATAAATAATTTTTTTATCTCCGGTTAATTATCCGTATAACAGGATTCAATAGTTTAGGTACACGTACCACGGCAGGAACACACACCGAATATGAAAAACTGGCTCTGAACCGGTTAGCGAACGTGTTCCGAATTTTTGCGAACTCCCAAAATCAAATTCAGTAATCCCCAAAATCTCCCCACTTCCCCGGAAGCAATGCGGCAACTTAAATTTTCGCTCTAGACAGTGCACGCAAAAACGCACACCGAATTGCGAGTTTTTTGGGAATTCCTAAAATCGCCTTGAGGAATTTCCAAAATCTCACCACTTCCCCGCTAGCAGCTGTCACTTAAATTTTCCCACTTAAGTGGCAACACTGTGCATATAATTGTATATACCTACATATACGACATGGGTTTCAAGAGTTGTAAACAAACAAATATACCAGCATGTTAAAAAAATACATTCCGTTTTTATAGGAAATAAAATAAGAGGATAGGTAATTTGAAATAACGACTAAAATTAATCTGCTTTATAAATAAACAGATACATGACAAAGAGAAAACACCAAAAGCGAAATGTCTTAATATTATCTTGTATGGTGCTTCTAGTACTAATGTTCAAAATTATATAGCTGGAATTCTCAAGTTTAATGGGGTGTTTATGGGACTCGAATGAGTAATACGTCTAGAAAATTTGTATGAAATACACTAAAAATATTGAGTATATTTCATACAAATTTTCTAGACGTATTACTCAATCGTGTCCCATAAACATCACATAAGTTCCAAACAAATTATCTTTTAAATCTTATAGCCACACGAACAAATATAAATAATATGTGATTATCTTTTCCACTGTCTTTAAATCAAGTCTTTTATTTAAGCAAAAAGTTGTTCACATGTTTGGTCTTGTTTATCTTAATAATAACCTAGGACTTTACTAATTAAGTTTTACCATCCCTGCTAAAATCATATCTCCAATGTCCCGATGAAAGTTTACGTAACCCATATACACAGCTAATATAACTAAAACCCCTTTAGTAGTTGTTGTTGGCTTGTGCTCGTATCACATTTAATATTTATGGTCTTTAATGTTGTTTAATGCAAAATAACCAATATACGACTAGAAATAGAAAAACGGAAAAAAAATTGCAACTTTTACATCACAAAATACGCAAGAAAAACAGTAATTGCTGGTGAGCAAGTAGCAGCAAAACCTTCTTGCAACCAACACCAAAAAGTCTGAGGGCTATAAGTTTCGTTTTTTTCCAAGCAAGACTCATACAGTAACAGGCAAAGAGCTTTTCTCGTTTTAATTTAAATAATAATTTTTTTCTTCTTTTACCACATTTTGATGTTGTTCTTGTTGATAAAGTAGAGAAAAAATATGTATGTAAGTTGCAAGTTGAGTCAAGAAAAACCAAAATATTGAACTATAATATTTTATCATAAATTGTTGTAAACAAATACGTGCTTGCACAAGCATGCTAATAAACTTTGCTAGTTTATTTTTCTAACAGCAATAGCAAAAAATAAAAAAAATATAAAAAAATAAAAAAAAAAAGATGGTGAAACTTGTGCTTTAGAAAAAAAAGAAAACTTTTTGGCCTCATAACTCATTACTTGGTTTATTAACTTTGTCGTTTCTCTAAAGTGTTTTACATGCTGGTAATTATGGATTTTTTTCTCTCTGCTTACTTTTTTGTTGTTTTTTTTTTTGTGTGTTTTAATTGTTGGTGTTATTGTTGTTGATGATGTTGCTCTATCTTCATGTTGATCTTTTTAAAGATGTACAAGCAAATTGTTGATACTTAAAGTTTATTGAAGTGTTGCGTCTGGATTTCATGATTTTTCATATTCTGTCTTTCTTTTATATCCTCTATGAAGTACCGATTAAAACACTTGTTTTTTCAAAACTCTTCATTACTTTTTATTGTTTGTGTAACAATTTCGTATACGAAAGGGTTAATGTCATCGTTTAGAAGGACCATCAATGAATTGTGTTTCTCTTTGGTATGAAAGCAAATTTGAGGTAAACAATTCTGCCGCACAATTCTAAGGAAAAATTCTTAATAAAATCTTATTATGAGATTAAGGGTGAATACTCATATGCATCATTCACGAAGCTCTTAAGTTGTATATAAATTCTTGCTAGTTCCCAGAAAGAACTCATCCTGGAAATATTTTTAACTAGTATAAATCATCAATAAGCGAAAGTTTTAGTTATAACGATATTAGCTAACTAGTTAGTTGTGAGCTCGAGTTCAACTTCAGGCAAGAATTATAATTAAACTTAATCTTAAAAATCTCTTCTTCTTGTTTCGAATTCACAACTAGTTTGTTAATATCGTTTTTTTAATTATTTTGAGCCCCAAGACACCGAAATGGGGGTTTTTTGGCTATCGAGTAATACACTGTTCAGACGTACAACATTATTGAGAGTATCGCAATCAGCAGCTCAATATTCCCTAAAAAAAATTCAACTAAATTATTTAACAATTAGTAGAAGATAGTTAAAAAATTTAGTAACATTTGAAAATCGCAGCTGTGTTTAGTGAACTAAACTATTCACAATAAAAATTCGCATGTCAACAAAAATTTAATTAATTCACAATAGCGTGTTCATATATGTAATTTTAATTGAGTCAATTTTCGGTTGATTGATATTATTTTACCTGTTCATGCCTACAAAATTTAACTCACTCAATTAGCATTTGACAGCTGGAAAAAACAGACATATTTATTTTGGCTGTGAAAATTTGTATTTGTCACCTTATAACAATGGAAAAAACTCATCTTTTAAAAAAAGTTTATTATTATATAATAAAAACATATTGTATATACTGATAAACGAATAGTTCTCCTCAACGTCGATAACACATACCATCAATGCTTTCAAACACAGCTCGTTGAATAGATTGTGAAATTGATTTGCATCAGCACCTGCCTTCTCGGCCTAATATAATGATGGACGAACTCAACGGGGTGAATTATTCATGACTCACCAGTGCCCCTGTGAGTTGCCAGGCTTACACAGGTCGCAACTTTGCACAACAGGTTTGTAGCCCTATAGACGAACCCCTTGCTTAAGAGTTCATGCCATCTTATCCCTCCTGTATGCAATTCCCCGGCAGTCAACGGATGACAAGACTTAATGAGTTAGTAGAGCGAAGTTCACATGTTTAACTAATACCCCTGGTTCCTTACAGTATAGATATCTATTGCAAGATAACAGGCCCTAGAGTGTTATTAGTCTCCGAAAACCGGCATGCCCCAAAATCATCAGAGAAACTAAGTACATCTTCCTGGGATTTTAAGTTTAAACCACGGCCAGAACGTTTCAGCCAAGGCAGGCACCGCAACCATGATTAGCACCAAGAGATCTGCAAGCAGAATCTCCCGGGGACTTTGCTGATCCCCCTTCTGCCAATTTTAACCCTTGATAAGGGTTTCGGAAGTCAAGTACAACATAAATCATGCCGCTTTTTAGAGTTTGATTAGCTACAACAAACGAAGGACTTCTTCCCCTATATACACCAGAAAGCCATGATTTGATGTACGGCAAAGAAAAACGTGCTCCCCGGTGGGAGATCTTGTTAAACAATTGGATATATCACCATTTGTACTTTGGTGGACCTTTGAAAAATGGTACCATTTTGAAGGAGATCCACTATATACTTCCATTGCTGCCTTTTCTGCAAAAATGTCGTTTTTAATAAAAATTTGCAGATGTTTAGTTTAGAACGCCTGTACGTTATTGTTATGTTGGTACACATGTCTGTTATTCGAGTATATGTTGGCAATATCAGACATTTCGGACTGCCAGTTTGTTTTTGACAGATAAAAAGGTTAGTCGTGCTTTGATGTACTTATCTATTTTTTTTTTTTTTACTAAAATTATTAAACTTTGAGCAAAAACAACGTCGCGTGGTCATCGCTCGGAAGCTTTTGAACATTGTCAACGACGATGCAGATTTCCTCAAAACGGTCATAACTGGTGACGAATCATGGTTGTATGGCTATAACATTGAAATCAAAGCCCAAACATAACAATAGAAGCGTCCAGAAGAGAAAAAAGCACGTCAAGCTCGCTCAAATGTAAATGTTTCGCTCACTGTTTTCTTCGACTGCAATGGCGTGATGCATGATTAATTCTTGCCACAAGGTCGTACGGTCAATAAGGAATACTACCTTGAAATTATGCGCCATTTGCGCGAAGTAATTCGTCAGAAATGCACAGAATTGTGGAAAAAACAATCATGGATTTTGCACCATGATAACGCACCAGCTCACACACACATCGATGCTTTTGCATAAATTTTTGCCCAAAAACAAAATCGTTATCATGGCCTCAGCAATCGTATTAACCGGATAGAAAAATCGAAACAGGGGAACCAGATAGTTCTTGATGAATAAACGAATACTTTTTGAAAAAGACTTAAAACAGCGGCTATGTTTGATCAGTGTAGTATGTATGTAAATACCTGCGCTGTGTGAAATTTTTAAATTTTACTTGCACGTCCCTGGGCCCGTACGAATAGTCATTGCAATCAAGCTCATCTACCATCTCTGCATAAATATGGCCATATTTGCGGTGTCGACACAGGTCATCCATTTTGCTCGGCTACATAAGAGCTGCTTAACTAGCCTCACTCCAACCCATTCGTTCTTAGTTTTGTCTACCGATTATTTTTAAATAAATGGATTATATTTGCTGTTTATTATAAATTAAACTTTAATAAACTTAGAATCAATTTGACACGTAACTTTTTTTTTTACTTTTTGACATTTGAGCTGCTATTGTGAATGATTTGGTGTACTGAACATATCTGAAACAATGTTTTATTTCAAACCCCGCTCAATTTTATAGCAATTTTTCAATAGCTTAATTTACTTTTTGTATGGCATATTGAGCTCAATTAGTTTGTTAATTGAAGTAATCTCAATAATTATGTATGTCTGGACATGCTATTATTTGTTTTACAAATATTTTTAGAACTTATAAATTTTTTTAGGTAGTGCCATTTTGGAATTAAAAGTCAATCACAGTAACTGCGTCCACTACATGTTTGTAGTTGCATTATATAGTAACAATCTCTAATATTAAAACAGGAATTTTCTCCATTTTTCTAAATATATAAACTCAAAAAAATATATATATTTTTGTTTCCAACTATAAAATGCTAATTGAGTAAGCAAAATTTTGTATGTATGAACAGCAATACAATATTGTTCAATAATCGAATACTGTCTCACATGTCTGAACACGATATAACGCACGCCACCTTCAGATCTTCACCATTTTGTGCATAAGCAAAATGCTGGCTGTAGTCTGTACATATGTATGTATCACTTATAAAAGTCGTACCTATACTAAATTTATATATAAACAAGAATAGGAAATTCTTGTATATATATAAATTTAGTATAGGTAGCATTCAAATACGTCGCCAATTAATATCTTCAGTTGGCCAAACACATTTCTATAACCAACACTTTTTTATGAGACCATTCCAACACATCTATGCATCAGAATATGACAACAAACAAAGTTAGAGGAGCAGTACCAACTTAAAAAAAAAAAAATTAAGAAAAGCTAAAGTTTTTGCATAATTGCTAATATTTTATGCATATAAATTGTAGTTTAAACAAATAACAGAAAGAAGCAAATAAGTGAGCACAAAAATCTAAAAGAATCATTTATAAGTCAACAATATCGTCAGTTCGTAAAATTTTCCGTATTTCGAATCGACAAATAAGTTTTCAATTTTCAAGGCAATCTCCAAAGAAAACGAATATAAAAGAATCACTTGCGAATACAATTTGTTTGTGTCTAGCTCACTCTTGTTCATTCGAATGTATTTATTTATTTGAATTGATTTTTGACACATTGTTCGCATTGTATAAAGATAGAAAAACTCACATCATTTTCTGGTTTGTACATTTTGTGCATCGGGGTTTTAGTTCAAGTTTTTTCTATCTTATGTGTTTTCTTAAGAAGAATGAATATAGATAGAGAATAATTAAATGGCTCGGTGGCTGAGTAGTTAAAGCAGCAGATCATGATACGTCATGACCCGAGTTCAAATCCCAATGGGTGCTGATGAGTAGTGTAGCGACTACTAAACAGCTAGTTGTCCCCCAGCTAAAGATTTGATTATTAGTTTTATTGTCTTCTTTAATCACAGCAAATTTGTATTGTAAAACATTCTTCTTACGAAAAAACTTAAGAAAGAAAAAACTTGAACTAAAACCCGATGTACAAACCAAAAATCTAATTTATAAATTATAAAAAGTTCAAAAGAATTCAATAAATTAAATCATTTCCTTTCACTTACGTTGCAAACGCAAGCAGTCTGTCGAGATTGGTAAACTGGCTGCTCAATAAAAAAATTTTAAGATTTGTATTGAACAAAAGTAATTCAGTTAAGGCGCTGCTTTAAAATATTAAAAAGTATATTTTTATTCCTAAGTCCCAATTTTCACGAGGCAATTTTAGTTGCGCAATTCTTGAGTTTGTGGACAAAAATGAGAGGAAAGAGTGGGGAGTGTAAAAATGAGTACAGACTTGCTCGTACTCGGAAAGTCGTTTTGTGCTATCATTCGTAATATCAGAAATTTTACATTTTCTTTCATTTGTGTTTCTTTTATGTATTGATATGTTGTCCGTGATGAAAGTAATATTGGCGCGAAATTGCGATATTTTAATTCATTTGAAAAAAAAATTTTTTTTAAATATTGTGGACAATTTCAAAAAATATAGCAGTATTAATTTAGAAGAAGTGAAAATTAAATGGAAAGATTTGAGAATGCAGTACATGCACGATTAAGAAAGTGTAAGCAATAGAAAACGAAAATTGCTCAAGTAAAATTGCTGTGTCTGAACATAAAAGCAAGTTGAAATGAAAATTTGATAAGAATTGCGCAACTAAAATTGCCTCGTGAAAATTGGGACTAAGTATTCAGCTTGTTCATATCAGCTTCCTGTACAAATAATAATCGCGTTGTGAGAAATGATATCGCGTTCTGAGAAAACGGCGCCATACAGGGATGAATTCTCTCAAAGAATGATTTAGTATACGATTTTTTTTATATTACATTTCAGCAGTTTTTTTGGTAGCAAAGGGGGTTTTTATTATTTAATGTGTTTAAATTATTATTTAATGTATCAATTATTTTTCTGCAAAACTAAATTCTTTTTATTCTAACTACACTGAAAAAATTTTTTTCAAAAATTCTCAGAATTTTGACATTACTTTTATGCATTTTTTCATTATTTTTCAACCATTGTAATATCATAGAAATAATGAAACAAATTTCATTAGATTATTTTACTAAAAACCTTCATAAAAGTAATGAAACATTTTAATAAGAAACATGACTTATTTTCATTAAAAGAATGAAAGACAAATCATATGATTAGTGAAATAATTTCTCTAGATCAAAGAATCAATTTCATAAAGCACATGAAAACTGTACATTAAATTAATGAAAAAGTAACATTTATTTAATGAAATAACTTCTTTGTATTAATGTAATATATGTAAGTAAAATATGAAACTCCTTCATAAGGTCAATGAAGTTATTTCATTTATCTAATTTTATTATTCATTGAGCACCTGAAAAATTTACATTAAATTAACGAAATAGTTACATTTGTTCAATGAAATAATATCATAACACACATTAATAAAATATGTTTACAAATATACGTTATAAGATCAATGGACTTATTTCATTTATTCATTGATACTTTATTTCATTACACAAACAATACTAATCCTTGCTTTTGTGAAATTGTAGCTAATTATGATAAAAGAAAATGTTGAACAAGTATTCACCAAATAAAACAGATTTTATTACTGCAAATGACTTCAATACACTGGTATTTAAATTTTTTAAACTATTATAATGCTGATTTGAGTACATGCACATATGTACCCACATACCCAAGTTCGGTAACCAGAAATTTATTTGTCATTGATCTAATGAATTCTATTTCATTGTAATTATGAAACTCATAAAACTTTCATTTTAATAAAAACAAGTTGTTATATTTTAAATGTAGCTTAAGATTAATAAATGCCCATTAATATATCTTACCTAAATTCAAAGAATTTAAAAAAAAAGGTTTAATTTTGTTGTAGTCATAAATCCAATGGTTTTTTCAAATGAAACTATGAAACTTAATGAAACCATTCTGATGGAACTATTTCATAATATATATGAAGTTTCATGCATATTGTGAAAAGTTTTCATTGGATTAATGAAAAATATTTAATGAAACAGTTTCATTAAATATATGACGCATAATTCTTTCAGTGTACATTTGCAATTTCTAAAGCTTTTTTAGTATAACATGTGTTGGTTCTATGCTGATGAATCGCAGTGTCCATATCGCAAATTTTTGGTTACTGTTGAAAACTTTTGTAAGGTTTTAGTTATGAGTTTCAAAAAATAATTTCAGTTCTTTTTTTCTTCTCTAATTAATCCGTTTATTTTTATTAAACCATTTACTTATTTTATAACAGCATACGTTATGTTTATTAAGCCAAAAACCTTTGAAGCCAATTAAAATCCGAATTGGACTTAGTTTTACTGCTCTCTCAGTTTTTGCCTCTACTGTACATGTTTTGATTGCGCTTATTTTTGAGAGTCTAATTTATAAATAAAGTTCTTCTTGAGTTTTTTTTTCATTCATCTTTTTCACTCTGTTTCATTGCTTTTCATCTACATGTTGCTACATGTTGAAAGTTAACTTTAAAAACCAAAGGAAGTTAACTACTGAAATTAGTTAAAGTGTGCAAAAGTTGATGAAAATTGCTCAAGAGTGCAGGCAGGGACGGTGGGAGACAGTGAACACGTTACAAGAACAAATATGTTTAATATGAAATTTGCATATATAAAATAACAAATTATTTCCAGAGTTCCTGCAAAATATTTGGTTTTATAAATTCTGGTTGCAGTGTTATTTTTAATACATAGTTTTAATGGTTTTTTGTGAATGTTATTTATATTTAAGCAAGATAATTTAAAAACAGAAACAAAATTTTAATATCAAAATGATGTCATGTTAAATTAACAGGAATTATATAACGAATTGCAACCAAGACTTGACGTATAATATGGTTTTGTGGTAGAAATTAATCATCCATATTCCAAGAGGCGTCAATTTCGTCGCATCAAAACAGCATTATACATTTTTTTTATTGAAAAATTCCTAATCTATTCTTTGTTAGACCTTCGATATTTCATAGACCTAAATTATAGAAAGACACTGTCGAAAATATTTAATCGTTGTAAATAAATGGCAAATTATTTACGTTGTAGTGTCATAAATAATAATACACGAATCATCTTATTCTATAGCATAGTATAGTCAGCCTACAATAATAACGATATTCGTTAAGTTAGGTTAAATAAACTCTTCAATAAAAGAGACAGTTGAGACTGAACACTAAGAAAACCAACAAACGACTTTTATTTAATCGCTACGATATGTCTTCGATAACGCCACACAGTGTTGTGACCCATAGACAAAAATCAGAAAAAAAGAAGTCTTATATAGTAAATAAAAATATCTAGAGTGACAGATAACAATACAATTGAAATAAATTTTATATAGTTTTTTAGGTTGGCAATACCCGCCATTATAGATTGTCAGTTTGTTTATGACAGATAAAAAGGTCAGTCGTGTTTTTTTTTTTTTTTTTGTGTGCTGTTTGAGTTTGTACTAAATTTTGAGCAAAAACAACTTCACATGAATATCGCTCAATAGCTCTTGAACATCGTCTACGACGATCTAGATTTCGTCAAAAAGGTCATAACCGGTAACGAATCATGGGTGTATGGCTATAACATTGAAACTAAAACCCAATCATCGCAATGGAAGCGTCGAAAAGCTCGAAAAAAGCACCTCAATTCGGACTGTTTTCTCTGACTGCAATGGCGTGGTGCATCATGAATTCTTACCACATGGTCGTACAGTCATACTACCTTCTGTGTGTTCCGCTGGTAACTGACGAGTTCTCTAAGTATGCCACAAGGTATATCAGTAAACTGGAACTTCACCCAAATCCTCTTGCACGCAACATACTTAATTTTGGCGGCCACTCTCGGTTGAGAAGAAGAGATACCCTGGCCACCATCAGAACGTTAAATAGGTGATTCTACCGATATTATTCGCGCGAAATGAAACTCTTTTGTCTAGCAGTGGCTGGACTTAAATAACTTTTGTATTTAGTATTAAGATTTGAATACTTATTGTTAGTTCATATTTTGAAGACTTAATAAATAAATGAATGACAAAAAAAAAAAAAAAAAATACTACCTTGAAGTTATGCGCCGTTTGCGCGAAGTAATTCGTCTGGAACGCACAGAATTGTGGAAAAAAAATCATGGATTTGGCACCATAATAACGCACCACATCACACATCGATGCTTGTGCGTGAGTTTTTGGCCAAAACAAAATTCTTATCGTGCCTCAACCATCGTATTCACCGTACTTGCTCCCCGCTGACTCTTTCTTCTTCTCAAAACTGAAGACACCGATGAAAAGAAAGCGTTTTGCTACGGTTGAGGAGTTAAAAGAAAAATCGAAACAGGATCTGTTGGCGATAAAAAAACGCGTGTTTCAGAAGTGTTTCGAGGATTGGAAAAAACGCTGGCATAAGTGTATTATATCTGAGCGGGATTAATTTGAAGGGGACAAGAAAGTTATTGATAAATAAATAAATACTTTTTGAAAAAATTTTAAATAACGGTTATTTTTTTATCAGCCCTCGTATATATTAGGACCTAGAGTCCCTGCATCGATCACAATAAAAATTACCTCACAAGTTACTAGCATGAGATGTAAGAATTCTACGAATTTTTACGACCTTCTGTGAAGATATGTAGCCAACATATGCTACGTATGGGAGGTAGGCGTGTTCTTTGTCCAATTTTTTTCAACAAATTTAATTTTTTTTTAATATCGTAGTGTACCATATATGATCGCAGGAGGACTATAGTCTTGAGGAGTCTTTCCGGCATACTTTAATGGTTCTTTGTTCTTTAAGAACGCTGTATGAACCATTGGTGGATGTGTAAGTCTCACGGGCTGCATATCTACCTTAGGCAACACAACGGGACCAAGAAAGGACCCAAGTGGGATGGCAGCCTAACCTAGTATTGTGCCAATTTTAAAAAATCTGTGACCACTTCTTCTATTTTTGACCCATCGCTATATGAGATCAAAGCACTATTAACGGTAATTCGATTTAGTACGAAAATTGAAGTTGCCTATTGTTTCCAGGGATGTTGTGGACTCTGGCGATTCCTGAAGCTGATTTTGGGAATACCAAAAATACGCCTTTTGGAATTTGGGAATATACGTTTTTATAAACAACTGTACTAATATAAACAGCAAATTTTTTCGATATTGTTTAGCTTTATTTATCTAATCGAACTATTTATTAAAAACTGAACAACATCTAAGTTAAAATCATACTATATCTCTGCACCCGTTTTTGAGCATTCTTGTCGATGTTTATAAGCAAATCTTAAAGAAGTATTAAAGTATATTTTTCTTTACTTCGACATAAAAAAAAATTATACTGCGCAAGACTACAAAAACGTTATTATATTTAGCAAAAATTGCTAACCTCTTAATTGATTTTTAAAATGGCGTTGAAGGAAAACCAGTTCCATAGCAACGCCACTGTCTCTTAAACAACCAGCATATCTCAACATAAAAAATGTATGTATGTTTGTGTGTATGTGTGAGTGTGTATTAAAAAAAGAAAACTTAATACAACTGCTTGATCAAGTTGCACCAAAAATCTATATTACTGTTCTTTCTTTTTTTAAGCACAAATTATTTCCTTGTACGCTTGTAAATGTGTTTCATAAAATAAAAGTTTGCAAAACTCATCTAAAAAATGCATACAATTATAAATAATGAACTGTAAACCAGCAGTAACAACAGCAACAACAACAACTACAACTACAACAGTTGCAGTAAAAATTGAAAGGATGATATAAGTTTATAGGCAATCACAACTATAAACATGCTCTTACCCAGCCACATGACTACTTATCCAAGCAAGAAAGGAGATGACTGACATACATAAGAAAAGACATCATCAAAATTCATGTTTGCAGCAACAAAAAGTCGAGTGCGATGATGCGAGATAAACGTAGACTAAGGTTTCATGTGAAAAATTATCATTTTCAAAGAAGTTCTCTTTAATCACGAAAGCAATAAAGTTTCAAAAATCACAATACAAAAAGATTGTCATTTGTAGTTTTAGTGCGAAAGAAATTTGATACCAAGAACACATGACATGTGAATTGCCAGGAGTCTGATTAAAATCATCCTGCGATGCTTTAAATAAGACTTTTAAATTTGAAATTTTTACATATTATAGGATTTAGTCAATTAATTTAATCTGTTAAAGTTTCATGAATTGACAGTTTTGTTGGCACGTACATACAGCGTGACCGCCGGGAAGCTATACTACTCACAGTAATTGCACTATAATCCTGGCTGTATGCGATGTGGTACCATCTTGTTAATAACACATGTTAATCAAGCCCAACGCTTGTCGTTGTGGCGTCAAAAAGTTTTAAATCATATCACGATATCGCTCCCCATGCACAGTTACCGTTACACCGTTTTATTTTTACAAGAAGTAAGGTCCATTGATTATACCTTACCAAATTGCATAGCAGACTGTCACTTTTAATGGATGCAATCCATTAAAAGTGAATGATGAATAGTTTAAAAGGTTTCCATTCCCCAGCAACTTAAAAAATGTATGTATGGTTGTGTGTATGTGTGAGTGTGTATTAAAAAAAGAAAACTTAATACAACTGCTGTTTATTCAAATAACAGTTCAAATGAAAATGTGCCTCGTCCCTAATTATGTTTTCATGAAATTCAAGAAGCTCTTGTGTCAACCGAAACAAATGAAGATCCTTACCCAGCTCCTGCGCACAGTTTCGAATTGAGGGTGATGGCTTGTTTTGAATACTTTCTTGAGCGGCAGTAACGTTTTCAGCCGATATTGCATCACGTTGTTTTTTATGCTTGGGCCTATCATCTACTGATCTTCTGTTTTTTTTTTTTTTTTTTTTTTTTTTTTTTTTTTTTTTTTTTTTTTAATAGGACCAGTACTCAGGGGATGACCCCTACATATGCAGTGCATTGTACCAGAACTAGGAAAATAGGTTGTGAGGAGGGGGAAAGAGGGAGTAGTGCTTGTGCAGATTTGTCTTGAACTTTCCAACGTTATAACAGGCAGGAAACACGTCTGCAGGCAACTTGTTCCACAAACGAAACGGCTGAAAAACGAATTCTCTCTGTAATGCGTAGTACGATTCCCCGGGCAATCAACCACAAATGGATGAGCTCTGGACGATGAACGCGTGGTACGTAAAAATGTGCGCGTTTCGGGAACAAGATCCCTAATCTCGTCAGAGCAAAAGCCATTATAGTAACGATAGAACAGAGTAACGCACCCCACACTGCGTCGATGCTCCAGTGAGTCAATAGAGTTGGATACCCTACTGTCACCGATAAGCTTCTTCGCCCTCTCCTGCACACGGTCGAGTAACCTCAAAATAGACTTTGAGGCACCGGCCCAAACATGAGAGTTGTATTCCATTTTCGGTCGGATGTAGGTATTATTTACTACACGATAAAAAGTGCAGTTTGCCAATTATTTCTCCCAAAAAAATCACGTAGCTTTCTCATCGTACATACATACACAGTAATCAATGATTGATATTGATATAATGTTTTAACGATTAAAACACGTTGGCTTATCGAATATTTTTCCACAATAAATATGCCATGTGTCTACTCCACGACTGCCAAGTATGATTTGTCAACACTAATGTTTACTAAAATTGGGGCAAAACAAAGTATTATACCTCCCAGGCTTACACCCGGTACTACATATTATATAATATGTATTATGTATTATATATTATATATTATATATTATATATTATATATTATATATTATATATTATATATTATATATTATATATTATATATTATATATTATATATTATATATTATATATTATATATTATGTATTATATATTATATATTATATATTATATTATATATTATATACTATATATTATATATTACTTATTATATATTACGTATTATATATTTTATATTATATATTATTTATTATATATTACGTATTATATATTCTATATTATATATTATATGTTATATATTATGTCGATATTGAAGCTTGGGAAAAAAACGTTTTTTTTTCCAAAAACCATTTATTTCTCAACATAGTTTCGTTTTAGCTCAATACACTTAGTAAAACGATATTCCAACTTTTTTATTCCACCTGAATAATACGATTTTTGGACCCCCTCAAAATACGCGGTAGTTCCGGTAATCACTTCTTCGTTTGAGATGAATATTTTTCCTACAAGCCATTTTTTCAAGTTTGGCAACAAGAAAAAGTCACTAGGAGTTAAATCTGGACTATAAGGTGGATGATCAACCAACTCGACTTGTATTTCACATAATTTTAACACCGTATCTGTGAAGTGGCCTGTCGGACTCTATTTTGTTCGACACTGAGCAAATGCAGCACCCATCTTGTCAAAAGCTTTTTCATAAGCAAATATTCATGCAAAATTTTGAACACACACGTTCATATGATATGACTACCATTACAACAATCTCACGTAACTTGACTTAGCAATCAATCAGAACGATATCAAGGATTTTCTAGATAATTTCTTCAGTAACCACCTCTTTGGCCTTCCTGATAATGATATTGTTTGCAGATTCACCGTAATGTTTATCGAGCTTTCTTTTTTTGTTTCTTTTGCCATTTTCTCTTTCAAATAATAGTGTTTAATCACTGAACGAAATTCACTTTTTTTCATTTTTCAAGAAACACAAAAGCTTTTTACTTCAAACGACTACAACAATTAAACTAATCGATGAATTTGGGTGAAATTTTAACAGCTGACGTTTGACAGATCGCAATATTAAGAAATGAATGTGTTTGTGCGGCCATCTAGCGCTATCTAGTTTCAATATCAATCCGTCTTCGTAACTATTCCGAAGCAAAATGTATTTAAAAGACTCAACTTTAAACTTTAATATACACTTGTATCTTGTCAGTATTAAATTATTAATTTTTCACTTAAAGGATGTCTTATAAATTTCCAAAACAAAATCCAAGACAGAAATTTTAATTGAAAAGTTTAATTTACAAAAAAAAAAAATAAATAAATAAATAAAAATAAACTTGAAAAAAGACAAATGCAGACATAGAAAAAATATTTGAAATAAAAAGATAAAGTAGATAAGTAAATGCTTGGAATTACAGTGCAACACAAGTTACTGTATACAGAAGAAAACTATGGCACCTTTAACCAGCGGTCTAATCACCGAATACGATATTGAATTAACTATCGTACACAGAACAAGTTATAGTAAAAATAAAATCAACAAAATTTTCGCCTGAAAAAATAATTTGTATGCATATACATATATATCAAAAATATATCCTTGGATATCGTATTTTGTTGTTGTTGTTTCAAAAAATAGTTGTTTTCGACCAATAATTGTTTTTACTAAACTTTTGTTTAAATCCACGAATTCCTTTACAGGTCCGAATTCAAACAAATTATTAAATGATTTAACGAATTTCGTTTTCGAACACAAAAAAAATTTTTCTGTGTATCGAATAACATTAAAAAACATATAGATAACGGTGACCGAAACGTATCAGTTCGCGTCTTAAACAAAATGTAATAGATTTCCTAATACAGATTTTTTGTAAACATAAAATATAAAATTATAAGTTTATAAGAAAGGAGATGTTTTAATTAAAAAATGTTTTTGTTCGAAAAATTTCATTTTCCCCAGTGTGTCTCTGCACAAACAAGTATTAAAAACTCTAAAATATTTCTGTTATAAAATGAACACAAACCCAAGAATCTTGGGTTGTTTTTTGTCTTTTAAAAGTCCTTAAAATATTTTGGTAGTATATCTTATTGTGTTGCTGTTGTTGTCTTAAAATCCTCTGTGAAATAAAAGAAGAAAATTAAAACGACAAGATTGCAGACAAAAATTGTTTGTTAAGGCAGTGGTAAAAGGAAAAGAAAGAAAAGTTTAATAAATATAAACTGGCAAACAACTCCGAATTTACAAATACCCTAAAATGATGTTTCATTTTATAAGAGAAAGAAAACTATATCGCTCCCTTATTGCAACATAGTTATAACTTAAAAAAGCTTGTTTCGACAAAAACACATTTCAAATTTTTAGTTTCAATACAAGTCTAGGAAAAATTTGTAGAAAATATATCCTAAAGGAAACAGTTTAAAAGTAATTTGAATAAATTTTTGGCACAATATAAAAGGTAGTACTGTTAACGATTCTGCATTGTTAGCTCGAAAAGCTAATTTTTTGAGATATGACTATATCGCGAGTGATATATTCCAGACTGATGAAAACAAACCGTTGAAATGAAATTATATGTTTTAGAAATATACCAAGGCGAATTGATTATTAGGCGGATGCATCGGCGAATTCAGGCAAATTTCTTATCACTTTACCTTTACCTGCTTTTTCCTGCCTTCAGACCCACACGAAAAAAATAAATTACCAACAATGCACGTATTTCTTATCAGCAACTTTTGACAGTTGAGGGTGAAAATTCGCCACTTACACAAACAAAACACCTGTTGTTTTTTTTAGTGTTGGAAAGCGACTACTTTTTTTTATTGTATTATGAATTTTACTAGCACCCAGGAACTGTAGTGCAATTCACTAACATAACAATTCAGAGCATAACTTAACGCGAGCTATTGTGGTTTGCACTAACGCTTATGTAATTCACTAACTTATTCTTAACACCTCTGGTTGTATATTAAAAAAATTTGAAATAATATGGCAGCTTTGTTAAAAATAAAGAAAACCACAAAGAGAAAAAAAACAAACAAATTTGCAAATAATTTCATGTTTAGGGTAAGTAAAACTATTTATATGTTTATTATTTAAACTATTTTGATAAATAAGATAAGTTCTTCTTAAGGAGAACACGCCGACCGACTGTTGGAGTCTTCCAACAAGTCGTATGCCAAATACTGTGAAGTTATTTTAATAGAAATTTTAACGACATTGTTGTTAAGATAAACACCACAAAAATAATTGGTGTTTAGTTAACACTAATCAGTCAGGTTATAAAAACAGCTGATTTAAAACGAAGACAAATAGTGTTAAAAACTGTTATAGAATCGCAAAAACACCAACGCTAGTGTTAATTTCTCTAAACGTATTTTATTAGCATTAAAACAGGTTTGTCAATTGCACTACTGATCGCTACTCATGTAATGCATTGTCCCGGAACTGGCACAGTTCGTAATGGAAAACAGAGGCAACACAATAGTAATTGTGGATATATGACTTAAATTTTGCTATATTAAAAGAACTGTGCGGATATAAAACGAATTTTTATTTTCTTGTGCGGTTTACTGTTTAATTGGATTTATACGTTTTAATGAAAAAAACACATAAAGCAAGAACTTATAATAAATATTGTATATGGTTGACACGACAATATTCTTAGGGCAACATACTATTGTTTACTAATGTGATTATTGCTGATCATAGTATTTTGTTAAAATTTATCTGCCTCATCATAGTTTTGTAAGAAAAGTATAAATATCTTTACTATATTTTGGTTCAACATTGTTATTATTATAAGCAACCACCGTATTAATAAAAGTTACCATGCCAACTATACTTCAGTTATAATTAACCATAATACTATTACAGTATTAATGAAAGTTGCATATGGCATATTTATGTTATTTGCACTAAACAGCCTTTCAGAAACAGCCTTATTTGCATAACAACATATTTGTATCGTAACTCACCATATTTGTAAAAATGACAACATTGCTTGATAAATGGTACTATAATATTTATTTACAACTATTTATGTATAATATTTAATTAATATGAAAATATTTAGTGCCAACAATTTTAATAAAATTATTAAATTAAAATCAATTTATGACAAAAAATCCTATTGCCAAATTGCCAAATGATTTCGATCTCAATGGGTTTAAATAATTGTTGGAGGAAACAAAAAGAAATTATTAAGCATTTTTTCAATAACTGCATATTTGAAAATTGTATATATAACCATATTAATGTCATTGGATGTTATATAGTATGGTTGTTCAGCACAGTAGTTTTCTTAGTCAGTGTAATCTATATGGCTGTTGCCATAGTACAGGTTGGGCACAAACATAATATGGTTGCCTGAAAATATGGTTGCCTAAGCCATAGTATTGTTGATTACGATACATACAAATATGCATTTAGGAGAGTAAGTAGAAGCACATGGGTAATAAGAGAGTAAAAATACTTTTGATTCACAAAAGCAAAGTTGTAGTAGATAGGGCGATACTACATTTCATTGCTACACTACAGTGGCATTTTACAAATGATATGAAAATTTTAAAGCTATTAAAGAAAGAAATAAGTCTTAAATATTTTAATATCACAGTTAAATCTCGTATACATCGCAGAAGAAAATGTAGGAAAGTATCCCCAAACTGGAGCCAATTAAAGAAGGGAATGGATCAACCTTTTCAATGGGGTTGTCAAGACTGCTTGAGTAGTGTTCTGTCTCTCGTCGTGTGCACATGTCTTTTGTTACTGCTGTCCGTATTTTCTATATGTGTACGTTCATTAATTAAATTCATATAAAACCAAATTGCACCGTAATAGGTCGTAAGCTGTGCACACGTGTTTATTTTTCTTTCTCTATTTTTTCCCCATTGTCCGTATTTTCTATTTACATACATATGTTCATTAGTAACTCCGAATGACATCAAAGTGCACCGGAATAGGTAGCAGTATGTGTACACGCGTTTCTTTTTGTTTTTTTTTTTTTTTTTTTGTTTCTTCTTTCACCGTTGTCCGCGTTTCTTTATATGCACAATATTAATTTCTTCTGAATGTACTTCATTACCTTGTAGCGTGGAAGGTGTTGGACTAAATTTTGCTAGTCTGAGCAGTGTCGAAGGTATATACACTGGGCACTGATCAGTTTTAAATAATATAATTCCAACATTTTAAATGCTGCAACAGAGTTTGTTTTAGTCTTTCGTGGTGTTATTGTTTAAGTTAAACCTCCACGAACACTACTCCCTCTTTCCTACCTCATCATAACCTATTTTCCTAGTTCCAGTACAATGCACTGCATATGTAGGGGTTTATCCAAGATAAAAAAAATAAAAAAAACAAAAAAATTATATATGATGCAATATTTCCGAATTGTAAATTAGTGTTTTTATTATTGTTTGGTGTAGGGTTTAGTTAGAAACGAATTTGTGGAACATTTTACATGAACAATATCTGTTAAGGACATCTTGTATTTAAATATTTACGAGCTTCTGCCAGACTACACTGTATATAAAATATTAAGAGTTTTAGACAAACACACACATACATATGTGTATATACATATGTGTGTATGACAAAGTACTTGTGCATCTATGTAAATGTGATTACACACTTGAACATTCTATATGAATGAATGTACATACATAGATATTTATGTCTGTATGTACATATGTATATATGTAAGCATATAAAATGCAAGAATTTGCATGTCTTTTGTTTCTTTGTTATTTGTCTCTGGACTTATTTTAGACATTTTTTAATGTTTGCTCTTCTTTCTTTTGTTTCAAGAGTGTCTACTTGGCAAATAAATTTCATTGTAGAAGTGTTGAGGCTTCTTATTCAATATTGATTTTTAATGTGGTTGCTTTTAAAGATTTCTTAAATACAGAAATTATGTATTTTAAGTAATAATTTTAAGAAAATTTTTTACAGTCTAATTTATAAAAATTTTTGACTGCTGGGTTAATAAGAAAGAAATCGAAAAAACGTTATTTATAAACATTTAATAGCATTATTCAGCTTTTTATTAATGATTATTAATTTCCAAAAATTTATTGCAGCCTTTGCCCTTCTCTACACCTTTAATAAGTTGAAATTTATAATTATGGAAATATTTTGTGTGCAAACTTAAGACAATTTTCGACATAAAAATAAAGTTAACGTCATAAATTCAGTTGATGCTATCGGTAAGTGTGCAACAAATATATATGTACATAGATACATATAGACATGGAGTTGCATTTCTAGCAAAAATTGTGTAGATATATCATTACTCAAACGTTTTCGCTTTTTCAGGCAATGTATATAAAACGAGCTATCGTTTTTTTATATCGCACTCTCATACAAATGGTCCTATTTCTTGTATCGCGTGGTTAAATTTTAAGGGCCGATGCTTAATATGAACCCCAGCTAAACGTCTAGTTTCTTTCTGAATTTCAATTTGTTTGTTACTCAATTTTATTTTCTTATTACTTTGTTTTTT
This sequence comes from Thecocarcelia acutangulata, assembly GCA_914767995.1. NCBI lineage: Eukaryota > Metazoa > Arthropoda > Insecta > Diptera > Tachinidae > Thecocarcelia > Thecocarcelia acutangulata. The sequence goes on along the minus strand of OU612094.1, from coordinate 29,287,405 downwards.
GCAGAAATACTTTAAGGGCTCAAAGATCATGCCTGAAACAGTAAATACACCGATTTTTCTATGAAAATCTATAAAAAATAGCACAACTTGTATCTAATGTTAGTTTTAGGTAAATAAAAAACTCAAAAATTTTTTGGGTTTGTACATATGTACATCGGGTTTTAGTTCAAGTTTTTCCTTTCTTAAGTTTTTTCTTAAGAAGGATGAAAATAGATAGAGAATAATAAATGGCTCGGTGGCTGAGTGGTTACAGCAGCAGATCATGATACGTCATGACCCGAGTTCAAATCCCAGTGGGTGCTGATGAATTGTGTAGCGACTACGAAACAGCTAGTTGTCCCCGAGCTAAAGATTTGATAATTATTTTTCTTGTATTCTTCAATCAAAAATTGTTGACCACAACAAATTTGTATTGTAAAAAATCTTTCTTAAGCAAAAACTTAAAAATGGGGAAAAATTTAGCTAAAACCCGATATACATATGTACGAAACAAAAGAATTTAATTTGTTAAATTTTTGTTGAACTTTTATAATTTTTTAAATTAAAAATTGTTTGGTTTGTACATATGTACAACAGGTTTAAAAGAATTTAATTTTAAAATTATAAAGTTCAACTCAAAAATTACTTCCCCCACCCAAAAAATACTAGATACTACAACTTTCCAGCATAATAAAAATAAATCGGCATTATTTGAGCAAATTTATAATGTTTCTTCCTTGTTAAACAGCGTTCTAAAATCGCTAACTTCAAGTGTGTAAAAAAAACGCTCACTGACCTAAAAAGAAGACTTTGTAATAGATAATGCCAAATTTAACTTGCAATAGGTCTCATCCTATTTCTGGATTCTTTTAATATGGCAGCATGCACTATTTTTCCAGACCGGTACTGCATAGAACATTACCGAAAGGAATATTAGCTTAAAAATTAACATCTTGTTGTCCCATATAACTTCTTTACCATTAGCGCTTATATTACTCTGCGGGGTAAAAGTTTATTTTCTTTTCCTAGTGAAATATAGTGCTTGACTTTTATCGTAATTTAATGCTATTTTCCATTTCCATATCCGAAGATAGTTTACCGGAGCATAATACTACTGTATCATCGGCGAACATTGAAATAATACAGTTATCTATAATTGGTTTATCAGCTGTATATATATTATAAAGAATTGCTTATAGACAGGATCCTTGAGGGCATCCCGCTTTTAATTGAAATGTGTTGGAGAATTTCGAACCAATATAAACTTTAAAGGATCTAGAGCATAAGAAACTTTAGATGATTTTAATAATATTTGGGGGAAAGTTAAATTCTATTAGTTTGTAGAGTAGTCCATCATGCCGAATCATGTCGAATGCAGCCTTTATGTCCAGTAAAATCATTCCGGTTGAGTTTTGTTGGGCGAAGTTTGATTTTACAAAATTTCTTATTCGAACTAATGGGTGAACTGTGTTCTGGCCTTTTCGAAATCCGAATTGATGAGGAGGTATGATATTATGCGCATCTAGAAAGTCTGTTATTTTGCTTTTTATAACTTTTTCTAAAACCTTACTAAGGGAAGATAGCAAGCTAATAGGCCGGTACGACGATGGTGAGTCAGGGGGCTTATTTCGTTTTTTAATAGCAATAACTTTGGCCTCTTTAAATTCATCCGGGAAATAACCCAGATTTAAACAACTGTTTATAACAATTTTCAGAAACTGAACACCTTTTCTCGGCAGAGCTTTAAGAACATTGTTGTTTGTGCCATCAGCCCCCGGAGCCTTTTTTAGATTTCAAAGCTTTTAAAATAGCGAGAACTTCATTATATGTGACTAAATTATTTTCATTTGGAGTAAAGTTTGAATTGAACTCATCTATACTGTGTTTCACTAAGATCTCAGTGTCAAGATCACCTAAATTGTCTGGATATGAGTGATTACTAGAAAATACATGGCTTAATAATTCGTGTTTGTCTACAGCAGTAGAGAAGCGTGAATTGAATTTCCAAAAAAAAAAAAAAAAAAACACAAGTTATATACATATTTCAAAAACAAATTGTGCTCAAAACATTATAAAATTTGAACTATACAACAAGGTATTGCCAACATATGACCACAAAAGTATTTATTAGTTAATTTGATATTATCAAGTATTTAAAAATAAGCCATTTTATTACTGTTTAATAAGGTGATAACTGTTGAATAACTAATGTTAGGATTATCTTTAAATTAAGTTATTTTTATAAATTAGTTTGTTAGTCTACTGACAACTAAGGTTACACCGCCACACAGAAAATACACCCATAAGCAAAGCTTTCATTTTAATTACAAAGCACTGAAAATTACAAACTAATAAAATAACACGATTAAAACTTCGAAACAAAGTGCATATATCGTTGGTCTCCTGTAGAAAGGCACTAACTCGCATGCATCGGTGTTTTCACATCTCCTACAGACCCGGTTTGCTAAAATTTCTGCACGATTTTTCCGATTGTACGCACATCTGAACGACTGACTGAAAAAATCACAAAGTGCACGATATGCATTATGGCTTGAACGACAATTTTCATAACAAATCTGAATAAATTTTACGCGTTGCTTGATTGTGTATTTTTCCATGGTTCAAATTGAATTAGTCTGAAATTGAGAAATGTCAAATGAAATGTATAAAAGAACTTGACGTTTTTTTGTGGTTCACATGCCACATCAGCCCTTAAAATATATCAAGCTCCAATTATGGAGAAAGCTTCGATATGAACTTCCAGCTTCAATTTGCTTCATTTTTCAACAACAAAATACTTCTTTTTCGATTTAATAAATTATTTAAGGATTTTTCTTAACAAAATATATTAAAAATTTAAATTTAAAAAAAACTTCAAGTTCAAACTTCCACCATACAGAGCAAAAAGGATGTGATGCCTTTCGCCATCAAACAAAAAACGAATCAAATTATTATATTATTATTATTTTTTAATTCACAATGAAACAAAAAGCAGCAAAATTTAATTTGTAATTAATATTCATTATACTTTCTGACTTTTGTTCTCCTTAAGCTGTTGCTGGTTTCTGGCGTTTTTATTATTCTCTTTTTAGTTTTTGTTTGGGTCATTTACTAAGACAACAACAAAAGGAAAACCTTTTTGCAGCTATTTATGCTAAAATTTAAGTCTTGGCAATTTATTTTATAAATTAGCGTATTCATCAATTTTAATAACATTTCAAAACCATAAAACCACAACACAGCACTAAAACAGCACCGCAGCTACAAAACAGCACAAGTACGAGTAACGCAAGAAAAGGATGAATGTGAAAGAAAAAGGATTTTGAGTTTGCAAGTATTGTAGTAAAATGTATACAGGCACACTTATATACGAGTACATGCATAAATCAAATATAATAAGTGCTGCTTTGAGAAGACACAAAAAATGGACAATTATGATTTTCACTGAACGGCTCGAAAATCTTTAACCTGTTAAAAACTTCCGTTGAGCAAACACTGAATCATGTGAAATTAATACAACAGTATTTTTGCACTATATATTAGGTGTACAACTTCGGCGTCCGCCGTTTTGCAACAGATGGCTGTAGCGGTACATGATAGTTGATCGTAGATGTCCTAAAATAAGCATTGTGAACCCAAAACAAAAATTGGTGTTTGTAAGCACAACGCCATCGAAATATTAGACCCAGTTTACATTTTACGAGTCGTTTTCGTTTATTTATATTGTGAAAGTTTTCTCGCAGCAATATAATTTATTTAGTGTATAATAAGGTGGGTGACAGATGTATGAGACAAAATAAAAGTTCTCGGAATCATATTCTGATAGTGAATTTTTTTTGTAGTACATTAAAATAAACAAGAGTGTGGTATGGAAACTATTATCCGTTAATATTTCTCAAACTTTTTTTATATATTTATCGTAATGTTTTTCATCACTGGTTTCAAAAACTTTGCGCAATAAATTCTTTGCAGTGTTTATTATTTGTGTTTTTGGTTGAATTGCATAATAATTTATTATTCTACCTTTTTTTTTTTTTGGAGCAGTACTCAGGGAATGACCCCTACATATGCCAGAGCTAGGAAAATAGGTTGTGAGGAGGGGGAAAGAGGGAGTAGTGTTTGTGAACATTTGACTTGAACCTTCCAACGTTATAACAGACAGGAAATACGTCTGCAGGCAACTTATTCCACAGACAAAATGTGCGGCCGAAAAACGAATTCTCTCTGTAATGCGTAGTACGATTCCCCGTGCAATCGACCACAAATGGATGAGCTCTGGACAATGAACGCATGCTACGTAAAATTGTGCGAGTTTCAGAAACAATAATCCCTAATCTCGTCAGAGCAAAATCCATTGTAGTAACGATAGAACAGAGTAACGCACCCTACACTGCCCTCTCCTGCAGACGGTCGAGTAACCCCAAAATAGGCTTTGAGGCACCGGCCCAAACATGAGAGTTGTATTCCACTTTCGGTCGGATGTAGGTGGTATAAATAATAAGGAGGTCGGATGGAGTGAAGTACATCTTACACCGTTTCAAAAAACCGAGGCACTTGAATGAAAATCACTATTCAGTGAATCGTTCATATTTAGCTTCTTGGCAGCGATCTCCGATAGACTTGGCCTATAACTAAAAGAGTACGAATGACAAATGCCGCTGTCATCTGCGAAAGAGTGGATAGGATGCAATATTTTTTGTGCACCAATCGAAGGATATTTTGTCGTCTAGTCTATGTAGTGTGGTGTCAAGATATGAAATTTTTCTTTCTCTTTCAACTTCAGTGGAGAATTTTATTTTCGTTTTCATTTAGAGTTTTTAAAATATCATCTTGGTCAATCAATGTTTATTACCGGTAATATGTCATCTAAGTACTTTATATCGCTCCTTTATTGCAACATAGTCATAACTTGAAAAAGCTTGCTTCGAGAAAAACACATTTCAAGTTTTTAGTTTCCATACAAGCCTTAGAAAAAATTTTTAGAATATATCTCCTAAAGGAAACAGTTTAAACGTAATTTGAATAAATTTTTGGCACAATATAAAAGGTAATACCGTTAGCAATTCTGCATTGTTAGCTCGAAAAACTCATTTTTTGAGATATGACTATGTTGCAATAAAGGAGCGATATGTATGTTTCTGTTTGTTAGTTCAGCTAAAGCTACGTCCAATGGATTATCTAACACAATATCAGCGATGGTGGGTGAAAGAGGGTTTCCCATGGGCATACCGAATGTTTGATTGTAAATATTGTCTTTGTAAATGAAATAATTATTTTCATAAAGACAGAATTTAAGGATTTCCAAAAACTGGGATCTAGGAATAGCCGTATAATTCTTTAGTGTATTTTTATCCATTTGTCCATTATATTACGAGTATTTATGGCTGCATGTAGTGGTATGTTTGTGAATAGAAAGACCACATCAAAAGAAACCAGAGAGTCATGTGTGTCCAATTTTAGGTTTTTAATTTCATTTCTTAATTCTACCGAGTTTTAGGTATTGTATTTAGTAGATACTACATTTTTGAGTATCTGTCATAAATATTTGCTTAATTGATAACAAGGAGCTTGATTACAGGTCGTAGAGGTATATTAACTTTGTGTATTTTGGGCAAACCATAAATTCTTGGGGCAGTTGCTACGGTACACACAAGTTTGAGCTTATGTTTAAAGTCTATAAATTCTTTTTTGTGTCAGCCATTTACTATGTTGTTATTTTGTTTAATAAATTTTGCAGTAGGATATGTTCTAATCATCTAGTAGGTGTTTTTATCTTGCAGTAATTTATCCATTTTATTCTCGTATTCTTCTTTGTATATTGCAACTGTTTTATTACCTTTGTCTGATTGTGTTATTACTATTTCTTGTTTATTTTATTACTATCTCCCACGGAAAATTTTACCTTGAGTTTTTACTTCAGTAGTCAGATAGTAATAAAATAAACAAGAGATAGTAACAACACAATCAGACCCCTGGTAAAATCCGACCCCTGCTTTTAGTACCTGTACAATAATTTTGGGCTGTGTTGTCGTTTTTTTTTTTTTTTTTTTTTTGTACTTTATTTTATTTAAAAAAATTGAGTTTTATTCATTATATTAGCTTCTAACATTGGTACCAATACAAAAAATTATAAACAAATTGTTTTCTATATTTTTCAGCTAACTATATGTCGACATTTCATAGGAGCTTCCCTAATCATTAGTAGACTTTGGAATTTTTTTGAGAGATATACTCAAACATTCAACTTTATAATTTTTTAATTGGTTTCAATGTTAGAAGCTAATATAGTGAATAAAATTCAATTATTTGAAATTTTGTTCTCTGCTTTTCGACACTTTCAAAACACAAATCGTAGCAACCAACGGTTGTTCCTTTCCTTGAAAGGTGTAAAGGAATGTTGGAGACGTGTATAAATTAAAAAGTTTGTTTTTTGTGTTTTAACAGATATTATTAAACCATTTTTCTTTAAAATTCTGAATAATTTATTTAGATTGTTGGGATATAAAGTTGAATGTTTGAGAATATCTTTCAAAAAAATTCCAAAATCTACTAATGATTAGGGTAGCTCCTATGAAATGTCAACAGCTGGCAAATATAGAAAACAAGCTGTTTATTATTTTATTTTATTTTATTTTATTTTATTTTATTTTATTTTATTTTATTTTATTTTATTTTATTTTATTTTATTTTATTTTATTTTATTTTATTTTATTTTATTTTATTTTATTTTATTTTATTTTATTTTATTTTATTTTATTTTATTTTATTTTATTTTATTTTATTTTATTTTATTTTATTTTATTTTATTTTATTTTATTTTATTTTATTTTATTTTATTTTATTTTATTTTATTTTATTTTATTTTATTTTATTTTATTTTATTTTATTTTATTTTATTTTATTTTATTTTATTTTATTTTATTTTATTTTATTTTATTTTATTTTATTTTATTTTATTTTATTTTATTTTATTTTATTTTATTTTATTTTATTTTATTTTATTTTATTTTATTTTATTTTATTTTATTTTATTTTATTTTATTTTATTTTATATCATTTTATTTTATTTTATTTTATATCATTTTATTTTATTTTATTTTATTTTATTTTATTTTATTTTATTTTATTTTATTTCATTTTATTTTATTTTATTTTATTTTATTTTATTTTATTTTATTTTATTTTATTTTATTTTATTTTATTTTATTTTATTTTATTTTATTTTATTTTATTTTATTTTATTTTATTTTATTTTATTTTATTTTATTTTATTTTATTTTATTTTATTTTATTTTATTTTATTTTATTTTATTTTATTTTATTTTATTTTATTTTATTTTATTTTATTTTATTTTATTTTATTTTATTTTATTTTATTTTATTTTATTTTATTTTATTTTATTTTATTTTATTTTATTTTATTTTATTTTATTTTATTTTATTTTATTTTATTTTATTTTATTTTATTTTATTTTATTTTATTTTATTTTATTTTATTTTATATTATTTTATTTTATTTTATTTTGTTTTATTTTATTTTATTTTATTTTATTTTATTTTATTTTATTTTATTTTATTTTATTTTATTTTATTTATAATTTTTATTTTTATTCGATTAGAGCTATAAATTACTACAATTACTATAAATTCTGTCAGCCATGTTACAGGACTCAATTTCAATCGCAAACAGAATTCATTTCGGTTTTTGGTTTTTCGGAAAACAGAAAAGCAGAAAATTAATTACATTCCTTGAATCGGAAATGATTTCATTCTGAAAAATCTTGACTGAAGAATAAGAAACGCATTGAATTCGTGTCTAGGAATTCAATGCGTTTGAATTTGAAGGAATTGGACTCTGTGATATAAGTGTATTATATTATGTTAAAAATTTTCTCATCATCAAACCAATAACCTATGAATGAGAAAAATTCTCTAAAACCTTTTTTTTTATTGTGACCGAAGCACAAACTGAAATATATGAATTATAAACACACTTGTAAATTAAAAGACCTTCAGCAAAATAAATTAATAAACATAAATATTGCTTTTATGCGAGTACACACATAAAAACCAAACTAACATTTAGCTTAAATTAGGTTGTATAACAAGAAAATCTTTGATGATGAAAAAGGACTACCATCTTAACAGGAACGGAAAACGGCAGCAGCGTTAGTAACACCGAGAAGAAAAAACACCCACAAAGAAAATGAAAACATGGCCGCTTCTAAACAAAGAATTTTAGAAACACATATCAACTCACACTCTTAAACACACACACAAAGACAAACACTCGCACTCATTTACTTTACTTTTCACAAATCTTATTACAAATGTGTTGGTAATCAAAGGACACAACAGGGGGGTGTTGGTTAGTTGGGTGAAGATGATTTTAGTTGCTAAAACATAAACTGGTGTTTAAAGTGTTGCTTTGTTGTAGGTTTTGTTAACAGGACATCTAAAAGGGGTTGGTATGTGTTATTAGATATAGTTCTGTTTAGTTTGGTTTTTAGCTTTTATTTCAGTTTTTGGTTTTTTCTTCTCCAAAAGTCTTTTAACAATGTCCAAGGATTATTTCGTCTCGACCGAACATGCAATTAATTATAAGCTTAAGGCCTTGAAACCCTTTTCCAAATGTTTCCACCAACACCAACATAACAAGAAAAACAACTTAAACAATATATGTACGACAACAACTTCTCGCAATAAGATTCTAAAGCTTTGAAATTTATATGTGGCGTGCGACTCACACCAAACAGTTAAATTCCATTTGGCCCAAAAAGCTATTAAAGCGCAAATAATTGTGTGAACAAGTTATTTCAGCTTTTTAATCGATAACCATTTATTAAAACAAAATTAAAATAAACAACAAACCTTAAAATATCTGATATGAAAATTAAAAAAAAAAATTTTTTGCTTTGGATATAACTGGGATTGCCAACAAACAGAGTTTAGAAGTAGAAGACGGGACCCAGATTCGCCATAGTCTTCGCATACACTCTTAGCTACAGCTGCTATATACTCTTCACTACGTGATGAATGTAGTCCAACTGGCCGAGTATCATTTACTAATGTAAACTTGTAGTCAAGTTTACGAATGTTATTGGCCATAGTGATTTTAGTAGGTCAAAGATGAGCATTGTAAGCTCCCGGAATCGCGCGAAAAACATTTCCCAAAGAACGCTGTTTTTCTTAATACAGTTAAATGATTTGAAGATGCTGCTGTGGCGCTAGTCTTTCTATGCCGACTTGTGCCAAAGTGAAAAAAACGTACGAAACAGTTTAACATGAGTTATGCGTGATCTATAAGAAAAGCTTGTTGAAAACCAAACCTTACGCCTCGTCTTCACGTGCCATCGACTTGAACACGATATGAACATAACGTCGGCAAAGCGAAGGTAAAAATAAGTTCATGTTCTTATATGTGGTGAATACGTTTGTTCGGATTTACCTTATAAAGTGTTCAGTTCAGCGCTATTTGGTATATTTTTGTTGGGAATGGCCAACTTCATGGCGAACATCGATGCTCAGCCATATGCTCAGTCATATGCTCAGCCATATGCTCGAGCACTGATGTCAGAGCATGAACGAAACATGGACATGAACGGTCCACATTAGCCATGTTCGACATGATGCTCATACCAAGTTCATGGCTAATGGAAATCCTCAGTTACGATTTTTTGAGTGACTTAACCGTGTGCAAGAGAGAGAGAGAGAGAGAGAGAGAGAGAGGTAGCAAAGAAACTCATCCTTGACAGTAGAGTATCCAATTATACTCGCTCACTGGAGCATCACAGCAGTGTGGGATGCGTTTCTCTGTTTTAAAATTACTACACTGGATTTTGCTCTGATGAAATTAAAGCTTTGGGTCGCAAAACCCACATATTGCCCCAAACAAACGTACATCGTCCAGGGCTGATTCACTTGTGGTCGATTGCTCAGCAAATCGCTCAACACATCACAGAGAAAACTCGTTTTTCAGCCGTACGGTTCGTACGGGGAACAACTTGAATGCAGAATGTGTTTTCTATTACATATAATATAGGAAAGTTTAAGTCAAACGTCCACAAACTCTCTCTCTCTCTCTCTCTCTCTCTCTCTCTTCCTCATCATAACCTATTTTTCTAGTTCCGATACAATGATATGATAGTTTATTCTGTGTTCATAGAAAAGGTGAATTTTGAAATTTCTTGGTCTACGTGCATTCTATTAGAGAGTTTTTTATTTTGGCATACTTGTCTCGAACATGTTTTCTAAAAACTACTTTTTCAACTGCAAATTGACTGAAATTGTTAAACAGACACTTGTTTCATACCCAGTAGTTAAATACTTCAAAACATTATTTACCACACTATACTTTCTTACTTTTTTGACTTAAAACTGTGTTGGACAACGTTTAAAATTAAACTCTGTCGAACATCTGCCTGCTTTTTATACCTCTTTATTACCTTCTACATTGTTCGTGAAACTTCTAGTTAACGAGAAATTCACACTCCAATCTACAAATACAATTGCCACACAGAAGCTTGCGAAATAAGAATGTAACCATAAGAACGCAGCAACAACATTTAGTGGTTAATTGACTTGGTCTTTCCGTTATTTAGGGTATATATTCGTATGTTTGCTTGCTTGTGTATTAAGGTTTTAGCTTTTTGTTGCTTGTGGGCTTGTGCGTGTACATTTATAACAAGTAGATTGGGTTAGATGTGACAAAAATTTTTAACAATATGTTGACAGTTGAGTTTCTTTGGACATAACAGTTAGTCGTGTTTGACTTATACGATGATTTTTTTTTTGATGGAAAAATGCTTACTCGTCATTATTGTTTATAATTGTTTGACCTCAAAGAATACCATAAGCCTATCTTGATCATTGTATTCACCAGGTTTGGGGCCCACTACATATTTCTATTCCGAAAACTTAAATGCCCCATTTTACGACGATAAACGACGCTAGTGCCCCATTTTAAGATGATAACCAAATTACTGAGAAAGCTCAACGGCTTCAAGGATTGAAAAAACCTGTGTGCTCAAGTGTATTATATAAAAGGAATACTTTGAAAAGCGACAAAATCGAAATTGATAAATAAATAAATAAAAATGCACCTTTTCTATTGAACAGTAAACACTTTTAGAACATGATTACTGATTTGTTATAGTATTGTAGTCGTATATCGAAAAGAAATTTTGTTTATTTTTAAATTGATTCCAGAATTTCAAACCATACCCAACAATCAACAATACAATAACTTTGTTCATGATTATAAAATACATACTAATGTTGTTGCAATCATGTTTCAAAACAGTTTTCTTTTTCGCTTGTGTACGCCTGTCTGACTCAGCCTCAATAATTTTATATATAAAATTCTGCTTCCAGATATAACGAATAATCGCTTATTCACTATCCATCAATTTTAACTCACACTATCCGCAAATATTTTCTAGTATAAAAATTATGGAAATGGGCTCTTCTACCATGTTATGATATACACACAACAAAGTACACGCTTAAAAATGCAAATGGAAGGAAAACTTTTAAAAAATAATACTCACAGCTCTTTGAACCACCACTAACCCTTTTAGTGAAGTAAATTTCTGCCCAAGGATGCTTAAGAAAACTCCACAAGATGTATTCTTTAGACCCATTTAAACAAAACAACAACAGAAAACATTCATAAGTAAAAACTATTATTTATTCCCAAAAGTTTAAGGCAACATCATTATCTTTTATATACATAAAAATATTCTATACAAATATACTCACACACACACACACATGTATGCATGAGTATGTGAATACACATGTTTGTGTGTATGGTTGAACAACTGAATATCTCTTGAGGGGGTGTTTCGTTTTAACTATCATTTTCTTTAGTTTAGTTTAGTCAATTCGCAACTCCCACCCTGTTCTTCTATAGTTTTAGGTATTTGTGTTTCACAACTCTTCGTTGTTTCTTCAGAAAATGACCATATTTTGTCATGTGCCAGAAAATTTAAATCCTTTTTACTTTTGCTTTTTGTGAAAGTTTTAACACCCTTTTCATTGAAATTTTGAAAAGTTCTTTTATTTTTATCATTTCTCAAAAATTTAGCTATTTATGCAAATTTTCTTACATTTATTAGGCTTAAGTTTTTTGATGTGTATTAGAATTCCAGATTTTTTTTTTTTTTGTATTTAAAGACAAACCAATAAATTATAATACATATGTAGGGTATGTGTTCTTGGGAATACGTATACTACTGCTTATTCAACATCTCCATTCCATTTATTTTCGTGGTAATTTGATGTGCCTAAGCAACTAAGTAGAGACAAAAGAACTTTGTTTCGGTAGGACCACACCATGCACGTTATATCGATATTACGGTTTTGGGTTTAGCCAGCAGCCATGAAATACCTCTATTTTTTTACCATTTTTTTTTTAATCTTCATTTGACAGAAATAAAATAAAATTCAAAATGTTTTTAATTATTTTCTTTCGATTTTTTTATTATACACTTAAAGAAAAACTTTAGTAACTATAACCTAGTGTCTACAACTACGATTAACTCTCACATAATATCTGAGAAAACGTCGGCAGAATGAGAGAGCAAACTCCTCTGTGTCCATCTTCATATCTAACCAGGAGTATAAGTATTGTTGTTAATCTTATAAGAATTCATATAATGACAGCCGAGATGAAAACACATCTTTCCGATGAAGTAAATCTTATATGAATTTCGTATATGCGCACATTTTGTGCAAAAGTAATCATTTATAGTATATATTTAATGCATAAAAACCAATTATTTTCCATTTAAAATCGTTTTTTAAAAGATATTTTGCAAAATTAATAATCGCTAAAATTTCAATGGCATCTTTTTGTAAACAAACACACACACAATAATTTTTTTACAGCTCTTATCTTAAGATCGTTGCCATATGATTTCTCATAAGAACGCTCTCATAAAAATGATTATAACAGCTCGACCACACAGGCAATCTGTTGTGTCTTAATACTAGCAATAACGCCGGCAGAATTACGTCATGAAATTGCTAATGTTCAACGCTGTACTTTTAGTTGGCGAACATGTAAATCTCTTAAAACAATATTTAAAATATTTTGGCGAAGAAGGTTGCGCATGTTTTAATTAATTGTAATTGTTTTATTTCTTTTATTCTTTTAAAAATGAGTGCTTTAAATGCATCAATCTCCGAGCACTCCATTTCTTTTTTTTACGAACTCAAAAATGTAAATAATTACGTTTTTTCTGTTGATAAAATCACTTTTTATAATAATTTGTTTATATATTGAAGCGTATGTTTGTATGTATGTTCATAAACATCACTGATGATAAGTGAATTTTGACAGCTTATGTTCAAAGATAATTGCTCAGCAATATCTTCTAGCAATAATTGCTGAACATGTGTTTGAACACATATTCGTGCGGTCCACACGCAAATATCTTGTGTCGGCAATCGATTTTGGCAGTTGCCACGGCAATAATTGCCAATCAGATTGCCGGTGTGGACGGGTAGTAAGATTGGGATAACACTGATTTTAAGTCTACACGTAACAGAACTCTCTCTGCGATTGAGTTTGACGTTCTCGCAGGTGTAGACTCCAAGTAACGATGGCCAACATAAAACTTTTTATTTTAGGGGACGACTTCTACATATGCAGTGCATTGTACCAGAGCTAGGAGAATAGGTTGCGAAGCGAGGGAAGAGGGAGTAGTGTTTGTGAACACATAACTTGAACTATCCAATGTTATCACAAACAGAATAGAATAGAGAAAACTATGGTTATAACGAATTTTTTCTTATATCTTAAAAGTTCATTATCTCATTTCGTTATTAACCATAATGCTATAAATTTTTCATTTCTTTTCATTTTCATTTCTTAAATTATTTGTAATCAGTCCATTCTTTATTGCTACATACTGTTGCAAAAATTTTTTCTTATTGCAACCCAAAACATTTTATATCTATTTTACTCATTTATGATCGTTTCGATTTATACGCCACGGCTGTCTTTGAAACTTCGAGTTATCGTTTTTTTTTAAATAATAATCAAATAAACTGCTTAAGTTTGGTACATAGAAAAAGTAATTTCATACTATAAAAACCGTTGCTGTCGGTAACAAATAATTACTAGTGTCATTGAATTGACGATACAACCATGCATGCCATATGATTAGCGATCTCTTTATTCAGCTGTTGAGTTTAAGTAATAATACCGAAAATGGAGAATCGCCATATCCTGTTAATTCTTAAAGCACAGTCAAAGCAAAAGCATATTTTAAGTGGGACACAAGCAAAAAAAAAATATAAAATAAAATAAAAGGTGAGAACGTTTTTGATGCAAGCCATGTGGAAATATATTTCAAAAAAATTGGAGAAATCGATTAAGCTCCAGGCTCCCAGCTCTTATTAAGCCTGGTTTGGAGAAAAAAACTAGTTCGTGGATTTGATATTTTTATGGTAAAATAACTATTAACCTTTTTTTTACTTGCGGCTTTATCCCCTTTTAATTCGTAAAGGTGAGCTAAGGAAATCAGCATTATATTATTAAATTAATATTCTTTTTTGGTATAAATCTTTATAGCACCTTAACCAATTGATAGGAAAAAGACATATGTTCTTCAGTTGAAACATTTTACCAACGACTTTTAAGTAACCATCGGATAGGAGATTACTATTAAAGAGAGATCCTTAAATAATTTTTTATTAATATATTGATTATTGCTATATGTATTTCAATGAAATAACCTACTTTAAATCTGCCATAGCACTAGCAGTACTGTTAAATAAGATTAAGTCTTGTTGTACTATAGCCTCCCAAAATAAAAAAATAAAAAATAAAAAAAATAAAAATCAACTGGTCCACTATGAATTCGTTATATCGAAGTTTCACTGTAATACACTTTGGTCCAAGTGGGGCTTAGATTAAACCAGGACACTCTGTTTTCTGGGGCAACGTTTGTTGTAGGAAACAAAACTTTAGGAAGCCGCATGACTTATGTTATGTTGGAATTCCCTAACCCGTACCATGGTTAAACTTGCCAGAACGAGGATCGGCAAAGCTTTGCAGATCTCTCGGTGCTGATCATGGTTGAGATGCCCACCTTAGCTGAAACGTCCTGGCTGTGGTTTAAACCTAAAATCGCAGGGATTGGAATTAGTTCTCTTGATAATTTGGGTGCATGCCGGTTTTCGGGGGCTAACCACCCTCGACAACAGATACATGTACTGTAAGGAACCAGGAATGATGGCAGGACGGATGAGTTTGCTTAAGCTCATTAAGCCTTGTCTTCCATTGTCTGGGAAATTATATACAGGAGGGATTAGAAAACCCGAACTCTTAAGTAAGGGCTACAAACTTACAGCGAAAATTTGCGACCTGCTTAAGCCTAGTAAGCTGGTAAATCGTGAATAATTCTCCCCCTGGAGTTGTTCCATCACCAGATTAGGCCGTAAAGGCAAGTGCTGATGTACATCGTCTTCGCAACTGTAATGCATTTTCGAATTTTTAAAATTTTCAAAATTGTTAATAATAATAATAATAAAAATAATGTCATGATCAGCGTTGTCAACTCGGTGCGTTTCGCATCGTTTTGGTGCGAAAAATTCTTTGTTCGGTGCGCTGTGCGCTTTTTTCTAGTTTTCGGTGCGCTTCTTTAATTTCGGTGACACCAAATGATATTCAATTCAATGCAATGATTATATAAAATTTTTACATCTCATTTTACAAAATTTGCTGTTTTATAAAAGTTGATGTTTTGCTATAAACGAACAAGCCAAGTTTGTCAAATATTACAACAAAAGCAGACACTGAATAGTGAAGTTCATGTTTAT
The DNA here is from genome assembly GCA_914767995.1 of Thecocarcelia acutangulata. Taxonomy (NCBI): domain Eukaryota; kingdom Metazoa; phylum Arthropoda; class Insecta; order Diptera; family Tachinidae; genus Thecocarcelia; species Thecocarcelia acutangulata. Next base: position 29,271,595 of record OU612094.1, on the reverse strand, counting down.
AAAGGCGCATGAACTCACCATTGTTTTAGTAATTAATAAATTACTAAATTCTTAAATTTTTCCAAAACGTTTGCATAAAATTTTGATTATGATAAACTTCATCATGTATTCATTACAATTCTGGCAAATTTTCGTATATAGATATCAATAAATTCTTTTACAGATTCTAGCCAATGAGTTTTCACTGTTTGCTTGCAAAAACAAACATGTAATTCACACGAATTGTTATTACACGAGTTTGATAACTTGTTGTGCTATTCTGTAACTTTTAATGATCGAATAATCGTAATTTTTTTCGATATATTTTATCCCTTGCAGTAACAATTGTATGCTTCTGCAATACAATATGTATTTTTGTGTACCTGATAATAGGCAGTAAAACTAACAGCTGATTTCGGTCAACAGCGAATATAATTAAATATTGTTGCCGAATACCACATTTGATTATCGTTAGCGCAATATCGAATATCGTTTTAATTATTGTAACCATGCCATTGTCCACATGCCAGTAACAGAATCGCACTAGAGGCCAAGTTTGACAAACAAAAGTTCTAGCTTATGAACAAATTTGAAGGCATGCCATCAGCCGGTGCTATCAGACCCATTGTGATCGTCTAATAGCTGTTTAAAAGGCTGTTTCATTATCGTTTTTTTTTTATGTAAAAATATTATAATTTTTATAGTACAAAATGGGTTTTTAAAAACGAAAAAAAAAATTTCTTCAGTTTGGTGCGTTTTAAAATTTCAAAGATGACAAGGCTGGTCACTATTATTTTTTTTTCTTTTTTTTTTTCTTTTTCTAATAAAAATTCATTTTCTGACATAAGAAGAATCTTCACTTCGCATCTTACTTAGAAGATATCAAACAAGTTTTTATGCGAACACAAACATACATTTTCACTTGAATAAAACCCTTTTTCTACACAAGTCTATAAATTGGACAATCATTCAACCCTTCTGTCCGGCAACTTACTCATAACAACAAGAAGCTGCAGCATCCTTTTTTGACCGTCAAACAATAGGAATGTCTTTTAAAAATATCAAACACTTACTGGTCAAAGGTGAAATTTTAGGAAAAATTCACACAATATTTTTTAAAGAAATATTTTGCATTTTCCAAACAAATCGTGGGAAAAATATTCAAAAAGTATAGAAATCTTTAATAATATAGAATTATCTGCCACGAAACCAGATAAGCCAGTTTACTTTAAAGAATACATTTTTTTATGTTTGTTTAGAGAAAAAAAGGAAATAAAGGATTAAATTAAAATTAGGCTCTAGTCTAGGACAATTTTTTCCAATTTTTAAATAACTAGCTGTGACTGCGGGCGCACAGTGTTTTTAATGCTATATACTGATGCGAGAAAAATTAGAGAGAGTGGTCCCAGAGTTTGCACATTTGATACACTGCTGTAAAATATTTTATTAATTAAATTTTTGAAAAAGTCAGACAAATAATACACGAAAAGTTATTTGAGTTTCATTAATGTAGTAAACTTGATAAGCCACCCTGTATAAGCCAAAAAAATCGATAATTTGAAAAAAGAACAGCATTATAGTAAAAATAAAGCAAGTCAAAAAATTGACTTGGATTGCCCCATATATTTAAAAAAACCCCTAAAAATTGTGTAAATTAATGCTTACAATAATAATAATTAATATTTACAATTTTTTTTTAACTATTATTTTATTTATTGAATCTACATAAGAAATGTAATGACAATAAGTATTCACGTCTTAATACAAAAAAAAAAAAAAAAATTTATTAAAGTCCTGCCAGTGCTGGACAAAAATTTATTTTTATGCGAATATTATTTCAGAATTTTTAATATCTCCAAAGAAGCATTCAAGTGCCTCGGGTTTTTGAAACGGTGTAAGATATACTTCACTCCATCCGACCTGCTTGCTATTTATACAACCTACCGGTACCTCAAAGTCTACTTTAGAGTTCCTCGACCGTGTGCAGGAGAGGGCGAAGAAGCTTGTCGGTGACAGTAGGTATCCATCTCTATTGACTCACTGCAGCATCGCCGCAGTGTGGGATGCGTTACTCTGTTCTATCGTTACTACAATGGATTTTGCTCTGACGAGATTAGGGATCTTGTTCCTGAAACTCGCACATTTTTACGTAGCATGCGTTCATTGTCCAGAGCTCATCCATTTGTGGTCGATTGCCCGGGGAATCGTACTACGCATTACAAAGAGAATTCGTTTTTCAGCCGTACGCTTCGTCTGTGGAATAAGTTTCCTGCAGACGTGTTTCCTGTCTGTTATAACGTTGGAGAGTTAAAGTCAAATGCTCACAAACACTACTCCCTCTTTCCCCCTCCTCACAACCTATTTTTCTAGTTTCGGTACAAAGCACTGCATATGTAGGGGCCATTCCCTGAGTAGTGGTCCAAGAAAAAAAAAAAAAAATTCAGTCATCTGTTTAGAGCTCTAATGGTAGCTTATATAACGATAATCGAATCGTTAAAATAATTATAACGATATCTCATCGAATTTGCTATTCTGTAACATGTTTTTAACGATATTCGCGGGCGATCAAAATCAGGTGCTAATTTTACTGCCGATTGTTTATATATTAAAGACAAGCCAAAAATAATCTTACTGTAGCGAACAACTGGTATAATGGATGTCCGTCCGAAAATTGCTTTAAGTTGGTCAGCATGCGTTTTTATCCAGCCTCTTGCTCGTCGACAACTGGTGTGGGTTCTTTGTCTCGTTAGCCCAACTTTTGATCTGTTTACGCTACAGAATATATTATTTTAATTGCATGCTTAGCAAAAAAAAGGAGACATATGAAATAGACAAAAATTTTCTTGCTGTTTATTCTATCGTTAAAGTGAATTTTTTTAATTGTGCTTCCATGAAATAAAGTGCTAATAATCTGATTTTTAAATCATAAAAATATTTATTAAATATATAAAATTTTTATTAAATACATTTTCAAAAACAAAAATTTCAGTATAATTTTTTAACCGGTAAAGTGTGTTCTGTGTTTAAATAGCCATTAAACGTTTTGCATTCGGACTTGCAAGGGATGCAACAAGTTTGAACGCTTCAAGGGATAATCAGTGTGTTTTTCCGGAATTGGACAATACCTTTGAGTTGACAGTTAATTAATTTAAAAAGTTATATTGATTATCACCAGCCTTAGTTGTGGTCATTTTGAACATACAGAAATTAGTAAATGAAACGTATGAACTCACATTCTATTTTGCTTACCTTATTACAAATTAAATAATATTTACTGTCATTTAAAAACTAACATCACAACAAGTAAAAATCAATATGTATACATATTACCCCATATTCTATTAGGCGTCATCGTTGTCACATGAAGGCGACGCAAACATTGTTTCATTTATTTGCTCGTTCCCAAAAACAATTCAGTGTTGTCGACATCCTTTATCCATCGTTTAGGTGTAGGAAATATCGCAGGTCTATCAAAGAATACATAATTGCTTTCGAAGACGAATGTGTAACTGAGTATTTTTTGATGTCGTCTTGATGTGACAACGATGACGCCTCGTGGAATATGGGGAATTGTTATGGGAAAAATTATTGTTTTTTTCTTTTCATGATGTTTATACACTGACAGAATTATGCGTCATATATTTAATGAAACTGTTTCATTAAATATTTTTCATTAATCCAATGAAAACTTTTCACAATATGTATGAAACTTCATATACATTATGAAATAGTTCCATCAGAATGGTTTCATTAAGTTTCATAGTACAGAATCACTCAATCGTTAGTGCAAGCTATGAAATTTGATGGCATAAGTTGCGATTATCGCACCGTTAAAAGTTAGAGAATCGCACTACTGGTTTCGATAATTTCGAAAAAAAAAATTATCCAATTATCTCCTGAGTGGATAAGGCACACCAGGCAGTTAGCCCGGGGCAATACAAAGGTTTTTGATGTTTCAATCGGGGTTTGCGGGTTTTTGATGACCAGTAACGTCAGCTTTGGTTATTTACGTGACCGTTTAAGTGAAAATAGGCCTCGTCGCTGCAAAAAAAATAGGATTTATAGTGCTTGAAGGCTACAACAACGCGTGATACTGGCTCGACCACTGCGACAGCGTAACTGACAAATCCGATAATTCGATAATACCAACGGAGATAAACCCCCCGCTCGTATTTAGAAATATAAATTTGCCACCACCCACCCTGTATTAGTAAGTATAGATATATTTTTGGGCCTAGATTTTTTTTATTAACTTTTGATTTGCAACTTTCAGTAGTTTATTTTGCAAAAAGCCTGGCAAAAACTGCTTCCTTATTAAATACTTTAAATTTTAAATTGCTTAAGTTCTGTTGGAATTTTCCGTTTCTTTAATTTACATTAAAATTGAACAAACTTAATGTGCAGAAACTGGCAGAAGAGTATAAAATATTAAAAGCAATTTAAACAAACTTTACAAAAGTCTTAATGTACAGCTTCGGGCAATTTCTTGTACTTTTTACGAGAAAATAAAATTCTGAAAATGCCAACAACAAAACAGAAATTTATGTACAAATTTATATAAAACGAAAAATGTATAACTCATTGTATGTGTATGTGAGCACTTGTGTGTACAAGTTATTTACCCACTACTACTACAAACACATACAGACACAATTCATGCTTGTGTTTGTTAAAAGTAGAAACTTAACTTCTTTAAAATTCCTAATGAATTTCCTACCAAAACAAAAAGGAACTAAAAGTTACTTTAGACAAAACTTTGTATGGCCCAGGATATTCATGAAATGTTTGCAATTCCCTCTCCCCCCCCATGCCACATCCCCCTCCGCCGCTCACCATAATTTTTTCAAAAGGAGTTGGAGACATAAAGCCAGTGTCTTAGGTATGTTATATGCATCTGTAAGTAAATATGTATGTACACATGGATGAGCGTTTGTCTGTGGATGTACAAGAAGCAGTTAAAAAGTTGATGCAGTCAAGGATTTCATTTTGTAACGAGAAAGAATCCTTAATAAAGTACGGACTGCCACTCTTAAAGGCAGAGAAACTTTTCTTATCGTTATTTCTTTTGCTTTTAGTTGAAATTTTCTGAGCTGAGGATGAGTTTCATTTTACCATCTTTTCATTTTTTTTGTTTCTTTTTTAATAAGAATAATCTCATTTATTTTGATAGTACAAACTTCTTTTTTCACTTTTGTTTTTCTTTTTTGGGGTTTTTAGAAAATTCCTGCAAAATAAGTAAAAGTTCTTAGTTTTTTGTTCCACTACTTTTTGTCTGTGTATGTGTGCGTTGAAGTGGCAAGCAGAATGAGTGTGCAAAAACAAGAAAGAAAAATCGTTGTGGAAGAAATAAATGATGTCAACATTTGCTGTTGATTGTATTGGCCAAAAATAATGTCAAAAGTTGCAAAACATTTTCTATGGAAATTCTGCAATAATTTCTACTGCCACAACAAAATTCCTTTTTTTTTTGTATTTTACAAAATCTGATTTTTTTCTCTTTTCTTTAATTTGAAAATTCTAAGACATTTTGTTTTGATGGAAATGAATGCAGAGAAAAAGTTAATTTGTATCAGAGAACTGCATGGGTGACTATTATACAATATGTGATTTTTTATTTATTATTTTTTCTTTAATTTGAAAGTTCTAAGACATTTTGTTTTGATGGAAGTGAATGCATAGAAAAAAGTTAATATATATCAGAGAACTGCATGGGTGACTATTATACAATATGTGAATTTTTATTATTTTTTTTCTTCTTTAATTTGAAAATTCTAAGACATTTTGTTTTGATGGAAATGAATGCATAGAAAAAAAGTTAATATGTATCAGAGAACTGCATGGGTGCCTATTGTAGTGGTGACAACAGGGCTTGTGAATGTGATTACGGTCATTATTTTTGTTATTGTAAATATTAAATTCAAACGTATTAATATGTAAATTTTAGGACTCTTTTTTTGATTTTATGTAAAAAATTCTTTAATTTACTATTTATTTCAATAGTTTGCTCTACTCTTTAAGAACAAAAAATTTTTTTTTATGTTCTAAAGCAGTTGTGGAGTGCGATACTTGGACAATCAAGATCGTTTATCATATCATATATTTACGGATTGAGAGGAGCAAAACAAATGTGTACTTAATATATTTAAAGAAATAACTGCCAAATAATGAGCCAGTACGTATTACTCGACACAATCAAATTATTCCTGGGTTGTGAACAATCAATGGATGTTCTGATTGCCGGCCCGGAAATTTGGAAAGAATTTTATAAATGGCTGAAAGCGATAGGAACATTGCATAAATTAAACGCTGTTAATGATGCTGGTGAAAGAAGGGTTAAATTAACAGAAGGATACAATATATTGTGTTGCAACGAGGAAGATAAAGTAGTCAATATTTGTTTTTTTCCTGTGTTTTGTTTTTGATAGATACAGAACACTTTTTGTTAATAATTTAATTTTTTTTTTAATTTATCTATAGCCGCAAGATAAATAGAACATTCTAATACAAAATAATAATAAAAAGTGATATAAAAAAAATAAGTATGCAAAAGGTAAAAATTTTTTAAATATTTTATAATTATAGGGAACCGCTATAGTTTAACTATTAACAAACATTATCTGCAGATTATGACAGCGCATATCGCTCCTTTATTGCAACATAGCCATAACTCAAAAAAGCTTGTTTCGAGAAAAACACATGTGAAGTTTTTAGTTTCTATACAATTTTTTTTAGAAAATATCTCCTAAAGGAAACAGTTTAAAGGTAATTTAAATAAAATTTCGGGCACAATATAAAAGGTAGTACTATTAACAATTCTGCATTGTTAACTCGAAAAGCAAATTTTTTTAGATATGACTATGTTGCAATAAAGGAGCGATATGAGGAATGAATACAGTTTTACTATGGACATTTTCCACAATGTGGTAATATCGTCAAGTCAGTACAATCTTACTATTGACATTTTCTCGATATGGTTCCACAAAAACTACCTAGTCAGTATTGACGCAGACTACTGGTGGATTTCGTAGCACAAGCCTGTGTTAAACGTCAACAGTAGTTAGCATAAGTAAGGGTACAATTTGTCAGTAGTATTGGTAACACCGTCAATAGGTAATCACCATAGTTTTACTATTGACATTTCCTGCAGGGTAGGTATGCCCTAGTAGTCGGTCATAGATTTGGTACCTTTATGAGCCCTCTTGGGCTAGTTAGCTAAAATGTTAAAAACTAATATTTTATATGGGAGCCCCTTAAGAAGGGTATGGGAGCCCCTTAAGCGTTTACAAGAAATATAGAGGGAGAAGTATTAGTGGGAGTTAGTCCTATATTTTAGCCCCCTAAGAACAGTTATGAAACTTTTTGTGGATTTTTTACCGTTTTGCCGTGCCCTTGACCCCTATGCGAAGCCATTTACCACCATCCTGCTATCTCAATATTTTGACTCATGCAGTTTTTTAACCAAACGGCACAAAATAAAAGATTTTACTGCATCTAAACACGAATGTCCACCTAATGTACATAGGTCCTAATCAACAATACTATATCATAGTCAACCATATTTGTCGGCAATCATATTATCTACATAATTAATAGGCAAACATGTTTCTTAACCAACCTTTTTTGGCCGTACTACATCACCGATTTTAAAAAAATACTTATCTATGGTTAAACACCTCTTCTTGGACATCAAGCACAATCTGAATTTCAATCATTTTGGTTCAGTACTTTATGAGCAATATGGCTATTAAGTTATTATTATTGATTTGTTTTCGTAATAAAATAAAGTAGAAGGAAATATATACAAAATTTAAAAAAATGTATTTCAAACGGGAAAAACTTTTCATTATTATTTTTAATTGCAAAAAAACAGCTTAAGAAACCGAACAAGTATAAAACTGAGTGATGAAAATCAAGATGTTTTGCAGAGAAGGAGAAATCTTCACCGTAAAATAAAAATGAATGCATGATGAGCCATCAAGCACAAAATTCGCAAAGCATCAAGCACACGTCCCTACATGAAGTTGACTGCAAGCTTTTTGAATGTGTCTAACCCGATTAAGAGCACCATTGTCCTCAAGACAAAATTACTATTGGAATTAAGTTCTAATTGTTAAGTATTTTGTGTCCCACACTGACAATTTGTTGTTTAAACGCCAACTTTTACAGTTTATAAATTTTTTCACTATTAAATTAAAATTATTTAAATCAAACAATTGAGTTTTATTCACTATATTAGACTCTAACATTGATACCAATCAAAAAACTATAAACAGCTTGTTTTTTATGTATCCTAGTTGTCTATATGCCGACATTTCATAGGAGCTATCCTAATCATCAAGTCTACTGAAGATTAGGTATCAATGTTAGATGCTAATATAGTAAATAAAACTCAATTATTTGAATTTTTGTTCTCTGCTTTTCCATACTTTCAAAAAACAAATCGTAGCAACCAACGGTTGTGCATTTGTTTGAAAGATGTAAAAAAATGTAGAGACGTAGAGATGTATGATAAATGAAAGAACTTTTTTTTTTGTGTTTTGACAGGTATTATTAAAACATTTTTCTTTTTAAATTGTCAATAATTTATTTAGATTGTTGGGATATAAAGTTGAATGTTTGAGAATATCTTTCAAAAATGTCCAATGTCTACTGATGATTAGAGTAGCTCCTATGAAATATCGACATGTAGACAGCTATGAAACATAGAAAACAAGCTGTTTATAATTTTTTGACTGGTATTCCTTAAATCTTTAAAACAAATATGAGAAAAAAAAAGGTTGAAAAATTGTCTGCCCAGGAAAACAAACTTTTTAATATAAAACTTTTACAATAAAACTGCTAAAACTAAAATCCCAATAACAAAACTTGAGTAAAACTTATAGCCTTGTCAAACACATTATTTTCAAGAAATGTGCTAAAGTTTTCACAGGTTTAGAAAATGTAAATACAAATACTTTTACCCAAACACATATACAGACTTTTACACTTATACAAACTAAGTTCAAAATTAAATTCAATCCTAAAGTCCTTCAACATTAGTAAGCTGCCAAATATCCTCTTTGAAACAAAAGTCGGCAAACAAATAATCAATATTTTGAGAAAATACATTTTTGGAGCTCTTTTTTATGTGCTGAGCATATTTCTGTAAGACTACAACAAGCAACATCTTACAAAAGGACTTAGCACGAACACAAAAAAAGTACAGTACACACACAAACTTGAACAACATTTGCTAAAAGTACAAAAGCCAAGAGTACAAAATCCTATGGAAAAATACACAAAATGAAATAAACCCAAGCAAACTCTAAAACGAATTTATTTACATACGAGTATGTGCTTATGTGAAAATATATACAAAAGTATAAACATACAAAAGGCTTCTATAAAATGTCCTTATGATTAAAGATGTAAGGCGTGGTTGTTGAAGCCAAGCACACATACAACCGATTACTTTAGGCAGGCAATCATTAGGCAGTAAGTTGTGTTATAGAAACAAGAACATGAAACCAAACTCACCCTCCCTTAGGCTGGTTTAATGCTGCAGTAGAAATATATATAACAACAGCAACAACAACAAATTATCAGCATCGGTAGGAACATTATCAAGACGACAAAAGAAAATTCTAATAAGAAACAAGCCACCATTTTAAATTGTGCTGTTTGTGAAAAGGATAAAAAGGGACTGAAAATAATAAACCGGTCTCGAACAAAACTTACCCTTATTTTGCTTTTAAATGTTCATTAGGAGAAAAAAAAGGTTGATTTAAGACAATTTTTAGGGATTTTTATAACATGATATAAATTTTTTTTTTTAATGATATTCTTTTTTTATGTTTTATGCCTGTATTTATGTAACTGAGAAACAAATTTGACCTTAACATAACCTTTTTATCAGAAAAAATCTTTTCATGTAAAAAAATATTGTGTGTTAACTTTTCAAGTGTTTTTGTTTTCTTTCCTTCAACTTTTGTGTTAATAATATTAGGTGGATTCATGAATGCAAAAAATTGTTAACATATAACTTTTTTTTGTAATAGAAAAACCAAATTTTTATAATAGTATTGGCCACACCATGCATTCATAGTTATACATAGCAAAAAATTAGATATATCGGGTGGTTAAATTTCCGCCGATGTTGAATGTGAACCACACCTAAACGCCAAGTTTTTTTCCGAATTTTATTTGACATTTCCCTATTTCAGACCTATTCAATTTGAACCACGGAGAGATACACAATCCAGCAACGTGTTAAAGTTATCCAGACTTATAATGAAAATGATGATCAATTTTCGAAGAAAATCATCTTCAGTGATGAGGCACATTTTCACCTCAGTGGATTCGTCAATAAACAGAATTGCCGCAATTGGGCGAATGAGAATCCAAGAGTGCACCCACAAAGAGTGACTGTTTGGTGCGGTTTGTGTGCTGGCGGCATCATCGGGCCGTATTTTTTCCAAAATTAGGCCGGTCAGGCAGTTACTGTGAATGGTGTTCGCTATCGTGAGATGATAACGAACTTTTTATGGCCCGAATTGGAAGATATGGATGTAGACGATATATGGTTTCAGCAGGACGGTGCCACTTGCCACACAGCTAACGAAGCAATTGCTCTTTTGCGCAACAAATTCAATGGCCGTGTTATCTCACGTAATGGCGATATCAATTAGCCGCCAAGATCATGTGATTTGACACCGTTGGACTTTTTTCTTTGGGGTTATTTGAAAGAAAAGGTGTACGTCGTTAAGCCAGCAACAATTCAACAGCTAAAGGAGGAGATAATTCGGCACATTAACGGCATAGAACCTCCATTATGCCTCAGGGTCATCGAAAATTTGGACCATCGGATAGAGGTGTGCCGCCATGATCGCGGCGCCCATTTGGCCGATATTTTTTTCCATACATAATTGAGTAATACCAATATATTATAATAAAATAAAATTACAATAATTTCTTAAATAGTTTGTGTTTTATTCAAAATCAACATCGGCCCTTGAAATTTAACCACCCTTTACTTTTCAAAATCTACACAGCGAGACTTTATTTTATTAAAGACTTGTATGATTCATGAATGAATTCTTCAGCTGAATGATTCCTTCAAGTGAAAGAATGATATATTAATTTATTGAAATTTTGTTGAACTTTATAATTTTTAAATTAGATTTTTAGTTCAAGTTTTTCCTTTTTTAAGTTTTTTTCTTAAGAAGGATTTTTTTTACAATAAAAATTTGCTGTGATTAATAATTTTTGATTGAAGCAGACCAGAAAAAATAATCAAACTTTTTAGCTGCGAAACAACTAGCTGTTTCGTAGTCGCAGTATATAGTAGTCGTAGTATATCGTAGTCGTAGTATATATTGCGAAATATTATGAAAAATGGGATAAAAGGGGCACAAATGTGTATCAACACTAGTGGCATCCTGACGTCGTTTTCTAAGCTTAACGGAAAAATTGTTCGGGCCCAAATAAAGATTTCCAACACTCAAAATAGTATCAATAAAACGATTTATACATGACATAGGTCACCAAACTTACTTACTGTTTACAAATATTTTCTTCAACAACTGAACCCCTCTAATAATGTGTAGTCACTTCCACCTCATGTCCAGTGTTTGTTTAAGTATTTGCGTATCAAATGCTGCTGACTAAATAAAAATATCTATTATAAATAAATATTGTTCCTTTTTGTCAAAAAAAAAAAAAAAAAAAAAAAAAAAAAAGTAAATATTATTTTTAACACTTGAAATTCTTTTAAGAGTCCCAAAGGATTAAAAAATATACTTCTATATACATATATGTATATGTATTCATATATTTTTTTACTCATTCTGTAAAAAAATTATTTTTTGTCTAATTAAGACAATCGAATTGTGTCACATGCAAAATATTGTTGTTGTTTGTGAAACGAGTAGTATAAAAAAAATTTTTAAATTTAATTGTACAAATTACATAAAACAACTGAGTTTACTGTTGATTTAAAAGTGATCTTTATTTAATAAGTCAATAAACAAAAATTTTTTGTGAGAAACTTATTCGCATTCAAACCAAATCTAGAACTATTCCGCATATTCAATTACGCTATTTGTTAAACAATTTCGCTAATGCAACGAATTTTTGGCCATACATTGCAATTAATCTATTGAAAAAAGCCTCAACATCAGCCGTTACATATTCAAACAGAAAAAACGGAAATATGAGTTAAATGCACATTTGTTTTCAAATAAAAAAAAAGCTTAAGCTACGTACACACGGTTGTCAGATCTTACAATATTGCCAGTAAAATTGTCTGAAAATGTATTACAATCGTGTAGACTGCCAATTTTTAACTTACAACGTTGTCAGAAAAACCATTGTCAATCAATTGTAAAACGACAATGTCGTCAGGCATCTGACAATCGTGAGAACACTCTTCGTCGGCATTGCCAGATAATTGGCTGGTATTGTAAGCTCAGTTTTAATTGTCAGATGTATAAAATTAATGCACCTGGCAATGGCATCATTGTCAGAAAACAGTTTGATGGGCAACACTGTCAAACAGATGGTTGTTGATATACTAAGTGGCAATGCCCTACAACATGTCTGGCAATTTTTTTCATCTAACAATCTGACAACCGTGTGAACTGGCAATTTTTGTTGTCAGATGAATTATTTGTCAGACCCTAGTCTGACAATGAAATTGTAAGATTTTCTTACGATCACACAATTTACTTCTGTAGGACAATTTTTCATTGTCAGCATGTTGCCAGATCTTACAATATTGTAACATCTGAAAACCAAATGTTACTTTAAATTTCTGCTTCAGACTAATTTTTGTTGGAATACGCATTTAAGAGATATATTTTCTGAATCGTGAAACTCTGTTGTAAAGAATATGTCAAGCTCTTGTTTTCAGATTGCAGCAAAAATATCAGACAGATTAAGAAATTGGTTTACATCAGCACCTGCCTTGTCGGCCAAATTTCATGATGGACCATCTCTACGGGTTAAATTATTCACGATTCAACAGCACATTTCTAGGGTTGCAACAGAATATGGAATTGATGTACATCAGCATCTGTCTTGACGGCCTAATCTGATGATGGACCAACTCCACGGGGTGAGCTATTCACGATTCACCAGCATCCCCGTCTGGCTTTCTAGGCTCATACAGGTTGCAATTTTTGCCATATATTTGTACCCTTATGAGCAACTTCTTGTTGAGGAGTTCGGGCCTTCTAATCTCTTCTGTATGCAATTTATCAGCAATCAATGGAAGACAATGCTTCATGAGTTGGCCGAAGCCTAGTGGGCAACATCAGCCCTTAAACCAACTCACCCGTCAACTATCACTACTGGTTCCTTACATAGTATTGGTATCTGTTGTAAAGGCAACAGATACTCGGGAGTATGTTAGTCTCCGAAAAAAGTCACACAACAAACAATTATCAGGGATAATAACTCCTCCTTCCAGCGTTTTAGATTTCAACCACAGCCCGAACGCTTCAGCCAGGGTAGGCCCTTCAACCATGATCAGCCCGGGTTGAACCGCAAGCAGAACCACCCGGGGGCCATGCTGATCACCGTTCTGCCAATTTAAATCCTTGGTAAGGGTTTCGGAAGCCAACACAACATAAGTCTTCCTAGAGTTTTATTTGCTACTGCAAACGAGATACTCCTCCCCTCTTTACCCGAAAAAAATAATGCCCTGATTAGCAATACGCCAAGAAGAAAAATAATCAAATCTTTTTCTGGCGGACAACTAGCTGTTTCATAGCCGCTACACTCGGCTCAGTGACTGAGTGGTAAAAATTATTTAAAATTGAGAATATCTTTTAAAAATTTCCAATGTCTACTGATGATTAGAGTAGCTCCTATGAAATGTCGACATATAGATAGCTGGGAAATATAAAAAACAAGCTGTTTATAGTTTTTTGATTGGTATCAATATTAGAAGCTAATATGGTAAATAAAACTCAATTATTTGAAAATTATTATGCTTAAAATAAAAAACTACTGTTCATAACTGCCAAATAGTTGAGCTTCAATTCAACAGTGATAATTAAATTAAAAACTATAAAATATTATAATTAATATCTATAAAGCATGTTATTAAGAATATTTAACTTCATATCCTTTTTTTAAAAGGAATCTTCCTCTCACCTTTGCATTGCAATTAAGAGTCCTTAGAAAAGAGACCCACAATCGTAACATCCCCAAAAATTAAAAACTGGAAGTGTCAGTAATAACATCAAAATTGATTATAAATATTTTTTGGCACTAAAAGGATAATAAATGAAAGAGTTTCTATGATACACAAACAGGATTTTATTATATTCTGTCTGTATTAAATGAAGCATCAAATATAAAGCGGACGGAGAGTATAAATAATTGCTTACATATATTTGTATTTATATACAAACGTATTTGTGTTTAAAGAAAATGATTATTATTGTCTTTGATTGTAACTAGAAGATTTTTTAATATCACTGTTTAATAGAAAGATTCTTTTTCATTATTTCATCATTATTTCATATTTATATTTTTCATCATTTCACATGAGTTACAAAAAAATTCCGTGAACAGTTGAGTTTATTGTTCACTATATCAGCTTCTAAAATTGATATTAATCAAAAAATTATAAACAGCTCGTTTTTTATGTTTTCCAAAGCCTACCGATGATTAGGGTAGGTAGCTCCTATGAAATGTCGACATATAGACAGCTAGGAAACATAAAAAACAAGTTGTATATAAAATTCGGTAAAACTATTTCAATTTTACTCAATTGCCTCTTCGAAAACATTCTCTCTTCCACCGCTTAGGTGCTTTTTGTCATCAAAATAACTGTTCTGGATGCGTTGAAACCACTCCAGGCACGTTCTTTCACTAATAGCGGCCTTACCATAAGTATTTGATAGCCTTTTCTTCATATTAAAACAGAAACTTAAAAACTTCCGCAAATGACCAGAATTTGACTCATAAGCAGATATGTTTAAATGAGAATAGTTCTATGATAAAGACACAAATCGATTACTATTTCGATGGCGTTATGTTTACAAATACCTAAGCTGATTGTATGACATCCACGATCTATTTATTTCGACTATCGCTCAGGGCCACAGCCATTTACAGCCATCTATTGCAAAACGGCGGAAGCAAAATTGTACATCTAATATATTTTGTTGTTGTTGAAAAATAGTTGCTTTCGATTAATAATTGTTTTTATAAAATTTTTTTTTAAATCCACAAATTCCTTTGCAGGTCCGCATTCAAGCAATGTATTAATCAAATCAACGAATTTCGTTGTTGAATATGAAAAAAAATGTTGCTGGACGTCTATTTATGCACAGAAAACAATTTTTTTCGTGTTCAATAACGAACTTCGTTGAATCAAATAATGAATTGTTTGAATGCGGACCTGTAAGGAAATTCGTGGATTCAAATAAAAGTTTATTAAAAATAATTATTGATCGAAAACAACTATTTTTTTAAACAACAACAAAATATGGTATCCAAGGTTTTTTCTTTGATACTTATGTATCAATATGTATGATATATGTAAATTATTTTTTCAGACAAAAATTTTGTTGATTTTATTTTTACTATAATTTCATAGTTCTTGAACTATGAAAAACTATAAAGAATATGTACAGGGTGCCCAAAATTAACGTAAGATTAATAATAAAAATATGGACTTAAATGCTTCTCAATGTGTAAGCAATCATGTGTGCCCATCCAAATTCACAGCTCCCCTATTCCGCAGCACAATGAAGTCAAGTACCTTGGTATACACTTGGATCGTGGGCTCAGTTGAAACTAGAAGCAGCTCAACTAAATTGGCTTATGGACAGAAACTCGATATTGAAGTTGGATTGCAAACTTCTGTTACACAATGCAATTCGAAAGCCCATATGGTGCTACAGAATTCAGTTATGGGGCACCGCCTCAGCGTCAAATATTGAAAAAATTCTAAAGCGACGAAACCAAATTCTTCGAACGATTACTGCAGCTTCATGGCACGTAAAAAATTCACGAATTCATAAAGATTTGAGTGTTTCGCTTTTAAAAGAGAAATTTTCTAAGTACGCGCCAAGATATATCAGTAAATTGGAACTTCATCCACACTCTCTTGCGCGCAATATACTTAATTTTGGAGGCCACCCTCGTCTAAGAAGAAGGGATACCTTTGCCAGCATTAGATTTCTCAATAGTGTTTCGTCTTCCGTCCTGTGCACACGTCTTTTGTTACTACTGTCCGTATTTTCTATTTTCGTTGTAAATTTTGTATTAAACTAAGTTGCACCGGAATAGGTAGTAAGCTGTATACACGTGTTTTTTTTTTTTTTTTTTTTGTTCTCTCTTTTTACCGTTGTCCGTATATTCCATATATGAGCCTATTCTGGTACAAATTACGCCGGAATATTTAGCAACATGTGAACACGTTTTTTCTCTCTCTTTTTTACCGTTTTGCATATTTTTTTTATATGTTCATTAGTAATTTCTTTTGAATGTACTTAATTATCTTGTAGTGTGGAAGATGTTGGACTAAATTTTGTTAGTCTGAGCAATGCCGAAGGTATATACACTGGGCACTGATCAGTTTTAACTAATTTAATTCTAACATTTTATATGCTGCAATAGGGGTTGTTTTGGTTTTTCGCGTTATTATTGTTCGACAAACACTACTCCCTCTTTCCTCCTCCGCATAACCTATTTTCCTAGTTCCAGTACACAGAAAAAAATAGATGCCATATTGATAAAACAAATGGCACTATTTTTATCAAATTTTCTGTGAAAAAGATTTTTTGCCGAATTGATAATTCAAATTATAAAGTAGAAATAGCTTTTTCACTTACAAGCAAAAATTATTGAGTTGAAAAAATTTCTTGTTAATATGTAAAATATACTTAACAAAAAAAAATTGTTAAAGAAACAACAACTCTTCACTGTTATATGACAACCTATTAAATTTATTTATTGAATAACAGTCAATAATTCGGAAAACTTTTTATTCATTGCATTTTATTAAGAGATATTTCCAAAAATTCATTATTAATAATAATTTAATTAAGTCAATACAAATTTTATTAAATTGATGGTTTTTTATTTATAACATAACTTGATTGAAAAAGAATCTCATCTATTTTTTTCTGTGTACAATGCACTGCATATGTAGGGGTCATCCCCTGAGTATTGGTCCAAGATAAAAAAAAAAAAAAAATTTAAAAAATAGGTGATTTTACCGAAATAACTCCCGCATAATAAAACTTTTTGTCTGGCTTTGGCCGGACTTAAGTAAAAAGTACATTTTTTTTTTAATTTTAAATTTAGTATTAAGATTTGAATACTTATTGTTAGTTCGTTTTGAAGATTCAATAAATAAAAAATGCTTAAAAAGAGTTAAATGCTAGAAAATATTTTTCCAAGCTACAGATTATTAGATTAGCACCTATGAAATGTCAACTTATAGAAAGCCTAAAAAAACACAAAAAATCGAGGTGTACTTGTTTTTGATTGGCATAAATAATAGTAGCCAGTACTCGTAATGTAAATAATAATGTCATTTGTTTGCATAATGAAAAATATTTTTAAACACGATACATATACGAGTATAAGTAAATTTTTTCTCCGGATTTATAGAATTTTCTCCATATACGAGTACTCGTACACATATGAATTCATATATATTTAGTTTTTATATAATTTTTTTTACCTCACTGATTGTATCATATGTCCCCTTGTTTATAGTAAAAGCCCAGAGACCTTAGAAAAATAATATATTTGAGCAACAACAACGAATAAATGCTTTTGGACTTCTTGATTTAAACTGTTCATCTTCTTTAACATTTTGTAGGGTTTTCTTTTTTTTTTTTTTTTGCTTTTTCTTTTTGATGTTGCTGTTGTTGTAACATGTTCAAGGCATGTTTGGTAGTAACATAAGTTAAGTAGGATCCGCAAATAATAAATATGACCAAAATGAAACAGCCCAAAAAATTTACCCAAAAACTCTGCAAACATACACATTCATCATTCTTTGTATTCTTTAACACACACACACATACACATACACATACAAACACGCAAACATTAGCTCGAATGTATTTCGAGAAAAATTTGTTTCAACACAGAAGTATACCCTCACTTTTTGGAATAAAATTTCTTTTCTATTCATAATAGTGTGTATACAAGAAATATGAGTATATGTGCAACATATTAACATACATTTACAGTGAGCATCGAAATAAAGTGTCACCAATTCTCTAAAATCGTTATTTAGCAAAAACAATGCAATAAAGCTAACACCAATATTTACAAAACTAATTAATCAAAATATTAATCAATCTGTCATACCGAAAATATTAATAGTAATAAAAAAGATTACGTGAATAACTATAGACCAGACATGCCCAGGCCTATACGTTTGATGCTCAAAATTTGTTTATGAGACGTGAGGAAATATTATGCAAATAAGATTTTTCCAGTAGAAATTTTTATTATTGCAAATTATTGCAAATATATCAAAAAATCATTTTCAAAAAAAATCCAAAAAAGCACTTTTTGTTCTGCAACTCCTCATGTAGACTTATATTGCTACTCACAGTTATGTATAAAAATAAAAAACAGGTTTTAGTTCGTACGTAATGGAAGGCCATGGAAATATAAGGCCCGATTAACGAACTATTTATTATTATTATTGGATGGGATATGGCCCTCATCGGCCATTTGCACTGCGACCAATGGTGATCCATTGTGCGTCCCTTGCCCCATTATGGGTTGAGTATGTCAAGAAAACGGACAAGCTCCATCATAGGGAGTGATATTAACGAACTAACATATATAGAGATGTCCCAAAACTAAAGCCAGGTATTAATTTATCACCATTTGTGCACTATAGTGCTGGCAGACCTTTTGAAAAATAATTGGACAGCTAACAGTTCAGTGTTAGTAGAAATGCAGCATTACACGGTAAAATAACGTGCCTTCTTTATTGAACAACATTTCAAAAATTATTTAATGATTACAAGCTGACCATCTTGGTGCTGATCATGGTTGAGATATCTATATCTTGATGGAAAGCTTCCAACTATAGTTTAAACCTAAATCGCTAGAAAGGAATTTAAAAACAATTGAAATATGACGATGATAACAAATTGTTATCGATATATTGAAAATAAATACTGTTAAATTTTTTATATAACACCTTTTAAAGCATGCAATTAAAGAACTTTCATTTTTATATAACTTTTGCAGCTTGGGATCTCGTTTTTTTTTTATAAAATATTTAATCATTTTTTAACTTTTATTCTTCATTATTTCAACAACAATTTGTTAGCATTTTCAGGAAAAATTAAAATTGCTATAATTTTTTGTAAATCAAAAATTATATATTATGTTTTAAGCAAATTATTGGAGATACTTATATTGAAGAACAAAAGTTAAACAATTGTTAAATTTTTTATAAAAACATAAAACAAGATCTCAAGCCGCAAATTCTATATATATATCAAAAACTTTCATTTTAACTCGCAAAATTACCGAAATCATTTTTGTGTAAAAAGAACTTGAGGTTATTATGCAAGTCCTTCCTTAGAACAACAAAAACAGCTGTTATGAAAAACAGAATGAGCCAAATAATTCAATAATTGCCACAAAATTAACAAGGTGGCTCCAAGAATCGTAAACAAATTACATGTAGTCGTCACCTAAGTTGAAAGGCAGTTATACTACATTTATACCAACTCAAAATCTAGTAGATTTGAATTAAAATCTACAACAAAATCTATATCGTTTACACCACCATTTTTTGACATCTAGCAAGATTTCATTTTCATAGAAATAATTTATGCATACGGGCCAGAGACCTGCGCCGTCCATTTTTATCGGCGGCGGCCAGAGACCTTCGCCGTCCATTTTTATCGGCGGCGGCGGCTGAAGATATATTACTCGGCGACGGCTCAAAGCCGGCTATAGCCAAGATTTGACCGGCTAGCTTTTTTCCCTTCGGCTCTTATAAAAAGTCGGCTAAAAATCAATAAAAAATTTTAAATTCCTCAGCTCCTATTTCGCACGTTTAGTGCCTAAAGTTTAAATAACACATAGGTATGCACTGTTATATCTAATGAACACTTTCTTCATTATTTTTTAGTAATTAAAACAATCAGAATTATTTTAATTTGTATTTTTTATTTTAAGGCGTTAATGGACTTGATATAAGAAGAAGTAAATATAGTTTGTGTGAGAAAACAATTTTTTTGATATTAAACAAAATTATTTTCCTTAAAGATATTTACATATACACATATATTTACAGAAACATGTGTATGTGCAACACAAGAAATATTTACCTAAATAAGATCAAATAAATAAATATTTAAATACAATTGAAATATTTTTAAATTGAAAAGGGTTTGTTTATTTAAATTTTTGATAATGACGAGCAACCCGATTGTTGCTTAACTCAGTGCAAATTATAATTGTTCTTAAAACTAAAATTATGTCTACTTATATACTACTTATGAGAAGTTCTAGACGACTCATAATATTATAATTAATGTTTGGGAAACCAATTTGGTTCCCACGGGGTAAGCTGATCAGACTTTACCTACATAAATTGTCACTTTGGAATGTGCATGTGTGGCGCGATTCAAGTATTTAGATTTAATTATAACAGTGCAGCACACAAGCCTACGTATTTTCACAAACTCATATCATTCGCACCTCAAGTGTATCTTCAAATGATGGCACTTACAGCCAGTTTACCAATTTCGAAAGAAAATGAATGCGAAAGAAAGCCAGTCACTCACATTCGAATCAATTTGGATTTGTCTATCTCACTACTATTCGTTCGCATATTCTTATGTATTTTGATTGAGCTTTGACACATCGTTCGCATAGAAAAAAGTTAGACGAACCCAAATCAATTTTCTTTCGCTTAGATTGCGAACGCAAGCAGGCTGCCGAGATTGGTAAACTGGCTATTAGTAGGCACACTGTCGCGACAACGGCCAGTGACAGAAAAGGTGTCAAGTGACGAGCGTTATGAATTTAAAAGTAACTTAATATTCTTTTAGTTATTTCTTGTACATGCCTTTAATAGGATGCATTCATGTTATGGCTAAAAGAATGAATTTATGCCGTGATCATGCTACAAATTAGTCTTTCCTGATAATTATGCTACTTGAAGGCTTTCGGGGTCTAATAACCCCAGAGGTAATGTTGTCTTGCAACGAATACCTGTAATGTAAGGAACCAGTAATGATGGTTACGCCGGTAAGTTGGTTTAAGCGTTGATAATCATAAATGAGCTTTGGCCTATCAACTCATTGAGTTTATATTCCTTTGACTGCCGAAACTTAGAATAAATAGTTCACATCACAACAACGAATAATATTAAATTAAACAATTTTAAATTCAGCTGCCCATAAAAATATGCTTTACGCCATCATGCAGCGCAACTATAATAATATTTTTTTGAACAGCTTTTAAAAAGGCTTTTACCTAAATCCCTCCTCTTTTGCAACTCCTGCACTTGAAATTTCTTTTTAAGGTCTTGACAAATGTATATTCTTATGTTTGTGTCTAATACGCACACATGGAAACCAAGAAAAACCTACCAAAATTCAAATACACTTGCACTTCTCCACAAATAGATACAACCAAAATAACCCACATAAGAAGACCACACTATAACTTTAACAAAGAATACACATGACTGTTACTATTTTGGTTTAAGTTTTTAAAGTACACACATACACACACACAAACACACACGCTGTTATCCCAAAATTTATGAAAACTGTATTGGTGAATAAATTTAAAATGTGCATAAGTGTGTGTGTGTGTGTGCAAGTATATCCTTGTATCCTTGCTTGTTGTAAAAGGGAAGTTTTGTTTATAGATGTTGTGTATCGTATATTTTTATGGGGGTAAGTGTATTTGTGTATAAAATTTATGTAGGGAGCTTATGAATAATTTTATTTATATTTCGTTTCTTTTTTTTAAGTGTCTTGAAGCGAATTTGTGTTTGTGTGTGTGTGTATTTTCGTATGGATCTATAAATGCTGCAGTTGTCTCTTTGGCCGAAATAAAATATAAGAAACTCCAAAACAACATGAACTCATCATGGCTACTGTTACACTCATTCAAACAAACTTAGTGCTTGTATAAAATATTTCTGGTTAAAAGAAACATTTTTGATTAAGTTTATGAAAAACACTGTGCAACAAAATCTAACCTTTTTTCATAATAACGAGGTATTAAGTGTCAACCAAACCTGGTGGATGGAAAAAGTTGGCATCTGGATTCTATTTTGAAAGAAAGTTTGACAAAGTAGGAATACTAAGCTTGTTTTTAATTATATTATGCATATAATTATATTATGTATATTCAGCAATTATTCGTAAAACATGATTGGGAACATTTTTGCAGAGACCGTTTCTTTATTTGACCCTGTCTGTTTTCAGAAAGAAGTCGTAGTTTTCCAATATTGTTTTTTTTTTTTTACCTTACATTAAATTTTGACATTCTACACAAAAAGAGGACTTCCGTGTAAAACAATATATGCTGTTAAGTCCAACTATTTATTTAGTAAAATGTATTTACTCATATATATCAATGGTTAACGCCAATTGTGCTATTTCATCGGTTTGCTTTTGATTTTTTTATGAAAATTAGGGATAGCTCTCTGCTACACTCATAATGGGTGGTTAAATTTCAAGGGCCGATGTTGATTTTGAATAAAACACAAACTATTTAGAAAATTATTGTTATTTTATTTTATTATGATATATTGGTATTACTCAATTATGCATGGAACAAAATGTTGGCCAAATGAGCGCCGCGACCACGGCGGCACACCTCCATCCGATGGTCCAAATTTTCGATGACCCTGAGGCATAATGGAGGTTCTATGCCGTTAATGTGCCGAATTATCTCATCCTTTAGCTGCTGAATTGTTGCTGGCTTATCGATGTACACCTTTTTTTTCAAATAACCCCAAACAAAAAAATCCAACGGTGTCAAATCACATGATCTTGGCGGCCAATTGACATCGCCATTACGTGAGATAACACGGCCATTGAATTTGTTGCGCAAAAGAGCAATTGTTTTGTTAGCTGTGTGGCAAGTGGCACCGTCCTGCTGAAACCACATATCGTCTACATCCATATCTTTCAATTCGGGCCATAAAAAGTTCGTTATCATCTCACGATAGCGAACACCATTCACAGTAACTGCCTGACCGGCCTCATTTTGGAAAAAATACGGCCCGATGATGCCGCCAGCACATAAACCGCACCAAACAGTCACTCTTTGTGGGTGCATTGGTTTTTTGACAGTCACTCTTGGATTCTCATTCGCCCAAATGCGGCAATTTTGTTTATTGACGAATCCACTGAGGTGAAAATGTGCCTCATCACTGAAGATGATTTTCTTCGAAATTTGATTATCATTTTCATAATAAGTCTGGATAACTTTAACACGTCGTTGGATTGTGTATCTCTCCATAGTTCAAATTGAATAAGTTTGAAATAGAGAAATGTTAAATAAAATTCGGAAAAAAAACTTGGCGTTTAGGTGTGGTTCATATTCAACATCGGCCCTTGAAATTTAACCACCCGATATATTAATGGTTAACGCCAATTGTGCTATTTCATCGGTTTGCTTTTGATTTTTTATGAAAATTAGGGATAGCTTTCTGCTACACTCATAGAAAACATCTTCATATTGATGATGGTGGGTCATCAAAATTGTGATAGCAATATTATGTAAATAGTCACCAGTAATGTGAAAACTGACATCAATCGCAATGACAAAAGTCATCAGAGATTTTTGTCATATATTGAGTGTCATCAATAATACAACTTTGGTGGCATCAATTCAATGATAGCTTTTATTAATAATTATAATACATCTAAATTGTTAAAATTGATTTTTAAAAAAGAATAATTAATATTATTATATTTTTTATTTATTGTTGAAAAGGAACTTTGTGGTTAAAAATATTATTTTTAAATTTATATTATTATATTATGTAAGAAGTAGAAAAAAGCATCATACTGATGTAAATTTGTAATCACAGCAAGTATTGTTTAAACAAAGGGAAATAAGTATAACTATAAAGCGATTATATGAATGAACAATAATATTACACGTCATATTGATGACACATATAGTGTGTTTCCATATAGCTGTTTTGCTCGATAACACGTGTTTTGCTTAAAACCTGTAGAAATGAACATGTTTTCCCATACATTTTTGAAAATAGCAAAACACCTAAAGCTACATGTTTTGGAGCAAAACACTTCGAAAATGTTCTAAACAA
The DNA here is from genome assembly GCA_914767995.1 of Thecocarcelia acutangulata. Classification (NCBI taxonomy): domain Eukaryota; kingdom Metazoa; phylum Arthropoda; class Insecta; order Diptera; family Tachinidae; genus Thecocarcelia; species Thecocarcelia acutangulata. The sequence continues at coordinate 29,247,321 of OU612094.1, read as the reverse complement.
AACTGCACATACTCGATAATATGAAATACAACATTGTGCTATACATCCAAAGTGATGGAAAATTTCGAAAAAATTACATATTTATTTGTCATTTAAAAAAAGAAATAAGGTGTAAAGAAATGTTAGAGACGTGTATAAACGAAAAAGCTTGTTTTTTGTGTTTTGACAGGTATTATTAGAGCATTTTTCTTTTTTTAAATTCTCAGCAATTTGTTTAGATTGTTGGGATATAAAGTTGAATGTTTGAGAATATCTTTCAAAAATTTCCAAAGTCTACTGATGATTAGGGTAGTTCCTACAAAATGTCGACATATATATAGCTGGGAAACATAGAAAACAAGCTATTTATAATTTTTATTGGCATAAATGTTAGAGGCTGGAATAGCGAATAAAAAACTTAATTGTTTAAATAAAAAATTAGAATTCAACAGAACAATTAGAATTTTTAATTCTTTCCAAGACTTCCTACTAAATATTTCTACATGTTTATAATATACGAAAGAATAGTAAAGAAAACAAAGATCAATAAAATAAATCTAGTCCTAAAGCATTGCCACCTACGCTTAATGGCATAAGCGCTCTCCAGCACAAAATAATTTATAAACAGCCTGATTACAAATGAAAATTCCGAGCGAGTTTTTTCACTTTTCTCTTTCCTCTAATTATGAATAAAAATTAAGTATGACGTTTTTTACTTATTCGTTTTTTCCATGCACAGAAAACACTAAAGGCGGATCATATCTTCAATTCCTACGATAAAGTTAGCAAAAATGAGTATTTTTTTCTTTAAAAAAGTACTTTACGAGAGAAATAAATTCCTTGAGAAATAAATTCCATGAGAAATAAATTCCGTGAGAATATTCATAATTGGGCTGAAAATGAAAATAAATAAAGGAAAACAACAGCAAATGTTTTAACCTATTTTTGTATTTTTACATCAATAATATTTTTCCATTTTAGGACTAGAAGCATTGCCTCCTCATTCATATTGCAATGAAGTCTTGACCTATGTTTTTTTGCAACCCATTTTAATATACTATCATACTACAATTCAATACAATATTTTATATTCACCCCACCAGTAAAAATATTCGGCGGATGCTAAATGCTCAAATTCAAGAAATTTTGTTTTTTTTTTTATTAAAATAATATACGTATATATCTTCCAGTAAAATTCTTGCAAAGAGCTGAAGAGCAAAACACGATTTTATTAACAATGCCTCTTAATCCATAAATCCCATTTTGCTTAGTCCTACTTATTCAAAATTGCCTCAATTAGATAGAGTCGGTTAATAAACTCCTTACTGAAATCTTAAATGGATGAAAGCTCTTAAAAACAAAAAACCGTACGATATATACGAGTAACTTCTTTGCAACAACTATTCTGTTCATTTTCTTTGCTAGGCTACTTAAAAATAGTGAACATCATGATTGATCTCAATGAACTAAAGAAACAAAACAGTAAACATCAATACAGACTAGGGAACATTATTTTGGAAACATGCAAAATATCAAAAAATTTCGATATTTTGGAAACCAAAAATGAAACATGATTTTCAGCAAGAAACATCACTTCAGTCGAGGGAACATTAAAAGCAATATTCGCATGTTTTCTCGTCTGTATGTTACATTATATTGAAATAGAAACCAGTTTTAATAAACTGGCCTAGTGTGCCGGTCTTGAATTCGGCTATCATGTTGTGGTCAAGCGGGACCTGAAAGGAGGCGATATATGGTCATGCCTCAATTATAGGAAGAATAGTAAACCTTCCGGAGGATATTGATTACTTCTCGCCGGCTCTAGTGCCCGATAGGAGATTTTATGTAATAATGGGTGATTTTATAAGAACTATCGGAAATTAAAAAAAAAACACATAAAATTCAGAAAAATGCATGAAATATTTATTTGGATCGATAGTTGGGTCGATATAATTTAATGCTTGAAGATTATTTCATGCAAATGTTGGCCGCGGCTGCGCCTCCATCCACTTAGTCCAATTTTGGCATATTCTTTCCAACATTTCGGCCGGTATCTCACGAATAATGTTGGCAATGTTGGCTTCCAGTGCGTTAATCGAAGCGGGCTTGTCGCTATAGACATTAGCCTTAACATAGCCCCACAAAAAATAGTCTAGAGGCGTTAAATCGCACGATCTGGGCGGCCAATTGACTGGTCCCAAGCGTGAAATAAACTGTTCACCGAACTCGCCTCTCAATTGGTCCATTGTTTCGCGTGCTGTGTGCATGTGGCACCGTCTTGTTGAAACCACATGTCATGCAAATCAAGCTCTTCCATTTTGGGCAAAAACAAGTTTGTTATCATCGCACGGTAGCGCTCACCATTCACAGTAACGTTGTGATTCGCATCATCTTTGAAGAAATACGGCCCAATGATGCCGCCAGGCCATAATCCGCACCAAACGGTTGTTTTTTGTGGATGCATTGGTAGCTCTTGCAATGCTTACAATGCTTCTGGCTGCTCTTCACTCCAAATACGGCAGTTTTGCTTGTTCACGTATCCATTCAACCAGAAATGAGCCTCGTTGCTGAACACAATTCTTCGATAAAAAAGTGGATCTTCATCTAACTTTTCAAGAGCCCATTCACCAAAAATTTGGCGTTGTGTTAGGTCGTTTGGCTTCAATTCTTGCATCAGCTGTATAATCCTTCCGCAAAATTTTCCACGTAGTGGAGTAACAGAGGCCCAATTGCTGCGAACGGCGCCGAATCGATAATTCACGGTCATCACCAACACTGGCCGATACGGCTGCGATATTTTCTTCAGTTCGCACTCTACGTAAGCGTGTTGGTGGTTTAATGTCCAACAATGTAAATTTGGTGCGAAATTTTTTTACAATAGCCCGAATAGAAGCCTCAGTAGGTCGATTAAACTGACCATAAAATGGAAGAAGCGCGCGATGAACTTTCTTAACAGAGCACGCATTTTGGTAATAAAATTCAATAATTTGCAAGCGTTGTTCGTTTGTAAGACGATTCGTGATTAAATTATAGACCAAACTGAAGATGTTTGACAGTGACACAAGATACAAAACGTGCGTGAGCTGTCAGGGGTACCGCAAGGCTCCGTTCTTTCTCCTACCCTATTCCTTATATTCCTAAATGACCTGTTATACCAGACTTCCAACCCTATCCACTCCTTCGCGGATGACAGCAGCATCTGCCATTCGTACTCTTTCAGTTATAGGCCCAGCCTATCCGAGATCGTTGCCAAGAGGCAAAATATGAACGACTCACTAAACAGTGATCTTCTATTAATCTCCGAATGGGGTCGTAAAAACAGGGTCGCCTTTAACGCTCGTAAGACCCAATGTTGTTTATTAACACACAAACAAACGACCACAGATGCTGCTTTATCTATACTCATGGATGGTATAAATATTGAGGAATCGGAAGCTCTTGATGTTCTTGGAATGAAGATACAGTGTGATGTTCGCTGGACTGAACACATTTTTCATATCTCTAAAGAAGCATTCAAGTGCCTAGGGTTTCTAAAACGGTGTAAGATGTACTTTACTCCATCTGATCTCCTTACTATTTATACCACCTATATCCGACCAAAAATGGAATACAACTCTCATGTTTGGGCCGGTGCCCCAAAATCAATTTTGGGGTTACTCGACCGTGTGCAGGAGAGGGCGAAGAAGCTTATCGGTGACAGTAGGGTATCCAACTCTGTTGACTCACTGGAGCATCGACGCTGTGTGGGGTGCGTTACTCTGTTCTATCGTTACTACAATGGATTTTGCTCTGACGAGATTAGGGACCTTGTTCCTGAAACCCGCACATTTTTACGTAGCACGCGTGCATCGTTCAGGACTCATCCATTTGTGGTCGATTGCCCAGGGAATCGTACTACGCATTACAGAGAGAATTCGTTTTTCAGCCGTACACTCCGCCTGTGGAATAAGTTACCTGCTGGCGTGTTTCCTGTCTGTTATAATGTTGAAAGGTTCAAGTCAAATGTTCACAAATACTACTCCCTCTTTCCTCCTCCTCACAACCTATTTTCCTAGTTCTGGTACAATGCACTGCATATGTAGGGGTCATCCCCTGAGTACTGGTCCAAGTTAAAAAAAAAAAAAAAAAAAAAAACTAGTGTTGCCAAAAAGATAATAGCAAAAAAATCACTCGTTATTATCAGGCACGGACTCAGAGAAGATTGGCACAGATCGTCAAGAGCATGTGCTTGAAATTTTTACAGATCCAAAAGCAGATCCAAAACGCGTTACTTTTAAAGAAATATAAGCCGATAGTTTCTTTAGCCAAATAGTTCGTACATTTTTTTCAGCATTTGTAACGATTTGAGTTTATCTTTTAGTTGATCATCTTTCATCCCAAATGTGACAAATTTTGTTTATTTATGGAACTTCCTACTTCAGCCCAAACGTGCTTTGCCTCTAATCAGAATAAGACTTGTATTTTATTAGTTCTTCAACAAGATTTAAAGTTCTGTAAATTTTATTAAATTTCATAACTCAAAGAATCAATGGTTCTTATTTTGTTTCTATAAAATTTTAAAACTATTTCCTTTTTTTGTTTAAAAAGACATACACAAAAACTGAAACTATTTGTTAATAAATGTAAATTTTAAGTATTTCCTCTTCGTTATAAACTCTCAAACTTTTCTATGTTTATACATCTATAATATATAAAGTTAGGATAAAAAAAACAACAAACAGAAAGAACAAAAAGCCAAATTTCGGAGAAAAATTAACAGAAATATGCAAATTAAGAACAAGAAGACGACAGTGGGGGGCAAATAAACTGATAAAATTTTAACAGTAGTGTAAAATGAAATATCATACAAAGCCAAATATTAACATACTCGTATATAGAAGACACTGAAACATGTTCAACCTTTATACCCTAAAATAATGTACATACTTACAGAGCCAACAATAGATGATTGCCATGACAATATTTTTTTAGGGCAACATACTATTGCAGGCTTATATGATTGTTACTATTATTATTATATTGTTATATTTGAAACATCATTAATACGAGTAGTTATATGACTATTATTTATATTCTGATTCAAGTTTGTTACAATTGTAAGTCAACAGAGTACTGATAAAAATTACCATATTAGTTTCATATTCAACCAGGCTACTATGCAAACGAAACATATTTATGTCATAAATGACCATATTACCTTCATTAAACAACTATACTAATGTTATAAACAGCTTTATTGGCATAGATCCATATTTCTGTCATACTTTATCCTATTAAGTACAAAGAGGGCTTATTAGCTCCTGAAAACTGGCATTAAAGTCTCAAAGCTATCAGGGAAACTAATTTCCCTTCCTGCGATTTCAGGTTTAAACCAAACGTTTCAGCTGAGGTAGGCAACCTAACTATGATCAGCACTGAAAGATATGGAAGATATGCTGATTCCCTTTCTTCCAATTTTAACCCTTATAAGTATAGTTTTCGGAAGTTCAACACGACATAAGTCAAGCGTATTTTTGTTTGCTACAACAAACGAGGGACTCCTTTCCGTCTTTGCCCCAGAAAAAAGAGTGCTGTAGCTTGGTGTACGCCAAGGCAAAACCTATTTCCCGGGGGTATCTGTTGCAAGACAACTGTGAAATTTATTTACGTCAACACTTACCTGCCTTTACGGCCTTATCTTATAATGGACCAAATCCACGGAGTAAATTATTTACAATTCACCAGCGCCCCCATGTGGCTGACTAGGCACACATAGCTAGCACTTTTTGCTATATGTTTGCAGCCATATGAGCAACTTCTTGTTGAGTAGTTCGGGCCTGCTAATCCCTGCTGTATGCAATTTACCAGCAAGCAATGAAAAACAAGGCTTAATAAGCCCACTAAGAGCATCAGCCCTTAAACACAAGTCAGCCATCAACCATCTCCACTGGTTCCTTACAGTAAAGGTATCTGTAGTGTAAAGGCAACAAACCCTTGGGAGTTTGTTAGTCCCCGAAAAAAGCCACACACCTAACAACTATCAGGGATACTAGCTAACCCTTCCAGCGTTTTAGGTTTCAACCACAGCCAGAATGTCTCAGCCAAGGTAGGCACCTCTACCATGATCAACAAGTGTTGAACTGCAAGCAGAACCACCCGGGAGCAATGCTGATCCCCGTTCTGCGAATTTATACCCTTGGTAAGGGTTTCGGAAGACAACATAAGTCATGGGGCTTCCTAGAGTTTTATCTGCTACAACAAACGAAGGACCCCTTCCCCTCTTTACCCGAAAAACAGAATGCCGTGGTTTGAAATACGCCAAAGCAAAAACTTTTCCCCGGGGTCCAATATAATTATACTGTTGTGAAAACGATTATCGTGGGTACCTGCCAGTATGACCTTACTCTACGGTAATCTAATCACCGGATGAAAAAAATGCGTCCCCATACATGACAAACTGCCATCCATTAGTACCAATTTGTTCTCATGTTGTTTGGACATGATCTCCCCCTTGGTTAGGAGCGGATCCTTTCTAAAACTCCATCCGATGTATGGGTCACGGCACTCTGTTGCAATGCAACTCAACAGCGAGCTCAAATGAACTCTCCCCACGATTTGGGTTTAAACCACAATCACTACGACATTCCCGAAGGACCACACCATATCCAGGCAGGAACGAGTTCCTGGACAATTACTTACAGTGCACACAGCAATTACAGCAATCAGCAACAAAACAGGAACAAGAAGAAAAACAGGAACGTCAGCAACAACAGCAAACAGCAGTCACACAACAACGAAAACTGTATCACCCGAGACACACAGCACACAGGTGTACATAACACAATAACAATAACAACACAAACATTCATCCTCACGGATGAGTCCATTGGCCATCTCCTTGTGACCCAGTCCGTGACAAAAACGAACAAAAAAACATCAATCAGACACCACCCCCCTCACGGAGGGGCATACAAAAAACAACGTTGCCAGCAACTCTGCAACACTTAACAGCAAACAGCAACCAAACCAATATAATTATACAGTAGGCTACTTAGCCCTCTCAGTTTTCAATAGTTGTCATAACAATATGGTTGGCCAATAATATGGCTAACTATGTCATAGTATTGTACATAAATTTACATCTGCATACATGCATCTCAATGTTTAAGCTAACCTTTTGAATTCTCTGCACACATTTTTTGTACCATTAAATGCTCTTTTTCTTTTTCGTGAACATCAGCGTGTATATATTTTTCCCAGTTGAAAAATATATAACACATTTTCCACTTCCAAAGAAGAAATTAGTGACTTCCAACGAAAAAGACAGCGACTAGACCGAAAATATTGTAATATTAAGTTTATTTTGTTGTTGTTTTGTGAATTAGAAAATCATATATGATAAAAACTTATATTTTGACATTTGATGTGACAAAGCCTTTGTTGGTTTTAAAAAAATTTCAAATATGCTATCATTCCACGCAACCATATTTCGAAGTTAATATTAATAGCACCGCAATAGAATTGCAGAAATGAAAACTATTATATATTTATGGCAGAATAAATTGTATTTACATCGATAATACATTGTATTTTACAATAATTATGTTATGGAGTATATATTAATATTATTGTAACCATAATACAAATTGATTTTTCTTTGTATGTAGGATTAACTCTAGGAAACTTTTTCTCTTTTTTCCTTTGGTAACATTTTTGGCCCCTGAAGATTATTGAGAAAAAGTTTTTAATATTTGCGCTTTCCTACAAACCTTGCAAAATTTTTATTAAGAATCATTATACAACACTATTCCACCAATAGCCAGATAAGGGCTTTTTCTATATGTATTAAAATGTTTTCAAAGTTACCAAATTTTTTTTTAAGTTTTTTATTTAATTCCACATTTTATGCGCAAATTCAGTGCTTATTTTTGGAACAATTCTGTTGCTCTATTCTTTAATTTCAAATAACTATTTCTTCCAGTTACTTCCGATTGCCATGCTGGAAAAAAAAACCGATAAAAAATCTACATACTACTTGTTTTTCATCTCTCACAAAAAAAAGGAAGCAGAATATCATTACCAAGTTTGACTTCTGCATGTATAGTAGTGGTAGTCAGTTTGAATAGCCTAGAATATATTTTGACTTTCTCAAACAAACAAACAAACATAGCATACTGACTGGGTAGGCTCTTTAATCACCCTTTTCCAAAATGTTACTTCAAAGCTTCTACTTGCAATAAGAATTGTACTCCTTAGTCCTTACTCTAGAGGCAGCCACTTTACCTCACACTAAAAATTTCAATAGTTGTATAGATGTTCTTGTGTAATATGTTACATGATGTTTGAATGAAAATTAACAAGGATATATAAATGTTGGGAAAGAAAAAGGACCTCCAAAATAATGTTAACACTTACACAAATGTTGTGTACTCGTATATTCGCTCATTCATATTTGTGAATGTGTGCAAGTTTGTTAAATTGTAGAAAAAGAAAAATATGAAAAAATTAAAGTTTTGAATATAAAATAATAAATTAAGTGTATACATGTACGAACACATACACATACAAGATGTAGGTACCCAACAAACACGAAATCAAACATTTGATATGAAGTGACTTTATCATTTGATATCAAACATAATTTTCAAACCTTTTTCAATGGTTTGATTTTAACATTTGAATTTAAATTAAGAATCATTTGAATAATATTTGATACTCAATGTTTTGTCAATTTCATTTTGAGTGCAACTATCAATCATAAAACAAATGAGTCAGCAATTATTGAAAAATATCAACATTTTAAATTCATTAACAAAAAAATTTTAAGAATTTTGGAGAAGATTAATAAATGCGACATGTTCGTGAGTAATGTGAAATTAAATGTGAGCAAAAATTAGTGTTAATGTAAAAAACGCATAAAGAAAAACATAAAAAAGTGAAATATTAAGAAATAATGAGATTGTCTGATTTGAGCGCGATTTTGAGCCAAGAAGAACCAACTACTTCGTCCTTTCGAGAATATCAAGGCTAAGAAAAATAATAATTGAAAAGTCAAATTAAAAATCGCAAATAAAGCAAAAGAAATATGAATTTGCAAAGCAAAAATCAGTTTTGAGAATAACAGCCCAATTACACATGAAAATTTCTTGGGAGTTTTTTTCACTTTTCTTTTTCTCCAATTATGAACAAACAGTGAGTATGATGTTTTGTATTATTTCCTTCTCTCCATTTACTGAAAATACTAAAAGGTGATCAACTCTTTAATTCCAAGTGTCTACTTAACGAAAATTGAGCTTTTCGCATTAGTTTGAATTCAGAAAAGTACTTTACTTGGGAAATAAATTCCGATAGGAATAAATTCCGTGGGAAATATTTTCCGTACGAATATTCATAATTGGGCTGTAAATGAATTTCTCAATTTGAAAATAATTTCTCATTTTTGTTGAGAATACTATCAACCAAATTATGAATAAAAATTCCTTGGGAATTTTATAACTTTTCCCTTTCCTCCAATTATGAACAAAAATTAAGTATGAGGTTTTTTTATTTTTCTTTTCTCCATTTGTTGAAAACCCTAAATGAAAATCAACTCTTCAATTTTTACTGTCCAGTTAACGAAGATTGTGCTTTTCTCAATAATTTGTAGTGAAAAACGTAATTTATGTGAGAAATAAATTCCGTGAGGAATTAATTCCGAGAGAAATAAATTCCGTGAGAGTATTCGTAATTGGGCTGTATGTATTTCAATTTGAATTCAAATCAGTATCAAAGGTTTGTCGTTTGAGAAAACCTTTAAGTTCAAGTCGTTCTCAATTTGAAATCAAACCTTACTGTTTGTTGGGTATGTGTGTATTCATATGTTCAAACAAAACTAAATACAACAAAATGTTTTGAATTCATGAAAATTGCTTCCAAAAATATATGTATGTATGTATGTATATGTGTACATGTGTGTGTTTGTGCATGTGAAAAAAATCTAAGAAATATATAGAATAAAAGAATAATTTTAACACTGACTAACCCAAGCAATAAAATACGAATACTTACATTTGTATTAGTTTAAGAACACACACACACACACACACACATGTTTCCATTCAAGTTTGTACATGTACTCTGACAAAGACACAATTTGAAAGAAAATCTTTACTTTAATATACATTTTGTCTAAAATGTATTAAAAAAATTTTTAATAACTACAACAAACACTAATAAAAATACAGAAAACAAATTTCCACAAATAAGCTAAAATATTTTAAATTTAAAAAATGTTTTTTAATTTTTTCTGCAATTAATTTAAGAATGTTTACTATCCAAAGAAAAATAAAGTTTACTTCAAGTGGGATTTTCAATAAGCGCGAGCATATCTTGGTGTGACCCCGACATCTTGTTGTTTGTGTGCCGTCTGTCTAAACTACTTTCTATTATTCACTTACTGATGCCAATGCAACCCCGCCGCACCATGTCACTCAGTAGAACAGGTTTTGCTATAGCATATGCCTAACCGGGGAACTCTGCTTTAGAGCAGTAGCAGTCTTTTATTTGTTGTAGCAAATAAAACTCTAGGAATTCCCAGCATTACTTAGGTTGTGTTGGGTCTTCCCAAACGCTCACCAAGGGTTAATTGGCAAAACGAGTATCAGCAATACCGCAGTAGGCTGCTGCTGCCGGTAATCGGGGTTGGGGTGCCTGCATCTTGACTGAAATATTGTGGCTGTTCTTTACGCTGAAAATCGTCGGGAATCCTCCCCCACGTAGAAACAAATATACGGTTGATACGATAATATTCTAAGGCAACATACTATTCTTGACGTTTACGGTTGTAACTTATAATATTATATTGTTAAACAATATTTAAAACGCCATAGTATTGTAATTATACCATGTTTTAGTTCAACTTTTTTATAGTAATAAGTAACCGTAGTTTTAATTAAAGTTATCAAGTAATTGTCATACTGTTTAGTGTTTTTATATTTTTGTAATATACTAACCACTAATACTTTTTCTCATATGTAACCATATTGCTTTCATGAATAATCATACTAATATCACAACTAGGTTTATTGTAATAGAAAAACATTTTTGCTACATTAATTAGCACAACTATTGAAATATAATAATTAATTACACAAGCAATATAACAGCTTATAATATATTTTAACAATATGCATAAAATAAATTAGAAAAAAATAAGCGGATTGCATCTGCACGGAACTAATGCACAAATTTCGAAATTGATGTTGAAATATCCATCCGCTGAAAACAAAATAAAAATCTTTATTAAGAATTCCGTCTGCAAGTACAATTTTTGGTCATACATAACCATAGTAATATGGTTGTATGTATTGTTGGATACACCGTACACATGTTTACATCTTAATATTAAACACACTTTCATTTCCTTCTATATTCACAGCAATTTCACCTTTTTCATAATTTTTCATTTTTAAAATTACCAACACACAAAACATTTTTTTAATTTCAAAGAAAAAAACCCAACTGAAAGAAAATTATGTGTCAGTGAGTAGACGGAAAATTGTATTAACGAGGACAGTTATGAAAAGATTTACGGCCTTATCTGATGAGGGACCAGTTCCACGGAATTAGTTATTCACGATTCACCAGCGCCCTTATGTGACTTCCTAGGCCCAGGCAGGTAGCAATTTTTGCCATATGTTTGTAGCCCAGCAATAAATGGAAGACAAGGCTTAATGAGTCGGTAGGCCGAAGCCCACTAAGAGCATCAGCCCTTAAACCAACTCACCCGTCAACCATCACCACTGGTTCCTTCTCTATCTGTTGTAAAGGCAACAAACCCTCGGGAGGATGTTAGTCGCCGAAAAAAGTCACACACCAAACAATTATCAGGGATACTAACTTCCCCTTCCTACGTTTTAGGTTTCAAGCAAAACCAGAACGTTTCAGCCAAGATAAGCATCTCAACCATGATCAGCCATGCTGATCCCCGTTCTGCCAATTTAAACCCTTGGTAAGAGTTTCGGAAGCCAACACAACATAAGTCATGCGGCTTCCTAGAGTTTTGTTCGCTACAGCAAATGAGGTAAATCTTCCCCTCTTTACCCGCAAAACAGAGTGCACTGATTAGGAATACGCCAAGGCAAAACCTGTTCCCCAGAGGGTATTAACGACGACAATAGAAAATTTTTTTTATAAACTTGTTTTTTTTTTTTCATATGAATAAGCGTATCATTTTCGTTTCGAATTCTTGAATTTTTGTATGAGCACTCGTAAACCTATTTGTAAAATGGTTGCCACTTCTCTTTTTCGACAGTGCTCATTTCAAGGAGTATGAATAAAGTATTGTTCCTGAATTGTTAAAGTGATTAAAAGTTTGAGTGTTTTTATATATTTTTTTCATATTACTCGTAGATGGACATGACATGACGTGATGAAAATGCTGTAATGATGCTGTGGCAGTGAAAGACTATTGAAGACAAAAATGTAGCCTGTATAGAGTCGTGAACACCGATATTCAAAATGTTAAGATCGGTCTAAACATGGGGACATTGTAAATAAAATACTAAAAAGGCGGTATTTGAAGGCGTGGCAAAAAGATATAAAAAAATAATCTTCGAACCGTTTTTACATTATCTTTAATTCTAGGAGGTGACTAACGGTATTTTTTTTTATATGGAAGTCGAACCACTCGAGTGCACACCTGGTGATTGTAGTACTTTTAGGCCAACACAATGATTATATTCCAAAACATGAGGTATTAACGCAATAAATCTTCCAACAAGGAATATGAAACCGTAGCAATCTTTCAAGCGGACTACAATTCAACCAGACTCGTGGTGCAGTGCAAAGGAAATAACAACAAATGTGTTCAAGTTTGAATTGTGGATATTTCCGAACCCTGGCTGCTGTACTGACATCGAAGTGGCGCTGCTGAAGTTCGTGCTTTAAAAAGTCTGTTTGAATTTTGTGCTAAAATGAGTTCTGTGCTAGCATCCAGAAAAATCGTTCGTTTCGTAGCTTACTCTTACGTATGTATACATACGACGTAATAAATTGTATAAGGAATGTGCGAATTGTGCACTTTTTTGGTCGTTTTTTGAAAATTAGTATCTTTTACGTTATTTTCTCTTTTTGATTATCTGGCTTGGTGCTTTGCGTTTGGCTGCCTGGCTGTTTCGAAGTTCAAGGGCAGACATTTTTAAAATGAAAAAGCTGCGGATGCAAAAACTCCGTACTTATTTTAAAGGACTACTATGTTATCGACTAAAATCTGCTTGTTACAATTTCAGTTCGTTATTAACTATATGTTACGAGTAAAAATAATCCCAATAAAAATGATATAACCACAAAAAGGAAGTGAATTTTTTGAATAAATTTAATTCTTCCTATTGAAATGAAACAAAATTTTTTTTTTTTTTTTTTTTTATATTGGACCAGTACTCAGGGGATGACCCCTACATATGCAGTGCATTGTACCAGAACTAGGAAAATAGGTTGTGAGGAGGGGGAAAGCGGGAGTAGTGTTTGTGAACATTTGACTTGAATCTTCCAACGTTATAACAGAGAGGAAACACTTCTGCAGGCAACTTGTTCCACAGACGAAGCGTGCGGCTGAAAAACGAATTCTCTCTGTAATGCGTAGTACGATTCCCCGGGCAATCGACCACAAATGGGTGAGCGATGAACGCGTGCTACGTAAAAATGTGCGCGTTTCGGGAACAATATCCCTAATTTCGTCAGAGCAAAATCCATTGTAGTATCGATAGAACAGAGTAACGCATCCCACACTGCGTCGATGCTCCAGTGAGTCAATAGAGTTGGATACCCTACTGTCACCGATGAGCTTCTTCGCCCTCTCCTGCACACGGTCGAGTAACCCCAAAACAGACTTTGAGGCACCGGCCCAAACATGAGAGTTGTATTCCATTTTCGGTCGGATGTAGGTGGTATAAATAGTAAGGAGGTCGGATGGAGTGAAGTACATCTTACACCGTTTCAAAAAACCAAGGCACTTGAATGCTTCTTTAGAGATATGAAAAATGTGTTCATTCCAGCGAACGTCACACTGTATCTTCATTCCAAGAACATCAAGAGCATCCGATTCTTCAATATTTATACCATCCATGAGTACAGATGAAGCAGCATTTGCGGTCGTTTGTTTGTGCGTCAATAAGCAACACTGGGTCTTACGAGCATTAAAGGCGACCCTGTTTTTACGACCCCATTCAGAGACCAATAGAAGATTCATATTTAGTCTCTTGGCAGCGATCTCTGATAGGCTGGGCCTATAACTAAAAGAGTACGAGTGGCAAATGCTGCTGTCATCCGCGAAAGAGTGGATAGGGTTGGAAGTTTGGTAGAGAAGGTCGTTGAGGAAAATAAGAAATAGGGTAGGAGAAAGAACGGAGCCTTGCGGTACCCCTGAATTAATCTTGAACTCGTTTGATGAGACCCCATCTATAACAACTCGTATAGAGCGGTCTCTGAGAAAGCTCGATATAAACCGAGAGAAGTCATCACCGACACCAAAAGCAGTAAGTTTTGCCAATAGTGCACCATGCCACACTCTGTCAAACGCTTTGGAAATATCAAGAGCCACCACCCTACTTTCACCGAAATGATGGATTGAGTGGCACCATTTCTCTGAGAGATATGCCATAAGATCGCCAGTTGAACGACCCTTACGAAATCCATATTGACGATCACAAAGTAGTTTATGCGACTCCAGATACCTCATAAGGTGATGGTTAACCATGTTTTCCATTACTTTGGAGAGTGTAGAGCAAATTGCAATTGGGCGATAATTTTCGGGGTTATTTGCCATACCCTTTTTGGGTATTGGTGTTACATTAGCAACCTTCCAGCACGATGGAAACTCACCAGTATGGTAAAGTATGCTGAAAAGGCGTGCTAATGGACGCGCAAGCGTAGAAGAACACTGCTTCAAGACCAGTGCTGGAATGCCATCCGGTCCAGGAGTTTTGTTTATATCGAGGTCTTCCAAAACCCTTTTAACTGCTCGCGCCCGGAAGAATATCTTCGGCATAGTTACAGATACTCTTTCGAGCTCGGGAAGTGGCTGACTGCTTTCCGGCAAGCAGGAATTGCTTGCAAAGATTTCAGCCAACAGGTTAGCTTTGTCAACCGGGTCTGTGAATGCTTGGTCATTCTTTAAAAGAGTTGGAATTGATGAACTAGCACTGTTCTTTACTCTCTTAACGAAAGACCAAAAGGTCTTACTGCCCCGAGGAGCTGCAAGGACCTTGGCACGAAGGCGCTGTTCGTGAAGAGACTTTTCACGCCTAAGTACCTTGGCACACGAAGATCTTGCCTTTTTGCGTAGCAAATCAGTGTCTGGTGTTTTGTTTAAACGCCAGTTACTGAATGCTTCCTCTCTGGATCTGACTGCGTTTTTGCACGTCTGATTAAACCAAGATTTTGCTTTTGGTTTAATCGAAATCTGCTTGGAGGGGATGAATGTTTTCATCCCTAGCAATATCATATTCTCTACCATTTTTGCTGAACCAATTAAAATGCTCATAAAATTGGTTGAGCTCAGCCCAACACGCCTTTTCGTAAATAAATATTGAACGTTTCGTAGCTGATTTTGAAACGTTACGAAGTCCCGAGATCGAAAAGGAGGCAGAAATGGTGCAATGATCCGAATTGCCGAGAGGTGCACTAACTCTGACTTCATAGTTTTCAGGGTGTGAAGTCAGGAATAGGTCAAGTGTGTTTGAATGGTGCCCTTCAACACATGGAATATGCGTTGGCTCATTCACTAATTGCGCTAGGTGGTTGTGCGCAGCGAATAACTCGACATATTGGCCTTCTGGAGTTGTATGACTCGAATGGCGAAGCCAGGATGAGTTGTGAACATTGAAATCACCAGCAACAACGATTTCACTGCTCGGACAACTTTCCAGGATCTTCGATATGGAGTCGGAGAGGGCATCGAAACCAGAAAAGGTAGTATCCCTCCCCGCATTTGGACTTCTGTATAGAAACCCGAAATGCAAAAAGTGTGACCTGATTTTGAACTTAACCCAAAGACAGGTAAATTCTGCATCATGCATGCTTAATGGTTGCTGGCATTGGAACACAACTTCATTGCGAATGTAAATTACAAGGCCCCGATGGAAGTTAAAGAGGGATAGGAATTGATACCCAGGTATATGAAAATCCTGTGGATCAGCATTCTCAGATACCTGGGTTTCACATAGGGCGAAAATATCCGGCCGATGGAGACACGTGTGAGCATAGACGGAGAAGAAGTTCGTTCTCAGCCCACGTATGTTGCAAAAATCTATTGTAAAGTTTCCCGCCATTGCGATAGAAAGATCATGTACAAATGCTAATTCTGCTGTGCTGGTGAGGCCGAAGTTAACTTAATAATTTATGAAAAGAATGTGTGCATTGTGTATATTACTTGCATACCTTAAATCAAATAAGTAACAATATAGGTAAGAATATTGTCTTGGGTGCGCTAAAGCAATCAACAAACATTTAGCTTATACTTATTTAATTCGACATTGTTCAATGTTGGCAACCCTTTAGTGATATCGTTTTCATTCACAATAAATAACATTCAAAAAATAACCGTCTTTAGAAAATGATTAAATCATTGTGAATTTTTTAAGTATCCCTTAAAAGAATGATTTTTTAAACAACCCTCAATTTAAAATATAAAATTATTTGTATGTGATTGTATTCGTATTTGAGAATTTGCAAAATGTCACAGCATTTTGTGTGTTGACCCCACCTCTAACCCGCAGTTAAACTTCAAATCACAATAACTTTAAGGGTTAATAGCATTTCAACATATTATTGTTGTTGCATTTTTTGGTTTTTTTTTTTTCTTCTTTTTTTGCTGCCAAAACCAACCTTGACTGTATTAGCTAAAGTTGTCTGTTTGTCCGTCCAAGTCTGTCTTTAGTGTTGCACAACCGTTTGTGTTGGAACGAAATGAATGCCACAAAAAAGTGGCTGCAACAACCCTTAACTTGTTGAATTTTTCATTAAACAGAAAGAAAAAAAATTGAAAAAATGCTTGAACAAACGATTAAAAAAAACAACTAAAATAAATCAAAAGGTACTCGTTGTACTCGTTTGTTTTGGTATAGTTTTTTCACACATATTAGCGCTTGAAAATTTTGCTAATGTTTTCCATGTCTTTTTTTTCTACGAGTATAACAAGGTCACGTTAGGTTTTCATGGGATAGTCAGAATATGTTGGAGTACATATGTTTACAGGCTTTAATTTTATTAAAGTTTAAAGGTAATTTTGAGCTTAATGGGAATAAAAGAATTTACTCGTAAAACGGCTAAAAATTATTTCTTTTCCTTATCGCTTCCGCATAATTACTTTCATATTTTAAAAGATTTTATGCTTAATTTACACTGTAGTTGTTGGATCACTATGTAATGAAAGGTGCTGAAAGGCAATTGTGGATTGTGGTACAAACACTTTCATATAGAAAAGCGTTGCTTGTTGGATTTCAAAATATTTCAATAAAACATAACTGAAAACATATATAGAAAAATATTTCTGGAAAATGCTACATAAATTGGCAGATTAAAGCTTTTGCCAATATTTTTGGGGGTATTTTATCTGCAGCATATCCAGGAATATTTAATATCTTCAAATTGAAAACTTATTTTAAATGAAAAGAGACTTTGAATGACAAGTACACATATAACTACGAAAGCGGTTCGGAAACTTCTTAGCCTATCAATGAAAGAGAATAGTTAGTTTTTCAAGAAAATTTTTATTTTTCAATATAATCTCCTGAAACTTCAATACACTTAGTCCAACGCTTTTCTAGCAATTCTATCCCTTGATTAAAATAGTTTTCCTCAAGGTCTTCAAAATAGTGGTTTACAACTGTAATTGCATCTTCATTTGAGGTAAAACGCTTGCCAGCAAGGAGTTTTTTTTAGATTTGGGAACAGGTAAAAGTCACTGGGAGCCAAATCAATAGAATAAGGTGGGTGGTCAAGCAACTCGTACTTTAATTCGTTGATTTCAGCCATTGTTAAAACACTCTTGTGCGCTGGTGCGTTGTCTCGATGAAAAATTATTTTTTTGTGTTGTAAGCCAGGACGTTTTTCTCGAATTTGTACATTTAAGTGATCCAAAAGTTTGCAATAGTACTCTGAATTTATTGTTTTGCCCTTTTGCAGATAGTCAATCAATAAAATACATTTGAAGTCCCAAAAAGCCGTTGCCATGACCTTACCAGCCGATTGAATTGTTTTAGCCTTCTTTGGGGCACTTCCTCCAGCTTCAGTCCCTTGTTTGGATTGTTCTTTAGCCTCTGGAGTATAGTGGTGGATCCATGTCTCATCAACAGTTATGAAACGATGCTTAAAGTCAATTTTATTTTGCTTAAAAGGATCCAAACAAGCTTGAGAAATGTCCATTCTGATGCGTTTTTGGTCGACTGTTAACCAACACGGCACCCATCTTGCAGAAAGCTTTTTCATCTGTAGTTCTTCATGCAAAATTAAATGGGGTCGATCATTTGAGATGCCCATGACATTAGCTATTTCACGCACTTTTAGTCGTCGATCATTTAATACCGTATAATGCACTTTGGCTACAATTTCTGTTGTTGTTGCTGTTTTTGGGCGTCCACTACGTGGTTCATCTTCAATGCTTGTACGACCACGTTTAAATTCAGCAACCCAATTTTTTACTGTTCCATATGAAGGAGCACTTGCACCTAACACATTCACCATATCATTATGAATTTCTTGTCCCGATAAACCTTTTTTATGTAAATATTTAATGACACCACGCATTTCTAATTTTGCCATTGTAAAAAAATCGCAGATGCGTCTTTGGTGAACACCTGTTTCTATATGAAGGAGTTACCAGATCGAAACAAAATTAAACATGTGTTCATAACAGAGATGGAAGTTTCCAAAACACTTAACTTTTTTCTGTTTATACTGCGCTTTTTGCATATTTCTTTGTTACAAAGCATACCAAAATTGACGCAGCATTCGAATTTGCCACCATTTGTGCAGTAAACTACGAGGGCGTAGTGATATTAAAGCTACCCATTTTATTTTATATTTTTTTTATTAATTTTTTTTAACATTAACTGTTAAAATGTCATTCAAAGTCATCGACTCGTTTATTTGTTATAGTCGTTTGATGTAAGTAACTTTTGTTTTTCTTGAAAAATGGAAAAAATAGAAAGTCGTGCAGTTATTAAACATTATTATTTGAAACGTAAAACTGCGAAAGAGACAAAATCAAAAGATGTTCAACGTGGGTTTCTACCTTAACGGCCCAACCTCACAAGGTGAAAAAGTATTCACCCGGACGTCCCCATGCATGAGAAACTCTCACGCATGACCATGCATGGGTACCATTTTCTAACACATGCTGAATGGCTACGGAGCCTTCCTAAAACTCTTTCCGATCTCAGGGCCACGACAACCGTTTACATTGCAACTATATACCGAGTCCGAAAACTCTCCTCGCATTTGGGTATTAAACCACGACCACGTTGCCCCCGAAGGACCCCACCATAGCCGGACGAGAACAATATTCCCGGTGCTCTCTGCTCCCGTGGTATAAGAAAATAATAGCCTCTGGTCACACTATTGCAGCCCTAAAAATGGCTGCTACAGTTTTAAGCCCCCATAAACAACAACACGACAGCACTTATTACACTTATTAACACGAGGGGTGCCTCGATGGCTGATTTGGTAGAGCACTCGACGAACAGTCATGAGGTCGCGGGTTTGAATTCTGCCTCAGACTCTGAGTATTACTGCAGAGAAGCAAAACAGCTTCGCAGTTTTTTTTTTATTTTTTTTTTTTTTTTTTTTTTTTTTTTTGACAACACTGATTTTCAAGAAAAAATCATTATGAGTGACGAAGCACATTTTCATTTGAATGTATATAATAAACAAAATAGTCGGTTGTGGGTAATGGAAACTTTTCAAATTATTCATCAGTCACCTTTGCATCCATCAAAAGTGAATGTCTGGTGTGCAAATTGGTCGGAAGGAATAATCGGACCTTACTTCTTTGATATGATTGAAAACTTTTTAACGCCACAATTGCATTAACATGTGGTATCAACAAGACAGTGCCACATCGCATACAGCCAGGATTACAATAGAATTACTGTGAGTAGTATAACTCCCCGGCGGATAAACTGTATAAGGGATTTGTATCTAGGCAGGCCAATGCTGCATGATTTGGCAGAAGTATCGGAATGTGATGTAGATGGATTGAACTCCTTTATCCGATCCGCAGGTTGGTTTTGAGCTGGATCAGCGATATGTACCTGCAAATAATAAAGGACTACGTGATCCTAGTTACAATGTGCTCCGATGTAATGCAGATATGGACTACGTTATCACAACATAATCCTACGTAATGCAGACTTGGAGCATTTCATTGTTAAACAAAAGTTTTTTTTTTTTGTTGTTTTGCTTTTTTTAATTCAATTTTACTCTAGCTGTATGTTTTAGGTAGTTGTTCAAATTAGTATATAGAGCTAATTAAATATTTATATAAATATTTATATTTATTTTGTACTTTTCTTGAATTATTTTTCTTATTATATCGAATTTTCGCTATTTTTATTATCAGCATTATTGAAAATTGAAATATTTGAAGAATTACTTTCTTACTTACTTGAATTTAAACAGTATTACACTTTTTTTTGTAAGCCCTAGAGATGCTAAGTTATTAAATAACATTTGTATTTGTCAATTTTTACCGCCAAAAGAAAATAGATGGCATCTAAAATAAGCCGTAATGGACGCTTGCTGAGATGCTTTTTCTTCACTTGCTTTATGATAGTGACTGAGTGAGCATCTCGAACTAAATGTTTTTGTTTAAATAAACTCTAGAATTGAAAACTTGATTGTATATTTTTCCTAAGGCATTTTTTCTGGGGTACATTTCGGCTTGAGATCGGTCTAGCTGAGAAATATCAAT
Organism: Thecocarcelia acutangulata; assembly: GCA_914767995.1. Lineage (NCBI taxonomy): Eukaryota > Metazoa > Arthropoda > Insecta > Diptera > Tachinidae > Thecocarcelia > Thecocarcelia acutangulata. The sequence goes on along the minus strand of OU612094.1, from coordinate 29,226,416 downwards.
TAAACCACACATCAACAAATCTTTCAGCCATCAGAGTTGGTTATTTGGTCACATTTATATAAAAAGGAGAGACGGTGGAAATATTTCTTTCAGTGGATCGATAGTCCAACTCAAACTATTATCACCATCAAGGCCGATCTCAAACAGTAGTGTTTTACAAATTACTCCTTTGTGGTGTTCCAAGGAATAGTTTTGAGACTACTGTTATGTAATGCCAAGCAGGATGATATGTGGTCCAGCCCTAGGATATCGTAATATTAAAAAGATCATGTTTTTGCCATACAATTGGGTTAGTTTTGGGCTACTCCTAGTCCGTTGCGGACCATTCTTTACACGCATGTATGGGCTAGTCGCATTTATTGCAGCTGTAGATGTACTGAGTTACATATCACAATCAGGCTACACAATGGGACCAAATATGACCCAAGGACTGACAGCCTGTTAAACTTAACCTAAACTACGGCTTAAAATTGAAAGCTTACTATATAACTTTCATATTGACCTTTATCTCAAACAATTCGGCACCGGTGAACGTTATCCGATCGCAAAAATATATCATATTTCTATTATTCGGGTGTTTCGATGGCTGATTTGGTAGAGTACTCGACCAATAGTCTTGAGGTCGCAAGTTCGATTCCTGCCTCAGACCATGGGTGTTACCGCAGACAAGCAAAAAAGCTTCGCAGTTTTTGTGTTGGTTCATTTAAAAAAAAAGAGTTCGAAAAAAATCAACCATAAAGGCTTGGGACAGTCTACCTTATAAGGGTATCCCAGAACTCAACGTCTAGTCGAATCAGGCTGACAAGGTTGATTGCCAATACACCAATCAATCATGAGAAAAATCAAAAACAAAAATCTAAAAAAACATTTTACTTAATTCAAATATTTTTTATTCGCACAAGTCCTTGTGTTTTTTAGATATTTTTTCTGATTTTTCTCCTGATGGGGACACCCTGTATACGGCAGAGGAAGTGCTCTACACTCTCTTCCTTCCTCCAATCCATTGTCTGCCGCCCTATTTTCTGCCTCTACTTTTCTTATGCCGTTGTAGTATCGTTTAAAAAACATATATGTAGTAATATTTGCTTATATTGTCAAATATTTGCTCGATATGACTGTACCTTAAGTTTTTCAATGCAAAATAAACTTATAAGACGCACTCGCTGTTAGATCATGAGATTCTTTCGGTGCACAAGATTCTTTCATAAGATTCAAAATATTTCTCTTTTTTTGTAGATTTATAGTTTTAATTTCAAAATAATTTGAGGTTACTTACCATCTAATTGCATTTTCATAAAAGTGGCAAAACCAAGGAAAAAAAATAAAATAATCATACAACAGGGTCATTGTACACATTTATCATATAAAACTGAAAAAAAAAGAATTAACAAACAAAAGCTTGCTGTTGCCTGCTAAAACATGTTTTTGTCATGTTTTACTAATTTTTATCTTTTTTTCATAATCACGATCATCAAAATCTGACAAATTTGATATAAAAAAAAAGAATGCACCCAAAAACTAAAGCAAAAACAAAAAAAGGCAACATTTTTCCTAAAAAATATCTCACACAAAATTTGAAAAAAAAAAAGAATATGATCTTCAATTGAAAACAAACACTCACTCACGGCTGCTAAAGTAGCAGACAACAATGGACACAGACGCAGACGTTTTCAAATTCTACAGCTTGTGAACAGTTTTTATTTGATTTTGTTTAGATCAATGGTCAAGGATATTAAAGAAACGGAAGCTTTATTATCCTGCGTTACCCTTAACGGAAAACAAACATTTTTATATAAAATTTAATCAAAGGCGACTAAAAACTAGTTTCATTTTAACAATGATGCTGAAATTGAATGAAATGGTCCAGCAGCTTGTATTACTGGACCAGGTGTACTCATGCGTACATGATCATTTTTTCTTTCTGGATAAAAATTCAAAGCAAAGAAACTCACCACCAAAAAAACAAATACTTTTAAACAAAAGCGACATAAAGCACCCAAAATTAAAAGCATTTTTTCAATTTCAATTGAAAAATTGCAACAAGCTTTATGAGAATTTCGAATGTATGATGTCCTTTTTTGCTGTTGTTGTGATTTATTATAAACGAACTTGTATTACTAGTTATTTAGATAAAAGAGTTTCAGGGTTGACAATTTACCCAAATTATATAAAATACTTTGTAGTGATAATACTAAAAAAAAACTTATACCAATACACATTTTCTATTGTTCGGTTTTCGTATAAAACGTTAAGCTTTTGCGCCGACTCATTTAGTTTCATTTCAATCATCAAACGCAGCACAACATCGGTCTTCAAAAGACAGTCAACACGCAATCATGGATCCTTCAGGATCAATGTATTTTAAATTTAGTGATATTTTGGATTTATAAATTTTTTAAAAAAATTCTAGTTTTTAAAAATAAATCAATTTTATAACAAAATTATATAAAATCAAAACACCAACCAACACCCAAATTAAATAGTGTTTAGTCAACTTGAACGAAAGTCAGAACAGTTCTTATTCTATATAATTTTATTACACATAAAAAAAGAAACATAAAAACGCAAATAAAATAAAACTTTTAATTAACAATAAAATAAAAAATCAGTCATGGAAAAGTGTTTTAAAACAGTAAAATTATTATATGTAGTGCCGACATTAATATAAATTTTTTTCTTATATTTCAACAGGTAAGTGAAGAATAATTTATTAATATTTAATATAAAATTATTTAGTAAACATTTTTATAGTTTGCTCTTAAAGCGAAAACAAGAAAAAAAGTTAAACTTGGTCATACTTATAAATTCATTTAACTTCTTTTGGTGTGTCTGTATACCTCTGGGTCGGGCTTTTACGAAAAGTATATTGTGATAAGTTAAAGTTAAAAAAAAATCTGTTGTAAAAAGAAAATTGTATTTTATTAATTGCACAAGTCTTTTATTTGTGAATTTTTGTTTTTTAAACAAATAACTTCCATAAAGAAACTACCCAGTGGTGTACAAAAATATTGAAACATTGAAAATATATGTCTGACGTTAAGTTCAAAGTTTACCGCCGTTTTTTTTAATTCTTGAGTATTCAAAATAATGATGATGGAAAGTTTTTAAAGCAGATAATATTAAAAAGAAATAAGTTTACACTCATAGAAAAAAGCCTCTTCATATTGATGACGGCAAGTCATCTGAATTGGGACATCAATATTATGTAAATAGTTATCAGTAATTTAAAAACTGACATCAAGCTAAATGGCAAAAGTCATCAGAGAATTTTGTCATATATTCAGTATCATCAATGCAACAACTGTGTTGACATCAATTCAATGACACATGTTGTTAATAACTATAATACATCTAACTTGTCAAACATGGTTTAAGAAAAGGATAAATAATTTTTTAATATTTTCCATTTATTGTAGAAAGAAATAATTGTTGTTTAAACTATGATTTTAAATATTAGTTTATTGAATTTTTGTTGAACTTTATAAGTTTTAAATTAGATTTTTTGGTTTGTACATTTGTACATCGGGTTTTAGTTCAAGTTTTTTTCTTAAGAAGGATTTTTTACAATAAAAATTTGCTGTGATCAATAATTTTTGATTAAAGGAGACCAGAGAATTTAATCAAACTTTGTAGCTGGGGGACAACTAACTGTTTCGTAGTCGCTACACTACTCATCAGCACACATGGAGATTTAAACTCGGGTCATGACGTATCATGATCAGGCAGCTTATCACCCACCGTGCCATTTAATTATATTCTATTTATATTCATCTCAAATTAAAAGGGTGAAATAGTTATTTACGAGTATTCATTCTCAATTTCATTTCCTTCACATTTCTTCATTCGTTTATTCAAAGATCATAAACATTCAAAATCAATTGAAGGAAAAGCTTATAGCGTGTTCACACATTTATTGAGATTACCGCAGTTAACGCCTTAATTGAGTTCAATATTTCAAACAAAAAGTCAATAAACTTATTGTTATATGCAATTGGCACGAAATTGTTATAAAATTGAGCACAATTTAAAATACAACACTGTTTCAGGTATGTTCAGTGAGCAATATCATTCACAATAGCAACTTAAATGTCCAAAGGAGTAAACAAGAAAAAAATATGGTTAGTCAAGTTGATGAAAGTTTATTAAAATTAAATTTATAATTAACAGCAAATATACTGCCACTTTCTCTATTTCAAATAAATATTTTCGTTCGCATAAATACATTTACATTCTGTACATTTGTACATCGGGCTTTAGTTCAAGTTTTTCCTTTCTTAAGGTTTTCTTAAGAAGCATTTTTTTACAGTACAAATTTGATGTGATCAATAATATTTAATTGAAGAAGACTAGAAAAATAATAATCAATCAAACCTTTAGCTGGGAGACAACCAGCTGTTTCGTAGTCGATACACTACCCATGAGCACCCATTCGGATTTGAACTCGGGTCATGACGTATCATGAACGGCTGCTTTAACTACTCAGCCACCGAGCCATTTAAGTATTCTCTGTCTGTATTCATCTCATATTGAATCACGTATGCATTTTTGTTGATTGCATTTAAATCTTGTTAATATACTGGCTGTCCCACGATGTCATTCGACATCGCTAGCCCGCATAAATACGTTTGAAACAAAAACAAATTTTAAAATGTTCTTTTTGGTTTGCATGTATATATGTGAGCAAGCGATGTCGAGTGACATTGTGAACCAGACAGTAAATTTAAATTAAATTTTGAGAAGTAGAAAAAAATTCATCATATTGATGTACATTTGTAATTACAGCAAGTATTATTTAAGCAAAGGCAAATAACAAATATAATGAGAGCGTAAAAAGTTAGTAAAAATAAGGAAGAAACTACGAGGCAAATAGAAAGAATACTTTCTCATACACAACATACACACAATAAAAATATAATAATGTGACACATAGACATTCTATTGATGACAGTAAGGCATCAAAAGTATTATTACAACATATTGAATTCTCATTGATACCTGATGGTTTTGATGATATTTTGCCAAAAAAATTTACCCCACTTAATCATTTTTCTTATATTATTAATGAGCCATTATATGAATGAAATTTTCACATCAACTTGAATCCAACTTATAGTTGGTTATTGTGCTATTCTGGTGATTATATTTTGTCATTACATTGACTTCATTTAGTCACTTCTCACATCAAACATATTTCGATAAAAAGCATCCCCATGAAGGCAATATGGCATTTCCTTGGAGAAATTATTAACTGCCGCTAATGCAATTGATGTAATGGCTGGCATTACAGCGATGAAATGTGTCATGGGGTCAAAAATGAAAGCATTTAGTATTGCATTGATGTCGAAATACATTACAGCTATGAGGGGTTTTCTATGAGTGTAAAGAATAATGTTAAACAAGACAAATTTTATAAATATTCTTATATTCAAACTAGCTGTACCTGTGGTCATCTTTGTTTCACTGTAAGAGTAGCAATGGACACCGGTATATATATATTTTTAGAAAAATAGCAAATTAATTTATATTTATTATTATCCAAAGGAACAATTTAAATTCATACACTCGTACGTACAGTTTATAGTTTGTATGTATGTATATATATTTACGTTTAAAATTTCGTCAAAGTAGATTAAACAACTCGGGGGAAAAATAACCCCATAAGCCCTCTTGGTCCTGTGAAGAAATAAAAAGCCTGAGTATGTTTTTAGACGCAGTTAAATCTGCATTTTGAATTTCATAAAAATAGGTAGATAGTTTTGTATAGGAAAGAACAACTCATATTTTATGCTTCATAGGAGCTAACCTAATTATCAGTAGACTTGAAAACATTTTGTTTTAAAATTGGCGGAAGAGGCTGAAGCAAAGTTATACATGGCTGTAGTTTTTTTCTTTTTTTGGTTTTATTAAACTTGACATGGAAAATGACCTTTCCTTTAGCAGACTTGCTGAGCTTATAAAATACAAGGTGTTAAGTAATTTTTCGTAGGCACAACACAACGGGAGCAATTCTTCAATTGTTATGCTAGAATTCGCTTCCGGGATCCTAATTAAGACACATCGATTTTAGCCATAACGAAGATTTTGGGGTTTGGCTACATTTGTTCTTCCCTGCCGCTAATCGTATGAAGAAATCGACCGATACAAGAATATATCGATGTTTTTTCTTCAATACCGAGTAAGCATCGATACATTGGGATCGATACCGTATCGAGTATAAGTATCGATAACCTAGTGGTATCGTTTTATCCCTAGGAGTAATGCAATACTCTTTGTACTTTTGCTTTATCAGAAATAAAGCCAAACGACCTTATCAGTCTGCTACACATCATATAAATGTGATACAGAAGATGAACGTAATTCATATGTGAGAATTCATATACTACTGTCATACAATTTGTAAGTTAGCATTCATTGATTACAAAGAGATGAACCCATCATTGGAGAGAAATAATGTGGCAAGCAGTGTTCGCCGCTGGGACTAAGTTGTAAGATTTAGTGCAAACGCGCTGTCAAAATTTGATTTTTCCAGTTTCAAAGCCTTTACGCCGCGGTATTTGGGCTGATCTAATACATTCTTTATATATATATGGGAATTTCTGACAAATGAAATTTGAATAGTATTAGGTCTTGGGGTCTAGTACGTGGTTCCTCTGCAAGAGGACTTATAAAGACGTATTCACCAGCAAAAGCTACCGGAAAGAAAAGAAGGGGTTTTAAATGTTTAATTTTCAGTTTTATTCACTTGATGCTCACGACTGGCTAGTTAAATTCTAAGTGAGCCATATTGTTTAATTGACATACAGCTACGAGTAACTTATGTTATAGATTTTATCATAATTTTTGACATTTGAGATATACATATACGAGTAACTCACAATAATATTTGTGGTGTTTGTTTTATCATAACAACTTAATTCAAATTTTAGAAATTGAAAATATGGTATCTAGATTGATTGATTAATTTATTATATTTATATGTATGTATTAATATGTTATATAGTCGAACTTTATGGATTGAACTCGAGCTAAACGAATGATACCAACCCATCATCATCATATAATATTAGAAATGTTATATTTATATTTTTGTTTGTCAACATATTTTCGAATTATTGGCGAAATTTTGTTGTAATTTTGATTTATTTTCATTTGTTCTTAGAGATAACTATTCATTAAAATTTCTGCTAGAAACATTTTTTAGTCTTGTCTTGACTTAAGATGCTATGGTATAATGCCACAGATATATACTTCAAATTGGTGAAGTTATTTTAAAATGAATTTTAAAATAGATCTTTAAAATTTGATATACAATTTTCATTTCTTGAGATACAATAATAGTTTTTTTTTTTTTTGTTAAAATATTTTGTACTTTAAACAAAATTAATTTGCTTATAATAGAAACATAATAAACCATCTTTATAAATTCTCATATTTCTTAAAAGCATGAAAATATTATTCAAAAATTTCCAAGTCTACTGATAATTAGGTTAGCACCTATGAAATGTCAACCAGAAATAAAAAAAAAAACAAGTTGTATATATCGCTCCTTTATTGCAACATAGTCATAACTAAATAAAGCTAATTCCGAGAAAAACATATTTCAAGTTTTTAGTTTCCATGCAAACCTTAGAACATTTTTTAGAAATAAGGAATAAGTTTAAAAGTAATTTGAATAAATTTTTGGCACAATATAAAAGGTAGTACTGTTAACAATTCTGCATTTTTAACTCAAAAAGTTAATTTTTTGAGATATGACTATGTTGCAATAAAGGAGCGATATATTTTTGTGAGGTAAAAGAATAGCGTTCATCGTGTAGAGCTCATCCATTTGTGGTCGATTGCCTGTGGAATCGTACAACGCATTACAGAGAGGGTTCGTTTTTCAGCCGTACGTTTCGCCTATGAAAACAGTTGGCCACAGACGTGTTTCCTGTCTGTTATGACGTCGGAAAGTTCAAGTAAAATGTTCACAAATACTACTCCCTCTTTCCTCCTCCTCACAACCTATTTTTCTAGTTCTGGTACCATGCACTGTATATGTAGGGTTCGTACCCTGAATACTGGTCCAAGATAAAAAATAAAAAAATAAAATAAAAAACGTACATTAGGTATCTTGGGATAATATTTTTAATATATAATTGTTGTCTTTAAGAATTAATTTTCCCTATCAAAAGGTTATAAAAAGCTTGTTTTTTACGTTGTCCAGTTGTCTATACGTCGACATTTCATAGGAGCTACTCTAATAACTTTAGAAAATTTTGAAAGATATTCTCAAACATTCAAATTTATATAACAACAATCAAAATAAATTATTGAGAATTTAAAAGGAAAAATGTTATATTAATAACTGTCAAAACACAAAAATCAAGATTTTTCTTCATCAAACGTCTCTACTTTCCTTTTTGATTGGTATCAATATTAGAGGCTAATAATAATCTAAATAAGACTCAATTGTTTTAATTTTTCCTTAACTTAAGATATTATTGCTTATAATTATACATTTTTTAATGATTTCATTGTTTTTCTTTATTTCTAGGACACCTCAATCCCTCTCAGGATCAGCTACTGGATACCTATGAAAGCAAAATCCACCAACTAACCTTCAATAGTCAACAATGAGATGAAACTCAAAAAAATAAAACAAAAATAAAACCTGATATTATACAATAAATAACACAAAATTTACTTTTCTAACTAAACAAAAAATAGAAATTTCGAAGCAATATGTGATAAAAAAAATTACAAATTTTATTTTTTAAGCAATAAGAAAAACACCAAAACCAAAAATAATTTCTGACAAATAAAATATTTAACCACTTTTACAAATCAAAAACACAACAAAAAAACAAGAGAACAATGTATGTCAAATGCAAACGATGCCAAAGCAAAATGCAACCAAACAAAAAACAAGTCCTGCAAATACATAATTAAGAAATACGCCATTTTATAAATGCAACAACAAAATCAATTAACATCTATACCCAAAAAAAAAAACAACAAGAACAACTCAAGGCTAACAAGTAAACTCGAAGAACATTTTTCTAATACACAACACACTCGGCCAAAAATAAGTTACAAAATATAACTCAAAGGAGACATAAAAGAGAAACTAAATTTGTAAAAGCCAGAAAGCAGCTAAAATATTTATGCTCTTAATTTCTAAAAATTAGACTCTCCTTTGAAAAAAAAACGCCTAAAAGAAAAAAGAATGCTTAACATTATCTCAGGAGAAAATCTACTAAAGCTGTCTGGAGAAAGTTCCGGCGAATATCTACAATAAAGGGAGAAAGTGTATAAGACCAAGAAGTTTGAGATAAATTTATCTAAGTTTAAACGAGCAGCAACAAAAAATAACCCCTTTCAACGCAACAGCAGCAGCGCAGCACAGCAGAGTAATTTACTACACGTTTACATCTAAACCGGCTCAATCATCCAGATTTGTGCTCAACTCGTGTAGAGCTTGAGCTTAAAAGCATTATTATGCCACCCCAATAAAAGAATAACAACACGTCATCATCATCAGCCTCATCATTAATAACGTCGTCATCAACACCGTTACCAGCATTAGAAAATACCGTCAACATCATTATCATCAACATTGACACCCCTCTAAACGAAAGCGAATTTTGTGTGTAAGAAATTCAAGGGACTGTTTTCCACAAACATCAGCCTGCTTGTGTTTCCTACTTCAACTGAGCAAATGATTCCAAAATGATGCTCTTGGCTTTTAAGGATTCAAGGTATAAATGGTCGAACGAATGTATGAATGAACTTTATGTTTTTTCACTAGAACTTTTTTTTTTATTTAGAAAAAATTTGGTTTTTTGTTTAAAGAAATTTTCTAAGATGGTGGTTAATTTCAAGAACAAAATCTCCGAAAACAGCATTTTGCTCTGTCCTGTTTCTGCTTTGCTTTAAACAAAAGCCCATGTATTTCATGATTTTTATTTCGCTTTTTTTTTCTTTTTGGCAAAAATTACTTTTAGAGGGCAAATGATTTTTTTCACAATAACTGGCCGGAAAAAAATGATGCCTTTTGATTTTGAGGATCTAAGGTGAAGAAGGGAAGGAATGCTTTCAAGGACCTTTAAGCCTTTAAGCAAAATCATTAGCTTTTTGTGTTTTAAGAATTAATTAGTAAAATTTCTTGAAAACAAAAATAAGGAAAATGAGTAAATGATTGAGGACAATGATACTCCTGGCTGTTGAAGAGCCAACTAAGCATAAATGGAAAAAAGGACAGGGTTAAAAAATGAAAGTGAACATTTTAACTAAAAGCCTTAGCGAAAGAACTGCACTGACAAAATGTGCTCTGGCTAAAACTGCAATAATTATGCTAGCATTTCAGCAAAAATAATTAACCACGGCAAACAAATTATTGTTAGTTATATCCAGAATTCATTCATATAAGTTTAGTTGCGACCCTAATTTGGTTATAGCAATAATAACACAGCAACTATATATGGTTACTGCAACTAAATTATAGCCATTTTGACATTCTCTAAAAAAAAAGAAATAATTTTTCTTCTCCATAATTTATTCATATAAGCCTAGTTGCGACCCTAATTTGGTTATAACAACAATAGAGTAGCAACTATGTATGGTTACTGCAAATAGTTATAGCCATTTTGACATTCTCTAAAAGAAAGCATACAAATTTTCTTCTGATTTTGATTTTTATTCTAATCTGTTACTCAGACTAGCAAATAAGTTGTTCTGCAAAGAAAATTATGCCTTATGATTTTGAGGAACTAAGACGAAGAGAATGTTTTTCAGTGCCTGCCTTTAAGCAAAACCGTTTAAATTAGAAATAATTTTTTATAACATTTTAATTTTTCTGAGGATGATAACAAATTGTTATCGAAATATCGAAAATAAATTACCGTTAAACCTTCTTTTTATAAAAAACAAAAAAAAAATCAAGATCTTTAGCTGAAAAATTTAGAAAACTAATTTTAGTAAAAAGCTGCAGCATAAAATTGTAGTCTGGACATTAAAGCCCACAAAAAGTAACTGCTGCAAACAAAGCATGACTTTTACAAAAATTTGTTTTTAAACCATATAATCTTTAATGCTTTTTAATTTAAAAAGAAAACTGGTTTTTTAGTTTAAATGAAAAATATTTTTTTTTCTAGTTTAGGCGTTAAAGTGAAGTGAATATTTTAAAATACCTCAAAATCATGACGTCGTTTTTTCAACCTTATCTTTATTTTTTTTTTTTTTTTTTATAAAAAAGCAAAATTTAATTCGAAAAAATTATTTTATAAAAGTTTACAGTTTTATGTAAAAAACTGCTGCATCAGATTGTGGTCTGGACATTACAGCAAATAATGAGTGATTTCTGCAAACCAAGCCTGGTTTTTACAAAAACTTATTTTAAAACAATATAATTTTGCATGCTTTTTTAATTTAAAAAAAAAAAATTTTTTTTATTTAATTCCTTTTTTTGTTAAATTTTTACAAAAAAAAAAGTTTCAAAGGAAATATGATTTTTCATAAAGAAAGTGATGCCTTTTGATTTTGAGGAACTAAGGTGAAATGAATAATTTCAAATAACTGCCTTTAAGCAAAATCATGAGTCTTTTTTTTATATTATTTTGTTGTTTTTTTTATAAAATATTAAACCAAAAATTAAATTGAAAACATCAGTTTATTATAGCTTAAAATTTTATGTAGAAAACTGCTGCACCATATTGTGGTCTGGACATGACAGCAAACAATAAGTGATTTCTGTCAGCAAGGCGTGATTTTTACAAAAAATTATTTCAAAACGATATAATTTTTCATACTTTTTGAATTAAAAAAAGGAATTTTTTTTATGTAATTTTTTCCTAAAGAAAATGATACCTTTCGATTTTGAGGAATTAAAGTGAACGGCGTGTTTTCCCATACCTGACTTTAAGCAAAATCATTACTACTTTTTTTCTACATCTTGATAAAAATTAAATTAAAAAATTAAGTTGGCAAACTCATTTTATTAGAGTTCAAAGTTTTATGTAAAACACTGCAGCATCAAATTGTGGTCTGGACATTATAGTGAGCAATGAATGATTTCTGCAAACAAAGTCTGATGTTTACAAAAAATTACTTCGAAAAAAAATAATATAATCTTTCATTCGTTTTTAATTTACAAAAAAATTGCTTCAAAATAATACAATCTTTCATCCATTTTTAATTTTTAAAATAGAAGTACTTTTTTCTGTCCGATTCATGCAAGAAAACGGGTTTAAAGGAAAAATGATTTTTTTTATTTAATTCCTTTTTTTGTTCAATTTTTACAAAAAAAAAGAAATGTTTTAAAGGATATATGATTTTTCGTAAAGAAAATGATGCCTTTTGATTTTGAGGAACTAAGGTGAAGGGAATGTTTTTCAAAAACCTGCCTTTAAGCAAAATCATGAAAAATTTAAAAATTAAACCGACAAATTCATTTTATTAGAGTTTTATGTAGAAAACTGCAGCACTAAATTGTGGTCTGGACATTCCAGCAAACAATGAGTCTTTTCGTGATTTTTACAAAAAATTATTTCAATAAATTCTTTCATTTGTTTTTAATTTTTAACTAAATTTTTTTTTTTTTATTTTAATTTTTTTTCGATTTATGCAAGAAAAAAATTTTTAAAGGAAAAATGATTTTTCGTAAAGAAAATGATGCCTTTTGATTTTGAGGAATTAAGGAATGTTTTCAAATAACTGCCTTCAAGCAAAATCATAAGATTTTTTTTCTGTATTTTATTTCGTTGTTTTTTTTTATAAAAAATTAAAGCAAAAAAAAATTAACTACAAAATTAATTTTATTTGGGTTTAAAAATTTATGAAAAAAAAAGCAGTATCATATTGTGGTCTGGACATTATAGAAAAAAAATTTTGATTTCTGCCAAAAAAAGTTAGTCAAAATTGCTTTTAATTTTTTTAATAAAAGTATTTTTGGCCGATAATTGCAAAAAAAAAGGTTTTAAAAGAATAATCATTATTTCTAAAGAAAATTATGCTTTTTGGTTTTGAGCAATCAAGGCGAAGCATTATGTTCTTAAATAGCTGCCTTTAAGCAAAATCTTTAGCTCTTTTTTGTACTTTACTTAATTTTTTTTTTTTATTAAAATTTTTGAGAAATTAAGGTGAAGGCAATGTTTTGAAATAACCTATTTTCCTAGTTCCAGTACAATGCACTGCATATGTAGGGGTTATCCCCTGAGTACTGGTCCTAGATAAAAAAAAAAACTTGTTTTTAAGCACTTTCTTAAAAGGTATTTTTTCTGTAATTTATGTTGTGGCTTTTCTTTATAAAAAATGAAAACAAAAATTATATTGAAAACATAATTTTATTAGAGCTTAAAATTATATCTAGAAAACAGCAGCATACATTGTGGTCTGGACATTACAGCAAACAATGATTCTTTTCTGCAAACAAAGCATGATTTTTTTTTTTAAATTATTTTAAAACGCCATAATCCATCCTTTTTTAGTATTTTAAATAAATAAAAGCATTTCTTATATATTTTTCCGATTTGTGCGAAAAAAAAGTTTAAAAAAAATGTTTTTGTTTAAAAAAATAAAGCCTTTTGATTTTGAATTTTGAACTAAGGTGAGGAAATGCTTTCAAATACCTGCCTATAATCAAAGTCATTAGCTCATTTTTCAACTTTATTTATTTTATAAAAAAAAGGCCAAAATTAAATTGGAAAAATAGTTCAGTTAAAGTTTAAATTTTATATTTTTTACATTCATTTATTTATTGAATCTTCAAAATATGAATTAACAATAAGTACTCAAATTTTAATACTAAACATTGAGTTCGAAAAAGTTATTTTATTAGAGTTTAAAGTTTTATATAAAAAAAATGCAGCATGAAATTGTGGTCTGGACATTACAGCAAACAATGAGCCATTTCTGCATCCAAAACGTGATTTAAAAAAAATACATACGAGTATATCAAAACAATTTTGAAATTTTTAAATACAACAAACTTTTTTTATATTTTGGATTATTATTATAAATTTTTTAATAAGTTTTGTTGAATTTTTTTTTTGGTTTTTTTTTTTTATTCATTCTCAAAAATAAAAGAATAACTATTTTTCATAAAAATATATTTTTTTTTATTTTGATCATCTAAAATAAAACAGGAAATACTTTTAAAGTCCTTTTAACTTTAATTCATTTTAAACAATTTTTAATTTTTTCGCGAAGACAAAATCGTTTTATTTGCTTTCGCAAAACTCGTAGAAGAAGAAAGTATAAGAATAAAAATAAAAGTCCAAATCAAATTGAAAAGATATCAAAACACTAATGACCAAAATTGTGTTTTTACACAACAGTATAAAAAACTACATAATAAAATAATAATTATTATGAAAATTGGGAAATTACAATATTGGGTTTTAATCGAGACACAAACAGAGAAATATTTCAAACATTGAAAAATATTGATTTAGCATATTTTAAAGACAGCACTTATTTTTCATTCGAAATTTAAATAACTAAAATAAAATTAGTTTTTAACATATTAAGCTTCGCCTTGCCTCTTTAGAACTTAAATTATGGGAAATTATGTTAATTTAATAATATTTCATAAAAAATTTTCCAAATTGAACAAGAGTTTGAATTATAAAAATATTTTATTAGCAAAATTTTTAATATTAATGTTTGTCTCAGAAAACTGACTATTTATCACAAACTCTTTTCAAAAAATACGATTAGAATGGTTTGAAAATAGTGTTTGACTTAAAAACAAATTTGATTTTGAATATTATACTAAACCCCAAAATAATGAACTTAATTTAGGTAATCATATTTTTTGATCATCTCATTTATATCCTCCCCCGATCATACATTCACAGTACTGCCAAAGAAATAAAGCTTTCACCGGTGTACTGTCATTAAAAATTACCCAATTAACTATAATTTTATCTTAACATTAAACAGCGTCGGCCAAAATCTGAATAGCATAGCCTATGATCGCGAAGCCATTTTACCAATTTCGAAAGAAAATGAGTGCGAAGTCACTCATATTCGCATCAGTTTAGGTTTGTCTATCTCACTACTATTCGTTCGCACATTCTTATGTATTTTGACACATCGCTCGCATAGAAAAAAGTTAGACGAACCCAAATCTATTTTCTTTCGCTTAGATTGCGAACGCAAGCACGTTGTCGAGATTGGTAAACTGGCTGTTAAAATTCAGCTGCTGTGACACCCTCACGTATTCACTGTAAAAATCTTTGTGATATCAACAAAATAATGCATTCGGGTGATGCTTTGCTTAACTACTTGCTCTTTAGACTTTACTGAAATAAAACTGCTCTGTGTAGCTTTTGAAAAATATACCATCGTTTGTTATTACTAATACAAGCATATGAACATGAATGTACGTGTATGACCATCCCTGTTTTAAAGAAATGTGCTAATAGCTCTTTCTATACATAAGCGATAGCCAAAATCTCAATTCCCCATGTTCACGAGTGTAGGACAGCAAATTCAGCTGCTACAACTCCTTAAAATTTACACTATAAACAGTTTCGTGTGCATTATAAACAACTTCGTGCAATACGAATGCACATTTTCGGTTGGTGCTTTGTTTACATTTCATCAAATTAGTAACTCTTTAGACTTTACTGAAATAGATTTATAATAAAAATGTATCTTCGTTTTTTGCTGTCATTAATATAAACGTATGACTATAAATATATCACTATATATGCTATATATCATTCTAATGAAGTAGGCAGCACAATTTTTGGCTATTTTTTTTAAGTAGCAAAATTCTTCAAAAATTTCCCTAACAAAATATGTTTTAAGCTAAAAATATTGAAAGCTTCACTTTTGGCAAAAACTAAATTTACCAAATCTAGAATTTAAACAAATCTGCTGAATGAAATGTAAGACAATGTTTGCTAATTTGCCGTTAAAATTTATAATAAAAATTAAAAGAACAATTTCATTTATGAATAAAAAAGTTTATAAAATAGTTTTTTATACAAAAATTATAAAAAAAAACTAAACAAAACAATTAATTTAAACTCCAAATCACGAAGAACGCATCGATTTTGTTAACACATTGAGAACTAAAATGCTGAATAACCAACGGCACAACAATTATTATGTCTAGAAACTAATAAATATATGGCAACGCCATATAATTTTTATGTTTTCGCCAACGTCAGATGAAAACAAAAATAATCATTGATATTTTATTATAAAAAAGTTTAAATAAAATTAAGACAGGAAAAAAGGAATATACAAATATTAATTGAAAATTCTATATGAAAAGGAAAACTTTTAAAATGTTGTTACTTTTCAAATAAGGTTTTACAAGCTGCCAGAAATTGAAAGCCAGCCCATTTGGGTTAGCTTTCAAAAAGGAGGGATAAAAAATTTTGGAAGGAAATATATTTAATTAATAAAAATCATACAGCTAAAGATATTTTCAAAATCTTCATTTTTAAACATTAAAAACCCTAGAAATTTATACTCATAAATACAACGCTTGATCTTAAGTTGGCAACTCAAATAATTTTTTTTATTAGTTTTCTTTTTCAAAAATAAATACATATACACATATTACTAACATTTTCAAACTTATTACAATTTTCTAGAAACTTAAATCTTTGGAGTAATTTTCTCATTTGAGTTGGCAACAACAACAAAAAATTAAAAAATTTATAAAATTCTTTTGACAAAAAATTGTTAACGTCTCCGAAATTTTATGATAAAAATAACAAAAAATTTAAAAATTAATCCAATTTTTGTGAGACAAAAATTTTAACGCTTCCAAAGTTTTATGATATTGAACAGGGTGGCAACACTTTTTGAGGTTTTCCAAAATCTGTATTCTAAATGATTTAAATATACATATGCATATCATTCTCATGCTCGAATATTTCATAGCTGCTTCAAAACTTAACTTAAGTTTAAATCTTTTGAATAATTTTATTCTTCAAATCAAAATTTATTTTTTGACAAAAGTTTCTAGCAACACTGCTCTGTAAACAACTTAAGAAATTATAGTAGAAAAGTAAATTTAAAAAAACAAAAATAATAACTTATCAATATTAATTGGAAACAACTGCAGAAATTATGAACAACTGAATAAATTGTAACAGAAAAGTAGATTTCATAACAAGTAACTGATGAATTTAATTGGCAATCCCATTCGAGTTGCCAACACAAAATATAATATAAAGTTATTTACTTATATGTTTATTTATTAATTAAAGAAACAAATTAACTCAATATTTTACCTTCACAAAATTTTTTCATTTTCCAAAAGTTGTTAACTCGCTGTACGAAGAAATTATGCTAGTAAAGTAAATGTAAAAGAAATAATAACTAATCAAATTTAATTGGAAACAGTTGATGAAATTATGAACAACTGAAGAAATTATGACAGAAAAGTAAACTTTATAACAATCAATTTTGAATTGTTATCTCACTTGAAATGCCAACACAAAATAAAACATATATATTTGTTTGTTAATTAAATGAAAATATTAACTCTAGATTTTATCTTCAGGAAATTGTTTCCTTTTCAGAAAGTTGGTAACTCACAATGCGAAGAAATTATAATAGTACAGTAAAGTTCAAAAAAATTAATAAATAACTTATAAAATTTACTTGGAGACAACTGATGAAATTACGAAAAACTGAAGAAATTACAACAGAAAAACAGAGTTCAAAATCAGGAACTGATTTTTTTATATTTCAACTGGTAATTCAAGTTGCCAATAAAAAATAAAATAAAAAGTTATTTACTTATATATTTGGTTTTTAATTGAAGAAAAACATAACTCAATGTTTTACCTTCAGGAAATTTTTTTTGCCTTCAAAAAGTTGGTAACTCACGATAACAAGAAATTATAATAGTAAAGTAAATTTGAAAAAAAATATAAGTAATATATTTCAGTTGGAAACAATTGAAGAAATTAGAACACAAAAGTCGACTTCAACGCAAATAACTGATGAATTTTAATCCATTCCATTCGAGTTGCCAGCACAAAATAAAATATTCAGTTATTTACTTATATATTTGTTTGCTAATTAAAGAAAAAATAATAACTCAACCTTTAACCATCACGAAATTATTTTATGTTCAAAAAGTTGGTAACTCACAGTACGAACAAATTATACTAGTAAAGTAAATGTAATAGAAATAATAACTAATCAAATTTAATTGAAAACAGTTGATAAAATTATGAACAACTTAAGAAATTATAACAGAAAAGTAGGCTTCAGAACAATCAATTTTGAATTGTAATCTCTTTCGAGTTGCCAACACAAAATAAAACATGTATATTTGGTTGTTAATTAAAGAAAAATATTAACAGCCAGTTTACCAATTTCGAAAGAAAATGAATGCGAAAGAAAGCCAGTCACTCACACTCGAATCAATTTGGGTTTGTCTATCTCACTACTATTCGTTCGCACATTCTTATGTATTTCGATTGAGTTTTGACACATCGTTCGCATAGAAAAAAGTTAGACGAACCCAAATCAATTTTCTTTCGCTTAGATTGCGAACGCAAGCACGCTGTCGAGATTGGTAAACTGGCTGTAACTCAATATTTTACCTTCACGACATTTTTTCCTTTTCAAAAAATTGGTAACTCGCGATACGAAGAAATTATAATAGTACATTAATTTTCCAAAAAAAAAAAAAATAACTAAACGATTTTAGTTCGAAACAACAGAAGAAACTATAACATACTTAAAAACCAGTAACTGATTAATTGGTAGCCGAGTTGCCAACACGAAGTAAAACATATATATTTGTTTGTTAATTAAATTAATTTGTAAATTAAAGAAAATTCTTATATTTTCGAAAAGTTGGCAACTCACGACACAATTTTACTAATAGGTCAATTAAACTTTAAAGAACCTTAAAAAAATTATGATTGTTAGCAATTAAATATTAGTTTACTTAAGTTGTATTTGGCTAAACTAATATTACGCTAGATGGCGCTTAATAAATTTTATATTTTAAAATAAAACTTTATACCTATAACCAGCATTTTAAGCTTATCAAATGCTTTATTAATACCGATAAAGAAATTAAAAATCGTTTATTTACCATCACATTTTCAATGATCCTTTTCTTCTACGCCATCTGAGAAGTAAATGCGGTCGTTTTATCAAACCTTTTTCGATTTTAGATAAAAAGAATGATATTCAAAGAAAATTCCCTAGTAAATATTATATAAACAAGCTAAAATAAACAACCCCTGTTTTCAATTTATTTCCATGCCAAATCTATAACCACCCTCTTTCCCAAGAGTTGCTTTAAAAGTCTTTTAAGACGCGTAAAAGAAAAATGGCGGCCAAATTAAAGCAACTTTTCAGATGCCTTAGAAGAAAACAACAAAAATGCCATAAACCATAAATTATGTTTTTCTTTTTTTAAATACAAAAAAAAAAATTATGAATTTTTTAATTAAATAACATTTTTTAACAATTCAAAATTATTTTCTTTTATTTTTGCTTAAAAATTTTGAAAAGCTGAAATATTCAAAGCTTTTCAAGCTGCAAAAATATTAGAAAATAATTTAAAATTTTAAGAATATTATTTAGTATTTAAAGTATGTAAAAGGAAGAAAAACAAAACAGGACATTTACCTTGTTGTGGAATTTATAAAGGCACACACACACACACACACACACAATTACGTCTAACCATTTAAGCCAGTTTACTTGACCTTTAAAGAGTTAAAAGTTTCTTTCAACTGTTGTTTGTTTGCTGAATGCAATAAACATTTTTGCTACATACATATCGGGCTTTAATGGTTTTAAACCTTAAATGGTTTTAAATAAAATAAATTTTAAATTAAATACTTAATATGAAATAAAACTCATAAAAATAATTAAGTTGTTCACAGAAGAGAACTTTAGTGATTTTAAACGATTTTTTAAATATACACAGAAAAAATTATAATAAAATAAAAGTCAATAAAATTTTAAGCGTAAAATATAATAGCCCTATTCACAACCTTGTACAAATGACTTTGCATCATTGCATTTGCAAAATAGTGGAGTAAATGTTTACTTCACACTAACAAAATAGATCCTTCAAGATACATCACTTTTGCAGCTGCAGTAATATGCAACCTCATAAGCACAAGATTGTGAATCGATTTAGTATGTTTTCAATAAATATATCCGTAATGTTTCTATGTAGTATAGCTTGCGTTTGTATCTACATAAGTGTATATACCACAGGTCCGCATTCAAACAATTTTTTAACTAATTCAGCGAATTCCCTTATTGATTTTGAAAGAGAACAATTTTTTTTTTGTAAAAATACCTTAAAGCGAGACCAAAAATGAAAATGTTTTTTTCAACTTTTTTCTAAAATACTTTACTTTCAGTGTTGCCAGAATATAGTTTTTTTTTTTTTTTTTTGTAATATAAAATATTTCTCGTGTTGTCAGCATTTATTCCAAGTTTCGATTATGTGTCGAGTGGTTAAATTTCAAGGGCCGATTTTGAATGTGAACTACAACTAAACGTAAAATTTTTTTTCTACATTTCATTCGACATTTCTCAATTTCAGACTAATTAAATTTAGACCATGGAAAGATACACAATCGAGCAAGACGTTAAAGATATTTCAGCTTATTATGAAAATGGAAGTTCAAATCAAAATGCACTTCGTGATTTTTTCCGTCAATTTAATCGTCCAAATGTGCGTACAATCGGAAAAATCGTGCAAAAACTTGAGCAAACCGGATATCTGGGAGATGTGAACACACCAGTGTGTATACTCGTACAGCTCGTTCTGAAGAAAATATTGCTAATATTGGCTGAAGAGTCGTTCACCTCAACTTGTCGTCGTGCTTAATAATTGCACCTCACGCGGTCGTCATTGATGAACAATATGCCTAAAGACCTACAGCCTGTTCAGGGAACGCGTTTTAAATAAATCGAAAATGAGCGACACGTTTATGACTGCGTAAGCAATTGGGTCCGTGTAACGTGCTGCTAATTGTTCGTGTTCAGTCACGATAAACACGTTTTCTCAAACACATTTTCTCAAACACCAGTATTGCCACTATGTAAATTATATGTATGTTGTTTACTTCTTTTCGTGTAAAATATATATTTACATCATGAATGACGGTAACACTATTTCGATTGAAAAAAAATACAAGTGATAATTGATGATTTATGTAAACAAAACATCTTTACGCTGGAAAATTTGAAAACTATAATATATTTGCTGGTCATATAAATGCTGTTGATATTTGCGTTGCATGAACCCAAATAGAAAAAACGTCAAGTTTTCGTCGCGTTTTTCGAGCACATTGTGTTCCATGAACAGGTGAATTTGACTAAACTAAACTAAAGAACTAAAGCCTCTTGATCATTCCAAGCGTCGTCACAATTCACTGTCAGTTTCTGTAACTTCCGAATTTTGAATTAGAATACAGTTTTTTGCAATGTAATATGTTTCGCTTATTGTCAGCATTTATTCGAAGTTCCGATTATTTATTTGTCACTCATTTTAGATTTCTTTTTAACACAACTGCAAATGAATGCAAAGAATTTATTTGTTTTACTTCAATGCTGGTATCAACATTTTATTTGGTTTACAAATTATTACGTCAAGTTAAAAAGTTGAATCTTATTTCAAGCCTGTTTCCTAAGCGCGATTGTCACAAAAAAAATATTTCAAAACAACAACAACAACAAAAACAATTTAAGTAATTGAATTTTAATACTTTAAATGCCGTGATAACATCTGTTTTGGTCTTTCCATATAATTAATAAGTGGAAGTCAAAAGTCCACCAACCCCGCTACCTCTGTCCTCCTCCCCATAATCTATTTTCCTAATTCCAGTACAATGCACTGCATATTTAGGGGCCATATCCTGAGTACTGCTTCAAAATAAATAAAATCATATTCCTTTAACCTTTTTTTATTTTTTAAATAAACAGACATGTTCGGACAAACCCAAATCTCTTAAAGTTAGCGTTATCAAAAATTGGCGTTTTAAAAACACCAAATAGCTGTTCTGAGAGAGTTATAACGCAAGTAGTATACTTTTGCGATCAAACCCCTCCGTATTCCATTAAGCGTGTATCACTTAAAATTGGCAACTCGCTTGTGTACAGAGAACAGCTTTGAGCGATTGCAAAAAAAATCTTACTTACTCAACAACATGAAAAACATTACATTTCGTTCAAATATGATTTTGTGTTCAGCCGCACAAGTGCGCAGCTCATTTTTAATCAGTAACAGAATGAGCAACATCTTCGCTAAGTGAGTGCAATCATCGTTAAGGTGTTCGTGCTTGAATATGAATGCATGCATATGTAGGTCGGCAATGATTTCTTGCGTTTGAATTTTTGTTTTGAAACAAGAAAAAAAAATTCACAAAAATCAATGCAGTGATGCATTCAACAATTTTTCGGTATGCTTCCTTGAAAAAAAAAAATCCAAATAAAATTCACATAAAAAACAAAAGGCTATCACAGAAAGAGACGATGTGTTGAGAGAACTTTTAGAACATTCAAAAATTAAATTAAACTTAAAATACTTTTGTAATGAGAACAAAGCATATAGACATAAAATTACTTAAAATACCTAAAAAATCAATGAGAATAATTTATATAGACATAAAATTAAGTGAAACTTAATATAGAATTTAAGAAAAGCGAAGAAACTCTCTATATAACTCTGTATCAAAGCAGCAACAAATATGAAGCTGATTTTATTCAACATTAAGATGAATGCTCAACAAAACGAGTTGATTTTACTCAGCATTGAACTTTGTTGCTTGATTATTGTTGATTACACATTTTAGTGTATGAGTTAATCCAGCAAAAACATGATTTTTGGTGATCACTGCTTGTGTATATTAAAGTTTCACTAAATATCTATTAAAAATATACATTTATAGCAAATTTGCATATGCCGAAATAAATTATAACAAATCGATACAATTTTGTATAATTCGGAAATACATATGTAAAATACATATATATATATATATATATATATATATATACTTTTTTTTTAATTTTTTAAATAAACACGCATATTCTAACGAACGGAAATCGCTTATAGTTAGTGTTTTCTAAAATTAGCGTTTTGAAAACACGAAATAGGTGTTCTGAGAAAGGTATAACACAAGCGGTATAATTTTACGATTTGAAATCACCAACTAGGTATACTGATAAACGGATATCCCTTAAAATTGGCAACTTCAACTCGCATGTTTGTATAGAAAGAAGTATCACTAAATATGCTTTAAAAATATACATGTATAGCAAATTTGCACATGCCAAAATTAATGCTAACAAATCGATGCGATTTTGATGCAGGGTTTTTTAATTCGAAAATATATTTTATCTGAAATCACAATTATTTTACTATTTCATATTTATTTACTTAAACTATTTATAAAAGTTGAAATTAGTGCTTGCAAACATGCATTTGCATGCCAAAACTTGTGGTTTTTTTTCTGTTTTTTACCGTTGTCCGTATTTTCTATATACATATGTATATATGTTCATTATTAATTTCGTATGAAATCAAAGTGCACCAGGATAAGTAACAGTATGTGTACACGTTTTTCTTTTTTTTCACCGCTGTCCGTGTTTTCTTTATATGTTCAATATTAATTTCTTTTCAATGCACTTCATTACCTTGTAGTGTGGAAGGGGTTGGACTAAATTTTTCTAATCTGAGCCGTGTCGAAAGTATATACACTGGGCACTGATTAGTTTTAACTAATTTGACTCCAACACTTTAAATGCCGCAGTAGGGTTTGTTTTAGGCTTTCGTGTTGTTAAAGTTAAAGTGAAAGTTAAACTTTCACGAACACTACTCCCCTTCTCATCATAACCTATTTTCCTAGTTCCAATACAATGTACTGCATATGTAGTAGTCATCCCCTGAGTACTGGTCCAAGATAAAAAAAAAACTTGTTCTGTTTACAACTGCTTTTAACTAGAAATAGGAAATTATTTATTTAACAAATTATTTTTGATATATTCTTGTTGAAATTTTTTGCAATTTTTTAAAGAATAATAAAAAATTTCCTAAATTTTATGTAAGAATACTTTTATATTTTGAAAATTAATATCCAAAAATGTTTAGTACATCAGGCTAAAAAATTTACATAAGTAAAAATATGTGTTAACAAATCGTTGCGATTTTTTTTTTGCAAGTTTTTGAATGCGGAAAATTTTCACTTTTTTGAGTTTATTATATACAATATTTATTCAAATTTAAATAAGAGCTTGTGAGCATGAATGTGCATGTCAAAACAGAACTACAAATAAGAAACTATTTATTTCAAAATTTTTATTTAAATGCGATATAAAGATTGCTTAAACTGAGAATATTTTAGAAGTCTTAAAAATAATCAGGGTTATCACGATGCGTCATGCAAACTGAGCAAACATTGCAAAAGCATTCACACAACAACAAAATGTACATATGTATTTGCAGTTTGTTTCAGTTTTCTTCATTTGCATTATAAAACCCTAGAGCAAAAAGAAATATGCAAAACTACTCAGTTGCAAACGAACATTTAACAAAAAAAAAAAAAAAATTGCGCCATATTGTCATTTTTATATATATATATATATATATATATATATATATATATATATATATATATATATATATATATATATATGTAACTACACAAGTTGAACTTTTTAGTGGTCTTTAAAATAAACTGAACATTTAGAAAAAAATGTTTTTAAATCAAGTGCAAAGAGTGAAGAACCTTCAACAAGCAAAGACAGTAATAAAACGTCCAATTCGAAATCAAACTTAGCGCTATAAAGACCATTATTTGAAAAAAGCATTTACAATCTCTTTTCTTTCATTGTTTTTGATCATTATTATTTATTAAGACTTTATTTAAATATGCTTGTGTATGTATAATTGTAAAAAAAATGTAGATTTTTGACGACTTCTGCTAGTGCAGCCAGAATTTTTTTATGTTTCCTGAATAATTTTCTAAACACATTTACAAAAAATTAAAGGGGTAAGCTCACGGTCAACCATAATATGCACTGCGAATTTACAAGTTGCAAATTTGCACAATGACTACCGTGAATCCCCTTAATATTTGAAAATTCTTAGTAAATCCAGCAAGCTGGAAACAAACTAAAAACTGTTTCTCCAGCAGGCAATTTTCGAAAGCAAACAATTTTTAGTAAATCCAGCAAGCTGGAAAGAAATTAAGAACTGTTTCTCCAGCAGGCAGTTTTGAAAAGGAAACTCCTTCACAAAATTTAGTTAAAGACCTTGGCATACATTTTCAATATAATTTCGAGCTAAATTTTTTATTTTCTAACTTTGTTTTACTTAATAAAATATTTATTAAAGCATTTTATAAATTTTATTTATTCTTGTAATTAATATTATTTCTCTTTCTTTTAAGCAGGTACACATTCAACAAACCCATCTTAAAAATATGCTTAAAGAAAAGCATATAATGTTTGGCAGATGATCCTGGTTTATGAAACAAAATTATTATCCTGGTAATTAAAAAAAAAAGTTAAAAAAAAAATATTGAATATAACAAAATTAAAAATTAATTAATTTGAAATATGTATTCCGGAATTTTCAAAAAGTCATATATGAAAAATATTCTTAAAAAATTCAAAAACTATAAACAATTTTTAAATGATAAAATTTATTTCACAAACTACTCATAAGAAACAAACTCAGGAATGTAGAATTAATAAAAATATATTACTTATACTCCTTCAAGATAAGCCCACAAAATTCAAGTAAATTCTTAGCATACTTCAAGGCAATAAATGAAGAGTGTATTTGAAATCACGGAAAAAAAAATAAAAAATATATATACATATATCGCAAAATTTTGAGCTTAAGAAAATAGAAATTTTAACACACGTTTTTAGAGACTAAATATAAAATTTGGAAGCAAATAAAAAGGTTGGCTTGCTTTTGAACCTATTAATATAGACAAAAATATAATTCAAAACCCCGTTTTATATAGTGTGAAAAAAATTTAATATAGCTTTAAAAAATTGAAACCTAATTAGTTGCAAAAAATCGAATTTTTATAAAAACAAAAAATTAAATATAAACTTTAAGCCTGAAACATATGCAGCGGATTATTTTCCTATTCAACTTGCTATGTTTTTTTTTCTGTAGTAAAGTATCAAAGAATTCAAAATCGATTAAAACTTAAATTTATTTATTTATAATAAAACGGCTTAACAACAAAGTATATAGAAGTTTAAACACAATTAAGAAAAAACTTTACTTTTTATAAGAAAATAGAATTTAGACTTTAAGCCGAATAATTTTCTAATTAGGTTTGTTTTCATAAGGAGTGATGAACTGAAAACGGTTTATTATATCTACTAAAACAAAGCAGGTTTGGAACAATGTTGTAAGAAATTTTATTACAGAAAACCTAAAGCAAAAACATATTTAAATTTCTCAAAAATAATCAAAGATTAAAAAGAAAGGAATAGTGTCCACAGGACATTAGAAAAACATGGCAAATTTTAAGGCTATATCTAAAATTCAAAAACCAAATTCAAAAAATTCTTCATTTTTTTAACTTAAATTTTAATTTTAGTTTAATAGAATACAGATGAGCGATTTGTCTAAAACATTTCAAATCACTCAAAAAATTTTGTAATTTTTATAAAAATTTTCTTGACGAGTTGCTCGTCTGTGTTCTATGAATAGCACATAAATCTAAAAATCAAAAACAAAAAAGTTGCTCAATATTTCAAAGACAAATTCCTAAACAAAAAATATTCATTGACAGACTAATAAAAATTATTTTTATTTTAAAAATGCTTATCCAAAGCAAAATGAAGATGTTTATAAGTATTTGTTTTTAGCAAGAGATAAGTCTCATTCTACTAAAACTATTTTCGTTAAATTCAATTATTTTAATCTGTCTGGATAATTCTTACAAAAATTTTACCAATACATAATTGTAGAAGAATATATTATGTCAAAACCAATTCCACTCAAATGAAATAAAACAGTTTCACTAGAAGCAAATTATACACCCTAAATCAACAGCAGGAAAGTAAACTGCAAGTAAATTAATAATAAAATTGATACGCTATATTTGAAACTAATATTCGATTCACGTATCTCAAACTATATATCAGGACCTACAAATTAATATGTTTCTCATGTCAAAAAACATCATTAGAATTGTTTGAATTTCGGATGTAAATTTCGAAATTTTCGATTTTATTAAAATCAGTTATCAAAAACCGGTTGCAAGATTTTTTATATTCCTTATTTCATAACGTGATTTAAAATAAACTAAAAAAATCAAATTAAATGAAAGAATCAATTATATGAGTGATACCCAAATTTCATCGCGCCTTTAGGTATGCAATAAAAAATTAAACAAATCTAAACTGCCATAAAATAAGCAATCAAAACAAAAAGTATTTTTTTACTACAATTTCTTACTTATATGTAACAATTTTTTTAATTATTTTGAGGCCATTTCAAAACTCGTTTTGGTCAAAAGCATTATTTGAGATATGAACCAAATATGCGATTTATTTTGGAAACTTTAAAAACGTGTCCCTCTTCAGAAAATTATTTCTTATTTTCAGAAATTACTGCCAGTTTCTCTTTTTCGTACAAATATTTTCAATCGCATAAAAACATTTAGCACAAAAACAAAATTTATAAATTTGTTTTTGCTTCAAATGTTTTTATGCGATTGAAAATATTTGCTCCAAATAGAGAAAATTCTACTGTCAAACACAAATTTGCCTTTTCATAGAGAGACATAAGCACTTCAGTTAATATTAATAATAAATTATGTTTTTTTATACAATTATGTTTTGAAATAGAAACTTTTGCACATACATTTTCCTGAATCCAAAATATAAAAAGATCAAATCAATGTTCAGAGCTTTTTAAAATTACTAATTTGTTTTCATGTGAATTTCAGATGGGTGGAATCACTTGACTCTATAATTTTATAATATTTATAATAAGGCTATAATAATTCTATATTTTTTCAATAGCTTTGAAGCATAAAGATATATATGAGCACTAAAATAGTTCCAGTTTCAAAATGCGGTTTCAAAACGCATGATTTTTTTTCGTAATAAATGCAATTATTTCAAATCTATAAAATTCTGAATAAATAATAAAAAAAATATATAATAAATAAAAAAAACCCCTAGAACAACAAAAGCTAATATTTTACACGAATTTCATTTAGGTTCAAAATCTAAAAAGGAAAATTTTAATTGGGCCAAGTTTCAGTAACTCGTCAAAGCACCTTCTTTCCTATTTTTTAACTTTATCATTATGTAACAATAACTGTTTTACTGAATTCATTTAAATGCGTTTTAAATTTGATATTTAATAAAAACAAATTAAAATTTTTTTTATGCAATAAAATTCTAAAAACTGAAAAATATAAAAACTAATTCGCAACACGAAACACGAAAAAAATTGCATAAATCAGGCAGAAAAGCATGATCAGGATGATAACAACCAAACAAAACTGCAGCTAATGGAACTAAAACGTTTTAAAATATTGATCAAATATCAATTTGGAAATCAATTTCTAATATCTAAAGCAAGTTTTAGT
Source organism: Thecocarcelia acutangulata (assembly GCA_914767995.1). Classification (NCBI taxonomy): domain Eukaryota; kingdom Metazoa; phylum Arthropoda; class Insecta; order Diptera; family Tachinidae; genus Thecocarcelia; species Thecocarcelia acutangulata. The sequence goes on along the minus strand of OU612094.1, from coordinate 29,197,842 downwards.
TTGCGTTACAAAATTTCGAAACTCGAAAAAAATTATTGTGCGTCTAAAAAATTTAAGTGGAAAGCACCCAAAAAATTGAGTGCTTTTCATACAAATTTCGCAAACAATTCACTCGCCTGTATTGTGTGACTAGCACATAAGAAAAATCATAATATTTTTATGCAAAACAAACTGAAAATTAATTTAATGTCAAAAATCCACTCAAAATTCTGTTTACATCATAAATGCTCAAAAGTTTATTTTAATGCTAATTTAGTATTTATTTTCTCAATTCCTATTAAAAAAAATAATTAAGTAATAATTCTGAATACCAAAAACAAGTTTAGTATAGTAAATACACACTAGATATACATATATGATAGTGATGTTGGCCAAACGTGGTTGACAGTGTAAGGGCTCATTTTTATGCTGCCAAACATTTTGAACAAACACTCGCTCAAAAAATGTATTTTGATGAATTTTTATGGAAACTAAATTCACAAATAATATATTTTTAGTTCAAATCAAGCAAGTTTTTTCGATAAAAGTTTTTCAATAAAGAAAAAAATAAAATGGAAAAGAAAGTGAGAGAAAACGTTGCAGGAAAAGTGCATGAAAAACTTTAAACAAAATTTTATCATTTTCAAATTAGAAAGTTTAATATGTGCCCTCAAAATATTCTTAAACAGAAATTTTTTTTCAACGTTCAAAACAAAATTCACCAAATCAATTAATAAATTGTTTGAATGCGGACCTGTGAAATAGTTCGTAGATTCAAACAAAAGTTCAGTAAAGTTAAATATTGATTGAAAAGAGCTAATTTTTTAACAAAAACAAAATATGATATTCAAGGTTTCTTTATTATATAAATTTATATACAAAAATATTATTTTTTCAACCAAAACTTTTGTTCATTTTATTTTTATTACAATTTTTTCTGTGTAGAAAATACATATTTATATACTTTTATTAGAAACATTACAAAACTTTTTTTGCACTTTACTGTTTTAGCCCCTAAAAATATGTCTCACAAAAAATAGTTCAGACACCCTAAAACGAATCTTTTCAAACCTGCATATAACTTTTTATAAAAACCACAAATTCTATTTTATAACATCAAAGAATATTCAATAAAATTATTTAACAAAATCCGAAACTTTTTTTTAACTTTTCTGTTTTTTCAGTCTAAAAGCCAGTAAAAATATAAAAAATATTTCAAACACCCTAAAATTCATATTTTCAAACCTGAATATAACTCTTTATAAGAATCACAAATTCTATTTTATAACGTCAAAGTAAATTCAATCAAATTATTTAACAAAACTTGAAACTTTTTTAATTTTCTGTTTTTTCTGTCTAAAAGCCCCTAAAAATATGTTTTATAAAAAATAGTTCAGACACCCTAAAATTAATATTTTCAAACCTGAATATAATTCTTTATAAAAGCCACAAATCCTATTTTATAACATCAAAGAAAATCCAATCAAATTATTTAACAAAACTTGAAACTTTCTTAATTTTCTGTTTTTTATGTCTAAATGCCCTTAAAAATATATTTATAAAAAATGGTTCAGACACCCTAAAATTAATATTTTCAAACCTGAATATATTTCTTTACAAACATCACAAATTCTTTTTTATAACGTCAAAGAAAATCCAATCAAATTATTTAACAAAACTTGAAACTTTTTTAATTTTCTGTTTTTTCTGTCTAAAAGTTCCTAAAAATATGTTTTATACAAAATAGTTCAGATACCCTAAAACGAATTTTTTCAAACCTGAATATAACTCTTTATAAAAACCACAAATTCTATTTTATAACGTCAAAACAAATCAAATCAAATTATTTCACAAAACTCGAAACTTCTTTTTTAACTTTTCTGTTTTTTTCAGTCTAAAAGCCCCTAAAAATATGTTTTATAAAAAATAGTTCAGGCACTCTAAAACTAATATTTTCCAACCTGAATATAACTCTTTTTAGTCACCACAAATTCTATTTTATAACGTCAAAAAAATCAAATCAAACTATTATACAAAACTCTTTTTTAACTTTTCTTTTATTTCCATCTAAAAGCCCCTAAAAATATGTCTCACAAAAAAATATTTCAGACACCCTTAAACGAATCTTTACAGATCTGAATATAACACTTTATAAAATTCACAAATTCTATTTTATAACGTCAAAGAAAGTCAAATCAAATTATTTAGCAAAACTCGAAAAAAAATTTTTTAACTTTTCTCTTTATTCTGCCTAAAAGCCCCTAAATATATGCTTTATAAAAAAATAGTTCAGACACCCTAACACTAATCTTTCCAAACCTGAATATAACTCTTTATATTATTTCACGAAATCCAATTTAAAAACGTCAAAGAAAATCAAATCAAATTATTTTTTGTCTATTGAAGTTTAATTCAAAATTATTTAAATTTACAATTTCTCTTCTCTGTGAGTGTTTCATACCATTTTTGCTGCAACCCATAAATAAGAACTCTTCCTTCTTCCTATTATTTTATTTTCTACAAATTATAATTATGAAGCGCCTTTATGCCATTAAATCTTAACGATTTTTTTGTTTTGCCCATCTTTTCCACTCTTATAACAAGTATTAAGAAAAAGAAAAGTCATTATAAAATAATTCCTCTGGTCTAGAGTAAATAAATTATGAACATTATTATTAAAAGTTGAAAAACGTACACAGAAAAAATAAAACAGAAAAAACCTCCACAGCGGAAGCCATTATGCGCCATTGAAAAATCTAGCAAAGACATAGAAAACAACAAGAAACCAAAAATGAGAAATATTACCAGCGATTAAGAAGTCTGAAAAAATACTAAAAGAACAACAACAAAAATAATAATTGGCAAAATAACAAAAATTTACCACTATCAAAAACCAAAACAAATAAAGAAATTCTTCAAGAGTTAAGAACGTGGGGGAGAGGAAGAGAAAGTAAAATTGCAAACAGATAAAAAATCAAGTAATAAAAATGATAAATAACTGACGAAGAAATAAAAATAAGACAGAAAAAGAATTAACTGAAAAAAAACATTTATAAAAATAATTTTAATTTAAAACTCTATTGCTTTAAGGATCAAAATGCGTTTTGTTGCATACAAATATATATTACTAAAAACAAAATCAAATTTTAAGTTTCTAGAGAACGAATAAAATTTGTTTGCGCCTAACTTGTTACTTTAAGTTATCAAATGTACAACTCCTGAAAATAGACTACATTTTTATAAATTTTTCATTACTCACTCTCTTACTCTCTTGCAGTTCAATTAATTTAAACAGATTTATGCCTGAACTAAATTACTTTTTTGAATTAAGGCCAAACCTTATAATAATTTTAATTTACAACTCTAGTGCTTTAGCAATCAAAATGCGTTTTAATAAATTTAAGATCAAAAATATATTACTTAAGACAAAATCAAATTTTAATATTCTGGCAGCCAAATCCCAACTTTCGAGGTTTCTTATAGCGACAAAAAATACTATCGGTGACGGCACGCCATCGGCTAATAAATGGTCATCTACTAAATCTTTAAACAGCTGGTTTGCTAAAAGACACAACTCTGATCCAATGATAGGTATTATCCAAGGCGAATTCATATCAGAGCAATAAATACAACATTACAAAAAATAAATCGAATAAAATTTATTTGCCCCTGACTTGTTACTTTAAGTTATAAAATTTACAGCTCCTGAAAATATACTACATTTTTATTTACTCACTCCCTTACTCTTTTGCAGTTCAGTTAATTTAAGCAGGTTTGTGGCTGAGCTAAATTACTTTTTTCTTATTAAGAACGGAGCACATAGTATCCGTCGTACTTTATCCGTCTCAACGTACTTTACTTTATTAACGGATATAAATTCAATTTTTTATTATTTTAATTTGATTAAAAACTTTTTATTTATTTTGCAAGCACAGCACAGAAAATCTAACATAATTTGTTTTTAATTTATTTTATTTTTGAACGTAAAACTAAATCAAAATACACAAAAAATATTACCAGGTAGTTTTCAAAGTTCTCAACGTACGTTAAAAGTTGCTTAACTTTAATACTTTGCGTTGATGGAGAAGTATGGAATGTGACAAAATTCATAAGACTATACGTATCTAAGCTTGGCTGTCAGTTGAAAAAGACAACGTATAACGTAGAACGGATTCTATATGCCCCGGGGCCTTTACAAAATGATTTTTTCGCTGTTTTAATGCTGGGAACACAACTGAGACGAATGGCGAATTTCCCAACGATTGCGTTCATAAAAATGCGCTAAGTAAATACGACACATGCAATACAATAACAATGTAAAAATAGACGTTTAATGATGAAGTAACCAAAAAAACTAAAACATGAAAAATTGAACATTAGTAAAAACAAACTAACTTTCATAGTTAATAATTTTTTACATTTTTTAAATATTTTAAAATAAAAAAAATTATATGGACTTTGAAGTAAAACGTAACTTTTTTTAATAAAACACTCGAAAACTAAAACCAAACATGGTCACATTATAATGATTTATTCGTTGTTCGCCGGCGTAAGAAATAGAAATAAATCTATATGCAGAGTTCGCCGTGTAGAGCAAATTTCGTCTGACGCCGTAATTGTGTGTAAATGAATGCACAAACTTGTTTTCGTTTTGACAACGAATATTCTCGGCCACAAATTCGTCATTCGCACCAGTTGTTTATCTAGCTTTAGTTTAAATATAATCTGAGTATTATAGAGCTTATTAATATGATGATTTAAAGTCATGCCTTTTTTTGTAATATTCTTTTAATGTTGCTATCAAAATCATATTATATTTTGCATTACGATGATTTTTAAATCATATCTTTTTTTATTATTTTCGTTAAAAAAAACAGTTTGCCTCTTTTTATCCCTTTGCTAGTAGCGATATAGCCAAAATAAAGCCGAATGAAAATAAAACAATTAAAAAAATAGCAATTGAGTGGAAATAAAATTAGAAAAAAAACGCACAAAACAGAAAACATGTCTTTTTTTCATTTTAAAAAATTTTCGATACGAAAAAAAGTCATGCCCTTTAGACTTGACTTTAAATGATCGTGAAAATTGGCTCATAGAAAATAAAATTCATCTAAAAGCTAAATCGATATATATTTATATACATATGTATGAATGTAAATGGAAATAAAGTGACAACAACTTAAACCATTAAAAATTGTTTTATGGTACGATTTGCTTGCGAATATAGAACTTAAAATTTATTACAATTCATTAGAAACTAAAAAAATTCAAACTCATTAATCAAATTCTGATTTTATAATCAATTTATGTGTTCCCAATTTTTCTTAAATAAACAATCGCTTATTTACTTTTAACAAATTAAAGCAAATCCATCAGGCTTGTTCTGAAACTCATGTGATTTAAATACACCTGCAGTTTTAAAAGCAAGACTGTGATTTGTACCAGTTGTGCAAATCAAAATTTTTTGCGATTTTCGATGAGACTCACATTTTTCGAAAACACCAAAAAAAAACCGGAATTTTTAATTTAAATTGGATTTTATTCATCACGTAATTTTTGCAAATTAAATTTAAGTATTGTATAAATGTTATAGTATAGTAAATTAAAGTAAAGGAAAGTAAACCGAAAATCTAACGACAATAAAATATAATAATTCTTGCAACAAAATTAACGTTTCTAGTTTGTTTTTTTTTTTTTTTTTATTTGATGCACTATTTCGTAAAAATAAATAATTTGATTTAAAAGAAAAAACACTTATGTGATGTTTCCATATCACAAGCAATCGGTTTGACAAGAAAACTTGTATGAATACCACTCAATACGTTGAGTTTTTTTCAGACAAGTTGCTTACTTGTGTTGTGAAAACAAACATTAATATATTCATTATAAAATTAATTATAAAGTACTTGCAAAAGCAATAATGTGATTTCATACCGATTGCAGGCTAGCTTACCGGTTTTTTGTGATTTCAAATCACTTTCACAAAATTTGATTTGCAGAACAGATTTATATTTTTAAAAATGGAACACCATTTTCATCAAATCCATATTGATACTAAATTACTCACATTCATATGCTAAGAAATATGCTTTAAAAATCATTTCAAATCTCGTCATTATTTTCAGTTTTTTAATAGATCTTTTTGTTCACTTTTAAAGTTTTGTTTTCGAAAAAATAGTCAAACAATTCCGCCAAAAATTGTATATGAAATCGTATGAAAAAAATAAATGTGTTTCACGTGTAAAAAACAAAAAATCATTAATAAGAAATATTTCGCAAAAAATTAATTAAGCTACAAATATATACTCGTAAAAAATAATGAAAAGCAAAATTACTGCTTCGGGCGTATATTTTAGACCAACCGACTTTGTCTAAAAAGGCAGAATACATAAAGATAACATTGATACCCAAAACAAAACAAAAAATAATAATTGTAGTTTAAATTATCAATCATTTGATAAAATTAAAATTCAAGTAAATTCACAAAAATCCAGTTTTGCTATTATTTTAAGCCTTTGAATAAAATATAAAAATTAAATTTTTAATTTTATGTCAAAAATCGAATTTGGAGAAGAAATTTAAGGAATTGTAGAAATCTGGTACTTTTGACAAATAAGCGACTAAATTATTTTTCCATTGAATAATTTTTGTTTTTATTTAAAAAAAAATTTGTTTTTAAAAACCTCTCGCATAATAATTATGATTAAAGACCAAATCTTAAATACTCCAAAAATATAATGTAGAAATACAAATATAATATATAATAAATACAAAATATAATAAATACAAAAGTACCACAAAAATCAAGAGATTTTACTTGCAAAACACCTTATTTCGATATCAAATCACTTTCAAAAAATGGGAAAAAACGCTAAACTAAAACATATAAATACGAGAAACTAAAAACGAATCAGTTTTAATTGTACCACTAAACACCTCAAAAGTTTGCTTAAGATTTTTCAAATATCAACGATCTAACCAAAAAGTAAAAATTATCAAAATACTGTTCTGTATTCCAAGTAGAATTAATATGTACAAGTTTGCTTAATGCTTTTTAAACATCAAAAACTATTAAAAAAAATTTACAAAATTAATATTTTTATTAAAAAAACATATTCCAAAACACTGTTTTGCATACCTAGAGGAATTAAAACGTATAAGTTTGTTGAATGTTTAAAATTACAAAATTAATCTTTTTATTAAAAAATAATATTCCAAAACACTATTTTGCACTTCACACGCTTAATAATTTTTTAATAACAAAAACCAGAAACCAAATTACAAAAATAATATTTTTATTAAAAAAAAATATTCCAAAATACTATTTTGCAATTCAAGTGAAATAAAAACGTGCAAGTTTGTTTCATTCTTTTTTAATATCCAAAACTAGCAGCAAAATTACAAAATTAACTTTCTTATTCAAAACTAATATTCTAAAATATTGCTTTGCATTCCACATGTAATTAAAACACATAAGTTTGCTTAACAGTTTTCTCATATCAAAAAAGAGAAACCAAATGGCAAAAAAAAAAGTTTTTATTAAAAAAATTATTCCAAAATACTGTTTTGCAATTAAAGTGGAATTAAAACGTATAAGTTTGTTCCATACTTTTCAATTTAAGGAAATAAAACAAAAATTACAAAAGTAAACTTTTTATTAAAACAAAAATTTCAAAACACTGTTTTGCATTTCCAGTGGAATTAAACGTATTAGTTTGTTTAATGCTTTTCCAACATCAAAAACTAGAAACAAAATTACAAAATTAGACTTCTTGTTAAAAAATAATATTCCAAAACACTGTTCGGCATTCCACATGGAATTAAAATATATAAATAAGTTTGCTTAATAGTTTTCTAATATCAAAACCCCGAAACCAAATTACAAAAATAATATCTTTATTAAAAAAAATATTCCAAAACACTGTTTCGCAATTAACGTGGATTTAAAACATGAAGTCTGTTTCATGGTTTTCAATTAAAGGAAGCAAAAAAACTACAAAAAAATATTTCAAGACACTGTTTTGCATTGCAAGTGGAATTAAAACATAAAGTTTGTTTCATGCTTTTCAATTAAAGGAAACCAAAAAAAAAAAAATACACAAGTAACCTTTTTATTAAAAAACAATATTTCAAAACACTGTTTTGCACTCCACATGGAATTAAAACATATAAGTTTGCTTAATAGTTTTCTAATATCAAAAACTCGAAACCAAATTACAAAAATAATATTTTTATTAAAAAAATATTTCAAAACACTATTTCCCAATGAAACTTGAAGTTTGTTTCATGCTTTTCAATTAAAAGAAACCAAAAAAAAAAATTAAAAAATTAACCTTTTTATAAAAAAAATATTTCAAAACACTGTTTTGCATTTCACATGGAATTAAAACATATAAGTTTGCTTAATAATTTTCTAATATTAAAAACCAGACCAAAGTATAATGTTTTTATTAAAAAGAATATATTTCAAAACACGATTTTGCAATTAAAGTGAAATTAAAATGTGATCAGAAAACAGAAAAAATACAAAATTATCCTTTTCATATAAAAAAAATATTCAAGCGCTGTTTTACATTCCAAGTGGATTTAAAACGTATAAGTTTGTTTAATGCTTGTCAAATGTCAGAAACCGGGAAAAAATACAAAATCACTATTTCTATTTAAAACTAATATTTCAAAATATTGTTTTGGATTCCAAGTGGAATTAAAACGTATAATTATGAACTGCAGAAACAAATTAATTTTAATTAATAAATTTAAAAATAAACTTAGTTGGAAAAAATTATTTATTAAAAAAAAAAGTTTTTTATGATTTACATGACAACTTTAACTAAAATCAAGACCATCACGCCATGAAATATTTCTCATTCAAATATTTCCCGTCAATCAGAAGAGTTTCTTGTTTGTTTTCTATTAAGTTTGAAAATTTGAGTTTTAAGATAAGAAGTCATAAAGAAAATTTAATTATAAATACAAGCCAAAAATAATATACAAATTAAGAGCGCATTCATTTTTAACTATTTGGTTTAATCCAATCCCTAATAATTTAATATGACTCCTAAAATTATACTTTAAATTCTGTCTTTAATTAAAAATATAACCCAAGTTATTACGAAATGAATCTGTTTATAATGTTTCACAAGTGAATATAAATCGCATGAAATAAGTATATATTTTCTATTAAATGTTTTCGTTTTGGCAAAGTAAATTTTATTTTTATGCTGTAAGATGCCAACTCCAAAAAACGCCAAAAGTAAAGTTTAGCTTTTTTTACCAGGTCATTTATATAAGAACTTTATAAGAAACACAAAGTTACTGAAAATTGTAAGACTTAAATTGAAAAAGTTTTGCTCATAATTTTGATTCCATTTTGGATTTGTTACTCAGTTTTGTAGCCAGAGAAACATTTTATATTTATATGTTGTATACAACTAGGAGAAAACCCAAATTAATAAAATTTATAAAAATTCGACAACAACTGCGTGATGTGACAAAACTTTGGTTAATCAAAGAAAATGCTTAAATTTTAAAACTATTCAATTACATAAATTAAATTTAAAATCGATTTTAAAACCCTACTCGCTAAAGTTGTCTGATACCTAAGCAAAAGCTATGAAAATAAACATTTTCTTCAGATAAAAATAATTTGATAAAATTCAGTTTTTAAATTTAATATTTTTCAATATTTCTTTTGTAATTTCTAAAATTTTCTTAATCGACAGCTAGACATAAAACTGCTTCTTCAAATTAGGCATTTTTTGATTGTGCTAGTGAGAAAAAAAATAGATTTTCACTTTTCGTAGCCGAAGTTTGAAGCTAGTTTGATGTGTATATGCGTAATTACATCAAATTTCATTCAATCAATAAATGTTTTTGGTGACGAAGATAAAATAAAAAATTAAAGAAAAACATTTTATTTTGAATTTGATGTTTAAAAACAATGGACATTAACGAAATGTCGGGAATATTTTAATTTTAAAAAATTCATGTCTTTTTATAAATAAACATAAACTTAAAACCCTGAAAGCTTGGTTTGGTTTGAAACCAAAAAAAGGTATTAATACTGGATTAAGTTTAAAAGGGCGAAATCAGAAATAAAAATCTCCATTAACTTTTAATTTAAACAAAACAAGTTTTAATAAATAATCCGGCATGTTCTGACAAACGTAAATCGCTTAGGATTGGCATTTTCGGTTGGAAAACGCCTAATAGTCGTTTTGAAAAACGTCTAACGCAAGAAGTATGATTTTGCGATTTGAAATCGCCAAATAGGTATTCTGATAAACGTATATCACTTAAAATCCAATGTGTGTATTGTAGTGAATTGGTTTAATTTGCGTAAATTAAACTTTCAAAAGGAAATAAAATTATTCACAATTAAAATATTCATTCTATTTATTTCAATACAAATGTATAAGAATTTCATACATTTTCAATTAAAAATATCAAATTTAAAATTGTTCTATTTATTGTCGATTTGTTTTCATTTTATATAGCTACCGCATACATATGTAAAATACTTGTAACATTTTTTTGTTACAAAGCCGCCAGTAAAACGTGCATTCCTTAAAACACTTAAAAATGAAGTTAGCATTTTTCAAAACGCTATGCGGTTTGAATTCGTGTTCGAATTGAAAATTCATACTTTTTTTGTTTGTCTCTTTAAAAATAATTTTGAAATGAAGTTTGACGGAAAGAATTTGAGTACTGCTCTGCTAGTTCAAACCAAGTTTTACCAACACAAATTTGATCAAATGATTTGATGTGTGACCGCAGTAATTTAGTCAAAACCAAAAAATATTTAAAAACAAAGTTTCGCTGTTAAATTTTTTAATAATTAAACCAACCAAAAATAATTAATAAATCAACGAAAACCTCTAGCAAGTTAAAATTTTGATATTTTCTTTTAAATTCCATAGAATGTGTAGAAGCAAATGGACAAATAAAATTCCTCATAAAATTCTAAAAATTAAAGTTTTTAACTCAAGAATAAACAAATTAATCATTGTGTCATCTAAAAACATATGAAAAAAATAATCCTAAACTAACAACCTATCTATAACATATGTAAATTTACAAAATTCAGAAAAACTAACTAAACCAGAACTCATTTTAATATAAATGCATGTTGTGAGAAACGCAAATCGCTTAAAATTAGCGTTTTCGATTTGAAAGCACCTAAAACTCATTTTAATATACAGACATGTTATGAGAAACGCAAATCGCTTAAAATTAGCATTTTCGATTTGAAAACACCAAATTTGTGTTCTGACAAACGCATAAAGCAACATGTTATGAGAAACGCAAATCGCTTAAAATTAGCGTTTTCGATTTGATAGCACCAAAAACCCATTTTAATATACAGGCATGTAATGAGAAACGCGAATCGCTTAAAATTAGCATTTTCGATTTGAAACTACCAAATTTGTATTCTGACAAACGCATAACGCAACATGTTATGAGAAACGCAAATCGCTTAAAATTAGCGCTTTTGATTTGAAAACACCAAAAACTCATTTTAATATACAGACATGTTGTGAGAAACGCAAATCGCTTAAAATTAGCATTTTCGATTTGAAAACGCCAAATTTGTGTTCTGACAAACGCATAACGCAACATGTTGTGAGAAACGCAAATCGCTTAATATGAGCGTTTTCGATTTGAAATCACCAAAAACTCATTTTAATATACAGGCATGTTATGAGAAACGTAAATCGCTTAAAATTAACGTTTTCGATTTGAAAACATCAAATTTGTGTTCTGGCAAACGCATAACGCAACATGTTGTGAGAAACGCAAATCGCTTAAAATTAGCATTTTCGATTTGAAAGCACCAAAAACTCATTTTAATATACAGGCATGTTATGAGAAACGCAAATCGCTTAAAATTAGCGTTTTCGATCTGAAAAAACCAAATTTGTGTTCTGACAAACGCATAAAGCAACATTTTATGAGAAACGCAAATCGCTTAAAATTAGCGTTTTCGATTTGAAAGCACCAAAAACTCATTTTAATATACAGGCATGTTATGAGAAACGTAAATCGCTTAAAATTAGCGTTTTCGATTTGAAAACACCAAATTTGTGTTCTGACAAACGCATAACGCAACATGTTGTGAGAAACGCAAATCGCTTAAAATTAGCGTTTTCGATTTGAAAACACCAAATTTCTGTTCTGACAACAAGTTTGGTTTTGCGACTTGAAACCGCCAAATAAGTGCTAAGCGCATGTCGCCTAAATTTGGCGATTTCATCTCACATGTGTCTACTAAATTGAATGGGTGAATTGGTTTAAACTAAAAATTCAAAAACAAGAAAAATTTTTCACAATTAAAATTTAATGTATGTTCATTTTATTTTTTAAACTAAAAATTCAAAAGCAAAATTAATTAAAATTTAATATGTTTTTCTTTTATTTGAATAAAAAATTAAGAAAATTTTACACATTTTTAATAAAAAATATCAAGTCCAAAAAAAAACTTTTTTTACTTTCCATATATAAAATACATATTCAAAAAATATAGTTTATATTTTAAATGGTTTCTAGTTCAAATTATGCATAAAAATTTATTTAAAAGTATTACTTTCAATCCAAACCTGAACGCACTTTTCTTAAATTTTTTAATTACTTTTTGAAAAAATGTCTTGAAGAAGTTTTCCCAAGGAAGCCAAAATATTGAAAAAAAATAATTAAAAACTTTTCAAAAAAAGGTATTACTTTTTAAATAAAAACTATTTCTAGAGTTTTGGTAAATGGCCCAGAAAAATGGTAAATCGCCAGTAAAACACACGATTTGCAGAAAACCTGTACATGAATTTAACATCCACAACTAAATTAAACGTTTTGCGGTTTCAGATCGCATGTTTATCAGAACATGCCTAATAATTTTTTCTTTTAAAACAATATATATTTTTGCAATCTAAATCAGTTCAAAATTCTCATTCATTTAATGCAAGACCGTAACATATAACTATAACATTTTATTTTACTGCCAAAACCAATTTTATTACAAACAAATCTAAAATAATTATTAACTAAAATAAATTTTATTGCGTAAAAATTGTTTAATTTGAATAAGCCTTTCAAAATATTCCCTTCCTTTTTTGCTTTAAGTGAAAGTCTTGTATCAACTGAGCTCTTTAAAATATTTGTATTTGTTTATTCAAAAATAATAGCATATGTATTGTACAATTAGTATAAAACTTAAAAAATAACTGTATAATTTCTTTAAAAAATAAATAAAATCTAAACCATAAACCAAATTCGAAATTTTTTTTTTATTTTCAAAAGAAGTAACCCGTTTAGCAAAGAAAACAATTGAAAAAGCATAATTGGCCGAAAACTTTTTAATTTAGAAATAATCAAAAATATAATACCTAATTAATATAAAAATAATCACAACATATGATAAAACAAATGCTAACAAAATGCACTTAAAGAAAAGTATACCTTTATATGATGTTTTCATAAAACGAACGAATGAACGTTTTGTGTACAAAGCTCTAGCATAAAACACTTGAAACAGACAACACGATTACACGAATATGTCAGTTAAAAGCATTTAATCACTTTAAAATTTTATTTAACATTAAGCACTTATGTACGTCTAGAACTCCGTGATTTGTTATGCTAAAGGTTAAAGTCCAGTACATAAGAAAACTGATCAAGAACGTAAAGGGCCAGTTCCAGTATTTTCACATATTCGAAATATTAGAATTATAATAGCAACATATAACTTAACAAACTGAATACAACAGTGCCACTAGGAAATTAAAGAAATCAGTTGGTTTACTAAATAAAAAACATAAATTTCTTTAAAAATATATAATAAGTTATAACAAAAAAAGAAATATTAAGAAAATACTAAACAAAAAAATTCATGTTACAATAAAACAATAAATATTAAAAAAATACTAAATAAATTCATTAAAATAATATTGTATTACCAAAATTTTTGCAAAATTAATTTAATTTGACTGACAATGCTAACAAATTGTTGGCGAAATATCGAAAATTATAAAAAATTTTTAAATCTTTTTTTTTAAACAATTACTGAGGATCTTGAGCTGTAAAAACTTATATAATATAACAGATCCAGATTTAAAAAAATATAAAGATTTGAAAAACAATATTTTGAAATTCTTGTAGAATTACAAAAAAAAAATTATTTACTGACTTATGCCGTTTTCTTTTCTGAAAAAGTTTTGCCTTTATGCTGCACTTTTTTTTCTTAAAATACAAGTTTTTAAATTTAAGTTTTATTGAGATGAAAAGAAGATGTCGCAATAACTATAAATATCTAAAAAAAAAGTTGAGAAAACTGTATACTTCTGTATTTTTTTGCCAAAACAATATTGAAAATGTTACACTTTTTCTAGAAAAGAACCCGCCATTAATCACATTTTTCTTCAAAATGAATAAACAAACAATCATAAATAAACAAATAAGAAAAAAGTATTTATTATATAAATTTGTATATTTAAACGCTAACTTTTATGCTCTGAAATAACTTTTTAGCTACTGCTCTTAATTATCTACATCAAAATAATGTATCTAATGACATAATTACTAAAACTGTTTACAATGATATAAAGCAGTTGCAGCCAACTTCGCTTTGTTTATTATATTCCACATAATACCTACATCAACTAAATCAATTGGTTCAAAATTCCATTTGACAAAGAATTCATAACAACTTTCGTAATATTTAAATACATTTACAAGCTTCTAAAAGGTACTCAAAATATAATCTATTAAGAATTATTCTTACAAAATTTGTAAAAGTCGAAAATTGTTTATAATTTAAATTACTCATTTATTATAAATATTTATTAAAATATATTATGCAACGAAAATTCTATGTGTAAATCTTTATAATTAAATTTGCTTTTATGGTTATTTACTAGAAAATTTATATCATGTTTCGAACTAGTTTTTATAATTAAAAGTCGAATTGAAATCACCGTGGAATATATATTATGTTAATTTAACAGTCTATTGAAGATAAATGGAATAATGAAAAAATAGAGAATTTATGTGAAATTTTAAATGTCAAAAAAAATTATTTTCTTAAAAATGTGAGACAAGTCCAAGAACCAAACCTGAGCTTAAAAATAAATTTTCTTTTAAAAATCACAAATTTCTTAATATGTGTAATTCTTCGAGCTTAAGGTCTTTCTTGGAATTTTTAGTTTCTTTAAACTTTTTAAAACTAAGTCAAATTAAGCCAATCAATTTTAAAAAAGTAAAGCCGGATATATACATAAAACTTTAAAGTCTGAACTTGTAAGTTGTTTCCACAAAACAAACCGGCGATTCGTCTGAAAAATTTGTATAGAAATCACTGACAAAATTGTGTAATTCATACATAAAGTTTCTTGACAAGTCTCTTGTTTATATTGTGGTAACAATAAAGTATAATAAACGAAACTGGTTTCTCTCAAGTTAGCTAAAGTGAATATATGTATGTATGTATGTAATAAAATTACCCAAAAAAGCGAAAATATGATTTCAAATTATGTACTGTTTCCAGAACACAAGCAAGCGACTTGTCGAGAATTTTTATATGAAAAACGCTAAAGTATTGTTCATAGACCACAAACAAGCGAATCGTCTAAAGATTTTGTATGCAAATCACTCTACTACTTTTTATTAACATTTTCTAGACGAGTTGCTTATTTGTGTTCTATGAACAGCGCATACATTTTTTGAGTGATTTCCGTGCAATTATTTTACAGAAATCTTTTGTTTGTGTTGTGGAAACATCACATTAGAGTGCAGTCTATTTTTATTTCTTAATTTATTTAAAATGAATTTTCAACAACACAAACAAGCGGCTTATTTAAAAAAAATGTATACAAATCACTCAAAACATTGAGTGTTTTTTATATAAAATCTCTTAACAACGCGGTTGTTTGTGGTGCGAATATATCACATAAGTCTGCATTTATTTAAGTTGGCACAATAAAGCAATTAATTTGTTTAAACAATTTATATAGAAATCACTCAAAACATTGAGTGTTTTTTTTTATATAAAATCTCTTGACAAGACAATATGTGGAAACATCTCATAAAACTATGAAAAAGAATTCAAATTTGCTTACTAAAAGTTGTTAAAAAAGATGTTAAAATTTTCGTTAACTTTAGAGTCTCGCATTACCAAAACAAAACTAAAAACCTGGTTTTACAATCTCGAACGTTAACGTTCGCTTGCTTTCTAATATACAAAAAGAAATAATTTATGATCCATTACGAAAATGTGTTTTTACAAAATATTCAAGCTTGTATAATAAAGAGCTAAAGTAGTTTTTAAAATTTGCGCTAACTTTAAAATCTCGCGTTGCTAAAACAAAACTTTAAATCTGGTTACACAATCTCGAACGTTAACAGTCGCTGGCTGTTTAATCTACAAAAAGAAATAATTTGTGTTTCATTATGAATTTTTTTTTTTCTACAAAATATTCAAGTTTGTTTATTAAAAAGCTAAAATAATTTTTAAAATTTACGTCAGGTTTAAAATGACGCATAGCCAACACAAAACCTAATAGCTGGTTTCCCAATCTCGAATGTTAATGTTCGTTTGGTTTCCAAAAATTCTCAATTATTAATTTTTTTTATACAAAATATTCAAGACTGCTTATTACAGAGTAATAGTGGTGTTCATGGGACACGAATGTGTAATACGTCCAGAAAATTTGTATGAAAAACACTCAAAATATACTCAATATATAATATTATACAAATTATTATATATTCAATATATTTCATAAAAATTTTTTAGGGGAATCACTCATTTGTGTCCCATAAAAACAACATTAAAAAGTTTAATTTATGTTACATTTATGATCTCCCGTTGCCAAAACCAAACCTAAAATTTTATTTAACAATTTCGAACGTTATCGTTCGCCTGCTTTCTAACTTATAAAAAAAAAATAATTTCTGATCTATTATGAACATTTTTATAAACTGTTTCTTTCTAGAAAAGTATTGCCCCTTCTGCTTATTGCTACGTTGGAGTTATTAAATTATATAATAAGTTCTTTAACCGTTAAAGACGTGCGCACGTTAATGTTCGAGATCGTGAAACAGGCCTTAACTATAAGAGAAATTTCTTATAATGTGTCTTTTCCAAAAATTTTCCATTTACAAAAAATCATTAACCAAAATTATGCAAAAATGTTTATCATTTTCATCTGGGTTCTTCTGAATCTTTATTTGTATCGAAAGATGTGTAAAAAGTGTTGCACCGCTTACCTCTTTAATGGCCTTTGATAGTCCATGAAATGGGTTCCTTTCGAAGAAGAAAAACTTATTTCTGAGTCAATTCTTTTTAAAGAAATTGTATGGAAAAGTTTATTTTAAAGTGAAAGTTGTGTAAAAAGTAAAAATATCAACTTACCCATTCTTTTACTTAATGAAAAGTTGAAGGAAATGGGTTACTTTCACTTGAATTAAAAAAGATTTGAAGAATTCTTGCACCAAATTAAATTTATATAGAAAATTTTATAATAGTTTCAGTTAAATCAAGATCAAACCAAATTTATGCAATTGAAATAAATTAATATTATGTGACATAATATTAAGAGAAACTTAAAAAAGGAAAAAATTGAACTAAAAAATCCTTATGTCCTTATAATAACAAAACAGTTTATTTGAAAAAATTTATTATTTTATTTATTTGAAGTTAATTTATTTTTACCAGAATTTAAAGAATTTATAAAATTTCTTATTAATCTCAAATATGTTTCTAAGTCAAAAAACCAAAAGATCAAAAGTTTATAAAAGTTAAATCATTCGCTATTGACTTGTCTCACATGAGCTAAATATAATGAAAACGAAAGAAAAAAATCACTCAGTTTTCATTCAAAAATCTTTATTTCTAAAAATATTAATGTGCTGTTTATAGAACACAGACGAGCACTCGTCTAAAAGAAATTATATGGAAATCACTCAAAAAATTGAGTAACTTTCATACAAATTTTCTAGAAGAGTTGCTCGTCTGTGTTCTATGAACAGCACGTAATTCTATAACCGTTTTCGTCCAATTACTACTGTAAAAACTCTATACGAATATTTTACTTATAAAAAAGAAAAATATATTTATGTCCTTATAACAACAAAATAGTATAGTTGAAAACAAATCAATTCACTTTTACCGGAATTTAAAGAATTTATTGAATTTTCTTTAAAGTTTTAAGTCCTAAAACCCACCAAATTCAAAAGTACTTTAAAAAAAAATACAAAAATTAAGTCGTTTGCTATTAGTTTGGATAGCCAAACTTTAATTCCAGGAACTGACTTGTCTCACATAAGGGAAATAAAATGAAAATAAATCAATTAGTTTTCTTTTAAAAACATTTATTTCTAAACAGAGGTTTTCAGGATCGTTTTCATCCCACTAATACTGCAAAAACTCTATATGAGTACTCTATATAGGAATCTTTGACTCGAATTTAAAGGATTCCTATAAATTTTTAAGCCCAAAATTCAAAAGACTTTTTTAAAAAGTTTATAAAAATAAAAGAAAAACAACCGATCAGTTTTAATTCAAAAACATCTATTTCTAAATAGACTCTATATCAGTTTTTAATTTCGTTTTCATTTTTTTTTTTTTTTTTCTTGATTTAGTATAAAATATTCAACTAAGCAGCCAATAATTTTGATACAGTCAAATCCCGAAAATTCGTACCCCGATAATTCGTAATTTCCGATAATTCGTAATAAAATCGGTCCCTTGGAAAAATCTCGTTAATTCGTAACACTTCCATACATTTGGCTCCCTCGCTAATTCGTAATTTTTCCCCCAAATAAAACCTTCTTTACCTTTTATAACTCGTAATTGTTTTCTAACTACCTCTTATAATTCGTACAGCTATGTAAACACGGTTGCCGGATGTTACAATATTGTAAGATCTAGCAACATGTTGATAATGTAGTGACAATGAAAAATTGTCCCACAGAAGTAAATTGTGTGATCGTAAGAAAATCTTACAATTTAATTGTCAGACTATGGTCTGACAAATAATTCATCTGACAACAAAAATTGTTAGTTCACACGGTTGTCAGATTGTTAGATGAAAAAAATTGTCAGACATGTTGTAAGGCATGCATATATATATATATATATATATATATATATCAACAACCATCTGTTTGGCAGTGTTGTCCATCAAACTTTTTTCTGATAATGATGCTATTGTCCCAAAGTCGGCTTCACTTTTCGCATTAAAGCAAGGCGAATTTATACAGGTGAATGCAAGCGGCAAGGTGAATTCAATGCTATGTAATTTATTATTGTAAAACTTACTGAGAATGTCAAAATTTAAATTCGCCTAAGATTGTTCAGCTAAGAAAAAATGTTACATAAATGATAAATACAAATTTTTATAATTGTTTGCAATTAAAATCACAGATTATAATGGTTTTTCACTTTTAAATTCAGGAAAATTTCTTGAAAATTCACTTAATCATATAAAAAAAAAGTTCAGATTATAATGGCGCGAAAATGTTTGTAAACAAAAGAAAAAAATTTGACAGCCTCATTGGAAAAAATGCCACTAGCAAAAAGTAATCACCTGAGCTGTCAAGTTCACCTAGTAATGAATTCGCCTTGCACTAAAGCGAATGACCGTTTATACTTCAGAGGCGTGTGTCTAAAAAATTTCTTTGGGAATTACCAAAAGCAGCTTCGTGCATCTTCAAAATCTCCCCACTTCCCCGAAAGCAATACAACTAGTTCAAGTTTCTCACTAAAACAGCAATACTGTATATACAGTATATATTATATACCTGCCAAGGGGCATTAACGTCTACAAGGTGGCAGCACTAGAGCAAAATTACAACAATACAAGAAAAACAGAATATGGTAAGCTAGGCTTGTCAAAAATATTTGTAACTTTTATCACTATTATAAACTAGGAAAGTACCTTTTCACAATTATAAATATTAAAAGAAAATCTTCATGCTGGCAACACTGAACAGCACAGAAATCAAGTTAAAAAAATCCCTCTACTTAAATAACAAAAAACTAAACTTTATTTAAAACATAAAATTTAAACCCCTTTGCATAGAAATTTTTTTAACGAAATTCGCTAAATCACTTAACAAAGTTTAGTAAAGAAATTTATTGATCGAAAACAAATATTTCTTTGTTTTTTTTTTTTGTGACAATAACGAAAATCTGGATATCGATAATATTTTTATACATATATGTATAGTATATACACAAATTATTTTTTCATATAAAAATTTTACTGATTTTATGTTTGCCAGAATTTTTTCTGTGTAATTATTGCTACCAAATATTAATAACGACAAACAAATATTTAATAAGCTTAATCACACATTTTTCATATTTGTTCTTAACTTAAGCAAATTATATACATAGATATCACAAGCAATAAACAAAATTAACTTGTACCTTAATCTTAAAAATTAATGAAAAAAGAAAAATTAACTACGAGTACAAAACATTTTATTTTGAAAGTATTTTAATATAAAATAAAAATTATTAATATTAATACCAGTTTTACCTTGAACAGATTATAAAAACCTAAAAAGCAAAGAGAAGTGTAAGTTGCTGTTGCCGAAACCTTTGATTGCAAGAATTTACTACAATAATTAACAAAAATTTACTTATAACAAACAAGTTTAAATTTAAAAAACATATATGCATATATAAATAAATATAAAAATTTAAAAAAAACTTTGAATATAGAAACTGCAATTATTTTAAGCTTTGTTTGTGAAATTTGTATGTACAGGAATTTTTGTGAATTTTGTAAAATTTTTTTTTAGAATTAAAGTCTTTCCCAAACAAAATATTTATTTCGGTTCTACGATTTATCCTAGAATAAATAAAATAAAAAAAAATAATGACATTTTTTGTTTCGAAAAATATTAATAAAATTACTTTTTTTAAATCAATAATCAATTGTATTTAACTTATTCATATTTTAGTTAAGAAATCTAAACTTGTAATTTTTGCAATTGAACAAATCAGAAAAGATGTGGAAGAAAAAGTTTTGAAAAATTAAGTTTTAAAACCAAAAAAAAATCTCAAAAGCACTAAACAATTATTGCTCTGTTAACAATTTGAAAACGAGAGCTTATTTTTAATCGAATAACCGTTAATGGATTAAATACATTCGCCACAGAAGGCTACACAAACACATGACTACTCCGTGGATTTAAAAACGACAATTTATTTTTTAAACCGAAAAACTGTTAGTGCCACAATAGGTTACACAAACACATGACTACTCTGTGGATTTAAAAACGACAATTTATTTTTTAAACCGAAAAACTGTTAGTGCCACAATAGGCTACACAAACACATGACTACTCCGTGGATTTAAAAACGACAATTTTTTTTTAAACCGAAAAACTGTTAGTGCCACAATAGGCTACACAAACACATGACTACTCTGTGGATTTAAAAACGACAATTTATTTTTTAAACCGAAAAACTGTTAGTGCCACAATAGGTTACACAAACACATGACTACAAATGCTGTTCGCTACAAACGTAGCTCTGTAGCCAGCTACCATCATAGTTAACTTTAAACTTTCAAATCGCACCAAAATAAAAGAAAAACGCGTTCTATCAAAAAAAAACGCATCAACATTTTTTTTTTATAAATTTTACAAAATTACTAAAAAAGAAGATCAAAGATTTGTAATAGAGACTCAAAATGAGTAAAAGTTTAGAATTCTTTTTACTTAATATGCCGTTTACAAAACACAGACGAGCGGCACGTCAGAAAGTTTTTGTGGAAAGTATTAAAAAAATTTTGTAATTTTCATACTTTTTCTACACGAGTCGCTCGTCTGTGCTCTATGAATAGCACATAAATATTTTTATAAAATTTATTTTGTTTTATATATGTATATAACATGATTTATACTTATTCAGGACCTAACACCAATTAAATAAACGAAATTGAGTTTCTCTGTACACAAAGTTCTTTAATACATTTTATTATCGAATTTATCAATTATTTACTTATTTTATTTTCAATTCAATAATTGCCTGTAAACAAAGAAACGACATTTAAAGTTTATTATTTCGGTATAATTTGTTTTCCAATATAATTTAAATACTTTAACTCTTTCTTCTTAATTTATAATTTTATCAGGGCTGCTCTGCAAATCACTTTTTGTGATTTTAAATCACAAAAAAGGTGTTCTGCTTACAAAATATTTTTGATTTTTGTGATTTAAAATCGTTTAGCTAGCTTGTAATCAATTTGAAATCACATCCCAATTTTTTCACGCACTTTATGATGAATTTCATAATTTATTACATTAATAAATAGCTTAATGTGTTTTCTATTGATTATTTAAGTAAAATCATTTATTTTATATGAAAAAATTCATTAAATTAAGAAAAAAAACTAGATACGCTTATTTTGTTGCAAAATTTGTTGTATTATTTTGTGATTTGCTTTATTGGTTTATTTTATTTTACCTTTCATATTTATTAGAAGGAATTAACCTTATTTTGCAAATAATACCGCGACAAAAAAATTCAACCTGAAAACAAAAAATATCAGTAAATTCAGCCAAAAAACAGCTATTTTTTGTGCTTTTGAAGAGTGTAAATCACATCGAAAATCACAAAAAATTGTGATTTGCACGACAGGCACAAATCACATTTGTGCTTTTGAAACGGCATGTGCTTTGGAATCACGTGATTTTTAGAACAGGCCTGTATAAAATAATATGATAAAAGAAAATGATAAAACATGTGTTTCTTCTTTAGTTCATAAGCCAGAACTCAAACAATTACAAAACAGATGTTTAAATAAGTGAATTCTTTTTCGTAACATATATTTTTATGAAAAATAATGTACGTTTTATATAAAAACCATATATGTTTTGAACTTGATTTGGTGCCAAACAAAATAAAAAAACCCTCAACAAAAATTTTACAAAAGCGGACTGCGCACTGATTGAAGAATTTTTTCGTACAAAGAATTTCAAAAAGCACAAAAAACGGTTCAAAGCGCTCCGAGTTGACAACGCTGCCAGCTGGAAGCGGCAGCTACCAAGCTGCTGCATTAACGTCTTCAAACGCATATGACATTTTTTTTGCGAATATGGTTTTTTTTACCTCAAATGTATTGTTTACATTTTTGAAAGTTATTCTGAATTAAACGTTATTTAAAAAATAATTTTGTGAAAATAAAAATAGTTCAAATAAAAATAATTTATAATTAAATATTTTTTATTTTTGCAGCTAAAGATCGTTTTATATTTTATAAAAAATTCAACAGTATTTATTTTCAATATTTCGATAGCAATTTGTTATTAAAAAATATTAATATGCTATTAAAATTTTAAAATTTTTAAT
Organism: Thecocarcelia acutangulata; assembly: GCA_914767995.1. NCBI lineage: Eukaryota > Metazoa > Arthropoda > Insecta > Diptera > Tachinidae > Thecocarcelia > Thecocarcelia acutangulata. The sequence continues at coordinate 29,174,510 of OU612094.1, read as the reverse complement.
AACATATTAATTTTCCTGATGATGATAACAAATTGTTATCGAAATATTGAAAAAAATACTGTTGAATTTTTTATAAAATATAAAACGATCTTTAGCTGCAAAAATAAGAAATATTTACTTAAACAAGATCAAATAATTAAACATCAAATATAATTTATAATTGATACCAATCAAAAAATTTATAAACAGCTTGTTTTCTGTATTTTCCAACTGTCTATATGTTGACATTTCATAGGAGCTATTCTAATCATCAGTAGACTTTGGACATTTTTGAAAGATATTCTCAAACATTGAACTTTATATCCCAACAATCTAAATAAATTATTGAGAATTTAAAAAGAAAAATATTTTAATATCTGTCAAAACACAAAAAAAAGCTTTTTCTTGTTGTTGTACAATATCTAATTGCCAGTTCACGGATAACGAATCGTTCGCACAAATGCATATAAAACAAAAACAACGTTCAAAATTTTGTTATTCCACCATATTCCAAGAAGCGTCATAGTCGTCACATCAAGAAGACAGCAAAAATTTTTTTATTGTATACTCGTTTTCGATAGCAATTATTTATTCTTTGAATGACCTTCGATATTTCAAAGAGTTGAGCTATAGATAGGGACAGTCGACAGACAATATTTAATCGTTGCTGGCCACCAGTAAATAAATGACAAATTTTTTACGTCGCCTTCATGTGATGATGACGATGACGCCACTTGGAATAAGGGGGATGGTTTTTAATGTGCGAACGAAAGAACAGCTTCATTAACCGTGAACTGTCTCTAAGATTTAGTTTTTATATACATGTATCGGATGGTTGCATTTTAAGGGCCGATGTTGAATGTGAACCACACCTTTGACACTTCTCAATTTAACACTAACTAAATTTGAACCATGGAAAGATACACAATTGAGCGATGCATTAAGATTATTCAGGCTTATTCTGAAAATGGGCGTTCAAAGCAAAATGCATTTCGAGCACTGCGTGATTTTTTTCATCCAAAGATTTGGGCAAACGGGGTCTATAGGAGACGTTAAAGCACCTGTGTATGCTCGTACAGCTTGTTGTGCAGAAAATACTGCTGCTGTTTGCGGTAGTGTGGCTGAAGAGCCGTCCACCTGATGCCGTCGTCGTGCTCAACAATTGCACCTCTCACGCTCGTCGTTGATAAACATTATGCATAATTTTTTCAGACAAAAATTTTATTGATTTTATTTTTACTAAAATTTGTTCTGTGTGTCTTCAAGTCCAAAAAGCCGTTTGTTACTACATATGTATATGTACATATGTATATATTTTAAATAAACTCGGCAATAGCATGCCCACTCCTGCATTTTTTAAAAACCTCAAAAACAACAACCCAGAAAGAAGACCTCACAAAAATATATTTAAACAAAACTTTATATCTTTAAAATCTCTTCAAATGCGGTTTGTGAAACCTTTTTTCCATAAAACGTTTTTTGCCCTGTGCCAATTTGTCAAAACGAAATGAAAAGTCTGTTTTCATCATCTTAGAAATTCATCGACATAAAAAGAAAACTCTAACCCTTTCATAATTGAATATTCGTTGAAGTATAAAAGTAATAGCTGCCATTTAACAAATTCATTCAACTGGACAATATTTTCAAAAGATAATTGCTATCAATACTGCCAAATACAAAATACATACAAACATTATGCTGGTGAACAGACATATGTACAGACATACATATGTGCTAACTGTAAAAGTAATTGAAGTTTTAAACATCTTTTGCCAGCCGCCATAATTTGTTGAGCAAGAAAATATAAAAGAAACCCGAGAAAGTATAAAAAGAGACACTCTGCAGCCTGTATAATACAATAAACCACATTTACTTGCCTCCCTCGTAACTACCCCGGACAATTTTTTTTTCCACATGAGCATGAGAATGCTGTTCTTAAAGGCATAATTTAAATTTTATTCTCCAAAAACGTGAATAGGAAATTGATTATTGAAATGGGATTAATGCCAAGAAATAATAAGACATTTTATAAAAAATTTTCTTAAAACCAAAGTTCCAGCTTTTAGTAAATTATATAATTCAGTGAAATGCCAGACAAATAAGTTCAATATTTATACATAATATATTTATACATAAGTTCAGTATTTGTACATAAATTATTTAAATTATGAATTATTCAACTTTGGACGTGTGAGAAACGGTAGAAAAGTTCTTTTGTAAGTAAAATTTTTACATTTCTGAGGTGAATAAAATTTTACTAGCCCTAGGGGCTAAAGGCCTCATTAGTTTTTACTTTCTGTTGCCGTTCTGTGACGTTCATTTCTGTAGGAAATATTTTACAATTACTTTTTCCGTGAAAATATTCAGATGGTTTTTACAGTAGAGCATAAATAAAAGAATGAAGAATCAGATATGTACATATATGTATATTATCTTGTATGAAAAAAGCAAAAAAAAAAAAGAAACAAATTAATAATTTAGAAATGGCGATCAAACAGCCCACTTCTTTATCACAATCTGCAGAGTTTATGACACTTCTTATACAAAATATAATTTTTTTCCTTACTAAAATAATATTCTTTTGGTTATTCATAGTTGCTGAGTTAATAAAAATGTATTAACTTTTAAAAATCTTTAATTGAAACAATTTTTTTAGCTTTTGACAAAAAAACGTATCTACATTTGATTAAAAAATTAATGTTTCCATATCTGAAAAAAGTAACGCATACACATATCTGACCGTCACTTAACGTTGAATTTTATTTTCAACAGAACGTAAAAGTGAAAACAAACCATGTACATATAGTTTATATTGAACAGAAACAAAACAGCTGATTCAGAACGGAAAGGAACGTACAAACTAATTCTGCCTTAATATAAATTTTGACAATAGGATAGAAATATTTGAAATGTAGGAATTTTATTGAAATAAATTATAATTGAAAATTTTATAATTAAAAGTATAAAAATCAAATAATACTAAATTGAAAAATGACTCTATTATAACTATGTGCCAATTTCACGATAACGAAGCTGTTCGTTCGTTCGCACAATTACAATTAAAATAAAAACAACATTCAAAATTTTGTTATTGTTTAAAATGTAATTGTGCGAACGAATGAACAGCTTCGATATCGTGAAACTGCCACTATTTCTTAATTTGTTCATTTTTATTTATTTTTTTTTTTTTTTTTAGTTTTGTTAAAATATTTTTCTGTTTTGTCAAAATTTTATGTTGTCAAATATAATTAAATTTTCTTACCACAGACAAATTATTTATAAATAAAATTTCGCACATGTCCTTTTTTTTATTTGAAATTGATCAAATCATGAAACAGAACAAGCCGGCAACTTCAAGCTAAAGCGACTCTCAGAGCAAACAGGCAGATAATTTGAAACGACGTCAGCAGATTCACAAACTTTCAAAAGGCGTATTAACTTCTACAAGGTGGCAACGCTATATCATACAATAGTTTCTTGCTTCTATTAAAATCGTGAGCACCATTTACACCTAAGCCAAGTCTACTACTTACAGGATTTCGAACCAAATCGAGTTAATTTTGACGAGATTTCCCATACAAAATAATATCTAGATTGCGATTAGATGTTGGCGAAATTTAGTAGATTTTTGTAAGTACTCTATTATACAACTGTGATTTTGTTCACAACAGTACTTTAAAACACCACGCTGCAATAAAAAAAGCTATACTTTTATATTGTGATATAGTTATTGCTGGCAAACCCTTTGTCCCAATTTTCATGAGGCAAGTTTAGTTGCGCAATTCTTATCAAATTTTCTTTTACACTTTCTTTTCTGTTAAGATACAGCAATTTTACTTGAGCAACTTTCATTTTCTATTGCTTATACTTTCTTAATTTTGCATGTACTGCATTCTCAAATTTTTTTCTTTTAATTTTCACTTTTTTTTTCTTTTATCTTGGACCAGTACTCAGGGTGGGACCCCTACATATGCAGTGCATTGTACCAGAACTAGGAAAATAGGTTGTGAGAAGGAGGAAAGAAGGAATAGTATTTGTGAATATTTCACTTGAACATTCCAGCATTATAAAAGATAGGAAACACGAGTGCAGGCAACTTATTCCAAAACGAATTCTCTCTGTACGATTCCCTGGGCAATCGACCACAAATGGATGGGCTCTGGACGATGAACGCGTGCTACGTAAAAATATGCGAGATTCAGGACCCAGATCCTTCATCTCGTCAGAGCAAAATCCATTGTAGTAATGATAGAACAGAGTAACATACCCCACACTGCGTCGATGCTTCTGTGAGTCAATAGAGTTGGATACCCTACTGTCACCGCTATGTTTCTTCGCTGTACACAGCTTGTAGTTGTCCGTATTTGCTATTTATGTTCATTATTAATTTCGTATGAAAACATAGTGCATCGGAGTAGGTACACCTGTTTATTTTTGTTTTTCTCTTTTTAATTTACTTACCTTGTAGTGTGCAAGGTGTTGGACTAAATTTTGTTAATCTGAACAGTGTCGAAGGTATATACACTGGGCACTGATCAGTTTTAACTAATTTAATTCCAACGCTTTATGCTGTAATAGAGTTTATTTTGGCCTTTCTTGTTGTTATTGTTAAAGTTAAACCTTCACAAACACTACTCCCTCGTTCCTCCTCATCATAATATATTTTCCTAGTTCCACACCATGCAAGATAAAAAAAAAAGAAAAGAAAAAAAACCATCAATATTTATACCATCCATAAGTGCAGATGAATCAGCATTTGTGGTCGTTTGTTTGTGTGTTAATAAGCAGCATTAGGTCTTAAGCTATGTACACACGGTTGTCAGATGTTACAATATTGTAAGATCTGGCAACATGCTCACAATGAAAAATTGTCCCAAAGAAGTAAATTGTGTGATCGTAAGAAAATCTTACAATTTCATTGTCAGCCTACGGTCTGACAAACAATTCATCTGCCAACAAAAATTGTCAGTTCATACGGTTGTCAGATTGTTAGATGAAAAAAAAATTGCCAGACATGTTGTAAGGCATTATGTAATCAACAACGATCTGTTTGGCAGTGTTGCTCATCAAACTTTTTTCTGACAATGATGCCTTTGTCAGGTGCACTTATTTTATACATCTGACAATTAAAACTGAGCTTACAATACCAACCAATTATCTGGCAAAGCCGACGAAAAGTGTTCTCACGATTGTCAGATGCCTGACTGGTTTTTCTGACAGCGTTGTAAGTTAAAAATTGGCAGTTCACATGATTGTATTACATTTTCAGACAATTTTACTGGAAATATTGTAAGATCTGACAAGCGTGTGTACGTAGCTTTACGAGCGTTAAAGGCGACTCTGTTTTTACGACCCCATTCGGAGATTAATAGAAGATCTCTATTTAGTGAATCATTCATATTTAGCCTCTTGGAGGAGAAAGAAGTAATGCTTCTGTCTGTTAATTTTGAGCTTGTCCGCAAAATTATTATACACTTCAGCTTTCTTTAAATTTTTTTCAAATGAAATAAAATATCACAATTTCGCGCCAATATTGCTTTCACTACGGACAACACAACAAAGAAATTTAAAATTTCAGCCATTACGAATGACAGCACAAAACGACTTTTCAACTGCATGCAAGCTTGTCTACAAGCTCAAGACTTGTGCAACTAAAGTTGCCTCGTGAAAATTGGGACTTTGCGAAAATAAATTTTATGAAAATTAAATCTTGTAAAATGTAAGGAAGTGTAAACGCTTAAGATTTTGTTGGAGATTTTCATTCAAATCTACTTGGTTTTGGGTAGATGTAAATGCCCTATTAACGCCAAATATAATGATGAAACAGAATTTGACTGCAACTTCAAGCAAAAACCACTCTCAGAGAAAACACGTCCATGATTAAAACGACGACTGCAACTTCACAAACTGTCATTTAATGTTCTCATATTTTTAGGTAGAAAACACTTTTTCTTTTTTCTTCGTGCTAAAGCTTTTGAAGCTTTTGTATTGTTTACAAAATATATGAAATTTATTAAAAATAAGGTAATATTGTTGAAAACTTTTCTGCTTGAAAGTGAGAGCATAAGAAAAATCGCTGCCAAAATAAAAATAGATTCAATTTTGCGGCCGCATTCTTTGGAGTTATTTTATGTAAAATTGTATTTAGAAAATCATATGCCCTAGTTCTGTTTAATCATCCAAACTACATATAAAAAAACATGTTTCAGGACTAAAATTTTGTTTCGAAACCATAGGAGAACGCAGCTTTAAGCTTGACAAAGCTTTTTATTTATAAATATAGTCAGTGTTTTTAGTGCAAAAAAACGTGTTTAATTTGATATAAGTGCATTTTGTACACCAAAAAATTTAAATTAAAATAAACCGAAAATTAAAAAGTTATTAAATTCTATTTAAAATTAATAATTATCCCAACAAGAATTAAAAAACTTAAATTGAAATTGGCAGCTGAAAGCTGGCTATTGTAAGGAGACATCTTACAAAAACATATTAACATTAATACTCGTAGTATATTAATTTTGTAAAAATTAAAAGCTTCAAACCAAAATTCTCCATTACTTAGCTGAAGATAAAAGCTTGCTACCTACTTAAGTTGAGGCTTTATAAGTTAAATTATTTAATTAATTACTTAGCTGAGATCAAAAGCTAAAAAGCTTAAAATTGTAAACAACTTTCAAAACTAAAAAAAAACACTGTTTTGAAATAATGCAACCAACAGTTCTAAGCATTTTAGAAAACTATTATAAATAAATTCAAAAAAATAAATTAAAAAAGTAAAATTTTATATTATATTATTCGTAAATTAAAATGTTTCAAAAATTAAAAAAAAAAATTATTGATATAACGCAACTAAAAGTTCTGAACAATTTATGATAGAAAAAAGTTATCGAGTCTATTGTTATGAAATAAATTCAATATAATAAAAATTATAACGCATAAAGAGTTAATTTTAAACACTTGAAAAGAAAAATAAAATTATAATGATATCAAGATGAAATATTCTTCAAGCTTGAGGTCTTTTTTATAAAAAATTTTTTAAAAAATGTGTTTATTTAATTCAATATTTCGTCTTCCTTCGAAAGACTTCTTCAGGAAAATTTTTTGATTTTTTGTTTATAAATTATTTGAAAAAAATCAACAAATTTTCCTGAAGAAGTCTTCCGAAGGAAGACGAAATATTGAATTAAATAAACACATTTTTTAAAAAATTTTTTATAAAAAAGACCTCAAGCTTGAAGATCATTTCATCTTAATTTAATAAAAAGGTCGAAAAATTAGGATAAAGAAAAATTATAATGATATCTATATACTCGTACTCGTATATCTCTTTCACAATGTGCAACAGTTTTGAAATAACAAAATATATAAAGCTTTTTATTCAGTTTTTCGTTAATCCCAAATTGTTTGAAATTTGTTTGAATGCAAACAACGTTTTAAGTTTTTTCAGTTCTGTGCATCACAAATTAAATTTTATTTTAAAATTTTAATCAAACTGAAAAATATTTAACATATAAACCAACAACAAGACCAAAAGATATAAATATGTCCCAAATTCAAAAAAATATAAATTAAAATTATTTAATGTCTAAAGTTATATAATTTAGCAAAGTTAGCTTTTCTTAAAAAAATAATAGTATTTGCATCTTGTTTTTTCCAAATTCATTATTATTACATAGTTAAATTTTTTTCTGAAATAAATTTGTATTTGTGATGTAATTGATGATGCATTTTTAGTAGCACGTCAAGAATTATAATTTAATTTTAAGTTTTTACACCAAATTTTAAAGTTTTTCACAATTTTAATTATTATTCTCAACAAAACAAAACATTCAAGGATGTTTGTTTTTTTTTTTTTTTGATGATGTGAATTTAAGGAAAAAAAGGTTTGACCCAATTTTAATTATTTTCATTTCATGCAGGTCTTTAGTATATAAAGACCTAATAATATATATCTCGAAAATAATATTCTCTAAAACTATTAAACAGTTCATTTAAAAATTCTATAAAAATGCATGAAGCTTTAAAGCTACAAAGCTGAACTTTGAATCGAGAATTCCATGGCGTGAAAGCTGTTTAACTTGCTGAACAAAAAAGCGTTATTCAAAATATGTTTGCCATAAAAATATACAAACGAGATTAAAAGTCAAGAATCCATCAAACTTTTTGTGCACTTAAACGAATAATATTTCAGAAAAGGGCAACAAACTTCAATTAAGAAACCTAACTCTATTGAACACTTAAAAGCTCTAATGGAAGCTTTTAATAAAGCAAAAAATTTAACATAAAAGCACAAACAAACAAAAAGAACAGATGTATAACTTTAGATTTATTTATTTACGATTTAAAAGCTAATTTGAAACCCGAAAAGTTAAAAAACCAATTTTTTATCAAAGCAATTATTCAATGAAAACAATTAAGATCGAAAATAAGAGTAAGAAACAAAAAATGTTCGTATTTCTGGGGCATAAATGAGGATTCTACACACAACACGACTATGCAGAGTTCTTTCTGTAAGGTTGAAGAATATACACAAGAGTCTTTACAACATTCTTACCACAAAACAACACGCACCATGCTGTTAATTGGGGAAAAGTCGAAATATTTATTGTAAATTCTGAACTTGTTTTTATATTAAATGTTTTATTATTATACTAAATTATTTTTAACTTAAGACCTTGAGTTGTTCCAAAATTTGTTTAAATACAGTTTAATAAATTTATACAAATTGAATAATAGAATAAAATAATCTGTAACTATTTATTGCAAAAAGCTATAATTAAATATAAAGTATATAATAAATATAAATACAAAATAAAATAAATATTTTGCATCGAAAAATTATTTTAAAAAATTAATAAAAAATCTCTAGTCTAAAAAAAAACTTTAGTTTTTAAAAAATTATTAAAATTTTAATATAACAAACCCAAACGCGGAAAATATCCACTACTTAAATTTATTTGCAAAACAAAAAAGCCAAAGCTCGTGAGTTATTATTTTATGTACCAAAAAAGCTCTACATTTGTTTAGAATTTGCTTAAAAGTTAAAAAAAATAAATTCAGTTGCTTTAAAAGCACCAAACAAAAAAAATAATAATAACAGAAGCAATGGAAATTTACACAAAAAAAGGACTCGAACTTTCTTTACACTTTTTTTTAACAGCCAACTGATGAGATCTTTGGTGTTGTAATTACAATACGAACTGTAGCCAACAATTCTTTCTAAATTTTCTGTGCAAGCTATTGAAAAAACTTTAAGGCTTAAGCTAGAAAACATATTTACTTTACGCTTTCTACCTAACAAAGCTTAACAAATTTGTACTGTAATTGATTACAAACCAAAAAGAACGAATTAAAAAAGAAAATTTATGCAAAAATAGCCAACAGCTTTTTCCAAGCTAAGTATGTAACTTCTTTGTAAAAGCTTTAAAGTTTAAGCTACAAAACATAGTTGCTTTACACTTTCTGCCTACAAAAGCTTAACAAATTTTTAACGTAACTGTTTAAGAATAAAAATAAAAAAGAAAAATAATAACAAAATAAAAAGCAAAAAGAATGATTTAAAAGAGAACATTGATACAAAAGTAGCCCTCAGATTTTTCCAAACTTTGTATGCAACCTACTTAAAACAGCTTTAACGCTTAAGCTAGAAAACAACTTACTTAAAACTTTCTACCTACAAAAGCTTAACAAATTTTTGCTGTAATTGCTTACGATTAAAATAAAAAATAAAAATAATAATTAAACTAAAAATAAAAATATTAAGATGAAAAAGTATACAAAAGTAGCTGAAAGATTTCTCCAATCTGTTTATGTAAGCTGCTTGTAGAAGCTTTAAAGCTTAAGCTACAAAACAAATTTACACTTCCTACTTGCACTATAGAAAGATAAAAGAAATTAAAACTTTATAACTAAAAAATCAAAAGAAGAAAATATTTTACTATAACAAAAACATCTGCAAACAAAAACCAAACCAAGTCAATAATATGTTATTCAAATAAAGAAATTAATTATAATAAAAATTAACACAAAAGTTAGCAAAAGCTTTTTTTTAACCAAATGCTTTTTCTAAGCCAAAAGCTTTTTGACACTTTTTTATAATCTCCTTGAAGAAGCTTTAAAGCTTAGGCTACAAAACATATTTACACTTCCTACTTGCACTATAGAAAGATAAAAGAAATTAAAACTTTATAACTAAAAAATCAAGAAGAAAATATTTTACTATAACAAAAACTAAACCAAGTCAATAATTTGTTATTCAAACAATTTATTGTAATTTTCTTTACCCCCAAACAAAGAAATGAATTATAATAAAAAAAATTAAAAAAGCTTTTTTTAACCAAATGCTTTTTCTAAGCCAAAAGCTTTTTGATGCTTTTTTTATAATCTCCTTGAAGAAGCTTTAAAGCTTAGGCTACAAAGCAAATTTACACTTCCTACTTGCACTACAGAAAGATAAAAGAAATTAAATAAAATTAAAAAGACTTTATAAGGAAAACACATTTTTCACACTTTTTAACAAAAAATCAAAAGAAAAAAATATTTTATTATAACAAAAACCAAACCAAGTCAATAATTTGTTATTCAAACAATTTATTGTAATTTTCTTTGCCCCCAAACAAAGAAATGAATTATAATAAAAATTTACACAAAAGTTAGCAAAAGCTTTTTTTAACAAAATGCTTTTTCTAAGCCAAATGCTTTTTGACGCTTTTTTATATCCTCATTGAAGAAGCTTTAAAGCTTAAGCTAGAAAACAAATTTACGCTTCCTACTTACACTATAAAAACACACTCGTAAAAGAAGTAAAACAAAATTAAAAAGGCTTCATAAGAAGAATTTTTAAAATATATTTCACATTTTATGACTAAAAAATCAAAAGAAGAAAATATTTTACTATAACAAAAACAATGCAAAAAAAACCAAATCAATAATATATTATTCAAACAATTTCTTGTAATTTTCTTTACCCCCTCATTAAGAATTTTATATAATACTTAGGTATATCAATTTTTCCACTATATCCTTAGCAAGTGGTTTATTGTACAATTAGCAAAATTTTGGTATTATTTTTCAAACACTCAAATGCAATCACTTTTCAAAGAAAATTTTTTAACTGATACTTCGATAACTTTAAATAGGAATTGCCTGTCTGCGGTATCATTCCCAGAAAAGCAATATTTTCTTAAATACTTGTCAAAGCACAAGTGTCCTTTTCTTTTTAGAGTAGCACTAGCTGTTAATGCTCTTTTGCAACATTGGCCATAAAAGGGGGGATACCCAGTGTAATTACTAGTGTCTTACAAATTATCAAGCACAAAAAGAAAAGGTTTTACAAAACACAAGGAAAACACCCTTTTATGTATCAAACCAAAGAAATTAAAAGTAATTATTAGAAACTATTTATATGTATATGTATGTACGTCTTTATATTAAGAAGCAATCATGTGAAAAATTATATAAGAAAGCAATAAATTTACAAAAGTAATTTATTTTTAACTGCGAAACTGAATACAAAGAAACCAGAAATATTCATATTAAAAATTAAGAAAAATTGTGTCAAATTGATCATTTAATTTTATTTATTATACTGTAATTGCACTTTGTATCGCCCTTCTATTTGTAAGCCTTTAATTTAAATTTATTAAAAATTTATTGTAAAAAATGCCCCAAAATTTCTTATGATGAAAGTTAAAAAGTCTTAAATGCCATTTCTCTCATTTGAAATGTGCTTGAAACTAATTTTTTCTTTTCAAAATTGTCCATATTTTAAATGAGACAATTGTGGCATTTATTTAATATCCTATACGAATAAATTAATAAATTATTTCCAGAAGTAAAGTATTGAATATAAAGATAAAATCTGAAATACTGTAAATTTATAAATTCAATCTATTAATTTAAGATATTTTTCATAAGAAATATTCTGTATAAATATAAAATTAGAAATTTATTAAAATAAAAATTGTACAAACCATTTTGCAAAAAAATATAACAAATGTGTTTTAAAGTGAAGAAGACTTAAAAGAAATATAATAATTTTTGAAAGGGGTTTGTATCAGAGATCTGCACCGGTGCACCGCAACCATAAGTACACCGGTTGTTTACCCAATCATTTTCACATCCAAGTATTTTAAACAGTCTTAATAATTGATGCAATGCTAATTATAACTGTCGTTCGTTTATGAAATCTTGATACATCAAAAATGTATCTGGTCACTTTCGTATCTTGTGTATTTTTTTAAGAGTAAAAGAAACGACCACAAAAATGAGTATTGTTGCTACTAGCATTTAGTAAGAGAAACATTTCGAGCATTTTCTATTTTCGTTTCGTAAAATCAACTTGTAAAAACAAAACTCTCGACAAATTATATTGTTGTGTATATGTCACTTTCTATTTAACATTAACTAAAATCGCGGCTGCCAGATTTAATAATTTACAACCATGTTGACGATTTTGAAAGTAGCACACTGAATGGTGATTTTAAGATAGGTTTTGCTGAAAAATTTTAAACAAAATTCAATTCAAATAAAATGTTTTCCACAATTGTTTATATGTATGTGTAACTGTGCATTTATTGTGGCTATGGATTAAAACCAAGAAATAAGAATTATTATAAATGATGGCACATAAAATAAAAGAAAGTCGTTGGAAATGTGCTTCATAAAGGCCCTGATTCACTATCCTACAAGATCGTACGATTCATTCACAGGAAACTGTTTCAAAAGTCTGGCCGACTCGAAAAAATCGCTTCAAAATGGCGTTGTAGGCCACACTTTTATACAAGTATGATTGAAATAATTAATACACACAATAAAACAATTAAAAACTTTTATTACCATAATAATTTTACAATTAAGTTTTTTATTCGCTATTTTTAGCTTCTACCATTTATACCAATAAAAATTATAAATAGCTTGTTTTCTATGTTTCCCAGCTATCTATATGTCGACATTTCATAGGAACTACCCTAATCATCAGTAGACTTTGGAAATTTTTGAAAGATATTCTCAAACATTCAACTTTATATCCCAGCAATATAAATAAATTGTTGAGAATTTAAAAGAAAAATGCTCTAATAATACCTGTCAAAACACAAAAAAACAAGCCTTTTCATTTATTCACCTTGAAAGGTGTAAAGAAATGTTAGAGAGGTGAATAAATGAAAAGGCTTGTTTTTTGTGTTTTGACAGGTATTATTAGAGCATTTTTTTTTTAAATTCTCAACAATTTATTTATATTGCTGGGATATAAAGTTGAATGTTTGAGAATATCTTTCAAAAATTTCCAAAGTCTACTGATGATTAGGGTAGTTCCTATGAAATGTCGACATATAGATAGCTGGGAAACATAGAAAACAAGCTATTTATAATTTTTATAATAATTTTACTTTATTTAAATTTTTTTCTCGAGCCACCAACAATATTCTTATATTTTTCACAATATATATCACACTGATCGCACAGAAACCATAATGTTTTGAAAAGTTTCATAAAATTTTTCAAATCGCACGATTTGTCAAAAAGACTGTTACACGGTTGGATTTTTAGTACTTTTTCAGCACACATGCTTTATTTAGTATATCGCACGATCGTGTATGATAGTGTAGCAAGGCCTTAAAACAATATATTTTTTAAAGTAAAAGTTATTATTTTTAAAAAATTATAAATAGCTTGTTTTCTATGCTTCCCAGCTATCTATATGTTTCTTTATTTTTATAATTTTGGTAAACATACGCACAAACTTCTAAAAACAAATGATTCCCCATAGAAAATGCGTTCAGTTTCGTACTTAAGCAGCGGACATTAGACGAAACTTAACGAAAAGTGTCATTAAGGTCATTGTAGTTATACACATATGTTTATATGTAATCACACAGTTTCTTAGTCTGGCTTAATTCAGTTTATGCACATTATAGTCAGGCCTTAAATTATTAAATTACACTGTAGCCGTATGTTCAAGTTTTGTTTGCTTGACAAGTTTGTTTTCAAAGACACGTTTACATGATAATATAAGATATTTAGGTTTTGTGGGAGTAAAATATTACGAAAGTTTCCCTCGTACTTAAAAAAAAATCTTAAAAAAAAGATAAATAAAATCAAAGTATTATTTTGAAAGTCTAATAAAATTACTGATTACTGACAATTCTTGCACTGTAATTGTTTGGGTTACAAAATGATGTACCATCTTCAGCAAATACTCGAAGTGCTGCCAATGCAAATTTTAAAAATACACCTCTGTAGTGCGATTCTGTAACTTATGTAACGATAATCGAATCATTAAAATAATTATAACAATATTTTATCGAATTTGCTATTCTGTAACATTTTCTTAACGATATTCGTAGTCGATCAAAATCAGCTGTTACTGCCGATTGTCGATTTCTTAAAGACAAAAATTTTCTTGCTGTTTATTCAATCGTTAAAGTATATTTTTTTTAATTGTGCATCCATGAAATAAAGTGTTTAAAATCTGATTTTTAAGCCATAAAAATATTTATTATATATTAAATACATAAATAAATACATAAAATATTTATTAAATAAATTTTCAAAAACAAAAATTTCAGTATAATTTTTCAACGGATGAAAAAAGTTTGAACGCTTGAAGGGATAATCAGTATGTTTATCGGGAGTTGGACAATTTCTTTGAGTTGACAGTTAATGAATTTTAAAAGTTATATTGATTATCACCAGTCTTAGTTGTGGTCATTCTGAACATATAGAAATTAGTACATATAAATAAATAAATGAAACATATGGACACTTATTTTATTTTACTTACCTTATTACAAATTAAATAATATTTTTGGCACTTAAAAATAAAAATCAATATGTATACATATTGTTATGGAAAAATTTTATTGTTTTTTCTTTTCTTCTTTGTGGTTTTTGCTTTTTTCTAACAGAGATGCCACGTGATGCTTATCTGAATGAACAGAAAAATACAGCTGTTTACCATCGTTAGAATTAAGTTACAGAATCACTCCATCGTTATTGCAAGCGATGAAATTTGATGACAAAAATTGCGATTATCGAATCGTTAAAAGATAGAGAATCGCACTACTGATGTGATGAGAATAAAGAGTTTTCTGAAATGGTTAAGAAAATGAAGATTTACCGACCGCTCGTCAATTTTTGCATTTGGATTTCTCTCCTACTGAATACATTTTATTTTTACACGATAAGATTTCCTTTATTCTACACACATTTTTGACAGATCTTAATATTTATATTAACATGTAAAAGTGCCTTTATGGATACCTATGAAGTAGGTTGCACTCAACTTGAAAAAAAATTTCATTCTCAACCAAGTTCCCTTTTAATTTTTTTAAAATATGATTGATTGTCTAGTAATGTATGAATGTATTAAAATATGTATGAGTACATGAAAATTTGAGAGACAAACTTTGATCTTGTAACCCCCAACTTATGCCAGCCATACACTACACAAGTTCAGTGCTCAAGTCTAACACTGTACGGTAAGTTTGTGTGGTGTATGGAGGTATTTGCGCTATTTACGCAGTGGACTGAGCAAAAATCAAAATATATATATTTTATAAATTAAAATTTTTTGGTTTGTACATATGTACATCGGGTTCTAGTTCAAGTTTTTCCTTTCTTAAGTTTTTTCTTAAGAAGGATTTTTTACAATACAAATTTGCTGTGATCAATAATTATTGATTGAAGAAGACAAGAATAATAATAATCAAATCTTTAGCTGGGCGACAACTAGCTGTTTCGTAGTCGCTACACTACTCATCAGCACCCACTGGGATTTGAACTCGGGTCATGACGTATCATGGTCTACTGCTTACATATGCATTTTTGTTAATTGCCCGCCTGTTTTGTACAGCGTATGCTGTCTCTGAACTAGCGGTATTTATTTATTTATTAACATACATATTTTTTTTTTTTTAATTTTAATATTCTCCTTACCCAGAGATATAAATGTTAATTTGTAAATTTTTGTTGAACTTTTATAATTTTTTAAATTAAAATTTTTTGGTTTGTACATCGGGTTCTATATATTTTAGTTTTGACTCATGCTGTGAATTTTTCAGGTCACCCTGAATAAACAGCAAGTTCTTAAACCAAATGCTACTGAAAAAGTAGTGTGTGAAGGTTTGAGTATTTGCTAAAAGTAATGGTTACACTTGCAGTTAACAACTGTTTGGCATTACAAATGAAAAGTGCTGCCAAGCTTTAAATAGAAATAATGCATATGAACACGGTTGCCATAATTGACGCTATAACGTCATTTTGACGATTTTGGATTCTGATCTGATTGGTTTGCCGATTTAAGGTCTGTTTTCGACTATTTTTATACCCTTCACAAAAATGTTAAGGGTATATATAAGTTTGTGATTCCGTTTGTAATTTCTACAGTTTTTTTTTGCGACCCTATAAAGTATATATATTCTGAATCAGAATTAATGGAAAAGTCGATTAAGCGATGTCCGTCTGTCCGTCTGTCCGCTGTTGAAATACCGTTTCTGAGAAAACCATTAGACTTAGAAACTTTTTTCTTTCACCATTCTTTTACCCCATCGATTCATGGGTTTGCTATTGAAATTCCGTAATATCGGTCCACGTATAGCTGAGATATATTCAAAATTCCGAAAAAAGCCATTTTTTTTTGCAGTTTTGTATGAAAATTTTTGAAAACAAAAGTTGTTCGTTTTGCTTCAAACTTCACACACTTATTAAGCATGGTGACTAAAAGGCAAAAAATTTTTTTTTCAGATATCGGTCCATATATACCCGAGATATAGCCCAAATCGGATTTTTAATGAAAATGTCGCATAGGCGAAGCTAAATAACTTTTTTTTGCTCAAAAGCAGTTCTGGTAATAAAATTAGGTTACATAAATATGGAAAATGAAAATTTCCGATATCGGTCCATATATACCCTAGATATAGCCCAATCCGGGTTTTTCATGAAAATGTCGCGTAAGCGAACTTAAACAACTTTTTTGTGCTCAAAAGCAGTTCTGGTAATAAAATAGGGTCATATAAATATGAAAAATGAACATTTTCGATATCGGTCCATATATACCCTAGATATAGCCTAGACCGGGGTTTTCATGAAAATGCCGCGTAAGCGAACTTAAACAATTTTTTTGTGCTCAAAAGCAGTTCTGGTAATGAAATTAGGTTACATAAATATGGAAAATAAAAATTTCCGATATCGGTCCATATATACCCGAGATATAGCCTAGACCGGGTTTTTCATGAAAATGTCGCGTAAGCGAACTTAAATAACTTTTTTGTGCTCAAAGCAGTTCTGGTAATGAAATAGGGTCATATAAATATGAAAAATGAAAATTTCCGATATCGGTCCATATATACCCGAGATATAGCCTAGAACGGGTTTTCATGAAAATGTCGCGTAAGCGAACTTAAACAACTTTTTTGTGCTCAAAAGCAGTTCTGGTAATGAAATAGGGTCATATAAATATGGAAAATGAAAATTTCCGATATCGGTCCATATATACCCGAGATATAGCCCAAACCAGGTTTTTCATGAAAATGCCGCGTAAGCGAACTTAAACAACTTTTTTGTGCTCAAAAGCAGTTCTGGTAATGAAATTAGGTTACATATATATGAAAAATGAAAATTTCCGATATCGGTCCATATATACTCGAGATATAGCCTAGAACGGGTTTTTCATGAAAATGCCGCGTCAGCGAAATTAAACAACTTTTTTTGCTTAAAAGCGGTTCTGGTAACAAAATAAGGTTATATAAATATGAAAAATGAAAATTTCCGATATCGGTCCATATATACCCGAGATATAGCCCAAACCGGGTTTTTCATGAAAATGTCGCGTAAGCGAACTTAAACAACTTTTTTCACCTTAAAGCAGTTCTGGTAATGAAATAAGGTTATATAGGTATGAAAAATGAAAATTTCCGATATCGGTCCATATATACCCGAGATATAGCGCAAACCGGGTTTTTCATGAAAATGTCGCGTAAGCGAACTTAAACAACTTTTTTTTGCTTAAAACAGTTCTGGTAATAAGATGAGGTTATATAAATATGGAAAATGAAAATTTCCGATATCGGTCCATATATACCAGAGATATAGCCGAAAATGCCGCGTAAGCGAACTTAAACAACCTTTTCACCTTAAAGCAGTTCTGGTAATAAAATAAGGTTATATAAATATGGAAAATTAAAATTTCCGATATCGGTTCATATATACCCGATATATAGCTTAACAGGTTTTTTGATGAAAATGCCGAGTAAACAACTTTTTTGTGCTCAAAAGCAGTTCTGGTAATGAAATAAGGTTATATAAATATGGAAAAAGAAAAAATCCGATATCGGTCCATATATACTCGAGATATAGCCTGAACCGATTTTTCCAATAACATTTTTTTTTTTACTGAAAAGCAGTTCTTGTTATAAAAGAAGGTTACGAAAATAGAGAAAATTAAAATTTCTGATATCGGTCCATATATACCCGAGATATAGCCTAAATCGGGTTTTTCATGAAAATATCGCGTAAGCGAACTTAAACAATTTGTTGTGCTCAAAAGCAGTTCTGGTAATGATATAAGGTTATATAAATATGGAAAATTAAAATTTTCGATATCGGGCCATATATACCCGAGATATAGCCTGAACCGATTTTTCCATTAAAAAAATTTTTTTTTTTGCTGGAAAGCAATTCTCGTTATAAAAGAAGGTTACTAAAATACAGAAAATAGAAAAATCCGATATCGGTTCATATATAACCGAGCATATTTAGGTCACATTTTTAATATACTATACATATTCGTGACTATCGTGAAGGGTATTTTAGATTCGGCCCAGCCGAATATACTACACTCTTACTTGTTGTAGATCAGAATTGCAACTACATACATACAGAATTCCATTTTAAAGTTAATTTATGTATGAAATGAAAATAATATTTAAGGCCATGTTACACTATCATACACGATCGTGCGATCTACAAAATAAAGCATGTGTGCTGAAAAAGTACTAAAAATGCAATCGTGCAACAGACTTTTTGACAAATCGTGCGATTTGAAAAATTTTATGAAACTTTTCAAAACATTATGGTTTCTGTGCGATCAGTGTGATATATATTGTGAAAAATCTAAGAATATTGTTGATGCCTCAAGAAAAAAATTTAAGTAATGTAAAATTATTATGTTAATAAGAGCTTTTAATTGTTTTATTGTGTATATAAATTATTTCAATCATACTTGTGTAATAGTGTGGCCTACAACGCCATTTTGAAATGATTTTTTCAAGTCGGCCAGACTTTTGAAACAGTTTCCTGTGAATGAATCGTACGATCGTGTAGGACAGTAAATCAGGGCCGTTATGAGAGAAACTTATGCTTGCCCTCGCTTAAAGGAAATTTATCACAAAAGTAAAGAAACACAGCTATTATACGATCTTTTACATGAGCAGAAATTATTTTAATGTTGTCAGTGTGCCCAGAAACAATTAAAATTTTTAATAATTTTACACTGTGTTAATACATATTTACAGATATTTTTACTATTAAAATGCAATAAACTAAAGATATTTTTGCAGATATATTTGTTAGTCACGGTTGGTCAACTTGCTAAATAGATTATCATTTATTTCTAAAATAAAGAAATTAAGGCCTAAAATAGTTTCAGTCCATTTCAGACATTAAAATTATTAACAATGAAATTGCTGTTGCATTTAACGCTATTATTATCAATAATTTATCTTGTTAAGTCCTGGGTGAATAATTAATTTTGAACAATACAAAAAAGTGTTTATTTACATAACTATATATTTGACTTGCAAATGTCGGGATGTTGCGTTAAAATAAGAACAATACAAAACAGCAACTTATTAACCTTTCTATTTTTGAAAGCGTTTTAGAAACAATGTGAAAAAAAATAATTTACGTCTCTGAATTAATATCCTACACGATCGTACGATTCATTCACAGGAAAATGTTAGACATATGTAAGTCTGACCGACTTGAGAAAATCTGTTCAAAATGGCGTTGTAGTTCTATAATACCATACGCAAAAGTTTGTAATCATTTATGTACGAGGGCGGATTGATATTGAAGCTATCTAAGTAGGAAAAAACATTTTTTTTTTTTCAAAAGCCATTTATTTCTCAATATAGTCCCCTTTTAGCTCAATACACTTAGTAAAATAATATTCCAACTTTTTTATACCGTCTGAATAATACGATTTTGGGAAACCCTCAAAATACGCATTAGTTTCGGTAATCACTTCTTCGTTTTATATGAATCTTCTTTCTGCGAGCCATTTTTTCAAGATTGAAATCATTTTTTCAAGATTGAAATACTATACGAAAAAGTTTGTAATCATTTATGTACGAGGGCGGATTGATATTGAAGCTATCTAAGTAGGAAAAAACATTTTTTTCAAAAGCCATTTATTTCTCGATATAGTCCCCTTTTAGGTCATTGCACTTAGTAACATAATATTCCAACTTTTTTATTCCGTCTGAATAATACGATTTTGGGAAACCCTCAAAATACGCATTAGTTTCGGTAATCACTTCTTCGTTTTATATGAATCTTCTTTCTGCGAGCCATTTTTTCAAGATTGAAATTAGGAAAAAGTCATTAAGAGCTGAATCTGGACTATAAGGTAGATGATCAACCAACTCGAAGTGTATTTCACCTAATTTTAGTATCGTATCTAATGCTATGTGAACCGGTGCGATTTCTTGAAGAAAGAGCACTTTTTTCTTGTTTAAATGTGGTCGTTTTACCTTGATTGCATCAATCTATTTATCAAATAATGCATGATAATACTTTCCTGCGATCGTGGATCCTTTTTCAAGATAATCGATGATATTGCTCCGTGTGCATCCTAAAATACAGTGGCCAGTAACCTTGCCAGCCGATTTCACTGTCTTCGATTTCTTCGAAGCACTTCCACCACTGTTTCGTTTGATTTTTGGTTTCAGGTGTGTAGTGGTGGAGCCACGTTTCATCAACAGTTATTAATCGACGCCAAAGATCAACAGAATTACGCTTTGTCATGTCCAAACACCGCTGTGAAGTGGTCTGTCGAACTCGTTTTTGTTCGACACTGAGCAAACGCGGCACCCATTTTACCGATAGCTTTTTCATATGCAAAAGCTCATGCATGTAATGTTGAACACACGTTCATATGATATGTTTACCATTTCAACAATTTCACATAACTTGACTCATAACGATATAACTGCGCGAAATTCGTTTTTTTCCATTTTTCAAGAAACACACAAGAGTTGCTTGCCTTAAACGACTACAACAAATAATCTAATTGATGAATTTGGATGAAATTTTAACAGCTAACGTTTGACAGATTGTAATTTAAAAAAAATTGTTGTTTGTGCTGCCATCTAGCGCTAGGTAGCTTCAATATCAATCCGCTCTCGTACGTAGGGAAACAATTACTCAAGATAGGTTTAATACGGTAGTGATTGTTTTCACATGATAAGATTTCATTTATTCTACACCCATTTTTGACAGATCTAAATATTTGTATTACCATGTAAAGGTGCCTTTAAGGCGATCCGCACTAAAAATTCAGTTGTTTTTGTTCGCTCAAGGGTTAAGAAAAAAGTAAATCGGCCTTCACAATAAACCTTGATATTGCGAACCTTGTTTTGGAGGTTAAAAAAGCTTCCACATTTTCTATCGTCGGAGTGGCTACCTTTACAATTTATATAGGTAAGTTATAGGTAATCTAATTGTTGAATTTGGATGAAATTTTAACAGCTAACGTTTGACAGATTGCAATTTCAAAAAAAAAAATTTGTTGTGTTTATGCTGCCATTTAGCGATAGGTAGCTTCAATATAAATCCACCCTCGTACGTAGGGAAACAACAGTTTAATACGGTAGTGGTTGTTTTCACACGGTAAGATTTCCTTTATTCTGCACACATATTTGACAGATCTAAATATTTGTATTACCATGTAAAGGTGCCTTTAAGACGATCCGCACTGAAAATTCAGTTGTTTTTGTTCGCTCAAGGGTTAAGAAAATAATAAATCGGGCTTCACAATAAATGATGAAACAGAATACGTCCGCAACTTCAAGCAAAATCGACTCTCAGAGAAAACAGGCACATAATTGAATCGACGGCTGTAACTTCACAAACTGTCATTTAATCTTCTTTTTTGTTAGGTAAAAAAAGCTTTTTCTTTTATTTTAATTTTTCCTCACAGTAAAGCTTTTGATGCTTTGGTTTTGTTTACAAAATGTATGAAATTTACTAAAAGTGTGGTAATATTGTTGAAAGCTTTTCTGCTTCAAAGTGAGAGCATAAGAAAAATCGCTGCCAAAATAAAATAGATTCTATTTTACGACCGCATTCTCTGGCGTTATTTTATGCCAAATTGTATGGAGAAAAACGTCATGCCCTAGTTCTGTTTCATCATTAAACCTTGATATTGCGAACCTTGTTTTGGAGGTTAAAAAAACTTCCACATTTTTTATCGTCAGAGTGGCTACCTTTACAATTTATATAGGTAAGTATAGCCAAGTAAGCTTTACCAGGTTAGTGTCAGAATTACAGTAAATACAACACTAAAAAAAAACTACACATGTATTTTGCTCGTAAAAATTACAAAATTCTGTCAAAATTTTGTTTCTCTTTTGTTTGAATAAGCAACAAAGTCTTTGTGTTTTTACAGAATTATGAGTATGTTCTAAAGGGCTGCACAGAATGTTCCAAAGAATACTGCTCACTACTGTGTAGTAGTTCCAAGCACTGTATTTCAAAACAATTCTTAAAACACAACAAACAAGCTATAGAACATTTAGAATCAGAACAAACACAAAAACGAGACAAAAACCATGAACCACAACAACAAATTTTATAAACAAAACTGAAGTAGAACATTATTTCAATGCCTGAAGTTCTACTTCAAATTTGTTCTATTTCATTTGGTTCTACTTGTGTTTGGTTCTGTTTGTTCTAAATGCTTATAAGACAGTATTCGTTTATGTGCTTATAACATATCGCACTGAAGTTTTTGTTTTGAATAGTGAAAGAATACGATACTTGAAAATACTACGATGTTTTGTAAACATTTTTATTGTGATTGAGCAGCCCTCTAGTATGTACCTTGTAAACAAAATTTTGAAAAATTTATGGAGCGGGAACGCCACTAGGACAGCTGTGCTTATATTACTACCTCGTAAAGCTCCTACGAGTATATCTTGAAATACTAATGTATGTAGGTAAATAAGTTAATATAAGTTAAATATAAAATTTGCATACAGGGTGGCTGAATTCCAGTTAAAGAAGTAAGATGTTCAAATTGAAGCTGTTAACTTTTTTTCTTTTAGTGGTTAAATTCCATTTATATATCTGAATTATATTTAATGAAAAAATATTACATTTTCACTGTAAAAATTAATTTTTTTTATAAATTACTAATATATTACTAATTTAAATTATATATTAAAAAAAAATTCCTGAAGAAGACACACAACGGAGTGTCGAAATATTGAAAAATACAACCATAATTTTTACCAAAAAAAAAAAAAAAAGAAGACCACTAGCTCAACAACAAATAATAATTTAAATAAAACAGGGTGGAAAAATTAGAAGAAAGCTATTTAAAGATTAAAAAATCTCCTTAATATCTTCAATATTGAACTCTAATAAATAAGCTGTTTATAATATTTTGATTGAAAATAACTGAGGGATCTCGATATTGTGCCACGCTCGGCAAAATATTTCACGAGCTTCATTATAGTCCATCTGCTAGGAGGAGTGCCGCCAAACGTGCGCGTATATCCTCTTAGTATAAAAAAATATAAATATATATAATCCATTCAGTCCTACCTTTGCATTATGGGATTTTTTACATACATTTCATTAATTTAATTCAGGAAATAACTTAATATTAATAATATTTGGTTTGTTCAAATTGCTTTGGACATGCCGCTCGACCAGACTTTAGACTACTGATGCCGTATTACTGCTGGGGCATAAAAGAACATTTTTGTATTATAGAGTCGAACTGCTACGTCATTTTAAAGTGATATCATCAGACTTATTTCTGTCTACAACATTATCCTGTGCAGGGCTGGGAAAAATACACAGATTATGTATTTCAAATACAAGATACAAAATACTTTCCAGGAGAGTATTTCAAATAAAAGATACAAAATACTTTACAGTAGTGTATTTTAAATACAAGATACAAAATACTTTCAAGTTGTGTATTTCAAATACAAAATACAACCACAAAATACAAATACATTTTTGTAATTTGGTCTCAGAAAAATGTACCCGTCTGGCTTTAGATACATATTTTATTTTACATATGCACTTATACTAAGTTGTATATTCATATGATTGTTCTAAGCTTGCTAAGAAAGTAAAGGAACAAACCTAATATTTAGCATTTGATAGATAGTAAATAAAAAATTCAATCGGCAAAACAAGTATTTCCTGTAATAAAAACTAGATATTTCAATCAGTTATCTGACAAACAATAATCTTTCTACAGGTCTTGAGGAACACTAGCTGCCGTCAAATTCTATAAATGCATTTATTTTTGATTCTTGGATAGTTTTCCAGAATAGCAATCTGCTTGCTTTTATCATTTTGAAAACTGATAAGCTCAAGTTCCAAATTTGATTTACGAGGTTGATCACTGTATTGTCCGAAACAACAATAAAATCTTCATTATCTTTACCTCAACTACTACTTCTTCTGCATTCACTCATGGTTTCACGTTTTTTGCAATTTTTCTCCATGGTATCTATTGCAAGATTTTGAATTTTTTGCCTCTCTTTTACTGAGATGCTTTCTGGCAATCAGCTAACTTTGAAACTAGGATGGAAACATGACACCGATATGGCTCTATTTGCTCCAGGTGTCAGCATGAAAAACTCATTAAATCTTATTTCCAAGCTCTTCATTAATTTTGTTAAAATACAACTTAAATGCCTCAAAGTATTATATTGCAGTGGATCTAATCTGGTTCTCGCAGCCTAAAGTTTTCCATAATAAAAATTATTTCCTGGCAAATATATAGAAATTCTTACTGATATCACCCGATTAGTGTAAAATGTACAAAATATTGTATAAATGAAAGCCAAATTGCAGTATTGCAAAATGATAAACATTTTAATGGTTGTAGTTTCTAGCGGTTTTAGCTTTTGTGAAATAACTATTGAAATAAATGTATTTTGTAAAAATGTATTTTTGAGCCACATTTATTTGAAATACAAAATACTATTAAGTTATGTATTTGAAATACAAAATACTAAATACTTTCCGGTCGTGTATTTGAAATACAGATACAAAATACGTATTTGTATTTCAAATACATATTTCAAATACAAGTATTTCAAATACTGCCCAGCCCTGACTCTGTGAATGCATAATACGATCGTGTAGGATAGCGAACCGGGGCCTTAAATGTGAAATATTTGTCAAAACTAATGAAAGTATGTTTATCTTATAAGCGACCTTTTAATGTATTCATAAAAAACACATCATGTTACGCCTACAGTTCTATAACTTGCAATATCAGCTGTTCTGTGAACAAAACCAACAAGTTAGGTGCCTTAAGCGTCAGTCTACATTTATTTGAAGATCTACTTCAACCGAAAATGGATGCATTAATTTTCATTAAGCGTCCCATTCTTCCGGAATTCGCTTTGGTCAATCTCACATCGATTAATGTTTGCAATGTTATTGAAAATCACAACTTGATGCAAGTTGTGAAAATTATTAAGGATAACGTGAAGTTGTACAGTAAAAATTTTCCAGAAAACTGTCCAGTGAGAAAGGTAAATATCATACTGTGTAAATATTTGGCAAAGTAAGCGTAACTAGCACTTTTGTGCTTTGCGTAAAATAAAGTAAAACAGAAAATAATACTTCGGCTTACACTGTTCAACATTTTTTGGCTTAATAGCGCATTTACACCAACTCAAAATCTAGTAGATTTGAATTGAAATCTACAACGAAATCTATATCGTTTACACCACCGTTTTTTGACATCTAGCAAGATTTCATTTGCTCAAAAATAATTTATGCATGCGGGTTTGACAATACAATATTATCAGAGACTGAATACACCAGCATTAAAGTGTATATTTTTTGTGCCCAGAGACTGCATACACCACATTATAGTGCAATGTTTGTTGCAGCGTAGTAGTTTTTAGTACTTTTTGCAAGAAATCACAGTTGCATCGCTTAGTACTGAGTAGATTTCAGGAGATTTCGTCGAAATCTAGTCATAAAGTAGATTTCATTTTGTATAGGATATCTTCTCAAAATCTACTAGATTTGGCTTGAAATCTCGAATGAGCAGATTTCGCTTTGGTGTAAATAGGCTATAAGTAAAAATACATGGACTATATGGATTTTCGTTTTCATGCAGGGATCGACATTTTTATTTTTTGATTGCCTTCGAAAACAAAAAAGGAATTAACAAATTTAGCATAAAATCTTGGGGATAGGTTAGGTAGGCCGCCACTGGATTCTCCGATGTAGCTTAGGTTATCCAGCTCACTTGGGCCCTAAAATCGTTCCCTTTGTGTTTGCACTATATTAGTTCCCCTTTAAAGACATAAAAGTAGTGCTTACAATTGAAAGGTGTCAAGAAATGTTAGAGACGCGTATAAATGAAAAAGCTTGTTTTTTGTGTTTTGACAGATATTATTAGAGCATTTTCCTTTTTAAATTCTCAACAATTTATTTAGATTGTTGGGATATAAAGTTGAATGTTTGAGAATATCTTTCAAAAATTTCCAAAGTCTACTGATGATTAGGGTAGTTCCTATGAAATGTCGACATATAGATAGCTAATTTTTTAGTAGTGGTTACACTTATTTTGTCAAATATTTGCCAAGTGTGAGCATACTTTTATTTATCAGATTGTTGCCTTTGAAATCAAAGCCGGAAAATATATGCTCAAAAATTTTAAGAATTCTTTTTTAATTTTTTTCTTTTGCAGAGTTTTATGAGCGTAAACAACATGGTTTTTAAAGCAGAAAATATACCCAGTTATGCGCCCGAATGTGATTTTAAGTTAAAAATAAAAATCTGGTCTCCAGCGAAAAGCATATTTCATCTGACTGTAATGGGTTCTATTGAATATAGGAATAAAATTCATTTGAAACCAAAACTGTAAATATAATTTAAGTAACCCAAAGAAAAGAAAGTAAACATATTTTATATTTTACTCCATTTTTTTAATATTTAAATAAAAATAAATCTTTACATAACCATAAAAACAAAAGAATATGAGAAAAGTTGAGTAATAAAATAGATGATTTTGACAGCGAAAGGCGGCAGTATACATACATATGTAGATACATAGTTCAAATACTATTTAAAGCTGGATTTTAAAGTTATTATATTTTAAAGAATAAAATATTAAAGGGATGTTTTGTAAATTTTTTATTTATTTACGAAATAAAACTTGTGTAGGTATTTAGTTTTTAAGTTGTAAGTTATCCTGTGATAAAAAGTAAGTAGAATACTTTGCAAGCTGTTAAACTTTTTCTTCTTTTTTTTTTTCTTTGTGTGTGTTTATTTAGCGAACATAAAAGAATTTCTGTTCATTGTTCTACAAGGACATTTATAGCTTTTATGTTAGCAACAAGTTTACAAGCCAGCTAAAATAATTCTAGGATCTTCTACGGCAGCCTTAATTTTACGCAAAAACATAACAGCCTCACGACCATCAATCAATCGGTGATCGTAAGTAAGAGCCACATACATCATGGGACGAATGACAACCTGTGTTAAATAGATAAACAAATCATTGTTAATAAAATCCTAAAAGTTGGTAATTATAGTGACACTCACCTGCCCCTTAATGGCAACTGGTCTCTCAAAGATACCATGCATGCCCAAAATAGCACTTTGTGGCGGATTAATGATAGGTGTGCCCATCAGAGAGCCGAATACACCACCGTTACTAATTGTGAAAGTGCCACCATCCATGTCCTCCACAGTAATAGCACCTTTGCGAGCTTTGTCGCCCAATGCAGCCATGGCAATTTCAATATCGGCATAATTCATGCCTTCAACATTTCTGATGACAGGCACCACTAAGCCCTTGGGTGTAGCAACAGCGACAGAAATATCAACATAATCACGATACACGATTTCCTAAGCGGGGAAAAAATATGGTATTAATTATTTATAAAATAAACTACAAAAAAAATTTAAATCAAAAATATCGACTTCTGATTCTCAAAAATATGCTTTTAACAAAATCAAATATTTTTCAAGCAAACAAAAATAAAATTTGAGAATTGATCTACATATGGTGGATATTAATATTTATGTTATAAAATTTATTAGATTTTTAAAGAAAAAAAGTATTATACAAAAAATTTGATTTTTTGTCTCATCATTTAAAATAAAGATATAGCAGCATATTATAGAAAAGACGTGTAATTTGCGTATTTCATTCGAACTCAATTTCGAAAATAAAGCATTAAACACATATACCCTACACAGCCAGTGATGCCAGAAATTTCAGTAAAAAAATCTTGTCTTTTCAAAAAAAAAAAGTCTTAGTGGTGTTTATGGGACCCGAGTGAGTGATACGTCTAGAAAATTTGTATGAAGTACACTAAAAATATTGAGTATACTTCATACAAATTTTCTAGGCGTATCACTCAATCGTGTCCCATAAACACCACATTAACGTGCTGTTCATAGAACACAGACGAGCAACTCGTCTAGAAAATTTGTACGAAAGTTACTCAATTTTTTGAGTAATTTCCACATAAAATTTTTCAGACGAGTGCTCGTCTGTGTTCTATGAACAGCACATAATTTTAAATAAAACACCTTAAAATTTTGACGAGCAACTCGCCTAAAAAATTTGTATGAAAGTTACTCAATTCTATGAGTGATTTCCATATAAACTTTTTTAGACGATTGTTCGTCTGTGTTCTATGAACAGCACATTAATTTTAGATAAAACACCTTAAAATTTTGGACAAAAATATAATTACTACACCTTAAAATATGTTTAGTTTATTATTAGATTAGGTAAGGTTTAATAGGCTACCATCCATTTAAAAGCCAGCCCATTTGGGTCCAATTTGGTCCCGTTGTATTGCCTGGTAATTTTTTTTACAAAGAGATAATTACTTTAAGAAGAACATAAAAATCTAATCAAACTTCTTTCCAAAATAAAAATATAGGGTGTATCAGCAGGAGTGCATTATTGAATATGGTGTACCCTACGAAAGACATTCTAACATGACCCTAAAATGGGTACGTGGACATGGGTCCAACAATGGCAACAACATCGCTGACGACTTAGCCAAGAAATGGCTAGCCCTAGAGGATAGGGATATAGACCCCTTTTGCGGACAACCATTAACAGCGTGTTGGAAAAGAATAAAACTCCACACACTGGAACGTGCACAAGAAAAGTGGCTCACAGAGGCCACATGCCTTATATCAAGGAACCTGTGGCCGCATATTAACTCTAGGAGAACGTGGGAGCTATTAAAACTGCCCAGATCTCAACTAAGAGTGACTGTAGCAGTCATCACTGGATGTAGCCCGTTTGGGAACTATGCTAGGAGATTAGGCCTACCCCATAACGACTTCTGTAGAAGTCGCCAAAACGAGGAGGAGGATTAGACGATCCTTCATCTCCTCGGCACATGCCCGGTCTTGGAGCATCATAATCTAAGATACTTAGGCGAGCAGAGCTTCAACAGCCTATCTTATCTGGAGTCGATCAAACCGACCGCGCCAGCCTCTTTCATCAGAAGCAGCGGATGGCTAGCCTAACAGCATGTAACGCTACACTAAGAGGTTCCCGCCTATCCTTTCCATCCCTGCCCATCCTTTCCACTCTCACTACATTCCTATAACTTCTATTCTTTACCTTTCTATCCCACTTTTCAGGCAATCACAAAGGGAACGATTACAGGACCCAAGTGAACTGGACAACCTAGACTATTCCGGGGTATCCAGCGGCCTGCCTACCTAACCTAACCTAACCCTACGAAAGTACAACGCATTATAATTGTGAAAACTTAAAAAAATTATGCTGACAAAGAAGTCATCTTCTTTGATGAAGCGCATTTCTATTTGAATGGCTTCATCAATATACAAAATTATCGAATTTGGCGCTCAAAATGTACTCATGCAATACTTGAAAAATAAAATGCACTGGTACGAATTCTGGGTAGACGCAGTGATTGGGCTTCTCTTTTGCAAAGCTGAGGCTGAAACTGCAATGACTTTGCATGGCGTTCATTATAGGAACATGGTAACAGAGTTCTTGTGACATAAACTGAATGGCATAGATGAGGAACAAATGTGGTTTCAACAATACCACGCCAAATGCTAGACTACGTATGAAAAATCGGTTTTTAGCAGCCACAATTTTCAGAACAATTATCGCAAGAATTTCAGATGTCAGCTGGCTTCCAAGATCACACGCTTTAAAGCGGTGCGATTTTCTATGGGGTTTTTCTGAAACTTCGGACTTATGCGAATAAGCCAAAAACAGTTCCTGAGGCAAAATATAGCCACATCTCTGTGAAAGTGTCTTAAAATGTCATGAAAAGATTAACGGCCTATCACCGAAAGCGGTTATACTAATATAAAAAGGGTTACGTCAACTAAAATATTTATTTACCTACACATATGCAGATGTTTACACATACCACACACAGATCATATCATATAAGTTAATTTAGATGTTTTTTCAATTAATGTCTTGTTTTCGTAAATTTAAATGTTTGTTAATTTCTATAAACATAATATGTACTTGAATGTGAACGTGTGTAAGTACATAAGTACGTAAAGTGTGTATGTACGCAAATAATTTTTAACTGGTATTTTTGCTTTAAACTTGTTTGAAATAGACTTGAATCAACAAAAGCAAAATATAAAAACCACTGGAAAAAATATATAAAATTCAACATTTGCTAATACCTTTTGCTAAAGCAGATATAAGTTATAACTCTGATAAGATTAAATTTTATAAACTTTTTGCTTTTTAGTTTTGAATCAAAGCAAATGATATTCTCATACTTTTACATACAATTATACGGAATCAATAAGCAAATAAAATTAAAAAGCAATTGCTGATTTTATTTTTTAGATCATCAATTTAAAGACGCGTAATTGCCAGTAAAATATTTTCCATCAATTTGGCATATCACTTGATTCTAACAGCCCGGCTGCTCAGAGAAGTAGAATGCAGCAGAAAATATTAGCAACCAAAATGTTATTGACTTTTTACAGATCTTTATTTCTTATCCGTTTTCTAAAGGGATACTCTTTTATTTTTGGTAGAGACCCTTTCTGCAATGAAGTGAATCGCAACGGATCCATTGGGTTTCCGGGTGAGCGTGCCAAGTTGCCTCGCTTTATCTAACCCGCTTTAACCTAACTTGACCTAAGGATGATAAGTGGAAATAATCCATTTCATTCAAATATTCAAATTTAAAAAAAATGTTTTGTTTATGGGACACGAATGAGTGATACGTCTAGAAAATTTGTATGAAATATACTCAATATTTTGAGTGCATTTCATACAAATTTTCTAGACAAAAACAATTTAAAATAAACTTCATGTTAATGAGACTTATTATGGTTCTCGAAGCCTTGCAGAGTTTGTAATAGATTAAAGAAAAATACTCGAATTTCCTTGAATCTATTACAAACTCTCGAAGATTTGGAAAGCCTCATAAATATCTCATATTCATTGATATTGTTTATTATATAAAACAAAATAAAGAAACAAATTTATGAAATAAAGATAGAATATTTTTAGTCCATGGATTTTCAAATAAAACATGACGATCAACTGTAGACAATGGGTGACATGTTCTGGTGACTAATTAAAAATTGGAACTGTTGGATTACTGACACTAAGTTTTTGCGACTTTCAAAAACGGCTACGACAGTTTTGTTGCAGATTGAAGACACGTTTTTATTAGTATTGTTTTTTAAACAATTACAAATCTATCGCAGGTGTTTTTTAAATGCGCCAACCACAATAAGGATGAATATTTGTACATAGTTTAGAAAATAAAATCGCCATTAAAAATGGTTTTCATATAATTTTCTATTGTCGCAAAGCTTTTAAAATATTATGGTAACCATAACATATTTGTCTGAAATGAGGAGGCTATTTACATTTATACTAAAGAAAAACAAAACTTCGTTAAAAAATAATTAAACTAATTGCCCATTTTGAAATCTTCGAGAATTCGTAAGAGATTAAAGAGAAAATTTTCGAATATCTTAGGTTAGGTAAAGTTTAACAGGCAGCCAGCCATTGAAAAGCCAGTCCAATTCGGTCCCGTTGTGTTGCGTGGGTGCGATATATATCTCGTCAGATTTACATATCACTGGTTTAGAACCAACGCGAGAATCGTATAAAGGAGTCCAACCCACTAACATCACATTCCGATATCTCCGCCAGATCATACTGCATCTGGTCTGCCTAGATACAAAGACCTTGCATAAGAGCTGGGCATCGATAAGAGAAAGTGCTCAACACTCGCTACCTCTTCCTCGTCTCTGCAACTTCTACAGAAGTCATTAAATGGAAGTTTTAACCTTCTTGCCTGCGTTCCTATATGGTAATGTCCCGTCAGGACCACCACAGCAGAACGAACCCTCCGTCCGGGCCAGCCCCTAAGAATGATTCCTACTCTTCCTACTATCATATCTGGACCATGTCACCCTTGATATAATATATTTTTTCCAGAACCCTAATAAGCCAAGTTATTTTTATTTGGAAAAGAATGGACTTGAAAATTTCAGAAATGTAAAACAAAAACTATTTAGAGATTTTAGCGATTTATAAAAAAATATGTATATATACAAAAATTGTTATTTTCGCTCCATGACGATATTTCGAATTTCTTCGCTATTTTGTTTTCTTTAATATACTTTAAAACGTAATAAAACTTATTTCCCATTTTGAAATCTTCAAGAGTTCGTAATAGATTAAAGAGAAAATTCTGGAATATCTTTTAATCTATAACAAACTAAGATTTTGAGAATAGTAATAAGCCAATTTTTACCGAGAAGAGGATGAAATTGAAAATTTCAGAAATGTAAAACAAAAAATATTTAGAGATTTTAGCACAAAAATTGTTATTTTCACTCCATGGCGGAGTGTTTGTGTTTTTTTTTTTTTCTCTTCTACTTGCAATTACAATTTGAAGTTGGTAAGAATATTTTACCACAATTAATTTAAAAATAGATTTGAATACACAATTTATACTTACAGCACCATCAATAACCGCATTTACAACGGGTTGATCTTGCAAGGCATAGGCAGAGGCTTTAGTGAAAATTGACATGAAACCAATTTTAATACCATATTTCTTTTGGAAGGCTTCCAAATTCTCTTTACGGAAAGCCATAGCACCACTAGAAAATATCAACAAATACAAACAATAATTGAATGCCAGTATAATTTATATAATTCATTTTACCTCATGTCGATTTCGTTGAATGTTGTCAACATGGCATTGACATTTTGAGCATCCTTCAATCGGGCGGCAATCTTTTGTCGCATGCGATTCATTTTGACACGTTGTTCGGTACGTGTACCAGTGATTTGGCGTGAATAATCGGCTGGTGGCACTTTAACCTGTGGTGGAACTATACCTGGAGCACGGGGTATAGATGTTGAGGGAATTGAGGCGGCTGGAGCCGCTGGTGGTGGTGGTGGAGGACGTGGTGCTGCTGGCTTTGGTGGAGGAGGTGCAGCAGCTGGCTTAGCAGCTGGTGGTGGTGCAGCTGCGGCTGGTTTAGCTGCTGGAGGTGGTGGTGGTGGTGGTGGCGGTGTATCAGCCTTTGGAGCAGCTGCAGGAGCAGCACTGGCATCAGCTTTTTCCAGTTTGAACAAGGGTTGGCCAGCTTTTACAGTATCACCATCGGAGACCAAAATTTCTTTAATAATACCGCCAAATGGTGCTGGTACACCAACTGTAGTCTTATCAGTTTCGATTTCCATAACGGTCTGATCCACTTTAACATAATCGCCTACTTTACAAGTGAATCTACAACGAAAATGGCAATAATTAAAAAATTGAAAAGCTTACGATATTATTGAAATTAGGATGACTTTATTTTTTTCGTTGTTCATGCTGATATTTACTTTCTTTCTTTTCATATTTAAATAAAATTATTTCCAGTCCTTGATTTTTTTAGCCCTTAAATATTTTGTTTAATCTTATCGGCATGATGTTATGCAAGATCAATCACAGCCTTCTTAACTTAACGAGCCTCTTTTCTTATCTTGCAATCGCATTTGTAATCATTTTATGGCAATTATTCTAAATAAAACTATAAAAAGTAAAAGCAATTTTAACATAAAAGCAAAATCATTTGCTACTGCTTTTTTAACGACTTATCAGTACACAATTCTGAAAATAAATTCTAGTGAAAGTGTTCTATTTTCTGAATATGTTTACTGTTTAGAAAACAATTATTTATTTTTTGCTTGGCCGCAAGTAAATTGAAAACGTTGCTTGGAAAAAAAATGCCGGCAACGATGCAACCAGATTATTTTCAGTATAAACATTGAATTAATTTAAAACTTACTTATATGAATGAACATATGTACATATACATACGTATGTCTATATGTATGCCTTTACGTAGTATGAATGTCTGAGGTTTGAAAGTGAGTAATAAAAAAATCACTGCGAATGAATTACACAGTGCAACACACGCCAAGTTCAAAGTAGTCTTCTTTTCTAATGTAACGAATACTTATTTTATAAATGTGATCTGTTGTGATTTTATCGGATATTACTTTCTTAGATAAACGAAACTGTAGTTGGGTCATTAATAAGTAAATTTTTTCAAAGGATATGTTAAGAAATTGTGACTTTATTTTCACTATGATATTGAAAAAAAATTAAATCCATGCTTACTATCATTCTGGAAATCTCCGAGAATTCGTAATAGACTGAAGAAAAAATACTCAAATTTTCTTTAATCTATTACAAACATTTGACGACTTCCAGAACAGTAATAAGCCCTATTATACGAAATGAATTTAAATTGATAAATAGATAATAAAGAAATCGGATAAAACTTTATGAAACTTTAAAAATTCTTCAAAATTAACGAAACCACATTAACAAAATTACGAAGACCATTTTCAGAGAAGACTACTTTTATCGTGTAATTTGAAACTTCTTCGACTGTGCAAATTTTTTTTTTTTTTTTTTTTTTTTTTCTCATTCATTTGTTTATTGAATCTTCACAAAGTGAACTAACAATAAGTATTCAAATCTTAATACTAAATACATAAAATTAATTAAGTCCAGCCAATGCTAGACAAAAATGTTTTATTTTGCACGATCAATATCGGTGAAATCACCTATTTAACGTTCTGATGGTGGCAAGGGTGTCCCTCCTTCTCAACCGAGAGTGTCCTTCGAAATTAAGTATATTGCGTGCAAGACGATTTGGATGAAGTTCCAATTTATTGATATGCCTTGTTGCGTACTTTGAAAATTCGTCTTTTACAAGAGGAACACAGAGATCCTTATGAATTCGTGAGTTTTTTACGTACCATGGAGCTGCGGTAATTGTTCGAAGAATTTTGTTTTGTCGCCTTTGAATTTTTTCAACGTTTGAAGCGGAGGCGGTGCCCCATAGTTGAATTCCATAGCACCATATAGGCTTTAGAATTGCGTTGTATAATAAAAGTTTGCAATCCAGCTTCAATGTAGAATTTCTGCCCATAAGCCAATTCAGTTGAGCTGCTTTTAACTTTAACTGAGTAACTTTCGCATCTATGTGAGACTTCCACGTTAACCTACGGTCCAGGTGAATACCAAGGTACTTGACTTCATTTTGCTGCGGAATAGGTGAATTGTTGATTTGGATGGCTGAACATGTTTGTTTACGCAGCGTGAATGTAATGTGAGTACACTTTTGTTCATTAACTTTAATTTTCCAAAGTTTTAACCACATCTCTAATATTGAAATATACTCCTGCAAATTTCGCGAAGCTACTTGATGGCTTTCATGTACGCTGCAGAATGCTGTATCGTCTGCAAAAGTTGAAGTGTGGATTCCGGGTGTCGTTGGCATGTCAGAGGCATAAATCAAATATAAAGTAGGCCCCAGTATGCTGCCTTGGGGAACTCCTGCCTCGATTGGCTGAGTTGGGCTTATAAAGTCGCCTTCTCTGATAACAAACTTCCGCCCACATAAGTAGCTTTCCAGAAGCTTGTGTGTATTTGCAGGCAAGTTCAACTTTATTTTGTGTATCAAGCCCTCGTGCCACACTTTATCAAAAGCTTGAGAAATGTCAATGAATAGAGCTGAGCAATACTTCTTCTCCTCAAAGGTCTGTCTTATGACATTGACTAGTCTGTGCGTTTGTTCTATTGTGCTGTGTTTAGCCCGAAAGCCAAATTGGTGATCAGGGATGCATCCCACAGTGTTCAACATTGGACTCAACTTTGCCATTAACAATTTTTCGAACAGTTTTGAAATTGTTGGCAGTAGACTTATTGGTCTGTATGATTCTACTTTAGTGGGATCCTTCCCTGGTTTGGGTATCATAGTAATCATGGACACCTTCCACTCTGCAGGATAATACTCGAGACGTAAAATAGCGTTAAAAATAAAAAGAAGAATTCTTCTAGCTACACGAGGTAGCTGCTCAAGCATTTTACCAGTAATTTTATCAATACCTGGAGCTTTCCTGGGGTTTGTGTTACGAATAACATTTTCAACATCTTGAAAACTAAGTCTCAAAGGCACAGGCGGTCTAACAGCATATGGCGGAAATTCAGCAACATCATCCACTGTATCATTTGCAGTAAAAACGTTTTTCAAATGATTAACATACACTATCCCTTTTTCAGAATCGCTTCTTGCCCAATCTCCAGTTGAAGTTCGCAGAGGTGGCTTACCTACTACGGGTCTTTTCAGACCTTTTGTCGCTTTCCATAGAGAATAGTCGGTTTGAGGGGTACCATCAAGACCTTCCAGATAATTTTTAAGAGAAGCCATTCTTTGGATTTCGAGCAGATTTCTTAACTGAGCTATGCACTCTCGTAGCCTGCTTTTAAGCTGGGGAGACCTGCGAAGTTGCCACTCTCTTCTAACTCTTCTTTTTTCTGTTAGAAGTTGTTCAATTTCAAACGAATATGTTCTGTTGCTCACATTTCTGGATCTTATATGGCTAGTGGTGGCATGTTGTACGGCTAGATTAAGGTGTTCAGAAAATTCGTTAATCGACACATCAATATCCTCAGGCGTTCTCAAGGCAATGTTTTCCGTACAATGTGTACTCAAATATTTCTTATATTTTATCCAATTAACTCGAGTGACGGTCAACGCCAAGTCACAAAACGGGGAACCAACCCCCTGGGGGAACGAAACAGAAACTATAGTTGGTGAGTGATCTGAGGACAAGTCCAATGAAGGCTCCACTTGCATCCATTCTGAGGGAAAATTTTTTGTAACTCCAAAGTCTATAACGTCTGGGATCTTGCGTTGGTCTGACGGCCAATAAGTGGGGTGTCCACTTGAAATCACACCTAAGCCCATTTTGGTAACGGTGTCAAAAAGCACACGGCCTTTCGGGGTAATTAAACGTGATCCCCAAAAAGTGTGTTTAGCGTTATAGTCGCCAGCCGCTAAAAATCGAGGACCAAGTGATTTGAAAAAAATTGAATATTGTCTTTCTGTTATTGAAAATCGTGGTGGTGAGTAAATCGAGGATATAACAATTTTTTCATGAAAATAATTAAGGCATATATTTGTAGCTTGGAGATATTCCTCGCATGTCTCGTTCATTAAAAAGTGTTTAATTCTGGATTTTATTAGAATTGCCGATCCTCCGCAAGATCTTCCACGGGGATCTTTTGTGTCATACAGTATGTAGCCATTAATTTTGAAAAAACTGTTAGTTGTCAAATGGGTTTCAGCAATCATCATTATATCGATCTGCTTTTCCATAAGGAAGTGCTCAAGTTCATTTTTGTGTTGGCGGATGCCGTTTGCGTTCCAGAAACATATTTTTAACCAATTCATTTTTTTAAAATTGCCTGTAAAATAGTGGATTGCATTTTTAGCATTTCCTGCATCATGTTGGTCATAGAGACGGTAAAAGTGTTAATGGATTGAACAAGAGTCTGCAGAGTTGCCTCTAGGTTACTAAAATTTGGATCGGAAATTTGGGGCTTGGGTTGCTGGTTCAAGTTTTGGTCGGATTTAACCACGTTAGCATATGAAAATTGTTTGGTATTCTGCGTGTTTGTGAAGTTGGTTGGATGGCCTACCTGGGGAAAATTGTTTTTGCCAATGACATTTGGCTGCTGGGCTGCTGGAGAAACCGATGACTTATTTGTCATTGACCGCTTAAAATGAGTATAGACAGGGCAACCTCTATAATTTGCAGTGTGGTTACCTCCACAGTTACTGCATTTTTTAACACTTGCGTCGGCCTTTGGCTTATTGCACTGAGTTGTGCCGTGAAGTTCGCCACATACAACACAAACAGCGGGCAACTTACAGTAAGCCTTTGTGTGGCCAAATTCTTGGCAGTTTAGGCACTGAACGGGTCCTGAACGCTTATGTGGCTCCTCAACGGTAACCTTACGGTGCAAAAGATATTTGAGGTTATATATTGGGTGAATTTCACTCTTTTTTAGCAGAACATCCCCTGGTTCTAGTTCAACCCTAAACATGGGTTGAGGGGTCTTTTCACGGTTCCTGATGTTTACTACTGTTTTTATTTTAAAACCCTTATCTTCCAATCCGGTTTTTACATCATCAGTATCTACGCATGGGTCAATCCCTTTAATAACGACCTGAAGACCTTTGGCACTTTTGAGCTGGTAAGTGTAAAATGATCTTTTCTGTTTTTCTAAGACATCAGACAATTTTCGGTAGTCGTTTTCATGGTTTACCTGAATTTTTGTTTCATTGATGTTTCCGCGCTTAACTGATGTCACGTTGAAATTGTCCTTACCGATTACCGTAATAAGTTGTTTTACCAGCTCATTAGAAGTAGATTCTCTCAAATATATTGGTGGCGGTTTAAATGTTTTTTTTGCTGTATTTGGCTCATCAGTCTGGAGGATTGCAAATCTATTACTTTGCGTTGCTGTAGCGGTATTATCCTCTTTGGATATCTTTGGTTGTGATGATATCTGAGCGGATTTCGGGCTTCGCTGACGTTTAACCACGGTTACATACCTGTCCATGCCTACTTGTGTTTTCGGCTTATCTGCAATAACTGAACTGGTAGATGGTTTGTCTTCTGTTGTAACAACAATGTTTGGCGAACACGAACGCGTGCGTTTTTTATCTCTTAGAGACAGGAGATTGTCCAACGATTTTTTCAATGATTCCTCTTCAGAAATCCAGAGGTTTTTTCTAGTGGAGCTAAGCTCCCTCTCAGAATTGCATCTACTAGGTACACTCATGCAATTTTTTTTTTTTTATTTATATTTTTTTAAATTTAAAAGTATATAAAAATATTGTCATAAAGATTTTCGGTTTTGCAAGTTTTTTTTCCCACTGGGTAGGTAATCTTCACGCACAATAACAACAAAAACAATGCACTGCCACCGCACTTGTTTTATTGAAATTTATTTTATTGTTTAGTTAATGAAATGTAAGGAATTTATTTTCCCGTTGTTTTTTTTTTAAATAAGTGGTTATTGTTTTTGCAATTTAATACAATATATTATTGTTTTTGTATGTAAGTTTAAAAATATGTTAGCACAATGATTTTTGGTTTGTTTTTTTTTCCACTTTTTAAAACACGACTGTGCGGTTGAAGAATCACAGAGTGAATCGACTGTGCAAATTAAAAAGAAAAACAAAAAATATCAAATCCAAAACAAGAGCAGCACAAAAATATCGGTCTATTACTTTAAGAAAAAGCGTTAGAACTTATATGTCTTGATCTTTACTCCTACCATTGAGCGAAGATAGGTATCTCTAGCAAAGTTTAATCACTCTTCTTTTAGTAATTTATTTATAGTGAATAGTAGCTTTAAGAGTGGCATAAACAGCTCATTTTGTTTTCGCAGCATTCTAGATTTCTTCCCACCATATCTAATCTCTCTAATGTTCGCACCTGTTTGATCGTAGTTTCAACAGATTTATGTTTATATAGGGTGTTCCCAAGACTGAGAGTGCGTGCTCTGTGAAAATAACTGCATGTTACGTTTAGAAAGTTGTAATATTTTACCAAACAAATTTGTTATATAGGAACATCTCATGATTTTAACCCGGCATTTACACAGGCAAATGCAAGTTCGAAAAACTCAATACATTCAAACTTTTTACCAATACACATTTTTCTTACTTACAACTCAACTTACAATCAAATTCAATTGTAAGTGAATTTTAAATACTTACTGTAAGTAAAATGACATATAATAAATTTTCGACAGTGTTGTCGAAAATGAGTTTTAATTGAAATTGGTATTATTTATTAAAATAAAAATAATATTCATAGCTGATTTTTAGCATATTTATTTAAAAAGAAAAAATAAAGAAAGGACACAGCTATAGGACACAGTATAGTAACATATTTCAATGGCGGTATTAAACATACATAAAATGTTTTTTTTGGAAAAAAACATTTCATGCATCTATGTTTTTCTGAACTTTTCCAATTATGACAAAATGGCAATACTTGATCCATATTTTTTTTATCAAATATTATTTTAAATCAAAAATTTTTCATTAAATACAAAAAAAAATTATACGAACAATAAGTTGTTAAATTAATTTCGCTTTCACTTTTGTATATTTAATTTTTTACATACGGAATTAAAGTAACTTTTAATAGATTTTTACGCTGTGACGACATTTTAAATATGAACTTTTACTTGCCTGTGTAAACATAAAAGTAAGTTGCGAGACATTCGAGAATTTTTCAAACATTTTTGATAATAATATGTATACTGAACTTACTGTAAGCTATTTGTATGTGTAAACGCAGTGTTAGTTGTAACACTGCATTTACACATGCAAGTAACTTAGAGTAGGTTCAGTATACATATTAATGTCGGAAAAATTCTCGAATGTCTCGCAACTTACTGTTATGTTTACACAGGCAAGTACAAGTTCATTTTTAAAATGTCGTCACAGCGTAAAAACCATTTTTAAGTTTAGGTAAATTTAAGCCCAGAAACTGAGAAGCATTAAATTATACCCGTTTACAGCAAGCCACATATTTTAGATATAAGTCTAAAAATCTTTGGTTTCATAAAATCGTTGAGAATTTAATTCTAGATCAGATTTCAGTTTATTGCATAAATAGATAAAAATTTGGTGATTGAAAGCGTGTAAGATTAAACTATCTAAATATTAGCATAATACAAATCAAAATATTATGAATAGCTTGTTTTTTGTTTCATAGCTGTCTATATATCGATATTTCTTAGGAGCTATCCTAATTATCAAATTATTGAGAATTTTAAAAATCAAAATGCCTTCAAAATACAAAAATCAAGTTTTTTTTTATTTTTTACCTTTCTCAACTCTCTACTTTTCATTACTTTTCTACTGATGATTAGGGTAGCTCCTATAAAATGTCGACAGCTAGGATACAAAAAGCAAGCTATTTATAATTTTTTGATTTGCATCAAGTTAGATGCTAGGTATAGTGAATATACCTACCAGTATCATAATACTCATGATTAGAATGCAATATTCCGTGTGAACGAAAACAAATGAATGAATACACAACACAAGGCCAATAATAGCAATAACTCTTCAAGTTGAACATACAAACTGATTATACATTTAAATTTTTGTAGCAGACAAAATGTGTAAAATATACGAATACTTTAGTTTAGTCTTAGTTGTTAATATAATAATCCTTCAAGGAATTTATTATATTACCTTATTTACCTACAAACATATTGGTAGTACTATTTTCTGCGCTAATTTTTGCTAAATTTTTGTGTTTTTTTTTTCGTCTGCGTAAAACTTTGCATAAAAAAGCCGTCTGATTTTTTTTTGTGTGGCTATATGTAGTCACTGTTCAGATGTTGTTCTACAGTGGCATTCAACGAAATACACTAAAATTGTTGTAAAATATAGTATTTCCAACTTCATGCTGCTGCATGCATCACAATTACAAATTTGAGGATTCAGCTGTATGAAGGCACACAAAAATCGCCAGTGCAATCCGTTTTCTCATGTCACAACAGAACTATAATTATTGCATACCTCACGTTTTATTTCAAATTGACCGGATTTCCATTGAAACTGTACTGCATCTGTTTCAGATCAGATTTCGGATGTGATCTTTATTTATTAACTAGCATCGTAAATCGCTACCGTTTGATTTTTACAACAACTATAACCAGATGTTAGATTTTGATTTTTTTTTATATTATTAAAAACAGAGCATGTTGCAAGGCACCTCGGTGTGTTGTTAGCCCCCGAAAAAGACATGTACCACACAAACTAGCTTCGCCTTCCCACGGCTTTAGGTTTAAACCACAGCCAAAACGTTTCAGCCAAGGTAAGCACCTCAACCATGGTCAGCCCGGGGCTAAACTGCAAACACAACCACCCGGGGACATGCTGATTCCCACTCTGCCAATTTATACCCTTGGTAAGGGTTCCGTGTTTTTTGGCTCCCTGGAGTTTAGTTTGCTACAATAAACGAGGGTCTTCCGAAAAATAGAATGCCCAGGTTTGGTCTACGCCAAGGCTGTTCCCCGGGAGACCTAGCTAAATACAAGTATATACTTGTTTTATATTTTTATTTAAGAGTGCAATAAAAATTTAATTAAATAACAACGACTTCGCTAGCTTACTAAAGTTTCCCTAAAACATATAATAGCTGGTTTTTTATGTTTCATGTTATTTAAATAAATTTTTATTGAAATTTTAATCAAATAAAATATATGTACCTGTATTTAGCTAGTGCAGTTCTAGAACATTTAATACGTTCTAGAACGTAAATACGTAAGTACCTATTTTTTGACTGGTATTTCGGTAATCGGTTTTCACAAGTTCGAATTTTTCGTATATGAACATTAATTATTGTTTTAAAAATAAAGTTATCGATCAAAGATGATAAAACTTGGCATAAAAACAATTTATAAATAGGTTACTAATCAAACGTGTTTATCAAACCTATTATTATTATTATTGAACCTATTATTAGTATTTATTTGTTTTGCTTCACGGACTTGGATATTCCTTTTTATCTTATAAAGTTTGGCTTTAAAAAAATAATTCTTGGAAAATTCAACCTAATGAGGAATTATTAGAGAGAAAAAAAGAATAAATCAAAAACCGATACATGGCTGCTGCTAACCAATATTCAAGGCGGCCTTGGTGACAAGGATGCAAAGTTTATATAAAACTAAGCAAAAGCTTGTGGAATACATGTACGTATGTATATTGATTAAATAATAAGCAAAAATCATAAACCAACTTACTTAACATCACCTTCTGAAACAGAATCAGCAAAAGGTGGTACTTTTATTGTTTCCAGATTCCACAGGCTAATTGAAGTATGGAAACTTTGAGTGGTCACAACACCCAGAGGTCTAAAATTAAAAATTATATTGTGAAAATATCATTTAATATTTAGATATGCATTTTAAGCCCACCTGCTGCCAGTTGTGATTCCATTCTGGGTTTCTGCAAAAAGTTGTGCCTGAACTGTAGCTAGTCTGGCATACTGACGTACAACATTAGCACATTTAACCTGTAGATGAAAAACCGCCGTCATATACTCAAAATTTGGCAAGAACTTTTCAAGCAAACAAAATTTATGATAAACATTTTTTACAGCTCACAGTTAAAAAAAAGAAGAAAATCAATGATTGCACAACAATTGAATTTGTAAAAAAAATACTACCGAATATTTATTTAAAAACAATTGTCCAAGACTTTTTAAGCGATATGTAGTCACGTGAATTGTCATACGTATGTATGTTTAAATAAATTTAAGCAGTCTCCAGACTTCCATTTGAATTTTTTAATAACACTTCCACATTACATAATCCATTGGATGCTTTGCAATTGTCTTACTTTTCGCCTTTCGAAATTTTACACTTTTTAATGCACTATAATAAAATACGACCCCCCAATTGACACGCCCTCACTTTTGTTCGTTTCTTCAGGCAAAAAATGTCATCCAGTCAGCAACCATTTCGCCATTTACTTACTTCTTGGC
Organism: Thecocarcelia acutangulata; assembly: GCA_914767995.1. Taxonomy (NCBI): domain Eukaryota; kingdom Metazoa; phylum Arthropoda; class Insecta; order Diptera; family Tachinidae; genus Thecocarcelia; species Thecocarcelia acutangulata. The sequence goes on along the minus strand of OU612094.1, from coordinate 29,130,373 downwards.
TACGAGCTGCTTGCATTCCCAGATTCAGCACATTACGCGGCAAACGTCGCGATGTCATCGATATTATTCCGGACATTTTATTTCGTTCGTTTCTTTATTATTTTTTCTGTAAACAAATTTAGAAAATTTCCAAATTATCGTTTTTATCAAATTCTTGCACTTATTCCTTTAGGTCGACATGCGACCCACTAGCAGCACCAATGAATGTTCCGAAAGTGATGTGAGAGTAATATGCAATAAAAAAAATTTGACAATTTTTTCTACGAATTGTCAAAATGATACACGCACACACACACACACGATTTTCAATTTTTCAATGCAAGAGAGAAAATAACAAAAATACGTCAAATAGTACTAAAATCAAAAGTGCTGATAGGAAATTTAAAGAGTACATAAAAGTAACTTCTTAGGCCAAGTTTTCAGTTCGAAAATCAGTTTTTCACTACAAATTTGGACTAAACTTATATGCCCAAACTTCTTCATTTAAGTTTTTCTCAAGGTGTATTAACGTATACACGGTGGCAGCATTAGAGCAAAATTACAACAATACAACAAAAACAGGCATCTGGTAAGCTATGTTTATCAAAAATATTTGTAACTATTTTCACAATTATAAACTATGAATGTACCTTTTCATAATTATTTATTTGAATTATTTTTATGTTCACAAAATAATTTGTATATGTTTAATTCAGAATAAAACACTAAATTCACTTACAAAAATGTAAACAATACATTTGACGTAAATAGCTTACTATATTGCCAGTAGCAAAAAATTATCACATGCCGTAGTGCTGCCACCGTGTATACATTAATGCACCTTGGTTTTTCTCATATGGTTTTTGTGTGCTTGCATTTGCATTAGTGCAAAAAAAGTAAACAAAACACACATTGCCCGTAGAAGATATTTGAAAATTAGTAGCAAATCTTTGCACTAAACAGCAGCAAAATATGATATTTAATTAAAAATAACATCGCATGAAATATAATTATAAGTTTTTCTACGCCTTTAATAATTTTCTTTAAGAATTTCTCTATTCTTGTACTAACAAACAGCTGATCTATGGAAGACTTTCCATAATATTTGGATTTTAAGTAAAGCCGCCACACTTTCATCGCATTTAAATAAAAACAATTATTTACTCGTAAGACTGATAAACTGAACTTGCATTTAAATGCAACTTAAATTTAAATGAAAATTAATTAATTTTGTATTTAAATATGCAGTCAAAAACTTGGCCCAAGTTTCTGACGGCATAATTTTATACGTGTCAAAAGCACTGGAAACAAGAAAACATCTGCAAGTGGAAAGAACTTGAATTTTGTTCAGTTACGCTTACATGGTAATACAAGGGCTTAAATCTGTCATAAATTTATGTAGAATGACGAAATTTATATAATGTAAAATATCAGCAAAATATATTTAATAGAAGAAAAATCCGAATGCAGTTGATGAGCGGGAAGTTGGAATTTTTTTAACATTTTAGGAGGAGTTATTCTCATTAAACCATTTTTGAGTTTACTCGGGCTGGAAAATTAACGGAAGTAGTATTGGTCAAAATTTAATATTTATATTATATGATCTTGCTTATGTTTGTACTTTCTTGTTTTTGCGGGTAAAAGGTCTATATTTTCCTTACAAAAAGTATAACAATATTTATTTTCAATCAATATTTCAGTTAGCATTATCAGGCACATGGTAACATATTGAAAAATACTGCTAAATATTTTTTTTTTACAAAACAAATAAAGACGTAGCTGTAAAAATAAGAATTAATTGGACATAATTTTTCACTTGTTTGAATCTTCTTAAAAGTTAAGGGAGCAAAATTTTTTCTTTTCCTGTAGGGTTCTAAGTGCCACATAATTTTCTCAATGAATGAAAATGTTGCGCTTACAAGTATACGAGGTATATCATAAAAATTCTTACATATCAATACAACTATTTCAAGCTCTATTATCTAAAAACGAGCTATGTATAAAAAAGTACAAAATTAAATTAATTTGGGCGGTAAGAGAACTACATTTTTTTCTTCTAACAGGGTTCTAAATGTCACACATTTTTCACAGTACGTGAAATTAATGTACTTTTTTATATTTGAGCAAGAGATATTGATCGCGGCAATTATTGCTATAATTAAAAAATATAAATAATTCTTGGCGAAAGGCGGATTTGAACTTGAGCCAGACATTATAATATTAGAAATATTTATAATATTAGAAATATTCGATAAGTTCAACTATTTATCATTAATACTTAAATACATTACGTAAATATTTTATTTCCATTTTTTTAAATGTATTTGCAGTTTAAATTTACAAGATTCATACATACATATATATATATATATATATATATATATATATATATATATATATATATATATATATATATATATATATATATATATATATATATATATATATATATATATATATATATATATATATATATATATATATATATATATATATATATATATATATATATATATATATATATATATATATATATATATATATATATATATATATATATATATATATGGCATTCCGGCCAGCTCAAAGAGAAAAACTAAAGCAAAATATAATATGAAACTAAACGAAAACGTGAAAGAATAGATACAAAACATGGAAATAATTTATTCTTTCGCTTGAAAGAATAATATAGTTGATGTATGTATATTCATTCATGAATTATTCATGTCTATACTGAAGTTAATACAACCAATCACAAGCTATTGTATAGATTTTATCATGATTTAGTTTTTGCTACATTTCTTAATGTGTTAAACAAAATGTTCTCATCTGCTTATCTCTGATTATTTTCTTTCTTTTTTAACCAGCTGTGTTAAGAAATTACCGGAAAAACAGCAAAAAATATTGATGTCGTGCCCGGAAAGTAAAGAAACACACCTATTCATATGTTAAACTTTTTGATCATATAATTGAATATTCTCGCGACAAGCTTTATTATAAAATATGAAAGTATTTATTTTCTAATATTTCATTTGAATGGTGGTGGAACTTTTGTAACAACTACGAACAATTTGATAGCTTTGTATTCATTTACTGTCAAAAACAATGTAAAAATTAACTCTCTGGTAGTTGTAGCGAATTAACAGTTTTTTCTGACTCATGAATATGGAATCAAAAAAAATTTGTGGCAGATTTTCAAATTAATTTTACTATTTTGAACATTATTAAATTAAGTAATGCTGAAACATGCTAACAGGCAAATTCATACAAATTCCATACAAAATTTTACTAAAATGCATTTCAATTAGATTTTAATTTTTTATAAATATGAAAAGTATATTGTTGAAAAATGTTAAAAATAATGTTAATTGCTAAATGGAAAATTTGCTGCTAAATTAGAAAAATAGTGCTAAATTTGCCCGCAAAAATGCCAAATTGGCCACCCTGAGCATAATAAAAAATTACTTGTTCTAAAACGGAATTTTTCCCACCATGATATTACATGTTAGCAAACGTTTATCAACACTGGTTGGTTGTGTTCATGACACTGTTTTGATTTGTTTATTCAATTAAAACAGCTGGATTTTGTCGGTCAATCATTGACCATTACGAAACGTGAGCCATAAATATGACCATTTCTTAATATTGGACAGAATATAAAACAAATGCTTATTTGATTTTTAAAAACTAAATTCTAAAATTATGTCGGTACAATACCAAAGATTCTTAAAAGTACTCGAAAAGTGGCCAGTTGATAAAAACAAAGTTGGAAGGTAAATCATTGATAAATGTCCAAAAATACAGACACTAAAATAATTTAATTTATATATGTAAATTAACTCATTTCATTATACATACATATATTTATGAATGTTTATTTACTTTATCATCCATCTGCTTGCTACATTTTTAGTTGAAATTTTTCTTTTAATTTTCGTGTATATTTGAGATTGTCGAGAGAAGTTTTACGGAATAATTAATCTGGTGGAATTGCTTTCTAGAAATTAATCGTTTCGTGCACTTATCGGCATACATACATATGTATGCATTTACATATCTGATATAAGAATTTTAACCATCATTGATCAGTTGTTTTTTTAACTTGTTGTTAATCAGTTGTTTTTTAAAATTTTCTGTGATTTTTGTGGTTTCCAGAGATTTGTGTTTGAGTTTTGCTGTTCATCTTATAAGAAAGAAAAACATGTCTTCGAAATATGCTTATCAACTTGAACAGCTTATTTTTAGTGCTGACCAGGAGTAAGTTTTTTAGTTTTACAAAATACTTTCTAGTTTTTTAGTTAAAATCCATTTTCTTCAAATATTTTTTTAAAAGCACATGGCTCTTGAAACATTACAAATTTTAAAACAAACATTACATACATACATATGTACCTATGTACGAGTATGTAAGTTGATATGAAATTTAAAAAAAGTATTCAATTATAACTATGAATTCATTCCTATTGCATCCCCTATTGTTTTAATAGTACATATAAAACAATTTTACTTATACATATGTATGTATACACATACATACGTACTTAGTCCGACGTTAATACAGGTTTCTGTCTGGTTTTTACACATACATTCTATGTACATACATATGTAGGATTGAAGCATATGACTTCATTTAATTTCATTTCTTAAATGTATATTAAAAAAAAAAAAAGATTTGTATAATTTAATATAGGTACATATCTACCGATATGTATTGTTTACATATAGATATATGTACGTAGGTATGTATACATTTTTTGATCTTGTTTTTGTTTAATAGATTCATATTTTGCCTGGATCTTGGTTAGCTTATATAAAATGTTTTAACAATCTTTGTTTTCTTCCATATTTCGGCAAAAAAAAAAATGTTAGCATCTTCAGGAATATCATATTTTTCCTATTGGGGCCCGTCCCAACGGAGGCTGCGTTCTGCTGTGGCGGTCCTGACTGGACATTGCCACATAGGGACGCAGGCGAGGATGTTTTTTGCTTCCATTTATTGATTTCTGTAGAAGTTGCAGAAATGAGGAGGAGGTAGAGGTCGTTAAGCACTTCCTCTGTCGGTGTCTAGCACTTTATTATATACGGGCTTTGTGTCTAGGCAGAGAGATGCTGCATGATTTGTTTTTTATTGTTCTAGGTGCGAATTTCGAAATAATTTAACAAAAAGTTGCAGAGTTTCATGTAATAATAAAATTAGGTGATATTTATGGGACACGAATGAAATATACTCAATATTTTGAGTTTATTTCATACAAATTATCTAGACGTATCTGTGATTCCTGTCCCGTAAACACCACATTAATCATGCTAATTATAATTTTACAATTCTTGGAAAATTCTTAATAGATTAAATGGAAAATATTAGCTTTATTTAATCTATTACAAACTCTGGAAAATGGCGTAAACAATAATAACCCGCAATATTATACAAATAAAAACTAAAATATCTCATCGTCAATCTCAGCTTAACACTTTTTTAGTTATAATCAATTCACTTATTACTTCAATCATCAATCTGCACTTGTAAAATTATTTAATTAACTTATTATATACTTCCTTCATAATCTTATCCAGGGACAGTAAAAGTCATACAAGTTACATACTATACCAGTTATATATTAACTTTTGTTTATTTGAATTGGAATAAGGTGATGTTTCCACATCACAAGCAAGTGACTTGGCAATAAATTTTATATAAATGGGGCTGTTCTGCAAATCACTTTTCGTGAAAGTGATTTGAAATCACAAAAAAAGGTGTTGTGCACACAAAATATTTTTGATTTTTGTGATTTTAAATCGGTTAGCTAACTTGCAATCAATTTGAAATCACATCCCAATTTTGCACACTCTTTATTATGAATTTCATAATTTATTACATTAATAAATAACTAAATGAGTTTTCCATTGATTATTTAAGTAAAATCATTTATTTTATACGAAATAATTCATTAAATTAAGAAAAAACTAGATACGCTCGTTTTGTTTCAAAATTTGTTGTATTATTTTGTGATTTGCTTTATTGGTGTATTTAATTTTACCTTTTATATTATTAGAAGGAATTAACCTTATTTTACAAACAATACCGCGAATAAAAAAATTCAACCTGAAAATAAAAACATCAGTAAATTGAACCAAAAAACAGCAGTTTTTTGTGCTTTAGAAGAGTGTAAATCACATAAAAAATCACAAAAAATTGTGATTTGCAGAACAGGCACAAATCACATTTGTGATTTTAAAACGGCATGTGCTTTGAAATCACGTGATTTTTAGAACAGGCCTGAAAATCACAAAATTTTTTGATTGATTTCTATACAAATATTTCGTACAAGTCACTCACTTGTGTTGTGGAAACATCACTTAAGTGTGTTTTATACGATGTTAACACATCACAAGTAAGTGACTTATCAAGAAATTTTATATGAAAATTACTCAATTTTTTGAGTGATTTCTTTAGGAATATTGTATTTTAAACAACTTGCTTACTTGTGTTGTGGAAACATCACATAAATCTTTGTTTTTGAAATGTTTTTCAAGCAAAAATAAAAAATTGCTTAAATCTTTGATATATGTATGTAGTTTTGTTTGATCAAAGTAAACTATTATTTTCAAAAGTGAAAAATTTGCGGTCATATTCATAAATATATTTTATGTTTACTTAAGGCTTATTTGACATATTTGCATTCAAAGTTGTCAAATAAGCCTTTAATAAACATACAAACTTTTTGTATGACTACTCGTATAGTCGCTAGTCTGTAATTTGTGTTGTGAAAAATATTCTCCCATGCACCAAAAGGTGTCATCGTCGTTACACCACGACAACATCAAAAATCTCGCCCTTGCGCCCATCTACGACTAGTAATTGCCTATTCTTTGTCAACGTGTAAATAAATGCCAATTTTTTACACTAACTTCATGTGATTATGATGAGCGGCTCTAGGAATAAGGCTGATTATTAGAACATATTGCTTTTTAATTCTCATTGGCTTTCTAAAGACAATTGAACGCAAATTTGAATTCGATTTTTATACATTTGTACATCGGGTTTTTAGTTCAAGTTTTTTCTTTCTTAAGTTTTTCTTAATTAAGGACTTTTTTGCAATACAAATTTGCTGTGATGAATAATTTTTGATTGAAGACGACAAGAAAAACAATAATCAAATTTGCAGCTGGGGAACAACTAGCTGTTTCGTAGTCGCTACACTACTCATTACCACCCATTCGGATTTGAACTCGGGTCATGATTTTCATGAACTGCTGCCTTCACCACTCAGCCTCCGAGCCATTGAATTATTCTCTATCTATATTCATCCCATATTGAATCACATATGCATTTTATTAATTGTATTGTAAGAAATCCTTCTTAAGAAAAACTTAAGAAAGGAAAAACTTGAACTAAAAACCCGATGTACAAATGTACAGAAATCTAATTTAAAAAACATAAAAAGTTCAACAAAAATTCAATAAATAAATTTGAATATTTGAATGCATTTTAGAGGTTTCCAAGTCTAGTTCTAGTTTTAGCACCTATGAAATGTCGAATATAGACAGCCAGAAGCCACACAATAAACAGCTGTACTTTTATAAAACCATTCATAAATTTTCTTGTCGTATTTCAATCAATCAAATAGGTGAATATGAAACTTAACAACAACATTTTCTTCTGTATACTTTTCTGTCTTACTCGTATATATTATTTTCTGTCCCTGAGTTAACTTCATGCCCATCCTTTTTTACTAATGCGAATTTTACGTTTTTTAATCAAAATAAATTTATATACATACATACTTTCATCAATAGGGATCTTGGTGAACAGATACGAAAACAGATAAAAACTCTTGCGGATCCTGTTGGTTTAAACCAGGAATCTACGGAATCAATAACCAAACAAATTGATTCTCTGGAAAGATTGGCCAATAATACATACGGACGTAAATATCAGCGTGTTTTTACATCCACAGCGACCGGTTTAACTGCAGAGCAGTGTAATCAAGTCTTGTCTTCTGAATTTTTGCAATATTTGAAAGATAATAAAAAATACTTTTCGTAATAAAATAAACTAAAAGAAAATGTGGTGCAAACAATTATTAAAATCATATTGTACAGTGAGCTCGGTCCAGGCAACTAAGGCACCTCATATACCCGTATTGTGTCAAGAGGCCATTAGTTATTTAAAACCAGCTTCGCAGCAAATATTTATCGACATGACATTTGGTGCTGGCGGTCATACCAGCCAACTCCTGGAAAAACATCAGGACATAAAAGTCTATGCATTAGATCGTGATCCAGTAGCTTATGATCTGGCAAAAACTATGAGCTCTAAATATCCGGACAGATTAATACCCTTGTTAGGAAAGTTTTCCGATTTACCTTGCCTCTTAAAAGAACACCAGGTGGGTCGCCATAGTGTAGATGGTATTCTATTTGATTTTGGTTGTTCTTCTATGCAATTTGATGAGGCAAATCGTGGATTTTCAATATCGAAAAATGGACCCTTAGATATGCGCATGGATCGTGGTTTGACTAAAGATACCGATCAAATAACTGCTGCTGATGTTCTAGCCCGGGCCGAAGAAACCGATCTTGTGAGAATTTTAAGAGTTTATGGTGAAGAAAAGGCTGCCAAAAAGATTGCCAGAGCTATTGTCGAAGCCCGAAATGCTTTTCACAAAATCGAAACAACCAAACAATTAGCTGATCTAGTAGCTTCATGCATAAGTGAAACACCTTTTAGATTGGATCAAATGCAACGTCCCACTCATGTGGCCACAAAAACATTTCAAGCTTTACGTATTTTTGTCAACAATGAATTGAACGAAATCAATTACGGCATGATATTGGCAAATGAGTATCTTAAGCCTGAAGGACGTTTAGTTACTATTACGTTTCATTCCTTAGAGGATACAATTGTGAAGCGCCATCTCAATGGCAACGTTGTTCAAGGTCTGGCTAATGCATTACCTCTTAAGTATTGCAGCCATGATGTAACGCACGGTAAAGATATAATTGAATCATTTGTCTCTACCAAATGGAAACAGTTACATAAACATGTAATTGTGCCCGATGATGAGGAAATCATGAGCAATAGTCGAAGCCGTTCAGCTAAACTGAGAGCAGCCATCAAACTAAAATAAAGAGCTCGCTGTGCAAAAATAATTGAGTTAAATTTTTCATTTTAGTTTTAAGTAAACTTTGTTAAAACAATTAAGTTTTTTATTCGCTATTTAAGCTTCTAACATTTATACCAGTAAAAAATTATAAATAGCTTGTTTTCTATGTTTCCCAGCTATCTATATGTCGACATTTCATAGGAACTACCCTAATCATCAGTAGACTATGGAAAACATAAAAAACAAGCTGTTTATAATTTTTTGATTAATATCAATTTATCTTTCAAAAATTTCCAAAGTCTACTGATGATTAGGGTAGTTTCTATGAAATGTCGACATATAGATAGCTGGGAAACATAGAAAACAAGCTATTTATAATTTTTTACTGTAAACTTTGTTAATTTAAAATAAAACATTCAAATAAAAATTAAACAGAGGTAGAATTTTAATTTTAACTATACATACTGCTTAATATATTGTTTTATGTGCAATATTAAATTTCAAATACGAGTATACATTGTTGGTCAATATATTTCAAACAAAAAATCATTGCTTAATAATACAAACAACAGAAAATATTAACTTTTTTAATTACATCTAAACTCTAGTGTCAAAAGTTATAACAACACATAAGAGCACAAAAAATGAGCCGTTATTTATACCGGGGAGAGGGATATTGGTCTCTTCTGCGGGCAACCCTTTTCAGCGTGCAGAAAAAGAATAAAGCTCCACACGCTGGAATATGCCCAAGAAAAGTGGCTCACAGAGTCTACATGTCTTTAATAAGCATATTACTTTTAAGAGAACAAAGAAGCTCTTAAAACTATCCAGATCCCACTTGAGAGTTACAGTGGCAGTCATCACTGGACATAACCCGTTTGGTAGGGGACTGGGCTTGCCCTACAACGACTTTTGCAGAAGTAGTTAAGGTATCTAGGCGAACGGAGCTTTAATTACCTATCATGTCTAGACTCGGTTAACCTGACCGTGCTATCCTCATTCATAAGGAGTAGCGGATGGCTAGTACAATAGCCATCCGCTATATACCTACACCCTTTTCTCCTCTATCTTTTTACCTATCCTTAACACAGGCAAACTCAAAGAGACCAAATTTAGGACCCAAGTGAGTTGGATAACCGCAGGATACACTGGGGGTCCAGCGGCCTGCCTACCTAATCTTATACCGGGTGTCCGCCGGAAAGGTATACTACTTTGTTTTGCCGCCATTTTGGTAAACATTCTTCTTAACAGTTCATATTTGGCGGTCGTGCAGTAAACACGGGGCAAATTTATTATAGAAAAATTGCAATAAACCAACATGTTTTAATCGCTAAAACATTTTATCAAAAACAATCATCGATTACTGTGACGATGAGAAAGTTACGCGAATTTTTCGGGAGAAACAACGTGCCAACAAATCGCACTGTTTATCATGTAGAACCTGGTCTGCAAAGAACAACTTTGGCCACAATTTTGCACAAGGATTTGTATTTGTTTCCATTTGAGATTCAGTTGACACAAGAGCTTCTTACACAAGACCATTTACGCCGCCGTACATAAATATGTCAATATGATGCTACAGCTCGTCCATGACAACACCGATTTTCATAAAAAAATCATAATGAGTGACGAGGCATAAATAACAGAGGTCACCGCATACGATATCGAAATAGTTGTCGTATCGAATAACATTACGATACATCTAGATTACGGCAAATGATACATATGGGTAAATCCCTGGTGTTGAACGTGACATTCGTATGTGTTGAAAACCAAAAAAAAAGAGTAATTTTAGGTTCGATTTAATCTTAAATTGAAGCTAATAGCGAACACTGTAATTTATATTAAAGTTAATAGCAAATGGAATCTCGAATAAAACAGAAAATTTAAAGATAAGCAGTGGTTCGAACGTGACAAAAGTAGAAGCAGTTTTCGCGTTCGCAATTTCGTTTTGCAATTATTTTCAGAGTTTTATCTAACAATAATGTTACTTTAAAATGTTGTGGTTTGACTGCAAAGGCTCGTGTTTTGTATACTTTGCTTACCTATATTTTCTGTTGATACATGTCATGTCGAACGTGACATTTTTTCCACAATAATTCGAACATTATAATATTACTATATTTTCACTAAATTTATTCTTAAAAGAAATAGATATTATTCATATACTTAAAGTATAAAGTGAATATGCAGTTCTCGCTGCTTTTTTTTATCCCCGTCATGTGAAAATGAGTGCAGTTTTTCGATACCCAGAGTGTTTATAATTTAAAAAAAGTGCAAAAAATTATTGTCGGAAATGAGAAATTGCATTTGTGCAGTAAAAAAAAAACAAATTATGGCTAAATTGATTTAATTAATAAAATTTCAGTATTTTTCTATTATAGTATCGTAAAAAAAAATTTTTTAACAACTTTTAATTTTTTGGCCACGGTGGACGTTTTTCTGGGTTTGCCCATATCGGATCGTAATTTAAACAAAATGTAATAGATTGAAGACCATACGTTTCCTAAAAGTACGAATACAAAAAATAAATCCTTTAACTCTTTTATATTATTGCAATACAATTTATTCGATAACGTAAGCCATCATACTAAAATGAAAAATTTCGATAATTTTGCTCGATATCGTATACGGTGATTTGGCCCCAGGCTTCTAAATGTGGAATTTTTAGTGCCTTTAAATAATTGAACCGGAGTGTATGATTTAATTCACATTAACGGCCCTGTTACACTATCCTACACGATTGTGCAGTCGGTCTACTAAATAAAACATGTGTGTTGAAAAGGAAGTAAATATGCAACTGCCTGGCAGAGTTTTTCGGGCATGTTCTGACACTCGCATGACATTTGCGATTGTGAGTTGAACTCGCATGAAAGGTGTTCTGTAAATCGCAATCGCCAGACTCTTGGCGAGTTCAAATCACAAGAGTATAACAAAGTGAACTGATGAATTAACACTAAACCTTAAACAAATAATAAAATGAAGTAAGTATATATTAAATTAAATTTGTTTTACATAAATTTTAATTTATAGAATTTCTGTTGAACTTTATAATTTTTAAATTAAATTTTTGATTTGTACATATGGATTTTAGTTCAAGTTTTTCCTTTCTTAAGTTTCTTCTTAAGAAGGATTTATTGCAATACAAATATGCTGTGATCAATAATTTTTGATTGAAGAAGACAAACAAAAATAATAATCAAATTTGTAGCTGGGGACCAACTAGCTGTTTCATAGTCGCTACACTACTCGTCACCATCCACGGGTAATGACGTATCATATTTGTTTTCTTTGTACTAGAATAAAAACTAGATGAGTTTTCACACAATTTTTGCTAAATCTATGTAATTTAAAAAATGTTCTTAAAACGCGAGCTTTTTTACATTCAATTTTTGATTATATTTTGTATCGAGTTTTCTCAGAGATCGCACTATACAAGTTGTAATAGATGGGGTCTCATCAAACGAGTTCAAGATTAATTCAGGGATACCGCAAGGCTCCGTTCTTTCTCCTACCCTATTCCTTATTTTCCTATATGACCTGCTATGCCAAACTTCTAACCCTATCCACTCCTTCGCGGATGACAGCAGCATTTGCCATTCGTACTCTTTGAGTTATAGGCCCAGCCTATCAGAGATCGCTGCCAAGAGGCTAAATATGAACGATTCATTGAACAATGATCTTCTATTAATCTCCGAGTGGGGTCGTAAAAACAGAGTCTCCTTTAACGTTCGTAAGACCCAATAATGTTTATTAACACACAAACAAACGACCACAGATGCTGCTTTATCTGTACTCATGGATGGTATAAATATTGAGCAATCGGAAGCTCTTAATGTTCTTGGAATGAAGATACAGTGTGATGTTCGCTGGACTGAACACATTTTTCATGTCTCTAAAGAAGCATTGAAGTGCCTAGGGTTTCTAAAACGGTGTAAGATGTACTTCACTCCATCTTATCTCCTTACTATTTATACCACCTATATACGACCAAAAATGGAATACAACTCTCATGTTTGGGCCAGTGCAACAAAATCAATTTTGGGGTTACTCGACCGTGTGCAGGAGATGGCGAAGCAGCTTATCGGTGACAGTAGGGTATCTAATTCTATTGACTCACTGGGGCATCGACGCTGTGTGGGGTGCGTTCTATCGTTACTACAATGGATTTTTCTCTGACGAGATTAGACCTTGTTCCTAAAACTCGCACATTTTTACGTAGCATGCGTGCATCGTTCAGAGGTCATCCATTTGTGGTCGATTGCCCGAGAAATCGTACTACGCATTACAGAGAGAATTCGTTTTTCAGCCGTACGCTCCGCCTGTGGAATAAGTTACCTGCTGACGTGTTTCCTGTCTGTTATAACGTTGAAAGGTTCAAGTCAAATGTTCACAAATACTACTCCTTTTTTTCTTCCTTCTCACAACCTATTTTCCTAGTTCTGGTACAATGCACTGCATATGAGTACTGGTCCAAGTTAAAAAAAAAACGTCAAAATGCATAATATGAATGGTGCTGGCATTTTCAATTTATTTTTTAGTTAATTTGCTTTGGTAAAACATTCAAATTGTGTCAACTCGCAAGCAAAACGCGTGAGTCGCAGAACATACCGGTTTGAAAATTTTCATAACACGATGGTTTCTCTGCGATCAGTGTTCTATATATTGTGAAAAATATGAGAAATTAAATTAATGTAAAATTATTTTTAAATTATTTCAATCATACTTGTATAATAGCGTGGACTACAACGCCAATTTGAAGCGATTTTGCAAATTCGGCCAGACTTTTAAAACATTTTGCTGTGAATAAATCGTACGATCGTGTAGGATAGTGTATCAGGGTCTTAGGTAACTAGTGAATTCGATATTTTTCTTTTTTAAATACTAAAATGATTTGGGGATTTTATCTGCTGCTTATATTTTGGCTATTTTTAGTCGGATCACGTAAATTTTTTACCAATAATGTGTTGGAAGATCATCTTTCAAAATTTACAAAAAAAAAAAAATCGATTTGATACAAAAACAAGTTAGGGCGTTTCTATATTAAGATAACGATATTTAGTATGCATTACTTATGTGCATTGTAGGTAATTACTTTTTTGTGTTGATTGAAAGTTTTGACTCAAAAAAAGTCTCATTTAATCTCATCGAAAGATGATGATTTGCTTATCAATCTAAACTGATGAGTAGTAACAACAATATTTTGTGGGCAAGTCGTTAAATATTTTTCCAGACTTCATTGACCCCTAAACGTGGAATGATAATCTCTGCCTGAAATTGATATTCAAAAAATTGGTCTTCGTTAACAATTTTATTCAAATTCTATGATTAATCTTCAATTGATTTTGGTGGGTAACGGGTCGAAAAAAAATTACAAAACAAAAAATAAAGAAATTATTCAATACATAAGTATGTATAATTTTGAATATAATAATATTTTTTAAACAGTGTTGACGTTTCTCCAACTGCAGCGAACATGTCGGGAGCCAAATTAATATCGGGCACACAAGTGGCAAAGTGAGTTGAAAAAACCAAAATATTTTTTTATTATAAAAATAAATATTTCTAAGTGTTTCATTTATTTCTACAACCCCTTAGTGAGATACGACAATCTTTGAAACAACAAGTTTTAGAATGGAAAAATAATTTACCGAATTTTGCTCCCGGTTTGCGTATTGTACAAGTTGGCGGTCGTGAAGATTCTAATGTTTATATACGCATGAAAATTAAGGCTGCGAATGAAATCGGTATTGTTGTGGAGCATGTTCAACTGCCGAGATCCATAACTGAAATAGAATTGCTAGATAAGGTATGTATGTATACAAGTGCTCAGAAAGATTGCATAGCCAGCACAAAGAGAAAAAAATTGGTACAATTTACGTGAAAGAAAAATATTTGTTAAATGGTATTATGACAAATTTTGCATAGAAAATAAATTCTAAAATGGTATCTTATTTGTTGACATAGAAAACTGAAAGTAAAGGCGTCATTAGTTTTTACTTTCTGTTGTCGTTATGCAACGTTCATTTCTGTAGCAAATATTTTACAATTATTTTTTCCGTGAAAATATTCAGCAGTTTTTTACAGTAGAGCACAAATAAAAGAAAAACATTGGAATGAAGAAGAAAATATGTACTTAAATATTATCTTGTATGAAAGAACAAAAAAAAATTAATAATTTTAAAATACAATTTTTTCCTTAATTGATAAACATGTATTAAGTTTCGAAAAATTTTTAATTGAAACAAATTTTTTTTAGCTTTTCACAAAAAAAAATTTATATATATTTTTTTTGTTGTAACATTTTTTATTTATTGAATCTTCAAAATGAACTAACAATAAGTATTCAAATCTTAATACTAAATTTAAAATTAAAAAGATGTGCTTTATACTTAAGTCCGGCCAATGCTAGACAAAAAGTTTTATTTTGCGGGAGCTATTGCGGTAAAATCACCTATTGAGCAATCTGATGGTGGCAATGGTATCCCTTCTTCTAAGCCGAGTGTGACCGCCAAAATTAAGAATATTGCGCGCAAGAGGGTTTGTATGAAGTTCCAGTTTACTAACATACCTTGTCGCGTACTTAGAAAATTCCTCTTTTACCAGCAGAACACTCAGATCTTTATGAATTCGTGAATTTTTTGCATGGAGCTGTAGTAATCGTTCGAAGAATTTTGTTTTGTCGCCTTTGGATTTTTTCAATGTTTGACGCTGAGGCGGTGCCCCATAACTGAATTCCGTAATACCATATAGGTTTTAGAATTGCATTGTATAGCAGAAGTTTGCAATCCAACTTCAATGTCGAGTTTCTGCCCATAAGCCAATTTAGTTGCGCTGCTTTTAGTTTCAACTGAGTGAATTTTGCTTCAATGTGAGACTTCCACGTTAGCCTACGGTCGAGGTGTATACCAAGGTACTTGATTTCATTGTGCTGCGGAATAGGTGAGCTGTTTATTTGGATAGGTGCACATGTTTGCTTACGCAGTGTGAATGTGACATGAGTACATTTTTGTTCATTAACTTTGATTTTCCAAAGTTTTAGCCATTTCTCTAATATTGAAATGTATTCCTGTAAATTTCGTGAAGCTAATTGGTGGTTTTCATGAAGGCTCAAAAACGCTGTGTCATCTGCAAAGGTTGAAGTGTGGATTCCGGATGTCGTTGGCATGTCAGAGGCGTAAATCAAGTATAAAGTAGGCCCCATTATGCTGCCTTGGGGAACACCTGTCTCGATTGGCTGAGCTGGGCTTATAAAATCGAATTCTCCTATGCATTTGAATAAAAAATTAATGTTTTCATACCTGAAAAAAGTAAAACATACAACTATCTGGCCGTTACTCAGCGTTGAATTCTATTTTCAACAGATTAGTCCGCAACAGAACAGAACGAAAAAAGGAAAAACAAACCATATACATATAGTTTATATTGAACAGAAACAAAACAGCTGATTCAGAACGGAAAAGAACGTACAAACTAATTCTGGCTTAATGGTGGCATTACTAACTGTATAATTACGAAGCTACCTACGTAGGAAAAAAACATATTTTTTCAAAAACCATTTATGTCTAAACATCATATCGCTCCTTTATTGCAACATAGTCATAACTAAAAAATAGCTTGTTTCGAGAAAAACACATTTCAAATTTTTAGTTTCCACACAAGTATTAGTAAAACTTTTTAGAAAATATCTCCTAAAGGAAACATTTTAAAAGTAATGCCCCATATTCCAAGAGGCGTTATCGTTGTCACATCAAGACGACATTAAAAAATACTTGGTTATACATTCGTCTTTGACAACATTTATCTATTCTTTGATAGACCTGTGATATTTCCTAGACCTAAGCGATAGATAGAGGCTGTCGGCAACACTTAAGTGGTTTTGGCAACGAGTAAATAAATGAAACAATGTTTGTGTCGCCTTCATGTGACGACGATGACGCCTAATAGAATATGGGGTAATTTGAATTTTTGGCACAATAAAAAAGGTAGTATTGTTAACAATTCTGCATTGTTAACTCGAAAAGGTAATTTTTTGAGATATGACTATGCCTTTAACTAATTTTTAAGCAAAAACTTTTTTGAATTTCGAAGTTTTCTGATTACATTTTCAGTTTCATATGTATGTAAACATAAAACAGCTGCTTATTTAATTCTAGTCCGAACTTGTCTTCACGTGCCATCGACTTGAACATGACATGAACATAAATTTGGCAGAGCAAATGTAAAAATAAGTTCATGTTCTTGATGTGGCGTATAAGTATGTTCGGATTTATCTTATCAAAGTGTTCAGTTCGCCGCCATTTTGTGTAGTTTTGTTCGTGATGGCTAACTTCATGGCGAACATCAATGCTCAGCCATGTGCTCGAGTATGGATGTCAGAGCATGAACGAAACAGGGACATAAGCGGTCCACATTAGCCATTTGCGATGTTCGCCATGATGCTCATACCATGTTCGTGACTAATGGAGACCCCCAGTTAGCCAAAGAAAAAGTTCGGGGTAATTTGTACAGGAAACGAAAAAAAAAATACTCTCTCATTTTCTCTCAAAATTGCACAAAAATTGTTACGTGGAACGCTTTTGGGCTACTTTGGACTAGTTCGGACTGTTTCGTTATTCACGTGGAACACACCTTATGTATATTTCTATAGAAATTAAAAAAAGTGAATAGTTACCTAGTTTTAAATTAAAGCTGAGTTTTTTTTTCTCGAGCACGTAAAATTTTAGCTTTTCGAGTATGTTTTAATATGCATCAAAATTTTTAACAAACCGTAATATAAACAATTAAGTTTTTTATTCGCTATTTAAGCTTCTAACATTTACACCAGTAAAAAATTATAAATAGCTTGTTTTCTATGTTTTCCAGCTATCTATATGTCGACATTTCATAGGAACTACCCTAATCATCAGTAGACTTTGGAAATTTTTGAAAGATATTCTCAAACATTCAACTTTATATCCCAACAATCCAAATAAATTGCTGAGAATTTAAAATTTTAGAAATTTTTGAAAGATATTCTCAAACATTCAACTTTATATCCCAACAATCCAAATAAATTGCTGAGAATTTAAAATTTATTTGGATTGTTGGGATATAAAGTTGAATGTTTGAGAATATCTTTCAAAAATTTCCAAAGTCTACTGATGATTAGGGTGGTTCCTATGAAATGTCGACATATAGACAGCTGGGAAACATAGAAAACAAGCTATTTATAATTTTTTACTGGTGTAAATGTTAGAAGCTTAAATAGCGAATAAAAAACTTAATTGTTTGAATTTTTGTTCTCTGCTTTGCGATACTTTCAAAAAGCAAATCGTAGCAACCAACGGTTGTTCATTTGTTTGAAAGGTGTAAAGAAATGTTAGAGACGTTTATAAATAGAAAAGCTTGTTTTTTGTGTTTTGACGGATATTATTAGAGCATTTTTCTTTTTAAATTCTCAGCAATTTATTTTGTTTGAGAATATCTTTCAAAAATTTCCAAAGTCTACTGATGATTAGGGTAGTTCCTATGAAATGTCGACATATACATAGATAGCTGGGAAACATAGAAAACAAGCTTTTTATAATTTTTTAAACCGTAATATAAATAACCTAAATAAAAGCTTTTTATTTTAACTTTTTAAATTTAAAGCTTCATTTTTTGTCTAATTTTTAATTGTAGATCAACTATCTCAACCACGATCCCAAAGTTCATGGCATTATTGTGCAAATGCCTTTAGATTGTGAAAACAAAATCGATTCTCATAAAGTAACTGATGCCGTGTGTCCTGAAAAAGATGTTGATGGCTTGCACACCATGAATGAGGGACGAGTTTCAATAGGTGATTTAAGCGGTTTTATGCCTTGTACACCCTGGGGCTGTATAGAATTGATTAAACGTTCCGGCATAGAAATAACTGGTGCTAATGCAGTAGTTTTGGGTCGTAGCAAAATTGTGGGTACACCGGCAGCGGAGCTGTTAAAGTGGCACAATGCCACCGTAACTGTTTGTCACTCAAAGACAAGGAATATTGCTGATATTGTAAGTGCGATAATAAAAATAATCTTAATATGAAGCAAAATATAAAGTTTAAATACTTTTCAGTGCCGCACAGCTGATATATTAGTTGTGGGTATTGGTGTGCCAGAGATGGTTAAGGGATCTTGGATAAAACCCGGCGCTGTGGTTATTGATTGTGGTATTAATGTAAAACCAGGTAAGAAGCAATGTGGTTAATTGAATTATTTCAAATTCTGATTAGAACATGATACGCAAATAACGGGTGTCCGCCGGGAAGGTATACTACTCGCAGTAATTCCTGGCTCTATGCGATTTTGCACCCAGAGAACTTTATAATCATGGTTTTTCTTGAGTTAATTCAGTACAAAAATGTTTGTCTGTTTTAAAGAATAACGAAAAATTCAATAATGATTAAAAACCATGTTCATTCTGCTGCACACATCAAATTCTGATTATGAGCAGAATGAACAAAAGCATTTTATGAACAAGTTCGCTCAGGCAAGACATGGGCTTGCAGAAAATTCATCGTGTCCAAACGCTCTTATTCTTATGAACTCATACAACATGTTTGAACAGAACATCTGTGTGGATTAAGTAATATAATATGCCAACAATGCAAAGTATATGGACAAGTTAAGCTTTCTCGTTGCCCTCAAAAGGTAACAAATCCAACAAAACACTCTTTGTAGACTTCATGGAATGCATTCAAACACACAATTAAATACAACATTTGATAAGCTTTCTCGTTGCCCTCAAAAGGTAACAAATCCAACAAAACTCTCTTTGTAGATTTCATGGAATGCATTCAAACACACATGGACAAGTTTGATCATTTGTAAAAAAGGCTTAGATGAGTGCAAGTGACTCAAAATTCTCTGCAGTGTTGGGCTTGCAGTAAATTCATTGTGCCCAAACGCTCTTACTCTTATGAACTCATACAACATGTTTGAACAGAACGTCTGTGTGGATTAAGTAATATAATATGGCAACAATGCAAAGTACATGGACAAGTTAAGCTTTCTCGTTGCACTCAAAAGGTAACAAATCCAACAAAACACTCTTTGTAGACTTCATGGAATGCATTCAAACACACATGGACAAGTTTGATCATTTGCAAAAAAGGCTTAGATGAGTGCAAGTGACTCAAAACGCTCTGCAGTGTTGGGCTTGCAGTAAATTCATTGTGTCCAAACGCTCTTATTCTTATGAACTCATACAGCATGTTTGAACAAATCATCTGTGTGGATTAAGTACATGGACAAGTTTGATCATTTGCAAAAAAGGCTTAGATGAGTGCAAGTGACTCAAAACGCTCTGCAGTGTTAATTTATAAACCATTAAGTCAATTGAACGGCACTCGAATCAAACACAAAAACTTTTTTACTCGTAGCATACGTAAACCGAAAAATATTATTTATCTGAATTTATTATTAATCAGGGTTCTAACTGAGAAAAAATACAGTGCTCATCATCAAACTTTTAATGTTTGTTGAGTACGGAAAAAATAGTCCATATTTAAAAAATAATAATTCAAACTTAATTTCTGATAAAGAAACGTTCTATTTTTTAATTACACAGAGCCGTTGGTTTTTTCTTCAAGAATACAATTTTCTTTTTCTTGGAGAAAAAAAAAACCTGTTTTGTTTATAAAACCGTTGCTTATCTGTTTTTCGCTTTTGACCTTTCCTGATATTTAGTTTTGTTTTGAAATCTATTATCACTAATATTTCGTCATTTTTTTTTTTTTTAGATTGAGATTTCAACGCGTAAACATATGAAAATTATTGATAACATAAATAAATCTCTCTTTTAGATGCCACCAAAAAAAGTAACAGCCGCTTAGTGGGTGATGTTGATTTTGAGGAAGCTAAACTGGTGGCTTCAGCTATAACTCCTGTACCTGGTGGTGTTGGGCCGATGACTGTGGCCATGCTAATGCAAAATACTGTACGTTCAGCTTTCAAAGCGGCTGAAAATTTGTTAAAGAAAACTTGGAACTTGTCACCATTGACCTTAAGACCTGTGAGACCAGTACCTAGGTAAATATACATAAATACATACATATATTGTCTGAAAGTTTACTATTATAAAATAAATTTGTTGAATTTTATTTTTACTTTTAGCGATATTGTTATTGCTCGTGCTCAAAATCCTAAAAATATTTCATTGTTAGCCAAAGAAATCGGCTTAATAGGAAATGAAGTTTCTTTGTATGGCAATAAAAAAGCCAAGATTGCTCTAAGTGTATTGAAACGTTTGCAGCCAAGAGGAGAGGGTTATTATGTAGTTGTTGCCGGGTAAGTATTAATTAAGTGACTAAAGTAAAAGTTTGAAATTAAATTTAAATAAGTACTAGAGAAAACCAACTGTTGGGGCCAGATTCCGCAACGATAATTTTTTTTACCAGTGAACACTCAAAGTTAAATTCGTCAACAAGGGCCAAATTCCAGAACGACGAATTTTGAATTGTTCACCAATTTCAGTGCTCACTTTTCATTTTTGAGCCCGCAATGGTGAGAATGAATAATTTTGACATATAAAGTGCACACTTAATAATAATTTTTTCACCCAAAAATCTTCGGTGAATTTTTGTTTTTTGTAAGATTTTTGAACTTGAAAAAAATAAACAAAAGGATTATGTATGTATATTAAAATTATCTATTTAACAATTTGTGTGCTACAGTTAATTTGACAAATCAGCATATCATTCAGCCTGAAGAAACACATTCAGCGCAATGAAATTCATTGTTTCTTACGGAATCGCTTTTTATTGAAAAGAGAACACTGTGTCTGTCAGTGAATTTTATTTTTAGTATTCACTGGTAAAAGTAAAATCATAGTTGCGGAATCTGGCGCCAGGAGTAGTGTTCGCTTTTCAATAAAAAGGGATTCTGTGAGAATCAATGAATTTTATTACGCTGAATGTTTTTGTTCGTCATGGCAGAATGATGAGCTACGAAAGTTTTCTAATAGAAATTTTAATTCACGTAATACTAGTGTTTATTTTTTCAACTTCAAAATATTTTACAAAAATTAAAACTCACCGCGGAATTTTTAGTGAAAAAATTATTCCTAATTGCTCACTGTAATTGTCAAACTTATTCATTCTCACCATTGTGAATACAAAAATTAAAAGTGAACACTGAAATTGGTGAACATACAAATATTCATCGTTACGGAATTTAGCCCCTGAACTAAAAAAAAAACATAATTTCTTATTACTTTACTGTTAAATTTACTCTCATAAAACAAATGATCCCTGCAGCATTACACATCTTTTTGAAAAATTAATTAAAATACATTTATTACTTTCCCATGCCCAAAGTCCAGACAACTTTAAATAAAACTATTTTGATTTTTGTTTTATTAAATAAAATTTATTGCCAAATATTAGGTGTGTTTCTTTACTTTCCGGGCAAGTTTCGGGCAAAAGAGAGCATGCATGAGTTACTCTCAAATACAGATAAAATTTACCTAAAGTACGGGAACGCAAAAAGCCAAATTTCTAGCCCAAAAAGAAACATATGCTGTGTTTTGATATGGCAAAAAAAATTGTCACTTAGTTTTACGAAAAAATACTGTGATATTTTTCACTTTTTAGCTTTTAAGGTCTTTTGTACATTCCTGTGTATTTAATTTTTATATAAAAACACTGAAATGATTTGTATACGAGTTGATTCAAATGAACTTTGTTTCTTTGCTATTGTTTATTTTTCGAACAGCTGATTGCTTAATTACTTGCCCAAACTAGCCCGAAGAAAAAGTACGGGCTGTTTAGTGCAAGAAGAGGAAGCATACTATTCTCTCAAAAGCGCTCTCATTTGCCCAATTTTAAAGTACGGGAACGCTTTTCGTGCAAATTGGGATCCCGCGGGATCCCAAAGTAGAGTAAAGAAACACACCTATTTTTATATTGGATATTTCCATACACCGTGCTCGGTGCAAGGTGAATTCATTGCTAGGTGAACGTGACAGCTCAGGTGATTATTTTTTGCTCCTCTCGTTTTTTCCAACAAGACTGTCAAATTTTTTTTCTTTTGTTTACAAACATTTTCGCGCCATTTTAATCTAAAGGTTTTTTGTATGATTTAGTGCAATTTCAAGAAATTTGTGTGAATTTAAAAGTGAAAAACTAATATAATCTGTGATTATAATTACAATCAATTATAAAAGTTTATATTTAACGTTTATATAAAATTTTTTTCCATCTGGACAATCTTAGGTGAATTTAGATTTTGACAATCACGATATGTTTTACAATAACAAAATACATAGTACTGAATTCGCCTTCCCGCTTGCATTCACCTGTATAAATTCGCCTTGGTTCGGCGTTCTTCTTCAGGAAAAATAAAACTATACAAAGATCTGCTGCGCTCTCAATTTCACCAGTTATGAATTGGCCTTGAGTAAAATATTTACGGCCAATTTAATAATCTCACCAGCGTGTTTGCATTCCTAATCCAAGCGAAATAAATTTGGCGCTATTTAAATTTGTGTATATGTTCGTTATCAACTACTTTTGACAGCTGAAGTGTGAACTTTTTACAGAATCAAAATACCTGTTGTTTTTTTTATTGTTGTAGCGAAGCGGCTACTTTGTTTTTTTTATCATGAACTCAATCAAAATACATAAAAATATACGAAGGAATAATAATGTGGTAGAGAAAACCAAATTGAATCGAATGCGAGTGACTAGCTTTCTTTCGCCTTAATTTTCTTTCGAAATTAGTAAACTGGCTGTTACTTTGTCTTAAGTTGTGTCAGTTATAGTAACATAAGCTTCACTATACTTAATTTACGAGTGCGGATTGATATTGAAGGTACCTAAGTAGGAACAATATTTTTCTTCACAAACCATTTACTTCTCAACATAGTCTCCTTTTAGCTCAATACACTTAGTAACCAACTTTTTTATAGCATCTTAATAATACAATTTTGGGAACCCCTCAAAACCCCCACTTTGATTAATGTATTGCATTGATATTGCTGGAATCATGTGTGCTGGCATGATTGCGATTGCTCCGGCTGTGTCTCGCCGAGTGGGCGTATTTCTTGCTGGCCAATCTGGCTGCAGGCAGCTACAATAACAAAAAAATATACATTCCAGCCTTTTTCAATAATTGAGCCAAATCAAACTAATTTATGAGGCCCAAAAGTGAATGCTGAAAAAAGTAAAAAGCAACACAACTCTATCGAAAAAGAACCTTCTCACCTTGTTATCACGCCGCCTCGTCACCAAACATGCGGCCAACTGTTGTTGTTGACGGCCATGCCGGCCCACCCTCTGAAACCCGGGTAGATTTCACCAGTATGGTTTCCCGGTGCTTTGTTTTTATACGGAATTCCTCCCTAGATTGGTTCAGCTGCACTTTGCCCGTTATCATTTCTTCGTTTGAGATGAATCTTTTCCCTGCAAGCCATTTTTTTAAGTCTGGCAAGTCACTAGAAGCTAAAAAATGTGGAGTGTAAGGTGGATGATGAGCCAATTCGAAGTGTATTTCACGTAATTTTAGCATCTTATTTAATGCTGTATGAACCGGTGCGTTGTCTTGACGAAAGATCACTTTTTTCTTCTTTAAATGTCAACGTATTTCCTTGATTGTATCAATCAATTGATCCAATAATGCACGATAATACCTTGCTGTGATTGTGGATCCTTTATCAAGATAATCGGTGAGCAATATTCCATGTTCATCACAAAATATAGTGGCCATAGTCTTGCCAGCCGATTTCACTGTCTTTGCTTTCTTCGGAGCACTTCCACCAGGTTCCAGCCATTGTTTTGATTGATTTTTGGTTTCATGTGTGTTGTAGGGGATACACGTTTCATCAACAGTTATTAATCGACGCTAAAAATCAACAGGATTACGCTTTATCATGTCCAAACACCGCTGTGAAAATGGTCTGTCGAACTCGTTTTTGTTCGACACTGAGCAAACGCGGCACCCATTTTGCCGATAGCTTTTTAATATGCAAATGTTCATATGATATGTACGTTCATATGATATGTTTACCATTTCGACAGTCTCACGTAACTTGACTCGGCGATCATTCATAACGATTTCAAGGACTTTCTTGATACGAGTATTTTCTTCAGGTATTGTTTCAGTGCTTGTTCGGCCGCGCTTAAATTCAGCAATCCAATATTTCACCATGTAATCTGACGGAGCAAACTCGCCGTAATGTTTATAGAGCTTTTCTTTTGTCTCTTTCGCCGTTTTCTCTTTCAAATAATAGTAATACTGCACGAAATCCACTTTTTTCCATTTTTCAAGAAACACAAAAGTTGCTTACATCAAACGCTCTATAACAAATAAACTAGTCGATGAATTTGGGTGATATTTTAACAGCTTACGTTTGAAAGATCGCAGTTATAAAAAAAATAAATAAATTTTTGTGCTTGCGCCATCTAGCGCCAACTACCTTCAATATCAATCCGCCCTCGTACAAACATACATACACATATATTTTACTACAATTATTACTTTTTCTTCTTTAAAGTATAACACCCACTCCTCTGGGCGAAGGCAAAAGTACAACCACCATCGGCTTGGTGCAAGCTCTAGCTGCGCATAAAAATCGCAATGCTATTGCTTGTATGCGTCAGCCTTCACAGGGCCCAACTTTTGGCATTAAAGGTGGTGCTGCCGGCGGGGGTTATGCCCAGGTAATACCCATGGAAGAGTTTAATCTCCATCTTACTGGTGATATTCATGCAATTACAGCAGCCAATAATTTGTTGGCTGCCCAATTGGATACACGTATTTTTCATGAAAATACCCAAAAGGATCAAGCCCTCTACGATCGTTTGGTGCCACGAATTAAAGGTGAAAGAAAATTCTCAAAAATCCAGCTAAGACGTTTGCGACGTTTGGGTATCACTAATACCGATCCAGATTCCCTGACAATGGAAGAAATGGCGAAATTTGCACGTTTAGACATTGATCCTGATACCATAATGTGGGAACGAGTGGTTGATATAAATGATCGTTATTTAAGACAAATAACTATTGGCGAATCGCCTACTGAAAAGGGTTTCACACGTACTACTTCGTATTCCATTTCAGTGGCAAGTGAAATTATGGCCGTTTTAGCTTTAGCTCGCAATATGGAAGACATGAAGCATAGATTAGCCAAGATGGTAGTAGCTTTTGATCGTAAAGGTCATCCTGTAATTGCAGATGATTTGGGCGTTACTGGAGCCTTAGCGGTTTTGCTTAAAGATGCCTTGGAACCCAATTTAATGCAGACACTGGAAGGTACACCCGTTATGGTGCATACCGGTCCATTCGCTAACATTGCGCATGGCTGTTCGTCAATTGTTGCTGATGAGATTGCTTTAAAGTTGGTAGGTGATGAGGGTTTTGTTTGCACTGAAGCCGGCTTCGGTTCCGATATTGGCATGGAGAAATTCTGCAACATTAAATGCCGTTCCTTAGGGCGTAATCCTAATGCAGTTGTCTTGGTGGCTACTGTAAGAGCTTTAAAAATGCATGGAGGTGGTGCTCCAGTTACACCCGGTGCTCCTCTGCATAAAGAATACATGGAAGAAAATTTGGAGTTGTTGGAAAAAGGCTTACCCAATTTACTGCAGCATATTTCTAATGGCTGTGCCTTCAACTTGCCCGTCGTAGTGGCTATAAACTCTCACAGGTGAGTAGAACTTATATCTCTAAATATATCGATTACATCAATCATTAGTTTAAAAATCAACTTTTTTAAGTTAAATACTAGTTTTCTTCATTTTGCGATGTTTTAATTTTCTCTGCTGTAATATGAGTTATACAATTTTTTCAACTGTTCTTCGCCTATGAATAAGAATTGGAAAGGGAAACCCAAAATTGTAGCTATATTGGAACTAAATACAATAGAAAATTCAGTTTTTAGTCTTTTAATCGCGCAAATAATCTTCACGGCTGTTCATGCACGAAAGACGTCCGCAGGCAAATTGTTCCACAGACGAATCGTACGGCTGCAAAACGAATTCTCTGGATAAGCTCTAAACGATGTTCGTGTATTACGTATAAATATGTGAGTTTTGGGGACAAGATCCCTAATATCATCAGAGCAAAATTCATTGTAGTATCGATAAAACAGAGTAACGCATCCCACAATGCGATGAAGCCCCAATGAGGCAATAGAATTGGATACTCTACTGTTACGCATAAGCTTATTCGCTGTCTCTTGCACTCGGTGGAGTAACCCCAAAATAGACTTTGAAGGCACCGGCCGAAACATGAAAGTTGTATTCCATTTTTGGTGGGATGTAGGTGGTATAAATTGTAAATAATCGGATAAAAATATCGAGCCACTGGAATGCTTCTTTAGAGACATGGAAAATGTGTTCAGTCCAGCGAATATCACACTGAATATTCATTCCAAAAACATCAAAGAGCATCTGCTACCTCAATATTTGTACCATCCTTGAGTACCGATGGGGCATGCGTTTGTGAATTAATAAACAACACTGGGTTTTACGAGCGTTGCAGTCAACTCTCTTCTTCTGACCTCATTCGGAGATTAAAAGAAGATTATTACTCAATGAATCATTAATATTTTGCCTCTTGGCATTAATATAGGACAGCTTGAATCTATAACTGAATGAGTACGAATAACAAATCTGGATTCTCCTACAGATGCTCGTACTCGCTCTACGTTTTCCGGTTTCCTCAATGTTTTAAGAAGCCCGGACCATTGGTTTGATAATATAGATCCAGCTATCTTGAACTCCTGGATCCAGTGTTTAGTGGTCTTAATCGTTGCAGAATGAGTCCTATATCGCAAACATTAACATGATAACAAAATTTGCGTTTAGCTCCGTTCGCAGTTTCGTTACGATAGTATTAGCGTACGAAAAATGCACGTTGTTCTCCGCTGAAGGACGCGATGACACGAAATCCCTAAAGGCCTGTCTCTAGTTTCGTAGCCCCCACGCTCTGATGCTATCATCTATTCAAAGGCTAAGAGACTTACGGACCAACCTGTATGTAATATTATTCAATCGGCAATTCGTTTTCTTTTTAAATTCTCAATAATTTATTTGGATTGTTGGGATATAAAGTTGAATGTTTGAGAATATCTTTCAAAAAATTTGTAAGTCTACTGATGATTAGGGTAGCTCCTATGAAATGTAATGTCGACATAGGCTGAGGTGATTTTGATGAAATTTTCTGGGAATCTTCAGAAAATTCAGGCGGGTAGCACTGATTATTGATTTCTGGTCTGCGAGCGGAGGAGCGTAGCAAAATCCAATTTTCATATTGCACCACCAATGACATACACAGAGAGGGGTTTTATTTAAAGGGAGTAGATTTCTTTAAAAGCTCAATTTAAATCGTGTGGTACCGGGTCAGCTAGTAGTGAATAAAACTCAATTGTTTGAATTAGTCAATAAAAAATTTGCCTTTTGAAAATTAAGTTTTTGTATGAGGACCACCCTAATGATGGAAGATAGAAGCTAGGAGTGTTCTACAAAAATGTTGGCTCTTAAAAAGTAATGGCACCTTTAGGAGCCCTCTAGTTAGGTTGGTTGTAAAAAGCTAATATTTTGTATGGGAGACCTGCTTGGTCATTTGGGGGGTAGATATGTTCACAAGATATGTAGAGGGAAAATTATTAGTGGGGGGTTGATTTTACATTTTATCACTCTAAAAGCGACTCAGAGACGGTTCTGTGGATTTTCTGCCGTTTTGCCTTACGTTTGAGCCCAATGCAGAGTCATTTATCTCCATCCTATTGTGCTAATTTTTCGGCTTATGCATTTTTTTTTTTATCATACCCAACAAAATAAGAAGTTGCAGCGTATCCAAATCCAAAAATCTGCAATATGTAAAAAATGTAAAATTCTCTGATAAAATAAACTAAATGCAATTTCAGTTCTGATACTGCTGCCGAGCATGATTTGATCAAATCTGCTGCCCTTAAAGCTGGAGCATTTGCCGCTGTTGTTTGTACTCACTGGAGAGATGGTGGTTCTGGTGCTCTAGAATTGGCCGAAGCAGTAATCAATGCCTGTAAAAAACCCGAAAACTTCAAGTTCCTTTACAAGGCTGAGATGCCGTTGTTAGACAAGATGAATACGATTGCACAAAAAATGTATGGAGCTGCCAAAGTGGAACTAACGCCTAAAGCACAAAGTGATATGGAAAAGTTAACTGAAGCCGTAAGTTTGTTGATTTTTCTTCTATTTTGTTTTGACAAAATTGTATTTTTTAGGGCTTTGGCCACTTACCCATTTGTATGTCGAAAGTATCGGGCTCCCTAACTGGAGATGCAGCCATAAAGGGTGCTCCCAAAGGTTTCACTTTAACTGTCAACAATATGTATGTCTCGGCAGGCGCTGGTTTTGTGGTGGCCATGTGTGGTGAAATAACTAAAATGCCGGGCTTGCCCACCCGTCCCTGTATCTACGATATTGACCTAAATACAGAAACAGGTGAAATCGAGGGTCTATTTTAATTCACATACATCTTTTACTCTATAAGCAGACATTTAGACAAAATTTTTTATATATCTGATAAAATTGCTCATTTTTATTTTAATTAGTAGGAGTTTAAAAAGTGTTTTAGGAATTAATTTTAATCTTAATGTAAATAAATTTTTTAAATTGTTTTTATTTTTTTATAACTTTAGCAGCGTTTAGTGCTGAAATCTGTTTCTAAATTGTTTGTCTTGTCTTTGCTGTTGAAGAACTCATTGTTAAGAATTTTATGATCAAAATTGGCAGCGGCGGGTTTACTGCTGCTATTCAGACATTTCATATTATTCATTTCAAATAAAGGATCATCATGTAGATCCCGAAAGTCATCTTCATCATCATCCTCCGAAGCAGAGCTGTGTTCAAATGAATAATTTTCTTATTACTAAATAGACTTAAAACATATTTCTCTTAATCTCACCTGGTTTCATTATCATACACACTTCCTTTTTGCTTTAGGTCATTAGTTTCTTTTTTATACATCGGATTGGATCCTTCTACCGAAAAGATATTCATTGAGGGTCCTGCTAACCTGTTGAGATTTGATGCTATCGAACCAAATTCTGCTGGTTCAAAAGCTTTCAGTTGGCTTTTAAGTTTTCTCATTTTCACTACATATAAAACAGTCATGATGGCCGCCAAACAGCCAAATGCCACATTTAAACCTGCTAAAGTAGTTATCAACCAGTTTTCTGCAAAAGATGTTGGAGCTTCCGCTTCAAAATGCGGTATGTCATTTAAAATCAAATTGTGTACTTGTAGCGTATTTTGTAAACGTGATATAAAGGCTAAATCATTAGATCTTCTTTGTATGTCGTATGCTTCCACGGCTTCGTTGTTGTTTATAAAATGGGCCGTTACTTCCGTGATAAAGGCTATTGAGGATTTTGATGAAGTTTGACGCAACATCTGTATGCGGGTGTTGGTAACATCTTCTATGGAATCGATATTACAGATTTCGTAACCGTATATCTCTTGGAATTGTTCACGCAGCTGGAATTATAAAGTTGTATTGTTTAGTGCTTTGCAAACTCGTAATATAAGCACGAAAAAAAAAATCAAATTTTACTGCTGCATAGAGTCCCAAAGATCGAACGATAATCGGGAAGACCAAAATATTAAAATACTAATACTGAAAAATCTCTTCGCGCTTTTATTGTATGCAAGTAAGACACCACCTTTTCTATAATTTTAAAAGGCAAATGTCTTAGTTCAAGTTTTATGCGAATGCTGGGGACTAAGAAACTTGGCTCAGAGACAAATCTTCTTCAACTTCCACTTCAGAAGCTGGTGTTTCCTAAAAATTGCCTGCTATAGTTCTAAATTTATTTTCTTGTTGTATGGAAACAATGGATGTTAGTAAAGATAGGGGTTATCCCTTGGTCCATCATAAAAAATTGTAAAGCTTATTGAAGCTTTCCAGCTTCAAATAGTCTTTCAGTTTCAAATAGGGTCGTTCTAGAACAGGGGTGCCCAAAAGTTCTTTATGGAAGAGCAAACACCATTTAAGGAAAAACTATTTTTAATTAATATTTTTTGTTGTAAAAAGCAAAACATGTTTACAAAAACAAGATTCACACTGATAACCGCTGTCGTCAATGTTTACCAGCAAAGCTTGCGAAAGTGTTGTTGCTTTGCTCTTGCGCGTAGAGTGAAGAACGGCGAAAAATATATAGGACAAAGTTGTTTGTGTATTTTTCATTGTTACTGCTGAGTGCTGTGTATTAAAGAGCACAGCCCTATAGCTTAAGCGCATAGGGCTTGGGCACTTCTGTTCTAGAGCATGGCTTTGTTTTAAAGGTTACAAAATCATTTTACTTGAGCTACTTCTATCTCGTAATAGTATAATTGTAATGATCCTCTCCTATATATTCTAACCCTAGGCCGTCAAATATTTTAATTCTGGTGAGTATCTTTCTCCCAGGACATCTGGACTACGTACTATACCATTGTACTATTGTGTCATAAGAATTTTTATTGGAAACTTAAGTAAAACTTTAACGAAATAGGCCATGAACGGTAGCGAACACAGTAGCTACAGTCCATCTTGAAGATAGGCAAGTTGTCATAGTGCAATTACAAAAAATTTTGCTATTTCAACTCAAAAGCAAACGATGAAGTGATCTTGAGTAATTTATTAAAAAAGATTTCATACGTCCATATCATGCTGAGATCGATTTCAATAATAAAAGTAACATATTGACGTTTCAAATACCATTATTGGCACAAAAGCTGAAATGTACAATTTTATATTGACCTCCTAAATTAAATGAAATCTTGGTTTGACTTTAATCGTGAAGACATTAATAAGGTGCAAATAATTACTCCTTATAAAGTTTTATCTAAAGAAGATTTGTCTATATTGCCCCTAATTTTAAAATGTTCCAACCTTGTTGATTGTAATCCTGATATCATTATTACACAGTGGAATTTGTTGCGCTTAATAGAAATGAAATTTTCCAAATTTTTTTTTGGGACCAAAGGCTTTTTATTTTGGGACCAAAAATTAAAAATCATAATTAAAAAACCAGATCCGATACTTACTAATTTTTCGTTTGCTCTTATCGCTTGTATATCGCTAAGAAATACAAATTTTACCCGGTTCAATTCAGAAACAATGTAGATTTTTACAGTAGCCTGATCGGCATGATGAGCTGAATCCAAGGCTTCTATCTCGAAATTCACGTAACCTTTCATTTCATTGGTGACATAAGTATTTAATTGTAAAGTTCCGTTAATCGAGTCTAATGTTAAAAACTGATCGCAATTTTTAACTAAATTTTTACCGTGTGTTTCGTATGATAATTTGGAAATTTTGTAAGCAATAGTATCGTTTAGATCAAGATCCTCGGCCTGAAATAAAACAAAATTGTTAAATAATAAATAGAAAAAAAAACGGCTGAATAAAACTCAATTGTTTGAATTTTTGTTTTCTGCTTTTCGATACTTTCAAAAACCAGATCGTAGCAACAGACGGTTGTCCATTTGTTTGAAAGGTGTCAAGGTGCATTAACATTAATAATTGCACCATGAAAGATGTAAAGAAAAGTAGTATACAATACCAAAGAAAGAAACGAACAGCCTATTCGACGATATGGAATGAATAGGTTTTTTGACCTTAATATATGGCAATGGAATAAGTTTTTTGACCTTAAAAATAATGACGAACGTTTACGAAACGACATCATGAGCCAGGCAGTATATATTTTAATTGAATTTTGACATATCGTTCGCATAGATTAAAGTTAGAAAAAACCCAAATCAATTCTCTTTCGCCTTGAATGCGAATGAACTTATCCTTGCGACATCGGCGATCTGGCTGTAAATAAAAAAGTACATACACAAAAGTGTAAAAATGCATACTATTCTTTCGTAAAATTAAATGACAATTTTTGTTGCCGCATCAAAACACAGCCTATTTTTCTTTTTGGGCTAGAAAATTTTGGTAAATGTTATCTCCCTTTGAGAAAAACTTATGCTTGCTCTCATTTGCACGAAGAGAGTAAAGAAACACACCTATTATTGTTCGCAAAAGAGAGAATATACTCTCACACTTTTGCAAACTTTTACATAACTGTTTACAAAAGAGAGAAAAATTTTTTATATAATACAAGGCGAATTCATTTTTAGGTGGATGCATCGGCGAATTCAGGCGAATTCGGTTAATATGGTGGCACTTCCTCTGTCAAGTTTTGTTTACCTTTTTCGGCGCCATTTAAATTTTTGTACATGTTCTTTATCAATTACTTTTGACAGCTGAAGTGTGAATTCGCCTTTTTGCACAAACAAAATACCTGTTGGTTTTTTTTATTGTTGCTTTGTTGTAGCTAGGTAGACGCTAGTTTTTTGTATCATGATATAATAGAAACACAAACAAGGCGAATTCATACCATATTGCAAGAGCAATAAATACAACACTACACAAAATAAATCTTTTTTAAAGGTCAAGGGAAAAATATAAACACAAAAAGAAATTAAAAAATATATATATCGTAGAGCTTCGAAAGGTGCAAATGGCCAGCCAGATTTGGAGGATTCTGGATGATATCTGGCGCTCAAGATATAATACGAAACTTAAAAAATTGTTTTAAATTTACGTTTTTCAAATTTCTATTAAAAACAGTTTTCAATGAAAGAAAAAACTTACAGCCTGTTCGACGATATCGAATTAAAATGTATGTGAAAGAAAGCTAGTAACTCACATTCGAATCAATTTGGATTTGTCTATGTCACTATTGTTCGTTCGCATGAACTTTTGTGTTTTAATTGAATTTTGACACATCGTTCGCATAAAGTTAGAAAAAACCCAAACCAAATTTCTTTCGCCTAGAGTGCGAATGAGCTTATCCTGGCTGTTAAAGTCTCAGATCATACAGTTTGAAAAGGTGAAAATGGCCAGCCAGATTGGGGAGGATTCTGGATGATATCTGACACTCAATATACAATACAAAATTAAAAAAATTTTTTAAAATGGTTTTTCCAACTTTGTTTGAATTATACCATTGACATCTGAAACAGATTAAAATTAAAAAAAAGTTATCAGCTGCGCTGTCAATTTCACTTGTTATGAATTCGCCTTGAACACAAAGCAAAATACACAGTTATTTTGTTATTTTTCTTTGTTTGACAGTTCACAACACAAAGCAGCAATAAAAAAAACCTTGTTGTGTTTTTATTGCTGGCTTGTTATAGTTTTGCTTGATTCGATACTGGTATACCGGCTATTCAAACATGAATATTAAATTCAATAGACATGAAACGCCATTGAAACAACATTGTTATTACCTTGATTACAATCACAACTATTTATTGAAAATCAATATTTCTAGAGTCTGTCTTACAATATTGATGTACGTCAAATCTCGTTTTTTCATTGAGTATATTTACAGGCTTTATCAACCTGTGATGTGCTATAAATTATGCGTTGACAATGTTTTCTTTCTGTAACTATTTAGTAACTTACCTTAACTGTCAATATATTTCTCCCTAGTGAATCTTTAGTTGTTAATCCAGCGGCATATAATTTTTGAACAAATTTTGGTGCATTATCATTGACATCGTTCACGGTTATATTCACAGCCAAAGTATAATTAATACTATTAGGATTTGTTATAATACCTAGCTCGTTATTGGAAACTTTAATGCGTATGCTAAGTTCTTGTTTGGCCTCACGGTCCAAAGTAGTGTTTAATTTTAAAATACCGTATTCAGAGTTCAGAACAAATAGCTTGGCTTCATTGGGATTAAAGGTATCTAAAAATATTTAAATATTTACATAATGCAAAGTTTAAACAAATTTTTAAATAAGCTTTATTTGACCTTCTATGAAATAAAACAATTTGAAAGTTTCATCAGAATCATCGACACCCTCATTTTTTGGATCGTACGCCTGAGGTATTAAGCGTTCTTCCAAAAGACCTTGTTCATTTTCTGAAATTTTTTTGTCGTTTAATTAATTGAGAGAAAAATACAGAGAGAGAGAGAGAGAGAGAGAGAGAAACATACCAGTAAAGTTCGTTTTAAATGTATTCTGCAAAAAAATTGGATTACCCAACATGTCTATAAACACAATTTTAAGATTTCTTATTTCCGCAGAAGCACTTCCACCACCATCAATGGCACGCAAGTTGATCTGAAAATGGAAAAGCAGAAATGAATTAATAAGAACTAATGTCTCGGTTATCGATGCACTCATAGAAAAAAGCATCTTCATTTTGATGACGACAGGTCATCAGAACTGTGACATCAATAGTATGTAAAAAGTCAACAGTGTTATGAAAATTAACATCAATCTCAATCACAAAAGTCATCACACAATTTTGTCATATATTGAGTATCATCAGTGCTACAACTGTGGTGACATCAATTCAATGATACATTTTATTAATAGTTAAAATTCATTCATTTGTCAAAATTGATTATAAAAAAAGCCTAAATAGTGTTTTAATATTTTCTATTTATTGTTGAAAAGGCATTAGGTTGTTAAAATTATTATTTTTAAATTTAAATTCATTTTTATGAAGTAGAAAAAAATGCATCATATTAATGACATTTAGTCATTATATGCGAAGCTAGTTACATAAATATGATGACAGCGTAGAGAGTAAAATAAAAAGAAGAACTACGAAGTAGAGAAAGAGAATATTTCCTCATACACAGCATGCACACAATTAAAATATGATAATGCGCCACACAGGCTTTGTATTGATGGCAGGAAGTCATCAAAAGTATTATTAGAACATTTTTAATTCTCATTGATTTCTTGAACATGGTAGAATATAAAGTTACGTATATTTTTGAAATCATTATATTGAACCGGAATTTAATGTTGATGATAGCGTACCATAGTATTGATGATATGATACTTCACGTGCTAGTTTTCTGATGTTAATGAGCTATCACATCTGATATTAGTGCGCCATTCTATTGATGATATTTTGTCATTACATTGACTTCATTTAGTAATTTCTTCTTTATTGGAGCTTCCTTGCATTGATGTGAGCATGTACATCAAAAGTATTCCGATAAAACATCTGTATGATGTCAGTGTGACATTCCATTGATGAAATAATTTTTATAATTGTCGTTGTTGATAATTAGAGCAACTGATGTAATAGTTGACATCACAGCGATGAAAATTGTCATGGGGTCAAAAATGATGACATTTGGCATTGAATTGGTATTAAAATACATCACAGTTATGACAGGTTTTTTATGAGTGTGGCAATAGAACTTTACTGCATGGGCTGAAAAGTCCCGGGCCTAACACATAGATGGCTCTAGTTTTATTGCAGTCACTTTTTTCAGTTAATGGTAGACAGCTGTTAAAATTTCGTGATATTCCATTAATTAGTTTGTGAGTTATTGTGCTAAGAGTGACGCTACTTTTGTTATTTTGATGGGAAAGAAATACCGTTCAAGTGAACGGTGTTTGAAAAGTGTTATGGGGACCCGCTCCATCAGAAACACCAATAAAACGTTGGTTTGCTGCCTTCAAACGTGGTCGTAGACACACCGATGATGCAGAACGCAGTGCACGTCCAAATGAGGCGGCAAGACCAGAGAACATATAAAAAAATCCACAAAATCGTTTTGAATGATCGAAAAGTGAAATTGTGTGAGTTAGCTGACATCGTAAAGATATCAAAAGAACATGTTGACTTTATATTGCATTGCATGAACATTTGGTTATGAGACAGCTCTGTTCAAAGTGGCTGCCGCGTTTGCTCACTGTTGACCACAAAGGAGAACGTGTTGATGATTCTGAGCAGTGTTTGGCCATGTTTAAACGTAACAAACCGGAATTTTTGTGTCGATATGTGAGAATGGATGTAACATGGATCCATCACTTCACTCCGGAATCAAAACGATCGTCATGTGAGTGGACAACAACCGGTGAACTACGTCCAAAGCGGCCGAAAGCACAATAATCGGCTGGAAAGGTTATGGCCTCGGTATTGTGGAATGTATTCTTGAGAAAGGAAGCGAATTAACAGCTAATATTATATAGCGTTGTTGGAGCATTTGAAGGCCTAAATTGCAAAGAAACGACTGCATATGGAGAAGAAAAAAAATTTTGTTTCATCAACACAATCAAAACAATGGTAAAACTACATGAATGGAACTTCGAATTGCTCCCACATCCACTGTAATCGCGAGATTTGTCTCGCAGCGACTACTGGCTGTTCGCAGGCCTGAAAAAATGCTCACTGGTAAAAAATTTCAAAAGTTTTTTATTCTCACAAGCTATTGTATTTTTTTTTTCTTATGATGGTTACAATCAATCTTGTCACCCTGCTTCAGCTTGATGCTGACGTCTAGATCACTCTGTATATCTACTTAAGGCCCTGATACACTATCCTACACGATCGTACGATTCACTCGCTTCAAAATGGCGTTGTAGTCCACACTATTATACAATTAATTAAAAATTATTATTACCATAATAATTTTACATTATTTCAATTTATTTCTCGAGTCACCAACAATATTTTAGTATTTTTTACAATATATACCATAGTGATCGTATGGAAATCATCATGTTATGAAAATGTTCACAAAAATTTTCAAGTTGCACGATTTGTCAAAAACTCTGTCACACATTTGCATTTTTAGTACTTTTTCAACACACATGTTATGTGTGGTAGATCGCACGATCGTGTAGGATAGTGAATCGCGGCCTTTATAGTCTATTTACACCAAAGCGAAATCTGCTCATTCGAGATTTCAAGCCAAATCTAGCAGATTTTGAGATTTCTCATACAAAATGAAATCTACTTTATGAGTAGATTTCGACGAAATTTCCTGAAATCTACTTAGTGGCAAGTGAAAACAACCGTGATTTTGTTCAAAAAGTACTTAAAAATACTACGCTGCAACAAAAATTACACTTTAATTGGCAATAAAAATATACAATGTTGGTGTATTCATTCACTGATAAAATTGTTTTGTCAAACCCGCATACATAAAATATTTTTGTGAAAATGAAATCTTGCTAGATGTCAAAAAACGTTGGTGTAAACGATATAGATTTTATTGTAGATTTTAATTCAAATCTACTAGATTTTGAGTTAGTGTAAATGTAGTATTAGTGATTACATTTGATCGAAATCTATTGCATTTTTGTAAGTACCCTATTGCACAACTGTGATTTTGTTCACACAGTACCTGAAAATACTACGCTGCAAAAAAAGTTGTACTTCTACAAGACGAATTCATTGTAGTTTCTGCTGTCAAAGAATTTGAAAAAATAAGTTTGAAATAAAAATGAAATCTTGCAAGTGTCAAAAAAACGGAAGCTTAAGCTATTGTTGAAGATTTTCTTTCAAATCTACTAGATATTGCTTTGCTGCAAATGACCTATAATTCGACTGCGACAAAAACCTTCAATAATGTCATCTTGCTGTTGTCAAAATAAATGTTCGCAGGTATTTTATTTTTGACATATTAAAACCGCTTGTCTGCTGGCTTCAATGTGTTAAATGCTTTATTTTGATAAAACTTTTGCGTTGAAGCTATTTATTTTTATTCATTAACAAAAAATTTAAGTTAAAGTGTTTTGAGATATGGTAACAGTTTAACACTAATTCTTGAGATATGACTTTGTTGCAATCAAGGAGCGATATATAGATGACTTCCCTATAAATTATTCAGTTACTTACATTGTAAACACCAGCTGACAATATTTGCTTTACGTACAAATTCGTTGAATTTCTTGACTCCTTAACCAATTCAAAATATTTATCATGACTCACTGGAAAATTTATGTTATAAAACTTATCAAACTTAAAAGAAAATTCCTTCTAAATTTTATAATCACCGTCACTGGACAATTCAAAATGAACGTCACCATATTCGCCACCATCTGGATCTAAAACCTCGAATGATCTTAAGCGTGTAACACAGTCGGCTTGATATAATGGTCTTAAAGGTTCTTGCAAAGAATAACTTGTATAAAAATAATATCAGATAAGTAATTTAAGAAATTACATTAAACGCAATTTACTTACCAGATTCTTATAGACTTCTGTGTCCTAGGATACACAATTTTTGGCACATGAAAATTATGGGGCTTAATAAGAAGTTCATAAACTGATGAGTTCCGTAGCTGAGGTATTCCCTGATCGGTGGCTTCAATTTGAATTTTCCAAAGGCCATAGTAACCTTTTAAAGACTTTTGGCTTTTCAAGTGGCCGAATCCATTTCGTAATGTTGTTATGTTAAAAAGATTTTCAAAATCTTGTACAAGTGGATTGAAGTTTTTTACTATGCAAGGGAAAGGTGGTTATTAAAAGATTGACTTTGAATTACGATATTATCAGAAATTTTAATAAAATAACTGATTTATTATATGCAATGCTAGACTAAAAGTATTTCAAAAAAGGTGGAATTTGTGAAATCGGTGCAAAAAGACAGGGATATTGCTATAATCGAGCTAGAAAATTGGACTATAAATGACGGAGCAATACTACGATCAATATTAGTAAACATGTAGATAAAACTAACAGACATGGAATTGATTTCTTTCGTCTAAATTTGACGATGGACCAACAAACTTGCCAGTGCCTCAATCTGGCTTGTAAGGCGCACAAACGTTTCCATAAGTTTGTAAATATATTCCTGTAAATATGTTGGCCAGCAATATTAGCAACCCCTTACTAAAAACCTTGGACCTTCTAAGCTCTCTTTTATTCAATTTCCTAAACAATCGGATAAAGTGAAGGCACTAGAGGCTGTTGACCTGAGATCTTTCCGAGATCTAGAGGCTGTTGATCTGAGATCATTCGTGCAAAAAAGCATTGAAACAGCCATGTTCCGTGAGCAGGAAACCCACACTAAGACCGAAGCGGAGTTCCAACAGTCACGCAAGAAATCCCCCCGGGGAACAGGTTTTGCCTTGGCGTATTCCTAACTTGGGCGCTCTGTTTTTCGAGGAAAAGAGAGGAAGGGGTTCCTCGTTTGGTGCGGCAAACAAAACTTTAGGAAGCCGCATGACTCATGTTGTGTTGGCTTCCGAAACCCTTACCAAGGGTATAAATTGGCAGAACGGGGATCAGCATGGCCCCCGGGAAGTTCTGCTTGCGGTTCGATCCGGGCTGATCATGGTTGAGGTGCCTACCTTGGCTGAAACGTTCTGGCTGTGGTTGAAACCTAAAACGCAGGAAGGGAGTGTTAGTATCCTTGATAATTGTTTGATGTGTGGCTTTTTTCGGCTCCCGAGGATCTGTTGCCTATACAACAGATACCTGTACTGCAAGGAGCCAGTGGTGATGGTTGACAGGTGAGTTGGTTTAAGGGCTGATGCTCTTAGTGGGCTTCGGCCTACCAACTCATTAAGCGTTTTCCTTCATTCATTGCTGGGAAATTGCATACAGGAGGGATTAGAAGGCCCGAACTCCTCAACAAGATGTTGTTCATATGACCGCAATCATATGGCAAGAATTGCTACATGTGTGAGCCTGGTAAGCCACATGGAGGCGCTGGCGAATCGTGAATAATTCACTCCGTGGAACTGGTCCATCATCAGATAAGGCCGCAAGGCAGGTACTGATGTAAATCTTTTTCACAACTGTTCCGCAAGAAAATCTGCTTCGCGAATGAATTCCTAAGTTACTCGCTAAAGGAGTGCCTTGACCTGACTGGTTCAGCTATTCACCACAAATTTCAATCCAGAAAGCCAATCATATTGACGAAGTTGAACCTGAAGGTGATCGCCCAGCAAGTCACCTCTGTAACGTCATACAGTCGTGCTAAACCATAAAAAGTCTGAAAGAAAAATTCAAAATAAAATTGTAATACCTGGTTTTATCGCCGTTATGGAGTACTTCAGTTCCGAGTTAATTGAATTGGGCTCATCACGGTCCTCAGCTTTAAAATCAAGCTTTGATGTTGTATTCTGATATAATTGTAAATGTATGTACGTTTATGAATATACGCTTAAATTAGAATAAGTATAGTTTTTACCTCTCCATCAGCTTCAGAAAACTCTGGTTTGTATTGGTTTCTCTCTGGCATTATTGGAGCATTGTCGTTGACATCCCTGAGAGTGACATTTAAAAATGTGGATTTTTGATTAACGGCTGAAACGTGAAAAGATACATACATGCGTAGCTGAATTAAGTTTTCTACAATAAAAATTTCTGCTTTAACTCACGTCCATAGCCCGAGTTAATGACATTAAAGTTATCTCTTATATCTATGGGTATCAAATGGAATGTAGTGCCCATATCACGATCCAAAATGAAACCATTACGCAAATTAACCAGTATCTCGCCAGTTAAACTATTTATTTGGAACAAGTTATGCAGTTCTTTTAGAGCACTATTGATAGTGAATTCTAGAACATTATGGGGAGCTAAAAAGAAGTATATAAAAAGTAATTAAACAACAGCCCACTGTGCCTTAGGACACATGCCTGAGCGCTGAACGCCTATTTAGATGTTTGCGGACATGAATACTGCAAAAGCAAAGACTTAGAGGAGGAAGAAGAGATATCATTCTGCGATATGAGATATCTTCTTTGTGCATCACCAGACCTAGTGGCGCACAGGCATAAATACATCAGAGATGAGCCTCTTATGTTTTACAGAAAACTCTCCGGAACTACACGTTTTCAATATTTGATCAGTTTTTTTTTCTGCGAATAAGCTCTCTTAATGGGGTTAGCCCTCACCTGGTATAAAACTTACCATCACGGTCATTGTCGTGTGCCTTTATTTGACCCACCAAAGTTCCTGTAGTGGCATTTTCAAAAATATATACTTGTTGTTCAAACTCATCCAATACTGGTGCTTGATTGTTAATATCTATCACCGAAATATTCAGCTGTAATTGATTAGTTTAGTCAAAATTTCTGATATAATTTTCTTGCAGCCATACCCAAATTAGCGAGTAGAACGCTGCAACGACTGGCGCTTTGCTTCAACTATTAACTAGCA
The DNA here is from genome assembly GCA_914767995.1 of Thecocarcelia acutangulata. Taxonomy (NCBI): domain Eukaryota; kingdom Metazoa; phylum Arthropoda; class Insecta; order Diptera; family Tachinidae; genus Thecocarcelia; species Thecocarcelia acutangulata. The sequence continues at coordinate 29,088,371 of OU612094.1, read as the reverse complement.
TGCCTACATAAAAGCGGCAACGTTTTGTCAAACCCAATATTGCTAGCTTGCGTGTTTAATAAAACCCTCTAAATAAAAACATAAAATCGCTTGTTATGAAACAAAAACAGCCAAGATAGTATTACTTCTTAATAACACGAAAGACTGTTTTAAAGGCCCATCAACGCGAATTTATTACCAGGTGAACTTGGCAGCACTGGTGATCATTTTTTGCTTCTCGCCTTTTTTCCAATGATACTATTTTTTTTTCTTTTGCTTACAAACATTTTCGCGCCATTTTAATCTGAAGATTTATTTGTACGATTTAGTGCAATTCCAAGAAATTTTTGTGATATTAAGATTTAAATTACAAACAGTTATACAAATTTGTCATAACGTTTATATAACACTTTTTCCCCAGCTGAACAGTCTTGGCGAATTTAGATTTTGACATTCTCAGAAAAGTTTACAATAACAAACATGGCGAATTCATTACAATGTGAACTTAACAGCTCAGGTGATTACTTATTGCTTCTCGCGTTTTTTCCAATGAGACTGTCAAATTATTTTTCTTTTGTTTACAAACATTTTCGCGCCATTTTAATCTGAAGATTTTTTTGTATAATTTCAGAGAAATTGGTGTGAATTTAAAAGTGAATAACTAATATAATCTGTAATTTTAATTACAAACAATTATAAAAGTTTATATTTAACGTTTATATAAAATTTTTAACCAGTTGAACAATCTTAGGCGAATTTAGATTTTGACACTCACAATATGTTTTACAATAACAAAATACATAGCATGATACAAAAAACAAGGTAGTTGCTTCGGTACAACAATACAACAAACAACAGGTATTTTGTTTGTGTAAAAAGGCGAATTCACACTTCAGCTGTCAAAAGTAGTTGATAAAGAACATGTACAAACATTTAAATGGCGCCGAAAAAGGTAAACAAAACTTGACAGAGAAAGTGCCGCCATATTAACCGAATTCGCCTGAATTCGCCGATGCATCCACCTAATAATGAATTCGCATTGATACATAGTACTGAAACCGCCTTTCCGCTTGCATTCACCTGTATAAATTCGCCTTGAATAACAAAATACATAGTACTGAATTCGCCTTTCCGCTTGCATTCACCGAAGGCGAATTTATACAGGTGCTTTATAGACGACACCAATGCAAGTGGCATTTTCTCCGCACTTTTTTTTCGTGCAAGTGGTTACAAGAAGTGTGTTTCTTAATTGTACTTTGGTATCCCGTGGAGTCACAATTTGCACGTACAGCGTTCCCGTACTTTAACATTGGGCAAATGAGAGCACTTTTGAAAGAATAGTATGTTTCTTCTTGTACGAAACAGCCCGTATATTTTCTTCGGACTAGTTTGGGCAAGTAGTTTAGGAATCAGCTGTTCGAAAAATAAACCATAACTAAGAAACAAAGTTCATTTGGATCAACTCGTATACAAATCATTTCAGTGTTTTTATATAAACATTAATTTAAAAGGAATGTACAAAAGACTTTAAAAGGCCAAAAGTGTAAAATATCATAGTATTTTTTCGTAAAACTAAATACCAATTTTTGCTGCCACATCAAAACACAGCATATGTTTCTATTTGGGCTAGGAATTTGGTTTCTTGTGTTCCCGCACTTTAGGTAAAAAACTTATGCATGCTCTCTTTTGCACGAAACTTGCCCGGAAAGTAAAGAAACACACCTTTTCTGATTACGCTTTCAGTTGCCTAAGTTTGTAAACATAAAACAGCTGACTATTTAATTCTAGTCCAAACTTTTTCAAAAAAAGTTCAAATGTGCAGTACTTGACGTGAAAAAGAACTGCTCTCTTATTTTCTCTCAAAATTTCATAAAAACTGTTACGTGCAACGCTTTCAGACAACTTTGGACTAGCTCGGTCTGTTTCGTTATTTACTTGGAACGCACCTTTTGTAGCTAAATGACTCAACGCTTGACGCGTCAATTTAGGTATGGCTATTATGCTTACCTTTCCCCTTGTTTCGTGTACCAAATCGCTGGCCACAACCTCGTACTCTAAATTATATATTTTGGGTACATCACATTGTATATGACCGGCTACTTTGATCACACCCGTTGTGCTGTTAATGGAAACCTGATCTCTGGTATAGTTATTCAAAGGCCTAGAAAATTTATGAACGTTATGCCAAGACTTATGGGAAATAGTTTAAAATTACCACAGTTGAAAGCTAATGTTATTGTTTCCTATTCCATCTATATCGATAGCCTGTACAGTTCCTATTGTACTCCATATATCTTGCATTTCAGCTACACTGCGTACTTCTTTCAAAGTTGCCGCTACGAATTGCGGAGCATTGTCATTTACATCATCGATGCGTATGGTCAAAACAGCTACAAGAAAATAAAGAGTAATTCGAAAATTGGATCTCGAACGTTTATAGCTACCTGTTGTTGAATCTTGTTTTATTTCCTGATTTAAATCTCTAACTCTGATGGCTAAGAAAATTGTATCATATTTCTCATAATCCACAAACGATTGAAATCCTGCGCTTATTTTCAAATGACCAAAAACTAAATTTTCGTTAACAATTTTATTATCGATTTCAAAGCAACCCACAAAATGTATTTTTTCAACCTCTTGACCACTCTTTGTGGCATAACTTTCAGACCATAATATTTCAATTGTCAAATTTGCAGAAGTGTCGGCATCCCGAGCCTCAATTTTATCTGTTATGAGTGTGGAAGCAGCGGAATTTTCTGTTATATTGACAACAAAGCGAGGCTGAAAATAATGCAAAAATATGAAATGAAATGAAAATAATGAAATAATAATAATATTATAGTAAAATTTAAAAAATCTTACAACGCAACCTAAATTAGAGCGTAAAGCGCAACGTTATTTAACGCTTTGATTTGTGCCATGAACAGTTGTGACATGAAAGTTGTGCCATGAACAGTATTGTTTACTAACCTTGTTTGTTAAAAGTCTCTGAATAGAAATAATAAAAAGTTGTAAAGTCGCTGAATTAGTCTGAAAACAGCTAAAGTGTGATTACTAATGGCCGCAAAATATCAGTAAGTGTATGGTCACACACAGCAACTTTAGTTGGGCAATTCTTGACTTTATAGAAGCTTTCGGTGAGGAGAATAAGAAGGGAAAAGAATTGCCGGTACTCGGCAATTCTCAGCAATTCCTTACTTTTCCCTCATGTGTGTATGTGTATGTGCATATACAATGTAAATTGCATAAAGCAAAAGGTAGAGAATTGCTCAAGAATTGCAGAAAAAAGTTTTTGTGTGTGGACAAGAAAGCAATTCTAAAAGAAAATTGCTAAAAAGTTCGGCAATTAAAATCGTTCTGTGTGACCACAGACTAACATTTGTTTTGAAGCGAACTTTACTGAGAGTTAGTAAAGCTTTCTCTCTTACGCTCTGTCTCTTACGCTCTGTCAATTGCAATGCATTGACGCCGCGCCCAAGGCGAATTTATAAGGTGAATGCAAGCGGAAAGGCGAATTCGGTACTATGTATTTTGTTATTGTAAAACATATCGTGACTGTCAAAATCTAAATTCGCCTAAGATTGTTCAGATGGGAAAAAATTTTATATAAACGTTAAATATAAACTTTTTTAATTGTTTATAATTAAAATCAAACTTTATATTAGTTTTTCACTTTTAAATTCACACAAATTTCTTGAAATTGCACTAAATCATACAAAAAAATCTTCGGATTAAAATGGTGCGATACAGTTTGTAAACAAAAGAAAAAAATTGACAGTCTCATTGGAAAAAACGCGAGAAGCAAAAAATAATCACCTGTGCTGTTAAGTTCACCTAGTAATGAATTCGCCTTGGCCGCGCCATTTGGGTACATTTTGTATGTACGTAAGAATTTTTGACACACAAATTGACGCGCTAATTTAGGTTGCACAGTTACTGCAGAAATTGGCTCACCAGTCTTAGCTCCGGTGTTTCATCATTAACATCTAAGACTTGAATTTGCAGCTGCGTGTAAGAAGTATGCAAAGTTTTTTTGCTGGCCGTAGTCAGTGTGTCTTTAGCTTGGATTTGCAATATTACCGAGGATTGGCGCTCAAAATCGAAAACGTTGCTTTTATTTAAAACGATTAGTCCTGTAAGAAAATCTATAGCAATACCTTTTTCCATACCCACAATGGAGTGACTGAAATAAAAATTATTTTAAAAGTTTTAGATGTTTTTAGAACAAAAAACTTACATAACCTTATCGCCCACATCTCTGTCTGTGGCTTGTAATTGTATTAGCTCAGTTCCTTTGGTGGCATTTTCATAAATTTGAATTTTATAGAAATCACGCTCAAATAAAGGCCACTCATCATTCCAATTAATCAATTCAATGATTATAAAAACTTCACTTTGATGAGTAGGATCTGCTATTTCTTTGGCATTAATCTAGATTTAGAATCGATTAATAAAACGTGTTCTTTGGAACAGGAGAAAAACTTTATTTTCATTATTTATGAATGTTTAGTTGTGCTAACCGAATTGACGATTTGAAGCTAAATCGAACTAACTTTTGATGAATTATAAATTGCACACGCTTTCAAAGAAAATTTTTTTCTGATAAATTCCTCTGAAATATCATGGAGCCGAAGTTGTTTTCACGGCTCTGTATATCTTTTTGCATTTATTGGACATCATAGTGCATTAAATTTTATTTATCAAAAGTGGATATATAACAAAACGACTCCACTAAATCGGCAGAATGTCAACCCTATCCATCAGGATCTTCTGAAATTTTGCCAGTGTTATATTGAATTTTTGAGATATAACGTTATTTTGAATATGAAGAAATAGCGTTGAACGATCTGCCCGATTTAATTTAATAAGATATAAAAATTGCTTTTACTCTCATTTACACTGGCGTTTAAAAGTCTTAAGAAAGCTTTGGCGAAAAAAAAACTTTAAAAATTAAGACAGAAAAATTTTTTTTTCGTGTTCAATAAGGAAATTCGTTGAATCAATTAATAAATTGTTTGAATGCGGACGTGTAAAAGAATTCGTGGATTCAAACAAAAGTTTAGTAAAAATAATTATTGATCGAAAACAACAATTTGTTTAAACAACAACAAAATACGATATCCAAAGTTATTTCTTAGATATTATTTTAGAAATTATTTTTTCAGACAAAAATTTTGTTTATTTTATTTTTGCTATAATTTTTTCTGTGTAACATAACTAAAGGGTGTCTTTTTAATAGTTGATAGTGACTAGTAGGAATCACGCAATCGACCGCATCCTTTTTTTACCGCTTTTAAATATAAAATCCACTCTTTAATCCGCACTCTCATATAAAACTCAATGTTGAAACCAATAAAACTGTGAAAACCCACAAATATGTAATTTACCCATATTTGGCCACACTGTTTATGTTTTGTTTTTTAGTGTTAAGCTTTAAGCACATAGAGCACAGCAGACTTCACAACTTCACGACAATAAATGCTGCAACCGGCAATTGTAGTTGTGTAGGCGATTACTGAAATATTTTGAACACGGCAGCAACAGAAATTTATTTGAATAAAAGTATACTTTAGCGTGGCCACCTTAGAATTTTTAGCTTTACGAAATTCCATTGTGTAACAGAACAAGTTCTGTTTATATCAATCCTTCATGAAAAAAGTTCTCTCTAAAAAAGGCCTTAAAATCTAAAAAACAAATTAATGGATAATAGGCAGGTCTTAAAAGTTGAAAATATAATCTTTTGATCTATAATGGGAACAATATTAAAGAATTGAAAATTTATATAGAATTTTTCAAAATTTGTACCAAAATGATTCGACTCGAGAAAGAAAAATGTATGTATATAAATTATAAAATTGTTCGTCGAAGATATGCAATTAAAGCTACTCATAAATGAACTAACTGGTATGTATCTAAAGAGACAAATAAACTATGCAAATGACAAAATTTTGCGTTAGACAACACAAACATTCAAGATGTTTGCACAAAAATCGTGCAAACATCCTTCAACAACGCTAAATGTTTGTTGCATGTTTGGTAAGCTGTTTGTCTAGTTTGCGTGGCAATTAACTAGTTATTTTATAAAATTAGGCATTATTATTTTGAGGATAAATATGTATTAGCATATTCAACAGTAGAACAAATATATTTATTAATTTATTTAAAAGCCCATATAAATTTTGTTCTTTTATTATGATTTATTAGAAAATAAACTACCTGGCCCACTATGTCACTCGACATCGCTCGCTCGCATAAATACATTTGAAACAAAAACAAATTTTAAAATTTTGTTTTTGGTATGCATGTATTTATGCGAGCGATCGATGTCGAGTGCCATAGTGGGCCAGGCAGAAAATATTTCCAAGAGCAAAATTTTTTTATTACGTATTATCTTCATACATTGGTCACACTGTTTTTATTTATATAGAAATTAGTTTAATTCGAGTGCGGCAAAAAAATCAGCATGGACAACAACCTGCAGTCGTGTCGTCTTGCTGTTGTCTAAATAAATATTCTCATTTGACATATTGAAGTCGGTTGTCTGCTGGCTTCAATGTGTTTAATGCTTTAGTAACAAATTAATAGCCGTATTTCTTTAAAAATAATGAACCGATCAAAATGAAATTAAGATCGTTTCCATATTTATATAACCTCATTTTATTACCAGAACTGCTTTTAAGCAAAAAAAAGTTGTTTACGTTCGCTTACGCGACTTTTTCATGAAAAACCCGATTTAGGCTATATCTCGGGTATATATGGATCAATATCTGGAAAAATTTGTTTTTTGTCACCATGATGTGAAGTTTGAAGCAAAACAAACAACTTTTTTTCAAAAATTTTCATACAAAGCTGCAAAATATAATGGTTTTTTTTTCGGAATTTTGGATATATCTCGGCTATATGTGAACCGATATTACTAAATTTCAATAGCAATCTTGGATTTGCATTGAGGGAGTAAAAGTATGGTGAAAGAAAAAATTTTCTAAGTCTAATGGTTTTCTCAGAAACGGGATTTCAACGGCGGACAGACGGACATCGCTTAATCGACTTTTCCATTAATTCTGAATTAGAATATATATACTTTATAGGGTGGCAAATGATAATTGTAGAAACTACAAACGGAATCACAAACTTATATATGCCCTTAACATTTTTGTGAAGGGCATAAACACAGAAAAAAGTGTAGTAAAAATAAAGTCAACAAAATTTTTGTCTGAAAAAATAATTTGTATGCATATACATAAATATCAAAAATATGACCTAGGATATCGTATTTTGTTGTTGTTTAAAAAAAATAGTTGTTTTCGGTCAATAATTATTTTTACTAAACTTTTGTTTGAACCCACGAATTTCTTTGCAGGTCCGCATTCAAACAATTTATTAATGGATTCAATGAATTTCGTTATTGAACACTAACTTTTTTTTTCTGTGAATATACTTCACACAAACAAGAGGCAAATTTAGTTGAAGCCGGTGAATAAATTTTGCATTGATTTAATTTTATTAGAACGATTGCTTTACTATACGCTGATATGCCTTTCTAGGGCTAGAAATTTGGCTTTATGCGTCCTTGCAATTTAGGTAAATTGTATCTCTTTTCGAATGAACCTTGCTCCTGCACAATTTATGCAATGAATAAAGAAACCGACCTATTATAAGTAGCAATTTGTACAGTCAATATCTGTAGGAAAATCTTTTGGCTAATAGAAGTCCAAGTCTGAACTAGCACTAAGTTTCCCTGAAACATGGATCTTGTTTTTTTCATATTGCAATAATGTAATACTTTCAAAATGCTCAGCTCTAATTACATTATAATACGAATACCTTTAATTCAAAATGTCTCCAGTTTTCATTTTCGTAGTCCAATTGATCGGTTACTGTTAGCGAAAATGTTGTTTTCTGGTAACCACTGTTCGGAATCAAGGTAAATTGTTCAGTATAATTGAAATTTCCAAAGGGATTTATTAGAAATACGTTATATGTTGCATTAGAACCCTGAAATAATGAAAGTTTAATTACTTTTACTCTTATATACACTTTTAAATTTAAAACTATTTACCAAATCTAAATCTTCTATAAAGAATTTATCTAAGGGTAACGTCAAGTGCGTTGATTCCAATATTTGTATTAATTTGGGTTCCACAGTTATTTCTGGAATATGATCATTTATATCTTGGACAATTAAAATTGTGGAGTTTTTTATAAACCACAAAGGATCGTTACATTTGTAGGCACACGTCTAAAAGAGGGATTATAGGGGCTTAATGCACTTGAAAGTGTGGAAGAAATAAATTACTAATTTACATAAAAGCTAAATATTTGCTGATTTAAGACATCACGATCAATAGGCTGGACAAGTAAAATACCGCTTGAGGAGTTTATGGAAACAAGGTCGGAATCTAAGAGTATTAAATATTAAGTTATTTCTTTTACTCGAAAAGTTTTTCACTTACAATCCTCTTCAAACTCCAATCGGTAGCAAATAGGTCTATCAATTCCCGTGTCACCGTCTATGGCCTTTAGACTGAAAATCTTTAGCAGTTGTAAATTGTTAATATATATTAGCATATAAATTGTATTTGGCAATATAGCATCAGTTAGAGGTAATTACCTGTTTTTCTTTTTCGTTAAACGTAGCCGTGGTTAACGGTCTTACCCATATGGGATCCTGATTTGGTAAATCAATTACTTCCAATATCGCAAACAAGCCTCCTGTATTGTTGTTGGCATCATTGACTTTGACTTCTAGATTGTAAATTGCTTTCTCTTCATAGTGTAGCTCTTGTAAAATTCTGAGTAGGTAGTTTTTTTCTTAAAAAAATATTTTCTGGCTTCCTGCTATTAAAACTTACCTTAATTTATATAGTCTTTCATAAGTTGTAATCACTCCGTGATCGACAAAATCGAATATGATATTTTCATAATCGTTCGCTTTCACCTCAATACGAATGTTATTACGATCCATGCCATCGGGATCATATACGGTGAAGATGCACTCGGAAATATAGTTTGAATGAAGTTCCTAAAAAAATTATGCTTAATGAATAGAAAATTATGCTTAATGAATAGACTCTTGTATCAGAGATCTGCAACCGGTGCCTTTTTTAATAATCTAAGAAGTAGTCTCGTCTTAAATTAAGTTGTGGTGGGATTGGCCACCGCATATTATTTTAATAATTATGTTTTCCACTCGTTAGAGCTTGCGTCTATAAATTAGAGTATATAACATACCCAATCAAGTTTGTATGCGGTGGCTGTTTGATTCAGTTTCTCAATTACTTCTTTTTAACAATGAAAATAATGTTCGTATGTAAGAATTTGCAGTTACACATTTACCTTACCCATGAGAGTTTGTGTGTTCAGTTTTCTGTATTTACTCAATCAAGGTATTCATACTTAAGTCGGCGTTGCCAGAAAGTCTTAAAAAAATCATGTTTGGGCGATCGTGTTTTGAAGAAAACATATAAATATTTCATTTGAACATTTTTAGTACAAAATCATTAAAAACAATTACTTTTATATTAAAAAATTGTTTTTTTCTTTATATGAAGCATATCTTCATCAAATTCCTTTTATTTTATGTTCCTTCATTTTTAATAATTTTGTTTCTCTTGGTTTTAACGCATTACCACAATAAATCCGTAATTACATATACATATTGCTACATTTTTGCCTCTAAAAACGGTTTTGCGGATTCTTCAATTGTAAATGAATTAATGACACTCACACTTGTTCGTTATACAGTACTTAAATAATTCACAACTTTATTTACACTTAATACTACTGTGAACTAAAACACTAGATTTGCTTACTTTCTGACTTATGTCTGTCTTGCACAAAAAATAAACTGACTGCTTGCTGCTGACCTGCCTGCTATTTATACGTCTTTATTAGTTTCTACAAACGACATAAATTTTGTAGTCGCTCATAATGTACAAATGTATTTCTTTCGCACATACACACTCATACACATGCTTGCGAACAATAAGCAAGTCACAACAACAAACAATAATAAAAAGAATACCAAGAAAAACAACAACATCATTTGTAGTGGATTTACTTGGAATTTTACATACTTAAAATCATGTATGTTTGTTTTTTGTGTGTTATGTTTATAGATTTATCTTGTTTGGGTGAATGTGTTGTGTAGTACATTTTTAACAAGCAGATCAACAGCTGCACACTGGGTTGGATGTGTTAAAAATTCTTCACAGTATAACTAACTGTGGGAAAAAAACTTGTTTGAATTTAACTTTAAAGCAAAAGCTGCGCATTCAAGATTTCAAGAGTTGGGTGACGATAGCATGTATGTATTATTAAGAAAACGATTAAAATCGAAAATACTTAAAATCTTGCTCTTATTGAGTGCGAATAACAACAGCACTTTATTTTGTGGTCGTTTCTTTCACTCTTAAAAAATACTCAGCATACGAAATTGATTGCATACATTTTTGATGTATCAAGATTTTGCCAGCGAACGACAGATATAAATACCACCGCTTTATTTTTTAAGAGTACTCGTATTTAAAATACTAAAGCTATGTACACACGGTTGTCAGATGTTACAATATTGTAAGATCTGGCAACATGCTGACAATGTAGTGACAATGAATAATTGTTCCGCAGAAGTAAATTATGTGTTCAGACGATCGTAAGAAAATCTTACAATTTCATTGTCAGACTATGGTCTGACAAATAATTCATCTGACAACAAAACTGTCAGTTCACACGGTTGTCAGATTGTTAGATGAAAAAAAGTGCCAGACATGTTGTCAGGCATTGCCACTTATGTATCCACTACCATCTGTTTGGCAGTATTGCCCATCAAACTTTTTCTGACAACGATGCCATTGTCAGGTGCATTAATTTCATACATCTGACAATTAGAGCTTACAATACCAGCCAATTATGTGGCAATGCCGACGAAGAGTGTTCTCACGATTGTTAGATGCCTGACAACAATGTCGTCTTACAATTGATTGAAAATGGTTTTTCTGACAAGGTTGTAAGTTAAAAATTTGCGGTACACACGATTGTAATGCATTTTCAGACAATTTTACTGGCAATATTATAAGATCTGACAACTGTGTGTACGTAGCTTTAGATGTGAAAATGCGTGGGTAAACAACCAGTGGTTGCGGTGAACCGGTGCAGATCTCTGTGTTATATATACTCACCTCAACTTTACACGGTGAGGGCGAATATGTCAATGTTGGCTGGTTGTCAAAAATATTTTCTAATTTTACAAATATACTCGGCTCAACCAAGCTCAGCGTGTGAACGCCTTTTATAAAAATTTGGAAGAAATAAATACGTTGTTGAGGATTTTCGTAGTCCTGGCGCTTTTCGACGATGACAAACCTATTAATAAATTTCAACATACATATTATTATTAATATTCACATGTTGATAAAATATTTGAAATATCATACCACTGATTGTCGGTATAATTTATTCTAGCGCCCAATAAGCCGTTGTCCCCAATATCGAAAGCACCTAATGATGGTGTAATGGTACCTTAATTTGTAAAAAAAAGAAACAAAATCATTCCCCCAAAAAATCATGATAAAGGTTGTTATTAAATTTAAAACAAAAATAAATATCGTTGGTCTTATGTAGAAAGGCCTCAACTAACATAATTGCTGCTATAAAAATGAAGAAAAAAACATAATAATAGGGCTATTTGTTAACTCCTTGACCATTTGAATAATTTTATACTTAAATTATAAATAATTTTTTTTGTATTAAATTATAATAAATTTAAATTTAAGCCAAAACAAACTAAAATATATGCATCGATATCCAACTTAAAAGCAAGAAATAATTTAAAAACAATCTTAAAACCATAATGCTAGTATTATTGTGAAAAAGTGCACTCGATACACTCGAGGCGTCCCTCGATTTTTTACAATAATACCAGTATTTTTCATTCACTGTTGTTTTAAGCTTATTTTTAAAATGACTTAATTTTTTAGCTCGATATCGCCGCGTGTTTTTTTAGTTTTTTTTAACTACCTATATTTATATTTTACTTTTCAGTTTGATGTGCAATGAAAACGTGTATTAGTATGCGTATGAGTAGCCATGTTTTTATCTCTCCCTATAAATAATCACTTATACGACACATGTTGCGAGAACTACAAACATACAATCATATACAAGTGAAGCTAACGGTAAAATGTCCAAAAAACAGGCAAAAGTGCCAAAAAGCGCTAAAAATAGGCAAACCCTCTGTAAAAATCAGAAAAAATCGACAGAAGAACTAGATACTTACTAAAATCACCTCACTTCTCCGGAACAATCCCGTAGACATACGGTAACTTAAACATTTTCACTAAAGGGTCAACACTCTTTTCTACTTGTTCTTGTGTAATACAGTAATCGTTTATGTGTTTTGAAGATTTCGGCCCTGAAATGTAATATATGGCCCTGTTGTGAAATGTAATATATATGTATGTTCTTGACCCTATTTGCTTTGACCTTTATTTAATTCAATATTTTCAATAAATTTCTTCCGTTCAAGGTAATTTTTTTTAATTTTTAATGTTTCTTTCAATATTTTTTCATCCTTTGGTAGACTTCTTCAGGAAAATTTATCAAACAAACAAATTTTCCTAAAGAAGTCTTCCAAAGGAAGACAAAATATTGAATAATACATTAAAAAAAAGGACCTTGAACGGAAGAAATTTATTGCAAATATTGTAATAAATATAGCTTAACACGCTTCGATATCAAACTAAAATAATTGTCCATATAATCAAATAATTATCCATATAACGCGTTCCAATTATTTCTTAGAATTCCCAAAATCGGATTCAGTAACCGACAAAATCCCCCACTTCCGAAGAAAAATATGGCACCTTCAATTTTCGCACTACAACGAATGACCGTTAATAGTTCAGATACATGTTCCACGGCCAAAACGCGCATCGAATATGAAAAGCCGGTTCCGATTCGGCTAGAGAAGTGGTTCTGAGTTTAATAGGAACTCCAAATATCGGCTTCAGGAAACATCAAAATCCTTCCCCCTCCTTCCACAGAAGAAGAACATAAATTTTAGATGCGTGTTCCACGGTAAAGACGCGCACAGAATATGAAAAACCAGTTCTAATCCGGTTAGCGAAGTGGTTGCAATTTTTTTTTTAAATTCCTAAAATCAACTTCGTGAATCCCCAAAATGCCTCTACTTTCCTGGAAACAATATGGTAACTCCAATTTTCGCACCAAAGCAGCAACACTGTGCATACAGTTTTGGGTCTGTGTAACGCGCTTCTCATTGTTCGTGTTCAGTTACGTTATACACGTATTAGTAAACATTTTTTCAACCCCCAGTATTGCCACTATATAAGCTATATGTATCTTGTTTACTTTTTTTCGTGTAAAATATGTTTTTGCATTGTGAATAACGGTAATCGTATTTCAATTGAAAAAAAACAGGTGATAAATATTTATAACAAAACATCTTTATACTAGAAAAAAATTATTGATTGGTCATACTTTCCTATAGAAATTTGTCAAATAACAGTTTAATAAACATACAATATTTTTTATGAATAAGGCCGTTAATATATAAATATAAAATAAATTAAGTATTAAAAAAAAATACATTGTATTAAGCATACGCCAAAACTCTTTGTTCGGTAATACTTTTTTATGATATAAAGCAACCTTTACAATGGCCCATAAACGTCATCTAGCAGGAAATCAAGACGCAACACGTAATATTGTACTCTATCATTCTTGGTAACAATGCATGCACAAATGCATATCGTCACCTGAAATGCAAAATGCGGCAGTAAAAAAAGTCAAAATTAATTTTTGATTGGCAATGGCACATCGCCCAAAGGTAACTACAATTCTTTTTCTCTTAATAAATTATAAAATATGTTGACTGGCTCTTTTGCATTTCAGGTGATGATACCAGTATCTACATTTGCTGTTTATAAACTTATTTTTATCTCTTACCATTATAATTGATTTTAGCCAGCTTATATGGCACAATAAGTTCTTCTTCAACATTAATTGTTTGTATGGCCAAAGTAGTATCACTTGCTTGCAATTCAATACCCTGTGAATGTGGATCAAGAAAATAAGGTTCTTGCCATTGTGATGCAGTTAATGCTGTTTACGTTTTTATGGAAAGAAAATGAAAAGGAACTGTTAATGATTTGTGTTCAAATAAATTTTAATGATTTGTGTTCAAAAGAGATGTTAAATTAATACAATGTTTAAAATAACATAGAATTAAGAAACTTGTTGAAATAGATACAATAGAATTTTTCTTAATTTCTGCATTATTACTTTATACAGGAAAATATATTCAACATTATATAACATTGTTCTTATATTTTTCGGAAATGGGTAGTTTTGTTAAGGTCTTTTTAAGACATAGTTTCAATAGCTTAACAGATTTTCAAAATATTTATGACGATATTGCAATATAGTTATTTAAATAAAAATTAATTATGATTAAAAAAAAGCATTTTGATTTATTGTAATAGTAAAGAAGTTAAACCAACGAGACTATCACTAAGATTTAAGGGTTGATTCATTGGTGCTAATATTGACGTCATGGTTACTATTCTCCTCAACTGGATCTATGACCCTCTCTCCCCTAAAACTAATCGTTCGTCTTCTATCCTGATCACGTTTGGACCTATTGCTATTATTTTCACAATTCCCCTCACACACTAAATCGCTAGCACTTTAATCCTCGTTCATTGTTTTTACAATAAAACGCCTACTTCGCCTAAAATTATTATTAAAACTATCCCTAATTAAGTATGACCTGTCGTTAAAGGATGATACTATTTGACCATAATGCCACTCTTTTTCATTCTTCTTAAATATAACTCGATCACCCTTCTTTAATGCTGGCAGTTGCCTTGCGCTTCTATCATAATACTGTTTCTGTTTCACCTGTGAAAACTTCTCACTAAAGCTACAGAAACGAGGTACTGGTTGAATATTAACGCAATAATCTGCATATAAGGTCTTGAATGCTAATCGATATTAAACAACAGTCAATGCGAACTGAACTATTTCCTTTTTTTTACTTTTCGTTGTTGACTTACAAACCAAATTAATATTATAATTGTTACGAGTAAAAATTTTGTTCAGCTCTTTAGAAATCATAAGCCCCGCATAACATCAAATAGTTTTTTCGTACTTATTAATACCCTTATTCAAAAAATAATAGTTCAGCCCGTGTTGGAGTCCAAATTTGCATACACAAATTCCTTAAATTATGCACATTTTATACGATTATAACTTACCAAAAAACCTCATAAGGATAAAAAACTGCACATAAGAAAACATTTTTTTATTTTTTATAAAACATCCAATTAAATATGATTTCAAATGTAGCAGACAAGAATTCTTTTTTATATTTTTAACAAAGATAATTTATGATAAAAATGTAGTTCACACAAACACACAAATCTAAAGTTGAACACACGTACATTCACTTTTTAAACTTTTTGTCTTCATGTTTTCAAGATAATTTTTTTCCAATTTTGTTTTCTAAGTATCATTTTTCAATACATCATTATTATGAACATCATTAGTTAATTGACGTGGGCAATATTCTTTTTTTTATTTAAGAAAGTAATACTATAATGCTGTTAAGAAGTTGTTAAATTGTTAAAGATAAACGTGGCTGCTTAATGTACACATTGATTAAATTAAATATATATTGTAATTTATTAAAATTGTATAAAGTTTCGCTTACGGTCGCTAATTTTCTACTGACAATATAATAGAAACTTCATCAATTCTAATTGAAAATAATTGTTAGAAGTAAGTTTTTTAGATAAAATCTCAGGGTAGCCAAGAAATATTCGATTAAAAGACAAAAATTTAATACAGTATTTTTTTATTTTTTTATAAGAAATATATTTTATATTCCTACTTATAAAATGGTATTTCGATTCGGCCGGCTTTTGAATTGACCGTCTCCCAACAAGTGCAATGAAATGTTGAGCAATCCATTTGATCTATATACAATTTGCCATCTAAATGATCCATTTCATGCTGAGCAATGCGGGCATTCCAGCCGGTTAGCTGCAGTTCATTTTGGGTCGAACGTTTTCCTTCTCCTTTTAAACTGACACTTTCATAACGTTCGACTTCTGCAGAATAACCTCGAACACTCATACAGCCTTCAGGGTGTTTATGTTTAGTGTAATTGGTTACTTTTAAAACTGGGTTTATCATCACCTATAAAACATATTAAGTATTTATTAACATTTTTAACTTTATGCAATTGGGTGACGGGATGTTAAATTAACAATACGTTGCAAATAGTATATTAACCGTATTCCGGTTCTTGAAATCATGGAGTTTGTAATAAATTAAAGGAAACTCAAGTATTTTCTCTTTAGTCTATTACGAACTCTCATAGATTTTGAGAATGGCAATAAGTATGATTATTTTAGAGGCAGTAATGTTTTTATTTTAAAAGAAGTAGTTATTAGATGCGGTGAAATGTGTGATGTGAAGATGTACCACTCATAAAACTTACTATTTTGAAACTGTCCCATAATGCATACATATGTATATACTTACCGTTAATGGCAGTGTTGACATTTTTCTAGCCTCGTAAACTTCTTTGCTAAATTTATTTTTTAAATCCTCTCTAAACTCCAGCACAATTATACGCAACGAAATACCAATCTGCGGCGCTGCTATGCCCACACAATTGTATTTACGTGAGACTTTTATCATTTGATCAATTATCATATCGATTTCTTTACAATCAAGCACATCTTTCGGCACTTCAGCAGCTTGAGTACGCAAAACTGGATCGCCCACTTGGGTAATATGATCATAAGGCGGGTTGTTGTAATTTTTGGGTGTCCAAAAGTCGCGATACATTTGTCGAAACGTTTTACATTTTGTTCCAGAAATATGGAAATATCTTTTTGTAATGTTGAAACTGTTCAAGTAAAGATTTACTTTTTGCAATACCATTTATATACCTATAAATATTTCTCTTTGTTTATTTAACTTATTATGCAAGTATTTGTTTAAAATAGAAAAACAAAATTATACCGGTATAAAATGTAATGTAAATAAACAACAGCTGTATGATGATATCGAACATATGCTAACAAAAAGTGCGACCAAGTCTTCGAGTGCAAGTACTCAGAGATGTGTATCATAAACCGTTACATTTGAATATTTTTATACAACTGATTTTTATTCACTGTACATATTAGCTTCTAGCATTGATACCAATCGAAAAATTATAAACAGCTTGTTTTCTATAGTAGTAGACTTTGGAAATTTTTGAAAAATATTCTCAAACATTCAACTTTATATCCCAAAAAAAAAAAACTTAATAATTTTATTTCATGCGAAGTTATTTTTAATTAATTATTGTATTGTGCTGTTGTTCAGTGCAAAATTAGCAACTAATTTTCAAATATCTTCTACAGGCAATAGCTCGTATGTGTGTTTTGTTTTCTTTTTTTGCACTAATGCAAATGCAAGCAAACAAAAACCATGTATTTATTTGCAAACCCTAGAAATTATAAAACCAGTGTGGGGATGTAAAAATGATAAGACCAATAAATTTCGGAATTAAATAATTTGCACTTTTACCTATTGTGCTGTTAAAATTTTCTGTTGGCAATTTTACAGGAAGACTTCCTGTAATTTTTATTAATTTTCAACAGGAACTTTTATGATTACCCACTTCCTATTTCTTGCCTTCTGATTCGCTCCTACTTTTCTAGGATTTGTGTAAAAATATATGCTATTTTAAGGACAATTTTTTTTTATCATTTAAAACTGCTCGTGTTTGATAATACAGTGGAACATTGCTTATTAATGACATTTCCTTGAAAGTACCAAAAGTTGTGGATTTAAGTATATGCCCGTAAGATCAATTCTAATGTGAAAAATTGATGCATTTATTTTTAATTGAAAACCCGCTTACCGTAACCTTAAAGGAATAATATTCTTAAATAAAATACTAAGCTAAAATAATTTGCGCACTTCTCTCAAAATTGTTAAATTTGGCGGCGGAAAGGTTAACTTTCTAGTACTGCCTTAAAGACTTAAATGGAGATTTAAGTGATTCCCATTTTCTATAATATTCTGGGAATAATATCTACGAGTATATACAGCCCTCGTAAGAGTGGGTGGCAGGTAGGTCTTGGCCAGCATTCAAATATGAGGTGGAGTATAATATTGCGACATCCATAGGTTTCGCAACAAGCTAATGCCACTAAGGATATCATGAAATTTCAAGGTAATATATGTAACTATTAGTTCCTGAGATACAGCGATTTAAAAACACAAAATATACCTGGGTATATATCTGTTGACATAAATGTTAAAATACGCCATCGAGTAATAAAAGCTTTGAAGATTAAAATATTTTGAACAAAATATACATTAATAATAGAATAGAGTTCATTAAATTTATTTATTAGGTGGCACTGAACGATAAAACGTGGGTTAACTGCTATCACTAGGCAATTTGTTCCGGGCTTTGTAGAAAATAAATACTTTACAGCGATAACTAAATTGTCTAGATTCACAAGATGTAATCGATATTTTGTTAATAATCTTCAAACCTTTTTTTTTAGTACAATAAGAATTTGTATAATTCTTCGCTTAATTTAGGGTTATAAAATAACTTTCATAATGTAAACCCCATAAAGAAAGCAACATCTGAAAAAAGAAACCACAGACGGAAACAATTTTTGTCTATCCAATCCATAAGCGCCCAAGCCCTATGCGCTTGATGCGTAATTGTTTTTGTAAAAGCGTTTAGCTATAGGGCTATGCTTTTTAATACACATATACTGCACTCAGCACTAGCAACGAAAAATACGTAAAATACACAAACAACTTTGTCTTATATTTTTGTCGTTGTTCCTGCACACACACAAGTGCAAAGCTACATCATTTTCGCACGCTATGCTGGTAAACATTGACGACAGCGATTATCAGTGTATTTTTTGTATATATATTTTGCCCTACTTTGAAATAAAAGTAGTGCCGACTTTCTAAATGCAAGTTGCAATGCATACACTTCATAAATGCATACGTAAACTTTCTGGCAACGTCCAATGTTCCTAATCGTTTGGCAACTCATTTTAATGAGTATCAGCTGTCAGAATCGTGCATCATTTTTATATTTTATGCAAACATTTTTATTTTTGACCACTTTTCTTCTCGGGATTTTTATTGTCCTTAATAAAAGTTGTCTCTTCTTGTTTCTTTTTTAATAAGTTTCTTTAGCAAATCAATATTTTTTGAAGGTTTAGCCTGAGATAAAGCACTTGCCAACAAAATGGATAAATAATTTTGTGTTATCTCTATTTCTCCAAGAATTTTTTTTTAAATTTTATAACATGTGTTTGATATATGTTTTATGCATGAGTTGTTTAGCGACGTTCCTAAACGCCGATAAAATGAAAAAAAAAATTCTCTGCAACGCAAGGTTGTAATTAAGACATGTTTAGCATTACATACGCATTTTTTTAAATTATGCATTGCAACTTGCGTTTAGGAAGTCGACCTAGTTTTTCCTTAAATGTATCCGCCATATAGAGCTTTTGGGCACCCCTGATCTAATCCATCCCACACGAGACTAGTACATCTGGCATAATACGTGTATGTACTCGTATATCTAACACAGCCACCTTTGTGTATGCTTAATGTTTTTATGCTCATTTGGTTGCTTGGCGTGTGTGTGTGAGTGTGTTGGTATTGGTTCCATGCTGCTTATACGGGTATGAAAGTGGTTCGAAAATAAGCCGCCAGAACAATTGTTCCCATTTGTATAGAACATTGACATCAATTGTAAAAGTCTTTGGAGAGTTTAAGTTAAAATGTTATTTTCGTTGGCGGTATTAAACTTTAGCTTCTAAAGTCAAATGCCTCCTCAATATAAATATGTTTTCTTTTAAATTAAAGTACGAAATCCTATTTAAACTGTCTGCTAAATGATACCATAGAATAATAGAAATATCCAAGATTACAATATAATAATAATACAGTTGAAGGTAATTCAATTTTAATAAAAATTTCATAATAAAAGAAAAACAATAGTTGACAAAAAAAAACCTAACAAATAAGTTATGCTAAATGTTTAAAGTATTTTTGATATTTTGCCAAAACAATTTGGATTAACTTAGATTAAAAAATGTTTATATTGAGCTGTGACTGACTGTTTATTAAATGTGTTTTCAGGTTTTTCTATTACTGAAAGATAATGTGATTTAATAAAAGCTGGTCTATGTACATAATAAATCATTAAGTTAATCAATCAAGCTTAACGCAGCGATGGATTCGGTTCTGCTCCTCTTTTAGCTGCTTTTTAATACGCCGCCCTTCCTAATAAAATAAAAGCGATTAGAAAATCCCAACATACAATTTTAAACACCTACGGTCATATTAGGTGTGTTCCACGTGAATAAAGAAACAGTCTGAACTAGTCCAAAAGCGTTCCTCGTAACAATTTTTGTGCAATTTTCAGAGAAAATGAGAGAGTAATTTTTTTCATTTCTTGTACAAATTAGCCCGAACTTTTTCTTTGGGTAAGTTCGGACTAGAATTGGATAATCAGCTGTTTTATGTTTACATATGTATGAAACTGAAAATATATAAACAGAAAATTTACAAATTGGAAAAAAGTTTTTGTTTAAAAATTAGTAAAAAAAAAACAAAATGGAAGGTTGCCTGAACTAGAAATAACGTTGAGAAGTTGTAAACACAACATGCAATTGTTATTTGAATTTTAGTTTTATATATTTGATTTTGAAAGTCTATTGAAAATTTTACATTACTTTTAATTTTACAGCTGTTGCCAATAATGCCAATGTTTTGATTGCGTTTAAGCGTCTAGTATCGCAAAATGTACAATTGTGTTTTTTTTGCGTTCCAGGAGTTTTGGGTAAAATTTGCATATTTACAGAGTCATTTGCTTTTTACGATCATTAGTCCAAACTAGTCAGAGATCTCGTGGAACACACCTATTGTTTATTATAAAAAAATAAAAGTAAACAACTTTAAAACATTTTGGCGTGAATTTCAACGCATCAATTGCTCTGAAGCAAGGTGGCAGCACTAGAGCAAAATTACAACATTGCAACAAAAACAGGCATGTGGTCAGCTATGGTTGCCAAAAATATTTGTAACTTTTATCACAATTATAAACTATGAAAGTACCATTTTATACTCTTAAATTACTAGCTGATCGCCCCGGCATAACTCGGAATGCATTTGCTAATGATTATTTATTTATTTTTTCAAATCTTAACACTAAATACAAAAATAACTAAGTCCAGCCAATGCTAGACAAAAAGTTTTATTTTGCGCCAATTATATCAGTGAAATCACCTATTTAAAGCTCAGATGGTGGCAACGGTATCCCTTCTTCTCAACTGAGTGTGACCGCTAATATCAAGTATGTTTCGTGCAAGAGGGTTTGGGTAGAGTTTCAATTTGCTGATTACCTTGTCGCATACTCTAAAAATTCGTCTTTTACCAGTGGAACACAGAGATCCTGGTGAATTCGGGAGTTTTTTACGTACCATGGAGCTGCAGTAATTGTTCTAAGAACAGAAGCTTGTAAGTGTTTCCAGGCAAGTTCAACTTTATTTTATGCATTAATCCCTCGTGCCACGCTTTGTCAAAAGTTTGGGAAGCATCAATGAGTAGAGCTGAACAATATTTTTTGTCCTCAAAAGTCTTTCTTATGACATTAACTAGTCTATGAGTTTGTTCTATTGTGCTATGCTTAGCCCGAAAGTCTAGTTAATGCCAAAAGTGTTTCTTATGACATTAACTAGTCTATGCGTTTGTTCTATTGTGCTATGTTTAGCCCGAAAGTCGAATTGATGATCAGGGATGCATCCTACATCATTCAATATTGGCGTCAACTTCGCCATTAACAATTTTTCGAAAAGTTTTGAATTTGTTGGCAGTAGACTTATTGGTCTATATGACTCTACTTCATAGTATCATAGTAACCATAGACACCTTCCACTCTGCAGGATAGTATTCTAGGCGCAAAATAGCGTTAAAAATAAAAAGGAGAATGCTTCTAGCAACACGAGGTAACTGTACAAGCATCTTGCCAGTAATTTTATCGAAACCTGGAGCTTTTTTAGAGTTTACTTTATTTATAACATTTTCGGCATCTTGAAAACTAAGTCTCAAAGGCACAGGCGGTGTAATAGCATATGGCGGTAATTCAGATGCATCATTTGCCATATCATTAGTAATAAAAACGTTTTTCGAATGATTAACTTACACCATCCCTTTTTCAGAATCGCTTCTAGCCCAGTCGCCAGTTGAAGTTCCCAAAGGTGGCTTACCTATTACGGATCTATTCAAACCTTTTGTCGCTTTCCATAGAGAATAGTCGGATTGAGGGGTGCCATCAAGACCTTCCCGATAATTTTCATACAGATTTCTTAACTGGGTTATTAATTCCCGTAGCCTGCGAAGTTGCCATTCTCTTCTAACTCGTCGCCATTCTCTTCTAACTCGTCGCCTTTTTTCTGTCAGAAGTTGCTGAATTTCAGACGAATATATTCTGTTGCTCACATTTCTGAATCTTGTACGGCTAGTTTAAGGTTTTCAGAAATTCGTTAATTGACACATCAATAATAATGATTATAAAGAATTGCTTAAAATTATAACACAAATATTTTAGTACAAAGAAAAAATAACCGTTGTTTTAAATTTGTTTGAAAAAGTATTTATTTATTCATCAATAACTATATTGTCCCTTGTAAAGCAATCCCCTTTCAGATATAATACATTTATGCCAGCGTTTTTTCCAATCCTCGAAACACTTCTGAAACGCGCTTTTTGATAACGCTGTTACGTAATTGCTGCGTAAATTATCATTTATCATTAAAAGCAAGTCCGTTATGGTTTCATTTTCATATTTTGTTTCAGGTGTGATGGTGTGAAAACGAAATGTAGTAGAATGTAAAATTTTTTTTAAAGACATAAAAAATTCAATTAGTTTCATATTCTTTACTAGGTCCGCTTTGAAATTCTTTATTTAATAAACAAATCATCGGACTTCTAAAACAAAATGTTATTTTGTGAATATTAATACATATGTTTGTAAGCATTTCTGAGTCGTTAGTTTTTTATGGAAAAAATTTAACAATATTTTCTTCGATACTTCACTTTCCTTTGAAAATTTTCTTCAAGAATATGTTTTGCTTTATTTGTTTATTTTTTCATTTTGGTCTGTTGTCTTTCTTTGTATTTTAAGTTCATTGTATTTAAGGGCCTAACAAGATTTTGCTTGACATATGCATTTGATCTAATAAGAAAACCTTTTTTTATTTAATTTGCACATGCTTTACATCTGATTACCTTTATCAAATTTCAAATAACTAATGATTTTATATCTTTTGTGAGTGAATGTTGAAAGTTTTATATAAATGAATGGTGCCCCAAAATTAATGCAAAATTTGAATTTGACGCCATTTGTGCGATGAAAAAACAATTTAATATGTGCGTTTCTGACGAACTGCTTCGTGCCAACGGCGCATAACTTCAAGGTAGAATTCATAATGCACCACCCCATTGCAGTCGAAGAAAAGAGTGAACACAACCTTCAAATAAGATCGAACTTGACGTGCTTTTTTTCGTCTTGGCTCTTCTGAACGCTTCCATTGGGATGATTGGCCTTTGGTTTCAGTATTATAGCTATACACCCATCATTCGTCACCAGTTGTTTTTGCTCAAAATTTTGGAACAATCTTCGCTACCGCACGTTTCATGCCTAAAACATTCGTAAAAATGGCTCGGCATAAGCCGAATCTCTGATAGTGATTCGACGATTATCCAAAATCATTTTCTTCACTGGCTCAGTGTTTTTATCGGTTGTTGACGTGCTCGGGCGACCAGGACGAGCATCGTTATTGACATCTTCTCGGTCTTCCTTAAACCGGTTATACCACACGGTATTCTGTTTACAGTAGACTCACGAAAGGCCACATTTCAAATTTCCTTGCGCATTTCATTTCATGTTCTACACAAACTTAATGCAGTTTCCTTTATCTAATTTATCGAATAATGAAAAATCACGAACTAATATTTTTATCTAGCAAAAACAAACAGACAAATATATCTGAAATCGAGGAAAAAATATTTTTGCCTTGTAATCACCATTCCAAAAAAGAAATCTTTCATAGAAAAATCTGTTTAGGCCATATCTCAGTTATATATGAACCAATATCGCAATTTTCCATTTTCTGTATTTTAATAACCTACTTTTTTAACAAGAATTGCTTTTAGGAAAAAAAAAATCATGGAAAAATCGGTTTGTGCTATATCTCGGGTATATATGGACCGAGATGGGCAATTTTCGTTATCTGTATTTAAGTAAGCTTGTTTTATAATCACAACTGATTTTCAACAAAAAAATTTTTTTTTCATGGAAAAATTGGTTTAGACTATAATTCGGGTATATATGGACCGATATTGAAAATTTAAATTTTCTTTATTTGATAACCTTCTTATATTACCAGTACTACTATTAAGCAAAAAGAGTTGCTTAAGTGCGCTTACGCAACATTTTTATGAACAAATCGGTTCAGGCTGTATCTGGGGTATACGAGTATATAGACCGATATAGGAAATTAAAATTTTGTCTATTTGGCAACCTGCTTATATTACCAGAACTTCTTTTAAGCAAAAAAATGTTTAAGTTCGCTACGCGAAATTTTTATGAAAAGTCGGTTTAGGCTATATCTCAGGTATATATGGACTGATATCGGAAATTTTCATTTGCTATATTTTAGGAATCACTTTTTATAACCAGAACTGTTTTTAAGCAAAGAAAAAAAATATTGAAAAATCGGTTTAGGTATATGTATCTCAGGTATATGTATGGACTAATATGGACTAATATGGACTCATATAGGAATTTTTCATTTTCTGTATTTTAGTAACCTCCTTTCATAACCAGAACTACTTTTAAGTAAAACAAAATTTTTCATAGAAAAATCGGTTTAGACTATATGTGGGGTATGTAAAGACCGATATCGGAAATTTTCATTTTCTGTATTTACCTCTTTTTATACTCAGAACTGCTTTGAAGTAAAAAAAAATTTTTTATGGAAAAATCGGTTTAGACTGTATCTCAGGTATATGTATGGACTAATATAAGAATTTTTCATTTTCTATATTTTAGTAACCTCCTTTCATTACCAGAACTGCTTTTAAATAAAAAGAAAATTATTTTCTTGTAAAAATCAGCTTAGGCTATATCTTGGGAATACGAGTATATGGGCGATATTGGAATTTATCATTTTCTGTATTTTAGTAACATGTTTTTATTACCAGAAAAAAAAAAATTGTTTAAGTTTGCTTACGCGACACATTCATGAAGAATCGATTTTGGCTATATCTCGGGTATATATGGACCGATATCGAAATTTAATTTTCTGTATTTAAGTAACTTCCGTTTATTACCACAACTGATTTTAAGCTAAAAAAAATTAATTAACTTCGCTTACGCGACATTTTCATTAAAAAATGGGTTTAGGCTATATCTCGGATTATCATATATGGACCGATATCAGGATTTTTTTTGCCTTTTAATCGTCAGTTTACTAATTGTGTGAAGTTTGAAGCAAAACAAACAATTTTTTTTCCAAAAGCTTTCATATAAAATTCCAAAAAATAATGGCTTTTTCGGCTATATGTGAACCGATTTTATTGAATTTCAATAGCAAACCCATGAATCGATGGGGTAAAAGAATGGCGAAAGAAAAGAGTTTCTAAGTCTAATTGTTTTCTCAGAAACGGTATTTCAACGACCGATAGACGCACACGCGGACAGACGGACATTGCTTAATCGACGTTTCCATTCATTCTGATTCAGAATATATATACTTTATAGGGTTGCAAATGAAAATTGTAGAAATTACAAACGGAATCACAAACTTATATATACCCTTTACATTTTTGTGAAGGGTATAAAAAAACATGTTACAGTAACACTTTGCGTGTTTTTCACTTAAAAACTCAGTACCACTTTTATTAATTTATTTCGCAAATATTTCGTATGAATCACTTTTGTATGCATTTTGACAGAATTTCGCACGAAATTTTGAACTCAATATCAGCCTTTACTGTGAATTACTTGCATGAGTAAATTGAGTGGAAATACTCGTAAAGTGAAACAAATATATTGATATCAAGAAATATTTAATAGTAACGTGTGCAAGTAAGTCAGAAGCATGATATGAAAAATATGTATTTATTTTACATATTTGTAAAATCCTTTAAAACTTCGTTTAGTCAATATAATAAAAAATAGAATAAAATGAAACAGAAAATTTGTATAGCTTAAAATCCACTTGAGTAATATGTTTCCTTTGCTACATTCCTATCTAAGACTTGCGGTTATGATAACAGTATCGCCAGGATATTTTGTTTACACTCAACTGCATTTCAAATTTTGTGGTTTCTTGTGCTTTGAAATCATTTTTGTAAACACAAACAACGCAACACCGGCGGGTGAAATGAAAACAATATTGTTTTATCTTTTATTCAAAATACAGTTGTTATAAAAGAGATCAGTCAGAGTAAAAAACAAAGGATATCGTATCATATTATTTTTTCGCTTTATTGTGGCTGGAAAGGAAATTAGCTGTCAAGTGCATGTGTTATTTATCTTGGTTTTTGTTGTTGTCTTGTTTTTTTTTTTTTTTGAGGCGATAGTCTCACAAGAAATTTAACACACCGTATGAATGTGTCATTTTATTTAACTCTGTCAAATATCGAACATTAGCATCCGTAATGAATGCTGTAACCCATTATATATAAAACAGCATCGGGCAAACAAAAATTTGAGACCAGCTTCTGCACAATTGCAACAATCATTTGGTCTACTTTTTAAAAATATACTTAAATAAAATAAAAAAAATTTTATAAAAAAGTAAAAAAATCAATAACATTTGTTTTTTGGATAAACACTCGTTGCAAAAATATTTTCTTACCAAACTTTAAAAAATCAGAAAAATAAAAGTTATTTGAATCTCATAAATAAATGGGTCTTAAGAAACCGTATTAATATAATTTTAAGTCAATGAAAATTATTGAAGAACACTTATTTATAATTTATAATACTCGTATGTATATATGAAGTGCAACTAACAATATATATGGATTAGTGTTTAAAAAATCCTACGAAGTCGTAGAAAATTATCAAAAAATATCTCCCTACGCAATTTTTTATTTAAATTTTGCACAAATTTAAGATGGTTTTTACGTTTATTGTAAATTTAAACAGGTAGAACTTTTTACTGAAAAGTAAATTAGTGTAAAAAATATAACTTAAACGATTCATATGATTACAAATGTATATACATATGTGTTTAGCTATAGAAATAAATTATTTTGAGTGTCTTGGCTTACATTCTAATTCAAACTGGTATATCCGTTTTGTGATGGAAGAAGTAAAAATATCACAACGTTACCATATATGAAGCTTTGCAGGACTTGGAAAAAACACAACAGAAACTAGTATAATCAATATGCGACTTTTATTATAATATTACGTGTATGCCCGTAGTTTATTTAAAATATGTTAAAGTCATTAACAAACCTAAGTTCGGAAAATATGCGAGTTATGTCCTTTCTTCTGAGACTAACGATATGTTGA
The DNA here is from genome assembly GCA_914767995.1 of Thecocarcelia acutangulata. Lineage (NCBI taxonomy): Eukaryota > Metazoa > Arthropoda > Insecta > Diptera > Tachinidae > Thecocarcelia > Thecocarcelia acutangulata. The sequence continues at coordinate 29,060,731 of OU612094.1, read as the reverse complement.
TATTTAATCATTTAATTTACAGTTAGGAGATCTTTTTGATTAAATTTTTTTAAAGAAGGTTATGTACATCTAAAATTTATGAAATTGATTAAAAATGAGATCTTAGAATGCATATGGAATTTGAAATTATAAGTAATAGTAAAAATCTCTGCCATCAGTCTTAAACGATTTCAATAAATTTGGCGCAATTGGGAAATACTTATTGTCAAACGTTGTTTAAGTACAACTAGTATAATAATATTAACCATATTATAATAATAAATAATAATATTAGTCATAGTCGGAAAAATTTTATTTATTTAATAGATAATTATTTTACAAATATTTCTAATGTTAAACATTGAATATTTAATTTATTTATCTATATTCGGCATAACATAGTAGTTGTGTGCCGGAATCGGTTATTGTAAAGCTGTTAATTTTAAATTTATACAAGTGTAATTTTAAAAGGTTTAAACGTTTAAAGAAAAGTTTAATTATAATTTTTGCTGTTTTACAATTTAAAGTTACGTTAGTGAGACTATTCAAATTCATTTAATATAAGTTTTCTGTACTTCAAGCTGTCTTCCAAATATTTATGTAGTATTCTAAGATTGTAACTACATCCATTTAGAATTGATAAAACCTCATTTACATTTAGCGAGGTCTTTTTAAAATACTTTGCTCTGAACTCTCTGTATATAGGCCATATTCCAATAAAATGTAGTGTGTTCTCTGCAGCATCTAAATTACATATTGTGCATAAACCAATTGTAGAATTTCTGAAAGCTCTTGCATTTATATCCAATAAGCCTCCTCTAGCTCTTATTATCAGGCTTGCAGCTCGAGAAGATAATTCCAGTGTATGTTTCATACCATAATCTAATTGGCAGTATAAATCATGATATTGAGAATCTCTTGCGTCGGAAAAATTATAATAATATAATAATAATGTTTACCATTTTTGATTATTTAAAAATTCCCTACAATTAGCCTGTCCTTTTTCCCTACAATGGAAATAAACAAATAAATCTGTACAAAAAGGGAAAAATCCCAACGCTTAACAACACTGGTTCTGCTACACTTTTTTTCACTTTTTATGGAAAAAATCAGTTTTAGAAAATTTTCTTGTGACCCTTTTGTATTTAGGGTGCGATATATGTGTGTGTATATGTAATATTTATTTTTGTGTTTACGAGTAGGGTGCGATATACATATGTGTATGTATATGTAATATTTGTATAATAATTTCCAACACTTTTATTGCTACCAAAGGTCATTGCAATCTAAAGTGAACTTGAAATTTAATATTTTTTGATTGACATTCGTTTAAAAATAATAACTGTTATTTAAAAAAAAAACAAAATATTTATAAATTTTAAAAGAAGGATATTCAGACAACTGACAGCTTGCTGGAATTTTAAAGGTTATGAGACAAATACGAGTAAGAAAAAAATTATTTTTAGAACTGAAGAAAACTGACGTTTGAATTTATAGTGACTATTATAAATGCATGGTACAATAATATAACGGGTAAAAGCGGAACTACAACAGGCCAACAATAAAAAAAAACAACATGACTTTTTATTGTTGCTTTGTGTTGATAACTGTCAAAGAAAACAAGAGGAAATAAAAAAACAAACGTATATTTTTATTCGTGTTTTTATTTAACAAATAATTTTTCAATAAGTTTTTGTATTTAAAACTCGTGCAATAAATTAAATATATAAATAAAGATCAAGAAAAAGCTGTCTGTTGGGTTTGAAGCTGTTTTTGTGTTTGAAAAATATTATTGGAAAATTTTTTTTTCAGAAACTTTTTCAGTTTGTAAACAATAATAAAAAATGTGTGTGTATGTGTGCATTTTTGACAGTTATCATCACAGAAAAAAAAAATGTCGACCACAGTTTCGACACTACCTATACATATATTATTATACCATGGTGAGTATTATAAATGCATGTAGGTACATATGTATATGTATGTAGTAAAATAAAACACAGTTGGCTTTATATCCCTTAACAGAGTATCAACTTCATACTTCGTATACGTTAATGTCAGTTAAATAAATATAGTTTAAAAACCTAAAAAAACACGCTTCGGTATCAAACCAGATAATTATCCGTATAACGCGTTTCGAGTTTTTTTTTTAATTCCCAAAATCGGCTTAAGTAATCACCAAAATCGCCTCCTTCCCCGTAAACAGTATGTCAACTTCAGTTTTCGCACTAAATCAAATGACAGTTAACAGTTCAGATACACATTCCACGGTCAAAACGTGCATCTAATATGAAAAACCGGTTCCGGTTCGGTTATCGTAGCGGTTCCAAGTTTTTTGACAATTCCCACATATAGTTTATATCGAATAGAAACACAACAGCCTTTAAGCTTATACTAATTTCGGGTGGTTTGCTTAAAATTGAAGTTTGCTTTGTAATTTTTGTCGTGATACAAAATGCCAAATATTTATAGCAGAAAAAAAAAGTTGAACTTAAAGTAGGTAACCCCTTAAACCAAAATCTGTAAAAATTTTTGTTAAAAAAGAAAAAAAAAACCTTCTTTTATTGTTACTTCAGTTATTGTTACTCCAGTTATTTTCTAAGCGCATATGGAAATATAAATGTATTGATTTTTGCTTTTTTAGTTTTTATCACAAAAAAAAGAAGTCATTTCACCCAGAACAGCAGCATGTGTAAAAGTATTTTTATGTTTTATGTCGGCTTGAGTTGATTTCTTTTTTTGCTTTTTCATTTAGTGGTCGATGTGCCGGCTTTAGCTTATAATAAAAACTTCTTGTGTCAACTTTCTTATGGCTCCAATGAATGATAAATGACTCATATGCAGTACAGACGAACCCAGAAATAGATTAACCCATAATTTCACAAGCAACAGCTTCCTTCCGTAATTTATCATTTTCCGTCATGTATTGGGCAAAGGAAAATTAATGGTTTTTAGTCCTGTTGAATAGTTGAAAAAGTAAAAAAAAAAATTTATAATTAATATTAACATTACAGCTTGTTCGCCGATATCGAATGAAAATCTATGCGAAAGAAAGATGGTCACTTACATTCGAACCAATTTGGGTGTGTCTATCAGCCAGGTCGCCGATGTCAAAAGGATATGTTCATTCGCATTCTAGGCGAAAGGAAATTGATTTGGGTTTGTCCAACTTTATTTTATGCGAACGATGTGTCAAATTTCAATTAAAATACATAAGTACATGCGAACGAATAATAGTGACATACAGTCCGGTGAATACGATGGTTGAGGCATGATAACGGTTTTGTTTTTGGGGAAAAACTCACGCACAAGCATCGATGTGTGAGCTGGTGTGTTATCATAGTCCAAAATCTATCAGGCATGTTCCCATACTCGCAAGTTTTCAAAGTCGTCAGGCGACTTGAAAACGCCAAATTGATTTTAATTAGTAAAAATTGTAAAAATTGAAACAAAAATTGTAAAAATCGTTTTTATTCTAGTACAAAGATAACAAATTAAATTTAATATATACATATGTCATTTTATTATTTGTTTAAGGTTTAGTTTAGTGTTAACTAGTCAGTTCACTTAGGTATACTCATGTGATTTGAGCTCGCGAATGCGATTTACAGAACACCTTTCTTGCGAGTTCAAGTCACAAGCGCAAATGTCATGCGAAATGCGAGTGTCAGAACATGCCCGTATGATTGTTTTTTTTCCACAGTTCTGTGCGTTTCTGAACGCTTCCGTTGGGATGATTAGGCTTTGGTTTCAATGTGATAGACATATGTACATCCATGATTCGTCCGTCACCAGCTACGACCTTTTTGAGAACATCTGGATCGTCGTTGACGATGTTCAACAGCTTCTGAGCGTTGTCCATGTAACGTTGTGTGTGCTCAAAAACACGGCTAACTTTTTTATCTGTGAAAAACAAACTGACAATCCACAATGGCGGATATTTCCAACAAATTTAGTAGACATGTGTACCAACATAACAGAAAATCATGCGAAAATAATGGTTATGTTTTCATCATACCTCGTATTTTTAAAATTATTTCTTACTTTTTAGTTCGATATCGATATAAGAGTGTTTTTAGTTTTTTATGGCGTTTTCTTTTTTTAAAAATAAAATGGTACATATAATTAGGCAACATTTTTAAATGCTAACCTGATTTCTAAGAAGTGTTACATATTTCACGTTTACGAAACGACACAAAATATTGTATAAAACTATAAACAGCAATTAGCGTTTCTGTTTTGAAGTGCTTTTATACCAAAACTTGCTGTGTAGAAAAAAACGTTGGCATTACTGACTTAAAACACATACATATCAATAATTTTACGGCCTTTTTTCTCTTTTATGTTTGTTTTTTAAATAGTTGTTAATAAATTATGAAAACTAGAATAATTATTTTTACATAAAACATAAATATATGTCAGCAGGTTAGTAAAAAAGGGCAATATCTCACCCTGTGCTTGAAGCAAAGGGCAAAATATGCTTCATATATTGTCCTTCTCCATGCAGCACATTTAGAAGAGAACACGATTTTTATTTATACTGTTGCCTTCTTTTTAGAAAAGAACATAAAAACGAGCAAAGGATACAATAATTGTAACATTTTTGTTAGAAAAGAAAACGCCATTAAACTACTCGTATATTTATTTTTTACTTTTTGGTTCAGTACCCTTTAGCGGAGCTAAATTGTGGGAATTCCCAAAATCGGCTTCAGGAATTGCCGAAACATCAACCGAATGTGTTGTAGGTGTTCGTCGTTATCACAAAAAAGTTTAAGCTGCAGAAGAAGATTTATGGAGCGCCTGACAGCAGCTGATTTTTGCATTCTACACTTGCGAGTATAGGTTATGGCTATTTTGGCCGACACCGTTATTATTACTTTATTTTTAGAACAATAAAAAGCAATAACAAAATTCGTTATTTTAGGATAGGATGTAAACTTATTTATTAAAAAAATAATTTTTATTAAGTTCTAAAATTAAGAAAGCGTCCAAATGAGATTGTAAGCTAAAGCTCTAAACACTTAGACGACAGCAGACTTCACAACTTCACGACTACAAATGAACTTAGCTTGAAAAGCTGCCGTCTCATCAGCAACATAATTATTTTAAAGACAGCAGCAGTACTATGTGTATTTAAACAATGCAAATTTCAGAGGTGCCACATCTATATTTTACATGAATAAAATTAAAATTACCGACTGAAAACGTAAAAATATCACGCAAAACTGTAAAAACTAATCAATTTATTTGTGTATTTTATTTATGTGAAGTTTTTTTCTATTAAATATTTCAAACAAATTTTAGTTTTTATTGCTGCCAATTTATATTTATAGTGGCAGCACTGCATTTACTTTTTGCTGCTTACGAAAATAGAAATTAATCTAAGTTGGCAGCAGCAGCAAATGCTGTTGTGAAGTCGTGCTGCTGTGATGTCGTTCAAATAATCGTGTGCATTTGAACACATGTATTTTATTTTTGACAGATTGCTGCTTGCTGTCTGCTGTCGTCTATGTGTTTAAAGCTTAAATGTGTTTTATTTTATGCTTAAACAACAATTTATTACGTTTCAGTTCGATAAGTGCGTAACAAAAAAATTTCAACTATCTGCTGGTTATTTTAAAATACGAGTAGGCTGTTTGTTTGATCTATATTAAAAAAAAGTAATAAATAAACTCTATTATTCCTATTTTACCTTTTAACCTAAATTTCCGTTACATGAAAAATTGCTTTTGCTTTAATTAACAACAAAAATACTTCCAAGGAAAGCGATGCACGAGAACAAAAAGGAATTCAATAAAGAAATTTTAACAAAGAAATAAAGCAAAAATTAATTCAAGGAAAGGGTTAAGTGTTGCAAGAATAGAAGACTAAACACCTAGAAAAGGAAATTAAAAGGCATTTGGTTTGATTAATATAACTGACTTCTAATAAAAAGTAGCAGAAGCACATTTGTTACTCTTCCTGGTTTAATTAAGAATGTTCGCAAAGCAAAACTGAATTAGAGAAAAATCCATCGCAATACACGCAAAGAAAAATCAATTTGAAATATGGTTACTGCAATAATAGTATATACTCTATAGCATTATGTATTATTGGTAGAAACGGTTTATTATGGATTTGATTATAGTTTATTCCCTCTTAAATATGTTATTGTTTGCATATCCGTAATTCTATTGTTACCTTCTATCAATTTCAAGTCATGTTTGCATACAATAATAGCATTTATGAATTTTTTTTTAACAACAATAGTTTTCATCACGCCCAATACCAAAGAATTTATTTTTGTCATATATATGATGAACTAATTCACGTGCAACAAATGTAAGTTTACAAAATAAATTTACTATTGCCATTATTAACAATAGTTTTGTTCTAGTGGATGACATTTAATATTCTATCGATAATATTTTTTTGGAGTAAAAATATGTGTTCTTTGTTTTTCAATTAAAAAAAAAAAATTGTGTTTTTATTAGTTAATTTATTAGTTAATTTATAATATGTCATACTATATCTCTTTGCTTTAATTTTTTTATACATATGTATGAGTATTGTGTTAATTATTGCAGCTTTTTTGTGTAACAATAAAACTATTTGTGACGTTGTTATGATTAATGATTATTTATGAAAATGTAAGGTTGTTTGGTATGATAAGATGGTTGGATATAACATTAATATGGTAACTTCAATTTGTACTATTTGTACTCACTATTACAATAATGTTGAAACAGAATATAGTATAGTTATATAAAAAATTTTTTTTAACAAAGCTGTAGTCAGCCCTGTCAATTGCGTTTTGAATATAATAATATAATATTGTCGGCAACAATCATATAATTCAACGATAGTATGTTGCCCTTGTCAACAATGTATTTTTTTCTACGTGTACAGAATCTGAACGAGTAATTGGCAGGAAAAGGCAATTGAATGCATTAAAATAATTGTTCTTGCTGCACATAAGACATTGTTCATTTTGTCAGCAAATATTTTAGGTAAAATTTTTGGAAACTGTAGTACCCTGCTAGACTAAACAAAATGAAGTGATAATTTTTTCTGTGTAAATAAGGCTTTTGCTTCTTTGTGTTTGAGCAAAAGATTACTGTTTATTAATATGTCTGGTACTCATTTTCAAATATTTTAAACATTTTTGTTTCTCATAGCCAGTTTTTGCGAACTTCTATTTTTTCTAGGATTTTAAAAATAGGAAAAATAATATTTTTATATTTTCAAGTAGTGCTTTTTACGTTTTGTTGCCGTTCGTTGCAAATATTAGCAATTACTTTTTCTGCGCAAATATTAAGCTGTTTTTTAAAGTAAAGCATAATTAAAAGAAAATTCTTCGAATGAAAAATAATAAATATTCATAAGAATATTTCGTTTGAAAAAACTAAAAAGGAACTAATAATTTAGAAATGGTTACCAATTGACCCACTTCTTTTTCAAAAACTGCAGAATTTATAATACGTCTTAAACAAAATATAATTTTCCCCGCTAAAATTATATTTTTTGTGATCATCCATAGTCATCCATAATTGATTAAAATATATTAATTTGATATTTAATATCTGATCTTGTTTAAGTAATTATTTCTTATTTTTGCAGCTAAAGATCGTTTTTTATTTTTTTATAAAAAATTCAACAGTATTTATTTTCAATATTTCGATAACAATTTGTTATCATCGTCAGTAAAATTAATATGTTATTAAAAAATTTTCAATTTGAAAAATTATTGTCAAAAAAATTCTTATATACAAAAATCCATACACAAAGAAAAATTCTTACCAATATTTTCAAATTGTAAACTTAAAATTGAAAACATATTTGGGTTGTTAACAAATTCAAAAAAGAAAATAATATTAATAACAATAATAACAAACAATAAAAAATGCCATAAAAACCAAAATAACCTAATTCTGCAACCAACACATGTTCAGCAACATGTTGTTTCTCAACTAGCAAAACAAATATTGTTTACACAATAACATGGAATAATTATTAACATAATTTAGAAAATTATCCTAACATTCATTCTTAAAAATTCAAATCTAGAATATCTTATTAACTAGATATCTACAATTCTGTGCTAATTTCTCTGTGTCTACCTTCAAGTTAATTCAACAACACAGAGAATTAACTTTAAGGTAGAAATTTATTATGCGGGAGCTATTTCGGTAAAATCACCTATTGAGCAATCTGATGGTGGCAATGGTATCCCTTCTTCTTAGCCGAGTGTAGCCGTCAAAATTAAGTATATTGCGCGTAAGAGGGCTTGGATGAAGCTCCAGTTTACTGACATACATTGTCACGTACTTAGAAAATTCCTCTTTTACCACCGGAACACTCAGATCTTTATGAATTCGAGAATTTTTTACGTACCATGGAGCTGCAGTAATTTTTCGAAGAATTTAGTTTTGTTGCCTTTGAATTTTTTCAATATTTGACGCTGAGGCGGTGTCCCATAATTGAATTCCGTAGCACCATATAGGTTTTAGAATTGCATTGTATAGCAGAAGTTTGCAATCCAACTTCAATGTCGAGTTTCTGCCCATAAGCCAATTTAGTTGCGCTGCTTTTAGTTTCAACTGAGTGACTTTTGCTTCAATGTGAGACTTTCACGTTAGCCTACGGTCCAGGTGAATACCAAAGTATTTGACTTCATTGTGCTGCGGAATAGGTGAGTTGTTAATTTGTATAGGTGCACATGTTTGTTTACACAGTGTGAATGTGACATGAGTACATTTTTGTTCATTAACTTTGATTTTCTAAAGTTTTAGCCATTTCTCTAATATTGAAGTATATTCCTGTAAATTTCGTGAAGCTAATTGTTGGTTTTCATGAACACTCAAAAACGTTGTATTGTCTTCAAAAGTTGAAGTGTGGATTCCAGATGTCGTTGGCATGTCAGAGGCGTAAATCAAATATAAAGTAGGCTACCTTGGGGAACTCCTGCCTCAATTGGCTGAATTTCCGGCCGCATAAGTAGTTTTCCAGAAGCTTGTGAGTGTTTGCAGCCAAGTTTAACTTTAGTTTGTGCATCGAGCCGTCGGGCCACACTTTATGTATGTTTATGAACAAATGTAAAAGCATTTCCAAAACTAGTTTGATACCAATAAAAAATTATAAATAGCTTGTTTTCTATGTTTCCCAGCTATCTATATGTCGACATTTCATAGGAACTACCCTAATCACCGTTTGTTTGAAAGCTGTAAAGAAATGTTAGAGACGTGTATAAATGAAAAAGCTTCGTTTTTGTGTTTTGGCAGGTATTATTAAAGCATTTTTCTTTTTAAATTCTCAACAATTTATTTAGATTGCTGGGATATAAAGTTGAATGTTTGAGAATATCTTTCAAAAATTTCCAAAGTCTACTGATGATTAGGGTAGTTCCTATGAAATGTCGACATATAGATAGCTGGGAAACATAGAAAACAAGCTATTTATAATTTTTTATTGGTATAAAAATTAGAGGCTAGAATAGCGAATAAAACTTTAATTGTTTAAAGTAGTTTTATATTTGTTTGCCATGCCTACAAATACTACCCTCTTAATATTTTGCTCACTGTATCGCCATTTTTAGTCCGATCATAACATTTTATGTATCGATATTCACGGCTCTGTAAGGACTACATTTCTGTCGTGAACAGCTTTTCACATTTTTTTCAACCTCTAATGTTCCATATATATAATATACAGGGTACCCCAGAACTCAACGTTAAGCCGAAACAGAGTGACAAAATTTATTGTAACCATCGCGAGAAAAATCGGGGAAAAATATCTAAAAAATACATGAGCAGCATTTGAAAGATATCCTGCGAAAACTTTTTATAAAAAATTTAAGTACTGGTCCAAAATAAAAAAAAACTATTATTACCTAGAAAAACTTAAAATTCACTGAGATGTGCTGTTGGGAAAGGAACATCAACACAGTAGAAAATAATACCAATCAAAAAATAGTTTTCTCCAAACTGTACGTTTTGACCTGCAATGCCTCATATGTATTTTTTCAGCTTAAAAAATAGAATTTGTCTTTTGTTTTACAATATGTACTCGTACATGGTTTTGGCGTCTGTGTGACATTATACTCTCAACACAAGAAAATTCAGTGTCCAACGTCTTCTTTAAGTAGCAATTTACCACTGGACAGTGCCATTGTCCTAGCGAAACCACAAAACATTCCTTCTCATAAATTTTTGCTTCTAAGAGGTAAATTTTATGCTTTGCTTTTTTTTCAACAAAAGATTTTTTTTTTTCATTTTTTTTTTAATTACATTTAAAAGGCTATTGTAGCTGTCGTTAAAACAAATCGCATTGCAGAAAACAAAAAATTAAAAAAAAAAGAATACTAAATGGAAGGATTGCATGCAGAAGTTAATGCTTCAAAGCTTTCTTTCTAACTTGCATGAATACAAGAAATAAAGCCCAGATAAAATACGAGTAGGAAGATTTAAAATAAACAAAAAAAATTTAAATATTACTGCAGCTTAATAAGCTGCACACAACCATTAAATGAAATGAATTCTTTTAAGCATTTTTGCCTTGATTTATATCAAATTATACATGGGCTGAAAAGTTACGGGCCTAACACATAGATGGCGCTAGTTTTATTGCAGTTTTTTCAATTAATACTAACCTTCTGAAGACAGCTATTAAAATTTCATGATATTCTACTCATTAATTTGTGAGTTATTATGCTGTGATGTTTCTTTTGTTATTTTCAAAACAATGAATCGTGTTTTAATTTCAATTTTTTTGATGGGGAAAAATACCATTCAAGCGAAATAATGGGGGGGATTCCGTTCCATTAGAAACAGCAATAAAGCGTTGGTTTGCTGACTTCAAACGTGGTCGTAGAGACACCGATGGTACAGAGCGCAGTGGAGGTCCAAACACTACAAAACATTAAAAAAATCCAGAAAATCGTTTTGGATGATCGAAAAGTAAAGAACGTGTTGGTATCAGCATTTGACTATGAGAAAGTTCTGTTCAAAGTATGTGCAGCGTTTGGTCACTGATGATTCCGAGCAGTGTTTGGCCATGTTTAAACGTAAGAAACAGAAATTTTTGCGTGGGTATGTGATAATGGATGAAACATGGATCCATCACTTCACTCCGGAAACAAAACGGTTGTCATCTGAGTGGACAGCAGCTGGTATAACTCGTCCAAAGCGCCCGAAGGCACAACAATCGGGTGGAAAGGTTATGGCCTCGTTATTTTTGGATGTACGTTGTGTAATATTCATCGACTATCTTGAGAAAGGAAATATCGTTAACAGTGAATATTATATAGCTTTGTTGGCGCCTTTGAGGGCCAAAATTGCAAAGACAACACACCGTGTCACAAGTCAATCAATGGCAACGACTACATGAATTGAACTTTGAATTGCTCTCACATTCATCGTAATCGCCAGATTTGGCTCCCAGTGACCACTGGCTGTTCGCAGACCTGAAAAAAAGTGCTCAACGGTAAGAAATTTCGCACGAATGAAGAAGTTACCGCTGAAACTGAGGCCTACTTTCAGACAAGAGATAAATCGTTGTACAAAACTGTTATTGAAATATTAAAGCGGCGCTGAAATGATTGTGTTACTCTTGATGGAGATTACGTTGATGAATAAAGCTAATTTTGAATCAAAAAAGCTTTTTTTCTTTGTTAGGCCCGGGATTTTTTGGCCCATGTGTTATTTCTTTACACATTTTTAGGCCATAAGCAAACAATAAAAGTTACAATGAAAATAAAAAATAAAAATGGAACTAATATACTATCTTGTGGTACCTGGTGTACTCATACCCTATTTCTTATTGTCCTAAATGACCTTCTATATCAAACTTCTAACCCTAACCACTCTTTCGCGGATGACAGCAGCATTTGCCATTCGTACTCTTTCAGTTATAGGCTCAGCCTATCTGAGATCGTTGCATGGATGCAAAATATAAATGACTCACTGAGCAGTGATCTTCTATTAATTTCCGAATGGGATCGGGACAACAGGGTTGCCTTTAACGCTCGTAAGACCGAATGTTACTTATTAACACACAAATAAATGACCGCAAATACTGCTTCACCTGTACTCATGGATGGTATAAATATTGAGGAATCGGAAGCTCTTGATGTTCTTGGAATGAAGATACAGTGTGAAGTTTACTGGACTGTACACATTTTTCATGTCTCTAAAGAAGCATTCAAGTGCCTAAGGTTTCTGAAACGGCGTAAGAAGTACTTCGCTCCATCCGATCTTCTTACTATTTATACCACCTACAGCTAACAAAAAATGGAATACAACAAAACCAATTTTGGGGTTACCGTGTGCAGGAGAAGGAGAAGAAGCTTATCGGTGACAGTAGGGTATCCAACTTATTGACCCACTGGAGCATCGACGCAGTGTGGGGTGCGTTACTCTGTTCTATGTGGTAAGTCATTGTAACTTTTGGATACTGTGTTTTATGAATTGATTTATGTGTCCTGAATTTTACATCATTATTGTCTGTCTGTTGGCAGACAAAAAAAATTATATAAAATCTTTTTGATGCGGTTGTGTACCTTTTAAACGACATTTTTTTTATCACAGAGAAAGGAAAATTTTAAGCCATGAAGGCATCTTGTACGAGTACTATGAATATTATATCTTTATGAAAAAAGGAAATAGTTCAATAAAAATAATAATGTAAAAAATATCCAACATAATAAAAATTAAATAAAACGTAATAAAGTTTAACTGAAATAGCAAGATTTATAAAGCTTTTCTAATGAAAAAAAAAAATTGTTTTAAGTAAATGAAACTTTCACGTAAAACCTGTTTGATACTTCATATTTAAATCCTGCAAAAAAAGTTTATGGCGGCAAACACAGTTAATTTAACTTAACTTTAAGTTAAAATATTACATAAATTTTTAAACAATTGGAAGTTCTTTTTTTTTAATTTTCATAATTTTATTTAAAATTTTCTGAAATTCCATGTGGAGTTTTCTGATTTTTATTTTGCATTCTCGATTTTATATGGAATTTCTCAATATTAAATTGTACGTTGATAGTCATAAGTCATAAAATTAAGCAAGTCTAGTGTGTTAAGTGTAAACAAAGTTGTGAATTATTTAAGTACTTTATAACGAACGAGTGTGAGTGTCATTAATAATTTGCAATTGAAGAATCCGCAAAGGTGTTTTTAAAGGCAGTAACGTAACAATATGTATATTTTGTCTTTGTATACTTTTCTTCTTTTGTTCAATAATACTTTTTTATATTTTCATCAGAAAAGTAAAAAATTCTTATGTATTTTGCTTTGTTATTAAAAACTAGTTACATATATATATTGGCTTATTAAATGACACTGTTTTCTAATTAAAGGAAACCAAAAATTTATCAATTAAAAATTATTTTACTTTGACAAATTTTACCTTGTAACAAAGGTAACAATGTGAGTTGTAAATATAATGCTGCTTATTTGTACTTTCTTCCACTACTATGAACAAAGTTTTAATAATTTTGTTAGAATTTGCCCAACAAACTTCTAAGGAAACTTATGTGGCAAAAGAAACATTTTATACGAGTACCCTTCAAAAAAAGTTTGTGATTCCATTTGTAATTCCTACAGTATTAATTTCCGACCGACCCTATAAAATCTATATGCTGTGAGTCTGTGTTGATAGAAAAGTCGAATAAGCAATGCCCGTCTGTCTATCCGCCGCTGATATAACGTTTCTTTCACAGTTCCATTCAGCCGATTCAAGAGAATCGGCTGAGTTATATTCAAAATTCCGAGAAAGTAATTTTTTAGGCAATTTTGTACGAACATTTTTGAACATTTTTTTTATATTGCTTCAAACTTACTAGTATTATTTAACAACAAGTTTTTCCGCGATATCGGTCTATATAATATAAGTATAAGATATAGCCTAAAACGATTTTTTTAATGAAAATGTCGCTTAAGCGAACTAAAACAATTTGTATTTTTTTGCTTAAAAGCAGTTCAGGTAACAAAAATAGGTTACTAAAACACAAAAAATGAAAACTTCTGATATCTGGCCATATATGTACACCCGGGATATAGCCTAAACCGATTTTTTCATAAAAATGTCGTGTAAGATATATTTAACAAACAACGATCAAAAAATATGAAATTATAATTTTATACTACATATTTACGTGAATAATGTGAAGGGTAGTTTAGATTCGGCCCAGCCGAATATACTACACTGCTATTTGTTGAAAAGTCAGGTGTTCAAATAGCACGTTATAGCATTGTGGTATTAAATTTATTACTTTTGCCATAATTTTCATATTAAGACTTCTTTTATTTATAACTTCAAGCTATCGAAAGCAGAACGTGCATGTACGAGTATTTGTTTTATTTGTTGTCAGACGTATCGCTACAACAAAGCAAAACTTTTCTTAAAACCATATACATATAAGTTAAGTTTAAATATTTTACTAACACACAAACTGAAAATACCTAAAATTCTTAATAATTTTTCTTCAACAGTTAAAGGAAACAAATGAATCTGTATGTGTGACGAGACATGTTTTGGGTTTATAAAGTTCTCGTGGAATACATTAAAATTTTTCTTATGAAATCACTTATAAGTGGTAGAACAAAACCGTAATTTTTAATGCTTTATTAAATTGTTTTATTTTTTGTGTTATATATTGTATTGTAAGCAGATTTGTCTTTTATTCTTAGTTTTGTATAAAAGAAAATACTATGCGCGGTGTTAAGTAGCTCCTACAAAAAAGCGAGTGATGTGGTAACGAATGCATTGAAAATATTTTATTAAGGAAATTAATTATAACAACATATTTTAGTAGTGATTTATTGAAGAAAACATAATGAGCTATAACTATAGTCATAAACAAAAGGTTAACTATTTGCCTGCTATAAAGGAGCAAAAACGTACTTTAACCGCCAAAAATTAAAAAAAAGCAACTAAAGTTGGTGGTACTTTCAAACTATATTGTATTTGATTAACAGCATACTATTTGTACTAATAAATATATATACAGTGGTGGCCATGTAATTAAAACATAAATGTGATCTCTCAGTCGGTATTTTATATGATCAATAAAACATATTATTGCACGTAGAAAAAATTATACGGTTGAGATGACAATATTCTAAGGGCAATATATTATTGTTGAATTATATGGTTGAAGACAACCAAATAACATGGTTTGAAATGGAAATGTTCTTTGCTAAACTAAGTACATCCATGAACCATATTATATCATGTAACTATATGTTTGGTAAAATTTTTAGTAAGACTAGTATGACAACCATATTATATTATCAATTTAATCTATATTATTGTGAAAGTTTAATCTACTATTGTTACGTCGTCACTATTGTTACGGGTCATATCTGCTTACCGTACTGTATCGGCGGGAGCGGTTACAGTAATAACAGGTATGATCGCAATAGCCCTACAGATCCTAGCACGAAGGAAGGGATGGATAACAAGGCAGACTGGCCATGCAGACCTTGGAACTATGCAGCAAATACGGGAGGAAATGTTACACAGTTGGTAATCTAGATGGAGTACTGACACTAGGGGCAGATGGACGGAGCGTCTCATTTCCAATATCGAGAAATGGTTGAACAGACGGCATGGGAATGTGAACTATTACCTGACTCAAATGTTGGCAAGTCCCGATTACTACCGGAGCTACTTATACAAAACGGGCAAATGTAACACACCCTTTTGTTTGTATGAAGAAGAAGAAGCCCTGGACGATGCCGAACACACTTTCTTTAAGTGTGTTTGATGGGCGGAAACTCGTAGAGAACTGGAGATGATAGCTGGCTCAATAACGGTAGAGAATGTCGTGGACATTGTGATAGGGAGCGAGGCCAACTTTTTAGCGGTATTATAGGGTAGCTCCTATGAAAGGTCGACTTACAGACAGCTGAGAAACATAGAAAACAATCCTAGTACATGATATTAGGATACAATTTTTTCAACGTGTTTTCCGTTGGCTGCTGGGAAACATAGAAAGCGAGCTGTTTATAATTTTTATAATATATATCATTAAAAGGAATAAAAATTATATCCGTGGTGTATTATCATAATAACTTAACTCGAATTTTAAAAATCGAAAAATTGTCATCTACTGTGATTAATTTATTATATACAAAATTTGTATAAATTTTTTTTTTCTAAATTTTATTTATTTTCATGTGTTCTTAAATAAAGTTTTTCATTTTATTAAATTTCTCCAAAAAAGTTTGTTTTGGTCTTTCTCGACTTAAGATGTTATGATATAATGCCACAGATATGTATGTGTGTGACTACTAAACTATAAAAAATTATTTGACGAGACTTTTAGAAATTTATTGTCTTTTAAAGATAATACTAAAAATATTTTGGCGTTTTTTTTTTTTTTTTTTTTGTTTGTTTTTTTTTGGCAAATTTTGCTGGCCAGTTTGACGCTGGAGGTGGGAAAAAATCTGACAATCCAGCTTTATACTAAACACGTTTCTTCTTTGCATGAAATGAGAGTGCCGAGAGAGGAGAGTGGGGGATAAGTGAGTGGAACTGTAGAGCAGTGCTGTCAACTCGGTGCGTTTCGCACCGTTTTTGGAGCTTTTTAAAATTTTTTGTGCGAAAAATCAAATTCAACTCAACTTTTTGTTTCTAACATGTTTACGTTTCATTTTGCGTGGAAAACATACCATGTTATATACACAAAGTAATACAATCTTGCTGTTGTATATTATAAATACTCTTGAAATAAAAAGAAACATTTCGTTTTATAAAATTTGCTGCTTTTAGAGAGCGTTTTTCTATTAAACGATCAAGCCAAGTTTGTCAAATATTACAATAAACGCAGTCTCTGAACAGCGCGTGAATTCGTAATTGATTTGGCAATTGATAAATTAACAAATTATTAAATAAATTATAAGTTTTTTGCAAAACGTTTGCATTAAATATTAATTATGGTAAGTAAACTTCATATTTTATTTCTTACAATTCTGGAATTTTTTCAAAAACACATATGAGATATACACTGTGTGTGATGGAACTTCCATTAATCGAATTCGAAGGCTTGTAATTCGATTCTGTAACTTTTAATGATCTGATAAACGTAGATTCTTTTGACAGTAATTTTCGTATGCTCCTGCAATATAATTTTGACGACAGTAAGCTGCTGTATTTTTGTAATAGCTGATTTCGGTTGACAGCAAATATAATTGAATGATATTGCTTAATAATAAATTTG
Source organism: Thecocarcelia acutangulata (assembly GCA_914767995.1). Lineage (NCBI taxonomy): Eukaryota > Metazoa > Arthropoda > Insecta > Diptera > Tachinidae > Thecocarcelia > Thecocarcelia acutangulata. The sequence continues at coordinate 29,043,546 of OU612094.1, read as the reverse complement.
ATAAAATATCGTTATAATTATTTTAAAGACAACATTATTTTAAAAAAAACTAAAAGGGAATCGTACTAGAGGTCAAGTTTGCCAAACACGAATTCTAGCTATTGAACGAATTTGATGACATGTCATCAAGCAGTGCTATCAGACCCAGTTTGATCATATAATAGTCGCTTAAAAGGCTGCTTCATTATCGGGGTTTTAATATAAAAATATTATTTAATATATCTAAAATTATTTAATATAGGAAATAACTCGCTTTTTCCCCCATATTGTTGCGTTTTGAAATTTCAGACTAGACAACGCTGCTATAGAGTTTTAGAATGTTTTAACAAGGCAAAAACGTGTCGAGACAGAGTTAAAATAAGGTCTAAATTTCGCAATATTCCTACAACAACAATCCGTATCGTATTTACAATTGTGCCTTGAAATCGTAAGAAAGTTGTTCTATGAACCACTATTGCAGGTAAAGTGCGAGTTCAAACCTCAAACACTTCAAACATGTTTTCACTACTAATAAAATTTTACATATTTTGCTATGGAGATTTTTATTTAATCTCTTGGGCTCAACACAGCAGTTGTTATTTTACGAGTAAGCTATAATCGTAAACCAGATAAAAAATACATTTTTCTTTCATTTCAAAAAAAAAAAAATTCAACAAACACGTTAAACATACGACTTAGAAACACATTACAGAAATATAAATTCTTTTATAAGATTGTAAAAATACCAATTCAAATTTCATCTTATATGCTAAAAAAAAATAATACAAAATATTTAAGGTTTTAAGACCACTTATATACTCGTATCTGAACAGCTGTAGCAAATAAAACTTTGAATGTAATTTGAGTGTAAATATATTTTATTATACTCTCAGCAGCTTCTTAAAAACTTAAGCATGTTAAAGGAATTCAAGTTAGTTTGAACAAAATCCAAGTACTTTTTTATTTATACTTTACAACTTGAAGTTGAAAGTAAAACTAAAACCATATCAGTGTTTCCGACACTGCTCAAGCAAACCCTTTTTACCAACCATTCATTTAAGTCTTAAGATGATTTATTGCCATAAGATAATGAAACTCTAAAGCTTTTTTGTTCATAGAAAAGAACTTTTTAGAACAAAATAGCTTTTTTGAGTTGAGAGTCGTGTGTATTTATAATATAAAAACTGGTTAGATTTTAAGGCCGATATTTATTATAATTATTGTCATTTCTTTTGGTTATGACACAAATGTAACAAAATTTCCGCCAAATGGCCATTACAACTTCGACAGCACATCTCCATCCAAATTTAAAACTTTGGTCCAAATTTTCGATGACTTTGGATTAACGCATTGGTTTTCCGGTTATCACTCTTGGCTTATCATTCGCCCAAATGCGGCAACTCTGCTTATTGGCGAATCCACTGAGGCGAAAATGCGCCTCATTACTGGAGATGATTTTCTTCGAAAATTTATTATCCACTGTTGCTATTTCTTACCATAATTTTGAACATTGACGACACTTGGAATGACAAAGAGGCTTTACTTCTTGAGCCATTTGCAACGTTAAGCGTGTAAATGCAAGTCTTTATGCATAAAGTTCATCAACGACGAGCGTGAGAGGTGCAATTGACGATGAGTTGAGTCTTCAGCTACACTATCGCGGACGCAACTCTGATCATTATCATTACAATAATGAAGTTTACTCTTTATCCCAAAACGGGAGATTAGACGCCCGGGAAATGCATCCGTCAGCATATCGGCTGTGGCAAGTGCAGTGTGTGCCGTAGCACCGTCCTGTAGGAACCACATGTTTTCCAATCCCAATTCCTCAAGTTGCGGCAAAAAGAACTCGTTGCGCTCACCATTCACAGTAACCGTTTGGCCCACGACGTCTTCGAAGAAAACAAGAAAAAAGGTCCGATGACTTCTCCAGCGAAAACACCACACCATACAGTGACTTTGAGCGGGTGTAATGGGTCTCCGTGGGTTCAGTGCCCCAGAAGCGTAAATTTTGCTTATTTACGTACCCGCTAAGATGGAAATGGGCCTCATCACTCATGATTATTTATGATGAAAAATCATCTTCCGCTTGGGGTCAAATAATTAGTCACCAATATTCCGCGTTCTGGAGCAGTGTAGCGTAACATTGTTTATTAACGTGTGTTTCGCATGTGTTTACTACACAAATGTCAAAGCAGAACTGACATTAGGGGCTAATCGCAAAATTTATAGCATTTTCTGATAGGAGGATTACTTTTGCGCCACCTTGTACATATATTTTTTTCGTTCCTAACAATATTCGTGCCTTTAGTATGAAGGTATACATTAACAATAATATAATTTTTTAAAGTTTAAGAAGTTTTCCTCTAAGCTTTTATAAGTATTTTTTTTTTTTTGCGTAGGACCATAAATGAGTTCGCTTCCTAATTATTGACTATACAACACAAGTTGGGTAATTGAAATAGCTCAAGTCCACAATAAATAAAAAGCAATTTGCTCTATTAAATCCCTTAAATATATTCGCAGTAAAATTATGTTTACACCTGAGGAATAAGAAACATTATGAAATCTTGTTTTGCATTGAGGTAAGAGAATATTGAATAACAAACCAACTAATGCAGATTGCAAACAAACTCGTTCGTTCGAGGCAAATATTTATATTATGTTGTTGACAAGCATCCATTAGAAAACATCGCATATATACATACATACATACATACAGTGGTGGACATGTAATTAAAACATAAATGAGAACTTTCATTCTTTCAATGTTTTATATGATCGATCTATTGTTATTTCAACGGAACTATTCCACTGCAAAGATAAGTTTGATATCTTTTGCAATTGATTCTTTCTTTACATTAATTTTTTGTTCAATTTTCTTTAAAAAATAAGCCATTATGCTTAGGAACACAATTGCGACGAATGACGAACTTCGCCCATCGCGACGAATTCGTCGGCAAATATTCGTTGTATAAATTCGTCGTGTGAAGCATAATATCAACGAACATTGTTTACATTCCGTGCAAAGAAAAAAAATTTATATAAATACTAAGGTGGCCATATTATAAGTAAACCTATATAAATCCCATCCGAAAGAGGGATTTTTAAGCAAACTATTTCAGGTACTTTATATTTTAAGAGCATCTTCGTACATATTTTACTACATGGACTAATATTAAAACTATAAAAAGTATTATGAAAAATACATTTTTATGTAAGAAATCTGGTCACCTGATAATGCTTTGTTCGTCGTTCGCTGACGAAACAATTAGAAATGAATCTATTTCAACTTTCGCTGAGTATGACGAATTTCGACCAACACTATGATTGTGTTCATTTTCATGTACATCAATGTGCTTTATTTTTGGCGACGAATATTCACGACCAAATATTCGTCGTTCGTCCCAGTTGTGTTCCTAGCATTCAAGTGGACACATAATTAAAACATTTTTAGTGTTGCTATTTAAATAAAAATATTCTTATATATAATTTCGTTTTGTTACGAACAATTTTTGATAGGTATGTTTTAAATGATATCAGCAAAATTGTATACCAATATTAGCCATTAGGTATGGGAAAAAGACCACGTTGCTCGGAACAAGAAAGGGAGATAATCATTAATCTCAGAGGCTCCGAGAAGATGGTGAATGAATTATCTCAATTGTTTATTTGCTCTAGAGGAAAAATTTATAATGCAATGAATCATTTTGATAAATTTGGGAACTTAAATAAGGCCTCCAAATCACATACAAACACAACCACAGCCAGACACGATTTTTTTTTCGGCGAGAGGAAAAATACGTTACGCGCTGACCAGAGGGTGCTGATCACCACAGTGAATAAAGTAAAAATTTCCACCCCTAGACCGCCTTAGCATTGCTTTGGGGTGGATTCCCAATAGCTTAATTAGCCATTCTCTGTACACTATCCTTCGTCTTTTTCACAGATCGCCATACCGCTAAAAAGTTGGCCTCGCTCCTTATCATGAGGCCCACGACATTTTCTACCGTTATTGAGCCAGCTACCATCTCCAGCTCTCCACGAGTTTCCGCCCATGGAATGCACTTAAAGAAAGTGTGTTCGACATCGTCCAGGACTTATCCTTCGCATAAGCAAAAGGGTGTGTTACATTTGCCCATTTTGCATAAATAGCTCCGTTAATAGCCGGGACCTGACAGCATTTGAGTCAGGTAATACGTCACATTCCCATGCCGTCTGTTCAACTATTTCTCGATATTTGGAATGATACGCTCCGTCCATCTGTCCCTAGTGTCAGCACTCTATTTTGACTGCCAACTGTGTAACGAGTTTCCGCCCATCGAATAAACTTAAAGAAAGTGTGTTCGGCGTCGTCCAGAACTTCTTCTTCTTCGCATAAGCAAAAGGGTGTGTTACATTTGCCCATTTTGCATAAGTAGATCCGGTAATAGACGTGACCTGACAGCATTTGAGTCAGGTTATAGTTCACATTCTCATGCTGTTTGTTCAACCATTTCTCGATATTGGGAATGAGACGCTCCGTCCATCTGCTCCTAGTGTCAGTACTCCATCTAGACTGCCAACATTTCCTCCCAAATTTGCTGCATATTTCCAAGGTCTGCATGGCCAGTCTACCTTGTTATCCATACCTTCCCTCGTGCTAGGATCTCTAGATCTATTGGGATCATACCTGCTATAACTGTAATCGCTCCCGCCGATACCACACGGCATGCAGATGTGATCCGTAAAGCAGTTACCCTTAGCACTGCTAACAATGGTTTTGCTCTACTTTGTATCCTAACTTTCTCCCCACAGATTTCACTCCCATAGAGAAGGATGCTATCGCATATCTCCATTAAAAGTTTGCGTTTTTCTGGTAGTGGACCTCCTATGTTCGTCATCAGCCCGCTAGAAAACTTGTTAACAGCATACTGAACCTGTTCTGAGAACGTTAGCTTTGAGGCAAGCCTAATTCCGAGATAATTCACGAATTTCCTAGTTGTCAGGATCAACTCATCAAACTGTATATCAATTTCCATTTAAATATGACGTCTGCTAAAGATTAAGAGCTCAGTTTTCTGCTCACCCAGTTGCAGGTCATGTGTATCTAACCATTCTTTTGTTCTTATCATCACTTGCCTCAATATTCTTTTTGCTCCTCAACATCTCTGGCCAGAGACGATAGAATAGTCGTAAGCGCTTCTAAAGCTGACCGATTTAAAAGCTCTAAATAGATAAAAGTTAAATTAGAGTCATCATATGGTATCCATATATCATCTAGAACTATTCGACGGAGGCTTAATGAAAGTACATCGCACAGAAAAAACTTTCGTCTCCATAAAAAATGTTAGGTCCACATTTGATTTTGTCAGAAAAAAACAAAAATAATTCAATGAGTTTTTGGAAAAATATGTTATGGCATGAAGAATCCAATTTTTTTCTGGTGGGGATCAGATAGAAAATATTATGAATGGTGTCTAGTTAGCCAACTACACAGTCTTAGATATACCATCAAAACAATAAATTAATTTAACATCAACAATGTTTCATTTATGTGGCCACCACTGTACGTACGAATACATATTATATGTGCCCTGCACAACGTGTTTGGCAATGTTTATGTTTGAAATATTGACAAAAAAACATCAGCCAGCCTTCGATAAGAAAATTTGATACTTGTGTGTGCATGGATAGATAGATGTGCATAAGAAGTTTATCATTTTGAAACATTTTAAAGTACGTTGAATAGATTTAACTTTCTTATTTGAATACAAATGGAAAATCAGGAAATGCATAAACGAAAATCAGGGGCCGGATAAAAATGTATTATGTATTGTGTATTATATTATGTATATAAATCCATAAAAATGCATTTTTTATAAATAAACATTTAAAGTAAAACCCACCGACAGGCACATGGCTGATTAATATTGTATGTGTACAATATTAATCAGCCATGTATAGGTGTATGTATATGTGTATGTGTAACTGAAAAATCAGGTGTTCAGCTTTTTTGGACTTAAAACATTAAGTGTCGAAAGTTGTTTCTGTTTTACTGACTTACGAGGGCGGATTGATACTGAAGCCACCTAGCGATGACAGCCCCACACACAAAAAATTTTTTTTTTTTTGAAATTACGATCTGTCAAACGTCATAATCAGGTGTTAAAATTTCACCCAAATTCATCGATTAGTTTAGTTGTTGTAGTCGTTTGAAATAAAAAACTTTTGTGTTTCTTGAAAAATAGAAAAAAGTGAATATCCCGCAGTGATTAAACACTATTATTTGAAAGAGAAAACGCAGAAAGAGAAAAAACCCGATAAACATTACGGTGAGTCTGCTCCGTCATATTATATGGTGAAATATTGGATTGTTGAATTTAAACGCGGGGGAACAAGTACTGCAACAATACCATCAAAAAGAAGGCCCAAAGAGGTGGTTACTGCAGAAAATATCAGGAAAATCCTCGATATCGTTATGAATGACCGCCGAGTCAAGTTACTTGAGACTGTTGGAATGGCGAACATACATGTGTGTTCAAAAATTTTCATGAATATTTGCATATAAAAAAGCGATGGGTGCCGTATTTGCTCAGTGTTGTTGTGAGTCAGAACTCACTTCTTCCCGCCAGCTAATAATATTTAAAACCAGCAACCATCAACTGCTGCCTGAATAACAAATAAAAAGAATATTGGGGTCAGGCTCAATATTGCAAGGCATCAAATATGTGTTAAACAAACGCAAGAACAGCAGTGCCAACAAAAACTGCTACAACCCGGAAATGGCATAAACTATAGCAATTGTTGACACGATGGAATATTGATGCGGGTCATAAATTCGGGCACACTCAGCTATAGCTCCAGGTTTGCGGCAGCAGCGATGGTGGCAGCAGCATGTATAAAAGAAGACGTAGAATTAAGCGGAATGGGCAGTAGCCATGGGCAGTCATGAGCAGTAGTCATGGGCAGTAGCCATGCGCAGTCATGAGCAGTAGTCATGAGCAGTAGAATGGGCAGTAGAAGTCAGAAGTAGCCAGTTAAGCTAGTAACTAATTATAATATATCAATAATTAAAAAATAAAACCAAGTTTTAATAGCCAACTGTTAACGTCGCTTTAAAATTCTAAGGACGAAACTTTATTAATAAATATTTTACAAATTTTCATTAATTTTACCTTAGTTTTTTCTTATTTTTTTATATGATTTACAATTGGTTAAATTTTCAAGAACTGACGTGTCCTTTTCAATTTTACAAAATGTGTATCTATTAGAAAAAGGCAAAGGTAGAAAATAAGAGGTTGTGCATAGTTGTATTACTTGGTAAGGAAATTATTGTCGGTAACAAATAAATTAAATTGAGTAATAATAAAAAATGGGTTTTATTTAAATTTGAATAGGAATATAATATAACAAGTAAATCCTGCGATTCCCAAAGGACACTCCAGGAGAAAATAATAACTACCTATATAATTATAATAATAAGTATTTCCTGAGAATCCTGTGGGACCCTCCAGGAAATACGCGTAAATAAAATTTCGAATAAATTAATAAATTTTACTATAAAATTAATTGAGAAATTTTGCGCGGGTCCAAACGTTCTGAGCTTTTATTGACCCATAGTGCTTGAAAAAAAAGTCCAAAGGAAAGCTTTTGAATTGCTCGATCTTGTACTAGGGGGATATAATCCCGAGAAAAATAGTTTTGCAAGGAGCTTACCACTCGGTGGGATCTTTCTACGGCTTGGGAAACCCCATAATAAAATAATAATTAAAAAAGCTACTAAATGGTCAGTTTTGTTGCAAATATCGTAGTACTATAACAGTGTCGAACAAAAAGGAGTTCGACACATCATTTCACAGCGATGTTTGGACATGATAAAGCGTAAACCTGTTGATTTTTGGCGTCGATTAATGATGAAACATCAAAGCTTATAAGCAATAAAACTTAGCACGTTTGATTTTCTGACCTGATAAACGAATTCGTATTTTGGGTTGAATAAAGTTTATTTAGCACATCATTCGGAAATATGATTTTTTTTTTTCAAATACTCGTAAAATCTTAATAAGGGCTCAAAGGGTTTAATATATGCCACGTTGCTTTTATTTGCAATACTAATGACGACAGTCACATGTCAAAAGAAAATTGTTATTGTCTGTATGTGCATGAATGTGTTTTTTTCAGACATTTTTTTTTCAGACATTTTATGATCAAATGAGTTTTATGCTTTTGTGCTTTCCTTGTGTTTTAATTAAAATGACTACTTTACATGTGCCTTTCGAATTAAAAGATAAATTGGTTTGTGTATTGATATGTCCTTTTTTCGTTGCCATTGACAAAATTCTGTTGTCATAAAATTGCTGTTGTTGGCACACTTTATTCACATGTTTTCACAGGCTGTTATTTCTTTTTTCAACAAACTTTAAGCCATAAAAAACTTTATATTTTATGTTTTTCTTTTTTGATAAACTTTCTAGAGTGAATAAGTAGCAAAAAGACAAACTTGTGATAACATGTGTTGCTCGCACAATCTAAGGAAGAAAACATATGTATATATTTAGGGCAAAATTATATATTTTAAACAATTGAGTTTATTTAATTCATTACCTGCCAATATTGACACTAATCAAAAATGCAAACAGCTTGTTTTCTATGTTTCCCAGCTGTCTATATATGGACACTTCATAAGAGCTACTCTGATCATCAGTAGACTTGGAAACCTTTTTTTTTTTTTTTTTAACATTATTATTTTATTTATTTATTTATTTTTTTTTATCTGGGACCAGTACTCAGGGGATGACCCATACATATGCAGCGCATTGTACTGGAACTGGGAAAATAGGGAAACATGTAATGACAATAAGTATTCAAATCTTAATACTAAAAAAAATTGTGATTAAAGTCCTGCCAGTGCTGGACAAAAATTTATTTTTATGCGAATATTATTTCAGAACTCAGTCAGCTGTTTAGAGCTCGAATGGTAGCCAAAGTATCCCTCCTTCTCAGACGGGTATGACCACCAAAGTTAAGAATATTAACTGCAAGAGGATTTGAATGGAATTCAAGTTTGTTAATATATCTTGTCGCGTACTTCGCAAATTCAGATTTCACAAAAGGTACGTTCAGAACTGCGTGGATTCGTGAGTTTTTAACGTACCATGGAGCATTTGTAATTCTACGGAGTATTCTATTTTGACTTCTTTGAATTTTTTCAATGTTGAATGCTGAGGCTGTGCCCCATAATTGAATCCTATAGCACCATATTGGCTTTAGAATCGAGTTGTAAAGCAAAAGTTTACAATCAAGCTTCAAGGTCGAATTTCTGTCTATTAGCCAGTTAATTTGCACTGTTTTCAATTTCATTTGCGTTACTTTTGCCTCGATGTGCGTCTTCCATGTTAGTCTACGGTCAAGATGAATACCGAGGTATTTGACTTCACTGTGCTGAGGTATTACTTTATTGTTAATAGTAATGGGTGAGCATGTTCCTAGACGCAGTGCGAATGTAACATGGGTACACTTTTGTTCATTAACCTTGATTTTCCAAAGCTTGAGCCATTTCTCTAGTTAGTCGATATGTTCCTGTAAGTTTATTGATGCTTGCTGGTGGTTACTATGTATGCTAAGGAGTGCTGTATCATCTGCAAATGTTGAAGTGTGAATGTTGGTGCTTGTCGGCGTGTCAGATGCGTAGATCAAATATAAGATAGGCCCTAATATGCTACCTTGGGGAACTCCAGCTTCAATAGGCTGGGCGGGGCTTATGAAATCGCCTTCTTTTATTATAAATTGGCGACAATATAAATAGCTTTTCAAAAGATTATGTACGTTTGCAGGTAAGTTAAACTTTATTTTATGCATTAAGTCATCGTGCCACACTTTATCAAAAGCTTGTGAGACATCGATGAATAAGGCAGAGCAATATTTTCTATTTTCAAATGCCTGTGTGTTTGCTCAATGGTGCCATGTTTCGCTCTTAAACCAAATTGGTGATTGGGAATACATTCAGCCTTATTAAGCATTGGATCCAACTTCGCCTTTAGCAATTTTTCGAAAAGTTTTGATATTGTTCACAGTAGACTTATTGGACGGTATGATTCTACTTTCGTGTGATCCTTCCCTGCCTTAGGAACCATTGTTATCATGGACACCTTCCACTCTGCAGGGTAGTACTCAAGTCGTAAAATAGCATTAAAAATAAAAAGAACAATTGTTTTAGCTACATGAGGCAGCTCTACGAGCATTTTGTTGCTGATTTTATTCATACCTGGAGCTTTTTTAAGGTTTAGATTATTAATAGCATTTTCAACTTCTTCAAAATTGAATCTTAAAGGCACAGGAGGTCTACTAACAATAGGCGGCAACTCATTTGCATTATCCGACCTATTTGACTTGGAAACCTTTGAAGAATATTTTCAAACATTTAACTATTAGGTGTACAACTTTCTTTCCCCCTTTTTGCAATACGAGATGGCCGTAGCGTTAAGTGGTAATCGCAATAAGTAGATCGTATATGTCATACAATCAGTTGAGGTATTTGTAAATATAACGCCATCGAAATATTAGTCGATTTGTGTCCACATTATAAAGTTATTTTTGAATAAACATGTCAGCTTACCAGTCGAATTCTGGAAGTTTTAGTTTTTTGCACGATTGCCAATTTAGCGCCTTTCGCGCTGGATTTAGCGGTTTTTTTATATTTTTAATTTTTTTTTATTATTTTCGAAAACCATTTTCTTTTAATAAAAATATTTCTAAAGAGATACGGTTAAAGCTACCTTACATCTATAACAATTTATTAATTTATGAATACGCACATGATTTGGAATAAATTTTTTAAATCGGAGAAGGAAAATAAGTTTCGTTAAAAAAACCTTCAAGAAATTTATTAAGGGGGGTACATACGAACACATTTAGTATATTCACGAAGAAAATATTGCCAAAAGTAAAACAGTCAGTGGTGGAAGCAGTTGGACTGCTGAGAAAAAAATATATGTTGGGCCTAATATAAATTTGAATGATTACAGGAAATTTGAAATTTGTTTATTATAGTTTGAATACGGATGTTGATGTATTCTATATTGCAAAGACGATGTATTTTTTGTGTAGAATAGTGCCAGGGTAAATTCAGAATCATTTTGAGAAGTTTGTTTTGCCTGATTTCGATTTCTTTACCGGTTTTCAACACATAAAAATTCGCAATTTTTCGCCGCAGGGCTTTTTTTAATACTTTTCTGCTATCTTCAAAAGTTCTTAGTTAAATCTAGCGATTTAGAAAGTGATATTAACTGTGTATCCAAATAAATTGCTGATCTGGTTTGTTGGGATATAAAGTTGAATGTTTGAGAATATCTTTCAAAAATTTGCAAAGTCTACTGATGATTAGGGTAGTTCCTATGAAATGTCGACATATAGATAGCTGGGAAACATAGAAAACAAGCTATTTATAATTTTTTACTGGTATAAATGTTGGAAGCTTAAATAGCGAATAAAAAGCTTAATTGTAAAATTATAAATATTAGATTCCCTAAGAAATTGGATAATACGCTGGATATTTTCTACCGTTGGATTTGAAATAAGAGCAGGTCGATTTTTGTTACAGAACACGTTTTGTCTAAAGAAGTTTAAATCTGGACACTGTGATGAAAAATGTTAGCGGGTTGTGGGCCGAGGTATATTGCAAGTGCATGTTATGTATGTTTAATAGGATACCATGAATATATTTAGCATGTCCGCGACGGATTCTTGAAAATTTTACTATCTCCAGTCTATTTAGTTGGCTTGTATGATGTTTGATATAGAGATTGGTGTTGTATTTTTGGTTGTTTACAGTTTGATACCAATTGGATGTGTGTGAGACATTATTGATTTTTCGGATAAAGTCCTTTTTAAGATGTTTTAAAATGTCATTTTGGCTGAGACTATGTGTACAAAAGAGTGGAGATCTTAGGGAGTTTTTTGCAACTATGTCTGGATATTCATTACCACTAATGTTACAGTGATTAATTAATTAGCATAAAGTTAAAGCTTTTGTTGATTAATGTGCTTCTTATATAGTCTGCGTACGGGTTATTATTGTCGATATTCTTATAGAATTTAAGGCCGATAAAGAATCTGAGCAAATAGCATATTTCGATTGTTATGGTTCGATAAGCTTGGTATATGGCGTATAAAATTGAGCTAAATGATGGCTATACTGATGTTTTTAAAATAGCATTGTTTATTGTTATGCTAAAACCTACAACATTTTGGTCTTTGGAACCATCAGTGTATAGAAATCTATAATCATGGAATTGCTTTTGAAGCTCATTGAATAAGTTTCTGAATATTTGCGGATTATATTGACTTTTACTTCACCTTGTAAGGGAGAGATTTATTTATTTGCAATCTAGGAACCATGGAGGATAATTGTTTTTGTTTTTCCTAAATGTTTTTATAGACATCTTAGTTTCGATTATAGTTTCTTTGATTAGATGAAGCCTTGAGCTGATCTTTGGAGTTGTTTTGAGATCTATACAACTTCACCATAATGAATTGGAACCGAATATAAAATAACTGGATAATTTAGCTAAGGATATGCTTAATTAGGGTTTTAAAGGTTGCTTTGTTAGCTTCCTAGAGCATATTATTGCATGGCGTTGTACAGAACACTCCTAGAAATAGTCTTACAGCTGAGTTTAAAATGGTGTTCAACTTGTTTAATTTTGGGTTTGAAGAGGATCCATAGAATGGTAAAGAATATCTTAACTTTGATATAATTAACGCATTAGTAATTGATAGTAAGCTTTGTACATTGCAGTTAAATTTGAAGCTGGATAAGAATTTTATAATATTTAAACATGTCAACAATGTCAATGTTAACAACATTATGAGGCAAAACAACGTTTGCCGGGTCAAGTATTTGAAAAATAAAATAGCTTTTTATATAAAAACCTGTACTTTATTCAAAAATTTACTGACTTGCTGAGCCACCCTCGTATGTGTAATTACATTTATATAAATCTAATTCATTTAAATTAAAATTGGTTTTAACATTCTTTGTGTAATATGCTTTCGTAACAATATGTCTGTTTGTTCTGTCACTGAAAAAAATCCTCTTTAATATAGTACAGCCTTTAAGACTTAAAGAATTTTTATAATGATTTTTCAGTTAGACAAAATCTTCTTTTAAAGTAACCACAGTAAAGTGTAGTGTTCATTTCTTAAAAGCGGTTAAAGGTTTCAGAACAGGAAGGAATGAAACAAGCAATTGCTAACAGAATTTATTTTTTAATGATTTATATCTCTAAGCACAAAAACGAATTGTGGTTTGAAAGATGAAAGAAATTCAAACTGAAAAATAAGAGCAATTTAATGAATTTTTTTTTAGGTTTCATTGTATTAGGTGTACAACTTTGCTGCCGCAGTTCTGCAATAGATGGCTGCAGCGGCAAGTGGTAGTCTAAAGATCTCTTAGTAGTCATAGATATTATAATATAAGCTTAAGCAATTGTGAACATTACGCAATTGAAATATTAGTAGAAATTCTTGTTATTTGCGGGAGATATTAATTTTCTGCTTCAATATGAAGAAATCTACGGCTGAGACTCATCAAATGCTCTCAAATGCCAATTCTGAGGCCGCTATTGGTGAATCAACGTGCTCAGAGTGGTTTCAACGCTTCAAAAATGGATGTTTTTGAAGTCGAAGACCAGCATGCCGTTAGAAGAGAGAAGGTTTTCAAAGATATAGAATTAGAGCCATTACTTGATCAAGACTCGTGCCAAATGCAACAAGATCAGGATGATTGGGAGTGGCACAACAAGCCATTTAGAAACGCCTGAAAGTTATGAGAATGATTCAGAAACAAAGTAAATTGTTTGCCATACGAGATGAAGCCAAATGATGTTGAACGGCGTTTGTTTGTTTGTGATCACATGCGTGCAAAGCAAAGACAGAAGGGAATTCTGCATCGTATTTGTGACTGCACAGAAAAAATTATAGTAAAAATAAAATCAGCAAAATTATCTTATCTCAAAAAATAATTTGTATGCTTATACATAAATATCAAAAAAATAACCTTGGATATCGTATTTTGTTGTTGTTTAAATAAATAGTTATTTCCAATCAATAATTTTTGTTACTAAACTTTTGTTTGAGTCCACGAATTCCTTTACAGGTCCGCATTGAAACAATTTATTAATTGTTTCAACGAATTTCGTTATTGAACACGAAAAAAAATTTTTCTGTATGTATATATACGTGACTATCGTGGGGGGTATTTTGGATAAACTGCTCTCTTACTTGTTAAAATTTTTTTTTATTATTTATTGAAGGAAACGTTTGGTAGCTGCAACCTTTCATGTTTCGGACCTTTGAATTGGCCTCCAAGATCATGCACTGTTTTCAATAGTCTAGCGGCTCTTTGGAGGACAACATTCTCCGCGATACGACCACAAATACTAATATACGTTGTTTGAAAAAGTAATCCTAAATTAGGTCTACAGATTAGACTACGTCCGAGCCAAGACATTATCTTGACAATTTTTTTCACTGTCGTCCATGTTTTCTTTATATGTTTATTATTAAATTCTTTTGTTAGTCTGGCTACTGTCAAAGGTACATACACTGGCCATGGATCAGGTTTAACTAATTTAATTACAACTGTTTAAAGGCTGTGATAACAGTTGTTTTCATATTTCCGTGTTATTATTGGTAAATTCAAGTCACAAACACTACTCCGTCTTCCCTCCTCCTTATAACCTATTTTCCTGGTTCCAAAAAAATACACTGTATATGTAGAGTTCACCCCTGAGTACTGGCTCAAAACAAAAAAAATTTTCATCTTTGTTTTATTCCACTTCAAAGTGCTATACCTCCATTAAAAACGCCTTTAATATTGTATACTCGTACATTTAGTTTACTTCCTTTATTAAAATATATAAATTATGAGTTTGCGGCTGACAATAAGATATATTAAAATTAAGAAGGTTGATAATAAAAAAGTTAAATAATTTGCCTCAAGTGATTTACAATCTAAAGGCAGTAAAATAAAGTTTATATTGAGTTAACTAAGTAGGTATATCTTGGTAAAAGTTTAATATAAATAAGTAATAAAATAGTAGACAAACTCTTTTATTAGCAAGATGTACTCGTAAGAATGTTACTTTTGTTTAAAATTCTAACTGGAGTCGTTAAAAGCAAGAGAGGATATTGCTTAAGTTGGTTAGCATTGAAAGAACGATTTTTCAAAAACATATTTTCAAGCGTACATTTCACGGTGCATTAACGACTACAAGGTGTCAGCGCTATGGCATGTGACCAGTGGTGCGAAAATGAAGATTTTACCTTAATTTTGAAGATTTTTTAAGCAAAAAAATAAGATTTGAAGACCTAAAAATTAAAATTTATGAAGTTTAACTGCCTGGCTTACAATGTCGTTTCGTTAACGTTCGCTAATGTTTTATATTAAAAACTAGTAAGATTGTAGTATATTCGGCTAGAACGAATCTAAAATACCCTTCACGAGAGTCACGTATATGTATAGTATATTTAAAAATGTGAACGAAGTATGCTCGGTTATATATGAACCGATATCGGAATTTTCAATTTTCTGTATTTTACAAACCTTCTTTTATAACGAGAATTGTTTTTCAGCAAAAAAAAAAAAAAAAATGTTAATGGAAAAATCCGTTCAGTCTATATATGGTTCGGGTACATATGGATCGATATCGGAAATTTTCACTTTCCATATTTATATAACCTTATTTCATTACCAAAACTGCTTTTGAGCACAAAAAAGTTGTTTAAGTTCGCCTACGCGACATTTTCATGTAAAACCCGGTCTAGGCTATATCTCTGGTATATATGCACCGATTTCGGAAATTTTCATTTTCCAGTTTATATAACCTTATGTCATTACCAAAACTGCTTTTGAGCACAAAAAGTTCTTTAAGTTCGCTTACGCAACATTTTTATGTAAAACCCGGTTTGGGCTATATCTCTTGTATGTATTGACCGATACCTGAAAAAAATTTTTTTTTGTCTTTTAGTCACCATGCTTAATGAGTGTGTGAAGTTTGAAGCAAAACAAACAACTTTTTTTCAGAAATTTCCATACAAAATTGCAGAAATTCATTGCTTTTTTCGGAATTTTGAATATATCTCAGCTATACGTGAACCGATATTACTGAATTTCAATAGCAAATACATGGCAATATGAAGTAATAGAATGGTGAAAGAAATGTCTAGTGGTTTTATCAGGAACGGTATTTCAACGACTGACAGGCGGACATCGCTTAATCCACTTTTCCATTAATTCTGAATCAGAATATATATACTTTATAGGGTCGCAAAAAAAACTGTAGAAATTACAAACGGAATCACAAACTTATATATACCCTTAACATTTTTGTGAAGGGTATAATAAGTGACTTATAGTTAACTATTATTCAACTAACGGATATATCGGAGGTAAACAAGGAAAATAATACAAAATCAGGAAAAAGTAAAGCTTAAAAAAAGGCTTCGGAATAGTTTTTTAACCTTAAAAAATATGACGAAACGACATAGTGAGCCAGGCAGTTATATTCAAATAAATGAATAAAGCTTTTCAAATATTCAATGAATCTTGACTAATTTAACAACACGAATCTTAGAATAATGTTTACCTGTTAAGCATAATACTTACATATACATATTAGAGCGATGATCGATGTACCCTCCTAAAAACGACCCTTGGCTCTCTGGAGCCAGCTAGGGCGGTCGACCCTATGTTAAAATGTTAAAAACTAATATTTTGTATGGTAGCCTCCTTTAAGAGGGCAGTTAGCGGGTAGATATGTTCACAAGAAATGTAAAACGATACATTTTAGTGGCGATTGGGGTACTCTAGAATGGTCTTACATTTTGTATGAGCGATTCAAAGAAAGTCATAAAGATTTTTGTGGACTTTCTACCGTTTTTCCGTATCTCTGACTACGATGCGATGCCATTGTCGCCGATCCTACCATCCTGGGTTTTCAGCTCATGCATTTTTTGCCAAACCCCACAAAATAAAAGCATCCAAATCCAAAAATCGTGTATTAATATACATATATCACAAAATTAACCTTGGATATCACATTTTATTGTTGTTGAAAAAAAAAGTTTCATTCGATTTTCTAACTAAACTTGTGATTGAATCCACGAGTTCCTTAATAGGTGAGTATTGAAACAATTTATTAAATGATTCAGCAAATTTCGGAAAAAGCTTTTTCACAATTCTTGAACGAAAGTTGCACAACTGAAACTCGTTTTTATAAGCGACTAAAAATTGTAGATATATATATATATATATATATATATATATATATATATATATATATATATATATATATATATATATATATATATATATATATATATATATATATATATATATATATATATATATATATATATATATATATATATATATATATATATATATATATATATATATATATATATATATATATATATATATATATATATATATATATATATATATATATATATATATATATATATATATATATATATATATATATATATATATATATATATATATATATATATATATATATATATATCTATATGTATATGTCTTACTCGACAGCAAACTTCGTACAAACAAAATAACAATAGCTTATAATTATGGTTTTGATTTACATCAACTTATTTTTTTATTCTTCAAATATCATTATCAAAGGCAGTTGAAAACAAATAATTTATTGCAAAAACAATTAAATTATATAACAATGATTTGTTATGAACACCTTGGCCAAGAAATATATGACCAGTATTAACAAAACTTGCAGCATGTCCTTGAACACAGTAAGACAATGAAGCTTAATTTTATAGAGATTTGTCAATAAATTTGGGCACATGTGATAAAAAGTTTTGAATTCTAATTTGCCAAAAAAAAAGAAAAAAAAAACATTCATACAGACTGATGGAAAATTTTTGTTTAACCTGGACAAATCACATAAAATTCAACCAAAAATAAGAAGAAAATTTTTTGTTGTAATTTGCCAACATGATAAAACGCTATAAGAACGCTTTCGAATGTTTATGCAAGCGTAGAAGAGCATTGATTTAAGACCAGTGCTGGGCTGCTGTCCGGCCCAGGAAACTTATTTATGGCGAGGTCAGCTCTTTCTAGTTTGCGAGTCTGAATTACTTTAAAAAATTTCGGGCAGTAGTGTGTATACTATAGGGGAATAGCGATTATATGTTTCTGGGGGAGATTAATTGCTATTTTATTCTTTATGTACCGTTGGTTTATAAATACGAGGTTAAATTTCGTATGTTTGATTTTCGAATTTTTTTCCCTTATGTCTGTTATATGTATATATTGGCAATATTAGCCATTTTGGATTGCGAGTTTGTTTTTAACAGATAAAAATGTTCATTGTGTTTTGGTGTGCTCTTCGATTTTTTACTATTCGAAAAACTGGATCAAAGAAACTGTTTGAAGTTTTGTGTAAAAAATTGAATTAAAGGCGCAAGGCTATTTGAAATGTTGACTGTGGCGTTTGGCAAATCGACTATGAGCAAAACACAAGTTCAATTGTGGTATAACTGGTTTAAGGAAGGGCGAGAAGATGTCAATGACGATGAACGTCCTGGTTGCCCGAGCACGTCGACGACCGATGAAAACATTGACGCAGTGAAGAAAATGATTTTGGATAATCGTCGAATCACTATTAGAGAGGTTGCTGATGATGTTGCCACATCGTTCGGCTCATGTCAATCAATTTTTACGGATGGATGTTTTAGGCATGAAACGTGCGGCAGCGAAGATTGTTCCAAAAAGCAAAAACAACGTCGCATTGAGCTGTTGAACATCGTCAACAACAATCCAGATTTCCTCTAAAAGGTCATAACTGGTGACGAATCATAGGTGTATAACTATAACATTGAAACCAAAGCCCAATAGAAGCGTCCAGAAAAGCCAAGACCGAACAAAGCAAATCAAGTTCGTACGAATGTGAAGGTTTTGCTCACTGATATGGCGTGGTGCATCATGAATTCTTGCCACAAGGTCGTAGGGTCAATAAGAAATACTATCTTGAAGTTATGCACCGTTTGCGCGAAACAGGCCATGAAGGCTTGTAGTTCGTAATAAATTAATAAAAAGAAAAAAAAAAAGAAAGAAAAAACCAATCATGGATTTTGCACTATGATAATGCACCAGCTCAGACATCTATGCTTTTGCGTGTGTTTTTGCCCAAAACAAAGCCGTTATCATGTCTCAATCACCGTATTCAACGGACTTGACCCCCGCTGACATTTTTCGCTTCCCAAAACTGAAGACACCGATAAAAGAAAAGCGTTCTGCTATGGTTGAGGCAAAATCGAAGCAGGAGCTGTTGGCGATACCAAAAAGCGCGTTTCAGAAGGATTGGAAAAAACGCTGGTATAGCTGTTTTATATCTGGGGGGGGGATTTCTTTGAAGGGGACGAGATAGTTATTGATGAATAAATAAATACTTTTTGAGAAAATTTAAAATAATGTTTATTTTTTAATCGGACCTCGCATGTATATTGCATTCTTTCCACTCTGCTCTTTACTTTAAGGAAATTGCAAATAAATCCGAAGAGTATAAAAACAGGTCATTAGCAACCTCGATGTTTTTTCTTTCATTAAAAACACAAAATTACAAACACCTTGTTCTTGTAAAAGTTTCCATGTGCAAATGTGTTTTTTTTTTGGCTGCAATACAGTCTGCCAACCTTGATTCTTAATTTCATTCTCACTACCATGTTGACGGTTTTGTTCAATAGATAATATTATACGAATAAGTATCTACATGGAATAATGTAACTTTCAATTAAGTAATTGTTTCAATATTTTACAAAACATTTGTCAAAGATTTAATGAGCATTGGAGTCTTGCAGCTATCATAGAAGAGAAAATCACAAATGTTTTTTGGAATAAAATTTTTGTTTGTTGTGTAATCGTGACTTAAATTAAAATTTAGTTTTGATGAGCATAAAACTTAAAATTAAAATCTATTCAATTCCTTTTGTTAAATTATTTTCAAACCGCTTTGTAGCAGTAAATTGTGTTTACCAACTCTCAACAAAAGGTTGCATTCAGCATTTGCAACGGAGCGCAAACGCAAAAACTGTCATCTTTCGAGGAAAAAAATTTGAGTGATGTGTTTACAATATCTTGCAAAATTGCGTTGAAAACTTTTGCATTTTTAACCAAAAATGATGATGTCGTTGAAGGCTATAAATTATACACTTAGACGTCGCTTAAATGAAATCAAAACTGCAAAAGCTGAGTTGGATACAAAAAAAAAAAAAAATGTGCGAGAGTTCAGTTAAAAGCCTGACAACTTTTTCGTATCCCATCAAAGTTTTTTATGTCCTTGTACTTACAGTTTCATAAAATAAATGAAAATAAAATGTACAAGCATGTTAATGAATTGTTTACAAAGGACCGCATAAGCTGAAAAATATTTCAGTTTGTTTACTGAATGCAAAAGAATATCTTTTAGAGTTTTGGAGTGCTTTCGTGAGAAAAACAAACATTCAGCAAAATGGTGGAAGACAAAAGTAATTAAATGAAAACAAAACTTCTTTCACTTAAATACAATTAGTGATTATGAAAGACTGTTGGAAAAAAAATTAATTAAATTGTTATTAATACCGAAATAATATATATGCAAGTCTGATTAATTTTTATTTTAAAGGGTGGTCCAACCATAATGCATGATATTAAATGTGAGTCACATTTTAATGGCAAGTTTTTTGTCCAACTTATTTATTTATTTATTTTTTTTAGTTTAATTTATTTATTCCACAAAAATAAAAATTTACGACTAGTATAATGCCCCAGCGTGTCATAGGACATTAAAGGGGGTAGTTGGCATTATGTTGTATGTATAAAAGTAATAAATACAATTAATTCAACTACTAATTTCAGTAACAATAAAATTATAAAAGAAAAAATAAAAATAAAATATTTACAAGAAAAATAAAAAAATAAAAAATAAAAATTTATACATTATGTATTGTTTGTTTTTCGGGCTAAAGCCGAGATCAATAATCGAGTAATAATACAGTTAAGGCCCATTTAGCCGACCGTAGAAATTGTAACTGTAACGTAAATGTAAATGTAACGTAAATGTAAATGTAGTAGCACTTATAGAACACGTAAAACCGTATCATGTGTTTTCGATACAAACAAAAAGACAAAAGTGCATGTGAAGAAAAAGTGTTCACTTATTAATGATTTACAGAAAAAGTGTTCTGGTTTTTATTTTTATATTATTGTATGCTAAAGAAAAAAATAATTAATTTTTCATCACCCATATCTTTATATCAAATAATTTGCAAAAATAAAATAAAAGCAATACAGCTGTTCATAGCAGTGATGAGAGTTCATAGTATTCAGTACATAAACAAAAAGTACGAAAATTGTTCAAATGGTACCTAAAATTTCTAATATTTCTTTTTCTGTCTATATGTCGACATTTCATATGAGCTACAGCTGGGAAACATAAAAAACAAGCTGTTTATAATTTTTTGTTTAGTACCAATGTTGAAAGCTAATAAAGCGAATAAATCTCAAATTTTTGAATTTTTGTTCTTTGCTCTTTGGTACTTCTAAAAGAACAAATTCAATTGGTTATAATATATAATAATATTAATATATAACAGGAGCTTAGTACATTCGGCTGTGTCGAATCTAAAATATCCTTCACCTATATACATATATATAGGATATATTAAAAAATTGAACTAAATATGCTCGGATATATATAAACCGACATCGGGGAAAAAATATTTTTGCCTTGTAATCACCATTCCAAAAAGAAAATCTTTCATGGAAATTATCATGCAAAAATTGGTTTAGGCTATATCTCGGTTAAATATGAACCGATAACGGAATTTTCAATTTTCTGTATTTTACGAGTAATTACCTCATTTTATAATCAGAACTGATTTCAAGCAAAAGAAACTGTTCACTAAAAAATCGGTTTAGACTATATCTCGGGTATATATGGACCGATATCGGAAATTTTCATTTTCTCTGTTTGGTAACCTCCTTATATTATCAGAACTTCTTTTAAGCAAAAAAAAAAACATTTATGGTTTAGGCTATATCTTGGATATACGAGTATATGGACCGATATCGAAATTTCTCTTTTTCTGTATTTTAGTAACCTCCATTTATTACTATAATATGTATGTGAAGTTTGAAGCAAAATATATTTTTTTCAAAAATTTTCATACAAAATTGCAAAAAATAATGGCCTTTTTCGGAATTTTGAACATATCTCAGCTATATGTAAAGCGATATTGCTGAATTTCAATAGCAATGCCATGACTCGATGGGGTAATAGAATGGTGAAAGAAAAACGTTTCTAAGTCTAATGGCTTTCTCTAAAATGCTAGTTATATATAATTGTTAGCTTATTATACTTAAAAAATATTAAAAATTTTTTATTATTACATTTTCATTTCATCACAGACCTAAATTTATACTGTATTGCTTTCTTACATTTATATCAGCATAACTCTATGTTATAAACCAATTTTTAAAATTCATTTTATAGTTAGAAGATTGTACTTAATAAATATATTTTTGGAAATCGGGCGAATAAATGTTGTAGTTACATATAATGTGATAGTTGCAAAAATTGTGCGCTGTGTATAAATTATGCTACCATGTCTATCCATTTTGCGTGTTTCACAGAAAAGTCTTAAATTTATTAAAATATATTATGTGTGTAGACAAATATAACTATTTAAATATTGCAATTATCAAATAAACAAGAAGTACGCAAAACAGGGTTTGTGGGCCATCCTGCCATTCACAATAATGTATACCATCACTGACTACATTTGTCACGTAAACACGTAATGAAATTCTATTTTCTACAGATTCAGACGTTACGGTTACATTTCATTACATGCAGTCTACACCTAACTTCAAATGCAGTTAAAACATGAAGTTAAAACTTGCTGTTTAAATATCTATCTGTTTAAGTCGGCGTACACGTAGTGATGTTAGAGTTATAACTTCTCATAGTAAAAAAATAAAAATCGTGAAAAACAGCTACAAATAGCAGGTTGTTGTCAATTTAAGTTATAACAGAGTTTCCAAATGAAATGTTTTAACAACCAAGTTATAACTTTAACCAAACTTCAACATGAGCGGTCCACATTTAACTTTAACTTGAAGTTAGCGTTAAAGTTAGTGTTTTCATGTCAGGTGGAGACCGCACTTTACAGTCAGATAAGCATTTACATTGTTTCTCGTATAACAAAAACGATCAGCTGTTCCGACTACATTTACATTTCTAAAGGCCCATTTAGCCGACCGTAAATGTAGAAATGTAAATGTAGTCGGAACAGCTGATCGTTTTTGTTATACGAGAAACAATGTAAATGCTTATCTGACTGTAATGAAATGTAACCGTAACGTCTCAACCTGTAGAAAAGAGAATTTCATTACGTGTTTACGTGACAAATGTAGCCAGTGATGGTATATATTATTGTGAATGGCAGAATGGCACAAAACCCCTGTTTTTGTACCTTTTGTTTATTTGATAATTGAACTGTTTAAGTAGTTAAATTTGTATACACATAATATGTTTTAATAAATTTAAGATTTTTCTGTAAAATACGCAAAATGAATATACATGGCAGCATAATTTATACACAACGCACAATTTTTGCAACTGTCACCACAACATTTATTCGCCCGATTTCCAAAAATATATTTATTAAGTACAATCTTCCAACGATAAAATGAATTTTAAAAATTGGTTTATAATATAGAGTTTAGAATATAAAGGGTATATATAAGTTTGTGATTCCGTTTATAATTTCTGCAATTTTTATTTGCGACCGTATAAAGTATATATATTCTCAAGAATCAGAATTAATAGAAAAGTCGATTAAGCGATGTCTGTCTGTCCGTTCGTCGGTCTTGAAATACCGTTTCTGAGGAAACCATTAGACTTGAAACGTTTTTCTTTTACCATTCTATTACCCCATCGAGTCATGGGATTGCTATTGAAATTCAGTAATATCAGTTCACATATAGCTGAGATATGTTAAAAATTCCGAAAAAGGTCATTATTTTTTGCAATTTTGTACGAAAATTTTTGAAAGCAAATTGTTTGGTTTGCTTCACACTTCACACACTTATTATAGTAATAAAAGGAGGTTACTAAAATACAGAAAAAGAGAAATTCCGATATCGGTCCATAAACCCAAGATATAGCCTAAACCGATTTTTCCATATATGTTTTTTTTGCTTAAAAGAAGTTCTGATAATATAAGGAGGTTACCAAACAGAGAAAATGAAAGTTTCCGATATCGGACCATATATACCCGAGATATAGTCTAAACCGATTTTTTAGTGAAAAATTTATTTTGCTTGAAATCAGTTCTGATTATAAAACGAGGTAATTACTCGGAAAATACAGAAAATGGAAAATTCCGTTATCGGTTCATATTTAAACGAGATATAGCCTAAACCAATTTTTGCATGATAATTGCCATGAAAGATTTCCTTTTTGGAATGGTGATTAGAAGGCAAAAATATTTTTTCCCCGATGTCGGTTCATATAACCGATTTCGGATTATATCCGAGCATATTTAGTTCGAATTATTAATATATACTATATATATGTATATAAGTGACTATCTAAAAGGGTATTTTAGATTCGGCCCAGCCGAATGTACTACGCTCCCGTTATATATTAATATTATTATATATTATAAGCAATTGAATTTATTTTTTTTAGAAGTACCAAAGAGCAGAGAACAAAAATTCAAACATTTGAGATTTATGCGCTATATTAGCTTCCAACATTGGTACTACTCAAAAAATTATAAACAGCTTGTTTTTTATGTTTCCCAGCTGTATCTCATATGAAATTTTGACATATAGACAGAAATAGAAATATTAGAAATTTTAGATACCATTTGAACAATTTTCGTACTTTTTGTTTATGTACTGAATACTATGAGCTCTCATCACTGCTATGAACAGCTGTATTGCTTTTATTTTATTTTTGTAAATTATTTGATATAAAGATATAGGTGATGAAAAATGAATTATCTTCTTTAACATACAATAATATAAAAATGAAAAACAGAACACTTTTTCTGTAAATCATCAATAAGTGAACACTTTTTCTTCATATGCACTTTTGTTTTTTTGTTTGTATCAAAAACAAATGATACGGTTTTACGTGTTCTATAAGTGCTACTACATTTACATTTACGTTACATTTACATTTACGTTACATTTACAATTTCTACGGTTGGCTAAACGGGCCTTTAGTTTCACTGTATTACATATTTGTAATAAAAGAAAGTCTGCAACCGCAACATGTCGCCCTCGCCAAAAAACGTGTATTCAGCAACAGTTATTTTTCAAGAACGTGATAATATTTTATTTTATCATCCATTTTCCCTCATTAATTTCATATTGCAAGTACTTTTGCAATTTTTTTTATTCCTTTTTAATTATTTGTTCTGATTTTATATATTTTTTATAATTTAATACCGCATGTGATTTAACCAAACCAACGTTTTTTTCCCACTTTAATCAGTGTTTTTAATCTCTTTAATGGCCTGAGAAGTGGCAATTTAACTGAAAATGTTTATTGCAAGTAAAAATTTACTCGTTGTTGTATAAAAAATGTTAATGTTTATTAAAGTTTTCCGCAATATTCGTTTTGCTTGAATAAAAAAAAAAATAAAATATTCTGCATTGTGTTATACAATAATAAAGCAGACATAAAACAG
The DNA here is from genome assembly GCA_914767995.1 of Thecocarcelia acutangulata. Lineage (NCBI taxonomy): Eukaryota > Metazoa > Arthropoda > Insecta > Diptera > Tachinidae > Thecocarcelia > Thecocarcelia acutangulata. Next base: position 29,017,803 of record OU612094.1, on the reverse strand, counting down.
GTTTACAAAACATATTTATTTTTATAAGAATTAAACTGAATGGGAAAAAAGCTTTAACTCAAACAATTCGCAGAAATTTTGTTAAACTTTTTTCAGATATACATATGTATATTATTTTTTATAAATATGCCATTTATTGCATATTGCAGTGAAAAAAAATCGAATTTGATTGATTGTTTAATCAGTTGTTGAAAGTTAATTTGAAAAGTTTTTTTAAATAAAATTTAAAATCAACACTTTTTTTTCAATTATTTTTAGAGATATTTGTTTATATGCTTGTAAACAGATCAACTTATTGTATCATTATTTCGTTGTAGTCTAAAATATTAGAAACGGAAATTAAACCGGGGATGTGAGTTTTAGCTTATTGCAAAATGGCAATAAATTTTTCACAGTACGCTATTCAAATAAAATAGTGTTACGGTTTTGCCCTGAAAAACGCTTTGCAGATTCTTCAATTTCAAATGAAATAATGACATTAAAACTTGTTCGTTACACGGTACTACCATATTTTATAATTTTATTTACACTTTACTTTAACCTAATTTACACAGACAACATGTTTTTACGTCTGTTGTTCAGGTATGGCAACTCTTCTTGTCAGAACCCATAATAGTTTTTCGTAGGTTCTGGCAACGCGGCTGTTAAACGAATTACTTCGGTTCTTTTTTTGCTTCATCTTTTATCTTTTGTCATTTTTTATTCACTTCGTATTGAGACGAGCTACCGGTCAGATCAAAGCAAGAGTTAGTGGTGCAAGTGTTTTTTGTGAAAGAAAAAATAAAACCGTTAAAATAACTTTACCAATTTTATATATAAAAATAAAGCCGTGAATATAACTTTAACAATTTTATATATATAAATTTTTGATATAATTACAATTATATAAGTGAACAGTGTAGTTACCCGCAAAATAAATAAACTTTCATTTTATCTACAAAGCGAATAGTTTCAATTCATAAGGTTGTAGGAAAGTTACAGCGGAAGGCTTGCTAAACCGCTCGTCACCAGGGTGTTTTCTATCCTAAAGTGCCATCTTCATCACGTACGGAGTTTGTGGAAGACTATTGGAACTCTGAACATCTCCCCGGCCATTTATCTGCCAACTACGATAGTCAACAGCCAACTTTAACGACCATAAGTGTACCAACCATCGAAAACACCTATCACCCACGCTCAGACCACGGTAAGTCCCCAATTGCTTATTATTCATTTCAACCCCCGTGTGCCCTGCACATCTGTTTTTTTAATGTCTATCAGAATTATACATTTTACAGACGGTTTGTTAAATTTGCTCACAAACGTACAGTAGTGAAAACGATTTACACCAGCACCTGCCTTTACGGCCTTATCTGATGATGGACCAATTCCACGGAGTGAATTATTCACGATTCACCAGCGCCCTCGTGTGGCTTACTAGGCTCACACGGGTAGCAATTTTTGCCATATATATTGTAGGCATAAGAGCAACTTTTGTTGAAGAGTTCGGGCCTCCTAATCCCAGCAATCAAGGCTTAATGAGTTGGTAGGCCGAAGCCTATTAAGAACATCAGCCCTTAAACCAACTCACCCGTCAACCATCACCACTGGTTCCTTTCAGTACAGGTATCTGTTGTAAAGGCAACGGACCCTCGGGAGGTTGTTAGTCCCCGAGAAAAGCCACACACCAAACAATTATCAGGAATACTAATTCCCCCTTCCTGCGTTTAAGGTTTCAACTACAGCCAAAATGTTTCAGCCAAAGTACGCACCTCAACCATGATCAGCCCGGGTTGAACGGCAAGCAAAACCACCCGGTGGTAATGCTGATCCCCGTCCTGCCAATTTATGCCCTTTGTAAGGGTTTCGGCAGCCAACACAACATAAGTCATGCGGTTTCCTAGAGTTTTATTTGCTTCCCTTCTTTACCCGAAAAACAGAATGCACAACAGAATTGGAATACAAACTTAAAAAACGGAATTATGTAAGTAATTCTAAAACCAAAAATGCTTGAAAGATATCTAAGTAAAAATGTGATCTACAAAAATCGTCAAAACTAAACCTTAAATCATCAAATCGTCAAAATGCTATTTTCAGCACCCAAAATCGTCATATATGGCAACCTTACATCTTGCACTCTATAGAGTGGCGCAGAGACAGTTATGAAGCTTGTTGTAGACTTTACGCCATTTTTCTCGTGAGTCAAAATACTTGCACGCATCCATCTCTGTTAATTACGTTGTCCTAGAAACTCACTCATCTTATTATCTTCAGCATACACAGCACTGATTGAATTTGAATGTGCTGCTTTAAACTGTAAATTGAATTTCAAATTTAATCTTCCCAGAGTGGAGGTTCTGTTTTCAAAAAAATAAAATAAAAATAAAACATAAAAAACTTGGTTTGTATGAACGTGTAAGCTTTCACTGATTCACAATGAGTTTTATATGTTTAAAAGAAATTAACAAGCGCTTGCAGGTAGTTTTCTCTTACAACGTTTTCATTATTTTCAACTTGATTTGTGTTCAACTGGTTCTTATACTAAATAAAGTAATATTAAGAATTTAATAAAAATTTTCAAAAGTTGTGCCACCTTCACGATTAAGAGTACTTTTGTATCTTTTAAATATTAAATTTGTTTTTTATTAAGCGGTTTAATTTCTTGCACTGTAGTTCCTAGTGAAGAAGAGAATATGTTGTCTAGTTATGCCTATATCATCGAACAATTGTTCAATGTGACAGTATTATTAAGCGCCATCACATCAATCTATTTACGTTCGGTTAGGAAAATTTGATTTGATTTAGAACAGCAATGCACTTAATTCTTTCCATTAAAGTTGATTTTGAAAAAGATTGGATATTATTTTTAGGCTAAAAAATGTTCCTTTATATGCCAAAGAGTTTTTATAAGCGAAAAACCAGAAAAAAAACATTTAATTTGATCACTTCAAACTAACTTCAAATTTCGGCTGTGTTGCAGAGTACGAATATATTGATTTTCGTCAAACACCCATTCAACTACAGAGTGGCGAAAAACTACTTTAGTGGTTGGAATAGACTGTCATAATTCAGACGCTTTTCGTAGGCCATCGGCTTCAATTCTTAGCTGAACCATATATAAGAACATGAGCAATGTGGCCAAAATACTCTGAATAAACCTCCGCGATAGCCTCAGTTGTGCCGAACGAACGTCTTCTTATTGATTTTTCTGGGCTATCATGTACACTATCCGCAACAGGTTGGATATTTCCTTACGTGAGGACCTTGCATGGTCTGCCGGCATGTGGAATGTGTCCTACTGCACCATGCTGTTTTGTCTTGGCGTATTTCTAAAGCTTCATAACTGTCTCTGCGCCACTCTATAGAGTGCAAGATCTAAGACCAACATTTGTTGTGAACATGGTTGCCATATTTGACGATTTTGGGTGCTGAAAATAGCACTTTGACGATTTGATGATTTAAGGTCCAGTTTTGACGATTTTTGTAGATCACATTTTTACTTAGATATTGTTCAAGCAATTTTGGTTTTACAATTACTTACATACTTCCGTTTTTTAAGTTTGTATTCCAATTCTGTTGTGCATTCTGTTTTTCGGGAAAAGAGGGGAAGGGGTTCTTCGTTGTTGTAGTGAATAAAGCTCTAGGAAGCCGCATGACTCATGTTGTGTTGGCTCCCGAAATCCTTACCAAGGGTTTAAATTGGCAGAACGGAGATAATCATGGCATCATTCTGCAAGCAGAACAACCCAGGAGCCCGGTCATGGCTCCTCAACCATGACCGGGCTGGTCATGGTTGAGGAGCCTACCTTGGCAGGAGCATTCTGCCTAGAGCATTAAACCTAAAACGCAGGTTTTTTTCGGAGACTAACAAGCTCCCGAAGGTCTGTTGCTTTTACAACAGATGCCTGTACTGTAAGGAACCAGTGGTGGGGGTTGACGGGTGAGTTGGTTTATGGGCTGACGATCTTAGTGGGCTTCGGCCTACCAACTCATTAAGTCTTGTCTTCCATTGACTCCTGGGAAATTGCATACAGGGGGGATTAGAAGACCCGAACTCCTCAACAAGAAACTGGTCATTTGGCAAAAATTTCACATTATGGCCATACACTTTGATAGTAGCACTTGATTGAACACAAAGTGTTGCACGCATCATGGAAGACATGTAATGCGGTAGGCAGTGTTCGCGTGTTTTTATATATTTGTATAAATTGTCTTGTCAAAAGCCGCTGTTTCTTATATACGAGTACATACATTTACATAAAACATTTAACATATAATAAAATACATACATTCATAAAACTGTTTAGTAACTCAACATCAAAAAACATTTGAAACAAAAATAAAATTTGAAAATTTGTTTTTGTTTTAAATGTATTTATGCGACTGAAAATATTTATTCTAAAGAGAGGAAGTGGCAGTAGGTGACATTGCTAAGAGTGAGTTGCCATAAAAAAATCTTTGACCACAATTTTAAATCGTTTGTACACTTATGTATACATATCTGTTCGGAGCTGATACTTTCTGTCTCCGCAACATGTTGCTGGTCGTACTTAACCTTATTGGCAAAGCAACGTACACAGCAGTGTGTGTATTTAATTTGCTCTTTTGATGTTATTTGAAAATAATCAGAAATTTTTTTTTTTTTCTTTTGAAGAGAACAGCCGAATAAAATGCTGCAGATTTATAATTTCTGCAAACGTCGAATTTCATTCATAAAACCAATAATAGGTTTTTTTTTTATTTTTTAGCGCCTATTGAAGGATATTTAGAATGCTGCGAAGTATGAGTGGTCTTGTTTTGTAATATGGTGTCTAAATTATTTTTTCTTCAGCACAAGCCGTAGAACGTGTTTCTATTTGAAGGAATAGTAAAAGAAAAATAATTAAACAAGTGTTTAATATACTGTTGTTCAATTTACTAATGTTAAGAGCTCTTGAGTTATATGTTGTCTAGCTTTAATGTGATTTTTTGTTTTTAGTATATTTAATATATTGTATATTATAAAAATATTTTGTATATTCTATAGTAAAAAAAAGAGCTGGTGTTATCTACAAACACTGTATTCATTTTATAGTCAACAAAAATAGAAATTGGGTTAATTCAAGCGTGGTAAAAAGAAAATCAGTTTGGACAATAAACTGCAGTCGTGGCATTTTGTAGAGCTGCAAGACTATCGATAGTCGTCCCCATCGATATTTTCGATAGTTTTAAGAAAAACTATCGATACTATCGTAAATGGTAGTTAGATATTTACCATAAGCATGTAAATATCTAACTACTATTTAGGTGTTAGTTAAGTTATTCATCTTTACCAGTAATTTTCACAACAATTATATCTGTGGCGTTTTATCATAACAGCTTAAGTCAAGATAGTCGTAAGACCAAAAAAAGTTTTGAAGGGATATTTGAATGAAGAACTAAATTTAAGAAGAAAAGAAGATAAACCATAATTATATATAAATTTTATGAATAATACGAAAAATTATTTCTGCAAACAAGAATACCATATTTATTTATTTTTCATTTACCTTCGTTCGGCAAGATGACTACATCGATACTAACAAAAGGATAAAAAGAGACAAACGATATTATTTTGCAACTTCAATTGAAAACAAGACATGTCTTAAAAAATCAGGATGAAAATATAACATGATTTTAGTAGCAGCTTTAAAATAAAATAAAAAACAAACAGGTCTTTAAAAATCGTCGTGAAAATTGTGTGTTACGGCCAGGGAACATAGAATCCGTTGTACTTTGTCCGTGTCCTTTTTAAATTGACATCAAGTATACGAAGTATGAAGTTGGCACAATCAGTACGTTGTTAACGGATGTAAATTCCACTATTTTTTATTTTAATTTGATTGAAATCTTCTTATTTATTATTATAGAATCAGCACAGAAAATTTAACACAATTTCTTTTAAATTTTTTTTATTTTGTACGAAAAAATAAATCAAAATATACAAAAAATATTACCAGATGGTTGTCAAAGTTCTCTACGTACGTTAAAGTTAAAAGTTGCTCAACTTTAATACTTTACGTTGACGGAGAAGTACGGAATGTGACAAAGCTCATAAGACTACATGTACTTCAACTTGTCAGTTGAAAAAGGCAACGTATAACGTATGTACGACGAATTCTATGTGCCCCGGCCTTAACTCTCAAGCTACAATATACAAATAAACAAATTTTTTTTTATATTTTTGTTGTTGTTTTTTTTAAGTTTCTTTTAATTATTCTATTGTCATCATTGCAAAAACCTCGTGAATTCGCCTTGGAAAAAACAAAATATTGTGTATAAAATATTTTTTTTTTTGCTTTTTTTTTGTAATGATTTCTTTAAATTAATTATAACTTCCTTGACAAAATGAAAAAATGGGATAATTATAATCACCATCATATTAGTTCTGAACTGCATTTTCACTTCAACTAATGGGTGATTTTATAAGAACTATCGGAAATTTAAAAAAAAAACACATAAAATTCAGAAAAATGCATGAAATATTTATTTGGATCGATAGTTGGGTCGATATAACTTAATGTTTGAAGATTATTTTATGCAAATGTTGGCCGCGGCTGCGCCTCAATTGGTCCATCCGCTTAGTCCAATTTTGGCATACTCTTTCCAACATTTCGGCCGGTATCTCACGAATTATGTTGGCTTCCAGTGCGTCAATCGAAGCGGGCTTGTCACTATAGACATTAGTTTTAACATAGCCCCACAAAAAATAGTCTATAAGCATTAAATCGCACGATCTGGGCGGCCAATTGACTGGTCCCAAGCGTGAAATAAACTGTTCACCGAACTCGCCTCTCAATTGGTTCATTGTTTCGCGTGCTGTGTGGCATGTGGCACCGTCTTATTGAAACCACATGTCATGCAAGTCAAGCTCTTCCATTTTGGGCAAAAAAAAGTTTGTTATCATCGCTCGGTAGCGCTCACCATTCACAGTAACGTTGTGATTCGCATCATCTTTGAAGAAATACGGCCCAATGATGCCGCCAGCCCATAATCAGCACCAAACGGTTGTTTTTTGTGGATGCATTGGTAGCTCTTGCAATGCTTCTGGCTGCTCTTCACTCCAAATACGGCAGTTTTGCTTGTTCACGTATCCATTCAACCAGAAATGAGCCTCGTCGCTGAACACAATTCTTCGATAAAAAAGTGGATCTTCATCTAACTTTTCAAGAGCCCATTCACCAAAAATTTGGCGTTGTGGTAGGTCGTTTGGCTTCAATTCTTGCACCAGCTGTATCTTATAAGGCTTCACACCCAAATCCTTCCGCAAAATTTTCCACGTAGTGGAGTAACAGAGGCCCAATTGCTGCGAACGGCGCCGAATCGATAATTCACGGTCATTACCAACACTGGCCGATACGGCTGCGATATTTTCTTCAGTTCGCACTCTACGTAAGCGTGTTGGTGGTTTAATGTCCAACAATGTAAGTTTGGTGCGAAATTTTTTTACAATAGCCCGAATAGAAGCCTCAGTAGGTCGATTAAACTGACCATAAAATGGAAGAAGCGCGCGATGAACTTTCTTAGCAGAGCACGCATTTTGGTAATAAAATTCAATAATTTGCAAGCGTTGTTCGTTTGTAAGACGATTCATGATTAAATTATAGACCAAACTGAAGATGTTTGACAGTGACACAAGATACAAAACGTGCGTGAGCTGTCAAAACTAGTGTTGCCAAAAAGATAATAGCAAAAAAATCACTCGTTATTTGAAAATTATTTGTCATCCTTCTGCAGAAAATAAAATGGAATTTTAATTAACTTTTAACAAAACCCCTGCAGAAAGGCTGAAAGTGTGTATGTAACTTTTTTGTTTGATTTCCTTCCACCCCCCAATGTGCCCGCTAAAAAAAGGAAATTAACCACATCATCACATGATAAATAAGTAAACAACAATTTTAATCTATTCCACAATGTGGATGCATGTTACACAAAAGTGTCTAAAATATAATTAAAATTAAACAATGTTGCTTATTATTGCTGTGAAGTATTACAAATAATTTACAGCTAAACGTCAATTTTGACAAGTGCCTCGCTACAATTTATTCTTACAAATTACATTAAATGTTCTGGCTTAACTGAAAACATCGAGAATTGTATTCTATTTGCTTAATTTCAAGAGCTGCAAACTAGGTTTTTGTTTTGGTTGTAGCATCGCAGTATGCTAGAAGTAGAAACTTCGCAGTATTTTAAACATATGTAGATGTTATAAATCAAATCGACATGTTTGTCTGATGTGGCACAACTCCAACTTCATTTGGAAAGATTTCACTTTAAGCCAACATCATATGTCAAGCTGTTGCCAGAAAACATTAATCAAGTAAAAATATATTCAACAAAATGGGTGAGTGCCTGGAAATAAAATACAAGGTCGCACAGAACTACCTTTATGGCTGGAATGGAGTAGCATTTTTTTTGTTTTAAATATACAAACACAAAAACTGAGAAGCTTTTTGGCTTGTCTGCAGTAACACCCAGGGTCTGTGGCAGGAATCGAACCTGCGACCTCGAAACTGTTGGTCGAGTACTCTACCAAATCAGCCATCGAGGCTGACTTGGTAGAGGTTGGTTATAGTCGTTTGGCTTTAATTCTTGAACAAGCTGAACCTTATACGGGAACAAGTGCAATGGGATCAAAATCCGCTGAACGGACCTCCACAATTTCCCCAGTTGTATCAAAGTTGTTGAACATCTTCTTGTTTCTGGACACAATGACTAAAAAATGTTGTACTTCATCTGCAACACCATGCGTGGCTTTCCGCTACCCTTACAACTACTTACTATACCATATTTTTGAAAATTTGCAACCAGGCAGTTTATGGTAAATGCTAAAGGTCTTGTACTCACATTAAAAAAGAACAAAACATTTCACTTTTTCAACAATTTTTGATCGCTGTTCTGTTGTGTAGTGTTCCATGTTAAATTCCCTAAGTCTTATTCACAAAGTTCCGAAAAAAAAGAATAAAAATAACGATATACTAAAAAAGTTCGGACCATAAAGGTAGTTCCGCGCCACCCTGTATGATAATTAACCCATTAAGTCCCAGCGTTGCGTTTTCGCAACGTTCACTTTAACAGCCCCTCGTGCTTTTTGTGATTACGTGATTTTGAAGAAAAGAACATAAAAATAAAATTTAATTCAATATCTAATCGACCTGTTTTAGGATATGTATCATAAATAACTTTTTTTTGTAAAAAATTTAATTTCAAATTTTTAATTTTTCTTATTTTTTGGGTACTTTTGTAAAAATTTAAACAATATATAGAAATATGGAATATAGCTATCAGAAACTTTTGACGGATATAGCCAACATAAGAACATTATTATTTCGGGTAAAAAATCCAGTTATTTTAGACATTTGCTAGCTTTTTAATGAGTGGATATATACATGATGCGAAAACGCAACACTGGGCCTAAACGATATACAAATTATATATACGATTAATTTTCATACATACAAATTCTTCGTTGTTGTCATTTAAGTGTTGTGAAACTTTAAATGACGCCTTATGCGCAAATTTCAGTTGGTGTAATAAATATTTCAAGATTATAATCAGTTGGTGAGTTGAGCTTAAGCAGAGTACATAAAAAACAAAAATTAAAAAAATGTTTTGCAAAAAATTTTTGAATTTAAAAGAAATCAGTGATATTTTAAATGATAGCTCAGATGACGATGAAAACAACTTAAAAAATGCTTGCTAAATAGACATTACAATCTTGCCACCATCAAAAGTAGATGAAATGAGTGATACGGAAGATATTGAGGAAATGAGCAAGTTTTAAATAACCAAGGAACGCTGCCAACTGAAGTAGCAGGGGAAGTTGAGTTATTATATTCCTACAAAGAAGGTGAACAAGATGAACAGGAAGGTACAGTAAGAGAAAACCGGACAAGTAATGCGAAATTATCCCCTTCCAAGATATTTAAGAAAAAACAACGTGGAAGTTATGACTACTGTTATGACCCGATAAATGAAATAAGCGCTATACGTTGGAATGACAACTCTGTAGTCACTGTCTTGTCAAATTTTGTTTCTGTAGAGCCACTGAAACATGCTAAGCGATACGACCGCAAAAATAAAAAAAATACAACCATTACAATGCCTAACGCTATACATGAATACAATAAAACAATGGGTGGAGTTGACTTATTTGACAACGCTATGAATAATTACAGAATTCAAATAAGGGGGAAAAAATGGTACTGGCCACTTTTCACTAATGTTCTTGATGCATGTTTGGTTAACTCCTGGAAATTGCACTGCCTGCTGAAAAAGCGAGAGCAACAAGCTCCAATGCCTCAACTGGAATTTAGAATATTTATAATAGAATGTCTTTTAAGAACAGACAACATTGAGCGAATTATAGCTCCTACTGGTAGTGCCACTATTTCAGTAACTCGAACTGATCGAATTGATCATAAAATAGTTCGCCAAGAAAAACGGTTAAGATGTCGGCAATGTAGTAGCCAAACCATTTACAAATGTGTGAAATGTGACGCAGCAGTTCATCCGAAGTGCTTTGCAACTTACCATAATTAAATAGAATATACCACGCACATATTTCTTTACATATGTATGTATAATCATTACTTTTTCTTTTAGAAACATGAATAAATTATTTTAATTTAAAGTCTTTAAAAATCCGTTTAATTTTTATATCGTTAAGGCCCAACGTTGCGTTTTCGCAACGGGGGTTATCTCGGCTCCCACTGCTCCGATTTGTGTAAAAATTGTTTTCCATTATTCTTAACCATAAACAATCAAATTCTAAAAGTTTCATCATTATAGCTTAACGGAATCATAGCTCGGGCCTTAATGGGTTAATTGTTGATGTAAAGGTCTAAGCATATAAACGCATGCGAAATACCCCGGCGTATACTTAATATTGCTTTTACTTAAAGCACTCATTCGAGGTTTTTCTAACAACGGTCTTTGAATAACACTGGTTTACAGCCAAATAATACCAAGAACGACACATGCCTAGATAAGTTAATTGGGATCTCCTGAACACGAAAAACGCTGTAATTTTTTTTTTCTTAAGTACCGTTTTTTAGATAACGCTACTTTTGTGTTTATCAGTGTATAGTCCCACTCAAACCCTTGTGGAGCCCAACCAAAAACTCCGATCGAAATAAATGGTATATCGTTGGAAAGGTAATTGAATGCCTTTTATGCTGATATAATGCGTAAATGGCTGAGTTGTGACACCTCAAAATTTTCATATTTTTAACACTTATTTCAAAATTTTTCATTTTTATTTCTTTTTTTTCTACGTTGTAGTAAAGATCTGGAATGTTGTACAAACAGTTTATTTAATTACCAACATTTTAAGCGTAATTTGAAAAAAAAAAACGGATGAAAAATAAAGTTTTTATTAAGGATTTTGTGGAACGACAATATTTTCATTTTATTGCTCACACACTATATTCGGTGTAAATTTAAATTAAAATGACGAGCGATTTGAACTATTGCGTTATTTTCAGATGGATCTTCGCGAATGAGAAACCAATAATAGAACGCCATCATTTGTTAATCCCACCAGCCTTTGTATCGTCTCTCGATTTCAACCATTTCCTGGTGAAGTCTTGCACCTTGTTCATCACTTTTGGATTTCGTGGGAAAAATATTCAAATGACTGAATAAGAAGTGTAATTTAGGTGTCATATTTGAACCGAAAATTTAAAAAAAAGAATAAATTTTTATTTTCATTGCTCACACACTATATTCGGTGTAAATTGCTGGTCCACGACGTCAAAATCGCCAAAAAACCATTTTCGGCACAATTTTCCACCAATAGTGGCATAATTAGGAATTTGAGAGCACTCGATAAGCCTCAACCTCAGATTTCTCCATAATAAAACGGAAAATGAAAACCTCCCGCAAATGACGAGAATTTGGCTCTCTAGCTGACATGTTTAACTCAGAGTAACTTTATGTTGCAGACATAAATCGACTAATATTTCAATGGCCTTATGTTTACAAATACTTAAGCTTATTGTATGACATCTACGATCTATTTATTTCGTCTACCACTTACCGCTATAGCCATTTATTGCAAAGCGGCGGAAGCAAAGTTGCAACCTAATATATTCTACGTCAGCATAGTTATCGGTGAGTAGCCATATTACTAATTGAAATTAACATATTACAGTCGTACTCTTAACATATCATCATACCAACCAAACAAACTTTTTCGAAAATAATCATTAAACAATTATTATAAAATTGCAAATATTTGGCTGCGTTGCTCTGGTGGAAGTCTATCCATAGTGAAATGTCAAAGCAAACTAAACAAAAAGCAGCTGTCAGCTGTTAAATGGGTTGTCACATATAGCAGTGTTGCCAGCTCAAAGTTATGAAGCTCCAGAGCAACCAATACATTTCAACAAGGGTGAGCATTGAAATTATATTGTTGTAATAACCGAGCACAATATAATATAAAAAAAAGCCCGAAAATACAGAATTTAAGTTTTCAACATAAGTAAATGCAAATTTGCTGCATCTCTGTAAGATTTTTATTTTATCATTTGTCATTTAGATATGTGAAAATGTTATTGGAGCAACATTTTACAGCTTTACTCGTAATTTATAATCTCTCAAAGGGCCTAAAAAGCCAACATTTCAATACAACTTAAATTTCGATTGCCACATGATATAATGACATGTTTTCCAAAATACATATTTTATGTTATAATTACTCGTTACATACATATTATGTATGTATATAGTGTGTATGTGTAGTGATAGGCTTTTACGTTTCAATGAGCATTTCTCTGTTTTTACCAAAATTGTACTTTCACTTATAATATGACATTTGTACAATTGTTGGTGCATGTTTTTACTTTCGAAGAAATTCTGCTTAGGTAAATTTTAATTGCTGTCGTAAAAGTTTGCAATTCCTCATTATTGATGCCATAACGACTGCAGAAGACAATTAGATCCAGGATTAAAGCAGATTCACTTATAAATATTGTATACAACATCAATTCAGTCAAAGAAGACAAACAATTGGCTTAGAGACAGGGGTGCCCAAAAGTACTTTATGGCAGAGCAAACACCAATACATTTAATAAAAAACTACTTTATACAAGATTAACTAGTTGTGAGTTCGAGTCCAACTTCAGTCAAGAAGAAGGGTTATTTTTAATTATAACAATAATTGCTGTGAAACAATAATACCAAAGAAGAACAGAAAAAATAATTGAATACCATTAGCTGGGGGACAACTAGCTGTTTCGTAGTCGCTACACTACTCATCAGCACCCACTGGGATTCGAACTCGGGATCATGTGAACATGATGTATTTTTAATACGACCGCTTTAACCACTTCAGCCACCGAGCTCTTTAATTATTCTTACGTTAATGTTTGCCACATTTTGATCACATATATGCAATTGTTATAACCCCAGTTGTTTTTACAGGATTTTCTGTCACTGAACAACCAGTTTTTAATTTTTTTTATTATTTACTAAATAATTCTTCTAACGAACTCACAACTAGTTAATCTCGTACATATGTATATAACTAAAAAAGTTCACTCATTAATGATTTACATAAAAACTACTTTTATTTAATATTTTTTGTTGCAAAAAGCATAACATATTTACAAAAACAAAATTAACGCTGATAATCGCTGTCTTTAATGTACACCTGTAAAGCATGCGAAAGTGTTGTTGCTTTGCTCTTGTGAAGTGAAGAACGACAAAAAATATATAAGATAAAGTTGTTTGAGTATTTTCTGTACTTTTCATTGCTACTGCTGAGTGGAGTTTGTGTGTATTAAAGCCATATAGCTAAGCGCTTTTACAAAAACAATTGAGCATCAAGGGCATAGAGCTTGGGCGCTCCTGGCTTAGAGTATTTTCTCGATTTTTATAACTGCAATGGTCTTAACGTCCACAGAGAAAATAAAATATGTAAAATGTTTTGGAAATTTTTCGTAATAAATGACCAGTGTGCTGCACAATTTATTATCATATTTTTGAATGGAATAAAAAGTTTACTTTAAAACAATTCACTTCGCTTACACTAATTTTAAATTGTTACTATAATTAATAATTAAATAATGGCTGGACATTAAATCTCAACAATAATCTTTTTAGCATTAAAGCGTAATATGCCAATAAAAAAGGTGTAAAGAAATGTTAGAGACGTTTATAAATGAAAAAGCTTGTTTTTTGTGTTTTGACAGATATTATTAAAGCATTTTTCTTTTTAAATTCTCAGCAATTTATTTAGATTGTTGGGATATAAAGTTGAATGTTTGAGAATATCTTTCAAAAATTTCCAATCTCTACTAATGATTAGGGTAGCTCCTATGAAATGTCGACATATAGACAGCTGGGAAACATTGAAAACAAGTAATTTATAATTTTTTGTATTAAAGCGTAATATGTTTAGAAACTTAGAACGTTATTGTCATCACAAGCTTCTCACTTGAAAGTTGTGTAAAGTTAGTTTCTTAGCTTTTAGTCGATGATTGTCCAGGCGACAATAAACACAATTACATGAGATTATTGGTAATTAAAAGGAATTAAGCAAGAGCCAGAAAACAAGTTGTCTCGTAATATTCAGTGATTATCCAGGCCCAAACAAAAATAATAGCATTAGTTGCAATTAGCATGTAACCAAGCGAATAAAGGTTTCTTATCAAAGAAAACTACTTTAGGGTTGGGAGATCTGGAAAGTTACAGTGTAGATAAAAGAGAGCAAAGGTTTTTCTAGCAGTCCAGAAGGAACAGAAAACCAATATTCATATTTTTTAAAATACTTGATTTTTAGCGGCAGGCGGCTATAACGCTAAACACACTTTTTGGGAATCCCTTTTAATTTCCCCAAAAGGCCGTGTACTTTTTGACTCTATTTTCTAAATGGGCTTAGATGTAGTTTCAAGTGGACGTCAGACGGACGAAAGATGCAAGATGTTATAAAAAAGAAAATATTCCTTCAGAATGGATACAAATGCAGACTTCATTAAATTTGTCATCAGATCAATCACTATAACCTCCGTTTCATTTTCACAGGAGGTTGACCCCCCATTTAGTGACTTGGCGTTAAGCGTCCCAAAAAAAAACTGAGTACTCATTGTACCGAGAATATTGCCTTCAGAATATTGCCTTGAGGAGATTGATGTGGTAATTAACGATTTTTCTGAAAACCTTAAAGTAGACATACAACATGCTACCACTAACCACATAAGATCCAGAAATAAGAAGATCCAATAGAACTTATTCATCTAAAATTGATACACTTCTGTCAGAAAAAAGAAGAGCCAGACTTTAATACAATTTTAGAGACGGTAAACAGCTGTGTTTTTGTGTATACGATAAAAGACTGTAAAAGTAAAACTATATTTTAATCGACAGCGAATATCGTTAAAAATATTTCTGATTATCAAAGGCGATAAAATATCGCTATAACTATTTAAACGATAGCATTACTAGGCCAAAGTTGATAACACGAATTTTGGTTATAGAGGAGTTTAACGGCATGCCAACAGGCGGTACGAGTACTCTCAAGTTTAGCTTGCTCGTCTACTTCTTACTTAAACGTGTGTTTCATTGTTATACTTTTAACACAAAAATATTATAATTTTTATACAAAATGGAGCTTAAACAAAGACTTCTTAACTTGGTGAGTTTTTGTTCAAATCATGCGGCGTTTCTCCCATTTTGGTGCGTTTTAAAATTTCAAAATTGACAACACTGATTGCAGCGATTGAAAAAAAATGTGCGTTTACACTTTGCCATCTATTGAATGCTAAATTTTATTGCCAGCTGTCTACCCTCCAAAACAAATCATTTGTGATAGTTATGCCATATGTTGTCCAAATCGGCATAATTGACTTGAAGAGCATTTTGTCTCTTCTTTTCTGCCGCATGTCTGACACAGCTGGTGGTTTTACATTGCAAATAATTTTCATTATCCTCTTTAAAGCAGTAAAGTTCGCATACACTTGTGCTTAAATTAAAAATTTCAATCACCTTCAAAACGATTAAAAATGATAAACTTGTCAAGTTCATATTTGCGAACGACACGCTTTATCAGTTTCTTATACTCATTCTAAATTGAAGGTGAAGTGAAAAACACGTCTGTTTGATATTTTGCCAGGCTAACGAATGTAAACACCACTTCCAAGCACGTTGAGACTACAAATTTGTTTTCATAATTTATGTTGGTCAACAGCAGCAAATAAACGTTTGTTGGAATAGAATGTAGGGTTTGTTTGGTATTTGAGTCGTTGCATTATCAGACAGAAAATTAAGTTTAATAATTTGTTTGTTCTTGAAATGCATAAATTTACACAATATTTACGAGATTTAAATTGAGTCTTGGAGTGCAGGTGTTGGAACTTCTGTTTAGAAAAGATAAGCAAAAACAGTAAATTGGCTTTTGTTTTGTCGTTTTAGACTCGGCAGTTGAGTTCAGAATTTGTACTGTATAACGTTGTTTGTGTAGATGTGTTATAAGCATATCAACGTGTAAGAAGTGATTAACATTCGTAACAATATAAAAAAATTTCATGCAATATTTTACTTTTTAATTTACGTACTTTCTTTCACCAAATTTTAGAATATTTAGACAAGTAAATTTGTTTAGACAAGTACATTTGTTTATACTTTAAAACTTTATAGTTTTTGTTCTCTGAAGAACAAATAAACGGATTGTACTCCGCTTGAATGGAGAAGTCAGAACCGCATATAATTCATATTCAAGAATGGGGTGTATCAGTAATAGTGTTTACAATTTCCATCATTATTCCATGAATGTGGCAGCTGGAATTTCCATAGTGATGCCACGTCTCTACTTTTCTTTACACCTTTCAAACAAATGAACTACCGGTGGATGCTACGATTTCATTTCTTTGAAAGTATCAAAAATCACAGAACAAAAATTTAAACAAATGAGTTTTGTTCATTATATTAAGGTACAATTATGCGAACGTCCACGTACGTTTATGGAACGGTCGTTAGTATTTAAGTATACATTAATAATGTAAGTGCTTACTGAAATAAACTGTCACGTTGCCGGAACGTCTCAACCTGTTTAAAATAGAATTTGACGCCGTTGTTACGTGACATTCGTAGACCAATGCTGGAACTCTTATATGAGAGATGGTATTCTGGCACATTAACCCCTTTTTGGAACTTTTTCAGTGATGCAAAAATAATATAATTTACAGTTTTTGCCATTTTTATCATAAGAGTTATAAGAATACTATTTAATAAAATATATTGAGTTTGAATAATGACAATAGAAACGTAAATATATGTGTACAACTATTTCTTTAAACATAAACGTATGTATTAATGTTAATGTTAATTATTTGTTCCTGTCTTCTTTGATCGAGTTATTGATCGCGGCAATTATTGTTATAATTATAAATAAAAATATTTCTTGGCTTTAGACAGGATTGAAGTCCAGCTAGACGAATGATACCAACCCATTATCATATAATATTAGAAATTTTAAACATAAACTTTATATTTCTTGAAGCCAATTGGTACTTATTTGACTATAGTAAGTACGAAAACTAACTTAAAAATGCCCATCACTATGTTGAAAAGCTCAACACTGTTTCGAACAGCCGACAATAATTGACAAAAAAAAATTCAATTTGGCTGGAATATATAAATAGTTTTATTTTTTTTTAATAAGTGAAAATGGTTTTGATAATAATAAAAATATAAAAAATAAAAGATATGGATGATCTTTTTTTTAATTAGAAACACCGAAAAATTAAACAAAACATTGCTGTTTTGTTTATTTTTTGTTGACATGTGGTACGTTTTTTTAAAGTTCTATAACTATACAAACGGCCGTACGTTAAGGTACGTTAAGTTTTTCTAATATCAACGTTCGCATAACGAGGCCTTTAGCTTCTAATATTGTCAAAGTTATTATCAAAAAATTGTAAACAGCTTGTTTATAATTTGTTCCTGGGTTTGAAAAGTGCAAAGAAAAGTAGAGACGTGTGCAAAACAAAATGCTTGTTTTTGTGTTTTGACAGGTATTATTAAAACATTTCTCTTTTTAAATTCTCAATAATTTATTTAGATTGAATGTTTCAGAATATCTTTCAAAAACATCCAAAGTCTACTGTTGATTAGCGTAGCTCCTATGAAATGTCTACATATAGACAGCTGGGGAATGTAAAAAGCAAGCTGTTTACAATTCATTTTTCTTCTACAAATTTGTGTCTTAAAGTGTAGGATATTTGTATGTAAATGAAAAGCATTTTCTGTATATCACCTCACACGCCTACCATTTTTCACTTGCATTTTATTTACTGTAGAAAAAATTCGCTGCCTTGCCGTGAGTAAAACTGTAAACAAATGAATGTCAACACGGTTTCGTCAACAATATACTTGCATTTTTTTATTGAATATACTATCACAGTGTGAAAAATGCCGACAAAGAGGCTTTGTATTGCCGCTGTTGTGTTGTACGACATGGAGTTTTAATAATGTGGGGAAATGTAAAGAAAGGAAAAAATATTTGCTCTGTGCCTTAAATACCATTAAACAAATTGAGGTAAACAACATTGACTTCATTTAATGACATTTCGAGTAGCTACTGTTGATATTTAGAGACAAAAAACTAGTTAAATCTTTGGAAGATTACTTTCTTAGGAAGATTACTATCTTTGAAATTAATTTCAGAATATTTACTATTATTCTATGTGTTTAAAATATAAATATTTTAAACAAAAAAATATTTTCTAGTATGAATTTTAAATATAAAATAAAACATAAAATATTGAATTATATACTATGAAGTTAAAATATTATTAAAGTACTATATCTTATAACATAATTTTGGCATATCATGAAGTAACGAATAATTAGTCTAGTTTATGCTGAATTATTGTTAATAAAAAAGAGAATACTTAAAGCAAATCTAAATGTATGTAAACACTTAAGAACGAAGCGTCAATAAAGACACATATTAAAGCTAATGGATTACGCTTTTTTCTTCAACGAAGATTTAACTTTCTAAACGTCCTTCTAATTATTAAGAAAAGCGGTAGGCAATCCAATTTAGGGGCAACCCCTAAATATTTTTCTAACCCGCTTGCCGCAATTCTTCACTACGAAATTTTTTTTTTTTTTTTTTTTTTTTTTGGAAAACTATGATTTTGTATTTGGATAAGCTTAACGATTGAAGATAGAAGCTAGGTATGTTCAACAAAGATGCTGGAAGTCGGTCCTACATTCGACATCTTTAGGAGCCCTCTGGGGCTAGTTAGGGTGGTTGACCCTAAAATGTTAAAAACTAGTATATTGTATGGGAGCCCCTTAAGGAGAGCAGTTATATGTTCAAGGGAAATGTGGAGGGAGAAATATTAGTCTTTTATTTTACCCCGCTAAGAGTGACTCAGAAACAGTTATAAAGTTTTTTGTGGATTTTCTTCCGTTTTTCCCTATCTTTGGTCACGATGCAAAGCCAATATAGCCCCATCCCACTGTCCTAACTTTGTGGCCCTATAAGAGATTCTAGCGTATTCAAATCTAATTTCAAAGATTTTTCATGTAACACTAGTTCTTATAACATATACGAGGTCTGATCAAAAAATAGCCTTTATTGTAAATTTGTTCAAAAATTATTTATTTATTCATCAATAACTATCTTGTCCCCTTCAAAGTAATTCCTCTCAGATACAATACGCTTATGCTAGCTTTTTTTCTAATCCTCGAAAAACTTCTGAGAGGCGCAAAAAAAAAGTTGTTTAAGTTCACTTATGCGGCATTTTCCTGAAAAAATCGATTTAGGTTATATCTCGCGTATATATGGACCGATATCCGAACTATTCATTTTCTGAAGTTAAGTAACCTTCTTTTATAACCAGCATTGTTTTTAAGGAAAACAAAATTTTCCATGAAAAAATCGGTTTATGCCTGTTTATGGGTGCCTCGATGGCTGATTTGGTAGACTACTCGACCAACAGTCTCGAGGTGGCAGGTTCGATTCCTGCCTCAGACCCTGGGTGTTACTACAGACAAGCAAAAAAGCTTCGCAGTTATTGTGTTTGTTGAAAACAAAAACTTAAAAACAAAATAATATTTCGCGTATATATGGACCGATTTGGAAATTTCCATTTTCTGTATTTAAGTAACCTCCTTTAATAACCAGAACTGCTTTTAAACAAAAAAAAAAAAAAAAAAACAAAAAAAAACTAGTTTAAGTTTGTTTGCGCGACATTTTCATTAAAAAATCGGTTTAGGCTATATCTCGGGTATATATGGACCGATATCGGAAATTTTCATTTTCCATTTATATAACCTTATTTTATTGCCAGAACAGCTTTTAAGCAAAAAAGGTTCGCTTACGCGATATTTCCATGAAAAAAACAACGGTTTAGACTATATCTCGGGTATATATGGACCAATATCTGGAATATCTGGATATTTGCCTTTTAGTCATCATGCTTAATAATTGTGTGAAGTTTGAAGCAAAACAATCAACTTTTTTTTCATAAATGTTCATACAAAATTGTCAAAAAAAATAGAATTTTTCGGAATTTTGAATGTATCTCAGCTATATGTGAACCGATATTACTGAATTTCAATAGCAAACCCATGAATGGATTGGATAGAATGGTGAAAGAAAAAAGTTTCTAAGTCTAAGGGTTTTCTCAGAAACGGTATTTCAACAGCAGACAGACGGACATCGCTTAATACACTTTTCCATTAATTCTGATTCAGAGTATATATCGCTCCTTTATTACAACCCGAAACTCGCACATTATTACGTAGCACGCGCTCATCGTCTAGGGCTCATCCATTTGTGGTCGATTGCCCGGGGAATCGCACTACGCATTACAGAGAGACTTCGTTTTTCAGCCGTACGCTTCGTTTATGGAATACTGCAGACGTGTTTCCTGTCTGTTATAACGTTGGAAAGTTCAAGTCAAATGTTCACAAACACTACTCCCTCTTTCCCCTTCCTCATAACCTATTTACCTAGTTCTGCATATGTAGGTGTCATCCCCTGCGTACTGGTTCAAGCTAAAAAAAAAAAAAAAAAAAAAAAAAAAAAAAAAAAAAAAAAAAAAAAAACTCGTTTCGAGAAAAACACATTTCAAATTTTTAGCTTCCATATAAATCTTAGAAAACTTTTTTAGGAAATATCTTCTTAAGGAAACAGTTTAAAAGTAATTTGAATACATTTTTTGCACAATATAAGAAGTAGTACTGTTAACAATTCTGCATTGTTAACTCGAAATGCAAATTTTTTGAGATATGACTATGTTGCAATAAAGGAGCGATGTATTCTTATAGGGTCGCAAATGAAAATTGCAGAAATTACAAATGGAATCGCAAACTTATATATAACCCTAACATTTTTGTGAAGGGTATAAAAATGCTCATTATTATGTTGAAAATAATCACGCACGAACACAATTATGCTGAGCAATGAATGATTTTTTGTTGACATGTGTAACGTTTAAAAGTTCTATAACTATCCAAACGGCCGTAGGTTAAGGTACGTTAAGTTTTGCTAACAGCAACGTTGGCATAACGAGCACTTATGTTTTTTTTTTTACAATTTTGTGTCTTACACTCTTTGTAGACTTCATGAAATGCATTCAAACACACAATTAATACAATATTTGATAAGCTTTCTCGTTGCCCTCAAAAAGTAACAAATCAAACAAAAAACACTCTTTGTAGACTTCATGAAATGCATTCAAACACACAATTAATACAAAAAATTTTGTGTCTTGTAAACAAAATTTGGGCAAATATACGCAATGGAGACGAAAGCCAGCCGTGCTTATAACACTACCCTGGTATAACTGCCTTGCTCAGTAGTCTGCTGGGCTCAAGGTATTTAATGCTTACATATGTTTTCTGTTCCCTTATGAAAATATTGAGATATAACCAGCGTTGTCAACTCGGTGCGTTTCGCACCGTTTTTGGTGCTTTTTAAAATTATTTGTGCGAAAAATTCTTTAGTCAGTGCGTGGTGCGCTTTTTTTACATTTTCGGTGCGCTTTTTAAATTTTTTAAATTTCGGTGGCACCAAAGCCAATTCAAGTCAAGTTATCGTTTTAATACAAGAAAAAAGTTTATTCAAGTGCTCAAAATTTGTACGTTTAACTTTGCAGAGCTCAACCATAATAGAGAATTATAATGTGAACAACGCACCTTATTATATGCACCAAGTAAGACAATTTTGCTGTATTATACATATATCGAAAAAATAATAATTATTTCGATTTATAAAATTTACTGCTTTTAGAACGTGTTTTGATATTAAACGACCAAGGTTTGTCAAATACTACAATAAATGCAAACACAGATATAAATTACTTAACTATTAATAAAATTATAAATTGTTTCCAGAAGGTTTGCATTAAATAGTGTTTACGGTAAACTTCATCTTTTATATGTTACAATTCTGGCAAATTTTCGCATATATCAATAAATTCACCCAATCTAGCCAATTTATTTTCACTGTTCGCTTACGAAAACATAAATGAAATTCTCATTGTGTTTGATAAAATTTCTATTAATAGAGTTTGATGGCTTGTTGTGCGATTCTGTAACTTTTAATCATCCGGTAATCGTAAATTTCTATGACATATTTCTTCTGCTCCTGCAATATAATTTTAACAATAGTAAGCAGCTGTATTTTTTGTGTACCGGATAATAAGCAGTAAAACTAACATCAGATTTCGTTCGACAGCGAATATAATTAAATAATATTGCTGAATAATAAATATGATAAAATATCGTTAAATTATTGTAAGGATAACATTGTCGTAATAGTAGTCATTGTTTTAATAACAGAATCGCACTAGAGGACAAGTTTGACAAACACGAATTCTAGCTATTTTACGAAAAGGCTGTTTCATTACTGTGGTTTTTATTAAAAGTTAATATTTTTTATAATATAAAATGCTTTTTTAAAAATGAAAAGAAAAATTAAAAATACGGTACGTTTTTGTTGAAATAACACGCTTTTTTCCCCATTTCGGTGCGTTTTGGAATTTCAAAGTTGACAACGCTGGATATAACTTAATTTAAAATCATTGAATTCTAAAAATTTCTCAGGAAACTATAACCCTAGCGATTAATTGATTGAATTTTTGTTGAACTTTTGTACAACGGACTTTAGTTCAAGTTTTTCCGTTCTTAAGTAATGAATTCTCGGAATATAAACAAAATGTTTTTCTGTGTATTTGATATTACGTTTCATGTGCCCAAACTTAAGTTCCTGAAGCCCCATTATAGTTTGAAATAGTTTTTTGCATATTTTCTTTTCTTTATAAATATTTGTATCATTTGGCTTCTAACAAAACTCTTTAAACATCAAATTTTTTAATAAAAAACAAATGTACGCTAATAAAAGTTATATATAGTTTGATATTATTTTTAAAGTTAAAAAAAAAGCATAAAAAGTGAAAAAGAATTTATAACGTGCAAACGAACACCACAAGAACGAGAGAGATAAATTTAAAACAGTTGCGCTATTTGAAACTTGCAACCATTAAAGTAAACAAAACTACGCAAACACAAGTTGAAATAGAAGCTTTCTAAGAATAAACGAGTGTACAGTATCGAAGTATATTCTTCAAACAACAAATACATTTAAAGCAAACATAACCTAAAACAAGCAAAACGAAGTTAGTTGTGTTAAAACATTTGAATTTCTCATAAAACAAGGTGGGCAGGTAGCATGTAGAATAAAATAAAAAAGCATAGAAACTTTACTTTTTCTATGTCACATAAATATACATATATGTATGTTTATACCTACAAGTTCCTTCTCCTGTATTCATAATCAATCATTAAATTCGACTCTCTAACCTACCGCTTAGACAGGAAAGTAATTTCATGAAAGTTGCAATACACTCACACTTTTTTACTAACACACTCACATTTTGCTTACTTTCCACTCAACTTTCATCAAAATTTTCATGAAACAGATTTTTTGACGTTTTCTGAAAGTAAAATGACAAATTGTAAGCACTGTTGCCATATACAAAGAATTATACAAAGTTGCAGTATTGTAGTAAAATAATAATTTTTGTTTTTTTTTAACTTGGACCAGTACTCAGGGGATGACCTATACATATGCAGTGCATTGTACCAGAACTAGGAAAATAGGTTGTGTGGAGGGGGAAAGAGGGAGTAGTGTTTGTGAACATTTGACTTGAACCTTCCCACGTTATAACAGACACGAAACACGTCTGCAGGCAACTTGTTCCACAGACGAAGCGTACGGCAAAAAAACGAATTCTCTCTGTAATGCGTAGCACGATTCCCCGGATAATCGACCACAAATGGATGAGCTCTGGACGATGAGCGCGTGCTACGTAAAAATGTGCGAGTTTCGGGAACGAGATTCCTAATCTCGTCAGAGCAAAATCCATTGTAGTAACGATAGAACAGAGTAACGCACCCCACACTGCGTCGATGCTCCAGTGAATCAATAGAGTTGGATACCCTACTGTCACCGATGAGCTTCTTCGGCCTCTCCTGCACACGGTCGAGTAACCAGAAAATAGACTTTGAGGCTCCCAAACATGAGAGTTGTATTCCATTTTCGGTCGGATGTAGGTGGTATAAATAATAAGGAGATCGGATGGCGTGAAGTACATCTTAAACCGTTTCAAAAAACCTAGGCACTTGAATGCTTCTTTAGAGACATGAAAAATGTGTTCAGTCCAGCGAACATCACACTGTATCTTCATACCAAGCACATCAAGAGCATCCGATTCCTCAATATTTATACCATCCATGTGTACGGATGAAGATGAAAAGAAGATCACTATTCAGTAAATCATTCATATTTAGCCTCTTGGCAGCGATCTCTGATAGGCTGGGCCTATAACTAAAAGAGTACGAGTGGGAAATGCTGCTGCCATCAGCGAAAGAGTGGATAGGGTTGGAAGTTTGATAGAGAAGGTTATAAAATTAACTTCTTTTGCATGTATATGCAAATAATTATAATATTTTCTCCTTATATTGTATATTAAACACATAAATAAAATAATTAAAGTATTTTTATAAAAATAATATCATAGAAAAATTTTAAATGACAAGTTTTTTCAACTATTGCCTTATAAATTTGTATATGTAATAAGTTCGGCAACTCTGATTGGTAAGCAAACAAACTAAGAGTGGAGAGCAGCAGAGGCAAATTTTGCAAGTCTTTGCCTCGGCGACATTTTTAAAATGAACTTTCTCTTTCCTGTGTAGACGAACAAGAAATTTTCACCAAAGTCGTCTATTTCATTGAAATTTTTATTTGTAATACGTAAACAGAAATTTCATGAAAGTACTTTCCTGTGTAATGGCAGCGTAAAGTAAAGCTTTAAGAAAAAAGTTGTTGTTATGTTATTTGTATTCATAGTTGAAAAACAAAACTACTCTTTAAGTTGAACTGACTTTAAATGGGTGTTAACTTTTATTTGCTGAATGTTTACTCACAATTTCTAATCAAACATTGGAAAGTGGCACTCTTGATGAACAATTGCTGTTCTTTGTTTTTACATTTCTTTAAGAATGTTGATTTGCGAAAAAATTATGGAAAATAGAGAAAGTAGAAATGGTAAGTGTGAAGACGTCAAAAAATCTGTTTCATGAAATTTTTGATGAAAGCTGAGTGGAAAGTAATCAAAATGTGAGTG
Source organism: Thecocarcelia acutangulata (assembly GCA_914767995.1). Taxonomy (NCBI): domain Eukaryota; kingdom Metazoa; phylum Arthropoda; class Insecta; order Diptera; family Tachinidae; genus Thecocarcelia; species Thecocarcelia acutangulata. The sequence continues at coordinate 28,992,160 of OU612094.1, read as the reverse complement.
TGTTAGTAAAAAAGTGTGAGTGTATTGCAACTTTCATGAAATTACTTTCCTGTGTAAACGCTACGTTACGTTTGCGAGAAAGAAATAGCTTGTTTTTTGTGTTTTCACAGGTATTATTAAAACATTTTTCTTTACAAATTCTCACTAAGATTGTTGGGATATAAAGTTGAATGTTTGAGAATATCTTTGAAAAGTTTCCAAGTCCGATGATACAGATGATTGGGGTAGCTCCTATGAAATATCGACATTAGACAGCAAGGAAACGCTGAAAACAAGCTGTTTATAATTTTTTGAGTGGTGTCAATATTAAAAGCTAATAAAACGAATAAACTTAAATTTGTTTGCAATTTGAAATTTTTAATATTAAGGTTGTTTTTTTGGTAACAACTAAAATGAACAACTGAAAATTAAAATCGACTCAAGGCCTGACCTTGACTCGTATTCATTTGAATTCCTAACTTCCTGTTTAACTTCTTCTCATGCTCTCCTGTCTAATATATGTATTCCTTAAGATGATTTCACACAACTACAATTTATTATTCAAAAGTTTTGAATTAAATTCATAAAAGTTTATTGCTCTCAAGTGTTTCTAGCACTTGTTAAAATTTCGTAAAAATTCTGTTCCATTATTTGGAAAATAAGACAAACGCACACACTCCCACCTCCTTTTTTAATGTTTTAACTTTTTCCGTGAAGTTAAAGATGCCGTAAAATGTTATTTGATGGTAAATGCTTTTATGTAAATACTTTGCAAATTAAGCTCGTAAAGTAAAATATGCTTTTTGTTGGCAGAAGAGCAAACAGCAAGAAAAATTGCTGTCAAAATAAAAGTTGTTTGTTTTCCAGGTATTTACGATACAACTCCAAAAGAATTTTTTGTTTTTTTTATCGTAATTAAAATAATTTAAATTGTACGTAAACTTTTTTAATGATTTGAATTATTCCAAAATTGAGTTTACTTACCTAATTAGCTACTAATATTGATACACTGAAAAGAAAATTTTATCTATCCGTACTTAAATCAATCCCAAGCGGTGTCAAAAGTATTCGTATGATAAGTACGTATATTCTTATATATCAAGTGCGGATTACTTGATTCAGATTATTCAAGTACGGATTATTCAAATACTAAATACTTACTTCTAGACATATTTAATCTCGTAGCCGTACTTTAATTAAGCCGACTATGGGATTGATCTGAGAAAACCTGAGATCGAATCAAACTTATAGTGCAATTGATTGTAGAATTTTAGAGTTGATTCAATCCCGAAACCCTACTTGAAATAAGAACAATTCAGTCTATTATTTTTTCCTGAATCTGTACTTGAAATAAGAATAATTCAGTCTATTATTATTTACTCTATTAGCTACTAATGATGGGTGATTTTATAAGAACTATCGGAAATTTAAAAAAAAACCACATAAAATTCAGAAAAATGCATGAAATATTTATTTGTATCGATAGTTGGGTCGATATAATTTAATTTTTGAGGATTATTTCATGCAAATTTTGGCCGCGGCTGCGCCTCAAATGGTCCATCCGCTTAGTCCAATTTTGGCATACTCTTTCCAACATTTCGGCCGGTATCTCACGAATAATGTTGGCAATGTTGGCTTCCAGTGCGTCAATCGAAGCGGGCTTGTCGCTATAGACATTAGCCTTAACATAGCCCCACAAAAAATAGTCTAGAGGCGTTAAATCGCACGATCTGGGCGGCCAATTGGCTGGTCCCAAGCGTGAAATAAACTGTTCACCGAACTCGCCTCTCAATTGGTCCATTGTTTCGCGTGCTGTGTGGCATGTGGCACCGTCTTGTTGAAACCACATGTCATGCAAGTCAAGCTCTTCCATTTTGGGCAAAAAAAAGTTTGTTATCATCGCACGGTAGCGCTCACCATTCACAGTAACGTTGTGATTCGCATCATCTTTGAAGAAATACGGCCCAATGATGCCGCCAGCCCATAATTCGCACTAAACGGTTGTTTTTTGTGGATGCATTGGTAGCTCTTGCAATGCTTCTGGCTGCTCTTCATTCCAAATACGGCAGTTTTGTTTGTTCACGTATCCATTCAACCAGAAATTAGCCTCGTCACTGAACACAATTCTTTGATAAAAAAGTGGATCTTCATCTAACTTTTCAAGAGCCCATTCAACGTAATAGTTTACAACTTCTGTGGTATGAACATTCTTTGTTTGATTGATATGACAGTTTTTCCGTTTTTATATCACTTTTAATAATTATTTATGAGTATTTAGCAAAAGACTAAATTCAAATGTGGAGTTACTGCTGGATGTGCCCGAATTCATTCCTCGTACCAATAATCTGCCGTAGCAGGTCAAGGCTGGCACTGCTATTGATTTTATTTTACCATATTTGCTGCATTTCAGTATTAGGCCTGACCGCAATATGTTTTTTTTTTTTTTGTTTGTTGCTTGAGCAGCAGTTGATTTTTTCTATTTGTATTATTTGTTGGTCATGGTGGGGGAGGGAGAAGTCAGTTCTGACTCTTATTGTTTCTATTTGTATTATTAATTTGGGGGATGGAGTGAGTTCTGACTCATATTGCCTAAAAGGTAAGCAACTCAGCTTAAATGTTTGCACTGTGTATATGGTGAAAATTTTTGGTTTTTCTTTTTTTTTTGCTCCTCATTCTGGGCATTACACTGATTGCAATCAGAAGTTTAAGATTTTGAAAACAAAACTACACCCTTTTTTTTGCTTTCCTGTAGTCATCAGAATTGCCAATCATGTTTTTCTTTTTTTTAATTTTTATTTGTTTTTTGTTTCATTTGATTTCTTTAGACGTTTTATGCAGCACATCATTAATCAGATTAAAAGCAAAATATGATTACGGCTGGTAATGAGTTTAATAAATTCAATTAGTTGATATTTCCAAACACGTGCACACATATCGATGGCTCAATATAAAAAAGCGTATCCCGATTTTGTTGATTTACAGGAAAACGCAAAAACTGAATAATATCGAAAAAGATCGTTATGTTTATATGAAACACACTTCCAAAAATAAGAAAAACACAATTTTGCAAAAAACAAGATACACTCTTTTTACAATAAGCCTTCGTTACATACTCGTATGGAGCAAATTTACAACGAAAAATAAAAAATATTTTTTCTGCTTCATATTTAATTAGACATCATTGTGCGATATTAAATCACACAAATTGTGTATTATTTACAACAACATTGCATAAAAAAATGTGAAAATATTGATGATTTTTATAATGAAAGGAAAAATTACCAGCAGATTGTAAGAAGAAACAAAGAATTAATAGCTAATATACATATGTATTCAGAGAAGCTTAACAATTTTCATTTAATTGCAATAATTTAGTGGGACGATGATTTTGGTTGGGAATTACTTCCAAAGGGTAGCCCAACCAAAGCGCTTGATGTTGATTTTGAGTAAAACAAAAAGTATGCAGAGAATTATTTTAATAGTTTTTACTATGATGGAAGGATTGTGGCAATGATGTGTGAAACAAAATAATGGCCGACTGCTCGCAACGGCTTCGGTCCATATTTTCTATGCCTCTGAGACATAATTGAGGTTTAACGTCGTTAATATGCCGAAGCATATCACTCTTTAAATCTTGAAATGTTCTTAGATACCAGATAAATCGGGTCTAAAATCGTCATATTCGGTGGAAAAAATTGTCAAAATTGTCTATATGATTATCAGCTATTAAAATTAACAGCTTTTGAACAAAATATATACATATCTATTTCAATCGGGTAATATATAACAAAGCAATTCAAGGTAGCCTTTAATAAAAAACTACAATATTTAAAGGTTTAACAACAAAATATACTCATACACTAAAAGAATTTTGTTCAGAAATTCTCTGAATTTTGACATTATTTTTATGAATTGTTTCATTATATTTCAACCATTGTAACTTTTCATAGTGAAACAAATTCATAATGAAACAAATTTCATTAGATTATCTCAATGAAAACCTTCATAAAAGTAATGAAACATTTTGATAAAAAACATGACTTATTTTCACTAAAAGTATGAAAGAGAAATCATGTGATTAATGAAATAATTTCTCCAAATCAAAGAACAAATTTCATAAAGCACATGAAAACTGTACATTAAATTATTGAAAATGTAACATTTATTTAATGAAATAACTTCTTTATACTAATGTAATGTATTCATAGATGTATGAAATAGTTTCATTAATAATATGAAACTGCTTCATAAGGTCAATGAAGTTATTTCATTTATCTAATGTTATAATTCATTGAACACCTGAAAAATTTATATTAAATCAATGAAATAGTTGTGTGTAATGATATTATTTGTTTAATGAAATAATAATAAAAATTAATAAAACATATTCACACATGTATGTAATAAGATGAATGGAACTATTTCATTTATTCATTGATACTTTAATTCATTGCACCAACAATACTATTTCCTTGCTTTTGAGAAATTGTACCTAATTTCGATAAAAAAAAAATGTTAAACGAGTATTTACCAAACAAAACAGATTTTTTTAATTTAAATGACTTCAATACACTAGTATTTAAATTAAATACATAAGCACTTTGGATAGAAATACATACGAGTATTCATATTAAAAAGAACCAAAACAGAAAAAAGCATTAACAATTTCATTAAAAAAATAATAATGCGTTCAATATACACTACTGTATATGTATATACATGCTGTTAAATAAGTACATAGGTATATGTATGTATTTTAATATCTACGATATCTCAGAAGCCTTAGGATATTGAAGATGAAATACGTGAAATATTTTGAAGCAGATATCAAGTGCACGCGGAAATTTCGCAAAGGGCAATAAAGTCCCATCAAGATAGACAAAGAATTCTATAAGAATATAAGAGGTTGTACGCTCTCTGGAACAGAAGGCATTTACATAATTAGTTTTGTAATATGTGTTGCGTTTTAAGGTATAAAAAAAGAACTGATATGAACAATACAAGACCAACTTACCTTTGTTAGCATCTACAACCGATAACTCGCTTAAAAGTTTCGATATTTCTTGGCTTTCATAAACTGGGCAAATAGAAATATTTTGAGTAGTTCTAATTGCGTCACTTATGCTTTCTTTTTACTTGCGTTTGAAACGTATATGAATTTTACGTCCCTTTGAAACGTATATGAATTTTTGCAAGCAATCCATTATTATTGACTAACCATTTTGTTTTTATCTCGTCACTTTAAAATTAAATAAAGTATGTAATTTTTTTCACTACTCACTTAAAAAAAAAACGTTTCTTTGCTTTTATACATACATACCCAAGTTCGGTAGACAGAAATTTATTTGTCATAGATGTAATGAATTCTATTTTATTGGATTTATGAAACTCATAAAACTTAATTTTTTATAAAAAATTTGCCATTTTTTAAACTATATCTTAAGATTAATAAATGCCCATTAATATGTCTTACCAAAATTCAAAGAGTTTTCAAAAAAATTAAATTTTATTGTAGTCATAAATCCAATGATTTTTTTTGATGAAACTATGAAACTTAATGAAACAATTCTAATGGAACTGTGTCATAATATATATGAAATTTCATGCATATTGTGAAAAGTTTGCATTGGTTTAAGGAAAAAAATTTTATGAAACAGTTTCATTTAATATATGAAACATAATTCTTTCAGTGTCCAAACATGAGAACACATTCATTAATTTTTGTACATAACACATTTTTCAAATGTTTTCTTCTAAATTTTCCAGCTAAAGATCTTGATTGATTTTTGTTTTTTTATAAAAAAGGTTTAACGGTATTTTATTTTCGATATTTCGTTAACAATTTGTTATCATCACCAGGAAAATTAAAATGTTATACAAAATTATTTGAAAAAATCTTGTAAAAAAATTTTACATACAAAAAATTCATGCACATGAAAAAATTCTTAACAATTGTTAAGAGAGCCTAGCAAGTCCTTACCCTTACCCCATGGAGTTAGTCCATTATCAGATTAGGCCGTGAAGACAGGTGCTGATATAAATCAAGTTCAGAACTACTTCAAATCATTTGATGGTGGCGGGCTAGCAACATCGCCGTGACATGAGAGAGCACCATAACTGAATTTTTTGCTTGGAAAAGTCATTGTTTCATTAGCTGCTTGACAAATCACAGCATTTTATTGGAGCCATATACATATGTTCCAGCTACATATCTTCAATTTCTGGCAGCAAGAAGTTTGTTAGCATCTCGCAACAGTGAACACCATTCATAGTAACTGCTCGGCTAGCCCCATTTTCTTAGAAGTACGACTCGGTATTACCACCAGCCGATAAGCTGCAGCAAGAAGTCACTCTTCCCGGACTTTCAAATATGGCCCTCCCGGTAGCAGCTTTTGGTTGTTGTACTCCTAACCAGAGCAGTCTGCTTTCTGGTTTGTTATAGAAAATGAATCCCTAGCAAGCAGCATGACTTATTTTCACTAAATGTTATTTGGCAGAGTGAAGATCGGCATAGCTTGCCGAAGATTCTGCTTGCGGACCATCCCGGTCCTGATTATGGTGGAGGTGCCTACATCTTGGCTGAAATATTCTAGCTGCGGTTTAAACTTCAAACCGCTGAGAGGGGGGGATAGTCTTCCAAAATTATTATGGTGTCTGCCGGTTTTCGGGGTCTAATAACCCCAAAGATACTGTTGTCTCACAACAAACACCTGTAAGGTAAGAAACACGTAGTGATGGTTTGACAAATGAGTTGTTTAAGAGTTAAGGCTCTTAATGGACTTCGGCTTTACCATATCATATGCCTTGTCTTTAATTCACTATATAGTAAATAGCATACAGGAGGGATTAGAAGACCCTAGCTATTCAGTAAGGGGTTTGTTTATTGGGCTACAAACTCATGTCAAAAAGTTGCGACGTTTGTGAGCCTTGCTAGTCACACAGAGGCTCTGGGGAATCGTGAATAATTTACCCTGTGGAGTTGATCCTTCCTCTGATTAGGCCGACAAGGCAGGTGCTGATGTAATTTAGTGTTCATAATCTGTCCTAAATATGGCCCCCTGCGAGCAAATATTACCGTGGTGTACGTCTAACCTGTTTTTTTGGTGTATAGACGGGTGAAAGCCCCTGATTTATTGCAGCAAATAAAACTGTAGCAAGTTACATGACTGTGTTACACTTACGAAGCCCTCACCAAGGGTTAAGTGTAAGGTTCTGCTTGCATACCATCTAGGTGCTAATCATGGTTGAGAGCTGAAACGTTCTTGCTGTAATTTAAACCTAAAAGTTAGTCTTCTCTGATAAAGGCACGATATGTTTTTACGTCTGTTTTTTAAAATGTAGTTCCTCATGTATTTTTTAAACTCTGTCAAAAATTTCCATTTTTAAATTGTTCACAAGGTATAGAGTTCTAATGTCAGATGTTTAAACATAACAAAATAGAACACGCTCTATTTGAAATTTTGTCAGACGACTTTGCTCATGTTTTTTACAGACGCAATGTTTTTGAGGCAACAGACGACATGCAGGCATTTTACATTGTGAAAAATGACATGTACATTGTTAAAAACATATCGTGTGTTATCTACTTAACATTGGTGTACGCCCAAGTTGCTGTTGTCATGCAACATATAGCTATAGTGTAAGGGCTTTACAAGCCATAGATGTGATCTTAATGGGCTTCGGCCTAACAACTCATTAAGCCTTCACTTCTGCACACATGCAGAATTGGAAGGCACGAAGTCTTCAGTAAGGGGTTTGAGCGTTTGCTACAAGTTTATTGCAAAAAGTTGTGACTTGTGCGAGTATCTTGCCTAAATGTGGAAATTCTGTTTGTTAAACAATCCATTGAGTTGAAAGTGTGCCCTATAGTTGGACCATCATATCTTTGAAATTATATGCTTGCGTTTTTGCTGAAAAATCATAACAGAAAAAAACGTGTTTTCTACTTTTCATGTTTTTTTCAAAATTTTCTTCCACATTAATTTGTTATTTACACTCATGATTATGATAGCATCTTTAGAAGAAATAGCTTAATCAAAGGCAAGCCTGTAAGTTATCGTCTAATTAAGCTTTTCAGCTGTTTAATAATATTGTAATATTCTTAAAAAGTTTCATAATCATCCAAAAGACAAAACACTTACATATACATATGTATATGCAAGTATACATTTTGCTTAAATTAAATTTAACCTTATCCACTTATTTTTCCCCCAAACTTACATTCAAATAATTGGCAGCTTAAATTAAATATTTTGTTTGCTTGTAACTTTTGCTTGTTGTGGCTATCGCAAGCAAGTTAAAAGAATCATTAAACCGTTTAATTGAATTTGTGCCAGACATTATATGAACAATTTGTTAATTGAAAAGAAGCGTAATTAAATGAAATCACTTTCATTAATTACACAGTTCAACACGACAAACAAAAATTACGAGGTTTCGAGAACTTATTCTGTTAGAAGCGACAACAAAAAAATACTCGTGTATCGGCACTTCGAAAGATGACCTCGATGGCGTGCGTACATTACGGCATAATTTTTAAACAAAAAATTATTGAACTTTTTAACAATATTGAACCACAAATTTTAACTGCAAATAAATTAAATATTAATTAAACCATAGTTTCAGGACTAATTAAAAAGTATAAAGCGAATAGAATAATAATGACGGCTAACCTTCCAACCCTATCCACTCTTTTGCAAATGACAGCAGCATTTGCTATTCATACTCTTTCAGTTATAGACCCAGCCTATCTGAGATGGTTGCCAAAAGGCAAAATATGAATGATTCACTGAATAGTGATCTTCTATTAATCTCCGAATGGGGTCGCAAAAACAGGGTCGCCTTCAACGCTCGTAAGACCCAGGGCTGTTTATTAACAAACAAACACACGATCGCTAATGCTGCTTCATCTGTACTCATGGACGGTATAAGTACTGAGGAATCGGATGCTCTTGATGTTCTTGGGGCCAGATTCCGCAACTATGAACTTTTTTCTACTAGTGAACACTCAAAATAAAATTCACCGACAGGCACAGGGTTCACTTTTCATTAAAAAGCGACTGCGTAAAAAACAATGAATTTTATTGCGCTGAATGTGTTTCTCCAGGTTGAATGATGTGATGATTTGTCAAATTAACTGTAGCACACAAATTGTTTAATAGATAATTTTAATATACATACATAATCCCTTTGTTTAGTTTTTCAAGTTCAAAATATTTTACAAAACAAGTAAGAGTGTAGTATATTCGGCTGGGCCGAATCTAAAATACCCTTCACGATAGTCACGAATATGTATAGTATATTAAAAATGTGACCTAAATATGCTCGGTTATATATGAACCGATATGGGAATTTTCTATTTTCTGTATTTTAGTAACCTTCTTTTATAACGAGAATTGCTTTTCAGCAAAAAAAAAAAAAAATTTTTTTAATGGAAAAATCGGTTCAGGCTATATCTCGGGTATATATGGCCCGATATCGAAAATTTTAATTTTCCATATTTATATAACCTTATATCATTACCAGAACTGCTTTTGAGTACAACAAATTGTTTAAGTTCGCTTACGCGATATTTTCATGAAAAACCCGATTTAGGCTATATCTCGGGTATATCTGGACCGATATCAGAAATTTTAATTTTCTCTATTTTCGTAACCTTCTTTTATGACAAGAACTGCTTTTCAGCAAAAAAAAACAAATGTTATTGGAAAAATCGGTTCAGGCTATATCTCGAGTATATATGGACCGATATCGGATATTTTCTTTTTCCATATTTATATAACCTTATCTCATTACCAGAACTGCTTTTGAGCACAAAAAAGTTGTTTAGTCTGCATTTTCATCAAAAAACCTGTTAGGCTATACACCGGGTATATATGAACCGATATCGGAAATTTTCATTTTCCATATTTATGTAACCTAATTTCATTAGCAGAACTGCTTTTGAGCACAAAAAGTTGTTTAAGTTCGCTTACGCTACATTTTCATGAAAACCCCGGTCTATGCTATATCTCGGGTATATATGGCCCGATATCGAAAACTTTTATTTTTCATATTTATATGACCCTATTTCATTACCAGAACTGCTTTTGAGCACAAAAAAAAATGTTTAAGTTCGCTTACGCGATATTTTCATGAAAAACCCGATTTGGGCTATATCTCGGGTATATATGGACCGATATCGGAAATTTTCATTTTTCATATTTATGTAACCTAATTTCATTATCAGAATTGCTTTTGAGCACAAAAGAGTTGTTTAAGTTCGCTTACGCGGCATTTTCATGAAAACCCCGGTCTAGGCTATATCTCGGGTATATATGGACCGATATCGGAAATTTTCATTTTCCATATTTATGTAACCTAATTTCAATACCAGAACTGCTTTTGACCACAAAAAAGTTGTTTAAGTTCGCTTACGCGGCATTTTCATGAAAACCCCGGACTAGGCTATATCTCGGGTATATATGGACCGATATCGGAAATTTTCATTTTCCATATTTATGTAACCTAATTTCATTATCAGAACTGCTTTTGAGCAAAAAAAAGTTATTTAGCTTCACCTATGCGACATTTTCATTAAAAATCCGATTTGGGCTATATCTCGGGTATATATGGACCGATATCTGAAAAAAAAATTTTTTTTCTTTTAGTCACCATGCTTAATAACTGTGTGAAGTTTGAAGCAAAACGAACAACTTTTGTTTTCAAAAATTTTCATACAAAACAGCAAAAAAAAATGGCTTTTTTCGGAATTTTGAATATATCTCAGCTATACGTGGACCGATATTACTGAGTTTCAATAGCAAACCCATGAATCGATGGGGTAAAAGAATGGTGAAAGAAAAAAGTTTCTAAGTCTAATGGTTTTCTCAGAAACGGTATTTCAACAGCGGACAGACGGACAGACGGACATCGCTTAATCGACTTTTCCATTAATTCTGATTCAGAATATATATACTTTATAGGGTCGCAAAAAAAAACTGTAGAAATTACAAACGGAATCACAAACTTATATATACCCTTTACATTTTTGTGAAGGGTATAAAAATAAAATTCACCGAAGATTTTTCAGTGAAAAAATTTTTAAGTGTCAAAATTATTCATTCTCACCATGGCGGGCTCAAAAATCAAAAGTGAACACTGAAATCGGTGAACATTTCAAAATTCATCGTTGCGGAATTTGGCCCCTGGAATGAATATACATTGTGATGTTCGCTGGACAGAACTCATTTTTCATGTCTCTAAAGAAGTGTCCCCCCGGGGAACAGGTTTTGCTTTGGCGTATTCCTAACTTAGGCGCTCTGTTTTTCGGGGAAAAGAGGGGAAGGGGTCCCTCGTTTGGTGCGGCAAACAAAACTCTAGGAAGCCACATGATTTATGTTGTGTTGGCTTCCGAAACCCGTACCAAGGGTATAAATTGGCAGAACGGGGATCAGCACGGCCCCCGGGAAGTTCTGCTTGCGGTTCGACCCGGGCTGATCATGGTTGAGGTGCCTACCTTGCCTGAAACGTTCTGGCTGTGGTTGAAACCTAAAACGCAAGAAGGGAATGTTAGTATCCTTGATAATTGTTTGGTGATGGCTTTTTTCGAGGGCTAACAATCTCCCGAGGATCTGTTGCCTATACAACAGATACGTGTACTGTAAGGAACCAGTGGTGATGATTGACGGGTGAGTTGGTTTAAGGGCTGATGCTGCTAATGGGCTTCGGCCTACCAACTCATTAAGCCTTGTTCTCCATTGATTGCTGGGAAATTGCATACATGAGGGAATAGAAAGCCCGAACTCCTCAACAAGAAGTTGTTGATATGACCGCAATCATATGACAAGAATTGCTACCTGTGTTAGCCTGGCAAGCCACACGGGGGCGGTGGTGAATCGTGAAAAATTCACTTCGTGGAATTGATCCACCATCAGGTTAGGCCGTCAAGGCAGGTACTGATGTAAATCATTTTCACAGTTGTCTCTAAAGAAGCATTCAAGTATCTCGGTTTTTTGAAAGGGTGTAAGATGTACTTCACTCCATCAGACCTCCTTTCTATTTATACCACCTACATTCGACTGAAAATGGAAAATGTTTGGGCCGGTGCCTCAAAGTCTATTTTGGGGTTACTCGACCGTGTACAGGAGAGGGCGAAGAAGTTTATCGGTGGCAGTAGGGTATCCAACTCTATTGACTCACTGGAGCATCGACGCAGTGTGGGGTGCGTTACTCTGTTCTATCGTTACTACAATGGATTTTGCTCTGACGAGATTAGGGACCTTGTTTTCGAAACTCGCACATTTTTACATAGCACGCGCTCATCGTCTAGAGCTCATCTATTTGTGGTCGATTGTCCGGGCAATCGTACTACGCATTATACAGAGAACTCGTTTTTCAGCCGTACGATTCGTCTGTGGAAGGTAGTTTGGAGCTATTTAGCTAAAACCTTTCCTGAAGAGTTCTTCGGGTATGTAATCCCTCACACAGTCAATGGCAGACAAGACTTAACGAGTTGGTAGGCCGTAGCCCAATAAGAGCATCAGCCCTTCTAACTCACTTTTGGTTCCTTGCACTACAGAAGACATTTAAAGAAGACAGGAAAAAATTGGCTAGATTATTTTCATCGCAGAGAAATTTCCACATTCAAAACATATTTTAATTTTGCGTCTTCCTATTTCTTGCACTTGCTTGTCCTGTTAAAAGCAAATAATAGACTGTTAACGATAACAAGCAATATTGTTAACAAGCAGATTCTATTTCTGCCACAACAATATTTCAAAATGGCTTTTCTTTGCGTGCACAAAAGCAGCTGTCTAGTCGGCATAAGAACAGCTTAAGCGTAATCTGTTGGCAAGTCTGGTAACTGTGTGTGCTGCATTGAAAAGTATGAAAACAATAAAAATAAATCAAAATAGTGCTTAAATCATAATTGCAGCTGCTGTTATTTACACGCGGTTTGCGCCTAGAGTGGTAAAAGATTACGATACAATAAATTTGCTGGAAAAATAGGTTTACATAATTTATTTATTAGTATTTACATTTAAATTGATTGTATACACTTGAGCTTCTACGCATTTGTTCAACTGAAAGTCAAACCATTTTAAGGATACTTGGCAAATCCTGAGAAATGTTTGCTGTCCTTCAGACTAATTTACAACTTTTACTTTTAACATGGTGTTCTTAAAGCCAATTTATTTTAATATTTTATAAATAAATTTATTTAGTGTTAAGACTTTTTCATGTTTATTCACTGCTCAGTAATTAAGTTCAACAACAAAAGTCTTTTTTTGTTTGTTTTTGTGGTGGCTATGAAATTGTTTCAAGTCATTAAACCATTTAATCGCATTTTTCGGAAGACATTTGCTAATTGAAATACTAAAGGTTTATAAAAGACGTTTAGATTAATTATTATTTCTATGAATTTAACATCTCATGTCGTTGGCCATAAAGAAAATCTCAAGAGTCTTTTCAACAATTTTGCTTTGTGTTAGACGTACTCGTGTGAATGAATGCAAAAGTCAAGTATTTCGCTTTTACTGCTTTCGTTTAACTTGTAATTTGTAATCACCAAATTAGACTTGTCCAAACTTGGTTTGGACTCAAAATTGTTTTGTTAAACAATTATATTTAAAATCTTAAATATTGAGAAAAAAGTTTGAATTACACATTTATTTCTATATGACTAAACGGTCACCCTGAACAACTTGCTATAATTTTAAACTTCCAGTCGGCAAGCAGTAAAGCCGACTGTAGCTTTAATGTAAAACCGTAAATTTTTCATTACTAATTACTTACGTGCAGCCGTTTGCTAAGCATACTTTTGAATTGTATTTAAATTATTAATCTCGGTTGCTACATACCTTGGAATTGTATTTGAACTTTTACTTACCTGAATAAACCTGTACGCAAAGGAACAATCCCGCTTATTATTATATCGCTTACAAACCGATCCCAAAGGTGAGTAAATGTACCCAGCCTTAGATAAAGATAATTCCTAACTTCTTTATCTATTTTATTCCAACTGAACAACTTAAACTCCACTGGAGAGTCAAAGTTGTCTTCCCCTTTTCATTGGGCATCCCAAAGAGGGGAAGTAGGAATTAATTGTACTCTGCAATTATTTTCAAGACTCTTTTGTTAAACTGTCAAAATGTGTGCCATAAAAAGGATAAAAGTGAAGAAAAATATGTACATATCGCTCCTTTATTGCAACATAGTCATATCTCAAAAAATTGGCTTTTCGAGTCAATAACCCTACAAGAACAGTGACGGTCAAATGACCGGTCATTTGACCTACATTGTTGACCGAAACATAGGTCACAACTTTCTATCAAGTTATTAAGGACAATATGAAGAAAGTGACCGAAAGTTTCGTGTACGTGTGATGTTTCTTCTACCACATTCTCAAAAATATTATATACGTATAACATTTTTGTGAATGTGTTGGAAAATAACATTTGAGTGTATTAGTTTCGGTCATCTATTTCTTGTAGGGAATGCAGAATTGTTAACAGTACTACCTTTCATATTGTGTGAAAAATTTATTCAATTTCTTTTAAACTGTTTCCTTTAGGAGATATTTTTTAACAAAAATTTCTTAGAATTGTATGGAAAATAAAAATATGAAATGTGTGTTTCTCGTAACAAGCTTTTTTTTTTTAGGTGTGACTATGTTGCAATAAAGGAGCGATATGTTTTCATTTTCAAAGGATAAAAAAATATTTCAAATGAGGTGGCGCAAAATGAATCATCCAATTTCCTTTTTGTATAACGTTTTTACTAAATAAAGGAAACTTATTTTGAGTGTGGGAAATCTTTTATGGAGATGTATAATTTTTATTATATGAGGGAAAATATGATATCAGATATCAGTGGTGGCCGTTTTATTGTAATTTCCATAACTTTCCGCAATATTCCTGGCGATAACATTTTGGCAAATGTTTCTCGATTTTGGAAGTTTATTTTTAGAGAGAAATATAAAAAGGCGTTGCCACACAGTTTAATAAGAGAATTTGCTCCTAGATTGGATTTTTTCTGAAACCTGTAGTGCATTGTTCATATTAGAAAAAGCTAGAAATAATAAGCTGATGTAAGTAGGTATCTGTGGTCGTTTTGAAACCCATGTTAGGTTTAACAGGCTGCCAGCTATTGTAAAGGCAGCCCACTTGGGTCCAATTTGGTCCCAAAAACTAAAAGCACGGACATCTGCTTATCAGTAAACTTTACGATAGCATTCAAACGAATGGCTATTTTAAAGAAAATATTATTACATTTGAAATAAAATACTCTTTAGATATTAAAAACAAAGGAAAAAGTTTGATGATTGTGGTTTAAAAATATATAAATAATTATTTCTACTAGAACGACCCACGATGCAGTGACAAAACTAATGCACATAACCTTGAATATTCTTCATTACTTACAATAAGAAAAACCTACTTCCAAAAGATGTCATTATTTGTTTAAATATCAAAGTAAGCATGTATAGCGAAAATTTGCATATAGTTTTCTTCGCTTCCGTGCCTTCAAGTTTGTTCTGGCGTGACTTGTAGCTTCTCAAACAAACGGCGCGATATAATTATTCATAATAAGTGATCTTAATAACGGCAATTGCAAAAAAATTTGAAATTCACCAAGAATTATAAGCCGCTTTCGTTGTTCGGCTACTTTGGTTATAGACCATAAAGGTGGACGAACCAGTAAACGAGATGGCCAGGCAATAATATGTTTGATAAAAAAAAAGACCAATTCGTGTTGTCAAGAGCCATCGCCACACAATTGTCATTAAATGTTACCCCCAGAAGGATTCAAAGGCAGGCTGCAGAAGGCGGACTAAAAGCATACCATACAAAAGTGTAAAAAAGATCTTTATACTGGTCAGGTTGGAATTTTTTAGGGAACACATTAATTTGACCACCATACTAAGGAACTCCATACTATTCTCCGATGAGTCCAATTTTAATTTAAAAGGTTCCGACAGATTAAGACTGATTAGATGACCGAAAAGCCCACGTCTTAATCCATGTTATACTACAGGTACATTGAAACATGGTGTGTCGGTAGCATTTTAGTCTGAGGATGTTTTTCAGGCCATTTTTATATATTTTCGATTTATATCTGTATTTTATTTTCATATTTTTATTTATTTTTGTTAGAAGTCACAATTTATTATTATTTACAGACACAACTTCAAACAAAACTGAAAACAAGGGAATGTATAAACTAATACGGTAGCGCAATTTTATGGAAAATGTCACAATCCTTATACTTGTCAGATGGTGATTGTTAAGGAAAATTGAGAGAATAAAACTAACTTGTATTTTATATGTAATGGTTATAACTTTTATTATAGACTTATACCTATCTTTAATTTAAGTTTGTTTCTTTAAAATAATTTATTATATATATATACATAAGTATGTGTGTAAGAATTTATGCATTATTTTTATTTTTTTCATTAAGGATATTATTTTATCTTAACCAACAAAAATTTAAGGAGGAGGATTTTAGAGTGCTAGCAAAAAATAATAAATAAATGAAATGAATTGAAATGAATTGATATGAAATGAAATGAAATAAAATGAAATGAAATGAAATGTAATGAAATGAAATAAAATGAACTGAACTGAAATGAAATGAAATGAAATGAAATGAAATGAAATGAAATGAAATGAAATGAAATGAAATGAAATGAAATGAAATGAAATGAAATGAACTGAACTGAAATGAAATGAAATGATGTGAAATGAAATGAAATGAAATGAAATGAAATGAACTGAACTGAAATGAAATGAAATGAAATGAAATGAAATGAAATGAAATGAAATGAAATGAAATGAAATTAAATGAAATGAAATGAAATGAAATGAAATGAAATGAAATGAAATGAAATGAAATGAAATGAAATGAAATGAAATGAAATGAAATGAAATGAAATGAAATGAACTGAACTGAACTGAACTGAAATGAAATGAAATGAAATGATCTGAACTGAACTGAACTGAAATGAAATGAACTGAACTGAAATGAAATGAAATGAAATGAGATGAAATGAAATGAACTGAACTGAACTGAACTGAAATGAAATGAAATGAAATGAAATGAAATGAAATGAAATGAAATGAAATGAAATGAAATGAAATGAAATGAAATGAAATGAAATGAAATGTAATGAACTGAAATGAAATGAAATGAAATGAAATGAAATGAAATGAACTGAAATGAACTGAAATGAACTGAAATGAACTGAAATGAACTGAAATGAACTGAAATGAAATGAAATGAAATGAAATGAAATGAAATGAAATGAAATGAAATGAAATGAAATGAAATGAAATGAAATGAAAGGAAATGAAATGAAATGAACTGAAATGAAATGAAATGAAATGAAAGGAAATGAAATGAAATGAAATGAAATGAAATGAAATGAAATGAAATGAAATGAATTGAAATGAAATGAAATGAAATGAAATGAAATGAAATGAAATGAAATGAAATGAAATGAAATGAAATGAAATGATGTGGAATGAAATGAAATGAAATGAAATGAAATGAACTGAAATGAAATGAAATGAAACGAAATGAAATGAAATGAAATGAAATGAAACGAAATGAAATGAAATGAAATGAAATGAAATGAAATGAAATGAAATGAAATGAAATGAAATGAAATGAAATGAAATGAAATGAAATGAAATGAAATGAAATGAACTGAACTGAAATGAAATGAAATGAAATGAAATGAAATGAAATGAAATGAAATGAAATGAAATGAAATGAAATGAACTGAAATGAACTGAAATGAACTGAAATGAACTGAAATGAAATGAAATGAAATGAAATGAAAGGAAATGAAATGAACTGAAATGAAATAAAATGAAATGAAATGAAAGGAAATGAAATGAAATGAAATGAAATGAAATGAAATGAAATGAAATGAAATGTAATGAAATGAAATGAAATGAAATGAAATGAAATGAAATGAAATGAAATGAACTGAAATGAACTGAAATGAAATGAACTGAAATGAAATGAAATGAAATGATCTGATCTGATCTGATCTGATCTGATCTGATCTGATCTGAACTGAACTGAAATGAAATGAAATGAAATGAAATGAAATGAAATGAACTGAACTGAACTGAACTGAAATGAAATGAAATGAAATGAAATGAAATGAAATGAAATGAAATGAAATGAAATGAAATGAAATGAAATGAAATGAAATGAAATGAAATGAAATGAAATGAAATGAAATGAAATGAAATGAAATGAAATGAAATGAAATGAAATGAAATGTAATGAAATAAAATGAAATGAAATGAAATGAAATGAAATGAACTGAACTGAAATGAAATGAAATGAAATGAAATGAAATGAAATGAAATGAAATGAAATGAAATGAAATGAAATGAAATGAAATGAAATGAAATGAAATGAAATGAACTGAACTGAAATGAAATGAAATGATGTGAAATGAAATGAAATGAAATGAAATGAAATGAAATGAAATGAAATGAAATGAAATGAAATGAAATGAAATGAAATGAAATGAAATGAAATGAAATGAAATGAAATGAAATGAAATGAAATGAAATGAAATGAAATGAAATGAAATGAAATGAACTGAACTGAACTGAAATGAAATGAAATGAAATGAAATGAAATGAAATGAAATGAAATGAAATGAAATGAAATGAAATGAACTGAACTGAACTGAAATGAAATGAAATGATCTGATCTGAACTGAACTGAACTGAAATGAAATGAAATGAAATGAACTGAACTGAAATGAAATGAAATGAAATGAAATGAAATGAAATGAAATGAAATGAAATGAACTGAACTGAACTGAAATGAAATGAAATGAACTGAAATGAACTGAAATGAACTGAAATGAACTGAAATGAAATGAAATGAAATGAAATGAAATGAAATGAAATGAAATGAAATGAAATGAAATGAAATGAAATGAAATGAAATGAAATGAAATGAAATGAAATGAAATGAAATGAAATGAAAGGAAATGAAATGAAATGAACTGAAATGAAATGAAATGAAATGAAATGAAAGGAAATGAAATGAAATGCCATGAAATGAAATGAAATGAAATGAAATGAAATGAAATGAAATGAAATGAAATGAAATGAAATGAAATGAAATGAAATGAAATGAAATGAAATGAAATGAAATGAAATGAAATGAAATGAAATGAAATGAAATGAAATGAAATGAAATGAAATGAAATGAAATGAAATGAAATGAAATGAAATGAAATGAAATGAAATGAAATGAAATGAAATGAAATGAAATGAAATGAAATGAAATGAAATGAAATGAAATGAAATGAAATGAAATGAAATGAAATGAAATGAAATGAAATGAAATGAAATGAAATGAAATGAAATGAAATGAAATGAAATGAAATGAAATGAAATGAAATGAAATGAAATGAAATGAAATGAAATGAAATGAAATGAAATGAAATGAAATGAAATGAAAAGAAATGAAATGAAATGAAATGAAATGAAATGAAATGAAATGAAATGAAATGAAATGAAATGAAATGAAATGAAATGAAATGAAATGAAATGAAATGAAATGAAATGAAATGAAATGAAATGAAATGAAATGAAATGAAATGAAATGAAATGAAATGAAATGAAATGAAATGAAATGAAATGAAATGAAATGAAATGAAATGAAATGAAATGAAATGAACTGAAATGAAATGAACTGAAATGAAATGAAATGATCTGATCTGATCTGATCTGATCTGAACTGAACTGAAATGAAATGAAATGAAATGAAATGAAATGAAATGAACTGAACTGAACTGAAATGAAATGAAATGAAATGAAATGAAATGAAATGAAATGAAATGAAATGAAATGAAATGAAATGAACTGAACTGAACTGAACTGAACTGAAATGAAATGAAATGAAATGAAATGATCTGATCTGATCTGAACTGAACTGAACTGAAATGAAATGAAATGAACTGAACTGAAATGAAATGAAATGAAATGAAATGAAATGAAATGAAATGAACTGAACTGAACTGAAATGAAATGAAATGAAATGAAATGAAATGAAATGAAATGAAATGAAATGAAATGAAATGAAATGAAATGAAATGAAATGAAATGAAATGAAATGAAATGAAATGAAATGAAATGAAATGAAATGAAATGAAATGAAATGAACTGAAATGAACTGAACTGAAATGAAATGAAATGAACTGAACTGAAATGAAATGAAATGAAATGAAATGAAATGAAATGAACTGAACTGAACTGAAATGAAATGAAATGAAATGAAATGAAATGAAATGAAATGAAATGAAATGAAATGAAATGAAATGAAATGAAATGAAATGAAATGAAATGAAATGAACTGAAATGAACTGAAATGAAATGAAATGAAATGAAAGGAAATGAAATGAACTGAAATGAAATGAAATGAAATGAAATGAAATGAACTGAAATGAACTGAAATGAAATGAACTGAAATGAAATGAAATGAAATGATCTGATCTGATCTGATCTGATCTGATCTGATCTGAACTGAACTGAAATGAAATGAAATGAAATGAAATGAAATGAAATGAACTGAACTGAACTGAACTGAAATGAAATGAAATGAAATGAAATGAAAT
The DNA here is from genome assembly GCA_914767995.1 of Thecocarcelia acutangulata. Classification (NCBI taxonomy): domain Eukaryota; kingdom Metazoa; phylum Arthropoda; class Insecta; order Diptera; family Tachinidae; genus Thecocarcelia; species Thecocarcelia acutangulata. The sequence continues at coordinate 28,971,543 of OU612094.1, read as the reverse complement.
GAAATGAAATGAAATGAAATGAAATGAAATGAAATGAAATGAAATGAAATGAAATGAAATGAAATGAAATGAAATGAAATGAAATGAAATGAAATGAAATGAAATGAAATGAAATGAAATGAAATGAAATGAAATGAAATGAAATGAAATGAAATGAAATGAAATGAAATGAAATGAAATGAAATGAAATGAAATGAAATGAAATGAAATGAAATGAAATGAAATGAAATGAAATGAAATGAAATGAAATGAAATGAAATGAACTGAAATGAAATGAACTGAAATGAAATGAAATGAAATGATCTGATCTGATCTGATCTGATCTGATCTGAACTGAACTGAAATGAAATGAAATGAAATGAAATGAAATGAAATGAAATGAAATGAAATGAACTGAACTGAACTGAACTGAACTGAAATGAAATGAAATGAAATGAAATGAAATGAAATGAAATGAAATGAAATGAAATGAAATGAAATGAAATGAAATGAAATGAAATGAAATGAAATGAAATGAAATGAAATGAAATGAAATGAAATGTAATGAAATAAAATGAAATGAAATGAAATGAAATGAAATGAAATGAACTGAACTGAAATGAAATGAAATGAAATGAAATGAAATGAAATGAAATGAAATGAAATGAAATGAAATGAAATGAAATGAAATGAAATGAAATGAAATGAAATGAAATGAAATGAAATGAAATGAACTGAACTGAAATGAAATGAAATGATGTGAAATGAAATGAAATGAAATGAAATGAAATGAAATGAAATGAAATGAAATGAAATGAAATGAAATGAAATGAAATGAAATGAAATGAAATGAAATGAAATGAAATGAAATGAAATGAAATGAAATGAAATGAAATGAAATGAAATGAAATGAAATGAAATGAAATGAAATGAAATGAAATGAAATGAAATGAAATGAAATGAAATGAAATGAAATGAACTGAACTGAACTGAAATGAAATGAAATGAAATGAAATGAAATGAAATGAAATGAAATGAAATGAAATGAAATGAACTGAACTGAACTGAAATGAAATGAAATGATCTGATCTGAACTGAACTGAACTGAAATGAAATGAAATGAAATGAACTGAACTGAAATGAAATGAAATGAAATGAAATGAAATGAAATGAAATGAAATGAACTGAACTGAACTGAAATGAAATGAACTGAAATGAACTGAAATGAACTGAAATGAAATGAAATGAAATGAAATGAAATGAAATGAAATGAAATGAAATGAAATGAAATGAAATGAAAGGAAATGAAATGAAATGAACTGAAATGAAATGAAATGAAATGAAATGAAAGGAAATGAAATGAAATGCCATGAAATGAAATGAAATGAAATGAAATGAAATGAAATGAAATGAAATGAAATGAAATGAAATGAAATGAAATGAAATGAAATGAAATGAAATGAAATGAAATGAAATGAAATGAAATGAAATGAAATGAAATGAAATGAAATGAAATGAAATGAAATGAAATGAAATGAAATGAAATGAAATGAAATGAAATGAAATGAAATGAAATGAAATGAAATGAAATGAAATGAAATGAAATGAAATGAAATGAAATGAAAAAAAATGAAATGAAATGAAATGAAATGAAATGAAATGAAATGAAATGAAATGAAATGAAATGAAATGAAATGAAATGAAATGAAATGAAATGAAATGAAATGAAATGAAATGAAATGAAATGAAATGAAATGAAATGAAATGAAATGAAATGAAATGAAATGAAATGAAATGAAATGAAATGAAATGAAATGAAATGAAATGAAATGAAATGAAATGAAATGAAATGAAATGAAATGAAATGAAATGAAATGAAATGAAATGAAATGAAATGAAATGAAATGAAATGAAATGAAATGAAATGAAATGAAATGAAATGAAATGAAATGAAATGAAATGAAATGAACTGAAATGAACTGAAATGAAATGAACTGAAATGAAATGAAATGATCTGATCTGATCTGATCTGATCTGATCTGAACTGAACTGAAATGAAATGAAATGAAATGAAATGAAATGAAATGAAATGAAATGAAATGAAATGAAATGAACTGAACTGAACTGAACTGAACTGAAATGAAATGAAATGAAATGAAATGAAATGAAATGAAATGAAATGAAATGAAATGAAATGAAATGAAATGAAATGAAATGAAATGAAATGAAATGAAATGAAATGAACTGAACTGAACTGAACTGAACTGAACTGAACTGAAATGAAATGAAATGAAATGAAATGATCTGATCTGAACTGAACTGAACTGAAATGAAATGAAATGAACTGAACTGAAATGAAATGAAATGAAATGAAATGAAATGAAATGAACTGAACTGAACTGAAATGAAATGAAATGAAATGAAATGAAATGAAATGAAATGAAATGAAATGAAATGAAATGAAATGAAATGAAATGAAATGAAATGAAATGAAATGAAATGAACTGAAATGAACTGAAATGAAATGAAATGAAATGAAAGGAAATGAAATGAACTGAAATGAAATGAAATGAAATGAAATGAAAGGAAATGAAATGAAATGAAATGAAATGAAATGAAATGAAATGAAATGAAATGAAATGAAATGAAACGAAATGAAATGAAATGAAATGAAATGATATGAAATGAAATGAAATGAAATGAAATGAAATGAAATGAAATGAAATGAAATGAAATGAAATGAAATGAAATGAAATGAAATGAAATGAAATGAAATGAAATGAAATGAAATGAAATGAAATGAAATGAAATGAAATGAAATGAAATGAAATGAAATGAAATGAAATGAAATGAAATGAAATGAAATGAAATGAAATGAAATGAAATGAAATGAATTGAAATGAAATGAACTGAAATGAAATGAAATGATGTGAAATGAAATGAAATGAAATGAAATGAAATGAAATGAAATGAAATGAAATGAAATGAAATGAAATGAAATGAAATGAAATGAAATGAAATGAAATGAAATGAAATGAAATGAAATGAAATGAAATGAAATGAAATGAAATGAAATGAAATGAAATGAAATGAAATGAAATGAAATGAAATGAAATGAAATGAAATGAAATGAAATGAAATGAAATGAAATGAAATGAAATGAAATGAAATGAAATGAAATGAAATGAAATGAAATGAAATGAAATGAAATGAAATGAAATGAAATGAAATGAAATGAAATGAAATGAAATGAAATGAAATGAAATGAAATGAAATGAAATGAAATGAAATGAAATGAAATGAAATGAAATGAAATGAAATGAAATGAAATGAAATGAAATGAAATGAAATGAAATGAAATGAAATGAAATGAAATGAAATGAAATGAAATGAAATGAAATGAAATGAAATGAAATGAAATGAAATGAAATGAAATGAAATGAAATGAAATGAAATGAAATGAAATGAAATGAAATGAAATGAAATGAAATGAAATGAAATGAAATGAAATGAAATGAAATGAAATGAAATGAAATGAAATGAAATGAAATGAAATGAAATGAAATGAAATGAAATGAAATGAAATGAAATGAAATGAAATGAAATGAAATGAAATGAAATGAAATGAAATGAAATGAAATGAAATGAAATGAAATGAAATGAAATGAAATGAAATGAAATGAAATGAAATGAAATGAAATGAAATGAAATGAAATGAAATGAAATGAAATGAAATGAAATGAAATGAAATGAAATGAAATGAAATGAAATGAAATGAAATGAAATGAAATGAAATGAAATGAAATGAAATGAAATGAAATGAAATGAAATGAAATGAAATGAAATGAAATGAAATGAAATGAAATGAAATGAAATGAAATGAAATGAAATGAAATGAAATGAAATGAAATGAAATGAAATGAAATGAAATGAAATGAAATGAAATGAAATGAAATGAAATGAAATGAAATGAATTGAAATGAAATGAATATAATTACATAGGACCATCCCCTGCCACATTTGGTTTTTTGCACTTAAGCTTTTGTTGCCGTTAAAACACGATATTATTCGCTAGCATTAGGATAAACAAAGTTTAATAATGAAATTTCCTGTTTTCCTAATGTATACATAAAAAAAAATGTTTCATGCTGTCATCAAATTTTGTGACATTATACTTGATATGACACCGTTTGAATACCCCAAATGTATTTCCTATTTAGCTTTTTTTTTTTTTGGCAAACGACGCGTATCTACTTGTCCGTATTTAATGTTAAGAAACTGTGAAAAAATTTACTTTTGTACTTACTTGATGAATTAAATGGCCTAAAGACATGATTTATGATTAAAAAATAATCTTATTTAATGTCTCCGGCTACAAGTGAGCAGTTAAGAAAATTGTATTGTCCTTTTATTTCTTTTGCGTTTTAATCATTAGTAACAAGTTAATGGATGTAGAACCAAACGTTAAAAACGAAATAATTTTTGTATGACATACATATAACAAAACAAAGGACCGTGTGACAAGTATAAATAATTACAGAGTGTAAAACATTTTCTCAGAAATGTTGGATTTAAACTGATTTATGTCAGTTGTGCAAACAATAAATGTTATTTCTACCACAAAACATGTTTGTGTTTGGCTGACAATTAAAAGATACTTTTCAATGTTCACAATATAAAGTTTTATTTTATGTGATAATATTTTATTTGCAGTTGTATTTTTAAAATGTATTCACTATGTGTACAGGGTGGCGCAAAAATAACCTTCCGACGTTTTTTGGCTGTAATTAAAAAAAAAAAGGGAAAAACTTTGATTCTTCTTGTGGATTATTTTTGTTTGGTATTTTAAGTCGAGAATATGATGTCATGTAAATGGCCGCACCACAGTTGATTGCCATTTGAACCCTTTTTACAGCATTTTCCATCACATTGGACAAACCTTCCGGTGATATGTCCTCACATTCTTGACGGATATTGTCTTTAAGAGCTGCAAGAGTCTGAGGCTTGTTGACATAAACCCCCGACTTCAAAAAGCTCCACAAAAAGAAGTCTGCAGCGGTCAAATCAAGCGATCTTGCTGGCCAGTGCAAGTTGCCAAAACGGGAGATTAGGCGCCTGGGAAATGCATCCTTCAGCATATCGGTTGTGGCACGTGCAGTGTGTGCCGTAGCACACTACATATTTTCCAATCCCAATTCATCAAGTTGCGACAAAAGGAACTCGAGGATCATTGCTTTGTAGCGCTCACCATTCACAGTAACCGTTTGGTCCGCGACGTCTTCGAAGAAAATATGTCCGATGACTCCTCCAGCGAAAAAAGCACACCATGCAGTGACTTTGAGCGGGTGTAATGGCTCTTCGTGGGTTTCACGCGGATTTTCAGTGCCCCAGAAGCGTAAATTTTGCTTATTTACGTACCCGTTAAGATGGAAATGGGCCAAATCATCACTCTTGATTATTTTTGATAAAAAATCATATTCCTCTTGGGGTCAACGTAATATTGTTTATTAACGTGTATTTCGCATGTGTTTACTACATAAATGTCAAAACAGAACTGACATTAGGGTCCATTCGGAAAAATTTATAGCATATTCTGATAGGAGGACTACTTTTGCGCCACCTTGTATGTATGTTAATGATAAATAGTTGAACTTGATGGTATATTTCTACCTCAAGTTCAATCCCGGCTTTTGCCAAGAATTATTTTTATTTTTAATTATAACAACAATTGACACGATCAATAACTCTTGATTAAAGGATATATGAACACCCAAAATTAAAGTGATGACGCCAACTTGGACATCCCCCATGTAATTTCATATAAACTGTCTGTACACTTTTCTAAAAAAGGCAATATTTTTTATAAAATCACTTAAATCTATTGATGATCCAAGTTAAAATTGATTTGGGTAACCTATGGCCCTATCGATTACCCCTCTTGTTCGGGTTTATCCCGGTTTTTTCTTCTTCTTAATGAAATATTTAAGCCTATAATGTTCCATTTCTGGTTGATTTAAGTGGGTAGTAAATTGTTTTTTCCAGGTTTTTATGTTGAAAAAGGGCGAAATAAAATTTTGCATTCTAAGTTTTATTAAATAAATTCAGTTTTTTTTTTTTTTTCTTCAAAAGCAGTTTTATATTAAACTAAAGTCTGGATACAAATCTGATATTAGCAATTACAGAGAAATTGCAAAGCTTAGTGATATTCCTAAACTTTTCCAGCAATATTTGACCCAGTTCATTTGTCATCAAACACAATCGCTTTTGACACCATATCAGCATGGGTTTTGTAAAGTTTGTTCAACTACTACAGATCTATTACACCTCACTTCAACGATAAATGACGGCTTTTATAAAGGTTAGGGTACTGATGTTATCTATACAGATTTCAGTAAAGCCTTTGACAGTGTTGACCACGTTCTTTTACTTAAAAAATTTGATGGTTTGGGGTTCTCTAAAACTACTGTAAATTGGCTCAAATCATATCTTGTTGGTTGACGGCCAACGACGTGTACGTTTCAATAATTATATATCTAAATCTATACCTGTAAGCTCTGGAGCACCGCAGGGAAGCCATCTAGGACCAATTCTTTTTATATTGTTCATCAATGATCTACCATCTACCATAAAATTTTCCAATATTCTAATCTATGCAGATGATGTAAAAATTTTTTCAACAATTTCAACTCTGGAATCAAAACTGCCTCCAACTAGATTTGGACAATTTCTTTAATTGGTCCAAGCAAAACCTTTTCAAGTTAAATTTCAGCAAGGGCAAGCATATGCACTTCTCAAGAAAATCTAACCCTCATGGACATTTTAGGCTTGGTGGCCCTATATTAGACACAGTTGAAGAATTTCTGGATCTGGGTGTTTTATTCGATAGAAAACTTACATTCAACCAACACATTAGCTTTTGCTCAAGTAAAGCAAGGGGGTGTAAAGCGCTGGTCTAAAGAATTTGCTGACTCCACTGTTGTGAAGCAATTGTATACATCTTTAGTCAGGCCAATACTGGAATATGGCTGGATTATATGGGACCCTTTTTATAATGTTCATAGAGATCGAATTGAGTCTATCCAAAAACAATTCTTTCTATCTATCCGAACACTGTAGCCAACTTACCATCCTATGAGTTCAGACTGCAACAAATAAAGCTGCCTTCTTTGACAAGTCGCAGAAAAATGTTAAATGTCATTTTTGTCTTCAAATTGATTAACGGCAATATCTGCTCAGAGTCTCTGGTGTCCAAACTAAATTTTGATGTTCCCCAGCGTAGTCTTCGTCAATACCAACATTTGTCAGTGCTTTATTACCGTCAGAATTATGCGAATGCAGATCCCTTCCGTGGATTATGTTGTTGTTTTAATGAACCGTACCACGTTATTGACTTTTCGATGAACTTAAATTTTGTTAAGCGTAGTATAATTTTAGTATTAAATTCCAGTAATTAACGAATTTTTTTATTGCTTATAAATTTTTTTTCGAGTTATTAGCAATTTTTTTTACTTTTTTTTATTAATTCTTGTAATTATTTTTTAAGTCATATCCGTGTACATATATAGTATCTGCCTGTAAGGAGTTATTCTCCATAGGCATAAATTAATAAATAAAAAATAAAAAATAAATAACTAAATAAAAGTGTATCATTTCGATCTGCTTTCTTTGTTGTTCCTGTTTCCTGTTTAACACTGAACTAGGAAACTTTAATTTTTCCTGTTTGTTGAATTGCACAATTTTTCTCTCTAATTTCTAACTTGAACAAACAACTTAAGCTTGTTACTTTATATTTAGTTACTTTCTTGCCGACTTTTGTTTTTATTTCTATCTTAAAGTTTGCTAAAAAAGAAAACAACCCACGACAAATCTTTAAGTCTTTCAATAACAAATTTCAGAAAACACTTAAAATCAGCAAAGGAAAAATTCCTTGAACACTTTTATAGCTCTGGCAGAAAATTAAATTCTTCGCCTGCTAAAAGCAATATTTCATTAATTTCTGCTTCCTTCCCTCCGGCAACTTTCACCTTAAACAAGGACGTGGTGAAGTACCATGGATACACTTGAGCTTATAGAGCTGAAGTGCTAAGGAAAAAGGCACCAGTAAATGACGTTTTAAGACACAAGTTGATGACAGGATTGTGTAGAAATAGGAACTTAAGCTGAGCAAATTATTTGTCATAGTAACTGAAGTTAATGTTTTAATGATGAGTAAACATATTTTAAAGTAAAACTGAAGAAATAACTAATTGTTAGAGTTTTTCTTTTTACTGTTTAAAATTTGATACATTTTGTTACAATCTTTTAGTAGAAGGACTCCGCTTTCCAACGTTAGTCCTTGGAAAATAATTATTTCAAAAATATCTCACCCTGTTTCAAAGCAGGTTTCGTATAAAGAAAAGCAAAAATGTGTGCAAAGGAAAAATCGTCTTTTTAAATTCTTAATGATTTACTTAGAATGCTGTTATATAAAGTCAAGTGTTTGGGAATATCTTTTAAAGATTTCCAAGTCTACGGATGGTTGGGGTAGCTCCTATGAAATATCGGTACATAGATATGTATTGTATTGTATTGTATTAGTAACTATAAAGTTGCAAATAAATTTGCACAGTATAGGATGCACAGCATGGGCGGAGTAACGTAGACCTTATGCCCACGATGGTATTAACAGTATTTTTCTTGCGGCGCTGTGACTAACTGTACCGACCTATGCCTTCGCATAGGAAGTTGCTGCGTGGTTAACAACGAAATACCTCACAAAAACTGTAAACTAATACAGTTAGTTGAGGTAGACAGTTAACCAATGAGAGTGAGATGCAAAACTCTCGAAGGCCAATAAACAAGGACAAGCCTGACCACACTTAAGAAATAATTACGATGACGCGAGATCTGTTCCCCAGCCCAGAGCTACTTTACGACGTTTTCTGACATAGATATGTAATACAGGGTGGCCCAGAAAGACCGAAGTGGTGTGAATTGCTTATAACTTTTTATTTAAGAGATATTTTTTTAATTTTTTTTTTTTTTTAAATACATTAAATTTATGGGGAATATTTTTGGATTAGTTATTAAAAATGATATCCCGCAAGTGGTGGCCATATTCTGCTTCGCACAAATATGCTCTTTCCAACACATTTTCCATGACCTTTCGCAAAACTTCCGGTGGTATGTTGTTAATTTCTTCTCGAATATTGGTTTTTAACTCCTCAATAGTCCTAGGCTTATTAACATAAACTTTTCCTTTTAAATAGCCCCAAAGAAAACAGTCTGGAGCGGTTAAATCCGGGGAACGCGGAGGCCAATTAAAATTGCTGTTACGAGAAATTATTCTTTCACCAAAGATGTCGCGTAAAAGAGTCATTGTGGCCCTCGCAGTGTGCGCTGTGGCTCCATCCTGTTGGAACCATATTTGCGGATGGTTTTCCACGGCTGGCCTTACAAAATTTTGCAACATGGCCCGATATCGATCACCATTGACGGAAATGGCGACACCTTGTTCATTTTCAAAAAAAAATGGGCCAATGATCCTTTCTGAAGAAACACCGCACCAAACGGTACACTTAACTGGGTGCAATTGTCGTTGATGAAGTACTCTCGGGTTTTCCGTAGCCCATATCCTACAGTTTTGCTTGTTAACGAACCCATTTAATTTAAAATGGGCTTCGTCACTCATTATTAAGTTATGAATAAAATTTGGATTCTCTTGTGCTTTTTGCTGGAAATAAATTGCATAGTCAAGTCGTTGCTGGTAATCTGTTGGTTTCAATTCTTGGACAAGTTGAATTTTGTATGGAAACAATCCTATGGTGTGCAAAATTCGCTGCAGCGACGTCCTTGAGAGGCCCAGTTGTGACGAACGTCTCCTGGTTGATGTTTCTGGATCCTCCCGAATACTCTCCTGTACCACTTGAATATTGTCAGCCGTGTGGACAGTTCGGTGTCTGCCGGGACCAGGAAGGTTCCTTACTGCTCCTTGTTCTCGAAAATTTGCAACCAGACGGTTTATTGTTGACTGAGAGGGTGCAACCCGCACATTAAATTGACGACGGTATGCACGCTGAGTCAACACGACGGTATGCACGCTGAGTCAACACAATGGACCGTTGATTTGAAAAGTAAATTTCAACAATTTGGGCACGTTGTTCAATTGTGTATTGCTCCATTATAAATTATCCAAGTCTTCTTTACAAAATACTGAAAAGAAAAGAAAAAAAAAATTATAATAAAAAAGTTATAAGGAATTCACACCACTTCGGTCTTTCTGGGCCACATAGTATTTTGGTTGGTATAAATACAGTAAAGCCCGCTTAATTACCTCACTCAAGTTGCTGTATTTTTTGGGTAATTGAGCGATTAAGGTATTAAAACGGGAACGTTTAATTACCTCATAGAGGTAATTATGCGAAGACGCTTAAGTGTCTCTACAAAGGCATTTATCCAAACGGACTTAAATTAAATCAAAGTCACATACGTCAAAATAAAATCTAAACCCAAAAGAAGTTTTCATAATAAAATATTTTATTCAATAAAAACAATTTCATATAACAAAAATTATACATACATATGTATATGCACATATATAAAAAAAATATAACAGGAGTACATGTATATAATAAAAGCGTATCAGAACGTTAAAAAACATATTGGCTGAAATCACAAAAATTTGGTCTTTATGTTTAGCAAGTGGCAAATTTGTCCACAGAGTTGAGTGAATTGGTGGGCAGTGTTGGGTAAATAAATGAAGGAATTTTTAAAGAATTTTTGGATTTGGGATACAATATTTTGGGTAATTACCCAAAATGGGTAATTAAAAGAAAGTTAATTAACCGAGCATTTTTGTATGAAAATAAGTGAGAAAAAACCCGTGATTAAATATAAAGGGTGGATAATCGAAAAAAGCATTTAAGCGTTGGGTAATTACACGGGGTGTACTGTACAAGAAACTTATAAAGTGAATAAACTCAGTGGTTTAAAAAATTCATTTTAATTTTCTGAACTTTATATAGACATACGAGTACACAAACTCAAGTTTTCCCACAAACCAAACAATAATTTTACAAATAATGAAATGTTTTCTGGCTGAAAAATCGCAGGTTCTTTTCTTTTCAAAACAATTTTAAAATGAAGTTTGACGGAAAAAGTTTGAATCCGACCGAAAATGGAGTACAACTCTCATGTTTGGGCCGGTGTCCCAAGGTCTATTTTGGGATTATTCGACCGTGTGCTGGAGAGGGCGAAGAAGCTTATCGGTGGCAGTAGGGTATCCAACTCTATTGACTCACTGGAGCATCGACGCAGTGTAGGGTGCGTTACTCTGTTCTATCGTTACTACAATGTATTTTGCTCTAACGGATCTTGTTCCTGAAACTCACACATTTCTACGTAACACGCGTTCATCGTCCAGAGCTCATAAATTTGTGGTCGATAGCCCGGAGAATTGTACAACGCATTACAGAGAGGGCTCGTTTTTCAGCCGTTTGCTTCGCCTATGGAATAATTTGTCCACAGTAGTGTTTGCTGTCTGTTATGACAGTGAAAATGATTTACATCAGTATCTGCCTTGACGGCCTAACCTGATGGTGGATCAGTTCCACGAAGTGAATTTTTCACGATTCACCACCGCCCCCGTGCGGCTTGCTAGACTCACACAGGTAGCAATTCTTGTCATATGATTGCGGTCATATGAACAACTTCTCGTTGAGGAGTTCGGGCCTTCTAATCCCTCATGTATGCAATTTCCCAGCAATCAATGGAGGACAAGGCTTAATGAGTTGGTAGGCCGAAGCCCATTAAGAGCATCAGCCCTTAAACCAACTCACCCGTCAACCATCACCACTGGTTCCTTACAGTACACGTATCTGTTGTATAGGCAACAGATCCTCGGGAGATTGTTAGCCCTCGAAAAAAGCCATCACCAAACAATTATCAAGGATACTAACACTCCCTTCCTGCGTTTTAGGTTTCAACCACAGCCAGAACGTTTCAGCCAAGGTAGGCACCTCAACCATGATCAGCCCGGGTTAAACTGCAAGCAGAACCACCCGGGGGCCATGCTGATCCCCGTTCTGCCAATTTATACCCTTGGTAAGGGTTTCGGAAGCCAACACAACATAAGTCATGTGGCTTCCTAGAGTTTTGTTTGCCGCACCAAACGAGGGACCCCTTCCCCTCTTTTCCCCGAAAAACAGAGTGCCTAAGTTAGGAATACGCCAAGGCAAAACCTGTTCCCCGGGAAGTGTCTGTTATGACGTCGGAAAGATCAAGTCAAATGTTCACAAACACTACTCCCTCTTTCCCCCTCCTTATAATCTATTTTCATAGTTCTGGTACAATGCGCTGCATATGTAGGGGTCATCCCCTTAGTTCTGGTCCAAGATAAAAAAAACAAAAATCAACCACATTTTCACTTCTACATTTTTACAACTAGCATAGTGCGTTATGGTTGGACCACTGTTTACATATAGTTTACATAGAGATTTAGATAAAAAGCAAAAGCTTTGTGTTGGTAGTTGCGCTTGCATAATAAAGAAATAAATCGGAATTTATATCATTGAAAAAAAATATCGACAATAAAACTAATAAAAGAAATAAGATAAATAATAAATCAACTATAAACAATAAGATTAAAAGATACAAATAAAAAGCAAAATATATTAAATTTTTATATATTGCTAGCAACTATAACTTTAAAAAAATTTTAAACCAATATGTTCATTTGTCGACAGCAAAACAACTACTCGTAACAAACCAATATTTGTGGACAATATGATACTTATGACATTAGGAGGGACTGGTTTGTGTGGAAAATCGTAGCAACAAGATTTGGATGTTTGGCATCTCGTAAAAAAAATGCATGGTCCAGGTAAATGAGTAAATGGTTTCATATCTAGGCTATATGAGTATATGGCTCATAAATATTTTTATTCCGAAAATATCTCCACCTATATAGAAGAGAAATTTTAAATATAAAATAGATTCTCTGTACATATTTAGTATTCTTCTGTGAAATCTGAATTTGTGAAGTACGCGACAAGATATAATAAAAAACTTGAATTCCATCCAAATCCTCTTGCAGCTAATATTCTTAATTTTGGTGGTCATACCCGTCTGACCATTAGAGCTCTAAACAGATGACTGAATTCTGAAATAATATTCGCATAAAAATAAATTTTTGTCCAGCACTGGCAGGACTTTAATCACAATTTTTTTTTTTTAGTATTAAGAATTGAATACTTATTGTCATTACATTTCTTATGTAGATTCAATAAATAAAATTATAAAGTTAAAAAAATAAATAAATAAAAAAAATAAAAATATTTAGTATTGCAGCGGGGAAGCTGTTGCTGTAGCATTGTTTTACCAAAGTGTTGCCAATGACAACAAATATAAATAGCTTATGGAATTTGTCGATTTAAGAATGAAAAGTATAGAAATCCCGAAGACAGTGATTCCTCACATGAATGAAATTGTGCGGGTGCACACGGGGGTTAATAATAAATAACACAAATGACTTACCAATGTTCGTCTGGGGAGTGAGACGGAACTCTTTTCATGTTGTTCTTCAGTTGTGGTGACCTACGATGATGCTGTGTGGTTGATATTGGCGTACGGTGGTAAAGCAGAGTGAGGATGACGAAGCTGAATGCTGCTCAGTGCTTCATCTAAAGGGACTGCTGCCTGCTGGTGATATAGTCGATGAGGTGATGATTTTATTAAAGTTGCTTTCGCCGGCTGAAATATTCTGAACACTAAGATGGTTTGTTGTTGGTGGGTTTTCTTCAGAATCAGCTGCTGTATGCCTCGCTTCGCTACGACTTGGAAATCACACCTTGATAATACGTTGGAGCGACTAGGTTTCTCCAAAAATAAAACGCTTTCACTTGGTAGATTTCTATCTTCCTTTTATTTTATTTAGGAAAGTTAAAATTTCTTAACTAATACAAAGCACTTTGGTGGCTGTGAGGCAGCCTTAATTTAATCTTGAAAAATCGGCGCCGATTTTTCCTTCATACATGATCAAGCAATGCAAAGTAATAAAGATTATCAAATCCAAAAACTTGATCAGCAATCGGACATTGGACATACATATATCAGCATCTGAGGTTTTTAATATTATTATCAATACATAAAACAATTTTCTTTCATTTGATCATTTAATTGCTTATCAGATAAATCAAATTGCTTGTCCTTTTATTATTATATATGCACATATATATTTCTTTTTAAATAACAGCTTTTAGAAAACACAGAAAACGTAATGGCAAAATTATAAACAAATCATATCAGGTGACAAAAGGTGTTGTCGTTTTGACAATATCCCTTCTTAATTGAACAAAGCGATCTCATCTTGACAACAAGACATTCTCAATTTTATACCGGTATTTTTGTGCCTTCTATTCGCAATTTAACGGTGGTATGTTCACAGTTTGACAACGATATGTCCACAATTTAACGAGATATGCATTATCATTCGCTGACAAAAATTAAAGAACGTCCTTTTTCTCTTTGTGTACCTATACGTTCGTATACTCGTATATAGTTATGATAAAGGTATTAAAACCAAAATTTTCAACTTCTAACAATTGTTTATTATTACTCAAGTTATGAACATTATGACACTCTGCAAAGTGCCATAGCGTCCACGGACTTTACGACACCTTCCTGGTAGGCATTATGTCACTTTCAAAAGTGTCTTAACGTCCATGGTCCTTATGACACTTTTAAGTGTGTCATAACGTCCATGGACTTTATGTCACTGGACGTTATGACATGCCACCTAATAACACTTGCACAAATTTTTAAGGATGATGACAATCGGAAAAAAATGATAAACATTTAAAGGGCAGCATTTTTTATCAGAAAAGAAAACACTATAAATCTCCTGTGTTGCCAAGCGTGAACAGAGATATTTAGAAAATCAGATTGTTCATCATATATTTTTGGATTGAGAGGTGTAAAGCGAATGTGGAATCAATACTATTAAAGGAGACACTGCAAAATAATAATCGCGAGGGCAGTTATGGTGCAGATATGTTTGCAAGAAATGTTAGTTGGGGACGGTCTCAGAGACATTTATGAAGTTTTTGTGTATTTTCTGCCATTTTTCCCTACCTTAGACTCTGATGCGAAGACATTTAGCCCCATCTAACTGTCCTAGTTTTTTGTTTGATGGCATTTTTACCAAACTTAATAAAATAAGAGATTCTAGCGAATTGAAATCCAAATATCGTGCATTAAGTCACCCCTAATGTACATATGAGCATTGCAGTCATAAAACGAAACATGTTTATACAAACCGTCTACTATTATTCTTTATTATAACTTTTCTTTTGTTGAAATAAATATAATTCGAATGAAAAAATTGCGGTTTCCAAATTGGTATTTGTCCTTTATTTTATTATATTTTATACTAAAAACGCAATTGAAGATAAATTTGAATTATTATTATTTTCTATTATTACTAACATGCATGTTCTGAGAAACGCAAATCGCTAAAATTTAGCGTTTTCGATTTCAAAACGCCAAGTAGGTGTTATGAGAAACGTATAACGCAAGAAATATGGTTTTGCGATTCGAAATCGCCAAATAGGTGTTCTGGAAAACGCATATCACTTAAAATTGCAATAAAATTATTCACAATTAAAATTTAATATGTTTTCTTTTTATTTCAATAAAAAGTTTAAAGAATTTTACACATTTTCATTAAGAAAACTAAATTGAAAATTTTTTCTATATGTTGTAAAATTTTTTTCGTTTTATATTACTACCACATACGTATACACGTATGTAAAACACATAATGTCTTTTTTCGGAAAAAAGTCCTAAGCGCCAGCGTTTTTCAAAACGCATTACGGTTTCAGAACGCGCGTTCTCGGAACATGGCTGTAAATTATTTTTGATGAAATTGAGTTATTTATAAATGAAATTTTGGTTCCCAGAAAATTAATTTTTTTTTCCTCATGCCAAAAGCTATCGAAAAATCGGCAGACGTTGATGATCCTTCAAAATCGATCCACCCAAGTAAGTATACATGCTCTGTTTTGGAAGTGACTCTAACCTTCTTTATGACTAATTAGTACTATTAACTAGTGAACATATGAAGTTTTCAGCAAAATTCTTGGACAAACTCAGCAAAAAACGAGGTAACAGCAATTAAGACAAAATTTATCCGTCAAAAAGACTGATGGACATACAGTGGTGGACATGTAATTAAAACATAAATGAGATCTTTCTTTCTTTTAATATTTTATATGATCTATTGTTATTTCAACGGAACTTTTCCATTGCAAAGATAAGTTTGATATCTTTTGTACTTGAATCTTTCTTTACATTCATTTCAGTTTTCTTTAAAAAAATAAGTCATTATTTAGTGAAAGGGTAGTTTTTCAAGTGGACACATAATTAAAACATTTTCAGTTCTGCTATTTAAATAAAGTTATTCTAATATAAGTATAAGACTTTGAATGATATCAGCAAATTTGTATACCAATATTAGTCAGAAGGTATGGGCAAAAGACCAAGTTGCTCCGAAGAAGAAAGGAAGGTAATCATTAGATTAATGAGGCTCCGAGAAGACGGTGAATGCATTTTCTCAATTACTTATTTGCTCTAGAGAAAAAACGTATAATGCAATTAATCATTTTGATAAATTTGGGAACTCAAAGAATATATCCAGAGTGTCCAAATCATGTAAAATCACTGCCAGAGACGATAGTGTCTCTAAAGCTGACCGAATTAAAAGCTCCAACCAAAGTTGAATTTGAGTCATATGGCATCCATATATCATCTAAAACTATTCGACGGAGGCTTAATGAAAGTGCCTCACGTGGATGCATCGCACAAGAAAAACATTCGTCTCCAAAAAAAAAAAAAAAATTTTTTAAACCCGGATTGGATTTTGACAAAAAAAAAAAAAAAAAAAACAAAAACAAAAAAAAAAAAAAAAAAGACTTAAGACAATGAGTTTTTGGAAAAATATTTTATGGAGAGACGAATCCAAGTTTTTCCAGTCGGGATCAAATGAAAAACGCTATGAATGGCGTCTAGTTAATCAACAACTAAAATTCAGATATACCATCACAATAATAAATTAATTTACTATCAAGTTTAGGTTAGGTAGGCAGGCCGCTGGATTCTCCAAAGCGTACCTGGATATCCCAGCGCACTTGGGCTCTGAAGGTCGTTCCCTTTGTGATTGCCTGAAAAGTTAGTGTATAATAGAAGAAAAAACAAAAGTTATAAGGATATAGAAGGAGTGCGGAAGAGGGAAAGGAAAGGTGGGAACTGCTTAATGTGGCTTTACTTGCTGATTTACTAGCCATCCGCTACTTCTTATAAAAGAAGCTATAGCAGTCGGTTTGACCAAGACCAGACATGAAAGGCTATTGAAGCTCCACTCGCCTAAGCATCTTAGACGATGATGCTCCAATGCCGGGCATGTACCGAAGAGATGAAGGATCGTCTCCTTCTCCTCCTCGTGTTGGCTTGACTTCTAAAGAAGTCGTTATAGGGTAGGCCTAGCCTCCTGGCATGGTTCCCAAACGGCCAATATCCAGTGATGACTGCTACCGTCATTCTGAGGAGAGATCTGGGAAGTTTTAATAGCTCCCCCGTTCAGCAAGAGTTAATGTGCTTCTTGATATAAGACATGTGGGCTCTGTAAGCCACTTTTCTAGGGCATGTTCCAGCGTGTGAAGTTTTATTCTTTTCCAACACGGTGGTATGGGTTGCCCGCAAAAGGGGTATTTATCCCCATCCTCTAGGGCTGTCCCTTTTTTATTATCAAAAATGTAAAACATGTTTGTGGCCACTACTGTATGTACTTATTTTTTGTGTTTTAAAAGAATTATTAGAATATTTTGCTTTTTAAATTCTCATTATTTATAGTAAAATTTTTTCCTAACTCTACTAAAGATTAGGGTAGCTCCTATGATTTATAAAGACAGCTAACATAAACTTAAAACAAGCTGTTTGCACTTTTTGCTTGATAAAAAGAAAATTTTCAAATTATTATTGTTATTATTATTATTGTCAGTTCTTTTAGAAGATATAATAAATAATTTGAAATGGGGTAGAAGTTTTTTTTTTCAAATCAAAAACCAAATCATTAAACTAACAGCTGTTACTGCATAGTACAGTATAATATTTGAGCCAACATAAAAAACTAGATTACAAACAAATTTCAACACAAAATATAAATTAAATTTCTCAATTTGAACAGCACCTTCTTTCTGTATGAATTTAAGCTAAAAAATTTGCTGTTTGCTTCCACATCTGCATGCTGTTGTACCGGTCATATTTCAAGTGTGTGGACGGCAAAAATGTTGGCATCAAAAATATTTATTGCCTCAAACTTGCGCATTCCACAGAACAATGACAACATAAAAAGAAACAATATTTTACAGATGTTGCTTTTTATCATCTCTATATGTTTTGTGATTTTCGCTAGACAAATATCATACAGTAATGTAGATATGTTTGCACATGTATGTATATGTATGTATTTTCGTAAATAAAAACTAAAACAAAAATCAGAAGAAAAGAAAAATAGAAAACACTTAAAATGTTTATACGCTGTCCAGACATATACCCTTATTGGGACTACCTCAATTAACGCCTTATACGAAGGCGGATGGATATTTAAGCTGCCTGAGTAGAAAAAAAGACATTTTTTTTTTTTAAACACAATTTATATCTCAACGGTGGCATGTCACAATGTCCATTGACACTGTGACACACATAAACGTGTCATAGGGTGGCATGTCATAATATCCAGTGTCATAATGTCCATGGACACTGTGACACACATAAACAAAACAAATGTTGTTTACAGAATAACATTGAAAAATTATTAACATAATTTTAAAAATTATCCTAACATTCATTCTTAAACAATTCAAATCTAGAATTTCTTATTAATTAAATATCTATAACTCTGTGCTAGTTTTTCTGTATCTACTTTAAAGTTAATTCTCTGTGTTGTTGGTGTGTTTATAATTTCTAACATGTAACGCTTCTTATAGTTATTTTCTGTTCTTAAAATTTAAACATTTTCAAAATTTGAAGAGTGATTAAAGTTTGAATAATGAATTTGTGAATTAATATCCCTATATCTTTGATCTGACTTATGTCCTGCAATTCTAGTTTTTAATTTGTTTTTTGTAGTTCCTATATAAACTTTACTACAATTTTCTTGGTCATTACCCTGACCAGTAGTGCGATTCTGCAACTTATATAACGATAATCGAATCGTTAAAATAATTATAACAATATTTTATCGAATTTGCTATTCTGTAACATAATTTTAACGATATTCGCCGTCGATCAAAATCAGCTGTTAATTTTGCTGCCGATTGTCGATATCTTAAAGGCAAAAATTTTCTTGCTGTTTATTCAATCGTTAAAGTGTATTTTTTGTAATTGTGCTTCCATGAAATAAAGTGCTAATAATGAAATTTTTAATACATAAAAATATTTATTAAATACATAAAATATTTATTAAATACATTTTCAAAAACAAAAATTTCAGTATAATTTTTTTAACCGGTAAAGTGTGTTTTGTGTTGAAATAGCTATTAAACGTTTGACATTCGGACTTGGAAGGGATGAAACAAGTTGGAACGCTTCAAGGGATAATCAGTGTGTTTTTCGAGAGTTGGACAATTCTTTTGAGCTGACAGTTAATGAATTTAAAAAGTTATATTGATTATCACCAGCCTTAGTTGTGGTCATTCTGAACATATAGAAATTAGTACATATGTACATGTATAAACTAATATCCTTCTTGCTAATTTTTCTGACAAACCTGGTATATATGTTAAAGATTTATACATTTTTGGTTCTGATGAATTAACTAAACTCTGAGCATTTCTATTTTTAAACTGACTGATCAATTGCTAAGTCCGGAATAATACAAAATAAATCATCTACATATTTTGTCAATAGTCTTGGTTTTATATCTAATCTTGCTATTGTCCTATCCAATAGCCTTACCATTACTATATCAGCAATAATAGGAGAAGCTGGGGATCCCATAGGAAGTCAATTTATTTCCGAATATATCTTACCATCGTACTGAAAATACTTGTTATCTTCTATGCAAAATTTTAAAATACGCAAAAATAGACTTTTCTCTATTCTTGTGTAATGCAAATGTATCACTTATTATAATATCTCTCTCATATTAAACACACATGTTAAACACACATATGTATCACTTATTATAATCTCTCTCTCATATTAAACACACTTGTATCTTATGTTTTAAGTTCAAGTTTAAATTAGTGATGCCCAAAGAGAAATCGATAGTTACGCTCTGAGCAAGGCGAATTCATTACCAGGTGAACTTAACAGCACAGGTGATTATTTTTTGCTTCTCGTGTTTTTTCCAATGAGACTGTCAAATTTTGTTTACAAACTTTTTCGCGCTATTTTAATCTGAAGGTTTTTTTGCATGATTTTGTGCAATTTCAAGAAATTTGTGTGAATTTAAAAGTGAAAAACTAATATAATCTGTGATTTTAATTACAAACAATTATAAAAGCTTATATTTAACGTTTATATAAAATTTTTTCTCTGCTGAGCAATCTTAGGCGAATTTAGATTATGACATTCACGATATGTTTTACAATAACAAAATACATAGTACTGAATTCGCCTTTCCGCTTGCACTCACCTGTATAAAGTCGCCTTGTTTACCACTTTATTACCATGGATGGGCATCGCTAGTTTAAATACTTTTAAATAAATCAGAGCAGTCAGTCTGCTATCAACTATCATAGAAGCAAGGTGTTTTATTCTTTGTAACAGCATCCTCCATACTTGTATATTGGGTTATTACATCCCACTTAATTCAATTCAATTCACTTTATTCATAATCTTTAAGCCAACAAAAAGGCCAAATTGATTACATAGTTTATATTATTGACACTTATAATTATGCATATCAAACTTTAAGCTTGCTATTATATTTACATCTATACTTTAAAATAGCAGTTTTACTAAAGTAACTCATGGAAAAAAAAATTTTTTAAAAATTTTGAACAGATTCATATTCTTCTACAAGAAAAAAAAAACTCACACAACACAATAAGTGCACCACCATTACCAATGAGAAAAGGAAACCAAAAATTTAGAGGCATGACAAAATTGCATTTCTAAATTCAGAAAGCGAATGAGAAAAGTGTCTGTCAGTATAAGGTAAAATTGAATTCCAAATTCGACAAACTCTGACCATAAAAGATCTCTGCATAACCTGAGAGAAAAATCTGGAACATATTAACGTATGAGATCTGGAAGAGTTTCCAAAGTCAAATCTGGATAAAATATAATTTGGTGAACCATATTTGAAAACTTTATAAAATATCATCATCAATCTGAGTTTTAAAAAATCATCAAAGGAACATCCTAGGAAATCTTTCACATAAACAGACACGTGATCTCTTGCCTTAAGCTTGTAAACATATCTAATTATCCTATTGAAATATAATTTTAGTTTTCCAATATTGGTCTCAGTGGTTCCACTATATATCTCTAAGCCATAGAGTAAAACTGTCACGAGCGTAGCGTGTGCAACAAGTTTGCGAATGTATAATGGCAATGAACAATTTATATTATAAAGTTTTCGCAGCCCAAAAGATAATCGTGAAAACACATAGTTCAGTTGGTGGTTAAATGTGAGCCCATCATCAATAATAATCCCAAGAGTTTTGATATATTCCACATACTTGATTTCTTCACCACTCATAAATATTTGAAGCATATTGAATCCCGCAGCATTGAAAGATATAGCTTTTGATTTCTTAGGGTTCACTACAATAAAATTTTCATCACACCATCTTTCAATTCCATGTAAGTTATTATGAATACCAGCTGCTAATGAATAAACATCAGTGCTTTTCGAAGAAAACAACAGTTGAAGGTCATCTGCATATAAGTGGCTACAAACATCAAAAAAGCTATCAAAAATGTCATTAATGTAAATATTAAAGAATAGCGGGCCAAGAACGGAACCTTGAGGAACTCCACGGAAAACTTCTCTAACTGTTGACACGTTTAACCCACTCTGCACGAATTGTTGACGGCCTAATAAAAAAATACCTTATTAACTTACAAGCGTTCTTAGCAAACGAAAACCTTGTATAAAGCTTATTCAACAACATTTCATGGCATATAGAGTCAAATGCTCTGCTCAAATCCAAGCTGACTAAAACTTATCCCCTATTGTGTTCATTGCTAGTATACCAGTTAATTGATGATAACAAATTGTTATCGAAATATTGAAAATAAATATTCTTGAATTTTTTATATAAAATAAAACGATCTTTAGCTGCAAAAATAAGAAAAATTTACTATATTTATACGCTTTGAAGCTTATTAAGTGCTCGTCACTGTTGTTAGTGCCAGAGAACAAAATAATTCTTTAGGCTTTAACATTCTAAAATAAAAATATTTTCTGATTTTTTTTGCGCACATTTTTTTCTGCGTGTAAGCATTTCTAGCTCCATGCAAATTTTTAACAAAAAAGAGTTGTAACTGCAAGAAAAGTATTTTTTGAGGTTTTACACAAAATTATTTTACCTGCTAGTTACGAATAACTGATTACTGATAAAAGGAAAAATATGTATTTAAATTAAAAGACTCACTCCCCTGGCTCACGTATGGGCACTCCAAGTTGGAGGTATCCATTTCATTATCCATTAAAGGAAAAAGTTTACAATGTAATTTTAATCTTTTTCGTTTTTTATATTATGTCTAAAATGGAAAGAATTGAAAAGTAACAATTTGCTAACAGGCTCCAATAAACCTTTTTTGTCATTGAATTATGCTCATGTAGCCGCAAACAGAGGGGGCTGTTAAGCCGCTTTTATTTAAACGAATAGCGAATAAATTTATAGGAAAAGAGAAAAAAATGTTTTGCATAAAAATTCTACCATAATTTGTAGAAGTGAAAAGCAAAAACCCATCTTCAAAGAGAAATACCAATTTCTATCATCGACTTGATATTTTTTTCTTTCTTTTTTTTTTATGTGATGGAATAATATCGAATATTTACTTATGTGCTTACTGATGCCTTGAAAGAAGAATAAGGTTATCATAAAATCAAATTTTCTTCATCATAAAAGTTTAAGTCAGTCTAATACATTTCCTTAGAAACACCCACAAAGAAACTTCTTCTTATGGCTAAAGTCTAACAAATATAACATCAATCAGAATGAATAATTGTTGTTTAAAAGTATTTACAATGGCGCTGCAATAGCTTTTAATTGCGATTTTGTGCATATTAGAGGAAGTTCGCATAATCTGGTGTAGGCGGGTAATGTGGTATAGATGGGTTTCTCGTAAACTAACAGCCTAGCATCAACGGCACCAAGCAGCGTTGCCAACTTTGAAATTTCAAAACGCACCAAAATGTGGGGAAAAAGCGCGTTATTTCATCAAAAACATGTTTGAGAGGTGTAAAGAAATGTTAGAGACGTGTATAAATGAAAAAGCTTGTTTTTTGTATTTTGACAGGTATTATTAGAGCATTTTTCTTTTAAATTCTCAACAATTTATTTACATTGTTGGGATATAAATTTGAATGTTTGAGAATATCTTTCAAAAATTTCCAAAGTCTACTGATGATTAGGGTAGTTCCTATGAAATGTCGACATATAGATAGCTGGGAAATATAGAAAACAAGCTATTTATAATTTTTATTGGTATAGGTATAAATGGTAGAAGCTAAAAATAGCGAATAAAAACTTAATTGTTCAAATATAAAAACTAAAACAAAAAGTTGTAATAATATAAATTTTTAGTGAAATAGATAAATAAATAAACTGGTCAAGGAGAATTTTGTAAAAACTTTTACCAAACATATTGTCACATGATATAATGTGGTTCTTGGATCTACTTAGTTTAGCAAAGAACATTTCAGACTGAAACAATTTTATTTGGTTGCTTTCAACCATATACTTCAACAATAGTATGTTGCCCTTAGCATATTGTTATTTCAACCATAAAATTTGTTCTACATGTTTGATTTCTCCTCCTACTTTATAATTTCAAGGCTGTTGAATTTCATTACTGTACCATTCTGTAATAAGCCACTTTAAGTTTCTGCATCAGCCGGTGACAGTTATGATGTCCTTAGGTCGCAGTTCAGTCAACACTTTGCATCATTGATTTACCTCGAGTTGGTGTCGAAAACCACCTCACTCTACTATTACTGTTGCTTTTCAATGCAACTGATTGTACGTGACGGCAAACATTGACAAAGAGTAAAACTGGCATCCAAATTAAAATTCATTTGAAGTTTTAATTAAATTTTTAAATCGACGTGAACGCAATTACAAACACTTATGTATATTAAGGACATATTTTTGAATGGGAAGTCAAGTTGAAATGTTTGAATAACAATTTTAATTCTTCCTGGAGATGCGCACACATTGTTGGCGAAATATTGAAAAATAAAAGTTAAAAAATTGCTAAATTTTTTATAAAAAAATAAGATCTCAAGCTGCAAAGATTTTATTGATATAAAAAATAGTAATTGTTGTTTATATGAACTTGAGGTCATTTGTTGTAAAATTATTAGTTTATTAATGTTTCGATATTTCGACACCCCCTTATGTCTGTTCTTCAGGAAAAATTTCTAAATTTTTTCTTTACAAATTTTTTGTTACATCAATTTGTTTTCAATTTTGTAAAAATTTGTAAACAAAAAATTTAGAAATTTCTTCCTGAAGAAGACACCACAAGGGGGTGTCGAAATGTCAAAACATTAATAAACTAATAATTTTACAACAAGTGACCGCAATCTCATATAAACAACAACAATCAGCCATGCCACAGAACTTAGGGCCTGTTTCACGATTTCGAACCTTAACTTTCGCAAGCATTTTGGGTGGCGAAAACTCCTATTTCCGATCCATTTTCGAACTGAAGGATAGCATAGTGCAAGAAAACGTGGCGAACAATATAACAACTCATGAGAAAGAAATTTATTTTCGAGCTGTAAATGTGTTTCTTGGCTGTTTTAAATGTATGCGAACGTTAACGTTCGAAATCGTGAAACAGGCCTTTAATTCCGTTCGGAAACGGAATTGATACTTCTTTTACTTCTTCGAAAAACGTAATTAATTTCGTAATGAAATCATTTCTGATTGCTAGAGTGAAACTAGTATTATCTTATAGAATTAATCTCATTTTGAAAAAGTTTTAAATTTTCGTTTTTTGAAGAATTAAAAAACCTATTCAATTCTATATCCGAACGGAAGTGAATTCTGTGACATGGCCGAATATTTAAAAACAGGTCGAAAAACTAGGATCAAGATACGAAGTATATATAAAAAAAAATTGTTATTTTTCAATATCTATAAAGAAGTCAAACTTATATACAATTCTAAAAATTTTAACGAGAAATCTATCTTTTTCTTGATTCATCAGTTCATTCTGCAAAATTTCATTGAAATGACAAAATTTAGCACTAGACAACACAAACATTCAAGATGTTTGCACAAAAATCAAACATTTTTGGCATGCTTCAAATGCTTTTACAAACAAGCAACCACACTTATAATACCGGCATGTTCTAGAAAAGTAGTACAATGAAAATAAAAAAAAATGATTTGAAAAGTTAACTTTTCATTTTTGTTGTTCTGAAAAAGTAGTAGGTTGGGTGTTTCATTCTTTCGTTCGAACTGAACTTCGAAAATAATACTTGGATAAATGTTCAAATAACTAGTACTGACACGAAGCACGTTTTCAGTTTTATTTGTCTTTTTATATCGGGTGGTTAAATTTCAAGGGCCGATGTTGAATGTGAACCACACCTAAACGCCAAGTTTTTTTCCGAATTTTATTTGACATTTCTCTATTTCAGACTTACTCAATTTGAACTCATTGAACACAATCCAACAACGTGTTAAAGTTATCCAGACTTATTATGAAAATGATGATCAATTTTCGAAGAAAATCATCTTCAGTGATGAGGCACATTTTCACCTCAGTGGATTCGTCAATAAACAGAATTGCCGCATTTGGGCGAATGAGAATCCAAGAGTGGCTGTCGAAAAACCAATGCACCCACAAAGAGTGACTGTTTGGTGCGGTTTATGTGCTGGCGGCATCATCGGGCCGTTTTTTTCCAAAATGATGCCGTCCAGGCAGTTACTGTGAATGGTGTTCGCTATCGTGAGATGATAACGAACTTTTTATGGCCCGAATTGGAAGATATGGATGTAGACGATAGGTGGTTTCAGCAGGACGGTGTCACTTGCCACACAGCTAACGAAACAATTGCTCTTTTGCGCAACAAATTCAATGGCCGTGTTATCTCACGTAATGGCGATGTCAATTAGCCGCCAAGATCATGTGATTTGACACCGTTGGACTTTTTTCTTTGGGGTTATTTGAAAGAAAAGGTGTACGTCGATAAGATAGCAACAATTCAACAGCTAAAGGATGAGATAATTCGGCACATTAACGGCATAGAGCCTCCATTATGCCTCAGGGTCATCGAAAATTTGGACCATCGGATGAAGGTGTGCCCCCGTGGTCGCGGCGCCCATTTGGCCGATATTTTGTTCCATACATAATTGAATAATACCAATATATCATAATAAAATAAAATTACAACAATTTCCTAAATAGTTTGTGTTTTATTCAAAATCAACATCGGCCCTTGAAATTTAGCCACCCTTTAGAATACCGAAGCTTGAAATTGAAGTGAGTTCAAACTATTTTGACCTCAAAGTAGAATCATGAACATACCCGATAATCAGCGCTACGTGTTTGTAGAAACCTAAAATTTTGGCATGTTTGCCAAACAGTTTGTATAATTTATTTGGCACTTTAGCTACAGAGAGGATATTTTTATTGCATCAAATAAACATGAAATTTCTGCAAAACAACCTCGAAACTGTTTGGCGCAAATGCTGTTGTAAACATTTACAATTAATTTCCACATTTAAGGTATACGAGTGTTAACTGCCTTAAATTTATTGATATTCTTCGACAGAAAGCATAACAAGAAAATGCTGTTTTTATTTTTTTTATTACCCATATAATTCTGCTTAAGGAGCTTTTTTTTGTAATTTAAGTTATAATGCCAGTATATTATTCATTGCTGAAGAAGAAACTTTATAATAAATATTTGACTACATGTTATATATATTTTTATACCCTTCACAAAAATGTAAAGGGTATATATAAGTTTGTGATTCCGTTTGTAATTTCTACAGTTTTTTTTTGCGACCCTATAAAGTATATATATTCTGAATCAGAATTAATGGAAAAGTCGATTAAGCGATGTCCGTCTGTCCGTCTGTCCGTCTGTCCGCTGTTGAAATACCGTTTCTGAGAAAACCATTAGACTTAGAAACTTTTTTCTTTCACCATTCTTTTACCCCATCGATTCATGGGTTTGCTATTGAAATTCAGTAATATCGGTCCACGTATAGCTGAGATATATTCAAAATTCCGAAAAAAGCCATTTTTTTTTGCAGTTTTGTATGAAAATTTTTGAAAACAAAAGTTGTTCGTTTTGCTTCAAACTTCACACACTTATTAAGCATAGTGACTAAAAGACAAAAAATTTTTTTTTCAGATATCGGTCCATATATACCCGAGATATAGCCCAAATCGGATTTTAATGAAAATGTCGCATAGGCGAAGCTAAATAACTTTTTTTTGCTCAAAAGCAGTTCTGGTAATAAAATTAGGTTACATAAATATGGAAAATGAGAATTTCCGATATCGGTCCATATATACCCGAGATATAGCCCAAACCGGGTTTTTCATTAAAATGTCGCGTAAGCGAACTTAAACAACTTTTTTGTGCTCAAAAGCAGTTCTGGTAATGAAATTAGGTTACATAAATATGAAAAATGAAAATTTTCGATGTCGGTCCATATATACCCGAGATATAGCCCAAATCGGGTTTTTCATATAATTGTCGCGTAAGCGAACTTAAACAACTTTTTTGTGCTCAAAAGCAGTTCTGGTAATGAAATTAGGTTACATAAATATGAAAAATGAAAATTTTCGATGTCGGTCCATATATACCCGAGATATAGCCCAAACCGGGTTTTTCATGAAAATGTCGCGTAAGCGAACTTAAACAACTTTTTTGTGCTCAAAAGCAGTTCTGGTAATGAAATTAGGTTACATAAATATGAAAAATGAAAATTTTCGATGTCGGTCCATATATACCCGAGATATAGCCCAAATCGGGTTTTCCATGAAAATGTCGCGTAAGGGAACTTAAACAACGTTTTTGTGCTCAAAAGCAGTTCTGGTAATGAAATTAGGTTACATAAATATGAAAAATGAAAATTTCCAATATCGGTCCATATATACCCGAGATATAGCCTAGAACGGGTTTTTCATGAAAATGCCGCGTCACCGAAATTAAACAACTTTTTTTGCTTAAAAGCGGTTCTGGTAATAAAATAAGGTTATATAAATATGAAAAATGAAAATTTCCGATATCGGTCCATATATACCGCAGATATAGCCTGGAACGTGGTTTTCATGAAAATGCCGCGTAAGCGAACTTAAACAACTTTTTTTGCTTAAAAGCAGTTCTGGTAATCAAATAAGGTTATATAAGTATGGAAAATGAAAATTTCCGATATCGGTCCATATATACCCGAGATATAGCCCAAACCGTGTTTTTCATGAAAATGCTGCGTAAGCGAACTTAAACAATTTTTTCGCCTTAAAGCAGTTCTGGTAATAAAATAAGGTGATATAAATATGGAAAATGAAAGTTTTCGATATCGGTCCATATATACCCGAGATATAGCCTAAACCGGGTTTTTCATGAATACGCGGCGTAAGCGAACTAAAACAGCTTTTTTTGCTTAAAAGCAGTTCTAATAGCAAAATAAGGTTATATAGGTATGGAAAATGAAAATTTCCGATATCGGTCCATTTATACCCGAGATATAGCCCAAACTTAACTTAACAACAAATTTTTTTTTGCTTAAAAACAGTTCTGGTAATAAGATGAGGTTATATAAATGTGGAAGATAAAAATTTCCGATATCGGTCCATATATACCCGAGATATAGCCTAGACCAGGGTTTTCATGAAAATGCCGCGTAAGCGAACTTAAACAGCTTTTTTGTGCTCAAAAGCAGTTCTGGTAATGAAATTAGGTTACCTAAATATGGAAAATGAAAATTTCCGATATCGGTCCATATGTACCCGTGATATAGCCCAAATCGGGTTTTTCATGAAAATATCGCGTAAGCGAACTTAAACAATTTGTTGTGCTCAAAAGCAGTTCTGGTAATGAAATAAGGTTATATAAATATGGAAAATTAAAATTTTCGATATCGGTCCATATATACCCGAGATATAGCCTGAACCGATTTTTTCATTAAAAATTTTTTTTTTTTTTTTTTTTTGCTGAAAAGCAATTCTTGTTATAAAAGAAGGTTACTAAAATACAGAAAATAAAAAATTCCGATATCGGTTCATACATAACCGAGCATATTCAGGCCAAATTTTTAATATACTATACATATTCATGACTATCGTGAAGGGTATTTTAGATTCGGCCCAGCCGAATATACTACACTCTTACTTGTTTTCTTTTAACAGCATAAATATGTATTAAAATTTATTGGTTTACTATTTCACCAGAATAATGTTTAAATAAAAACAGCCACTTGAAGAAAATTTTATATATTTGTGTGCCCTAGAAATGACCTCTTGAGTTCATCAAACTTGTTGCTTAAGTATCATATTTTCACTTTACGAGTATGTACTGGTATAGTTCATTTTTATGCCGCAGATTTTTGTACTAAGAAATATTACAAGGTCATTTAACATTAGCAAGGCTCAGGCTTAAATATTTTGGTCAGATATACATACATATATACATACGTATATGTGTGTATTTTATTTATACTTAACGTGGAAGAAAAATGTGTGCAACACATGCAATTTAAATTTCTAACTGAGTGAGACGGCTTTTGACACGTATTTTTTTCCAGTGCTTTAACTTATATGCATAAATATGTATACAGGAAAAATAAATCGAATTTGGTTGACAATCAAAAGGTTGCGTTCTTACAACTCATTTACTATACTAGTAACTATAACTTTCGTTTAAAAGTTGTCCAATAGCGAAATACATATGTATAGGGTGTTTTTTTAAGCCCGATAGAACTTGAAATTGTAAAAAATAACACAAAAAATTAAATTGTAATCAAAATTTTTTTTTATTCGAAAGATCAATACGTGACATTAACATTTGAAAATGATTTCGGGCATATGGGCACCGCGGCTGTTCTTGACGAAGCGCATTCTGGACGTCCAATTTTGGGCCACTTTTTCGAGCACTGCTGGCCGTATGTCACGAACAACACGAACAATGCTGGCCTCCAAGGCGTCAATTGTTGCTGGTTTATCAGCATAAACCAGTGACTTCACGTAGCCCCACAGGAAATAATCGAGAGGTGTCAAATCGCACGACCTTGGAGGCCAATTGACAGGTCCATTTCTCGAAATCAACTTATCGCCAAATTTTGATTTCAGTAAGTCGATGGTTGCGTTCGCCGTATGGCACGTAGCGCCATCCTGTTGAAACCACATCTCCTCCGGATCAATGTCATCCATATTTTCAAACAAAAAATCATTGATCATGGTGCGGTAACGATCTCCATTGACCGTAACGCGAGCTCCGGCCTCATTTTTGAAGAAATAAGGTCCGATGATGCCACCAGCATGAAAACCGCACCAAACAGTGCATTTTTCTGGATGTAATGGAGTCTGTAGGGTCTCTTGTGGATTGGTCTCACTCCATATGCGGCAATTTTGCTTATTAACAAACCCGTTAAGCCAAAAATGCGCCTCATCGCTGAACACAATTTTGCGATAAAACAACGGGTCTGATTTTCAAAGTAAATTTGGATAATTTCGTAGCGTTGTTCAAGCGTGAGTCTATTCATGATGATTTGTCAGAGTATACTGAAACAAATAAAAAAAATGTTTCATCAAAATTTAATTTTTTGTGTTACTTTTTACAATTTAAAGTTCTATCTAGCTTAAAAAAACACCCTATACTTAAAAAAGTTTTTTTTTTGCGTTTATTTTAATAAACAAGCAGAAAGAAACAAATTTTGGTATCAAAAAATTTTTTTTGCGCTTATTTCGATAAATAAGCGTCCCAGAGCAGAAAAAAACAAATATTGGTATCAAAAAATTTTTTTTCCAAAAAAAAAAAAAATTTTTTTTGCCTTTATTTTGATAAATAATCGTCCCAGAGAAAAAGAAGCAAATTCTGATATCAAAAATAATTTTTTTCAAAAAAAGTTTTCTTACGTTTTTGGTATCAAAAAAATAGTTTACAAAAAAAATTGCGTTTATTTCGATAAATAAGCGTCCCAGAGCAAAAAAAAGCAAATTCTGATATCAAAAAAAAAAATTAAAAAAAAAAAAGTTTTTTTCCGTTTATTTTAATAAACAAGCGTCCCAGAGCAGAAAAAAGCAAATTTTGGTATCAAAAAAATTTTTTCCAAAAAAAAATTTTTTCCAAAAAAATTTTTTTTTTTTTTGCGTTTATTTCGATAAATAAGCGTCCCAGAGCAAACAGAAGCAAATTCTGATATCAAAAAAAAAAAAAAAAAAAAAAAAAAAATAAAAAAAAAAAAATTTAAAAAAAAAGGTTTTTGCGTTTATTTTGATAAACAAGCGTCCCAGAGCAGAAAAAAGCAAATTTGGTATCAAAAAATTTTTTTTCCAAAAAAAAAATGTTTTTTGCGTTTATTTCCCAGAGCAAAAAGAAGTAAATTCTGATATCAAAAAAAAATTTTTTTTAAAAAGTTTTTTTACGTTTATTTTAATAAACAAACGTCCCAGAGCAGAAGGAAAAAAATTTTGGTATGAAAAAAATTAAAAAAAAAATTGCGTTTATTTCGATAAATAAGCGTCCCAGAGCAAAAAGAAGCATATTCTGATATAAAAAAAAAAAAAATTTAAAAAAAAAGTTTTTTTACGTTTATTTTAATAAACAAGCGTCCCAGAGCAAAAAGAAGCAAATTTTAATATCAAAAAAATTTTTTTTATAAAAAAGTTTTTTGCAGCAAAAAAAATTTTTTTTTCAATAAAATAGTTAAAAAAAATTTTTTTTTGTTTCCGTTTATTTCGATAAATAAGCGTCCCAGAGCCAAAAGAAGCAAATTTTGATTTAATGACGTTCCCAACTTTTGATAATGTGTAGCACGTCGGTTTAATGCACAAGAACTTGCCTGCAAATACTCATAAGCTGCTACAAAGCTACTTATGCGGCCAAAAATTTGTTATCAGAGAAGACGATTTTATAAGACCAACACATTCAATCGCTGCAAGAGTTCCCCACGCTAGCATACTGGTACCTACTTTATGCCTCTAACATGCCGACCAGATCTGGTATTCACACTTCAACTTTTGCAAATGGCACAGCATTCTGCAGCGTCCATGAAAGCCAGTAATTAGTTTCGCGAAATTAGCAGGCGTATATTTCAGTCTTGGAAAAATTTTTAAAACTATGGAAAATCAAAGTTAATGAACATAAGTGTACTCACGTTACATTCACACTGCGGCTATCGAAATTAAATTAAATAATGAAATCAAGAATCTTGGTATTCACCACGACCCTAGGCTGACGTGGAAGCCTCACATTGATGCGAACGTCAGCCAGCTGAAATTAAAAGTAGCGCAACTAAATTGGTTTATGGGAAGAAATTCTACTTTGAAGCTAGATTGCAAACTTTTGTGATACGAAGCAATTCCCAAGCCCATCCATAGCGCTATATAGGTGCTATAGAATCCAATTATGGGGTACGGCCTCAACATGTAACATTGAGAAAATTCAAAACTCACGAATTTATAAGGATCCGTGTGTTCAGCTGGTAAAAGACGAATTTTCAAAGTATGCGACAAGGTATATCAGCAAAATGGAACTTCACCTAAACCCTCTGGCACAACACATACTTAATTTTGGCGGTCACACTCGATTGAGGCGAAGGGATACCCTTGCCACCATCAGAGCTTTAAATAGGTGATTTTACCGATGTACTTGACGCAAAATAAAACTTTTGTCTAGCATTGGCTGGACTTACGGCCGTATTCATAAAAAATATTTTATGTTTATTAAACACTTATTTGACAAATATCCCATAGAAATTTGTCAAATAACAGTTTAATAAACATACAATATTTTTTATGAATAAGGCCTTTAGTATTTAGTATTAAGATTTGAATACTTATTATTAGTTCACATTGTGAAGCTTCAATAAATAAATAAAAGCTAAAAAAAAGACGTTGCGACTTTACTCCTTAATATAAGTAGCGCTTTTAGAACTATAAAAGAAAGATTTATGTTTTTTTTTTCTTTTAAGCTCTCTTTGTATTCACGTCCACTTTTTTCCAAAGCTTACACCGCTTTCACACAAGAACTTTCCAATTGCCAAGCGTTGATGCCGTGCTATTTGGATTGATATTATACAATAGCTCTATTCACAGTCTCGTGCAAATGCCATTGCATCATTGCATTTGCAGAAAGGCTTAGCATAATTTTACTCTACACTAACAAAATACACAGCAATGCACTTGCTAGTCTTATGTGTATATGCAATACTTAAAACCTATAGTTTTTATTTGCTCTGCTTATGCACAAGTTAATTGCAAATCGACAGCTGACAATCAGCGATCCAAGCCAATTAGTTCGTATTCGCCGCTTAGTTGCCGTCGCTCATCCCGCATTCAAATAACACCAATCGATGTCTTCATCTAACTTAAAATGCCTTTTTTTATTAAAAAGTCCATTAACTGCTCCTTAAAGCTTTTTTTCGGCATATTTATTTTTGACAAAAATTTTTGCAAATTATTTTCTACTCTAATTATCAATCAGCTGTGAATTTCGTGCTTTGCAAAAAGTAGTGCAAACTAAACCAACAGAGGTGCTTCACAATTGATAGCATATATTTGCAATTGCTTAAATTTGCAATCACAAATGCACAAGATTGTGAATAGAGCTAATATATTTAAGGATGGGGATTTTTGACAAATATTATTACACTTCACGCACTAATGTAGGTTGCGCTGTTAGTAATAGCCATTTAATAATTTGAACGATTCTAGCTTTATCATAATATCATGTTAATTTAACATGATATGCTTTTTTTTTCTCGAAAAAAAGCAAAAACCGTTTTTTTGGAAACATTTTTTTTCATACCAAAATTTGCTTCTTTCTGCTCTGGGAAATTATCGAAATAAACGGAGAAAAAAAATTTTTTTTGTTTTTTTTTTATACCAAAATTTGCTTCATTTTGCTTTGGAACGCTTATTTATCGAAATAAAAGCAAAAAAAAATTTTTTTTGATACCAAAATTTACTTCTTTTCTCTGGGACGCTTATTTAACGTATGTATGTATATTTGTTGGACACACACGAAAAATATGAAAATACATAAAAGTTGCCAAATTCTGTTGTCTCTTATTTCTGGTATAAAGAAAAATGAAATGTATGTTGACCCACAGTGATATAAAAGAAAGTTTCCCACTGATTATTTAATTATATAATGAAGCTATATTTCGTTTTTGTTTTCATTAAATAATTAAAATATATTCTTCAAAGGTTTCTTCCTCCTGATTTGCTTTTTTACATGATGCTTTTAATTGGATCTTTTGATTTAATTAAAAATTTAATGAAGTCTTAATACGCAAGTTTTTTCCTCGTCTGTAGTTTTGCAAGTTAATAATGCTGGTAGTCGTTAATAAAGCTAGAAATAGAAAACTGATGTCCTATTTACATACATATAAAACTTTTACATTTGTACATCGGGTTTTAGTCTCCTAAAGAGGCATTTTTTATAATACAAATTTGCTGTGATCAATAATTTTTGATTTTTGTCTTAAGAAAGGAAAAAACTTGAACTAAAAAAAACGGTGTGATACCAATAAAAAATTGTAAAAAGCTTGTGTTCTCCGGGTATGTTTCCCAGCTATCTATGTGTCGACATTTCATAGGAGCTACCCTAATCATCAGTAGATTTTGGAAATTTTTAAAATTCTCAAACATTCAACTTTATATCCCAACAATCTAAATAAAGTGTTGAGAATAATATCACTTGAAACTTTTTAACAATTACTAAGAACAATTATTAAGTTTTTCTGTGCTGTTGATAAATTTAATAAATATTTTTCTTTAAGTATTTTTCTATTTTAATAGCAAACAGCTGCTGTATGGAATACTTTCCATAATATTTGGTATTTAAGTGAAGCTGTCACACTTTCATCGCATTTATATATGAGGAATTGCTTAGGACTGAAAAAATTTAGCTTGCCTTTAAATATAACTTAACTTTAAATGAAAATTAACTAATTTTTTTATTTAAATACAAAGTCAAAAACTGGACCTGAGTAAAATTAATATCACTTAAACTCATTAATTTTATTTTAATAATTTTTCTAAATGTAAGCATTATATTATATTTTCATTCAAATATAATTCAATTCATAAAAAGCATACAAGTTTTGAAAAAATTTTTGTTTAGTTTTTATTGTCTTTTTATTCTTGAAAATACCCTTTTTGTGACACCTTTTTTTCAAAATACCCTTTTTGTGCCACTTTTTGAAAATTCTCGAAGGCAACGCTGGCTCTAGGTATCTCTGTTTTTATTCTCTTTGTGCATGGTGCAATTAACCAGGTGGCATCACTAGCGCAGGTGATAATTTTTTGTTTCATAAAATTGTGGGTGTCAAAAGTGTGGGTGAAAAAATAAAAATATTTTAAACAGTTTGAAAAAGGGCAAGAACACAATAAAAAAGTTTTCAAAAATATTTTAATTGCTTAAAATGTGTTGAAAACAATTTATAAAAAAAAATTATATTAATTTTCTTTGTTCATTTTTTTATATAAACGTTTCTTTCTTCATTTTCTTCTGTTTTGTAAACATGTTTTTGACAGCGTCCGGAGTTTTTACACAAACAAAATATTATGTATGTAGTACAACAACTCTTATGCTGCCACCTAATAATTGCACCATGTCTTTGTGCTTTGTGTTACGAACAAAAAATTAACCTCAAAAGTATAGCTCAGTAAGAAAAAGCAGTGATGCTATTCTGACGTCTTGCGTTCTATTCTGATGTCTCGTCGAAAATTCTAATACCTGATTTTATGTCACTTTTCTCTGTATAGTTTTTGGCGTCGTATTATAAAGGGTGATTAAACTGTACGGGCCGATGTTGATAAAATACAAATTATTTAAGATTTATTGTCATTTATTTTTATTATAATAGTTTTGATAAAGGGTGGTTAAATTTCAAGGGCCGATGTTGATTTTGAATAAAACACAAACTATTTAGGAAATTATTGTAATTTTATTTTATTATAATATATTGGTATTATTCAATTATGTATGAAACAAAATATCGGCCAAATGGGCGCCGCGACTACGGCGGCACACCTCCATCCGATGGTCCAAATTTTCGATGACCCTGAGGCATAATGGAGGTTCTATGCCGTTAATGTGCCGAATTATCTCATCCTTCAACTGTTGAATTGTTGCTGGCTTATCAACGTACACCTTTTCTTTCAAATAACCCCAAATAAAAAAGTCCAACGGTGTCAAATCACATGATCTTGGCGGCCAATTGACATCGCCATTACGTGAGATAACACGGCCATTGAATTTGTTGCGCAATAGAGCAATTGTTTCGTTAGCTGTGTGGCAAGTGGCACCGTCCTGCTGAAACCACATATCGTCTACATCCATATCTTCCAATTCGGGCCATAAAAAGTTCGTTATCATCTCACGATAGCGAACACCATTCACAGTAACTGCCTGACCGGCCTCATTTTGGAAAAAATACGGCCAGATGATGCCGCCAGCACATAAACCGCACCAAACAGTCACTCTTTGTGGGTACATTGGTTTTTCGACAGTCACTCTTGGATTCTCATTCGCCCAAATGCGGCAATTCTGTTTATTGACGAATCCACCGAGGTGAAAATGTGCCTCATCACTGAAGATGATTTTCTTCGAAAATTGATCATCATTTTCATAATGAGTCTGGATAACTTTAACACGTTGTTGGATTGTGTATCTCTCCATGGTTCAAATTGAGTAAGTCTAAAATAGAGAAATGTCAAATAAAATTCGGAAAAAAAACTTGGCGTTTAGGTGTGGTTCAGATTCAACATCGGCCCTTGAAATTTAACCAGCCGATATAAGTATTTCAATTATGTTTGGCAGCACACCTCCATCTGCTGGTCCAAATTTTCCATGACGCTGAGGTATAATTGAGGTTCTATGTCGTTAATGTGCCGAAGTAGCTTTTGAAATTTTGCTGGCTTATCGACGTACACACCTTTCCTTTCAAATAGCTCCAAAGAAGAAAGTCCAACGGCGTCAATTCACATAATCTTGACGACCAATTGACAACGCTACCACGTTACACAACACAGCCTTTGAATTTGTAGCGCAAAGAGCCATTGTTTCATTAGCTGTACAGCAAGTGATACCGTCCTGTTGAAATAACATATCGCCCAAATCCATATCTCCAATATGGTGCGTAAATAATTTTCGTTATCATTTCGGAATAGCGAGCAGAATTCAATTACGGCCCGATGATGCCGACAGCTCATAAACCGCACTAAACAGTCACTCTTTGTTTTGGCATTGGCTTTTCGACTGTCACTCTTGGATTGTCATTCGTCCAAAGGCGGCAACTCTGCTTATTGAAGAATTCACTGAGGTGAAAATGTACCTCACCTTTAAAGAAGATTTTCTTCGTAAATTAGTCATCCGCTGTTGCCATTGCAATGTGTTGCTCGATGTGTATCTTTTCATGGTTCAAATTGAATTACATGGGAAAAATTTTTTTTCGTGTTCAATAACTAAATTCGTTGAATCAATTAATAAATTGTTTGAATGCGGACCTGTTAAGGATTCAAACAAAACTTTTGTAAAAATAATTAGTGATCGAAAACAACTATTTTTTTTAAACAACAACAAAATACGATATACAAAGATATTTTTTTTGATATTGATGTATATGCATACAAATTATTTTTTCAGACAAAAATTTTGTTGATTTTATTTTTACTATAATTTTTTCTGTGAAGTCTGAACTTCAGAAATGTCAAATAACTTGCCGAAAAAACTTCACGTTTACATGTGGTTAACATTCAACAACGGCCCTTAAAATTTAATTACCCGATATTTATTTCGACTACCACTTCAGCCATCTATTGCAAAATGGCGGCATAAAAGTTGCCCACCTAATATTTTTTAATAAAAAATACTTAACAAAAAACAGAAACACTTTCAATATACTTATGTAAAGACTTCAAAAAAAAGTATAATAAAAAAGATTAAATTACTGTTTTGATTATCTCCTTTTAAATCTTCAAATAATTGGAAAATATCTGGTTTGCTTTTCCAAATAACTTTGCACAGAAATTCATTTGAAAAAACAACTTTTTTTTAAGCCAATCAATTCTGATTACTATTAACTACTGACAGTAACAACGAAATAGCGATAGCAAACTTCTACCTTTTGAGCAATAAGCAAAAGTACCAAAAATTGTATTAATCCAGTTAATGAGTTTTGCATATTTGTTTGATCTCCTTTATAGCACTTTTTAAGTGATGGCTTCATAAAAATGTGAGCAAGCAGGAGAAGGAATTACTCCTACTACACATTGACGTCGCGGAAAATGTAGAAAAAAAATTATTTATGACTTTTTTCCCTCATTACAAATATACATACACAGGTGGTTCGGAAACTTCTTACTTATCAATGAAAGAGAGTAGTTAGTTTTTCAAAAATATTTTTATTTTTCAATATAATCTCCTGAAACCTCAATACACTTAGTCCAACGCGTTTCTAGCAATTCTATCCCTTGATTCAAATAGTTTTCCTCAAGGTCTGCAAAATAGCGGTTTACAACTGTAATTGCATCTTCATTTGAGGTAAACCGCTTGCCAGCAAGGAATTTTTTTTAGATTTGGGAACAGGTAAAAGTCACTGGGAGCTAAATCAAAAGAATAAGGTGGTTGGTCAAGCAACTCGTACTTTAATTCGTTGACTTTAACCATTGTTAAAACACTCTTGTGCGCTGGTGCGTTGTCTTGATGAAAAATGATTTTTTTGTGTTGTAAGCCAGGACGTTTTTCTCGAATTTGTACATTTAATTGATCCAAAAGGTTGCAATAGTACTCTGAATTTATTGTTTTACTCTTTTGCAGATAGTCAATCAATGAAATACCTTTGAAATCCCAAAACCCATAACCATTACCAACCGAGTGAATTGTTTTTCTTTGGGGCACTTCCTCCAGCATCAGTCCATTGTATGGATTGTTCTTTTGTCTCTGGAGTATAGTCGTGGATCCATGTCTCATCCACAGTTATGAAACGAGGCTTAAAATCCATTTTATTTCGCTTAAAACGATCCAAACAAGCTTGGAAATGTTCTTTCTTATGCGTTTTTAGTCGACTATTAACAAATGCAGCACCCATCTTGCAGAAGGCTTTTTCATCTGTAGTTCTTCATGCAAAATTAAATGCACTCGATCATTTGAGATGCCCCTGATATTAGCTATTTCACGCACTTTATTTTATTCGTCGATCATTTAATACCATATCGTGCACTTTGGCTACAATTTCTGTTGTTGTAGCTATTTTTGGACGTCCACTACGTGGTTCATCTTGAATGCTTGTACGACCACGTTTAAATTCAGCAACCCAATTTTTTACTGTTGCATATGAAGGAACACTTTCATCTAACACATTCTCCATATCATTATGAATTTCTTGTCCCGATAAACCTTTTTTATATAAATATTTAATGTATTAATGTTAAATAGTCGAACTTTTATTTTTAATATTTCTAATATTATATGATGATGGGTGGGTATCATTCGTCTAGCTCGAGTTCAATCCTGGCTAAAGCCAAGAAATTACCATCATCATATAATATTAGAAATATTAAAAATAAAAGTTCGACTATTTAACATTAATACATACATATATATCTCCCAGCACAGAGACTGTCAACATACATACGTATGTTGATAAATAATAAAAAAAAATAACTGGTTGTTCAGTGACAGCAAACTGCAGTACAAACAACTGGGATTATAGCAAATTGCATATGTGATCAATATGAGACAAATATAGACGAAAAAATAAATAAGGGCTTAGTGGCTGAGTTGGTTAAGCAGCCGTATTAAAAATACATCATGTTTACATGGTACTAAGTTCGAATCCTAATGGGTGCTGATGAACAGTATAGCGACTGTGAAACAGCTAGTTGTCCCCCAGCTTTAGTGTATTCAATTATTTTTTCCTGTCTTCTTTGATCAAGAGTTATTGATCGCGGCAATTATTGTTATAATTATAAATAAAAATATTTCTTGGCTTTAGCCAGGATTGAACTCGAGCTAGACGAATGATACCCACCCATCATCATATAATATTAGAAATATTATAAATATTTAATGACACCACGCATTTCTAATTTTGCCATTGCAAAAAAATCGCGGATGCGTCTTTGATGAACACCTGTTTCTATATGAAGGAGTCTGGTAACTCCTCGAAACAATATTTAACATGTGTTCATAGCAGAGATGGAAGTTTCCAAAACACTTAACTTTTTTCTGTTTATACCGCGCTTTTTGTGCTAGGCTAAGGAGTTTCCGAACCACCCTCGTATCAGCTATGCTAGAATGACGATTTTACCTTAATTTTTAAGAATTTACAGGCAAAATAATATTTGAAGATCGTTCTCCCAAAATTAAGAGTTTATTGCAGTGTGTATATATGTAAATAGCCGGTGTCCATATGGTTATCACCGAATCATACCAAGACAGCAAACAGAACTGACGCTCTTGAGCTATGCAATAGGATCTGGCTGCAGTACTTGTCACTACACTATAAAGGTGCTATGTCGGTTTCATGGCATATTTAGCCCATAAAAGGGCAAGGGGAAGCACAATAGATTAACAATGGCCGCAGTGCAAGTGGCTCTTGAGGATCGTATGCCATTCAAATAGTAATAATAATAATACCAGCCAATTACAGCAACAGTAAACGCCTTCTGTATTTTTCCTTCTATTTTTTTGCTTTGCGAAATTTAAATGTCATGTTGGTCAAACTTATTATAAGCAATAAAAATTCAAAAAAAATTAAATAATACTGCGGGCATTTTGCCAGCCAGACAAATTAATGCAATAAGTTTAATATATAAAACTATGCATAATTATTTTTAATTTTTTTTCAGCATAATAATACTATCACACAGTTGAATAACTAGTTTAATTTAACTAAGTAGATACATATGCATATAATTGCATATTGTAAAGATTGGTATTTAAGCCATTTATTTAATCGTAGGTGAAACAATGGTTGGCCGTATGACTTGAAGTTTCATGAATGTGTGAACATTCATCCGATAGTTTTGGCTATTACGTATAAAATATGCAACCAACAAGAGGCAAGTGGCAAGTTGACATTATTCATAACAAAACCTTCAGTATTTATTTTTACTCAGTGGGAGTAATTGGACCGATGTCTAATAAAAAAAGATCATTGAAATTTTATTAACATAATGCTAATTTATTTTTATTATCCTGAGAAGTTGTGGTATCCTAAGCTGTGCCTCGTTTCTGTATTACTCGTGTCGAGAAATTTCTCACAAGAAACAAAGGAATTGACAGAAAAACTATGCGAATTGAAACAAAAAATGGAGTTTCTCACACAAATGTTTCTGTATCTTTGAGAAGCGAGAAATGTCTGTCAAAATAGCTTTTTTGACGTAATTCATTGGAAGCTTGTGACTAATCCTGTTTCTGTATTAAAATTTTGTGAGAAGTTTCTCGCTAGAACTGTCAAAACTTTTCACAAATAAGAGTTGCGGAAGTTATAAATTTAAAAAATATATAATTGACATAATGAATGCATAAAGTGTAGAAAAGGTCAAGTTTTTAAATATTTATACACATATTGTCGTATTCATAAAAATAATTTGCAATTAGTAAAAGTTTACTTGACATTCATATTTTTACACAAAATTTGTCAATTAAACCTTTGTTATGTGTAAATTATTTATTATGAATACGGCAGATATTGAACGTAGTTCATTATTCATTTCTTCTTTTTATTTTAGAAAATTTGAAAATATAATATAATAAATATATAAAAATTATGAATTTTTTTGGTTTTTTCTTTATTTCTTAATATTTATGTACATACATACAGTATGATAAATTAAAAATTTAATGGCAAAATCTTAATTTTAGCCTGTCTCGAATGCGAGAAGCTTCCCTCATCGGTTCAGGAACTAAAAAAGGGTCGGTTGCAGCCCTTAACCTCTGGCTGTAAATGCGCAACATGTTTCGCCGGTCATATTGGTCAGCACCCATCACCACAAAACTATACCTTATTGAAAGTTTTTATGAAATTTATTTATGATTTGAATATGTTTTTATTTATGTACACGTGTTATTGATTGACACAATTTTATTTTATTTATAACACTAAACTCAATTGTTTTATTCACTGCTAAACCTTTGTTTCTTAAATTTTATTTTTGTTTGATAAATTTTTCCTATATTCTTCTTCTTATTTGTTTACTTTTTGCATTTTGACAGCTGCTTAATGGAAATATTCCAATAAAGACGTAACTAGTATTGCCTCTTTTCGATTTAATATACAGAAACGCTGTTTTTCTCGATAGTCGAGAAACGATGGAATTTTATGTTTCATAGTTTTCGATGCGAGAAACTTTTCACTAATCTTACAGAAACGAGGCACTGGACTCACCCATGGTGCGGAACAAAATTTTTGTCTGAAGCATTAAACACATTGAAGCCAGCAGACAACCGAATTCAATATTTCAAATATAAAATACATGCTTTTCAATACGAACGTTTATTTAGGCAACAGCAAGACGACATGACTGCAGGTTGCTGTACATGCTGATTTTTTTTTTTTACCGCACTCTAATTAAACTAATTTCTATTTTTGTTGACTACAAAATAAAAACAGTGTGACCAGTGTACAAACAAGAATATGTAATAAAAAAATTTTGCTCTCGGAAATTTCATTATATCTTATTTTGTAATATTACTAAATTAATAAATAATATTAATAAATTAATAAATTTAATTGTTCTGCTGTTAAAAATGTGCATACATACTTATCTTTAAAATAAGAATTCCTGATTTTTTAAAAGAACTAGTTAAGGGCCAAATAAACTACACAAACAGCTTACCAAACATGCCAAAATGTTTGTACGTTTGTACTAAAATGTAGCGTTGTAAAAAGAGGTGTTTGATGGTTTTACAAATATTTTAAGCATGTTTGCACGATTTTTGTGCAAACATCTTGGATGTTTGTGTTGTCTAACGCAAAATTATGTAATTTCAAAGAAAATTTTGCAGAATGAAGTGGTAGAAGAAAAAGCACACAAATTGAATCATTAAAAAGTTTTCTTGTTAGAGTTTTTTGTATTGTATAAAAGTTTGCCTTGTAGAAATTAAAAAAACAAACAAAGATTATGGAAACAGAAGCTCAGGAAATAGAGGCTAAAACAAATTACAAAATGATTTATGTATTGTAAACCTCATATGGCGAGATAATTGCCGCCATATGAAATTTATTAATTTGTGTTTGTATCGTGTATGTGCAAACGGAAAGCGCGCGTTTGCCAAAAGGTTTGCATAGTATATTTGTCTCTTTAGATGTATGCACTTTACTTCATTTATGAGTAGTTTTAATTACTTATCTTTGACGAACAATTTTATAATATATATACATTTTTTCTTTCTCGAGTTGTACTATTTTTGTCCACATTTTTAAATATTCGATATAAATTTTCAATTCTTTAATATTGTTCTCATTATAGAGCAAAAGATATGTCTTATTATATTTTCAAATTTTAAGACCCGCTCCACTTGAGTTAAGCGTAGCAAATAAAAACTTTTTAAATTAATTTGTTTTTCTAAATTTTAAGGCCTTTTTTAAGAGATAACTTTTTTCATGAAGGATTGATATAAACAGAACTCGTTTTTGTAAAGCAAAGGAATTGCGTAAAGCTAAAAACTAAGGTGGCCACACTAAAGTATACTTTTATTCAAATGCATATATGTTGCTGCCGTGTTCAAAGTATTTCAGTAGTCGCCTACACAACTACAATTGCCGGTTGCAGCATTGCTGTCGTGAAGTTGTGAAGTCTGCTGTGGTATATGTGTTTAAAGCTTGAAACATGTTTTTTTATATGTAGTTTAACGTTTCTCTTTTTGAAAGAGTGAAAGAGAACTAATTTATTGAATTTTTGTTGAATTTTATAAATTTTTAAATTAGATTTTTGGATTGTGCATTTGTAGTACAAAACCCATCGGGTTTTAGTTCAAGTTTTTCCTTTTTTGAAAAAAATTTTAAAAATTTTTTACATAATTTGTGTCGTTTTAAGCCTAGGTAATGGGATGAATTTGATGAAATTTCGATGAAAATATGACATCTCACAAATTCAAAAATAAATTTTTTTTGGGTTAAATTTGACGCACTTTTAACGTAGCCTAAGCGATTTTTAAAAATTTTCTTACAATACAAATTTGTTGTGATCAATAATTTTTGATTGAAGAAGACAAGAAAAATAATAATCAAATATTTAGCTGGGGGACAACTAACTGTTTCGTAGTCGCTACACTACTCATATGCACCCATTAGGATTTAAACTCGGGTCATGACGTATCGTGATCTGCTACCTTAACCACTCAGCCACCGAGCCATTTAATGAAAGAGAAATTAAC
Source organism: Thecocarcelia acutangulata (assembly GCA_914767995.1). Classification (NCBI taxonomy): domain Eukaryota; kingdom Metazoa; phylum Arthropoda; class Insecta; order Diptera; family Tachinidae; genus Thecocarcelia; species Thecocarcelia acutangulata. The sequence continues at coordinate 28,926,770 of OU612094.1, read as the reverse complement.
TTTACTCGGAACAATTTTAGCAAGACAGCTTTAACAGGTATCATCGCCAGATACTAAATACTTCCTCTCTGGATCTGGCTGCGTTTTTGCACGTCTGATTAAACCAAAACTGCAGCATTCATTTAATCGAACTTTGCTTCGAGGGGATGAAAGTTTCCATCCCTAGCATTTATGTCATTGCTAAGAAGGCACAGTTTCCAATTAATCAGCCAGATGGCTGAAATCAAATAATTTTACGAACATATTAATTTTCATATATATATTTTAAGTGTTTCGTAGCTGTCTTAAAATATTTTGAAGTTCTGAGAACGAAAAGGAGGCAGAAATGAGGTAATGCCCCTACTTGCCGAGAGGTGCACTAACTTTGACTTTATACTGTGAAGTCAGGAATAGCCCTTGATCTATCTATGTATCTAAATGTTGCCCTTCAATACACGGAGTGTGCCTTGGCTCACTCACTAATTGCGCCAGGCGAATGTGCGCAGCGAATAACTCAGCATATTGGCCTACTGGAGTTATATGACTCGAATGCCGAAGCCAGGATAAGTTGCGAACATGTGCTCGTACAACTTTCCAGGATCTTCGATATTAAATCACAGAGGATATCGTAACCAGAAAAGGAAATATCACTCCTTCTATAGAGAAACCCGAATTGCAAAAATGTGTCCTGAGTTGGATTTAACCCAAAGACAGCAAATTCAGCACCATGCATGCCCAATGATTGCCGGCATCAAAGTACAATTTCACATCGAATGTACAGGGTGACGCAAAAATAACCTTGCGATGTTTTTCGGCTGTAACTTAAAAAAAAAATGAAAAACTTTGATTCTTCTTGTGGATTATTTTTATTTGGTCTTTGAATTTTTTTACATCAAGTCGAGAATATGATGTCATTTAAATGGCCGCGCTACAGTTGATTGTTATTTGAGCCCTTTTTATAGCATTTTCCATCACATTGGCCAAAACTTCCGGCGATAGGTCCTCACATTCTTCACGGATATTGTCTTTAAGAGCTGCAAGAGTCTGAGGCTTGTTGACATAAACCCGCGACTTCAAAAAGCTCTACAAAAAGAAGTCTGGAGAGGTCAAATCAGGCGATCTTGCTGGCCAGTGCAAATCGCCAAAACGGGAGATTGGGCGCCCAGGAAATGCATCCTTCAGCATATCGGTTGTGGCACGTGCAGTGTGTGCCGTAACACACTACATATTTTCCAATCCCAATTTATCAAGTTGCGGCAAAAAGAACTCGTTGATCATTGCTCTGTAGCGCTCAACATTCACAGTAACCATTTGCCGATTACTCCTCCAGCGAAAACAGCACACTATACAGTGACTTTGAGCGGATGTAATGGTTCTTCGTGGGTTACACGCAGATTTTCAGTGCCCCAGAAGCGTAAATTTTGCTTACTTACATACCCGCTAAGATGGAAATGGGCCATATCATCACTCTTGATTATTTTTGTTAAAAAATCATATTCCTCTTAGGGTCAAATAAATATTCACCAATATTCCGCGTTCTGGAGCAGTGTAGCGTAACATTGTTTATTAACGTGTATTTCGCATGTGTTTACTACACAAATGTCAAAACAGAACTGACATTAGGGGCCAATCGCAAAATTTATAGCATTTTCTGACAGGAGGATTACTTTTGCCCCACCTTGTACAAATGGAAAACAGACAGTAGTTGATATCTATGATTTAAGTAGATACTTATATTTTTGTCACACATTGTATTCATATATACAAATTACTTACATATATGTACATGCTTACAAAACTACTCACGTATTTACACAAATGAAAAACCTAATGATTATAAAAATACACAAAAATTTTACAAATGTTGAATCAAGCTTAAGTTACGATGTAAAATTAACAAGGTTAAAATGTTCGGACGTGTCAAAACACTCGCAAATGTGTTTCAATCTTTTAAACTTACATAAATTGCTGGAAATAAACAAATGTGTTGGCTTCTGTCATAAATAAATTGAATTAAAGCAATACGACACCAGAGTCTGAAAGCAGTCTAAGACATGTTGAGTGAATCATTAGAAAATACAAAAGAAACAAGAAACAAATTAATAAACTTGTTGTATAACATGTTTTGGAAAATTTTGTTTTGTATTTGTTTTCTCTGCACATTTTCATCGCTGAGAATTTTCAAAGTCATCAAGTATTTGGCGTTATAGTCGTTTAAATGTCTTTAATTTTAACACAAAAGGCACCCTCTTGCAATAAATTTTTTGTTTAAAATTTAAACATCAAAAATTTTTTTATGGTTACGGTTTGTTATTTTTTATTTTTTTTTTTTCGGGAAAAAAATAATGTTAGTAAGAGGATTAGTATAACATATAAAAATTTTTGTTTTATAATTTATGAAAATGTGCTTCAAAGCAGCCAAGCTTAGAAAAAGAAAGCAATTTTATTGTTAAATTAAGGGCTTCTCAAAATTGTTGCATTTTAATCTTCTTTAATATAATATATTTTTCAAACAATTGAGTTTTTTATTCACTATTCTAGCTTCTAACATTGAAAATTATAAATAGCTTGTTTTCTATGTTTCCCAATTATCTATTTCACATTTCATAGGACATTTCATAGGAGCTACCCTAATCATCAGTGGACTTTGGAAATTTTTGAAAGATATTCTCAAACATTCAACTTTATATCCCAATAATCTAAATAATTGTTGCTCTAATATTAATGTTCTGATTGTAGAACACATACAGGGTGTTGTAGAACTCAACGTCAAGCCGTAACAGGGTGACAAGATTTATGGTAAACATCATGATAAAAATCAGAAAAAAAGATCTAACAAAAATACCCGCGATTGTGCGAATAAAATATATTATATAGAACTGAATAAAATATTTTTTTTTTTTGTTTAGATTTTTTTCTGGTTTTTTTCATGATGGTTACTATTTATCTTGTCACCCTGTTTCGGCTTAACGCTGATTTCTGGGATAAGCAAGTTTTTATGAAACAAACACAAATTTTGAGCTTGTTACAGGGAGGTAAATAACACCACTCGGTACAACGAATTTTAGGCATAAATCAAATATTTTTTACAAAGCAAAATTATTAATTTCGTCATAATCATTTACAAATAACAAAAATTCGCCATAACTTTTGGCGCGAAATCCGTTTCAAACAATAGCATCTTGTTGGCATTCAGTACAAAAATTAAACACATTTTTCTACACAGCAGCCATTTAAGACTATAAATAATTGCATACTTTCTGGCGCTAAATTATACTTAACACTGCTGCATGTTGTTGGGATAAAAAATTAAAAATTCGGGCTTTTGGTATGCAGTCACAGTATTCATTACATATTTCAAAAAAGGTATTTTTAATCATTTTTGTTGGAAAATGTTTTTAAAACTGCTGTTTTTTGTTTCACTTACGAGTATATAAGTCATATTGTGAAACTTTTTTTAAGATATGTTGCATCAACATTTAAACTTAAACCTATAGAAAAATAAGCAATTTAATGTAAAATCTTCTCTTTTAATGTTATTCAATAACTTTAGAGAAAAGGACGAAATTTTCTCTTTCTTTTCCAACAAGTTGCTGCAGAGAGAAAACATATGAAACTAACAATTGAAATGGCAACAGTGTGTAAGAACATAGTTCTTGCTAAGACAGTCAGTTAATAAAAGTACATCGAGCTGTGAAGGTCGATATGCCTTAAATACGACGGTATAAAATACAAAATTATAAAACAATAAATAAATAAATATATATATATATATATATATATATATATATATATATATATATATATATATATATATATATATATATATATATATATATATATATATATATATATATATATAAATGGATCATATAAATTAAATTTAAAAATAATAATTATGTTTTAAATGGTATGAAGTATTATTGATATTAAAAAAGCAATAGTTTCAAAATACGAAGTACAAGTGTAACGTCACTGTTATGAAATGATAAAAAAAAGCTAAACAAATTTAAGAAAATCTATGTGGAATACTTATTTATCAGTCAAGCTAACTACTATTGTTAAAGACATAAAAAATCTATAGCAAATATTCACCAAGCTTCTACAATTCTTTTATATAAAAACTGAACACAGCCTGTAACAATCTCTCAATTGTTTCAATAATAAAATGGAATTTATCTATACAGAAAAATCCAGTAACAAACTTCGTTGGTTCAGTTAATAAATTGTTTGAATAGGAACATTTAAAGGAATTTGTGGATTCGAACCTAAGTCTGTAAAAAATAATTGTTAAACGTAAGCAGCAATTTTTTTGAATATTAACAACAAGAAAATAAAATATTAATAAAATATGTTTTTGTCAGCAGAAAGTATACTACACAAAGACAGACAACCTTTCTTATGAGATTATGGAGAATTAAAAAAATTTGTGGAATTAAAAGTGTTTAAAATATGAAATATTAAAAAAAAATATTATTGCATCTTTAAAATTAATACTCTTTAAATTATGAAGATTTATCTGTTTAAAATAACGATTGAAAATAACTTCAATATTCAAATTATTTTATATTGTTTATATTAATTTCTTCTAAATTCTTCCAGCTAAAGATGTTTGTTTTTGTTGTTATTTTATAAAAAAAGGTTGTAACGACAGATTTTCCCCCTTTAGGCTGGGATAGCTCAGTGCTGCCAGAGTTCGTTACAAAAATTTATATTTCTGGCCAGAGAATAGAAAAAAACACGACACATTCATTTTTCTATACACACTGCGGTTTATTGCTTAAAGTTATTTCTGCGTTACGCGACAGATCGCAGTGCCAACATCAATGCATCGCTTTGGGCCAACCAAGTATGTCGAAGTAAGGGAGGTTCGCGTGAAAATACGGTGAGGGGAGATCAACTCAAACCCTCAAGGAATTAAACGAATCCCGAATCATATACACGTCACGAGGTTGGTTGAGCATAGTGTCGAGAATATCCGGAGGAGAGCTTTACTCAAAATCCTCTGAGGATTCTCTTTGAACAAAAGCTGGTTCGCGCCAAAGATACAGTGAGGAAAGGTCAACTCTAAACGCTCAGTGGGTTAATGGGGCGCGAATTACTGCCTGAGGTTGGTTGCGCGAGGTGTGAATAATATCCGGAGGAGAGCTAAAATACTCAAAGGAGAGATTAACTCCGAGTCCTTCGAGAGATCAGTGTTTCCCGCCTTTCGTGCACCAGACCGTAGGAAGCTGAGCGCGGTTATACGGGCACGGGTAATCTTATGCGAGCATGGAGAACACCGCATGTGCATATGGCTGCAGAGAATACCTCGAGGAGAGATTTGACTCCGAGCCCCCCGTGTATTCCCTTTCTATAAAGGCCAGATGACTCTGAGGAGCACCCCGCGCCTTCAGAACCGTCTGGTGCTTTCTGCCCCGGCAGCGAGTCAGGTATGGAGAATACCCTGAGGAGAGATTTCACTCCGAGTCCTCAGTATATTTCCCTTCCCACAAGAATTCATCTGATCTGAGGAGTAAAGGGGCACCTCAGAACAGCCGGCGTCTCATGGTACCTTCCGGGCTTCCCCGGCAGCCTGTCCAGTGCAGAGAATACCCTCGGGAGAGATTTCACTCCGAGCCCCTAGTATATTCCCCTTTCCATAAGAGTTCAGTTGATCTGAATACCACTGCAGGTCTCCAGATCAGCCGGCATCCTATGCGACTTTACCAGGCGAGCTATGTTCAGCAGCATGTTCTCTCCAATGGTCCACATTTTCAATAACTCTGAACACATATGTAGTTAATGTTCAATGTCGTTAAGGTGCCGAATTATCTCATGCTTTAGCTCTTTAATTATTCTCGGCTTATTGATGAACGGCGTCCTTAAGTATTGTCTTTTATCTACTTCTGGGAAATTACATACAGGAGGGATTGAATGGTCCAAGTTCTTAAGCAACATGTTTGTCTATAAGGCTTAAACTTTATGCCAGAAGTTGTAAGCCACACGGGGTGCTGATGATCATAAATAGTGTATCCCGTGGAGTTGTTCCATCCTCAAATAAGGCGAACAAGACAGGCTCTGATATAAATCAACTTGCCTTATCTTGTCTGAAACGTCCTGGCTGTGGTTTAAACCTAAACTCGCAAGAGAAAGGGGAGGATTATTACTATTCCCTGATGATTATGGAGCATGCCGGTCTTCAGTGAACTACTCGTACGTATAGCTCTCAAGGTGCTGTTGTCTGGCTGTAAATTAAGGAACAAGTAGTGATGATTAGGCTGATGCTCTTAGTTTGCTTCGGCCTACCAACTCATAAAGCTTGTCTTCGATTGACTTCCTGGGAAATTGCATACAGAAGAGAATAAAAGCCCCGAAGTGTGCAGCAAGAGGTTTGTTCATATAGTTACAAACCATACGAGACAAGTTGCAGCCTTTCTGAGCCTTGCAAGCCACACAAAAGTGCTTGTGAATGGTGAATAATTCACTCCGTAAAGTTATTCCATCATCAAGGCCATCGGAGCAGGTGATGATGTAAATCAAAGACGCATTCTGTCATATGAACACACTCCATGTTAAAGACCTCAGGCTTTCGAATACCTCCTGTATACGATTCGTCAGCCAGCCGATAGAAGAGATATCATCACAGCAGCTGCTGATGTAAATCAATGAGAAATCCTGTGCATTACGGTTCGACGGTGCTTCGTAATAGAACCGGTTATTTCACTAAGAGCCTTTTGCATTGAAATTTATATTTATTACATTTAAGTCTGAAATCTTTGCAAAATAATAATGGTCCTTGTTCAAAGGGAAAATCGAGTTAAATGTCTGTTATGGCTGCTGGTGATTAGGTTGGCTCCTATGAAATGTCAACATATTGACAGTTGGGAAACATAACAAACAAGCTATTTATATTTTTTGATTGTTATAAAAAATATGTTTAAAATCACTCAATCAAAACTAATTCAGCTGTAAACAAACAAAAAATTGCTTATTTGAAATATAACTGATGGTTTAAAATAGAAATATATTAGTATGCAAATAAATGAAATGCCAACAAAACTCATCAGAAAAACCACTAGATTAGAAGTGAATAAAAACAGGAGTGTTGATTAAATGTGTTTATAAATACATAGAAAACAAATAAGCTGTTTGAAAATACTATTCTGAAAATAAAAATTATATGTGTAAAAATTCAATGTATCGTTCTATTTACACTGAATGCAAATAAAATTGTGTGTGTAATTTGTTTATGTGGCTGTGTGTAATTAAGTCATCGCTTGAATGTTTTTTAATTACAAATTATAAAAATAAACGTAAAAAATACACAAGACTGACGCTGTTAAAATGTCTGAAAATGTAGATACAGGATTATTGGTGAATTGCACCATTTTGTCGGTAAAACGTTTCGAATTGTCATCGATTGTGAACACAAGTCAATTAAACACTTTAAATCGTTCGGATATAATTAGTTTGTTGTCAAATATTATTCAGCATGAAGATAATTTGCAAACCATAAATGATGCCAAGTAAGTAAATTAATTAATTAATTACAAAAAAAAAACTATTTTAAAAGAGCTGTTGTTTTGGCTTTTAATGCGTTAAAGTGTATTTGAGAAAACCTTAAAATATTTTCTTGCTGCAAATATTTATTTAATATAATAAGAACAAAAGTATTCAAAGTATTGCCCATTGTTAGCAACCACATTTTCTTATTTTTGGGTGACAATTCAGTCCACTTTTTTTATTCTGTAGAAAACGAAAAACTAAAAAGTTACTCGGTATGAAATCATTCTTATATTATATTATGTTTCCACTACAAAGAAAAACACGTGTTTTATCGAAAAAATGTTTAAGTGTTTCCACTATGATATGAGTTGTTTTTAATTTAAAATTTTCAAAGCAAGTTTAACGTTTACTTTGTTCAAACAAAACAAAATTTACTAACAAAAAAGTACATAGATCTTTTGAAAATATTTGAAATATGTATGTTATGAAGTCCTTGTTTGAAATTATTATTATGAAGTCCATGTTTGAAATTACAATTGTTGTTAGTAGATAGATTTAAGTACTCGTCTTATGTGGTGTTTGAGTGGTACGTCTAGAAAATTTGTATAACATATACGCAATATTTTGAGTGTATTTCATAAAAATTTTCTTGAAGTATAACTGCGTTGTATTCCATAAGCACCAGGGGTATGAGGATGAAGAATTGTTGAACATAAATACATATGTATATAGTGCATGTTGTAAAAATAAAAGCAAGCATACATTCTGCAATAAAACCTTTTATGCTCTTTATTTAGCATTGGTTTTTTTGGTTTGCTTTTTAGTGGCGAAGAAAAAGAGTTCAACGCTTTGAAACTTCACACATATACCCTCCCAAGATCATAGAGGCATATATCAAGCCGAAGAATTTTGCTTACTGGGTTATAGAGGGGCATATATGTATATGTATGTATATTGTGGAGCTCAGTACTCTTAACTGAAGGGAGGAAATACTGGTTCCTTTTAGTCATCCAAAATGTTATTAGCAAAACGTGATCGGTGGGCTCTCAGGAACTTTTCTTAAATATTGATTATGCTTGAGTTGCCTCGTTTATATAAGACCTTTTAACAGTCCTAGAAACTTGAACTTCAGGAATAAAATATTGATATCAGATGATACTGCCAGTAGTCAGATTTTCGAAAGCCTAATTGTTGCTGTAGGTCTTTTGGAGAGTCTTGGAACTGAACGGAAATGCAACCAAAATATTTTACGTTTGTTAAAGCCGATTTTATTTGTTTGGTTAGAGGTGTTTTGCTCTTATAAAAATATATGGGAAAACATAGTAATTTCTACATGCTTTGAGCAAAACAAGTGTTTTCAAGCAAAACGCCTTAATGGAAACACACTATAATAGTGTGTTTCCATATAGGTGTTTTGCTCGAAAAGGCGTGTACAACTAAACCTGTTTTCCCACACATTTTTGAAAAGAGCAAAATACCTCAAGCTACGTGTTTTGGAACAAAACACTTCGAAAATGTTCTGTACACCACTTCAGTAATAAAATATACTACATTGTGCTATCAATTTACAGTGAGTGCCAAATTCGAAAAAAAATTTCATTTTCGTTTGCAGTCTACAAACACAACAAAAATATTATATATAAATTATTGATTTGGATATTAAATACCTGGCGGCGTTTCTTTCAAACAGATCTTAGCCTAAATCCTGGAGTGTCTTCATCGTATTGGCCAGCTCTAGCTAGTTCGGTTAGCATATTCCAGTCGATACTAGTTGCGAAGCAGAAAAGAAATGAACCAAGACAGCAGCAAACGCTTTTTAATACAATGAATTAACTCACAGTACCCACACTTCTCCGCATCAATTTAATTTTTGTTTTTCAGGACTAGATGTTTTCGCCTCTAAGTTGCCCTCTCATCTACATATTTATCTTTTATACCTTGTCTTATAAAATAATTGTTTCATTCTACATTTGGGGCTTTCAGTATTATTTATTTGCTATTTATTAATTAGTTCATCAGTAATACATGTGGCCTGATGGCCACATTTTTTTACTTAATTAATCGAACCTTAAAATGTTCTGCTCGTAATCTGGTGGAAGCCAAATTTTGTTAAAAGGAGGATGAATTTTTTCCAAAGTGCTTCTGTACCACTACACCCATCGCATATACATATACAAAAGGATTTGCTCAAAACTCCTAACTTCAGGGCTACGTTCGCATTCGATTTCCATAGTATTCATCGCCGTTCTATTGAGAAAAAGTTTAATTTTTATATGATTCTTAAAAGGTCTTACCAATTTATAAAATCTAAAGGGTCTCCCAACCAGAGATTTTGCTAGAAGCATTGTTTTTTTTTTTTGCCTGCTCATAGTTGTTGCACTTAAAAACTTATTTATTACACTGTGTATAGTTTACGGGTAACAAAAAAAACAGAAGAATTATCCATATTTTCCTTATTTTTACAAAAAAAAATTTTTATAATATGAACAGTTATACGTTGATGAAACAAAATATATATACGTCAAGCTGATTCGAAATTGAAAAATCCTCAATTCATAATGGAAACACTTCGACATGTTTTCATTCTGGAAAACTTTTAATGTTTTTGTTTTCTGAAAAACCAAATACCAGAGTTATATGCGGTTTTGATGTCACAAGCAATCATCTTGTAAAGAAAGTTTCTATAAAAAGCATTCAATAATTTGAGGGATTCCTGTACAAATTTTTCTGGCAAATTGATTGCTCGTTGTTTGGTGGAAGTATCACATTAGTTTCATTTTCACATGAAGTTTAATCTAATGTCTCAACAACACAAGCAAGCGCTCTTTTGAAATATTTCTATAGAAATCACTTAAAAAATTGAATACTTTTCATATAAAATTTCTTAACAGGTCGCTTGCTTATGATGTGAAAACATCACAACATTTTTACTTAAAACACTGTAAAACAAAGTTTCAAAATTTTTCCAAAATTTCGAGATTGCGACAAGTGATTCTGGTAAAGGAGACTAAAAAAATACGTGTGTCGGTGCTTTGATAGATCGCATTAAAATTTTATTTTAGAGGAGGTTAAAGTTTCTCAGCCCTGGTCTGTTCTTGCACCATATCTGATCGAAAATGGAATACAACTCTCATGTTTGGGCCGGTCCTCAAAGTACATTTTGGGGTTGCTCGACCGTGTGCAGGAGAGGGCGAAGAAGCTTATCGGTGACAGTAGGGTATCCAACTCTATTGACTCACTGGAGCATCGTTACCACAGTGGAGTTTGCTCTGACGAGATTAGGAATCTTGTTCCCGAAACTCGCACATTTTTGCGTAGCACGCGTTCATCATCCAGAGCTCATCCATTTGAGGTCGATTACCCGTAGAATTGTACAACGCATTACAGAGAGGGCTCCTTTTTCAGCCGTACGCTTCGTCTATGGAATAAGTTACCTACAAACGTGTATCCTGTCTATTATGACGTCGGAAAGTTCAAGTCAAATGTTCACAAACACTACTCCCTCTTTCCCCGTCCTCATAACCTATTTTCTAAGTTCTGGAAGATGTCATCCCCTGAGTACTGCTCCAAGGTAAAAAAAAATATGCGTGTGTAAAACTGTCCTTTCTTTATATTTGCGGTGTAAGAAATGTCCAACAACTTTATAGAAAATAAATATTTCTTATTTTTGCAGCTAAAGATCGTTTTATATTTTTTATAAAAATTCAACAGTATTTATTTTCAATATTTCGATTACAATTTGTTACCATCGTCAGGAAAATTAATATATTATTAAAAAGTTTTCAATTTGAAATATCAAAATATTTAAAATAAATACTGTTGAATTTTTACAAAAAAATAAAAAACGATCTCTAGCTGCAAAAATAAGAAATATTTACTTAAACAAGATTAAAAAAAAAAAAATTAAATATCAAATACTTTATAGAAAATGTTATGGCAAATATTTTGTAGCACATATTAACCCTGTAACATCTTGAAAAAAGAGAGAAGCGGGGATGAATTGTTTTACAAAAATTGTAGCCATAAAATTTGACTACACTCATAGAAAACCTGTCGTAACTGTGATGTATTTCAACATCAATGCACTGCCAAATGTCATCATTTTTGAGCCCATGACACTTTTAATCGCTGTGATGTCAAACATTTCATCAGTTGTTCTAATTATAAACAGTGGCAATTATGATTATTATTTCATCAATGAAATGTCATACTGACAACATTGGGATGCTTTATCGGAAAACGTTTGATGTGAGCATGTAATCAATGCAAGGAAACTTCAATACCGAAGAAAGTACTTAATGAAGTCAATGTTTTTATGCCAAACCTCTCAAAATAAGAAGTTTTAACGTACCGAAAGGAAAAATTCTCGCACTAATGTACATAAGTATGCACAAGTTGTAATTTAATTTGAAATGATATTGTCTTCAAGTCCAATTTGTATTTTTAAAATATTATAATATTTTCGCGTTTTATAGAGATTTTTATTATCCTTAAGCAATTTACTGTAAAAGATGGCAGAAGCCCAAAAACGTTTTTATATTTTTTGTCAATCGTTCGTAATTTCATGCCCAATCTATTTAATTATTGTCATTTTGTTTTATATATTATCTTTTGGGATGAAGAAAACACAGAGACCATTGACATGTATATGGATTATTTCTTATAAAATTCCTTAGGAGTATTCTGTAATTTAATTAATTTTACACTTGCAAATAATTTGCCGACAACCGTCATCTTCAGGCGGAAATAAAATTGGATATAAAAATCAAACCGCTTTTTTATGAACACAAGTTTATGTTGTTCCAATGTAAGTGTGTAAAATGCCGAAAGCTTCTTTTGTTCTTAAAACAATTGGGATAATGTGAAAAGAAGTTTAACAAAACTTGGCAAAAAGTTCAAACATTGTTAATAAGAATGTCAAAAAGGATAAAAACAAAATTGAAATTGCTGTGATTTTTTATGTTGAAATAGAAATTGAAGTAAAAAAATACATTGAAGACAAAAAAACGAAAAAAAATTTAAAAAAGGTTTATGAAAATCCATTGACAAAAGTTGATTTTATTTAGAGTAGAAACTAGGGTTTAGCATGAAATATATTTGAATTCAAGTACATTTGTTCTTTTAAAAATTGTCAGCATAAAGCTAAGCACGAGGTCTGATCAAAATATAACCGTTATTTAAAATTTTTTCAAAAAGTATTTATTTACTCATCAATAACCATCTTGTCCCCTTCAAAGTTATCCTCCTCAGAAATAATACACTTATGCCAGCATTTTTTTCCAATTCTCAAAACACTACTAAAACGCGCTTTTTGCTATCGCCAAGAGCTTCTATTTCGATTTTTCTTTTATCTCCCCAATCATAGCAAAACGCTTTCCTTTCATCGGTGTCTTCAGTTTCGAGAGGAGTAAAAAGTCAGTGAGGGTCAAGTCCGGTGAATATGGTGGGTGAGGCATAATACCAGTTTTGTTTTTGGCCAAAAACTTACGCACAAGCACCGATGTGTGAGTTGGTCCAAAATCCTTGATTGCTATTTCCACAATTCTATGCGTTTCTAACGAGTTGCTTCATTTTAAAATTTATTACTTGAACTGCTTTTAAGTAAAAAATCAAATTTTTTCATGGAAAATTTGGTTTAGGCTATATCTTGGATATACATATATAGACCAATATCGGAAATATGCATTTTGTGTATTTTAGAAACCTCGTTTTGTTAACGGAATTGTTTTCAAGCAAACAAAACTTTTCATGGAAAAATCAGTTTAGACTATATGTCGGGTATATGTATATATGGACCGATATCAAACATTTTCTGTATTTTAGTAACCTCCTTTTTTATTATTACTAGAACTGGTTTTAAGCAAAAACAAAAATTTGTTTCATGGCAAAATTGGATTAGACCAAGGCAGCTTTATACAGGTAGTGGCAGAATTACAATAAATACAACACCAACAAACATCAACATGTATTTTACGAATCTTGTCAAAATTTTGTTTTAAGAAGCATATAAACTTCCTATGTTTTTGACAAATTTACGCAAAGGAAACGAAAAACAGCTGCTCTTGTACTACTACCATATTAAAGCTGCCTTAGATTAGACTTTAGGGATATATATCGATCGATATCGAAAATTTTCATATTCTGTATTTCAGTAACCAACTTTTATTATCAGAACTGCATTTAAACAAAAAAAAATAGTTTCATGGCAAAATCGGTTTAAGTTATATCTCGAGTATACATGGAGCGATATCGGGAATTTGCGTTTTATGTACTTTAGAAACCTCGTTTTGTTACCGGAATTGTTTTCAAGCAAACAAAATTGTTTTATGGAAAAATCGGTCTTTACTATATCGCGGGTATATATTAATTGATATCGAAAATTTAAATTTTCTGTTTTTTAGTAGCCTCCTTTTATTACCAGAACTGGTTTTAAGTAAAAAAAAATTTTTCATGGAAAAAATTTAGACTATAGCGTATATAGATATATACCGATATGGGGAATTTGCATTTTCTGTATTTTAGAAACCTAATTTTATTATTCAAAATGTTTTTAACAAAAACAAATTGTTTCATGGAAAACTCGATTTATGCTATAACTCGGATATATATGGACCGATATCGGTAAGTCTCATTTTCTGCATTTTAGTAACCTTCTTTTGTAATTAGAGCTGTTCTTAAGCAAACAAAATTATTGCGTGAAAAAATCGGTTTAGACAATATCTCTGGTATATATGGACCGGTATTGGGGAAATATTTCTATTTATTTATTTATTTGCTTATTTATGCCTAAGGAGAATAACTCCCTGCAATCATCATGCCTAATAATTATTAAGTTTGAAGCATAAGAAACATGCTTTTTTTAATTTCATAATTTTGAAAAAAACTGGATTTATCTCTCGAAACGTTTTTACTGAATTTCGATAGAAAAAAAAGTTTTTAGGTCTAATGGTTTTCTCAGAAACCGTATTTGAACGGTGGACAGGTGGATAGACGGTCAAACAGACATCGTCTAATCGACTTTTCTATTCTTTATAGGGTCGAAAATAAAAATTGTGGAAATTACAAACTCATAGATAGCCCTTAAATTTTTGGGAAGGGTATAAAAAATTGAAATTTAGGCGCTTCGAAATTGAATTTTTTGCTATGTGCTAGTGGAACGTGTTTTCCTCATGCCAAAAGCTATCGGAAACCTTCCTTTCTTTCAAAATAACTCACCCTAATGTACGAGTACGTGCATTGTTGTCTGTATGTCTGGGACCCCATCAGACATGGTAAGTAATTCTCTTATGAAAATCAACTTGTAATGTTATTTCTTCTCCCCCTCCTAGTGCTTGGTGTTTGTAAATGTGGCCATAAGCTCTAAAGCTAATAGAGCTGGTAGTTGTAGGCGGAACTTTTTTCTTCTTTACTGTCTGAGCTTTTGGCATAAAAGTTAGGTTAAACCACAACATATCATGGTATTAAACAGGCTTTTTAAAAATAATCATATAATCTTCTTAACATCTTTTAAGAGCCTTAGAATATTTCAGTTGTAAAAAGTTGTGTAGAGTTTGTTTAAAGCATTTTACTTATGTACAGTCAGTATCTTTTTAATTATTATCTCCAATCAAAAATTTACTCCGCTTATTTGAAACATGCATGATACAATAATTACAGGTAGCTGATTAATTAATAAATTACCTGAAAAAAATTCCAAATATAGTCAAGGATTTTAATAAATTTTATTTATATACTCGTAATTATTTTCTCATTTATTTTACTTTTTTTATAACAAAATGAAAATATTGTGTACTCAAAATTATTTATATATTGTTTTGCATAATTTGTAATTATTCTAAACAGTTTTTTCTCTCTTTCGCTTATGTTTGTGATGCCATGCATGCAAATGCAAACAAATCAAGCGTATAGTAAATATTTAGTTTTAATTAATATCACTCATACGCCGCATTAGTTTCTTAATTAACGAAATACATACATAAGAAATAGGCACTAACAGGCTGCATGTTCGTATACTGTTTACATTCGTTCATTTGTTTATATACACACTGAAAAAACAATATTCATTCATATATTGAATATAACAGAATTAAACGAGAGAAAAAAGAGAATGAATTGCGTTTTTAAGGCTCATCGTAATAGCTAGATTATTTTAT
Organism: Thecocarcelia acutangulata; assembly: GCA_914767995.1. Taxonomy (NCBI): domain Eukaryota; kingdom Metazoa; phylum Arthropoda; class Insecta; order Diptera; family Tachinidae; genus Thecocarcelia; species Thecocarcelia acutangulata. The sequence goes on along the minus strand of OU612094.1, from coordinate 28,911,150 downwards.
ATATATTTACTCTACAGTTTGACTGAGTTGCAAAAAATATCAAATGAATGAATGAAAAAAGTGAATATTATTCGAACATACTTTACATTCAGTATACTAGAAAGCAAAATATTGCGTTAAAACGGAATGAAGCGGCGAAATATATTAAATTCAAGTTAATAAAAGAATTTTGCTGTATTTATATTAAATACATACATAATTTTAATTTTCTAATAAATTTTTGGTTATGTTTTTTTAATAAATGACTGTAAATATTGATCAACTTGCATACACTGCCTGCCACTTGAATAAGTAATCACATTTTTTAGCTTCAATTAAGTATATCGCTTAAACAATAGTTCAGAAAAAAATAATTTCTTGCACATCAATAATTTCAAGGTATTTGCTTTAGTTTCCTGAATAAATAATATATATATATATATATATATATATATATATATATATATATATATATATATATATATATATATATATATATATATATATATATATATATATATATATATATATATATATATATATATATATATATATATATATATATATATATATATATCGTTTGACTAATATTATGCATTTATTTACTCGTAAAGACATATCGCTCCTTTATTCCAACATAGTCATAACGCAAAAAGGCTTGTTTCGAGAAAAACACATTTCAAATTTTTAGTTTTCATACAAATCCTAGAAACAATTTTTAGAAAATATCTCCTAAAGGAAACAATTTAAAAGTAATTTAAATAAAATTTTTGCACAATATAAAAAGTAGTACTGTTAACAGTTCTGCATTGTTAACTCGAAAAGCTCATTTTTTGAGATATGACTATGTTGTGATATATTTCTGTGATATTTGTTCGTGTGTCACTTGAATAAGGAATATTTTAACACTAAGCAAACTGTAGTTTATTTTTAAATTAATTAATTTAATTTTAATAATTTAATTTTATTTTTTAGTTAAGTAGTATTTCGTTGAGTTTAAGGTCCTTTTTGCTTATTTATTTTAATATTTCTGCCAATATTTCGCTTTCCTTCGGATAGCTTCTTCAGGGCAATAATATTTGTTATTGCCCTGAAGAAGCTATCCGAAGGAAAGCGAAATATTGGCAGAAATATTAAAATAAATAAGCAAAACGGACCTTAAACTCAACGAAATACTACTTAATTAAGAAATAGAGGTCGAATAAAACCCAAAATACTATATTTTATTTTTTAGGTTATAAAAATTAAAGTTATTATCTTCTAGCATTCAATGAGTAATGAGTACTGCCACAATTTTTAGATATAACCTCAAAAATGCGATTTGGCATGGTCTTGTGTAACAGCTCTAAGTAATTTAGCAAAATTGAACTCCAAGCTTCCGTTTACGATTCTATCATCTCAAATTCTTTTCCTCCCTTTCATAGACGTTTCTTGCAAGCTAACACCACACATTTTTCATTAGATTCAGGTCTAGTGAATATCGGGGCTAGTCCAAAATTTGAAAACCTTGTTGATTAGTTCATTGGTTTTCTGCTGTGGCGGTATAAAGTGAAGCGTTGTCGTGTTGGTAGGTCCAAGGTATGCATTCAAAGAAATCATTAAAGTTTGGCAATGCTTCGTCCAGAATTATTTTGTAAGTCACTACAATAATTTCTTGGGATATAAAAACCAATTCTAAAATAGCATAAGACGAAATGGCATCCCATACCATTATTTAATGGTATCTACGATTCAAAAATCATTCCTTATTATTAAGGTCATGAAAGTAATAGTTTCAGCCGTCAGGATCATCAATGTTAAACTTTTTCGGGGTCATCAATGTTAAACTTTTTTTTTTGGAAAATACAACTTTCAACCATTTGTTACATAAACTGTAGACGTTCTGATTTGAATTTTTGATGATATTGTGGTTTTTTCAGTTTTCGGCGGACTATATGGGTATTGCTCTAAAACACTAATGTACTGTTCTTAGACTGGCACTGACTCCACTTTTTCATATCTTTCTGATACCGACATAGCAGAATTTGATGTAATTCTAAGAATTTTTCATCTTTCTTTCTCATATCTTTCTAAGTTATTTAAATAATAGTAAACAACTGTAATGTTTTTTGTTATTTGGACCGTATTCTGACCCTGAGATTTTGAAATCAGTACTTTTTCTTTTTCAGAGTTGTTATTGGCATTATCACGTTCCATTTTGACTCAAACTATTTGAAAACTATCAAATTAAAAATTCTCTAACCCAAGGCGAATTCATAACAGGTATATGCGAGAGCAATAAATACAACACTACAAAAAATAAATCTTTTTCAAACGTCAAAGGAAATATATAAAGGAATTCAAAAAAAAATATAATGAAAAAAATTTTATAATTTAATTATTTCGTGAAACTTTTAACTATTTCATGAAAATTAAAGTCTCGGATCATAGAGCTCAGAGAGGTGAAAAAGACCAGCCAGATTGCGGAGGATTCTGAATGATAGTTGCAATACAAAACTAAAAAATTGTTTCAAACAAATTTCTTTCAAAAAAAAATTTACAACAAAAGAAAAACTTAATTATTTCGTGAAAGTTTTAATTATTTTGTGAAACTTAAAGTTTCAGATGATAGAGCTTGAAAAGGTGAAAATGGCCAGACAGATTGGGGAGAAATCTGGATGATACAATAATAATTTTAAAAAAAAAATTTTTAATTTTTTTTGTCAAATTTGTTTTAACTATTCCATTGATATCTGAAAAAGATTAAAATTAAAAAAAGTTATCAGCTGCCCTGTCAATTTCACCCATTATGAATTCGCCATGCTCTAGCCGTTTATATTCAAAGAAATAAAAAATCATAGCCTTCCTGATTAATACTGAAAGAATTCCTTATTCAAGTGATACACGAAAAAGTTCCACAGAAATACATATCTGTAAAGAAAACATAATTTTAGTATAAGAAAATATATAACTTTTTATTTCTTAAGGAAACTTCATGAAATGCCTTGAAACCTGGTTTTGCGAAAAAATATTTTTTTCTGAACTTTAGTTTAGGAGATGTACTTAATTAAACTTAAAAAATATGATTCCTTATTGAAGTGGTGGGCAGTGTATGTGCTTACTTTTGAAATTCTTAACATAAACTAATTAATTCTTAACATAAATTAAATTAATAAATAAATTACTAATTACTTGTACATAGGTATTGTTGAACGATCAAAGCAAAAATATTTTTCAATGAAAATTAAAAATGCGTAAAGAGAGAACAAGTGTGCACCTGAAATATGTTTATGCTTACATACATTTATGTAAATAACTTTGATCATTGATCTTACGGTTTATTTATAATGTACCAAAAACAGCTAAGTATTAGGTATCCGACGCAGGTTCGAGTCCTGTCTCGGTCGCCAAAATGTTGAACGATCAAAGCAAAACTATTTTTCAATGAAAATTAAAAATGCGTGACTTAATGTTTTCGCTTTAAGTTCTATTCAACCAATGATTTTTATTTCTTTATTTATTTATTATAGGCTTAGGTCTACAGAAAATAAGATCATAAACAGTACAGTTATAAATTCAGCAATTCTATATGAGTAAATTAAATGTATATGTACATTTATAAAGAGAGAACAAGTGTGCACCTGAAATATGTTTATGCTTACATACATTTATGTAAATAACTTTGATCATTGATCTTACGGTTTATTTATAATGTACCAAAAACAGCTAAGTATTAGGTATCCGACGCAGGTTCGAGTCCTGTCTCGGTCGCCAAAATGTTGAACGATCAAAGCAAAACTATTTTTCAATGAAAATTAAAAATGCGTGACTTAATGTTTTCGCTTTAAGTTCTATTCAACCAATGATTTTTATTTCTTTATTTATTTATTATAGGCTTAGGTCTACAGAAAATAAGATCATAAACAGTACAGTTATAAATTCAGCAATTCTATATGAGTAAATTAAATGTATATGTACATTTATAAAGAGAGAACAAGTGTGCACCTGAAATATGTTTATGCTTACATACATTTATGTAAATAACTTTGATCATTGATCTTACGGTTTATTTATAATGTACCAAAAACAGCTAAGTATTAGGTATCCGACGCAGGTTCGAGTCCTGTCTCGGTCACCAAAATGTTGAACGATCAAAGCAAAACTATTTTTCAATGAAAATTAAAAATGCGTGACTTAATGTTTTCGCTTTAAGTTCTATTCAACCAATGACTTTTATTTCTTTATTTAAGTTTGGCTTAGGCCTACAGAAAATAAGATCATACACAGTACAGTTATAAATTCAGCAATTCTATGTGAGTAAATTAAATGTATATGTACATTTATAAAGAGAGAACAAGTGTGTACATGAAATATGTTTATGCTTACATACATTTATGTAAATAACTTTGATCATTGATCTTACGGTTTATTTATAATGTACCAAAAACAGCTAAGTATTAGGTGTAGCCAAAATTGTTTCTCAACAGGTATAAACACTTTTGTATACTATTTGCATTCATTCGAATAATAATAATATATTTGAAACTTTTTCTTTTTGAGTTTGTTGGCTATCTATTTTTTTCTCTCTGATGTTAGCTAGATATGCCAGATGTACGCCAACAAAAGAAGTAAGGACCTGAAAAACTAATATAAATTATAGGAGAGACTCAATAAAATACATTAGTAGTAAAGGCCAGTTGAAAATATTGTTCTCAAAACATAATGCGAATATATTTTTCAGCTATAACCTAAATTTTAATAAACACCAACGTTAAACGCTGTTACGAATTTGTAGCACTTCTAACCAATGTGCGAGCCGCTCATCTTCATGCATGTTCCATATGTAAATGTACACATTCAACATGAAGCTAAATAAAATATACAGTCCTAAATCAGCTCTGGGCTAAAGAACAGGGGGCTAATTCTCTTATTCGTAATAAAGAAGGATAAATAGCAGGCAGGATGTTGGGCAGAGACGAATTTTAATTTTAAATGTTGTTCAAGATGGTCATAAATCAGAAAAGTAAGCCAGTCTAGTGTGTTAATACACTGTGGTGTTAAGTGTATATAAAGCTGTGGCCTAATTTAGTACTGTGCAACGATTTGCGATTAAGGAATACGCAAAGCATTTTTAAAGGTAAAAACGTAACAATAAGTAATTCCACTGGTAAACTCCCATTTTCGATACAATTTGTCATATTCTGTTTTAGATTTTACTTTTTTTTACTTCATAAAAAGAATATATATAAAAAAATATTATTACGCTGCCTGTGCTTCGCAACAGTTTTATGATGATGAACCTCATATACGCGCATTTTATTTATTATCTCTTACAACTTTTTCTTTTCTTAGCGCTCATAAATAATAAAAAAATATGCTTCTTGCTATGGGCCAACTTCAACACCATCAGAATACATTAGGTATAAATAGTTTGCTGTAACAATATGGGCCAACTTCGACACCATCAGAATACATTAAATAAAAATAGTTTATTGTAACAATATGTGGCTTGATGTTAAGTTGTTGTTTCAAAAGATGCTTAACTTTTATCATAGTTATAAAGTTATGGCAACAGTTTTCCTGTTTTTGTATACGAGGTCTGATAAAAAGCAACAACCGTTATTTTAAATTTTTTCAAGAAGTATTTATTTATTCATCAATAACTATCTTGTCATCTTCAAAGTAATCCGCCACAGATATAACACACTTATGCCAGTGTTTTTTCCAATCCTCGAAACACTTCTGAAACCCGCGTTTTGGTATCGCCAACAGATCCTGTTTCGATATTTCTTTTATCTCCTCAATTGTAGCAAAACGCTTTTCCTTCATCGGTGTCTTCAGTTTTGGGAAGAGTAACAAGTCGGCGGAGGCCAAGTCCGGTGAATAGGGTTGAGGCATGATAACGGTTGAATACTTGTGATGTATTTACTTTCTGTTTTTGATGTAGGACACCCAACTGACCATACACGAGATAGAAAAAAGCGGAATATTTTAGGTTTTTATTTAATCCAATTTTAATGTAATCCAATGATGTTAATGAATAGGACAATAAATTCATTTAATACTTTAGAAAAATGTATGTTAAAGTAAAAAAAATTATAATAAGGTAAAAACGATGTTCGTAGTGGCTTCTGTTTCAAAGTAATAATAAATTAAAAAATTGTTTTAAAAGTTACGGCAACCTTAGCTACGATGCAGCAACACCAATTCGCCGTGTGTTTTAAAATACATTTTTGTTTTATTTTATTTTTAACTAGAATTAGGGATACCATGCTCACGACATATATTTGTTCAACTTTAGGTTGAACAACGGTTTTGTTTTTGGCCAAAAACTTACGCACAAGCATCGATGTGTGAGCTGGTACGTTATCATGGTGCAAAATCCATGATTGTTTTTTCCACAATTCTGTGCGTTTCTGACCAATTGCTTCGCGTAAACGGCGCATAACTTCAAGGTAGTATTCTTTATTGACCGTACGATCTTGTGGCAAGAACTCATTATGCTCCCGCCATTGCAGTCGAAGAACACAGTGAGTAAAATCTTCTCATTTGACCGAACTTGACGTGGTTTTTTCGGTCCTGGCTTCACTGGACGCTTCCATTGTTATAATTGGACTTTGGTTTCAATGTAATAGCCATACATCCATTATTCGTCACCTTTTTGAGGAAATCTGGATCGTCGTAGACGATGTTCAACAGCTCCTGAGCGATTTCCATGTGACGTTGTGTTTGTTTTAGCAATTTTAGAACAATCTTCCGTAAAAAACTGCTTGGCATGAGTCGAACGATATGCCAACATCATCAGCCACCTCTCTGATGATGATTCATCGATTATCCAAAATCATTTTCTTCACCGCTTCAATGTTTTCATCGGTTGTTGACGTGATCGGGCGACCATGATGAGCATCGTCATTGACATCTTCTCGGCCTTCCTTAAACCGATTATACCACAATTGAACTTGTATTCTTGTAATAGACTCGCCAAACGCCACGGTCAACTTTTCAAATCTACTTGCGTATTTTATTTCATTTTTTACACAAAACTTAATACAGTTTCTTAGATTCATTTTTTCGAATAGTAAAATATCGAAGAGCACACCAAAACACGACTCAGCTTTTTATCTGTCAAAAACAAACTGACATTCCGAAATGGCTGATATTGCCAACAGACATGTGTACCAACATAATAGAAAAAATATGCGTAATTCAACCATATGTAACTTACGACATTTTAAAATAACAGTTATTTTCTGATCAGACCTCGTATACATATATAGTTTTTTTATACGGTGATTTAAAGACAATTCTTTTTTTATAATATTTTATAATATTCTTTTAAAGTTGCTACCACATCATGATACATTTTTACGATGATTTTTAAGTCATGTATTCTTTTATTGTTGTCGTTATGTCATATTGTAAGACGTTTGTCTCTTTTTTATCCTTATGCTTGCCAGTCGAATGAAAATAAAATAATTATAAAAAGTAGCAAATGAGTCAAAAAGAATTTAGAAAAAAGACATGAAAGGCAGAAAACATACCTTTTTCATTACAAAAAAAAAAACCTTTTTGTAGAAAATAAGGCCTTAAATCGTTGTGAAATTTTGATCATATAATATATTTAAAGTTTTCAACATTATTAAATTTTTGGTTAAGCATCCGTATTTAATACATCATGTTTACATGATGCCAAGTACAAATCCTAGTGGATGCTGATGAGTAGTGTAGCGACTACGAAACAGCTAGTTGTCCCTCAGCTTAGTGCTTTCAACTATTTTTTCCTGCCTTCTTTGTTCAAAAGTTATTGATCGCGGCAATTATTGTTATAATTGAAAATAAAAATAATTCTTGGCGAAATCCGGATTTGAACTTGAGCGAAAATTATACTCATCATATAATATTAGAAAAACTCAATAAGTTCAACCATTTATCATTGAAATTAAATTATTAATTAAAGAAAACTTAATTTAATTTTTTTTAATAAATCATAGTGAAACTGTTTTTTCGTTATAGAAAAAACTATCGACAAACCGATGGCACAATATCGGCAAATAATGGTCCTTCCAAATCGACCCTCCCTAATGAGCATTATGTACACTATAATCATCATTGACCTATTTTATCACAGACTTAACACATCCAATTTCTTTAATGAAAGTCTAGGCAAATTTTGCACAGTGGCTTAACGCAAAAAATTATTTTTAGAAAATTTAAAAAAAAAATCAAGGCAAATAGTAGTTTTTTGAACTCCACTACCAAATGGATCTTAAAAGATGTGGAAAAAATCAAAGTTAAATACAAAAAAAAATTTAAGAAAATCGAAGAGTACAAACAGTGACAAAAATTTATTTAAAATATTAAACCCCGAAAATCGCATCCAAGCCCACTGTGCGCAATTTTTTTCTATTTTTTAGTAGATAGTAGACAAAAAAATAAAAACAATGCAAAAAAAATTATTGAAAAAGTTATGAGTATTTATTCGGGCACGGTTTTTTCATAATTCGGCTTTTTCAAAACCCGATATCTCTGAAATCATAAGCCAAAAAAATCTGAAAATTTGCTGAAATGTGCTGTTCAATATGGACATTAACACAATAAAAAAAATAAAGCAAACCAAAAAAAATGTTTCTCCGAACTGTCCGATTTGACTTGGATTGCCCCATATATATCATCATTGGCCTATCAACGAAAGTCTAGGGAAAAGCCGTTCACCCAGCATATCTTCTGTATACCATTGTCACCGTAAAATCTGGAGATTTCAGTATTTAGCACATTGATTATAAGGGCTTATTACAAATATAGTGACCTCTAAGCGCCCTCAACAGTTTCGCTTGGCTTTTCCTGGGTGCCTCGATGGCTGATTTGGTAGAGAACTCAACCAACAGTCTCGAGGTCGCAGGTTCAATTCCTGCCTCAGACCCTGTGTGTTGCTGCAGACAAGCAAAAACAGCTTCGCAGTTTTTGTGTTTAAAAAAAAAAAAAAAAAAAAAAAAAAAAACTCTTTTAGAGCCAATTCTGCTCTCCTAGCCTGTCAAAACGTACAATGTTCAAGAACATTTATTTATATCTTATCACCATTTTCTCAGGATGAACTTTGTATATGTTTAAGTTTCTTTCTCATAGAGACTTTTGTTGAAGCCAAACAAAAAACCTTAATATTCTTTCTTTATATTTACATATTTATCCTCTTTAATAAACGTACATATATAATACTTTATTTCACTCGATTTGTTTTAAGCAATTTTTTTACATAATTACATTACGCAAGTTTTCAACAACAACAATCTATTGCTGTATTTACAGCAAACTAAAAGAAATATAAATACAAGTTATTGCTTACATTGAAAAAAAAAAAAGAAACATAAGTAAACAAGTACAAATATTTCGAAAGGAAAATAAAACTGAAAGAAAATTATTGAAAAAAAACTTATGTTTTTTCGAATAGAAAACTTTAAGAAAATTAAAATTTTTTATAATAAAAACATTCGCACTATTTTACAGCCCGAGAGTATGCTACACAATTTTAATTAAGTTTTATTGTTCACGTCTGCAGTTGAGCGAAACGGTAGATAAAATGATAAATAATCTTTTTTATCTTATTGCGTGTTTCACTTGCTGTTGCTTATATTTTTTTACTATTATTTTTTCCAGTGAAAGATAAAAAAAAAATGTCTACTTTGGACTAAATAGTTTATGAGTAAATGAAGCACATGTTAACAAAAATTAAAAAAGGATAAAGAGATAAGAAATTTAATAAAACTAAAAGTTTTATATGATAAGACTAACAAAATATACAAAACGCACCAACACATAAAAACTTTAGTAAATATTTGTTAAACGTTTATTGAGCGCAATTTGAATAAATCAAAGTTAATGCCAGACATCTTCAAAATTTATACGTTTCAGAGATCAATCGATGCCATTATGTCTGGTTATATACGAGTATGTAAGTCACTACTTCGCTGCCACTAATAAGCTTTAACTTGAGCAATGGCGTAAGTTTTGTTGACTGTGGTTAATATTCAATACGCATAGGTTTCAGAATTCAAAGAATTTTTAAAGAAAAAGTGTAATTAGATGAAATCGTATAGTATCGTGCTTCAATTCACATCAATTCCACGTGAGATGGCCAAATTCTAAAACTGCTTCTTTAGTGTGTTCAATGTGGCATGAAACAATTCATATTGAATGGTGTGGGAGGTATTCCTCATCATCAATTTGGCTTTCGGGCTAAACATCTCACCATAAAACAAACACATAGACTAGTAAATGTGATAAGAAAGACGTTTAAGGACAAGAAGTATTGCTCAGCTCTATTCATTGATGTTTCCCAATCTTTCGATAAAATGTAGCATGCCGGTTTAATGCACAATATAAAGTTGAACTTGCCTGCAAACGCTCACAAGCTTCTGGAAAGCTACTTATGTGACCGAAAATTTGTTATCAGAGAAGGCGATTTTATAACTCCAACTCAGTTAATCGAGGCAGGAGTTCCCCACGGTAAAATACTAAGATCCACTTTATATTCGATTTATGCCCCTGACATGCCAACCAGATCTGGTATTCACACTTCAACATTTGCAGATAACATAGCACTCTGCAGAGTTCCTGAAAGCCATCAATTAGCTTCGCGAAATTCGCAGGAGTATATTTCAATATTAGAGAAATTGTTAAAACTATGGAAAATCAAAGTTAACAAACATGTTCGTCTATTAAAATTAACAATTCACCTATTCCGCAGCACAATGAAGTCAAGTACATTGGTATTCACCCCGACCATAAGCTAACATTGAAGCCTCACATTGATGCGAAAATCACTCAGTTGAAATTAAAAGCAGCGCAACTAAATTGGCAAGAATTTGGGAAGAAATTCTACATTGAATCTCGATTGCAAACTTTTGTTATACAAAGCAATTCTCATGCCTATATGGTGCTATGGGCTACGGCCTCAACATCTAACATTGACAAAATTCAAAGACGACAAAATCAAATTCTTCAAATGATTACTGCAGCTCCATGGTACGTAAAAAACTCACAAATTCACAAGGATCTGTGTGTTCCAATGGTAAAAGACGAATTTTCAAAATATGCGACAAGGTATATCAGCAAACTGGAACTTGTTCTAAACGCTCTGGCACAAAACATACTTAATTTTGGCGGTCACACTCGATTGAGACGAAGGGATACCCTTGCCACCATCAGAGCTTTAAATAGGCTTCAAAAAGTTAACTTAAAGTTAACATTTAGCAAGTTAACTGTAAGTTAGTTGAATAGTAATGTAAAGTCGGACAATTGACATCACAATGTTAAAATAGTTAATAGCTTTCAATGAAAAGTAATCCAAGTGTCAGTCAGCACTAGTTGCGGAATAGGTAACTTAAAGTTAGTTTAAAATTAACTCACTTTCCGACAGGGTGGCTGGCTCACATGCAAACATATCACAAGAAAAGTGTGTGTATGCATGTACATATTTTCTATACACATTTTTTGACACACGAATCGCTCAAGCAACAACAAATCCCCATGTTGTTTTTGCATTGTTGTATTCATTGTAATCCCAGTTGCACCTGGTAAAATGAATTCGCCTTGATATGTATCAACATAACAGAAGAAAATGCGAAAATCGAACATACGTACACGCAGAAAAAAATATATGGTTGATATGATAATATTCTAGGGCAACATACTATTGTTGAGTTATGTGGTTGTATCTGATAAAAGTATATTGTTAACTTAAAACGCCATTGTATTGTGAAAAAATTGTTATAACTATTCTATATTTTGTCTCAAAATTATTAAAATAGTAAGCAACCATTGCATGTCATACTCAACCATATCATTATATTAAAAACCCATATTTTTGTCATACATAATCACATTACTTTTTTGTAAAGAACTATGCTAATGTTGCAAATAATTTTATTTTAAAAGAACCATATTTTTGTGTTAATTTAATATATGTACGAAGTAAATAATAAATAAAAGCTAAAATATAAATTTATATATTCATGACATAAAATAATTAGAAATAATTCGGAACATTTATCCGGGTTGTTTCTTCAGGGGATGAAAACACAAATGCTCTCTTTTATGCTGAATTATCTATCAGCTGTAATAAATCAAAAATAGTTATTAAGCACTTCGTTAAAATTGCGAAATTAAGAGTAATACATAACCATATTAATATGGTGAGATATAACATAGTATAGTTGATCACAACAATTGTATTGTTGACCATAAAAAGTGTAATGACTATGACAATAGTACGGTTGGATATTACAATACTATGGTTAGCCTGAAGTATGGTTGGCTACATCATAGTGTTGGGTATCAGACGCATACATAAATTTACATTTTAATAAACTATCCTTTCAATTTACACTATCACTTAAAACGGGGTTTTTTTGTACAATTTTCATCTTATTTGTTTACTTCAACATATGTACATTTATAGATATATTTTTCCTTGAATAAAACGAAACACAACACATTTTTTAATTTCAAAGAAACACTAAAACTGAAAGAATATTACATTTTAACGAAAATATAATTAATGATGCTAATAGTAAGATTATTTTGTAAGCTTAGTTATGTTGTAGCGAGTTAACATATCACGTGTGATAAAAACTTATGGTTGTTTTAAAAAAAAATTTCATAAATGCTATTATTATATGCAACCGTATCTTGAAATTTATAGACGGTAACAATAGCATTTCAGAAATGCACACAATAACATAGTTTGAGAGCAATAAACTATAATTAAATTGAAAATACACTGTTTTTAACCATAACACACAATGTTATAGCATATATACTAATGTTGTGGTAACCATATTTCAAAATGCCTTTTCTTTGCGTGTAACACACGAAATTTGAAAATAACGTTTATTTTTTAACAGACCTCGTACATATTTCTTTATTTATTCTATAAATAGAAAATTAAAATAATTTTACCAATACAAACAATTTAAAGTGGGACATAAAATTTATTTGGATAGACAAATTTGTAAATCAAATAAAACTTCTGCTGGGATGGCGGGAGTATCATGAACAACCAAAAAGGATGTTAAGTTTATATTTTTAGATTTTTCTTATTTCAAAATTTTGTTTTGTTTATTTTATTTAGGAACTTATATTTGCTTTCCTTTAAATGATTATGTAAATAACTTTTACTGTTTAAGTAATAAATGTGGAATATGTAGTTCGTTCTACGAGTATTTTGCTTATTTCATTGTGCCTATTAATTCCATGCTGTCAAATTTCTTTGTATTAAAAAACCCTCTTTAAAAAGCAATTTGAATTTTTCTATAAACAGGAATTTTATTTTTATTATTTACTTACTTTATTATTATTTAAGGCACCCACAGATGATTTGTTTTTACGTCTGTTTTTTAAAATGTAATTCCTCATGTATTTTTTCATGTCTGTCAATAATTTTCATTTTTACGGACGGTATTTAAATTTGCCCACAAACGTACATGTACATTTGTGTCTGACCTTGTCTATGCTTTTTATTATTATAAAAAAATACTTATTTAAAATATACTAAAATATTAATGCATTAAAATTTCCTGAAGCCGACTACTTATACCGCCCAAAAACAACCGCTGAATTGTTCGCAAGGCATAAAGTTCTAATGCCAGATAGAACACACTCTATTTGAAATTTTGTCAGACGACTTTGCTCTTGTTTTTTACAGACGCAATGTTTTTGAGGTAACAGACGACATGTAGACATTTTTTTTTGAAAATTACGTCGAACGTTTACGAAACGACATCGTGAGCCAGGCAGTATGAATTTAAAATTTACGAAATTTGTCGACTTTGAAGAAGGAGGACCCTCTTTAAAAAAATGTTCTAAAGTGCCTTGCCCGGCTTCACGCCTAGCACAATCACAGCTGTAGATAAATCATTCGTATATTTTGTTTAATTCACAATAAATTAAGCACATTTGAATGCATTCATTTTGCCCAAATTACGAGTATGAATTGAACTAAAATATGAATTCATTCCTAATAAATTATTGTTAACTTCGAAAACTCATCAGGAAAATGTATCCTACAAAACCTTTGCTTCGGCTTATAAAATGAATGAAGTAGAAGGAATTGTGGAAATAATAGCGAAGAAAAGGAAGAAAGTTTTAGTAGAGGTGATATACCTTGCGTATGGAATAATTTCAAGTTTTGAGGATAGTATTGTTGAATATACACCTGGGTATGAAAACGTTGTTTAAATGGGTGATTTTAATATTGATTTGTTTGAAAGTAGTTGACGAATGAGAAGTCTGTGTGAAAGAGTTGGGTTGTTCATTGTACATAATAGTCTTCCAACACATTTTACTACCAGAACTTAACTTATTGATGACTTTCTTTTGTCAGAAGCTAACTTAGTAGAAAATAACGGTCAATTTTCCTTTCCTGCGCTAAACTCACATCATGCAGCAATATATGCGTCTTTGAAAATAAAACGAGATGAAGTATCAGACAGTTTAATTATGAAGAATTTGAAATATGGATTTGAGTATTATCTACAATAGTACGAGTACTAATATAGATACACAGGCTGGATTTTTAAGTAAGTGTTATCATATGTGGGGGAGAGGGTTGGATGAACTCTGCCATCATAAAGCAGGCTACTCAACTTGGATACTTGAGCTTTAGAGCATACTTAGAATATAAGACTGAAGAAAGATGGCGCATTTACTGCAGAAGTCAGTTGTAAGACAACAAAAGAGGAATTTGTTACTTAATTTTGTAATATGTGTTTGTAAGGATATTAAAGTAATCATTGATTGAATTGATAACTCAGTTAACTGAATATGTAGCGAGTGAAAATCACTTACGGTTGAATAAGTATTAAGCGTGTTGGTAATATTTGTTCTGCGTTTCGGTAACGAATTTTAATGCTTACCACAATTAAAAGGTCAAAGGATATGACTTAAGATTGTTGAAAAATATTGATTTATATTAGGTTTAATTTTTTTATTTTTTATTTCTCATTCACACTTCAATAACTTTAAGCAAAGAGACTCCAAATACAAGAATAATAAATCCCTTGAACACAAGTCATTTACGAATGGCAAAGAAGCTCAAGTTGATAAAAAAAGTACTTTAGCTATAAGTTTTCTTAAATTATAACATTACCAGGATTCTAACTATATTATTTTTTTGTTACATACTCTTTGCTTTCAATAAATTCATAATACCCATTGGTTTCTGATGCATTAACTAATAATGGAAAGAAAAAAGATTAAGCAAGAAATTTTTTATATTTATTCATTAAAAAGTTTGCTTAACTTCTTCTTTCATGAAAAAATTATATCCTCAATACTTAATAAAAATGTTCCTAATAAGAGCTTAATAAAAAAGAAATATTAACTAACCAGTTAACGGTGGCATGTCATAGTGTCCATGGACACAATGTCCATCAACTTAATGACATAATGTCCGTGGACATTATGTCATTAAGTTTAGAAATTTAAATCTTATTTTATGTGTTGCTTTATTGACGCTTCGTTCTTAAGTGTGTACATGCACATCCTGCCTGGCCCACTATGTCACTCGATATCGATCGCTCGCATAAGTAGCATTTTAAAATTTGTTTTTGTTTCAAATGTATTTATGCGAGCGAGCGATGTCGAGAGACATAGTGGGCCAGGCAGTTCGTTTATCTTTAAGTACTTTTTTAATAATAATAATTCACAATTAATTACTAATTATTAGTTACTTCATGATATGACAAAATTATGTTATAAGATAAAGTACTTTAATAATATTTTAAATATATATAATTCAATATTTTATGTTGAAATACATAAGCTAACTAAGCTTTAGTTCAAAATTCATACTTGAAAATATTTTTTGCTTAAAATATTTATATTTTAAACAATGTTAAATCAATTGAAATCTGAGTGTGCCGATAAGGCAGCTGCCAAAAGAAAAGGTGTTCTTGAAATTTTTGACCATGAGTGAACTAAACAGACAGATCTTGTCTCTTCTGTATCCTTCAACAAAACAAGGAAACAACTACGAAAAATTCGAAATGAGGGCACGTCAAAAATCCTCTTTCACCTCGGGAAATAAAGAAGGTATTTGAAAACGTAGAAGATTTTAAAGAATATGCCATTTCGAAGCATATAAACAAACCTTTCAATCGCGAGAATATTACAGCGGATGAAGTTTTTTTGTTACGTTTTCATATCACCAACAATTGTGGAAGTAATCCAAAAAAAACCTAAAAGCCGTTCCATGTTGCGGTTTTAAACAGTGTTGTGGCGCCAACTTACTGTAGTCAATAGTCCTGTTTGGGAAAATACACAAAATTAAATAACAACAAGAACGGCTCGGCTGGTTTAGAGCTGTTTTATTATCTGGTCAAAAAAAAAAATATCAAGTACATTAATATAAAATAAAATTCATCGTACTGTAATAAAATTAATCTGTACTTACTCTATTCTATCCCGTGGTTTTCCTTCAACTAAGCGTGATTACGCTGGTAAGCGGTTACATTCACGAATTAGTCGTTACTGATTACTTTGCGATAGAATAGAGCGTACTTACATTAATAGTGAAAAAAACCAGAATTCGACTCTGGTCGAAAGTGACTGTTAAATTAAAAAATCAAATATCAAACTTAGTTTGTAACAAACAGCTTCTTGTCATTTTTATTATATGGAACATGTAAGCATTCTAATCCTTTATTAACTATTCCTGTAACAAAAACATTTTGTGATATTTATAGACTTTTCCATTTACTTATGTTTTGGTGTCGAAAAAAAACTAGAGACGTGAATACCTGCTTCAGTACCTAAATAGCAATATCTACCAGTTCAAAGCTTCAGTATTTCATATAGATTATGAAATAGCCTTACAAAAAACGATTAAATTTTTGGTTCCATTATTATCAAGCCCTGAGACGCTGAAGTGTAAGATTTAAAAAGTTTGCTGCTTTCGTAAAGAAAAGCCAAGAATGTAGAAATTGGTATTGTAAATTTCAAAGCTTGTGGTTGGTGGCTCCAGAGCAAATAGAGGAAATGTTCTTGAATTTAAAAACTGAAGTTCCTGATTCTCCAAAAAACCATCAGGACTATTTTTGTTTGTTTGTAGAATATTTTTAGAAGCAATGGATATCAAAAGCGAGTTCTTATCACATTTCAATATACAACACTTAATTTTGAACTCCATAACAAAACTTACAGAATATTTGATAGCAAGTAACTAAATAATGATAATGATAAATATATTAAGAAATATGAATATTTCCAATACAAAAGAAATTCTGTTGGATTATTCGTAAGTAAGAAGTGATGAAGACAAAATTTGAAGGGAGAGCTAAGAAAAATCGGCGCTAATTTTTCTTAACTCTCCCTGCAAATTACAACATGAAACTAAGAATAATTAAAGAGCTCGGTTGCTGAGTTGGTTAAGCGGCCGTATTAAAAATAGACCATGCTCACATGATCCCGATGACTAGTGTAGCGACTACGAAACAACTAATTGTCTCCCAGCTAGTAGGTATATAGTATTCAATTATTCTTTCTGTTCTTTTTTGGTCTTATTGTTTAACAGCAGTTATTGTTATAATTAAAAATAGTCTCTCTTCTTGACTGAAGTTGGACTCGAACTCACAACTACTTAATATCGTACATATGTAATATCTAAAAAATTCCCTTATTGATAATTTATACATACTGAGTGTACCCAGCCATATGCGCTTGATACTCAATTGTTTTTGTAAATGCGCTTAGCTCTTTAATACACAAATACTGCGCTCAGCATTAGCAATGAAAAATACACAAACAACTTCGTCTTTTATATTTTTTTTCGGTCTTCACCGCAAACATACAAAAACAAAGCAATAACACTTTCGCATGCTTTGTTGGTAATCATTGACGACAGCGATTATCAGTGTGAACTTTTTTTTTTTGTAAATGTTTTGCTTTTTACAACAAAAATATTAAATAAAAATTTTCTTTAAATGTATTCGTGTTTACTTTTCCATATAGAACTTGTGGGCACCGCTACTGTAAATGTAGCCCACATGTTTGTTAAACGATATGTTTAGTTTCTGTGTATGTGATCATAGAACCCCTTGCCGTTTTTAAGGTTAACACAAAACGTATATTCAGTAATAGTCGTAAATTTTCCGGCATTTCCATATGACAGAGCAAAACCTTCTCCTAGTTTTGTACAACTAAAGCTTTATATTTATTTGCTAAGTCTTATTTATTTGCATGACAAAATGGCAGCAAAGACAAATATAAGACTACTTAAAAAAAGTGTCATAAAGTTTAAATACATACATTAACATGCAAATAATTTTTACTCTATGCATTTCCTGTTTCAACAGAGCCAATATTTATTGCTACATATGTATATACAACTGGAATTAATGAAACAACTTTTCTATTACCATCACCATTTGTGTTTGTTGTTGGAAGAAAAAGAACTAAAGCTTTTCATGTTCCTTGCAGATGTACATTACGATGTTTTCCTGTACAGTGGACTCTTGCAAACTACAACCACTTGCGTGATTCTAGTTTTAGAAATTTTTTAATTTTTGGAAGTTTTTTTCTCCCCGAGGTCCATTTGATATCTATGTGAGGTTTCACCAAATTAACGTTTTATTTTTCAATATGTTTTTCTTTCAGATCGGCGTTTTTCCATTTTTCCAATATTTTTTCAAACAATAGGTTTTCTTAAAGCCCTTCATATAAGCGTTTGTTTCGGTAACGACCTCTTCATTTTGTTTCGATAACGAACTCTTCATTCTTCAGGTGTGGAAAATGAAGCTAGTCGCAGGTAGCTAAGAATATGCTGGATGGGGTAGCAGTTCGTAAACCAATTTATGGATTTTTGTCATAGTATCACTATGTGATACGTATGCACTAGTGCATTATCTTAATGGACCAGCACTTTTTTCACCAACTGTGCTCATTTTGACTTTAAGTTAATACAAAAGCTGTGAATTATATATTCTAGTGATTGTTATATTTTTCTCTAGACAATCAATACCCCCTCGAGCAGGTTTTGCCTTGGTTATTTTTATCTTGAACCAGTACTCAGAAGATGATCTTTACAAATGTAATGCATTGTTCTGGAACTATGAAAATATATTATGATGAGCAGGAAATAGGGAGTAGTATTTGTGAACGTTTGACTTGAACCTATCAATAACAATACGAAAACATAAAGACAAATGTCATCACAGCATTTAAAATGTTGGAATTAATTATTAGCTGAAACTGATTAGCGCCCAGTGTACAAGTATATATATTCGACATTGCTCAAACTAACAATAATTAGTCCAACACTTCCCAAACTGCAAGGTAATGGATTACATTAAAAAAAATATGGAAAAGAAATACACGAACGACAGCAGATTAGGTTTGGTTTAACAAGCTGCCAGCTATTGAAAAGTCAGCTCAATTGGGTCCAAATTAGTCCCGTTGGGTTGCCTGGGTGTGATATGTATGTCAGCAGATCTATATATCAATCGTTTAGAACCAACTCGAGGAGCGGAGTTATGCAATCCACTTACATCACATTTCGATATCTCGTCAAATCAACGGTCTGCCTAGATACAAAGTATTTATATAAGAAGGAGCTGGACACCAACAGAGGAAGTGCTCAACACTCTCTACTTCCTCCTCGTCATTGCAGCTTTTACAGAAGTCGTTAAATGGAAGATTTAACCTTCTGGCCTGCATCCCTATGCGACAATGTTCCATTACGACCAACACAGCAGATCGCACCCTTCATGGGGGTAGGTCCCTAGGGATGATAGTATTCATATCTGGGCCATGTCATATTTGGCACTCGACAGGTAATCTCACTAGACCATCTGTCTTGAGCGGTCTCAAAAACTAGACGCTGCACTCGTTTCTTACAGCTCCTAAGTGCAACTCTAACGATCTCATCAGTAAAAGTACAGCGTTACTTATAATGGTAGGAACACAATGGAACTCAGTAAACTATTTCTTAACCATTAAATTTGATACTGCAGAGTTACCATAGCATTTATCGGGGCTTTCCTAGGTTACAATGATGATTATTACAGAAAAAAAAATTATACACACGGAATTCACTTCTTCTCCATTTTTACGAGGTTATTTGCTTTTGATGATAGCCATCAAATACAAACAAAATGACACAGTTGTTCAGAATTTGACAACCGTCTATTGAAAGATGGTGTTTGATAGCAGCAGTGTTGCATTTACAGATACTGCGTGGAAAATTAAACAGCCAGGGAATTATTAAACAGCTAATAGATTTTCATGCACTGAGCTTTTTTTAATATTTTGGCCATTGCATCCAAAGATAATGTATTTATTTTACGTTTCTTCGATATTTCCATGAGAACTTATCACAAATTCCTAACCTCCAACTTTCGTTCATGAAACTTGATTCTGTGAATCAATAGGGATTCCCCGCTTTACACAGTACTTCAATGAACAAATAAAAATGGAGTGTTTTTTTATCTTGGATCAGTATTCAGGGGATAGCCCCTACATATGCCGTGCATTGTACTGGAACTAGGAAAATAGATTATGAGAAGGAGGCATGGGGGGGTAATGTTTGTAGACTTAACACTTCATACTTAAGGGAACCAGTTTCACAAATTAGAACCTTTGGTGCTAATTTCAAGTAATCAATACATTGAAATCATAGGTTCTAATTTCAGAACAATTTTAATATAGGAAAGTTCCATTTTATGAGATTCTACTGTAGTCGCATAAATTTTAAGCAAACAAAATTGCAGACGCAACTTTTCTCACAGCACAAAAATTATGACAAAAAAGAAGAGATAAAAGAAGCAGCAGAAGCAGTGTTTTTTGATAGAATATGCATTGGTAACATTTGCACTGAATATGTAAATTTTGAACATTCATATTCTGAGAATACAAAAAATTGCGAACAAATTGTTTTTAGCACAGTTTACTCCTGAGACCAAATTGAAAATTTCGCATTGATTTAAAAAAAATGGGATAGCCATAGAGCTGTTAAAATTGTCAAGCACTTACAACCTGTGTAATTCAGCATATGCAGGTGCATATGTAGATATAAATACAAAGCACAAAAAATTGAATTAATCACTATCGGGTGGGTTTTTTATGGAATTGTAAATTAGTGTTTCCTTCACGCGGTTTGATTTTGCCATCGATTAAATAAAAGTTTTGCAATAGTTGACGTCTTGTTGCTTTAAGCGGAAATTTTCAACAAATTGGTATGAGAAAATTTTGGCACACTACAGTAAACTCTTTCCTTAAGTCAGGGTCGGCCAAAATGTGAATTTCATACGCTTGCGAGTAAAAGGCACAAAATTCAGCTGCGATAGTCTCACAGGTAAACATTAAATACAGCCTACTTCACAACTACATGACCACAAATGCTGCTAGCATTTAAAAGCGACAACAACAGCTGATCGGGAGTGTTGACGTTATGATATGATATTAAAATTAATAGATGCACAAGTTTACTTCCGCCGTTTTGCAATAGATGGCTGTAGTGGTAAGTGTTAGTCGTAATAAATATATTGTAGATGTCATACAATAAGATGAGATATTTGTAAATACAACGTAATCGAAATGTTATCCGATTTGGGTCTGCTTCATAAAGTTATTCTCGTTTACGCACGTCAGCTTACGAGCCAAATTCTCGCCATTTGCGGAAATTTTAGTTTTAAGCTTTAATACAGCGATGGACATTTATCCAAACAATTGCTTTTAAGCAACGCCTTCTTTTTCTTATGCTCTTTAGTTTAGTCGTTCCACAGACGTTGGCGAATGCTAATGTTAAGTAGGTGCTTAGAACTTTTTTTCCACTTACAGTAGATAACATAAATGGATATGCAAAATTTTTTTATAATCAAAAAAGGCATATGTTTTTTATGCCATCAAACATTTAAAATGTGTACAGTAGTGCAATTCACTAACCTGTTTTAACGCTAATAAAATTCGTTTAGGGAAATTAACACTAGCGTTGGTGTTTCCGCGATTATATAATAGTTTTTAACAATATTTGTCTTCGTTTCAAATCAGCTGTTTTTATAGCCTGACTGATTAGCGTTAACTAAACATCAATTATTTTTGTGGTGTTTATCTTAACAACAATGTCGTTAAAATTTCTACTAGAATAACTTCACAGTATTTGGCATACGACTTGTCGGAAGACTCCAACAGTCGGTCGGCGTGTTCTCCGTGAAAGGAACTTATCTTATTTATCAAAATAAACATATAAATAGTTTTACTTACCCTAAACAAGGAATTATTTGCAAGTTTGTTTGTTTTTTTTTCTGTTCCTCTTTGTGGTTTTCTTTATTTTTAACAAAGCTACCACATTATTTCAAATTTTTTTAACATACAACCAGAGGTGTTAAAAATAAGTTAGTAAATCACATAAGCGTTAGTGCAAACCACAATAGCTCGCGTTAAGTTATGCTCTTTTAAAATCGTTAAAAGTTAGTGAATTGCACTACAGAAAATGTTATTGGAAGGTAGGCTTGGACTCATTAAATTACCAACTTTGAAAAGTCTCTCTTTCCTCCTTGGATTGATTCGCGGTGAAGTTGATTCAAAGTTTCTGCTGAGCAAAATAAATTTCTGTGTGCCAACAAGAGTAACCCGTAACTATCAACTACTAAGTCTAGATTATCACAGAACCGTCTATGCTAACAATGATCCCTTTCGTCGCATATGTGAATTATTTAACAAATTTCTAATGATGTTCTAAAACGAAAAATAGTTTTGTACTTAAATACGTAATTGTGCTCCTTTATATATTTTCTTTAGTCTGTAAGGACTTATAGTCTATAGACTTAAATAAACAAATAAATAAATAAATGATGATTTCTTCCATTCTAATATGAATATAATAACATACTTATGTGAAAAAGATTTTTCGGACTTAAAAGTCGTGAAACATTTATAACGAGTGATTTTTTTGCTATTATCTTTTTGGCAACACTAGTTTTGACAGCTCACGCACGTTTTGTATCTTGTGTCACTGTCAAATATCTTCAGTTTGGTCTATAATTTAATCATGAATCGTCTTACAAACGAACAACGCTTGCAAATTATTGAATTTTATTACCAAAATGCGTGCTCTGTTAAGAAAGTTCATCGCGCGCTTCTTCCATTTTATGGTCAGTTTAATCGACCTACTGAGGCTTCTATTCGGGCTATTGTAAAAAAATTTCGCACCAAATTTACATTGTTGGACATTAAACCACCAACACGCTTACGTAGAGTGCGAACTGAAGAAAATATCGCAGCCGTATCGGCCAGTGTTGGTGATGATCGTGAATTATCGATTCGGCGCCGTTCGCAGCAATTGGGCCTCTGTTACTCCACTACGTGGAAAATTTTGCGAAAGAATTTCGGTGTGAAGCCTTATAAGATACAGCTGGTGCAAGAATTGAAGCCAAACGACCTACCACAACGCCAAATTTTTGGTGAATGGGCTCTTGAAAAGTTAGATGAAGATCCACTTTTTTATCGAAGAATTGTGTTCAGCGACGAGGCTCATTTCTGGTTGAATGGATACGTGAACAAGCAAAACTGCCGTATTTGGAGTGAAGAGCAGCCAGAAGCATTGCAAGAGCTACCAATGCATCCACAAAAAACAACCGTTTGGTGCGGATTATGGGCTGGCGGCATCATTGGGCCGTACTTCTTCAAAGATGATGCGAATCACAACATTACTGTGAATGGTGAGCGCTACCGTGCGATGATAACAAACTTTTTTTGCCCAAAATGGAAGAGCTAGACTTGCATGACATGTGGTTTCAACAAGACGGTGCCACATGCCACACAGCACGCGAAACAATGGACCAATTGAGAGGTGAGTTCGGTGTACAGTTTATTTCACGCTTGGGACCAGTCAATTGGCCGCCGAGATCGTGCGATTTAACGCCTCTAGACTATTTTTTGTGGGGCTATGTTAAGGCTAATGTCTATAGCGACAAGCCCGCTTCGATTGACGCACTGGAAGCCAACATTGCCAACATTATTCGTGAGATACCGGCCGAAATGTTGGAAAGAGTATGCCAAAATTGGACTAAGCGGATGGACCATTTGAGGCGCAGCCGCGGCCAACATTTGCATGAAATTATCTTCAAACATTAAATTATATCGACCCAACTATCGATCCAAATAAATATTTCATGCATTTTTCTGAATTTTATGTGTTTTTTTTTTTTTTTTTAATTTTCGATAGTTCTTATAAAATCACCCATTAGCTCTTACGAATTGAATTGATTTTTCGCTACACACTTCATAAGCCGAACTGAAAGATTTTCATTCAACTATCAGATTCAATGAAATTAAAGGCATTTTTAAAAATTATTAACGTTAAGAAAAAAAAAAAAAAAACTACAAATATAAATTTTGACAGCTGACCAGGAGACTCGAACACATACAGTGTGCTCGAGACTTATCCAATCCTGGCTAAAGCCAAGAAATATTTATAATTTTAATTATAACAATAATTACCGCGATCAATAACTCTTGATCAAAGAAGACAGCAAAAAATAATTGAATACACTAAAGCTGGGGGGCAACTAGATATTTCGCAGTCGCTACACTGCTCATCAGCAATCGAATCCTAGTGGGTCGACTATCACCTTATGAGGTATATAGAGTCACATAAATTACTTTGTGATCGTCAATATGGATTTCGTAAGGGTCGTTCAACTGGCGGTCTTGTGGCATATCTCTTAGAGAAATGGTGCCACTCAATCCATCATTTCGGTGAAAGTAAGATGGTGGCTCTGAATATTTCCAAAGCGTTTGACAGAGTGTGGCATGGTCCACTCCTGGCAGAACTTACAGCCTTGATGTCAGTGATGACTTTTCTCGGTTTATATCGAGCTTTCTCAGAGACCGCACTATTCGAGTTGTTATGAATGGGGTCTCATCAAACGAGTTCAAGATTAATTCAGGGGTACCGCAAGGCTCCTTTCTTTTTCCTACCGTGTCCATTATTTATACTCCAAGTGTTAGTTGCATAATCTGAAAAATAAAAAAAATATATATAATCGAAAAAGT
The DNA here is from genome assembly GCA_914767995.1 of Thecocarcelia acutangulata. Lineage (NCBI taxonomy): Eukaryota > Metazoa > Arthropoda > Insecta > Diptera > Tachinidae > Thecocarcelia > Thecocarcelia acutangulata. Next base: position 28,886,148 of record OU612094.1, on the reverse strand, counting down.
TATGAAAGTTTTAAGCCCCATGACAACTTCTGGCCCACCATATATAAACTGCTACTATTGTAACTATGAATGTGTTTGCGACCATCACTGTCATTCGCATTAAATGGTGTTAGTTTTAAATGTTGATTTTGCGAAATTGTCAAAATATTTTCTGGTTTTTGTTAACAAAAGCTAAAACCATTTACGAGTAACAATGAGCTGTTTCCTTCATGCGACATTGCCAATTTTCCCTCCCACAAGCTTCGCCTAGATCTGCGCCTGATGGAAAGTGAAGTGATTGCAATTACAAAATTATGCTACGCTTTGAGTCACGCCAGACTAGGTGTATAGAGCTAAAAGGAAACTGCGATGTTAAATAAAATAACTTTGTATTGTGTATGGAAAAATGCGTTTCATTCATAAATCCCACCCTCGTATATGAAGAAAAACGGTAGTAATATAAGAATGAAGTTATACATATACATATGTACCACTAAAATTTAATGTAATGTCTTTTAATATGATACGATAAAAATAAAACAATTTTGGAATGTGGTAGATATTCCTCTGTTTGATGTCAAATTAAAAAAAAAATGGTTGTTAATGTTATTGATATAAATCTGGGACATTTAAAATATATATGTTTGTATATATTAGAGAGGTACTTAAGAGATCACATATACATAAATAGCATTTAAAAACTTCAATGTTGGTGTACAGAACATATTTTTGATAAAAGTGCGTAAAAAAATTTAAATAAGATTTCAGTTTGAAGATAAACTAAGTGATGTAAATAATTAAAATACATATTATAGCAGAAGAAAGTGTTTTTCTTTCCTTTTTTTATTTTATTTTGTTGTAACGTTCAAACTTAGAATTTTCCTATTTTAATAAAAACAGAAGATGAATTCCACAGCAATTGATTTTATCCCAGTGAACACTTAAAATAAATTTTACCAACAGGCTTTTTTTATTAAGAACCGATTGCTTTTTTGATTCTTAATTAATGAATTTTATTGGGCCAAATGTATCAGTTCAGGCTGAATATTTACATTTTAATATTGGATATGGGTAAATCCCTAGTGTTGAACGTGACACTCGTACGTGATGAAAATCAAAAAGCAATATAACTAAAAGTACTTTCAAATTTGATTTAATCTTAAATTGTGGCTACTGAACACTGTAATTAACTTATATTAAAGTTAATAGCAAATGGAATCTCGAATAAAACAAAAAATTTAAAAATAAGTAGTAGATCGAACGTGACAAAAGTGGAAACAGTTTTCGCGTGTGCACTTAGAAAGGAGTATTTCAGCGAAACCTTACGCAATTTCGTCTTGCAATTAATTTTAGAATTTTACCGAACCATGTTACTTTAAAATGTTATGGTTTGACTAAATTGGCTCGTGTTTGTATACTTTGCTTAATTTTATTTTCGGTTGATACGTGACATTTTTTCCACAATAATTCGAACATTAAAATATTACTATATTTTCACCAAGTTTATTCTTAAATAAAAAAAATAAGGTATTATTTATATACTTAAATCGTAATATTTTCTTTTGCGAATATGCAGTGGGTAGTGTATGAGTTCCCATTTCAACGTTTCTTGACCACAACATGGGGTCAAGCACTATCATGCTATAAAATAACTTTATTATCTCTCGTTGTATTGTGGCCGTTTGTCTGTGATTGTTTCAGTCTGTTTTAGCAGCTCATAACACACTACATCGAGCTGGTCTCATCAAATACTGAGCATGACCTTGACCGCGGCGTGAAAGTATGTCCGGTATATTCCCATAATTTCTTGCACTTGGGAATATCGTAATGAACCCATTTTTCGTCTCCAGTCACAATGCGATGTAAAAGTCATTTCCGTCTTTGTGTTTGCAAAGGCCGTTCAACATCTCTTGGCTGCAATTCGCACGGCACCCAATTTCCTGGTTTCTAAATCATTTGCAAGATTTTCACTCATTTTGTAATACCTCCAATTCTGCATCTTCCTCTTCCACTGGTCTTTAATGTCAAAATCGCTGCTCTTGAAGTGCACTATCGGCTTGACCATAGATAGTTGAAACCATTCGATGAGCCTCATCCGCAGATTTCTTCATATTAAAACTATGTGTACACGCAATCCGTGTACACATAGTCGTTACTTTTCAATTTAGACGAAACAATGCAATAACTTAAATTTGCGCACTAAAGCGAATGACCGTTAATAGTTCAGATATACGTTCCGCAGCAAAAACGTACACCGAATATAAAAAAAATCAATTCCACGCAGGTTAGCGAAGCGGTTCCTAGTTTTTTCAGAATTCCCAAAATCTGCTTCAGGAATCTCCAAAATGCCCACTTCCTCGGAAGCATATACAACCATGAATGAAAATTACTAGTATTATTGTGAATTAAAGATATACTCGTTTTTTAATACATTAAATTTTGCATCTTCCTCTTCCACTGGTCTTCAATGTCAAAATCGCTGTTCTTGAAGCGTTGAAACCACTCCCGGCACGTTCTTGCACTATCGGCTTGACCATAGATAGTTTAAAGCATTCTAGCATATTCAAACTATGTGTACACATAGTCGTTACTTTTCAATTTAGATGAAACAATGCAATAACTTAAATTTACGCACTAAAGCGAATGGCCGCTAATAGTTCAGATATACGTTCCACAGCAAAAACGTACACCGAATATAAAAAAACAGTTCATCGCAGGTTAGCGAAGCGGTTCCCAGTTTTTTGAGAATTCTCAAAATCTACTTCAGGAATCTCCAAATTACCCACTTCCTCGGAAGCATATACAACCATGAATGAAAATTACTAGTATTATTGTGAATTAAAGACACACTTTTCACGGTAAAAATGCGCATCGAATATGAAAAACCGATTCCGAACCGGTTATCGAACGGTTTCGTGTTTGTAGAAAGTTCTCAAAATCGGCTTCAGGTATCACCAAAATTCCCCACTTCCTTGGAAGCAATACTTTAGGTACATGTTCCGCTGCAAAAATGCGCACAGCATATGAAAACCCCGTTCCGAAACGGTTAGGAAAGCGATTCCGAATTTTTGGGACATTCCCAAAATCGGATTCGGACCAAATACCCTACTTTTCCGGCAACTTAAATTTTCGAATTAAAGCGGCAACACTGCATATGTAATTTTTAAGCCTTCCTACATTTGTAGAAATCACTCATACGTCATGGCATTGGAGAGCTGCAAACATACCATTAAAGCTAATATAAGCGTTTAAAAAACCAAAACTCGATTCTTCAGTGATAATATGATTCCTTAAGTGTTCACCGTTAGTGTCAAAATTATTCATTTTCACCCTTGCCGACACAAAACTCAAAACACTGAAATTGGCGAACAGCTCAAATTCATGGTTGTGGCAGCCCAATTAAACAGTTCAATCTAGTCGACTTTTTTTTCTTATGAACTTCTTTGAAGAAAGCCAAAAAGATTTGTTTTCTTAAATTTTCACTAAAAAGATATATTATTTTATCTGCTCTTTATTTTTATTATTAAAGTCTGCTCTTAAAGCAGACAATACAGAATAATTAGCACAATAAATGCGGAAAACACTTCTACAGTTCCATGTTTCGCATATTAAAACTCCGGCATGTAATTAAAAACTTTATTATTCAGGAATTTTTTTAACAGTTTATTAAGAGGTCGCCTATTCATTAATTTTTTATCCATTTTATTTGGTATTCCTTTTCACAGAGACTTTCTTACCGAGTGTGTTTTTCCTTCGCCCACCCGACCCTATGAATTGCCATGGGAACAAAAGACCATTTGGGCCATAATATTTGGTGTGATGCTGTTTGTGGCAATAGCGGGAAACTCCATTGTTCTCTGGATTGTAACAGGTAAGAATAATAAATAGAAAATAAACAATAATTTATTCGGTTTGGTGATAATAGACTTGGCACAGATGAGATAACAGAAAAAATAAATTTAAAAGTCATGAAGAGGAAAAAGTTATGAAAACTTAAAACGAAAATGTTTAAATAACTTCGCAGTGAAGATGAGTAAATTAGTAATGGTCGATGGACTGAATAGATCGATATGCGTCAAATGGGTGTGTGGCTTCTCATACAAATCAATCTTGAGAACTGATGTACTTGGCTAGAAATTTCACCCCTTTATCTATTATCTTTTTGAACGAGTACATTGTCGAACAGAAGTGAAATATTGGGCATATTACAACTACTAATTCAGAAATAAAATACACATTGTACATATAGAGATAAATATAATGTAAAGCACAGAATGAAAAGTAAATTAATAGAAGCAATTAAAAATATCGGCATGTATTGCCCACTTGAATTGCCGCACTAGAACACAATAAATATTGGTGCATATGTGGCATTTTTATTGCCGCAAGATTGTATAGGGTGTTTTTTTAAGCCCGATAGAACTTGAAATTGTAAAAAATAACACAAAAAATTAAATTGTAATCAAAATTTTTTTTTATTCGAAAGATCAATACGTGACATTAACGTTTGAAAATGATTTCGGGCATATGGGCACCGCGGCTGTTCTTGACGAAGCGCATTCTGGACGTCCAATTTTGGGCCACTTTTTCGAGCACTGCTGGCCGTATGTCACGAACAACACGAACAATGCTGTCCTCCAAGGCGTCAATTGTTGCTGGTTTATCAGCATAAACCAGTGACTTCACGTAGCCCCACAGGAAATAATCGAGAGGTGTCAAATCGCACGACCTTGGAGGCCAATTGACAGGTCCATTTCTCGAAATCAACTTATCGCCAAATTTTGATTTCAGTAAGTCGATGGTTGCGTTCGCCGTATGGCACGTAGCGCCATCCTGTTGAAACCACATCTCCTCCGGATCAATGTCATCCATATTTTCAAACAAAAAATCATTGATCATGGTGCGGTAACGATCTCCATTGACCGTAACGCGAGCTCCGGCCTCATTTTTGAAGAAATAAGGTCCGATGATGCCACCAGCATGAAAACCGCACCAAACAGTGCATTTTTCTGGATGTAATGGAGTCTGTAGGGTCTCTTGTGGATTGGTCTCACTCCATATGCGGCAATTTTGCTTATTAACAAACCCGTTAAGCCAAAAATGCGCCTCATCGCTGAAAACAATTTTGCGATAAAACAACGGGTCATAATTTATAATAATTCATGGATAATTTCGTAGCGTTGTTCAAGCGTGAGTCTATTCATGATGATTTGTCAGAGTATACTGAAACAAATAAAAAAAAATGTTTCATCAAAATTTAATTTTTTGTGTTACTTTTTACAATTTAAAGTTCTATCTAGCTTAAAAAAACACCCTTTATATCAAGTAATCACACGATTGCCGCATCAGGGTTGCATTTGGTTGGCCAAAATGACAACAGTATAAAAAACGTTATTGCTCTCATGTGACTTACACACAAGTAGATACTTCTTGTAAACATATAAATATTAAAAACAGCAGTTGCTTTCGAATTTCTCCTCTAAGCAATTGCTGGCTCAGTCAATCGGTGCACCTGACTTAATAGTTGATAAAAACCATCCGGTGTCTACTAATTCGCCCGATATTCCTCTTCATCGAATTATTTTCTACACAGGCATCTGTGGAAAACCAGAGTACCTCGACGACATATAGGCCGTTTTTCCATACGTTTTTATACCCTTCACAAAAAGGTAAAGAATATACATAAGTTTGTGATTTCGTTTGTAATTTTCACATTTTTATTTGCGAATTTATAAAGCACATATATTCTGAATCAGAATTAATAGAAAAGTCGATTAAACGATGTCCGTCTGTCGGTCGTTGAAATACCCTTTCTGAGAAAACCATTAATCTTAGAAACTTCTTTCTTTCACCATTCTATTACCCCATCGAGTCATGGGTTTGCTATTGAAATTCAGTAAAATCGGTTCACATCTAACTGAGATATGTTCAAAATTCCGAAAAAATCCATTATTTTTTGCAGTTTTGTATGAAAATTGTTTGTTTTGCTTCAAACTTCACACACTTATTAAGCACGGCAATTAAAAGCCAAAAAAAAAACAAATGTTCCGATGTCGGTTCTTATAAATCCTAAGTAGATTTTTTAATGCGAACTTAAATTTTTTTTTTTTAATAAAATCAGTTCTGGTAGTAAAAGGAAAACAGAAAATGAAAATTTCCGATATCGGTGCATATACTCGTATACCAGAAATATAGCCTAAACCGATTTTCCATAAAAAAATTTTTTTTGCTTAAAAGCAGTTCTGATTATAAAAGGAGGTTACTAAAATATATAAAATAAAAATTTCCGATATCGGTCCATATATACCCAATATATAGCCTAAACCGATTTTCCCTGAAAAGTTGTCGTAAGCGAACTTAAGAATTTGTTTTGCTTAAAATCGTTTCTTGTAGTAAAAGAAGGTTACTAATATACAAAAAAACAAATTTCCGATATCGGTCCATATATACCCGAGATATAGCCAAAACTGATTTTTCAAAAATATATACCTATTTCGCGTAAGCGAACTTAAACAACTTTTTTTGCTTAAAAGCTATTCTGGTTATAAAAGGAGGTTACTAAAATACAGAACATGAAAGTTTCCGATATTGGTCCATATACTCGTATACCCGCGCTATAGTCTAAACCGATTTTTCCATGAAAATGTCGCGTAAGCGATCTTAAGAATTTTTTTTTGCTTAAAATCAGTTCTGGTAATGGAGAAAGGTTACTAAAATACAGAAAACACAAATTTCCGATACCGGTCCATATATACCCGAGATATAGCCAAAACCAATTTTTCATGCATATATCGCGTAATCGAACTTAAATAATTTTTTGTGTTTAAAAGCTGCTCTGGTAATAAAAGGAGGTTACTAAAATACAGAAAATGAGAAATTCCGATATCGGTCCGATTTTCCATATTTTTTTTTTTAAAGCAGTTCTGGTAATAAAAGGACGTTAAAATAAAAATTTCCGATATCGGTCCATATATACCCGAGATATAACCTAAACCGTTTTTTTAATGAAAATGTTGGGTAGGCGAACTTGAACATTTTTTGCTTAAAAGAAGTTCTGATAATATAAGGAGGTTACCAAATAGAGAAAATTAAAATTTCCGATATCGGTCCATATATACCCGATTTTTTAGTGAAAATTTTTTTTTCTTAAAACCAGTTCTGATTATAAAACAAGGTAATTAAAATACAGAAAATGGAAAATTCCGATATCGGTTTATATTTAAACGAGATATATCCGAAACCGATTTTTGCATGAAAATTTCCATTAAAAGATTTCCTTTTTGAAACGGTGATTACAAGGCAAAAACATTTTTTCCCCGATGTCGGTCCTTATACATAGAAAACAATAGATGCCATATTGATAAAAAAAAAATTGCACTATTTTTATCAAATTTCCTGTGAAAAAGATGCTTTGCTGGATTGATAATTCAAATTATAAAGTAGAAATAGCTTTTTCACTTAAAAACAAAAATTATTGAGTTGAAAATAATTGTTGTTAATATGTAAAATATACTTAACAAAAAAAATTGTTAAAGAAACAACAACTCTTCACTGTTATATGACAACCTTTTAAATTTATTTATTGAATAGCAGTCAATAATTCGGAAAACTTTTTATTAATTGCATTTTATTAAGAGATATTTCCAAAAATTCATTATTAATAATAATTTAACTAAGCCAATGCAAATTTTATTAAATTAATGATTTTTTATTAATAACATAACTTGATTGAAACAAAAATCTCATCTATTTTTTTCTGTGTACATCCGAGCATATTTAACTCAAATTTGTAATATATACATATGTAGATGACTATCGTGAAGGGTATTTTAGATTCATTCGGCCCAGCCAAATATACTACGCTCTTACGTGTTTTCTTTTATTTTTATTTTTATGTAAGTGAAAATAAGCTTTAAATAATTTAGAGAATTTTATTTTGTGCTAAAAGTGCGTTATAGAAAACCACTCTAGTTTTAAATAATTTTCATTAGTGTTTATAATTTTTTATTATGGTAAATTCCCCATCAACATATGTATTAATATATAGTATTTCTGAACTTTTGTAATATGATTGCCTTGAAAAATCTGGTCATGAAACTTTACCAATAAACGTTTAAAAATTTGAATGGGAAAGTTTACGCTTATGAACTATAAACTTTAAAAACACAAATGAAACAAATAGGATTTTCTTTCATATCGTAATAAAATATTGTATTTTATTAACATTTATTGATAAATTTCCCCAATGATTTCAATTTACATTTGTACAAATGCAATAAAGGAGTTTTTGGTAGATTAGTATGCATTAATTCCTAAATAAAATGTTCATGCAAAATTGTCGTTTAAAGAAGAAAAAAGTCATTACATCTGTAGAGAATAAAAATATTTTGCTTTATGGAAGCTTTGGAGAAAATTAGTTTTTCAAAATTAGTTTTTCAAGAGTTTAAATATATTTCAATTACAGGTTAATACAATAAAAAATAATAGGATTTAATATGGCAATACTGACTCAAATACAAATGCTTTGGTATACATCGCTTAATGCAGTAAGTCGTCTCTGGTAGGTAGTAGATGGGTTCGGACTAATAAAATTATATTCTCCCCTACCCCCTAAAAAATATTATAATAATATATTTTGCTATTTCGCTAATAAGCGATTTGTCAGCACAAAAATTTGGAATTTTAATTGTTCCATTCAACATTTTCTTCCCCAAAAATATCCCCTGGAGCCATGCCTTTGGGGTTCAATAAACCTAAGTTTCGTAGTTCTGGGGCTTTTGGCAGGTTTTTCCTGAGAAGCTGCAGCTGCTGCTAAATTCACTTTTGCTTGTGATCACTGTCAATTAAGGCATAAGAGCCTAAAATCAAGATCAAAATAAGATATGTAGTACTATCGTCCAAGTAGCTAGTAAGTCAAACCAGAGTAGTCTAGCGAACTACACCACAAAACTGGCTATTTAGTCTTACGGTATCTCCTAAAGCCTTCAACAAAAATATTGTGGAAAATTGGTAGTTAATTAATTAATTAGCTTCCAGGACGGCTTGTTTACTCAATATTCAAAAATGGCCTGGGCAGAGATACCTAACCTGCCGAAAATATATAAGTCGTGGTTTTAACTGTAAGCGCAAGGACCCTTTTTGAGGAAAGGTATTATCTATTTTCTGAATACCAAATTACACAAACGGCTGTCATCCTGCATCACATGTCCGCCTCAATAATGAAATCGGTAACGAGTTGTAAAGCCAAATACAAGAGGGTACGTTGATGCGTTTAGCCATTTGAGTAAGGCTTCACAATTTGATCACAACAGCTCAACTGCGGATTTAAGGGAGGGGAAAAATAGGCATCTCTTCCTCCATCATATGATAAAAATATAAGCTAGCCATTTCGTCAATAGCCAATTTCTCAATCAAAAATGTTTAACTTGGTTTATTTGCCAGCTAGCTTCAGCTGGATCCGCGGTTACTACAGATTATTGAAACTGTTTTATATTAACACCTGCTTGAACGGCCTAATCTGATGAAGGACCAACTCCATAAAAACGACTCACCAACGTCATTGTGTGGCTTGCAAGGCTTACATGTGTTGCAACTTTTTGCCATAAGCTTATAGCCACATAGACAAACCCGTGGCTTAAGAGTTTAGCCCTTCTAGTCTCTCCTGTATGTAATTTCACAGCAGTCAATGCAAGAGAAAGTTTAATGATGTCCAATAAGAATATCAGGCCTTAACCAACTTACCTATCTAAATATCAGCCCTGGTTCTTTAAAATAATCTTGCAATAAAATAGTACCTAAAGGGGGACATTGATAAGATGGTAGAAGTCCCGCTTAACAGCTGTAAAAACCAAGTGCAGCGTCAACTTGTAGGGACTGCGCAGGACAGATGGTCTGGTGAGGTCACCTGCCGAATAGCAAGGCTGACATGGCCTGCGTATGATCGTAGTAGAACTGCGGTCCTAAAGGGTTTCCCCCGTCACAGGTTGCGTACCTTGGTGGCAGTTCTGATAGGATATTGTCTCATAGGGACGCATGCTAGGAGGTTAAATCTTCCATTTAATGATTTCTGCAGAAGTTGCGGGGATGAGGACGAGGAGGAAAGTGTTGAGCATTGCCTCTGTCGATGCCCGGCTCTCTGTTCTATGAGAGCGCTGTATCTAGGCGGACCGATGCTGCACGGGTTAGCAGATATATCGGAATGCCGAGTGAACTGACTGGATTCCTTTATCCGGCTTTCGGGTTGGTTTGAATCTGAACCGTCGGGGGAAGTGTAAGTCTCGTGGGCTGCACTTCTCCCTCAGGCTACACAACGGAAGCAAAAGGACCCAAGTGGGCTGGTTTCATGAAACTGGCGGCCTGTACAACCTAACCTAATAGTATCTCAGGGGGTTGTAAGCCCACGAAAACTGGCATGCACCAAAGCTAACAGGGATACTGGAGCGTCGATGCTCCAGTGACACAATAGAGTTGGAGACCCTACTGTCGCCAACAGGCACTTGAATGCTTTTTTAGAGACATGAAAAATGTGTTCATGTGTGAATCTTCATTCCAAGAACATCAAGAGCATCCAATTCCTCAATATTTATACCAGCCATGTGTGTTAATAAGTAACATTGGGTCTTAGGAGCGTTAAAGACGACCCTGTTTTTACGACTCCATTCGAAGATCAATAGAAGATCACTATTCAGTGAATCATTCATATTTAGCCTCTTGGCAGCGATCTCTAATAGGCTGGGCCTATAACTGAAAGATTACGAGTGACAAATGCTGCTGTCATCCGCAAAAGAATGGATAGGGTTGGCAGTTTGATAGAGAAGATCGTTGAGGACAATAAGAAATATGGTAGGAGAAAGAACGGAGCCTTGCCGTAGATACATAATTTTGCATATATTTCTGATATTGCATATTTATGAACTTAATACACATTTTATAGTTTTTAAGGTACGAATAAATAATAATAAACTTCTTCATTCAAACAATTGTTTAAATGATGAAATACTTTATAATATATTGTAGCATATTTACAAGTACCTATTTATACAGTCCCCCTCCTCCGCTTCCTTTTTGGAAACTTCATTTACATTATTTCGGTTTCCTTTTCTTATCATTTTAGGTCATCGTAGTATGCGTACAGCAACAAATTATTATCTATTGAATCTGAGTATTGCCGACCTACTAATGTCTCTACTGAATTGCATGTTCAATTTTATATTCATGCTGAATTCTGACTGGCCATTTGGCAGCATTTATTGTACCATTAATAATTTTATGGCTAATGTAACAGTATCTACATCCGTTTTCACCCTGGTGGCCATATCGTTTGACAGGTAAGTTAGCACACACGCACTCACGCACGCACGCACGTACACACACCCACACGGCCAATCAAGCACAGTAGCGCGCACCATTCCAGACGATTACACAAGCATTAACGCAATTAAAGGAAGTGATGTGTGCTTGTTTGAAGGATGTAAAAAAATGCTTGTTATTCTGGTTACTTGTTAATATTTTTTTCGCAACTTGTTATTTTTGAAACAATTTTTTTGTAACTGGCAATTTAACATTAATTGATATAAAAATATAAAATTTATTTTTATTTTTCAGATATATCGCTATTGTACATCCTTTGAAACGTAGAACTTCAAAGCGCAAGGTGCGTTTTATTTTGGCACTTATATGGTTGTTAAGTGGGGTATTATCATCGCCATGTCTACTCTATTCAGATACTACAACAAAAAGGTAATTAAAGCAATAAGTAAATCATCAGACATGTTCTGCAGATCGCTTTTTTCTGAAAGTGATTTCAGATTACCAAAAAAGTGTTGTGCGTACATAACATTAGTGATTTCAAATCATTCTGCCTAGTAGCTGCCGATTTAAATTGCCTTTCAAGTTTACGGACTTACGGCCTTATGTGTAATCAAAATCCTTATGCTAACTAACAAGCTGCTAATTGTTTTGTGTGTAAATTGCCATAAGGGAAAGATAACAGCAAGTTAGTTAGCACAAGTTTTTTTTATTATACCTAAGGCCGTTAATTTCTTTTAGAATCTATAATAAATTAATTAAAAAACGTATTATTTTGTTTTTATTGATTGCTTGCTTCTAATTTTTCGACCCTTTTTTAATTTGAATTGTTATTTGTTGTTGAGCTAGTGGTCTTCTTGTTTTGGTAAAAAGTACGGTTTTTATTTTTCAATATTTCGACACTCCGTTGTGTGTCTTCTTCAGGAAAATTTTTGTTTTTTGAAAAATTGTGTATACAAAATAATAAATTTGAAAACTCATATTAAAATAACAAAAATAAAATATTCAACTACATTAACATTTACAATGAAGAAACATATTTTACATTATTATAACATTAAACATATTATATAATACTTTTTTAAAAAGAAATGAAAAAGTTTTTAAACAATCAATTAAGTTTTTTATTCGCTATTTTTAGCTTCTACCATTTATACCAATAAAAATCATAAATAGCTTGTTTTTTATGTTTCCCAGCTATCTATATGTCGACATTTCATAGGAACTACCCTAATCATCAGTAGACTTTGGAAATTTTTGAAAGATATTCTCAAACATTCAACTTTATATCCCAGCAATATAAATAAATTGCTGAGAATTTAAAAGAAAAATGCTCTAATAATATCTGTGTTTTGACAGATATTATTAGAGCATTTTTCTTTTAAATTCTCAGCAATTTATTTATATTGCTGGGATATAAAGTTGAATGTTTGAGAATATCTTTCAAAAATTTCCAAAGTCTACTGATGATTAGGGTAGTTCCTATGAAATGTCGACATATAGATAGCTGGGAAACATAAAAAACAAGCTATTTATGGTTTTTAAACAATTTTAGGTAAAATACCTATCTATTCCTGTTTTTGTTTTTATGTATTAAATGCCTATAATTTTGCGCTAATCCGTCTACATTCTTCTTAAAATTTATCCTCTTATCTACAGGCACGTTAGTTATCTGTAGCATTTCTAGCATATATCTACGTTTATAATAATTTTCTTTGTTTAAAATAGACGTTCCTCCAAAATCTGGATAGTGAATAAAATCACGGCAATGGATAGATAATGCAGTTTTCTGCGAAGAGTTATAGTTCCTATACTTCTGGTCAGATTTATGACCCGCTAACCTAGTTTTAAGTTTATTTCCTGTTGTCCCTATATATACTTTGTCACAATTTTCATTGTTGTTACCACTACATGGTATTTTATACACTAAACTAGACATATCCGACTTTTCCAACCTATCTTTTGTTTTACTAAAAATTCTACCTACAGTATTATGAACTCTATGTGCAATTCTATATTTCGTATTATCGTATATATTAGAACTCTCTAATCTTTCTGACATTCCAGGTACATAAATTAACGATTTATATATTATTGGATCAGAAACATTATTATCCAATCTTCCCGTTATGTTGTATTGTCTTATCAACCTGCAGATGAGTTCATCAGGAAAACTGTTATCACTTAATATCTTCCTAATTATGCTCTTATTCTTCTTATGAAATCTATGATCACTGATTGTTAATATTCTATCTATTAAGTTTTTAGCTGTATTAATAATAAAATAGTTTATAATTCTACCTGAAGAATTTGGCTTTTGGTACCAATCTATTAATAATCTATTATTATTTTTTATAATTTTTGTGTCCAGATATGGAAGTGAAGAGTTAGATTCTCTCTCAATAGTAAATTTAATATTCTGATCAAATGAATTAAATGTTGATAACAATAAATCTATCTCTTTCTCATCGATTATACAAAATAAATCGTCAACATATTTTGTGAGAATCTTTGGCTTTATAACCAATTTTTCCAAACATGTATCCAATAGCTTCTCCGTAACAATATCCGCAAAAATTGGAGAGGCTGGAGAACCCATAGGAAGTCCTTTCTTCTGTGAGTATATTTTCTTATCATATTGAAAAAATCTACTATCAATAATACAGAACTTCATAATACGCAAAAATAAGTCTTTATAAGTTTTTATTGATTGTTAAAGTAAAACTAATTATTTTAATTTGTTAACTTTTTGTTGAACTTTATAATTTTTTAAATTAAAAATTTTTTGGTTTGTACATATGTATGTACATCAGGTTTTAGTTTAAGTTTTTCCTTTCTTAAGAAGGATTTTCTTACAATACAAATTTGCTGTGATCGATAATTATTGATTGAAGAAGACATGAAAAATAATAATCAAATCTTTAGCTGGGGGACAACTAGCTCTTTCGTAGTCGCTACACTACATCATCAGCACTCACTGGGATTTTGAACTCGGGTCATGACGTATCATGACCTACTGCTTTAACCTATCTATATTCATCTCATATTGAGTCACATATGCATTTTTGCAACTTCTAATGCCAACATATGGTGTTGGCATTAGAAGTTAGATTGCAAACTTTTGCTGTATAACGCGATCCTAAAGCCAATAAGGTGCTATGGAATTCAACTATGGGGCACCGCCTCCGCATCGAATATTGGAAAAATTCAAAGGCGTCAAAACAGCGTTCTACGTACGATTACAGCAGCCCCATGGTATATAAAAAATTCTCGAATTCACAAGGACCTAAACGTACCTTTAGTAAAAGATGAATTTGCCAAATATGCTGGAAGGTACATATATAACCAAACTTGAAATCCACCCAAATCCACTTGCTCGAGACATCCTTACCTTTGGTGGTCACACACGATTAAAAAGAAGGGACACCCTGGCTTCCATTCGGGAGCATAACAGATGATGTCCTGTGGCACGGTATTCTGATACATTCGCTGAATCATAATTTTTTGTCTAGCATTGGCTGGACTTAAAGAAAATTTTTTAGTTATTAAGATTTGAATAATTGTTGTTAGTTCTTCTTGAAGATTCAACAAATAAATAAAAATTGATAAAAAAAAAAAGTTTATTTATTTATTTATTTTTTTTTTTTATTTATTTATTATGCTAATTCAAACCCATGGAGCATAATCCCTTACAGGCAGATACTATATATACATGCATATGTACGAATATATAAAGAATATTATAAAAATTTATAAAATTAGGAAAAATGGCTAATTACTAGAATTTAATTTTAAGTTGATATTATGGTACGTTTCCATATAGGTAAATTGGGCTAAATCATTTCATTTGCCCAAATTAAGTAATTTGCGATGTGATTTCCCATATATTGCTCATATAATCAAATTATCTCAAATGACTTAATTTGTTTCAAATTAAGTCGAAATTTGTCTGTGCAACACTGTGCGGCTATTATTCTTATAAATACAACACTGGGGCATTCATTATTGGTGAGTTACAGTTCGAAAAAGCGACATTTAATTACAAATCAAAATGACTGATTTATTTTTTTTTTATTTTTTATTTTTTTTTTATTGGACCAGTACTCAGGGGATGACCCCTACATATGCAGTGCATTGTACCAGAACTAGGAAAATAGGTTTTGAGGAGGGGGAAAGAGGGAGTAGTGTTTGTGAACATTTGACTTGAACCTTTCAACGTTATAACAGACAGGAAACACGTCTGCAGGCAAATTATTCCACAGACGAAGCGTTCGGCTGAAAAACGAATTTTCTCTGTAATGCGTAGTGCGATTCCCCGGGCGATCGACCACAATTGGATGAGCTCTGGACGATGAGCGCGTGCTACGTAAAAATGTGCGAGTTTCGGGAACAAGATCCCTAATCTGGTCCGAGCAAAATCCATTGTAGTAACGATAGAACTGATTTATTTGTTTATGAAGTTGAATTTAATAAAAACTCAATGTTATTTTCCGTTTTTATACGTTTTGTTTCTTTTTTTTTATTTTGTTATTTTTCTTTATTAAAAGTATGAAATAAAGTATTTATATTTGTCTATTCAATGCCAATAAACAGAATAAAGAATATGAAACTATTTTGTTTGTTTGCGAACTAGGTTCTCTAGGTTTAATAGGCTGCCAGCTGTTGAAATGCCAGCACACTTGGCTCCAATCTGGTACCGTTGTGTTAATTAGATTCTTTAAAGTAATGGAAAATATACAAATTGCTTCCGAGAACTTGTAGATGGCGATAGCGTCTTCATTAAGCATCTATCTAAAAGAGGTTTCGTATTCCTTTAGTAAGGAAGGTTCATTTGTATGCAAGTCACAACTGGCTAGTACTCTGAAGAACGCACCCACAACTACAGCCTGATATACAAATTGCTTACAGCAGTTGTAAATTTTAGTAACAAGTACTACTCGTGGGTCCTCAGGTTCATTTTATCTGTATTGGCAACAATCAGACTTACAAATGGGGAAATCAGTGCTATATTTACTTCGGCACAAGCGACGAAAACATGAAAGTCAAGCTGCACTCTACATGTTTGATTTCTAGGATTCTTGCGGTTTGGATACCCTTCCATGTTTAAGCTAATTTAAGAGGAGTGCGTATCTAATTAAACAACATAAACGTCAAATTGATTTCGAAAATTCGAACACAGTGGAAACACTTCGATATGATTTCTTCAAATCAACTTAATCCCTACAGAAATCGAGACTACTCCTTACATGCGTGCAAAGAGTACTCCACAAAGGACCAGGACTAGTCCAAAAGTAATCCAAATATATGGGAAAAACATGCTCCATTTTACATTACAATGTCCTAGGAGAGGACCATGTAATCCAAAAAAACATTACATCAGACTAATCCAAAAACTAGTTCAAGTAACTACTCCACAAATTATTAACAGAGGGTTACTTCATGCCACTACTCCATGGATTACCACAGAAAACTAGTTTGGAAACCATTTTTAAATTACTCTGATGTGAGTACTCTATGGAACACAAGAGACTACTTTGAAAACTATAATTTTGTAAAATTTTTTAGAGCACTTTTGGGGTGCAACAAAAAAATCAAATCAAATATAATCACAAAATTTTTCGTATAAATTTTTTCTTCATTTGTTAAAAGACTATTATAAACAAAAACAACATAAAAATATAAATAAATAATTGCAAACATAACAATTGAATTCATAGAATATACCTGGACTTACGGACTTACTAGTAACCCAAACCTTGAAATTCTTCCAAGATTAAGAACAATAACTAGGGCTCCATAGTTTGTGAATAATAAAAATATTCATCGTGACCTTAACATATCCATGGTTAAAGATGAAATTAATAAATCCTGTGCTAGATATTTATTTATTAATAATAAAAAAAGTCATTCGGCTTGTCAGAAAACACACTAAACAAAACATGGCGTAACAGTATTACCATAGTTGTATTTTTTTAATAATGTGTTGCGAGTATTGTAAAATATCTTTTTTTTAGTTATCATGGTCCATGTTTGCATTACATCGTAACTACTCCTTTTTATATAAAACGGATCATGTACTCCAATAATTTCTGCAGGGATTTGCTTATAATGGAAACGTACTATTACGTTTAACAACATTTAAATTCTTCGGGAAGTCAATTACGTATAGTCCATTAAAACAACTACATTATCTACGGAAGGGATCTGCATTTGCATAACTCCGACAGTTATACTTTGTGGCAACAGTGGTATAAATAAAAACGCTGAGGAATTGTAAATACCCAGAACATTTCGTACTTAGGAAAAGCAATCCGCCTTCAGCTTTATATTCATAAAGAGCAGTGTAGATATAAAGCTGAATGTTTAAATATATCGTTCAAAGATTTTTAAGTTTGTCGATTATTAGGTTAGCGCCTATGAATTGTCGACATACTCCTATAGGCAGCTAGATAACGCATAACAGAATTTTTAGAGTAGAATTTAATATAGAACGTTAAAAATTGTATATCATACTCATTCGAATTTATTTTCAGGTATTATAATGGTAAGGAACGTACTGTTTGCTATATGGTCTGGCCGGATGGTCGTTATCCTACGTCTATGTTAGATTATTGGTAAGTAATTGAACTAACTAAATACATTCTGTACAAAGCACAAAAGCACAACCACACACATACTTTTACATACCTATGTATATGCTTCTACAAAAAACGCCAAATAAAGCTCTAAACACTTAGACGACAGCAAACTTCAGAAGCACAAATGAAGTTAGCTTCAAATGCTGCCGTATCATCAGCGACACAATTATTTTAAAGACAGCAGCAGCACTATGAGTATTTAAACAATGCAAATTTCAGGGGTGCCAGATATATATTTTACATAAATAAAATTAAAATTATTGACTAAAAACATAATAATATCACGTAAAACTGTAAAAACTAATCAATTTATTTGTTTATTTTATTTGTGTGACGTTTATTTATATTGAATATTTCAAAAAAATTTTAGTTCTTATTGCTGCCAATATATTTTTATATTGGCAGCACTGCATTTACTGGTTGCTGCTTACAAAAATAGAAATTAGTCTAAGTTGGCAGCAGTAGCAAATGCTGTTGTGAAGTCGTGCTGCTGTGATGTCGTTAAAATAATCGTTTTCATCTAAAACATGTATTCTATTTTTGACAGATTGCTGTTTGCTGTCTGCTGTCGTCTATGTGTTTAAAGCTTAAGACTATAGTTTTATGTTTTATAATCCTTTTAGCTACAATATCATAATATTGGTCATAACTTATGGCATACCCATGGTTGTAATGCTGATCTGTTATACACTTATGGGACGTGTTCTCTGGGGTAGTCGTTCGATTGGTGAAACTACCGAAAGACAAATGGAAACAATGAAATCGAAACGAAAAGTTGTTCGTATGTTTATAGCGATTGTATCGATATTTGCTATATGTTGGCTACCCTATCATATGTTCTTTATTTACGCTTATCACAATAATCAAGTGACATCGGCAAAATATGTGCAACATATGTATTTAGGTTTCTACTGGCTGGCCATGTCAAATGCCATGGTGAATCCAATCATTTATTATTGGATGAATAAAAGGTAAATTGCTGAATTGTTAATATTAATGGAACATTAAAGTACTGGAACTTTTACAGATTTCGTATGTATTTCCAAAAAGCCATATGCTGTTGCTATTGGAACAAGTTGGCAAATAAATTCAGTTCACCGCGAAGTCACTTAACGTTGAACAAACATTCATCAAATAATGTGATAAGAGGTTTGTAAATACGATATTTAATATATTTTTTAGATTATTTAAGTTAATTTCAATAACTCAGCGATTTTAAAAAGCATATTAGAATCCATTAAAACAGCGAATTTTTAGAACACGTAAAACACGTTCCAGCAGAAATCTTCAGAAAATTATAAAATTTATTTTTCCAAAAAAAAACCAATTTTAACTATTAATTATTATTAAAAAATTATAAATAGCTTGCTTTCTATGTTTCCCAGCTATCTTTATGTCGACATTTCATAGGAACTACCCTAATCATCAGTACACTTTAGAAATTTTTGAAAGATATTCTCAAAAATTCAACTTTATATCCTAACAATCCAAATAAATTGCTGAGAATTTAAAAAGAAAAATGCTCTAATAATACCCGTCAAAACACAAAAAACAAGCTTTTCTATTTATAGAAAGCAAGCTATTTATAATTTTTTATTGGTATAAATGTTAGAAGCTTGAATAGCGAATAAAAAACTTAATTGTTTGAATTTTTGTTCTCTGCTTTTCGATACTTTCAAAAAACAAATCGTAGCAACCAAAGGTTGTTCATTTGTTTGAAAGGTGTAAAGAAATGTTAGAGAGTTTATAAATAGAAAAGCTTGTAAGTTCACAGCAATTTATTTGGATTGTTGGAATATAAAGTTGAATGTTTAAGAATATCTTTCAAAAATTTCCAAAGTCTACTGATGATTAGGGTAGTTCCTATGAAATGTCGACATATAGATAGCTGGGAAACATAGGAAGCAAGCTATTTATAAGTTTTTATTGGTATAAATGTTAGAAGCTTGAATAGCGAATAAAAAACTTAATTAATTATTATTAACACAAAACGAAGGCCTCTGTACTCTGTAAAATGTACTTTTATAAAAATTACTTTTATAAATGGCACTTTAATAAAAGGTTCTTTTATAAATGTTACTTTTATAAAAAATTTCTTTTGTAAAAGGTACTTTTATAAAAAGTTCTTTTCTAAAAGGTACTTAAATAAAAGGTGCTTTTAAAAAGGTACTTTTATAAAAGGTGCTTTTGTAAAAGGTACTTTTATAAGAGATACTTTCGTAAACGGTACTTTTATATAAGGTACTTTTATAAAAATTACTTTTATAAAAGGTACTTTTTTATGAAAGGTTGTTTTATAAAAGGTATTTCTTTTAAAAAGTATTTCTTATAAAAGTTACTTTTATAAAAGGAACGTTTATGAAAGGTATTGTCATGAAAGTTATTGTTATGAAAGGTACGGTTTACACAGCTAGCGTTTTACCGAAAACACTTTTATTAAGCTTTATCTTTTTGCAAAATATACTTTTTAAAAGGAATTTGTTTTTTATCAAGGTGGTGCAAAAGTAATCCTTTTATCAGAAAATGCTATAAATTTTGAAATTGGCCCCTAATGTCAGTTTTGTTTTGACATTTGTGTAGTAAACACATGCGAAACACACGTTAATAAACAAAGAACGCGGAATATTGGTGACTATTTATTTGACCCCAAGAGGAAGATGATTTTTCATCATAAATAATCATGAGTGATGAGGCCCATTTCCATCTTAGCAGGTACGTAAATAGACAAAATTTACGCTTCTGGTGCACTGATAATTCGCGAGCCATTACACCCGCTCAAAGTCACTGTATGGTGTGCTGTTTTCGCTGGAGGAGTCATCGGACCTTTTTTCTTCGAAGACGTCAAGACGTCGCGGGCCAAACGGTTATTGTGAATGGTGAGCGCTACACAGCAATGATTAACGAGTTATTTTTGCCGCAACTTTATGAATTGGGATTGGAAAATATGTAGTGTGCTACGGCACACACTGCACGTGCCACAACCGATATGGTGACGAATGCATTTCCCGGGCGCCTAATCTCCCGTGTTGGCGTTTGCACTGGCCAGCAAGATCGCCTGATTTGACCGCTGCAGACTTCTTTTTGTGGGGCTTTCTGAAGTCCCGTGTTTATGTCAACAAGCCTCAGGCTCTTGCAGCTTTTAAAGACAATATCCATCAAGAATGTGAGGACCTATCGCCGGAAGTTTTCGCCAATGTGATGGAAAATGCTATAAAAAGGGCTCAAATGGCAATCAACTGTGGCGGCGGCCATTTACATGACATCATATTCTCTACTTGATGTAAAAAAATTAAAAGACCAAATAAAAATAATCCACAGGAAGAATTAAAGTTTTTAATTTTTTTTTTTTAAATTACAGTCAAAAAACATCGGAAGGTTATTTTTGCGCCACCCTGTATATGCATATATACGTGCTTCAATAAACTAGATTTCATAAAAGTACTTTTTTAAAGGATATTATTGATAAAAAGTAATTTTTAGAAAATGTATTTTTGTGAAAGTGACTTTCATAAAAGGTACTTTTTGTAAATTTAACTTTTTGCAGAAAACTATACTTTTATTAAAATGTGCCTTTTTTGAAAGAATGTGATTTTTGTTTAACGATTTTATTTGGTTAAAAAATTTATTAGTTTTTATAAAAGGTACTTTTTATAAAAAGTACTTTTTATAAAAGTTGATTTTTATAAAAGGCAACTTCAATAAAAGGTGCTTATAATTATAAAATATACTTGTTATAGCAGCCGCTTTTATTGAAAGGCAACTTATACAAACATTTATTTAGAAAATATATTTTCCCTATTTTGCCTTTTCATTTACAGTCGAACGCAGACCGTATTGGAAAAGAAGCACGATTGAAACTCAAATACAAGTGGCAACCTCATCACTGCGTGAACGTCAAGCGAATCACTTGGGCACAACGTGTAATCTAATACGGCACGAAAGTGTGCCCAACAAACACAGACTCTACAGCGAAGACTCTCCTCTGTGTATTTCAATACAGAATGGCAGCGAAAAACATAAAGTTAAAATCAAATACATCTCATGTGATGAAGACAATAATCCCATTGAATCATAAACAAATATTATTTTTAATTTTCTTACTTTGTGGTCAAGAATTTGTAAATACATTATATTGTAAGACTTTTATAAAAAAAAAAAGAAAATTGTTGTGGCAATAAAATTACATCGAAATTGCTGATTTCAAAAAGAAAAAAAAAAAACGAAAAGAATGTAAACGAAAGGTTTCTGCAAAATTTTTTGTTATTGCAGTAGATGTATATTTTAAAAAAAACAGATAAATAAAATGTTTTTCAAATGAAATGTTTTAACTGATATACAATCCTTTTTAATTCAAGCCTACGTATTTTTTCTTGCATACAACAATATCAAGAAATTTTAGTTCAAGTTTAAGTTAAATTATACTTCTAAGAAGATATGTATAGCAGTTGCAATGTTAATTTAAGGCATATGTTTTAATTATAATTATAATGAAAAAAAATGTAAATATTTATACAAAATATTTAAAAGGTAGATGATAAGAAAATGAGTCCTTTAGTCTGTTTATAAAAGAAATTAATATTAATACACTTATTTTTTGCAAACTAAACTCAAAGTGTTTTTTTTTTTATATATGTAACTAGAATGAAATAAATTTTTCAGTTTTCAGCTGCAAAAGTAACATTCCATTTAAAGATCAAGATTTTCAAGATTACAAAAATAAATTCACTGATATTCACCTTTTTTGTCTTTCGTTTCCTTTGCGTAAATTTGTCAAAAACACATAGACTTCCTTCCTTCCTTCCTTCCTTCCTTCCTTCCTTCCTTCCTTCCTTCCTTCCTTCCTTCCTTCCTTCCTTCCTTCCTTCCTTCCTTCCTTCCTTCCTTCCTTCCTTCTGCCACTACCTATTAAAGCTGCCTTGATATGGAATCATTTATTTATAAAATTTATAATTGTATTTAGTTTTAAATAAGTTTGAAAAATAAGAGGTTGTGAAAAATGTTTTGAAACTTAAGATTTTTTCCACCCAACCTAGTATTAACTTTCGACAATTCAAATGCAATGACAAGAAGTAAGTACACTCTCAGCAAATAAATGTAGCCCTTCAAGACTGTGCGTATCATTAGTGCTTTATACACTATGAAGTTATAGTAGGGCCACTAACTGCTAACAAAGTAAGATTTTTTAAAACAAGATTCTAAATAACACAACAAGTTGGAAAAGATAAGACATTTACATAATTATTTGCATTTGGTGTGAACTTTATAGAAAAGATTCCATAAATGATGCACACTTCAAGCTCCGTTATTATTATTGCTTCAAATGCATTCTCACCATTTGAATGGCCTTAAATAAATCACTTCTTCAGATTAATTTTGATTTGTGGGTAACGATGAGATTGACGATGGACTTTCGCATTTGTTCCGTTTGTTGCTTTTCAAATAGTTAACTTATATCAATGATGCACCGCAATTAAGCTCATTTCTATTTTATAATTCGCAATTGCTTGTAATTACGGCCTGTTGTAAGGCGATTTGTATTGTGTTGTATTGTATTTGTAACAATACAGTTGCAAATAAATTTGCAAAGTATAGGTTGCACAGCATGGGCAGAGCAACGTAGACCTTATGCCCACGATGGTATTAACAGTAATTTTTTGCTGCGCTGTGACTACCTTTACCTATGCCTTCGGATAAAAAGTTGCCACATGGTTAACAACGAAATACCTCAAAAAAAAAAAAAAAACTGTAAACTAACATGCAAGGTGCATTAACGTATACACGGTGGCAGCACTACGGCATGTGACAATTTTTTGCTACTGGCAATACAGTAAGCTATTTACGTCAAATGTATTGTTTACATTTTTGAAAGTGAATTTAGTGTTTTATTCTGAATTAGCCATTTAAAAATTATTTCGTGAACGTAGAAATAATTCAAATAAATATAATTTCTAATTATGAAAAGGTACATTCATAGTTTATAATTGTAAAAATAGTTACAAATATTTTTGATAAACTTAGCTTACGAGATGCCTGTTTTTGTTGTATTGTTGTAATTTTGCTCTAGTGCTGCCACCGTGTATACGTTTATGCACCTTGCTAACATGATATAAAAAATACAAGGCAAAGGGTGGTTAAATTTCAAGGGCCGATGTTGATTTTGAATAAAACACAAACTATTTAGGAAATTATTGTAATTTTATTTTATTATGATATATTGGTACTACTCAATTATGTATGGAACAAAATATCGGCCAAATGGGCGCCGCGGCCACGGCGCCACACCTCCATCCGATGGTCCAAATTTTCGATGACCCTGTGGCATAATGGAGGTTCTATGCCGTTAATGTGCCGAATTATCTCATCCTTTAGCTGTCGAATTGTTGCTAGCTTATCGATGTACACCTTTTCTTTCAAATAACCCCAAAGAAAAAGGTCCAACGGTGTCAAATCACATGATCTTGGCGGCCAATTGACATCGCCATTACGTGAGATAACACGGCCATTGAATTTGTTGCGCAAAAGAGCAATTGTTTCGTTAGCTGTGTGGCAAGTGGCACCGTCCTGCTGAAACCACATATCGTCTACATCCATATCTTCCAATTCGGGCCATAAAAAGTTCGTTATCATCTCACGATAGCGAACACCATTCACAGTAACTGCCTGACCGGCCTCATTTTGGAAAAAATACGGCCCGATGATGCCGCCAGCACATAAACCGCACCAAACAGTCACTCTTTGTGGGTGCATTGGTTTTTCAACAGTCACTCTTGGATTCTCATTCGCCCAAATGCGGCAATTCTGTTTATTGACGAATCCACTGAGGTGAAAATGTGCCTCATCACTGAAGATGATTTTCTTCGAAAATTGATCATCAGTTTCATAATAAGTCTGGATAACTTTAACACGTTGTTGGATTGTGTATCTTTCCATGGTTCAAATTGAGTAAGTCTGAAATAGAGAAATGTCAAATAAAATTCGGAAAAAAAACTTGGCGTTTAGGTGTGGTTCACATTCAACATCGGCCCTTGAAATTTAACCACCCGATAGTTTCATTCTCTTTTTATTATTTGTAACAAGGATTTTTGAAGTTTATTTTTTAGAGAGAAATATAAAAAGGCGTTGCCACACAGTTGAATAAGGGAATTTACTCCTAGAATGGATTTTTTCTGAAATGTGTAGTGCATTGTTAATATTAGAAAAAGCTAGAAATAATAAGCTGATGTAAGTAGGTATCTGCAGTTTCAAACACAACTTCAACCAAATTGCAAACAAGGGAATATATAAACTAATACGGTAGCACAATGTTATGGAAAATGTCACAATTTGATTGTTAAGGAAAATTGAGAGAATAAAACTACCTTGTATTTTTTATATCATGGTAAACTAATACAGTTAGTTGGGGCAGACAGTTAACCGATGAGAGTGCGACGCAAAACCCCAAACAACAACGATAAGCGCTTAAAAAATAATTACGGTGACGCAAGAGCTGTTCCCCAGCCCAGAACTGCTTTACGACTGAAAACAATTTGTATTTTGGTTTCCTCCACGGTGCATTAACCAGGTGGCATCACTAGCGCAGGTGACAATTTTTTATTTAAAACGACCGGTAGTGCCAAAAGTTGTTTATATTTACACAAATTGAAGTGAAAAAATAATGATATTTTATTCGTGCAAAAAAAAAAAGAAAGAAAAAGTGCAAGAAACACAATAAAGAAGTTTTCAAATATAATTTAATTGCGTAGAAGCTGTTTATGTTTATGCACAGTGAAGTGAAAAATAATATTTTAAACAATTTGAAAAAGTGCAAAAGAAACAATAAAATAAGATTTCAAAAATATTTTAATTTCGAAAACATCGAATAAAAAATTTACATAGGTATTAATTTTATTCTGATGAAATTTCAATTGTGGCTGCCATTTGATATATGTACATAGTTTTAATAGATATTAAAAAATAAGTAATAATTTTAATATGGAAATAAATGAATTGATTACCCAAAAACTTATTGAAGAAATGAAAAAGCCAGGAAGAGAGTATATGCACTATATAATGTGTAAAAATAACCCATTGCTCCTGTTTGCTTTAAAAGACTTTTCTGCAACTCTTTTGAATTTTTTTTATATATGTATATGTACTTAACTAATAATAATAATGCTTTATGTATTTCAATGTCCAAAAGCAAACGCAGTTTTCTTTTTTCCATTATTATCACACAATATTTACTAATAATTGAGAATATGTAAAATATGTGAGGAAAATAAACCAAAATAATAACAAGCAGTACTACCACCTTGTAAAACTAATAGATTTTGTTTACATATGGCAGCTCTTATTTTCCTAAACATTTTTTTGCAATGGGTGAATCGTGTTGCAGAAAACTCTCAGTAAACAAATATTTATCCGGACAAAAATTTTGTTCGGAAACAATGGGTGAATCCAGCTTAATTCTGCCACTACCTATTACTGCCCGTCTATATTAGACATAAAAAGCTGTTAAGACATAATGTTAAAATATACCTTTGATGATCCGATTGTTACCTGGTGGAGCACACATGTGTCTTGATTTTTCATTGCTTTAACTCCGTGAACCAAAAAAATATTTTTATTGCAAAATTTGCTGTCGAAAATACGATTTTGAAGTTTTTTTTGGCATTTTTTCTTTTAACTTGAAACTATTTTTACTTTTTTCATATAAAAATGTCCGTTTCTGTTAAGACAGAGCTTTTAAGACAGAAGTCTTAACAGCCAAGACGGCTAGAAAACAGTAACATTTGCAGTCTAAACTTGACAGTAACAGTATTTTCATGTTCCTGTTAGTGTTTTCATGTCGGGTGTGGACAGGCCTTTAAAGCTGCCTTGGATTTCAGCAATTTTTTAAGTCGCTTTTATTAAAAAAAATATATTGGTAAACAATTATAAATAGCTTGTTTTCTATGTTTTTCAGCTATCTATATGTCGACATTTCATAGGAGCTACCGTAATCATCAGTAGACTTTGGAAATTTTTGAAAGAAACTCTCAAACATTCAACTTTATATCCTCACAATCTAAATAAATTGTTGAGAATTTAAAAAGAAAAATGCTCTAATAATACATGTCAAAACACAAAAAACAAGCTTTTTCATTTATACACGTCCCTAACATTTCTTTAAACTTTTCCAATGAAATGTCGTCATATAGATTGCTGAAAAACATAGAAAACAAGCTATTTATAATTTTTTATTGGTATCAATGTTAGAAGCTAAAATAGAGAATAAAAAGCTCAATTGTTTATATTGGTAAACTCTGAAATGTATTTTAATTTGTCAACAATTAGTTCAAATTTCATTGCCAAAATAACAATAAATTTTAATTTCTATCAAGATAAATGTCTCAAGGTGTGTTACTAACTTAAGAAAATTGTAAATATCTGATGTCTTTAAGCTTTACAGGTCCTTCAACAGCTGCAGCGATTAGCAATCGTCAAGATGTGAGTGATTTTGAAACCGCTATTGCAGCTTGTGGTTTTGGTTGTTTCAATGTATATCTTGTTTTTGCTTCGCTGTTCGCAGCAACTTCAGTACTTTTTACATCATCTTCATTATCTTTCATATTGCCAACAATTGTGGAATGTGATTTGAAACTGGGATTGATGGACAAAGGCTATTTGAATGCCATAAGTTTTGCTGGTAAGTGTAAGTAAGTTTTCAAACGCTTGTTTAATCAAAGAAATATGTATATTTGAGAAGGTATGATTACCTCGGCTGTACTATGGGGCTACATAGCCGACACAATGGGACGGAAAATAGTTTTGGCATATGCTTTACTTTTGGATGGAATAGTTGTTTTGTGCTCGGCCTTAAGTCAAACTTTTTATCAACTTTTGGTATTTAAATTTTTTGATGGTTTCTTGTAAGTGTAAATACAAACTACAAAACGAGTATTGAAAAAGTATACAAAACTCTGAATGTCTGTCTAGAATATCTGGTCCTTTTGCTGTGGTCATGTCATATACTTCGGAATTCCATGGCCGGAAGCATCGTGCTACTCTTATGATGATTTTGGGAACAAATTTATCTATTGCAGCACTTGTACTCCCCATCTTGGCCATTTGCCTGCTGTCTCATCAAATTTCTTTGCAAATATCAATTTTTACAAGTGAGTTTAGTTGATATTTAAAATAATATTATTAGCTCTTAAAATTTTTAATTTTCTTAGTACACACTTGGCATACATATTTACTGGCTACAGCAGCTGTGCCACTTATTGGTGGAATTTTATACATATCTCTACCCGAAAGCCCTAAATATCTCATGTCACAGGGTCGTAATGATGAAGCACTAGCATGCTTACGCACGATTTATGCCATTAACTATAAAAAACAAGGAAGTGACTATCCAGTAAGTGAAAATTATCATTAAGAATTAGTAAGTAAGAATAGGTCTGCTTTTAAAGTAAGATACGTAGGCTTGTGAATACCGTTTATAGTTCTGGGTAACAATGTTAAATCGATTAGCGCGGCTTAAACCCAAACTAACCAGCTTTTATTTAGCGTTCTTACTTTTAGTTCAATCGCTGTTAAGCTTTTATTTCATTCTATATGAAACAATTATATCCTCAGTAGGTAATTTATAAACGCGACTGCACTTAATTGTTTTATCATTCAGGCATGTTCTGAGAAATGCGCGATCTGAAACCGCAAAGCGTTCTGAAAAACGCTTAACGCAATTTTAGGGGTACTAAGGAAAGCGCGTTTTACTGGTGTTTCGGAGCTTTTTCCGAAAAAATACAATATGTGTTTTACATACGGATATATCTATTTAGTAGTCATATTTCACAACAAATAGAGACATTTTTTAAATTGGTATTTTTAATTGAAAATGTGTAAAATTCTTTCAATTTTTTATTCAAGTAAAAAGAAAACATATTAAATTTTAATTGTGAATAATTTTATTGCCTTTTGCAAGTTCAGTTTTAGCAAATTCAATCAGTTCACTTCAATATACACATGCGAGTTGAAGTCGCAAATTTTAAGCGAAATGCGTCTTCCAGAACACTTATTTGACGATTTCAAATCGTAAAACCATATTTCCTGCGTTATACGTTTCTCAGAACACCTATTTGCCGTTTTCAAATCGAAAACGCTAAATTTAAGCGATATACGTTTCTCAGAACATGCCTGATTATCAGGCTTATGCTAACACTGCGTCTAAAACCTTGTTCTTTTTTGTTATCTTGAACCAGTACTCATGCAATGATTTGTAAAAGAACTAAGAATATATGTTGTGAGGAGGGGGAAAGAGGGAATAGTAAGTTGAAGGCCGACTTCCTAAATGCAAGTTGCAATACATATTTACAATGCATAAACTTCGTAAAAGCATACGTAAACATTCTGGCAACGTCCAATGTTCCTAATCGCTTGGCAACTCATTTTAATGAGTATCAGCTGTCAGAATCGCGCATCATTTTTATGTTTTATGCAAAGATTTTTGTTTTTGATCTCTTTTTTTCTCGGGATTTTTATTATTCTTAATAAACATCATCTCTTCTCTTTTCCTTTTTTAATAAGTTTCTTTAGCAAATCAATATTTTTTGAAGGTGTAGCCTGAGATAATTCCTCAGCACTTGTCAACAAAATGGATAAATAATTTTCTGTTACCTCCATTTTTCCAAAAAAAAAAAAAAAAAATTATAAAATTTTCTAAAATGTGCTTGACATTTGTTTTATGTATGAGTTGCATAGCGACGTGCCTAATTGCCGATAAAATGCAAAAAATTTCTCTGCAACGCAAGGTTGTACTTAAGACATGTTAAGCAGTGCACACGCATTTTTTTAAATTATGCATTGCAACTTGCGACCCTTCAGTGAGTCAATAAACTATGAGGCACCGGCCAAACATAAGAGTTGTATTCCTGCGATTAATATCAGAGAAAAAGTTAGCAGAATGAAAAATTAATATCTTCATGCTCACCGCAATATCGCGTAAGGGGTGTAAGGAGTATTTTTGTTAATGTTATAAGAATTCATAAATCATTGAAAGACTAGAAGAAACCACTTCTCTGCGATCAACAGAAACTTAAGTGAATTTTGTGGAATATTATATGTGAATATTTTGTTGAAATAATGACTTCAACATTTGTTCATTACGCAGTACTTAAATACTTCACAACTTTGTTTACACTTAATACCACTGTGTATTAACATACTAGACTTGTTTACTTTTTTGACTTATTGACCGTTTATGTTTAAAAATAAACTTTGACTATGGCGAACAGCTGCATGCTATTTATACTTCATTATTACCTTCTACATTGTGCACATATGCACTCACACATATGCTTGCCAAACCATAGGAATGCAACAACAAACGATAAGAAAACCAATAACTTGGAATTTCACATTCTTTATATCATACATGTTCGTGTATTATGTTTATAGTTTTATGTTGTTTGTGTGGATGTGTGGATGTGCGTGTTAATTTATAATAGCTCGTTAGCCTTCTAGTCAACGAGATTTCCAGACTCAAGTCTACAAATATAATAAGAATATAACAACGGCAAACTATAAGAACACAGCAACAACAATAAAATCAATGGGCGTTGGATTTCCCTGGAATTATGCGTTGTTGAGATCATATATACTTGTTTGTTTGTGTATTATGTGTTTGGCTTTATGTTGTATGCGTGGATGTCGGTGTACATTTATAACAATCATGCTCGCACTTTGGGCTAGATGTGATAAAAATTCATAACCATATCTATTTTAGTATGATATTCTGGATCTAAATGAACTATCTTTTCTAACGATGTCCTTAAGAAGCAGTTTACAATCTAAATTTTCCTGTTTATACAAATTTCAGATAACCAAACTACTTGATGAGGATCCCGTAAAAACAAAAAATCACCTTATACGCAATAGTGCAGAGTATAAGACAAACCATAATACCTTAGCTGATAAACGTCACCATGCCAAGGAACAATTTGTTGGGGGTCTGCATCAGTTACGACCCATGTTTTCGAAACTCTACTTCAAGCAATCTTTACATGTCTACACCATGTATTTTTGTATAATTTTTAGGTAAAAAGTCTGTCTAAAACAACTAAAGCTTTAAAAGTAAATTTTAGTTTTGTTAATCAAGTCTTAATACAATACGTTTATGGCTGCCTACAATCTTTGTCACCTTTACGGAACTTGAGGCTAAAAATGTAACTTATTGTGATATGTGCACAGTTTTCGAACATAATATACAAAACAAGTTAAATACATTAAGTTGTGTTTGGGTAAGTTCTTAGCAACATATTTTGAGTTAAGCTGCATAATTTGTTTTGTCGTATTTTGTCACATCCTGTCTAGGTCTATCCAGGTGCCAGTGCCTATATTGATAGTTTGGTGGTGGCGTTCATCACATTCATATTCAGCATTATCAACATATTTGTGGTAAATAAGGTGAACACTAATGTGATCTTAAGTAAGTGGCACTTAAAGAAATACATGCCCACCGAAATTTTAATATTTATATGGTATTAAAAGTTTTCAGAAAATACATTAATATTATAAAATACACTATTAGTTTTAAAGTTTCAAAGCAAGATATTTACCATTTTTATTTGCTTGATTCGATAGATTAAAAGAAGTTCTTTTTGTAATTCGTGCTTCTCTAAATCTTGTTTTGAGGAGTTGCAGAACAAAACGAACTTTTTTTATGTATTGATGTATTATTATTAAGTATAACGAATATGTGTATACATGGAAAATTAAAAAAGTCCTAACATGTTTAAGCTAGCAACGCATTTAATGAGACTTTATTATTATACGAGTACGCATTACTGATTCATTAAAAATAATAATGATCTTGGTTAATTGCGTTGCCAATGCATTTGATTGTATAAGACAATTTGTATGTATACAGCGAATGTAATTGAAGCTTTTCAACAATGATATACATATATATTAAATAAATACGTATGATTTGAGTTAATGCTTAAAACTTCGTTCGTGCACTTAACTGTGGGATTTTGAGTGATATTTTGCTTTTTATAAAAAATGGCATTTAAGAGAAAACTACTCATATGTACACTTATTTAAAAGGCATCAAATAAAATTTATTGATGCACTTATCTGTAATGCACTTATGTGTGATATCCTATTCACGAACTGGGCATACATATAAAAAGGCAGCTGTGTTTTTTTAATAATGTCACTTAGATGCTTAGGTCTACTTCAACAGGATTGAGACCCAGTTTTGATCTTTTTAACACGCTTATAGTAATATCACTTATATGTATGTTTGTTTGTAACTCGCAAAATCCCATATAAGTGGCGATTATAGGTATAGCGAATTCATAACAGGTATATGCAAGAGCAATAAATACAACACTACAAAAAATTAATCATTTTCAAATGTAAATGGAAAAATATAAACACCAAAAAGGAATTCAAAAAATATGATAAAAAAATTTACAAGAAAAAATAAACTTTTAATTATTTCGTGAAACTTTTAATTATTTCATGACAATTAAAGTCTCAGATCATAGAGCTCGGAAAGGTGAAAATGGCCAACCAGAATGCGGAGGATTCTGGATAATAGCTAACTTAAAAAATTGTTTCAAAGCTTATTTTAAATTATTAAAATTTTTGCAGCTTAATAATTTAACATAAAAGAAGATCAAATAATATTAGGATAAAATTCAAAGCTTATTTTTCAAATTTCTTTTAAAAAAAATTTACAATAAAAAAAAAACTTAATTATTTTGTGAAAATTTTAATTATTTCGTGAAACTAAAAGTCTCAGATGATAGAGCTTGAAAAGGTAAAAATTGCCAGTCAGATTGGGGCTGCCACCATCAGATTGCTCAATAGGTGATTTTACCGAAATTGTTCCCGCATAATAAAACTTTTTGTCTAGCATTGGCCGTCTTAAGTCCGGCCACATTTTTTAATTTTAAATTTAGTATTAAGATTTGAATACTTATTGTTAGTTCATTTTGAAGATTCAATAAATAAAAAATGCTTAAAAAAAAGATTGGGGAGAATTCTGGATGATACCTGGCGCTCCAGCTACAATATATAATTAAAAAAATTGTTTTAATTTGTTTTTTTTTTTCAATTTGTTTTAATTATGCCATTGACATCTGAAAAAGATTAATATTAAAAAAAAGTTATCAGCTGCGCTGTCAATTTCACCTGTTATGAATTCGCATTGTATACAACATTGTATATAAAGTGTTGCTGCTTCCCTTTCGGGAAGGAGGGGCGGGGGAGTTTATGGGGATTCACGAAGCCGATTTTGGGAATTCTGAAACAAATTTGGAATCACTTTACCAACCTGTTTACAACCAGTTTTGCATATATGGTGCGCATTTTTGCCATGGAACATAATACATCTGAGCTCTTAAACAAAAATTGAAGTTGCCGTATTACTACTAAGGAACTTTGGGAACTCGTAAAAAACTCAGAACATGTTCGCTGACCGGTTGGAAACCGGTTTTTCATATTCGGTGCGCATTTTCGCCGTGGAACGTGTATCTGAACTATTAATGGTCATTCGATTTAGTGCGAAAATTTAAGTTGCCATATTGTTCTCGGGGAAGTGGGGGATTTTGGCGATTCCTAAAATCAATTTTGGGAATTCCTAAAAAAACCGAAACGCGTTATACAGATATTTATATACAGTTATACGGAGAATTAGTTCGATATCGAAGCGTGTGCTTTAGTTTTTAATCTATATCTGTTTGATAAACAGTCAAAAAAAATTTATTTATTTAATCTTATGTTATGAACTCACAATTTATTGTTCTGCATATACATACATATTTATATATTGTTATTAGAAGTACTTTAATTGAAAATATCTTTTTCAGAAATTTGTCTGTGTTTGGCGATACTTTCTGGCTTATCAATGTACTTTTCTAATTCTCATTTAATGGCGCTGATATTGGCTTCAATTTACTTAAGCACCTTAAGTGTAGTGTCATCCGTTGTTATTTATACTTCCGTCAGTATATTTCCCACACAAATGAGGTAACTTTTTTTGTAATTATTTGTTAAATTTGTAACATATGTTTTCTGAACAAATGTTGAAATCTTGCATTATACTTATGTGCGCCGTTTTTCTGCGAGATTAGAGCGCATTTCCCTTGTTGCATGTTATTAAGACTGCATTTAACCCACAAGCAAATCAAAAAAAAACTTCAAACTCTTCAATAGCAATAAAAATTCTTCTGCGTACTCATACGTATACAATTTTGCCAAAGCTAATAAGAGTGTCAACCTTTTATGCTTCAAATTACTGGATTATAAAGAGAATTTTATTAACATTCACACATTTTTCATTATTAATTTTTTTTTTTTTGCATTTTGTCATCAACAGAACAATGGTGATTATAATGATGATGACATTTGGACGTTTTGGATCTTTTTTGGGCAATTTGTTGTTTCCATTTTTCATATCACTTGGCTGCATACCACCATTTTTGCTGATTGGAGGAGTTATAACTGGTAGGTGGTTCTCCTCCCACTCGTACCAAGTTTTAATTAAAATTGTCATTTTATTTTGAAATATTTGACTTTATTGCAGTCGGCTTTATTTTGTCTTTATTCCTGCCAAATACCAAAAATGTGGCTTTGAAGTGAATATAATGGTTGTCATGTAGTATATGTGTATGTTTCTTTGTATATTATTAATTTAATAAATTCATATAAAAGATAGATTTAATTTGATCCAAAGTTCCCAATTAACTTTTGTTTGATGTGTATGTACTTACAAAAATTGGCTGATATGACTATGACTAGAGGAAAAAACCATTTTATTAACGGGCGAGCACGCTGAAGTCACTCGCAGCCCAATAGAATACGATTATATGATAAGATTTCAATGTTTATGATATTTTTATGACGCTACTAGATAGAAGTTCTTATTTGTGATGTCAGCAATTAAGACAAAGAAGATTTGTTTTGTTTGAATAAAATGGAAAAATTCACAAGAAAACCAGATAGGAAACAAAAGATTTTATACAACAACTATTTGTACTTTTTCTGCCTCGCAGTTACTTAGAAATGGTTTTAATTATTTTTAAAGAAAAAAAAACAGTTTTTTATTTGTAGCTTCCGTCATCAGGTGTAGCTAGCGTCATCAGGTTAGCGCCCCCTTTTACACTTTCTTTTATTGTTAAATGGTACCTAATCGATTTGTGTTATGGACTTATGGACTATAGAAAATTTTCAAATAACAGTTTAATAAACATACAATATTTTTTATGAATAAAGTGCCATGGAAACGATCAAAAACCACACATCAACGTTTTAAGTGTGTGCGTGCAGTCGTGTTTGTTCGGGTACACCTATTAGTTGTCGGCTCTGATTGATGAAAATCAATTTTGACGTGTAATTATTTTGATAGTCTCCAGTTGTGATTGACGAATAGTTGTCAACATTTTGACGAATTATTGGGATTTGAACGGTTCTTTTATTAACCTTAACTTTCATGTGAGAGTAAACTCATATGATGATTGCGAAAACAAAACAAAAATTAAGAAGTTGCGCGCAATATTGAAATAGAAAATGTAAAAAGTAAACAAGTAATTTCGGGGGCGCTATCCTGATGACTGATGGCAGTGTATGTAAACTCGAAATCAAGGCGAATTCATAACAGGTGAAATTGACAGCGCAGCTGATAACTTTTTTTTTTAAGTTTAATCTGTTTCAGATGTTAATGGCATAATTAAAACAAATTTTTCCCTTGACATTTGAAAAAGATTTTTTTTTGTCGTAGTGTTGTATTTATTGCTCTTGCAATTACCTGGTATGAATTTGCCTTGAACAAGCGTTTATAATGTTTTGATTGGTATCAATCAAGGCAAATTCATAACAACACCCAAGAAGATCTCATACTACAAATGTCAATTTTGAACAATAAATTTAACTGGTCCATTTCATCTACTAAGTTGTGTGCGTATTGTAAAATCAATTTTAAAATTGTTGCCTAATGTTTAACTGTACTAAATTAAGTTTAGCCCACCAAATGGGTTAAGATTTGTATACAGGAAATATGAAATGGTGCGCATGAAAATATGTGAAAAAATATGAAAACATAAACAAATTTTGATAGTTGGGTAATGATCACCTAAAACAGCTGTCGATCAGCTACGCTAACGAGGCCACCTGGTACTAAATTCGCCTTGGTATCAATGAAGGGAATATATGAATAAAGCGAATATATGAATAAAACTCAATTGTTTACTGCTTTTAATTTTGAATAAAGAAGTTTTGGCATTTGCCTTCTAAAAGAATATTATTCACGGCGTATAATTTCTTAAACACTTTTGACCTCTGCTTCAAAAAAAAAAAATATGTTAACCCTTTTATTTAAAACATAAACGGTTGACACAAGGCATTTACCCTGCATTTAGACATGCGAGTAATCTCATGCGAGTGCTGAATATGTATTATCAACGAAAATTTCTTCGGAAAACTCGAATCTCTTTCATTTTAAATTTGTCGTCAGCAAGTGAACTTCAAACAATTTGTTTCCTTCACATATTTTGTTTCTTTGTCTGTCTTTATAAACTGAAGTTGCCGTGTTCTTCACTTGAGAATATTTTTAGAAAATAGTTGGCATTAATTTTTATTATCATTATATTCTTGATATTAACGCTTTATAATTTAAACAATTCCATCTATAGCATGATATAAAAAATACAAGGTAGTTTCATTCTCTTTTTATTATTTGTAATAAGGATTTTTGAAGTTTATTTTTAGAGAGAAATATAAAAAGGCGTTGCCACACAGTTGAATAAGGGAATTTACTCCTAGAATGGATTTTTTCTGAAATGTGTAGTGCATTGTTCA
This sequence comes from Thecocarcelia acutangulata, assembly GCA_914767995.1. Lineage (NCBI taxonomy): Eukaryota > Metazoa > Arthropoda > Insecta > Diptera > Tachinidae > Thecocarcelia > Thecocarcelia acutangulata. The sequence continues at coordinate 28,849,399 of OU612094.1, read as the reverse complement.
TATTAGAAAAAGCTGGAAATAATAAGCATTCAAAGGAATGCCCATTTTAGAGAAAATATTATTACATTTAAAAGAAAATACTCTTTAGATATTAAAAACAAAGGGAAAAGTTTGATGATTGTGGTTTAAAAATATATAAATAATTATTTCTACTAGAATGATTCAAGATGCAGCGACAAAACTAATGCACATAACCTTGAATATTCACTTTCAATAAAAAAAACCTACTTCCAAAAGATGTCATTATTTGTTTAAATATCAAAGTAAGCATGTATAGCGAAAATTTGCATATATTTTTCCGTCGTTTCCGTGCCTTCAAACTTGTTCTGGACGTGACTTGTAACTTCTCTAACAAATGGCGCGATATAATTATTCAGTGCATTTAAAAGAAAAAATAATAGCTGATTTTAATAAAGGCCAATCACTGACCACAATTGCAAAAAAAAATTGACATTCACCACAGCGTTATAATTTTATTATTAAGAATTATAAGTCGTTTTCGTTCCCGAAAAATCAGTAAACGAGATGGCCAGGCAATAATACGTTTGATAAAAAAAGACCGACTCGTGCCGTCAAGAACCATCGCCACACAATTGTTATTAAATGTTACCCCCAGAAGGATTCAAGAGCAGGCTGCAGAAGGCGGACTAGAAGCATACCATACAAAAGTGTAAAAAAGATTTTTATATCACGGAAAAATAGACTGGCCAGGTTGGAATTTGCAATGGAACACATTAATTTGACCACCACACAAAGGAATTCCATACTATTCTCCGATGAGTCCAAATTTAATTTAAAAGGTTCTGATAGATTAAGGCTGGTTAGATGACCGAAAAGCCAACGTCTTAATCCACGTTATACTAAAGGCACATTGAAACATAGTGTCGGTAGCATTTTAGTCTGGAGATGTTTTTCAGGACATTTTTATATATTTTAAATTTATGTATGTATTTTATTTTAAAATTTTTTATTTATTTTTGTTTGAAGTCATAATTTTATTATTGAAAACAAGGGAATGTATAAACTAATACGGTAGCACAATTTTATGGAAAATGTCACAATCTTGTTAAGGAAAATTAAGAGAATAAAACTACCTTGTATTTTTTATATCATGATCTACAGTATTAGTTTTAAAAAACTAACATACAATTTAGCAAACAAACTAGCTAAAACTTAAGTTTTAATTTTATAATGATCCAGTTGATTTGCTTAAAACTATTTATATGATAACACTGTTTGTTTGTTTGACATTTGATTGCATGGAAGTGCCAAAAAATCGCTCGCATGCAAATGTAGCTGCGAATAGACCTGCGAGTGCGAAAAATGTGAATGAAGTAGTAAAAAAATGTGAGTGTAATGAGTTTTTCCAACTCTTACTCCCATGTCTAAACACTGGTTTAGAAAAGTTGCCTTGGTTGGCATGCCTAAAAATAAAAACATTTTATGTTTTTTAATAAAAAGTGAGTCAAATTTTAAATGTCCAAAGGTGAGTATTTAAAGAAAAAATTACGATATTATACATAAATATGCCTATTAATATATTAGATTCGCGGGTCGCGTCTGTTAGTAAGGACGGTGCAAGTGATTTTGAAACGGCCATTGAAGCATGTGGAATTGGCTGTTTTAATATAAGCCTTATAGTTGCTTCGTGTTTCACAGCAATCGCGGTGCTTTACACCACATCATCGTTGTCATTTGTACTGCCAATAGTTGAGTGTGATTTGAAATTAACGATAATGGACAAAGGATATTTGAATGCTATGAGTTATGCGGGTGAGCAAACCTTTTTAAGATAACATATAAGAAGTCTGTTTCTTTAGTTTTTGGTATCTCACGGGATCCCATTTGGCATGAAGTCTACTCGTGCGTTATAAATTGTAAATGGGAGGCGATTTTAAAAGAATAAAATGCTTCTTTTTCTACAACGAAACAGCCAAAAGTTTTTCTTCGTGTACGTTGAGGTAATCGAAAGTTTATCAGCTGATTTTAAGAGTCTATTTTACGATCTCAAACGTTAACGTACATGCTTCATAAATACTAAAAAAAACGAGATTTTTGTGAAACTTTTTAACATTACAGTAGGAAATCGGTTTGTTCGTCAGAATGCATGAGGACATTAACATTCCACATAGTGATGCAAGCCCTAAATTTTACAATTTCATATGTAGAAAACACTGTGAACAAAGTTGAGGTATATTTATCCAATCTTTGTAGAAACTTACGTTTAATGATAGGAGGGGATTCCTGAGTTTAAATAGTAAGAAATAAAGATTTTCTTTCTATTCACTTATATTAATATTTATTGAAAAAAAGATATTTTATATAAGTTGCACGCTGTCTAGACCGCTTCTGACGAGAGTACATCAAATGATAACCGGAAAACCCGCAAAAATAACACAATAATATTCGCTATTCGTACCATATTCAATTATTCATATTCGTTGAATATTCATTCAGGTCATTCTAGTTAATATTATTACAATAATACCTATTTTTATACAACGCTTAAACACACTGGTTGGCAAATCGTTTGTATTGTGATATTTTACAGAAAATATGTGCTTGAAAAAACCTAAATAATGAAAAAAGTAAATATTTTTCAATTTTAGACAATTAAGTTTATTAGTATTCTTTAATAGCTGCTAATATTTATACCAATCAATCAATATAAAGCTTGTTTGTTGTGTTTCCTAGCTGTCTACACATCGACATTTCATAGGTGCTAACCTAATCAGCAGTGGATTTTTTTTATCTCAAACCAGTACTCAAATGATTGTACTGGAACTATGAAAATAGATTATGACGATTAGATTAGACGAGGAAAGAGCGAGTAGTGTTTGTGGACGTTTGACTTCAACCAAGCAATAACAATACGGAAAGGCCAAAACAAATGTTTAAAAAGAGATCAGTGCTCAGACTAATAAACATTAGTCCTACACCTACAGAAAATGAATTACATAGCAAAAATATTCAAAAGAAATTAATAATGAGCATAAAAAGAAAACATGGACGACAGTGCAAAAAAGAAAATACATGTTTTTTTATATTGGACCAGTACTCAGGGGTAACCCCTACATAATGCAATGCATTGTACCAAAACTAGGAAAATAGGTTGTGAGGAGGGGGAAAGAGGGAGTAGTGTTTGTGAACATTTGACTTGAACCTTCCACCGTTATAACAGACAGGAAACACATCTGCAGGCAACATATTCCACAAGCGAAGCGTACGGCTGAAAAACGAATTCTCTCTGTAATGCGTAGTACGATTCCCCGGAAAATCGACCACAAATGGCTGAGCTCTGGGCAATGAACGCATGCTACGTAAATATGTGTGCGTTTCAGGAACATGTTCATTGGATGAAATACAAAAAATATGTTCAAACATATAATAAAAAATAACATTTCATAGGTGCTAACCTGTCATCAGTAGACTTGGAATTCTTTAAATTATATTTTCAAACGTTTAATACAAATTGAATTTATTTTTATTTACTATACTAGCTACTAATATTTATTATAATCAAAAAATACACAGCTTATCATTATTCTTCCCAACTGTATATATTTTGACATTTCATAGGAGCTACCCTAAACATCAGTAGATTTGCAAAGCTTTGAATAATATTTTCAATCATTACTACATATCGCATTATTTTAAACCAAACAACGAGAATTTAAAAATAAAAAAGTAGATTGAGTAGCTCCTATGAAATGTCGACGTATAGAGAACTAGGAAACATAAAAAACAAGCTGTATATATTTTTGAAATATATATTTTTATTTACTACGCTAGAAACTAATATTTATAATAATCAAAAAATACATAGCTTATTATTGTTCTTCCCAACTGTCCATATGTTAACATTTCATAGGAGCTACCCTAAACATCAGTAGACTTGCAAAGCTTTGAAAAATATTTTCAAACATATAACTACACATCGCATTATTTTAAACCAAACAACGAGAATTTAAAAATAAAAAAGTAGATTGAGTAGCTCCTATGAAATATCGACGTATAGAGAGCTAAGAAACATAAAAAACAAGCTGTATATATTTTAAAAATTTTTATTATTGTGCTGTTCATAGAACACAGACGAGCGACCTGTGTAAAAAATTTGTATGGAATTCACTCAAAAAAATTTGTGACATTCGTACTAATTTTCTAGACGAGTTGCTCGTCTGTGTTCTATGAACAGTACATACATATATTTATTAAGAAAAACTTGTGCTTACCTTCTGTTCCACAAAGTGTACCCAAAAAGTAAAGAAACAGACCCAATATAAATTTTTTTTTTACATAATTACCAGGTTTCTTTTATTTTTAAAGGTATAGTTGCTTCGGCCATACCGTGGGGTTACGTAGCCGATACTATTGGCCGCAAACAAGTTTTAGTTTATGCTCTAATACTGGATGGTATTGTGGTTGTATGCAGTGCTTTGAGCCAATCGATGAGCCAACTACTGGTCTTGAAATTTTTCGATGGTTTTTTGTGAGAAAAAATGTTTTATGCTTAATACTTAAATGTTATATTTTTATTTGTTCCTTAAAGAGTTTGTGGCCCTTTTGCTGTTATCATGTCATACGTCTCAGAATTTCATGGTCTTAAGCATCGTGCTCGTGTTATGATGATTGTGGGCATGAATTTTTCATTTGCAGCAACTATATTGCCCATTTTAGCTGTTCTTATACTGCCACATAACTGGTCGATAGAAATCTTTAGCTTGCCAAGTAAACACTTTTATTTTGAAGTGGCATAATTTAATTAAACATTTGTCTACTTTTTTTAGTTAAAACTTGGCAGCTTCTTATAGTAGTGACAGCTACTGTTCCATTGTTGGGTGGTTTTTATCATATATTTTTACCCGAAAGTCCAAAATTTCTTATGTCGCAGGGCCGTAATTCGGAAGCTTTGGAGAGTTTGCGTACAATGTATTCTATCAATAAGAGAAAACCAAAACGTGATTATCCAGTAAGTAATTTGTGTAAATTTATTAGTGGATTTCAAGACATGGAAGTTTATTTCTATGACGAAATAACTTCCGATGTGTGATAACTTGATAGAATCTTGAGTTAGTGCAATTGGTACGAAAAATGTTTCCCCGTCTAAATATAGGGTGGTGCAGAACCACCTTTATGGTCTGAATTGAAAATAAAATTCAACAATTTTTGATCACCGTTGTGTTATGTAGTATTCTATGTTAAATTTCCTAAAACTTCTTCACATAGTTCTGAAATACAGATAAAATATCGTGTGATTAAATTGTAAGGACCGATGTTAAATGTGAATCACACCTATACGCTAAATTTCAATTTTAGACTAACTAAAAATTTAACTAACTATTCAGGCTTAAGGCCTCATTAGTTTTAACTTTCTGTTGCCGTTCTGTGACGTTCAGTTCTGTAGCAAATATTTTACAATTATTTTTAATAAATAAAAGAAACACATTGGCATGCAGAATAAAATATGTATATAAATATTATCTTGTGTGAAAAAAGGAACAAATTAATAATTTAGAAATGGTGATCAAACAGTCCACTTCTATCTCACAATCTCCAGACTTTATGACACTTCTTATACAAAATATAATTTTTTCCTTGCTAAAATAATATTCTTTTGATCATTTATAGTTGCTTAATTGATAAAAATGTTTTAACTTTTCAAAATCTTTAATTGAAACAAATTTTTTTAGTTTTTGACAAAAAAAATTATATACATTTGAATAAAAAATAAATGTTTCCATACCCGAAGAAAGTACAACATACACATATCTGGATGTCACCTAACGTTGAATTCTATTTTCAACAGATTAGTCCGCTATAGAACAGAACGAAAAAGTGAAAACAAACCATGCACATATAGTTTATATTGAACAGAAACAGAACAGCTGATCGAGAACGGAAAAGAACGTTCAAACTAATTCTGCCTTTATTATGAAAATGGGCGGGCATTCAAATCAAAATGCATTTCGTGCACTTCGAGATTTTATCGGTAAATTTAATCGCCCAAATATGCGTACCATCGAAATGAACTTTTTTACTTGAAAGTAAAGGTGTACGTCGATTAGCCAACAACAATTCAAGAGCTAAAAGGTGAGATAATTTGGCACATTAACGGCAAAAAAAAACCTCAATTATGCCTCAGCGTTATCCAAAATTTGGACTTCGGACGGCGAATGGTGCCGCCGAAGTCGCGGCGCCCATTTGGCCGAATATTCATTCCATGCACAATTGAACCATACCAATAATATCAGGATAAAAAGAAATTACAATAGTTCTTAAATAATTTGTGTTTTGTTCAAAATCAACATCAGCCCCTAAAATTTAGCCACTCTTTATATAGATTAACTAAAAAAGTTATTCAACACTCAAACCATAAAGGTAGTTTTGTGCCATAAAGGTAGTTTGTGCCACCCTGTATTAAACCTCTATTATACAAGGTGTTATAGAAATCAACATTAGGCCGAAACAGGGTGACTATTATTATATTGATTGTAACCATCATGAGAAAAATCACAAACAAATTCTAAATCTTGTCATTCTGTTTCGGCTTGACCTTCAGCTGTGGGGTGCCCTTATGTTAAATAACCAATTTTGGCCAAAAAATCATCTTTATCGACGAGACCCATTTTAAGAACATTATTTATGTTACAATGCATAATTACTGTATATGCAACGTCCCCAAAGCACATAAGGCTCATCCACAATTTTTTTATTTAGAGTGGTTTTTATGTGGGCGGCTATTGGTCCGTGATTTTTTTTAAAACGACATTCCTCAGGTCATCACCGTTAAGCGCAAGTTGTTAACCGACTATTTTTGACCCAAATTGGACAAAATAGATATAGACAATGCTTGGTACCAGCAGAACTATGTTATGTGGCACGCAGTAGGTGCCATGATGTCCATTCTTCATCAACAATTTGATAATATGATTATCTCTCGCAAAAGTGAGGTAAATTGGCCACCAAGATCATGTGCTTGATGCCTGATGCGAGCTTTTTCTGATGAAATTGAACTCGCAGCACTATGCCAATAAGACGCTATGAACCGGTGTCTTTAAAGTCAAAACTACCGAGCCCATTTTTTAAATTCAGCTGGATCTGGTGGCAGGGTCACTGAAAGTTGGACCTAGCAAGCTATAATTTGGACATATGTACAGTAATACACTTCATACATGATGATAAACAATTTCAAATATAAAGCCGCTCTTTTTGAAAAACTCCATATGATTTTCCCTACTTTTGTAAATTCATTTGATACTTTTCACTTGCTATAATTCTGTATTCTCTAATAGTATCTTCAGTATCCTCTGGTTCTACTAAAAACATCAAAGAAGCTTCAAGCAGGGTAGAGAATAAGCTGATTCCTAAAAGTATGGGAAGAATTTTCTTCGAATTGTTATGATTTCGAAAACGAACGTGCTTTTTCTGACTTGTGCTAAACTTTTTTTGCGGTGTAGAAACACGCATTTAGCGTGAAGAAAAATCCGATGATCAATCAAGTTCGGCGAACGCACAAATACTAAGTTGCTGAACCGAATCTGAGCTTATATCGGAGATGAATAATATAATGGTGTTTTCTTTTCTGATAAAAAATACTGCCCTTTAAATGTTTATCATTTTTTTCCGATTACTATTACCCTTAAAAGGTTGTACATGTGTTATTAGCACAAAAGAACAAAAAATGCTGACAAAGTGCCATTTAATAATAATGTAAACTACTTTTAACATACCAACGTTTTAATCACTATTTTTTTCTTATAAAAGCTATCATCAGCAGCACTGTTTACTCATCTACGAGTACAATAACAAAAGAATTTCATATTTGCATAAACACGTATGAAACAAAGATGTAAAAAAGGGCAGTATCTCCACCTACTCGAAGTACAGTGTAAGACATGCTACATATTTTGCCTGTTTTAAGTGCAACATCTTTTGAAAAGAACATGATACCCTTTAATAGTGTATCAAATTTTTTAGAAAAGAACGTGTTGAACCACTATATGTAGCATAGGTGTAAAATTTTTATCAGAAAAGAAGACAACATAAGTATATCAACCTCTTGTTGCAGATTACGAAATTAATTGATGAAGACCCAGAAAAAACTCAACACTTTTTAAAAGTCAGCAGTGTGGAATACAAAGCTGCACATAGTTCGCTAGCTGATAGAACTCAATATGCCAAGGAACAATTTTACGAAGGTTTACGTCAATTGCGACCCATGTTTTCAAGTCCATATCTTAAGCAGTCTATACAATGTTATACCATGGAATTTTGCATACTTTTAGCGTAACTAATACTTAAACACAAATTTTTATTTACATTACTCGTATCACCTATTTGCTTAAAATCAACTTTTAAATAGAATATGTATCTTGTAAATTATGCTAGAAATTTAACGAATTTTAAAAACATATTTCATATAATCAAAACAACTTTCCTAACGAACAACTACAAATAGTTCTTTAAAACCTTACAAAACATATTTCCATAGCCGGACACTCTAACAACCGGGTTTGTTCTCAATTTACCTCAGATGTGTTAAAAAGAAGCTGAGTTAATTTTAAAATCTCATTAGCAAGAGTTATATTTTATGAAACACACCAACTAGAAAGAGTTGTTCGGTCGATCAAATGCACTTGACGATTTTTCTAAAGTACATGAAAGCCTCTTTTCTGAAGATGACTGTATTGAGATATTAAATTTAAGCGCTGTAGAGGAGTCAATCCAAAATTTTGAAGAGAAAGTACAGATATGTAATTGATCTTATCTGACGGTTGACTATCATGCAACCATCTAGCCTAAGTTGGCTTACTTTAATAAAATCTGACACAAAACATTTGAAATAAAAAATGTGTGGATCTTATAAGTGAATGAGTTCCGTAACTGGACAAAAATAATGCGATGACAAATAATCGATTATTATACAGTTGCAAAAATATTTTTGTAAAGTATAGGATGCACAGCACGGGCGAAGTAATGAAAACCTTACGCCCACGATGGTATTAACAGTAATCTGCAGCGGCGCTGTGACTAACTATAACGACTTCTGGCGTCATATAAGAAGTTACCGCGTGGTTAACAAAGAAATACCTCACTAAAACTGTAAACTAATACAGTTAGTTGAGGCAAATAGTTAACCAGTGAGAACGCGACGCAAAACGTTCGAAGGCCAAACAACAACAACAAACCTGACTGTACTTAAGAAATAATTACGATGACTCGAGAGTTGTTCCCCAGCCCAGAACTGCTTTACGGCTGGTAAATCATTGTGAAATGCCAAACATAAAAAGTTTATTCTTAGAATTTTTACATCCAATCATCAGCTGTGCTATCAATTTTTAATTATAGCTATTAAGCTTGAAGTAAATAAGTGATATTCATTTTCACAAAGGGCACGCGCTTAAAGGCACCTTTACATGATAATACAAATATTTCGCTCTGTCAAAAATGTGTGTAAAATAAAGGAAATATTACCTCGTAAAAACAAAATGTATTCAGTAGGAGAGAAATCCAAGTACAAAAATTGACAAGTTCTCGGTAAATGTTCATTTTCTTAACTATCTCAGAAAAATCTATATCAAATGTGCCCAAGCCCTTGATGCTCAATTGTTATTGTAAAAGCGCTTAGCTATAGTGATGGGCTCTTTAATACACACATACAGCACTAGCAATGAAAAATACACAAAAACTTTTTTTTATATATTTTTGTCGTTCTTCACTGCACAGGCACAAGAGCAAAGCAGCAATAAAAGTAGTTTTTCCTTAAATGTATTGGTGTTTACTCTTCCATAAAGAACTTTTGGGCACCTCTGCTCTATATTCTCATCACATCAGTGGTGTATTTTTAAATTTGCACAGGCAGCACTTCGGGTATTTACAAAACCAAACAATTGTAATTCAACAATATTGCCTGTTGTTTTTGTAAATGTCTTTCATGACAATAATTTGATTTTACTTGTCGTACAAATGTAAACATGCAAAATACTTACAACATATTTTTTTTAATTCAATATTTTTGTTTGTTCAATAAATTAATGGTTGTGTTAACTTTTTTTTTAAGTACGGAGAGAATTTTCTAATATTTCGCGCTCACTAAATACATATCTTATATTGTATTACCAAGTAAACGAGCCTTAAGCGATCTTTAATACATTGCGATTACTTATGATCACTTGATTAATCGTTTATTTCAAAGATCCGATTATTCAAAGTGCTATTTAACTCATCATTTCTGGTTTCGATTATACTAAATTTTAAAATTATTATTTGAAACTTAATTTTTTACTTAATTAAATAATATTAAAATGTGTAATAAACTGACACTTCATACCAATTAATTGATTGATTAGTAGAATATTCCAAATTTTTATTGCTAACAGTTGTCGATTAATCTTACTTCCCTAATTATAGTCTTAATTCCTTGCGCTTATGGCTACCACAAATCTTTGTTACTTTTGAGGAATTTGACAGCAAAAAACTGACCAATAGCGACATGTGTACAATTCTTTGCTACATAAACTCAAAGAATTGTACGATAGCTGCCGGTAGAAAAACTGCAAATTTAGTAAGTTTAATTCTTTTAATTTTTGCTCAGAGTTAATTTTGATATCGTTAAGGAACATATTAACATCAATTCATATAGCGATAATATCATTGTAGCAGTCGCCTCGTTTTTCTTTTACCTACTTGCCGCCATTGTGATAAACAGAATGGGCAATAACATGGTTTTGAGTAAGTCGTTTAAAAAATAGCAAAATAGAAAATAGTTTTCAACAATTGCCTATCTTTTCAGAAATTTCTTTGATTATGGGATTTTTGTCGGGCATGTCTATGTATCTTTCCAATTGTCGCTTAATGGTTCTGATATTGGCTTCTGTCTATGTGAGCGTTATCTGTGTGGCGGCAACAACTCTCACAACTGCTGCAGTAAATCTATTTCCCACACAAATGAGGTAATTTTTTTCGCTTTCTAAAAATAAGAAATATATTGGTAGATTTATATATGTTAGGAATACAACTGCGCCGAATGACGAATTTTTAGTCGCGAATATTCGTCGCCAAAAATAATACTCATTGGTGTATATGAAATTGAACACAATCGTCGAAACTCGTCATATTCAGCGAAAGTTGAAATAGATTTATTTCTAATTGTTTCGTCAACGAACGAGGAAGAAAACAGTATCAGGTGACCAGGTTTCTTATATAAAAATAGTGTTTTTCACGTAACAATACTTTTTATATTTATATTAATCCATATAGTAAAAAATTTATAAAGATGTTCTCAAAATATAAAGTTCCTCAGATAACTTGTTCGAAAATCCCTCTTTCGGATGGGATTTGTATAGGTTTACTTTTAATATGGCCCTTTTAGTATATATTTATATTCAATTTTTTCTTTGCACGGAATGTTATCTACACAAAAGTTCGTTGATATCAAGGCGAATTCATTACTAGGTGAACTTAACAGCACAGGCGATTATTTTTTGCTTCTCGCATTTTTCCAATGAGACTGTCAAATTTTTTTTCTTTTGCTTACAAACTTTTTCGCGCCATTTTAATCTGAAGATTTTTTTGTATGATTTAGTGCAATTTCAAGAAATTTGTGTGAATTTAAAAGTGAAAAACTAATATTATAATCTGTGATTTTAATTACAAACTATTATAAAAGTTTATATTTAACGTTTATATAAAATTTTTTCCCAGCGAATTTATATTTTGACATTCACGATATGTTTTACAATAACAAAATATCTAGTACTGAATTCGCCTTTCCGCTCGCATTCACCCGTATAAATTCGCCTTGGTTGATATTGTGCTTTACACGGCTAATTTATATAACGAATATTTGCCGATGAATTTCCCTGCGAAATTCGTCGCAGTTGTGTTCTTAGCATTACGTATATGCATAGCAGGGTAGTGATATGCAAAAACTATTTTCATGCCTACTATATTATAAAGACCAATCGATAGCAACTCTGCAAACTAGAAAATTTACAGTAACCGTAAAATTACTTAAAACTGTGTACTCAAGGCAACTTTATTAGTTAGAGCGCTTTCAACTTAGTTGCGCAATTCTTTTGTCCATGTCTTGTGGTTGTAGATGTGAGAGGTAAGAGCAGCTCGAAGGGGAAGAATTGCTGATATTTGAGTACACACTTGCTTGTACTCGGCAATTCGATTTGTTCGCACATTCTTGTTTTTGATATTTTCTTTTGTTTATTTTTGGGGCCGTTCAAAATATTAAGAAAATTTAAGTAAAACAAAATGAAAGTTCCGCAACTAAATTGCTGTATGTAAACACAAAGGCAAGTTTAGAAGAAAATAAATGAAAACAAAATACTCGTATAGAATTGCGCAACTAAGTTGCCTAATGTGAAAGCACTCTTAGTGCTACTACTACAATAAAAACAACACCAAAATAAAATCACATATATTTCGTTGGTAGAAAAAAAGAGAGTTATGTCAAAATTTACTCTCTCTTTTTCTTGCAAGAGTAATGCATAAAACACATTGGGCACAGCAGGTTACATGAACACCCGACTACAAATGCCGCTGGTTGCAAATGCAGCCCTGTAGCCAGCTACTTAATTATAATACGTAATAAACAGCTGATATTTTATTGCATTATCTTTCGAAATTTTTGTAAATCGGCTAACACAAATTATAAAAATTGCACACTTCTTTTATCAGTCTTTTATCATTCTTTACATCTTTTACTTTACAACTTTTCTTGCCCGTTTTTGTGTTTATTTCTAAAAGTAGACTAAATAAATATAGTTTAACAAACTAAAAAACACGTTCCGATATCAAACTAATTATCCATATAACCAGATGACTATTCGTATAACCAGTTCCAAGATTTTTTTTTTTTTTTGGACTCCCAAAATCGGCTTCAGGAGTCGCCAAAGTCCCCAACTTCCCAACTTAAATTTTCGAAAAAAAATATGAAAACCCGGCTATAAACCGGTTAGCGAAGCGGTTCCGATTTTTTTGTGAACTCCCAAAGTTGGCTTCCGGAAATGAAATAATCCCCACACTTCTTCAGAAGCAATATGACAACTTCAGTTTTCGCGCTAAAGCGAATGACCGTCTATAGTTCAGATGCATGTTCCACGGCAAAAACGCGCCCCGAATATGAAAAACCGGTTCTGAACACATTAGCGAAGTGGTTTCGAATTTTTTGGTAGTTCCCAAAGTCGCTATCATGAATCTCCAAAATTTCCCCACTTCTCCGGAAGCCATACGGCAACCCTGATTTTCGTCCTAAAGCAGCAATACTATATATACAGTTTTAAACACCTACATACAAGGCGAATTCATAACAGGTGAAATTCAAATTTTAACCTGTTTCAGATGTCAATTGCATAATAAAAACAAAATTGAAAAAAAAAATTCAAAACAATTTTTTTAAATTATGTAGTGTTTCTTGAGCGCCAGATATCATTCAGAATCCTCCCCAATCTGGTTGGTCATTTTCACCTTTTCAAGCTCTATGATCTAAGACTTTAAGTTTTACAAAATAATTAAAAGTTTCACGAATTAAGTTTTTTTTTTATTGTAATTTTTTTTAAGGAAACTTGAAAAAAAAATTGTAAAACAATATTTTACATTGTGTATTGTATCTTGAGCGCCAGCTATTATCCAGAATCTTCACCAATCTTGCTAGCCATTTTCACCTTTCCAAGCTCTATGATCTGAGACTTTAATTTTCACGAAATAATTAAAACTTTCACGAAATAATTAAAAGTTTGTCGTTTTTTGTAATATTTTTTTATTATATTTTTTGAATTCCTTTTTGTTGTGTTTATATTTTTCCCTTGACATTTGAAAAAGATTTATTTTTTGTAGTGTTGTATTTATTGCTCTTGCATATATTTACCTTGTATGAATTCTCTTTGCCTACATATGTAACAATCACTCATATGAAAAGGGGTCGGGTGCTGCAAACATACAAGCGTGTTAAAAAGGTTGTTTTGTAGCATAGTGTAATGTAGCTACTAAGATTGTTTTCCTATACTACTACACTAATGTAATATGTTTAAATATTCGTTTATTATACTATAGAACAATGGTTATTCTTATGATGATGACATTTGGACGTTTTGGTTCTCTTTTGGGCAACGTATTGTTTCCATTCTTTATATCCATTGGATGTATACCACCATTTCTTTTAATTGGAGGAGTAATTGTTGGTGAGTCCCTTACAAAAATAGTTAAACAAGTTTTGATTTATTTTATTTATTCTTTTCTTCTTATTCAAGTGGCATTTGTTTTATCTCTATTCCTGCCACAGACAACACATGTTGCTTTGAAATAATATCAGTAATATATTTTTTGAAATTGAAATTGAATAGAAAATGTTCTTATAAATTTAAATAAAACAGAAATAAAACAAATTAATTTTTTCTTCAACTTAAGTTATAAGAAATAACGTTTAGAATTTTTATGATTTTCAAATTACAAAGATTTTAAAATTCACAAGCTCGACTTACCATCATATAGTCGTACATTAGCTGTGTTCTACGTGCATAACCGTACGAACACGTCCAAAGTTGTCCAAAAGCGTTCCACGTAACAATTTTAGTGCAATTTTGAGAGAAAGAGAGAGAGAGAGTACTTTTTTCATTTCCTGTACAAATATGCCCGAACTATTTCTTTGTGTTGTATTCGGACTAAAATTGAATGTTCAGTTGTTTTTTCCATTACAGACAAAAGTGAAATTGAAGAAATAATCAGAAAATTTACAAATTGGAAAAAAAGTTTTTGTTTAAAGATTAATTGAAAGCAAAATGAAATGTTACCCAAACTAAAAATGACGCTGTGAAGTTCTAAACAGGACATGCAATGGTTATTTGGCTTTCCATTTGATAAATATTTAGTGAAAATTTTACATTGCTTTTAATTTCACATTTGTTGCCAATAATGCAAATGTTTTGTTTTTATGATTTTATGAGTTTTAAGCGTTTTAAGTATAATTTAATAAACAAGTAAGCAAGGTTAATACATCAAGATGTAAGATTTTTTTACCGAAAGAAGGAGGTACATAGATAAAACCATTACCTATTAGGCCAAACTGAAAAAAAAATAGTAAGAGAGTGGTATATTCGGCTGGGCTGAATCTAAAATACCCTTCACGATAGTCACGTAAATGTATAGTATATATTACAAACATGCTCGTACATGGACCAATATCGAGGAAAAATATTTTTGCCTTGTAATCAACATTCCAAAAAAGAAATCGTTCATGGATATTTTCATGGAAAAGCTTGTTTAAGCTAAGTATATCTCGGTTATATAGGAACCGACATCGGAATTTTCTATTTTCTGCATTTTAGTAACCTTCTTTTATAACGAAAATTGCTTTTCAGCAGAAAAAAAAATGTTAATGGAAAAATCGTTTCAGGCTATACCTCGGGTATATATGGACCGATATCGGAAATTTTGATTTTCCACATTTATATAACCTTATTTTATTACCAGAACTGCTTTTAAGTAAAAAAAGTGGTTTAAGTTCGCTTAAGCGACATTTTCATGAAACCCTGGTCTAGGCTATATCTCGGGTATATATGGACCAATATCGGAAATTTTCATTTTCCATATTTATATTAACTTATTTTATTACCAGAACTACTTTTAAGCAAAAAAAAATTGTTTAAGTTAGCTTAAGCGATATTTTGATGAAAAAAACCGGTCTAGGCTATATCTCGGGTATATATGGACTGATATCGGATATTTTATTTTCCATATTTATGTAACCTCATTTTATTACCAGAACTGCTTTCAGTGAAAAAAAAAAGTGGTTTAAGTGCGCTTACGCCACATTTTCATGAAAACCCCTGCTTAAGCTATATCTCGGTATATATGGACCGATATCGGAAATTTTCATTTTCCATATTTATATAACCTTATTTTATTACCAGAACTGCTTTAAAGCAAAAAAAGTTGTTTAAGTTCGCTTACGCGACATTTTCATGAAAAACCCGGTCTAGGCTATATCTCGGGTATATATAGACCGATATTTTTTGCCTTTTAGTCGCCATACTTAATAAGTGTGTGAAGTTTGAAGCAAAGCAAACAAACAACTTTTTTTCAAACATTTTCATACAAAATTGGAAAAAATTGATTTTTTCGGAATTTTGAATATATCTCAGCTATATGTGAACTGATATTACTGAATTTTAATAGCAGACCCATGAATCGATGGGGTAAAAGAATGATGAAAGAAAAAAGTTTCTCAATCTAATGGTTTTCTCAGAAACGGTATTTCAACGGCGGACAGACGGACATTGCTTAATCAACTTTTCCATTCATTCTAGTTCAGGACATATACTTTATAGGGTCGTACATGAAAATTGTAGAAATTACAAACGGAATCACAAACTTATATATATACCCTTTACATTTCTGTGAAGGGTATAAAAAAATCACAATGACTAAAAGTTTCAGGACTGGCAAATACACGCAGAAGAAAAAATATGGTTGATATGACAATATTCTAAGGGCAAAATACTATTCTTGAATTTTATGGTTAAATACAACCAAATTATATGGTTTCAATCTGAAATTTATTTACAAAATTAAGTACAGCCAACAACCAAAATTCAAATATAGTAAAAGTTATAGTAATTATATTATACCTAACACTGTTATTGTAAAAACTAAAGTTTTACTGTCATGACCAAATATAAAATAGAATCACTCCCAACCATATCATTTAAAAATTGGAAATTCTATTGTTACAATGATCAAACGTAGTGTTGATGATCACAATATTCTATGATAACATAAGTACACATACATACAGACATAAGTATCTTCTATTTACAATTATATACAACCTTCCGGTTAGATATTCAACCATATCCTTGTATGTTGATTATTGCCAAACAATTTTGCCTATATTTGGTATCTACAAAATGCAACTATTATTGTATGTATTCAAGTGTTTGCGCAATATTGGACATCACACGATCCACTTCATGAGGAATAATCATGCAATACATACCAGAAGTATTGGAAATTTACGAGTAGCCTTTTGTAGGCTGGAAATAACTAAACAGCGAATAGAGTTTATGGGTAGTCGTGAGTATAATAACTTGCCTCAAATTTTGAAAAATGAAAGTAGAATTTCAGTATTTAAAAGACTTTTAAAACAACACATTCTGCAGCATATAAATGAACTTTTATAATGGTTTCAAAATCGAATTTTGTACTGTCATATATGAGGCAACCTATTGTAAATGAATTGTACTGTGAAATAAAATTTATAAATAAATAAAATTTATAAATAAATTTATAAAAAAAAAAAAAAAAAAAAAAAAAAAAAAAAAAACATCGTTTTTGTGTGATTTATATAATTTATTTTTTCAATCAATATATTACCATATGAAATAGAAATTAGAATAGAATAATAGAATTCAAAAAATCTTTGTTATATTGGAAGAATTTTTGAAGGATGAATTTTTGTTCTAGGCAGTAAATCTGTAAAAAATACGCATACATTCAAATCCATTACACACACGTAAATATATTCGTCGATATGAAATCTTACGGAAACCTTTTTGTTTTCTAATGTTTATTTTTATGTTGCAATTTCTTTCTCTAGAAAATTTATATTTCCTTTAATAGTTTTAATATTATCAAAATTAAAAAAATTCACACACATAAAACTAAGGGCCATTTTCACAATCAAAAATTAAGTTGCCATTAAGAAATTATTAACTAATTGCCGGTTTGCTTAACAGGCACTATTTAACCAACTGTTAGTAATTTGGATTGTACCATCTTTCGGTTACTTAACAGAAAAAAATTTAAAAATATGGCAATGTTACTTGTATTTGTTTACGAAAAATAGCGTAATAACGAACACAATTTTTAGAAAGAAGCTTTTTTTATTTCTTCGGCCTTCAAATTTCAAAAATATTTTTCATAAAATTTTACTAAAAAAATGATGAACGGATAAGTTTGCTCGGAAAATCAGCAAGTCCTCTTGCGAACTTGGCATTTCTATAAATTTTCTTGACAGCTTTTCAATTGATTTTTCTACCACAAGCATGTTTATAATTAAAAATATTGCAAAAATATAAATGTTGATTTCTATTTACGCCTATTTTATTATTATTTGTATGCTTTTTCTTTATTTGAGTTCTGATTAACTTCTTAACCGGCGAATTTTGATCGGTTAAAATTAACAGCAACTTTTCTGTTAAATAGTGCCGGTTAAGACTTAATTATACGTTGTGAAATACATTTTTCTCTAACCAGCGGTAAACGTCTCAATTAAAATATAATCAGACTTGGTGTAAATGGCCGTAATTCGTTTAAAATTACTACAAATGATCAAGTCAATGATTTTCATAAAGTCAACAATAGATAGTTTATATTGTAAACGCACATGTGTTGCATTAACCATAAAATAAATAGTCTATTATTGGACATAACAAAAGATATTGTTGTATTCAAAGTATCTTTAATCACAGTATTATTGTACCCAACTATGTTTTAAAATGGTAGAAATGTAACAATGGAAATGTGAACATTTCAATACTACAATATTTGTAGCAGACAAAACTACATTAAAAACGATAATACACTGGCTAGCGCCAACAAATCAAATTATGACATAGAAAATACTAACGTTGTCACAACAATATCCCAAACTGATTTTTCTTTACGTGTACTTGAGTTCTAATGGCAAATCACTTTTGAATTACGCGTATTTCTAAAAGCGGTGTTTCACTATCCTCGAAATTCTTCAGCTTTCTGTTTTTCCATTGTTTCCATGTGTATCTAAAAAGACCTGCATGCAAAACTTAATCCAATAATAAACATATATAGGGTGGAGCAGAACACAACGTCAAGCCGAAACAGGGTGACAAGATCGATTGTAACCATCATGAGAAAAATCAGAAGAAAGAAGATTAAAAAAAAAAGTTCGTAGCACAATTTCTGAAATTTGTATAAGAAACGGGAAGAAAACAAGCCAGAAAAGGCACAAGTTGTTGTAAAATTAACACGTTACGTTCACACTAAATTAGATAAACTTCAACTGTTTGAATTAGATAACGCGTTGAAAAAACAAAATAAAGACAGCGGTGATGACAAGTAAACGTATGTACCTACATTTATGATGCTTTACGAAGATAACGATGCTGACTATGACTTTGATGATAATGATGAAATAGCGTGGAGACACACTCCAACTGTTTTAAAAAAATTCCTTTCTCATCTGATAACAACCTCAAAATTTCGCTGGCCATTTAAGCTGCTCAGTTACACTTAAAGAAAAAACAATTGGGAATATTGCTCTGTCAGCATTAGTATGTCTTCTGTAATAATTAGTATTGTTGACGGAAGCAGATTATTACCGATTTTATTGATGTACACTGAAAAGAATTCCTTCATTAATATAATGAATATTGACATTAATCTAATGAAAATTTTCATTATTTTTCAACCAATGATGGCCTTTATTGGACTAATGAATCTTATTTCACTAAAAATTATGTAATGAATATATTCGTTAGATTAATGATAACTTCATTAAGTTAATGAGGCATGAATCATAATATTTATGAATAGTTTACATTAAACATAGAAAATATTCCTTAAGTTAACGACTCAATTTCATTAGTTTTATGAATTTGATACATTAACATTAAGTAAAACTTTCTTTCCTTTAATGAATCTTCTTCATCATTCAAACGTAATTTTTTCATTAGGCCAATGAATGCGTTACATTATTTTTATGAAATATTTTCACTAATGTAATGAATACATTTGTTGAACCAATGAAATTGTTCACCAATTTGGTGAAAAATTTTCTTCATTCTAACGAAATAAAGTCATTAGTTTAAGGAAGAGTTACATTATTCTAATGATCTTTTTTCATTAGAATTGTGCTACTGAAAGGAAACTAAAAATTTTTTATATTAAGAATAAAATAATATTTTATTGTTTTAATACATTATTGAAATTTTTATTAAACAATTTTTTACACAGTAATTAATGTATAAAATAATTTACTTTATCATTTAGTTAGTGGTTGTAATATATTTATCGTCTCACTTTTACTAAATCTCTAAAATTTTGCACTAAGCCTTCAAAAATTTTTTATTACAAATCCGATGAAATTTTCTAATGAAATTATGAAACCTAATGAATTAATTTCAATGAATATATTCATTAATGCTATGAATCTTCATTGATGGAACGTAATTTTTCATTCCATTAATGAAAATTTTCTAATGAATTGGGTTCATTAGAAATATGAAGCAAATATTTTTCAGTGTATATATTAGTGTAAAAATTTTCAAATTTCTATTTCCGTGTTGCAAAGATGACTGTAGCAGTAAGTGGTAGTTGAAATAAATAGATCCCAAATATGTAAAATTGAAGGTACAATTTGATCAAGACTGGTGTGAAATGCAACAAGAATTAGCATGATCAATAGGATTGGCAGAGCAAGCGGTTTCAAAACGCCTGAAAGTCATGGGAATGATTCAGAAACAAGCAAATTGGGTGACGTACGAGTTGAAGTCGGGAGATGTTGAACGGCGTTTGTTTGCTTATGAACAGCTGCTTGCAAGAGATAGACGGAAAGGATTTCTGCATTGTGTTGTGACTGGGGACGAAAAATTCTTTCATTACGATAATCCCAAGCACAGAAACTCATGGGGATATCCTGGCGATGCTTCTACGTCGCCGGCCACACGGAATATTCATGGTGCCAAGGTAGTGCACAGTATTTGGTGGGAAAAGCTCGGCGTAGTGTATTAAGAGTTGTTAAAATCGACTGAAAAAATCACAGGCAATCGTTATCAAACGCTATTAATGCGTTTGAACCAACTTTCATATACAAACGGCCGTTACACAACGAGGGACGTGATAAAGTGATTTTAAAGTATGACAATGTTCGATCCGATATTGTGAAAGTGGTAAAGACATACTTTTAAACGTTGAAATAGGAAGCCCTAGCTTACCCGTTGTATTCTCCAGATGTTGTCACTTGTTTCGATCAATGTTATATGGCCTGGCCGACCAGCACTTCCGGTCTTATGAAGAAGTAAAAAATTGATTCGAATTGTGGATTGCTTCAAAAGATTACCAGTTTTTTCAAATACGCTGCCCGAAAGATGGATGAAAGTAGGAGCCAGCAATGGACAATACTTTAAAGCATAAATGTAAAACCAGTTTTTTTTTCAAAAACACCTTGAATTTCGGAAAAAATGGCGGAAGCAAAGTTGTACACCTATGTAACAAGAAAACTTGTACTTATTCAATTTGTGTGCTTCTTCTTCTGCCACTTCACTCTGCAGGATTTTCATAGAAATGGCAAAATTTTGCGCTAACAACACACATACATTTATGATTTTTGATTTTCATGCAAACATGCTTTAAATATTTGTGCAAACAGGCAAGCACTCCCATAAACAACGCTAAATGTTTGTACAAACGTATAAAATTTTGGCATTGTTGTCAAGCAGTTTGTGTAGTTTATTTGGCCCTTAACTACTACAATATTGTCCTGTTAACCACCATAAATTTTTTTCTACGTGTGTTTTCCGTCTTAAACAATATTTACCTTTTTTTTAATCAAATACAGTCACAACAATTTTGTTTCATTTATTCTTTATATTGGTGTGCCATCATAAAAAATAAATTCATTCTACAAAAATAAGATTTTAATTTTTGTCTTTTTTTTTTAATTTAAATATCAACGTAATTTTAAGTGAACCGCCAGTTTGTTTAAGTCGTTCATGGGGATACGTTTTAATTTAAGTTCGTTCAGTACTACAAAATAGAAATGATTTTCGATCAAAATATTCTAACAAGAAATAAATAAAAAAAATAAAAAAATTTATTAAAAAGCATTTTGCTACTTTTCCTCTACAAGCAAAAGCAAATTTATTAATTAATAATTAAAAATAATAAACAAATTTTTTTGTACTTGTTTGTGTGCACATCTCGGGAAAAATAAATGAAAGTTAATTGATCAAGTTCAATATATTAATTGATGCAAACAGCAAAAACCAAATTCTGTAATAAGAAAATAATATTATAGTGAAACAGTTCAGTGCAATAAAAAGTTTTCCAAATAATCTGTGAAGATGGCAGCTGCAAAATGTACTACTGAACTAACAGCTGATAATAATTGTGATAAGAATAAAGGTAAAAATATAAGCAATAAAATATATTCTGTTTAAATAAATATATTATAAGCTTAATAATTAAAAGCAAGTGCAAAAATATAAAAAATAGTTAAACAAATTAACTATAAAAAGTTATGTAACAAAAGTGTTGTATAAAAAATTAAAAGTTTTGTATAGCTGATAACAATTTCGACCGAATAACAATTTCAAAAAGAGCGATTTGCTATTGATCGGGTACAACAATCAAAAGTGTTTAAAGTTTTTGGTAACACAACTCAAAATTTTAATACAATTCTCAAAAAATCTGAAAATTTGTTGTTTTAAAAATATTTTTTATAGAATTAATGGGAATTATACAACTAAGTTTCTGTGACCGCTTTTGAAACGAAATAAATAATATCAAAAAAATTTAACAATAACACAATCGTGGAGCGCATTTATACGATGACTTAAAGTCATGCCTATCATGTATTTCTTTTAGTAATTAAATATCATGATAGCGAAAATGAGATGTTTTCTGTTTTGCATGCTTTTCTTCTAATTTCCCTTTACACTCATCTGTTATTTCGCTATAATCTATTAGGTGAAAATGTGATGTTCTTGGACTATAAGAACACAAAAAAGTGTCAAAAGTTTTTTACATTTTATCTGTAAATTTTTTAACACGCTTATATTAGCTCCACTTGTATGTGTTATATAAAACCGCATGTAGGTATGTAAAACCGTACATAGAGTGTTGCTGCTTTAGTGCGTAAATTGGTGCTACCATATTGCTTCCGGGGGGATGTTAGGGATTCACAAAGCCGCTTTTGAGAATTCCCGAAAAAATTTGGACCCACTTCGCTAACCGGCAGGGAACTGGGTTTTCATATTCGGTGTGCCTTTTTCCCGTGGCACATGCACGATCATTCGCTTTAGTGCGAAAATTTAAGCTGCCCTATTGCTTCTGAGGAAGTGGGACATTTTGACGTTTCCTGAAGTCGACTTTGGTAATTCCCAAAAAACACGGAACCGCTTCGCTGACCGGATCGGAACTGATTTTTCATATTCGTGCGCGTTTATGCCCTGGAACATGCATCTGAACTATTAACAGTCATTCGATTTAAAGCGAAAACTGAAGTTGTCGTATTGTTTCCGAGGAAATGGAGTATTTTAGCGATTCCTGAAGCGGATTTTGGGAATTAAAAAAAAACTTGGAACGCGTTAATTATCTAGTTATATGGATAATTTAAGCAGAAACTTAAACAATAGTGAATAGCCCCGGGGTCTATAATTAATACCCATAATCATCAGGGAATACTAATAAACCACCCCCCCCCCCCCACCCTCACTGAGAATTTAGGTCCAAGGCCACATTCAGAGTCTTCGCCAAGATTCAGGCACCATGACAAGGATCAGCGCTAGAATGGTCTGCAAAACAGAACCTCCTGAAACTGATCATTGTTCTGCCAAATAATTCTTGGTGGGGCTTCCCAGGGATTTATTTGCTGCGACAAATAAAAGACTCCTCTATACACCAGTTAGGCAAATGCCAAGGTAAAACCTGCTGTCCTCTTGTGACAATGTAATACCTTTGTCGGCTTTATATGTTGCTGAATCAACTCCACGGGGTGAATTATTCATGATTCACCAGCGCCCCCGGGTGGCGTGTATCCATATAGACAAACCCCTTGCTGAAGAGCTCTGGCCTTCTAATCTCTTCTGTGTGGAATTCTCCAGACAGTCAATGGAAGACAATGCTTAATGAATTGGTAGACTGAAGTCCATTAAGAGCATCAGCCATTGACCAACTCAGTCTTCTAATCATCATGGTCCTTATACTGCGAGACAAAAGCATTTCGGTGGGTTATTAGCCGCCAAAAACCGTCATGCACCAAATTTATCAAGGAAAGTCATTCCCCTTACTGCGATTAAGATTTATAGCACAGCCCGAACATGGCAGCTACCTCAAACAATACCCAGCGCTGGGATGGCGTACAAGTAGAACCTGGCACGGGCTCAACCGATCCAAGTTCTGCCAATTAACCCTTGTTAAGGGTTTCGAAATTTCAACACAACATAAGTCTTGTGGCTTTCTCTGTCTCCCCTCTATGCCACAGAAGGCAGAGCGTGCTAGTTAGGTGTACGTCTGGGTAAAACTAGCTCCCCGGGACTTGGATAAAGCCAGATTATGAAATTGATTTACATCAGCACCTGCCATGATGATGTAATCTGACCTACTTCACCATGTAGCTTGCAAAGCTCACACAGGTCGCAACTTTTTGCCATATAGATAAAGACAGATTGAAGTCGCTCACTTATAAAAAAAATTATTCAACTTTATCATAATATATAACGGGCTATCCAGTTTTCAGTCTCAAGAGGAAAGCTGAAAAAACACTTAAAGCTAGGATTTCGATTAAACTTTTACCTAATCACAATGCTTGGACAGTGCGTACGTATTGCGACGTCATTTAAATTGCCGCCTTTCAATCCTTTTAAGGTAGTTTTCGACCACTTTTTCATATATTTGAGATGGTATTTTGACGATAACTTTAATGTTGATGCTCAACTTTAACGTTAAGGTATTATATACGTAGACTTTGTCATCATAGCAAAGTCTAACGGGATCACATAATCCTGGTAGCCAAATGATGCTTCTAAACTGTAAAGCTACGCATTCTATAAATTTCCCCTGCAGTAAAGCCAAAATCGGGCATGTTGCGCGGCTCGTAGCTCCCTCCATATTGTAAAAACCACATATCGTCTACTGTACAATTGCTGGTAACAAAAAAAGTTATTATCATACGACTATAACGCAATGAATTGGCAATAATAGTTCTTCCAGCGTAATTTTCGAATAAATGTGGCCCATGACACCTCCAGACACGGCAGATATTTTGAATAAATTCCCTTTCTCCAAACGCTGCGATAAGTTTTCTTTACCCTAATTGAAACCAACCAACAGGTCTTGCTCGCAAATCAAAGTTTTCTCTATTCGAAATATACAACAAATTACACAAACATTTGAAACTCAAGCTTTAAATACTTAGACGACAGCAGACTTCACAACTTCACGATTATAAATGAAGTTAACTTCAAATGCTGCCGTCTCATCAGCAACATAATTATTTTAAAGACAGCAGCAGCACTATGTGTATCTAAACAAAGCAAATTTTAGAGGTGCCACATATATATTTTACATGAATAAAATTAAAATTACTGACTGAAAACATAAACTATGAAAAAACACATCAATTATTTCTTTACTTTAATTTTGTGATGTTTTTTTTTTTATTAAATTAATTAATTACCAGGGCTGGGCAAAATACACAGATTATGTATTTCAAATACAAGATACAAAATACTTTACAGTAGTGTATTTTAAATACAAGATACAAAATACTTTCAAGTTGTGTATTTCAAATACAAAATACAACTACAAAATACAAATACATTTTTGTAATTTGGTCTCAGAAAAATGTACCCGTCTGGCTTTAGATACACATTTTATTTTACATATACACTTAAACTAAGTTGTATATTCATATGATTGTTCTAAACTTGCTAAGAAATTAAAGGAACAAACCTAATATTTAGCATTTGATAGATAGTAAATAAAAAATTCATTCGGCAAAACAAGAATTTCCTTTAATAAAAACTAGATATTTCAATCAGTCATCCGACAAACAATACTCTTTCTACAGGTGCTGAAGAGCACAGGCTGCTGTCAAATTCTATAAATGCATTTTTGATATTTGGAGAGCTTTCCAGAATGACAAGCTCCTTGCTTTTATCATACTTTTATCAACTGATAAACTCAAGTTCCAAATTTGTTTTACGAGGTTGATCACTGTATTGTCCAAAACAACAATAAAATCTTCATCATCTTTACCCCAACTACTACTTTTTCTTATGCATCCAGTTTCACGTTTTTTGCAATTTTTCTCCATGGTATCTATTGCAAGATTTTGAATTTTTTGCCTCTCTTTTACTGAGATGCTTTCTGGCAATCAGCTAATTTTGAAACTAGGATGGAAACATGACACCGATATGGCTCTATTTGCTCCAGGTGTCAGCATGAGAAACTCATTAAATCTTATTTCCAAGCTCTCCATTAATTTTTTTAAAATACAACTTAAATGCCTCAAAGTATTATATTGCAGTGGATCTAATCTGGTTCTCGCAGCCTAAAGTTTTCCATAATAAAAATTATTTCCCTGTATATAAAAAGCTGGTGGCAAGTATATAGAAATTCTTACTGATATCACCCGATTAGTGTAAAATGTATTAGCTCTGTATAAATGAAAGCTACATTGCAGTATTGCAAAATGATAAACATTTTAATGGTTGTAGTTTCTAGCGGTTTTAGCTTTTGTGAAATAACTTGTTTTCACTTTATTATAATAAATAAATGTATTTTGTAAAAATGTATTTTTGAGCCACATGTATTTGAAATACAAAATACAAAATACTATTAAGTTATATATTTGAAATACAAAATACTAAATACTTTCAAGTCGTGTATTTGAAATACAGATACAAAATACGTATTTGTATTTCAAATACGTATTTCAAATACTGCCCAGCCCTGTCAATTACAAACAAATTATTTCTTATTGCTGCCAATTTATATTTATGGTGGCAGCACTGCATTTACTTTTTGCTGCTTACGAAAATAGATTTTAGTCTAAATTGGCAGCAGCAGAAAATCCTGTTGTGGAGCCGTGCTGCTGTAATGTCGTTAAAATAATCGTTTTGATCTAAATACATGTTTTTTTTTATTTTTGCTGTCGTCTATGTGCTGTAGGTTGTATTTGAAATTTTTTATTTCAGCAGCAATAATTCCTCCATTGTAACATTATACTTAGTCAAGTTATCGATTACCCAATTGTCTAATGCTTCTATCATATCGGATGACAATTCTTCTTTATAGCCATTAACTCTCCCCCTGCGCATGAAACTGCAACATTAGAGAAACAAAAAGAGATTATTTTTGCAAGGCCTGCATAAAACCTTTATGTGATCTGAAAACTTAATACTTACTCATGATGTTCGTAGGGCAGACCCAACTTTTTTCGAACTTGTTCAAATTCCCAATGATGATTTACTTTCGGATTTTTTTTCATCTCTTCGAATGATAAATGTTTCAACATTTTCTGCATATTCTCTTCCGTGATAGTTTTGTGGAGAAACTGGCATACCTCTAAAATAATTTGACGTAAATCGAGTTTCATGCATTCAAAACTGGTATAATAGAGCCATGGTTCGTTGCGTAGCGTATAAAACTCGGTTAAATTTGAGAATGGTTCCTGTATGGTGGGGCCCCGCATTTGTTCAGTGATATATTGATCAATAGTTTTACCCATCGAAACGCCTAAGCTGCGTGTGTGATAGTATTCAGAGACGTAAGCATCGCGAATGTTGCGAGCAACGTAAACGACCTGGGTTGAAAATATACATACGAGTACATATGTTTGTAATTATAAAATACAAGTTGTATATAATATATGTAAATAAATTATTTTTAACTATTTATTACCTTTGGTTTTTTATCCCAAATTTGAGCCGGCAACAGAGGTAAACAAATGTGTGTTTTTATAAGTCTGGGTCGCGGCAAGTTTTCTAATGGCTTAAAAGCGGTTTCTAAGTTCTCATTTACAATGTACTCAAACCTGTAAATTTCGATTTATGTTAATGTAATTTAAAAAGTTACTGAGGCCTCTTTTCGAGGCGTTAAAAGTGATATGCATCAAATAAACCAAGCAACAATATCTATATGATAAACAAATTATACAAAATATTAACTATAATCTCTCTACCAAATCAGTGACAGTGCAACGTAAATTAGGGCGTAAAGCGCAAAGTAGTTTAACGCTTTGAATTTACGCTGTGGTAAGTAACTTAAAGAAGAGCGTTAACAGTGTGCTATGAACTGTATTCTTCACTAAT
This sequence comes from Thecocarcelia acutangulata, assembly GCA_914767995.1. Taxonomy (NCBI): domain Eukaryota; kingdom Metazoa; phylum Arthropoda; class Insecta; order Diptera; family Tachinidae; genus Thecocarcelia; species Thecocarcelia acutangulata. Next base: position 28,821,317 of record OU612094.1, on the reverse strand, counting down.
TGCACCCACAGACGATATGTTTTTACGTTTGTTTTTTAATATGTAATTTCTCATGTATTTTTTCATGTCTGTCAAACTTTTTAGTTCTTATAGACGGTTTTTAAAAACGTACAGGTACTTTTACATCTGACATTGTCTATGCTTTTTATTATTATAAAAAATACTTATTTACAATATTTTAAAATAATAATGCATCAAAATTTCCTCAAGCTGACTACTTATACCACCCAAAAACGGCCTACGGAGCTACGTACACACGGTTGTCAGATCTTACAATATTACCAGTAAATATGTCTGAAAATGTATTACAATCGTGTGAACTACTTGTCAGATCTTACAATATTGCCAGTAAAATTGCCTGAAAATGTATTACAATCGTGTGAACTGCCAAATTTTAACTTACAACGTTGTCAGAAAAACCATTGCCAATCAATTGTAAGACGACAATGCTGTAAGACAATCGTGAGAACACTCTTCGTCGGCATTGCCAGTTAATTGGCTGGTATTGTAAGCTCAGTTTTAATTGTCAGATGTATAAAATTAATGCACCTGACAATGGCATCATTGTCAGAAAAAAGTTACGTACACACGGTTGTCAGATCTTACAATATTGCTAGTAAAATTGTCTGAAAATGTATTACAAACAAATAATTGGCTGGTATTGTAAGCTCAGTTTTAATTGTCAGATGTATAAAATTAATGCACCTGACATTGTCAGAAAAAAGTTTGATGGGCAACACTGCCACACAGATCGTTGTTGGTATACATAACTCAATGTTTACACACGCAAGTGCAAGTGCAAAAAACCCAATACATACCCATATTTTTACTAATACATTCACACACCTGCAAGTAGTAGCCTCACTTGCAACTGATTTTGGTTGGCAGTGATTTTTTCACTTGCATGCAAGCAGAAACAAACAGTGTTGCCAATAGATATTTCATTTTAACCTTAATGGGTATTTTTCAAGGAAATTTTTTTAAAATATTAAAATTTTTAATTGTATGCCGAAAACATAATATAAAAACACGAAAATAAATAAACATCTATAACTTATTTTTTATTTGGAATACAAATTTATTATTTAAATTGTGAAAAAATTGTGTGCATAATATAATTCCCCTGTAATATTGCTATGCTAAAACTTTGGCAGCACAGACATTAAAAGCGCATGTAGTACAAAGGCGTACAACGTTTGTCTTCGACGACATTTTGAAAATGAACTTGCACTTGAGTGTGTAAACAATCGTGCAAATTGCAAGTGTTTTTATTATTTTTTTTTTATGTATTGGTTGTTAATATGTACACACAACTTGTAACAAGTTACTTGTATGTCTAAACGCAGTGTAAGTGGCAATGCCTTATAACATGTCTGGCAATTTTTTCTTCTAACAATCTGACAACCATGTGAACTGACAATGTTTGTTGTCAAATGAATTATTTGACAGACCGTAGTCTGACAATGAAATTGTAAGATTTTCTTACTATCGTCTGAACACACAATTTACTTCTGCGGGACAATTATTCATTGTCACTACATTGTCAGTATGTTGCCAGATTTTACAATATTGTAACATCTGACAACCGTGTGTACATAGCTTCACAATGCTACCAATTATATGCCATACTAAAAAAATAAAACTTTTAATTTGGCACAAAGTTATAGAGACTTAATTAACAAAAATTAATACATTGAACGTATATGAGTATAGTTGTTAGGATATTATTGAATTATGTTAAATTTTTTCATGTTATTCTGTAAGCAACATTTGCTATGTTAATTTGTTTATGTTAGAAAAAAACATCTTGTTGCAGAATAAATGTGGTTTTAAATTATGTTATTTTTAATTGTTCATATCAGGCATGTTCTGAGAAACGCAAATCGCTTAAATTTAACGTTTTCGATGTGAAAACGCCCAATAGGTGTTCTGAGAAACGTATAACGCAAAAAGTATGGTTTTGCGATTTCAAATCGCCAAATAGGTGTTCTGGAAAACGCATATCGCTTAAAATTGGCGACTTCAACTCGCATGTGCATATTGAAGTAAACTGATTGAATTAGCTAAAACTGAACTGAAGGCAATACAATTATTCACAAAAAAAAATTAAATTTTAATTGATTTCTTTTTATTTCAATAAAAAGTTTAAAGAGTTTTACACATTTTCAATTAAAAAAACTAAATTAAAAATTTTGTCTATTTGTTGTAAAAATTTTTTTATTTATATAACTACCACATACATATACACGTATATAAAACACATGTAGTATTTTTTCGGAAAGAACTCCGAAACGCCAGTAAAACGCGCGTTCCGTAAAACACCTAGAAATCAATTAAGCGTTTTTCAGAACGCTTTGCGATTTCAGAAGGCGCGTTTCTCGGAACATGGCTGTATGTTAAGTATTTTTCTTTGAGTTAGTATTTTTTGTAAACCAAAAATTATTTGACAATATTTTGTTTCCAAAAAAATATATATATTATACCAATTTTAAATTTTCCTGAAGAAGCTACCAAATTGATGGCGAAATATTGAAAAATAAAAGACAAACATTGTTTAAATTTTTTATATAAAAAAACAAGATATCAAGTTGCAAAAATTTTATAAAGCTACATATATTAAGTAAACAAAGACCAGAATATATTAAGATAAAATTAAATGAAACTTTTCCGTATACAAATTTACGCATAAACAGTGAGTTAGTTATTTGCAAATAATATTTATTTGCTGCATATAAACGTAATGATAGCTGTTCGTATTTTTTGATTTTGCAAAATTTTTTATGGAAAAAACTAACAACCTAGAGCTTAAACTAAAACCTTATAACTTACTCCATAAACGGTGAACGGATCTCCAAATTTGTTTTCAAAGCCTTCTCAAAATCAAAATCATTCATGACCAACCATAATAGTTCCTGCATCCAGGTGGTGCCACATTTTGGTAACGTTATAAGCCAAACATCATCATCATATACTTCGAGTTCATGTACTTTTTTAAGAAAATCTAAACGATCCGAACGGTGGTGTATTATACGTTTTGACCAGTCTTTGTTTATGAGATTGGTGGGATAACGTTGTGGTTGTACTTCAATTAATTTAAACATTTTTTTATTATTATTTTTTTTTTTTTTATTTACATTTTGTTTATTTATTGTAATTGTTTTTACTTTTTATCAGTCTGCTAACGAATGCGAATGTTCGGAGAATGAATGCTATTTGAGTACTAAGTCAGTATTTAGACATGCCCGCTTGTGCAAGTGCAAAAAAAACTCAACACATCGTCATATTTTTACTAACCCAATTACACTTCTGCAGTTTGTGGGCTCAGTTGCAACTTTCAAGAGATTTTGATTGCCAGCAGCGTTGCCATAATGAAGAATTTACCTTCATTTTTAAGATTTTACAAAGAAAATAAGATTTTAAGGTCTTTTTCAGAAAACTAATGGCGTTTTCTTTTCTAGAAAAAGAGTAACATATTCAATATTGTTTTGCCAAAAAGATACAGAAATATACAGTTTTGTCTACTTTTTTTCAGATATTTATAGTTATTGCGACATCTTCTTTTCCTCTCAATAAAACTTAAATTTTAAAACTTGAATTTTAAGAAAAAAAAGTGTAGCATAAATGTCAAACTTTTTCAGAAAAGAAAACGGCATAAGATTTTCAGTCTTAGTATACCCAAACGCTTAGTATAGGCAAACACGTTTTTTTAAATCTCTTTTGTAATTGTACTACTGCACCGATTTAGAAAATTATTTATCGTTCTCAAAATTATTTCTGTACAAAAGTGAACGAGATTACTATCATTTTAATCAGTTCAGTATTTTAGGAGTAATAAGGCTATTAATTTGTTAGTAAAACTAACAATCGAAACATGTGTATGTGTTTGACGTAACATTTTTAATCGTAAAATACTCCTCCGTGATCGAAGCAGACAAGTAAAGAAGTCGTCTGCGATAATGTATTCCGAGCGCAGAAGTTAAAAACAACGGGAGAAACTGTGCCCTGTTGGTGACTCTTTCATATTTGTCGTCTACGATGCCTCATAATTAGTCACCTACCGATCATTTAAGACCCATTCATTCGTACTTCAATCGAGTCATGAAACGATCGTCATAACTAGTCTTCCGCGATGTACCAAAAAGGATCGCAGGGAGCCCTTGAAACGATCTCAAATATTTAAGAAAAGACCACTAATAAAAGAAAAGTGTTTATGATTCTGTTACTTAAGCTGAAGCCACGCGTTATACACGCTGTGTCTTTTAACGCGTTTCAAACTTTCTAGACTTTTCCATACGCAATTTACATGCAACGCTTTTAATACGATAAGTTTTTTGTTGAATTTTAAGTATTTTTTTTAAATACAAATTTTTTTTAACGCAAAAATATACATAAAATAACAATCCACGGCACAAATATTCTAGGCGATAACATTGAAAGAATAAATGAATTGTGATCTGCGGCTATCAAAAACAACTGACAGTTTTTATGACGGTTATGATGCGTACAAAAGTATAAAGTAATTCTACTTTTTGCGTCGTACGCGTCTACGTTGTGATGTGTATATTGTCTCATATAGTTGCACTGATTCTACTTATTTGACAGACGCTTACGGCCATGTCGCTTAGCGTGACAAAATAAAATAAAAACTTTGGCAACGTTCAGATTTGTTTATTTATTTCGAAAAATGATTGTTAATTTTTATATTTAATCATTTCTTATGATAGTAGAACTTAGAAATATTATTGGACGAACTACTGAAATTGGTTCTAATTGTCTTGTATTGTATGTGTGTATATTCTCTCTTTTGTGAAAAATTATAAAAAAGTGTGTTTTTCTTAGCAAAATATAAAGAACTTTTGACAGTTCTCATCATCAAAAAAAAAGTCAGTTGGTGCTCTGACACTACCTAGTATATTATTTTACCATGAGCGTAATCATGCAGACATTTACTACAAAGAAATGGTTATTGGACGGATTGATGTTTGTAAAGTACATAACACACGATATGTTTTTAACAATGTAGATTTTTATATAATGTATAAACATACATACATATGTACGTTGATAAATAGTAAAAAAATAAGTGGTTGTTCAGTGACAGCAAACTGCAGTACAAACAACTGGGATTATAGAAGATTGCATATGTGATCAATATGAGACAAATATAGATGAAAAAAATAAATAAGTGCTCGGTGGGTGAGTTGGTTAAGCGGCCGTATTAAAAATACATCATGTTTTATATGGTACTGAGTTCGAATCCTAGTGGGTGCTAATGAGCAGTGTAGTGATTGCGAAACAGCTACTTGTCTGTCCCCCAGCTTTAGTGTATTCAATAATTTTTTTCTGTCTTCTTTGGTCAAGAGCTATAGATCGCGGCAATTATTGTTATAATTAAAAAATAAAAATATTTCTTGGCTTTAATGAATTTTTGCAATAAAAATTTGTAAGTACTCAGTAAACGAACTATCACTTTACTCCCTTTCTTGTGTTCTCATGTACTGCAACTTGGTAAACGAACGGCATTCAGTAAAATGCAGTAAAACACAGAAAAATTTGTAAAAATTTTTGGGTAAACGAACAGACTTAATGAGAAACACGTTCAATGCACAATCTTGTTTTTATCATTTTCGCACAACAAAAGAAAAAACTATAATTTGCATGTTCTCTTTTTGATTTAAAGAGTTGAGTTTGATTTTCCATTTGAATTGCATCGCGTTTTCTCTTCGTTGTTTTTGTTTGTTTTGGTCAACATTGATTTATTTCGATGCGTTTTCTATGTATGTAGGTCACACTGTCAGGTTTATTTCTTCATTAACGTTAAAAATAAAATATGTGCTTGTAGGTACATACATACATATATGTATGTATCTACATGTATTTATGTTTGGATATGTTGAAGGTATTAATGACACGATTATTTAATATTTTTATGTTTGAAACGTATCTAGCAAAACAATCTAACAATCCGAAATGGTTGATATTGCCAACATATATAACAGACATGTATGCCAACATAAAAGAAAAAAAATGCGAAAATCGAACATAATTTGAAAATAAAAGTTATTTTTTTATGTATGTAGGTATATGTATGTGTATAGAAACAACAGCAAAAAGTATTAGAACTATTTTCGAAAGTATTCACAGTTATTCTTCAGATTAGCACCTAAAAAAACGATATTCCGACAATTTTTAATTTCTTTCGTTTTTTATTGAGTTTAATTTATGTGCATCCACGCGTTTACAAACTTGTTAATTCTTTTGTATGCTGAACAATTATAGGAGCTTTGCGTTAATAATTACCGGCACAATAATCCTTTTATAAGATTGTTGCTTACTTTTTGCCTTAAGTATACTTACGAGTATACCTGCGAACTTCCTCACTTTGATAAAGGAAATGTCTGTTTATGTTTAAAATTTATAAACAATGAAAATGATGCAATGCATATAAACATATTTAGAGAAAAAGGCAAATCGAGATTAACAAGCCGACGACTTTCATATTACTCAGTTCGAAAAATTTTTTTTTAAACTCGTTTGATAATAAATTCGTGCAAAAGAAATTATTTCATTAAACAACCGATTTCATAATATGCGAAAGCAATTTCCAACCAAATTTTGAATATACATACATACGACTACTTATCAAACAAAAAAATATTACTGAAATCTGCATCAGCAATAAGGAGATATTCCAACGGGTAATTTATGTGGTTTCCAAAAAGGATTCGTGAGTCCAAATGATAGTTAAATAGACTGTTCTCAAACAGTGACCTTTATAGAATATGGCGGCTGTCTCTCTTTCCTTTTCAAAAGCTTGTAAAAGGACTAAACTGCAAGAAAATCTTCCCGGGTAGAATATAGTTTATAAAACTCAAAAACACCCTTCGATATCTAACTAAACAGTAGCAAATAATGTTAAGATTAAGCTTAAACAATAGTGAAAATACTTATTATTATGAAAAATCAATAAAAAGGCGGTAAAAACCCACAAAAATCGGATAACTCTATCCGTATAACCGGGTCAAAAATACCGTTAATAATTCAGATACACGTTTCACGGTAAGAACTCGCACCTAAGGTTTAAACACGGTTTCGAAACGGCTAACGAATTTGTACGGGGTGTTTGGGAATTTCCAAAATCGGCTTTGGGAATCGCCAAAATGCCCCACTTCTCCGGAAGCAATACGGCAACTTCAAAACTCGCACTGAATCAAAATGCGCACCGCATATGAAAATCCTGTTCCGAAGCAGTTTAGAGTTTTTTGGGAATTCCCAAAATTGGCTTCGGGAATCGTCAAAAATCGTCCTCCTGAAAGTCATGTTCGTATTTTACCATAAAACGCACTCACAGCGTGTATGAGACGATCCCCAGTGAAATTTTGGTCACATACATCTTCGATCTAAGACCATTGACATTGTAAGCGTAACCCATCCGAAGTCTGTATACAATTCCTACTTACATTTACACAGCGATGGCCTAGGCCGTAAGATGCATGCAACAGTGTATACATTGTAAGCGAAGATTGGATAAGTTCAAAACCACGTTATTAGCACTTGTTTTGTTCTTTGCTTCTTATGTACATTTAATTTAACAATATGTGCTTAACATGTTTATTTTGATTTTTTCTGTTGACACAATCGCTTACAATCGGATGCTTTCATGGTGCAATTAACCAGGTGTCATCACTAGCGCAGGTAATAATTTTTTGTTTCATAAAATTGTGGGTGTCAAAAATTGTTTATGTTTACACAAACTGAAGCGAAAAAAAAAATAAAAATATTTTAAACAGTTGGAAAAAGGGCAAGAAACACAATAAAAAAGTTTTAAAAAATATTTAAATTGCTTAAAATGCGTTGAAAACAATTTATAAAAACAATTGTATTAATTTTCTTTGATCATTTTTTTTATATAAACGTTTCTTTCTTCATTTTCTTTTCTTTTGTAAACATGTTTTTGACAGCGTCTGGAACTTTTACACAAACAAAATATTATGTATGTAGTACAACAACTCTTATGCTGCCACCTAATAATTGCACCATGGATGCTTTGCAAGTAGTAACTTGCTGGGTCTTTACTCTTTCTTTCTCTCTCAGCAAAATGTGTGTTCTCGGACAAGTTCGGACTAAAGAGATAAAAAGAAAATTTACTCTCTCAAAGTAGCTAGAACGCAAAAAAACAATAATTTTACATCTGGATTAGTGATGCCCAAAGAGAAATCCATAGTTACGCTCGAAGTGTAAATAAAATTGCACTGGGAGAAAAAGTACACAATTCAAAAAATTGTTTTACTTACAATTTACTTAAAATTGGAGTAAAAGTAAATAATAAATATACATAATAAATTTTATATCAAGGTGCATTAATGTATACACGGTGGCAGCACTACGGCATGTGATAATTTTTTGCTACTGGCAATATAGTAAGCTATTTACGTCAAATGTATTGTTTACACTTTTTGTAAGTGAATTTAGTGTTTTATTCTGAATTAAACATATACAAATTATTTTGTGAACATAAAAATAATTCAAATAAGAATAATTTATAATTATTAAAAAGCACATTCATAGTTTATAACTGTAAAAAAAGTTACAAATATTTTTGATAAACATAGCTTACCAGATGCCTCTTTTTGTTGTATTGTTGTAATTTTGCTCTAGTGCTGCCACCGTGTATACGTTAATGCACCTTGTTTTATATGAAAAAGAGTAAAAAGTACGCAAAATACAGAGAAAAAACAAGGAATAAATTCATACACCCAAACGCATGATCATTCGTCGCTGTATCATTGGCGACTAAACTAGTGAGCGTAAGATTGTGTTTGATTTTGTTTACCACTTTAATACCATGGGTGGACATCGCTAATCTGGATGTAGGTTATTGTATCATGCGTGGAAAAAACGTGTATTAACGTCTACAAGATGGCAACGTTGTGACAAGTAATAGTTTTTTGCTTTTATTAAAATCGTGAGCGCTTAATGCCAAACATTTTTCAAAGTGAATTTATTATTATTTTTTTTAATTTAATTTAATTATTATACACATTATTCTCATTAAAATAAATCTTAGTTAAGAAGTAATAATTGCTCCATGGTTACATTGTACTTGGACAAATTATGAGAGACCCACTTGTCCATCTTTTCTACCATTTCAGGTGACAATTCATCTTTGTAACTGTTTACTAAGCCTTTACGCACAAAACTGCAAGCGTTTCCGAAAAAAATTATAATTAGTATTTAGATAAAGCTATATCTTATATACAACTTACTTATTCTGTTCATAAGGTAAGCCGAATTTATTTCGCACCTTTTCAAATTCCCAGTGATGATTTGTTTTCGGATTATTTTTCATTTCCTCAAACGACAAGTGCTTCAGCATTTTCTGCATATTCTCGTCGGTGATAGTTTTGTTGAGAAACTTGCAAACGTCTAAAATAGTTTGGCGCAAGTCAAGTTTCATGCGTTCAAAACTAGTATAAAACAGCCAGTGTTGATTTTTTAAGGCATAAAACTCTGTTAAATGTAAAAAAGGATCATGTAAACTGCCTTCCTGCATGCGTGAATCAACAAATTGATCTAGTGTTTTATCCATATAATGGCCCACACTACGGTTATGATAAAATAGAGAGACATAAGCATCTTTGATATTACGGGCAACATAAATCGTCTTGAGAACAAAGAAAATTAAAACACTTTTCTATTAGTTACAAATTTTTAATAAGTATTGTTTTACCTTGGGCTTCTTGTCCCAAATTTGTGCGGGCAATAGAGGCAAGCATAAATGCGACTTTATAAGTCTAGGTCTCGCTAGATTTTCTATAGGTCTGAAAGCTGTTTTCAAGTCATCGTTGATGAGGTAATCAAATCTAAGGAAATATTAAGTTAGCACATATCGCTTCTTTATTGCAACATAGTCATATCTCAGAAAATTAGCTTTTCGATTATTGTGCCAAAAGTTTATTCAAATTACTTTAAACTGTTTCCTTTAGATGATATTTACTAAATGTTCTTTCTAAGACTTGTATGGAAACTAAAAATTTTGAATGCCTTTTTCTCGAAACAAGCTTTTTTTTAGTTATGACGATGTTGCAATAAAGAGCGACATATTGCTCCTTTATTGCAACATAGTCGTATCTCCAAAAATGGGCTTTTCGAGTTAACAATGCAAAATTGTTAGCATTACTACCTTTTATATTGTGCCAAAATTTTATTTAAATTACTTTTAAACTGTTTCCTTAAGGAGATATTTCTTAAAAAATTTTTCTAAGACTTGTATGGAAACTAAAAATTTGAAATGTGTTTTTCTCGAAACAATCTTTTTTTTAGTTATGACTATGTTGCAATAAAGGAGCGATGTATGTATCTTTTGAAAGTAATTGCAGATTATTTCCTTTAACTTACTCTAAGAATGGAGTTCTTACTTCTAAATGTTCGCTTTTAGCCTTTTCGAAATCAAAATTATTCATTACCAGCCATAACAGCTCCTGCATCCAGGTGGTGCCACATTTCGGCAGTGTTACCAACCACACATCATCATCGAACACTTCGAGTTCATGAACTTTTTTTAAAAAGTCTTCACACATTGCTCGATATTGAATGCAACGCTGTGACCAGTCTTTCTCTATGAGATTTGTGGGATATCGTTGTAATTTAATTTCAACAAAATTAGACATTATTTTCAACTTTATTTAACTTGTTTAATGTATTTAATCGCAGTACGATAATATAAGTACTAAAGTGAAAATTGCAAATTTTAAGAGCATTTATTTATTTCATATAAAATTATCTGCTAAATGTGCACAAGTACATACATACACTCAGAAATTGTGATAGGAGTAGTAATATTATCTGAACGGCTGAAATTATTATTAAATAAAAATAAAAACAAATATAAAGTAAACAAACTCCGTATAAAAAGTGCAGTTAACGCCAATTGCCTTTTTTTCACTCTTACTCGTACTGTCATAAAGATAAGACAAGAAATAATCTCAGCGGTAGAATTTACAAGGCTTTCATGAGAAAGACCATTTCTACGGTCTGGCGTGCATAGCGCATCCAAACACAACAAATAAAGGGTGTCCCAAAACTAACACAAGATTTGAATTAACCCTTAAGTGCATAGTGATGTAAATCTACATCGCATGTTAAAACCATCATATCTCTAGATAAGGCAATACATTTTTTCATACATATTGAATTTCCAAGAACAAATTTACCGTTATCATGTGCAAAAACAAGCTCAACAAGTTTATTTTATTATCTGTAAAAGTTTTAATAGGAACAACTTAGTTTTATTTTGGTATGAGCTAAAAAGAGTCCTTATTTATATAATATATAGCAACAAAATTGTTTTTAGATATCAAAATTTCTATTTATAGTTCATATAGCTTCTTTTTATAGTTCATTACAAGAATTCAAGGCATTATTTTGCATGATGATATACATTAATTCCTTTTTTTAAGTAAAAAAAAATAAGTATGTATTGATTACTATTTTATTTTTGCCTTCGACTACATTTACTTTCCAGCTAATTAATAGTTTTTATCAAAATATTTCTTATTTTTGCAGCTAAAGATCGTTTTTTATTTTTTATACAAAAAAAAAATTCAACAGTATTTATTTTCAATATTTCGATAACAATTTGTTATCATCGTCAGGAAAATTATACCATGTTCAGATGGTAATATGAAACACTTGGTTCGCTCTCTGAACCACTATTGCGAAACTAGGTGTTCAGACTGTTGTTTTGTTTGCTTCACACTGATGTTTACATATTTTGTGCAAACGTTTCAATAATTCTTTTTTCAATTTTTATTTAAATCTTTATGTAAGTATCAAATTTTTGCATTTTCAATGTGTTTATTTTGATTTTACACGCATTAATTATCTGTTTTTTTTTGCAGCTAGTTCAGATAAACTAGCGATAATTTATTTTCAAATTTGGAGATGATAGTAGGTTTTGCTTGGTTCGCAACAAGATTCAAAATGAACCAAGTTGGTTCGCTCATAAAATTTTGTATGGCGAATCATGTTGGTTCAATCAAGATTGGGCCGCGAACCACGAATGAGAGCGTGAACCTCGAAAATAAGCCTTCGTGTGAACATGCTATTAATATGTTATTCAACATATAACATATTAATTTTCCTGACGATGATAACAAATTGTTATCGAAATATTGAAAATAAATACTGTTGAATTTTTTTTAAAAAATAAAAAAACAATCTTTAGCAAAAATAAGAAATATTTACATAAACAAGATCAAATAATTTAATATCAAAAAGTTTTTATCAAAAATAAAAAATTCTGCATTTAAGGGTGAAATAGCTTTTAGTAGGTGTGTTCCACGAGATCTCGGACTAGTTCGGACTAATGAGAGTAAAAAGCCAATTACTCTCTAAATTTGCAAATTTCGCCCAAAACTGCTGGAACGCAAAAAACCACAATTGTACATCTTGCATTAATAGTGCTGCTTACTTTTTAGATAATAGTATATTTTAGTGATTTTAGACGCTTAAAACGCATAACATCATTAATAAACAAAACAAAAGATTTGCATTATTGGCAACAGCTGTAAAATTTTCAATAGATTTTTGTAGCATATGTTTATAAAATGAAAAGCCAAATAACAATTGCATGTTGTGTTTACAACTTCACATTGTTATTTTTAGTTTAGGCAAACTCCCATTTTGCTTTTAACTAATTTTTAATCAAAAACTTTTTTCCAATTCGCAAATTTTCAGTTTCTGTTTTATGTAAACATAAAACAGTTGATTATTCAATTCTAGTCCGAGCTTACCCAAAGAAAAAGTTCGGGCTAATTTGTATACGAAATGAAAAATAAATACTCTCTCATTTTCTCTCAAAATTGCACAAAATTGTTACGTGGAACGCTTTTGGACTAGTTCGGACTGTTTCGTTATTCACGTGGAACACACCTAGTATTTCGATTGTTATTTGTTTTGTTGAATCATAAAGTACATAGGATGGTGTTACAGCCTGTGTTTATAGAGCACGACAAAGTTAACCCTCAACGAGCCTATTGAAGGAGATAACGCACACTACATAAACATAATCAGGCCTGGGCAGTATTTGTAATACTTGTATTTGAAATACAAATAAACACAGCAGCGGCTACAATCTATAGTTGTGCTACTTAGGTCTGAGCTAGTTCAATTGAACGATTTAAATTTAAGCTAAGTATGGGGCATTTTTAGTGCCTTTTCCATATGGCTACAATCTTATGGCAAAAGTTGTGGCCTGTGTGAACCTTGCAAGCCAAACGGGGCCGATGGTTTTTCGTAAATAATTCAGGCCGTGGAGTTGTTCCATGATCAATAAGGCCGCTAAAGCAGGTGCTGATGTAAATCAATGATTCTAAGGTCACAACTTCTTGGCAGACACTTTTAGCCATACGAACAAAGTCCTTTGCTGAAAAGCTCGGGCCTTCTAATACCTTCTGTAAGCAATTTCCCTGGTAATCAGTGAAAAGCTAGACTTTAGAGGTGATTCTAACCACCACTTCTGGTCCCTTATATTAAAGTATTTATTGCAAGACAATAGCAACTAGTTGACTAGAACTAGCTGCCCCGAAAAGCAGTATGCACCATAGTTATTAAGGAGAACGCCCTTGCGATTTTAGGTCTGTAAAATAGAACCTTCTTTGCTTTGCTGCTGCGTCTTTTGCCAATTAGCCATTGGTAAAGGTTTCGCAAGTCCCAGCACCAACTAAGTCATAGTGGAATTTCCTACGATTTTATTTCCTAAAACAAATGAGAGATTCCTACTCCTCTATACCCTGGTTAGGCACACATAAAGGCAAAACCTGCTCCCGGAGAGAAACATTAATATAAGCAAAGGTGACTTTTAAGCAGAGTTGATTCTCTGTAATTGAAACGAAAGTATGAAAGCTAACATGCAACCTAAATTAGAGCGTCAAGCGTAATTTATCTGTCAAAAATCCCCATGTACATACAAAATATATGAGACCAACCCAAATAGCGCGGCGTCAACGCTTTGCAATTGGATAATCCAATTTTGACAGAGCGTAAGAGAGAAAAATTTACTGTCGCTCAGTAAAGTTAGCTTCAAAACAAAACATTTTTTTGCAGCAATTAGTAATAACACTGTAGGTGGTTTCACACTAATTTAACGACTTTAACAATTTTTATTATATCTATTGAGTGATCTTTTATCAAACATGGTTAGTGAACAATACTGTTCATGACACAACTTTAACGCTTTTATTTAAGTTACTTACTACAGCGTAAAATCAAAGCGTTAAATAACGTTGCGCTTTACGCCCCAAATTTAGGTTGCACTGTAAATGAGCTGGCTCTTCAATCTATAAAAATCTATTAATCTATAGAAGACATAGAAATTTTCTATAGATTAATGGGTGACGCTCTCCGCGAATTTTATTTATAATTCGCTAAACAACTATCGCTGCAAGATCTACATTTATTTTAAACATATCAATTTTATTTCATTCTTTCAGATATTGATGAACCCGCCACTTTTGAAAAGGCCATGGAAACTGCTGGCTTTGGTTTATTTAATCTGCTTCTGCTTTTCGCCACCTTGGCAGCAATTTTGGCCAATGTATTTTCCACAACAACAATGGCTTACATATTGCCCATAGCCGAGTGTGATCTTAAGCTCTCGCTTATTAACAAAGGAACTTTGAATTCGGCCACCTATGCCGGCATGATAGCATCGGCCGTAGTATGGGGATATTTGGCAGATACACAGGGCAGAAGAAAAATATTAATTATAGGCTATCTGGCAGATGCGGTGTGTGTTTTTTGCAGTTCAATGTCCCAGAATTTTGTGATGTTGGCGACTTTTAAATTTTTGGGAGGATTAATGTAAGTCGAAATCAATAACCAGTTTACCAATCTCAACAGAGGGCTTGCTAAGCGAAAGAAAATTGATTTGTCAAATGTGTCAAAACTCAATCAAAAAAACATACGAGGTCTGATCAAAAAAATAACCGTTTTTTAAATTTTTTCAAAAAGTACTTATTTATTCATGAAAGTAATCCCCCTTTAGATGTAATATACTTATGCCAGTGTTTTTCCGCCATCTTCGAAACACTTCTGAAACGCGCTTTTTGGTATCGCCTACAGCTCTTTTTTCGATTTTTCTTTTATCTCCTCAAACGTAGCAAAACGCTTTCCTTTCATCGGTTTCTTCAGTTTTGGGAAGAGGAAAAAGTCAGCGGGGGCCAAAGTCCGGTTTTGTTTTTGGCCAAAAACTCACGCACAAGCATCGATGTGTAAGCTGGTGCATTATCATGGTGTAAAATCCATGATTGTTTGTTGCACAATTCTGTGCGTTTCTGACCAAACGGCGCATAACTTCAAGGTAGTATTCCTTATTGACCGTACGACCACGCCATGCAGTCGAAGAAAACAGTGAGCAAAACCTTCACATTTGAACGAACTTGTCATGCTTTTTTCGGTCTTGGCTCTTTTGAACACTTCCATTGGGATGATTGGGCGTTGGTTTCAATGTCATAGCCATACACCCATGATTCGTCGCCAGTTATGAATGTGATTCGAAATCATTTTCTTCACTGCTTCAATGTTTTCATCGGTTGTTGACGTGCTCGGGCGACCAGGACTGGCATCGTCATTGACATCTTCTCGGCCTTCCTCAAACTGGCTATACCACAATTTAACTTGTATTCTGCTGATAGTAGACTCGCCAAACGGCACAGTCAATATTTCAAATGTCGCATTTAATTTAATTATTTACACAAAACTAAATACAATTTCTTTGATCCATTTTTTGCGGATAGTAAAAAATCGGAGAGCACATCAAAACACGAATAACCTTTTTATCTGTCATAAACAAACTGACAGTCCGAAATGGCCGATACTGCCAACATATAAAAAATGCGAAAATCGAACATACATGTAATAACCCGTCTAAAGAGCACACAGATCTCGCTGCTCGGCTGATAGAAAAACATTATTTTATTTTATATTTTCTATACAATATCCCAAAATATCAACGCCTACTACGATGATTTTTATATTTAATATTCTCAATATTTTAAAATAGTTTCATATAAATCAGCGTTGCCACAATACATAACTCACGAAATTTAAAAATAACGGTTATTTTCTGTGAACCAATAATAGTAAGACAGACAAACCTAAATTGATTCCAATGTGAATGACCAGCTGTCTTTCGTATTCATTTTCTTTCAATATTGGTAAACTGGGAGTAGTATTATCGCTCTCTCTCCCTCTCTCTTTCATGAGATATCTTGTACTCTTCTAAAATGATTTTTATTCCGCACAACACTTTTCGAGAGTACTAAGAATGAAATTCTTTCATTTTCTACATAGTCATTTAAATCAATTAGATAAGCGAGATAAAGAAATGATTATTTCACGCTATATGTTAGACCACTTACAAGTACAATTCTTTAATCGTTGATAACAAGAGAGCAGAAGTTAATCTGCATGTTTGATAACAATTCTTAACCATGCCGTAGACTATGCGACCTTTGCTACAACACGTTGGCTTGCCGAGTTATGTGTTTTGCGCACAAACTGTGCAACATTAACTCACAATTTCATTTCTTAAAAAATTCTGTTGAGTAAAGATCACCGCATATGCAACAATTGTATATAAAAATAAGAGCAAATCAAAATAAAGTTGTACCACATGCTCCTAAATTTTACAACCAGTCGATACAACTACCCAAAAAATCTTTTTAATCTTTCGTACAACCGAGACACAACGATCCCACACACTTTACAATCTAATAACCAACATCGTCATGTTGTACAACTAGTCGCATAGTCTGTGGCTTGCTTTAGAAGTAATAATACAAGTGTAATAAAATCATTTTAATGAATTTTAGAATTTTTCCCATTTCAATAATCATGGTCTTTAATTTTCAAGCGTTAATGGTCCGGGAGCCGTTTTGTTTACTTATATAACAGAGCTGCATGGGCTAAAATATAGATCAAGAGTATTAATGGTAGTGGGTGTTTTGCAATCCTTGGCTACCTTAATTTTACCCATGGTGGCATGGTTGATTTTACCCAGAGATTGGGATTTCGTTTTATTTGAGAAACTTAATGGTAAGCTATTTCTTTTTTTTTTTAACTCCAACAAAACCTATTTTTCTAACCAGATCTTTCTTTTGTATTGAAGTTCATACTTGGCAAATATTTTTGTTTGTATGTGGTCTGCCCAGTTTGGTGAGCGGTTTGGTGTTGATACTGCTACCAGAAAGCCCGAAATTCCTAATGTCTCAGGGCCGTAATGGTGACGCGTTAAGAGCATTTCAAAAAATATATACCATCAACAGCAGAAAGCCCAAGAACACTTATCCGGTAAGCCAATGTGTTTTAAGTTCAGCCATTAGTAAATTACGAAAAAAAAAACTTCATTCTTCCCACAAACAGATACATACATTAATCGAAGAAGTACCTAACCGTGACAATAATGCCAATGAAGTGGTTTTCACTATTGAAAGCAAACAGAATAGTAAGACGCCCAAAAAAACACATCGCTCTCTAACACAATCACTGCACGAAGGTTGGCAACAAATGAAACCCATGTTTCGTAAGCCGATTTTGTATAGATCTTTACATGTTTATCTCATGCAGTTTTGCATGTTATTGAGGTAAGTTTTATTATTAAACCTTATTCATTTACATGGGTGTACAAATTTGCTTCCGCCGGTTCTTTTTTCGAAATTCGAAGCTTTATTGTAAACAACTGGTTAGACATTTATGATTCAAAGTACTGGCCATCGCTAACTACTACTTTTTCCCATCTTTTGGACAGTGTACGAATCCCGCGTTGAAAAAACTGTTCGTCTTTTGAAGCGATTCACAAATCGATCCAATTTTTTACTGCTACCAGTATAAGGCCAGAAGTGTTGGTCAGCCAGAACGTGTGCCATTGATCGAAACAAGTGATAGTCGGAAAAAGCACCATCTAGAGAATACGGCGGATGGAATAGGACTTCTCATTTCAACGTTTCCAAGTATGTCTTGATCACTTTCGCAGCATGGCGTCAAGCATTGCCATGCTGTAAAACCACTTTATGATATCTCTCGTTGTATTGTGGCCGTTTGTTTTTCAATGCTTGGCTTAAACACATTAATTGCGTTCGATAACGATCACCTGTCATTATTTTAGTTGGTTTTAACAACTCATAACACACTACGCAAATAAAGAGCGGAACAGTGTATATTCGGTTTGAGAGTCGACGTGGAAGCACGGCCGGGATGAGCCCATGATTTTCTGCTCTTGGGATTATCGTAATGAGGCCATTTTTTATCCCCAGCCACAATGCGATGCAGAAATCCTTTTCGTCATTGCCTTGTAAGCAGCTGCCTATAGGCAAACAAACGCCATTCAACATCTCTCAGCTTCAATACGTACGGGACCCAGTTTCTTTGTTTCTGAATCATTCCATGACTTTCCGGCTTTTTGAAATGTCTTGATGCGTCTCTCTCAATGACCTTGCCAATTCTTGTTGCATTTGACATGAATCTGGATCAGCTAATGCCGCGAATTTTGAATCTTCGAAAACCGCCTCTCTTTCATCGCCATGCTGGTATTCGACATCAAAATCACCGTTCTTTAAACGTTGAAACCATTCACGTTTTCGCACTAATAGTGGGCTCACCAAAGGTATTTGAGAGCATACGATTAGCTTCAGCCGCAGCTTTCTTCATATTAAAGCAGAAAATTAAACCCGCAAACGACTAGAATTGGGCTCATAACCTGACATGTTCAATCGAGAATAACTTTATGATGCAAATTGACTAATATTTCCATGGCACTATATTTACAAATACTTAAGCTTATTATATGACATCTACGATCTATTTATTTGGACTACCACTTACGCTACAGAACGGCGGCAGCAAATTTGTACACCTATATGATTTTGGAGATGTTAATTAGCATTTCTTTTCTAGTCTCAACACCATCCGCTTGTGGCTACCGCAACTTTTTGCTTCAATTGCCGAATATGAAAGCTTGCATGGAGATGATAATGAATCGGCTACACTCTGTAATATTCTAGAATACAGTGCTAATAAATCGGCTACCACAATAGCAAATAAATCTGTGGACTGCAATGAGGTAATAAATCTATTAAGAAATGTTTGGCCGAAAATAATGTGATATATCTTCATTGCCACCCCAGTGGTTTAAACATAATACTTATGGCATAGTTACCATTTAAAGGAATTGCGTTTAATTACAGTCAGACTATCTAAGTATTAACCATATTCGCGATTCACATGTATAAATACGGGTTAATTGATATTAGAAAATTCTCAGAAATGATACACAACTGTCAGTCACTTCGATCTGAAACGACTATGAGCGTTTTTTTACGACGATGTAAAGCCATGTACATATGTTTTGTTTTATAATACTCTTTTAAACTTGCTGCCAAAAATATAGAAAACAAGCTGTTTATAATTTTTTGATTAGTATCAATGTTAGAAGCTAATATAGTGAATAAAACTCAATTGCTTATAACTGTTGACGTTAAAACAATCGTTTGCCGCTTTTTATCCTTTTGCTAGTAACGATGTAGTCACTTTGCAATAGAGCTGCAAAACTATCATAGTATCGATAGCTCTATAATCGGTATACTATCGATAGCTTAGATAGTAAGATTTATATCAGCCAGTGTTGCCAGTACATGTACCATGTATAATTCTGACATTTTCGTATCTTTTGAATCTGCACGTAAGATGTGTAGAAGTAAAATATTAAACTTTCCGTCTCTGACAAAGTTTTTTAAAGTTATCAATTCGTTATAAATACTAAAAAAAAAACAGTGGAAACTAAATACAAAAATAACATATATTTTGTTGTTAGGTTTCTTAATTTTTTCTGTCGTCTGCTTATTCTTGTGTGTGTGTGAAGATGAAATTTGAGAAGAAAACAACGACGATTTTTACAATTAATTACCCATATTCTGCTTGTCGTTGACAATACAAGACGACGCCGATTTTTAAATTTTGCCGTGAATCGGCATTCCTGTTGTTAATATTGGCATGTATCGATGACTGCCGACACATATTCGATATTCTACAAGAGAAAATGGCAGCAATATTGTCTTCAAGTGCCGGTTATTTTGTCGTCACAGTTTTCAGCGTCGAGTTCAAGCAAAAGTATCAAAAAAATTAAAAAAGAAAATTAATATTAAAACGATTTGAACAAAATGGAAAAATTTAAATTACGAATCCCGCCCAATTTGATAGTATCGAGAGTCAACAAATTCACTCATTCAAGAGTTTTTTTTGATTATACTTTATATTTCCAGAACAAAAATATTTCTATGGACACTTATATAAACAACATAATTGTGGCTGCAGTAGGTTTAGTAGGCTATTGCTTTGCCGGTTTAATCGTTAAGATGCTGGGTGCCAAAAGAATGTTGGGTAGGATGAAATAATTTAAATAAAATTATTTATGTCGATTAAAAATTCGTTAAAAATTAATTTCAGTTTCGGGGCTTCTTATATCCGGCCTCTTGGGATTCAGTTTATATTGGTCCAACAGTGGCTTAATGACTCTAACATTGTCCTCAATTTACATAGCGATATCCAGCATTTCTACATCATCATTATTGGGTTTGGTTGTGGCGCTGTTCCCCACGACATTAAGGTAAATTATATTATATAATAACATTTTAAAAGCAGATAAATATAATTTATTTAGATCATTTATAATTGCGGCGAGCCTAATGTTTGGCCGTTTGGGTGCATTATCGGGCAATATGCTGTTTCCAGTGTTCATGGAAATTGGTTGTTTGCCGCCATTTTTAATGGTCGGCATTATAATGATTTGTAAGCACACATTTACTACTCATAAACTCTCAAGATATATTTAAATTTTTCTTATTTTTTAATTCTAGTGGCCAGCGCTTTATCCTGCATTTTACCCAGTGAGAAAAAGACGACATTTACATGAATTTAATTTAGTTATTATAAAAAAAAGACAGTACAAGTTAATAACCTTGTTTTTAAGTGTTTATCTTAATGGGCAGCCACATTTTAATTTTAAAATCTAGTGATAAGACAAGTATTCAAATATTTATTCATGTAATGTTATTAAAACACATAAGTTTTTACTTGTAAAATGTCTTTCATGAGTCTCTTCTCCGCACATCGTGATGTTGTATATTTAAGACTTGTTAAGATAAATCAACTCATTTATAGAGATTATAAAGTTTTTATTTGTTAAGCATTATAAAATAAAAGTATTGTAAATATGTATGTACATATATATTATTTAATAAAGAAGCGAAAATAAAATGAAACTTCATCATTTCACGAAGCTTTTTTTATAATCTGTGTGACAAGTAATAGATAATTAATCAAAATTATTTTCACAAAAAAAAAGTTTTCGAAAGTGATATACAGCAATATTTACAATCTATAAAGGGCACTTTACACTAACACACTTTGTATTAAGACTAGCCGTAGCCGCGGCGTTGCCCGCCCTGTATCATGTTTGTTTAACTACAAGAGTAAAAGTAAAAACCAGTTTTTGATCATCATAAGGAAAGATGTGCACACAGACAATTGTTTGTATGATGGAAAATATGTACTCGTATTTATGTGATGAATATACAATCACCATGCATGAGGCGTTGAGCTACCTGGTAAGCAATATTTGATACTGAGTTATTTTGTGGTAAAAAATGTGTATATAGTTTGCTACGATTGGCCACTCGTGATAAACCAACCTGGGGGAGTTACTCTCTATTGCGATGCGAAAGCAAGTTCGATGTGAAAGGTAGATGCGATAAGAGTATAATTTGGTATTCTGTGCTGTCAGCGTAAGCTTTTTCACGAAATAGTTTAAAAATGAAGTAACACTGGTATCACAAAATAAACAATAGCGAAGAATGATAAAATAAAATATGCGAAAGGGAAAACTAAATGCGAAAACAAAATACGAAAACGCAATACAGGGTACCAATTATTTGATTTTTCTTTCGCATCGGAATGGAGAGTAACCCCCCTGCATATATTTGTCCATTAGAAAAATATTAACGAAATTTGCTATTTATTTTCTACTCAAATATTTTATTTTACTACAGGTGTGATGGTGTGAAAACAAAATGTATCAGTACGTTCGAATTTTTGACAACAAATCTCATTAGATTTCTGTCTCACAAAAACGAATCAAAACCGTAACACTTGTATGATAGTCTGAAAAGCCCTGTTACTAGAGTTGGGTAGTTCGCGAACGAACTAGTGTCACTGAACTATTCACTTCAGGGAGCTAAGTGAGCCGATCATTTCTGCGAGCTCTTTTAGTTCCGTAGTTCATGTTTCTTCCTTTTGTCTTCAAGTTTTCTTTTTCGTTTATGTTTCTTTCTTTCTGGTAGATATGTATACGGAAATTGTCAAACAGTGCTGCCAGAATTTGACGTAAAAAGTACATATCTATGTTATATATTTACAACTATTCAGAATAATAGACAACACAATTTTACTTTGGTTTTTTGTATTATAAAAATAAATGATATGATATGCGACCATAATTGAATATGAAAACATCGAGACATCATCACAAATATATCGTTTTATTTTCTTTTTAATAAAATTATTTTTCATCACGCCTGAAAATTTCTAATTTCACCTTTTATTAATCCTTATAAATTGTACTTTTCATTTGTTTGCAGCAATTTTGTTTTGCTTTTCTTTATCATGAAACCTGAACAGAGCCGTTCATTGAAAATATTATTTACGGAGCACTGAACTACTGAACTAAAAGAAAGACATATTTCAGTAAAAAGAGCTGAACTAAAAAGAGCTCATGAACTCAACTCTACCTGTTACAATTGAATTATTCACGTAATTCTATAACACTCGTAGTTTGTTTTCTTTCATGTTCAGGTAAATAGTTTTCTACAAGGCGAATTCATACTAGGTATATGCAAGGCGAATTAATTATTAGGTGGATGCATCGGCGAATTCAGGCGAATTCAATTAGTATGGCGGCACTTTTGCTGTCAAGTTTTGTTTACCTTTTTCGGCGCCATTTAAATTTATGTACATGTCTTTATCAACTACTTTTGACAGCGTAAGTGTGAATTCGCCGTATTACACAAACAAAATACCTGTTGTTTTTTTTATTGTTGTATTGTTGTAGCGAAGCGGCTACCTTGTTTTTTGTATCATGGGTAAATGCAAGAGCCATAAATACAACACTACAAAAAATAAATCTTTTTCAAACGTCAAGCGAAAAATATAAACACAAAAAGGAATTCAAAAAATATATAATTAAAAAAATTTACGAGAAAATACAATCTTTTAAATATTTCGTGAAGCTTTTAATTATATCGTGAAAATTAAAGTCTCAGATCATAGAGCTTGGAAAGGTGTAAATGGTCAGCCAGATTGGGGAGGCTTCTGGATGATATCTGGCGCTCAAGATACAATAAAATATTTAAACATTTGTTTAAAATTTTGTTTTTCAAATTTCTATTTAAAAAAAAATTGCAATAAAAGAAAAACTTAATTATTTCGTAAAACCTTTAATTATTTCGTGCAACGTAAAGTCTCAGATCATAGAGCATGAAAAGGTAAAAATGGCCAGCCAGATTGGGGAGGATTCTGGGGGATGTCTGGCGCTCAAGATGCAATACAAAATTAAAAAAAAATCAAACTTTGTTTTAATTATGTCATTGACATCCGAAACAGATTAAAATAAAAAAAAAAGGTTATCAGCTGCGCTGTCAATTTCACCTGTTATGAATTCGCTTTAGTTAGTAAAACAAACTTGCACTAACACAGAAAATAATCAAACCTATAGGGTTTCAATTAGCTGACAATTCGACTTCTTTATTAATAAAACAAATCACATATATATTTGCAATCTTGGTATGAATTATTCGACTATTTTGTTTTTATATGTATAAAAATACATACAAATCACTTTTTTGACACAAAGATTTCATTATCAATTGTATGTTAAAATATGCATATATAACAGCAGCTGAATATATAACCTTACTTAAATAAGAATGAGAACTGGGAGCTGTTCGATCGTTCTCAACGAAAAGTGCCATGTTTGAAAATAGGGTCAAAAAGGGTATTGAAAAACAAAGTGCCATAAAAGCAAAAAAAAGGGTCTAATTGGCACTTTGGTATCTAAAGGGCAACGCTGGTTGTTGTTATAGCGCCAAAAATAATTCTAAAATGAAGTTGGCGACGGAATAATCTGCACAATTCTACAGCGTTGCCAAATAAGAAGTTTGAGACGTTACGGCTAAACCGTTATTTCTTTTAGTACATGATTTAAATGAGAAACAAATCCCTCCTGCCGTTGCGAAAATTTTATGTTAATTTAGAAGATTTATCAGTAAAATAAGATTTGAAGATCTCCAAATTATGATTTTGAGTTTAACTTCTTTCACAATATGATACTTGAAATAATTTTTTGTAAAGAAATTTGATGAACCGATTTTCAGTGTTTATCTTATTGGTATTTAGTTTTGCAATATATAACGGACATTATTTTTCCGTTTGTCATAAAAAAAAACGTAAAGAAAAGAATTCTTAGACTTGCCGTAAAATTAAGATCTTTATCGTTAATCAAGATTTTTTTTTTTTAATTTTGTATCATTATTTAGACATGTGTGTATATTTATATACTATTTAATAGACCATGCTAAGAAAAATTATATATACTATGCTAATACTATTATTTAGAAGCTGTACGATACTTAAGCGTGAAATTGAATGAGCTAAATAAAAAAGTTATAGGTATGCTGTTTACAAAACAAAAATGAACAACTCGTTAAAATTTTTCTGAAAGGCTCTCCCTTTTTTTAAGTGATATCTATACAAATTTTCCAGTCGCTCTTCTGAGTTCTGTACACAGCGCACTGTTTTTAATGAAGAAACATATTTTAATACTAGAGTAACTGAACTAAATTATTTAAATAAAAATATTTATTCTTTTATTTACATCAAGTCATGCAGAGCCACATTATAGATTGTGAAAAATGGCATGTGTATTTAAGATTTTTTAATATAATCCTACCAATTTCAGCAAAAAAAATTAATAATTTCACTTAAAGAAAAACTTAGAGGAAAATAAATCCTATTAAAAACAATATTGTGTCCTAGTCTATCATAATTATTATAGAATTATTTTCTACTATTCCATACTGTCAATTACACTACACATAACACGATCTAATTGATAGCTTGGATCCGATTTATTGCCGTTATTGGAGTCTTGAGAATCAATTTCCATTTTTACATCACTTTCGTTCAGATCCTCGTCAGTTATTTCAGGCAGTGCTGCAAAAGCGTTATTGACAATATCACGCACACGTTCCAAATGCTTTTGGAATCGATTAGTGGTTTCAACCCGCTGGCGTTTTTGCATTTCCATCATGACACGTAAAGTTTCTCGAGCTTGGTGGGGACGAAACTCATTTAGCAAGTGGTGCATGTGAACAAATAAAAGGCTTAAGTCGTCAATCTGAAATAATATTTTTATATAATATAAAAAAAGAAACGTTTATTAATTGTTGCACCTTTTCTGTTCTTCTTGGACTGTCGGGGTATTGAATTAGCAAGTCAATCAAATCTAAGAAATTAACAAATAATGAATGATTCAACTTTTTCAGCTCTTTTCGTCGATCAAAGTGAATAGGTATAAGCCGTTTGATATTTTGTGATTCCAAAGAACGTATCATTTCCTCATTATTATATTGAATGCCAAACATGCTGTACATGTCCAGTATAGGTGGCGGTGGCCTAGGAGCACGGTTACGCCTTATGCTATCCTCCGAAAACAAATTAATATATTGCACCGGAGGTAGAGGCAAGCTCATGACTTGGGACTCTTGTTGAGTCATTTTGGATGATTGCACTTTTCAATTATTTTATTAGTCTACCAATCTAATAATTTCTAGTTATTTTCTTCTCAGCATTAGACAAAATAATCAATTTGTGCAAGAATTTGCAGAAAACGATATTTGTCAAAACACAATACAATAAACACAATAGCTGCTTCTTTGTATATTGAACATTCACTGCAAACAGTTATCACAGAAATTTTCCACCATAGCGGGCAATTAACTTCGATACGAAAAAGTGATGCTGACAGCTGTGATTTTTAATTGAAATTATTGGATTTTTTTAAACAAGTATTCTGATGGGCTATTTTTATTTTGAGAATAATTTTAGGTATAACCCCCCGTCTAGATTAGCAATAAATATGTTAACATTTATTGCAGCAAACGTCAAAATTGTGTTATTGCCAGTGAAGACAGCTAGTGGTTGCAATTATTGCAGAATGAATTTTCGTTAACAATTATTGCAGACACAAAACGTCAAAATTTATTGTCATTTGAGTTTAATATTAAAGAATTTTTGAAACATTCTGCTTTCGAATAATTTTAGTAAATTTTTCTTTTGCAAAAATTATTCATTTAATTTTTATTACTTAAAATAAAGTGTTCTATTTTAATGGATTGGTTCATTGAGGGTGTTTGCAAAGTAATCACGCTGTACAAACAGTTTTCTTGTCTTTAGGACTTTAAAAGTCCAGATAATATAAAATTTTAAGTTATTTTGCAATCAAATTTTGCTTTTTGCGTTAAACTTTCAATTATGAGTTGTCATAAATACGTGTTCCCATACCTTTGACATAAGCAAAGCAATAAGCAATTTTGTACCGTTGTTTTGCCGGCGTTATTGCTTTATTGCGAAGATATTTATTGCTAATCTAGACGGGGTGTAAGATACACAACAAATTTGTACCAATTGGTAGAATAATCTACAACTCCAATATATTGATCAACACAACATCTTAAAATAGGATCATCTGCAAAAACTAGTTACTTCTTATTAGGTTTCCAAGTTCCGACTTTATCAAATAGGTGTAGTTCGCCCCAATTGAGGGAACTTGCATATTTTTTTTAGATAAATTTTTTTAATTTTTTAAATTGAACGAAATTTTCACACAAGGAAACTTTTATTAAACGTTGCCAATGGAAGTTTTAATCGATTAAGACTAAATCAATTAACCGATCAAACAAAACCAAACTCTTGTTAGAACAATTTTAAAGCTACAATTTTCGTATTACTTAAAATCATGTTGGTTAATAATACCATATTTTTAATTTTGAAAGAAATTAAATAAAATCTTAGAATGGGATACATTCGCATGCGTTTGCAAGTATTTTATAATATGTTGTAGCCATGGTCCTAACCGTAGTTTACCTCAATGTTTAATAAACAATTTGTATTTCGTACCTATAGTGTTTCAAAAATATATTTTATCTTAAAAAAAAAAAAAATACAAAAAAAAAAAACAAAACAAAAATCCTTTGAAAGCAAAAATTGTGTCATCTTTTGTTTTAAAAATATTATTTTTTAAAAACAATTTAAATTGCCAGACTAAAAGAAAGGATTTAATATATTTTGGTTGAATAAACTCAATTACAAATGAAAATTCAGTAGCAGTTTTTTCGCCTTCCCCTTCCTCTAACTAAATATAAAAAAAGTATAATGTGTTTCATTTTTTCTTCTCTGCATTTGCTGAGAAAAAAAACTGGAGATATATCAATTCTTCAATTCCCATAATCAAATTTACAAAAGTTGTGCTTTTATCCTTAATTTGAAATGTGAAACAAATTCCAGGAGAACATTTATAATTAGTTTTTTGTTTAATTAATAGTGTTAGCTATTTTATTTTTAAGTTTTGTTTTGATTTTATATGCATATTTTGTTAACAAAATATATTTTGTTGATAAAAATAATTTTTAACTGTGTGTTTATTTTTGGTTAAAAATTTTCTTTTTTTTTTATAAAAAATTTTTTTCCGACATTTTCACCGATTAATCGAATAATTTTTCAGACATAATCGAATAAACAAAAATAATTATTTGAATTAGATTTCGTCCTGTTCAACCACACAATCGGCCATATCATTAATTATACAAAATATATGAACAAAATTATAAACAGCCAGAAAGAATTTTTATTTTGTCAAAATCACTTTTATATTATTTTGAGTTACGAGTAGCTTACAGAGCAAATCTCTAACGGTCACGATAATTTTCATGTATATTACTGTAAAGATTTTTTTATGACGGATATCTTTACTGTGGAACTCAATTTGAGTATAAAATTACAGCGGTATTTTAAATGCAGTTTCACCCTTCCTCGGTAATTTCTATAAGAGATAACCAAATCGGTTGATAAATAGAATTGGAAAAGGGTTGTAAAGTTTTGCATTTGCCTATGTATATATATTTTATTCGAAAAAAGTTGAAAGACGACTAATTAACAACTCTAGTTGTAAACAATATTACACAAAGATGAAAAATCAAAGGTAAATGATGATGTATTAATCAAAGCTAAATAATTTGTCGAAAACTTTTTACATCTTTTACATGGTTATTTTTAAGAAGGTGTATTTAAAATCTTTTTTGTATAGGAATATTTATTTTGCTTTCATTAAATGGCATGTTCGCAATATTCAATCATTTCTAAAAACTCTAGTGCTTTTAGTTTTTTACATCATAACAACACTGCATTATCTTGTTTACCGTATAGAGAAATTTCCACGCCTGGCATCACCATCAAGCATTTAAATAGTCCGCCATTTTTATAAATACCTACACAAGCGAGTAAATCATGGACGAGTTATCATGGAAAGAACGAGTGGGTAATAAGAAGTAATACACACGCGAGATCAAAACAGAAAATGGAAAACTTCATAAAAGCATTAAATTCTTTAATAAAAAGTGAAAATAATTATTATAAAGATATGTTATCATGAATGTGAATACTTCCGATGTAACACTTAATAGAAATACTTAGTAAAAATTGTAAAATAATGACAAAAAATTAAGATGGACAAAACCCCTCGCGAACCAAACAGTAAAGATGACGGAAAAAGTGCGTGTTATAAATAAGAATTTTAATATTAAATAATAAGTAAAAGTAATTTAGAAACAAACGCGTGATTACACATTTTTATCAATAAATCAAACGTTCTTTTAAAGGAATCTGGTCGAAATGGGTAAGAGCTGATCTGGGAAATTAATCACCCAAATATAAGGCATCCATGATTTTTTCATGCTGGGTGCGTGGAAAACTTGTTTGTGGATATGTACTACACATAAACATACTTATGTATGTACATAGTTTGTTCAACTGCAGTTGGGTAAAATGAACTGCATAAACCAAAAACTTGATAAAAATGCATATTCATGTGTAGAAGTGTTTGTAAATGTGCGTTGTTTATTAACGTGCGTGTAAAGATTTTAATATAAAAAAAATTTACCAATATGGAATTTGAAACCGGGAAATTAATACATTTAGTAATTTTCTTATATACATTTTCAGCTGATGTTTTAACAGAAATTTTTCGTGCTGCAAGTAAACATCCCAATTCTCGTGTTTCAAAGCTAATACATCAGGTTGAAGAAGAACCCTCACAAAAGAATATCGTTTTACTTTTAATAGAACTGGCAGAGCACGCTGAATATTCTACAGATTTTAATATTTCATTAAAATATGTAAGTTATATGACTTCAAAGCTAGAATATTCTATTAGAATTTGCTTATATTCCAAACACAATTTTGTTTAATATAGTATTTGGACTTATTTGAACGTTGTGGGATAAATCATGATTTGGTTTTAAATGAAGCTGGCCTTCTATTGGTTAATTCATCAAAAATCTATTCTAAACGTGTTGATTACGTACAAAGTCTAGTGGAGAGGCAAATATTGACTTTATCAAATTCCGACGATGAGCTACAAAAACAAAGACTGTAAGTTATGTTTAAGATGATTTATATAAAAATCGGGAGAACCATGTGTTTTCTTTTAATTTTCGTGCTCCGTTACATAGCAGATATGTGTATACAAAATAAATAGTCACGTTATATTTCATGTGAGAAAAAATGTATGTACCTATACAGAAATAAAATTATCTTTTTCGTGTTTTCTTTTTTTTTTTTTTTTTGTCAAAATCTCACATAAGCTTCAAAAAATACGTGGCCGGCGTTTTTATTATCAGTAGTTTGCTTGTATTTTTGTTCAAATGTATTATTTATTGGTATTTTGTTTATTTAAATGTAAAAAGAAACTGATTAAATACAGCATAGGACAAACTTCTCTACCACTAACGTATTTTGTTAACAATAAACACAAACATAAGATTCTTTAAGTATGTATGTAGGCATGTATCTATGCGTACACATTTGGATCCAATTTCTTCGCTAAAATTACTGCGAAATTTTGTTTTTTTTTTCTTTATTTTTTACTTATTACTTAGTTCGCCTTGATTAGATCATAACAAAACCGAACTAACGAAGCCCATATACATACATACTGAAGTATATACTGTGAGCGTCAAAATAAAGTGTACAAAAACTTTTTCTATAATGCTTTTTTAGTGTTTTATGATAGGACTAAATTTATAATTGTAGGGATTTTGATATTAGTATGCTTTTCTCTAACTAGTTATAAAAAAACAATTCTGAAGTTTCTTACAATTATATAAAATAAAGTGTACATGTTGCATGTGCATGATTTCAGCGGCGTGCTATTGTAAAAGAATACCGTTATATTTAGTTATTTGCGTTCTACTTAAACGTTTTTATTGTTTTATGTTAATTAATTGTTATCGGTAGAATAAAAACTCCTCGTGTGAAGTAAATTTTTATTTTTTTTTTAGAATGGGTACTCGAACTTCTAGTGATATTAAAGATTAGGTAATAAAACTTCAGAATGAAGGGAAAACTTTCAGAGAAATTGGCTCCATTATAAACAGAAGTCACAATACTGCAAAGAAAAATTGTTGCTAAATACGAAAAATACGTCAAAATAGAAAATCGTCGAGGACTGGGCTGACGAAAGCTTTTCAAAGAGGCTGAAATAAAGTCTATAGTGCGTGATGTAAAAAATAATCCTTTTAAAAGTGCCGTTAAAATATCAGAAGAAGTTATGACAATATCAGGAATTATCTTAAGTGCTAGTACAATACGTCGAGCATTACGCGAAAATGGGTTACTTGGTCGTTTCCTGCGAAAGAAACTACTAACATCGATTGATACTAATCAAAAAAGACGCCAAAAGGTATCAAAATAAAGATGGAATAATGTTCTTTTTAGTGATGAAAGTAAATTTGGGATATTTAACCAGAAAAAACCAATTAAAGTATGGAGAACAAAAAATAATGAGTATGCTGACCAAAATTTAATAAGCGTGATTAAGCATGGAGAGGGTTCGGTAATGGTGTGGGGATGTTTGGCGGCAAGCGGAATTGGAAAATTGAATTTTATTGAAAGTATAATAATTAAGATGGGCCACCTGATCATTTCGCAAAACAAAGTGCCAACCAGTGTGGAGAAATTGGGGTCGGAATCATCATGGATTTTTCAACAGGACAACGACCCCAAATATACATTCCATATACTAAAAGAATGGCTCCTGTATCGCACTCCCATAACATTGGATCATCCTCCCCAATTATCGGACTTAAATGCAATTTAACATTTATGGGAACCTTTGGACCGCCAAATCCGAAAAAGCACAATTAGCAATAAAGATATGCTGAAAGCTGTTATAATGGAGAAATGGCAGAAAATCTCAACTGGTAGAATCGTTGCTCCGAAGACTAAATGCCATAATTAAAACAAAAGGAAAATCAACAAAATACTAAATTGATTTTATATTCATTTTAAAATAGTTTGTACACTTCTTTTTGACGCGTAAATAATGCACTATTTTTTATTTAACCGAGCCCACAATGGGCCATATATAGTTAATAGTATAATTGAACTTAATGTGCAAAATTAACATTATATAATAATTAACAATTCGAAAAAACAAGTATTGATAAAAATTCAGTAGCAATCAATCATACGTTAATGTAAAAGAATAGAAGCGTTATGAAAATTTAATATTAAATTAAAACCTTAAACTTTTTAAGTCATATAAACTGACAACGTTATAAGTGTGATGTAAAATTGGTTAAAGAAATTTTTTTTATCAGGAAAATGATCTAAGGCTGACAGAAAGCTCATTCCAAATTCTTGCAGTTCTAACTACGAATGAACGATGAATTTTTTTTTTACCAGTCAACATTCAAAGTAAAATTCACCAACAGGCGTAGTGTTCACTTTTCAATAAAAAGCGATTCCGTAAGAATCAAAGAATTTTATTGCACTAAATGTTTTCGTAAACGCAGAATGATGAGCTTAATACTCAAATCTACTGCCACGCAAGCTTTCTAATGGAAACCTTAATTTACGCAATATTTTTGTTTATTTTTTCAACTTCAAAATATTTGACTAAAATCAAAACTCAACGTAGATTTTTGAGTGTAAAATTTTTTCCTAAATGTTCACTGTAATTGTCAAACTTATACATTCTCAGCATTGCGGACACAAAATTTAAGAGTGAACACTGAAATTGGTGAATATAGCCCCTGGGGCTAGATTCCGCAACCATGATTTTTTTTTTACCTGTAAACACTCAAAACAAAATTCATCGACAAGCACAGTGTTTACTTTCCATTAAAAAGCGATTCCGTAAGAAACAATAAATTTTATTGTGTTACTACAGGCTGATTTGTCAAATTAACTGTGTCACGCAAGTTGTCTAGTAGATAATTTTAATATACACACATAATAATTTTTTTTATTGTTTTCAACTTTAAAATATTTAACAAAAAACCAAAATTCACCGAAGATTTTTGAGTGAAAAAATTATCATTAAGTGTACACTTTGATTGTCAAAATTATTCATTCTCACCATTGCGGACACAAAAATCAAAATTGAACGCTAAAATTAGTGAACATTTCAAAAATCATCGTTGCGGAATTTGGCCCCTGGTAAAAAAAATATTCGTTGTGGAATCTGGCCCCTGCATTTATCTGATATGAATTCGCCTTGAGTGTGCCCACATCAACTTTGAAATATTTAAAGTTAACATTAGCTTTCCAAACGAAAAAATCGTTTCTGCCTATAACGTTAGGAAAATTTTCTTAACAATCGCTTATCAAGTTTTTTTTTTGCATACGGCCGTAAATGTTATTACAAAAATATATTTTTTTGATCTAAATGTCAAATGCACAAACACAAATAAAAAATTAATGAATGAAAATATTGCTTTAATCGGTATTTAGTTCATTGAAACCGCGATTAAGCTTTTTAAAACTGATGTTAAATTTCATGTCTTCGGTCTCATATAGAAAGGCCCTAACACACATTATTCTCGGATTTGAGTTTTGTAGTGATTTTAATACTTCACAAAGATGTGTATCTGTAAAATTTGTTAGAATTGCAGAGATTTAATGGAATACGAGTTTATAAAAGCATCTGTACAAAAAAAAAAAAAAAAATTGTATATTTGTTTTTAGTATATACTTAGCTGGTGAGGCCTAATTTTTTTTTATGTCAATAAAAATGCAAAATCTTTATATATATATTCATTTCACCCTTGTTGATGAATATGATATTCTTATTGCATTGAATTCTATTAAGTCTAATGCTCTTGGACATGATAAAATTCCTATAAAATTTTTAAAATTAATTTTCCCTCTAATTTCCAATTATCTGCTCTACCTGATTAATAACATATTTGTTGTCTCCCAATTTCCTTATTTTTGGAAGTTAGCACGCGTAGTACCAATCGGAAAAAATAAGACTTTTGATGTTAATAACCTCAGACCCATAAGTATATTGCCAGCTATGTCTAAAATTATTGAAAATATTATGAAAGCACAAATTTTATCACATTGTACGCGTTTTTCACTTCTCAGTAAAAATCAATATGCATTTCGCCATAACCACAATACTACTTCACTGCTGATTTCACTTACAGATTCAATAAGAGAACAGCTCAATAAGCATGAAAGCTCAATTATGATATCTCTTGATCTCACCAAAGCTTTCGATCGAGTAAACCATAATTTAATGATAAATAAACTTTATTCTAACTTTAATTTTTCAAAATCAGCATGCAAGTTAATTTATTCTTATCTAAATGATCGATCGCAATTTGTCTCCATTGGTGGTCTCGATTCTAGTATCGGATCTATTACCTCAGGTGTTCCTCAGGGCTCTGTTTTAGGGCCTATATTTTTTCTTATGTACTTGAATGACTGCATTCCTCTTATGGAAAATTCTTATTGTAAACCGTTTGTATTCGCAGATGACATCTTCCTAAATTTAAATTTTAGCTCTAAATCGAGTACTGGTCCTATTCTTAACGATCACTTACAAAGTATCTCTAACTGGATGGAATTCAATGATCTCGAAATTAACGTTAGTAAGACAATAGCATTATTTTTCCACTTGCCTAACCAGCAATTCATATGTCCTAGAATTATTATTGGAAATCAGTTGATACATTTTGATGATTCTTTAAGGTGCTTAGGAATTATAATTGACTCAAAACTCAACTTCGAGACTCATATTAACTTGCTAGCATCCCAGATTGTATCTACCCTAAGATCGTTGTATGCCTATAAAATGTACACACCAACGCATGTCCGAGTCCGATTGGCTAATGCCCTTCTTATGTCCAAGTTAAACTATGGATTGGAAGTCTACTCAGGCACTTTGCTGGGTAATATTGCCATACTAGAGAGACTCTTTAGAAAAGTTATTCGTTATGCATATAATATCCGGATTTTTCATCACGAGAGGGTCTCTGAAACTACTCCCTTGTTTTTGGGTTGTAGTTTCCGTAACTATCTCCATCTGCGTGTTCTTTTACATTTTTATAAAATCTTTAGGGTAGGGCAACCTATTGCTTTAGTAAATAAATTTTCTTTCATAAACTCTACCCGTAATACTCGAATAGAAATTCCGCGAATATTCCTTTCCATTTTTGAACGTTCCTTTCAGATAAGAGTTTGTCGCATTTGGAATAGCTTACCTACTGCTCTCAGATTATTTTCATATTCTACGTATAGAGTTAAAAATTTGCTTTTGAGGTGGTTTAATTTTGGTGAGTGATATCGCTGGTTACATTTATGATAAAAGATTTTGTTTTAAATTTAGCAGTGTTTGTGAGGCAGGGGAGCCATTTACTTTTTTTTTTCCTATATGTATATACATACAAATTTAAACTAATGTTTTTAGAATAGCAATAATACTCTATAAATACATGTATAATAGGCCTTATAGGCTTCCAATGTATTGAAGTAAATAAATAAATAAATAAATAAATAAAAATAAATAAAGAGTATGGATAATATAATATTTATTTACTCTTTAAAACTTAAATTTTTAGGGAACAAGAACAAACAGAAAATGCAACGACTGCGGACAAACCTAAGAGGGGACGTAAACGTGCATTGGAAGCTCCCAGTGATCCATATGAAGTTGAATTGGCCCCCAAAAAGTTCAAAAAGCTAACAGAGGAAAAACGTTTTGCCCTGCCGAAAGTAGCAACAAAAGCTAAAACTATATCACGAAATATTGAAATGGAACAACACATACATCCAGCAGGTTGGCAGCATGCAACCATCTATGATTTGGAAAACGAGGAGGACGTGGATACAAAAAGAAACTACAAGCTTTTTACGTTTCATGTGGAACATCGTTATAATACCTTAGTGCCGGATATAAACTTTCGTTTGCATTTTAAAGTTAAGGACTATATGGATGAGCAGGAAGAAATGGAAGAGGATGAAGCGTGCAATACCGATCAGAGTTGGCCACCGCTATCAGAGGCTTATGTACAAAAGTATTTACGTTTAGAAAATTATATCTTAGGGCAAGAAATGAGAGCAAATAAAAGAAAATTAACAAATGAGACAGAGCTAGAAGGAACAGATGCTAAAGTTATAAATTTACAACCTGCGAATGAATCACAACAACACCTAAACGCATGCAGTGCAGCAGATTCTATATATTGCAATAACAGTACAGAACTACTATCAAATACACTACACGGTAGTGTTGGCAACATTTCAACAAACGCATGCAATGCAACAGATTCTATAAATTGCAATCACAGTACAGAACTGCTGTCAAATACACTAGACGGTAGTGATGGAAACATTTCAAGGAATTTGATTATGGATACAGCAAATAATAAAGAAGAAAGCTCAAAATCAGAACAAAATGATTCCGGTTTGAGTCAAAGTATATTAGACGAAATTGATAGTACCTTAGAAAATAGCCAACTTAGTTCTAGTTTAGAAATTTCGCAAACACAAAAAAGTTTATCAGAAAGCAATACATCTGCTATGCAGATTGAAAACGATTCGGCTTTGGGATCAAGCGTATTAGAACAGAGTACTACTCAAAATGATGAAACCTTAAATACGACTTCGAAAAATGACTCAGCCCTAGAAACAAACGCGGAGGGAGAAACCACTGAGAACACTGTACATTTTGCCACAACTGAGGAAAATGCGCGAGACCCAGACGTAGAAGAAAGT
This sequence comes from Thecocarcelia acutangulata, assembly GCA_914767995.1. Lineage (NCBI taxonomy): Eukaryota > Metazoa > Arthropoda > Insecta > Diptera > Tachinidae > Thecocarcelia > Thecocarcelia acutangulata. The sequence continues at coordinate 28,784,870 of OU612094.1, read as the reverse complement.
GGCAAAAAATCTTCCGACTCTGCGCAAACACAAACAGATAATGATACTTCTTTGCATACGGAACTTATAATTCAGCCGACTCAGCAAGACAGTACGTGCACAACAATTGATGTACACAATGATGCTTTAAATACGATCTCAAAAGAAGGAAAAGACTTGAAACAATTTAATGTTGAAGAGCTAGAAGATGGTCGTGTTAATGTGATCTCTACAGAAAATTCAACAATGCCAACAGAAATATTGAATAAAAGCAATTCTAAAAATGGGGAAAGCTCAAGTATTGACATTGTTGAAGAACAGGATAAAAGTAAGTTTTCATAACACATTATCTTAAACAGAAATTTACTTTATATATTATGTGTGTATATATATATTTAAGATTCGACGCAAATACTTGTAAATTTACCATCTCCGGACGATGAAGGAGTTTGTCTGTCAGATTTAGATGATATTGATTACCGTTTATTATCACCCATTATTAAAACTACGAATATATTACCTGGAGTAGGAAGAAAAGACATCACAATTATCATGGATGAGGAACTGCGTCAAGCTCTCGAAATGAGAGATGGCATTATGAAACATTTTGGCTGTGAAACGTTTACAGTGCCTGTCATAGCTGAACCGAAAAAAACCAATTTAATTTTTAATATATTAAAATTGCCCGAAAAACTGGTGCGAAGAAAGATTTTATTTAAATTGGGACCAGATATGGATTTATATATACAATCGGTAAGTTTTTGTTACATATTAAATCGGCATGACTACGCTCGAAACCCATTTGAATATATTAATTTGCGTTTTGGCTATAAAAGCTTTGTACCACATGCGGTTTTATTACAAAGTGCCTTACATTCAGGGCTGTTCTGCAAATCACTTTCTGCGTGAAAGTGATTTAAAATCACAAAAAAGGTGTTCTGCACACAAAATATTTTTTATTTTTATGATTTTAAATCGGTAAGCTAATTTGCAATCAATTTGAAATCACATCCCAATTTTTGCACGTACTTTATTATGAATTTCATAATGTGCCAGTTTACACACATCAAGTTTGACTCGTCAAGTCTTGTGTTTTTGGGAGAACGGGGAGAAGAGAGTGAAAAATGGTGCAGACTTGACGGTACCGTCAAGTTTAAAATGAAATGCCGAAAAATATGAAAACTTGAAGGCAAAAGAACTTAAACTTGACGACATAAAGCTTTTGTGTGTGAACATAAATGCAAGTTCAAAAGCAAATTGAAGCAGAATTGAAAACCTGATGTGTGTAAAATGAGACAATCTATTACATTAATAAATAACTTAATGTATTTTCTTTTCATTATTTTAGTAAAATTACTTATTTTATACGAAATAATTCACTAAATTAAGAAAAAACTAGATACGTTTATTTTGTTGAAAGATTTGTTGTATTATTTTGTAATTTGGTTGATTGGTTTATTTTATTTTTTATATTCAGTAGAGGAAATCAACCTTATTTTGCAAAAAATACCGCGAATAAAAAATTCAACCTGAAAATAAAAATATCAGTAAATTGAAGCAAAAAAACAACAGATTTTTTTATGCTTCAGAAGAGTATAAATCACATCGAAAATCACAAAAAATTGTGATTTGCAGAACAAGCACAAATCACATTTGTGCTTTTGAAACGGCATGTGCTTTAAAATCACGTGATTTTTAAAACAGGCCTGATTTTGTGTTAATAGGGACAAAGGAATAAATATACAAGCAAAAAAGTACAACCACATTAAAATAAAATAAATATAATATTGGGTGATTTTATAAGAACTATCGGAAATTAAAAAAAAACACATAAAAGTCAGAAAAATGCATGAAATATTTATTTGGATCGATAGTTGGGTCGATATAATTTAATGTTTGAAGATTATTTCATGCAAATGTTGGCCGCGGCTGCGCCTCAAATGGTCCATCCGCTTAGTCCAATTTTGGCATACTCTTTCCAACATTTCGGCCGGTATCTCACGAATAATGTTGGCAATATTGGCTTCCAGTGCGTCAATCGAAGCGGGCTTGTCGCTATAGACATTAGCCTTAACATAGCCCCACAAAAAATAATCTAGAGGCGTTACATCGCATGATCTGTTCGGCCAATTGACTGGTCCCAAGCGTGAAGTAAACTGTTCACCGAACTCGCCTCTCAATTGGTCCATTGTTTCGCGTGCTGTGTGGCATGTGGCAGGTGGCACCGTCTTGTTGAAACCACATGTCATGCAAGTCAAGCTCTTCCATTTTGGGCTCACCATTCACAGTAACGTTGTGATTCGCACCATCTTTGAAGAAATACGGCCCAATGATGCCGCCAGCCGATAATCCGCACCAAACGGTTGTTTTTTGTGGATGCATTGGTAGCTCTTGCAATGCTTCTGGCTGCTCTTCACTCCATATACGGCAGTTTTGCTTGTTCACGTATCCATTCAACCAGAAATGAGCCTCGTCGCTGAACACAATTCTTCGATAAAAAGTGGATCTTCATCTAACTTTTCAAGAGCCCATTCACCAAAAATTTGGCGTTGTGGTAGGTCGTTTGGCTTCAATTCTTGCACCAGCTGTATCTTATAAGGCTTCACACCCAAATCCTTCCGTAACAGAGGCCCAATTGCTGCGAACGGCGCCGAATCGATAATTCACGGTCATCACCAACACTGGCCGATACGGATGCGATATTTTATTCAGTTCGCACTCTACGTAAGCGTGTTGGTGGTTTAATGTCAAACAATGTAAATTTGGTGCGAACTTTTTTTACAATAGCCCGAATAGAAGCCTCAGTAGGTCGATTAAACTGACCATAAAATGGAAGAAGCGCGCGATGAACTTTCTTAACAGAGCACGCATTTTGGTAATAAAATTCAATAATTTGCAAGCGTTTTTCGTTTGTAAGACGATTCATCATTAAATTATAGATCAAACTGAAGATGTTTGACAGTGACACAAGATACAAAACGTGCGTGAGCTGTCAAAACTAGTGTTGCCAAAAAGATAATAGCAAAAAAATCACTCGTTAAATAAAGCTTCATTCATACTTAAGGGTAGGTTGGTAAATTCCATATGTAATTTTTGGCATACCGTTACGGAGTTCTAAAAGAAAAGTAAACGGAAATTTTGATCATTTAAAAGATTGCCAAATAAACAATTGAAAAGTGCTATAAAGAAAGAGCTAAGTGCTAAATTGACCATTTTGGCGCTAAATCAACAAAAGGAAGTGCTAAATCTAGCACCGAAAGTGCTAAAATGGGCACACTGGTCTTAACAGAAAATGATATTTGAATATTTGAAAAAGTAAAAATAGTTTAAAATTAAAAAAAAGTTTCAAATTCTTAATTTAGATTGCAAATTTCGCACTAAAAATATGTTTTTTCTACAAACTATAAAAAGGGCATAAAAAGTGATGATGTGCTTTTGTTGATGGTGTTAAAATAATGAAAAATCAAGACAATCGAACCGTCAAAGGTATATTTTGACAGAATGTCTTAACAGCTTTTCATGTTTAATGTAGACGGGCAGTTAGAACTATTATTTATATTTGTTTAAAATAAAATACATTTTATGAAAATTCACAAAAATTAACATCACTGCATATTTCTTATCTATTCAAAGCTTTTCGTTTAACTACATTTTTTGAATCCGCAAGTCGCAACGCTACAAATACCTATATATGAGCTAAATTTGTTCCAAAGAACATATAAAATAGGCCTAAAGAGCATATTAGAAATAGAACACAATAAACACTATATTTTTTTTATTTGTTTCATAAAAAATGTAAACGAGTTATAAAGAGACAACGATATTATGAATAAATTCATTGAAGATAAATAACATAGTATTTGTTTAGTGATAGAAATTTCATGAGATTATACTACATATGTAGTCCCTCTAACTTTTCTATAACTATTGGTATATCATATTTTTAGCGCTGTTTGAAACGTTCCAGAGCAGATGCAGTTGCACGTACAGGTCGTAATTTTCAATTGCTGAAATGGTTTCCTCTTAACAATACCGACATGACGGGAGTTTGCATGACACCACCCCCAAGTCCGGGTCATGTGTCGGATTTTTGTGGTTTCTCGGATAATGAAGATGACACTATCAGCAGCGTTGATTTTTGTGGTTTTACAGAAGAAGAACAATTAACTTTTAATACAAAACCCATAAGTCGTTTAAGTCGTGACTCGGGTGTGGGTGTAGATGTTAATAATCTGACAGTGGATAAGGAAACGATTGAAATCATATTTGAGGAGGAAACAAATTTGGCCATAAAAAATTGTAAAATAAATATAAACTCAAATGAATTGGAAACTGAAACATCTGAAGAGATTTTGAAACAACTACCCGACGACATAAGAACTGTTTTAAGTTTGGAATTGGAAGAAACGAGTGAGAACAACAAAGAGGCGGCAGCTGGTGTTAACAGTAACACTCCATTAACCTCTAGTAACTCTCAAGAAGTGAATAATCTAGAAACTCAATTAACAGACAACTTTTCTTCTGATAAAACACCGCACATAAATACTGAAGCTACAGACATTACCAAAGAAAGTGAAGACTGTTCCTTTACACAAACGCAAGAAACATATAATGTTATTCCAACGGAAAAATCGAATGACACTCATACTTGTACAGAACAAAACTTGATAAATAGTGAAACGTTTGCAGCTACCGAATCTCAGCAAAAGCCCAGTCAAAACAACACAGAAACTCAAAGTTTTACAGAAGCCGTAACAAGTGCTGAAATTGATATGCCTTGCAATGAGTTTTCAATCCTGGAAAAAGAACCAAATGATGGAGCAAATGACATCGATGATGATGATGATGATGGTATTATATTGGATTTGGACTCGCAAGGCACAAAAACGAAGGTAAGTCTTAGGTTTGTTGTATTTTTATGGATCTAGATTCTAGAAGAATGTCAAAAAAGGAAAAATTGTTATGTTCTGTAAATCACGTTTTGTATAAAGTGGTCTTTATGTGACACGAATAAGTGATACGTCTATCAAAATTGTATCAATATTTTGAGTGTAATTCCTACAAATTTTCTAACACCACATAAGTGATATGAAAACATATAAACAAATTTCGTTCTTAATTCGACAAGTTTTCTTACAGTGATACACAACTCGAAGTGCAAATCAAGTTGTCTGCAAATAAATTGTAGCTTATAAAAAAAAATTTAGTTTTAAATTGTTATTTTAAACCTTTTCTTTTCGACTTTAGTCAAGAAAAGAAAAACCACGTGATGGCAAACATTAACGTAAGAATAATTAAATAGCTCGGTGGCTGAGTTGGTTAAGCGGCCGTATTAAAAATACATCATGTTCATATGATCCCGAGTTCGAATTCCAGTGGGTGCTGATGAGTAGTGTAGCGACTACGAAACAGCTAGTTATCCCCCAGCTAATGGCATTCAATTATTTTTCTGTTCTTCTGTGGTCTTATTGTTATAATTAAAACTAATCCTTCTTCTTGACTGAAGTTGGAAGAAGTTGTTCATATGACCGCAATCATATGACAAGAATTGCTACCTGTGTGAGCCTAGTCAGCCACACAGGGGGCGGTGGTGAATCGTGAAAAATTCACTCCGTGGAATTGGTTCACCATCAGGTTAGGCCGTCAAGGCAGGTACTGATGTAAATCATTTTCACAGTTGACTGAAGTTGGACTCGAACGCACAACTAATTAGTTAATATCGAAATCATTTTTATTTTTACGATCGAATTAAAAGTTTATGTATGCAAAAACAGTACAAAACATTTCTATTCCCATAAAGAAGTCTATTTTTTAAACTGTGAAACACAATTTATTGATATTTTCTATTATTTCCAAAAGCTTTGTATGTTTGAAGTAAAAAAAAACATGAGCAACAAAAACTTTAATCAGGTGCTGCTGGAAAGTGGATCTGATACCTCCTCCTCCCCCTCCACCACAATATTTTGATGTATTGTTCCCGTCTTTGTGCGTTTAACACTGCAGCAACTGAAATTCCAGGCATTTTGCTTAAATGTTTTAAGTTTTGTTGAAATTAGTTTGAACAAATTTTTGCGCTTTCGCACTTTATTGTTTTAAACATATGTTTTTGTTTTGATTTGCACATAACTACCACGTTTAATGAAAAATATTGCCACAATTACCATAAAAATACCAAAGATAAACTTTGTCGGAAGGAAGTAAATCGATCAAAGTCTGAAGTATTAAACACATTGAAGCCAGCAGACAACCGACTTCAATATGTTAAATATAAAATACATGCATTTAAATGCGAATGTTTATTTAGACAACAGCAAGACGACACGACTGCAGGTTGTTGTCCAAGCTGATTTTTTTGCCGCACTCGAATTAAACTAATTTCTATTTTTGTTGACTACAAAATAAAAACAGTGTGACCAATGTATAAAAAAAATAAATATGTAATAAAAAAAATTTTGCTCTTGGAAATATTTTATTTTCTAATAAAGCATAATAAAAGAACAAAATTAAATGGACTTTTAAATAAATTAATAAATTTATTTGTACTACTGTTAAATATGTGCATACATATTTATCCTCAAAATAAGAATGCCTAATTTTATAAAAGAACTAGTTAAGCGCCAAACAAACTACACAAACAGCTTAACAAATATGCAGAAACATTTATACAAACATTAAGCGTTGTTAAAGGGTGTGTTTACTTGTTGTACATATATTTGAAACATGTTTGCACGATTTTTGCGCAAACATCGTGAATGTTTGTGTTGTCTAACGCAAAATTTTGTCATTTCAAAGAAAATTTTGCACAATGAAGTGATGGAAGAAGAAGCACACAAAATTAATCATTAAAAAGTTTTCTTGTTAGAATTTTTAGTATTGTATTAAAGTTTACCTTCTTTGCAGAAATTGAAAAAACAAAGATTATAGAAACTGAATATCAAGAAATAGAGGCTAAAACAAATTATAAAATTATTTATGTGTTGTAAACTTCATATGGCAAGAAAACTGCCGCAGTATAATCGCCGTGTACTGTCATTGAAAAAAAATTGATTAATTTGTATTTGTATCGTTATGAGCAAACGGAAAGCGCGTGTTTGCCAAAAGGTTTGCATAGTTTATTTGTCTCTTTATATATATTCCAGTTTCTTCATTTATGACGAACTTCGACGAACAATTTTATAATATATATACACACATTTTTCTTTTTCGAGTCGAATTATCTTTGTGCGAATTTTGAAAAGTTCCATAAAAATGTTCAATTATTTAATATTGTTCCCATTATAGATCAAAAGATTATATTTTCAACTTTTAAGACCCGCCTAACCTGAATTAAGCATAGCAAACAAAAGCTTTTTTAATTAATTTGTTGTTTTAGATTTTAAGGCCGTTTTTAAGAGAGAACTTTTTTCATGAAGGATTGATATAAACAGAACTCGTTCTGTAAAACAATGGAATTTTGTAAAGCTAAAAATTCTAGGGTGGCCACACTGAAGCATACTTTTATTCAAATGAATTTATGTTGCTGCCGTGTTCAAAATATTTCAGTAGTCGCCTACACAACTACAATTGCCGGTTGCAGCATTTGCTGTCGTGAAGTTGTGAAGTCTGCTGTGGTCTATGTGTTTAAAGCTTGAAGAAGGCAAAACAAAATCGATCGAAATGAGAATTCGTAATCAAAACCATGCCGAAAATTTTCTGCGACATTTCATAGCAGCTACCCTAATCATCAGTAGACTTTGGAAATTTTTGAAAGATATTCTCGAACATTCAACTTTATATCCCAACAATCTAAATAAATTATTGAGAATTTAAAAAGAAAACCGCTTTAATAATACCTGTCAAACAACTAAAACCCAGCTTTTTCATTTATACACGTCTCTAATTGGGGGTCTCCATTAGCCACGAACATGGTATGAGCATTATGGCGAACATCGCAAATGGCTAATGGGGACCGCTCATGCTCTGACATCGATGCTCCAGTATATGGCTGAGCATCGATGTTCACCATGAAGTTGGCCATCACGAACAAAAATACATAAAATGGCGCCGAACTGAACACTTTGAGAAGGTAAATCAGAACATACGTATACACCATATTAAGAACATGAACTTATTTTTACATTCGCTCCGCCGACGTTATGTTCATGTCATGTTCAAGTCGATGGCACGTGAAGACGAGGCGTAACATTTCTTTACACCATTCAACCAAATGAATCTCTAAATTAATGTTAATGTACAAATAGTTTCTTAGTAATTGATATTGTTCTCAATTTAAATACAATTATAATTGCACCATTTACCTTACAGATCCAACAATGGCATGAACATCTACAACCTATTTTAGCCAAATCTAGAGAACGTCACCATTTTGATATTTATAAATTGGGCACAGAAATTATTGACACAATACAAAATAAAAGAACATCACCTCTTCATTCCTCTGCTGCGTCCTTTGAGAGTATAATGCAAAACAAAGATAAATCTTATGTTTCCCGTTATTTCTTATCGACTCTGCTATTAGCAAATCAAAGTAACATCGGAATTTCCATACAAAACAAGACATCAGACAGTCCTTCCGCTTGGCATGATATAAATTTAAAATTATTAAGTACAAAACGCCACACAGTTGCTATTGAGGATAATATCGGCATGATCGATAGCAAGCAAAGAACAAAAACTCAAAATGTAAAACAAAATAACAAGGAAGTTCAAAAAACCGCAATAACAAAACACCAACTCAACGTCAAAAGCGACGATGATGAAGATGAGCCTTTAATAAAACAGCAAAGCACTGCCGGCAAGTTGAAAACACCTGTAAAACGCAATAGTGGATATGCAAACATATCATGTATAGTCGAAAAGAAGCCTAAAGAAATTTCATTTGAAACACCAACAGAAAGCCAGCACACAACATTGCCCCATTTAGTACAACAAAGCGTACATAATTTACAGCCACCGTTCGCAGCATCACATGAGGTTAATTCCTTTCAACCCAGCACTAGTCGTCAAACGCAATATCTACCCCTCTTTAATGTTAACATGAATGCCATACGGACATTGCAACCCATTGAAAAGGTACTAAATAGAAGTGACGATCACGATTCTGGTATTTTTTCAGTAGATGAAATATCCACTTCATGACGATAGTGACTTTTCTTTATTATGCATTTTATTTGGCTAGATTAGTTAATTAATGAAAAGTTATGTGTGTTTAAACGTGTAAGTGTGTGTGCCTCGAGGTAACTTAGTGCGGCTGTACAAAATGAATTAAATTCATCCATAAAAAAATGTTCAATTTATATAATAAATATAGAGGTTCTTAGTTAGTATTTTTGCAATAGCTTTTAGCGATTAGTTAAAATAATGATTGTTAAGATTAACAAAAGTTGTAATTTTTGAAAACTTTAAAGTATTTTAACAAATTTTGCAAACTTATCATAGTACATAACATAGTATATAAGACTTTTTTATATTAAACTACTTATTTGTGTTTTTAACAATTGATAAATTTGTGTATGCTCTGTTTTTTTAGAATGCATCTTAGTTGTTCAAAAATAACACAACCATAGTTGAAAATATAACAAAAATATTTTATAAAAAAAACAATAACTTTAAATCTATATTTCTTTATGTTCCTCTTAATTAATATCTAACAAGGAGTACACGTGTTTTTGTCAATGTGTGACGTATTCATAAATTATTGGAAGCCGAAAAGAAAACACTTCTTTGTGATCAATAGACTCTTTATGTTAATTTAGTTTATTGGCACACTTTGTACAAAAGTAATGACTTATTGTATGTGTTTAATGTATAGAAACGGATTATTTCCCCTTTAAAAGTATTCTTAAAAAGATATTTTGCAAAACTAATAATTGATAAAATTGCAATGATGTCTTTTGTAAACAAACACATACACAGTCGCTTTTTTGACAGCTCATTGCCGTGAGATTTCTCATTACCTACCGTTTAGACAGGAAAGTAATTTCATGAAAGTTGCAATACACTCACACTTTTTTACTAACACACTCACATTTTGCTTACTTTTCACTCAACTTTCATCAAAATTTTCATGAAACAAATTTTTTGACGTTTTCTGAAAGTAAAATGACAATTTTTAAGCACTGTTGCCATATACAAAGAACTATACAAAGTTGCAGTATTGTAGTAAAATAATAATTATAAAATTAACTTCTTTTGCATGTATATGCAAATAATAATATTTTTTCCTTATATTGTATATTAAACACATAAATAAAATAAAGTATTTTTTATAAAAATAATATCATAGAAAAATTTATAATGACAAGTTTTTTCAACTATTGCATCATAAATTTGTATATAATTAGTTCGGCAACTCTGATTAGTAAGCAAACAAAATAAGAGTGGAGAGAAGCAGAGGCAAATTTTGCAACTCTCTGCCTCGGCGACATTTTTAAAATTAACTTTCACTTTCCTGTGTAGACGAACAAGAAATTTTCTTCAAAGTTGTCGATTTCGTTGAAATTTTTATTTGTAATACGTATACAGAAATTTCATGAAAATACTTTCCTGTGTAATGGCAGCGTTAGAAAGCTCTAATAAAAATTATTATACACGTAACAGAATTCTCTCTGCGATTGGTTGATTTGATTGATTGATATGTTGATAATAATGAAAATGAGAGCAACGTAAAAACACTATAGTAAGTCCACATCTATGTATAATAAAATAAAAAATAATTTCTAAGTAATATAAATGATAACATTAATGTAACAACTGTTGTAAACGATAATATTGGCAATAATTACGTCATCTGAAACTGATATCACAAATTTTTCAAAACTTAAAGGGAGCTAAAACTAAAAAAATAACTAATTTTACTAACTTCATTAATTATTAAACTTTTTTCATACAATTGCTCGTAACACTATGGCATTAAATCTTTGTGTAGAGCTGTATTTGCGTGAATTGTATTAGAATCACTAAAAAACTCAAACTTGGGGAAACTGCGAGTTAGAGGCTTTCTACATGAGACCAACGATATGTACATTTAAATTCTCTCGTAAGTTAGAACATGGACTGCATGTATAGTTAGTAATAGATCTGATTTATACGTCGATTTAAAACCATGTCTCTTTTTATGACACTCTTTTAAAGATGCTACCCAAATTTTGTTATATTTTTACGATGATTTTTATGGGGGATAGACACGATCAAAATGCTTGCTGTCAATTTCGTGTACGTGTGCTTAAAGCAGGGTAGACACGGTCAAAATGCTTGCTTGCAATGTTCGTTTGGTAGAAAAATATTAATAAATAGAGACATTTTCCTAAAATTTGTGCGCAGTACATTTATATTATTTTCTAGATCCTATAGCTTTCCTTCTGGATATTGCTTTAAAAACGTTTTTAAAAGAATTAGAAGTTCTTCGTCTTTTACGCAACGATCTTGTGTGCTTTTCGCATCCCAAGGTGCTGGTATAGACCGAATAAACTTCAATAAGTTCCAAAGTATCTTGATTATCACTGATTTTTTATTTTTCTAAAATACTGGGTGGCTGATCAATTTTGCTACATTAAGAAACTCAAACAACTATTTGTAAAGTTTATGAAATTTATTTTTTAGAAATTCATTTGAAAAGTAAGTTTTTATTAAAGTAATTCATTTGGTTTTGAAAATAATTGAATTAAAATGGCCTCCACCCTCGTTGACACATGTAGGACATCTTATCAAAAAGTTATTCATTACTGCCTGGAGTGTTGCAGCGGGAACTGTCTCAATTACCGTTCGAATGGATTGCTTCAAATCATACAAATTTGTTGGGATTTTTTTGCAAACTTGTTTGCAATAACCCCACAAAAAAAAAAAAAATCAGGTGCAGTGAGGTCAGGAGGCCTAGGAGACCAACGGAATGTTTAATGAAATCAGTTTATTGGGACATTTTTTCCTCAATTCTGTCATAACAGGCGTGGCTATGTGAAAATTTGCCCCATCAGAGTTGAGAGGGATTCTCTTTCGGCGCAATTCTGGAAAGAAAAACTTTTTCAACATCTTTCAGTAACGGTCTCCATTGATCGTAACAGTAAGACCGTTTTCTTCGAAAAAGTAAGGACCGACAATAAACCTTGAATGTACTGCTCACCACACTGTGATGCGAAGCGGATGTAAGTGCATCTGATTGAGTATCTGTGGGTTAGAATTACTCTATATGCGATAATTTTGATTGTTAACATTGCCGTTTAAATCAAAATGTTCCTCGTCAGACATAAATATGTAGTTCAAGACGATTTCATCCTCTGACACCATTTGATTGATCTTCTCACAAAATTCCAAGCGAATCGGGTAGTCTAGGGTTCAGTTTGTTTGTTAATTGAATCTTATATGGAAATAAGTTTGAATCTTGGTGCAAAATTGCCTGCAGCGTCTGTCTGCTAACACCAATTTGAGCAGATAAGCTCCTTGTCGAAACTCTAGGATTGGATTGTACTCGTATGGCAGCAGCTACAGCAGCGATAGTATCTTGCATACGAACTGAGGGATTTCGATGAGAAGGCCTCGCGATTGTGCCACGCTCGGCAAAACTCTTTACAAGCCTTATTACTCGTATACTCCAACTGGTAGAAGGAGTAATGCAGCTTTCATCAGCCACCCTGCATAAGAAAATAAATATCTATTTTATTTCTACTTGAAATTCAAAATATGCTATTTTGCCACTTTTTCATACAATTTTTTTTTATTTTTCTTGACAACTATTCACAACGAAAACAAAATAATAAAAATTTGTTCGTGCTTGATAGCTTGCACTAGACACAATCAAGCATGTGACATCAAACATGCCAGATAATCAAAATTTTTTGATTATCCATTAAGCATCGTTGGTGTCACACATACTATTAAGCTTGTTAAGCATTTTGACCGTGTGTAACCCCCTTTAAGTTATAATGTTTTTTTTTTTCTAATTGTTGTTAAAAAAAATCAGTTGTTACTTTTTAACCCTTTGATACTATCGATGTGGTTATCCTGCCAATTGAATGAAAATAAAACAATTTAAAGAAACAACAATTGAGTCGAAAAGAAATTAGAAGAATCATGAAAAGCAGAAAATATCGTTTTTCGAACTTATTTTAATATTTCTAATATTATATGATGATGGGTTGGTATCATTCGTCTAGCTCAAGTTCAATCTTGGCTAAAGCCAAGAAATATTATTATTTATAATTATAACAATAAATGCCACGATCAATGACAAAAAAAAATAAATAAGAGCTCAGTGGTTGAATTGGTTAAGCGGCCGTATTAAAAATACATCATATTTACATGGTACTGAGTTCGAATCCTAGTGGGTGCTGATGAGCAGTGTAACGACTGCGAAACAGCTAGTTGTCCGTCCCCCAGCTTTAGTGTATTCAATTGTTTTTTCCTGTCTTCTTTGATCAAGAGTTATTGATCTCGGCAATTATTGTTATAATTATAAATAAAAATATTTCTTGGCTTTAGCCAGGATTGAACTTAAGCTAGACGAATGATACCAACCCATTATCATATAATCGGCCATGTCACAGAATTCACTTCCGTTCGGAAATGGAATTGAATCGGTTTTTTAATTCTTCAAAAAACGAAAATTTAAAACTTTTTCGGAATGAAATCAATTCTATAAGATAATACTAGTTTCATTCTTGCAATTAGATATGATTTCATTCCGAAAAGTTTTTTAGTTTTTCGTTTTTTGAAGAAGTAAAAAAAGAATTCAATTCCGTTTCCGAACGGGGAATCAAGCTCTGTGACATGGCTGAATATTAGAAATGTCGTTTTTAATTTTTAAGTTTCCACTACATGGCTTTAAATCATCGTGTAAATTTGCTCATAGTTTAAATTTGTTTATTATTTATTGTGTTCTGTCTTCTTAATTTGTTTTTTATGTAATTTTTTAGATTTTGGTTTTTATTTTTATTTTATATCATTTCAGAAATTGGCAAATCACAACGTTTCAAAATATTTTCCTCAAATTAAAAAATTACCAGTTTTGTCGCTTGTCTAGAAAATGTGTTTTTTAAAAATAGCCAAAAGTCGCATTGTGATACAGTAAATTAAATTTTAATTATATTTTATTAGAATATGTTTAAAACGCAGTTAAAAAATTAGTTAGAAATCTACTTATATTTCAACTATTAACTCTAAATAAGCCCCCCTTTCTTTTGTTAATTTCGAATTTTTTTTAATTTTTTTATTTATTATGATTTTTTGTACGTTTTCCATTTAGTTATCATTTTTCTATTTTATTATAATTTTCGAATTTATTTTCTATTTTTTTTTTTAGTTTATTATTTTTTGTTGTTGTAGTTTATGAAAAGTTTTTAAAAATATTGGCAGTGGAGGAGCTACAAATCAAGAAAGTTCGTGTAGAATTAAAATTTAAGGTAAACTGAAATTAGGTTCTTTAATTTTACAGCAAAGAAAGTAGAAACGAAAATAACTGCCTGGCTCACGATGTCGTTTCGTAAACGTTCGTCATAATTTTTAAGATCAAACACCCTTTTCCGATGCCATTTATAAGCTTTATTTATCCCTATCTTGTTTCATTTGCCTTGTCTACCTCCCATATAACCGTTAGTTGAACAAAAGTAGACTATAAGTCACTTATTTTTAATATAAAACGATAGCGAACGTTAACGAAATGACATCGTGAGCCAGGCAGTAAATTTCTTCGACAATTCATCGACAATACAAAAAAAAATTGCTTTACAATTTTCTCCATCAAAACTGACTTTTCTTTAATACATTTTGATCTAATTTACTTTATTATTATTATTTTGAGTTACGTTTTATTATTTTGAGTTAAGTTTTATTTTTTGATTTAAGGTTTTGTTTAGTTCTTTTTTTTTCTTTTTTTTATTTATTTATACTTTTTCGTGTTTGTTTGGTTATTGATTGAGTTTATTATTATTTTTTATATTTCTTTATTTATGTTTATGCAGTACTGTCTATCAGTTGAAGTACCTGATAGTTCATTTCTTAATTAAAAATTTCAGCTGTACATAACTTTTATGCACATATCTAAAAAAAAAAAATACGAGTATATTTATGTAAATATACATATGTATATATGTATATTCAGGTGTGTGGCAGAAAGCAATAAAAAGAAATTGTTTAAAAATTCGTAAATAACCACTTCTTCTCTTTATTGAAGATATTTTTGTTTAATAATTTAATTGTAATCGTACTTTATATAATTGTGTGGCTTTCAAAAGGCAATCATCAAAAAGTTGTATACAAAGTTTTTCGTTTTTTATCACACCTTTTAAAAACAATAATATTTTTCAAAACGATTGTTTTCCATCACATACCCGATTATAACATTTATAGAAAACAGATAAATAAATAAAGTTTGTAAAATAATTGTAGAAAATTTTATACGCCACATACACCTTGCTATACATTATAAATCATTTTAATAGTTGTAATCTGTACATAGGTTTTTTTTCTTGTTTTAAAAGATTATATATATTTTTTATACAAAAATGTTATAGAAAATAGTGCACTAAAAGAAATTGAGCAAAAGTAAATAAAAATTTAAAATTTTTTGACAATAATTTTATTAATGTTTTTATGAAAGCGAATTCATATCAGGTATATGCAAGAGTAATAAATACAACACTACAAAAAATAAATCTTTTTCAAATGTCAAAGGAAAAATATAAACACAAAAAGGAATTAAAAAAAAATATATAATAAAAAAAACATTACAAGAAAAGAAAAACTTTTGAATATTTCGTGAAAGTTTTAATTATATCGTGAAAATTAAAGTCTCAGATTATAGAGCTTGGAAAGGTGTAAATGGCCCGCCAGATTGGGGAGGATTCTGGATGATATCTGGCGCTCAAGATACAATGCAAAATTTAAAAAAAAAAAATAATTTTTTTTTTTTTTTAAATTTTATATTAAAAAAAAAAAACTTTAAATAAAAGAAAAACTTAATTATTTCGTAAAACCTTTAATTATTTCGTGAAATTTAAAGTCTCACAGCATAGAGCTTGAAAAGGTGAAAATGGTCAGCCAGATTGGGGAGGATTCTGCATGATATCTGGCGCTCAAAATACAATTCAAAATTTGAAAAATTGTTTTAAATTTTTTTTTTCCAACTTTGTTTCTGAAACAGATTAAAATAAAAAAAAAAGTTATCAGCTGCGCTGTCAATTTCACCTGTTATGAATTCGCCTTGGTGTTTATTATTCAAAGTTCACTTTGGCAAATGGTTTTCATGACAAAAAATATTTTTACAAAAATAAATATCAATGTCACAGCGGTGCCAGAATTGTGTATGGACAAATCTTCACAATTGAGTTTTATTCACTATATTAGCTTCAAAAAATTTATAAATAGCCTGTTTTCTATGCTTCCCAGCTATCTATATGTCGACATTTTATAGGAGCTACCCTAATCATCAGTAGACTTTGGAAATTTTTGAAAGATATTCTCAAACATTCAACTTTTATATTCTTATTTAAATTACTACAGCGTAAAATCAAAGCTTTAAATTACGTTGCGCTTCACGCTCTAATTTAGCGTGCACTGTTATGCTCCAATTCAATCAATAACAATTGAATGTTGCTGACAGTTTCCATCTATATCTTAGGACTTCGAAATATCGAAGGCCTAGAATAGACAATTGCTATGGAAGACGACCGTATAATCAAAGAGTTTTTTTATGTTGTCTTGATGAGACGATAATGACGCTTCTTCGAATATGGGGAATTCTGTACATATATTAATTCTAACGGCCATCATTTGCTCCGCAGCACGCTATAGAAAAGTATAAATACATTATTAGTGCCAATTTCACGATAACGAAGCTGTTCGTTCGTTCGAACAATTACATTTAAGACAAAAACAACATTCAAAGTTTTGTTATTGTTTTAAATGTAATTGTGCGAACGAACGAACAGCTTCGTTATCGTGAAATTAGCACTTAACGTGGTATAAGATCAAATTGAATTGGTTTTAAATCAAACTCAATTTTCAAAACAAACTATTTTCAATACACATTCTACCAAAAAAAAAGTTATAAATTCAATACCAATAAAAATTATAAATAGCTTGTTTTCTATGTTTCCCAGCTATCTATATGTCGACATTTCATAGGAACTACCCTAATCATGATTAGGGTAGTTCCTGTGAAATGTCGACATATAGATAGCTGGGAAACATAGAAAACAAGCTATTTATAATTTTTATTGGTATAAATGGTAGAAGCTAAAAATAGCGAATAAAAAACTTAATTGTTATAAATTCAACTATCTTTTCTTTATCAAATAAAATTCTTTTTATATTAACATCCAGTTCGCCGATGTCGAAAGAATAAGGGCCTGTTTCACGATTCCGAACGATAATATTCGCAAACATTTGAAACGGCCAAGAAACATATTTATCGCTCAATAAGAAATTTTTTATTGAGTTGATGAATTCTTTGCTACGTTTTCTTATACTACTCGTATGTTGCTCTTTAACTCAAAAGCGGATTGGAATTCAGAGTTTTCTCTACTCAAAATGTTGGTGAACGTTAAGTTCGAAATCATTCATTCGCATTCTATGTGAAAGAAAATTGATTTGGGTTATTCTAACTTTATTCTATGCAAATGTGTAAAATTCAATTAAAATACATATCGTTAGTCTCACGAAGGCCCTAGCTAGCATTTGCCCTGAATTGAGCTCTTTTAGAGATTCTACTAAGTTTCACACAAGTACACAGTGCCACAAAGATTTACTTATATAATTTCATACACATCACTCTTACAAGCAATTGAGCAAACAAATTACTTTTTGATGTACCAATTTATACAATTTCCATCACGATTTTTCCTTCTCCTGTAAAATTGCAATTATGTTCCTACATGTGATCAACGATATGTAAGTACATGCGAATGAAGGCAAACCCAAATTGATTCGAATGTGAGTGACTAAATTCTTTTCGCTTCATTTTCTTTCAAAATTGGTAAACTGACTGCAATTCTTTCAAAAAAAACTAACAGCCAGTTCGCCGATATCGAAAAATAAGTTTAATAAGGCGAAAGACAATTGATTTGGGTTCGCCTAACTTTATTCTATGTGAAAATATCAAAATGGAATTATAATACAAATTTACAAGCGAACGAATAATAGTGAGATAGCTAAACGAATAATAGTGAGACAAACAAATCGAATGAGTAGCCTTCTTTCAAAACTGGTAAACTGGCTGTATATGTTAGTTTCGAAAATAATTTACAGCCAGTTCGCCGATGTCAAAAGGATAAGTGCATTCGTGTTCCAGGCGAAAGAAATTTGATTTGGGTTTTTCTAACTTTGTTTTATGGGAACGATATGTCAAAATTGAATAACAGCCAGTTTACCAATTTCGAAAGAGAACGAATGCGAAAGAAAGCTAGTCACTCACATTCGAATCAATCTGGGTTTGTCTATCTCACTATTATTCGTTCCATATTTTTGTGTATTTTTATTGAGTTTTGACACATCTTTCGCATTGAAATAAATTAGACGAACCCAAATCAATTTTCTTTCGTTTAGATTGCTAACGCAAGCACGCTGTTGAGATTGGTAAACTGGCTGTTAAAATACATAAGTGCATGCGAACGAATAATAGTGGCATAGAGATAGCCAAGTTGATTCGAATGGAAGTGACTAGCTTTCTTTCGTATACATTTGCATTCGATATCGGCGAACAGACTGTTACAGCCGGTTTACCAATTTCGAATGAAAATGAATGCGAAAGAAAGCTAGTCACTCACATTCGAATCAATTTGGGTTCGTCTATCTCACTATTGTTCGTTAGCATGAACTTATGTATTTTAACAGAATTTGGATACATCGGTCGCATAGAATAAAGTTAGAAAAACCCCAAATCAATTTTCTTTCGCCCTGAATGCGAATGAACTTATCCTTTCGACATCGGCAAACTGGCTGTAAAAAATTAAATTTTGTTTAAAAACTTTAATTTCAGACTAAAAACTTACGCTAAATCCCCTTTCATTTTGCAAATAGTTATGAATTGAATTTGGATGTGTGTCCAAAATACAACGAGCGGAAAGTTCCTTTCCCAGCAGAAGGAAAAAAATATTTATTACGTCTGTTACTGGATTTCAACACTGCGTTTTTTAATAATTTAACCGAGAAGTAAACCTGTTTAATCAATCTAATACAAAGCTGTTAGTTGTTCTTTAAATCTGCTAAGTACTTTGAAAAAATGTGGAGTATGTATGAAGTCTTTTATTTATTACTATGCACAAAATACTTATAAAAATATCTTTTAAGAAAAAATTAGCTTGTACATACATATTTACATCTATGGCTATTGCTAATCACTATCACTATCCGAGGGAGACTTTTCTTCATCTTTTTTCTCATCTGATTTGTAATGGCGATATTCTTTTTTCAATTCCCACATATTTTTGTGCGGATTTTTCATGTTGTAGTCGCAAACTTCTTTAAGTATCTCTTTAAGGTAACCAATTGGTTGCTTGGTAATTTTCACTAAATCCTTAATATTATAATATTGATGTTTTTCAAAGGCATTGAAAAGCATATCCATAACAGCATTTTTATCATCACGGGCTTTTTTACCCTCCGCTTTTTTCCTCTCACGATATTCAATCTACAAAGTATACAGTTCTTAAGTAAATATGTATTTCAAATCTAATCACAATTCTACTTACATTGTGTGCATGATCTTTGACGGGTTTAAAGTTTTGCACAATTTTGTCTATGGGCTGCACTTTACGTTGTGGCACCGAAGCCTTGCGTATAGATTCTAATTTAAGTTTCATATAACAGTTATCTGCTATGGGACGACATTCCAATTTTTGCACAATTCTACCCTCCATATAAAGTTTTTCAGCATCTTGTGGCTGATTAGCAGAATCTTTACTATCTTTGCTACTGCTGGTGCTTATGGTTGGTGGTCCTACATGTGAAAAAACTCCTAACGTCTGTTTCGTTACCACTGAGACGTCGAGTATATGTTCGGTGGGTATTTCTTCATCGGGATCTAGTTTTACCACAGCCTGTGTTAAACTCAATGAAACTTGAGCTTTTTGTCCAGGAGTTTTGCTTATTCTTAATTTTCCTACATCCATATTGGACGGCGCTTTCTCCCATTTCTGTGCAATATATTTGGGCACTTTTACTAGCCAAACACCTCGTCCAGCATTTGAGAGATCAAGTTCTTTATCAACAATGGGTACCTTTATATCCTTATCCTCATTTTTGGACATTTTATGGCAGTCAATACTATAGTTTTTTTTTTTTAATAAACCCTAAATATTTTATTGTTTTTACACGTTTACACAAAATTTGTTTGTTGCGTGCTGAAAAAATAATAACAGACCGCGTTTGTTTGACAGTAAACATTGAAAGCAAAATGACATTAACAAACAGCTGTAAGCGTAGTTGCCAACTCTTTTTTTTATTAGGTTTGGGAAAAAAGCCATTCGGCAGCAGAAAAACTGTACATGTATGATCACAAGCATCAACTACCTAACGCGTCTTAAGGCCCTGGAGTGCGATTCTGTAACTTTTATAATGATAATCGAATCGTTAAAATAATTATAACGTTATTTAATCGAATTTGCTATTCTGTAACATGTTTTTTATGATATTCGCCGTCCATCAAAACTAGCTGTTAGTTTACTGCCGATTGCCGATATCTTAAAGACAAACATTTTCCTGTTGTTTATTCAATCGATCTTGTTTATTCAATATTAATAATATCTCTTGGAAATATCTCTTTCTGCAATTTTTCTCTCTTTCAAGTGTTCTTACTTTATTCAACTCTGATATGTGTCCAATTATTGCAACATGGACCGGAAGTTCAGTTATACTTTTTTCTAAGCGGGTCTTAAAATTCGAATAGTAAAATAGATTTTTCTCAAAAGCATTACTTTTAACTTAGACTGTAGGTGTCCTCGACCAAAGACATAATTCAAAATAACGGTATAAAAAACCTAAATTAGATGTATTTTTGTGAGTGTTTTACACCTGTAAATACTTCTATTTTCTATTGGGTTTTCCCAAGGCGAATTCATTACTAGGTGAATAACAGCACAGGTGATTTTTTTTTTTGCTATTCGCGTTTTTTCCAATGAGACCGTCAAATTTATTTTTTTCTTATGTTTACAAACTTTTTCGCGCCATTTTTATCTGAAGATTTTTTTTGTATGATTTAGTGCAATTTCAAGAAATTTGTGTGAATTTAAAAGTGAAAAACTAATATAATCTGTGATTTTAATTACAAACAATTATAAAAGTTTATATTTAACGTTTATATAAAATTTTTTTCCCAGCTGAGCAATCTTAGGCGAATTTAGATTTTGACATTCACGATATGTTTTACAATAACAAAATACATAGTACTGAATTCGCCTTTCCGCTTGCATTTACCTGTATAAATTCGCCTTGGTTTTTCCTCTGATTCTACACTGATGAGTAGGATGACAGATTGTAATATAAAATTTTACTTTTAGTGTATATTCTATGGTTCCTTTAATAAAAACTATTTTAACCTCATTTGCGCATACTCTTAGTATATCGCAATATAACATTTTGTTTTTTTATTAAAATTGATTTAAACGAGAGTCAAGCAGGCTTCTATCATCATTGTTACGCACAAAATCTATGCTCTTCGCTTTTGCACCAACCCAATAAACAATTAGTTGATAACAGCCGTTTAAAGAATGTTTGGCGCGTTATTTTCGTATGGGGCAGTTGTAGAAATGTAGTGTCTTGGCACTGATTCATTATCCTAAACGATCGTACGATTCACTTACAGGAAACTGCTTCAAAATGGCCTTGTAGGCCACACTATTATACAAGTATAATTGCAATAATACAAAATATATACACAATAAAATTACTAAAAACTTTTATTATCATAATAATTTTACTTTATTTAAATTTTTTCTCGAGCCCAACAACAACATTCTCATATTTTTCACAATATTTACCACATTGATCGCACAGAAACCATAACGTTTTGAAAAGTTTTATAAAATTGTTCAAATCGAATGATTTGTCAAAAACTCTGTCGCACGGTTGCATTTTTAGTACTTTGTCAGCAGACATGCTTTATTTAGCAGATCGAACGATCGTGTATGATACTCGTAGTGTAACAAGGCTTTTAACAACTAATGTGTTTCGGTGAAAATGAAGTGATAATTGTTAAAACTTTATTTTAAATATTTTGTTTAAAAATGATTATATACTCCAGTGTAAGAAAATAGTTAAGTTATATATACATGAAAGAGAAAGATGTGTGAAGTTGTTAATATAAATTTATGTCTGTACATAGTTATTTGTCTCGATCGCCGATTTACCGATGATTTGGTAATTTTTTATTTAAATAATACAAATAAATACTTAAAACAATTCATCAGGTGTACAAATACTTAAATGTGAGTAAGGTGAGTTTGCATATTTTATTATGGAATTTTAAAGAACTTCGATGGATTATTTTTATATTATGTAATGAGAACCGTTAGAAAGCAATAACTTTTAAGAAACAATGTTGCCAGTAGTTAAATAAACACGCTGAAACAAGTCTTGGCTAATATCTTTAAGGTGTCTAGAATTTTTGTAAACAAATAAAAAAAAAGATGTCTGTAGAGATTAGTTTATCACAGTTTTTAAATAGAACTTATGATGTGAAGGTTAATCAATTTCCTTTATATATATAGTTTGCATTTTCTTCGTAATTCTGTTAATAAGTTTTTCCCATATTCCTTGTTACATGCAGATATATTGTGAGCGTCAAAATAAAGTGCACAAAAAATTTCCTTAAAATATTGTTTTTATTTCAGTCTTTTTATATATTATAAAATTTTACTTTTAAATATTTTTAAATCAATATTCATTTCTTTAACTTATTCAAAACAAAACAGGTAAAAATATTTACAACAAAAATTTTACAACAAAAATAAAAAATTGCACTATTTACGCGTCAAAAAAAGTGTACGAACTATTTTAGAATGAAAGTAAAATCAATTTAGTATTTAGTTGATTTTTTTTTCGCCTTAATTACGTCATTTAGGGCAAATTTCCACGATGATTTAAAGCCATGCCTAAAAGGCATGTCTTTTGTTTTGTACTGAAAAATTTTTAAATTTAAGAAAAGTTTTAATCTCTAATTTCTTTTTGACTCGTTTGTTATTTTTTAAATTGTTTTATTGTCTTTCGGCTGTAAAGGTAACCACATCGATACTACCAAAAGGGTAAAAATAGACAAACGATTATTTTTAATGACAACAATTAAAAAAACGACATGACTTAAAAATCATCGTAAAGATGTAACATGATATTGGCAGGAGCTTTAAAAGAATATTATAAAAAAAGGCATTGCTTTAAATCACCGTATAAATCAGGCTTTAATTTTCTGCCATTCCTCCATTATACCGGATTTCAGCATATCCTTATTGCTAATTGTCCTTTTTCGGATTTTGCGGTCCAAATGTTCCCACAAATGTTCAATTGGATTTAAGTCCAGTGATTGGAGAGGATGACCCACTATTTTGGGATTGCGATACAGCAGCCATTCTTTTACTATATGGTATATATGTTTGGGGCAGTGTTGCCAAGCGTAGGGATTTTTCCCTTGTTGTACAGATTTATTTGTTTATTTCCACATGTAGGGGAAAAAGGACAAATTTTCTTTGATTAAGCTTATTGCAGGGAATTTTTAAATTATCACGAATTTTTAACATTATTGTTTGTTATTATACCTACTATTATAATTTTCCCGAACATAACTAACATTATTATTTATCAATAAAAATTATAAATAGCTTGTTTTTTATGTTTCCCAGCTATCTATATGTCGACATTTCATAGGAACTACCCTAATCATCAGTAGACTTTGGAAATTTATAATTTTTATTGGTATAAATGGTAGAAGCTAAAAATAGCGAATAAAAAACTTAATTGTTTGAATTTTTGTTCTCTGCTTTTCGATACTTTCAAAAAGCAAATCGTAGCAACCAACGGTTGTTCATTTGTTTGAAAGGTGTAAAGAAATGTTAGAGAGGTGAATAAATGAAAAGGCTTGTTTTTTGTGTTTTGACAGATATTATTAGAGCATTTTTCTTTTAAATTCTCAGCAATTTATTTATATTGCTGGGATATAAAGTTGAATGTTTGAGAATGTCTTTCAAAAATTTCCAAAGTCTACTGATGATTAGGGTAGTTCCTATGAAATGTCGACATATAGATAGCTGGGAAACATAAAAAACAAGCTATTTATAATTTTTATTGGTATAAATGGTAGAAGCTAAAAATAGCGAATAAAAAACTTAATTGTTATTATTATTTATCATTATACTGCTATAATTTTTCCAACTATGAGGAAAAATCGCTGCCGAAATTGGATATCGATGAATTTACATCCAATTTATATACAACGTTAAATATTTTAACAATAATTATATCCCAAATTTATCAAAATCGTTTTACAGCTGATGGGAGTGTTTTTTCTATAACTTGTACGGACGTACAAAAAGAAAAAAAAAAACTAAGCCGTGAAATTTCAAATTCTATATGCATTCCAAGATCTTATTTGCAAGCTTTCTAATTAATTACATACATTTTAGATATACACCCCTAACCTCCTTAAAAAACTTTAATCAGAAATGTCTCCTAACTCACATTTTTTCCGCAAATTTTAAGAAATATTTAATGGAATAAACATCGGGCTTTCACAAGTAATTATACAATGAAAGTCGCATATTGGAAAAACTAGTTTCAGCTGTGCTTTTTCCTGTCCTCCAAAGTTGCATTTATGTTAACGTTTGATATTCTTACAAATTCCATCACAAAACGCAAATACCAGTTTGAATTAGACCAAGTCATTTAAAATAATTTATTTATATAGCTAAACACATACATACATTTTTAATCATATGAATTGCTTAAGTTATATTTTTAACACTGCTTTTTACTAAAAATTTCTACCTCTTTGTATTTGAAATAAACATAAAAATAGTATCAAAATAATTAATTTGCGCAAAATTTAAATGAAAAATTGCGTAGGGAAAAATGTAGCGAAATATTTTTTTGATTGTAGGGAAAAATAGAGGTTTTTATGCGCTATGGTAGGGATTTCACAAAAAATCTCCTGGCAACACTGGTTTGGGGTCGTTCTCCTGTTAAAAAATCTAATGTCTTTCCAACGCCAATTTCTCCACACTGCCTGCCATTTTGTTTTGAACAATGTTCAGCTAGTCCGTCTTATTTATTATACTTACAATAAAAACCAAATTTCCAACTTCGCTTGCCGCCATACACCCCCATACCATTACCCAACCTTCACCATGCTTAACCGTGGTTACAAAATTTTGCTCAGCACATTGATTATTTTTTTTTCGCCATACTTTAACTGGTTCTTTCTGGGCAAATACCTCAAATTTACCTTCTAAAGGCCCTGATTCACTATCCTACACGATCGTACGATTCATTCACAGGAAACTGTTTCAAAAGTCTGGCCGATTGGAAAATATCGCTTCAAAATGACGTTGTAGGCCACACTATTATACAAGTATAATTGCAATAATTTATATACACAATAAAATAATTAAAAACTTTTATTAAGATATTAATTTTACATTACTTAAATTTTTTTCTCGAGGCACCAACAATATTCTCATATTTTTCACAATAATCTGATCGCACAGAAACCACAATGTTTTGAAAAGTTTCATAAAATTTTTCAAATCGCACGATTTGTCAAAAACTCTGCTGCACAGTTGCACTTTTAGTACTTTTTCAGCACACATGCTTTATTTAGTAAATCGCACTATCGTGTATCATAGTCTAAAAGCGCATTTACACCAACTCCAAATCTAGTAGATTTGAATTTGAATCTACAACGAAATCTATATCGTTTACACCACCGTTTTTTGACATCTAGCAAGATTTCATTTGCTCAAAAATAATTTATGCATGCGGGTTTGACAACACAATATTATCAGAGACTGAATACACCAGCATTAAAGTGTATATTTTTTGAGACTGCATACACCCCATTATAGTGCAATTTTTGATGCAGCGTAGTATTTTTAAGTACTTTTTGCAAGAAATCACAGTTGCATCGCTTAGTACTGAGTAGATTTCAGGAGATTTCATCGAAATCTACTCATAAAGTAGATTTCATTTTGTATGGGAAATCTTCTCAAAATCTACTAGATTTGGCTTGAAATCTCGAATGAGCAGATTTCGTTTTGGTGTAAATAGGCTATAACATTATGTTGATACTTTTTGGCGTATTTTTTATTTAGCTGGCGATATAAGTGGTTTCTTTCGGAGGCATCGGCCATGTAACCCGTTTTCGTCTAATGCTCGTCGTCGGAGCTATCTTAAGTGTCAGTACACTTAAGATAGCTCCTGATGTGTCCGAAACATCAACTCTGATATTTTAAGGGCACAGTAAAACAAAAAAAAAAAAACACAAAAAAAACTTGCCAAAACCCGTCTTATAATAACCGTTGTTTGATCACCCTAGACCTGTTACAGATATTTGCATTAACTTACCTTTTTATCTTATTTCCTATTAAATTATACTCTTTCATCAATTCTCAAATATTTTATTCTTAATTATATCTGTATATACTTAAATATATCTGTATATACTTAATAACTTGATATCGATATGGAAAACCTTTGAAAAATCCTTGGAAGCAAAAGTTTATGCATGTTACCTTAACATTAATATAAATACATTTCGAAAATTAAATTATTTTGTTCTTATATCCTAAAATATTCCATAAGATATTTTTTTTATATATGTATAACTCTTAAAAATTCTATAATTAGTATAAAAATTTAATAACTATTTATTATAATTATGACTAATTTAATATAAAACACACATAAATAGTTACTTACAATGAAAAACAAACAATTTTTAAATATGTATATGTATGTACAAAAATAACTAAACAAAATACGAAAAATAAAAAGCAAAACATTAAAAATACACAGTTAGATTATTTTCGGACGAGCCCATGGTATCTGTGGCGGCTAAAAGATTACTGGAGCCATTTACTCCAACATTTGTTATGCTGCCGTTAGCACAGGATATTGTAGTAACACCCGTTTGATGGGAACTTGTTGTGGAGGGAGCCTCCCAGGCCATTTTTTTATTTTTATCTTTAGCTGATTGCGGACTCGTTTGGCATAACGAGTCATTCTCGATTTCATCTTCCTCATAAAGTTGGCCATTCGCTGAGGCTCTAGAAACTATGCCTAGAAAAGATAAAGAAATACATACATAAGTATACATAAGCATGTTATAAAACAGAATATACAGGGTGTCCCAGAACTCAACGTCAAGCCAAAACGGGACTATAGGATTGATTGTAAGTTTGCTTTTACATTTAGACAGACGATGGGCAGACATTTTTTCATTTCTCTTGCCTTAACTTTTCGCTTTCCTAAACTTTTAGGCTTGCCTAAACTTTTCGTTTCTCTTTTCTTTCTTTTGTTGTTGTTTTTTAAGCACAGCTAGTGTATTTATATGAAGTTGATGTTGATATGAGAATAATGATATGAAGCAAGCGTTGTGCCATGAACAAGATTGCTTAATAAACTTGTTTAATAAGTTTAAGTCGCTTAATTAGTCTGAAAGAACCGAAAGTGTGATTACTAATGGCCGCTAAAAATGAGTAACGCTTGTTTGGAAGCGAACTTTACTGAGAGGCAGTAAAGCTTTTTCTCTTACACTTTGTCAAAGTTGGATTTTCCAATTGCAAAGCGTTGACTTGGTCTCATACATTTTGTATGTGCATGAGGATTTTTGACAGATAAATTACGCTTGACGCGCTAATTTAGGTTGCACAGTTAGAAAGCGGTTAAGGGAAGCTTCTTATCTTTTAGATGACATTCTGTGATGGAAGTTAATACCATTTATGGTCTAAGTTTTGGTAACTGCGCATCAATTTGTGTTTTTTCAGCTTTAAAGCTTTTTTCTGTCTTCCTAAGGGTGCTGTATTTCGTGGAAATTCTAAAGAATTCCCTTCTCCAGTTGTAGGCAGATTTCTCTTGTTTTGTGCCATTTCCTTTTTCAAATTTGTCTTAAAATGAACCAATACCAATACTCTAATTTTAACTAATACGCTTAAGAGTGTCATAAAAGGTGCGTAACAAAAATTTGTGTTATTTATAAATATGACAAAAGGTGTAAAGAAGGCATGGTTCTTGGCTTACTTCTAACGGTAGCTGCATAGTTTTCTCTTTGTCTTTCTCGTTCTCTTTCACGCTCTAAGCTAGCTGCTAGTATGGCTGAAGCTCCTAGACCCATATTATTGCTAAGAGTACTGGGCTGGTAGCCAGTATTGCCAATTGGATTCGACATGGTAATATTACCATTATGTTTCATGTGCAGCACCGACACATTACCGCTGGTGACTGTTGCTCCATTACCATTACCTGCAACTTTTTCATGCGTTACTAAATTGGCCGAAGACACAGTACTGTGACCGTGATTGTGAACTCGGTTGCGACTCAAAGTAGGCGTAGTTTTGCGTGTTTTGTTCTTAAAGCGCACAATATAACAAGTTAGTATTAAAATTATAACCACAAACACACCCAAAATAATGCCAAACATGCTTAGTAAACTGTTACTCCATGATGCTTGGGCTAATGCTACACCTTCCATGGTTACGGTAACAGGCACAGAAGTACTTCTGGGTGGTACACCTGAATCAGTGGCAATGGCTATTAAATGTATTGTAGAATCATTCAGTGTCTGTAATTGCTCTGGTCTCATGTATATATTGCCAGTGTTATCAATTTCAAAAAGTCCCGCATGTTGACCTCTCAAAGATAGTTCCAACTTGTCATTGCGATCACCATCAGCTGCTTCGATTTTACCAATCATAACACCTTCCAAGGATTCAATGCGAGATTGTAAAGTTTGCTGCTAAATTTAATATATTTATAATTTTTTTTGAAAATTTTTACAAATATATTTTACTCACACTTTTGGGCACCACAAACTCATAATGTGTCTCCCGAAAACGAGGCTCCCAATCATTTACATCTATGACTTCTAAAGATATTTCGGCAGTAGCATTCGTCATACCATCTGTTGCAAATACTTGAAAATCATGTCTGGTCATTTTCTCATAATCTAAGGCTTTCGACAAAATCACTTCTCCCAAGGAACCCACATTGAAAAACTGCGAATTTACTGGATCGGGTATGGTATATTTCAAATGTTTGCCCGGTTTATTGGTTGGCAAAGCTAATATCCGATTTCCCACGGCTGTATCTTCCCGTATACGCATATGAAATTTTTTTTGCACGAAAGCCAAAGCACTCATGTCACTGTGAGTACCTCCCGGTCTTGCCAAGGTGACTGTGGCTAAAGCGTATCTATCAGGATTATCAATTTGTGTAGCCTTAACCACCAAAGTGGCGCCATTTGTTAGATCCGAATAACCAATAGGTGTTAATAATGTAATGACACCATTGTGTGGATGTATGCGAAAATATTTGGTGTCTTGAGATTGCACTATACTATATTGTATGGGAGCACATATGCCCTCATCTTGATCTACGGCTTTAATGGATTCAGGTCTTATTTTCAGTTCACCCGTTCTGCTGTCCATAGGCAATTCGGCACTATATGTTTCTCTTTGAAATTTGGGATTTTGATCATCAGCGTCAGTTATCACAACTCTTAGTATAGTATCGGAATATTTGGGCGGTGAGCCTTGGTCTTGTGCTCTTAATTTAACTGTAAAATTTTGCATTTGTTCATAGTCCAACGGTTTCTTTAAAACTAATGTGCCTTCGAGAGGATTAAGAAATTGAACATATTCGGAAAAGCTTCCTGGCAGCACTTGGTATTCAACGGTTGAAAAAGGTCCTGGTTGGTCAGCATCTTCAGCTTTGGCGCCCTGCAAAATACGTGTACCGGGCACTGTTACTTCGGACAGTGTAAGAGTATAAGGAGTGCCAATCCATTGCGGAGAGTTATCGTTGACGTCGATAACTCGCACATTAACGGGAATCACAAAGCTCTGAAATGAAATTATCGAAAGTTTTATAAGTGATATCTAGCTCAAGCAACATATAATAATTAAAGAAACTACATTAGAAAAAATTAAATACATATATATTTCTATTATTTTCAACTCTTCATATTGTTACTCCTTGGAATATCTAGGTTATAAGATACCAAGATTTATTCCCTGAATAACATATCATGCTGCAATTTTATTCATATTCTTATAATAAATCATGTCGGGATGAACTGCAAGTAAAACCACCCGGGGGCATGTTGATTCCTGTTCTGCCAATTTATACCCTTGGCAAGGGTTTCGGAAATCTTTAACACAACATAGGTTAGGTTTGACAGGCTGCCAGCTATTGTAAAGCCAGGCCACTTGGGTCCAGTCTGGTCCCGTTGTGTTGCCTGCATATGATACGTATCTCAGTAGATCTATATATCACTGGTTTAAAACCAACCCGAGGATCGGATAAAGCAGTCCAATCCACTTACATCGCATTCCGATACCTCCGTCAAATCATGCAGCATCGGTCTGCCTAGGAAAGAGCTGGACACTGACAGAGGAAGTGTTCAACGCTCTCTTCTTCCTCCTCGTCTCTGCAACTTCTACAGAAGTCATTAAATGGAAGATTTAACCTCCTCGCCTGCACTCCTATGTGGCAATGTCCCGTCAGGACATTTAATATCTAACACAACATAAGTCATGCGACTTTCTAAAGTATAGAGAGATATTCCAGAAAACAGAATGTCTTGAATTCGAAGTTAAACAAATTTAAACTGAAACACAAAAAATTTAATTTGAAATAAAAATAGTTTAATTTGAAATACAAAAAATTTAATATGAAATGAAAAGAATTTAATTTGAAGTGCAAGAAATTGAATTTGTGTTGCAAAACATTGTGTTTGACCTGTAAAAAATTGAATTTGAATACAAAAATCGTTAATTTGAAAGTAAAAACCTATATTAGATTCTTTATTTTTGTTCAAGCTTCTTCTTTTTTCTTTCTCAACAAATAAAAAATTTCAGTCGCGCTCCATTCGCCTGCTGGGCCTTTAAAAACTCGATACACAGACAGAAAGCAGATGTCAAGCGGCCCATACACGTTTGAATTCAATTGTGAATTGAGTCTTTCAACTGAATTGATTATTGCCCACACACTTCATAAACTGAATTGAAAGATTTTCATTCAACTATTAAATTCAATGAAATTAAGGACAATTTTCAAAATATATATAACGTTCTCTTTGCAAAAACGCTACAAATATAAATTTTGAGACCTGATCAAGAGACTCAAACACACACAACACCATCGAATTGAAAGACTTGCTAGTCAACAGGAAAAAATCAAAACATTTTAATTTTTCTTCAACCAATTCGACAACTGCCAAACTAATCAACCGACTAAGCCATACACGCTTTGATTTGCACAACGATGAACTGAGTTGAAACGTGTATGGGGTGCTTCTGGTTTCTGGCCAAAAAGTTTTTTTCGCGTTGCATGAACGCAAGTAAGAAAAACGTCAAGATTTCTTCGCGTTTTTTACGCGCACATTGAGTTCCAAGGCGAATTCATTATTAGGTGGATGCATCGGCGAATTCAGGCGAATTCGGTTAATATGGCGGCACTTCCTCTGTCAAGTTTTGTTTACCTTTTTCGACGTCATTTAAATTTTGTACATGTTCTTTATCAACTACTTTTGACAGCTTAAGTGTGAATTCGCCTTTTTACACAAACAAAATACCTGTTGTTTTTTTTATTGTTGTATTGTTGTAGCGAAGCAGCTACCTTGTTTTTTGTATCATGTTGTGTTCCATGAACAGTCTGTTAAAATGTTAAACTTCAAAAATCTTAATTTGGAGAAAAAAAGATCATCAAATCTTATTTGCTTGTAAAATCTTGAAAATTAAGGTTAACTCCTCATTCTGGCAATGCTGTTCACCACTTTGTTCTTTTAGTTAGTCACTTTATAGCCTAGTCACATTGAATGGTTTATGAATAGGCTAGAATACGAATTCCATAGTCAAAAATTAATAATGTGTAAGAAAATATGTAATTTAACTATTTTGCCGACATGTTTATCTTTGAACTAAAGCTACGTACACACGGTTGTAAGATCTTACAATATTGCCAGTAAAATTGTCTGAAAATGTATTACAATCGTGTGAACTGCCAATTTTTAGCTTACAACGTTGTCAGAAAACCCATTGTCAATCAATTGTAAGACGATAATGTTGTCAGGCATCTGACAATCGTGAGAACACTCTTCGTCGGATAATTGGCTGGTATTGTAAGCTCAGTTGTAATTGTCAGATGTATAAAATTAATGCACCTGACAATGACATCATTGTTAGAAAAAAGTTCGATGGGCAACACTGCCAAGCAGATAGCTGTTGATATACATAAGTGGCAATGCCTTACAAAATATCTGGCAATTTTTTTCATCTAACAATCTGACAACCGAGTGAACTTACGATCGTCTTACGATCGTCTGAACACGCAATTTACTTCTGCGGGACAATTTTTCATTGTCACTACATTGTCAGCATGTTGCCAGATCTTACAATATTGTAACATCTGACAACCGTGTGTACATAGCTTAAGTTAGTGAGTTACATTGTAATCCAATACAGTACCGCAACGAATCAAAAATCAATAAGGAAATTAAAACTCAAGCTTGAAAAAAGTTGTTGTCCTTTGATACAATATTTTGTTAAAAAAAAAAAAAAAAAATAAATTTAAGTCCCAACCCTGGCAGTATGCTTTTAACAGTTCAGTTAATTTTGGCATGCACTGTTAACAAAACAGAAGTTGCAAATATTTGCTTTTCCAACTACATATGTGCTTCAAAAGTTGTCAGTAAAGTTTTGTTCAATTCTTTTCTAACGAACTAGCAAGTTTGGATATTAAAAAGAAACTCTTTAATAATTCAAGTTGTAGGTAAGTTGGTTTTAAAAAGGACTGTTAGAACTTTCTAATGACTGTGAGAATTTGATATGTACTTGTATGTATGTACGAATAATTGAAAGTTTTTTAAGTGGTTGTAAGTCAGAGATGTTAACTTTTTTTTTTTTTTGTTAGTAAATATTTATATAGGCTGCATGTACGGAAAGTTATAATTTTGTTATAGTTGTTGTACAGAACACACAGCGTTAGAAGAGTAGCAGGATTTCAGATTTTTAATGCGTTAGTTTGCTTATAGCAAAGTGTATATTGTGTGCGTGCAAGTGCTTGTTTACTTTACCCCAAAGCGGAAACTAAAGAGTGTAATTTATGGTCTCACATGGAAACCACTTAAGAACTCACACAAACACACCAAAGTGTGTTCCTTTTTAAAGTGTTTTTTCTTTTTTTTTTTATTTTTATTTGCAAACACGGTATTTAAGTGTTAACCTAATATTTTTTCAAAGAATGATTTAATTTTACTAGTTTTCTACAGGTACAACTTCCCGCCTTTTATATACATATATATATTTTTTTAAATTAAAGTAAAGGCGTGATTTAGCCAAATTTATTTTTGAAAAGTTTTTGAGTTATTTCCATTTAAGTCGTATGCCATTACATTACATGAAATAAAGTTAAATAGTTTTATTCGTAGAGTAACAATCTAAAGATAAAGTTCAATGCCTTTTGATGGAAGAAAGAATTAGTTTACGAACTAAAATTATCCTCAAAAAATAAAAAAATATTTATATGTATACAGAACTAGAAAATACCTTTAACGTAATCGTATTTAAATAAAACGCTTAGATAATATCTTATACAAATATTAAAAGCTTACAGGCAAAGAAAAGACACTTTGATATATGATTGCAACAACATTAGTATATATTCCATAACATTGTGCATTATTGTTAAATACTCTATATTATTAAATTAATTATAGTTTGTTTCGCTTTAAATATGCTATTATTTGCATTTCTGTAATTCTATTATTTACATCTATAAATTTCAAGATATGGTTACATACGACAATAGCAATTTAAAAAATTGTTTTAAAACAATAATAGCTTTTATCACACCCAATATCAAAATATATGTTTTTATCATATATGTATATAGTCCGCAAATTCATATGCAACAATAGTAAGTTTACAGAACATATTTACTATTGTCGTGATTAACAATATTTTCCTTCTAATCGTTGACATATAATTTTGTTTCTGTTTGATATTTTCTTTGGAAGCAATAAGATGTTGTGTGTGTTTGTTTAAAAATTAAAAATATATATATTTACACCAGTAAAAAAAATTATAAATAGCTTGTTTTCTATGTTTCCCAGCTATCTATATGTCGACATTTCATAGGAACTACCCTAATCATCAGTAGACTTTGGACATTTTTGATAGATATTCTCAAACATTCAACTTTATATCCCAACAATCCAAATAAATTGCTGAGAATTTAAAAAGCAAAATGCTCTAATAATATCCGTCAAAACACAAAAAACAAGCTTTTCTATTTATAAACGTCTCTAACATTTCTTTACACCTTTCAAACAAATGAACAACCGTTGGTTGCTACGATTTGATTTTTGAAAGTATCGAAAAGTAGAGAACAAAAATTCAAACAATTAAGTTTTTTATTCGCTATTTAAGCTTCTGACATTTTTTTAAATAGCAAATAAAAAACTTCTTTTAAGCAAAAAAATGTTTAGCTCCTCTTACCCGAAATTTTCATAAAAAAATTGTTTCAGGCTATATCTCGATTATATATGGGCCGATATTGGAAATTTTCATTTTATGTATTTGAGTAACCTCCTTTTATAATCAGAACTGCTTTTAAGCAAAACAAAATTTTTTTTATGGAAAAATCGGTTTAGGATGTATCTCGGGTATACGAGTATATGGACCGATATCGGAATTTCTCATCTTCTGTATTTTAGTAACCTCCTTTTATAATCAGAACTGCTTTTAAGCAAAACAAAATTTTTTTATGGAAAAATCGGTTTAGGCTATATCTCGGGTATACGAGTATATAGACCGATATCGGAATTTCTCATTTTCTGTATTTTAGTAATCTCTTTTTATTACCAGAACAGCTTTTAAGCACAAAAAAATTGCTTAAGTTCGCTTACGCGATATACATATAATTATGAAAAATCTGTTTTGGCTATATCGGGTATATATGGACTGATATCGGAAATTTGTATTTTTTGTATTTTAGTAACTTCTTTATATTACCAGAAACGTTTTTAAGCAAAACACAATTCTTAAGTTCGCTTACGCAATATTTTCACGAAAAATCGGTTTAGGCTATATCTCGGGTATATATGGACCGATCTCGAACATGTTAATTTTCTGTATATAAGTAGCCTCCTTTTATTACCAGAACTGATTTTAAGCAAAAACTATTTGGACCGATATCGGTAAACATTTTTTTTTAATTTTAATTGCCATAATTATAATTATATTAATTAATAATTATAATTATATTAATTAATAATTATAATTATATTAATTAATAATTATAATTATATTAATTAATAAGTGTGAAGTTTGAAGCAAAACAAATTTTTTTTCAAAAATTTTCATACAAAATTGCAGAAAATAATGGCTTTTTTCGGAAGTTTGGATATATCTCAGCTAGATGTGAACCGATTTTATTGAATTTCAATAGCAAACACATGAATCAATGGGGTAATAGAATGGTGAAAGAAAAAGTTTCCAAATTTAACGGTTTTCTCAGAAACGGTATTTCAACGACCGACAGACTGACACACGGACAGACCGACATCGCTTAATCGGCTTTTCTATTAACTCTGATCGCAATTAAAAATTGTAGAAATTACAAACGGAATCACAAACTTACCTTATATTATATTATATTATATTATATTATATTATATTATATTATATTATATTATATTATATTATATTATATTATATTATATTATATTATATTATATTATATTATATTATATTATATTATATTATATTATATTATATTATATTATATTATATTATATTATATTATATT
Source organism: Thecocarcelia acutangulata (assembly GCA_914767995.1). Lineage (NCBI taxonomy): Eukaryota > Metazoa > Arthropoda > Insecta > Diptera > Tachinidae > Thecocarcelia > Thecocarcelia acutangulata. The sequence goes on along the minus strand of OU612094.1, from coordinate 28,748,894 downwards.
ATATTATATTATATTATATTATATTATATTATATTATATTATATTATATTATATTATATTATATTATATTATATTATATTATATTATATTATATTATATTATATTATATTATATTATATTATATACCCTTTACATTTTTGTAAAGGGTATAATAACGAAGGAAATATGAATTTAAAGCAAAAATTAGTTTTCATTGCTATTTCACATCACAATTCGCGTACATGAAACATTTGAAAGCAATTTGAGAGTAATTGAATTTTTCAATTTGAAAATAATCTCCCCTTTTTGTAGACAGTACTATGTTTTTCAACTTGATTTCAAATCAGTAACAAATCTTTGTTGTTTTTTGAGAAAACGTTTGATTTCAAATCACTATCAATTTGAATTCAGACCTTAATGTTTGTTGGGAAATTTTAAATAAAATACCCGTATGTATGTATTTTAATTATAATACTTTGCCTCTTTTCTATTAAATATACGAGTAAATATATGTATATATTTATTAAAAAAAGCTAACAACTTACCGGATCCGTTGAATGCCTTCGTATGCATATAACATTAACATATATGGACGAGGGACCATTTCGACCCTCCTTATCTAGTTCCACTGCTAAAGCTAAATCTTTGGTGCCCGGTACAATTTCAACAGGTGCATCTTTTTCTCTTAAAACTAAATTGATATCACCGTTCTCAGCATCAGGATCACCATTAATACGCAATTTACCAATAGTTGTACCTATATCCAGATCTTCACTGGCCAAAAAGCTTTCCGCTGAGCCGCCGCCTTCCAAATAACAGCGCGAGTCCAATATTGCACTTTCAATAGCTGCAAATAAAGAATAGACATATGTAATTAAAAACTTATTGCAGATATAGTATATTTTTTTGCAATTCTGTTTATTTTAATTATTTTAAATTTTATTTGCTTATATATTGTTATGGTTTGTTTAATTATGATCGCAAATGCTTTAGTCCATCTGTCGGTTTATTTTGATTCTTTGAGTTTACGCTCTAGTAAGCATTTGGTTTTCTTAAGTTTATTAAATTTTTATCAAATTAAAAAAAATGCATTTTTTGTGTGTTTTCAAATAATTTTTTTTAATAACATATTCAAATGATTCATTTCTGTCAGAGGACAAAACCAATAATTATTTTTGAGCTAAGAAAAGGCAAGACAGATTTAAAGCTGCACACGTCTTTACAAATTTTTAGCTTTCCATTATTGATATTAACGACTTTATTAAAGAAACAATTATCATATACATAGATACATATACAGTGGTGGACATGTAATTAAAACATAAATGTGATCTTTCGTTCTTTCGATGTTTTATATGATCTTTTGTTATTTCAAGGGAATTTTTCCCCTGCAAAGATAAGTTTGATCTCTCTTGTACTTGGTTCTTTCTTTACATTGATTTTTTGTTTAATTTTCTTAAAAAAATAAAACATTACGAGGGCGGTTCGGAAACTTCTTAGCCTATCAATGAAAGATAATAGTTAGTTTTTTTCAATATAATCTCCTGAAACTTCAATACACTTAGTCCAATGCTTTTCTAGCAATTCTATCCCTTGATTAAAATAGTTTTCCTCAAGGTCTTCAAAATAGTAATTTACAACTGTAATTGCATCTTCATTTGAGTTAAAACGCTTGCCAGCGAGGAATTTTTTAGATTTGGGAACAGATAAAAGTCACTGGGAGCTAAATCAGGAAAATAAGGTTGTTTTTAGCCATTGCTAAAACACTCTTGTTCGCTGGTGCGTTGTCTTGATGAAAAATTATTTTTTTGTGTTGTAAGCCAGGACGTTTTTCTCTAATTTGTACATTTAATTGATCCAAAAGTTTGCAATAGTACTCTGAATTTATTGTTTTACCCTTTTGCAGATAGTCAATCAATAAAATACCTTTGAAGTCCCAAAAAACCGTTGCCATAACCTTACCACACGATTGAATTGTTTTTGCCTTCTTTGGGGCACTTCCTCCAGCTTCAGTCCATTGTTTGGATTGTTCTTTTGTCTCTGGAGTATAGTGGTGGATCCATGTCTCATCCACAGTTATGAAACGACGCTTAAAATCTATTTTATTTCGCTTAAAACGATCCAAACAAACTTGAGAAATGTTCATTCTTATGTCTTTGGTCGACTGTTAACAAGTGCGGCACCCATCTTGCAGACAGCTTTTTCATCTGTAGTTCTTCATGCAAAATTAAATGGACTCGATCATTTGAGATGCCCGTGATATTAGCTACTTCACCATATCATGAACTTTGGCCACAATTTCTGTTGTTGTTGCTGTTTTTGGACGTCCAAAAACAGCAACAACACGTTTAAATTCAGTAACCCAACTTTTTACTGTTTCATATGAAGGAGCACTTTCACCTAACAATTCACTATATCATTATGAATTTCTTGTCCTGATAAACCTTTTTTATGTAAATATTTAATGACACCACGCATGTCTAATTTTTCCATTGTAAAAAAATCGCGGGTGCGTCTTTTGTGAACACCTGTTTCTGTATGAAGGAATTACCAGATCGAAACAAAATTTAACATGTGCTCATAGCAGAGATGGAAGTTTCCAACAAACTTTTTTCTGTTTATACCTAGCTTTTTGTGCTAGGCTAAGAAGTTTCCGAACCGCCCTCGTATATCGTAAAGAGCACGTTTTTCAAGTGGACACATAATTAAAACTTTTTCAGTTCTGCTATTTAGGTAAAGGTATTCAAATATCTAATTTCGTTTTGTTGCGAAAATTGGTTGACAGGTATGTTTTAAATGATATCAGTAAAATTGTATATCAATATTAGCCTCTAGGTATGGGAGAAAGACCAAGTTGCTCCGAAAAAGAAAGGAAGGTAATCATTAGATTAATGATGAGGCTCCGAGAAGACGATGAATGCATTTTCTCCATTACTTATTTGTTCTAGAGGAAAAAAGTATAATGTAATAAACCATTTTGATAAATTTGGGAACTCAAATAAAGTACCCAGAGCCTCCAAATCACTTGCAACCACAGCCAGAGACAATAGAATAGTCGTAAGTGTCTCTAAAGCTGACCGAATTAAAAGCTCTAAACAGCTAAAACTTGAATTAGAGTCATCAGATGGCATCCATATATCATCTAGAACTATTCGACGGAGGCTTAATGAAAATGCATTACATGGATACATCGCACAGAAAAAGCTTTCGTCTCAAAAAAAAAAAAAAAATCAAATCCGGATTGAATTTTGTCAGAAAAAATATTAGAAACCAATGAGTTTAAAAAAAAAAATATTTTGTGGAGTGACGAATCCAAGTTTTTCCAGTGGAGATCAGATGTGAATGGCGTCTAGTTAATCAACAACAAAATCTCAGATATGCCATCAAAATAATAATAATAATTTATTATAAAAAATATTTTAATTATGTGGCCCCACTGTATATGTAACCACAACACTTTTAGTTTTATTAAGTTTTATGTCTCTTCTGTAAATTTGTTAAAAGTGGTGATAGGCCATTTTTCGTTTTAGGTTATGATATATATTAAATAATTTGAATGAATTATATTTATATTAAATTAGTTTAATAATTTTTAACTGTAAAAAAAAACTTTGGGAATTTTTGAAAGACATTCTGAAACATTCAGCTTTATATCACCCTGCATTTATTATGTTTATAGAGGCTTAAAAACTTATTTGATATGAGTTTTATTTATTTTTTATTTTTACTTGAATGTTTGCTGGGTAGTTTTAATATACCGTTCGTTTCATTTCATCTTTATTAATTTTCTGATTTAATAGACATTTTTTTATTCCAAAAACTTGATTATTTCTGTCATTATTTCTGCCTCTCCAGTTTTAAAGAAACAAATTCATTTAAAAAATTGATTGAAAATTGTTTTCATAATTCAAATATGTTTGTATATCTTCATATGCGTGAGTTCAAAAACATTCATAATTTTCATAAATTAAGAAAATGTATTAAACAACTTTAACCTCAAAAATCAAAATAACAAAATAGAAACGAAAACAAAATCGCTTAGACCTTCTTCAATAAAAGACGACCAAGTACAGCAAACTGTGGCAAACTTATTAAAAAAGATCAACAAGTACGAGTATGTTTATGACATTTAGACATTTATTAAAAAGTTGAATCAGTGAAGCATGGAAAACAAAATTGCAAGTTACTACAATTAGTTATAGAACAACAAAACAATCCTCAAGCTGTATGTATTACATATGTATGTACATAAATATTAAACGTTAAATGCACAAATAGCTCATAAACAAGAAAATACTAAAAACTCTGCAACTTTTGATTGCAATTAAAGAAAAAGAAAAAACAATGACCGACCAATAGTCAAATTTTGACGCAAAGTGCTATACAAACACATACTTAGTTTTTGTTGTTTAAGGCGTTTCGTACATACATATATTTAAACATGAAAATTATTTCATATTATCATTTTAATTTTCCTGACGATGATAACAAACTGTCATCGAAATATTGAAAATTAATACTTAACTTATATTCTTTTTGTTGCCTCCTTTTTGATTCAATTTTTAAGAAAACTTCATTTATTTTTCACTTATATATTTCGAACCTTTGCGGTTCATCAAAAAAAAATTGTCATTTTACATTTTATAAAATACAAATAATATATAACCAGATCTTGAAGATGAACCGCAAAGGTTCGAAATATATAGATAAAAAATAAACAAAGTTTTATTAAAAATTGAATCAAAAAGAAGACAGAAGTATAAACAATTGGTTCAGAAAAGCAAAGGAGATAAAGCAATAAAATAAATGCTGTTGAATTTTTTATATAAAACCAAAACGATCTTTAGCTGCAAAAATAAGAACTAGTTACTTAAACATGATCAAATAACTAAATATTAAATATAATATATTTTGATGAATTTAAACAATTAAAAAATATTCTGGTTTCACAATTGCAAATAATTTCTATTTCAACGATTTCGAGCATATATTAGCTGAAATAAAATTTGCTGATATGGTTGTTATCAACAATAGTATGGTTCACCCTTAAAATTCTTTTAGTTGTGACAATAGTGTTGTATGGTAATATGGTTCACCGAAAATATTGCTGACTTCATCATAGCATTATTAATTAGAACATAAATGAGACTCCTGGACCGGATGGTATCGCAGCACTGGTCTTGAAGCAGTGTTATTCTACGCTTGCGCGTCCATTAGCACGCCTCTACAGCATACTTTACCATGCTCGTGAGTTTCCATCGTGCTGAAAGGTTGCGAATGTAACGCCAATCCCCAAAAATGGTGAGACAAATAACCCTCAAAATTGCCGCCCAATTGCAATTTGCTCTGCGCTTTCCAAAGTAATGGAAAACATGGTCAACTACCACCTTATGAGGTATCTAGAGTCGCATAAATTACTTTGTGACCGTCAATATGGATTTCGCAAGGGTGGTTCTACTGGCGATCTTATGGCCTATCTCTCAGAGAAATGATGCCACTCAATCCATCATTTCGGTGAAAGTAAGGTGGTGGCTCTGGATATTGCCAAAGTGTTTGACAGAGTGTGGCATGGTGCACTACTGGCAAAACTCACTGCTTTTGGTGTCGGAGATGACTTCTCTCGGTTTATATCGAGCTTTCTCAGAGACCGGACTATACGAGTTGTTATAGATGGGAACTCATCAAACGAGTTCAAGATTAATTCAGGGGTTCCGCAAGGTTCCGTTCTTTCTCCTACCCTATTTCTTATTTTCCTCAACGACCTTCTCTATCAAACTTCCAACCCTATCCACTCTTTCGCAGATGACAGCTGTGTTTGCCACTCGTACTCTTTTAGCTATAGGCCCAGCCTATCCGAGATCGCTGCGAAGAGGCTAAATATAAATGATTCACTGAATAGTGACCTTCTATTAATCTCCGAATGGGGTCGTAAAAACAGGGTCGCCTTCAATGCTCGTAAGACCCAGTGTTGTTTATTAACACACAAGCATACGACCGCGGATGCTGCTTCATCTGTACTCATGGATGGTATAAATATTGAGGAATCGGATGCTCTTGATGTACTTGAAATGAAGATACAGTGTGATGTTCGCTGGACTGAACACATTTTTCATGTCTCCAAAGAAGCACCGTTTTGAAACGGTATAAGTTGTGCTTCACTCCATCCGACTTCCTTACTATTTATTTAACCTGCAACCGACCGAAAATGGAATACAACTCTCATGTTTGGGCCGGTGCCTCAAAGTCTATTTTGGGGTTACTTGACCGTGTGCAGGAGAGGACGAAGACAGTAGGGTATCCAACTCTATTGACCCACTGGAGCATCGACGCAGTGTGGGGTGCGTTACTCTGTTCTATCGTTACTATAATGGATTTTGCTCTGACGAGATTAGGGGGTTTTCCCGCACATTTTTACGAAGCACGCGTTTATCGTCCAGAGCTCATGCATTTGTGGTCGATTGCTCAGCGAATCGTACAACGTATTACAGAGAGAATACGATTTGCAGCCGCACGCTTCGCCTGCGAAATAAGTTACCTGCAGACGTGTTTCCTATTTGTTATATACATATATACGGTAACAATAAATTTGCAGAAATGCAAACGAAAACATAGTTATGGGGAAGCAAACTATAATTAAATCGATAATATGCTGTTTTTAACAATAATATTCCATGTCATGATGTACATATATACTATTATTGCTGTAACCATATTTCAAACTGCTTTTTCTTCTCCTGTACGTAAATATTATAAAATGTGTTTCTGTGATATAGTTATGCAAGTATGCCTCTTAATACCCAATGGCAGAAAGAAGGAGTAAACAGGCCTGCTAGAAGGCCTTATTTGGCATACACAAGACCTTGCCACTGCATTCCATACTCATATATTTTTTACACATGTTCTCCTAGCCAGCCAAGGCCTTCCCCGTTCCTTTCCTCAGAAGGCCTGATATAAGGCCTTTTTCAACAGGTCTGATAGAAAGCGTTCTTCAACAGGCCTTATTTCTATTTAATTTGTGCGTTTGTTAGTATACTTTCGTTAGAGTATTTTCTTTTTTGCCTTAGCGACCTTTTAATCACTTTTTTTAATTTTGAACATAAAATTTCACAAAAATACACAATGCGATCGATCTCTAACGCATTTTAAGCAAAACTATTTTAAATTAAATTTTTGGTTTGTACATTTGTACAAACCAAGGAAATCCTTCTTAAGAAAAAAACTTAAGAAAGAAAAAATCTGAACTATAACCCGTTGTACAAATATACAAACCAAAAATTTTATTTAAAAAATTATAAAAGTTCATTAAAAAATTCAATAAAACTATTTTAAGTTTACATCTTTTTTATTTTTCTCTTTCTACATTTTCCTATTTTGGTGTTTGACGTTTTTCTTTGGAATTTTTATTTAAACGGTTCATCAATTTTTGTTGCTACAAACGTACGTTTGTACTATGTAGTACGCGTACAAGACACGCATAATTAGAAAAAAGCCTTCCTTTATAGTGAAAGGCCAATGTAAGCGGCATGCGGCTGCGGGCGGCAACAATGTGACCCATTTACAAAAAATTATATTTTTTATAAAAATATTTGTACATCGATTTCAACATATTGAATTTATTTTAATTTAGCAATGCCGTTAAAGGCGGCCGAGCGGCAATGTTGAATTCAGTTTAACTTTTCGTTTTGCCGCTTCAATTTGTCAAACCAAAAAGAAAGGAAAAAAATATAAGACGGAAATTAAATTTCGGTTTTCAAATTTCAACAATTGAATTTGTTTATTTATTTTGGCTTTAAAATAAAATCAAAATTTTTTTTTTATTTAATCTTCCAAGCACAAATTTTTCTTCAATTAGACGCGTTCATTTGCCTACAACAAATAAACTCAAGCGGCAAATAGAACATGCGGTTGCCACTCGTTGCCGCAAGCCGCTTACATTGGCCTTTCACTGTTAGAAGGGAATTAGTAGACCTTCTATAAGGCCTTCCTGAGAAGGCAAGCGAGAATGAGTATTGGATCAAAAAAAATAAATAAAAAATAAAATGTGTAAGAAGGCCTTACAGAAGGCCATATAAATGAAGGACTACAAAAGTTTGCCACTGGGTACATATGCACACACTTACATATGTATCTTTAACACACACATACATATATATTTACATATGTTCATACCTACTTACATATGTACATATATAGATTTGCCTTCTGCTTTCACAAAACTTCAAGCTTGCAAGCATGTAGTATTGTAAGTAATCAGCAGATATCATATAGACCCACAAATCATTGGGCCAGAACACTTTGTCTTTACTGTTGTCAACTTATACGAATATGAGTCAATTTTTTTTAATGTTGAGTTTTCCTTTTGCCTTCGCACTCGTAACTGCATTATCACACATGGATGAGTAAATGTTATTTTTTTTTTTTTTACAACAATTATTAAAGTAATTTTTTTTTACTTAAGAGGGTTGGAATAGTTATTTTCGATAAAACTAATTTTACTCGTATAATAATATGTATAGTTTTTTTTTAAGCCTCACCCAGTTAATAATAAAATCTTTGAAAGAAAAATAGAACTAATTAGCTAGAGTACGGTGTGAACTTTTTGAAAGTTTGTTTAAATTTTATTTTGTTAATAAGAAATTATTACAATTTACCACTGTAATCATTTCTGATTAACAAAATAAAATTTAAGCATTTTTGTTGTTTATTGAAATCTTACAGTAACAAAACCTACATACCCTGCGTACATACTCCTACATTTTAAATGCAATCGAGAATTAGGCATGAAATTGTTATAAGTACATCTGACATTAGATAGAATTAGTGAAATCGTATCGTGTTCATGTAAAAAGTATCGTGACGTTCAACTTGGTGAAATCGTATTGTCGTTACTAAATGTCTTTTTTTTAACTTTAAATCATTTTAATGTGACAACAATATTTTTTGTTGCTAGCATCAAATTTTTGCAGGTAAAAGATTTTTTCAGGTTATACACAATTCTGCGATACGATTTTACTAATTATATATACTTTGTTTCCAAATTGATTATTTCAGATAAATTTCAAAAAGTATGTTCATTGTCAAAATTTTTTATGTTAAATGTTTACATGCTAAAATTTGTTTATACGGTTTGTTTTATTTTTGGAAAAATATATTCTTAAAGAAGTTTTCTAAAGCAAAACTACACATTGAATAAAGTTTTAAACAGCGTTGTCAAGTCAGTGCGTTTCGCACTGTTTTTGGTGCTTTTTAAAATTATTTGTGCGAAAAATACTTTAGTCGGTGAGTGGTGCTCTTTATTAAATTTTCGGTGCGTTTTTAAAATTTCAGTGGCACAAAATTAAATTCAACTCAACTTTTTGTTTTAATGCTTTATATGCAAAAAGTAAGACAATCTTGCTGTTGTAAAGAAACACGGTTGTCAGATCTTACAATATTGCCAGTAAAATTGTCTGAAAATGTATTACAATCGTGTGAACTGCCAAATTTTAACTTACAACGCTGTCAGAAAAACCATTGTCAATCAATTGTAAGACGACAATGTTGTCAGGCATCTGACAATCGTGAGAACACTCTTCGTCGGCATTGCCAGATAATTGGCTGGTATAGTAAGCTCAGTTTTAATTGTCAGATGTATAAAATTAATGCACCTGACCATAGCATCATAATCAGAAAAAAGTTTGATGGGCAACACTGCCAAACAAATCGTTGTTGATATACATAACTGACAATGCCTTACAATATGTCTGGCAAATTTTTTCATCTAACAATCTGACAACCATGTGAACTGACAATTTTCGTTGTCAGATGAATTATTTGTCAGACCCATAGTCTGACAATGAAATTGTAAGATTTTCTTACGATCGTCTGAACACACAATTTACTTATTTTTCATTGCCATTACATTGTCGGCATGTTGCCAGATCTTACAATATTATAAGATCTGACAACCGTATGTACATAGCTTAATACACACTCTCGAAAGAAAACGAAACATTTTATTTTATAAAATTTGCTGCTTTTAGAGAGTGTTTTGCTATTAAACGATCAAGCCAAGTTTATCAAATATTGCAATAAATGTAGTCTGTGAACAGAGAAGTTCATATTTATGATGGTTCGTGATTTCGTTGCGGTTTTGATAATTGAGAAATTACCAAATTCTTACATAAATTAAAAAGTTTTTCCAAAACGTTTGCATTAAATATTGATTATGGTAAACTTCATCATTTATTTGTTATAACTCTGGCAAATTTTCATATATTTCAATAAATTCTTTTAAAGACACCGCTTACACTGTGTTTGAGAGAATTGCTATTAAACGAATTTAAAGGCTTATAGTACGCTTCTGTTACTTTTAATGATGCGATAATCGTAAATTCTTTCAACAGTAATGGTTGTATGATCCTGAAATATAATTTTGACGATGTTAAGCAGGTATTTTGGGTTAAAATAAGCTGTAAAAGTCACAGCTGATTTCGGTTCACAGCAAATATAACTAAATGATATTGCTTAATAATAAACTTGATAATATATCTTTTATAATTATTGTAAAGGTAACATTATCTTAATAAAACTAACGGAGTCGTACTAGAGGCCAAGTTTGACAAACACGAATTCTAGCTATTGAACGAATTTGATGGCATTCTATCAGGCGGTACTAGCAGACCTAGTTTGATTGTATAATAGTGGCTTAAAAGGCTGTTTCATTATCGTGTTTTTAATATTGTACTTCTTAAAATATAAAATAGGTTTCTGAAAATAAAAGGAAAAAATTAAAATTTCGGTGCGTTTTCGCTGAAATAACGCGCTTTTTTTCCCCCATTTTGGTTCGTTTTGAAATTTCAATGTTGACAATGCTGATTTTAATACTCAAACCAAAAAAGAAATTAACAAACATTTTGTTTGAGCAATTAAACACTTACTAGTGTAATCGACCACTTTCTTAAAATATGAGAGTATTTTTAATATAAATTAGAAAATAAGTCATAGTTTTTCAGCAAGGAATTTAATATACATATTTAATTTTAGTCTAAATAATTTTTAGCGCTCTTAAATAATGCACTATCATATAAAATTCAATTTTGTTGAGTTGTTGAAACCAGTAAAAACGTGAAGATCTACATATGTATATACATACAAATTTGTTTTTTACTCATATTAGGCCACACTGCTTTTTGTTTCACTTGTATTTAAGTCAAACATGTACACATATTTTGTTTGTTAGTGTTAGGAATAATTTGATAGCCATATTGCTCTTAAGGTACGGAAGCATAGTATACAAAATGGAAAAATCCCTACGCCTGGCAACACTGAGTTACGGAGTATACAGAGATGTTAAAAGTAAATTAAAAGAATGAAATGGGAGCGGCTAATCAGTTACTAGTTAGTTAGCTAATTAGTTACTAAAGGGCTCGCATCCTAAAAAAGTTCCAAAAAGGGGTAAATGTGCCAGAATACTATCTGTCATAAAAGAGTTCCAGCACTGGTTTATGAATATCACGTAACAACGGCGTCAAATTCTATTTTAACCAATTTAAAACAGGTTGAGACGTTCCGGCAACGTGACAGTCAATTGCAGTAAGCACTTACATTATTAATGTATACTTAAATACTAACGACCGTTCCATAAACGAACGTGGACGTTCGCATAATTGTACCTTAAATCGTAACTTTCCTTCATTGAAGCCCACTGTTAGAGGATGTAACGCATACATTGCATTTGCAATTGCATTTTAATATTTCCTTCATATGAAATGCGTTACGCATTAAGATTGTTTTTTATGATTGAAATTACGTAAGAGCAATTAAAATTTTAACTGCTAAAAAAATAAATAAAAATTTTAACGTTTAAAAATTCTATGCTTTAAAACATTAATAAGTTACATATATATACATGTATCTTCATATACATACAAACGTACGAGTAGATATGTAGATGCATGTAGTGCATATTTTTTTTAAATCATTTCAGTAAAGAAGATTCGAACACGTTTTCTTTTCATTACATCTGCCGCGAAAAAATTTATTTCATATGTAGTAGGTACATAGATAATAAAAAATTGTTTTTGTTTTTTAAAACAAAAAATCATTAAGCAGAACGAATATCTACTTATGTATGTATGTATGAATGTATGTATGTATGTATGTATGTATGTATGTATGTATGTATGTATGCACAAATAACATACATGCATATGTAAGTTGGTTTTTGTTGTAACTTTAAATTAAACTTTGTTTACTTTTTGAACTTTTCGTTAATTTATGACGAGTCAAAACTAAACATTTTCACTTTTCTTCGAATATGTACAGACATAAATATATAGTTACCCAACAAACCAAATGACTTGAGCATAACATGTTTAAGCTTATTAACATAAGCATTAAGGCCGGGGCACATACAATCCGTCGTACTTTGTCCGTCTCTTTTATCAACTGACATCACGTGTACAAAGTATGAAGTTGGCACAATCAGCACTTTGATAACGGATATAAAACCAACTGCATTTTACTTTAGCTTGATTAAAATCTTTGAATTTATATTTCAGACACAGCACACAAAATCTAACACAATTTTTTTTCAATTTATTTAATTTTTGAACGAAAAATTATATTAAAATATACAAAAAATATTACCACATAGTTGTCAAAGCTCTCAACGTACGTTAAAAGTTGAAAGTTGCTCAACTTTAATACTTTGCGTTGACGGAGAAGTACCGAATGTGACAAAGCTCATAAGCCTACATGTATTTCAACTTAGCTGTCAGTTGAAAAAGGCAAAGTATAACGTACGACGGATTCTATGTGCCCCGGCCTTTAAGCTTGAAAAATAGTTCAGGGGTCTAATCACCGCATACGATATCGAATTAACTATCGTATCGAATAACATTACGATACATCTAAATTATGGCAACCGATGCATATTGGATCGTAATTTAAACAAAATGCAATAGATTGAAGACCATACGTTCCCTAAAAGTAGGAATACAAAAAATAAATCCTTTAACTTTTTTATATTATTGCAATACAGTTTATTCGATATCCTATGCCGTGATACCAAAATGAAAAATTTCGATAATTTTGCTCGATATCGTATGCGGTTATTTGGCCCCAGAGTATGTTACAAAAATCGCAGAAAAGTCAAAGCGGAACCCACGAGAAATTATGTACAGTCTTTTACATAAAAAATATTGCATGTTTATTAAGTCTCCATGAAACAAATTTTGTATGAATATTTGTCAAATAAACGTTTAATAAAAATAAAGGGATACATCCCAGCTGGCATTTTCAATCCTAGAAGATTCTCATGAGAAGAAGCCCCCGAACTGTTACTGAGTAACTGTTACACGAGCTGATGATCTATGAGACTGTTACACAAATCAGCGAATGACGCATATGTTAATCGTCTGAGAATCGTCTAGATATTATTTTACAATTCGTGAAGAATTCAGCTTTGTTGATTTAAGGCCGGGGCACATATAATCCGTCGTATGTTATAGGTTGCCTTTTTCAACTGACAACTAAGTTGAAATACATGTATTCTTATGAGCTTTGTCACATCCCGTACGCAAAGTATTAAAGTTGAGAATCTTTCAACTTTTAACATACGTTGAGAACTTTGACAACTATCTGGTAATATTTTTTGCATATTTTTTTATTTAATTTTTTTGTTCAAAAATTAAATATATTGAAAAAAAAAATTGTGTCAGATTTTTTGTGCTGTGTCTGAAATATAAATTCAAAGATTTTAATCAAATCAAAGTAAAATGTAGTTGATTTTATATCCGTTAACAAAGTACCGATTGCATACTTCGTATACTTCAGTTAAAAAGGAGACGGACAAAGTACGACGGGTTCTATGTGACCCGGCCTTTGTAGAAGATATTTTCACACTATATATGTATATGTAATTAGCTGATTATCTATGAGAGTCTTGCACAAATTAGCAAATGACGCGTATGTTAATCGTCTGAGACTCGTCTAGATAGTATCTTACAATTTGTGAAAGATTTGTTGATTTATAAAGGAAATAGCCAAAAGTTTATTCAATATTTTCATGTGTAATTCGCACTGACTGAGCACCGTAAATACCACCCGCTTTTTTATGTTTAAAAGGTTGTTAAACAATAAATAATAAGCTATTACTGTTATTAGTAAGTACTATATTAAAAATAAAACAATCTATTTAAAATATTCTTACTAATATTATAAATGTGAAAGTATCTCTGTTACCTTTTCCGAGAATTATTACAGGGTAGTTTTTACTATTTAATTTAAACTACAAAGGGATCAAAATAGGGCAAAATTACTATTGAAAAAAAAATTTTTTTTTTTTTTTAATTTCCGCAATTTATGAAAGGTTTTCTCAAGAGCTCGCCGATAAAAATATATTTATTCAAAATTCCAGCATTTATGAACCGACATCCAATAACCCTTTCTTCTTTCAAAAGGGTGCGCCAAAGTCCTTAAAATAAAAAATATTTTTGGACTTCGGACGGACGAAATGTCTGTCCGTATGATTAATTTTTGAGTAACTCTGCCATTTATGAATCGATTTCCAATCTCCGTTGATACTCCAATTTTCAATATTCTTTTTTTCTTTTAAAAGAGTTTGTAAACGGACTGCAAAGTAAGTTTTTGGGCATCGGACAGGCAAAATTATTATCTGAAAAAATTTTAAAGTAATTCCACAATATATGAATCGATTTTCAAAACTTTTTGCTTCTTTTGAAAGGGTCTGAAAATATTAAAAAAAGTTTTTGAATATCGCATAAATACAAATAAATTTCTGATTAAATCGGCTATTTATAAATCAATTTTCAATATTCTTTCTTCTTTTAAGAGCCCTAATTTTTAGTGTCCTAGTAAAGTAACATCTACATCGGTCCATTATTGCAACATAGTCATATCTCAAAAATTGAGGTTTTCTACTTACTACTTTTTAAATTGTGGCAAAAATTTATTCAAATTACTTTTAAACTGTTTCCTTTAGGAGATATTTTCTAAAAAAAAATTGTAAGACTAAAAATTTTAAATGTGTTTTTCTCGAAACAAGCTTTTTTTTTAATTAAATTTTTGGTTTTGTACATTTGTACAACGGGTTATAGTTCAGGTTTTTTTTTTTCTTTCTTAAGAAAGATTTTTTACAATACAAATCTGCTGTGATCAATAATTTTGATTGAAGAAGACAAGAAAAATAATAATCAAATCTTTTAGCTGGGGGACAACTAGCTGTTTCGTAGTCGCTACACTACTCATCAGCACCCACTGGGATTCGAACTCGGGACATGACGTATCATGATCTACTGCTTTAACCACTAAGCCACCGAGCATTTAATTATTTTCTATCTATAAAAAATTATAAAAGTTCATCAAAAATTCAATAAATAAGCTTTTTTTTAGTTATGTTATTAGTTAGTTTGTTCAACTACGAACATTTGTATTTGAACATAAAATTTTTTTTAAAGTTTCCTTAAGTTCAATCAAAAAACAGTAATATAACTAAAAATTTTCAAAAAAAATGTGGTTCAAGTAGTCTTTTCTTTTCAAAAAAAAATTTTTTTTTTTATAAATATAGGTTTTCACACATTGTGTTAAAAATTAGTGATCACTTTCGATTTTTTATGATTAAATTTTCATATGCATGAAATACTCGTAATAAAATGGGATGACTTACGGATTTCCGCTTAATGAGTTAAAAAGCGAAATAAACAAAAACAAAAACTTTGCACAAAAAAAAAGGAAAAAAAATTAAACAAAAGAAAACGCTCATTGATTGAAGACAAAAACATTTTACATGATTTAACATTTTTATGTTTACCATGAAACAGCAGGTGCTAATATTATATATTAATATCCCAGGTGGCCAAATTGTTTTCGGCAACATTGTTCTGATGATTTTTGTACAAATTGTGCTCTAGCAAGTAGGAGCCAAATCATCGCATACGATATCAAGCAAAACTAACCGAAATTTCTCATTTTGGTGTCATGACGATATCGAATGAGTTGTATTGTAATAAGTGTTGTCATATTTATTTAAATGAAATCTTCAATTTTCTGCACAAAAAACTTTTTTCTTCAAAAAAAAAAAATTTTTTTTATCTTGGACCAGTGCTCAGGGGATGACCCCTACATATGCAGTGCATTGTACTGGAACTAGTAAAAGTGAGCTTCTCAAATTTCCAAAAAATTAAAAAAAAAAATCTTTTCCTCATATGAAAAAACCAGCAAGAAGAAAGAAGTCTTACGATCTGGCAACACTGGTTGTAATAATAAAAAAGCGTTAAACAATTTTATTTCTGTATTCGTACTTTTATTAAGTCTGTTGCACTTTGTTGAAATTATGATCCGATACGCATACGCGTAGTTTGCCATAATCAGTGTTGCCAGATCTTAAATGTTGTATTTTATTGCTGGTTTTTTGAGATACTGAAAAGGTTTGTTTTATTATTTTTTCTATTAAAAATTTTTGAAAAATATGCAGCTAATATTTCATATTTAAATTAAATGGAAGCAAAAACACAAACAAACAAAATTTTTTTTTTTATCCGAAAAAAGTTTTTATTTCGGAAAATAAAAGATTTAAACAAGAGACAACAAATATATGACAACATTGGCTGCAATTTACGCGTATCGTAATGTTATTCGATACAATAGTTAGTTAACTCGATATCGTATGCAGTGATTTGGTTCTTTGTTTTTTGGTGTACTTGAAAGATAGAGGAGTTGTTGCACACGCCATTTTATTTTATTACGTTTTAAGGGCCAGTTTCACGACAGCGAAGCTGTTCGTTCGTTCGCATAATTACATTTAAAACAATAACAAAATTTTGAATGTTGTTTTTGTTTCAAATGTAATTGTGCGAACGAACGAACAGCTTCGCTATCGTGAAACTGGCCCTAAGCTATTAATTTATTCTTTAACATACATATTATTTGAGAAATCGATAAGTTTAAGGAAACTGTCTTCTTACTTGACCGTTGTGAAACACAGCTTTCACACACACGGAAAGTTTACTTTGCAAGGTCTTGATTTTAGTGGTAGCAAGGGAAAATAAAGAGTGTAAGAGAGCCCCTGTCGCTTTCCTTGCCACCACCAAACTAAAGTCTTTACAAAGTAAACTTTCCGCGTGTGAAAGCGGTAGAAGTCTAATTAAGGCCAAGTAAACAATTTTGTCTTGTTAGTTGTGAAATATGTTGTTTTTCGAAATCGCAAACCATATTATTAATGTCGTTTATTATTATTTTTTGCTAAAAGATATTTAAACAAATTTGAAAATCTTTAGCGCCTTTATTATTTAGAATTCATTCAGAAAATTAAACAAAATTTGTTAAACCGTATTTATTCATGTTTGTCGATTGTTTTGTGACTTCACTTGTGTTTGGCCAACTGGATTTAAATATTTTTTTCATAGAAACTCTATTTCTTCAGCTTTCTTTTTATTCATACATATCTCTGACCACAAAGTGTTTCATTTAAACGTGATATATTTAAGTTTGATTTGTTTAAACTTCTTTGAACATTTTAATGTGTTTTTTAGTGTCAAGTGTCACATTTTAGAGTGTCATTTTATTTATGTAGTTCATTTTCAATCTTTAGCATCTTTACTCGTAATTAAAAAATTTAATTTGTTTGTTTTTATTTAATTTATGACAAAATTTCTCTCAAGTACATACATACAAACATATGTCGTATATAAGTAAAAATGATTTTAATCAACAGTTTAAGCCATTAAAGTAATTATTTCTGTCATGAAAGAAAGTTCTTGGAATTTTTTTGATGAAAATGCAAGATAAACTTTTTCGTAAACTTATGTAAACATGTATGGCCGTATTCATAAAAAACTAAAATGTATTTGAAATGTATTTTAATAAAATTTTGTATAGATTTTTCGAACTAAAACTCATTTCAAATTTATTTTAATTTTTATGAATAAGGCCATTAGTGTGTACATATGTGCGAAAGTACATACTTACATACCAAGCTGTAATCTTATACTATTGCTGTGATCTTGTACTATGACTAGTTTAAAAGTTTCTGTTTTAAAAACCAGTATGTATTTTATTTTTAAACTAACTTTTTGATGAGGAAAGCGAAAAATATCGTAGTCCTATTCATACACACATGTGTGTGTGCATAAATACACAGTTGGTAATATATTTGATAAATCTTAAACGTCGGGTGCAAGACAATACAAAATCGTAGAAGATAGGTATATTGATTGTGGCTCAATCAAACTAATTAATGAAATTTTCAAACAAATGGCCAAGAAGTCATACAAGACCACACAAGCGACACCGTATCGTCGACGATTATGCAAACAACTTCATCTTCCATGTCGTCGTAGGCTGATAACAGTTATACCAAATGTGCCCAGGCCTATGCGCTTGATGCTCAATTCACAGTAACAGTCTGACCGGCCTCATTTTGGAAAAAATACGGCCCGGTTATGCCGCCAGCCCATAAACAGCACCAAGCAGTCACTCTTTGTGGGTGCATTGGTTTTTTGACAATCAGTCTTGAATTATCATTCGCCCTAATGCGGCAGTTCTGCTTATTGACGAATCCACTGAGGTAAAAACTGAAGATGATTTTCTTCGACTGTTGCCATTTCTTGCCACCACTCTGACCATTGATGACGTTTGGAATTCTCAAGAGGTTTTAGTTCTTGAGTCACTTGCACCTTGTTAGCATGCAAATCTTTAATCATAATGTTCATCAATGACGAGCGTGAGAGGTGCAATTGTTGGGCCGACGACGAGTTGAGGGGGACGGCTCTTCAGCCACACTATCGCGAACAGCAGCAATATTTTCTACAGAACGGACTGTACGAGTAGTCCCAAAATCCCGGTCTGCTCACGATATTTCCGATTGTACGCACATGTTGACGATTAAATTTTTTTTTTTTTTTTTTTGAACGCCGATTTTCATAATAAGCCTGAATAACTTTAAACCGCTGTTCGATTGTGTATCTTTCCATGGTTCAAATTGAATTAGTCTGAATTTGAGTAAAGTTAAATGAAAAGCAGAAAAAACTTGACGTTTAGTTATGGTTCACATTCAACATCGGCTCTTAAAATTAAACCACCTTTTATATTTTTGTTTATATGCTAATAGACCCGTTAAATATATTTTTTTAACTATTTTACATCAACGATTTGAAGACTCAATTGAAGACATTTTCGCCCAGGTATACACACAAATTTTGCACATATATTTCAGCTTTTTCAGCTCATCTTCTCTTAAAATTTTTAAAAGTTAATAATATTTCCATATATTTTAATATAATTCCATAAATTTTTATCAGGCCATTTTCTTTAGGTATCTTGGAGTTCAGATGACGTCCTGGAAAATTTTGTAACTAATATAGCCAGTTTACCAATCTCGACAGCCTGCTTGCGTTCGCAATCTAAGCGAAAGAAAATTGATTTGGGTCCGCCTAACTTTTTTTCTATGCGAACGATCTGTCAAAACTCAATCAAAATACATAAGAATAAGCGAACAAATAGTAGTGAGATAGACAAACCCAAATTGATTCGAATGTGAGTGACTGGATTTCTTTCGCATTCATTTTCTTTCGAAGTTGGTAAGCTGGCTGTTAATATTTGTACATTTTAACTTCTATTATTAATTTCTTATTAGTTTTTTGTTACTCTAATAGTTGGTGGAGTTTGGATAACTTTAACTTCTTTTTGTGCCAACAATTGCGTTTGGAATACTTAGCCCCACATTTTACATGTGCTATGTTAACTTAACAGATCTCTGTTAAGTCAATTGGTTTATGCCCAGGGTTATAAATTTTAAAACGTATCTTTACACACATAGAGTTTGAACAGTCACCGTTTCTTTGTTTCCAGTGGGAAACAAATTAGAATGATTCTAATTTGATAGATCTACAGGCCTGTTCTGAAAACGGCGTGTTTTCAAATCACGAACCGTTTTAAAAGCACGCAGACAATTTGAAGCTGTTCTGCAAATCACGTGATTTTACGGTTTTCGACGTGCTTTTAATTTGTCGAAAGCACGAAAAAACAGCTATTTTTACATTTTTTGTTTATATTTACAGTTTTATATTCTTAACCACAATAAAAAGTGAATATTAAGTAAAAAAAAAAATAAACCAGCTGACTGCTAAAGAAAAAATGTAAATCACTAGTATTGGTAAACACAGCAAAACAATTTCTCAAAAAACAAGCAGTGTCAATAATTTTATTAATATTTATGTTTCTGTGTGAATAAAACTTAATTTTATTACAAAAATCAACAAACAACACATCATTTTAAATACACAAAAATAGTTTTATTAAATTTGTATTGAAAAACACAGAGAAAATAACCAAGTGATATCAAAAAGCCAACCATTTGGCTAACCGGTTTAAAATCACGTGATTTGAATATTTTCTGTGTGCAGAACACCTTTTGCGTGATTTGAAATCACTTTGACAAAAAGTGATTTGCAGAACAGCCCTGCTAGTATGTCTGATTTTTAACATTGAAAGACCTGCAATCCTTCTTCTAAACCTTTTATTAAATTTGATGAATTTTTCAATATTTTTTCTGAAGCTATTAATTACATTTAACAGCAATTTTTGTTTTATATCTTCTTTCATTTCATAAAGTCTTCTTACGAACATAAATATTTTCTAAGAAAATACACAGAATTAATGAACTCGTAAGCTTTTTAACTACCCTGTTGAACTTCGAAGGTCTGTCAAATTAATGCACAAATTTCGTTTAAAATATTATTCACCAAACAGTTTTTAAACCCATTTTAAAATGATTGCTTTCACGCATACGCTACATAGTTTTGAAATGTTCAGTGGCTTGGGAAACATGTTTTAAAAGACATTTCCCACAACCGATAAAATTTACAAACTGTGTTGACTAAAACAAGTTTTAATACTTTTAAGGCGTAAAAAATTTACAAATACATACATACTTATATACATATGTTTTATAATAGTTTTTGTATAACCATAAGGAATTCAAAGAAATTGTCGTTGTTAAATCATACTTTTAATTATTATGATATAAATTTTACAGCAAAAACAAAATAAAAAAAAACGATAAATGAATTGGTGGAAAACACTGCTCTAGGTAAGAGCAACTGGTGCGAAGATGTGAACACAAATTTGGAAAGTTAAAATTGATTGTTTTTTGATTATTTTTATTGGCTTCAAATTATTGACAATTTAGAGCAACATGTTGTACAAAGTGGAAGTCCTCCGCGGGTATTGGATGTTACATAGATGTTAAGTGCTTAAAATTATTAAAAAAAAAAAAATAATAATTTATCACAAAAAGCAAATCGTACAAATACCATAGCACTATTCACAATGTGGTGCAAATGACCTTGCATTTTTGCAAACTAGTGCTTCGTTTTCGGATACGAAGATTATTATTATTATTTGAGTAACGTGTGGCTTTGAATGGCCCCTTTTAGTGCCTTCCTTATCCCCTTACAGGAGAAGTGCATTAAGAAATGAAAGGGTTAATAGTGCTGTTCACTCGTCGGATGAAACTGTAGTAGCCTGTATCTCCTGTGTCCCAACGCTCCACACTAGGTGATCAAGTATTCCATTGACTCCTTCTCACCACAAAATCTGCAAATATCTGTACAGATATTGTAACAGGTATAATGATCTGTAAGTGCACCTCTCAGTATTTTTAGGCTTTTTCTATCCGGTCACTCGGTCCTCTTTGCATCAGAGCATAAAAATTTTTGGGGTGCTCCAGACCGTTTGTCTCGTTCCAATGTTCCTCCACGATATATTCAGTCCTTGTGTCCTTGTTGTTTATCTCCCTTTTAAGGAGACTCTTGTTGAAGCCAAGTGTTGGAGTGGTTCCAATAAAAGAGTCCTTAGTGCAAATTTTTACACAGATGTCTGCCATCTCATTGCCGCTATACCTCTCTTGTCCTGGCATCTTGACCGACCAGAGTAATCTGGTTCTGTCTTGCCAGTTTATTTAGTCCATTGTGGCATTTTAGTACTAGCTGAGGGGTAAAAACACAACTGCTTACGGTTTTGAGGACCGATTGACTGACAGAGAGTATTTTTATCATTACACTTTTGTGTCTCCTATCGAATAGTCGCCACTTTTCATATCGCGTATAGTTCCGCTTGGAAGATTTTGGTACCCTTACTAAGAGTTAATCTCCTGCATGCTCTAGGCCTCACTATTCCCACTCCGCCACTACCACTGCCTCATTCTTCCCTTGTCGGGAATATGATCGTAAATTTCCTGATAAAGCAATGAATTGTATCCATTCGATCACTTGCCTAAGACATATCAATTATGTCTCCGATTTTCATAAGGTTGTGAGGTTGTTTTGCTATTGTAGATGACTAATGGCCCTGATTCACTATCCTACCTCATAGTACGGTTCATTCACAGCAAACTATTTCAAAAGTCTGGCAGACTTGAAAAAATCGCTTCAAAATGGCGTCGTAGCTCACACTATTTTGCAAGTATAATTGCAATAATTTATATACACAATAATTAAAAACTTTTATGAACATAATAACTTTACATTACTAAAATTTTTTTCTCGAGATATCAACAATATTCTCATATTTTTTACAATATATACCACACTGATCGCACAGAAACCATAATTTTTTCAAAAGTTTTATAAAACTTTTCAAATCGCACGATTTTTCAAAACTCTGTCGCACGGTTGAATTTTTAGTACTTTTTCAGCACACATGCATTATTTAGTAGATCGCACGATCATGTATGATAGTGTAACAATAGTGAAGGCAATCGAAAAAAAAACACTAATACATATACGTCGTGTTTAAATATAGTTAGTGCGTGGTCACACACAGCAACTTTAGTTGGGCAATTCTTGACTTTATAGAAGCTTTCGGTGAGGAGAATAAGAAGGGAAAAAGAATTGCTGGTACTCGGCAATTTTCAGCAATTCCTTACTTTTCTCTCATGTGTGTATGTGTGTGTGCATATACAATATAAAGTGTATGAAATAATAAGTAGAGAAAGCTCAAGAATTGCCGAAAAAAGTTTTTTGTGTGTGGACAAGAAAGCAATTCCAAAAGAAAATTGCTAAAAAAAGTCGGCAATTAAAATCGCTGTGTCTGACCGTAGACTTAGAAAATCTTAATATGCGTAATTGCTCGACCCCACAGGCAATCTGTTGTGTCTTAATACTAGCAATAACGCCGGCAGAGTTACGTCATCAAATTGCTAATGTTCAACGCTGTACTTTTAGTTATATAAATATCTTAAAACAGAATTTCATATATTTTGGCAAGGAAGGTTGCGCATGTTTTAATTATTTGTAATTGTTATATTTGTTTTATTCTTTTAAAAATGAGTGCTTTAAATGCATCATTTACCGAGCACTCTATTTCTTATTTTTTATGAATTCAAAAATGTAAATTATGAAATGTTTTCGGTTGATAAAATCACTTTTTGTTTGTTTATATATTGAGACGTATTCTTGTATGTATGTATGTTCATAAACATCAGTGATGGTAAGTGAATTTTGACTGCTTATGTTGAAAGATAATTGCTCAGCAATATCTTCTAGCAATAATTGCTGAACATGTGTTTGAATACATATTCGTGCAGTCCACACGCATATATCTTGTGTCGGCAATCGATTTTGGCAGTTGCCACGGCAATAATTGCCCATCAGATTGCCCGTGTGGACGGGTAGTTAAGGTCTTTTTTGGAATTTTTTAGTTTTTTTGGTTTTTAATTATCTGGCCAGATAATTAAAAACCAAAAAAACTAAAAATTCCAAAACAGACCTTAAGCTCGAACAATTACACATATTAAGAAAGAAAAAAAAGGGTCGAAATAAAGAAATAATAAGCATAGTTAGAAAAGACTTACCGTTTATTCCCCATATCAGAAATATTAGTGCCACTGCCAAATTCCAATGGTAAATGATCGACATTGTGATGTTTTCTGTTGTCGCCGTTTATTAGAGAAAATTTGCTTGTATGTAACAATAGTTTAAACACTTAAATGATCAATTATATTAAAGTTGCTTGTTATGATAATGATTTTGTTGTAGAAAATTTTCTGATTTATATATTCAACAAAATGGTAAAATGTTTCTTTCCAATTCAATATTAAAATCAGCAACATAATTTAATTAAATTTATTTAACACACGAATGAATGTGTACGTAGTATGTATTTAAACAAACAAATAAATATGTGTAAATGTTGATGTGTAACTCTTTTAATTTCTCTTCCCAGATTTTTTTTGTTTTTTGTATTAAATGGCAGCACACTTTTTTTGACATATTCTTAGTTCCCGTTATAATTTAAATAACAGCTTGTTTGGTATACGAAGACAGTTAAAATGCAACAACATTACTGGCGTATTTAAAGACGCGTGATATTTCATTCACTGTGAATTGTGTGTTGTTTTTGTCTTTTAAACACTGTTGCATTTTTTTACTCAAATTTTTGTTGTGTGGTTTGTATATATTTAACTATTCTCACTTAGCATGCATGAATATTATACACATACATGTGTACGTAAATGCATAAATGTTTTTTGTATGTTTCGTTTTCAGATTTCTGTTAGTTTCGTTTAAAAAACGTTTGTTTTGATTATGAGTTTTTACCTCGTTTTTGTCGGGTTTTTGATATTTCATTTTTTGTTTGGTTATGTTTAAAGTTTTGAGCATAAATTCTTAGATTTGTTGTTGTTATTTCATTTTTGCAAAATATCTAGTATCTGATGTGCTAGAAAAGGGCCGTTTTTAAGTTTGAAATAATTTTCTTAAGAGTGTATATGTACATATATATTCTGTTGTTGTTACAATACAGTTTGTCAAATTAGTTTTTGCAATATACAAATTAAACGACTATACCTGCTGGAACTTCTGCTATTAAACTACATTTGCTCATATACATACGAGTACATCGTCGTCGAAAATAAATAAGTAGGTACGTAACATTATTTGCTTTAATTTTAGAGGAGAAACAAAAGAAATTTTGATAATATAGTAGCAAGAATGAAAAATAGTAATAATAAATAGTTCAAATATAGGAACGAATTAGAAAATATACAATTAAAGCATGAGAACTAGATTACTTTATAGAAAAACCAAAAACTCATATAGATTTTTTATGGTATGTATTTTTGCATTTTGGAGAATGATATTTCATAAAATATTCCTGTGTCAGCTTTGCCCATGAAAATATCACATAGCTATACTTTGGCCCCAGAAAAATTTTGCAATCTACAAATTAAACGACTAAACCTGCTGGAACTTCTGCTATTAAACTACATTTGCTCATATACATACGAGTACATCGTCGTCGAAAATAAAAAAGTAGGTACGTAACATTATTTGTTTTAATTTTAGAGGAGAAACAAAAAAAATTTTGATAATATAGTAGCAAGAATGAAAAATAGTAATAATAAATAGTTCAAATATAGGAACGAATTAGTAAATATACAATTAAAGCATGAGAACTAGATTACTTTATAGAAAAGCAAAAAACTCAATATAGATTTTTTATGGTATGTATTTTTGGATTTTGGAGAATGATATTTTGTAAAATATTCCTGTGTCAGCTTTGCCCATGAAAATATCACATAGCTATACTTTGGCCCCAGAAAATGTAAGATAACAACTTTCTGAATACCTTTTCATACACGTATGCATCACATATGTACGTAGATATGTATGGCATATGAAAGGAACATATGAAACATTATATGTAACATGCAAACCAAAGTCTTTTAATAGTTGAATACCATCGTGAACCTTAAATAGTGCTCAGTAATAAACCACAACAGACGCTGAGATAATCGTAGTACCTTAGAAAAGATAATTGAGTAGCAGGACAATGCCTAGAAATTATTCTTCAATTCTGATTGTTTTAATATCAAACTACAGTTCAAGTCTTTTCTAGAGTTGCACTAAAAAATGCGAAACAACATTTTCTTTATTTAAAACTTATTGGCTATACTAGAAAATTCAGTTTGCGTTTGTAAATTCTCTAGAGTTGTTTTAAAAAATTAATTTTTTATTAAAAATTTAAAACATTTTTTGTTTTCAAAACGTTGAAAAAAATCAGATATTTTACATATTTAAGTTTTTTAAAAATTACTTATCTTAAAAATGAAATAATCTGTAAATTATGAAAATCCATTGACAAATATAAATGCACTATTTTTTCGTCATTAATTTCTGAATAACCACGAAACTCTAACAGATAAAATGTGCGATTGATTTACATAAGCCTCTACCTTAGCGGCCTATATTGCTGAGGAATCAACTCCAAGGAGTGAATTATTCACGCCCTGGTGTAGCTAGCAAGGCTCACACAGGTAGCTATTTATACCATAAGTTTGTAGCCATATGGACATACTTTTTGCTGAAGAGCTCGAACCTTCTAATACCTCCTGTATGCAATTTTCCAGACAGTCGATGGAAACGAATTCTTAAAATCGATGGAAAAAAATGCACTCCGTGATTTTTTTTTTTTTTTGGCGGCCGTCCATCTCAATTCGTCGTCGTGCCCAAAAATTGTATCTTTCACCCTCGTCGTTGACGAACATTATGCATAAAGACCTGCATCTACATGCTTTCAAGATGCAATTCACTCAGGAACTAAAGCCTCTTGACCATTCCAAGCGTCAACAATGATCAGAATGGTGGAAAGAAATGGCAACAGTGGATGCTCAATTTTCGAAGAAAATCATCTTCAGTGATGGGGCACATTTTCAGCTCTCAGTGGAGTCGTCTATAAGCAGAATTGTCGCGTTTGGGCGAATGATAATCCAAGAGTGATTGTCGAAAGACCAAAGCACCCAAAAAGTGACTGTTTGGTGCGTTTTATGGCCAGGCGCATCATTGGGCCTTATTTTTTCCAGAATGAAACCGGTTAGGAAGTTACAGTAAATGGTGTTCACTATCGTTATGGAAGTGGACGACATGTAGTTTTAACAGGATGGTTCCATTTGCTACACAACTAATGAAACAATGGCTCTTTTGCGCGACAAATTCAATTGCCGTATTATCTTACGTGATGGCGATGCCAATCGGCGGACACAATCATGTGATTTTACACTGTTAAGCTTCTGTTTTTTAGTTATTTGAAAGAAAAAGTGTACGGCGATAAATCAGCAATAATTCAGGAGCTTAAGAATTAGATAATTCGGCACATTAATGGTATTGAACCTAATCGGATGGAGGTGTGCCACTGAGGTCGTGGCGGCCGTTCGGCCGATATTTTGCTCCATACATAATTGAACCATACCAATAATAAAACGAAATGACAATAATTCCTGAATAATTTGTGTTGTATTCAAAATCAACAACGGCCCTTGAATACATGACATTTTTTCAATTTAGAGAAGTATGCTTAAACTGGACTTGTTCCTAAATATTAATATATAACGGATATGTTATACGCTTTTAAATTTAAAAAATTTACAAAAATATCTAAAACGAAGAATATAGAATTTTCGGCAAAAATTTCTTTAAGAACAAATAACTTTAATATATACACCATTTTGCACATATTACCATTTTGCAAATCTTATCTTGACATACTGTGCAAACATGTCTTATCAGAAAGTTTGTTTTACAAATAGGTTGTATTATTTCTATAACATTGTTTTTAATAATAAATTTAATTTTTGACATAAATATGCAAGTTTATAGGTATATGTTTGTATATAAATATGGTTTGTTCTCCACTCACTGTTAGAAGTATAGTCATAATTTTTTACAATAAAAATAAAGAGTTGTTTGCAATTTGGTCTGGTTTTGTTTTCTGTATTTCGAACAATTTAACTGAAACAGTCTAACATAGAAAATAAAGCAAGTGGAAAATTAGCATATTAAAGGCGTTCAGTTTGTGAATTACTGAAATTGAACTTAAAGACAATAGAATAGTACAAGAGAAATTAACAAAATTATTTGATTTCAATTTGAATTGAATTGTTTATTTTATTATTTCTAAGTTAAGTATTTCGATGTTTTTTTCAAAGCATAAGTAAGAGATTGATAAAGAAGAAGCCTTAAAGTTTATCACTCGTATATTCAAAACTCTTGTAATAATTTATCCCTTTAATGTATGTAATTAAGGAAACTTTTTGTTATGGAAGAATTCCCTGTTTTTGTAACCCCCCAAAATCAATGCAATCAACACCTTTCTTAACAAACACAATTAATATTCAACAGCCACCCTTTTGACCAGACCAAAATTCATTAACTAAGTTCGTTATTTGTGTCAAATGTAGTTATAATACTTCCCAACAATAAAAGTAAAAATCAGGAAAAGTAGAGTATGTACGTACGTACGTACGTACGAGGGCGGATTGATATTGCTAGCGCTAGATTGCAGCACAAACGTTAGCGTTAAAACTTCATCCGAATTCATTGATTAGATTATTTGTACGTACGTACGTACGAGGGCGGATTGATATTGCTAGCGCTAGATTGCAGCACAAACGTTAGCGTTAAAACTTCACCCGAATTCATTGATTAGATTATTTGTTGTAGCCGTTTGAAGTAAGCAACTTTGTGTTTCTTGAAAAGTGGAATAAAATTTATTTCGTGCAGTGACATAAGAAAAGCTCGGTAAACATTACGATAAGTCTGTTCTGTCAGATTACATGGCGAAATATAAACGCGGCCGAACAAGCACTACAACAATACCATCAAGCCAAAAGAGGTGGTTACTGAAGAAAATATCAAAAAAATCATTGATATCATTATGAATGATCTAGGCGATCAGTCAAGTTACGTGAGATTGTTGAAATGGTAAACACTATCATATGAACGTGTGTTCAACATTTTGCATATGAAAAAGCTATCGGCAAGATGAGTGCCGTGTTTGCTCAGTGTTGAAAAACGAGTTCGACAGACCACTTCACAGCTGTGTTTAGGCACAATAATGCGTAATCCTGTTGATTTTTGGCCTGGATAAATAACTGTTGATGAAATGTGTATGGAAATCATAAAGAAATCGAGACAATGGGTAGAAGCTGGTGGAAGTGCTCCGAAGAAGGCGAAGACAGAGTAATCAGGTGGCAAGGTCATGGCCACTGTGTTTTAGAATGCACACGGAATATGCTCATCAGTTATCTTGAAAAAGGATCCACAATCACAGGAAAGTATTATCGTGCATTATTGAATACTGATTCAATTAATTGTGATTGATGCAATAAAGCAAAAACTAAATTTCTTCAAGACAACACACCGATTTATACAGCATTAGATACGATGCTAAAATAACGTGAAATATACTTTGAATTGGTTGATCATGTACCTTATAGTCCAGATTTAGCTTCTTGCAACTTTTTCCTGTTTCCAAACTTGAAAAAATGGCCCGCAGGAAAAAGATTCATCTGAAACAAAGAAGTAATTACCGAAATTAACGCGTATTTTGAGGAGTTCCCAAAATCGTATTATACAGATGGTATAAAAAAGTTGGAATACCGTCTTACCAATTGTATTGAGCTATGTTGAGAAATAAATGGTTTTTGAAAAAAAAACATTGTTTTTCCTACTTAAGTAGCTTCAATATCAATCCGCCCTCGTGTGTTTATATGCATGTATAAAAATAAAATGTTTAACGCAACTGAAACCAAAAGAAAGCTAGAATACTTGCCTTGTACTCGTAGTTGGAAAAATATAAACAAATTTGTAATCATTTTGGTCAATTCCTTTCGAAAAAACAAGTGAAACTTTAATGGATGGGTTGCATGTTAAAGAAAGAAATACAACAACAAGAATAATATAAAAAAAATTGCAACAAAAACAATTTTTTTTTTAACTACAAAGAAACCGAATAAAGAAGGTGGTGGTTTAGTTTTGAAAAGTGGACATGTAAAGAGAATCAAGAGTTGGATTAAGAACAATAGCAAAAACAGTCTTCGGAGTTGCTATTTTTACTCACACAAACACACACATGCATACACATGCTAAGCAGACTTGTTTAAATAAACACAGACTTGCAGGTGAATGACTTTTTCTTTATGTATTTCCGACTTCCGGTCAAGTTTATTTTGAAATTGATTGAAGCGCGAAAAAAGGATTGTTTGCGAGTGAAAAAGAATTCTTTTGTTAAAAGCAAATACTTTTACTTAAGAAAACTAAATAAAACTGTCGTTGTTGGGCGAATGTTGTTTAAGTTTGTTTTAAAGACCTAAATGAATTTTTAGGGGAATATCAGGAAATATTAAATATTTATAAAAGTCCTTAAATCTAGATTAAGGATAATAAAAGGTTATTTAGTAATTTAGGTTAAAGGAAATTTTTGTTAACAACATATTTCGTTATACCTACATAAATATACAGATTTTAGCACAAATTTTTGCTTTATTCAACTAGTTACGCCGTACAACTGCGAACATTTTTAGTTTTTCTTCATCAGATAGGATTTTTTTTTATTATAATTAGATGACGCCTTTAATGTAAAATGCCATAACTCGAGAACGGCTTCACCGGACTCAATGAGTACACGGCAAAAGATGCATTACAAAATTTTGTATTAAGTAATTCCATTTATTTTTTTATTTTTTTGCCGTTTTGAGTTATTCAGAAATTAAAGTCGAAATTTTTTTCATGCAAGGTTAGTAAACTTGTTCTCCAAATGCAATAAAAAACCAAACAAAAAGCTACATATCTGAAGAATAAAATGAATTACTTTTATAAACCAAAGGAATTTGACAAGAGGAAATACTACCTTCAACATCCTTTGAATTTTGCAAATTTCGCATTACAATAACACAGAAAAAAATATGTATGTTATTAATAAAAAACCATCAATTTAATAAAATGTGCATTGACTTAATTAAATTATTATTAATAATGAATTTTTGGAAATATCTCTTAATAAAATGCAATTAATAAAAAGTTTTCCGAATTATTGACTGTTATTCAAGAAATAAATTTAAAAGGTTGTCATATAACAGTGAAGACCTGTTGTTTCTTTAACAATTTTTTTTTGTTAAGTATATTTTACATTTTAACAACAATTTTTTTCAACTCAATAATTTTTGTTTTTAAGTGAAAAAGCTATTTCTACTTTATAATTTGAATTATCAATCCGGCAAAAAATCTTTTTCACAGGAAATTTGATAAAAATAGTGCATTTTTTTATCAATATGGCATCTATTTTTTTCTGTGAATAATAAAATACCAATAAAATTTATAAATAGCTTGTCTTCCATGTTTCCCATCTATCTATATGTCGACATTTCATAGGAACTACCCTAATCATCAGTAGACTTTGCAAATTTTTTAAAGATATATTCTCAAACATTCAATTTTTTATGCCAACAATCTAAATAAATTGTTGAGAATTTAAAAAGAAAATGCTCTAATAATACCTGGCAAAACACAAAAAACAAGCTTTTTCATTTATACACGTCTCTAACATAGCAACCAACGCTTGTTCATTTGTTTGAAAGATGTAAAGAAATGTAAAATCTTAATTGTTTGATAATAATAAAATATTTAAAGGGAATGAAAATTTTCAAAACTAAAACTGCTGAACTTTTTTTTGTATCAAATTAATGATCCCGTTCGTAAATTGTTTTAAAAGCCTAAAGTTTATTTTTAAAACACGCGTACATTCGCCGAATATTTGACAAAATAAGCGTAACCTCTACTTTTAAGTTTTTAAGTGATATAAAATAATAAAGAAAGTAGTAATCCCGGCGAACAAACAAACATTTAAACGATGTTTTTGAGTTGGCAACACTAGTTTATTCAACAAGCCATTTAAAGGGTGTTTTTCAAAAGCTACCAACTTTTAATTGGCAGCACCGTTTTATTCAATAAACGATTTAACAGCTGATAGTCGGTTTTTGTTTAGTTTAATTTAAATTTAGATCGAAGTAACAATTAAAATTGTTTGACATCTTTTTTTTTATTAAAATAATGTTCTCAGTTGATATTGCATTTCTAGTTAAAATTTTGTTCTTCAATTAATTAATGGATGAATTGTTGCATTGGAGTGAAGATAGTCCGTCCGCAAGCATTTGTTTTACATCCACTCTTCGGTGGTAGCGTTTTTTTACCCCCTAGGTCGTATGATTTAACTCCACTAGTTTATTTTCTTTGGGGTCAAGTAAATTGGTTTTGTGAAAATTGGTGTTCCAACCGTGGCAACTACAAGGCCGATATCATATTTAACCGTTAATGTTCCAAAACTGTCTATCTCTTAAAGCCCGCCAGTTTCAATAATATTAAAAATAAATTTCTTTATTTTATGAGGATTTAAAATTGTGTAACTCTAAAAATTCACCCTATACAATGCAAATAATATGTGATAAGTATTTTATCATATATTTGCTCAATATAACAAGTTTCTTCAGCTTAAAATAAACATTATTTAAACATGTTTTTTTAAACCATTTTTAAGTTTTTAGAATTTATTAAAAAAAATACAAACGGATGGTTTTTATGTTTCTTAGTTGTATATACATGTGTCGATATTTCATAGGAGCTACTCTAATCATCAGTAGACTTCGAAACTATTGAAAGATATTTTCAAACATTTAACTAAATATAACAATATTTTACATAAATGATTGAGAATTTAAAAGAAATACACTTCAAAGAAAAAACAAACAAGCTTTTTCTTGTACACGCGTTTCTACTTTTCTTTTACTTGAAATATTGGGATATATAGTTGAATGTTTGAAAATAATTTTCAAAGGTTTTTAAGATGATGATGATTAAGGTAGTTCCAATGAAATTTCTTAGACTTATATATGTGTTTGTATATTTTGTTTGGTATCAATACTAGAAGCTAATAAAGCAAATAAACTCAATTGTTAGAATTTATTTTTAAGAGTTTATAAATGGTTTAAATTAAAATTGTGTTAGCTTAGATTATGTTTTAAAGCTTATCGCATTAAGTGAGTTTAAGCAATGAAAACGACATTAAGATGGCCAGAAGAAAGAAATATATTAAAAGTTCTGTTATTCCGTAGATTCCGCTAACACTTTTAGTTCATTGCGCCATTCTGAGACTTTCGAGCTCTTGAAAGAAGTGATGTACCATGTATTTGAGTCTGAAATTTTGCAAAGCAGGACTTTCACACATAAAATTTGGTGCTTCAGCTATTTGTTCAAACAGCTCCAGCAGTAATCATATATTGAGGTATATTTGGGAGCTCAGAAATGAGTTTAATGCCACCACGAGTATGTTCCATATTATTGTCGTCTAATGAGTAATATCGTCTTTTTTCAAATGCAACGATTTCGTATATAGAGCAATTACGCTGTCAATTTTGGGGTAAAAATGTTGGAATTTTGAAACTAATGTACGAGTATGTTCACACATACATATGTCTATATATATATTTCTATTAATATGAAATGCTTTCCCAATTTTTTTTTATTATACTATAAATATCTCATAATTCATGTAAATTACTACAATTATATTTATATATAAATTTTTTTGTTAAAAGATGCTCTAAATTTAAAAGAAAGGGAATTTGACAAAAAATAAAAAACACATATTGCTAAATTTTTATTTATTTAGCACATACACCACATACGAGTATATACATATGTACGCAAAAAAAGGAAAACAATTCAGTTTCCTTAATGTTTAATGAAAACTGTTTTCAATTAATTTATCCACTTGGCCGGTTTACTCGTAGATGAAACAGACGTGAATCATTAACCATGTCTAACAATTAATTTACCAGAAAAAACTTTCTTTTATTTATTAATATCTCAAGATATTTGTTTTTAATTTTTTTCTTTCATTCTTTTAGTTTTGTTTCATAGTTAAAATATTTTATAATTTTTTTTATTAAAAAAAAAAAAAAAGATTGTAATTTTTTGTCGTTTATTCTGGTTCGATTTTGTTATTATATATTTTTAATTTAAATTTTATTTGTTTAATTTTGTTGTAGTTACCGCTACCGTTTCAATTTGTAAACTGATTTGTAACTAAATGTTGCTAATGACCAGGAATACCAAGCAACCGGTGAGCGAATATGTGCTGCGGCTGTAATGCACTCCATGAACAGCCAGCCATACATATGTATGTATGTAGTATACTCAACAAGCAATGAATTTTTAGTGGTTGTTAGTCTATGTGGCATGCATTAATATGTTTTTGGCCAAACATATTTACTAAACTGTTAACAACAAGTAAGCTCAAATGTACAAATCAGTGATGTCAATTAAAAAGTTTAAAAAATAAAATGGTAAATTCGAATTGAACGAAATATGAAAATATTCATTTCTTCGATTCAACAAGGGGTAGGAGGGGAGTAAAGTTCCACTACGACATACTAGAAGTATAATTTTCGCAGCGCCCAAATTTAAAATTTTTTTACTTTTTTTCCACTTTTATTTTTTGAAGTTTTTTTTTATTAGGTAACAAAAAAAATCGGCTGACTTAATTTTTTAAAAATACTAGGTACTTTCTAACATCCCAGTGAACTTAGCTCTAAAAACAATAGAGAATAAATGGCACAACATTGCTGAGCATACAAATATAGCCAAAGATTTATTTTTAAGAATTTTAAAGTTTTACATTAAGGACAACAAATATTTCAAATAAGACTATAAAATTTATTTGCCAAAGAGAGGGCTCACCAGCTTCACCAATAGCTGATATTGTTATGGAACTACTACTTGACACCTGTATGGAGAATTTTACTACAAAGATCAATGTTTTGACGAAATATGTTGATGACTTGTTTTGTATTATTGCAGAGAGTGTGATAAATAATACCTTGGCTTTCACTCTAGTACTATACTTCACAATCGAAAAGGAGTAGGATTCGAGACTTCCATTTTTGGAAACTTACTCATATAAGAAGCAACAATAATTTAAAAATGGATTGGTATCAAAAGTCCACAGCCTCTGGGAGAATAACAAATTTCTTGTCCGAACAACCAAAAATAATTATATTGAACACCGCCAAAAAATTTCATAGGAAGAGTTTTTCAAATCTGCGATAAAGATTTCCATAGGAAGAAAAAATAAGAATCATAGAAATTCTCCATAGTAACCATGAAATATAATTTCTCACGGTATGCGCTAATGGCAACAAAATCGGGAAAATGAGTCCGTAAGATACTTAAATAATCTTATTTTTTCATGTAATGGACCGATATGCCACCAAGTGAGCAACTCCATAAAATGATGTTGCCTCTGCCGTGCTAGGTAGTTTGTTTCACATGATTACGTTGAATGTTCTGTTTACCAACAGACTGTACATATTGTACATTTCCAGTAATCAACAGTCCACCTCTTGTGTTTCCAGGCGAATTTTAAACGGGCTGAAATATATTTGTGTGATAGCGCAAAGGCAACATCATGGTATGGGGATGCATATCGATCCATTACAGAAAATTGATGAGATCATAAAAAAGAAGGTTATTTAAGTATCTTACGGACCCATTTTCTCGACACAACATAATTTAGTTGCAAAATTTAGTATATAAGAGTTACTTTAATTTTATTTCGTTTTTTCTGTGAATAAAAAGTTGTTTGTATTTATATATATATATATATATATATATATATATATATATATATATATATATATATATATATATATATATATATATATATATATATATATATATATATATATATATATATATATATATATATATATATATATATATATATATATATATATATATATATATATATATATATATATATATATATATATATATATATATCTGCTCCCCACTGTATATACAAAAAGACTACACTGAAGATGAGCAAAACATTCGTTACAATCTGCGGCAAATGAGTAAAATGATCTCGAGAAGCAACTCAAATATAAAAGTAAGGCTTATTGAATTTTTTGTACATATTTAAATAATGTCAAATATAAATGGTTGAATTTATCAAAAGCAATAAACTTTGGCACGTTCATAGCATATACTAACAAATTAAATATATGTATATATTTTTTATTTGAAACTCACATAATAGACAGGAAACTACATAATTTTATAAATTAATTTATTTTAAACATTTTTGTACACAATTTATTTTATCTATTAATAAATAATAGTAATATTCATCATTACGACTTCTTTGAAGTAATCGCCACTTTTTCTATCATCCACCCCACTGTGCGACGCGTTTCATAGCTGCTCTACTTTGTGATTTACATAAGCTTCTTTTAATACACATCCAATTAATCACCGAAATAGCATGAAAAGCGCTACGTTGACTCTCACCAACATTATATATGAGTGTTGTTTTGAGCAAAACAGAAGTTGAAACATAAAAAGTATTTGAAACTCTCTATAAAAAGTTTTGAATTTTAATAAAGCTGATATTTGCTGTTTGTTAAATACATACATATGTATATGGTGTTAATGCTATTTTATGCTTCTGGCTGTTATAGTTTTTTTTTGTAGCATTTGAGTAAAAATAATACAGAGAGGAAGAAGAGTATAAAACATTTTTTTTTGGCTGTTGTTGGCGTCTTAACTTTTATTCTGCCAACTGTTTCAGTTTTTTGCTTTGAAAATTTCTTTTGTTGTGCTTTTGCTTATTTTTTTTCTTCTTTTAGACTACGAAAACTCTAGACTTGTATAAGTCCATATGTAAGCGAAATTAAAAAAAAAAACTATTTTGTGTTGAAAATGTTTCCACATCACTCGTCAAGCGTTTCAATTATATTATTTATATACATATGTATACACATACTATGTATTTATTTGTATATTTAGATTGTTATTATTATTTAGTGTTGGCTAAAACTAGAGTTAATATTGTTGTATCATCTAGATATAAAAGCCTACAAACAACATGTTGTTGGTAATTTGAAACTTAAGCGCACGCGCGCACACTCTTCAACATTATTGGGAGTGTTTGAGAATGTTATTATTGTAATTCTTTCTTAAAATCTTTTTTTTTTTTATTTTGAAGTTGTTTACTTTTATTTTTTATGTTATTCTTTTCCACCCTTTTTATGAGTGTGTATGTGTGTGTGTGTGTTTTAGTTTGTTTCAATTTTCAATTGTTATGATTTCCTCTATGAGTATTTGTTTTGTTTTAGCTGAATTGCTAAAGAATCGTTAAGGGGTTAAATTTCAAACTTTAATTGTAAAAAATGCACATAAATATGTTGGCATGTATGCAGGCAGGTTCAGTTCATTTGGAAGCATTATGGTAATTATTTGTATTTGTGTTGTTTGTTGACATTTGTTTGCTCTTCCCTAGCAACGTTTTCAAAGCAGTTATGTCCAAGCGAATGCATTTTAGTTTGATATAGTTTCCAGTGATGGTATTTTGGCGTGTTTCGGGTAATTTTTTGTGCCTTATGGCTATTAACGAGGGCGGATTGGTATTGATAAGTAGGAAAATACAAATTTTTTTTTTTCAAAAACTATTTATTTCTCAATATACTCTTGTTTAAGTTCAATACACTTAAGTGCTCTGGAGACGATCAAAAAAACACATCAACGTTCTGCCATCCCTAAACAAGAGCAGGGTTATCAAACAAATAAATAAAACAACCCTGATTATCTTAACAGCTGGACGGACGGCATTATTGTTTGTGACTTTTTTATTATATTAAAGTAAAATAATTAAAGTTTTAAAAATGAGTTATTTAGATAAATTGAAAATAGTTTCTGCCTCTATTTTCCAATAAGAAATACAAAGATTTTGTATTTGCTTATTTATTTTTCTTTCATATATTTTTTTTTCTTCACTCTTTTGTCACGCACACCCATATAATAGTGCGGGAATTAAATAAGTTTTTGAATGGGGTTGAGTCTATGACAGTCCGCAAGTTACGGAGCATAGGGCTGTGCTCTTTAATACACACATACTGCGCTCAGCACTAGCATTGAAAAATACACAAATAACTTCTTCTTATATATTTATATTTTTTTATTTTAATTTTTAAAATCTTAAGATATTTAATTGACTTACTTTTTATTTTTAACACTTGTCTGTTTGCAACACTCGAAATCCATGCCATATGAGTGATTATTGCATATGCAGATATTTGTAGTGCAAACATTGGAGTTGCCGTATCTCTTCCGCGGAAGTGGAGGATTGTGAGGATTCACGAAGCCGACTTTGGGAATCCCGAAAAAAAATCTGAGCCGGTTTTTCATATTCGCCGTGGAACGTGTATCTGAACTATTAAGAGTCATTCGATTTAGTGCAAAAATTTAAGTTGCTATATTGTTTTCAGGAAAAAAGGTAATTCTGGCGATTCCTGAAGCCGATTTTTGGAATTAAAAAAAACTCTGAACGCATTATATGGATAATTATCTGGTTATATTTTTTTAGATTGCCAACGAAGCGTGTTTACAGTTTTTTTTATATATAGTTATTATTTAATTAAATCTTTGTTGTCACTTGAGTTGTGATCGTATTACTCTTTTAAGACGCACGCAACAATGCTACTTGTCAAATTTTACTCAGTACAATAAAAATTTCATACTTACTGTTCAATAACTTAATTAAATTTTTAATGGAATATTAAGCCAAATAAAAGCGCTATTGCGGTAACCTCCCTAAAAGTGCATGTCTAAACACTGTATAAAGCATTCCTAGCTATTTGAATGGCAAAATTGTTACTTGTTTTTGTTTATAAATTTGTTCTAAAAATTATAATACATTGCAATACAAACGTAAAAGTTAATTGAAAGTAAGTATATAAAAAATATTTGATAAAGTTGATGCACAAAAATAAGGCAAAGCTTAGCAAGCCGGTGAAATCCCTAGTTCGAATCCCAGTGGGTGCTGATGAGTAGCGACTACGAAACAGCTAGTTGTCCCCCAGATAATGATATTCATGCTCTTCTTCTTTGGTATTATTGTTTCAAAGCAATTATTGTTATAATTAAAAATAATCCTTCTTCTAGACTGAAGTTGGACTCGAACTCACAACTGCTTAGTTAATATCGAAAAGGCTTGTTTTTTGTGTTTTGACAGATATTATTAGAGCATTTTTCTTTTTAAATTCTCAACAATTTATTTAGATTGTTGGAATATAAAGTTGAATGTTTAAGAATATCTTTCAAACATTTCCAAAGTCTACTGATGATTATTGTAGCTCCTATGAAATGTCGACATATAGATAGCTGGGAAACATAGAAAACAAGTTATTTATAATTTTTTATTTGTTTTTATATATTTTTTTAATTCGTTTTTTTGTGTTTATGTTTTCTCCCGACAGTTCATTAATAATTTTTTTTTGTAATGTTGTATTTATTGTTCCTGTTATGAGTTCACCTTGTATGCATGAAAACGGTGGAGCAAAAATAACTTTCTGATATTTTTTGGCTGTAATTTAAAAAACAAAATGAAAAACTTTGATTCTTCTTGTGGATTATTTTTATTTGGTCTTTTAATTTTTTTACATCAAGTCGAAAATATGATGTCATGTAAATGACTGCTGCCCCAAATGATTGTCATTTGAGCCTTTTTTATAGCATTTTCCATCACATTGGCCAAAACTTCCGGCGATAGGTCCTCACATTCTTGACAGATATTGTCTTTAAGAGCTGCAAGAGTCTGAGGCTTGTTGACATAAACCCGCGACTTCAAAAAGCCCCACAAAAAGAAGTCTGCAACGGCCAAATCAGCGATCTTGCTGGCTAGTGCAAGTCGCCAAAACGGGAGATTAGGCGCCCGGGAAATGCATTCTTTAGCATATCAGTTGTGGCACGTGCAGTGTGTGTCGTAGCACCGTCCTGTTGGAACCACATGTTTTCCAATCACAATTCATCAAGTTGCAGCAACCAGAACTCGTTGATCATTGCTCTGTAACGCTCACCATTCACAGTAACCGTTTGGCCCACGACGTCTTCGAAGAAAAAAGATCTGATGACTCCTCCAGCGAAAACAGCACACCACACAGTGACTTTGAGCTCTTCGTGGGTTACACGCGGATTTTTAGTGCCCCAGAAGCGTAAATTTTGCTTATTTACGTACCCGCTAAGATGGAAATGGGCCTCATCACTCTTGATTATTTTTGATGAAAAATCATCTTCCTCTTGGGGTCAAATAAATAGACACTAATATTCCGCGTTCTGCAGCAGTGTAGCGTAACATTGTTTATTAACGTGTATTTCGCATGTGTTTACTATACAATTGTCAAAACAGTACTGACATTAGGGGCCAATCGCAAAATTGATAGCATTTTCTGATAGGAGGATTACTTTTGCGCCACCTTGTATATGTGCTGTTTCTTGAAAGTTTATATTTTTCCCACAGTATTTTTGTTTATATGCCAATGTATATATGTATTATAGAAGTTTTTATCGACATTTGCATTGTAAGGACAAATATCGAAAATTTTCGCTATCGATATATTTTCTTTTAAAAATCGTTACTGCCGATGAGAACTACATTCGAAAAATTCATCTAATAAATAACATGCAAAACAAAATCAAATTAGAAAATTATTGTTATTAATTTTTTGGTCTCCTTTTTCTGCTATCGAAACCGTTATTTGGTTTCGGTATCCGCTAACAAATGCTACGACTTTATAGTGTTGCCACAATTGCCAAATCATTGTTGCATCTGTTATGAGGGTTTTGGCTGAACTTTTCTGCATTAACTGAGGTGGCCAGACATATACATGTGTGTTTTCACGTATATGTATAAACGTAGTATATGTATAGGGTGTTTTTTTAAGCTAGATAGAACTTTAAATTGTAAAAAGTAACACAAAAAATTAAATTTTGATGAAACATTTATTTTATTTGTTTCAGTATACTATGACAAATCATTGAATTGAAGCCACGAGACCATTGTATGCGTCGTTCTTTCGCCGATTGGGCTCTAGAGCAGTTGGCAACTGACCCGTTGTTTTATCGCAAAATTGTGTTCAGCGATGAGGCGCATTTTTGGCTTAACGGGTTTGTTAATAAGCAAAATTGCCGCATATGGAGTGAGACCAATCCACAAGAGACCCTACAGACTCCATTACATCCAGAAAAATGCACTGTTTGGTGCGGTTTTCATGCTGGTGGCATCATCGGACCTTATTTCTTCAAAAATGAGGCCGGAGCTCGCGTTACGGTCAATGGAGATCGTTACCGCACCATGATCAATGATTTTTTGTTTGAAAATATGGATGACATTGATCCGGAGGAGATGTGGTTTCAACAGGATGGCGCTACGTGCCATACGGCGAACGCAACCATCGACTTACTGAAATCAAAATTTGGCGATAAGTTGATTTCGAGAAATGGACCTGTCAATTGGCCTCCAAGGTCGTGCGATTTGACACCTCTTGATTATTTCCTGTGGGGCTACGTGAAGTCACTGGTTTATGCTGATAAACCAGCAACAATTGACGCCTTGGAGGCCAGCATTGTTCGTGTTGTTCGTGACATACGGCCAGCAGTGCTCGAAAAAGTGGCCCAAAATTGGACGTCCAGAATGCGCTTCGTCAAGAACAGCCGCGGTGCCCATATGCCCGAAATCATTTTCAAATGTTAATGTCACGTATTGATCTTTCGAATAAAAAAAAATTTTGATTACAATATCATTTTTTGTGTTATTTTTTACAATTTCAAGTTCTATCGGGCTTAAAAAAACACCCTATATAAGCCTACACACAACAAATTTACGGTATTCAAAGGGTAGTCAAAAAGTGATGTCTTATAATAATAGCACGAAAAACTATGACTGTCTTGAGCATGCTGTGATAATTTATTGTGCTACTTTAAACTAGAGTCAGCTGAGATGTTTACGGCTTAAGCTAAGTACTGTGTTTGTCATTTCGTGCGAAGTGCTGGCAAAACTCTATATAAAAATAAAAAAATTGTGTGAAATATCTATGAAATAATGTTGCTGAAGTGGTACTCTGTTCAATTTGTGAAAAACTTATGAAATGTTTCTGGCAACATTGTGTTGTAATTGTGAAATAATATAAGTGGTATTTATTTCGCGCAAACAATGTGGTATACCTAAAACCAAGAAAACTGTGAAATTTGCCTAAAACGCGAAATAGGCACCACATTTTAAATGTCATATATTCCGAATGAAATAATTAATGTTGCTCAACATTTTTCGCAGATTTGAACGGAGTACTTACCTTTAGTTATGACAAATTGTATTAATTTATGGCTTTTTTTTCGAAGCACAACAATAATATTTTTATGCTATCCTAAAATATTGGAATATTATGCGTGATATGGCACTATTTCAATTCCTCAATTATATATCTTAAAGCTTTTCAAGTGAAAAATTTTTTTGGTGTTTAAATTTTCACTTAATTTTAATAGTTAAAATATGTAATTAATTAATTTGCATTTATTTGTTTACAAAATGTAATACAAACACAAGTTTAAGTACTATTTTCTGTAAAACTTTTATTTATTTATTATGTACAAACAAACAAAAAATGTGAAATTTTAAGTTAAAAATATTGTTTAAGCATTACACCAAAATTTGCTCTGCTGTGAAATGTATTAGTGTTTCATAAACATTAATGTAATTAATTGGTTGATTTTCATTCAAAAAGAGAGGCAAATGTAAGACAATTACATACAAATATACTATTATATTCCCATGCATAAAAAGTTGTAAAGTTTAAGATATTTTAACTATCGATTTTTCCAATAAGGACTTGAATTTTTTTTTACTCTTCAATATATCGATTTTAACGTGTGCTGTGTGGCTTGTGGCATGCTCCTGTTGAAACCACATGCCGTCAAAGTCCATATATCGGTATCATGGGTATCCAGTAATAATCGGTAATCATGGCGCGATAAACGATGGCCATATACAATAACGTGATGATCGTTATTCTCGATGAAAAAATATGTAACAATGAGGCCGCCGGCATGGAAACAGCTGTTTTTTTTCTAAGGATAAAGTGGTGATTCAGATCAATAATGCATATTTTGCTTATTGACGAACCCATTGAACCAAAAATGAGCTTCGTTACTGCAGATGATTTTGCGATGGCGCATCTTCTCCAGTGCCCAATCAGCGAATGTAGGTGGCGTGAAATGGTCTGCCGGCTTCAATTCTTGAGTCAGTTTGATTGAACCAAAAATGAGCTTCTTTACTGAAGATGATTTTGCGATGAAATTCATCATCTTGACGCATCTTCTCCAGTGCCCAATCAGCGAACGTAGGTCGCGTGAAATGATTGAACAAAACATGAGCTTCGTTACTGAAGATGATTTTACGATGAAATTTATCATCTTGGCGCATCTTCTCTAGTGCCCAATCAGCGAATGTACGTGGAGTGAAATGGTCTTTCGGCTTCAATTCTTGTGTCAGTTTGATTGAACCAAAAACGAGCTTGGTTGCTGAAGATGATTTTGCGATGAAATTTGTCATCTTGGCGCACATTCTCCAGTGCCCAATCAGCGAACGTAGGTCGCTTGAAATGGTCTGTCGGCTTCAATTCTTGAGTCAGTTTGATTGAACCAAAAATGAGCTTCTTTACTGAAGATGATTTTGCGAGGAAATTCATCATTTTGACGCATCGTCTCCAGTGCCCTATCACAGAACGTAGGTCGCGTGAAATGGTCTGTCGGCTCCAATTCCTGAGTCAGTTTGATTAAACAAAACATGAGCTTCGTTATTGAAGATGATTTTGCGATGAAATTTATCATCTTGGCGCATCTTCTCCAGTGCCCTATCAGAGAACATAGGTCGCGTGAAATGGTCTGTGGGCTTCAATTCTTGAGTCAGTTTGATTAAACCAAAAATGAGCTTCGTTACTGAAGATGATTTTGCGATGAAATTTATCATCTTGGCGCATCTTCTCCAGTGTCCGATCAGCGAACGTAGGTCGCTTGAAATGATCTGTCAGCTTCAATTCTTGAGTCAGTTTGATTGAACCAAAAATGAGCTTCGTTACTGGAGATAATTTTGCGATGCAATTCATCATCTTGTCGCATCTTCTCCAGTGCCCCATCAGAGAACGTAGGTCGCGTGAAATGGTCTGTCGGCTCCAATTCCTGAGTCAGTTTGATTAAACAAAACATGAGCTTCGTTATTGAAGATGATTTTGCGATGAAATTTATCATCTTGGCGCATCTTCTCCAGTGCCCTATCAGAGGACATAGGTCGCGTGAAATGGTCTGTGGGCTTCAATTCTTGAGTCAGTTTGATTAAACCAAAAATGAGCTTCGTTACTGAAGATGATTTTGCGATGAAATTTATCATCTTGGCGCATCTTCTCCAGTGTCCGATCAGCGAACGTAGGTCGCTTGAAATGATCTGTCAGCTTCAATTCTTGAGTCAGTTTGATTGAACCAAAAATGAGCTTCGTTACTGGAGATAATTTTGCGATGCAATTCATCATCTTGTCGCATCTTCTCCAGTGCCCCATCAGAGAACGTAGGTCACGTGAAATTGTTTGTCGGCTCCAATTCTTGAGTCAGTTTGATATTATATGGCTGTAAACCAAGAATTTTTACTC
The DNA here is from genome assembly GCA_914767995.1 of Thecocarcelia acutangulata. Classification (NCBI taxonomy): domain Eukaryota; kingdom Metazoa; phylum Arthropoda; class Insecta; order Diptera; family Tachinidae; genus Thecocarcelia; species Thecocarcelia acutangulata. The sequence continues at coordinate 28,704,550 of OU612094.1, read as the reverse complement.
AAAATTTTGCATTAGACGGTCTTGGCGATGACCAGTCTTTCAAAGCGATGCGGAATTGACTGATTTGGATCGTTTGCTAAGGACGCCTGAACGGCAGTAATATTTTTGTCACTTCGAGTAACAAGTTGTCTCACTGGCACGGCAGCGTCGCACATTTAATATATAGATCAAAACTTTTGTAAAAAATTTTTGATTACTTGTCTACTAGGGCGGGAATAATGACCGAAAATTGGAGTTAACGCTCTTAAAGTTGCGGTCACCGACTCCGAATTTCGGAATACACTTTTATAATTTGCATACGTTATTTATTTTATGTACTGAGCCATGATGAAAATGCTGAGTTTACTGCGAAAAAGGAAGGTAGCACTAATCAATGAAATTGTGCGTTCACAAATTAAATTCAAAGTTGTCAAGTACCTATTAGAAACCCCTGTAGTTATATTGAAAACCAAACAAATTTGAAATATAATTATTTTAAATTTAAAAAAAAAAACATTATTTGAAAAAAAAAAACTTGAGAGGAAATTTTCATTAAAATATAAAGCAGCTAAAAAACTAAAAATTTTTCTCTATCTTTCAAAATTCACACAAACCATAATATTTACTTACATGTGTACCTTATCAACTATGTATGGTCATGTGTGTGTTTATATATAATATACTAGTGGACATACCCTGTCAGCAAATTAGTAGTCGACTACAAATACAATCAACTAATAATTGATTTTTTTTTTTTTTTTGCCTAACTACAAGCTAGTTACAGAGTAAAGCTAAGATCACACGATTGCCGCAAATAGACCAATCTGACCCAATTTTTATCGTGCGGAATTGTTGCCTAATAACACAATTGTACCAATCAAATAATGTGCTATCGCATGATTGCCGAATTTTTCACAAATTTGATTGCCGCAAGATTGTGAAAAACGATTTTGTGGCCCCAAATCAGTTACACGATGGTTCTAAATTGCGGCAATACCATGAACCAGCTGTTGCACTAGTTTTTAATTTGTTGTGTTAAAACGTCTTATTAAAGAAAACTAAATTAGCGTCAACCAAAAAATAAACAAACAGAAAAATACGGCAAAAAAAAATATTTCTTTTAGAAATTAATTAAAAACACACAGAAAAAATTATAGCCAAAATAAAATTAACAAAATTTTTGTCTGAAAAAATAATTTGTGGCTTATACATAAATATCAAAACTATAACCTTGGATATCGCATTTTGTTTTTGTTAAACAAAATAGTTGTTTTCGGTCAATAATTATTTTTACTAAACTTTTGTTTGAATCCAAGAATTCCTTTATAGGTCCACATTTAAACAATTTATTAATTCATTCAACGAATTTCGTTATTGAACACGAAAAAACATTTTTTCTGTGCAGTGATGGCGTGTATGAAATATATTTAAATTTTCCATGTAAATATTGTTGTTTTATTTTATTTTTAAAACATTTTATTTTGCTTAAAACTGCTAATGAATTTTGAATACACATGTGCATATACTCACATACAGCTGAATTCACAAACTCAGTCGTATCGTGTATCGGTGTATTTAGAGAGACAATTTCAAACACAATTGACTACTTCCTAAGACATCCTAATGTTAAAATAGTTAGTTGCTTCCATTGAAAAGTAATCCAAGTGTCAGTCAGCACTAGTTGAGGAATAGTTAACTTAAAGTTAGCTTAAAATTAACTTATTAGGGGCATTACCTAAAATTATGTCTACAGGCCATAGTAATGCCAAGGATGACTGAAATAAGTCATAAGGGGTGTGCAGCCTGTTAGGGACAATACCATCTTGTCCAGCGATCCGGCGGTCATGTCAATATTTCGTACCACGACCAGTTTTGAGACTTTTTTTTGATAACTCCTCGTCAACGATATTTTCATTCGTCTCGCGATTATAAAAAAAAATTAATTATATAAATATTTCTCTAGGCACGAATATTTTTTTTAGTGTGAACCCAAACGGGAAAAGAACCCCCCTATCCGGCGAGCCACAGCCGCAGCTAACACCAGCGTGCCATTCCCGTTGCTTTTCCGAGAGGTAAGAGTTTGTTGTCCTTTTTTTAATACCACCAGACAACTTTTATTAAATACAACCAAAAAAGTGTTTTTTTTTTGTCACATTAAATGACGGCCAACATGAGGCCAGGTAAAAACAACAAATTTACTTCAACAGAAAGGTTAAATTGTATCATAATAAAATGGGAAACTACCCTGTCGGATAATCAGTAGCTGACTACAAAAATAGCCAACTTTTAATTAATTTTTATGAACCAGTTTTAAGCTATCATGTACACAATGCAAAAATGAATTTTCAATATCGTCACCTAGTAGGCGCCGTAGATTTCTGTTTTTATTATTAACACTACTGCGTGATATTGAAGTCTTTTTATTTAGGTACATATAAATTTTTCAGTTCTATGGAAGTTTTCTAAAATAAAATTTTTTATGTAAGTACATATGTATGTATGTCAAATAATAAAGATATTAATATTGTTTTAATTTTAATTAAAAGTGCAAGAATGAGAGCCGTTAGCAAAATACATTTAAGAAGCCTTTTTAAAAAAGAATGTAATGTATACGCCAACAAACAAACATTTGATACAATATTATTTATTTAAATTATTTCTGAAATTTTTAAGTTTTTTGCAACATGCAATGTAATATTTTTTGTTTGGTGTAATATAAAAATGAAAAATTACAAATAAATACGTTAAAAATTTTGACTAATATATTTTATTACGAAAAAATATTATATGACTGAATGATTTTTAGGTGTCAGCTAGTTACAAAAAGTTGTTTTTAACCTATAGTGTCAACAATTAACTTTTCGTTGATTTAAAACTAACTTATGGTTGACCTAAAAATATTGCTAGCTTCAAAAAGTTAACTGAAAGTTAACATTTAGCCAGCTAACTGTAAGTTAGTTGAAAAGTAGTGTAAAGTCGGACAATGACTACTTCTTAAGACATCCTAATGTTAAAATAGTTAGTTGCTTCCATTGAAAAGTAATCCAAGTGTCAGTCAGCACTAGTTGAGGAATAGTTAACTTAAAGTTAGCTTAAAATTAACTCAGTTTCCGACAGGGAAACTACTTATGTACATATATACACACATACATTTATATGTAAATAAATATATATTTTAACTGTCATTTATTTACGTATTATCATAATGAGTATTACAGACATATTTTTATGCATGAAACGTCCACCATTCCCCCAAATGTAGCAAAATCCTTATTGAATAAAACATAAATTTCTTTAAGTATTCTTAGCTTTTTTCTCTTCTCTTTCCTATTCAGTTTCGATTTTTATTGTTGTTGGAATCAAAAAAAAAAAAAAGAGATAAAAAGCAGCAACATTAATAAATGTTACAGAAATAACTGTTACAACGTGAAATTGTACCAACCTTATTTGAAGTTGAATAGCATTTAATAACAGTGTCTCTCAAAACAGATTCAAAATTAATATATTTATATTTGCTTAAGATTTTGGCAAAGGAAGAAACAATATTTAACCACAACAAGTTATTGAAATAATTTTTTAAAATTAATTATTATAACAATATTTATATAAAATAATTAAAAGAAAAAAGCTGCTAGTAGCTAAGGCTATCGACTCCCTTAATGAAATATATCTGTGGCGTTTTATCATAACAGCTTAAGTCGATTTATAAAAATTGTAAAAATTGCTGCTAATTTGATTATTTGAATAAATATGGTATTCTTGTTAGCAGAAATAATATTTCGTATTATTAACAAAATTTAGTTATTATTATGATCATCTTTTCTTCTTAAATTTAGTTCTTCATTCAAATTTCCCTTGAAAACTTTTTCTGATCTTATCTCGACTTAACTCCTGTAACTGAGTAACTCCTTTCATTCGTCGTGTACGTTGAACTACAAAACAACTTCTTTTGTATGAATATAATTTAAGCTTTTAATTATTAAAATTTTCTTCGAAAAATAGAACTTGGACTTAATTGCAAAATATCATTTAGTTAACCAATTTCAATTTAACTATAGTAACATATGTTTGGCATAAAAGTCCAAATAAACTACACAAACCGTTTAAAAAACACGCGCTCTCCGTTTTGCACACAAAAGACACAGTTGTGAAATCGATTTATCTCAGCACCTACCTTTACAGCCGGATAATGGACCAACTCCGCGGGGAGAATTATTCAAGATTCATCAGCACCCACAGTTCGCAATTTCTTGCCATAAATTTGTAGCTCTGTAGACAAACCCCTTGCTTAAGAGTTCAGGCCTTCTAGTTCGTCCTGTATGCAATTTCCCAACATTCAATGGAAGACAAGGCTAACATTAAGAGCATCAGCCGTTAATCAACTCACCCATCACCATCACCTCATTTCTTACATTTACAGGTATCTGTTGCAGCACAAAAGCACCTCGGGGGGTTGTTAGCCTCCGAAAACCGGCACACAGGAAGAGGAAACTAATTCCCCTTCCTCCGATTTTAGCTTTAAACCACAGCCAGAACGTTTCAACCAAGTTAGGCCTTTCAACCATGATCAGCACCGAGAGATCTGCAAGGCAGAACCTCTCAGGGGCTTTGCTGATCTCCGTTCTGCCAATTTTAACCCTTTGTACAGGTTTGGCAAGTCAAACACAACATAAGTCACGCGGTTTTCTAGAGTTTTATTTGCTACAACAAACAAGGGAGTCCAGGCCTTCCTCTATGCCACAGAAAACAGAGTGCACTGGTTCGTTCTACGCCAAGTTAGAACTTGGTCTCCAGGAGGACACAAACATAATTCATGTAAACATAAATTAATCACTTTTTGTTTTCAATAAGAGTAGATGGCAATTGTGTCGCGGCAATTTGCACGCCATATGAATGCGTTAAAAAAATTGTTTTTATTATATTTCACGAAAATGCTATAGCCCATATAGCTTTTATATAATACTAAAAATTTTGGACAAGAAAACTTTTTCTTGCTCCATTTTTTGTGCTTATTCTGCTACCATCTCTCTCTGCAAAATTTTCACTAATATGATCAAATTTAGCGCTAAAAACTACAAGCGGTTTGACAAACTTCAACATATTTGTGCGAAAATCAAAATTTTTTAGTACAAAAATTTGTGCAAACAAGCAAACAACCCCATAAACCACGCAAAATGTTTGTACAAACGTAAAATTGGCCAGCAGAAGGAAAATTCATTTTCCTATGAATTTAATATATTGTTATTATATTTTGTTTGACTATTTTTGTTTTTTTTTTTTTTTTTTGTTTTTGATTTTTTTAAGCAGTTTAGCTAACCTTTAGATTTGTTCTTACGGTTTTGTAAGACACTGTATTCCAAAAATGTAGGCTCTTCGTATACCCATACACACATAAGTACGTCTACATGTGCTTAAAATCTTAAAGAACCACTTGTTCTTCAGTTGTATATGTACATATGGCATAAAAAGCAAAAATGGAATAGTTAAATTATGGATGTTTAGGAGCTGCCATTTCGAGCGTAACTCAAACCCACCAACCATCGAGTGTTAAATAAAAAAAAGCACATGTGCATACATACATTTCTTTTTGCTTTACGTTCACAAAAGGACACCAGGCACTCATACGTACTCGTCGTACATACACACAGAATTACGGTTTTTGCGCCTTTATGCCCTTTTTTTGAACTGAGCTACGACGATGATGTGATGTGTACACATAAGATATATATGTACACATGTACATATATCCCAATGAGATTTTTTTTTTTTTTTTGGTTTTTACATTAATTCTTTTTTGTTTTGCTTTTATGTCCAAAAATATTACAATCCATTTCTGTTTTTTTAATGGGGTGGTGTTTGCTCGGTTGGATGAATGAATGAATGTCTAGATGGATGGATAGTTGGTGTATTAATATTTTGTCCAACATGAGGGTGTATTTTTTTTTAACTTTTTTGGTTAAAGTTTTATAAAAATATATTAGTTTTTTCTGTAGATTATTTAAGGGTCATTTAAGAGTATTTTTAATAAATGGATTTTGTGTTAGTTTCGTAATTTCGAATGCTGGCATTTCAGTGTTTAGAATTAAAACTTCATTCGATTAATTTCGGACTGAGATATAATCAGCTTTGAGTAGTATCAAATATTTGACCGGATTAGAAACAAGCTTTAGCTTAATCGAAATAGGCAAAAATTATCCTATACAAATGGAAAAAACTTTGTGACCAATGGAATATTTAGTGTGATCCAAAAAAAAAACAATCTTTTTAGTTTAACTAGTTTGAATATCTGACATACACTGAAAAGAAAATTTAGCCTATCCGTACTTAAATCAATCCAAAGATATATTAAACGGTAAGTACGGATTTTCTTGAATCAAGTATGGTGCGCTTGATTCAACTACGGAGTGTTAAAGCACACGCAAAGAAAACGCAGTTGGGAATATTGTTGTAGCAACATTAGTATTTACTCTGTGATATTCCGTATTGTTGCCACTAGCAGTTTATTATAATTTTTAATATAGTGTAATCCTCTATAAACACATCAGTGTTGAATGTTCAACGTTTCTATTGTTACATTTCTACATGGTTAAATGCAATAATATTGTTTAAAAATGCAATAATATTGTTTAAAAAGATAGTTTGTCCAATCTGAAAATGCGATTGATTCAACAATTTTAAAGTTGATTCACTCTCGAATCCATACTTACAATAAGTGGAAAATGAGATCGATTTGAGAAAAAATGAACTCAAACCAATCTGTTGATTCTAGAATTTTATAGATGATTTAATTCCGCATCCGTACTTAAAATAATCTGAACAAGAGGTTCAATATCATTCTCAAAGAACAATTGAGTCTACGATTATTTACTCTATTAGCTACTAATATTTATATCAATAAAAAAATATACATGGTCTGATCAAAAGGTAACCATTATTTTCAAATTTCGTGAGTTACGTAAGTTCGATTACGCATTTTTTTTCTGTTATGTTGGTGCATATGCCTGTTATATATGTTGGCAATATCAGTCATTTCAGATTGTCAATTTGTATTTTGATACATAAAAGCGTTAGTCGTGTTTTGGTGTGCTCTTCGATTTTTTACTAAATTTACTAAATTTTGAGCAAAAAGAACGTCGCATGGACATCGCTCAGGAGCTGTTGAATATCGTCAAGGATCCAGATTTCTTGAAAACCAAAGAAACCAAAGCCCAATCATCCCAATGGAAGCGTCCAGAAGAGCCAAGAACGAAAAAAACTCGTCAAGTTCGGTCAAACATGAAGATTTTGCTCACTTTTTTCTTGGACTGCAATGACGTGGTGAGTCAGTACTATTTATACATAGTATAAAGATATCGAATGATCTTTTTGCTGTTTCCTGTATGAATCATATAAAGATTGCACATCTACACGAGTCTTCGACGATTCCCTCTACGATTAACATAAGCATCTTTTGCTTTATTGTGTTAGAGTCTCAGAGAAGAATCAGCTTTTGTAATGACAATAACGTCAGTTTGAATTGCAGTTTCAATCTCATTCCTGTTGTTAAACAAAAGTGACATTAGATTATTTTAAAAAATATTTATGAAATTTATTAAGTATACTTTTAACATCACGAAATTATTCACTTTATTTAAGATTATAAAACAATTATAGTAAAAAATATGATTGTTAAGTTTTTATTCCCATGCTCTATATGAATTTACTGATAAAGACTTTTTACAAAAACGCATATCAATAATTCGAAAAACTGCGATTCAAACAAGAAACAAAAAAAAGAAACGAGTGAAAACATCTCATCAAAAATACAAAACAATGGATATTTATCAAACTTAAATAATAAAAATAAATATCAATATTTATTAAGCAAATACTAAAAACAAAGAAATTGCTATTCGTTCCAAAAAATAGAGTAAATTTAAGTTGAAAAACAAAAAAAACTAAAACGAAAATGCGTTTCTAAGATTCGGTGCAAGCAAATAATGAAAAGACAAAAAGATTTTATTACAATCATTGTCAGCAAATAAGTTCTTTGTTTCTACAATAAATGGGTAATTTTTCAAAATCTTTTCTAAAAATTTATATTTTTCAACTATTTTTCGTTTATTGCTTTTTTTTTACAACACATAAGGTAAAGGGTTAAGGCGGTTAGAGTACCTGCTTTCTCTTAAAAAAGGGTTAAATGGAAGTTTTAAAAATTTTTTTAGTTCTCTGTTTTTATAATTCTTAGGCTTACATATGTACGTATGTACATTAGAGCGACTCACTAAAAAAAGTGCTATTAAAAATAAACCTTAGACTTTTTAAGATGACATCTGAAATATTTCGGCTCCAGCTTTAACATCTCGTGAGTTGGAGCATTTTGAAAAATGGTTTATTTTTCAGCGTTGTCAACTATTTGTAATCCAAAAGCGCCGTGACCATATCCAAAAAGCGCTAAAAGGCGCCATACTATATATGTATATTCAAAAAAAGAAATTATATGTATTTAAAAAAAACAAATCATCAGCATTTTCGAGAACACAACAAATTTATTTCTGGCTAGATGACGGTTCGAGAGTTGCTGCTGATCTTCTTATCTTCGCGAAAGGTTACACCGACAACTTTAAACGTTTTAATTTAGCACGATACTAGTTGTCCGGTTTTGAGTTCAAATCCACTTTCAGCCAGGAAAGTTTTTTTTTTGTTTTTGTTATAACAATAATTGCGGTCATCAATAATTCTTGATCAAGGAAGGAAGAAAGAATAAGTGTATACTAAAGCTGGGGGATAACTAACTATTTCGTAGTGGCTACACTACTGCTCAGCATTCACTAGGAATCCAACTCCGCATCATGTATGAGTAAACCATCGAACATTTTTATTATTCTTCGTCTATTTTTGTCTCATACTGATCACATGTAGTTTGTTATAGTCAGCATTTTGCTGATTTTAATATAACTAACTTTTATGCCGGTGTAACCAAGTTACCTTTAATTATAACAGAATGTTTGAAAATATTTCTCTACTGACGATTAGGAGAGCACCTATGAAGTGCCGACATATAAACATCTAGGAAACAGAAAAAACGAAATGCGTTTATTTTTTCGATTGGTATAAATATTAATAGCTGATAATGTAAATAATAATGGCATCAGTTTTTTTCTGGGTTTAAGGAGGTTCATCATAATAAAAAATCAATTGACTTCCATATTCGAATAAGGAAAAATTAATAAGTTATGAGTAATGACAAAGTCGACGATTTTATTTTCCATTGAATAAATTTAAAACTTTGTACATACCTCAAATGGATTTCATATCTATTTTCCCACAAATAGAAAAACGGTTTTAAACTTCGTCAACTTCATTTTCAAAATCAAACAACTTTTTCACAACTTTAACATTGTTTCATAGAATATAGTTTTAAAGAGTATTACTGAATGCGGCTAAATATATTTTTCACAGCTGACTTTTATATACATATCTCAGAAAGTAACATTAATATAATAAGTATAAAAAGCGCTAGCTTAGCGTATTATTAAAAAAAAGCGCTGAGGCTAAATCTAGCGCAAAAGGCGCTAAATTGGCAACCGTGCTATTTTTGAATGTTTTGTGAATTTGAGGATCTGTTTCCTTCATTACCAACATACAAGATATGAGTATCATAAGAAAGATTTTTTGTTTGGTGTTGTTTGTAATAAAAATTTCAAATTAACATACTTTAAACTTTAGACGATTTAATTAAATACTGGTCTCAGCATTTTTTGAAACTCGTACTAATTCGCGTTTTTACAAAAATGCAATGAGATGGTAACCCTTCGTTTTAAATAGGGCTATATGGGTCTTGCATTTTATCTTTTGCCAAGTACATCATCCTTATAGGTAAATAATTTACATTTTTGCAAATTAAAAGCATTTTACTGGTTGATCTGGAATATACATATATAAATGCACTTTTGTGGTAACTCTAATATTATAGCGGATTTAGTTCCTAGAACATGTATGGATGAATATAGGACTAAAGAAAGAAAAAAAGGAAATGATCCACGACTTTTTAGCGGCATATTTTTTCGCAATTAATACGTTGATATGCCGCCAAAAAGTTGTGGATTATTTCTTTTTTCCTTTCTTTACTCTATTTTCTTGCATACATGATCTAGAAGCCAAGTCCGCTATAATATTAGAGTTACCATAATATATTATATATATTTCAGAAAAGGAAAAAATTAATATCCATATTGCCCTATTTAAAACAAAGGGTCACCACCTCATTACATTTTTGTCAAAACTCAAACTAACACGAATTTCAAAAAAAGCTGAGACTCGCATTTAACTAAATCGACTAAAGATTAAAATAAGATCATTTGGCATTTTTATTACAAACAATCCCGAAACCAAAAATGGACCCTTTTTCAAAATGGTCCAGGTTACGAGAGATCAAAGCTAGAGCCGAAATATTTTAGATGCCATCATAAAAAATACCTTGCACTAATTTCGCTTCCCTACAACGTGAGTCGCTCTAATGTACATACGATCTATTTACATATCCATAAATATAATATTATTATTTGGAACGATAATGATTTCCTGGTAGGACACAAATCTGTTCCTTTCCAGATGACTATAAAAAATTTTTATGAGTGTTAAACTAGAGCATACCTATTTTTTATGCTTGACAAAATATACAATTTTTATGATCGCTAAATATATCTACATACGAGTACATCTATTGATGTGAATTTGTTTGAAAGGGTTAAAATTGTGTGCACTTTTTGAATTGTTCCTGGAAACAACTTTGTTAACAATGGAGAAATTTGGTTATTTTTACGAGCGAAGACCTTGGTCTTGGAAATTTTCTCTTGTTAATAATTTTGCCAAGGAAGTTTTTATTTGCTTGCCTAAAACAATATGAAAGAGATCATATTCATATTCATCGGTAATTTTTGTTTTTTTTTTTTTTGTTATTTTTTTTCTCAAAGTTTTGCACGATTTTTCCAAGTGTACTCATGGACGATTAAATTGACCGAAAAAATCACGAAGTGAACGATATTTATTTTGAATTGAGTGCTCATTTTAATAATAAGCCTGACTAACTTTGACGCTTTGCTCGATTATATATCTTTCCATGCTTTAAACTGAATTAGTCTGAAATTGAGAAATGTCAAATGAAAAGCAGAAAAAGTTAAACACCCGATCATATCACAGCACTTAAAGTGTTGGAATTAAATTATTTAAAAGTAATCTGTGTCTCAGATCGCTCAGATCTGACTAGCAAACATTTGTCCAACAGTGCATGATAATGAACATTAAAAAAATTAACAATAAACATATAAACAGAGCATGGACGACAGTGAAAAAAAAACACGTATACAGAGAATGGAAGACAAAATACTACTTGTAAATTGGTATTTTAATAATTTACAAATAAACACACAATTAGTACAAAAACTCGAAAAACTTGCAAAAGGCAAAAGCTTCACTTTAAAGGCTCTATTTATTAAGTATTACTGATTTTATTTCGGATGAGGAAACTACGAAGACGAAACTTTATAATCCGTATGAAAGTCCCTAAAAATACACATTGCCAACAACCGATGTTGTAGAGTGCTCCAGTAATATTGCCTAGATATGTAAGCCAAATCGAAATCTAACCAAGATAAGGTTTGTTCGGAGGAGTATATCTATTTGTGCGATGCAGTTAAGCTACGTACACACGGTTGTCAGATCGTACAATATTGCCAGTAAAACTGTCTAAAAAATGTATTACAATCGTGTGAACTGTCAATCAATTGTAAGACGACAATGTTGTCAGACATCTGACAATCGCGAGAACACTCTTCGTCGCCATTGCCAGATAATTGGCTGGTATTGTAAGCTCAATTTTAATTGTCAGATGTATAAAATTAATGCATCTGACAATGGCATCATTGTCAGAAAGAAGTTTGATGGGCAACACTGCCAAACAGATCGTTGTTGATATATATAAGTGGCAATGCCTTATAACATGCCTGGCAATTTTTTTTATCTAGCAATCTGACAACCGTGTGAACTGACAATTTTTGTTGTCAGATGAATTATTTGTCAGACCTTAATCTGACAATAAAATTGTAAGATTTTCATACGATTGTCTGAACAGACTATTTACTTCTGCGGGGCAATTTTTCATCGTCACTACATTGTCAGCATGTTGCAAGCTCTTTCAATATTGTAAAATCTGACAACCGTGTGTACATAGCTTTACATGCGAAGGAAAGTGCCGGTCACATACAGCTCGCATGATGTGCATGAATATATAGGCAAGACGCCTTGCTGATTGTATGCTACTATCTATGTTCAGCCAGATCTTTTCATTAGCTTAACATGCATCTCGGAATGAAAAGAAATTGTTGAAAACTTGGGAATCTCATGAATTAATTGTAATGATATATGATCAATCAAAAATTAAATAAAACTTAAAGTAAATATAACGTTCAATACAAAGCATAACTTGTGATACAAAGTCCAACAGGTCACCTAGTTTTTCATAAAAAATACGTTTTTTTTATAAAAAATGTTCATTATTATAATATGTCTTTACACAAATCGCTCCTTTATTGTAACATAGTCATAATTAAAAAAAAGCTCGTTTCGAGAAAAACGCATTTAAAATTTATAGTTTTCACACAAGTCTTAGAAAATTTTTCAGAAAATATCTCCTAAAAAAAGTAGTTTGAATAAATTTTTGGCACAATATAAAAGGTACTACTGTTAACAATTCTGCATTGTTAACTCGAAAAGCTAATTTTTTGGAGATATGAATATGTTGCAATAAAGGAGTGATACGTATTTACGTATAACACTGGTTTACAGTCAAAAAATACCAAGAACGCCACATGCCTAGATAAGTTAATTGGCACCTCCTGAACACGAAAAACGTTATAGTTTTTTTTCCTCAGTACCGTTTTTTAGATAACGGTACTGTCAACTCTGTTTTTGGTGCTTTTTAAAATTATTTGTGCAAAAAATTCTTTAGCCGGTGCGCAGTGCACTTTTTTTTTTAATTTCGGTGGCAGCAAATCAAATTCAACTCAACTTTAATGTAAGAAAAAAGTTTATTAAAATGTCCAAAATTTTAACAATTCATTTTGCAGAGCACGGAGTTGCAATTTATATGCAAGACAATCTTGCTGTTGTATATTATACATTTTTCGAAAGAAAAGGAAACATTTTATTATATAAAGTTTGTTGCTTTTAAAGCGTATTTTGCTACTAAACGATCAAGCCAAGTTTGTCAAATATTACAATAAATGCAGAGATAGTAAAGTTAATTTTTGATGGCGCGAAATTCTTTAAAAGACACTCACTATAGCTAACTGATTTCCACTGTTCGCTTACGAAAATAGAAATGAAATTTACACTGTGTTTGATAAAATTGCTATTATAAGAGTTTGATGGCTTGTAGTGCGATTCTGTAGTTTTTAATGATCCAATAATCGTAAGTTCTTTCGTCATATTTTATCCCTTGCTATAACGATTGTATGCTCCTGTAATATAACGACGGTAAGCAGCTATAGTTTTGTATACCTGATAATGAGATAGAAACAATAACAGCTGATTTCGGTCGACAGCTAATATAATTAAATAATATTGCTGAATAATAAATTTGATACAATATCGTCATAATTATTGTGCAGATAAAATTATCTTAATAAAAGTAACAGAATCGTACTAGAGGCCAAGTTTGACAATCACAAATTCTAGCTAATAAACGAAATTGATGGCATGCCATCAGACGGTGCTACCAGACCCAGTTTGATTGCATAATAGACTGTTTGAAAGACTGTGTTTTAAATATAAAAATATACTTTTTATAATACATAATCTATGTATATAAAAAGAAGTGTACACTCAGATCTCACCACTAACTGGCCAAATGGGTAGACCGATTTCGACCAAAATTTAAAGGTGCGTTGGCGATGAACTGTAGATGGTTTATATGAAGTTTCCACAAAACCGGCTCAGTGGCTTCGGAGATATACCATTTAGATTTTCCTATATATTTTATTATCACTTGAAAAAATACCAAACCATGTATTGTAATGTCTTATCTTATCGGCCTCTTGAGCTGAATCTTTTCAGGTGTTGTTTCGATCGTCATTTTATTTCTACGCTGACCATTCGATTTTTCACTTGCTATATACGATTATTTTATCAAAGGTAACGCCATGAACTGCTCGACCAAAATTTAAAGGAGATTGCAAGCTGAACTATTAACTTAAAACCAATTGTAATGCGATGCACGATGTTAAACAACATCTGCGGGTAGAAGTCCAAGAAATCGAACATCGCGACGATTAACACGACTTCCACGTCGTGTTGTACAAGACATGAAATATGCTGCTTTTAATTCTGAGTACGAAATTGATTGCAATCGACATGGATGTATCGGTATAATGACGTTGAGGTGTCCACATTTTCAGATGGAACCACTGGCCTACGTTGTGCTAACGCAAAGTGAATTAATACAATTTAAATCTCCTTCCGATCCACTTCATTCACTGGCTTTTGGAAGATCACCAAGTTCCAAACATTTTTGGTTCATATTCAACAATACAATTTGACGTTTCAAATGACTTACTTCGGTGTGATAACAATGATGAGAGATAAATATTTTTATGTAACTTTTATGAGCCATAAATCGTGTTCCTGTATCACGTTTGTCTGGTGGATACTTACGAATTTTTCTTAGGAAAGAAAAATTAAAGTATTACGTAAAAATTTTTTTTTTTTTGTGAACCAAGTCCATAATACACAATACGAACAATGGATATTTATTTCATATACTGAAGCTAACAAAAAAGTAAGTTCAGGTTGTTATTATTCTTATCGGACTGATAGTTTGTGAAAATAAGGACAATCACATCTTGAAATATCGCCGTCTATTCGACCAATACGCTGGCAATATACGATTAGCAGTCCTTTTCTGTTATTTTACCGAATCAAAATCTGAGATCATTAGCAATGTACTCTCAAATAGTTTACAAAAACCATGTTTAGTTGACCGAACGTGATGTCATCGATTTGAATTTTCGAATTCAAAGTTAAAACTGCTTGCGAATAGATAATGTAGAAGTTGGTAGCTCTCTTTACTACAGCCCAGTATTTCAACTCGCTAGAATTAGTTAAAGTCAGATCGGTAACCATAATATTATGAAGTATGAACTAACATTTGGCTTCCGGTGAAAAATTTGATGATCAACGTTTAAAAAAAAGAGTACTTAAAGGAAAGTTTAAAGGTGAGGACGTTTTGATACTATGAGTCCTAATGGTTGCGAAAGACATAACATTACGTTTTAAGCATTAAAATTAGACCATTTAGACATGCATATCATGTAAATAAAATTTTAAGACAAAACAACTTTTGCCTGGTCAGCTAGTAGGTTTTTAAAAATGAATAGAAAAATTCAAAATTCGGTGCGTTTTTGTTGAAATAACGCGATTTTTTTCACCCATTTTGGTGCGTTTTGAAATTTCGAAGTTGACAACGCTGCTTAGGTTGCTTCAATATCAAGCCGCCCTTGTATATATTACGAGTATATGCTGCAATAATTAATGCCTGAAGAAAGTTATCATGTACTAAAAAGAAAAGTATCTTAAGGGAAAAATAACGAAAACACAAGTAGCAATAAAAAACACAATTCGTAAAATATTATTATTCTGTATGTAGAAAAGAAAGCAAAAAATAATGCTGGTAGCTATTTACATACATACATATGTACAATATAAATGCACATATTTTAATAAAACAATAAATAAATAATAGTATTTGTATGGAAATAAACAAACACTTAAATTCGTAACACATACAGACATATGTATGTGTGTACTCGTATCTCAAAAATAATATTTATCATAAAAATATACAAACGAACAAAAAATAATTGCGGTTATTAAAAATATTTACACAAACTCAGACTTTCATATATTTTGATACAGTTTTCCACAAATAAATATGTAAAATTATTCGCATCACCGAACACACATGCAAACATACATATATCCTTGCAATAAAAAGTCACAGAAAAATTCATACAAAACACATAACAGCGAGAATTTTAATAATAAGTACAACAACTATTTGGGAGAAGTATAAAATCACATTAAAAATGCCAGATAAGAGTTATAAAAAGCATATTTTATTTGCAACTTTGCCTTAACACGCACACACACACACACTTACACACTTTCATACCCAAACAAACGTTTACACACACAAACCTGCCTAAAAAATATCATAAAAATGTTGAAAACAAAAATTATAAATGGTACATTTTTGTTTTTACCAACAAAAGACCACATTTATAATAAAAATAATAACATATATGTATTAAGCAAAGTAAGAAGAAGAAGAAAAAAACAACCGAAAATATAATAATGTGGCGGCATATAAAAATATGGTAGTATTTCATAAACAATAACTAACTGTCAAACATACCAACTCACATACACAGATAACCAAAAATTCTTTCATTCATTCATAATAAAACAACACTCCCTCACATATGTATGTATGCATGTAAACACACACACACACACACACACACCTTCATCCATTGAGCCGAGTTGGCTTTGCAGAATAACGGTTTGTGGAAAGAATAAGCAAGAAAAAGCTAATAAAAACCATTCATATTAAACTGCAAAAAAAAGCTTAAGGTTTTTTTGTCATGCCTTTGGTTTAATACATATATACACAAACAAAGACACATAAACACGGATAGGAATACATACACGCATATATTCACATTTGTAAGTCGACACAATGAAACATTTTTTGCTTGAATTTTAGACTGGCGGAGAAGAAACAGATTTTTATGATCTTAATGTGATGCCATCAAAGGTTATACAATATGTGAAAGTGTATTGGTGAGTTTTTCGTATTTTTCGTTGCATATTTAACGGCGTATGACAATTGTGCTCCAATATATATTTTTTTCATTATTAAAAGAAGAGTTGTGTAAATTGAGGTGTTAATTACGATACAATCAAAATTTAAAACGTATCTTTGTTAACATTTTTAATCATGATTATAAAGTTCATCATTAATTTCGCCAGTCCATAAAACACAACAAACAGTGATTTCCTGTGGATGTAATAGTGTTTAATCAAAAGCTACTTTTGCTTATGTAATACTATATTGTATAAGCTAATTTTGCTTATATAATACAACCACCTTAATACGGACTGATATAGTACAGCTATTGTCCGGATTAGTGGTCATCCATGTAATCAATCAGATATAAAGCACATTCATAACAAACGGAACGAACTTATTTTCCCAAATTTGTTAGAATTGTATATTCACGCCAACCAAGATACTCGTCAAGACAAATCAAACGAGCTCAAACTCGATGAAGCTGCTTCGTTTAATTACATAGTTCCAATGTACGCGTCTAAACGAATCAAATAAGCTCGATGGAGTTGCCAGCGTTGTCAACTCTGAAATTTCAAAACGCACCAAAATGGAGAAAAAAGCTCGTTATTTCAACGAAAACACACCGAATTTTCAATTTTTCTTTCTATTTTTAAAACCGCTTTTTATATTTTAAAAACTATATTATTTTTATACTAAAAACTAGGTCTGGTACCACCGCCTGATGGCATGCCATCAAATTCGTTCAATAGCTAGAACTCGTGTTAGTCAAAATTGGCCACTAGTTTGATTCTATAACTTTCATTGTATCTTTACAATAATAATAACAAAATTTTATTATTCATCAATATTATTTAATTATGCTTAAAACGGGTTTGCTGTTTGACCTATTTTTAAATAAAAAACATGTTGTTTTTTCTTTTTCCCGACGTTTCGTAGATTTTTTGTCTGCATTTTCAAGGGAGCGTCTATTCATATAAATATAAAAACAATTTTTATAATCTAAATACATATACATATGTGTGATAATTACCTTAATTAATGTTGTTACATCTGAATTTTTAACAAAATTATTTTGATAAGGATTTCAAAACAGAAAATAAAAAATTAAAAATTCAACGTTAATTTAACACAACTCTGTAATTAATGTTAATGTTATCCGTGTCTTCTTTTAAGTTCATCGTTTTGTTTATGTTCTGTTGTATCCGTAAGCTCTCAATTGTAAATCTCTTTTTCGTATTGTTTTCTATGTCCAAAATTTTAACGTTATCAATTTCAGCTGAGTGTCCACTTTGTAGAATGTGTAGTGCAAGTGCTGTTGTTTCTTTTTTTCTTTCTATGTCCATTTTGTGTTCTCCCATTCTAGTTTTTAAGCTTCTTTTTGTGGTGCCAAAATCAAGTTCACTATGGAGATAGAAAATGACAAAAAATTACCCTACCTAGACTCGTTAATATATAGGGAAAACGAGAAATTATGTTTTGATTGGTATTCCAAAGAGATGGCGTCTGGACGGATTATGAACTTCCACACAACACAACCGAAAAGCCAAATAATGAACACGGCAAAAAGTTTTATAAAAAGAGTATTAAGTATCAGCAATGAACGTTTTCATTCAAAAAACACAGAGCTTATTTATAAAATTTTGAGAAAAAATAGTTTTCCAACAAATGTTATTAAATCGCTAGTAAATGACATTCAAAATACAAAAAACAATAAAAACACACAAAATGACAAGACGGCCCTAATAAATAAAAATTCTACAGCGTCACGTACATACCTAATCTGATCAATAACAGAAATCAATACAAATATATGCTTTGCATACAAACCAAACCAAACAATAAATACAATATTCTCAAGAACAAAAACAACAATACAGAAGGAACAAAAAAGTAACGTTGTTTATGAAATTAAATGTAATGGCAAAAACAACGAAAACTGTGATCGCATATATGTATATTGGCACCACAAAAAGAAGCTTAAAAACTAGAATGGGAGAACACAAAATGGACATAGAAAGAAAAAGAGAAACAACAGCACTTGCACAACACATTCTACAAAGTGGACACTCAGCTGATATTGATAACGTTAAAATGTTGGACATAGAAAACAATACGAAAAAGAGATTTACAATTGAAAGCTTACGGATACAACAAAACATAAACAAAACGATGAACTTAAAAGAAGACACGGATAACATTAACATTAATTACAGAGTTGTGTTAAATTAACGTTGAATTTTTAATTATGTATTTTCTGTTTTGAAATCCTTATCAAAATAATTTTGTTAAAAATTCAGATGTAACAACATTAATTAAGGTAATTATCACACATATGTATATGTATTTAGATTATAAAAATTGTTTTTATATTTATATGAATAGACGCTCCCTTGAAAATGTAGACAAAAAATCTACGAAACGTCGGGAAAAAGAAAAAGCAACATATTTCTTATTTAAAAATAGGTCAAACATCAAAAACGTTTTAAGCAACATTTACCAAAAAATTTACCATATAAAAATACAAAAAAATTATTTAATTATATTCGCTGTCGACCGAATAAGCTGTTACTTTTAGCTTTTACAAAGCTACAGCTGCTTACTGTCATTAAAATCGAAGAAATTTACGATTATCTGTTCATTAAAAGTTACAGAATCGCACTACAAGCCATCTAATTCTATTAATAGTCATTCTGTCAAATACAGTGTAAATTTCATTTGCGTTTTCTTAAGCGAACGGCGGCTTGTGTCTTTAAAAGAATTTGGCAGAATTATAACAAATAAAAGATGAAGTTTACCAGAATCAATATTTAATGCAAACGTTTTGGAAAAACTTTATAATTTAATTAATTATATTATCAATTACCAAAACAGTAACGAATTTACACGCTTATTGCTTATGCTTATTTCTCTTTCGAGAATATTTATAATTTAGCAAGATTATCTTACTTTGCGCATAAAATATGGTGCGTTTTTCATATTATAGCTCCGTGTCCTGATTGTGCTCTGCAAAATGACACCTAAAAATATTATTATATTAATAAAAAATTATAAATAGCTTGTTTTCTATATTTCCCAGCTATCTATGTGTCGAAATTTCATAGGAACTACCCTAATCATCAGTAGACTTTGGAAATTTTTGAAAGATACTCCCAAACATTCAACTTTATTATATCGCATTTTTCTTTTTAAATTCTCAGCAATTTATTTGGATTGTTGAGATATAAAATTGAATGTTTGAGAATATCTTTCAAAAATTTCCAAAGTCTACTGATGATTAGGGTAGTTCCTATGAAATGTCGACATATAGATAGCTGGGAAACATAGAAAACAAGCTATTTATAATTTTTTACTTGTATAAATGTTGAAAGCTGAAATAGCGAATAAAAAACCTTATTATTATTATATTAAAACAAAAAGTTCAGTTGAATTTGATTGAGTGCGACCGAAATTTAAAAAGCGCACCGAAAATTTAAAAAAAGCGCACCACGCATCGACTAAAGAATATTTCGCACAAACAATTGTAAGAAGCACCAAAAACGGTGCGAAACGCACCGAGTTGACAACGCTGGGAGTTGCATCGTTTTATTACGGAGTTTCTATGGCCCTCAGTTTCAGCTCCATCATCAACAAGGTAGGAAAAAATTCTGCCCGCGAATTAAATTTTATTTAATTCTCTCGTTTTTAAATTTATATTCCCGAATTTAAAAATGAAATTCGCGAGCAGAATTTTATTTTGTGCTCTTGATTTTTTTCATTCAAATTAAAAAAAACTGATTTAAATCGTTTGCAAGCAGAATAAAAATATTCCCGAAATTAACATAAAATTCTGCTCGGGAATTCAAAAATAAAGTTCGCGTATTTAAAAATAAAATTCGTGAGCAGAATTTTACAAACAATATTTTTTCTTTTAATTTAACTGAGCATAATGAGAGTTCTTTTTGTCTTGCAGCGTTGCCAGGATGATAGTTTAACATAATAATTTTTTTTTCAAATGATTTTTAAATTCGCGAGCAGAATTTAATTCGATGCTTTTTAAATTCTCTCACGAATTTTATCCATAAAAAAGGAAAAAGAACATGATACCCTTTAATAGAAAAGAACATGATACCCTTTAATAGTGTATCAAATTTTTTAGAAAAGAACGTGCTGAACCACTATATGTAGCATAGGTGTAACATTTTTATCAGAAAAGAAAACACCATAAGAGTTATTTTTCGCGCGTACTCTAGACCCCACTATAATATAAATAACAGTAGCAGTTGTGTTAGTAGCAACATTTTTTAATACCAAAATCTACATTAAACGTTGGAAAACTCTGTTTCGTAGTTTTATTACCTCATATTTATGGATGAGGCATCCATGATGGCAATTTTTTAAACTTAAAAAAAACTCAAACATAAAATCAACAATAGTGAAGAAACAAGACAATGGCGGCACTGGCATTATTGAATGAGACAATGTAATTTGGTAAAAAGCCTCATAAAAAATATTACCATTTTCAAGTGGGTCTGAAAAAAGTTTGCCTTGGTACGACGACAGATTGTTGTTGACAAAAAATTGCAAAGAGGGTGTATTACGAAGAAAAAATAAGAAGAAAACATAAAAATTTATGTGCTTACAGATTATTTGGCCGACATTGTTGTTTTTCGTATTTGTGCTACCCCTAAAAACAACAACAACAGCAAATGGAAAAGTATTTTTGTAAAAAAAAAAATGCACATTAAATTATAAAAAAAAAAAACAGAAAATACAAAACATTTGCCAAAAGTAGAAAGAACGGAAAACAGGAAAGAAACAAGAAACGAACATTAGCAGAACTTCTCTGGAAGCATTTTGATACGAGTGCTCCCTGTCTCCATCCCCTTTGGAATTCAAACAACATAAAAAGAATTTTTTTAACTTCAGCGTGTTTTATACTTTTTTCAAGTACATACTAATACTCACACAGGCAAACAACAAAATGTATTTTTATTCACATAAGCTAACAAAAGCAGCAACAGTCGTATTAATTCTCATACCCCCTCCTACACACACACACACACACACACACACACACACACATCAACTCAAACAAACACACTCACAAACTCTTGCATACAAAATTCTTGTCATTATTTTTAACGTTCATTTTTCTTGCTTATGGTTTTATGGCCTAAATAAGCTGTGTGTCTACGTGCAAATGTGTGTGTGTGTGTTTGTGAGTATTAAAACTGTCGTAACTGTTTTTGATTGTTTCTCAAACAAACTCACACTAATACACATATATATAAAACTGTGGCTGCTACAACAACAAGAACTACAAAAATAACTTTTTATTCTGTCGCTTGCTTTTTTATTATATATTCCTTTTTTTTTCTTTTGGATTGTTCGTTGCTAACACTACCCCTTGGAACGAACCACCACCCTCTTTGTAAATTTGGAAATAAAGCAGAGTTTTTTGTTGTTGCTCATCGTATTTGTTTGAAATTGTTTTATTCCTTTTTTTAGGTTTGTTTTTTCTCCCTTAATGTTTTACGGTTTATTTTTTTTTTTGCTAATGTATTTCAGAAGGGTGCAAAATCTTCGTACAAAGTATAAAACAAGTTTTTAGCCAATGTAAAGTAAAAGATTTATTTTTTGTGGAAAATTAACTTTAGAGTGTCTAAATTAGATTTTTATGTAGATTGCCTAAAAATTAAGAAAACAAAACCAAAAAATTCTTATGACGATAGCATAAGGGCCGGGTCACATAGAATCCATAAGTACGTTGTGTTTTTCAACTGACAACTAAGTTGAAATATATCGCTCCACAGTTAAATCTCGTATACATCGCAGAAGAAAATGTAGGAAAGTATCCCCAAACTGGAGCCAATTGAAGAAGGGAATGGATGAACCTTTTCAATGGGGTTGTCAAGACCTTGTAGTGTGCAAGATGTTGGACTAAATTTTGCTAATATGAGCAGTGCCGAAGGTATATACACTGGGCACTGATCGGTTTTAACTAATTTAATTCCAACATTTTAAATGCTGCAATAGAGTTTGTTTTAGTCTTTCGTGTTGTTATTGTTTAAGTTAAACCTCCACGAACACTACTCCCTCTTTCCTTCTCATCATAACCTATTTTCCTAGTTCCAGTACAATGCGCTGCATATGTAGGGGTCATCCCCTGAGTACTGGTCCCAGATAAAAAAAAAATAATAATAATAATCATATATACCAGTAAAAAATTATAAATAGCTTTTTTCTTATGTTTCCCAGCTATCTATATGTCGACATTTCATAGGAACTACCCTCATCATCAGTAGACTTTGGAAATTTTTGAAAGATATTCTCAAACATTCAACTTTATATCCCAACAATGCTGAATGTTTGAGAATATCTTTCAAAAATTTCTAAAGTCTACTGATGATTAGGGTAGTTCCTATGAAATGTCGACATATAGATAGCTGGGAAACATAAGAAACAAGCTATTTATAATTTTTTACTGGTATAAATGTTAGAAGCTTAAATAGCGAATAAAAAACTTAATTGTTTGAATAATAATCATAACTAAAGCAAAGCTTGTTTCGAGAAAAACATATGTAAAATTTTTAGTTTCCATACTTACTGCCTGCTCGACGATATCGAATGAAAACGTATGCGAAAGATAGCTAGTCACTCACATTCGAATCAATTTGGGTTTGTCTATGTCACTATTGTTCGTTCGCATGAACTTATGTATTTTAATTGAATTTTGACACATCGTTCGCATAGAATAAAGTTAGAAAAAACTCAAATCAATTTTCGTTCGCCTAGAGTGCGAATGAACTTATCCTTTCGACATCGGCGAACTGGGTGTAAAAACAAATTGTGTTCGACTTTTTGTGCTGTGTCTGAAACATGAATCAAAAGATTTTAATCAATTAAAATAAAAACGGGTTGAATTTATATCCTTTAACAACGTACGGATTGTGCCAACTTCATAGTTCGTTTACGTTAATTTCAGTTGAAAAAGGAGACGGATAACGTGCGACGGATTCTATGTGCCCCGGCCTTAAGGCAAACGTGTAGGCAGCTAAATACGGGGAAACACTTCCAAGATTGTATAAAGTGATGGTCAGGTCAGGTTAGTTAAGTTCAACATTAGGTTTCCTTCGTCAGACTCCATAAGGCACGTTTACAGGATAATAAAAGTGATATTTAACCACTTATATTATCAAATAAATTTAATTTTTGCAGCTTCAGATCTTTGGATTTTTGTTTTGTAAAAAATTAACTATTAAAAATCTTTTACTTCTCGATATTTCGATAACAATTTGTTATCATCGTCAGGAGAAATTACAACAACATTAATAACATTTTAATTTCTCATAAGTTTGTGTAGGCTGAAGACATCATGTTAAAAAGTGGTCGCCAAATCCTTATTTTCAATCACACCATGGCATAGTTCTTTTCAGTTTACATTGGCAACATCTAGAGCAGATATGCCCAGGCCTATGCGCTTGATGTTCAATTGTGTTTATAAAAAGGCTATGCTATAGGGCTATGCTCTTTAATACACACATACTGCGCTCAGCACTAGCAATGAAATATACACAAACAACTTAGTCTTATATATATTTTTGTCGTTCTTCACTACACAACACTTTCGCATGTTTTGCTGGTAAACATTGACGACAGCGATTATCAGTGTGAATATTGTTTTAATAATTTGCCTTTTACAACAAAAAATATTAAATAAAAGTAGTTTCACTCTTCCATATAGAACTTGTGGGCACCACTGATCTAGAGTATATACACTGCATCCCACATGAATGGGTGCGGTGCTTTAGCAATCCACTTAAGCCTGCTGCTCTCAAGATAAATCATGGAGACAATTTTGTTGTATTTTATATTAAAGGTCTGACAACTGAGAAAAAGAGTGTGAAGAAAGAAAACTCGAAAAAGTTCCGTTAGATTTTATCTGTGCTTGTTTTTGTAATTTGTAAAAAAGTAGTTGTCATTTTTGCATCCCTTGAATAGGTGAAGTAGTTAAATTGTCATTGTACGGTCGTTTGTATCAATTCTAACTAGACAAACCTTTTTGCACGAAACATACTTAATTTTAGCGGTCACAGTCGCTTGGGAAGAAGGGATAAACTTGCCAACATCAGAGCGTTACATAGGTTTTTTTGTTTTTTGTATTATGTATAAATTTTATTTCACAGTACAATTCATTTACAATAGGTTGCCTCAGCGCCTAAAAGGCATTGTTGAGGCGAGTTGGTAAGATTTTAGTTTCCTCTAAATTTTGACAATGTAATAATAATTAGAAAGAAAAATAAAAAAGCGACAATAAAATATTGTATGATATAATTGTATGATATGACAGTAAAAAATTCGATTTTGAAACCATTATAAAAGTTCATTTATATGCTGCAGAATGTGTTGTTTTAAAAGTCTACTTTCTTTTTTCAAAATTTGGAGGCAAGTTATTATACTCACGACTACCCATAAACTCTATTCGCTGTTAGTTGTTTCCAGCCTACAAAAGGCTACCCGTAAATTTCCAATTGAAAATTTATTGCATAATTATTCCTCATGAAATGGATCGTGTGATGTCCAATATTGCGCAAACACTTGAATACATACAATAATAGTTGCATTTTGTAGTTACCAAATATAGGCAAAATTGTTTGGCAATGATCAACATACAAGGATGTGGTTGAATATCTAACCGGAAGCTTGTATACGACTTTTAAAGCTTTGTTTTGCATTCTTTGAAGTGCTTTAAAGTCATTAGTTTTCTTATAACCATATAAAATTGCTAAATAGTTTAACTGGCTTTGTATTAAAGCATTATAAATTGAGCGCTTAGTATCCTTATCAAATTTATTTTTAAATTTATATAAAATTCCGACAGCTTGTGCAATTTTGCCTTTTAGGGATCGTATATGTTCATTCCAAGCGAGATTGCTTTGTAAAATTATGCCCAAGTACTTTATAGAGCTGTCCTCAAAAATTTCCGCACCATCAACAAATACCGAAAAGTCATTGTTGTGGGAGCTAGGCTTAAATCGCAGTAATTTCGTTTTATTTGCATTTAAAACAAGTTTGTTTACTCGAGCAAACTCTGCTATCAAAGCTGCATCGCGCTGTATATAGGCTTTTACGACCGTTTCATGTTTATATGGATAAAACAAACAGATATCATCTGCGTACATGAATATTTTCCCAGTAAGGTACTCCGCATAAAACCGCACGTAATGAGCTTTTGGCACCGCCAATCTGTACAAATTGTTTTCGTTCAGTTAGATAACTTTTTAGTAAGGACAATTTATTTCCACATATACCATAGAATTTTAGCTTTTGCAGCAGTAGATCATGATCTATGAGGTCAAAGGCTTTACTAAAATCATAAAAAATTCCAGCTACGCTACTCTGTTCCTCATCCAAACCTTTGCAAATGAAATTTATAACATTGAGAACTGCTTCCTCAGTTCCACATCCTTTTTTGAAGCCATATTGTAATTCATTGAGCAATTTGTTTCTATTCATGTAAGACGAAATTTGGTTATGTAGGACTCGCTCAAATACATTATCAATAATGCGCCGATATCATTGGCGCAAAATAAAACCTTTTATCTAGCATTGACTGGACTTAATTAATGTTTTGTATTTAGTATTAAGATTTGAATACTTGTTGTTAGTTTACATTGTGAAGATTCAATAAATAAATAAAAGCTAAAAAAAATATTCTTAATTTTGCTTGTATCAGAAAGACATCATCAAAGAAAATGTTTAAGATAATTTATAAGCTGATCGTTATTGTGTTCGACATTTGGTAAATACACGTGAACTTTTTTCTCTCTTCTTAAATGGGATATGAAATAAGGGTGTTTTCAAGACAACCCAAATCTTAAGGAGCATTTTCATTTAAATTGTGTTCTTTTGACCCAAGATATAACCTTAAAAGATTTAATGGTCACTCGCAATCTTTTTTTGGGTGGTAACGAATGGCATGACCTTTTTATTGCCTAGACTCCAAGTAATTCCAAGAAATATGTGTTGTTATAGTAATGAAATAGTTTCACACATATTAAATTGCAATCATTATTATTATTTTTTTTATTGATTGACAGATTTATATGAAGTTACAGTTTTATTTAATTTTTTTGGTTAAAGATAAAACAATAATTTCAATACATTATATACAAGAAAGAGAAGGAAAGGTTCTTTTGATTGTTTTTTAAGAACAAAACAAATACAAACCAAAAATTTCGGACAAAAAGGATATATCCTTTAAAAAGTTCAAGTTCTATGAAACCCTGTAAACATTTTGAATATTACTCTTGACTTATACAGCCATATCACTGATTTCAATTCCATTCGAAAATGGAATTTACAGACATGTTGCTAGTGTTTTAGCTTCCGTCCTGAGCATACGTGTTTTGTTTGCGGGCGATTGTGTGTTTAATTTTCATAATTCCTTTAGTTGGGAGAGAAAAGAATATCTTTTTTCCACTTTCTGCCTCTACTCGGCAACCATATGATGCACAGTCTACCATTTACTTGCCGTGTAGTTATTTATATATATTTTTTTCCATCCCATACCGTTCGTGATGTAATACTTTCATATCCAGATGTCTGTTTTGCACAATCTGCAAAACTATTTATAGTAGCGAAATAACAAAATATAGTTTCATAATTCTTTTAGGTGGGAGAGTATTTTTAATTTCAGGACTGATTGTTTCAAAAACGCTTTCTGATACGAAGGTCTGGGTAACTCCGCAAACATCCACCTGGAACGTCGTTCAGTAATATGTTTGGTTTTTTTATGAAGTTTTTCCTCTTAGTACTGATCCTTAAGCATAGAAACATTGCCGCACAGGGTTCTGACCTGGAAACCGATATCTAACCAAAATTTTTCTGTGTGTAAAGTTAAGTAAACATATTCGTAATTTTACTTGTATCCGAAAGACATCATTTTCTTTAACTTGTTTTGCACAATCTGTCTTTATTGGTTTTAAAAACGAGTGAATTAGTGACAAAATGCAAATAATTTTCTGCTTCTGCTTTAACATTAATTTTGGACAAAACAAAATGTTTGAGATAATTTATGAGATGATCGTTTTTATGTTCATTATTAATTTCTCTTGAATGTTCTTACTATTCGATTCATTACCTTGCAGTGGAGTAGACGTTGGACTAATTTTAGTTAGTCTGAGCATTGCCGAAGCTATATAAACTGAGCACTGATCACTTTTAACTAATTTATTTCCAATATTTTAAATGATGTGATAATCTTTGATTTGGTGTTTCCGTGTTGTTATCCAAAAACATTACTCCCTCTTTGCTTCTCATAACAATCAATTTGCGTAGCTACAGTATAATGCACTGCATATGTAGGGGCATCCCCTGAGTATTGGTCCAAGATAATAGAAAAATTTTAACAAACGCAAATCGCTTAAAATTCAAAAATCTAATACACGATTTAAAAATGCCAAATAGGTGTTCTGACAAATGTATAACGCAACGAGTATTATTTTGCGATTCGAGATTTTCTGGTTCTTGTAAACGCGAATTCAATTCGCATGTATACATTTAAGTGAACTGATTGAGTTTGTTTAAACTAAACTTTCAAAAGAAAAAAAAATTTTTTAATATGTTTTGTTTTTATTTAAGTAAAAATTTAAAAGAATTTTGCCCAATTTCAATTTAAAATATCGAACTAAATAAATATAAATTTGCTAAATTTTTTAAATTTTTGTTGAACTTTTATAATTTTTTAAATTAAAAATTTTTTGGTTTGTACTTATGTACATCGGGCTTTTAGTTCAAGTTGTTCCTTTCTTAAGTTTTTTCTTAAGAAGGATTTTTTTACAATACAAATTTGCTGTGATCAATAATTATTGATTGAAGAAGACAAGAAAAATAATAATCAAATCTTTAGCTGGGGGACAACTAAATAAATATAGTTTAAAAATCTAAAAAACACGCTTCGATATCAAACAAAAAACATTGGCAAAAACCCGGTTATTTATCCATATAACCAGATAATTATCTGTATAAAGTATTTCAAATTTTTTATTTTGAATTCCCGAAATTGTCTTCAGTAATCGCCAATATCCCCCACTTCTCTGAACACAATATGGCAAATTTAATTTTCGCACTAAATCGAATGATCGTTAATAGTTCAGATACACGGTCAAAACACGCACCGGATGTAAAAACTCGTTCCGATTCGGTTAGCGAAGCAGTTACGAGATTTTGGGAATTCCCAAAGTGGATATCAGGAAACGTCAAAATCCCCCCCCCCCCCCCCATTTCCTCAAAAGCAATACGGCAACTTCAATTTTCGTATTAAAGCGCATTTTTTTCATTCATTTATTTATTGAATCTTCAAAATATGAACTAATAATAAGTATTCAAATCTTAATACTAAATATAAAAGTTATTTAAGCCCAGCCACTGCTAGATAAAAAAGTTTCATTTTGCGCGAATAAAATCGGTTACCAACCGGTTTTTTGGGAATTCCCAAAATCGGCCTTGTGAATCGCCAAAATCCCTCCGCTTCCCCGGAAGCAATACGACAACTTCAACTTTTCGCACTAAAGCGGCAACACTGTATATACAATTATATACCTACGAATATAACAATTAGTCATATGGCATAGGTTTCGATTGTTGCAAACACACAAACAAGCATACAAGTGAAACTAATTAATATAAGTGTGTTAAAAAATTTCCCATTTATTGTCAATTTGCTTTCGTTTTATATAACATCCACATACATATATATGTAAACCACATGCTGTGTAATTTTTTTCGAAACAACTCCAGTAAACCGCGCATTCCTTAGAATTTAAATGAATTTAACGTTTCTCAGAACATGGCTTAGTTTTTTAGGTCTTGAAAAAACGAAAAACTATAAAGGTTTTTAGAATGAACTCGTTTTAAAAGATATTATTCATTTCATTCTTGAAATTAAAAATGATTTCATTCCGAAAAACTGTTTAGTTTTTCGTTTTCTAAAGAATTCAAAAACGGATTAATTTTCATTTCCTAGCGTAATTTTTTTTTTCACTTATAATCCTAGACACAAGGTCAAGCTAAACTTTAATTAAATACATTGTTAATTGAACTGTGACGTTGTTATTGAAAAATCCTCGCACATCTAACCACTGAATACGACTACAAATGGAATCGCATACCTAAATATGGATTATTTCTATAATTTTTTTATTCCAAACATGTAAAATAATGGTCATTAGCAAATGTTGAATAAAATCAAATATGTGAAAATTTTGTAAATAATTGTTTAGAACAAGATGCTTAATCTGTGGAAAAGTAAAAATGTTTGATTATATTGGAAATTGAATGAAAGCATACATACAAATGTTGTACAGAGTTTCTATTACACGTAACTAAGAGGTCAAGTCTAAATGTGTTTTTTCTAACAAACATACATAAAAACAAACATGTAAACATATTAGAGCGGGCCAATTTATTTGGAGCCGAAAAACTTGATCAAATCAATTCCTGAAACTTTTCTCTTTACATCTCTTAATCATAAACAGTGAGCTTCGCAGTCAAGGGACTTAACGAATATCGCCAAAATCAGCCATCGAGGCAGTCGAATATTCGCGTACGCGACATTTTTATGAAAAACCCGGCTTAGACTATATCTCGGGTATATATGGACCGATATCGGAAATTTTCATTTTCCATATTTATATAACCTTATTTCATTACCAGAACTGATTTTGAGCACAAAAAAGTGGTTTAAGTTAGCTTACGCGACATTTTCATGAAAAAACCCGGTTTAGGCTATATCTGGGGTATATTTTCATTTTCCATATTTATATAAACTTATTTCATTACCAGAACTGTTTTTGAGCACAAAAAAGTTGTTTAAGTTCACTTACGCGACATTTTCATGAAAAACCCGATTTGGGCATATATGGGCCGGTATATATGGAACGATATCTGAAAATTTTTATTTTTTTTGCCTTTAAATCATCATAGTTGTGTGAAGTTTGAAGCAAAACAAACAATTTTTTTTTTTCAAAAATTGTTATACAAAATTTAAAAAAAAGTGGCTTTTTTCGGAATTTTGGATAAATCTCGGCTATATGTGATATTACTGAATTTTAATAGCAATCATGGATTTGCATTGATGGAGTAAAAGAATGGTGAAAGAAAAAAGTTTCTAAGTTTAATGGTTTTCTCAGAAACGGTATTTCAACAGCGAACAGACCGACATCGCTTAATCGGCTTTTCCATTAATTCTGAATCAGAATATATATACTTTATAGCGTCGCAAATAAGAACTGTAGAAATTACAAACGGAATCACAAACTTATATACACCCTTTATATTTTTGTGAAGGGTATAATAACAAAAAGGTCCTTTAGCTGAAGAAATTTATTGCAAATATTGTAAAAGAATGAACTTTGCAGGGTGTTGGCATGCCAGAGGCGTAGATCAAATAAAAGTAGGACCCAGCATGCTGTTTGGGGTAACTGTTGCCACGATTGCTTGAGCAGAGCTCATGATCACACCTTCTGTGATGATAAATTTGCGATCATATAAGTAGATTTTCCAAAGTTTGTGAATGTTTGCAGGCAAATTTAACTTTAGGCATTAAACCGACGTGCCAAACTTCATCAAAAGTTTGAGAAATGTCAATGAAAAAAGCTGAGCAATATTTCTTATCTTATTTGCTAGTTAAGAAAATATTTTATCTCTTAGCTTGTTTTACATTTTCTATGAAAAATATTGTAATTCTATGATAGAATTTAAAGCCTAAAAAATTGACCCGCTTTAATAAAATGCGTGCGTGTGTGTGTGTGTATCATTTTTGTTTCAGGATTAGAAAAACGGCTATTTAAATGCATAAATGTATAAAATGTTCACATTCATATCACATTAAAGGTTTAAATAGAACGACTTCAATTCTGACACAATTTAAGCGGTCGCACAAAACTAATCACATATACACATGTTTCAATTGCATTGTGGGTATTTTTTTTTTATCCATTTCTATTTTTATTTTATATAAATTTGATGTGTTTAAAAATTGGAAATGCCCTTATTACAAACACATATACATACATACATACTCGTACATGTGTGATCTCACTATGACAAGACAATAGAGGAATTACGTGGGAAATCCTGCGTCCATTGTTTTGATTTTTCATCAAATAGAAAAAGCTGTTTTTTCTGTTACCATTTGAATAATAATTTTTATGAATCACAGTAGCAAAACAAAATGTTTTTTTTTTAGTATTTTTATTACTTTTCAAGGAAGAGCTGCGTAGATACGGATAAATATTGAATTAGTAAACTAACTGCACGGGCAGACCT
This sequence comes from Thecocarcelia acutangulata, assembly GCA_914767995.1. Taxonomy (NCBI): domain Eukaryota; kingdom Metazoa; phylum Arthropoda; class Insecta; order Diptera; family Tachinidae; genus Thecocarcelia; species Thecocarcelia acutangulata. The sequence goes on along the minus strand of OU612094.1, from coordinate 28,672,374 downwards.
CGTTCTATCAAAATTTACTTGTCTGTCCCAGCCCAATAGAAAAAATTAAAAAATAAGTCGTAATAGAAGGCGATAAATTAGAGTAAATAAAAGGCCTTATTGCGATGTCGAACACTATAGTTCGTTAATATTTTGAAGAACATTGCTGCTGCAATGGCTACACATCGAAACTCAATAACGTGGAGGATAAAGGACCTTGTCAACAAAAAGTTTATAAATGGTCTTTAAATCAGTTCTCTGACTCTTAGGGCCATTATTACAACTTAACGATAAAGTTCTTGATAGTTAACCTTAACATTAGTTAAGGTGAACGATAAAGTCACCATTTAATTTTTCCCATTTTTACAACTAAAAGAACAATACGAGGGCGGTTCGGAAACTTCTTAGCCGAGCACAAAAAACGCGCTATAAACAGAACAAAGTTAAGTGTTTTGGAAACTTATATCTCTGCTATGAACACATGTTAAATTTTGTTTCAATCTGGTAAATCCTTCATATAAAAACAGGTGTTCACAAAAGACGCATCCGCGATTTTTTTACAATGGAAAAATTAGAAATGCCTGGTGTCATTAAATATTTACATAAAAAAGGTTTATCGGCACAGGAAATTCATAATGATAAGGTAAATGTGTTAGGTGCAAGTGCTCCTTCATATGCAACAGTAAAAAATTGGGTTGCTGAATTTAAACGTGGTCGTACAAGCATTGAAGATGAACCACGTAGTGGACGTCCAAAAACACCAACAACAACAGAAATTGTATCCAAAGTGCATTATATGGTATTAAATGATCGACGAATAAAAGTGCGTGAAATAGCTAATATCATGGGCATCTCAAATGGTCGAGTCCATTTAATTTTGCATGAAGAACTACAGATGAAAAAGCTTTCTGCAAGATGGGTGCCGCATTTGTTAACACTCGACCAACAACGCATAAGAATGAAAATTTCTCAAGCTTGTTTGGATCGTTGTAAGCGAAATAAAATGGATTTTAAGCGTCGTTTCATAACTGTTGATGAGACATGAATCCACCATTATACGCCAGAGACAAAAAAACTCTATACTCTAAGCAATGAACTGAAGCTGGAGGAAGTGCCCCAGAGAGGGCAAAAACAATTCAATCGGCTGGTAAGGTTATGGCAACGGTTTTTTTGTGACTTCAAAGGTATTTTATTCATTGACTATCTGCAAAAGTGTAAAATAATAAATTCAAAGTACTATTGCAACCTTTTGGATCAATTAAATGTACAAATTCGAGAAAAACGTTCTGGCTTACAACACAAAAAAAATATAATTTTTCATCAAGACAATGCACCAGCGCACAAGAGTGTTTTAACATTGGCTAAAATCAACAAATTAAAGTACGAGTTGCTTGATCACCCACCTCTATTCTCTTGATTTAGCTCCCAGTGACTTTTACCTGTTCCCAAATCTAAAAAAGTTCCTTGCTGACAAGCGTTTTACCTCAAATGAAGATGCAATTACAGTTGTAAATCACTACTTTGAAGACCTTGAGGAAAACTATTTTAATCAAGGGATAGAATTGCTAGAAAAGAATTGGACTAAGTGTATTGAAGTTTCAGGAGATTATATTGAAGAATAAACATATTTTTGAAAAACTAACTATTATCTTTCATTGATAAGCTAAGAAGTTTCCGAACCGCCCTCTCATATGCAGTAGAAAATATGGCAGCTTCAAATGCTTAAAGTTAACTTTGAAATTTACCATGAGAATAAACCTGTTGTTAAGTTATCTGTAACTTTTCAGATTAATGTTTACTTGTAATAACCATAAAAAATTATCTGTAAGATAAAATCCTAATGTTAACTATTCGTCAGTTGTAATAATGGCCATTGAAGGACGAGGTTAAAATCCGATTTCTTGGGACAGGTGACAAAACTATTTTTTCTTGAATGTAAATCGTTAATGAGTGAACTTTTTTAGTTATATACATATGTACAAGATTAACTAGTTGTGAGTTCGAGTCCAACTTCAGTCAAGAAGAAGGATTATGTTTAATTATAACAATAATTGCTGTGAAACAATAAGACCAAAGAAGAACAGAAAAAATAATTGAATACCATTAGCTGGGGGACAACTAGCTGTTTCGTAGTCGCTACACTACTCATCAGCACCCACTGGGGACTCTCACTCGGGATCATGTGAATTTTTTATTTATTTATTTTTTCTTGAATTTACTGTTGATCAAATTTATGTATGTGCACAAAAAAATGAAACTTACTTTTAGGACAAATGCCTTAAAATGTTTTACTTCTGACTATTTTTTATAGCAAATACTTACTTGTATCATACAAAGAGATGATTTTCTTCCTGTTTCCATAACACATGAGGAATTGACACGTCACTTAAATTTGCCACCTGTGTGCGCTTTGCATCCCAAGCACAGGGGTGCTGGTGAGCCATTTTCTAGTTCAGTTCATGGTTTTAACCACTATCGTAACAGGCCAGCACGGCAGTTGCTGATGCTCATCAAAGATCACTTCTTGTGATTTTATTAACAGTTTTATTTCAATATTTTGGTTTTTATTCGACCTCTATTTCTTAATTAAGTAGTATTTCGTTAATTTTAAGGTCCTTTTTGCTTATTTATTTCAATATGTCTGCCAATATTTCGCTTTCCTTCGGATAGCTTCTTCAGGGCAATAATATTTGTTATTGTTTAAATTTTTTTTTTTTATTTTTTTTTAACAATAACAAATATTATTGCCCTGAAGAAGCTATCCGAAGGAAAGCGAAATATTGGCAGACATATTGAAATAAATAAGCAAAAAGGACCTTAAAATTAACGAAATACGACTTAGTTTTATTTCAAATAATGTGGGTGCTTGGCCCGTCCATTTTATAGGCTTTTATTAAAAATTTTAAAAAATGTGAAGAGTCAAACAGCAATTGGAATACATTTATGAAGAGTGCATGTTCTTATATATATTATTTATATGCACATAATATATATGTATATAAAATGACCCCTGTAGTTATTTGTGTAACGTTATTTTTTTTTTTTTTTTTAGTTATAGAAACTGTAAAATGTAAATGCAACCAGTATTAGGGCATTCTTAGGGGTCAACCAATTGGTCAACCTTTTTCTTCTTTTTTGCAATTCTGTTTTATGTTTTAAAGTAAATTTTTTTTTTGTCAGGCCGTCAAAAATAAATGACCTCTTGTCAATGTTTTTGAAAAAAAAAGTTTAACAAAAAAAAACCTAAATTAACAACCCTGCACAAGCACGTTCCCCTAGAACAAACTAATGAATATGAAATAATTTTTCAAACCAAATCAATGCAATTCAAATATACGAGAAAACAGTCTTAAACCAAACACAATTCTATACATTCTCAGGGGTCATGCAAAAGATAATTTTAAGCAAGAAAATCTTTTGTATTTTCCAATTTAACATCCAGCCAACCAAATCCACTACAGGGGTGGCAGCAAACGGCTGACTGTATCACCACTGACTGACTGGCTGGCTGGCTGCATGAATTATCAAGCGGGATGCCAAAAAATAATTCTCTATTCAAGGAATTTAAAAAAGGTGCTAGAAATTGAAATGGCGCTAGAATTTTAAAATTTATTACTTTTTTTTTTGTCAATAATAAAACAATAACAATAACAAAAATTTTTGTCATTAAAATTTGGCCATTTTTATTGAAAATTTTTATATACTCGTACTCACACACTCATACTAGATAAAAATTTGTGAAAATTTTGTTTAATAAAAAGGATTTGGGGTTGTTTATTTAGTAAAAAGGATATTAATTGTTTAAATGACTGCGTCTTGTATGACGGACCTTAGGGGTCGTTGCAGAGTGCTAAACACCCTTCATTTACAGCTTGACCTTTTATGGTCTTCGATTGATTTAGTTTTAGATTTTCTTTTGCATTAATTTTAATATTTAAATTTCATTTCACACTTAATTCGTGCTTATTTTCCATTGTTTAATGCAATTTTTAATTGTTTGACCTTTTTTGTTGTTAAGTGTGTTATTTTATGTTGTGAATGTGTGATCTGGTTTTAACGGACTTTTTTGTGTTGTTTAAATATTTTTAATTTATTACATCATCCCAAAGTAACGGAAAACTAAAAACAAAAATTGTAAAGAATTAAGAAAGTAAAAAGAATAGGAGAAAAAAAAAAATAAGTGAAATCCTTACAAATCCTTGTATGTGGGCAACGAGAAAAGCTTATCAAATATTGTATTGTTTAATGTGTTATAAAAAAATCCATATTTCATACCGCCACCAAGGAATGGCACCACACTTATCCCATCGGATAAGACGAAATGCTTAGGCGTCACACTAGACAGCTAACTGGCATGGAAAGAGAATACATAGGCTAGAGTAGCCAGGGCTACAACAGCCATATGTAAAAAATGTAGTTTAAACAACTAAAAACTACGCTTCGATATTAAATTCATATTTTTCATATATTCATATCATATAAATTTTCATTGACTATTGTTTAAGCTTCTTCTTAATATCAATATCAATATAATCAGATAATTATCTATATAACACCTTCCGAGTTTTCTTTTTAAATTCCCTAAATCGGCTTCAGCAATCGCCAAAATCTCCCACTTCCCCAGAAACAATATGGTAACTTCAATTTTCGCACATACAAGTGAAACTAATATAAGCGTGTTAAAAAAGTACTTGGCTCAACATGGGGCGTACAACCAAAAGCCAATAATTATCTATAAAGTATCAATAAGGTGGAAATCAGTGGACTCCGCAATAGACACAACAGACTGTAAACTGAAAAAGTCAGTCGAACCATGGCATTACTGACCACAGGTGCCATGTGAAGAGCACCAACTAAAACACTTCTTTCACGTTTGAGCTGGATGCCATTTGACTTGGAAGCCAGGCAGATTGCACTAACAACCGCGATCAGACTGAACGCGATAGAAGCATGGGCCCACAGAAAATGGGGACTCGCCAATATACTTGGGATTGGTAGGATCTAGTCCCCGATCTAATTCGCACAATCATCCCTGATTATTGTGCGAATGCATGGCTTTTTCCGGGAGCCAACAGCCCCCCGAGGTGCTGTTGCCTTACAACAAATACCTGTACTGTAAGGTACAGCAAGGTGGTGATGGTTGTACAGGTGAGTTGGTTTAAAAGCTGATACTCATAGTGGACTTCCAACTCATTGAGCCTTGTCTGCCATTGATTGCTGGAAAATTGCTTACAGGGGGTTTTGCCTTAGCGTATTCCTAATCAGGATGGCTTTTTTCGGGGGCCAACAACCCCCGAGGTGCTGTTGCCTTACAACAAATACCTGCACTGTAAGGAACCGGTGGTGATGGTTGTACAGGTGAGTTGGTTTAAGAGCTGATGCTCATAGTGGACTTCCAACTCCTTGAGCCTTGTCTGCCATTGATTGCTGGAAAATTGCATACAGGAGGTTTTGCCTTAGCGTATTCCTAATCAGGACACTCTGTTTTTCGGGTAAAGAGGGAAAGGGGTCCCTCGTTTGTTGCGGCAAACAAAACTCTAGCAAGCCACATGACTTATGTTGCGTTGGCTTCCGAAGCCCTTACCAAGGGTTTAAATTGGCAGAATGGGGATCATCATAGCCCCCAGGTGGTTTTGATTGCAGTTCAACCCGGGCTGATCATGGTTAAGGTGCCAATTTCGGCTGAAACGTTCTGGCTGTGGTTGAAACCCAAAACGCAGGAAGAGGGTGTTAGTGTCCTTGATAATAGTTTGGCGTGGCTTTTTTCGGGGACTAACAACCTCCCGAGGGTCTGTTGCCTTTATAACAGATACCTGTACTGTGAGGAACCAGTGGTGGTGGTTGACGGATGAGTTGGTTTAATGGCTGATGCTGCTAGTGGAATTCGGTCTACCAACTCATTAAGCCTTGTCTTCCATTGATTGCTGGGAAATTGCAAACAGGAGGAATTAGAAGGCCCGAGCTCCTCAACAAGAAGTTGGTTATATAGCTACAAACATACGTCAAAAATTGCTATCTGTGTGAGTATAGCAAGCCACATGGGATGAATCGTAAATAATTCACTTCGTGGAACTGGTCCATCATCAGAAAAGGCCGCAAGGGCAAGTGCTGCTGTAAATCTTTCTCTCAACTGTTGACTACTACATCCCAAACCCATTCCTTTGAAGGAGCTTTGGATACCAAATCGAGGAATATCCATTAGAATCTAGATCCTTCTATGTTTGCACGGATGAACCTAGAAGGGGAGAAAGTGTTGGGGAGGTGGTTCGATAGCATAATTCAACACTAAAATGTCCTTCAGACTTACAGATAGATATAGTGTTCTTCAAGCTGAAATATCGACTATAAATAAACCGACTAGATGGCTGACGTTTATTAAGATATTCGATAGAGATATCATGATAATAACGGACAGCAAGACCACCATCAATGATTGCAATATACAGCAATTCCAGTCAAGTCCAGTGCAATTCACAAACTTTTAACGATTTCAAAAGAGCATAACTTATGTGATTCACTAACTTATTCTTAACACCTTTGGTTGTTTGTTAAAAAAATTTGAAATAATATGGCAGCTTTGTTAAAAATAAAGAAAACCACAAAGAGGAACAGGAAAAAAAAACAAACAAATTTGCAAATAATTCCATGTTTAGGGTAAGTAAAACTATTTATATTTTATTATTTAAAATATTTTTTGATAAATAATATAAGTTCTTCTCACGGCGAACACGTCGACCGACTGTTGGAGTCTTCCGACAAGTCGTATGCCAAATACTGTGAAGTTATTCTAGTAGAACGACATTGTTGTTAAGATAAACACCATAAAAATAATTGGGTAACGCTAATCAGTCAGGCTACAAAAACAGCTGATTTAAAACAAAGACGAATAGTGCTAAAAACTGGTATAGAATCGCGAAAACACCAACGCTAGTGTTAATTTCTCTAAACGAATGTTATTAGCGTTAAAACGGGTTAGTGAATTCCACTACAGGAATGCCGTACATTTTTAAACAAAATGGCGGGATTTTTTAACCTAATCCTAAAATGGGACACGGTAACAGTAACGGCAACAACATCGCTGACGATGTAGCCAAAAAAGGGACAACCAAAATATTTTTTCCCAATAGTTTTTAGGAATAGACAAGTTTAAGTTAATCAAGTTATAACTTAAACAAACTGTAGGGCACGGTGGACAAAAAAAAAAAAACACTTTTAGATAATGAAAACGCGACTCGTTTGCTTCACAATTACCTTGCCACTACAACACAAAGTGGATATCGATCCCTTTTGCGGAAAACGCTTATCAGTGTGCTGGAAAATAATAAAGCTATAAACGATGGAATGTGCCAAAAAAAAAAAAAAAACGGTTCACATATCCCATATACCTTATATCAAGGAATCTGTGGCCGCATATTAATTTTAAGAGAACAAAAGAGCTCTTAAAACTGTCCAAATTTCACTTGAAAGTCACTGTAGCAGTCAACACTAAACTTTGCCCGTTTGGGAATCATGCCAAGAGACTAGGCTTACCCTATGATGACTTCTTCTGTTGTCAAGACGAAGATGAGGAAGAGACGATATTCTTCGCCTCCTCGGAATATATGACTATCTAGGAATATATGCCTATCTAGGCGAATGGAGCTTCAATGGTCTATCAAGTACGGCCCTGGTCAATCTGACCGCGCTAGCCTCCTTCATAATGAGCAGCAGACGGCTAGTATAATAGCATGTAACGCCACACTAATTGGCTTCCCACGTTTCTCCCTACCAACCACTATATCCCTATTTTTCAAGCAAACGTAAAGAGAACGAGTTTGGGAGCCAACTGAGCTGGAGAACCTTTTTTGTTTGCCGGGCAAGAAAGAGTTCGTGTAGAAAGAAAATATATGTTAATTTATTTAATACTTTTATATAGATATTTAAAGATCTCTTAATGTATAATAGGTATATAAACCTAGTTCTAAAGCTATATACATAAATATGAAATTATTTGCATGTTTTACATGAGTATTTTTAACCAGATATCCTTTTGTCTTTTCTTGGGATGTTTTAATATACAGATTTTAAAGAATTATTCACTTTTTCTATTAAGTAAATCGTATTTGTGAGCGCTTTAGGATATTTTTATCTTTAGCTAGAAAAGAAACATTATTATTTTCTTAACTAGGCGTTGACGTTTTGCAAATAACACTGGCGTTTCCAGGAAATTTTTTAAACTGTGTTTTAAACTGCGTTCGAAACTGAGTTTTAAACTGTGTTTAAAAAATTTTAAATTCCAACTAATTTGACTAGATTGTAAAGAATTACATACTTCCATTTATTACGACCAGATTAACAAAGATAACTAGAGCAGAAACGTTTAAAATATTCTTTGTCTTGGAAAAAACAAAATATTGAAATGACAAGCGAGTTGCTCTAGTTTTCATTGTTAGTAAATTGTTTTAGCAATAGCATGAAGGACACAGCAAGGATCACAATTTTAACACGTTTGTTTAGAGTTTATTTTCATATACAATACATATGTATAAGAAAAGAGAAAAAAAAAACAACAATATATGAGGCGACAGGTAAATCCTAAACACATTTTTTAAAGCTCTTTCGCAGATCAACCATAAAACGGTGCGTCGGAAATTGCCGTAAAAATATGTAAATATGCATGTACGTATTTACAAAATATGTGTGTTAATGAATGAGCGCGCCGGTTACTGGAAAAATATTATTATTTTATTTATGTATGTAAATCTTGTCTTATTTTTACTCTTCTGTTTCTTGCAGCAAAATTCTATTGTTCTACTACTACTGCTGCGCTTAAACCAGTATTCGTTTTGTCGCTGGTGGAAAGATGTTTTTTTTTCACTTTTTCAGATTTCATTTTCAACTCTTGGTTTTATGATGCCAATGCTGCGTTTTACCATATCCTCTTCATTATCCTTGACCATAATTAGTCTGGCTGTGCAGCAAACTAAACAAAGCGTCCATACGAATTACACGTTCTAGTTACAATTATTTAAGCGTTTTAGTTTTTTGTTTGCATACAAAATTTTAAACGTTTATTTTTTCAAACCGTTTTTTTTTTTCTTTGCCGTCCTGTAGAATTTTTTGCTTCTCAGGAAACATTTTTTGTAGCTCAAAAATGTTTAACCCTTTCATTTGGTTGAAATAGTACTGAGTGTCCTTGCACATGCGCAAATTTCTTCAAACAAAGCAGCGGTGTGAGCACGTTTTTTCCAAAATTCTTTTATTATTTTTGTTTTCCCGTTTATGACGGTTTTTATGAGAGAAAATCTGAAATAAAAAAAAGTCAGACGTTTGTTCTGTTATTGATCGGTTGGTTTACCAAATATAGTTCAGTTTGAAGTAAAAGTAAAATAATATTTTAACCCTTTTAGAAATTTTACGAAAAAACTTGTTTAAGGATCACATTCATAAAAAATATTTTTTGTTTACTACAGGTTTGACAAATTTCTATGCATAGTGTGTGAAATAAACCTTTAATGAGAAAAAAAAATTATGAATATGGCCGAAAATGTTTGTTGAATATCCCTAAAAATATGGTTTGCATATCTTTTTCTAAGAATAATTTTAAGAAAATTATTCTAATTTTTTCAAGACAAATCTTGGCTGCCCATTCTAGCCTAGACACTATACGAAGAAATGTTTATAGTTTGAAAAAATAAAAACACGCTTTCAAATTTTTTCTTCACTTTTGTTTAAGCTTCTTCTTAAATTATCCATATAACCAGGTAGTTATCCGTATAACGCGTACCGAGTTTTTGTTGGAATTCCCAAAATCGTCTTCAGGAATCGCCAAAATCTCCCGTCCCAGGAAACAATATGACAACTTCAATTTTCGCACTAAATCGAATCACCGATAATAAGTCAGAAATACGTTTCCCGGCCAAAACGCGCCCCGAATATGAAAAACCAGTTCCAAAGCGGTTATCAAAGTGGTTATGAATTTTTGTTTGGGAATTCCCAAAATTGGTTTGGATAATTAAGCGAAGAAAATTGAGGCGAAACTTTATTTTAGACATTCAAATTTATTTATTTTATTTATTTATTTATTTATTCAATCAAAACAATAAGCCCATTGGGCCAAATTTTCAGGCAATTATCCAAAATAGGTATTTAAACGCAAGTTAATTATGCATAAAGTTTTGTGGGCAATAACAGAAAGGAAAGGAGCAAAGGTAAATAAATGTGAGAGGTATTTATGCGGGGAACATTATCCGTGAATTACTATATTGACTGTTCCACACGAAAACAAGTTGCTTTGTTTGCAGGTATCATCAATCATTGATCAGGTACATCCTGCGAGGGCGGCATACAACTGCTTAGTGCAACATTGCAAACTGAATAATTATTTAAAACAATATGAACAAACATATAACGTGGATATGTGTTTAAATGTTTTTATTTTATATGGTAAATTTATGTAGGATCAATATTTGTTAACACACACATATATACAAATGTACATATGTATGTAGTTGTATGCTTATACTATAGGCATATAACTGTATAAGCAAACATGTCAACCAGTGGTATAAAATTTGCCTGTGTGTGGCTACATCCTTTATTATAATTATATAAACATTTGTATATTTATACATAAATGAACTAATTATAAATTTATGATATTTTATACATAATTATAAATTAGTATGTTTGTGTTTTTTAAGTTTCCAAAGGTAAATTTTGCTATAAATTAAAATTATATACACATTTACGTATGTATGTATGTTTGTACAAATATTTCAAACGACATAACCTCAATTGAGTTTACAATGTTTCTTTTTTAATAAAAAAAATTTTAATTTACATTTCGTTTGGAAACAATATAATACTAAAGAATTTACTTTAAAAGGACCTCAAACATAATTCTTGTCCATAGTTAAAATATGTATTATAGTTATATAAAGAATAATAATGACACTAAATCAACTTTTTCTGCAAAAAGTGCTTCTTTGTAAGCAGATATTATTGCCTTGCCCTGTTTATTTTGAAGGAAATAAAAAAGTTATTGATGAATAAATAAATACTTTTTGAAAAAACAACTGAGTTTATTATTCACTAAGCTAGCATCTAAAATTGATACAAATCAAAAAATTAAAAACAGCTTGTTTTTTTGTTTCCTATCTGTCTATTTGGCGACATTTCATAGGAGCTACCCTTATCATCAATACATTTGGAAACTTTTGAAAGATATTGCCTAACATTCAACTTTATATCCCAATAATCTAAATAAATTATTGAGAATTTCAAAATTTTGTGTTACTTGCATACTATCTTGCAGATAGCATGCAAGGTAGTAACACAAAGTAGCCCTATTATTTGTGTGAATAAGACAGCAAAGCAGAAGTGGTACATGAGAACTTCTGAATAATATTGGTGCATGATAGTGTACTTTATTCAATTGAATTGTTTTAAAACTCATTTAAATTGCATTACAAATCAAAAAATATATACAGCTTATTTTTTTACATTTCCTAGCTTCTATATGTAGACATTTCATAGGTGCTAACCTAATTAGCACTATACCTGGAAGTTTTTGAAAAATATTTTCAAACATATAACTCTAGACGCCATTATTCGAAATAAACCAAATGAAAATTTAAAAAGAAAAATTTTATAAAAACTGACCTAAAACACTAAGGGTATTTTCGTGCTGTATGGACCCTAACAAAACAGACTTGGTACATGAGAACCTTTAAATAAGATTGGTGTATTACATTATACTCTATTTAATTGAATTGTTATAAAATTTATTTTAATTACATAACAAATACAAAAATATATACAGCTTATTTTTTATTTTTCCTAGCTTTCTATGTGTCGACATTTCATAGGCGTTAACCTAATCAGCAATATACTTAGAAATATTTGAAAAATATTTTTAAACATTTAACTCTGTTTCAAATAAAGTATTAAGAATTTTAAAAGAAATATGTTGTAAAAATATTTTTCTAAAGCCAAAAATAGCATTTCTTTTTCTTTTCTCAAATTTTTACTGTTCTGATAATTAGGCTATGAAATGCTGACACATACACAGCTAGGAAACACAACAAACAAACTGTATATATTTTTCGATTAATATAAATATTAGCAGCTAATAAAATATATAATAATAAACGTAAAAAATAATCTTACGCGAGTAATCTAGTAGAAGTAAAATCAATAAATCAAATAAGCAAATTATATATGTATAATATATAATTTGCTTATTATAATATATATACGAGTATGTGTAATTGTTTATATACTTTTGCTTATTTGTGTATCTAAATTCATAATTAATTTTCACATATGAATTGTTTAAAAGTGTATAAGTTTGTATGTGCTTGAACTTAACGTTGTCCTTAGAGATTAAACAGGACTAACAAACTACTAAATTTGAAGTTTTTCAAAAATAATGACGACTATAATGAATAATTATATAAAATAAAGTGTATGCATATTCTTACTTACATACATATGTATATAAGCGCAAATCAATAAATAATACGAAATTTTATTGAATATTTTTAAGTGTAAAAAATTAAAAAAACCTTTTTGGTAATTAGGACCAGCACTCAAGGGATGACTCCTAAATACAGTGTGTGGAAAGTAGGAAAACTGGTTAAGGTAAGGACTGTGAACAGTTTGTAGAACATAAAACATAAATTCGAGTTACAGTACTGCAATACATTTACCAGTAGTGAAAGAGGGTGATGGGGTGATAACCAAGCATATTAATCGAGTCACATTTCATTCGCATCAATAGCTGCTATATCCGTGCTGGTGATTAAAACCACGGGGATGAACTAGTAAGCAACTCACACCGGTGGAAATTTCTAGTACATGATCATAACAAAAACTTAAAGTTAAATTAAAGCAAAAGGTTGTATTAAATATCATGTGGTGCCACCGAAATTTAAAAAACGCACCGAAAATTAAAAAAAGCGCACTGCACACCGACAACAAATTTTAAAAAGCACCAAAAAAACGCTGCGAAACGTATCGTGTTGACAACGCTGCTAATTACCGCAAAAATGAGTAATATATAATTTGCAGCTAAAGACCGTGTCAGATAAAACTTTTGCTTCGCTTTGCGCTGCAAATTCTCTTTAACAACTAAAGCTACGTACACACGGTTGTCAGATCTTACAATATTGCCAGTAAAATTGTCTGAAAATGTATTACAAGCGCATGAACTGCCAATTTTTAACTTACAACGTTGTCAGAAAAACCATTGTCAATCAATTGCAAGACGACAATGTTGTCAGGCATCTGACAATCGTGAAAACACTCTTCGTTGGCATTGCCATTTAATTTTCTGGTATTGTAAGCTCAGTTTTAATTGTCAGATGTATAAAATTAATGCACCTGACAATGACATCATTGTCAGAAAAAAGTTTGATGGGCAACACTGCCAAACAGATCGTTGTTGATATACATAAGTGGCAATGCCTTACAACATGTCTGGCAATTTTTTTCATCTAACAATTTGAAGTCAGATGAATTATTTGTCAGACCAATGAAAATGTAAGATTTTCTTACGATCGTCTGAACACACAATTTACTTCTGCGGGACAATTTTTCATTGCCACTACATTGTCAGCATGTTGCCAGATCTTACAATATTGTAACAACTGACAACCGTGTGTACATAGCTTAAGATAAAATATACATACTTACATGAAATATATCACATAAAGTGCTTTTAATGAAACGTGCAGCGAAAAGTTCTGCAACTGTCATCTTTTTATGCGTTGAAATTTTTACTAATAGCACTAAAGCAGTGATACCCAAAAGTTCTATATGGAAGAGTAAACACCAATACATTTAAGGAAAAACTACTTTTATTTAATATTTTTTGTTGTAAAAAGCAAAACAATTTACAAAAACAAAATTCACACTGATAATCGCTGTCGTTAACGTTTACCAGCAAAAGATGCGAAAGTGTTGTAGCTTTGCTCTTGTGTGTGTGCGGTGAAGAACGAAAAAAAATGCAAGGCGAAGTTGTTTGTGTATTTTTCATTGCTAGTGCTGAGCGCAGTATTTGTGTATTATAGCTAAGCGCATTTACAAAAACAATTGAGTATCAAGCGCATAGGCCTGGGCATGTTTGCTCTAAAGCTTTATGCACTAAGAAAATAATTAGTACCAATTTTAGTAGTTCGTCCAATAATATTTCTAACTTCTATTATCATAAGAAATAATTAAATATAAAAATTAACAACCATTTTTTTTAGATAAATAAACAAATCGTGAGCGTTGGCAAAGTTTTTATTGAGACATCCATGTTTTTCTTCTGTTAAAGTGTTCAACGTCACGCAAAACGACAAAGTGTTATCTTACGCGGCCTTAATTTTACTGTCAACATTGGGTTTTCAATTCCAAAGAGTTCAAGCCGCTCTATTTAGGTTGCTCTCAGACATTTTTAATGCACATGAGGATTTTTACGCTGAACGTGCCAATTTAGGTTGCGCTGCTAGTTGTGAAGAAAGGGCACTGTAGCAAAACGATGACCGAATATTTGCTAAATTGAATAAAATAAAGAATAGAGCCTTTTGAGTCCCATAACCGAAAGAAAAATCATGTCGTACGGGCACATAAAAAAAGAACCAGAGTGTCTATTTTGCTCCGTTGAGTAATTATGGCTTTAATTTCCAATAACAACATACACACTGTATCTAATTCTTTTAAATGCTATCAAACTAACACCTCATTTTGATTTGCATTTTTCAAAAATGTTAAATGTGTATAATTAATATTTAATAAATTTATTAGATATAGAAAAAGCAAATATTTAAGTTGTATTAATTAGAAATATTTCATATATATTGATATAATGAAAACTATTATATAAAAAAATAACTTTTGGTCAAATTGTTTATTTTAAAGTATTTCAATAGGAAAATAAAAGCAAAATTATGAAGTTGTATTTTGGATTGCAGTTCACGCAAATGTAACTTAATTTTAAACATATTAAATAAATTGATTGATTGCTATCAGAGGTGGCCATACATACTCGTATACAATTATCATTATACGCTTATAGTCTTTTTACACTGATTTTCCTGTTGGAACGTCCATTGAAGCGGCATTTACCACTCGGCATAAGGCATCATGATTTCTCTTAAAATAGTTGTATATAATTTTGCATCCATTACGTCCTGTATGCGATATAAAGGTCCTACACCATAGTAAGAGAAACATCCCCTTACCATTATACTGCCCCCTCCATGTTTAACGGTTTTAATTGTATACTGAGGAATAAATTCTTTATTTTTGGGCCTCCGAACTTGAAGAGAACTCCGATCCGAGTTAAACAAATTTACTTTGGTCTCATCCGACCACAAAATATTACGCCATTTAGATGCGGGCCAATTTATGTGTTCCTTTGCGAACTCAAGTCTTTGTTTAATGTTGCGCTTTGATAGAAAAGGTACTTTAGGGGCACTTCTTGCTTGTAAATCATTTTTAAGGAGCATATGCCGTATTGTAGAAGAATCCATATCAAGTTGGTACTGCTTTTTAATGGCGGATGAAATCACAAATGGGTCCCGTTTTACGTGACGTATTATTTTTCGTTTTAGAGTCTCAGATATTTTAGATTTTCTTCCTCTTGTTTCTTCCGTTGTTTCTTTAACAATTTTTTTAAATTATATTTTGCAGATTTTACATATTAACAACAATTTTTTCAACTCAATAATTTTTGCTTTTAAGTGAAAAAGTTATTTCTACTTTATAATTTGAATTATAAATCCGGCAAAAAATCATCTTCACAGGAAATTTGAAAAAAATAGTGCAGTTTTTTTATCAATATGGCATCTATTTTTTTCTGTGTAAGTGCCGATCAATGTTTAGACCTAAATACTTGATTTCATTTGCTTTAGGTATTTTGACTCCATTTAAGTACACAGGTGGACAATATCCATTTTTTAGTGCAAAAGTAACGTGGGCAGATTTATCTGCAGTTACTTTAATATTTCATTTATTTAACCAATAGCCAAGTCAAGCTGCGATTGAATAATAAGTGAGAAGTGTCAAAAAAAAATTCAAAAAAATGTTTGCTTAAAAGTGACGTTTGTAGCTTAAAACTAGAACTAGCCATTGCGGTCATACGTCAGTATGTAGAGTTTTTATTTTCCCGTTTTTCACATCCCGGGAAAGTGGGAATTGTTTTATAGTTTACCGGGATCCCAGGATCCCGCTTTAATGTATTAGGCATTTACAAAAATTTTATTAGAAAGCTTAATTTTGCAACAATAGTACACAATTTACTTTTATTTAGAACCGAGTTCAATGTAAGCTGAGTTGTTCTTATTTTAAGCGGTATTTGTTCCTGAGATACGCGGTCATATACTTCTAAAGGGTGTTTTTTTAAGCCCGATAGAACTTGAAATTGTAAAAAATAACACAAAAAATTAAATTGTAATCAAAATTTTTTTTTATTCGAAAGATCAATACGTGACATTAACATTTGAAAATGATTTCGGGCATATGGGCACCGCGGCTGTTCTTGACGAAGCGCATTCTGGACGTCCAATTTTGGGCCACTTTTTCGAGCACTGCTGGCCGTATGTCACGAACAACACGAACAATGCTGGCCTCCAAGGCGTCAATTGTTGCTGGTTTATCAGCATAAACCAGTGACTTCACGTAGCCCCACAGGAAATAATCGAGAGGTGTCAAATCGCACGACCTTGGAGGCCAATTGACAGGTCCATTTCTCGAAATCAACTTATCGCCAAATTTTGATTTCAGTAAGTCGATGGTTGCGTTCGCCGTATGGCACGTAGCGCCATCCTGTTGAAACCACATCTCCTCCGGATCAATGTCATCCATATTTTCAAACAAAAAATCATTGATCATGGTGCGGTAACGATCTCCATTGACCGTAACGCGAGCTCCGGCCTCATTTTTGAAGAAATAAGGTCCGATGATGCCACCAGCATGAAAACCGCACCAAACAGTGCATTTTTCTGGATGTAATGGAGTCTGTAGGGTCTCTTGTGGATTGGTCTCACTCCATATACGGCAATTTTGCTTATTAACAAACCCGTTAAGCCAAAAATGCGCCTCATCGCTGAACACAATTTTTCGTCTATAAGTTGCGCGAATCGACGACTGATTTTCAAAGTAAATTTGGATAATTTCGTAGCGTTGTTCAAGCGTGAGTCTATTCATGATGATTTGTCAGAGTATACTGAAACAAATAAAAAAAATGTTTCATCAAAATTTAATTTTTTGTGTTACTTTTTACAATTTAAAGTTCTATCTAGCTTAAAAAAACACCCTATATCTCCCAAGACTTTTTGTGCCAATATTTCAAATGCCGCAATAAGCCGCTGGTAAATACTTCCTTCTTTACATGATACTGTTTTTGCACCACATAGGGAGTATATCGCAGTATATCTACTGAAAGTAGATGTTTTCTTAAAAAAAACGTCCCCACGATTGAGTTTTCCATCTTAAGAATTGCATTTATTTTTATTAGCAACAAAAAATTTACGTTTCAATTAATTACCTCAAAACATAAATTTTGTATTATAACATGTTTTTAAATGTAAATTTGTTAAATTTGGAAAAACACCTGTTTTCTTTGCATAATGGTGACAATTATTTTTTTTGTATTACGTTTGAAACAAATAACAAACTAGAAGCAGCATTCTTTCTACATGCAGATTTGCCAATAATTTTTATATTATTTCCCGCGATCCCGCAAAATAAAATCCCGGGAAAGCGGGAAATTTTAAAATGAGAATTCCCGAGATTTCTCGATGCGATAATTCCCGGCACAGAACTCTAGTCAGAAGTCATTTTAAATTATGATACCAGAAGATTGTCTTTCGAATTAAAAACATTTTATGCCATTTCAAAATTCTATACCTCCATAAAAACACCCTTTATGTACACATACATTCATACTTGTGTGTATGAGGTTTTGTCATGTCATTTTTGCTTTCAAATAAAACTATATATATCGCTCCTTTATTGCAACATGGTCATATCTCAAAAAATTAGCTTTTAGAGTTAACAATACAGCATTTTTATTAACAGTACTACCTTTTATATGTTGTCAAAAATTTATTAAAATTACTTTTAAATTCACTTACTTACTTTTAATTTGCTTCCTAAAGGCTAATATTGAGTTCATTATTTCGTGCGAAATTCTTTCAAATTGCATACAAAAGTGTTTAGTATGAAATATCTGCGAAATAAGTTTAGAAATGTAGTACTGAGTTTTTAAAGCGAAAAACACACAATATGTATCTGCAACATGTTTTCATTTAAAATTGTTTCTGGGAATATTTGTTTTTTCAGCTGCGAAATAACATAAGCAAAGCTTTTTTCACACGAAGTACAAACATGTATACTTAAAATTAAAAAAGAAACATGAAGAAGAGAAAAAATAGACAACACTGAGTACATCTCAATTTTTCCGTACGAAATAAGTAATGTTGCTGAAAATTTTTCGCACTTTCAATCTCAATACTAGGCTTAAGGAAGCAATTTAAAAATAACTTCGTTCGTTCGCACAATTACATATAAAATAGTAAAAAAATTTTGAATGTTATTTTTGTTTTAAATTGTGCGAACGAACGAACAGCTTCGATATCCGGGAATTGGCAGGAAATGTCGGGAATTGGCTGGCAAACATAGAAATCAAACTTTTTATAAATTTTTTATTGGTATCATTTCTTTTTATTTCGTCCAGATTGGATTTTTTCTTATAAAAAAATGTTGAATGCACATCTTAAAGGCTTAAAAATGCTTCGCTTAAAGTTGTTAACAAACCGATAGTGGTATTGCAGGTTGTAAATCATCAGGCATACTCGTACTTGTATATTTGTAAGTGTAAAAAGTTATAATCCTGCAATAACTCATGTACTCATTTTAAATCCTGCTCATTTCGAATACAATTGAAGGCCGTTTAAAGGCCTTCAAATATTGAATTGTTTTTGTAAACATGGCTTAGTCTCACATACACGCACGCGCGCGAACAAACACAAAGGCATAAGTTGTTGACCTGACCATTGCTATTCAAATTAAACACATACATATGTATATAGCTAAGAATGTAAATTTTAGCGGGAAATTTTAACGGCTGAAAGGATTGCCGTGATGCTTCCTTTTCTTAATAATTTAATTCAGGTATTTTTGCGTATGCGTTTTTTCTGCGAAGCACAGGACGTAGGAAAAAACTGCAAAAAATATCTAAAAACGGATAACAAAACAAGCCCGATCCAGCGCATAAGAGATATGCTCTAGATTAACTAGCTTGATCATTGTAAACTAAATATTTATGACTCTACAACCTTCAAATATGAAAAAACAATGTCCTTCTCAGTCCAATATTAAGCGTAGAATGGCGTGCAAAATGTGACAAATTATTTGAATTTTTTTTAAGGTGAATTTCAACTTCGGCATTGTAAAGTGTTATGACCCCGATTAAAAGAGCAGAAAATCTCGTTAGCTTGGCTTAAAATATATGAAATTTACATGAAATTGTGTAAATCCTGAACATGAGTTTTAAGAAAGAAAAAAAAGTAGGCGTTGCCGGTAAAAAAAAAAGGAAATTGAATTTGCATTACTATAAAGATAAATTTGAAGAATTGCTTTGTGTCTTTGGCCTGTCCGTAATTTGTTTATTGTCTGGGAAATTAACTTTATCTTTGTTTTAATGGTTTAACGGTTTCTTAACATAAGGTTTTTACAACAAAAATCATTTTTGATCTTTATTAGCAACAGTCTCTTAATAAAAAGTTAACAGCAAAAAATAATTCAAGGTTATTTTATTTTGACTATTTTGGGCACATTTATTTCTCTGATTGCTTAGACTTTAGAGTTTAGGCTGACGTGTCAAAACAAAGACTTTTTACAGTTCTATCGCAGTAGGTATATCGAAATTCTTATGGGGCATGTTCTGACACTCGCATCTCCCATGACTTTTGCGACTAAGACTTGGACTCGCAAGAAAGGTGTTCTGTTAATCGCAATCGCCAGACTCTTAAAGTTACTCCATCGTGTGTTTGAGAGATTACAGTAGGGTTTACAACTCTATTGACTCACAGGAACATCATCGCATTGTTGGGTGTGTTACACTATTACAAGGGATTTTACTTTGATTATATTAAAAATCTCGCTCTCGAAACCCGAGACTTTTCACGTAGGCCTGATATTTTCGTTATGGCTTTACTAGCAACTTCCACAACGCATTACAGTCGCACGGTCCGTCTACATAAACTACCCGAAGATGCATTTCATTTACAATGTATAGGATGGCGCAGAACTATCCTTATGGTTTGAATCAGTGGTGCCCAAAAGTTCTATATGGAAGAGTAAACACCAATACATTTAAGGAAAAACTATTTTTATTTATTATTTTTTGTTGTAAAAAGCAAAACATTTACAAAAACAAAATTCACACTGATAATCACTGTCGTCAATGTTTATATATAAAGCTAAGCTATAGCTAAGCGCTTTACAAAAACAATTGAGCATCAAGCGCATAGGCGTGGGTACACTTGGTTTGAGTGGTCAATAAATTCTTTAGTTTATCTATATTTTTTATTTTTATTTCAGAATTTTGTGAAGAAGACTTAAAAAAGTTTAAAATGGAATACTACAGAGCAGCGATTAAAAATTTTTGTATTTTAATGGGAAAAGTTGTTATTGTCGTTTTTTTTTAATATGAGTACTGACCTTCAGCACCAGCAATAAACCGCCTGGTTGCAAATTTTCGACAACATGGTACAGTAAGACACCTTTCATGTACCGAAAGACCACGTACGATCTACGCGGAAGAAAATATCCAACACTTTGCGAAGCAGTAACAAAAAGATGTTCGGCGCAACTGGGGCTAGCACTGACATCCGTTCAGAGGGTTTGGCCACATTGCATATGTTTCCGTATAACGTCTTAATTATGGCATTTCATTCCGAACATAAAGATAGTTTTGCACCACCCTGTAGTAGGATTCAAAACAAAAGGGTCACAAACAATTTTTTTTAATAATAGTTTAAAAAAACTAATAAACACGCTTCGATATCAAACTAATTATACATATAACCAGATAATTATCGGTATAACGCATTCATTCATTTATTATTTATTTATTTGGAATACCTAAAATCGGCTTCAGTAATCGCCAATTTCCCGGAAACAATATATCATGAATGGCCGTTTATAGTTCTTATGCATGTTCCACGGCAAAAACGCTTACCAAATATGAAAAATTGGTTCCAAACAAGTCAGCGAACTGGTTCCGAACTTTTTTGGGAAGGTTTCGTGAATTCCCAAATTCCCCAATTTCCCCATTGTGTATAAAGTTTTATATACCTATATATGTAATAATCACTCATATGGCATGTTTTACGAATGTAGCAAACATACAAGTGAAACTAATATAAGCGTGTTAAAAAAGAAAAGGCACACACAAAATGTGGTCAATTTTGCGTCGTTGCTTGGGTCCCCCCATTCATACCAAACTCAAAAAACGTTTTGCGATACTTGAATCATCTCTAAATCATCTGCCGATATAATTTTTGTCCGTATAACGCGTTCCGAGTTTATTTATTTTTTTGGAATACCCAAAATCGGCTCAGTAATCGCCAAAATCCCCTACTTTCCCGGAAACAATATATATTGCTCAGATGCATGTTCCACGGCAAAAACGCTTACCAAATATGAAAAACTAGTTCCAAACGGGTTAGCGAACTGGTTCTGAACTTTTTTTGGAAGGCTTTGTGAATCCCCAAAATCCCCCACTTCTCCGGAAGCAATACAGCAACTCTAATTTTCGCACTAAAACAGCAACACTTTGTATACAGTTTTATATATGTCATAATCACTTATGTGGCATGATTTTCGAGTGTTGCAAACATACAAGTGAAACTAATATAAGCGTGTTAAAAAAAGAAAAGACCCACACAAAATGTGGTCAATTTTGCGTCGTTGCTTGGGTCTCCCCATTCATACAAAATTCAAAAAAACGTTTTGCGATCCTTGAATCATCTCTAAATCATCTGCCGATATAATTTTTTAACTCAAAATTGTCGCAGTTAATTAAGATAAAATGAAAATTTTAATCCCCTAGTGCATACACTACTTGAAAACCACTCAAAATCTTTGTCAGATTGTTATCATTGATGGCCTTTAACCTCAAAAACATCTTGTTAAGATAAGAATAGCTTAAGACTGTCCGTCCGTTACAAAAAAAAAGAAAAAAGTGAAAGCATGCAAATCTTTTTTTATATTTTAGAATCATGTTTTACGCTTGTGTGCATCTTTTCTGTTTGTCGGTTGTTTTGTTAAGAAATTTTCACAACGTTTTGTAATCTTTGTTGTTGTTGTTGAACATACAATATTTTGTTTGGAAATGTGATTTAAATGTTTCCTAATTTGTTTATCATTGTTAGAATAGTTATGTGTTGTAACTTTATAAATTTGTTTAAAATATTTTGATATGGCGCACTTTTTAAAACAAATATCTGAATTCTTCAGAGCACTTAAGTGTCATCATGAATACATCTTGAATATTAAGCCGATTTGTTGATTTTGAAAGGCGAATGGACAATGTTTTCTGTTTTCTTTTTTGTCTTTCTAAAAAGAACTGCAAGGATTTCTAAATATGTAAACATCTTTTTCTTTTGCTAAGGTTTTTTATGAGTTTTGTGTATAAAAAACTCTATGAAACTAAAATAGAAGGTGCTGCAAAAATTATGTGCCTATCGGAAAATGTTATAACTTTTGCATATGAACAGTAAATGATAGTTCCGCTTTGATATATATGTACATATGTAGATAGAAAATCAAAAGTCATTGCCGGCCACTAATACACTTCCATCTCTGTCATTGCGTGAACAAGCGGAACTATTGCATATGTCCCATCCAACCATTCGAGTATAACTCACGAAATTGGATGGGATCACGGGGTATTAGGTTCAACGCCTGCCAAAGTCTCTGGATGGGCAAAACTATCAAAACACTGCGTCTAAAAAAAGCCTTTAATCTGCTCAATAATGCCGTATGATGTGATGTTTACAATGGAGGTGTCATCAACACTTACAGCGACTACGATGAACGGCGAGCAGCACAACAGAGCAATGCTTCGGGACTTTCTTCCTTTTTAATTATCATTATCTATACTAATATATAAAGAGGAAATATTTGTAAGGTTCCGCTGGAACTACTGGTTCGATTTAAAAAAAATTTTTCAACAAAGTGTAGAGTGAAGCCTGCTGACGGACGTAGGCTAAACATTCATTAAAGTTATTAGGGTAGAATCAAGTGACGGTAAACCGCCTAAATTTAAATATAGGCAGGTTGATTTATTACGGTTTGCCAACCGAAGCAATATATATACACATTTTTGACCACATAATAAATAACTCGGTATCGAATATTGCTTAAGGCCCAATCAGACTATTATACAAGTATAAATACTTTCATTAGATTTTTTGAGATAAAAGTCTAAACACATTTCTTGCGACTGTCAAAAAGTCTAACATAAATTAGATTTTGCATTCACACCATCACACTTGATACAAACCAACATAGAGATGTGCCATCATAAAACTTTTCACGGCGGCAGATGCGCTATTCGTCGTAGGCGATAGACGTGCCGGCGCGTGAAATTCTTCAACAGTTAAAATAATAATTATGTATAACACATCCAAATTCAATAGCACAAACATATTTTATGTTCTAAATATAGCATGAGCAAAATACATTTATAAATGAGAGCTAAATTCCAAATTTCGAGCTTTTTTATAACGACAAAAAATACTATCAGTGACGGCACCTCATCGGCTACAAAATAGCCGACTACTCAATTTTTAATTAGCTGGTTTGCTAAAAAAACACAACCCTGATCCAATGTAAAGTATTATCGTTTTGAAAAGTTTCAAAAAACAACAAAGTCGTATGGGATGTCAAATTTTTATCGTATTATTTTTCGTATGTATGACGCATTGCATTCAGACTATCAGACTTGCACGTATTATTTGAATTTTCGACAAGTGTTAATACAAAGTAAAGGGTGTTTTTTTAAGCTAGATAGAACTTTAAATTGTAAAAAGTAACACAAAAAATTAAATTTTGATGAAACATTTTTTTTATTTGTTTCAGTATACTCTGACAAATCATCATGAATAGACTCACGCTTGAACAACGCTACGAAATTATCCAAATTTACTTTGAAAATCAGACCCGTTGTTTTATCGCAAAATTGTGTTCAGCGATGAGGCGCATTTTTGGCTTAACGGGTTTGTTAATAAGCAAAATTGCCGCATATGGAGTGAGACCAATCCACAAGAGACCCTACAGACTCCATTACATCCAGAAAAATACACTGTTTGGTGCGGTTTTCATGCTGGTGGCATCATCGGGCCTTATTTCTTCAAAAATGAGGCCGGAGCTCACGTTACGGTCAATGGAGATCGTTACCGCACCATGATCAATGATTTTTTGTTTGAAAATATGGATGACATTGATCCGGAGGAGATGTGGTTTCAACAGGATGGCGCTACGTGCCATATGGCGAATGCAACCATCGACTTACTGAAATCAAAATTTGGCGATAAGTTGATTTCGAGAAATGGACCTGTCAATTGGCCTCCAAGGTCGTGCGATTTGACACCTCTCGATTATTTCCTGTGGGGCTACGTGAAGTCACTGGTTTATGCTGATAAACCAGCAACAATTGACGCCTTGGAGGCCAGCATTGTTCGTGTTGTTCGTGACATACGGCCAGCAGTGCTCGAAAAAGTGGCCCAAAATTGGACGTCCAGAATGCGCTTCGTCAAGAACAGCCGCGGTGCCCATATGCCCGAAATCATTTTCAAATGTTAATGTCACGTATTGATCTTTCGAAAAAAAAAATTTTGATTACAATTTAATTTTTTGTGTTATTTTTTACAATTTCAAATTCTATCGGGCTTAAAAAAACACCCTCTATAATAGTCTGAACTGGCCTTTACCAGGTATCTCTACACCAGCGATGGACATTTAGTCAAACAATTGTTTGTAAGCAACGTCTTTTTTTTATTATACTTTTTAGTCTATGCTAGGAACACAAATGCGACGAACGACGAACTTCGCCCATCGCGACGAATTCGCCGGCAAATATTCGTTGTACAAATTCGCCGTGTGAAGCACAATATCAACGAACATTGTTTACAATCCGTGCAAAGAAAAACAAATTAATATAATACTAAGGTGGCCATATTAAAAGTAAACCTATATAAATCCCATCCGAAAGAGGGATTTTTGAACAAATTATCTCAGTTACTTTATATTTTGAGAAAATCTTCATAAATTTTTTACTACATGGATTAATATAAATATAAAAAGTATGATTTTGTGAAAAATATTTTTTTTATATAAGAAACCTGGTCACCTGATACTGTTTTGTTCGTCGTTCGCTGACGAAACAATTAGAAATAAATCTATTTCAATTTTCGCTGAGTATGACGAATTTCGACCAACGCCACGATTGTGTGCATTTTCATATACACCAATGTGTTTTATTTTTGGCGTCGAATATTCGCGACCAAATATTCGTCGCTCGTCGCAGTTGTGTGTCTAGTATTAGTTGTTCAACAGACGTTGGCGAATGCACATATCAGCTAGAAGCTTAGAGCTTTTTTTCACTTACAGTAAATAACATAAATAGCAATGCAAAAATTTTTTATGATAAAAAATGTGTTTGTATAGGGTGTTTTTTTAAGCTAGATAGAACTTTAAATTGTAAAAAGTAACACAAAAAATTAAATTTTGATGAAACATTTTTTTTTATTTGTTTCAGTATACTCTGACAAATCATTGAATTGAAGCCACGAGACCATTGTATGCGTCGTTCTTTCGCCGATTGGGCTCTAGAGCAGTTGGCAACTGACCCGTTGTTTTATCGCAAAATTGTGTTCAGCGATGAGGCGCATTTTTGGCTTAACGGGTTTGTTAATAAGCAAAATTGCCGCATATGGAGTGAGACCAATCCACAAGAGACCCTACAGACTCCATTACATCCAAAAAATGCACTGTTTGGTGCGGTTTTCATGCTGGTGGCATCATCGGACCTTATTTCTTCAAAAATGAGGCCGGAGCTCGCGTTACGGTCAATGGAGATCGTTACCGCACCATGATCAATGATTTTTTGTTTGAAAATATGGATGAAATTGATCCGGAGGAGATGTGGTTTTAACAGGATGGCGCTACGTGCCATACGGCGAACGCAACCATCGACTTACTGAAATCAAAATTTGGCGATAAGTTGATTTCGAGAAATGGACCTGTCAATTGGCCTGCAAGGTCGTGCGATTTGACACCTCTCGATTATTTCCTGTGGGGCTACGTGAAGTCACTGGTTTATGCTGATAAACCAGCAACAATTGACGCCTTGGAGGCCAGCATTGTTCGTGTTGTTCGTGACATACGGCCAGCAGTGCTCGAAAAAGTGGCCCAAAATTGGACGTCCAGAATGCCCTTCGTCAAGAACAGCCGCGGTGCCCATATGCCCGAAATCATTTTCAAACGTTAATGTCACGTATTGATCTTTCGAATAAAAAAAAATTTTGATTACAATTTAATTTTTTGTGTTATTTTTTACAATTTCAAGTTCTATCGGGCTTAAAAAACCACCCTTTATATGACTTTTATGTCATTAAACATTTAAAATGTGTACAGAAAATGTTATTGGAAGGTATTATGATTTTCATTCTAATATGAATAAATATAATAACACACTTATGTGAAAAAAGATTTCGGACTTAAAATTCATATGTAGTAAACAATGTAATAAATTGGTTCTACGTCTTTGAAACATTTATAGCTCTTACGAAACTGTCATAACAGCACGAAACGAAAATGTTTATGCTAGTTTTGCTTGTCACTATACTTTAAATTACTCTCAAATTATCTCACTAACACAAATTTGTCCACCACTGCTCTACACTATATTTATCACATAAATTAATGTATTTTCAAAAAAAAAAGAATTGCCAATCAATTGAAATTGACAATTGAAATCTTTCCTCATAATGATCAAAACTTTGTGCTATGGTTTTTACGTTTGTTCTTATAGTGAAACAAACATGAATACAGGGCGGGCAACGCTGCGGGTACGGCTAGTTTTCTATAAAATAATGGGATACAGCGCTAAATGTTCGAACATATTTTCAAGGTTCAAAAACTTTCAAGTCTATTGATGATTATGTTAGGATTTATAATAAATATTTTTTCAGCTTTGCATAGACAGATAGGATTGTTTTTTCTAATTTTATTTAATTTAACTGGGTCCTGTTCTACGAATTCGAACGATAACGTTCTCATGTTTAATTAACACTGAAAAGTGGATTTGTGATCCAACTATTAGCTTTAAAGTAGCATATCAGAAGAGAGCAAAAATAATAATGTCTTAGTTATTCAAAAGAAAAGCTGAGAATAAACCACAAATCAGTTTTCCGTCGGTAAAAAACACAAAATCGTGAAACATAGTCGAACTTTGTTTATTTTAATTAAATATATTATTAAATAAGTGTACGATGTTATTTGTTAAGTTGTGAGTTTGAATTGTTATTAAAAAATTATACGATGTTACTTGTTAAGTTGTGAGTTCGGATCCACCTCGAGCCAAGGATGTTTTTTATTTATTCAGTTAATGAAAGTAATGCAAATTTGCAAAGTTTAGGACAGAAAGTAAGCAGAGATGAAACAAGACAAAAAATTGGCATAAATCGTTAAAGATTGCGCTTCCTTTTCATTTTTTCTCTCCGCAATTTGTGGCTTCATTCGTAAACAAGTAACGTTTTTATCCCAAAAATACACGACATAAGCGAAGGCAATAAAAAACCTTTTGATGTCTCTACTTTAACATCCCTGCTAAACAACCAGTTCACTCAAACGTTACTTGTTTCATCTCTTTATACTTTCTGGCAGAAATTGATCTACACCGGCACTGAACTGATCAACTCCACGGGAAGAATTATTCATAATTCACCAGCCCCCCTGTATGGCTTGCAAGGTTCACACAGGTCACAACTCTCTCTTGCCATAAGTTTGTATGCTGAAGAGTGCGGCTCCTGTATGCAGTTTCCCAGATAGCCAAGGCCCTCACCATCACTTCTGGTTCCTTACATTACAGGTATGTGTTGCAAGACAACAGCACAGTAGCAGCAGGTATACTTTGTGTACCCAAGATGGTATTAACAGGGCATTTGTCGCTATGGATACGTAAAGTGATCATAGAGGAAGTTGCAACGTAGTTAAAAACCTAAAAAAAACTGTTGACGCAAA
Organism: Thecocarcelia acutangulata; assembly: GCA_914767995.1. Lineage (NCBI taxonomy): Eukaryota > Metazoa > Arthropoda > Insecta > Diptera > Tachinidae > Thecocarcelia > Thecocarcelia acutangulata. The sequence continues at coordinate 28,644,111 of OU612094.1, read as the reverse complement.
TCAGCTAAGTAGCGCAAGCGAGAAGCTAAACTCTCGAAGGCCAAACAACGACAACAAGCCTGTGAGTACTTGAGAAATAATTATGATAAGGCGAGAGCTTTTCTTCTAGCTAAAGCTGATTTACGGCTGTATGACTTTACTGTAGATATATTATTCGCCTGCCCCATAATATCGACCGTTAAGGTACGTTCGCACTTGAAATTTGAACTTTTCTTTGCCAAGTTCGTCTATCGTTCGTATTGAGGAACTCTGTGCCATGTTGTGATTAGGTCAGTATGTTTATTTTCTATCAGTTTTTTGTTGCTCAAAGTTTTTGTGAACCATAACATTCGATATCGTGGGACGGGCCCTATTTTTGTAAGCGTTATTACTAATACCTCAAATAATTATGTATATTAAAAAAATGTAAATCTCTGCAAATTTCAAATTAAGCTTCCACAATAGAAAGTCGATATTAAAAGATAAAAAAGTTTCCGAAAAAAACCATACACATTTAATTTTATGCCAATTCAACTGAAATACACAGGGAACGTATACACAGGCACGCGTTGCGTTACACGGATACATACAATAATGTTCGAAAATATACGCAACAGCAATTACAACAACAAATAAACAAAAAACCTCCAAATAATTTTATTTTCTATAAACATATACACACGTACATTTACACACACACACACATTTATATCACAAAAGCAAAACGAAACTACACTAACAAAAAAACAAAAAAAATAACGGAATAAAATAACAAACAACAGCAGCAGTAGGATATTGTGATGTTCAAAAGGATAAACAGGAATAACATAGACAAAAACAATAGACAACACTTACCCACACAGCTTCACACATTCTACCCACACGCACATACGCATACGCATACATGCAAACGGCTGTTGTTCTAATGCAATATTAATGAAATTTTTGGCGAAAACTTTTCAAGACATAAATAGAGATTAGAATTTTTGGGAGAATAACAAAAAAAAAAAAAAAAAAAAAAGACTCATGCACTTCTGCACAAAATATGTAACGGAACACAAATCAGAGAGTGATAGAGAGATACTTTTGCAGCAGACACAGGGAGAGACATTTTCATGGTGGGGGAAAAGTAAGTATAGTAATCAAACACAAAATATGATTTCTACTCAAATTATTATTTAGTAGTGATGCTACACGAAAGTTTTTACGAGCTTAGGGCCACAAATTTAGAAGCAACATACTAAACAGTTGTTGCTAGTGAAACATATTATGAAAACATAACATTTAAGGGAACAATATTTTTGTTAGATTGACCATATAATAGACATTACTCCCTGCTGTTTTATTTAAAAAAAAGTGTTTGAACTATTTTTGTTCAAACATTTTATAATATTAAGTGATCATAGTATTAATTGTTGCTGCCATGTTATTGTCATAAGCAACCATATTATTATCCTAACCAAATATTATTTGGCATAAATTAGCACATTATTTGCCTTAGAGCCCACCAGCCATAAATATTCATATTATCACAACAGGGAACTTTATTATGCTCATTGTTCTATTACACACGAGAACAATTGTACTGACAGATTTTTGGTGAAAGGAGTGAATTGAATTACATTTTGTCGGCATAGTTTTTCCACCAGCTTCATACCCGCACAAAGTACCAAACCAATATATACACACGCCAAGCAATGAAACGAATACAAACATAATAATACGATTTTGGGAACCCTCAAAATACGTGTTATTTTCAGTAATCACTTCTTCGTTTGAAATGGATCTTTTTTCTGAGAGCAATTTTTCCAAGTTTGGAAACAGGAAACAGTCATTAGATGCTAAAGCTGGACTATAAGATGTATGATCAACCAATTCGAAGTGTTTTCACGTAGTTTTAGCATCGTACCTAATGCTGCATGAACCGGTTTTTTATTTGTCTTGAAGAAAAAGTACTTATTTCTTCTTTAAAAGTGGTCGTTTTTTGTTGACTGCGTCATTCAATTGATTCAATAATGCACGATAATACTTTCCTGTGATTGTAGATCCTTTTACAAGATAATCGATGAGCCATATTCCGTGTGCATCCCAAAATACTGTCAATGCCTTCGGAGCATTTCCACTAGTTCCACCCATTGTTTCGATTGGTTTTTGGTTTCAGATGTGTAGTTATTAATCGACATCAAATATCAACAGGATTATGCTTTATCATGTCCAAGCACTGCTGTGAAGTCGTCTGTCGAACTCGTTTTTATTCGACACTGAGCAAATGCGGCACCTATCTTGCCAATAGCTTTTTCATATGCAGATGTTCATGCAAAATGTTGAACACACGTTCATACGATATGTTTACCATTTCAACGATCTCACGTAACTTAAGTCGGCGATTATTCATAACGATGTCGGGGATTATCTTGATATTTTGTGCAGTAACCATCTCTTTGGCCTTCCTGTTGATGGTATTGTTGCAGTGCTTGTTCGGTCGCGTTTAAATTCAGCAATCCAATATTTGACCGTGCACTCCTAATCTGATGGATCAGACTCACCGCAATGTTTATAGAGCTCTTCTTTTGCTTATTTCTCCGTTTTCCCTTTCAAATAATAGTGTGTAATCACTGTATGAAATTAACTTCCTTATATTTTTCAAGAAATACAAAAGTCGTTTTATTTAAACGACTACACAAATTAACTAATCGATAAATTTAGATCAAATTTTAACAGCTGACATTTAATAGATCGCAATTTCAAAAAAAAAAAAAAAATAAATAAATAAAAATAAAAAAAATTGTGTGTTTGTGCTACTATATAGCGCTAGGTAGCTTCAGTATCAATCTACCCTCGTACACACATAATGATAGATATGCGTAAGCAAGTTACGGCAGATAAATTAAACTTGTATGTGTTGGATTAGAACAAAAACTGTATGACGAAAAATTGCTTTCCGATGTTCAAGCCCATTATCAACAATATTATAGTCAGTCGTTAAGTCTATTTGCGAGTTTTTTTTTATTCTTTTTTGGGTACACCACAATTATCTAATGAAATAAGTGTATTAACACGCGTCGATTTAGTAATCGATATTGTGCCATCGATTTTTCGATAGCTTATAGCATAAGGAAACGAGGTCCCTACGACATATCAAATAAATCATTTTGGAGGCGCCCAAAGTCTGTTAATAAAATACTCCATATTCTCAAAAATAATTCAGTACTAATTCAAAACATTAATAAAGGTAATTTAAAAAACCAAAAAAATAGATATATGTATATATAGCCGTTTTCCCTACCTACTAAAAAAAGCCTTAAAAATATGTCGTAGTAGAACCTTTCCCCCTCATGCTAAAAACAATCGGAAAATCGACGACACAATAGCCATATCCACCCACCCTTATGTATATACCTGCAGTTTTTGCCATGTAGTGTTGAAGAACTGGCAAGCATACTTGTTACCAACTAATCTTAAAATGTACATATATATTTATTCAGTTTTTAGTCCTTGAAAAGTAACATTTCATAGGAGCTACTCTAAATGTCGCCCTTAGAATCTTTTTCCTAAAACTCCTTTTTTTCATGCAGCAAACCCGTTTATGAACTACAATATGAGAATGCAAAAAGTACTTTTTTGTCTTCCAAATTTCCCCCAAATTTACTACAAATTACCACCGTTTGCTGAAAGTTTTTTTCGTTTTTTTAGAAAGTAGTTCTGAATGTTGAGGGGGAAGAATATTTATAAATGTTGTAGAACAGGGAAGATAAAGAAGATTTGTTTTGAATGAGAGGCAGTGTATTTGAAGAGGGCTTTTGAGAAAGTTTCTAAATATGCAGTGAAAAATACATGAGAGCATAAAAATGCAAAAAGGTGTTGTTGTTACTCGTGTAATGCAATAAATGCACTTGAGTTTATTTTGTCTATGTTTGTGTGTGTGAGTGTGCTTAGAAAGTTTGTTTTTGATAATATTTTGGGCATATATTTTTTATATTATTTGTCTATGTGATATTTGGGTGCTCTGGGAGAATTATTAGAGATTATTTTTGCTGTAACTGTAATATGTTTGATTATGTTTTTGATTACATTTACTTCATTAAGTGAAGCTGAGTAAAATTGAACATTAGTCGCGCTGAGAGCCTCAAAACGTTAAGGATTGTGTAGAATAGACAAAAATTTATGTAGAAAAAAAAAACGTTAAATTGAAAAGTTAATCAAAACAAAAAATTCATTAAAATTACAATAAACCATAAAATAATTATTTTAAAAAAATTTATGTTATATTATAAAAAAGTGTTTTAAAACTGAGCAAAAAAAAAAATGTTTAAATTATTATTTGTCAAAACCTAAATGAAAATAACGGGACAACAATATTTTGTTTTTAGTTGCAAAGAAAATCAAAAAATAAAGTGTTTTAAGAAGCTTAACAAAAATCCAGAAACAAAAATTAAGAAAAAAAAATTTGTGTCATGCGTAACAAACAAAGAAAATAAAAAAAAGAGTAAAATAGCACCAAAAAATACACATTAAATCTTAAAACTGGAAGAAAGTTTATAAAAGACCAAAAAGGTACAATAATCTTCTTTTTAATTTTTTAGCAATAAAAATTTACCACCCACTCACCTTTTTTTCTTTACGATTTAGTAACCTTCAAAAATTTTTAAACAAAACATCATCACCGACAAAAAAATAAATAAATCGAATAAGAACTGCATTATTTTTAAAAGCGCATTTTACTAAAATCTTTTTTTTTTTTTTCTTTCTTTTTTTGTGTAGAAATTAATAAACAAAAAATCTAAAAATTGCCCATTTTGCTTATTACTGTTCGTTGTAAAAATGCAGTCGAGATTTTGGCGAAAAAATCGCGAAGCTACTAAATATACACACATGATTCTTTTTTTTGTGTTCGGTAGTTTTTTATGATTCTTTTTCACGTCATCTGAAAAAATGTGTTTATTTCTTCAGTTTGTTTTTAATTTTTTTTTTTTTTTTAATTTTCATATTTTTTTTGTGGTGTGTCTTGTAATGTTTTTTTCAATTTGTCTGTTTTCAAATCGCAAATGATATTTTTAAATTATAAAGTTTAATCAAAGTCAATGTTAACATCAGGGTTTGGTAGTTCTTGTTTACGAGTTGATTAGAATTTAAAATTTCTAAAATTAGTTCTCAAAAGTTTTTAGCTGAAAATATAGAACAACGTTAGTTTTAGGTCAGGAACAGTTAACGTGCGCAAGATCGATTCAGCTTTAAGTTCGAACGCAGTGGCGATCACATTACATATCTTTGTGATCAATGTATGCTAACTTGCAATGTGAGCAAAGAAAGTAGTGTTCAAGAGGTGTTCTAGCTGCTCACATAGTAAACGAAATTGTATGCTAGCCTCCTTCTGCTAACTTACTGATAGGAAGTAATGAACTTTTGTGTTCATTAGATAAACATTTCAGTATTTCGCTTACTTTGAGTACAGGAGTATTCTATATATTCAGAATGACTTAATTTTTATTACTCTTGTATCGCATTACAATGGTTTCTTAATCATTAGTAGACTCCACAAAAGCAGCAGTGTATTTGAATATGTATTCTAAGCTCATATACGAGGGTATTGGTATTGAAGCTATCTAGCGCTAGATGGCAGCACAACACAAAAATTATTATTATTATTATATTTTTTAAACAGTTCAGTTTTTTATTGACTATTCTAGCTTCTATTGATACCAATAAAAAATTATAAATAGCTTGTTTTCTATGTTTCCCAGCTATCTATATATCGACATTTCATAGCAGCTACACTAATCATCAGTAGATTTTGGAAATTTTTGAAAAATATTCTCAAACATTCAACTTTGTATCCCAACAATCTAAATTATAAATACGATCCTACCTAGTCCACTTGTAGCGCTATGGTGCTAGTTTATACTCGGATTTTCATACTAAATAATTGACTCTAACAGGAAATCATGTTGAATTAACGTGAAATGCCAATAAAACCAAGTGGCGCACTTAAGTGCTAATGGACGGACGCAAAATGCACAAAAAGTTTAATTTGTATATAAAGCAGAAAGGCCTTTAATAAAGATAATAATAATAAGGGACAGCTATGGCGAGAGCAAATGTTGGGAATAAAAAACTCATGAGTATCAATATCTTGGATATATCAGCATTCAAAATTATTAATAGCTTTAAAGTGAATAACTAATTTAATTGTTTAAATTTATATTCCTACTTTTCTTAAACACTTGCTTGCTTTCTCATGTACCTACTACATACATACATATATCAGCAACTAATAGTCATCAATTTAAGTGATTTTTGTCATCGTTTTGTGTGTATGTTTTTTTTATACAATGTGTATATATTTATTAAGAAGATGTCTTAAGTTCTAATTGTTAATTTTTGGCTGTCTTTCACAGAACCGTTTGTCATGTTAATTAACAGAACTGTAACAGCGAAAATGTAAAAAGGGGATATCAGCATAGAAATATGTTTTCCCACTTTAATATCATAAATAAACGTTCCTGCTTAAGTAATATTTGCAATTGAAAGAAAATAATTTCAATTACATCAAAAGAAATTTTCAAATAAAAAGTTTGCCCTTCCCCCCTCTACGTTTTTGCAGCCGTTCTAATAATCGTTTCAATCATCTGAAAAACTTAGTGAATTATTTTTTGCTTTAATTTTTTTTTTACAAAATTTTTTGTATAAAAAATGCATAAATTTTAGCATTTACGTCTTTTGGCTTAATTTTTGAAATAATACATTGCAAAAAGAAAGAACAAAAACTAATTTTTTTTGTTAAAGTATAAATATATATATGTATATATTTATTTATATTTTTTTATATAAACAAATGTCTATATTATAGATTTTGTTGGGAAAAATACCAGAACTAAAGCTTTTGTTATTTCAAATTTTTTTTTGTTGGTTAGTTTTTCGTTAATTTTTTGTTGCTGCAATTTTTTTGTTCACAACTATAAATATTTTTTTAATAATAAATACTCTACCTCAAGGTTATGGGCAGGGGATGGTTTATACAGGGTGGCTGATCAATTTTTCTACATTAAGAAACTCAAATAACTTTTTGTAAAGTTTATGTAATTTATTTTTTAGAAATTCATTTGAAAAATTATACGTTTTTATTAAAGTAATTTATTAAGTTTTGAAAATAATTAAATTAAAATGGCCTCCACCCTCGTTGACACATGTAGGACATCTTATCAAAAAGTTATTCATTACTGCCTGGGGTGTTGCAGCAGGAACTGTCTCAATCCGTTCGAATGGATTGGTTTGAATCACCCAAATTTTTTGGGTTTTTTTTTCCTAAACTTCTTGTTGCAATAATCCCACAAAAAAAAATCAAGTACAGGAGACCCGGGAGACCAACGGAACATGGAGTTTCTTGAAATCAGTTTATTGGGAAATTTTTGCTTCAATTCTGTCATAACAGGCGTGACTATGTGACAAGTTGCCCCATCTTGTTGAAACCAAACAGTGGTGAAAGGGATTTTCTTTCGACGCAATTGTGGAAAGAAAAACTCTTACAACATCTTTAAGTAACGGTCTCCATTGGCCGTAACAGTAAGACCGTTTTTTTTTTTTTGTTTTTGTAAATGTTTTAGAGTTATAACCATCAGTAATTTTATTCGACTTTCATAATAATATGGTGTTCATACATACACTGTTTAATTAACTCAATTATCAGTTAACTAAAAATTTTTTTAAGTGTTCATACATACTTAATATTGCTAATGCGATTGACGTTTGACAACAGCTGATAGAAAAGTTGTTCACATTTTAATTGTGAATATTTCTTTTCAAGGCAGCTTTAATACGGTAGTGGTATCAGCACAGCTGTCTTTCGTTTCCTTTGCGTAAGTTTGTCAAAAACACATAGAGTTCTTTGTTTTTCCAAACAAAATTTTGACAACTGTTCGTAAATTCTACCAACAAAATACATGTTGGTGTTTGTTGGTGTTGTATTTATTGTAATTCGGTTACTACCTATTAAAGCTGCCTTTTTTCTTCTTGTTAACACGCCATCTTTTGTTTACATTTCAGTTATCAAATTTGAACAAAGTATGTTCATTGGGCATTATTGTGCAAACTAAACACGGTTGCTACAGGGTTGTATATTTAATTTTACTAATTATTAGAACAATTAACTGTTAATTGGCAATTAAGTTAATTAAAAATTTCTGTGGGTAATTAAAATCAATTAAGGGGTTAATTGCAAAATTTTTATTAAAAGTGTATGTATGAACAGCATATAATACTGTAATTTTACTTGTTCCACAGATGTAAACATTTATGGGGCATCTTATTGCCACAATGATCTTTAATTGAATCCACAGAAGTATTGTAGTGCGGGAGCAACAAAATGCTGTACCATCACAATGAGGTTGGTCTGCTCTCGAACAGATGCTCATCAAGTTTTCCGGTTTCCTCGATGTTTAAGGACGTCTGATTGTTTTGATAATATTGATCCATTGCTTAAATGTTTGAATTAAATGGAGAATTATTCCATATCGCGAAGAGTAAAATGATAACAAAATTTGTGTTCAGCTTCGTTCGCAGAATCGTTGTTGCGGTAGTACTCGGTACTCGCGTACGCAAGGTGCGCGTTGTGCTGCGCTAAAGAACGCCATGACTCTAAATCCTTAAAGGGCGGTCTCTAGTTTCTTAGCCCTCCCCTCTACTTCGATCACCCCACCCACGCTACGGTCTCTTCAAATGTTAGGAGAAGTATCGTCCACCCTGTAATACAGTCGTAATAATAGATATGTTAAAACTTTTACTAAAGTATATATTTCTTTTTTTTTCATTTATTTCAGTTTTATTGATCGAGCCCATGGGGCCATATTTGATTAAATAGGTAGTTTATGAGGATAATAACTACAATTTGCATAGTTTAACTGTATATTTATATAACTTATATATCGTTGAGTTATTATTATAATGTATAAGAGGTTATCTATATATGTATAAACATACCCATCAAAAATCATAAACAGCTTGTTTCCTAGCTGTCTATGAGTCGACATCTCACAGGTGCTAACCTAATCATCACTAGAAACCTTTGAAAGATATTTTCAAACATTTAACTTTATATCCCAGTATTCTAAACAAATGATTGAGAATTTAAAAAACAAAATGTTTTAACAATACCTGTCAAACATACAAAAAAACAAGCTTTTTTTTTTGCACATGTCTCAACAATAACAATAATTAGTTTTGAATAGTGATGCCCAAAGAGAAATCGATAGTTACGCTCTGGGTGTAAATAAATCTGCACTGAAAGAAAAATTACGCAATTTAAAAACATCGTTTTACTTACAATTTACGTAAAATTGAAGTAAAAGTAATGAATTAATATATGAGTTTATGTTCCTAGTATTTGTAATAAATTTTATATGAAATATAGTAACAAATACGCAAAATACAGAAAAAAAAAACAAAGAATAAATTCATACATCCGTGCGCATGAGCGTAAGATTGTGTTTGCTTTTGTTTACCACTTTAATACCATCGGTGGGCATCGCTAGTTTAGAATATTGAGATATAAAGTTAAATATTTGCTAGTTTAGAATATCGCTAGTTTAGAATATTGAGATATAAAGTTAAATATTTGAGAATATTTTCGAAAGGTTTCCAAGCTTACTGATGATTAACGGTAGCGCCTGCACCTACGAAACGTCGACATATAGTCAGGTAGAAAAAATAGGAAACAAGCTGTTTTTGATTTTTTGATTGGCATCAATATTAGAAGCCAACAAAGTAAATAAACTCACTTGTTTGAATATATATGTATAAAGTGTTAAACTATGTTAAAAACGACAATATAAATTTTGTGGGAACAATACAAAATGCTATAGAGATCATACTAAAGTTGCCATAACCATAAAAGGAAATGAATTATCTGTTTGTGTATACTACAAGCCGTGTGTACTTTTTAAGCGGCGCTTTTTTATAAATTCCAGCAAACTTTAAATTAATATTTTACTTTTTTAAGGTCTTTTCAGTTTTTTATAAAAGTTTTTAATCAATTAATTTTTTCTATGTTTGTTATGGGTTTTTTTTTAACAATGATTAACATATTCAATTGTTTATAAATAAATATCTATTCATATTACACTTGGCCTCTAAAAACAGCACATTTTGATATTGTAAATCATTAGAGCAGCAAACCAAAATACTCTAATGAAAAAAGATCTTTAACAGATTTTCTTAAAAAAAAAACATCAGATATAAAAAGCATAATAAAAAAATTTATATATAAAATGAAAAATGTGCGTAGTTTTGCTACGTATAAAATTATCATTCAAAATACATACATGAGTACTTATTTCGTTTTTGTAGATTTCATTAAATAATTTTTAGCTGCAAATTGTCTAGAGAAAGAACAAAAAGAAAAAAAAAACTATTAAAAATTATTTGTCAACTTTTTAATTTTCTTGTTGTCTGGGTGTTGTTGCTAATTCCTGCTGGTGAAAAATTGTTTTTTTTTTTATATCGTTACCTTTACGACGAAACGCCTCAACTCGTTTCTGCAAGCCGATTTTCTTTTTTGTGCTGCATTTCGACTAAAATCAGAATAATCTTTAGAAATATAAGCAAAACTTAACATTTATTACATGATGTATATAATGTTTCCACATCACAAGCATGTGACTTTAATAGATTTTATAAGAAAATCACTCAAATTTTTTAAAGTGAGTTCTCTATAAATATTTAAAAAAAAGTCGCTTACTTGTATTGTAGAAACACCGCATCAATAATGCCAATATTGGTAATTTTACCAAAATTCGTAATATTTCTTCTTCAATGTGGATATTTTTTTCACAATCTTCACAATGTGAACTAACAATTTCAAATCTAAATACAAAAAATGAAATAAGTCCAGCCAATGATAGACAATAACAGCCAGTCCGCCAATGTCGAAATTATAAGTTCATTCGCATTCTAGGCGAAAAAAATTGATTTGGGTTTGTCTAACTTTATTCTATGCGAACGAAGTGTCAAAATTCAATTAAAATATATAAAAGCATGCGAACGAATAATAGTGATATAGACAAACCCAAATTGATTCGAATGTGAGTGACTAGCTTTCTTTCGCATACATTTTCATTCGATATCGACGAACACGCTGTAAGTTTTTTTTTTTGCGCGAGCAATAACGGTAATATCACCTATTTAACGCTCTGATGGTGGTGAGGGTATCCTTACTTCTCAACCGAGTGTGACCGTTAAAATTAACAGCCAGTTTGCCGATGCCGAAAGGATAAGTTCATTCACATTCTAGGTGAAAGAAAATTAATTTGGATTTTTTCTAAATTTGTTCAATGCGAACGATATGTCAAAATTCAATAAAAATACATAAGTACATGCGAATGAATAATAGTGACATAGACCAACACAAATTCATTAGAATGTGACTAGCTTTCTTTCGCATACATTTTCATTCGATATCGCCGTATGTTTCGTGCGAAAGGGTTTGGGTGAAGTTTCATTTTACTGATAGCTTACTTTGAAAACTTGTCTTTTACCAGCGGAACACACAGATTTTGCTTTGTCGTCTTTGAGTTTTTTCAATGTTTAAAGCTGAGGCCGTGCCCCATAATTGAATTCCACAGCACCATATATGCTTTAGAATTGCATTGTATAACAAAAGATTGCAATCCAACTTCAAAGTAGAATTTCTCTGCCCATAAGCCAATTTAGTTGCGCTGCCTTTAATTTCAACCGCGTGACTTTCGCATCAATGTGAGACTTCCACGTTAGTCTACGGTCGAGGTGAATACGCAGGTACTTGATTTCATTATGCTGTGGAATAGGTGAACATATTTTTTACGTAGTGTGAATATAACAAGAGTACATTTTTGTTCATCGATTTTCCAAAGTTTTAGCCATTTCTCTAATATTGAAATATATTCCTGTAAATTTCGTGAAGCTAATTGATGGTTTTTATGAACGCTCAAAAACGCTGTGTCATCTGCCAAAGTCGAAGTGTGTATTCCGGATATCGTTGGCATGTCAGATGCATAAGTCAAATATAAAGTAAGTCCCAGCATGCTACCTTGGCGAACTCCTGCCTCGATTAGCTGAGTGAGTAGCTTTCCAAAAGCTTGTGAGTGTTTGCAGGCAAGTTCAACTTTATGTTGTGCATTAAGCCAGCGTGCCACACTTTATCAAAAGTTTGGAAAACGTCAATGAATAGAGCTGAGCAATACTTCTTGTCCTCAAAAGTCGTTCTTGTGACATTTACTTTGTGTTTGCACCGAATGCCGAATTGATGATTCAATATTGGAGTCAACTTCGCCATCAACAATTTTTCGACCCATTTTAAAATTTTTGGCATTAAACTTATTGGTCTATGACTCTACTTTAGTGGGAGATTCGAATATTTTTTTCATTTTGGTTAATACAGTAAAACTTCTCCTAACCTCATCTAAGCGGATTTTCTGTCCGATTATGAAGGTATCCACTTATAACAAGTATACATTTATTAATTATTTATTTAATTATATAATACTACATTTTATTGAAACATTGGAAGGTTTTGAAAAAAATTATGAAGATTAGACTTTGTTTAGCTAGATGGTACAAGTTGAGTTTTAAAATGACTTTCAGTATTTTTTATTTGTTGAAATGTGAGAAAGTCGTCTCTAGCAAAATGCTTTTGGAAAATATGTTTTAATCCTTCAATTAATTAATGGGATCAGATATTTCTACATTTATTTTACTTTATTTTATTTTATTTTATTTTATTTTATTTTATTTTATTTTATTTTATTTTATTTTATTTTATTTTATTTTATTTTATTTTATTTTATTTTATTTTATTTTATTTTATTTTATTTTATTTTATTTTATTTTATTTTATTTTATTTTATTTTATTTTATTTTATTTTATTTTATTTTATTTTAAGAGAGTGGAGATAGTCTGTCTGAGGACTATCACCAATAGCTCTTAAATTTAATGTAGTCAGCTGCAATGTAGACGCTTTCAACGGCTTTTAAAAGCTCGTCAAACAGTTTTATTTAATCAAATACTACTCTCTCTTGTTGGTGTTTTCATTAAATACAACACTAGTTGGTAAAGCTATGTACACACGATTGTCAGATCTTACAATATTATTACAGTAAAATTGTCTGAAAATGTATTATAGTCGTGTGAGATGCCAATTTTTAACTTACAACGTTGTCAGAAAAGCCATTTTCAATCAATTGTAAGACGACAATGTTGTCAGGCATGTGACAATCGTGAGAACACTCTTCGTCGGCATTGCCAGATAATTGGCTGGTATTGTAAGCTCAGTTTTAATTGTCAGATGTGTAAAATTAATGCACCTGACAATGGCATCATTGTCAGAAAAAAATTTGATGGGCAACACTGCCAAACAGATCGTTGTTGATATACATAAATGGCAATGCCTTACAACATGTCTGGCAATTTTTTTCATCTAACAATCTGACAACCGTATGAACTGACAATTTTTGTTGTCAGATGAATTATTTGACAGACCAAAGTCTGACAATGAAATTGTGAGATTTTCTTACGATGGTCTGAACACACAATTTACTTCTGCGGGACAGTTTTTCATTGTCACTACATTGTCAGCTTGTTGCCAGATCTTACAATATTGTAACATCTGACAACCGTGTATACATAGCTTAAGTTTTAAGCGAACTGAGTTACAAGTTTTTAAAATAAATTCGCCCTGTTTTCAACGCTTCTGCCCGCTTATGAGACAGTTATTAAAGGGCCGTCCGGTTATTAAAGTGCCTGTCTGGACTAGATTATTACTTTGAGGCTATTCCAATTTCTTTTCAATATCTTTAACATGGTTTCGATTGAGCAATGATCTTCTTTCCAATTAAAATTTATATCAACATATTTTGAAATAAGCCATATTTAATCATGGGAATTGAGTGAGCTTTTGGGCGATTCAAGTGTCAATTTTTTTTTTTATTCATTTTTTTTTTTTATTTTTTTTTTTTTGTATTTGTACAGATTAATTTTGAGCTTCAGCGCCTGAAGGACATTATTAAAGCAAGTTGGCAACTTTACATAATGCTGTATAATGCTTTCATTTAAATAAACTAGTAAATAAATAATTTGTTCAAATATTAAAAAGGAAAAAAATTAAAAATACTAAGTTAATTTTAAAATTGCAATCCTCAAAAGTTCGTCTTCCAATTCGAAACAAATGTTGAATTAATTTTTGTTTGTTTGAGTTAGTAACAAATTAATAGTTCACTTCTGTGCAGAAAGAACTTTAAAGCGATAGATAATTTTTCTAAATCAGTACAGAAGTACGGCCTATTAAGTAATTGTGGATATAGATTTATGATTTGGTAGCATTCTTTTACAAGTGCTACCAAGTCTTGTTACACTTACTTGGTCATTTTAGAGACATGTCTTGTTTTCTATGTGTTGTTGTAAAAATAGCGGTCGTATTCAACGCTTTTGTTACTTGCCAGACGTTTGAAAATAAAACAATACAAAAAAAAAATTCAAAATGAGAGTAAAGATATATTAGCAAAAAGCATGAGTAAGAGAACATACATATCTTTTAATAGAAAAAAAAATGGCATGATTTTAAATCATGACATAAATGTCAAGAAAAGTTAATTAGAGCTTCTCTATTTTAAGGTAACGATATGTTTATATTTTTTATTATTGATGCTGCTTTGGTTTAAAATAATTACACTTAATTAATTGTAGCAAATTTTAATTGTTTCAAAATGTTTTCCGCACTTTTAGTTTGTTGAAATAAAGTATTCGACTTTTAGGAGCAGAAATTAAATTATATTCTTTGTTTTACAGATGTTGTAAAAAAAATATTTAAAAGTATAATTTGTTTTTTACAACATTAAACAAAAACAAATATGTTAAATGTCTATATACTTTTGTACACTGATAGAAAAACGTTCGTAGATATACCGATTTACATTAATGTTACGATTTTGCTTTTGGGCCAACGTAAAGCTTCATTTGGATTATGAATATTGCAAGGCAGCTTTACCAGGGTAGTGGTATAAGCATAGCTGTCTTTCGTTTTCTTTACGTATATTCGTCAAAATTTTGTTTATAAGATACATAATTCTGAAAAGCACACATACTACGTTTATATGTGCAGGTTATTTGTGAATAAAAATGTTGTAAATAACAAAAATTGCCGTATAAACAGTAAATAGCTCACGAAAACAATTACTGATTGAAAACTTATTTGCAATTAACACATAAAAAGTAGCCACTTTATTTCACAATTTCAAAGATTTCGCCGATGTGGCACACATGAAATATAGTAAAAACCACAGAATATCTGTGGTAAAAACTGCGAACAAAAGCAAATGTTCAAAATTTTTCATTTTAATAATAATCTTTGCTTTAATTGAATTACAAAAAAATAATTTAATTTTTTGATTTTTCTATTATAATTTCAGTAACCGAAATGCTTTTTAAACTAACAATGCTACCAATTATTTATATTTCGAACATACGCCATACTAAAAAAATAAAGTTTTTCCATACACAAATTTACGCATAAACAGTGAATAGGCTGCGTATAAACGTAGTAACAAACTCCATTGATTTTTCAAACAAAATTTTGACAATTTTTCGTAGTTATCTTTTTTGTGATCTCTATTGATGTTGTATTTATTGTAATTCTGCCACTATATATTAAAGCTGCCTCGGGATATTATTTCACTATAGAAATAACAATCGTGTTCGTTTATAAAAAAAATATGTTGCATGATATTATTTATCAGGTTAAAGCACGTTTACATGGTAATACAAGTTATTTGGATTTTGTGAGATTCTCGGACCTCAAAATATCTGCATACGGAATTTCATCTAAATAAATTCAGCGTTTTAGTAAAGAAAACGTAACAGATAAACTTAGTTACTTTCACATTTATTATGTTATAGTAAAGATACATATATTTATTTTTGATCCTTCTGGGAATCGTTTGAGTTCTAATTTCCTATTAACTTTTCAAATAGTAGTTTCCACATTTCAAAAAAAAAAAACAAAAAAGAATGCATTGATCGGTTTTTGAGTTCCAGTTAAAACCTAAATTTCAATGGTAGTTGTAATTGCCGTAATCAAAAAGTCAAGTCTAGTTTCTTTTCTTTGCTGAATGTTATACAATAATTTAAAGGACATAGTCATTAAATTCTCACTTCTTCTTCCTTTGTGTGAACGTGTCTTTTGGGAATTTTCACTTTATTGGGAAAACAAAAGGCAAGCTGATGACATTTGCATTTTTCGCTTAGGTCCCGTTCATAAAATTCCTTTAGCGGCGGTGTAGGTAAAAATAGGAATATCTTTATGAGCTAAGTCTATCTTTTTATTGTTTCTTAATCCATTATAAAAACGCAATTTACTATGTTCGCATACTCAGTTAACCTTTGTTTTACTCACACTCATGTACATACTTACATATTACAAAGAACATTTAATTTAGATTTTGACTTGATACTCGTACCTGTGCGAAAAACGCGAGAAAATTCAAACCAAAATAAATATTTAAATAATTGTGAGACGACACACAGCCAGTCGTCACTCGCTCAGCAAAAAAGGATATTATAAAAAAGATATAAATACCTGTGTGGATGTGTATTATGTGTGTGTTTGATTGAAGCAGAAACATATACAGTTACAAACTTTTGTCTTGTTCTTGCATTTTAAACTAATACGAGTATTAACTGTTTTCTACTAATCTGTCTGTCTCTGTGTGTTTTGAGAAAATTTCAAATTACTTGTTGTGTGCGAGCGACTGGCTGTGTACCGATGTATGGCTGTAAGCATGAGTGTATATGGGAGAGAGTCTATTTGTATGGGAGAAAGTACTTTGATTCTTTCTTTTGGCTTGTGTGCGTGAGAGTGCGAGTGTATGAAAGAGTACATGCATTTTATTATATATGTTTACATAGATTTGCTCAGCATTGAGTCCTTTCTAGTGTTCTAGCCCGTTGTTAAATACTCAAGTGATTTTGTTTACCTCATCAGTTGCATTCAAGTTTCAATAGTTGTAACACCACGCGGTAATAAAAACACCGACAAATATCTGTTTACAATGCGAAAAAGATTTTTCAAATATATTTCGAATTTAACACAACATATAATTTTTATATAAATATATCAACGTATTTAAACACGTAAAAAGTGCTGAACTTAAAGTCTAATTTGTGGATATTGTTTAAAATTTACTCAAGGTACTTCATAGTTCCCTTATTCTGGATTATTTTGCTAAGCAAACTTCATTACTTGTGATTGGCTAAAAACGAAAAAAATTCACCATTTTTTTTAAAGAAAAAATAAAAAAAAGGAGAAATAAAAAAATGTTATTAAAAAACCACCCTCAAAGAGGAGGGGTGCAAATAAAAAACAAACAAAAAATCCATACAAAAAAAATTTTAACCCACCCTTAAAGCAGAAAATTTACCCAAATATAAACTTTAGTCCATAAAAAAACACAAAAAAAAGAAGAAACTCTTTACTAGAACTTTTTTTAATAACTTATATTCATTTTTAATTTACTGTTCTTGTTATCAATATTTATTGCCACAGAATTTTTAACAAATATTTTAAAATAAAAAATTGTGCTGTAAAAAAATACGCGTTATTTTTAGCGCTTGCGCTTTTTCCGCCAATTCTCGTCAATTTTTTACGCTCATTTTTGGTGTTTTTTCTCATATCTGTTTGTGTTGTTCCTCAAAAAAGAGGTTGCATTTTTTTTGCAAATTTTTTTTTTTAATTCAATTTTATTTATCTCATTTTAGATCTGCTCTTTTGGTAATTTTTATTCCCATACAATTTCCATTACAACAATAAGCAAATACAATATAATACACAAAACATGCAAAATAACATGCAGACCACCGCTGATCAGCAAAGTTATAATAATTGGTACAGCAATATGTTTGCCGCCAATGTTAAAACAGAACCGGGCGTACAAGAAGACTCACCTGCACCATCGGCCACTGCCGCCTGCAGTACTCACTTGGAAAATTATTTAAAGCAACGACAGCACCACCACCATCAGCAGCAACAACAGCAATTTACTCAAATGGATGCACCACACATGACTGCCTCACCCACCAAAAATCAAAATGATTCACGCAGCAACTGTGAACAGCAACTTTTCGATGCTAATAGCATGCATCAACAATTAATGCAGCAGCATAAATACCAACAGCAATTTCAACATGCTCAACAGGCGGCCGCACAAAATCAGGTCACCTCACAAATGTTTTTCGGCTTTAATCCTCTTACTCCGCCAGGACTACCACAAGCTGTGTTACCCGCCATACCGCACTTTTATAAGCACTCAGCACAACATCAGCCGTGTAACCCAGAACAAACACCTATTAATCAAACTCTACTAGAGAATTCGGCGGAAAAGTCTACCTTGACTCCAAGTAATACACCACCCATGGATATTACTCCACCCAAGTCCCCGAAAGCGCATAATCCTTCGATCACTTATGAGAACCAACAAGATCAAGAACTGATGTCCAATGCTAGTGAATACATTGTCGAATCCGATGAAGAGGAAAACACTCGCCAACGCAACTATAACTCACATGGCAAAATGCGGCAATATAAATGCAAGTCCTGTGGCAGAGTAAACTATACCAAATTAGAATTTTGGGAACATGTCAAGGAGCACATGAAACCTGAAAAAATTCTACAGTGTCACTACGCCAATTGTCTTTTTGTTACCGAATTAAAGCATCACTTGGAATATCACATACTCAAACATAAAAATGAGAAGCCCTTCAAGTGCGATAAATGTCCTTATTCGTGCGTCAACAAATCCATGTTGAATTCTCACCGTAAATCCCATTCCTCGATTTATCCATACAGATGTAATGACTGTGATTACGCTACAAAATATTGCCATTCTTTCAAACTGCATTTACGTAAACGTAGTCATAAGCCGGGTGTGGTTTTGGATGAAGAGGGCTTACCTAATCCTTCGGTGGTAATAGATGTTTACGGCACTAGACGAGGCCCCAAGAACAAGGGATCCGCTGGTGCTTCAATGAAAAAGTCTAGTACAAATTTGAAAATAGCCCATCCTCAATTATCGGCCGCTTCGCAGAGTTTTACACAAAATCAAAATCAACTGCACGTATCCGCCGACAGCAGCTCTACATCCGTAGCTAGCGATTTACCAGCTCTAACCGTCAACATGTCATTGCAACAGCAACAACAAACACAATCCGCCAATACGCTACTTTCACCATCGCAACAGTCGTCATCTCAAGCCGTTACTCAAAGTGGAAGTGTACCAAATATGTTGCCCTCCTTGGCTTCGTTATTGCAACAAAACACCAACATGGCCTTCCTTCCCTATTGGAACTTGCACGTGTTCGCACAACAACAGGCAGCTGTTTTGGCCCAACTTTCGCCTCGCATAAGGGAGCAATTAAAAAAATATCAAATTAATAAAGATCAGTTGCCAGAAGCAATGGATAAATCGGATGATGAGGATGGCGGTGAACAGGTCGAAGAAGGGGATCAGGATTGTGACACCAAATCTGCTAACTCAGTCATGGATTTATCACATGGCACACCCACCAAAGATGATGAAGAAAAACAAACTCCTGAGCTGGCCATGAATCTAAAAGTGCCCGAAGAGAACGCAGAAACGCCATTGTACTCCACCATCACTAGCAATCGACGTAAAGGACGTGTACTAAAACTAGACCAGTTCAAAACGGACGAAGACATTTCTGCACCCACCTCGCCACAAATGGATGATAAAACAGAAATTTCTAATGCCACTTCCTCGAAAGCAACAGCCAAGAAAATAGATGATTCCTGTTCGGCCGATGAATGTATGGAAACCGAAGCAAACCTAACCAACAACAATCCCTCCAATACCAGCAACACTTCCACCGCTTCTTCTTCGGGCAACTCATCGAATTCTTCATCAACTGCTTCCAACAGCAATAATTCCACAGCTAACTCAAGCGCTTCGGTCACACCCACCATGTTCGAGTGTAAATATTGTGATATCTTCTTCAAAGATGATGTAATCTACACCATACATATGGGCTACCACAGTTGTGACGACGTCTTCAGATGTAATATGTGTGGTGAAAAATGTGATGGACCCGTTGGACTCTTCGTACATATGGCTCGCTTTGCGCATTCTTAAGCATTTTTCATTTATTTTTACATTTTTTTATTATATCCTTTTTCATTTATTTGTATGTTAATTTTAAGTTTCAAAAGAAAAGTTGCTTTGAATTGTATATAAAGACAACACCTTTGAGTAGCTCCAGTTAAGGTAACCAAAGCTCCATTTGGTGCCAAATACGACGAAACGTTATCAAGAATTGTACATATGAAAGTTTTAGTTTATTAAGTCCAATTATGCATAACTCTTATAATCTTTAGTACAGAAAAAATTATATGTAACTCTTTTGTTAAGTGGGTTCAACTGCGATTTTTGTTGAGTGCGGACCTGTAAACAAACATCACGGATTCAACAAAATTTGTTTACTTTTAATATAAAATTTCTATCTTCAGCAATAGCCTTTTATATATTCTACCAGAAACTGGCAAATATAGTTCAGTTAAATAATTCGCTGAATCAGCGACACTTTTGTTTGAAAGCGAATCTGCAAAAGGTATTCGCTGAATTAACAAACACTTTTACTACAAACAAAGATTAAGTTTTTGTTTCGCACTGAAATAAAACATGTTTCTTTGGATAATACAATATTTTTAATAAAATTCTGCAATCAAAGAGCTTTAAGATAATTTTTACTGTTTAAAGATCTAAAACAAATGGTTCCTTTTTAAACAATTTTAAACTTAAAAAACATATATCTCATACACAATTATACCAAATATATAAGTTTACGGAAACCTTACGCAGGTTGTTAATTTAAAGAAAAAAAAAATTGTTTTTTAGATTTAAAACTATTTATATTTTCTTACGAGAATCATTTTCTATAAAACAGCCAACTTAAACATTTTTAATTTATTCCTAATTTTGTTATGAGAACAAAATTTATAAAATTAATTATAGATTTTACGGCCTTCACATTTGTAAAATTAAAATGCCAGGAATTCGTTTGAGCCCAATCTTTAATTTTAAGTTTTTATTTTAAAATTTCCTATATTTCGCTACACCACTGGGTAGCATCATCAGGGCTAGTATCAAATAAAAAACGATAAATAAATATAACAGTTTTTTATGATCATAATAAATAAGAAAACTTGCAAGTACACATACATACAAATATACATTATGACCAATACCAATAACAAAGCAAACTTACATTAAGATATTCCACCATATTCCAAGAGGCGTCATCGTCGTCACATCAAGACGACAGCAAAAATATCTTTATTGTATACTTGTCTTCGATAAGAATTATCTATTCTTTGAAAGACCTTTGATAATTCAAAGACCTAAGCTATATATAGTCACTGTCGACAATATTTAATCGTTGATGGCAACGTGTAAATAAATGCCAACTTTTTCATGACGCCTCTTGGAATAAAAGCAATTGTTTTTAGAAAAAAATTACACACACAAAAAAGGGAGAATCCTGTTTACTTAGGAATTATTACTATATATACTGAGCTTAATTTTACTTATTTATTATGACCATAAAAAACTCTTATACTTATTTATTGTTTTTAATTTGATATTAGCCCTGATGATACTACCCAGTGGTGTAGCGAAATATGGCAAATTTTAACATTAAAATTTAAAAAACCTCAAGCTCGAATAGAACCCTGTTATTTTCATAGAACAAAACTTAATTATTTAAATTTTTATCATAAATTTTCTTTATTAGTGAAAATACGGTGTTGTTTGTAACAAGAATTTATAAAATTTAGAATAAAGAAATTAAAATAAAATTAAATTCTTTTTTATTGCAGAACATAAAACTTCAAATTATGATTTTAATCGTATTTAAAAATAACACTGAGAAAAAATATATATTTTTCTAAACATTTAGCATCACATGTAAAGAGTGGCAAAACAAAATGTGCTTCTTTTTTATTTCGAATTGTAGTAAACACTCCTTAAAATCCCCGTTTTCGATACAGAAAACTAAATTACTGAAAATGTAAAAGAGAAAAGCAATCTCAGTTAAATGCCTTACTGGCAACCAGCGTATGTTATTAAAGCCTTACAATACTGGCAACCCGTCGCTCCGAAGTTAATTTCACATATCTCCATGTCTTTTTTTTTTTGTTGTTTTTGAAGAAATTGAGTCTTCGGTATTACCAAAACTTGGTATACTCGTACAATAAAATGCTTTCACTATACTTGAAAATCAACTTGAAGTTGAGATCTGGGGTCTATATGGGATAGGTGCATAAAATTTACACTAAGTAACAGTATTATAGCATTGAATTTGATTTTCAAGCGACTATTATACACTCAAGCTGGCTGGGTCTGATATATGCTATCATAAAATTCGTTCAATAGCTAGGCCTCGTGTTTGTCAAACTTGGCCTCTGCTGTGACTCTGGTATTTTTACAATTATTATAACGATATTTTATAAAATTTATTATTCAGCAATATTGCTTAATTATATTCGCTGACGACCGAAATCAGCTGTTACTTTTACTACCCATTATCAGATACACAAAAATACAGCTGCAAGAGCATACGAGTACATACAAGGGGTGAAATAGGTGGAATGAATTTACGATTATCGGATCATTAAAATTTACAGGATCGCACTACAAGCCTTCAAAATCAATTAATAGCAATTCTATCAAACACAGTGGAACAGCCAGTTTACCAATCTCGACAGCATGCTTGCGTTCGCAATCTAAGCGAAAGATAATTCATTTGGGTTCGTCTAACTCTTTTCTATGCGAACAATGTGTCAAAACTCACTCAAAATACAAAGGATATGTGTACGAATAATAGTGAGATAGACAAACCCAAGTTGATTCGAATGTGAGTGACTAGCTTTCTTTCGCATTCATTTTCTTTCGAAATTGGTAAACTGGCTGTAAATTTCATTTGTGTTTTCGTAAGCGAACTATGAAAATCAGTTAACCAGAGTGAGTGTCTTTAAAAGAATTTATTGAACAATACGAACATTTGCCAGAATTATAACAAATAAAAGATAGAGTTTATTAGGCTTTTTGAAGTAATATATTATAACATGAGATGAGTGTTTAACTAAAATTGCCCAGCGTAAAAGCAAAAACACAATTGCTGAAAATATAAAAAAATGCATGCCATAAAAATCGTACTTTTATTCCATATTCATTAAAAATATCTTATATTTATTAAAGGTTTATTTGACAAACATTGTACAGATATTCGTCAAATAAGCCTGTAATAAAAATCATAATATATTTTTTATAAATATTTGAGTAAATGTTCAAACAGAATAGTTCTGCAACTCCAAGAAAAATGTCTGGCAAATAAATGAAGCTTTTAATTAATTAAATATTTTTTTTATTAATTAATTTTTAGTTTGTTTTCATTTTTTGTTTACAAAACGAACAAAAATTTATGGACGTATGGTAGCACTATTGAAAAAATTAGTGTCTATACATATAAGCATAAGAAAAAGAATATATTTCTCGACTATATTAAACCAAAAATTTATATATCAATTTGCATCGAACATGTGGTAACGATTCTATTCTGTTTGATCATTTACAATTTTGTATTGATGGCTCTTTTAAGTTTAAGAGCGATGTGCCGTTTAACAGCTTACATATAAGCGCACTTCGCACCGTTTTTGGTGCTTTTTAAAATTTCTTGTGCGAAGAATTTCTTGGTCTGGAGTACCGACCACCCAAACATATAGTATATGCCTGTTATTTTATACTTTAATGCAGTTGTTGTTCTAAATTTTTTGACACTTTCAGATCGCTGACTGTGCAACCTAAATTAGCGCGTCAAGCGTAATCTGTCAAAAGTCTTCATGTGCGTACAAAATGTATGAGACCAACCCCAATAGCGCGGTGTAAACGCTTAAACAGAGCGTTAAATCCAATTTGAAAGAAAGCTTTACTGTCTCCCAATCAAGTTCGCTTCAAAACAAATATTATTAATAATCACACTTTTGGTGCTTTCAGACTCATTTAGCGACTTTGTCAATTTTTATTATTTCTATTCAGTGACTTTTATCAAACAAGGTTAGTGAACAACACTGTTCATTACAAATTTATTGTTCTTCCGCATTTGCTTCCTTTCGAGATTGGTAAACTGGCTGTTAGAATTTTATTGGTCAATTCGTGTATAAAATACAAATTAATTTTTCACATAAAAGTTTAGTTGATTTTATTTTTCCTATAATTTTTTCTGTGCGCTGGCATTTGGATATATTTAATTATGTGTTTTTCATAGAATACAGACGAGCAACTCCAAGGGTCTGACAGGCAAAACGATATCGGCCAAATGGGCGCCGCCACAATTGAAGGCTACACGGGCTCGTTTTATATCACTTTTTATCACTTCGAACACACGGAACTTCAAAAAACCCCACAAAAAAAAATTCTAGAAATCGTCAAAACAAGAGATGAGGTGACCCGAGAACGCCGCCTTCAGAATATCGGTTGTGGCTCGCGCAGTATATGCCGTCGCTCCATCATGTTGGAACCACATGTCCTTCAGTTCTAATTCATTCAATTGCTCGCAACGTCTACAATTCTCGTTAAACCAGCGGCGTCTTGGAAAAAAAAATGGCACCGATGACCCCTATAGCGTGAACAGCGCACCATGCACTCATTTTAAGCGGGTGTAATAGCGCCTCGTGCATCACTCGTAGATTTTCGGTGCCGCAGAAGCGCTAGCTTTGCTTGTTCACGTACCCGCTGAGGTGGATATGAACCCAATCGCTCATTATGTTTTTGGTCGAAAAATCGTCCACTTCGTCCTCGAGATTGTGGCGGCGCCCATTTGGCCGATATCGTTTTGCCTGTCAGACCCTTGGAGTTGCTCGTCAGTGTTCTATGAACAACACATAAATAAATATATCCAAATGCCAGCGCACAGAAAAAATTATAGGAAAAATAAAATCAACTAAACTTTTATGTGAAAAATTAATTTGTATTTTATACTTGTATGTAAAAAATATAAGCTGGGTATCATATTTTGTTGCTGCTTAGCAAAATAGTGGCTTTCGATCTATAATTATTTTTACTAACCTTTTGTTTTAACCCACGAATTCCTTTACACATCCGCATTCAAACAATTTATTAATTGATTCAGCGATTTTCGTAATTGAGCTCATGCTCAATAATTGTTTCTATGAAATCAGGTCGATTTAAGCAGGTCTTGTTTATGCCCACATTTATAGTTTATATTAATCAATTTGTAAATTTCCCTTTAATTTTGCATAAAACATAATTTCATAATTCTTTTTAACTTGTTAAACAAAAGCAAACATAATGTATTGTATTTTTTTAACTCTCTAGAACATTAAAAAAGACTCGACAATATTAATTAGTTTTTTTTTTTTTGAACAAAAAATTAAAGTACAAAATTTAATTAAATTAAAACCTAAAACATAACAAATTTATAATCATATAAAATAAATCAAACAAAAAAGAAGCACAAACATTTTTGAGCATCAAAAACAGAAACAAAAAAAAAAAAAAAAGAAACTCTTTCGATGAAATATTCTAGAGAAAAGTTTTATATGTTAATTTTTTAACTCTTTAAATAATTTTTAAATATTGTAAAATTAATATATGTATGTAGAGTATTTTAGAAATATTTTTTAAGAAAAAAAATATTCATTAATATAAGTTTAAATTTTATATTTTATATAAAACAAGATTAAAAAAATTATTTGAAATTATTAATAATAAAAATTATAAATATTTAAAATAAAACAAAAATATCTTTTAATTTTAAATATGCTTGTACCTTTATAGGGTGGTTAAATTTTAAGGGCCGGTGTTGAATGTGAACCACACCCAAACGCCAAGTTTTTTTTTCCTGCATTTCATTTCACATTTCTCAGTTTCAGACTAAAGCCTAGTATTGAGATTGAATGTGCGAAAAATTTTCAGCAACATTACCCAGCGGCCAAAGTTTCGCTTACAGAAGCGATGATCCGATGCACACTTGTAAGTCAGTAATGCACACCATCTCATATACGAACCTAGTATACTTTTTCATATACATTGCCGCATTTGTAGAGTGAACGCCTACCACCTACACACAAAGTAAGCGAGCTAGTGTGGTGTTCATCCAACAAAAGCTCATTACTTCCTAACATACATTGTAAGTCATCAGTAGGCAGTTCGAATACAATCTCGCATACTTTGTAAGTCGGAAGTAGACAGCTCGGATACAATCTCGCATACATTGTAAGCCGGCAGTAGGCAGCTCGTACGTACTGCGCATTTCAGTTTTTTGGGAATATTTCATTAAATAAATTTGTTCTGTTTGATGTTTACTGCATTTTTTATTTTTTCACTAAATTTCTTATTTTTCTTGTGCCTTTTTTATAATGTTTTCAAAACACGCTTACCTGATTATTGAACTAAAATTTTTGCAACGTAGTTTGACAAAGACAGCGAACGTTTGATTTACAACTAAAAAACAAGTAAGAGTGTAGTATATTCGGCTGGGCCGAATCTAAAATACCCTTCACGATAGTCACGAATATGTATAGTATATTAAAAATGTGACCTAAATATGCTCGGTTATATATGAACCGATATGGGAATTTTCTATTTTCTGTATTTTAGTAACCTTCTTTTATAACGAGAATTGCTTTTCAGAAAAAAAACAAAAATTTTTTTAATGGAAAAATCGGTTCAGGCTATATCTCGGGTATATATGGCCCGATATCGAAAAATTTAATTTTCCATATTAATATAACCTTATATCATTACCAGAACTGCTTTTGAGTACAACAAATTGTTTAAGTTCGCTTACGCGATATTTTCATGAAAAACCCGATTTAGGCTATATCTCGGGTATATCTGGACCGATATCAGAAATTTTAATTTTCTCTATTTTCGTAACCTTCTTTTATGACAAGAACTACTTTTCAGCAAAAAAAAAATGTTATTGGAAAAATCGGTTCAGGCTATATCTCGAGTATATATGGACCGATATCGGATATTTTCTTTTTCCATATTTATATAACCTTATTTCATTACCAGAACTGCTTTTGAGCACAAAAAAGTTGTTTAGTCGGCATTTTCATCAAAAAACCTGTTAGGCTATACACCGGGTATATATGAACCGATATCGGAAATTTTCATTTTCCATATTTATGTAACCTAATTTCATTAGCAGAACTGCTTTTGAGCACAAAAAGTTGTTTAAGTTCGCTTACGCGACATTTTCATGAAAAACCCGATTTGGGCTATATCTCGGGTATATATGGACCGACATCGGAAATTTTCATTTTCCATATTTATGTAACCTAATTTCAATACCAGAACTGCTTTTGACCACAAAAAAGTTGTTTAAGTTCGCTTACGCGGCATTTTCATGAAAACCCCGGTCTAGGCTATATCTCGGGTATATATGGACCGATATCGGAAATTTTCATTTTCCATATTTATGTAACCTAATTTCAATACCAGAACTGCTTTTGACCACAAAAAAGTTGTTTAAGTTCGCTTACGCGGCATTTTCATGAAAACCCCGGTCCAGGCTATATTTCGGATATATATGGACCGATATCGAAAATTTTCATTTTTCATATTCATATGACCCTATTTCCTTACCAGAACTGCTTTTGAGCACCAGAAAGTTGTTTAGGTTCGCTTACGCGACATTTTCATGAAAAACCAGGTTTGGGCTATATCTCGGGTATATATGGACCGATATCGGAAATTTTCATTTTCCATATTTATGTAACCTTATATAATTACCAGAACTGCTTTTGAGCAAAAAAAAGTTATTTAGCTTCACCTATGCGACATTTTCATTAAAAATCCGATTTGGGCTATATCTCGGGTATATATGGACCGATATCTGAAAAAAAAATTTTTTGTCTTTTAGTCACCATGCTTAATAAGTGTGTGAAGTTTGAAGCAAAACGAACAACTTTTGTTTTCAAAAATTTTCATACAAAACTGCAAAAAAAATGGCTTTTTTCGGAATTTTGAATATATCTCAGCTATACGTGGACCGATACTACTGAATTTCAATAGCAAACCCATGAATCGATGGGGTAAAAGAATGGTGAAAGAAAAAAGTTTCTAAGTCTAATGGTTTTCTCAGAAACGGTATTTCAACAGCGGACAGACGGACAGACGGACATCGCTTAATCGACTTTTCCATTAATTCTGATTCAGAATATATATACTTTATAGGGTCGCAAAAAAAAACTGTAGAAATTACAAACGGAATCACAAACTTATAAATACCCTTTACATTTTTGTGATGGGTATAATAAAATACGCACTTATAAATGTGATATAAAAGATGAACGTAATTCATTTTGTAAGCTCCATATACTACTGCCATACACTTTGTAAGTTAGCATTCATAGATTACAAAGTGTGGCACACATCATCGAAGAGAAGTAATGTGGTAGGCAATGTTCGCCGCTGGGTACTTATTTCGTACGGAAAAATTGAGATGTACTCATTGTTGTCTATTTTTTCTCTTATTCAGGTTTCTTTTTTAATTTTAAGTATACATGTTTGTACTTCGTGCGAAAAAAGCTTTGCTTATGTTATTTCGCAACTGAAAAAACAAATATTCCCAGGAACAATTTTAATTGAAAACATATTGCAGATACATATTGTGTGTTTTTCGCTTTAAAAACTCAGTACTACATTTCTAAACTTATTTCGCAGATATTTCATACTAAACACTTTTGTATGCAATTTGAAAGAATTTCGCACGAAATAATGAGCTCAATATTAGACTTTATTCAATTTGAACCATGGAAAGATACACAATAGAGCAACACGTTAAAATTATTCATTTTCATGTTCAAATTATTGAAAATAGATTCTGAAATCAAAATGCATATCGTGCACTTCGTGTTTTTTTTCCGCCAACTTAATTGCCTAAATATGCAATACAAGCGCAAAAATGGGTCTGTAGGAGATGTAAGAACATCAATGCATTCTCGTGCAGCTCGTTCTGCAGAAAATATTGCTGCTGTTCGCGATAGTGTGACTGCAAATCCCTCTACCTCAACTCGTCGTCGTGCTCAACAATTGCACAACTCACGCTCGTCGTTGATACATATTATGCATAAAGACTTGCATTTACGCGCTGGCAAGGTGCAATTGACTCAAGAACTAAAGCCTGTTGACCATTCCAAGCGTCGACACTGGTCAGAATGCTGGAATAGAAATGACAAGAGTGGATTATTAATTTTCAAAGAAAATTTTCTTCAGTGATGAGGCTCATTTTCATCTCATTGGATTCGTCAGTAAGCAGAATTGCTGCAATTGGACAACTGTGAAAATGATTTACATCAGTACCTGCCTTGACGGCCTAACCTGATGGTGGACCAATTCCACAGAGTGACTTTTTCACGATTCACCACCGCCCCCGTGTGGCTGACTAGGCTCACACAGGTAGCAATTCTTGTCATATGATTGCGGTCATATGAACAACTTCTTGTTGAGGAGTTCGGGCTTTCTAATCCCACCTGTATGCAATTTCTCAGCAATCAATGGAGGACAAGGCTTAATGAGTTGGTAGCCCGAAGCCCACTAAGAGCATCAACCCTTAAACCAACTAACCCGTCAACCATCACCACTGGTTCCTTACAATACAGGTATCTGTTGTATAGGCAACAGATCCTCGGGAGATTGTTAGCCCTCGAAAACAAATGATGGACAAATGATAATCAAAGAGTGATAGTCGAAAAACTAATGCACAAAGAGTGATTGTTTGTTGCAGTTTATAGGCCGGCTGCATCAGGGCGCCGTTTTTGTTTCCAATATAAGGCCGGTCACGCAGTTACTGTGAATGGTGTTCGCCATCGTGAGATGATAACAATCTTTTTATTACCCGAATTGGAAGCTGTGGATGTGGTTTCCATAAGACGGTGCCATTTGTCACATAGCTAATAAAACAATGGCTCTTTTGTGCGACAAATTCAATGGCCGTGCTATCTCACGTGATGGCAATGTCACTTGCCCGCCAAGATCTTTATAATTTCTTACGAATTTTTAGCTTATTAATTGGCCAAAATCGTAAAATTTCCTAAAACATTTTCCTTCCTTTTAAATTATTTTTGGCATGCGTGCCAACTTAAAATCAAGTCAGTCACCCAACATAAAGAAAAGGTCAAAGGAAGTGAGACACAGTGGCTGTGTTTGTTGCGACTAACAATAAATCGGCTAAGCAAATAATTTTATTATTTGATGATGATGATGATGATGCTGATCATGATTATGATGACGATGTGGATGATGATCTAACAGTTGAGATCACCATCAGCTTAAACCAATATAAGCAATATACTTGTAAGACTATCGGTTTTGTTCTTTTACTTTCAGGACCCTGCTTGTCATTCATAGACAGTTGGCAGACGTTTGACCATCAACAAGATGTTTATCACTTGAATTTGTGCAAGTAACCCCTAATTTTTCTTTGGATGAAAAAAAAAACTGAATTATTTTTTAGAAAACTCTATTGTTTTTATTTGTTGTTATGGAATGCTTATCTCAGCTTGTGGGTTGTTGATCTTTCTGTTTTTTTTTTGGTTTTTTGCTTTTTGTTTTCAAAATTTTCATAAAAACTGGCCAATTTTCTTAAGACAATGCAGAGAGAAAATATTAATAGACACTTTAAAATCCAATAGAGTTTTTTTTTTACACATTTTACATACATATATACATATGTGCATATGTATAGATCATTGAGAAAGGTGTAACATTATTTGTTGTTTTTGCCAAAAGAGCATTAGATTTTCTTTAAATTTTAGCGCTCTATATCCTTAGAAATTCAGCTGTGCTTAGTCCGAAATTCATACTTTCCTTTTACACCTTTTTTTACTACAAATTTAATGTTTTTCTTTTTTTTTTTTTTTGTTATTTAATTTATTAATTTTCTTATGGCCACCCTGATGGGCCTTTTGACGAGCGGGTTTTTTATACTCTTTTTTACGTTTTTCTTTTTTTGTAAATAATAGAAAACGGAAATGAGTTAATTGATTTATTTCTATTGCAAAATTACTGCCAAAATCTTTTCTTTTTAATTATTTTTTAGCTTCTTTTTATTTTTTATTGAATCTTCACAATGTGAACTAACAATAAGCATTCAAATCTTATTACTAAATACAAAAAATTAATTCAATCCAGCCAATGCTAGACAAAAGGTTTTACTTTGCGCCAATTATATCGGTGAAATCACCTATTTAAAGCTCTGATGTTGGCAAGGGTGTGCCTTCTTTTCAGCCGACTGTGGCCGCTAAAATTAAGTGTATTGCGTGCAAGAGGATTTGGGTGAAGTTCCTTGTCGCGTACTTTGAAAACTGAAACTGTGAAAAAGATTTACATCAGCACCTGCCTTTGCGGCCTAATCTGATGGTGGACCAATTCTACGAGTGAATTATTCACCAGCACCCCCGTGTGGCTGACTAGGCTCACACAGGTAGCAATTCTTGTCATATGAATGCGGTCTTATGAACAACTTCTTGTTGAGGAGTTCGGGCTTTCTAATCCCACATGTATGCAATTTCCCAGCAATCAATGGAAGACAAGATTTAATGAGTTGGTAGGCGGAAGCCCACTAGCAGCATCAGCCCTTAAACCAACTCACCCGTCAACCATCACCACTGGTTCCTCACAGTAAAGGTATCTGTTGCAAAGGCAAATGACCCTCGGGAGTTTGTTAGTCCCCGAAAAAAGCAATTATCAAAGATACTAACACCCCGTTCCTTCGTTTTAGGTTTCAACCACAGCCAGAACGTTTCAGCCAAAGTAGGCACCTCAAGCATGATCAGCCCGGGTTGAACTGCAAGCAGAACCACCCGGGGGCCATGCTGATGCCCGTTCTGCCAATTTATACCTTAGGTAACGGTTTCAGAATCCAACGCAACATTAGTCATGTGGCTTCCTAAAGTTTTATTTGCTACAACAAACGAAGGACCCCTTTCCCTCTATACCCCAAAAACAGAGTGCCCAAGTTAGGGGGGCTGCGAAAGAGACAGAAGAAAAGCTCGATAAACATTACGGTGAATTTGCTTCGTCAGATTACTTGGTAAAATAATTTAATTCCAACATTTTAAATGCTGCAATAGAGTTTGTTTTAGTCTTTCGTGTTGTTAACACCCCGCGAACACTACTCCCTATTTCATCCTCATCATAACCTATTTTCCTAGTTCCAGTACAATGCGCTGCATATGTAGGGATCATCCCCTGAGTACTGGTCCCAGATAAAAAAAAATTATTGGATTGCTGAATTTAAACGCGGCCGCAGAATAAGCAACTGAAAGACCAAAAGAGGTGGTTACTGAAAAAAAAATGTCAAGAAAATCCTCCATATCGTTATGAATGATAGCCAAGTCAAGTTACGTGAGATTGTTGATATGGTAATCATATGAACCATGAATGTGTATTCAACATTTTGCATGAACATTTGCATATGAGAAAGCTATCGGCAAGATAGGTGCCGTGTTTGCTCAGTGTCGAACAAAAACGAATTCGGCAGACCACTTCACAGTGGTATTTAGACATGATAAAGGGTAACATGGGTCCACCACTACGCACTTGAAACAAAAAATCAATCGAAACTATGGATGGAAGCTGGTGGAAGTGCTCTAAAGAAGGCGAAGACACTGAAATCGGCTGGCAAGGTTATGGCCACTATATTTTGGGACGCACACGGAATATTGCTCATCGTGCATTATTGGATCAATTGATTGATGCAAGCAAGAGAAGACGGCCACATTTAAAGAAGAAAAAAGAACTCTTTCTTCAATACAATGCACCGGTTCACACAGCATTAGATATGATGCTAAAATTCCATGAAATATATTTCGAATTGGTTGATCATTCCCCTTACAGACCAAATTTAGCTCCTAGTGACTTTTTCCTGTTTCCAAACTTGAAAAAATGGCTCGCAGGAAAAAGATTAATCTCAAATGAAATAGTGATTACCGAAGCTAACGCCTATTTATAGGGGTTGCCAAAATCGTATTATTCAGGTGCTCTAAAAAAGTTGGAATAATGTCTTAAGCCTAGTATTCAGATTGAATGTGCGAAAAAATTTCAGCAACATTACTTATTTCGTACGGAAAAATTGGGATGTACTCATTGTTGTCTATTTTTTCTCTTATTCATGTTTATTTTTTAATTTTTAGTATACATGTTTGTACTTCGTGCGAAAAAAGCCTTGCTTATGTTATTTCGCAGCTGAAAAATCAAATATTCCCAGAAACAATTTTAAACTAAAACATGTTGCAGATACATATTGTGTGTTTTTCGCTTTAAAAACTCAGTACTACATTTGTAAACTTATTTCGCAGATATTTCATACTAAACACTTTTGTATGCAATTTGAAAGAATTTCGCACGAAATAATGAATTCAATATTAGCCTTTACTAAGTGTATTGAGTTAAAAGAATACTATGTTGAGAAATAAATGAGTTTTGAAAAAAAATGTTATATTTCCTACTTAGGTAACTTCAATATCAATCCGTCCACGTACATATGTATGTTAATAGTGCTTTATAGGCCATTTACACCTAAAGGTAAGAACTCTGTTCAAATCTGTGAAAAATGTTGAGCATCATTAATATGATATGACATTCAAAAATTTTTGGCAAATTTCACGGTTTTCTTGGTTTTAGGTAAACCACATTGTTTTGCAAATGTATATAAAAACCATATGATAACATATTTAATTGTTTGCAATTAAAAAAAAAATGTTTTCTGTGAAAAAAGGAAATTGTTTCCTGTTTAATATTTTTCTTTTTTAGTTGTTATTAAATTTAAGTTCTTTTCCATTTTAGAAATTTACAATTGAAAAAGAAGAATTTTTAGCAAACAAAAAATTGATCAGCTGTTGTTTGAAATTTCGCGCGAAATAAGTACCACTCGTATTATTTCACAATTACAAGATAATAAACATTTCATAAGTTTTTCACAAATTGAGCAGAGTACCACTTCAGCAACATTATTTCATAGATATTTCACAAAATTTTTTTTTATATTCATTTCGCGCGAAATGACGAACATAGTACTTAGCTTAAGCTAAAACTACTACTTTCGAGATCTTGAATCAAAGCTAGTTGATTTTAACGAGATTTCCCTAGCAAACTGAAATCTAAATTGCGACTAAATTTTGACGACATCTGCAGTGCGATTCTCTAACTTTTAACGATCCGATAATCGCAACTTTTGTCATCAAATTTCATCGCTTGCACTAACGATTTAGTGATTCTGTAACTTAATTCTAACGATGGTAAACAGCTGTATTTTTCTGTGCATTCATATAAACATCACGTGGCATCTCTGCCAGAAAAAAGCGAAAGCCACAAAAAAGAAAAACAATAAATTTCCCATAACAATATGTATACAAATTGGTTTCTACTTCTTGTGATTTTAGTTTTTAAGTGACAATAAATATTATTTAATTTATAATCAGGTAAGTAAAATAAAATATGAGTTCATACGTTTCGTTTATTCGTTTATATATGTATGTACTAATTTCTGTATGTTCGGAATGGCCATAACTAAGGCTGGTTATAATCAATATAACTTTTTAAATTCATCAACTGTCAACTCAAAGGAATTGTCCAACTCCCGAAAAACACACTGGTTATCCCTTGAAGCGTTCAAACTTGTTTCATCCCTTGCAAGTCTGAATGCCAGACGTTCAATAGCTATTTCAACACAAAACACACTTTACCGGTTAAAAAATTATACTGAAATTTTTGTTTTTGAAAATGTATTTCATAAATATTTTATGTATTTATTTGTGTATTTAATAAATATTTTTATGTATTAGGAATCAGATTATTAGCACTTTATTTCATGAAAGCACAATTTAAAAAAAATACATTTCAACGATTGAATAAACAGCAAGAAAATTTTTGTCTTTAAGATATCCACAATCGGCAGTAAAATTAACAGTTGATTTTTATCGATGGCGAATATCGTTAAAAACATGTTACAGAATAGCAAATTCGATAAAATATCGTTATAATTGTTTTAACGATTCGATTATCGTTATAAGAGTTACAGAATCGCACTACTGGTAGATTTTTGTAGGTACTCTATTACACAACTATTATTTTGTTTAAAATAATACTTTAAAATACTACGCTGCAATAAAAAAAAACTATACTTTTACATAATGAATTCATTGTGATATAGTTATTGCTGTCAAACACTTTGCAAAAAAGATTTTATGAAAATGAAATCTGGTTAGATGTCAAAAAACGGAAGTGTAAACGGTTAAGATTTTGTTGAAGATTTTCATTCAAATCTACTAGATTTTGGGTAAATGTAAATATCCTATTAAGTAAGATTCCTAAAAACTACTTTTAACCTAAAAACTTTTAACTTAAAAAACTGACAGGCATGTGATACCATAACGGATGCTAAATGTCAACAAAAGTCTAAAAAATTGTTGCCATGATTTATGATGTTGTTTAAAATCATTGAATAAAAAACTTCAAAATAAAATCAAAAATGCTCAATCATTAGCTAATCGTTTTACACAATTTGCGCAAAAAAAAAATATATGAGTAAAAAAATTAGAAAAAAAAGAACAAAAAATCTAAAGTGCGGGCAGCCAGCAAAACAAATTTTGATTTTGAGAAATCATAATGGCAGGCTGTTTTCTGTGGCCTTAAATAAAATCTAAAAAATACAAATTTTCTACATTGGCATTTATGAAATGTTTGAAAACAACTCCCCGAACCAAAGATTTGGGTGCAAAAACAAAAATTTATACAATTATTGTTATAAAATTATGAAATTCTCATAAGAAACTGTTTTGTAATCGTCTTAATGATCGATTACTGTGTTTAAAAGCAGAAGAAAAGAAAAACGATTGCATATGTATATAGTCGTACATATGTATGTGTTTAAGGATCATGATGATGATGATGATGATGTATGACGTGTGGTTGCCACCAGACAATGCCACCAATTTTGTACACATTACCGATGACTGGGTATAAACGTTGACGCCCTATTACTGCCAGAATGCGCCAAAAAGTAAAAGAAATTTTAATATTTTTTATACATACATACATGCATATGTATGTATGTACATGCATATGAATGTATTTCTTAAAATATGGGAGTAGATTTCTTTAAGAGGAAGCCTCAAGAAATTCATAAAAATTTTCTGCTTTCCCTGCGACAACAATTTGAATTGTTGTATTTTTTTCTTGAAATTAATTTTTCAAAATTATGTCGGTCTTAGAAGAATTTATGATCCTGTGTCTGGCACACTTTTGTTGGCAACGAGCACAGCAAACAAATGTTTTGCTCATACCATAAATGCGGGAGTTTTCTAAAGATCATGATAGTGTGGTTCGATGTTTTGATTTATGAACATAAATGTGGTGACAATTGTTTACGTGTGTTGGGACTCTCTTTTTATTGAAGCGGAAGGAAATATATAATGTTTTATTAATAGGCAAGCACGTCTTTAACATCCTATGCAACCCCCCCCCCCCGTACTACATCATCTATTTTAGAAAGATATATACGAGCGCGGATTGATATTGAGCGCTAAATGGCAGCACAAACAGAACTTATTTCTTGAAATTGCGATCTGTCAAATGTCAGCTATTAAAATTTCACCCAAATTCATCGATTAGTTTATATATTCTAGTCGTTTGAAGTAAGCAACTTTTTTGTTTCTTAAAAAATGGAATAAATTGAATTTTGTGCAGTGATTAAACACTTTTATTTGCAAGGGAAAACGGTGAAAGAGATAAAAGAAAAGCTCTAAATTAGGGTCCAAGGTAGGGCAAAACGGCACAAAATCCACAAAAAGATTATCGCTGTATCTGAGTGCTTCTTAGGGGGATAAAATGTAAGGCCAACCCCCACTAGTTCTTCTCTCTCTACATTTCATGTGAACGTATCTCTTATTCAATAAAAAAAAAAGAAATTTATGGGGACCATCCTAATGATTGAAGATGGAAGCTAGGTGTATGCTCTACAAAAATGTTGGGTTTATCAAAATATTGAAAATCGGCCATATACTTTTAGGAGCTCCGAAGGGCCATTTGGGAATATTGACCCTGAAATGCTACAAACCAATATTTTGTATGGAAGCCCCCTTAAAGAGGGCGCAACGTAAAAAATTACTTTGTTAAATTTTTGTTGAACTTTATAAATTTTAAATTTTTTATAATTTTTAAATTTGTACATATGTACATCGGGTTTTAGTTCAAGTATTTTCCTTTCTCAAATTTTTGCTTCAGAAGGATTTTTTTTTATAATACAAAGTAAAAAATTACCTCTTACCAGCTTTCCGATGTAACCGAAAAAATAACAATTATGCAAAAAAATGTAAACGTGAAAATTTTTTGTTTTATATTAGAGATCGCTGCCAAGAGGCGTAATATGAATGATTCACTGAATAGTGATCTTCTATTATTCTCCGAATGGGGTCGTAAAACAGGGTCACCTTTAACGCTCGTAAGACCCAATGTTGCTTATTAACGCACAAACAAACGACCGCAAATGCTGCTTTATCTGTACTCATGGATGGTATAAATATTGAGGAATCGCATGCTCTTGATGTTCTTGGAATGAAGATACAGTGTGATGTTCGCTGGACTGAACACATTTTTCATGTCTCCAAAGAAGCATTCAAGTGCCTCGGTTTTTTGAAACGGAGCAAGATGTACTTCACTCCATTCGACCTCCTTTCTATTTATACCACCTACATCCGACCGAAAATGGAATACAACTAACATGTTTGGGCTGGTGCCTCAAAGTCTATTTTGGAGTTACTCCACCGCGTGCAGTAGAGGGCGAAGAAGCTCATCGGTGACAGTAGGGTATCCAACTCTATTGACTCACTGGAGCATCGACGCAGTGTGGGGTGCGTTACTCTGTTCTATCGTTACTACAATGGATTTTGCTCTGACGAGATTAGGGATCTTGTTCACGAAACTCGTACATTTTTACGTAGCACACGTTCATCGTCCAGAGCTCATCCATTTGTGGTCGATTGCCCGGGTAATCGTACTACGCATTACAGAGAGAATTCGTTTTTCAGCCGTACGCTTCTTCTTTGGAATAAGTTGCCTGCAGATGTGTCCTGTCTGTTATAATGTTGGAAAGTTCAAGTCAAATGTTCACAAACACTACTCCCTCTTTCCCCCTCCTCACAACCTATTTTCCTAGTAGTGGTACAATGCACTGCATATGTAGGGGTCATCCCCTGAGTACTGGTCCAAGTTAAAAAAAAAACTATTGTAGTTACAATAGAATTTTAAATTGGCTTAACAACCAGCGTTGTCAACATAGAAATTTCAAAACGCACAAAAATGGGGAAAACAGTGCATTATTTCAACAAAAACGCACTTATTTTGTATTATAAAATATACTATATTTTATTAGATATTACATATTAGAGCGGCGCTGGAGTGATTGCGTTGCTCTATGTTTTCTTTGTTAGGTCCGTGACTTTTCAGCTCGTGGTTTGTCTTTATTCACAGATAACTTTTACGTATAAACGAAACATATGTTGAGAAATAAAGGGTTTTTGAAAAAAATGTTCTTTTTCTACTTAGGAAGCTTAAATATCAATCCGCCCTCGCAAATCGAGACGCTCTAATGTACATATATTATTGATTGTTTTAAATTTTAAAGCATAATTTTAATTGAGTTTTTTTGACGAAGTATACAGCTTGCATTCGTTAATAAGGAAAAATTTTAAATCAACTGAAAAGTTTACAAATTTCTGAAATTATTATTATAATATTCCTGAAACTAAAATTTTAGATAAACTTGGAAGTTTACATGTAAGTACATAGAAACACACATGCATATATGTATGTGCACCTAAGCATATATGCATAAATATGTATATGCAATTATGTATATTATCCTTAGGCATATAATTACAAACTTCACAAAAGAATAATGTTAAACAAACGTTCATTCTATAATAGAAATTAAATTTAGGTTTTTTGTTTGCTTAAAATTAAGCACTATTTTTTATATATTGCACTTATGCATGTATATTGTTGTAGGCAAATTATATAATTTAGTCTAAAATAATAACCCACATTTAAATATTTAGTGTGTATGTATACTAAAATATGCACACACACA
This sequence comes from Thecocarcelia acutangulata, assembly GCA_914767995.1. NCBI lineage: Eukaryota > Metazoa > Arthropoda > Insecta > Diptera > Tachinidae > Thecocarcelia > Thecocarcelia acutangulata. The sequence goes on along the minus strand of OU612094.1, from coordinate 28,604,930 downwards.
ACCACTTACACACACACATACTTACAAAAGTATACACATATTTTATAATGAATTTAATAATTGCAAAATGGCAAAAAGCAACAACACAAAAAACAGTGAGTAAATAAAGTATGTCAAAATATATTTATTTTTCCCATATAGAAATTTTCAGGAAAAATATTAAAATACAAGTATAAATATAATTTAAAATAGATGCACGCATACACACACACACATACGCACTCGTTTATTTTAACGCATTTTAACAATGCATTAAAACAAACACTTTAGGCAAAATATGCATACAATACAAATACACGCCAATACTCATGCACACAAACATGCACACACTACGACTCTCTTGATGTAGCACAAACAGAACGAACGAACGAACGCCACAACAAAAAATAACCCCATCCCTAAAAAAATATCCAAAATAACAATTTTTATTTATTTATTTTCTTTTTTTGAATTTTGTTTTTGGTGAGGGAGAGCGAATACTGTTTAACAGCGACTTAAAACACACACTAGTACTCGTACATGCGAGTAGTGTGTGTGTGTGGGAGAGTGTGAATTAAAACCACCCATTGTTAAAAATAATAAAAATCGGCCTGCAACGGCAACAACCAAATACATACATATGTACATATATAATAAAAATCTAAACGCCATATTGATAAAGAAAACACAACAACAATGCTGCCATAAACCCACTGATAAGTAGACCCATTTTTATTTTAATATTGTGCACAAACATTTAGACGCACTTACTTAAAGTATATATGTATGTATGTACATTTTTGTATAAATAGAAAAACAATTTTTAGCTAAAAATACTCGGGGAGTTGGGTGAAAAAAACTAAAATTGAGGTATTTTGTCGACAAAAAAAAAAAAGCAAAAAATAACAATAAAAACCTAAACACAAACGGAAAGCGAGGGTGGATTGGTGGAACAAGGCTTTGCTTTCAGCACATCAACATCATAGACAGATTTTGCAATGCACAGTGGGCTAGGCTAGCAAAAAAAAAAATGTTAAATACAACAAAGAGTTTTGCAAGAATTTTATTTATTTATTTATTTAACTATACAGTTTAAAAGTAAATTTGCAAAGTATAGGATGAACAGTATGGGCAGGGTGACGGATACCCTATGCCCTAGATGGTATTAACAGTTTACTTGTAGCGTCACATTGAGCAACTAGGGCTGAAAAGTCCCGGGCCTAACACATAGATGACGCTAGTTTTATTGCAGTCACCTTTTTTACAGTTAATACTAACCTTCAAAAGACAGCTGTTAAAATTTCATTTCGTTTCATGCTTTTTCATACGCAAATGTTGAACACACGTTCATATTATGTTTACCATTCCAATAATCTCACGTGACTTGATCTATGATTTTCTTGATATTGTTGCATTTTTGCCTCTAAAAACGCTTTTGCGGATTCTTCAATTCCGAATGATACTCACACTTGTTCGATATACATTACTTAAATAATTCACAAGTTTATTTACACTTGATACCACCGTATACCAAAACACTAGACTTGCTTACTTTGACTTATGACTTTCTTGCACAAAGCTTAAAAATAAAATGACTCGTTGCTGCCGGTCTGCCTGCTAATTATACGTCTTTATTAGTTTCTACAAACGACATGAATTTTCTAGTCGTTCATAATGTACAAATGTATTTCTTTCGCACATACACACTCATACACATGCTTGCGAACAATAAGCAAGTCACAACAATAAACAATAATAAAACGAATACCAAGAATACAAGAAAAACAAAAACATCATTTGTAGTTGATTGACTTGGAATTGTACGTACTTTAAATCATGTATGTTTGTTTGTTTGTGTACTATGATTTTAGTTTCATCTTGTTTGTATGAATATGTTACACATTTATAATAAACAGCTGCATACTGCATTAGATGTGACAAAAATTCTTAACAATATTTTATTCAGTACCACCTCTTTTGACCTTCCGGTCCGCTTAGATACAGCACTCTCATAAAACAGAGAGCCAGACACCGACAGGGAAAGTGCTCAACACTCTCTTCCTTGTCCTCTTCCCTACAGAAATCAATAAATGGAAGATTTAATCTCCTATCATGCGGCCCTATGTGATAATCTCCTGTCAGAACTGCTGCCAAAGTACGCAACCTTTGCCGGGGAAGACTCCTCAGGACCGTAGTTCACCTACAATCATACACTTTGACACTATAATTTAGCCAATTTCCAAAAATTATGCTTTGTTTAAAAGATAACATCAGATCATTCAATTAGAAATATTGATAGAAATGCCTGGAAACCAAAGAAAATATGACTCTTTGAAATGACAATTTGAAATACTAAAAAAATCACTTTATGAAGTGACCTAAAATACTAAAGCTATTTGCGTGCTCTAACAAAACCGAATTGGTACATGAGATTAACTAAATAGTTTTGGTGTATCACAGCCTGTTATTTTATTTACTTTTATTTTAATACGAAATTGCTGTTTGAAATTTTTAAAACAATAAAAAAAAACGAGGGCATGCAAAAGAAAAAAAAATTATTCACCAGAACCCTTTGCGCCCACTGTGCTTTTTTTTTAACTGAGACATTAAGTTTTGCAGCAAACTCATTGAATCAATTCTTTAAAATAATTTATTTTCATAGAAAGTTAAAAAGATCAGATTTCAGTTTCCTCGAAACAATTTTTTATATACGAAAGCGAATTCTAAAATACCAAAACAAGCCAACAATACTAAAACGCCATCAGCTAGATCCACACCTGGCAAGAGGCTACCAAATTATACTCCCAAACAACTGCGACTAAACTGAAACTTTTAAGCCGGTTGATATGTTTCAAAAGCGTGTTTGTTTTGTTTTTATAATCCCGGATGCACAGTTTGCTTTGGCGTAAACCAAACCAGGGCACTTTGCTTCCAGGGGCATAGAGGGGAAGGAGTTCCACATTCGTTGTAGCAAATAAAACTCTAAAGGGCATATTACACTATCATACACGATCGTGCGATCTACTAAATAAAGCATGTGTGCTGAAAAAGTACTTAAAATGCAACACAAATCGTGCGATTTCAAAAATTTTATGAAACTTTTCAAAACATTATGGTTTCAGTGTGATCAGTGTGGTATTTATTGTGAAAAATATAATAATGTTGTTGGCACCTCAAGAAAAAAATTATAAATTATGTAAAATTATTATAGTAATAAAAGTTTTTAATTATTTTATTGTGTATATAAATTATTGCAATCATACTTGTATAATAATGTGGCCTGCAACGCCATTTTGAAGCGATTTTTTCAAGTCGGCCAGACTTTTGAAACAGTTTCCTGTGAATGAATCGTACGATCGTGTAGGATAGTGAATCAGGGCCTTAAGTAGGCATATGACTTATGTTCTGTTGTACTGCCGAAACCCTTACCAAGAGCTTAAATTGGCAGATCGTGGATCAGTAAAGACCTCGAGAAGCTCTGTTTTGCAGACCATCTCGGTGCTGATCACGGTTGAGGTGCTTGCCTTGGATAAAACGTTCTGGCTGTGGCTTAAAACTAAAATCGCATGCCCGTTTTCGGGGGGCTAATAACACCCTGAGGTAATGTTGTCTTGCAACAGGTACCTGTACTGTAAGGAACCGTTACCCCTATACTTTAAGGAATCTGACAACTTTGGTGCATGCCGGTTTTTGGAGGGCTAATAACATCCTGAGGTACTGTTATCTTCCCACAGATACCTGTACGGATGACGGATGAGGAACTTCGGCCTACATTAAGCCTTGTTTTCCACTAACTGTTGGGAAATTGCATACAACAGAGATTAGAAGCAAGGGGTTTGTCTATATGGCTACAAACTTATAGCAAAAACTAGAGACCTGTGCGAACCTAGAAAACCACATGGGAGCGCTGGTGAACCGTGAATAATTCACCCCGTGCAGTTGGTCCATCATCAGATTAGGACGACAAGGCAGGTCGTGATGTAAATAAATTTCACAATCTTTTTTTGCACTCTTCATTCTAGTGCATAGACGGGTAGGAGCTTCTCGTTTGTTGTAGCAAATAAAACTTTAGAAAGCCGCATGGTTTATGTTGTGTTGGATTTCCGAACACTTTACTTTAATCGGCCGAACGGGGATCAGAAAAGCGCCCGAAATATTCTGCTTGTAGATCATTCCGGCGCCAATCATGATTGAAGTGATGTGATGGTTAGACGGGTGAGTTATTTAAAGGCTTATGCTCTAGCCTACCAACTCATAAGCTTTGTCTTTCAATGACTGTCTGGGAAATTGCACACGGGAGTGATTAGGCGGCCCGATTTTTTCAGCAAGAGGTTTGTTCATATGGCTACAAACTTAAGGCAAAAGCTGCAAACCACATTGGGAGCACTACAGAATCGTGAGTAATTCACCACGTGTACTTAGAATATCATCAGATATGGCTGATGTAAATCAATGGCATATTCTGTCTTTAGAATTTCGTTAACAGAAACTTCCTTAAAGAAACAATTCATAGCTTCAAGTGTCTGAATAATAATAACCCATCAAAAAAGTATTGAAATACTGCTGAGAGAACAAGAGAAGGGGTGGGAGGGAGACAGCTCATATAACGCAATGGGTTATAATAATGGAAATGGCTAACATTTTGCTTTTACTTAGTTTTTTTTTTTCAAATATTACACTATTTAATTAAAAGAAACGCTTTATTTTTGGTTTTTTGTTTAAAAATAAACAAAATTTATGGCTACTCCTGCAACGACCAAATTAAAGGGATGATTTTCCCAAAAAAAAAAAAATATCCACCATAAGGTTTTAATCCCGAAATACATAGTACTTAAAAAAGAAATTAAAAAATGTGGGTGAGATTTTTACTCTTGATTAAAAGAAAAAAAATTACTGAAAATAAGCTGGCAAACAGATAGACGGACAGGACCAACACTACTTACATGACTAAACATGACTCGTTCTAAAAATTAACCATTCAAAATATTTTCGTTTTTCCCCCAAATACAAGATCATTAACTGAAATTGCAGTTTTCCATTCCATTTTTACGGATTTTAATTGAATTTTCAACGATATTCATGTGTTTTTTGTTCTTCTGAAAACTGTTTAATGGTCAACCTTTCAGCACACACTCACTCACTTGAGCATCTGTAGTTGTACGTTTGATGAGCCGCTTGGCAACATTGTTTAAAGACACAAACCCGCATTTTAGCCAATTAATAATTATCCATTTTTTTTGTCAGTCTGTGGGCAAAAGGCATTGAATTTTTTTTTCTTTTTTTTTACTAAAGTGAGCCCTGTTTAAGTTTTTGTTTTAAGTAGCTGTTGCTGCACACATCATTGTTTTGGTCTACAATATTCCTGCATCTTGATCTTACAACTTGTGGCTAAAGTGAGCCGTGGCTATTTCATTTTCTATTCCTAATTTTTTGTAATTTTTCATTTTTTGAATTAACATTTCGACCGTAACGTCATGTGCAGCATTAGTAGCCATCGATAATCTCTTAACAAGCATTTGCTGTTTAACGATTTGTTTTTTAAGACGGCAATTTTAATATCAATTTATTATTATAAATATTTCTTGTATGGTTAGGTTTAATTTTAAATAAACTTCAAATGTTTCAAACACATGACCAGTTTTTTGTTAAAAGGCAGTACAAATTGTTAATTACTTGACGCCGTAAACAAGAATTATTATATATTCGTATAAATGTTGGATGTTAATTTGACAGCCAAAAAAAAATGCACACAAAACAAATTATTAAAACAACAGAGAACTAAAATGAACAGTTGTTAAAAGCTCTCTCAATATAAAGTTTGGATTGGATTAAACTGATGGTCAACTGGGAAAAATGTTGTCCAGGGGGCTAATTCTGTCCTTCGTGATCGAAACTACTATCGAGTAGAGAATAATTTCGATATCGTGTAAAATTCCAATGATGTGACTCGTTACGTAACGAGTCGAGTTATCACTTCAGTGCTGCAAAATACTGACAAAATGTGTTTTATAACACTGCCGAAAATTGTCAACAAAAATCATATGTTTTGACAAAATAAGTTAAAATTTACGAGCATCAAATTCAATAAAAATAAAAATGGAAAAGAAATGAACCCAATATTATTATATTATGCATCATCGTCTGACTCCGACGAAATGGTTACTCTTTATACAATAAGAAAAAAATTAAGGGAAGTGCAGATCCTTTAAATTTGCCAAACAACGAGTAAGTGCAGTCAATATTTTGCTCAAATACATCCATACTATAAATAATGTTTATTTCACAGTTTCAAGAGACGATTTAGGCTCACAAAGGAAGCGTTTAACTATTTGTTGGACCAATTTAATTTTGAGGCACAACTTTCCACCGCAGCTCCACCAAAAATTCAATTGGCGGCCACACTTGCGCTTTTGGCTTCAGCAGGAATCCAACACTCCGTTGGAAATGATTTTAAGTGAGAATTAGCTAAAGTACTGTGTGCAAAATTACCTTGCGCCACATTTTCACATTTAATTGGTGGACCATAAGCGTTCAACTTCAGAGCAAGCTCTTGCCACAATTGGTTGGTTTTATATTTTCCTTGCGCAGTATTAGGTAATATACCTTTTGCCAAGTCTGTATGTACTGCCATAAAATTGGCCAAAATTTCTTTTTGTGTAAAATTATTTTTTTTTTTACTGCTGACCTGAAATAAAAAATTATTTATACATATAATTTTATTTTCAAAACAAATTTTGAACTTATATTTCTTTTATGTTTTTCTGTTTGGCGAGTTTTCGATAATACTTTTGCTTACGAGTAAAAAGTTGCACAGTTGTATTCGAATGGTTATTCGCTATCGAATGCCATCATTAGAAATTTCGATACCTTTTACTCGATATCGAATGAGATAATCCCAAAAGTGTAAGAACTGGCACATTCGAGTAAAAACTCGCTCGTAAGCGAATGGCAGAATTAACCCCATGATCGCGTACTCTGCGGACACCCAATCAAGCTTATTTCCAATTGTCTTTCAAGTTATTTGCACATAGTGTTTGTCAAAATTTTTAAAAAAAATATTGTAATTTTAAAGCATTTTTTAAGAAGATGTCATGAAAGGTACGTTTACATGGTAATACAAGATATTTGCATGGTAATACAAGATATTCAAATTTTGTGGGAGAAAAATATTACGAAATTCTCCCCGTAAAAGGTTGCAAATATTTTTTATGTTTACATTGTGAGATAAGTAAGATTAAAGAATAATTATGAAAGTCTAATATACTGTCAGTTATAAAATTGTAAAGTTCAAGTCAAATGTTCCCAAACACTACTCTCTCTTTTCCCAGAATCCTCATAATCTATTTTCATAGTTCTGGTACAATGCACTGCATATGTAGGGGTCATCCCCTGAGTACTGGTCCAAGATAAAAAAAATTTAAGCTAAAATGGGTCCAAACAAAAATTTTGTAGAAAAATTTTATAAAAATTTTCATAACGTGATGATTTCTGTGCGATCAGTGTAGTGTATATTGTGAGAAATATGAGAATATTGTTAGCGCCTCGAGAAATAAATTAAATTAATGTAAAATTACTATTGTAATAATAGTTTTTAATTATTTTACTATGTTTATAAATTATTACAATCAAGTATTGTAAAGTCGGCCTGACTTTTAAAACATTTTGCTGTGAATGAATCATACGATCGTGAAGGATAGTGAATCATGACCTTAAGGTAAATGTGTGACTGCAAATTCGTACATACAAATATTATTTTCGTTGTTAAAAAGAAGTACCAGTACGATTGCCGAAAGTGGAAAAAATAATTGAGAAACCAAATCAAGCAGCCAGTGCAAAAATTTTTTTCGTGTTCAATAACGAAATTCGTTGACTCAATTAATAAATTATTTGAGTGCGGACCTGTAAGAGAATTCGTGGAATCAAACAAAAGTTTAGTAAAAAAAATTGTTTGATCGAAAACAAAAAATTTTTTTAACAACAACAAAACACGATATCCAAGGTTATATTTTTGAAATTTTTTAAAATTTTTTACAACTTATTTTTTCAGTCAAAATTTTGTTGATTTTATTTTTACTATAATTTTTTCTGTGTATTTTATATACTCCAGTTTACAGGCGCAAGTTCTAGCGAGTAGAAAACATACTTGTGTAAACAATATGCGGTGGCCAATCACACCGCACTCGATTTTAGACGGATGTACTTAGATCATTAAAAACGACACCGGTTGCAGATCTCTGGTGCAAACTGCATGTTATGCACAATCGGAATAAATAACATAAAAACAGACATAACGGTATTTTTCCAGTTAAAGAAGACAGTGATGCTAACAAAATTTTTGTGGTCATTAGAAATTTGTTCTGTGACCTCAATTATACAGTAAAAACGATTTTGGAAAAATTTGAATTGTGACTATTTATGTTTTAGTGTGCGATACAAAAAGCAATTTAAATAGCAATTTTCAAATATTGTTGCAATATTAACTCTTCAATTCCTTTCCACAAATTGCTTCGATTTTCGAACGGTCAGTTTCGTATTTCGGCGTGTGTCATCAGCAATAGAAAAAAAACCAAATGCTAATAACAAAAAACTAAAAGCATTTTAAATGTCCTGGTGAAAAATCACAATATAATAACAAGAAAAATGCCAAAAAAAAAAAAAAAAATAACATCTGCTCCTGATGGCACTTTAGTTTCGGTCAAACTCAAACAATTTTTAACAACAAGTTTTACTCACTGCTATTGTGATTTTTTAGGCTGTTGTTGCCGTTGCAGTATCTTCGTATGCACGCGTCCAATAGTTAAATTTTTGAGAGCAAATACTATTTTTTTTTTTTTTGTATTTGAATTTTCACATTTTAGTTTCGTTTTGTTTTTGTTGAGAGTTTTTATCTTTTTTCCTTTTTTTGTTTTTTTTTTTTTTATTAAATAGCACACGTTTGGTTTATTTAAACTGTTTGTAAATTGCTGTTATTTGATAATGTCCTTTTACTCGTGCTCTTCATCCGTTGTACTCGTATGTTGTTTTTATATTTGTTTTCTCTATTTTTATTAATAACCGGGTTTGTGGTGGTGGTGGTGTTGGTTGTTGCACTGCGGAGATGCTAAAGTTTATGTGGGATATTAACAATCATTTATATTATAATTGTATGTTTGTATCACATTTATGTGAGATAGATACACATTATGTATGCAAGTATTCATATAAATACTTAATTATTAGATATGATACATAACATTACGTCAATATACGAGTATGTAAATCTCAAAATCGAATTCTTTGCATAGTTTAAAAATTGAAGGGTATTTCATTTAATACATAGAAATGAGTATATTAAAAAAATATACTGCTATTTGCTGATGCAATTAACAAATTTTTGTTCTAAAATATATATGTACATACACAGATACATGCATACCAGTATACAGGCTCCTAGCGAGGAAATTCTAAAGGTCTTCATCAGAACGGCTTTCTTGAAGGTCTTCAAATGCTTTTAAAATTAGATTTTTGGTTTTTCTACATTTGTACATCGGGTTTTAGTTCAAGTTTTTCTTTTCTTAAGTTTTTTTTTTTCTTAAGAAGGATTTTTTACAATACAAATTTGCTGTTATCAATAATTTTTTATTGAAGAACACAAGAAAATTAATAATCAAACCTTTAGCTGGGGTACAACTAGCTGTTTCATAGTCGATACACTACTTAGCATCCATTCGAATTTGAACTTGGGGCATGACTTGTCATGAACCTTAACCACCAAGCCACCGAGCCATTGAATTATTCCCTGTCTATATTTATTCCTCGAACCGTTTGGGGTTTAAAACTGTAGCAGCCCTTTTTAGGGCTGCAATAGTCTGACCAGAGGCTACTATTTGCTGGTACTATGAGAGCCAGGAGCCCCAGGAATATCGTTCTCAGCCGGCTATGGTGAGATCGTTCGGGGGCAACGTGGTGGTTGTGATTTAATATTCAAATGCGTGGAGAATTTTCGGACTCGGTGTGGAGTCGTCCGGATGAACATTTTTTTCACCTTGTGAGATAATCACCATCAAGGCAGGAACCCACGCTAAACATCTTCTGATTCTGTCTGTATTCATCTCATATTGAATCACATATGCATTTTGTTAATTGCCCGCATTGTTTGTACAGCGTTTGCTGACTCTGAACAAGCGGTATTAATTGTTTAGTTATTAACCAAGGCGAATTTATCCATCTAAATGCAAGCGGGAAGGCACAATATAAATGGTAGTACTGTTAACAATTCTGCATTGTTAATTGTTTGAGATATGACTATGTTGCAATAAAAGAGCGATATGTATGTACATCGTACTTTAGTTCAAGTTTTTCTGTTCCTAAATTTGTTTTTTTTTTTTTCTTAAGTAGGATTTTTTACAACACAAATCTGATGTGATCAATAATTTTTGATTGAAGAAGACAAGAAAAATAATAATCAAACCTTTTTTCTGGGGGACAACTAGCTGTTTCGTAGTCGCTACACTACTCATCAGCATCCATTCGGTCTTCTAAAACTTTATTTAAGATCCGATACTCATTCTTGCCTGCCTTGTGATGTGAAGGCCTTTTAGAAAGCCTACGCAGTTCCTGCTGTTGGAAGGTGTGCAAACGTTTTTTGTGCCACATACTCATTCTTGCCTGCCTTAATTTCCATTCTTCCCTGCTATACACTGTACCAAATATTTGCCTAAATACTGCAAAATGGGGTGAACTTGATTAAATGTAGCTTATTTAAAATTTACAAAAAAATTTCTCATATTTTACCATAAAAAAATATTAAATAAAAGTAGTTTTTCCTTAAATGTATTGGTGTTTGCTCTTCTATATAGAACTTTTGGGCACCCTTGCTTTGAACTTTTCGAGGTTGACCTTCAAATGTCAGAAATTACAATACTTAAGGAGAGAATCACTCATACACGATGAATCGGAAGCACGAACAATATCGTCCGTATAAAGAATAACTTTTACAGTAAAGTTATCAAAAGTTATACCACCAAATAAATAAGATAAATATTTTCTAGTTTCAGAATAAGAATTACATTTTTAGCTGAAATAATAAAATCATAGTTTTATTATTTTCAAAGTTCTATTTGATGGAAACCATTCCTTGATTTTCTACATATACTGCATGTGCATTATTTTTATGTTTAAAAATGGCTTTATAACCAAAACGTTTCCACTTAATATCTTATATTTATACACAGCCATACATACTTATTTACATACATACAGATAAACTACTCCAACATTAGTAAAAAAATTTTGTGCACAGATGCAGCCAATCATAAAGCAATACATAAACATTTTTTATATTAAAATTACTTATAAAAAATATTATATAAAAATTACCTTATATCCTTGTGTTTTTGCTCACACAAAAAGTAAAATATTTACCAATAAAAATTCTATATATAAGTATGTATGTACATACATTATGTATGTAGATGAAATAAAAAAGCAGGCATTCATATGCATAAATGGTAGTACGAGTACGAATGTGTGTGTTGTACAATATATTTTTATATTATATCTATATATAAAAATCTATAGAATATGTACATTTGCAACCCTTATGAAAAGTCATAAAAAATTTATACATTTTGCCCAACATGCAGGATAAAAATGCTAATAAAAACATTTTTGTTTTTTGTTTTAAATATAAATGTTTTATGTAAATGCAGTAGAAGAATACATGATTCATGGATGTATGTATGAAAGAATGGGGTGGCCAGATAAAGAGGGTTGGAAAAACCTAAATTAAACAAAGGGAAAAATGTAAAAAATATAAAAAATATATATAAATGCAAAAACTAGGGGATGTTTAACAAAAAAAAGGTTACTAATAGAATTGTTCGAAGTAAAAAAAAAATTATTTGTTCATTCATATTTTCATATAAAAAAAAGAAAATCGCTAAGTAAAAAACAGGTTTGAGTCTGGTGTATTTCATTTGAAACAGATACTTTTTAGCAGTGACATGTGTTTTTTCGATTTATTTTTCTTTTTTTGTATTATAAAAAACAAAGAGATGGGATAATGTGTTAAATACATTTACGACAGCATGCTACTGACTACACGACTACAAATGCCGCTAGCAACAATTGTGGCCCTGTGGCCAGCGATTTAATTTTTTAGAAACGTCAGCAGCATAGTAATTATAGCTGATCTATAATTTTGACATTCTGTTCTTTGACGTCTATATTATATTTTTATCTGAAGATTTTACAAGCTAAATAAGCTGCCTGGCCCACTATGTCACTCGACATCGATTGCTCGCAGAAATACATGTACACCAAAAACAACATTTTAAAATTTGTTTTTGTTTCAAATGTATTTATGCGAGTGAGCGATGTCGAGTGACATAGTGGGCCAGGCAGAAGATTTCAAGATATTTCTCTCAATATTAAGATTTTTGGGATTTTGTATTCTAATAACTAATGAACGTTATTTGCAAGCATCCAAAGAAAATTAACATATTTAATAATAATGGAAGCGCAAATAATAGTGGATCAATGTGACAAACGCTGACGATATTAACTAATCAATGGCAAGTGTTGATTTTGCTTTTGTGTCATATTCCTTAAAGACTTGTATTTGTAAAAACAGACATACTAGTATGTAGATGGTCGAAGTTGAGTTCATCCTGGTGGCGAACATTCTTGAAGACTCGTCTTGAAAAACACTATGTTAATAAATTTTTCATCTTCGTTATTTCCGCTTAAATTTCAACTTCTTACTGACTCTGTTGTGCCCCCCCGGGGAACAGGTTTTGCCTTGGCGTATTCCTAACTAAGGCACTCTGTTTTTCGGGTAAAGTAGGAAAGGGGTCCCTTGTTTTTTGCGGCAAACAAAACTCTAGGAAGCCGCATGACTTATGTTGTGTTGGCTTCCGAAACCCTTACCAAGGGTTTAAATTGACAGAACGGGGATCAGCATGGCCCCCGGGTAGTTCTGCTTGCAGTTCAACCCAAGCTGATCATGATTTAGGTGCCTACCTTGGCTGTAACGTTTTGGCTCTGGTTGAAACCTAAAACGCAGGAAGGGAGTGTTTGTATCCTTGATGATTGCTTGGTGTGTGGCTTTTTTTCGGAGACTAACAAACTCCCGAAGGTCTGTTGCCTTTACAACAGATACCTGTACTGTGAGGAACCAGTGGTGATGGTTGACGGGTGAGTTAGTTTAAGGGCCGATGCTGCTAGTGGACTTTGACCTACCAATTCATTAAGCCTTGACTTCCATTGATTGCTAGGAAATTGCATACAGGAGGGATTAGGAGGCCCGAACTCCTCAACAAGAAGTTGCTCATATGACCGCAAACATATGGCAAACATTGCTAACTGTGTGAGCAGTCAGCCACACGGCGGCGCTGATGAATATTGAAAACTTCACTCGTGGAACTGGTCCACCATCAGATTAGGCTGTAAAGGCAGGTGCTGATGTAAATCTTTTTCACAGTTGACTCTGTTGTGATTATTCATTACACTCAGTTGAGAAGAAAAGATACCCTTGTCACCATTAAATAGGTGATTTCAGGAATATAATTCGCGCAAAATAAAATTAGTTGCCTAGCATTGGCTGGACTTAGCTATTTCTTATTTTTTTGTTTTTTGTGTTTAGTATTAGGATTACAATATTTATTTTTAGTTCGCATTGTAAAGATTCAATAAATAAATAAGAGCTAAAAAAATAATTGTCGTCAACGACTATATGGACGACAGAGTTACTTATATTGTCATGTAGAAATAAAGTGCATCTTTGTTCTAAAATCTCGTCAGCAATTGGCCTGGGATGTCACCATAGTGTCGTCGAATACGACAATGTGAAAATTGCTGCCATAAAAATCGCAAATTTTAAACGCAAATTGAACAGTTGCGGCCACAGAAATTGCCTGTTGTCATGAATGTGTTCAACATATAACCGTAAAAATTACTGACAAATCTCAGAGAGTTTAGCTGTGTGCAGCTCAATAGATCAAGAACTTGTCTAGAGGAGTAACAACTTATTGGAATGTTAAAAAAGTAGCCCAAAGTAACAAATCAATGATATTGTTTTTTTTTTCCTTTTTTACTTTTATTTATTTTTTGCCTATTGTTTAGTTTTGTAAAGGATTTAAGGATTTCTCTTCGAAATTGCAGACAATTGTTATTTTTTGTTGTTTTCTGGTAATTTGAGTATTTATTTGGAAATTTTAGAAACAGGTGATGAGACGCTTTAAAACCACATGAATTTATAGGATTTTTGATATGACAGTAAAAAATCTTTGAATGACATTTTATTGCAAAAAGAAAAACTACCTCAGCTAGGCGGAAATAAGTGTTTTATTTCTTAAATAAATCAATATTAAAAAAAAAGTATATAAAATTTAGTTGCAAAAAAAAAAAACAATTATTAAAAAATAGAGGGAGTTGTTAGCAAAAGCCAACCACTTTTAAAACGCCCTTTTGGAAAACCCACAGCCTTCTTTTTTTCTTCTTTTAGAAGAATAATATGTTCTTTTTTGAATTAAACATACATACATATGTACATACAAAAAATATACATACATATAATATCGCGTGTTATTTTTCTTTTAATCTTTGGCTCTTTACAACACGTGATATTTTCAATTTAAATTCATTTCTGTTTTCCTGCTGCAACAACAGCTGTTTTGAAAAATGTAATTGAAATGATAAAAATAAATTGCAATTTATTATATAAATTAAAGCAATAAGTACATAACCAATCAATATTTTATGATCTTTCAGAAATTACCCCTAAACCCTTGAAAAAAAATCAACCATCAAACAATTTTCAGCTGGTTTTATGCTGACATTTTCAAAATTTTATAATAACAAAATCTCTTATTTTGCAAATTCACACAAAATTGCAGGTGACTTTTTACTTGTAGTTTAATAAAACTGCATTTTTGCCTTCTTTTTAGCCAAAGAAAAACTCATCTATCACTGATTTTTCTCTTTTTTTTTTTTAGTTAAAAACAAAAAGTTTCTTTTCACAAATATTGTTTGTTTTTATTCAAGTGCTAATCCTTTGTCCTGGTTAACTCCTTTTATTTTACTTACTCGTATAGTGATATTTTTATCGTTGTTCACCAGCTGTTGATTATTTTGTCAAGTCATAGTTTTTGTTAGTTTTTGTGGTCGCCAAACAGGCTCAATTTTGGAAATTTTTGCCAACAAAAAAAGTATCAAATTTTTTTAAATTGATTATTTTCGTTTTCCATTTGAAATGTGTCAAGATTTTCCCCTTTTTTATTTCCGCCAGAGAATACTTTTTTTTTATATGTTTATTAGTTTAGAAATTTTGCCCCACTTCAAATACAGCTGCTCCATGTGAATTGTAACTGCAGCTTCTGTGTATTCTGTTAAACAGGAGAGAGAGAGAGAGAAAGAGTTGGTACACCTCAACAGTCAGAAATTCAAGCAAAGTTGTCATATTATTTTTGATTATTTGCCCGCAAAAGGGTTTAAATGTAGGAAGCAATATAAAATACTGTTCTTTTATTTACATATATTCGAGGGCGAATTGATATTAAAGCTACCTAAGTAGGAAAAAAACATTTTTTTTTTTCAAAAACCATTTATTTCTCAACATAGTCTCCTTTTAGCTAAATACACTTAGTAAGAAGAGATTCTAACTTTTTTATACCATCGGAATAATACGATTTTGGGAAGCTCTCAAAATACGCTTCAGTTTCGATAATCAGGCGGGTTACTCTCTATTGCGATGCGAAAGAATAATCGAAGAATTGGTACTCTGTATTGCGTTTTCGCATTTAATTTTTCCTTTCGTACATTTTATTTTATCATTCTTCGCTATTGTTTATTTTGTGATACCAGTGATACTTCATTTTTAAACTGTTTTGCGAAAAAGTTTGCGTAAACAGCACAGAATACGAAATTATACTCTTATCGCATCTATCTTTTGCATCGAACTTGCTTTCGCATCGCAATAAAGAGTAACCCCCCCAGCTCTTCGGTTGAGCGAGCAATTTTTTCAAGCTTGGAAACAGGAAAAATCACTAGGAGCTACACCCGGACCTATAAATACGCGGGCCGATCAAAAAATAACCCTTATTTAAAAAAAATATATTTATTTATTCATCAGTAACTGTCTTGTCCTCTTTAAAGTAATCCCCCTCAGATGTAATATACTTATGCCAGCGTTTTTTCCAATCCACGAAACTCTTCTGAAGCGCGCTTTTTGGTATCGCCAACAGGTCCTGTTCCGATTTTTCTTTTATATCCTCAATCATAGCATAACGATTTCATTTCATCGGTGTCTTCAGTTTTGGGAAGAGGAAAAAGCCAGCGGGGGCCAATTCCGGTGAATAAGGTGGTTGAGGTATGATAACGGTTTTGTTTTTTTTTTCCAAAAACTCACGCACAAGGATTGATGTATGAGCTGGTGCGCTATCATGATGCAAACCCCATGATTGTTTTTTCCACAATTCTGTGCGTTTCTGACGAATTGCTTTGCGCAAATGGCGTTTAACTTTGCGCAAATGGCGCTTAACTTATTCCTTATTGACAGTACGACCCAAGAATTTATGAAAACAGTGAGCAAAACCCTCATATTTGAGCGAACTAGACGTGCTTTTTTCGGTCTTGGCTCTTCTGGATGCTTTCATTTTAATGATTGGGCTTTGGTTTCAATGTCATAGCCTTACATCCATGGTTATTCACCAGTTATGACCCTGTTGAGGAAATCTCGATATTCGTTGATGCTGTTCAACAATCATTTTCTTCACTGCTTCAATGTTTTCATCTGTTGTTGACGTGCTGGGGCGTCGCATTTGATTTTATTTTTTAAACACACCTTATTACAGTTTCTTTGATCCATTTTTTCGAATGGTAAAAAATCGAAGAGCACACCAAACCACGACTAACATTTTTAGCTGTCAAAAACCAACTTACAATACAAAATGGCTGATATTGCCAACATACAAATATAACAGATATATGTACCAATGTAACAGAAAACAAAATGCGAAAATCGAACATACATAACTGACGAAATTTGAAAATAACGGTTATTTTTTTTTTGTCAGCCCTCGTATAAAGAACGATTGTTTTTGGCAGCCGTTGATAACAGACAATCTCTTGTTTTCCGAAGAAAATGTGAATTTCGAGTGCCAGTTTTTGCGAAAAACTTCATCACTCAAACCGAGGCGTGATAAATATTATACCGACTCTGCGGAACTTTCTGGACATCTAGTTGAGGTCTCCACATCCGAAACAATTGATATTGAAAGCGAAAGATGTAGTGGCAGCCAAAGGCATCCTACATGGCTCAATGGTTTTAATTTTGAGTGATGATTTCGATATCAGAATGGTTTCCGCAAGATGAGTGAAAAATACCCTGTACTATACATTGCTCCCTCATTGAAAGCGAAAGAGATAGTGGCTGCCAAAGGCATCTTACATAGCTCAAGGGTATTAATTTTGAATGATGATTTCGATATGAGAATGCTTTACGAAAGATGAGTGAAAAATACACTGGGCTACACATTGCTCCGTCATCCTCCCTATTCATCATATTTAATCCCGCGTGACTATTTCTTATTCCCAAACTTGAACAAATGGCTCGGCGGAAAGATATTTGACTCTAACATGAAAATCATCTCACAAACAAAGGCTTATTTTGATGACCTTGTCAAATAATATTTTTCAGAATGAATAAAAAAATTGTACAAAAGGAGAAAAATATTAAAAATTAACTAAAATACTAAAAAAAAACGAGCAAATATTCTCCACAAAAGACATGCTTGAAAATCCGATTACTTTTAATCTTATTCGTTTAATAATTTTATTTGTTTACAAATTATTTCATTTCTTTAGGAAAAAAAATAACAAAATTCAACACTTCTTTCTCTCGTATAAAAAATAAACAAACTTGTTAAATTATCTAATAAAAAAAAGTGTAATTGTTTGTATGTAGTCATATCCCCTCTGATATCAGAGGTTAATTGCTCAATGAAAAGTTTCAATTACAAATCATTTGATCCTCTCATGGCTATTGACTTATTTCACTACAATCGCCTTTTTTATTAAGCGCATAAAAAATCACCCCATTTATAAAATAAAAAATATATACAAAGACCCTCATTTTTTCACATTTACAAAAAACTTGTTGCACAATTAAAATGTACATAATAATAAATAAATTTGTTTTAAGTGGCGCTTAAAAAACATTTACACAAAAAAAAACAAGCAATAGTTTAAGGGTGTTTACCAACCGTGCAATTACATCAAACATTATGCCGGAAGGGGAAGAAGGGAAAAAACTTAAAAAAACTCAACTACATTCAATAGGGAGGGAGCTAATCATGGAAAAAACACGGTGTTAAAAAACGGAAGTTGTTTATGTCTCAATTACTTACATCATACCGTGGCTCTTATGAAATGAACAGCCATTAGCCCATTGTGTTGCATTTTGTTTATTTTCCTTTTTTATTGGTGGTTAATTTCCAGCACCAAATAAAAAGTGATGAGTATCCCAAATTAGGATAAGGAGGGTAAATTTTTTATGAAAACAAATGAAAAAACCAGCACTTTTGATTTCATTGTTATAGAATATGATGCAACACGTTAAAAGGGCTGCTCTATTTTGTATGAACAATCCTTGTTTGTTTGTTTTTTTTTTTTTTTGTATTTTTTTATAGTTTACAAGGGATTTGATGTAAAAATAAAGGGTTTATTAATAAGCCATTTATCTTTTTTCTCATACTGATCAGCCAACACTTACGGGCACATACCCTACGTTGGCCGCAGGGCATATGCTGTTGCATGCATGTTCTTGCTTCAACACAGTTCTTTTTTATGTTTTGTGCAACCAAACCAGAACAGGGTGCTAATTCTGCCGTTTACACTTTTGGGATTCTCCCATTCGATATCGAGTAAAAGGTATCGAAATTTCTAATGATGGCATTCGATAGCGAGTGACAATTTAAATGCAACCGTGCGAAAGTACTATCGAAAACCCACCAAACAGAAAAACACAAAATAAATGTAAGTTCAAAATTTGTTTTGTATATACAATTAAATGTATAAATACATTTTTATTTCAGGTCAGCAGTAACGAAAATTAATTTTACACAAAAAGAAATGTTGGCCATTTTTATGGCAGTACATACCGACTTGGCAAAAGGTGTATTACCCAATACTGCGCAAAGAAAATATAATGCCAACCAATTGTGGCAAGAGCTTGCTCTGAAGTTGAACGCTTCTGGTCCACCAATTAAAGATGTGATTTTGCACACAGCTTAGTAATTTTGCACACAGTACTTTGGCTAATCCCAATTAAAAAGTTATTTCCAACGGAATGTTGGAAACCTCCTGAAGCCCAAAGCGCAAGTGTGGCTGCCAATTGAATTTTTGGTGGATCTGCGGTGGAAAGTTGTGCCTCAAAATTTAATTGACTCTAATTGTCTCTTGAAACTGTGAAATAAACATTCTTTGTGGTATTTGAACAAAATATTGACTGCACTTACTCGTTGTTTGTCGAATTTAAAGGATTTGCACGTCCCCTAATTTGTTTCCTTATTCTATTAAGGGTAACCTTTTCTTCGGAGTCAGACGATGATGCATAATATATTTTTATTGAATTTGTTGTTCATAAATTTTAACTTGTTTTGTCAAAACATATGATTTTTGTAGATAATTTTCGGCAGTGTTATAAAACACATTTTGTCAGTATTTTGCAACACTGAAGTAATAACTCGACTCGTTACGTCACGAGTCACATCATTACAAATTTACACGAGATCAAAATTATTTTCTACTCGATAGCAATTTCGATCAAGAATGACAGAATTGGCCCTTAGTTTTGGAATTGATTCACATTAGTATCTGCCTTTACGGCCTAATCTGATGATGGGGCGCATTATTCACGATTCACCAGCACCCCGTTTGGTTTGCTAGGCTCACACAAGGGGCAACTTTTTGCCTTAAAGGTAAGTACTCTGTGCAAATCTGCGAAAAATGTTGAGCAACATTAATAATTTCACTCTGAAAATATGACATTTAAAATATGGTGCCTATTTCTCGTTTTAGGCAAATTTCATGGTTTTCTTGGTTTTAGGTATACCAGATTGTTCAGCTGTTGTTTGGAATTTCGCGCGAAATAAGTACCACTCAAGCTGCATTAACATCTACATGGTGGCAGCGCTACGACATGTGACAATTTTTTGCTACTGGCAATATAGTAAGTAAGCTATTTACGTCAAATCTGTTGTTTACATTTTTGGAAGTGAATTTAGAGTTTTTTTCTGAATTATACATATAAAAATTATTTTGTGAACATAAAAAGAATTCAAATAAAAATAATTTATAATTATGAAAAGGTGCACTCATAGTTTATAATTGTGAAAAAAGTTAAAAATATTTTTGACAAACATAGCTTACCACGTGCCTGTTTTTATTGTATTGTTGTAATTTTGCTCTAGTGCTGCCACGTTGTAGACGTTAATGCACCTTGGTACCACTCATATTATTTCACAATTACAACACAATGTTGCCAGAAACATTTCATAAGTTTTTCACACATTGAACAGAGTACCACTTCAGCAACATTATTTCATAGATATTTCACATTCCAAATTCTAACATATGTCGCCGTCGTCTTGCATAATTTCTAACAATTTTACAAGTTGAAGAGCAATAATTATTCTAAGAATTGCAGTGTAGTTTAACTCCATTTTATTTAATGTTTTTGTTTGCTCAAACACGTGAAACAAACAAAAATGGTTAAATTCACTCCTAGGAATCAAGATGAGAATTTCAGTGTATCTGTTGATGGTAAAATAATTCATGAAGTCAACTCTCTTAAATACTTAGGCATACAATTGCAAAGTAATCTCTCTTGGTCTCTACACATACAAAGTCTGAAATTAAAAACTGCTCATGCCATTGGTCTTCTCTATAAATTCAAGAATAAATTTAATCGTGGTACAAAATTAATGATCTACAATGCCTTAATACAGAGTAACTTTAACTATTTAGCAATTGTGTACGGTTGGAAAAAAACCAATGAACTGAAATCTCTGCAGCGCCTACAAAACAAGGCTTTGAAAATAGTAGCGAATCTCCCCATCACCTACTCAACAGTTATGCTATATAGTACACAGTTTAATACAATTCTGCCGATACATGGTGTCTACAAACTGCAAATGATGCTTTATATGTATAAATGTGTTTATAATCTTGGACACCACACAATACAATTTTATTATAATCAGCAAATTATTATCACACGAAGTAGCAGTAATTTAATGGTTGCCAGATGTAGACTCGAAGTAACCAAGCAGCGCGTGGAATATATGGGTACAAGCGAATACAATAACTTGCCTCAGACTTTGAAATCCTTGAACAGAATTTCTCTTTTCAAAAACTCTTTGAAATCGTATATCACTTCAAATCTTGAAGAGCTTCTCGGTTAATTAATAATTATTATTATCTCTTGAATTGATAAACTTATATATACATAAATTTAACCTTAGCTTATAATTCTTATATTTAAAATTTTGTAAATATTGTAAATATTATTGCACAAATTATTTGCCAGCTTTCCTCAACAATGCCTTTATGGCGCTGAGGTCTTATTATCGATATGTTTTTTATTTACAAAATGAATCATTTAATAAAAAAAATAAAAAAAAAAAAAAAAAAGTAACACTTGATAAATGAAAGATGTTGAGAATGTAATGTAATAGCGTATTTACACATACTCACATCTTGGAGATGTGTGTGGAAGATGTTGAAAATTGAAAAAAGCTGTTTACATTACATTTTCAACATCTTTTATCTGCCAAGTATTACTTCACGTGTTTGAGCAAACAAAAAACATTAAATAAAATGGAATTAAAAGATTATACATTTATTGGATTAATTATTGCTCTTCGAGAGCAAAAACAATTACTGCTTCAATTTGCAGAATTATTATAAATTATGCAAGACGACGGCGACGATGAAGATGAAATCTTGCTTTATGCGCAACGTGTTTCGAGTCCGAGATGCCAGTGGGCAGTTGTTAGAATTTTAAATAATTTATTAAGATTTGAATAAATAAATATAAATAATAGCACCTTAGAATCGAAATGGTAATTCTTTTTGAAAAGGATATTCCAAGACTACCAGTCCAAAGTGTTTCAAAGACAGCTTACGAATGGAGCTTGCAACTTCACTGCCATTTCCTAAATATGCGAATTTTTCCTCTCACTCCGCAATTCTGCAATTTTTCTTGCCAAAGGCCTATTAGCATACTCCCGATGGCAGCCGATCATACACCACGAAGTATTTTTTCTTTTTTACTTTAAATAAATGTATTGTATGCATTATTATTTCTAATTATACATACATTATTTTTAATTTTATCTCAATATTATTTGATCTTCGTTTGTTAAATAAATTTAATTTTTGCAGCTTCAGATCTTTGTTTTTTGTTTTTTTTTTAATTGTAAATTTTTTATAAAAAAACAAAAAACAAAGATCTGAAGCTGCAAAAATTTAATTTATTTATATTATTTTTAATTAAATTAAAATTTACTTGCATTGTTCCCTGCCGCTCATTGGAAAAATTGTACTCTGTGGTAAAAATTTTTGACACTTGTGTATTTTCTAGTGATGGTATGAATTTTTGACAATTTTTTTAAACTTTTTTAGTGATGATACTAAAATAATTGTTGAGTCCAGCAAAATGAGAAACCAACATCTTGTAAAGATGTTGAGTTTTTTTTTCATATAGACTTTATATAGGAAAATGTTAACATCTTGCCAAAATGATGAAAAATGTAAGATGTGAGCAAGTGTAAATACACTATAAACAGCTTTTTTTAAATTTTCAACATCTTCCACACACATCTCTAAGACGTGAGGAAGTGCAAATACGCTATAAAATTTAGTGCTATCGAAAACATTTTTTACCAAAAAGTTTTTTTTATTATCATTAATAGATGTATTTTCGTTACTATCGCTAACGAAAAAAATAGTTTAACAAAAAATTTTTCTACAAAGTTTCTATAAAAAATTTTTTCAAAACACTTGTTATCGATATATTTTTTTATCAAAATTTTATTGTGGAAAACAATCATTATTCACAGATTTTGCATGGAAAATTTGTGTCGATTAATTTTTTTATAGTTGCTCTCTACGAAAAATGGTATATGTAATAAAGCAATCTCTACGAATATTTCGTTTTAATATACGAGTATGTTAAAATTTAAATTTGTTATGTAGGGTAAATAAAAATACAAATATATTGTTAAATTACGGTTTCGGTAGTTTTGTTTAAACTCAAAAGTGTTACAGAAGTAGTGTTATCTAATTTATTTATTTTTTTTATAGTTTTTATATACATAAGTAGCTGCATTAGGGTCATTAATTTTAGATTATAAAGAATGAACAACAACCCCTTTTTAACACTTTCTGGATGCCCACTTTTTTCCAAAAGAAAAAAAAATGTTTTCTTTTCAAGTTCATTGCCGGAGTGTTGTTGCATCTTCAATATGTATATATGTAAAGAAAAAGAATATATTTTATTTTGTTCTTCTTTTTCTAACTTCATACGAAGCATGTAAGTAGTAAATCTTGTGGTAGCACGCATCTCATATTGCTTTGTTTTATTAAAAATCTACACACAAAAACTAACACTGACATTTAAAATTCTAATCCTTTTTATATATTTTGGTTTCATTGATATCTTGTGTAAAAATTTGTATTTTGGGTGATGAGATTGAAGATCTGATTTTTAACACATTTGTTTTCATTTGTACAACTTATTTACTTAAAATATATAAAACAAAAATGACATGTGTAGATACAGTGGCTTAAAAAAAACATCGACTAAATTTTCTTAGTAAACGGTATTTTCATACTGGAAGAATTTTAAGTGTCAATTAAACTACTCGTACACAAACTGGTTGGTAAGCATGGCAAAATTTTATGTTTGTAGAAACATTTTGCATTGTGTATGAGGGTGTTTGCTTGTTTGCACAAATATTTAAATTTTTGGTTTTCGTGCAAACATCTGCAATGCTTGTATTATGCTATGTTATGCCATTTTAATAAAAATTTTGCAGAGTGGAAGAAAAAGAAGCACACAAAATTAATCAAAGAAAGTTTTCTCTTTCGAATTTGTTGAATTGTATAAAAGTTTGCTTTGTCTTTGTAGAAATTAACAGAAACAACATAAAGCTAAAAACATAATACACAAAGAAATATTTATGATTTAAAGAACAAAAAATTCCAAATCAACCTACAAAAATTTCATTGTTGTTGTTGTGTTCGTATTGTTTCACAAGTAAGTGTATTTGCGTAGCAACTAACGGTAACTAGAAACTACACGAACAATGCAAAAGGTAACAAAGAAGTATAAACAGCAGACATATCAAACCGTAATTTTCTTTGGATGTGATTCTGTTTTGGCAATGGTTTGTCGCACTGCAAATGTGACAATTCTGCTTATTCAATCATAGAACGAAGTTTCAAATGGAAATTGTTTTCATAAAAAATTCAACAATTTGCAAGCATTACTTTGGTATAAGTCAAACCAAATCAGCTGTTAAATGGGTCGCTAAATAAAGCAGTTTTGCCACCTAGAAGTTGAAGACCTATAAAAAAACACACAATATATACGAAATTTTGTAGATTTTGATATCATTCCCTTTTGTAAAAAGTTATAAATTTTGTTCAAAATACCATATGCCATAATTTTTTGACACTGGCCAAACTTTTGTTTACCACTGTACGCATGTTGAATAACTAACTACAAATTTCAACAAGTATGAATGAAACTCTTCACAAAAACTAACTTAATTTTTATTACATGTATTTATTTATGTATATAGTTTCTAGCTTCTTAATTGGCTTCTTAAGTGTTTGTAATTTTTATTTAAGATTATTTTTGTTGTTTAACTCCAACTCTTTGTCTTTTTTAAAGTGTTAAACAACTGACAGACAGAAAACTCTTACTTTTAAAATATTTCAACACTTTTAAGGAAAAGTATGGCGCACGCGTGTTCAACATCACTTTTCTTTATTTTATATTAATTTTTTCTTCACTTTTTTTGTGGGTTTTCTAAAAATAAAATAAAAATTACATGAAAAATTTTAAAGAGCAAAAAAAAAAGTTTTCTAATATTTTTAAGGGGGCGTATTTTAAGTATCCCAGAAAAGGAAAGCTGAACTAAGAACAATGGTGGTTTCCAAAATGAAGGGATATTTTGAAATTTATTGGGGGAGAATTGAAAACAAAAATGATATGTTTTTTTAATAAAATGATAAATAAAAACATAAAACATATACTTAAATACATACTAGGACTATTTCTAGATATAAAAGGCAACATAAGGTTATACACTTTTCGGTTTCAAAAACAAAGTTTAGTAATATATAGGTGTATTCCAAAAGATCTCGGACAAGTTCGGACTAATAAGAGTAAAAAATAAATTACTTTTTAAATTTGCTGATTTTACCCAAAATTTTTGCAACGCAAAGCCCGTACTTGTAGTGCTGATTATTTTTAAATTAAAATACAAATATTTTAGTGATTTTAAAAGCTTAAAACGCACAACGTCATAAAAAGAAATCATTTGCATTATTGGCAATAACTGTAGAATTAAAAGCTGAGGTAAATTTTCAAAAGATATTTTTAACACATATCTACAAAATGGAACTGCACAAGTTAAATTTTTGTTTGGAAAACTTTCCATTTTGCCTTTTAACTAAACTTTTTAATAAAAACTTGTTTCCTTCTTACATATTTTTAGATTTCTTTCTCAGTTGCATATTTGTAACTGTAAACCAGAAACAGCTGATTATTCAATTCTGTTCCAAACTTACCCAAAGAAAAAAATTACTTTCTCATTTTCTTTTGAAAATTTGAACAACTTTGGACTAGTTCGGTCTGTTTTGTTATATAATTGAAACACGTCCTGTATACAGAGTGCCTCAGAACTCAACTTTAAACCGAAACAGGGTGACAAGATTTATTAAAACCATCATAAGCAAATCAGAAAAATACTAAAAAAACATTTTATTTAGTATAAATATTTTTTATTTGCACAAACCCTTGTATTTTTTTAAATTTTCTTAAGCGGTACATATTCGTAAATAACAAGCCTTTCACTAAACATGTAATTCATGCTTCAGATATGAGCTGACAACCTTGCCAGATCGGTGGCACGTCGAAAATAATTTACTTGACATGTCGTAGGGGAACTTTTATTTTCTCATGCCAAAAGCTATCAAAAAATCAATAACACAATATCGACAAATTGCGGTCCTTCCAAATCTGAGTACATACATACCCAGCGAAAACTTAGTGATGTGTTGTACTTACCACCTGCATTACTTATAATTAGTTACGTAATGACTTGCTTAATATCTGTTGTATATGTTCGTAAGTAAGTAGTTGTTCTTGGCAAATATACATGCACACTATTTGCAATGAAAATTGATTTAACGAATTTGAGTATTACTTCGATTTGTTAAGATAAGGTGATAGAAACGGAATTAAAAATGTTAACAAAATAAAAATTGTAGTAGATAAATATTTGCTTTTATATATTTTGCTATTCTGGTAATTTTTTTACTATTCGTATCGTTTGTTTTGCTGTCATTACGACTTACAGGCTATGAATACCCTGTATAAACGTGATGTTAACATTATATATGACAGCAGTGTTCAAATATATTAGCTATAAATTTTTAAAATACTAAAATGAGAAATTACGGTGCTAAAAACTAGTACCATACTTATTCCCATGACGTTAAAAAATAATATATGTATATGGAAAAGACTTTTAAGAATAATATTTAATATAAATGGATACTTTTATTAAAAAAAGTTTTTTGAAAAGGCACACATACTTCTATAAGGCCTTTTTCAAGAGATATTGTTTGTAAGAATGCATTTATAAATGTGGCATTTATCATGATTTAAAGTCATGACTTTTTTATATTATATAAAGTTATCTATTACACTTTTTGCAATTACCCAAAAGAGCTTCAGCCATTTTGATAGTTTTTATCGACATCAACTCGTAAATTAAAGACTTTTAAGCAATTAGCTTGTTAATGATATTTTTATAAATACATTTTCAGATAGCTATTCGTAAGAGAGAGTGTTAAGAACTTGCCTCCAATGACATCGCCATAATAAAATAATGACTTAAAGTGTTACGGCCGTATCCAAAAAAACTTAACAAAGCTTGGTAAGCAATTGCTAAGAAAAATTTCTTAACGTTGCATGCAAAAGGAATTGTTAGCTTACCTTTCGTTTAAAGTTGAATTGGATACACTTTAACTGTACGTTAAAATGACATTTGACTTCTTTATTTTTATTTCTCGTAAAAAGCACAACTTAGTGAAAATTTTTAATACAATTAATGTTTTAAGCTTATTAAATAAAGAAATGAACATATATCATAGCATATAAACTGAAAATATTAATTTTGAAATAATAATAAAAACAAGAAATATATTAGTGCAGCACATTCAATTAAACGAATACAACGAAAAACGGTATTCGAATAATAAAAAATTTTCTGGTATAAGTAGTCCTATTAATTTTTCTCATTTTAATTAATATACTACATATTATATATTCTTCATTTATATAAAAGATAAACACACGAAATATTTATCAAAAATTGATTATTTTATGTAATAATAATAATTTTTTATTTTCTAAATTTGTTTTTCAGTTTTCGAATATTAGTTTTCATGCATCACTATCCAAAAAAATACAACTGAGCATAACGGCACTGCCAGAATAAAACAATTAAATTTCTTACTACATTGAAAAGTTAACGTACTGTTTTCGCATAAACTTTTTTAACAAATGTATGGTAGTGTTAATGTGTTTGGTAACTAACGTATGCGTTAAAACTCAAGTAAGAATTTTTTTTTTGGATATGGCCCTTAAAGTATAAGTAGTGAAGGATATGTTTATTAATATTTTAACAAATTACTTTGCAATAGAAGTGTTCGCTGGGTAGCTATACACTTAAAGAAACTATTAGCGTAAAAGCTATAAACAACAAAACTACACAAGGTTTTAGTAAAAAATTTTAAATTCCAAACTTGAATTCACTAAACTTTTTTTGATAAAAGTATAAAAAATAATTGTTGCATTCAGATTAAATGTATAGTCATAAAAAATGAATAAAAATGTCAGGAATTTTTCGAGCTTGAGGTCAAAAATTGCTGACATTTTTATTTAACAATTATAAAGGTCGAAAAATCTATCATTAATGGCATAAAAAAAATATTTTATATATACATATAGGGCATTTAGCATCTAGCCAAAATTTAGTAGATTTGAATGAAAATCTTCAACAAAATCTTAACCGTTTACACTTTCGTTTTTTCGACATCTAACCAGATTTCATTTTCATAATCTTTTTTTTTTTTTTGCAAAGGGCTTGACAGCAATGACTAATCACAATAAATTCATTATGTAAAAGTATAGTTTTTTTTATTGCAGCGTAGTGTTTTAAATTATTTAGAACAAAATCACAGTTATGTAATAGAGTACTTACAAAAATCTATCAGATTTTGTCAAAATCTAGTCGCATTTTAGATTTCATTTTGTAAAGTAGAAGATTTGGCTTAGGTGTAAATTGCCTATTATTTGACAAACTTTGTATAGAAATTTGTAAAATAAACAAAAATTGGTTTTTATGAATATGACCGTAAATCTGTACTATACGATGAAATTGTCGCATATTACAAACTCAAATATCCATAAATAAATAAAATCCGTGAAAGATTTTAATCATTTAGTAATTTTATTATACAAATTTTAATAAAAATCATGAATAGAATTTTTTGAGTATGATATTATTGCAACAAAAACACACACGCATACTTGTAAACATTTTTTTACAAAACATAGTTCATATAAATTATTTTCACAACAACGAAACATTAATGCACCGGGTGTGCAAAGTAATTCAGCTGACACTTTAATATAACGCCAACAACAACGAGAAAAATATCTGCCAACATGACCCAAAAAAAACTCACTTAAACAAACACACACGCACATAATACCTATCAAATACAACTACCATTCAAGAAAATGTTAAAAACAAATCAAAAACTACTCCTACCAGCAGCCAGACGAAAAAACACGAATATGTCGTTCAGTCATACGCTTCTATAAAACACGAATATCAGTCGTGAAACAGCAATTTTAATAGAAAAACTCTTATATTCGTATCCTGGAATACTCGTATGCCACGTCAATAACGACAAAAAATTGCAGTGCTATTGTTTTATACATACGGATGTATGTGTTTTTTTATGTGTGTATGTATATGCATGCATATGTAAATCACTTCCGTTATATGAATAGAAATATCAATGTTTAAACACATACACACATACCTATTTAAATAATACAAGTAATTCCAGTGGGACACAGTAGATTTCTTTGAAAATAAAGCCAACTAAATAAATTAATACCACAAACTATCGGGTGGTTAAATTTTAAGGGCCGATGTTGGATGTGAACCACACCTAAACGTCAAGTTTTTTTTCTGCATTTCATTTAACATTTCTCAATTTCAGACTAACTCAATTTAGGCGATGGAAAGATACAGAATCGAACGTTAAAGCTATTCAGGCAATGACAACGGTGAATGAACAATTTTCCACGACAATCATCTTTAGTGATAAGGACATTTTCAACTCAGTGGATTCGTCAATAAGCAGAATTGCCGCATTTGGGCGAATGATAGTACAAGAGCGATGGTTGAAAAACCACAAAGAGTAACACACAAAGCGTGACTGCCGATTAGGCAGTTACTATGAATGGTGAGATGATAACGAACTTTTTACGGCCCGAGTTGGAAGATATGGTTGTGGACAATAAGTGGTTTCAAGAGGACGGTGCCACTTGCCACACAGCTAACGTAGCAATGCCACTTTTGCACGATAAATTCAATGGCCGTGTTATCTCATGTGGTGGCGATGTCAATTGTTGTGATTTGACACCTTTGGACTTCTTTCTTCGAGGTTAGAAGGAAAAGAAAAGGTGTACGTCGACAACTCAATAGCTAAAGGATGAGATAATTCGGCACATTAAGGGCATAGAACCTCAGTTAGGCCTCAGCGACATCGTAAATTTGGACCATCGGATGGAGGTCGCGGCAGACATTTGGCCAATATTTTATTCTACACATAATTGAAGTATACCAATATTGTCATGGTAAAAAGAAGTGATAGTAATTCCTAAATAATTTATGTTTTATTCTGAATCAACATCGGCCCTTAAAATTTAACCACCTTTTATGACAACTATACACAAAAAAATAAATTATATTTTTTACAGGTTTATTTAACAATTTTCTGTACATAGTTTGTCAAAAAAAACCTTTAAAATTTCTGTTCGTTTACCCAAAAATTTGTACAAATTCTTAGAGTAAGATCAGACAGAACGATTTTAATTGCCGAACTTTTTAGCAATTTTCTTTTGGATTTTCTTTCTTGTCCACACACAAAAACTTTTTTCGGCAATTCTTGAGCTTTCTCTACCTTTTATTTCATACAATTTACATTGTATATGCACACACACATACATACATGAGAGAAAAGTAAGGAATTGCCTTGTACCGGCAATTCTTTTTCCCTTCTTATTCCCCTCACCGTAAGCTTCTATAAAGTCAAGAATCGCCCAACTAAAGTTGCTGTTACTGTGTGTTACTGAATGATGTTCGTTTATCCAAGTTGCAGTAAATGAGAACACAAACAAAAAAGAGAGTAAAGTAAACAGTTCTTTTACTGAGTACTTACAAATTTTTAATGTAAAAATTTCTTGCATTAAAGTATAGTAAGATGAAAAACATATGGTAAACAAACAAATGTAAACAAAATATAAATTTGTTTAGAAAGTTAAGAATAAAAATTAATTGGCAAACTATTTGAAAGGTAGTAAAACAATTGTACGCTTATAGCCATCAGTCAGAACTCAGTAATCACTCGAAAAAAGTAGTTAAAAATAGTAACGCAGCACACAGGGGTATATCGCAAAAAAGTTTTGTGTTATTTAAATTGTGTTTTGATTTTTATTAAGTAAGCAATTTATTGCTAGTCGCAATAATTAAAAGCAAAACTATCGAATATTTTGTTTACTTATAAAGTTTAATATGATGTTTCCACATCACAAGCAAGTGACTTGTCAAGAAATCTTATATGAAAAGCACAAAATTTTTGTGTAAATTCTATACAAATATTAAAGACCAGTCGCTTGTTTGTGTTGTCGAAATTTCACATAAATGCCTCTATTCAAAAAGTTAATTTGTATTTACGAATTTTTATTATTTTTCCGTACTTACCTAGTGTTTAGACATGCGAGTAAGAGTTCGAAAAACTCAATACACTCACATTTTTTTCCTACCACATTCCCATTTTTCGCACTCGCAGATAAATTTGCATGTGAGTGATTTTTTGCACTTCCATGCAATCAAATGTCAAACAAACAAGCAGTGTTACCGTGTAAATAATTTTAAACAAATCAACTGGATCATTATAAAATTAAAACCTAAGCTTTAGCTAGTGTGTATGTTAATTTATTAAAACTAATACTATAGATAAAAATGTTTAAATTATAAAGCGTTAATATTAATAATATAATGATAATACAAATTAATGCCAACTATTTTCTAAAAATATTCTCAAGTCAAGAACACGGCAACTCCAGTTTATAAAGACAGCCAAAGAAGCAAATTATATGAAGGAAACAAATTGTTTGAAGTTCGCGTGCTGACGAGAAATTTAAAATGAACTCTCACTCGCATGTGTAGACAGAAATGAAAATTGCAAGAGATTCGAGTTTTTCGAAGAAATTTTCGTTGATAATACATATTCAGCACTCGCATGAGATTACTCGAATGCAGGGTTATAGACAAGAGAACTTTTTGAAAAATTTAATTTCATCACAAACTTAACGATCACAATTACGATAATCGACGTATGGTAAAGCTTTGACTGGTTATTATAAGCATAGCTGATTACGGTGAAGTGACTAAAATGTGTTTAACAATCTCAACTTTTGACTAGTGAGATCTGCAATTACCCCTGTGTGCGCTGTTACATATGGGTGCAGTTTTCTTAATTGTTTACTAAAGTTTACGAATTTTTATTATATTTCTGTTCGAGTACTTTTTTGGTCAAGAGAGTTTGCAGAGAGTAATTTTTACAATTTGCTGAAAAATTACTCATTTACTGCATTTTACTGTAAAGTAGACGAATAAACCTGTCAAAATTTGATTTTCCAATTGCAAAGCGTTGACGCCGCGCTATTTGGGGGTTGGCCTCATATATTTTGTATGTGCATGAGGATTTTTGACACATAAATTACGCTTGACGCGCTAATTTAGGTTGCGCAGTAAGCCAAAAATATTTCCCAATAATGTACCTACTTTGTAAGCAAATAATAATAATAAATAACAATTACATAAAAAAGATATTAAACATTCAAACCATAAAGGTAGTTCTGCTCCATCCTATACTAGTAAGGCTATTCTCAACTTTGACTGACAAAAACTTTGTCTTAATTATCATAGCTGTGCATTCCATACAAATAGCTATGAGGATTGCTGCCTTAAACCACTGTGTTCATGGATAAACGCATTATATCGAAAATCGTTAAAGTGTGTAGTTAAAGTTTTCACAGGATGTGTATTCCATATCCATTCTACTATTTGCAAACCTAGATATCCATATCATTGCATATTAAATATTCAAAATTGTCCAATATAATAAAATATTATTTATACATATATTATGAATGCTGTGATATTTTCAACTCCTCTTTTTAACTTAGCGTACACAAACATCGTCGTTAAAGCATTTTTGCGAAGCATCCAAAGAACTTAAATACGCGTAAACGAGTATCTATGCCTAAATGTGTATGTATGTATATACATTTATGTATGTATGTAGTATTAAGTCAATCAATTGTTAAGTAAAATGAGTCAGAGTCCTTCTTGTTGCCACAATAAAGCGACAAACAGCCTTAGCAGATGACAGTTATCTTTGTATTTCTTCAATAAGCGTGACATTTTCAAATTGTTGGCGATTTTTGTACTTTTGTCATTTTTTGAATCCAGATTTTTGGTTTGGAGATTAAAATTTTTTTTTTTTTTTTTTTTTTGTTTATATTTCTATTTTTTAACATACTGGTATGTATGTACACATTTATGTGCTTATGTGTTTGATGTCCTTAAAATCTTATGTGTTTGTTAATGAGCAAAATGTTTATGATCTATTTACTACGTATGCCAATCACACGCTGACAGGATTAATTTCTAATTCCTTTCCAGTAGTTTTTCATTCATTTTTATGTGTCTTACGTTATTCTTAATTGTTAATAGTTAATTGACCGTAAAGCAGTTATCCTGATTCTTGCTGGATCATCATCATTCTTGATTGAGTTTTTTAATGTATTGAGTCATTCGATTTTAATCTTGATGTGCATGAAATGATCTCAAAAAACACACAAATAAAAGAACTTTGAACAGCAACATTTCATTCAGTTTTTTTTTCTTGGTGGTATAAAAAAATTTACAAAAAATACATAAATGTTTTGTTGTTTGACAGGTGAAAGAAAATTTGCTGAGAAATATTTTCCTTAAAAAATTTAGCATAAAAACTTTCGCCAAGAGAAAAGGTATTTTGGGGGATTTCTTATTAAAATTTTGGCAAATGGCAAATAAATCTCTACACAAAAAATTTTGCAGGATAAAAAAACATTTTCCAAAGATATATTTTGAGCGAACAATAAAAAATTTTCTGTGTCAATATTTATGTGATGTTTCCATATAACAAACAACTAACTTGTCCGAGATATTTGTTTAGAAATCAGTAAAAAAAAATTTTGTGCTTATCATATAAAATTTCCTGACAAGTCGCCTGCTTGTGGTGTGGAAAAAAAAATGTTCACTAAAAATATTTTGTCGCATGTTGATATACATATTTTCTATTTAAATATTTTTTTCAAATGACAAAAATATTTTCTCCAGCAAGGTTTGTTATATCACAAAAAAATATCTATGTGGGAGTAGGGACTACAAGACCTCTGAACCACATCGTTTCGAGCATGGTTTCGAGAATGTTCTATTAACCCTTTGTGTGTTCAGAGGTCTTCTAGTCCCTATTCCCACATCTATAGAAATAGTCGCATTAAGAAACATTTTCTACATAAGTAATGCGGAAATATTTTCTGTTAATATATTTTGACCCGATGACGAAAAATTCTTTAGAAAAATTTTGTCTAATGAGGAAACGTTTTCGGTATAAACATTTTGTCGAATAATTAAAAACGTTTTATAAAAACGTTTTATAGAAACGTTTTCTATATACATACATAAATATTCTGTCGGATAACAAAGAATGTTTTATAGAAATATTTTGTCTATGTGTTTTTGACAAATTAACGGCAACAAAGCACAGCTGTGCTTATAATGGGTGATTTTATAAGAACTATCGGAAATTTAAAAAAAAAACACATAAAATTCAGAAAAATGCATAAAATATTTATTTGGATCGATAGTTGGGTCGATATAATTTAATGTTTGAAGATTATTTCATGCAAATGTTGGCCGCGGCTGCGCCTCAAATGGTCCATCCGCTTAGTCCAATTTTGGCATACTCTTTCCAACATTTCGGCCGGTATCTCACGAATAATGTTGGCAATGTTTGCTTCCAGTGCGTCAATCGAAGCGGGCTTGTCGCTATAGACATTAGCCTTAACATAGCCCCACAAAAAATAGTCTAGAGGCGTTAAATCGCACGATCTGGGCGGCCAATTGACTGGTTCCAAGCGTGAAATAAACTGTTCACCGAACTCGCCTCTCAATTGGTCCATTGTTTCGCGTGCTGTGTGACATGTGGCACCGTCTTGTTGAAACCACATGTCATGCAAGTCAAGCTCTTCCATTTTGGGTAAAAAAAGTTTGTTATCATCGCACGGTAGCGCTCACCATTCACAGTAACGTTGTGATTCGCATCATCTTTGAAGAAATACGGCCCAATGATGCCGCCAACCCATAACCCGCACCAAACGGTTGTTTTTTGTGGATGCATTGGTAGCTCTTGCAATGCTTCTGGCTGCTCTTCACTCCAAATACGGCAGTTTTGCTTGTTCACGTATCCATTCAACCAGAAATGAGCCTCGTCGCTGAACACAATTCTTCGATAAAAAAAGTGGATCTTCATCTAACTTTTCAAGAGCCCATTCACCAAAAATTTGGCGTTGTGGTAGGTCGTTTGGCTTCAATTCTTGCACCAGCTGTATCTTATAAGGCTTCATGCCCAAATCCTTCCGCAAAATTCTCCACGTAGTGGAGTAACAGAGGCCCAATTGCTGCGAACGGCGCCGAATCGATAATTCACGATCATCACCAACACTGGCCGATACGGCTGCGATATTTTCTTCAGTTCGCACTCTACGTAAGCGTGTTGGTGGTTTAATGTCCAACAATGTAAATTTGGTGCGAAATTTTTTTACAATAGCCCGAATAGAAGCCTCAGTAGGTCGATTAAACTGACCATAAAATGGAAGAAGCGCGCGAAAAACTTTCTTAACAGAGCACGCATTTTGGTAATAAAATTCAATAATTTGCAAGCGTTGTTCGTTTGTAAGACGATTCATGATTAAATTATAGACCAAACTGAAGATTTTTGACAGTGACACAAGATACAAAACGTGCGTGAGCTGTCAAAACTAGTGTTGCCAAAAAGATAATAGCAAAAAAATCACTCATTATATACATACATAAATATTTTGTCGGATAACAAAGATTGTTCTATAGAAATATTATGTCACCCGCCAAAATGAAAAAGTAAGGAAGGTTATGTGTTTTTGACAAATTAACGCAAAGGGAACAAAACACAGCTGTGCTTATACTACTACCATATTAAAGGTGCCTTGACTAGTATACTGTCGAAAGAGAAAGAATTTTCGTTGGAAAAGTTTTGTAGGAGAAGAAAAAATTTGCTACTGAAATATGTTACCGCATAAGCAAAAAATGTCGGTAAAAATATTTTTTCAATAGAAAAAGAATTAGAAAAAATATTGTATGGATGAATAATTAAAAAAAAGTTTTTCGAATTTAAAACATATTATGCATAATCATAATCAAACCTCAACAACCAAAATCTCCCACAACTCATCATCATTCGACCAAAAAAGATTGTTATCAATAATAATCTCTCAAAATATAATTTCTTGCTTACAAATCATAATCCTCTAAGGTTCAGCGAAAGAACTTCAAACTCGTCACAACAATGATCAAGGGAAATGAAATAAAAAATCTCAATGCGCGTGCGCAACACACTTCTAAAAAATGCCAGCAGTGAGAAAATTCGAATCATCTACTACATAAGATTGCGTCTAGACAAAGAAAACAAAAACAACAACAACATCAACTATGATAGTTTATTTTCTTTTATTTTAAAAAAGGAAGTGTAAAAGAAAATATTTCAATGTTTTTGGAAGCATTCAAATTGTATTTTTAAACGACCCTTGGCAGACGTTACTAAAACATACAAAAATTCACTGGAGTTGGTGACCTTAAACATGAGCTAAACTAACCCCTAAGGATCCTTTGACTTGACAAAGATTTTGATTAACACAACAACAATAAAAAGAAGAAAAAGTGTAAAATTTAGTGGCGCGCGCGTTTTACTTAAAGATGTGCTAAAGGTGGCTGGCTGGCTGGCTGGCTGGCTCTGTGACCTTTTCCAGCATCCCTCTTCCTCTCTGCCTAATATTATGAATTAGTAACAATGATATTTAAATTTTCGATTTATCGCCAGAGGGGGAAGACGACAGTCCTAAAAACTACTACATGGATAAATCTTTGAAATGTGAAGCATAGAGTTCAAATACTTAAGGGACTAAAATTTCTTGTGAAAATACATATAAATTTATTTAAAACAAAGAAATATTTACATAAATGAAATTTTATTTTTTTTTTTCGGAATCTTTTGCTGTAGTGTTTTTTAGAAGTTTTGTTTCATTTGCTTTTAATTTGTGAAAATCGTTATTAAAGTGATCTCTGACAACCTTTGACTATTTTTGTCGTGACATATGCCCCCGTTTTATATGAAATTTGTTATGGATGGAGCAATTGTGTATTTACAGCTGCAGGACCCACCACATTCAAGGAGCAATAGATTATCTGTTAAAAGTTGTTGTGAGGCTGCCACAGAGGCTTTTTTTGTTATTTGCTGATATTTTCTAGGCTAAGCGATGGAACACCGTTCAAAACATTTCACAGAGTAATAGCGCAATCTTAATTAAGGTGTCAAGCGTAATTCATATTTCACAAATCCTCAAGTACTCGCAATTTCCACTACTCAAGTCTTATTACTAAGCTGATTAAACTTTTAGAGAAAGGGGTGAGGTATTTTTCTTATGATAAACGACTTCAAATTGCCGAAACTGAATTAGCAGGGCTTGGAGAATATGTCATTTCAACAAGACGGTGCAACCGCAAAGACAGTAGGAGCAGGGCTGCCAGAAAAAATATGGAAGAAATTGTCAATATCCCGATAATTTTTTAAAATATCATCATTTTAGTTTTGAAATATCGTAAAAAAAAACATCGGATTTGTAAAACTACCAAATTTTTAGCATATTTTAAATTTTTATTTAAAAAAATAACAGATTTTAAATGCAAGCTTAAAACCTCAAACAAGGCATGCATAACAAGTGAAATTGACAGCGCAGCTGATAACTTTTTTATTTAATTTTAATCTGTTTCAGATCTTTTAGTTATAGGCCCAGCCTATTAGAGATCGCTGCCAAGAGGCGTAATATGAATGATTCACTGAATAGTGATATTCTATTAATCTCCGAATGGGGTCGTAAAAACAGGGTTGCCTTCAACGCTCGTAAGACCCAGTGTTGTTTATTAACACACAAACAAGCGACCGCAAGTGCTGCTGCATCTGTACTCATGGATGGTATAAATATTGAGGAATCGGATGCTCTTGGAGTTCTTGGAATGAAGATTCGCTGGACAGAACACATTTTTCATGTCTCTAAACCGTGTAAGATGTACTTCACTCCATCCGACCTCCTTACTATTTATACCAGCTACATCCGACCGAAAATGGAATACAACTCTCATGTTTGGGCCGGTCTCAAATTCTATTTTGGGGTTACTCGACCGTGTGCAGGAGAGGGCGAAGAAGTTTATCGGCGACAGTAGGGTATCCAACTCTATTGACTCACTGGAGCATCGACGCAGTGTGGGGTGCGTTACTCTGTTCTATCGTTACTATAATGGATTTTGCTCTGACGAGATTAGGGATCTTGTTCCCGAAACTCGCACATTTTTACGTAGCACGCGCTCATCGTCTAGAGCTCATCCATTTGTGGTCGATTGCCCGGGGAATCGTACTACGCATTACAGAGAGAATTCGTTTTTCAGCCGTACGCTTCGTCTATGGAATAAGTTGCCTGCATACGTGTTTCCTGTCTGTTATAACGTTGGAAAGTTCAAGTCAAATGTTCACAAACACTACTCCCTCTTTCCCCCTCCTCACAACCTATTTTCCTAGTAGTGGTACAATGCACTGCATGTGTAGGGGGCATCCCCTGAGTACTGGTCCAGGTTAAAAAAAAAAGATGTCAATGGTATAATTAAAACAAAATTGAAA
Source organism: Thecocarcelia acutangulata (assembly GCA_914767995.1). Classification (NCBI taxonomy): domain Eukaryota; kingdom Metazoa; phylum Arthropoda; class Insecta; order Diptera; family Tachinidae; genus Thecocarcelia; species Thecocarcelia acutangulata. The sequence goes on along the minus strand of OU612094.1, from coordinate 28,566,272 downwards.
ACAAAAATTTCTTTTTGTAAAGTATGTATTGTATTTTGAGCACCACAATCTGGCTGGCCATTGTCACCTTTCTAAGCTCTATGATCTGAGACTTTAATATTCACGAAACAATTAAAATTTTCACGAAATAATTAAAAGTTTGCTTTTTTGTAATTATTTTTATTATGTTTTGTTGAATTTCCTTTTGTGTTTATATTTTTCCCTTGACATTGGAAATTGCTCGAGCAAATAGGTCTTGGTTTATCTGGAATACATATGCTTAATTTCTTAAAAATTGATCATTGACGCCCGATGGTGGTGGGTTTGCCGAGGATCTGTATTTCCAAAATGAGGAATTTAGACCATCTGCAGCTATTGTAATAGCCCTGGATGCCAATTTAACAGATCTTTTTTCTAGCAATACCCAAAATTATTATTTTTTATTATTTAAACGCGGCCGAATCAGCACTGCAACAATGCTATCAACAGGAAGGTCAAAAGAGTTGGTTACTGAAGAAAATATCAAGAAAATCATCGATATCGTTTTGAAGGATCGCCGAGTCAAGTTACGTGAGATTGTTGAAATGATAAACATATCATATGAAAGTGTGTGCAATATTTGGCATGGATATTTGCATATGAAAAATCGATCGGCAAGATGGGTGTCGCGTTTCCTCAGTGACGTATAAAAACGAGTTCGACAGACCACTTCACAGTGGTGTTTGGACATGATAAAGGGTAGTCCTGTTGTCGATTAATAGCTGTTGATGAAACGTGGGTCCACCACTACACACTTGAAACCAAAAATAAATGGAACTTGGTGAAAGTTGGAATACCGTTTTACTAAGTGTATTGAGCTAGAAGGAGGCTATGTTGAGAATTAAATGATTTTTGAAAAAAAATGTTTTTTTCCCACTTAGGTAGCTTCAGTATCAATCGGCCCTCGTATTTCTTATATTTTTAAGAGCGGTCTCTGAAAACAAAACCACAAATTTCTCAAAACATTGCTTTTACTATTTTGAATTTGAAGCTTTTCTAGGCGATTTTCGAGCTTATTTGGGCAGGTGGCAAAGCTATTATTACCGCCATGACAACAAAAAAAAATAATTGTTAGAAAAAAGCAAGTTTTAGTTGATATACATACCTATAAATATATAGTACACATCCCAGCTAGCATTCGTTGTTTGTTAGACGATTATGTTTAATATATAATCACCAAAAGAATCTTCCGACGAATATCTGACGAGTATCAATAACAAAAGCATTTACTTTGTTTAAATTTATTTGAACAATCGTCTTTTAATCTTGGAATGTTTAATATACGAACTTTGGAATGATTATTTGAAGAGTACTAAATTAAAAATGTTTAAAGGATGATATTTAAAAATCTATTATTTTTATTTAGACACAATTATCCACAGATAAAAGAAAAAACAGCGTATTATAATTTATTTTCCGGTTTTCATTAACCTTTTATTTAACATTTGAGTTTAAAGAAATGTTTATAACAAACAATCTTTTTCATGCTTAAAAAATTTATTTACATATCGCTTGATTTATGATATGAAACTCAAGCAACTTTTTGTGAATTAGCCAAATATTTTTTAATGTGGATAAAGTCTAAAATGAAAAGTCTAGCGAGTATTATACGAATCATCAATGTTTCATTTAATGAGCCGTATGAGACTCTCGGTGTGAATCATACAAAGGTTACACGGCCGATTATTTCAGGAGTTGTTAGATAATATCTACAGGAGTCTCAGACGATTTCTCTACGATTAACATAAGTGCATTTTGCTGAGTTGCATAAGAGTCTCATAGAAGAATCAACTTTTGTAACAGTTACTGCGATTAAAAAATGCGCTCGTAGACGATCAACAACACTCGTCATGAGATTCCCAGTAGAGTTGTCTACAATTGAAAATGCTAGCTGGAATATATTCTACAAACTAAGATAGCTTTTCGCACTAGTTTTCCAAAAAAGAAAACAGGCACCTCCAGTAAAATGAAAAAAAAGTGATTTATTACCGGAAAACGACAACCATTTTAAATGTGCCATTTTTCTCCAAAGTATTTTTATTCTTAAAACTCAAAATTGTAAAACAAATGTAATCCGTTAGGCGTGTTACAATCACAATAATGTATATTTTTTCATCAATGATCCTGCAAATAAATAAACCCTTAAACAGCCAAAAATTGCCAACTAAACTACGTCTTAAAAGCAAAAATCGTAAATTAACAAAGAGGTCTCCATAAAAAAAGATGTGTAAAACACATATTTTAGACAATTCTACGAATAAACATCGACTGACCAAATAAAAAAAGGACATTAAGAAGAAAAAAACACAGCAAATGATTTGCCAACAAAATTTTACAACAAAAAAAATTTAACATCTTGTGCTCAAATAAACATCAGCTGCTGATCCTCAGCAATTAAGGTATAATTTCTTTAACCGTTTTGAAAAAAATTTCAATTGGCACAAGCAAAAAGGGATATTTTATTACCAACTTTGATAGCATCTTTGTTTTTCTACTTCCCCCCTGAATGTGCTCATCATTTAGTTCATATTGACAAAAGGTCAATTGTTTTCAATGGACAATTGGACGGGTCTTTTTAACAAAAGTCCAAAAAAAAAAATAAAAGAAAAAAAAAACAAACAAAAAAATACGTTACAGACTTTTGAGGTCGCCTTAGAGGTCGTCTTGATCATTATTTAAAATAAAATGTCAAAGAAAAAATAAAAATACAGTTTGAATTGAAAATCTTGTGTCTCTTAACAAAAATGCTCGCATAGAGAACAACAAGAGAATTTTCTTGAAATCAAGTTGACCCTTAATGCTCATTTTAGCTCCAAAATTCATTAGCATCACTATGCTACTTATTTACTCGTATATGTAATTGACTTAAAAGAGATGCTTTGAAAAACATTTGCACAAATTTTCAAATTGGCGCGCTCTCGTAAAATCATTTTCTCAACTGATCATTCTTGCTTTAAAATTTAATTTATTTCTTATGGACAGAGTATTACTTTACAATTATTTTAACTAATCCAAACTGTCTGCAAAGAAAATAAGAATGAATCCAACCAACAGCAGGATCCTTTATCCAAATGGCACATGCACAAAAAAAAAATCTTAAAGAGAGAATATGTTTGAAAATGAGAGCAAAGGGACAGCTTGAGGAAGTGCTCAATAATTCACAAAAGAATTTTTTTATTCACAAGTTTTTTTTTGTGAAAAGTGTCATAAAATAAAGCCTGTACAATATGAATCACACACAGGACATTTCCGGATTTATATATGTTGTAGCAGTAAAAAAAATAAAACCTTTTTTTATTTTTATAAAGATAAAAATGATACAACTACTAAGCTGTTGGTTTTTTAGCTCATGTTACATAAAGGTTTTTTAATTGTTTCCACAAACAATGACTTTAGTTGAAATAAAAAATATTCCGCTGGAGATCGATATCAATCACTTTCAATAAAATCAACAATTTGAAACTTAAAACATGCGTAATAAAAGTTGTCTGTAGAAATTTATTGAAAAGATAAAAAAAATAAATACTTGAATTATTTCATTTTAAAATCGAATAAAAAATTATAAAACTTCTTTATGCTAGGAACACAAATGTGACGTATGACAAATTTCGGCCATCGCAACGAATTCGCCAGCAAATATTCGTTTTATAAACTCATCGTGTAAAGCACAATATTAACGAACTTTTGTATAGACAACATTGTTTACACTCCGTGCAAATAAAAATAATATAAATACTATGAAAGTAAATCTATAGCGGTTTTCACTCTTTGTATTAAATCTAAAATGCTTTTAAATATAATACCATTGTAAACTTCTAGTGTGAGCGACTTTTTCTTTGATGTTGTAAAAAACCGAAAAAGCTGACATTTGTTCAGATATTTTTGCGACACAAAAGATTTTTTCAGTTGGGAGTTTCGCGAAAAGAGATAAAACTTAAAAAAATACCTAATTTCGACGTCCAGATTGGCTCGTGAATACCGGAAATCTCTACATGAGATAGCGAGACATTCGAACCTGGAGCTTTTAAGGGTACGAGGGCACAGTGGAGTGCCGGTGTCCAGCTACAACAAAGGGAAGTTGTGTTGCACGAGATCTCGGACTAATGAGAGTAAAAAGCAAATTGCTCGCTAAATTCGCAATTTTTACCCAAAACTGCTGGAACGCAAAAAACCACAATTGTACATCTTGTAATAAAAGTGTTGCTTACTTTTTAGATTATAGTATATTTTAGTGATTTTAGATGATTAAAACGAATAACATCATATAAACAAAAGATTTGAATTATTGGCAACAGCTGTAAAATTAAAAGCAATAAATAAAATTTTCAATAGATTTTTATAACACATATGTATGTAACTATTTATGAAATTAAAAGCCAAATAACAATTGCATGTTCTATTTAAAACTTCACAACGTTATTTTTAATTTGGGCAACCTTTAATTTGCTTTGAACTAATTTTTAAACAAAAACTTTTCCAATTTGCAAATTTTCCGATTACGTTTTCAGTTTCATATGTAAGTATGTAAACTTAAAACAGCATTATTCAATTCTAGTCCGAACTTGCCCAAAGAAAAAGTTCGGGCTAATATGTACAGGAAATTAAAAAAACTACTCTCTCATTTTCTCTCAAAATTGCACAAAAATTGTTACGTGGAACGCTTTTGAACCAGTTCGGACTGTTTCGTTATTCACGTGGAACACGCCTGTATATAGATGGGATCGTTGGAATACCGCTTAGGACTTGTAAGAAACAAGTACAGCGCCAACTTTTCTAGACCACCCAAGAGAGATGGTCTAGTGAGGTCACCTGTTAATATTAAGGCTGACATGACCCAGATATGATAACAGGAGGACTATTATCCTTAGAGATCTGCCCCGATGGAGGCTGCGTTCTGCTGTGGCGGTCCTGACGGGTCATTGCCACATAGGACCGCAAGTGAGGAGGTTAAATCTTCCATTTGACGACTTATGTAGAAGTTGCAAAGACGAGAAGGAGAGAGTGTTGAGCACTTCTTTTGTCGGTGTCCAGCTCTTTCCTACGTAAGGGCTTTGTATCTAGGCATACCGATGCTGCACGATTGGAAGGAGATATCGGAGTGTGATGTAAATGGATTGGACTTCTTTATCCGATCCTCGGGTTGGTTTTAAACCGGGTTGGTGATATGAATATCTGCTGAGACACATCACACCCAGGCAACACAACGGGACCAAATTGGAACCCAGTGGACTGGCTTTTCAATGGCTGCTAGCATATTAAACCTAACTTATCTAATTATCCAACCAAAAATTCCCTATTTTAGTTTATTTTTGTTGTTTTTGTTAATTAAATATGAATTTCTTGCATCCTTTTTTTTTTTTTTTTTTATTTTTTTATATATATTTTTTTTTTAGTTACTATACAGTTGCAAAGTATAGGATGCACAGCATGGGCGGAGTGACAAAGACTATAATGCCCAAGATGGTATTAACAGTACATTTGTAGGGTCGCTGTGACTAACTATAACGACCTATGCCTTCACATAGGAAGTTTCCACGTGGTTAACAATGAATAATCTCTAAAAAAAACTGTAAATCAATACAGGTAGTTGAGGCAACCCGTTAACCAGTGCGACCGAACAACAAACACAAGCCTGAACGCACTTAAGAAATAATTACAATGACGCGAGAGCTGTTCTTCAGGCCAGAGCTGCTTTACGACAGATTTTTTTTTTTTTTTTTTTAATATAGTTTTTTGTTATTTATCAAAAGCTAAATGGACAGAATGTACCTATTGCATTTTAATTATTATTACAAAAAATTAATAAAATAATCAGTTTGAAATAGTGTTTAGCATTTTTACTTATTAAACACATTTTTTATTTCAAATAGGGTAATTTTTTATTTAAATTTGGCTACTCATGTGAGCAATCTCGAAAATGTGAACTGGCTTGGTAAAAATTACATCACATTATAGCGAGCTCACTGTATGTAATTGTACAATGAAAATTGCGTGAAAAATATGAAAATATAAACGTGATCTATAAAAATCTTTAAAAACACCCAAAATCGTCAAAATGACGATAAATCGTCAAAATGACGATAAATCATCAAAATGACGATAAATCGTCATATATACCAATCGTGCGTTTATCGCTTTTGGACAACTTTAGGCACGATCGGACTGTTTCTGTACCTACATATGTGAAACACACCTTTAATTAATCTTATATTGATCACATATGCAATATTGTTGCCCCTTGCTGTTTGCTAAAGTCTATGCTTACTTTTCTTCTCTTTTTTAATCAAAATTACTGATTTATTGTTTATTATAATTTTAGACAAGAAAAAGCGAATTTAAACCCCAGAAGTACATAAATATGAATAAATTACAAGCCTTTTAATTGTGTGTCGCAGCCAAGCATAAATATTCTTTCCAATTTTGTATAATTTTAAGACGCTTTTCAGCTTTTGTGGATCAACTAACAGTGTGAAGCATATTCTTTCGACATACCCTAACTTAAAACACTATCAGGATAAATTCCCATCTAATAATGGCATCAAACTACTCATAAACCCTACAGAAAATAATATTAACACAATTTTTAAGTTTATTTCAAAACTAAATATTAAAATTTAAATTAGAAAATAATAACATAGTAAGCCGATGGCCTTGGCAGCCAGTGCTTTTCTCTTTATTATAATTATATTTATATAATTTTAATATTAAGTAAATAAATAAATAAAAACTAGCTTTAATTTTGACCCATTCATAAATGTACATACTTTTTAAGTGTTTCTAAATTTAGAAAACTCACACGCGTCCTTGTTCTTTTTTTTACACTTTATAAAAATTAAACTAAAATTAAGTGAAAAACATGTAAATTCTGTCACATAAATTATTTACACTCACTTTAACATTTTTTAAATTTCTCCAACCAGCACCTTGCATCTTAGAAAAACAGCATATAAACGAAAATAGAATAAAAAACACAAACATGTTTGTGTGTTCTTTGTTGCATCCTTTAAAACGATTACAAAATTGTCCTGTTATTCACTTTGAACTTGAACTTCACCCCAAAAACAAAAAAAAAAAACAAAAAACATGTGCCATCGAATTTGATTTAATTCCAGCTGCCTCTGTCAATAAATAGATCTCAGTTAATAGCACACACCATTTACATTTGTTTCTTGTTAAAAATTAGTGTTTAGTTTAACATTTATTAATATAAATGTTCATTTTTATTTTCACAACAATTTATGCAGCAGCAACATGTGCTCCCCCAACGAAGATTTAAATTGAAACCAAAACTCATAAACATACTCATACAACTCATGTATATACATACATACGTATATGCTGTTGCATCACTGCATCAGTTTAACAAATACGGAACTTAGTATTCATTAACTTTAGAGTTAAGAATAAGAAGCAATGCTGTAAAGTGTTAGTGAAAGAGCTGGAGGTGTTTTAAAAGGGTGGAGATAATGAATGTTTTTTAAGGCTTACGTGTAGGCCAGCCTTTTTAGCCTATAATCTGTATGTTTCTAAAATAATTAAGTGCAATAATAAATCATCTTTCATAAAAACTCCCAATTGAATTTTTCGGCATACTTATTTTTTTTTTTAATTTTATATTTATTGGAGAAATAATTTAAACTTAAAAATAAAATAAACTAAATTAGAAAACTGTTACAGTCCACAATATTTGAAAATAAATTAACAATCTCTTTTATAAAAAAAAACTAAGACCAGACAAAACTGCGCTTACCATCTACAGCTCATCATGATTTTTATCACCATCACCATATGTTTTCCTTAAAAATTTGTCCAACAACTGTGCCACTTCCAAGTGGTATTCGTCTAGAGATTGAGACAGTCCTTTTTTCAGCATTTGAAATATTTCTACTATTCGCGCGTCCTGGGCCCAATCATTCAAACACAGTTCTGTCTCATTACTCAAGGAATATATAATATATTCTAGAAAATCAGGTGCCTCCAAAAACCTATGGGCATAATCTTTAATGAGAGTTTCCATGATTTCACAATAATTATGATCTATAAGCCAAGTAGAGAGTGTAATTTCAGCATACTGGGCAGCAGCTAAACGATCTTCCGAGTCCAATGATTTTGAGAGAGCTAGTTTTCTTTCTTCCAAAAGATCACCGATTAAAACTATAGCTTTTATTTTGATTTTGAGTTCACAATCTCGATTGAGCACGGATATTAATGCTTGCGTACCGGATGTTGACAATATTCTTTGTTGAGCTAGTGGAAATTTACGCAGCAAACTACTAAAGGCATATAAAGCTGCAGATAACGCCTCAGTGTTAGTAGAGCTCATGATTATTTGAGCCAAATAAGAGCCTACATTTCGTTCGAAAACCTTAATTTGTACCTTGGGATTGTTTTGCGACATAGCACCTAAAACACGCATGGCTTCTACTTTAAGTGACGTCTGCGTAGCATTTACCAAAACTGGCAACAAGACTTGCTCCAAACCTTGCTTGTCCACAAACACCAGTGCATTGTCATATTGAGACATTAAGTAATTAAAACTTTCCAATATTTGTATTTGAGTTTTAAGACGTGCGGCAGCATTTTTATTTTCGTTTGAATTGGCCGAATTACGAAATTCTTCTATTAATTGCATTATAATTTCGGCATCTGTTTTGAAAGGTTTGCGCATACCCTCAAAGCTTTTCTTAATCTCTTCATATGACCTATATTCACGTATAATGTTTTCCACTTTTTCTTTTGGTGTATAATCAATACCAATCCTTTGCAGTGCTTCATCTAAATGTTTAACTTTCTTTTGCTTTTTAGTATTAGGTTTACTTCGCTCTTCTTTCGCATCTTCTGGTACTACTGAAAGAGCAGCAATTTTATCTTTTTCGCGATGTTCTTCTGTTGATTCACTGGTTTCATCCAAAATTTTAGCTTCTTTTTTGCCGGTTTGTAAATTTATTCTAACATGAAGACCGGCTGGTATGCCATGACCTAGCAGACAACAAACAAACGTGAACATAAACACATGCTAGTAAAATCCAATGCCCCTTTCATTTTAATAGCTTACCTTCCGGTATTTCTTGCCATTCTTTTGTTGCCACAAACGTTTTGTTTTCTTTCCCCTCTTTCGACCATCCGTGATGTATAAGACAAATAATAACTAATATTCTTAAATATTTCATCGTGTTTTTCTATTTTCAATTTACTTAATTCTTTTCTTTTTATTTAATGATTTTGTATTCAGACTTTTTATAGTGTTTATCTTACGTGTCTATTTTTCCGTAAATAATTTTTTTTTGTGCTTTGTTGTTATTGTTTGATCAGCTGTTTATTAGCAGAAACAGAACAGCAAAGGTAAAAGTACTGTATAAAGAAAGCTTTTCGAGTATTGCCATACCATATTTTTGCAAATGAATTTTCGCAGTTTTTTTCCAGTATCATATAAATTATTTTGAACATGCACTAAAATAACTGCATACTGTACTGTTTATCAGTTTAGTTACTGCCGGGTCTAAGCCCGGCTAAAAAGCTACAAAAAACATTTCAAAATCGTGGAAACTCTATTAATATATTTTCAGTATTATAATATTACTATTTAAAATTTTATTTTTATGAAATCTAAAAAATTTGACGTAATTATATTTGGTGCAAGCGGCTGTATAGGAAGATGTGCGGTTTTGCGTGCTGTAGAAGTCCTAAAGGGTTTTGAATGGGCCATTGCAGGCAAATCGGAGGTAACAATTTTCCTTGCATACGCATGTGGATAGAGTTACAATAATAATAAAATACATTTTTGTAATAGCAAAAAATGCAATTGATGTTGGATGAGATTTCTATGGAAACCGGCAAAAATCTGAAAAACGTACATATGTTTACAGCAAATGCTCATGATGGGAAAAATCTAGAAACTGTAGTGGCTAAATGTAAGGTAACAATTCTAACTAGATTTTTGTTATGTTCTGCTTTTATTGAATAAATTGCCAGGTTCTAGTAAATTGCTGTGGACCTTATTATCTAATCGCTGAGAATATATTAGATACTTGCATCTTTATGGGAACACATTATGTGGATATGTCTATTGATCCATATTTTAATGAATTAATGGAACTAAAATATCATGAAAGAGCTTTACAGCGCGAAGTGTATATAATATCATCTTGTGGATTTCACACTTTTCCCATTGAAATGGCATTGAATTTTATGAAAAAGCATTTTGAAGGTGAATCGTTTTAAAAATTATTTAAAATTGAATTATTACGAAATTAATAATTTAGGTACAATAAATAGTGTTGAAGCTTTTGTCCGTTACAATTTTGGCGGTTTTCTATATTTTTCCTTTTTTCATTCGATATGGTCTACAACGGCATGGTTAAGCCTGCTAAGGTCTTGCGTAAATATTAATGATTTATCAGTAATACGAGATCAGTTGCGAACGGAATCCATACCGTGCTTATTGCCCATACTGGCAATTGAGTATAAATTATTATAGCAAAACATTGTAATTAAAAATTTCTGATTTATTAAAACATTTATAGAGAACTTCAATACAGATCAAAATACCATGAAAATGGAATTATGGTACATTTTCCGTTTATGGATCAACAAACTGTTGAAAGGTCTCAGTATATGTTTTACACAAGAAACAAGCAAAGACCAATACAGTTTTGCAAATACATAGAATTTCCGTGAGTACTTTTTCTTTAACAATTTTTAATGATAAAGCTTTTTAAGTTGTGTATTTTTTTTTTTTTTTTTTTTTTTTGCTTATTAATAGATTTAAGCTATCTCCAATAAAATATTTTCTTTTGCCGCGAATACATCAAATATGATAAATATAGTATATTAAGCGGAAAACACTTCTTTATTCTTTAATAAATTACATTTTGAGATATGTGCATACATATGTTACGAATATTATAATTACTCTTATACTAAAACTAAAAATAGTATAAGTCCAAAATTTAAACTAAAAAAATAACGAAAGGCCTTGTTACACTATCATACACGATCGTGCGATCTATATACTAAATAAAGCATGTGTGCTGAAAAAGTACTAGAAATGCAACCGTGCTTCAGAGTTTTTGACAAATCGTGCAATTTGAAAACTTTTATGAAACTTTTCAAAATATTATGGTTTCTGTGCGATGAGTGTAGTATATATTGTGAAAAATATGAAAATATTATTGGTGCCTCGAGAAAAAATTTAAGAAATGTAAAATTATTACAACAATTAAGCTTTTTATTCGCTATTTTCAGCTTCTACCATTTATACCAATAAAAAATTATAAATAGCTTGTTTTCTATGTTTCCCAGCTATCTACATATATGTCGACGTTTCATAGGAACTACCCTAAACAAATGAACAACCGTTGGTTGCTACGATTTGCTTTTTTTTGTGTTTTGACAGGTATTATTAGAGCATTTTTCTTTTTAAATTCTCAGCAATTTATTTAGATTGTTGGGATATAAAGTTAAATGTTTGAGAATATCTTTCAAAAATTTCCAAAGTCTACTGATGATTAGGGTAGTTCCTATGAAATGTCGACATATAGATAGCTGGGAAACATAGAAAACAACCTATATACAATTTTTTATTGGTAAAATTATTATGTCAATAAAAATGTTTAATTATTTTATTATGTATATAAATTATTGCAATTATACTTGTATAATAGAGCCGCCTACAACGCCGTTTTGAATCGAGTTTTTTAAGTCGGCCAGACTTTTGAAACAGTTTGCTGTGAATGAATCGTACGAACAGTAGGACCTCCTGGCTTTTACTTTTGTTTGAAAAAGCCAGGAAGTCTATGTGTTTTTGACAAGTTTACGCAAAAGAACCGAACGATAGCTGTGGCTATACCACTACCCTAGTAAAGGCCGGGGCACATAGAATCCGTCGTACGTTATCCATCTCCTTTTTCGTCTGGCATTTACTTTTACGAAGTATGAAGTTGGCACAATTGGTAATTTATTAAGAGATATAAACTCAACTGTTTTTTTTATTTAAATTTGGTTAAAACCTTTAAATTCATTTTCCAGGCACTGCACAGAAAATCGAATACAATTTATTTTTAATTTATTCCATTTTTGAACGAAAAATTAAATCAAAATATACAAAAAATGATAGTTGTCAAGGTCCTCAACGTACGTTAAAAGTTGCTCAGCTTTGTTTAATACTTTGCATTGACGAAGAAGTACGGAATGTGACATAAGCTACATGTATTTCAACTTAGTTGTCAGTTGAAAAAGGCAACATATAACGTAAGGCGGATTCTATATGCCCCAGCCCTAAAACTGAATTGCATATACATAAGTGGTTTTTCACGTAATGTTATGTCAAATTATTTGTTTTCATAGTTTTTTTGAGAAATAAACTAATTTTTTTTTATCTTTGTAATTTCTTATTGAATTTTCCTGGTATTTCACGTATTTTCATAACCTACATAATTAGTAATTGTTTTTTTTATTATTACTATATTTTTTTATTAGGTCTTACCTATGGGCCATTATTTTTATTATCTGGTGTTTAGTTATATGTTTGCTTTCGCAATTCAAAGTAACACGTAATATATTGGAAAAATACCCAAAATTGTTTTCACTTGGTGTGTTTTCCTCCGAAGGACCTAACCCATATCTTCTGGAGATGTCATCGTATAAAATAAGAATGTGCGCTAAGGGCTGGTCTAATATGAGTATATGGTCGCAAGTTGAAGAAGATGATGATGATTCGGTAGTGGATCAACATATGACTATTGAAATTAGTGGGGAAAATCCTTTTTATTGCTGTGGTTGCACATGTTTACTACTAAGTGCTAAAACTATATTAGAGGAAAAATGTAAAATGCCAGGAAGGTAAAATATCATAATAACACAACGCTTTATTAACATTTTGATGTATTTTATAAAACAAAAGTTGTTTTGATGATCTGTTTTTGCCCCAGTATAAAATCTACATACTGGTTAGCTCTTTATTAATCAATTTCTGTAATAATTTAAATCATAATGTCGAATGTGCTCGCCTGCAAATATTTGAAATTATTTCTGAGCCAACTAATGATCTAAAGCGCGAGAAAGTACAGGATGACGCAGAACTACCTTTAGGGCGCAAAACTGTTATGGCTTGAATGTTTAATAACTATTTTAGTTTAACCATGTTATTGTTTTTTCAAAACTTTGTTTCAAAATTTTCAATTTTGAAAATTAAAGGTCAACTCAAACCATAAAGGTAGTTCTGCGCCAATCTGTTTAATGCGAATGATTTATAAATTTAGCAAAAGAAAGATTTGAAACTATTCCTTCATCAGTCTTTTAAATTAAAGTAAGTACCAGTTTACACACATCAAGTTTGACTCGTCAAGTCTTGAGTTTGTGGGAGAACGGGGAGAAGAGAATAGAAAAGGGTACAGACTTTACGGTACCGTCAAATTTAAAATGAAATGCCAAAAAATATGAAAACGTGAAGGCAAAAATTTTAAACTTGACGACACAATGCTTTTGTGTGCGGACATAAAGGCAAATTCAAAAGGAAATTGAAGCAGAATTGAATAAAATAACCTGATATGAGTAAACTGGGACTAAATTTTGGTATAGTGAGATAATCGATAAACAACGGGAGCGCGCCGCGAAGGTATGCTACTGTGGTCATATTTGATAGCCGTGAAGTAGACACTTAGCAAATATATCATGGAAAAATATTCGATAAACCTAACGTATTTTAATCGTTAAAACATTTTATCAAAATCAACTATCAATTTTCATTAAGAAATCATAATAAGTGACGATGCACATTTTCATTTGAGTGGACATGTTAATAAATAGCATAGTCGGTTCTGGGCAATGGCAAACCCTCAGATTATTCATCAGTCACCTTTGCATCCATAAAAAGTGACAGTCTGGTGTACAATTTGAAAATGGAAACGGCGTAACGGTAACTGAGATTCGGAAGCGATATCTTGATATGATTGAAAACTTTTTAACGCCATAGCATGCTTTGGGATTGATTAACATGACATCGGTACAGCTCAAGATTACAATGGAATTACTGCGAGTAGTATATCTTCCCGGCGGATACCAGTTATTTAATTTGTTAGCTTAGATATACATACATACAAGCAAACGTATGTATATACATACATTTTGTTTACACATAAGTTTCATACATATGGACCTTAGGTCCAAAAGGCCGTATACTAAAATTTCACTTGGAAAGCTAAATACTTTTTGAATTTTGATGTATATAATTCTTAATACCCTGTAAACAAGGTGCATTAACGTCTACAAGGTGGCAACGCTACGACATGTGACAGTTTTTTGCTACTGGCAATATAAGGTGGGTTCCACGTGAATAACGAAACCGTCCGAACTAGTCCGAAAGCGTGCCACATAACAATTTTTGCGCAATTTTGGGAGAAAATGAGAGAGTATTTTTCTTTCATTTCCTGTACAACTTAGCCCGAACTTTTTATTTGGGTAAGTTTGGACTAGATTGTAATAAACACTGATTTTTGTTTATATACATATCATGAATTTTGTTAAAAGCAAAATGGAAGGTTGTCCAAACTAATATTAAGTTCTAAACAGACTTAATTAATTAAGTTATAAACAGAATGTGCAATTGTTTTTTTGGCTTTTCATTTTTTAAATATGTATTATAAAAATCTATTGAAAATTTTACATTGCGTTTAATATTACAGCTGTTGCCAATCATGCAAATGTTTTATTTATATAATGATATGCGTTTTAAGCGTCTGAAATCACTAAAATATACTTTAAAAAGTAAGCTGTACTAGTATTGCAAGATGTACAATTGTGGTTTTTGCGTTCCAGTAGTTTTGGATAAAATTTGCAAATTTAGAGAGTAATTTTCTTTTTATTCTCATTAGTCCGAACTAGTTCGAGATTTCATGGAACACACCTATAGTAAGCCATTTACGTCAACTGTTTTTTTTTTACATTCTTGAAAGTAAATTTAGTGGGTTATTCTGAAAATTATTTTGTGAACATAAAAATAATTCAAATTAAAATCATTTTTAATTGTGAAAAGTTTATAATTGTGAAAAAAGTTACAAATATTTTTGACAAGCATAGCTTACCACATGCCTATTTTTGTTGTAATTTTGCTTTAGTGCTGCCACCTGGTAGGTGGTAATGCACCCTGTTTGTAAACATCGTTAATAAAATTTTTTCGACATAATAAATAAAAAAGCTTGCTTTGAATTTTTGCCATATACGGATTTTCGGACTTTAAGGTTAATAGAAATAAAAAGTAAATTTCATATCTTGTTAACTTTCTCTTTTAGAGGCGGAGTATTGGCGCCCGGCTATGCATTTTATAATACAAACATTTTGGAAAGGTTCTCAGATTTTTCGAACTATTTTCGCCTTAAAATTTTATGAAAACAACACATTATTGAGTTTAATGTTTTTTCCAAAATTTGCTTTATGTTACATTATTGAAACAAAAATTAAATAATAAAAATAAAAAATATTTAACAAAAACATTATTATTTATTTATTTATTTAGTAACTATACAGTTGCAAAGTAAATTTGCAATGTATAGGATGCACAGCATGGGCGGGGTGACAAAGACCATAATGCCCAAGATGGTATTAACAGTACTTTTGTAGCGTCGCTGTGACTAACTATAACGACCTATGCCTTCACATAGGAAGTTTCCACGTGGTTAACAATGAATAACCTCTATAAAAAAACTGTAAACCAATACAGTTAGTTGAGGCAAACCGTTAACCAGTGCGAGCGAGACGCAAAACTCTCGAAGACCGAACAACAAACACAAGCCTGACCGCACTTAAGAAATAATTACGATGACGCGAGAGCTGTTCTTCAGCCCAGAGCTGCTTTACGACTGTTAACAAAAACATATTTTAAAAATTTTATCGTACATACATATGTATGTAATTGTAGAAAGATAAAAA
Source organism: Thecocarcelia acutangulata (assembly GCA_914767995.1). Lineage (NCBI taxonomy): Eukaryota > Metazoa > Arthropoda > Insecta > Diptera > Tachinidae > Thecocarcelia > Thecocarcelia acutangulata. The sequence continues at coordinate 28,550,330 of OU612094.1, read as the reverse complement.
CATGGTTCCTTAATTACGGTTTCCAATTTAACACCTTTCACCTCAGCGCTTTTATTAAAAAATACGCTAAACTATCTGTTTTTTTATACACTTACATTTTTGCAATCTTAACAAGTTTATAGTAAATTCTCGAGCTCTAGAAAGTGATATTGACTCCCTATTAAATTAATGTTATTTTCTGCGAAAATAATAATAATAAAAGTTTATCATTAATACATACATATATGTATATCTCACGGCACAGAGCCTATCAACATACATACATACGTACGTTGATTAATAATAAAAAAAAAACAAGTAAGAGTGTAGTATATTCGGCTGGGCCGAATCTAAAATACCCTTCACGATAGTCACGAATATGTATAGTATATTAAAAATGTGACCTAAATATGCTCGGTTATATATGAACCGACATCGGAATCTTCTATTTTCTGTATTTTAGTAACCTTCTTTTATAACGAGAATTGCTTTTCAGCAAAAAAAAAAAAATTTTTTTAATGGAAAAATCGGTTCAGGCTATATCTCGGCTATATATGAACCGATATCGAAAATTTTAAGTTTCCATATTTATATAACCTTATATCATTACCAGAACTGCTTTTGAGCACAACAAATTGTTTAAGTTCGCTTACGCGATATTTTCATGAAAAACCCGATTTAGGCTATATCTCGGACCGATATCAGAAATTTTAATTTTCTCTATTTTCGTAACCTTCTTTTATAACAAGAACTGCTTTTCAGCAAAAAAAAAAATGTTATTGGAAAAATCGGTTCAGGCTATATCTCGAGTATATATGGACCGATATCGGATATTTTCTTTGTCCAAATTTATATAACCTTATTTCATTACCAGTACTGCTTTTGAGCACAAAAAAGTTGTTTACTCGGCATTTTCATCAAAAAACCTGTTAGGCTATATATCGGGTATATATGGACCGATATCGAAAACTTTCATTTTCAATATTTATATCACCTTATTTTATTACCAGAACTGCTTTAAGGCGAAAAAAGTTGTTTAAGTTCGCTTACGCGGCATTTTCATGAAAACCCCGGTTTAGGCTATATCTCGGGTATATATGGACCGATATCGGAAATTTTTATCTTCCATATTTATATAAACTCATCTTATTACCAGAACTGTTTTTGATAAAAAAAAGTTGTTAAAGTTCGCTTACGCGACATTTTCATGAGAAACCCGGTTTGGGCTATATCTCGGGTATATATAGACCGATATCGGAAATTTTCATTTTTCATATATATGTAACCTAATTTCATTACCAGAACTGCTTTTGAGCACAAAAAAGTTGTTTAAGTTCGCTTACGTGGCATTTTCATGAAAACCCCGGTCTAGGCTATATCTCGGGTATATATGGACCGATATCGGAAATTTTCATTTTCCATATTTATGTAACCCAATTTCATTACCAGAACTGCTTTTGAGCACAAAAAAGTTGTTTAAGTTCGCTTACGCGGCATTTTCATGAAAACCCCGGTCTAGGCTATATCTCGGGTATATATGGACCGATATAGAAAATTTTCATTTTTCATATTTATATGACCCTATTTCATTACCAGAACTGCTTTTGAGCACAAAAAAGTTGTTTAAGTTCGCTTACGCGACATTTTCATGAAAAACCAGGTTTGGGCTATATCTCGGGTATATATGGACCGATATCGGAAATTTTCATTTTCCATATTTATGTAACCTCATTTTATTACCAGAACTGCTTTTGAGCAAAAAAAAAGTTATTTAGCTTCGCCTATGCGACATTTTCATTAAAATCCGATTTGGGCTATATCTCAGGTATATATGGACCGATATCTGAAAAAAAAATTTTTTGTCTTTTAGTCACCATGCTTAATAAGTGTGTGAAGTTTGAAGCAAAACGAACGACTTTTGTTTTCAAAAATTTTCATACAAAACTGCAAAAAAAAATGGCTTTTTTCGGAATTTTGAATATATCTCAGCTATACGTGGACCGATATTACTGAATTTCAATAGCAAACCCATGAATCGATGGGGTAAAAGAATGGTGAAAGAAAAAAGTTTCTAAGTCTAATGGTTTTCTCAGAAACGGTATTTCAACAGCGGACAGACGGACATCGCTTAATCGACTTTTCCATTAATTCTGATTCAGAATATATATACTTTATAGGGTCGCAAAAAAAAACTGTAGAAATTACAAACGGAATCACAAACTTATAAATACCCTTTACATTTTTGTGAAGGGTATAATAACTGGTTGTTCAGTGTCAGCAAACTGCAGTACAAACAACTGGGATTATAACAAATTGCATATGTGATCAATATGAGACAAATATAGGCGTAAAAATAAATAAGAGCTCGGTGGCAGAGTCGGTTAAGCGGCCGTATTGAAAAATACTTCACGTTTACATGGTACTGAGTTCGAATCCTAGTGGGTGCTGATGAGCATTGTAGCGACTGCGAAATATCTAGTTGCCCCCCAGCTTTAGTGTATTCAATTATTTTTTCCTGTCTTCTTTGATCAAGAGTTATTGATCGCGGCAATTATTGTTATAATTAAAAATAAAAATATTTCTTGGCTTTAGCCAGGATTGAACTAGAGCCAGACGAATGATACCATCATTTAATATTGGAAATAGTGGAGCAACCTTGAAACATGACAGCTGGTCTTGAACATTCCAAGCAATTTCTAAACATTGATGCATAGAGGGCCGAATATGCTCTAAAACTGGATAGGAAAAGCCTCAGAGCACTGACAGGTGCACTTGCAGATCATTATACCTGCTTTAAGCAGGTCTGAACAAATTTAGTATACTTATATAAAATATTAGGGCCATTCTTAGTGCTTTTTGGAAAAGGACACGGCGTTCTTAAATAATAACTGCTCATAATAAAATGTAATTCACAGCAAATTGGAATGCATGTTATAAATAAGCGAAAGTGGAAATACTGTTTTACAAATGTATTTTATACGTATTTTACTTATACAGTACTTTTCAAAAAAATGTATTGTAGCCACGAACCGTTTTTGGTACCTTCTAATACAACTTTGTCACTCAGCTGTTAATTTGTATACAAACCTTACCATTAAAACGTAATAAAGAAAAATCTGTCAGTTTTAGCAGACAAAAATAAAATATCGTGTATGCGCATAACAACATTTTGTGAGAAGCAGAATATAATTTCACAATATTTTTGAATTATTTTCTAACAAAGTAAACTTTTACAACCAACGAAATGTCATCGCTTACAAGAGCCTCACGGTTATTCCAAACCCAACTAAAGCGTGTGCAAAGTGTTCCAGCAGCTTTCTACCATGAAAATGTAAGTTCCAACATATTAAAGAAGCGAGATGTTCTTACTACATAGTACACTCCAAAACTCCGGGCTCAATAAAATGAATAGCTCTTGAGCAAAACACTCAAGGTCTTCGGGCAACAACAATTAAAAAAGTGGAGGTTTTATTGCCGGTTGCACCGTGTTGTGAAATGGTGAGGGTTTATTTTTGTTTGAGAAATTTTTTTTATTTGGCATAATGACAAAGAATACAGTAACATTTCTACCATGGTGCAATTAATTGCACCATGATTTCTACCTTTTTATATTCAATACGATAGTTACAAGTATATACTTGTATGTAGGTATATAATATATCTGATAGTATAAATGTATTCTTGCATATTTGTATAAATTATTATTATGTTAGAACAACTAGTATATAGGTATATATGTATGTAACTTTTGCAATTTGACGACGTAACAATACAGTGTGAAAAAAAATACTTTCGAACAAGTTATTTTCTTAGGTTTAACAGGCTGCCAGCCGTTGAAAAAGCAGCCCACTTGGGTCCAATTAGGTCCCGTTGTGTTGCAGTTATTTCCTTCCGTTGTTACAAAACTATTGGCTGTAGCCTGTTCCATAACTAATTGCTGATATATATGTACTTATATACATATGCTTTTCTAATGTTGCTGCCCTTCGCAGACTAATACCATTCTCTCGTCTCCATTGTTTCATACTATTTTATGAAAAAGATTCACATGAAAACAGTTTTCCCAATCAGCGTTTAATAAGAAAGGATGTTCATGTAATTCGTACAACTCATTTATGTGAATCATCGTCCTTCTAAGGCCACTATTGTTAGTTACATGCTTGCATTCTATCCTCAGTTTGCGTTTTTACTTGATACATCATGCCCAAAAGACCACATGAAATCTTAAACAAGCACAATATAGTCTATTTTGCATACTGCTAGCATCAATGAAAATATTTCGTAAATTATCAATAATTAGTTTTTATTGTTGTCTTTTACGTGGAAGGGTGGATTCCATGCTGCTACTTTTACGTTTATTTAACTCTTTATATTAGCTGAGATACTTGGAGTGAGCTATGAAGAATATTTTACTTTTGTTATAAATTATTTATTGAATTCACAAGCTCAGTCGTATCGTGTATCGATGTATTTGGAGAGACAATTTCAATCACAAACATTAAACTCACAAAAAATATATTTGAAAATTGTTTTTACTTTAAAGTTTTGTGTTTGAAATTTTCTCTCCAAATACATCGATACACGATACGACTGAGCTTGTGAATTCAGCAATTGTATCATATAATTCGGCCGTTGTTGCTTATATAAATTCTGTTTTTAAGGTTGTTGAACACTATGAAAATCCACGTAATGTTGGATCTTTAGATAAGAAAGATAAAAGTGTTGGCACTGGTTTGGTTGGTGCACCGGCCTGTGGAGATGTCATGAAATTACAGATTAAAGTCGACGAAAATGGAAAAATTATTGATGCAAAATTTAAAACTTTTGGATGTGGCTCAGCTATAGCAAGCAGTTCATTAGCCACCGAATGGGTTAAGGGTAAAACTATTGATGAAGCAGGCAAGTTAAAGAACACAGATATTGCAAAAGAACTACGTTTACCTCCCGTAAAACTACATTGTTCCATGCTGGCTGAGGATGCCATTAAAGCTGCTTTGGCCGATTACAAAGTAAAGCAGCAAAAGCAAGAAAATTAAGAAACAATTTTGTGGTTAGGAAAAACAGCTGCTGGCATAATTTAAATTCAGTTGTTTGTTAAAGAAAATTATGTAGTTTTTAGTCAAATAATCTTTATGTATATACGTAGTTTATTAAAACAGTATATTAATATTTTTATTTACGTTTTGTTTGCTTTCATAAAAAGTGTTTTGAAGTGATACAGTTAAGATGGACATAGACTGAGAAATTCTAAGTAAAACCCAAGTCTGATATTGAGAAAGTAAAAAATAAAACGAATTCATCATAATAAAAATTTTTTTTAAATCTTATAAATAGCTTGTTTTCTATGTTTCCCAGCTATCTATATGTCGACATTTCATAGGAACTACCCTAATCATCAGTAGACTTTGGAAATTTTTGAAAGATATTCTCAAACATTCAACTTTATATCCCAGCAATATAAATAAATTGTTGAGAATTTAAAAGAAAAATGCTCTAATAATACCTGTCAAAACACAAAAAACAAGCCTTTTCATTTATTCACCTCTCTAACATTTCTTTACACCTTTCAAACAAATGAAATGTTAGAGAGGTGAATAAATGAAAAGGCTTGTTTTTTGTGTTTTGACAGGTATTATTAGAGCATTTTTCTTTTAAATTCTCAACAATTTATTTATATTGCTGGGATATAAAGTTGAATGTTTGAGAATATCTTTCAAAAATTTCCAAAGTCTACTGATGATTAGGGTAGTTCCTATGAAATGTCGACATATAGATAGCTGGGAAACATAGAAAACAAGCTATTTATAATTTTTATTGGTATAAATGGTAGAAGCTAAAAATAGCGAACAAAAAACTTAATTGTTTGAATTTTTGTTCTCTGCTTTTCGATACTTTCAAAAAGCAAATCGTAGCAACCAACGGTTGTTCATTTGTTTGAAAGGTGTAAAGAAATGTTAGAGAGGTGAATAAATGAAAAGGCTTGTTTTTTGTGTTTTGACAGGTATTATTAGAGCATTTTTCTTTTAAATTCTCAACAATTTATTTATATTGCTGGGATATAAAGTTGAATGTTTGAGAATATCTTTCAAAAATTTCCAAAGTCTACTGATGATTAGGGTAGTTCCCTATGAAATGTCGACATATAGATAGCTGGGAAACATAGAAAACAAGCTATTTATAATTTTTATTGGTATAAATGGTAGAAGCTAAAAATAGCGAACAAAAAACTTAATTGTTTGAATTTTTGTTCTCTGCTTTTCGATACTTTCAAAAAGCAAATCGTAGCAACCAACGGTTGTTCATTTGTTTGAAAGGTGTAAAGAAATGTTAGAGAGGTGAATAAATGAAAAGGCTTGTTTTTTGTGTTTTGACAGGTATTATTAGAGCATTTTTCTTTTAAATTCTCAACAATTTATTTATATTGCTGGGATATAAAGTTGAATGTTTTTTGAGAATATCTTTCAAAAATTTCCAAAGTCTACTGATGATTAGGGTAGTTCCTATGAAATGTCGACATATAGATAGCTGGGAAACATAGAAAACAAGCTATTTATAATTTTTATTGGTATAAATGGTAGAAGCTAAAAATAGCGAACAAAAAACTTAATTGTTTGAATTTTTGTTCTCTGCTTTTCGATACTTTCAAAAAGCAAATCGTAGCAACCAACGGTTGTTCATTTGTTTGAAAGGTGTAAAGAAATGTTAGAGAGGTGAATAAATGAAAAGGCTTGTTTTTTGTGTTTTGACAGGTATTATTAGAGCATTTTTCTTTTAAATTCTCAACAATTTATTTATATTGCTGGGATATAAAGTTGAATGTTTGAGAATATCTTTCAAAAATTTCCAAAGTCTACTGATGATTAGGGTAGTTCCTATGAAATGTCGACATATAGATAGCTGGGAAACATAGAAAACAAGCTATTTATAATTTTTATTGGTATAAATGGTAGAAGCTAAAAATAGCGAACAAAAAACTTAATTGTTTTTTTTAAATCTTTACTTCAAAATTTCATTACGCTTTCTTTCCAAAGCCAAATTTAATTCGCTTCATTCCAATCAATTGATTTTGGATAATTAAAGTTAAAAAAGTGAAAAAATTTGAAATAAATTATACATATAATGGCTTAATTGTCATGGTTTTATTTCAATATATATTCCAAAGTAGTTTATTTAATAATTATGACAAACGTACACTAACATTGCCACCGCATTCCCCTTTTGATTTCACTTCGAATGCTGTTTGGAAATAATAAGAAAATACATGATTAATTTAAATTTATTAAAATTAAACTGGAATAATTTCAAGCTTACGATCATCACTATGCTGGCAGTTATAGTTAGCCAATACACACTCGCTGCCAAAAGTTAAAAGACGTTCCTTACTGCTGTTTTTGGCTTTTGCACACACTGGTTCATAGGTATCGCCACAATTTCGAGAACAAGCTGGTGCTTGTTTGTTTTTAGCGGGATTAGCTAAAGCAACAGCAGTCAAAGAAATGACTACAGTAATCGAAATAGAAAAAATATATTTAAGTCTGGTTAATCGTTATAAAATAGTTCTAATTTGTGATGGCAAAATTAAAATAGGGGGTATATTGCGATGCGAAAGTAAGTTCGATGCGAAAGGTAAATGCGATAAGAGTATAATTTGGTATTCTCTGCCGATTACGCAAACTTTTTCGCGAAATACTTTTAAAATGAAGCAACACTGGTACCATAAAATAAACAATAGCGAAGAATGATAAAATAAAATGTGCGAAAGGGAAAAATTAAATCCGAAAGGAAAATACGAAAACGCAATACAGGGTACCAATTTTCGAATTTTCTTTCGCATCGCAATAGAAAGTAACCCCCCATAAGCCGTGGAAAATAAGAAGTGGACAAATGACTCATTTTTTAACTGCTTTTGATGTTTCGTGGGAAGGCAAGTAGTAAAATTGTAAGTTAAAGCGTAGAAGTTTAGTTTTTGAAACTTTCTCGTTAATACAGTAAACGTTTCATACAGTACAGGGGCCAAATTCCGCAACGATGAATTTTGAAATGTTCACCAATTTCAGTATTCACTTTTGATTTTTGAGCCCGCAATGGTGAGAATGAATAATTTTGACATTTAAAGTGTACTCTTGATAATATTTTTTTCACTCAAAAGTCTTCGATGAATTTTAGTTTTTTGTAATTTTTTTTGAACTTGAGAAAAATAAACAAAAGGATTATGTATGTAAATTAAAATTATCTTTTCAACAACTTGTGTGACACAGATAATTGACAAATCAGCATATCATTCAGCCTAAAGAAACACATTCAGCGCAATTAAATTCGTTGCTTTTTACGGAATCGCTTTTTAATGAAAAGTGAACACTGTGTCTGTCAGTGAATTTTATTTTGAGTGTTCACTGGTAAAAAAAAACTCATAGTTGCGGAATCTGGCCCCAGGGCAGGGACTAACTACTATACGTCTGCACTTAGCAGAAGTTTTAGTCATGTTTTTGTTAACAGACTGATTTTTAAAACAAAGTTAATATTGAATTAACCTTGCATTAATATAATAATTTATTTTTAATAATTATTTCTGTTGTTACAAATTATGTACAGTTTTTTGCTTCGCTTTAATGACACTAGAGTATACTTTAGTATACATAATAATTAATTGACAAATTTATTGATTCAATCCCAAACTGTAGAAGTTTTTATATTTTAATCTGAATTCGTAATTAAAGCAAAAAAAAAATGCAAAAAAATGTATATCACATCAAAAACACTTCATTCCATTTAATTTATTTGTGTATATGTTTGACAAAAAAAAAAGCACACACACAAGAAAACAATAAAAAATAATCACCAAATAAAACAATTAAAGCGAAACGCATATTTAATATTTAAAACACTCAAATCTGGTTTAAGTTTTAAAGTAAACTAAATTCAAAAGCTTTATAAACATGATTTTTATAATGCCGGCCATTCGATCGGTTACTAAAACCGACGGCAGCTCCGATCTACTGATTTACGAAAACATGGCTATTTCAATTGTAGAATTTGTCATAAAACATCCAAATATAACAATAGAGAAGCTTAAAATAATGATAATACGATGGACGGGAGGCTGATAGTAATTGGTTTGTTTACTTTTTATTTCTGTATTATTTACATACTTGTACAAATGTATATAGGCTTTCTGTCCGCCTACATTCATTTGTTTCGCTTCGTCAGATCTTACATTAATTTAAAATTTGTATTTACTTTAACTTTTTTTGTTCTACTTTTTATCTGACTAATGGCACACCAAACCCTGACAAAACGCACAAGACAGTGTTAAAAAGTCAAAGGTATTATTAATATTAATATAGGAATGAATTCAAATAAAATTAAAGAAAGTATTTGTTATTAGACAAATATTCAAAAAGAAGCATTGTTCCAACATCAATTGGTTGGAATAACCTTTCAATTTATTAACGATTAATTATTAGTATAACGGCAAAATGCAGGATGCCTAAAAACCTTCCTACAAAAACTTGAAATGGTATTAATTTACAATATATTGACAAATTTTAAATATTACAACAACTTAAACGTATAAATAAACAAAATATATATTTGGTTTTCATTACTAACAACTCTTTTATTGTATTTTAAGTAGTTTGCAGATCAATTTTAAAGATCAATAATCATTTAATTGTACATTTTTCTTAACTTAATATTTTTCTGATTTTGGTTAATTTCTTTTATATGTTAAACATATATGTATTTCAATCGTACTAAACTTTCCTATACAACAAATTTAATGCGACTTGAGTAAACGAATGCAATTCGAATGGAATATAAATTTGAATATTTCGTAACTAGTCGGTTTCCTTTAAAAAAATTTCTTTAGAATTGTATTTAGGTTGTTCTTCATTAGCGGCGATAGATTTAGCTGCGGTTTGTTTCCTGCCTTATTTTTCCACTAAACGCTCAGCCTTTATCGTTTTTTATTTAATTTTTTTTAAATAAAGTATAAGTATTATTTTAGACACACATATTGCAATTAAAAATATATGTATATAATACTTTACCTCTCTTCTGCACTGTTGATATCCATTTCAATAATTGTTTTCTTTTATAATTCCGCACCGTTTTCATTTTGCGGAATATTTTGGCAGTTAATCCTCATAAAACTTAATTACAGAAACTCATTTACTCTCCACATCTTTGCAATAATTTACGTCAGAAAGCTCAATTGGCAGTTTTCACAAAAAAGAATTGTAGAAACGCTTGTGTGTGAAAAATTATTTCTGTTTCAATTCACATCAGTTTTTATTCAATTTCTTTGTTTCCTGTGAAAAAGTTCAAGACGTGAGATATACAAAAACGAGGTACTGGCAATTATTCATTTTAGTTTAAAAATAAAATATCATAGAGCTCACTTATACGATGATTTAAAGCCATGTCGACATCGCATGTCTCTTTTTGCATTATGACAGCGAAAAACAGATACACATTTCTGCTTTTCATGAGTTTTTTTACACACATCTCATAATTTATTACATTCGATTGGCAAGATGACTGCAGCGATACTAATAAAGGGGTAAAAAGAAACAAGAATATTTTCTTTACACCAATAATTAAAACCATCTTGATAATGTAACATGATTTTGAAAGAAAGTACAAAAAAACAAGCCTTTATATCATCGTATAAATTTCTTCACGTCAGTTATTACATGCAAACCTATTTTTTGGTATTCTCTTTATTAAAATTTTGCATACCCATGTCAATTATTGACTTTCGCTCAGAAGATGTATGCTCTGACCAAGGCGAATTCATTACTAGGTGATCTAGGTGACAGCTCAGGTGATTATTTTTTGCTCCTCGTGTTTTTTCCAACGAGTCTGTCAAATTTTTTTTCTTTAATCTGTGATTTTAATTACAAACAATTATTAAAGTTTATATTTAACGTTTATATAAAATTTTTCCCAGCTGAACAATCTTAGGCGAATTTAGATTTTGACATTCACGATATGTTTTACAATACCAAAATACATAGTACTAAATTCGCCTTCCCGCTTGCATTCACCTATATAAATTCGCCTTAGCTCTGACACTCGGCGGGAGGGGATGGATACCCTATGCCCAAGATGGTATTAATAGACACTTGTAGCGTTGCGGTGACTAACTATAACGACCTTGCCTGCACATAGGAAGTTGCAGCGTGGTTAACAACGAAATATCTTTAGAAAACCAATACAGTTAGTTTAGTCGAGGCGTTAACCAGTGCGACCGGGACGCAAAACTCTCAAAAACCAAATAACAAAAACAACAAGCCGCGAGAGCTGTTCTTCAGCTCAGAGCTGCTTTACATCTGACGGCCATTTATGTTTAAAAACAATTTTGTGTCATAATAATAAATTTACCTAAATTAAATATAGTTTTCTTATTAAGTAAATAATAAACTAATCTAATTTTTAGCATTTTTATTAAAATAAAAATTTAACAACAGTTAGTTAATATATACTATAAATATTTTTAATGTTACTACTATGTTAAAAAAAAATTTCTCTATGTATAATTTGTTTTTTGTTTCATCGATTTGTTTTCAATTTTATAAAAATTTGTAAACAAAAAAACGTTGAAAAAATTTTCCTGAAGAAGACACAAAAGGGGGTGTCGAAATATCGAAATATTAATAAACTGTTAATTTTTCAAAACAAGTGACCTCAAGCTCTTATAAACAACAATTTAAAAAAAAAGGTGGAAATACTAGGATCAAGATTCAAATTTATAGTTATTTCTTATTAAAAAACAAATAACAAATAACTTTAATTTTTAACATTTTAGTTAAAATAAAGAATTTACAAAGATAATTGCCTTCATAATATCAATTTCTTTCTTTTTCTTTTTATTAATTTATTACGAACTACAAGCTTTCATGGCCAAATTAGTTCAGAATTAAAAATGGTTATTATTTGTTCAGATACATATACTATCCTGCATATAAAAAGAATTAGTTTGTTAGCAAACAAAAAATTAAAATCCAAAAAGATTAATTTTTTTACTAAAAATGTGATGTTATCAAAAAATTAATAAAACCATCAACTAGCTATTGCTACGCATTGCAAATTTAAATCTCTCCTTAAAAAGCTTTTTCCGTTAATTCTACCTTTACCTCTCTATATTGATGTGAATGACACATGCAGCTGTGTGACTATTGTGAATTGTCAGTAAAAACATATGTCTCTTATCAATTAAAATAAATTGTTTACAACTTTCAACAACCGCAAAATGTGGAAAAGATTTCACTTTTTGACGTAACTGGATTTTGGCTTTGGTACACAAAAACATGTCTATAAAGCAAACAACCTGTTTTGATGAGTAAAAGAACCCTTATCAACTGATCTTTATCTCCAAAAAAAAAAAAAACGGCTGAACGAGCACTCGTTAAGAAATTCGCTAAAAGTGATCATTTCCGATATAAATACCAATTGTGATAAATATTTAAAATTTTGGATACTAACTAAACGTTTTGCAGCAAAATAAATGTGATAGTTCCTCACTCAGCCAAAGAAACTAAAAACAGAAACATAAGCTAGAGAAAATTTAGTCTTAAAACAGGTGGTTGTGGTAAAGGTAATCACGACCTGAACTGCGGTAAAACTTAATTAAATACGAAAAACATCAGATTTGTCTTGTATAAAATATAAACTTTAAACACTTGAGTAATTACGAATCTTACAACGAAAGAAACAAACTACTAAAAAAAGCTGGAATAAAAAAACTTTCTATATGCACTTGGTGTAAATTGCAATTTATGCCAACTTTGGGGTAAGTATGTAATTTTCGAAGCCAAAAATTTTATAAAAACTTAATAACGAACATAGTACTTATGTACATATGAAAAACGTAGATATGTAATTATTATTTAATTGCATTTTATTGTGCATGCTTAAACAAGCATAATAATAAATACATTTATCAAAATTACTATAAATTAACAAAAAGACAAAGGGAAATTCATTCATGGCTTTAAATAATGTAATTTCTTTGTGCAAACGTACACTCTTACATACAACAAATATTTATCAGTTTTGTAATAGCTGATTTTATGATGTTACTTTTATTAAGCTGTTTTGTGTTAGCAATCAACAGCAAAAGCAGATAGTTTAAAATTAATTCTGTTTCACTACGCATGCCAACTCTTTCATGATGGCACAAGCAGTATTATAAGATACAGAGAGGCTTAAAATAAAGCTAAACTTTTGAAGCATATTTTTACTAATTTCATTTATATGTCATTATAACGTATTAATTTTCAAGATTCTGTAAATATTTTATTTCACTAGAATAAAACAAAATGTATATATTTTTCATGATAAAGCTTATGAGTTTCACTTTTGATTGATCGCCCTCTTGCACATCACGTTCACATAAAATATAGTTACGCCCTATGGGCTTGGTATTACATATTATGAATAAATAAATAAATAAAAGCACTCTGCTATCAGAATTAAATTCAAGACGAATTAAACCGCCTTGTTTACGTGGTTGCTATTATTATCCATTTTTATGAACATCAGTGTGACCAGATCCAAAAAGTTTTTATGCTAAATTGGCACCCAAATAGTGCTAAAAATTTTAAATGCTAAAACATAGTACTAAAATTTAAAATATTTAAGTTCTAAAACATAGTGATAAAATTTTAATGTCCTAATTTTATTCAAATATTTTCTTTGAGAGTCCATAGTTTTATCATTTGCGCTTATGTTGCCTTAGAAATATTTATTTCCATTGAATAAAACGAAGTTTCTTAACGCAAATTAATTTTTAAATGTAAAAAGTTGTTAAAACCAAATAACCTATTTTCCTAGTTCCGGTACAATGCACTGCATATGTAGGGGTCATCCCCTGAGTACTGGTCCAAGATAAAAAATAATAATAATAATAATAATTTCGTATAGAAATTTGTCCAATAAGAGTTTAATAAATATCAAATATATTTTATAAATAAGGCTGTACCCTAACTTGATTAAATTTTGAATCGCGAAAATAACATACTATCCAGTCGTATAGCACCTATTGGATGAAGAATTCTGTGGTCATCGTAATTATTTCGGAATTGGGGTCAGGCAGGTCAGGTTTTTTTTATGGTCTATGAAAGCGTCTCGCTCACACAAAAGTTTGTTTTATTCCAATTCAAAGTTCTATACCTCTATAGAAAAAAGCTTTGAAATTGACCACTACTATTAAACTGATATTAGGTCCCAGAAGTGGATGGTTGAAATAAGCTGAGACTACTTATATACATTTGTTTTTGTTTTTTGTGTAATAGTTTTTTAAATCTAACAACAGAAAGGTTATTTCCATCAACATATGTATATAAAATATATTATTTCACTTCGGAAACTAACTATGCAGTTGCAAAGTATAGAATGCGCATTATGGACGGGGTGGCGGAGACCATATTCCGAAGATGGAATTAACAGTACGTTTGTAGCGTCGCTGTGACTAACTATGACGACCTATGCCTTCACATAGAAAGTTGCAGGGTGATTAACAACGTAATACCTCTTAAAAACTGTAAACCAACACCGTTAGTTAAGGCAAATCGTTAACCAGTGCGAGTTAGCCGCAAAACTATCGAAGACCGAACAACAAAAACAACAAGCCTGACCACACTTAGGAAATAATTAGAGCTGTTCTTCAGCCCAGAACTGCTTTACGACTCATATGCATTATATATTTTTAAAAGATCTGGCGAGCTACTATATGTACATAATTGTATCTATAGACAGTAATTTTACATTAGCTACTCATACATACATATATACCCCATTGTTAATTTGTTAAGATCTCTAAATTATTAGCACATTAAAAGAAAATTAATAGCCAAAAACCTTAAGCTTTAATCTTTAACACTCTGGCTAAAGGTTAGATTTACACATCTTAAATAAAAAAATTCCTGATATTATAAATCTCATTTGCATACGACTATATGCGTCCATTTTTCGTATACATGCATACATACATATGTATGTACATATATATAAATTTTTAATTTTATTATTTATTTTGAGCAGATCTTGTTGCTTACTCAAATGTACATTAATTTTTTTTTTGTCTCTTGTTGACAAACTTACTTTGTATGTAACGCGTTATTTCGATCCTATTGAAATAAATGTGGTATTTCTTTTCTAAATGTGATCTTTAAACCACTTTGTATTTACATATTATAAATATTTCTTATTTGTTTTCAATATGTCTATTGGTCGTTATTTTATGAATAAATTTTAATGTTATTTTTGTTTGTTTTTAATATTTGTTTATAGCATAACGTAAAACTTTTTTTTTCCTATAAAAAAAAAAAGAAAAGAAATCAAAATTTTAAATAATTGCTCGCAGAGGCTTATAACACCGGTTTGCACAAAATTTCAAACGCTGCTGAAGTAACGTAGGCAACCAGGCTGACAGACAAACCTTTGTTAGTTCAATTCAGAAATACCTCAGCTTAACATTAACTACTACAAATGAAGATTCTTCACTCATTCATGCACTCATCAATTAAACACAAACTTAGCTCTGCTTGGGCCAACTGTGTTCAGTTCACGGCTTGAAGAAAACAGAAAAAAAAGTGAAACTTAAATACAAAATTTTAGTTGCGAGTTTTTGTCCGCTTTAACAACAACATAAATTTAGAAGAAAAAAAATCACGCCAACTGAGAAAAAGTACAAATTTTTAAATTAAATTATTTAAACGAGAACTGACAACTTCCTTAACAATGACGAATCCATCTACCAGCACAACCTCAAATGTAGAGACAACTCTAAAGACACCTGTAAAAAAGCGCACTCATAGTACCAGAGAACAAATACAACAAATTATATCCGGTGGTCTGGCGGCGGCCATAACCAGATCTACCTGCCAACCTTTAGATGTGCTAAAAATTCGTTTTCAACTACAAGTAGAGCCTTTGGGCTCGCAAGCAGTAAAGGCCACACAAAAATCCAAATACATTTCAATAAATCAGGCCATTAGAACTATATATAAGGAAGAGGGCCTGTTGGCTTTCTGGAAAGGCCACAACCCTGCACAGGTATTAAGTATAATGTATGGCATTTCACAATTTTGGACCTATGAACAGTTGAGCTTGTATTGCAAACAAACAGCATATTTTAATGACAAACCGAATCTGTGCAATTTCACCTGTGGTGCTATTGCGGGCAGTACAGCGGTTATAGTGTCAACGCCTCTCGATGTTATACGCACACGTTTAATTGCCCAAGACACCAGTAAAGGATATCGTAATGCAACTCGGGCTGTTGCAGCAATTATTAGAAATGAAGGAATGCATGGTATGTATCGAGGTTTGTCATCGGCTTTGTTACAAATAACACCCTTGATGGGTTCAAATTTTATGTTCTACCGCCTGTTCTCGCAGTCAGCATGTAAAGTTTTTCAAGTAGAGGAAAGGAGGTAAGTCAAGTTAGTTTTGTTCAAAATTTTATTGTAAATAATTGGTGTTGATGTTTTATTTTTGTTTTTTGCTTTGTATCATACATATGTACATACAGACTTATTAACTTGATTTAATTTATTTCTTTTACACTTAATTCATTTCATTGGCGAGATATTTGTATGCAACATAGTCATAACTAAAAATAGCTCGTTTTAGGTAAAACTCATTTCAAATTTTTAGTTTCCATACATGTCTTAGAAAATTTTTTTAGAAAATATCTCCTCAGTTTCCTGTTTAAAAGTAATTTGAAGAAATTTTTGCACAATATAAAAGGTAGTACTGTTAACAATTCTGTATTGTTAACTCGAAAAGCTCATTTTTTGAGATATGATGTCGTTTAACAGAATACCAGCTAGCATATAACGTTTGCAAGGTAATTGTGTTTAATATACATATGTACATCTCCTAAAAAATGTTTTGATAATTATCTGACAATTAACAGCAATAAAAATATTTATTTTTTCCTACACGGTCTTTCAATCTTGCAATGTTTATTGGACGATATTTAAGAATTTTAGTTTTCTTTTAAAAAAAATTTACAATAAAAGAAAAACTTAATTATTTCGTGAAAGTTTTAATTATTTCGTGAAACTTAAAGTCTCAGATGATAGAGCTTGAAAAGGTGAAAATGGCCAGCCAGATTGGGGAAAATTCTGGATGATACCTGGCGCTCAAGACACAATAATAATTTAAAAAATTGTTTAAAAAAAATTTCTTTTTCAAATTTGTTTTAATTATTCCATTGACATCTGAAAAATATTAAAATTAAAAAAAAGTTATCAGCTGCGCTGTCAATTTCACCTGTTATGAATTCGCCTTGCTGTTAACAATTCTGTATTGTTAACTCGAAAAGCTCATTTTTTGATAATTATCAGGCCTGTTCTAAAAATCACGTGATTTCAAAGCACATGCCGTTTCAAAATCACAAATGTGATTTGTGCCTGTTCTGCAAATCACAATTTTTTGTGATTTTCGATGTGATTTACACTCTTCTAAAGCGCAAAAAACTGCTGTTTTTTGGTTCAATTTACTGATATTTTTATTTTGAGGTTGAATTTTTTTTATTTGCGGTATTGTTTGCAAAATAAGGTTAGTTCCTTCTAATAAATATAAAAGGTAAAATAAAATAAAGCAAATCACAAAATAATACAACAAATGTTGCAACAAAACGAGCGTATCTAGTTTTTTCTTAATTTAATGAATTATTCCGTATAAAATAAATGATTTTACTTAAATAATCAATGGAAAACACATTAAGTTATTTATTAATGTAATAAATTATGAAATTTACAATAAAGTACGCGCAAAAATTAGGAAGTGATTTCAAATTGAATGCAAGTTAGCTTACCGGTTTAAAATCACAAAAATCAAAAATATTTTGTGTGCAGAACACCTTTTTTGTGATTTCAAATCACTTTCACAAAAAGTGATTTGCAGAACAGCTCTGTATGTTTAATATACATACATATGTATGTACATCTTCTAAAAAAAAATGTTTTGATGATTATCTGACAATTAACAGCAATAAAAACGTTATTTATTTTTTCCTATGCGCACTCTTATAGCTAAACAGATACAAAAAATGTGTCATAGTTTGTTCTTATTTGTTCAACAAATTTAAATTTTGAATTTAAAATATAAAGTAGTGATTTTGGTTGTAAGTGTTTGTGAATTAAAAATAGTGTAAAAAGTATAGCCTGCTTTATACTATACGAGTACGTTAAAGCAAAGCTTCATCAAACGGGCGGTTTGCGGCTATCCGCATGAATCATATAAGGATTACACGACTAAACTTTTCATGTGTATTACATAAAACATAAATAAATATGGCCTTATTCATAAAAAATATTTTATGTCAAATAACAGTTTAATAAACATAAAATATTTTTTATGAATAAGGCCAATAATATCTACACAAGTCTCAAACGATTCCTTCTGCGTCTAACATTAATATATTCTGCTTTATTGTGTAAGAAAATCATGGAAAAATCTGCTCGACTAACAGTTTACGCTTTTGAACGATCTTCTACGATTAAAAATGCATGAGATTTGCAGTAGATTCTTTCACGATTGAAAATGCTAGCTAGAAGAAAAAACATAGTGAAATGAATCAGCAATCTTAATATGTACATTTGTAGCACATGCATATCTTACTTCAAGATAATTCGGCACTAATTCTTGCTCCTGATATACATACCTAATTCTTTCCATTTAATCAATTGTGTGCAGATTTAAAATGTTGGTATTTCACGTTAACAATGACAATAATTCCTAAATAATTTAAGTTTTATTTAAAATCAACATCGGCGCTTAAAACTTAACCACTCTTTATATTAATTAACTTACACAAGTCAGTATCAACTTGAAATATCCTATTTGTTACTTGTCGCCAATTGTCTAGTGTAAAAAGGACCTTTATGTTATATAACTTTATTAACTGTAAATCACCATTTAGCATAATTAATTTTGCATTGTTATTACATTTGTATCTCTGTGCACATTTTTAATTTCCTTACTAACATTATCATCAATAATTAATGTTTCGAAACGATTTTTTATTCCATCGCTAACGTTTATTTTAGTTTCACTTTATTAACCAATTAATCCTAATGGGTAAATGTTCTTCTTCAATGAAATAAATATATCTTTAATGTTTATTTGATTTTAGCCAATTGCCAACGTGGACTTTGTTGATTATGGGTGCTTCATCCGGTATGCTTTCTAAGACCATCGTCTATCCGTTCGATTTAATTAAGAAACGTTTACAGATTCAGGGCTTCGAATCGAATCGTCAAACGTTTGGTCAAAATATACGCTGTACTGGGATTTATAGTTGTTTACGTGAGACCATCAAACAAGAAGGAGTACGCGGCCTTTATAAAGGCGTTGCGCCCACACTTCTTAAATCCAGTCTTACAACCGCCTTATACTTTAGCATTTACGATAAATTAAAACAAATACGTTGGGGTGCACCTACTACCACAACAACATCTTAGCGATTTGACAAGACATACTCATGTTATTTGGCGCCTGTTTCTCAAACTCGAACGTTAAGTGTTAAAAAAATGGGTAGCCTAATAACAAGCTTATTCATTACTGACTGGTATGACGCAAAGCTTACTTCAATTTATTATTATTTTTTAATATAAATGTGGACCTCAACTTGGTTTCAACTTGCTAGTGAACGTTAACGTTAGAAATCCTGAAACAGCCGCTTAATTTATTAGAACTTGCTTTTGTTTTCTAAGTTTTAAAATGTTTTAAATGTTTTGTACTGTTTTTAAAGAAATAATTTAACTGAACAACTTTGAGATAAAATTGTTATTTTTGAATTTGAGCTCTCCTGAATACACTAGTCTGATTATACTTAACTATAGTTGCTGCTAGATTGCTCTAGTAGAATTTTATTTTCTACTAGCTTAGTTTTCCAATTAAAGTCCGTTAAATTGTATGACACTTCATTTTTCTAGTATTGGAAAGTAGTAAGAACATATTGTAATAGAAAAATTAAATAAGTTCGAAGAGTTCAGATATATTGAACAAAATGTTAGAATGTCAAAAATTGTATGCTTTTTATCGATAAAAAATGAATAAGTGTCAAAAAAATGTAAAAATGTTCACATTAAAATTGACAAATCCAGCGTGGAAATTTAAAATTATTTCATTTATTATCTTTGAACAGAATATTCGTCTCTATTCGAGAAGTCACTTACACCACAAATACGTGCCCGTTTCATCTTTTACTATTCTAAAATACATATCTATATTCGTTAGAGATGAGAGTGATATACAAGCAGGAAACATATGTTTTCTTTCACATCGTCTGCATTCTAAAATACCTTGTCACTGCATTTTAGCCCCAATATTGTTCGACGCCGATTTTACCGCGTAAAGCACAAATTAACAAAAAAATTAAATTTTTGCGAGAAATGCAAGGAAATATTCACATTTACTATATTTGGCAATAAAATATATACATATGTATGGAACAAACATCACCGTAACAATTTAGAGCAATGGTAGAATTTTTGTTGGCACATCCTTTTCTACTTTTCTTGTCTTCTTTAAGGGCACTTCAGACTATCACACTTTGTATTAAGACTTGTCAAAAAATCAAATAATACGTGCAAGTGTGATAGTGTAAATATAAAGCGTTATGAAAATGAGAAATAATACGGTAAAAGATTTGGCATCCCATAACACTTCACCATTTTTAGAAATTTGTTTAAACGATAAGATTTTTCATTGAATCAGGTTTGCTTTTTTTGCAAAAGCAAATAATAAAAATATTAAAATCAGACGTTAACTAAACTGGCTGTTTATTTTCAAGTCATATTCCTTCTTTTACTTTAGGTGTGATAGTGTGAAAACAAAATATAATGGTACGTTAGATTTTTTGACAGTCGCAACAAATATCTTTAGATTTCTGTCCCAAAAATCCAATCAAAATCTTAAGACTTGTATGATAGTCTGAAACGCCCTTTAACAAATATTAGGTGTGTTTCTTTACTTTCCGGGCAAGTTTCGGGCAAAAGAGAGCATGCATGAGTTACTCTCAAATACAGATAAAATTTACCTAAAGTACGGGAACGCAAAAAGCCAAATTTCTAGCCCAAAAAGAAACATATGCTGTGTTTTGATATGGCAAAAAAAATTGTCACTTAGTTTTACGAAAAAATACTGTGATATTTTTCACTTTTTAGCTTTTAAGGTCTTTTGTACATTCCTGTGTATTTAATTTTTATATAAAAACACTGAAATGATTTGTATACGAGTTGATTCAAATGAACTTTGTTTCTTTGCTATTGTTTATTTTTCGAACAGCTGATTGCTTATTTACTTGCCCAAACTAGCCCGAAGAAAAAGTACGGGCTGTTTAGTGCAAGAAGAGGAAGCATACTATTCTCTCAAAAGCGCTCTCATTTGCCCAATTTTAAAGTACGGGAACGCTTTTCGTGCAAATTGGGATCCCGCGGGATCCCAAAGTAGAGTAAAGAAACACACCTATTAATTACAAGCAACAATTTAGAAACGAACTTGACCCCGACAAAGAAATTAAAAGTACACGATTTTCTATTTTCACTATTTTTATTTTGAATTTATTTTTGTGCTAGTCAGCTGTGTAGAATTTTGTTTATATTTTTACTAGAGATAACACAAAATTCGAATACTGAAAACGATATTTGTTCGTGCGTGTTTTAGAATCTGTCGCTACCAAGCCATCGAAAGTGAACGTTGTTCGACTGCGACGAAGTGAAGGGTGAATTCTTGAATAGTCCTGATTATTTAAACAATTACCTTAATGAAAACTTTAAATTTTTTGCAAATTTCATTAAGACTACCTACAAGTAACTTTGAAAACAGTACAAAACTTAAAAAAAATATTGACATCTTTCAATCGATGTTTGAAAAACAATTTTATGAATTTTTCTTACGTACATGGTACTTAAGTATGTTTAATGTAAATTAATGAAACCTACGAAAATAATAAACGTGGTAGTGTTAAGCTAATATTTTTTATTTGTTATTTATTTTATGATAAGCGACTAAAATGAATTTTAAATGAATTATTTCAATATTTTTGATACAAAAATATTTATTTTTAAATGCTTTAATGTTATGTGTAAGTATTTGAATAAAGTACAGCTTAAGCTAAAATTGAAACAATTTGCGAGTGAGTATTGTGTCATTTTATACTGTAAAAAATAGTAGTCAATCTTATGCGCCCAATTTGCAAATAATGACGCCGATGTATGTGTATATTGCAAAATACGAGTATACAAAGTAAGTACTGGTATCACCGGCTAAAATGCCAGGAAATAGCTTAGGGTTATCAGACCGTGCTCTACTCAAAAACGTAAAGACGCTCAAAATCGAAAGGCACTACAAATTTTAAGCTCTCGCGAAACCCTAATACCATGTTCAGACGGTAATATGAAACACTTGGTTCGCTCTCCGAACCACTATTGCGAAACTAGGTGTTCAGACGGTTGTTTTTTGCATCACACTTATGTTTACATATTTTGTGCAAACGTTTCACTAACTCTTTTTTCAATTTTTATTTAAATCTTTATGTAGGTATCAAATTTTTACATTTTCAATGTGTTTATTTTGATTTTATACACATTAATTATCTTTTTTTCTTTGTTTAGATTTTTTTGCAGCTAGTTCAGATAAACTAGCGATAATTTGTTAGCAAATTTGGAGATGATAGTAGTTTTTTCATGGTTTGCAACAAGATTCAAAATGAACCAAGTTGGTTCGCTCACAAAATTTTGTATGGCGAACCATGTTGTGGCCGCGAACCACGAATGAGAGAGCGAACCTCGAAAATAAGCCTTCGTGTGAAGATGCTATAAAGCTGATAATGGAATAAAAAAAATTGTGTTAAAACTGTCTTGATCCTAATTAGTTGACCTTTTTTTTATAAATTAAATTGAAATGTTGTTTAAGCTTGATCGGAATTGTGATTTAAATCAAGACAATGTATCGACAAAGCCGTCTTCTGTGACGAATTTATATTTCTATATTTCTGATCAGACTTATGTCCCGCTAATCTAGTCTTCAATTTAATGAAAACATTTTTTATATAAAAAACAAAACTGACCTCAAGCTTAAACCACATTTCAATTTAAGTTGTGTAAAAACCCTAAATTGAACATGCTCGGTAACGATAAGATGCATCCTAGCTATGGTAAATTCTTTGAGTCTTACGAACAACATCATCACTCATCAGAGCAATTAATTCGAGCAACCAATAAACACATCCTCTACATAGTTATTTCTTTATTTATATAACTATACAGTTACAAAGTAAATTTACAAAGTATAGAATGCACAGTATGGGCAGTTTGACAGAGACCATATGCCGAAGATGGTATTAACAGTATATTTGTAGCGTCGCTGTGACTAATTATAACGACCTATGTCTTCACATAGGAAGTTGCAGCGTAGATAACATTGAACTGAAAAAACTGTAAACCAATACAGTTAGTTGAGGCAAACCAACGCGAGTGAGACGCAAAACTCTCGAAGACCGAACAACAAAAACAACAAGCCTAACCGAACTTAAGAAATAATTACTATGACGCATGAGCTGCTCTACAACTGATCCTCTACATAGTTATTTCCAAGTTTTCTGCGACTGTAAATTTTCTTGTCAAATCTAATAAGCCACGGACGATTAACGTTCTAGAAATTACATTTGCCACAAATCCAGAATGTAGCCTGCATTAAAAGCAAAAATCAGTTTTATTTTTTGTATCATCTTCGTTCTAGCTGAGGAGGTCATGTGACAAAAATTACATCATACAATAAGAAAATAAATAAATTTTTCTTAGTTTTAGTGCCGTTTTACCAATTTGAAATGCTTTGTGACGTTTTACGGATGTCGAAAGTGTTTGTTCTTTCGCAAAATTACATTTTCAAATAAAAACAACATTCAAAGAATTCTTGTTGTTTTAAGTGTTATTATGCGAACGAACGAGCAGCTTCGAGTTTCGTAAACTAACACTTTAAACTAAAACACTCACTTTTTTGCTTCTAATTAGTTTACGAAAATAATTGATTAAATCGTCTGTTATTCCATTCCAGCCAATTACCAATGTGGGCGTTGCTAATAATGGGTGTTTCATGCGGTATGCTTTCAAAAATAGTAATCTATCCCTTTGATTTAATAAAAAATCGAATGCATATTAAGGGATTCGAATCAAATCGTCAAACTTTTGGTCAAAATTTACTGTGCAGCCGTGTCGTTAATTGCTGGCGCGAGATCGTTAAACAGGAAGGATTACCTGGTCTTTATAAAGGTGTTGCCATCGCTGTGTTCAAATCCAGTATATCAACGGCGTTGTCCTTTAGCATTTATGATAAGTTGAAACATATTCCTGATATTCTGTTCAAAAGAAATTAACAGTATGTATGTTTTTTTTTTTTATTTGTTTTATAATAAATCGAACTTAAATACGATTTTATGTTCCTAGTGAGTAGAAGAGATGTCCCATAACCCAATAAACGAAATACATACATTCGGTTACACATTCGACTTCGACAACAATTATGTATTCTTTGATAGACCTGCAATATTTCCAAGACCTAAGCGATAAATAGAGGCTGTCGACAACACTCAATAAATAAATGAAACAATGTTTGTGTCGCCTTCAAGTGACAACGATGACGCCTAATAGAGTATTGTTTTTAGTTATTTCTGATTCTATTATTATTTTTTTAGTCTTACAATTCGCGAAAGGATAAAGTAGTTCCCCTACAAGAACACTGAGGTCAAATGACCGGTCATTTGGCCGACATTGTTGTCCAAAACAGAGGTCACCAGTATCTTAGGAGCAATATCACAAAATTAGCGAAAGTTTCGTGGATTCTTCTAACACATTCTCAAAAATATTATTACGTATAACATTTTTGTGAATGTGTTGGTAAATAATATACTCGTAAGAGTGTATTAGTTTCAGTCATCAATTTCTTTTAGGATAGCTTATTAGATTTATTCATATTTTTATTATATTCTTAAAACTTTAATTTAATCGGCTTTTATCCAAATATTAATTGTGTATAAGCTATTTGGTTTTTGTCTATACTTAGCTAGCTGGTGAGGCCTAACTTTAGGTGTGTTTCTTTACTCTACTTTGGGATCCCGCGGGATCCCAATTTGCACGAAAAGCGTTCCCGTACTTTAAAATTGGGCAAATGAGAGCGCTTTTGAGAGAATAGTATGCTTCCTCTTCTTGCACTAAACAGCCCGTACTTTTTCTTCGGGCTAGTTTGGGCAAGTAATTAAGCAATCAGCTGTTCGAAAAATAAACAATAGCAAAGAAACAAAGTTCATTTGAATCAACTCGTATACAAATCATTTCAGTGTTTTTATATAAAAATTAAATACACAGGAATGTACAAAAGACCTTAAAAGCTAAAAAGTGAAAAATATCACAGTATTTTTTCGTAAAACTAAGTGACAATTTTTTTTGCCATATCAAAACACAGCATATGTTTCTTTTTGGGCTAGAAATTTGGCTTTTTGCGTTCCCGTACTTTAGGTAAATTTTATCTGTATTTGAGAGTAACTCATGCATGCTCTCTTTTACCCGAAACTTGCCCGGAAAGTAAAGAAACACACCTTTTATGTCAATAAAAATGCAGAACTTTTATTACATACTCGTATTTTCCCAACGTTTCGTGAATTTTACGATGACTTCTTCAGAGGATTCGTATTTTTGTTTTATATATTTTTATATTTGTTTTCTCCTCTATGGTATAACAAACACCAGCTTCGCTGACCAAAGTTTCCCTGCATAGGCGGCCTTCGGCCGGGCGGATGCATTTACTCCTCTATGTAATTTCCTATACAAGTATATCATAACTTCAGAGGTCCATAACTCGGAAACTGTGCGTTTCCGCCAATATTTTCTTATTTTTCAATTTCCCGCCTTCAGCCGGGCGGAAGGATTTTCTCCTCTATGGTATAACAAACACCGGCTTCGCTGGCCAAAATTTCTCTGTATACATAAAAGTTCAGAGGTCCATAACTCGGTAACTATGAGTTTCCGGTAACTTTTGCACTTAACATTTTCTTCTTATTTTTTAATTTTCTACCCCCCTATATAATTTTTTTCAATTTGGGGCTTGTGCGTAAACTGGACTTAAGCCACAAAATTTTACCTTACCAAAGCCATTATATTTATATTAAAAAATAATCAAAAATTGCATATCTAAATAGGCCTATTTAAGAGCTTTCAAACGATATAAAATTTGTCTAAATACTTTGAGAAATGCCCTGAAAAATCGCAGTTCAATGTACATACTTATTTATTTATTTATCAATGTACATACATTTTTATTTTTATTTTTTATTTTGGACCAGTACTCAGAGGATGACCCCTACATATGCAGTGCATTGTACTGGAACTCGGAAAATAGGTTATGATGAGAACGGGCCCATAACTCGGAAACTATGCGTTTCCGCCAACTTTTTCACTTAATATTTTCTTCTCATTTTTAAATAAATTTTTTTTAATTCCGAGCTCTGTGCGTAAACTGGACATAAGCCTTTTTTTCAATAAGTGCTGACACATTCATTTTAAACTTAATAATTAATTATTACTCGTACAACCAAAAACAAATTGATAAAATCTTGAGTATCAAGTGTTCAGATTTAAATGATTCTCAATTTGAATTCAAATATTAAAATCAAACCATTGAAAAAGGCTCGAAAGTAATGTTTGATATCAAATGATGAGTTATTTTATATCAAAAGGTTGATTTCCTGTTTGCTGGGATACTATCCTTCCAAAAGTGCGATATGCACATACATGCACACATACATTTGTATATGAGATTGTAGGATTTGTATATTTGTATTTGTTTATTTAACTGCACGGTTAACAAGACAATCGTGGATAATTTGTAAAAGCTATTACATTTAAAAAGAAAAGTTAAAAAACGCATACATACTTATTTTCATTTATAAAAAAAAAATTGCAACTAATAATGCAACTCTTCCAAAAAACTATTCAAAGCATTTTCGAATTTCACAATTCGTTGCTCGCACTCATTTATTTAAAAGCTTTTTTGTATTTTATATTACGTTAATATACCTACATATGTACATAAATACCAACTGAGTAATAAAATCAAACAAACAACAAGTGCATCCCAATCAAAAACAAGTGTATTAAAAATAATAAACGGAGATATTGAGTTAAATTACAACTAATATAATGGATAATGAAACTATAGAAGGCGTACAAGTCTTGCTCAACCAAATTGATATCGAAGATGAACCGGGAAGTGAAAAGAATAATATTTATAGTGGCGGTTTGTTTGGTGATGTTTGTTATAAGCCCGAACCCAAACTACGATATGTTCCAAAAAATTATGTTAATTTTGAGCAATACATAAAAGAAAACTGTAAAAGTAAGATACAAATTTTAAATCGAGACACATTCTACGCTATCGAGCGCCCTATTTTAATATTTTTCAATCACTTTCGAGAGAAATGCGCTTATCATACTAAATGGCTGGATAGACTTTATCAATTAGCATTAAAATATGGCGATAGTATTGAATTCATTGCTGCTGATATGATAGATATGGATGTTATATACCCGGGCAGAAATCCAATGAATTTCTTTTGTAGGCTGGTTAGGCCCGAGCATGAATCTCCGCATACATTTGCTATAGATGAGAATAAACGCATATATGAACACTTTGATAACTACAAGACATGCGATAATTTATCGGAAGTATGTAAAAATTTACTGAATGGAAGTTTATTTCCATCAGAGCCCATACCTGAACACAATGAAATGAACCTGGTAAAAAAATGTGTACATCACACCTACGAAGATCTTATCTTAAAATCAACCAAGAACATATTCCTAATAATAAATTTAGAACAATGTCATAATTTCAATGAACCTAATTATGAAAATGTGGCCTTAAAGTTGAAAGACTATAACTTGGATATTGTTTATATGTTCGCGGAAAAGAATTACATACCTTTCGAGTATCACGCTAACTGTTATGCTACTATTTTATTCATACCTTTCAATGATAAGAACAACTTTATCTACTACGAAGGCCAAAGACACGAGAATCTCATAATCGATTTTTTGAAAAACCTATTGCAACAACCCGAAATTTTACAACTTAAGCAACAGGAGCTGAAATCTAGAATATTACAAAAACGTGTTAAAGTAGAAAGTGATTTTCAAATGGATTTTAAAAACTTGCCTCAATTTTTTCAACAAAATTTTGAAAGCAGATTAAAAGTACTCGATAGGCAAATTTTAGAAAAGTTAAAACGAAATTTTATTATTATTTTTATGGATTTTTCGCAAAGTAAATGTTTAGCACAACATATTGAATGGTTCAACAAACTATATCAATTTGTAGAATCATCCTATTCTTATGAATACTTCGTGGCAGATTTCAAGGATATTGATGTTATTAACACCAAATGGAAACCATCTGATATCAGAAATTCCGCCCAAGGCAAACCAAGAATATATGTCATAGACTGTCTCAAGCACAGCTTTGAATTTGAAAATTTTGATTCCCCGGCTGACTTATACTATTTTACTAATAGTATTGAAAGTAGACAACTTTATTATTCTCAGCTTTACGATAGAAAGAATATTCACGAAAAAATTAAAGTTTGGACTGCTGATTACTTTAATATTTTTCTTAAAAACTGCAAAAAACATATTTTTATAACGTTTTACTCTTCTGCAGACGAAAATGCCGCAACCATTTTAAATCTATTAGAACAAATTGCTGAAGATGTTGCCAATCTTAATGTAGAAGTAGTAAAATTTGATATCGAATACAATTATGTGGACCTGGAATATGCACATGACAACTATCCAGTTTTTTATTTTATACCAAAAAGTAACAAACGATTAAGTAAACGTTATGTGGATAAGAATTTAAATAGAGAAAAAATACTGGAATTTATCATAAATAATGTAGAGCAAAAATAAACAAAAACAAAATTATGTTCTAAATTTATATATCGTTATCTATAAATGAATGTCACAATTTTTTGCAATTTTGTATGAAAATTTTTGAAAAAATAAATTGTTTGTTTTGCTTCAAACTTGACACGATTATTTGGCATGGCAAAGGCAAAAAAATGTTCTCTGATATCGTTCCATATATACCCGAGATATTGCCTAAACCGATTTTTTCATGAAAATGTCGCATAAGCGAATTTAAACAATGTTTGTTAGTAATAAAACAAAGTTATTGTAATACGGAAAATGAAAATTTTCGATATCGGTCCATATATATATATATATATATATATATATATATATATATATATATATATATATATATATATATATATATATATATATATATATATATATATATATATATATATATATATATATATATATATATATATATATATATATATATATATATATATATATATATATATATATATATATATATATATATATATATATATATATATATATATATATATATATATATGTGTATACACGAGATATAGTCTAAACCAATTTTTCCATGAAATCAAAAAAATTTTTTTAATTAAATTTTTGCTTTGTACATTTGTACAACGTGGTACAGTTCAAGTTTTTTCCTTTTCTTAAGTTTTTTCTTAAGAAGGATTTTTTACAATACAAATTTGCTGTGATCAATAATTTTTGATTGAAGCAGAAGATAAGAATGAATAATCAAATCTATAGCTGGGGGACAACTAGCTGTTTCGTAGTCGCTACACTACTCATCAGCACCCATTGGGATTTGAATGTACAAATCAAAAATTTAATTTAAAAATTATAAAAAGTTCAACAAAAACTGCCTTGAACAAAAATTCAATAAATTAAATTTTTTTTTTTTTTTTTTTTTTGCTTAAAAGCAGTTTCGTTTATAAAAGGAGGTTACTAAAATACAGAAATGGAAAATTCCGATATCGATCCATATACAATACAGTTAAGCAACTTTTAACGTATGTTGAGAACTTTGCAAACTATCAGTTAAAATTTTTTGTATATTTTGAATTATTTGTTCATTCAAAAATAAAATAATTTAAAAGCAAATTGTGTTAAAGGCCGGGGCACTTAGCATATGTCGTACATTATACGTTGCATTTTTCAACTGACAACTAATAGCGTTTTCTTTTCTAGAAAAAGTGTAACATTTTCAATATTGTTTTGCTAAAAAAATACAGAAGTATACAGTTTTCTCAACTTTTTTTTCAATTATTTATAACTAGTTATTGCGACATTTTCTTTTCATCTCAATAAAACTTTAATTTTAAAACTTATATTTTAAGAAAAAAATACAGCATAAAAGCAAAACTTTTTCAGAAAAGAAATCGGCATAAATTAAAATATATGTCTTCTTATGGGCTTTGTCACATTACGTACTTCTTCGTCAACGTAAAGTATTAAAGTTAAGCAGCTTTTAACGTAAATTGAGAACTTTGACAACTATCAGTTTATATATTTTGTATTATTTTTTCGTGCAAAAATAAATTAAAAACAAATTGTGTTAGATTTTCTGTGCTGTGTCTGAAAAATGAATGAAAATTTTAAATTAAAATAACTATTTTATATCCGTTAACAAAGTACTGATTGTGCCAACCTCGTACTTCGTATACGTTGATGTCAGTTGAAAAAGTAGACGGTTAACGTACGACGGATTCTATGTGCCCCGGCCTTAATGTTTTTTTATTGCCATATGGAAATTATTATTTTATATTTAAGAATTTCATGAATTGTCATTATTATAAATTAAAACAGCATATTTTGTGCAAATTTTTAATATATACGTGACTGTTGTAAAGGGTATTTTAGATTCGGCCCAGCCGAATATACTACACTCTTACTTGTTTGCACTATATTCGGTCTACTTTCTGTTTGTTTAAAGTGTGATGTCAACTATTATTTTTTGTATATGAAGTATTATGGTGTATTAACGTCTAGAAGGTGGCAGCGCTACTGCATGTGACGGTGTTGTACTTTGTGACGGTGTTTAGCAGCTTTTCAAATTATGTGCGCTTAACGTCAAGTTGATTGTTTGCATCTTAGAAAGTGAATTTAGTGGTTTATTCTAAATAGCTTAAATATTTCAAAATAATTTTGTGAAAAAATAACTTGGACAAAAATAAAATTTATAATTATGATAAAATATTTTTAGAATTGTGAAAAAGTTTCATATATTTTTGACTAGAACAGCCTGCTTTTGTTTTGTTGTTTTTGTTTACTCTAGCGCTGCCACCTTTTAGATGTTAATGCACCTTGGTACAGGGTATTTATTGTTTTTGGTCAACACCGTCGCAATATTTCACGATGGACACAAATAATTTAGATAATTTTAGTGAAATGGAAAGTGATTCATTCGAAAACGACTATTGTTTAAAAAATTTGAAACGCTATCGGCCAACTCCAAAACGTCTTTTACCTCCTCTGCAACCCATTGATTTCAAAAAATATTTGACAGAAAATTGCCAGCAGAAAGTTAAAATATTACAACGTAATACATTTCATCAAATAAAGAAACCCATAGTAATATTCTTTAATCATTTTCGTGAAAAATGTTCCTATCACACCAAAAGCTTGGATATGTTGTTGCAATTAGCTCTCAAATATGGTGAACAGGTTGAATTTATTGCAGCCGACATGTTGGACATAGACGTATTGAACTCTAAGTGGCATTCCATTGATTTATTTTGTCGTATTGGAAATCCAGAGAAAGTGTCGTGTCTTATTTATGCCATCGATGAGCAGAAACGAATACATGAACACCCCAGCTCTGAAAAAGACTACAAAAGTTTAATAAACTTATGTGAAAATCTTTTAACAGGCAGTCTTTTCATCACACAGCCTCCAACAGAATCAAACAATCGTTCTTTAGTAAAAATTTGTGTGCATGAAAACTATAATGAAATTGTTACCAACTCCAGTCAACATATATTATTAATAGTAGACTTGGAGGATATAAGCGAGTGTAACAAGGATGTCGAAATTATAGCTGAACAACTTCAACCTTATAATGTGCAAGTTGTTTACATAAATGCCGAAAAGAACTATGTTCCTTTCGAACTGGGAATCTCAAGATATCCATCCTTTCTACTTTTACCGCACGATGACAAAACAAATTCTGTTGAGACTCTTATAGGTCCGTGCACTCCGGAAAATGTTATAAATTGTGTTAAATCTTATTTAAAAGACCCTAACATATTTTTAGAGCAGAAACAGTTCGAATCAAGGAGAAATACATACCAGCCTTTAAATGTATTAGACGACTACAAATTGGATTTTAAAAACTTGCAGCAGTATTTGCAGGCAAACTGCCATCATTATCTTAAAGTATTCGAGCGGCAGGCTTTTCCTAGATTTAATCGGTTTGTTATAATAGCATTCATGGATTTCGAAAATGGGCTATGTTTGGCTCACCATTTCAAATGGATAGATAAAATATATCAAGTTGCCATAAATTTGGCAAGTCCCAGAGAATATTTTATAGCTGACTACAAAGATATTGATGTGATTAATTCTTCGTGGAAACCGGTAGATTTTCAAAAACATTCACGAAAAGGTGTTATGACACCAAAAGTGTTTGGTATAGACTTGAACAAAAATAAGTTTGTTCTGAAAGATTTCAAAAATGCTGCTTCTCTGTTTTATTTTGCCTATAGCCTCACCAATGGAGAGCTGTATATATCTGAATCCTGGCCCAATATAAACGAAGATAAATTGGTTAAGACATGTATAGCAGATAGTTTAAATTTATCCATAACTTCAATGAAAAGAGATATATTTTTGGCCATTTATTTTTCAGATACCGAAAATTACAAAGAATTTTTAAAAATGCTAGAGGATGTTGCTAGAGAATTTGAATCTATTCCATTAAAAGTAATGAAAATAGATTCACGCTTAAATTGTATATCGCTAGAATTGGATACTTCCATGTATCCAATAATGTATTTTATACCACAAACTGATAAGAGTAAACGTATACAATTTCCAAGTGATGATTTCTGTAAAGAAGATCTTGTTGAGTTTATAAAGCTAAATGTAAAAGAAAGTCAAAAATCTAGTTAGATAATTCTTGGTTATTCGTTAAATAATCGTATCAGCGTAAGTAATCGTTTTTATAGGCAACACTAACAAACAGTACTTTATATTTACATGTATACAAATTGAGTTTTACAAAAATTGTGTGCCAAGAAAGATAATGGAAACCATAACAATTGGAAATAAAAATTGCATTTTCTTAAATCATCAACAACTGGTTCGTGATCTCTACCAACGTCATATAGAGTCCAACTGTTTAACGTACTCATTAAAACAAGAAATTTTTAATTTTAAACCAAAAACTTCAACTACTTTCTCTGGCACAATTTCGAAAACAAAACAAATGAAAACAAATAGGAAAAGAAAAACGGATGTGGAATGTGAAAAAGAAACGGATTTGGAAGAAAATGTTGTTTTGCAGCCGTTTATTAAGGAAATACAAGAAAGATTTCTGGATGTTGTTACTCAGTATGAAACAGATTTGCCACGGTTTTGGGAAGAGCAGCATGATTTTCCCCAGTTTCGTGGTGCTAATTTAACAAACCAACACCAAATAACAAAATTTGGACAACAAGATTATATAATACCGGCTAACACAAAATTCTTCAATCACAACGTGGAAAATTTATCTCAACTTTTGCCGGAGTTAGAAACGTATGACTTGATAATAATGGATATGCCTTGGCAAAACAAATACATTAAACGTTTGAAAAAAGTGAAGAGTTCTCTGGCCTACCAAATGCTTGGCAATGAAACACTCAAAAACATGCCCATACCGCAACTAATGCATGAAAATTCTTTGGTGGTTTTATGGTGTACCAATGCCCGGCAACATCGCAAAGCTATTGAAGATGAATTTCTACCGAAATGGAATTTACAACTGGTGCATAAACTTAAATGGTTTAAAATTAATACCATCGGGGAACTGACAAGTCCACCAAAACCGGAAGGATCTAAGCAACCGTATGAGATGATTTATATTGCTTGCTCGAAGCAAAAAGATTTATTAGATTTTAATGAAATTACCAAAGTAGATTTCATTATCAGTATTCCTAGTATAATACATTCTCATAAGCCTCCATTAACCGACTGGTTGAAAAACTTTTTGCCAAATAGTGGGAATTTCAAAGGCTTAGAAATTTTTGCTCGTTATTTACAGCCACAATTCACTTCAATTGGCTTAGAAGTTTTAAAGCTAATGGACATACGGCTGTACAATGTTACACAGAAAACAAAAGGAAGTTGTTGATGAAGATTATGTTTAAATAAAACCAGTAATTTGCTCTGAAACTTAACATAGTTTTTTTTATTTCTAAATACTGGGACCATATCACCGCATACGACATCGAGAAATATCGAAATTTTTCATTTTGGTATCATGGCATACTATATCGAATGAATTGTATTGCAATAATATAAAAAAGTTAAAACCACTTTTTTTTTTTGTATTCGTACTTTTAGGAAACGTATGGTTTTCAATCTATTACATTCGATATTACATCGTTTGCCATAATCTAGATATATCGTAATGTTATTCGATACGGTAGTTAATTCGATATCATATGCGGTGATTAGACCCTTGTTTTACTTTACATTTTTAGAAAGAACTGTTTATACCTAGTGCAAAAACTGCGTGGGCAACATTTTTTCAGTCCCTTGCCAAATTTTATACAATTAAGGCAGTTGGGAAATCGATAATTGGGTCCTTTCCAACAGCTCTGTGATTATCGATAAAAAACCTATCTTCTTTTTTTTGTCACACTATTAATTACACTATAGTAGACTATTACTCTGGAATTTAATTCGAGAAAAAAAGATCAATATGAAATCAAGTGTTATGCATTTACATGCATATGTTATAGTTTTATTGTTTACTTTCATCATGGTATTTTTCTACTACATGGGTTTCGTAGCATTAAAGTTAATGAGGAAACATAATGTAAGATAAAGCGTCGAGTATGGTGTTTGACAAAAAAAAGAGCTAGCTAAAAAAATGCGTTTTGTGCCCTTTATCTCTTTTGAGTAGACACATTTTACATATGTACGTATTAGCTTTTTTTGTCCGATTAAATGCAGGGTGATTATACTTTGTTTCGAATGGTGTCTTACGAAAAGAAAAACGTTAAAGATAAATTGAAGAAAGTTAAAATTATTACATTGTTACAAAAAATTGTAAAAAAAGACAAGAAAACATTTGTTTATTGTTCACCACCAGCAGCGGCGGCAGAAGGATTTGTGACTCCATCACCCTTCTTTTTGGAACCAGAAACAATATCGTCAATGCGTAACAGGAGAATAGCAGTTTCGACAGCAGTTTTATATGTTTGCATTTTTACAGCCAAAGGTTCCCAAATACCCTTAATATTCATATCCACAATTTCTCCAGATTCGCCGTCGATACCCCAGGCACAAACACCATCACCGGAATGGGACGCATGCTTAGCTCTTAAGGCTGTCAATGTGCGTATAGTATTCGCACCGCAATTCTGAGCCAAAGTGCGAGGAATAATTTCCAGAGCCTCTGCCACAGCGGTATAGGGTCCCTTCAGCTGTTTACGAGTCAAAAGTTGCGATAAAGCCATTTCGATGGCGCCACCTCCGGCCACTAAGCGTGGTTCCAATACCAAATTACGTGCTACATGTAAAGCATCCTGTAAATTACGCTCGGTTTCGTTTAAAATATCTTTAGAAGCACCTCTTAGCAAAATTGTGCAGGCTTTTGGATCTTTGCACTCTGTGATGAAAGTAAAGTATTCATCACCAATTTTTTTAATTTCGAAAAGACCAGCACCAATGCCTACGTCTTTTTCAGATAATTCTTCTGTGCGATTAACAATTGTTGCACCGCAAGCACGAGCAATACGCAAATTATCTGTTTTACGTAAGCGACGAATTGCAGTTATACCAGCTTTTAGAAGGTAGTGTTGAGCTAAGTCGGAAACGCCCTTTTCGGTAAAAACTATATCGGGCTTAACAGCAATAATATCAGCGCAAATACGTTGCACAAACTCTTCTTCAATTTGCAACATTCGTGTGAAGTCTTGTTCGCCAATAATCTCAACATTTGTCTGGCTTTCACCCTTTTTGTATTCTAGTGAACAATCGAGTAAGACAATGCGCGGTTTTTCAATATATCGACGCATTTTTGGATGGGTAACGTCCTTATTAATCATGACACCTTTTAAAACGCATGACTCATCAATGGAACCACCAGGGATTTTTTCAACTTTAGCGTAGCTGTAATGAAGCAAACATATTTTCAAATTTTAAAATTAAATCTTTTTCAGTTACATAGGAGTCGTATTATATCCGTATCGCTCCTTTATTGCAACATACGTCATATCTCAAAAAATGAGATTTTCGAGTTAACAATGCAGAATTGTTAACACTACTACTACCTTTTATATTGTGCCAAAAATTTATTCAACTTACTTTTAAACTGTTTTCTTTAGAAGATATTTTCTAAAAAAAAAATTCTAAGACTTGTATGGAAACTAAAAATTTGAAATGCGTTTTTCTCGAAACAAACTATGACTATGTTGCAATAAAGGAGCGGTATGTAGTATGTTAAAACGTACATACAAGCGTATTTTCAAAAGGTTTAGTTATTTCTTAAAGCTAAGGCAAAAAGATAACCCTCTAATGTAAAATAATTGCCTTTCAAATTTGAAATAAATATTGTATTGCGACTATGAAACAGCTAGTTGTCCCCCTGCTAAAGATTTGATTATTATTTTTCAAAAATTATTAATCACAGCATATTTGTATTGTAAACAATTCTTCTTAAGAAAGGAAAAACTTGAACTAAAACCTGATGTACAAACCAAAAATTTAAATTAAAAATTATAAAGTTCTGCAAAAATTCTATAAAATAAATATTGTAGTGGAATTTCGAACTTTTTACAGCAAATAAATTTGAGTAATTCTCAGAAAAAATTATTTTTATGTCATTTCAAAACCTCGAGAGTTTGTGACGGACTAGAAAAACATACTCGGAATTCTTTTGAAATACGTACAAGTTGTAGATTTTAAGGTTATTATTCTTTTTACAATACTTTTCCACTCACCGCTTAATGTCGACTTCCAAGCGGCCATTTTCATTCAGTGTTACAGTCTGCACAGCATCTAAAGCAATTTTAACAGCTAAATCTGACCATTTACCAATGAATTTTGTGCCAACACAAGCTTTCACTACTTCAGCCATTTTCTCCTTATTGGTGCTATCCAACTGAACACTTAAATCAGTTTGTAAATGTTTAATGATGTCTTCCAAAGCCTCACGGTAAGACCGAATAATGACAGTAGGATGAATTTGCTGCTGTAGGAACGGTTCAGCAGCTGCCAACATTTCACCGGCCAAAACTATAACTGAAGTAGTACCATCTCCAACTTCTTCATCTTGTGTACGAGCAATTTCGATCATACTTTTGGCGGCTGGATGTTGCACGGTAATTTCACGCAATATTGCGTTTCCGTCATTAGTCATAACAATACCACCCATGGGATCCATTAGCATTTTTAACATGGCTTGTGGTCCCAGACATGTACGGATGACATCTGCGATAGCCTGAGGATATCAAAAATAGCTATTAGTAAAATAACAGATGGTTTTTCTATGCTTTTTCTCATGAGTCATATTAGTACTGTTAAAATAATCACACACACCCACACGCCAACTTACTTTTCCGGCATTAATATTTTCCAGCTGCACTTTACGGCCAGACTCTCTTTTTGTATTTTGGCCTAAAAAAGAAACAAAAGAGATTAATGTTCACTTGTTCATCAAAATTTGTATAAAACTAACTTAAAACCAATATGGGCTGTGGACCACCAAACATTTTATTTAAAAATATCAATTAAAACCAACAAAAGAACTCGTGCTTTGTATGTGATCTGAGCTGCTGCACCTTTGCAAAGTAAAAAAATTTTGACATGTATAATTTAAGGTTATGTTTACAACGCACTGAACAGTAATTCTGACATTTTCAGATAATAAACTGCCTTGCAAAATTTAACCATATGGCAACTTAAGGCACCAAAATTGAAAACAGCTGAAGTAAAATTTTGTTTATTAATATTTTATATTTGATGATATTTCTTCATGGAGTCCAAAAAAATATCTTTTGGCTTTAGTAAGACAAGCAAAAAGTCAACATTACTACCGACAAAGGAAAATGCGAAGCCAGTGGCAAAAGTGGAACTGATAAAATGTTTGGAGGGTCAAGAAATTAAACTTGTTGAGTAGGTAAATCTGTACTAATATATTAAAACATATTGAATAAATTGCTTGCTTGTAGAAAGAAACCAGAGGAGAGACCATTAACAATACCTCTTAAAGATTCGCAAAAGACCACTACAGCCCTAGCGAGCTTGATGAAAAGACGTGCTGTATTATTGGGTGAAGATGAACCGGAAGAAAAAGATATTAGTTCGGTACCGCTTTCTATCCCCGCAAATATTGATGAAGCCGAAGATATTGAAAAGCGTGCAGCGCGAGAACTTCTAGCTCAAGTACAAAAAAACTCTTCTTCCGATCTAGGAATCAACTTAGTCTTACCTGTCGTTAAACCCGACGATTTACCATTGGAGGGAGCAATAGAGTCAACGCTAGGTGATTACGAACACATACCAGTGCAAGACTTTGGTAAAGCAATGCTCCGTGGAATGGGGTGGATAGACCCATTGCCAAAAACTATTAAAAAAGGATCGCTTCCTATAGATGATACTCCAATGGTAAGGCCTAAGGGTATGGGACTAGGTGCAGATAAAACTCTAAACAAAAAAACTCTTTTAGTTGCTCCTGAAGCAAACGAAGTTTTGGAAATCAAACGCAATGCTTTTGTTCGTATATTGGGAGGGAAATATAAAGATCTATATGGTCAAATTGAGGGTTTTGATGATTATGCGGGTAAAATAATTGTAAAATTGGCCATCGGAAGTACTAAAGAAGCATTCAACGAATTTCTTTGCCAAGCCGTATCAAGAAAAGAATATGCGCAGTATGCCAAATGCATAAGTAAGTCAATTATCAATCTGTTCTGAAAAATGCGATTCAAAATTAAAGTATACTTATTTTGCAGACTCCAGCAAATACGACGAATATAAAAAGAAAGAAGATGAACGTGGCCAAATCAAACTGGATAAGGACGATGAAGACCTAATAAGGAAAAACGAAAAGCAGTATTCTGTTGAGGATAAATATAAAGTAGAAAAATATATCAAAAAAGAAAAAGGGAGTAAAACGAAATCGCAGGAACATAGTAATCTTGTCAACTATGAATATGAACTGACTCCCTACAAGGAAGAGGTAAATAGCAGGAACACAAACAGAGGTCGGGTCGATGATGGCAGATATCATGGGGGGAAATATGAAGACAGAAGTCCAAGACGGAACAATCATAGAGTTGATGAAAAATACACACGACGGGAATATAGGAAAGACATAGAAGAAAACTGTCGGAAATCAAGATCTGAGATGTTTTCGAAAAGAGAAGGAAATAACCAAACTAAATATGATAGATCCCAGTGTAAAACTATTGCTGGTTCTTCAGATTCTGAAAGTGATTTTTATTCTTCCAAGCACAAAAAATCAAAAACATCTCATTCAAAGAAATCGAAAAAAAGTAAATCCAAATACAAGGATTCATCATCGGATACTGAAACTACTTCTTGTTCAACAGAATCTTCATCGGATAACAAACAGGAAAGATCAAAAAAATACCGAAAAAAAACGAAAAAAAGTAAGAAACAACGCGAACGTTCCCGTTCCCGTAGAAGAAAATAGTACCTATTGGTACTTCTGTATTTATGTTTTAAGAAATTAAATATATTTATTGTAAACATATAATTCAATATATTGAATTTTAATAAAAAAACCGAAATGTATGTAGCTCTTAAAGTTTACAATCTAAGCATTAATTACATTGGTAAAATGTTCTCAAATGCTTTCACCTAAGTTATTACATAAATTTTTTGGCTAAAGTTAATTTTTTAAACTCTGTATGTAAGTAAAACTCTTTCGGATCATTAACTTTTATGTTATTAGATTTATTTAAAGATTTCAGTGTTTTTTAAAGGATTTTTTAAGATTTATTTCTAAAATTATTTTGAAACGCTTTAGCGCAAAATAAAATTATTTTACCATTGATTGTATTTTTGTGTTTGTTTTCAATTATGTTAAGTGATAGATATTATGGCCTTACACTTTATTTTTAATGTTAAAAAATATTGAGATTTGGTTGATTTCTTTACGTATAAATAAATGATTTAATTGAAAGATTTGTTTTTAAGTTTTTATCTGGAACAAAAAGCAATGTTTAAAAAAAATGTTTAAACAATAGGGAACAAAAAAAAAAACTAAAGTAAAATGTTAAAATTACTTTTTTAACACTAAAAGCAACATACTTCACTACTTTCAAAATATAAAACTAAAGATTAAAATAGTAAAAATTAAAAAATGAGGAGCACTTAAGTGGTTTAATGTCTTGCGCTTTTAATAAATAGGTATATGAAATTGTATTTTGAATGTTTTTTGTGAATTAATTATATTAGAATTTCTTACGACAAAAATATGGGGTTTTTATTTTTTGTTGCTTTGGTCGAAGTTTTTCATTTCTTATATTCATTGTTTTTAAAATACATTTTAAATTTTTAAATATCCTAGAAAAAAAAATTAATTGTATGAGTGTTTTGTTTTTAATTACATGCTATACATATGTATTTAAGGATTATTCAGTTTTTATGTTGTTTCATTTAAAATGCTTATGATTTCTCTAAAATATATTTATTCCTGCTTTTTGGTAACCTCTCGTATTTTCTCCATTTTAGAGTTAAGCAGACAGCCAAAACGTTCCTTGAATTGTTTGATAACACCTTTATCCTGCACGCCAGGATATAAAGTAACTCCCAAGGTAAGTAAATACATTAAAAGGAGATTATTAAAAATCGCACCAATCCAGGCTAAAGTCAATAAAATCACACTCATGATAATAACAAACTGGAAAGAAAAACGTTTTTAGTTTAATCATAATATTTAAAATTTTTAACTATCTATAGTTCAGCATTATTAAGCAATTGGATTTATTCACTTTATTAGCTCCTAATATTTATAACTATCAAAAAATCAGTCAGCATGTCTCTAGTTTCCTAGCTGTCTATCAGTCCAATTATGAATATTCTCACGTAGAATATCAAATCACAAGATTCAAAATAAAGATTTCAACATATAACTAACATTTTCACAGCTATAAGTTTCAAAACATTACAAATACAACTTGAAAAAAAGAACTAGTATACTCATGCATATACATATAATTGGACTTGGTCTTCCTATGCATTGATATAAAATAATATAATAGATGCCTATAAGCTGTCCTCATAAGGCTTCTCCTTTTAAAGTAAACATTGAACGGATTCCGAAGATATTTGCAAACTTTCTGAACCAATTTTGTGAAGTGTATCATTTCAAAAAGGCACGGGTGAACGCAGAGAAATATTAATGTCTTCCTGAACCAACTTCAATGTTGTTGAAGCACGATTGAAAATATATTTTCACAAGACAATTTTGTTTAGTTTATTTCTATAGAAATATTTATCAAATTATACCTACCCATAGAATATCTTTTTCGAGATCTTAAAAAAAGTACTTTTATCCGTATTATGTATTCAGATGGTACCTACTCGCAGTTTTTGTGTAAAAAAGTTACTCTTAATCGGTATGTTACTTACCATTGTTGACTTCCTTTCCTTATTTGCGAACAGATATTCATACCAACCCATGATCAGAAGTTTAATATTACACAATTGGCTGACAATATGTTCAAACTGAGCTTCATGTTTACCCGACCATTGGTCAGCATTAAAAATAATTCGTGATATTGTGGGATAAAGATAATCAAATAATACACCCATAAAACCAGTTAAAGCCAAAAGTGTTATAATCGATAAATCCATAGCCCATAATGCTAGGAAAAACAATGAGACGCCGGCGAATAGAATGGCCGGATAGAAATTCTTTTCCCACACTAAAACGGCATCCATCAAAACAATTATATTGCGCCAAGGCTCTAAATCATGTTTCAATTTATTAAATGCGCGTTTCTATCAAAGAAAATAGAAAAAAAAAACAGGAAAAATTGAAGACTATTAAAAGTGTAAGGGTTGTTTAACACACATGCTTACATATTTGCCATGAATACACACATGCATGCTAGTGCAAATATGCATATGTATATACATATGCACAAGGTGCATAGTGGAAAATTATATGTCCTTTTTTCTATTTAACATTTTTTTTTACTTACTTGATCTACTTGAGACATTTTGGATTGAAGGTTAATTTCCAACAATTCTAATTTATTTTTTTTTATTGAATTTTACGTTTTTTGTGCAAAATATTGTCAAATTCTCCAAAGAAAATCAATGCAAGCGATGCAAAATTATTTGTGGTTTTTTTCCAGTGTTCTTCCTTTCCTCTCAATTTTTTAATGATGAGTGACGTTTTGTTGTTTTTTAACTATTTTGTTGTAATTTGCGTCATTTGTTATTCCATTAAAACAGGGTTGCTAAATGAAGTTGCCATATCATATTTAAAGAAACTAGTACGCAAAAGATTTTTCTGATAATTTTTTATTGATGTATAGTTAAGATGAGTGAGACATGGATGTCCATATAAATAGCAAAAATGTTATCTGTAGACGTTCGAATTTGGACAGAAATGAATGCACAAAAACAATTTTGTATTGAAAAAAAAACATTTGTTTTATAACAAATACAAATTTATTTAATAGCACTTTCTTGTAAGTAGGATATGAATATGAGAATAGCTTGCGTGCCGAGGAAAGACTATTCGTTGATTTAATATTTCAAAAATGGAACGATTATTGTATGTAGGTATTTCAATATTAACATTTCGGGTAGATTTTATAAAGGTGTAATGATTATGCGCGAAAACTCCAACATTGAATGTATACCGAACCATCTTCCTGAAAAATCACTCAACATTATTAATATTACCAACCGATGGTCTAGAATGTACCTACAAGACAGTAAAATTGATATACTCGTAAGCAAAGAAAAGTGATCTGCCATGTAAATGACTATAAGATTTCAACGTGTATATGCTATATGCGATAAGTGTTTTATGATTATCACATTACTCTGAAACATCTAGTCATCAGAATTAATTGGTTGGTTACCGATATTGATTATAGAATTATATTTGTGAATGATTCAAATACTAATTGCCGATTTATTACACAAGAAATAAAATTTTAAAATTTCGCGAACTTTTTACAACACTTTTTCCTTCGGCACATACTTATTTGCAGTTTCTCTATTTTTGTGCCCTAAGGTAACACCATACCTGATAAGCTCTGGATGCTATTGATGGAAACCAAAAATGAATTTAAAAATTATGGGGATGTAATTATAAATTATATGTGTACATATCTATATTTATTTATTTAGTAACTATACAGTAGCAAAGTAAATTTGCAAAGTATAGGATGCACAGCATGGGCGGGGTGAGAAAGACCATATGCCCAAGAAGGTATTAACAGTACGTTTGTAACGTCGCTGTGACTAATGCCTTCCCATAGGCATGGATAACACTGAAATACCTCCAAAAAACTGTAAACCAATACAGTTAGTTGAGACAAACCGTTAGCCAGTGCAAGTGGGACGCAAAACTCTCGAAGACCGAACAACAAAAACAACAAGCCTGACCGCTTTTCTATTGTAAATATGTTTGCAATTTAATATTTGTATATGCAATTTAATATTTGTATATTTAATACAAACCTGATGATCTTACTAACAAATAGTTATTCGCTTAATTAAAAAATACAGTTTGATTTTTTTTTACTTGTATACACATATATATTTAAATAATTTAAATCTATATTATTTTAATTCAATATTATCCGTTTTTAAAAAATACAAGAAAATGTACAGTGTAAAGTGTTTTATTTTTACGTTTGCTTTTAATATAAATCTTATATTAGTGTGTTCATTTATAACTAGTTTTACAAACTAATAAAATACGACATAAAAAAGATTGAAAGATTTATGTGTTTAACAAAAACCAAACTTTGGTAAGGTTGAAAAAACAGTTTATATAATGAACCAGAATTTGTTGATAACAAAGTTTAATTTTTTGAGAAATAATTTATGAAACTACAGAAGGAATTATTTTTTTTTTTTTAACAATATTATGTATTTATTTAAC
Organism: Thecocarcelia acutangulata; assembly: GCA_914767995.1. Lineage (NCBI taxonomy): Eukaryota > Metazoa > Arthropoda > Insecta > Diptera > Tachinidae > Thecocarcelia > Thecocarcelia acutangulata. The sequence continues at coordinate 28,506,074 of OU612094.1, read as the reverse complement.
GAAACAACCTATTCAGTAATTATGTTAATATGTAAAAAATACATATTATAAAGAAGTTTAAACAAATTCTAGACTTTTCTCAAATTATATTAAGTATGAGGTATAGTTAAAAAGTGGGAACTGAAATGTAAGGATTCTTTTTCTTCACTATCTTTATTAATAAAAACGAAAAAATGGGGCTACTAAATACGATAAAGAAAATCTAAGAAAATGGCGTTTGAATATGTGTAACTTCTTTTACAATACATCAAAAGCAAGCAAACAAATAAGAAATTTGAAAAAAGTTACATTTGGCCCCTTTAACTTTTGTGTTGTTTTCATGTGGTGTTTATGGGACACGATGCAGTGATACGTCTAGAAAATTTGTATGAAGTGTACTCAATATTTTTAGTATATTTCATACAAATTTTCTAAACGTATCACTCATTCGTGTTCCATAGCACAACGTAAATTAAAAGTTTGAAACAAATTCTATTAGCGATGTATTTTTTGTAGCAGTGAGTCGCAAGTATTTTATTACACATTCATAATTATTTGAATAATCTTTTAAATATCAATTATATTTCCCATTTCCAAAGCAAAAAAAAGTCTAAAAAAGATACTTTTTTAATTATTGCATAATAATAAACAATATCTTTTCCACTAAATGTTTTTACTGCTATTTTTTAAGTGAAGTGATAAAGGAATTGTTGGGAAATTTAAATTATATTTTGGTGAGTTAATGTAAGGGGTGTGTGTTTACGCAATCAAATAATATGGAAACAAATAAGTATTTATATTTACGTCTTTTCTTCCTTTTCTTTATTGTAACGTTCCAATTCTTTAAGGAATTGAGCCTTTGGTTTCATTACATTTGGTCGGTCGCCACGACAATTGGGGCAATACCATTTGCCTTTTGGTTTGAAAACCAAGGAGACACAAGAGAAATGGAACCATTCAATGGGGCACAAGTCATTATCGCAGAGAATCATTTCACCGAAAGATATCTGTGAATGTTAAAAAAACAATAAAAGTTATTGCTATATAAATAGAAAGTGAATGAAGATAATTACTCACTTGATTACAAACGCAGTAAGTAGGTTCATCAGGGTCGATCGGATCTGGTGGCGGGGTATCCTCTTTCGCGTTAGCTTGGGAGGAGGACTGAGCACCTCGGGCCTTTCGTTTCTTTTTCTTGCCAGTATTGTTGTTGCCAGCTCCGGTACCCGCAGCTGCACCACTACCAGCAGAGCCACCATTACCAGATCCAGAGCAACTTGCAGACGTACTGCCAGTACCACCAGTAGAACTGGCTTGATTTTGTCCGGTATTTTTTTTCTGCGCTCCCGCGTTTGTATAAGATTTTTGAGACATATTACGTTCTCCACTGTTGCTGCCGCCACCTTCATTGGCAGAATTCGACTCATTGCCACCTAACTCCATGTTACAAATTGTATCATTACGACGACGAGAACGTTTGCTACTCGAACGTTGATTTTCTAAACTGCCACCCAAGCCCAAATTTCCACTGCTGCCATTCGAACTGCCAGATATTAAATTATTTATGATACCAGAGCGTTCCGAAGTAGGTGTAGAGTTACCACCTCCACTAGCTGAGCTAACAACAGTATTGGAAACAGTGTATCCATTAGTATTACCCGTGCCTAATAATGTTCCTTCACCAGCTCTTGAAGGGCTTTGCGTTCTGGATTGTTTTTGTGGCGTCGGTGCGCCGCTGTCTTCAGTTTGCATTTGCATATCATCCTTTTCCTCTTTTATATCAAGATTCTTTTGATCCGTATCCAGTTGGCGAGTTTTGTGATCAATCAATTCTTGCAATTGTGTCACAATTTGCATTTTTTCATCGCCTAACTCCTGAGCTTGTATCAAACTTTGTTGCATACGCGTTACTGAACGGGCTCTTCTTCCCGAATTCTGTTCACTACAATTCTGCAGAGATCTCCACAAATCGTAATAATGGTCTACATCACGCAGGAGATCTTAAGAATTTAATACAGACAAGATAATTAATGCCATTAAATAACCTCAAAAAATTAAATTATTTACCAACAAATTGGCATTTTGTCTACCTTTTCGTACTTACTTCGATATTGGACATCAATATCCCGTATACGCGAAAGATGTCGTTGTACATCATCTGGCAGATTTTCTACCGAATCAATATAATTATCCACATATGTGGCCGAGTACAAGGCTTCATCCATTTTCTTTTATTTTTTCAACCAGTATTGCAATTACCTCTGTTTGATAACGAGTCCTCGTATATAACTAATTTTACAAAAATTAATTGCGCGTCTTTTGTACATCTAACACCATTTGCTGTTATCGTTTCTATTACAGTTTTCTTCGCTTGTGCTTGTGTAGCTTTTTATTGAAATTGTATTTTGTAAATTTTTGCTAGTGTTGTATAAACTCTAAATATACATAATTACTTAAATGTTGTTGTATTTGTTCACCCCTCTTCGTTTTGCTACTGGGAAAGTTGTTCGCAAACAAAAACACTGTACTTTTTAGCTAATTGAAATTCATCAACATGGCGATTTGATTTTACACATTAAAAGAAATGTTCATTTATAATGTCAAGTTTAGCTTATATCGCAGGAAAAATCAATTAAATAGTGCATTTTTACGCGTAAAATGCTCAATTATTTATCAAAATATTTACTTATTGAGTAACGAGTTGTTATTTGCTTGCACGAATACCCTTTTCGATTTGGCATCTGAGGTTGCCATGTAATGCTGGTGTTGTTAAAGCTACCATACTAATAAATTCAAGAATGGGTTTAGGGATAACTTAATGTAGTATGATTGATGTAAATATATGTTTATGTCATGGTCTGTGTACGGATATGTACATTTTATTCGAGAACAAAATTTTTATTGTTAGTTTTGTTGTAAATGTATGCGAATGAACATGATCGTTATCTGCCAACTGGGATTATATCAATTCCTAGTTTATATCAAGATGAATTTATAACAACTAAACTTGCTATTAAAATAACAAAATTCAACTAAAGGGCCAAATAAACTACGCAAACTTTTTGCCAAACGTGCGCTTTCCACTTGCACCCAAACCATACAAATTAATCACTTTTTCTTTATTTTCAATGAGAGTAGACGGCCATTGTGTTGCGGCAATTTGCTCCCCATATGAAGTTTGCAAGATACAAATTGTTTAATAAATTGTTTTGCCCTCTATTCCTCGATATTCTGTTTTTTAATCTTAATTTTTTTAATTTATACAATAAAAATAAACTTTTACGCCATTTTAAGCATTATTACATAAAAAAAACACCTCACTTTGCAAAAATTGGAATAAAATGGCAAAATTTACACACATTCACAATGTTTGTACGAAAATCAAACATGTTTGATTTTCGTGAAAACATGCTTTAAATATTTGTACAAACAACCAAACACCCCCATAAACGAACAAAAATGTTTGCACTAACCTAAGTCTCTAATTATGTACTTCGCTTTCCTAAAATCACTGTGAAATGTAAAATTCTGAAATTAAATGGTGAGATCCAACTGCAACTGAAATACAAAATAATCGAGAACTTCACCTGCTATAATCACTCCTTGGCTTTCAATTTGTTTGTACATATATGAATAGGCTAACTGCAGTAATTGTTAGCGAGTGTCATGTCGAACTGATTGATACTAGACGAAGTTGACAGCTCATGTGATAATTTTTTGTTTTACTTCCATTCCCATACTTTTCTTGTGCTGTCACCGATACTACTCGTATTTCACACTTTTCACTAATTCGTCGTTTTACTTTGCAATGTAATTTTTTCTTTAAATTAAATACAGAAAAGCAAGCGGTTTAAATATTAAAAAAAGCACATAAAAAAAGTATTTTAGTGCTAAGAGTTGTAAATTAAATCGTGGTATGTACATACATATGTATATTAAATTACTGCTGTATATGTTAGTGCATGTGCATAAACAATATAAATTGTTGGAATAAAATTAAAAAAAAAAAAAAAATTAAGTAAAAAACAATAAATAATAGAAAAACACTAAAATTGCAATGTATTAACATAAAAGTTTAATAAATTTATGTACATGAAACAGCATTTTATGCAATTTGAAATGAACTAATTGCTCAAGAAGATTGACTAAAAAACTGTTTCAGTGTTTTCAGATATAGCAATAATATATAATATAAAATAAAAGCAAATTGCAAAACAAAGTTCAAATACTTAATTTAGCTTGTCAATTTTTGAGTAAAAAAAACATTTTTTTCACTACTATGAAAAAGCGGATACAAATGGTCGATGTTTACTTTTCAAATAAATAAAAATTATAAAAAAATAGGACATATATGCGTGTACTCCACTAATTAGAAATCTGACTTTTAACACATACCATGTTTTGACACATACAAAATAACATACACATAAAAATCAGACTTTCAAAGGTGTGTTTTAACAGGATGTCTTAACAGGCGTTCAAATATAAAAACTATTTAAGTTCTTCTAAATTCTTCCAGCTAAAGATCGTTGTTATGTTGTTTTTATAGAATTTTAAATGTTTTATATTTTTATTTTTATTAGAAGAAATTAATATAAACTAAATCAATATATGTATTGTCTTTAAAATCTTTCTTTCAAATGAAATAGTATAATAATAACAATGGTTTAACAAAATTATATTGTGACGCTCCTTAGAAATTTTACCTAGCCCGTGTTAAGATCTCGGGATATATACACCTGACTGTTTGTTAAATGATTTTGCTTTTCTGCTAGTGTTTTCGCCAAGGCGAATTCATTACTAGGTGAACTTAACAGCACAGGTGATTATTTTTTTTCTCGCATTTTTTCCAATGAGACTGTCAAATTTTTTTTCTTTTGTTTACAAACTTTTTTGCGCTATTTAAATCTGAAGATTTTTTTACATGATTTAGTGCAATTCCTAGAAGTTTATGTGAATTTGAAAGTGAAAAACTAATATAATCTGTGATTTTAATTACAAATAATTATAAAAGTTTATATATAACGTTTATATAAAATTTTTTCCCAGCTGAACAATCTTAGGCGAATTTAGATTTTGACATTCACCAAGGCGAATTCATTATTAGGTGGATGCATCGACGAATTCAGGCGAATTCGTTTAATATGGTGGCACTTTCTCTGTCAAGTTTTGTTTAACTTTTCGGCGCCATTTAAAATTTTGTACATGTTCTTTATCAACTACTTTTGACAGCTTAAGTGTGAATTCGCCTTTTTACACAAACAAAATACCTGTTGTTTTTTTTATTGTTGTATTGAAGCGGCTACCTTGTTTTTTCTATCATGACATTCACGATACGTTTTACAATAACAAAATACATAGTACTGAATTCGCATTTCCGCTTGCATTCACCTGTATAAATTCGCCTTGTTTTCATGTAGACTGTATAATTTGTATTGTGTATTATTCAAATTTAAATAGTTTTGTTGTTAATAAAAGAACATAATATATTCAATGTAAATTGAAGTACTATATTCCAGTTATATTCTCACAAGCTTTTAAATTATTATAAATAATTCTAAACTAGGCAAGTTCCTACTTACAACCTATTGGCATCACTGTAAAATAGCTCCATGCTATTTTTCGATAAATTTTATACAACTCTACTCTCAGCTATTGCTGAATTGACATCGCTTAATTATGGAACAAGTACTCGTAGTAATGATTACTTAAAAGGCACGTGCCATCACTAAAATGCGATTTAAAGCGGCATAAACACTTTGAAAAAACGCATTATTTCGCAAACTTCTGTCGTGTTAAGTTGTGTTTGGCCGTAAATTTTACGATTTATTTCAGCGAAAATATAAAATTACTTTTGTGTCGTGTTTTTATCGAGTTCTATACTAATACAATAGTGTTCAAATACAAAGCAAAGATTTTGACCCGGTACATTAAATTTAAATAGTATCAATAATTTAACTGCAACAGTTTTTTAACTGCTTCGAAAAAGAAACTGCATTTATAAGTGTATTTACTTTAATTAATATAAATAAACTAAAAACGCGTGTTCTTAGTTAAATCGTCTGATACTTTTGTAGAAAAAAAAACGAGAAACAAAATGATGAGCTTCGAAGGAATTGATGACAGTCAAAAACCCTCTAGCAAGTAAGTTAAAAACAAGAATGTTAAAATTGTATATTCAAAGCATTGCTTTGAACAAATAAAATCTTTTAGGATCAATATTTGATATCTGAAACACATCCTCCATTTTTAATTGATCCTCATAAGTGTTGCTAAATAGTTGTTTTTCTTTATAGCCATAACTGATCAAAAGAGTAAAAAATAAACTTCAAGCTTTGCAGAAATCATGTGTTATCGCTTTATTTGCAGCATGGACCCTTTTTCATTTTTCTACTTCTACTGCAAAGGGACATAACTACTGGCAATACTTTTATACAGTGAAAACCGCTAATTTGTTGGAAATGGGTTCTTATACCTATTAGGAAAATATTTCTTTTAATTTATTGAATTTTTGTTGAACTTTATAATTTTTGTGAATTAGACTTTTGGTTTTTGTATATTTGTACATAGGGTTTTAGTTCAAGTTTTTCTATTTCTAGTTATTGTTTTTTTTTTTTCTTAAGAAGGATTTTTTTTACAATAAAAATTTGCTGTGATCAATACTTTTTGATTGAAGAAGATACAACTAGCTGTTTTGCAGTCGCTACACTACTCATCAGCACCCATTATTTTAATTCGTGTTTATTTAACAAAAGGCAATGCGAGACAGATGTTTTGATGCAGACGCGAAAGCTCAACTGCACTTGACTAAAATAGTCCATTACATGATATCCAACTGCGAACCACAACTATGTACCTACATAATTTATTTTGTATGTATATAAAAAAAATTTTCATGAAATTTTTACTTAACCGTGAGCAGAAATTCAAATAGTACCCTACCTATTATGAAAAAGTTACTTTTCATAAAAATAGAACCAACCGATAACGGAATATCTGCACCTATCATGGTCACTCTTCCGTTTGTTGCTTTTAAAGTTTCCAATACATACATAGGTACGAGTATCTATGTACATATCAGCATATTTATTTTTGCCAATGAACTAATTTCCTTGCTTACATGTATGGTACTCAAATTTGGGCTTAAGCACAAGGCCGCCACAAGCAAAAAAAAAATTTTTTTTTAATAACTAAAAAGGAGTTAATGATAATGAGTAAGACCTTTCAAGAATATGCAAAGCAGAGAGGTTTTCATTATAGGGACAATATTGATCCGCAATTTTGCTGGTAATTTCCGGTGGCTTTTGCACGTATCTAACAAGTGTATAGAACACGACCAAGCTGTCTCGCGGCAAGCCAATCCATAGTCGGGTACGAAAAGATTTGGATTTGTGAAATGTAATTCTTGCAAATATGCCAAACAAAACAATTTGCTTGCATTTTTTTCATATAAATTTTTTTTTTTAATTCAATATACATAGGTACTGACTGCAAATCTATTCAAAATTTATTAACTCTTCTAATGCTCGTTGTTGCCACTTTAAAATTTTTTTTTTTGAACTTATTCAATTACCGTGTTATGTTATTTTTAATGTGAAAATAAATTTCTTCATTTTATGATTTAAATTGATAAATTACAATACTTTTAGATTAAAACCAACCAAATTTGTTTCATAATGTATATTTACATATGTATATTAAAGTGTCAGCCCTGCCTATGAATAAAAATCTCAGTTAATTTATTTTTTAAATTTTAACCGAAAGTTATGTTCTCTTTGAGAATAGGCATGTATGTATATATACATACATATATGAATACTCACTAAACTTTTTCGTTTTTATTTTTCTTCATTTCTAGCTTTTGCCGTTTTTTTAAGCTTATGCTCATTAACCGAATTTAATAATGTTGTTGAAGGAGATTAATTTTGGCATAAATAAATCTGTGTATATACAACAGTGTTGCCGGAAACGCATATTTATTGCACAAAATTGGAGAAATTACACAAAAGAGAAATTTTTACCATTTTAACAATATGAAAATTGAAAAAGAAAATGTTAGGTATATAAAATATCAAGGATTGGTATAAAAAGGTTAACAAGACAATGTAAAAATTGTAATACTTTCACACGTGAACATTTTTTAGTAAACTCAAAAAGGGAAATTTTATTTAAAATTTTTACAAACAAGAAATTTTTATAAAAACTGATGTAAACTAACCATTTTACTTTTTGTTAATTATGCAAATAGAATAAAAATAATGTTTTAACAACAGAGTTTTCGACCTAAATAAAAATTTATTATAATACAGAAAACAGAATTTAACATTTGAGTGTCATGTGATAGACTTATTTACGGAATAATGCATTGGAGAAAACGATTCCACGCCTTTGCACGTACAAATGTACATATAATGACACGCCTGTGTCACAGAAATTGATTTCGATCGAAATCAACTTCAATTCCGAAACAGCTTCTCAGAAAATTAAAATCGTTAAATATTCTTGAGATGAAATCACTTTATTTTTGCGATCGAATTAGAAGTTTATATATGCAATAGCATTAGAACAAGTACAAAACATTTCTATTCCCATAAAGTAATCTATTTTTTGAACTATGAAACAAAATTTATTGATAATTTTTATTATTTCCAAAAATTTTTTATGTTTGATGTAAAAAAACATGAGCAACAAAAACTTTAATCAGGTGCTGCTTGAAAGTGGATCTGATACATCCCTTGAACTCCTTCGCCACAATATTTCGATGGATTGTTCCCGTCTTTGCGCGTTTAACACTGCAACAACTAAAATTCTAGGCAATTTGCTTAAATTTTTTACATTTTGTTGAAATTAGTTCGAACAAAATTTTGCGCTTTCGCACTTTATTGTTTTAAACCTATGTTTTTGTTTTGATTTACACATTATTACCACATTTAATGAAAAATATTGCCGCACTTACCATAAAAATACCAAAGATTAACTTTGTCAGAATGAAGTAAATCGATCAAAGTCTGAAGAAGGCAAAACGAAATCGATCGAAATGAAACTTCGTAATCAAAACCATTCCGAATAATTTCTGTGACAGGCTTGATATACTCACTCGCTTGTAGAAATTTTCCGTGACTGGTTTGCAAAAATGTGGCTGAATTTCGTTGATACGAAAAGGTATGGATTAGATTTTCATAGGAAAATCTTGACTTTTCAGATAGAAAATCTTAAATTGTGCTTTTTTAATTTTTTTTTTTATTGCAAAGATATGATTTATTCTGAAGTACCAGAGAACAACAAAATTCGACTCAATAAAGGTGCAAATTTACAACAATACAATAAAAACAGGCATGCGGTAAGCCAGGCTTGTCAAAAATATTTTTAAACAAAATAGAACACACAATTTGAAATTTTGTTAGGTGACTTTGTTGTTTTTTTTTTTTTTTACAAAAGCAGTGTTTCTGAGACAACAGACGACATGTAACCATTTTACATTGAGGAAAAAGACATCTACATTGTTAAATATATGTTGTGTGTTATCTTTAGATTATGTAAAAAATGTAGGTATGTACGAGTGCGAATTTCTAATATAAGTTTCAGAGACACAAAAACTTTTGTGTTTATCTAAAGTCTTGTAAACATATGTTGGTGTCAGAGCAGGAAAATAACTTCACAAAATGTGTAAAGTGTTAAAAGACGGACTTTTAATTGATCTTAGCTGTCAATATTTTTTATTGCTATTCAATATTCTACTGTATAATACCATGAAATTTGCCAAATAGGCTTTGTATTATACCTATATTATTGAATGAATAAATAAATAAATATATTGTCTTAAAAATTTTGTAAAAAACTACGGAGGGAAATATGATTTACACAAAAAAATTTCTAAAACAATAATCCGAATATGTGTATTTTGCCTCAGTTTTGGTTAACTGTACAGTATTCGGTAACGCTGGCATACAAGTACACATAACCAAACGATTGTATGTATGTATGTAGATACATAATAAGCACACAAGATAGGCACATACACTTACCCGTATATGTATGTAAGTAACTATACAACAAGATCATTAAGTTTAAAAGAGTGTTTTCTTTCACATGTCAAGCATTTATTAGCCATCGTTGTACATACATACAGAAAATGGTTTCGTTGGTTTAATAGTTGAAAAAGAATTTTTCTTTGAATTTCTTAAATGACTCATAAATATTGTATTTACAAATTTTATCTTGTATGTATGTATGTATGTATGTATGTATGTTTTTAATTAGAGTTTTAAAAGAAAAAATATCCAGCATATAAATATAAGCATATAACATGTATATATAGGTATATACATAAGTACATATATCTTTTTGTATGTGCATCATTCATTTGTGTTCACTTTATTTCATAAACTTTCGCCTTCTATGGCTTTTTGTGCAAATTCTTGTTATTATTTGTCATGGTGTCTTTGAACTTTTTTAGTGTAACAATTTTTTTTTTTCGTTGGTTCATCGTTGTTCTTTACTTTGCTTCGTTGTTTAAATTTATTTGTGATGGTTATTCAGTTTGGGTTGCTGGGCGCGATTCATTCTTTTTGCTGTTTATTTTTTATTCATACATACATACTATGAACATACATAAATATGTACATACATAACCATATAAACAACTGTTTTGCAGTGGCTCTTGTCAGTTTTTAATCATGTCTGCACAGCTACAACAAACAATAATAAAAACAACAAAACTATCTACATATGCACATGAACACATAAATATTTAGCCGGTTTTATTCCTGTTCTTATTTTTGTTGCAATCGAATGTGCAAAATTTTATACAAGGCCGGAAACTTTGTTGCTATTATTTATATTAACGCAAATATCGAATTAATATTAAACTGAATAGGTACTTCCAGAAGAATAACAACAACACGAACCCAGTAGCGCACAAATGCACTTACATACCCAGCAGACAAATTAGATCATATGAGTTCCTACATCTAAATTTTAATAGAATGAATTTCCTAAACTTCGACCCAATTCGTAGAATTTTTTCGGATAGTAATAAATTTTATTATCTTGTAGAGTTATCTGATCATGTTAATATTTCTAAGGCAATACTTTTATACTATTTAAATTCAAATGATTATATGTATAGTTGTTTATAATTGTTTTAACGAGTCGAATTATGTATGTATTTATTTTTGTTTTTTCTCAGCTGAAATATTTTATAGCTGTATTTATGTACATTAGGGGTAGTGTACGATGTTTGGATTCGCTGGAACCACTTATTTTGTGGGGTTTGGTAAAAGAAAAAGAAATGCGAGAGCCAAAGTATTAGGACGCTAGGATGGGTGTAAATGGCTTCGCATCGTTGTCAAAAGTAGGGCAAGACGGCAGAAAATCTACAAAAAGCTCATATAACTGTCTCTGAGTCGCACTAATATTTCTCCCTCTACATTTCTTGTGAACATACATAGCTATCTAATTAACTACTTACGGCCTTATGTATAATAAAAAACCTTGTGCTAACTAACTAGCTGTTATTTTCCCCTATGGGAATTTGCACACAAAAAACTTAACAGCTAGTTAGTTAGCATAAGGATTTTGATTATACATAAGGCCGTTATTGTTTAAAACTATTCAATAAAAAAAATATTTTTATGGGAACCATCCTAATGATTGAAGATAAAAGCTTGGTCATGATATAAAAAATACATTCTCTCAATTTTTCTTAATAATCACTATCTGACAAGTATAAGGAATATGACCATAGCTGCCCGATTTAATATTTTAATATAGCTAACAAAACGACCACAGATCAGTTTATAACTTCTTCTAGTGCACAATGCAATTACAAATTTCGGAAAAATCAATTCTAGGAGTATATCCAGGCTTCTTGCATTAAATGAATAAATAAAATAAAATATGTTCTTATTTCATAGTGTGACAACTTCTTTTTATATTTCTCTCTAATTAATATGTGTAATTGTTTGAGCTTAAGGTCTCTTTCGGAATTTTTAGTTTTTTTGGTTTTTAGTTATCTGGCAATATTTCGCTTTCCTTTGGATAGCTTCTTTGGCCTGAAGAAGCTATCCAGATAAGTAAAAATAAAAAAAAACAGAAAATTCCGAAAGAGACCTTAAGCTCAAACAATTACACATATTAAGAAAGAAAAAACGGTCGAAATAAAGAAATAATAAGCATATTTCTCTCTAATAATAAACTTTAAAAATCCTTTATTAAAAATAATAAAAAGAGAATGCAACTACCTTGTATATTTTACATCATGAGCTAAAGGCCCAATCAGACTATTATACAAGTATAAATACTTTCATTCGATTTTGTGAGTTAAAAGTCTAAACACATTTCTTAAGACTGCCAAAAAATCTAACGTAAATTAGATTTTACATTCACACCATCACACTTGATATAAACCAACGTAGATGTGCCATCATAAAACTTTTCACGGAGGCAGGTGCGCTATTCATCGTAGACGATAGACGTGCCGACGCGTGAAATTCCTCAACAGTTAAAATAGTAATTATGTACAGCACATCCAAATTCAATAGCACAAACATATTTTATGTTCTAAATATAGCATGAGCAAAATACATTTATAAATGACAGCTAAATTCCAAATTTCGAGCGTTTTTATAACGATAAAAAATACTATCAGTGACGGCACCCCATCGGCTACGAAATAGCCGGCTACTCAATTTTAAATTAGCTGGTTTGCTAAAAAACACAACCCTGATCCAATGTAAAGTATTATCGTTTTGAAAAGTTTCAAAAAACAACAAAGTCGTATAGGATGTCAAATTTTTATCGTATTATTTTTCGTATGTATAACGGATTACATTCAGACTATCAGACTAGCACGTATTATTTGAATTTTTGACAAGTATTAATACAAAGTATAATAGTCTGAACTGGGCTTAAGTATGTTCTACAAAAATGCTGAGTTGCAAAAATATTGGAAGTCTATCATATACTTGGCATTTTTAGGAGCTCTCTAGGGCCGTTTAGGGATGTTGACACTGAAATGTTAAAAACTAATATAGGAGCCTCCCGTAAGGAGGAGGGCACAACGTAAACAATTGCCTCTTGTTTTCCGATGTAACCGGCAAAATGACAACTATGCAAAAAAAAAATGTAAACGTAAAAATCTTTTGTTTTATATGTAACTATTAAAAATTGTAGTTACTATAGAATTTTAAGTTGGCTTAACAACATGTTTTCACTTTTAATTGAAATTTGAATATGTAAACGATTTTGAATAATAGTTCGTTAAGTATTCAACAGTTGCTTAAGTATTTCTTACCAGTTGTTCTTTCTGAAAAAAGAGAAGAAATGCTTTATAATTATAGCATACCCACATAGTCAAAACTACATTTACATATGTATGTAAAGTTATTCATATGCATTTTGTACATTAAGGCGGATCAATTTTCTAATATAATAAAATTAATTTATGTGTTTCTGTATATATAAATTACAGCGAAACTATTTGTTCCAATTGCTAAAATTCCTATCTACCCAAAGAAAACTTGCGAATATGTTGCACTTACCTAACAACATACTCTGTAATATCCTACTATTTACCATCTGCATTATTTGGAAGCAGTCAGGTAATGATTTGATTTACAAGTTGTTTTTGGCAAAAATGCATAAATTATCTTTAGAATGAAAATTTAATAAAAAGTCGTATAAAAATATGACTTTGATTTTTGGATTTATTTAATAAAACTTTTTAAATTTTATTTTAAGTTTTTTATCGAGAAAAACTGCAGTCATTTCCATAGTTTTTATCGATAACGGCTTCAATAATGTGGTGTTTATGGGACGCAAATATACTCAATATTTTGAGAATATTTCATTTCATTTATTTACAAAAATATGCAATACAAAGCCTCAAGGGCCAATATAATTATATTACATCACAGCAGCATAGCCTGAGTATACAAAAATGTTTAAAGCAAAAATAAAAAATAATATATTATATGAAGAATACCGCTCCCCAGCTGAAAAACTAAGAAAAACAACAATAGCGCGGAATGAATACGTCCAAATCAGTGGGATAACCAAAGAGAGAATATGAAGGCTAAAAGCAAAGTATTTCAAAGCATAGATGAAAACATTAAAATTTCATGCGAAACACGTTATTAGAATGAGAGAATATGCGCAGGGGAAAAGGTAATATATTCCACCATCTAGCTATCCTAACTACAAAAGATTTATCAAAAAAAGAGAAAGAAATCCACGGTATAAGTAGCTGAGGATTCCTAGAAGAGCGCACTATTCTAGACGTTTCACTCATTCATGCCCCATAAACGCCACATGCATAAATAAGTATTTATTTTCGACTTGTTAATTAAGTATTTATATAGGCACTGTTACAGTATCATAAACGATCGTGCAATCTACTAAATAAAGCATGTGTGCTGAAAAAGTACTAAAAATGCAACCGTGCTTCAGAGTTTTTGACAAATCGTGCGATTTGAACAATTTTATGAAACTTCAAAACATTATGGTTTGTGCGCGATCAGTGTGGTATATATGGTGAAAAATATGAGAAGATTGTGGGTGCCTGGAGAAAAAATTTAAGTAATTTAAAATTATTATGTTAATAAAAGTTTTTAATTATTTTATTGCGTATATAAATTACTGCAATTATATTTGTATAATAGTGTGGCCTACAACGCCATTTTGAAGCGATATGCACTTATTGATACAAACTGTATGTAATAGTTATACCATACATATGTTGCAAAATAGCTTTCGTATTTAAAAACCGGGATACCTTAATGTTATACACACATTTCATGTTTGTTCCTACTCGCTTTATTTTTTTAAACAAAACCCCACAAAATTTATTAATAAATAATGAAAATTTGCTTGAGCTGCTTGCTACTTCGTTCTCCAGTTTTGCTTCAACTTGTTCCAACTTGTGTCAACAAGACAATATTAATTCTTTGTCTCCTTCAAAATATCTTTCCTTTATGACTCAACCATAATGTTTATTTCAACCTCCCCACAAGTTTTTAATGATTATACAGTAAGTGGATAAAATAATTTGTCAAATCATTCATTATTTTTTCTCCGGTTGTTTATTTTGTTTTGTAATTATACAAAATAAGCAGTAAATGCTATAATTTTGTGTTTACATTCGGCGGTTTCTAACACGGATGAGTTTTATGATAATAGTCTATTTACACCAAAGCGAAATCTGCTCATTCGAGATTTCAAACCAAATCTAGTAGATTTTGCGAAGATTTCCCATACAAAATGAAATCTACTTTATGAGTAGATTTCGAAGAAATCTCCTGAAATCTACTAGTAACAAGCGATGCAACTGTGATTTGGTTCAAAAAGTAAATGCTATAATTTTGTGTTTACATTCGGCGGTTTCTAACACGGATGAGTTTTATGATAATAGTCTATTTACACCAAAGCGAAATCTTCTCATTCGAGATTTCAAACCAAATCTAGTAGATTTTGCGAAGATTTCCCATACAAAATGAAATCTACTTTATGAGTAGATTTCGAAGAAATCTCCTGAAATCTACTAGTAACAAGCGATGCAACTGTGATTTGGTTCAAAAAAAAAAATACTATGCTGCGACAAAACTATACACTTAAATGTGGTGTATTCAGTCTCTCGTCAATAAAGATATACACTTTATTATGGTGTATTCAGTCTCTGATAAAATTGTTATGTCAAACCCGCATGCATAAATTATTTTTGTGAAATCTTGCTAGGTGGCAAAAAACGATAGTGTAAACGGTATAGATTTCGTTCTAGACTTCAAATCTACTAGGTTTTAAGTTGGTGTAAAAGCGCTATAATACTTAAATATTCCCATGGCATGGACTACGTTTTTAGGGCCATTTTTGCAACTTAACGATAAAGTTCTTGATGGTTAACCTTAACATTAATTAACGTGAACGATAAAGTCACCATTAAATTTTTCCCACTTTTACAACTAAAGTTACAACATTTTCAGCAGAAAATATGGCAGCTTCAAATGCCATATAAAGTAACTTTGAAATTTACCATGAGGATAAACCTGCTGTTAAGTTATCAGTAACTTTTCAGGTTAATGTTAACTTGTAATAACCAAAAAAAAAAAAAAACTATCTGTAGGATAAAATCATAAAGTTACCCATTCGTCAGCTGTAATAATGGCCCTTATAAGTATATTCTTACTTTTAAAATTTTTAGTGATATGGGTAAGCCTCGTTTTCTTTTTATTTTCAAAGGGAGAATAACTGTCGGTAATGCAACTCAAAATACTACAGGAGGCTCCAATTTTAGACGGCTAATATGCAAAGACTTCATCTTGCTGCAAAACAATACATACACAAATTCACGCAGCAAACCCAATAAAGTTTTATTTTAATAGGGATAATATAACATAAAGTGGTTCACTTGGAGGTCATACATATCCTCCACAAAACATGAGTGAACATTTTTGACAATATCATGTTGTCAATTACCATAGATATAGTACTATACAGAGCTAAATTTATAAATAATTAAATATATAGAAAATTCTATAGACAAATTTAAAGTATTATAGATACTACACAATAAATAAATAAAAAAAATATATATCTGTTTCAGATATTTCACATAAGTATCTCTATTTTTGAAGCTTGCGTTATAAATACATTTCAACCACTTTTTTTTTAAATTCCATAAGTAAGGTTAATTATTTATAGGAACTTTTAATATATAACAAGCAGAGAGCAAAGCCGATCGGCTATTAGTCGCGGCCGTAGCCGATTGTTTTTCTTGTGTGGTAGCCGCCGCCAATTTAAACGGCTGATTTCGGCTAACAATTATTTTCCGCAGTTCCAAATGATTACAACGACAATTTGTAGAAACAAATACAGGGTGACTGATGAAAGCTGCTACCAAAAAAAAAAAACCTAATAACTTATTTTCTGTGTAACTAACCTGTACCATTTTTGTTTTGTTTTATAGATTGATCTTTAAATTTAACTAGAATGGAGAATTGGGACAATGAAACAAAAATTTGTATAGTGAAATGCTTTCATGCTTTAGAGTCCGTTGTTTCCGTTCAAATATAGGCGCACGTTTGGAGAATTCAATTCGGATGCAGGAAACTATCGCTGCTGTAGCTGCTGCTATACAATCCAATCCTATAGTTGCGACAAGGAGCTTATCTGCTCAAATGGGAGTCAGTAGACAGTCACTGCAGACAATTTTGCACCAAGATTTTATCTTATTTCCATGTAAGATTCAATTAACAACCAAAATGGACAATAGAGAATTCCTGACTCGCTTGAAATTTTGTGAGATCATTCAAATGGTGTTAGAACATGAAAACGTCTTGAACTGCATTTTTATGTCTGACTGGTCACATTTTGATTTAAACGGTAATATTAACAGACAAAATTGTCGAATATGGAGTAATTCTAACCACAGTTACTAAATCAGATGGACTAACATCCACTTCGCATCACAGTGTGTTGTGCAGTTTCTTCAAGGTTCATTGTCGGGCCTTACTTTTTCGAAGCAAACAGTCTCAATGGAGACCATTACTTAAAGATGTTGAAAGAGTTTGTAGCCATTAAAAACTCTTATGATAAATCATACTATTGTTGTGCTCAACCATACTATGTAACATCCAACCATATATGTATATATATTTATTTATTTATTCAATTGAAGTAATACAAAGCCTTAAGGCCAAATCATATAAACATATGTATATTACTTAGTCTATATAATGCCTCAGGATACCAAAAAAATATAGATATAAAAGTTAGATATATGGTTATAATAACATTTAAAATTGTAATCGCAGATGAAATGCTAATAAATGGTTTTGTTTTATTGCATCTAATAAATACTTCAAGATCACGAAAATAAGAAATTGTTGCTTTATATGCATGCAGCCCATATTATTTCTTTTTTTTATTAATTATTTCATTACATTAAAATATGTCATATTCTATCTCCTTGTTTTAATCATTTCATATGTAATTATAACAAAAATATTGTTATATTACAATAAAGCTATTTATGACGTTATTATGATTATGAATGATTACTTATTGACAATTAAAGTTGGTTGGTATAATAATATGGTTGCGTACGACAGTAATATGGTAACTTCAATTAGTACAATGTTGACACAGAATATAGTTATAAAATTTGTTTTAACCAAACACTAGTGAGTCATGTCAATGGTGATTTATATATAAAAATATAATATGGGCATAAATCATGTAATTTAATAATAGTACGTTGCCCTCGAGTCAAACATATATTGTTTTTTCTACGTGCAGCCAGCAAAACAGAGTTATTGTGTTGTCCTACTTACGTATGTCTTTTTGAGGTTATAGAATTCTTTGTTTACGAATGAAATAAAAGATCAAAGCGAAGGCAAAATGAAAGAGATAAATATCATTTTACATTATTCTCGAGTTTGTTTCATCTCTGTTTACTTTGTGCTAGCAGCTACCCCTTAAACAGAACATAATATAGAATAGAATATAGAACAACTGAAATCCCATTTTTCCCTTTCCTAAAAGACAGATCTCAATTAATTTATAAAATACTCGTTATGTAATTTATATATGTATATTTGATATACATGGTCTGATCAAAAAATAACCGTCATTTTCAAATCTCGTAAGATTTGCTTAAAACCGGTTATAACTGTTGACGAATCATGGGTGTATGGCTATGTCATTGAAACCAAAACCCAATCATCCCAATGAAAGCGTCCAGAAGAGCCAAGACCGAAAAAAGCCCGTCAAGTTCAGCAAAATGTCAAGGTTTTGCTCACTGTTTTCTTCGACTGCAATGGCGTAATGTATCATAAATTCTTGCCACAAGGTTATACGGTCAATAAGGAATACTACCTTGAAGTTATGCGCCGTTTGAGCGAAGTAATTCGTAAGAA
Organism: Thecocarcelia acutangulata; assembly: GCA_914767995.1. Lineage (NCBI taxonomy): Eukaryota > Metazoa > Arthropoda > Insecta > Diptera > Tachinidae > Thecocarcelia > Thecocarcelia acutangulata. The sequence continues at coordinate 28,487,184 of OU612094.1, read as the reverse complement.
ACGCACATAATTGTGGAAAAAACCATCATGGATTTTGCACCATGATGACCCATCAGCTCACACATCGATCCTCGTGCGTGAGTTTTTGGTCAAAAACAAAAGTGTTATCATGCCTCAACCACCGTATTGGACCCCGCTCACTTTTACTTCTTCCCAAAACTGAAGACACTGAGCAAGGAAAGCGTTTTGCTACGATCGAGGAGATAAAAGATAAATCGAAACAGAAGCTGCAGGCGATATCAAAAAGCGCTTTTTTGAACTGTTTCGAGGATTGGAAAAAATGCTGGCATAAGTATATTTTATCTGAGGGGGATTTCTTTAGAGCGGACAAGATATTTACTGAAGAATAAATAAAAACTTTATGAAAAAATTTAAAATAACTTATAATTTTGATCAGTCTTCGTTATATATAAGCGATATTTCCAACTGATCAAGAGTTATTTAAATATTCTTCCATATCGTGATTAATAAATGTAAGAAAAGAAGCAAGCGTCTATACAAGTTTTGTGATTGGTTAAAGAAAACAAGATTACTTGGTCATCAATCCAAGCATGCGGTTTAAAAATTTCCAGAAATCCCTTATGTTTATTTTATTATAATTTTAATCCTGACAACTTAGTTTTTCCACATACTGTATATTATACAAACAGCCGGCTTTTGACTTGATGCATTTAAGATACATATACTTTTTACTCATACATACATACTTATATACATATTTGCTTTAATGGCAATGAAAGTTGAAGGTATGAGATGACAAGTTTTTTTCTTTGTTTTATTTTACCGAAGTTGGCAAATATTGGCATTTTTCACACTTGAACAATTAATTTATCCGAAATGCAGGGAAAAGATATATAATAAAGAAATTAATAAATCTGTTTACAAACCATCAATAAAAATTTTTAACAGCAGTTTAGTTGTTCTTTTCGTTTTCTTTGAGTAAAAATTCTATTAAAAAGTTTATGATTGTGGTACATGTCTTTAACAGTTTGTGTTTTTCCTGTATACTGATTGTCTTACTTAAAAACAATTTAAAAAACATTAAAATATTGGCAAACAAATCCGTCGTTGCCTGAAAATAGTTTGAGGTGTTTATAGTCTGCACTGCAAATGTGGTGGTTTCGTGTGTTGGGTAAATCGCATGAAACTAACGTCATCTAGACGCCGCTGTAATTTCAGTGTTTTGTTTTCTTTCCATAGTGTAATAATATTTTCTTTGTACTTTTCTATAAAAGCAGACAAAGTAAACATTTGTTAAACATGTTTGTTTATGCTCGCAGTTTGTGTTATCACAATAAGAATCATTTAATTCATATTAATTTTTGGGGTCTGTCACAAGGCATTAATTCGCACTTTAATAAACAGAACAACTTTAGAAAATATCATAATTCAGTGACAACATAATGCAGGAAAACATATTAAAAACAAAAAAGTAATTATAGTGCAACACAGCAAGAAATTTGAATTTTAGGGGTTTTGGGCGTAGCATCCCACTTATTTAAGTATCGAATAATAGCACAATAATCAAGCTTTTTCCTTTGCTCACGTTTAAGAACGGAAAAGCTTGAACTAAAACCCGATGTACATATGTATGCACAAACCAAAAATTTAATTTAAAAAATTATGAAGTTTAACAAAAATTCAATAAATTGAACAATTTTAAATTTAACTAGTACAGAAATAAACCACAGTAGCATTTTTTTCGGTAACAGAGCTCTGTTAACTGGTTAACAGTGAATGTTAATTTGGAATTTATTTTTCTTGGAGAGAAATCACACAACGTGCCATTAATTTGGTCCGGTTGAAAATATTTCGTCATGCCGTTTAGTTTGAAGGCTTGACCTTTGTTTACAGAATATATAAAGGCAGCGAGTGTTGTCTATTTGCAATAAAATAATATTGACTTAATCGACATCTGGCTCGAATGTAAACTCTTATTAAAAACATAAACCACATTCGCAATTTTTTTCGGTAACAGAGCTCTGTTAACTGTTTAACAGTGAATGTTAATTTGGAATTTATTTTTCTTGGAGAGAAATCGCACACAACGTACCATTAATTCGGTCCGGTTGAAAATATTTCGTCATGCCGTTTAATTTAAAGGCTTGACCTTTGTTTACAGAATATATAAACGCAGCGAGTGTTGCCTATTTGCAATAAAATAATATTGACTTAATCGACATCTGGCTCGAATGTAAACTCTTATTAAAAACATAAAACACATTCGCAATTTTTTTCGGTAACAAAGCTCTGTTAACTGTTTAACAGTGAATGTTAAGTTGGAATTTATTTTTCTTGGAGAGAAATCACACACAAAGTACCATTAATTTGGTCCGGTTGAAAATATTTCGTCATGCCGTTTAATTTGAAGGCTTGACCGTTGTTTACAGAATATATAAAGGCAGCGAGTGTTGGCTTATTTGTAATAAAATAATATTGACTTAATCGACATCTGGCTCGAATGTAAACTCTTATAATTTTTTTCAAATAATTGTTTTTCATAAATAACTACCCTCTTGCCACTTAATGGAGAACACTTTTTTTTAGCCAAACAAATGACCGGTCAAATTTAAAATATCTTTTTTTTAGCCAAATTAAACCTGCGTGTTTGTTTTTAAAAATATCACCTAATCATCATAGTTGTTTTTAGAACTAAACAGGGTTGTAATTTATTATATTTTCGGAGTAAATGTTTTATTTTTACTTGTTAGTTTTTTTTTTGTTCTATTAAATCATATCTACGTACAATATGTATGTACATATGTCTTCTTAATGTCTTTTGTACGATAATTGTTAGATAATAAAAACAGAGTCATGAAAATGCCGTGGTTGGCACATGACCAATTTTGGAAAACCTAAAAGAGCAAACAAGTATTTTCTGTTTTTCGATAGCTAGATAGAGGGTTACAAACGTACTAATGTATGGAGTAGGGAGGGTTGGTTTGCTTATTTCAAATGAGGTTGTGTCATACTAAAGGTCGTTTCTGACTCTACAATTCGAACGGTTATGACAAATACAATATTTAGTCAAGCGAAAAGTAAAGCAAACAAAATTGGACACATGGCAGCCAAGAAAGCGAATTTAACTAACAACAAATGTTCTTAAATTTCTAAGTAACTAAAAAAAAAACATTTCGCATTTCCTTCTATACGTAAAAGATAAGGCTCATTAAATAAGAAAATATGTGTTGTTAATTTGTTGATAACTTTACACAAAATCCATTTTGATAAACAAGCAGAAACGTAAATATTTTCAATAAATAGGAATTAAGTAGGAAGGTGTGGGCTTCAATTGATTTAGAAAACTACTATATGTATCTATGTTAATCTCTTAAATCAATATTAAATAATTGACATCAATTCAAATTATATTTTATACCACCAGTAACAAAAAAAAAAAAGTATTTCTTTTTATAAAATAAACAACAGAATTTAGTACTTAAAGCGAAGGTTAGAAATGTTACTAGACTACCAATAAAAGTTGTCTTTTTCTCTTCTTTTTATTTAAAGAAGACTAAATATGTATGTATATAAGCGAGTATGTATGTATGTAAGTAAAACTAGCTGCAATATTTTGTTCTCTTTTGTTAACTGCATTGTAAGCGTAAATTTTTCTATAAAAGGAAGAGGAAACGTGATGGCAAATGAGCAATTTCCTCTTCGTTTGCAACCGTATCGAACGGCACTTTTTCTGTTTTGTTTTTTCTTTTCTTTTGCAGGGTTGCAGAGAATAGTGAAAACTTAGTCATAAAATGCGAAATTCGTCATCAACCAGATAAAACATTGTTTTTGTGTCTAACGCCCTTTTTCGTATTGTTAACAGAAATGTGACATGCACAAAATAAATTATGATTCTGTTATTACTTTTATGAACATTTTTAAAACGAATGAAAAATTAATTTCCTGTATAAATCAAAATTTATGTAATACATTGTATTTGCTTTTTAAGCAGCGAATTTTTTAACGTCACTTTCTGTGTCCTCATTTTTTTTTAATATCTAAGGGTAAAATAGTGTTAATACATACGTACGTATGTATGCCAAAAGGTATCCTTCTAGGTGTTTTTAAGCGTATAATTACTAAAATAGGTAAAATACATAAATATGTATTCGCTGTTTCTTTAGAGGTTCACGATTTTGAGTTGACAACACTGCTTTATGTGGCAACCCTTTCAACACCTGATAGTTGCTTTGTGTTTCGTTTGGTTTGACTTTTCATTATAGATAAGCTTACACTCAAGGATGCTTTACCAAGTAGTGTCACAATTACAATAAATACAACATTAAAAAAAAAAGATGTATTTTGTTCAAGTGTTTATTTTCAGAATTACGTTGCTTGTAAACAAAATTTTGACAATCATTCCAAACGAATACAGCCAAGGCGAATTCATAACAGCGCAGCTAATAACTTTTTTTTTTTTTAATTTTAATATGTTTTAGATGTCAATGACATAATTAAAACAAAATTAAAAAAAAAAAAAATTAAAATAATTTTTTAAATTATGTTTTGTATCTTGAGGCCATTTTCACCTTTTCAAGCTCTATGATCTGAGGCTTTAACTTTCACGAAATAATTAAGTTTTTCTTTTATTGTAAACTTTTTTTAATAGAAATTAAAAAAATAATTTTTTTTTAACATTTTTTTAAATTATGTATTGTATCTTGAGCGCCAGCTATCATCCAGAATCCTCCCCAATCAGGCTGGCCATTTTCACCTTTCCAAGCTCTATGATCGACACTTTAATTTTCGAAATAAGTAAAAGTTTGTCTTTTCTTGTAAAATTTTTATATTTTTTATATTTTTGAATTTCTTTTTGTGTATATTTTTCCCTTGACATTTGAACAAGATTTATTTTTTGTAGTGTTGTATTTATTGCTCTTGCTTATACCTGATATAAATTCGCCTTGAATACAGCTGTGCTTATACCACTACCTAAGAAACAGCATTGCCAGAATGAAGATTTGACCTCTCAAAATTAAGATATTTGAGATCAAGTATTCTAATATATTTATGTTGTCGTAAAGCAGCTCTGGGCTGGGGAACAGCTCTCGCGTCATAGTAATTATTTCTTAAGTGCGGTCAGGCTTGTTGTTGTTGTTTGGCCTTCGAGAGTTTTGCGTCTCACTCTCATTGGTTAACTGTCTACCTCAACTAACTGTATTAGTTTACAGTTTTTGTGAGGTATTTCGTTGTTAACCACGCGGCAACTTTCTATGCGAAGGCATAGGTCGGTACAGTTAGTCACAGCGCCGCAAAAGAAATACTGTTAATACCATCGTGGGCATAAGGTCTACGTTACTCCGCCCATGCTGTGCATCCTATACTTTGCAAATTTATTTGCAACTGTATAGTTACAAATATATTTATGTATTACTATATTATAAATATAGTATTACTATGTTATAAATATCCAACGAGGTTTAACTTCTTTCATAAATTTGAAATCATTTTCTTTTCTTGGTTTCAAATATCATTCATACTACATATGTGTACGAGGTCTGGTAAAAAAATAACCGTTATTTTAAATTTTTCAAAAAGTGGTTATTCATCAATAGCTGTCTTGACCCCTTCAAAGTAATCCCCCTCAGATATAATAAAAAAAGATATAATTACTTCGCGCAAATGGCGCATAATTTCAAAGTAGTACTCTTTATTCGATGTACGACCTTGCAAGGTCGTACAAGAATTCATGCTGCACCACGCCATTGCAGTCGAAGAAAACAGTGAGCACATTCACATTTGACCGAACTTGGCGTTCTTTTTTCGGTCTTGTCTTCTCCGGACTCTTCCATTGGTATGATTTGTCACCATTTATGACCTTTTTGAGGAAATCTGGATCGTCGTTAACGATATTCAACTGCTCCTGAGCGATGTCCGTGCGACGTTGTTTTGAGGGACTTTCTCCTCTATTGCATAACAAACACTGGCTTCGCTGACTAAAGTTTTCCGAACGGAGGAATTGTCTCCTCTATGATATATAAACAGCTGCTTTGCTGACTAAAATTTTTCTGCATAGCCGGCCTTAGGCCGGGCAGAGGGATTTTCTCCTCTATATTATAACAAACACTGGCTTCGCTGACTAAAATTTTCCTGCATAGCCGACCTTCGGCCGGGCAGATTTTCTCTGTGGTGTAACAACAAACACCGCATTCGCTAATTAAAGTTGTGTTTGTTCATTAAACAAAATAAATATTTATACGCTTGTAATATTATATATTATATTTTTTATACATTAACAAAGTTTTTATATTTTAAAAAATTTTTCCTGCTTCCAAAAGGGTTAAAAAATAAAAAAACTAATTATTAAAAAAAAGCCTATTAGAAGGCTTTAAAATGATACCTAAGTTTGCTTACATAACTTTGGAAATGTGAAAAACTGCATTTTTATATATACATACATAGTATGAAAGTACCTAGAAATTTCATAGATCCATAACTCGGAAACTATATTATGTCTCCGCCAACTTTTTCACTTAATATTTTTTTATATAAAATTTTTTTTCAATTCGGAGCTCTGTGCGTAAGTAAACTGGACATAAACCGAAAAATGTTGCAGTCTTTTTTTATTTATTTATTTTTTTTATCTTGGACCAGTATTCAGGGGATAGCCCCTACATATGCAGTGCATTGTACTGGAACTAGGAATATAGATTATGAAAAGGAGGAAAGTCGGAGTAATGTTTGTGAACTTAACACACGGAACGACCAAAACAAACGTTATCACAGCATTTAAAATGTTGAAATTAAATTAGTTAAAAACTTGATCAAGTAATCGCTCAAACTCTGCATTTTCGAAAAGCTTCTCTCTTCCACTGCCATTCTGGTCTTCGAAGTCAAAATCACAATTTTTAGAGCATCCGGCACGTTGTTTCACTAATAACGGCCTCACCACTGGTACGTGAGAGCATTCGATGGCCTTCAGCCGCAGATTTCAGCAATTTAAAGCTGATGACGAGAATTTTGCTCGTGAACTAATATATTTAAAGGAGAATAATTTTATGATGTTTACAAATACCTAAACTTATTGTGTGACATCTACGATCTACATATCGCTCCCTTATTGCGACATAGTCATAACTCAAAAAATTAGTTTTTCGAGTTAACAATGCAGAATTGTTAACTGTACTACCTTTTATATTGGGCCAAAAATGTATTCAAATTACTTTTAAACTGTTTCCTTTATGAGATATTTTCTAAAAAAAACAATGCAGAATTGTTAACTGTACTACCTTTTATATTGGGCCAAAAATGTATTAAAATTACTTTTAAACTGTTTCCTTTATGAGATATTTTCTAAAAAAAAATTCTAAGACTTGTGTGGACAATAAAAATTTGAAATGTGTTTTTCTCGAAATAAGCTTTTTTTTTTAGTTATGACTATGTTGCAATAAAGCAGCGATATGTATTTGAACTACCACTTATCGCTACAGCTATCTATTACCTATTATATATATTTATTTTTCTTAAAAGCATATTTGCTTACAATTGCATCGTTTGCACAACCCACTGTGAAACTCCCTATTAATATCAACTTGGATTGAAATAGATTTACATTAACAAAAAAAAAAAAAAGAAATGACAAAAGATTTTTAATTAACCAAGTTGAGTTGATTTTACTTCTTTTGTTGTTTTGCACATGTGAAATATTATTTTAAGAAAAACAACTCAAACAATACAATTGAGACCGTTTTTCAAGATCACACCAAAAATATTTTCAAATCAAATAAAAGGCAACTTTTTACCTCCTACATGTACTTTAAAATATATTAATCAGCCACATCATTTATTTTCATTTCGGTGTAGTTTTCAATGAATTTATAAATTTTATTGTGAAAGTAAAAAGTAATGCCAACGTCCATCACACACCTTTTTCTCTTGTTCGTTCATCTTTGTATATATGTATGTACATATGTATGTACATGTAAATATAAAAACGAATTTACAAAAGTACAAGAAGGTTTCTTAGAAAAGAAAAAAAGCAATTTTTTAGTTTTAGTAGGCTGTTTTATTTAAATAAAAAAATATATCAACATTTCTTTACTTTACATCCTTATTTTCTTCTTCCTGCTGCCTTTTTCTTTTTGTTTGTTTTTAAATTATTTTTTGCAATAAAACTATTTAAACCCACATTAGTTTGCCAAGAAGTTAAAAACTTAGCAAAAACATATAAAAAAAAGTAGAAAACAAAGTAACAAAAGTTCTTCTACGCCTGGAGTACTATTAAAATTAAATGTGTAAAATAAGCTTTTTCTTTTAAGCGCACATTCATACATTTTTATATTATTATCTTTGCAAAACCTTTCCATTTTCTCGCCTCCTTTTATTTTTATTATGGTGATTAAATTTAGTCATTTGTCATGTTTAAATTTATAGAGGATCCACGCACAAGTCGTGCAAAGATCTAGACATGCGCTGACTGATTTACTTGCATTGAGTAGTTATATATTTTAACACGATGAAGCGTGTGTATGCATGACTTGTCGTGGGGGCTTTAATGATGTAGGAACAAAAAAGTAGGAAGTTCTTGGTTGAACATAAACACCCTATTCTAATAGAAAATGGAAAAAATAATAAAAAATACTTTTGTTTAAAACGCGTATTCAAAATTTTGTAAAGGCTTTGCTTGCATTATTGGTATAAACTGGTGTCAGTAGGATTAAGAAGTTGCAATAGCATATTTTTAAAAAGTTCTATTAATTCATATAAATTTAGTAAAAAATTATGTGGGCCTGAAGAAGTCTGACACCCCCTTTCCTTGTCTACATACATTTGGTACGCTTAACCCTTTCATGCCCATTTTGTTTGTGAACAATGTTATTTTGCGGTAGGTTTCTAATAACGTATAAAATAGTATCTATTGATAAATTTTTTTAAACTCAGTAAAGCATAAATACATTTTATATTATATATCCACATTTGTCTTGTTTTATTTTTGTACAAAAGATTAGATTATTTTCGAGTAAAAAAAATCGTCAAAATCATCGTTCTCCAAAAATTTGACTTACGGGCCATTGTTTCTCGGACACAAACCAGGTCTGTTTTCAAAGCAGAACGTAAACAATTTTCTATCATAAACCGATACCGCTCTCCATTTACAGTTACAGCAGTTCCATCTTTATTCTCGAAGAAGTTGGTTGAGTACTCTACCAAATCAGCTATCGATGTGTTCTCACACCCTATTGTACACCTAAGGTGGTGCAATTGGGGTTGATGACCCCATCGCGAAACCATACTTCTTGCGTTATATATACGTTTCTCCGAACAACTATTTGGCGTTTTCAAATCGAAAACGCTAAATTTAATCGATTTGCGTTTCTCAGAACATGCCTGATTGTTACAAAAGCATTTTAAATTGTTACTTCAAGTAAACACAAAACAAATAAACACTACACAAATTTCCTTGCTTTTCCTTTCAATTTGGTAGCCTGGAAACAAATGAAGCCATAAAAATATATGTAGTGTATTTTGTAATCTATACACTTTTTTTCTTTAACTGGTTTTGACTGGCAATCCAAACGGAAAAAGGAAACCTTTTCAATTTTGAAATTTTAATATCAATACTTTTTTCTTCTTACTTTTCACCTTTAACAAACAACCCTGGGCATTGTTCTAGTAAAACTTTCCCGTTGTTGTTAATTCTATCTGTTTTAGAAGTTGCCTCAAAAAGTTAAGTTTACAAGCATTATTCAAAGTTTAGAAAAGAAACATGAAACAAAAAAGACCTTCGTTATGTTACGAGTATAACTTTGTCTTTCATCGTCACTCCGTCAGACGTTTAATGAATCGCAGAACGACTGCTTTAGTTTTGTGCTCAGCAATCCTTTTATGTAATTCCTGTTTTATTTATGTATAGTTTGTATGCCATTAAACGATTTTTGTTTTGTTTTGCCAGAATGTTTTCACCAGGCATAAACGTCTCATATGAACGTGCAATAATGTGCCCATGTTTATCAAAAAAAAAATTTTTTTTAAACTAACACTTATTATAATTATGTAATTATATTTTTCTGTGTAATTATTCTTAGACCACAAAAAAGTCCCTTATTTTTGTGGTTAAAAATAGAAAAAAACTGTAAAATGGGTTGTACACAAAATAAAAACGAAATCAAATGAAGCTAAAAATAGTAATTATTAAAAGAAATTAAAAATATTGTTTAAAATACAAAGGACATATTTACGGTATTCAAAGGGTGGTCATAAAGTCATAAGTCTTAAAATAACAGCATGAAAAAATATGACTACTGTGAGCATCCTGTCATAACTTACAGTGCAACCTAAATTCGGGCGTAAAGCGCAACGTAATTTAACTCCCTGATTTTATGCTGTAGTAGGTAACTTAAATAAGAGCGTTAACGTTGTGCCATGAGCAGTATTGCTCAATAAACTTGTTTAATAAAAATCATTAAATAGAAATAATAATCGTTAATTAGTCTGAAAACACCGAAAGTGTGATTACTAATGGCAGCACAAATTAAGTAACGCTTGTTTTGAAGCGTAGTTACTGAGAAACAGTAAAGCTTTCTCTCTTAAGCTTTGTCAAAATTGAATTTTCCAATTGCAAAGCGTTGACGCCGCGCTGTTGGGTTGGTCTCATACATTTTGTATGTGCATGAGGATTTTTGACAGATAAATTACGCTTGACGCGCTAATTTAGGTTGCACAGTTTGTGTGCTATTTTAAATTAGAGACAGCTGAGAAGTTGACGGTTTAGTTATGAAATTAAAAAACCACAGTTTACAAATTACTTTTACGGCTTTTTTGTACAACAAGATATTTTTTTATGCTTTCATAAAATACTAGGACGTCGTTATGCCTGATATAACTTCATTAAAATATCCCAATTAATTAACTGCTTAAGGCCCGATTAGACTATTATACAAGTATAAATACTTTCATTCGAGTTTGTGAGATAAAAGTCTAAAAACATTTCTTGCGATTGTCAAAAAGTCTAACGTAAATTAGATTTTGCATTCACACCATCACACTTGATAAAACCAACAAATTTGGGTAGAAAAGAAAACAGCTGTTTATATTTTTTTACAAAACAATAAATTTTAATTATTTTATCGTGTTTAAGTTTGATTTAACTTTCCAAAAATTGGGAAAAATTTGTTCGTGATACATTTTTAAAGAAGAAATGAAATTATGAAACTAACAAATTTGAAAAATGATGAGCCGAAAAATATGTATATGTATATAGGAGTTGTGACACCAGTAAATTTTCTGCAACATACTTACGTAAATAATGCATTTATAAAATTTAAATAATTTTGTTTTTAATAACATACCTTCGACAATATCTTCGCCCATTTCGGGAATTTTAATTATTATAACACGCACCTAAATATGTAAAAGCTTTTAACTTGGTTTTAATTATTCAGCAAATAGATGTGCCAACATAAAACTGCACACGGCGGCAGGTGAGCTCTTCGCCGTAGGCGGTAGACGTGCTGGCGCTTGAAAATCTTCAGCAGCTAAAATAATAATTATGTAAAACAGATCTAAATATATTAGCCTCAAAATATTTTATGTTCTACATATAGCATGAGCAAAATACATTTATGTATGACATTGAAATGTTCTTTAAGCTTGAGGTCAGTTTTGTTTTTTATATAAAGAATACTTTAATTAAATTCGATATTTCTTCTTCCTTCGGAAGAACTTAAAGAACATTTCAATTTAATTTAAACAAAAGGTCAAATAATTAGGATCAAGTTTATATATGCCAGCTAAATCCCAAATTTCGAGCTTTCTTATAACCACGAAAAATACTGTTAGTGATGGCACTCCATCGGCTAATAAATAGTCGGCTACTAAATCTTTAAACAGCTGGTTTGCTAAAAGACAACCCTGATCCAATGAAATTTATTATCATTTTGAAAAGTTTCAAAAAACATGGAAAATCATATGGGATGTCTAATTTGTATCGTATTTTTCATATGTATGTATGACGGAGTACACTCAGACTTGCACGTATTATTTGAATTTTTGACAAGTGTTAATACACAGTATAATAGTCTGAACTGACCTTTAGGACTACCAACTATTTGAAAAGTTGTAAAACAATTTGATGATGGAAAATACTTTATTTCCATCTTGTTTTTAATAGAATTATATTTCCCACCGGGGAACAGGTTTTTCCTTTGAACAGGAGCATATTGTAGCAAACAAAACTCTAGGAAGCCGTATGACTTATGTAGTGTTCGACTTCCGAAATCCGTACCAAGGGTTAAAATTGGCATACTGGGGATCAGCAAAGTCCTCGAGGGATTCTGCCTTGCAGATCTTTCGGTGCTGATCATGATTGAGCTGCCTGCCTTGGCTGAAACGTTCTGGCAGCGGTTTAAACCTAAAATCGCAGAAAGGGGAATTAGTTTCCCTGATAACTTTGGTGCAGGCCGGTTTTCGGGGGCTAACAACCAACCCGAGGTGCTGTTGTCTTGCAACAGATACCTCTACTGTAGGGAACCAGCAGCGCTGGTTAGACGTGTTAATTGGTTAAGAGCTGATGTTCTTAATAAGCTTCGGCCTACCAACTCGTTAAGCCTTGTCTTCCATTGGCTGTTGAGAAATTGCACACAGTAGGGATCAGAACGCCTTAACTCTTAAGCAAGGTATTGTTTGTCTATATGGCTACAAACTTATAGCAGAAAGTTGCGACATGTGTGAGCCCTAGAAAGCCATACGGGGGCGCTGGTGAATAGTTACATTTTCATGCAAAACTTCTTCGTAAAACGAATGAAACGATTTTCGTAACATTAACGAAGTTGTAATATATAATAAAGTGGTGCCATACAAAATTTTCAACCAATTAATGAAGCTTTCATAACTGAAATGAAACTTTAAATGATGTTAACGAAATAATCGTGTGCGAAACGGGTTCATTCCCATAAAAAAAATTTTTTCTTTCAGTGTAGCAAAAATATTAAAATTTTTTGAAATGCCTAGTTTGACAAACAATAATTTTAGTAAGATTCAAAAGGTACATTTCTTGTTGAAAAAAGTTTGTTCTGTGGGTACACCCTTCTAAATTTGTTGAGCTGGTCAACCAAATGCAAGTTCTGTAAAGATTTTTGTTCTACGAGTAGATTTTGATGTAATATTGTTCAGTCGAATTTTTTTTAAACATATTGCAGCAGACCAAACTAAATAAAAACCAGTTACATTATTTTTGTATTAAGGTAACGACACATATTTCCTTTCTGAATAAACAATTATTGTTTCCGCTTTATTGCTTATAAGTATGTACATATGTATGCATTGTCCTGCTTTCAATCCAATCAATTCAAACACTATGAAACTTTTCTTGCTTGAAAAAGGACAATTGTTATTTGTTTAAAAACCTTAGCGTTTCTTTTTTAGTTGAATTAATATTAGCAAACAAACGCAAACTCTCCGGTCACGCGATATTTGAATTTTATTTTAAATGCATGTACATCATACTTATAGGTATGTATAAAAGTACATATTTTATATATATTTTTTTTGCTTTTTTTTTACTAGATAAAGTATTGCTATTGTTGTTGTAATTGCTGTTGATGGACATTCATTCATAATATACAGGCGTTTGTATGTCTGTATATAATACTAGTATTTAATTTAAAACGTCATTTTATAATAATAAAGAGGACAATGAACTTTTTGTAACATCAACGAGTGATAAAAATATTGTTTTCTATAATGTAAATCAAGAAAAATAATTTTTTCAACCATGAAGCATTTCTAATTTGGAAAAATATGATTTAGAAAATATTCAAAAAAAAAAAAAAATATATATATAATTTTTAAATATCATAATTTGGGCCGGAATTTTTTCTATTCTAATGCATATTCGATGACTCTCGATATAAATGTTCATAAAAAGAGAGTTTTCGAAATTGAACAATATCGTTTTTTGTACTCATATAGGTATTTTTCTTAGGTACGTCGTATTTTTTCTCTAAATTCATATATTTTCTATAAATGCATATTTTTGCTATAACTGCATATAACGAGTGATTTTTTTGCTATTATCTTTTTGCTAGTTTTGACAGCTCACGCACGTTTTGTATCTTGTGTCACTGTCAAACATCTTCAGTTTGGTCTATAATTTAATCATGAATCGTCTTACAAACGAACAACGCTTGCAAATTATTGAATTATTACCAAAATGCGTGCTCTGTTAAGAAAGTTCATCGCGCGCTTCTTCCATTTTATGGTCAGTTTAATCGACCTACTGAGGCTTCTATTCGGGCTATTGTAAAAAAAAATTTCGCATCAAATTTACATTGTTGGACATTAAACCACCAACACGCTTACGTAGAGTGCGAACTGATGAAAATATCGGTGATGACCGTGAATTATCGATTCGGCGCCGTTCGCAGCAATTGGGCCTCTGTTACTCCACTACGTGGAAAATTTTGCGGAAGGATTTGGGTGTGAAGCCTTATAAGATACAGCTGGTGCAAGAATTGAAGCCAAACGACCTACCACAACGCCAAATTTTTGGTGAATGGGCTCTTGAAAAGTTAGATGAAGATCCACTTTTTTATCGAAGAATTGTGTTCAGCGACGAGGCTCATTTCTGGTTGAATGGATACGTGAACAAGCAAAACTGCCGTATTTTGAGTGAAGAGCAGCCAGAAGCATTGCAAGAGCTACGAATGCATCCGCAAAAAACAACCGTTTGGTGCGGATTATCGGTAACTCCTTTTAATTACTCCACAAAAAAGCAGACTTTTGTACAGTTTCATAAATTCTATTTTGTGTGCTTCTTCTTCTACCACTTAGCAAAGTTTTCACTGTAATTAAAATATTTAGCGCTTAACAACACAATCGGTTTGATAAACATCTACACGAAAATCAAAAATGTTTGATTTTCGTGTAAACGTTCTTCAAATGTACATATGTGCAAACACTCTCATAAATAATACAAAATGTTTGTACAAACGTAAAATTTTGGCATGTCTTCCAAGCAGTTTATGCAGGTTAATTCGCCCTTACATATATTACAAATTTTAAGGAAAGAAATTTGATTAAGCTGAATTTTTGCTTTAAATTTTTGTTTTCATCTTGTTGGAACAGTCATAGCTTTGTAATAGTTAACAAACATTATTTCTGCGTTTAGACATCAAAAAAGAAACATTTTACGATTTTTTTTAATCTTAAAGTTAAGATTTTATATTTGGAAAATAAAAATTTTCTGACAAATATTTCTGGCATCGCTGTGTGCAAGCCACGCGGCTGTGCTGGTGAATCGTGAGTAATTCACCCCGTGGAGTTTGATCTCATAAGGCCGTCAAGGCAAGTGCTGATGTGTCAAAAGATAATGTTTGTTCTCGATTTCCACTACACCAATATTGTAAGTCCAAATCGTAACCGTGAAATGGGATTTTCTACACACAGGTGTTTGTTCAGAAGTAAAATACAACTTAGCAGAAAAATTTCTTTTGGCAACAAAAGTTAAAAAAAAAACAGCGGAAAAGCTTTGAAATACAATTAACAAAAGACAAATATTGTACAGAAATTTGTCAAATAAGCCTTTGATAAACATGAAATATTTTTTATGAATATGGTCGTAATTGCTTACATATCTTATTTTTGCAGTACAACATAAAAAAATATCAAAAAGCTTTAAGCAATTTGAAAGAAGAGTGTTCAATATAGATTCACGCTCTATCCTATGACACCTTAGAAAACAATTGCTGGCAAAAAAAAAAAAAGAATTATTACAAAAAAAAATATCTAAGTACATATAAAACCAATTTTAATATATTGCTGTTTGAAATTGTTTGCTAAAAATATTTTGTTTTGCAAAAACTCTTCTTGTAAAACTAATCATGACCATATTCGTCAGTGTTTTTATTGAAAAAGAGAAGACAAAAACAAAATAAAAGCTGTCGCACAATGATAAAAAAAAATAAAATATTTTATGGTTATTTAAACAAATTGAAAGTGAATTTGAATTCGACTCTAAATAATTTATCACCATAAATGGTTGTCGTTACTTAACCAATAATTGTGAGTTGAAGCACAAAAATCCGAATCAAAGACACAACATGAAAAAAGCTCTCGATAATTTCCACTTACTTTAAATTAAAAAACATTATTTTTTAGATAATAACTTGTAAAGTCAATGAACACTGGAATTAAACGTCTCTCCGACTGCAGCCGCTAATTTGAATTTAAAGGGTGTTTTTTTAAGCCCGATAGAACTTGAAATTGTAAAAAATAACACAAAAAATTAAATTGTAATCAAAATTTTTTTTTATTCGAAAGATCAATACGTGACATTAACATTTGAAAATGATTTCGGGCATATGGGCACCGCGGCTGTTCTTGACGAAGCGCATTCTGGACGTCCAATTTTGGGCCACTTTTTCGAGCACTGCTGGCCGTATGTCACGAACAACACGAACAATGCTGGCCTCCAAGGCGTCAATTGTTGCTGGTTTATCAGCATAAACCAGTGACTTCACGTAGCCCCACAGGAAATAATCGAGAGGTGTCAAATCGCACGACCTTGGAGGCCAATTGACAGGTCCATTTCTCGAAATCAACTTATCGCCAAATTTTGATTTCAGTAAGTCGATGGTTGCGTTCGCCGTATGGCACGTAGCGCCATCCTGTTGAAACCACATCTCCTCCGGATCAATGTCATCCATATTTTCAAACAAAAAATCATTGATCATGGTGCGGTAACGATCTCCATTGACCGTAACGCGAGCTCCGGCCTCATTTTTGAAGAAATAAGGTCCGATGATGCCACCAGCATGAAAACCGCACCAAACAGTGCATTTTTCTGGATGTAATGGAGTCTGTAGGGTCTCTTGTGGATTGGTCTCACTCCATATGCGGCAATTTTGCTTATTAACAAACCCGTTAAGCCAAAAATGCGCCTCATCGCTGAACACAATTTTGCGATAAAACAACGGGTCAGTTGCCAACTGCTCTAGAGCCCAATCGGCGAAAGAACGACGCATACAATGGTCTCGTGGCTTCAATTCCTGCACCAGCTGGATCTTAAACGGGTGTAGGCCGAGATCTTTGCGCAAAATTTTCCACGTAGTGGACGGACAGAGCCCCAATTCATGCGACCGACGACGAATCGATAAATTTGGATCTTCTTCCACACAGCGGCGATATTCTCTTCAGTACGCACATTCCTTCGACGTGCTGATGTTATTGCATCCTCTAGAGAGTATGTGGTACGAAATCTATCCACAGTTCGACGAATGGCTTGTTCAGATGGACGATTATGTACGCCATACAAATGACGAAGTCGTCTATAAGTTGCGCGAATCGACGACTGATTTTCAAAGTAAATTTGGATAATTTCGTAGCGTTGTTCAAGCGTGAGTCTATTCATGATGATTTGTCAGAGTATACTGAAACAAATAAAAAAAATGTTTCATCAAAATTTAATTTTTTGTGTTACTTTTTACAATTTAAAGTTCTATCTAGCTTAAAAAAACACCCTTTATTAAGTTTTTGTTATGAAGTGGCACACATCTTTTTGCGAGATAAATTTAATATGACCATTTTAAGTCTATTCGATTTTGTTTTTAAGGCTGCTCTATATTTGAACACATTTGTAATGTTTGATTAGCTGACAAGCACTACAAGTTGTAAGTTTTTATTTTTGTGTGATTTAAAGTACAGATACATGAAGATCAACGTATATGAAAAAAACTTTATTTCTTTTTAAAAATACTGGGAAAAGAACTTTTAATAAACAATTTATAAAGTACGAAAATTTGTCATCTCTTAACAAAGAATATAAACCTAAATTAGTGCGAAAAGTGTAACGTAATTTAACGTTCATACTTTACGCTGTAGTAAGTAACTTAATAAAAGCGTTAACTTTGTGCGATGAACAGTAATGCTGACTAACCTTGTTCAATAAAAACTACTAAATAGTAAGAGTAATTAGAAATAACATCGCTAAATTAGCCTGAAAGCACCTTAAGCATGATTACTTATTACCATAAATCAATATGGTTTAAAAAGCTAAGAAAACACGCTTCGAAATCAAATTTAAAATTTTTCATTTTTCCATATAACCACATAATTATACGTATAACGCGCTCCGAGTTTTTTTTTTTTTTTTTTTTTTTTGAATTCCCAAAATCGGAAAATCAGGAATCTCCAAAAATTTCCACGCTCTCGGAAACAATATCGCACTAGATCGAATAATTGTTAATAGTTCAGATACACATTCCTCTACTAAAACGCGCACTGTATATGAAAAACAGGTTCCGATTCGGTTAGTGAAGTGGTTCCGAGTTTTTTGGGAATTCCCAATGTCGGCTTGTGAATTTCTAAAAATCCCCACTACCTCGGAAGCAATAAGACAATTCCGATTTTCGCACTAAAGCGGCAATACTGTATATACAGTTTTATATACGTAATAATCACTTATATGGGGCATGGTCTTCGAGTGTTGCAAACATACAAACAAACATGCAAGTAAAACTAGTATAAGCGTGTTAAAAATGCGTTAACAGTTGTTTAAAGCCCATCGCCGAAAGTGTCTATTAGAGAAGCGATAGTTCGAAATACACATTTTCGAACATATAGCCACATTTGTAGAATGAACAGAAAGCTCCCCCGAAGAACAGGTTTTGCCTTGGAGTAGTCCTAACGAGTGCACTCTGTTTTTCGGGTAAAGAGGGGAAGGGGTCCCTCGTGACTTATGTTGTGTTGGCTTCCGAAACACGTCCGAGTACCAAGGGTTTAAATTGGAGAACGGTGATCAGCATGGCCCCCGGGTGGTTCTGCTTGCAGTTCAACCCGGGCTGATCATGCTTGAGGTGCCTACCTTGGCTGAAACGTTCTGGCTGTGGTTAAAACCTAAAACGCAGGAGGGGGTGTTAGTATCCTTAATAATTGTTTGGTGTGTGTTTTTTTTCGGTGACTAACAGTCTCCCAACAAATACCTGTATGTAGGGAACCAGTCGTGATGGACGGGTGAGGTGATTTAAGGGCTGGTACTGCTAGTGGGCTTCAGCCTACCTTGTCTTCCATTGATTGCTGAGAAATTGCATACAGGAGGGATTAGCAGGCCCGAACAAGAAGTTACTCATATGGCTACAAACATATAGCAAAAATTGATACCTGTGTTGATCCATCATCAGGCAAGGCCGTAAAGACAGATGCTGATGTAAATCTTTTTCACTACGGTACAAAAGACCTCCCGGGGAAGAGGTTTGGCCTTGTCGTATACCAAACAAGGGCACTCTGTTATCTGAGGCATAGAGGGGAAGGAGTCCCTCGTTTTTTGTAGCAAACAAAACTAGGAAGCCGTTGGACTTGCAAAACCCATATCAAGGGTTAAAATTGGCAGAGCGGAGGCTGACCATGGTTGCGGTACCGAAGGGAAATTAGTTTCCCTGATAACTATAGTGCATGCCAGTTTTCGGAGACTTAACAACGTGTGCGTGTGTGTGCCTTCTTAACTTTTTTGAGTTATGTTGTTGCAATAAATTAACAATATGTATTTGTTCTTAAATTAACCTACAAAAAATTTAGATTTTTTCCAATAATATCTTTGTCAAGATCTTCCAATCCCGATGTTTATGATAATTATGATTAAAATGAAGCTTAAGTTCATACATCAACAAGCAGTCAAGCGTTTAATTAATTCATTTATTAAGCGAACAGAACATACAAATGTTCAGTAAAAAGAAACGATCCCCAGACACGATCCGTTTGCTTGTTTTTCCACTTTATTCAAGTTAAAAGACACAAAATCATATTCAGTTCAGAACAAAGGCACACTCGCATTCATTCATTCATTGCCTTCTTATTAAAATAATGTTCTTTAAATTAATTGAAGTTATAAATATGGCATAAATAACCTCATGAACAGTTTCGAGAGGAAGACCAAAATTAAGATAACGACGTGCTCAACTCTTCTTAATTTAACAAATAAATACAAAAACTCTTAAAATTAATCAAAACATTTTATACCAGGAAATACGAGTATGAAATAAAACTAAAGATACTTTTTTTTTTTATTTTATTTAGTTCAATAACCGGCCAATTACGAAAAAATTCTACATGAATTGAATGTACTAGAGAGAAAAATAGCACAATGGAGAACGAGAAAACAATGAAAATGTGTGCACGAGCCAACAATTTCAATTAATTTTTCAATCATTAACATGCAATCTTTTTTCAATTGTTGTTATTTACATATAATTTATTTGTTAACAAAAAAAAAAAAAAAAAAAAATTCTTTGAAAAAAGTTCTTTGTAAGCCAAAACGACGATACAAAAGCAGCCGGCTTGCCTGCCTGCCTGCCTTCCTTCAAAATGTCCTTTGCTTAACAATTTTTATGACTTTTCTCGGCTTTAAGCTTCTTTTATGGTCATCATAAAATTTAACTTAAATACATTTTTGCTTCTATGTGCTTTAATGTTCGTGCATATGTATGTATGTATGCCTTGCCTGTACAATTTATTTGATTTAAAATAATATTTTGATTGCAATAATATATTTGTGTTCTTCACTCACCATTCACCCACTCTCTAGACATTCTCATACATTGATTATTTATGCAAAACTCGTCTTGTACTGAACCCTGCAAACTGATATACATATATGTATTTGTGTGTGTGTGTGTGTGTGTGTGTGTGCATGTTTGCCAATTAACATTCAAGTCTAGTTTTTCCACGCATAAAGAAAATTTTGGTTTAAAATTTATTTTCGTTTTATTCAACAACAAGATCAATTGCAACAAAGAATGAATGACAGTGACAATGATTACTGGGAAAAAAGAAGTTGATGAATAAAAAAAAAAAAATAAACATCTTTACGAGGCAGTTAAATTTTGCTTTACTTAATTAAACGATCTTTAAGAAATTTATTTTTTGCACATTTTTAATTTACCCATTACCATTTAGTTAAGCATAAATTGAAGTTCCGTTCCTTAAAAATACATATGTACATGGTCTGATCAAAAAATAACCGTTATTTTCAAATTTCGTGAGTTACGTTTGTTCGATTTTCGCATTTCTTTTTTCTGTTATGTTGGTACACAAGTCTGTTATATAGTATGTATGTTGGAGCAAATTGGAACTTCACCCTCTTGCACGAAGCATACTTAATTTTAGCGGTCACACTCGGTTGAGTAGAAGGGATACTGTTGCCACCATCAGAGCTTTAAGTAGGTAATTTGCCGATATAATTGGCGCAAAATAAAACTGTTTGTCTAGTATTGGCTGGACTTAGTTAAGTTTTTGTATTTACTATTACGATTTGAATATTTATTTTTAGTTCACATTGTAAAGGTTCAATAAATAAATAAAAGCAAAAAAAAAAAAAAATGTATGTTGGCAACATCAGCCATTTCGGCTTGTCAGGTTGTTTTTGACAGATAAGAAGATTAGACGTGTTTTGGTATTCTCTTCGATTTCTTTTACTAAATTTTGAGCAAAAACATCGCATGGACATCGCTCAGGAGCTGTTGAACGTCGTTAACGACGATCCAGATTTCCTTAAAACGGTGGTCGACTTCCTAAACGCAAGTTGCAAAGCTCATTTAACTAATAGATAAATTTCACAAAAAGGAATTGTATACCAGAGATAATTGTATGTGCGAAACAATTTTTTTTTTTTTTTTTTGTTAAAATTAACATCGGATTTCTTTCCCTGCATATGAAAAAATTTTCGATGTGGAAAATACAGAAAAACAGGTGGCACATCACGCTATTTGTTTTTCACATTTTTAATATTCGTACTTAGAGCATGTTCCACGATTTCGAACGTTTTGAGTCATTTTGAGATTCAAAAGCCCCCATTTGTGATTTAGATTTAAGCTACATGATATAATACGAGGGCGGTTCTGAAACTTCTTAGCCTAGCACAAAAAGCGCGGTATAAACAGACAAAATTTAAGTGTTTTGAAAACTTCCATCTCTGCTATGAACACATGTTAAATATTGTTTCGATCTGGTAACCCCTTCATATAGAAACAGGTGTTCAGAAAAGACGCATCCGCGATTTTTTTACAATGGAAAAATTAGAAATGCGTGGTATCATTAAATATTTACATAAAAAAGGTTTATCGGGACAAGAAATTCATAATGATATGGTGAATGTGTTAGGTGAAAGTGCTTCTTCATATGCAACAGTAAAAAATTGAACCACTACGTGGTTCATCTTAAATTCAGCAACAGAAATTGTAGCCAAAGTGCATGATGGTATTAAATTTTGGACGAATAAAAGTGCGTGAAATAGCTAATATCATGGGCATCTCAAATGATCCAGTCCATTTAATTTTGCATGAAGAACTGCAGATGAAACTGCTTTCTGCAAAATGAGTGCCGCATTTGTTAACAGTCGACCAAAAACGCATAAGAATGAACATTTCTCAAGCTTGTATGGATCGTTTTAAGCGGAATAAAATGGATTTTAAGCGTCGTTTTATAACTGTTGATGAGACATGGATCCACCACTATACTCCACAGACAAAAGAACAATCCAAACAATGGACTGATGAAGTTGCAGGAAGTGCCCTACAGAAGGCAAAAGCAATTCAATCAGCTGGTAAGGTTATGGCAACGGGTTTTTGGTACTTCAAAGGTATTTTATTGATTGACTATCTGCAAAAGGGTAAAACAATAAATTCAGAGTACTATTGCAAACTTTTGGATCAAGTAAATGTACAAATTTGAGAAAAACGTCCTGGCTGACAACACAAAAAAAAATAATTTTTCATCAAGACAACGCACCAGCGCACAAGGTTTAAACAATGGCTAAAATCAACGAATTAAAGTACGATTTGCTTGACCCACCCCCCTATTCTCCTGATTTAGCTCACAGTGACTTTTACCTTTTCCTTGCTGGCAAGCGTTTTACCTCTAATGAAGCTGCAATTACAGTTGTAAACCACTATTTTGAAGACCTTTAGGAAAACTATTTTAATCAAGGGATAGAATTGCTAGAAAAGCGTTGGTTTAAGTGTATTGTTTCAGGAGATTATATTGAAAAATAAAAAAATATTTTTGAAAAACTAACTATTCTCTTTCATTGATAGGCTAAGAAGTTTCCGAACCGCCCTCGTAATGTAATAATAAAGCGTAGCAAAAGATATAATAACACGTAATAAACTATTATATATGCGACCTAAAAATGTGATTCTTTGCTCTTCCAAATGATTGCGAACTTTAACGTTCGGTATCGTGAAACATGTTGTTTTTTTATATATTAAAAAAGACGGAAAAACTGAATTATAGACCTTAATCTCGGTGACTGTAGTTTTGCGGCGACCACAAAGCAACCGATTTCTATGATCTATTTATTTTTCATTTTATGTTGATACAAATTAGTTATCATAAATTTGGATAAATGTCAATTTGAAGCGTGATTTTAACCCAATTTTTAGGATCTATCTATCTCTGTTTATTTTTGAAATAAATAAAATTTGTACCAAAACTGTTGGAAGTTGTTTCATATTTTAATTGTGCTTTACTCTGCACAAAATCTATTATATACTCGTAAACAGATATTGTGGGCATGCGCGCAGATTATTCTACGCACACGTGTAAAATGATTTCGCAATTTGAACAGTTGTTTGGTCTCAATTGCGGATAATGTACGAGTACATCTCATTTCTGAAAGTGAGTCGGACACATTGACAAATTACATAGATACATATTTGAGCATAAATCATTAATATTTGGCAAAGAAAACATTTCTGTAAAGTACATTCAATATCAACAACCCTAAAAACCAAATATAAAAAAGACAAGGGGGGATTAAACATGTTTATATGATGTGTTTTTGATTTATCAATCAATTGCTTAATCTTTGATCGGCAATTGAAATGTGCGAAGCATCATTTTTCTTTAGAGGGGGGTTTTCTCTTCGTTTTTACCCCTTGTATTGAATTCGTTGTTATGACACACAAAATGCAGGCATTCAAAATTTTATTTATTCTATAGATAAAACAACCGAAAAGAAATAAAAAGTCTCAAATTAACAACTTGAACACGTTTGTTTGGATGCTGCAATTTTTCGGGAATGTTTAGTTGGCTTAATTTTATTTTTTGCTGCTGTGGTGTTGCTGACTTGACTGCCTGCAGCACTCATTTGATAGCGTCCTCAAAAAGTCTCAGCGGTGTGCCAAATACATTTGTTTTTGCTAAACACAAAAATGCCTTCTTAGTGTTTAATTTTGAAATATATTCACATGTGTTTGTGATTTATAATAATGATGCCCTTTCGATAAAATGAGGATGCAATTTTTCTGTTTTCGTTTTTGTTGTTGCAAAACATTGAGAAACTAAATTTAAAGTTTGTCATTAAATAAATCACTCACTTTATGCCGCTTTTGGTTGCAATTTTCCAATGATATAAAAAAAAAATGTTTATTTTTGTTAAAAAGTTGAAGTTCAGTGAAAAAAAGTTGGCACACGAAAACATTTGTTCACGCCGAGCTGTAAAATAAGTAGAACTGAAATCATCCATCTCCATCCTGCACAAACTGAATTTCTCGTAAAGAAACTACCCGGAAGTTTATGTAAGAGAAGTTTTAAATATATTTAGAAAGAAAAACATGTTTAAACAATTGAGTTTTATTCACTATATTATCTTCTAATATTGCTACCAATCTATGTTTCCCAGCTGTTCTATATATCGACATTTCATAGGTGCTACCCCAACTATCAGTAGTAGTCTTGTGTCATTCATGAATGAATTAATTCAACTGAATGATTCTATCAAGTGAAAGACTGAAACATATCTGCATTCTTTCTCTATTTCTTTCATCATGCTCTTTTCATATTTCGTTAAATTTCATTCAGTACCCGTAAACATTCAAAATCAATTATTAATTTTGTACATTTAAATTCAAAACAATTTTAAAAATGAAGATTAATTCGTTATGCTGCCACCTGACACACATAATTGAAACATTTTCATTCATTTCGAAATGTTTGGCAGGCAGAAAGATGAAAGAAAATATTGAAAATATTAATTCACCTGCAACTTTTCTGAAAGAGAATGAAAGACCCACACAAATGAAAGTAGACTTCGGAAATTTTTAGTCTTTATATCCCAACAATTTAAATAAATTATTGAGAATTTAAAAAGAAAAATGCATTAATAATACCTGTCATCAGAAGCTTTTTCATTTATACACATCTCTACATTTCTCTACACCTTTCAAACAAATGCACAACCGTTGGTTGCCAGGATTTGTTTTTTGAAAGTAATGAAAAGCAGAGAACAAACATTCAAAAGTTGAATGTTTGAGAATATTTTTCAAATATATCCGAAGCCTAGTGAATAAAACACAATAATTTCCTTATGCAATTTCCCAGCACTCTATGAGTTGGTAGCTCGAAGCCCACTAGCAGCATCAGCCCTTAAACCAACTTACCCGTCCTACCATCACCACTGGTTCGTTGCAGTAAAGTAACTGTTGCAAGGCAACAGCACCTCGGGGGTTTGCAAGCCCCCCGAAAAAAGCTACGCACCAACTATTATCAGGGATACTAACTCCCCCTTCCAGGTTTAAACCACAGCCAGAATATTTCAACCTAGATAGGCACCTCAACCATGACTGCAAGCAGAACTAGCAGAGGGCATGCTGATCCCCGTTCTGACAATTACTACCCTTGATGGTAAGAGTTTCGGAAACCAACACAACGTAAGTCATGCGTAGAGTTGTATTTGCTACAACAAATGAGGGACTCCTTCCCCTCTTTACCCGAAAAACAGAGTGGAATACGCCAAGGCAAAACCTTTACCCTGGGGGGTGTTATTGGAGGAATAAAAAACTTCTTAAGGAAAAATATTAAATATGTCAACAACACAGAAAAACTTAATTGTAAAGGGTGGTTTGAATTTGGAATAAAACACAAATTATTTATTTCTATAATGATTCGAATGATTCAATTGTGTATGGAACAAAATATCGGCCAAAATACCATGGTCGAAATTTTCAACTACGCCGCGGCAAAATTGAGGTCTTATGCCGTTAATGTGCTGAAGTATCTCATCTTGAATTGTTGCTGGCTTATTGAAGTACACCTTTTCTTTCAGATAACTCCAAAGAAAAAAGTCCAACTATGTCAAATCACATAATCTTGGCGGTCAATTAACATCGCCACCACGTGAGATAACACGGTAAAAAGGCTTTAGCTCTGGAGTCAATTGTACCTTATAGTAAATGTGCAAATGCAAGTCTTTATGTGTAATGTTCATCAACGACGAGCGTGAGAGGTGCATTTGTTCGGCACGACGACGAGTTGAGATGAACGACTCTTCAGTCACACTACACTATCGCGAACAGCAGCAATACTTTCTAGAACTAGCTGTACGAGCATGCACCGGTGTTTTCACATCTCCAATAGACCCGGTTTACTCAAATTTATGCACGATTTGTCCGTTTGTATTCATTTTGCTTTGAACGTCCATTTTCATAATAAGCCTTTTCATGGTTCAAATTACGTTAGTCAGAACTTCGGAAATGTCAAATGCAATGCAGAAAAAAATTTGACGTTTAAGTATGGTTTACACACAATATCGCACCTTAAAATTTTACCACCCGACACATGATCTAAAAAACGCAAAACTCCAAGTAAATCAACCACAATCGATATTGCTGTTGTTGTTGCGTTCTTATTGTTTCGTAACCATGTGTGTGTGTATGTGCGTAGTAATTGTGTTTGTAAATTTCAGTGCGGAGTGATCATTAGAGAGTGACTAGAAATGTTATTATAATTATGATAGAAGGTAGTAAAAAAGTAATATATAACAGGCAGTAATATATAACAGGTGTAGTAAGTTAATACACAGTGGTGTGGAGTGTAAATAAAGTTATGAACTATTTAAGTACTGTGTAACAAGCAAGTGTCAGTGTCATTATTTCATTTGCAATTAAAGAATTCGCAAAGCGTTTTTAAAGCTACAACATAACAATAGGTGTGTTTCTTTACTTTCCGGGCAAGTTTTGTGCAAAAGAGAGCATGCATAAGTTTTTCTCAAATACAGATAAAATTTACCTAAACAATGGGACACAAAAAAGCCAAATTTCTAGCCCAAAAAGAAACATGTGCTGTGTTTTGATGTGGCAAAAAAAAAAAAAAAAAAAAAAAAATTGGCATTTAGTTTTACGAAAAAATACTATGATATTTTACACTTTTGGGCTTTTATTAAAGTTTTTTTGCACATTTCGTTTTATTTAATATTTATATAAATACTCGTACACTGAAATGATTTGTATACGAGTTGATTCAAATGAATTTTGTTTCTTTGTTATTCTTTACTTTTAGAACAGCTGATTGCTTAACTACTTGTCCAAACTAGCTGTTTGTTTCGTGCAACAAGAGGAATCATACTAATTTCTCAAAAGCGCTCTCATTTGCCCAATTTTAAAGTACGCGGGAACGCTTTTGGTGCAAATTGGGATCCCGAAGTAGAGTAAAGAAACATACCTAATATAATAGCCCTGTAATTTTAAATTTAATTTATTTGGTTGCATTTTGTTAGTGTAAAGTAAAAAATATACTCCACTATTTTGCAAATGCAATGATGCAAGGCCGTTTGCACACGATTGGAATTGGGCTAGTATGTATTTTTTTTGGCAGCAATTTTCATCACTATAAAAATAATTAGAAAATTAACTAATATTTAAACGTGAACGAATTGCTCTCTACAGCTTACACAACTACATTTTGTTTAAACAATTTACCAGAACAGAGCAAAAATCGATGCCACTGTGCTGCTTCCTTGTAAAATAAGTACGTCTCGTTTACTCACTTATTCTATTCGGTAGCTTTGATTTTCCGGACAAATTGTTTGATGCAGGGGAATCGTATTTCAAAAAAATTTTCAGAAAAAAATTCTGTTCAGACAAAAGTTTTATTCGGAAACAATGTGTGAATCCAGCTTAAATGGGTTTGATTTTATTTTTGTGCAATAATGAAATGCAATTGAAAAATCATGTTGTTTACATCTTTTTGGCAGTAAGGGCTACAACAATATGTTTTTTCTTCTGCACTGTACATGAAAATAATGAGTAATAAATAAAAACGAATTTATGTGTGGGATAAAAGAAAATATTTGAGAGCGAAACGAAACAGGAAGGAGTATGATAACATTGTTTTTGTTCTATTTCTATTAAAATAAACAAAAACAAAAAACGCTGATAGAAACTAATAAAAGAAAGATATTTAATTTCTAGAAAAGTACATGCCAGCATGAAGTACTTACTTAAACTGCCAAGTATGAATATGTTGGTGCAAATTTTTGAAAAATTACTAATAATCACAATGATTTTGTTTTTGTTTTTGCAAAGCTACAACAATAACAACAAAAATATGGACATAGTTATAGTTTCTTTGTTTCTTAACGCTCTAATTAAAAAAGCACCAATTTATAAAATATTTGTGCTGGTTATTATTATTGCTGCCATAAAATTTGTTTGGAATTTGTTATTTATTTAAGTACAACTGAGTTGGTTTATGCTACAGTGAAGAACAAAATCCATACAGCGTTTGCTCAAAATATTCCCATAAAACTTTTCCACCGACATTTTTCAAAGTTATCGCACAGCCACGAAAGTTTTTTTTTTAAATTATTGCTTGTTAGCAATTTCGCTTTAGATCTTTCACCTCTTTCTTGCCATTTATCTGCTACTTTCAATAACAGCAACTCTTGTGAATTCGAAATTCTAGCAACAAAGTAATTGTGGATTTTGTTTTTAGAAAATCAAAGACAATTTTTTCATGGAACTAATTAACTTTATTCTGTAATCCAGTACAAACGGGATTTGGGGTCAAGTCTAATAAGGCATTTACACCTCAGCCAAATCTATTGGGTTTCCAACTTTTTTATAGAAAATCAAAGACAATTTGTTCATGCAACTAAATTACTTTATTCTGTAATGTATTGCCCATTTTGATCACTGACCTTTTGCCATCTTTCAGGCGGCGTCATAATGCCACGTTCATTAAATTTTTGTAAACTTATTAGTAAAAAACTGAATCAGGTACGATTTGACGTCAACATCATTATTGATTTTTAACAATCGAGGAGTTTTGAAAAGATCGAAACAAAAAGTAGTCAGATGGTGTAAGGTCAGGACTATATGGTGGATGTGGCAAAACATCCCAACTAAGCTCCAATAATTTTTGACGAGTGACGAAAAACCGGAACCATAGTACCGACCCCTGTTAACAACTGTTTGTTAGCTCTTTTCTTATCTTTTTTGTGCCCTCTAAAGTTTCGGGGATAGAATACAATTTCATTTCTTTTTTTTTTTTTTTTTTTTTGTACATAACCACAAATCAATAGGCAATATGTTGTAATTATAATAGTCAGGGCTGTTCTACAAATCACTTTATGTAAAAGTGATTTGAAATCACAAAAAAGGTGTTCTGCACACAAAATATTTTTGATTTTTGTGATTTTAAACCGGTAAGCTAACTTGCAATCAATTTGAAATCACATCCTAATTTTTGCACGTACTTTATTGTAAATTTCATAATTTGTTACATTAATAAATAACTTAATGTGTTTTCTATTGATTATTTAAGTAAAATTATTTGTTTTGTACGATATAATTCACTAAATTAAGCAAAAACTAGATACTCTTATTTTGTTGCAAGATTTGCTGTATTATTTTGTGATTTGGTTTATTTTACTTTACTTTTTATATTTATTACAAGAAATTAATCTTCATTTTTCAAATAATACCACGAATAAAAAAATTCAACTTGAAAGCAAAAATATCAGTAAATTGAAGCAAAATACAGCAGTTTTTTGTACTTCAGGAGAGTATAAATCACATTGTGCTTGTGCTTTTGAAACGGCATGTGCTTTGAAATCACGTGATTTTTAGAACAGGCCTGAGTATTATAGTTTTAATAAAATATTTATAAGGACAATGATATTAATAGAATATAAGTGCGTCTTGGCCTTTTAGGCTTCTTGCATTAAATGAATAAATAAATAAAAAATATGTGTGGCCTTGTATTGTATGATAGAATATAACACCTTTTTGATTTATCGCTTTTCTCCAACTGTATTGTTTAATTTCGTTAGTTGTGCAATGCAGACATCAGAATTGATCGTTCGGTTGTGTGGTGAGAGTTTAAAGTAGACAATTTCCTTTGTAAGTCCACCTATCTGATAACAAAACCTTCTTATTAATATCACCTTTGGTGTTGTAGTTGGTTGACCTGGCCTGCTTCACGATCTTTCCCGCTTGATATTGCTGTAAACAATCCATCTTGCATCGACAGTTATGAGTCGTTCTAGAAATGGATCATTTTCATTACGTTTCTTTAGCAAATCGCAGCTGTTAATGCGTTACGTTAAATGAGTTTCTTTCGGTGTGCGAGGAACCCATTTATCGAGTTTTCGAACATAGCCAAGTTGTTGTATGTGATACATGAAGCTTCTCTGAAATCTCACGTATTGTACTGTGACGATCCGTATCGATTATTGCTTTGATTAGGGCGTCATCAACTTTAACTGGACGACCAGAGCGTTTTTTTTTTACCTTTGAGTGAAAAATCACCAGAACGAAATTTGCCAAACCAATTTTGACACTGCCGTTCTTTTAAGGCTTCCTCAGCAATAAACAAGCATATAACTTTTTATTAGCTTGCGATGCGTTTTTCCTTTGCGGAAATAAAAAAGCAAAATATGACGAAAATTTTCCTTTGATTTTTCAGCGAACGCCAAACGAAAACTGCACAATCGATCAAAAAATTTTTTTTACTGATTAACAGCTAAAGCCATATCTCAAAAAATTAGCTTTTCCAGTTAACAATGCAGAATTGCATATTTTATGTTGTGCCATAAAATGTATTCAAATTACTTTTAAACTGTTTCCTTTAGAATATATTTTCTTAAAATTTTTCCTAAGACTTACATGGAAACTTCAAATTTGAAATGTGTTTTTCTCGAAACAAGCTTTTTTTTAGTTACGACTATGTTGCAATAAAGGATCGATTTGTAGTACGTCTGTAAACCTAAAAATTCAATTGAAGCCATCTATGAGTGAAATCTGCAATTACTTAGTTGCCAACCCCATAAAATAATAAAAAGAATTGGTTGAGTAATTTTAAAATGTAATTATTTTTTATTGCAGCTTTGTGTTTTTTAAAAATACTTAATCGCTTTCATACTTCTCTTTTGCTAGTTCTGCATTGCAGAAAAAACATACCGATAAAAGTTTTATAATAAATAAAAAAATTTTTCGTGCTGCATATATCGGCAAGGTCGCTTTTAGTTTTTAAGGTCTACACATAAAATAATCAACAGCAATTTCAACTTGATGCATTCATGTAAGCATGCGTTTGCATGTTCAATCGTGGGCTCATAAGTGTTCAAAAACGCTTCTTAAGCTCTTCTCATTAAAAGTTGCTCACGACTTTGTGCCATACTGTTCTTTTTACACACATGTTATATGATCTCAGTAACATTAAGAATGTTGTTTTATATATGTACATATGTATGTTTTTATTTTGTGTTATAGGAATTTTTCTATCGCTACCCTACAAGAACACTGACGGTCATTTGAGCGGTCATATGACCGGTAATGCTGATCGAAATACACTTCAGAAGTTTCTATCATTTTCTTAAGGGCAATGTGAAAAAAAATAATCGAACCTTTCGTGTACGTGTGACAATTCTGCTAACACGTTCTCAAATAGATTATATATGTACAACATTTTTGTGAATTTGTTGGAAAATAGTATTTGAGTGTATTAATTTCGATCATCTATTTCTTGTAGGGTTCCCTAATATAATATATTTGAGAATGTGCACACGTATACGAAAGTTCCGGTAATTTTTTTTCATATTGCCCTTAAGAAAGAAAATTATAGAAACCTGTGATGTGTATTTTCCTCAGCACTACCGATCATATGACCTGTCAAATGACCGTCATTGTTCTTGTAGGGTAGTTAACAATATTTGTTGTTGCGATTTATTTCTTTCATTTGTATTTTCTACACAGTAACTAATCTAATACCAGAATTATTTGTTTGCTAGTTACGGTCCAGTCATACAATAAATAATTCATTTTGTTATTGGCTGTTTAATGTAAAAATGTAACTTTTCTAATAAGTTTATAATATATATTCAAATAAAATGGTTTAACAATTTGGTGAATTTTTTTGATACAATTAAAAAAATATATACAGCTGTTTTTTGTGTTTTGTGATACAAATTTAGTTTTATATTCCATTATTTTCAACAAAATAATGAGAATTAAAAAAAGTAAAAAATTCTAATCATATCCTATAAATACAAATTAATTAATTGTAAAATTAATTTTCCTCTGCTTTAAATGAAAGGCCGTTTTATGTGATGCGAGTTGTAAAAGTTTAATATGTGTAATGTTATCTGTCTGCTGCTAAAGTTGAGATTTGTTACTTTTTTGGCGACTGTGTACATTTTTTCAACTACTTTTTCACACTTTTGGCAATTCCTGTACTTATTTGTTTGACATCTAGAGCAGTGGTGCCCAAACAAGTTCTATATGGAAGAGTAAACACCAATACATTTAAGGAAAAACTGTTTTTATTTAATATTTTTTGTTGTAAAAAGCAAAACATGTACAAAAACAAAATTCACACTGATAATTGCTGTCGTCAATGTGAAGAACGACAAAAAATATATAACGCGAAGTTGTTTGTGTATTTTTCATTGCTAGTGCTGGCACAGTATTCGTGTATTAAAGAGCACAGCCCTATAGCTAATCGCTTTTAAAAAAACAATTGAACATTAAGCGCATAGGCCTGGGCGCTCCTGATCTAGAGTCTTTATGTTTTACATACATCTCGAATTTCATTTCTATAACTAAAAGTAAATTATAAAATTCCAACAGTAGACAATTTTTCCAACTGAATGCTTTCAAACACCCAGATTATTGAATATTAATCTAAAGTGCAGCAAGTAAGTTGCAATCATATTAAAAACCATTGTGCAATTCATTTGGATATTAGTTATTATCAGTTTAAAATCAAATGAGAATTGCACAAATAAAGGAGCACCGTGCCGATTTCACGAACGAAGCTGTTCGTTCGTTCGCACAATTACATTTAAAACAAAAACAACATTCAAAATTTTGTTATTGTTTTAAATGTAATTGTGCGAACGAACGAACAGCTTCGTTATCGTGAAATTGCCACACTATATATTGGGTGTTTTTTTTTTAACTTCAAAGCTAGCACCATTGCTTTATATGGCAATCTATCAACTTTAAGTTGATTTTTTTTCTTTAGTTGAATGTGAAAATGTGGATAAACTAACACCGCAGTTGAATGGGTGGAAAAACATTTTGATATTGAATTAAAAAAAAATTATCCGTATGTTTGAAGCCTTTTCCACATTGACCGTGATAGCTACTACTGTGACATCATCGCTGTAATCAGATAGAATGAAGATATTTATATGTTTTTTTTAGCTACTCGTATAATACATGATCTTATGGTTATGTTCCCATTATGATGGTGCCATTTTCCGGATCGTAATCCAGCGGAATGCGCTCATCATCAACTGTGGCGTTTTCCAATCCTCCAAAAACTCCACCCACACAAAACTAGAGTTTGATTCTGGGCATGTATTCGCTCTACATTTTTAGTAATTTTTTCCTAGACAGTATCTTTCTCTGGCTTTCGTCCATCTTTTGATCTCCCGACACAGACAGAGCCTGGTTCCCATATTAGACAATGTATTCACATATAAGCCACGATTGTTTCGTGGTCATATATGTGATGCCCCTGTCCTCCCCTATCCACCACCTGGTGCCGCGTCTGATGGGAGTATGACGATTCCATCACGGAATCTTATGCTAACCATTCTTGATCATTTTTAAAATCCCCACAATATGCCTTGCCATACAAATTCTGTCCCTGCAATGGCTACGCTTGGCAACACTGGCCAAGTTTTCTCTCTTCAGTATTATCTTTTATAATTTTGAAACTAGACTTGCCTTATTATGCCAGTTTCATTCAAATTAATTTTATTAAAATTTAATGATATTCTTTTTCAATGAGTTGCAGTTCTTTCCTATTATATATTTTTCCATTTGCTTACATGTGTATTGTACATTGTACATACCCTCCAGCAATGAAAATTAATTATATTTAATTTGATAATAGTTTAATCAATAAAAATATAACTGCAGAAATAAAGTGGAAAAATTTTAAACCAAGACTTTTTTTTTTGTTTATTAGAAATAACAATTGTCTACGTTTTTAACATACTTGAGTCTATAACAAAAAACAAATCTGAATTTCAACCACTTGATGGTGGAATTACTTTACACATAATGGACAGCTGCGCAACAAACCAAGCAATAGTGTTTTAAACTTAAATCGGCTTCTTGTTAAGTATATAGTCGAATAACAGTAATTTTATTCTGTTCTCATAAAACGTTTTTCACTAAGACGGCTTAAGTATGCCGCACAGTGTTATTAAAAACACTAAAAAAACACACGCTAGTTACTACTCTTATATCAGTCATCGCAGCTAGAAGCTTTAGCGAGAAAACCATAGTTTAACAAAAATAAACTCTGTTCAACATTTATGACGCCACTCTTAAACCCACTCATTTATTGAAAACGATAGCCAGTGGAGTGCTGTTTTATTCGACTTAGAGTGGAATAAAATAGAAAAAAAAAGAAGAAAATTGAATGAAAAAGTGCCGAAATAGAATATTTTGAATTTCAAGTGGAAATAAAATTTAATTATTGCAAATTGTTATTTGTTGTTGAGCTAGTGGTCTTCTTTTTTTTTTATAAAAAGTATGGTTTTTATTTTTCAATATTTCGACACTCCGTTGTGTGTCTTCTTCAGGAAATTTTTTTTTAAAAATTGTGTATACAAAATAATAAATTTAAAAACTCATATTAAAATAACAAAAACAAAATATTCCACTACATTAACATTTACAATGAAGAAACATATTTTACATTATTATAACATTAAACATATTACATAATACTTTTTGAAAAAGAAATGAAAAAGTTTTTAAACAATTTTAGGCAAAATACCTATCTACTCCTGTTTTTGTTTTTATGTATTAAATGCCTATAATTTTGGGCTAATCCGTCTACATCATTTTTAAAATTTATCCTCTTATCTACAGGCAGGTTAGTTATCTGTAGCATTTCTAGCATATATCTACGTTTATAATAATTTTCTTTGTTTAAAATAGATGTTCCTCCAAAATCTGGATAGTGATTAAAATCACGGCAATGGATAGATAATGCAGTTTTCTGCGAAGAGTTATAGTTCCTATACTTCTGGTCAGATTTATGACCCGCTAACCTAGTTTTAAGTTTATTTCCTGTTGTCCCTATATATACTTTGTCACAATTTTCATTGTTGTTACCACTACATGGTATTTTATACACTAAACTAGACATATCCGACTTTTC
This sequence comes from Thecocarcelia acutangulata, assembly GCA_914767995.1. NCBI lineage: Eukaryota > Metazoa > Arthropoda > Insecta > Diptera > Tachinidae > Thecocarcelia > Thecocarcelia acutangulata. Next base: position 28,451,793 of record OU612094.1, on the reverse strand, counting down.
CAACCTATCTCTTGTGTTACTAAAAATTCTAACTACAGTATTATGAACTCTATGTGCAATTCTATATTTCGTATTATCGTATATATTAGAACTCTCTAATCTTTCTGACATTCCAGGTACATAAGTTAACGATTTATATATTATTGGATCAGAAACATTATTATCCAATCTTCCCCTTATGTTGTATTGTCTTATCAACCTGCAGATGAGTTCATCAGGAAAACTATTATCACTTAATATCTTCCTAATTATGCGCTTATTCTTCTTATGAAATTTATGATCAATGATTGTTAATATTCTATCTATTTAGTTTTTAGCTGTATTAGCAATAACTCTTTTTGGATGTTTAGAAAAATAGTTTATAATTCTACCTGAAGAATTTGGCTTTTGGTACCAATCTATTAATAATCTATTATTATTTTTTATAATTTTTGTGTCCAAATATGGAAGTGAAGAGTTAGATTCTCTCTCAATAGTAAATTCAATATTCTCATCAAATGAATTAAATGTTGATAACAATAAATCTATCTCTTTCTCATCCATTATACAAAAAAAATCGTCAACATATTTTGTGAGAATCTTTGGCTTTATAGCCAATTTTTCCAAACATGTATCCAATAGCTTCTCCATAACAATATCCGCAAAAATATACTCACAGAAGAAAGGACTTCCTATGGGTTCTCCAGCCTCTCCAATTGTTGCGGATATTGTTATGGAGAAGCTTTAAATTTAAATTTAAATAAAGCTTTAAATTGCTTTAAATTGTGAAGAATATTTTATGAAAAGAAGAAATTAACGATAATAAAGATACTTTAGAAGTTTACTCGTCCTTACCTTTACCGTGGGATGTGATATGCATACAATAAGCGATCGCTGCGTAAAAGGCAGACAATATCAATTTCTTTTAAAAACGTTTTTAAAGCAACATCCAGAAGGACACAAAAAAGGGAAATAAATGTGCTTCGAATAAAAAGAATTAAGAAGAAAAAACAATTTTGCAGTAAAAAATGATTTATTTATTGTAATTTTTTTTCTACCAAACGAACACCGCAAAATCAAAATTAAAATGAATGCTTGATGGGTATCAAGCACAACATTTTTAAAGCGTCAAGCACACGTAAATTGTCAGCAAGCATTTTGACCGTGTTTTATCCCCTTTTAAAGTTGTATTTACAATTTACAAATATTTTATAGCAATTTATTTTGCACAAAAAAAGGGTTTTTATCATGTGTATTAAATTTTGACTTTTCATTTATTAAAACATGATGTTGTATTCCCTGGTTTGTCTGCAGTGTGTTGTAAAAAAATCCCTTATTTAAATTTAGCTTCACGTGTAGTGTTCATTTCCGTTGTATAAATCAAAAATCGCTTATAACACTTTGAATATATTATTTCCGTCGTTAAAATTTTCATTTCACACTCGCTTTCTCTCATTCTCTCCTTCTCCCTCCACCCATCTACTGACTGCTTGGTATACCCAACACTGACATTAACTCCCGCAAGAGTAATTTAATTGGTTTTATTACTTCTTGAGCAGGATTATATTGAAATAATTAATCTTAAAAATAGAAACAAAATTATAAAAAGCTTAAAACTTTGAGCTATAAAGCAAATGAAACGAAATAAAGTTTTTAGCCTTGAAGGCATTTTAACGCTTCTTCAAAATTTCTGTTGACAATTGCGTGGCATGAAATAAAATTTGCAATTGTTAACCCTGCATCCTTTTATAAAATTGCTGTAAGTTATGAAAAAAAAAATTCCCCTTTGTCGCCGGATTGACGATTAACTTGCTTTGGAAAAGTGAAATTATGCACGTTTGCTACTTTTTTTTTCAAACCCGCTTAATGTCCATTAAATATAATCACAAATAATACAGACAACAATTCCCACATGTCTTCCTTTTTTTCTTTCCCAGTATTTGCTTTTTTTTTTGTTTGGCCCACAGAAAAATGCCATTCATTTCGTCTATTTGCTGTTGGGCACATTACAAGTATTTGTTTCGCCTCCTCTCGTTAAGCCAGACATTATTGACACTCTTGACGAGTTTTTAAAGGCTTTAAGGGTTTAATTCTGTATATATTTTGCCTCCAAACAGCCGTGTGCAACTACCACATTTCTGCATACATTTAAAAATGCCTAAGACACCCACTCTAAAAATGCAAAAAATAAAAAAAAAAGGAAGAAGACATACAATAATTTGCATACATGAGCTACTAAATTAAATGCAAAACTTCACAGGATTTTATACAAGTTGGGATACTCGTTAACTTCAACAGAAAAACGAAACCCCCTTCTTATGAAATGACATTGTACAGTCAATGAAAAAAGTAAGTGGACACTTTAAAAGTTAATTTCAGGGCATAGACAAGTACATTTTTTTTATTATAAAAAGTGCAGTTATACGAGTACATACATATATGTATGTAAACAGTGAGTTCGCGGTAATGTAAACTTTTACTATAGTGTGTGTATAGCACATTCTCGATTGCACTATTTTCTGTCATTAAACTTTATTGAAAAAAAATACTTTAAAGCAGGGGTACCCAAAACCTCTATATGGAAGAGCAAACATCAATACATTTAATGAAACTACATATGTATAAACAGTGAGTTCGCGGTAATGTAAACTTTTACTATAGTATGTGTATAGCACATTCTGGATTGCACTATTTTCAGTCATTAAACTTTATTGAAAAAGAAAATACTTTAAAGCAGGGGTGCCCAAAACCTCTATATGGAAGAGCAAACATCAATACATTTAATGAAACTACTTTTATTTAATATGTTTTGTTGTAAAAAAAAGAAACAATTTACAAAAACAAAATTTACACTGATAATCGCTGTCGCCAATGTTTACCAGCAAAGCATGCGAAAGTCTTATTGCTTTGCTCTTGTGTGAGTGCAGTAAAGAACAAAAAAAAATATATAAGACAAAGTTGTTTGTGTATTTTCATTGCCAGTGCTTAGTGCAGTATATGTGTATTAAAGAGCACAGCCCTATAGGTAAGCGCTTTTACAGAAACAATTGAGCAGCAAGCGCATAGGCCTGGGCATATCTGCTTTAAAGCTTTACACAAGTTTATTAAAATGTTTAATTTTTTGTTCTGCGTTTTTAATTGTTTTTTATTTGACTTCTTACCAACGTATCGCGATGTAATAGCACGCAGAATGCCACAAGTTCAATATATGTCGTGTGATCCACAATCTGGAATTCTGAATATTAGGCTAAACTGCGATATGGATCGCAATCCATCGATACTGTATACTGTACGTTCAATAAATATCACACGATACTAAATCGCGTTCAATTATTGAGCGCACTTACCCTAAAGTTGCACCTCTACCGCTGGTGCAACTTGGTATGTTTAAATATGATTTCGACCCTTTAGCAGTCACAGCGGGCGCGTATAATGCATTCTCTAGAACACCAATGTTCACACACTTTTCGCTGCATTTGCGCACGCATTTCGCCAATAACTTCGAATGTTGATTTTGAATAGAGTTGAATCATACGATGTTCTAATGTCTGTAGTTTGACGACGTAGACATGTAACATAAGCCCTAAGAAAATAATTCTATGGAATTAAATCACACGATGGGGCCAACTTTATGTGAAAATATTCGTTCATTAAAATTTTCTTTAAATACATCCATTCTAGCGCGCGCTGTGTCGCATGCAGTCACGTTCTGTTGGAGCCACATGTCAGCAAATTGAGGCATCGAACAATTTATCATGTCCCTATACCATTCCGACCTTCTTCTTTTTTGGAGACATGTCGATCAATGGCACCGCCCCTCCGTAAAACTTGTCAAATAGTAATTTTTTTGTCGATACAACGATATTTCAATAAAAGCTTGTGGATCATCTTCACTGCAAATGTGACAATTCTGTCAAAATTAAGTTTCATCGGAGAACAGAAATTGTGCATAGAAATTCAATATCAATTAACGAACGGAGCTACTATTTTGATTTAAAGATGCTAACAAATTGTTGGCGAAATATTGAAAAATAAATGTTCGAAAATTGTTAAATTTTTTATAAAAAAAAAAAACAAGATCTTAGGCTGCAAAAATTTTATATATGATTAAAAAAAATTTAAGAATTCGCAAGCAGAGTCCCTATTCCCCCTTATTCCAAAAGTCGTCATCGTAGCCGGGGGTTTATTAGCCCCTGAAAACTGGCATTTACCAAAGTTATCAGTAACACTAATTCCCCTTCCTGCGTTTTTGGGTTTAAACCACAGGCAGAACGTTTCAGTCAACCATGAACAGCACCTAGAGGCCTGCTGGGCTGAACCTCCCTGGGGATTTGTTGATCCCCATTCTGCCAATTTAAACTCTTGGTAAGGGTTTCGGAAGTCCAACACACCATGCGGCAACAGAGTTTTATTTACTACAACAAGGGGGACGCCCCCTATGCTCTAGAAAGTAGAGTGCTTTCTGATTCGGAATACGCCAAGGCGAAACCTGCTCGATGAGGGGACATAAACGATACAAACCTAATTCATACAAACACAAATTAATCATTTCTTTTTGTTTTCAATGAGAGTAGACGGCGACAAGATATAAATTGTGTTATAAATTTTTATAGTCTATTTCTTGACATTCTGTTGCTGTAATCTTAGTTTCTTTCTTCTACCAAGGTAAACTTATGCGTTTCTAAAAATTCTAACAAGAAAACTTCTTTGCGATTCATTTTGTGTGCTTCTTCTTCCACCACTTGACTGTGCAAAATTTTCATTGAAATGACAAAATTTAGCACTAGATGTTTGTGCAAGCAAACAAACACCCCCTTAAACAACGCGAAATGTTTGTACAAACTTTAAATTTTGGCAACGTTAAATTTTTGGCCAAGCAGTTTGTAAAGTATATTTGGCCCTTAATAATAACAAATGTTAGAAATTTTGAAAAAGCGAAGTACTTTTTAAACAGGGTATCCCAGAACTCAACATCAAGCCCAAACAGGGTGACAATATTGATGGTAAGTCTCATGAGAAAAATTAAGAAAAATCTAGGGGCTTGTGTGAATAGAAAACATTTGAACAGAGTAAAATGTTTTTTAGTTGTTTTTTGGCTTGACGTTGATTGCTGGGATACCCTGTATACATATGTGTTTCTGTATATGTATTTCTTATTGCCTTTCAGACTGGTCCACTGTATTACAAGAGTAGTGGTTGCACCCCTGAAAATGCTGCCACATGCATTGAACGTATTGCAAATTTTGCATATTGTGAATTTTTATTATTTAATTAATTTTTTTTCTTTTTTTTTGGCAGATTAATTACAAAAGAACAATTACACCAAAAACAACCCTTCTAAGTTTTCTTTATTTATTTTTCATTTTTTGACTTTTGAAGCTTAGCAAAAAGAGCGTAAATAATCTGACTTAAACAAAATGTATGAAAATGTACAAAAAAAGAAAAAAAATTGTGGTGGCAGTCAGTTTCAAAATTATAAAAAGAAATAAAATAAAAAGCCATAAATTGTATGGACACATTTGAAATAAATGCCCTGTGTAATACTTGTAATCCATTAACAGAAAAGAATATTTTTCCTTTGTTACCAGCCTGGTGTGAGATCTTGTCATAAAAGATGTAATAAAATAAACTGAGTTTTTTTTCTACTTTTAATTTCATAACAACAACCACAAACCAATAATACTTCATAAACTTTGTTCATACATTTTTTTTCACTTGAAACCATTCTAAAAATTGCAGAATTTTTTTGTTTTATTAAAATTATAATTTTGTATAATTTAAAATTTTCTTTGCATCATTCGTGATTCATTTGTTTGTGTTTTTTTCCTTGCAAGTATTTAAAATTACCGCTTTTGTGCTTTAAACAACTCGGCATAATGACGTTAATGATCTTATAAATCTTTAATTTTTATATGAATATCTTCTGCTCAGTGTTAAGATGACTGTGGTCCAACAGCAAAACTTGCAAACGGACACCCAGACAGACACACAGACAGATCATGAAGGAAGGGATTTATAAATGTTTTCTTAGCATAATTAAAAATATAAACAGACAATCTGCTTAATGTCATTTTAGAATTTATTATGATGTTTGATTTTATAATTAACGCTTTGAACTGTGAACGAACATCAATACATGGTAGGGGAAGGTCGTCCGGTCATGTACCGAAAGTGCATATCAGAGATCTGCACCTGTGCACCGCAACCATAAGTACGCCGGTAGTTTACCCAATCATTTTCACATTCGAGTATTTTAAACACTTAAAAATTTATGCGGTGGTATTTATACCTGCCGTTTTTATGCGAAATCTTCAGACATCAAAAATTATCCGATCACTTTCGTATCTTGTGTATTTTCTCCTAAAATACTGAATCGATCAAAATGAAACTAAGCGTGTTCACTTCTGTACTGAGATGACTTTAAAACGATATATAATTTTTCTAAATCGGTGAAGTTGTATGGCTACAAAAAGGATTTCAAAAATTGTGTTTGCCTAATTAATTATATTAATTTAATTAAATAGATTATTATGTAATTAGTTTCTCGAAAACTGATGTAATTATTTTGCTGAAATTCTGTATAAATGTAAGTAGGAGCTTTTGGCAACGAAAAATCGATTGTTCCTTGTCTTGCGAAGAAGCCATTTTGTTTTGATTTTTATTCCTTTACGATATTGATATTGGCATTCAAAAATACTTTTGATGCAAATATTATAAATATTATTCCAAAATTATTTCATCTCTGTGAATAACTATTTTTCAAAAACTAATGACAATAAAAAATTCCAGAATTCGCTGCTGGTTTGTTACCAGACCCAGGAAAATATTTTTTATCCAGTTTTACTTATTTCAACTCTTGGTTGGTGTCTAAGCAGACCGGTGGGGCAAGATTTAGCAGAAATATCGGAATGGCATGTAGGTGAATTGGTGGATTTATGCGATCTGTGGGTTGCGATATTCTGCAATCTTTACGTTTTGCACGCCGTGGGGAGCAGAGTTTGTCTTGATGTACGACTAACCAGGGCATTCTGCTTCTTGGGGTAGAATTGCCTTCCTTGTTGTAGCAAATAAAACTGTAAAAATTGTGTTGTTGTTGTGTTGAACCTCCGCAGCCCACACCAAGGGTAAATTAGCAGAACGGTGATCCTTAAAGCCCATGGGATGTTCGACTTTACAGACCCTTCCGTCGCTGATCATAGCAGAAATGTCTGCATCTTGGCCTGAAAAGTTTAAACCGAAAATCGTAGACAGGGTCATTAGCCTTCCCTGATTATTATGGTGTATGCTGGTTCTCGGAATGTAATAACGCTCGGGTTGCTGTTGTGTTGCAACAGATACCTGTAATGTAAGAAACCAGTAGTGATGGTTAGGGGGCTGAGTTGCTGACGCTTTTAATGGGCATCCCGCTACCGAATCATAAGTCTTTCCTTCCATTTATTAAGGAACTCCTACTCCTCTATGTCCCAGAAAACAAATTGACCTGGTTTGGTGTCCACCAATGTATAACCTGCGACCCAAGGGGATCAAGAGCTAGACAACGAGACCTTAAATCGGTTAAGTCTAAAGCGCAATAATTTGATAATATTTGTTGAAATGTAATTACAAAATGTAATTACGAAGATTTTTATAGTGTATATGTGCGGGTGCTGCAGCAGCTGAATATAGCAGCGAGTATAGGAAATTGAGATATTGTCCACCGCTGCATTATTGTTATAAAATTTACGCCATGGCTGACGTCTACAAAGCGCTATTTGGAAGACTAAATTTCACCGTTCACCATTGAGCAGTAACCATGCTGATATCATCGTTTTTTTAAAGCATATGAACTTATGATCCCGCCAGGCCACAAAGCTCAACAAACCCTAATTTTCAATTTGTCAGCGCTATTTTCCAAAATATATCAATTTGTACTTCAGTCCATACGCGGAATGTAATGCCAAACCAAACTAAAGGTAAAGCAACTATCAGTTGTTAAATAGCTTGTCAATTAAAGCAGTGATGCTAACTCTGTGAAGCTCCAAAAATAAAAACTTCAATATAAGTATGAGTATACATCAAAACTCCATGCAATGCTTTGTCCACCAGGGACTATAAACTTAATTAAACAAAACAAAATACCACTATATACATAAGTATATACATACATAACTTCTAACAAACGAAAGAAAAAGGAGGAAAAACGCCAAAGTTCATTATACTCAACTCAACGTGTAAAACATGCAACAAATCACCACACCTCCAAAGTCATCACAATTATCATCATCATCATCAGCCACATCAACGTCATAATATGATTTGCTGCTGCTACACACACAGGAAATATGTCTCATACTTATTGAAACCACAAAAGAAAAAAGATTTTTGCATCTCTCATACTTCATTTATCCCATACAACCAGAAAATAAATAAAAAAAAAAGCAAAATATACCAAGAATCAAATATTCAAATCTGGGTTTTTTATTGTAAATCTTGTGTCAATTATTTTTTTTTTATCTTTTGTAACCCAACATTTTCCGTCATTTAAATCTGGCCACAAAACGTTACCAGCCATCCAGCCAGCCAGCCAGCCAGCCAGCAATTCAGCCAACCTAGGCTGGCAGGCAGGCAGCAGATACATGAATTGTGTGGTTATTATTTGTGGTTTTTGTAGTTGCAGCAAACAGTTGGTGGAAGTATGAGTACGAGATTATAGAGATTTTTTTATATATGTTTATTATTTGTTTATTTAGTTAAACAAAATACTCCACAATTTAACTTATTGTTGATTCAACTCCCACACACTTGTTACGGGTGAAAAGAACGAAACAAACACAACTGCTGCTAATTCACGATCATTACATTGATTACAGCAAACAACAAACCTTAAGAGCATTAACGTGCAGGCTGCTGCTGCTGCTGCCCGTTGCATACGACAAATATGAAAATGTTCATGTTTTGGATTAATCTTTCAACCTTAAAGTAACTTCTAGTCTAGTAGGTTTTCATACCCATCTGCTCCCTTTTTGCGATAAATAAATAAATAATAAAGAACGAAATGATTTAGACATGATAATTTCTTTATTTATTTTGACAAAGTGTTTAATGTAACGGAAAATTTATCTCTTGCTTTTATTCTAGTCAAACTTGTTTGACAGAATTCTGTTCTGTGTCGATACAGCTGTTTTAACTGCTGTGTAGGAAATGTTTTCAAGCATGATGGGTATGTTTTGCATCTATAAAAAAATGTTTTCCAAGTATTGAGCATCTCTTGGTGTTGTCCTCGACCCTGAACGTAATATACAGGGTGTCACACAACACAATGTCAAGCCGAAATGGGGTGATTGTAACCAAAATTTATCCCATGCAGTGTGAAAATTATGGGCATTAAAGAAAAACGTAGACATTTGGTGAAACTGTAACAATTTTTCGGGTTCATTTGAACTTTGGGACCGTAACCCTAAATAATATTTCTAGAACCTCAGTCAAAAATAATGACATAATTGCCCCAAGTTCTCTAGAATTAAGACCAGGGTTAGGTTAGGTTTGACAGGCTGCCAGCTATTGTAAAGCCAGCCCACTTCGGTCCAGTCTGGTCCCGTTGTGATGCCTGGATATGAACTGTATCTCAGTAGATCTACATATCACTAATTTAGAACCAACCCGAGGATCGGATAAAGGAGTCCAATCCACTTACATCGCATTCCGATACCTCCGTCAAATCACGCAGCATCGGTCTGCCCCGGTACAATGCCCGTATATAAGAAAGAGCTGGACACTGACAGAGGAAGTGCTCAACGCTCTCTTCTTCCTCCTCGTCTCTGCAACTTCTACAGAAGTCATTAAACGCAACCTACGTCGGGGCAAGCCCCTAAGGATGATAGTCCTCCTGTTATGATATATCTGGGCCATGTCAGCCTTGATATTCGACAGGTATCCTCACTACACCATATGTCTTGAGCGGTCTGAAAAGTTGACGCTGTACTTGTTTCTTACAGCTCGCAAGCGGGATTCCAACGATCTCATCAATATATCTTTGTTGTAGCTGGACACCGGCCTTTACGAGTTCATCCGCTAATAGATTTCCGCGCACTTCACTGTGCCCTCGTACCCAGCTAAGCTCCAGGCTCTAATGTCTCTCTATCTCGTTTAGAGATATCCGGCATTCACGAACCAACCTGGATGTTGTATAGACTCCAGCTAGTGCATACAACGTAGCCATACTATCAGTACAAATTCGGATATCATTCCTGTAGTACCTTAACCGGTTAGCTGCCCTCATAATGGCCGCAATTTCGACCTACGTTACGCTACACTCATTTTGCAGACTGAAACTCATCCTCCTCTCATACAAGGGGATAAAGCTACCCCCACCGACTTCCGAGTCCGGGCAGTAGAGCCGGCGAGCAGTAATCAAGATTCTCCGGAAGGTTCACTATTCTTCCTATTATTGAGGCATGACCATATGTCGTCTCTCAAAAATTTTCAATCTGACCAAACTTGGATCTAAAACCTACCAAAATACCAATTTTTTTAATATTGAAAAACATACTCGTATTTGTCATATAAAGTATAATTTTTATTCGATAAAGATTTTAAATTGAATAACAAAAAAAAAAAAAAAAAAAAAAAATAGCAGTAATGTAACGAAAAAAAAAAAATGTTTCACTTCTGTTAAGCGCAACAATGCAAATTCTAGGGCAAAGTTGTTCTTTGAAGGCACTGTTCCTGAGCATGGCGTCGAATTGAGGTTGATGGATTGTTTTGAATACTGTCTTGAGCAGCAGTATTGCTTTCAGCCGATCTTGCAGTACGTTGTAGTCCATCCTTGAACCTATCACATGACAGTTCCTCAACGAGGTGGAGGCCATTTGAATTCAATTATTTTCTAAACTTAATGAACTACTTTAATAAAAATGTACTATTTTTCAAATGAATTACTAAAAAATTAATTACATAAATTTTACAAAAAGTTATTTTAGTTTTTTAATGTAGCAAAATTGATCAGCCATTTGGCCATCAGATAGTTGGTCTTTAAACTTTATTGAAGTAAGATCACAACGCTACTAATGCAGGCGTGTAACTATGAATGTTTGTGTTTGTTTACCCCTGTTTTAAATACTTAAATTTGTCCGCTTTTTTTTTTTTTTTTGTTGGTTAATGCTTGTTGCGTAATATTTTGATATTTTTTAACCGGTATGTGGCGCTATTTTGGACTTGATTTTTTTACGTTTAACAGCGATAAGAATAATGAATTAATTTTTGGAAACTAACAATTATCAAAATCAGGTTGTTGTGCTATAAAAATAAAACTCGCAAGTTTTTTTTTTTTTTTTTTTTTTTTTTTTTAATAATATAAATTCAACTACTTATGTTAGTTTGCTTGAAATTAAAAAATAAAAATAATAAATTAAATCTAAGAATAAAAACAACACGAAATGGGATGTAAATAAGTCCGTTGTGTTCAAATCGAACTACACACATGGTTAAACTGGCTGCGGTAAACATTCATTATCTTGACGTCGTTTGATACCTTAAGAATACTTTAAACTGTTTATATTCCATTAATTACAAAAGAACTCATTATAACGAAAGCCAGTAACATATGTTAATAATATGTGTTTTTTTGAACTCATGCCTCATTATTTGTCTTCATTTCTTTTAACATTAAAATCCATTTAAGTACCACGTTTACCTGTAATAATGAGCACCATGACTTCGTTTTTCATAACAAATTTGCATTTGTGTTAATTTCTTTAATAACATTTTATGTGCATGTATTTGTGTTATTAAGAGAGATAGGAAAAACGTATTCAATTACAATTAAACCTCAAACTAAAACAACTTAATCACCTGGAGCTTAAGAAATGAGTAGTATACTATGTTAAAAAAAAAATTCAACAAATTTTAAAAATAAGCTTTCCAGAGAAGTATTAATTAAGTTGCGTCTGTGTGTTGGAGACTTCAAAGTCGACTTGGAAGCTTTTTATATGTTTCTACATTAGCAAGGGGATAGTGTTATATAGAGTATCTGAGTAGCAGGATAGAATTTCATCCTCTTCTTAGGGAGGCTCCCATACAAAAATATCCTATAGTCGATCTATATGTATGACCAACCCACATCAAACCCAAAAAAATTAAAATTTTTGCCCTTAGAGGTGCCAAAAGGTATGAACGACCTTTAAGTTTTTTTCTTCGTGAACACACCCTCTCCGTATCTCGTCTCCATAAAGAGGCTTCCATACTAATAAAACACTATCATAAATTTAAGAGTTAAGTGTATGACCAATTCCGATTATTTTTCTTTTTTTTTTTTTTTTAATTTTTGCGGAACCCCTACCTCCCTACCTCCATCTTTTATAAATTGTGTATCCCTCATCCTAACTTGTCCCGGACTTGCCCACAATGGATGTAAATGCATTACCGACCTCTGTAATAGTTTTTATCCTGATATTTATTCTGAACATATTCGCTCCGCACTTCCCCTCCTTAAAAGTGCTCTCATTCAAAACCACCTATGAACTGATGTGAGTACAGACAAAATGCAAAAATAATACACATGATGCACCACCCTATGCCGCCGAAAAGCAGAGTGCCTTGGTTAGGTGTACAACAAGGCAAAAACTGCACCTTGTGGGGACGAGAGTACAGACAGCTGGAGATGGTATAAAACAGCTATGTATATTACGTTTTGATTCTAATGACCGACCTCTGTAATATTTTGTCCTTAATACATATTTTAAACACACCCAATCCATACCCAATTCCCCTCCTTAAGGGTCTCCCATTCAAAACCAGCTATAAAATGCCGTGTGTATAGACAGCTGGAAATCATTTAAAAAAGCTATGTACAAGGTCTCGTCTACCCCTGTTTGGTCTCATGTAGAAAGTCCCTAACAAACATAATTGCAATTTTACAGGAGGAGGAAAAATCGTAATGGAAAGAAAAAAGATCCACAATCACAGGAAAGTATTATCGTGCATTATTGGATCAATTGATTGATGTAATCAATAAAAACCGTACCAGATTTAAAGAAGAAAAAAATGTTCTTTCTTCAAGACAACGCACCGGTTCACACAGCATTAGAGACGATACTAAAATTACGTGAAATACACTACGAATTGGTTGAACATCTTATCATCCTAGTGATTTCAAACTTGAAAAAATGGCTCGTAGGAAAAATATTTACCTCAAACGCGTATTTTGAGATTTTGCCGAAATCGTATTATTCATCAATATTTATTGAGCTAAAAGTAAACTATCAGGCCTGTTCTAAAAATCACGTGATTTCAAAGCACATGCCGTTTCAAACACACAAATGTGATTTGTGTGTTTCGGAAGCATAAAAAACAGCTGTTTTTTGTTTCAATTTACTGATATTTTTATTTTCGGGTGGAATTTTTGTATTCGCGGTATTATTTTTAAAAATAAGGTTAATTTCTTCTAATGAATATAAAAGCAAATAAAATAAACCAATAAACGTAATCACAAAATAATACAACAAATCTTGCACCAAAATAAGCGTATCTAGTTTTTTTTAATTTAGTGAATTATTACGCATAAAATAAATGATTTTACTTAAATAATCAATAGAAAACACATTAAGTTATTTATTAATGTAATAAATTATGTAATTCATAATAAAGTACATGCAAAAATTGGGATGTGATTTCAAATTGATTGCAAGTTAGCTAACCGATTAAAAATCACAAAAATCAAAAATATTTTGTGTGCAGAACATCTTTTTTGTGATTTCAAATCACTTTCACAAAAAGTGATTTGCAGAACAGCCCTGTATTTTACCTTTTATATTTATTAGAAGGAATTCACCTTATTTTGCAAATAATTCCGCGAATAAAAAAATTCAACCTGAAAATAAAAATATCAGTAAATTGGACCAAAAAAAATAGCAGTTTTTTGTGCTTTAGAAGAGTGTAAATCACATCGAAAATCACAAAAAATTGTGATTTGCAGAACAGGCACAAATCACATTTGTGCTTTTGAAACGGCATGTGCTTTGAAATCACGTGATTTTTAGAACAGGCCTGTTAGTGAATTATTTCGTATAAAATAAATAATTTTACTTAAATAATCAATAGGAAACACATTAAGTTATTTATTAATCTAATAAATTATGAAACTTACAATAAAGTACGTGCAAAAATTAGGATGTGTTTTCAAATTGATTGCAAGTTTACTTACCACCGGTTTAAAATCGCAAAAATCAAAAATAATTTGTGTGCAGAACACCTTTTTGTGATTTCAAATCACTTTCACAAAAAGTGATTTGCAGAATAATAGTTAAGAAATAAACGGTTTTTGAAAAAAGAAATTGTTTTCTTCCTACTTAGGTAGCTTCAATATTAATCCGCCTTCGTATAAATATAACTTTAAAGTAAACTTGTTGCTTTCAGTCAAATTTCTTTTCTTGTCAAATGCTTTGGTGAATTAAGTATGTTTTATTTCTCGTCTGTAGGGGACATTTAAATATTCGCGCGCTAATAAAACATGAATTATTTAACGTTTCTCTGTCTGCAACTTGCATTACATGCTTCTGTTTCTTGTTTCATTGTATTAAGAAAAATAAAACCAATTCCAGTGTAGTGTAATAGACAGTTTTAAAAATAGTTATTTAGTTGAGGTTGTTTGTCGATCGTCGTCAATGCTGTGAAATGTTGCACATTTAATTTCATTATTGTTGGCATACATGTTTCGTCTTCTGCCAGTAGTTAATAGTTGTGTTTTTTTTTTCTCTCTAATTCCCTTTTAATTATTTAACAATCATCGCCCATTATCACCAACTCAGGTATTATTTAATAGATTACCTCGTCTCGTTTTGAAATTGAAACCTTTAACAATGTTTAAGTCATTGAGGTAAAGCCAAATACAAACGTACTTGGGTGCATTACTGGAGGGGGGAAGGGAATGATCAGTATTTAAAAGAGGTAAACATTACAATCAATCAAATTAACCAGTAATAAAATAAGTAGATGAGTGTTTGAATGAACGAACACCTTTTTTCTGGTTAAATGAATTTTATACCATAAAAACAATTTAATTTTTTGTAAGAATTTTTTTGTTTGTTTGCTTTTGTGGTCAACGATCTTTCTTCACCCATATTATTTTAATGAATGTATATTTTTATGTCTCTATTTTTATGCCTTTTCAAAATTGATTAGAAGCAAGAAAACAAAGTTCAATTATTATTATTTTTTTTATTACTGTACAGAAAATATTTTAGAATTTTATATTGTAATATTTTATCTACAGAAGTAGTCAAGTCAAATTGCATAAGCAAGAGTTTGGAATTCGTTCACTATGTTATTTAAACAGTATAGATTCATTTAAAAAACATGTTAAACAACAATTTATTTATTGATAAGAATTAGTTCAATTATATATTGCACTCATTTGAAAAAGTAAAACAGCTTTTTGGATATTGTATACTGATTAGATTAAGTTGACGTAAATCATTCACTTGAATTGAACAAGCACTAAAAATTTGGTATAAATATTTGACAAAAACTAAAAAACATTTCGGGGACTCAAACGGTATCATATCACGCATAATGTCAAGCTACGTACACACGGTTGTCAGATCTTACAATATTGCCAGTAAAAATGTCTGAAAATGTATTACAATTGTGTGAACTGCCAATTTTTAACTTGCAACGTTGTCAGAAAAGCCATTGTCAATCAATTGTAAGACGACATATAACAATCGTGAGAACACTCTTCGTCGGCATCGCCAGATAATTGGCTGGTATTGTAAGCTCAGTTTTAATTGTCAGATGTATAAAATTAATGCACCTGACAATGGCATCATTGTCAGAAGAAAGTTTGATGGGCAGCACTGCCAAACAGATGTTTGTTGATATACATAAGTGGCAATGCCTTACAACATGTCTGGCAATTATTTTCATCTAACAATCTGACAACCGTGTGAACTGATAATTTTTGTTGTCAGATGAATTATTTGTCAGACCATAGTCTGACAATCATCGTCTGAACACACAATCTACTTCTGCGGGACAATTTTCCATTATCACTACATTGTCAGCATGTTGCCAGATCTTACAATATTGTAACATCTGACAACCATGTGTACATAGCTTCATAATATTTTATACTATACTTCGAACAAAAAAGTCAAAAAGTAATCGTAATTATACTTTTTAAACAGAGTTTGCCATAACTAAACCGTAAACATCTCAGCTGACTCAAATTTAAAATAATTTATGTCAGAATGCTCACAGTATTCATATTTTTTCATACTAATATTTTAAGACTTATGGCTATGACAAGTCTTTAATACCGTAATTGTCAATTTATAGCCTTCTGCTTTATGAAGAAGCGCCCATAAATATAACACCCAAAAGATAAAACTACTACAAAATACAAAATTATTGAAAGTTCGCCAAACGAGGTCTGAACAAAAAATAAAAAAAAAAAATAAATTTTTTCAAAAAGTCTTTATTTATTCATCAATAACTATCTTGTTCCCCCTCAGATATAATACACTTATGCCAGCGTTTTTTCCAATCCTCGAAACACTTCTGAAACGCGCTTTTTGGTATCGCCAACAGCTCCTGTTTCGATTTTTTTTATCTCCTCAAACGTACCAAAACGCTTTCCTTCCTCGGTGTCTTCAGTTTTGGGCAGCGGAAAAAGTCAACGGGGGCTAACTTCGGTGAATACGGTGGTTGAGGCATTATAACGGTTTTGTTTTTGGGCAAAAACTCACGCACAAGCATCGATGTTTGAACTGGTGCGTTATCATGGTGCAAAATTCATGATTGTTTTTTCTGACGACTTGCTTCGCGCAAACGGCGCATAACTTCAATGTAATATTCCTTAATAACCACACGATCTTTTGGCAAGAATTCATGATGCACCACGCCATTGCAGTCGAAGAAAACAGTGAGCAAAACCTTCACATTTGACCAAACTTGACATGCTCTTCTGGACGCTTCCATTGGGATTGGGCTTTCGTTTCAATGTCATAGCTATACAACCATGATTTGTCATGAGACGAATCATGACCTTTTACCTTTTTGAGGAAATCTGGATCGCCGTTGACGATGTTCAACAGCTCCTGAGCGATGTCCATGCGACGTTGCTTTTGCTCAAAGTTTAGTAAAAAATGGAAGAGCGAAATTACATAGCTCACGAAATTTGAAAATAACGGTTTTGTTTTTTGATCAGACATGTACATCTATTGTTATACGCTCGTATTGTAATAAACGGCGATATTCTATTTTCGTAAATCTACGCAGTGAGATCTTATTTCAGTGGGACAAATTTGATGATCTATGTTGCGATCTAAACAAAATATGAATCGAATGTATACCTTCGTCGTTCGGAAGAGTATTTTTATAGTGTGCTCGAAGACTTTCGTAGCGTATATGTGATGATGTCGGAGGAGCTGAATTTTATGCACTGTACACGCGAGTATAGGAAATTCAGAATATGACCGATACTTTATATTATCTTCGTTTAACTATTCGTGTCTTCCCTCTTTCTCTTATTTTTTTATTTTATTTTATTTTGTTTTGTTTTGTTTTGTTTTGTTTTATTTTATTTTATTTTATTTTATTTTTTTTGAAAGCTTGCCTTTCTGACAAAAGTAATTTGTAGCGTGACCAAGATGCCGTCCCGAGAATGCCGGCTCGTCATGACTCCAGCGAGCAACCAAAAAGTATCGGTCGTTTAGTCTTTTAAAAAGAATTCCTTCATCACCAAGTCTGTCTTGTTTCATCCCTTCCCCTATTAGTATTTTAACTTGTTAAACTTTAGCAATAATTTTCTGTTTCAGAATGAATATTTCTATAAAATATGGGCAACGTTTCATATTCTTTCTACTAAATTAATATTCAGCTAAGAATTCTCTTTAATTTCTTTATATTATTTTTTATTATTTTGTGCTAGTTTCTTTGTATAACAGAAAATTTTATTTATTTTAACCTTTTGTGTTTATTTGATGAATTTATTTCAATACCAGCTGCATTAGAACAAGAGCAGCAGCAGCACCGCGCCACTATTTTGAAGACACAACATCACTGCCGGTTGGTGATAAAAATGATGATAATGACGATGCTGATGATGAAAGAGTTCTAAAATCAATATTGTGCAATTTGTTCTTCTTTTTATTCCAAATTTTTGTTTGTGATGGTATATACCAGAGAACAGCTTTGAGCGATTGCAAAAAAAAAAAAAAAAATCATACTTGCTCAACAACATGAAAAACATGACATATCGTTCAACAATGCGGCAGTTGATTTTTAATCGGTAACACAATGAGCAACATTTTCGATATGTGAATGTAATCATGGTTAAGGTGTTCGTGTTTGAATATAAATGAATGCAATGATTTCTTGCGTTTGAAGTTATGTTTTGGAAGAAGAAAAAAAATGAACAAAAATCAACGCAGTGATGTATTCAACAGTTTTTCTGTATGCTTTTTTTGAAAAAAAAAAAAAAAAATCAAAATAAAATACACAAAAGGCTTTCATAGAAAAAGTCAATGTGTTGTATGTACATACATATATATTTCTTTATGTATGTACGTATGCACGTACATATTAATTTTTTAGAACATTTAAAAAATTAAATTAGACTTAAAATACCTAAATATGTATATAACAAAAAAAAATCAATAAGAACAATTTATATAGACATAAAATTACGTGAAACTTAGAATTTAAGAAAAATGTATATATATGTTTCAAATACATACAACTCTCTATCAAAGCAACAACAAACATAAAGCTGATTTTATTCAACACTAAAATGAATGCGCAATGTTTACAATACGAGTTGATTTTGCTCAGCATTATTGAGCTTTGTTGTTTGCTTTTTGTTGACTACAAATTCAGCGTGTTTACAAGACGAGTTGATTTTACTCAGCACTGAACTTTGTTGCTTGATTTGTGGTGATTACAAATTTTAGTGTATGAGTAAATCAAGTAAAAACATGATTTTTGGTGATCACTGGTATAAACTGAGTACTGCCACACGAACATATATATAAAGGATGAATCATTCAACATTTCTTATTTGAGTTGATCAAAAATATTTGCACAAGTTTTTTTTTTAAATATAAAACTGGTTGGTTTGATGGTGCTTTAAAATTTATTATTAGAAAACTCATAGTATATGACATACAAATTTATACTTCATAGAAATATTATTTATACACGGAAAGAAAAAGTTCTATCATTTTCCTCTTTGACGATATGTGAACACTATTCATAATCTTGTGCATTTGAGATTGTAAATTTGTTTAATTGCAAGCACTTGCTGTCGATTTCCAATGGCTATTTTGGTTTTGGTAGTTTTGCACAAGTGCAAAAATTCAACAAGTTCCAGGTCAATAGCCCGATTCACAATCTTTTGCATTTGAGATTACATATTTCTGCAATTGCAAGTGACATTTTTGGGTGTAAAGCAAGAATATACTCCATTATTTTCCAAATGCAATGATGCAAGGCCATTTGCACAAAATTGTGAATAGGGCATATGTATATTCTGTATATTAGGTGATTAAATCGTGATAACATTATTTGAAAACTACATCTAACTGAAGTTTTTATGCAATTGAAAATTACATTCTAGATATTGACCTACGGCAATATAGAATTTAGATATTGACCTACGACAATGTTTTAATGTAATAAATTAAAGAGATGAGGCAATTATCACGTGCAAACGCTTCACATATTAGAATCAAGCGTTACGAACTTATTATTGCTGGGAACCCGCTCTTATCGCATTTTGACAACGTGTTTGTTTAAGTTAAATTACGATAAACTCAATTATTTTTGTCGTGTATATTTTTATTTTGAATAGCATTTTTATGTGTTGAAGTGAAACAAAACTGGTAAAATACGTTTCAAATTTCAATTATTCAATAAACAGGAACTTGATCATTGCTTTTGTTTCTTCTCTTTATTTTTGGTTTGGTATTTGAAGTACTTGTACTTGTGTAAATATTTGATAACTGATTTTGGTTTTTTTCCTTTTTATTTCGTTTCAGGTATGTACCAACTTTTTTTGTGAATGGTTAAAAATATCGCAAGTAGGTTTAAAATTACACACATTAATAGATAATACTTGTTAATAAATTTAATATGTTTCACAATATTGTTTAACATATTTTTGGCACACAAAAAATTAATAAAATAACTTAGTAGTGTTACGCGGTAATTTTTGTTAAATATTTGTTGTTTAATTTGTCAAAACAAAAATGGTATTTTAGTAAATAAAGAAGTAATAAAAATATAAATGATAATTTTTCTAAGTATCAGCGAACTTAGTAAGAATACAAATAAAGTTTAGAACAAGCATAATTCTCAATCGATTTGTTAAAAAAAACACGGCAAAATCAATTTCTGAAAATATTTATTTCAATTATATCGTTTAATTTCATATCAACACTACAGTTAAAAATAAGAGCAATTTAAATTTTAAATTCAAAAATAATCTCCAGTTAGCTGCTTGCTTGTCTTTAATATTGTGCGGGCTTAATAAAACTTTCCATAAATTTTAAAATGGTTTTTAAATCAGTGCACCCACTAATTTACCAAGTAATAAAGCCAACAAAAAAATTATAAATATCAAAAAATATTTTCAAAACTTATTACTTTTGGAGAAATAAAAAAAAATCTGAAAGGCGCATAATAAATTTAAATTTATGAGATTTTAATTTGACCCTTATTTTTCACTAAATATTAAATAATAAAAACATTTTCATTATTAGAATTGTTGTGAATGAAAAATAGTTCTTACGAACAATAAATTACTCTTGACATTTTTTAGTGTCATTAGATACACCGTTTGACATTAGAATTGTTATAAATGAGAAGATTTGCTATGAACAATCAATGCGTCATTTATGATTACTCTTGTCATTTATTAGTCCCATTATAAAACACAGTTTGACAAGTGAACAATAACTAATGCTACCTGATCGAAATCGTTATCTGTTGCCTACCGTCATCTAAGTACTCCATTCGTTATCAAATATAAATTAACATAATACCAGGTGTCCTCCTTATACGTACTGCTTTGTTATGCCATCATCATAATGTTTTATCATTTTGATAAACATTATTTGGCAGTCGTGAAGTAGATTCTTGGCAAATTTATTGTGTAAAAAAATCAGCTATCGATAAAACAACGTGTTTTAATCGTTAAAACATTTTATCAAAATCAATCATCGTTTGAGAAAATTACGTGAAATTTACTGCAAGATCGGCTGAAAACCTTAGTGCCGCTCAAGAAAGTGTCCAAAACAATCCGTCAACCTCAATTCGTCGTCGTGGTCAGGCGACTGGTTTTCTAAGAACAACATTGATCACACATTTGCACAAGGATTTGCATTTATTTCCATTTAAGATTTAGTTAACACAACAGCTTCTTCCACAAAATGATTTACGCTGCCTTACATGTGCTAATCGGATGTTACAGCTCGCCCATGACAACCCCGATTTTCATGAAAAACTCATAATGAGTAACGAGACATCTTTTCATTCGAATGGATATGTAAATAAACAGACTAGTCGGTTCTGGGCACCAGAAACTCCTCAAATTATTCATCGGTCACCTTTGCATTTATTAAAAGTGACAGTCTGGTCTGCAATTTGCTCAAGAGGAATCATTGGACTTTTTTTTGAAAATGAAAACGGTGTAACGATAACTGTGAATGGGGAGCGATATCGTGATATGATTGAAAACTTTTTAACGCCACAACTGCATGCTTTGTGCTTAATTAACATGTGGTATAAACAACACGAATTACAATGGAAACAAAGTTGCATACCTTTCCTGACTGTGTTTTACATTCTACACTGATAGAAAACTTTCTCAGACATAACGTTTTTACATTAATGTTGCGATATTGTCGTTGTTATTGGGCCAACCTAAAGCAACATTCGGGTTATGAATATTGTTTCATTATTGAAATAACAGTAGTGAAATTGATTTACATCAGCACCTGCCTTTACGACCTAATCAGATGATGGACCAAATTCATGGAGTGAATTATTCACAATTCACCAGCACTCCTGCGTGGTCTACTAGGTACACAAAGGTAGCAATTTTTGCCATATGTTTGTAGCCATATAGGCAAGGCCCTTGCCTAGGAGTTCGGGCCTTCTAATCCCTCCTGTATGCAATTTCCCAGCAATCAATGGAAGACAAGGCTTAATGAGTTGGCAGGCCGAAACCCATTAATAGCATCAGTCCTTAACCAACTCACCCGTCCAACCGTCACCACTGGTTCCTCACAGTACAGATATCTGTTTCAAGGCATAAGCACCTCGAGGGATTGTTAGCGACCGAAAAGAGCCATGCACCGCACAATTATCAGGGATACTAACTCTGCCTTCCCGCAACTTAAGGTTTAAACCACAGCCAGAACGCTATAGGCAAGGTAGGCACGTCAATCATGATCAACCCGGGTTGAACTGCAAGTAGAACTACCCGGGAGCATGCAGATCCCAGCAATCAATGGAAGGCAAGGCCGAAGCCCACTAAGAGCATCAGCCCTTAAACCAACCCACCCGTCAACCAAAATGGTTGCTTTTTGTACAGGTATCTATCTGTTGTATAGGCAACAGATCCTCGGGAGGTTGCTAGTCCCCGAAAAAAGCCACAAACCAAAAAATCGTCAAGGATACTAACACCCCCTTCCTGCGTTATAGGTTTCAACCACAGCCAGAACGTTTCAGCCAAGGTAGGCACCTCAACCATGATCAGCCCTGGTTTAACTGCAAGCAGTACCACCCGGGCTCCATGCTGATCCCCCCGTTCTGCCAATTTAAACCCTTGGTAATGGTATCGGAAACCAACACAACATAAGTCATGCGGCTTCCTAGGGTTTTATTTGCTACAACGAACGAGTGACCCCTTCCCCTCTTTACCCGAAAAATAGAGTGCCCTAGTTAGGAATACGCCAAAGCAAACCTTGTTCCCCGGGGGCAAAAATAAATAACAGTCGAAAATGGAGTGAGAATTGTTCGTTTATGAACACAGTTGCGTGATGTTATCTGTCAGGTTATGAGTTCAGGTCCACACTCAGCCAAGATTTTTTCTCATAATAATTTGCCACGTGTGTAGTTCACGACTGGCAAATATGAACTATCAAGCCTAATTTTTACCAAAATTGCGGCAAATAAAGTAGTATACCTTCCCGGTGGACACCCGGTATATGCAATAATTTTGCCGGAAGACAAACCACTATTAAGGAGTTAAGGAATTTTGATTAATATCTTTTTTTTTTTTAATGAAAACTAAAATTCCCAAATTAAACCGTTGGCATACATACATGACAAAGCATTTAATTTTGCAAAATTTTACGATTCCTTACACATACACACTCATCTTCTTTTTGATTTCTCACACAAATCATTTTCCCGCTTTTAGAATTCTTTGCAAATTAAAAAAAAAATCACTCCCAACAGGTCATTAACTTTTCACAATGCCTCACCGACCAAATGATCGCTTAAAAATCCACTGCAATAAAAAAAAAGAAACTAAATATAAAAATAAGAAAAATAACGTATCGTCTTTGTGAACAAGAAATTAATAAATTTGAATTATCATCCATCCATCCATCCGTGATCGAAGTAGAATAAACCGTTTAATTACTTTGGATGCTAAACTCTGTTCTCTTTTCTCGCATGAGGAAGAAAATTTTAAATTATAGAAATGAAGAACAAGTAACAAAAAATAAAATTAGGTTGACTTTATTCTTTTATTTTATTTTTTGCAGTTAAAGTTGGAAGTTGTTAAGTATTTTTATTTTATCTTTTGTTTAGCACAGGTGCTAAAATACCAACCACTGGCCGGCCAACCAGTGTTTTTGTTGTTTTTGTGATTCTCAAAAAAAAGAACTTATTTTAGAAAAAGCTTACATAAATAAACCAGATTGTCTCTTATGAATTAAAAACTTCTTATCTCTAACACATCATAATTTTTACCTGAACTTCTTTTTCCTCCTCCCCAACGGGTTGTTTTGCTCGGACTTTTAGCGCTTGGCAATGTTGTTGTTGTCGCCGCTGGACTATTTGTGTTTTAAAAATAAATTGTCTATATATATCACGTGCGTGTGTGTGTGTATGCTGGTCTGGTATATGATATGTAGACGACAACAAGAAACACTCTTGCTCAGCATACGAGTGAGTATCTTTGCAGACATTAACGCGCTTTGGCAACATGAGCGAAGTAATTCTTTTTTAATGTTTTGTTGCTTCAGAAGATGACGTTACCGTTAGGGAGGGTACCCTACACTTTTTAAAAACGTACAATTCTTCAAAACTTAACCAAGACAAAACGAAATCGAACAATAAACATGTGTGTCAACTCACTGGACGTTGTGGTTTGACTCCGTGCTGTACAGGGTATCCTCCCTGAAGGTATACAACTCGCAGTAATTCCACTGTAATCCTGGCTTTATGCGATGTGGCACCATCTTGTTGATACCACATGTTAATCAAGCTCAAAGCATGTAATTGCGGCGTTAAAAAGTTTTCAATCATATCACGATATCGCTCCCCATTCAAAGTTCCCGGCGTTAAAAAGTTTTCAATCATATCACGACATCGCTCCCCATTCCAAGTTCCCTACGCCGCTTCAATTTTCAAAAAAGTAAGGTCCACTGAATCGCCCTGACCAAATTGCATACCCGACTATCTCTTTTAGTGGATACAAAGGTGACTGATGAATAATTTAAGGAGTTTCCTTTGCCCAGAACCGACTATTCTGTTTATTCACATATCCATTCGAGTGAAAATGTCCCTCGTCACTTATTATGATTCTTTCATGAAAATCGGTGTTGTCGTGAGCGAGCTGTAACATCCCATTTAGACATGTAAGGCGGCGCGAATAGTATTATGGAAGAAGCTGTTGTGTCAACTGAATCTTAAATGGAAATCTTTGTGTAAAATTGTGACCAAGGTTGTTCTTTAAAGATCAAGCGCCCGAGTCGAATTGAAGTTGATGGATTGTTTTGAACACTTTCTTGAGCAGCAGATAAGTTTTCAGCCGATATTGCAGTATGTTGTGTTCATGCTTGGACCTCTCACCTACAAACCTTCTTTCTTCGAAATCATTCACCACACGATAAATAGTAAGTTTTGTTGGCACGTTGTTTCTCCTAAAAAATTTCACGTAACTTTTTCACCGTCACAGTGATCGATGATTGATGTTGATCATTGTCACATGTTCAAAAATTCACACACCTTATAATATGAAATAAGTTAACAACATCTGACAATGATCTGACCGCGGCAAAGCAAAGTGTTTACACGATTGTTAGGGGTCTGACAATATTTTTGTCTGACAATGTGCTGGCAATGTTTTTTCTGACAACATTGTTAGACAAAAATTTTAAGTTCACACGATTGTTAGAAATTTTCTGTAAATTTTTCTGACAATATTGTCAGATCTGACAACCGTCTAAACAAAGCTTTATTAGAACGCTTTCCTTTTTGAATTCTCATTAATTTATTTAAAATAATAGAATATATAGTTAAATGTTTGAAAATATTTTTAAAAGTTTAGGTTTGCTTCTATTAAATGTCGACATGTAAGCAGCTAGAAAGAAAATAGAAAAACCAGTATGTATTTCTGTATTGTTATTAATGGAGTAAATAATAATAATTGTAGTTAATGGATTAAATAATAATAATGACTCAATTGTTCTTTGAGAGTATTATATGAGTGTTCTTAAATCTTTTGTCACGTACGGACTCGAGATTAAATCAGCTTCGAAATTTTTGATCGATCTCATATTTTTTTCAATCAAATGACAATGTAGATGTCAAAGTTTGCTACCATCTTTATCCCTGCCCTGTGAATATTATGGGAAATATTTATTCCCATAAATTTTTCAATTCCCAGGAAGGGGAAATTGTTTTCGTTAATTTCATGGGAACTCTTGTACGTGCTATCAGTACATAGTGAATGTCAAATAAGTAAGAAGAGTAATTAATAAAAATATCAAACTGTCAGTGCAGTAAAGAAAAAGTGTGAAAATTAATTGAAATTAAAATAATATGTTTAGAATCCGAGCATTATTTGAACTACAGGAGGAAGAATCGCGACAACACCGAATTGCTCGAATTGGCGTCCTCCCGTGTGGTTTTTCATATTCATGGCAGTTTTTGGTCGGACGAATCTTTTTGGATTTCAGGAATTAAATATATTCTTACCTTTTTCCATTCCATAAGAGAATCGCAAAATTCAGCCGATGCTTTGGCTAGAGGGTTTTACAAAGTTACCAGCAATGGTCCTGTAACATTTTATTGATGACATTATATTTTACACCTTATTAGAAAACATAGCTGTTATAAATTTTTACATTTTGTTTTATCTCAATATTATTTGATCTTCGTTTGTTAAATAAATTTAATTTTTGCAGCTTCAGATTTTTTTGTTTTTTATAAAAAATTTACAATTTAAAATCTTTTATTTTTTAATATTTCGATAACAATTTGTTATTATCTTCAGGAGAAATTAAATTAATTTAAACAAAAAACAAAACAAAAATAATACAAAGGAAATAAATGTTTACGATTAGGTGAATTTTGGCGAAATGTGAAATTTTTTTAGTGTTATTATTCCAAACTGAATTACACGTAGAAAATTGGAATTCATTTCTAGAGGAGGGAAATGTATTTAAGATTACAGGAAATGGAATTTTTTTTATAGGAATGACTGTTTACGGCCTCTATCACTATTTCTTCTGTGGAAAGGTGTTTTGAAAATGGAAATCTTTTTTTTTTTCACAAGTGTTTCATGTGCAGCACTTAATATAAAAAAGCTTCCAATTTTTTTTTTAATAAGATAGCATTTTTAATTCGATATAGAAAATTAATTTTAACTTATGTGACCCGAAAAAGTTAACACATTTTTATTTTCAATTCTTTATTTATGTAGGGCTAATTCTTTTTGTTTGTTTGCCTGTGTTTCGAAACTAGTTATGAAATCTTGTTATTGCTGTTTTATCATCGTTTTGTTTTCTTCACTTTTTTTCATGCTTTTTTTTCTAACTAACTGGCAAGTAACCCGCCTTACTGACTGACAAACTGCAAGACTTTGAATTATGCTGCATGCTTAAACGTTTGCTAGTTTTAATGAAGGAATACCTTTCGTGCGGTTTTTTTTTCTTACTTTTTTCACTTGGTTTGTTGTTTGTTTTGTTAAAATCAATAATATTTTAATGCCAATTGCAGTTAATACAGGGTTACCAGGTTTACCTTTCTGAAAAATGTTTAATGATGAAAGAAATTAATTTATCCAAAATGTACACTCGCTAATAGAGTTCAAAGTTAGTTCAAAACTTAAAATGTGGCTTTGAAATAAGTTCGATTTTCTAAAAAAATTTTAAGTTTTGATTTATTTCTAGTGTACACATCAGTTTTTTTTTTTTTTTTTGAAAATTTAAATTTTAATGGAAATATTTTGAACTTTTTTCAAGTTTAAAGATATAGAATTTTAAAATGGAATAAAACAAAGATGATTTTTTTTAAATTGACAAGAAAATTACTTTATTCGAAATATAATAATTTAAATATTACTAGCGTACGACCACCACGGCAGTTTTGGATCTAGTCTCATCTCGATGTGCAATTTTCGGTGTCTTTTTCCAACATCGGCAATAAAACGGCAAATTTTGTCCTTTATGTACTCAATCATTTCCGGCTTATAGTCGTAAACCAGGGACATCACATGTCCCCACAGAAAGTAGTCTAGCGGCCAATTCACGATTCCGAAATATGGTTTGTGTTAAAACTTACTTTTAGCACTCGATTTCGCAAGGGATGATTTCATTTTCCATTCATTAATATTAAAAATATGTTTACATTTTTACCCTTAAAAACGCTTTTGCAAATGAACTAATGACGCAGACTCTTGTTAATTACACAGTAATAAAAGACTTCACAACTTTATTTACTGTAAATTAATATACTAGACTCGCTTACTGTTCTCACAATGTTTAAAATTCTGACGAACATCTGCCTGCTACTTATACTTCTTTATTACCTTCTATGTTGTTCGCGAGGTTTCTAGTTAACGATAATTCCAGACTCCAATGTACAAATATAATTGCTATGCACATACACACATCACCATGCTTACGAAACAATAAGAACGCAACAACAACAAAGAATCAGAACTCAACAAAAACCATAAAATCATTGTTGGCTGATTTACCTGGAATATTGCGATCTATAGATCATTTATGTTTGTTTGTTTGTGAATTATGTTCTTAGCTTTATGCTGTTTGAGTGGACGTGCGTGTCCATTTATAAAAAACATAAACGTCTCGCACATTGGATTAGATGTGATAAAAATTCGTAACAATATAAGTATTTCTTTTAACAATATATTTCTTTATTTACTTTATTAGGTTTTAATATTGATAACAATCAAGAAATATTTTTGTCTGAACTTGTTTTTATCTGAAAGGTAAAGACAAGTAGAAACTTGTGTAAAAGAAAAAAAGGCTGGGTTTTTGTGTTTTGACAGGTATTATTAGAACAATTTTCTTTTTAAATTCTCAATAAGTTATTTAGAATATTGGGTTATAAAGTTGAATGTTGGGGAATATCTCTCCAAGGTTTACAATGCTACTGATAATTAAGGTAGTTACTATAGAATATACATATAGACAGGCAGGAAACATAGAAAACAATTTGTATATATTTCTTTGTTTGATTATGAGTTAAACTTGTGTAACACTAAAAACAGTCTCTATTATATTATTCACCCTTCTTGTGATTGGCGAATTTGAAAAAGTTTACGAAAGTTTTGTAATAGATTAACGAGAACAGCAGTCCACTTATTCACTAATCTATTACGAAACTGTAAGAAACATTTTCAAAATTCGCATATCATAATAAGTAGAGCTGTGACTGGTCCGTTCGTTCAATCGGTCATATTGAACGAACGTGCCAGGGTGCCAACACTACAACTTTCCGGTATTTTTCAACACAACTATTGAAAATAGACAATACAAAATGGCGAAATAAAAAGTGTAAAAATTTATTGTTTTAAAAAAAGAAAATAATTTTAAATAAAAACCATTTAGGTGGGATCAATTTTCATTAGTTTTATATTCTAGTTTTTTTTTTTTTAGATAATATAAAAAAACCCCCTGCTGCTATTAAACAAAACAACAAAAATAAATGAGCATGACATAAAAAGAATGAAAGATATTTAAACGTAAGCTATGCAAATTGAACGCCTCACTATTGGACGAAAAGTGGTGAGTTCAATGACTGACTCCCATCGTTCAATGAGATGATCCGTTCAATTTAACCCGTTCATTAATGAACGACACAACTCTTATAAAAGCACTCATCATACAATTGGGTCTTTTTTTGCAGTAAGGACTTCTTTTGAACAATTTATTTTAGCACTAAAGCGGCAACTCTGGACTTACAACTGTTCAAAAGCCTGCTTATGCGAGTGTTGTCTTGTCTGTCTGTTTGATGGTCCAGTATTAATTCCTCTCTAGCAAAAAATATGCCAAAACCGCGCGCGCGGTTACAGTCAAACAGTATTGATG
Source organism: Thecocarcelia acutangulata (assembly GCA_914767995.1). Lineage (NCBI taxonomy): Eukaryota > Metazoa > Arthropoda > Insecta > Diptera > Tachinidae > Thecocarcelia > Thecocarcelia acutangulata. The sequence continues at coordinate 28,422,262 of OU612094.1, read as the reverse complement.
ATGATTATGAGGTAGTTAAAGAGCAGGCAGTTGCTCCATGCAATGCAATAATCATCAGCAACATCAGCACAGAAGCTTCTTTATTATTAAAAGAAAAAGAAATAAGAAAAACTTAAAATTATTTATGATCAAACATTTATTGCAAGCTTATTGGAGCGAGCATCTGAAGAAGAAGTTCAAATACTTGAGAAATTTTTTGTGGCACAAACAGTTTAACAACTGCAACAGCCGCAATAAAAGAAGCAGAGGAAAAAAAACAAACAACTGTGAAGAGATGAAAACAAGCCATTTAAGAACAGGTTCAATTTTCTTAATAAATTCTTAAGAAGCAAAAGAATTTTAAATTTTATAAAACATTGTCATGTCATTCATTCTTTGGCTGCTGCTTTCAGGAAAAAGCCCACACCCCAATTTAGCAATTAAACGAACTGACTGCAGACAGGCTGATGACAAAATCCATCTAATAACTTTAGTTCTATGTTGTTTCTTTTTCTTTTTGCTCAGCCAGCAGCCGGACATTCATTCTATTTTATTTGTTTGTTTTGATTTTTCTTCTAGTAAATCTAGTAAGTAACTCAAGTGAGATATTGTGTTTTATTTTATTTACAACTACCGCAAGTACGAGTATCATTGATTTTGTGGGCACATTTTATTTTATTTCTAAACTTTTGTTCTTTCAAATCTCAAATCATTCAATGTCGTTTAATAAAACAATTTAATCGTTAACAATTTATCATTGATAATTATGAGTTTGTTGGAAATTTACGGGTGGCCTTTCGAATCTTTCTCTCTCTCTCTCTTTCTCTCTTTCAACCAACCCATCCAGGCAACCAGGTAACTGGTAGGTAGGATACGAGTACAAACAACTGAAAAGACCATTAAACGAATTATTAAGAAGCAAGAGGAGCTAGTTGTTTTTTTTAGGTTGACGTAGATGACGTTTAAGTAGTAGTCGTCCTCTTCATTGATTCATTCATTGTTTAAGAAGTTTTACAGCTCGAGGTAGAAAGACAGACCACAACTACGAATAGCCGTAATTGACTTGTCTTTATTCAATGATTTTCTAATGGATTAGATTTGATCTATTCGTGCACAAACTCCATAAATTTTCAAATGTCTCTTAAAAGAAAATAAAAATAATATAGTGTGTTGTATTTTTTAGTTTCTTTTTCTGATACGAGTATTGTGTTTGCATAGAAAATTGTTAGAATATTTTTTTGTGATTTTGTCTTTGGGGTCTTTAAACTCATAATCCTCATGAGGAAAAAAAACCAAAATTAATGTGCAAAAAATTAAAATATGAATTTTGCTTAAAAAGATGTTTATACATATGTATTGGATGTTTTTTTTTTTACAGGTTTACAGCTTGGAGTTGGCAACGCCGTTTTGTCAAGCGATTTAACAGCTGATAGTTGCGTTTAGTTTGGTTTGATATACCTATCATTATAGATTAACGCCAGCGTTAGTTCGGTGAATGGGCTGAAACTCCAATTGATATTGATATCAATCTCACTTCAAAGTTTTGTTTTCCAATGAAGCCCATTTTTTGTTTGTTTACTTTTTATTCATTTATTTATTTATTTTTTATTTTATTTTATTTTTTTTTTTGTTGAATAAGTACGTAGAAAACTATAAATGTCGCACAATGCACAGTGTCTATGTTCTGTAACTTTGGCGAAAAGTTCTCGCGTCAATAACTTCTGAAACAAATTATTCCATCTTCTCGAAAAGTGAGAAAAAACTGCGTCTGTAACTCATATCGAAAACTATTTAAAGCGTTTACGTCGTTACGTTAGAAATGTTAGAAAATATAAAACGATGCCGACATGCAATTTTAAAAAATGAGAGCGCCAGCCACAATGCTCTCAAAGAATGTGCCGAGAAAGGTGATTTTGACTTCAGCAACCGGTGACAGAGAGGAGTTTTTCGAAGATGCAGAATTGGAGACATTACTTGATCAAATACAACAAGAATTGGCAGGATTATTAGGTGTGACACAACTAGCCATGTCAAAATGCCAATGTCAAGGAAATTGGGTGACGTACGAGTTGAAGCCGAGAGATGTTGAAGTGAAGATGTTGCTTGTGAACCGCTGCTTGCAAGAGATGGGATTTCTGTATCGCATTGTGATTGTGTATGAAAAATGAGCTCATTACGATAATCATAAGAGCAGAAAATCATGTGAATACCACCGCGATCATGCTTCCAGTTTTTTCAATGCAAGACTGGTAGGCTGCCCGAAAGGTGGGAGACAGTAATGGCCAGCGATGGGCCATTACTGTCTCTGTTTATGGATCATAAATGTACCAGTTTATGGATCATAAATGTATCAGTTTTTTACAATAAAGCCTGGAAATTCGGAAAAAATGGCGGCAGCAAAGTTGTACACCCAATAATTTTGCTACAGCGCACCTTGGTTGGTGCTACATTTACATATCCAAACAATTGCAGGTCAAGAATATTGCACGTTGTTTTTGTAAATGTTGTAGAATTGCAATCATCAGTCATGTTATTAGACTTTCCTCATTATACTTTGATTTCACTTATCCCACTAATGGAAACAAAAAATATATATAACACACTTTTGTTCACTTGTTTTTAAGTACGGAGAGATTTTCGTGATATTTTGGCCCCAGAAAATTATTATTACAAGTACCATGTAAACGTCTTAATCAAAAAAATTACGAATATTTTATATACGCAGATCAATGTTGTCAACTCGGTGCGTCTTGCATCGATTTTGTGCGCTTTTTATAAATTTTCGGTGCGCTTTTTAAATTTCGGTGGCATCAAATCAAGTCCTACTCAACTTGTTTTAATATAAAAAAAAAAGATTATTCAAGTGTACAACATTTTTGCCTTTCACTTTGCAGAGCACAGTCAGGACACGGTTATAATGTGGAAAACGCAGTTTATTATATGCGTAAACTAAGGCAATCTTGCTATTCGAAAGAAAACGAAACATTTCGTTTTATAAAATCTGCTGCATTTAGATCGCGTTTTTCTATTAAACGATCAAGCCAAGTTTGTCAAATATTACAATAAATGCAGAGTGAAGTTCGTAATATTGATGGCACGTGAATTCGTTACTGTTTTGGTAATTAATAAATTACCAAATTTTTAATTAAATTATAGAATGTTTCCAAAATGTTCGCATTAGATATTGATTATGGCAAACTTCATATTTTATTTGCTATAATTCTTGAAAATTTTCGTATATTTCAATAAATACTTTAAAAGACACCCACTATAGGTAACTACTGATTTCCACTGTTCGCTTACGAAAACAGAAATGAAATTTACACCGTGTTTGATAGAATTGCTATTACGCAAGTTTGATGGCTTGTAGTGCGATTCTGTAGCTTTTACTGATCATATTTCATCCCTTGCAGTAACGATTGTATGCTCCTGCAATATAATTTTAGCGACGGTAAGCAGCTGTAGTTTTGTGTACCTGATAATAGGAAGTAAAAGTAACTGATTTCGGTCGACAGCGAATACAATTGAATAAAAAATTCAGCACTATTTATTTTCAATATTTCGTTAACAATTTGTATCATCGTCAGGAAAATAAATATGTTTTAAAAAATTTTCAATTGAAAGTTTGACAAACACAAATTCTAGCCATTGAATGAATTTGTTGGCATGTCATCATACGGTGCTATCAGGCCCAGTTTGATTTTACAATAGTCGCTTGTAAAGACTGTTTCATTATCGTATTTTTAATATCAAAATGTTATACTTTTTAAAATAAAAAATGGGTTCAGCGTCAGGAAAATTGATGTTATTTAAAAAATTTCAATTGAAATTTTGTAAAGTTTGACAAACACGAATTCTAGCCATTGAATGAATTTGATTGCATGTCATCATGCGGTGCTATCAGGCCTAGTCTGATTTTACAATAGTCGCTTGTGAAGACTGTTTCATTATCGTGTTTTTAATATAAAAATTTTAAAATTTTTTTTAACTAAACTAACGTTTTTTGTTGAAATAACGCCTTTCTTTTTTCGCTCATTTTTGTGCGTTTTGATATGTCAAAGTTGACAACGCTGACGCGGATGTATGTTGCATAAAAACTGCTATATAAAAATTATCCAACCACCATAATCTACAATATTCCCAGTGGTGAGTGACTACGTCAATTTGTCTTTTTAGCAAAGCCATATAGAGGACTAAAAAGGTTCGTGGCAAAGATGTTTATCACCTTCATTGGATGTATTTATTGACTTGGCTGCACAACTTGTTAACGTGGTGTGTATAATTTCTTTGGGGAGAAGTTGTCTAGACTGCTTGAATTTATAAAGTGTGTGTTGAATATTGTTTTTCAACTGTTATACTTATTCGTGTGTGTGTGTGTGTGTGTAGATTTGTTTGTAGACATTTTCTCCGGATGGCAAAATATAAATGAGTGGCAGTGCACGGATAGCGAAGCTCTTCGTTCGCTCGCACAAGTATATACATTCAATACAACAATTAAATAATAAACCTTTCTCATTGCGTGAAATTTCTTTCTTTGTAAAAAAAAACGTTAATAATTTGCTACTGAAATAAAAATAGTTTGCTTATACCAATATGATGAAAACAATATTAAAAGAAAAAACAAGTAAGAAAAAAGATGAGCTTGTCTTTAATATTCAATTTTTATTTGTGCATGTGATGACATACATATCGCTCCTTTATTGCAACATAGTCATATCTCAAACAATGAGCTTTTCGAGTTAACAATGCAGAATGTTAACAGTACTGCCTTTCATATTGTGCCAAAATTTTATTTCAATTACCTTTAAACTGTTTCCTTTATGAGATATTTTCTAAAAAAAATTTCTAAGACTTGTATGGAAACTAAAAATTTGAAAAGTATTTTTCTTGAAACAAGCTGTTTTGTGTTACAATAAAGGAGCGATATGTACATTCAAGTTGCAATTGAATAGGCTAGAACATATTGTTTGGTACGAGTACTGTGGGCTTCTAATTGATTTTTCTATTGTTACCTTTTAACAACTATCATTTAATTGTAAATGTAAGTGGAATAAAAACAAACTGTTTTATCTACAACCACTATTTCCAGTTTATTTATTTGCATTTGTTTCATTTGCACCACAGCTTTTAGTGTGTTAATTCGCTTTAATTTCTTGGTGTTCCGCAACTGCTTTTATACTACTTGTGAACAATATCTAATCGCGAACCTTGTAGAAAATTCTAGGTTGTCGTTTTTACGTTTCTGAACAAATAAACCGTGTTGTTCTGTCATTATTTCTACATCCAAGTCAACAACCTTGCTTGACGACAGCTTATTGTATGGCAAAGCAGTTTTCAGAGGTATGGCAATGCTGTTCTACCAGGTTTACAAAAAGTTTCTTAGAAGTCTTTAGCAGAAGACAACTATGTCTGACGTTGTTTATACTGTAGGAACAATATATTCTCGAAACTTCGTTTCAGTCCTTCGTTTTTTTTTATTGGTGGCGCAGACGACTGTGTTACAGTTTATAACAACTTTTTATATTCTAAATTACAGTTAACTATTACGGAATTCAAAGGGTTGTCATAAGTCTTAAAATATTGTATGAAAAGATATGGATACTGTGAGCATTCTGACATAAATTATTTAAAATTTGAGTTACGGCAAACTCCGTTTAAAAAGTTTTATAACGAGAACTTTCTCATTTTTTGTTTGTTCGAAGCATAAAATAATATGACATTATGCGTGATATGACACCGTTTGAATCCCCCATATTATGTGTTATTGTTAAAGTCGCAGTTTTCATTTGTATTCTAAACATAAGCTATATTTTTTAATTCGCGGGAGTAATCGCCATATTATTTTAGTTGCATCTGTCTAATCTATTGCCTATGATTCAGTTAACTGATTGCAATGCACCATGACCAGTCGATTGAACAGCACGTCCAAATGATAAAACTTTTATTAACAATTTTTATTGCCAATTTTATACAAACCTTATCTTTAGCGGTGAAGCGTACGTTAAGACTAATCTTGACACGCATAATTTACTTAGGCGTATTTCTAACTTTGGCACTCTGGGGGGTTACTCTCTATTGCGATGCGAAAGAAAAATCGAAGAATTGGTACCCTGTATTGCGTTTTCGTATTTTTTTTTGCATTTAATTTTCTCTTTCGCCCATTTTATTTTATCATTTTTCGCTATTTTTTATTTTGTGATACCAGTGCTGTTTCATTTTTAAACTATTTCGCGAATAAGTTCGCGCAAACAGCACTGAATACCAAATTATACTCTTATAGCATCTAGCTTTCGCATCAAACTTACTTTTGCATCGCAATAGTGAGTAACATGACTTAGGCTGTGGTAAGCCATCAACAAGGCATAAATAGGCAGAACGGGGAGCGGCATACCCCAGGAGGTTCAATTTTACAGACCATCCTGGTGCTAGTTATGGTTTTAGGCGGCTGCATCTTGACTGAAATGTTGCGAATGGGGTTTATGCCTAAAATCTCAGGCAATGGCTACCTATTAGCATTCCCCAACAGTTGTGCTTTATGTCTAGTTTTCGGGGAACCATTTGTAGCCACCGAGATGCTGTTGTCTTGCAACAGGTGATGTATAGACAAGTGAGTTGATGTTCTTTATAACTTCGGAGCCACTAAATTTGCGAAGCCTAGACGGAATAATGTCGGTATAATTTCATACAGGAGGAATTAGAAGGCCTGAGCAAGGGGTTTGATCATATGACTGCAAACATATGATAAGAAATTGCTACCTACGTGAACCTAGCAAGCCATTTGGAAGCGCTAGTTCATTCGGCGAAATTGATCCACCGCTACTTTAAGTTATCACCGTCAACAGCGAGATTATAACTGATTTCTTTTGTCGCAATTTGAAGAATATGGCCATACGCGACATCTGGTGCCAGTAGACAGGCCCTACTTGCGACACAGCGGACGCTACAATGCATGTTATATATGAACGATTTGAGGGCATAGTTACTTTTCGAATTGGGCCCAAATGGGTAAGCTTTTCAATGGCTGGCAGCCTGTTAAAACTAACCTAATCTACCTCTCGCGGGACTTCCTCTGATTGAAATGGGCCCACTACGAAACATTCGATTTAACTTCGAAAGAAATTATCTTGTGGGGTTTGCGGATTCGCGACTTCAGTCTATGGCAATAAGCCGCAATGGGCTGATGACCTTTAATTTAATTTGTGCTGAATTGTGAATATAGACATAGACGACATGTGGTTCCAGTAGACAGGCCTTACGTGCCACACCGCGGACGCTACAATGCACATTATATAGGAACGATTTGAAGGCATATTTACCTCTCGCAGAAGTACGATAAGTTCGATTTAATTTCAGAAAAAATTTCTTGTGGGATTTGTGGACTGGCCGATGACCTTAAAGCTGACATAACCAACACTATTGTTTGTGCTGCACTGTCATAGAAATTGGGACCACTCGGATCCGTTCCACCGTATGAAGCCTCGGTGGGCACGTGAAAGAAGTCATATTTTATTCATCCTTGGGTCTTTCAAATAAAGAAAAAATTTCATAAATATCTGACACGTAGCCTCTTATTTTATTTCAACATCTACCCGGCTTTATTGAAACCCCCTATCAATTTCGTTTTTTATTATTATTATATTATTTATTATATTTTGATCAGAGTGCAAACAGTTGTTTTGTCTATACGAATATATTACACATCTTGAAATGCTCCAAATATCTTTTAAAAGTTCCGCCGACCTCAGAACAAGTGTTTGACATAAAAATTAACGTAACCATATGCGGTCTTTATTTCATAATAAGTTTTTTTCTGATCACAATTAATAATAAAAATTTAATACTTATTATGCGTGAAAGTATATTTATTAAGTTTATTTTTTAGCCTATACAACAAATGAGTTTAATGCTGCATTTATTGGAATTTTAAACATAAATTTTGTTAATAAAAAACAAATTATTTGGCCAGACACATTTTCTTCAATAAATTAATGACATTAATAGCGAACACGCCACAGCAAACCACACCACACCACACCCTTATGATGAAACTTTTTTAAATCACAAACTAAGTTGCATTTTGAAAGGCTTTTTCCTCATTACTAAAATCAAAGTTTCTGTTGGCTGGCCTGGAATTACATATGACTGCATTTTTTTTTTCGAAGGTTTTATAAAGAGTGTTCCAAAAGTTATGTAAGATTTGTCTGTATTAAATAGAAAATACAGTTTTTAGTTTTCTCATCGTCGTTTTTTTTTTAATTGAATCATAAAGTGCATAGGACAGCGTTATATATCGAATAATACATCGGGGAAATGCATTTCGCAGCTTTGTAAACACATAAGCACTTGTTTGTGAAAATTTTCCATAACATTAGCAAAAATGTGCTGAATTTCATTGATGCAACGTTGAATCTCCTCCTTTAATGCACGTGTGGTTGCATGCTTCTTGATATAGACCTGTGCATTCATGTAACTATATAAAAAGAAATCTACTAGTGTTAAATCACATGTTTCTAGGGGACCAATTCTAATCATCGAAACGAGTAAGTTAGTAGTACACGACCTGGTAGTGTCTCATGCAGTAGTTGAATTGTTCTTTCACTAGCAGGCGGTACCGTCTTTTTGAAACCACATATTGCTCTTCTAATTTCGTAAGAAAAAAACCGTGTTATCACGTCGCACCATCTAGTCACAGCTTGGCCAGCTGATTTCAAAAAAGTATGGTCCGAATATGCCCTCAGCTCAAAATTCACACCATAACAAGTGTCACGTTATGGATGCATTTATTTTTCAATAGTCAGAACCCTCTAAAAGCCGTAAAAGAGGCAATTTTGGCGGTTAACAAAGCCATCAAAGTTGACATGTGCTTCGATACGAGAGAGTGTAGTACACGGCCTGGAAGTGTCTCATGCCGTAACAACATGCACAGAATCCATGCCAAACAGTGACGCGTTATGGATGTATATGTTTTTCGATAATCAAAATTTTAGTGATTAACAAAGCCATTAAAGTTAAAGTGTGCTTAGAAACGAGAAAGTGTAGTACACGACCTGAAAGTGTCTCATGCAGTAACAACATGCACAAAATCCATGCCAAACAGTGACACGTTATGGATGCATTTGTTTTTCGATAATCTCAGAACCGCAAAATCGGAAATTTTGGCGATTAACAAAGCCATCAAGGTTAATGTTTGATTCATCGTTAAGGATGAGTTTGCTCAAAAACTCTGCATCAACAAGTTGATGTGTACAATCCCCCCAGGGAGCAAGTTTTGCAATCCCCCCCAGGGAGCAAGTTTTGCCAAAGCGCTCTGCTTTCCGGGCTAGAAGTACGTACCTCATTTTCTATAACATATAAAACTAGGAAGCATGACTTATGCCGATTTCTTTTCTGAAAAAGTTTTGCATTTATGCTGCACTTTTTTTCTTAAAATATAAGTTTTAAAATTAAAGTTTTATTGAGATGAAAAGAAAATGTCGCAATAACTATAAATATTTGAAAAAAAGTTGAGTAAACTGTATACTTCTGTATTTTTTTGGCAAAACAATATTGAAAATGCTACACTTTTTCTAGAAAAGAAAACGCCATTAGTTGTGATGGGACTTCCGAAACCCTCTCCGAAAATTTTGAGAGAAAAATGTTCAAACCTTATTTTTGCATGAAAAATCTTCAAAATTGAGGAAAAATCCTCATTCTGGCATTGCAGTGTTAAGTATGTGAGAAAATTCTTAAAGTGTGATTACTAATGGCCGCAAAAAATGAGTAACATTTGTTTTGAAGCGAACTTTACTGAGAGACATTAAAGTTTTCTCTCTTACGCTCTGTTAAAATTGGATTATCCAATTGCAAAGCGGTGACGCCGCACTATTTGGGTTGGTCTCATACATTTTGTATGTGCACACAGATGCCAGATAAATCTCGTTAAAAATCTTCAAATTTGACGGAACAAATCGTCAATATGATTATTGCAAATCGTCAAAAAATCGTCAGCTAGTAAAATTAATTATTTTTAAATAAAGGATTTATATCAACGAGGAAAAATACAAAACTGCAGCATTTAAAGCTATAACAACAAATATATATTCCTACAGACATGGAAATTAATTTCATAAGTATAACATTGATTAATTTCTGTGACATATATTTTTAAAATACGATTTCATTTAATAATAAAAAGTGCTATTATTATACTAAACACTTCTATTAAATCGGGCATACCTACTCGCAAGTCATAACAACCATTGCAAAGTTTTAGATAGTCTTTAGTATACAAAATTTTTATAGAGTAAAATAAATTTTCCAAGTTTAATAGGCTTCGCTACTTTAATTCTTAATAAATTTTCTGTCTTTCGAACTCTACGATGAAATAAAAAAATTCTTTCATTATGTCAGAAAAAATACACTTTCTTATTTTATAAAACTGTAAGGATTTATAAAACTTAAAGTTTTGAATTCATCTTCTAATTTAGTCTCCTGAAAATATAAGCATTCCCTTTTACACACAAGTTTTTAAAATTTTTAGTTCATAATTTTTTTAAGCGCTATTCACATATGACATTTTAAATACATCTCTAACGTATACAATATATGTATGTATACTCTAAAATAACTATCACATAAACATTACATACATACATATATATTTACTTACAATAAATATTACTTTCATTTCCTACATAAATTAGCTTAAGAAAAGGAAGTATGTATTTAGTGGCTTGAAAGATATGACAGTAAAAATCTGATCTACAAAAATCGTCAAAAACAGACCTTAAATCGTCAAATCGTCAAAGTGTTATTTTCAGCACTCAAAATCGTCAAATATTGCAACCATGTATGTATGTGCATGAGGATTTTTGACGTAAACTACGCTTGACGCGCTAATTTAGGTTGCACAGTAACTATTTTTTTGGGTCTTTCTTTTATATATTTCTTTTTATTTTGGACCAGTACTCAGGGGATGACACCTACATAATACTTATATGCAATGCATTGTTAGGGAAAATGTGTTATGAAGAGGTAGAAAGTGGGAGTAGTTTTGCCAACACTTTACTTCACTAATGACGACAAATTCAAATCTTGCGTTAATTTTAGTCCACCTTTTGAATACGAAAAAAAAAGTTTCTTCTATTTATTAAATTAAAAATTAACAATAAATTTAAACATTGTTGTTATTGGCACGTCATAATAATCGTAAATTTCTGGTGAAAAAAAGAAGGAAAAATAATTGAAAATTATGCGCATGCGCTCGTTAATAACAAGACAAAAAATAAAACACACGCATTAGCTGCGTTGCAATCTTTTTCATTTTTATTTTTTTTTCTTTCTTTTTAATTTATTTAACAAATATTTTAAGTAGCAACAAATTGTCGTTGGAAGTTGTGTGCTAAGAAATTGAAATGAGTGAAGTGTGTACGCGCGTGTGTGTGTGTGTGTGTCACGATTTCTCATGGATAAATTTTAAAAGTCTGTTGTGACATTGAAACTAATGTCCAACAGTTGAAGAAAGAATTCTGCAGTTGCTTATGGAAAACTGTCAGAAAGTAAAGAAATGGGTTTTAAATATAAAAAAAAACCACCTATTAAATCTCCTCTTTTTAAAACAGATTAAATTTTTCTTTTTTTTTCTTTTTTTTTAAATATATTTTTTTGTAGTATTTCCCTGCCTACTTGCCACAAACTCAGACAAGACAACAATCACACTTGTTGCTTAAAAAAAGATTGCGGTTTTGAATTCATCCTCCTTTGTGTCAGCTTCCAAAGAGGTGTATTACGAATAACTAAATGTGAAATTGTGGCAAAATGAATGATAAGCTATTTAGCATTTTGATGGATTACATTTGAATTACATTTCAGTTGTGCACTGCATATCTCTCCTGTTTTTTTTTCGCTTTTCTTTTCGAATGTCATCCATCTATCATACAAGTTTATTTGGAAAATAAAAACTTAACTGCCTGCTGAAGAAATTCAAACTTGTTTCGCTGTATTCCAAAAAAAAATTTAATAACTCTGCGGAAAATTTCAAATCTTCGTTTAAAACACTTATAAAAATATTATTGTTAGCGTTTTAGTTGTGATGATTTTCCTTGGCCAACAATTGACTGACATTGACAAAGTCTTTTTAACACCATCTTAATTGTGATTTCTTTTTGTCTGGGATGGCTGATTTGTGGAAAAAATTTTATATATATATATATATTTTTTTTTTTTTTAACAAAAAATGTGTTGAAAATTCAGAAGGGTAAGCTAATTTGTATATACTTTAATTTAGACCGAAAGTTAATAAACCAGAGTGTTGTTTATTTTTTTAAATATATTCCAAATGAAGTTGCAATTGGCGGGGCTGTAAAGGGCGTCCCAAAATTCAACGTTAAGCCGAAACGTGGTGACAGGATTGATTGTAATCATCATAAGAAAAATATTCATGGAAGATCCGCTTTGTCTCAAACAAACAAGTTTTTAGTATACGAAATGTGTATCCGGCCAATTAAAGTATGCAATTTGCCAACCGTCAATGAAAGACAAGGCTTAAAGAGTTGGTAGGCCGAAGCCCATTAAGAGCATCAGCATCAGCTTTAACCAGCCTACCCGTCTAACCATCACCCTTCGCTACGTACAGTACTGGTATCTATTGCAAGACAACATCATCTCGGAGGGTTGTTAGGCCCCTTAAACCGGCATGCAATAAAGTTATCAGGGAAACTAATTCCCCTTCCTACAACTTTAGGTTTAAACCACAGCCAAATCTGCAAGGCAGAATCCACGTTCTACCAATTTTAACCTTTAGTACGGATTTCAGAAATCTAACACAACATAAATCATGCAGCTTCCTAGAGTTTTGTTTGCTACAACAAACATCCATCCCCTCTATGCGCTGGTTTGGTCTACGCACAGTGGACGAAAAGGCTCATCTAGCAGCGTTTAATTAATAGCGTTTAGAGAACTTTTTTTGTGTCTCCTAAATTTTTTTTAGTTAAAAATAGATTAAGCTACAATATTAAACAAAAAAATATTTTTTTTTAAATATATTTATCTTTTTTTCCCTTTTTTTTGTAAAAGTTGCAACTTTTTTTCATATTTTAAACATTGTTTCATTCAAGAAAGCAGAATAAAGTTAATACATTCAATTTTTCACATTCCTTTGATCTAAAAATATATTAAACTTCAATATTAATTCAAACAATTTATTTATAATTTTTTACTGGTACTTCAATATTAATGATAGATTTTTCGACCTTTATAATTGTTAAATAAAAATGTCAGGAATTTTTCGAGCTTGAGGTCAAGTTTTTACTTTTATTTTAAAATTTCCAATATTTCGCTACACCACTGGGTAGCATCATCAGGGCTAATATCAATAAAAAACAACAATAAATAAGTATAACAGTTTTTTATCCCTATTTTATGTTTTTAGTGTTCTTTTGAAAAAAACAATATCTAAATGTAAGTTTGCTTTGTTAGTGTTATTATTCAATTGTTTACTTATTATGATCATAAAAAACTGTTATACTTATTTATTGTTGTTTTTTTTATTGATGTTAGCCCTGATGATGCTACCCAGTGGTGTAGCGAAATATTGGAAATTTTAAAATAAAAGTAAAAACTTGACCTAAAGCTCGAAAAATTCCTGACATTTTTATTAAACTTCAATATTAAAAACATTTTTTCAAAAAATTTGTATTCATTTTTTTAAATTTTTTTCTATTGAAATAATTGTTTTGATCTTATTACGTCTTCATATACTTCAGTTGCTTTCGCAACAAAAATTTAATTATAATGCCAAAAAAATAACAATATTATTAACAGTTATTTTTTTTATACCGATCGAGAACTACTACATGAATCTAAGGTGGAAGGTGGTATACTATGTTGTGACAAAAGCTGTAAAATATCATTATCGACATCCTTCTTTTTTGCTTTATATAAACTGTACGTTGTAGATACTACGAGCTCACTGTAAGGTATTTCCTTAACAATTTGGGAGACTTTACTTAATTTCGTTTTATTGGAACATTCGTCGCACATCTTGTCGGGCCTTCCACAACTAGTCAATAGATCAACTAATAAAAGTTGCCCATCTAACCACTTCTTGTTGTTTTCTTAAAATTTGGGGCTACTTCTTAGGTTTAATTTCCCTTTCTCAACCAATTTCGCTAAAAAATTTCTATTTTTTTGCTTATTAAATTAATTTTATTACTTTTAAACGTGTTAATATTAATTATATTTTTAAATATCTGAGGGCTAATTCTGTCATTCGCTTACGAGCGAGTTTTCACTCGAATGTGCGAGTTTTTACACTTTTGGGATTATCTCATTCGATATCGAGTAAAAGGTTTCGAAATTTCTAATGATAGCATTCGATAGCGAGTATCCATTCGAATGCAACCGTGCAACTTTTTACTCGTAAGCAAAAGTACTATCGTAAACCAGCCAAACAGAAATGTAAATTAAAAATTTGTTTTGAATAGCAATAATAGTTAAATTAAATTTGGTTCTAAAGGCTTTTTTCAATTCATATGATGGTGTATATGACGTATATATACAGGTATATGTATATAAAGATGAGTATTTCTAAGAACAAAAAAACTTATATTTGAAGTCACATGTTATTATATTCAAGAATTTATTTTTTTTAGAAATTCATATATACATACATATGCTTATACATAGTTAAATAGTTGTTTTTCACATACATATTTATTTAATTGTTATTTCTATTTACTTACTTTTTAATGTACAAACACGCATACATGACTGCTTTAAATGAATTGTTATTGTGAACGTATGTGTGTATTTATTTTTTAATGTAAAACATGTATACAAAGTATACAAATACATACAATTTTCGGCAGTGTTATAAAACACATTTTGTCAGTATTTTGCAATAACTCGACTCGTTACGTAACGAGTCACATCATTAGAAATTTACACGATATCGAAATTATTTTCTACTCGATAGTAATTTCGATCACGAATGACAGAATTAGCCCCCTGACTTTTAACGGCAGAAAATTTTTTAGTAGGCACCGGCTCGTTGCGCCATAGTAAATAAACTTCTCGTCTGAGCACCGACATTGTTCTTAAAAAATCCAATATCATATAAAGTTGCAGATGGCTGCAGATAAATTTGCACATTTTACAATCACAGGACAACATAGTAATTTTAAAAAAATATTCTAGTGCGAACACCCCAGAATATCAGAAGTTCCGGTCCACAGAAGTCTTTTTTGGCTTTTTTTTCAAGCAGTTAATCGTATAGTCAACGTGTACCACACATAATTTCTACAACACTTTAGCACAGGCCACAAACAAAGTTTTTTTAAGTTAATGCATACCTCTAACTATAAATAAAACCAATTTTCTTCCACTTATTTGAGACAAACGCACCTTTAGAGAATATTTGGCAATACAAAGAAAACACTTGTTAAAGCTTAGTGATATACCGGCTGAAACATATGTTATGTTTCACAGCTCACAGCTGTTCAACTAGATCTGACAAACAAAATGTAATCGATATTTAAGTTCAGTGGTGTATTAATAATCGATAAATACACAGTGTTGGAGCAGTTAAACACTTTGAAAGTTGAATTAAACAACGCTAGAGCGACCATTTCGCCTACAGTGTAACGCCAAGGTTTTTGCCGGTTCGAAAAAATATGTCAAAACACTCCCTAGAATTAAAGATAGTGTGAAAACAATTCCAAAAGCTAGATTCTTGGTTTGTTAATGTTAAATAGTCGAACTTATTTTAATATTTCTAATATTATATGATGATATCATTCGGCTGGCTCAAGTTCAATCCTAGCTTTAGCCAAGAATTATTTTTATTTTTTTTTAATTATAACAATAATCGCTGCGATCAATAATTCTTGATCAAAAAAGACAGAAATTAATAATTGAATACAATAAATGAATGCAGATCAGATTCTGCGAATTAATTCAAAGATGGATACTGATAATTTGGCACAGAGTTATACACTTAATTAACAAAAAATTAATACATTGAATGTGTATGAGTATACATTATTATTGAATTCTGTTAAATTTTTTCATGTTATTCTGTAAGCAACATTTGCTATGTTAATTTGTTTATGTTAGAAAACAACATGTTGTAAGCGTTAGCAGGGCATATGTTGGTTGCAAAATAAATTTGGTCTATATTATGTTATTTTTTATTTAATTGTTAATATTGTTAAGTATTTTTCTTTGAGTTGGCATTTTTTGTAAACCAAAAATTACTTTTAATTTTTACTCAAGATTGTAATAAATTTTTTGCGAAATATTAAAAAATAAAAGTTTAAAAAATTTTTAAATTTTTTATATATATAAAAAAAACAATATCTCAAGCTGCAAAAATTTTTTATATATTATATATTTTTGGACTTGTTTTTACATAATCTTTAACCCTAGGGGACGACTGACATAATTTTTTTTTGCCCCACTATAACTAACCTCCACGCCATCACAGATCAATCGTGCTTTACAGAGGTTATCAAATTTTGTTCTTAAATGTATTGACTTTTCTTCCCCATATTAAAATGGTGGTTTTTATGTAAAAAAAACTTTAAATTTGCTATCACCGATAAAAAAACGGTGTTCCTAAAGGAATACGAACTAAAGTAATAACTGAATGATAAGTCAATGTGTACACTTTCTTTTGTTGCTCACAGTATCTGCTCCTTAAATGCAATTTGATCGCACTTCATTTGATTACATGGACAGTGAGTGATTGATATTTTGCAAGCTCATTTGCTCTCATTCTCTTGCAGCACAGAACTCCAGCCCGTTTTTCAGTCGCAAATGGGCTTTCCAGTTGCAAAAAATTGCACAAAAAAAAAATAACTATATCATTAACAAATAAAGTTTGATTAAAAGAGAAAAAGAAATTAATTGTAAAAATATTATGATTTATAATGACAGACACTGAAAGATGTTTAAAATGCCAAGATAAAACTATAACTCACTTTCAGTTCTTGAGATAAAAGGAAAAATCTGAAAATGTTAAATATCATACGCGAGTATCCAGTATGCAAACAAAAAAGATCATTCTTTCGAAGAAAAAATAAAAAAATACAGAATAACCGAAAAAAACTAAACCACGCAGCTGCGTTTTAAAATAGTGACGAATGAAGAGAGTTAAATACCATTTGTGGTTTACATTTGTTTGATCATTTGATAACAAAATTAAAAAAAAAAAAAAAATAAGTAAAATAAATAAACTTAAAAGAAATAAGCAAATACATAAAACAGAGTCTTGTAAAAGAGCTTTTGTAACGATTTAAATTGTAAACTACTAAATTTTTCTTCTGTTGCACGTTTGTATGAATGTTGTTTGTTCGTAAGTTTGTATAATCAAAAGATTTTAATCAAGTGTGAATTTGTTTTTGGAGTAGTAGAGAAACATGATTTAAGATACAAATGAAGTGGGTCGCCATAAAGAAATTATTATTAGTGGCATGAGTTTTGTGGCAGAAACAACATTAAAAAAAAAAAAATTATTTGCCTGCTGTGGCCCGTTGGAGAAAATAATACCCAGTCATTGTTTTACTTGAACCAGGGTGTAAGAAGAGAGAGAAAAAAAAGAAAATTAAAAAGAAATATTTATCTTCTAATGAAAAATATAACGTGAGAGTTGAAATATCTTTGATCGTGTTTTAAGCTGTAGTTTTGTTTCTTCTATAAAGCTTCACTATTAAAACAAGAAGTGTTTATTTTCATGGAAAAGACAAATTCAAACAGAAGAGACTTTATTCAGATAAACTGAATCACGGCGGATTTTTTTATTTTACTTTCAACATTTTTACTAATTCCTTTCCGAATGGTTGTTTTTATAGAACCAAAATTTACATTTAACTGCCTGAAAGTTCCCCTCGGGGGACAGGTTTTGCCTTGGCGTATTCCTAACTAGGGCACTCTGTTTTTCGGGTAAAGAGATTAAGGTGTTCCTCGTTTGATGCGGCAAACAAAACTCTAGGAAGCCGCATTACTTATGTAGTGTTGGCTGCCGAAACCCTTACCAAGGGTATAAATTGGCAGAACGTGGATCCGCATGGCCCCCGGGTAGTTCTGCTTGCGCTTCAACCCGGGCTGATCATGGTTGAGGTGCCTACGTTGGCTGAAACGTTCTGGCTGTGGTTGAAACCTAAAATGCAGAAGGGAGTGTTAGTATCCTTGATAGTTGTTTGGTGTGTGGCTTTTTTCGGGGACTAACAATCTCCCGAGGATCTGTTGCCTATACAGCAGATACCTGCTGTACTGTAAGTAACCAGTGGTGGTGGTTGACGGGTGAGTTGGTTTAAAGGCTGATGCTCTTAGTGGGCTTCAGCCTACCAACTCATAAAGCCTTGTCTTCCATTGATTGCTGGGAAATTGCATACAGGTGGGATTAGAAGGCCCGAACTCCTTAAAAAGAAGTTGCTCATATGTCTGCAAACATATGACTAGAATTGCTACCTGTAAGAGCCTAGTCAGCCACACGCGGGGGCGCTGGTGAATCGTGAATAATTCACTCGTGGAATTGGCCTACCATCAGATTAGGCCGTAAAGGCAGGTGGTGATGTAAATCTTTTTCACGATTGCCTGAAAGTTTTCAAATAAACTTCAGGGGGGATAATTTAGATCATTTGTGGCTTTTATTCGCTATTGCTGGAAAATTCCTCGAGAAAGAGACGTCCCAAAGACATTCAACAAAAAGCTGTTTTACATATATACGATACTAACTAACTAGTTGTGTGTTCGAGTCCAACTTCAGTCAAGAAGAGGGATTATTTTTAATTATAAGAATAATTTCTGAGAAACAATAAGACCAAAGAAAAACAGAAAAAAAATAATTGAATACCATATAAGCTGGGGGACAACTAACTGTTTTGTAGTCGCTACACTACTCATCAGCACCCACTGGGATTTGAACTCGGGATCATGTGAACATGAAGTATCTTTAATACGGCCGCTTAACCAAGCTGGTTTTTTTATTACCATCCTGCTAATAGTATTTCTGAAAAAAATTTCGGTGGCCGGTTGCACGATCTCGCCTGTTAACGTTAAGGTGCGTTCTGACCAACAAAAAGCTGATTTGTGTTCAACACTCAGCATTTCTTTTCACAAGATATTACATTATTGTCCTTGCTTTCTACCGATTTGCCTTGTGAAATCTATAAAATTATGCCCAAATTAGTTTCTTAGCGTTAATTTATATAATAATGGTAGCTTATTTTAGTATGGACAGTGTTGGCACTACAAGAATATTGGCGTTTGAGGTAGTGAAATAGGGCCTAGGTGTTAGTTATTGGATGACACAAGTCTGCAGAAACAACAAAGAGAGTGTGGGCTAATCTCTTCTCGGTGCCTCGTATTGGACAACTTGGTAAATTTTACTTTAGAATCTTACGCGTTGTGACTACATGCCACACAGTTTGATCAAATTCAAGTAGTATGTGTTAAGCGTGTATGAACACATATGTGATCACATTTGTATATGTATTAATAAAATTTAGTTTGACTAAACACAGAAGTACATCAAATTCGTTTCATCAAATTTAATTGTAAAATTGTGGAAAGAATGTGGAATATTTTTGATCGAAAAACATTTCATTGTTTGTCAAACTTAGAACGTGTAATATTTTTGATCGACAAACATTTCATTGTTTGCCAAACTTGTGTATATGTTTGTAAAAAAAAATTTGTGTGGGTATCAAATGTGTATGGCAAAACGCACATTTAATAAAATTTATGTACATGTTAGTAAAATTTGGTTTAATTTTGCCCAATAACACATCAAGCTCGTATCATCAAACTTCATTTTAAAGTTGAGGTAAAAAGTTCGTTCTTAACTTTTCGGAAATGAAATGTTTCATTATTTGTAAAAATATTTTTTGTCTATGAAACTACGGTTTTTAACCGCATATCCGAGGTCTGACCAAAAAATAACTTTTATTATATTTTCCATTTTTTCAAAAAGTATTTGTTTATTCATCAATAACTATAATTTTCCCTTCAAAGTAATCCCCTCAGATACAATACATTTATGTCATCTTTTATTCGAATTCTCGAAACACTGCTGAAAAGTGTTTTTTGGTATCGCCAACATCTCCTGTTTCGATTTTTCTTTTATCTCCTCAATCGTTGCAAAACGCTTTCTTTTCATCGGTGTCTTCAGTTTTGGAGGAAAAAAATCTTTTTGTTTTCGTCAAACTCACATCAAATTGCACGTATGAGTTTTTTTTCTCACTAACACAATCAAAAAAGCCTATTTTGAAGTGGCAGTTTGATGTGTTTAGCTTGACTTGCAGAGTGACACATCAAATTAATTTCATCAAACAAAATTTTAAAGTTGTTCTGCAAAAGAAATAATACGTTTTTCTTCTGATTAGAAAAGTTTGTCGAACTGTTTGATAAAATAAAGTTTGTATTATGCATGTCTGGTTAGGAATTTAATCAAATTTATATATTTTAATCAAATGTGTGTGTATATAATCAAATCTAATTCGATGTAAGACATCGGGCATATCAAAACGAAACTTTTAATTAGAAAGGAGAGAGTACTATCTCTAGAGCTAAGCATTACTTGTAGTTGGGGGTTTTATTGATTTAGTTGTAATATTGGGTCTAAAGTTTATACAAAATTTCCATTGAACGAGTTTAATATCACGCTTTTATAGTTTGCTTTTATGACCTACCCAAAAAGCTGACCATCATACCAATCCATCAGCAAAGGGCGGGTTGCTGTTAAAGTTAATAAGAGACTTTACATTTGCAAGACCCAAGTATACAGTAGCTCGATTCACAATCTTGTGCATTTGCAGTTGCATATTTCTGCAATTGCAAAAGTGATAGTTTTGGATGAATTTTGTTAGTGTAAAGTAAAAGTATACTCCACTATTTTGCAAATGCAATGATGCAAGTCCAATTGCTCAAGATTATGAGTAGGGCTAGAATATTTTCTTAAAAATATTGTTTCTTTGTATGTATCAAAATACTAAACTGGCAAGAGCGGAGGAGGAGATATGAATTCCATTGCGAAACCTAATCAACACTTGTGTTCCTTTCAGTTTGTATTTTGCTACTGCAATACATATATTTAAAATACAAAATGCCATAATATACATAATTTAAAAACGCTTTAGGTCAATATAATTCACCGATTGTTTTTTTTTCTTTTCTCTATGGATATTTACTTAAGCTTCTTTAAGTAGAAAGGCTTCTGGTTTTTTGTGGCCTTAAAGTGTTTACTAAAGCAACAATAGAAACTATTTCTATGAATTCCTTTGGAATATTGCAACAAAATGTGGAAAATGAAAACATCAAAATAACTATAATATTGTGGTGTTCATAATAACACCACTCAAGAGATGGTTGCAGATGATTTGGTCAAGAAACTTTCGTTGCTTAGATGGCAGCCAGGCGTAGGCCATTCCATCAACGAGATCATTCTTCATATTTGTAGGGAAAAAAATTGGTGATAGACAAACACAATAACTACAACTACAACATCAGGTGAAGCAATAGTCTAAAACACAAAAATAGTTTTCATAAAAGCAGCAACAGCTACTCGTAAAGAAGAAAAAAGTTCCACAAAATTGAACAATGGCCACAAAACTAATGGCTTTTTCATTCATACTTTGGTCATAATTTCTTTTGAAAAGAAGCCGTTTTATTGCAGTTATTAAACTTTAAAAGCTTTAGAAAATTTGAAAGAGTAACATATTTTGTTTAATGATTTTTGTGTAAGAAAAAAAAAAAGATAAATTTTATTACCCATTATTACAAATGGTACTGGTATGTTATTTATATATATGTACGAATTTTTTTTTTAAATATAAAGCTATCGATATATTTCTAGAAAAAAGTGTTGCATAACCTTTAAAATATAGAGCTATGAACATACGAGGTCTGATCAAAATTTAACCGTTATTTTCAAATTTCGTGAGTTGCGTATGTTCGATTTTCGCATTTTTTTCTGTTAAGTACTTTGTTCAAATCTGCGAAAAATGTTGAGCAACATTAATTATTTCACTCGGAAAATATGACATTTAAAATGTAGTACTTTCGCGTTTTAGTCAAATTTCACGGTTTTCTTGGTTTTAGGCATACCACATTATTTTACAAATGTAAATAAAGAGCATATCGCTCCTTTATTGCAACATAGTCATAACACAAAAAAGCTTGTTTCGAGAAAAATGCATTTCAAAGTTTTAGTTTCCATACAAGTCGTCGAAATTTTTTTTAGAAAATGTCTCCTAAAGAAAACAGTTTAAAAGTAATTTGAATAAATTTTTGGCACAATATAAAGGTAACTAGTAATGTTAACAATTCTGCATTATTAACTCGAAAATCTCATTTTTTGAGATATGACTATGTTGCAATAAAGTAGCGATATGATCGGATACAACTTCAATCGCAATTTCTCTTCAAGATGATGTCATTGCGTTCCGGTTGCTATGCATTTGTTTGACTTATCCCAGATATTATATCTTTTTCGTACTACTACTATTAAAAGACGCTTTTCCGTTTCACTAAATTTTATCTTTTCTTTTTCATTTGTTATTAAATTTAAGTTCTTTTCCATTTTAGAAATTTACAATTGAAAAAGAAGAATTTTTAGTAAACAAAAAATAGATCAGCTGTTGTTTGAAATTTCGCACGTAAAGGCTAATATTGAGTTCATTATTTCGTGCGAAATTCTTTTAAATTGCATACAAAAGTGATTAGTATTAAATATCTGCGAAATAAGTTTAGAAATGTAGTACTGAGTTTTTAAAGCGAAAAACACACAATATGTCCCTGCAACATGTTTCCATTTAAAATTGTTTCTGGGAATATTTGTTTTTTCAGCTGCGAAATAACATAAGCAAAGCTTTTTTCGCACGAAGTGCAAACATGTATACTTAAAATTAAAAAAAAGGTGAATAAGAGAAAAAATAGACAACACTGAGTACATCTCAATTTTTCCGTACGAAATAAGTAATGTTGCTGAAAATTTTTCGCACATTCAATCTCAATACTAGGCTTAATAAGTGCCACTCATATCATTTCAATTTTGCCAGAAACATTTCACTTCAGCAACATTATTTCGTATATATTTCACACAAGTTTTTTTTTTATATAGAGTTTTGACAGCATTTCGCACGTAATGACGAACACAGTACTTAGCTTTAGGTTGGTACACATGTCTGTTATATATGTTGGCAATATCAGCCATTTTGGATTGTCAGTTTGCTTTTGACAGATAAAAAGGTTAGTCGTGTTTTGGTGTGCTCTTCGATGTTTTACTATTCGAAAAAATCGATCAAAGAAACTGTATTAAGCTTTGTGTAAAAAATGAAATTAAATGCATAAGGACATTTGAAATGTTGACTGTGGCGTTTAGCGAGTCTACTATGAGCAGAACGCAAGTTCAATTGTGGTATAAACGGTTTAAGGAAGAGCGAGAAGATGTCAATGACGATGACCGTGCTGGTCGTCCGAGTACGTCTACAACCGATGACACCATTGAAGCAGTGAAGAAAATGATTTTGGATAATCGTCGAATCACTATCAGAGAGGTTGCTAACGATGTTGGCATATGGTTCGGCTCATGCCAAGCAATTCTTCCCCGGATGTTTTAAGCGTGAAACGTGCGGCAGCGAAAATTGTTCCAAAATTGCTAAATTTTGGGACCAAAACAACATCGCATGGACATCACGCAGGAGCTGTTGAACATCGTCAACGACGACCCAGATTTCCTCAAAAAGCTCATGGGTCATGGGTGTACGGCTGTGACATTGAAACCAAAGCCCAATCATCCCAATTGAAGCGTCCACAAGAGCCAAGACCGAAAAAAGCACGTCAAGTTCGGTCAAATGTAAAGGTTTTGCTGCAATGACGTGGTGCATCATGAATTCTTGCCACAAGATCGTACGGTCAATTAGAGGAATAATACCTTGAAGTTATGCGCCGTTTGCGCGAAGCAATTCGTCACAAACGCACTGAATTGGGGAAAAAACAATCATGGATTTTGCACCATGATAACGCACCAGCCCACACATCGATGCTTGTGCGTGAGTTTTTGGCCAAAAGCAAAACCATTATCATGCCTCAACCACCGTATTCATCGGACTTGGCACACGCTGATTTTTTCCTCTTTCCAGAACTGAAGACACCGATGCAAGGAAAGCGTTTTGTTGCGATTGAGGAGATAAAAGAAAAACCGAAACAGGAGGAGTTGGCGATACCAAAAAGCGCATTTTAGAAATGTTTCGAAGATTGAAAAAAACGCTGGCATAAGTGTATTATATGTCACTGCTAATCCTGCTAATTATTTAAATCGATTTAAATTTCTCAAGGACTAAAATAGAAAAGTGAAGTTAGGTGCACTGATCGCGGCAAGTTCAGTGAAAACTTGTTCTTGCAAAACAATTGGAAAAACAAAATATGAAATGTGTCACTATTTTAAAGGACTGGATTAAATAAGCGGTAATCGCTTCATGTATGTTGGCAAACACTTTGCATGCCGCATGCATGATTTTGTGGTTGTAAAATCTATAAAAAAAAAAAAGAAACTAATTTTGAATTAAAAAATAAAAAATAAAAAAATAGAAATGCACAAACAAATGTCTTCCGTATACAGAGTTTTATGAGACTTGAAGAAATATTTTTAGTTTCTTTTTTTCGAATATTCGTCTCCTCTATTGGGTTTCCTATATTTTGGTCTAATTGTTTGTTTTGTTGTTGAGGCAAAACATTTTTACAAAATTATTATTCATTGAATTAAGTTTAAACAATTTCGTTATTTGTTTATTTTTAAAATGCAATTTAGATTGTTTTTTATGTCATTTTCATTTCTTCTTTCTCTGGAAAATTTTGACACAATTGTAACAAATTTTTATGTTTAGGAATACTAAACAAGAAAAGAAAAAAGTTTCATGAGAGATCTTATGAAAAATCTGGCATGCAACTTCTTAAATGGGTGGGTAACATTGTGTGTGGCAAGTATGCAATTTTGCAACGAATACAAAAGTCATTTTCATTTTCTGTTTCGGCTGCTTGACACTTTCTTTTCATTATAACAAAAAAAAAAAAAAAAAAAAAAAAAAAAAAAAATGGAAATTTTTCCCCCATTAGATAATTTATATTTATAGTACGAGTTTATTTAGTCAGAGTTTATGTGGTGTTTTTATGTGACTACATATGTGCATAAATAAGTATGTAATTCGTTTTACAACAAGTTGCTTAAATGCGACCCAGCGGTGCATTTTGGGGTCACATGTTTAATTTATTTTTTAAGTTGTCGTCTTTTTTTAATTTTTGCATAAATTTATTTATTTTCTTTTCTCTTTAATGAGAAGAACTTGTTTAATGTTGATTTTTTTTTAGCAAACAAAATGTTTCCAAATTAAAACGCAACTTTTACTCAAAGCGTACTCCACCAATGAATGTAGGATCCCAAATTTTTCACCTGTTAGTAGGAGTAGTGATTTGTGTATTAGGATAAACAATATGGATTTCGTAAGGGTCGTTCTACTGGCGATCTTATGGCATACCACTCAGAGAAATGGTGCCACTCAATTCAGCATTTCGGTGAAAGTAAGGTGGTGGCTCTGGATATTTCAAAAGCGTTTGACAGAGTGTGGCATGATGCACTGGTGGCTTTTGGTGTGATGGTGATCACTTCTCTCGGTTTATATCGAGCTTTCTCAGAGACTACACTATACGTGATGTTATAGATGGGGTCTCATCAAACGAGTTCAAGATTAATTCAGGGGTACCACAAGACTCCGTTCCTTCTCCTACCCAATTTCTTATTTTCCTTAATGACCTTAAATGGAGTGAAGTCCGCATAACACTTTTCAAACCATTGTTTCACTTGAACGGTATTTTTTTCGCATCAAGAAGCAGTGTAAAATTAAAACACGAAATTGTTTTTGATCCATTGTTTTGAAAATAACAAAAGTAGCGTCACTCTTAGCGCAATAACTCACAAACTAAAGCTACGTACACACGGTTGTCAGATCTTACAATATTGCCAGTAAAATTGTCTAAAAATGTATTACAATCGTGTGAACTGCCAATTTTTAGTTTACAACGTTGTCAGAAAAACCATTGTCAATCAATTTTAATACGACAATGTTGTCAGGCATCTGACAATCGTGAGAACACTCTTCGTCGGCATTGCCTGATACTTGGCTGGTATTGTAAGCTCAGTTTTAATTGTTAGATGTATAAAATTAATGCACCTGACAATGGCATCATTGTCAGAAAAAAGTTTGATGGGCATCACTGCCAAACAGATCGTTGTTGTTATACATAAGTGGCAATGCCTTACAACATGTCTGGCAATCTTTTTCATCTAACAATCTGACAACCGTGTGAACTGACAATTTTTGTTGTCAGATGAATTATTTGTCAAAACATAGTCTGACAATGAACTTGTAAGATTTTTTTACGATCGTCTGAACACTTAATTTACATCTGCGGGACAACTTTTTAGTGTCACTACATTGTCAGCATGTTGTCAGATCTTACAATATTGTAACATCTGACAACCGTGTGTACATAGCTTAATGAATAAAATATCTTGAAATTTTAACCGCTGTCTTTTGAACGTTATACCCTATTTACACCAAAGCGAAATCTGCTCATTCGGGATTTCTAGCCAAATCTAGTAGATTTTGAAAAGATTCCCCATACAAAATTAAATCTACTTTATGAGTAGATTTCCAAGAAATCTTCTGAAATCTATTCAGTACCAAGCGATGCAACTGTGATTTTGTTCAAAAAGTACTTAAAAATACTACGCTGTAACAAAAATAAACACTTTAATGTGGTGCATGCAGTCTCTGGGCACCAAAAATTCACACTTTAATGTGGTGTATCCAGTCTCTGATAAAATTGTTTTGTCAAACCCCCATGCATAAATTACTTTTGTAAAAACGAAATCTTGCTAAGTGTCAAAAAAAAAAAAACGGTGGTGTAAACGGTATAGATTTCGTTGTAGATTTCAATTCAAATTTGCTAGATTTTGAGTTGGTGTAAATGCGCTATTAGTATTAACTGAAGAAAAGGTGACTGAAATAAAACTAGCGCGATCTATGTGTTAGGTCCGGGACTTCCTAGCCTCTGTAGTAAATTACGATAAAATGGCCGCCTGTTAAAAAAGTATTGATAACTTAAATTTTTATACCTCTGTCAAAATACCGTTTATTACCAATATATTTTGTTTTGTATGCTAAATTTATTGTTTTTTTTTATTTCTTTTCAGGTAAGTTTTGATTTATATTCACGAACTAGAATGAGTTCAAGGTCTATAAATTTTTATACTACAAGGCAAGTAATGAAGAAACATTTTGGTAAGAATAATCCAGTTGGATTTTAAACGAAAAATTCAAAACTAAAGAATTTTTTAATTTCGATTAGTTTTGGGTGATATAGCAGGTTTTAATACCCATAAAGAGCTGTTTTTTTTAACACTACTTTTATAGCATGTTCACACGAAGGCTTATTTTCGAGGTTCGCGCTCTCATTCGTGGTTCGCGGCTCAATCTTGATTGAACCAACCTGATTCGCCATACAAAATTTTATGAGCGAACCAACTTGGTTGATATCGAATCTTGTTGCGAATCAAGCGAAAACTACTGTCATCTAAAAATTTGATAATAAATTATCGCTAGTTTATCTGAACTAGCTGCAAAAACAAAAATCCAAACAACGTAAAAACAGATAATTAATGCGTGTAAAATCAAAATAAACACATTGAAAATGTAAAAATTTGATACTTACATAAAGTTTTAAATAAAAATTGAAAAAAGAATTAGTCAAACGTTTGCACAAAATATGTAAATATCAGTGTGAAGCAAAAAACAACCGTCTGAGCACCTAGTTTCGCAATAGTGGTTCAGAGAGCGAACCAAGTGTTTCATATTACCTTCCGTCTGAACTTGGTATTAGGAAGACAAATTTAATTGATAATGCCGACCGTGTACAGGGATGGATACTCACTCTTCTCTATACTATCGATCATTTATAATTCATGCAATAACAATTAACTTAAATGCTTATTTATGCAGCTATATAAGTCGATAAATCTTTGGAAATTATTTTAAATACCAATTAGTTTTTAAGAGTATAAATATGTATATGACTTCATAAACTTTTATTGAAATTGATGTTTAAATGTGCCTGGATATTAATTTTTTAAAAGTTAAAGTTTTTTCACAAAATCTTTACTTGCCTGCCTATGAAACAAAAAAGTGTAAATCACTTAAAAACAAAAACAGCAATAAAATTCAATTTATGTTTTTCTGTTGACAACCGTTGTGGTTTTTAGTTTTTTTTTTTATTTAAAAAAAAAAATTTTTTTTTATTAACTTCATGCCTCAGGAACGCAAATGGCGAATTGAGCAATTATCAGCTTCTGGCATTACACCTGAAGTTTGTCACTTTTTTTTTTTTTGTAGCCAACAACAAAAAACAGAAAACAAATCTTTAAAATGCAATTTGTCCTTATCTGAGTGGTTAAAATGTTTTTCAATCAAGCTCGTTTTTTTTTGTGTTGAGAAAAGCTTTAAATTTCTTTACATACAAGTATACATATGTCTGTATATTAAAAAAAAAAATAAAAAAAACGATTTGTTTATTAAAAAAAAGCAAGTTTCAAAGACTTTGTTGTGGGACTTTGAATTGAACTCAGCAACATGTTGCTAAGCAGCTCAAAATAACAAGAAAAAAATAGTTTAAACTAATGGACCATTTACATATTTTTATCGTGTGTAAAAACATAAAATTTTCTTAACTTTTGCAAAAAATTAGTTTTTTATTTTCAGTTATTGGCCATATTCCGAAGTATTTATGTAATTTCAATGTATTTATTTATATACACTGCCTGCCATTTGAATAAGGAATCACATTTTTTTTTTAAATAATTAACTGAACTAGAGTTCAGAATAAAATAATTGTTTGCAGAAACAAGTTTCAAAGTGTCGGAAAATCGATGTCACAATATTGAGAGCTAAATCGACCCAATTCAATTATGCATGTACGAGGTCTGCTAAAAATAACAGTTATTTTAAATTTTTCAAAAAATTTATTCATCAATAACTATCTTGTTCCCTTCAATGTAATCCCAATCAGATATAATACACTTATGCCACCGTTTTTTTCAAACCTTGAAACACTTCTGAAACGCGCTTTTTGGTATCGTCAACAGCTCCTGTTTCGATTTTTCTTTTATCTCCTCAATCGTAGAAAAACGCTTTCCTTGCTTCGGGGTCTTCAGTTTTGGGAAGAAGATAAAGCCAACGGGGGCCAAGTCCGGTGAATACGATGGTGGAGGCATGATAATGGTTTTGTTTTTGGCCAAAAACTCACGCACAAGCATCGATGTGTGAGCTGGTGCGTTATCATGGTGCAAAATCCAAGATTGTTTTTTCCACAATTCTGTGCGTTTCTGACGAATTACTTCGCGCAAACGGCGCATAACTTCAAGGTAGTATTCCTTATTGACCGAACGACCTTGTGGCAAGAAAGAATTCATGATGTACCACGCCATTGCAGTGAGCAAAACCTTCACTTTTGACCGAACTTGACGTGATTTTTTCGGACTTGGCTCTTCTAGGCGCTTTCATTGGGATGATTGGGCTTTGGTTTCAACGTCATAGCCATAAACCTATGATTCGTCACCAGTTATGTCCGTTTTGAGGAAATCTAAATCGTTGTTGACGATGTTCAACAGCTCCTGAGCGATGTCCATGCGACGTTGTTTTTGCTCAAAATTTAGGAACAATCTTCGCAGCCGCACGTTTCATGCCTAAAACATCCGTAAGAATTGCTTGCCATGAGCCGAACGATATGCAGCAACCTCTCTGATAGTGATACGACGATTATTCAAAATAATTTTCTTTACTACTTCAATGTTTTCATAGATTGTTGACGTGCTCGGACGACTAGGACGAACATCGTCATTGACATCTTCTCGGCCTTAAACCGGTTACACCACAATTGAACTTGTGTTCTATTTTGCTCATAGTAGACTCGCCAAAATCCACAGTCAACATTTCAAATGTCCTTGCGCAATTAATTTAATTTTTTACACAAAACTTAGTACAGTTTCTTTGATCGATTTTTTCGAATAGTAAAAAATCGAAGATCGCACCAAAACACGACTAACCTTTGTATCTGTCAATAACAAACTGACAATCCGAATGGGCTGATATTGCCAACATATTTAACAGACATGTGTCCAAAATGGTACACACGTAACTCACGAAATTTAAAAATAACGCTTATTTTTGGATCAGACCTCGTATGTATATGATAGCTGATGGTCCGTCCGTCTATTCATTTTATTTTATTTTATTTTGATAACAAAAAAATATGTATTACAAAAAAAAGACTTCAATTTCATTTTCTTTTAAAATAAAACTGCAAAAATGTAATCTTTTTACCAATTTTAATTAAACTTCAACTTGAAATCTTCATCATATAAATTAATTCGAAAAAATCACGTCTTAACGGTTTTTTTAAATTTAAAAGTAAAGTGCAATGTTGTTATTTTATTTATATATTTTTTTTTTGTTTTTGCTATTTAATTTATGTTTGTCTTAATGCAATTCCAGTTGTTGTAATTCCAACAAATCTGACATTTAACATTTTAACACTAAAAACAGACGAAACTTTTTTTTTTGTTTCTCAAGTAAAAAATAAACTAAAAATAATAAAATGTTAAAGAAATAAAACTAATGAAGAGAATTGTGCAAGCAATGAAATCAAAAGTGAAAAACCTATTCAACTAAAAACTTTTAATGAAAAATAAATGCGAAAATGAAATAAATCAGGCATATTTTAATTCGTTTTCAATAACGAATACTTTTTTTTTAATGAAAGAAATGGTTGAATACAACTTACAATTCAATGTCTTGTATTTAAGAGCCGATTGAAATTATTTGATTTTCATTTTAGTTTTTTTTATGAATGTTTT
Source organism: Thecocarcelia acutangulata (assembly GCA_914767995.1). Lineage (NCBI taxonomy): Eukaryota > Metazoa > Arthropoda > Insecta > Diptera > Tachinidae > Thecocarcelia > Thecocarcelia acutangulata. The sequence continues at coordinate 28,391,340 of OU612094.1, read as the reverse complement.
CCTTGAAACATAGAGCAGCGATGCTTTAAACAACGCCGCAGAGAATACGAAGTGCTGAAAAGCGACTTTACAAAAGGAGAGTCGTGTTCTAATATCTGAATGTTAGCACAAAAAATGTTGTATAAGACAATTTTTAGTTTATACTATGTGAATTTATTTGTCAAGCGAAATGGCACGAAGTCGGGTCAAGAAGTCCATAATTTTTTTAATTTCCGGGTTCTTAATTCAAATGGCAATGCTGCTCCTATCAATTGGAAACTTCAAAATCAATCAATCAATGACGAATATAATTACAACTTATTGGGTCAATTCAATGATAAATTGAAAAAAAAAAACGATCGCATTTGGCCAAAAGAAAAGGCTGGCTGCACACATGTGCAGTTTCCGTGGCCAAAAAATCCATGAATTGGGTTACGAATTGTACCCCCATCCGCCCATTTCCCTCATCAAACGAGTTCAAGATTAATTCAGAGGTACCGCAAGGCTCCGTTCTTTCTCCTACCCTATTTCTTATTTTCCTCCATGACCTTCTCTATCAAACTTCCAACCCTATCCACTCTTTCGCGGATGACAGCAGCATTTGCCATTCGTACTACATTCATCTATCAGAGATCGCTGCTAACAGGCTAAATATGAATGATTCACTGAATAGTGATCTTCCATTAATCTCCGAATGGGGTCGTAAAAACAGGGTCGCTTTCAACGCTCGTAAGATCCAATTAAGGGCACTTCAGACTATCACACTTTGTATTAAGACTTGTCAAAAAATCAAATAATACGTGCGTTATGAAAATTGAGAAATAATACGGTAAAAGATTGGACATCCCATAACACTTCACCATTTTTAGATATTTGTTTAAACAATAAGATTTTTCATTGGATCAGGGTTGCACTTTTTGCAAAAGCAAATAATAAAAGTATTAAAACCAGACATTAAGTAAGTTGGCTGTTTATTTTCAAGTCATATTCCTTCTTTTACTTTAGGTGTGATAGTGTGAAAACAAAATGTAATGGTACGTTAGATTTTTTGACAGTCGCAACAAATATCTTTAGATTTTTGTCCCACAAAATCCAATCAAAATCTTAAGACTTGTATGATAGTCTGAAACGCCCTTTACTAACACTCAAACAAACGACCGCAAAGGCTTCTTCATCTGTACTCATGTTATAAATATTGAGGAATCGGATGCTCTTTATGTTCTTGGAATGAAGATACAGTATGACGTTCGCTGGGCTAAAGACATTTTTCATGTCTCTAAAGAAGCATTCAAGTGCCTCGGGTTTTTAAAACGGTGTAAGATCGACTTCACTTCATCCGATCTCTTTAACATATATCACCTATATCCGACTGAAAATCGAATACAACTCTCATATTTGGGCCGGTGGCCCAAAGTCTATTTTGCGGTTACTCGACCGTATGTAGGAGAGGGCGAAGAAGCTTGTCGCTGACAGTAGGGTATTCAGCTATATTTACTCACTTGGCCATCGACGCAGTGTGGGGTGCGTTACTCTGTTCTATCGTTACTACAATGGATTTGACGAGATTAGGAATCTTGTTTACGTAGCACGCGTTCATCATCCAGAGCACTTCTATTTGTGGTCTATTGCCCAGGGAATCGTACTACGCATTACAGAGAAAAATCGTTTTTCAATCGTATTCTTCGCCTGTGGAATAGGTTGCCTGCAGATGTGTTTCCTGTCTGTTATAACATTGGAAGGTTCAAGTCAAATGTTCACAAACACTACTCCCTCTGTCCTCCCCCTCACAACCTATTTTCCTAGTTCTGGTACAATGCACTGCATGTTTAGGGGTCATCCCATAAGTACTGGTCCAAGATAAAATAAAAAACAACAAAGATTTACCACCGAGCCTCCCAGTGTCTATTTCTTGTTTCCAAACTTGAGGAAATGGCTCGGCGGTAAGAAGATTTGCCTCCGAGTGTCTATTTCTTAAGAAGATTTGCCTCCAAAGATGAAATCATTCCACAAAAAATAACTATTTTGTTGACCTCGACAAATCTTGCTTTTCGAAAGTAAAAAAAATTGGAGAAATACTGGACCCAAGTGTACAGCACTCAAAGGAGACTGGTAAAAAATGAAATAACTTTTTATATAAAAATCTGTGTTTCATGCAATAAATCACATTATTGTTAACCCGTCCTGTATATTCGATTTTATTTATATCCACTGGATTTGGTAAACAAGTAAATACCTTTTTTATTTACCAATAAAAACTTAAATAGAGTTTTTATGTGTTTTAGTTATATCTTTTTCTGTCGCGTTTTTTCATCAGAGTATAACAGAGTACAATTAAATTATTAGTAAATTTCAAAAGACAAACAAAATCAAACACTTACCTTTATATTCCATTGTCTTTAAAAAGGCAATGAGAATTGTAAAAAATGCTCTCCAAATATTTTTCAAATAAAAATCAAGTACAATAGTTATTATGTTTTTCTTTTCTTACAATTCTCATTGTCTCTTTGAAGACAATGGAATATAAGATTAAATGTTTGAAACATTTGTTTTTATTGATTTTTAAGTTTACGAAATGTCGCCATAAACAAACCATAAACAGCATGTGAGAAAAAAACACATTATTTTTTAACTTGATATTAATTTTATTGCTTCAGAAAAGGAATAATGAACTTAATTGTTCAGATAAATCACTAGGACTGTTTTTATGGATTAATAAAATATAGTTCATTGTAAATCTAAACGATTTTATAAAATCGAGGCTTAAAAGTTTGTCCAATAAAAAAGAAAATAATATTAGATTGTCTCAATCCGAGTTTTTTTTTTTTTTTTTTTTTTTTTTTTTTTTTTTTTTTTTTTTTTTTTTTTTTTTTTTTTTTTAAATATTCATTATGTTTGCGACTACTTACCCCCGTATTTGACTATTTCTTATAGTTCAGGTTTGTTAGGTTTATGTTAAATGAATTTTTTTAATCTGATGCAAAGAGGTTAATATTTGTTTTTACTCGAGTATCTCTTACAGCTTAAATCATTAAAATTAATATCGCGTCAATTTCAAATTTTTTATTATCAGAGGTACAACTTTGCTTCCGCCGTAAGTGGTAGTCGAAATAAATAGATCGTACATGTTATACAATAAGCTTATAAACATAACGACATCGAAATATTAGTCGATTTGTGCCTGCATCACAAAGTTATTCTCGACTTAAATGTCAGTTTACGAGCCAAATTCTCGTGATTTGCAAGAGGTTTTAATTTTTGCTTTATAATGGAGAGGTTCATCCAATGATCTGAAATATCTATGGTGAGGCCACTATTAGTGAAAGAATGTACTGTATAAATTTAATAAAATATTTTATTGAATTTATAACACAAACAAACAAATTTTCCTGAAGAAGTCTTCCGAAGGAAAACGAAATATTGAAAAATACAATAAAAAAATTTTTTAACAAACAAAACGGACCTCGAGCTGAAGAAATTTATTGAAAAATACAATAAAAAATTTTTTTAACAAACAAAACGGACCTCGAGCTGAAGAAATTTATTGCAAATATATAAATAAATAAATGCCAAAGCAAATAGGATCAAGAATTCATATCTAGTATTTTTTTCTCGTTTGCTTAACATAGTTCTAATCGAATTGTAATTTTATTTATGTCCCGTGATATATTACAATGTGTCTAAAAAGCATTAGTTTTTCCCCAACGACCAACGTCTTGCAAACTTGGCCGCTGACTTTTAACAAGCAATGAGCAAATAAATCGGTTTCTTTTTATCAATTCTGTATCTCCTATTAAATAGGGACAGTGTTGTTCAACAAACTTGGTATATTTTTATTTGTGGACTCTTTCGAAATTTATTGTACGAAGAAAAATATGGGTTTGGTTTTACGGCGTAACTGATAATTTCATGTGAATGTTTTAATAAAAAACAAAAAAGTTTTTTTTATCCCTCCTCTACATTAGTAATAACCTACTATTTGTAGAAAGTCAGCTAATAAAAGGTTTCGAAATGCATTGTATGCAATTAATAAATATTTGTCGGTATTTTAAACTAACCACATGCAATCCATTAGCGTTATTGAACAATAAATTACACAGTGCAACATATAATTTTGTTGTAAAACCTTTTCTTGGGGTTTTGCGGCTTAGGCTCACGCAAAGCAAAAACAATTTAAATTATTAGTTTTTATAAGAGAATGTTGAATCCTGGAGTGTCCCATGGGAATAGCAGGATTTCTAATTAACACCTCAGACACCAACTGGTCACTCACTCCAATTAACTGCCAATATCATTGGAGTTTTAAATATAACAATATAGTATTATCACCAACAATCATATAACATAGCATGTCACTCTTAGCATATTGTCGTGTCAGTCATACAAGGTGGCTGATGAAAACTGCTACCAAAAAAAAAATAATAACTCATTTTCTGTGTAACTAACCTGTTCCACTTTTATTTTATAAATTGATCTTTAAATTTAACTAAAGTGGAAAATTGGGACAATGAAACAAGAATTTGGATAGTGCAACGCTTTCACGCTTTAGTGTCCGTTGTTTGCGTTGTTTCCGTGCAAAGAAAATATAGGCGCACATTTGGCGGCACTCCTTCTAACAGATGGAGTATAATGAGGCTCGTAAAGAATTTTGCCGAGCGTGGCTAATCGCAAGAAGGCCGGCCTTATCATCGAGATCCCTCAATTCGGACGCATGAAACTATCGCTGCTGCCATGCAATCCAATCCTGCACTTTCGACAAGGAGCTTATCTGCTCAAATGGGTGTCAGCAGACAGTCACTGCAACCAATTTTGCACCAAGATTTAAACTTATTTCCATATAAGATTCAATTAATAAACAAACTGAACCCTAGAGACTTGCCCATTCGCTTGGAATTTTGTGAGAAGATTATTCAAATGGTGTCAAAGGATGAAAAAGTCTGGAACTGCACTTTTATGTCTGACGAGGCACATTTTGATTTAATCGGCAATCGGTTGAATATGGAGTAGTTATAAACCACAGCTATTCAATCAGATGCAATTACATCCACTTCGCATCACCGTGTGGTGTACAGTTTCTTCAAGGTTCATTGTCGGGCCTTTCTTTTTCGAAAAAACGGTCTTACTCTTACAGTCAATGGAGACCGTTACTTAAAGATGTTGAAAGAGTTTTTCTTTTCAGAATTGCGCCCAAAGAGAATCCCTCTCAACACTGTTTGGTTTCAACAAGGTGGGGCAACTTGTCACGCCTGTTATGACAAAATTGAGACAAAAATTTCCCAATAAAATGAATTCAAAAAACTCCACATTCCGTTGGCCTCCTGACCTCACCGTACCTGATTTTTATTTGTTTGTGATGTTATTTCAACAAGTTTACAAAAAAAAAAACCAACAAAGTTGGATGATTTAAAGCAATCCATTCGAACGATAATTGAGACAATTCACCATGCAACACTCCATCCAATCAGTAATGAATAAATTTTTGATGAGAATTCAATTATTTTCAAAACTTAATGAGTTACTTTAATAAAAACGTTTTTTTTTTAATGAATTTCTAAAGCACCCCATACACGTGAGTCGGTTGTTGTCCAAATCAAAGCGTGTATGGCTTTGGCAGTTGTCGAGTTGGTTAAAGAAAAATTAAAATGTTTTGATTTTCTCAATTGAGAAAGACTAGCAAGTCTTTCAATTCGATTGCGTTGTGTGTGTTCGAGTCTCCTGATCAGGTCTCAAAATTTATGGTTGTAGTGTTTTTGCAAAGAGAACGTTATATATATTTTTCAAATTGTCTATAATTTCATTCAATTTAATAGTTGAATGAAAATCTTTCAATTCAGTTTATGAAGTGTGTGGGCAATAATCAAATCAATTCAGTTGAAAGACTCAATTCACAATTGAATTGAAACATGTATGGGCCGCTTAAAAAATAAATTGCATAAACTTTACAAAAAGTTACTTGAGTTTCTTAATGTAGCAAAATTGATCAGCCACCCTGTATTTTTTTCTACGTGCTCCTACTTGGGTTTTATAGCAACATTGATATTTTTGCTGGGAATTATTTTTGAGAATATTTTTTTTTTGCTAAGAAAATGCAATATTTCTCGAATAAAATTCGAAACTGTTACACTGTGTTGTTACCTACAACAATATTTTTCGAAACTTGTTACCAATCATCATCAGCATCTTTAACTCTCCTCACTGGAAAGTAAAAAAAAACTAATTTGTAACAATAATGCAACATCAGACATGATGATTTATAAGAAAACATAATTAAAAAATTTTCTCACTTATCAGCTGTCAATTTAACTCTAGCCCGTCTTCACATACATATTTCTTAATATCTTTTCTTTTTATAATAACTAATAAACTTGATGGCTTTGTAACCTAGAAAATAAATAATAATAATAAAAATACATATTTGCTTTTAGAAGGAAAATTATCAACTTAAGCATAATCATCTCAATTTGATTTTCTTTAGCTTTAGGAGCTTTAATCCTTTAATATTCTTCATTCATTGTTTGGCTTAAACAAGTGATGGATTGCTTTGTAGCATTTGTTGTAGTAACAAATGAAACAAATATAGGTTAATTGAAAATGAAAGAATTGGAGGGGGTATATTCTTCGTAAATTAATAAGTATTTTAAATGAATTTTAATCAAATTTTATAAAGATGTTTTGAATTAAAACTCATGTCAAATTCATACTGAGAAAAGAAGTTCAATTCTTTCTATCTTTTCTTTGGTTAAACTTTTGATGCTGTTAGCCAATTCGAGATAAATTGCTTTATAGTATTACTTGTAGAGATATTTTCCATAGATAAGTTAATTGAAAACAAAAGGTTTAAGAATTAGCAGCTCGTTCTATTTTTCAAAACCTTTAAATATTTATTATTATATGGTAGTGGAGCTAAATGTGTATAACATGGATAATTAGGAAATTTCCAGCAAAATTTAACTCTAGCCCGCCTCAAATTAAAAGAACCCTTAAAATTTCCTGCGTCTTATCAAATATGAAACCAGAAAATAGTTTGAAGAGAATTTACTAGAAGAGAATTGCTTATATCACGAGAGTAGACCAGAGACGAAAAACAGAAAATTGTTTGAAGAGAATTTACTAGAAGAGAATTGCTTATATCACGAGAGTAGACCAGAGACGAAAAATGGGATGTTGTAAGAGACAGCAATGCATAAAATGTTTAAACATAAACCATGAATAATACTTACGATGAATTTGCACAAAATACAGTGCAACTTCGATACAACGAATGAAAAACTTAATATAAAATATGATTTATTGGGCCCGTTGACAAAATTTCTATTGCAAAGTTTTTCACACAATAAATACACCATACGAGTAGCTCTAACGAATAAATTTTGAGCAAAAAAGTCACTATTCGTATATAACAAAATATTCCTTCAAATACCTTAATAATAAAGTCCCGTTATAAAAAGAGCGAAATCTATATATATACAAGTGTATTTGTAAAGCATCTATATTTATTTATTTATTTCAACTAAATGGTTAATAACAGCTGAGAAATCAGTATGTATAACAAGGAAATAGATAGAATTAATATAACAAAAATTTCATTAGAAAACTACAAACAGTTATAAACATAATCATTAGAGTTTAAATACAAAAGAAGTCTTCTCTTAGTAACATGAATATTGTTATATAAGTCGATGAGATCATAAAATCTGTTTACTTCGCCACAAACTCTACGGAAAGGATCAAAATTTAAGAAGTTTGATCGATGAAATTGAAGATAATTGAATTGGAACGTACTAGCTAGCTGTCTGTTAGGTATATTGATGTTTATTCTATCGCGAAGATGAATTGAAACAGTATCCCCTTGTAATAACTTTAAAAAGAAGAATATATTCGGCTTTTCAATGTAGGTAGGTTAATAAGAGCTAGTCGGCTGCGGTATGATGGTAAATTCACTGCTGGCTTCCAATGGAGATGATTAAGACAGAACAGCAGGAATTGTTTTTGGATTGACTCCACCTTTCTTATATAAAAGCTATACTTCGGCTTTTCAATGTAGGTAGGTTAATAAGAGCTAGTCGGCTGCGGTATGATAGTAAATTCACTGCTGGCTTCCAATGGAGATGATTAAGACAGAACAGCAGGAATTGTTTTTGGATTGACTCCACCTTTTTTATATAAAAGCTATACTGCGGATCTCAAATTACTGAGCAGTATTCAAGAATAGGTCGCACCAGTGTAGTAACACCGACAGCAGTGTAGTATACAACCAAGTATTCGCACGAAAGCTTCTATACAACGAAGTAAGGATAAAATTGTAGCAACATGGTAAAGCTCCGTTATCAAAAGAACGAATTATTAATGTATTCTCGTATGTGGAAATCTAATACATTAGAAATGTATTTATGTAAGTTGTATTGACTTGATTCTAGCCAAAATGACTAAAGTAAAACGTAAATCAATATGTATTCGAGAAAAAATTTTCTATAATTGAAGTCGTAGATCGTGCTGATAAATGTAAGCTAGAAATAGAACTTGAATTAAAAAAAAAACCCAATAGTTATAACGAATTTTACACATATGTATGTATGTATTATTCTGTCACTTTCTGATTTTTAAATTTTTGGAAGAATGCCAGAATGGAGATGTCAAAATGGGTGGGTTTAAGGGTTTCGAAAGCCAACACAACATAAGCCAACATAACATAAGTCATAGAGTTTTTTTTGCCGCAACAAACCAAGAGGGCTACTCTCTATTGCGATGCGAAAGAAAAAGCGTTTTCGTATTTACATTTCGCATTTGATTTTTTACCTTTTGCACATTTTATTTCATCATTCTTCGCTTTTGTTTATTTTGTGGTGCCAGTCTTGCTTCATTTTCAAAGTATTTCGCGAAAAAGGTTACGCCAACGGCACAGAGTTCTAAATTATACTCTTATCGCATTTACCTTCCGCATCGGACTTACTTTCGCATCGCAATAAAGAGTAACCCCCCAGGAACCCCTTCCCCTCTTTACCAGAAAAACAGAGTGCCCTAGTTAGGAATACCCCAAGACAAGCCCTGTTCCCCGGGGAATACCAATATAACAAAAAAAAAAAAAAAAATTGGAAAATCGAAAATACGTAACTCACGAAATTTTAAAATAACGGCTATCTTTTGATCAGACCTTGTATTCCATCATGCCAATGTAAGGCCATACATACATATTTTTTGGTCACCCGGCAAAAATTATTGAAGCTGGGTTGGGATGTTTTGACATATCCATCAAATTTCACTAATAATGATGATGATGTCAAATCGTACCTGAGAACAAACTGAAAATTTTATGAACGTGGGATTATGATGCTGTCTGCAAATGGCAAAAGGTCGTTGATCAAAATGGGCAATGCATTACGGGATGAAGTTATTTATTTGTTAAAATTTTGTTAAACTTTACAATTTTTAAATTAAAACTGTTTTGGTTTGTACATTTGTACATCGAGTTTTAGTTCAAATTTTTCCTTTCTTAAGTTTTTTCTTCAGAAGGATTTTTTACAATACAAATTTGCAGTGATCAGTAATTAATTATTGAAGAAGACAAGAAACATAATAATCAAACCTTTAGCTGGGGGGCAACTTAGCTGTTTCGTAGTCGCTACACTACTCATCAGCACCCACTGGGATATGAACTCGGGCAAAGATATTTTGTTCCCTGAAAAAATTGCCTTTGATTTTCTATAAAAAAAAATAACTTAGCTGGCAACCCAATAGATTTGGCTGAGGTGTAAATGCCCTATTAGACTTGGCTCCAAATCCCGTTTGTATGGATTTAGTTTTCGTGTAAATATGCTATAAGCATTTTAATTTTGAAGCTATTTTGCTCTGATCACTGAAGTATAAACAAATTCTATGCCCGATTAAAATTAATATATTTTTTTTTTTACACTCACATACAACATTGTTGTTCTTGGCCTCTCCAAACTAAATTGTAGTGTAGCGTGATCAAAAGATAAAAATCAAAAAGAAAATTTCCGTAATCTTGAGTTTGAAAATTCTTTTTCATGGCATCACGTTTCATCATGCTGCTCTGATGCTCCAGTAAAATTCTTTATAATTGACCATTCAAATCGAAATATACAAAAAAAAAAGAACGAACGACATGCAATCGTTGTTACCTTTTTTCCACTTAAAGTGTTAGATAAAACATTGTAGAGCATTAACTTTTTGTTTAATAATTTTATTTTCTTTATTTTTTTATTTATAATATAGTTTTCAAGATTAGTTTTAATGCTTAAAATGTTTAAACAAAAAATCGTATAACTTGATTTGTTTTTACCATCTTTCATGGATGTGTAATTCTATTAAAAAAAAAAAATGAAGTAAAAACAAAATAACGTCTGCGCCACAATTATCTTTAATGTGTTGACTCACGCTTTTAAAAGTTATCTATCTATTCTTTTTGTTTCTTCTAATACTTGAATTTAACACTTTTTGTTTATATTATTTCTAATGAAATTTAAAACAAAAAACCGTTAAAATATTAATAAAAAATGTTATAAAATACCACCATTAAAAAATCATAAACTTTGAGGAACAAGTTTTATTATTTTTATTTTCTTAACAAATTTTTAAATACATATGTAAATATATTGCCACGTAACTATATTTTCTTAAAACAAACATGAGCTCGTGTTGCTAGCAGTTAGATTAAGTTAAAGACTTAAACTAATATTCTAGAAAACTTTTTTAAGCTTATATACTAATTATATATGTTTGCGTATGTACACTGTGCGTATGTACACTGAAAAGAAAATGCAATCCAACCGTACTTAAATCAGTCTCATATGCTGTCAAAAGTACGGTACGTAGGGAAATTCGTAAACCAAGTACGGATTATTCAAGCACTAAATACTCATTTTTAGAAATATTTAATCCCGAATCTGTACTTGAAATAAGCCGAAAATGAGATTGATTTGGGAAAAACTGAGATCGAAGTAATCTTAAAATGCGTATGATTTAAGAATTTTAGAGATGATTCAACTCTGAGTCCGTACTTGTAATAAGAACAATTGAGTCTTATTATTTACTCTATTAGCTACTAATATTTATACGAATCAAAACATATATGCAGCTTTTTTTGTGCTTTCCAACTGTATCGTATATATAAGATCGAAGTAATCTTAAAATACGTATGATTTAAGAATTTTAGAGATGATTCAACTCTGAGTCCGTACTTGTAATAAGAACGATTGAGTCTTATTATTTACTCTATTAGCTACTAATATTTATACGAATCAAAAAATATATGCAGCTTTTTTTGTGCTTTCCAGCTGTATCGTATATATGTCGACGTTTTAGAAGTGTTTAAAAAATATTTTCAAACATTTAACTATGTATTCCATTATTCTAAATAAATTAATGAAAATTCGAAAAAAAAAAATATTATAATAATATTTCTCAAGTAAGACAAAAACAGCTTTTTCTCTTAAGAGAACTTTTTATTCCTAGCAATTTTTTACTCTGTTCAAGAATTTTTTACTTTTTTTAAGAGATCACAGGATTCGTTTTCTTCAACTGTACCGTAAGTAACCTTGTGTGTTATTCGTACTTAAATTTTTGAATACGACTCTTACTAAAATCAAGTAAAATTTACTTAAACTTAGTACGAGTTTTTTCTTTCTGTGTATCTGTGTGAAAAGACGAAATGTGACCTGAATTGTTATCTAATTTGGTGCAAGATTTCTTTCATTTTTTATTATTTTATTAAATACTATGAATGTGAACTATTTCAGTTTGAAAACTGTAGCGTAGCATGCAATAAAACAAATTTGTTTCTTTGTTAGATTTTCAAAGATGGCGAAATGATTTAAAATTCAGACCTCATAGAACAAGCGAAAGGATGCTTTATTGAGTTACCTATTGAAAGCTTTAGTGGTTTTTGCCAAAAAGTCAAAACACTTCGGAGATTTTTATGGTGAATGTTTCTTATAGAAGTTTGGAAATCTGAGCTGGCAACACGGCTTTGTTTAACAATTTATTTAACAGCTGATAGATGTTTCTTATACAAGTTTGGAAATCTGAGCTGGCAACACGGCTTTGTTTAACAATTTATTTAACAGATGATAGATGTTTCTTGGTTGGGTTGCCTTATTATTCCAAAGGGTGTTCCAACGTAGGCGCACCATGTTAATTATAAACAAAATATCGGCCACGACTTTGGTGGCATATTCGAATATCTATATTGTGGTTATGTGTCGTTAATAAGCTGAATTATCTAATGCTTTAGCTTTTGAATTGTTTTTGGCTTATTGACGTATACATTTTCTTTTGAATACCCCAAAAGAAAGAAGCCCTGCGGTGCCAACTCACAGCATCATGGTGGCCAATTTACAACGCCATGGCGTCAGATAACACGGCCTTTGAATATGTCGCGCAAAAGAGTGATTGTTTCGTTGACTATTTGGCTACAAGTTCAAGATTAATTCAGGGGTATCCTCAAGGCACCTTTCTTTCTCCTACTCTATTTCTTATTTTTCTTAATGACCTCTCTTATATCAAACTGCAAACCCCCTCCACTCTTTTGACAACAGTATTTGCCATCGTATTCATTCATTTATAGACCCAGTCTATTAGATATCAGTGCCAGGAGACAGCATATGAATGACTCACTGCATAGTGATCATATTTTAATCTCCGAATGGGGTCGTAAGAACAGGATTGATTTCAACACTTAAGACCCAGTGCAATCTATTAACACACAAACTCCTGACCATGAATGATGGCTTAATCTGTACGTATGGATGGTATAGATCTGTACGTATGGATGGTATAGATATTAAGGAAAAATTCAGTGTGATGTTCGTTGGACTGGCCACATTTTTTGCACTTAAGAAGCACTTAAGTATCCTGGTTTTCTGAAACGGTGTAAGAAGTACTTCATTCTATCCGATCTCTTTATTATTTATACGAACTAATCGATCGAAAACGGAATACAACTCGCATATTTGGGGCCGGTGCATCAAAGTCTATTTAGGGTTACTCCACCGTATGCAGGAGAGGGCGAAGAAGTTTATCGGTGACAGTAGGGTTCCCAACTCAATTGACTCACTGGAGTATCGCCGCAATGTGGGATGCGTTTCTGTTTTATCGATACTACAATGGATTTTGCTGTGACGAGATTAGGGATTGTGTTCCTGAAACTCACATATTTTTACGTAACACGCGGTCATCGTCTAGGCCGCATCCATTTGTGGTCGATTGCCCAGTTGATTGCGCACAATACTGTACAGGGAGAATTCGTTTTTCAGCTCTACGGTTCGGCTGTGGAACAACTTGCCTGCAAAAGTGATTCCTGTCAGTTATAACGTGTTGCAGCCAAATGTCCATAAACACTACTCTCTTTTCCCCCCTGCTCAGAACCTATTTTCCTAGTTCCCGTGCAATGCACTGCAATACATAGGGGTCATTCCCTGAGTACTGGTCCAAGATAAAAAAGTAACAATGTCCTGTGGTTACAACATATCGTCCTGGTGGACATCCTCATTTTATGGCCGCAACAACTTCGTTATCATCTCGCGGTATTGAATTCTATTCAAGGTAACTGCTTAGTGGATCTCATTTTCAATGACGCCGCCAGCTTATAAAGCGTGCCAGTCAGTGATGACCTTTTTCTTTCTTTTAATTAAAACATGTTTAAGTGAAAGAAAAAGCAGCACTACATATTTTTTACAATCTAGATTGCAAACTTTTGTTATACTATGCAATACTAAAGCCTATATGGTGCTATGGAATTCAGTTATGGGGTACCGCCTCAAACATTGAAAAAATTCAAAGGCGACAAAACAAAATTCTTCGAACGATTACTGCTGCTCCATGGTACGTAAAAAATTCACGAATTCATAACGATCTGAGTGTTCCGCTGGTAAAAGAGGAATTTTCTAAGTACGCGACAAGTTATGTCAGTAAACTGGAACTTCATCCAAACCCTCTTGCGCACAATATACTTAATTTTGGCGGCCACACTCGGCTTAAAAGAAGGGATACCGCTGCCACCATCAGATTGCTCAATAGGTGATTTTACCGAAATAGCTCCCGCATAATAAAACTTTTTGTCTAGCATTGGCCGGACTTAAGAATCACATTTTTTTAATTTTAAATTTAGTATTAAGATTTGAATACTTATTGTTAATTCATTTTGAAGATTCAATAAATAAAAAAATGCTTAAGAAAAAAAAAACATATTTTTTAGGCATCTAACTTACCCCTCCATAGGGTCCTTGTGTTTGAATTGCTTTTCCCATTGAATACATGATTGATGTAAAGTAAATATCGTTTGATCGAAACCCTCTGCCGGAATTTTTTCTATCGCATTTTATACTTTTAATTATCTTATATTCTGCCAAGACTTACCGCTTAAAGATGGAAGAAAAAAAGTCACAATAAGCGAAATTGTACCGTGTAAAAGTGTATGTAGAAAGACAACTTCGAGCGCAATCTTTCAACAAAAAATCAAGTTATTTGCGAATTATTTTTGTTTGAAAAAATTGTCCCTTTAGATACAATTGGGCCTCTGAATTCTGACCTATGAAAAAGTTTCAATATACGAGTAAATTAAAAATGTGCTCATAAGAACACCTTATCGATATACAAATCTGCAGCATAACATTAATTTTAATTTTTATATAAGTTTAATTTCTTCATCCATTAAGTTAATATATTGAAGTTGCGTTGATTACTATTTATGTACATATTTACATTGTTAAATGTTCTTTATCTTTCAAATCTTTATTTTTTCGCAGCTGCTTAATGACTATTATGCTTTCAAATTCAAATTTACTTTCTATGCTACCATACTATGACTAATGACTTGCAGGGTTAGTTTTTACGGTTGGGTAAAATAAAAGCATAAAATATGCCCAAACATTTATGTAAATGAATATAAAATATTTAGTAAACAAAACGTGGTAAATTAAATGCATCAATAGTACAGGCCAACACGAATATTAGGCTCTCAGTTTTCTTATGAGCTGTTTTTGGGTTACGAAAAGTGCAGACGAAGTGTCTTGACAAAAGCACACAATCGATAATTCCATGCTCCACCCTACGCCCGCATCGTTTATTATTTAAATAATCGTATATAAAAATATAAATTTGCCACCAGACAATGCACCTTGTATATGATACGAAGCTCCAATACCTGTGGCTCACTTTCTTTTTATTTTTTTTTTTATATTGGACCAGTACTCAGGGGATGACCCCTACATATGCAGTGCATTGTACCAGAACTAGGAAAATAGGTTGTGAGGAGGGGGAAAGAGGGAGTAGTGTTTGTGAACATTTGACTTGAACCTTCCAACGTTATAACAGACAGGAAACACGTCTGCAGGCAAATTATTCCACAGACGAAGCGTTCGGCTGAAAAACGAATTCTCTCTGTAATGCGTAGTGCGATTCCCCGGGCGATCGACCACAAATGGATGAGCTCTGGACGATGAGCGCGTGCTACGTAAAAATGTGCGAGTTTCGGGAACAAGATCCCTAATCTCGTCAGAGCAAAATCCATTGTAGTAACGATAGAACAGAGTAACGCACCCCACACTGCGTCGATGCTCCAGTGAGTCAATAGAGTTGGATACCCTACTGTCACCGATGAGCTTCTTCGCCCTCTCCTGCACACGGTCGAGTAACCCCAAAATAGACTTTGAGGCACCGGCCCAAACATGAGAGTTGTATTCCATTTTCGGTCGGATGTAGGTGGTATAAATAGTGAGGAGGTCGGATGGAGTGAAGTAAATCTTACACCGTTTCAAAAAACCAAGACACTTGAATGCTTCTTTGGAGACATGAAAAATGTGTTCAGTCCAGCGAACATCACACTGTATCTTCATTCCAAGAACATCAAGAGCATCCGATTCCTCAATACTTATACCATCCATGAGTACAGATGAAGCAGCACCTGCGGTCGTTTGCTTGTGTGTTAATAAGCAACATTGGGTCTTACGAGCGTTGAAGGCGACTCTGTTTTTACGACCCCATTCGGAGATTAATAGAAGGTCACTATTGAGTGAATCATTCATATTTAGCCTCTTGGCAGCGATCTCTGATAGGCTGGGCCTATAACTAAAAGAGTACGAATGGCAAATGCTGCTGTCATCTGCGAAAGAGTGGATAGGGTTGGAAGTTTGCTAGAGAAGATCATTTAGAAAAATAAGGAATAGGGTAGGAGAAAGAACGGAGCCTTGCGGAAGCCCTGAATTAATCTTGAACTCATTTGATGAGACCCCATCTATAACAACTCGTATAGTGCGGTCTCTGAGAAAACTCGATATAAACCGAGAGAAGTCATCACCGACACCAAAAGCAGTAAGTTTTGCCAGTAATGCACCATGCCACACTCTGTCAAACGCTTTTGAAATATCCATAGCCACCACCCTACTTTCACCGAAATGATGGATTGAGTTGCACCATTTCTCTGAGAGATATGCCATAAGATCGCCAGTAGAACGACCCTTACGAAATCCATATTGACGATCACAAAGTAGTTTATGCGACTCCAGATACCTCATAAGGTGATGGTTGACCATGCTTTCCATTACTTTGGAAAGTGTAGAGCAAATTGCAATTGGGCGGTAATTTTCAGGGTTTTTGGGTATTGGTGTTATTAGAATCATACGTTCGCAAAATTCATTACGATAAACAAGCATTTGTAGGTTGCACCACATAATAAATAACAAATACGTAAGCTGTTTTCGGTTACTGAAATGCAACGGCGAAAAAGGTATTTATTAAACTGCCTGGCCCACGATGTCATTCAACATCGCTCGCTTACATAAATACGTTTGAAACAAAAATAAATTTTAAAATGTTGTTTTTGTTTCGCATGTATTTATGCAAGCGAGCGATGTCGAAGGACATCGTGGGCCAGGTAGAAAATTTCAAAGCCTGCCAACTTGCTGCAAGTGCATTTGTTTGATATTAAGCGAGATTTAGTCACGTTAATGACTCCTCAATTGAGCGAATAGCGTAAAAAGTTTTCAACTATAAACAAGTCGTGATTTTATCCCTTGTTTTAATATACTTTATAATGATTTCAGAAGGGAACTGAATTTGTCATTAGACAGAGTATTAAAAAAATAACACAATTTAAGGAAATTAAGTCGACAGTTTTAGGTTAGTTAACTTTCCATTCCAAATGCGTATAACTGAATATTTTAGTTGCGTAATAGTTATCAAAATTCAAACTTTGTGTAAATGATGAATTAAGAAGACCCTTAGCTGTCAAAAGTAACGGATAAGAAACACGTGCATTGTTAAGCGTTATATACGTTGTCGCTTTTAACGCGTTTTAAACTTTTTACGCGCTCTACACTTTTCTAAATGCTTTTTTTAAAGCCAAAAAATTTTGTTGTGTTTGAAGTATTTTTTAAATAAAACCTTTTTTTTTTTTACACAAAAATAACATTTAGTGGCACTAATATTCTTGGCGATAACATTGAAAAAATAAAATGAATTGTGATCTGCGGCTTCCAAAAACAACTGACAGTTTTTATTACGCTTAAACAATGCGTACGCGTCTGTGGGAACTTCGTTTTATAACCAGAACTGTTTTTAAGCAAAAAAAAATTGGTTACGTTAAAAATCGGTTTAGGTTATATCTCGGACGGATATAGTTATATGGACGGATATCGGAAATTTTCTGTATATTAGTAACCTCCTTATATTACCGGAACTGGTTTTAAGCAAAAAAGTTGTTTAAGTTCACTTACGCGATATTTTCATGAAACCCCGGTCTAAGCTATATCTCGGGTATAAATGGACCGATATCGGAAATTTTCATTTTTCATATTTATATAACCTTATTTTATTACCAGAACTGCTTTTACCAAAAAAAAAAAAAAAAAAAAAAAAAATGGTTTAAGTTCGCTTACGCGATATTTTCATGACAAACCATGTTTAGGCTATATCTCGGGTATATATGGACAGATATCTGGAATTTTTTTTGTGCCTTTTAGTCACCATGCTTAATAATTGTATGAAGTTTGAAGCAAAACAAAGAACTTTTTTTTAAATTTTCATACAAAATTGCAAAAAGTGGATTTTTTCGGAATTTTAAATATATCTCAGCTATATGTGAACCGATATTAGTGAATTTCAATAGCAAAACCATGGCACGATGGGGTAATAGCATGGTGAAGGAAAAAAGTTTCTATATCTAATGGTTTTCTCAGAAACGGTATTTCAACGACCGATAGAGGGACATAGCTTCCTCGACTTTTCTAATAATCTGATTCAGAATATACATACATATGTACTTTGTAGGGTCGCAAATGAAAATTACAAACGGAATCACAAACTTGTAAACACCCTTTACCTTTTTGTGAAAGGTATAAACGCTTGCCTTTGTTAATAGGAATAAATGAATCCATACACAATGATTTCTTGCTTTTTGTACCTCAATATCTTATGAAAATTTTGAGTATTGACTGGAAAAGTTGTACAATTTAAACTTTTTTATAGAATAATTCTTCCAATTTCTTTCTTCGTAATCAATTGGACCAATCAAGGGCTTGGATTAATAAATGGATTAAATAAAAAAAAAATAATATATAAGCGCATTAGTTGACAAGTTTGATTATACCTGTGGTGAAAATAAGAAAATGTTCAACCTGCATGTGGTACGATTGCCTTAAAATGAACAACGTTTAAAAAAGTTCCAGCAAGTCTGATTATTTCATTCATTTCCACCCTAAAAAAGAGTATTTTTATGAGTTAGCCAATGTGTAAACCATCAGAACCAACCATGAGGCATATTGCTCCTTTATTGCAACATAGTCATATCTCAAAAAATGAGCTTTTCGAGTTAACAATGTAGAATTGTTAACAATACTACCATTTATATTGTGCCAAAAATTTATTCAAATTGTTTTAAAACTGTTTCCTTTAGGAGATATTCAGGGCTGTTCTGCAAATCACTTTTTGTCAAAGTGATTTCAAATCACGCAAAAGGTGTTCTGCACACAGAAAATATTCAAATCACGTGATTTTAAACCGGTTAGCCAAATGGTTAGCTTTTTGATATCACTTGGTTATTTTCTCTGTGTTTTTCAATACAAATTTAATAAAACTATTTAATATTTAATTATTTGATCTTGTTTTGGTAAATATTTCTTATTTTTTCGATCTTTTGCTGCAAAAATAAGAAATATTTAATAAAACTATTTTTATGTATTTAAAATGATGTGTTGTTTGTTGATTTTTGTAATAAACAGGGCTGTTCTGCAAATCACTTTTTGTGGAAGTGATTTGAAATCATAAAAAAGGTGTTCTGCACACAAAATATTTTTGATTTTTGTGATTTTACATCGGTTAGCTAACTTGCAATCAATTTGAAATCACATCCTAATTTTTGCACGCACTTTATTATGAATTTCATAATTTATTACATTAATAAATAACTTAATGTGTTTTCTATTGATTATTTACGTAAAATCATTTATTTTATACGACATAATTCATTAAATTAAGAAATAAATAGATACGCTCATTTTGTTGCAAAGCTTGTTGTACTATTTTGTGATTTGCTTTATTGGTTTATTTTATTTTACCTTTTATATTTATTAGAAAGAATCAACCTTATTTTGCAAATAATACCGCGAATAAAAAAATTCAACCTGAAAATAAAAATATCAGTAAATTGAACCAAAAAACAGCAGTTTTTTGTGTTTTAGAAGAGTGTAAATCACGTCGAAAGTCATAAAAAATTGTGATTTACAGAACAGGCACAAATCACATTTGTGCTTTTGAAACGGCATGTGCTTTGAAATCACGTGATTTTTAGAACAGGCCTGAAAATTAAGTTTTATTCACACAGAAACATAAATATTAATAAAATTATTGACACTGCTTGTTTTTTGAGAAATTGCTTTGCTTTGTTTACCAATAGTAGTGATTTACATTTTCTCTTTAGCAGTCAGCTGGTTTACTTTTTTTTGCCTAATATTCACTTTTTATTGTAGTTAAGCATATAAAACTATAAATAAACAAAACAAAAATGTCAAAAAATACCTGCTTTTTCGTGCTTTCGATAAATTAAAAGCATGTCGAAAAACGTAAAACCACGTGATTTGCAGAACAGCTTCAAATTGTCTGCGTGCTTTCAAAACGGTTCGTGATTTGAAAGCACGCTGTTTTCAGAACAGGCTTGATTTTCTCAAAAAATTTTCTAAGACTTGTATGGAAACTAAAAATTTTAAATGCGTTTTACTCTAAGCCAGCTTTTTTGAGATATGGCTATGTTGCAATAAAGGAGCGATATGTTCACAACAAAAGAGAATGTGTGGGCAAGTTTGATCATTTGCATATAAAACACCACAAGTTTTTTGTACTTTTGTTATTGCTGAATGATTTTTTAATCAACAAGTGAAGTTCTCTGGTGTGTATGTGGCAGATATCAAAAAATGCAACCTTAAATATTTCACACGTCTAATTTTTCCCAACATTTTTAAACGTTTTCTCTCTTGTTAAACAAACAATTGTACTTCTTTTTGTCTAACTTTAACCCAATTAAAGATAGTCATAAAGAAAACTGTAAATGAAGTGTGGGTGTGTATTTATTTACATATTTATTTTTTCAGCTTTTTTTTTTTTTTGAAGTCTAGTGTTGTCACTTAAAGTGCAGTGTTTAAAGTGTCACTGTTTTTTGCCTATTACTTTGTATTTTTCTTTATAACTTTTGTTTAATATGTGTTTGCTGCATTGACTTTGGGAAAGTCAATGTTTCCTTTGCAATTTCTATTAAATATAAATACATATTTTCATTCCAACAAAAAGAGAAAAAAAATCATTTAACGATAAAACATTTAAATATTACTGATAATAAAGACAGTCATTTTAAAGACATTTTTAAGAATGCCATCCATCCACTTGCAATGCCACATTTACCCACTTAAGTAGCCACATCATAACAAACCACATTGTAACAATTAAATACGATGTCTGTCTTCAGCCCCCAGCAACAGCCCAACCAACTGGACACAGACCCATTTATTATGAAGCAATTTGTAGGCATGACAGTTTTTAAAGCAGCAAAAAAGAAAAAAAAAAACAGAAAGCAGGCAGCCTGGCATTTAGTGGGCTGCAAATATGTGAAGACACAGAAAGTTACAGCGAAAACAAAAAAAAAAAGAAATAATAATAAAGACTTGCAGTCGTCTTAAAGTCTGGCGGAAAAAAAGTGGCTGCCTGGCTGGACTTTGTCGATGAATAAACTGGAAATTATTTTTGATTTTTCAACAAAAGTGTGTAAAGTGGGTGGTGCGAGGGACGTTCCTAAAACAAGCCGAAAACAACAAAACAAATGGTATATATTTTAAATAAAATAAATATTTGTATTAAAGAAAACAAAACAAACCCAAAAAAAGCGTCCGTCCATAAATATCAACTGAAAACCCAACAAGGCATTGATTTGCAGTCATACGCGACCAGGCTCACAGCGGCAGTGGAAGTTCGCATGACAGTTGTATGGAACAAGCGATCGGCCAGCCGGCCGGACAGTCAGGAAAGATGTAAACAATAGCAGCGTGTTGTTGTTGTTGTTTTAGTGCTTGAGCATATTCACTCGTGCTGTAAAATGAAGGCAAAATTTAAACACTTTTTAGAGACAAAAATTAAAAGACAGACATGAAACAGCAAGCAGACACATTCCAAAAAAAAAGAAGAAAAAAAGTTAAATTAAATTGTCTAAGAATTTAAAGTAGTGAAATAAAAGTTCAAAAAGAGTCAATTTGTGGCAAAAGTAGGAAACATATGCTTGATTTTGTTTTAAATACGCACAGCAGGTTTGCCAACCACTTTGTTTTTACAGCAGGGAAATCTGTTTATCTTAAAAAAAAATAAAAATAAAAAATAAAATAAAACAAAAAGAAATAAAAGTGCTGCAGTTAATTGAATTATTTAACACTTGAAACAATTTAATCAATGTATCCATTGATTGCAGCATTTGCTAAAAAGGCAGCATAAACGACTTTTCTTTTTCTTTCTTTTTTTTTAACAAATTGTTGTCAGCAATTATAAAAATTAACTTTCTGACGCTGTTTCTTTTTTCTTTTCTTAAAGTAATGCAACTGTTTTTTGCATTCATCGGCTGGCTTTATGTTAATAATCGAAAATGTTTATCTGCATATTAAAGTTAAATTTTAAACTTCCTTAATTTAGCTCATTTACACTGTAAACAATTGAACACACGTACTTACCACGTTTGCTGTACAACTTTGTTGCATGCAATTTATATGTTTGCTACAAGTGTTGAAATGTTAATGAACAAGAAAGAACTTTGTTTTCCAAACGAATGAGTAAATGATTGCTGTGCAACTACGGGGAGGGAAGTGATTGGTCGGTTAGCTTCCACACACCGAAAGTTTACTTTGCAAAGTCTTGAGTTTGGCTCTATTACACTTTTTATTCTCCATTGCCACAACCACGTCTGTGAAAGCTGCGTTTAGTTCAAAAGCTTCCGTGATTTCATATTCTAATATATAGAATTTCGCTTAGGAATACATCAATGTGGATATATTGCGTATGTTTTGCACAACTTTAAGTTGCATTTAACAGCTGATTGTCGCTTTTTATTTAGTTTCGATTGACATTTCATTGTGGACTTTCTCCAGATACTGTTCGTAAATTTTCTTTCTGGAATTATTGCCATAGTTATCGAACAAGTCTCTCCTTTATTGCTACATAATCATAACTCAAAAAAGCTTGTTTCGAGAAAAACATGTTTCAAATTTTTAGTCTTAGAAAAAATTTTTAGAAAATATCTCCTAAAGGAAACAGTTTAAAAATAATTTGAATACATTTTTGGCACAATATAAATGGTAGTATTGTTAACAATTCTGTATTGTTGACTCGAAAAGCTCATTTTTTGAGATATGACTATGTTGCAATAAAGGAACGAAGTGCAGTTTTGATGTATACATGTAAGAAGTCAACACTGCCCTGTGGTACATGCAGAAACCATTGCCAAATGTGGCTAGCGAAATGGTAGGTGTGTTCTGTCCATGCACTCAAATCGCTAACGAAATGATATGCCACTCGGCTAGTATATCTGTACCTATTTCCCAGTAGTTTTAACAATTGTTACTCATGATAGCGAAGTGATATAATAATGGGAGTGATAGAATTCACCAGCGAAGAAGGGTAGCGAATGTGGTAGTTTTCTGGGGCTAGTTCTTTCGATGGCTACTAGTGACTAGTATAAGGATTGCACCTCAGGTCTGGTTCTTTATGCAGAAACTTGTAGCTAACTCTTTAGGTGGCTAAAGGTAATGCAGAGACCGATCAATCGCCACCTCCAATGACAAGCCAGTGTTGAACTCGCCATTTAAATACATGTGTAGTAGATTGCAGCTGTGCTAGCGGCAGTGAAAAATTAGCTAGCGAATCTACCCCTTCAGAGCTAGTCCCTTATACCACTGGATGTGAAAATGAGAAACGAAGAAGTAAAGAATTACGTGTATGGGCACAATTAAAAGTTGAATTTGAGTCCTCATATGATATCCGTATTGTTTAAATTAACATAATGGATTTAATTTTTTTTATACATTTTTTTTTTATAATTATATATCTCATGATTTTTTTTAATTTTTTGTAACTAAATTTATTATTGAATTGAATTTAATGAATTTTTTCTTTTCTACACAATTTACTTCTTTATCTAAATCATTTCCAATGAATTTTCCGTTTGTAAACGGCGTTACCTAAAAATAGAGAATGTAATGTTATGAGCATTGTAATGTAATGTATTTTAACATAACTTGTGTAACGTCAAAACTGTACTAAAAGCCTGCACGGCATTACATGAAAAAACCAATAAAACACTTTCGGCCGTATTCATAAAAAAGTTAAACAACCGTTCAAACCATTTTTAGGGAAAATTCGATAAAACTGTATTCATAAACGAATTTTACGTTAAAATGTTCTTTTTAGCAGTTTTTAAGTCAATCATTTTTAAAACTGATTGCACCCAATTTTAAGAAAATTTTAAGGTGATATTTGTGTTTTTTAGTTATTGTTTATTTATATGCTGCGAAAATATTTATTGCATATTTATCAGAAATCCCATGATATTGATAACAATAGATGTGTGTTTCTAATAGAAAATATGACCCAAGCTTTGAATAGCTGGCAACAGAAAACTTTCAGAAAAAGAAGTAATCTATTTGATTCTGGATCCCAGATAAGCAATTACGCTTTACATTTTTTCCAGTCTTCTTATTTTAGTTATTATATACTAACATTTTATTTATTTAAAATAATATACGTTAATAAAATGCCATGTACATCAGTGATGTGTAAAAAACGAAATAATAAAAAAAAGCAAAAGGAATCAAAGTAAAACTTTTCTGACTCAGTATTTTTTGCTATTTAATTGAAAGACAAAATGGAGTTAACATTTATTTATTTGTTTTAAAGTCGATTTTCATAAAAAACGATACAAGATATTTATTTACATGACTACTATGTGAACAACAAACCGTTTTTATCGCAGCACTATGATTCAGATGAGAATTGCATATGTTGGCGTTGCCAATCACAAATAGAAAATTTCAATAAAATGATTTTTAGCTAAAATGCTGTTTATGAATACGTTTTTATAAAATGTCTTTTTTTGCTGAAAATTCTGTTTTAACTAAAAAGTTGTTAAAATGCTGATTAGTGTTTTTGTGTTTTGAAAAAATATTTTGTGGAGCGACGAGTGAACCAACAACACAATCTCAGTAGTGCAATTCACTAACTTTTAACGATTTTAAAAGAGCATAACTTAACGCGAGCTATTGTGGTTTGCACTAACGCTTATGTGATTCACTAACTTATTCGTAACACCTCTGGTTGTATGTTAAAAAACTTTTAAATAATGTGGCAGCTTTGTTAAAAATAAAGAAAACCACAAAGAGGAACAGGAAAAAAACAAACTAATTTCCATGTTTAGGGTAAGTAAAACTATTTATATGTTTATTATTTAAAATATTTTTTGATAAATAAGATAAGTTCTTACAGAGAAAACGTCGACCGACTGTTGGAGTCTTCCGACAAGTCGTATCCCAAATACAGTGAAGTTATTCTAGTAGAAATTTTAACAACATTGTTGTTAAGATAAACACCACAAAAATAATTGGTGTTTAGTTAACGCTAATCAGTCAGGCTATAAAAACAGCTGATTTAAAACGAAGACAAATAGTGTTAAAAACTATTATAGAGTCGCGAAAACACCAACGCTAGTGTTAATTTCTCTAAACGAATTTTATTAGCGTTAAAACTGGTTAGTGAATTGCACTACAGATATACCATCAAAACAGTAAATTAAGTTACAATTAAGAATGTTTTAATTATATAGCCACCACTGAATATCTAAACTACTTGCAAAAAGTTTGAAACCAAGAACTAAAAGATTATTTCAAATATAATTTTATGAAAGAAGTTTTAAGATTTAACAGGCTGCCAGCCATTGAAAAGTCAGCCCAATTGTGTTCAGTTTCATCCCGTTGTGTTCAAATCTTAAAAATATCTCATTGTTTTATTAAAATATCAAAATAATAATTTCAAGAGACAAATCTTCAAATCTTATTATTGTTACAAAATCTTCAAAATTAATGTGCTGTTCATAGAATAAAGACGAGCGAGTCATCTAAAAAATTTTTATGAAAATCTTTCAAGAAATTGAGTAACATTCATAAAAATTTTCTAGACAAGTTGCTCGTCTGTGTTCTATGAACAGCACATAAGTTAAAATCTTCATTCATACCCAGATAGTCAGGGTGCCTATTTTAAATGTCTTGAGTAGTGATTTCTTTATATTATTGTTGCGGCAGTCGTTTTTAATGGATTACAAACAAGGAGTGAAACTAATATCTTAACCTTTTTTAAAGTTGCTCCTTTTTTAAACAACCTGGTAATATGAGAAGCTGGGAATCTTCACAAAAAAAAAAAAATCTTTTACATTCGGTTGTTTTAGCTACTTAATTTTTTATTACTGCCAATTGTCTTCTTAATAGACTTTCTATTCCCCACGCGAAATTCTATATTTTAGTTTAAATACAATAATTTAAAATGTTTTCCCAGTATATACATACGTAAACGTGTTTGTATGTGTGTGCATTTTCATGTTTTTCAGACAGTAAATAAATTACTTGTTGTCTTCCAGCCTCAGCCTCTCTTTAATGTTAAACAAATTCTAGGTGCGCCCTTAAGCTGCAACATCATTTGAAATTTAAATAAAAATCACTTAAACTTTAATAACTAACACCTGCAGTTTTAGATTTTTTTTTTTTAATTTTATTTTCATTGTTACTGGTCCAATATTTAAAACTTCTTTCAAAATAGTATTAAAAAAAAAGACAAAAAAAAAAGTCATTAAAGATTTTTTTTCTTAACAATTGTTAAATTTGTTGTTTCTTTCTTCACCAGCAAATTAAAGTGAATGTTTTAGCACGATTTTAAAAGATTTTCATTTTCGAATTAAATTTTCCAGCAACAATTGTCTAAACGAAAGAAAAAAAACCTTTTTTTTTTATTTTCATTGACAAGAGTCTTCACATGGCCTTTTACTCTCAATTGAAATTGCAGCATTTGAAAATTGTCTTTATTGGCTTTAAAATAAAGATTGACGTCGACTACGAATTGCATTGAACTCAATAAAAATTAATTTTCATTTGTAATTGATTTTAACACTTTATTAAATTATTTTCCCTGCCTTTAATGGTCAAAATTGTTTGGGAAAATAATAAAAGAATTGAAGCTAAAAAAACAAACAACCAGAAAAAATGGCACGAATTTTAATTAACAAAAATGTCTTTTTTCGTTTTAAAGAAAACTGAAAGGAGCAAAACTCCAATAATTAGCACATATATGTATTTATCTTTCTTCAGTACAATTTGCCATGTCGAAAAGTCTTGAATTTGGTTGAAACTGCAACCAAAAGGTTGCCAGATAATAATAACTCGTATTTGCTGGCTTCAGTGTCGCACTTGTGGTACTAAAGTGGCAATTTGTTCTTTTTTGATGCTAGAAGAAGAATTTAAAATCAACAGAAGTAGAAAAAAAATATTTGAGTTTTCTGCAAACAGTTGCAGAGAATACTTTTCTGGAAAACTATATAAATTCCAACCTTAGTGAGCTATAAGGGTACAGACTTAAGCCTAGTTTTGAGATTGAATGTGCGAAAATTTGTCAGCAACATTACTTATTTCGTACGAAAAAATTGATATGTACGAGTATTCAATCTTGTCCATTTTTTCTCTTATTCATTATTCTTTTTTTAATTTTAAGTATGCCTGTATGTATTTCGTGTGAAAAAAAACTTATGTTATTTCGCAGCTGAAAAAACAAATAATACTTTTATCAACTTATTTCGCAAATAATTCGTACTAATCAATTTTGTATGCAGAATATTTTTTGGCAGAATTTCGCACGAAATTTTGAACACAATATCAGCTTTTTCTGACTTATTACGGTGTCTTACGGCTACAGACTTGATATATTACTTTGACTATTCCATTATGAGAGAAGCATGGTACTTCTAACGAGAAACGTGATTTTATCAAAATTGTGATTTTTCGGTTCTCCTTAATTATTTGCGCTCAACGCACTATAATATAGGGTGTTTTTTTAAGCCCGATAGAACTTGAAATTGTAAAAAATAACACAAAAAATTAAATTGTAATCAAAATTTTTTTTTATTCGAAAGATCAATACGTGACATTAACATTTGAAAATGATTTCGGGCATATGGGCACCGCGGCTGTTCTTGACGAAGCGCATTCTGGACGTCCAATTTTGGGCCACTTTTTCGAGCACTGCTGGCCGTATGTCACGAACAACACGAACAATGCTGGCCTCCAAGGCGTCAATTGTTGCTGTAAAATGTAATGGAGTCTGTAGGGTCTCTTGTGGATTGGTCTCACTCCATATGCGGCAATTTTGCTTATTAACAAACCCGTTAAGCCAAAAATGCGCCTCATCGCTGAACACAATTTTGCGATAAAACAACGGGTCAGTTGCCAACTGCTCTAGAGCCCAATTTCGTAGCGTTGTTCAAGCGTGAGTCTATTCATGATGATTTGTCAGAGTATACTGAAACAAATAAAAAAAATGTTTCATCAAAATTTAATTTTTTGTGTTACTTTTTACAATTTAAAGTTCTATCTATCTTAAAAAAACACCCTTTACAAACCGCCAAAACAGCATTACCACAGCTCATAAAACAACTATGTCATACAATGAACTGTCATCAAGTATGGTCGTTGTCTTGGATAGATGACAGTTTCCAACAAGCTGCTTGTTCAGAAATCTTAAACTTGGAGAATGAATATCTACAACTTTCTCTTAGATTCGTGATCTAGATGTTTGATTAATAACTAATGTAAAATCAGTTTTGCTAAAAATAGGTAGAGTTCTACATTTATTTTGAGATTTGAAATTTTGGTATTGGTGACATTTTTTTTTTTTTTTTAAATACCCTTTTGTAGCATTTTTGATAAATTCGTGGCATTTTTGGGGTTTTTCAATCCTGGAACTTTTTGTTAGGAATGATCATAACAACGCTGGTGTTTCTAACTATAATCATTCGAATTTTAAAAAATATTTTTGTTGAAAGCCGCTAATAATTTTTAAAATCGTGTGCAAAAGAAAAAGCTTGTTATTTCGTGTTTTTAAAACATTTTCTTTTTAAATTCACAATAATTTATTTATAATATTGGGGTATAAAGTTGAATGTTTGAGAATACCTTTCAAAGGTTTTCAAGTCTAGTGATGATTACAAAAAGCTCCTATGAAATGTGACAGCTAGAAAACAAGCCGTTTATAATTGTTATTTTGGTATCAATACTAGAAGCTAATAAATTCAATTTTCTGTTCAAATACCCTTTTTTGTACCACTTTTTGAACATTTTTAAGGGCAACGCTGATTGCTGGGTTAGGCACATCGGTATACGTCTCACTCAATATCGCATTCTCCAAAAGCTGCATTCAGCATTTTTAAGGTAGCATTTATTTATATATCACAATTGTGTGCATTCGAGATTGCATATTTGTGTAATTGCAAAAATTTTCTGTCGTAGTTAACGTAAATGACTATTTTGGTTGATCGTCTTTGTTCTCTGGTTTGCAATTATAGCGTCAAATAAATTACACAAGCTGCTTGAAAAACATGCCAAAATTGTACGTTTGCACAAACATTTTGCATTGTTTATGGGGCTGTTTACGCATATATGCTACAAATATTTGCAAGAAAAATTTTTTATTTTTGCTCAAACATTTTGATGTTTGTCAAACCGTTTGTATTGTTCAGCGTAAAAATTTGCCATTTCAGTGAAAATTTTGCTGATTGAAGTGGTAGAAAAAGAAGTACATAAAGAAATCGTCTTCTTGTTAGTATTTATAGAATTATATATGTGGCGTTTTATCACAACAACTTAAGTCAAATTTTGAAAATTGAAAAACTGGTATCTAATTTAATTAATTTATTATATATAAAATTTTTATTTGTTTAAATATATTTACGTATTATTGATGAAATTTCATTGTAATTTTGGTTTATTTTCATTGGTTTGTAAAAATAGTTATTCATTGAAATTTTTCCTAAAAACCTTTTTTAAATCTTATCTCGCCTTAAGATGTTATGCTATAATGCCACAGATATAAACGTCTGCTTTCTTTATGGAAAATAAAAAGCAAATACTTAGCAACAGAATTTCGAGAATTAGCGGCTATAATATTTGAAAAGAAATGTCCTAAGAGCAACAAAGAATGACAATAAAAACAATTTAAATTTTGGCGAGCACGTTGCCGCAAGTAGACTAGTATGTGAAGTCGCTAGTATCTACTCCGATAAGCCCGAAACAATTGACCACTTCGAGCACAACATTCGCCGCGCAATTCTTGATATACGGCCACATGTGTTGGAAAACTGATAAACCAGATTACACTAAAGTCAGCCCTGGCGGTTTTATGCCAGAAGTCATTTAAATTATAATGCCAGATGATTTAAATTGTAATAAAGATGATCTTTCGAATAAAGTAAATTTCTTGTCAATTAAAAAAAAATCATCTTTGCTTTATTTATTCCATTTCAAAACTCTATATCTCTATTAAAAACACCGTTAATTAAATTGTTTAATTATTTTTATCTCTATGAAATTTTAATGAGAAATATTTTTGTGTCAGTGGGTTTTTTCAACGTTGTAGGTTTCTTGTTATTTATTTATTTTTTTTTATTTTTTATTATTTTTTTGGTTTTAATTTATATTGAAAAATGTCATTTTTTTATTAATGAAAATTAATTTGTTTCAACAATTGATAAACTATTAAATACAATTTAATTAACAATTGATTAATCCACGTTTGTAAAAAAAAGTAAACAAAACTGACACAAAAAACAGCAAATGATAATTCTCGCAACATTAAAAAAATAAAAACATTTCAGCCTAAAAAACAACACACGAATTAATTTTGTATCGAATTGTGTTACTTTTTCTTCAACAAATATTTACACAAATAAAAATTAAACTTTAATCATCTCTTAAGAAGATGATATTCGAAAAACAGTAATGCCCCACTAAAAATTTTATAGAAAAAAAGTAAATTATTCTTACAGTGGGTGCTTTCGTTAAAGAAAAATATTAAATTCAACTTTTAAAAACTTTCCCAAATAATTTTGTATATCTTCTTATATATACTCGTATATTAATAATTGTATTAGAATTTTTATTTTTCATTAAAGTAAGAAATGAAAACTGCCATCAGCTCATTATAGTAACACATCAAACGGTTTGATCAAATTTATGTACATACTCGTATCTATGTGTTACTAAAGGGCACTTCAGACAGTAACAATTTGTATTAAAACTTGTCAAATATTCAAATAATACATGTAAGTGGAGTAGAGCGAATATAAAAATATGTATATGAAAATGAAACACTTTATTATTTTAAGAATTTTGTTTAAATTAACAATAAGATTTTTCATTGGATCAGGGAACAGCTGTATTTTTGTGTCCCTGATAATGGGCAGTAAAAGTAACAGCTGAGTTCTGTCGACAGCAAATATAATTAAATAATATTGCTCAATAACGAATTTGAAAAAATACCATTGTAATTATTATAACAGAATCCTACTAGAGGCCAAATTTGACAAACACGAATTCTAGCTATTGAACGAATTTGGTTGCATGCCATCAGGCGGTACTATCAGAACCAGTTTGATTGTACAAAATGCTGCTTATCGTCATGTTTTTAATATAAAAATATTTAAAATACCAAATTATTTAATATAAAAATATTATAAGTTTTTAAAAATTAAAGGAAAACTTCAAAATCCGGTGCGTTTTTGGTGAAATAACGCGTTTTTCCCCACATTTTGGTGTGCTTTGTAGTTTCAAAGTTGACAATGCTGCTAGTTTGACCAGTCAGTTTGATGTGTGGCCGTATCGCTTTAGAGCAGGGGTGCCCAAAAGGGTTATATGGAAGAGCAAACACCAATACATTTTCTTTTTATCTTGGACCAGTACTCAGGGGATGACCCCTGAAACTGGGAAAATTCGTTATGATGAGGAGGAAAGAGGTAGTAGTGTTTGTCGAGGTTTAACTTTAACAATAATAGCATGAAAGACCAAAGGAAATTTTATTACAGCAGAGTTTTCTTAAAGCATATAAAATGTTGGAATTAAATTAGTTAAAACTGATCAGTGCCCAGTGTATATACCTTCGACAAAATCAAAATTTAGTCCAACACCTTCCACACTACAAGGTAATGAAATGCATTGAAAATAAATTAATAATGATAATAGAGAAAACACGGACAATGGCGAAAAAGGAGAAAAAAAAAAAACACCTGTACACATCTTGCTACCTATTCCGGTGCATTTTGGATTCATACGAAGTTAATAATGGACATATATATGCAGACAATATGGACAAAGGTGAAAAAAAGAGCAAAATAAAAAAACACGTGTACACAACTTGCTACCTATTCCGGTGCAATTTGTTTTCATACGAATTTAAATAATGATACATACATACACAGAAAATACGGATAGCAGTAACAAAAGACGTGTGTACAGGATGAGAGACAGATTACTACATTTGAGGAAAAACTACTTTTATTTAATTAATTTAATTATTTAATTTTTTGTTGTAAAAAGCAAAACACATATACAAAAACAAAATTTACACTGATAATCGCTGCCGTCAATGTTTACCAGCAATGCATACATAAGTGTTGTTACTTGTGTGTGTGTGTGTGTGTGTGTGTGTGTGAACGGAGAACGACAAAAATATATATAATACAAAGTTGTTTGTGTATTTTTCATTGCTAGTACAGTACGTGTGTATTAAAGAGCACAGCCCTATAGTTTTTATAAAAACAATTGAGCATCAAGCGCATAGGGCTTGGGTACTCCTGCTTTAGAGCATTGATCACCACGCAGTGCTGCTTTAGAGAAAAAAGTTTTGAAATTGTGAGTGGTTTTTTTTTTCATAGAAATCGGGTAATACAGTTTTACTACTTTTCAATAATTTTGTTCCACTATAATTAAAAAATTTAACTATAAACAGCAACATCATCATCTTTAAAAATTATCAACAGATTGATTCAATATAAGAAAAAATCTAAAATATGAAGGCATTATAGCAAAAAGTTGTATTCAACTTCGGCGGCGGTGTAAAGTACAACAATTGTGAAGAAGTATATAAAATAGAAGACTTTTTTTTAACAAAAAAATAAAATAAAAAAATGCAATTAACATAAAACAGATGCATGTTACAACAAACCAGAATATTGTGAATGTTGTTGATTTCTTCACCCATCCATCCATCCATACATTCATTCCTCGAACAGCCAACGAACCAACAAATAATATAATCATTTGCTGCATCAGCCGGCAGCAGCAGCATCTTTTTAAACGAACTGTTTGTTGTTGAAGTCGGTGTACAACACGTTGTTCGTTCATCTTTTTCTGTTTGCGTGAATGTGTTCATGCAGTGAATTTATTGTTGTTGTTGTTGTATTGTATAACAAACAATATGAATTGTATCTGGTTTTTTTATAATTGTTCCATAACGCTTACACAAGTTTTTTTTTTTCTCTTAACTTCTAATGATCAGATCACTAAACAGTCAAGACTTTACGGCAGTTATGGCCGAAAAGAAAAAAAAAGACTGCATTAAAAATTTACTTAAAAAATCGACAATCATCATTAACAATTTAAGCAGATGGTGTTGCGGTGGTCATCATGAGAGCAAAAAAAAACAACATTGTACTCGTATATATTACAAAAAAAATAGGCATGAAATTCCAAATCAAATTGTTTTGTTAATAGTGATGAAATTTGAGATCGAAAAATATTAAGTTGTTTTTGATGAGTTTATTTTTAAGATCCTGATGAGATGATCACTGACAACTCTCATAATTAACAGGATCGAATTAAAAAAAATATATTGATGAATGAGAACACATTGTAATTCCAGAGGAAAGTTCAATTGTTTGTATTTAAAATAACAATTCTAGAAATGATTCAGTGGAATATGAAAGACAGACTTACAGATTAAAAATTGTTTATACATGATCTGCTGACGACTCAATTAACTTGCAATGAATTTTTAACTGTTTCTTTACAGCTGAAGGTGGAGGTTCACACTTAGGTTAGTTTTCAAGCTCCACTGATTATTTTAACATTGTGATGTCTTAAGTAGTAGTCAATTATCCAACCTTGCATTACTTTTCAACTGAACTTAAAGTTTGTTAGACATCTACTAACTAGGGCAGCTAGCTTGGTTGGAGAATTTTCGAATTTGTAATGATAGTAAGGCTGTGTTGAATGCGCTAGCGAGAGACTATACTGAAAGAAAAACTCTTAGTTTTGGGAATAAACCAGTTTTGTTTTACTATTGTTTCGTTAATACCATGAAAAGCTCAATTTCGGTTATGGAAGCGTCATTAATGTGGTGAAAATTTTGCGTACCACCACTTTTTTATTTCTTACAATGTGATTAATAAATATGCCGGAATAAAAATTGTTTCATTCGTATTATGTAAAACTCTTTCATGAAAATGCAAAGATTTGTTTATATGTACTAAGCAGCGTAGTAAATATAATGAAAATATTAATGAAAGACTATAATTATATACTCGATGACAGATTTGGTAGAGTGCTCGTCCAACAGTCTCGAGGTCGCAGGTTCGATTCCTGCCACAGACTCCGGGTGTTACAGCAGACAAGCAAAATAGGTTCGCAGTTTTTGTGTTTGGTAAAAAAAAATATATGATTTCGTTTCATTATGTACTATCATTAAAAAGATGAATTCTTTCTTGTCTGTAATGAATATTTGCTTTTTTCCTAATATGTGTAATTCTTCGAATTACACATATTACACATATTAAGAAAGGAAAAAACGGTCGAAATAAAGAAATAATAAGCATATATTTGCTTTTTTCATAAACGAACAAATAGCATTATTTTTTGTAATGAAACAATATGCATAGCTCGTAGCATTAATGCAAAAAATCGTTATATCTTCGAAAGTTTTTCTGTCAGTATATGCGACAACCACGATGGCCCGTGACATTCGAACCTGAAGCTTCTCTATGTGCAGGGGCTTAATAAAATGCCCGGAAATATTATAATAGATCAACCGATAAAGACCGCAGTCATAGGCGAAATGGTTAAGGTCGTGCTGTAAGAACCATATACAGCGTCAAATTTTGCGGACGGCACGAGACAGATGAGATTATCTGTTGAATATCGTGGTTAACATGAGACTAAAAGAGAAATATTATCCTGAAGGGGGTGGGTATATCCCGACGGAGGTTTCATATTGAGACACTGATGACTCTCTCTCACTTGGATATATGCGAGTGATTCAATTTTCCGTATAATGTATTTTGTAGAAGTTCTAAGGATGAAGAGACCGTTCAACACTTCTTTCGTCGTTGTCCGGCTTTCAGACAGACTGTCATAATATGGCAAAAGTATTGGAATTAATGTAGCCGGATAGGTATCTTTCATAAGAAAAAGATTCTTGATTTAAGTATTGTAACATAAATGGCATGCGAGGGCGTCTTTAAGTTTTTATATATTGTAATTTTTTTTTCGATATAATCTCCTTTAAGTTCTGCACACTTGATGCAACGTTTCTGCAATTTTGTTATCCCATCCGAAAAATATGATTTGCGAGGTCATCAGAATAGCCATTTGTTTGTGAGATAACTTTGTCGTTGGAGCTCAATCTCTTTCGGCCGAGCTATATTTTTAAGCTTGGGAAGTTCTGTACATTTAGTCCAACGTTTCTGTAATTTTGTTTAACTCATCCGAAAAATATGATTCATCAGAATAGCCATTAGTTTGTTAGATATCTTCGTCGTTAGAGTCAAATTTCTTTCGGCCGAGCTATATGTTCAAGTTTGGGAACAATAAATATTCACTCGTGGCTAAATCTTGAGAATATGGCAAATAAGGCAGCAAGTCGTAGACCAATTCATGGATATTTGCCAAGGAAATTGCACATCTGTGAAAAAACCCCCACTGTTTTGACTGCCATTTGTTTGCTTTGTGATCCATATTGCTGTTGAGCAGCGCCAATCTTCCTTGTGTGATGACTATGGTCTTCACCAGTTTTTTTTCCAATTCTTTTGGATGTGAATACTCTAATTGGGTGTCCGAAACGTTTAGCATCTTCCGTGCTAGTACGGCCATATCGAAAAAAACACTCTACCTTGAAAATGTATGGTGCAGGGTCCCCATAATATTTTTCAAGCTTAACCTTGGGTTGAGTGATGGCTCAATGTACTCGTAATACTTAATGAGCACACGAAATTCACTTTTTAATTTTGTTTATCTAAACGCGCGGTAGTCTAATATCACCAACTGCCAAATAAAAACTAAACCACGCAGCTTGTCCAAATTTAGACAGCAGTCAACTGACAGTTTCCATATACATATATATTTACTAGGATCAAGATACGAATATATTTACTTAGGTTAAAAAAAGATTATGACTGAGTTTACTATTACTATTGTTATTTTGAAAGAAAATAATGAAAGGATTTCAGTTTTGCTGATAGATTAGCATCTAGTTATGCCATGTCGACATATACACACATATACACATTTTTTGATATGAAAAGATTTTATATTAAAATTAAATTAGAGGCTACATATTTTCTTTTTTTGTTCTTTTGAATCGTCTTCCCAAAACCATCGGGCATGTTCTGACATTCGCATCTAGCAAGACATTTGCGATTGTGACTTGAATTCCCAAGAAAGGTGTTCTGTAAATCGTAATCGCCAGACTCTTGACGAGTTCAAATCACAAGAGTATAACTAAGTGAACTGATGAATTAACACTAAACTAAACCTTAAACAAATAATAAAATGAAGGATATATTAAATTAAATTTGTTTTCTTTGTACTAGAATAAAAACTAGACGAGTTTTTATGCAATTTTTGCTAAATACTCGTATATGCAATTTAAAAAATGTGTTTAAAACGCGAGCCAAACTCATGTATTTCTGGAAATAAACTTTTTTACATTAAAATTTTGATCACATTTTTAATCCAAAATGCATAATGTGAATGTTGCTAGCATTTTCATTTTATTTTCTAGTTTATTTGCTTCGGTAAAACATGTGTTTTTAGCATTCAAATTACGTCAACTCGCAAGCAAAACGCGTGAGTCACAAAACACCTAAAAACAATTTTGGCGTTTTCAAGTCGCCTGGCGACTTTGAAAATTTTGCGAGTGTGGGAACATGCCTGCATGTTTGACTTAGTGCTGTTTCATCTTATCCTTAAAATGTACTCTCACTAGAGATAAAATTTCTATTTTTGCCAAATGTGAATATGCGTATGTAAGTATGTAATAAACTTGAAACTTGCTCTTCAACAAATAACTCATGTTTTCAAACTCCTTTTATAAATATATCTTTATAACAACAATACTTACATTTTAATATAAAATATGCAATTTGGTGCTCTGTTATACAGCTACTATTATTGAGAGTATTTTATACTTAACATAACATTGTGTTCTTTGTTTTTGCGAAAGAAATGCAAAAACAAGACTGCCTTAACACTGCTGTTTGTTTATATTACTGTCTATATTTATATAGACCCAAAGCTATATGCTTTTAATTACAGTTGGTGACCCTTTCTTTTTAAATTACAATAGTAATAAACGAGTGTTGGTTACCTTATTTTATGCCGGCTAATGATGTTGCTGACACCTAAAATGTTGCCAAAATGAAGAGAGAAGAAAATATGTATATTAAATGCAGAATATAATAACGTTACTTAGGTATCATGTGAGATTGCAAAATGTTTGGACAAATCAGTATGTACTCGTATGTGTGTGTATATGTGTAGTACGTAGCCTTATGCCGTTTTCTTTTGTGCAAAAGTTTTACATTTATGTTGCACTTTTTTTCTTAAAATTCAAATTTTAAAATTTAAGTTTTTTTTTTGAGATGAAAAGAATGTGTCGCAATAATTATAAATATCTGAAAAAAAGTTGAAAAAACTGTATACTTCTGTATTTTTTTGGCAAAACAATGTTGAAAATGTTTCATTTTTTCTAGAAAAGAAAACACCATTAGTCTCGGGTGGAATTTTCCTAACTCGAATTTTTTACGAATTTGCACTTTTTTTTCTTGATTCTAATATATTTCACATAAACACAAAGATTTTATAAAAAACTTTCATAAATAAAGGATAAAGAAAAAAAAAAATAAGTAATGTTGTTACTTATTTCCTTCTCCTGTAAAGTAGCAATTATGTTAGTTCGGGCCTTTCTACATGAAACCAACGGTATGTATGTATTTACAAATTCAGCTTATTAGAATATATACTTTAAAGAGAATATACTACACAATCATACATACGAGGGCTGATCAAAAAATAACCGTTATTTTAAATTTTTTCAAAAATAATTTATTTTATCATCAATAACTAACTATCTTGCCCCCTTTAAAGTAATCTACCCCAGATGTAATACACTTATGCTAGCGTTTTTTCCAATCCCGGAACCACTTCTGAAACGCACTTTTTGGTATCGCCAACAGCTCATGTTTCGATTTTTCTTTTATCTCCTCAATCGTAAGAAAACGCATTCCTTTCATCGATGTCTTCAGTTTTGGGAAGAGAAAAAAGTCAGCGAGGCCCAATTCCGGTGGCAACGGTTTTGTTTTTGGCCAAAAACTCACGCACAAGCATCGATGTGTGAGCTGGTGTGTTATTATGGTGCAAAATCCATGATTTTTTTTTTTTTTGTCAGACCATATGTACATATGTATAATATTAAATTGGAAAGCAAAAGACCTCTTTATTATAAATGACAAAAGTTAAACAAATTTACATTCTACTTCTCTCTGTTATTTCAAGTATGTACATAAATACTCGTAAGTCAATAGCATTTAGTAAAGTAATAAAGTTTAAACTTGAAAATTTAAAAATGGGTAAAACTGTATAAAATGTGAATATGTAAAGTTACAGAGCTAAAAGAAAGTACTTTAATGAAACCAAAAGTTAAATTCATACATATGTACTATGTACATTTATTTTCCATGCATTCATGTGTACATATAAATTAATAGCGTTTAAGCTGTCTTCTATTTGTTGTTCATTAATAAACTTAAATTGTAATTTTAAAGTTTTTTGTACATCCGCCGCTACTGGCTGTCATTGCTTTTTATGTTTTCGGTGTTTTTTTTTTTTCTCCAAAAGGTGAATAAATACTTAAGGTGAAATGTTAAAAAAAAACTAAGTAATAATTTCCTAAATTAAGTGAAAAAGAAACAATTAATGCAAAGTGGTAAATGTACAGAGGTCATAAAAGCATTAATGTTGAAAAGAGGGTCGTCTTTTACAAGTAAAAATATTGCAGCAGAAAAAAAACCAAAGATATTAAAACGAATGACCATCGATCTTGAAGCTCCAGATAATAAATAGTAAAAGGAAAATTTTCGGCTACTTAACATTTTAAGTAAAATTTTTAATTATAAAACAGTAAGCAGCAAAATTAAGAACACATCCACATTCATTTTAAGTTTTCAGTACTTTGTATAAAGTTTTGCTTAATCATTAGTACTTACTACTTGGGCTGAAAAGTCCCGGGCCTAACACATAGATGAAGCTAGTTTTATTGCAATCGCCTTTGCTTCAGTTAATACTAACCTTCCAAAGACAGCTGTTAAAATTTCATGATATTTTATTCATTAGCTTGTGAATTATAGTGCTAAGAGTGACGTTACTTTCGTTATTTTCAAAACAATAGATCAAAAATAATTTCGTGTCTTAATTTTACAATGTTTCGCGGGAAACAATACCGTTCAAGCAAAGCAATGGCTTGAAAAGTGTTACTCGTATTGGGACTCCGTTCCATCTGAAACCACATTAAAAAGGTTGGTTTTCTGACTTCAAACGTGGTTGTAGGGACACCGATGATGCATAACGCACGCAGTGGACGTCCAAATGAGGCGGTAACACCAGAAAACATGAAAAAAAAATCTACAAAATCATTTAGAATGCTCGAAAAGTGAAAATGCGTGAGTTAGCTGACATCGTAAAGATATCAAAAGATAAAAAAAAGAATGTGTAGGCTTTATGTTGTATGAGTATTTGATTAAGAGAAAGCTCTGTTCAAAGTGGGTGCCGCGTTTGCTCACTGTTGACCAAAAACGAGAATGTGATGATGATTCTGCCGTTTTTAAATGAAACAAACCGAAATCTTCGCGTCGATATGTGCCAATGGATGAAACATGGATCCATCACTTCACTCCGGAATCAAAACGATCGTCATCTGAGTAGACAGCAACTGGTGAACCTCATCCGAAGCGGCCGAAAGCACACTAATCGGCTGGAAAGGTTATGGCCTCGGTATTTTGAGATGTGCGTGGTGTAATATTCATCGACTATCTTGAGAAAGGAAATACCATTAACAGTGTATATTATATAGCGTTGTCGGGACGTTTGCAGGACGAAATTACAAAGAAACGACCTCATATGGCAAAGAAAAATTTGTTTCATCACGACAACACACACGGTGACACAAGTCAATCAAAACAATGACAAAAATACATAAATTGAACTTCGAATTGCTCCCACATCCACGGTATCCACCAGATTTGGCTCCCAGCGACTATTGGCTGTCCGCAGACCTAAAAGATTGCTCGCCGGTAAGAAATTTCGCACGAATGAAGAGGTTATCGCTGAAACTGAGGCCTATTTTGAGTCAAAAAATAAGTCGTTCCACATAAGTGGTACTGAAACGTTAGAGCGGCGCTGGAATGATTGCGTTGCTATTGATTATGTTGATGAATAAAGCTAATTTTGAACCAAAAAAAACTGTTTTCTTTGTTAAGCCCGGGACTTTTCAGCTTATTTTAACTAAATGTTTGTTTATCAAAATTATCGCTAACTCTTCTGATAACTAAGCTTTTCTAGATTGAAGTAATCGATAACATAATTTTCTGGTGAAAAGTTATCGATAGGCTTATTTTATGTAGAAAGGTTATTCCCAACTTTACTTTTCTAGAGAGAAGTTGTTTTCATGGCAAAGTTATTCATAATTATAAAATCTTATAGTAAAGTTTTTGATAGCCTTACTCTGTTATATTCGTGCAGAAAAATTTATAAAATAATTTATAGAAAATTTGTACACCACATAGACTTTCTATTTTAAAATTTTATTTAATTTCGAGTAATTAACAGTTCTTTAGATGTATCGATAATTTTGATGTGAAACAGTAATTTTCATTTTAAATCAGGAGTGCCCAAAAGTTACTTATGGAAGAGCAAACACTAATACATTTAAGGAAAAACTACTTTTATTTAATATTTTTTGTAGTAAAAAGCAAAACATATTTACAAACACAAAATTTACACTGATAATCGCTGTCGTCAATGTTTACCAGCAAGCATGCGAAAGTGTTGTTGCTTCGCTTTTGTGTGAGTACAGTAAAGAACGACGAAAAATATTTAAGCCAAAGTTGTTTGTGTATTTTTCATTGCTACGCAGTGTATTTTTCATTGCTAGTTATGCCATGTCGACATATACACACATATACACATTTTTTGATATGAAAAGATTTTATATTAAAATTAAATTAGAGGCTACATATTTTCTTTTTTTGTTCTTTTGAATCGTCTTCCCAAAACCATCGGGCATGTTCTGACATTCGCATCTAGCAAGACATTTGCGATTGTGACTTGAATTCCCAAGAAAGGTGTTCTGTAAATCGTAATCGCCAGACTCTTGACGAGTTCAAATCACAAGAGTATAACTAAGTGAACTGATGAATTAACACTAAACTAAACCTTAAACAAATAATAAAATGAAGGATATATTAAATTAAATTTGTTTTCTTTGTACTAGAATAAAAACTAGACGAGTTTTTATGCAATTTTTGCTAAATACTCGTATATGCAATTTAAAAAATGTGTTTAAAACGCGAGCCAAACTCATGTATTTCTGGAAATAAACTTTTTTACATTAAAATTTTGATCACATTTTTAATCCAAAATGCATAATGTGAATGTTGCTAGCATTTTCATTTTATTTTCTAGTTTATTTGCTTCGGTAAAACATGTGTTTTTAGCATTCAAATTACGTCAACTCGCAAGCAAAACGCGTGAGTCACAAAACACCTAAAAACAATTTTGGCGTTTTCAAGTCGCCTGGCGACTTTGAAAATTTTGCGAGTGTGGGAACATGCCTGCATGTTTGACTTAGTGCTGTTTCATCTTATCCTTAAAATGTACTCTCACTAGAGATAAAATTTCTATTTTTGCCAAATGTGAATATGCGTATGTAAGTATGTAATAAACTTGAAACTTGCTCTTCAACAAATAACTCATGTTTTCAAACTCCTTTTATAAATATATCTTT
Source organism: Thecocarcelia acutangulata (assembly GCA_914767995.1). NCBI lineage: Eukaryota > Metazoa > Arthropoda > Insecta > Diptera > Tachinidae > Thecocarcelia > Thecocarcelia acutangulata. Next base: position 28,349,472 of record OU612094.1, on the reverse strand, counting down.
ATAACAACAATACTTACATTTTAATATAAAATATGCAATTTGGTGCTCTGTTATACAGCTACTATTATTGAGAGTATTTTATACTTAACATAACATTGTGTTCTTTGTTTTTGCGAAAGAAATGCAAAAACAAGACTGCCTTAACACTGCTGTTTGTTTATATTACTGTCTATATTTATATAGACCCAAAGCTATATGCTTTTAATTACAGTTGGTGACCCTTTCTTTTTAAATTACAATAGTAATAAACGAGTGTTGGTTACCTTATTTTATGCCGGCTAATGATGTTGCTGACACCTAAAATGTTGCCAAAATGAAGAGAGAAGAAAATATGTATATTAAATGCAGAATATAATAACGTTACTTAGGTATCATGTGAGATTGCAAAATGTTTGGACAAATCAGTATGTACTCGTATGTGTGTGTATATGTGTAGTACGTAGCCTTATGCCGTTTTCTTTTGTGCAAAAGTTTTACATTTATGTTGCACTTTTTTTCTTAAAATTCAAATTTTAAAATTTAAGTTTTTTTTTTGAGATGAAAAGAATGTGTCGCAATAATTATAAATATCTGAAAAAAAGTTGAAAAAACTGTATACTTCTGTATTTTTTTGGCAAAACAATGTTGAAAATGTTTCATTTTTTCTAGAAAAGAAAACACCATTAGTCTCGGGTGGAATTTTCCTAACTCGAATTTTTTACGAATTTGCACTTTTTTTCTTGATTCTAATATATTTCACATAAACACAAAGATTTTATAAAAAACTTTCATAAATAAAGGATAAAGAAAAAAAAAAATAAGTAATGTTGTTACTTATTTCCTTCTCCTGTAAAGTAGCAATTATGTTAGTTCGGGCCTTTCTACATGAAACCAACGGTATGTATGTATTTACAAATTCAGCTTATTAGAATATATACTTTAAAGAGAATATACTACACAATCATACATACGAGGGCTGATCAAAAAATAACCGTTATTTTAAATTTTTTCAAAAATAATTTATTTTATCATCAATAACTAACTATCTTGCCCCCTTTAAAGTAATCTACCCCAGATGTAATACACTTATGCTAGCGTTTTTTCCAATCCCGGAACCACTTCTGAAACGCACTTTTTGGTATCGCCAACAGCTCATGTTTCGATTTTTCTTTTATCTCCTCAATCGTAAGAAAACGCATTCCTTTCATCGATGTCTTCAGTTTTGGGAAGAGAAAAAAGTCAGCGAGGCCCAATTCCGGTGGCAACGGTTTTGTTTTTGGCCAAAAACTCACGCACAAGCATCGATGTGTGAGCTGGTGTGTTATTATGGTGCAAAATCCATGATTTTTTTTTTTTTTGTCAGACCATATGTACATATGTATAATATTAAATTGGAAAGCAAAAGACCTCTTTATTATAAATGACAAAAGTTAAACAAATTTACATTCTACTTCTCTCTGTTATTTCAAGTATGTACATAAATACTCGTAAGTCAATAGCATTTAGTAAAGTAATAAAGTTTAAACTTGAAAATTTAAAAATGGGTAAAACTGTATAAAATGTGAATATGTAAAGTTACAGAGCTAAAAGAAAGTACTTTAATGAAACCAAAAGTTAAATTCATACATATGTACTATGTACATTTATTTTCCATGCATTCATGTGTACATATAAATTAATAGCGTTTAAGCTGTCTTCTATTTGTTGTTCATTAATAAACTTAAATTGTAATTTTAAAGTTTTTTGTACATCCGCCGCTACTGGCTGTCATTGCTTTTTATGTTTTCGGTGTTTTTTTTTTTTCTCCAAAAGGTGAATAAATACTTAAGGTGAAATGTTAAAAAAAAACTAAGTAATAATTTCCTAAATTAAGTGAAAAAGAAACAATTAATGCAAAGTGGTAAATGGACAGAGGTCATAAAAGCATTAATGTTGAAAAGAGGGTCGTCTTTTACAAGTAAAAATATTGCAGCAGAAAAAAAACCAAAGATATTAAAACGAATGACCATCGATCTTGAAGCTCCAGATAATAAATAGTAAAAGGAAAATTTTCGGCTACTTAACATTTTAAGTAAAATTTTTAATTATAAAACAGTAAGCAGCAAAATTAAGAACACATCCACATTCATTTTAAGTTTTCAGTACTTTGTATAAAGTTTTGCTTAATCATTAGTACTTACTACTTGGGCTGAAAAGTCCCGGGCCTAACACATAGATGAAGCTAGTTTTATTGCAATCGCCTTTGCTTCAGTTAATACTAACCTTCCAAAGACAGCTGTTAAAATTTCATGATATTTTATTCATTAGCTTGTGAATTATAGTGCTAAGAGTGACGTTACTTTCGTTATTTTCAAAACAATAGATCAAAAATAATTTCGTGTCTTAATTTTACAATGTTTCGCGGGAAACAATACCGTTCAAGCAAAGCAATGGCTTGAAAAGTGTTACTCGTATTGGGACTCCGTTCCATCTGAAACCACATTAAAAAGGTTGGTTTTCTGACTTCAAACGTGGTTGTAGGGACACCGATGATGCATAACGCACGCAGTGGACGTCCAAATGAGGCGGTAACACCAGAAAACATGAAAAAAAAATCTACAAAATCATTTAGAATGCTCGAAAAGTGAAAATGCGTGAGTTAGCTGACATCGTAAAGATATCAAAAGATAAAAAAAAGAATGTGTAGGCTTTATGTTGTATGAGTATTTGATTAAGAGAAAGCTCTGTTCAAAGTGGGTGCCGCGTTTGCTCACTGTTGACCAAAAACGAGAATGTGATGATGATTCTGCCGTTTTTAAATGAAACAAACCGAAATCTTCGCGTCGATATGTGCCAATGGATGAAACATGGATCCATCACTTCACTCCGGAATCAAAACGATCGTCATCTGAGTAGACAGCAACTGGTGAACCTCATCCGAAGCGGCCGAAAGCACACTAATCGGCTGGAAAGGTTATGGCCTCGGTATTTTGAGATGTGCGTGGTGTAATATTCATCGACTATCTTGAGAAAGGAAATACCATTAACAGTGTATATTATATAGCGTTGTCGGGACGTTTGCAGGACGAAATTACAAAGAAACGACCTCATATGGCAAAGAAAAATTTGTTTCATCACGACAACACACACGGTGACACAAGTCAATCAAAACAATGACAAAAATACATAAATTGAACTTCGAATTGCTCCCACATCCACGGTATCCACCAGATTTGGCTCCCAGCGACTATTGGCTGTCCGCAGACCTAAAAGATTGCTCGCCGGTAAGAAATTTCGCACGAATGAAGAGGTTATCGCTGAAACTGAGGCCTATTTTGAGTCAAAAAATAAGTCGTTCCACATAAGTGGTACTGAAACGTTAGAGCGGCGCTGGAATGATTGCGTTGCTATTGATTATGTTGATGAATAAAGCTAATTTTGAACCAAAAAAAACTGTTTTCTTTGTTAAGCCCGGGACTTTTCAGCTTATTTTAACTAAATGTTTGTTTATCAAAATTATCGCTAACTCTTCTGATAACTAAGCTTTTCTAGATTGAAGTAATCGATAACATAATTTTCTGGTGAAAAGTTATCGATAGGCTTATTTTATGTAGAAAGGTTATTCCCAACTTTACTTTTCTAGAGAGAAGTTGTTTTCATGGCAAAGTTATTCATAATTATAAAATCTTATAGTAAAGTTTTTGATAGCCTTACTCTGTTATATTCGTGCAGAAAAATTTATAAAATAATTTATAGAAAATTTGTACACCACATAGACTTTCTATTTTAAAATTTTATTTAATTTCGAGTAATTAACAGTTCTTTAGATGTATCGATAATTTTGATGTGAAACAGTAATTTTCATTTTAAATCAGGAGTGCCCAAAAGTTACTTATGGAAGAGCAAACACTAATACATTTAAGGAAAAACTACTTTTATTTAATATTTTTTGTAGTAAAAAGCAAAACATATTTACAAACACAAAATTTACACTGATAATCGCTGTCGTCAATGTTTACCAGCAAGCATGCGAAAGTGTTGTTGCTTCGCTTTTGTGTGAGTACAGTAAAGAACGACGAAAAATATTTAAGCCAAAGTTGTTTGTGTATTTTTCATTGCTACGCAGTTGGCCATGTCTTAAAGACATCTTAAACGATGGGTACAAGACAATAGAAAATCGTGGAAGACATGTTGACTACACCTGAAACAAATCGTGGACGAAATTTTCGAACAAATGGTCACGAAATCACGCAAGACCAAACAAGCGACAGTTTCCCTCACCGCATCGTCGACAATTATATACACTACATTTTCCTCTATCGTGTCGTTGACGAATGCATAATTGACAATATTCACACTACTCGTACCTCATCAGTGATTGTGTAGGCGACATAATCGTTGACGATTGCTCCGACGATATATTCACTAAACTGTCGTTAATAATAGTAATTGATTTAATGAAAATTAACTACTTTTTCAGCTTCCCATGTCTTTTAAAATTTTTTACTCTATTTTAAATTATCAGAAAATTTGTATAAAATTATTAGTAGTGTAATAATACAATTTGTAGAGAATGCTAACAAATTGTCAAAGAAATATTTAAAATAACATTTACATTTTTAAATAATATAACATTTTTTTAAATACTATAAAAAGTGGAAAAATTAACTAGAAAAAAATAATCGATATCAGATATATCGACTGTTTTTTTTTTTTTTTTTTTTTTTTTTTTTTTTTTTTGAAATAATTTGAAAAAAATGTATTTTAAATTTATATTTCTCAATCATTTTTGTTTCAGTATTTTTTTTAATATAAATACATAAATGCATAGTTGTAATACATATTTTTTATTTCATACAAAAAATGTACACAAAAAACTGCCGATATGTCTTGTACTGCTGTTAATATTCAACTGAGTAAAAATGTATACTCAAATTTTACAAATTTTTTATGTTTTTTCGTGTCTCGTTAATTTTGTACAGATAATTTTACTTGAACGAATAGATTGAAGACATTGTCGCTCATTTAAACACAAATATAATTTCTTGTTCAGCTTTTTTTAGAGTACCGTTGCTTTTTACAATGCCTACTTGAACAATTTGTAGACATTGTCGCTCATCTGTCCCCTGCAAGTGAGCGACCAGATTGAAGACGTTGTCGCCCATATGGTCCGCTTTTCAAAAAAAAAAAAAAAAAAAAAACAGTCATATTTCAAAAAATTAGCTTTTCGAGTTAACAATGCAGAATTATTAACAGTACTACTATATTGTGCCAAAAATCTATTCAAATTGCTTTTAAACTGTTTCATTTAGGAGGTATTTTCTAAAAAAAAATTCTGAGACTTGTATAGAAACTAAAAATTTTAAATTCGTTTTTTGCGAAACGAGCTTTTTTGAGATATGACTATGTTACAATAATGGAGCGATATATCTTCAACGACAATGTCGTCTAGGAGGATTTAGTCAACTGCCAGTGCTGAGTGCAGTATGTACATATGTATTGAAGTGCACAGCCTTATAGCTAAGCGCTTTTACAAAAACAATTCAGCATCAAGCGCATAGGGCTTGGTCACTTTTGCTTAAAATTTTAATAAAAGCTGTTCATTATTTTGATTCGCAGCCTTTTAATGCTGCAGCGTTTTAATGAATAAGATTTGGAATAAATTTTTATGGAATACTTATTTTAAGGTTTTTTTTAACTGTTTAATTCGTTTAATTAATTAAATTTTAATTACAACTTTTTATTAAGATGTTGTTGGTTACCTTCTTCTCTACATATTATATTTTTTACTACTTTAGGAAATACTAAAGCTATATTTACTTAAACTATATTTTATCTTAATGTTTGTTTTCTTGAGAATTTGTTTCAGTTTCAAATAACTTATTTAGTATACGCTTGTTCTGAAAAAATTCTGTTTAATTTGTTAAAAATAATTTTTTTATACAACTTTTCAAATGCCAATGGTGGATTTGTCGCATTTTAAAGCTAGTAAGATTAATATTCAGTTGGCTTGCAGCTCTGAAAATTTGTGTATGTATTTGTAGTTTTGTCTAATACAAAATATGATTATATGACGAATAAACCAGAACAGGGCCAACAAATTTTGAATATTTATACAATAGCTCTGTTGGGTAATTTCAAATTACCATTTTATAGAGATACTTTTCTTAGATTTGAAAATGTTTGGGTCATAGAACGAATGGCCATCAAAACGTTCGAAATTTAAATGCGATCTAGATGTACATATAAGACAGGCTTAATAAACCTCTCACTCATTAAGAAGGTTTTGTATTTACGTTAAAAATCTATTTACGTATATTTAGAAGAGAATGGTTATTAAAATGCTGTCACAACTCTCATTTTATTCCCCTACTATTTTTGTATTAAATGCTATATTATGAATTTTGAGGCTTGTTTCAATTTCGATAACTATCGGTTTTGTTTGAGTTGTCTCATTTTTGTTACAGTAACTCATGGCTAAATGTGCTCATAGAAAATGAGTGAATGTCAATGATTTTAAGCAAGCAACGCAGTTAAATAAATATCTGTTAAATACCCATAAAAAAGTACTCATAATACTCATTGATTTTAGCTCATTCGACATATTTCTTTGTTTGTGTATATTGGTATGTGAAATTCGCATTGAGAAATTTTAATCAAACTCTTTTTTTCAATTTGAATTTTGTCATTCATGTAGATAAGTTGAGATTTTTGTTCGAGTTGTAAGATTATTTAAATTGTTTCTCTAGTTCCTGGCATTTCAAATTATCGGCAGTCGACTGTACTTCTTATTGGTTTTTATTAATTTTAGGTATTTTAGTATTTTTTAAATTCAATTAATAAATGCTTTCTTTCCACTTTAAATCTGATTTAGGGTTTTATATCTTGTGGTTTAAGTTCTTTAAATTTTTTTTTGTTAGTTTTTTTTAATGCCTTAAATTTTAAAGTTATAATTAAAAGCCTTCAACTGCTTTTTCCCGTAATTTTTTCTTTTTTTTCGATTCATTTAACATCTGTTTTCTGCGATTAATTTTAATGCTGTTGTTGGGAGCAGAAACTTGAACCATTTGGAAAACAAACCGAACAAAGAAAAAAGTTCACTTTGTTGTTCAAGTTTCTTGAACAAAATTTAGTTTGAAGCCGTTAATTCTATTTTAGATTTTAGTTTTTAGTTTAAACCATGAAAAAGTTCAAAAAGTAATGGCAATTAATAACAGCAATTAGTAGTTAAAATAGTTTTATATCTTTCGCTTTTTTCTACATAGAAACAATAATACATACATATATCAGAGATCTGCAACCGGAACCTTTTTTAATGATCTAAGTAAATCCGTCTTAAATCGAGTTGCGGTGTGATTGGTCATATTGTATGGCGCATATTGTTTGTTCAAGTATGTTTTCTACTCATTAGGGCTTGTGTCTGTAAATTAGAGTATGTAGCATACCCAATCAAGTTGGTATGCGGTGGCTGCTTGATTTGTTTTCTCAATTATTTTTTTCCACATTCGGTAATCGTACTCATACTTCCTTTTAACTACGAAAATAATATGTGTATGTAAGAATTTCCAGTCACAGTGCAGTGTGCAGTTTTAAGTATATACTCACCCATCTCCAGCGTTGTTTTTGGTGCTTTTTAAAATTTTTTGTGCGAAAAATTCTTTGTTTGGTGCGCTGTGCGCTTTTTTCTAATTTTCGGTGGCACCAACTATTCAATTCAATGCAATAATTATATAAAATTTGACATTTTATTTTACAAAATTTGCTGTTTTATAAAAATTTGCTGTTTTGCTATTAAACGATCGAGCCAAGTTAGTTAAATATTACAATGAAAGTAAACACTAAATAGTGAAGTTCGTGTAAATTATAAAATTACCAAATTAATTATTAAATTCTTAAATTTTTCCAAAACGTTTAAATTAAAATATGATTAAGATAAACTTCATTTTCTATTTCTTACAATTATGGCAAATTTCCGTATATATTAATAAATTCAGCATTCAGTATGCTACTTTCAAAATCTGGCAGCCACGATTTCACTGAATGTTAAATAAAAGGTGACGCACATACACAAAAAATAATTTCTCGAGAGTGTTGTTTTTACAAGCTGATTGGGTGAATACTTCATTAATGTATTAAGAAAACGATTAAATACGGAAATAGAATACAACACCGTCGTTTCTTTTACTCTTAAAAAAATACGCAAAAGACTAGAATGATTTGGGCACATGTTTGATGTAAGAAGATTTCGCAAACGAACGACAAGTATAAATATCACGACATCAATTTTTAAGAGTGCTTAAAATACTCGGATGCGAAAATGATTCGATAAACAACTGGTGTACTTATGGTTGCGTTGCACCGGTGCAGATCTCTGACATACATATTATACTACATTCACACATGTTGATTCATATGAATTCATGTTTAACTTTGAAATGTTTTATTCAGTTTTGCCTTTTTGTTTTCTTGTATGATTTTCTTTCTTTTATAACCGTCTATAATTACGTATTTACTTGTTTCTTTAAAATACTTTTTTCTTGTTTTTTATTTCAATATTAAAAAATTTTAATTCATTTTTCGTTTTTTCTTTTTTCAGGTAAGTTTATTACGGGTAGTACCCCCCGAATGGCTGAAAATTTGTTACGTATGTAAATTGTTGTAATTTAAGTTGTTTGTAGTTTTAACTTTTTGCAATTTAAACATATTTTCCATGTTAATTTTATGAAAAATGTTGCTAATTGCAATAAATTTATTTTGTACTTTTTTTCGTGTTTATTTCTTTATGGGAAATTTCCTTTTTGTGTTGGAAACTATTGGCATTTCAGTCAGCATTTTGTATGAGGAAAGTGAAAATATTATATTATTTTTAAAAGAAGTTGTTTATGGGAATGTTACTTGTATATCAATAGCCGTTAATAAAAGAAAAATTTAAGGTTTTATTGTACTTATTTGCAATAAAAGTAAAATATTTAAAACTGCACAAAACTCTTCAGACAATTATTCAACACGATAAAAGTTCAATTGTCTTTCAGTTAAATGTTTAAAATTCTCAATTACTACCAGAACTACTTCTTCATTTTTTTTTTCTTTTAAATTTAAATTTATCACTTTCTATATCACCGTCATTAAGGATATGCTTAATCAAATTATAAATGTCTGGCTGAGTTTTTGTTTTTTTTTTTTTATTATTATTGAGAACCATTCAAAATTTCTTGAATAGTTTGGTGTCAGCAATAAAACTGGCTAGAAGTAAATAAGATAACATTTATCTTATTAAAATCTAATTAGCAAAAAATGTCAGACAGTGAGTCCGTCAGTATCTTGAAAATGCTGCAGCGACTAATTGCAAATGATAATTGAGATATCGGTTAATGATAATAACAATAAAAGCGGAAAAAATGTTTTGCCTAAAGACATCAACATTAAGTAGGTAACAAACTAGAAGACAGCCGGTCAGCCAACAGCCAATAAAAAGAAACGGCAATTTTTTGTTTTTTTTTGTTTCGGATTAAAGGAAAACGCATTGAGCCTAAAGCTTGATTCTTTTTACACCCTACAGCAGTGGCATCTGTTATGTGATCAGCAACAGCTTTACTAAGTAACTGCTTAGTCAGACAAGGCAATTTTAGTTGGACAATTTTATAGAAGCTTTCGGGAAGGGGAATAAGAAGGGAAAAAGAATGGCCGGTACTCAGCAATCCCATATTTTTGTCTCACATATGTACACTCATAGGAAACTCGTCAAAACTGTAATGTATTTTAACATCAATGCAATGCTAAATGTCCTCATTTTTGACCCCATAACACTTTTCATCTCTGTGATGTCAACCATTACATCAGCTGTTCTAATTTTCGTTAGCGGCAGTTATGACCATTATTTTATGGATATGATGGATCATTATTTTATGGATATGATCATCAGAAAAATGACTAAGTGAAGTAAATTTTATGACAAAATATCATCAATACCATGGTACGATATCATCAATTCAGTCGCTTCAATTTACTGGTTTCAAAAATATGTTATATTCTTCCATTTTCAAGAAATCAGTGAGAATTAAAAATGGTCTGCCATCAATATGTGTCGCATCCCAGCGGCGAACATTGCCTACCACATTACTTCTCTTCGATGATGTATGCAACACTTTGTAATCTATGAATGCTAACTTACAAAGTGTATAGCAGTAGTATATGGAGTCTCTAAAATGAATTACGTTCATCTTTTATATCACATTTTTAAGTGCGTATTTTAGTTTTTAGTTGTAAATCAAACGTTCGCCGTCTTTGTCAGACTACGTTGCAAAAATTTTAGTTCAATCATCAGGTAAGAGTGCCTTGAAAACATTATAAAAAAGGTACAAGAAAAATAAAACGTTTAGTGAAAAAATATAAAAATGCAGTAAACATAAAATAGAACAAATTTATTTAATGGAATAATCCCAAAAAAATCGAAGTGCGTAGTACGTCTACGACCTACTTACAAAGTAAGCCAGATTGTATTCGAGCTGCCTACTGCCAACCTACAATGTATGTTAGGAAGTAATGCGCGTTTGTTAGATGAACACCTCACTACCTCGCTTACTTTGGGTGCAGGTGGTAGGCGTTCACTCTACAAATGCGCCAATGTATATTAAAAAGTATACTAGGTTCGTATATGAGATGGTGTGCATTACTGACTTACATCGAGCATCGCTTCTGTAAGCGAAACTTTGTCCACTCTTTTTTATTTAAGTGTTGTCAATATGATGTGTAATATCTCTTTATATTTATACTTATTTGCTTTTGCTTAAACAATAATTCCCCATATTCCATAAGGCGTCATCGTCGTCACATGAAGTCGACATAAACATTTTTTCATTTATTTACTCGTTGTCATAAACAATTAGATGTTGTCGACTACTTATACCTATTGCTTAGGTCTAGGAAATACTGAAGGCAAAGAATACATAATTCCTGTCGAAAGAGAATTTGTAATCCAGTGTTTTTTGGTGTCGTCTTGATGCGACGACAATGACGCCTCTTGGAATATGGAGGAATAACTGTGATTATAAATTTACATCAATATGATGCACTTTCTTCTACTTCTTAAAAATTTATTTAAATCTATAAACCAAGTGTGCCCAGACCCTATGCGCTTGGTGCTGAATTGTTTTTGTAAATGCGCTTAGCTATAGGGCTGTGCTCTTTAATACACAAATACTGCGCTTAGCACTATGTATAAGACGAAGTTGTTTGTGTACACCACAAAAAAAATTCGTCTTGATGATACTCAATATATGACAAAACTCTCTGTTGACTTGTCTTTGAGATTGATGTCAGTTTTTCACATTACTGATGACTATTTACATAATATTGATGTCACAATTCTGAACACTCGCCGTCATCAGTATGAAGATGCTTTTTTCTATGAGTGTATGTGTATGTGCATATACAATGTAAATTGTAAGAAATAAGCGCTAGAGAAAACACAAGAGTTGTCAAAAAAAAGTTTTTGTGTGTGAACATTCAAAAGAAAATATTGACAAAGTTGGGCAATTAAAATCGTCTAGTCTGATCTTTTGCTAAAACTTACTAAAGCATATTAAGTGTTTCGATAATTTTACTGAAAAACTCTGAAACATACGAGCAATCGTTTTATATTTTATTCTTATAAAACCATTTGATTCTTATATTTTGATATATTTTTAAAAGTAGCAACAAGCATCTTATTGGATTTATTACTTTCTTTTGAAGCCGAGCAAAAATATCGTTGAAATAACGAAACTCTAGCTTAATATCGTTTTGGCCTGCACGCCGAAACTAAATTCTAGCCTAATCTAAAATCTAATTTCTGGAAAAGTTATCATCATCATAGAAAGTTATCCATTATTCTAGTATAGAAAAGTTATCGTTAACATTTTATAGCATGTGCACAAGAACACTTAAACTCGAGTTTCGCTCTCTCATTCATGATGATTCGCACGTCAAACATGATTGAATCAACCGGTTTCTCCATACAAAATTATGAGAGTGAAACATCTTGTTTCAGTTTGAAACTACTAGCCACACACGAAGAATTTACTGTCGTCTCTAATTTTTAAACAAATTATCGCTAGTTTATCTGAACGAACTGGCTCTCAAAAAGAAATGTAAACAAAGAAAAAGCAATTTTGAAGTGTGTAAAATCCAGATCAAAATCCATTTACAGTTAGTTTTAAATTTTGCTTTCCTGTAAAAAGCTATCTCTAACTTCTCATCGAAATTATACATTATTTATTTACAATAGTTCTCTATGGAAAAGTTATCTTTGGCAACAGTTTTATATAGAAATAATAGCAGCAACTTCACTTTTCTGTAGGAAAACTTACCTGTCGGAAGCTTTGATGTTCAAAAGTCATCGCTTAACTTAAACTACTTTCGAAAAAATAATGTTTTATTTTAATTTTTTTTTTTTTTTTTTAATAAAAACTCTCTTTTGAAAAGTGTACTTTTGGTTTCTATACTTCTTACATATTCTTCTAAGCACTGAAACTTCCAATAAAATAATACATGCCACAAGGCATAAATTTTTATAAACAACTGCTGCAGCAAAAACAAAAAAACAAAAAACAAAAAGAGAAAAAAGCGTACAGTGACGTTTGCTAATAATGTGGCATGCCCCAAGGAGTCGTCGACGTTATGGTAACAACTGGAAGCCGTTGTAGGCTGTTGTTATATTTTATTAGACCGTCAACATTAGCAGTCATTGCAACAAGCAACGGTGATTGCATGCTAAGAAGAAGGTTGCAACGGCAATAACGTACAATTTCTTTTGCTCTCAACGCCAAGATGCTTTCAAGAAGAGCTGCGTCGGTTAGAAAGGCAGCGGGAGGCAGCAAAACAGCATAAAACTAATTACTTATTAAAACAACTGGCTGTGCGGATAATTACTATATTTTTTCTTGCTGTTTTTGCTATTTTAAGTTTATTTTTTCTTTTTGTTTCTGACTGGTAAAAAAATTTAGTTGTGAAAATGATTTTAATTCGTTTTTCTTCTATTTTGTTTCGGTTTTTTTTTCTTTTGCTTCTCTTAACACCGAAAATACTGCTGCTGCTGCTGCTGCACTCTTTGACAACTCGGAAATGTTATTTGTTGCATTTGATTGAGCACCCAACACTAACGGCAAAATGCACAAAAACAAAAACAACTTGAATAAAAATATAAAAAAAAAAAAATTACAGAAAAATCATTCAACCAACAACTTTATGCGAACAACAACTAATTTAACATTTCCAGCAACAGTAACAACATCAACAACAACTTTAACAACAGAAATAATTGTAATTTGAAGACAGCAATGACCATGTTGGTTGACTATATTGTTGTTGTTGTTGTTATAAGCGGTTTTTATTATAAGATGGTATTTTTGTTGTTGTTGTTGGCATTAATGCTGCATTTAACATAAAGTTGCGAAAACTCATTGTAAATTTATAAGCTCCAAGTGCATCTGTGTATGTATGTACTGTGTGATTGATTGTTTAGCCGCAGGTTGTTTAAGGAATTTGTTCTTAATTGATTTTAAATATGTTTTTGTTTATCTAATTTTATTTACTTAAAATTTAATAAATTACAAGTTATATAAATTGTTATACGACTGCCAAGTAATTTTTTTTTATTCGCTTTATACAAAAACTAACGAAAATTTGCGTCAACTTTTTCTTCGCTCTGTTTTTATTTCCGTTTGCAATTTGACTTTTTCCAGATGAGTTCTACTTCATTTTTTAATATTTTTGGATAAATGTTATTTATATATTTATTCATGTCTATGGATGTAATATCCTTACAGACAGAAATTGCTACAAATTACAAACAATATATATGAGTCTTTAAAGAGCATTCAGAAAGGCAATAATTTTACATTTTACAGTATTTTAATCTAAAGAAAAGTCTATAAATTTATAATCTTTGTTAAATTGATTGCAAATCCTCCTAAATGGAGCAGCATTTGCATAATTAGATCTAAAGTATTTGATATTTTACAACTCGTAGTGTCTAGATGGACGATTAGGAACCGTCAATGCAATATTATTGAGTAGGAACACTGAACAAATGTCACCGTTAATCAAATTTAAAATAAATGATATATTTAACATAGTCCTACGACTTTTCTGAGTTGGCAGTGACTGGTGTACGATGGGAGATCAAGCGGATTCCAATGAAGAGTGCAAAGACAGAAAAGCAAAAATTGCTTCTGCACTGATTCGATGGAGTCAACATGTGTCTTATAAGATGGATCCCAAACTGCAGATATATTCCCAGATGGGTCTGACCAAGGGAGTATACAACGGCTTCGTAACATAAAGGTCTCTAAACTCCTTAGTCCAACGTTTTATGAAACAAAGAATACTACGTGCTTTGTCAACATGTAACGAAATGTGGCTAATAAAGTTAAGCTTAGCATCAAGGAGAACCCCAAGATCCGAGATTGAAAACACTCCTTTTTTTTTGCTGATTTCCCAGAGAATTTAACATAATAACCTCTGTAGAAAGTAATATACCTATTTACACTTGTTAAAATTAAGCTGCATCAAATTTTTACTACACCAGTTATAAAAGCTCTCTAAGTTCTTCTGTAGTAGATTGTGATCAGAATATTTGTCAATACTTAAAAAGATCTTTACGTCGTCTGCGTACATTAAGACATTGAAAAATTTAATAACTTTAGGGAGATCATTAATAAATAAAGTAAAGAGTAGAGGTCTAAGATGACTTTCGTGGGGCATACCCGAAGTAACGTCCACAAATTTTGAAAAAATGTTTTTGATTCGAACACATTGCTTACGATTTGATAAATAAGAATCAATCCACTTTAAGCATTGGTTTGAAAATCCCATTAGATTCAGTTTCGTTATGGATAACTCTATTTATCCATGATATAACGAAAATCCATGATAGAAAAGTAATCGTAAATTCTGCTTCGAAAAAAAAATATAAAAAAATATCGATACCAATAAAAAGCTTGTTTTCCATGTTCCCAGCTATCTATATGTCCACATTTCATAAATGAAAAAGCTTATTTTTTGTGTTTTGACGGATATTATCAGAGCATTTTTCTTTTTAAATTTTAAACAATTTATTTAGATTGTTGGGATATAAAGTTGAATGTTTGAGAATATCTTTCAAAAATTTCCAAAGTCTACTTATGATTAGGGTAGCTTCTATGAAATGTCGACATATAGATAGCTGGGAAACATAGAAAACAAGCTATTTATAATTTTTTATTGGTAATAAAAATAAAAACTCAATTGTTTAAAAAAAGCGATATCTTTACTTTATTTAATTTTCCGCTTATCGATAACTTATTTTGCAGAATATTAAAACTGTCGATAAAATTGAATATCCTGTAGAAAAATTATAAATAACAAGTTTATAGCAAGGTTTTGCCTCAATTCATCTGTTTATGTATATTTGAAATATGTATTTAGGAATGTAATTATATATGTATATACTATTTCGAAAAAGTGGTAATTTTGAAATCGATAAATTGTTTTGTAGAAAAGTAGTCGTCGATAACTTTTCTATAGAAACTCAAAGTTAACGGAAGCTTTCACCCTATAAAATAAAGTTAGTAACATGAGTGGAAAAATTAAGTTACCGATAATTTTAAAAGTAGTTATCGATAACTTCTATAGAAATTCAAAGTTATCGGAAGCTTTCACCCTGTAAAATAAACTTATTAACATGATTGGAAAAATTAAGCTAGCGATAATTTGTACGAAAATGCAATATTAAAGCTGTCCTGTTCAAAAGAAATATATCGTTGTATATATATAATCTCAATTTTATAGCAGAAGGAAAAGCAGATGGAAACAAGTAATTTTTTTGTTTAATTGCTTGTAAAAATCGAATTTTATGAAATTAAATAATTAAGTTTTTGTGACGTTGTATATTTATGTGAAACGTAAAAGAAGCCCTAAAAGAGATTGATTTAGGGAAAATGTGAGTTAGTACCTTTCTACATGAGGCTAACAATATAAATTTATAATATTTCGATAGAAAAGTTATCGGTAAATTTTCTTTGGAAAAGAAAACATTAACTTTTTTTCGTAGAAAACGAAAAAAGGTTAATTTTACTTTTCTATAGAAAACTAAAGTGTAACCTCGATAATCACAACCAAATTCTTAACATTGGCGAATCGCCGTTTACTGCAATCTAGTCAAAATGCAAAACCCTCAATTAAGGCTATTTCACAGCAAACGTTTTATTTTGGATTTTTACTATTTTAGAGAACACTTTTGATTGTTTTGTAATCGATTACTTTATCGTTCATAAGAAATGATATCGGAAATGTTACTTTTCCATAGTAAAATATATTATAAATTTTTTATGTAAAATAATAATTGAAGTTTTGATTTTCCTCGAAAATCATTGTCATAAAAAGTAAGTTTATGTTTTTATTCTTTGAACTGCCTTGACTTTCAGGCGCATATGCAGATGTTTTCAACATGTTATTAATTTTTTACAAGATTTTTCCTCCGCTTCCATGCGTTTGTTGGTGAATAACAACCCATAAAAAACGAAATGGCCAAGAAGTAGAAAAACTGCAGCAGCAGGAGTAAAAAAGGTGTTGCTTGACAAGGTGACACCCAAAGTGAAGTGAACGGTCATATCGGCGGCGTTGGCGCATTAATGTAACAAGTCTGTGTCCATTGTCAGTTCGGTTGTTGTACATAACGTACCATTGTATTTAATCACCAACTAGACAACAGCAGAAAACTCCCAGTATTTTTCTACATATTTTTCAATTTTTTTTTCTTACAGCAAATTTATAACTTGCAAATTTTTTTTCCTCCAGTCTGTAATTCATTCATTTAACCAGTCAGATGTTTGGTTTTTTCATTCATACATTTGTTTCTGCATTTTTTGTGTTTTCTTGTCTAATAACCACAAAACAGTTAATAAATTTATAAGATTAAAGCCACCTCAAACAAAAAAGCTGTCTAAAATTTATTCCATTTTTTCTGCTTTATGTATTTTATGACAAATTTGCTGTCCACTTTACATTTATGTGGACTGTCGTTTAAAGTTTTTTTAACGAAGGATGACTGAAAAGGTTTTAAGCAGAGTTCATCAGATTGGCTTAAATAAAACCGATTGATAGAAATTCTTCAAGTTGCTTGAAACAACTAAACGTGATGTTTGTACAAAACGTCAAGTTTAGTTATGCCTATCGCTTTTTTTTTATGTAGACATATGTAGATGGCTGTTGTAGCCTTGGTTACTCTAGCCTGTATATTCTCTTTCCATGATAGTTTGCCGTCTAGAATGGCGCCTAAGTAATTTGCCTTATCCGATGGGATAAGTGTGGTGCTGTGAAATGTGGCGTTTTATACTTTTTACTTCCCCGTTACGGCTCAAAATGTTGTATCCTTCTTTTAATCAGTTAGGGAATAGATAAGTTTACAGGAGATGTGGAGAAATGTTGGGTTTACAGTAATATTATAAGTCGGTCATACATTCGGCTTTTCTAAGGCACCTCTGGTGCTAGTTATGTGAGCCCCCTTAAGGCGGCCATTTAGAGGGTAGAAATGTATATTCAGCAAAAATATAGAGTGCGAAATATTAGTGAAGGTGTTGGTATTACATTTTACGCCCCTAAAAGCGACTCAGGGACATTTATGAAGCTTTTGGTAGGGTTTCTGCTGCTTTGCCCTACTCGTTATCCCAACGTGAAGCCATCTACCACATCTTGCCGTCCTAATTTTTTCGCTCATGCTTTTTTTTTTTTACCAAACCCCACAAAATAAGAGGTTCTAGCAAATCCAAAAATCGAGCACTAATTCACCGCTAATGTTCATATATTATTTCCCACCAATGCAATTTAAAAAATTACTTGTTGCTACCTCGTAGCTGTATGATTTAAAACAGTTTTTCTTAGCGCTTTACGATGAATAAATTAAATTGAAAATTTTAATAGTGTTTGACTGCCTGCTGTTCATTGATTTTTTTATGATCTCTTATTTTTCTGCAAACAGTTGAAACGCGTTTAGTTTCGATTGAATCCGATCAAATTAAATTGAATTGATAACATATGTAAATTATTATTTAAGACATAAACTTAACTCGTCGTAAATTTACATGCTTTCTATTTGTTTTTTCTCATTTGTTTTTCTTTTAACTAAATTAATTGTTAACAATAATAATTACGAACGGAAGCGTTCGATATTTCAATATGAATTTATTTCTTTAATGGCGTTTCGCGCAGATTTATTACTTTGTTGTTGGATGGGAGAAAAATGTTTTAAATAAAAAAATAATAATAAAGTTGGCGATTAATTTTCTAGAGAAGAGTAAAGTAAAGTTATCTCTAACTTGTTTTAAAGAAAAGTAAAATTCATAGCTAATTCTTTTTACAAAATACATCTACCGATAACTTCTCTGTGAGAAAGTGTCACAATTTTTCCTTTAGAAAAAATTTGCAAGATAATGTAAGCAAAGACAGCCTACATTAGATTTAAGTAAAACTTCTCGATAATTTTTTCCCGAATTAAAGTTATCGATGATTTTTCTGTAGTAAAATAAGTATTCAGAATATGTTTACAGAATATAAAGTTATCGATTACATTTTCTTTAGAAAAAAATTTGCAAAGTAATGTAAGCAAAGCCAGCCTATATTTGATTTAAGTAATATTTGCCGATATTTCTTTTAACAAAAGTAAATCTACCGATAACTTTTCTATGGGAAAATAAGAATTCACAATTTGTCTACAGAATACAAAGCTATCGATTATTTTTTCTTTAGAAAAAATTAGCACGGTAATGTAAGCAAAGGCAGCCTACATTATATGTAGGTTAAACTTCTGCATAATTTTTTTCAAAAGTGAAGTTATCGATAATTTTTCTGTAGTAAAATAAGTATTCAATATTTGTTTACAGAATATAAAACTATCGATTACTTTTTCTGAAGAAAAAAATTATCAAGGTAATGTAAGCAAAACCTGTCTATATTAGATTTAAGTAAAACTTGCCGATATTTCTTTTAACAAAAGTAAACTTACCGATAACTTTTTATGGGAAAATAAGAATTCACAATTTGTCTACAGAATACAAAGTTATCGGTTATATATTGTTTTTTTTCTTTTCGAAAAAATTAGCAAGGTAATGTAAGCAAAGCCGCCTACATTAGATTTAAGTAACTTTACCAAAGTAAAGTAGTACGATAATTTTTCTGTAGTAAAATAAGTATTCCAAATTTGTCTACGTTATCGATTACTTTTTCCTAAGAAAAAAATTTTGCAAGGTAATGTAAGCAAATCCAGCCTATACGAGAAAACATGTCGATATAAAGTTATCGATTATTTCTTTAGAACAAAATTAGCAAAGCCAGCCTATATTAGATTTAGGTAAAACATGTCGATATTTTTTCTAACAAAACTAAAATTGGCGATAACTTTTCTATGGGAAAATAAGTATTCACAATTTGTCTACAGAATATAAAGTTATCGATTATTTCTTTAGAACAAAATTAACAAGATAACGTAAGCAAAGCCAGTCTACATTAGATTTAAGTAAAACTTTTCGATAATTCTTTTTGTCAAAGTAAAGTTATCGATAATTTTTCAGTATTGGAATAAGTATCTAAAATTTGTCTACAGGAATACAAAGTTATCGACTACTAATTTTTCTTTTAAGAAAAAAATTAACAAGGTAGTGTAAGCTAAGCTCCGTATTTTACTTTTTTTGTATAAAAATAAAGTAATCGGTACAACAGAAGAGATAAGTTTTCTATTCTATTTTCACAGTAAAGTCAACTCAGCATTGCCAGAATAGAGATTTTACCTTACCTTCACGAAGCCAATTTAGAAAAAAAAAAACGAACTGCCGGTTAGGAACCCGTTTGTCATAATCGGTGAGCGTTTTTGCAGTGGAACATGCATCTGAACTATAAACGGTCGTTTGCTTTAGTACGAAAATTTAAGTTGCCGTATTGCTTCTGAGGAAGTTGGGGGATTTTGACGTCTCCTGAAGCCGCCTTTGGAAATTCCCTAACAACTTGGAACCGGATTTTCATATTCGGTACGCGTTTTGGCGTTTGATTTAGTGCGAAAATTGATGTTGCCATATTTTTTCGGGGATGTAGGGGGTTTTGGCGGTTCCTGAAGCCGATTGTGGGAATTTCAGAAAAAAAAAAAAACTCGGAACGCGTTATATGAATAATTATCTGGTTATATGGATAATTAGTTTGATATAGAGGAGGAACAGTATTTTTTCTATAGAAATGTAGTTTTAAATACGCAATATTTTTCTTGAATAATAATATTCATTTGTTTATTAATAAATATTTACTTTTATCAAATGGCTAATCAATTTTACGGTCGTAATAAAACATATGTGTATAAATACATACGAGTAAGTATAATAATATTAATTGCATTTGCATTCATACAGACTTTCTACTTTTTCTCTGTACAATATCATGCATTACAATTGAAAAATTACAATTATTTGCAATTATTAAAATATATTTTTTGTTTTTGTTTTCAAAACGAAATTGTTTTGTTCAGTTTTTGCCCCCCAACAATAAATAAGTCCGATATTGATTTTCAAAAGATTGTCCACTTTTTTATTTTTATTCAATTTTGACGAAACGAAAGTCATAATTTTTTTTCTTACAACAAAAAAAATTTTTTTTTTTTGATACATAATTATGATTACATTTAAGACAATTATGTATTGTTCGAATAAAAAATAAAGTTACAAAATTTTCCAAATTTTTAATTAATCATGGGATTTCGAAAATTGAAAATTAATTTAATTTTTAACGTACACCACGACTATGAAGAAAAAAAAAATGTTAAGAAAGAGAAGGGAAAGTTAAAAAAAAAAAATTTTAAGACAATTTGTCATTAAAAGATTTGAGGTCTTTGTTCAAATATTTTTGAACGTAAATGTGCATCAAATTGTGATAAACGCTCTTATGAGTGGAACTTTAATTTCCGGTTAACATGGAGGTTATGGAAGTCAAAAATTGTTTTAAGTAAATTAAAATTAAAAAAAATGAAAGCGCAACGATTTCTTTATGTCTGGCGTAACAATGGACTCTTAATTATATCTGATACTCGTACTTTTTTTGTTCGTTTGCTTAATGCACTCTTAATTGAACGTAAAATACCAAATGACTGAAGGTTTTTCTTCATTTTTGGAAACCGCTTTTATTGCATCATTTAAGCTAAAAACGCACTGAGGTCAAAAATATTCCCAAAGAAGGAAGGAAGTCGAACGGTGTCAAATTACATGATGCTGACGATCAATTAATATCGTTCGGACCATTGAATTTCTCAAGCTAAAAAGTAATTTTTTTTTATTGACTTTGTGGCAAGTGGCACCATCCTATCGAAATAATATTTCGTCCTTAATTTATTGTCACCACAAAACCTTGACGAAACGAACATAAAACATAGAAAGGGTAGAATAATGGTAACATTTTTTTTTAGAAAAAAAAACGCCTTTAACATATAACCATATAACCCTTTATTTAATTATTATTTTTTTTACATTTTGGTTTCAGTTTTTCGGATTTCAAGAAAAATCATTATTAGGCACTATCTATTTCAAGTTCAAGACCTTCAGCAGCTAGAAAGAACCAAAATTTCTCGATGTCGTTCCATGGATTTTTTGATAGCTTTTGGCATGAGAAAATAAAAGTCACTCTAGGACCTATCAAAAAAATTATTTAAATTTCAAGTCAATTTCTTTAATAAATAATTAAATTTGATAAAAAATAAAGTTAACCATGGAAAGATAATATTTGAAAACACATATCAGTCAGCCGATTTTTTTTTTATTTTCTAATAAGAAACCCCTTGAAAATAAAAGTTGAGCGAAAGGCAAAAAATGTAAATTTGGGCGTCTCGAAAATGATTTTTGTTTTTTTATATCGCTCCTTTATTGCAACATAGTCATAACCCAAAAAAGCTTGTTTCGATAAAAGCACATTTCAAATTTTTAGCTTCCATACAAGTCTTAGAAATTTTTTATTTTTAGAAAATATATCCTAACTGCGGGTCTCCATTAGCCAATAACATGGTATGTGGACCGCTCATGTCCATGTTTCGTTATTGTTCTGACATCGATGCTCGAGCATGTGGTTGAGCATCGATGTTCGCCATGAAGTTGGCCATCACGAATAAAAATACACAAAATGACGGCGAACTGAACACTTTGATAAGGTAAATCCGAACATACGTATTCGCCACATAAAAGAACATGAACTTATTTTTACATTCGCTCTGCCGACGCTATGTTCAAGTCGATGGCACGTGAAGACGAAGCAGTTTAAAAGTAATTTGCATAAATTTTTGTTATAATATTAAAGGTAGTACTGCTTACAATTCTGTATTGTTATCTCGTAAAGCTCATTTTTTGAGATATGACTATGTTGCAATAAAGAAGCGATATGTCGTAGTAGAACTTTCTTTTTCTCATGCCAAAAGTTATCGAAAAATCGATGGCACAATATTAATTGCTAAATCAACCCACCCTTCATGCACATCTTCCGTTTCGTATACATACAGAAACCTTCGTACAGATTCGTACTCTTATTTTTGTTTTTTGTGCAAAATCTCACGTTCATTTAACTATCTGTGTTAAAAAAAAATGTAACAGTTCATACGCGCTCATAAAATATTTTTGCTCTCATAATTTGCATTTAAAATTTGATATTCTATTTTTATCGCAGTTTTCTTGAGTAAAAAAATTACATAAAATTCTACAGAAGAAAAAATCATGGAAGAAGCTAAAATAAGAATATATGTATGTACGTTCATATATAGTTTAAATATTTTTAGCTTTTGATAAGTTCTTTACACTCTCATGACACAGTCACTCAATTTAATGTGCCAAACACAACCGACCACATAATAAAGAGACAGTACTGCCGTCGTTGCTGTTGCTGCTTGGTGCTTTTAGCACACCAGCACTTTCAATAGGTGTTGTAGTTTTTGATGCTGCAAGTAGTTACAACCTGCGTTGCCCTTGTGGTACGAAAATTGCTTCTTTTTTTTTTAATTTTGTAGCATTTTTACTAAATTCGCCATACTTTTTCCCCTCTTTTCAGATATGGAAATTTTTATTTGGAATTATTTTAATTGCCTTGGTTTTAAAAGTTCTTGTCTCAAAAATCTCTTATACAAGGTGTCTCAAAAGAAATTTTTTTATTTAGTGAATTTGTCAATTTTCAATTTAGAAATTTTGATTAAATATGCACATCCATTAAACTTGCACATTTTTACGTAGCACGCGTTCATCGTCCAAAGCTCATCCATTTGTAGCCGATTGCCCGGGGAATCGTATTACGCATTACAGAGAAAATTCCTTTTTCAGCCGCACGCTTCGCCTGTGCAATAAGTTGCCTGCAGACGTGTTTCCTGTCTGTTATAACGTTGGAAGGTTCAAGTCAAATGTTCACAAATAGTACTCCCTCTTTCCTCCTCCTCACAACCTATTTTGCATATGTTGGGGTCATCCCCAGAGTACTGGTCCAAGATAAAAATAAAAAAAATAGAAAATTTTGCAATATTTTTTTCGCGATTGCTTTTACGCGAATTTTTTTCGGGTTTTTTTGATTTTTTGCTTCGTGTCTGAAATCAATAAATAAATAAAAAATTTCGCAAATTAATTATTTTGCGCATTTTATTTGCCGCGTTTTTATAATATTGTATTGATTATATGCGAAAAAAAAATAGATTTGTGGAGAAAAAAATAAGAATATCATGTAATCTTGTGTTTATTCAACCGAGTTGAATTGATTTAGATTTAAAAATTAGGCCAAAAGTATAAAAACACCAATTTTTTTTTTACTTAAGCGTACAAATTTTAAATGGCAAATACGAGGGCTAACTTTGAAAAACGGCTGATGCCATTGAATTCAGCGTATCCGAGTTAGCTTTACCAGCAGGGTGCCCAGCTTAATCCGAAAAAGTGTCACATTCGAGTACAGTGCTATTAAAATACTTTTTGGGGATTTATTTCTTAAAAATAATATCGTCTAAATGTAGACCCTCGAGTTCTCGGCACTCAATTTAATCGAACAGTAAAAATACTTATGACGCCTTGGCAAGTGTATTCAGGGATAGCTGCCACATCGTCATGAATATTTTCTTTCAAACGCGCCAGTGAACTCGATTTATAGGCACAAACTTTAGTTTTAAAACAAACCCATAAGAAAAAGTTTCTACTGCGTGGAGGCCAAGTTATGTCACCTCTCCGGGAGATCAATTTACCTGAGAACATTTCACGAAAACGTCGAAGAGACATATTGGACGTGTGTGAAGTTGCTCCGTCTTATTGGAACCATAATCTTTGGTTATCATCAGGAAAGTTTAGCAGTTCAGGAAGTTGTCTAACATCACCACATAACTCTCTGAATTGAAAAAACAACGATTTTGTCGCCAAAAAAGTAAGAGCCTATAATTCCTCGCGCCGATATCGTATCCCATACGGTCACTTTATTGATTTGGAGAATCAGCATTTTTGTAAAACTTTCGCATGCACAACTCTCGTTTTGATTCCGAGAAACGCTCCATAGCGACTGAATTTCTAGCTAGGCTACGGATTGACATAACATCCACGCCTCTCGAAATAAATCTAAAATTTCTTTTGAGACATCTTGTATATACAGCAATTGACAACTAATTAGAAATGTTTTTTTTTTATTTAGTCTGTAATATACAAAATCGTCCGTAAAAATTTTATTATATTGTCTTCCAAATACTTTTTTATGTCGTTTATTACTATGTTTCATTTTAAAATTATTTTACTTTCCTTATTAATTATTTTTATAAGCGTTATTTTTTTTTTTACAAATTTACAGGCTTTTTTTCTATAAATGCCCTTTTTTCACAAATACCCTTTTCACATCTCTTATTTCCCATTTCAAGGGCAACACTGTTTGCAACAACTTACACTTGTTTCTCAAGCCCAGATAAACCCTGTAGTTGTTGTGTTTTGTTGGTTTGTTTGCTGTTGCTGTGTGACGCAATTTCATCAGCAGCAAGCACTTCATTCGATTTAATTTTTATAGCATTTTTGTTTTGTTTACGAGTAATAAAGTATGTTTGTTTGTATATTTGTCATATGCATAAATTCTTTTTTAATCTTTTCATACGTGTTTATGTTGTAACTTGATTTTCGTTTGCACTCTTAACAAAAGTCTTATGGCCTCTGTGTGGTTTTAGCATTTTTGCTTCCTTATTACTATGGGCTATTTATTTAGATTTTCTTGGCAGATCTCTAAAGTAGTGAATTTTTTAATTACTCGAAAACTAATCGGTTAATAATGCATTTACATACATAAGTGAATACAGTTCGGGGAAGTCCCATCGTAGTAGATTTTTGTTTTTGTACATCGGGCTTTAGTCCTTTCTTAGGTTTTCTTAAGTAGGATATTTTACAACACAAATTTGCTGTGATCAATAATTTTTGATTGACAAGAAAAATAATAGTTGTTTCGTAGTCGCTATACTACTCATAAGCACCCATTTTCAGATTTGAGCTCGAGCCATCACTTTAACTACTCAGCCCCTTAAGCATAGATTTTTTTCTGATTATTCTCCTGATGGATGTATATATTGGTACGTTCTTGTCTTAATAATGATATTGCGGATTCTTAAATTGCAAATGAAATAATGATTCACACACGTGACCGTTACACATTCCTAAAATACTTCACAACATTATTTACACTTAATACCACTGTGTGGTAAAATACTACACTTGTTGACTTTTCTAACTTATGACTGACTGTTTTACACAACTTTTTAAATTAAGTTCTGCTTCTGCCGAACATCTGCATACTTCTTTATTACTTTTTACTTCGTTTGCGAGGCTTCTAGTTAACAAAAATTGCAGACTTGAATGTACGAGAACGAATATAATTGCTACGCAAATACAGACACATACTTGCGAAACAATAAGAACGCATAAACTACAAAAAATTCATTGGTGGTTGATTTACTTGGCATTTTGCCTTATTTACATCATGTGTGTTTAATTGTTTGTGTATTATGTTTTCAGTCTTATGTTGTTTGTGTGGATGTCCGTGAACATTTGTAACAAGAAGCTCAACGGCCGCACAATAGGTTAGAAATGATACAAATTCGTAACAATATTATTACGAATTTCTAATTATATGAAAATGTTCGCTACGTAGCGTGCCCGGTTTTCATTGCGAGCAAGATTCGAGTTCGCATTGTACCTACTTAATGATTAATGGAGAATATTTAAAATAATCAGCATCATACAATGCAAACACTCACAAACCTCAATCCTATGCATGAGTTGGTGGAATTAAACTTTTTTGTAGCAACAATACTGTCAGTATCTACCAACGTGGGACGACATACTACATACGTAGAACAATTATACAGAAACAATTAATAGAAAAAATTATGTAATAATAATGTTGGTGAAGTTAAAACCCCTAAAACATTTTCACACCACTTACGAACTGAAGCAGTCAACAATTCCATATGAAAATCACTATACACTTCATTTATTCATTATCGAAATGATCATATGAAAGGATAATTTGACATAAAAATTTTTTCATTCTAATTATAATTTTTAAGAATCTCAACTTTTAATTTTCTGATTAAGCTCATTATGTTGCCGTTTCTCGTCTCTACGTTACTTCTTTTATTCATTAAACTTAATTTTTATTATAAAATTCCGGCTACTAAACTGTCAACTTTATTATGCACAATGTTTAAAAAAAATTAAAGACGAGAATTTTTAAACCCCTTTTAACTCAAAAACAGTAAAAGATAATGAATTGCAATTTTGTCAGACTGTGTTATGATCGCTAACATAAAAACATACCATAAGCAAACCAAAGATTCCATAAAATGATCTTGGCTTGACCCGTACATTCATATGAGCTTATAGTATCAATAAAACAAGACAATCTGTCAAAATTTAAGCTCACTAGCCTTCACGGTTTCTGAGGTAAAGTTTCCGTTTGGGATTGCTTAAATTGTCCCAAAGGTAACTGTTATTCTTGTTAGAAAAAATTAAAAGTTACATCTATTACGCAAAATTCAGTCATAATATAAATGTTTCCCGCCTTTTAATGATATACAGCTATTGACAACTAATTAGAAACGCTTTTTTTTTTAATTTAAGACAAAGTCAGAAATACTTATACAAAATGATTTGAAAATTTACCATAATGTTTTATTCCAAACGCTTGCATTTTGTTTACTACTATGTTTCGTCCTTATATTATCTTACTTTCAATTACCGTTTTTTTTTTCACATATTTATAGTATAGTTTAAAAAAAAGTGCGACATATAATTAGAAACGACATATAATTAGAATCATATCAGATTTGATGTGAAAGGTAATAGCTAGAAAAATAACATAAATTTTTTTTAATTCAACATACTTAAATATAATAGTGTATTACTATTAAGATTTGCAATGAAAATATGTAAGACCTGCACTCCTGGAGGAAGCAGCTCCATTTTTGAACTGTAATGTCGTATAGAAAAATATCAGAGCAGCTAAAATGTTAAAAATATAGCTTTAACGCATGTATAAAATCATGACACATAACGAACGTTCCACGACAGAAACGGCCCAGGAAAAAATCGGAATGTACAGACCGCAGGATAACGCCAAACTCTAAAGCCGGTCCAAATAAATATAGTTGCATGTTCTACGGCAAAATTGCTCAAATTCCCAAAACCTGCTTCGTGAATCGCCAAAATTACCTCACGTTCCCGGAAACAATACGGCAACTCCAATTTTCGCACTAAAATAGCAAGTCTATATATACAGTTTTATATATATACAGTTTTATATACATATCGTTTCTTCATTGCAAACATAGTCATAACTAAAAAAAGCTTGTTTCGAGAAAAACACATTTCAAATTTTTATTTTCTCTTGTATGGTGTTTATGGGACACGAATGAGTTACGCGTCTAATAAATTTGTATGAAATACACTCAAAATATTGTGTATATTTCATACAAATTTTCTAGACATATCGCTCATTCGGGTCCCATAAACACCGCATTAGAAAATTTTTTTAGAAAATATCCTAAAGGATTTAGTTTACACCTAATTTGAATAAAAGGTAGTACTGTTCTGCATTGTTAACTCGCAAATATCTTTTTTGAGTTATGACTATGTTGCAATAAAGGGGCGATATATAATAATCCGTCATATGGCACGGGTTTCAAGTGTTGCAAACATACAACAAACAAACATACAAGTGAATCTAATATAATCGTGTTAAAGACGTCTGCTTGAAATTTGCGAAAAATTCAATATCCATGAGGACAATTTCACTTCTTTTGGCTGAAGTCCGGCAGACTTTTTTGAGCAAAATTCAGAGAAAGCATCGCGTTGAATTTGCTTAGTCCCACTTGACTTGGCCAGCCATTCAGTGGAAATATGTGCTTTGGAGCGACGAAACGACGATTAATCGCCTTGGTTTAAATTGTAAAAAAGAATTATAAGAAGTCCCATCAAATCGAAAATTTAGTCCTCGCTATCTTTCACGTCTAGTGCATGCATGGCGGAGGATCAATTATGGTGCGGGCATGTTTTTTCTGGAACGATGTTGCGCCAATCAACAAAATTTACGGAATTTTATATAAAGGAAAATTAATCGACATACTTAAGAATGTGATGCTGCCATGGGCTGAATATAATTTGTCTGTTAGCTGGAAATTTCAACAAGACAACAGTAATCCAATCAATGTTTTAAACTGGCCATCTTCAAATCCTGACCTAAACCTCATCGAACATCTACAAGGAAGTGTGCAAAAAGCAGTGAGCATTAAAAATGTTGCAAACATGGAGACTCTTTTCGAAAAAGTGCAGCGTTGTCGTAACCTTATAACATCAATGAGCAGGCGATTTGATGCGATGATAAAGCAAAAAGGGTTTGTCACAAAATATTAACAATAAATAAGAATACAAACATACATAATACCATCGTTTTTAATTAGGTGTCGCAGTCAATATTTGAAAAATTATCAGCCTGGCCCACGATATCCATCTATATCGCTCGCATGTGTTTTCAACGACAATCAGCTGATTTCCGCCCCACTCGAAATTTTTAGCATGACAAGTCGTTTGCCAATGAATGCGAGTTAAATGTAATCATCATCATATAAATTTCCACCCCACTAACAAATATCGTGCGAGCTCAAATATTAAAACAAAACTTATTTTTTGACAACTGTTTTCTTTTACGTTTCGTTATTTGTAGCAAGTGCAACTGGCATAGAATTTG
The DNA here is from genome assembly GCA_914767995.1 of Thecocarcelia acutangulata. Taxonomy (NCBI): domain Eukaryota; kingdom Metazoa; phylum Arthropoda; class Insecta; order Diptera; family Tachinidae; genus Thecocarcelia; species Thecocarcelia acutangulata. Next base: position 28,320,249 of record OU612094.1, on the reverse strand, counting down.
TATTTTTACTGGTTTATTTTACATGTTTTAACGATTTTATTTTAAATTTAGCGCTTAATTTGTGGAATAGTTAGTTGGTGTGGCAATATAGTCATTTGACAATGAGCAATTCGATTACGTTAGTAATGTAAAACCTGGCGATGAGTGACTTGTTGCTGTCTCGCTTAAATTATCGATCGAGACCGTGGGCCAGGCGGTTATTATTTTTATTTATTTTTTTTTTTTATCGAAAATGTTACTAATAATTTCAATTGAATAAACAATATGAAAAATACAAAACGTTTCTAATTAGTTGTCAATAGCTGTAAATACATACATATTTACATACAATTACACGTACATGTTTACAAAACTGCTGATGTGCCTAATCACTTTCTCATCAATTTTAAATATTACTCTTGTTTGATTATTGGTTTAACATTTTCATATTTTATATCAAACACTTAAAGACGGGCTGGGCTTGTCATAATCATAATATGGCATTATTTAAATAAAAAAAAAGTTAATTGTTATCATTTGTTTGGTTAGAAAACCAGACGTGAGGAGTTATTAAAGAGAAAAGTGCTGCTAGGTACTAATTTTTTCTAATTAAATTTGTTTGCTACATATTCTTTTTAGCTTTAATAGCTTATATTTATTTTTTTTTTTTAGCAATTATATACCCGTATTTACCTTAACTATTTATTTCAAGTTGAAGACTCCTTATTTTCCTAACACACTAACCTTTTTATTACCAACAATTTTTTTACTTTTTTCATATCTGACAAATTCTAGAAACAAAACATTTTCAGTTTCATATGTAGCTCAACAAAATGTTTCTGATACATTTATAATACAATTTAACGGTTATTGAACTTTGTTTAAAAAGAAACCATTCTAAACAAAGTGACTCATTTCTTAACATCGACAAGTATTTTTTACTGCATAAAAATGTTTATAATAAAACCATTTATTCTCTTGGAAACATGTTGCTGGCATAAAACGAACTGCAATTGAAAGATGATGTATAAACAAACAGCTGTTACAATGTTACACACTTGAAAAAATAACAACAAAATTACCGTTAATTCTTACAACTTCTCTCAATACACATAACACATATAATAACAAACACTTTCACATAATGGATTTTGTTTTGAGAAAGAGCATGATTTGTTTGTGATTTAAACAAAAGAGTGAGAGACTGTGTAATTTTTGTTACACTCTTGAACTATTTATTTCTGCTATACATTTTCTTAAAATTTGTGTATGTTGCTTTTACTGGTTTTTACTCTAAACATTTTGCTTTTCCCAACTGTTTGCAATTTGTTTTAAATGTTTGCTTTTTTATTTATTCTCCAATTTGCCCAACCAACCAACCATCCAACCAACCCATTTCATGGCCCCCTGTAAGTGAGCGTGTGTGTACAAATGTGTATGTGTGTTAGCTTTTATTTGCATGTAGTTTTTGTTTTTCGTATGCTTTTGCTGGATCGATAATATAAAATGTTTTCCACTTTTCCAAAAACAGTTCAGTCTTTAAATTTAACTTGCTACGTACACACTATAAACAGACGTGTTGTTTTAAACGTAATTTTAAAACTTCAACTAAGAAAATTTATAACAGAAAAAATTTTAACCAAAAAAGAAACAAAAAAAGTGTTCTTCCATTTAAATTAAGAAAAATACCTACAAATATATTTTTATTTAACAAAACGAAAGCTTTTAACAAAATCTTTTAGAAAAAGGACTGTTTTATTACAGAAATTATTAATTTTAAATAAAAAAATAAGAGAAATAAATATCTTTGTGAGTTTAAAGAAACAAATGGACTTTATTAATAAGAAAAATAAACTGTGAAATATTTTTTTTAAATCAAATGGAAATTATTTAAAAAAGTCTAATATATACACGTAAATACTATAAAAAAATACTTTGTGTGGGTATTGCATAAATGGATATATTGTTTTCCTAGCATCCTTTTGCCACAGAATAGAATAATCCTTGATAACTCAATTTTCATCCAAAAACTCTCAGGAGAGAACAACATAAAAAAAAGTTGCTTGTGAATTTGTACAAATGGAATTTGACACAGTATATATGTACATATTATGTGCATGTGTGCTTTATATACACACATATGTATATACATGTTTTATAAATAAAAAACTACTTTTGGGAGCATTTTGCGTTAAACTGCACCTTTTATATTGTTGTCCTAACCCAACATAAAAACTGTTCAAACCCAATGTTCATTATGTTTTCTTAAAAGAGTAAATATACGCAAACAACAAAATAAATGAGATAAATGTCCTTTTTGCAGCATAAATATCGATTTTTCTCTTTAAATCAAAAGTTTGCCGAAATTTGTGCTTAGTGAAATATCAATAAGCAAAAAAAAAATATTTCACAGTTTTAGTTTTCTGTTTTAAGGACAAACATTTTGCTAATTGTTTTTTTTTTATCGAATTCTATTCTATTTTGTTCTGGTTTTTTTTTGTATTGAAATTAATATTCAGAGATTTTTAAGTTTCTGAGGAATTGTGTCCTAGTAAAATTTCTATACTCCCACATAAATATCCAATTACATCCACATACATACAAGAAAATGGCCGCCTATGCTGCATTCAAACATGTTGAACTTTACAATGTGGGCAAAACCAAAAAACGGTAAGTTTTGTTAAGGATTGGAAATAATTTGAGAAATAATCCTAATTTATACAGTGCTGGTCAGCTATTTAGGGACAACTATTGCTTGTACACTGACTGGACTTTTTTAAACTATTCAAAAGCTTTATGTAAAAATTTAAATACATAATAAATTCATCAACAAACATGACACTTATTTGTGAAATAAAATAACAGAAATTCAGTTGTGCTGTGCAAAAAATAAAATAGTTTACTTCCCTGTATGGACATATACAGTGCTGTACAATTCAGTGGAAACTTTTTTTAAAAAATTATTTCTGTACTGTTAGAAATCGAAAACTTAAAATTTTCCCTAAATAAAACATACAAATATTATATAAGTTTACTTTATAGATTCTTTTTGATATATTAACAATAAATAAATAATATAAAACTTTTGCACTATAATTTTCGAAATTTGTTAGAAAATTATAGTGCAAAAGTTAAAGTGTTTAAGTTTGTGGGGTATTGGCAAAACAATGGAAACTAACTAACTGATTAGAGTGCAGTAAGGTGCAAGTTTGGAAGTCGCTTGTTCAGTCGCCAGATCTCAATCCCATAGAATATCTATGGGAAATTTTATATCACAAAATAAGATCCTGTAATTGCACACGGAACTAGGTTGTGAGCGCAGTTTTAAGTGAATGGCAAATGTTTTCAAAGGAAATAGTTGACAAATTGATTGGATCAATGAATCGTCGATGTGTTGCAGCAATTACATATAAAAGATACCTAAAAAAATATTATATAGTTTTGATAACTGGCCAATGAATTTTATTGGAGAAAAATGTTTGCCAATACCACAAAATCGAACACTAACTTTTGCACTATAATTTTTGAAATTTGTCATTTTATGTTGATTTATTTATTTATTTTTAATATATTAAAAAGAATATATAGAACAAAATTGTAAAATATTTGTTAGCTTTAGTTAAGAAAAATTTTAGATTTTCGACCTCTAACAGTAGAAAAATAAATTTAAAAAAAGTTTACATTGAATTGTTCGGCGCTGTACTCGTACATAAGGACAACATTACAATTCAAAAATTCTTCAGAATTATGTTCAAAATAAGCTTAATTTGATTAAAAACGAAATAAAAATTAATATTTCCTTCGAAATTCATTAGATTATATTACTTCTCGGTATCTCTTTGGAAGACTTTCAACTAAATTGCAGCATGTTTCATTGGTAATATTTGTCCATATTTCTTCAACATTCCGCAACAATTTATTTCCAAAGTTATTGGGTTTAGATCGGGACTTTGGAAAATTTCGATATTTTCAGAGGAAAACCACTGTTTTTCAATCCTAACAGTATATTATAAAGCATGCCTTTGCACGCATATGCAAAGTAGTATTAGTAATGATTAGCAGTACATTTGTCAGCAAAGATTTTATATTGAACACACTGTTCAAAACAGAGCCTTGTGCCCTGCGCCGCATGCTGCAGTAAACTTGTTTCTATTAAGCTGCTTTCTTGACGAATATTTTCCGTCAAAGTCACAAAAGTTTGGATATTGTCATTATAAACTAATCGGTGAATTTGGACGACGTTTGACAGATCACTATTTCAAAAAAAATGTATGTGCTGCCATCTAGCGGTAGTTAGCTTCAATATCAATCCGCCCTGGTATTTATTTTTTGTTCTTTTGTTAAATATTTTGTTTTTATAAAAAGAAAAGTATGCACTTGATTGTACCTTATTTTAAATTTTGGCTATAACTTTTGATATTTTTATATACTAGTAAGATCTGCAAAATTTTGTACAAATGTGTAACATGGTGTAGTGAATCGTACTCAATAAAAAAAAATAATATTTCGGATTATACGATATTTTGCGTGAATGCGTCCATTACCGGTTTTGTTAACTACTTTCCTATTCCCACTTAAGGGAGTGGTTTTTGAGATATTGAGATCAAAAAAAAAAAAAAATTTTCCAAGATAACGACATCGAATTCCATTTTCTTTTCAGTTTAATAATATCGAATTCCAGCCGCAAAAGCTTTCGTTCAAAATAACATTTGAGATATTTTCTTAAAAATTATGAAAAATTTCAGTTACACATGAGTAAAAGTATCGAGCTCAACAAACAGATTTTATTGGTAAATAAACCATGTTTTCCCCCTAAAACATACTTTTGTTAATAAAAGGGCCACTGAGTCATCGAATTGCCTACGTTTTTCTTATGGGCTTTTACGTTTATTAATAATTAACCTCCCTTGTCAACGTACAATTTTGACAGCAAATTCTAACAAAAAAAAAAGGTAACAAAAAACTAATATTTTTAAGGTTTCTTTGAATAATATTTTGTGATGCAATAATGAAACAAAGGAATTAAAGTAACCACCAATCCGCCCAGTCATCACGCATTTTTGTAGTCACTTAACCATCTGACTGGTGAACATATAGTCAGCTTAAAATTTTTTTTTAACTTTAAAAGTAATGTGTAAGAAAATACACTTTTTAACAATGTTATAAACACAGAAAAATATTTTTTCGTGTTCAATAACAAAATTCGTTGAATCAATTAATAAATTGTTTGAATGGAGACCTGTAAAGGAATTCGTCGTGGAGTCAAACAAAAGTTTAGTAAAACTAATTATTGATGGAAAACAACTATTTTTTTAAACAACAACAAAATACGATATCCAATGTATTTTTTTTTATATATATGTACTATACATATATATCATATGTACATCTATACATACAAATTATTATTTTTTTTTTTCAAACAAAAATTTTGTTGATATTATTTTTACTATAATTTTTTCTGTGAAAATCAATTTAATAAAAATCACAAAAAAAAATTTTTTTTTGTGCTCAAAAACGAAATTCGTTGAATCAATTAATAAATTGTTTGAATGCGGACCTGTAAAGGAATTCGTGGATTCAAACAAAAGTTTACTAAAAATAATTATTGATCGACGAACAACTATTTTTTTTTAAACAACAACAAAATCTTGGGTATTTTTTTGATATTTATGTATATGCATATAAATTATATATTCAGACAAAAATTTTGTTGATATTATTTTTACTATAATTTTTTCTGTGAATTGATTGCTGCTCATAAATTTTCTACATACACTTCATAAATTATTCTCAAATTCACTTGCCTGAATTATGCTTTCAGCCGACGATATGTAATTGAGTGTAACCATTTTTTTTATCATCCATATGGTCACATTTTGATGACTTTTTGAACAAACGTAAAGTTTGTTGCAGCAGTAAAATTATTTTGCTGGTTTCTTAATTAAACAAAAGAGGGGCAAACAAATTTTATTGTTCTGCTTTTTTTTTTAATTAATGAGATTTTCTTATTGTTTTACGTTTAAATGTTAAACAATGGTCGCTCTTTGCATACCGCTTACAAGAATGTTAATTACACTATGCAAACACACTTGATGTAGTGTATGTGATCAAGTTAGTAGTAATTTATTTTTAAAGTTTCCCGATTTTCTTTATCATAGATTACTTTTGTATTTGACAAATCACATATGTATATTCTTGAATGTCTTCAAAATAATAAAGACAACATAAGACGATATCAATTCTGTTGTAAATTTTCCAAATCCAATCGAAAAAACACTACTGCCGAATTCACTTACATAGACCAATCACAGAAATTAATTTAGATATTTTTTTTTATTTCGCTTGATTTTGTTTTATCTTCTTGTTAAAAATAATGAAAAATTATAACATGCGAGTGAATGTACGCTATTAGAAAACAAATTTGACTTTCAAAGGTGTTTTTTTTTAACAGCATGTAGTAATGTTTTAATTTAAGTAATTATTTTATATCAGTATTAAATGTGTTTCGTTTTTGGCCAGGCTTTAATATTTAATGAAATGTAAATGTGTTTCTAATTTTACTATTGATTTTTGTGTGTGAGGTTTCTTTTGAATTTTTCATTTTAACTCTATATTGAGAATTAACAAATACATAAAAACGCAAGCAACCGCACTCGTGTGTCTTTTTCCAAAAGTTTATTGACCTCTTCAATATTGTCTATTATGCCACATGATGCAAAAGTTTGCAAGTACAAGTATTTATAATTCGAGTAGCAAGAAAGCAGGCAGACAGACAGACTGGCGGACAGACATTCAAGTCAAACGGACTTTAATATCTAGTGGCTAGAAGTACACATTTGTCTATATTTAAGCCTATATGTAACACTTGTATCAAAGCAAATTTGCTACTTAAAGAGTTGCAGTATTCTACAAATCGAATGTAGAAGACTGAGGAGCAGGAGGGCGTGTATGTGGTGTTAGCAGTAAGCAATTCTCTTAGCAAAATAACCAGAGTAAACTTGCGTTTTACTATAAAGAAAATACTAAAAGAAATATATCAAAGGATATTTAAATCTAATTTGGAGTTAGTTTGGATTTTTTTATTTGACTCTTTAATGCCTCGATTATGATTAGCAGCCGAACTGCAGTTGCGGTGCTTAGTACTAAAAGTGATAATGCAGTCGAGTGAAATGATAATACAGGCAACAAATTGATAATGGCAAACACAACACTATGGTTGTTGTTTTACCGCCAAAAACTTGTAGAACTAAAATTTGGTTGCCATCTATAATTAAGGCCTAATTTTTCTACTAGCAAAAGTTGTAAAAAATTATGTGTATAAAGTTTTTTTAATAAAAAATTCACTTGTGTTTTTACCTCAAAAAATAAATTAGTTTGACCAATTTAAACTAGAAAAATGAATTTTGTGTCATATAATTCTGTTTAATATATATGTAATTATTTTTAAACAATTGAGTTTTATTCACTATATTAGCTTCTATAATATAATTTATAACTTTTTGATTGGTATAATAATTTTTTTTATATTTTTCTCTCTTTCTAGGTATGTAATAATGTTGTAATGAACGATTATTGTAAGTAATGAAAACTTGATTTCGCGGATTGGCCCATGTCGGCATTTAAGGGAATTCATAATAAATACTTTAATTTTTACTTAATGTAACGGAAAAGATTGCAAAACTTTCATCAATTCATTTAATATGTTTATTTCAATCGATTAAGTGTTGTTCAATAAAGCGCCTTTATCATAATACTGTTCTTATCACAATAAATAAATGAAACACCTTCTGGTATTATAATTTAACATTAAACAAACATTTGTGGCGGTATATCGGCAATAACGTGGCTTATCGGCGCTGACTAATGACTTCACATAGTCCCACAGAAAATAGTCTAGCGACGTTAAGTCGCACGATCTTGGAGGCTAATCCAAAGGTTCGAAACATTAAACCTTTTGTGACACGAGCTGTGGGGCATATTGCGCCATCTTATTGAAACCTGCACATCATGCTTGTTCAATTGATGAACAAAATAGCCAATAACTATGGCGATCACTAACATTCTGACCAGCATGTATTCTAAAAAAGTACGGATTAATGTTTCCACCAGTCCATAAATTATATCAAATATTCAGTTTTTCTAGATGTAGTGTTGTCCAATTTAGTTGAAAGTCTTCCAAGGAGATACCGAGAAGTAATAATGGGTGATTTTATAAGAACTATCGGAAATTTAAAAAAAAACACATAAAATTCAGAAAAATGCATGAAATATTTATTTGGATCGATAGTTGGGTCGATATAATTTAATGTTTGAAGATTATTTCATGCAAATGTTGGCCGCGGCTGCGCTTCAAATGGTCCATCCGCTTAGTCCAATTTTGGCATACTCTTTCCAACATTTCGGCCGGTATCTCACGAATAATGTTGGCAATGTTGGCTTCCAGTGCGTCAATCGAAGCGTGCTTGTCGCTATAGACATTAGCCTTAACATAGCCCCACAAAAAATAGTCTAGAGGCGTTAAATCGCACGATCTGGGCGGCCAATTGACTGGTCCCAAGCGTGAAATAAACTGTTCACCGAACTCGCCTCTCAATTGGTCCATTGTTTCGCGTGCTGTGTGGCATGTGGCACCGTCTTGTTGAAAGCACATGTCATGCAAGTCAAGCTCTTCCATTTTTTGCAAAAAAAAAAGTTTGTTATCATCGCACGGTAGCGCTCACCATTCACAGTAACGTTGTGATTCGCATCATCTTTGAAGAAATACGGTCCAATGATGCCGCCCATAATCCGCACCAAACGGTTGTTTTTTGTGGATGCATTGGTAGCTCTTGCAATGCTTCTGGCTGCTCTACGGCAGTTTTGCTTGTTCACGTATCCATTCAACCAGAAATGAGCCTCATCGCTGAACACAATTCTTCGATAAAAAAGTGGATCTTCATCTAACTTTTCAAGAGCCCATTCACCAAAAATTTGGCGTTGTGGTAGGTCGTTTGGCTTCACACCCAAATCCTTCCGCAAAATTTTCCACGTAGTGGAGTAACAGAGGCCCAATTGCTGCGAACGGCGCCGAATCGATAATTCACGGTCATCACCAATACTGGCCGATACGGCTGCGATATTTTCTTCAGTTCGCACTCTACGTAAGCGTGTTGGTGGTTTAATGTCCAACAATGTAAATTTGGTGCGAAATTTTTTTACAATAGCCCGAATAGAAGCCTCAGTAGGTCGATTAAACTGACCATAAAATGGAAGAAGCGCGCGATGAACTTTCTTAACAGAGCACGCATTTTGGTAATAAAATTCAATAATTTGCAAGCGTTGTTCGTTTGTAAGACGATTCATGATTAAATTATAGACCAAACTGAAGATGTTTGACAGTGACACAAGATACAAAACGTGCGTGAGCTGTCAAAACTAGTGTTGCCAAAAAGATAATAGCAAAAAAATCACTCTGGATCTCAATGCATAGTTTATTTTTTGGAACAGATTTTGCGCAATAAATTCTTTGAGTTTGAGGTCGATTAATGCAAAATTTTGAAAAATTGGAAAAATTACTATATTCGTGCAATGCTGATTTTTAGTTTACTTTTAGAAAAAAACTAGTCCACATAAAAAATTAATATATGTATATGATTACGAATACATGATGAACGCTTTCGGACTCATGAAGAAACAGTTTCAAATAGTTAAATTTCCCCCTTTGGTGTTAATACAGAAAAAGTCGGATCGCTATTTGAAGAAATAAATATGGTTATCCATGGCAATATATAAAAGCTTCATGATATCATTGGTCTCAATGCATAGTTTAGTTTTTTGGAACCGATTTTGCGCAATAAATTCTTTAAGTTTGAGGTCAAGATTGAAAAATTGAAAAAATTACCATATTTGTCCAATGCTGGAAGTAGCGTGTATCCTTTTTTTTTCAACTTAAAATTTAGTAAATTTCAAAATGTATTCTTGACAATATTAAAACAATTTTTTTTATAAAATTTTATTTTTGTTTTTAATAAAAACGGCAAACAATTATGCACCATTTTTGTCCAAATTTAGCAATTTTTCACTCATTTTCCAAAGATTTGTCTTTGATCTCTTTAAAAAAATTTATTTTGAGTATAATTGAGGAATATCTTAAAAATTATATGATAACCTTTTTAAAATTTTCAGCATCTTAATACCGTAGATATGCACGACGAAATAAGAAACGAGGTCAAGGCCAATTTTCAAAATTAGAACCCAAATATCATTCAAACTATTAACGATACGAGGAGGGATTAATTTTGAAGCTACCTAAGTTGTAAAAAAACATTTCTTATTTTCAAAACTCATTTATTTGTCAACATAATTTCCTTTTAGCTCAATACACTTATTAGTAAGGCGAGATTCCAACTTTGTTATACCATCTGAATAATACGATTTTGGGAACCCCTTAAAATACGCGTTAGTTTCGTTAGTCACTTCTTCGTTTGAGATGAATTTTTTCCCTACCAGTCATGTTTTCAAGTTTGGAAACAGGAAAACGTCACTAGGAGCTAAATCTGGACTAAGATTCCAATTTGAATTGTACTTCACGTAATTTTATTATCGTCTTGAAGAAAGAGCAGTTTTTTCTTCTTTAAATGTAGTCATTTGTTCTTGATTGCATTAATCACTTGATCCAATAATACATTGTAGTACCTTCCTGTGATTGCAAATGTTTATGCAAAATGTTGAACAAACGTTCATATGATATGTTCATGTGATATGTTTACCATTTCAATAATTTCACGTAACTTTACTCAGCGATCATTCATAACGATATCGAGGATTTTCTTGATATTTTCTTCAGTGACCGACCGCCTCTTTTTGCCTTCCTGTTGATGGTATTGTTACAGTGCTTGTTCGGCCGCGTTTAAATTCAGCAATCCAATATTTTACCATGTAATCATGACAATGACAGAGCAGACTTACCATAATGTTTATCGAGCTTTTCTTTTGTCTCTTTCGCCGTTTTTCCTTTCAAATAATAGTGCTTAAGCAGTGCACGAAATTCACTTTCTTCCACTTCTCAAAAAACACAAGAGTTGCTTACTTCAAACAGCTACAACAAAATCAATGTCAATCCACCCTCGTACCTAAATAAAATAAAATGGTTCGCGTATCTTCTAATTAGTTTTCCAAAAAAAATAATTTCATTTAAATTAGATAATATTTACAAAATTGATGAGGCGAACAAACTTTTTCATACGCATGGTAGTCAACTTTGACAACCTTTACGTCACCATGTGATAAAACAAGGTGATTCAAATTTCATTAATTCTTAAAGCCTACATCCTCCTTTATGATTCATTCATACATTGTTTTATAATCAGATTAAACGTTTCAAAGATACAGATTTATAAACTCGCACAGTGGCACATTTGAAGAGATAGCGGCCAAAATTCTCCAAAAAAAATTTAACGTTACTATTTATAAAATGCAATGTTAAATCACTACATTCACAAATTTATTTTTTTTTAAGACCGATAATAACTATATTTTTAAAAGTAATTTTTCAATCATATATAAGTATACTTTAATAAGGCCCGATTTTAAAGTTAATACATTAAATTGAAGCTAAAGATGTCTTCTATCCAACAAAAAAAAAATTAATTTAAAAATTTCAACCCAGTGAAAAGTTATAGAATTTTGACCGCGAACTCACAAAATGTGCCACTGTGCGTCGCCTCCTTTTATGCCCCGCTTGAGCGTAGTGGAATTCTTGGCTATTTCCTTCACTGTAAGATCAGCCGGCATAGTAAAAAGTGCTTTCGATGGCGTAGTGCTGGAAAGCACCAGTCACCATCAAAGCAGAAGTACGCATTATTTTTTTACAACTTTGCAGTAGGTGGATAAAGCGTTACGGTGGCCCAAAAACAACAGCAAAATAGTTATATCTAGATAGTTTTCCATCAGCGTGACAACCAAATGATTGAACATATTCTCGGAAATTGTTGCTTCGCTAAGAAATGCAGCTTTGAGCCTGAAAAGTTTTGACATTTTTACGAACACTTGTTCCGCCCCCTGTTTTTGATAAAATCCTTTGTACTATTCTGCTTGCATTGTGTATGTTGGACTTATGAATACATAAAAATTGGCCAGATATCAAAAAAAAAAAATTATTGATTTTTATTTACAGACTTTTTGCTAACGAGCGAACACATTTGCTGTGTTCTGCTTTTATACGAGTATTTTATTTTACAGATTAAAGTTTTGTGTGCATTATTTTTCTTTGTAAATATTTGTTAGTTTGTTTTTAACTTTTCAGTGCATAACTTTCAGCCAAAAAGAAAACAAACAAAAATTAAAACTAAAACTTAAAAAAATGTTTCCTTTTCCGTTGCTGAGTACGAAACTCATACTTGTTTTGGTTTGTTTATTGTTAACTGAAATTTTTTACATTGTACCAGAGTTTAATGACCTTAACACAACAAACAAAAAAAAAAAAAAGGAAGAAAAAACCTTCTACACCACCCAACATTTTCTAGGTTTTAACCAACTTTAATGTAATTCATTCACAGTACAAATTTATATAATTGAAAGCAAATAAAACAAAAATTAAATCATTAACGCTTTCTTTAGTAACAATTCTAAGAAAAAATATTTATGTCATTAGTTGCTTCCCCTTATTGGCTTAATTATGTTTATTTTGTAATTTATATGTATTGTGTAATTATTTATTAGGTGGTTTGTGTCCAAATACGCCGCCCGCCCGCCCTCTGCTGTCATATTTTCTTATACATTTTTTTTTTTTAAGAAAAAAACGTTTTTTTTTTTTTAGAATATATCTTTTTTTTTTGTGCAAACAAAATGAATCGAATCTTTCACCACTAACACACTTTTCAATTCCACTGAGTTTGTTTATAATTCACATGCCCAATCCACATAAGAATTGTTTGTTTGCTCTAGCGTTTAAAAATACATTCTTTTATAATCAAATTATAAAAATTGTTTTGTTCTCCAGAGTTTTTATTTTTTTGTATTTCAGGCAAAAAGTTTTGTCTTTGGAAATTTTTATGGCCACAAATTGAAAGATTTATGTCAATATGCATGTACACATTAGAGTGGGTCGATTTAGCAATCAATATTGTGCCATCGATTTTTTCATCGGTTTCGTTCGGCATGAGGAAAAAAAGTTCCACTACGACAAAAATTAAATTATGAGGCGCCCAATTTAAATTTTTTTACTTTTTCTCAACTTTTATTTTTAAAGTTTTTTTTTTTTAGTAGGTAATAAAAATATCGGCCGATTTATTATATTTTAAATATTACCTTTCCAAGGTGAAATTAGTTTTTGAATTATTACTGATTACACTGGTTTACAGCCAAAAAATACCAAGAACGCCACATACCTAGATAAGTTAATTCGGATCTCCTGAACACGAAAAACGCTATAATTTTTTTTTTTTGCTAAATACCGTTTTTTAAATAACGGCACTTTTGTTTTTTCGGTGTATGGTCCCACTCAAACCCTTGTTGAGCCCAACTAATCCACTATGGATCTAGGGACACGTGGAGGGATATTGCACAGAGTTCTCTTTGGTGGCACAGTCCATCATGGTTACAAGGGCCTGTATCCGATTGGCCTAAACGAAAATCAGGACGTTCTGAACTTCAGTCATTACATATTGAAGTGAACAAAAATGATGTATTAGAAAATTTCTCGTCATACACTAAAGCTCTGCATGTGATGTGCTATGTTTTCAGATTTTGTAGCAATTGCCGAAAAAAGGGCAGTGAAAATTTCAATCAAAATTAGTCTGAGAGCATAGCTCAAAATGAATGTTGTAAAAACACGCAAAATGAATGTTGTAAAAACACGCCTGGTTGTTCTTTCTCAAAATTATTGCCGTTTTACCCAAATGCGCTCTGCTTCGGGATTGAAAAGGGAAGTTAAAGCAGCTACAATACATAAATGCTCTATTTTTTTAAATTAACAACGTTTATTACTCTTCAATAGTAGTCGTACCGAGGGCGGTTCGGAAACTTCTTAGCCTAGCACAAAAAGCGCGGTATAAACAGAACAAAGTTAAGTGTTTTGGAAACTTCCATCTCTGCTATGAACACAGGTTTTTCGATCTGGTAACTCCTTCATATATAAAAAGGTGTTCACAAAAGACGCAACCGCGATTTTTTACAATTCAAAAATTAGAAATGCGTGATGTCATTAAATATTTACATAAAAAAGGTTTATCGGGACAAGAAATTCATAATGATATGGTGAATGTGTTAGGTAAAAGTGCTCCTGCATATGCAACAGTAAAAAATTGGGTTACTGAATTTAAATGTGGGCTTTCAGGAGATTATATTGAAAAATAAAAATATTTTTGAAAAACTAACTATTCTCTTTCTGAGAAGTTTCCGAACCGGCCTCGTAATTGCATTATAATTCCAGGATATATAAATTTATTACAATAAATTTAATAATATAAGCTCCTTAGACTAAAAAAAAAAAATTGAGCTTTCGTGTGGCGAGATGCTGCCTGCTTAAAGGCTGCTAAAATTGAAGTGATAATCGCCGCCAATTCACGTTTTAAAAAGTAGCTGATGCGTTTCGAAAACCACCACAAAAGTTCTGCTGCACAAATTCACCTCCCGCAATAGCGACAAATGTTTAGAGTTACCAGATGACTCGTAGTGGATTGCAATTTTAGTTACATGATATTTCAAAAAAGGTAGTTTTTCATAAATAGTAGTTTTTCATAAAAGATTGTTTATCATAAAAGGTGATTTTTCATAAAAGCTACTTGTTCATAAAACGTAGGTTTTCAAAAACGGTACTTTTCATGAAAGTAGTTTCTCATAAAAGGTACTTTTTCATAGAAGACAATTTTTCATAACAGGTACTTTTTTTACAAAAGGTACTTTTCATAAAAGGTACTTTTTCGTAAAAAAAATACTTTTTCATAAAATATACCTTTTCATATAAGGTACTTTTTCGGAAAAGATACTTTTTCGTAAAAAGTACTTTTTTCATAGAATATACCTTTTCATATAAGATACTCTTTCATAAAAGTTACTTTTTCATGAGATTACCTTTTTGAGGCAAGGTTCTTTTCATAAAAGCCACCTCTTTCTAAAAGTATTTCATTGTAAAAGCTGGTTTTTAAAAAAGTACTTTTTTATAAGAGATACTTATAAAATATATTTTTTTTAATTCGCAAGTTATTTTTTAATGATAGGTACATTGTAATACGAGTACAGTACACATTTCAAAAAGGTAATGTTTCCCGGAAGGTACTTTTTAAGTTTTTTTTTTTCTATAAAATGGTAAATTTTTGTAAAACCGCATTTTTCATAAAAGCTCTATGGAGTTTAAGAATATAATAATTTTCGTTTATAGATAATACAAAAAATATATATTGTTTCGTTTTTACAGTCAAAAACGCTTCGCGGATTATTCAATTGTAAATCAACACGCCTTTTAGACATGGACTTAAATCATCGTGAAAATTTTCTCTAAGAATTTGTTTTTAACGGCGGTGTTTTAGCTAAAAGTGTGTTTTTAAAGGGTTGCTTTACTTTACAAATAATCGGCAAATACTTTTGACTTTACGAGTATAAGTTTAAAGATATAAAGGCCATCTTAAAATTGCTTTTTTTTCTAAAGTTATTTTCGAGGAACTCAACATAATTTCTAATAAAAGCTGATTATTACTTTGGGGGAAAAGCACTAACTGTACAAGAACATTGATAAGGAGAAAATTTGACTGGAGGCTTTTAAGAACAGTATTGTTTAGTTCAATGAAACTTCTCACTTATTGCTACCAAATATACAAATATCATCAATTATTTCTTTAATAAGCACGTATCTATAATTTTGTATGATATTTTACAATTGACCAACTACGTATGTTTGTCTCTCTTTATGTACAAAGCGAAAAGAAAATGAAAAAATAAAGAATATTAAAGGAATTTTAACAGCCTTGTAAACTTGATAACACCGGAAATCTAGGCCAATAAACCGATTAAATTTATAACAAAATTTCTTTAATTTTTACGTTTTTTTTTTTTGTGTTAAATTTTACTGCCAGAGAACACTACGAGTACAAATTCTACTAACCTTTAAGTTTTCGTTTTCATGCTTTTATGACATGACGTGATTTTAAGCATTTAAATTATAGGCAAAAAAAAAAGTTTTTAAGTTTGTCTGCAAAAAATGCAAATAGCAAAAATAATTTTCTTCGAAAACAAAAAAAAAATTTTTTTTGTGAACTTAATGAAGTTCCTGAACGTACCAGGCAGTTTTTTCTTTTACATATTTGTACTTGTCCTTTTACTTCTTTTGAATACAAACGAATAACAAAATTAAAGAATTCTTTGTCGAATATATAATTTGATAAACTAATTTTGCAAATAAAAATTTAAATATTTGTTAGTTTGCTTTTACAGTCATCTAAAAAAGTAAACACTTTTTATGGCACAACGTGAAATATGTGGAAAAATGTGATTTTGAACCAACCCAGAATATCAGTTCTCCAACAATAATGTATTTTAAATTAAACATTTTTTGGTTTGTACTTACATATGTACATCGGGTTTTAGTTCAAGTTTTTCCTTTCTTAAGTTTTTTCTTAAGAAGGATTTTTTACTATACAAATTTGCTGTGATCAATTACTATTGATTGAAGAAGACAAGAAAAATAATAACCAAATCTTTAGCTGGAGGACAACTAGCTGTTTCGTAGTCGCTACACTACTCATCAGTACCCACTGGGAAAGGAAAAACTTGAACTAAAACCCGATGTACATATGTAAGTACAAACCAAAAAATTTTTAATTTAAAATACATTATTGTTGGAGAACTGATATTCTGGATTGGTTCAAAATCATATTTTTCCACAAAATTAAAAATTATAAAAAAAGTTCAACAAAAATTTAACAAATTAATAATGTATTTTGTTTGCATACAAAAATCGTGTGGAAGAATGCTTCGAAATTTTTTTAACTTTCAACCAGGGCAGGGGTGCCCAAAAGTTCTATATGGAAGAGCAAACATCAATACATTTAATGAAAAACTAATTTTATTTAATAAGCCAAGCATGTGAAACTGTTTTTGGGATCGCACATTAAAGCGCACAGCCTATGAGCACCGGGTGCATGCGGCTTGGGCACTACTGTACTAGAGAAATAATATTCCCACCATAAAACGGTATGGCCATACATCAAACTGTTTCTACAAACAGGATTTTTTTGATTGTGTTAGTGAAAATAAAATCACTTGTCTGAATTGAAGGGAGTTTAAAGAAAATCAAAATAATTTAGATGTTTACTACATCGCAAAAGTTTGAAGTGTGTGCGCATAATTACTTCTAATTTTACTTTAGTATGGTCTTGACAGCCACAACAATCAATGTGACGAAGTTAAAATAAAAACATGAGAGAAAAAAATTTGTTCTGGCAAACAAGCAAGAAGTTTTACAGTTTTTGTAAAGAAATTCATGAAATGATTTTCTTTCAATGCAATGAACTTTATACACCAAAATATATCACTGTTAAAGTAAATACAGTATTAATACTCGTGCATCAACTAATTTAACCGACTGTATTTAAAAGCGTTTTTTTTTTTTAGAAATTTCTTAAAGCGAATTTGATTTTTATTATAATTTAGTTTTTATGCTTGTCTATTATTGCAACTTTTTTTCTCTAATGATATAAAAAAAATATACAATTTAAGCGCTATTGTTTAATCAATGTTTGACGTTTCATTTGGTAACTAGTAAAAATATACATAATGGGTGTAATTTTTAGAGTTACATAAGATTAAATCACAAAAAACGGCAATATACGAGTAGTTTTCTTATTTGGCTTCATGGAACAGAAAATGTTATGACAGACTATTATTTATTTGTTATTATATGTTCCTATGACCACCATCCCATCTCTAGATGTATTGCTATTTCGACAAAAACTTGTTGGATTATTCCTACTCTGAATGCGAAAAATGTGATATATTGGAGAACGAAACTTTCAATAGAAATTCAATATGAATTGACAAATAGTTGATATTAGGTTAGGTTTAACAGGCTGCCAGCCTGCCATTGACTTGCGTCCAGTTTAGTCGTATTGTGTTGCCTGAGTGTGATATATATTTCAGTAGATCTACATATCACTGGTCTAGTTCAGAACCACCCCGAGGAACGAATGAAAGAGTCTAATCCACCAACATCACATTCGGATATTTCTGGCACAACGTGCAGCACCGATATACCTAGATACGAAGACCTTATATAGGAAAGGTGGACACCAACAGACAAAGGAAATGTTCAGCACTTACTAAGTCCTCCTTATCCCTAAAACTTTACAGAAATTATTAAATGGAGGATTTGATCTTCATTACCATTATGGTAAAAAAGAATTCAAAAATTTGCAAGTGTTGCTCTGGTTTAACTGCATCAATTTGCATTACAAGGTAATGAATGCATTTCATTACCTTGTAGTGTGGAAGGTGTTGGACTAAATTTGACTAATTTGAGCAGTGTCCACGGTATATACACTGGGCACTGATCAGTTTTAACTAATTTAATTCCAACATTTTCAATGCTGTAATAGTTTGTTTAAGTCTTTCATGATTGTTATTGTTAAAGTTAAACCTCCACAAATACTCCCTCTTTCCTCCTCAGCATAACCTAATTTCCTAGTTCCAGTACAATGCGCTGCATATGTAAGGCTCATCCCCTGAGAACTGGTCCAAGATAAAAAATAAAAAAAATGTCAAACCAAACTAAACAAAATGGGTTGTCAAATAAAGCAGTGCTGCCAACTCAAAGTTGTTAAACTCTAAAAAAATACCGTTTATGTATATTAAATATAAAATTATTCATTCTTTGTGATGACGTGCTTAATGTAAGACAAATTATTTCATAAAATTTGAACAATACGAGCACTTTCTACAGGGCGTCCTACAACTTAACGTCGAGTTGTAACATTGGGCCAAGATTGATTTTAGCCATCATTAGAAAAATCAGAAAAAATTAAAAAAAAAATACAAGGACTTGTGCTCTTGTTTTTTCTGATTTTTCTAATGATGGTTACAGTTAATTGTCACCTTGTTTCGGCTTGACGTTCAGCTCTGAAACACCATGTGGTGTATTCATAAATTCTGCTTGTTTACATCTGAATATAATTTTCAAATTGCACTCGAAAATAAAATTAATATTACTCGTATCTTGTTCCATTAATAAGATTGCAGAAGTAAATTTTAGTAGCTTGTTTCAATAAAATTTGTTAAGGAGAGCAAAATGTGGAAAGAAAGAATGTTGGTTTTTATATTTGAAAAATATTATTAGAACATTTATCTCTTTATAATTTTCAGTTTTGTTTAAATAGTGGAATATACACCTCGCTCACAAACTTCATTTCCGTTCGAAAACAAAATTCAATCCGTTTTCTGGTTCTTTAAAAGATGAAAAATTAATATAAAATTTTCGTAATTAAATTAATTTAGTTTTCAAGAATGAATTTAATCAGTCATGTCACAGAGTTCATGGACTTGAATCCAGTTTTTAGTTTTGCAATAAAGGTAGAACTAAACATCTTTTCGGAGGGGATTGATTTCTAAGAAGGTTTTAATTTCATGCTTGAAATTCGAAAAGATTTTCGGAGTGATATTATTTTTATGAGAAAGTGTTAATTTCATTCTTGAAATAATTTCATTCCGAAAAAAAACTAACTACTAGTTTCTCGTTTTTAAGGAACCCAAAAACGGATTCAATTTTGTTTCTGAATGGAATAAAATTTTGTGGCATAGTGTCGAATATTTTTTATTAATAAATATAGTTTACAAAACTCGCTTCGATATTAAATTAATAACCGCATAACGCGTTTCGATTAATTTTTTTTTTTTTTTTGAAAGTAGAATGGAAAACTAGATAAAACAAAGCTGTAGTTTTATTAAAAAAGGAAAAACGACCTAAAAAGCCCACTAAACAATAGCAGAATTTTTTTTTTCTTTTTTTTTTATTCTTAAAATCAGCTTCAGGAATGGCCCACTTTTCCGGAAACAACATGTCAACTTCAATAATCGCACTAAATCGAGTGACCCTAAGTAGTTCAGATACACGTTCCATTGCCAAAACGCGCACCGAAAATGAAAACCCGGTTGCGATTCGATTAGCAAAGCGTTTTGGATTTTTTTTTCTTTTTTTTTTTTTTTTTTTTTGTGGAGTTCCTAAAGTTGTCTTCAGGAAACTTCAAAATTTCCACACTTCCTCATAATCAATACGGCAACTTCAATTTTCGCACTAAAGTGAATGATCGTTTATAGTTCAGATGCATACTCCATGGCGAAAACGCACACCGAATATGAAAAATCGGTTCGAAACTGGTTGGCAAAGGGGTTACGTAATTTTTATTTTTTTTTTGGGAATTCCCAAACTCAGCTTGGTGAATCCCCAAAATTCTCCCACTTCCCGGAAGCAACACGCCAACTCAAATTTTCGCACTAAAGCAGCAACGCTGTATATACAGTTTTATATACCTATCCTAATAATCACTCATATGGTATGGGTTTCAAGTGTTGCAAACGTACAAGTGAAACTAACATAAGCGTGTTGAAAAAGACTTCATTGCGAACATATTGTATAAAATCCGATGATTTTATACTTAAAAATTATGACTTCAAATTTAATTGTTTTTATAAGTAAACCTATTGTATCTAGGTTAAATTAAAATGAATTCTCTAATATATTAATCTAATATGATTCATAGTAATATTTAAATATAACGGATATTATCGGGAAATATGCCCGGGTTCCTGGCATCCACTATAAATTATAAACACGAGAGCTAAAATTCAATATATTTTAAACTTTATTTCAAAATTGGTTTTTTTACATGAATTTTACTCATATGTTAAAATTCTTTTTGGTGTGAGCACCAAAAAGAGTTTTTATTTTTAAGGTGCAAATAATTGCCGTTTTACCTTTTATATGGATTTTTACACAGCAAAATCGACTGGAAATGTTGGAATATAAAATAAGAATAGGACAACCAGATACAATATAAATAAATATGTATATACAAAATGAAGTGACATTTACAAAGTTGTATTTAGTTGTATTTGCAATAAACACGTAAAGTTTACAGCTGTTATACACAGCTGGTGGCGATAACAACGGATCTAAATTGAAATAATGAATTGTATACTTTTACTACTTTATATCAAATTACTTATTGTGAATTATTATACTGGTTTCCTAAAATGAGTACAAAAAAGGATTGTACCACAAAACTAGTTAAGGCCCAAACAGACTATTATACAAGTATAAATACTTTCATTAGATTTTGTGAGATAAAAGTCTAAACACATTTCTTGCGACTGTCAAAAAGTCTAACGTAAATAAGATTTTGTATTCACAGCATCACACTTGATATAAACCAACATAAATGTGCCATCATAAGACTTTTTACGGCGGCAGGTGTGCTATTCGTCGTAGGCGATAGACGTGCCGGCGAGTGAAATTCTTCAACAGTTAAAATAATAATTATGTATAACACATCCAAATTCAATAGCACAAACATATTTTATGTTCTAAATATAGCATGAGCAAAATACATTTATAAATGACAGCTAAATTTCAAATTTCGAGCTTTTTATAACGACAAAAAATACTATCAGTGACGGCACCCCATCGGCTACGAAATAGCCGACTACTCAATTTTAAATTAGCTGGTTTGCTAAAAAACACAACCCTGATCCAATGTAAAGTATTATCGTTTTGTAAAGTTTCAAAAAACAACAAAGTCGTGTGGTGTCAAATTTTTATCGTATTATTTTTTGTATGTATGACGGATTACATTCAGACTATCAGACTTGCACGTATTATTTGAATTTTTGACAAGTATTAATACAAAGTATAATAATCTGAACTGGGCTTTAATAGCAATTTCTACATTTTGAAACAATTTGATATTAAACACTACAATTTTAATCTTCTACTGAAATGGTTCTGTTACCAAAAATTTCATATTCTAAGTTGTTATCTTAGAAGTTTAAGCAAATAAAATTATATCAGACATAATTTTTGGTAATCTATTTTGCATATAAAAGGTGAGCTCCTCTAAAGTTCCTATATGTGAGTAATATTCTTAACCCAACTTAATTTCTCTTATCCCTAATTACTTCACATCATATATAATTTCCCGAAATTGCGAGAACTTATGTATATCATTAAGAAATTTGGTGGTTCACAGAATACAGTCCACTTTACTCTCCTGCAAACCCGAAAGCTTAATCCCATCATGAAGATTTCTACACATGTTTTTAATAATTCGTTTTTTTTTTTTAGCTTCTATTTATTTGTTGAAACTTCACAATGTGAACTAACAATAAGTACTCAAATCTTAATACTAACTACAATAAATTAACTTAGTCCAGCCAATGCTAGACAAAAAGTTTTATTATGCGCATATTATGTCGGTAAAATCACCTACTTAACGCTCTGATGGTGGCAAGGGTATCCCTTCTTCTCAACCGAGTGTGACCACTTAAATTAAGTATGTTTCGGGCAAGAGGGTTTGGGTGAAGTTCCAATTTGCTGATATACCTTGTCGTATGCTTTGAAAACTCATCTTTTACCAGTGGAACAGACAGATCCTTGTGAATTCGGGAGTTTTTTACGTACCATGGAGCTGCAGCAATTGTTCGAAGAATTTTGTTTTGTCGCCTTTGAATTTTTTGAATATTTGACGCTGAGGCGGTGCCCCATAACTGCATTCCTTAGCGCCATATAGGCTTTAGTATTGCGTTGTATAACAAAAGTTTGCAATCTAAATTCGTTTTTTGAAGAACGAAAAAATGGATTGAATTCCATGTGGCATGACTGATAAGAGTCAAATATTTGAAAAAAAAAATTTCACGCTTGCTGATAATGACAGCTAAAAAAGCAGTTATAAGTTATTATTATTATTTTTTTTTTGCGAGTGTACGGCTTGCTCTTAATCATCTGTGAAACATTTCTTGATAATCTATATTTATCATTAACACCTTCTTATTTGTACAGTTGCTTTTTTTTTCTTATCTAGAAAAATTTATTGAATTGTTAAAAATTTGTTTATGGTTGATTGTCAAAAGCATGAAGTGTTGAAATTTATAATAAGTAAAATTAACAAATTGTATTTTCCTTGTTTTTTCTTTCTTTTATAATAAACGATTAATTACTTTTGATCAAATTATGTTTTTTTCTTTTTTTAACGGTAGACACCAACTGGCAAACCGATTTAATTTCCATTGAAACCTGGTATTTCTTATTTCTTTTTTTTTTCGCTTTTCCTCTTTTACTCTCAAACACACATGAACATGCCATCAGACTCAGGCTCCTTGAGTTTCGTTCATTGGCTGACTGGCTGGCTTCAATATGATAAAAGAAAAAGATTACAAATATCTCCTCTTCCCCTGTTTAACAGCTTCCCATCGTTTTACGCTTTTAATACATATTTATAGCCCACTCTTTTCTTATTTTTATTTGCTTTCTTTCCACTAGAGCCTGTGTAATTTAGTTATAACCCAATAGTTTTCCTTTTTTTTTTTATTTAAGAGGTGGGTTTTTTGTTTCAAATTATAAATTTTGCCACTCAAAAATAATGATTAGTTTTAAGTTTCCAAACAGTTTTTACCTCTTTTATTTATAAATTTAATTTTACTTCTTTGAATGAAACTCTTTTAAATTTATGATGTTTGTTCTGGAAAGAAAATGCAAAAGTTGGTTTATGAAAACCATTAAAAACATTGAAACTATTTAATTGGAAAGTGGTTTAGATCGAGCTAGAATACATATCGCAAAAATGATGGGCTGCGCATTCTATTTCGTGTTTATATAAATAAGAAGTTTGTAATAACTTTTGCACTTGCAGTCAAATTTTGAGTGGCATCTTCAAAATCGAAACGTTATACAAATGAAACGAACTTTTTGTACACTTTTGAACATAAATACAATAGTAAAAATTTGCGATTCAGTTTATTGGCAGTTGTGAAAAAGATTTACATCAGCACCTGCCGTTACGGCCTTACCTGATGGTGGACCAGTTCCACGGAGTGAATTATTCACGATTCACCAGCGCCCCGGGTGGCTTGCTAGGCTCACACAGATGGCAATATTTGCCATATGTTTGTAGCCATATGAGCAACTTTTTGTTGAGGAGTTCGGGCCTTCTAATCCCACCTGTATACAATTTCCCAGGAATCAATGGAAGACAAGGCTTAATGAGTTGGTAGGCCGTAGCCCACTAAGAGCATGAGCCCTTAAACCAACGCACCCATCAACCATCACCACTGATTATATCAAATTATTTCATCCAAAATAAATTTAAAACAATACACATATACTATTTAGAAGAAAGAACAATGTTTTTAGAACAAATAAAAAGGGCAAACAAAAAATTTACAATTATGTAAGCTATTCACATACTGAAAAGAAAATTCGGAACAGTAAGTACGAATAAAACAATTTCTAATTTCATTCGCAAAGCTAAAAACTCTAAGGTGGCCACACTAAAGTATGCTTTTATGTAAATGAATTTATGTTGCTGCCAGCGTGACCATTTTAACTTAGACAACGATTGACAAAATCTGTTCTTAATATAAGAAATACTAACTCTTTTGATGTAGAAAAAAAGGTGTTAAATGCAAATTAAACGACCATTCTAAATAAGAAATGATTGATTTTACTGCAAAAGAAATTACAACTTTGGAACATCAGTGGCAAAATTCAAGTTCTTATGAATGGTTATTTCTATCTTGGACCAGTACTCAGAGGATGACCCCTACATATGCAGTGCATTTTACCAGAACTAGAAAAATAGGTTGGGAGGAGGGGGAAAGAGGGAGTAGTGTTTGTGAACATTTGACTTGAACCTTCCAGTGTTATAACAGACAGGAAACACGTCTGCAGGCAACTTATTCCACAGGCGAAGCGCTTCTTTAGAGACATGAAAAAGGTGTTCAGTCCAGTTATGAAAAATAAATCATTTATAAAGATATGTTAATCAAACAATAACAAAAATATAATTCATTTTAGGATTTTTTTTCAATTATTTTAAAGCCGATTTGGCTGTAAAATATTTTTGGATATGGCCACACTGGTTGCTGCCGTATTCAAAATAATTCCTAAAATAAAAATATAATTCAGTTTAAATTTTAGCGTGACTTTTTTTTCCAGTTTAGGATTTTTTTTAATATATTTTTTAAAGCCGATTTAGCTGTAAAATATTTTTGGATATGGCCACACTGGTTGCTGCCGTATTCAAAATAATTCCTAAAATAAAAATATAATTCAGTTTAAATTTTAGCGTAACTTTTTTGCCAGTTTAGGGTTTTTTTTATATTTTTTTTAAAGCCGATTTAGCTGTAAAATATTTTTGGATATGGCCACACTGGTTGCTGCTGTATTCCAAATAATTCCTAAAATAAAAATATAATTCAGTTTAAATTTTAGCGTAACTTTTTTTTGCCAGTTTAGGAATTTTTTTTTTTTCAATTATTTTAAAGCCGATTTAGCTGTAAAATATTTTTGAATATGGCCACACTGGCTGCTGCCGTGTTCAAAATAATTCCGTAGAAAACCACACGTCTATAATTTCCGATTGCAGCATTTGCTGACGTGAAGCCTGCTGTGGTCTATGTGTTTAGTGCTTTACATTCTACAGTTTATTTTTCGCTAAATGCACTTATCACTTAAGACGCACGTCTCATATATTTTATTAAGGCCTTTACTTCGGACTCTTTCACAGAATAAAATCTCTACAATCTTATTTTATTTTTATTAATAATCACGTTTCAATCAATATAACATATACTCATGTACTATTTATATATCCTCAACGTTGTCATATTCTAACAGACTGTAAAAATTGTCCTGTGCTTTCTTTGTGTATAGAAATAGAAGCAAAATAATAAAATCCTCCTCTGCTTATATTATTTTTTATTAAAAAATCCTTGTTTTCAAAACAAAAGAAGTCTTGCAACAAAAGAATTTTTTATTTTCAATATCAAAGGGGGGTGCCTTTTCAAACAATGCAAATTCCGTTTTCATGCAAGCAAAATAAATAACATCCTTGACGGTTAAACAAAAAAAAAAAAAAAAGAAATAACATAAAAAAATTGTCTATGTAAATTGTTTTGCATCTACACAACTTGCAGTTTTGCATTGTTTTAAATACGATCAATAAGAAATATAAGGGTTTGATTTCAAATAGAGAATGAAGTAAAACTGTAGCAAAACTTGTGTGAAATTGCTGGAAATAAAACGGGGTTTTGAGAAAATAAAACGTGGACAAAACTTTGCAGCAAAGATTTTGTATGATAAAAAAAAAGAAATTAATAATATGAAATGGTATGAGTGGAAATTTCAAGTAACTAAAGAAAGAAGTTAAAGCTCTTACCTCAGTGTTGCCAAGTATTTATTTTATTCTCTCATTTTTTTTTTTTTTTTAACTTCATTATTTATTTATTGAATGTACATAAAAGAAATGTAATGACAATAAGTATTCAAATCTTAATACTAAAAAAAAAATTATGATTAAAGTCCTGCCAGTGCTGGACAAAAATTTATTTTTATGCGAATATTATTTCAGAATTCAGTCATCTGTTTCGAGCTCTAATGGTACCCAAAGTATCCCTCCTTCTCAGTTTATTCTCTCATAATAAAAAAAAAAATATATAAATATTTATTCTCTCATAATAAAAAAAAAAATGTGCTCTTACTATTTGCTTAAGATATAGACTACTATTGTATGAAGATCCTTAATAACAAGATGTCCATGCGCCAGAAAGGTCTCAAATATTGTGATTTTGGAAAAAGAGTACCATCCAGCTGCTTGCTTGGTCATTGAAGTTGGCCAAAGATGGGGACTGGACTCATAAAAATTTTCTCTTAAGTTGTCTCAGGATCACGGCTGCCAGAAAACATATGGAAGAAGTCGTTTATATTTTTAAAATATCGTCATTTTGGTGTTGGAAAATTGAAAAAAAAAAATCGGTCTTATAAAATCACCAAATTTTTAGTTTTAAACGAGTTAAATTTTGTTAAAAAAATTTAAATATATATTGCTCCTTTATTGCAACATAGTCATATCTCAAAAAAGCTTGTTTCGAGAAAAACTCATATAAAATTTTTAGTTTCCATTTAGTTTTCCAAAAAGTCTTAGAAAACTTGTTAAAGAAATATTTCGTGAAGGAAACAGTTTAAAAGTAATTTAAATAAATTTTTGGCAAAATATAAAAGGTAGTACTGTAAACAATTCTGTATTGTTAACTCGAAAAGTTCATTTTTTGAGATATGACTATGTTGCAATAAAGGAGCGATATGTTATACATATGCACATACGTTGTACATGCGTACACTGTTGAATTTGAAGGCACATTAAATTTCCCGAAAGTTTTAGCAATAAATATCTAAATGGAATAATTCCAAATCCCTGGATCACCGAGGCTACTCGGAGCTTTCAGATTGTATTTCTACATGAGACCTAACTCGTGAAAATACAAGTTAGGGCCTTTCTACATGAGACTAACGATATGTAATAACTACTCATAAGGCATTGATTTCGAGTGCTGCAACCATATACGAGTGCACAAACATACAAGTGTTGTGTTTTGACAGGTATTATTAGAGCATTTTTCTTTTTAAATTCTCAACAATTTATTTAGATTGTTGGGATAAAAAGTTAAATATTTGAGAATATCTTTCAAAAATTTCCAAAGTCTATTGATGATTAGGGTAGCTCCTACGAAATGTCGACATATAGATAGCTGGGAAACATAGAAAACAAGCTATTTAGAAAAGAAAAAACTTAATTATTTCGTGAAACTTTTAGTTATTTCGTGAAAATTAAAGTCTCAGATCATACACGCAGAGAAAAAGCAGTTTCGAATATTGTTGTGGCAACGCTAGTATTTACTCGGTCATATTGCCGGTAACAGTGTATTATCGTTTTTAATATAGTATCGTTCACTCTAAACATAGTAATATTGGAAATTCTACATTTCTACTGTTATATTTCTATCATTTCAAAATATGGTTGTATGCAAATTTTCATGAAATGAATGTGGTAATTCTATTATATTTTTTCTAAGTCATTTGCCCTACTAGCATATTTTTTAAATATGGAATTTAAAGTAACTTAATGTTCTTTCAGTTATTTCTTGTACATGCCTTTAATAGGATGCATTCATGTTATGAATTTATGTCGTGATCATGCTACAGTAATAATGTTTTAAAACCCAGTTTGTATACAACAATAGCTTTTGTAGTATACAATAATAATTTTATTATTTTTAAACGTATGTATGGTTATTGTTTGTATAGGCAACACAAGAGCGTTTAGAAAATGTACTAACAATTGTTGTTTTTGTGAAAATCTTTGACATATGCATTTATAATAACTTTGAACGAATCAGTTTTTAGTGTGTAACACACATTATTGATTTTAATAATGTTAATGTATAATTTCTGGTGCAAATAAATATTAATAAACATAAACATAAATATAAATATTTGAAACCGAAAAGGTTTGGATAATAATTGATATCAAAAAATAGTTTTATTGTTAAATATTTTTGAATGTATTTATATTTTTGAATATTTATGGGCCAGAGCAAACATGCAGGAATATTTCCAAAACATCAAGACAACATATGGGTTTTTTTCTATTCTATTTTTTGCTTATTATTTCTTTATTTCGACCGTTTTTTCCTTTCTTAATATGTGTAATTGTTCGAGCTTAAGGTCTTTCTTGGAATTTTTAGTTTTTTTGGTTTTTAATTATCTGGCAATATTTCGCTTTCCTTTGGATAGCTTCTTCAGGCCAAATAATATTTATTCTATTGTTTAAAAAGCATATATTGAATAAATTACATAAATGTGGTTTTAATTATGGAAGAATATATGTGTATTTATGCTATCATGTAATTTTGTGGACTTCAATATTACTACTATTGACCGTGACAATAGAATTCACAATATTTCAATAACATGGGTAGGATTGATAATATGGTATCGTTGGGCATGCCAGTAGAATTTAAATTTTTACAATAACAGTATTAGTCATGATGCAATTGTTGAAACTTTTACCAAATATATGGTTATGTGGTATAATTTTGGTTTGTGGCTGTACTATTTTTTGTAAATAAATTTCAGATTGAAACCATATTATGTGGTTGTGTTCAACCATACAATTCAACACTAGTATTTTGCCCTTAGAATATTGTCATACCAACCATATTTTTTCTTCTACGTGTAGAGGTCGGGATAGCTGGCGCTCAAGATACAATGCATAATTTAAAATTTGTTTAAAAATATTTTTTCAAAATTATTTAAAAAAAAAAATACATTAAAAGAAAAACTTAATTATTTCGTGAAACTTTAAATTATTTCTTGAAACTTAAAGTCTCAGATGATGGAGCTTGAAAAGGCGAAAATGGCCAGCCAGATTGGGGAGGATTCTGGATGATACCTGGTGCTCAAGGTACAAGACATAATAACTTTTTTTTTCAAAATGTTTTAAACACGCCATGGACATCTGAAACAGATTAAAATTAAAAAAAAATTATCAGCTGCGCTGTCAATTTCACCTGGGGGCTAATTCTGTCATTCGCTTACGAGCGAGTTTTTACTCGAATGTGCGAGTTTTTACACTTTTGGGATTATCTCATTCGATATCGACTAAAAGGTTTCGAAATTTCTAATGATGGCATTCGATAGCAAGTAACTATTCGAATGCAACCGTGCAACTTTTTACTCGCAAGCAAAAGTACTATCGAAAACCAGCCAAACAGAAAAACACAAAAGAAATGTAAATTAAAAATTTGTTTTCAATAGCAATGGTAGTTAAATTAAATTGAGAATTTTTAGTTCTTAAAGCTTTTTTCAATTTTCAGAAAAATATGTATGTATATAAAGATGAGTATTGCTAAGGACACAAAAACTTATATTTGAAGTCACATGTTATTATATTCAAGAATTTATTTTTGTTTTTTTTTAGAAATGCATATATACATACATATGCTTATACATAGTTAAATGGTTGTTTTTTACATACATATTTATTGAATTGTTATTTCTATTTACTTACTTTTTAATGTACAAACACGCATACATGACTGATTTAAATGAATTATTATTGTGAACGTATGTGTGTTCATTTATTTTTTAATGTACAGCATGTATACAAAGTATGCAAATACATACAATTTTCGGCAGTGTTATAAAACACATTTTGTCAGTATTTTGCAACACTGAAGTGATAACTCGACTCGTTACGTAACGAGTCACATCATTAGAAATTTACACAATATCGAAATTATTTTCTACTCGATTGTAATTTCGATCACGAATGACAGAATTAGCCCCCTGTTCTGGGGCCAAATCACCGCATACGATATCGAGCAGAATTATCGAAATTTTTCATTTTGGTATCATGGCATACGATATCGAATAAATTGTATTGCAATAATATAAAAAAGTTAAAGAATTTATCTTTTGTATTTTTACTTCTGGGGAACAAATGGTCTTCAATCTATTATATTTTGTTCCAATTACGATCCGATATGCATCATTTGCCATAATCTAGTTGTATCGTAATGTTATTCGATACGATAGTTAATTCGATATCGTATGCGGTGATTAGACCCCTGATTTCGCCTTGGTTAAATGCTCCAGAAAAATCTTCTGTTTCCAAATCTGGTAATATTCAGGGCCGTTCCTATGCCTCTGCAAACTAATCCTAGCGATACTGATGATCAGGGTCGTTCCTACGCTTTTGCCGACTAATCTTAGAGAGAAACAAAATTAAGCGTTTACACATGTTCACCAAATCCTTTATATTTGCTTTAAGAAGATGAAGAAAGACACTGTTTTATGACTTGATATATATTTTTGTGTATGTTGTGTAGAAGACTGTGTGTTGTGTTAGAATTTCTGTATTTTATTTAACATACATAGTTTGCTATAAAATTAGTTTCTTTAGTTTTAAGCGTTAATACGAGCATTTCCTTTCTTTTTCTAAATATATTTTCTCATACTTTCCTTTGGTTTTAATTAACTGCTAAAACACCAAATGCATTAATTTTAATTATTAATATGTTGTTGTCTTATTTGCTAAAATTGACTTTTGATAAATATTGATTTTTTTCTTACATGTTTTGCTTTTACCAGATATGATAACTAATTTTCCTTTCTTTTTTTTTTTATTTTCATTGGCTCTTTGCAGGTAAGCAAAAAAAAAGCAACACCAAGCAATTTATTAAAAACATTGTCACTGAACAGACAACAAAGACCAACATCATCCATCCCATCCCTGCTCTCCACAGTTTTTTCTACTGGGCTGCAAAGATTGTCAGTGGTTTGTTGTAGCAGCGGTGTGGTGCCCATTTATTTATTTACTTTTCTTTCTTTTAAGTCTTCCATGAGTGACACTTTGTATCAGTTTATCGTTTAAATCCAATTTTTATACGCCTTTTAATTATAATTATTTTGAAAATATTGCAACGACGGCTCTTTAAGTATAAACTGACTTTGACATTAACCTACGAGTATGTTCATACGTACGTTTGCATCTGTATGTATGTGTGAGTGCTTAACTAAAACGAAATCATCTATGTATATTAATTAAAGCAGAAAGTGAACATACAGGGAAAATCAAATCAAGATGTTTTATTAAAATATCAATATTCGGTATCATTGAACATGACCAAGCATGCCAGGCAGCAGGCAATCGAATCGTGTTGAGCTGAGCTGAGCTGCATGGCTCAGCAAAATGAATTTTGCATATTTTAGAAAGTCCTTTCGCTTTTTTTTTCTCTTTCGTTAACTACTTGCAGATTTTTATTTATTTATTTATTTTTATTTTTTTTTATTTTTAACTATTAATAATCATTATTAAGTGTAGAAATGTCAATAATATGAGTTGTTGGCTTTTAAACTTAACAAATATATACTTATACTCACATACATACATATCACAGCTACTCTGGAAGTGATTTATGTTAAGATATGTACATACATATGTACATTCATCCAATGAATGGGTTTAGCTATTTTACAAATAGCTTCACTTTCATCCTTTCGAATACTTTCTGTTCAATAGATATTTGTCAAATGCGACAGCTTTAAGTCCTCTTTAAGCATTTTTAAACTGACAGCAACATGAAAATTATTTTGCAACCTTTTACCAGCAAATCAATCAATTGATCATCACAAAATATTAAAAATATTGTTGCAAATATATATCTACACATAGTAAACAAATAAAGTTTATTTCCTCTTTAATGGATTTACAAAAAAGTTGGGTGTGAAACCATAGTGCATGTGTTTTTTTTTTTTTTTATTACTTCACTTCCGTTTTTTTCGGGGATAAAATTGTCACTTCCAAATTTAAAAAATTATCGCGCTTAATAATCGACATGCCCAAACTAAAGGGTGGTACAACCATAATGTACGATATTAATTGTGAATCACACTCTAACCTCAAGTTGTTTGCCCACTTTAATTTAACATTTCTTTGCTTCAGTGTTGAACAAATAAAACCAGGGAGAGCTACACCATTGAGCAACGCTTTAAGATTGTTAAATCCTTTTACACTAATAGACAGAAATTCGACCTTGAAGCTTGATTGTAAACTTTTGCTGTAGAACTCGATTCTAAAGCCAATATGGTGCTATGGTATTCAATTATGGGGCACAGCCTCGGCATCTAACATTGAAAAAATTCAAAGAAGTCAAAATAAAATTCTCCGTAGAATCACAGATGCTCCATGGTACGTTAAAAACTCACGAATCCACGCAGATCTGAACGTAAGTTTTGTGAAATCTGAATTTGTGAAGTACGCGACAAGATATATAACAACAAAAGATAACAAACTTGAATTCCATCCAAATCCTCTTGCAGTTAATATTCTTAGCTTTGGTGGTCATACCCGTCTGAGAAGGAGGGATACTTTGGGTACCATTAGAGCTCGAAACAGATGACTTGAATTCTGAAATAATATTCGCATAAAAATAAATTTTTGTCCAGCACTGGCAGGACTTTAATCACAATTTTTTTTAGTATTAAGATTTGAATACTTATTGTCATTACATTTTTTATGTAGATTCAATAAATAAAATAATGAAGTTAAAAAAAAAACTAATAGAAAAAGTTTCGTAGATTCGGGTTTTCCAATAAGGACTTTAGTAAGGACAATTTTTTCATTTTTTTTTTTTTTATTATCGAAAATCATTTTTTTTTTTTTTCAACGTTTATTTCAGAAATTTTTTTTTATAGTTAGAAATAAACAAAATAATAGTTTAGTTAACATAATTCTGTGTATACACT
This sequence comes from Thecocarcelia acutangulata, assembly GCA_914767995.1. Classification (NCBI taxonomy): domain Eukaryota; kingdom Metazoa; phylum Arthropoda; class Insecta; order Diptera; family Tachinidae; genus Thecocarcelia; species Thecocarcelia acutangulata. The sequence continues at coordinate 28,286,945 of OU612094.1, read as the reverse complement.
ATCCCGTAAACGAGCTCTCCTAGTACATTACGAGGGCGGTTCGGAAACTTCTTAGCCTATCAGTGTAAGAGAATAGTTCGTTTTTCAAAAATATTTTTATTTTTCAATATAATCTCTTGAAACTTCAATACACTTAGTCCAACGCTTTTCTAGCAATTCTATCCCTTGATTACAATAGTTTTCCTCAAGGTCTTCAAATAGTGGTTTACAACTGTAATTTCAGCTTCATTAGAGATAAAACGCTTGCCAGCAAGGAATTTTTTTTAGATTTGGGAGCAGGTAAAAGTCACTGGGAGCTAAAAATAGGAGAATAAGATGGGTGGTCAAGCAACTCGTACTTTAATTCGTTGATTTTAGCCATTGTTACAAGACTCTTGTGCGCTGGTGCGTTGTCTTGATGAAACATTATTTTTTTGTGTTGTAACACAGGACGTTTTATTCGAATTTGTACATTTAATTGATCCAAAAGGTTGCAATAGTACTCTGAATTTATTGTTTTACCCTTTTGCAGATAGTCAATCAATAAAATACTTTTGAAGTCCCAAAAAAAGCGTTGCCATAACCTTACCAGCCGATTGAATTGTTTTTGCCTGCTTTGGGGCCCTTCCTCCAGCTTTAGTCCATTGTTTTGTCTCTGGAGTATAGTGGTGGATCCATGTCTCATCAACAGTTATGAAACGACGCTTAAAATCCATTTCATTTCGCTTAAAACGATCCAAACAAGCTTGAGAAATGTTCATTCTTATGCGTTTTTCGTCGATTGTTAACAAATGCGGCACCCATCTTGCAGAAAGCTTTTTCATATGTAGTTCTTCATGCCAAATTAAATGGACTCGATCATTTGAGATGCCCATGACATTAGCTATTTCACGCACTTTTATTCATCGATCATTTAATACCATATCATGCACTTAAGCTACAATTTCTGTTGTTGTTGCTGTTTTGGACGTCCAATAACAACAGGAAAGATTAACAAACTCTACTACAGCATTTAGAATGTTGGAATTAAATTAGTTACAACTGATCAGTGGCCATTGTATTTACGTTCGACACTGCTCAGATTAGCAAAATTTAGTCCAACACTTTCCACACTACAAGATAATGAAATGTTAAGTTTTTCCAGTAAAAAATTATAAATAGCTTGTTTTCTATGTTTCCCAGCTATCTATATGTCGACATTTCATAGGAACTACCCTAATCATCAGTAGACTTTGGAAATTTTTGAAAGATATTCTCAAACATTCAACTTTATAGCCCAACAATCCAAATAAATTGCTGAGAATTTAAAAATGAAAAATGCTCTAATAATATCCGTCAAAACACAAGATGCTATAACTAAAAAAACTAAAGTTCACATGGTTTTTAAAATTTCAAAAAAGAGTTTAAATCCGAAAACTATTTAAGAAATTATGATGATATGAATGAAAATCTCATGTGAATACATTTTGTACTCTAAAAATTTTTTTAGGTGCGTACTCATAAGTATAGTATAGACCTTTCTGAATGGCCCAAATTTTGTACAATTTTATACATAATCGATAAGAGACTAAACTTAGAAAATTGTAGTGTGCCAATTGGGTATTAAAAATTAAATGCGTTTTTCACGTCCAACGCAGCTAAGAGAATAAATGGTCTCCTGAGTGATTATCCGTTTGCGTAGCCTGAACTGGGTTACTAAAGGGTCACAACTCAAAATTTTCTAAAACTGACTTTTTTCCATAAAAGTCAATTTTTTATGTTCTCGAAAACAATAAAAAGTTGAAAAAAAGTATAGCAGAAAGTTCTTCAATATTAATTTCTTTCATAATGAACAATATTTTTTTTAAATATTACAATAATTTTTACAGTTTTTGTCTCCTAAAAATTTTAGTATTTTGAGTTGTGACCTTTTTGTATTTAGCGTGCGATATGTATGTAAATGTCAGAAATTAGGGCATTTATGTGAAATATTAAACAAAGAAAAACATGATTAGTATTGTATTTAAATTATTACAGCAAGTAAGCTTCAATCCCAAAAATCTCTAGCAGATTGAAAACTTAAATATCATCTTATATCAAGTGTCCCATTATCACAACAAGGCAGACACTACTAAAGTGGCCAACATTTCAAAAGTGTTTTCAAACAAACAACATTATTAAGACAGAATGAGAGAAAAAAAAACGAGCCAATAATTATTCAATTAAAATTACAATAATTGTAAAGCACAAAAAAGTACAATTTTCTCAGCTGCTGTTACACGTAAAACAATGTCGCAGACGGACGGACGGACGGGCAATTATTAATGCATACGACAAAATTGTACAAAAAAAGACATGCATAATTGTGTGCTGTGCTTGCATGCTTGTTGTACGCTTGTTAACATTTTAAGACTGATTTGGTTATTGACTATTTTTGTTGATAGAAAATACACACAGATACATATCTATCTATCAGTCGTTATGCCATGAACTAAAAAACGGCTACTGCCTTTTTCTATAAAATTAAATCAATTTTAAATGTCTACATAGTTTTTATCATTATTATATATAAGTTTGTTTTGTTTTTAGTTTCTTAAATATCATGAGATTTTTTAAATATCGTGAGACTTTTGGAAAAAAAAGATGTTTTTAACCATGAATGAAAAGTTTTGAGGAATTTATTTATTTTTGGATAAACATTAAATGTAATTTTTAAAGAAAGTCAACGTTAGCTCAAAGAAGATGCTTTAAACCAGGGGTGCCCAAAAGTTCCTAATAGAAGAACAAACACCAATACATTTAAGGAAAAACTATTTTTATGTAATATTTTTTGTTGTAAAAAGCAAAACATATTTACAAAAACAAAATTTACACTGATAATCGCTGTCGTCATTGTTTACCAGCAAAGCATGCGAAAGTGTTGTTGCTTCGCTCTTGTGTGTGAAGATCGACAAAAACATATTTAAGACAAAGTTGTTTGCGTGCATTATGTGTGTATGAAAAAAAGCAGAACGAGTTAAAAAATCTATTTCAGTGAAAAGAGTTGCCAGCTTAATTTTTTTACTTTCATTGCAATTTCATATGCCGATTCATTTATTCGTAGCAAAAGCAAAATCCTATTTGCAACGTGATACGATGTTTGTGGTTCACGCCACAACATCTTTCGAGGGCATAAATGGATTGCCAAATATATACATATATATGTATTTTAATTGCGTATATTTGACTTGATAAATAATTAACAAGATTAAAAGCTTTCAAATAGCAAGAGCAAAAATTAAATAAATTAAGGAGGCGCGCCGAAAAGGATATCCTTAGGCCTAGGCGTTGTAAATGGCAGAACAAAATTTAAAATTTACCAAAAGTTACCAAATTAAAATATCAGATTAGCCCATATAATTTGTTCTTCCCACCATATTTTCCTAATGTAAAAGGTGTTTTTATAAAGGTATAGAGCTTAGAAATGGAAGAAAACAGCAATGAATTTAAATTGTCATACAATTTACTTTATTTGAAAGATAATTTTCTGGCACGATTAACTAAAATTCACTTCTGTCATAAGACCGCCATGGCTGGCTTTCTGGAGGTTAAACTCTCGATTAACTTTTCCATCAGCCCAGCTAAATTTGAGTAAAGATTCCCGTTACGTTGACTTTAAGGGCACTGGTCGATTGTGGCATAGACATCTGAATTCAGTTAAGCCCACAAGAAAAAATCATGGGGAGTAAGATCGCACGATCTGGCTGCTCAATTCACATTACGTCTGCGTCAAATCGTTCGCGGTGATGGCCTCAACAACATCGTTTTCAAAAAAGTACAGACTGACAGCGTCGCCAAAAGGTTGCTTTTACTTGGATGCATATCCACATCGTGTAAGTTGACGTCATATAGAAATTTAAAATGGAATAGAGCAGAGATTAATTTTTTATATTAACATGGAATTTACTTTATTCGAAAGATAAATCTTATATATGACGTCTGTCTTCTGACTGACCCACGGCTGGCTCGGCCGTAGTCTAATCTGAAGTTCCAATTTTCGACCCTTTAGCTAAGCGCTTTTACAAAAAAAAAAAGTTGAGCATCAAACGCATAGGGCTGGGCATACTTGCTCTAGAGCAAATAGGTAAATGCAAAAATTCATTTAGCGTCTTCTCGGAGCCTTATTAGTCTAATGATTACCTTCCTACTCTCTTCTTCGGAGGAACTAGGTATTTTTCCAATATCTCGTAGCTAATATTTGTGTACAATTTTACGGATATCATTTAAAACATACATACCTATCAAATAGTTTTCGCAACAGAACAAATTTATGTATTAGAATATCTGTATGTATTAATGTTAAATAGTCGAACTTTTATTTTAATATTTCTAATATTCTATGATGATGAGGTTGGTGTCATTCGCCAAGCTCGAGTTCAATCCTGGCTAAAGCCAAGAAATATTTTTATTTATAATTATAACAATAATTGCACGATCAATAGTTGTCCCCCAGCTTAAGTGTATTCAATTATTTTTTCCTGTCTTCTTTGATCAAGATCGTGGCAATTATTGTTATAATTATAAATAAAAATATTTCTTGGCTTCTTAGCCAGGGTTGAACTCGAGCTAGACGAATGATACCAACCCATCATCATATAATATTAGAAGTATTAGAATATCTTTATTTAAACAGCAGAACTGAACATGTTTTAATGTTTAAGTAGCCACATGCACTTAAAAAACATGCCTTTCACTAAATAATGGCTTATTTTTTAAAAAAAATTGAACAAAAAATTAATGTAAAGACCGAACCAAGCGATAAAGATATCAAACGTAGCTTTGCAGTGGAAAAGTTCAGTTGAAATAACAATACATCATATCGTTAGTCTCACGTAGAGAGGCCCTATCTCGCATTTTCCCTGAATTGAGCTCTTTTAGGGATTCTACTAAGTTTCACACAAGTACACAGTGTCACAAAGATTTGATTACATAATTTCATACATATCGCTCTTACAAGCCATTGAGCAACAAAAGTTACTTTTAGATGTACCTCTTTATACAGTTTCCATTACGATATTTCCTTCTCCTGTAAAATTGCAATTATTTTAGTGAGGGCTTTTCTAAATGAGAGCAACGATATAAAATATCGCAAGAATGAAAGATCATATGTGTGTTTTAATTTCATGTCCACCACTGTATATATCAACTTAAATCTTGCAATGAAAAAGATTAAGTAACAGCAACATTTTCTTTTTTATAATTTCTGTAATGTTTGGATTCCCCACCATATTTGATGGCAAATATTTTCACTAATTTTTGCAGAAATTCGACTTCGCTTGCACATTAAAAATAACGAAGAAATTAAATCATCTGGCAGACATAAATAAATCTCTAACAATGTGTTTTGACTGCATAACCAACCAACCAACCAACAAACTGACCAACCAAAGTAATTTGGAGACCAAGATGGCAAAATAAATTTATTAACACAGATTTTTTAATTTATATAATTTCACGTACAATATTGGAAAATTGAAGTTTTTTTTTTGCATTTTTTCTGGTTGGTTATTTTCTACAAACTTATTTTGTATGGGGCTATCCCCCCCCCCTTTTTTTTCCTCACTAAAGTTGTGATAATTTGTTTGCTGTATGAATCTTCCTGTGCGGTGGCGGTATTCTGTATTTTTTTTTTGCTGCCAAAATAACAAGGCTACAAACTATCACTACTGCTACATGACTACTTAATAAAAATATACATGCAACACATACAACAAATGTCTAAAACCGGGACTATTAATACGCCATAAGAGGGAGTAAAAAGCACGTTCAATGTAATCACAATGTATTTTAATGTTAAAGAAAATTCATACAACTCGTTCACAATTATTGTTAAACATTTTCTTGTTAACAAAAAAAAATACGAATAAAAAAGGTACGTTGAGTGCCAATTTTATACTAGCATCGTTAGATCTTTTCCCTCTACTTTTCTTTCCCATGTCCATGTCTACAAAAAACTTTTTTTTCGTATGTTGACATTATGTAGGCGTATGTTTATAATGAAGTTGTGTTATGTTCAATTTTTTCCTTTAATACTCGTACTATCTACTCCACCCCGTTTTAAAGCGTTTTGTTTTGTCTGCCTATCGGTCTAACTGTGTTGACTGGATTTATTTATTTTTTTTTTTTTTTTCATTTCGCTTCCCCACCTCATGTCTGTAATTTTTCGCAATATGCTGTGTTTTTAAGATTAATTGCTTTCGATTTTATAAAACTTGTTGCTAGTGTTTTTTTTTCTTTCTTTCTTTCGTTTGATCACAGATTTATAAAACAATCATACGATTTTTGTTGTTATTAGTATTGTTTGGTTGTTTAACCAATGTCAAGGAATTTATCGCCTCAAGCCTGTTAAAAAAAATTATATAAATTTTTTGTTGCCAAAATCCATACTTTTGATTCAAAAAATTCATTGATTATATACACACATACATACATATGTACATACATTCATAGTTACATACTTAAATATGCATATTGAAGGCTTATGAAATATCTTGACTTTTTCCGCCATCACCGGTAATTTGTTTAAAGGGTTCTGCTATTCGTCAAGAGAAACTGTGAAATTTTCTTGCTTCATCATACGAGTATGAGTAAAAAAACTTTTTGAAAGATATTCTCAAACATTCATCGGATGAAATGGGAAACAGAAAAAAAGCTGTTTATAATATTTTGATTGGTATCAATGTTAGAAACTAATATAAAACTCAATTGTTTGCACTCCAAAATTCTTAATATCTTGTGATTTTCAGAACTCCAAGGAATCACCTCCGTGGTTTTTAAACCGTTTGTGATTTAAAATCACCATGATTTCAGAACGGGGGTTTAATCACCGCTAACGATGTCGAATTAACTATAATAATAATATTTTTTCTTCTAAAATTTTCAGCCAAAGATCTTGATTTCTTTTTGTTTTTTATAAAAAAGGTTTAACGGTATTTTTTTTTTTATAACATTTTAATTTTCCTGAGGATGATAACAAATTGTTATCGAAATATCGAAAATAAAATACGTAGTTATAATATAAGTTATAAATAAGTAGTTGTAAGACCCGATGATGCTGCTAGTGTAGAAACCATACTATAATCATATATAGTGTACACAATAACCTTGAGCGGGTAAAATTTTTCGTGCCTCAGAAACGAAAGTTTATTCACGTATCCACAGAAATGGAAATAGACCTCGTGTCTCATGATAGTAAAAAGCCTGAATAAAATTTGAAACAATTATTTTGTATTCTTGAGAAGTATAGTGATTCATGAAATGATTTGTATATACGAGATCTGATCAAAAAATACCCTTTATTTTGAATTGTTTCAAAAATTATTTATTTATTCATCAATGGCTATCTTGTCTCCTTTAAAGTAATACCCCTCAGATATATTACACTTATGCCAGTGTTTTTTTCCAATCCTCGAAACACTTCAAAAAAGCGCTTCTTGGTATCGCCAACAGCTCCTGTTTCGATTTTTCTTTTATCTCCTTAAGCGTAATAAAACGTTTTCCTTTTATCGGTGTCTTCAGTTTTGAGAAGAGGAAAAAGTCAGCGGGCGCCAAGTCCGGCGAATACGGTGCTTGAGGCATCAGACCTCGTATCTGCTTCACAGATGGCAAAGCAGCATTGACATTATCGCCAAATGCTTAAATTGTAGCATCTTTTCTCTAAAATTCTTTATTGCAACATAGTCATATCTCAAAAAATTAGCTTTTCGAGTTGAGAATGCCTAACAATTCGGCATCAGCGCTACATTTTATCTTGTGCCAAAAATTTATTCAAATTATTTTTGAACCGTTTTCTTTAGGAGATAATTTTTTAAAAAATTTTTCTAAGACTTGTATGGAAGCTAAAAATTTTAAATGTCTGTTTCTCGAAACAAGCTTTTTGTAGTTATGACTATGTTGCAATAAAGGAGGGATATGTTTTTAAATGTTGACGCTTTAATTAATTATTTTATTAAAACTAATTTTTCTGTTGTATTTAACGAGGAAAATTTTTATTTTTTGAAATGCCCTCAAATAAATTACACAGCCATGTGCTGAAACTCACATTTCGCAAAAAAAAAAGTGTGATTTAAAGTCACAAAAGTGGTGTGCTGAAAGTCGCAATCATATAAAATTTAGCTATTTCAACTCGCAAGCAAATGATGAAGTGAACTCTAAGTGAAATTGCTTATAATATGAAAATTTATTATCAAACCGTAGAACTGGAAGCGTCTAAATAAAATTTGACTTAATTTGTTAAATTTTTGTTGAACTTTTATAATTTTTTAAATTAAAAATTGTTTGGTTTGTACATATGTACAACAGGTTTTTAGTTCAAGTTTTTCCTTTCTTAATTTTTTCTTAAGAAGGATTTTTTACAATACAAATTTGCTGTGATCAATAATTATTGATTGAAGAAGACAAGAAAAATAATAATCAAATCTTTAGCTGGGGGACAACTAGCTGTTTCGTAGTCGCTACACTACTCATCAGCACCCACTGGGATTCGAACTCGGGACATGACGTATCATGATCTACTGCTTTAACTACTAAGCCACCGAGCATTTAATTATTTTCTATCTATATTCATCTCATATTGAATCACATATGCATTTTTGTTAATTGCCCACTTGTTTGTACAGCGTTTGCTGTCTCTAAACTAGCGGTATTTATTTTTATTTATTAACATACATATTTTTGTATTTAATATTCTCCGGACCCAGAGATGTAAATATTAATTTGTTAAATTTTTGTTGAACTTTTATAATTTTTTAAATTAAAAATTGTTTGGTTTGTACATATGTACAACAGGTTTTTAGTTCAAGTTTTTCCTTTCTTAATTTTTTCTTAAGAAGGATTTTTTACAATACAAATTTGCTGTGATCAATAATTATTGATTGAAGAAGACAAGAAAAATAATAATCAAATCTTTAGCTGGGGGACAACTAGCTGTTTCGTAGTCGCTACACTACTCATAAAAATAAATACCGCTAGTTTAGAGACAGCAAACGCTGTACAAACAAGTGGGCAATTAACAAAAATGCATATGTGATTCAATATGAGATGAATATAGATAGAAAATAATTAAATGCTCGGTGGCTTAGTAGTTAAAGCAGTAGATCATGATACGTCATGTCCCGAGTTCGAATCCCAGTGGGTGCTGATGAGTAGTGTAGCGACTACGAAACAGCTAGTTGTCCCCCAGCTAAAGATTTGATTATTATTTTTCTTGTCTTCTTCAATCAATAATTATTGATCACAGCAAATTTGTATTGTAAAAAATCCTTCTTAAGAAAAAATTAAGAAAGGAAAAACTTGAACTAAAAACCTGTTGTACATATGTACAAACCAAACAATTTTTAATTTAAAAAATTTGACTTGTTTTTATGTATTTTCATGAAAAAAATTTAGAATTTTCATATATTTTAATAAAAAAAATTTTAATTAAAAAATACACTTTTTTTATGTAATTGTTGTTTTACATTTGTTTTTCTTTAAAAATGGCGACTTCAGATAGCACAACTATTTTTTCCCCTCATACAATAAGCAAATGCTGCCATATTTTTGCTCAAACAAATCGCGCGATCTTTAGCACACAGAAAAATGCGGTTTTGTCCTAAAAAGTGTTTTAAAAATGTTTAAAAATTTCAATAAAATATTGAATAAATTCAATATTTTATTGAATTTTTAACAAATTTTCCTGAAGAAGTCTTCCGAAGGAAGACGAAATATTGAAAAATACATTAAAATTTAAAAAAAAGGACCTTGAGCTGAAGAAATTTATTGCAAATATTGAATTAAATAAAGGTCAAAGCAAATAGAGTCAAAAATTAAATGTTAATTTATTTGTTTTATAAATTTCAACGAAGTTACATATTTTAAAATTTCAAACGTATTTCACTTCATCTTAACTGGAGTTCCATAAATGTTTTGAAAGTGAAACATTAAAATGCTACTGTATCATTACGTAGTGTCATTTTAACATGGATAATGTTAAATCGTCAGGCAACAATGTTGATTATAAACCATTTTTATCTTAATATAACTCATATATTTTCATGTTATGCTATGTATTTTTCCGTTATGCTATAAGAAATGTTTCTTTTAACCTAAAAATCCGCTCACATTTCGTTTTTCCCTTTTTCAATACGAATGCCTTATTTACAACTTTGTGCCTGTATTGTCTGTTTTTGTTTTCTTTTTTCTATTATGACTTTTTCAAATTACACCATTCAAAATAACCTTAACAATATATTTTAACGAAGAAAAACATACGAAGCAGCAAGCACTCCACAAAATTACATCCTTAAAACCCCCTCATAAAATCTCATTGAGATTTTGATTGCCCATCGACCACTAACCAGCGGTTATTTGTTATTTTAAAATTTATTTCTCTTTAACAATCCCATTAGCAAACATTTATCAATACTTATGATTGTAGTCGTTGCACAAATCCTACCAATTATTAAGTTGCAAGCCACAAACCAAAAAAAAAAAAAATGAAAAAAAAGTTTAAAAGAAATTGATTTATGAGATTTGCGAGAGGTTTAAAGAAGGATCATGACAAAAGGGAGGAAGAGGGGAGCAGTAATACATATAAATTGTCTAAAGTGTACTATTTGTTTTATTAAGATTTAAATAATTGAGATGGTTAACAAAAAATAAAACATGTGAAAGGGAAAAATGAAAACAAAATGGAGCTTTTTTTATAAATTCTTAAAGATCTTAAAACATTTTGGCTGGTTTTGATATAACATTTCATATCCTTTGTTATTTTTCAGCGCTGTTACGAGGGCTGTTTGATAATTCTGTGGTTATTTGAAAAAAACAAATATTTTCTTGCATAATTTTTGTAAGACCCAAATATTTTTTCCTACAATTTTATTTGAGCAAACAAAACTTTAAAACTTTGCTTCTAAAAATTGTTGTTTTTACAGTTTTTCTTGTTTTTGCTTTGTGCATACTTATTTGTATTTTAGTTGTTTGTATGCATGCGTTTGCCGTAAATAGGGCTCAATAAGAAAGTAGTGGTTACGCTTTTTTGGTCAAATATTTTCCTTATGTGAACGTACCTTTAGTAAGACGATATTCCAAGTTTTTTTACCATCTGAATAATACGATTTTGGGAACCCCACAAAATACGCACTTCTACTTTCGGTAATCACTTCTTCGTTTGAGATGAATCCTTTTCCTGCGAGCCATTTTTTCAACTTTGGAAACAGCAAAAGTCATTACGAGCTAAATCTGGACTATAACGGTGATAATCAACCGAAGTGTATTTCACGTAATTTTAGCATCGTATCTAAAGGCCTTGTTATGCGAACGTTGATGTTAGAAAAGCTTACCGTACGGCCGTTTGTATAGTTATAGAACTTTAAAAAACGTACTACATGTCAACATTGCACAGCATTTTGTTTTTTTTGTCTTTAAGAGTTTTGCTTTTATCTTCATTTATTTTGTAGCCGACACAATTTTTGTTGTATAGGCGTTCAGCTGCCTGTATAGGCATGATAAGTTTTTCATCATCCATCTCCTGTTTTTGTTTTCAATTATTAACACAAACAGCCAAATTGAATTTTTATTGTCAGCTGTTCGAAACAGTGTTGTCCTTTTCAACATAGTGATGGGAATTTTTAAGTTAGTTTTCGTACTTGCAACAGTCAAATAAGTACCAATTGGCTTGAAGAAATATAATAAAGTTTATGTGTAAAGCAATAGTTGTACACATATATTTACATTTCTATTGTCATTATTCAAACTTAATCTATTTTATTAAATAGTATTCTTTTAATTAGTATGATAAAGATGGCAAAAACTGAAAATTATAATATTATTTTTGCATTACTAGAAAAGTTCCAAAAAGGGGTTAATGTGCCAGAATACTATATCTCATATAAAAGTTCCAGCACGAATGTCACGTAACAACGGCGTGAAAATCTATTTTAAACAAGTTGAGACGTTCCGGCAACGTGACAGTTATAATATTATAACAACGACGTCAAATTCTATTTTAATCAATTGATCCAATAATGCACGATAATACTGTCCTATGTATCATTTTTCAAGATTATCAATGAGCAATATTACGTGTGAATCCTAAAATATAGTGGTCATAACTTTCCAAGCCGATTTCACTGTCTCCGCCTTCCTCGGACCACTTTCAGGTGTGCATTGGTGAGCCTACGTTTCATCAACAGTTATTAATCGACGCCAAAAATCAACATCATCATAGCATGTCCAAACACTTGTTTTTGTTCGACACTGAGCAAACGCGGTACCCATCTTGCCGATAGCTTTTTCATATGCAAATGTTCATGTAAAATTTTGAACACACGTTCATATGATATGTTTACCATTTCAACAGTCTCACGTAACTTGATTCGGGGAGTATTCATTACGATATCGAGGATTTTCTTGATATTTTTTTCAGTAACCACCTCTTTTGGTCCTCCTGGGGGGTTACTCTCTATTGCGATGCGAAAGTAAGTTCGATGCGAAAGGTAAATGCGATAAGAATACAATTTGGTATTCAGTGCTGTTTGCGCAAACTTTTTCGCGAAATAGTTTAAAAATGTAACAGCACTCGTATCACAAAATAAACAATAGCGAAGAATGACAAAATAAAATGTGCCAAAGAGAAAATTAAATGCGAAAACGCAATACGGGGTACCAATTCTTCGATTTTTCCTTCGCATCGCAATAGAGAGTAGCCCCCCTGTTGATGGTATTGTTGCAGTGCTTGTTCGGCCGCGTTTAAATTCAGCAATCCAATATTTTACCATGTAATCTGACCGGGCAGATTCACCGTAATGTTTATTGAGCTTTTCTGTTGTCTCTTTCGCCGTTTTCTCTGTTAAATAATAGTATTTAATCAATGCATGAAATTCATTTTTTTCCATTTTTCAAGAAACAAAAAAGTTGCTTACTTCAAACGACTACAACAAATAAACTAATCAATGAATTTAGGTGAATTTTTAACAAGTGACGACTGACAGATCGCAATATCAAAAAAAAAAATGTTTGTGCTGCCATCTATCTCTAGGTAGCTGCAATATCAATCCGCCCTCATATATGTCATTTTATTATTTGTTTATGGTTTAGTTTAGTGTTAATACATCAGTTCACTTTGGTATACTGAATATACTCAGTATACCAAGAGTATAGTATACTCTTGTGATTTGAACTCGCCAAGAGTCTAATTGCGATTTACAGAACACCTTTCTTACGAGTTCAAGTCACAATCGCAAATGGCATGCATGATGCGAGTGTTAGAACATGCCCGAGTATACAGATTCGAAAATCTATAAAACCTCTCCGAACAATACTCGTAAATTCAAAAACAATCTAAAAAAACGTGTGCAATTCCCACCATGATAATGTATTTGTTTGTGTACATAATTAACTTGTGTTATTTGCTCAAACATCAAACGCTTTTATATTCAATCTACGTACATACACTTTTTCATCTTAAAAAAAAGAAAAGAAAACACTTAACAAGATTTTTTCAACCGCCAGCACTATTTTTCAAGTTCAACTAATTGTAAATTATGTTTGTCACTTTAACAAATAAATTTATACATATACATACATACAATGTCAACAACAACATCAGTTATAGCGATGAAAACACAAAGAGATGTATCTCTCAACACCTTTCAATGTTAGGAAGACAAAAAGTGTTCAGGCACACAATATACTCGTACATAACACACAGAAAAATGACTCCATTATACTTCATTGTAACCAATATTTAAATATGTAGTAGAGGTCTTTTAACCCAAAGATAAATCTTGAAAATGGGAAACAATAACTGCAACAACAACACTAACAAGAAATCAGCATATATTTAGTAAACTGTTGTTTTAACACTTGCTGCTGCCGCTGCTGCTGGTGATTTTGCTTCTTCTGTTTCTCATTTTTTGTATTTTCAACACTTTTTTCTGCTGTTATCTCTGTTAACATTAGCTGTTGTATGCAGATCTTAACAGCAATTTACATTGACTTGTAACATTCATGCACACACAAAAAAACCAAAAAAAAAAAAAAAGAATAAGCAATGTAACAATAAACATCCATCCCTCCAAACTAACAAAAACATCACTACCGTTTGTTGGGTAAGAGATGGCAGTGATTTCGAAGTATGTTCAGTAGAAACCAAGTTCTTGATAGAATCAGCCGTGTTTCTTTACTTTTGAGAGCAAGCACAAATTTCTGCCAGAAAGAGATAAAATTTACCAAAACTACGGGAACGTAAGCAGAGAAAGCATACCGTGCTATCAAAATTGCTCTCATTTGTCCAATTTTAAAGCACCGGAACACACTTATCGTGTAAGTTAGATTTCCAAAGTAGAGTAAAGAAACACACCTATTGTAACTTTCGGTTTCAATTTGATTCTGAGTTTTGTTATGAAATATTTTGTAAACTATAATATTATTTTCGCAGCTGAAAATTACAATTGTTGTAATAAAAAAAAGTTTGAAAAAAGGGATGTAATCAGAGATTCAATTTGTCGGTGGCAACCACTAAAGCGAATGACCAAATGCATATTCCACGACAAAAACGTGCACCGAATATGAAAAACCGGTTAGAGACATGGCTCCGAATATTTTTGGGAATTCCCAAAATCGGCTGCGTGAATCCCCAAAAGCCCACCACTTTCCCGGAAGCATAGGGCATCTCCGATTTTCGCACTGAAGCAGCAACGTTGTAGGTATACACAGTTTTATATATAAGCATGTTAAAAACAAGTATTTGCTCTTTCATACGTTTTTATTTTTCTTAAGAACTTTTATACAAATGGACATATAGACAGCTAGGAAACGGAAAAAAAAAGTTGTGTATATATTTTAATTGATATAAATATTAATACTTAACAAAGTAAATCAGGTTTCTAAACAATCTAAATAATGCATTCCTTTCCTAGAGCTTTGATTGCCAAGCATAATCGAGGAATTTCTTCTACTAAGCCCCAGGAGATCAGAGTACCTCAGTTAGGAGTACGCCCAGGCGAAGCCTGCTCTTCAATCCGTATACAGAACACTTTTAGACTTTAATAAAAAAAGTAGGTTTTATAAATATAGCCTATATGTAGATGTATATACAAGATGTGATCAAAAATTAACCGTTATCTTCAATTTTTTTAAAACGTATTTATTTGTTAATCAATAACTATTTTGTATCCTTCAAAGTAATCCTCCTCAGATATAAAACACTTATGCCAGCATTTTTTCCATTCCACGAAACACTACTGAAACGCGCTTTTTGGTATCGGTAACAGCTCCTATTTCGATTTTTCCTTCCTCTCCTCAATCGTAGCAAACCGCTTTTCTTTCATCGATGTTTTCAGTTTTGGGAAGAGGAAAATGTCAGCGGGAGCAAAGTCCGGTAAATACGGTTGTTGAGGCATGATAACGGTTTTGTTTTTGGCGATGTGTGAGCTCGTGCGTTATCATGGTGCAAAATCCATTATTGTTTTTTTCCACAATTCTGTGCGTTTCGGACGAATTGCTTTGCGCAAACGGCTTATAACTTTAGGCTAGTGTTCCTTATTGACCGTACGACCTTGTGGCAAGAATTCATGATACACCACGCCATTGCAGTCGAAAAAACAGTGACTAAAACCTTCACATTTGAGTGAACTTTACGTGCTTTTTTCGGTCTTGGCTCTTCTGGACGCTTCCATTGGGATGATTAGGCTTTGGTTTCAATTCGTCATCTGTTTGAGGAAATCTGTATTGTCGTTGGCGATGCTCAACAGCTCTTGAGCGATGTCTATGTGACGTTGTTTTGGTTCAAAATATAGCAGGCTTCATGCCTAAAACATCCGTGAAAATTGCTTGTATGAACGGAACTTTATGCCAACATCATCGGCAACATCTCTGAGAGTGATTCGACGATTATCCAAACTCATTTTCTTCACTGCTTCAATGTTTTCATCGGTTGTAGACATGCTCGGGCGATCAGGACGAGCATCGTCATTGACAGCTTCTCGAGCATCGTCATTGATATCTTCTCGGTCTTCCTTAAACCGTTTATACCACAATTGAACTTGTGTTCTGCTCATTGTAGGCTCGTCGAACGCCACAGTCAACATTTCAAATGTCCTTGCGCATTTAATTTCATTTTTTACACAAAACTTAATACAGTTTCTTTGATCAATTTTTTCGAATAGTAAAAAATCGAAGAGCACATCAAAACACGACTAACCTTTTAATCTGTCAAAAACAAATTGACAATTCCAAAAGGCTGATGTACCAACATAACAGAAAAAAATGCAAAAATCGAACATATGTAACTCACGAAATTTGAAAATAACAGTTGTTTTTTGAGTAGACCTCGTATACCTGTACATACCATGTGCAAAGGTCTTAACTAACACATTTGCAACATTACATGAGAAGGAAAAAACGCAATAGAACATTTTTTATCAACATGTAACTCTCTTCCACAATTGCTTGTACGAGGTCTGGTCAAAAAATAACCCGTTACTTATGAAATTGTTCCATTACATCTTTGTGACGAGGAGGATGTGTGTCAAATGTATTATAATCGCAAAAAAAAAACTAAAATTGGTGGAAAAATAAGAGTTAGGGCTTTTCTATACAAAACTACGTGATGAGACATGTAATTACTACTCCGGTATGTCAACTTTCTTCAAGCACCAAATTCTCAAGCAGCATCTATTTAATTTTATTTTGCATTTACTTTTTAATCCACCTAACAAATGTTTCCTTTTTTTTTTCTTCTTCTAACAAACAACTGCAGCAAAGTTTTGAAAAAAAAAAAACAAAAATTAAAATGTTGCATTTTAACAGGAGTTGCTGAAGCGGTGCGCTCCCTACTTTCCTTTTACTGTGTGAGAATCATTGAAGATGTGACTTTTTCCCTTCTTCTTCTTTTTTTCGATAATACTGCTTCTTTGATAGAAATAGTCAGGAGAAAAAAACTATCTGCATTAAAATTGGTAAAAAGCTGGAAAACATAATGTTGTTACGGCAGCTTGTTAAACGTAAGTCTGTCTCTATAAAGACGGACTGTGAAGCACAAAAGAAGCAAATAAGCTTTCATCTACCAAAAAAGTTTGTCGTCTTCTTTCATTTTCCTTAATGTTTTTTTTTTTAGTTTATTTTTTTGTGTTTTACTGTTACGATTCGACAGCTTAAAAACATTGATTAATGTTCGTGGACCTCAGCTGTGAAGTAAAAGACGAGGCAAACGACTCTATCGGTGGTATGCAGTGTGCGGCCTTATTTCTTTTTTTTTTTTTTTCTTTTTTTGCTTCCTTCTTTCCTAGCAGTAGTGCCACATCATTTGTAGGCTTATACACTTGTTGTTTGAAATACATACCAAAATTTTTATCAAAACGACTTTGCATTTTCCTAATATTTATTCCTTTATTTTAGTTTTTTTTTTTTTCTTTTTTGTTTTTGTTGCTTTATCATCTTGCTGCAACATGCTGATTTTCTTTAAAAGATGGTGTATTATTAAATTTAGATCCTAATTCAGTGAGCATTTACAACAAGATGTTTTATTTATTTATTTTTTTTTTTATCTGAATACAGTAAAAATAGATTGTAAAGCAATTTTGTTACCAAAAAAACTAAAATAAATTTTCCTTGTATGATAAATAAATTAAAGGCTAAAAGAAATTGGCTATTGGTAAAAAAGCCTGGGAACTTTTTTAATTGGTTTTTGATGGGAATTGCTTTTATTATAAATAAAATCCATGATATAAATATGTATTCTTTTAATTAAAAATCCAAGTTTTTGCAATGTATTGTTTGAATGAAAAAAAAATTCTTTTACAGCGGCACTTTCTCTTTAGCACTCCTTAAAAGTCGTTTCATATACCAATAATATGTTTATTACGGAAGGGCATGTGAAAAAAATATATCAATCAACAAGCAAAAAAAACCCCACTTGCTTACAAATTCAAATTTATCTATCTAACGAACACATGGATTAATAGTCGCATTTGGTCAGGGGACGGACACGCGGTTAAGTTAGGTTAGGTAGGCAGGCCGCTGGATTCTCCAAAAAGTACAGAAAATTATAGGTCGTATAACTATTTCATGAAGCCATACAACTCCTTTTGGTTGTATGCCCCATGTTGTGCCTATTGCTTTTTTACATAGATAGATGGCTGCTGTAGCCGTGGCTACTCCAGCCTGTATATTCTCTTTCCATGATAGTTTGCTGTCTAGAATGACGCCTAGGTATTTCGCTTTACCCGATGGGATAAGCGCGGTGCCATCAATTTTTGAAGGTGTGAAGTATGGGATTTTACATAGGCGGTTCGGAAACTTCTTAGCCTATCAATGAAAGATATTTATATTTTTCAAAAATATTTTTATTTTGCAATATAATTTTCTGAAACTTCAATACACTTAGTCCAACGCTTTTCTAGCAATTCTATCCCTTGATTAAAATAGTTTTCCTCAAGGTCATCAAAATAGTGATTAACAACTGTAATTGCATCTTCATTTGAGGTAAAACGCTTGCCAGCAAGGAATTTTTTTTAGATTTGGGAACAGGTAAAAGTCACTGGGAGCTAAATCAGGATAATAAGGTGGGTGGTCAAGCAACTCGTACTCTAATTCGTTGATTTTAGCCATTGTTAAAACACCCTTGTGCGCTGGTGCGTTGTCTTGATAAAACATTATTTTTTTGTGTTGTAAGCCAGAACGTTTTTCTTGAATTTGTAGATTTAATTGATCCAAAAGGTTGCAATAGTACTCTGAATTTATTGTTTTGCTCTTTTGCACATAGTCAGTCAATAAAATACCTTTGAAGTCCCAAAAAACCATTGCCATAACCTTACCAGTCAATTGAATTGTTTTTGCCTTCTTTAGGGCACTTCCTCCAGCTTCAGTCCTATGTTTGGATTGTTCTTTTGTCTCTGGAGTATAGTGGTGGATCCATGTCTCATCAACAGTTATGAAACGACACTTAAAAACCATTTTATTTCGCTTAAAACGACCCAAACAAGCTTGAGAAATGTCCATTGTTATGCGTTTTTGGTCGACTGTTAACAAATGCGGCACCCATCTTGCAGAAAGCTTTTTCATCTGTAGTTCTTCATGCAAAATTAAATGGACTCGATCATTTGAGATGTCCATGCTATTAGCTATTTCACTCACTTTTATTCGTCGATCATTTAATATCATATAATGCACTTTGGCTACATTTTCTGTTGTTGTTGCTGTTTTTGGATGTCCACTACGTGGTTCAACTTCAATGCTTGTACGACCACGTTTAAATTCAGCAATCCAATTTTTTACTGTTGCATATGAAGGAGCACTTTCACCTAACACATTCACCATATCATTATGAACTTCTTGTCCCGATACAGTGTTTCAAAAACTTAACTTACAAAAGCAAAAGCTCGAAAATTTGACTGTTGCTTCGAAGCAGAAGTTTTTGTGTACACTTCGAATGCTTTTGCTTTTTCTTAAACTTTCCATACAAAGAGAAACTTTGAAAAGTCTTTCGATATTTTAAATAGAATAAGAAGTTTTATTTTGTTTTAGTTTTTTCCTTTTGAAAGTTAATAATTAAGCAACAGTTTGTAAACCAAAATCAAACTTCTTGCTTGGAAGTAACTGCGCAGTTGTTTTAAAGAACTTATTTGAATATGTTATTCTCTTTTGTTTTCTGCTCAAAAGAGGCAATATACTGCCCAGTTAACATAAGAGTTGCATTTCAAAAGTTATGGTTATTGTTAAAAATTAAAGCTGAAAGAACGTGTAAAGTAAATTATATTTTTTACAGCAAACATGCAACAGAAAATCACACAATTTTAACAAACATGCGATTATTTTTACGAGAAGCAATTTTTTATATATGTATGTATTTATCTGCGAAAAAGACAATATGTCCACCCGAAATGTATTATCACTACCAACTAAAATGTCACGCTGTTTATAATACTGATTCTAAGTCCCAGAAAAACAAACAATTCACTGTACTATTGCTTTCCAGTCAAAATAGTTTTCCTTTATTTTACTTCCAAAGAAAGCTTTTTTAAAATCATGTGTCGGTATATGCTTATAATATTCTGGTTGTTATATTAACCACATTTTGTGTTTGCTGGTTAGCTCTTTCACCAACGCAAACACAATTTATGCTCACTTTACATATAACTTAAAAGTTAAATCAAGACTGAATGAGCGCAAAGATCCTAAAAACTGTTTAAAGAAACTTTTCATTTTAAAAGTTTAAGTAAAAGCAAAAGTCTTATTTGAAAAGAGAAAAGCGTTTATTCAAATCAACAGTTTATTGTTTCAAACTTTTGATTTCTTTCGCTTCGTAATTTGAACATTGTAAACTGTTGCTTTCAGTTTTCTTTATAACAATACGAGGTCGAAAACGACTTAAACTGCGCAAAAGCAAAAGTTGAAAAGACTTTTAAACACTGTCCCGATAAACCTTTTTTATGTAAATATTTAATGACACTACGTATTTCTAATGTTTTCATTGTTTCAAAATCGCGGATTCGTCTTTTCTGAACACCTGTTTCTATACGAAGGAGTTACCAGATCGAAACAAAATTTAACATGTGTTCATAGCAGAGATGGAAGTTTTCAAAAAACTGAACTTTTTTCTGTTTGTACCGCACTTTTTGTGCTAGACTAAGAAGTTTCCGAACTGCCCTCGTATACTTTTTGGCTAAAAAGTACGTTTTCCGTTTTCGCTGGATTTGTTCTTAGTCCGCATTGTATACTCCATTGACTTACAAGCTTTAGAGCGTACAAACGGGCACGCGGAGAGTCACACAGATTGGAGTGCAAACACACTGAACCAAATTTCGGCATTATTATTAACTAAAAAATTTAGTAAACCCTTCACGAAAAATAAATATTGAAATCAAAAGATTATTTTTCAAATCGGAATAAAATTTATTCAAATAAACAAATATTATTCGATTCAGCTCTAATGGGTTTTGTTAAAAATATACCTTAGTAAATTTCAAAAAAGATTTATTAAAAATGTAGCCAAAATTTTGTTGAATCAGTAAAAATTTAGTTAAAAAAGTAGTAACTAATAGTAAGGCAAAAGTTAGTTTGAATAAAAAATTCGTATTAATTTGTTAAATTTTTGTTGAACTTTTTATAATTTTTTAAATTAAAATTTGTTTGGTTTGTACATATGTACATCAGGTTTTTAGTTCAAGTTTTTCCTTTCTTAAGTTTTTTTCTTAAGAAGGATTTTTTACAATACAAATTTGCTGTGATCAATAATTATTGATTGAAGAAGACAAGAATTCGTTTTGTTTGACAAAATTTTGTCAACAAAACTCACGCCATAGATTTGAATAAATTTGTTCTATATTCAATAAATTTATTTTATTGAACCTGAATAATATTTTTCCATTTAACTAAAGGTTTGTACTATTGAATAAATGTCTGTAGAAATGAGGAAATTTTTTTACTTTATTTTAGTTAAATAAATTACAATAGTTGAAATTCCGAGTAAATTTGAATAAAATATTTTGTAGGTTGTAAATAACCTACATTTCTTCCCCATTTGGCAGTATTTAGGTAAATTTTTGGTTCAGTGCACGTTGCTTACTCGTATGTAATTTTTCCTTTTTTGATTCCTAAAACTATTGATTTCGAAAAAAATAAGAAATATTTCCTGAGTTTGGGCGGTTTAATAGCCTTTTTAGTAGTCTACGAGGGAGGATTAATATTGAAGCTACATAGCGCTAGGTGGCACCACAAACAAATTTTCTTGAAATATCGATCTGTCAAACGTCAGCTGTTAAAATTTCACCCATTTCACCCGTTTGAAGAAAGTGAGTTTCCTGCGGTGATCGGTCAGATTACATTGTAGAATATTGGATTGCTGAATTTAAAGGTGAGGCGCTCACTAAAGAAAATATCAAGAAAATCCTCGATATCTTCATGAATGATCGGCGCGTCAAGTTACATGAGATTTTGTTTAAATGGTAAACATAGAGCGGTTGACTTAAACGTTTGTTTTTTAGTTCGGAGAAAAAGTAAGTGTAAAACATTTAAGTAGCGTTTAAAAAGTTTCTGGCACTGGACTCTATTATTAAACTTAATTTTATCTCAGTGTTGCTGTATGTGACGAATACAAATCTAGCATTTTTTTCTTTGTTTTAACTTGAAAGACTTCAAAACTTAATTACTGAGATTGTTAACATTTACTACATACGATCATTTTGTATACTTATATTCATTTTAGTATTTTTCCCCATTTTTCACTAGAAATAGAAAATGAAATTAAGTGAAAGTTATTTGTTTTTTTTTTATTTTCCTGAAATAAAAACGGAAACGTTTTAATAATATGTTGTTGTTGTTGTTTTCTTCTTCATTTATTTTGTAACTGTCAAAAGCGACAGTAACAACAAAATACAAAACAAGTTGAAAACTAATGAAATGTGAAAATCACAAATGCATAAAACCTTTACTGCCTCTATTTTTCTGAAGTCTTTTCCCCCCCCTCTTTTATTACGATCTGCCATCATCATCACAATACATACTCGTACTTGTACTATAATCAAGTATTGATAGTAATGACTCCAAAACAAAAACCAAAATAAAAGACATAACAATCGGCAATATACGAAACTCCACAATGTACTTAATCATGTGTAGCTTGTTGTAGTACAAATACAAAACTGGGTATTTTGTTAGAAGATGCCAAATGTTTTCGCAAGAAATGTTAATATAGAATTCTCTTTTTCCCAATAACATTTTTGATATACCCTGTCTTCTGTGCCTAATGCAATCATCATCATTACTTTTTAAAGTAATATGAATCGAGTGTTGTTATACTCGCAGTATATGAAGTACTTTAACATAAGAGTTGTATTAAATTACAATTCTAATCAAAATAAAATATTTTTTATGAGTGAAAAGTCTAGTTAAAGTTTATAAAATAAAATACAAAAAAAAGTTATAAAAAGCCAACCGTGACCCAGCTATGACTATAACAATAACAATAACCTTTTTTTTTTGTTTTTCTTGAACAAAGGAAAGGAGTACTTTTAAAATCTTTTTTGATATGACAAAACAGTGGGTTAGAAAATACGTATATACTCATAAGCTGCAGCTTAACAAATCCTTTGATGCTGTTTATATTAAGTAACTTTTTATTATTATCACTCTAGTTTAAGCACACGTGTTAAAATTTGAGATAATTTGTAAGACAGATACTTAACCAGTGAGTGAAAATAATAAATCGCACACTTCAAAAATATTTCGCTCAACAACAAATACTTTTAAAAAATGTATTGTTTATGTACAGTGAGCAAAATCAAAAGAAATATTTCAATATAACAAAGAGCGTTAAGAAAACAATTGACTTTCTGCTCAATTGCTTGCCTTGAAATACCGTTGCAATCGTACAACTGGGAGCAAAACAAACAGATAATCGTCGCCGGGCGCAAACTAAACCAGCGAAAACTTCTATTGCAAAGTAATGTGTTAAAATGTTGATAAACATACTCTTCACTACCTCTAATTCCGCATTTTAAGTGATTATTTTAATATGGCGATGTCTTTGGAGTACTTGTCATTCTCGCTTACGAATGAATAACTATTTCAAAATGCCATGACTAAAAAACTAATTGCTTTAAGTCCTTGATATACGAGTTGGTGTCAGTAAAAATGGCTGAAGATGTTTTATATAAATGCATAAAATATAATGGATAAAATTATATCGCTCCTTTATTGCAACATAGTCATATCTCAAAAAATGGGGTTTTCGAGTTAATAATACAGAATTGTTAACAGTATTACCTTTTATATTGTGCCTAAAATTTATTCAAATTACTTTTAAACTGTTTCCTTTAGGAGATATTAAAAAAAAAAATTCTAAGACTTCTATGGAAACTAAAAATTTGAAATGAGTTTTTCCCGAAACAAGTTTTTTTCACTTATGACTATGTTGCAATAAAGGAGCGATGTGATATAAAAGAGGCATGACTTCAAATCATGATATAAATGTCACTTTTGTAAACGCATTCTTACAGACAATATCTCATGAAAAAGGCCTTACAGAGGTATGTGGGCCTTATCAAAAAGCTTTTTTTGGATAAAAGTAGCACTTACATTCAATGTTTTTCTTAGAAACTTTTTCTATAAAAATTAAGTACGGAAATGGTTTTTAGCACTGTGATTTATAATTTTAGCATTTTAAAAATGCGTAGTTAATACATTTGAACGAGCCTGGCAATACCTATAACGACAAGAATAGTAAAATTGCGAAAACAGCAAAATTTATTAAAGCATATATTGACTTACTACATTTATCATTTTGTTAACATTTTAAAATCCGTTTCTATCACTTAAGTTTTAGCAAATCCAAGTATTAGTTGAATTCTTTTTTTTTCAATTTTTGTTGCAAATATAGTACATGTATATTTGCCAAGAATAATTACTTACCACCAAGCCATTACATAACTATTTCAGGCGGTAAATACTATGATATTGAAAAGCATGTTCTCAGGTAAGTGCAACACGATACCAAGTTTTCGCTGGGAAGTTGCGGGATTCCCGTGGTACCAGAAAATAGTGGCCTCTGGTTAGCCTATGCTTGCCCAAAAACGGTCACTAACGTTTTAAATACCAAACGGCTCGAAGAACTGCACCATAACTGTTCGGTCACTCAAATAGCGTTGACGAATGTACAAAAGGAAAAGAAGAAAGTGTCTGCACTGTAGTGTAAGTTGTTGAAACGTTAGATTCCAGCTCCATTAAGGCACATGTAGAAATATTTGATTCCATAAATTCTTATGATGAAGCACTAAAAATGCTCACTGAAGATGACTAGGCTACCATTGCTTCAATAAAATGTATTTGCAATAATGATTGTGAACTTCTTATATGTAAGTGTACACCTCTCACAACCGGACAAAAATACCGCGACGGCTATTGTCCACTTATGGGAGATTTGACTGTAATGGCTTTTCATATAATTTAATTTCATCGTACTATGTATATAAATAATTTTTGTTATTAAATATTTGTTGGGGTTTTAAATGAAAAATAAATATCAGTTCTACTTGACATTTACATCTTTTTTGCAACATATTAATAATATCGATTTTTTTGCTTGAAAATTTGATATATTATAATAAAAAAAAAAAGATTTGATACATTTATTTAGAGTATTGTTTATTGGCACTATTTTTCCCCGTCTATCTGGTAGCATATGGACCCCGCGTGAAAATAATTGCTCCAGTTTTGAGGTAAAGAATGAATCAAGCCAATTTCGTTCGGATACCCTGTTCTGAATTGAAGCGTATTCCATCCAGTAAGGGCGTTCTGTATCATTCGAAACAAATGATAATTAGAATGGGCGAGGGAGGTCTGGGCTACAAGCCGCGTGAGCTAAAACTGTTTTGTAAATAGTTTTATACCGGTCTTGCAAACGTGGGCGAGCGTAGTCACGATGGAAGATTATGGCCTCGTAATACTTTTTAACGTAGGCAAATGGCTTGTTGTGTGACTCGCAATGATAATGCAAGTTTTTCTTGTGTTTGACAACAATGCTTGCAATTCCTCATCTTTAAAATCTTTGGGCTGACCATACCTCTACTTATCTTCTGTATCGAAATCACTATGGAGGTTTAAATTGCGCAAACATTGACCGTAAGCTTCTTTCTACCAACAGTCGACAACTTTCACCAGCCGATTTTTTAAATGAAAGAAACCATAGTTTTTAGGCACAAAAGCGTTTGAAAAAAATGTGTTTGGCATTTATCGAATATTACATCGCAATCAGCCTGCAAAAAAAAAAAAACTTTTTGTTATTACCTAGTAGTGTTGTTTTACCTAGTAGTAGTTATAAATAATAACTGCTGAAAAACACCAAAAATTCTGAGTTGCCAAATTGTCGAGCTCGCTGACTTGTTGGCGTTTTGCTCCGGATGAAGCTCGCCATCTTGGGATGGTTCTTGTCGGCCAATATGTTAAGAAAACTACTACAACAACAAATTAATATCCAAGTCAGCTTTTTTGTGAAAAACCATACAAACCACTAAGGAAAAATTAAAATATAGATGAGGCCCGCAAGTGGCTGAGTAAACCAGATAAACAAAATAAAAGATGTGAATTCTAAAATCGCATAACACTAGCTATACACCACAGCTTACCTCCTGATTTCTCTCCCACAGCAAACTCCTTCTGGCTAATGTTGTGCCAGGATCGGTAGCCCACCCACTTGAAGTCTTGGTCTTCACCGCGATGGCTTGGAAACCGATGAAAATTTGTCAAACCATCCTTGACCTATACTTACCTCTTCATCACCCTCCTACAACAAAATTAGCTTACCCTAAACTACTCCATAGCGCTAATTAAACAAGTTCAGTTAAAACGGCATAAAACGTATTCCTTTTGTTTTATTAGTATTGAAATAGGACTAGGAAATATATTATTTGTATACAAAAAATTCCTTTCTAATTCGAATTTCCATTTTTGTTCTATTATTGATATAAAAACTATAAAAAACATGTAATAGATATGCCATTTGTTATCCAAATCGACGAATAGACAAAATTAACCCAATAATTAAAGATATTGGAAAAATATTTGTATGTCAAAATAATTTTTTGCACTCTTCTTTTCCACTGTTGTATAATACTTGTTCAAACACTATTTTTTTTTTTTAACTCTTAAAAGGAACAGAAAAAGTAACAAGTGTATTTATTTTCGTTTTTACGGTGTTTGAGTCTAAAGTTTTTATTATTTACTGACAAACTTCTATTTAATGGCTTAAAAGATAGACTTGTGCTGGCATTGATTTCGATAAAAAAGAATAAAAAAAACCCCCGAAATTAAAAAAAAAAATATTTTATCGAAAACTATTAATGTCGTAGTGCTTTTTTCAATATCGCTCTTCCTATAAAGAAATTAACAGGTGCAGCTTTAATTTTTTCTTAAATGGTTCTCTTCTGTTGTATATTACAGAAAAAAAAGCAAAAAAAAAAAATTACCCAAATACTCATTCACTGTGAATGCATGCATTATGGTTAATGTAGTTGCTCTTCTATATATTTGTTGTTGTTTGGTCTTTAAACCGTAACAGTTTTGTCTAATTTTTTTTTCTGCTTTGCGAGTTTAATGTTGTTTTTCATGCACTTGTCAATACCGTTGTTGTTGCTTTTTATATCGATTGTATTGGTCTGTTGCCATATTTTTTAGAGTTATTTTGGAGTTATACATATAGTTTTTTATTTTATGATATTAAAAGTCGTGGTCACTGTTAAAAACGATCGAATCACATTAAATAATAAGTTTGTCTTTGGACTTTTAAAGTGTTTGTTTATACAACATAAGAGTACATGAGGGAAAAAATGTGTAGTTTAAGTTTGTTGTTGTTAAATGCCAATAAATTTTCAATCTGCAAAGAAGGCTGCTGCTTATTTTATTAGCTGCTGCTGGCTGCCTGCTGCATACTTGAATATAATTTTTCAGTTTTATCTTTTTAGTTTTACTTTAAATCATTTGTTGCACTGATGTTGAAAAATATACATATGTATGTGTATATATGTATTTTTTAATTTCCTCCTTTTTCATGTCATGCTTCAATGATTAAATTGTTTTCTTTTTTTTTTTTTTTGTTTGTTACACATCAACAGAAATAAATTAGAGGTGAAATTTTGTATGGAAGATCAATAATATGTATTTTTTAATTAAAAATGTATAAATGTTTCATTTTATACTTAAAACGGAAATATAATAATTCTGTTATTGAAAAACAGATTAATAATGCCTATTTATGCAATATTTATTTAAAATTATTTGCTTCAGTTGTACTGATGTAATTTATGGAGGTACTTTTGTTGTGAGAAAATCTTTATTTTTGAAGTATACAAGATATGTTTATACCCTACCGAAAAGGAGGTGCAATATTTTTTCCTTAATGCAGAAGTACCCAAGCCCTATGCGCTTGATGCTCAGTTGTTTTTTAATACACACATACTGCACTCAGCTCTAGCAATGAAAAATATACCAACAACTTGGTCTTATAAATTTTATTGTCCCTCTTCACTGTACGAGTACACACACAAGAGCATAGCAACAAGACTTTCGCATGCTTTGCTAGTAAACATTGACGACAGCGATTATCAGTGTAGATTTTTTTCTTCTTTTTTATACAAGTGGATCCTTTGAATTTTGGCAGTTGTCACATATGTTTATTCTTAAATTAAAATCATCTCTGATTAACAGCATTTCCATCCCAACAACATGAGCAACAAATACACCCTTCAAAAGCCTTTCACGAAAATGTGCGTTCAACCCAAAACGCATTCGTGCATTTGGTGAGGCACTCTTTCACCTCAGCTGATTCTTTAACAAGCAGAATTGCCACATTTTGGCAAATGAGAAACCACAAATGATTGTTGAAAAGCCGTTGGATTGACAAAGAGTGACTGTTTGTTGCAGTTTATGGCCTGGCGGCGTCATTAGGCCGTACTTCTTCGAAAATGTTGTCAGCCGAGCAGTTATCGTGAATGATATTCGCTATCGCTTAATGGTAATAAACTTATTGTTTCCAAGAATTGCCTGGATGATATGTAGTTACAAGATGATAGTGCCGCTTGCCACACAGCCAACGCAATATTGCTCTTGCTTGAGAAATTCAATAGTCGTGTAATATCACATCGTGGCGTTGTTAATTATTGACCGCCAACATCCATGTGATTTGAGACTGTTGGACTTTTTTCTTTGGGAAATGTTGAAGAAAGACAAGCCAAGAATAAATAAAGCTAAAGGATGAGATAATTCGATACATTAACGACATTGAACTTGAATTATGTATCAGAGTCATTGAAAGTACGGACTATCGGCTAGAGGTATGCCACCGAAACCGTGGCGGCAATTTGCCCCATTTTTTTTACATACAATTGTCATAGATTCTTCTTTCATACTCGTAATAAAAATATTAAGAAAACTTTTTGTTCTATTTACACCCCCCGGGGAACAGGTTTTGCCTTGGCGTATTCCTAACTTGGGCACTCTATTTTTCGGGGAAAAGAGGGGAAGGGGTCCCTCGTTTGTTGTAGCAAATAAAACTCTAGGAAGCCACATGACTTATGTTGTGTTGGCTTCCGAAACCCTTACCAAGGGTATAAATTGGCAGAACGGGGATCAGCTTGCAGTTCAACCCGGGCTGATCATGGTTGAGAACATTACATATGTGTAATATCAAGCCTTTATTGTTTTTAAACAAAACAGTTTAACTATAAATATCAAAATAATTGATTGAATATACACGAAAGTTTGGTACTAGTTGCCGATCTCTGATGCCTTTGTTCCATGTTGCTCAGCAAGTCTCTTGCCTTGCATTTAATATTATTTTAGCATTAAAGTATTTCAATAATTATTAATTAAAATATTTTTTTTTCTTTTTAGGTAAGTTATACTGGTTTAAATACAGAGTAAGTTTATATACGTATATATTTTTGTTCAACAACAACGAATCTTAAAAACAAAAGATGACTTTTATTTGACGTTCACATACCAGAGTGTGCCTTTATCCGCAATGCTCGCTTCCTTTGAAGTCAAGATATTAAAAATGTTTTCTCTTCAGCAGTTCGGCAGTATTGGTCTATAAGATTCTACTTTAGTGGGATCCATGATGGTTACAATCAATCCTGGCACCCTGCTTTGGCTTGACATTTAGTGCTGGGACACCCTGTATTGGGTATATTGGGTATTGTTAATAATGTAGATTTTTTGTTTGAAAAATGTATTTATAACAAATTGAGTTGATACATTATTCAAAGTATGGTTCCATCGTTAGCCATTTTTTCATCAATCTGGTAGCATATGGATTCTGCGCCAAAAGAATTGCTTCGGCTTTGAGGTGAGGTATGATTCGGGGCAATTTCTGAAACTCTGTTGTGGATCGATCTAAACAAATGGTAGTCAGAAGAGGCTAGATCTGGTGAAGTAAAACTTCCTATCCACAATGTTCTAAATAGTTTTCGACCGGTTTTGCAACATGTGGCCGAGCGTTGCCATTTTGAAAGATTATGGTCGTTTTTCGTTGATTACTCTTTTCAAACTGTTCAACTGTTTTTCTCTGATCGTCTGATCATACATATTTCAACAGCTCATAATTCAAAATACCCTTTTAATCCCACCAACAACGGAGTCTTTTAACATATGAACAGATCGTTTCATCAGCGCAGGTGTGGGGGGCTACGAAACTGGAGACCGGCCTTTAGGGATTTAGTACCATGGCGTCCTTTAGCGGAGCACAACGGGCGTTTTGCGTACGCGAACTTCATCGCAAATACAATTCTGCAAGCAAAACTAAACGCAAAATTTTTTTATCATTTTAATATTCGCGGTAGGAATCATTTGCCAACGATACAACCTATTAAGCAATGCGTGCAGAAGTTCAAGATAACTGGTTCAACAATATCCGATCCAGGCGTCCTAAAACATCGAAACGTTGAACGAGTAGGAGCATCTGTTTGTGGACAACTTAACCTCTCTACTCGTAAGCGGCCTGCGGTTTTAAATATGTTTGGTTCATCTGTAAATCATGTTTTACAACAAATAAATCATTGTCTGCAGTTTGTTAAATTTTTGACCAGAAAATCATTTAGAAATGAGGTAAAACTAACTGGCCAGCTCGTAGCCCCGATTTGTCTCCAATAGACTTTTTCCGTTGGGGATATTTAAAAAGCAAAGTTTTAAATAACCGTACGACCATTACCGAACTGAAAGAAAATATACGCGAGGAAATGCAAAATATTTCAACCGATACTTGTAGAGCGGTCATGGAAAAAAATTTGGTCTAGGTTGCAGGAGTGCCAGAGTGCATATAAATAATGTAATTTACAAAAAATAAAACGCTATTTCATTTACTCTGCTAATAAATAGTTTAATAACTAGGTGCTTATTTTATTATTATTATTGATAATTTCAATTGTTAAGAGACTCATGGTCCACCTTAACACGACGGGACCAAATTGGATCAAAATGGGCTGGCAGATTGTTAAACCTAACCTTTGGTCCACCGTGTATATTTTTTCATATTTTTTAATATAAAAAATTACCAGTTCGGCCCTCAAAATCGGAAACTACATTAAAGACATTGAACTGCTATTTTGCTGCATCGCCAACTGTATACTGTTTATTGTAATCCGGCCACTCCATAAACAAAAGATCCAACGTGATGCCACAGAATTTTTTTTTCTTTTACAAACACGGTTAACACTAATGTTAAGTTAAATGATTTTTTTTTTTGCTTATTTCTAAATTCTTTATTTTCTGTTGACTTGTAGTCTCATTTACTTATTTTTATAATGATTTGTTAAATTCTCATAAATTATTTCCAACCTAATTGATATGTTAAGAAATTAAGGTAATTCCTTTGCAACAACAAAATAAATCTAAAGCCACTTACAACAATGTAAATAAATATAGCAGAGATCTCATTTATAATTAGCATTTTTTAACAGCATGTACGAGTTTACAATTACAACACATGTTACACAGCTCATACCAACATCTTGTTCTTTTTTTGTTTGGAACAAAAAAAAATAAATAAAATCAGCAAAAGCAGCAACATTTTTAATGATGAGAAGAAGTGGCAACAACGTTTCATGTGTTGCAGAAATACGGAACATTTTTTGCATTTTTTTTTTTTTCTTTTGACAAAGTACGAGTAGTAAATGTTACACAGTTCATGTTTTTATTGGTTTGCTTTGGCTGCAAAATAAAAGATTACCTTAGATATTTTTGCATAATATCTGTAACGCAATATTGCATGCTTCAAACATATTTTGAATTTTTTTGTATACTTGCAATATTTCTGTTGCTTCTTTTCGCACAAGTATTATAAACTTTATGTTTTTTCTCAGCATTCATATTTTTAGTTTTTTAGCCAAAAAAAAAATAAATAAAAATTTTTTATGCAATTTTATACACACGTACATATTAAGTTTTTATAGCTCTAAACAATCGTAACTAATGACAGCAAAAGAACAAAAAAATATATTTTTTTTTAACCATTGCTTTTATTTTGTAGAGTCGTTATAACGATGAAGAGTTCATTGTTCTAAATACCTGGCATGTGGGAAATTTGCTTTAATGTTTTAATAAACTTAAACTTTTGTTTAACTTTAAGCCGTATAATAATACTCGTAAACTTCATTAAAAGAAGCTATTTAAGAGTAAATTGTCACTGCCAAATTGAATGTGTCATAAGGGTTAATGTCACTTAAATGCTAAATTTTGTTAATTTCCTTTAACGAAAGTGTGTTACACATATACATACAGAGTTGCCAGATTAAAATACCTTTGTTTTGCCTTCATTTTGGTAAACGTTGGTCTTGACAGTTCATATTTGGCAGTCGTGAAGTAGACACGTGGCAAATCTATTACGGAAAATTATTCTATAAACCAACGTGTTTTAATCGTTAAAACATATCAAAATCAATCAACGATTACAGTGACGATGAGAAAGTTATGTGAAATTTTTAGGAGAAACAACATGCCGTAACACTTTGCACTTTGAAATTCAAATCACTAATGTCATAGTACGTAATAGCATAACGCCTCCCTCTTGGCTTTGATGTTGGTTCAAAAATCATGGAAATAATAGTTATAGCCATCAGGTCCATCCAAATTAAACTTCTCATCCGTAAATATAACAGTTCTCCAGACATTTACATCATCTCTTTGCTGCACATCTAATGTCATGTAGTCTTTTGCGAATTGAAGCCGCTTTTCCTTACGAGGAGCATTAAGTGGCGGCTTTTTTATAATTTTCGGTATTTAAGATACTCAGATTTTAATTAGTCTGCGTACTGATGCCTTGCTTGCTTGCACTCCAGCTTGAGCTCTTATTTTTGACAAGGATAAAATTGCAAAAAATACAGGCTTCTGAATGTGAAATACTTAGTGCCTTTGAATAAGTTAACCGGTTGTACACCTATGTAAATCACGTACATGTTAGAACTCTTCAAATATTTCTTGTTGTCGAAAAGTTAAAATATAAAATGGAAGTTGATGGGTTAAAATGACATATACATGCTATGTATGTATATATACATACTATGTATGTATGTGTATCAGAGATCTGCACCGGTGTACCGCAACCATAAGTACACCAGTTGTTTACCCAATTATTTTCACATCCGAAAATTTTAAACACTTAAAAATTGATGCGGTGGTATTTATACTATCGTTCGTTTGTAAAATCTTGATGCATCAAAAATGTATCCAATCACTTTTGTAGCTTGTGTATTTCTTTTAAGTAAAAGAAACTACCACATAAAAGAGTGTTGTGTTGCTGTTATTAGCGCTTGGTATGAGAAGCATTTTGAGTATTTTCTATATTCGTTTCTAATCGTTTTCAGGTCTGCAACTCAAAAATGTTCAGTCCTACCGAAATTCTTCCTAAAAGACCAATTTTTTGGTAAGAGAAGCATTTTGAGTATTTTCTATTTTCGTTTCTAATCGTTGCAGGGTTGCTACTCAAAAGTTTTCAGTCCGACCAAACTTGGATCTAAAACCTACCAAAATCCTTCCTAAAAGACTACATTTTTTAATATTGGAAAACATATATGCATATATCATATAAACTATAACTTTTATTCGATATAGTTTTTAAATTATAGAATGAATAACAGAAATAACAACAATGTAACAAAAACAAAGTTTCATTTCTGTTAAGCGCAACAAATTGCACTGTGTAATAATGATAGCAGGGTTACAATCAACAAGGTTGGAAATTTTTCAAATTTGGTAAGTTTTCTTTAACTAACACTAGAGGGAATAATTATGTGTAACATATTAATGTCTTTTGATTTAGGAGCTCATTATAAAATTTCAATATATGTTGTTGAACTTCTAAAATTGCGTTCGTATATATGAAAAATATGTTACTTTTATTATTGAAATCGATTTCAGCATTTACGCAAAGAAATATTTGATATTTGCTTAAAATTTTTGAAGTAACCAATGTTCGGAGTTTCCTAGAATGTAGAGTTGAAATATATCAAAAAGACCTAAATAAGCCTACCAAACGAATAATATCAGACCAAATTTGGTCGGAAAATACCAATAGTGGCCACGCTGACCGTTTTCTTAATAATAGATACATGACGTTATCACAAAATCAACTTGTAAAAACAATTGTCTCGACAAATTCTTTTGTTGTACATATGCGTCACCTTTTATATAACATTAAGTGCAATTGCGGCTGCCTTATTTAATATTGACGATTTTGAAAGTAGCATACTGAATAATGCTTTTAAGATTGTTTTTGCTGGAAAATTTCAAACGAAAATTTAATTCAAACAAAAAGTTTCCCACAATTAGTTATATGTATGTATAACTGTGCATTTATTGTGGTTATTGCTTAAAACCAACAAATAAAAATTATAAACGAAGGAACATAAAATAAAAGAAATTTGATGAAAATGTGCTTCATTAAAAAATCTATTCCCTTTTTTTAAGTAAAAGTTATTATTTTTACCGGTTTTTTACTAAATATCTTCAAATAAAATATGTGTGTATATTTTCTCCAAACACGGTCGCCAAAACAAGATGTTTTAAAACCCTTCTGGCAACGCCGCGCTTAGTACGAAAACGTTTGTCGAGTGTGATTGAGTAAATAAGTGCATAAAACTGAACACACACACTCTCATAGGTAAGGTAAATGTGTGACTGCAAATTCTTACATACAATTATTATAACCCGTTGTACAAATGTACAAACCAAAAATTTAATTATTATTTTCGTTGTTACAAAGAAGTACGAGTTCGATTACCGAGTGTGGAAAAATTAATTGAGAAACCAAATCAAGCAGTCACCGCATACAAACTTGATTGGGTATGTTATACACTCTAGTTAACAGACGCGAGCTCTAACGAGTAGAAAACATACTTGTTTAAACAATATGCGGTGGCCAATCACACTGCAACTCGATTTATAACGGATGTACTTAGATCATTAAAAAGGCGCCGGTTGCAGATCTCTGGTATGTATTATGTATGTTTACCATTCATCCAGCTGTTCTTGATTTCCTGCAAAAAAATACCGCTAAAATTCACTAGGTTATATGCAACAAAACGATGCCGCTTGCTCGAAATCTGTTAACAGATTAGTGTTAACGACAGCAACTTTGTATTTGCAGTAACTGCACGGCAAATTCAAAGACTTCGTCCGTCCGTCCCTATTAGAAACATTTTAAGCACATTTATAAATTGTTTTTGGTTTCCTTTTTTACAGCAATTTGATCAGAACATTTTTCTTAAATGATAAATTGCTGTCTGCTTCCTCCACCAAAGAAAATTATTAAACTTTTTCATCTTAAACAGTTCCCATGTCGAAAAAAATTTCCACGCCAATTTCTTTGCTTGTTATTATAAGATTAAACAATTTATTTTTAGTTTTCTAAATAAATTGGATTAGAATAAATCTTAAATCAATTTTAATAGAAAGTCCATGTTGTCGTTAAACCATTTACAAAAGAAAGTTTATTGTCCAACTCCACACCTGCCTAAATTGTAGTACATTCTTTTTATTTATATACACATACATACTTATGTATAAATATATTTATATGCACTTAAACGAGTACATAGAATGGCTTATTGAAAACAAAATAAAAGCAATTGGTGGTGAAGAGAAAAAAAAAATACTAAACTACTTTTACTACAAGTTTCATATTTCTAACAAAATTTTAAGCAGTTGCGCATCAACACCACAACATCATGCAATAAATAAAATTTTGTTTTAACAAGGTAACTAAAATGGGAAGGAGTATTATATTCTTCTAATACTTCTGGACGTACAGTTTGCAACAAAATGTGTAAAACATGTAATTGAAATTTCATTTGAAAAACTGAAAATGATGCAATTTACACGATTCTATACAGTCATGCTTTTCGAATTCCATAAAGTCATGCTTGCCGCAAGTTTGTTTTTATTATAAAACCAAAAAAAAAGTTTCTAGTTGACGTTGACAGGTGTTTAAAAGTGGAATAATGAGTCTACTCGAAGTAATACCAGGACACCAGGATTTTTTAACCATGTCAGCGGTCTGACTATATTCGAACGGGATAAGAGCAAGAATAGTTTTGTTTCACTCAGTTTTGAAACTCCAATTGCACGATAAAGCAGAAACTGAACAACGTGAGTGGTGATAACAATTAACAATTTTAGTTTAGCTAATTTAAATTTCATTCGAAAAACTAAAAATGTTGCAATTTACACGATGAATTCTAAAAGTCATGCTTGCCGCAAGTTAGTTTTTTTTATTATGAAACAAAAAAAAAAGTTTCTAGTTGACGTTGACAGGTGGTTGAACGTGGAATAATGGGTTTACTGGAAGTACTTTTGAATACCAGGACGCCAGGATTTTTTAACCATTTCAGCGTTATGACTATATTCGAACGGGATAAGAACAAGAATAGTTATATTAGTTTTACTGAGTTCTGAACTATTCCAATTGAACGATAGAGCAGAAACTGAACAACTGAGTAGTGATTACAATTAACAAGTTTAGTTTAGGCAATTCAAATTTCATTGGAAAAACTAAAAATGTTGCAATTTACACGATGAGTTCTATAAAGTCATTCTTGGCGATAGTTAATTTGTTATGAAACAAAAAAAAAATTATAGTTGAAGTTACTCAAAAGTAAAACGATCTTTAGCTGCAAAAATAAGAAATATTTACTGAAACAAGATCAAATAATTAAATATCAAATCTAATCTAATTGTTTTTAACGTCAAAATTAGACTTAAACAAACCAATACATTTGAATATAATTCAAGAACAAAAGAAATTTTCGTAGGAATGTGATTCAAATATGGTCTAAAAGTAAATTGTCTTAGGGCCTGTTTTGCGATATTAAATAGTTGGGTGATGAAGATTCAATAATATTAATGTAGGAGGATTTCCTATGATCTACTCACCGTAGCAAATTGAGTTCTATTTATAATAAATAAATCGTTAATTATATGAATTCACTTACATAATTTATTTAAATAAAATTATGAATTAAAAATTTAGTTGTGTAGGATATAGGGATACAAAAGGCTTAAAGAGCCGCAGGATGAAAAAAGGTGTCCAGAGACCAACCGACAGCACGCCAAAAAGCTAAGTGTCCCGTAAAAAAAGGAAATACCGAACCGATCATATTTTAGTACAGCAAATATAAAGAAAAATATGGCAAACTACAGATTCGAACATAATTCAGGGGTGAAAACTGTAGCGCCTTTCTGAATGATTAACCGCAAACGTTAATTTTCTTAAAAGAACTTTGAACACGCGATTTCGAAATTCAACGTTCGCAAACACTTTTACGCTGCAAGGTAACATAGTTTAAGAAATCGTAGCAAATAATTTATCAACTCATAAGAAAATATAATAAATAAAATATAATAGATAAATGTGTTTCTTGCTCATTTGAAATGTTTGCGAACGTTAATATTCGATATCGTGAAACAGGACCTTAATTTCGATAACTTTTTGTGCCTATTGAAAAAAATTTAACTTTCTATCCATAACTTTTTATTTTATACAAGCTAATTTTTTTCGGTGCAGATTTCTCAAACTATTTTTTTCTCTTTCCCAACTATTTACAATATACATATTTTTAATAGTAATAATAGTTTCTGCCTAAAAAGTGTCAATAAATGTAAACTTGTGTTAGATACTGTTCAAGTACTCGTACAAATAAACCAACCAACCAACCAACCAACCACTCACTCCACATGGAGATTTTAAACGAACGGTGACAATTACAACATACGAGTACATACTTTTCCTGAACTTTGAGGTGGAGTTGCATGAAATACTAACTCTGTTGGCTGTGGCTCCGCTAACTCTTCCCATTCCAAACATGAAATGTAAAAAAAATCCTTTCGTTTGAAATGTTAGTGTAAAGGCAAAGAGCATTTCTTAAAGAGATTTGTTGTTAAATTTGGTAGCCTTTTGGCTACATGTTTTTAAATATAAGTACATACAACATTTGTACAAAAATTTCCATAAGTTTGTTTTTTTTTTTCTCCCCAATTTGAATTCTTTCTTTTTTTCCTATTTACATACGAGCACATACATACATATTTATTTTCAATACTAAAAGTGTATGTATTGCTTTTCGATAAAGGCGAAGTCGTGTGTAAAGTGCACATGTGTGTGTGTTTGTGTGTGTGTGTGTAGTATGTTTGAATGCCTGGGTGTCTGCCTCTGTTGTTCACTTAACATGCAAACCTCTTACGGAAATTGTTTCTAATGGACAAAATATTGAAAAAGAAAAAGGTTTTCTATCTTTTTTTTTATTTTAGTTTATTTTAATAAAAGTCCTACTCTATTTTTATAGTTTTCACAATAATAGTGATTTATTTTTCATAGATTTTACAATGTGTGAAAGTAGGTTTTTTTAAACGAGACTTTATGAATTTTATTTGATACTCTTAACATAAATTTATACAATTTACACAAAATAGGTTTAAAACTCAATTAGTGCAGCGCAGCGCAAGTGATTAAATTTAAATTTTTGTTTCGTGTCATGATGGGGTGAAAGGAAAAAGTTAAAAATAAAAATGAATTTAAAACATTAATTTTTTATTACTTAAATTATATAAAGCTATCTATCTATATGTATTCGTTTCGTGCTCTACCATTTATAATAATTTTTTTTTTCTGAAGATGGGAAACTTTTAAACATTTTGACTGTTTATTTTTTAAATTTTAGAGTAATGCTGAATTTGCTGCTTCGTTGACTTAACTTTTGGCGTAATGAAAGTTTTTATTGGTTAATTTCAAATGTATTTATTTTCATGTCAGCATGATAATTTGTCCAGCTTAAATTACAAGCAATATTTTTGTCTCTATATGTATATTCTTAAGGGAAACTACTAAGTTCATGGTAAGACATGTACAGAAAAAACTAAAACACTAATTAATTTTATCTCAATATTATTTAATCTTCGTTTGTTAAATAAAATTTAATTTTTGCAGCTTAAGATCTTTGTTTTTTGTTTTATAAAAAATTAACTATTAAAAATCTTTTATGTCGCGATATTTCGATAACAATTTGTTATCATCGTCAGGAGGAATTAAAATGTTATTATAAATTTAAATTGAAAAAATTATTGTCAAAAAATTCCTACACAAAGAAAAATTTTTAGTTCATACACAAAGAAAACTTCTTAACAATATTAACAAATTGAAAAATTAAAATATAACATAATTTAAAATAAACTTATTCTGCAACGAACACATGCCCTGTTAACGATTAGAACATGTTGTGTTAGGGATAAGTTCCTAAGCAAATCAACATGGCACATTTTGCTCCCATAATACCAGTAACATTAACACGTTGAACGTATATAAAAGTTTTAATTGTTAGGCTAATTTTTACATTGCTATTATAAAACAAAAAAAAAAGTTAATGGTAATACCATAGTCTAACAATGAAGTTGTAAGATTTTCTTACGATCGTCTGAACACACAATTTACTTCTGCGGGACAATTTTTCATTGTCACTACATTGTCAGCATGTTGCCAGATCTTACAATATTGTAACATCTGGCAACCGTGTATACATAGCTTAAGTAACAACCTCTATATTATCGGGCACATTTCGGGGTAATTTATTTTCATACAAGTCATTTTCTCCAACTTCTTCTTCGTCGGCGATAACATTTAGATCGAGTGGCAGCATAAGTAGCGTCGTTTTCATTACATTGGTTAATTATGTCACATGTTGTTTCTTAAAACCCAAATTAGGTTTTGCTACGTCGGTTCGCCATTTTAAATTTCACGAAGTATTTTTTAATAATGTTAATAATAACACGCTATTAAAAATATCAATAAGAAACCAGAAAAATTTTAATTCTAAAGCACAGTGTCGAAATAAACATGTCTTCACTGTAGTACTTTATCATACAGTGAACGCCCAGTGTACTAAACTTGGTACAGCAGCACTTAATATGATATATGTAGGTTAAAAAAATTATACCCGTACTAAACCGCTTTATATTGTTTTTATTAGAATGTAATGTTATCAAGAAAATAAAATGCTATTCAACGTTCTTCAATGTTAACTGATATAAAATAAACTAAATAATCATTCACAATCCCACACGCAATAACTAACTAGCTAAAACGGGGACTCCTCTCATTGTTATTTTTCAACTATGATGTGCAACAGCTACGTGAATGTTGCAAGTACTCTTATTGACTGATAAAAAGCGTTACCAGCGTAAAAAAAAGGTATTGTATAATTTCTACATCGACTCTAAGCTGTGTACTATATATAGTACAGCGGGTGGAAATGGGTTAAGTAAAAAAACAAAGGTACCGGAGAATACTGTTAACAATTCTAATTTAAAGCAAAAAAAATAATAATAATACTCGTAATAAATAATTTAAGAAAAATGCTGAAATATGCCAGATTTGAATTTGCTTGCATTATTAATAATTTGGATCTGAGGGAAAAGCTGGCTACAGAGACGTATAGCATTTATGATAAAGTGTTGCTCAGAAATGGCCATATTATATTTCATGTTGTTTACTTTGTGACCTCTATTCGACCTGGAGAAAGTTATTCTGTCATAGAGGTAAGAAGGTTTTTGTTTTTATGTATAATTTTATGTAAAAACAATAGGGAGCGACATTTTAATAAGATGTCAAAAGTAACACCATAGATTTCCTTGGCGTAATGTGAAATGCTCCTGTTCCTTTCGATTCCAAATATATATCTGGCAATGTTATTGTACGTTGCATTGAGCCTACGTTTACTAATAGCATCACAGCTAGAGAATAATTCACAGCCATACATTAATGTGGGTAATAAATACATTTTGGCAAGAAGCACTCGAATACGAGTATTAATAGGCGTATAGTACTGAGAAATATATAAATTTTTCAGTATAGATTCTGCTGCCTCAGGAACAATAGGGGCTAGCAGTTTCTCGTACCGTTTGGAATTTAAAACTGTAGCAGCCTTTTTTAGGGCTGCGATAGTCTGACAAGAGGCTATATTTTCTGGTACCACGGGAGCAATTTATCATGAGTATTAACCTGCTGTTAAGTCATCAGTTGCTTTTCAGGTAAATGTTAATTCGTAATAACCAAAAAATAATTTACCTATAAAATAAAATCTTAATTTTACGTATTTGTAAGATGTAATAAAGGCCCTAAATGAAAAGGCGCCATGTCGCTCATGATTATTTTTTTAGACTTAAAATCATCCCTTTAGTTTCTACGCTCTTTCGGAGCTCCATTGTTTACACATTACGAGACGGTGATTAATTTTACGCCACCCTGTAAAAGGAGCAAGTTTTATATGAACAGTTTTTAAAGTGGAAAGATATTTAAAGTTTTTTTTTAAAGAAAGTTTACAAAAGCTTATTTTCAGTTAACTTAAACTTTTTTCATGTTCTTCAATTTGTTAGTATAAAATAAATCACAGGGTGTACCGCATACTACAAAGATTCTTATTTCCGCTGTTACCGCAATATTTAATAATAAACATTTGATATCATCTTTTAAGCTTAATTTACACTCGTGTTAGTTACTACTATTTCACTTTACATGGAAGCATGACACCCTTTAAAAAAACTGTATTACTCTTAAGTGATTTTGCAATCACTCAAAGTTGTTCTCTGAACTTTGAGTGATTGCAAAAAAATCACACTTGTTCAGCAACATGAAAACCATTAAATTTCGTTCAAATATGATTTTATATTCAGCTGCACAAATGCGCAGTTGATTTTTAATCAGTAAACACAATGAAGCACAACTTCTTAAAGCTTAAAAATCATCGTTTAGGTTCGCGCTTGATTTCTTATGTTTGAATTTTTGTTTTGAAAGAAAAAAAAATGATTAAAAATCAATGCAGTGATGTATTTAACAGTTTTTCTGTATGATTCTGTTGAAAAAATCAAAATAAAATACACATGCATAGAAACAAAAGGTTTTCATAGAAAAAAGTGTGCATATGTATGTATATATGTATTTATTTTTGAACATTTGTTGAATCGAAGTAATATCTAACGTTTAGCCGGTTTTATTCAGTACTAAAACAAACGCGTAATAGCATTGAGCTTTGTTGCTAGATTTTTGTTGATTACAAATTCAGATTGTTTACAAGGCGAGTTGATTTCACTCAACATTGAACATTGTTGCTTGATTTTTGCTGATTACAAATTTAGAATGTTTACAAGACGAGTTGATTTTACTCAGCGTTGAACTTTGTTGCCTGATTTTTGTTGATTACAACTTTTAGTGTATGAATTAATCAAGCAAAAACATGATTTTTGGTGATCACTGGGGGCAGACATTAACTTCTTCGATTTTTTAATTGTAATTAATGACTTAAACATTTTCCATTTGTTCTTAAGATTTTTAAACAATTTTCTATATTCTCTCTATATGTTGATATATGTATGTGTAAATAAAATACATTTCATCATATTCATTTGTTCATTCATAAAACATGCATATTTTAGTTAGTTTTTCTTGTTTTTCTTTTTTCCTGCTGCTTTAGCTGGTGTTTTGTTAAAGTTGTTAAGAAAATACCATTCAAAACATATGTACATATTTAATGTATCTTAGAAATTTTAAAAGCAAAATTATATCCCAATTAAAAAGCTGCAAATACAAACAAAAAATCTTTTTGAAAAATTGTGTTCAGTGACTGACAGACAACAATGACTGAAAAATTGTTTATTCATACACTTAAAGCCTTCTTTACACATTCCATTTGTTTACACACTGCACTTGCTGGCGGCAATTTAAGCCATTCCAGCGCTCTTTTATAATCGCCGGATATCCTTTGAAATTTTTGACATTACACTGTTAAAAATGGTTATTTTTAATATTTAATAATAAACAATATATCAAAGTTAATTGCAAAAAACTATTAAGTTTCATTAAGTTAAACAATGATTGGCTTTTAAGTTTTTTTTTTTTTTTTTTTTTTTTTTTTTTTTTTTTTTTTTTTTGCTTTTGTTAAATTACAACAGGTATGCTGCCGTTGAAATAAATGTAATATTATTAATCAATTAGTGTTAATATAAATGGCTGGTTTGTCATACATGTAATTTTTTTAATTTTGTATAAATAAACATTGCTATTCAGTGTAAATGACATGAAAGAAATGCTCTGATAAGAAAAAAATGTCGGCAACATTTTGAAGACTAAAAGTGAAACATTGTAAGGGGAATTTCTTAATTACACAAGCCCCAGTTTCTTGCGAATTTGTTGCAAAAATCAACATAATATAAAGCATTTTATTAGCACTTGTTTTGTTGATTAAAATAACAACAAAAATAAAGTTGAAGTCGATTTAATTTAACTGAGCAGTATTTACTGAAAAGAAAATTCAATTTAACCAATATCACGTACTTTTGACACCGCGCTTGGAATCAATTCCAAGCGGTGTCAAAAGTGCGTTAAGTACAAATTTTCTTAAATCAAGTACGGCACGTGCTTGATTCAAGCACCAAATACTTAATTTTGGACATATTTAATGCCGAATCCGTACTTGAAACAAGCCGAAAATTATATTGATTTGAGAAAAACTGAGATGGAATCAAACTTAAATGTGATTGATTCAAGAATTTTAAATTTGATTTAATCCCGAATCCGTACTTGAAATAAGAACAAGCGAGTCTATTATTATTATTTACTCTACTAAATTATTATTATTTACTCTACTAATATATATACCAATCAAAATATGTGTATATACAACTTGTTTTCTACGTTTCCTAACTGTATACAGGGCATCCGAGAACGTCAAGCCGAAACAGGGTAGCAAGATTGGTTGTAGCCATCATGAGAAAACATTTTTTTTTTTCTTTTTTTTTTTACTTCATTGATTTATTTATTGAATCTTTACAAATCTTAATACACGTAGAAAAAAATATATGGTTGACACAACAATATTCTAAGAACAACATACTATTGTTGAATTATATGGTTATTTCTGGTAATATTATATTGTTACATTTTAAACACCATTTATATACCACAACATAGTTTTGTAAAATAAATACCATAAATAACTATACTGTATTCTATTTCAACATTGTTATAAAAGTGAATAACCTTAGTATTAGTTAAAGTTGCCATATACCCAACCATATTATTTAACTAAACATCTTAGTTTTGTCAATAATAACCATATTTCTGCCATTGTAAACCATTTTAATGTCATAAATATCTTTATTTTTATACAACCATACTTTTGTCATAAATATATGTACTAACTATAAAATTCACATTATTGGATAAATAATATATTTTACTTGTTTATGACTATGTTAGATAAATATTAAACCTATATACAATGTATATTATACATACGTACAATAAGAAATTATAATATAATAAAAAATAGTTGACATATGTATGTACATCATCAAAAAATATTCCGGTTGTATCTCAATGGAATGAACGTACATAATTCCTGTTCGAAGTTGTAGTATCTGCTTGCTGCAACAAAAAAAAAATATTTATTAAATATTTTGACTCAGATTGGAATAACCATATTAGTATGGTTGGATGTCACATATTATGGTTGTCGACAACAGTAATATGCTTGAATAAAAGACATTTTGTGGAGATAATAATAAAATGGTTGGATACAACCATAATATTGTTGACCACCTCAAAGTGTTGTTGTATGCAACATACATATGTATGTATACCTGCATCTTAATATATAAACTTAGCTTTTGATTTCTACAAACACTTGTATTGTTATAGCTTATTCATTTGTTTT
This sequence comes from Thecocarcelia acutangulata, assembly GCA_914767995.1. NCBI lineage: Eukaryota > Metazoa > Arthropoda > Insecta > Diptera > Tachinidae > Thecocarcelia > Thecocarcelia acutangulata. The sequence goes on along the minus strand of OU612094.1, from coordinate 28,242,228 downwards.
TACTCAATAAAATTTTATTTTAAACTAAAGAGCACGCAATGTATCTTTTGACTTCCAAAGAAAAACAAAAACTGAAAGGAAATTAATGTATTTATGTATGTAGGAGTATCATTCTAGATACTATTATAAATGGTTACAATAGCAATTTTATTCTGTAAACTTAGATTTGTTGAAATGAATTAATGTTATCATACATATGTTAAAATCAAACATTTTTATATTGGGTGTGACAAAATCTATTGTCGTTATTAAATGAAAATTCATACATATTACATTTATGTGCAACCACATTTTGAAATTAATAGACGGTAACAAAAGAATTAGAGAAATACAACCAGTAACATATTTAACATAATACTATTGTTAAATTCATAACAGACTGTTCTGAACAATAATACACAACGTTATAGCATATATATTAGTATAGCTGTAACCATATATCAAACTGCGTTTTCTTTGCGTGTACTAAATACACAAAAATTAATTAAGTCCAGCCAATGCTAGACAAAAATGTTTTATTCTGCACGGTCAATATCGGTAAAATCACCTATTTAACGTTCTGATGGTGGCAAGGGTATCCCTCCTTCTCAACCGAGAGTGGCCTTCAAAATTAAGTATATTTGCAAGAGGATTTGTATTTTGTCGCGTACTTTGAAAATTCGTCTGTTACAACAGGCACATAGAGATCTTTATGAATTCGTGAGTTTTTTGCGTACCATGGAGCTGCATTAATCGTTCGAAGAATTTGATTTTGTCGCCTTTAAATTTTTTCAATATTTGACGCTGAGGCGGCGCCCCATAATTGAATTTCGTAGCACCATATGGGCTTTAGAATTGCATTGTTTAACAGAAGTTTGCAAACCAATTTCAATGTTGAATTTCTGCCCATAAGCCAATTTAGTTGCGCTGCTTTTAACTTTAACTGAGTAACTTACGCATCAATGTGAGACTTCCACGTTAACCTACGGTCGAAATGAATACCAACGAACTTGACTTCATTTTGCTGCGGAATAGGCGAATTGTTAATTTGGATAGCCGAACATGTTTGTTTACGCAGTGTGTATGTAATTAAGCTTTAACTATTTCTCTAATATTGAAACATATTCCTACAATTTTCGCGAAGCTTCTTGATGGTTTTCATATACGCTGCAGAATGCTGTGTCATTTGCAAAAGTTAAAGTGTGGATTCCGGATCTCGTTGGCATGTCTGAAGCGTAAATCAAATATAAAGTAGGGTCTAGAATAGCTACCTTGGGGAACTCCTGCTCCGATTGGCTGTAAGGGGCTTATAAAATCGCCTTCTCTGATAACAAACTTCCGGCCGCATAAGTAACTTTCCAGAAGCTTATGAGTGTTTGCAGGTAAGTTTAACTTTATTTTGTGCATCAAGCCGTCGTGCCACACTTTATCAAAAACATAGGAAATGTCAATGAATAGAGCCGAACAATACTTTTTGTCTTCAAAGGTCGGTTTTATTATCGATAAATTTGGATGTTCCTTCTGCTGTTCCCCAAGGAAGTCATCTTGGCCCATTGTTATTTACGCTTTTTATTAATGATCTGCCCTCTGCTGTCTTGCACTCAAGAATTTTAATGTATGCTGATGATGTTAAACTATTTAAACACCTAAATGACCCCAAAGATCAACTTCTACTTCAAGCCGATATCAATAAACTTGAGTATTGGTGCAAAGTTAATATTATGTACCTTAACATAAAAAAATGTAAACAAATGTCGTTTTATCGAAACAACTAATCAAATTATTGTTATCACATTAATGGAATACTGCTTGAAAAAGTTAACACTATTACCGACTTCGGATTCATCCTTGATTTTCGAGATCACATTGTGCTAACTGTTAATAAGGCTTGTGGAGTTCTTGGCTTTATGAAACGATGGTCTAAAGAATTTTCAGACCCTTACATTAAAAAGCAACTTTATATTTCCTTAGCACGCCCTATTCTTGAATATGGATCAATTATATGGGATCTTTACTTCACCGTTCACATAAATAGTATTGAATCTATCTAAAAACAATTTCTTATTTTCTGTCTACGGGGTCTTGGATGGAACTCGTATGTGCTGCCATCATATGAAAGTAGGCTTGGACTCATTAAATTACCAACTTTGAAAAATCGACGGACCATGCTCCTTGGATTGATTCGCGGTGAAGTTGATTCAAAGATCCTGCTAAACAAAATAAATTTCTGTGTGCCAACAAGAGCAACCCGTATCTATCAACTACTAAGTCTAGATTATCACAGGACCGTCTATGCCAACAATGAGCCCACATATGCGACGAAATATGTGAAATATTTAACAAATTTTATCATATTATAGATATCTCTGAATCTAATGATGTTCTAAAACGAAAAATAATTTTGTACTTAAATACATAATTGTACTCTTTTATATTTTTTCTTTAGTCTGTAGGCTTAAATAAATAAATAAATGACGTTGACTAGTCTGTGCGTTTGTTCTATAGTGCTATGTTTAGCCCGAAAGCCAAACTGATGATTAGGGATACATCCCACTCCATTCTACATTGGGGTCAACTTCGCCATTAAAAATTTTTCGAAATTGTTGGCAGTAGACTTATTGGTCTGTATATGTTAATTACATGCAAAAAAAGAACAATAACCATCCGTACAAGAAACTTTGAAAAACTCATAAACAATTACAAGCAGATGAAATTTCAAAAGTTTGTATGCTTTGAGTGCATCCGCGCAAATGTTTAGTTTGAATCCAAGAATTACTTTACATATCCGTGTATTCAAACAATTAATTCAATTAATTGATTCAGCGAATATGGTCATTGAACATTAAATGAATTATTTCTGTGTACAAAAAAAAAACTTAAAAATAAAAGTTTAGAAAAAGTAAAAAAAAAAATTTACGCGTCTAGAAAATTATTTATTGCTATGTCGTAGTAGAACTTTTTCCCCCTCATGACAAAAGCTACCAAAAAATCGATGGCACAATATCGATTGTTAAATCGACCCACCCTATTGTATATCTTCTATATTCCCCGGCATAAATTCATGTCTATGCATGCGAGTACGAGTCTTATTCAAGTGGGCAGTTCGTTAATGATAATGTTGCATTTGTATTCATTAATCATTTTCAATTGGCGTTTAGTCCAGTACAATTTTTATCTAATTGAACGTATAAATAACTCTTTTTGGTCAAATTATTTTTAAATAATGTTGCGATTAGATATGTTAGTGGCGTTTAACAAAAATGAAAGTTTAACCTTAGATCATTAAATCAAGTGCACGTTCGTTCAATCGTTCGTTCATTCTTCATTACGTTAATTACCATTAATTTCCACCAGTTGTTATAATTAGTTGAAATGAAAAAGGCTTAAAAGAAAAATGTACAACTGTCAACGTACGTTATATATGGACGACGTCTGCATTCGCAAATCTTGGTCTGTTACGTTTTAAATACTAATAATATATTTTCTGCTTAGCTAAACTTAAATGACCACCTGTTGACCAAAAAATTGTCAATGCATTTTACGTTTCTCATTAATTAAAGTTTTTCATCGCATCTTTATCATCCTCGTCTTGGGTTTATCATGTAGTTTATTCATTTAACATGACATTCTTTCGTTTTTTGACAGTAAAATGTCCATGACAATTTCATGCTTTCTGTTATGATTGTTGGTCGGTCAGCCTTACACGCAGAGAATTATTACAATTTTGTGTAACAACAGTCTGCTGTACATCTATCTATAAATTTGCTTTTTCTGCAAAGACAAACAAAAAATCTCTCTTGTTAAAAACTTATTTTTCATTAATTGAATGTAATATCCAATTACTATTACATAGAAGTATTTTTCTTCGTGCACAAATTATTTATGTACAATAAGCAACAGTCATTAATTAAAGCTTGAGATATAATGAAATGTGAATCCGTATACTCATAAGTGAAGTAACAAGTGTTTTCTTTGACATGTGTCAGTCGACAAGCGAGCATTTGTTTACTAAATTGTTTTTGTCACACGAAACACCCTGTACAGCAGTCTTTTAAAAAACTGAGCGAAAAACCTTGGATGGAATTAACTGTTATTGCTTAAAGCAAATGTTCGGTAAAATTTTGTCCTGTGCTCTTCAGTATCGTAGAAAGTTTTATTTATTTTCAGAAGAAACCTCATCTTTAAGGCAATTTCATTTCATTCAGATAAACTACAGGGAAACAGTGGTATAGTGAACTTCGTTATAACGAAAAACTCAATACAATAAAGAACACGTTTATTGTTTTTATATACCCTATAGTTTTAAATAAAAAATGTTTACAATTCAGCCTCTTTATAGCGAAGTATTCTTTCAAAAGCTTCCATACAACGAAATGAAAATACTATTACGTTTTTTGCTTTTTTTGTTTTTTCTTGGACCAGGGGATGACCCCTACATATGCAGTGCATTATACCAGAACTAGGAAAATAGGTTGTGAGAAGGGGGAAAGAGGGAGCATTGTTTATGAACATTTGATTTGACTTGAACTTTCCAACGTTATAACAGACAGGAAACACGTCTGTAGGCAGACGAAGCGTACGGCTGAAAAACGAATTCTCTTTAAAAACGCTACTGCGGATTCTTCAGGTGTAAATGAAATAATGACCGATTGTTCGTTACATATGTAGTACTAAAACACTTCACAACTTTCACTTAATACCACTGTGTATTAACACACTAGACTTGCTTACTGTTCTGACTTATGACTAATAATATCAACCTCTGCCGAACATCTGCCTGCTATTATTACTTTTCTATTATCTTCTACATAGTTTCTGAGGTTTCTAGTTAACGATAATTGCAGACTCAAATGTACATATATAAATGCTACGCACATACACATACATATGCTCCCAAAATAATAAGAACGCAACAACAGAAATAAAATTATTGGTGATTGATTTACTTGAAATTTCGCGTTCTTTAGATCATGTATTATGTATATAATGTTTTTAGCTTTATGTTGTATGGATGTGCGTGTACATTTATACCAATCAGATTAATGGCTGCACAGTGGGTTAGAAGTAATGAAAATTCGTAACAATACAAAACTTGTGGAATCCCGTTTCCGAAATAAAGTCTAAATGAAAGAGAGTATTCCTTCAGAAACCTGTGTAAAGAGGGCAGAATAAAATTTAAAGGATATTGGTATGGTGTCATCATTAAAAGAATGAAATCGAAATCTGTGTGTGAATGCATATCTATGGCTTGATATAGAAAATATGTATGCATCTCAAAAAAAAAAAAGAGAAAAAGAGGGAAAACTGAATAAAATCCTTCAATACAAAAAAAAAAGTTTTAGATCAAAACAAGCAATAAATTCAATGCTCTTATCTTTCGTTATATTTTACTTTTTTAAGTTTTTATGTTAACCTCAATGACTACCAATTTATACTGTATTCATTTTATTGTCGCAATTTTTGAAGTTTCTTCTTTAAATTTGCATAAATGAAAGCCTGTTTCACGGTCTCAAACGTTAACCTTAGCACAGATAGTTCAATAAAATCTCACTTATTAACAACTATTTCATCACACGTAACGCTTTCTGTCAATTTGTTATTCTTAAGCCTTAATCACACCGCCTATAAGATTTTTCGTTGTTCGCAGTGGCAATCGTGAAACACGCTCTTAGTTTTAGTTAATATGAAAAGACTAGTTGTATCGTATAAAGAATGCTAGCTGGGTTGTATCTGGAGAGACAATTTTAAACACAATTATTTAAATCAACAATAAATTAATTATAAATTATTTATATAAGAAATTCTGTGTGAAATTTCCTCTAAGCTGTTATGTTTCAAGCCTGTTTAGACAACTATGACCAATATTTATATCATCGTTGATTGGTAAAAAAAAAATATATAGTATAATAAACAGCTCAGATAGAGGTATGTAGCTTTCATATTCAGTTTGCCAAATGAATATTGTAAAAAAGGAGACTACTTTTGCTTTTAGCTAAAAATGATTCAGTTAAAACTGCAAAGTTTCGTAAATTATAATGTTGTATAAATTTTCTGTTCCCAATTTGGCAACGATTATAAAGTTTTTCCTTTAACTAAATATTATCATAAATCAAAGTTTTTTCATAATTTTCAGCAAGTTTATTTTAAATTTTTAAAATAACCTTAATTTAGCTTTCATGTGCATAAACAATTAAAACTTTAAATTATTTTCGCATAATCAATTAAATCCTATACATACATAGATTAAATAATGGAGTGGAGACCCTCTTTCAAATAACATGCAGTACAATGCTTTAGTGTTACCGATAAAGATCAGTGTTGAAAAAAAGCAACAATTAACGTTTATTAAACAGCCAGAGTAGAGTAGAGTAGGTAGGTCGGTCAACTAACGACTCTTTTATTCATTCATTAATACGCTCAGTGATGCATACGAATATGGAAAACGTACATATCGTTGGCTTCATGGGGAAAAGCCCCAAATTGTATTTTCCCAACTTTGCGATTTTTAGTGATTCTAAAACGTTCACACAAATAAATACATCTCGTCACAAAGATGTAATGGATTAGTTTCATAAGTAATTCAATCTAACCTAACCTAATCTAACCTAACCTAACCTAACCTACAAGGGTAACTGATAAGGATCCACGTGAGTTAGACGACTAAGTATACACTTGGGAATTGGTTTACAAGCAGTTGTATAAGAAAAGGTACATTTTAGTAATCGTAAGTATACTTTCTATTAAGTTTTCCCTTTGTCCTATTTGGGGCCTTTTCACATTTGACATGCGTTGTGTACATTTAAACATTCGCTCACAGAATATTAATGCGTAATTTAGCAGTAAATTATTATTAATGGCTTTTTGTTCTTGTAAACAAAAATAAAGTAAAAACCGAAAAATCGTACTGAGTGGAGTTTAGGTTGAAAGATCAAACTGTTAATTAAATGCTATATTTCATCCATTTGTTTAGTTTTTGTCTCTTTTGGCGGAAATGGCTTATGTGAGCATGTTTGTATACGTTGAGTATGTGTGCAAAGTTTTTGTAATATATAAGATTTTGAAACAGAGGCAAACTTCTCTCGAATATTTGACATCATGTTCGAACATTGCGTGCAAATTTTTCAATCTGTACACCAAAGTAAAGCAGAAGAAAGTATTGATTACTGTTGTACGTTCTAGATTTTTTTTGTTGGAAAAATTGATCTATCATTGTAAACGAATTTGCACATATTAATCTTTTTCCAAATAGGCTAATAACGAGTGATTTTTTTGCTATTATCTTTTTGGCAACACTAGCACAAACTGTCAAACATCTTCAGTTTGGTCTATAATTTAATCATGAATCGTCTTACAAACGAACAACGCTTGCAAATTATTGAATTTTATTACCAAAATGCGTGCTCTGTTAAGAAAGTTCATCGCGCGCTTCTTCCATTTTATGGTCAGTTTAATCGACCTACTGTGGCTTCTATTCGGGCTATTGTAAAAAATTTCGCACCAAATTTACATTGTTGGACATTAAACCACCAACACGCTTACGTAGAGTGCGAACTGAAGAAAATATCGCAGTCGTATCGGCCAGTGTTGGTGATGACCGTGAATTATCGATTCGGCGCCGTTCGCAGCAATTGGGCCTCTGTTACTCCACTACGTGGAAAATTTTGCGAAAGGATTTGGGTGTGAAGCCTTATAAGATACAACTGGTGCAAGAATTGAAGCCAAACGACCTACCACAACGCCAAATTTTTGGTGAATGGGCTCTTGAAAAGTTTGATGAAGATCCACTTTTTTATCGAAGAATTGTGTTGAGCGACGAGGCTCATTTCTGGTTGAATGGATAGGTGAACAAGCAAAACTGCCGTATTTGGAGTGAAGAGCAGCCAGAAGCATTGCAAGAGCTACCAATGCATCCACAAAAAACAACCGTTTGGTGCGGATTATGGGCTGGCGGCATCATTGGGCCGTATTTCTTCAAAGATGATGCGAATCACAACGTTACTGTGAATGGTGAGCGCTAATGTGCGATGATAACAAACTTTTTTTTGCCCAAAATGGAAAAGCTTGACTTGCATGACATGTGGTTTCGACAAGACGGTGCCACATGCCACACAGCACGCGAAACAATGGGCCAATTGAGAGGCGAGTTCGGTGAACAGTTTATTTCACGCATGGGACCAGTCAATTGGCCGCCCAGATCGTGCGATTTAACGCCTCTAGACAATTTTTTGTGGGGCTATGTTAAGGCTAATGTCTATAGCGATAAGCCCGCTTCGATTGACGCACTGGAAGCCAACATTGCCAACATTATTCGTGAGATACCGGCCGAAATGTTGGAAAGAGTATGCCAAAATTGGACTAAGCGGATGGAATTTTATGTGTTTTTTTTTAATTTCCGATAGTTTTTATAAAATCACCCATTATAACTCTTAGGTGACTTACTTAGTATAGCGCGTTAAGAAAAGGTGTCAATGTTCTTGGAGAAATAATTGCGAGCAAAAAAGCCGTTTTTAGATGCAAAATCGTAACAATATGAAAATACTAGTTGTATCGTATAAAGTTTACAGCTAGCATACGCTGTTTGTTAGACGATTGTGTTTAATATACAACCCCCAAAAGATTCTTCTGCTGCTTATTTGACGAGCAACAATAATATACTTTTTTTTACTTCCTTTTAACACATTTTCTGACTATTAAAAATGTTATTGTGTTTATATATTTATATTTAAACCAATAAAAAATTATAAATAGCTTGTTTTCTATGTTACCCAGCTATCTACATGTCGACATTTCATAGGAACTACCCTAATCATCAGTAGACTTTGGAAATTTTTGAAAGATATTCTCAAACATTCAACTTTATATCCCAACAATCTAAATAAATTGTTGAGAATTCAAAAAGAAAAATGCTCTAATAATACCTGTCAAAACACAAAAAACAAGCTTTTTCATTTATACACGTCTCTAACATTTCTTTACACCTTTTGAAACAAATGAACAACCGTTGGTTGCTACGATTTGCTTTTTGAAAGTATCGAAAAGCAGAGAACAAAAATTGAAACAATTGAGTTTTTATTCGCTATTTTAGCTTCTAACATTTATACCAATAAAAAAATTATAAATAGCTATTTATGCGTTGACGAGCATGGTCTATCATCTTCAATACCTATTTTTTTTTATAAAATTAAATTTATATTTAATATTTAGTTATTTGATCTTGTTTAAGTAAATAATTCTTATTTTTGCAGCTAAAGATCGTTTTAGCAACTTTATATAAAAAAAAATAAATCCTGTTGAGCTTTTATATAATACTAAAACGATCTTTAGCTGCCAAAATAAGAATTATTAAAATTTATATTACATAAAAAAATAAAATTTGTACATTACCTAAGAAAAAATTATTTACAACACAATTCGTCAACCACCCTGTATTTCAATCTGCATGAAAACTAAATTACCGCGAATGTAAGTTTTTTGACTCCATGAAGATAACGATGATAAACTATTTATTATTAACTTTTATTGCAATTGAATCAAATTTGAAAGAGGAACAAAAAAACAATTAAATTAAACATCTGTGCAACAGTCTATCAAATTGTATTAAATTGTACCCACCTCACACAGCTGCATTTCAGAAAATTCTGCTCTTGGTATTTTTGAGTTTGTATAAACAACTTTTCTTAAACCTCCTCTGCCTGCTACTGCTGGCGATTTGAGTGGCAACACAAATGTCAAATTTTTTCCAAACAGCAGAGTTTGCAACTAATGACATCTTTAATTAGAGAAAATATATTTAATGACTTCAGAAAATTTTTATTTTTTGCATTCATCTCTGCCAGGAAAATTGTTCTTATAAAATAACGTATATTCGTATGTGTGTGTTATAAAAATTATGCTTACATCATCTCTCGTTGAGAACATTATATTTCAAGAACTTGATATTTTCACAATCGTAATAATTAAAAAATCATATGTTTCCTACACCACCACAATCTTCCAAGCGGAATTATACGCAATAAGGGAAGTGGTTGAAATACTCTCCGATAGGGAACACAAGGGAGTGCTGAAAAAAAATACTCTCTGATAGTCTGAGAATATAAAATCAGTATTGAAGACCCTGAGTAGTTGTGTCTTTACATCCAGGTTAGTACTGGAATGTTACAACGAGCTAAATAAACTTGCAAGCCAGAACCAGGTTATTTTGGTCTGGGTGCTAGGACATGAGGGGCACTTCGGCAATGGGATGGCTGATATCTACGCCAAAAAAGAAGCAGAGGGGACTTTTATTGGACGCACTCCAATGTTTGGCTTCAATAAGGGTCTCCTTAATGAGGAGATGAAGAAGTGGATGGACTCCATCGTTGAGCAACATTGGAACGAGACAACTGGTCTTGAACATTCCAAGAAATTTCTAAACTTTGATACAAAGAGGGCCGAACGTACTCTAAAACTGGACAGGAAAAGCCTCCGAATATTGACAGTTGCACTTAAAGGTCACTATATCATTTGCAGGTTCTGCAGTAAGGTAGAGGAGGCAATGGAGCACTTGATTACTCACTGTGGAGCATTGGGACACAGAAGATATAGGCTACTAGAAGCTCATATGTTAAGTGAATGTGACTTAATATCACTGCCAATGAAGGAGTTTGTCCGTTTTCTTGACATACTTAACTCGTAATGGGGCGCACAATAGATCAACACTGGTCGCAGGGCAAGTGGCCGATGAGGGTCACATTCCATCCAATAATAATAATGTTTCCTAGCTGTGTATATGTCAACATTTCACAGGAACCACCCTAAACATCAGTAGACATGGAAACCTTCAAAAGATATTTTCAAATACTCCACTTTACTCGTATATCCCAATTATCTAAATTACTGAGAATATAAAAAGAAAAATATTTTAATAATAGTCCTAGTTTACACACATCAGGTTTTCTTGATCAATTCTGCTTCAATTTCATTTTAAACTTGCATTTACGTTCGCACACAAAAGTTTTTTTTTACCATCAAGTTTTCATATTTTGTGACTTTTCATTTTAAACTTGCCTGCACCCTTTTCTACCCTCTTCTCCCCGTTCTCCGACAAACTCTCGACTTGATGAGTCAAACTTGATGTGCGTAAACTGGCACAAACATGTCAAATCACAAAAAACCTTTTTCTTCTTTTCTTTACACCTTTCAAACAAATGAAAGTTTTTTCAAAGTATCAAAAATTAGAGAACACTCATTAAAAAAATTGAGTTTGCTCACTTTATTAGCTTCTAATATTGATACCAATCAATATTAGAAGCTAATATTGATTGGTATCAATATTGCAATAGATTAACGAATTAATTTGTTTTCTTAAATCTATTACAAAACTATCATAGACGTTTTTTAAATTCGCCAATATGACCAATAAACGTATTTCTGACAACCAAAATTAATGTCGGTCGGTTATAATAACAGTATTTATTTTGAAAACGGCAAAATACACAAGTTAATAATGTCGATTGATACACTATTGAAAGTGTTGAGTGGACACATTATTCAAAGTATTATCCATCGTAAGTCACTACTTTTTCCCATCTAAATACTGAATCAAGCCAATTTCTGATACACTGAAGTGAAATATAATTCCAGTAAGGGCGTTCTGCTTCGATCGAAACAAATAGTAGTCAGAGCGGACAACGTCTGGGCTATAAGGCGGGTGAGCTAAAACTTTCCATTCACTGTTTTCCAAAAAGTTTTTGACCGGTCTTGCCGAGCGTTGTTATGATGGAAAGTTATGCCTCGTGTCTGGTCGAATATTCTGGTCGCTTTTCGATTAATGATCTCTTCAAGCGAATCAACTGTCCTAGATACAGGTCCCCTGTGATCTTCTGACCAGTTTTCAGCAGACAATGCAAATCTGATCCTAATTGTTGATCCTAGCAAATGCAGAGCATTACTTTGACGTTATGGATATTCGGCGAAGGTTTGGCTGGGTTTTAGCTATGTCTTTTTGCACTTGGGGTTATAGTAATGTATTCACTTTTCATCAAAAATGACTTCGTTTGGTAGCATTCAAGCATCATTTCCGATATGCAAAACCGCTTTTCAACGTCTCCCGGCTTCCATTCATATGGGTCGCAATTTCCTTCCCTTTGAATGAATCCCAATGCTGTTAAACATAGGGAATTGGCTTGTGTGTTAGTTACTCTAATCTAATCTGTGATAATATGACAAGGTTGACAAAATATTTAATGTGATGTCCAGTTTTTATTTATTTATTTAAGGAAAACCATGAAATAATTATTCTATTTATACCCCTGATAATGTTTGAATAAAGCAAACGAAACGTCGGGAAAAAATATATAGAAAAGTATTTAAATTTCATCTGACCATATTGAAGCCCGGATGTAACTCCTTTTTAAACATTCAAAACAAAATATTTACATAAAAATTTAGTTGTTCTTGCGAGTTTCGAAAAAAAAAGAGATCAAGATATTGCGACCATTTTAACAGCATATATTTTAAAAAATAGTGATAATGAGGAAGAAAACATAAAGAAATGTCCCAGTATTTGGGTAAAGAACTGGGTGCTTTGTCGCCATCAAGAGGGATTTTACGAAAAGTTACTCAACTGGCTTCATGCAAATGAACCAGAACCGAAGATTTTCTCAACTGCAGAGTTGAAAGTTGTGCGGAGATTGGGCCACTTCACCTTGCAGTCATTGAAATTCACAGAAATAGCATATGTGACTTTTTGTCATGCACTATCTTTGTGTGGTTTATATTCTACGCATCCCACAAGCTTCACCAACACTTAACCTCTTGCATTAGTTTCAAAATATATTCATGAGGCCATGAAGTTTCTACTCTTTTTCCATACGATTTTTTTAAGGTTTTAGCAACTGCAGAGTTTCTTGGCGATGGAACTTTTATAGGCTGGAACAAACTCTCAAAGCCTCTTTCATTTTCAATATCTATAGACCAATCCCAATCATAGGAGCAACCTATACTTGTATTTTTAAAATAACATTTTCAGAAAATTAAACTTTCTTTTTTGTTTCGCGCTAAAAACTTTTGTTTTTATTGTTTTGTTTTTTGTCTGACAATGATGCCATTGTCAGATGTTAAAAAATTCACGCACCTGACAATATGAAATAAGCTAACAACGTCTGACAATGATCTGGCAACGGCAAGCAAAAGTGTTTACACGATTGTCAGGTATCTGGCAATAACTTTGTCTGACAATGTTTTTTTCTGACAAAATTGTCAGAAAAAATTGTAAGTTCACACGATTGTTAGAAATTTTCTGCAAATTTTTCTGACAATATTGTCAGATCTGACAACCGTCTGAACAAAGCTTTACACTTTGGCGTCTATCGAACACTGAATTATAATGGCATAACAACACACTTAACAGATTTGCGGATAAGTTCAGTGTCCAAAGGTGGAACAACTTGTTATGGTCAAAGTTCAAACACATATTTCCTTGGCGTATTAGTCCTCCTAAAAGTTTTTCTAAACAGTTCGTCAAAAACTTTTAGATAATTGCGGACCCATAAATGACTAATAACCTTCTTAAGTGTTTCCATTAAATGTGATTAAAAAAAAAGACTTAATTCTTTAATAAATTTTTATCTTAGAAACGCTAATTTTCCTGAAGGCTCTTACTGATCATATTGTGTTAATGATCATCGGCGTCATACACATTTTAAATGGTGTTGAAGTTAAAACAGCAGTTGAAGTATTCAAAGCTTCTACCGTCCTATAGCCACGATGTCTGATTTTGCATGTTTTCTTTGCTTTTTAAGTAAATACTGTAGAGGTTGTTTTTACGAGGAAGGAGTATTCGTTGATTGTCATTTCAAGTCAACTGGTAAAATACTAGAGTGTCTTTCTTTGTTGCAATGATTATTAAAGATAGAAAATAGAGTTAATATATAAAATGATGGTGATGCTGATTATGCCTGTTTGTATGTCCATGATTTTTAAACGCCTGCCTTATTTCAAAATAGACTTTTTTTCTAAAAAGCCAATTGAAGTCTTCATAAAAACAGTGTGTGGGGGTTTTTTTATTGAATGGATTAAAATTGATCGAAAGGAAAATAGGAAAAATTGAAAAAAAAACCAAAACGATTGCCATTAACTTTTTATATATTTTTTTAATATATATAATTGTTTTATTTTTAAGATGCTATCTTTTATTTAGTATTGCGTGCCAGCGATCATTATTTTTCTCTAAATTTTTTTAATACTTAAACATAAGTATATAACGGCGCGATTATGAAATTCAATTACCAAGTAGGCTTTGCTGTCTGAAAGGCTGTAAAGCAACCACTTGAATGGCTGCCGGCTTTATCATTTCTCTCGACTGCATTATCATTTTCAGTAGTGATTTGTCCTCCATACTGTGTGCACGGGCTTTATTTACTTTCCTCCGCGTTTTATTTATACGATTATGTTCATTATTTATTTATTTTTAATGTAATTCATTACCCCGCAGTATGGGAGGTGTGGGTCTAATTTTTGTTAGTAGGAACAGTGTCAAAGGCATATACACTGGGCACTGATCGGATTTAACTATTTTAATTCGAACCCTGTAAAAACTGTTAATACATTTGTTTAGGTCTTTCCGCGTAAGCCAAAACCAATAATCTATTTTCCCAAATAGAAACGTCGCAGAAGTAAAAAACTTTTTTTTATCCATTTTGACGGCGAATTCTTGATTTACATAAGTTATATATTAATAATGTATGCATTGCTTTGAAAATGTACAAAAAAATACATTATAATATCTACATATATTTTTATACCCTTCACAGAAATGTAAAGGGGTATATATGTATATATACATAATAAATAGGCTTTTTACACTGATCAACATCTTCATGAAACACATGAAAGATGTTGAAAATGTGAAACACTGTTTACATTGCTCACATCTAACATTTACTATCAATCAAAAATATTATTTTTTAAATTTTCAAACAATTTAACAAAAGCACGTAAAATTTTTTGGAAAGAAATTAATTTTAAAACAAAAAGAGGATTATAAAATTTATGTAAATATGTCTATAAATAAAATGTAGTCCTTATAAACAAAATTTAACAAAAACACAGAAAAAAATATTACAGAAAAAAATTAAGAAAGTAAACACACATGCAAACAATTGGTACACATGATAAATAAATTATGATTTTTTTTAATTTTTTCAAAATAAATGACTTTTTTTCAGTGATGCCAGAAGAATAATCGACGTTATTGCCACTTTCTAGTGGTGACACTGAAATAATCGAAAGATGTTGAATGGAGTAAAATGAGATAGGAACATTTTGTAAAGATGTTGAAAAATGTTGACTTTAGTACAATGTATTTCTTATGGGAAGATATTATCATCTTCAAAAACTGATGGTAGATGTTAGAGGTTGTTCAGTGGAAAAAGCCTATAAGGTTGTGATTCCGTTTGTAATTTTACAATTTTGATTTGCGACCCTATAAAGTATATGTATAAGTATGTATATTCTGAATCAGAATTAATAGAAAAGTCGAGTAAGCTATGTTCGTCTGTCGGTCGTTGAAATACCGTTTCTGAGAAAACTATTAGACTTAGAAAATTTTTCTTTCACCATTCTATTACGCCATCGATTCATGGATTTGCTATTATATATTCAGTAAGATCGGTTCAGATATAGCTGAGATATATCCAAATATCGAAAAAAGCAATTTTTTTTTTTGCAATTTCGCTTGAAATTTTTTGAAAAAAATATTGTTTGTTTTATTTCAAATTGCACACAATTATTAAGTATGACGATTACAAAGCAAAAAAAATTATTCCCGATATCGATCCATATGTATCCAAGATATAGCCTAAACCGAGTTTTAATGAAAATGTCGCGTAAGCGCACATAACAGTTTTTTTTTTGTTTGCTTAAAATCAGTCCTGGTAAGAAAAGGAGGTTACTTGAATACAAAAAATGAAAATTTTGGATATCTGTCCATGTATACCCGAGATATAGCTGAAACCGATTTTTCCATGAAAATGTCGCGTAAGCGAAATTATGAATTTCTTTTTTTTGCGTAAAAGTAGTTCTGGATAGTAGACCTCAGATATAGCCAAATAGTAGACCTCAGATATAGCCAAAACTGATTTTTAATGAAAAAACAAGATTTTTTTTTTGCTTAAAATAAGAATAATATGAAAAATTCCGATATGAGTCCATATACATACTCTTATACCCGAGATATAGTTTGAACTGATTTTTTCATGAAAACGTCGCGTAAGCGAACTTATACCTTTTTGTCTTCTTCTTAAAATCAGTTCTGTTAATAAAAGAAGGTTACTAAAATACAGAAAATGAATATTTTCGATATCGGTCCATATATATAACCGAGATGTTGGGAAATGAAATTGAATCAGTTTTTTAATTCATCAAAAAACTAAAATTTAAAACTTTTTCGGAATGAAATCAATTCTTTAAGATAATACTAGTTTCATTCTTGCAATTAGAAATAGTTTGATTCCAAAAAGTTTTTTAGTTTTCCTTTTTTTGAAGAAGTAAAAAAAAAAGAATTCAATTCTGTTTCCGAACGGAGTTAAGCTTCTGTGACATGGCTGATAATCTAAACCGATTTTTCCTTGTGTTTTTTTTTTTTTTTTTTTTTTTTTTGCTTTAAATCTCATCTGATTATAAAACGAGGTTACTAAAATGCAGAAATAGGGGACGATCCTTGATCACCTCGGTACATGCCCGGCATTGTAGCATCACCGTCGTAAGATATCTAGGGAAGCGGACCTTCAACAGCCTATCATGTCTGGCCAGGGTCAATCCGACCGCGCTAGCCTCTTTCATACGAAACTGCGGCTAGCTAGTACAGCAGCATGTAACGCCACACTAAGCGGTTTCCACCTTTGCTTTCCATCCCTACATACATACCCTCGTAACTTCCATTCTTCACTTCACTATACCACTTTTCAGGCGATCACAAAGCGAACGACTGGAGAACTTAGACTATTTCGGGGTATCCAGTATTCAGCGACCTGCCTACCTAACCTAACCTAACCTAACCAAAAGTTTCATTAAGTACATTATTGGTGTACATATTTGATTATATGTATTCGCTTAAGCAGGCTTAATTCGGCTGAACACTTTTCGCATTGCGCAATTTGGCCAACTGGTATACGAGTGTATAACTTTTGATTATAAAAAAAATGATAATTATCAAATAAGTTTCTTCGCAATATTTAACCAAAGAAATAGAAAATTATGCAGAAAATCTGTAATTTGCTCTTCGTTTGTTGCAGTTAGATACTTCGTTTTTTTTTTTAACTTCTGCATAAAACATGTCTAATGCATTTCATGGTTTTTGATTTGGTTTTGCATTAATGAGTTTTTGTTTTTTTTTTCCTTTTCCATAGAACCGCTTGTAAAAATAAAAACAACTGCATTCTCACAGTTTGTTGTTTTTATTAGTTTAAGAACCAACTTGAACAGATGTTAAGTTTCTTCTTCAGATAAACATCAGAAACCAAAGTTTTTTTCTAATTTAATTCTTTTTTTTTTGTGATTACAGGGTTTTGAGACCTCCAGGTGGTGGTACCAGTGACATTTTCGGTGGTGATTTACCACAAACACCACGTTCGGTAAAGAATCACATGCAATCAAATATTTTCTCATGCGAAAAAGACAGCATTAAAAATAACGGTAAGTTCCTTAACGTATTTTTAAAATACTTTTTTTGTTTTTTTTTTCTTTTATTAAAATTGTATTATAATCAAATAAAGTAAATATGTATCATTATTCTTCTCTTTAAAAGCTATTAAATATTGCTTAATTCTTTTGTTTGGTTTTTTAATAATAAAAAAAAAAGCTTAAATCAAAACAATAATAATAATGTAAATACAAAAAAACGCTTTTTTTGGTGAAATAAAAATCCCTCGTAATTTATATAATTTATAGTTAAAATTATTGTTTTTTTTTCTTTTATGTAATTTCCGTAAAAGTAATTATAATAATTATTGAATATTCATTTTTGTTTTCTTTCTTTTTCTTTTTTTCCTTTTTTTATAACAAAACAAAAAAATCCTTAAAAATTATTTCTGTGTTTTATGGACTTTATACAATATATAAAAAATACATATGTATGTGTATTACAAAAAAAAAATCCATGCAGTACGACAAGGAGCTCACAGATTCTATTTCATTGGTATTGTTTATGGAAAAAAATCAAAATGTTTTTCTTTTCTTGTCACTACTTTTCATTTTGTTGTTTTTTACTTTTCTATTTGTTTTCAAATGTTTTAAACTAAAATAATACATACATGTGCATATATCCATGTATGTATGTTCTTTGCTTAAATACTTGTTTTTTGTGGACTCAAGCGCAATATAACACTTCACTCACAAAAACAACAACAAAACTCAAAAACTATTTCCCCTTATTAATCAATTATTACTTTCGCAATACCACAAGAAAAAACACTTTCTTATGATTTTGTTTAACCTGCACAATTCTTAATTACAAACAGAAGCATTTCTTCAAAGTTCTTATATTATACTATCTATGTTCACACTAAACGTCTGCATGAATACGCTTGAACGGCATTTGAACATATTCATTTGCTTTTTGAGTAAATAAAGCCTCGTACCACACACGATTTGATTACGAAGTGACTCATATTCTGTTTGAATAAAAACAAATGAATAGATACCCAGTCTGAATGAGTAATGTTAATGGGTTAGGTTCTCCAGCTCACTTGGGCCATAAATTTGTTCCCTTTGTGTTTGTCTGTAAAATAGAGAAACTCCACTGCAGGGCGTTTTCCGAGCAGGGAAAGGATCGTCTCCCCCTCGTCACAGTCTTACCAACTTCCGCAGAGGTCTTTGTAGAGTAAGCCCAGCCTTCTGGCATGGTTCCCAAACAGGCAATTTCCAGTGATGGCTGCTACTGTAACTCTCAAGTGAGATCCACGCAATTTTGTCCTGTGATTTCACACCATTGGACTGCTAGTTTTGGGGATATTTAAAAGAAAAAATGTACGTCAATAAGCCGGAAACAATTCAAGCGCCAAAGGATGAGATATTTCAGCACATTAACGGCATTGCGTTGCATTTATGTCTTCGTCATTAAAAATAAGGACCATGGGATAGAGGTATGCTACCAAAGGCAGGTGGCGAGCATTTGGCTGATATTTTGTTTCACACATAATTTTCTATCATAATAAAAAATATTGAGATAAATATCTAAAAAGTTTTTGCTTTATTTACAATTAACATTGCGCGTTTTACTTAGACCAAACATGCCCAGCCCTATGCGCTTGATGCTCCATTATTTTTGTAAAATTGCTTAGCTATAGGGCTGTGCTCTTTAATGCACACATACTGCGCCCAGCACTAGCAATGAAAAATATATAAACAACTTCGTCTTATACATATTTTTGTCGTTCTTCACTGCACACACACAAGCGCTAAGCAACAACACTTTCGCATGTTTTGCTGGTAAACATTGACGACAGCGATTATCTGTGTGAATTTTGTTTTGTAAATTGTTTTGCTTTTTACAACAAAAAATATTAAATAAAAGTAGTTTTGTATTGACTTCTTCAAATAATACGAATATTAAATTTATCACAATGGGTTACGAATATTAGTAGTTTTGTATGTAAAAAAGTAGTTTTTCCTTAAATGTATTGGTGTTTACTTTTCCATATAGAACTTGTGGGCACCACTGATTTAGACCATCTAATAAGTATGTAGATAAAATAAAAATATAAATTTCAATTTTTGTGTGAATTTTCCGGATTTTTTCATATGGCTTGTTATCGTTCGTTTATTTTGTGATAAAATAAGACATTACGCCATGCGCATGATTTTCCGTTAGATGACTTAGATTAACCCATGCAAGAGTATTTATTTCCTAAACATGTAGGGCTGTGTTTGTATTGTTTCGTGACGTCATTTGCTCAACATGTGTAGAAGATTTAAATTTTTTGTAAGAGGTGTCGTAATCATGTATTCTATCATTCTTGATGTATTGCACATTGATTGTTAGTATACAAAAAAGATAATGAGAGTAACATATTTGTTTTATGTTCTCTTAAAAAATACATAACACAATTGAGTACTTTTATTACTATGACTTTGGCAAAAAATAATAACAATGCTACGTAGATTGGAGAACCACATTTGTTTGCCTGTGTGTATGCATGTATTAATGCTTACATTCGTATAACCATAAGAACCCCGTTCGTGAAAATACTAATACTACATTTATCCTAGCAACACTGTTGCCAAACTCTTTTTTCTTATAACTAGTGTTTTAACTCCAGTTTTTAAATTCCAAATATACAAAGTTATTTTTCCTCTAGTGAAATCAGTTCACGTTTATCAAATTATTATTTACTTACAATATTCAACATCCTGCACTTTTGTTTTACCGCTTGAATCCTGTTTAGGTCTACAACACTGTAGAACACTGAAAATGTCATTTAAATAAAAGTATGTGTTCTACTATACTGGTATGGACAGTTTTTTTTATTTTTTTGCTTTCAAAACGTATTCGGTAAAGTCCGTTCTCAAGTTATGGCGACATACATTAGAGTTGTCGATTAATTTTTTGGGTAAACTTAATCTGCCCACCACGTGGCGGACAAAAACTGAAACCCGATGTGAATTAAGCTCATTAAAATCCATATAGTCGGCATATTCGTAAGTAATTTTTTTTAATACAGCATACAAGATGCTTTTTTGTTGAACAGTGTAAGGAGCATTTTTAAGAGAACTGAAAATTTGTTTATGTTTAAAAATCTACATTAATTGAAATATTTAAAACTTTATGGCTAAAATACCGTATGTAATATGTTTCTGCCATATTTTGAAAAAAAAAATCGTGTATAAATATTTATCGAAGCAAATTTTTATTCCCATCTTTCAGGGAGCGTTTGAATTTTACGCCTGAAAAACTTCTTTTTGAAACTATCCACGAATCAACCCAATTTTTGATAACTTTATATGATACGAACCGCTACTCCAATAGAAAATGATTGGACGAAACCGATAAAGTTTCACTTGTTCGTTTTTGCAACACTCGAAACCCATGCCAGATGAGTGAATGTGATATTTACATATGTATGTAATGCTTTAGTACGACAATTGTTGTCGCCGTATTGCTTTCGGGAAAGTGGAGGGTTTTGGGGATTCACGAAGCCGATTTTGGGAATTGTCAAAAAAAATTCGGAACCACTTCGCTAACCGGTTTTTCATATTCGGTGCGCATATTAGCCGTGGAACATGCATTTAAACTATAAACGTATTGGTTCTAAGGAAGTGGGGAGGCTTTCACGTTTCCTGAAGCCAACTTTGGGAATTGCCTAAAACTCTTTAACAGTCATTCGATTTAGTGCTAAAGTTGAAGTTACCATATTTGTAATTTGATATCGTAGTGTGTTTTTTAATTTTCTAAACTATTTCAAGAAGTAAATTAAAAGTTCCCGCAAATTACGCTTATTTGTCTCAAATTTAGCAGTTTATAAATATAAAAACAATTAAATGGTGATGCTAATATGAAGTTAATAATATTGCGGTTTGTCAAATAACGACACAAACAGCTGTTTGTTAATGAAATACTTCACTACTTTATTTACAATTAATACCACTGTATATTAACACACTAGGTGCTAGAGTATGACGGTCTCTCACCACATTTAAGATGAAACACTGCCTCTTCCAAACATCAGCCTGCTGTTAATATTTTTTTATTACATCCCAAATTGTTCATGAAAAATCAAGTTATTCGCTAATGATCATTCCAGATTCAAGTGTACAAAGATCATTGTAAACACAAATATACACACGGCTTGCGCATTAATAAGAATGCAATGACAATAATAAAATCATTGATTGATTTACTTGAAATTTACTTGTTATTTTTTTAGCTTTAGATCGTATGTATGAATGACTGTGCGTGCACACATTTATACCAAGCAGTGCAACGGTTGCACAGTGGGTTAGAAGTGATACAAATGCGTAACAATATGATAGGGTTATATTGTACTTAAACGCACAGTGGATTGAAACAGTTGAAATCTGCGGTTACTGACGCAAGCTTCGTACTATGTCATCTTTCTCAAAATGGCGGAAACTTATTTGTACACCCAATAAATATAGCTATTTAAAGTCCATTACACCAAAGTTAAACTGTTGGCAAATTTAATCTGAAGATATCGAACTAAACACATTTTTATATATCGATGGAATTATTTATTGTTCGCTTCTAAAAATTAAAAAAGGAAAATATTTTATATACAAAGTTATTCACATGAAGACGAATAGGCTAAAAGTTTATTAAAGTTCTATAATTATTTTAAAACCACAAAATTTTCACTTTATACACCTTTCTTTACTTTTTGTGTAAAATTCGTGCAAATGAAAGCAAGCGCAACTTTCTCTCAAAACGAGATACGGAAACGAAGAACGCCAAATTTCTAGCGCAAAAGAAAACATAAGCAGTGCTTTAATACAGTAATGAAAACTAATGAAACTACCAAAAATATTTTAGAAAAATTTATGTTTTGAAACTTTTCTATTTCTAAGGTCTTTTTCCGTATATTTTTTGTTCAATACAAACATTATCAAGGCAACCTTAATATGGTAGTGGTATAAGCACAGCTGTCTTTCGTTTCCTTTGCGTAAATTTGTAAAAAAAAAAAATTTTTAAATCTCATAGACTTCCTTTCTTTTTCAAACAAAAGTAAAATAAAATTTTGACAATTTTTCGAAAATTCTTCCAACAAAATACATGAATCAAATGAATTTTGTTTATTTCTCAAACAGCTGATTGAATAATTACTTGCACAAACTAGTCCGAAGAAAAAGTATTGACTGTTTTGTGCAAGAAGTTCTCTTAAAATCGCTCTCATTTGCCCAATATTAAAGTACAGTAAATTGGGATGCTGCTGTATTCCAAAGAAAAATAATGAAACAGGCCTAATATGGCGCTAAATGCATGTGTCAAATATTATTGTTTACATTTTTTTGTTTTTTTTTTTTTTTTTTGCACCTGATTGTTTTTCATAGTTGTTTTTATTCGAGACTTGATTTAGTTTAAATAAGAAAAAATTAGGCAAACCAAGAATACATTCATTTTATTGTTGCGTAAAGAAAACAAATATCTATGCTCACACTTTTCATCGTTGCCACTAGCCATTGTGAAACCCCTTAATGAAACACGGAAAGCCGTGTAAACTTTACGTTGAAACGTA
This sequence comes from Thecocarcelia acutangulata, assembly GCA_914767995.1. Classification (NCBI taxonomy): domain Eukaryota; kingdom Metazoa; phylum Arthropoda; class Insecta; order Diptera; family Tachinidae; genus Thecocarcelia; species Thecocarcelia acutangulata. The sequence continues at coordinate 28,219,021 of OU612094.1, read as the reverse complement.
TAAATTTGTATTTCAATTTAAAACAAAAGTACATGAAAATACTTTAATTTTACTGAAGTCGAATTGTACAATATAAAATGTAAAAATTGCACCCTCAACCTTTTCAACGCTATAATAAATTGGCTTTCCTACCTATTGCCAGTATCCATTGAATAAGTAGAGTGTTTTTTAATCGTACACTGTTGTTTGTAGCACTTCTGTCTTCACCAGCACAATTGTTTATATGAATTTTATTAACCAGTTTATTAATTTGGCATTTTCTCTTGGCAGAGAAACACTTTTTTAATACCAATTTCCCTAAAAATATTTGTATTTTGAGTTATATCTGTTAAAAAAAATGCAAATAAATAATATTATTTAACAAATTTTTTTTTTTTATATATTTCTTTTTTTTTACATAATTTTATTCTATAATTTTACTAATTTATTACTTTTTTTGATGTTTGTTCGTTTGATATTGATTGGTTGGCTGGGTTATGGATACCACCTCCAAACAAAACAACAACAAATATTTTTTGTTTTCTTTTTTTCAATCTTTTCACGCCGATAACCGTAAATATACCTGACTGCGCGGGATATAACAGGTGATCAACCACGCCGCGCTCAAAAGAGTGTTGACTCATATCAACGTTTATTTGGCGAACCCGAACGTCCAGTTACACCTGCCAAAAATCACATGAAGAGCAACATTCCATTTGGTTCCAAGTCTGAAGCAGCTCAAGCTTTGATTGCCAATGGTAACGGTAATGGTCATTATAATGGTAAAAGCGGTTCTGTATCATCGACCTCTTCATCAGTGTCATCGTCAACTGAAAACTTAAAAATGAATGGTTTTTCGAAAACAGGTAAGAATTGATTTTTATATAAAATACATATAAACATACATACGTCTGTAGATACAAAAGGATTTAAAATACTAGCGGGTTTCAACATTCCAAAATGCGATCGTCATTCTTATTGTACATGTTTCATATTAAAGTATTTAATTATTCAAATTATCTACATTATGTGTAAGGAGCTGCAATACTTTCTTTTCCAACTGCCCCATAGACGATCAAACAAACCCATCAATCATAGAGTTTTGTGCGTGCAGTATTCTTTTTTTCGGCCATTGTTGACGCATCTCAAAAAGTTTTACAGCCTGTTCACCGATAACGAATGAAAGTGTATGCGAAAGAAAGCTAGTCACGCACATTCGAATCAATTTGAGTTTGTCTATGTCACTATTATTCGTTCGCTTGCACACGTACATATGTATTTTAATTGAATTTTGACACATCGTTCGCATAGAATAAAGTTAGAAAACCCCTAATCAATTTTCTATCGCCTAGAATGCGAATGAACTTATCCTTTCGACATCGACGATCTAGCTGTTAATTGTTTTTTACGACTGATTTTTGGATCGTGTTGTGTTTGACGAAAACATTTCATTCGTTTTGTGTTTGCCGACAAAAAAGTTTTTTTTACGATGTCAGCTATCAAAATAAGTCCCAGTTTATGTACACATATCAGGTGTTCTTGATCAATTCTGCTTAAATTTCCTTTTGAACTTTTCTTTATCCTAATTTTTCCACCTTTTTCTTAAATTAAGATGTAATGATCTCCAAGCTTGAGGTCTTTTTTTATAATTTTTTTTTTAATTTGTTTATTAAATCCGAAGGAAAATGAAATATTAATTGTTTTCCTTCGGAAGACTTCTTCAGGAAAACTTTTTTTTCAAATAATTTATAATTGAAAAAAATAAACAATTGAATTTTTTTTTTAAATTTTTATAAAAAAGACCTCAAGCTTGACGATCATTACATCTTAATAATTTATAAACAAAAATCAAAAAAAAATTTCCTGAAGAAGTCTTCCGAAGAAAGACGAAATATTGAATAAACAAATTTTTTAACAAAAATTTTATAAAAAAAAAGACCTCAAGCTTGGAGATCATTACATCTTAATTTCCTTTTGAACTTGCATATACGTTCACACACAAAAGCTTTATGTCGTCAGGTTCAAGATACAAGTTTACATATTTTTTGACATTTCATTTTGAACTTGACGGTACCCTTCCAGTCTGCACCCTTTTATATTCTCTTCTCCCCCCCGTTATCCCACAAACTCAACACTTGAGGAGTCAAACTTGATGTGTGTAAACAGGCACTAAGCGATTAGTTATTTAAAGTACTGCATAGCAAACCGAAAAAGTTGCGGAATTATCAAACTGCTATTAAAAGAGCATAGACACGATCAAAATGCTTAACAAGTAAGTTAGCAATATGGACGTGTGAAAATTTGTTAGTATGTGTGACACCAATGATGCTGGATGGAATATCAAAAATTATTTATTTTCTAACATGCTTGCTGTGACTTCCTTGGATGTATCTAGTGCAAGCCATCAAGCACGAACTAACTTTATTATTATTTTGTTGGCAATTTGAACGGTTGTCGGGAAAAAGAAACAAAAAGTAGAAGAAAATTAGTAATAAAAAAAATAATCTATTGAATTTCAAGCTGAAACAAATTATTCTCCAACATTCCAAGAGGCGTCATCGTCGTCAAATGAAGACGACACAAAATTGTTTGCGTTTATTTTCTCGTTCCCAACAACAATTAAATGTATTGGACAGTCTCTATCTATCGCTTAAGTCTAAGAAATATCGAAGGCCTATCAAAGAATACATAATTGCTGTCGAAAACGAATGTATAGCCGAGTATATTTTGATGTCGTCTTAATGTGGCGACGATGACGCTTTTTGGAATATGGGGTATTATTATTATTTTTTTTTTTTAAATATAAAAAACATCTTAAGAAACCAAAAATAAAAAAGAATTATGTTGCAATTTATTAAAGTTTCCCGGTCGTTGCCTGTCAAACGAACACCGCCGAATCAAAATTAAAATGAATGCTTGATGAAACATCAAGCACGAAACTGCTAAGCATCAAGCACAAGTACAAGAAGTTGTCAGCAAGCAGTTTTACCGTGTCCACCCCGCTTTACTAATCACACCACACTTTGGTAATAGGGGGCATTACAATTTTACATTTTTACTTATAAAAACATCAAGTTGCACTTTTAATTTCTTTCAATTATTTTGTCTACTCAAAAAAAAATATATATAAAAATAAATAAACCACAAAATTTGACTCAAAAAATAATAGAAGAAAAATATTTAATTATTTTTGTGCTTTAATTTTTCTCGTAACGCGCTTTATATCTTACTATTTTGAAACTATTTTATTTTGTTTGTTTTATTTGCACGCTGCCACTTTGTAATACATTAAAAAGTTTATCTTCGCAAAATGAGTAGTAAGTAATTTACAATATAAGTAATTTTTATACATATTCACACACATACTTATATATTTTCTTTTATTTATTTTATGCTTTCCCCCTTAACTTAATTTAAAAACAAACAAAAAACAGACCAATCAACTCCCCGAACTGTTCTGGTCAGCGGCTATGAAAAGCCAGAACTTGATAATCTCAAAGAAGATTTAGAAACCAGCTGTCAAGATGAATGCACTCAGACGCGCTGCGATTCCGGTTCTAATACCGACAATCCAAACTCTTTAAGCACTTTTGCTTCCCCATCACGTCTATTACAGTCAGCAGGGATAGAACTTTCGAATATTGATAAAGCCGCAAAAGCTTTGGGTTCGCGAAATCCTATTACGGGCATGGGTTTGAACGGAGATGGTGTGGGTGGCTTGAAGCCTTTGAAGCCAAAGTGTCGTAGAGGTGAAAATAATCATGTTTCTTAAACAGACACAATTTCATATAGGCCAACACATTGCTCTTAAGGCCCTCTTTCACGATTTCGAACCTTAAACGTTTAAAAGTTCGCAAGCATTTCGAAGGGCCGAAACTCCTATTTCCGATCTACTCTTGAGCTGCAAGGCAACAAAGTGTAAGAAACCGTAGCCAAGAATGCTACGAATCAAAAGAATATGTTTCTTGGCCATTTCAAATGTTTGGGAACGTTAATGTTCTGTCTATATGTCGACATTTCCATCACCTCTCTATAATTTCTTATAAAAGATATACATAAAGTTAGTCTCATGTAGAAAGGTCCTAACTCGCATTTTCCCTAAACCGAGTTTTTTTTTTAGGGATTCTACTACGTTTCACATAAATATACGGCGGCACAAAAATTTAAATAAATAATTTCATAAATATCGCTTTTACAAGCAATTGAACAAAAAATTACATGTAGATTAACTAACCTCGGTATACAGTTTCCATTATGGTTTTTCCTTCTCCTGTAAAATTGCGATTAAGTATTTTAGGGTCTTTCTGCAAGATACCAACGATATAGTAGACTCTCAAATGCGATAATACACACACATCTTTGGTGGATAATAGCAATCAGTAACATGTGGACTTGATATTACCACTTATCAAGGATACACTAGCGAGCAAAAGTGATCATATGTTTAGGAAAAAAACATAACTTTTCATATTTCTTCATCAGCGTTGTCAACTTTGAAATTTCAAAACGCACGAAAATAGGGAAAAACGCACCGAATTTTGAATTTTTTCCTTTCATTTTTAAAACCTTATTTTGTATTTTAAGAAGCACAATATTTTTATATTAATAACTCGATAATGCAACACCCTTTTAAGCAACTGTTATACAATCAAACTGGGTCTAATAGCACCGCCTGATAGCATGCCATCAAATTCCTGCAATAGCTTGAATTCGGGTTTGTCAAACTTGGCCTCTAGTACGCCTCTGCTAGTTTTATTAATTTAGGTTAGGTAGGCAGGCCGCTGGGCTCTCCAAAGAGTACCCAGATACTCCAGCTCACTTGGGCCCTGAAGGTCGTTCCCTTTGTGATTGCCTGGAAAGTTAGGGTATGATAGAAGGAAAAATAAAAGTTGTAAGGATATAGAAGTAGTGCGGAAGAGGAAAAGGAAAGGGGGGAAACTGCTTAATGTGGCATTATTTGCTGATCTACTAGCCATCCGCTACTTCTTATGAAAGAAGCTATAGCAGTCGGTTTTACCAAGGCCAGACATGATTGACTATTGAAGCTCCTCTCGCCTACGCATCCTAGACGTTGGTTGGATTGCTACACATTCATTTGTGTTTTCGTAAGCGGTGTCTTTAAAAGAATTTATTGAAATATACGAAAATTTGCCAGAATTACAATAAAAAAAAAGATGAAGTTTCTCCGCAATCAATATTTAATGTAAACGTTTTGAAAAAACTTTATAATTTATTTAATAATTTGGTAATTTTCCAATTACCAAAACCGTAGCGTATTCACCAGCCATCATAAATACGAACTTCACTGTTCAGAGACTGCATTTATTGCAAAATTTGATAAAATTGGTTTGATCGTTTAATAGCAAAACACTCTCTAAAAGCAACAAATTTTATTAAATGAAATGTTTCTTTTTCTTTCGACAGCGTGTAAAATATGCAACAGTAAGACTGTGTTACTTTGTGCATGAAACGTAAAAATTTTGGACACTTGATTTAACTTTTTTCTTGAATTTGATTTTGTGCCACCGAAATTTAAAAAACGCACCGAATAGTTAAAAAAAGCGCACCCCGCACCGACTAAAGAATTTTTCGCACAAATAATTTTAAAAGGCACCAAAAACGGTGCCGAGTTGACAACGCTGTTATTGATTGTTAAGTTCCAAGATAGCTTAAAACAGGTAGTGGCAGAATTACAATAAATACAACACCAAAAAACACATCAACATGTATTTTGTTGGTAGAATTTACGAAAAATTGTCAAAATTTTGTTTTTGACAAATTTACGCAAAAGAAACGAAAGAGCCGCCTTGGTTAAGTTCTTAAAACAGAGAGTAAAATAAAATTATGAAATACAAACGAATGAGAAAAGAGCGACAATACAAAATACTCTCCACTTGCTCTCCACTTTGTGCTGGCCAATCTAATACCTGATGGGTTACTCTCTATTGCGATGGGAGAAGTAAATGTGATAAGAGTATTATTTGGTACTCTGTGCGAAATACATTGTTTGAAAATGAAGCAACACTGGGACCACATAATAAACATTAGCGAAGAATGATCAAATAAAATTTGCGACAGGAAAATACGAAAACGCAATACAGGGTACCAGTTCTTCGATTACGCACCATTTTTCTTTCGCATCGCAATAGAAAGTAACCCCCCTGTTATAATGTAAAATAAAAATTCAAACAATTGAGCTTTGTTCACTATCAGCCCAATTATGAATATTCTCACAGAATTTATTTCTCTCGGAATTTATTCCTCATGAAATTTATTTCTCACATAACATACTTTTTTCAATGCATATTAAAGAGAAGAACATAATTTTTGTGAACTTGGCCGTAAGAGTTGATCTCTCTCTAGTGTTTTCAACGAATCGCATGAAGAAAAAATAAAAAAACCTCATATTTAACTTTTGTTCATGATGGGAGGAAAGTGAAAAGTGAACAACTTCTTACGGAATTTTTATTCTTAATTAGCTGCTACATTGATACCAATCAAAAAATTATAAACAGCTTGTTTTCAATGTTTTCCCGGTATTAATAAAACATTTTTCTTTTTAAATTCTCAATAATTTATTTACATTGTTGCGATACAATGAATATCTTTCAAAAATTTCCAAAGTCTACTGATGATTAGGGTAGCTCCTATGAAATGTCGACATATAGACAGCTGGGAAACATTGAAAACAAGCTGTTTATAATTTTTTGATTGGTAAAATAAAAATTTGAAATATACTAAAAAATCGATTTTTTTTACGATATTTGAAAACTAAAACGACGATATTTTCGAATATTATCGGGATTTTGACGATTTCTTTCATATTTTTTCTGGCAGCCCTGTATAGACTAGCTAGGAATTTAATTTATTATACAGTTACAACTTTTCTTTATTAAAAAAAGAGGAAAAATTTGAACTAAAACGCGATGTACATATGTACAAACCAAAAAAAAATTTTATTAAAATTATAAAGTTCAACAAAAATTTTTACAAATTTTTATTTATTTATTTTATCCTTCTTTTTATTTTTTAATAAAAAAAAACTATTATTGTCGCCAATAAACGTAATAAAATTAAAACAAAAAATTTATTTTCAGATGGCAATCCTGTAACAGGCGAAGGATACAAATCAAATGATTTCAATCATACACCCAGCTTAAATGGTGCCAATCAAATCATCAATAAAAATCGTATTCCACCTGGTGGCTTTTCTTCCGGTTTATGGTAAATGTTTGTTTTACGGTGGCGCTGCTTGCTAGGCACTCTCAAAATCGAAAGGACAGCAAATAACGAAAATAACAACACAACACAACAGAGAGATGTCTTTAAAACAACAACCTACAAGAATGATATTAATCGAAAAAAAAACAGAACAATACAAAATTTGCTGCATTAAAAAGTTTACATAAAACCAGAAAATTGAATGAAAAAAAAAACTATTTACTAAAAACAAAAATATAAGGAATAATTTTAAGCTAGGACACAAACCGTCACAAAAAAAATATTTAAACAAAAATATTCATCTCAACAAAAGGAAAAACATTTTAAATCGACGTGCAACATTTTTCCAACTAATAATAAAATTATTTTTTATGCAGTTGTTGGCATAAAATTGAATAATTTTGGGAAACATAAATTACTAACTTTGCTGCTCTTCAGTAATGGAATGAAAAATGTTGCCTAATTTTAAAAATTTAACAAATAAAATCAAAGAATTTTGCAAAAACAATATATGTTTTAACAACTAACGAATTTCGAATTTTTCTTTGTATTATTTTGTTTATTAATATAATAGAAAACTCAACTTAATTAACAGCAATAACATAAATTTTGCAAAGAACAAAAAAAAATGTTTGAGAACAAATAGTATTCTTATACTATAAACACAAGAAATGTTGGCCTTTTTTTATACTCGTACATAACAACTTAAAATGTTAATATTAAGTCATTTATTTTCCCATTATGTCCTTAATATTTTTCTTATAAACAAATAACTGCTCAATTTTTTAAAACTTGTGTTTTTTTATCCTGGTATGTTTTCTCTACTTTTCTGCGTTTAAGTTTTCAAACAAAAAGAACAAAAAAAAAAAAAAGCAAAAGACACCAAAATTTCATTTAATTCATCGCAGCCACATTTGATCAACCGACCCACAACCACCATTCATTGAATTGTAACCCAAACTCCCCTCCCCCCATTAAAATTTATACATTTTGATGCATAAATATATTTCATTTATATATTTCTTTCGTAATACATACATTGATTACGTTTATTTAATTTTTCAATTATAAATCTTATATTTCTTAATATACATATAATCATCATTTATTCTTAAAGAAAAATTTTTAATATGAAGAAATAATACATAAAGAATTCTTTATGAATTTTATCATTTCAAAATAAAAGCTCCATTGTAATTCTTACTAATTAGTTCTGGAACTAAGTAATTAAAGAGTTTCGAAAATTTATTATAAAAAAAAAAAACTACACTTATCATACACTTTATATAATACCAGAAATTTCGACACTCAATTGTAAAAATTAAGCAGTAAAATTAAAAATGTTTAATAAAATTTTCTTATATAATTAAAAGTCTAAACGTTATTTTAATTCACTTCATTTTTTATTACCTTTACATGATAAAAGTACGAATATAGCCGTAAGTATCTAATTCGTTGGGTCCGATATTTCGATCGAAAGTTATTTCAATTTTGAAAGAAGCTTCTTTACACTACATTTTCACATGCAAATAACTGAAAGATCTTGATAAATTGAAGACAAAATTATATAGTAAGTAGTAAAACTAATAACAATAGATTAGTTGTAAAGACAACGAGAGTTCATTTTTTGAAAATGACTTTCTGTACATCGGACCAACTTAGGTTAGGTTAGGTAGATTATACCGGAGTATCCGGTATAATCTAGGTTGTCCAGCTCACTTGGGTCCTGTAGTCGTTCCCTTTGTGATTGCCTGAAAAACTAAAATAGTGGAATGAAGAGAAGAAGTTGTAGGAAAATGATAGTGAGTGCAAAGGATGGGCGGGGATGGAAAGGGGATGCGGGAACCTTTTAGTGTAGCGTTACTTGTACAACTTAATAAATTTGATTGCAAATATGACTGAATAATGCAAATAGAATTTAAAATATTGTGGCGTAACTTATTTCTTTTCTTTGTACGTACGTCTGTAACAATAGAAAATATTCTTTCTGCATCTGTATTGGCATGAGGTAAACTTAAAAGAATTTTTGACTCAAAAAATATTTTTAAATAATATAATAAAAACTTACGAGAATGACATAATTACTTAAATATAACAAATATAACTTATTAATCAATTGAGTTTAATTCGCTATATTAGCTTCTAATATTGATACCAATAAAAAATTATAACGAGTGATTTTTTTGCTATTATCTTTTTGGCAACACTAGTTTTGACAGCTCACGCACGTTTTGTATCTTGTGTCACTGTCAAACATCTTCAGTTTGGTCTATAATTTAATCATGAATCGTCTTACAAACGAACAACGCTTGCAAATTATTGAATTTTATTACCAAAATGCGTGCTCTGTTAAGAAAGTTCATCGCGCGCTTCTTCCATTTTATGGTCAGTTTAATCGACTTACTCAGGCTTCTATTTGGGCTATTGTAAACAAATTTCGCACCAAATTTACATTGTTGGACATTAAACCACCAACACGCTTACGTAGAGTGCGAACTGAAGAAAATATCGCAGCCGTATCGGCCAGTGTTGGTGATGACCGTGAATTATCGATTCGGCGCCGTTCGCAGCAATTGGGCCTCTGTTACTCCACTACGTGGAAAATTTTGCGGAAGGATTTCGGTGTGAAGCCTTATAAGATACAGCTGGTGCAAGAATTGAAGCCAAACGACCTACCACAACGCCAAGTCTTTGGTGAATGGGCTCTTGAAAAGTTAAATGAAGATCCACTTTTTTTATCGAAGAATTGTGTTCAGCGACGAGGCTCATTTCTGGTTGAATGGATACGTGAACAAGCAAAACTGCCGTATTTGGAGTGAAGAGCAGCCAGAATGCATCCACAAAAAACAACCGTTTGGTGCGGATTATGGGCTGGCGGCATCATTGGGCCGTATTTCTTCAAAGATGATGCGAATCACAACGTTACTGTGAATGGTGAGCGCTACCGTGTGATGATAACAAACTTTTTTTGCCCAAAATGGAAGAGCTTGACTTGCATGACATGATTTCAACAAGACGGTGAAACAATGGACCAATTGAGAGGCGAGTTCGGTGAACAGTTTATTTCACGCTTGGGACCAGTCAATTGGCCGCCCAGATCGTGCGATTTAACGCCTCTAGACTATTTTTTGTGGGGTTATGTTAAGGCTAATGTCTATAGCGACAAGCCCGCTTCGATTGACGCATTGGAAGCCAACATTGTCAACATTATTCGTGAGATACCGGCCGAAGTGTTGGAAAGAGAATGCCAAAATTGGACTAAGCGGATGGACCATTTGAGGCGCAGCCGCGGCCAACATTTGCATAAAATAATCTTCAAACATTAAATTATATCGACCCAACTATCGATCCAAAGAAATATTTCATGCATTTTTCTGAATTTTATGTGTTTTTTTTTTTTAAATTTCCGATAGTGCTTTTAAAATCACCCATTAAATAGCTTGTTTTTTTATGTTTCCCAGCTATCTATCAACCCAATTATGAATATTCTCACGGAATTTATTTCTCTCGGAATTTATTCCTCACGGAATTTGTTTCTCACATAAAGTACTTTTTTCAGTTTCAAAGAAAAAATCACAATTTTTGTCCGTGAGAATTGAAAGAGTTGATCTCCCTTTCGTGTTTTCAACGAATGGAGAAAGGAAAAAATAAAAAACCTCATACTTAATTTTTGTTCATAATTGGAGGAAAGGGAAAAGTGATAAAATTCCTACGGAATTTTTATTTATAATTGGGCTGTATATGTCGACATTTCATAGGAGCTACCCTAATCATCAGTAGACTTTGGAAATTTTTGAAAGACATTTCAAACATTCAACTTTATATCCCAACAATCTAAATAAATTGTTGAGAATTTAAAAAGAAAAATGCTCTAATAATATTTGTCGCTATTATTCAAAAATTTCCAAAGTCTACTGATGATTAGTGTAGCTCCTATGAAATGTCGACATATACAGGGGTGTCATAGAAACCAATATTATTGGAATTGATTTTGAAAACGACAAAAAAATAAATTGATGTCATGAATTCCAATGTTATCGGTTTTATGTTCGAACTAGAAATAGTGTTGGTTTTAGGTGTCACAGAAACCAGTGTTATCGGTTTTACTATTGAAAACAAACCAAACAGTTAACAGTTGACAGTTTTTATTCGCGCGCTTTTATTTTTGTGTTGTACAAATGTAAGTAAATTTTATATTAAAAAAGCTTCTAACTATTGTTTGCAGACGTAGACGTATAAAAATAAAACGCAAACCTCCATAATCCAGACCTTGCTAGGGATAAGCCAACTGTAGATGCTGTTTGGGAAGAACTGTCCGAATCCCTGAATAGCGCAGGCCCACCACGTAAATAAAACGTTTGTTTAAGGATTTTTATGTTTAATGTAAAAATAATCCCTAATTGCTGCTTCTCGTTGGAGTGCATTTCAAGTTGCACCCATTGAGGGCAAATATGCTGCTCTATAACGTTGAGAACAGCACCAAAAATGGCCGTAACTGCGCATGCTGGAGTCGTTTCAAAAATCTCTTTGTTAGGACCCCTCAACTAAAAACCGCTACGAAGCTGCAAATTGTAGCAGTGGTGGAATTTTAGAACGAAACAGGTGCTGTTCCGGCATCTCAAGCGGATTGCTGTAATCTCGATAAATTTTTCTTCTCAACTTTTCTGAGCACTCTTCCTCTAGCAGTAGATGTAAAATAACAGCAACGCTCATTTTATATATTTATTTTATTAAAACAGTGAAATTTTCATTAACTAAACTTATATTTGTTCCAAAAAACGAAATTAAAATTGTAAACAATTATATAAAAGTAAAAACCAGCTGATTCGAACAGATTTGATATCATGCCACCAAATAAAATCAATATTGATTTTCAAAACCGAAAAATGTTAAAACCGACTTGGTTTCTATGACACCCTTGGATAGATAGCTGGGAAACATAGAAAACAAGCTATTTATAATTTTTTATAACTTATATATATCTTTCAAAAATTTTCAAAGTCTACTGATGATTATGGTGGTTCCTATGAAATGTTGACATATAGATAGCTGGGAAACATGGAAAACAAGCTATTTATAATTTTTATTGGTATAAATGGTAGAAGCTAAAAATAGGGAATAAAAAACTTAATTGTTTGAATATTATTAATATATATAATATTTTTTAATAGTTACAGCCCTTTTGAAAATCGCACCATTATTAGCCACCGAGAATTCATACCATTGTTATATCTTCTACATTAATTTCACATAAAAAGTATGTATGAATTCGCCTTGATTTACCATTTATATACGTTAAAGTTACCATATGATGTACAATTGAAAAATTCCCTACGTTTGGACCAAAATAAAAAATGTATCTTCTCTCCCCTACAGTCCAAATTTAGGAAAAAATCTTTACAAAAAGGGAATTTTCCTTATATCTGATACCACTGGTCGTTACATTTCCTTTTATGAATAAATTGCATGCCTTTATTGTTAAGTATATGAACAAATTGAATTTGAGAAGGGAAATAAGTTTATAGAAAGTCTGCCCAAAGATGAACTTACTTTAAGCGGAATAAAATACATTCACATTTTACATTAAAAACGCAATCAAAAAATATACCAATTTAATTTACAATTCTTTACCAGATTATACAAAATGCATATACTCAAAAGTTATTGATCAGAAAATACAAATCAATCAAGTTTTAACGACTTTGTGGCTTACGTTTGTATCGAAGATCTGAAAATGCGTCTCACGTAATTTTCTACTTTATAATTGCTCTCTATTAACAATGGCATCTGAATCCTTTTTCGTCTTAGCTTTTGGCTCTACACTTGGAGACTCCAATTCAATTGTAACTGGACCATCGTTTTGAATATGAACTTGCATATAGGCGCCAAATTTTCCATCTGAAGTAAAAATAGGGTTTGTTTGTTTGTTAAAAAATATTCATTATTGCACTAAATTTTTTTCAAATAACCTTTTATTTTTGTAGCATCATACATCTGTTCCAAACGCCTAAGAAACTTTACGTATAGATCTTGTGCTTGTTCCCCTTGCATAGCCAAATGAAAATCTGGTTTATTACCTTTCAAACGATGGTATAAGGTAAACTGAGAGACACATAAAATTTCCAATTTCTCATCTTGTACACTTTTTTGCCATCTTTTGCTTTTTTCATCTTCAAATAAGCGCAAAGTCAATAACTTGCGGGATCTAAATAAATAAAATTATACCAATAAAAAATTATAAATAGCTTGTTTTCTATGTTTCCCAGCTATCTATATGTCGACATTTCATAGGAACTACCCTAATCATCAGTAGACTTTGGAAATTTTTGAAAGATATTCTCAAACATTCAACTTTATATCCCAACAATCCAAATAAATTGCTGAGAATTTAAAAAGAAAAATGCTCTAATAATATCCGTCAAAACACAAAAAACAAGCTTTTCTATTTATAAACGTCTCTAACATTTCTTTACACCTTTCAAACAAATGAACAACCGTTGGTTGCTACGATTTGCTTTTTGAAAGTATCGAAAAGCAGAGAACAAAAATTCAAACAGTTAAGTTTTTTATTCGCTATTTAAGCTTCTAACATTTATACCAATAAAAAATTATAAATAGCTTGTTTTCTATGTTTCCCAGCTATCTATATGTCGACATTTCATAGGAACTACCCTAATCATCAGTAGACTTTGTTTGAGAATATCTTTCAAAAATTAGAGACGTTTATAAATAGAAAAGCTTGTTTTTTGTTTTGCTTGTTTTGTGTTGTTTATATCCGTCAATCAGGCCTGTTCTAAAAATCACGTGATTTCAAAGCACATGCCGTTTCAAAAGCACAAATGTGATTTGTGCCTGTTCTGTAAATCACAATTTTTTTATGACTTCCGATGTGATTTACACTCTTCTAAAGCACAAAAAACTGCTGTTTTTTGGTTCAATTTACTGATATTTTTATTTTCAGGTTGAATTTTTTTATTCGCGGTATTATTTGCAAAATAAGGTTGATTCTTTCTAATAAATATAAAAGGTAAAATAAAATAAACCAATAAAGCAAATCACAAAATAGTACAACAAACTTTGCAACAAAATGAATAGAAAACACATTAAGTTATTTATTAATGTAATAAATTATGAAATTCATAATAAAGTGCGTGCAAAAATTAGGATGTGATTTCAAATTGATTGCAAGTTAGCTAACCGATTTAAAATCACAAAAGTCAAAAATATTTTGTGTGCAGAACACCTTTTTTGTGATTTCAAATCACTTCCACAAAAAGTGATTTGCAGAACAGCCCTGAATATTATTGGAGCATTTTTCTTTTTAAATTCTCAGCAATTTATTTGGATTGTTGGGATATAAAGTTGAATGTTTGAGAATATCTTTCAAAAATTTCCAAAGTCTACTGATGATTAGGGTAGTTCCTATGAAATGTCGACATATAGATAGCTGGGAAACATAGAAAACAAGCTATTTATAATTTTTTATTGGTATTAATGTTAGAAGCTTAAATAGCGAATAAAAAACTTAATTGTTTAAATAAAATTATATATAAATACCACTTTGTTGAGACTAATCCAAACTATTTTAAAAGAATTTATCATTTTTGATTGATAGTATACATAAATGTATGTACATTAATACTTCTACGTTAATGCAAAATTATCAACAAACTATGTACCAGTTGTGAAATGAAAATCCTTGCTGCAATTAAACATTTCTTAACCCATTCACGGCCGCCGTGCCGATTTAGGAACGCTTGGTTTTCTAATATTAACATTTATTTTTAAAAATTTGCTTTAACAATTACTAGGCCCATAGGAGCTACCCTAATCATCTGTAGACTTTGAAATTTTTTGAAAGATTTGCCAGAATTAAAATAATGAAAAATCAAGAAATACGTTTACTCCACCATGTAACAATCGGGCCGTTGTTTTATCAGTATGTCTTAACGGCGTTTCATGTCTAATGTAGACGGGCAGTAAGTTACGTCCCTTTCACATCCAGCAAAAAAAAATTTTTTTTTCTAGTACTCCCAAATGTATATGCAATATAATCACTTATTTTTATATAAAAATATTTTCTTACTACTAACAAGAGGCAGATCGATATAAACTTACAAATATTCAACATCCTTTTCCGTGTCATTATGTGTTATTCCAACTAAAACACACAAGCCGCGTCCAATGGAGCTGATGAGTTCTTCGCCAACTTTATAAAACTGTTCAGTATTTGTCAAAAAATGTTACTTTCATGCATAAAAAAATACCTGTAACTTTGGCGGAAGTAACCCTCTGAACGATAGCTTTCATTGCACCTAGTTTTACACTTAATAAATCAATCAATCATCTGTTTGTTGTTTGTAATTGCTGCCGAATATATTTTAATCGAATCTGAACAATCATATGACTGCGAATGTTACCATATTTTTCAGAAAAATATTTTATTACAACAGTATGATTCATACAATATAAATAGTTAGTACTAAAACCGTTACCATTACACTGAGTTTACACATGCAAATAACTTGTTACAAGAAAAACTTAGTTTTTATATTTCAAACAAAATATCCTACACATGTGGTATAAAACACCGCTCTATATAAATCTGCATGATACACAATACTTTTTTTTAATATTTATTTGAACACATATTCGTGCGGTCAACTCGCAAATATCTTGTGTCGGCAATCGATTTTAGCATTTGCCACGGCAATAATTGCCAATCAGGCTTCCACTGTCATTCTTTTTAGTTATCAGGGGTCTAATCACCGCATACGATATCGAATTAACTATCGTATCGAATAACATTACGATACATCTAAATTATGGCAACCGATGCATATTGGATCGTAATTTAAACAAAATGCAATAGATTGAAGACCATACGTTCCCTAAAAGTAGGAATACAAAAAATAAATTCTTTAACTTTTTTATATTATTGCAATACAGTTTATTCGATATCGTATGCCGTGATACCAAAATGAAAAATTTCGATAATTTTGCTCGATATCGTATGCGGTGATTTGGCCCCAGTTATTTAAATATTAATGAAATTTTATTTACCTAATCTCTTAACACATTAATTATATCGCAAACTAATAATAATAATAATCATTTACTATATATTCTATTTTATTGATTTATATCAAGGCGAATTCGTACCAGGTATATGCAAGAGCAATAAATACAACACTACAAAAAAGAAATCTTTTTCAAATGTCAAGGGACAAGTATAAATCTAAAAGGAGTTCAAAAAAACATTAAAAAAATTACAAGAAACGTAAAACTTTTAACTATTTCGTGAAAATTAAAGAGCTTTGAAAAGTGAAAATGGCCAGCCAGATTGGGGAGGATTCTGGATGATACCTGGCGCTCAAGATACTATACATAATTTAAAAAAATGTTAAAAGAAAAAATTTTTTTTCAAATTTATTTACTTTTTTTTTTTTTAATTTACAAGAAAAGAAGAATTTTTAATTATTTCGTAAAAAATTAAAGTTTCAGATCATAGAGCTTGGAAAGGTGAAAATGGCCAGATAGATTGGGGGCGGATTCTGGATGATACCTGGTGCTCAAGATGCAATACATAGTTTAAAACATGAATTAAATTTTTTTTTTCAAACTCTTTTCATTATTCCATTAACATCTGAAACAGATTAAAGTTAAAAAAAGGTCATCAGCTGTGCTGTCAATTTCACTTGTTATGAATTAGCCTTGAGTTATATCTTTTAACCATAACCGTATGCAAATTTAAGCCGCCTTACAATCAGCAGGTATGCCTCCAAATGGAGGTCCTTCACCACTAGATATGCTATTTATTATTTTTAAAATATCGCTAAAAGTATATTTGTCGAATACTTTGTTTATGACCTGAAATAATTAAATAATATTAGGATATTTTAGTTTCATATGTTAATGGGTTACTAACATTTTCAATATGTTTTGTAACGCCTTTATTTTGTGCTTCTAACCAGAGATCATTTAATAATTCAATGCCCATTTCATTGATAAGCGCATGCAAAAAATCATTAAGCCTAGGTTCTTCCATGAGGTTTTCCATATTCACGAACAATTTTCCAATGCTGATCTGAAAGTTAAAAAGTATAATACAATCAATTAATAATGTATAATTGACAGGCACTTTTATTGCCTTGCTTTACATAATAACTTTGTATTTTCTGTGCGAATTTCTATATTATAGACAATAACAACAACGTGAATGCAAATCAGACAAGGCTTGTATGTACCTCAATTTTCAGCTTTTTTATGCCAATAGTAAGACCAGTTTTAAAATTCCAAGAAACCAATAGCTTTACATCTTCAATTAGCCCTCTGAAAAACGATAAATAGCTGGTTAACTAAACCCCGATATAACCATTATACTCACTCCGCCTTATCACCTCCATTCATATTAGCTACGTATGCTAAGGAACCCTTAGCAGTGTATTGTGATTTTATATCCGCGAAAGGAAGAATAACGTTAAAATTTGATCGCCTAATGGGAACTGCAGAAAATTTGAGACTGGTTACATTAAAATTTGACAAACCAATTAAACGAAAATCGGTTACTGAACAAGTAAAACTAAAATGAAGTATAATCCAAATTAAAGTGTTCGCATTGTATTTCTAAAATTGCTTACTCCACTAAATATTTGTTATTCCTACTAAAATTAGCATGTTTTATTTGTAGAGGGTCCAAAGCTGGAAGACCAAATAGTGGATAACACATGCGATTGCGTATCTCCTCTAAGAATTCTAATACTTTATCCTCCATTATTGCATCGGTTGGCACTACAAAGCAACCAACGATGGCTATTGCACTCAAAAGGGAACACTTTATCAATTTCATCGTTTTGATTAGGTAACCAAAAAATATGTAGTCTGTCGTTCACTTCAAATTGGCAAAATTAAACTAATTTTTTTTTTCAAATGTGTTAAAATTCTGCATAGTCGTAATACAAAGCAGACATTTTAAGATTAACTTAAGCGATACTCAATTATCGCATTTCGATAGGGTATTTGCAATCATTGATATGAATTATGATTATAGCTGTTCGCAAAAGAAAAAAATCTGCTAAGTTGTGGATTGCTTGGTTTGAAGGTTGATAACATATGTGAGGTGACTGATAACAATTGCCAACTAGTAAAACAAGCCATCAACGGGCGGTAGACGAAGCCATCAAAAAATACCGGCGCAACAAAGTCCTGAATGCCCATTCATCCTCGATCCCGCTCAGAGAGTGATTTAAGCTCACCTAATGTATGATTAAAGCCAACTCAGATCGACCGAAATCAGTTTCTTATGATGCTAACAACCAACAGACCTGCGAGCAAAACTACATATGTTAAAAATAATCTATTTCATTTTATTTTTTTACCCAACATTTCAGTCGTTTTTTATAAGCTTGTAAAAAATAAAATGAAATAGTTTTATTTTATTCGTTTTTAGACTGACCATAATTAGCCCGCGGAAAACCCACAGTTTTTTTTAATATAAAAATATGATACTTGAACTTAATTTAAAAATAATCATTAGCCCATTTTTATATTATTTTAAGTGTTTTTATTCAATTATCTTTTGGAACTTCTCTTAAATGTTCAGGCATTTCTTGAATTTCTGTTTTAGATGCGTTAAGAGCCACTCCTTCTGGCAAATTTCTTTCTATATATTCCAAAAACGTGTCCAAAGTAGATCCTGTCATTTTATGAAAATTCATATAACGAAAGTATGTTCGAATTTCATACTGTACACGATGTTTTTTGTAAATGTGCACGGATTTCAAAAGTGTCATACGTTCCTTGTGAGCTTTCCGTGGAGACCAACTGTAAGAAAGGATAATATATGCATACATATGTATATATTATTTCATTTACTTATTAATTTAATAGAAATTATAGTAATGTAAGATATGTATTACATGAAACTCAATACCGACAGTTCAAACTATGGGAAATAATAACAAAAAATTATAATACGGAGCATTTCCTAAGTGAAGGCATAATAAACAATATAAATTAATTAATAATAAATTAAATAGTTATTTTTTAATTTTTCAATTTGATAATATTGTTAAGAATTTTTTTTCAGATATCGGTCTATATACGCCCGAGATATAGCCTAGACCGGGTTTTTCATGAAAATGTCGCGTAAGCGTACTGAAACAACTTTATTTGCTTAAAAGCAGTTCTGGTAATATAAATATGGAAAATGAAAATTTCCTATATCGGTCCATATAGACCCGAGAGCCTAAACCGGGGTTTTCATGAAAAAGCCGCGTCAGCGAACTTAAACAACTTTTTTTGCTTAAAAGCAGTTCTGGTAATAAAATAAGGTTATATAAATATGGATAATGATAATTTCCGATATCGGTTCTCGTTATAAAAGAAGGTTACTAAAATATAGAAAATAGAAAATTCCGATATCGGTTCATATAACCGAGATATAGGTTAAACAAGCTTTCCATGAAAATGTCCATGAAAGATTTCTTTTTTGGAATATTGATTACAAGGCAAAAATATTTCTTTCCCAATGTCGGTCCATATATATCCGAGCATATTTAGTTCTAATTTGTAATATATATTATACATACAGGTGAATATCGTGAAGAGTATTTTAGATTCGGCCCAGCCGAATATACCACACTCTTACTTATTCTTTTTAAATTCTCAGCAATTTATTTAGATTGTTGGGATATAAAGTCGAATGTTTGAGAATATCTTTCAAAAATTTCCAAAGCCTGCTGATTATTAGGGTAGCTCCTATGAAATGTCGACATATAGATAGATGGGAAACATAGAAAACAAGCTATTTATAATTTTTTATTGGTATCAATGTTAGAAGCTAAAATAGCGAATAAAAATTCAATTCTTTGAATTTTCTAATCTTTCAAATTTTTGTTTGCACACGTTCCAACTTTTTTTCTGCAATGTTTTATCAAATAATGACATGATACCCGTAAACAAAATTCTCTTATACAATAAAGTAAGAATTGCAAAATTTGCAAACTCACCAATTTCCAACTTCTATGCCTAAATGATTTGCTGCTGTTGTAGCAAACCAGGAATAACTTTTTAAGACAGCGGGATCAACGCCACGAAGTTCTACTTCTAGTTTACTAAAAAGTTTATCTTGTTCGCCTGCTTGATCTGGTTGTGAAATTGTGGCAACAGGAGAGTTCACCGGTTCACTAGGGGTAGCCGAGGTAGCAACATCTGTCATCAAGCTGCGGAAAGTTGCCGCATTCACTGCACAACATCGTGCAAATAAATTTTTCGTCACCTTTAAAAAGCATGCAATTAAAAAACTTTCATTTTTATATAACTTTTGCAGCTTGGTATCTCGTTTTTTGTTTTTTATAAAATATTTAATAATTTTTTAACTTTTATTCTTCATTATTTCAACAACAATTTGTTAGCATTTTCAGGAAAAATTAAAATTGCTATAATTTTTTGTAAATCAAAAATTATATATTATGTTTTAAACAAATTATTGGAGATACTTATATTGAAGAGCAAAAGTAAAACAATTGTTAAATTTTTTATAAAAACATAAAACAAGATCCCAAGCCGCAATTTGTATATATTTCAAAAACTTTCATTTTAACTCGCAAAATTTACCGAAATCATTTTTGTGTAAAAAGAACTTGAGGTTATTATGCAAGTCCTTGCTGAGAACAACAAAAGCAGCTGTAATGAAAAACAGAATGAGCCAAATAATTCAATAATTGCCACAAAATTAACAAGGTGGCTCCAAGCATCGTAAACAAATTACAAGTAGTCGTCACCTAACTTGAAAGGCAGTTATACTACATTTATACCAACTCAAAATCTAGTAGATTTGAATAAAAATCTACAACAAAATCTATATCGTTTACACCACCATTTTTTGAGATCTAGCAAGATTTCATTTTCACAGAAATAATTTATGCATACGGGCCAGATACCTGCGCCGTCCATTTTTATCGGCGGCGGCGGCTGAAGATATATTACTCGGCGACGGCTCAAAGCCGGCTATAGCCAAGATTTGACTGGCTAGCTTTTTTCCCTTCGGTTCTTATAAAAAATCGGCTAAAAATCAATAAAAAATTTTAAATTCCTCAGCTCCTATTTCGCACGTTTAGTGCCTAAAGTTTAAATAACACATAGGTATGCACTGTTATATCTAATGAACACGTTCTTCATTATTTTTTAGTAATTAAAACAATCAGAATTATTTTAATTTGTATTTTTTATTTTAAGGCGTTAATGGACTTGATATAAGAAGAAGTAAATATAGTTTGTGTGAGAAAACAATTTTTTTTGATATTAAACAAAATTATTTTCCTTAAGGATATTTACATATACACATATATTTACAGAAACATGTGTATGTGCAAAAAAGGAAAGCGCGACTCAGAGACAGCTATGAAGCTTTTTAAGGATTTTCTGTCAATTTGCTTTAGAGACCTAAGAGGTCTCTTAATAAACATTAATAAACATTAAAAACTTTTCCGAAATTAGCCGTAAAAATTGTGGCGGCGGCTCGGCTTAGTCCGCTATAGCCGCTTCGGCGCAGGTCTCTGGTCGTGAGTTGACCACAGAACACGCCAGTTGTTTTAATATTTAGAGTACCAGCTGTTAGCAATTTACCAACACGTGCATTTCTCATAAGTTGTTTACAATAATTTTAATAAATTTCTAAACATTGTACGCACATGATGGATATTGATGGTAACATTTTATTTTTGACTGTGAATCATTTTTCTTGAAAATTTATGTAAATTAAAGATTTACCTCCTCTTGTGCCTAGCGAGGACGAAGAGTGTGTTAACGGAAGTTGTGATAATGATGATTCAGATTTCACTGACAGCGATTCTGGTGATGAAATCGTGGAACATGGCGAACCCACCACCTGTTTGTTTTGTTCTCGGGTATTCGCCTGTGTTAAACATGCTTTAGATCATGTTAAAAATGATCATAAAGTGAACTTTTCTTTGTTGAAAACACGATTTCAAATGGATCAGTACTCATTTATAAAGCTTATTAACTGTATTCGCCTCGAGGGCATATCGGAAGAAATGCTACAAAATGTGGAAAAAGTGTTTTGGAATGATGAAAAATACTTAAAGCCTTTAAATTATGAACCGTGGCTGAGTTATGGTAAATTAAACTAAGTCCAATATAAAATTCGTTAATGTAAATATATGCTTTGGTTTAAAGATTACGACGATTTGAAAGCGGACGCTTCTGAAAGTTCAACAGAAAATGATTTAAAATTTTTAGTAAAAAAGTTACAAGAACAAATCAGAGTACAGCAAGATCAGCTCCATCAAGCCTGTCAAGACATGGACGCAATGCGGAAAGGATTTCAGAGACTAATGCAAAAAGAAGAAAGCAAAGAGGAAGAGAAAAAAAATGCTTGCGTTTCGTCAATTTCTCTTAAAGCTGACGAAGGATATTTCGACAGTTATGCACATTTCGCCATACATCATGAAATGCTTTCGGTCTTTAATTCAAATTTTATTCTTTTTTTTTCTCTTAATTAATTTTTTTTTCAGGATGTTGTAAGAACAACTTCATACAGAGATGCTCTATTAAAGAACACAAATTTTGTGAAAGGTAAATGTGTTTTGGATGTCGGATGTGGAACTTCCATACTGTCAATATTTGCGTCACAGGCCGGAGCTGCAAACGTTGTAGGCATCGACAATTCCGATATTATCTACAAAGCCATGGATATAGTCAAGTATGTTAAAACAAGTATTTTTTTCCTTGTTACAATAATGTGTTTATAAAATAGAAAAAATAAAATCGAAAACGTAATATTAGTCAAAGGACGTTTAGAGGATACAGAACTGCCAAAAGAAAAGTTCGATATTATCATTTCTGAATGGATGGGATACTTTTTACTTTTCGAAGGAATGCTGGATAGTGTTATTTATGCAAGAGATAAACATTTGAAGGAAAACGGTCTTATATTACCAAATCGTTGTACTATGAGCATTTTGGGATATGGCAACAAAGCGCTATTTAAAAACCATATTACATTTTGGAATAATGTATATGGCTTAGACATGTCAAATATGCGTAAGGAAGTAATGCATGAACCGTTAATTGACGTAGTAGACGCTGAATACATTCTTACTGATTCCAATTGTGTTGCAGATCTAAATTTAATGAAAACTGACTTAAATTACTCCAACTTTGAATACAATTTTGAATTAAAATGCTTGAAAGATGGAGAATTTTGTTCATTTGTAGGATATTTTGATACATTCTTCGATTTACCCGAACCAGTTATGTTTGGAACTTCTCCCAATGATACACCCACTCATTGGAAACAGGTTGTATTTTTTATTGAAGAACCTCATCAAGTCAAGAAAGGAGATATTGTGCGTGGAGTGTTACAGTGTAAAAGAAGTCGAAAGAATGCTAGATCACTTGAGATTATTATTGAAGCGTTTAATAAGAAATTCTCATATTATATGGACTAATGGAAGAACTCTACCCTATTATTTAATTAGTAAACGCAACATAATATTTATTAATAAATATACAAAACATTTTGCATTTTGAACAGACAAAAAAAAAGTTGAATTATTTTAATGGAAAGTATAACAACAGAGCCAATTTTTGTACTTTGTATAACTTATAACAAGATTTATCTGACACCAGAAATAAAAAAGTTTTGCCTTTTTAATGAAATTAAAACTAAAGTAATCTATCATTTCGTATTCTATACAAATTAAAGAGGGACGCAGCTTAAATCTCAATAAATCACTTTTTAATACATGAAATATGTGTCTGACTAAAGAAAATTTTGAATAAATATGCACTAAGAATTTCACGTTATTTTTGTTTTATTTACGAAAGTGAGTTTTAATAATTTACTGTCAATATATCTTAGTACCCTGTATTTTACTACGACTACAACGCTGTTAATATTGTTTTTATATGATTTACATTTTAATTTTTTCTAAAATTATTTAATTCTTGCAAGGCAAATTTCGTAATTTTTTTTTTTTTGTAACTATCGTCGAAATTTTTTCTTTACTCTTACAAGTTAATGCAGCTAAATTATATTTCTCCATTTATGGTAATCGGAAAAATTCTGTTCATAATTTTTCGATAGAGAAAATTGTGAGAACTCCAGCCAGTTCATAATAAAATTTGCAACAAATTTGTTGATCTATTATTGAAAAACGCAATCTTATGAAAACATTTTCCTTACTAGGAACCAAACCTGGTTTAATTAAAAAAATAAACTTGCAGTACCTTTAGCATGTAACATGGATGGCTTTATGTTATAGTTTTACACGAGGATAAAAGAGCAAAAAACTGGAACTATTCAATTATCTATAAATTTGTAACTGACGCTACGGTCGTAATTTTAAGTTTGTAAAAAGAATAATCTAAACAAAATTTAATACAAATACTACATTAGATACCTTTGATAAAATATTATTTAATTTATTTAAAAAAATTATACTGCATATTTAAATTACAAACTTACTTATTAAATTCTCAAACCGAAAACATAAATTACTTTTTTTATGAAATATTTTAAAATGGTTTGGGAAATTTAATGATAGTTTTCATTTCAGTTACCATTTAAACAGTACCACTTTCCAATTCTGAGGCAGGGATTTCTGGTTCTTCATCATTATAAACATTTTCTGCCATCTGCCAAACCTGCATTATATTATCTTCCGATACAGAGCATATTATCCAAGGCTCGTTGGGATTCCACGAAAAATCGGAAATTTTTGCGGTATGACCGCCATGAATAAAAAGCAGCTCCGGTGGGCCGTCTTCCGCATCTTCAGCACTTTGTTCCTCACCGATTTTTGATAAATCCCAAACATGTAAACGTCTATCGGTACCTGACGAAGCCAAAATAGTTTCGTTATGTGGAGACCACTGTACTTGAAAAATTTCATCCTTATGTGATTCGAAGGAATGTAGTTTTAGTTTTAAATTACGCAAATCCCACAACGCTACGGTTTTGTCAGCTGATCCAGTAGCCAGAATGAATTCGGAATATGGATTGAAACTAAGACAATTAACTTCTGCTGTATGGGCATCAACTGTATGAGATGGTTTGGAAGTGTTATTGTTTCTGGTATCCCAAATCATCAATTTTTGATCGTCCGCCACAGAGCCAAATAATGATTCGTGCAGCAAATGCCAAGCAACATCTTCAACTACTGCCGTATGACCTGTAAAAATATTTTTGGCGTCGATTACTCGATGTTCCTTAGGTGTAGCATTAATGTCCCATAAGCAAATTGTATGATCATCGGAGGCTGACAGCAAGTATCCATTTAAATTTGGATTCCAAGACAATCCATAGCCTTCCTTCTGGTGACCGCGCAACCTTAAATCCGGTTGGCATTCACCCGATGGTTCAGGCTTGCTCGGATGCTTCGTATAATCGAAAACTAAAACATCGCTTGAAGGAGTTTTTGTGGCAATTACGCAAGCATTTTGTGGCATATATCGGGCCCTATTGACTTCTCCCTCATGATTTATTTTTATTTCGATTTCTATTTTTCCGCATACTGAACCAAAGCCACCAAATTCTCCTTTTTCATTGTCATAGTGTGAACCATCAAATTGCGCATCTTCACTCGGCAATTGTACACTAGCTATGAGAAGATGATTTTGCTCGTCGGATGTATGAGTGCCCAATATTAGTCGATGCACAGAATAATCTTTACCCTCTTGCTTGGTTACATCCGGCAGCCACTGGGCTGTTAAAGAGGGCCATTCCAAGGCATGAGTCATTACCAAATCGTAAAGGAAAGGTGTGTTTTTCTTCCAAATCTTATATTCTTCATTGATGACGCGCTCCTCAACGGCATCATCAAAAGATTCAGCTATACAAAAATTATTCGACTGCTAAGCACCACTTCTTGAATACAAATTCATCTTACTTACCATTATCACTCCGGTCGACCATTCTAAAAATTCCGTTGCACAGGTTTTTAATTCTTTTAACACTACCAACAGGCGAGCAGCAATGTTAGTCCCGCCAAAACAATGCTTCCGTTTTTTGTTTGATGTTTGTTGAAATATGTATGTATAACTTGCAGCAGCGTCGCAGTCTCAGTTAAGAGTACATATGTTTATACTATTATAACTTAAAAGAAATTATCAATGTGATGTACTTTTTTGCAGATTTAATAAATACCTTCAATAACAACGGATTTTCTTACAACTTTAAAATGATTTTGTTAAAATTTACCGGAAAATGTGCAAATAGTTCATGAAGACAGCCGCCATACAAAATTATATTATCTTTGCTAAAAAAGAGGAATGTAGTAGAAAGAACATAAAAGAAAGAGGTGACCGCATAATTTTTATTCGCACTACCAGACTCAAAAAAGCAAAAATCGCTAAAAGGAAGAAATTTGTATGCGTTTATGCACTTCTATATGTTTAACTGTATTTTTTCCACATAAACAGATTTTATAAAATCGTATGCATAAATAGTATTTTAGCTAAAAAAAGAAATTTTATTGAAGTTTTATATTTGCGATTGTCATCGCCATCATTTACAATTTTCATCTGAATCATAGGGCACTGCTACACGTTCAATGTATATTAAATGCGATCTAGTATCGCGATATTTATTGAAAGGATCGCGATCTATATCGTAGATTAGCCTAATATACTGAAAACAAGATTGTGGATCGCGGATCGCGCATCGGTAAAAAGTGAAAAGAAAAAATACGCATTGCAAAAAAGTTAAGACATTTTAGCAAATTTGTGTAAAGAGATAGTGTTGGAGGGAAAACATATAAAGCGTAATTGCTTTTAACAGGATTCTAATAGAGACTATTTTTTTCTTTCAAATTTTCTATTGTTAACTCTTCAAAACTTGAGCCTTTTTTCTTAAAAACACAGAACTAAAATTAATGCTTTTTCATTTCATTTCATTTTTACCAATTAAAATAAAATTTTTCACAATACATAAAATGTAAGTAAACAATAACCAAAAAACAAATGGCAGATTAAAATAGGTAGAATTAATTTTAAAAACGTTTGACTTAAAGTGCTAAAAAAACATTTATCGTTCATTAGTACATTTTTATCAAATTTTCCTTATTAGAAAAGCTGTTTAACTTTTTTATGAATACGGTTAAATATATATTGTACAACAACCAAAATATGTTTGCCAATTAGTTTCAGAGCAAATATTTCAAAAACTATCCTTGATAGATATTCATTTGACTGTTTTTTTTCGGATTTAAATGTAATTTATTTTAAGTTCTATTTAAATACGAAAATTAATTTTTCCCTACAAATTTAAATCAAACTTAAATGCGCAATCTTCTTCACTTATGTTGTATTTAAGTTCAGTTCATATACCATATAGTTTATATGAGCTATTGCCTGTAGAAGATATTTTAAAATTTATTGCTAATTTTGTACTAAAGAACTAAAATTAATATCGCATGAAGTATACTTATTAAGTTTTTCTACGCCGTTGATAAATTTAATATTTTTCTTGAAGAATTTTTCTATACTTCCACTAACAAACAGCCGTTCTATAGAAGACTTTTAATAATATTTGAAATTTAAGAGAACCTGCCACACTTTAATCGCATTTAAATAAGAGCAATTATTTAAGACTGATAAGCTAAACTTACATTCAAATACAACTTAAATTTCATTAAAAAAATTAAACAGCTATCCAAATAGTTTTCAGGAAAATTCGACAAAACTGTACTCATTCAATTCTTTTTATCAAAAACATTGTATCCATGATTAATTAACAAATTTTTGTAATAACCCAAAATATTTCACAAAATATAAAATTTAAACAAACAACAAACACAAACATCACCTTAATATTGTCTTAAAAATAGGTGCAGTTTTAAAAAAGTGCTTAAAGAAACATTTTAACGTAAAATTAATTATTAGAATTTTCCTTGAATAATACGACTCAAATGTATTATTAAAAAAAAAAATTGAGAAACAAAATCAATAATAAAGTCAATGCACATATTAAGTTATTTACTCATTTCACCATATTGTGCTTTCATCGTATATTTGTATGATGTATGCAGAGTCGAAGTAAAAGATACCATGTGCCATGTTAGTTACATGAATACCGTTTTATTTCTACATTGTTTCAAATTAAATAACCATTGCGACCAATGCCAAGTTTGCTTGTCTGAAATCGCTCTACATATTGCATGTTTGCTGGGATGTTTTAGTACTTACAGCTTGTTTTACTCTGGCAACTACTTTCATCTGAAAGATAATTTGGCTCTTGCCCTTGTTGACATCATTGTTTGACCAATTTCTTGTAAATTGTTAACAAAGTCAATAAATTTTTCTTAAGATGGAAGCATTAGATATCTTGGAAAAACGCATCGACACATTATCACGTATTGTTGGACACACGCCAGACCAAACTCCATCTATCGATTGTGGTAATGACTCAGGAAAAGCAAGTGGTGAGAATGTTGTGGACGCTTTAATATCTGCTACCAACATCTTGAACGAGGCTATCTCTGGACGTGATCATATCAAAAACATTGTAGACAGATCCGAGGAGTTAGAAAAGTATTTAGATCCACATTTTCTAGAGGAAAATCAACATGTGAGAGCAAAAGAAGTTTATATAAATGCGGTGGGACACGAATTACATACTCAATTTCAACAATTGGATAAGATTAAAGAACTTGAACCAACGTTAGGTGCTGAATATTTTCGTAATATTCCTGGTGAATGTGTAGAAAAGCTCAAGCAAATTAGCCAGGATAATGGAGAGTTTACTCAACAGGCTGAGCTAATCGAAGAAAGTTTAATTTTAGCTATGAAACGTTATGGGGAAATACAAACTGGTCTTCTAGCATCTCTAAATACAATGAACAAACGATTAGAGGCTGTAGAGGAAAAATTGCAACAGAAAAAGAAAGAAGATATGGAAAAAGAAATCCAAGCAGAAGAATCTTAAAAAAATAAAAATCTAGTAATGTATTTTATATATAAGGACTTATTATGATTTAAAACAAAATTATGGATTACGAAACTGATAACAAAGGCTTTTTTTATCGTATCTACAATAAAGGCTACCTTTGTGAACAGCATTCTTAAACAGTTTGATTTTCTATTATTTTTTTATCTATTACTTGTCTTACTTAAGGTAAAACTTGCCAAAGTCTGGAAGAAAATTAAATATTTTATTTAAAAAATATATAACAAATAAACAGGCGCCAATCAAGCCCATAAAAGTCAAACGGTTAAGCCAATGGTGGTTACTTTCCTTCATTAAATTACATATACGCAAGGCTGCAACCTCGGTTCCCTCAATACTTCCATTGTTGTCTATTACAAAGTTCGATTTTTCACACTTCTTTTCTAATGGCATTTGAGATTCAACTCTTTTCCGAGCATCTTCTAGGGATAACTCGTTTCGGGCTATTAGTCGTTGCAATTGCACATCAGATTCACTAAAAAGAATATCTATACATGCAATAATTCAAAGAACGTTACGGAAACATCTTACCATGACACGCAAATAATTTTGTAGATAAAATCGATTAGAATTCCCGTTTCGAATAGCAAAGGTAAATCTAATACAATCCATGATTTACCCGTTACTAAATGTTTGAAAATTTCCTTAAATATTGTGCGATGTATAGCAGGATGCGTAATTTCATTCAGTTTCCCTCTTAATTCTTTATCCGCAAATATAGCCTTACCCAATGCCTCACGATTAATTTCTTTGGATGGTAGTAGTATTTCGTCTCCAAATATTTCCCTGATTTTTTTCCAGCATGGTTTGCCAGGTTGTACAACTAGTCGATTTCAATAGAAGCAAGAATTAGGTCATTGTTAATTAACTTGAATATTATTATTTTTTGATGTACATACTTTCACGAGCTATTTTGTCAGCATCTACCACAGGTATTCCATTCTGTTCAAACACTTTACAAACCGTACTCTTGCCTGAAGCTATGCCACCAGTTACAGCAACGATAAACATAATTTCTACTTTAATAAAATTTAATACTGTCGATTGCAATATCCCACCCTACTAATTTAAAAAATAGTGCAGTATTAAAATGAATTTTATAAACTCCTCCAGGGTTACCAAATCTCAATGCAAGATGGTTTGCGATGCAGTCGTACTGGAGACAATCTGTTGTACACCAAATATTATACCAAAAAACAAAGTAATATTTTTAGTAGAAATTACACAAATATGCACTTATATTTTTGAAAAAGTAACAAAATTTTAACAGTTTAGCACTGTATTCGATTATTAGTGACCTGTAGCTACAGTGCCATGGAAACCAATTAAGTTTAGTTTTTTACTGCCATAAACGACAAAGTAGAACAGAGATAAAACGCGGCCACAAAGCATACAGAAAGAAAAAAGGAAAGTAAAATCATGTTTTTGAATTGTCGGAAAGACGTCAGAACAAAGAGAGAGAGAGACAGAGAGCAAAAGTTTGTTAGATCAATCTCATATTTACGTATGACTTTGAGTTTACGACATTCTTTGTTTACGAATAAAAGCACGATGAAAAAATTAAACAGATAAATATGAATTCACACTCTCTCCTGAGCACAAGAAATCTGTGTTCTTTCTGCGCTTTGTGTTTTTATTCGTAAACAACAAAAACGTTTTTTCTTGTTTACAAAGCTTATTGGAAATGGGTAAAGACGAATATTCTATTTCGGTTACCAATTAACATATCAAATTTGTTTTAATATAAACTAAAAACTATTTTATAAAATTTTTTTTTATTTTACTTCTTTACTTATGTAAAAATTTAAGCTACTGCTGACCGATGATATTAAAATCGATTTATACAAATATATAACTAATGTATACATATATATATATAATCAATCCTAATATTAAAAGTTAACAAGCTCAGCAAAATAAAAATAATATCATAACTTTTTATAAATTCAAAATTATCATTAATAGCAAACAATAACGACGATTATAATTCCCCAGCTATAAAAGAAAAGAAAACAAAAATATATATAATTCTCATTTTGATACTTACTGCCCGTCTACAATCGTCATGAAACACCGTTAAGACATACTGTTAAAACATACCTTTGCAGCCCGATTACTACATGGTGGAGTACCCGTATGTCTTGATATTACATAATTTCAACTCCGTCAACAAAAGTACATCATCACTTTTTATGTCCTTTTATAGTTTGTGGAAAAAAATATGTTTTTATTGGTAAATTTTTTATTGCTAAATATAAGAAATTGAACTTTTTTCTTGGTAATTTCTTTTAATTTGAAACTATTTTTACTGTTTTCATATTAATATGTCATTTTCTGTTAAGAAAGAACTTTACAAACATACATCTTAATATCCGTGTCAAGACTGCAAGAACATTTGCAATAACAGTATTTTGCTGTGCTGTTAGTGTTCACATGTCAGGTGTGGACAGCACTTTATGATTTTCATAATTTGATTTGGCAATGATTTTTATACGTTTGAAGTTAGCTGCACTTTATTTTTTTAGAACAATAGCACTCGGGCCTTATCGTAAAAACACCATTTTTATTTCTATATTCGTACGCCGCGATTGGAATAGAAATATTTTCGAGATAAATAAAAAACGTTAAAAACAGATAAAATTTTCTTGTCTACACACAAAAGAGAAAAAGAACTTAAAAAATGGTAGATAAAATTGAAATGAGCTTGGATGACATTATCAAGTCAAGTCGCAGTCAAAACAGAAAACCTCCAGGAGGGAATCGTGGAAGCAGACGTGGTGGTGCAGCTGGTAAAGGGTCTCAACGTCAGGGAGGCCGCAGAGTTCAAACATCACCACGTAAACCAGGTGGTGGTGTCTTGAAAGGCCGAGGCTCTGGTGGCATACAAAAAGCCAAATTTTCAAGGGTAATAAAATTACAAACATGGTGAAATTTGTAGATTGTAAAAAGAGCTTGTATATCCTACATCTGGCTTTCATAGCTAAACAAATTTTGTATGGAAACAAGTCTCCGGCTGCAGAAACATACCTCAAATAATTCAAAGTGAAAGTATTTCAAAGCAAAGCATCATGAAAATACAATACACGAATATTATTTGCTTCAAAAATAAAATGGCCCCGTAACGGTGTATGTGTAAATGCTATGAAACAAACTACGTACGTGAGGAAGCGCAAAAATAAAGAACAATAATACAGACCAACAACAATAATCAGTTAAAGCTGCGTGGCAACCCTACTTCTAATTACACATATTTTTTTAAAAATATAAAGACAAATTTTCTTTCTTTTTTTAATGAAACAAATTCCGGTTAATTTTGACACCATATGCAAGAACAAAAAGCGGTCATCTACAAATAATAAAGTTTAACAAATCAGTGCTTTAGTGGGAATTTTTAATTTATTTCTTCAATTTATAATATACATATTTCTTTTCGCAATCAATCCCTTTACATTCCGTTGAGTTTTTAGCAACGCTTTATTCTTCCATTTAAAATAACACTTCCCCGATGGTAGCTGCAACCGGCGACCCAGTTTTTATCATCGACTGCAAAATTTTAGATTTGATCAAAAGACTCAATCGAATTCTTTAAAACAAAAACGAACTTCTGTTGCAACTTGTACCTCCTACTTCTCTAGGGTGATGTCAACAGCGCTTGGAAACATGACATGTATGATGGACCTAAGCGTGGTATTTTGAAAACAACGGACCCCGCTAAACTCTTAGTATCAAATTTGGATTATGGCGTTTCCGACTCTGATATCCGAGAATTATTCACAGAATTTGGGCCGCTGAAGAAGGCAGCCGTACATTATGATCGCTCTGGCAGATCTTTAGGTAAGTCAAACTGTTTATTGAACATTAATCGTTAGAATTGACTAACAAAAATTTCTTTTATTAGGTACTGCCGATGTAGTTTTCGAAAGAAGATCGGATGCATTAAAGGCCATTAAGCAATATAATGGCGTTCCTTTAGATGGCAGACCTATGAATATACAATTTTTAACTGATGCAAGTAGCCTAACTAGACCTGTCCGTACTGGTGGTCCCAGTCCACAAAAACGACGAACTCAAATTGGTGGTAATCGTAGAGGCGGTGGTAAGTTGCATGTAAGTTTCTGTAACAAATTAATTAATGACTTTATTAAAAAATTCAAGTTGGTGGCAACCGTCGTGGCGGTCCCGCAAATCGCATTCGTACTCCCGGAAGCACAACTGGTCGTAATACCAAAAAACCTGCTCCTACTGCCGAAGAACTCGATGCCGAGTTAGATGCTTATGTAAACGACATGAAAATTTAGATAGATAATTCTTATGTTATAACCATATGAAGGAATGTATCAATATAGTTCTTAAACTTAAGTCATCAGGATTACATAAAATTAAATTCTCCCTCACCTTTTAACGTACATATTTATAAAATAAGAATTTCTCTGCAAAAAGAAAAAATATACAATGTTCTTTTTTTTGTGTGGGACCTGTATAATTATAATATTTTGATAAAAGTTACAAAAACAATTTGTTCATACCCTTATTAATTTTTAAGAAAACATTTAAAATTTTTTTCTGACTCGAAAAAAAAAAGATTTACCACCTTTTGACTTTACAATCTGAATTAGGAAAAATAAATTTTTATGTTACAATAAAATAAATTAAATAGTGGTAAAGTAAGAAGCTAAACTGTGTATGATTACTTCTATCTTCTGCTGCTGATCGATTTGTTGCATTATTCTATTTTAAGAATATAAAACAAATTGAATGGTTGGAATTGCTTTTGCCACATACATAAAGGCACTTAGAATCCTTCGTACTTTGTCCGTTTCCTTTTTCAGTTGACATCAACGTATGCAAAGTATGTGAAGTTGACACAATCTGTACTTTGTTAACGGATTAAAAATCCACTTCATTTTACTTTAATTTGACTAAAATTTTTTGATTTATTTTTCAGACGCAGCACGGAAAATCTAACAATTGTATTTCGTTTATTTTTCAACAAAAAATAATTCAAAATATACAAAAAATATAAACCGATTGTTGTCAAAGTTTTCAACGTACGTTAAAAGTTGCTCAACTTTAATACTTTGCTTTCAGGGCTGTTCTGCAAATCACTTTTTGTGAAAGTGATTTGAAATCACAAAAAATGTGTTCTGCACACAAAATATTTTTGATTTTTGTGATTTTAAACCGGTAAGCTAACTTGCAATCAATTTGAAATCACATCCTAGTTTTTGCACGTACTTTATTATAAATTTCATAATTTATTACATTAATAAATAAATTAATGTGTTTTCTATTGATTATTTAAGTAAAATACATATAATATAAAACCAGATCCTGAAGATGAACCGCAAAGCTTCGAAATATATAGATAAAAAATAAATGAAGTTTTATTAAAAATTTAATCAAAAGGAGGCAACAAAAAGAAGATAAGTTAAAATTATTTATTTTGTACGATATAATCCCGTAAATTAAGCATAAACTAGATATTCTTACTTTGTTAAAAGATTTGCTGTATTATTTTGTGATTTGGTTTATTTTACTTTACTTTTTATATTTATTAAAAGAAATTAACCTTATTTTTTAAATAAAACCACGAATAAAAAAATTCAACCTGAAAGTAAAATTGAAGCGAAAAACAGCAGGTTTTTGTGCTTCAGAAGAGTATAAATCACATCGAAAATCACAAAAAATTGTGATTTGCAGAACAAGCACAAATCACATGTGTGCTTTTGAAACGGCATGTGCTTTGAAATCACGTGATTTTTAGAACAGGCCTGTTTGACGGAGAAGTACGGAATGTGGCAAAGCTCATAATAACACTACATGTATTTCAACTTTGTTGTCAGTTGAAAAAGGCAACGTATAACGTACGACGGATTCTATGTGCCCCGGCATTAAGAGATTGTGCGCATGCGATTAGTTTTTCTTTGAAATTGACTTGTAAAACGTCAATTTCTTTGCATTCGAACAATGTATATTGTTTCATAAATACTTTAAATATTCTGCATTAAAGAACTTCCTTTCCAATTGAAAAACTTTTGAATTTTTGAAATTGGAATCAGAATTTAGTCAGCTAGGTCAACAATACTAAATATCTTTAAAAAAGAACGATTGCTGTAAAATTAAGCCAGTAAATAACGTTGAAAAATAACAATTGCTGTAGAATTAAACAAGTAATTTTAGTTTTCACATGCTGATATTATTTGTTTGACGCAAATTTAAGAATTGATCGCATAAAAACAAAGGTTGTGTATATTTATAACCAGTTGATGGGTCTGAGTTGCAAAATAAGCTGATGTACAGATTGATAAACAGTCCAATATGATTTTCAAATTATGGTTATATTCACGGTCTATATATGTGTCTTTAAAAATGGGTACCGGTTAAAAAACTATATCGTAACTCGAATATACGCCCATTCCTCCCAATTGAAAAACAAGAAGAAAATATGCAACCATGTCAGAGTTTGATTTCGTTCGGAAACGGAATTGAATCCGCTTTTTTGCTTCTTTTTGGCATGAAATTATTTCTAATATCAAGACGTAATAAATACTTCATTTTTAAAATGATTTCATTTCGAAAAACGTCTTTGTTTTTCGTTTTTTCAAGAACTACAAATCTAATTCAATTCCGCTTACGAAGGGGATTGAACTCTATGACATGACTGATAAAATGAGAAAGTTGGTTCTGAATATTTAACAAAAGTGTATATGAAATTGCTGTTATCCAGTACATTTCTAAAGTTATTACTATTCAAAGAAGTTTTTATTAGCGTTTGTTATACCAGAGTGGAGAAAATTTCTCCTTTCGGCCGAAAGCCGGCTATGCTGGCAAAGTTTTACTCTGAATTTCCGCCAACTTTCTCTCTCGCTATATTACTTTTTTCAATTTCTCCATTTGCATTTTCCAATTTTCTACCCGCTATATTATTTTTCAATTTGGAGAAGTGTGCGTAAACTGTACTTGCTCCATAACTACTAATAGCGAGCGATTCTGCACCAGGTTTGTTGCGTTATATTGACGCCGATGCAAGTTGGTTTCAGTAAGACGGTGCTATAACCCCACATGCAGGATGAGAGATAAAGCCACTGTTTTACTGTTTGGTGAATATTACTACTGCCCTTAATCGAGGGTTAATGCAGAATATTAAAAACAAATTTGCATTTTAAAATTTATTTTTTACTCAAGGAAAAGTCGTACATTTTTTTTTAATTATTGAATAAACGAGTTTGGTAAAAAATTTATTCAGTTTTAACATAAACTAAAAATTGTAGTAAATGGGCAACAAATTGTAACAACATTTTTATTGAATAATAACAAAAAAAAAATATATTAAAGCTGCTTAGCAGATATTTAAGGATTTGAAAATTAGTAACTTTCCATAATTTTCCAGAAAAGTTTTATTTAGACTTTTTCAATACGCGGTTTAAAATACATATGGTTAAGTACAGTTTTTTTATTAAATTTAAGAAAGTAAACTAGAAATATGTACACAAGTGCGATTTCTTATCAAATTGATATATTTTTGTGTTTTTATTAAAATGAAAACAAATTTACATATTTATCTATACATACATACATATGTATGTATGTACGCATATGTATTTATGCGCATGAATACATTTTCTAGAATAGCAGTTAATAAATAAGTGAAACTGTATTATTAAAAGACAAAGGTTTTCTTAATTTATATAATAAAATAAATTTATTATTTAACAACAAAATACAAACAATGATTCATTATGATAAAAAAGAGATTATTAATTTTAGAATTAGAATTATTTTTTATTTCTTCTAAGAAAATAAAAACAAGATTATTTATATAAGAATAGTATATCTATGTATGTACATACGTACATAAGTATACTAAAAAGTTCGATTTAAAGTTCTAGAACAACTGTTATAATAGTTTAAATAAAGTACAGTAAATAAATTGCGACTTTTTTGCGACTGTTTTGTGCGTAATTTTAATAGCCTGTCTCACGATATGGAAAGTTAACCTTGTCCAATATTTTGCGGACCAGAAAACTGATTTGGCAACTAATTATTTATGAGCTTTCTGTTGACAAAATCAACATGTCGTTTAATATGCTCTATATCAGTAGTTTGCTGTGCAAAATATTAGCGAACGTAAGCTTTCGGCATTATGGGATAAACCTCAATTTTCAAAAGTAACTTTTTTTTTGGGTTTAAAGTATTAGAAATAAATCACTTCTTCTCTTAATTAAAAAAAAACTGATAAAAAAAACAGATCCGATTCTATTTCTAACTAAAAATTTTATATTTGGAAGGCCAAAATTTTTCGATATGCGCCAACGATTTTTCGATAGCTTTGGGCATGAGAAAAAAGGTCCACTACAACACAAAACAAATTACTTTCGAGGCGTCAGAACTATTTTTTTTTACTTTTTCTCAACTTTTGTTTTTAACTTTTCCAAGGTGAATTTTATTTTTGAATTATTATTATTTTTAATTTTTTCTGAATTATTTCTAATGAAATTGAATTATTTATTAACGAAATTTGGGCGTCTCGGAAATTATTTATTTTATTTGTCGTAGTGGGACTTTTTTCCTTATGCCAAACGCTATCGAAAAAACCTTGGCACGATATCGATAAATAAATCAACCTACCCTGTCATATACACATATTAACTAGATACTTATGTACGTCCTTATGTATAATAAAAAACCTTGTGCTAACTAACTAGCTGATATCTTTCCCTTATGGGAATTTACACACACAAAAATCTTAGCAACTAGTTAGTTAGCAAAAGGATTTTGATTATACATAAGGCCGCTTGGCTTTAAGATCCTATTAAAACTTGTACCCGATATCATCTCTTTCTTCAGTTCAATAATTTCGAATTCTTGAAAGAATGTTTATAAAGCGTTACATATATTCCTATATAACATTTCTTGTGTAGAAACAAATTCTAAGAATATTGGTATTCAAGATGTATTTGTTAAGTTTGTTTGATATCATAGTACACGCAGTTTGAATTTTTCGTAATGCTACATTACCACATATGTATTTATTCATGAAGTAATGCATGCACGTATATATTAAGAATGTATATTGTATATACATACATATGTACGTATGTATGTACGAATATAAACATATCAATTAAAAGAGACGATGTTCAATTTATGAAATTTCTGTTAAAATTATATTCAAGATAAGTGTTTATCTTGATCTTATTGTAATTTTTTCCTATTTTTTTTTTTTTTGGAATTTTCTTTGATAACAATCAGCAAGTTTGTGGTCTGGTTTTTATGTGCCGTTGGTTTGAGGTAAAAAGGCCCTAGCTCGTATTTTCCCGAATTCGACACATTTCACGCAACTACACAAGTATTTAATCGAAGAGTTTCATAAATAACGGATTTATTAGCAGTTCTATAAAAAGTTGTACATATGTTGATTAGACAATTTTGATTACGTTTATTCTTGTTTCTGTAAAATTGCAATTTTATTAGTTAGGTATACAAAGTTTAACAACTCAATAATTCGTTTTTAATTAACTTCGTTAATATTTTTTTGAGAAATAAAAAAATATGCACCTATGAATGTATGAAACGCAATTGAATTCTTGTTTTACAGCCAGTTTACCAATCTCGACAGCCTGCTTGCGTTCGCAATCTAAGCGAAAGAAAACTGATTTGGGTTCGTCTAACTTTTTTCTATGCGAACGATGTGTCAAAACTCAATGAAAATACATAAGAATATGCGAACGAATATTAGTGAGATAGGCAAACCCAAATTGATTCCAATGTGAGTGACTGCCTTTCTTTCGCATTCATTTTCTTTCGAAATTGGTAAACTGGCTGTTAGTACTTCAAAAGACGAAAAACTAAAAAGCTTTTCGGAATGAAATCACTTCCTATTTCAAGAATGAAACTAGTATTTTTTCATAGAAATCATTTCATTCGAAAAATTTTTCGGTGCAATTCTGCTTCCGAGTGGAATTGTATTCTATGACGTGCCTGTATGTTTATTTATTGTAACCTTTAAAAAGTATCAACAATAGGTGTGTTCACTAAAATATACTTTAATCTGAAATGTGTTTTTTTGTGTTCCAGCAGTTTTGCATAAAATTAGCAACTTTAGAGCGTAATATAAAATAAAATAAAGTGCTGCTTACTTTTTAGATTATAGTATACTTTAGTGATTTTAGACGCTTATAACGCATAACATCATATAAACAAATTATATGCATTATTGCCAACAGCTGTAAAATTAAAAGCAATGTAAAATTTTCAATAGATTTTTATAGTACATATTTATAAAATTAAAAGCCAAATAATAATTTCGTGTTCTGTTTACAACTTCACAACGTGATTTTTAGTATGGACTGCCTTCCATTTTGCTTTTAAATAATTTTTAAACAAAAACTTTTTTCCAGTTTGCAAATTTTCTGATTACATTTTCAGTTTCATATGTATGTAAACATAAAACAGCTAATTCTAGTCCGAACTTAACCAAAGAAAAAGTTCGGGATAATTTGTACAGGAAATGAAAAAAATTACTCTCTCATTTTCTCCCAAAATTGCACAAAAATTGTTACGTGGAACGCTTTTGGACTACTTTTATGCGCCCAATTGTCCATGAAAAAGTTTTAATTTTTTAGTATGGCATATGTTCAAAATGTAAATAATTGGTGGCATTGTTAGTGTAACTTTAATTTTTCATATTTATATAACCTTCTTTTATTACCAGAACTGCTTTTAAGCAAAAAAAGTTGTTTAAATTCGCTGACTCGACATTTTCATAAAAACCCCGGTTTAGGTTATATCTCGGGTATGTATGGACCGATATCGGAAATTTTAATTTTCCATATTTATATAGCCTTATTTTATTACCCAAACTGCTTTTGAACAAAAAAAAAAAAAATTATTATTAAAAATTATAAAAAGAAAATGCAACTATATTGTATTTTTCATATCATGGTATCAATAATAAACTAAATAAACCTAATTGAAAAAAATAGAACAAAAACTTTGAAAAAATATTCTGTTTTTACCCAAGGGAAATATCTAACAATAAGTTTTAAAAATATTTAAAATATTATTTTGAAAAGTGTAAAAAAATTACAATTTACACCTCATAAATAATAGGAAGAACATTAATAAGAAAAACTTGGGAACCGTCATAAATAAAAATTAATTACAGTAAAATAGATTACTCTGTGATAATAGCATAAGGTTGACCAAAGATTTAATTTGTGATGTCCAGTTTTCTTAATTATTTAATTCTGTGTTGGGTAGCTCAGTTTTAAATGAAATATGTAATAAGAGGAAAAACCACGAAATAATTATATTAAGTATACCCTAGATGATGTTTGAATAAACGAAACGTTGGGAACATATTATCTAAATTACATCTGACTATGTTGAGCCCGAAGGAAGCCCCTTTTTAAACAATAAAAGAATGATTACAGTTTTTGAAGTTTACGACTTTTAAAATCACACTTTTTTTAGTTGAAAAATATTCGATATAAAAATGGGAGTTTTGGCTTAATATTATGATTCTTTTAATAATGTTAAATAGAAAGGTTTGCTTTTTCTATGATGATATATTTGTAACTGTCACCCAAATAAACGTTATTTCCCCTTTAGCGAAACATGGAACAATATTTAATAGAGTCAAATTTTCCGTACCTGATGTACATTAACAACATTCGAGACTAAATGCTGAAACACTATAATTTTTGATGTTGTTGTTTGTTGACAAGAAGAAAACATACACAAAACAAAAAGGTAAACATGGCAATACTCACAAATACACGTTATTTTTTTAATATCAGCACTGTTCAATAGTATTTGTAGCAACTAAAGTCATAGACGGGACATTATAAATACCGGCACAAACAAGTTCTTTCTTCAGTGAAATTTAAATTGTGCTGTGAATAAGAACTAAAGCGCTTAAACGTTACAAAAACTAAACCTAATAAAAAATTTTTGTGATTTTTGAAGAAGATTTGTAATACCTGTAAAATTATAAAAAAGAAATACATACATACATAAGTCACAAAAGGTATATTTTTGCAATAAAGAAAATACAAAGTGAGTGTAATTAACAGCCTAAAAAAGGAAAAGTAGTTTATTAAATACCTGTTTAGTTAATTAAGAGCTCATTTCACAATATTTTTTATTTGGCAAGAAGTCTGTTTCACTTTATTCATTAAAAAAAAAATATGTAAAATTATAATTGTAATGTATTTCTTTTGATATTTTTTCAACTAAAAAATCAGCGGGAAGTCCAGAAAATTCTGTTAAATTGAACATTTTGTACGCATACACAAGTAAAAGCATGAAAGAGGTCATGTTGTTGTCATTTCTGCTGGCACTTTTATTAAGTGTCAGCCATATCAGTGCTCAATATTATGATGGGTAAGTAATTATAAATAAAATTGCAAACATTATTGCTTAATTGGAAATATCAATATGTATAAGTACGAAGACCATTTTCTTTTATAATATGTGCTGACGCTTGTAGTAAAAAAATTAAATAGGTATATGTTTTAAAAGTGATTTATATTTTTGTTTTCTAGTAAATTCTTGTTTAAATATTTTACTAATTATTTATGTTTGTACGTATAATTATAATTTCACATACATATTAACAACAGAGACACAAACACATGCATATATTCTTTGATGTAGCATAAAAATATTAAAAAACCATTTGAGAAGTACACAGTGGGAGAAAAACTATAAACAGAAATTAAGAAACTTTAATTTGAACGTTTTTTTTTTCCAATGTTGAGGTGTCCTGTTAACATAAAAATAAAACCAGTTGCAAGTAAAAAAGAAGCAATTTCTACAGTAAATAAAATGCACTTTAATGTAGAAACATTACATCTACAGGGAGGCCTGTTTGTGTCTCAGTTTACAAAATGGAAATTTTTTTTACACTAAGGACGTGTGCGAAACGGTAGCAAAGTACTATGGTGAAAAATAATTTGTCTGTGGTAAAGAAATGTCATGTTTTTGCTGTGTGAAAAAATATTATATTTGACAACATAAAATTTTGACAAGACAGAAAAAAATGCTTACAAAGCTAATAAAAA
Organism: Thecocarcelia acutangulata; assembly: GCA_914767995.1. Taxonomy (NCBI): domain Eukaryota; kingdom Metazoa; phylum Arthropoda; class Insecta; order Diptera; family Tachinidae; genus Thecocarcelia; species Thecocarcelia acutangulata. The sequence goes on along the minus strand of OU612094.1, from coordinate 28,176,784 downwards.
ATATATAAAAATGAATAAATTAAGAAATAGTTATAATAGAGCCACTTGTCAATTTAGTATTATTTGATTTTTATGCTTTTATTTATAAAATTTTCAATTGTAATTTATTTCAATCAAATTCCTACATTTCAAATATTTCTATCCTATTGTCAAAATTTATATTAGCCCCTAGAGCTAGTAAAATTTTACTCACCTCAGAAATGTCAAAATTTTACTTACGAGAGGACTTTTCTACCGTTTTACACACGTCCTAAGTATGAAATATAATTTCTCTTAAATGTCTACCGTTTTCAGCTTCCTCGTTTTAGAGCATTTTCCACAACATTTTTCAAAATTTGTGGCTGTAGCGTTTGAATTTCTGCAACAGTGTTTGGCTTGAGTTCAGGGCTTGTCTCTGGCTTGTACACATGCACTCACTCCTTCAAATAACGCCAGAGAAAATAGTCGAGTGCTGTCAAATCTAGCGATTGCGCTACCGAAATAATTTCCGAATTTCTGGAAATTATTCGCTTTCCAAAAATTTGACTTAAAAGTGCCATTGTTTCTCCGGCAGTGGCTCCGTTCTACTGAAACTATATACCAGTTCTGCTTCTAAGAGCAGGACATAGCAAATTTTCTATCATAAATCGATACCACTTTCCATTTACGGTTACAGCATTTCCATCTACATTCAACAATCAACTAAGCACCGAATCATTGCTTCAGAGGGTGAAAATCTGATGTTAAAATGTCAACGACATGCTCTTTGCGTTAAAATAATTGATTTCTCAAAATCAATCCTAAAAATCTATTATTCTGGTTCTTGTTTCAGTTGTGTATATCTATCCAAGTGTTATTTATATAATTTGAAAAAATAATATTAAAAAATTATACAAACGGAAAAGTTATTAAAGTTTTAACCTACATGATAACTTCTGGCCCACCATGTATATAGTTCAAAAACTGCTACAATAAGTATTGAATATAATAGATATGTTGCTTGTTATTTTTGTACAATACTTTCGTTCAGAAATTGCTTTATTATTTATTTTACACCAAAACTGAGACCAAAAAGTGACAAGAAACTATTATATATGATAATCACTTTCTTATCATATTCTTATTTCAGAAAGAAACGAGTAACGTGGTTGAAATTAGCATTCTTTCGGCAACCACATTTTCACAAATGTAAGCGGTAATTTGTAAAATTATAGTACTTTGGCATAGTTTTTTTTTTATAAAAATAGTCTCCCAGTTGAGTAAATAGTTTAGAACGTTGAGAATACATAACCATGGTAATACATAGAGTTAGAACCGATTTTTAAACTCAAAAATTGTTATCTTCTAATGTCATTAGGGCAATATTAAAGATTAAAAAAATGTTGCAGTTTTTTGCTGAAAAAAAAACAATGCCAATATGTTTTATTTTTTTTAAATAGCAACAGGGGCCGAATTCCGCAAATATAAATTTTTACATGTTCCCCTATTTCCGTGTTCACTTGGTGAAAATTTTGTGTCAACAATGGTGAGAATGAATAATTTTGACAGATATAATGACCACTTAAATATAATTTTTTCACTCAAAAATCTGCGTGAGCTTTCGTTCTTTGAACGTGTGCGAAACGGTAGCAAAGTACTATGGTGAAAATTAATTTATCTGTGGTAAAGAAATGTCATGTTTTTGCTGTGTGAAAAAATACTATATTTGACAGCATAAAATTTTGACAAAAAAGAAAAAAAAAATTTTAACAAAAGTATTAAAAAAGATAGTATATGCATAAATAAAAGTGAATAAATTAAGAAATACAATTTTTTTATTCACCGCAGAAAAGTCAAGATTTTACTTAGGAGTGTACTTTGCTACCGTTTCACACACGACCTTTGTAAAATATTTTGAAGTTAAAAAAACAAAAGTATTAAATTTTTATTAGTCAGCTTGTGTGGTAAAGTAGATTTGATAATTCAGCACACCATTGATTGAAAATTCATTGATTCTTACGGAATTGCTTTGTAATGAAAAGTGCACACCATGCCTATCAGTAAATTTTACATTCAGTATTCAGTGGTAAAAATTAATCATTGTGGAATTTAACCCGATATCAAATTTTTCACTTTTAAAAATATTTCTAAAACTGACAGTTTTTTGCTAATGGTAATATAGTGAGCCATATACGTCAAATGTATTGTTTACATTTTTGAAAGTGAATTTAGTGGTTTATTGTGAATTAAACATTTGCATTTTGTAAGCATAAAAATAATTCAAATGATTTTTAATTGTGAAATGGTATTTTCATGATATATAATTGTGATAAAAGTTACAAATATTTTTGACATCATATCTTACCACATGTCTGTTTTTTTTGTATTGTTGTAATTTTGCTCTAATACTGCCACCTTGCAGAAGTTAATGCAGACTGATTCGCACTATAACTAACTGAATATAATCTGTAATAAAAATAACTGTAATATGAAATAAGTATCCAGTTTGTTTTCGTTTTTCAACAGTTTTGTTGCTCTCTTCTTACTCCTCTACGTGCACACATAATTGTCCAAAGTCTCACTTCTTTTCGTTTAGTTTAATAAAAGTATCCAATTAATCATTGATAATTGAGAAACTTTTTGAACATGTTTACAAAGTATAAAATAAAATCATTAATGTGTTGTCCATAGAACACAGACGAGCAACTAGTCTAGAAAATTTGTATGAAAGTTATAAAATTTTTTTGGGTGTTTTCCATACAAATTAAACACATAAAAACTAAAAGCTCGAAACATACGTGTGCCGGTTGTTTAACATTTGTTGCTATCTTGAAATTAATATTTCAGTGATCTTTCTGATATTTAAATGCTTTAAATGTAGTTCCAAAATTGATATTATTCCATTTGTTTCTTGTAAAAATGGCGACAACACATGATTGTGGTGTGTTAAAGAAGCCACAAGGCTTACAGGGCTACAATAATTACAGCAGTTCTATGAATTGAACATTTATTATCCTAATGCAGGAAAAATAATGTATGTTTGTCCGTAAACACATTTAAAATAAGTCATTAAAGTTGGATTTTCTTACTCTTACGACCTTGTTGGCTTATTTATGATTTATCCTCTTCCAATTTTGTGTACATAATTCAAAGAAACTAGTTTTTCTACATAATTTTGCAATTTGTTCTACTGCCAAGAACGTTGTTCTATAATCCAAACAACAATTTTTTGCTGTTGTTTACGAATTATTATCGAAAGAAATAAGTATGTTACCTTAAGGTAGGTACTCTGTTCAAAACTGCGGAAAATATTGAGCAAAACTTGTTTTTTCAGACGGAAAAAGTTTTACATTTTTATTATTGTTAAGAATACTACCTATATTTGTTTTATAAATGGAAACAATTTTTTATATCAGCTGTTCAGCGCGAAATAAATGCAATTTGCTTTATTTCACAGCATTCGTAAAATGTTGCCAGATACATTTTATACTCTTGCAACATTTTTTCCTAAATTTTCCACGTAGAATATTAACCACAATACCGGGCTTTAAAGAAAAGAACACTAACAAAAAACATTTTAACTTTACTGCTTATTTCGAGCTAGAGAAAGAAGGTTTCAATTCTTTCATTCTACACAAAAAAAACCAGTAATTTTTACATAGTGCTATCAGTAAAGCCCCGTATACAAACAGGGTATCCGCCGGGAAGGTATACTACTCGCACTAATTTCATTGTAATCCTGGCTGTATGCAATATGGCGTCATCTTGTTGATATACCACATGTTAATCAAGCCCAAAGCTTGATTAAAATATTTCAATCATATCACGATATAGCTCCTCATTCGCAGTTACCGTTACGCCATTTTTATTTTCAAAGAAATAAGATAATGATTCCTCCTGACCAAATTGTACACCATACTTTCACTTGTAATAGATGCGAAAGTGACTGATAATTAATTTGTGGGGGTTTCATTTCCCAGAACCGACTATTCTGATTATACACATACCCATTCAAATGAAAATGTGCCTCGTCACTCATTACGATTTTTTCGTGAAAATCGATTATTGATTTTGATAAAATGTTTTAACGGTTAAAAAACGTTGGTTTATCGAGTATTTTTCCGTCGCAGTCGTGTCTACTTCACGACTGATAAATATGAACTGTCAAGACTAATATTTACAAGAACAAATTAGTATACCTTCCCGCCGGATACCCGTTATTATTATACTATTATACCTATTGATAATGTTTATTAGTATTATGATGGCACTGGCGGCGGTACCGGGGCCAGATCAACCAGCTGGGTCATACCGCTTGCAAATTAAGCCAAGAAGCTTTGTTTTGTCAATTCGAAATACTTAAAAACGAGTACATACTCGTACATACTTAGGTATGTAGGTATATGAAAAATATTTAAAGCGCAAACGGAAACTCTCGAAATTACTTGACGAATTGTTGAAATTTGGCATTAATGAAAAAAGAAGCAGAAGACAAAAACAGTGAAAAAATCAATAAGTTTGCAGAAAAAGATTTAAGTGGTGTCATCTCAACGGAATATTTTTATTTCAGTTCTTGTGTAACCATTACAACAAGCTGAAGTTAAATTAACCATTCAACATTTGTACTATTTATAGTAGATTTTTCTCTGCTTGTAAAATTTGAATAGTGTCCATTTAGTTTTTGTTATTATTAACTCCAAGATGATCCCTTTGTGTTTAATAAACTAAACTGTTAATCTGTTTCTCCTACAATAACGGTACAGAAATGTTGAAAAGTTTCATAATGTTTACACAAACATTGCTTTCGCCAGCAACATGTTGCAATAAAAATTGAAGCAAACTATGAGCATGTACATACATATACACACTGTTAACACAAATTACAAGTAAACACCAATTTAAAAAAAAAAAAAAAAACTGAATTTCAACTACAAACGTGATGCAGTTGTGCCATTTTCATTTCTCATCTTTGAAAAAGTCAGAGTTGAGCAAGTTATTTCAGATTTTATATGAAAGTTATGCTGTTATCATTTCTCATTTCAAACACACAAAAAGCAAAAGAAACAAAAATTGTTAACAAACGCTATTGGGTAAAGTCAAATACAGTTTGGATTATTTATTCCATTTTTACTGCTTGCTTCAACATTTTTTTTTTATTTTGCAAGCAAAATACTAAATTGTTATAAACAAATGGCTTAAATTTCTTAACTACCAGCGAGTTGTAACCTGTTAAATTGATCCATTAAAGTGATGAACCCTCCTCGTAAGATCTGACATTGTATTTTGCTTAAAATATATTGTCTGAAAAAGCTGAAAATGAATACAAAATGAATATAACATTTACTAATCTAAAAAAAATATTAGTAGTAATGAAATAAGTAATGATAGTCAAATTTTGGGATCCTTTGACCGGTTTTGAACACGCTTATATTAGCTTAACTTGTGTGTTTGTAACTCTCGAAACCCATGCCGTATGAGTAATTATTTCATATGTAGGTATATAAAATTGCATATACAGTGCTGCCGCTTTAGAGCGAAAATTGAAGTTGCTGTGTTGTTCCCGTTTTAGCATTAGCAGAGTGTGGGAACTCCAAAAAAAAAAAAAAAAAACTCGGAACCGCTTGACTAACCGGTTTGGAACCGGGGTTTCCCATTTAGTGCACGTTTTTTGCCGTGAGACGTGTATTTGAACTATAAACTTTCATTCGATTTAGTGAATATTGCATCCTGGGAAGAGGTTTGTGTTATACTTCTCGTATCTCGAGCGCCCGACGCTTAATTCACAATAACACTAGCGTTTTTCATGCGCTATTGTTTAAGCTTATTTTTAAAATAATTTTTCACGTTTTAGTTCGATATCGAAGCGTGCTTCCTCAAAAAACCATCAAAAAATGATAAATTTTACTATCTGACAACCCGTTCCATGCAACAAAATAAATAGAGTACAACTTCTGCCACATAATTTCACATACATACATCTATATATAAATTAATACCTACATATGTATGTACGATTCGCGACTATTTTTCTATATTAAACTGAGTACTCTATTCGAAAGCATTTGTGATGCTAATACTGTACGTGCTCGATTTGTTGCAATAATCGACCACAAAAAATTTTATATAGATATATAAGAAAGCACCACTATTTACCTCTGTAGCATTGTAAAGATGAAAAAACAAAACAAAAAGCTAGCTGTAAATTATCAAAACAAAAAACTAGCTGTAAATTAAAAGAGAATATCGTTCTCTTCTACATTGGCGTAAAAGCATTTTTGTTGATATTGAGATTATGACAATTTTCTAAGCGCTGTTTCTCCGTGAGACCAAACAAAAGTAAAGAGATTATAATAAAAATGAAAGTATCAGCACTAGTGTGAAGAAGAAAATTTCAAGATGAGTTCTTGCTGAAACTTTAAGTACTGTTAAAACTATGTTGCTGAACAAATTTAAGAAAATAGAAAATATTGCACTTATCGAGACTATTGAAGACTGTAATGTTAATCAGAGTGTTGCTATAGTTAGTGGCTTCTATAAGCATACGCTTTTTTGTGCCATTAAAATTGATTTTATTTCTTTCAGTTTATCTAAATTCACGCTTTTTCTATTTTTTAATAATTTGAGCAAAGCTAAGCAACAAACAGCAGTTAATTAAAATTCTGTTTGAAATAAGTGCTGTTCATGTTATGTAAGCCCGAGGCACATAGAATCCGTCGTACGTTATCCGTTGCCTTTTTCAACTGACAACTATGTAAGTTGAAATACATGTAATCTTTTGAGCTTTGTCGCATTCCGTTATTCTCCGACAACGCAAAGTATTAAAAATGAGCAACTTTTAACATATGTATGTTGACAATTTTGTTTATTTTTTTTTTTTTTTGTATATTTTGATTTAGTTTTTCGTTCACAAATAAAATAATTGTATCGATTTTTTGTGCTGTGTCTGAAAAATGAATCAAAAGAATTTAATCATTCAGTAATTTTACAAAGTACTGATTGTGCCAACTTCATCGTCGTTTGCCTTGGAAAAAGGAGCGGATAACGTACGGCGGATCCTATGTGCCCCGGCCGTTACAGTACGATCATATAGGGCGGTTTTACAATTTTCTTTTGAACTTGCTTTTATGTTCACACACACAAACACTTTTTTGGCAATTAACATACACATACACACATGAGAGTATGCTGAGTACCAGCAATTATTTTTTTTCTTATTATTGACCTTCCGAAACTACGAAACTGCTAAGCCAAAAATTTCCCATCTAAAATTGCCCTGATCTAGTACTATTGCAGTTGGTAGAAAATTTTTGCTGTTAGGAAACATGCTTACAGAAACATCGTGTAACTTTTCACGGTATGAACAGAGTACTACTCATAATATTTTTTCCGCATGATTTTTATGTTTATATGTATTCTTAACTATATTTCGCTCAAAATTTTGAACACAAAACCACGTATTAATACGAGCTTTAGTTTATATATAATGTATGTACATATAAACATTTTTAAATATGTAAGAATACACAAGTTTATATAGGTACATACTTATGTTTTATTTTTTAAGTCGAACATTTGTACATAAATATGTATTTATGACTGGGATTATTTTGATTATATCTGTGGAAAGCTTGTTTCGTCTACAAACTATTTTATTAAACTTTTTTTCGATAACAGTCTACTACACCAAACATCATAAACAACGACTTTCTTTTCAACTTTATTCGTTATTTTTTATACTTTTTTGTTTAAAACAGAAGTTACCAATATTGGTTTTAAGTTTAAAAAAGAAGTTAAACAATAAACAATTTATAAATAAAAAAGTTATATTGTTGATCTTACTGACCTTAATTGATAATTATCAAGCAACTGTAAAATACTGTGAATTCGAATGAGAAAGATGTTTCGTAAGATGGTTTTGCTGTATTTAAAGAATATTCAACTTAGAAGACTTAACATTTAAGAGTATGTACAAGTTATATTGGTTTTTTGCTTTTGTATTTAAGCAATAAAATAAAAATAAAAAGAATTCTTAAAGGTTGCATGATTCTTCTTTGTTTTTTAAGGTTACTGTAAGGTAACGGCTTTAAAAGCGTGCAGATCTTGGTGGGTTTTTTTTCTTTTGTCTTTAATTTTTTTGCCTTCGAAAACTTGAAATGCTGACTGAATGAAGTCGAGTTATTTTTATGTTGTTATTCTTATTGTAGCTATACCGATATTTCGTTTTGTTTTAACTGAAAATGTTATTAATTGTCGGAATGATGGTATGCACAACTGAATGGATGAATAATGATGGTTGTTATTCTGTTTGGATCTTTACGCCATAATAGTTTAAAACTGACGTTGCACAAAATACTGCACAGTAATAGAAAAGAAAAAACAAACAAAACAGTTGCTAATAAAAATGTGTTTCTTATGAATCAAATCTAAATATTGTATTGTACCAATCTGTTGGTTAGACAGACGGCAAGCCTTTGTTTATTTTGAGACACACTTGCATTAATCATAAATATATATCACTCCTTTATTGCAACATAGTCATAACGGAAAAAAGCTTGTTTCGAGAAAAACATTTCAAGTTTTTAGTTTCCATACAAGTCGTAGAAAATTTTTTTAAAAAATATCTCCTAAAGAAAACAGTTTAAAGGTAATTTAAATAAAATTTTGGCACAATATAAAATTGTTAACTCGAAAAGCTAATTTTTTGAGATATGACTATGTTGCAATAAAGGAGCGATATGTATATATGCAGCTCAATTTACATTTTATAAAATCACTTAAAAACCTTTGAGTTAATACTCTGTTCAAAATTTCGCACGTAGATAATATTGTCAAAATACATGTAAAGGAGTTGACAAGGCAGCTTTGCCAACCAGGTAGTTAGTGGTATAAGCACAGCTGTGTTTTGTTTCTGTTCCGTAAATTTGCCAAAGTTTTATTTACAATTAAAATTTCATAAGTTTGAAAATATAAATAGGCTTTATTGATTTTTCAAGCAAAAGAGAAACACAATTTTGACATTTCGTAATTTCTGCCAACAATATACATGTGATGTTTTTGGTATTGTATTTATTTTATTTCTCACATTACCTAGTAAAGCTACCTTGGCAATTGACATGAATTTTTTTTTAATGATGTAGAAACCGGGGTCTAACTAATTACCGTATCGAATAACTATCGTATCGAATAACATTACGATACGATTCGAACAAGCGTATTATGGCAGACAATCTGTATCGGATCGTAACTTAAACAAAATGTAATAGATTTAACAACATATGTTTCTTTAAAGTACGAATGCAAACAAAAATTTTTTAACGTTTTTACATAGAGTCTATACGTGATATAATATCAAATATTTTTCTATCAGCAAACGTCAAATTTGATAGCAGAGAGAATTATATCACGTGTAGCCTTCAAAATTAGTATTATTGCAATATTATGTCAGATATCACAATATTGTTTTGATAATATATGTATTTAGAAAACCATATCATGATATGAACTGTCAAAAAACGTAAACAAAACGACATAATATTCAATTTTTGAAGAATTACCGAAAAAAGTTTAATAAAAAAGTCATAAAATCATTAAAATATTTATAAAAAATCGTTTATTGTTCTTTTTGTTGTTGGAATATATAAATTTGTTTAAGAAAACGACAACGTACAACGATGTTTACTGCATGGTTGCTTAAAAATTGTGAAATATTATGATATATGCAAAAATACTTGGCGCCATGCTAGATATGAGAGAAAATATAATTTGTTTTTTCTCGTTAATCTGCTGACGTTCTCTCTCATATTATATCAGAGTTAATATCAGTTGTAGACGCTATGTTATATTATTAGGATACAATTCTTTCGATATCGTGTGGCATTATTTCAAAATGAAAAATTTCGATTTATTGAGCTCGATATCGTATGCGGTGATTTGGCCACAGTATTTTGTAAAATACATAAAGCAACCAGTGTTGTCATTTATTTTTTCAAAACATCTTATTTAAAAAAAAGAGTTACTTTTTCAAACAAAAAACTTGTTTGTATGTATTGTTGGTTCCACTTTATTCAAAAATATCAAAAAATAAACTGCACAAATTTCCAAAAAACTTTTCATAGCAAAAAAAAAAATCTTTTCAGCATCTCAAAAAACCAGCACAAAAAGATAATCTTACGATCTCATAACGCTGATAGTAGCATACTCTTTTCGTAGCGAATAAATTAAAAAAACAACTTTGTTCAAAACTGCAAAAAATGTTGAAAAACAAATATGCAATCAATGTTGGCGTTTCCCCGAATTTGCCTAATTTGACGATTTCTTTTCAATGAAATTTATGTTAGACTGTTTTACAACGCATTCAAGGTGGCAACGCTACAGAATTTAAAAGTTTTTACATAATTATTCTTTGTTACCAATAAAAAATTATAAATAGCTTGTTTTCCATGTTTCCCAGCTATCCCTATGTCGACATTTCATAGGAGCTACCCTTATCATCTCTTTACTCCTTTCAAACAAATGAACAACCTATGAAATGTCGGCATATAGATAGATGGGTAACATGGAAAACAAGCTATTTATAATTTTTTATTGGTATCAATGTCAGAAGCTAAAATAGCGAATAAAAACTCAATTGTTTGAATTTTTGTTCTCTGCTTTTCGATACTTTCAAAAAACAAAGTAAAGTATAGTTTTTTTGTTCCAGTGTAGTATTTTAAAGTATTATTTTGAACAAAATCACAGTTGTGTAATAGACTTCTTACAAAAATCGACCAGATTTCGTCAAAATCTAGTCACAATCTAAATTTCATTTTGTATGGGAAATCTCTTCAAAATCAACTAGATTTGTTCCGAAATACCGAAAGTAGTAGATTTGGCTTAGGTGTAAATTGCCTATAAGGCATTTTCCTTTTCATACATTTTTCCGCAACAGAACAGAACGAAAAAGTAATAAAAACAGACCAAGCACATAAAACATAGATTCAATGGAACTGAAACAAAACAGCTGATTCAGTACAAACTAATTCTGACTTGTTAAGCCGATAGCCTCTGTTGCTATTGCTTTATTGTTAAAGATTTATTATAATTTAAATTGTAATAGTATCTAAGGAAATAAATAAATAAATTCTGACTTATTGAAAACAAATTTAATGTATAAACGTAATCTGAAATAACATGTACATAAATACCATACCAGTAAAGAAAAATTAAAATGGTGGGTGAATAATTATAATGGCAACGCGGGCATATTATACGAGTACATGTGTATGTAAATGAATTGTTGGTGTGTTAGTTTCCATCAGTCATTTGTTGTACGGTAATTTCAAGTATTTTACAAACAAATTGCTGGGAATCAATCAGTTGAGAATTGAAATCTTGTTAACCTAATTCCACATTTGTTATCGAAATTTTTGGTTGGTAGATTTAATGTTTTCAAATGGAACAAAAGAAGTTTCTTTTAGTTAAAAAAAAAATGAATAATAAAATAAAGCAACAACATTTTTGCTGTTTGTGTGTTTTATGGCATACTTAACTTCTCATTTTAAGTAGTTTGGACTGCGAAATATTCTTTTTCTTTTATGCCGAAGCAATTAATATTTTTAGGGGTTTCGTTTCCGCTTTGTAAACAAATGAGAGAATATTTTTGATTGTCAAACAAACAACGTTTTTACCATAAAAATATAATTTTTATTTTTATTTTATCAAAGCAAAAAAAGTTTAGCATCATAAAAGTTTTAGAGAAAAGAAAAACCACAAACAACATGAAACCTTCTTTTTAAGTTTTTAAGAAATATTATTGTTGTTGTCATGATATGAAACATGAATCATTTGTAGGTCTTTTGTTTATGTTTTTTTTTATTATTTGTGTTTTTGTTTTTTTTTTTTGTTAAGTCACGTTAGTAGTTAAGCTTTTACATATTAATGACTTTTACAATACAAAAATAGAAAAAAAAAAATAAACAAAAAAGTGTGACACCTTTACTGGTTACTAAGAAATTGGTGGCAAAATAAATAACACAGCAAAAAAGTTAACTTAAACTACAAAAAGGAAAGTTTTCTTTTATTCAAGAGAAAAGTTAAACGATACTTAAGTAAACAATGTATATAAATGTAAATTATAAGACTAATTGACTTTTTGTGAATCACGAACCAACAGTGATGATTGTAACAGCACAAAATACTTACAGCATTGTTATATGTCTGATAGATCATGTGAGATCGGTCTGCTTAGATGAAGAGATATAGGTGGCGTTCAACAGTTTGTCCTCTTTTCATTCTGAATAACTTTGCAAAAGTTATGGCACAAAAAACATGACCCCCTAACTTGCGTTGCAATGAAACCAATTTCTGTGAAAGTAGACACACACAGTCTGTCAGACAGACACAGGTGGCGAATGCAGTTTTATTATGTTGGAGATCCATATTGGCAAAACCTTGCTGAAGAGCTCGGACCTTTTAATATAAGCAATTACTTACACAGTTAAGGGAAGTCTAAACATGGCGAATTGGCGGTCCTAATTAAGCCCATACAAACTTTCAGACCTTAACCAACTCACACGTCTTTCCAAGACTTCTTGTGCCTTACATTACAGGTACATCTTCCAAGAAAACAGTTCTTCGGGTACTCAAATTAGTTCTCCAAAAACTGGCCATGCATCATAACTACCAGCGAATACACTCTCGCTGCGATTTCAAGTCTTGGGAATATTTTGGCAGTCTATATTGCCAAACCCCCTTGCGGGAGAGCTCGGGCCTGTTCTCCTATATTCACTTTCTTTTTACACAGTTAAGGGAAATCCAAACATCAAGATTTGGTGGTTCTAAGTCCGTAAACATTTTCAGCTCTTAACCAAATCACCCATTTTTAAACGACTTCTTGTGCCTTACATTACAGGTACCACTTGCAAGACAATAGCGCCTCGGACACTCAAATTAGTGCCTCAAACCCGGTAATGTACCATAACTAACAGGGAATATTAATAATCCCTCGATGTTGGGACTAAGCTCTAAGCAGAATGTTTCAACCAAGGAGCAGGCACCTCAACTATGACCAGGGCCAGGAAGGTCTGTAAAGCTCAAGCCTCCTGAAGGAATGGTAATCCCAGTTCTGCCAATTAGCCCTTAGTGAGGCTTTCGGTAGTCTTAACTTGACCTAAGTTATGCTAGGACTTTCTACAGTTTTATTTGCTACACAAATGAGGGACTCCTAATTCTCTATGCCAAAGAAAGCAGACTACCCGAGCTCGTAATACATCAAGCAAAACTCGATCTCCGAGGCGCAACTTCCTAGATAGCAGCTGGTTATAGTTTACGTGGGTTCCTTGGTGAGTTTGCCAGCAGGTTCAGCAATTGTCAGCATTCACAAAAATCTGTCATACATGGGTACCATTTTCGATCACATGCTGATTGGTTCATGCTCTTCCTTACGGTAGCAGTGGAACTTCACATTGATCTCGACCCGAGCTTTCCCAGCATTTGAGTAGAAAACCATAACCACAACGTTGCCTTCTGAGAACATCACCCAAGTCGGGCGATAACTTAGTTCCCGGAGCTTCCGGCCGCCGTAGTAGCAAAACAATTCCTTAGACTGTCAAGGAAAATATCAAGGTACCAGGATCCGATAAACCGAAATCCATAAAGAGCATCAGACCTTAAATAGGCCACATTCTTGCATTATACTTATATGTTGTAAGTATAATGCTTTGGTTCTCGAAAACGTGAATACCCCCACTTATGATCAGCACCAGGATTACTTCTAAGGCATCCCAGAGGTACATTTGCTCGCATTCTGCCAATTAACCTTTAGTGAAAATTTCAGAAGTTCCAGCACAACTTCAGTCCTGTCTTCACCTCCTAAATATTAGGTTGCCGAACATAATGGAGTGACTCCTTTCTCTCTATCTATGCCACGAAGGCTCGAGTATGGAGTATGCCGAGGCAAATCATAGCCATCGGGGAAATTTCGATGAATACAAATGATTTCGTGAGATAATCTGGCTTGTTTAGTCCCTAAAAGTTGTTGCCGTTAATGTTGTTAAACAGAAGAAATCAGAACTTTCACTGTCTAGCTTTTTCTATTAGTTAAATCTCAACGAAAAGGAAACGCATTTCCTTGGTCGCGCAATATTATTATTTAAAGTAGTTTCTTGGGAAATCTCTAATATAATGTAATGTATAGTAAAGAACAGTGTTCTGATCACTACTGTATCTTTAATTTATGTTTATTTAAGTGAAGTTTTGCCCACAATTCTATCCTTTATTTTTGTTTATTTGTTTATCTTTTTGTGCTTTTTAGCACACGATTTTTTTTAAAATAATTTAAAAATTCTCATTAAGAATTAATTAGGGAACATGTTTTTGAGTATCATAAAATAAAGAAGTTATTTTAAAATTTCGAAGTGTTTATTTCAAACAATAAAGAAATAAAGAGTGAGTGTTTATCGGTAATAAATTTGCTAGTTTTTTAATTAAAGAAAAAAAAAATCAATATTCAGCACAAGTTTTAAAGCAAAATTTTATTCAGATTTTGTTTTGTCGTATTTTTTGAAACAATTTGTTTCTCATATACAAATGCATCATTAATATTAATCAAATTTGGCTCATAGCAGCTTATTAAAATAAAGTTCAATACAAACTTTTTAATAATCCTTTGACAAAATAACTAATTTCTTAGAGGCAATTATTACTTTTATTTATATGGAGACAGTACTATAAAATAAATATAATAAGAATACACACGAATTTAATGTAAAATAATAAGAATACACACAAATTCAATGTAAATTTCATAGCGCGAAAGGTTTATCGGCTGTTCTAAAGCAGCGAAGGGCACTGGTTTGTTTGAGTTACGAAGTTGTCCCAGTATTTACAACTACTCATCGTGTTTATTTTAACCAAAGTTGCTACAAAGCCAACAACTTTCCTACCGAGATATTGTTTTTACTTCCCCTAAACACACGTTGCACTTGGTTTATTACACTGCTTTACACATTCAAAATATGTATGAAACGGTAATTTACCAGTTAGTTTAAAATGTAATATATTATAGTATCATATAGCCATATTACTGAACAGCTCCTCTAGCAAATGTTGTGGGATCAATTGTTTTGAGATTTAGTTTTATCAGAATTAACAAACAACACGCTATGATTTCCTATTACTCCACTTCCACGAGATATTGCAAAACCTATACCCTCTTTTTCTTTCTTATGCTTGAACCACTATGTGAATATTTGTTGGACTGAAAATCCACTTTTGAAGCTTTAGCGATTGTTTTGTCAAGTTCTATTACTGTGACAGATGGTGAATCTTTTTTAAGTTATGATACATTTTCCAAATCTCAACATCATATTCATTGCATAAAAGCTTAAGGCCATGATTCACAATCCTACACGATCGTTCAATATATAGTTTCCACTACGAGTTTTCCTTCTCCTGTAAAATTGCAATTATGTTTGTTAGGGCCTTTCTAAATGAGACCAACGGTATATAGTTACACATTTTTGTTTGGTTTCATCTCTGTTTACTTTGTGGTAGTTTACTAGATTGCAATATAGAAGTTTTACTGATTTTTTTTCAAAAACGCATTCTTTGCTGTACACTGACAAAAAAAAGATTGTGTTGAAATCAAGCTGAATTATATATGTTTTACAACGTTTTAAATTTGTTTAAGTGTAGCAACTTATTTACCCTATCTTATTCAACGTGATCTACTGCCCGTCACTGTTTTAGAGGTAAATGTACTGTAACAAATCTCGACCAGTGATTGGCTATAAAGCAGTGGTGGCCATAAACATACATTCACTATTATACTCTTGAATTAGTAGCAGTAACAAACGAAAGTGTATATTTTATTTTTGGTTTCAAATAAATAAATAAATAAAAAGACAAGCATTTTTTTTAAATCGAATTATTCCCGATGTTTCGTTGGGGTATTTACTACCAACTTTCTCCAGTGTATTTTTGCAAAGCTATGCAGTAAGATCTTATTTTAGTTAAGTCTGAAGAGTTTAAATGTATGCCTTTGTGCTTTACACAAAGATTTTTATAGCGCGCATAAAGGTTTTTGTAGTGTACATGTGAACGCATTGCAACAGTTGAGTATTACATCCAATACTCCCGAGATATAACAATTCAGAAAGTGATCGGTTTTCCAGATAAAGATGAACAGCTTTGGCGGTTATTGGTCTAAAGGGCCAAATAAACTATACAAACTGCTTGGCAGACATACCAAAATTTTACGTTTTCTCAAACATTTAGCGTTGTTTATGAGACATGTTGCTTGTTTGCACAAATATACGAAGCATGTTTGCACGAAAATTAAAATTTTTTTTATTTTATTGCAAACATCTTGATTGTTCGTGTTGCTTGGCACTAAAATTTGACATTTCAATAAAAATTTTGCAGAGTTTAGTGGTGGAAGAAGAAGCACATAAAATGAATCGAGAATAAGATTAAAAATTATAAAGTTCAACAAAAAATCAATAAACTAATATTTACAAAAAGTTTTCCTTTTAGAATTTTTTTAAATCGTATAAAAGTTTGCCTTCTTGATCAGAAATCAAAAAATTATGAACAGCTTGTTTTCTATGTTTACCAGCTGCCTATACTCGTATGTATATTAGACCCCAATATAGTGAATAAAACTCAACTGTTTGAGTTTGCCTTCTTTGTAGAAAATAAAGAAAACAAAGATTATAGCAACAAAATCTCAAGAAATAGTGGCTATAACAATTTATAAAACAATTTATATCTTCTGAACTTCATATGGCGGGCAAATTGTCGCAACACAATCGCCGTCTACTGTCATTGAAAAAAAATCAATTAGTTAGTGCTTGTATGAATTATATTTGTATCGTTTATATGCAAACGGAAGGCCTGTGTTTGCGTAGTTTATTTGACTCTTAAATTGTTCAAACTCGTATGATATGTGTCCTTAAATAAAAACAATATAACATCTTTTATGTTTCAGTAGGTTTCTAATAAGTTTTTCCATTAAGACCGTTTTCAAAACAGACAGAGGGTTGACAGTTAAGCTAGTTTAAAAGGAAATTTAAACATAATTTCCTCAATAGCGCTTAGAAAAGCGAGGTACAGAGTAGAAAACTGCACTATATTTGAAAAAGTTTATGTTCGTGAGTAAATTCAACATTCAAAAAAAAAAATTGCAGCAAACTTTAAAAGTCAAGTTTGGCGTTATTAAAAAGTAAAAAATATTTTTTTATTATATAAAATATTTCGAGAACAACGAGAAACAAAAATTTCTGTTTTCTGATAGTTCCACTGTGTACTGCTGATGCTTTCCGGCTTGTTTTGTATTTTAATTTATTTTAACTAACTGGTTTTCGCAAACATTCATTTCATATTCGCATTTTTGCTAAAATTAAAGTAATTTATTTTAAAATCTAGCAATTTACATACATATGTATATGGGTTAAAACAATAGATTTATTTTTCGAGAGAAACAATATCAACTTTCATTTGTTTTAATTTAATATAGAAAAAAATCATCGTTTTTACAAAACGAAACTTTAACAATCTAATTTGCAAGTCAAATTTTATATTTATCATTTTATAGCTTATTTTTTTTTTAAACTAAATTGATAATTTATTTAAATACTGTTGGTAATTAATTATTTTAAAAACAAACCACAAAATTTGGCAAAAGTACTTACTCATTTTAGTTTTTGTTGTTGTTTAGTTTTGCCGTAGAAGAATTTAAAACATCTAGAATAAATTAGACAAATATTGTTATTCATTGTTTGTCATATTTGAATAATTCTTTTGAGTGTATATCATTTGTATTCAACAGCAGTTCTAAACAGTAGTAGAATTATTTTTTAAATCGTTGCTAAGTTTAGTTTAATATTTTAACAAGTGTAAGTAATAACTGAATTATTTGGATATTTGTTTACTACTACTACTGTATTTGCTTTAGTACAAGCGCCATAAGTTGATTTAAGTTATTTAAAGAAATATATTTCTTAATGTTATCATAAGTAATTCACTAAATTCACACTTCTATTCATTCATTGCTTACAAAATGGTTTTTTCAAGGAAAACTTTATTGATGTTTTTAACACTACTATACAAATATACATATACATATATTTATTTTTGGTATTAGATAATATAAAGCAAATAATTCTTTTTTATTTTTAAGATTTATTAAACAAATTTCGCATGAAGGTTTCAAAGCACCACTAAAGCATTAAACACATCGACCACAGCAGACTACACGACTTCACAGCAGCAAATGCTGCAACCGGCAATTGTAGTCGTGTAGGACACTACTGAATTATTTTGAACACGGCAGCAACATAAATTCATATTCAAAAAATTAAATTTCAGTGTGGCCACCTAAAAGTTTTTAGCTTCACAAAATTTGTTGATTTACAGAACAAGATATGTTTATATCAAACTTTCATGAATAATTTCTTCTGTCTAACAAATAAAGTCTTAAAAAGATAAAAATAGTAACTTAACTTAAAAAAGTTTTCGTTTACCGCGATTAATTCAGATTATATTGGCCTTCAAAGTTTAAAATATAATTGGACATAACTTCTGACCTATAATGAGAACAGTGTTAAAGAAATGAAACTTTACGACAATTTATCGAATTTTTTAAAACGGAGACCAAAACTCTCTTAAATTTTTTTTTATCAAAAATATGGAATTAGAACTACTTACACGTGATGCAAAATCAACTGATACATACATATGTATCTAATCACATTCTACTTGTTCAATACAATTAAGATTTTTTGTTTTGAGTCTAATGGCCTTGTTCATAAATAATATTGTATGTTTATTAAACTGTTATTTAAAAAATTTCTATAGAGAATTTTTCAAATCAGTATTTCATAAACATATAATATTTTTTATGAACACGGCCATAAGTATGTATGCATATATTTATCAATAGTACAAATATTTATTAATTTATTTAAAACAGCATTTAAATTTTATTGTTATTTTATGTTATATTAGAAAATCAAATATTTCCAAGAGCTAAACTATTTTTATACACATTGGTCACACTGTTTTTATTTTGTAGTCAAGAAAAATAGAAATTAGTTTAATTCGACTGCGGCAAAACAATCAGTATGGACAACAACCTGCAGTCGTGTCGTCTCGCTGTTGTGAAAATAAATGTTTGCATTTAAATGCATGTATTTTATATTTGACATATTGAAGTCGGTTGTTTGCTGGCTTCAATGTGTTTATTGCTTAAAGCTTTAGAAAAGTGTTCATATCTAGATATCCTCGTATGTTCTCAAAAAAGCCCTAATATTCTTTTAACACTGATCAACATCTTCATGACACGCATAGAAGCTGTTGAAAATGTGAAACACTGCTCTCGTTGCCTACGTCTAATATCTACCATCAATGGTCTATCACAATGCAGAACAATTGTTCTAACAGCTTGTAGACGAAGGAAGTGGAAGGAGTGGTATTTCGTCATCATAGGTGGCTCGGGTGCTGATTTGGTAG
This sequence comes from Thecocarcelia acutangulata, assembly GCA_914767995.1. Lineage (NCBI taxonomy): Eukaryota > Metazoa > Arthropoda > Insecta > Diptera > Tachinidae > Thecocarcelia > Thecocarcelia acutangulata. The sequence continues at coordinate 28,157,338 of OU612094.1, read as the reverse complement.
AGTATTCGATTAGGTCGCAGGTTCGATTCTGCCTCAGAAGACTGTTACTGCAGACAAGCAAACAAGCTTCGCAGTTTTTGAGTTTGTTTCATCTAAAATAGTTTGTGCCGCACAAGCAGTATAAATCACACGCATTCAAATTAATATACAGCGGGGTATTAGAGGATCTAACAGAAGTCGTCAAATAAGCCTTTTTGAACGCCTTCAAGATATTAATTTAGATCCTATACCCATTCTTGCTTGCTTTCTGATGAATGCCTACAAACTTCCTGCTAAAGAAAGGGGTACAAACAATTTTTTGTGGAAAATAATAATCACATTCCAATATCAAAAAAAAAAAAAAAAAACTGAAAGTGAAGAGAAACAGAATTAGATTTAGCTTTCAAATAAAGCGAATGCGCGGCTGGTATTCTTCAAGGTAGGTTTTAAAATAAAATCTACAATAATAATATCTGTTAGGATGCTTCGTCTATGTCACTATCATTCGTTCGCATGAACTCATGTATTTTAATTGAATTTTGACACATCGTTCGCATAGAATAAAGTCAGAAAAACCCAAATCAATTTTCTTTCGCCCTAGAATGCGAATAAACTTATCCTTTCGACATCGGTGAACTGGCTGTATTTTTTATGCGAATAAACTTATCCTTTCGACATCGGTGAACTGGCTGTATTTTTTGTATTATATTCTGTATTTATTTCTCCTGCATTTACGTGGTATGATATCGTTTCGCGCATAATAAATAAATTATGACTTTTTATAATTTCTTTCAAAACAAATTTCATTTTGTCAGTGTTGCCACAAGAATAATAGACATTATTGCCACTTTTCTAGTGAAGACACTAAAATAATCGATAAATATTTATTGATATTGAATGCAATATTAATAAATATGATAGGAACATCTTGTAAATATGATGGTTTTTAGGACCATGTATTTCTTATTGGAAGATGTTAACATCTTAGCAAAATGATGGTAGACGTGAGATATTGATCAGTGTAAAACGCCTATAAGACAAAAATTGCGATGGCAAAATTTGTACAATGTAGACTGGAGCTAAACATGCTTATTCAATAAAGTTTTTCCTTAAAAAATATTTAAAATAAAAACACCTACATATGTACTACTTTTCTAACTCATTTTGCTTTGCATGCTCGTCAAAATTTTGTTTTTGTTTTTCATTCATTTATTCTTTGTAGTAGTTTTTTGTCTCATCTAACAACGCCACAGCGTCATGTATTCGAACCACTCATAACACCATCAATAACATTTTACACACAACCACAACAACGACATTTAGCACCGCGTCAAACTCAAGCTTCAGCCAAACAGCAACAACAAAAACAAAGTTATATTTGGTCAAATTTGATTAATCCGTTCAATTTTAATACGCCATTTAATAGTTATGCACAAGAAGCCGAATTTGTGCCTTTAGAAGCCCAACAACAACACCAGCAACAAAATCACGATGCAAACCAGCTTGGACGCCAAAATGAAGAGAAACCATTTGGTAAGTTTTATAAAGCCGGGCAATTTTTTAAACAAACACGTTTTGCATTAATCAAGTATCTTTTGCAGAAGTTGATGTTATCGCTAGTGACGTGAATGGTGAAAATGGTCATCCTCATCGCGATGTGTATCTCCATCATACTTTTCCATTCCTTGCCAATAATTTTTTTAATACATTTGGCGGTTTTGGAATTGGCACACAACAGGAGGCCTGGTGGAAGGGGTAAGTTTAAGAAACGTATTTTTACTATTTCTTTTCAAATTTTTTACTATTTCTTTCGGCTTACCGATATGTACGCGATGAGCAAGGTTTTACTCTTAAATCTGTTCTCAGGCAGATATCACAAATGTTCTTTTATCGCAGAAATCACAAATAACTAATGCTCCGTTCTTTCTCCTACCCTATTCCTTATTTTTCTAAATGATCTTCTATACCAAACTTCCAACCCTATCCACTCTTTCGCAGATGACAGCAGCATTTGCCACTCGTACTCTTTTAGCTATAGGCCCAGCCTATCCGAGATCGCTGCTAAGAGGCTAAATATGAATGATTCACTGAATAGTGACCTTCGATTAATCTCCGAATGAGGTCGTAAAAACAGAGTCGCCTTCAACGCTCGTAAGACCCAATGTTGCTTATTAACACACAAGCAAACGACCGCAAATGCTGCTTCATCTGTGCTCATGGATGGTATAAATATTGAGGAATCGGATGCTCTTGATGTTCTTGGAATGAAGATACAGTGTGATGTTCGCTGGACTGAACACATTTTTCATGTCTCCAAAGAAGCATTCAAGTGTCTTGGTTTTTTGAAACGGTGTAAGATGTACTTCACTCCATCCGACCTCCTTACTATTTATACCACCTACATCCGACCGAAAATGGAATACAACTCTCATGTTTGGGCCGGTGCCTCAAAGTCTATTTTGGGGTTACTCGACCGTGTGCAGGAGCACTGGAGCATCGACGCAGTGTGGGGTGCGTTACTCTGTTCTATCGTTACTACAATGGATTTTGCTCTGACGAGATTAGGGATCTTGTTCCCGAAACTCGCACATTTTTACGTAGCACGCGCTCATCGTCCAGAGCTCATCCATTTGTGGTCGATCGCCCGGGGAATCGCACTACGCATTACAGAGAGAATTCGTTTTTCAGCCGAACGCTTCGTCTGTGGAATAATTTGCCTGCAGACGTGTTTCCTGTCTGTTATAACGTTGAAAGGTTCAAGTCAAATGTTCACAAATACTACTCCCTCTTTCCCCCTCCTCACAACCTATTTTCCTAGTTCTGGTACAATGCACTGCATATGTAGGGGTCATCCCCTGAGTACTGGTCCAATATAAAAAAAAAAAAAAAATAACTAATGCTTTGGTAGTCTGGTTTTTAGCGAACTAGTGCCTATTTCCACTATACAAGAAAATAAGATTGCAATTTTTCATTTTCTTCTTTGAACTTTCTTTGCCGTTTCCACTGTACAAGTCTTATAGCTTAAACTGAACTGATTTTAGCTTGCATAGTATACATACGAATATGAAAGCAAAACGAATTGCAAGTACATGCAAGTATGTACTCGTTTACTGGATGAGGTAAAATACCTCACCCCGTTCTCTAAAAGTTAATCAGTTCAGCAATAAGACTTGCATAGTGGAAACTGGGAAATATTAAATCAATTATTAAGTACGATTTGTTTGTTTACACAACGATATCTTCTATTTTTTCTATTTTTTTTTTTTTTTTTTGCTTCCAGTTTATTATTATTATATCTTTTGTTTTTTTTTGTTTTACAATATTTCTAGCAGATGTTCGTCATTAAAAGAAAACTTACAACATTGTTTCAAACGAAATTGTAGCAATTTTTTTTAAACTCTCAATTTTCCAGAATAATCTTTTTACAAATATCTTGATAAGTTTGTTTTCAACATAAAAATACTCGTAATATGAAAAACACTCGAGATAGTTAAAGAATTAACAGCAAGTTGTGGCCAGCGGCTTTAGAAGGGGACCTGATAATTGCCTACAGAAACGAAAAAATAAAAAAAAAGAACAAATATATACATATGCACATACGTGGAAGACTGAAAAGATAAGTTCGCAATTTTAGTTTGTTTATTTATGGACTGAAATACTTTGAAACCGGCACTAAGTAGCATATACATATACACATACAAACATACATATGTATGTATATATATACATGTGTGTGCATAGTCTAGTATATATAAAACAGACGAAGTATAAGGTTATTAAAGACATAGATATGTATGTATATACAGTACTTTATTGTTTAATATACATACTTACATATGATGCTTGCATGTTTACTCTTATGTACAACCAATTCAACTCTTTATCATGTTTAATTTAATTGAATCGAAGGAAACTATTCAATTTGTTGATTTACACTCGCATGATAATGATTAAGTGCCCCATGTACCTACATACTCGTACAAGCATTATTACAATGGCTGTTATTAATGATGTTGATGATGATTTTCTACAGAAAATCCGATAGCATTCATACAAGTTCTATGACCACTAAACGCACAAATTGACCACTGTGCTAAATTTGTATGGGCTGTTTTGCAAATCGACTTTCACAGTGAAAATGTGTGAATTGATGAAAGTTTGCCAGTCACTAAAAATATACTTGTACTCATATGCAGTTAAATTTTGCCTCTGGTCTGATGTTGGCCTTTTAGAAATTTTTATTTGTATTTGAAAAGCAAACAGTAAAACCGCTTTCATGATTCTGACTTGCAGTTTAGTAGTGTACAAAAGAAATGTTAATTGTTTATAAGTAAATACTAGTTATAAGAAAACAATGGAAAGGTTAGTAATAAAATATAGCTTACTATGGATTTTCTTGAAATTAGTTTCAAATTTAAAATAATTCTAAACAGCAGCAGTCGAGATATTTATTAAAAAAGTAAAATCCTAAAGATTTTGTCAAACTTAAACAATAATTTTTCAAGAACATAAGATAAACATTACTGGGGGTCTTCATTAGCCATGAACATGGTATGAGCATCATGGCGAACATCGCAAATGGCTAATGTGGACCGCTCATGTTCATGTTTCGTTCATGCGCTGACATCGATGCTCGAGCATATGGCTGAGCAACGATGTTCGCCATGAAGTTGGCCATCATGAACAAAAATACACAAAACGGCGCCGAAATAAGGTAAATCCGAACATACGTATACGCCACTTCAAGAACATGAACTTATTTTTACATTCGCTCTGCCGACGTTATGTTCATGTCATGGTCATGGTGAAGACAGGGCATTAAACACATTCAAAACACTAACGACACCTGTAATCAGCGTTGTCAACTCGGTGCGTTTCGCACCGTTTTTGGTGCTTTTTAAAATTATTTGTGCGAAAAATTCTTTAGTCGGGGCGGGTGCGCTTTTTTAAATTTTCGGTGCGTGTTTTAAATTTCGGTGGCACTAAATCAAATTCAACTCAACTCTTTGTTTTAATGTTTAATATGCACAAAGTAAGACAACGCAAAAACTAAGGCAATCTTGCTGTTGTATATTATACAAACTCTCGAAAGAAAACGATACATTTCATTTTATAAAATTTGCTGCATTTAGAGTTTTGCTATTAAACGATCAAGCAAAGTTTGTCAAATATTGCCATAAATGCAGTCGCTGAACAGAAAAGTTCGTATTTATGATGGTTCGTGAATTCGTTACGGTTTTGGTAATTGGAAAATTACCAAATTATTAAATAAATCATAAAGTTTTTCCAAAACGTTTACATTAAATACTGATTACTAAAATTTCATCTTTTATTTGTTATAATTCTGGCAAATTTTCATATATTTCAATAAATTCTTTTAAAGACACCGCTTACACTGTGTTTGATAGAGTTACTATTAATCGAATTTAAAGGCTTATAGTACGATTCTGTAGCTTTTAATTATCCGATAATCGTAAATTCTTTCATCAGTAATGGTTATATGCTTCAAAAAAATAATTTTGACGACGGTAAGTGCCCATTTCCACTATACAAGAAAATTAGATTGCAATTTTTCATTTTCTTCTTTGAACTTTCTTTGCCGTTTACACTGTACAAGTCTTATTGCTTAAACTGAACGGATTTTAGCTTGAATAGTATACATACGAATATGAATGCAAAACGAATTGCAAGTACATGCAAGTATGTACTCGTTTACTGGATGAGGAAAAATACCTCACCCCGTTCTCAGTTCAGCAATAAGACTTGCATAGTGGAAACTGGGAATAAGCAGGTATTTTCGGTCCCAGATAATAGGCTGTAAAAGTCATGGCTGATTTCGGTTGACAACAAATACAATTAAATGATATTGCTGATTAAAAAATTTGATAAAATATCTTTATAATTAGTGTAAAAGTAACATTATTTTAATAAAACTTACGGAGTCGTACTAGATTCCTAGTTTGACAAACACGAATTCTGTTGAACGAATTTGATGGCATTCCATCACGCGGTGCTATCAGACCTAGTTTGATTGTATAATAGAGGCTTAAAAGGCTGTTTCACGATCGTATTTTTAAAATAAAAATATTGTACTTCTTAAAATATACAATAGGTTTTTAAAAATAAAAGGAAAAAATTAAAAATTCAGTGCGTTTTTATTGAAATAACGCGTTTTTTGCACCATTTTGGTGCGTTTTGAAATTTCAAAGTTGACAACGCTGCCTGTAATGTAAGGAATTAGTACTGATGGTTACCACGGGTCATTTGGTTAAGTGGAACAAGTTGTTCTATCGCATAACGCTCTATTTTTACTAACTGCAAACAGCTGTTGAATTGCTTTTTGAAGGTTTCTGCACTTTACTGCACAATTTATTATGTGTGTTTCTTCTTCTGTAAAGTTGAAATTATGTTAGTTAGCATTTTTCTACATGAAGCCAACGATTTGTATGTATGCTTGCAACTCTGGCTAACGATTAGCAGATTTTACATTTTTATTTTATTTCAAGGTGAAAGTTTATCTCACACAATTTATTTTTAGGTTTATAAACATTGGTAAGGTCAGTTTTATGACACACATACATAATAATATTTTGATTTGTACTAAACAATTGATAAGCCATCAATAACCAACTAAACATCTAGAAATTGCGTAATATTATGTGTGTTTTACAAGTTCTCGGGCAAGTTCGGACTAATGAGAGAAAAAAGTAAATTACTTTCCAATTCACCAATTTTACTCTTGATAAACAAATGTTGCCTACTTTTTAAATTTAAATCTGTTTTAGTGATTTTAGACGCTTAGAAAGCTTAATATAATAAAAACAAAATACTTGCATTGTTGACAAAAGCTGTAAAATTTACACACAAACTAATGGCCGCGAATTATGATGTTCGCTGGACTGAAAACATTTTTCATGTCGCTAAAGAAGCACTCAAGTGTCCTAGTTTTCTGAAACGCTCTAAATATTTCACTCCATCCGATCTTCTCAGTATTTATACTACCTATATCCGACCGAAAATGTAATACAACTCTCATGTCAATTTTGGGGTTACTCAGCTTATCGGTGACAGTAGGATATCCAACTCTATTGACCAACTGAAGCATCGCCGCAGTGTAGGGGTGTGTTTTTCTGTGTGTTTTATCGTTGCTACACTGGATTTTGCTCTCACGAGATTAGGGTTCTTGTTCCCGAAAACTACATATTTTTGCGCAACACGCGTTCATCGTCCAGGGTTAATCCATTTGTGGCCCACTGAGTCGTAAAACACATTACAGAGAGAATTTCTGTGAATTACGTTGCCTGCAGTCGTGTTTTCTGTCAATTATGACGCTGGACATTTCACGTCAAATGTCCGTAACCACTACTACCTTTTTCCTCCTCCTCATAAATTATGTATTTTCCTAGGTCCGGTACAATGCACTGCATATATGGAGGTCATCCCCTGGCTACACAGTTCCGCTTATAAGTATGTTATGGAAATACACTATTAACTAATTTTCAAACAAAACTCATTTTCTCATCTGAACAATTTCTGTTTACTTTTCCAGTTCCATATTTATGTAAACAAAAATCAGCTGATTATTTAATTATAGTCCGAACTTACCCAAAGAAAAAAAGTTTGTGTAAATTTTTAAAGGAAAGGGGAAAAATACTCTCTCATTGTCTCTCAAAATTGCACAAAAATTGCTACGTACAAAGCTTTTGGATAACTTTGGTCTAGTTTGGGCTGTTTCGTTATTCACGTGGAACACATCTACTTTACAAACCAAATTGATTCACTCTCTATTACATCTTCGGCGTGTGTGCTGATTTCTTAAATTAAAACACAATTAAAACGTCACAACTAAATATCGCTTTCCTTAATAGTGTTTAGAATTTGTAACAATAATAATAATTGTAAAATTTTAATTATTCTAAACAAGTCTAATATGTTGTAGTTAGTTAGTAACAATTTGATGTACTCGCACTCAGTATACATACATATGTGTGTGTGTGTGTGTGTCTTTGTTTTAATTGTTTATAAAATTCAAGGCCGTTTTTGATTTCGTAACATATAAGGTTTTTCTAGAATGTTAAAACAAATTATTAAGTTTTGAATAATTAATTAGAAGTGCCTATTAGAAATAGTTATAGGGGGTTTTGATGTAAATAAATGATGAATGCGATGCGACGTGCGGGTTTGATAAACATGTCTGATGACAATCTGTATTCTAATTTAGTTGGAAGCCATGCCAAGTAATTGTTCTCTTCAATTTTGTATGTTTGTTGTGATTAATAAGGAAAACATTTTGAATAATTTATTTATTTTTCATACTACTTAAGATTAGTATAAAGTATAAAACAAATATTTTCCATTGTAATTTATACAATATAAATCAAATACGATTTGGTTTGGTTGTTAGAAAAAGTTACAGAATGAAATTAAAAACTATATAAGTACGCGTGCATAAGCTCTGCTGAGCAATTTTATTTGGTTGCCAGAAGTAGCGTTCTAAGACCAGCTGGTTTAATTTTAGCTAATTGTAACGATTGTGAATAATAACTGATTGACAAACGATTAGTAACCACATTGTCGTGTTTTTGACTTAGTACAAGACTTATTATTGGCTGCAAAACTATCGAATTGTTAATGTGCTTAACAGTCGTCTACGTAAACCCAGTCACACTCATTTACCAAACATTTTAATTATGTAGTAATAAAAAATCTTAGTTTGTTGCACCTGCTACCTCAACAGTTTAAGGAGTAAAATAGTAGCAAACAAAACATTATCTTATATTGACTTGGTGGGCTCCTTCACGGATTTGTTGATTTTTAGCTAAAATATTGCTTCATAACCGTACCGCGTAATTGCGTACGACGCATCACGAGTATAATACTCGTTTTGACAAATTTGTTTAAACGTAAACTTTTTGCGTTATTTATATATTTTCCATTCAGAGCAGGAGGACTAATGTCTCGTAAGAGGAATTAATTTCTCTTAATTTTTGATTTTTCTCAAACACGACGATATATTCAAATCCTCTGCAAAATGGCTCCCCTCTCTCTCCATGACATATATGTGTGGTGGTCCTCATTCCCAGGGGTGGAAAACCTCATGTTAGGCCCATAAACCTAACTAACAGCCTTTTCGCTAAAGACATTGAAGCAGATGGTTGATCTACACCTTAGGATGTTAATAAATCTGTGCCGTTTATATGCATCTTAACACGCCTATACCAAGGCCGTATCGCTCGTGGGCTATATAGAAAATACTCTAGTGCCTAAGCCCTATGCGCTTGATGCTCAATTGTTTTTGTAAAAACACTTAGCTATAGGACTGTGCTCTTTTAATACACTTTGTCCTATAAATTTTTTGTAGTTCTTCACTGTACAACACTTTCGCATGCTTTGCTGGTAAACATTGAAGACAGCGATTATCAGTGTAGACATTGTTTTTGTAAATATGTTTTGCTTTTTTCAACAAAAAATATTAAATAAAAGTAATTATTCCTTAAATGTGTATTTGCTCTTCCATATAGAACTTTTGGGCACCCGTGCTTTAGAGCATGGAGAGTATACAGTAGTGGCCTTTAATAATGTGGCGCCAAGAGTCATTATTATGGCCTTGGAAAGAATGAAAATCCGGATTCGATAAGTTTTATAGGGAATTTACTGACGTAAGGGTCATAACAACCAATATAGGATGGGGCACTAAATAGTGTCAAATATCTCGGAATCCGTCTTGATTCCAAACTGTCTTGCCCGTAAAATGTCCAATTTAGCACACACAAGGTGGCTGCTGCTTTGTATCTGAGTCGGAAGGCCATTGGGAACACCTGGGGTATAAATCTTTGGAATTCTTACTGGCTATTTAACATGATAATAAAGCCCATATTAACGTATGGGATGCTTGTTTGGTGGATTGGTTTGGAGAAAACCACAGAGTTATAGAATGTATACTGCGTACGTCTGATTTTATAGTGACTGGTGCTTCTTGCATTACAACAACGATAAAGCATTGGCTGCCGGATGATCACAAGGTAAAGGAAGTGGCCATGTGCTCGACGATCAGACTATAAGCCAGTGGGGTGTAAAGAAAAGCAACAGAAGGTTATGATCCGATAATGGGAAGGACAATGGACCTTCTGTTCACCAACTCTACTGCCCGACAAGAGATTTGACATAATCCTATCGATCACGACGTTGGTAGCGGCCCAAATAGGCTACCAAGAGGACGTGTCCGAGATCTTTATAGATGAATCCAAGTTGGATCTTAGAGTGGGTGGTGGCATCTTTATCCCTTAGTATAAGTGAAAGATCAGTTTTAGGCTATGTAATGGCTGTAGCCTAACGCAGGCTGAATTTATAGCTAACTGGTTAAGGTACTATATGGTATACGCTTGCGGATATTTATACGACGTCCAGTTCGGTTTATGAATGCCGGATATCCCTTAATGAGATAGCGAGACATTCAAATTTAGAACTCTTCTGGGTACCGGAACACAGTGGAGTACCCGGAAATATTGCAGCGAATGAATTGGCAAAAAACAGAATCCGTTTACAGCAAGGACATATTGATAGCATGATAGAAGTACCGCTGTAAGAACCAAGTACAGTGTCAACTTGTAGGGGCTGCACAGGACAGATAGTGTGGTGGGGTTACCTGCCGAGCAGCGAGGCTAGCATGGCCTGTATATGACTATGGTTTTGAAGAGTTTTTCTCGGCGAAGGTTAAGTACTTTGGTGGCGGTGTTGACAGAACATTGTCACATAGAGATGCATGCTAGGAGGTATCTTCCATTTAATGATTTCTGTAGAAGTTTTAGTGCTGAAGACGAGGAAAAGAGTGTTGAGCACATTCACATTGTTTTGTTAGAGCGCTTTATCTCGGCGGACCGATACTGCACGGTTTATCAGATACGTATATCGGAATGTCGGGTGAACGGACTGAATTCCTTTATCCAGTTTTAGGATTGGTTTGCATTTGAACCGTCTTGAAATACATATCTCCCTCAGGCAACACAACAAGATCAAGAAACTACTTAAGTGGGCTGGTTTCATGAAACTGGCAGTCTGTAGGTCTGAACCTCTCAATTACTGTCTTAAATTTTATTCCTTGATATCCGATACCATACACATCTTTCCATTTAGCGCAGATTTTCTTCTCGAAAAAGGAATGATACGACTACGATCAGTCAGAGCAATAACAAAATGGAGCAACGCTATAATTGAACATTTGCCTGTTGAGAGTACTCCCTGAATTTACGATCCTTAAATTTACATTTTACAAATGCTATAAAAAATTTATCTTAAGCGAATGGAATATCAGCAGTATGACAAAAGATTTATTTTTTATAAGTTATACTTTGAGCATTCTTAAGATCTCTTTAAGAAGCAATAAACTTCGTTTACGACCTTAAGTGATCCAAAAAATATTTATCATCACATTTTAGTTTAATAAAACAAACGAAAAGCTATATCTAGATAGTTTTCTCATTGTATGTGCAATTATTTACTTAATATAATTAATATTTCCAGACCTAATGTGTGTACCGAAAAGGAAGAAGATGAAAAAACCGTAACAGATGACGATGAAAAGGATGAAACTGATACTGACGAAGGCAACGAAAACGACAAACAATCCTACTTTGGCCAGTACCAATTCCAATTGAATTCGTGCGTCGAAAAACCCAACAAATATGTTTGTACCAGAGTGTAAGTACTCGTAAATTTAAATAAGATTTTAAAATTAACTACAAAATTTTTACATAAGAACGATATTAACTAATTAGTTAAAAACAATTTTCATTCAAATTGAGAAAATTCGAAATCATATTGAGAAACTCAATTTAAACCAAAAAAGTTTTGAATAAAATCGAGAATTATGCATAAAAATGAGAAAATTCCAAATCAAAAGTTTCAAATTTAAATTAAGAAAACTGGAAATGGAGTTACGAAATTTTAATTTGAGAAAATTCAAAATGAAACCAAGAAAATAATAGAGGGCTGCTCAAGAACAATAATAATTTCTTACAAAACATTGTAGTACTTTCAAGTACTACCCATCGTCTTCTTTCACATTTCAAAACGAACACTTCAGTGCCGAAATGATCTAAACACATAACCAATATTGTCTTATAAGCATTTAGAACAAACAGAACTAAACAAAAGTAGAACCAAATGAAATAGAACACGATTTTTCCCATTGTACGCACATTTGGACGATTTAATTGACCGAAAAAATCACGAAGTGCACGATATGCATATCGATGTAAACTCTCATTTTTATAACAAGCCTGAATAACTTTAACTTTTTGCGTGGTTGCCCAGTGAAATTTTTGTCACATACATCTTCGATCTAATAGCATGTTCACACGAAGGCTTGTTTTCGAGGTTCGCTCTCTCATTCGTGGTTCGCAGCCCAATCTTTATTGAACCAACATGGTTCGCCATACAAAATTTTGAGAGCGAACCTACTTGGTTCATTTTGAATCTTGTTGCGAACCAAGCAAAAACTACTATCATCTCCAAATTTGATAATAAATTATCGCTAGTTTATCTGAACTAGCTGCAAAATAATCTAAACAAAGAAAAAAAAGATAATAATGTGTGTAAAATCAAAATAAACACATTAAAAATGTAAAAATTTGAAACTTACATATAGATTTAAATAAAAATTGAAAAAAGAATTAGTGAAACGTTTGGACAAAATATGTAAACATCAGTGTGATGCAAAAAACAACCGTCTGAACACCTAGTTTCGCAATAGTGGTTCAGAGAGCGAACCAAGTGTTTCATATTACCGTCTGAACATGGTATAAGACCATTGACAATGTAAGCGTGACCCATCCGAAGTCTGTATACAATTCCTATTTACATTCATACAGCGATGGCCTAGGCCGTAAGATGCATCCAACACTGTATACATTGTAAGCGAAGATTGGATAAGTTCAAAACTATATTATTAGTATTTGTTTTCTTCTTTGCTTCTTATGTATATTTAATTTAACAATATGAGTAGAAAAAGACTAATCTGAATCGAATGCTAGTTGTTTGTTGTTCTTAACATGTTAATTTTGATTTTTTCTGTTGACACAATCGCTTACAATCGGATGCTTTGCAAACTGTAATAACTTGTGGATTGCTGGGTGGTTATCCTTCAATTTGAGTCAATCTGAAATTGAGAAGCGTCGAATAAAATGCAGAAAAAAACTTGACGTTTAGGTGTGGTTCGCATTGAACATCGGTCCTTAAAATTTAACGACGTATTATTACAACGTTTCTGGATCTGGTTATGCCTGTTGGCCAATACTACGATTTATATTCAGTTTCATATTTTATTTTCTTCAATCGCTACCTGTTTAAGGGCACTTCAGACTATCACACTTTGTATTAAGACTTGTCAAAAAATCAAATAATACGTGCAAGTGTGATAGTGTGAATGTAAAGCGTTATGAAAATGAGAAATAATACGGTAAAAGATTTGACATCCCATAACACTTCACCATTTTTAGAAATTTGTTTAAACAATAAGATTTTTCATTGGATCAGGGTTGCATTTTTTGCACAAGCAAATAATAAAAATATTAAAACCAGACGTTAAGTAAATTGGCTGTTTATTTTCAAGTCATATTCCTTCTTTTACTTTAGGTGTGATAGTGTGAAAACAAAATGTAATGGTACGTTAGATTTTTTGACAGTCGCAACAAATATCTTTAGATTTTTGTCCCACAAAATCCAATCAAAATCTTAAGACTTGTATGATAGTCTGAAAAGCCCTTTATTAATTAAATTAAACTACATATGTTTATAACTACAATACTTAATTGCTGAAATTTTTAAATTTCATTTGGATTTTTATCAATTTCAAATTGAAATTCTTGGTTTCATTTAGAGCAAGGCAGCTTTATACAGATAGTGGCAGAATTACAATAAATACAACACCAACAAACATCAACATGTATTTTGTTGGTAGAATTTACGAATAGTTGTAAAAGTTGTTACAACTATTCGTAAATTAAAAAGCTGCCTTGATTTAGAGTATTGTGCGAACGAACGAACAGCTTCGTTATCGTGAAATTGGCACGAAACGTCGAATTCATGTAGGGTTTTCACATTGTTTTTATAGAAATTTCTAATTTCATTTAGACTTTTCCCAATTTGAATCTGAAATTCTCAATTTCATTTTGATTGTACTCAATGTCAATGCAAAATTGTCTAATACATATTACATTAGATTTTATTTTATCGTTATGCAACTGAATGAGTTAAAACAAATTATATTTAATTGTTGTTTATTTTAATTTAGCATCAATAAAAATGGTAAAAAGAGAACTTTGACCATTGTGCGTCAATGTTGTCATGGCTACGGTCGTCCACGTAATGCCGCTTATGCAACACCTTGTGAGAAACTTGATATTAAAGATATTGAATCGACTGCAGCTGATATGGGTGCCAAAGAGTTCGTGACTAAAGCAAAGAATAGCGGTTTAGCCGATACCATTCAGACAAGCAAAAACGTTACACTATTTTTGCCTTCTGATGAAGCGTTTACGGCCTACAGTGATTCGCTACAAAGTGAAAATGTAAGTGTGCTAATGTGCTGGTGCTCGTAATTAATAATATTAAAATTTTGTTTTAACTTCAAGCACCATTCTTATATTGTATATTATTCGTTAATTTAACTTTTTTAACAGAATTTGGTTGAATTGAAGTCGGATGATAGTATGAAACAGTTGTATTTGCGCCATGTTACTGATGGCGAAATCAATTTGGATGATTTACGTAATGAAGAGATACTAAAGACACAAGTCGAAGGCCAGACGATACGTATCAACAGCTACCAAATACCTCCATCTTTGAGTCCAGAACCTTTTCGTTATACCGCTAATTGCGTGCCGATACAGAAACATGACAAACTTTCTAAACAGGGTATGGTTCATACTTTAGACGGTGTACTAAAACCCGTTACCAAGAACGTCATGGACATGATACGTGAACGACCCGATATGTCCGTAATGCGCGCAGTATTGGAAAATACCAAGCTTAATACCGTGTTGGAAGGTGAAAAGCCTGTCACAATATTCGTACCGACCGATGATGCCTTTGATAAGTTGGAACCTCATTTGCGCAGAGCCTTAAAGGAGGGCAAAGGTTGTGCATCAAGTAGGTTTACTTTGTCATTCTTTAATGGAACGTATTTATTAAATTTAAAATGATCTTTCAGATATTCTTAAAAATCATATCTTGGATTTAACCTTCTGTTCTGTGGCTTCTGTGCCTGGTGCCAAAACTACTGCCTACAATTTACTAGGTGAACCCATGCGTTTCAATCGCAGCAAATCTTCCGATGCTGACACTGCTGCAGAACAACCTGTCATTATAAACGGCATTGCCAAGATCACTGAAGCTGATATTATGGGTTCTAATGGTGTTATGCATGTGATTGATACCATCATGCCTACCGAATCTGCTTTGCCTTTATCCTCCCTAATGCAAGAGAAAAATGTAACTATTTTCAAACGCCTCTTGGAGGCTACTGGTCTAGATAATAAATTCGATGACATGGACAATGTAACTGTTTTTGCTCCCACCAATATGGCCTTGCAAAACACCAAATGGGCCAAGTTATTGGAGGAATCGCCCGAGCAACTGAGAGACAATCAGGAATTGATTGAGTTCCTAAATTATCATGTTGCCCTACCCATGATTAAAACTTGTGACTTAAAAGAACAATTAATGCCTACAATTGGTGGAAATAAGCTGCGCATTAATCTTTATTCTACCCAGGCTTTCTTCTCCAATTACATGAACCGTGCCACGGCTAACTGCGCTCGACTAGTGCATTTTGATGACGAAAGTTGTGGTTCTGTTCTGCATCAAGTTGACAAACCATTGCAGCCTGCCAATCAGAATCTTTTGGAAATATTAGAAACAAATCCCAATTACAGTAAATTCTTGGATCTGGTGCGCATGGCCAATCTCACAGACTTATTGGCCAATGCCGAAGGCAATTATACATTGTTAGTGCCCAAAAATGATGTCTTTGGAGAGCTCGAAGATTCGACAAACAAAGATCAAACAGAACTGGAAAACCTTATTAAGAGCCACATAGTTGATGATGTTGTTTGTTGTGCTGGCATTATGCCCACCAATTGGCCATTTGTGCGCTCCATTGAAACCATAAATGGACGTCATTTGCGCATTGCCCGTGATCTACGCCCGAAAATTGAAAATGCTGGTGTCACTAAATGTGATACAATTGCCACAAACGGCATTATTCATGAAATCAATGATATCATAGTTCCTCTCTCCCGAAAACGGCAACAACAACAACAAGCTAACAGGCCTCAAATTGTACAATATCCTGGCCATGAGGTTCAAAGACCACAAGGCCACTTCCCAAACCCCGAAGATATTTTCGGCGATTTATTTTTCTAAATTGGTCAACCGTTTTTAAATCTCCAATACGAATGAAACATTAATTTATTAAGCACAACAATTACAATAGAAACGAATCGAAAATTTGTATGAGTTTTTATATTTTAATATACTTACATACACACATACTTATATACAAAAATAAGTTTCTTTACATTATTAATAATAATAATGCATAAATTTATACAAAAAAAAGTTAATATTTTAATTTTATAAATAAACAAAAGTAACTACAAATGTAATGTGTAATTAATTTTGCCTGAGATTTTTTTTTCAAAATTACGCTACACGCTCTTTGAGCTTCGTTGACTAGTCTTTAATACTTCCTGTACGAACGGCTTCAATTGAACGGATGATCTCAGTGAACGAAGTGAACCGGTCATTAAGCTGACCACTTTTCGTACCATTCGATTTAGATAGCTTTCATTCAAATTTCTTTCATTCTTTCTATGTCATGTTGTTTTGAGTTGATATTCTATGTATTAGCTTTTAAATTATATACAAGTACATCATCTGAGCAGTGCTGTGTGTATGTATATTTTTTCAAATTAAAAATTTTTTATAACAAAAAAATAAATCGGCGATATCGATTCGATACCAATCCACTACTTTGGGATAACAAATAAAATAATCTTAAATATGTTAAACAATGAATGTTTTATTTTAAACTATCAAAACCTTTTTTACAACAATTCCATATCCCACTTTTGTGTGTATGCGCGTTCAGTGCCGGTGTTGATCTTCTTGACGGCGTTGTCATGGTTGCGGCTCCAATGTTTTTCAGATGAAGCTTTAAGGTCTGGGAACCGGAACTATCAGTGTGATGATAAGATGATGTTGGTTTGGATAAAGATGTCGAAACATTGAAAGATGAAGAAGGCAAATCGCCGGTATCAGAAGCTATTATTTGAATCGTTTAACCTTCTGTATCCTTAAGTGGGAACTCCACAGGAACTTTCTTCAAATGACAAACATTTCTCCGCAATGTTTTCCGGCAGCTGATATCTCTACTACATTACCATTTCTGGCTGTTACAACATGTTCAGTTGAACCAAAATTTGGCGTTAACTTGTGTGGGAAGATAACGTTCTTTACCAATACCGCTACCCCTGTAGCGTTTGGTGGCAAGGTACCAACGGTACCCCTGGGAATTTTAAGGATAAAAAATCGATCTAGAGTGTCCCCGGCCCTGGGGAGACCCATTTTGTCTCGGGTTTTGCCCATTTGTAAAACTTTATTGGTTCTCGAAAACGGCTTTAACGATTTTAATGAAAATCAGTTTCTAGGGGGGTTTTAAGGTCAAAAAAGGGATTTAGATTATTCTCGGTTCCGAAAAAACCCCATTTTGTCCAGGTTTGTTCCCATTTGTAAAACTTTTATTGGTTCTCGAAAACGGCTCTAACGCTTTTAATGAAAATCAGTATCTCGGGGGGTTTTAAGCTCAAAAAAGCGATCTAGAATATATATTTCACTATATATGGTGAAATTTTGATATGGATATCAAACTAAGAATTTTTAATGAGAACACATAAAATAAGCGAATTGCTATATTGCCCTCACTCCACAAAATATTATTTAAGAAAAAATAAAAAAGGTAGTCAAAGCACAATTTTAACGTGACTTTTGCAAACAGCGTAAAAATGGAAAAATCTTGTGAATTAAGTTTTACTAAAGTAAATATATTTCAGTATGTACACAATTTGAAAGCTCCGAGAAACGCTCGGTGCCCCAGGTACTAATGAACTATGTGTCGAAAATAATCATCTGTTTTTGATATTCATAAGTCCGATAGCTATAAAAATGAATCAATTAAAAGTTAAATTTCATTCTTATTACATGCATTTAGAAAGCATGCATGATCAACTATTTTCTACTACACAAATTTTTTCCTCAAAAATTTTAAAGCAAATAATATTGAAAATGTAGATAATTTTTTGCTTACGGTAAATGCAGCCATTGTTAAATTAGACTCTACTACCATTAAATACAATAGATTATGGCACTGAATTTGAAACTCAGCTAAAGAATGCAGAGTTAATTTAACACCAGAAGAAATAAATTATTTAAAAGAAAATTTTCTCACACATGTAAGTGGGCTGATCAAAAAATAACCGTTGTTTGCAAATTTATCAAAAAGTATTTATTCATCAATAACTATCTCGTCCCCTTTAAAGTAATCCCCCTCAGATATAATACACTGTGCCAGCGTTTTTTCCAATCCTCGAAACACTGAATCGTCCTCTTTGGTATCGCCAATGGCTCCTGTTTCGATTTTTATTTTATCTCCTTAATTGTAGCAAAACGCTTGCCTTTCATCGGTGTCTTCAGTTTTGGGAAGAGGAAAAAATCAGCGGGGACCAAGTCCGGTGAATACGGTTATTCAGGCACGATAACGGTTTTGTTTTTGGCCAAAAACTCACGCACAAGCATCGATGTGACGTGCTCGATTGACGTGTTTTTTTCGGGCTGGGCTCTTCTGGACGCTTCCATTGGGATGATTGGGCTTTGGTTTCAATGTCACAATTCATCACCAGTTATGAGCTTTTTGATTTGGATCGTCGTTGACGATGTTCAACAACTCATGAGCGATGTCCAGTGACGTTTTTTTTTTGCTCAAAATTTAGTAAAAAATTGAAGGGCATACCGAAACACGAATTTATTATCTTTAAAAGATCATACAAAAAATATTTTGGCGATTTGTAGCAAATTTTGATGGCCAGTTTGGCGCTGGAGGGGGAAAATATGGCAACTCTGTCCAAAACTGTAATAACTTAAAAATTTGGTATGTTCTGTTTTCATTTTTTATTAAAAAAATTTCTTGTTCAATCAGCTTTAATTGCAAAGTGCCAATACGCGACATACAAAGCCCAACATCAATCCAAGCTTGATATGGCTACTCTAAGAAGGCATAAGACTATAACAGATCGATGACAATGCAAAATATACTTAAAAATAACATGTATTGAAACATATTTCGGAAATTTTTACCTGTGACACACCGCCGTACTCAGCTGTCTACACCAACCCAACTCCGCCCACCTATAACTTTTTTAAATTTGTTCATATTTTAATGTTAATTTTGTAAACAATAAACAAAATACTTAATTATCACTTCTGGCTTTATTTTAACGGTTAATGGGTTAAGGTTCTCTCGCGATGCACAGTGAAGTAACCAGGGTTGTCAACTCGGTGCGTTTCGCACCGTTTTTGGTGCTTTTTAAAATTTTTTATGCGAAATATTCTTTAGCCGGTGCGCTGTGCGCTTTTTTTTAATTTTCCGTGGGCATTTTAAATTTCGGTGGCACCAAATCATATTCAATTCAACTTTGTTTTTTTAATGTAAGAAAAAGTTTAGCCAAGTGTCCAAAATTTCTACATATCATTCTGTAGATCATAATCATATTCACAAAGTAAGACAATCTTAATGTTGTATACATATTCTCGAAAAAAAATTTTGTTCGTTTATAAAATTTGCTGCCTTTAGAGAGTGTTTTGCTATTAAACGAGCCAAGTTTGTCAAATATTACAATAAAAGCAGGCACTGAACAGTGAAGTTCGCATTTACGAAGGCGCGTGAATGAATTCGTTACTGCTTTAATGATTGATAAATTAACAATTTATTAAAAAAATAATTAAATTTTTCCAAAACATTTGCATTATATTTTGATTATAACGAACTTTATCTTTTATTTGTTACAATTCTGGCAAATTTTCGCATATTTTAATATATTCTTTTAAAGACACCCGCTCTACGAGTAAACAACTGATTGTCCCTGTTCGCTTACGAAAACACAAAAAAAATTTACGCTGGTTTTGATAGAATTACTATTAATCGAGTTTGATGGCTTCTAGTGCGATTCTGTAAGTTTTAATGATCTGATAATCGTAAATTTGTTCGACATAGTTCATCCCTTGGAGTAACGATTGTATTCTTCTGCAATATACTCGTAATTTTAACGACGAATAGGCAATAAAACTAACAGCTGATATCGATTGACAGTGAATATAATTAAATAATGTTGCTAACTGCACGTCTCCATTCGCAATATTTATTTTCGAACATAAGCAATAACGTCGGCAGAACAACAAAAATATGTTCATGTTCAAGCTTAAGGCCATGTTACACTATCATACACGATCGTGCGTTCTACAAAATAAAGCATGTGTGCTGAAAAAGTACTAAAAATGCAACCGTGCAACAGACTTTTTGACAAATCGGGCGATTTGAAAAATTGTATGAAACTTTTCAAAACATTATGGTTTCTGTGCGATTAGTGAAAAATATAAGAATATTGTGAAAAATATAAGAATATTGTTGGTGCCATCAGAAAAAAATTTAAGTAGTGTAAAATTATTATGTTAATAAGAGTTTTTAATTGTTTTATTGTGTATATAAATTATTACAATCATACTTGTGTAATAGTGTGGCCTACAACGCCATTTTGAAACGATTTTTTCAAAGCGGCCAGACTTTTGAAACAGTTTCCTGTGAATGAACCGTACGATCGTGTAGGATAGTGAATCAGGACCTTTATGTTCTTAGGTGTGGAACACGTATTATGTGTATTGGACATAAATTTAAAAATTTCGTCTCGAATGGTTTCGTTAGTACGAACGCGTAAAGATGTACTTACATGTCCAATATACTAATAACAATAATAAAATAATGTAAATTTGGAAACAAATAGAAGTTATTGTTTTAAAATATTAAATTTACTTTATTTATTATAAATTTAAACTATCATGTTTGCAATAAATAAATAAAAATATAGCAACATTTTTTTAATTTATATTATATTTATAATAAAATAAATATTCACTTGATACATAATCAAATAGACATGTTTATCTTTTTTTTATTTTTAATTTAAACAAATTTATAATTATTCCATAACCACAAGCATTTTTTTATACCCGAACAACAAATGTTGAAAAAAATACAACTAAATTTGACAGTTTATGTTGAACATTATTTCTTCTAAAAAAGTGTTAACAGCTATTTCGCAATATATTTGCAAATAAATGTTTTTGCAGTCCACACGTGGACATTTATTGCACATGGAGACCCCAAGTAAATAACAAGTTTGATCAAATATCGTTATAATTATTGTAAAGATGCCATTATCTAAATAAAAGTACCAGAATCGCACTAGAGGCCAATTTTGAACAACACGAATTCTGGCTATTGAATGAATTTGATGACATGCTATTAGATCGTCAGTTTGGTCGTCTAATAGCTATTTCATTATCATGTTTTTAATATAAAAATATTATAATTTTTATAATTCAAAATTTGTTTTTAAAAATGAAAAGAAAAATTTTAAACTTGGTGCGATTTTGTTGAAATTACGCGCTTTTTCCCTATATTGGTGCGTTTTGAAATTTTAAAGTTGACAACGCTGGTAGTAAGAAATAATTTTAAAAATAGGAGAGTATTATCTATGTTGTTTATAAGTGAGTACGGCAGACGTTCTCACAAGAATAAATCACATACACACAGATGTACTGAAAACAAAGTTACTGCGAGTAACCGCATTTACTTTATTTATTTAAAAATGCCAACCAGCAGCAACGATTTTTTTTATTTATCAAACAGTTGAGCGTTAAACTTTTAATTAAAAGGTTCTCTGTGCCACAATTGTAAGAAAAAATTGAAAACATATATACTCATAATACAATACAATGTCCACTGCATTGCCACCTACATTTACTAAGGGATTTCACGATGAGGAAATGTGTAGAAAAATGGAATACCGAATTTTAGGGCGCACCGATTTAAAAGTATCAAAAATTTCCTTCGGTACAGGAACCCTAAGTTCATTTTACGGGTAAGTGCTTATTTTTGAGATTTTCTGTTAAACTTTATTTCTTTGTTAACGATCTCATACAAATGTTTAATCAACATTTTCAAAAGTGACCTTGATGTTGAAGAGGCAATCGCTACAATACACAAAGCACTTAAAGTCGGTATAAATTATATCGATACAGCGCCTTATTATGGGCAGGGGCGCTCCGAGGAAGTATTGGGTATGGCCTTAAAGAACATACCTCGTTCTGCTTATTATATAGCCACCAAGGTAGGCCGTTATAAGCCCACCTTTGAAGGTATGTTTGACTTCTCAGCCAAAAAGACACGCGAGAGTGTAGAGAAAAGTTTAAAATTATTGGGTCTAGATTATGTGGATATTATTCAGGTGAGCGGAAACTTTTTTAAGTATTCTGCAAATGATTATTATTTTGGTTAAATAAGTTATTAATTAATTTTCATTATTCGTATTTTGCATTAAGATTCATGACATCGAGTTTGCTAAAGATTTTGATATTGTAGTCAACGAATGTTTACCAGAGCTGGAAAAAATTGTTCAGGAAGGCAAGGCCAGATATATTGGTGTTACCGGTTATCCGTTAAAAGCTTTAAAGGAATGTATTCAAACAGCCAATGGCAGATTTGATGTAAGTTTAATGAATTATAAAAAGCACAAAAAAATTAAAGGTCTGCCCCGCTATTAATTATTATTATATAAGAGCATCGTACTAAAGCACAACAGTTAGAGTTGGGTAGCAGTTAGAGCTGGGTAGTTCACGAACGAACTAGTACAACTGAACTATTCACTTGAAGGAGATAAGTGAGCCGATCAAGTCCTTCTTTTGTCTTTGTTTTACTTTCGTTCACGTTTCTTTTTTCTTGTATGCATACAAAAAGTTCTGTATGTAGCCAAAAATTTGTGTCTCAATGTGACGTATAAAATACAAAATTAGACAACAAAATTCTGTTTAACACAAATTTTTGTTGTTTTTTTTTATAGTATTAAAATAGACGATTTGATATGAAACGGAAAAAAAATATGAAAACAATCGAAGTTCATCACAACTAAATCATTTTTTTACAATAAAATTATTTATTTTTTTACTTTTAATTTTTCTGCTTGGATTTATAATTCATTTGTTTGTACCGATTTTGTTTTGCTTTTCCTTTTGTTTCATGAAAGCTGAAACAGAGCCAGCCGTTCATTGAAAATAATTTTATATACGGAGCACTGAACTATTGAAGTAAAAGAAAAATATATTTCTTTGAAAAGAGCTAAAGAGCATTCTATTAAAAGAGCTCATGAACCCAACTCTAGTGGCAGTGCTAAACGCCGTCTTCGGCAAGCGTACATTCTTATATAATAACAGGACATACAGATAAGCTAAGCGCGTCTTATTGTAAATTAACTTGACAACAGAAAGTTCAGAAATATTTCCTAAATAAAGGCGACAACGCTTTGTTAAAAACAATATTACTTACTTGAGTGTTTAGGAAAAAATTCTAAATAAAGATACTAAATAAAGGCGGCAACGCTTTGTCAAAAACGATATTATTTACTTGAGTGTTTAGGGAAATAGTTCTAAATAAAGATACTAAATTATCCATCTAACCTGATAATTATCCGTATAACGCGTTCCGAGTTTTTATTTTTGGAATTCCAAAAGATGGCTTCAGAAATCGCGAAAATCGTCCACTTCCCGGCAAACAATATGAAAACTCCAGTATTCGCACTAAATCGAATGACCGTTAATAGTTTAAATATACGGTCTACGGCCAAAACGCGCACCGAATATGTTCCGCTTCGGTTAGCGAAGCTGTTACGAATTTTTTGAGAACTCCTAAAGTCGGCTTCAGGAAATGTCAAAATCCCCCACTTCCTCAGAAGCAATACGGCAACTTTAATTTTCGCAATAAAGCGAATGACCGATTATGGTACAGATGCACGTTTACGCCAAAAACGCGCACCGAATATGAAAAACCGGTTTTTTGGGAATTCCCAAATTCGGCATCGTGAATCTCTAAAATCCCCACACTCCCCCGGAAGCAATACGGCAACTCCAATGTTCGCATATACCTAACCTAACCTAAGGGAACGACTTCAGGACCCAAGTGAGCTGTAAAACCGAGGCTATTACGGGGTATCCAGCGGCCTACCTAACCTATACCCACATACGTAATAATAAGCATGGGTTTCGAGTGAAACTATATAAGCGTGTTCATAAAAAAATAACAAAAACAGTGAAAAAATAAACAGCTTATTTAAATTTTTGTTTTTTTTATAAAATCTGTTTTTTTATTGAAGTTGGAAGGTCCTTCATTATATTTATTTATGGTATTGCTCTATGTAAATACTTCAGAAAAAAATATAATATGAGCGTCAACAATCTGAAAGTCAAAGCTACAGAACAACTGTTTGTTATGCCGCTGTAGCTAGTAAAATAATTAAGATTATGACCGTATAACAGGCGGTTGCCTGCTGTCATGAAGTATTTAATGCATAAGTGATTTAAAGTTATTTAAAATATTTTTATAAAAACTCACTCTGAATTAAAATTTCCCAGCGAATCTATTTGAACTCGTTTCCAGTTTGTCAATCTAAAAAAAAGCAGCCAATACGGCTTGAATGTAAAATGTATCATTTACACACATGCGTACATACCTACGCACGTATTTAATTTTGTGTATGTGCATTTGTATACAAAAATTAATATTTGTTGTTTTATTTATTACTTTTTTTTCAAGACTGTTTTATCTTATGCCCGCTACACACTTTGTGATGACTCCCTTAAAACGTATCTAGATTATTTTAAAAACGAAAACATGGGCGTTATATGTGCCAGTGGCCATGCACTTGGCCTTCTTACAAACGATGGCCCCCAACCATGGCATCCTTGTAGCGATGAACAGAAGCTGTTGTGCCGGAAAGCGGCAAATATCTGTAAAGACGCCAACATCGAACTTGGCAAACTGGCCATGCATCATTTTATGCAGTTGGATGATGTGGCGACTTTCTTAACTGGCATGCAGACACGTGAGCTGTTGGACATTAATTTGGATGCATTTTACAACGGTTTGAATAAAAAGGAACAGGAAATTTTGCAAGTTTTGAAAGACATGTAAGTTAAAACAAAGTGAAAGAAAGAAAAGAAAAAAAAGCAAACCATGTGATTAATGAGTGTGTGAGGAAATTGTGGAACAAGATTACAATGGTAACATGCTCAAGCAGGAAAACGCATGTTCAAATCAATATAATGCTGTAATCGGGAAACTTTTAAGTCAATCACTAACTTACATATAACTAAGAAAATAAATTAAATCAAATGAATTAAAATATCACAACTTCGCGCCAATATTGCTTTCACCACGGACAACAAATCAATACATAAAAGAAACACAAATGAAAGAAAATGTAACATTTCTAAAGCTACGTACACACGGTTGTAAGATCTTACAATATTGCCAGTAAAATTGTCTGAAAATGTATTACAATCGTGTGAACTGCCAATTTTTAACTTACAACGTTGTCAAAAAAACCATTGTCAATCAATTGTAAGACGATAATGTTGTCAGGCATCTGACAATCGTGAGAACACTCTTCGTCAGCATTGCCAGATAATTGGCTGGCATTGTAAGCTCAGTTGTAATTGTCAGATGTATAAAATTAATGCACCTGACAATGGCATCATTGTCAGAAAAAAATTTGATGGGCAACACTGCCAAGCAGATAGTTGTTGATATACATAAGTGGCAATGCGTTACAAAATGTCTGGCAATTTTTTTTATCGGACAATCTGACAACCGTATGAACTGACAATTTTTGTTGTCAGATGAATTATTTGTCAGACCATAGTCTGACAATGAAATTGTAAGATTTTCTTACGATCGTCTGAACACACAATTTACTTCTGCGGGACAATTTTTCATTGTCACTACATTGTCAGCATCTTGCCAGATCTTACAATATTGTAACATCTGACAACCGTGTGTACATAGCTTAACATTACGAATGACAGCACAAAACGACTTTTCGAGTACAAGTAAGTCTGTACTCATTTTTACACTCCCCACTCTTTCACTTAAATGTCCACAAACTCAAGGCTTACGCAACTAAAGTTGCCTCGTGAAAATTGGGACTAACCTCTTTTAGACAGGAAAGTAATTTCATGAAAGTTGCAATACATTCACACTTTTTTACTAACACACTCTCATTTTGCTTATTTTCCACTCAGCTTTCATTAAAAATTTCATGGAACAAATTTTTTGACGTTTTCTGAAAGTATAATAACAAATTGCTAAACATTGTTGCCACATACAAAGAATTATACAAAGTTGCAGTATTGTAGTAAAATAATAATTATAAAATTAACTTCTTTTGCAAGTCTATGAATATAATTATGATCATTTGTCATTGTATTGTATATTTAACACATAAAGAAAACAATTAAAGTCTTTTTATAAAAATAACATCATAGAAACGTTTATAATGATAAGTTTTTTCAACTATTGCCCCATAAATTTGTATATGTAATAAGTTCGGCAACTCTGATTAGTGCGCAAACAAAATAAGACTAGAGAGAAGTAGAGGCAAATTTTGTAACTCTTTGTCTCGGCGACATTTTTAAAATGAACTTTCACTTTCCTGTGTAGACGAACAAGAAATTTTCATGAAAGTCGTCTATTTCATTGAAATTTTTATTTGTAATACGTATACAGAAATTTCATGAAAGTACTTTTGTGTAATGGTAGCGTAATGGAGTAATTAATCCGTGTAAAATTTTTTCTACAGGGTGACTCAAAATTACCGAATTTGTAGGGCTTAAAAATTTAATAACTTTCGTTATTATTTTTGTTTATACACTTTTATTTCAATAGAGCTTTATTATATTGCTTTAAAATTAATAAAATAATTAATAATAATTAACAAAAAAATCGTGATATTTCTCATTGTTGCGTGTGATTGAATACTTACTTACTTTCTTTTTCTTTCAGTGTTTTCAGAAAATCTATCAATTGGGAAGGCAATGAACTTGAGCGTTACTGGGCTGCCATGAATGACAAGAAACAAAACAAATAAACCGAACACAACAAGGCAAATTGTTATCAACGAATTCGTCGTGTAGGTTGAAATTCGGCCTCCGCCCCAGTTGTGTTTCTAACATTAAAGGCACCTTTACATGATAATACAAATATTTAGATCTGTCAAAAATGTAGGATAAAGAAAATCATACCGTGTAAAAGCAAAATGCAAGACAGATTTATACAGGTAGTGGCAGAATTACAATAAATACAACACCAACAAAGATCAACAATTATTTTGTTGGTAGAATTTACGAATAGTTGTAAAAATTTTGACAACTATTCGTAAATTCTAACAACAAAATACATGTTGATGTTTGTTGGTGTTGTATTTATTGTAATTTTGCCACTACCTGCATAAAGCTGCCTTGGCAAAATGTATTCAATAGCAGAAAAATCCAAATGTAGAAAAATGCAACTGACTAGCGGTCGGTAAATCTTCATTTTCTAAACCATTTCAGAAAACTTTGTATTCTCATCACATCAGAAGTGTATATTTAAATTTGCATCGGCAGCACTCTGAGTATTTATTCAAGGTGGTACAACATTTACAAACCCAAACAATTGCTGTTAAAAAATATTGCATGTTGTTTTTGTAAATGTTGTAGAATTGTAACCATCAGAAATTTAATTAGGCTTTCTCATATTAATACTTTGATTATACTTACTCCACAAGTGTAAACGTAAAAAATACAACTCATTTTTGTTCGAATCAAAATCAAAAATATCATTCATTTAAAATCTAAAATCTTGTATTACCATGTAAACGTGCCTTAAGATGTTATAACATAACGCCACTGCTATAATATACAATATTAATAAAATATGATATTTTTTATTCCACTCGCATTTTGTTAAAAAAATAAAAAAAAAAAAATAAAAAAAAATAAAATTCTTACATATGTATGTATGTGATTAGCGTATAGAGAAATTGTACTTGTTGGAAACTTTTTCAGAGAGTATTGCAATCTTTTATGTGAATATTCAAATCGGGTATGTATGAGAACAGTGGGATTGGGCATTATGTCGCTCTTTCATTAGATTAAGCTTAATTTTATAATCTTGATGGTAAATTTTTTTTATATATTTTAGTTTGTTGTTTAAATTTATAATGAAAAACCGGTAACTTACGAGAAATATACAAAAGAAAAACTAGTTTTTATTTGTTTTTTCCTCCTTCAACAGAAAATGTCATGAACTGAAAGGTCATACCACGCGTAATATCCGTTGTCGGTTTTACGCGATCTCAAACTATCTACGCATTCTACACTCTTCCAAACGCAATTTAAACGCGACGCTTTTAATGCGATAAGTTTTTTGTTGTATTTGATGTATTTTTAAATACAAACTTTTTTTTAACACAAAAATATAAAATAACACGACACAAATATTTTTGGAAAAATGAAATGAATTGTGATCTGTATCAAAAACAACTGACAGTTTTTATTACGCTTATGACTCGTACAAAAGTAGAAATTAAACCTACTTTTTGCGTCTTACGCGTCTATGCTTGCTATGCGTTGTGATGAGTAACTTGTCTCACTCATACAATTGCACTGATTCTATTTTTTTGACAGACGCTTAGAACGTGTTAACGCATATAAAGGTTTAAGCAGCATGGCCCCACATCACTCTGTTTCTTCAAACTATACTTTGTTTGATTGCGTTAAGCCGTAATGACACTTTTTTCAACTTTTTAAGATTTTGGAGTAGAGTATAGATATATTACCATTGAAATTATTAGTAAGAGCAAACAGTTAGGCTATATTGACAAAACGTTGAAAGTGACGTTTGCAGCTTAAAATACTACTATGCCGTTAAATTTTTAGTTTAATGCCTAAATAAAGAGATTTTTTCTCAACTAAACTATTTTTTATGCTTATAATAATGACGCATCAGTGAATGTTTGAAAAAATAATCAACAAAAAAAATGTATGAGAGACATGTTCACACGGTTGTCAGATGTTACAATATTGTAAGATCTGGCAACATGCTGACAATGTAGTGACAATGAAAAATTGTCCCGCAGAAGTAAATTGTGTGTTCAGACGATCGTAAGAAAATCTTACAATTTCATTGTCAGACTATGGCCTGATAAATAATTCACCAGACAACAAAAATTGTCAGTTCAGGCGTTTGTCAGATTGTTAGATGAAAAAAATTGCCAGACATGTTGTAAGGCATTGCGACTTATGTTTATCAACAACCATCTGTTTGGCAGTGTTGCCCATCAAACTTTTTTCTGGCAATGATGCCATTGTCAGGTGCAGTAATTTTACACATCTGACAATTAAAACTGAGCTTACAAAACCAGCCAATTATCTGGCAATGCCGACGAAGAGTTTTCTCACGATTGTCAGATACCTGACAACATTGTCGTCTTACAATTGATTGACAATGTTTTTTCTGACAACGTTGTAAGTTAAAAATTGGCAGTTCACACGATAGTAATACATTTTCAAACAATTTTACTGGCGATATTGTAGATCTGACAGCCGTGTGTTTGTAGCTTTAGAATAGTACATTTTACAAAATTTTCATATATTTTTAGCTTATAGTTTCAGAGATATCGGGTATTAAGAAAACCAAGTTATAAGAAAACTGTGTCCGAAAAAATACTCAAAACTTTTTCAATATTAGTCCAAACAACATAATTTTTTTGCATTGTTTTTCTTTTTCTGTCTAATATCTAATAAAAAATAGAAAACAATTGCATACGGTATTCGCGATTGAATATTTTAAATAAATTTTTCTTAATGTTTCTACTCTTTGATTTTCTTGATTTTTTTTTTTTTTTTCTTTGTATTATACTTTGATTATTTCCACAACTTTTAAGACCCATTTGGTAGTGGGATTCGAATAATTACTATTTTTTCAGATTTTTCTTTTTTTTCTTAATTTGTTAAAAATAATTTTTCGTGGTAAAACATCCTCCAGGCCCACTGTGCACGACTGATCAGCAGATATTTTTATTGAAAATTTTTTACTTATTATGTTGGGCAAAACTTTTTGTTGCTTTTTTTTGTGCAATTCATCTGGTAACGTTTATAAACCTTTAAATTGATGAGTACTCTTCTCTGTTTATCTCAACGACTTTTCTTATCATTTGCACAATTAAAAATGCAATGTAATGAAAATAAATATACGAGTATGTATAAAATCAAAATAAATCAATTTAAACAAATGCGGTAAAACTACTAAACAGTTTGCATTTGAACGCAAAATAGAAAAGTCGATTTTGTTTTGTGCTGTTTTCAAAGTCATTTGTTTTTTAATTAATTTGCTTCTTAAAATGTCCTTGTCTTCGCTACCGCCTACATTTACCAAAGGCTTTCACGATGAGGAGCTATGTAGAAAAATGGAATATCGTATCTTGGGGCGAACCGGCTTAAAAGTATCAAAAATTGCTTTAGGTTGTGCAACTTTAAGTTCACTTTTTGGGTATGTGTGTATGATTTTGAAAGTCTTTGTTATATGCTGTTCATACATACACTTTTTAATTAATTCAATTATCAGTTAACTAAAAATATTTTTAAGTGTTCATACATACATACTTAATATTGCTAATGCAATTAACGTTTTATACAAATAAATTTATAACATTTAATTTCTCCTGACGATGATAACAAATTGTTATCGAAATATTGAGAAATAAAAGATTTTGAATTGTAAAATTTTTCATAAAAAACAAAAAACAAAGATCTGAAGCTGCAAAATTTAAATTTATTTAACAAACGAAGATCAAATAATATTGAGATAAAATAAAATTTTTTTGGTTTTTTTCAAGTTTCTTTTAACTATTTCATTGACATCTGGCAGAGCAAAAACACAGAAAAAGTTACAGCTGTGCTTTCAATTTCACCTGTTATGAATTCGCTTTTGTTTCCAAGGTGTGAATTATGATTATTTTTTTGATAGTGAAACTTTCTTCCTCATGCCAAAAGCTATCTATCAGAAAATCGGTGGCACAATAAAATATGGATCCACCTTAATATAAAGAGTGGTTATATTTGAAGGGCCGATGTTGATTTTGAATAAAACACAAATTATTAAGAATTATTGTAATTTTTTTATTATGATAATTTTGGAATGTTTCAATTATGTATAGAACAAACTATCGGCCAAATGAACGACGCGATCTCGGCGGCACACCTCCATCCTCTGTTCCAAATTTTCGATGATGCTGAGGCATAATTGCCGTTAATATACCGAATTATCTCATCCTTTAGCTCTTGAATTGTTTCTGGTACTTCTTTTTCTTTTATATAACCCCAAAGAAAGAAGTCCAAATCTTGTCAGCATATTCACATCTCCACCATATGAGATAGCGCGGCCATTGAATTTGTCGCGCAAAAGAGACATTGTTTCGCTAGTTGTGTGGCAAGTGTCACCGTTCTGTTGAAACGACAAATCTTCCATATCTATATATTCCAATTCAGGTCATAAAAAGTTCGTTATCATCTCACGATCGCAGGCACCATTCACAGTAACTGCCTGACCGGCCAGATGCGGCAATTCTGCTTATTGACGTATCCACTGAAGTGAAAATGTGCCCCATCACTGAAGATAATTTTCTTCGAAAATTGTTGCCATTTCTTACCACCATTATGTTTGGAATTTTGAGAAATGTTAGATGAAATACAGCAAAAAACTTCTATTCAACATCAGCCCTTAAAATTTAACCACCCGATACATATTTGTATATGTATATTTACATACTTCTTTTAACCTGAAAAACAATTAAAGTGACCTTGACGTGGAAGAAGGCATTGCCACTGTGCACAAAGCTCTAAAAGCTGGCATTAATTACATCGACACAGCTCCATTTTACGGCCAAGGTCGTTCGGAAGAAATTTTAGGCCTAGCCTTGAAAACTGTTCCTAGATCGGCTTATTATATCGCAACTAAAGTGGCTCGTTATGAGAATACGTACGAGGGTATGTTTGATCATTCTGCTAAAAAGACGCGTCAAAGTGTGGAAAAAAGTTTAAGACTATTGGGTCTCGATTATGTTGATGTGATACAGGTTACAAAAAATAACTTAAAACATTATTTAAAGGTTTATCAACAAGTTTTGAAAATTTATTTTAGATTCATGATGTTGAATTCGCCAAAGATTTGAATATTGTTGTCAACGAATGTCTGCCAGAACTGGAAAAAATTGTCAAGGAAGGTAAAGCTAGATTTATTGGGCTCACCGGTTACCCTTTGCAAACTGTAAAGGAGTGTATACAATTGGCCAATGGAAGATTTGATGTAAGTATCGGATCGTAAAAGTATAAAATTAAAAAGTTAATAAACAAACTGTTCTGATTTACTATTATTGCGTTTATACGCAGCCTGAATAGGCAAATAAGAACTATTTGCAAATAACTAACTCACTGTTTATGCGCCAAATTGTATATGGAAAAGTTTTATTTTTTAATTATGGCATATGTTCAAAATATAAATAATTGGTAGCACTGTTAGAGTACAAAACATTTTGGTTACTAAAATAATAACAGAAAAATTAAAAAATTTAATGCTTTTTTTGTAATTCAATTAAATCCAATAACAATTAAAATGAAAAATTTTGAATATTGGTTTATGCACGTAATTTTTACACTTATTTCATATGTCGACGAAATCTTTGAAATTGTGAAATAAAGTGGCAAATTGTTATGTCTTATTTGCAAATTAAAAGTTTTTAATCAGTAATAATTTTCGTGAGTTAGCTATTCCCAAATAAAAATTTTATTCACTATTTATGCGGGATTTTTTGTTATTTACAATATTTTTATACGCAAATAACCTGCACGTATAAACGTAATATATAATAGTAAATGTAAATATATAAATGTTGAACCAAAATATAGTATTGTTACTTCAATAATTTTTTTACAATACTATTGTGAATCTGTCAATGGCATTTTAAATACATAAATATAAGCTTTGTTCGAGGAAATTCCGGATAAAGTCCGGTAAAATGAGAGTAATCAAAAAATACTCTCAGAAAACAGCAAATTTGAAAAAAATTCCTGGAACGCAAAAAACACATTTCAAGCCCGAAATTAAATATGAAAACAAAAACAGCTGTTGTTTATTTATAAAATTTTAAATTCAGTGTTCTCAACTTCTAAATTTTATAATGCACTGAAATCCAATACGTACTTTCAGAAAAATACACGCCGTTGAAAATGTTTAATGTTAATATAAAATTAACAAACAAATTTTTTTTTAATATTCACTTTATTAAAACAAATTAGCTTTTTTACATTTATGATAAAAATAACTATGTATCACCTACTGTGCAGCCTAAATAAGCCCGTCAAGCGCAATTTATCTGTCAAATATCCTCATTTACATACAAAATGTATGAGACCAACCCAAATAGCGCGGCGTCAACGCTTTCCAATTGGAAAATCCAATTTTGACAGAGCGTAAGAGAGAAAGCTTTACTGTCTCTCAGTAAAGTTCGCTTCAAAACAAATATTACTAAATTTTTGCAGCCATTAGTAATCACATTTTAGATACTTTCAGACTAATTTAGCGACATAATCACTTTTTATTATATCCATTTAGTGATTTTTATTCAACAAGCTTAGTGCACAATACTGCTCATGGTACAACTTTAACGCTTTTATTTAAGTTACTTACAACAGCGTAAAATCAAAGCGCTAATTTACGTTGCGCTTTACGCCTTAAGTTAGGTTGCACTGTTAGTTATTTTTCGAATTTTGTTCGATTTAAAAAGTAAATTTACTTTCAATTATTACGTTCATGCACAGGTTACTTACAAATAAAAAACATTTGCAAATTATTAACTAACTGTTTATACATCAATTTGTGTATGGAAAATTTTAGTTTTTTAGTATGGCTTATGTTCAAAATGTAACTAATGGATAGTATTTTGATTACTAATAATAATGTGGTTTTAACAAATTTCATATAACATAAATTTTTTTATAGTAACAAATTATTAGCAAAATATTATGTCAAACAAAATTTTTTCAATTTTGATACAATAAATCGAGCAACAATTTATTGAAAAGCCAAAACGAAATGCAAAAAATATACATATATTAACAAAGTTTTTTAAATATGTACCTATCAGTACAGATTGTAAGATTAAAAGAAAATGCTCTAAAAATTAAATAAAAGCATCGTGCTTTGATTTAAAAATTCTTTGTGCGATTTTTAAAAACCACTAAAATCAGTGCGAGAATCGCTGTGTTGACAGCTCTGTTATAATTCAAACAAATATGTTTGCAAATTTATTTAAACATTTTGAGCTAGATAAAAACGTAAAATAACTTATTTAAATATAAATTATTTATATATTTTATTTAAATATAGCTTATTTAGTTATGACGTATTGTTATATTTTCAAATATATTTTTCTATGATTTGCACATTGATATTTTATTTTCAGCTGATTATATAGAACGCAACTATAGTATTACCAGATACAACCATTTTTTTGTCATGTCAAATATATACTTTTTTTACGTGTATATTTCTACACCAATTTATTACAAAAATATAAAAAGTAGGGGATTACATTCGTGCCATTTGATTTTGTTATTTTAGACCGTTTTGTCGTACGCCCGCAACACACTTTGCGACGATGCTCTAAAGTCATACGTCGATTTCTTCCAAAATGAAAATATGGGCATAATTTGTGCCGCTGCTCATGCCGTTGGCCTTCTTACAAACGGTGGTCCACAACCCTGGCATCCTTGCAGCGATGAACAAAAGCAGTTGTGCCGGAAGGCAGCAAATATCTGTAAAGAGGCCAACATCGAACTTGGCAAACTGGCCATGTATCATTGTATGCAACTGAATGGTCCGGCAACATTTTTAATTGGTATGCAAACGCGTCAGTTGCTGGACATAAATTTAGATGCATTTTACAATGGCCTTACAAAAAAGGAACAGGAAGTTTTGCAACTTTTAAAAAAGACGTAAGTAATAATGACGGTCATCATCATTAGCATTATATCATAATAGCGAAATAGAAAACTGATTTTAAAAAAATAACTGGTTAGAAAAGAGGTTTTGTGTGATTGTTTGTATGTATGTTTGTAAACCTTCCATTAGTTTTTTTTTTTGTGAAAAATTGTGCAATTCGGGTACCAAGTAAACGTGTTGACAGGAAGATGAACAGCTCTTTTGATATGGTATTACTTTTAATGGCTAAAATGTTTGAATGAGTAGTTGTTTTAGTGTTGTTCGACTAGACTTGCTAGACATTCACATATTGTTGGCATTTAACATAATTCATCCACATTATGTAATAATGTGAGCGTAGCAGGAATTTGTATAAAATTGTAGCAAAATAATGTTGACTACGGCTTTCGATTGTTGGTTGGCCGGTTGGTTTTGGAAACTTGAACTCACATTATTGCCAATTAATAACAATCTAGTTTAATTGAACAAATATAACGGATCGCGGTTAGGAAATTTTTTTTAAATAGTGTAATTAAGTAATAATCAAGGCAAAATTTGGATATTGTGGAAGCATAAACGAATTACACTAACAACGAAATATAGGTATATCGCTCCTTTATTGCAACATAGTCATAACTAAAAAAAAAAGCTCGTTTGGAGAAAAACGCATTTAAAATTTTTGTTGGAAGTTTCAAAAAAATTCTTTTTTAGAAAATATCTCCTAAAGGAAACAGTTTAAAAGTAGTTTGAATAAATTTTTGGCACAATATAAAAGGTAGTACTGTTAACACTTCTGTGTTGTTAACTCGAAAAGCTCATTTTTTGATATATGATTATGTTGCAATAAAGGAGCGATATGTACATACGTATATATGCACGTACATATAAAGTATCATGAGGAACTGTTCCAATTATATAAAGGTTTCGACTTTCCAAATTAGTCACAAATCTTCCCAATTCTAGCTGCAATAATATCTTAGAACCAGCGTTGTCAACTTGGTGCGTTATGCGCCGTTTTTAGTGCGAAAAATTATTTAGTCGGTGCACCGTGCGCTTTTTTCTAATTTTCGGTGCGCTCTCTAAATTTCGTTGGCACCAAATAATACTCAATTCAATGCAATTATTATATAAAATTTTTATATTTCATTTTACAAAATTTGCTGTTTTATAAAAATTGCTGTTTTGCTATTAAACGATCAAGCCAAGTTTGTCAAATATTACAATAAAAGCAGACACTGAATAGTTAAGTTCATGTTTATGAAGGCGCTTATATTCACCACTCTTTTAGTGATTAATAAATTATCATATCAATTAAATTAATACTACAAAAACAGGCATGTGGTAAGCTACGTGTATGTTTGTCAAAAATAGTTGTAACTTTTTTCACAATTATAAACTATGAGTGTACCTTTTCATAATTATAAATTATTTTTATTTGAATTATTTTTATGTTCACAAAATAATTTTTATATGTTTAATTCAAAATAAAACACTAAATTCACTTCCAAAAATGTAAACAATACATTTGACGTAAATAGCTTACTATATTGCCAGTAGCAAAAAATTGTTACATGCCGAAACGTTGCCACCTTGTGGATATTAATGCAGCTTGAAAGCGTAGAGTATTTTAAGTGTTTAGCAAATTAGTTGTAACAGCTGATTTTAGTATAACGACAAAAATTTTATATTTTTGGATTGCAAATTGGGAAGGAAACGCAATACCGGGTACCAATTTTCGATTACGAACCATATTTCTTTCGCATCGCAATAGAGTGTAACCCCACCCGGTTTTTAGTTTCTTTTAAAGAAAATACTTTGTGCTAATTGCCAATTTCAACGTTTGTTTTTTAAACTAGAAAAAAAGCACAGCGAGAAAAAAATCAGTAAAATGCGTGGAAATTGTTTGCTCATTACAGATCTAAAATAACGCGAATTTTGCAACCTAAAGGCCTTGCTACACTATCATACACGATTGTGCGATCTACTAAATAAAGCATGTGTGCTGAAAAAGTACTAAAAAATCAACTGTGCGACAGAGTTTTTGACAAATCGTGCGATTTGAAAAATTTTATGAAACTTTTCAAAACATAGTTTAGTGTGGTATATATTGTGAAAAATATGAGAATATTGGTGGTGCCTCGAGAAAAAAATTTAAGTAATGTGAATTTATTATGTTAATAAAAGTTTTTAATTATTTTATTGTGTATATAAATTATAGTAATCATACTTGTATGATAAGTCGCCCAGACTTTTGAAACAGTTCCCTGTGAATGAATCGTACGATCGTGTAGGATAGTGAATAAGGCCTTAAACTAGCATGTAAAGCGCTATATATCTTTCATAAATTCGCATAAATATCCAATATGCACCTTTAAAACCAATTCAAATAGCACGTTCGCAAAGTATATAGAGATGAAACAAGACAAAAAGGGATAGAAAAATCGTTAAATTATACGCATCATTTTAAATTTTTTTCTCCCCGCGCTTTGTGCTTTCATTCAACTTTGAATTTTCGTAGAGATTTTTTGTTTCATCTCCGTTTATTTTGTGGTAACGAAGAACTAACGAACTAGTTGAAATTATATTGTTTAGCCTCCTTAAGGCCCCTATTACGCTTTACAACCCAACTGTACTTCATGTGCAACTTTTCTATTTGGTACAATCGTTTACAACTTAACCTGCCAAAAATATTAATATTGAATTATAGTGCACTTTTTTGTATTATTGCTGTTTATAACTCTGTGTTATTATGGTTAACAGAAACGTAGAAAAGAAAACCAACTGAGTTAAATTGTAAGTTTTAATACTTAATAATGAGTTAAGTTGTCTTAAAGTTAAATTGTTTGAATTGCAACTCAATTGAGTTGAGTTGTAAACCATAATAGTGTTATTATAAGTTTTTAGCTTATGGCAACACTTTGTATCATTATTAAAAAAACTCTTAAGCTTTTCATTTCATGATCATTAACAGCCATGAGTAGATTTAAAATTAAATTTTCTTAATTTTAATCTATACAATGCGTGTATGCACATATGCATTCATATGTTTCGATGTTTCTTACTTATATTATTTCCTTTTTTTTTTTAATTTTATTTCTAGCGTTTTTACTAAGTCAATCAACTGGGAGGGTAATGAACTTGAACGCTACTGGGCAGCCATGAATAAATAACAAGAAGGAAAAGAAATAATAATGAGTTTTATTTCTATGTTCAACAAGAAATAATTTTTCATGTTTTATGAATATGTAGTTATATTTTACTTATGTTAATATATGTATGTATGTATGAATGTAAAAACATAAATATTTTAATAAGCATATTCACAAACAATGAGTTTTATTAATTCAAGATTTGCATACAAAATTTTTTTTTAAGATACGTTTTATTATATATAGGTATGTATGTAGGTATGTATACCCCTAAAACTTTTAATACAAACCACAAAAATAAATTAAACTATTAGTAGGTAGTTGAAAACCAGAAAAGAAAAAACCAAATATGCCTTTAAGTTTTGTCGAAAAATATATACTTTACACACATGTTCACACGATTGCTGCAATTTTCACTCATTTCTATACCTCAATCGTATGCGGCAATTGCATCTAATATTGTTCTTATACGAGTATTGACCAACAGAATACAAACCTAATGCGGCAAAATTGTGCGGCAATAAAAATGCCACAAATGCGCTAATAAAGGAGAAGTACATATAAATATAAAAATGAGTTTCGAAATGTAACTAGGTATATAATCGAATAATTTGAGCGATTTCACTAATTTTTTCTTTGTATGATTTGAAAGTTTCAGATGAAAAAAAAAATTTTACAAAGTTACCACGCCTATTCAAAGCAAATATATGTATATTGTATACATATATCTTAAACACGGTAACAATAAGATTTTCTAATTTGTTCCAGATTTTTTAAGCAAAAAAATTTCCTTGTACTGAAATATTTGTATTATATAATTTTAAGCAATCTTATATAATCATTAGTAAAGGCTAACCGAGCAAGGCCGGGACGATCAGCTAGTATTTATTGTGTTCTGGTACAACAATTCATTCATAGTGTGGCAATAAAAATGACACAAATGCACTAATATGTTCGTTTCTAAATATGATGCATGAAACAAAACAACTCAAAAAAAAAAACAACTCAAAAAAAAAGCAACCCTCAACTTCAAGTACACAAAGGACATTTTACAACTGTGATTAAGGGCGTTTCAGACTATCATACAAGTCTTAAGATTTTGATTGGATTTTGTGGGACAAAAATCTAAAGATATTTGTTGCGACTGTCAAAAAATCTAACGTATCATTACATTTTGTTTTCACACTATCACACCTAAGGTAAAAGAAGGAATATGACTTGAACATAAACAGCCAATTTACTTAACGTCACAGAATACACTTAACGTCTTGTTTTAATATTTTTATTATTTGCTTTTGCAAAAAATGCAACCCTGATCCAATGAAAAATCTTATCGTTTAAACAAATTTCTAAAAATGGTGAAGTGTTATGGGATGTCAAATCTTTTACCGTATTATTTCTCATCTTCATAACGCTTTACATTCACACTATCACACTTGCACGTATTATTTGATTTTTTGACAAGTCTTAATACAAAGTGTGATAGTCTGAAGTGCCCTTTAGTAATGTTATTTTTTCTACACAGCAAGTTTTTTGCTTAAACTATCATTTCATACAAGAAGTTTTTGGAGAAAAATTTATGGAACAAAAACGAAAAAAATGTACTAAGAAAACATAATAATAAAGAAAACAAAAAATAAATCAAATTAAAGAAAAAAAAATTTTGTTTCTGAGCTGGCTGGGATTTGAACCAAGGATTCATTCTTTCTTATCCACCGGCTAGCCCAAAAAGAATGTGGTCTAATCATATTGACTGGGCTGGTAACGGCTCCACACTCCGGTACGCTATCCCACTACTGCTTGCCGCGGGGACTCTTGGCTGCTGGTTTTCACCCCTGGCCCGTTGCACCCCTCCTTAGCCAACCTGAATACCTTGGACTCCTCCATGGTACCCATATTGACGGTAAGCTTAGTGCGGACGTTCCGTCAACATGAGGAAATCCATCACACAGAACCCCCAGCCTCAGGCTATCCCACAATCCGACTTCACAGAGGCGTGATTACAGAAGATGCCAACCTTCCAGTCAAAAGAATAAGTAACGAAATGGTAGCAAAAGTCGCTTATATTTATGTATGTATGTATTTGTGCTTACTGTATAATAAAAATCATGTATAAGCGTAGCTGCCAGATTACGGAATATATTGGCGATTTTTTGTTTGTTTTGTACTTGATTTTATGTGCAAATACTGCCTTTTTCATAAAATACTTCTCGGTTTCTATACAAAATTTGTTCAATAAAAGATTAATCAACATGAAACATTATAAGACCGTAGAAATAAACTATGTTAATCGTTCGCTCATGTGAAAAAATTTGTGCAGTTTTAGAAAATAGTTATTTATATTAAGGACTTTTTTTATTTTTAAAATGATTTTTATTTTTTTTTTTTTTTCGCTAAAAAAATCGTTTGTCTCTTTTTATTTTTATCAAATAGCCAGTCGCACGAAAATATAAAAATTTTAAAAATAACAAATGCGTTAAAGATGTTAGAAAAAAATTGAAAAACAGAAATTTTTCAATATGA
The DNA here is from genome assembly GCA_914767995.1 of Thecocarcelia acutangulata. Classification (NCBI taxonomy): domain Eukaryota; kingdom Metazoa; phylum Arthropoda; class Insecta; order Diptera; family Tachinidae; genus Thecocarcelia; species Thecocarcelia acutangulata. The sequence goes on along the minus strand of OU612094.1, from coordinate 28,116,451 downwards.
AAATTTTTCACCACAGAAAAAACAAACAAAGACTTTTCTTAGACATGGCTTTAAATCATCGTGAAAATTTTGTCATTTTGTAGTATTACTTTGTTATACTTATGTTATTTGTTAATGAATGAGAAAAACTGAAAAATATGCATGCAGTTTTTCGATTTTTTCTGTCCATTTTATGTCTTATTTCATCTCCTTTTATTTTGTGGTAAAAATGCTGAAAATGTAAACGAAAATGCTAATTTCCTTTACAAGTTATTATAAAATTGGTTAGCCAATTTTATGGGTTTTAAAACAAGAAAAAAATTTAATAAAAATAACACCATTCAGGTTCAGTTGTATCACACAATGTTTTTGCCAGCAATATATTAAACATTTCGATAAGAAAATAACAAGCAGTTATTCTACGGAACACTCCTTAAGCCGTAATGTCATTTTTGGTCAAATTTTCTTAATATAAGAGTGAAATAGTCAATAATACAAAGAGACTATTATATAGTAACAAATTTTTATGAAAAATAATCCAAAAGTGTAAGGGCAAAAGTCTCCTCTTAACTATTGAAGTGAAACAATGGTGTTGTTTATAATTTTTAATTTATTGTTTGGCAAACACATTTAAATTGTAAAATATTTTGTGTTGTTTATGTTTCGCTTATTTTTTTCAACATTCAGTGATGCGACATTATTATATGCATGAAAAAATCGTTTAGTTGCGAATAAAATCTCTACATTCAGGAAATAAACTAAAAAGTTAACAGCACAGTAGCATTTTAAGCTGCAAACGTCACCTTTAAGCAAACATTTTTTAATTTTTTTTTTTTTTTACATTCCCCTCTTTTTATCTATAACATGTTGAAAAATTTTGACTTTTTAGACTTTTTTTTAATATAGTCGAACTGTTTCCTTTTAATAATAATTTCAATGATAATATATCTTCTCCGAAATCTTGAAAGAAGTAAGTCTCATTATGGCTTTAATACTTGAAGATATAACGATGGTGATTTATTTTTATCGCATTAAAATAATCGAAATTACTTAAGGCTGAAAAACGTAATTTCTAATCAAGTACAACTTAAATGTAAATAAAAAATTTGCCAATATTATTTTCAAATATGAGGTCAAAAACTAGCCATTAAACTTTTGATATTGTACCTATGTTTTGAACACAATTCTAAATGATATGCTGTACACATTTATTAGCGACTTTTTTTTTCGATTTCGTTTTTTAGCTGGCAACTCTGCGTTTGCCTCATTCAATTTGTACATGTGTATCATCTTCAGTGTGACCATTCTCGAATTTCGATAACTAAATCTCCAGCAAGATATTGACTTAAATTTTATTAAACAATTTGGAGTTAATTCATTATTGCACATTTTTATCCATTTAATATATGTTTAAAAACATTTCAATATATTTTGCATATTTTGCCAGTTCAGCCTAAAGTTAGCTGCAAGTGCGAGAAGTTTGACAGAGTTGACAAAAAGGATTAATATATTAAGTTTATAAAATTGGGGAACAACAGTTGTTCTTTTTTATAATTTTTACTTTATATTGTGCTTTAATTAACACTGAGCTTACACTAGCAGGTAAGTTATTACAAGTTGTATGTACGTATTAACTACCAATATATCGAAAAAATAATACGAACATTTGCAAATTGCTCTCAAGCTCATTTTCAAAATGCAGTCGAAGACAAACATTGTATTTTTGTACTATATGCGCTTTCAATACCTGTGCTGATAAAGTCTTTAGCATAACAACTTACAGCGCATATATATTTTATATAATTTATTCACAATACATATAATAAATTAATATTCCGCATCAAAAAAAAAAAAAAAAAAAAAAAAGGGCTATTTTTCGGCATATAATTAGAAATATTAATGATTCTATGGCAAATATCCATTAAAATTAAAATGAAATCTCTACAGTAAACACTATTCTTAGCAAGTAAAATAGTACTAGCAAACAAAGCTCTTACAAGTGAGCCCAAAACTTGTGAACGTGTTAGTAAAAACAGGTAAGAGTGTAGTTTATTCGTCTGTAGTACATCCTTCACAATAATTAAGAAATTATATCGTAAATCTTTGATCTAAATATGCTCTTTTAATTTATAGTAACGAAAATTCATCAAATTTTTACTTTCCGTATTTTAATAACTTTCTTCTTTTACCAGAACTGCTTTAAAGCAAAAAAAAATTGTTTAAGTTCGCTTACGCTATATTTTAATTAAAAAATCGGATTAGGTTATATCTCGGATATATTTGGACCGATATCGGCGAAAAATTATTTTTGCTTTGCAATTCCCATGCCAAATAATACCGTTAAGGTTGAAGCAAAAGAAACAATTTTTTTTTTTTAATTTTCATACCAAATTTGGATATATCTCAGCTATACGTTAACCGATTTTACTGAATATCAATGGATCTACTATGAATTAATTGAGCAATATGATTTTGAAAAAGTTTTTAAGTCTAACGGTTTTCTCAGAAACGGTATTTCAGCGGCGGACAGACGGACTTTTCTATTAATACTGATTCGGAACATATATTGTGGGAATTTGAAACAGAATCACAAACTTATATATACTTATATCTTTTACATTTTTGTGAAGGGTATAAAAAATGTGAAAATTTGGGTTTTTGCACTTGCACCTCCAGTGTGTGAAAACGGAGAAAATATCAATTTAAAGTAGTGATGCCCACTCATGGTATTAAAGCGGTAAACAAAAGCAAACACAATTTTACGCTCATTAGTTTAGTGCTCAATAAGACAGCGACGAATGAACACGCGCATGGGTGTATGAGTTTATTCCTTGTTTTTTCTCTGTATTTTACCTATTTTTTACTTTGTTCAATATAATATTTATTAGAAATACTAAAAACATAAATTCATATATTCTTTACTTTTACTTCAGTTTTAAGTAAATTGTAGCTAACACGGTTTTTTTGATTTTTGTATTTTTTCCCCAGTGCAAATTTATTTACATTCAGAGTGTAACTATTGATTTCTCTATGGGCATCACTAATTTAAAGCTATGATCACCACACAATGTATTCAAAGCTAATCGCACTTATATATTTACATAGTACGAGTAGTGAGTGTCCTCTTTGTGAGGACAACCGATTCAAAGAAATTGCAGTTTTGGTAATATATATAAAAATAAAAAATATAAACACAACTACGTCACACACTAATTTTATTTAATATTAATTTTTTATTTTTCTTCTCTAACTGAAGGTTCTAATATTACAAACGCATTTTTGGTTTAAATTTTTTCACACTTCTCGAAGTTTATCAGGCATGTTCTGAGAAACGCAAATCACTTAAATTTAGCGTTTGAAAACGCCAAATAGGTGTTCTGAGAAACGTATAACGCAAGAAGTATGGTTAGGCGTTCTGGAAAACGGATATCGCTTAATATTGGCGTCTTCCACTTGCATGTGTGTATTGAAGTGAACTGATTGAATTTGCTAAAACTGAACTCGCAAAAGGCAATAAAATTATTCACATATAAAATTTAATATGTTTTGTTTTTATTTCAATATAAAGTTGGAAGAATTCTACACATTTTTAATTAAAAAAACTAAATTGAAAAATGTTTTTATTTGTTGTCATTTTTTTTATATTTTGTAACTACCATGTAATATGTAAAACACAGATCGCGCGTTCTCAGAACATGGCTGTATATAAAAATTGTATTCTAACAGACTACAGAAATTATGTATAATATAAAAAAATAAATATAATAAAAAAAGCGAAGGTTTGGTCACACTTCAAGCATCAATCATACATACATACATAGCTTTGTATATACACATGCTTAAGTAATTCTTGTTTTTCTATTTCTGTACAAAGACCCAACACAATTAAAGCAACTAACTGCAAACAACAATACTCGTACTAAAACATACTCGTAAGTCCCCTTTTACAGTTGAGAAATTGATGGGCAGACAGACGAAGTTTGTAGGCGATGTATTTAAGAGGAAGAGTGTGCGGTAAACCTCTACTGTACTGGACATTTTAAGACATTTTTCGTTTGAAGTTGCCTCTCTTCGCATTTTTTCATGTTGTTGCTTCATATTATTATTCTCATATCAACATCAACTTCATATAAATGTGCTTAAAAAACAACAACAACAACAAATAAAGAAAAGAGAAACGACTTTAAAAGGTTTCGGCAAGTTCAAAGCAGAATGAGAAAAATGTCTGCCTTTCAATTTCCAAACTCTAAAAGCGGACTAATGGTGTATTACGTACACCATTGCCGCCAAGGGCAATCGCGCTTATACTTTTACATACTGAGTGTTCTCTAAGTGGGGACTACTAGTTTATGTAGATGACAGAATACTATGCAAACTTTTAGAAGTGTGGAGGGTGTTGAGTTTGGGGTCATTGTGATATTAGAAATAATAGTCAGATTCAAAACCACATGTGTGAGCGCATTATCTTTTAGGATACATATGCAAATTAATTTTGTCTATTAATTTATCCAAAAGGACTAGTTCACAAACACCAGCAGCTTATATTCATATGTACCCAGTGTTCTCTTTTGTATATCAAAATGTTAACGCTTGCCGTTTGACGTTGTGGTTGTAGATTATTACATTAAATTCACTACATAAGCAAGAAGAGAAAAATAAACACGATGTTGAAATATTTATAACAAACACATGCCGAACTTGTTTCAGGTTATTGTGTGCGTACTCGTACATAATAGCTATCATATACACTTATATTAATAAGCTGGCCACTGCTGCAAAATTAAAGCAAATAATTAATGAAAAGAAATGTATAATTCTCGTTTGTTTGATATTTTTGTTGAGATAAAAGATAAAGTTTGTGCGGAGAAAAGCATACTTACCTGGCGTAGGGGTTACCGTGATCATGAAGGCGGTTCCCCCGGAGTGAGGCTTGGCCATTGCACTTTCGGTTGAGTTGACCTCCGCGATTATTCCTAATGCGAATAACTCGTGCGTGTAATTTTTGGTAGCCGGGAATGGCGTTCGCGCCGTCCCGACATTAATAATTAATTTTGATAAAATAAGAGTTAAGTAACTGGGTGAAGACGTAAAGCCGCAAAACTATCGACGGTCGTACCCATCGATAGTTTCCGGAAAAGCTATCGATGCTGTCGTAAGCGCTACTTTTAGCTATGAATCTTTAACTCAAGTGGAAGTTAGTAAGCATAGATACGTACATATTTATACAGGTATATATAAAATCTTTACGTATTTTTATTCTATTTTCTATATATATCTTTTTATTTATGCTGAACATTTCGAGATGAAGCGTCACCGGTATGCGAAGAGAACAAAGTTTTTTAAGCTGCCAGACATAAGTTGTCATGTTTAACTGACATTTTTTATATATATAAAAAAACCTCTTTATTTGAGATAAAATTAATAAATGATATAATACACTTTGATATATAATATGATTTATATAATATATTTTCATTTGTAAGTTAAGGCCGGGGCACATAGAATCCGTCGTACGTTATACTTTGCCTTTTTCAACTGACATTAACGCAAACGACGTATGAAGTTGGCACAATCAGTACTTTGTTAACGGATATAAAGTCAGCTGGTTTTTATTTTTTATATATGTATGTACATATAATTTTATTTTTTAATTTTACACATTTTCAATGGAGTTGGACGATATTTTGGAATTTATTTTAATTGTTATCTTGCTTTATAAAGCTCGAACGTGCCTTGATACCATAGATAAGGGCCGAAGGTTTTGGGTCAGGCCACTATATCAAGATCGCGATATTAATGGATTTTTTGCGATAAGCTTCGAAAGAATGTTTGACGGTGATCCTGAACAGTTTAAGAAAACTGTTAGGATGAATAAAGAAACATTCGATTTGCTTTTTAATTTGGTAAAAGAAGATCTTTCCAAGAATTCCAACAGACCATCCATACCTGCAAAATGTAGACTTTTCCTAACGCTGGTGTAAGATTTTTTTAATTATGCATATGTAGTATATACAATTGTTTTTTTTTCTTCATAAATTTTTAAAGTTATTTAGCGCATGGAGGCAGTAACCAATTGTTTTCATCAGCTTTTAAAATGGGGCGTACGACCGTTAGAAAAATTGTGTTGGAAACATGTGATGTGCTGTGGAACACGCTCGGTTTTGTGTTTTTGTCAGTACCTCAAAAAGATGAGTGGAAACGCATTGCTAATGATTTTAACGCTATGTGGAATTTCCCAAACTGTGTTGGAGCCATTGACGGCAAACACATTAATATAACTAGTCCTCCAAATTCCGGCTCGCAATTTTTCAATTACAAGGGCACCTACTCTATAGTACTTCTGGCAGCTTGCGATGCTAATTATACATTCACAATTATTGATATTGGTGCATATGGTTCTCAGAGTGATGGAGGTGTGTTGTGGAATTCAGGCTTTGGACAGATGCTTTTTAATGGGCAATTGGATTTGCCCGAAGACACGGCTTTACCAGGAACAAACATAAAATTCCCATATTTTATGGTTGGAGATGCAGCGTTCCCTTTGAAAAACTGTTTAATGCGACCATATCCAGGTTTGTGAACAGGTTTTACTTTTAGTATTTTTTTAATACTTTTCGGTATACATACATATATACATATGTAGGTTCAAATCTGTCTGCTGAACGAGAAGTTTTTAACAAACGCTTATCACGAGCTCGCGGGTTATTGAAAATGCTTTTGGAATCCTGGTAGCCCGTTGGAGGATTCTTTTATCACCTTTGCAAATGCAGCCGTCAGCAGCAGAAAAAGTATTGAAAGCTTCAGTTGTTTTGCATAATTTTTTAAAAATGAACGATGGTTCCTACTGTCCCCCTGATTATGTAGATCAGTACGAAGAAGAAAATGTAATTAATGGATTGTGGCGGAAAGAAATCAGTGCTCCATTACAAAAACATGGTCGAATGTTATCCAACAATGCAACAAAAGACGCATTCAAACTAAGAGATAATCTAATGCACTACATCTTCTCACATCCTCTTTAAATTTGATGTTTCCATGGGCTCAGTGAAATAAATTTAAAAAAATTAAACCTAAATAAAACACTTTTCTTTCATGTTTACATAAAAAATCTCTAATTATAAACCTTTTTAAAAGATAAAAAAGTAAATGGCTTAATAAATGTCAAAGTTGAGTAAAAATTTATTTCATCTCTCGCAAATTTATTGATAAAAATTAAAACTATTTATAAAAATGGAGTAAATAAAAACAATTAATTCATAGCAATACAACAAGCAATCAAGTATTTCGTCAATTAAATATAAAATTAAGTTTAAGATTTTTGGCATGTTTGGCAAACTAAGTTTAAAATTTGTATTTTTAAAATGTCCTGGTCTTCCTCCGAATGCCTTAACAAATAGGAGTCCAGGACCTTTAAAAAATCTGAGTTACGACTTCTTTCACCGCTTTCTTTTTTAGATGCAATCAATTCACTTACTGCACCACAAAGAAAATCAAATTTTTCATGCGCTTGTTCTTGAGCTTTGCGCCGCTTTTTTGGTTGACTTGATTTTGAAGTAGAAGGTATTTCTTCCTCTGTTGAAGCATTGATGTATTCGTCTAAATAAAATGTCGATGTCATTGTGGAATTATCCAACGAGCAGGATCTTGATTCATTTAAAAATTCAATTTCATCAGTTTCCTCTGATGTTTTCTGCTCCGATAAGTTCCAATTCATATTGGAAAGTGTTCTGGAAGAATATTATTTTCAACATACAGATGTATATATGCACACACTTTTAAACTTTAATCACAATACAAACCAACCTACGAGGTGCAACGTGCTTTTGCAAGAAACACATGGCATCCATATGGCACCATTTCTGTTTCTCTCCCGCAGCAGCTCCAGATTTCGGCTTAGCCAAAACCGTTTCTCTTACGAATCTATCGCGAAGAGATCTCCAACGTCTTTGGCACTGCCCCACTAAAATTTTGGGAATCTTAAATCAAAATTACATAAAATGGAGACATTGCTTACCTGTTGCGGTAGCTACAGAAGCCCATGCCTTTTCCTTTTTCAATTTGTTCCGGTACTCTTGCCTACTTTTGTCAAATAGGCAAGGATGCATCTGAACAGCTTCAATGATTCTGCTTTCCATTTTAATATGATAAGAATCTTTATTTGTTTATAAATTTTTCACAGCACAAAAAATCACAATTTGAAACACAATTTGTTTTTAATTTATTTTATTTTTAAATGAAAAACAAAATCAAAAAATATTAACTGATAGTTGTCAAAGTTCTCAACGTACGTTAAAAGTTGCTCAACTTTAATACTTTGCGTTGACGGAGAAGTACGGAATGTGACAAAGCTCATAAGACTACATGTATTTCAACTTAGTTGTCAGTTGAAAAAGGCAAAGTATAACGTACGACGGATTCTATGTGCCCCGGCCTTTACGCTATAACTATAAAAATTTAAAGGCGGCTAACAACCTGCCTGAATACATGGCCAGAAACGTTATACCAGCTTCGTATATACGTTCAGAAATTGTCGATAGTATCACTATCGAACGAAAACAATCGATAGTTTTATTTTTAGCTAACTATCGATTGTTTTCGTTCGATAGCGATACTATCGGCAATAATAAAACTATCGATTGTTTTGCAGCTCTAGTGAGACGTGGGCAACAGCGGTTTGTTTGCCTTCACAATTTTCATAAAGTGGTAGAAAGGGTAGTTTTTAAACAACAATTAAAACTAAATAAAGATTCTTCAGAAGTTAATATGTATCAGAGCGAAGATATAATGATTAATTATATAATGATTATATAATGATTAGAGAGAAGTCAAATATAATTAATAAATTATATTAATTTTACATTAAGCCCAGTTTTTGACTTCGTATTTAATACCAAGGCAGCTTTATAATAGGTAGTGGCAGAATAAATACAACACCAAGAAACATCAACATGTATTATGTTGGCAGAATTTATAAACAGTTGTCAAAATGTTGTTTGAAAAAGCAAGAAAGTCTATGTGTTTTTGACAAATTTACGCAAAGGAAACGAAAGACAGCTGTGCTTATACCTCCACCGTATTAAGCTGCCTTGTTTAATATAAAATTAGTTAATTTTCATTAATTTCATTTTAATTCAGGTTTTAATTACTTGGGGTCTCCACGCGCAATAAACTTGGAAATAATTATGTTCTCATCTTTCATATTCTTGATTTGGTAACTTTACACTTTCACGTTTCATCTCGTGAGTTGATCTCCAATATCGTGCAATTTAACGCCACTAGAGTGTTTTCGTTGTGGTTATGTGAAGACGATAGCCTATGCCGATAAGTCTGAAACGATTGACCACTTGGAGGACAATATTCGTCGCGTTATTGCCGATACACGGCCACAAATGTTGGAAAAAGTAATCGAAAATTGAATTTCCAGATTCGACGACATTCGAGCCTGCCGTGGCAGTTATACATAAATTACAACTAGGCAAATAATGCCCATAAAAAACGCAAAATGTTTGTACAAATGAAAATTTTTCGCTTTTTTGAGAAACTGTTTGTGTAGTTTATTTGGGCGTTGACACTTTGCTAGTTAAAAACGAAAAAATTTAGAATTTTACTTTGTACAGGGTGGCGCAGAACTACCTTTATGGTTTGAATGCTGAATAACGTTTTTTAGTTTACCTATATTTTTTATTTCAGATCTTTGTGAAGGAGACTTATGCAAATAGCACATGATATGCTTTTAACAATGTAGATGTAATTTTTCTCAATGTAAAATGCATACATGTCGGCTGTTACCTCAAAAACTATGCTTCTGTAAAAAACATGAGCAAAATCATCTGACAAAATTTCAAATAGTGAGTCTAAGTTCAGACAGAACGATTTTAATTGCCGATGTTTTTGGCAATTTTCTTTTGGAATTGCTTTCTTGTCCACACACAAAAACTTTTTTCGGCAATTCTTTAGCAATTCTCTACCTTTTGTTTCATGCAATTTACATTGTATATGCGCATACACATACACACATGAGAGAATAGTAAGGAATTGCTGAGAATTGCCGAGTACCGGCAATTCTTTTTCCCTTCTTATTCCCCTCACCGAAAGTATCTATAAAGTCAAGAATTGCCCAACTAAAGTTGCTGTGTGTGACCATACACTGAACAATTGCGAACAATTCAGAGGCGGCTGACTTTGGGCGGTATAAGTAGTCGGCTTGAGGAAATTTTAACGCATTAATATTTTAATAAGTATGTTTTAAATAATTATTTTCCATAATAATAAAAAGCATAGACAATGTCGGACGTAAAAATACATGTACATATGTATGTTTGTGAAACATGAAAAAATACATGAAGAATTACATATTAAAAAAACAGACGTAAAAGTCCATAAACATCAACAAGAAGATGTTCGGTACAACTAGCGCTATCGCGGAGGTCCGTTCATAGGATTTGTGACACATTGCACATGTTCCCGTATAAGGTTCAGCTTGTTCAAGAATTGAAGCCGATAGACTACGAACAGCGTGTTAATTATGCCATTTCATTCCGACCATAAAGGTAGTTCTGCACTACCCTATAGAAGCCCCGATTTCAGCAAAGATCATCGAATTAGTGGCTCTTTATACTCTACTGAATATGTCGTCGGTTTTAGCTGCTACTAATTCAACCGAATGTATGTTTCTGGCCACCACTGATTAAATGTATAAAGCAATACATATGTACTCGAGCTCAATAACGAAATCAACTGGTAGCCGAATGGCAGCGTATTAGGTCCTTTATTATATTTTCTTTTTTTTTATGGGATTAAAAGAAACCATAATAGTTTTTGGCGAAAATAAATATAAAAAATATATTTTTGAGTTGCAACGTTTTTAAGAAAATTAATAAAATAATTACCTATGTACATATGTATTTATATAAAATGATTTAATTACAAAATGAAAGAAGAAATCGGAAATAAAACATTTACGGGTATGTATGTATGTACTTATACAATCGCAACAATAATAAAAACAAAACCATCAACAAATTGTTACTTCCGAGATACTGGTATCAACATGCGATGCGATCAATTGATGCTGAACGTACAAACGTATTGGCTTTCTTTCAACTCCAGCAACATTTAAGATATTATTGTAAGAAGTAATAAAAAAAATTTGTTTTTTTGGCTTATTAAATCTTTAGTTCACAAGTATCCATTCGTTTATGAAATATAATCACCACATTAAATGCGGAAAACACCCGATAATTGTTCCGTTTTTTTTTTTAGTATTGTCTCGTTACTCTTATTGAGTTTTTCTTTATTTTCGTTTTCATTTCCCGAATAACAAAATAACATAAAACTACGTTGCTGTTGTTTTCTATTTTAACCACAACTTTAGCAGGCTCAACTGCTGACAGCAGGCAGGCACCCAGTCAATTATTGCACAGAAATAAAGAAAAAGTTACTTAAAAGAATCAAATTAATTCGTTTAAACAAACGGAGTGAAAGAATTTTTATTTCATAACATTAGCTTATACTTTATACATTGACTTTGATGCAGCGGAGGACAAAATTTCAATTTCCGTGCAAGCATTTGCTCATAGGTGCTCTGCTACGATTGAAAATTGACTGTTACTGTTAAAAACAGACTTAAAAGACTGGATAACTATCCATGTAACCAGATCCAAAATGAGCGCTGACAGTTCAGATACACGTTCCACGGCAAAAACGCGCACCGATTATGAAAAAACGGTTCCGAACTAGTTTGCAAACAGGTTTCGAGTTTTTTGAGACTTCCCAAAATCGGCTTCAAGAATCGCCAAAATCCCCTCACTTTCCTGGAACAATCACGGAATATGCACGCAATATGACAACTTGAATTTTCGTACTAAAGCAGCAACACTTTTCTATTTCGGAATATCAAGTTCTTCAGAAGTATGTGTGACCGAAGAGATGCTTATCTGCGTCCATGACCATATTTTCAATCAAACAAAACCTTTTTCACCGCAAAACCAAAATGAATGCTTGACCATTAAGTGTAAAATTTTGAAAGCATTAAAAATATTTGCACGAAGCTGACAGTAACGGTAGACACCGTCCATCATGGTAATAGGATGTGCCAAAAGTCCTTAATCGGTGTAGACATGCTGTCAACTTCGGAATTTCATTTCTGATGGCTCGTCAATCGTTAATTGGAGTTTTGGGGTTTCTTTTGCCATTTTTTATATTTTTGTTTTCTTAAGATATTTTTCAGTTTATAAATGCAAGTACAAAATAATTAAAATTTATGCCGGCTTGAAATTCAATAGATAATTTTTCGATAAACTTTCGTTTACCCATACATATGCAGTGCATTGTACTGGAACTAGAAAAATAGGTTATGAGAGTGCTTGATGGCTTGCACTAGAACAAATAAGCATGTGAAAACAAAATCAAACATTTTTGATTTTCCATCAAGCATCGTCGATAGTACACATACTAACAAATTTTTACGTATACTATTACCATGCTTGTTAAAGGCCTTGTTACACTATAAAGCATGTGTGCTGAAAAAGTACTAAAAAGGCAATCGAGTGACAAAGTTTTTGACAAATCATGCGATTTGAAAATTTTTATGAAACTTTTCAAAACATTACGGTTTCTGTGCTATCAGTGTGGTATATATTGTGAAAAATATGAGAATATTGTTGGTGCCTGGAGAAAAAAAAAAATTGTTTTGTTTTGTTATTGAACAATAAATAACAAAAAAAAAAAAGAAAAAATTAAGTAATGTAAAATTATTATGTTAATAAAAGTTTTTAATTATTTTATTGCGTATATAAATTATTGCAATTATACTTGTATAATAGTGTGGCCTACAACGCCATTTTGAAGCGATTTTTTCAAGTCGGTCAGACTTTTGAAACAGTTTCCTGTGAATGAATCGTACGATTGTGTAGGATAGTGAATCAAGGCCTCAAGCATTTTGATCGTGTCTATCCCCCTTTAGTTTGTACGACACCGACGATGCTTGATTCCAACTCAAAAATATATGATTTTTGTCCAGTGCTATCGGTGTCATGCAAACCAGAGACTATACGACTAGTTGTACAACACGACGTTTTTGGTTATTAGACTGTAAAGAGTGTGGAGTCGTCGTATGAAGTTGTGTCTCGGTTGTACGAAAGATTAAAAAGCTTCGATTTTTTGGGTAGTTGTATCCACTGGTTGCAAAATTTAGGAGCATGTTGTACAACCTTATTTTGATTTGCTATTATTTTATATATATGCAATTGTTGCGTCTACGGTAATTTGTACTCAACAAAATTTTTTAAGAAGAAATTGTGAATTAATGTTGCACAAAACACACAACTAGGCAAGCTAACGTGTTGTAGCGACGGTCACATAGTCTATGACATGGGTCACAACACAAACAAATTTTATAAGAAAAAATATCACAAACATTGATCCACTTAAAACTTTTAAAATTTATGAAATTCAATTTTAGTGATCCAGTTCATTTAAGAGTCTGTCGTTTTAAGCAGGCACGTAAAAAATGAAAACAACTTGCCATTAGACCGGCACAATTTTCAAAACTCCTGTATGTGTGTTTTGTGATGAAATAACATGAAAAACCTGGCAATATCATTTAGGCCAAAAGAAGAAATGAGCTAACAAAATTATAATAACAATAAAAACAATATGTAAGTCGGTCTTAAAATACTACACATTAAGCTGGCAGACACTTCTCTTTCTTTTGCAAGGAGTTCCATTAAAACACCGGCCAATATTTCTCTTTCTTTCGTAACTATTTTGTTTTTTACAACTTTTTTCCTCTTTTTTTGTTATTGTTGGTGTTATGGTAGTTCGGAATTGATTCAGTCCAGGGGTTTTATATGCTTCGCTCTAAACATTAAAATCATCAGTTGATTATTTGGCATTTAAACGTAAACAACACACAAAAAATAATCTTCAAACAAACACGGACTGTTTTCAAATAAATAAAATTATATTACAAAAATAAATACATACAGCTATATAAAATATTATAAAAAAAAATTAAATCAAGTGCTTAAGTGAATTTCTTCCAATTAATTAAATTACAGTAAAATTAAATATTTCAATTGTTGACAAAAGCAATCAAAGCTCCTGATAATAAAAATGTTTGCTAAAACGAACAAAATCATCTTCAATAGTGCCTTTTGTTTATTGTTATTAACAATTTGCAATGCGAAGAAAGAACAACAGCAGCAACAAAGAAATCAACAAGGTAAAATTGTAAATAAATTGTTGAATAATATAGATTGGAAAGATTAATAAACAAACAAACAAAAAAAAAAAAAAAACATATACAACCATAGATGCCAGATAAATCTGGTTTAACATCGTCAAATGCGGCGGAAAATATCTTCAATATGATTATCACAAATCGTTAAAAAATCGCCATCTAGTAAAATTAGTTTCTTTGGAATAAAATATATATTTCAATGGGGTAAAGTATAGCCAGAGCTGGACAAAATACACACCTTATGTATTTCAAATACAAGATAAAAAATACTTTTCAGCTGTGTTTTTCAAATACAAGATACAAAATACTTTTAAGTTATGTATTTTAAATACAAAATACTATGATATAAAAAATACAAGGTAGTTGCATTCTCTTTTTATTATTTTTAAAAAGGATTTTTGAAGTTTATTATTAGAGCGAAATATAAAAAGGCGTTGCCATACTGTGAAATAAGAAAGTGTGCTCCTAGAATTGATTTTTGCCGAAATTTGTAATTGTATTGTGCATACTAGAAAAAATAATAACCTGATATAAGCGGATATATGTGGTCGTGTTGTAAGCTATATTAAAATATTAAGCCTATATACTATTAAAGTATCGAAAAAAACTTTTTGGTAATAAAATGAAATAGATAACTAAATTGAAACGTTAGTTTTTACATTTCATTTTCCAAAACTTATAACCACCCTTTCAAGTATGTTTTACGTTCTTCAATATATTCATTAGTGGATTTTTCATTTGTACAATTTTCATTTATCCTACTGAAATTGCTTACTAAAGATCGTTACACAGAAAAAATTATTTTTTTATTTCAAACACAAAATTGTTTGCACCAGTATTTTTTTTTTATTTAGATCCTACAAAGAAAATTGTAAATACAAATGAAAAAATTTGTAAGCATTTCTTAGAAAAAAAACTCCGATTTTTTAAATTAAAATATTAGGTTATTAGTCAAAATGTTAGCCGAATATGTAAACAAAATTAAAAAACAAAAATTAACAGAATTAAATAAAATGTTCGCTGAACTTCCACCTTTTGACAAAGAAATAATTTATCGATTTAATAAAAGTTTTAACTGAAATTTTGTTCATACCCGATCAAAAAAAGTAATTGAGTTAAACAAATAGTTATTTGAAAGAAATATTACAACCAATTAAAAAATTATTTCAAAGAATTAAGTTTTCAGAAATTTTTTTTTGTGGGAACATTTTTTTTTAATAAAACAATAAATATTTGCAGTGTTAAAAATAAAATATTTTTGATACCAATACAAAATTATAAACAGCTTGTCTTTTATGTTTCCCAGCTATCTAACTGTCGACATTTCATAGGAGCTACCCTAATCATCAGTAGACTGGAAATTTTTGAAAGATATTCTCAAACATTCAACTTTATATCCCAACAATCTAAATAAATTGCTGAGAATTTAAAAAGAGAAATGCTCTAATAATACCTATCAAAACACAAAAAACAAGCTTTTCTGTTTATAAACGTCTTATTACGTCTTATTTACGTGCATATTTATTTTACTACTATTTTTTTTTTTTTGCTATACCATAAATATTACTTTCATTTCCTATATATAAATTAATTTCAAAACGAAGTATGTAGTTGTAGAAACAGAGTGGCTTGAAAGTTAGTGTATGGTCACACACAGCAACTTTAGTTGGGCAATTCTTGACTTTATAGAAGCTTTCGGTGAGGGGAATAAGAAGGGAAAAAGAATTGCCGGTACCCGGCAATTCTCAGCAATTCCTTACTTTTCTCTCATGTGTGTATGTGTATGTGCATATACAATGTTATTGCATAAAGCAAAAGGTAGAGAATTGCTCAAGAATTGCCGAAAAAAGTTTTTGTGTGTGGACAAGAAAGCAATTCCAAAAGAAAATTGCTAATAAGTTCGGCAATTAAAATCGTTCTGTGTAACCACACACTTATGAAAAAAAATGTGAATTACAAAAACTGTCAAAAAGAGACGTTAAGTCGTCAAATTGACGATAAATCGTCAAATATGGCAACCCTGGAAACAACACATGTCATCGTACATACATACATGCATACATACATACATATATACACATACGTAAATGTGTATGTGCAATGTTATAAAATGCCGGGTCTACAGTTTAGGTTCTTGCAATGACATTGACTCGGTTGAGTAAACTTGAATGTAACCCCAAATCAAAGAGAATACGAAAAACTAAATAAAGAACCGGTTCAAAAACTACGATATGAATGAGTTAATGAAATTTGTTCTGTGTAAAAGAGAAGTGAAAACAAATGAAACTTATTAAACTGAACAAAATTATTGTAAAATATGTAATTTTTAACATTTTTTTTGCAAACGTATTATAGCTGACATGTGCTTCTTTCAGAAATTAATGGCCGTATTTATAAAAAATATTTTATATTCATTAAAGTTTTATTTGAGAAACTTTGAATAGAAACTTGTCAAATATACGTAAACTTGTAATACAAAAATATATATATTTCTTTATGAATGTTGACTTAAGTCTTAACGCGTTATACGGATAATAATTATCTGGTTATATGGATTAGCTTTTTAAACTATTTATTTTATATTTATTTAAATGTCTTGATTTAAATTTTCAATATAGGTATTAATAATAATAACTATCGAAATTATTTCGGGAAGGTGAAAAGTATACATAATTTATGCGGAGTTTCACATTGCATTTGAATATATATAAACAAAAATAATATTTTTAATTAAATAACCAATTTTGTATATCTCTAATTAAAATGTACAGGTTGCTCTCTATTGCAATGCGAAAGAAAACTGGTTCGTCATTGAAGAATTGGTACCCTGTATTGCGTTTTCGTATTTTCCTTTCGCATTTAATTTTTCCCCTTCGCAAATTTTATTTTATCATTCTTCGCTATTGTTTGTTTTCAGGTACCAGTGTTGCTTCATTTTCAAACTATTTCGCGAAAGAATTTGCGCAAACCGCACAGAGTACCAAATTATACTTTTATCGCATTTACTTTTCGCATCGAACTTACTTTCGCATCGCAATAGAGAGTAACGACCCAGAGTTGTTGTCAAAGCAAACTTTGAAAAGACCACAATTCGAATTAAAGTGAATAATGTATTTTACATTTAAAAAATTTAATGAGACAAATTTTTTCTTTATTTCAGAAATTTGGGAACAGGATCTAACAGATACTTTTAAAATAGAAGGCTCCGATCAGGGCATACAGAAAGTCAATCTGAAATGCGGCTCCGACTCAATGCATGTCATGCTGGAAACAGAAAAACCGTTTCAGGGCGTCATGTATACGAGGGGCAGTTTCTACAAACAAACAGCCCCCTGTTTTGTCAAACCTTCAACAAATAGTGCCAAACAGTTGGAAATGAATTTCAGTTTGACTCAGTGTCAAACCCAAAAAGAAGGTGAACTCTACTCAAACATTGTGGTCATACAAAATGATCCAGAACTAATAACGCCCGGAGACTCCGCATTTTCTTTGGAGTGTGATTTTAGACAGCCGCGCAGCGTTGATGTGGAAGCAAGCTTTCAAGCCAAAGACAGGTAAGAAAAGAAGTTTTAACATTAATTTGTAATGCTATTGTTGTAAATATAAAATTAATAAATTAGACAACCGCAAAAGCTGCGAGGAGCAAACCGACAACGCCAATAAAACTAAAAAGCTCAACTACTTATATTTAAGCACAAAAAATGCTTTGTTGTATTTAAATCGAAATGAATTTAAACTGTAAATATAAAAAAAGGTATTTCCAAATAAAAATTTTCCCAAGTAAAATGATTTTCAAGCTCTCTTATGTATGTGGATATGCATAGTATAGTTATTACCCATTTTCAAAACACAAAAAAGCTTAATAGATAATTTAATGAGCATGCTTAAAAAATCCTTACTAACATTTATTTTAATAAATTTTTTTAACTTAAATTACAGAAGAGTTGTTGCTTCCAAAATCTCTCTAACAAGTCCAGATCCTTCAATGGGATCTCAAACCACAACAACACTACTACACTCATACGCCAGTAGCACAACTGACACAGTCACGTATATACCCAAATCCAAATCACACAAGCCAAAAAACACTCAAACAAAAATAAACAGAGAATTTAAAAATGCAGATTTTCCTGATCATTATGATTTTGACGGCAGTGATGATGACAAAATTATACACCTGGGAACAGTTGAAGATGTGACACACAAGTACACTAAAAAGATGGAACTTTAAATTTTGCACTTTATTAACAGGTCTTGGAAATAGTTTTGCGATAAAAATTGAACATTTTCCACGTATCACCCCCTCCATAATACACAGCACACAAAACACAACATATAATATAAATGCCTAGGAACTCAGGTGAGAGGTATCTATGATAAATACATAAGTATATACTTTTTTACATAAATAAAACATCGTCTGACAAAAAATTAAATTTAACCTAAAAAAAAACTGCATTTTATTTATTTATTTATTTTTGCATAAACAGCCAAATAAACTACACAAACTGCTTGGCAAATACACCAAAATTTTACATTTGTAGAAACATTTTGCGTTGTTTAAGGAGGTGTTTGTACAAATGTTTGACACATATTTGCCAGAAACATGTTGAAGTTTGTCAAACCGCTTGTGTTGTTTACTGCTAAGTTATGGCTTTTCAACTTCACTCAACAGAGTTTCAAGAAATAGAAATTTTTACAGAGAAGTTAAAAGAGAGATATGTAGGAGAGGAGATTGATATTGAAGCTATCTAGCGCTACATGGCAGCACAAACACAACTTTTTTTTTTAATTGCGATCTGTCAAACATCAGCTGTTAAAATTTCACCTAGTTTATTTCTTGTAGTCGTTTGAAGAAAGCAACTTTTGTGTTTCTTGAAAAATGGAAACAAGTGATAAAAGAAAAGCTCGATAAACATTACGATGAGTGTGCTCCGTCAACTTACATGGTAAAATATTGGATTGCTGAATTTATACGCGGTCGAACAAGCACTATTGTTGCAGGAAGGTCAAAAGAAGTGATTACTGAAGAAAATCCTCGATATCGTTATGAATCATCGCCGAGTCAAGTTACGTGGGATTGTCGAAATGGTAAACATATCATATGAACGCGTGTTCAACATGAACATTTGCATATGAAAGGGCTATCGCCAAGGTGGGTGCCGCGTTTGCTCAGTGGCGAACAAAAATGAGTTCGGCAGACCACTTCACAGTGGTATTCGGACATGATAAAGCGCAATCCTGTTGATTTTTGGTGTCGATTAATAGCTGTTGGTGAAACGTGGGTCCACACTGAAATGATTTGTATACGAGTTGATTCAAATGAACTTTGTTTCTTTGTTATTGTTTAGCTTTCGAATAGTTGATTGCCTAACTACTTGCCCAAACTAGCCCGATGAAAAAGTATGGGCAGTTTCGTGCAAGAAGAGGAAGCATTATATTCTCTCAAAAGGGCTCTCATTTGCCCAATTTTAAAGTACGGGAACGCTTTTCGTGCAAATTGGGATCCCGCGGGATCCCAAAGTAGAGTAATGAAACACACCTGTTATCTCCACATTACTCGGAAGTAGAATGTAGGACATTGCACATTTTTAGCTAGTTATATGTGCAACTTATTTTGAAAAGAACGTGATACCCTTCAAAAGTACATACATTTTTTAGAAAAGACCGCTGTATGTAGCATAGATGTAACATTTTTATCAAGAAGGGAAGAGCGTATATTATAGCGTAACCGTGCTACTCGTGATGTGTACATACATATATACTTAAAATATTATTATTGAATATCTATTATACATAATACATTTAAATAAGATGAATTTATGTCACACGGTGTTATTATTTAAAATAAAAACATAATATACATACATACATACATTTATTCATGTTGCAGAAAATTTAGTTTATAACTAAATTAAAGTTTGAAAAGTAATTTTAAATTATTCTTGAAAAAGAAACAAAATGAATTTGCAAACTATAGACGGATATAAATGTTTAATTTATATTATGAAATATCAAAAACGGTTACCAAGTGGTTCTAATCAAGGCTGCTTTATACAGGTAGTGGCAGAATTACAATAAATACAACACCAACAAACATCAACATGTATTTTGTTGGTAGAATTTACGAATAGTTGTCAAAATTTTGACTACCTGTATAAAGCTGCCTTGGTTCTAATATACTGTTCCTAAGCAAGAAAATGCAGAGGTCGACAATTCGGAGGTATTTTACAGTTTAAAAATTACTTTAAAATATTTTTATTTGTTTTGATTCCGTATGTATATAAATTTAAATTTTCTGCATGAAATATCTGCTTTGAATACACATACTCTTACATACATAAATATTTACTTATATATATATATATATATATATACAAATATATTTTTGGTTTTTTTATTTACTAATTAATACGATTTTAATTCTCTACAGGATCGCTACAACTACAATTTCAACACCTGCTAAATCGAAATCATAAAATCCAGCGTAATACATAACTTCAATTTTTTAAGTGTTTTATGAAAAATATTGTTCTGTTAAATTCTGTGTATTATTTCTAATCCTGTGATATCTTTTAAGTTTCAAAAGGAAATAAAACAAATGAAAAAATAAAAAAAAAATAAAATGTTTTATTTTAGTCCTAGCAAGGCGAATTCATAAAGCTATGTACACACGGTTGTCAGATGTTACAATATTGTAAGATCTGGCAACATGCTGACAAAGTAGTGACAATGAAAAACTGTCCCACAGAAGTAAATTGTGTGTTCAGACGATCGTAAGAAAATCTTACAATTTCATTGTCAGACTATGGTCTGACAAATAATTCATCTGACAACAAAAATTGTCAGTTCACACAATTGTCAGATTGTTAGATGAAAAAAGTTGCCAGACATGTTGTAAGGCATTGCCACTTATGTATATCAACAACCGTCTGTTTGGCAGTGTTGCCCATCAAACTTTTTTCTGACAATGATGCCATTGTCAGGTGCACTAAATTTGACAATTAAAACTGAGCTTACAATACCAGCCAATTATCTGGCAATGCCGACGAAGAGTGTTCTCACGATTGGCAGATGCCTTGCAACATTGTCGTCTTACGATTGATTGACAATGGTTTTTCTGACAACGTTGTAAGTTAAAAATTGGCAGTTCATACGATTGTAACACATTTTCAGACAATTTTACTGGCAATATTGTAAGATCTAACAACTGTGTGTACGTAGCTTAACAGTTGAAATTGACAGCGCAGCTGATAACTTTTTTTTTTTAAATTTTAATCTGTAATAATTAAAAGAAAATTGAAAAAAGATTTTTAAAACAATTTTTTTAATTATGTATTGTATCTTGAGCGTCAGGTATCGTCCAGAATCCTCCCCAATCTGGCTGGCTATTTTCAACTTTCCAAGCTCTATGATCCGATACTTTAATTTTCACGAAATAATTAAAAGTTTCACGTAACAATTAAACCATTTTTTTTAATTCCTTTTTGTGTTTATATTTTTCCCTTGACATTTGAAAAAGATTTATTTTTTGTAGTATTTTATGAATTCGCCTAAATGTACATAATGTCATAAATGTCAGCCTTAGTCGCATCGACTACGATCTAAAAAACTATTAAAAACTTCATAAGCAAAAATAGGTAACAAAATCATTATTTATATTTGGTTATTTTTTAATTAATATTAAACGAAATAAATTTTTTAATCTAAAGAAGAAGGAAAAAATAATTTATGTACATACATGTTTTAAAATAACCCAGCTAGCATACATTGTTTGTTAGACGATTATGTTCAATATACAAGCCTCAAAAGAATCTTCTGACGATTATCTGACGAGTAACAATAAAAAAAACACCAGTTTTTTACTCGTATTTTTGTTTTACACGTTTTCTGACACGCCAGTCATAAATCCTTGGAATGTTTGTTAGACGAGTAAAAATGTTTTGTTTTTATTTATTTATAGTTTTAATTGATTTTTATTTTCTAGATAAACAGCGTACAATAGTTATTTCTTTATTTTTTAACAATCTTTTAAATATAAAAAGTACGTGTTGTGATTATGCTGGTAAGTCAATGCGAATTATATGTATGAAAATATAGAATAAGCTTTGTTATGTTCCCTGCATGAATCATACAAGGATTACATGGCTGATTTCTTGACGAGTCTTAGACGATTCTCTATACAGTTAACATAAGAGTCTCTTGCTGAGTCGTGTAAGAGTCTCATATAAGAATCAGTTTTTATAACAGTTTCTCCCGTGCGAGGGATCGTCTGTGATTAAAAAATTAGCTCGTCGTAACAAGCTTAATATATTTGTTTAATTATTAATGCCTACTGGTAAAAATACTGTGGGAATCTAATATATCAAATAGTTCGTTCGATCATTTAAAATCCACAAACTAACTCTAACAACTCACCTATTCCGCAGCACAACGATGTTCATTGCCATGCTATTCACCTCGGCCGTAGGCTAACATACAAGTCTCATATTGATACAAAAGTCACTCAGTTGAAACTAAAAGCAGAGCAGAAATTTTACCTTGAATTTGGATTGCAAACTTTTATTATAGAACACAATTCTAAAGCTTATATGGTGCTACAGAATTCAATTATGGGGCACCGCTTTAACGTTTAACATTGAAAAAATTCAAAGGTGACAAAACCAAATTCTTGTAACGATTACTGGAGCTCCATTGTATGTAAAAAAAAACTCATGAATTAATAACGATCTGAGTGTTCCGCTGGTAGTTTTGTGCAATTTTGCCTAACTAACTTTAGAAATTTAGTGAATACCGCAATTTCATGTACTTCAGAGGTCTATATAATTTTTTTCATGATTAAAAGGTTTTTGCTGTTTGACCTTTAGTAAATAAAAAACATGTTGTTTTACTTTTACCCGACGTTTCGTAGATTTTTTTGTCTACGTTTTCAAAGGAGCGTGTTACTAATAAAGTGAAAATTAATGTTGTTATATTTGTATTTTATAATAAAATTATTTCTCTAAGAGTAAGTATGCAAATATAATACTAAAAAAACACAACGTTAATTTATTACAACTCTTTAATTGAGTTTATTTTGTAAAAGTCAAACAGCAAAAATGTTTTAAGTAATCATATACAAATACAAAAAATATTTTTTTTTCCAATTTGGAAGACTGGACTAGGCTATAAAATTTGTCTATGCCTTATCAAAGCCTTTATATTACAAAATATACAAACATCTTCGCATATCCTAAAAGCCCTATTTAATAGCTATCAAATGATAGGAGGTATCATTGTCATATTGTCGAAATATCTTGAGTAATGTAATGAAACTTCACAATTTCATGCAGGTACATGTATGTTATATTAAAACACTCAGAGGTCCTTAACTCGGAAACTATGCGTTTCCGCCAACTTTTTCACTTAACATTTTCATCTTATTTTTCAATTTTCTACCCCTTCATAAGTACGTATATTTTTTCAATTTGGAGGACTTTAGGTAAACTGGACTTGAGCATCTCTTAAATTGAAGCTTTGTGCGTAGACTAGATTTATTCCAAAAACCATTAGTTAAGTACTTACATCCATGCGTATGTAGTAATGACATGCTTTAGAGCAATTTGGATAGTAAGCTACATATAAACATACATCACATTAATAAATCTTATGCACCACCAAAAGAATTGAACGGTATTCCGCTTATATACATATATTCATACATACATATGTACATGTGTTGCTGAAATTATTCGGAAAATGTATTCCAAATACTTACCAATGCTTGTATTTGTGTTGAAATGCATATCGTTTTAATTTTTGCAATTTTAATGATGATTAAATCACACTTGTTAGCAAATTACATTGTATGTAAAAGAGCATCGATGCAATATTCTTTACATACGAGTATTAAGTACCACAAGCACGCAGTCTTTCCCAATTAAAATATCAATTGAACTACACCTTACATATGTACATAAGTACATATACAAAAAACACTGAAATGCCACGCACTTACCTTCATACATTTATACAAATTTGAAAAATAGTTGAACTTGCAAGTAGGTACTTCTTCATTTCTAATGGGTTGCATACCTAAAAGGAGTTTATTGACATAACAAAAATTTATTTAATAGCAGCTCAAAATAAGATAAAAAAAAACCGTATACAATATGGATAGTAATTAAAATTATTTCCGTTATTTTCGTTTAACTAAATTAATTCGTCTTAAAAAGCTTCCGTTATACAAACAATTGTAAACAACTCTGACCCTGACTGCCGAAGTACAAATTTTAAATCTGGGATGGAAAATTCATTACACATGAGAATATTTAATCATACAAAACTGAATTTGGCGACTCTATAGGATATGGTTTTAATTTAGTTTAAAGTTGTCAGAAAAATATACTGCTTCGTCCAAAACAGGCTTCGAAGTGAGAAATGAGACTATTCAGTCTCGAATAGGCATGGTGTTATCGTTCGCGATGTCTCAGGGCTCTGTTTTGTAACATGAAGATTCTATTTGTTAGAGCAGCAAAAGTGCGCTACTTTCATGCTATTTTCCTATTTATTTTGTTGCCTGATCACATTGTATCATAGTTGTTTTTAATAAGAAGTCGTTCAACCACGAAAAAATTAAGTTATCTACAAGCAACTTGTGTTGAATAAGACGGAATCACTTTAAATCTGCGCAATTGGAAGCCATAAAAATATTTTATTGCTTCCAAGAACCTTAAGATGTCTTGTCCCAAGATTTTCAAGACTTCCTTACTATTTATAGCACCTAAATCCGACCGAAAATGGAATACAACTCTCATGTTTGGGCCGGTGCCTCAAAGTCTATTTTGGGGTTACTCGACCGTGTACAGGAGAGGGCGAAGAAGCTTATCGGTGACAGTAGGGTATCCAATTCTGACTCACCGGAGCATCGACGCAGTGCGGGGTGCGTTACTGTTCTATCGTTACTACAATGGATTTTGCTCTGACGAGATTAGGGATTTTGTTCCTGAAACTCGCACATTTTTACGTAGCACACGTTCATCGTCCAGAGCTCATCCATTTGTGGTCGATTGCCCGGAGAATCGTACAACCCATTACAGAGAGAATTCGTTTTTCAGCCGCACGCTTCGCCTGTGGAATAAGTTGCCTACAGACGTATTTCCTATTTGTTATAACATTGGAAAGTTCAAGCCAAATGTTCACAAACACTACTCTCTCTTTCCCCCTCCTCATAACCTATTTTCCTAGTTCTGGTACAATGCACTGCATATGTAGGGGTCATTAAAAACTAATAAAATTACAAATGAAATTAGGAAAACAAAAAAAAAAAACAGAGTTCGTGTCTTTCTACTCGTCTTTCTTTTCTATTAAATTTGCCAAGAGATAAGAAAGACATGACTTACAAGTCGTGTCATGGGAGAATAGTCGTGAAAATTTGGCATATGTTATAATAGAGCAACAAAATACTGTTTCTGCCGCAATGGCAATATCGTTCTTCAATTAACATCACATCCGCACACTTCCTGCAAAAAACAATTTAGCCATCTGATCGGCATATTGCAGGCAATCGAATTTACTCCCATTTTGTTTACATCATTTTGCACAGCATCGATTCATCATGTTTTTATTTCATTGTGTTTTTTAATAATGGATTTAGAATATTTTATTTTGTTGAAATTTTGTTTATTCAGCTCTCTTTTTTTCATTAACATAACAGTTTTTTTCGTTTTTTTCCAACAATGACTTAGTTTTAAACTAAAAACAATAAAGAAAAAATGCTTTATAATTTTTTGCCAAAAAAAAAATCACTTAAGTCAAAATAAAAAGCTTAAAAGTCAAAATAAAAACTAATGCTATACCGAAATTCTTGAACGCGAAAGAAGTTTAATATAAATTTCTGTAAATACACGCTACATGAATAAATGGTATATATAAAAGGTAAAATGCATTTCGTTTTACTTTTTTCCCAGTAATTATTTAAAATGAAACTAACAAGTCTTTTATCAGAAAGCAAAGCTTCCTACAACGTGTGAATTTGAAATTATACAAGCATTCGCGATTTTTAAAGTGATAATATAAAACTAGATCTGTTAGTAACACTAAAATACAAATCATCTAATTTTGAGGAAAATTGTTGTAATTTAAATGCAGCAATAAAAATCTTAAATTACTCAATCTCCCTGTTTATTTACACTGGCAGTTAAGAACAAAAATTTTTTTTGTTCATTTGTTTAAAATTAATGCAAGATATTAATCATAAGAAAGCTTTGCTTTTAAATACATATGATTCAAACAATTTTTGTCGAGGAGTCATATGTTCGTTCCATCTTTAATGTAAAACTTAAAAATTAAAAGCAGTGTTATGTTTACATTCACTTATATAAGGAAGTTTTGTGTTTAGTAATTAGTAACCTGCAGTTTTACTACAAAGATTAAAGTAATTTTAATCTTTTTTACGATAAGTAATCGATTTGTAATCGTATCGTTCCTGATCTGACAACCAGGCCATCTGAAAAAGATAATGTGGTTGTAAGTACGAATAACAAATAGTAATTTCAAAAATATATGTAACATACTTTTTGTTTGTGTTGTGCTGCAGCAGCTTCAGCTCTATCTAATACCATTTTTTCTGTTAGAACTCCATCTTCTGAAGCATAAACAGCCGCCTGCCATGACACACCTAATTGGCAAATTTCACGACCAGACATTCCTTCACAGATTTTTGCCAATTTCGAACAGGTTGCACCATAGTCAAATTGCTCTAATTTAAAGCGTCTGGAAAGAAATATATAAAATTAAAAAAAAGGTATACCTTAGTTGCATATTTTCCAATTATATACGTATTTGTGCAATGTTTCGTCAGTAGACGATTTAATTTAATCGTGTAAGCAAATGGTGTAGAAAATAAATCGAGTGTTAGATTTTCTAATCTCTTCACATTTATTTTCTTACGGCCTTATTTATAAAATTTTTTTTCATGTTTATTAAGCTCTTATTACACAAATTTTGTATAAAAATCAGTGTAATAACAGCTTAATAAACATGAAAAGTTTTTTTTTATAAATAAGGCAGTTACAAAATAAAATAAATGCTAGGAATAATTTTTATTATATTAAAAATTAATAAATTATTAAAATTTTTGCAGCTTAAGATCTTTTGTTGTTTTTTTTATAAAAAAAGTAACGTATTTTTTAAATTAAATTTTTGGTTTGTACATTTGTACAACAGGTTATAGTTCAGGTTTTTTCTTTCTTAAGAAAGATTTTTTACAATACAAATCTGCTGTGATCAATAATTTTGATTGAAGAAGACAAGAAAAATAATAATCAAATCAGATTTGATTATTATTTTTCTTTTTAAAATTTAAAATTAAAATTAATTAATTTTTCCTGACGATGCTAACAAACTGTTAGCAATATGTCGAAACAAATAAAAAATAGGTTACTTTTTTTATAAAAAAACAACAAAAGATCTTAAGCTGCAAAAATTTTAATAATTTAACATAAAAGAAGATCAAATAATATTAGGATAAAATTAAAAATTAATATATAAAGAAAATAATTCAAATTTCAGTATATACAGCAAACTTGTATGACGAAATATAATTTAAATTCTTCGAAACATTTAATTTTTTATAGTATCTTGTTAATAGTTCACCAGAAAATCACATACTAATAATAAATGAACCATACTTAAGGCGAGCCTAAAAAGTAACTGGGAGGAGATATGCGCATCGAAATCCGCTGAATAAATGACAAAAAAATTATGGTTGAGATGACCATTTCGGGGACCAGTATACCATTTAAGACCATTGGTCTATCCACCGCCTACGATATCGAATTAACGATCGTATCGAACAACATTACGATACACTTAGATTATGGTAAACGATGCATATCGCATCGTAATTTAAACAAAATGTAATAGATTGAAGATCATGTTTCCTAAAAGATCGAATACAAAACAATTGTTTAACTTTTTTATATTTTTGCAATACAATTCATGCGGTGTCGTATGCTATGATACCAAAATGAAAAAATTCGATAATATTCCTCGATATCGTATGCGGTGATTTGGCCTCAGTTCTTAAGTCGCCAAATAAACTACGCAAACTGCTTACCAAACACACGCTTGCCGCTTATACAACACATGAAAATGTAATTTAATTACACATGCAAATACACATTAATCACTTTTTCTTTATTTTCAATGGGAGTAGCCGGCCATTGCGTTGCGGCAATTTGCTCGCCATATGAAGTTTTTGCAATATACAAGTTGATTTACCCTCTATTTCTTAATATTATTCTGTTTTTTAATCTTTATTTTTTTTTTTATTTCTACAATAAAATTTAACTTTTACGCCATTCTAAACATAATTACAAGAAAACATTTTCCTGATTCACTCCGTGTGCTTCTTCTTCCACCACCTCACTCTGCAAAAATTTCATTGAAAAGTTTTGATTTTCGTGCAAACCTGCTTCAAATATTTGTACAAACTAGCAAACCCCCCCACAAACGAACAAAAATGTTTGCAAGAACCTAAAATTTTGACATGTTTGGCAAGCAATTTGTGTGGTTTATTGGCCCTTATGTTACGTAAAAGCAACTAGAGGAAAAAAAAATGGCTGTATGGCAACTCTGCGTTAAGGCAGAGAATTTATAAAGTTTCATATTTTCATCTCTGACTTGTAAGTGATTTTCAAAACTCAACGACCAAATTAAATTTTAATTACAAATCGCAAATCAACAAATTGGAAAATATTTACGATTTTTTATAAATTCAAGATTGACGACTTACTTGACTCCTTCAGCAGCTGGCTGCAAAACAAATTTATCAAAGTATAATCGTAATAAGCGCTCACGTTCCTCTAGTCCGGGTAAAGAAAATTCCACCAATTCAGCCAAACGGTCATTTATGGCAGAATCAAACTGCTCGGGTGTGTTTGAAGCCAAAACCAACATGAATTTGGAATTTGGTTCAGAAGTTCTATATAAAAAGGCATTCAAAGCAACACGTAATTCTTCTGAGATATGCTCCGATGATCGTTTACGTAAGAAAGCATCAGCTTCATCTACAAAAAGCAAAAGACCACGACGACTGGCTTCCGACCAATCAAAAAGTTTATGGATGGCTGTTACTGCCTCTTTGCCCAAAGGCGCTACATCACCTCCAGTCATAATGGCATAGTCCATGCCGGAATGTTCTGCCAACTTTTTAGCAAACATTGTTTTACCCGTACCAGGAGGGCCATACATTAACACATTGCCGTACATGCCTCTATTGATGCGAGTATTTTTTGTGGCAATTGCTATATCACGTAAGCGTTCTTCTAGCTTTGGATTGAGTACAACACCTTGTAAAGCATCGGCAGGTTTTGATTTAAGCTTTTTTAAGTATTTTATGGGATGACGGACACAATCAAGTAAGGAAAATCTTGACGTTTCACCAACTAAAGCTGGTTTACCAATGCGTGATTCAATATAACGAGATGTTACTCCAGTAGCTCCTTTGGCGGAATACACACCTAACGCTAATAGGGAAAGACCGCCAGCAGCTGTTAAAACTTTGTCCCAATCGGAAAGCATAGTCTGGACGCCCGTTCCAACCACAGAACCAGCCGTTCTAAAAATAGGGTGGAAACAGAATAATTACTATAATCATTAAAAACTTTGCAAAGCCTTTATTTTTTAGCATTTCGTTAGCCTCATGTGGAATTGCTCTAAATAACATAATTGCAACTTTGCTGGAGAAGGAAATCACATATACAAACTTTAATGGTTTAACGAATTTTTTTGCCAAAGTCAGTCCGTTATTTACGAAACAATTTAATTAAATCTCTGTGGCGAGGTATTTGAGTGATAAATATACAATCGCTAAAAAAAACTCAAATTCGTAAAAAATGCGAATGGGGTACTTTCTACGCGAGACCAACGACATATGCTTCTTTCTTTCATTGAAATAAAATCATGCTCACTTTATGCTTTCCAAAACTGTAGTACGTTGTTCCTGTGCTTTTAACCGAATTTGCTCCAAATTTATATCGCGGTTCTCGCGATCAACTTTAGCTTTAACACGCATTTCATGTTCCAAAAGCTTCAAACGATTTTTCTCCTTCATTTCAATTTCATGTTCGATTGTTTGCCGCCGCATAGCTTCTTGGCGAGCCACACTTTCTTCTTGTCTGTCATAAAACATTAATCAGAAACAAAAAATTAAGATCTTAGAAATATTTACTTTCTTAAGTTTTCCTCCTGAACCCGCTGTTGTTGAGCTAATTGATCTTCATAACGTTTACGTGCCAACTGATCTTGATATTGGGCGCGTTGCTGTTGTTGTTTGGTTTCTTCCTACAAAAATGGAAAACGTAATTAAAACAGAAATATACAAGTTCATAATAATAAAGAACATTACGATTAAAGTTTTTCTTCTTTCTTCATGGTCGATACGCTTTTGCTCCACCTTAGCTTGTTCAATATGTGCTTCGTACTCTTTGACCTTTTGTTGGTATTCTTGTTGTCGTGTTACTTCTTGGGCTTTGGATAATTCTAAAGCTTCTCTCGCATGTTCTTAAATAAACAAAAATTTAGACTTATGATTGTTGACTACTATTAAAAGAATTGTTGAATTATGTACGTACAAATGTGTACATGATAATTTTTACACCACATTTCGGTTATGCAATGAAGTATATAAATACTGTCCACTATTTACCTCTTGTTGAAATTTACTTACTTGATCTTTCCAAAGTACGTGCTGCCTCAGCTGCTCGTTCCAATGCTGAAGAATCAAAGCGATAAGCTTCCATGGCCTTACGTTCTGCCTTGGACAATTGAACATCACCGGAACGTTCGCCGGCTGTTTTACCATCAGGATCACTACCATCACTTCCTGCAAATTCTTGAGGTTGTTGAGGTCTATTTCTACCTAGTAACCACGACATATTAAATTTTATAATTTTTTATCAGATTTTTATTTCACAATTAGTATTTTCTAAGATTTTATGCACGGTGCGAAAAAAAACGTGATAAGATGTGTGGTAATGACGATTTGTTTTTGTGAGAAAACAGTGGTGCAAAAATAGTAGTAAAAAAGGTATTAAATATTGAGCCGCTTTTTTGGTTAATTCGGGTTATCAATACACAGTGTATGCCAGCATAGTATTACAAACATACGCGCATTTTTAGTTCATAAACAAATCCGTGAACAAATTAAATAATTTACAGCAAAAATTCTCTTTTGCTTTAATATGCAAGCTATAAGAAATTTAGAATATCAACAATGCAGAATTTGTTATGATTCTACAAGCAACTTACAGCCGCTAACAAGTTCTATAGAACCCAGTCCATTAGTAGCTGATAAAACCTATGCTCAAGTTTTGTTGGAAGTCTGTAATATAAATGTGAGAAATTTTTGGCGTGCATACTTGTGGCTACTAATTTAAAAATGTTTTACTTTAAGGTGATGCATGACAAGCCTATAGGACGTTGGCCGCAATTTATTTGTCATGGCTGTTCACGCAAACTAAAGCTAGCGTACGATTTTATACAGCACACGCTTAAAATAAACAAACTCTTGCAATCAATTGCCGACTTGTTGCAAGTTACATCCGAATCTAATTTTATTGAAAAACCAGCTTTGGATATTCCCCTTGAAATTAAAACTGAAAAAGACGACGACGTGCGATCACCGTCAATCGAAAGAAAGTTTCAATACAGCCCAGTTGAAGTGGATGTTACAAAAGCAGTGCTAGGTTTCCAAACTAACGAACTGTATAATAATATGTAAGTACATATTACAGTGTCTCACAGCTATTGGTTAGGTTAGTTAGGTCGCTGGACTTCTTAGTATTTCTAAGTTCTTCAGCTCACTGGGGTACTTATTTTCCCCTTTGTGTTGGCCTGAAAATATAGGGCGTTACATGCTATTGTACTGGGCATCTACTACAAATAAATGAGTCTAATGCGGTCAGATTGACCGAGGCTAGCCTCATTCAAGCTCCGTTCGCCTAGAAATTTTAGACGGTGGTGCTCACATCCCGGGCATGTTCCGAAGAGATTAAGGATCGTCTTCGCAACTTCTGCAGAAGTCGTTATAAGGTCAGCCCAGTCTGCTGGCATGGTTTCCAAATGGGGTAATGTCCAGGGATGATGTGTTACAGTGATTCTCAATTGAGCTCTAGGTAGGTTTAAGAGCTCCTTTGTGCTCTTAAAGTTAATGTACGGTCAGGTTACTTGAACCATATTGTCTGGACACATTCCGGCGTGGGGAGCCGTTAATGTGAATTAGACAAAAAGGGGCAACCCTAAAGGGACATCGATTTCTTTTGCGGACAACCCTTATCAGCGTACTGGAAAATTCCACACGCTGGAATGTGCCGAAGAGATGGTTCATAGAATCAACACGCTGGAATTTGCTGTTTCTGGAAGAGTTTTCAAACCACTTTACAATTCTCCTTTTTCACTTTACCATTCTCCTTTTTCCAATTATGCAGGGCAATATTACAATATTTGTTATATATAAACTAAACCAGCAACACAACTTTTATATATTCATATTTAGTTTACCTTAAAAGTTAAGTCATATCTGGATCACTTTTAATGTGGAAAAATTTACACTTCGAGCGATATCGTTAGAGGGAAGGGTGAAAATTTATATTTCATATTTCAGTAAAGAAGCAACGCCGCACGCTGAAGTCTACTTTATACTATTTTATTTATTAGGTAATAACTGAGATGGTGTACGATTGCTAGTAGCTTTACTAGCTCTCTTAAATTTTTACATTTACAAAGTACATTTTATTAAATACATATGTGCATCGTTAAAATATTCATCTTGCACTAGTCGATTTGAACTATTTTTTCAAGATATATATACATATATTGATCTATATCACTGATGTCCACTTCATAGCACAATTGTGCTAAACAACTCACACGTATTTGTTATGCTCTTTCATTTAGTCATCGTTGAGTTAGCGATGAAAACACATTCGACGGATGATTATAACTTTTTTTCAGGAATTCATGTCCAACAAACACGAGCATTTCATTTGAAAACAACGAAGCAAAGTAAAAAATTGTGTGTGTTTACATTGTTGTAAGTTTTACAACAAACAAAAGCATACACATTCTTATTTTATTTAATGTTCACTAAGCCAGCGTCGAGTAAACACATATTCTTAGCGGTTCGTTGAATTTTTTTTATTAAAATAAAATGAGATGCGAGAAGTATTTTATGATAAGCAACGCTTTTAATAATGTTCAATGCCTTTTATGTTACAAAACATTTAAGGAAGAAAATGAATATGTTTTAAAAAGACATTTTAATTTATTTCATTATGAAGTTAATAAAATTAATGATAGAGAAAGGGAAGAGCTGTTTAATGAAAAAAAAAGTTCTTTTCTTTCAATATTAAAAACATGGCTTTTTCAAACGGAAAATAAAGTAGATTATTTAATTTTTAAAATATATTATAGGATTTTCTTTTTTACACGTTTAACGTTATGTTTGCTGGGTAGCTCTCGCACCAACACAACTGTATTTTCATTTTTGGACACCGCTGATCTATATTGATCTTTCAGTCGTAAAGCAGCTCTGGGCTGAAGAACAGCCCATCGTAATTATTTCTTAAGTGCGGTCAGGCTTGTTGTTTTTGTTGTTCGGTCTTCGAGAGTTTTACGTCTCACTCGCACTGGTTAACGGTTTTGCCTCAACTGTATTGGAATACAGTTTTTAGAAGTATTTCGTTGTTAACTACGCTGCACTTCCTATGTGAAGACATAGGTCGTTATAGTTAGTCACAGCGACGCTACAAGTGTACTGTTAATACCATCTTGGGCATATGGTCTTTGTCACCCCGCCCATACTGTGCATCCTATACTTTGCAAATTTACTTTGCAACTGTATAATTACTAAATAAATAAATATGTAAATCATTAATCTGTGAACTTTTTTAGTTATATAGATATGTACGATATTAACTATCTAGTTGTGAGTTCGAGTCCAACTTCAGTCAAGAAGAAGGATTATTTTTAATTATAACAATAAATATTTTGAACAATAGATATTTTGATCTTTTCATTTTAGCTCAAGTACAAATAATACATTAAAGGAATATAAAACTAATAAAAAAATTGATGATGAGCAAAATGATAACGAAAGTATTAAGGAAATACTTGTCCCCAGCCCTATTGAATTCGATAGTGATGATGTCATTATTAAGCATGATTTGGAAAAGTTCCATAGAAAAATAATTAGCGACATGGACAGTACAAATCAAAGTGACGATTCAGACATTGAGTTTTTCGATGATAATCTTTTATGCGCACCAGAAGCCAAAATTTCTAACATATCCACAACAGATGTGGTTTGTAAAGAGTGTAATGAAACTTTTGCAAGTACATGGGAATTAAATCGCCATAAAAATATTTGCCACACAACTGAAGAGAATAAAACTCATTGCGCTATTTGTTCCCAAAACTTTGCTCGACCTTATAATTATAGAAGACATATGAAAAATGTACATAAACGTAAAAAGCAGCAGCAAACAAAACAAAACAGGAAAATTATACAACACTTAAACTGTACTCAGAAAATAAATACTAATCAGTTTGAGGATCTTACTTGTAATATATGTAAAAAAAAGTTTCTTAGCCATCAACGATTACTTCGGCATAAACGCTACAGTCATTTACCGGAAGAAGAAAAAATAACATGCAACATTTGCGGGCACAAATTCTCTAGACCAGATAATTATCAATCTCACGTGAAACGCATGCACAAAACGAATGGTATTCCACCCCCAACCGATATTCACTTGATCAGATATAGCTGCAGCAAATGTAATAGTAGCTATTCACGGCGTAGTCTTTTATCTAAGCACGAAAGTGATGTGCATGGTTTTAAATAGGATTCTAATGCAATAACGTAAAAGTCTTATGTAGTTATAATAATTTTATCTATCATGATGTATTTCACCATTTTATATAATTTTTGTTTTAGCCTTGAGAAAATAAAATGTGTGTGAATTAAGTAAAAAAGAAAAAAAAAAGTATTTGTTTTTTAGGTGCGGTTTTACTTCTTGGGTACGTTTCGTGGAAATCAGAGCAAACATAAGTTTCTCTCAAAAAGAGATAAAATTTACTAAAAGTACGGGAATGCAGAAAATCAGATTTCTAGCCCAAAAAAGAATCATGCTATGTTTTGATGAGCCAATAAAGAAGTCATTTAGTTTTACGAAAAAAATAGCATGTTTTTTACACTTTCGGGTTTTGAAGTTAATTTGCAAATAATTTTTTATTTAATATTAATATAATCAAGGTAGCTTTAATAGGTAGTGGCAGAATTACAATAAATACAACAACAAAAAACATCAACATGTAGTTTGTTGGTAGAATTTGCGAACAATTGTCAAAATTTTGTTTGAAAAAGCGGCTACCTTGTTTTTTGTATCACGATTTATTAGTCAAATAAGTGTTTAATAAACATACAATATTTTGTTGAATATGGCTGTAAGTCTTGTAGGGATATAATAAATAAACAAATAAATATATAAATAAACAGAAATATTTTGTACTTTTTTATACTATTACATATATAAACTACCCTACCTTATATAAAATGAAAGTGATTTTAGCTCGAAAAAATTGATCGATTTTAATTTTCTGAAGAAGATTTTTCGGAATTGAAATTGATTTCAATCGAAAATAATTTCTGTGATAGTCATATATATATTTTAATAATTTCATCTGGAGTTTTTACTAATTTGATATACTCACCATTTATAAAAATGTATACAAAGCAAAAACAGCTGTTAGGCTGGTATGCTATTCTTCACAGTATGATATTTTCACTTATGTGCTAAAAACTGTAATGTTGTCTCGCCGATGATACAAAAACAATATAAACAGTGTGCAAGTAAACAAAAATTTGTATATATATAGAGTTTGTTTATAACAGAAAAAATGGATATCGATGAAAAAATAGAAAATCATCAATGTCGTGCTTGTTATAATTCTAAAAAAGGTTTGAGACAACTGAAGACTCTGACAAAGTGTGCTGGTAGTCAAAAATCCTATGCCGAACTTTTTAAAGAGGTCTCTAATATAAATGTGAGTTTCATTAATGATGTGTGTATATACTCTGTTAGGTATGGTTATATGGAAACTGTGCTACTTTTAAAACAGATTGTTGATGACTTATATGGCGACCAAATGCCTCAACTAATATGTGAAAGTTGTGCCCGACGACTAAAAACGGCTCATGCCTTTATCCTTCAAACTCAAAAAGTGAACGAGCGTCTTACATTGCTTGCTCGAAAACTAGAGTCCAATAAGGAACTTAAATGTTTGCAAGAACCACCAGTTGATATTCTACCCACAGGCGATATTAAGTCGGAAAATGTAGAAGATGAAGTGGATTCTTTGGGAGTATTTGAGCCACAATGTTTTGTAGTGTTAAAGGAAGAACCAGATCATAAATTGGCGACAGATGTTGTGAATGAAGATGTTCTCAGCTTACAAAAACATCGAGAAGATTCAATGGAAGTGTGAGTAATTTAGATAAATTTATAAAAATCCAACAATTCTATTTTCTATTTGTATTATTAAAGAAAAACTGATAACACAAAAGACAAAAACGAGGCCAATACAGATACGGAAGAAAATATAGATTTTTTTAACGAGGAGAAGGATCAATCTGAATCAGATCATGCATGGCAAGAGGAAGATGATATACCTCTAAGCGATACTAAAAATAAAAAGAAAAACATTCCGAAATCCAAAAAAATTACGTGCAACCTTGACGACGATATTGCCGTACCTTGTTCAGAATGTAATAAAATATTTAGCAATTCCAAAGCGCTGGCTCGCCATAAACGAAATACGCACATACCAGAAGAACAAAAATGCACCTGTTCTTTATGTGGACGCAGATTTTCCAGATCATGCAATATGTACAAACATATGCGTACATTTCATGGACCCGATTCGGTTCCTTTAATACGAAAACGCTCAACAAAAGAACGTACATTTCAGTGTGAAAAATGTGAAAGAAATTATACAAAGAAAAGTCATTTAAATGTTCATATAAAAGAAAAACATAGTAACAAAGAAAACAACACCGAAAAGGATTCGTTACAAAACTTAGAATTAAATACGGGCGATGTCGACTCTTTAAAGAAGGACAAACAGAAGAAAAGATATGAAGTGCGTTCATTATGTTCAATATGCGGTAGCTCCTTTGCTAGTAGAACGCATTTAGTGGTGCACATGAGACGGCATACAGGTGAGCGACCTTTTAAATGTGATCTTTGTGAACGAGCCTATCCGCGTCTTTCTGAACTTGTGTGCCATCGACGCATACATACCGGAGAAAAACCATTCAAATGCAAAATATGTGATAAAGCCTTCCGTGTGTGGAGTAAAATGAGCAATCATATGCGTTCACACACCGACATTCGACCCTATAAATGTAAACAATGCGAAAGAAGTTTTAAATATTCTAAAGATTTAAATATTCACTTTCGCATACACACTGGCGAACGGCCATACAAATGTAATGTTTGCGGTAGCACTTTTACGCAAAGTAATACGCTGAAAGCTCATCGTTCAAAGTTAGGTCACATGGATGATTCCACCATGATCGTCAAGAATAATTTCGTTTGAAAAAATTAGAACTAAAAGTAAAGCAGTATAAGCTTTTTAAATAAAGTATTAAAAAAGCATGTGTGCTGCATGTTAAAAAAATAGATTATTTAATAAGTGGTAAATAAAGAAATATTTAAACCAAGAGTATATTATGTACATATATAATTTTTTCGCAAAATTATTTTCATAAACGAAGTTTTTCAAGTGCTTTCACTAGACAGCCTTAAACTATTTGTGTAGTATTTTTTGGCTGTAAGAAAAGATGTGTACTCGTAGTATTTTTTGCCAGTTAGAGAATGTAATATGTTTATACCTATTTGTAATACTTTTAGCTTTACATTCTAATATGTGTTACATAAATAAATTCTTTTTTAATGGTCTGAACCAAATTATTTCTCATGAAATTTACTTTTTTCTTTATCTAAATAATATACTATTTTTTTCATTTTTAATTTCATTTGGCATCATGTTGTACAGTCTGAGTCCTTTGTAGAAAACTGTCATCTTCATTGCATTAGTATGTGCCTGTTGTAGTCTGAAGTCATTACCATTTCTCAAATTATATGGCTGCGCCTCTCTCACATATCTTGTTTGGTCCTTTAAGTAATCCAGTGCAATAGCTTTCTTCAATTTTGGAATAAAGTTTATAGTACCATTTTAAAGTGTTGAGCATATAGTTGATTGATGCTAGTCGATTACATTTTAATATTGCACGCATAGGTTTGTTCTGAAGTTTTTGTAGTCTTAAAATTTGTTGGTCGCTGCAGCTAGAGTAAAAAATTGTGAACCTATATTCGAAATGTGGTTTGATAATTGTGTTATACATATTTATTGCTGTGATTATAGAAACTTTATTTCTCAACCGTTCAAAAACCCGATTTATTTTATACCGTTTACATTTTCTATCATAATATTCTTTATTTGGAATATTTTGTTCATGTTCATGTAAATTTCCATTAGCTTAGTTTTACTTTCATTTAATTAAAGTTTATTCATATTTAGCGGTTTTGGTTTATTACACATATTGCTTGTTATATTATCATAGCACTTTTATTGTTTCCGCTTCCATTAAAAATTAGGGCCCCATCAGTTATTTCGCACTTTTCTAATATTTCTATTGTAAAATACAGGGTGGCTGATGAAAGCTGCTACAAAAAAAAAAAAAAAAAAAAAAACGCAACTTATTTTTTGTATAATTAACTTTTTATTGTATTTTATAGATTGATCTTTAAGTTTAACTAAAATTGAAAATTGGGATAATGAAACAAGAATTTGGATAGTGCAACGCTTTCAAACATTAGAGTACGTTGTTTCCGTCGAAAGAGAATATAGGCGCACTATATTGAGGCTCGTGAAGAATTTCGCAAGAAGACTTTATCATGGGGAACCCTCAATTCGGAGACAGGAAACTACTGCTGCTGTAGCTGCTGTCAAACAATCCAATCCTAGAGTCTCGACAAGGTTTAAATGGATGTCAGCAGACAATTTTGCACCAATATTTAAATTTATTTCCATATAAGATTCAATTACAAACCACCTGAACCCTAGAGACTTCCTGATTCGCTTGGAATTTCGTGAGAAGATCACTCAAATGGTGTCAGAGGATGAAATTGCCTTGAACTGCATTTTTATTTTTTTTTTATTTAAACGGCAATGTTAACAAGCAAAATTGTCGAATATGGAGTTGTTCTAACCCACAGATACTCAATAAGATGAAATTACATCCTCTTCGCATCACAGTGTGGTGTGCGGTTTCTTCAAGGTTCATTGCCGGTCCTTACTTTTTCGAAGAAAACGGTCATACTGTTACGATCATTTAGACCGTTATTTAAAGATGTTGAAAGAGTTTTTCTTTCCAGAATTACGACGAAAGAGATCCCTTTTAACTCTGTTTCAACAAGATGGGGCAGCTTGTCACATAGCCATGCCTTTTATGACAGAATTGAGGCAAAAATTTCCCAAGGAGCTGATTTTAAGAAACTCCACATTCCGTTGGCGAGACCTGGTAGTCTCCTGACTTCACTGCACCTGATTATTTTTTTTGTGGGTTTATTGCAAACAAAAAGTTTACAAAAGAAACCCAACAAATTTGGATGATATAAAGCAATCTAACTGAACGGTAATTGAGACAATTCTGCTGCAACACTCCAAGGAGTAATGATAAGATGTCGCGCATGTGCCACCGAGAGTCGAGGACATTTGAATTCAA
The DNA here is from genome assembly GCA_914767995.1 of Thecocarcelia acutangulata. NCBI lineage: Eukaryota > Metazoa > Arthropoda > Insecta > Diptera > Tachinidae > Thecocarcelia > Thecocarcelia acutangulata. The sequence goes on along the minus strand of OU612094.1, from coordinate 28,076,396 downwards.
TTATTTTCAAAACTTCATGAATTACTTTAATAAAAATATATTATTTTTCAAATGAGTTACTAAAAAAATACATAAACCTTACAAAAAGTTATTTGAGTTTCTTAATGTAGCAAAATTGATCAGCCACCCTGTATTATTTAAATATGCTAAAATTCTAAGAAATAGTAAGGATCTTAAATCTGTAGCCACATGTTTATTTATCTGCGCTTTGAATTTATGAAAATCAAGTGGTTTGGTAATAAAGAACTTCTGTTATCGTATAATTTTTGTTCCATTCTTACAGGCACATACATGGGTATGCAAACAAATACGCACAGAATTCTTTCTTTTGGTTATATATAATTTTTTTAATTTTCTCATTTGATATATATTATTAGACATATACTGTATTAATTAATAGGTTTTATAGGAATTTTGTAAATATACATAATAATTTAACTAAAATAATATACGCAAAAATTAATAGTTTTCTGCTGAAGCGTAGTGTTTAACTAAGTGTTTTGTATGCTTAAACTGCATTCCATTTGTGGCATCTAAAATTTCCTTTATGAAACTTTGAGAGTTATGGATGGTAGTTCCACCCAAAATAACACGATATCCAACATTGTTCAATTGATGCACAGCCAACGCTTCTTCATATGTTGTGCCACCCACCATAAATACTACTACTTCTTGTGGTGGTCTACGAAATGGTACAAGTTCTGAGTTTATAGCTGGATAAGTCGGATCTAGTTCACGACCTTTAAACACATCTTCCAAAGTTTCTTTTAACAGTGGTGTATGTTGAGTGAAAACATTTTCTACGCCTTTAAGACCCTTTATCAAATTACGAGTCAATTTAACAGCATCTGTTATGCGCACCAAATTAAAAAGTTCTCCCTGCCGCACATGCGTCCCAGCATACTCTATAAGACTGGGTATTATGTGAGTTTCTCCTCCTCGCATTTTTAGAATTTGCAATAAGCCCGATGTGTCGCAATTTGCATGTCGTTCATAGCGCAAAGCATATAATGACACTAGTTTTAGAGCATCTTCCACGGATACACGCTCGTCAGCTATAAGCTTCTTAATACGTTGTAATTGTTGTGAATGTTCAGCTTTGCATGCTATTTCTTGTTCTAATTCGGACACCTCAAACAAGCTGCGTTTTGTAGTCATTGATGATAATTCGCCCATAATACACAAATGTTTCTGAACAGTGCCGGACATTTTCTTAAACTGGGGATAAGTTTCTATGAAGTTTTTCATATCAGCAATGCTTTCTACCTTCTTTTGATCTTTAGCTTTACGCTGAAACTCCTCCATTAGATTTTTAATGGTTACACCAATTTCACCAAAATTTGCGTACATATTTTTGGCATAAAATTCGTCTTGATCTCCAGACAACACCAATTCCTTAAAATCTTTGGGTACACCCTGCTTGTCTGATAAATCTACACGATTATTTCGTATAGTCAGCAGTTCATGGACCATAGCCTGATAAGTCCATTGGTGAAGTAATGGTGTAACGGGATCGTCTCTACGGTCTAAAATCAATAGCAAAGGTGGCGCCGCTCCATTTTCATGTGTACGAAAGTCAAATAATGATGATTCTTTTGATATTTGTTCGTAAACTTGTTTGGCTAACACCTGTGTGACTGACGATCCAGCTCTAAAACGTATGACGGGATTCAATTTCAATGAGAGCAGTACCGAAACTATACCATGCACGGAACGTGTTAAGGCATCTGGCAACCAGTTCAGCCTCAGCATGCAAGTTGGAATGTTCAGAGAAAATAAATTTGGATTAACTCCCAAATAGTCAGCATATAGCTCTTTAACTTCTCGCACAGATTCACTTTCATCACACTCTGCCAAATATTTGATGTCTGTGCGAGGTATTATGTTACTGAAATCTAAATTTGTTTTTTTGTCATATACCTATAACTTTTAAATAATCTTTCAAATGCAATATTTACATAAAAAGTATGATCCATATTTGGGACTGCGTAACTCCTGGGCTAGTAACTGAATGTTTTGTTTCGTAGGCCTAATAAAAACAATGCATTTTAAATATTTCATTCGCTCATTGGAACGGCCCGAATCAATGCGTTCAAACAAATACACTTCACGTTGCAGCATGTCTGTTTGTGAAAATGCCACGGAAATAATGCTTGTCTAGAAATTGCGGAACAAATTAAGTGGAATATTTACATTAGTACTTATGTATGTATCACTCACGGTTTCCTTGTCCAGCAACATTGTTTTCATGCCCGCTCCCGATTCTGAACACATTTTTTCTATATACAGCTTTACGCCATTTATAACATTCATCTTTAAATACTTTTAAAATAAAATTGTATTTAAAATATGTTATCTTTTTTCCCCCAAAATCTTGTTTTCGTTGAACAAAAAATTTTCAATCTGTCATTGGATGTTAGAACAGATGTTTTTTATCAATAGGTAGTGATGATAATCCAGCGATTTTTGTTGGATATTTAAACACTATGAATCACTAATGCTGCAATTACACGGTGAAATTTTTCGATCGCACAAAAAATAATTAGTCGTACATAAAACAAAGCGCTTTCAGATTATTATGTTAATATTTATATTATATAAAACAATCAATTAAGTTTTTTATTCGCTATTTTTAGCTTCTACCATTTATACCAATCAAAATTATAAATAGTTTGTTTTCTATGTTTCGCAGCTATCTATATGTCGACATTTCATAGGAACTACCCTAATCATCAGTAGACTTTGGAAATTTTTGAAAGATATTCTCAAACACTCAACTTTATATCCCAACAATATAAATAAATTGTTGAGAATTTAAAAGAAAAATGCTCTAATAATACCTGTCAAAACACAAAAAACAAGCCGTTTTCATTTATACACGTCTCTATCATTTCTTTACACCTTTCAAACAAATGAACAACCGTTGGTTGCTACGATTTGCTTTTTGAAAGTATCGAAAAGCAGAGAACAAAAATTCAAACAATTAAGTTTTTTATTCGCTATTTTTAGCTTCTACCATTTATACCAATAAAAATTATAAATAGTTTGTTTTCTATGTTTCGCAGCTATCTATATGTCGACATTTCATAGGAACTACCCTAATCATCAGTAGACTTTGGAAATTTTTGAAAGATATTCTCAAACACTCAACTTTATATCCCAACAATATAAATAAATTGTTGAGAATTTAAAAGAAAAATGCTCTAATAATACCTGTCAAAACACAAAAAACAAGCCGTTTTCATTTATACACGTCTCTATCATTTCTTTACACCTTTCAAACAAATGAACAACCGTTGGTTGCTACGAATTGCCTTTTGAAAGTATCGAAAAGCAGAGAACAAAAATTCAAAAATTTCCAAAGTCTACTGATGATTAGGGTAGCTCTTATGAAATGTCGACATATAGATAGCTGGGAAACATAGAAAACAAGCAATTTATAATTTTTATTGGTATAAATGGTAGAAGCTAAAAATAGCGAATAAAAGACTTAATTGTTTGAATTTTTTTTATATTCCTCTATTCCTTAGCTGTAGTTTCAAATTCAGTTCTATAAGTTTGCTTTTACATACGATGGGCAGACATTTTTTCATTTCTCTTTTACATTTAAGAAATGAATAGACAGACAGAAACTTTTCGTTTCTCTTTTCTTTCTTTTTTGCTGTTGTCGTTTTTTTAAGCACAGCTAGTGTGATTATATGAAGTTGATGCTGATATGAAGCAACAGCATATGAAATGCGAAAAGTTAAAAAGAGAAACAAAAAATGTCCACAAATGTCTAGTACAGAGAGTCGCGTACTACATACTCTCCCCCACAGCAATTTTCGTTACACCACCCTCAAATTTCGTCTGTCGGGCCATCGTCCGTCCAAATGTAAAACCGCTCTAATCTATCAATGGCTGCATTTACGGTAAGCAGGAAGTTATCTGCATTTTCAAAAGGATTTGGTTTAAAATTTTTTAGGAAAAAATTTGTGTAGTTGAAAAGTGTTGCTCATGCATGATCATCGCCTACGTTTTCACTTTTTTTTTTTTGAAGAAACAAACACAAAAACTGCTTTTTTGCTTGTCTGCTGTAACACCCAGAGTCTGTGGCAGGAATCGCAGCTGCGATCCGGTACTTTTGGTAAATTTTACATTTTTGAGAAAAAAAAATGTGCTTGCTCTCGTTTGCACGAAATTTATAAAAAGTAAAGGAACACACCTATTGTTACAAGCATAGCCGTGACCTCAATCTAAAAATAATTCAAACAAATCTTATTAATTTTTTAGTATTTATTCTTTATTTTTTCTTAAATGGTTTATTTTTCCAATAATTTTACGTTTTATTTTTTTTTTTCATCTTTAAGTTCAAAATTTTCATTTCAATTATTCATATCATTATTTTTAATGTTTAGTTTATTTTATATTTATAATAATATATTTATATTTAACTTATGGTGTACTTAAAAATAATACTATACACAGTATTTTAGCTGAAAATTATTTAAAATTAAAAATTCGTAAGTTAATAAAAAAGGCAGGGGCTTAAAAAGGAGAACAAAAACATTTTGTTACAAAATAATTAATACATTTTTATAACTATCTAAAGGATTTACTGAAATATGTTTAAGTTTATTTAATACACAATTTTATGATTATTTAAGTGTGCTTATATAAAATAATTTGGAAAGTTTTTGTTTTTCTTGGAACTAAAATTTTGTATACATATTTTTTTTTTCAAAAATGTTTGTTTGTTTGTTTTTTCTTGTTATTTCATTCAATACGTTAATTCAGTTTTTTTAAAATGCTCTTTAATAATATCAATTTATTTTAGTTATATCTAATAATCATCTTCTTCGATACATTTACTCATATTGAAGTTTGAAGATGCACATGACCTATTGAAAACTCATGAAAAAGTAGGAAACTTCGGGCAAAAAATACTTATAAAGTGAAAAGTTTACTTTCTGCTTTCCTTGACTATTTTAACGATTTCTTTAAAATTAAATTTTTTAATTCCGATAACATTTAGAAAAAAACTTTTTCCGTTTTTTTTGCATGTTCTCGGTTTAGTTGGATTCTGCCATCTCTGGATATTACAACTTGTTGTGAACTAGAACCACCGCAGGTACAAAGTGGTACTAATTTACAAGCGTCTATTGTACTAAATTTGCAAAATATTTGTTAAAGAACACGTTTAAAGCTCCACCTCTTTCTTATAATAGGGCTTTGTATCTAGGCAGACTGATGCTGCATGATTTGTCGGAAGTATCGGAGAGTGATGCAAGAGGATTGAAGTCTTTTATATGATCCTTTGGTTGGCTCTGGTCCAGTGATAAGTAGATCTGCTGAAATACATACTACACTTAGGACATACTCATTCTTGCCCGCCTTCCAATGAAGGCCTCATAGAAGGCCTACATTCTCCCTGCTATAGGAAGTAGAACACACAAAGAATCCCTTAGATGAGGTCTGCTAAGAAAGCCCTGGATCAGGTCTTCTAAAGAAGGCCTACAAAGAGGCATACCAAAGTTCGCCTGCCATGAGAACTGCCAGAGCAGACCTTTAAAACGACCTACTGCTAAAGGGAGTGTGGAAGGCCTTGGCTGCCTAGGACACCGTGTGTAAAAAATAAATTAATATGTAATCTAGTAAGAAGGACTTCTGTCTGCCAAATCTGGTAGAAGGCCTGCTGAATTAGGCCTGCGTAAATTAGATTTTGCATTCACACCATCACACTTGATATAAACCAACATAGATGTGCCATCATAAAACTTTTCATGGCGGCAAGTGCGCTATTCGTCGTAGGCGATAGACGTGCCGGCGCGTGAAATTCTTCAACAGTTAAAATAATAATTATGTATAACACATCCAAATTCAATAGAACAAACATATTTTATGTTCTAAATCTAGCATGTGCAAAATACATTTATAAATGACAGCTAAATTCCAAATTTCAAGCTTTTTTCTAACGACAAAAAATACTATCAGTGACGGCACCCCATCGGCTACGAAATATCCGACCACTCAATTTTTATTTAGCTGGTTTGCTAAAAAAAACAACCCTGATCCAATGTAAAGTATTATCGTTTTGAAAAGTTTCAAAAAACAACAAAGTCGTATGGGATGTCAAATTTTTATCGTATTATTTTTTGTATGTATGACGGATTACATTCAGACTATCAGACTTGCACGTATTATTTGAATTTTTAACAAGTATTAATACAAAGTATAATAGTCTGAACTGGGCTTTAGTAAAGGCCCAATCAGACTATTATACAAGTATAAATACTTTCATTAGATTTTGTGAGATAAAAGTCTAAACACATTTCTTGCGACTGTCAAAAAGTCTAACGTAAATTAGATTTTGCATTCACACCATCACACTTGATATAAACCAACATTGATGTGCCATCATAAAACTTTTCACGGCGGCAGGTGCACTATTCGTCGTAGGCGATAGAAGTGCCGGCGCGTGAAATTCTTCAACAGTTAAAATAATAATTATGTATAACACATCCAAATTCAATAGCACAAACATATTTTATGTTCTAAATATAGCATGAGCAAAATACATTTATAAATGACAGCTAAATTCCAAATTTCGAGCTTTTTTATAACGACAAAAAATACTATCAGTGACGGCACCACATCGGCTACGAAATTGACGACTACTCAATTTTTAATTAGCTGGCTTGCTAAAAAACACAACCCTGATCCAATGTAAAGTATTATCGTTTTGAAAAGTTTCAAAAAACAACAAAGTCGTATGGGATGTCAAATTTTTATCGTATTATTTTTCGTATGTATAACGGATTACATTCAGACTATCAGACTTGCACGTACTATTTGAATTTTTGACAAGTATTAATACAAAGTATAATAGTCTGAACTGGGCTTAAGCAAACAAAATAAGAGTGGAGAGAAGTAGAGGCAAATTTTGCAACTCTTTGCCTCGGCGACATTTGTAAAATGAACTTTCACTTTCCTGTGTAGACGAACAAGAAATATTCATGAAAGTTGTCTATTTCACTGAAATTTTTATTTTTAATAGGTATACAAAAATTTCATGAAAGTACTTTCCTGTGTAATGTCAGCGTATGAGATCAACGGTGTATTGCAGGGTTGCCAGCAGACGTCAGACAGGTTGGTCAAAGGTGGCCAGCCACCAAAACAAATGCACATTTTTCAAATTGCAAATTTACTACCATCATGAATGTGAAAAATATGTAGAAGAAACCAGACACTCCTGCTTTTCTTTAACATTATTTCTTTAAATATCTTTCTATGAAATACATACGTATTAGATGAATTATACAGTCGAGGCCATAAATAAATGCATTTTAAACGAATTTTTTTTATACACGATTAAATTAGTTTTTACTGTTTTTCTTTTAATGATGATAATTTTTTGTTTTGTGTAGCTACTTAAAAGAATGTATAAAATTTGTGTAATTTTAAATTGTTGTTTTCGAAAATGTCCGATTACTAAAATGTGTTTATTGTTGAGGTGTAGTGTAATTGTGGGTGTTTGTAAAGGCTTTTTGTTGTTTAAATTTAATTTTGGTTTTTTTTTTAGTTTTAAGTTTTAAAAGGTGGTTTAGTTTAGTTGACTTTTAAGCGTTAGATAGAAACTTAAAATGTTGGTACAATAAATCAAACAATAATTTAAGAGTAATTTAATTAGGAGAATTTCAAATCAAAAGTATTTTTATATATGTATAAATACCTTTACAAGGCTTTCAAAATTAATGCTATTAAATAATTCTTTCAAACATTAAATACTTAATTTGGGTTTTGTTTAAATCTTTTAAAAATTTTATATTACAGTATCATTGTTTTAGTTTATTATTACATTTTATTTATGTATAATTGTTTATGTATATTTATTTATATATAAGTTTAAATTATTTCGTATGTATTTAAATATAATTTTTCTCTTTTGTTTAAATTAGTTCAAATAATATTTATGTACATTTGTATTGCTGTCATGACTTTTAAATTAAAACGACGATTGAAACGACGAACGAAATCAAAGCAGTTTATCAAGTTGCTTTTTATTTTTTTGAGTGTAAGGATTTTAGTTAAGCTTTTTTATTTTTCTATCTTTTTATGCAAGTATGTATGTACTTAAATGTTTGATGGTGTTTATATGTATGTATTATGTATATTTGTTTGTTTGTACACTGTGTGCCACTTGAATAAGGAATCATATATATTTTTTTAATTTTAATTAAATATATCTCCTAAACCAAAGTTCAGAAAAATATCATTTTTTGCACAACCACATTTCAAGGTGTTTTGGCTTTAGTTTCCTGAAGAAATAAAAAATCCGGAAGGTCATGATTTAAATTTCTTTCAATATAAATGGCTAGAGAATTTTTAATGTTTAGTAAAACACTGTTTATATTGCTCACATCTACCTGAATCCCATGGAAAATATCTGGGGTTGACTTGCAAGAAAAGTTTATGAAGGACGAAAACAATTTGAGACGATAATAACAGAAGCATGGAATTCAATTTGGCTAAATTACTTAATAGCGCATTTACACCAACTCAAAATCTAGTAGATTTGAATTGAAATCTAGTAGATTTGAATTGAAATCTACAACAAAATCTATATCAGTTACACCACCGTTTTTTGACATCTAGCAAGATTTCATTTGCTCAAAAATAATTTATGCATGCGGGTTTGGCAATACAATATTATCAGAGACTGAATACACCAGCATTAAAGTGTATATTTTTTGTGCCCAGAGACTGCATACACCACATTATAGTGCAATTTTTGTTGCAGCGTGGTATTTTTAAGTACTTTTTGCAAGAAATCACATTTGCATCGCTTAGTACTGAGTAGATTTCAGGAGATTTCGTCGAAATCTACTCATAAAGTAGATTTCATATTGTATGGGAAATCTTCTCAAAATCTACTAGATTTGGCTTGAAATCTCGAATGAGCAGATTTCGCTTTGGTGTAAATAGGCTATAAAAGTCACAATCGTAAAGCAGCATATAAAAGTTGTAAGAAAAAAATACTGTCTTTTTTTTTTTTGTAAATAATAGAACATTTTTGTTTTTAATTCTCATTGTATTTTCTGGAAAATAATGTAGTAAATACATAAATATTTGAATATATTTATCAAACCTTTCTAAGTCTACTGACGATTAGATTAGCCCCTATGAAATGTACACATGGACGTCTAAGAAACACAAAAAAGAACTCTGCATATTATGATAGGCAACTCAATTTAGGAATGGTGAGAAATGAAGTATGTTGTTAACTAAATTAGTTTTGTTTAATTTGTAAGTACAAAAAGGGTCAAATATTTACATATACTTATGACAACTTTTCTATTTTTCCATTTAGTAGAAGAGCTCTCTTAAATTTTTACATTTACAAAGTACATTTTATTAAATAGATATGTGCATCGTTAAAATATTCATCTTGCCTAGTCGATTTGAACTATTTTTTTAAGATATATTTTGATCTTTCAGTCGTAAAGCAGCTCTGGGCTGAAGAACAGCTCACGCGTCATCGTAATTATTTCTTAAGTGCGGTCAGGCTTGTGTTTGTTGTTCGGTCTTCGAGAGTTTTGCGTCTCACTCGCACTTGTTAACGGTTTCGCCTCAACTAACTGTATTGGAATACAGTTTTTAGAAGTATTTCACTGTTAACTACGCTGCAACTTCCTATGTGAAGGCATGGGTCGTTATAGTTAGTCACAGCGCCGCTACAAAAATACTGTTAATACCATCTTGGACATTATGGTCATTGTCACCCCGCCCATGCTGTGCATCCTATACTTTGCAAATTTACTTTGCAACTGTATAGTTACTACATAAAATAAATAAATAAATAATTACTTAGAGTCATTACACAAGTCGATGCCAAGTCGCATTTTTGAGGTTATTTCTAAAAATGGTGGCAGTATTCATTACTAATTGAATGCTAGAGAATAATAACTTTAAGTTTTTAACATAAAATTTAAAAATAAATTACAGTTTGCTTAGTTTTAAAATATTCCTTATTCAAGTGATACACGAAAAATTGCCACAGAAATGTTTGTCTTTAAATAAATGCATAATTTTAGTATTTTAAGGGCCGATGTTGAATGTGAACCATACCTAAACGTTAAGGTTTTTTCTACATTCTATTTCACATTTCTCAATTTCAGACTAACTCAATTTGAACTATGGAAAGTTACACAATCGGGCAACATGTTAAAGTTATTCAGGCTTATTATGAAAATAGAGTTCGTGATTTTTTCGGTCATATAATCGTCCAAATGTGCGTGTAATCGGAAAAATCGTACAAAAATTTAAGCAAACCGGGTCTGTAGGAGATGTGGAAACTCCAGTGCATGCTCGTACAGCTCGTTCGATAGTGTGGCTGAGGAACCGTCCACCTCAACTCGTCGTCGTGCCCATCACTTGCATCTCTCACGCTCGCCGCTGATGAATATTATGCATAAAGACTTGCATTTACTCGCTTACAAGATGCAATTGACTCTCTAGAGCATTCGAAGCGTCGACAATGGTCAGAATGGTGACAAGAAATGGCAACAGTGGATGATAAATTTTCGAAGAAAATCTTCTTCAGTAATGGGGCACATTTTCACCTCAGTGGATTCGTCAATAAGCAGAATACCCGCATTTGGGCGCATGATAAGCCAAGAGTGATTGTCAAAAAACCAATTCATCAACAAATAGTGACTGTTTGGTGTGGTTTATGGGCTGGTGGCATCATCGTGCCGTATTTGTCACAAAATAAGGTCGGTCAGGAAGTTATTGTGAATGGTGTTCGCTATCGTGGGATGACAACAAACTTTTTATGGCCCGAAATTGAATATATGGATGTGGACGATATGCGGTTTCAATAGGACAGTGCCACTTGCCTCATAGCTAACGAAACAGTGGCTGTTTTGCGTATCTCACGTGGTGGCGATGTCAATTGGCCGATTTAACATCATTGGTCTACTTTCTTTGTGGTTATTTGAAAGAAGGGGTGTACGTTGATAAGCCAGCAGCAATTCAAAAGCTAAAGAATGAGATAATTCGGCACATTACCGGCATAGAACCTCAACTATGCCTCAGCATCATCGAAAATTTGGACCATCGCGACGGCCATTTGGCACATATCTGGTTCCATACATAATTGAACCATACCAATATTATCATAGTATAAAGAAATGAGAATAATTCCTTAATAATCAACATCGGCCCTTAAAATTTCACCATCTTTTATAAGAAAACATATATATTTTTTATTTCTTTAGGAAAAAAAGCCAACACCCGAACTTTGGTTGTGCAAAAAACAATTTTTTTCTGGAATATAGTTTAGGAGATATACTTAATTGAAGTTAAAAGAATGTGATTCCTTACTCAAGTGTCGGGCAGTGTTGGTTTATATAATTTTATTTTAATTCAATGCTAAATTATTTTATTTTGAAATTAAGTAAATTTTATATAAAAAAAAAAATTCTTGTTATTGTTTGTTGATTTTAAATTCATAATTATTTTATTTAATATACGAGTAATTTTGTTAATAATGTTATGTGATGTCAAAACTTTTTTAAACTAAAACAAATTCTTTTGTTGAAAATTTGATTTGTTAAGAAACAGATATTCGCTATTGTTAACACATAAAGTTATCTATCTAGAAAATTTTTACAAAAAAAAAAAAAAAAAAATAAAAAAATAAAAAATATCATAACTACCTAAAAAATTAAACAATTTTACAAAAAATGAAGGCCATAAAATTTTAACTATTAAATTAAATTTTAATGTCAAAGAAAACTTAGTTTTGCTTGAAGTTAATAAAAAAAAGAGCATTAAATAAGATTTTTGAAATTGTCCAAGTTTTAAAATCGTGCAGCATCTTAAATAACAAAATCCACTTTCAGTTTTAATTTGGTGGAAAATATGATATTGCCAGGGATGAAAACATTCATACCCTCCAAGCAGATTTCGATTAAACCAAGAGCGAAATCTTAGTTTAATCAGCAGTCAGATCCAGTGAAGCATTCAGTAATTGGCGTTTAAACAAAAACCAAGACACTGAATTGCTACGCAAAGAAGTAAAGACTTGGTGTGCTAAGGTATTCAGGCGTGAAAAGTTTATTCACGAACAGCGTCTTTGTGCCAAGATACTTATAGCTCCCCGGGAAAGTAAGACGTTTTGGTTAGGAATTAAGAGAGTAAAGAACAATGCTAGTTCATCAATCCCAATTCTCTTAAAGAATTACCAACCATTCACCGAACCGGTTGACAACGCTATCCTCTTGGCTGAAAATTTTGCAAGCAATTCTTACTTGCCGGTAGCAGTCAACCACTTCCCAATCTGGAAAGAGTATCTGTAACTATGCCAAAGATATTTTTCTGGGCTCGAGCAGTTAAGAGGGGTTTTGGCCGATCTCGACATAAATAAAACCTCTGGGGGGTTACTCTCTATTGCGATGCGAAAGAAATTTGGTTCGTAATCGAAGAATTGGTAACCTGTATTGCGTTTTCGTATTTTCTTTTCACATTTAATTTTTTATTTAATTTCCAAACTATTTCGCGAAAAAGTTTGCGCAAACGGCACAAAGTACCATATTATACTCTTATCGCATTTAGCTTTCGAATCGAACTTACCTTGGAGGAAGAAGCTATACAAGAACAAAAAAGGCACGAAGAAATCTTGGCACTGGAAGAAAAAAAGTAACAAATAGAAGATTGTATAATTTCGCATCATTTTTATATTCATTCAAGTCAACAAATAAATTTATTAATAATTTGTCCATTTTTAATATTCCCGCGTTGGTAATTGTAAGCAAATCGTTTCCAATCGTTTACTGCTCTGCATCTGATGCGCATCAGAATCAGCTGTTTTGCATTGCAAACTAATCACAGATGCGCATCAGATGCAGCGCAGTGATGCATTTCCGAACAAGCCCTTTATCTTCTTTTTATAAATTGCAGTTGCCATGTTCTTTACATGAGAATATTTTTAGGGAATAGTTGACATTAATTTTTATTATCATTATTTTATAGATATTAACGTTTTTATTTTATACATTTCCATTTATAGTATTAATATTAATAAATTAACACACAATTAAACAAACAAACTAGCTAAAACTTAAGTTTTAATTTTGTAATGATCCAGTTGATTTGCTTAAAATTATTTACACGGTAACACTGTTTGTTTGTTTGACATTTGATTGCACGGAAGTGCCAAAAAATCACTCACTAGCAAATTTAGTTACGAGTAGACCTGCGGCAGCGAAAAAAGTCATTGTGGTAGTCAAGAAATGTGAGTGTATTGAGTTTTTCGAACTCTTACTCGCATGTCTAAACGCTAGTTTAGAATGCGTTTGCACGTATAAGTGCTTGCTTGGAAGTTCTGTGTACGCATTATCGACGAAGATGTCGAAAAAATACTCGACTTTATTGCAAGTTCCAGTAGTATTTAAAGAGTAACATGGAAGTTCAGTTTAAAAATGTCAGCGGAATGACTACAACTCCAAAAACAGCATTACCTTAGGAAACCATAATTTTATTTTTCGGGGAAATGTATAGCATGAATAAAATAAATAAATGAATTAGAATTATTTTTAACGTTTTCCAACTCAAAACCTCAAAGACTGCTTGATTTATATATTTTCAATAAAAAAAATCTGAATTATTTTAAAAATATATTTTGGAATATTTAGATAAGGCAAAAGCATTATATTAAAACCTAGTTAGTCTCCGCAAAACTTGTTGTAAAACAACACTGTTGTTTAGATTCTCATTCGACTTTCAGTAAGTGCCAAAAAATCACTGCCCTCTGAAATTTCTTGTCAGTTCAGTTGAAAGTTGGTTGCAAGTGCAGAGATTGTGCGTGTGTTAGAGTAAAAGTTTGAATGTATTGAGTTTTTCGAACTTGCACCTGCACGTGTAAACACTATGTTAGAGATGGCGTTTCAGCGTCAAAGCTTAGCAGAAAAGGGTAGAGTCCATATCACGCGTTATATGCGCTGCGCGTTTTACGCAATTCAAACTTTCTACGCGCTCTACACCTTTTCTAAACTTAAGTTACATGCGACGCTTTTCATGCGTTAAGTTTTTTGTTGTGTTTGAATTATTTTTTCAATAAAAACATTTTTTTAACACAAAAATATAAAGTAACAATCCACGGCAAAAATATTTTTGGCGATAACTTTGAAAAAATAAAATGAATTGCGATCTACGGCTATCAAAAAAAAACTGACAGTTTTTATAACGCTTGTGACGTGTGCAAAAGTAGAAAATAAACGTACTTTTGGCGTCGTATGTGTTTAACTCGTCATACGCTTTGTGCTGTGTAACCTCTCACATAAAATTACATTGTTTCTACTTTTTTGACAGACGCTTAGAACGCGTGTTGCGGACTTTCAGCTTTAGAACGATTTGCCGCATAAAACGCGTGTTATGGACTTTCAGCTAAAAAAATGAATGGCAGTTAATTTGCACAACAATCGACTCAGTTGCCAATTGAGTTGAAACGTGTATGGGGTGTTTAAGAATTTGATCGGCATTCATTTAAACGAACACGTTACAAATAAATTTAGTCTTGTGACTAAAATACGAACATGTACAATATGTAATTTAAAAAAATACAAATATGTAATTAAAAAAAAAAATCCTTCTTAAGAAAAAACTTATGAAAGGAAAAATTTGAACAAAAACCTGATGTACATATGTACAAACCAAAAATCTAATTTAAAAAATTGTTTGTATGGGCATGTTTTATGCCCATATTTACATATGTATGAATATTTTTATACATATGTGTAGTTTTCCACCTTTAAATAATAACTAATTATGTTTTGTGTCAAACTTGTGGAAATGATCAACATATCATTCATTTATTTTTTGGCTTTAAATTTACAATCGAAACAGTTTTACCAGGTAGTGTGAGCATTACAATAAATACAACACAAAAAAATATCACATGTATTTTGTGGCTAAAAATTACAAACTGTTGTCAAAATTTTGTTTGAAAAAGACACAAAGTCTATGTTTTTATTCAGAACTGTGTATTTTGTAAATAAAATTTTGACAATCTTACGGAACGAAATCAAAAGACAGCTGATCTTATGCCACTACCTGTTTACAATTATATTTGATTTTTGTATGTTTAGTTTTTTTTCTATTTTTGTTTAAATATTTCTTTTGTTTTCAATATCAAGGCTTATTAAACATGTTATCAAAATAGGCTAATTTAAAAAAAATTCTGGGTTTCATTATTTTAAGATATTTAGACAAAGCCCCAACTTTTTTCTTAGTAGAATTTTTTGCATATTTTGGTTGTCAAACTATGCAAGAAACGCAGCTTTGGAAAAAATGGTGCTGGGGAGAGTTTCTTTTATTAAGGTAGCAATAAAAACTTATATAAAAAAATATTTATTTTAGATACATTTACATATGTTGTTTACAAAATTCATCATTTATGTAACCTGTTTAATGAGTCTTGCGATTTCTTTGAAATGAAATGGTTGTTTCTTATTCTTTTCTGAAAGTTCTGTACCCATACACCTTGATAGAGAACGCTTTTTTTAATGATTTAGAAGATTTTGAAAGAATTTTTTTTTATGTTTTTTTTGCATACAATTCGATACGATTTTACAATTTTTTTTTGTTACATTATATCTTTAAACAAAATTTTTATATAAAAACAATTAATAATTAAAAAATAAAAATTTTCAAATAAATTTTTGATAAACAGATTTACAGCCAGTTTGCCTATTTTGAAAGAAAATGAATGCGAAAATTAATTAACTTGTTTATTTTCATTGAGTTTTGACGCATCATTCGCATAGAATAAGGTTATACGAACCCAAATCAATGTTCCTTCGCTTAGATTGCGAACGCAAATACTCTATCGAGATTGGTAAACTGGCTGTTATTTTCAAATGCAAACCATCGATAGCCTCGTTTGTGTATTCCCTGCCAGTGTTGCCACGACCAAAAATTACTACAACCAAAATTTTTCAAAAAGCTACCAAATGTGAAAAAATTACCAACATTAATGATTTTTTTTACTTGGCAACAGTGTGCCCATTTTAGCACTTCTTTTGTTTTAGCGGCAAAATGTTTGTTTTACCACTTAGCACTTTTTTTTAGTACTTTCCCATTGTTCATTTGCAATCTTTTAAAATATATCTGTTACCAAATTGTTTTTAACGCCTCGTCTTCACGTGCAATCGACTTGAACATGATATGAACATAACGTCGGCAGAGCGAATGTAAAAATAAGTTCATGTTCTTTTATGTGGCGAATACGTACATATGTTCATATTTACCTTATCAAAGTGTTCAGTTCGGCGCCATTTTGTGTATTTTTGTTCGTGATGGCCAACTTCATGGCGAACATCGATGCTCAGTCATATGCTCGAGCATCGATGTCAGAGCATGAACGAAACATGAGATATGAGCGGTCCACATTAGCCATTTGCGATGTTCGACATGATGCTTATACCATGTTGTTCATGGCTAATGGAGACCCCCAGTTAAGGATACCATTTTGATCTCTTAACATATTCATGCTGAAGGCCCTAATTCACTATCCTACACGATCGTACTATTCATTCACAGGAAAATGTTGTATAATAGTGTGGCGTTGTGGTACACTATCATACAAGTATGATTACTATAATGTATATACACAATAAAATATTTAAACACTTTTATTACCAAATTAATTTTACATTCACCCATATTGTGCTTCTCGGCGGCAATACAAGACGACGCGATATTCAATATTGGCGTGTATCGATAACTGCCGACACATATTTGATATTCTACAAGAGAAAATGGCGGCAATATTGTCTTTTATTTGTTGGTTATTTGTCACAGTTTTTGCGTCGAGTTCAAACAAAAACATCAAAAAAATTAATTAATATTAAAAAAATTGGAATAAAATGAAAAAAATTAAAATTACGAATCGCGCCCAATATCAAAAATTAGTACAGGAGCTGGAAAAGAGCCCATCAATGGCCAGAATTTAAAATGCAGGACTTCTGTCTAAACAGTCTTCTTTCTACATACTATTAAGTTTGTGTTGTTTTCTTCGTCACTGTAGTCTAAATATGGCTGGAAAAACATTTTGTATTTAAAAACTTCCTTACTTTTCTTTTTCCACAAACTTTCTTATTTTGCACAAAATTTTGTTCTAAATCAAAATGTAAACAAAACGAAGCAACTGATACATACATTAGAGATGTGTGTTGGGTTTTATTGACATAATCGAAAAAACCGGCAACATCAATACAAAACTGTTAAGGAATGCCAGATTGATATTGATGTCATATTAAATTGATGTTGCCATAATATTGTTTTTTTTATCTTGGACCAGTACACTGGGGATAGCCACCACATATGCAGTGCATTGTACTGGAACTAGGAAAATAGATTATGAGAAGGAGGAAAGGGGGAGTAATGTTTGTGAACTTAACACACGGAACAATCAAAGCAAACATTATCACAGCATTTAAAATGTTGAAATTAAATTAGTTAAATCTGATCAGTGCCCAGTGTACATACCTTCGACACTGCTCAGACTAACAAAAATTAGTTCAATACCGCGCACAACGTAAGATAATAAAACACATAGGAGGAACATAAAAAAGAAATTAATAATGACAAATAGAGAAAAAAACAAACGATATAATAAAAATATAAGAAATTTTACCTATTCCGGTAAAATTTCGTTTTTTACAAATTAATAATAAACGTAAGTATAGGTATAGAAAACACGGACAACAATGAAAAACACGTGTGTACAGAACGAAAGACAAAACAGAATATTGTTGACGGTACTCGTGTTACCGCCGACAAGCAGAATATGGGTAATTATTAAAATTTTTTCTCGAGGCGTCTAAAACCACTAATCTAGTTTAAAAATTATAAAGTTCAACAAAAATTCAATAAATTAATATTTAAAAAATTATTTTTCTTCCAGGCCAAACTCTTATAGTACGTTTCCATATAAGTAGGTGACTTGGGCCAAATCATTTCATTTGCCCAAATTAAGTAATTTGCGACATGATTTCTCATACATTTTTCATATGATCAAATTATCTCAAATGACTTAATTTGTTTCAAATTAAGTCGAAATTTGTCTGTGCAACACTGTGTGGCTGGCTATTATTTATAATAGCCATTATGCATTATTGGGGCATCTATTATTGGTGAGTTACAGTCCGGAAAAGCGATATTTAATTACGAATCAAAATGGTTGATTGTATTTGTTTATGAAGTTGAATTCAATATTCAAAACTAATCGTAATTTTTTGTATTTATAAGTTTTTTTTAATATTTTTTTTTTATTAAATGCTTTTTTTGATTGTAAGAAAATCATTTTATTTCCTCTTATAGAAAAACAATTATGGAATAAAGTATTTATATTTCTATATGCAATGCCAATAAGTAAGATAACGAATACGAAACTATTTTAGTTATTTGCAAATTAGATTCTTTAGGTTTAACAGGCTGCCAGCTATTGAAATGTCAGCTCACTTGGGTCCAATCTGGTCCTGTTATTTTAATTAGATTCTCTAAAGCAATGGCATATTTACGAATTGCTTCCGAGAGCCTGTAGGTAGCCATAACGTCTTCATTAAGCATCTACCTACAAGAGTTTTCGAGTTTCTTAAGTAGGGAAGGTTTATTTGTAAGCAAGTCACAGCCGACTAGTGCTCTAAAGGACGCATTCATATCTACAGTCTGATATCCAAATTTCTTATTGTCAGGCCTGTTCTAAAAATCACGTGATTTGAAAGCACATGCCGTTTCAAAAGCACAAATGTGATTTGTACCTGTTCTGCAAATCACAATTTTTTGTGATTTTCGATATGATTTACACTCTAAAGCACAAAAAACTGCTGTTTTTTGGTTCAATTTACTGATATTTTTATTTTCAAATTGAAGTTTTTTATTCGCGGTACTATTTGCAAAATAAGGTTAATACCTTCTAATAAATATAAAAGGTAAAATAAAATAAGCCAATAAAGCAAATTACAATATAATACAACAAATTTTAGGTTTTTCTTAATTTAATGAATTATTTCGTATAAAATAAACGATTTTACTTGAATAATCAATAGAAAACACATTAAGTTATTTATTAATATAATAAATTATGAAATTCATAATAAAGTGCGTGCAAAAATTAGGATGTGATTTCAAATTGATTGCAAGTTAGCTAACCGATTTAAAATCAAAAATATTTTGTGTGCAGAACACCTTTTTTGTGATTTCAAATCACTTTCACAAAAAGTGATTTGCAGAACAGCCATAAGTAGTTGTAAATTTTGTTAACATACAACTCCTTTTTAGATTAATTTTTCATTTTCTCGGTATTGACAATATACCAATCAAGAATGCGGCTCACATATGTTACATTTGCTTCAGCACAAGCGATGAAAACAATAAAGTCAAGCTACATTCTACATGTTTGAATTCTAGAAGTTTTGCGGTTTGGATACTTTTCCATGTTAAAGCCAATTTAATAGGAAAGTGTTCCTTTCCTATTCCCATGTCTGTGTATAAGGAAATCAGCTTCAAGGCTTTCTTTACGCCCTTTTCCGTTTTAAAAGTCGGCCGTCAACCTTCGATGAAACGTGTCTGGCACAATTTTTAATATCTCGCAGCCAAAAAGAGCACATAATCGAGAGCATCATTAACTTGCTCATGGGTTTTCAAAGCGCTTCATTTCCGGATCCCACAGTTTGTTGCTCATGATTATTAAAAAAAATTTGTTGTTCTTTTTTTTTTTGAAAATGTTATCACACAATACAAACATCAAACTGATTTCGAAGATTCGTAAAGAAAATTATTTACAACACAAAGGAAACACGTCGAAATGATTTCCTCAAATTAAATTAGTATACTGTATAATGGAAACGTACTAAAGGGTGTTTTTTTAAGCTAGATAGAACTTTAAATTGTAAAAAGTAACACAAAAAATTAAATTTTGATGAAACATTTTTTTTATTTGTTTCAGTATACTCTGACAAATCATCATGAATAGACTCACGCTTGAACAACGCTACGAAATTATCCAAATTTACTTTTACTAGAGCAGTTGGCAACTGACCCGTTGTTTTATCGTAAAATTGTGTTCAGCGATGAGGCGCATTTTTGGCTTAACGGGTTTGTTAATAAGCAAAATTGCCGCATATGGAGTGAGACCAATCCACAAGAGACCCTACAGACTCCATTACATCCAGAAAAATGCACTGTTTGGTGCGGTTTTCATGCTGGTGGCATCATCGGACCTTATTTCTTCAAAAATGAGGCCGGAGCTCGCGTTACGGTCAATGGAGATCGTTACCGCACCATGATCAATGATTTTTTGTTTGAAAATATGGATGAAATTGATCCGGAGGAGATGTGGTTTCAACAGGATGACGCTACGTGCCATACGGCGAACGCAACCATCGACTTACTGAAATCAAAATTTGGCGATAAGTTGATTTCGAGAAATGGACCTGTCAATTGGCCTGCAAGGTCGTGCGATTTGACACCTCTCGATTATTTCCTGTGGGGCTACGTGAAGTCACTGGTTTATGCTGATAAACCAGCAACAATTGACGCCTTGGAGGCCAGCATTGTTCGTGTTGTTCGTGACATACGGCCAGCAGTGCTCGAAAAAGTGGCCCAAAATTGGACGTCCAGAATGCGCTTCGTCAAGAACAGCCGCGGTGCCCATATGCCCGAAATCATTTTCAAATGTTAATGTCACGTATTGATCTTTCGAATAAAAAAAATTTTTGATTACAATTTAATTTTTTGTGTTATTTTTTACAATTTCAAGTTCTATCGGGCTTAAAAAAACACCCTATATTAACAAAAAATTTAAATTATTGTAAGGCCTAAATGATCACGCGCTTTTATACAAATATTTATTATTACAATAATCAAACTTAACTAAGCGGTCCTACTGCTCGACAAAACAATTCGTAACGATTGTAAAAGTGGCTGAGTTTTTGCCATTTAATTTTCAAAAAAATAAAAATCCCATAGTGCATCATCACTACCATTGCGAACATTATTGAAACCTGTATGAAGAGGAAGGAAAAAATGAATTTGTATTTTTTAAATAATTTTTAATATTTTCTTTTTTTTTTGTTTTGTTTGTTTTAATTTTTGTATACAAATTAGTACTTTTGCCTGTTTCTTTATTTTGAATTTAGATTTAAGGCTTTCTCATGATTTCTTTTGTTACAGTAAAATTATAGGTTGTGATTTTTCAGCATTCTATCTGGTTTTTTTGCTTCTTCTGTTTGATCCATTATCAATCATTTAATTAATTTATAATAGAATTATAATAATTTATAATAAGGAAAATAAAAAAAAAAAATAATAAATTGGTAAATAAAAAAGATTAAAATAAAAATATTTTAATGGTTTAATAAATCATAATAATAATGCTAAATGTATAATGTATAATTTTTTTATTTTTATATTTTTTTTTAGATTTTTTTTTTACTTTTTTTTCTTTAAATGTAAATTACAACGGAAGTGTCGGTGTATTAGTAGTTGGTGTAGGCGTCAACATTGACGCGGATGGAGGATAACGCAACGTGTGTTGTGACGTTGCTTGTTGTATATAATCCTGGCTAGGATTATTTAAAACGCTATCCCTTGAATTTGAATGTGAAGTGGCGCGCAGCAACGTAACTGCTTCGCGTTCTGGACTACATTGGACACCATCTAGTCATTTTTGACGTGACGATTTCTTCTTCTTTCGTTTAAAGAAACAACAACATCTGCAAATAAAACAAACAATTTTTAATTAGGTTTTTGGTATCTGACTGACAGTTTTGCTGTGCCACAATGTGACATATTCCCAACCTCAGTGAATAAAACTCAGTAGTTTGAATTTTTGTTCTCTGCTTTTCGATTCTTTCAAAAAAGAAATCGTAGTAACCAACGGTTGGTTGCTCATTTGTTTGAAAGGTGTATAAAAAATGTAGAGACTTGTTTTTTGTGACAGGTATTATTAAAGCATTTTTCTTTTTTAAGTTCTCAATAATTTATTTAGATTGTTGGGATATAAAGCTGAATGTTTGAGAATATCTTTTAAAAATTTCAAAGCCTACTACTGATGATTAGGTTAGCTCCTATGAAATGTCGACATATAGACAGTTGGGAAACATAGAAAACAAGTTGTTTATAATTCTTTTCTTTTTTTTTAGTAAAAAAAAATTATACAAAAACGAAATTGGATGATTAATTTTGCGCCACTTTGTAGAAGAAAAACCGGACTCCAACAGAGGAAGTGCTCAGTACTCTCTTCTTCCTCCTTATGCTCAGTACTCTCTTCTTCCTCCTTATTCATTAAATTAAAGATTGAAACTTCTGGCAAGCGCCCTAAGTGGCAATGTACAGAATGTGTCATTGATTTACATCAGCACCTGGCTTGTCAGCCTTATCTGATGATAAACCAATTTCATGGGCTTAATTATTCACGGTTCACCAGTGCCCCCGTGTAGTTGTAAGGCTCATTTTTTTTGCCATAAGTTTGTAAATTTTAAGGGCCGATGTTGTTTTTGAATAAAACCCAAATTGTTTAGGAATTATTGTCATTTTTTTTATAATGATAATATCGGTGTGATTTAATTATGTACGAGTATGGAGCAAAATATCGGCCAAGTGACCGCCACGACTTCGGCGGCATACCTCCATCCGATGGTAACAATTTTCGATAACGCTGAGTCATAATTGAGGTTCGATGCCGTTAATGTGCCGAATTACCTCATTCTTTAGCTCTAGAATTGTTGCTGGCTTATCGACGTATAACTCTTCTTTCAAATAACCCCAAACAAAGAAGTCCCACGGTGTGAAATCACATAATTTTGGCGGCCAATTGACACCGCCACCACCTGGTGGATATTGAATTTGTCGTGCAAAAGAGCCATTGTTTCGTTAGCTGCGTGGCTAATAGCACCGTCCAGTTGAAACCTCATATCGTCCACATCTATATCTTTCAATTCGGGCTATAAAAAGTTCGTTATCATCCCACGATATCGAACACCTGACACCCGACCGTCCTCATTTTAGAAAAAAAATGCGGCCCGGTGATGACGCGAGCCCATAAGCCGCGCCAAACAGTCACTATTTGAGGATGCATTAGTTTTTCGACAATCACTCTTGGCTTATCAATCGCCCAAATGCGGCAATTCTGCTTATTGACGAATCCACTGAGGTGAAAATGTGCGTCATCACTGAAGATGATTTTCTTCGAAATTTGATCATCCACTATTCCCACTTCTTGCCACCATTCTGACCATTGACGACGCTTCGAATGCTAAAGAGGCTTTAGTTCTTGAGCCAATTGCACCTTGTAAGCGTGTAAATGCTAGTCTTTATGCATAATGTTCATCAGTGACAAACGTGAGATATGTAATTGTTGGGCACGACGACGAGTTGACGGATCTTCAGTTACACTATCGTGACAGTAGCAAAATTTTCTACAGAGCGACCTGTACGAACATGCACATGCACATCTCTTATAGACCCATATTTTTGCAGAATTTTTCCGATTGTACGCACATTTAGACGATTGAGTTGACCCAAAAAAAAAATCAAAAAGTGCTCGGTATGCATTTTGATTTGAACGCCAATTCTCACAATAACGTTAACGTATTACTCGATGAGTATCTTTCCATGGTTCAAATTGAGTTAGTCTGAAATTGAGAATTGTCAAATGAAATGCAGAAAAAACATGACGTTTAGGTGCGGTTTACATTCAACATCGGCCCTTACAATGTAAGCGGCCGCTATTTAAGTATAGCAGAAGAGTTTGAGCCCTCTGTATGCAATTTCCCAGACAATTAATGGAAGACAAGGCTTAATGACGTAGTAGGCCGAAGCCAATTAAGAGCATCGGCCCTTAACCAACTCACACCTCCAACTATTAATTCGGTTTCGTACAATACCGATATCTGCTTGCAGTTCAACCCGGGCTGATCATGGTTGAGGTGCTTACCTTGGCTGGAACTGGTTGGTTGTGGTTTAAACCTAAAAAACGCAAGAGGGGGGAGTTAGTATCCCTGATAATTGTTTGGTGCGTGGCTTTTTTCAGAGACTGACAACCTCCCGAGGGTCTGTTGCCTGTACAGCAGGTACCTGTACTGTAAGGCACCGGTGGTGATAGTTGCAAGACAACAGCAGTTAGGTGGTTATTAGCCCCAGAAAACTGGCATTACACCAAAGTTATCAGAAAAACTAGTTTCCCTTTCGGCGATTTTAGGTTTAAACCACAGCCAGAACGTTTCAGTCAATATAGGCGCCTCAACTACAAGCAGAATCTCCCGGTGGTTTTGTTGATTCCCGTCTTGCCAGTTAACCCTAGGTAAGGGTGTTGGAAAGTCCAACACAATATAAATCATGCGGCTTGCTAGAGTTTTGTTTGCCCCAACAAACTAGGAACTCTTATCCCTCTGTACCCCAGAAAGCAGAGGGAGCTGTACACCAAAGCAAAACCTGACTCCCGTCCCCCCGGAAGATGTGATAATGTCCCGTCACAACCGCCAACATAGTACGCAACCTTAGCCTAGGAAGGCCCCTCAGGACCATTGTCAGCCTACAATCCTAAACGGGCCAAGTTGGCCTCGCTATCTCACAGAAATAATGTTAGTAAAAATCGAAAAATACCATCAAGCGTAAACAATAAAGAAAATGGCGGATTTGAATTTTATCGCCTATCTCAGGATATCATGCGTTAACGTTAGCCAGCATTTGAAAAGCAAAAAAGAAAAACTAGTTTGGGGTTTAAATACATTTATGAACTATTTTTCTTTGTCAAATTCATCGATCACTTGTACTCGTTTTAATGAATTTCGACATGTCGTGATTAGATCGGTTTTTCAAATTGCTGGCGAACGTTAGCGTTTGATATTGTGGGACAGGCAAAGAAATAAAATAAAACATACTTCGTTTCATCGACCAATTCAACTTCAGGCTGTTGTGTTATGGGAGTATTTGAATGACCAGCAGTGGGATCGTCCGCATTCAGTTCACCATTTGTCGAACTCACAACCTGGAAATAAACAGCAAAGACAAAAAGAGAACGATTTAAATGATTTTTAAATATTTTTGTTTTTTTCAATAAAATACATGATCAAATAAAAACATACATATGTAGATAAAAGATTTTACAAAAAAAAAAAAAAATAAAAATTGAAACCGAATTTTTTGCTTGGACAAATTTACGAAATACACATCGATTGATAAATATTAACTACATATTTATTGAAAATAGGTGTACAAATATCTCTTCTACTGCATGTATGATTGCTAATGGTTAGTTTCTTTAACTTGCCACACATAAAATGAGATAGAAAGAATGAAAAAAAAAAAACGAGAATGAGGGAACACCTATTTAATGCTGATTTAAGTTGCTTGTTGCTAGGTGATGTTTTCAATAAAAAGAAAAACAATTTAAAATAAGCGCAAAGGTGTAGAATTGGTTTCATTTTGCACGACGACGACACCTTAACAAAACATTCAGTTAAAGTTGCTACTGGATACATACAAACACATACTCGTACATATAAATACATATTTTAACTTTGACCTAAATCAGCATTTTCTCACAGAATCTGACCACAGACCACAAGTTTGGAGTAAGACAGATCATTTTTACACTTAACGAACGAATACACACACCAACATATACTTTTTTATACCTTTAAAAAGAACATACTAAACTTAAATAATATTAAAAAGTTTTTTTTTTGTTTGTTTTTTATTTTAGCTTAAAGTTAAAACATTTCGATTTCTCTGTTTTTCGGTTCGTTGTTGCAACTGTTATTCCGGTGAGTTTTGGGGCGCTAAAGGTGGCCATATTTTATTATAGCTTGTCGCATGTTCTGTTGAAATAGGATTAGTAATGGGTGAAGTGGGTGAAGTTGGTCCAGCAGCAGTAGCAGCTTTAACTGATACTTCATCGTCTTTTTCGTTTTCGTAGTAGGCATCGAAAGGACTATCATCATCAGAGCCTGAATCTTCGGGCTGTTTCTAAATCAATAATTCAAATTTGTATTTTCTTTTTAAATACTTTTCTTATATTTCATCAATTCATTTTTTTTTTTGTCTTTTTTTTTTAGTAAATTTCGTTTTTGGCGCAAAACTTTTTCTTGCATTCAAGTAAAAAAAAAAAATAAAAAAATATTGAGTGCTTAATTGTATTTGCTTGTAAAACTATAACATTCCTTTAACATGCACAACATTTATGTGTGTATACATAATCATACGGTAAGATATAATAATAATCATACGTATGCAGGTATGTATATATTAATCAAACTCTTATAAATAACATTCTCTCAAAAGATAATACAGACATAATAATTGCTCGTACTCTTATTTATGTAAATTAGTTTTTAATGCTCATGCATTTCTATTAATGTACTGTTAAATGTTGATTTAAGTGCTCAATTGTAATTTGTTGATAATAATGTTCTGTCATGATGTCGGTTTATGAGAAGGATTCAAATTCAATAATCAATCATTTACGAGTAGATGTAAACAAATTTTTAAAATATGACAAAAATAAAAAGAGTACACCCGCCCAAGGCAGTTTTACCAGGTAGTGCTACTATTACAATAAATAAATAAACGCCAGAAAAAAAAAAAAAAAAACATCACATGTATTTTGTTGGTATAAAATAACACATTCAGGATGTTCTGAGAAACCCAAATTGCTTAAATTTAGCGTTTTTGATTTGAAAACGCCAAATAGGTGTTCTGATTTTGCAACTTAAATCTCCAAACAGGTATTCTGGTAGACGCATCATATCGCTTTAAATTGGCGACTTCAACTCGCATTTGTACACTGCCTGCCGCTTGAATAAAGCCGTAATGACAATTACTTTTTTTCAACTTTGCTTAATCTAAGATTGAAAGAATGAAATAGTCAATAATAGAAAGAGACGATTATATAAGTCACAACAAACTAACTTATGTACATATAAATATGACATTTGTAAACAAAACGATAATAACAATGCAATTTTGTTCAAAAATATATTTTTTCGTGTATTTTTTTGGCAACAAATTAGTGAAAAATTATTATCAAATAGCCAAAAGTTTAAAGGCAAAAGCCTCTTTTTAATTATTGAAGTAAAACAGTAGAATAAATTGTGAAATATTTTTTGTTGTTCTTGTTTTTTCGTTTGGATTGTTTTTTTTTTTTTTTCAACAAAAAATTATAAACAGCTTGTTTTCTATGTTTCCCAGCTATCTACACTCGTATGTCGATATTTCATAGGAGCTACCCTAATCATCAGTATAACTGGGAAACATAGAAAACAAGCTGTTTATAATTTTTTATTGGTGTTAGAAGCTAATATAGCGAATAAAAAACTCAATTGTTTTTTTTTCAACATACATCATTGTGAAAAAATCGTTTAGTTGAGAAAAAATCGCTACATTCAAGCATAAAACCAAAAAGTAACCAGCACAGTAGCATTTTAAGCTCCAAACGACACTTTTAAGCAAACATTTTTTGATTTTTTCTTTTTTTTTGACACTTCCCACTTATTATCGATAACATGTTGAAAATTTTTGACGTTTTCAGATTTTTTTCTATATAGCTGTACTCTTTGCTCTTAATAATAATTTCAATTGTGTTATATTTATTCTTTATTGCCAAAATCTTAAAAATACAGAAAAAAGTATCATTACGGCTTAAGGAAAAACATTTCTTTAACTTTAAGTACGAGGTATTGAAGCTACCTAGCGCTAGATGGCAGCACGAAAACAATTTTTTTAATTGCGATATGTCAAACGTCAGCTGTCCAAATTTCACCCAAATTCATCGATTTGTTGTAGTCGTTTGAAGTAAGCAACTTTTGTGTTGCTTGAAAAATGGGAAAAAATGAATTCCATGCAGTGATTAAACATAGTTATTTGAAAGGGAAAACGGCGAAAGAGGCAAAAGAAAAGCTCGATAAACATTACGGTGAGTCTGCTCCGTCAGATTGGATTGCTGAATTTAAACGCATCCGAACAAGGCCAAAAGAGGTGGGTACTGAGGAAAATATCAAGAAAATCTTCGATATAGTTATGAATGATCGCCGAGTCAAGTTACATGAAATTGTTCAAATGGTAAACGTATCATATGAACGTGTGTTGAACATTTTGCATGAGCATTTGTATATGAAAATGCTGTCGGCAAGATGGGTGCCGCGTTTGGTCAGTGTCGAACAAAAACGAGTCCGAAAGAACAATTCACAGCGTTTTTTGAACATGATAAATCGTAATCCTGTTGGTTTTTGGCGGCGATTAATAACTGTTGATAAAACGTGGATGCACCACTACACACCTGAAACCAAAAATCAATCGAAACGAGCGGAAGCTGGTGGAATAATATTGATGGTCATCTCGGGACCATCAATATTCAACTTTTTTCATTGGAAAATACAACTTTAAACTATATGCGGGACCACGTCATTATATTTTTGGCAATCTGCGAATGTTGTGAATTGCGTTTTACATTATGGCATATTGCCATGATTTTTTTATACCTCAAGATGTGTAGCTTCAACTTCTATTTTAAAATTCTGTAGTTGGCTAAAAACTGCAAAAGATACAGGCTTCTGAAGATGGAATTTTTACTGCCTTTAAATAAGTAAACCGGAGTGTAAATACGTGGCCTAATTCTTAAAAATATATATATAGATATAGATTTTATTTATTAATTAATATTAATATTAATTAATATTATTATATATAGATTTTATTTATTAACATTTAGCAAGCTAAATTGTCATATAAACATAATGTAATAAATTAATAAAAATTATAAATAGCTTGTTTTCTATGTTTCCCAGCTATCTATATGTCGACATTTCATAGGAACTACCCTAATCATCAGTAGACTTTGGAAATTTTTGAAAGATATTCTCAAACATTCAACTTTATATCCCAGCAATATAAATAAATTGTTGAGAATTTAAAAGAAAAATGCTCTAATAATACCTGTCAAAACACAAAAAAACAAGCCTTTTCATTTATTCACCTCTCTAACATTTCTTTACACCTTTCAAACAAATGAACAACCGTTGGTTGCTACGATTTGCTTTTTGAAAGTATCGAAAAGCAGAGAACAAAAATTCAAACAATTAAGTTTTTTATTCGCTATTTTTAGCTTCTACCATTTATACCAATAAAAATTATAAATAGCTTGTTTTCTATGTTTCCCAGCTATCTATATGTCGACATTTCATAGGAACTACCCTAATCATCAGTAGACTTTGGAAATTTTTGAAAGATATTCTCAAACATTCAACTTTATATCCCAGCAATATAAATAAATTGTTGAGAATTTAAAAGAAAAATGCTCTAATAATACCTGTCAAAACACAAAAAAAAACAAGCCTTTTCATTTATTCACCTCTCTAACATTTCTTTACACCTTTCAAACAAATGAACAACCGTTGGTTGCTACGATTTGCTTTTTGAAAGTATCGAAAAGCAGAGAACAAAAATTCAAACAATTAAGTTTTTTTAGAGCATTTTTCTTTTAAATTCTCAACAATTTATTTATATTGCTGGGATATAAAGTTGAATGTTTGAGAATATCTTTCAAAAATTTCCAAAGTCTACTGATGATTAGGGTAGTTCCTATGAAATGTCGACATATAGATAGCTGGGAAACATAGAAAACAAGCTATTTATAATTTTTATTGGTATAAATGGTAGAAGCTAAAAATAGCGAATAAAAAACTTAATTGTTTGAATTTTTGTTCTCTGCTTTTCGATACTTTCAAAAAGCAAATCGTAGCAACCAACGGTTGTTCATTTGTTTGAAAGGTGTAAAGAAATGTTAGAGAGGTGAATAAATGAAAAGGCTTGTTTTTTTTTTGTGTTTTGACAGGTATTATTAGAGCATTTTTCTTTTAAATTCTCAACAATTTATTTATATTGCTGGGATATAAAGTTGAATGTTTGAGAATATCTTTCAAAAATTTCCAAAGTCTACTGATGATTAGGGTAGTTCCTATGAAATGTCGACATATAGATAGCTGGGAAACATAGAAAACAAGCTATTTATAATTTTTATTGGTATAAATGGTAGAAGCTAAAAATAGCGAATAAAAAACTTAATTGTTTGAATTTTTGTTCTCTGCTTTTCGATACTTTCAAAAAGCAAATCGTAGCAACCAACGGTTGTTCATTTGTTTGAAAGGTGTAAAGAAATGTTAGAGAGGTGAATAAATGAAAAGGCTTGTTTTTTGTGTTTTGACAGGTATTATTAGAGCATTTTTCTTTTAAATTCTCAACAATTTATTTATATTGCTGGGATATAAAGTTGAATGTTTGAGAATATCTTTCAAAAATTTCCAAAGTCTACTGATGATTAGGGTAGTTCCTATGAAATGTCGACATATAGATAGCTGGGAAACATAGAAAACAAGCTATTTATAATTTTTATTGGTATAAATGGTAGAAGCTAAAAATAGCGAATAAAAAACTTAATTGTTTGTAATAAATTAATTTTTTTTCTTTTTTTGAATGAGGTCAATGTTAAATATTTTTCATATTTCATTATTAGCCCCAAAACTAAAACATAGATATTGAGGAATTTAGGAAATGTGGCTTCTACAATTACTGAATCGAAAAGTTAAAAGGAACGCGCTCTTTCATGTTTACGGAGAATTTTTATAATGCGGAACTGTTTATTTGTCCGATAAAATGTTGACCTTCAAGGAAGCGAAGTTATAAAAGAGACCGTAAAAATAAAATATTTTTATTTACGGTATAATAATATACAAGGTAAAAATGAGACAAGTCAACAATAACAACATGTCTTTTTATTGCTGATTTGACAGACGAAATTTGATGGTGCTGTAACGAAATTTGTCGGTGGAATAAAGTACGTATTACAATAGACATTTGTGGATATTTTTTGTTTCTCTTTTTCACTTTTCGCATTTTTTATGTTCTCACGTCAATATCAGCTTCATATAAGCACATTGATTGTGTTCAGAGCTGCCGTTTTTCGTAATTTTAACCGAAATTGGTAATATTTTTCTTTAATGTGGAGATGTGAATATATTTTTCATTTTGGTTAAGCCATAATGGCACTTACTTTTTTGAAACTTTTCTTAATCTTAATCGTAGATTGAAAGAGTGAAATAGCTAATAATAGACCGAAAAATTCATTTATGTACACATAAATACGACATTTGTAAACAAAGCGACAATAACATGCAATTTTGTCCAAAAATAAACTTTTTCGCGTATTTTGTTGAACCAAAAGAGGGACAAAGCCTCTTTTTAATTATTGAAGTGAAACATTCGTTCTATAATTTTTTATTTATAATTTGGCAAATACATTCAAAACAGCGATGGACATTTGGTCAAACAATTGTTTATAAGCAACGCCTTCTTTTTCTTACGCTCTTTAGTTTAGTAGTTTAACAGAAGTTGATGAATGTACATGTCAGTTAGATGCGTAGAGCTTTTTATCCAATCACAGTAGATAACATAAATGACAATGCAAACTTATTTTATGATAAATAATGCGTTTGTATGTATCATCAGTGTATATTATGTCACCAAACATTTAAAATGTTTAGAGAAAATGTTATTAAGAGGCTTTATGATTACTTCGATTCTAATATGAGTCTAACATAATGACATAATTATGTGGGAAAAATTTTTCAGACTTATTCGTTTGTACTGAATAATCTAATAAAATTGGTTTTACGTCTTTGAAACACATATTGCTCTTACAAAACTGTCATAAAAGAAATTGACGTAGACGATGTAATTCTTCATACGAAAATCGTTGTGTTAGTTTTGCTTGTCACAGTACTTTAAATCACTAAGTGATGTATTCAACACAAGTGCAAAACAAATTTGTCCACCACTGATTTAAATTGTAAAATATTTGTGTTGTTTTTGTTTTTGCGTTTGTGTGGTTTATTTTTTTAATATTCAGTGCAGCGTCATTATTATATGCATGAAAAAATCGTTTAGTTTTTTTCTGAGAAAAAAATCTCTAGATTCAGGCATCAAACTAAAAAGTTAACAGCACAGTAGCATTTTAACTGCAAACGTCACTTTCAAGCAAATATTTTTTGGATTTTTTTTTTACATTTTCCACTTTTTATCGATAACATGTTGAAAAATTTTGACGTTTTTAGATTTTTTTCAATATGGCCGAACTGTTTGCTCTTAATAATTTCAATGATAATATATGTATGGTCTTCTCCAAAATCTTAAAAAGATAGAAAAAAGTAAGTGTCCCTACGGCTTTAGAGTTTTTTTTTTTTTTCATAAATACAGTGAAACCTCTCATAGCCGGGCACTCACCAACGCGAATTTTTTATCCGATTATGAGAGGTGTTCGCTTGCAAGAAGTGCACATTTATTATTTCAAGTATTTTATTATATGAAGTCAGATCAAAAATAACCGTTGTTTTCAAATTTCGTGAGTTACGTATGTTCGATTTTCGCATTTTTCTCTTCTGTTATCTTGGTACACATGTCTGTTATATATGTTGGCAATATCAGCCATTTCGGATTGTCAGTTTGTTTTTGACAGATAAAAAGGTTAGTCGTGTTTTGGTGTGCTCTTCGATTTTTTATTATTCGAAAAAATTTATCTAAGAAATTGTATTAAGTTTTGTTTGGCTTTTGGCGAGTCTACTATGAGCAGAACACTAGTTACATTTTTTTTTATCTGGGACCAGTACTCAGGGGATGACCCCTACATATGCAGCGCATTGTACTGGAACTGGGAAAATAGGGTATGATGATGAGGAAAGAGGGGGTAGTGTTCGCGAAATGTTAACGATAACAACACGAAAAAAACTGAAACAAACTCTATTGCAGCATTTAAAATGTTGGAATTAAATTAGTTAAAACTGATCAGTGCCCAGTGTATATACCTGCGACACTGCTCAGATTAGCAAAATTTAGTCCAACACATTCCACACTACAAGGTAATGAAATTCATTAAAAATAATATTAATATTGAACACATAAAGAAAACACGGACAACGGTGAAAAAAAAAGATAAAAAAAAAATTGTGGTATAACCGGGTTAAGAAAGGTCGAGAAGATGTCCTGGTCGCTCGAGCACATCAACAACAGATGAAAACATTGAAGCAGTAAGAAAATGATTTTGGATAATCGTTGAATCACAGTCGGAGAGGTTGCTGATGATTTTGGCATAACGCGATCCGCTCATACCAAACAATTTTTACGGATGTTTTAGACATAAAACTTGCGGCAGCGAAGATGGTTCCAAAATTGCTAAATTTTGAGCAAAAACAACGTCGCATGGGCATCGGTCAGGAGCTGTTGAACATCATCAACGACGATCGAGATTTCCTCAAAAAGGTCATAACTGGTGAAGAATCATGGGTGTATGGCTATGACATTGAAACCAAAGCCCAATCGTCCAAATGGAAGCGTCCAGAAGAGCCAAGACCAAAAAAAGTACGTCACGTGCGGTCCAATGTGAAGGTTGGTTTTGCTCACTGTTTTCTTTGACTGCAATGGCGTGATGGATCATGAATTCTTGTCACAGTGTCGTACGGTCAGTAAGGAATACTACCTTAAAGTTAAGCGCCGTTTGCTCGAAGCAATTCGTCAGAAACGCATAGAATTGTGAAAAAAAAATAATTATGGATTTTGCACCATGATAACGCAGCAGCTCATACATCGATGCTTGTGCGTGAGTTTTTAGCCGCCATAAGTGTATTATATCTGAGGGGGATTACTCTGAAAGGGACAAAATAAATACTTTTTGAGAAATTTTAAATAACGTTTTTTTTTGATCAGACCTCTATGTTAACATAATATATATAAACAATTTTTGACAGTTGCTGTCATTAAAAAGAAGTCAGCTGGTCCTTCGACACTACCTAGTAAATAATTGTACCATGGTTTTATGTATGTATGTATGTATGTATGTATGTATGTATGTATGTATGTATGTATGAATGTATGTATATATGTATGTATGTAATTTTTACTGATGAATACAACTACATATGTATGTAATATTGTGGTATGTATGTGTGAATATGTGTGTTTGTGTACTTTTTTTTTTGCTTATAAAATGAAATCAAAGTCACCACAATATAGCAAAAATTTTGCTGCAAATTGTCATTAATTCTTTACTTAAATAAAAAGAAAAATTACATACATATAAAAATTCATGTATGAATGTGTAGGAAAAACAATTAGTGTTGAAATCTACTAAGCCCAAATATTTAATGAAGAAATAAAATTGAAAATCCGTATCATTTCAATAATTAATAACTGATCAGTTCCAACGAGACAACTTTAGGAATTTCAAGTAGATTTCTCATTTTGAATGATAGAAAAAAATACTTCAAATAAACCTCATTAAAACAAAAAATGTAAACAAATCAGAATTTGTGTGTGAGGAAAGTAAGGAGAAAGAAAGATAGAATACCTTGAATAGATGTAGAGTAAATCAAGTGAAAACATTAGAAATGAAAACATCAAAAATATTAGAGTCTTCATATTTATAATCAATCAACAGGTTTCATACGTAAGTATTGTAGTTGTTGTAGGAGAAGAACGAAAACAGTATTAAAAAATATGTAACAAAGCGAAAAACAATAATATTTTTTATGAAAAGAGAAAAGGCGCAAAATAATAGACCTATTCATAATCTTGTGCAAATGGCCTTGCATCATTGCATTTGCAAAATACTCCAACACTAACATAAATATACCCAAATACATGTATAATATTTGCAATTGCAGATACGAGTATATGCAATATCAAATGCACAAAATTGTGAGTAGGTCTACTTGATTTTTATTCAAACCTTCAACAAAATTGAAAATTATATTCAGATGTGGGATAGAAATCAATTTTGAAAACGTTTAGTTTTCAAAAAAGAAAACGGCGCAATAAAATATTTTTAGTCATTTTGGAAATATTAAAAAATTGTCAAATAAGTATTTGAAAGATATTTTTGCTTACTACTTCAATTGTCACTGAACTTTATATAGGGAGGCGCAGAACTACTTTTATGGTTTGAATATTCAATAACTTCTTTAGTTTATTTATATATATTTTTTTTATTGCAGAACTTTGTGAAGAAGACTTAGGGACTTTAACATGGAATACTACAAAACAGAACAGCGACCAAAAATTGTTAAATTTTATTTTAAAAGCAAAGGTGAAATGTTTTGACGCAACGTCATTTCGTCGTATTTTTAATATGAGTACTGAACTTTCAGCAAATGCAATAAACCGCCTGGTTTTCGACAACATTTGTTTATTTATTTAGTTTGTCTGCAGAAATATTCCTTACAGACATAAAAAATATGTTAATATGTGCATTAACATAGAGCGACTCAAGTTGTATGGAAGCGAAATTCGTGCAAGGTGTACACCAGAGAACAACTTTGCTCAACATCATGAAAACCATTTCATTTCGTTCAAATATGATTTTGCATTCAGCCGCACAAATGCGTAGTTGAGTTTTAATTAGTACACACACTGAGCGACAACTTCGCTATGTGAGTGAAATCATCGTTAAGGTTCGTATTTGAATATAAATGAATGCGCATATAGTTCGGCATTCATTTATTGTGTTTAAAAAATCAATGCAGTGATGTATTCAACAGTTTTTTTGTAGGCTTCTGTTGAAACAAAGGGTTTTCATTAAAAAAAAAAAAAGTGCATATGTATATATGTATTTATTTTTGAACATTTGTTAAAAAATACAATGGTATACATATAACAAAAACTATACTTGTTTCACTGCGCTTTTAAATTAACTTTGCCCTTTACGAAAACGAACGCGAAATATTTACAAGGCAAGTTGATTTTAGTCAGCATTGAACTTTGTTGCCTGATTTTTGTTAATTACAAATTTTAGCATGAGCTAATCAAGCAAAAACATGATTTTTGGTGATCACTGGTATACACGCCCTTCAAAATGAACATTGGTATTTTTTATGATGACATCTAAAATATTTCGGCTCTAACTCTCGTTAGAGGTAAGGAAACAGATTGTCGAATTGACAAAACATGCAAAAATAGACGCTTTTTCAAAATGGTCCAACTCACAAGAGGTCAAAGTTGAAGCCGAAATATTTTAGAAGTCGTCTTAAAAAAGTCCAAGGTTAATTTTTAAGAGGATACATCGAGCACTTTTTTAGGTGGGTTACTCTCAAAGTTGAAGCCGAAATATTTTAGAAGTCGTCTTAAAAAAGTCCAAGGTTAATTTTTAAGAGGATACATCGAGCACTTTTTTAGGTGGGTTACTCTAATGTACACGTGTATATAAATATATGTATGTAAAAAACAAAATAATTAACAGATATAAATAACAAAGAGAAAACTCATTATGGATTTACGCCCCTATCATGTGGAATTCCGTTTATGGTTAACAACACAACTCAACTTTTAATCAGCTGTTCAACTAGTTGTCTTCGTTAAGTTGTTAGTCTTATTGTGATTTACAACCAGTTGACAGTTGAGTTGTAAAAGCTGTCAAAAGAGACAACTGTTTTCCATTTCATTTCATTAACAGTGAATATTATATACTCGTATAGCATTGTTGAAGCGTTTGAAGGCCGAAAGCACCGTGTCACAAGTCATTTAAAACAATGGCAAAACTACATGAATTGAAATTCGAATCGCTCTAACATCCACCGTATTCGCCAGATTTGGCTCCCAACGACTACTGGCTGTTCGCAGACCTGAAAAAATGCTCGCTGGTAAGAAATTTCGCGCTAATGATAACTGAGGCAAAATATAAATCGTTCTACAAAAGTGGTACCGAAATGTTAGAGCGGCGCTGGAATGATTGCATTGCTCTTGATGGAGATTACGTTGATGAATAAAGCTAATTTTGAACCAAGCAAACTATATTTTCTTTGTTAGGCCCGGGACTTTTCAGCTCAAGTATTACACTCATCTTAAAATGAGTTGCGGTGGGATTGGCCACCGCATATTGTTTGCACAAGTATGTTTTCGACTCGTTAGAGCTTGCGTCTGTTACCTAGAGTATATAACATACCCAATCAAGATTGTATGCGGTGGCTGCTTGATCTGGTTTCTCAATTATTTTTTCCACATTCGGCAATCGAACTCGTACTTCTTTTTAACAAGAAAAATAATATTTATATGTAAGAATTGGCAGTTACACATTTACCTTACCCATTAGAGATTGGACGTCTTCCTAAATGCAAGTTGTAATGCATATTTACAATGCATACACTTCGTAAATGAGAGTTTGGACGTCTTGCTAAATGCAAGTTGCAATGCATATTTACAATGCATACACTTCGTAAACGTATATGTAAACTTTCTGGGAACGTTCTAATCGTTTGGCAACTCATTATAATGAGTATCAGCTATCAGAATCGCGCATAATTTTTATTTTTTAGGCAAAAATTTTTATTTTTTATCACTTCTCTTCTCAGAATTTTTATTGTCCTTCATAAAAGTTGTCTCTTCTTTTTTACTTTTTAATAAGTTTCTTTAGCAAATCAATCTTTTTTGAAGGTTTAGCCTGAGATAACTCCTCAGTATTTGCCAACAAAATGGATAAATAATTTAGTGTTACCTTCATCTTTCCAACAAAAATTTATTCAATTTTATAACATGTGTTTGATATTTGTTTTATGAGTTGCATAGTTTCTAAAATGCAAAAAATTTCTTGCAACGCAAGGTTGTAGTTAAGACATGTTTAACATTGCATACACATTTTTTTGTTAATTATGCATTGCAACTTGCGTTTAGGACCTTTGTGTGTATAGTTTTATGTATTTGCGGTTCACCGGTGCAGATCTCTGGTACTAATATTTATTGTCTCCCGCACCCGCAAATATGACTACAATTTCTGTATGATCACACACTTATAATTAATAAAAATCGCGCAGTCTTATATCCGAACGAGACAGACAAGGCAAATAAGTTTTAGAGACTTATAAGTAGGAAAAAAAACTAATCAATCATATATAAACTTCTCTACAAAATACGTTAAAATTACCTATACATTTGTGTAGATGGGGAGGGACGCAAAGGGCTATTGCAGAATTCTGCAGTTTATTTTTGCTTTAAACTAGAGTGAGTACGTTTATTTTTCACTTCTTAAACAAAAAGAGTTATGGCTTAAATTATTACAAAATAACATAGAATTCATTTAAAAATAGACATAAATGCAGAAAACCATTTAACTATAAATATAGGAAGTTAATAAGAATATGGAAACAATAGGGATGAATTTATTAATTTTGTATACACGTATGTTATTTAATAGAGAAACAGTGACGTGTTAGTTTTTTTTATTTTATTTGTTTTTGACACTCTTTAACTTACCTGTACAGAACCATGCCTATCGGCTGGCGTTAGATTGCCCAGTGTAGCACCTGGCTTGGGTACATCTGGCCACGCAGCAACACCTCCTTTGGCATTTGTCTAATGATGCCACCCCGCCATACCAAAACACACATACGCATACAAACAAATACGCATCATTTTGAGAGTACGATTGTTTTTAGTGTTTTTGTTATTAATTACGATTACGGTAATTTAAGAGTTGTTTTGTGTTTTTCAATTATTGTTCGATGAAGAAGGTGCATTCATTCATTCATTCACATTTGGAGGTGGGTAGCGGAGTAGAGAGTATAAGGATGTTTTGTTATTGAGGGATGTGGTTTATTATGGATGGTAAAAAGCCGATGTTTTTTTGGTTTTTCATACATCATGTTTTATATATTTAACGTTGTTATATATATATGTTCGTTTTAGTTAATTTCGTTAATTATGGAAAAAACAAAATAAAATAATTTCATAAGTTTTGTATGTTTTGCATTTTTTTAATGATTTAGATTAACATAAATATGTAATAACAATTTTTTAACAGAAAAACCTTAGCCTTAAAAAAAAATATTTTAGCAGATTTTTAAATTAAATAATTAATACCATTTTTGTATTTTAATGTAGTATTTTTGTAAAAAAGCAAAATTACTGATACGTTAAATGTTTTAGATTAATTACTGCATAAAATTGCCTGAATTTTAATTCACAGTTTGTAAAGCAACAACTAATATACGGGAGTACACTCCAGTTCACTCATTTAAAGGCACTAAAAATTCTATATTCAGCAGAATGGATCTTTTGCAATTTTTAATAGAGTGCAGAATTTTAAAGTAGAAATGAAAGCGTTTGGTGTTTGACAGAGTGTGGCATGCTACACTACTGGCATAACTTACTGCTTTTGGTGTTGGTGACGACATTTCTCGGTCAATATCGAGCTTTCTCAGAGACCGTACTATACGAGTTGTTATAGATGAGGTCTCAGCAAACGAGTTCAAGATTAATTCAGGGATACCGCAAGGCTCCATTCTTTCTCTTACCCTATTTCTTATTTTTCTCAACGACCTTCTCTATCAAACTTCTAAACCTATCCACTCTTTCGCGGATGACAGCAGTATTTGCCACTCGTACTCTTTTAGTTACAGTCTATCAGAGATCGCTGCCAAGAAGCTAAATATGAACGATTCACTGAATAGAGATCTTCTATTAATCTCCGAATGGGGTTGTAAAAACAGGGTCGCCTTCAACGCTCGTAAGACCCAATGTTTTTTATTAATTATTATTTATTCTGTACTCATGGATGGTATAAATGTTGGGGAATCGGATGCTCTTGATGTTCTTGGAATGAAAATACAGTGTGACGTTCGCTGGGCTGAACACATTTTTCATGTCTCTAAAGAAGCATTCAGTGCATCCATCCAACCTTCTTACTATTTATACCACCTACATGCGACCGAAAATGGAATACAACTCTCATGTTAGGGCCGGTGCTTTAAAGTCTATTTTGGTGTTACTCGACCGTGTGCAGGGGCGGGCAAAGAAGCTCATCGGTGACTGTAGGGTATCCAACTCTCTTGACTGACTTTTTTTAATTCAAAGTGAACTCACGCTTTGTTTTAAATCGTACGATTTCTAACTTAGTGTCCACACTTGCGATAATATCTGAGATGAGAACGTCAAATTCAATTGCGGAGAGAATTCGCAGTCTTATAATAATTTTTATGAGAGCGTTCTTATGAGAAATCTCATGACAACGATCTTATAAAAAAATCTGTCAAAAAAGGGATTGTGTGTGTGTTTGCTTAAAAGAAGACGCTATTGCAATTTTACCGATTATTAGTTTTGCAAAATATATTTTAAAAAAGCTTTTAAAATGAAAAATAATTTGGTTTTATGCATTAAATATATACTATAAGTGATTAATTTTGTACAAAATGTGCAAAATTCATACAGTATTCTATTGATCGCCAAGATGTGTTTTCTTCTCGGTTTTCAATGATTTATGAATTCTTATAAGATTAACGACAATACGTATACTCCTTGTTAGATATGATAGGATCAGAGTTGTATTTCTTCTGAACAATATGGAAATATTGTAGGCGCCTGGAGAAATAGAAATAATGTAAAATTATTATGGTAATAGTAGTTTTTCATTATTTTACTATGTATATAAATATTACAATCATTGTTGTATAATCCTGTGGCACTACAACTTCATCTTAAAGCGATTTTGTAAAGTCGACCAGACTTCTAGAACATTTTCCTGTGAATGAATCGTACGATCATGTAAGATATTGAATCAGGGTTTTTAGATATACTTTGTGTCTCGCCTATAAAAAATTGAATGCTGCCATGCTTTTCGTATAGCAAAAATCGTAATCTTTAGGGCAAAAATCGTCATTTTGCTATACGTGTGCATAAAAACCGTCAAAATGACAATTTATCGTCAAATCTGGCAGCTATGCTTCTAATTCTGCCTTATCCTTGTCAAAAATGAAAGCTCAAGCTGCAGTGCAAGCAAGCAACTCATCAAAACGCAGAGTAATTAAAAGCTGTGAGTTAAGAGACCAGTATTGGCAAGATTTTTTTTATACCTTCTCATGATGTCTAGTTTCCACTTCTATTTTAAAATTCTGCAATTGGTTAAAAATTGCAAAAGATACAGGCTTTTGAATATGGAAGTTTTAGTGCCTTTAAATAAGTGAACCGGAGTGTATTTAAAATCTCAGTATTTAAATAATTAGATAAAATCTATTAATTTCTTCTTTGAAGGAGAAATTCCTTGCAGAAGGTAAAAGCCTTAAGAAATTAAACAGTTAGTTTCTTTAAAAGAAAATCCTACTTTTTTTTTAAATTACTTTTGGATTTTGAGGGTTATTGACAATATGTACATGTGTATCTAACTACTTATATAAAATTAATGTTTATACAAAACTACTTAAATAAATAAATCATTTTTCTTGATGACAATCAATTTGTAAATATATGTATACTATTTTTGAAAAAAAAAAAAAAAACGGAAATACAAAGTGTTCACCCGTATTAAATATGTCGCAGTCGAATATAATTTAATACTTATGCTTATTACCGCCGAAAAGCGACATCTGTAATGCCATTTACGAAAAGTGACCCAAAATCGGCACGACTGCGATGTATATACATATGTATATAATAAGGATGACTACAATGAATTTGTAAATTTTATATAAAAATACTAGACCTGCAGCTTGCTCATTGTTATCAAGAAAAACTTATAAAAAAGTAAAATATAATTGGGAATAATATTCCAAGAGGCGTCATCAAGTTAACATAAAAAGACTCTTGATTGTACACTCATCTTCGATAGTAATTATCTATTCTTTAATACGCCTATGATATTTCATTAAGCTATATTTTTGTTACGTCGTCTTCATGTGACTACGATGACATCTCTTGGAATAGAGAGTATTTCAAAAAAATAATCTTGAATTATGGATACCAACTGAATTTCAGTTTACTTGCAAAATGACAAACATTAATTTTTGATTGCATGAAAGCAGCACCTATAGGCGCATTGGGTGTAGCCACTTCACTGCCTGTTTTATCATGCTAACAGACTGCATTATCATTTTCGGTAACTGTCCACTTAACTCTACATAAGTTGATATCCATGACACATTAGTATAATCAAACAAATTTTAAAATTGTATAAAATTAAAACAAAAAGTGATAATAAACTTAAAACAAAAAATTATTTAAACTATATGAGTAAAGGTTAGTTACAAAATTAAAAGCTTTTTAGTTAAAACAAACTAAAATTTATACACAAGTTTACACCTTATTATAATTAATTTTTGGAAAAATTAAAAAAAGTCAAGACATTTTATTGTTTATTACTAAATTGTACAACAGTAAAATGTATAGGAAGTCAAGGCAGCTTTAATATGGTAGTGGTATAAGCGCAGCTGTTTTTCGTTTCCTTTGCGTAAATTTAGCAAAAACACATAGACTTCCAAACAAAATTTTCACTATTCGTAAATTCTACCAACAAAATACATGTTGATGTTTGTTGGTGTTGTATTTATTGTCTGCCACTACCTATTATAAAGCTGTCTTGTAGGACGTCTTCTCATTTTAACAAGTAAAAATTATTTGAATTCAAAGTGAACTCACTTTTTGTGAAAAAAAATAAGAAGACGAAAAAAAAAACAATTTGAGGCTCAGTTTTTGACATCGTATAAGTACAAAATTTTCATTAAAATTTAAGTTGTATTTAAATGCAACTTCAGTTTTTCAGTCTTAAGTAATTGCTTGTATTTAAGTGTAATGAAAGTGTGGTAGTATCACTTAAATTCCAAATATTATGGAAAGTGTTCCCACAGAACAGCTGTTTGTTACTGGAAGAATCGAAAAGTTCTTATAGAAAAATATTAAATTTATCAACCGCATAGTAAACCATAAAAATTGTATTTCATGCGATATTATTTTTAATTAAATACTCGTATCATATTGTGCTGTTGGTTAGAACAAAATTAGCAACCAATTTTAAAGAATCTTCAACAAGCATTATACTCGTACATATGTGTGTTTTGTTTACCTTTTTTGCACTAACAGTGCAACCTAAATTAGGACGTAATAGCGCATTTACACCAACTCAAAATCTAGTAGATTTGAGTTGGTTTACACCATCGTTTTTTGACATCTAGCAAATTTCGTTTTCACAAAAATATTTTATGCATGGGGGTTTGACAAAACAATTTTATCAGAGACTGAATACACCTTATTAAAGTGTATATTTTTGTTGCAGCGTAGAATTTTTAAGTACTTTTTAAACAAAATCACAGTTGCATCGCTTGGTAATGAATAGATTTCTGGAGATTTCGTTGAAATCTATTCATACTCGTAAAGTAGATTTCATTTCGTATGGGAAATTTCTAAAAATGTACCAGATTGGTGTTGAAATCTCGAATGAGAAGATTTCGCTTTGGTGTAAATAGACTATAAAACGCAACGTAATTTAACGCTTTGATTTTAAAGTACAGTTATGCGAAGGTCCACTTTCGTTTATGGAACGGTCGTTAGTATTTAAGTATACAATAACAATGTATTATATTTAACTGTTACGTTGCCGAAACATCTCAAGCTGTTTAAAATATAATTTGACGCGGTTGTTACTTGGCATTCGTAGGCCAGTGCTGGAATTCTTATATGATAGATAGTATTCTGGCATATTAAACC
The DNA here is from genome assembly GCA_914767995.1 of Thecocarcelia acutangulata. Classification (NCBI taxonomy): domain Eukaryota; kingdom Metazoa; phylum Arthropoda; class Insecta; order Diptera; family Tachinidae; genus Thecocarcelia; species Thecocarcelia acutangulata. The sequence goes on along the minus strand of OU612094.1, from coordinate 28,032,851 downwards.
CATTTAAAACTTTTCTAGTGATACAAAAATAATCTTATAATTTGCAGTTTATTATAAGAATTATAAGAATAGTATTTAATAAAATAGAATTAAGTTTGAATAATGACAATAGAAATGTAAATATGTGTGTACAACTTTAAACAAAACTTTATGGCTCTTGAATTCAATTGGTACTTTTTTGACTGTTGCAAGTACGGACACTAAATTAAAAATGTCCATCACTGTGTTGAAAAGCTCATCACTGTTTCGAACAGCTGATAGTCTAATTGGTAATAAAAATTAAATTTGTGTGTGGAGTAAAAATAGTTTGAATTTTGTTTTAATAATTCAAAATATATAAAGGAAATGGACGACGAAAAGCTGATATCACTAGTACAGGCCTAAAATTGTGTCCGCTACGGACTTGGGAAAAAATAATCACACACGAACACAACTATTCTGTGCAATGTTTTGTTTATTTTTTGTTGACAAGTGGTACGTTCTTTAAAGTTCTATAACTATCCAAACGGCCGTACGTTAAGTATTTCTAACATCAACGTTCGTATAACGAGACTATTATGCTGTAGTAACTTAAGTAAAAGCGTTAAAATTGTGCCAGGAAATCACTGAATAGAAATAATAAAAGAAAGCACCTAAAATATGATTACTACTTGTTCAGAAGTGTTCTTTCTTATGCTCTATCAAAATTGGATTTTCCAATTGCAAAGCGTTGACGCCGCGCTGTCTGGGTTGGTTTCACACATTTTATATGTACGTAAAGATTTTCGACAGATAATTAGGTTTGTACAGTCATACTTATACATATGAGCTAAATTGAAATACAACTTAAATGAAGAAGTTTGGTTCAAATTTGTACTGAAAAATTGATTTCTGTATTTAAATGTAGCTTAAAGCTTAATGACGTTTACATATGAACTCAAAAACTGGGCCTACTAAGTCACTTCTAGCTCAATTAGAAAAAAAGCTTTATAAATTTATTTCAACAAAGTTTTACACAGCACAAAAACCACCTACTGATTTAGCGAAAAAATTTCGTTGCGAAAATTTACGTAGTATAGCCTTAAGGAAGCAGCAATTCAAATCTAGGTTAAAAATTTCTAGCACACCCCTTTACACAAATTATTAAAAGAGTTAATTCAAAGTAAATTTAACAGAAATACACAACAAACACAATCTAACCTCCAATATTAAATATTCTTCATCATCTTCTTCATAATCAAAATAAGAAACATCCTTTAAAGTGTGTTTCAGAAATAAGGTACAAAATAGGAAAATGAAATTTTATTAAATAATATGGAAATTATTAAACAAAATCAATTTCAAGATATAAACAAAATTAAAAAAAAAAAAAAAGAAAAACGCTTAAACCACTTAATTACACAGTAAAAAAATACATAAATATTTATTTTATGACAGTAGTAAACCCCAAAGAAGAAAAAACAAAGAATGGCATTTTATTTTATTACATTTACGCCGATTACATTTAAAGACAAAACATTTTTAGGTTATGTAACTTTTTTTAATTCGATTCAAAGAAAAATAACCGAAAATCCTGTTATTATTATAAATTACTAAATCAGTTTTCCAAGGCTTTTTCAACCGTTGAATACTATCCTATATAATCGTGCGATCTGCCATATACGAGTGTGCCAAAATATATGACAGTAGCGGTTCTCACGCTTCGTATTAAAGAACTATTGTAGAGCTTGTTCATATAGTAAATCTTGGTAAATAATATTAATGATAGATTTCACGTCCTTTACAATTGTAAAACAAAAATGTCAGAAATTTATCGAGATCGAGGTAAAATTTTCAATATTTCGCTACACCACTGGGTAGCGTCATCAGGATTAAAAATTTTTTAAAATAATTTAGAGATATTCTCAATTTCTATTGATAAATTAGAAACCGTCCGTTTTTTCGATGTAGACGAATTCGTTGCTTTTTGTCTCAATACAAAATAAAATGCCATTCAAAATTTAATAAATTTAAATTCACTTGCAAAGAATTATTTATTTGTTTGTACAATCATATATAAAAATTGTATTATTTATATTATTAGCTACATAAAGGCGATAAATTTATACTTTACCTTGCCTGTTACATTATGACGATCTTTATTTGGTGAAATGATAACTTCGTGGCCTGTTTGTAAAGAGCCGACTGGTGTTGACTGTGATGTTATCGATGTTAATACATTTATATGGCGATTTATCAGAGTCGAAATGATGACGATGAAACAGTTGTTTCCATATTTATAAGCAATTTTATTAGTTATCACATAACAGACCAAGACACATTTCATATATTTGGTTTTTTTTTTTTTTAATTATAGATGATGATAACACATACACATACACAGTAATGTTGTAGTTTGAAGCATTATGATATAAAATTTGAAGAGAAAAGAAGAAGAAACATAATTAGTTTAATCAATTAAAAATATTAAATTGTACATAAAAGAGTATACGCATGTATGTACAAATGTACATTTATGCATACACTGCCTGCCACTTGAATAAGGAAGCAATTTTTTTTTTTTAACTTTAATTAAGTGTATCTCTTAAACTAAAGTTTGCTTGAATCAAATTTCAAACTGTTGGCTTTAGTTTCTTGAATTTAAACATGTACTCGTATTTACAGACTTTGCTGTGATACTTTTTCATGTGTCGCATGAATAAGGAATTATTTTAGTATGAATCAGGAAGGCTATGTTCTGATTTTTTTTTTTTTTAATGTAAACAGCTAGAGAGTTTTTAATACTTTTTATTTAAAATGGGATGAGATAAGGCTCGTTATAGTTCTGAAAAAGAAAAATATACTGATTGTGAAATCTCAGGGCCAGAATGTGGTCCAAATAGCCAAAAATACGAGTATTAATAGAGGAAAGACAGTAGTGGTACAATTATTTAAATAACTTAAATAAAAAAACATAAAAGGGCGGAAGAAAGTGACAACATATTCAAAAGAAAAACGAAAAATTCTTAAAATTGCATCAAGTTCTACTATATCGGCAGCAAAAATAGGTGAAAAAAGTGGTGTCAATGCCAGTCTAAGGACAGTGCACTGTATTCTACAGTTGTGCCCTAATATAGTCCGCCGAAAACTTAAAACAACACCACTTAATGAAAAACGCAAACCACAATGTCTACAGTTGGCAAAAATACAATGACATCCGACAAATTGTTTAAAGTTGTATTTTCTGATGGAAAAAAAGTTTAATATTAATGGTCCCGACTATTGCTTCCATGACCTAAATAAGGAGGAATTATTTTTGAGTCGCAGACAATCAAATCATAACCTTCGTGATGAGTATTAAAAGAATTACGTATTTAAGTGACACAGGAAAAAATACATGTCTGTAAATAATTTGCACAATTTTGGTATTAAAAAAATAATTATATTTTTATTTCTTAAGGAAACTAAAACCAACACCTTGAAATTTGGTTGTGCAAAAAATTATTTTGTTCTGAACATCAGTTCAGGAGATATACTTAATTAAAAGTTAAAATACATATGATGCCTTGTTCAAGTGGCAGGCAGTGTATGCATGCACATACATATGTATGTGTAACTTTTTCAAATTGTCTCGTTTAGGATATTGGTTTTTTTGCTTGTTTTTAAAGTAAGTAAGTAAATACAACGCTCATCTAGCATTAGTTTCTAAGTAGTTAAACCTAAGGAACTAAATACAAAAAATTAAACAAAAATTTTAAATAAAAATATTAAAAAGCAATTTAGTCGGCGGTTTTAAGAATTTTTAAGGAAAACTTCGACATTTCATATTAAATCAATTTATTTGGGGTATTCAAACGGTGTTATATCACGCATAATGTCATAATATTTTATGCTTCGAACAAAAAAGTCAGAAAGTTCTCGTAATAAGACTTTTTAAACCGAGTTTATAAACACGTAAACGAATACCGTCTTATAAGCATTTAGAACAAACAGAACCAAACCACAAGTGGAACTAAATGAAATAGAACAAAATTGAAGTAGAACTTCAAGCATTGAAGCAATGTTCTACTTCAGTTTTGTTTATAAAATTTGTTGTTGTTATTTATGGTTTTTGTCTTTGTATTAGTGTAGAAGTGCTGTATGTACAATATGCGCATGCGTGTGTGTTGTTGTTCACGGTTTTGGCTTAGTATTAAGCACAAATATTTAAGACCCAGTAAGCTCACATGCCAATGTGCTTCCTGTGATTCATCGTTTATTTGCTTTATTGTGATGTTTTGTTTTGGATTTTGCTATGAAACAGAATTCAAGCACTATCGTGAAGGCGTTTCAAAACTATTAAGTGTTTGTTCTGTTTCCAAATGTATTATAGCTTGTTTGGTTTGTTTTAAGAATTGTTTTGAAATATAGGGCTTGGAACATATGCACAGTAGTGAGCAGTGTTCTTTAGAACATTTTGTGCAGCCTTTTAATACATATGTATGATGTACCCGAATAGAGTTTTTGACAAATCTTAATCTTAAACTAAGTGTGATAGCCCCTTAAGCAACCAAACAGCACTTGTTTGATTTATTTTTTTTACAAAAATTTTCCCATAAAAATTCTTAAAACTTTGAAAATGATTGAAACTTAAAATAAACAACATACTGGTGGAAAAAAATTATATTAAATTAATTTTGATACCTTATCCGATTTATTTTTTGCTAAATGAGAGGGTGGAGCGTTTTTCATGATTTTCATTTTTTCAAGTTGTTCCTTACTCTTGTTATTTATTGTTAGTAAGTGTGTAAGGCATACAAAAGGAAAAATATAATTTTAAAAACAAAAACGTAAAAACAGGATTTATAAAAAACGGAACAAAACAAACAAAACCATAAGAATACTCATGTAAACTCTTAAAAGTGCTGCACCAAAAAAGAAACACTTTTATAAAGATGCTTCTTTTTGTAAAAACTTTAAATATTTTTGGTACAATTTGTTAAACTTAGCAGCTTTAGGATTTTACATGAAAACTCTTTTCAATATATTAGTTTTAATAATTTGGTTTTTTTCATACACAAGTTAATATAGAAAAAATTACTATATAAAAAATATATATGTATGTGTAAGTATATTTCATAAACATAATCAATTCTATAATGCAATATTAATTTCTTAGATTTTTGTTTGTTTTTCTTGAAATTTGTTTGATATTTTGTTTCAGACGGCCAAAAACCTTAAAAAATTCAAACAAATTAAATTAAAAATTAAAAGAAAAAAATATTTTTCAACACGACAAACGCACCTTTTTTAAGGAACATTCCTTTAAATAGATATAAAAAAAATATAACAAGCAAAATTTTCAAAAGTGCAAATTTTTTCGTTTAAAAATTTTTTCTTGCAAACAACATAAAGTTCAATCATGTAAAACGTGGTTTTATAACAGTTTTGCATCCGAGAAATCAATTTGTATTTTTCAATTTATTTCAATTATTGAAAACCGTGTGTCTTTTACTGCCTACCATTGTCTTCCCTGTCCAGTCGAACTCCCCATCATCCACATAGCCTTTACGATCAAATAAGTCTTGGAATAGTCTTCGCAGAAAATCATAATCGGGCGTTTCAAAAAAATCTAATCGCCTCACATAACGTAAATATGTGGCAAACTCTTCAGGATGACCCTCGCACAGCATCTTAAAAATAAAGAAAAAAATGAATTATTTACATTATCGAACACAATTTTACTTCATAAGCTTATTTAATAAGGAAAACATTCGCTCTCATTATTGATGGCTTAAACCAGCCAGTGTTGTTTTAAATTTTTTTTAAATGTTTTATGCAAAAAAAAAAAAAAAGAAAGTTCTTTTAAGCAATTAAGCATTGAACAACATATGTATGTGTTTTTTGAACTATCCGAACAAACACGAAATCAAACTTTTGATATTAAACATAGTTTTCAAACCATTATAGATTATAGCATTTGAATTTAAATTAACAAGGCAGCTTTAATACGGTAGTGGTATCAGCCCATCTATCTTTCGTTTCCTTTGCGTAAATTTGTCAACAACTCATAGACTTCCTTGCTTTTTCAAACAAAATTTTGACAACTGTTCGAAAATTCTACCAACAAAATACATGTTGATGCTCACGGCGAACTCATTACTAGGTGAACTTGACAGCTCAGGTGATTATTTTTTGCTTCTCGCGTTTTCTCCAATGAGACTGTCAAATCTTTTTTCTTCTGTTTACAAACATTTTCGCGCCATTTTAATCTGTAGATTTTTTTGTATGATTTAGTGCAATTTCAAGAAATTTGTGTGAATTTAAAAGTGAAAAACTAATATAATCTGTGATTTTAATTACAAACAATTATAAAAGTTTATATTTAACGTTTATATAAAATTTTTTCCCAGCTGAACAATCTTAGGCGAATTTAGATTTTGACATTCACGATATGTTTTACAATAACAAAATACATAGTACTAAATTCGCCTTCCCGCTTGCATTCATCTGTATAAATTCGCCTTGGTTGATGCTTGTTGGCGTTGTATTTATTGTAATTCTGCCACTACCTATTATAAAGCTGCCTTGTAAATTAAGAATTATATGAATATTAACATTTGATACTCAACGTTTTATCAATTTGATTTTGAGTATAACTAACTACCAGTCATAAAACAATTGTGTCAGCAATAACTGAAAAAAATGTTCAATGTTTTAAATTCATTTACAAAAAAATTTTAAAGCATTAAACACATTGAAGCCAGCAAACAGCCAGCTTCAATATGTCAAATATAAAATACATGCATTTAAATGCGAATCTTAAACACATAAACCACAGCAGACTTCACAACTTCACGACAGCAAATGCTGCAACCGGCAGTTGTAGTTGTGTAGGCGACTACTGAAATAGTTTGAACACGGCAGCAACATAAATTCATTTGAATAAAAGTATACTTCTGTGTGGCCACCTTAGAATTTTTAGTTTTACAAAAAACCATTGTTTTACAGAACGAGTTTTGTTTATACCAATCTTTCAAAAAAAAAATTCTTTCTTAAAAAAGGCCTTTAAAATCTAAAAAAAAAACAAATTAATTAAAAAAGCTTTTGTTTGCTACGCTTAATTCAGGTTAGGCGGGTGTTAAAAGTTGAAAATATAATCTTTTGATCTATAATGGGAACAATATTAAATAATTGAACATTTATATCGAACTTTTCAAAATTCGGACAAAAATATTTCGACTCGAGAAAGAAAAATGTATTTATATAAATTATAAAATGTGTCGTCGAAGATATGCAATTAAAACTTGTCATAAATGAAGTAACTGGAATATATCTAAAGAGACCTATAAACTATGCAAACTTTTCGACAAACACGCGCTTTCCGTTTGCTCATAACGATACAAATACAAACACAAATGAATAAGAGTACACGGCGATTATGCTGTGGCAGTTTTCTTGCCATATGAAGTTTACAACACATGAATTATTTTATAATTTGTTTTAGCCTCTATTTCTTGATATTCAGTTTCTATAATCTTTGTTTGTTTTTTCAATTTCTACAAAGAAGGCAAACTTTAATACAATACTAAAAATTCTAATAAGAAAACTTTTTCATGATTCATTTGTGTGCTTCTTTTTTCATCACTTCATTGTGCAAAATTTTCGTTGAAATGACAAAATTTTGCGTTAGACAACACAAACATTAAAGATGTTTGCGCAAAAATCGTGCAAACATGCTTCAAATATATGTACAAACAAGTAAATACGCCCTTTAGCAACGCTCAATGTTTGTACAAATGTTTTTGCATGTTTGTTAAGCTGTTTGTGTAGTTTGTTTGGCACTTAACTAGTTTTTTTTTTTATAAAATTAGGCATACTTATTTTGAGGATAAATATGTAGGCACATATTTAACAGTAGAACAAATAAATTTATTAATTGTTTGAAAAGTGTAAAGAAATGTTAGAGACGTGTATAAAAGAAAAATCTTGTTTTTTGTGTTTTGACAGGTATTATTAGAGCATTTATCTTTTAAATTCTGAACAATTTATTTAGGTTGTTGGGATATAAAGTTGAATGTTTGAGAATATCTTTCAAAAATTTCCAAAGTCTACTGATGATTAGGGTAGTTCCTATGAAATGTCGACATATAGATAGCTGGGAAACATAGAAAACAAGCTATTTATAATTTTTTATTAATTTATTTAAAAGCCCACATAAATTTTGTTCTTTTATTATGCTTTATTAGAAAATAAAATATTTCCAAGAGCAAAATTTTTTTATTACATATTTTTTTTATACATTGGTCACGCTGTTTTTATTTTGTAGTCAACAAAAATAGAAATTAGTTTAATTCGAGTGAGGCAAAAAAAAATCAGCTTGGACAACAGTCTGCGGTCGTGTCGTCTTGCTGTTGTCAGCATGCATACATATTTGTTAGTGTTAGTAATAATGCCCAGCATTGTAGGCCAAAGATCGAGTATACTTTCATTCAAGTTGATTTTGTTCTAAACTCCATAATAAATAAATCTTATTGTATAACGGACAGCACTGACTTCATCATACAAATTCTCTTCATTCCAATAAAATAGATTATGAAGTAAGTATTTTGAATGTTAACCTTTGTGATATGTGTGAGAGAGGAGAGAGATGCTTTTAACTACGAAACTACTTACCTCGATGGGTGTCGCTCTTTTAGTATCACCAATTTTTTGATATCTTTCCTTAAGTGTATCGGCCTTAAGACCTTGCCATGGCAGTGAACCTCTTAAGAAATACATGAACATGTGACCTAATGCCTCTAAATCATCACGTCTAGATTGCTCTCTGCCCATGTGTGTATTTATTGACATATATCGCGCTGTGCCAGTCAATGATTTATGTTCCCGATATGGTATATGTCTATTTGTATCTAAATCAATATATTCTTTGGCCAAACCGAAATCTATATAGAAATTAAAACATTATTGAGTACTATTCATTTTCAGAAAGATTAAAGACAATTTTAGCTAAGATTTGAAATTTTTAATATCATTTTCTTAATAAAAAAAATAATTACTGAACATATTTAGTTTCGATACAAAAATTAAGACAAAAAAATTTTTTTTTTTGTTGAAAAAGAAATATCAAATTATTCTTCTAAAATATGAAGGGGAAATAAACTCTGTATGTTTACATATGTATATACGTAGAATAAACACGGCTAAAGGAAGGCAAACAAGAAACAGCAGAAGATTTGAAATTATACAAGGTGCATTAACGCAGCATTAGAGCCAAATTACAACAATACAACAAAAACAGGCATTTGGTAAGTTATTCTTGTCAAAACTATTTGTAACTTTAATTACAATTATAAACTTCAGACATGTTCTGAGAAACGCAAATCGCTTAAACTTAATGTTTTTGACTTGAAATCGCCAAATAGGTGTTCTGAGAAACGTATAACACAAGTTCAGTTGCGATTTGAAATCGCTAAATAAATGTTCAGGAAAAAGCACATCGCTTAAAATTGGCGACTCCAACTCGCATGTGTATATTGAAGTGAACTGATTGAATTTGCTAAAACTTTCAATAAAAAGTTGACAAACAGACATGTTCTGAGAAACGTAAATCGCTTAAATTTAACGTTTTCGATTTGAAAACGCCAAATAGGTATTCTGAGAAACGTATAACGCAAGAAATATGGTTTTGCGATTTGAAATCGCCAAATAGATGTTCTGGAAAACGCATATCGCTTAATATTGGCGTCTTCAACTCGCATGTGTGTATTGAAGTGAACTGATTGAACTTGCAAAAGGCAATAAAATTATTCACAATTAAAATTTAATATGTTTTCTTTTTATTTCAATAAAAAGTTTAAAGAATTTTACACATTTTCATTAAGAAAACTAAATTGAAAAATTGTTCTATTTGTTGTCAAATTTTTTTCCTTTTTATATTACTACAACATACATATAGACGTATGTAAAACACATGTTGTATTTTTTCGGAAAAAACTCCTAAACGCCAGTAAAACACGCATTCCTCAGAACACCCAAAAATCAATTAAGCGTTTTCCAAAACACATTGTTAAAAAAAACTGTAGTTAAAAAATTTTAAAAAGCGCCAAAAACGGTGCGAAACGCCCCGGCTTGACAATACTGATGTTGACTAGAACAAATTTGTTAAAATATAACAACACAAAGTTGCCGGATAAAAATCTAAAAAAAAAATAAGTTCTTTTATATATAGTAAAGATTGTGGGAAGACAGCACATTCTATTTTTAGTATGCTTATATTAGTTTCACTTATACGTATGTTTATTCTTATGTTTTCGACACTCGAAACCCATGCAATATGAGTGATTATTACATACGTAGATATATAAAACTGTATATACAATGTTGCTGCTTTGGTGGCAAAATTGGAGTTGCCTTATTGCTTCCGGAGCGATTTTGGGGATTCACGAAGCCGATTTTGCGAATTCCCAAACAAATTCGGAACAACTTCGCTAACCGGTTTTACATATTAGGTACGCGTTTTTGCCGTGGAACATGCATCTGAATCATAAACGGTCATTTGCTTTAGTGTGCAAATTGAAGTTGTCTTATTGATTCCGAGGAAGTGGGGGTGATTTTGGGGATTCACGAAGCCGATTTTGGGAGTTAAAAAAAAACTCTGATGCGCGTTTTTACCGTTGCATATGCAGCTGAACTATAAACGGTCATTCGCTTTAGTGCGAAAAGTGAAGTTGCTGTATTGCTTTTGGGAAGTGGGGGGATTTTGCCGATACCTGAAGCCGGGTTTAGGAGTTCTAAAAAAAAAAAAAATCGGAACGCGTTCTAGGGTATATGGTTAAATAGTTTGATATCGAAACGTGTTTTTTAGTTTCTTAAATTATATTAATTAATAAATAAAATATAATAATTAAAATAAAATTTAACTTACCAATTATGTGAATAATTTTTTCCCGCCTCGTTGATGTTCTACCAATAAGAAAATTCTCTGGTTTTACATCTCTATAAATTAAGTGCCGACTATGAACATATTCGATCCGGTGGAGCTGCATTGATTTTTTTTTTTTTTTTGAATTGAATTGAAGAGAAAAATTTTTTATTAGTAAGTATAATAAAAAAATATCGGCCTTATTCATAAAAAATATTGTATGTTTATTTGACAAGTTTCGATACAAAATTTTTTATGGATAAGGTCGTGTGAAAATTATTTCATGACTTAACTATTTACATGCTATTTTTGGATTGGAAAAGGTAGGGAATTTAGTATATATTTTATATATATTTTTTCAAAACCGATATATTTGAGAAGAAAAAAAAATCAGTGTCTCAACTAGCGCAAGTTTTAAATATTATTTAATAATAACATAAATTTTTATGAAACATGATTTTTATATAAAAATTATACTTTTTATTTAATATTAAAAAGCCTCTAAAAATGTTCAATGATAAAAAATGATCATAAAATCAATGTAAGAAAATGTTATAATTCAAAATAAAATTTGTTTAAATAAAAAATAGATAAAATAAAGCTTATGCCAAAATGTCTATAATTAGTTTATAAAAACATGCCATTTTTGCAATGCAAATGAAAATTGTAACAAAAAACACCTTTTTGTAACTAAATGAGAATTAATAAAAAATGAAATAAATAATACTTAAAATAGGGAAACTAAATTAGTGTACAGTGAACTAACTCAGTGTAAGTTTAAAATTGTAACTTTAGCAACTTTTTTCTAAACTGTTTTTGTTGTGAAATAAACATGAGTCTTTTATGATTTTTAATTAATTTTTAAGAATTTAACTATAAAAACTATGGAAAAACTAAAAAAAAAGTAAACCTTAACGATATAAAATCGAGTTTTTCTCATTTTTAATTTAGAAAAGGCTTGATAATTTATTAATAGCGTGTAATCAATTTATAGAAAATATGTATGTAAGAAAAAATATTTTTAAAAATTAATTTATTGAAATGTGAGGTTTTTTTTGGTGGTTTTTGGTTGAATTTTTTGGTGTTTATGGGGTACTTACTAATTGTATTGCTATCAGTAGTACTGTCTTCAAAGTGAAACGCCTGCCGCAAATATCAAATAAATCTTCAAGTGATGGACCGAGCAATTCCATTACAAGAGCATTATACTTGCCGCATGGGCCGAAGTAATATACTTCGGGTACACCTTCTGCTACAATAACAAAAACAATAACAACAACAATTGTAATATATGTATGTAAAAAATGTAGTAGAGATTATTTAATAAAAAAAATTAATTTTTAATATTTAAAAAAAATAGATTTCTTTTCTTAAAAAAAACACGGAGTAGCAAAGCAAGTTATAAATTTTTTTCGGCCATTTATTTTAATTGTATTAATTGTTGTTGTTTTTGTCAAGGATTGTAATAGCAGTTAGAGCAGTTGAGAAATTTGGTTTGTAAATATGTAAACATATGTATGTATTAAACACATGCACGGTTACACTCAAATCACAAAAATTCCTGCAATCTCAGCTAGTGCTCATTTGTGTTTCAATGTTTCTCATACGCATTGTTGTTATTGCTAGCTTTTTTTTATATACATTGAAAGTTAAAACATAAGAGATAGTGAGAGTAACATAGTTTTTTTACTTTCTCTCAAAAATTCTCTCAATTCGGTACTCTTCCTATTAGTGATGGGCAGTGATGCGATAAATTTTTGTAAAGAAAACTTCACTTTAAAAAAATAGTATTAATATTATATAAAAAAAAAATTTTAGCTTTTGAATATTCTGTCACCAAATTGTTTACAAAAATGCAATTCAATCCGTAAATGTGTACTATATAAATATATTGGCATTATTATTTTGCGCAAATGGAATCTCAGAAATTTGACAGTTGTCATATATGTTTATTCCGATTAATTAAAATGAAATGCCTATAACGATGAGATGTGAAAAAATTGTCTCTAATGAAGCACATTTCCATTCAAATGCCTTCGTAAATACACAAAATAGTCGATTTGGGTCTCGAAATATACTCATGCAATCAATCTATGAGAAACAAATGCACCCTCAATGAGCAATTATTTGTCTAGGGAGGATTTTGTTTTGTCAATGTGATTGGGCTTCACTTTTTTTAGTATGCGTTGTAGCATCAAGTGGATGGATTGTATGTGGGCGAAATGTGGTTTCAGCAAGACAGCGCCGCATACCATCATACACTCTGCATGAAACGATCGAATTATTTCAGCTACAAATTATCATAAAAATTATCGCAAAAAATTCTAATTCAAAATGGCCACCAATATCATGTGTTTTAACATCGTGCGATTTTTTCATTCGTTTCCAACGCCTTTTACATTTCTGTGAAAAAGTTCTGGAAAATTTAGTGGAAAGTGGAATAATTGGCGGTTATTTTAACCGACGCATAATCGAAGCACTCACTATTACTGAGACATTCTTCATATGTACGTAACTATGTACATATATACACGCAACTATGTATGTACATATGTACTAGCGCTTAAGAGATAAATTTCAAGTACTTCAAGTATTATAAATTGTATTATTATAATACTAAATCACAATTATAATACTAAATCTCAAAAACCTTAATTTTGGAAGAAAAACCTTCAAATCTTATTTTGCATGAAAAATCTTCAAAATTAAGGTAAAATCTTCATTTTGGTAATGATGAGTTTTGTAGTTTGACAGCGAACAAAAGACAAAAAAAAAATGCTACGTACATTTGGAACTACATATGTGTGAATATCTGTATGCCCGTATTTACGAATATGTTATATGCGTACAAATGTAACATTTTGCGCCATTAATAATTCACAAAGAATTGAGGTATAACAGCTTTTGTCTTAAAAAAAAACCAGAGAAAAGTATTCCTGAGTGCAAAAACACGTATCATTTTTTTTGATTAGTTGAGTCTGCTAGTCAGAGAAAAATCAATCAAGAGCATAATTTTCTTATTTGTATTGTAGAAAAATAATTCCTAGCAACATGTTGAAGCAGTTTTCGCAACACTTTCTGTTATACAATGTTTACATTCAGGGTATTTATGTATAAGAATTGCGAAGGCAGCGGCGTTTGCCTTTATAAAAAAAAGCTTCTCTTTTAATTTGCAAGTCAACGAGTAGTAAAGAAAAAGTATTGCCACTGTCTTTTCAAATTCTCGCAAAAGCGAAAACAGCTCTTTATTATTTTACCACCAACGTTTTAATAGTTATTGTTTCAAAATTTATTCCGCTATATTTCAAAAGTCGCCATCGTAGTCAGTTATACTCGACGTAAGAAAAATAACTTTAGTATTCTTGTTGTCAACTGTAATTCACTAGTGGCTATATTTTGCTTCAGGACTAGAATACAAGTGTCTATTAAGCAAAACTTGACGTACCAACGACGCCGACTCTTGGAATATGGCGCATTATTGAAATCTGCAGGTATTCTCTTGGCATATTTAAAAACTGGAAGTTAAATGGTTGGCTTTACACATACAAAATATTTTTCTTTTCTATTTACATTATAGGTAAATAATGAAATTTTTAAATTTCAGGTATTACATGAAAACGGAAACATCACAATAAGGGTGAATAATATAAAAATAAAGTATTTTTAGCTTACTCGATGTTTACACATGCAAGTGCAAGTGGAAAAAACCCAGTACATTGTCATTTTTTTAAATTAACATATTCATACCTCGATCTGCAAGAGATTTCGATTGCAAGTACTTTTACTTGCATGCATTGCATAATGGAAGTATAGATTGCTTTTATTCTGTCTTCTGATAACTACCATTGAAATGAACTAAGACAAGACAGCGACCAATAATAAACGACATAATTAAGTTAAATAAAATTCTATTCCTTAACGGTTCTATTCCTTAACGGTTCAATAGTTTAAAGTGACTATCACTACCAAAAATATAATTATTATGTCTCCGAAGTCTTCCATAGGCAAGAAAAACATATTTCTGCAATTAACAAATCAGTGTTAATTTACTTGCAGTGTAATAAGGCGGCATTTATACTATGATTTAAAGTCATGTGTTTTCTGTACTTTTTTTTTTAACTATTAAAGGCATGACATTTTTATTTTTGATTAAAAAATAGGTTAGTTATCTAGGAAATGAATGTAATTGAAGGAAACAATAAAGCAATAACCAGCATATACTTTCTTTTTATTTCAAATAACATATACTGATGTGTATTTACATCATCATGCATTGATTTTTTATAATGAAAGGAACTAGCAGGCATGTTCTGAGAAACGTAAATCGCTTAAATTCAGCGTTTTCAATTTGAAAACGGCAAATAGGTGTTCTCACAAACGTATAACGTGAGAAGTATGGTTTTGCGATTTGAAATCACAATCGCTTGAAATTGGCGACTTCAACTCGCATGTGTATATTGAAGTGAACTCATTGAATTTCCTTAAACTAAACTTGCAAATGGAAATAAAATTATTGGCAATTAAAATTTAACAAGTTTCCTTTTTATTTCAACAAAAAGTTAAACGATTTTTACACATTTTCAATTAAAACTACCAAATTGAAATATTTCTTTATTGTCGGTAACTACCACAGACATATGCACATGTGTAAAACACATGTAGTATTTTTTCTCCGAAACGCCAGTAAAACGCGCGATCCTTAGAACACCTATAACTGAATTAAGGGGTTTCTCCAGAACGCGTTGCGGTTTGAGATCGCGCGTTTCACTGACCTTTATATGAATTATAAAAAGAAATTTTGATGTATAAAAACATTTTTTTATATAAAGATTCATGCCTTTTAGCACATACCAAGATGAAATTAATCACAAACTGAGTTGTTCTCATTAAAACTTATAGAGATAATAAAATAAGCTTGTTGAACTTATTTTTGTAATGCTAACGATATATTTGATAATGTTATGAATTTGTATCACATCTAACCCAGTGTGCAGCCGTTGAAATACTTATTATAAATGTACAGCAAATTCACACAAACAAGATAAAACTAAAAAGATCACAAATCGGTATGCTTTTGAGCCACGATTATTAAATTATGCAGTCTTTTTTGATACGGCCTTAAATCATGGCAAAAATGTCGTCTCAGTTTATTATTCAGTTTTTTTTTTAATTTAAAATATTAACAGATACAAGGGAAATTAACAATGTAGAAAAAACAAATTAAGTGTAATTTCCACGTTTCCATTTTCAAAACCCAAATTACATACATATATAAAAAAAATAATAATAATAATAAAATTTGATTAGTAACTAGTTTTTAGTTTAAAATTTAATTCTAATTTTCAGTTTAATAAAAAGAAAATAACATAAGATTATAGAAAGAAAACTATAATACAATCAAATATACTTTATACAAATTTTACATCATCATTTAAACAACTATTTACGAGTATACAAAAATTATTTTTAGAAGAATTTCTCAAATGGAGATACAATACATGCATATAAAATAAAAACTTTCAAACTCGAGTTCGAAAAATTTATATATAACTTAGCAATCGATCTCGAAAAAATATTATCTTATTCAAATAACTTTAAATATATTGTGTTTTAATAGTATGTACATATTTTCATATCTTTAATAATACTTGAAATTTTTTTTTATTAATCCTATGTGGAATCTTGTACATAAGTATATGATTGTCATATTTTGTGATGGTAAATACATTCCATCGGATTATTAGGATTATTCTCCACTCTCTACACCCTAAATTCTTCAAAGAGACAAAGAGATCGATTTCAACCATTATATTTCGCTAATTACTGTTCAGCTACAGCTTTCGCCACAATCAAAATAGAAGAGCAAATCACAGAATTGTTCTCATTTAAGCTTGCCACAATTAAAAAACAAAACAGGCCAAAACTCTACAACGATCAGAATGGGAGAATTATTCTCATTTAAAGTTTCTACAAAAGAGTGCTACCAACTTTGATTCTCAAAAACCAAGAAAGAGTAGTATTCGCCTTTATTTTGTTATTTTACAATTTATAAACTACAGCATGTATCTTTCTTTTCTTTTAAATAAATAAAAACTTGCACCCTCTTCACACAGGGTGTCCCAGAACTCAACATCAAGCCTAAACGGGGTGACAGGATTGATTGTAATCATCATGACAAAAACATTTTACTTGTATTTCTGCCCTCGTATGTTTTGTTAGATTTTTTTCTGATTTTTCTCGTGATGGTTACAGTCAATCGTATCACTCCAATTCGGCACCTTGGGTTTTGGGACACTCTGTATATTATAAAAAAATATGAATGCAACTGATTTGATTATTTTATTAGTTTTAACATAAACGCAATTAATCGACTAAGAAAAGTAATTTAAATTTTGGTTTAAATTTTTGAGGTTCAGAATTTTGTAATATGAACAGTTGCTAAAAAAAATTCTTTGAAAACCGATAGTTGCCAGATCGTTTTTATGTGCTATTATGATTACTAATTACACCTTATTTTCAATGGCTTTTCTTAGTCGATGTATAAACAACTACAACTACTTTATTTCATTTACATCAGATGTATTAATTTTGTTTGTTTTGTAAAAATTACTAAAATTTGAAGATTCTGTTTAATTAAGACAAAAAAAAAAAAAAAGGATAGAGACAGACAAAAACAAATTTTTATTTTGAATTATTTAAATAAAATTGCAGTTGAGACACTTTTGTAAATAAAAAAAAAAACTAATAAAATACGAATATATGTTGTTTATTAAATATTTAAAAGAGAATAAGTTAGACGAGTTCATTATTAAAATTATATTGCTTTTTCAACATAATTAAAGAATAATGGCCTTATTCATAAAAAAAAAACATTGCATGTTTATTAAGCAGTTATTTGACAAATTTCAAATAGAGTTTAATAAACATACAATATTTTTTATGAATACGGCCGTAAAACTATATATTTTTAACGAAATATATGTTCACAGATAAGAAAAATGAAAATTTTTACTTTCTAAAACACCGAATTATATAATAAAAACCCAAAACTTATGTTTCTTCAATGTGCTGTTCATAGAACACAGAAGAGCAATTCGTCATTTAAGCTACTAAATTTTCTGAGTGAATTCCATATGAAATTTTTTAGACGAAAATTTTTTTAGATATCTCTGTTCTATGAACAGCACATAAGTTTCTTTATGTTGTTTTTTTTTTTTTTATACAAAATCATTTGTTATTTTTTCTTATATTTTTAAATTGTGTACAAAAAAAAAACTTACAAGTTGCTTTGCAATCATCAATGCAGTCTTAAGTGAAAATTTACGGTTGCAAATATTGAAGAGATCTTCTAAAGACAGTCCCAATAATTCTAATACCATGGCATTGTAACGGCCACCACATGTGCCCAAATGATAAACCCGGGGTATACCCTCTGGACAATTATCTACATTATGACGATAATTTAATAACAAAACACGCACAAATTTAGTATACAACATTTACAACACGTCTTAAATCATAAAATTTTTTTTGGTTTTTTTTTTGTATTAAGTTTTGAAGTTCAAGATCACAAAAACAATAAAATTTAAAGAAAGAGTATATACATACATACATACTATTATAAAGAGATAAGAGTAAAGCAGATAAAGAGCAAATGAGTTATCATTACTTTATCTTCAATAGACGTACATACGAAGTAGATATACATACATATATAAAGAGATAGGGTAAAACAGATAAAGAGAGGATGAGGTGAATGCCAATGAGTTATCACTTTGTTTTATCTTCATTATACGATTGTTTTATTAGTTCTGTTTTCTTGGCAATAATGATGTTTTGTTTATTTTTAATTGACAGATCGATGGATGGATGTCCGCCGACAGATTTAATTGTTGATCTTTGTTTTTTTTTTTTTTTTAATTTTATTTTTCATGTAATTGAGAGGTTCTTTCATTCGTTGATTGTTGGGTGGGTTTGTTGGCTTGTTTATTATTATTTATTGTTGTTGTGATACGTGTCAAATAAACAATATGAATGATAACATGAGTAGTTTTTAAATAAATATTTATAAATATACATTTAGTTGGTTTTACTTTTTCCTACAATATAATTTCAATTAAAATTAAATAAAGTCTACAATACAAATAAAGTGTTGTGCATAAAATCATTCAATTTACTAGAGCATCATGTCGGTCAAAGTTTTAACGCATATCGCTCTTTTATTGCAACATAGTCATAACTGAAAAAAACTTGTTTCGACAAAAACGCATTTCTAATTTTTAGCTTCTACTAAGCAAAAAGCAACTATCAGCTGTTAAATGGGTTGTCAAATAAAGCTGTATTGCCAACTTAAAGTTTTAAACGTTTTAAACAATACTCAATACATACTGAGAATGAAACATTTTTTTCTGGCCAATTAATTTTTTTCTAAATTCATATTTAAAGAAAATTTCTTTAATTCAATTTACCACTGATAACCTGTTTTGCGGAACTTTGGCGTGAAGACATTATTAGAAGCAATTTTAAAAATTTTTATATTTATTGTACAATACAAAACGACAAAAGTCAAAGATTTTACACAATTTCCCAAATTGTAAAATGAGGCGTAAATCTTAAAAAGTAATATATATCGCTCCTTTATTGCAACATAGTCATATCTCAAAAAATGAGCTTTTCGAGTTAACAATGCAGAAGTGTTAACAGTACTACCTTTTAAATTGTGCCAAAAATTTATTCAAAATAATTTTAAACCTTTAGGTGATAATTTCTAAAACTTGTTTCTAAGACTTATATGGACACTAAAAATTTGAAATCCGTTTTTCTCGAAACGAGCTTTTTTTTTAGTTATGATTATGTTACAATAAAGGAGCGATATAATCTAAATCACAGAAGTTTTGGCCACTCACAATTGCTTTTATGATTTTTCAGCTTAATACTATTTCTTCCTTTTGTTTATAAATTTTTATTTGTGTTTTATTTATATGTTCAGGCAAAAGTTTACCTAATTTTTTTTTTACCATAATTTCATTATAGATACTGTTATAAAAGTTTTATATTAATTAGCATAATACTATTTTAACAAAAACTAAAATACAACACAAAATAATAAAAAGAAAAAAAGTTCATTAAAAAATATGTGTCAAAAGACTTGCTCTCTATAAAATATGGCACCAAAATGAAAAATAGCCCCCCAAAAACAAGGGAAACAATGCCAAAGTGTTTGTTGGTTGGATTATTTTTGGGACAATTTTCAATTCTATGGAAAAATAAGCAATAACCTCAAAATTGAAAATAAAAGCAATGAGACAATATAAGCAAAGCCGGCAACTTAACATATCGTTCTTTTATTGCAACAACGTCATAATTACTTATTATTAGTTAAGTGGGATGTAACCCGGAAGTGGTCAGAAACGGCCACGGGTGAAGTACGTCCAGAAACCGTACTAACTCCTTCATTGGGAGTGATGGCAAGTCGTGTTCAGTCTAGGTATACTCATACGCTTGTCGCAGCCTGTATTTCCTGTGTCTCATCGAAAAAAAAAAAAAAAAAAAAAAAAAAAAAAAAAAAAAAAAAAAAAAAAAAATAACTCCTTGGCAGGTTCTTAAATTTATGGCACAATGATGAGAGAGATGGCTAATAGAGATAGTGACGCAAATTCTACCAAAGTCAACAACGAAAAAGATTTACATCAGCAGCAGCCCTTACGGCCCTATCTGATAATGCACCAATTCCACGGAGTGCATTATTCACCAGCGCCCCCGTGCGGCTTGCTAGGCTCATGCAGGTAGCACTTTTTCCCATATATTTGTAGCCATATCAGCAATTTCTTGTTGAGGAGTTTGGGCCTTCTAGTCCCTCCTGTATGCAGTTTCCCAGCAATCAATGGAAGACAAGGCTTAATGGCCAAAGCCCACTAGCAGCATCAGCCCTTAAACCAACTCACCGGCCAACTATCACCACTTGTTTCTTACAGTACAAGTATCTGTTGTAAAAGCAACAGACCCTCGGGAGGTTGTTAGTCCCCGAAAAAATCCAAACACCAAACAATTATCAGGAATCCTAACTCCCCCATCCTGCATTTTAGGTTTAATGCACAGCAAGAACGTTGCAGCCCTGGTAGGCATCTCAACCATGATCATCCCGGGCTGAACTGCAAGCAGAACAACAATGCAGAAATTCTGCAGCTGTTGCGCATTGAAAAATATTGCCATGCTATAACCAACTTGCGGCATTGCAAAAATTAAATCTACTGCGTTAACGAACACTATACATTGTAGTGTTTCATTTCAAACTACATATATGAAGCCAGCAGCCTTCATTCATAATAATCAACTAAAAATTCAATTTTGGATTCTGTTTTTGTTAGTTAAACGTTTTTGCATTTTAGCTAACGACATATACATATGTATGCATATATGAAATTAAGAAAATCTATATAATTTTAATCACTAGATATAAGAAGAACTTAAATAAAATGCAGGACAAAATTGCGATACGAGTACTTTCTTAACGTTTTATACGTTGCGATATTCCAGATTAATTTTTTATACTCAACTGAGATTAATGTGCTGTTTATGGGATACGAATGAGTGATAAATCCGGAAAACTTTCTAGGCATATATATCACTCATTCGTGCCCCATAAACAATGCATTAACACAGAAACATTAAAACATTAATACACGATCCAACTGCTACACAATCCTGAAGGTTTATTTGTAAACAAAATTTTATATTGTTTTATTCATTTACTTATAATAATAATTATTTTTTTCTTGCAAAACAATTACTGTTCAACAAAAGAAGAAAAACAAAAACTTTTTGGCTGTCCTTTAAATAAAATGTTGTGGACTATAATGCGCTTAATTCAAATCTTTTTCCAATTTTTTTTCCATCACGTGATGGTTTTTTAAGGTCTGTTTAATTTTACCACAAAAAATTAGTCAACTAATCTAATATTTCGCCATATATCGAGACCAGCTTCAACGCATTCAATCACTAAAACGCTAAAAGATGCGTTACAAAATTTCGTAAAAACGTACGTTTAGTACTTTGGCGGTTAGCAGTCCACTACTTTTTTATACATATTTTGTTTTAGGTTTGGTTGGGAGTTGTTTGGTTAATAAAATAACTTATTCACAAAAAAAAAATCCCGGCTCTCTTTATGACCCTTCCGTCTCTTCACCTTTCGCGCCTCTTATCAAAAACAAGAAAAAAAAATTCGAAAAAAGCATTCTACAAATTGGAAGGCTCGAAAAAAAGTTCGAAAAAGTCATCCTATAAATAGCATGTTATTGACGAAAGAAAAAGCGGCTGTGAAAAAATCAATGTATGAATTTATGAATTGGGTGAAATCATTCACAAAGAAATACTTCGCTCATAACTTCTTTATAAACCTTCCTTCTCTACATCTTTCGCACTTCTATCAAACAAGTTCGAAAAAGTCATCCTATAAATTGGATATTAGTTCGAAATTTTAAGGAAACAAACACAAAGTTCGAAAAAAATGGGTGAAATTATTCACAAAGAAATGCCCCGCTCATAACCTCTTTATAACCCTTCCTTCTTTACATCATTTGAGTTTCTATAAAAAAAAATCGAAAAAATCAACGTATGAATACGAATTGGGTGAAATTATTCACAAAGAAATGCCCCGCTCATAACTTCTTTATAACCCTTCCTTCTCTACATCTTTCGCACTTCTATCAAACAAGTTCGAAAAAGTCATCTTATAAATTGGATGTTAGTTCGAAATATTGAGAGAAGAAAAAAGTGGCTTCAAAAAACTCTACGTATGAATTTCTGATGTGGGTGAAGGAGTCAAAAAGAGGCTTCGAAAATACCATCGTATGAATTGGGAGATATTATTTACGGAGCAACAACTATACTATTATCATACTATTTTTATAAACAATCCGTCCTTCCCACCAAAAAAAAAGTGACTTGGTAAAAATCATCGTTTGAATTAGGTATCAGTTAGTTCAAAATATTGAAGAGACATTTTAAATATTTCCAGTATTTATTGGTGTTCACTATGAGTTTAATTGTTAAAAAAAAAAAAAAAATGAAACAACTAAGAATATTGTTTATAATTTTAAAAGTAAAACAAACTAATAAGAAATATAAAATATATTATATATAATATTAATTTTTTGTTGTTCAAAATATTAAAATAAAATTATAACTTTCTAAGAAATGTTATATTTAATATTAAAAAAACTTACCATGTGATCCTAATAGTTTATAAAACCTATACTCTAAGTGTAGTTGGGGAGCCTTTGACTTCATTGGCTCCATTTTTATTGCTACATGTTCATTGTTGTACAAATTCTTGCCTAGAAACAAATCAAAGTGAGAACAAAATATAAGTTATTAAATGTTTATATGGAAATGTATATAAAAAAAAATATTTAACTCATTACTTCTACTAGAAAAACAAAAGAAAACAGAGTACAATTCACAGCCAGGCCACCATTCAAAAACAAAACATTTAGAGCAGATTGTCTTTCAAAAAGTATTAATTTTAATTATTGGCTCATACCTGCTGGGGTGGTATTTCTATTGGATGGAGTAGGAGAATAAAAGCACATACGACGACCTGTTGAATAATTTTTTAAGAAATGTACATATGTATATACAAAATATTTCTTTTGTATAATTTTTTTTTTTTTTGTGAAATTAATTTTTATTGTGTTCTTTGCGGGAAGTGGCGGCGGATTCACATTTTATTTTTGGCGATTTTTATGAAACACACATGATGACACAATCAATACGAGTCGAGTATGCTTTCGATGGAACAAAATTATCTTTTACAACAACAAACACTTAATTCATTAACCAATCGGCACTCTAATTTTAGCGCGTGAAGATCAGTAGATAAGGACAGGGTGTACACTGTACAAAATAAACAAAGATTATAGAACACATATAAAAGGCGGTTAAATTTTAAGGGCCGATTTTGAATGAAGCACAATATATTTAAAAATTATTGACATTTCCTCTTATTGTGACTAGTGGGAATCAGCGGTCCACGCAATCGATCGCATTCCTTTTTTTACCGTTCTTAAATAATGCACTCTCATATGACCTCCAATGCTGATGCCAATAAAAAAGTGAAAACCCATAAATATGTTCATATTTGGCAACACTGTTTTTTTTTACTTATATTTAATGCCGTTTTCTTTTCTGAAAAAGTTTTGCATTTATGCTGCACTTTTTTTTCTTAAAATTCAAGTTTTAAAATTTAAGTTTTATTGAGATGAAAAGAAGATGTCGCAATAATTATAAATATCTGAAAAAAAAGTTGAGAAAACTGTATACTTCTGTATTTTTTTGGCAAAGCAATATAGAAAATGTTACACTTTTTCTAGAAAAGAAAACGCCATAAGTTAAAGAAATATACATGTTTTGTTTGTTAGTGTTAGTAACAAATTAATAGCTGTATTACTACTAAAATACTGAATCGATCAAAATGAAATTAAGCTAAGTAGTTCTGAAATTAAGCTAGTTCTGAGACAGCAAACGCTGTACAAACAATGCGGGCAATTAACAAAATGCTTATGTGATTCAATATGAGATGAATGTAGATAGAAAATAATTAAATGGATCGATGGCTGAGTGCTTAAAGCAGCAGATCATGATACGTCATGACCCGAGTTTAAATCCCAGAGTAGTGTAGCGACTACGAAACAGCTAGTTGTCCCCCAGCTAAAAATTTGATTATTATTTTTATTATCTTCTTCAATCAAAAATTATTGATCACAGCAAATTTGTATTGTAAAAAATCCTTCTTAAGAAAAAACTTAAGAAAGGAAAAGCTTGAACTAAAACCCGATGTACATATGTACAAACCAAAAACTTAATTTATAAATTATAAAGTTCAACACAAAAATTCAATAAATTGAAATTAAGCCCATTCACTTCTGTACAGAAATAACTTTAAAACGATATATAATTTTTCTAAATCGGTGCAGTAGTACGGCTACAAAAGGGATTATAATAAACGTATTTGCCTATTAATCACATGTGAGGTCTGATCAAAAAATAATCGTTATTTTCAAATTTCGTGAGTTACGTACTCTTATGTTCGATTATCGCATTTTTTTCTGTTATGTTGTACACATGTCTGTTATATACTCGTATGTTGACAATATCAGCCATTTCAGATTGTCAGTTTGTTTTTGACAGATAAAACGATTAGTCGTGTTTTGGTGTCCTCTTCGATTTTTTACTATTCGAAAAAATTGATCAAAGAAACTGTATTAAGTTTTGTGTAAAAAATGAAATTAAATGCGCAAGGACATTTGAAATGTTGGCTGTGACGTTTGGCGAGTTGACTATAAGCAGAACACAAGTTCAATTGCGGTATAACCAGTTAGTTTAAGGAAGGCCGAGAAGATGTCAATGACGCTGCTAGTCCTGGTCGCCCGAGCACGTCAACAACCGATGAAAACATTTAAGCAGTGAAGAAAATGATTTTGGATAATCGTCGAATCACTATCAGAGAGGTTGCTGATGATGTTGGCATATCGTTCGGCTCAAGCCAAGCAATTTTTACGGATGGTTTAGGCATGAAACGTACGGCAGCGAAGATTGTTCCAAAATTGCTAAATTTTGATCAAAATCAACATGGCATGGACATCGCTCAGGAGATGTTGAACATCGTTAACGTCGATCCAGATTTCCTCAAAAAGGTCATAACTGGTGACGAATCATGAGTGTATGGCTATGGCATTGAAACCAAAGCCCAATCATCCCAATGGAAGCGTCCAGAAGAGCAAAGACAGAAAAAAACACGTCAAGTCGGGCCAAATGTGAAGGTTTTGTTCACTGTTTTCTTAGACTGTAATGGCGTGGTGCATCATCAATTCTTGCCACAATGTCGTGCGGTCAATAAGGAATACTACTTAGAAGTTATGCGCCGTTTGCGCGAAGCAATTCGTCAGAAAAAAACAATAATGAATTTTGCACCATGATAACGCACCACCTCACACATCGATTCTTTTGCGTGAGTTTTTGGCAAAAAAAAACAAAGCCGTATTCACCGGACTTGGCGGCCGCTGACTTTTTCCACTTTACAAAACTGAAGACACCGATGAAAGAAAAGCGCTTTTCTACGATTGAGGAGACAAAAGAAAAATCAAAACTGGAGCTGTTGGCGATACCAAAATGCGCGTCTCAGAAGTGTGATTGGAAAAAACGCTGGCATAAGTGTATTATATCTGAGGGGGATTACTTCGACGGGGACAAGATATTTATTGATGAATAAATAAATATTTTTGCAAAAAATTTAAAATAACGGTTATTTTTTTATCAGACCTCGTAGATAATATTAATATTGGTATGGTTCAATTATGTATGGAACAATATATCGGTGGAATCGCCGCCGCGACTTCGGCGGCACACCAACATCCAACGGTACAAATTTTTGCTGGCTTATCGACATGCACCTTTTCTTTCAAATAACCGCAAAGAAAGAAGTCTAACGGTGACATATCACATGATCTTGGCGGCCTATTTGTTAGGTGTTGTTTCATTTTATGTTACCAATGACCTGTGAATGCCCTTTTGCTTGCCTCAAGTTTATTTTACATCGACAAGCAATTTTGTGTTAAAAAAAATTTTACATAAATTTTGACTATGACTTTATTTATTCAAGACATACTACTTTCAAATGACATTGAAAAAATAACATTTAAGGGAATGTTTTGTAATATCACTCGTAACTATTTTAAGAAGTATTTTTTTTGCGATATTTAAAATTAAAGTGAATTCTGAACTGATAATCAAAAACTTACCTAATCGCAATTCTCCGAAATTACCACAGCCAATTTTTTTACCGACACGAAAATTTGGTCCGACCATAAGAACCCCCGTGGAGGTGCTTACAGATTGGCGGGCAGAATACATGTTGCCGGAACTGACTGCGTTGCGAGCGTTAGCCGCTGATGCGCTAGCTCCGCCACCGCCTCCTCCCCCGCCGCCTCCACCGCCGCCTCCTGTTGTGCCAGCAGGCTGTGTTCCACCACCACTAAAATAATATAAATAAAAAATTTATTAAAATTTATAGTTAATATGAAATTAGATTAATGGCATAATGATAATTTCTTTTTTTTCACGCTGGTTTAAAAGTTCAAGAGAATTTGTTCGAAAAAAGAATAAAATATAAAATAAATAAATTATAGCCATGATATAAAATATACAAGGTAGCTCCATTCTCACAATTTTCCTTGACATTCACCACCTGACAAGTATAAGGAAGGTTTATATGTTCCCTTGTTTTCAATTTTGTTTGAAAAATAGTATTAAAATTGTTAATAACAAAACATGACGTTATCCCTCTTCAATGTTAAATAATTTAAATGCGATAAATGAAAATTGTACAAATGAGAAATCCATTGATAAATATGTTTAAGAAGGTCAGAAATACAATACTTGAAAGATTGAGCATAAGTGTTAGCAAATGAAATTTAAAAATTAACATTAGAATTTAGTGATTTCATCACCAAAATTATTTTTTCAGTTGTTTAACATATAATTATAGCTAAAATACTACCACAGATACAGCATACCGACTTGCATCAGCTATTATGGCTAGTTTCTTGTAATATAAATAACTCAATTACACATTTCAGAAATAATGAATTAGTAGATTCCTTTATTTAATAGTGTAGCAACGCGCTCTCTCTAAAAACAAAATCAAGGCGAATTCATACCAGGTATTTCAAGAGCAATAAATACAACAGTACAAAAAATAATTCTTTTGCAAAATTTCAGGGGAAAAATATAAACACAAAAAAGAACTAAAAAAAAATATAATAAATAAAATTTACAAGAAAAGAAAAACTTTTAAATATTTCGTGAAACTTTTAATTATATCGTGGCAATTAAAGTCTCAAATCATAGCGCATGAAAAGGTGAAATGGAGAGTATACTGGATGATATCTGGCACTCAAGATACAATCCAAAATTTAAAAAACTATTTAAATTTTTTTTCCAACTTTGTTTTAATTACGCCATTGACATCTGAAACAGATCAAAAGTAAAAAAAAGTTATCAGCTGCGTTGTCAGTTTTTTGTAATTGAACAATGGTGACCGGTCACTGAAATGAACGACCCGGTACAGCTCTAGTGCCAGCTGAGTCTTTTATGTTTTTTCTCGATTTGATATCAACATTTCCAGACTAAAATGTTTATGTTTAACATTTCCCAGTGATCTGATAAAATAAAAACACATAAGAGATACATTCATTTTTTGATTTCGCCGAGCTCTGCTGCACAGGCAAGTTTACTTGCAATGAATCCGCCTTGACCATTGTAACTTATAAACAATCTAGTATTCACAACACAAGTTCTTATTTTTGGTACTTCGCAAACAGAAGTTATGAATTAATTACTTACTAAAGAGCTTTTTGACTTTTAATTTTTCAATATTTTAATATACAAACTTTTTAATAGATGGCAAGTCGTTATCCTCGTACACTACTTCTTGTTTCAACATCGATTCAATAGAAATACAAATAAATTTTGAAAATGTAATCAGAAACTTAATCAAAAAAATAAAATGAAAATATAAGCCTTTTTTATAATTATTTTGTTTATCAGAATAACGTCAACTTGTTAAAAAAAATTTTTTATTCATGTGAGCAACAAACGTTACAGAGGAAAAGTAAAAAACGTAATAGGGGTGTTCACACTTGACAATACTAAAATCAATACCGGAAATAAAATCGAAAAAAATTTATAAAAATACGTTTATTTCTTTGTAACTTTTTAATTGGCTGAGTTTTTCATTATTACTAACTACAAATACATACATAAACAAAGCGAAAAACGTATACAGCTGTTGTGTTTCCTATGCACATATGTCGCGCTTTTCATAGGGGCTAACCTAAATCATCAGTAGACTTTAAAAAATATATCAGTTGACTTTAAGGAACATGTTCAAGCATTTAACTCTACAATGAAAGAAAAATGCTTCGTTATGCGAATGGAATTACTTTGTACACCAATCTTTCGTTACTGCCACGAAAATTTTCAGTTCGGTTATGAAGACTACATTAATGGCACGCAAATTTTGCCTAGCACCACTTAATTATTTTTCACAAAGTAGGTGAATAGGGTTGAATATATAAACATCTGACGACAGTATAAACTATTTTAAATAACTCCTTGACGGCCAACATGTTGGCCGAAATATAGGAGAAAAAAAATATATATATGTTTTTAAAATTAAGTAAAAAATTTTTTTTTTATAAAAAAAGGATCCCACGCCAAAACTTATCTATTCAACATTTTTCACAACTTTATTAATGTTAAGAAAATTCGTATTACAAAAAAAGTTTTGTATGAGCTACTAAACAATGTAGTAAATGTAATGAAAATATTTCATTGTATTAATGTAATACTTTTGTAACAACTACGGTTAAAATAATGGGCATATTTTATTATATATTGTAATTTGGTAGAGTGCCCGACCAACGGTATTGAAGTCGCAGCAGCTGTGTCTGCTGTATTTTTGAGAACAACAAAATTATCGAATATGTATTTGTTGTTACGTACTTGCCTTTGTATTTACTAATTAAGTACAGGATTGTCTTTCGCTCGCACTCTCCACATACACGAAGAGAAGGCATCGAGTATCAAGCAACAACCAAACTCACGAAGTACTTGGAGTACTACGAGAAGTTTTGCAAATAAAATTTAAATTGAATATTTTTTTGTGACCATCATAAGAAATGGAAATAAATGAGGCAAATTCATAACATATTTATAATAATTATTTATTGAAATTATAACAAATTAAAATTGTTATTTAGGTATCAAATCAAATTTATAGAAAATTATTCTCAAATCCGACTTTAATTTTTGGCTTATTGTACTATTTTGTATTTGTATTTTTAACTAACGGGGTTTATCTATACATACATATGTACACATACACATATACTCGTATACATAAATATATGCATACATTTTTTTACAAGAAGGAACCAAATACTTGCAGTAACATATGAAGAGAACATTATTTGTGAGTACTTCTTTCTTTTTTGTTCGCAAAAAAATAACCTATCTAAGGTTATTTTTTCGGTACTATATGAACTTCGACTACTTGCTTGTTGGTATTTACTAAACAAACATTCTCATCACTTCCCTATTTGTGCTCTGAGTAGGAGAACAAATATATATTACTCGTACATGCGACAGCGAATTTCATACATGATGGAAAGATTTACTCGCTGCAGATGTTTAGTACAAATGTACTTGCTGTTCTCAAAAAAGCTTAGAAAAATGTTGTCAAACGCAACAATTTACGCTGTTATAATTTTGTAAAGAAAATTTTTAATTCTTTTTAAGATTCTCCACAACAATAACAGTGAATTGAGAAAAAATATATACATATATTCAAATGCATTCCTTAAACGTTTACAATCGAGTTTTAGCGGTCATACAGTACTTGAATCTAGTTCAAAGTCATTTCATAAAAAACAACAACAGCAAACACAAACGTTCATTAGAAGAGAAAAAAAAAACAGTTGATCTTAAAACACCCAATCAAACTAAATATGTATAATATGTATGTGCTATCCCAACAAACACAAAACCAAACCTTTGACATAAACGACGCTCAATTGATATCCACAATGTCGGATACTAAGTATGGGGTCCAAATAGCATAGAGTATATATCGTTGGTCTCACGTAGAAAGGCCCTAACTCGCATTTTCCCTGAATTGAGCTCTTTTAGGGATTCTACCACGTTTCACACAAGTACATAGTGTAACAAAGACTTAATTATATTATTTCATACATGTCGCTCTTACAATCAATTGAGCAAAAAAAAAGTTACTTTTAGATGTACCTATTTATACAGTTTCCATTACGATTTTTGTCTTCTCCTATAAAATTGCAATTATTTTTGTTAGGGCCTTTCTACATGAGACCAACGATACATAAATAAAAATTAAATGTTATTACTTGGTCATTAGCGTTGTTCATCATAACCCAGTTTAGGTTCTTGTAATAATTTTCTAATGTAATTTAAAATTTTCTAAAAAAATTAAAGTTCTTAGGAAATAAAATTAATAATAACCATTTCTATGCCTACTGTTTTTTTTTTTTTTTTTTTTTTTGTAAATACCTCAAATTCAAGGACCGGCTCAAGGCAGCTTTGCCAGGTAATGTACAAGCACAACTGACTATTGTTTTCGTTGCATAAGATTGTCAAAGTTTTGTTTACAAGCTACATAATTCTGAAAAAACACCTAGACTTAGAGACAAAATTTTGACAACAGAGCCTTTGACATAAAATTACTTTGCCATTTGATATGAAGCGTAATTTGACGTCTTTTTCAATGACGAAATCAAATTCAGAATTCAGAAAGTTATAAAGTTCAACAAAACGGAGAATTATTAAAATACAAAAATATGCATGTTAATAACTAAAAAATAAATACCGCTTGTTGGGAGAATCATTTTGAATAGAATCATTTGAATAGCTATAAACAATTTCACACTCAATGTTTTATCAATTTGCTTTTGAGTGTAATTCTCAAGTTTAGAACAATTGTGGCAACACTTACTAAAGAAAATGAATGTGAACAATTAATAATATGATGAAAGTCAATTAAATAAAAGTTCAAAAAATTAAAGATAACAAGTTACGACAGTCTCGTAAATATATAGCAAATATTACAAAATTGAACTAAATATACTCGGATATACATATATAGACCGATATCGGGGAAAAACTTTTTTTGCCATGTAATCGCCATGCCAAAAAGGTAATATTTCATATAAAAATCGGGTTAAGCTATATCTCGGGTATATATGGACCGATATAGGAAATTTTCATTTTCCCTATTTGGAAACCTCCTCAACTGAAAAAATTGTTTAAGATCGTTTACGCGACATTTTCATGAAAACATCCGTTTAGGCAGACTCACCATATTGTTTATCAAGCTTTTCTTTTGTCTCTTTCGCCGTTTTCCTTTCAAATAGTGTTTAAACACTGCACGAAATTCACTTTTTTTCACTTCTCAAGAAACACAAAAGTTGCTTATTTGAACGACTACAACAAATAAACTAATCGATCATTTTAACAGCTGACGTGTGACAGATCGCAATTTCAAGAATATAATATGTTATTTACTTTACTAACCACTAAGATTTATACTGATAAATATATAAACTGCCCACATTTAATAGAAGTTAACCAAATCATCAATAGATTTGGAAACCTTTAAAAAATATTGTGGAGTTAAATATATCAATTTTTCATTATTTTCAATAAAATATTGAAAATTCAAAGACAGAAAACACAATATTTTCTTCCTCTTACATTTTATTTTTAATAATACCTTTTCAACAAATCAGGGCATTTGAAACCATATTGATAAAGTGCTCACCACCCCTGACATGACAACACTAACATATATAACAAACATGTGTACCAACATAACCGAAAACAAATCCGAATATCGAACATACGTAACTCACGAAATTTGAAAATAGGTTATTTTTTTTTATTAGATCTCGTAATATGTATGCACATTTCATTAAATTTTCAATTTCGGAGTTTTAGTAATTATTATATACAATTCATTAACGCAGAAGTTCATGCCATAGTTTTAAAAAAATTGCAAATTCGAGAAATTTCCTATGAAATCGACTGTGGGAATAGCCCCCAGAATAGTATCAAACGTTTGTCGTTTGAGAAAACGTTTGAATATGAAATCTAACCTTAAAGTTTATTGGGATACTGTGATAGTATGTTTGTATGTAGATAAATATGTATTTAAGTTACATTTTCCTACTAATGTAATATAACTATACATAATACATATAATAACATAAATAAATATTTTTTTTTTTTTTTTGTTACTGCGAAGTGGTTTTAGTTGCACTTTCAAGTGGTTGCAAATAAATATACGAAAAAAAAATTATCTAAAGTAATGTCGTCACTCACTTGATAGTTGTGTGCTATTCTATTGGAAGTCAACATACGTCCGCCTGCCCTTACACTGCAATTTTTCGACAAATTGTTTATCTCTTAGTTTTTAATTTCTATAAAACATCGTTGTTTATTACTGCCTTTAAGTTTTTTTATTAAATTTATTTAATGTTATTTAATTAAAAATGGCAATTTCATATCTTTCAGACATCTAATTTTTTTTCAAATACCGAGAAAGCGAAAAAGTAAAATGATTTTATTTTTATTTTATTACTTTTTAAAATGAATTATTAAACACTTTATTTCTCTAAATAAGAGCTGCGTGAGCTGTAACCAGTGTTGTCTATTTTCGAAAAACAAAAAAAAAACTTAATTTCTCTTATCTCAATATTATCTGATCTTCGTTTGTTAAATAAATTTAATTTTTGCAGCTTCAGGTCTTTATTTTTTGTTTTTTTATAAAAAATTAAAAATTCAAGATCTTTTATTTCTCGATATTTCGATAACAATTTGTTATCATCGTCAGGAGAAATTAAATGTTAATTTTTTATAAAAAACAAAATTCTGAAGCTGCAAAAATTTAATTTATTTAAACTTAACTTCTTCAAAAAAAAAAAAAAAAAAAAAAAAAAAAAAAAAAAAAAAAAAAACTTTTTCTGCGTTTTTAGTTCCAATTTCCTTACAAAATATAAAAAATAAGCTGCACAAATTTATAAAAAAAAAAACATTTTTTATAAAAAAAAATTTTTTTTCTTGGAATATTAATCTGATGTTTCCACAATACAAGCAAGCGACTTGTGCGCAATATTTGTATAGAAATCACTAAAAAAAATTGTGTGCTTTTCATATAACAACTCTTAACACGTCGCTTGCTTGTGATGTAAAAATATCACATAAAATATATACATAGCTCCCAGCAGAGGTAAATTGTTTCGGAACAAAATAAAAATTAACCCAATTCAAGTTGATATTGTGCCGTAGAAAAATAACTGTCCTTCGCTCTCTACCTCTTTAAAACGAGAAACGTTATACTACATCAGTTTTAGCGCTACCAGAATGAAGATTTTATTCTAATTTTGAAGATTTTTCGAGTAAAAAAAGATTTGAAGATATTTTTCTCATATCCGGTTATGACGAAGCTTCCCAGCTACACTTTCCAGAAGCTCTGATCTGATTGCACTAGACTTTTTTTATCGATTTATGACAAGAAAAGCTGTAGAATACGAAACTAAAGAATTTGACCGAATTGGAGCAGTCCACTAAAATAATAACCAAGGCAACCCTGACCGCAATCAATAATTTTCTGATCAGGGGTCGCATAAACGTAAATGCACATGGAGGTCCATTATCCATACATAATACAATTTAAAAAATGTCTTTGAATTTATTCACTCTGTACTACGAGTGCAAATTTAGAAGGAAATTTTATTTAATTTTGCTTAAAATTTCTATTTTTATCTTTTTGTCAAAACTAATATATTTTAAAATTTTTTTCCTAAAATTAAGATTTTTTTTGGCAATTGAAGACTTTTCGACAATAGATTCTGGCAACATTGCATGCAGTGTTGTCAGATTGTAAAATTTATGTCTTTTTGCTAGTGTTTTGAGATGCAAAAAAGATTTTTTTGTTATGAAAAAAGTTTTTTGGAAATTTGTGAAGCTTCAAAAAACATTACAACAATTTGTTATTTATATTTAGAACTACAAAAATATAAGTTTCATTTGAATTGAAAAATTTCTTCGATACTATTCTCACTCACATTTTACAAATTTCTGTTTGGTAATCAAATGATGATACGTTATAATTATATTAATTGTACCGCTCACTCTGAAAACACAAACCCCTTTCTTTAAACTTTAAACAAATATAATTTTGTGGATTTAAAAAACCAAGTATTTACTACTAATGCAGTTAAAAGCAAAAAAATAAAATACCTGCTTTACCTACCACTTATTTCACACTTAGCACGCAGTCGGCAACCCTTTCTTAAATGTTGTCAAGTGTAGTTTCTTTATATCGAGATTTTTGTGTGATAATCTTTAATAAAGCTGACCTCCAGTGTTATTATTTCATTTTTTTGTTGTGTTTTTTGATGACTCATTTTGTTTAGTTGCTTAGTTTGTGTTTCAGAGTTGAGGCCATTTAATCATTCATCATGTTGTCTTTATGTAGACTTGGCTGTAAAATCGTATTGCAAGCATAGTTACACACACACTCAACACATTAGCGCAAACCAGACATGGAAAATGCTAATTACGAAATTATATTGAAATCAATTGCAAATTGTTTTTTACGGGGTTACGGGGTTTCATTTGTTTGAAATGTGTAAAGAAAAGTAAAGACGTGAGCAGAAGGAAAAGTTTGGATTTGTGTTTTGACAAGTATTATTATATGTTTCTTTTTAAATTCTCAATAATTTATTTAAATTAGGGTGCTCCTATGAAATATCGACATATAGTCAGCTAGGAAACGAAGAAAACAAACTGTTTATAAAAGAAAATATATTAACAGCCTGTTCGATGATATCGAATGAAAATATATGCGAAAGAAAGCTAGTCACTCACATTCGAATAAATTTGGGTTCGTCTATGTCACTATTGTTCGTTCGCATGAACTTATGTATTTTAATTAAATTTTGACACATCGTTCGCATAGAATAAAGTTAGAAAACCCAAATCGATTTTCTTTCGCCTAGAATGCGAATGAACTTATCGTTTCGACATCGGCGAACTGGCTGTAAATTTTAAGGGTGAACAATTGTATTTTCTTTTGAAAGTTTAGTTTCAGCAAATTCAATCAGTTCATTAGTTGTGGCCCCCAATTCTTTAAAAAGTTCGTTAAATTTCGAAATGCTTATCATTAACAGTT
The DNA here is from genome assembly GCA_914767995.1 of Thecocarcelia acutangulata. Lineage (NCBI taxonomy): Eukaryota > Metazoa > Arthropoda > Insecta > Diptera > Tachinidae > Thecocarcelia > Thecocarcelia acutangulata. The sequence continues at coordinate 27,997,170 of OU612094.1, read as the reverse complement.
AAGTAGCTTCTATTACAAGTGCGGACGTACGAATTACCCTGTGAAACACTATAGTATTTCCGGGTTTCTCATGCACCAATCAGTTTTCTAGAGGCTATGGATGATGCTGTTACGTTGAACTAAAACACGTTACTTTTATGATCGTTCATAGCAGACTTTTAATTTTTCTAGGTTGTTTCTTAAAATGATTTTAAAACGTTAACGACAATTTTCTAATAGTTTAAACATTAAACCGTCTCAACTAACCGCGACGCCGAATATGCAAACAATACTTTTTACTGCAAAAATTGGTTGTTTAAATAGCCTTATGTGTAGAGTTCATAATCAAATAAAATATTCTTAAAATACTTTACAGCGTTGTTTATCTGTATGAACCAAACCAAATAGCGCGGCGTCGACGCTTTGTGAATAAAAAATCCAACTTTGACGGACTGCAGGAGAGGAAACTTTACTCTCTCTCAGTAAAGTTAGCTTTAAAACAAATGTTACACATTTTACGGCAATTATACTTTTAGTGCTTTGCTTCGCTATTTATCCTCTTTAGTTAGTGATTTTTATTTAACATAGTCAACAACGTGGCTTAACGTTAACGCTCTTATTTAAGTTACTTTACTACATCGTGACATCAAGGCATTAAATTACGTTACACTTTACGCGTCAATTAGAAGATTAAAGTGTACTGAATTTCTCATCTCTGACACAAAAAACTTCATTCATTGTTGTTGTTTTTTCCCTTGTTTTACGCAAGTGGCAATGCTGTCAGATGTGGAGTATACGAATTGAGAAATTTATATTAGGTTTTTTTCAGTAAGAGCCCAGAAGAGAGACACAGAAAGCTTCATTATATTTTCTTACTTCAATTTTGTCCAAAGTTACACAAATTTTTGTTTATGAACAATAGCACAAGAAAAAATGAGAAAATTAGAAAGAGATGTATTGAACCATTTTACCACTGTATGTGTACTCGGTGATTACCACTCTGCAAGTAGCTATGAGAAATAAAAACATCGAAAGTCTCTTTAATGTAAAATGAGAAAAATGTACATGTGTATGCATTTCTGAGTGGTCATATATGTATGTGTATATGTAGGGTAGGAGTAATCCCTAGACCATACTAATTCTTTGCAAAACGAAAACCATTAGGTATCTCAACGGTTCCTGGTGAGCATTTGTTGTAAAAATGTGCAAAAAATTTTTTTTTTATATACATATGTATACAGTTTATTTTACCAAGAGAACTTTCCGCGTAATCTCTATGTAGAGCTAATTCAAACAATTTTCTGACATCTTTAATTCTGTTAATTTTTCTGTTTCTTCTAAATTTTGTTTTTCGTTTTATTGTATTTAGAGTTTTTCGTTGTGGGCAATTTTATTGATGTTAGTTGTTGGATGGCTGGATGGTTGTAGAATGTTGTCGGCGATGTCATTGTACTCTGCAAACGTCTATAAAAAATAAAAACAAAAAAGAAATAATTTTGTTTTATATAAGTTTCGTACGCAGTCTGAATTCCCAGTTAACCATGCATGTCATGGATTTTCAAAAACTAACGAAAAATAAGAAAAATTTTGGTATTTATGGAGTCAAAAGAAATCGCTTGTTTTCTCACTATAAAAGCAGTTAAATGAATAACGCACAGTCCCCCCAACAAACACGAATGATAGAATTACAGATTCCTTAGAATACTCAGCTTTCTAGCTCACTTGGCTCCTTATTTGTTCCGTTTGTGGTAATAAGAGATATACGAGTATAAAAGTTATACTTTTATGTATGTCTAGACTTCTCATGGCTTACTACTTTGGCGTAGTATGTTGATATGCAATACAACTGCAAAGCAAACCACTCCTCAACCAGACATTTTATTACATTTTCTAGCGCTAGCGACCGGGTTGAAGAAATGCCTATCAAATATACTGTCTCCAATAATCTGGAAATTCTGATCATTTCGTAGTAAGGAAAGGTTTTGGCAGTGTTGCTAAGTCTGATTTTCTGATCTTGTCCTAGATTTTAGATATTTCAGAGATTTGAGTGTCACCCTTGGCGTAAAACCTGTTCTGGGGCATAGAAGGGAAAGAGTCCTCATATGTTGTAGTAAACAAAACTCGAGGAAGCCGCATGACTTATGTTGTGTTGGACTTCTGAAATTGGCAGAACGGGGATCAACAAAGCCCCCGGGAGATTCTGCTTTGCAGATCTATTAGTGTTGAACATGGTTGTGGTGCCGGCTACCATGGCTGAATCGTTCTGGCGTTCGCAGTAAGGAGAATTAGTTTCCCTCATAACTATGATGCATGCCAGTCTTCGGGCTCTAACAACCCCCCGAGGTGCTGTTGTATTGCAACAAATACCTGTACTGTAAGGAACCAGGAGTGATGATTAGACGGGTGAGTTGGTTAAGAGCTGGGCTTAGGCCCACCAACTCATTGAGCATTGTCTTTCCCATTCACTCTGTGGATTTGGTCCATCATCTGATAACGCCGTAGGGGCAGGTGCTGATGTAAATCGGTTTCACAACTTCGTGATTAATTTACATATATCGTGATTAATTTACTTAGCAGTTTGAAATTATGAGGCAATAAAATGAGAAAAATCAATACTTATTGCATTCTTCAAGAGTGTAATTTGGTCTAACTTGTTCTTCATTGCACCCCTGATATTTGACTATCCATTCACGAAAAAGTAGTTCCAAATTGCACGTCCATACGCGGTGGCAATTTGTTCGAATTTATTAACAAATATTAATGGCATTTACTAAATCTTTCTAATAGAGAAATTTTCTGTTATATTGGTTCTTTATTAAGAATTTTTTTTTTTTTGCTGTTTTTTAAAATGTCAGTTCTCTTGAAAAAAATACAAGTTCTTTTGAAAAAGTACCTTTTGAACAATTAAACAATTTGTCTTGTATGAAAATGAAGAGTAAACTACACTTAAACTTTAAAGCACAACTTGATGGCGTATGACAGCAACTTGGTTAATTGGTTTATGTTAACATGTGTTAATGACTTTTGTTGTTGCTATTGTCGTACTTGTTTGTGAGAATTTTAATCGTTTTAGTATTCATAGGAAAATTCATGTAAATTATTAAGTTAACGTAAAGCACTTTATGTATGTAAATACGAGTACAAACAAATGTACGAGTGATTATTTATACATGTGTAAACAGAACGTCTACATTTCTAGGAATATAATTCAAACAATTATTTTTGCATTTAATTTCCTTAAGAAATTTATACAATATTTAAAATACATACCTATTTGTATATAAAATTTAATAGCAAAAATTGTAGTAAACGGTAAAATAAAAATAAAAATAAATGACGGGCGTTTAATTGATTTTTTTCTTTAATTTGCATTTGTAAAGGAAAAGAAAAGCTATAAAAGAATTTTTCTTTTTGTAAAATTATTTTGATTTAATATTTTCATATTCGTAGTACAACTAAAATGTATTAATACAAGAATGACAGCAGATATACTTAAGTCTACAAACGACCTCAATTTTGTATAGGGTGTTTCTTTAAAGGTTTACAACTTTGAGTTGGCAATACTACTTTGAGAGGCCGTTTACCAGCTTATAATTATTTCTTGTTTAGGTTGCTTTGGCATTTCATTATGGATATGCGCCGGCAATTCGGCGAATGTGCTGAAGCACCGATAAAACACCTGAACATAAGCTAGAAAGTAGTATATAAGATTTACAATTTTCTTGAATAAATTAGACTTTTGATTGTAAATTTTTTTCGCTTAACAGCTAGCTATAAAAGGAGATTACTAAAATACAGAAACTGAAAAATTTCGATATCGATCCACCCGAGATATATAGCCTAAGCCGATTTTACCATGAAAAAAAAATTTTTTTTTGTTTAAAGCAGTTCGGGTTATAAAAGTAGGTTACTAAAATACAGAACATAAAAATTTCCGTTATCGGTCTATATATACCCGAGATGCAGCCTAAACCAATTTTACATGAAAATGTAGCGTAAGCGAACTCAAACAACTTTTTTTTTTTTTTTTTGCTTAGAAGCAGTTCTGGTAATATGAAGATTGTCCATTAGAGAAAATTAAAGTTTCCGATATCGTTCGATACGTATATAACCGAGATATAGTTTAAACCGATTTTTCCAGGAAAAAAAATTATTTTATTTTTTTGCTTACAATCAGTTTTGATTATAAAAGGCGGTTACTAAAATACAAAAAATTAAAATTCTGGATATCGGTCCATATTTACCCGAGATATAAATAGCCGATTTTTCCATTAAAAAATTTTTTTTGCTTAAAAAGATATACACACGAGATATAGACTAAACCGATTTTTCCATGAAAGATTACCTATTTGGCATGGCGATTGCAAGGCAAAAATATTTTTCCCCGATATCGGTGCATATACGAGGGCTGATCAGAAAATAACCGTTATTTTAATTTTTTTCAAATTCAATAAATGAATATTTTTTCAAAAAGTATTTATTTATTCATCAATAAAACTATCTTGTTCCCTTTAAAGTATTCTCCCTCAGATATAATACACTTATGCCAGCGGTTTTCCAATCATCGAAACACTTTTGAAACGCGCTTTTTGGTATCGCTAACAGCTGCTGTTTCCATTTTTCTTCTATCTCCTCAATCGTAGCACAACGCTTTCCTTTCATCGGTGTCTTCAGTTTTGGGAAGAGCAAAACGTCAGCGGAGGCCAAGTCCGTTGAATACGGTGGTTGAGGTTTTGTTTTTGGTCAAAAACTCACGCACAAGCATTGATGTGTGAGCTGGTGCAATATCGTGGTGCAAAATTCATTATTGTTTTTTCCATAATTATGTGCGTTTCTGACGAATTGAAGCGCACAAGCGGCGCATAACTTCAAGTTAGTATTTCTTATTGACTGTACGAGCTCGTGGCAAGAATTCATGATGCACCACGCCATTGCAATCGAAGAAAACAGTAAGAAAATCTTTCACATTTGACCGAACTTGACGTATTTATTCGCTCTTGGCTCTTCTGGACGCTTTTATTGGGATGATTGGGCTTTGGTTTCAATGTCATAGCCATACACCCATGATTCGTCACCAGTTATGACCTTTTTGAGGAAATCTCGATCGTCATTGACGATGTTCAACAGCTCCTAAGCGATGTCCATGCGACGTTGGTTTTGCTCGAAATTTATTAAAAAGTCGAAGAGCACACCAAAACACGACTAACCTTTTTATCTGTCAAAAACAAAATGACAATCCGAAATGGCTGACATTGCCAACATATAAGTATGTATAGCAGACATGTGTAACAACAGAACAGAAAATATTATGCGAAAACCGAACATACGTAACTCACGAATTTTAAAATTACGGTTATTTTTGATCATAACATGTATATCCGATCATATTTAGTTCAAATTTGTAATGTATACTATATATTTACGTGATTATCGTGAAGGTTATCTTAGATTCGGCTCAGCCGAATAATACACTCAAACATTTTTTTTTTTTTTTTTTTTTGCAAAAACTGTATAAATTGGTTTCTTAGTTTGTAAAAATTGCTGCAAAATTTAAAAAATTAACTCTCGATATTCGGAATCCAGTTTTTCATATTTATTTGTAAAATGAATGTTATTTTTACTGACAATATTACCAGGAGTTTTTTTTTTCACAATCAAATACGCTCAAAACTTGATTGCACGATTCAATGTAAAAATTTACACAAGTTACACTGTTAAGTTTCTTACATTTTTACACAGCTCCTGATATCACTTTATGCATAATTTTTTATTTTTATTGTCAATTTCTTTTGCCATAAGCAAATTTTTTACACAAAGAAAATGCTTATTTTTTTAACTTTTTACTTATGTATATACATAGATAGTATGTATATCAAAACAGATTTACCAGGTAGTGTCAGAATTATAATAAATATACCACCAAAAATTATCACATGTATTTTGTTGGTGGAAACTATGAAATGTTGCTAACGCTTTGCCTCTCTTTCATTCGATTCGATGCGATTAACTCTGACATAATATCTGAGAAAACGTCAACAGAATGAGAGAGCGAATTTCTCTATGTCCATCTTCATATCTAACAAGAAGTAAACGTATTTTTGTTAATCTTATAAGAATTCATAAATCATTGAAAGCCGGGAAGATAACACGTCATTGCTATGAATAGAATCTTATATGAATTTTGTGTAGGTATGTTCACATTTTTTACAAAATAATTTTATATATTTAATACATAAAAACAAATTATTTTTCATTTAAAAAGGGTTTTAAAGATTTTTTGCAAAACTAATAATCGATAAAATTGCAATGGCGTCTTTTTGTAAACAAACACATGCACATCCGCTTTTTTGAAAGCTCTTATTATAATATCGTTGCCATGAGATTTTTCATAAGAACGCTCTCATAAAAAATATTACAAGACTGCGATAACACTGATTTTATGTCTACACGTAACAGAATTCTCTCTACGATTGAATTTGACATTCTCATCTCAGATATTATCGCAGGTGTTAAGAACGGAGAGAATTTCGTAATATTTTGCTCCCACAAAATCTAAATATCGTAAACGTGCCTTTATCGATACGATCTTGTATTATCATGTAAACATATCTTTATCGATATCGTTTATCGTAACGGGTTTTAATTTCATGGCTTTATTTTCCGTAGACTCTAAAAGCAAGTTCTTAAAAGAAATTTAATTTGCATATACTAAAAATCAAAACATTCCGTTTTTCTCGCAGTGTACCTGAGATGAGTCAGTCAGCACAAAAACAAAAAAGATATTCCTTTAGTTAATAAAACTATAACGCAAATTTGAGTTTCTTTTCTATCAAAACGATTAAAGAAACAGGAATAATCTTGTTCAGTAGGAGTTGAAAACAAAGCTACGGGTACAAACACATATCCATACATAAATAAATAAAATGAGAACAATACGAGCCATACAAACGGATTTCACAACAAAGAAACTAAACTGTTCATTTTTTTTTTCAACAGTCAGAAAGTATTCACCCCAATCTTAGATGAAGAAAAAGACAACAGTATGCAGTTTTCTGGTTGCACTTGTATGTATGTACATATGTATGAGTGAATTTTGCGTGTAGTAAAACCAATAAACTGGTTTATTGTAATAAGCAAAGACAAGTAAACTCAGGATATTTCATTGCAAAAAAAGCTTAGCGGATGTTTTTTTTCTGCTTTGGTAATAAAACTGAATAAACTGGTCTTAAAAAACACCATTACTTTTGACTTTAAAACAGGAATATACTCGTACATACGTACATATATATATACATAAGTATGTATATATTTTTTGTTTGTTTATCAGCCAATCCAGTCATCTTACTTATCATGAAAAAAAATGTACCAGTCAACCAGCCAAATTAAGCGAGACTCAGAGCCACATGTTTCTTTAACATACATACTTATGTACATTGAAAGCCGACAAACTCAGCCGACCATAAAGACAGCTGAAAATTGTAACATTAAACAGCCGCTCAACGCCAAACTATTGAACTTTACTTGAAAAAGAAACTAGTTTTAATTTATTTTTTAAACACGCTTTTAAAATAGTATCACTACACAATTAATGACATGAAAAGTTATGAGGTTACTTGAAAAGAAGTTACAACAATTACAATTGTCTTGAAAAGTGATTGCTTTAATGGTTAAAAATTTAGCAAAATTATTTTCTATATTTTGGAAAGGATAAATTACGAAGATATATATACGAGTATGTACATATTTCAATTAAAGAAAAGTTATACCGGGTGTCCGCCGGGAAGGTATATTATTTTGTTGGCCAGGCAGCATGTCTTCATGGTATATTTCAAAGTGAACTTTAAGCATTTGAAGCTACCATATTTTCTACTGAAAATATGGTAACTTCATTTGTAAAAATTGGTGACTTTAACGTTCATGTTAACTAATGATCAGTGTAACTATCAGAAACTTTATCGTTAGGTCGTAATAATGGCCATAAAGCAAGCCGCAGACTATGCGACTAGTTGTACAACATGACGATGTTGGTTATTAGATTGTAAAGTGTGTGGGGTCGTCCTATAAAGTTATATCTTGGTTGTACGAAAGATTAAAAAGTTTTGATTTTTTGTGTAGTTGTATCGACTGGTTGTAAAATTTAGGAGCATGTTGTACAACTTTATTTCGATTGGTCTCTTATTTTTATATACAATTGTTGCATCTGCGGTGATCTTTACCCAACAGAATTTTTTAAGAAATGGAATTGTGAGTTAATGTCGCACAGTTTGTGCGTGAAACACACAACTCGGCAAGCAATGGTCGTTTAGTCTATGGCATGGGAAAGGATTAAAATTTTATTAAGGTTATATAGTAGAATGTTTCATCTAGATCAGTAATGGGCAAATAGAGCGTGTTGATTAAAAAAGTAAATAAGTTGCTTAGATTACGCCATTTTTATTAAAAGAAAAGATTTAAATCCAATAGGTTTTCGTAATAATAATAATAAGTCTACTCAAGTTTTTCTCTCCGCGCTCAGGACTTTCATTAATAAAAAATTATTTTGTAACATCAAAAGTATAAGTTAGTGCCAATTTACACACACACACACACACAGACATCAATGTTACTTCATCAGTTCTTCTTTAATTTTCTTTTAAGCTTGCATTTACGTTCGTACACGAAAGCTTTGTCTTGTCAAGTTTAAGGTTTTTACCCTTCAATTTGACATGTTTTTGGACATTTCATTTCAAACTTGAAGATACCATCAATTCTGTGCCCCTTTCTATTCTCTTCCCGCCAATTTACCAAAAGATCAAGACTTGAGGAGTAACTTGATTGACACAAAGTAAAAGAGAACAATAATCCACTATGTTATATATACCGCACACACAGCAGGAGTGAAAATGGATATTGTCACAATGATTGTTACTGGTTATGCCAATTTGCCAAAACAATACTTTCTTCGCAATATTAATAGACATTATTTTTGAGTTTACATAAAAAAACATTTTAAGATTTTTTTCCTTAAAATTAAGATATTTGAAGATTTTTTGACATAAATTTCTGGCAGCTCTGCATACAACAAATAAAAAAAAACACAGAAAAAGAGTAGAATTGGATACCGTTATAAGTTTCGAGTGTAGATTTAATGTTATAAAGAACAGAGTTGCATTTTTTCTCGCTACTGTATATTGCATACGAGTTCAGGACCTAACAGTAAATTAATATTTTTGTTATACGTTTATTATCCACAACACATTTATAACAATAAATAAAACATTTAATTCTTATTCATTCAAATAAAAAAAAAAATTTTTAAATAAATAAGTTCTTTTTAATTTCATTGAGTAAAGACTACAACGCTATTTTTATTCAGTTACATATACATAGATGTATGTAAATATATTTACATACAACTAAATTCTTGGACAACTAATTAAGTTATTACAAATCGAATTATTTTAAATACCTTTACAATAAAAAGGGCATTAAAACAATTTAAATTTAAAGTAACTACTACAGTCGTTTCGCTTACTGTGTAAATATTTTTAACAAATTGTTTCAAACCTAAACTGCGAAAATGAAAATTCAATTTACAATGTAATTTAATTCTTTCTTAAATAATAATTCTAGCCTAGCAACATTAACGTCAAAACATTTTTAAAAATAGAAATAGCTTCGCAAAGGTATTGAACCATAATAACCTTGAATGGAATAAAAACAAACCTTAAGTCTTAAATTAAGACATTATTTAATTTAAATGAAATAAATTCGTAATTTGTTTTTATTGTAATTATGTAAATATATTTACTGTATTTAATTGCGATTTGTTTAGAACTTAGTAATATGCACAAAAATATATGTTTTTATTTATGAAGAAACTTAATTCGTTTTTAACTTTACTTTTATAAGTATGTATGTATTTTTAATTTTTACTGCTTGCAATTAATTGGCAGCACTCCCTCCAATTTAAGTTATTTTTAGGAGACCTCTCACACACATTTTCGCATGCACCAGATATGGAAAAGTAAATACAATCTTACTTTCTATGTAAATTATTTTTCGGCCCATAAAAACAGACCAGTTTATTAATACTCAAACAGATTATTATATTGGTTTCATAAAAGGTAGAATAACTGCATTTTAACTTTACTAAATGAAATGAAAAATATTTTGATGAGCTAAAAAAAAAAAACAAACACAATGGTAACAATAATATAAATAGTTATTAATTTCTACTTATTGGTATTATACAGCCATATTCTGAAAAAAGCAAACCACTTAAAATTAGCGCTTTTGTATTGATGTTCTGAGAAACGCGAATCGGAAGAAGTTTGGTTTTGCGATTTGAAGCCTCCGAACATGTGTTCTGGTAAACTCATGTCGCTTACAATTTGCCATTTCATCTCGCAAACCATATTAAATTTGTTTGAAATACACTTTCAAAAGAAAATGAAGCTATTTACAATTGAAATTTAATGTGGTTTGTTCTTATTTCAATAAAAACTTAATAGCATTTTACACATTTTCAATAAAAAAATTTAATTAAAAATTGTTCTATTATTTAGCAGTTTATAATTGTTTGGCATAACTACTACTACATGTAAAATACATTCTTTATTTTTTCAGAAACAACTCCGAAAATTGTAGAAAGCCAGTAAAACGGTCGTTATCAGAATTCCAACATATAAGTTTAGCTTTTTCTGAAGCGGTTTACGATCGCGCGTTTGTCACAACATTTCCTATACTTATAGCTCTTATACATTACATTCCTAAAATAAATATATTACATATACTATTATTTTTTTTTTTTCGTGAAACATGGGTATATAATTCCCTCAAACATGTTCGGGAAAGGTAAAAATTTTTCTAAATCAATAAAAAGTATTTCTCATAAGAAACATTTAAATAATTTACACACATCTTATATGATAAAAACACACCAGCCCAAAAGCATTCGTACGCATTAAAAGTTTTCGAAACTGTTTTCAAGCCAGCAAATGCAGGAGCTTTTTAACGAAGATAGAACAAATAATTTTTATATGTACATATATGCACATATGTAATGTTTTTATTTTCTCTTAATTTATAGAATTTTTAGTTAGATAACACACGACCTGTTTTTAACAAGGTAGAGGTTGCATTTTTCGCCCCAAGAAAAAAAAAACCTTTAAAAAAACTGCTGAAACGTCTGTTGCTGTTTGTCGTAGGCAAATAATTTTCGACGTCAGATATTTTTAATCAGTCCAACTTTGAAATTAATGTGAGACAATGTCAGGCGTAAATGCACATGCACATACATTTGAGAAGCCTATATAAATAACAATTTTGACGAACATTAAAAACTGCATGGGAAAATACATTTTTAAAAAACAAAGTATTCTTCAATATCGACTTTCTTATAGCTTTAAGCTGTATATAAACTATAAAAACAACCGTTTTTGAACATAAATATTTATGGAACATACACTTGTTAATATATGTATACATATGTTAACAAAAAAAATCAAACTTGAGGGTTTTATATCAAAAGATTTTACTTTCTAAAAATTTACACTTTATTAAATATAAAGTAAAGCTTCACCAAGACAGCTCAAAAAATTTAATATGACGCAATTAGTGAAGTTTGATTTCTTTAAGACATATGTAACAGTTCTTGGTAGCGTTGAAAAAAAAAAAAAAAAAAAGAGGGATCCAGCTAAAAGTATGAACTAAACCTAAAAATATATAACTGCCTATGTCAACATATGACCAACTTTTCACAGCTCAGTTCAAAGATTTGCATACTGTAGGAGCTGGTGGCTTTTGCTTTCATCTGTTTGCTTAAATCTGTTTTTTATTAAATAAATTTTTGTTTTAATCATTAAAAATAAAATATGTAATCCGGGTTTCGTTTGCTCAATTTTGAACATATAAGTATAAAATCTAATAAATTTTTTACTCCCAAAAAGCCATAAAAAATCAATCATGTAGATGTGACCATCAAATAATAATTTTTTTGAAAGAAATATTATGAATAAATTTGTACGCATAACAAAAAGTTATTAAGATATTAACATAATGGACATGTGTTTAAAAAGGTCCAAGGTACACATACATAAATACATATTTATTGGCATCATAAAGGAGGAAAGAAAGTCTTTAGTTAACAACTTAAAAAGTGTGTGTTTAATATTTATTATATGTATTTTTGTCCCTCATTGGTAAAATATGGTATAGTAAGTTCTTTTGACGACAGAAAAAATAACAACTACTCATCCCTGACGTAAACAAATGCGGCCAAACAAACGAACTTAGAGACAATAAATAAACTATAATTTCTCTTGGCTCCATATTTTAACACTTGGTCTGTTAGTCAGCAAAAAAAAAAAACAACTATGACGAAATCAAATGTTTTTCTGTCTTGCTCTCTCAGTCTCTCTTACTCTATCTTTCTATTTGAAAGGTATAAACTACACATAGCAAACAATTAGTGAATTTTAATAATTGAATGAATGAATGTTGTAAATATTTTCACTTTCTATGGAAAATTGAATTTGGCGTTAGTTTTTGTTTATATATAGCACAGACTTAAAGCATTCACATGAACATACATTCATACGTACATACAGATAACGTTGATTTTTTGCATGTTTTAAATATTTTTAATGACTGATGAATACAAAATGAAAGTTGAAAAAAAGCAAAATATACAAATAATCAATACTAAAAACATGTTATTAATTATTAGAGTTTTAAAAATATTCATAGCCAGCCAATACAATACAAGGAATTTGTTATAAAATTTGCACTTTGAATATATTAAAAATTAGTACGAGAATTTTGGGAAATCCTGCATATGTATGTATGTATGTATGCGTACATAGCTATATTATATTAATATTAGACATCTTTATACGTAATTGTGGTAAGTAATTTTTTGATTTGATATTTTTAACTACAAGGAATTTTTTCTCCATAAACAAAATCACAGCTGTTCAGTATATCAAAGCGAAAACAGGCAACACTGGCTGCATTTCTATTGCATTGTTCACATCTAGTAGATGTCAAAAAGCAAAAAATAAATAAGAAGAAGAAAACCTCAAAAATACATCGTCGAAAACATTTACACAAATTAAAAAAAATATTAAAGCTAAAAAACATTCAAAACCAGTAAAGTAAATATATGTATAGGGTGTTTTTTTAAGCTAGATAGAACTTTAAATTGTAAAAAGTAACACAAAAAATTAAATTTTGATGAAACATTTTTTTTATTTGTTTCAGTATACTCTGACAAATCATCATGAATAGACTCACGCTTGAACAACGCTACGAAATTATCCAAATTTACTTTGAAAATCAGACCCGTTGTTTTATCGCAAAATTGTGTTCAGCGATGAGGCGCATTTTTGGCTTAACGGGTTTGTTAATAAGCAAAATTGCCGCATATGGAGTGAGACCAATCCACAAGAGACCCTACAGACTCCATTACATCCAGAAAAATGCACTGTTTGGTGCGGTTTTCATGCTGGTGGCATCATCAGACCTTATTTCTTCAAAAATGAAGCCGGAGCTCGCGTTACGGTCAATGGAGATCGTTACCGCACCATGATCAATGATTTTTTGTTTGAAAATATGGATGACATTGATCCGGAGGAGATGTGGTTTCAACAGGATGGCGCTACGTGCCATACGGCGAACGCAACCATCGACTTACTGAAATCAAAATTTGGCGATAAGTTGATTTCGAGAAATGGACCTGTCAATTGGCCTCCAAGGTCGTGCGATTTGACACCTCTCGATTATTTCCTGTGGGGCTACGTGAAGTCACTGGTTTATGCTGATAAACCAGCAACAATTGACGCCTTGGAGGCCAGCATTGTTCGTGTTGTTCGTGACATACGGTCAGCAGTGCTCGAAAAAGTGGCCCAAAATTGGACGTCCAGAATGCGCTTCGTCAAGAACAGCCGCGGTGCCCATATGCCCGAAATCATTTTCAAATGTTAATGTCACGTATTGATCTTTCGAATAAAAAAAAATTTTGATTACAGTTTAATTTTTTGTGTTATTTTTTACAATTTCAAGTTCTATCGGGCTTAAAAAAAACACCCTATATAAGTATAAAATAAAACTTTAGTATAGCTTGTGATATTCACAAGCTTTTCCTTTTTTAATTTAAAAATGCTTTAAATATTCCGGTATAAATAATATGGAAGAATTTTATGAAATACTTACGGTCTTATTTATAAAATATACTTTTATGTTTATTAAGCTCTTATTTGACAAATTTTGTACAGAAATATATCTTGATCCTAGTTAACTCGACCTCAAGCTGAGAGAATTTATTGCGAATAATTGTATAAAAATTTGGTAAACAAGCGTATAATAAACATGACATGTTTTTTTTATGTAAACAAGGCAGATAGCAATTAATTGGTGAATAAAATATATGGTATCTTGATGTTAGCTTTTCGGACTATTTTAATATATTTTTACGTTTTTGCCTTTAAAAACGCTTTTGCGGATTCTTCAATTGCAAATGAAATAATGTGACTCACACTTATTCGTTACACAGTATTTATATAATTCACAACTTTATTTACACTTAACACCACTGTGTATTTACACACTAGACTTGCTTAGTGCCAGTTTACACACATCAAGTTTGACTCGTCAAGTCTTGAGTTTTTGGGAGAACGGGGAGAAGAGAGTGGAAAAGGGTGCAGACTTGACGGTACCGTCAAGTCTAAAACGGAATGCCAGAAAATATGAAAACTTTAAGGCAAAAAAACTTAAACTTGACGATATAAAACTTTTGTGTGTGAACGTGAATGCAAGTTCAAAAGAAAATTGAAGCAGAATTGATCAAGAAAACCTGATGTGTGTAAATTGAGACTTACTATTCTGACTTATGATTGTTTTGCACAACGTTTAAAAATAAGCTGACTGATTGCCGCCGACCTGCCTGCTATTTATAATTCTACTTCTTCATCTTCTACAATCATCATAATCTTTCTAGTGATTCATAATACCAGACTCAAATGTACAAATATAATTCTTACGCACACGTGTGTGAAACACATGCTTACGAACATTAAGCAAGTGACAACAATAAACAATAAGTAACGAAATACCAAGAATGCAAGAACAACAACAATATGATTTGCAGTTGATTTACTTGAAAATTGTGTACTTTAAATCATGTATATTAGTTTGTGTATTATGTTTTTAGTTTTATCTTATTTGTGTGAACGTGTTGAACATTTATAACAAGCAGATCAAGGAATGCACACTGGGTTAGATGTGATAAATTTGTTTGCGTGAATGTGTTGTACATTTATAACAAGCAGATCAGCAAGGAATGCACACTCGGTTAGATGTGATAAAAATTCGTAACAATATAATTGTTGCTTAACTGACATTGAGGTAATTTATTACAATAAAAAATAATTATTTATTTTTCAATATTTCGTCATCCCTTTGCGTGTTTTCTTCAGGAATTATTTTTCAAATGTATACAAATGTTATAAAATTAAAAAGCAAAAAAAAAAAAACTGTGAAACTATACAGGAAGAAAAAATTTTACATACATAAATGTAGCATTCAAACATAATACATACAACGTCAAAAGTATTTGTTTACATTTTAGGAATGAATTTAGTGGTTTATTCAAGTTTAGATATTTAAAAATAGTGCGTGAAAAAAAACCAATTACACAGAGTGGCACGCAGTTTTCTTTTGAAATTCTCAATAATTTATTTAGATTGCTGAGATATAAAGTTGAATGTTTGAGAATATCTTTCAAAAATTTCCAAATTCTACTGATATTTTGGGTAGCTCCTATGAAATATCGACATATAGACAGCTGGGAAACATAGAAAGCAAGCTGTATATAATTTTTTCATTCGTATCAATGTTAGAAGCTAATATAGTGTGTATATATGACGATATATCTAATATTTGTTTAATGTTAATCAATTTGTTTAATGTCAGTAAAAATTATATTTTTTTTTTGTGTCTTTTTTTATCTAAAATTAAGATAAAAAAATCTAGCGACTTTTTTCCATTTTTGGCGATTTTCGGTAGTTTGGAATAAATTAATTTTAGGAATTGTAAAAAAATATTTTTTATTATTTAAAAAATAGTTACGTTATTGTCAGGAAAGAAATGTTTGACGATTTTGGCAATTTTTGACTTTGAATTCGGCGAAAAGGGTCAAAATAAATCCGATAACCCTGGCTCCAAGTACTCCTACGTTTGTACATAGCTCTCTTTAAATCTATTTTATTAACCACATACAATTTAGAAGATTTCGTAGCAATGGAAAACACCCAAGACTTTTCACTTTATTTTTTTTTTTTTTTTTAATTCTTTAACCTTTAAGGAAACTATATTTCTTCCCACCATCTGGCAGCTTAATTCTGCGAAAAAATAAAAAGTACAAAATTTAGTTGGCAGCACACAAAAAGTAAACAAAAGTGCTGCCAACTACTTACATGTGTGTATGCATTGTGGTAATAAGCGCGCACACATACAGAATTTCATTACATTCATTTAAGTGTGTTTGACAGACAACAAGTAGGAAAAACATTGAACTTATATTCAAGAAAACAATTTCGAAATAAAAAAAATTGTGATAACATTTACATTTAGTTCTTTACTATTAACACATATTTTATTAAAGCTTGTAGATCTTTGTTCAATGTTAATACATTTTCTCATAATTATAAAACATTCATGAAGACGTGTTCTTAAAGTGTCTTCTACTCAATCATCTCTTCGAATTCTGGCCATTCTACTTGTCTTTTCAAAAACTAAAATAAAAAAAAATAATAGAAAAAGTAAAATATAATAGAAAATTGTTGTTTTGTTTGATGCAGAGACTTATACACGTTCTTTTTTCAGCGTTTAGGATATAGAAAACTGTAGAAAAGTTGCACTCGTCATGGCATTCGATAGCAAATAACACACATCCATACTTGCACACACATACAACTGCAACAAAAACAAATGAAATAACCTTTCAAGTGGGTGGTTTATTTAATTGTGCTTTTTGTGTTTAGCAGCTTAAGAAACCTAAAAAGCATGTTGCATGTTTTGTGTATGAATTTTGTGGCATGACTACAATTATACAGTAAAAAAGCACGTTTTAGGTTTACTGGTGATAGAAAAGAATACGTTATATGTATGTATGTGGATATTTACACGTTCACTGCAACCTTGTTAGCTTGTGACGTACGATAATGCAAACGTCGCAGTTTTTCTTGGTTCAATTCGTTTCACCAAAAAAAAAAAAAAATTCGTTTTTTTATAAACTTTTAAATTGAAACTTGTGTTGTTTTTCTGATACAACTAAAAATTTTTGTTTAACGAATATGGCCGGTAGTGCCATTTATTAAAAGCAAATTTATTCGTTGAAAAATAGCATTGAAGGGCAACTGGTTGTCCGAAAACTTTTCGTTTCATTTACAACTAACATTATGCGTTTGGTTGGACTATCGATAACGTATTGTGAAACCAAACTAAACAATAAGCAGCTATCAGCTGTTAATTGCGTTTTCTGCTAAAGTAGTGTTGCCAGATCAAAACGACACCCAATATTTGAATAAATTTTAAATTTTATATAATATTTGCAAAGACAACTTAATGAAAAATGGCTTTCTAAATAAAAACATTAAAGTTAAACCGAAAAATCTGCGCATGTTACGTTTTCATTATGACGCACCAATTGTCCCGAAGTTAATATAAATAGTAATCCAATTCCCCAGAGCGATAAATATTTGGGAATACATACTTACAGAAGGTTAACGTGGAAAACACACATACGAAGAAAGGCAAAGAAACTACAATTAAATATAAAAAACCAAACGCCTGTATTGGTTATTAGGGCCAAACTCAAAATAAAATTTGAGAAACAAATTAACAATTTATAAAGCTATTCTTAAACCTGTTTGGACTTATGGAATACAGCTGTGGGGCACATCCAGCAACTCACACATAGACATTTTGCAAATATACCAATCAAAAACTTTGAGGATAAGACGACTTAAAAGATATGATATCCTAGATTTACCATTCAGAAAATAAAAAAAGTAAAGTGGTATTTTAAATGCATACATTTTTATTTATATATTTTATAATTTTCATTAAACATAATATTTTAAATATTTGTCCGTATACACTGATGAAGATTGCTGCCCTCAGTGGAGTGCAGCAATCTAAATTATTATTTTTTCCTAATATATATAAACTTGCTTATTATCCTTAACTGGATAGATTGCAAATAGAAAAAGCATAAAAAATATATAATATTTGTTAATTTACTGCTGTAATCAATCATGGAGTTGAATAAGAGCTTATTGTGATAACTCAGTTCATCACTATTTGTATTTGCACAACAATCGCAGTAATAAGCAAAACAAAATACTGTCATCAGCTTTATGACAGCATATTCATTTGCTGTCATACAACTTTCAATGTATGTAAATCTAAACGTATGTATGTATGAATATGTAATACACGTGTATACACTTAAGAAGAAGTGAGCTTATTTGCATAAAGAATAGGCCGTATATGATCATTAGCGGTTATAAGCGATATAATTTGTTTTAATTGAGACATAAATTGTTTTTTCTTTAGCATTGGAATTGACCTCTTTGCCAGTTTCAGGACGATAATAAAGTTTAAAAGTAGGTAATTAAAGCGAAAGCAAACTTTATTTGAGACTCAAAAGCAGTTCAATTACCAAATTTTCTACAAAATGAAGTCAAAATTGTACAGCAATAACAGTGTAGTGCTGTGTGCATGGACACAGTATCAGTTAAAATTATAGCAATAGGTTTAAATATGTAGTTATCAGCCGTATCACAGCATTCAATTCTGTTCGGAAAAAATGAATTCAATCTGTTATTTGGTTTTTCAGAAATCGAAAATCTAAAAATCTTTTTGGATTGCATGCAAAACCATTACTCTTGATTTCTTACAGTACAGGTATCTGTTGTAAGACAATAGCACCTCTGGCGATTGTTAGTCTCCGAAAATTGGCATGCATCATACCGGTCAACCATCACCACTGGTTGCTTCCAGTACAGGTATCTGTTGTAAAGGCAACAGACCCTCGGAAGGTAGGTAGTCCCCGAAAAAAGCCACACAGCAAACAATTAGCAGGGATACTAACTCCCCTTGCTGCGTTTTAGGCTTAAATCACAGCCAGAACGTTTCAGCCAACCTCAACCATGAGTACCCAGGGTTGAACTGCAAGCAGAACCACACGGTGGCAATGCTGATCTCTGTTCTGCAAATTTATACCCTTGGAAAGGGTTTCGGAAGCCAACACAACATAAGTCATGCGGCTTCCTAGAGTTTTATTTGCTATAACAAACGAGGAACCCCATCTCCTCTTCACACGAAAAACAGACTGGTTCGGAATACGCCAAGGCGAAACCCGTTCCCTGGGGGGAACCCGGCGTGTAGTGTATTGAAAGCCGCTACATTCACTCGAGGCAACTATATGGTGCGGCGTACTCGCGCGAGAATGGAATGGATTGTATTTTTTGAGGACGCGATCGGCAATACAGTTTCTGTTACTGGCGAACACTACAGCGCCATGATAAGCGACTTCTTGCTATCGGTATTGAATAAGCCGGGCTTGAGTAAAATGTGGTGTCAACAAGACGGTGCAATCGCACACACAGCAGAAGGTGAAGGAAGCTGTTCCCAGTCGCGTAACCTCCTGTTTGGCGATTTGGCATGGCCAGCAAGATCGCCGGATTTAACCGTTCTAGACTTCTTTCTTTGGGGCTACTTGAAATCGTTGAGTTATGCCAACAATCCCCACAAAATCACAGCACTTAAAAAGAATATTCGACAGGAATATGAACAGTTATCAACAGAAATATTGCGGAGCGTCATGGAAAATGGGATATAACGGTTGACTCATATTTTCCTGTTAACAGACAAAATTGTACAGGTCCAAATAAAGATTTGCAGCGCTCAAAATATTTTTTTTTTGTTTATTTAGTAAAAAAAAAGTTATTCAACAACGAAATTGGTTGATTTATTTGCGCCACCTTATAGCATGACTTGAAATAAAATTATTTTCATAAATTAATTTTTTTTCAGTTAAGACCACATCAGCAAAAGAAGAAAATATATTTTTAGTGGTGCTGTAGCAGAGATAAATGTGTATGTGTATGTATAAACCATCATGTTGTAGTAAGGAGGACTATTTCAAGCCATTAATTAAAATATTTTAGTTGCACCATAAAGAAAGTACTTATTTGCTAAACATTTATGCAGAATTTGTTCTCAATTAACTGACGGTATTACTTCAAAAAAAAAAAAAAAAAAAAAATCATGAATTACAGAACAAAGACATTTGTGTATTTTAAAATTCTCTTAATTGACGCTTTCTGGCTTTATATTCCTTTCTTTATGAGTATTTAACATTTCAGATTTGCATATATATAAGCAAGCAGCAAGTACAAACAATATGAGCTAACTGAATTCATATTTTTGTTGTTAAGATTCTAGGTGTACTCTTAAATTCACAGTCTGTCGCTACGTCATGTGTTTAATGTATAATCAACATTTCCCTTGTCTAAAATGTGGTAACTCTCTAAACTGTATTACCCCACCTAAAAGTTTGTTGTCATTTAGAAAAAAAAAGAATGGTGGCAGTGCTGCCACAAGCAAAAAATTATAACAACCAAAGTTTTTCAAAAAGTTACCAAATGTGCAAAAAAATGTTCGAACTGAATAAATTTTTTTTTTTTACTTGGCAAATACATATTTATATAAATTGATTTTAATTTGCATTATAATACTAAAGATTTTTCCACCTTAAGGACAGTACGGAGTTCTTACGGAAATTCAGGTTCCCATAAGAACTGTGTAAAAGTCACGGAATTTTGGGTTAGTAAATTCTTTATGTAAATTTTCGCATACCGGTATGGAGTTCTTAAAGAAAAGTAAACAGAATTTTTATATTTTTTTTATTATTACAGGTATGTTAATAGTAAAAGTGGAGACTTTTCTCCATTAACTGAAACAAAAATTAATGTTGATACATTTATTTGTCTACGGAATTGTTGACAGTTGGCTATTATTATTGTTAATAAAAAAGATAAAAAAAAATTTTTTTTGTGAATAAAATGGAGGAAGAGTTGTTTGCCGTATATTTGGATTGAGGTAAGTATTTACATATATACATATACCTTCTCTACACCAATCTACACAATTATTTTTGCGCGTAGAAAAAGAACTCCGTACCGGCGAATATACATAGTTAAACAGTACAGGATGGCTCATGAAAGGTGCTACCAAAAAAAAAACGTAATAGCTTATTTTCTGTTTCATTTTTATTGTATTTTATAGATTGATCTTTAAGTTTAACTAAAATGAAGAATTGGGACAATAAAACAAGAATTTGGATAGTGCAATCCTTTAGCGCTTTAGTCCGTTGTTTCCGTCCAAAGGGAATTTAGGCGCACGTTTGACGGCACTCCTCCTAGCAGATGGACTATAATGAGGCTCGTGAAGAATTTTGCCAAGCGTGGCACAATCACAAGAAGGCCTTATCATCGAGATCCCTCAGATCGGAAGCACGAAACTATCGCTGCTGCCATACAATCCAATCCTAGAGTTTCAACAAGGAGCTTATCTGCTCAAATGGGTGTACATTTTTATCATATGAATCGTTTAAGTTATATCTTTTACACTAATTTACTTTTTAGTAAAAAGTTCTGACTGTTTGAATTTGCAATATACTTAAATCGTATTAAAATATTTTATTTGCGCTAAATTTAAATCAAAAATTGCGTAGGGAAATATTTTTTGACTGTAAGGGAAAATAACGATTTTTATCCTGGAAACAACGATTACATACAAATTAGCTAGACGTATCACTCATTCGCGGCCCATAAACTCCACATTTGGCAGAGAACGCGAGAGAGAGAGAGAGGGAGAGAGAGATAGCGAGAGAGAGAGAGATCGCGAATGAGCAATAATATATCCTGAAAATTTTTATGAAATGCTCTCAATTTTTTCAGTGAATTTTGCACAAATTTCGGCATAACTACTTTGTGTTCTAAGAAATGCACATTTATTAACGAAATATAAATAAATAATAAAATTGGTATGTATTGACCAATTTGAGAGTTTAACTTACAATAATGATTCGCTTCTCTTGATTTTTCAACAATTTCATGTGCAAACTTACCTGGAAAGAAAAAATTAAATTACAATTAAAAATATTGCATATTCACAACACAAATATATTTATGTATGTAAATAAGGAAGAAAATATATATTTTTTAAAGTTTTCATCACATTTCCAATTAATTTGTTACTATAAAAAATAGAACTAGTCAGAAATGTAAAAAGAACAAAAATTAATGTGAAAATTACTCAAAAAATTTAGTAACATTTATACAGATTTTCTAGACGAGTTGCTCATATGTGTTCTATGAACATCACAGAGCTTTTATTCCCCACACAAGCCAAGTGGCCGGTCGGCCATTTGTCTGATATCGATCGAGACATAAAACAATACTTCTATCAAGTAAAATCACTAATAATTTAATAATTATAAAAATTTGTTAATGTTTGCAATACAAGCATGTTCTGTAAGTCACCATTCACGAAAGTGATTTAAAATTTTAGTAATTTCGTGATTTGAAACCGGTCACCTAAATGGCTTTAGATTTTAAATCACTCGCTTATTCATATATCGGGTGTTCGCCGGGAAGGTATACTAATTTGTTTTGCCGCCATTTTGGTAGTTTGTTCTGTAAATCACTGAGATGGCGTTCTGCGTACAAAAATTTTAATAATTTCGTGATTTGAAACCGGTCAGCTAAATGGCTGGATGTTTTAAATCACTCGCTCATTGATATAATGGGTGTCCGCCGGGAGTGTATACTACTTTGTTTTGCCGCCATTCTGATAAACATTTGTCTCGACGGTTCATATTTTGCAGTCGAGACTTAAACACCTGGCTAATTTATTACGGCAAAAATATTCGATACACCAACGTGTTTTACGCGTTAAAACATTTTATCAATCAAATTAATCGCTTACCGGGACGACGAAAAAGTAACATGAAAATTTTGGGAAAAACAACGTGCCAACAAAACGCACTATTTATTGTGTAGTGAATGATTTGGAAGAAAGAGTGTCTGTAGTTGATAGGTCCAAGCATGGACCACAACGTACTGCAAGATCGGCTGAACACATTACTGCTGCTCAAGAAAGTGTTCAAAACAATACATCAACCTCAAATCGACGCCGTCGTGTTCAGGAACTTGATTTTCAAAGAACAACTTTGGGCACAATTTTGCCCAAAGATTTCCATTCGTTTCCATTTAAGATTCAGTTAAGACATGAGATTATTCCACAAGATCATTTACGCCGCCATACATATGCCAATAGGATGTTACAGCTTGCATGACAACACCGATTTGCATGAAAAAATCATAATGAGTGGCGTGACACATTTTCATTTGAATAGATATGTAAATAAACAGAATAGTCGGTTCTGGGCTATGGAGAGCCCTCAAATTATTCATCAGTCACCTTTGCATCCATTAAAATTGACAGTCTAGTGTGTAATTTAGTCCAGAGGAATCATTGGAGCCTATTTCTTTGAAAATGAACATGGCGTAGCGGTAACTATGAATGGGGAGCGATATTGTTATACGATTGAAAACTTTTTAACACCACAATTGCATGCTTTGGGTTTAATTAACATGTGGTATCAACAAGACGGTACCACATCGCATACAGCCAAGGATTACAATGGAATTACTGCGAGACCTCTTTCCACAACAGGTTATTTCAAGAAATGGTGACGTGAATTGGTCTCTACGGTCCCCTGATTTTACCGCTCCGGACTTTTTTTTGGCAAGCAATATGCCGATTATTGAATTAAAATGTTAATGTTTCCACTTCCAGTTTTCCTTCCTTCAGCACGCAAAACGAGATGAACAAACAAATACTCGTAGTGAAGAAAAAAATACCATTAAATACTTTACACATTTTTTGCTATTGTGTTTTTGTTATTTGTGTTTGTCGTTGTACATATGTGTTTACTTACATACATATATTAGCCATAGTAGAATTTTTGTGGCAGTAATATTTGTAAAGCCTTGAAACTAATTAAGTTTACAAGTTGGTTGGATAAGTTTCCTTGCATTTAAGCTTAACATATTTGTTATTTGTTCAAATATTTATTACACAAAAAAGAATAGAAGAGTTTGTAATAGAAATTCCAATGCATATACTTTCGCATAAACTAACGTTGTACTCATGTAATATATTATGGCATAACATATAATATATATACAGTGGTGGGCATGTAATTAAAACATATACATATCGCTCCTTTATTGCAACATAGTCATAACGCAAAAAAGCTTGTTTCGAGAGAAACACATTTCAAATTTTTAGTTTCCTAAAGGAAACAGTTTAAAGGCAATTTAAATAAAATTTTGGCACAATATAAAAGGTAGTACTGTTAACAACTCTGCATTGTTAGCTCGAAAAGCTCATTTTTCGAGATATGACTATGTTGTATTAAAGGAGCGATATGTGATTTTTCATTTCTTTCGATGTCTTATATAATCTATTGTTATTTCAATGGAACTTTGCCACTGCAAAGATAAGTTTGATCTCTTTTGCACTAAGTTCTTTCTTTACATTAATTTTTTGTTCAATTTTCTTGAAAAAATAAGCAATTATTTAGTGAAAGGAATGTTTTTCAAGTGGACACATAATTAAAACATTGTCAGTTCTGCTATTTAAATAAAGTTATTCTAATATCTCATTTCACATTGTTGATATCCGTAAAATTTTATACCAATATTAGCCACTAGGTATGGGAAAAAGACCAAGTTGCTCCGAAGAAGAAAGGAAGGTAATCATTACATTAATGAGGCTACGAGATGACGGTGAACGCATTTTCTCAATTACTTATTTGCTCTAGAGGGAAAATGTATAATGCAATGAACTGGATAAATTAGGGAACTCAAATAAGGTACCTAGAGCCTCCAAATCACGTAAACCCACAGCCAGAGACAATAGAATAAAAGCTCTTAACAGCTAAAAGTTAAATTAGAGTCGTCATATGGTATTCATAGAACATCTGGAACTATTCGACGTAGGCTTAATGAAAGTGCTTTACGTGGATGCATCGCACAGAAAAAACATTCGTCTCCAAAAAAAAAGTCTTAGAGCCGGATTGGATTTTGTCAGAAAGAACGTTAAGAAACCAATGAGTTTTTGGAAAAATATTTTATGGAGTGACGAATCCAAGTTTTTCTTTCGATCTAAAGTCTGAAACTTTAATATTTTAGGCGGTCCCAGCGTGATTTAGTATTGGACTTCCGAAACCCTCACCAAGGTTTAATTGGCAGAATGGAGATCAACAAAGCCCCCAGGAGGTTCTGTTTTACAGACCATTCGTGCGTGGCGTTTTGTCTTTCCGTATTGTTACTAGTAAGCTCAAGTCAGATGTCCACAAACACTACTCCCTCTTTCCTGCTCCTTATAACCTATTTTCCTATTTCCAGTACAACGAGCTGCATATGTAAAGATCAACCCCTAAGTACTAGTCCAAATTGAAAAAAGAAAACAGTGTCATTGGGCCGTACCTTTTTGAAAACGAGGCCATGTTATATACTACATGGCCTGAAAAGTCCCGGGCCTAACACTTAGATCGCGCTAATTTTATTGTAGTCACCTTTTTCAGTTAATACTAACCTTCAAAAGACAGCTGTTAAAATTTCATGATATTCTATTCATTAGTTTGTGAGTTATTGCGCAAAAAGTGACGCTAGTCTTGTTATTTTCAAAACAATGGATCAAAAACAATTACGTGTTTTAATTTTACGCTGCTTCTTGATGGGAAAAATACCGTTCAAACGAAGTAATGGCTTGAAAAGTGTTATGGGGTGTCCGCTTCATTAGAAACAACAATAAAACGTTGGTTTGCTGACTTCAAACGTGGTCGTAGAGACACCGAAGATGCAGAACGCAGTGGACGTCCAAATACGGCGGTAACAAGAGAAAACATAAAAAATTCATAAAATCGTGTTGAATGATCGAAAAGTAAAGTTGCGTGAGTTAGCTGACATCGGAAAGATATCAAAAGAGCGTGTGGGCTGTATATTGCATGAACATTTGACTATGAGAAAAACGAGAACGTGTTGATGATTCTGAGCAGGATTTGGCCATGTTTAAACGTAACAAACCGGAATTTTTGTGTCGATATGTGACAATGGATGAAATATGGATCCATCACTTCACTCCGGAATCAAAACAATCGTCATCTGAGTGCACAGCAACTGGTGAACCTCGTCTAAAGGGCTCGAAAGCACAACAATCGCCTGGAAAGTTTATAGCCTCGGTATTTTGGGCTGTGCGTGGTGTAATATTCATCGACTATCTTGAGAAAGGAAATACTATTAACAGTGAATATTAGTTAGCGTTGTTGGAACATTTGAAGGCTGAAATTGCAAAGAAACGATCGGATATGGCAAAGAAAAACATTTTGTTTCATCAAGACAACGCACCGTGTCACTAGTCAATCAAAACAATGACAAAACTACATGAACTGAACTCCGAATTGCTCCCACATTCACCATATTCGCCAGATTTGGCTTCCAGCGACTACTGGCTGTTCACAAACCTAAAAAAAAAAAAAATGTTCGACGCTAAGAAATTTCGCACGAATCAAGAAGTTATCGCTGAAACTGAGGCCTACTTTGAGGCAAAAGATAAATGGTTCTACAAAAGTGGCATTGAAATGTTAGAGTGGCGCTGGAATGATTGCGTTGCTCTTGATGGAGATTACGTTGATGCATAAAGCTAATTTTGAAAGAAAAAAACTGTGTTTTCTTTGTTAGGCCCGGGACTTTTCAGCCCATGTGTTACAATATGTGGCAGGATGAAATGCAACATTATTGTGCTGAACCATCGTAGAAATGAGAATTGGGCACCAATATATCATCTCAAATTCAATAATTATCTAAATTTCTTTTCTTGAGGTTTTCTCAAGCAGCTGATTTATAATAAGCCGCAATGCGTTAAGTTTAAATGCCTTCCTTATAATACACAACTATGAAAATGTGCTTTAAATTTCTTTAATTCCCTCTTCACAATTATAAGTGGAACATAAAGCAACTTGGTAACACAGATTTTACGAATATGTTTGTTTTAAGTTTAACTTTTTGTTTGCTTATTTGTATTGTGAAGGGAATCCTTTCATTTTAATTAAAGACTTTAGTCCTCAAAAGAATATGGCGATGAGTACAAAAGAAAACGTATTTTCCCAGTCAGCATTTTATCTATATACTTTTAAAAAATTAAACTTTTAAATTAAAACCATCATGGAAGAACAATATACTAGCTAAAAGCGAAACTACAACTTTACTTTGTGTTGCTATTATACAGGGTGTCCGCCGGGAAGTTTTGTATACTACTTTGTTCTGTCGCCATTTTGGCAAGCATTAGTCTTTTGTAAACAGGAATATAAAAGTCTACGTTAGCAAAATATAAACAACTTCTGACAGTTCTCATCGTCAAAACAAAACAAAAAGCCAGCTGGCGCTTCGACACTACCTAGTATATTATTGTATCATATACGAAACTTTGTACAACACAATCTTAAGTCAGAAATGTAACCAAGTCTAGTGTTTTAATACACAGTGATATTAAGTATAAATAAAGTTGTGAATCATTTTAGTACTATGTAACGAAGAAGTGTGTGAGTCATTATTTCATTTGCAAAAACGTAACAATATGTTTGTTTTTAGCTGTCAAATGTGAGTAAGCTCAATTTTGTATGTATGAACAGCAAAACCATTTTGTCCAATAATCGAATATTGTCTCACATGTCTGAACACGCTACAAAGTTCGATTAGTCTATGGTCAGACAGAACGATTTTAATTGCCGAACTTTTTAGCAATTTCCTTTTGGAATTGCTTTCTTGTCCACACACAAAAACTTTTTTCGGCAATTCTTGAGCAATTCTCTACCGAGTACCGGCAATTATTTTTCCCTTCTTATTCCCCTCACCGAAAGCTTCTATAAAGTCAAGAATTGCCCAACTAAAGTTGCTGTTGTGACCATACACTTACCACAAAAAAAGAACAACAGTTGTGTTGAATATAATTTTACTGAGAGAGAGAGAGAGAGAGAGAGAGAGAGAGAGTAAAGTTTACTCTCTTACGCGGTATCAAAATTACATCTACCAATTATGCTTTACGTGCTAGTATAGATTGGGCTGGAAGCGTAATGGAGGCACACAGAACTTTAAGCAATTTTTCACAGAACAACAGTTGAGTTGAATATAATTTTACTGATAGCGCTCTTACGCGCTATCAAAATTACATCTTCCAATTATGCTTTACGCGCTAATTTAGATTAAGATGTTAGCGTAATGGAGCACAAAACTTTAATCAAATTTTTCGACAGTTCCACGATAAAAAGACAGAGGCAGAATATAAACAGGAAGGTGTAATTATAGACTTTGGCGCATCTTTTTTTTTTTTTTTTGTCTTATGCTAATTTTATATTTGCAAAATATTTTGCTAAATGAGTGACGCTTAAGTTTGATTTAAATTAATCTGTAACAAATGTTATTTATTTTTAAGGTATTTAAACGTGTTCTACAGTAACTTTCTTGAATTGTTTTTAAAAAGGTCAGAGAATAGTTAAATCAATTTTTCCCCCAAACGATCATCCAAATGCTGACAAGGTTATGTTGAATAAGTTCATGAGTTTGTGTGTAGGTATGTATGTATGTGTTATATACATAAAGAATGATGAACGAAACAATGTTGTCAATAATTAATTTACAGCTTTATAAGTATATTTTTCCTGTTGGTGGTGACTCAGTCGAATAAAAAACTTTGACCCAATTAACGGCATGAAATGTACAGTGCGCACGAAAATTAATAATCAGTTTATTAAGATCTGTGGAAATGAAATATTTTCCTGTTTATTTTTATGCCTATTTGAATAAAATTACATTATAAACTATAGTTTAACAATATCAATAAAATTACTATAATCTATAAAAGCAAATTAGTATTAAATAATGAGATGGAAAGATGAAAACTTTTTAACGCCACAACTGCATGCTTTGGGCTTAATACAGCCATGATTTCACCTATATGGTTAAACAACTTTTTTTGGAAAAACGCACGTCAGGTTCGGTCAAATGTGAAGGTTTTGCTTACTGTTTTCTTCGACTGCAATAGCGTGGTGCATCATGAATTCTTGCCACAAGGTTGTACTGCCAATAAGTAATACTACTACCTTGAAGTTATCCGCTGTTTGCGCGAAGCAATTCGTTAGAAACGCACAGAATTGTGGAAAAAACAATCATGGATTTTTGTACAATGATAACACACTAGCTCACACATCGATGCTTGTGCGTGAGTTTTTGGCAAAAAAAAAAACCGTTATCATGCCTCAACACCCTAATCACCGCAAGTGTGCCACATCGACGAAAACTCTAAAACCATCAAGTGGCAACTTTTTACGTTTTATTTGCAAATAATTTTTTAATCAGTAATTGTTTTCATACTACTCATATTTTTCATGCTAATATTTTAAGACTTATATGACTTTATGACAACCTTTTGAATACCGTAATTAAGTTTTAAAATATGGAAATAAAAAATATATACATACTCAACTAATAGGATATCCTTTTGCGTGATTTTTTGATAGCGCTTCTTGTAGATTGGGCTGAGTGTATTGGTTATAAATGGTGTTCCAGGCACAATGACAACTTAATGGAGCCGCAATACTCCAATACATGTAGATGTTTCATATCTTTGATTATTATTTTTTGTTTTGTTTTTTATTTATTTATTTTTTTTTTTTTAATATATAATAACGAAACAAATATATAAAACAAAATTAAAATCTTTTAATTTATATGCACATATATATATAATTTTAAAATGAAATATGATTAATGACATATATACTTAAATCAAAAAGAAGAAATCTAAATCCTTAAACTGTTTCGAGTTCACAATTTCTGAGTAATCGTTTACAAAAATAAAGGTAGAATTTAGAATTCTCATATCTTTCGATTGCAAAACTCGTTGTCGTTAACATATCAGCGTTTACTTTGTAAGATACATGAATCTAAAGGCCCTGACACACTATCCTACACGATCATTCACAGGAAAATGTTTTAAAAGTCTGATCGACCTTACAAAATCGCTTCAAAATGGCGTTGTGGGCTACACGATACTACAAGAATGGTTGTTATAAATTATTACTTAGTAAAATAATTAAAAACTATTGTTACTTTAATAATTTTAAATTATTTCAATTTATTTCTCGAAGAGCCAAATATGTTCTCAAATTTTTCACGATATATACCACACTGGTTGCACAAAAACTATCATGTTATGAAAATGTTCAAAAAATTTTTCAAATCGCATGATTTGTCAAAAACTCTGTCACACAGTTGCATCTGTAGTACTTTTTCAAACTACATGTATATTTGGTAGATCGCACGATCGTGTGTGATAGTGTATCAGGGTCTAAAGTTTATATATTCGAAATTAAGAAAGTTGCTAAAAACCACACACAAGTTCTTTTTAATACATACATACATATCTAATATTATAACTTTTAATATTATATGATGGTATTTTTCATTAATATACATACATAACTTTTAATTGTTAATATGCATTAGTGTTAACTAAGACTGAAAATACTCGTAAATCATTTGGTAATTTTTGCCTAAGCCCACCTACATAGGACATCTTTTTACATTCGCTGTACAATTCTTAAACGTTTATATTATTTATAGAGCCGAAGAAGGTTCAAAACGAAATGGTAAAACATATATGGTAACACTGCACGGTCATATAATTATGAAAATATAAGATAAATTGTTAAAATTTGGAGAATTCACGAATTCTGAAAAAGAAACAATTATTCTAAGTATTTTTTCATACAATATAATGAACGTTCTTTCAAAATTTTATTTCTATTAATATTGTACAATATCAGACCAGAAGAATTTTTAGTCCGAACATTTTTTTGTTCTTTTAAGAACAGACGAGACTAATTAATCCGGCATTACATGTATACGTATGCAGAGCATTGTGTATGTATTCGTGTTTTTGTACATATTTCATTGCTTGGCTTGTATTTGTATTGGTTTGTTCTACTTGTACGTGATTAAAAAAATTATTGCGACAAAATATCACTTCGCCCACAAGCTATAGAACAATTGTTCTCGTCTGTTATTGGCCATTGACAATTACTATAGGTAGTGTCTGATGTTTAAAACAAAACTGCAACTTTTAAACTAAGTGGCAACATGTCAGACTTTATTTTCAAATAAGAGCAAACTTTCGTCAAGAAAAGCTTTCGTGAGTACTTTGGTCAAGACAAACTTTCGTGAGTTAGTAACTCACAGTAAAAAAAATTATACGGCAATATTTTACGTTCTTATTTGCAACTAAGGGCCTGTTTCACGATTTCGAGCGTTAAAGTTCACCACATTTGAAACGGCCAAGAAACATATTTCTAGCACAAAAATATATTTTTTTATTATGAGCTAATACATTCCTTCCTATGCTTTTCTACACTATGTTGAATTTCAGCTCAAAAGTGGATCGGAAATAGAAGTTTTCGCCACTCAAAATGCTTGCGAACGTTAAGGTTTGAAATCGTGAAACAGACCCTAATTCGTACGTATAAATGAGACATCTGTTAAGAAAAAAACTGTTTAGCTTTTCGTTTTATGAAGAGCCAAAAAATTAATTGAATTCTGTTTTCGAACGGAATTGACTTCTGTGACGTGGCTGTATTAGCAACTTTGTAATATTTGCAAATTTTGAAGCTATTTTACTCTTGAAGTAAGCGGGAGTGAGTGCACACATATCTGTTTGTTTGTGCAAACTTATTATATAAAAATGTTAAAACTTAACAGTTCAAGGATCCTGGTTTGAGTCAATTTAATACATATAACTTTGCTTTATATTAGACACAAATAATGGTTAATTCAAAATAGTATCGTATATATAATTTTAGTTTAGTATATAAATTTGGCAGCACTGTACTATAACAGTAAAAAAATAACGCAACCTTTTAGCCACCATTCATATTAAAAGACAACAATAATGCCAAAGAGATGTCAGATGTTAAATGAAAAGCACGAACAAATAATGAGCATAAGAATTCCCAAAGTGGGATTTTTACAGAATTCCCAATTGAAAATAAATGTCCAATTACATAGAGTATAAAGTATTTTTTTATAGCAATTGTGCCTACATATTATGGATGTATGGAAGTGTAAATATTCTTGTGTAGGTATATGTTTTCATTTAATTGCAAACATATGTATGTATATACATATACATACACAAAAAAACAGCAGCGGAAACATGAAAATATAATTTTTATTAAAACACACTTGATAAAATGAAAACAAAAAACCTGCACTAAAACCTGTTTCTTTGACAGAGAACAAATGTAAAGGGTAAAGAACCTGTGTTAAAAGTTTTGCTTTTCTTTCTTTTTTTTCGCCACCAGGCTCATGCGAACAAACAGTGCAAAAGGAAATTCATCAACTAATCAATCATATTGTTTTATACCTCAAGTATTCTTCATTCTTTTTTTTAGTGAACCGAGTCCCCATGCATAAACGCCAACACGCATACATATGTACATAATATGTAAGTATTTGCATCTACATAAATTTGTCAGTGTACGATCCTATGTATGTATGCATATACATATGCAGGTATGTATGCATTGTGGATTTTCAAGGAAAATTATTCATTTTTTTAACGTTCGTATTAACACAACAAAATGTATATTACCAGCTGATTTAAAAAAGTCAAAGACTATACTATTTAATAAAAATAATAAAAAACAAGTACCTACTACAGTAGGATAAAGACAATAAAAACCCCGTAAACACAAGAGAAATGTGATAAAAACAATTACAAAATAAACAAGAGACAAAATAATAAAAGCACAAACTGCTCTTGTATGTACCTATGTATATGTGGAATGTATCTATGTATGCAGCTAAACAAAAGCAACAGAAATGTACCTACTAATATTGACATATCGCGTGCTCAAATATAAATTGCTCAAGCCTTTTTTACACACTATATATTTCACAGTGTGCTTGATAAATTTTGCACTGCAAAATATATGAATGGTATACATCACAGTGGCTTTCCATGTTTCAATTTCTCTGTAATTGCTCATTGATTTACAGACGGTTTATAATTTTTGTTTTCATACTTGCGTTTTTAGTTTCACCTGTCAGAACTTAAAATATTTCACAATAGCTATTTTATTTTTTTATTTTTCGTTTATGTAGGGCGTTTTATTTTTCCAGTGAGTTTCCGGTTGTTGAAAAAAAATTACGAAAAACTGGGCTCAAACAGTCAAATAGCTAAAATTTGCAGCATTATTTCAATAACAGCTGACATAAAAATCAAAAACCAATTTGAAAAATATTTGATGCCAAGCGCTTTTCCACTTCAAAATAGAACACGTTCTGGTTTAAAATTTTAGCACTGTAATTTCACCCTGATACTTACAGAATTCAATTTTATTTGCGATTACATACTACACCGGCAAACTCTAGTAATGACTTTTAAAAACTTGGGTTAGTACGAACCAAGTTTTTAAAAATCATGAGTAGAATTTGACGTGGTAGTGAAAGACTATTAAACACAAAAATGTACCCCATACAGAGCAGCGAACTGCGATATATATAATGTTATGATGGGACTAAAAATGGCGGCACAGTGAGCAAAAAAATAAAATAAATTATTTTCGAATTTATTTTACACTACTTCTAATCTTGGGTGGTGGTGACTGACACTATTTGTTTTCGAACCACTCTAATATGCTGTATATGTATATATTGCTGTAAGAAATTTGACAAATTTACTGATGGTTACAACTATATAACATTTACAGTATGCAATATTATTGACCTGCAATTGTTTGGGTTTGTAAATGTTGCATCACCTTCAATAAATACTCTAAGTGCT
The DNA here is from genome assembly GCA_914767995.1 of Thecocarcelia acutangulata. Lineage (NCBI taxonomy): Eukaryota > Metazoa > Arthropoda > Insecta > Diptera > Tachinidae > Thecocarcelia > Thecocarcelia acutangulata. Next base: position 27,963,174 of record OU612094.1, on the reverse strand, counting down.
GCCAATGCAAATATAAAAATAGAACTCTGATGTGAGGAGAATACAGTGTTTTCTGAAATGGTTTGGAAAATGAAGACTTACTGAATACATTTTATTTTTACATGGTAAGGTTTCCATTATTCTACACACATTTTGGACAGATCCAAATTTTTGTATTACGAGTACAGTGTAAAGGTGCCTTAACAGATATTTGAGTTTTGGTAACGACATGTTTGAATGTGATAAGCGTACAAACAAAAGCTTAATAAATTTAGAAAACAATACTAAAAACAATAATATACAAATGAATCATGCACAGAAAACAACCAAAGAAGGAACATAATACTTTTTTTTGTTTGCTTCGAGTCCTAAACAAAACTATACATATATACATATATTTGGGAGATTGAACCGGCTTTTCAACTCATTCAGGTTTATTGTTATCGAAGTGAAAGGTTTTTTTCACAATACAAAAACCGGCTAAGAGTGGAGCCACAAAGTTTTGGCAACATGAAAAATGTTCCTATGTTTTGTTTAGTATGGTGAGAAGATTTTTCTAGGTTACCACTGCAAATAATTGAGAATATAAACGGAATTGGGTTTTATGGTACATTGTTTTAAATTTACAACTAAATCCCAAAACGTTTTAGCAATTAATAAGATAATGACAGATTTAAAGCTTAATTGAAACGCAAGTGCTTCTTGCTTCTGTCATAATATAAAAAATGGTCGTATACCTAAGTAATGGCCAAGCTTCTAATGGCCAGTAATTAAAAAAAATGTCGATAACGAGTTTAACAATTGAAGAACCTCTGTGAGCCTTTATAAGTTTAACGATCTCAGACACAGATCAACAAAATAACACTCTTAGGTTAAAAAGGAGGTATGATAGGTGCCCAGATTAATCACACATTTGTTTTCCAACTTCTTTTGTTTCCGATCATATTTGTGTAGCTGCAAAACTGTTAAATAAATTATCGTCATAACCTACTTTTAACTGTGTGGCAACATTATTTTCTTATTTTTTTTATTTATTTTTTATTCAATCCCCAAAATAACTGTTGTTCTACAATATTTAATAAACTTCATGGATAATAAAAATTGAAATGCAAAAACAAAGTATTTAATAACAAAAGAAAAAAAATTAAACTAATTGTCATATTAAAACATGGAAGTGCAGTCGACGAACTGAGAGAATGCAGAATAAAAATAAAACAAATCTAAAAAGATAATGGCTCAAATATACATATGTATATATAAACATACATACAAACATTTCAGATACAGCCACTCAAATTTGAATAGTGTTTGTGAAAAAAGTTTTAGCTGCATACTTTAGTTCTTGTTCCGAAAAAATATACATAAACACATACTTTATTTTAAAGTTATCAAAAATTGAGAGAGAAAACAATAAAGAACAAGAAAACCCAAAGCTGTAGTATTACAACAAATAACTTAGAGAAAAAACCTCTTGGAAACTTTAAAACATGATACCTGGGTTGGGTTATAAAAAAAAAAGTTTAATACACTTATGTATGTATGTAAGTTGAATATAAGATTTTACTTAAAAGCTGGTTTACAAAAACAACAATGTTTATAATAGATTAGATTTTTTAAACAATCGCACTCAATTTCATAGATACAAATGCACATACGAGTATTAACCAAAAGCAGAGATAACAAAAATTTATAAATGAAAAACCACTCATAATATCAAATCACATTTATCTATTATTATTGGGAAATTTTGTATTCGATTTTTCATTAAATTTTTTGTATATTTTTATTACATTAAATATTTTATACTTTACTAAATTTCAACACTAACATTTGATATTGATTTGTTGTGTTGAATTTTATTCACCACAATTGAATTTTTTAAACTTTTTTCTTTTCTTTTTTTATGAAAAAATATGATAATTTATTATTTCTCTGACGTAGTCTCGCCGCCACCGCACAATTTTATTATTACTTTTGGTATTATATTTAGCATGAATGGAATAATAATTAATACATATAAATAAAGTATATATTTTGATTTTATTTTTTGTATACAATTTGCTAAACTTTGTGAAACAATTTAAATTCCAAACTTAGAATGGAATTTTCTTTTAAAATAAATTTTTTTTATACTATTTATATTTTTAAAAATTCTTGTGTTTGCATTTTATAATAAAAAAAAAACTGAATAAAAGTATCAAAAGCCGTTAGCTAGTTAGCACGATACAACTTTGTCTTAACTAAACCTCACAAATCCACTCCGGCTAACGATCAAAAACGTACTAAAACTGTTTGAAAAAGTACACTTAACGTGAGTGATATCGAACAGTGTTGCCGAGAAAGATATTTAAAATTTATTACACATATATACATATGTATGTACATAGAATATATTTCGATTAAATTGAAGATACTAATAAACAATCTCAGCAGAGTACTTGCGTTTGCAATCTAAGCGAAAGAAAATTGATTTGTATTTGTCTAACGTGATTCTATGCGAACGAAGTGCCAAAGCTCAATTAACATACACAAGTATATACGAACGAATAATAGTGAGTTAGACAAATCCAAATTCATTCGGAAGTGAGTGACTTGCTTTCTTTCGAGATTAGTAAACTTGATGTAATACTGTAGTGTCAAAACGGAAAATATCCGATGAGTAAACTGGATGTAATACTGTGGTGGCAAAACGGAAAATATCCGTTTTCAGCCTTAATTTTGCTTTAATTATTGTTATCTTATTGTTGGCTTCCAGCCAAACCGGACTTCAAGGTCCTGGTTTTATCTTTATTTATAAAATTAAATGATTCCCGACGTTTTGTTGTGGCATTACCAAGTTCTTCAGGGGTTGTCTTTAATAGAATTCTTAAAAAAAAAATTATTTTACATTATCAAAATGTAATTTATTATCCATGCACATTTTCATTTGTTTTTGTTTTTTAATCCAATAAAAATATCAGTCGTACGGCAGCTCTTCTCATTTTCGTCATCAATCAACAGTTTTCATTTGATTGACTATGAAAATGGAAAGAGCTGTCCTATAACTGATTTTTTATTGCATTGAAAAAAAAAATCATAATGCGCATAGTTTACAAATTACATATTTGATCATGTAAAATTATTATTAGTATCAAACAATTTTTTTTTTAAGAATTATATTAATATTAAATTGATTTGAAAAGGTCGAAATTAAAAACCTAATTTCCTTTCATTAGTTACGTCTTGTATTCCAATTAAGTTATCTAACTACGTTTATATGTTAACATAACACGCAAACACACACATAAGTGATGTTTCTATATCACAAAATTTATAGAACACGCATTCAAGAGTGATTTCTATAAACTTTCCAGACAGGTCGCTTGCTTGTGTTGTGTACACATCGTAATAGTATAAAAAAGAACACTATTATCCGCCTTTTTTAAACATTGAAATTGTTGCATTTTTTGTTACAAAGTACATATCATATAAAATTTTAATTAATTTTAGCAGCACGTTCATTTAAATAATTGAACTGTATCTATCAGGGTGTTGGCCTATAAATCGTAGAGATATAAAAAAAAAGAATAAAGTTTTTATATGAATTGCACTTCGCTTTCATCCAATATTTTTGCAAGTGTGTATGTCTACTTAATTTTTCTTCCTTTTTGTTTGAGCTACTTATTAAAACTCTTTATAGAATGAAAAAGAGAATCTAATATGTTGTTCATAACTTTTCGACCAAAATTTTACTTGTTACCGGTTTAAATATTTAGAATTCTGAAAACACTTATTTTATGTTAAAGAGTTTAATATGAATTAAAAATATACGGTAAATATTATTTTACATCAATTAAAAAATATATACGAGTTGTGCTAATCGACAGTAAACTTGAAAATAAGAGCAATTTCCCATTCGGCAACTTAGTTGCGCAATTCTCTTGCTCAAGTCTTGTGGCTATAGATGTGAGAGATAAGAGCAGCTTAAAGGGAGAAAAATTGCCGATTCGTTTTGTCGCATATTCGTGTTTTTTATGTTTTTGATATATTTTTTTGTTTATATTTCAGGCTGTTCAAAATTTTAAGAAAACTTAAGTAAAACAAAATGAAAGTTGCGCAACTAAATTGCTGTATGTGAACATAAAAGCAAGTTTTAAAAGAAATAAATGAAAACAAAATTAAACTTGCGCAACTAAGTTGCCAAATGTGAAAGCGCTCTTATAATTTTACTTTCCCCAGAACTGTTTAAATTTCACTCACCAGTGTTTCTTGCTGCGGTCCGTTAATTCATCTTCTTATAATGCTTTTTTAACATACACACATTTAAAAAAGTTGCATGAGTACATATGTTTTTTCAAAATTAATATTAAATGGCAACACGTTTTTAAAGAACCACTAATCCCAACAACATCCATGAACACAAACACAGTTACAAATAAAAAAATATATATTATGACGTTTTGTTTAATTCAATTATTTTTCATAGATATTTGAGAAACATGTGTGTGAGAAGAAGAAGAGAAAATAAAAACAACTCAAATGGTGAGCAAGATACTCGTAATGAAAATGGATGATACGAAAAACATTTTTTGTTTTTTATTTTTGCAGTAAATAGAAAAATCGGTTAATTTATAACTCAACACTTATACCTACGAATCTACATATACATGTATGTAAAACGTTTACAAGTGTTTTAATATACATACATACATACACACATATATAAACGTTACCTTTTTCGATATCTTATGAATGATACGACCAGAGAGTTCAATGAAAAACATTAACAGAAAGTAAATTAAATAACAATAGAATCATCAACAAACTGTCGGCAGTTTTTGAAATGTATCTGTATAGCAGCTATCGGCAGCTAATTAGAAAAGCTTTACAATTTCAGAAAATATACGAATGAATATTTTTCATATTATAGGTATAAATGTTTTTCATAAATTAACAAATCTCTTATTACCTGCCGTCAGCCTCAATTCGTCGTCGTGCCCACAAGCCTACAGGCTTACAAGATGCAATTGACTCAAGAACTAAAGCCTCTCGACCATTCCAAGCATCGTCGATGGTCAGAATGGTGTCAAGAAATGGCAACAGTGAGTGGATGATCAATTTTCAAAGATGATGAGGCACATTTTCACCAGTGGAATGATAACCCAAGAGTGATTGTCGAAAAACCAACGCAGTCACAAAGTGACTGTTTGGTGCGGTGTATGGCATCATCGGGCCGTATTTTTTTTCAAACTGAGGTCGGTCAGGCAGTTACCATGAATGGTTTCCGCTATCGTGAGATGATAACGAACTTTTTATGGCACGAATCGGAAAATATGGATGTGGACGATGTGTGACTTCAACAGGACGATGCCACTTGCAACACAGCTAACGAAACAATGGCTCTTTTGCGCGACAAATTCAATGGCCGTGTTATTTCACGTCGTGACGATGTCAGTTGGCCACTAAGGTCACGTGATTTGACACGATTTCTTTGGGGTTAATTGAAAGAAAGGTGTACGTCGATAAGCCAGCTACAATTCAAGAGCTAAAGGATGAAATAATTCGGCACATTAACGGCATAGAACCCAAATTATGCCTCAGCGTTATTGAAAATTTGGACCATCAGATGCCTACAGGGTCGCGGCGGTCATTGGGGCGATATTTTGTTCCTTTCATAATTGAATCATACCAATATTATCATAATAAAAAGAAATTACAATACTCGTAGTTTGTGTTTTATTCAAAATCAACATCAGCCCTTAAAATTTAACCACCCTTTATATGCCTGATCAGATAATCTATCTTATGTAATAGAATTATTGGCTTTATGGCTTAATATTACATATTGTTAATGAATAAAATAAATTCACTGTATGGCCCACGAAGTGGTTCGACATCGCTCGCACGCATAAATACGCATGTATTTATGCGAGCGAGAGATGTTGAGTGACATCGTGGGCCCGGCTGTAAAATTATGTGTCGCACTTTTTTTAACACGCTTATATTAGTTTCACTTCTATGTTTGTTTGTTAGTTTGTATGTTTGCAACACTCGAAACCCATGCCATATGAGGGATTATTACATAGTTTGTAGGTATATAAAACTATATACACAGTGTTGCCGGGGAAGTGGGGGATTTTGGGGGTTCACGAAGCCGACTTTGGAAACCATTTCGCCAACCAGTTTTTCATATTCGGTGCGCGATTTTGCTGTAGAAAATTCATCTGAAATATATACGGTCATTCGCTCTAGTGCGAAAATTAAAGTTGCTTTTGAGGAAGTGGAAGGCTTTTGATGTTTCCTGAAGAATTCGCAAAAACTATCGGAACCTGTTCGCTAACCGAATTGTAAACGGTTTTGCACATTTTGCCCGTGTAACGTGTATATCAACTATTAATCGTCATTCGATTTAATTCTAATATTGAAGTTATACCATATTGTTTCCGACGAAGTGGGGGATTTTGGTGTTTCCTGAAGCCGATTTTAGGAATTCCAAAAAAAAAAATATTCTGCCGCGTTATACTAAGAACTTGTCTACAAGTTTCCAAAAAAAAATGATTAATTAGGAAACTAAAAGTCTTTTAAAACAAAACATAGTAATAAACAAAATACAAGTATTTGGAAGTCGACATAACGGTAGATTGCCGAAACATTTTGTATATTACTATATTTGCCCCAATATTATTATATTTGCCCTAAAGTAAAAAACCGTTTCTAATTAGTTGACGATAGCTGTATATATATGCATACATATACTTACATATGGACGTATGTATGTGCTTAATTTTAAATTTAAAATCCCTTTAAAAAGAAATTATATCATAGCAAAGTAAGCCAAACTTTTTATTATTTTAAACCTATAATATAAGTATGTGCTATGTTCATACTCGTATGTACACAATAATAATAATTTAAAATTACACACACTTCTATTTATGTAAAATTATACTTGCAATATTTTTTTATAGGTAGCTACTGGAAAAAAAATTATTTCAATGTCAATTCTGTACAATAGTAAAAATTACAACAGCGCTGAATAAATATTTAGTATGAATAGTATCTGTAGTCCTAAAAGTTGAGACTACTCATTACCATGAATGAATGTCAATTTGAAATTGTATGCATAAATAATAATTTTCTATAAAAACAAAAAATATTTGCGTACATTCATGAAAATATATTCGTACAGTGGTGGTCATATAATTAAAACATTGTTGAGTAATATTTGACATTTAATTATTTGATCTTGTTTAAGTATATATTTCTTATTTTTGCAGCTAAAGATCGTCTTTTATTTTTTATAAAAAGTTCAACAGTATTTAATTTCTATCATCGTCAGAAAAATTAATATGTTATTAAAAATTTAAAATTTAAAGTATCAAGAGCAAAAGAGATCAAACTTATCTTTGCAGTGGAGAAGAAATAGCAATAGATCATATAAAATACCGAAAGAATGAGAGATCGTATTTATGTGTTAATTACATGTCCACCACTGTATGTATGAATGTGTATGTAGATTTGCATAAGCAAAATAAAAAAATAAATTCATGCACACAAAAAATTAAGGCTTAAATAAACTAAACAACAATGTTGTCAATAAAGTAACAATTGGTAAAACAATTCTAATTACTTGAACATAACAAAAGTGTTTGCTGAAGATATTACATATTTGCTATAACGGCAAAGGCAACGGAGAAAGGGAATGATAATTATTTTGTTCAAGAATATTTATTTTCGCGTTATCCTTAAGAAACTATTGCCAGCATGTATGCATGAATCAAATATAATAGATTACACTTTGCGCAGGTCCGTTATGTTCTTTACATCAGTCAGCTGTAGAATTTGTTGACAGTGATTTTTGTATATTATTACAATAGCAAAAGAGAATGAAGAAACAACAAATTATATCAAGAGAGAATGGCGAAGCAAGAAATTGTAATCCCGTGTGACGTCATACGCAGTAGAAAATTATTTTGTCAACTTTTCGGCATCATCTTAGTTATTTGTTTCATGAGATGTATGTAACATGTAAGAAGATGTGTATGTACAGTGGAATCTTCAAAATGTTAACTCGCGTAAATGTTAATGTCTCGGATAAAGTTTATCATATTTTAGTATCCGTGTGCCGCTTTAAAAACTAAACAGTTTGCTGACTTTCTTTTAAGTATACACACTGTGTATACTCTGCAAGTATACACACCGTATATGGGACAATCCAAGTCAAATCGGACAGTTCGGAGAATATTTTTTTTTATTTGCTCTATTTTTTTATTATATTGATGTCCCTATTGAACAGCACATTTCAGCAAATTTTCAGATTTTTTTGGCATACGATTTCAGAGATATCGCGTTTGAAAAGAGCCGAATTATGCGGAAGCCGTGCCCGAATAAATACTCATAACTTTTTCAATATTAGTCCAAACAGAATATTTTTTTGCATTGTTTTTCTTTTTCTGTCTACTATCTAATAAAAAATAGAAGAAAATTGTGCACAGTTCCAAGGTACATTAACATCTAAAAGGTATCAGCGCTACGGCATGTGACAGTTTTTATCTACTGGCAATATAGTAAGCTATTTACGTCAAATATATTGTTTACATTTTGAAAGTGAATTTAGTAGTTTATTCTAAATTAAACATGTATAGATTATAAATGAACTTTGTTTTTTTACCAGACTTTTTTTTATTTAATATCTAAAACAAATGTATATACTATATATGCATGTTTATTTTTCTTTAACAAAAGCATACTCCTGAAGAAGTCGGCAACCCACATCGACGAAACATTGAGTATATATATGAAATAATTGGTTTTATTTACATAAACTCTGACCATATTAGCCCGTCAATATCAATATCAAATAAATGTAAAAATTATTTTGTGAACATAAAGCAATTCAAATAAAAATAATTGTGAAAAGGTACTTTCGTAGTTTATAATTGTGAAAGAAGTTACAAATATGCTGTTTTAGTTGTATTGTTGTAATTTTGCTCTAGTGCTGACAACTTGTAGACGTTAATGCATCTTGGTTCTATCTATCCTGCAAAAATGTATGCTGTTCACTATGTTATTTTTGTATTATTAATAATTCTCATTCATTTTAGAGTTTTTACAAAAAAAATATTGAAAGTTTCTTTTACAAAGTTCATTTAGCCGTTCTATAAAACACAGGTTGTAGATATTTCAAGTGTTTTATTTCAATAGATTTTCGTTAGAAGTGCAATTTGATATGAACTTAACATTTGTTGTACGCACCCCAGTTTAAAATAATGTCCAATTTAAACAATCTGTTTATAAAAATTAACAAACAAATTGATTGAGCTCTTCTTTCTTTAATAAATAGCATATTTAAAAGTTTCTTTGTATTTGGCGACTTCTTTTATTTAAACGAAATTGATAAGACAACATTAAAAAAAAACAATATTAATGTCAAACAGAATGTATACAGTGCGTGTCAATCAAAAAAAGAGTGATTGACTTTGAATGTGAAATAAAAAAAAAAATGCAAAACAAATAACAAAAAAAGTAAACCTTGGAATAAAAGAAATGTAGAAAATATGTTAAAACGAGGAAGAGTCAAAAACAAAATCGATAAAACTTGTAAAAGTAAAAAGTATGTGTGTACGTATATGTATGTATATGTATACAATTTTTATAGTTTCTAGCATGCGTTTTTGTAAATTTATATTTTATGATGTGAAGAAAGTATTTTATTATATATTATTTTCAACATAATGATTGAATGAGTACAAAATCTGTCCTTTTTCAATACAACAATTGAATGAGATCAAAATTTGTATCCCTCCATTTCTTTACAAAAATTTGTCTCAGAGCTTATGAAGAACATATGAAGAGAGGAGTACAGAGAGAGAGAGAGGGTATCCCATAGCTGCGGAGTTTACTTTTATAGCGTATTTACACTTACATCTTTCATGATTTTGGCAAGATGTTAACATCTTCCTATATAACCTAGCGTTTAGACAGGAAAGTATTTTCATGAAAGTTGCAATACACTCACACTTTTTCACTAACACATTCACATTTTGTTTACTTTGCTCTCAGCTTTCATCAAAAATTTCATGAAACAAATTTTTTGAAGTTTTCTGAAAGTAAATTGAAAAATTGCTAAACATTGTTGCCACATGCAAAGAATTATACAAAGTTGCAGTATTGTAGTAAAATAATAATTATGAAATTAACTTCTTTTGCATGTTATGAAAAGAATTATAATATTTTTTCATTTTAATGCATATAAAGAAAACAATTAAATATTAATTTGTTAAATTTTTGTTGAACTTTTATAATTTTTTTAAATTAAAAATTGTTTGGTATGTACATATCTACAAACCAAACAATTTTTAATTTAAAAAAATTATAAAAGTTCAACAAAAATTTAACAAATTAATATTTACATCTCTGGGTCCGGAGAATATTAAAATACAAAAAATATGTATGTTAATAAATAAAATAAATACCGCTAGTTCTGAGACAGCAAACGCTGTACAAACAATGTGGGCAATTAACAAAATGCATATGTGATTCAATATGAGATGAATATAGATAGAAAATAATTAAATGCTCGGTGGCTTAGTGGTTAAAGCAGTAGATCATGATACGTCATGTCCCGAGTTCAAATCCCAGTGGGTGCTGATGAGTAGTGTAGCGACTACGAAACAGCTAGTTGTCCCCCAGCTAAAGATTTGATTATTATTTTTCTTGTCTTCTTCAATCAAAATTATTGATCACAGCAAATTTGTATTGTAAAAAATCCTTCTTAATATGTACAAACCAAACAATTTTTAATTTAAGAAAACAATTAAACTCTTTTTATAAAAATAATCCCATAAAAAACTTTATAAGTTTTTTCAACTATTGCCTCATAAATCTGTATATGTAATAAGTTTGGCAACTCTAATTAGTAAGCGAACAAAATAAGAATGGAGAGAAGTAGAGGCAAATTTTGTGATTCTTTGCTTCGGCGACATTTTTAAAATGTCCTGTGTAGACGAACAAGAAATTTTCATGAAAGTCGTCTATTTCCTTGAATTTTTTATTTATAATGCGTATACAGAAAATTCATGAAAGTTCATTCCTGTGTAATGGCAGTGCAAAGTCTATATGAAAAAAAACTCGACATCTTTACAAGATGTTCGTTTCTCATTTTGCTGGACTCAACATCTTTCGATTATTTTAGTGTTATCACTAAAAAAGTTAAAACAAATTGTTAAAAATTCATACCAGTCGTAAAGCAGCTCTGGGCTGAACAACAGCTCTCGCGTCATCGTAATTATTTCTTAAGTGCGGTCAGGCTTGTGTTTTGTTGTTCGGTCTTCGAGAGTTTTGCGTCTCACTCGCACTGGTTAACGGTTTGCCTCAACTAACTGTATTGGTTTACAATTTTTTGGAGGTAGTTCAGTGTTATCCACGCTGCAAATTCCTATGTGACGGCATAGGCCGTTAAAGTTAGTCATAGCGACGTTACAAACGTACTATTAATAACATCTTGGGCATATGGTCTTTGTCACCCCGCTCATGCTGTGCATCCTATACTTTGTAAATTTACTTTGGAACTGTATAAATAAATAAGTGTCCAAAAATTTTACAATGAGCGGGAGCGAGCAATTTAAGTAAATTTTAATTTAATTAAAAATAATATATAATTAGAAATAATAATACATATAATACATTTATTTATAGTAAAAGAGAAAAAAATACTTCGTGTTGTATGTCCTGCTGCTGAAGAGAGTGTGCTAATAGACCTTCGACATGAAAAAATTTAAGAATTGCGGAATGAGAGGAACAATTCGTATATTTTCCAGGAAATGACAGTGAAGTTGCAAGAACCTCTGTCTTTGAAAAACTCAGGACTGGTAGTCTTGGAATATAATTTTCCCAAAAATTGTCGCTTCAAAGATGTTATATTTATTAGTTCGAATCTTAATAAATTATTTAAAATTCTAACAAATGTTGCCGTTGTCTTGCATAGTTTCTAACAATTCTGCAAATTGAAGCAGTAATTATTTTTGCTTTCTAAGAGCAATAATTAAACCAATAATTGCAGAATCTTCTAACTCCATTTTATTTAATGTTTTTTGTTAGTTCAAACACGTGAAGTAGCACTTGACAAATGAATGTGGATGTTGAAAATGTAATGTAAACAGCTTTGGACCACCCAGTAATACCGTGCCAGTTGATTAGGCAATGCATTCTTTTATGTGTCTGATAAATTGCTTTACATTTATTTGTTTAATTTTATTGGCACTTAAATAGTAAAACAATTGATATCATGATCATTACGCTTTTTTTTTTTTTTTTTTTTTTTTTTTTTAAATTAAAAAAACAAAATTGATCTCGAAAGTTTTGCAAAAAACAATAAAGTCTAAAAGAAAATATATCCGGATGCATCTTCCTTTAAATGCAATTGACTTGTTTAGTTTAAAAATAAATTTTTAAATTAAGTAAAAATTATTTGTTATTGAAAATGCAAAAATAGCAAAATTATATACAACAACGTACATCGTTCAGTTCAGTCTCGTTTATATCTGGCTACGTATGTAAAAAATACATATAAACGATTATCACATGAAACTGTAGTAGAATAAGAGTAGATAAATTGCTGATGCTAAAATATATTATCATTTATTCATTTATTTGTGGTGTGGCTTTATACAGTTTGACCTTAAACTAACCTGGTTCTCATTTAATGACTCTAAATGCTGGTTTAGATGGTTCGTTCGTTTGTTTGTTGGTTGGTTGGTTGGTTCTTTGGTTTCTTGGTTCAAAAATTAAAAGAAATAAATATAAAATCTGGTTCACTTGCTTAATAATTGTTGCTTCCATATCTTCCACTGTTAATGTACAATTTTTTATCTTTGTTTACTATTTTCTTTTTTTAATTTATTTGATGCTTTTTCGTTTTTGTGTAGTCATCCTTTTTTTAGTAAATTCTTTTTTCAAAAGATTTATTTTCTTTTCTTTTCAAAAGCATTTACAAAAGAGGTCATTAAAACACGTTTAGATAGATAAAAATGGTTTATATAACGTTGATTAGAAGAAATAAATAAAACAGCAAACATATGCACACATGGTCCAATAAACAAAAATATAAATTTCAAAACAATTGAAATTATATACATCCATACACAAGTGGACAAAAGTCACCGACATTTGAGTTTTTAAATTTTAAAACCGCCTACAATGCCCAAAATAAAAATTAATATACAGGCGTGTTCTGAGAAACGCAAAACGCTTAAATTTAGCGTTTTCGATTTGAAAATGTCAAATAGGCAATCTGACAAACGTATAACGCAAGAAATATGGTTTTGCGATTTGAAATCGCCAAATAGGTGTTCTGGTAAACGGTTATCGCTAAAAATTGGCGACTTCAACTCGCATATATGAATGAAATCAAGGAATATTAATTATAACATTCGATTTGCATTCAAAAAGTGAACGGTTGTCAGATGTTACAATATTGTAAGATCTGGCAACATGCTGACAATGAAAAATTGTCACGCAGAAGTAAAATGTGTGTTCAGACGATCGTAAGAAAATCTTACAATTTCATTGTCAGACTATGGTCTGACAAATAATTCATCTGACAACAAAATTTGTCAGTTTACACGGTTGTCAGATTGTTAGATGAAAAAAATTGCCAGACATGTTGTAAGGCATTGCCACTTATGTGTATCAACAACCATCTGTTTGGCTGTGTTGCCCATCAAACTTTTACAATTGATTGACAATGGTTTTGCTTACAACGTTGCAAGTTAAAAATTGGCAGTTCACACGATTGTAATACATTTTCAGACAATTTTACTGGCAATATTGTAAGATCTGACAACCGTGTGTACGTAGCTTTATTCACAATTAAAACTTAATCGGTTTTCTTTCTATTTCAATAAAAAGTTGAAAGAGTTTTATACATTTTCGATTAAAATTAAAAAAAAAACCAAATTAAAATATGTCTCTATTTGTTACTGAGTGTCGAACCAAAACGAGTTTGACATACTACTTCACAGAGGCGTTTGAACATAATATCGTCTTACTCGGAATGGTATTATTCGGAATGGTTTTGATTACGAATTTTTTATTTGGATCGATTTTGTTTTGCCTTCTTCTTCTTTGCTTACGAGTATCTTTGGTATTTTTATGGTAAGTGTGGCAATATTTTTTATTAAACGTTGTAACAATGTGCAAATCAAAACAAAAACATATGTTTAAAACAAAGTGCGAAAACGTAATAATTTGTTCAAACTAATTTCAACAAAATTTAAAAAATTTAAGCAAAATGCCCGGAATTTCAGTTGTTGCAGTGTTATACGCACAAAGATGGGAACAATTCATCGAAATATTGTGGCGAAGGACTTCAAGGGATGTATCAGATCCACTTTCAAGCAGCAGCTGATTAAAGTTTTTGTTGCAAATCAGGGATTTTTACATACACTTCCAGTAGATTTTTAGGATTCACAAAGTGGATTTTGGGAATTCCCAAAAAAAACTCGGAACCACTGCGCTGACCGGTTTGGAACCGGTTTTACATATTCGGTGCTCGTTTTGCAGTAAACTATAAATGGTCATTCCCTTTAGTGCGAAAACTGAAGTTGACGTATTGCTATTCGGTGCGAGTTTTGGCCATGAAATGTGTATCTGAACTGTTAACAAGCATTCGATTTAGTGCAAACATTTAAGTTGTTATTTTGTTTACGGGGAAGTGGGAACGCGTTATACGAATAATCATCTGCTTAAATCGATAATTAGTTTGATATCGAAGCGTGTGTTTTAGTTTTTTAAACTATATTTATTTTTACCGCTCGTAAGTAATGCACTTTCATATAAAATCCGATGTTGAAACCAATAAAACCGTGAAAATCCACATATGTATATACATACAAATACGTCCTTTACCCACATTTGGGCACACTGTTCCCAAAATCGGATTTTACTTGTAGTTAAGTGAAACACTTACACTTATTTGGTGTGTTAGTAATAATTTCATACCCGTATTGCTCCTAAAATAGTGAACCGAACTGTTTGAGTTTTAGATTGGTCGACTTCCTAAACGCAAGTTGCAATGCATAATTTTAAAAAATGTGTGTGCAATGCTAAACATGTCTTAAGCACAACCTTGCGTTGCAGAGAAATTTTTGGCATTTTGTCTGCCTTTAGGAACGTCGCTCTGCAACTCATACATAAAACAAATGTCAAACACATGTTATAAAATTGAATAAATTTTTTTTTTTTTTTTTTTTTTTTTTTTTTTAATGGAGGTAGCACAAAATTATTTATCCATTTTGTTGGCAAGTTCTGAGTTATTATCTCAAGCTAAACCTTCAAAAAATATTGATTTGCTAAAGAAACTTATTAAAAGAGAAAAAAGAAGAGACTACTTTTATTAAGGATATTAAAAATCCTTAGAAGAAAAGTTTTTTTTTTCATTCATTTGTTTATTGAATCTTCACAAAGTGAACTAACAATAAGTATTCAAATCTTAAAACTAAATACATAAAATTAATTAAGTCCAGCCAATGCTAGACAAAAATGTGATCAAAAATAAAAATGTTAGCATAAAAAATAAAAATTATGCACGATTCTGACAGCTGATACTCATTAAAATGAGTAGCCAAACGATTAGGAACATTGGACGTTGCCAGAAAGTTTACGAGTGCATTAACGTAGTGTATGCATTATGAAACTTGCATTTAGGAAGTTGGCCGTTGTGCTTATTTGTCAAAAAAAAAAAAATCTTGTTAACCATATATGTTTGCATCTTTCCAAAATCGACAATGTAATACGGCCAAAAAAAGGGATATTAAAAATATTATTCTCCTATTAATTATATGGAAGGGGGTTTAAAGTAATTTGTAACAATTTTCATTTTATATATTGTGCTTTAAAATATATCCTATAATAATTCAATCGATAATTTAAAATCCTTAAGAGATTTACAAAGCTTGTATGTCAAGCGCAAAAAAAAATAAGCAAACAAACTAAAAAGACTAAACGCAATATGTCTTAATTTAATTAAAAATCTTGTCTGCACGGTCTAAAACATTGTTTTCCTCATCCTATTGTTTGTTTAAAAACACTTATAAAATGTAAGTAAGAATAAAAAAACAAATATCGTAAATAGAAAATTGGCTTTAGCCAAGGAAACACAAATATAATTATTTACTTTTTGTTTAGATTCATTTCCTCTTTGCCCCCCAAACGTTGTTTTGTTTTAGCAACGTGCACAAGGCGAACCTTTCTGCGCAAATATTTACTACTGATTTCCTTAGTTTCTTATTTCATTTATTCAAATGAACATATACTATATTGTTTTTTGTGAAATTACGCCAGAAAAAAGGGAACTGATTTGTTCGAGGTATAACACTAGTCATAAAGGGGTATGACCGGTCGGTCACTTTAAAATGCTCTTTTCATTGCATCATTTAGGCTAATTAAGCTTTGCCTAATCGTACATACTAATGAAATTTAATTATTTATTAACGAAGCTTGGGCTTTGCCCCGGAAATTATTTTTTTTATATGTTGTAGTCCAACTTTTTTCCTCATGCCAAAAGCTATCGAAAAATCGAAGGCACAATATTATCGATTGCCAAATCGACCCACCCTAATGTAGACACATGTGTACAGGCGAACAAAACGTTTAGTGTCAATATTAAAGGCCGGGGAACATACGATTAAAATCCGTCGTACTTTATCCTTCTACTTTCCCAACTGACGTCAACGTATACGAAGCATGAAATGGGCACAATCAGTACTTTGTTAACGGATATAAAATCAACTGCATTTTATATTAATTAGTTTAAAATATTTTCATTTAAACAATTGAGTTTTATTCACTATCGTGTTGTTCATAGAACATAGACGAGCCACTCGTCTAGAAAATTTGTATGAAAGGAATTTACAGCCAGTTCGCCAATGTCGAAAGGATGATTTCATTCGAACTCTAGGCGAAAAAAAAATGATTTTTGTTTTTTCTAACTTTATTCTATGCGAACTATGTGTCAAAATTCAATTAAAATACATAAGTTCGTGCGAACGAACAATAGTGACATAGACGAACTCAAATTTATTCGAAGGTGAGTGGCTAGCTTTCTTTCGCATACATTTTCATTCGATATCGTCGAACAGGCTGTTAATTTTTTGAGTGATTTCCATACAAAATTTTTTAGACGAGTGCTCGTCTGTGTTCTATGAACAGCACATATATTAGCTTCTAACATTGATAACAATTAAAATATTATATGCTGTTTATAATATTTTTATTGATATTTTCATTTATTTTTCAGACACAGCTTATAAACATAGTTGCCAGATTTGACGATTTACGATTTTCATGCCCAATTTTAGCAAAATTACGATTTGACGATTTTTTTTTTTCTAAAAATTACGATTTTTGTATATGAAAAGCGTGGCAATATTAAATTTTTTATAGATGAGACACAAAGACCTTGTAGTGTAGCAAAAAATTACCGACCAAAAATATAGGCATATTAATTCTCAAAAAACAGCATTATCTGTTCATTGCTTTGAATTAAATCACTATCCTCACTTTGAAAATGTTTCAATAATAAACACAGAATGTAATTATAGGAAACGTTATATCGCTCCTTAATTGCAACATAGTCATAACGCAAAAAAACTTGTTTCGAGAAAAACACATATAAAATTTTTAGTTTCCATACAAGTCTTAGAAAATTTTTTTTAGAAAATATCTCCTAAAGGAAACAGTTTAAACGTAATTTAAATAAAATTTTGGCACAATATAAAAGCTAGTACTGTTAACAATTCTGCATTGTTAACTCGAAAAGCTCATTTTTTGAGATGTGACTATGTTGCAATAAAGGAGCGATATGTTTGAAATGATAGAGATTATTAGTGCACCTGTAGAACAGAGAATTAATTTTAAATTAGACACTGATAATTTAGCTCATAGTTATAGGCATTTAGTTAGCAAAAAATTAATACGTTGAACGTATATATAAAATATATGATTTTTAAGATGTTATTAAATTATATAAAATATTTTCATGTTATTCTGTTCCATGTTTTTTTTTACGATATTTCAAGACTAAAATGACGACATTTTCATAAATTATCGGGATATTGATGATTTCTTCCATATTTCTTCTGGATGCCCTGTTCATAAGAACACATGTATTTTAAGATAGTTGTCAGTTGAAAAAGGCAACGTATAACGTACGACGGGTTCTATGCACGCCGGCCTTAAAAACATAATTTTTTTAATGACGTCATGTCTCTACCAAACTTCCAACCCTATCCACTCTTTCGCAGATGACAGCAGCATTTGCCATTCGTACTCTTTTAGCTATAGGCCCAGCCTATCAGAGATCGCTGCCAAGAGGCTAAATATGAATGATTCACTCAATAGTGACCTTCTATTAATCTCCGAATGGGGTCGTAAAAACAGAGTCGCCTTCAACGCTCGTAAGACCCAATGTTGCTTATTAACACACAAGCAAACGACCGCAGGTGCTGCTTCATCTGTACTCATGGATGGTATAAGTATTGAGGAATCGGATGCTCTTGATGTTCTTGGAATGAAGATACAGTGTGATGTTCGCTGGACTGAACACATTTTTCATGTCTCCAAAGAAGCATTCAAGTGTCTTGGTTTTTTGAAACGGTGTAAGATTTACTTCACTCCATCCGACCTCCTCACTATTTATACCACCTACATCCGACCGAAAATGGAATACAACTCTCATGTTTGGGCCGGTGCCTCAAAGTCTATTTTGGGGTTACTCGACCGTGTGCAGGAGAGGGCGAAGAAGCTCATCGGTGACAGTAGGGTATCCAACTCTATTGACTCACTGGAGCATCGACGCAGTGTGGGGTGCGTTACTCTGTTCTATCGTTACTACAACGGATTTTGCTCTGACGAGATTAGGGATCTTGTTCCCGAAACTCGCACATTTTTACGTAGCACGCGCTCATCGTCCAGAGCTCATCCATTTGTGGTCGATCGCCCGGGGAATCGCACTACGCATTACAGAGAGAATTCGTTTTTCAGCCGAACGCTTCGTCTGTGGAATAATTTGCCTGCAGACGTGTTTCCTGTCTGTTATAACGTTGGAAGGTTCAAGTCAAATGTTCAGAAACACTACTCCCTCTTTCTCCCTCCTCACAACCTATTTTCCTAGTTCTGGTACAATGCACTGCATATGTAGGGGTCATCCCCTGAGTACTGGTCCAATAAAAAAAAAAAAAAAAAAAAATGTATCAAATGAATTTGAGCATCGATTGATTTTTTACGCTTTTTATGCTACTCTAATATTTATGTCCATCGATTATCTATAAATATTATTTAGAAAAAGAAAAAAGAAATGAAGTTTCGTTTTAGATGTGTAAAGCACGCAACATTTTCTGCAGTTATGTACATATGTATGTATATACGACTATACCTGTAGGTCTGTATGTATTTAAATAATATTTATAATTGCTTTTTTGTGAAGGTAGTTAAAATACATATGTACGTAATATACTTCCATATGTAGGTTTCAAGTACTCTTACTTTTGTACAAGATTTATTAGTCATAACAAATAAAACAATTCTTAGATATAAGAATAGTTTAAAAGAAATATATACATATGTAAGCAAATATTGTGTTGCTATGCCAAGAAAAGAAAAATAATAATTGGCGAAAAGGCATTTAAGTACTCGTAAGTTTGAAATCTAACGCTTGGGATCGGCTCTCCGATAAAGCTATGTACACACGGTTGTCAGATCTTACAATATTGCCAGTAAAATTGGCTGAAAATGTATTACAATCGTGGAACTGCCAATTTTTAACTTACAACGTTGTCAGAAAAACCATTGTCAATTAATTGTAAGACGACAATGTTGTCAGGCAATTGACAATCGTGGGAACACTCTCCGTCGGAATTGCCAGATAATTGGCTGGTATTGTAAGCTCAGCTTTAATTGTCAGATGTATAAAATTAATGCAATTGATGGGCAACTCTGCCAAACAGATGATTGTTGATCTAATATCTTTATAATTATTTTAACGATTCGATTATCGTTATAAAAGTTACAGCATCGCACTGCAGGTGTATTCAGGAGATTTCGCCTAGATTTGTTGTTATCTGTTATACCTAAATTCCCTTTGTTCAGTTTAATAAAAACATTAAAAAAAAAGAGTTTTGAAATAAAAATTTACCATGTTGCAGAGTTTTTATTAAAAACAAGGTTGGTATTTACGAGTCGAGTATTTCCAACAGATATGTACTCGTATGCACTCATTTACTTCAAGCAACAATAACTCAAGGTTGTAAAAGTCTCAAAAATGTAGAAAAACAGCAGTTTCAGCAAATAACCTACTTATACATACAGAAGTTAAACCTTTTTTTTTTAATTTAATTTTGTCAAGAAAAAATCCTGCTAAATATATGCTCATTTATGTATGTATGTAGAAATGGACCTATCACTTTTTTAGCATTTCATAAATAATAGAAAATATTATAAAATGCATTTGATTAAGATGACAATTAGTTAAAATACGCAAACATTTTTAGTATGAATTGTAAACATACTTATATGTACATGTATATGCGTATATATGTATGTAGATACAAATGTATGATTAAGCAGATATACATACACATATTAATGCATTTGATATTTTAATAAAAAAATACTTACCCTGTTTGTCGTGGTTCACGTCGTTGCATTTCGTTTACAACGACCGCAGAAAAAAATCAACGATAACGTTAACGACGACGTCTATATTTACGAAGAAACAATGCAGATTACGTTGTTATAGTTATTTGTTGTTCTATTGTGCGTTTTTTATTGAAATTTTTCTGACATTCACTTTATCACTCACTCAATGAGGAAAATATCATTGGTGTATGCTAAAATTCAAGATTTTTTTATTTCTAGTTAAAAAGATGTTGGGCAAGTTGTACAATATGTCATTATGAAAGTTATAGACAAAAATAAATGCACTCATAAAAAAAAATCAAGCACAAATCGTTCAATATTTTCAATCTTACACTGATTAATACACAACTCTATTTGGTTTTTTTTTTTTTGCTCTCTCTTCTCAATACATTTTTCTCTTGAGTTTTCTTGTTGGGGTTTTTTTCACTTGTTGTTCTGTGATGTGTCAATAGTGTTTTAAATATTGTTGATTTTGTTTATTGTTTGCATGAATGAATATACATACATATTATTTTAAATTGCTGTTAAATTTAAGAATTGAAAAAATATTTATCTTATTACAAATATTTAAGGATGTATTTCATAGGAAAAAGAGTATATATATGTACATACACACCTACATTACAATACAACTATAGCGATGAAACGACGGCCATACTAACTATTCAAATAATTTATAGACGAGATTAAGCCATTCCATACACATATGTTAGTTACTTTTTAATTACAAACATTTTCGCAAAACCGTAGTGTTATTAACAAAAAATTGTTATTTTTAGTTTGTGTCTATATTATATTGTTTATTAACGATTGAAAGTGTTTTTTTTTTATTGAAAATTTTATTTTTGCAACATTTTTTATTTCTAACAGTTTTTTGAGATACATACATATGTTTAAGTTTCACAACAACAATGTTTTTATTCTTGGTGGCATAACAGGACTGTTAAATATGTGTAACTTTTGTTGTAAAAAACAAAGCTTAGTTGGTTTTCACTTGATTTTTTGTTGTTTTAAATTTTTACATGATTATACTTCTATTGGCATTTGACACAAAGATATTTTACGATTAAACAAAATTAATTAATCTTTAGTTATGCTGCACTTTCTCTTCCTTTTTTTCGTGATGTTAAAAAGACTATGAAATTGTATGTGAATATATGTAAATGTGTATCTAATAGTAGGTATGTATTTACATATGTAGTTATTTTTTAATATGATTATGGTTACTTTGTGTATTTGCTGCAGTTTAACTTGTATCTTTTTTATAGAATTGTTTATATGTCAAATTTTATTAACTTTATAGGTATTGATAGTTCTTTACATTATAAAATTCAATAAAACTTTTTTCCTTTTACAGTTTTAATATAATTAGCTTTCATTAAAATGTAGTTAAATGTAGTTTCGTTTGCATTGTGTTCTGTTTGTTACTGGCGTTATCTTTTTGATTCTTTAAATAGTTAATTGCACTTGATTGCCTTTTTTATAAGGGTGTGATGAGTAGTGAAGCACTGCCATGAAACTATTTTTAAATGCTACAAAAAATATTAAATTAGAAAAGTGTTTTAGGTAATTTTTCTTTAATTATTTTAAATAAGGTACTGCCATTTGTGTCACAAAACAAAATGTCTTTTGTTGCTGAACTAATTTAAAACATATGTTTTATCTCAAAACAATAACAAAAACAAAATAAAAGACATTATTAAGATTTCAAAACAAACACCTGAACATTTTTATTTATACACTGCTATGAAGGAAAATATTTTATTGTTTAATTTTATTTCCACTTTTGGCGCTCTTAAAATAAGAGTAGTAATAATTATTGGCAATTTGAAGAACAAGAGAATAGCCGAAAGAAAAACTCACTGATTTTTTTCTCATTTTTGACATTTCACTTTGCATTTTTAGTAAGTGAGACAGGCGTGACTTTAATAAACCAAAACCGCTTGATATTCAGTGTTATAAAGAAAGAGATAACTATATAGGAGATAGAGAATACAACTTGATAAAGTGGTCTCAATACGTGTTCATATGTATGTGAGCGATTATATATGTAATACATATGAAAGTATTGCTCATTGATTTTCACATTTGTTTTTTTTATTTTAATGCAGTTTTATATTTACAAAATTAAATACAATATTCCACAATATTTTTAGGCATATCATTTTTAAACGTAATCTAGCCACATATTTTTTTATAATAAAAAAACATATAGTTACAGACACAAGAAGTTTATTCAGGACACTATTGGAAAAATGGAGACATAATTTTGTTCTCGTTTTACCTTTGTGACAAAAATTGAAAGCTGGTTTTTTATTTATTGTTTATAATATTATAAAGAGTAGTTACATTATATTTTTTTTTTTTACAAATTTTAAGTTTATTTTACTAACAAAATATTTATATTTTTTACACACGGTATCAGACTTTCGTCAGGGGTGTAGTTTATTTTCTTTCTGCACTTATTCTTATTTTCCAACGTATTACACTTATTTCCTTTCTATGCTAAAATTTTATACTCATTACCTCTTAAAATAGCTTCTTTTTAGTTGCACATTTCAGAGTTGCCATACTATATTTCAATATTTTTAACAAATTTGCAATCATTATTTTTAATGCTTTTTTCGGAATTGGAAGATCTATCTAAAAGCAATTTTTTTTTTGCGTCGACCACATTAATTCAAAAAAAGACAAATTCCAAAGCACCGACCATTGCAAGAATCTTTGGGCATACATTGAAATGAAATTATATTGTGTAACTATATTGAGTTTCTATGCTAATGTGTATAGCTGGTGAGGCCAATTTTATGACAATAAAAATGCAAATTTATATTATATGCATATATTGACAATCTCATTATTTACGTTAATAAAGTTTAAAGAGGTGAGAGAAGGTATAATGCATTTTATAACTTCATATACCTATAATGCATAAAGGTATATATGTTGAGGCATTACATAGGCTAAGTAATAAACATAGATACACATGTATATATGGATTGACACTAAGGCTTTGTATTTCGCTTTAATTGAACAAATAAACAAGTTCGAGTTGAAAATCGCGTATGAATATACATGCATATTCTGATACAAAATTTGAATAAACACACATGCTACAAGAAAACTAAAGTTTGCATTCGATGTAAAATGTTACTTCTTGGCTATAGCTACATGGGAGGTATTTTGATTGCTTTAATATAATAAATTTTATTCTATTCATAATAAACAAGTGAAATTCATATCTTTCCCTTTTGAAGCCCAGAAAATAAACAATGTAACCAAGGCAGCTTTATACAGGTAGTGGAAGAATTACAATAAATACAACACCAACAAACATCAACATGTATTTTGTTGGTAGTATTTACGAATAGTTGTCAAAATTTTGACAACAATAATTAAGTAAATCCATCAAAAAATCAAAGGAATGACAAAATGGCACATAAAAGATATGGAAAATGCTGATACGCTAACCGGGCTTAGTGATGACTACACTCATCAGCTATGGAATCTATATTCATCAAGCTTAATTGGGCTATTTATAACATCGGTAATGGTTTTCTTGATAAACCATTACCGATAAACGTCCTAAACCATTGCAGATAAAAGTCCTAAACCCGGCATTAATAAGTTGAATTAAGATATTATTATTTCTCTTAAGATTAAGAAATGGATATCAAAGCCAGCAGTGTCGTGATTCGTGACGTGAAATTGTAACTGTTTAGTTAACAACAGAGTTCGAATCGGATATATTTTTGCAAAATTCTCAATTTTATATTCAGTATTTTATTCATAACTTGGCAATACTTTTGAAAACAATTGCTTCAGAGATGGAAATTTGGCCAAATAATCTTTTTCATCCTATAAAAATATATGCTGCTTTGAATTTAAATGCAGATATTCATAAAACTTTAATATGCTTTTACCTGTATATGTATAATTTTTATAATTTGCAAAAATAAACAAAACGTCTACTCTTTATTAAAAAGGATATCTCTCTAAAATAACGTTGTGTATATTTGTATGATTCGTGTATATAGAATTTTATAAAAATTTGTACTTTTACTGAAAAAAACTGCGTTCATAATTTTATTTAATTTTTATAGAAAGTTATTACCAATGTACAAAAAACAGAAATTGCTTAAATACGCTAGTTACCACCTTTTATGCCGGTAGTCCATTACTTGTGCACTTTTTTTAATATTTCTTTTTTGAATATATACAATGGATAGCTTGTATCTTGCAGTAGTCAGTATTTAACATTTATAAGTAAATATTGTTTATGCACTTAATTTTTAATAAATTTTATTTTCACAAAAATATTTTCATAATTTTCTGTATGTACAACACTTTTCTAAAGTATCTACACTTGGTGTGTCTCTTTCACACTTATATTTAAACTTTAACATTCTGTTTTTTGTTGCAACATCAAACATGTATCGAACCACAGCAAAGAAATATAAAAAAATGTTCAATTGGAAAAACGAGGAAGTGCGATTTTTTGAGAGAAAATATTGTTTTGTAATTATAACGTAAAAGGAAAAGTTTATTAAAAAACGTTTTAATTTTTACCGTCGCCTACGGATTGTTTTTTTTTTTATTATTTTTCTGGCCAAGCCAAAAAATAAATAAAAAATTATGTACTTCAACGCAAAATCAGCAGACGCAACTATCTTGAACAGTGCTACCACTATTGAGCAAAATCTCAAGTAAGTATGAAAGAAAAACATAGGAGATGCTGCCAGAGTGTCATAAATGTTTGATAAAACGACTGGCATTATTATATTAAATATCAGTATCGGAAATTTAATAGACTGTTTACTTGATTATTAAACATATTTAATTAAAATTTGGCCTATTCTTTTTTTATTAATTCTGCGAATACTTTCATTATACAACAGGTTTTAAATAAGTTTACTGCCATTTGCTCTATTTCGAATAAATATTTTCATTCGCGTAAAAGCATTTGAAACAAAAACAAAATTTTAGAATTAGTTTTTGTTTTAAATGTATTTAAGCGAATGAAAATATTTATTCGAAATAGAGGAAGTGGCAGTTAATTTTAAAAATAGTTTTCATTTAAGTTGATTTGTAAAATCACCGAAATAAATTTTGTGGGAGTTTTTTCACTTTTCTCTTTCCTCCAATTATGAACAAAAATTAAGCATTACTTTTTTATTTTTACCTTTGAATGGAAAATTCATTGAAAACACTAAATGGGGATGAAATCCTCAATTCCTATGATAAAGTTAACAGAATTTATTTGTTTTCTTTAATTTTAATTAAAAAAATACTTTACGAGAGAAGTAAATTCTGTGAGAATATTCCTAATTGGACAGTATATATAATCGACGCATAGTTGTAACTGGTTACTATAAGCATGGCTGATTACGGGGAGGTAAAATGTGTTTAGTAAACTTAAACGTTCGCTAGTCAGATCTGAAATTACCCCTGTATGCGCTGTTTCATATGACTGCAGTTTTATCAGCTGTTTACTAAAGTTTATGAATTTTACTTTTTTTCTGTTCGAGTACTTTTTTGGCAAGAGAGCTTTCGGAGAGTAATTTTTAAAATTTGCTGAAAAATTACTCGTGTACTGCATTTTACTGTAAAGTAAACGAATAAACCTACTGTGTAAATAGAACTTGCATATACATATATCGCACACTAAATGACAATCATAATTATTCTGCGGAGGCAAACCTGTCTTACGGTTGCAATTATAAAATCCAAATGAGTTATACAGTAAACACGTCTTAAAAGAAGGATTATAGTAAAGTTATTCAATGAAATATATGTGGTCGTTAGAGATCTGATCTGTAAGCTAATTTATAACAAAATAAACCCGATTTTAAGATATTTACAGTTAGATCTGGCGATATATAATACAGTGTGCGATATATTCATATACTTCATTTTAATTAAAGATTTAGTTGAATTTCGACCACCGAGCGAACTCTAGTACTTATTAGGTGTGCTTCACGAGATTTCGGACTAGTTTGGACTAATGAGAGTAAAAAGCAAATTACTCTCTAAATTTGCAGATTTTTCCCAAAACTGCTGGAACGCAAAAAACTACAATTATATACCTTGCAATACTAGTGCTGCTTGTTTTTTAGATTAAAGTATATTTTAGTGATTTTAGACGCTTAAAACACATAACATCTTATAATCAAAAGATTTGCATTATTGGCATCAGCTGGAACATTAAAAGCAATAGCGGTTTTCACTCTTTGTATTAAACTTAAAATGCTTTTAAAAATAATACTATTGTAAACTTCTAAGTGTGAGCGACTTTTTCTTTGGTATTGCAAAAAAAAACCGAAAAAGCTGACATATGTTCAGAAATTTTTACAACACAAATACACAAAAGGATTTTTCAGTTGGGGGTTTCGCGAAAAGAGATAAAACTTTTTTCACATTTTCTTTTGATTTTTATTTTATTTTTTAATGTTTTCCATTTTAAACAATGTTTATATACATTTATTTTATTAACAGCAAAAAATAAATGTGGCGTCAAGTCTGCCGGGTGTTTCATACTTGTAAATAAATGAACTTACTACGTTTACTAAATCTACTAAAATAGTAAATTAAAAATCTATGAATTTTGTTATTGTTAAGTTTTAAATTTACCAAGATTTACAAAATCTACAATATGTACAAGCTCTGCAATAGTACTTTACTATGAAGCGTGAAAACCGCTAATTTAAAATTTTCCGTAGATGTAAAATTATCTGTAGATTTTTCTTTAACGCACCTATTATTAAAATTAGCAAATCCTAATGGAACTGCATTATCAGAAGTATTTGTATAAAATAGTGTGATATTTATTATGTACGAGTATTTTACAACTGTGTGTTTACATTTTTTATATTAAATTGCCGGGTCACACGTGCAAAGAACAGCAGAGTTTTGTAATTTTTTGTTAAATTGATAGCAAGACACTTAAATATGATTAAAAATAAAAAAATCGTAGGAAAAAAGGTAAAAAATTTGTTTATTAATTAAGTTTTTTTCAAACTATTAACAAGAAATATTTGTTTCTCAAAGAAGTCTTTCAAAAATGTGCCTAAATTGGAGAAAAGTGAGTCGTTGAAAAATACGCCAAAAATGAAAAGTGGCATGGTTGAAGAGCCAGAAGCTTATGATTCAATGATTGAAAATGGGACAAGCGAAGACAGTCAATCGGATATAGAAGATAGTGAATCTTCTGTTTATGATGATGGATTTGATGACAAAGAAGAAGTGGATAATATAAACGAAACTTCGCCGAAAACGGACTATTCTAAAAAAAGAAAGCAAGATATTTCGCAGAAGGAAATCTTGCAAAATAAAAAACCCAAAATTAACTATGTTACACAAAGAATTAAACCACCCACTTTGGAAGAAATAAACGAAATGAAAGATACTCGCAATCTCTTTCATTCCAACATTTTTCGCTTGCAAGTTAAAGAAATGTTGGAAGAAGTCAAAGTTAAAGATAAGTACATAAACTATATAAAAAATTTTATGGAACATTTTAAAAATTTTGTAAAAAGTTTGGAAAGTATGGCGGAAAAACAATATATAGAAAACCCTGTATGGCTAAAAAAGTCAAAAATTTCTGTGCCGCTCAATTTACCGTTTCTAAAAGAAGGACAACAAAAACCTTTCCATTTTCAGTTTATTAAACCTTCAACAGAACCTTTCCTCCTGGGCGCCTGCAATACACATACGCTTTTGGGTCCTAAATTAGAGGCGGATATTGGCGTACTTATGCCCACCGAATGTTGGCAAAAAGATAATTTCCTTAATTTACAATATGATCAGAAAAGAGCACTTTATTTGGCTTATTTAACGGAAAAATTGTTGGAGTCAAAAGCTATACCTTACTTAACCCTGGATCACCTTAAATTTAATTATTATAATAACAATCCCTTAAAACCTATACTAGTGATAACACCACCCGAAGAAGCTGGAAAACATTTGGCACAAAAATTATGTTTCTGTATTTTCGTTGCTAGCGAACAGCAAGCTTTTAAACTAAATCGTTTTGTGCCTTGGAACAACAATGTACGTTCTAATCTTTTGGGCGGTGGTCAGGATATCGATGCCGTCCCCCTTGCTACACCTAATTACAATGCTAATGTTTTATTTGATTTGACCATGTATGAAAACCACAAACTGCTACATGAGGTATTTGAAAATAATAAGAATTTTCAAGAGGGATTGATTTTAATTAAAGTTTGGTTGCGCCAACGTCAACTTGATGTGGGCTATAGCGGGTTTAATTCTCACATTTTGGCTATGTTCGTGGCATATTTGTTTAAGCAGCGTAAATTGCATAGTAATATGAGCAGTTATCAGGTAGCACGCAATGTTTGGAATCAATTGGGTAAGTTATTGTTATATAATAGTTTTTCATTTATATTCATGGGCGTTACACTCTATTGCGTTGTGAAAGGCAGACGCGATAAGAGTACAATTTGGTACTCAGTACTGTTTGCGCAAACTTTTTCGCGAAATAGTTTGAAAATGAAGCAACACTGGTGCCACTAAATGATAGAATAAAATGAGCGAAAGGAAAAATCAAGCGCGAAAAAATACGAAAGTGCAATACAGAGTACCAATTCTTCGATTACGAACCATGTTTCTTTCGCATCGCAATAGAGAGTAACCCCTCCAGTATTCGTATTATTAGATCTTGTTTATATTTATTTCTTCTGAAATTTTCAGCTAAAGATCTATAATTATTTTTGTTTTTATAGAAAAGGTTAAACAGAATTTTATTTTCACTATTCCGATCACATTTTGTTATCATCCTCAGGAAAATTAAAATGTATTAAAAAATTATTATTTCTTTATTTCGACCCTTTGTTTCTTAATATTATGTAATTACTTGAGCTTAAGGTTTCTTTTGATTTTATAATTTTTTGGTTTGTTCATTTGTACAACGGTTCTTCAAGTTTTTTCCTTTCTTAAGTTTTTTCTTAAGAAGGATTTTTTACAATACAAATCTGCTGTGATCAACAATTTTATATTGAAGAAGACAAGAAAAATAATAATCAAATCTTTAGCTGGGAGACAATTAGCTGTTTCCTAGTCGCTACACTACTCATCAGCACCCACTGGGATCTGAACTCATGGCGTATCATGATCTGCTGCTTTAACACCTCAGCCACCGATCATTTAATTATTCTCTATCTATATTCATCTCATATTGAATCACATATACAAAGAGAATGGAACTACCTTGTATTTTTTATGTAATAATTTTTTGACATTAAAAAAAAAAATTTATAACATTACATTATTTCGTGAGCTTAAGGTTTCTTCTGATTTTATAGTTTTTGGTTTTTATTATTTTATTATCTGGCAATATCTCGCTCTTCTTCGGGTCAAAGCATGGTACAATAATGTACAGGTAGTGTCGAAACGGTGGCCGACTTTTATATTGTTTATATTGTGCACACATACACACACATTTTTTATTATTGTTTACAAATTTATTATCGTTTACAAGTATGTTTTACGTTCTGCAACATATTCGTCAGTTAAATTTTAATTTGTACAACTTTCGTTTTTAATATTGAAACTACTTAACACTAAAGAAGGATAAATATTATCAAGTCTACTGATGAACCGGCTAACATATAGACAGCCAGCAAACACAAAGCCCTATATACATTGATTTGTAAACTCAGTTGTATTTATCATTATAACATAATAATTTTTTACTAAACTCCAGCGTTCTCTTCTTGGAACGAAGACAACAAAGGTATCTCAATATGCAGCAGCGACGACAATTCAATTTCAAACCGACCAACTATGGAGCAGTTTCACACCTACTATCCTGTGGTATTTATTGACGCTACCGGTTTTCATAATATTTGCTCAAATGTTAGCGTGGATGTTTACAAGAAAATTCGTTTAGAGGCGAAATCGGCAGTGGATATGTTAAACGACATGAGGGAGAATTGTTTCCAATATTTATTTTTAACTAAATTACCACTCTACACACAAATCGATAATATGCTAAAGTAAGTTTCAAAATTTTACTCAAACTTAAGAAATTGTATTATTTTTTATTTTTCTAGAATCAATAAATCAGATGCAGTAGAACAAATAATGGAAATGCATGTCAGTCCAGCAGATAAACAAAATTATGCGGGTTTTATTTATCCACAAATGTTGAAAGTTGTTTCAAGGTACGTATAAAAATTTAAGAAAAATCAAGTTTTTTACAGGATAAACGCAAAGCGAATCATAGCAGGCTAAATGACTGTATAGCTGTTGGCATCTTTATATTTTAACCATGGGTGGATCATATTACCAACTGTGTCTTGAGTTTTCTTAACTGTACTTCTACCAATTTTATTCACATTCGTTGTTTGTTTTTTTTATTTTTTTATCTTGGTGCTGTACTCAGAGGATAACCCCTACACTTGCAGCGCATTGCACCAGAACTAGGAAAATAGGTAGTGAGGAGGGGGAAAGAGGGACTAGTGTTTGTGAACACTGGACTTAAAATTTCCAACGTTATAAGAGGCAGGAATCACGTCTGGAGTGTGCGGCTGAAAAACGAATTCTCTCTGTAATGCGTGTACGATTCCCCGTGCAATCGAGCACAAATTGATGAGAGCGGGCCGAAGTACGCGTTTTACGTAGAAATGTGCGAGCTTCGGGAACTAGTTTCCGAAATCTACTGTAGTAACGATAGAACAGAGTAACGCACCTTCCACTGCGACGATGCTCCAGTGGGTCTATAACGCTGGATACCCTACTGTCACCGGTTAGCTTCTTCGCTCTCACCTGTGCATGATCGAGAAACCCCAAAATAAATTTTGGGGCACCGGCCCAAAGATGAGAGTTGTATTTCATTTCTTTTCATGTGTATTTATTTTTCGCGATAAAGAGACATGTCTGGGTAGCCAATAAATTAATGGAATAACATATTTATGGATTAGATTACATTTAAATAAAATTATTAGTATAAATTTTTGTTTCTGTATGTTTCTGTGATTTTGAGCTAATTATTCAGAACTGAGATTATTTTTGCTTTATTATATTTTATTTTTGCTCTGTGGACTTGTATTACATAGTTATAAATTGGACAAATAAAGAAAAAATAAATAAATATACACATACTGGAGAATTTTGTCGAGTATGTGTATACCTATTACAAAGTCCCCTTGAAATAACGGAATAACTGAATTACGAGTAACATAATTTTCTTTTACTTTTTTAAGTCTTCTGCAAAAGGGCTTGGGCAAACGTATTTTGTTTATGCTACCTTTGGAACAGTCAACTACTGCCTGGAATGTTAATGAAACGGCTGCTATCGCCCCCCAACATTTACATCTGGGCTTAATACTCAACCCCGAAAACGCCTATGAAATACTAGACAAAGGACCCGAATCAATAGACGATGAAGCTGTGAAATTTCGCGCTTTCTGGGGCGAAAAAGCTCAACTCAGACGTTTCCAAGACGGCACTATTACCGAATCGGTAGTATGGGCAGCACAAACTGATAATCTTTCCAAGAAACGTTTAATAGTACGCTCGATTGTGTTATATCTATTACAACATCATTTTCAACTAGAAGAGAAAGATGTTGAATATATTGCTGGTGAATTTGATATAGTGTTTGCGTTAACTAAAGGCTTTAAAGTGGAACACTTAAAGATGCTAAAAAAGAAAATACCGCAGGACACAAATGCCGAAGCCGAGGCACAGTATGTGATAAGGGAGTTTGATGATTTGGCCAGAAAATTAAATAACTTAAAAGAATTGCCTTTGGAAATTGTTTCTGTTGCTGGCATATCACCGGTTTTAAGATACTGTGAACCCCAACCAATTTTACCCAGGGCCAGATGTATAAATGAACAAATATTTGCCGATCAAATACAATATGGTGTGATACAATTAGGTGAGAATATATAGATTTTTTAAATTAATATTTTAATTGACAAATATATCTTAAGCTCTGTATCAAAGTTTATCGATATACAATATATGTATGTATATTAATGATAAATAGTCGAACTTATTGAATATTTGTAATAAACCTCGTGAAAGCCGCGTTTGAACTTGAGCCAGACGAATTCTGCAGTGTCATATAATATAAGAGATATGCAATATAGATATATTTTGATATATATTTTCCGGACAAAATTTCACTTGTAGACAAAAAAAAATAATTTTTTTGCCTTCTTCAATTTAGGAAAACATTTTTCAATACACGGTACGAAACCTACTAATTACTTATTTGTATGATATCTAGCGAACAACTCTAGCCGAATTACTCCGAGAGCCAGTCTAAAATATTTGATTTGTTACTTAATATATTGGTACGTTTTTGCCTCTACGCTTTTGCGGATTCTTCCAGCTCGCTCGCTTAAATACATGCAAACCAAAAATAACATTTTAAAATTTGCTTTTGTTTCAAACGTATTTATGCGAGTGTGTGATGTCGACTGACATCGCGGGCCAGACAGTTCAATTGCAAATGAACTAATGACACTCACACGTGTTCGTTACACAGTACTTAAATAATTCACAACTTTATTTACACTTAACACCACCAATTTTTACACACTAGACTTGCTTACTATTCTGCCTTATGACTGTCTTGCACAAAGTTTAAAATTGAACTGACTCGTTTGCGCCGACCTGCCTGCTATTTATACTTCTTTATCATTTTCTACAATCATCCTGATCTTTCCAGTGACTCATAATTCTAGACTCAGATGCACAAATATAATGCTTACGCATATACACATTCACACACATGCTTGCGAACATTAAGCAAGCGACAACAACAAACAATAAGAAACGAAATATCAAGAACAACAACAATAACATTTGTAGTTGGTTTACTTGGAACTTTGCGTACTTTAAATCATGTTTGTTTGTGTCCTATATTTTTAGTTTTATCATGTTTGTGTGACTGTGTTGTACATTTATAACAATTTACAGCTGCACACTGGGTTGGATGTGATAAAAATTCGTAACAATATATTTATTTATTTTTTTAATTTTCTTTATTTAATACCAATACAAAGAAAGCCTTCATGGCCAATTTTAGCACAATATCTGTTTTTTCTCTTTTTATAATAGGTCAAAGCGGTAAATGGCCAGGTGAACTTGGTGCGTTACGTGCTTTAAAAACTGCATTTTACATACAAATTGCCCAGTTGCTGCAGGAAAAATATAAATTTGAGTGCAAAATCTCCTACGACGGTGTGCTGGTTTTAAAACAAGGATATTGTTTTAATTTAGAAATTGCCCATCCCAAAGAAGTGGGCCTTTTAAAGAGGGAAATAACCGAAAAGGGCATAACAACGCATGTAGATTGTGCGGAAAGTATTGCGTTGGAAAAACGTCATTATATTTTGCCAAAGGTGACAGGTGCTTTAAAAGCTCTGTATCAAAATTATACTTCCTTTGGTCCCACCGTAATGATTGCCAAAAGATGGCTGTACTGTCAACTAATCGACAATGGTTTATGGCCTGAAGAATGTACGGAATTACTGATAGCTTCACAATATTTAAAAAAGGCCACCAAGTGTATACCCAACTCTCCGCAAATTGGTTTCATACGATTTTTGCAGCTATTAGCACATACAGACTGGAAGTCGGAGCTGTTTTTATTAAATTTTAACAACGCTTTGGAGGGTAATTGAAACATAAAATAGAAATGTGTTTCTATTTCTCTACAGTATTTGCAATATATTTTCAGAGACTTCTATATCCGAACTAGAACATCGCTTTGCCACCGAACGTGAAAGTTTCCCACCTCTCTGCATTGTCACTTCATATGACCACAACCATTACGGCAAAATATGGAGCTCAGAACAGCAACCGAACGTTCATGTTTTGGTCAAAGTAACGCTGTTGGCACGTCAGTGCTTAGAAATCATAGAAACTTCATTATTGTCCACATCAATGACGTTTATAAAACCAGCAAACATTTTTAAAGCTCCCACGCAAGGCTATGACTTTTTAATACAATTAAGTCCAGAAAATGTACCAAATACTTTGGCTTTTGAATTCGGTTCATCATTTGTAGATTTTACCAAACCAAATTGGCTTATGCCTCTTGCTGGCAGTAACTTTTTACAAAATGCTGTTAATAAGTTAAGGGTGAGTTTGAAATTGCACACACCTAATTCTCTGATTAATGCACCTACCTAATACTCCCATTATTCAATTTTCTTTTCAGGAAGCCTACTCCGATTTTGCTGCATTCTTCTTTAACCCCTGCGGCGGCAAAGAAATTGCTGTCTTGTGGAACCCTGCAGCTTTTAAAGTCAAGGATTTTAAAGTACTTGATGTAAATGGATGTTCACTGACGGGCGATCAGAAACATTTACAAGCTAAAAAGGAAGTTTTAATAGAAGACTTTAAATTCATTTTAAAAGATTTTTATCTCCACATGGGATCGCCAGAGTTTATTAAACAAATAAATCAAAAGCAACACACGCCCACAAAAACTTCAGCAAACAAATCTAGATATTTTGCGACAATTGAATCGTTGAAAGAGACTAGAAAACCTTTAATGAAAAAGAAAAAACCGAAGACAGAATCAGCGAAAGAGAGTAAAAATCCTTTAGTAAAAAAGTCTGTAGCAGAGAGTAAAATGCAGTCAATAAACAAGAAAAAAAATTCCGTGATAGCTAAATTTAAATCAAATAAAATAAAAAATAAGTTAATGACTTCAAAGAAAAATCAAACAAAATAAATACAAATCAGTGAAATCTTTCAAGAGTTCAGTATAATTTGTTTAAAAGTGCTAACCGACTAAATTAGTTTTTATTTATTCTTTGGTGTGAGGACAGTGGTGCCAGAAATGTTTGTAGAAAAATCTTTTTTTGCCAAAAAAAAAAAAAATATCTTAATTTTTGGAAAAAATATATCAAAATATTTTAATTTCGAATTTTTTTTTTAATCAAATTCAAAACTAATGTTTGTTATTACAAAAGGATGATTATTCTAACATAATAAGATAAAAATAAAAATTTAGTTCAATCAAATTGCCTTTTAAAATTTATACTAGTAGTTAGCGTTGTCAACCCGGTGCGTTTCGCACCGTTTTTGGTGCCTTTTCAAATTATTTGTGCCAAAAGTTCTTTAGCCGGTGCAGGGTGCGCTTTTTTACATTTTCGGTGCGTTTTTTAAATTTCGGTGGCTCAAAATCAAATTCAACACAACTTTTTTTTAATGTACGAAAAAAAAAATTATTCCAGTGTCCAAAACTTTTACGTTTTATTTTGCGTGGAAAACGTACCATGTTATACCTATGCACAAAATCAGACAGTTTTGCTGTTGTCGAAGGAAAAATAAACATTTCGTTTTACAATATTTGCTGCTTTTAGAATCAAATTTTATAACAAATTCAGTTCGTATTTATGACGTCTCGTGAATTCGTTACGGTCTTGGTAATTGAGAAATTACACAATTATTAATTAAATTATAAAGTTTCTCCAAAACGTTGGCATTAAATATTAATTATGCTAACCTTTTATATGTTATAATTCTGGCAAATTTTTGTATATTTCAATAAATTCTTTTTAATATACCGCTTACGAAAACACAAATGAAATGTACACTGTGTTTGATAGAATTGCTGTTAATTGAATTTGAAGGCTTGTAGTGCGATTCTGTAACTTTTAATGATCCGATAATCGTAAATTCTTTCGACAGTAATGCTTGTATGCTCCTGCAATATAATTTTGACGACGACAAACAGCTGTATTTTTGTATCCTTGATAATAGGCATTAAAATTAAGAGCTAATTTTGGTCGACAGCATATATAATTAAATAATATTGCTTAGTAATAAATTTGATAAAATATCGTTATAATTATTGTAAAGGTAACATTATCTCAATAAAACTAACAGAGTCGCACTAGAGGCCAAGTTTGACAAACACGAATTCTAGTTATTGAACTAATTTGATGACATGTCATCAGGCGGTGCTATTAGACCCTGTTCGATTGTATCATAGTCACTTAAAAAGCTGTTTTATTATCATGTTTTAATATAAAAATATTAATTCAAACAATTAAGTTTCTTTTTTTTTTTTTTTTTTTTTTTTTTTTTTATGTCGACATTTCATAGGAACTACCCTAATCATCAGTAGACTTTGGAAATTTTTTGAAAGGTGTAAAGAAATGTTAGAGAGGTGAATAAATGAAAAGGCTTGTTTTTTGTGTTTTGACAGGTATTATTAGAGCATTTTTCTTTTAAATTCTCAACAATTTATTTATATTGCTGGGATATAAAGTTGAATGTTTGAGAATATCTTTCAAAAATTTCCAAAGTCTACTGATGATTAGGGTAGTTCCTATGAAATGTCGACATATAGATAGCTGGGAAACATAGAAAACAAGCTATTTATAATTTTTATTGGTAAAAATATTAATATAAAAATTCTCTCAAAAATGTGAAAAAGTAAATGAACAATATTACTTTTTCTACGATTTTGCAGTAGGTGGAGCGCCGCATACATTAGAATCTGCTACGACTAAGGTACTTTTACCATCAGGTAAAACTGCCTCGACTACGTGTTAACATGCCACAAAAATTCCACCATGTTGCAGAGATTTCATACTTTCATATTTTATTTATGACTGCAGCGTGTATTTCTTCCAACTTAAAAATATGCTTAAATAAATTTACGCACGATAAATACAAATTAAAGCTGTTGTGATTTGCTGTTACAAATTTAAAAATTATGCTTTATTTTTTTGTAGAAATATATACATAAAATAGTTTTACTATTTAATAAGAAAATTAATTTGTGTGCAAAAAAAAGTGTAATTTCAATGTCTGAAGTTAAGAACTAACTAGCTTGATTTTTTTCTTCTTTTTAATTATTCTCTAGCATCTAAACCTTCATTTGAATTTTTATTACAAACAATTTGTATATCCGGGGCATTAGTGCTTTTATCAAAATATCTGATGCGATTTTTACAGTGTGGACAGATTTCGTGGTTGTTATCCGTCATCGCAGCTCTATCTTTCTTTTCGTGATTGCAATTAATTTCGGTAGTCGAGGTTCCACGGGAATAGTGTATGGGAAACTGAAAATGTTAAAAGTTTTTGATCAAAATTAAAGAAAAAAATTCAACTAAATTGATTTATGTATGTATTAATGTTAAATAGTCGAACTTTTTTCAATATTTCTAATATTATATGATAGGCTATTATCATTCGTCTAGCTCAAGTTCAATCCTGGCTAAAGCCAAGAAATATTTTTATTTTTAATTATAACAATAATAGCCGCGATCAATAACTCTTGATCAAAGAAGACAGGAAAAAATAATTGAATACACTAAAGCTGGGGGACAACTAGCTATTTCTAAATTTTCCAGCTAAAGATAAAAAGGTTTAACGGTGTTTTATTTTCGATATTTCGGTAACAATTTGTTATCATCCTCAGGAAAATTAAAATGTTCCTGAGGATGATAACAAATTGTTATCGAAATATCGAAAATAAAACACCGTTAAACCTTTTTTATAAAAAACAAAAATCAATCAAGATCTTTAGCTGGAAAATTTAGAAGAAAAAAAAATACACGTTTTACTACAAATGTAGATTGATCCTTAATAAAAGAGGAAAACTTGCCACTGAGAAAAGAATCTGAATTGTCCGCCGCTATTAGATGTAGTTTGGCGATCCTCTGAGTAGATCTAGTGAAGAATTTTGCAGGGCATAGGACAGCCGCTAGAAGGCCTTTTAATCGAAACCCTTCAGCTTTCATGAAGGAAACTACTGCTGTTACATTAAGCAACCCCACACGCAAAGAAAAACTAGTTTTGAATATTGTCCTGGCAGCATTACTACTTACTCTCTCATAATTTGTATTGTTGCCACTAACAGTATGTTATCGTTTTTAATATAGTTTAATCCTCTGTAGTAGAAGTACTGCTAAAGTTTCCACATCTCTAGTGTTATATTTCTATAGTTTAAAAACATGGTTGAATACAATAATAATGTTTAAAAAATAATTTGAACACAACAATGGATTTCGTTACGTTTGATTTATGAATATTACAGTTTGGTTTATGAATATTGGATATCTCTTAAGACCGGAGCTTTTCTGCTTACCAGAGTGCCCATATATATTGTAGCGGACGAACTGGCAAAGCTTGGGGGTCCGTTTACAGCAAGCAGAACGTTTACAGTGTAAGAACCAGGTGCAACGTCAACTTGTAGGGATAGATGGTCTAGTAAGGTTAAGAAAACTATCACAGACGATCGTTATTGAACACAATTAGGCGCAATACAACGAGAGACATGATAAAAGTGATTTCTGCAGACAAGCAGAAAAGCTTCGCAGTTTTTGTGTTATAAAAAAAAAAATAAAACAGCATGATAATGTTCGGCCCCATGCTGCGAAAGTGGTCAAGACATACTGAGAAATGTTGAGATAGGAATTCCTACTGTACCCGCTGTATACTCCAGACGTTTCCCCCTCGGACTATCACTTGTTTCGATCAGTGGCACACGTTCTGGCTGACCATCACCAAGTAACTAATTGGGTCGATTCGTGGATCACTTCAAAAGATGACCAGTTGATGTGTGTTTTACTTACCGCTGCCGAAGTATTTGTGCACTTATTCCATTGAAGTTGCTGGCTTATGGAAGCTACTGCATCGGCAGTCATTGACACTTCCATTGGTTGAGGGAATGAGGGCTCACTATGCACAGAGTATTGTTGCGGTTGTTGTGGCACAGTTTGTTGACATTCCTGACTCGTTATTTTGTAATTAAAAAATTCTACTAAACTGTTTAAAATTTGTTGGCATTGAAAATTAGAAGGATCTAAGGAATTAATTATTTTTAAACCACCATTTGGCAAAACTTTGTTCATGATAAAAATGCGGCTATCTTCAATTTTACGTACATCTTGTTGAGTTAAAATATAGCAATCATTACCTAAAATAAGAGGGACTACAAAAGAGCAAATGTAGCGTATATTATGCCGATAAAAATTTGTGTATCTTACCATGAATTGGAGGCAAAGCTTCATCGGAAATTTGTACAAGTTTACGAAGTAATGGGTTGGGTAACATATTTATTTGCCGAAAAAAGTAATAAAAATAGGCCGAGATTAAGTGTAAATATATATGTATAAGTAAATTTTTTTTTTCCTGATATTTCTAAAAATTAATTTTGATAATAATTGCCTGAAAGAAAACTCAAAATTTACAAAAAATAAAAATATTTTTTCAATTACTACGCAAGAGACCTAATTACGTAAGCCTGGAACTTCTAGTTTAATAGTTAAATTTTCATCCTTAATGGGCACAGTGCTATTAGTGGGAGCGTCTTTGTCTTTAGTGCCAAAATCGGGATAAAGTTTTGCCACTTGCCCCAGGGGAGTGCATAAACGCCCTGAAAAATCCGCACGTTTATTCGATTGACGTTCAGCACTAGCAACAATATCAAAAAGTGAACGCTGACCCACATTATTTAAACTGCGTTTACTGGCTTTTATCAACTGTGTACTGCTGTTATCAGAGGAATGAGGAGGTGATAATGGTGAGTCCGTTGTAGCTCTTATTATAGATTTACCCGTCGCATCACCTAAAATGTTTATAAAATTAAGCAAACAATTTAATAGCTTTTTAATTCTTTACTTACGTGCTAAATCTGTTTCAGATTTGACAATAGAATCTCCACAGGCAGCATGAACTCTTTGAATACTCTCCAGCACTGCTTTGTGATATGGAGTTTTTGCACAACCCTTGATAATCAATTCTAGTTCGCTGCACAAAAGTTTGTATTGATCGATTTTCTTATGTCCTTTTATGCGATTTGCACTTAAATTAGGAAATGGTAATAAATCCCTTCTTGTTAACGCCGTGTACAGTTCATAAATACACTGTTGGCATTGAATTTCATCAGCTTTGTCCATTTCTTTTTTGGCTATTTTGCGAATTAGATTTGGTACCCAGGGAAGATAACGTTGTAAGTTGAACACTATAGTAGTGCTAAACGTTAATGGAAAGTATGGCGATCGAGAAGACAAACGCTCACGAGCTATGTATAGGTTTTCTTCCATTTTAGGTTTGGACTTGAGCGGTAGGAAACGATGTGCCTTAATGTAAGCGGCAAAATCGGCTATACGATAATCAGTAATGCGACCTCCAGGCCCTTCGGATATAGATGGCGGGTCCTCCAGACATGAACGTGTGATTTGCAGAGCGTGTATGAAAATTTCGCCTCCTCGCGCAGAGAGCAAGTGACTTGTAGTTTTGCCTCCGGTTTTTCTAAAAAAAAAGAGGACGGGGAGATTAAACACAAAACTTCGAAACACTCTATTTATATATCACCTTGGCATTTCTAGCAATACAGAACGTCCATTGAGTAAAAAATTGATTAAACAAGAGCTTGGACGAGAAGTAACATCTACAGGTGTCACACGATGTTGCGCCAAACAAGGCGGACAAGCTGACATATCGGAAGCTCCGCAACCACGAGGTGTACACCATTTCAATGTGACTGTTTCATATTCAGCTCCCTCCTTTACGCTCGTTGGCAGTAAAGCTTCATTTCCACAAATTGCTGTATGGGCATTTTTAGCATGAAGAATTTCGACATCATAATTAGCACTCGAATTGGCATTTTGTTCTTCCTAGCAATAAAAGTAAATTAAATTTTTGTTGTTTTTTAAATGTTATAATTACACACTTTCATAGGTATTCCTGTCACAGTAGTGCTAGCCAAATCATAATGGCTCATTATGAGATGTGTTAGCTTGTTTGAAATATCTGGCGCACTAGTTGTATGTATTTCAGTAGACAAACATGGTGACAATTCTAATTTTTCACGGTTTGTTACCAAAGTCTCTATATTGAGTGGCACCATGTTTATGATCACTAAATGACAATGATCAATGTTAAGCATTTTCTTTTGAGTCATAGCTAGAGTATTTTGTTGGATTAACACATTATGGAATATGTCCTCTAAGCTCTTCATACTAGGATTATCACGCGCCGATGTAATACAAATAACTCTTCCTTTATTGGGTATCTTTTCGCTCATATTTAAATTTTCTTGTGACTGCATTAAACTCGTTTGGTATTCTGTGGGTTCCGCCAATGCCTCAATCGCCGCTCTCAGACCATGTATTACCGAGTAGTCAGATGATTGAGGTGCGTTACGTTGCGGCACTCCCACCAGTGCCATTGCATTTAAAACATGAGACATATTTTGTGTTGCAAATTTCCAGGTATTTACAATATGTGCAGCCGTGTCGCTAACAATAAAACGGATTAACTTGCCGCGCGGAAAGAGATCCCATACAATTCGACAATATTCTATAGACGATTCAACTGAACATGTCCATAGACTTTTACTAAATTTTAGACCAGTGGGAACACCAGAGTTGACACTTGATACTGAGGACTCTGCTACGCCAGTTTTACCTTTGAGGAAGTCTAAAGGTATGTAGTCCTCACTCGAAATACTAAAATATTGCGTATGATCTAACACAAATATAGTTTTCTGGTTTATATCATACATTTTAAAATAATTTAAATATGCGGTATGCAAACAAATTTCCTATGTATAAAAACACCTTTGTTGTTTTGCTGGTAATTTAATTCATCGTCCAATTAATAGGTGGTAGCGTGAGAAGTTGTTGTACTACATACAAAAACCACGTAATGTTTTGTTTGTGTAAAATTCTTCTTCTTGTCATAAACCTGAGAGCAAAAGAACAAAATTTCAATAGAAATCAGCGTTGCCAGAATGAAGATTTTACCTTAATTTTGAAGATATTGCAATTAAAATAAGATTTAGAGATCTTTTTCTCAAAATTATGATTTTTGAGATTTAGTAGTCTAAATTTCAATTCAATGTGTCAACTATTTCCGAATATCTTGTATAGTTTAAATTCTTCCGTATAACAAGATTAGAAATAAGTTATTACTTCCTGGTTTCAAATCTTTTGCACACTGTATACATACATATATAGTAACACAAAATTAATTTTGCAAATAAATTTAATAGAGTTGATTGTTTGGTTTTAATTTTTTTTTTTTTTTATCTTATTATGTTAGAATAATTAATTATCCATTTTAAGATTTTTTTTTCTAAAATTAAGATATTCTGTTTGAAAAATCAAAATTTTTCAACCAAAAGTTTTAAAGTTTAGGCAACACTGGTAGAAATGCGAAAAACCACCACACACAAAAGCAGTTGACAAGGTGCATTAACGTCTACACGGTGGTAGCATGATACAAAAAAACAAGGTAGCCGCTTCGCTACAACAATACAACAATAAAAAAAACAACAGGTATTTTGTTTGTGTAAAAAGGCGAATTCACACTTACGCTGTCAAAAGTAGTTGATAAAGACATGTACAAAAATTTAAATGGCGCCGAAAAAGGTAAACAAAACTTGACTGCGAAGGTGCCGCCCAAGGCGAATTCATTATTAGGTGGATGCATCGGCGAATTCAGGCGAATTCGATTAATATGGCGGCACTTCCTCTGTCAAGTTTTGTTTACATTTTTCGTCGCCATTTAAATTTGTGTACATGTTCTTTATCAACTACTTTTGACAGCTTAAGTGTGAATTCGCCTTTTTACACAAACAAAATACCTGTTGTTTTTTTTATTGTTGTATTGTTGTAGCGAAGCGGCTACCTTGTTTTTTGTATCATGGTGCCGCCATATTAACCGAATTCGCCTGAATTCGCCGATGCATCCACCTAATAATGAATTCGCCTTGGGTGGTAGCACTAGAGCAAAATTACAACAATACAATAAAAATAGGTATGTGGTAAGCTATGCTTTTCCCAATTATAACCTATGAAAGTATCTTTTCACAATTATAATTTATTTTCGTTTGAATTATTTTTATGTTCACGAAATCATTTTTATATGTTTAATTCAGAATAAACCACTAAATTCACTTTCAAAAATGTAAACAATATATTTGACGTAAATGGCTTACTATATTGCCAGTAGGAAAAAACTGTCAAATGCCGTAGTGCTGCCATCTAGAAAACGTTAATGCAACTTGGCATTTGTTTTTAATAACATATGTAAAAAGAAGGCGAATTTATATTTATAGTAATGAATTCGCATTGGTTTGGGTGCAAGCGGAAAGCAAGTGTTTGGCAAGCAATTTGCGTAGTGTATTTGGCCCAAGGCGAATTTATACAAGTGAATGCAAGAGGAAAGGCGAATTCAGTACTATGTGTTTTTTTATTGTAAAACCAAGGCGAATTTATACAGGTAAATGCAAGCGGAAAGGCGAATTCAGTACTATGGATTTTGTTATTGTAAAACGTATCGTGAATGTCAAAATATAAATTCGCCTAAGGTTGTTCAGCTGGGAAAAAATTTTATATAAACGTTAAATATAAACTTTTATAATTGTTTGTAATTAAAACCACAGATTATATTAGTTTTTCACTTTTAAATTCACAGAAATTTCTTGAAACTGCACTAAATCATACAAAAAAATATTCAGAT
The DNA here is from genome assembly GCA_914767995.1 of Thecocarcelia acutangulata. Lineage (NCBI taxonomy): Eukaryota > Metazoa > Arthropoda > Insecta > Diptera > Tachinidae > Thecocarcelia > Thecocarcelia acutangulata. The sequence goes on along the minus strand of OU612094.1, from coordinate 27,919,047 downwards.
TAAAATGGCGCGAAAAAGTTTGTAAACAAAAGAAAAAAGTTTGACAGTCTCATTGGAAAAAAAGCGAGAGGCAAAAAATAATCACCTGTGCTGTTAAATTCACCTAGTAATGAATTCGCCATGTGTAAAACATATCGTGTCAAAATCTAAATTCGCCTAAAATTGTTAAGAACACCCAGTAATGAATTCGCCTGGATTTGGCCCTTAAGATTGTTCATGATACAAAAAACAAGGTAGCCGCTTCGCTACAACAATACAACAATAAAAAAAACAACAGGTATTTTGTTTGTGTAAAAGGCGAATTCACACTTAAGCTGTCAAAAGTATTTGATAAAGAACATGTAAAAAAATTTAAATGGCGCCGAAAAAGGTAAACAAAACTTGACAACAAAAGTGCCGCCATATAAACCGAATTAGCCTGAATTCGCCGATGCATCCACCTAATAATTAATTCGCCTAGAGATTGTTCAGCTAAGAAAACATGATACAAAAAACAAGGTAACCACTACGCTACAACAATAAAAAAAACAACAGGAATTTTGTTTGTGTAAAGAGGCGAATTCACACTTAAGCTGTCAAAAGTAGCTGATAGCGAACATGTACGAAAATTTAAATGACGCCGAAAAAGACAAACAAAACTTGGCAGAGAAAGTGCCGCCATATTAATCGAATTTGCCTGAATTCGCCGATGCATCCACCTAATAATTAATTCGCCTTGCTAAGAAAAAATGTTACATAAAAACGTTAATTACAAATTTTTATAATTGTTTGTAGCTGTCAAGTTCACCTAGTAATGAATTCGCCTTGTGTCAAACACTTATCCATGGCGAATTCATAACGTGAAATTGACAGCGCAGCTGATAATTATTATTATTTTTTTAATATTAATCTCTTTCAGATGTCAATGGCATAATTAAAATAAATAGGAAAAAATTCTTTTAAACAATTTTTAAATTATATATTTTATTTTGAGTGCCAGATATCATCCAGAATCCTCCACAATCTGGCTGGCGATTTTCACTTTTTCAAGCTCTATGATCTGAGACTTTAAGCTTCACGAAATAATAAATTTTTTCTGTTATTGTAAATTGGAAAAAAAAACAAATTTAAAACAATTTTTTGTATTATGTATTGTATCCTGAGCGCCAGCTATCATCTAGAATCCTCCCAAATCTGCCTGGCCATTTTCAGCTTTCCAAGCTCTATGTTCTGAGACTCTAATTTTCAGGAAATAATTAAAAGCTTTTCTTTTCTCGTAATTTTTTTTATTATATATTTTTCTTTATTTCTTTTTTGTGTGTATATTTTTTCCTCGACATTTGAAAAAGATTTATTTTTTGTAGTGTTGTATTTATTGCTCTTGCATATACCTGGTATAAATTCGCCTTGGTAGAAATCATTAAAATTTTCTGACTAAATTAACAAGGAAAAATTTGTATTGTTACGAATTTGTATCACATCTAACCCAGTGTGCAACCATTGATCTGCTTGTTATAAATGAACAGCACATTCACACAAACAAGATAAAGCTAAAAACATAATACACAAAAATACATGATTTAAAGTACGACAAATTGCAAGTAAATTGACTACAAATCGCTCCTTTATTGCAACATAGTCATATCCCAAAAAAATAGCTTTTCGAGATAGTGCAAAATTGTTAACAGTACTATCCTTTATATGGTACCAAAAATTTATTCAAATTACTTTTAAACTGTCTCCTTTAGCTGATATTTTCTAAAAAAAATCTAAGACTTGTATGGAAACTAAAAATTTGAAATGTGTTTTTCTCGAAACAAGCTTTTTTTTAGTTATGACTATGTTCTCATAAAGGAGGAAATGATGTTATTGTGGCACTTGCATTCTTGGTATTTCGATTATTATTAATGTTGTTGTTATTTGCTTATTGTTCGCAACATCCTGTAAGTGTGTATACGCGTAAGAAGTATATTTGTACATTTGAGTCTAGAAGTATAAAAAGCAGTCAGATCTGCGGCAACGAGTCAGATTATTTTTAAACTTTATGCAAGAATCATAAAGTAAATAAGTCTAGTTTTTTAGTACACAGTGGTATCAAGTGTAAAGCTGTGCAATATTTAAGTATTAACGAACAAAGTGTGAGTGACATTATTTCATTTCAATTGAAGAATCCGCAAAAGCGGGAAGGCATAATGTATCATGCAATTATTTTCTAAAGTATAATTAAGAAAACAGATAAACAAAACTTACGTTATTTTTATGAAATATTACGGTGGTTTTTTGCGTATATTCGAGAAATAACTGAAATATTGAAATATTTTTCAAATAGGTATATCTATGTATTTGCGTACATATGTATACATCAAGGCACGGAATAATTCTTCAATGTCGTTAACAACAGACAGAATATTGCTCAATATGTATAGCAGCAAACCGCAAAAGTTGTCTAATAAGCTTTGAAAATAAGTATTTTAGAAACATAACATTCATGATAAAAATGACTTTATTGTAATATTCAGCTTGGAAAACCAAAAACATATTTTATTTCCTGCAAAATTTTTCAACAAGATACTACTTGATCATTTCAAAATGTTGCTGTTTTGTTTGATGCGATTTTAAGGAATTACTTTGAGTAAACGTACTGTGGCATACACCACATGAATATGGTCTTTCACCGGTATGTATGCGTTTATGTATATTTAAATCTTTAGAATGTTTAAAAGCCTTTTCGCATTGATCACATTTGTAGGGACGCTCATTGGAATGTTTGCGCATATGAATTTTTAACTTATTAGATCTTGCAAAGGCTTTTTCACATATTTTACAAATAAACGGTTTTTCCCCAGTATGAGAACGGCGATGTGCTTGCACATCACAAGGTCTATAAAATGCTCTTTCACAAAGATCGCATTTGTAAGGTTTTTCTCCGGTATGTCTTCTAATGTGCACATCTAAATTTGATTGTGTGTCAAATTTTGAACCGCACAACGTACAAAGAAAACGTTTTTTTGGTAATATAACACGTTCTGGTTTTCTGGGTGTGCTATCTGGATTGTGTTTTAATTTAATATGAGCAAGCAGATAGTATTTACTAGTGTAGGTACCATCGCACTTTTCGCAACCATACTGACGGGGAAATTTCCTTTGTTGTGTTATATGTTCTTCTATGGGTTTGTCCTTGTGATGTGTTCTCATGTGAGCGTACATGTTGTGACGCCGTCCGAACTTAGCTGGACAATATGGACATTGCACTTTAAGATCTTCCGGAACATGCGTATGACGTTTATGACGACCAAGGAGACGAGAATTAGGAAAAACTCTATCACACTGATCACAGGGTGTTGGTATATTGTCATCAATAATATTTTGCTTTATTTTCTTGGTACGAGCTTTAACTTTCCGTTGATTTTCATTTGTTTTATCCAAGCCACTGTCATCCGCCCAATCCGAGCAGCTTGAAGACATCGATTCGCCATCACTACCTGTTAAATCATCTAATTTGTTGAAGCCTTTTTCACAAATATCATTTGTATTGTAATTGTCTTCACACTCAGACATAGAATCATTTTGCTTCACATTTGTGGATTCGAGGACATCATTCAGAGCATAACTTAAATGAGAAGCAAACTGTGAGAAATTGTAAAAATAACTTTAATTACTGACTTACTCATCCTCAGTGCCGTTTTTACTCAGATTTATTTTAGATTTATCTTTAGCTGCGAAAATATTGTAATTTTTTAACTCTTCTTTTTGAATTTCTGTAGAATCCTCACTTATTGGCTCACAGTCTTCTTCCTCCAATTTTATTTCTAAACAATTTTGAATGTCAATTTGGGATTCCTGCAGGCAATCTGTTGTTTTACTTTCATCGCCTTTATCTGCTTCGTTGAGCATAGACCAAAGTTTGTGATGTACTTCTTGGGCTTGTTTAACAAATGCATACGAAGCTTTTACTTTTCTTATACAATATCCACAAATAGATTGAGGCATTTCTCCGAATTTTTCATTCATAATCTTTTTTTTAACAAAGTTCATACATATATCTTTGCATATTTTATTCCAATAACTACTTACATCAATATGTGTTATGTCCTTAAGAAATTGCCCAAAAGATGTTGTTTCTCTCTTTTCCGTTATCAATTTTGTTAAAAGTTGAAAACCTTTAGAACCATTCAAACACGTGCGGCACTTATTGTTTAAATAATTATCTTTTGTCATTTTGTGAATGTTTATTTTTTTGTATAAATTCTTATTATCCTTAAAACCAAACTTTGTTTATATTGATGCAGCATTCACTTTTCATTAATAACATTTCAAGAAATTTACACTTGGAAAAAAACTTTTAGCTTTCAATTTGTTATTTCGTTGATTTAGTGCATCCGAGCTAGGAATGTTTAGCGCGCTTAGCAAATAACAAAAGTCTTTACAGCTCGGTAATCTTTTTAATGTATTCTGTGTTTTTAATAATAACTCATTTTGACTAAAATTAACGCTACAAGTCCGCCCATTTTATGTGGTAGTTCGCACAATTGTGTAGCATAGTGAACCACTGCCGAAAACCTTAAAAAATAATTTTTTAACAGAGAATTGTTTAAAAGTTGATAAGCGTAAGTAACATGAACATTTTATGGAAAAAATGCTAGGCTATACGGTACAGCATGTAATAACTAGGCCGTGATTCACTAACATATGTGCTGAAAAAGTACTAAAAATGCAACTATGGGATAGAGTTTTTGACAAATCGTATGATTTGAAAAACTTTAAGTGCGGTCTCCACCTGACATGAAAACACTAACTTTAACGCTGACTTCAAGTTAAAGTTAAATGTGGACCGCTCATGTTGAAGTTTGGTTAAAGTTATAACTTTGTTGTTAAAACATTTCATTATAATTCAAATTGACAATAGCCTGCTATTTGTAGTTGTTTTTCACCATTTTTATTTTTTTACTATGAGAAGTTATAACTAACATCACTACGTGTACGCCGACTTATACAGATAGATATTTAAACAGCAAGTTTTAACTTAATGTTTAAACTGCGTTTGAAGTTAGGTGTAGACTGCATGTTATGAAAATTTTCATAACATGATTTCTGTGCGATCAGTGTGGTATATACTGTGAAAAATAGAGTATTGTTGGCGGTAAAATTATTATGGTAATAAAAGTTTTTAATTATTTTATTGTGTATATAAATTATTCCAATCATACTTTTATAATAGTGTGGTCTGTAGACCATTGTGGTCTACAGACCACACGGTCTACACGGGGATGATTGTGAATCAGGGCCTTTAAAAATTGATAGATTTTTGTTTGCTTGGTTCAACTGAAGTGTTTGGTTTAATAATCTGGTATGCCCGTTTGAAAGTTGGTTTTTTTTTTATTAGTTTGGCACCTCTATAAATAACGGTGAGTTCTATTTTCAAAGTTTGGTTTTTATTAACATTAAAATAGCATTGTTCAGTGTCAATTATCTTAAAATTTTTGTTTAAATAAGTAAATATTTGTGAAGAATAAAGTGAAAGCGATTTGAAAAATTATCACTTATAGTGTATTTAGTAATAAATTTTTACTTATTATTAGTTTAAAAAAATTTTTGTGCCAAAGTGTTCATCCCAGCTAGCATTTTCAATCGTCGACGAGCTCTTTTAATCACAGACGATCCTTCGTAAGTAAGTGTTACAAAAGCTGATTCTTCTATGAGACTCTTAAACAACTCAGCTTAAGACTCTTATGTTAGTCAATTAAGAAAACTATTATACGCTGTTTGATTCTGTTAATCTATAATATAATTAAAAAATAAGTATATAAAAGTGATAAAATTTTGTAATCTTTTTACAAACATTTCAAGATTGTGTGACGAGCATGTCAGAAAATTTGTAAGAAATAAACAAGTAGATGTTTTTGTTACTCGTCAGATAATCGTCAGAAGATTCTTTTGAGGATTGTATATAGAGCACAATCGTCTAACAAACAACGTATGCTAGCTGGGATGTGTATGCACATACATACATACACACATATAAATAAAAATTCAACAAAAATTTAATTTAATAATAAACACCGTTTACAAAAATATTGTTGCATATCCGGCCTTCGGCCGGATACAGAAATTTTCTCCTCTATGGTATAACCAAGGCGAATTAATTATTAGGTGGATGCATCGGCGAATTCAGGCGAATTCGGTTAATATGGCGGCACTTTCGTTGTCAAGTTTTGTTTACCTTTTTCGGTGCCATTTAAATTTTGTACATGTTCTTTATCTACTACTTTTGACAGCTTAAGTGTGAATTCGCCTTTTACACAAACAAAATACCTGTTGTTTTTTTTTATTGTTGTATTGTTGCAGCGAAGCGGCTACCTTGTTTTTTGTATCATGGGTATAACAGCTAACAAGTTTTCCTGTTTATCGGGCCTGCGGCCGGATGCAGGTATATTTTCCTTTTTAATATAAGAAATCTATTAACATAATATTATACCAATATTGCCATATAAATTAAAAAATGTGGAAGAAAATCGCATGTATATATGAACATTTTTCGGCCCATAACTCAGAAACTAAGCGTTTCGCCAATTTTGTCATTTTACATAGTACTCGTATTATTATTCTCCAAATTTGTGTGACTATGTATGTTTTATGTTATTTGGACTCCATACTTAAAGTGTCCGGCATTATGGATCCATTGTTTGTGTAGAATATTTTCAAGACCAATTTTAACCCCACCCTATTGTTAGTTAGTAACATGTATTTTAAAGTGAAAATTTACTTTTTAGCCTACTCCTCCTTATAAAAATTTAAAGAGGATTTTCTTTTAGATTCTCTGAAGATGAGTTTTAGTGGGAGTACAAGTAGTTTTTTGTAGTCAGATCATGATATACGTGATATTTTCCGTAAAAATTTTCGAAATTTTAAAGCTTATAAAAAAAATTTGAATACCTTATATAATATTTGGAACTATAGAATATTATCAATATTTAACATTCGCATAACTTCAAATTTAATTCAAACTTGTTTTAATCTATGGGTACCAAAATTAATTATAAATTATTCAAATTTTCCTGTTTTAACCTTACAATAAAATAACATCTATTACACTGTGATACACCAAAATTATTCAGGGGTTCTCGTAAACAAATTATGTTTTGCTAGCGTTCAAGGAGCACGAATATAAAGCTTTTTACGTCACTGTAGTGTTTTTATAACGGTTTTAAAAATTAAAAATTGAAAAAGTCACGTCTTTTTCGTTTCCCAACTGATTTCTATTAATTTTGCTTCGGTTTGAATGACCTGATATAAAAAAATTATAAACAGCTTTATATTTTACAGTTTCGGTTAAAAAATAAATGCCTTATGCTGTTTTTTGTTTTGACTTTTTAGTTTCTTATTTAGAAATCTCATATTTTCTTCTTTTTGTCTGAGCTTATAACAAAGTCTATTTAGCCAATTACATGGTTATTATACAATGCAGCTTGATATTATACAGTAACAATATAAAATAGCAATAAAAAATACTGACCAACATATTTCAGAATTTGCAAAATAAAATATGGATACGTCATATAAATTAAGTTATTTTTTTTTATTTCAAGATTTCCTTATTGCAAATTTTTCACGATACTTCTTGATCCGTTATTTCAAAGTGTTTCGTTTTTGCTTGGTGCAGTTTCAATGAAGTATTTTTGATGAACCCGCTATGGCATACATCACATGTATATGGCCTTTCACCGGTGTGTAAGCGTTTATGTATTTTTAAGTTTTTGGAGTCTTTAAAAGCCTTTTCGCACTGATCACATTTGTAGGGACGCTCATTGGAATGTGCACGCATATGAATTTTTAGTTTATTTGATTTTGCAAAAGCTTTTTCACATATTTTACAAATAAAAGGTTTTTCTCCAGTATGCGAACGGCGATGTACTTGGACATCGCAAGGTCTATAAAAGGTTCTATCACAAAGATCACATTTATAGGGTTTTTCTCCGGTATGTCTTCTAATATGCACATTTAAATTTGACGGTGATTCAAATTTGGAGCCACAAAAAGAGCAAAGAAAACGCTTTTTAGGCAATAAAACACGTTCGGGTTTCTTCGGTGCACTATCTATATTGTGTTTCAATTTTATATGAGCCAACAGGTAGTATTTACTGGTATAGTTACCGTCGCACTGTTCGCAAGCATATTGACGGGGAAACTTTCTATGTTGTTTTGTTATATGGTCTTCTATGGGTTTATCTTTGTGATTTATTCGCATATGTGCGTACATGTAGTAGCGTCGTGCGTACTTAGCAGGGCAGAAAGGACATTGCACTTTCAACTCTTCCGGAACATGTGTTCGACTTTTATGACGCCTTAATAGACGGGAATTCGGAAAGACTCTATCACACTGATCACAAGACGTCGGGATATTATCCTCGAAGCTTTTCTGTTTTATTTTCTTAGCATGAACTGTTGTTTTTGCCCAATTTCTATCTATGGAGGACTTCGATTCTACATCGCTATCAGTAGTAAATCTCTCATCAAATTTATTAGCCGCTTCATACTCGTCTTCATGTTCGGAAATAAACTCACTTTGTTGGACTGCTGTGTGTTCGATACAATCTGTCCTGTCAAAACTAAAATGTAAATGAATCGTAAACCTTTTATAAAATTTTCTATTTCTATTTATTAACTCACTTGTCTTCAATGACACTATTTGTTAAATCTTCTTCAGTCTTTTCTTGCGTCAAACTAATGCATACATATTCATTTTCCGGGTCACCTGTTTTAAATTTTACTAATTCACTCGTCCTTGTTCTAATCGCCAGCTGTTCTTTAACTTCTATTCCAATACAATTCCGTATGTAAATTTGCTCTTCTTGTAAGCAATTTGTCTTTCCATTTTCCACATTAAGCATAGACCAAAGTTTATTATGCACTTCTTGGGCTTGTTGAACAAAAGCATAGGAAGCTTTTAATTTTCGTATACAATAAATACAAATAGATTGTGGCATCTCGTAATATGTTTCATTCATTATCTTATTTAAAAAAATTAAGCAATTTTAAAAAATTAATGTGTGCAGATTAAAATTCATTCTTACATCTATGTGCGTTATGTCCTGAAGAAAATCTGCAAAAGATTTCGGTTCTTCTTTTTTCTCCGTTATCAATTTTGACAACAGTTGAAAGCCTTTAGATTCTTTCAAACAGGTGCGACACTTATTACTTATATTGTTATTTTCAGTCATTGTATTAAAATACGTTTTCACTCAATTATTATAAGAAATTTTGCTTATCAATGTTTCTTGTAATTTGAGTTTTCTGGCACTCAGTTATCATTAATAACATTTTAAAGACTTGCACTGAAAAAATTTTCATTGTTTTGGACTATTTTTTTTTAGCTTTTTGTGCTACGTTGTGAGAATATATACTTGAACTTTTGAAGAAGTTCTACATGCTCTTTGATATTAAAATAAAATACATACATATGTATATTTCAGAGCAAAACGTTTATCTTTTAACCATTTTACATGTTATACATTCGAGAAGATTAAGTCACCGAGACAAAAATAAGTTCGTCGCTGTACTCTCATACATTACCAAACCTCGAAAATTACTTTTTTGATATGTGGTAGTGGAACTTTTTTCCCCTCATGCCAAAACCTATTGAAAAATCGATAGCACAATATCGGCAAACTTTGATCCTTCCATATTGACCCACCCTAATGCACACAAATACATACCTTAAGAGTTAAAAATTATTTTATTTAAATATTCTTGGAAAACCAAATACGTAATTTCTTTAATGCAAAATATTTCAACAAGATTCTACTTGATCAATAATTTCAAAATGTTGCTGTTTTGTTTGGTGCAATTTTAAGGAATTACTTTGAGTAAACGTACTGTGACATACACCACATGAATATGGTCTTTCACCGGTATGTGTTCGTTTATGTATATTTAAATTCTTAGAATGCTTAAAAGCCTTCTCACACTGATTACATTTGTAAGGACGCTCATTGGAATGTGTACGCATATGAATTTTTAACTTATTAGATCTTGCAAAGGCTTTTGCACATATTTTGCAAATAAACGGTTTTTCCCCAGTATGAGAACGCCGATGTGCTTGCACATCATAGGGTTTATAAAATGCTCTTTCACAAAGATCACACTTGTAGGGCTTTTCTCCGGTATGTCTCTTAATGTGCACATCTAGATTTGATTGTGTGTCAAATTTTGAACCGCACAACGTACAAAGAAAACGTTTTTTTGGTAATATAACACGTTCTGGTTTGCTGGAAGCGCTATCTGGATTGTGTTTTAATTTAATATGAGCAAGCAGATAATATTTACTAGTGTAGGTACCATCGCACTTTTCGCAACCATATTGACGGGGAAGTTTCCTTTGTTGCGTTATATGCTCTTCTATGGGCTTGTCTTTGTGATGCGCTCTCATGTGAGCGTACATGTTGTAACGTAGTCCGAACTTAACTGGACAATATGGACATTGTACTTTAAGCTCTTCTGAAACATGCGTATGACGTTTATGGCGGGCAAGTAGACGAGAATTAGGAAAAACTCGATCACAATGATCACATGGTGTTGGTATATTGTCATCGGTAGGCTTTTGTTTTAATTTCTTGGTACGAACTTTAATTTTATTTAACTTTGTTTTATCAAAATCAGTGTTCTTGGCCCAATCCGAATGTGTTGAACACATCGATTCAACATCACTACACGTTACATCTTCTGATTTGTAAAATTCTTTTTGACAAATATCATTTTTTGTGTAATTGTCTTCACATTCAGACGTTAAATCATTTTGCATCACATTGGTGGATTCGAGGACATCATTTAGAGCAAAACTTAAATGAGAATCAATCTATGAGAAAAAACCAAAATCGGTAATTACTGACTTACTCATCCTCATTGCCTTGTTTACTCAGATTTACTTTAGATTTATCTTTGGCTGCATAAATATTATGATCTTTGAATTTTTCTTTTTGAAATTCTGCAGAACCCTTATCACCTGTCGGACCACACTCCTCTTCCTCCATTTTTATTTCTAAATAATTTTGTATGTCAATTTGAGATTCCTGCAGGCAATCTGTTGCTTTATTTTCATCACCGTTATCTTCATTGAGCTTAGACCAAAGTTTGTGATGTACTTCTTGGGCTTGTTTAACAAATGCATACGAAGCTTTTACTTTTCTTATACAATATCCACAAATAGATTGAGGCATCGCTCCGTATTTTTCATCCATAATCTTTTTTTTTAACAAAGTTTATATAAATAAATGTATCTTTGCATATTTTATTGCAATAACTACTTACATCAATATGCGTTATGTCCTTAAGAAATTGCCCAAAAGATGTTGTTTCTTTGTTTTCCGTCATCAATTTTGTTAAAAGTTGAAAACCTTTAGAACCATTCAAACATGTGCGGCACCTATTATTTAAATAATTATCTTTTGTCATTTTGTGTAAATTCTAATTATTCTTAAAAATAAACCATAAACTAAACTTTTCTTATATCCAATGTCTTTCGTTTTTTGCAGCATTCACTATTCATTAACAACATTCAAAATATATACACTTAGAAGAAATTGTTTTAGCTTTCAATGGATATTTTCGTTGATTTAGTGCACACAAGCTAACAGTTTTTAAACTTATTCAGGATGTCCCAGAACTTAAAGTCAAGCCGAAACAGGATGATTTCTTCTCCGATTTTTCTCACGATGGTTGCAATCAATCTTGGCGACGTGTTTCGGCTTAACGTTGAGTTCTGGCGCACAATATTGGTGTCATAATTTTATAGTGAAATTGTTTATGTAGCAAATTTTCAAGGCCATTTTTAAATCAAACTATTTTTTTGTTGATTATATGTGTTTTTTAAACCAAAAATCTTGTATGAAGTTAATTTTTCCTTATAAAACATTAGATTCTTTCAGCTTTTTTTCCATCTTGAACTAGTATTCAGGGGATGACCCCTACATATGCAGTGAATTGTACTGGAACTAGGAAAATAAGTTATGAGGAGAAGGAAAGAGGGAGTAGTGTTCATTGAGGTTTAACTTCAACAATAACAACACGAAAGTCCAATCAAAACTCGATTACAGTATTTAAAATGTGGAAAATTAATTAGCTAAAACTGATCAGTGCCCAGTGTATACCTATACCTTCCACACTGCTCAGACTAAAAAAATTTAGTCCAAAACCTTTCACACTACAATGTAATGAAGTACATTAAAAAATTAATAGTCCCCCATATGCCATAAGGCGTCATCGTCGTCACATGTAGTCGACACAAAAATTTTTTCATTTAATTACGAGTTGCCTATCTATCGCTTACGTCTAGGAAATACCAAAGGCTTATCAAACAATACATAATTGCTGTCCAAGGCGAATGTGTAATCGAGTGTTTTTTGATGTCGTCTTGATGTGACGACGATGATGCCTCTTGAAATATGGGGGAATGAACATATAAAGAAAACAGTGAAAAAAAAAAGAAACGTGTACACAGCTTGCTACTTATTCCGGTGCAATTTTGGTTCATACGAAATTAATAATGAACATATCGCTCCTTTATTGCAACATAGTCATATCGTAAAAAAGCTTGTTTCGACAAAAAAGCATCTAAAATTTTTAGTTTCCATACAAGTCTTAGCAAATGTTTTGAGAAAATATCTCCTAAAGAAAACAGTTTAAAAGCATACAGCCCATGGGAATAAGTCTAGTTTAAGTACACTGCTCCAAATGGGGGAAAAAATTTATATATATAGGGGGTAGAAAATTGAAAAATAAGAAGAAAATCTTAAATGAAAAAGTGGGTGCAAATACATACTTTCCGAGTTATGGACCATTTTCCACTACAGTTTTGCATGCTCTTTTGATAATCAAATAAAATACATATATACATTCAGAGCTAAACATTATCTTGAAAGGCAATTATATAGTACATAATCTATTTAATTTATTTTTTTATATTACATGTAATCTGTATTCGAGAAGATTGCGCCACCGATACAAAAATAAGTTCGTCGTATATTCATATATTACTAAACAGGCTTTTTAATTACGACTTATCTAAGTTTTAATACAAAAAAATAATACAACTTTTTTCTAAAAACTATTTGACAATTGTGTAAAAGTTGTTGCCTCATGCGGTGGCGGAGCAATTTTTTCGGGTACTACAAAATGCTGCTGCTTTGTTTGGTGTAGCTTTAATGAATTACTTTGGGTAAATGTACTGTGGCACACACCACAAACGTACGGCCTTTCTCCGGTATGAATTCGTCTGTGTATTGTTAAATCTTTTGATTGTTTAAAGGCTTTTTCGCATTCAGTGCACTTGTAGGGCCGTTCGTTGGAATGCGTACGTATATGAACTTTTAATTTATTTGACCTCGCAAATGCCTTCTCACATATAGTACATTTAAATGGTCGCTCTCCTGTGTGTGAACGGCGGTGCGCTTGCACATCTGATGGCCTATAGAAGGCACGATCGCATATATCACATTTAAATGGTTTTTCACCGGTATGTCGCCGGATATGGACTTCTAAATAATATTGTGTATCGAACTTGCCGCCACACAATGTGCAGAGAAAACGTTTCTTTGGCAATAAAACGCGTTCTGGTTTTTTCTCTGCATTGGGATCATGCTTGGTCTTCATGTGGGCCAATAGATAATACTTCGTAGTGTAAGTGCCGTTACATTGTTCGCATTTATACTGCCGTGGAAGTTTTCTTTGCTGTATTATGTGCTCCTCTATAGGTTTGTCTTTGTGATGGATTCTCATATGGGCGTACATGTTATGCCGACGTCCAAACTTCGCAGCACAAAAAGGACATTGCACCTTTAATTCTTCTGGAACATGTGTTATTCGCTTGTGGCGCTTTAACTGACTAGCATTTGGGAAAACTCTGTCACACTGCTCACATGTTGTGGGTATATCATCATCCACATTTTTTTCTTTAACCTTTCTTGATTTTGCAGGCGTTTTCGATTTAGTATTCGTTTCTTTTGTTTTGATTTCTTCAGCCCAATCAGAATCATTCGATGGCTCTGACTCACTACCACTATCGGACATGTCATCGGCCATTTTAAAGTCTGTTTCGAATTTGTCATCAACATCATTGTCTTCGAAATTGGACAGAATAGTAGATTCTAAGACATCTTTGATTTGATCACTAAAATTGATGAAACATTTTGAAATTTACTGCTTTTATAAGTACATGATGCAATATGTATGTTTGTTTGATCCTTAAATATTCTTACCTTTCACTTTTATCAATTTTTTTAAGAATTAATTTGTCTACACCAACAACACCATCGTCCGGCTCCTCTTCTTTTAATTCCATATCTAGTTTTGATATGTAATTTTTACCGCCAGCTTCTTCATCATCTTCGATTTTAATTTCCAAACAATCTTGGATATCGATTTGAGCTTCTTGGAGGCAATTTATAGGTTTGTCTTTAATATTTCGTTCATTAAGCATAGAGCATAGCTTTTCATTTACTTCATGAGCTTGTTGCACAAAAACGTACGCAGACTTTAATTTTCTGATACAGCATCCGCAAATTGTTTGAGGCATTTCGTTAACTGCTTGATCCATTATCTTTTTAAGAAAAAATCATTTTATATCTTTAATATCTGATTACTGTCTATTACACTTACATCAATACTGGTTAAGTCCTTAAGCAATTCGCCGTAAGATTTTGTTTCTATTTTATCTTCAGCCACAACTTTTGTTAGTTGTTGTAATCCCTTTGAACAATCTAAACATGTTCGACATTTATTTTTAAATTTATTATTTTTACCCATTTTACTAAGTTTATATTATCTTCAGAATTTTGTTATCCTACAATTAATTATCTGTAGTACTTGCAGCGATTGACGGTATATATTTATTTTTTAAACATTCACAGTTGATTAATAACACCACCCTGGGTTGCATATTATAAAAAAATTTCAGGGCATTCCGAAAGCAAAGCCAGTTTGAGAAATAATGTTTTTTTAAGTGAAAATAATGACAGAATTTATTTACTCTGGCTGTAATATTACTGATAGAGATAAAGTCAAGTTGTACACAAAATCGTGAGATTTTTCTGCCGAATGCATATTATAAAAAAAATTTCAGGGTATTCCGAAAGCATAGCCAGTTTGAGAAATAATGTTTTTTAAGTGAAAATAATGACAGAATTTATTTACTCTGGCTGTAATATTGCTGATAGAGATAAAGTCAAGTTGTACACAAAATCGTGAGATTTTTCTGAGGAATACGTTTCCGACAATGTCATAGGCCTGTTCTAAAACTCACGTGATTTTAAAGAACATGCCGTTTCAAAAGCGCACATGTAATTTTTGCCTTTTCTGAAAATTACAATTTTTTGTGATTTTTGATATGACTCTGCTTAAGCAAAAAAAAAAAAAAAAAAAAATAAAATAAAATAAAATAAAATAAAAAAAAAAAAAAGAGCTGTATTTTTATTCAATTTACATGGTATTAAGTTCGAATCTTAGTGGATGCTGATGAGCGGTGTAGCGGCTACGAAATAGCTAGTTGACCCCCAGCTTAGTGTATTCAATTATTTTTTCGTTATATTTTGTCTTTGATCACGTTATTAATCTCAGCAATTGTTGCTATATAGGCTTGTTCTAAAACTCACGTAATTTCAAAGCACATGCCGTTTCAAAAGCAATAATGTGATTTGTGCCTGTTCTGCAAATCACAATTTTTTGTGATTTTCGATGTGATTTATACTCTTCTAAAGCACAAAAGAACAGTTGTTTTTTGCTTCAGTTTACTAATATTTGTATTTTCAGGTTGAATTTTTTACAATACAATAAATCTTGCAACAAAATAAGCGCATCTAGTTTTTTCTTAATTTAGTGAATTATTTCGTATAAAATAAATAATTTTACCTAAGTAATCAACAGAAAACACATTAAGTTATTTATTTATGAAATTCATAACAAAGTGCGCGTGAAAATGATGGTGTGATATCAAGTTGATTGCAAGTTAGTTTACCGGTTTAAAATCACAAAAATCAAAATTATTTTGTGTGCAGAACACGCGATTTCAAATCACTTTCACAAAAAGTGATTTGCGGAACAGCCCTGTAAATACATTTGTTTTACGTTCGAAAACTATCTTTTATAGTATATTTCCACTAAAATGTTTTACTCGAAAACACGTGTTTTCCTCAAAACATGTAGAAATGAATATATATCCGATATATTTTTGAAAAGAACTAAACCCTTCAATCCCCATGTTTTGGATGAAATAAGTTCGAAAATATTCTGTACATCTTTGCTCGGACTAATGAGAGTAAAGATGTATGCACATATGTGCATATACAACGTAAATTGTATGAAACAAAAGGTAGAGAAAGCTCAAGAATTCCTGAAAAAAATTTTTGTGTGTGTGCCAAAATCGGGCTGTCTGATATTACTCATAGGACCGAAAAAAAGTACATGTAGAATGTGAACAAAAAAGAAAGAAGTACTCACAAATAATGTTCTCTTCCCATGGTACTGGAAGTATTTGGTTCCTTCTTGTAAAAAAATGTATGCATATATGAATGTACACATATTTATGTATAGATAAACCCGTTAGCTAAAAATGCAAAAAAAAAAAAAAAAAATAGTGCAATAAGCCAAAAATTAAAAAGTCAGATTTCTTTTTTTTATGTTAAGTATTTATTTTCATAATTTTCATTTTTACAATGTATGTTGCCTCAACGTTATATAACATTAAAGAGGCGAGTTGGCAAAATTATAACAATATTTTAATAAGCTAACATTAATAAAATGTATATAATTTCAGATAAATAATATATGATGAGATCAGTTAAAAATATTTAAGGACAATTTTCTATAAACAATTTTAATTTATGCAAATTTCAAGGAACAACTGAATCATAAAATATTCAATTTAAATATTATTTGCAAAACTTCTCGTAGTACTGCAAGTACTTCGTGAAGGTTGGTTGTCGCTTGATACTCGATACGTTCTCTTCGGGTATGTTGAGAGTGCGAGCGTAAAATAAATCTGTACTTAAAGCTCTAAACACTTAGACGACAACAGACTTCACAACTTCACGAGTACAAATGAAGTTAGCTTCAAATGCTGCCGCCTCATCAGCAACATAATTATTTTAAAGACAACAGCAGTACTATGTGTATTTAAAAAAATGCAACTTTCAGAGGTGCCGCATATATATTTTACATGAATAAAATCAAAATTACCGACTGAAAACATAAAAATATCACGTAAAACTGTAAAAACTAATAAATTTATTTGATTATTTTATTTATATGAAGTTTATTTCTATTAACGTAAAACTGTAAAAACTAATAAATTTATTTATTTTATTTATATGAAGTTTATTTCTATTAAATATTTCAAAAAAATTTTAGTTGTTATTGCTGCCAATGTATATTTTTAGTTCTTTTACTTCTTACTGCTTACGAAAACAGAAATTAGTCTAAGTTGGCAGCAGCAGTAAATGCTGTTGTGAAGTCGTGCTGCTGTGATGTCGTTAAAATAATCGTTTTCATCCAAACACATCGCTCCTTTATTGCAACATAGTCATATCTCAAATAATGAGTTTTTCGAGTTAACAATGCAGAATTGTTAACGGTACCACCTTTTATATTGTGCCAAAACTTTATTCAAATTACTTTTAAACTTTTTCCTTTAGGAGATGTTTTCTAAACAAATTTCTAAGACTTGTATGAAGCTAAAAATTTTAGATGCGTATTTCTCGAAACAAGCTTTTTTGAGTTATGACTATGTTGCAATAAAGGAGCAACATGTATATTATTTTTGACATGTTTGTTATTTTGTATATTATTGTTGTCTGTTGTCGTCTATGTGTTTAAAGCTTAACTAGTAAACACAAAGACGAGTAACAACAAAGACATATTCGATAATTTTGTTGTTCTAAAAAATATGAACATATCTTTTCGAGTGAGAGTACATATTCTTAACTTGCGGAGTACTACTAAACAACAAATCCATTCATGCATAGGTTTATTACATACACGTATTTAAAGTATTGCTACAATCCTACCTTCTCATGGTAGTGTACGCAACTTCGGTATCGAACGAACACATAATTGTTATGAAAATAAAAATAGGTGTTGGTTGCCTTTACATACGAGTACATTGCGTGTCCGATGAGTGTATTTTCTTAAACTTGCTATGAGGATTAAAATCCTAATAAAAATGTGTTTCGTTTTCCAGTAACAAGAATTATGTATATAATTCGAGAGTTATACTTAATGTATTTAGCTTTTGTAATATGTAATACTCAATAACTATTCTTATTCACTATACTTGATCGGTGTACGTGTTTGTATGCATACGTTTATAAATAAAATTCTCGCAATTCTCGCAAGGTAGTGTTGATCCCTTATTTCGCGTAGATATTTCATAGTAGTTTTTCGTAAAACTAAATGTAAATTTTTGTTGCCACATCATGTTTCCTTCTGGGCTAGAAATTTGGCTTTTTGCGTTCCCGTTATGTAAATTTTATCTGTATTTGAGAGAAACTTATGCATGCTCTCTTTTGCACACCTTATATAGATGCAGATCAAAGGCCGCTAAACATACGTTTGGGTTTAGTTATTTCTTTATTTTAATACATACTTCGAATCCAATTCCGTAATGCATTATTTTGGCCGATTATTGTAGTTCTTATCTGATAAAGTAAAGCGTAGTTCCTGTTCAAGTTAACTTCTTTAAATCATATGAAAATAAAATCTTTGATAACAATTTCCTTTATTCGATTTTATAAAAAAAGAATTACACAATTTCATCTTGATGATTTTCATTTATACGATGTAAATTTAATAATGATCGGTTTTGGAACACTTTTCCACATGTAATACAATTGAGGTTTTTTTCTTTTAGATGTGTTCGATTGTGTACAGATAAATAATAAGAGAGCGCAAAACACTTGCCACATTCTTTGCACTTGAAGGGCCGTTCACTACTATGAATACGTTTATGTTTCATCATGTGAGAATTGTCCCGAAAGCCTTTTGAGCAAATTGGACATTTATAAGGTCGTTCGCCAGTGTGTAAATAACGATGAATCTTTAAATCATATGGTAATAAAAATGATTTGAAACATATGTCACATTTGTAAGGTTTTTCACCAGTATGTTTGCGATTGGTGTGTATATTTAGAATGGTTATTGTGGAACACACGTATGAACATTCAGTGCACATAAATCGCTTTTCTCGTACTTTAGAGGGCTGTTTCGCAATTTCTTTTGAGTTTGCAGGAATATGATTCTTTTCTACATGAATTCTAAGATCCGTTTTTCGTTTATATTTTTTTCCACAATGTGGGCATAAACTATATTTATCCTCGGTTATGTGTACATGTTTTTGATGGGCATAAAGGGCTCTGTAATTGCTGTATACATTACCACATTCATCACATCTTCTGGCCAAAGAAGTGGCGGATGGCTTATTGCGTCTTTTTTTAATGTTCAAAATGTTTCGAATAAACTCTTCGTCACTGAATTGCTCTTCATCATTTATTTTTATATTTGTTTTTGAATTATTAGTTCTCTTAATTAGAGGAATATCATCATCACTGGAAAAATCTTCTTCAGAATTGACTACCATGGGCTCCAGTTCAGATAATGCCAAATTTTTACCTTCATTTAATATTTCGCTGTAATTAAATGTTTTTCAATTAAGATTAAAAATTTCAAAAAGATTTGTACCTTAGTTTTCCGCTATTTTCAGCTTCAACTTTGAGGGCTTTAATCACTTCTTTGTGTACGTTTCTAACATGCGTTAATAAGTCAAATTTCTTTATACATAAATAGTTACAAAATTTGCATTTAAATTTGTCATTTTCCGTGCCATGCTTTGCACGAGTATGATAGTTCAAAGCTGCATACGTCCTTGCCGTATAATCACATGAACGACATTTTATAATCTTAGCTTTCATTTTTTCTTTTCTTTTCCTTACGTCAATATTATGTTTACGTATAAGATGATAAATATAAGAATATCTATTTGAATATTTTGAAGAACAAAGTTTACAATCAAATGTTCTCCTTGCCTCAAGTCTTTGCTTACAATCAATTACTTTCTTTACCTCAAGTTTTTGTTTATATATTAATTTATTTGCTCTATCGATATCGTGATGAATGCGCATATGTAACTTTAAATCTTCATCAGTGCCAACATTTTTTGCACATATTGGACATGATATAAGAGTCTGAACCTCCGTACTGTTGATGGGTACAAAACCGTTATCATCCGCAACTGTTTCTTGTGGTTCTAATGACAAATCAGCCGATTCACTGCGCTCCCTAGAAGAAAAAATTATTATATTTTCACAGTAATTTATTTGTAGATCTTACTTGGAACAAATTAATTCTTCAACAATTTCTTCAAGTTTGCTTATCTCACTATTACCTCCTGATTTTTCAGATTGTTCAATAGATCTTTCGTTAAAAGTTTCATTTGTTTCCACATTCAGGCATTTTTGTTCATTTGAATTATAGTTACAGATATCTTTATTTGTGTTGTCGTCTAAAGTGTTTCTTAATTCGCTTTGTTTTTCCCGCACATCAGCAATTTTCTCCCGCAAAAATTCTATTTTTTTAGTAATAACATGTATGAGTTTGTTGTTACAATTTCGTGCTTGTTTAATAAAGGCATACGAATTTTTTAATTCACGACAACATAAGGAGCACATATATTGAGGCATAAGATACTCATAGTCAGCGACGCACTGAAAAATAATTGTTGTAGGAGTTATTCCCATTATTATTACACATCTAAATACCTCTAGTTTAGCGCATTCCTTGAGAAGTTGGCCATAAGTCATTTCGGGACAACAATCCATTGCTGGTTTACTAAGAGAAAATGTGTTTACACTGCTTTTAAGACATGTTCTACACTTCTGCACCAAGTTATTGTTCATGTTTAATCTTATTACCTATTTTGTAAAATTATTTTATCCTGCTTTGTTGTGAATATTTTAGATTTGGAGGATACTACGACAATCCATCTTAAATTGTTAGCTGTTAAATTTGACACAAACAGCACAGCTGTTGCTGTCATTGCCTATTGTAAATTTCACGTTTACATACGAAAATCCATCTATGTCAAAGTTACCATTTTAAATTTCGCAATTAAACTTTAATCGAAACTATATAAATCCGTTACACATTCATAAAACAGGGGAAACTACTAAACTGAAATCTTTTCAATTATGTATATTAGATTTCCATATATCGTAAATTTTTGCAGGTAATGTTTCCGTAGAAAAAATATTAAACTATACAAATTGGCCATGAGATATTGAAAGTTGCTGTTCGGTTGCAATTAAACAAAACGGAAGTTCTGAATCTTGTTTTCATTTTCAGTTTATGCATATGTATATACCAAGGCAGCTTTAATAGGTAGAGGCAGAATTGCTGACCCCCTTGCAACTATTTAAAACTGTTGATTCCTTTGTTTACCATTCAGTTGATCCTAGTTTTAAAATAGTTTTTTAATTTCGTGTGTATTTATTTTTGCTTTTAATTTTATAAAAGTTTGTCGGACAGCTCAAGAGAAGAAGAAACTGTCTCGCCAATCGCCCTTTGTTTTAGCTTTGAAAATGTACTCGTAAAGAGCCAGTGCGATTGTTAAACACAGTTATAACTTTGTTTTGAATTTGATAAAAGTGAGCTTAGATAGTCTTGTAGACAAAAATTTATCCATGACCCCACTTGCTGTATTCGTTTGTACTCAAATTCATCAATGGTTCAAATTTCGTCGATATTGATTCAGCCGTTTGGATTATGAAAGTAACACGCGAAAAAGAAACGCAGATTGGATGGCATATATCGTCCTCACGTTGATGGAGTTTCATTTTCCTTTTTTTCTTCAAAAACAGTAAAAAAAAAATTTCTGAATTTAGAGGGTTTACCCTCTCTTGACAATACACTAAGCACTTTAATGGATTTTTATGTAGCTTATGTCTGTCAGAAGGCTTCACTCTACACGTTGCTGAAAAAAATTTTAAATCGGTGTAGTAGTTCCTTCTATAGATTACCTTTTCAAAACATACAAACTTTTCCTTTTTATATATTAGTATAGATAACACTATTTTGCCATTTAATTTTGAAATGAGGATATTTTATTATTCCCTTGCACAACAATATCGCTTGTGCGCATTTAAATGTTTTACTAATTTGCCGCAATCGTTGCATGTCTGCTTTTCTTGGTTATGCCGGCGTATATGCTCTTGCAAAACATTTTTACTTCTATAGCTCTGAGAACAAATATCACATTTGAAAGGCCTTTCTCCGGAATGTTGTTCTCTGAAATGTAAATTAAGATCGCTTTTGGATGCGGTGGAAAAGGTACAACAAGAACACACAAACTGTTTCTCTGTTTTCTCGTGAACTCTTTTAATATGACCTCTAAGCTCGCTTTTTCGATTAAACTTTTTGCTGCAATGTGGACATGGAATTTTTTCATCTTCAGTTCTATGTATTTGTTTATGTGCATAAAAAGAATCGTAATCTTTACAATATTTGCCACATTCCGCACAATGTCTGGCCCATGATTTAGGGTCATATTTTTTAGGATAGTTTATTTTTTTTATATTCAGCATCTTTTTAATAAACTCTTCATCACTGGAATGTTCAGTTTCTTCCGTTTGCGTTTCTGGCTTTAATTTTGAATTGCTATCAGCAGTTGCATTCTTTGCTTCTGGGTTGCCTTCAATTGGCACAATTTTGCACAAAGTTAAAGTTGATGCATCACTATTAGATGTGCTGCAATAAAACGTGCTCGCCATTTTATAATAAGAAACAAATTGTAGGAATTTTACTTACCCCAACTCTCTATTATTTTTAGCTTCAGCCTTTAGAACCTTTATAAGACCTTTGTGGGTTCTTTTTGTATGATTAAATAACTTGCGTTTCATTATGTGTTTATAAGAACAAAATTGACATTTAAATTTATCCTCTTCGGTCGTATGCCTCGTGCGTGTGTGATAATACAAACGACAATGGTTTTTAGCAACATAATCACATGTACGACATTTAAGAGTTTTATCCTTCCGTCTATTAATCGCTGAAGATTCAACCTTCTCTTTTTCTTTTGAAACGCCATGTTTATGTTTAAGATGATAAACATAATTGTTGCGAGCCTTGTATTTTCGAGGGCACAAGTGACAACGAAGCCATTCGTCTGCAGACTCCATATTTACACTCTCGATGTGGTCGCCTATTTGAGATTCTTCAATTTTTATTTCAGAAACAATTAAAGTTTGATCAATCTCTGCCATTTGGGAATGTTCGCTATCAGTGTTATCTTCCAATCTGTCATAATCGTTAGCTGCTCTTTCGTTAGTCCAGTTAGTTTCCAATGTGATAAATGGAGAATTTTTCAATTCGTTATTATATTTGGGTACTTCAATAACTTTTACGTCTTCAGTATTGACTTCACTTTTAATTTGAAAACAACTTAAATTTTGCATATTTTCAGCCCTCAGAGAATGTCCAATACCGCCATTAATTGAATGATTTCTTGAGCAGGGAATAAATAAATATTATTGTAAAATTTCATAAAACGTTTTGTAAATTTATTTCAGTTATTCTCATAGTTCATAAATTATTAATTGTACGTTATGGGTAGATCATGTCAAGATGCATTACATTAAAACTCTTTGCGTTGTCTTGCAAACCTTCAAATTGTTAGCTCTGGGAAGTTACTCTCTATTGCGATGCGAAAGGTAGATGCGATAAGAATATAATTTGGTATTCTGTGCTGTTTGCGCAAACTTTTTCGCGAAAAAGTTGAAAAAATAAGTAACACTGGTACACTGGTATCACAAAATAAACAATAGTGAAGAATGATAACATAAAATGTGCGAAAGGGAAAATTAAATGTGAAAAGAAAATACAAAAACGCAATACAGGGTACCAATTCATCGATTTTTCTTTCGCCTCGCAATAGAGAGTAACCCACCTTGATAAATAATAAAATGTTTTTAAAAATTACTAAAAATTTGCAATGGGAAGTGTTCGAGAGAGTGAAGAAAAAAATTATTCAAGTTTGATAAACGGAATATCATTTTTACAGGTATTTCTAAAACACGTGTGCACAACAAATTAGTTTTTTATCCGTTTTAAAGCTATAAAATTTATAAAATGATTTTGTAAATTATTATCAAAACATTTTGTTTTATTCTCTTTATCTTAGAAGACAATTCAATATAAAAGTGAAATGTTCGAACATTTTTTTAAAAGGTCTACAGACGGATAGGTTTTCAACTGGAAAAAGAAATACTTGAACTTTAGAAGCCACAATTCTCAATTCAAAGTTAGGAATGTTTAAAATAAATATAATATGTGCGTATATACCTATATATTTAATGATATTTTACCAAAATGAAACTTTTTCAAAGTGATCAAAGATGTACCAAAAAGTTTAGCACTTTCAGGCATAAAATTTGATATTTTATTTCAAACGTTATTTAGCTTGACGTTATTTCAAAATTTGTTCACATTGATTTTCCCAGATAAATATGAATTTAAAAATATAGTTACACTTTTATCATTTTTACAATTTATTTAGAAAAAAATTTAATCGAAATTATTTTCTTAAATTCGAATAAAATTAGTTAATGTTTATCAGCAAAGTAAGTCATCAATATTTGCATATGTATGTATTTAATAATTTTGTTTAATATTTCACAATAGTGACCAATATCTACTGGCCAACTTTGACATCTTTAACCCACAACAAACAATTGGTGCTTTTGCAAGTCAACGTAAAAATCTTAATATGTGCTTTAACGCATACATAATTACATATACAAATGTACATTAAAGCGACTCAAGTTATATGGAAGTGAAATTCGTGCATGGTGTAACCCCCTCAAAATGAAAATTTTTATTTTTTAATGATGACATCTAAAATATTTCGGTTCTAGCTTTGATCTCTCGTCAGCTGGACCATTTTGAAAAAGGTTGTATTTTTGCATGTTTTGTTAATTTGAGCCTCAGAATTTTTATTTTATTTTTTTAATTTTTTTTTTTAATTCTTGCTAGTTTGCGTTTTGGTAAAAATGCAATGGGGTTGTGGCCTTTCTTTTTTATTTATGATACCCATATTTTATATGTTGGTAATAAAAAAAATCTTAAATTGAGAAAACATGCAAAAATAGACCCTTTTTCAACATTTTCCAGCTCACGCGAGATCAAAGCTGAAGCCGAAATATTTTAGATGTCATCTTAAAAAATTCCGAGGTTTATTTTTAAAAGGGTATATCGATAACTTTTTTTTTTGGTGAGTCGATCTAATGTACATACTTATATAATTACATACTAATACTTATGGTGTGCATGATTTTGTCTAAAGTAAGTATGTTCACAATCACTTTAAAGTTTTAAATCTTACTTATTCAAAATGTCCGTTTCACCAGTGTCTTTTAACTGATATGCTTTAGTTGTTTTGAAATGCTCTATGCAATTTTCATTAATGGCTTCAATCGTAACTTTGTCTTTTGTTTCGCCTACTGCATTCAAATTATACCAATATGTTACAGTTTTATCGTCTATCTTGTTTTCATTTGGCTGCAGTTCAGCACTCTCAAAATCGTCATTGTTGGATTCAGTTTTGATTTCAGAAGTCGAAGCTGTATTCTGATGTCTTTCAACATTTTCGGAACTATTTTGTCGACTAAAATAAAAGTAAAAATTTTAATTTCCTACAAAACTAATTTTATATACACTCAAAAAAGTAAGTTGAGAGATCAATTTTAATTTAATACTTAATTTTATTAATTTTTTTAATATTCCATCTCGTGATAGAACTCAATTCAAAATACAATTTTTTTTTTTTTTAAGAAGAAAGAAAGTCTAGTGAATATATATTATCTGTTTAGGAATAATTTAACAAATTGCAATAATCAACTTTAGTTTTACAATAGCGTAGTCTTCAAAACATTGCGTGGCAAAAAAACATATATTCTATCACACCGTCTCAAAACGATATTTTTCAACGCGATAGGTTTCATATTTTTTCACTCAACTTTACTTTCAGGTTTTAATTCTCTCTCATTTCTTTACCAATACAATAAATCTTTAAAAAATTCAAGAGAACTTGCTTTCAGCTTTTTCTTCAGGACAAGTGTTTAATTTACGTTGAAGAAACAGCTGATATTCATTTGAATTCTGCTGATTTTTCTTTTGTATTGTTAAGTATTCTGTAGCCATTTATTTTTATGGGAGTCGTAAAGCAGCTCTGTTCTGAAGAACAGCTCTCGCGTCATCGTAATTATTTCTTAAGTGCGGTCAGGCTTGTGTTTGTTGTTCGACTTCGAGAGTTTTGCGTCTCTCTCGCACTGGTTAACGGTTTGCCTCAACTAACTGTATTGGTTTACAGTTTTTTTTAGAGGTTATTCATTGTCAATCACGTGGAAACTTCCTATGTGAAGGCATAGGTCGTTATAGAGGGTGTTTTTTTAAGCTAGATAGAACTTTAAATTGTAAAAAGTAACACAAAAAATTAAATTTTGATGAAACATTTTTTTTATTTGTTTCAGTATACTCTGACAAATCATCATGAATAGACTCACGCTTGAACAACGCTACGAAATTATCCAAATTTACTTTGAAAATCAGTCGTCGATTCGCGCAACTTTTATCGCAAAATTGTGTTCAGCGATGAGGCGCATTTTTGGCTTAACGGGTTTGTTAATAAGCAAAATTGCCGCATATGGAGTGAGACCAATCCACAAGAGACCCTACAGACTCCATTACATCCAGAAAAATGCACTGTTTGGTGCGGTTTTCATGCTGGTGGCATCATCGGACCTTATTTCTTCAAAAATGAGGCCGGAGCTCGCGTTACGGTCAATGGAGATCGTTACCGCACCATGATCAATGATTTTTTGTTTGAAAATATGGTTGACATTGATCCGGAGGAGATGTGGTTTCAACAGGATGGCGCTACGTGCCATACGGCGAACGCAACCATCGACTTACTGAAATCAAAATTTGGCGATAAGTTGATTTCGAGAAATGGCCTCCAAGGTCGTGCGATTTGACACCTCTCGATTATTTCCTGTGGGGCTACGTGAAGTCACTGGTTTATGCTGATAAACCAGCAACAATTGACGCCTTGGAGGCCAGCATTGTTCGTGTTGTTCGTGACATACGGCCAGCAGTGCTCGAAAAAGTGGCCCAAAATTGGACGTCCAGAATGCGCTTCGTCAAGAACAGCCGCGGTGCCCATATGCCCGAAATCATTTTCAAATGTTAATGTCACGTATTGATCTTTCGAATAAAAAAAAATTTTGATTACAATTTAATTTTTTGTGTTATTTTTTACAATTTCAAGTTCTATTTGGCTTAAAAAAACACCCTATAGTTAGTCGCAGCGACGCTATAAAAGTACTGTTAATACCATCTTGGGCAATATGGTCTTTGTAACCTCGCCCATGATGTGCATCCTATACTTTGCAACTGTATAGTTACTAAATAAATAATATTTTTATGGTGTTGGTTTGTTTCTCTTAGAGTAAGATCAGGCAGGGCAATTTTAATGAACTTGCTTTTTTGTTCACATACAAAAACTTTTGTTTTCTCTAGCTTTTAGTTCCTACAATTTACATTGTATATGCACATATACATAAAGAAGGCTCTCCGAAGGCTTCTATAAAGTCAAGGATTGCCCAACTAAAATTGTTGTGTCTGACCTGGCCCTTACCGATGCCATAGATTATGCGATTGTCGCTATAACACGTTGACTTGCCGAGCGTTGTGTTTTGAGCACAGAGAACAAGTTTTGAGCATAATCTTCGTAACATAAATTCACAACTTCATTTCTTGGAAAATTTTGTTGAGGAAAGATGACCGCAGATGAAACAATGGTGTATAAAAAATAATAGCAAAACGTACTTCAGATTGATATACTTTGACTTTTGAAAATAGAATGTGCATGTAGCAAAAAAAATTATCGATACATATTTTTTATAGAAAAGTTATCGATAACGTTTAAGCACACAAACTTGATTTGTAATACATATAATTTTTTATATAAAATAAAGTGAAGTTACAAAATATGCAAAATGAAAATTTCCGATATCGGTCCATATATACCTGAGACCGATTTTTTATGAAAATGTCGCGTAAGCGAACTTAAAAATTTTTTTTTTCCTAAAAGCAGTTCTGGTTATAAAAAAGGTTACTTGAATATAGAAAATGAAAATTGTTGAAATTGTCCCCGATATCGGTGCATATATGTACATAAATCCGAGCATATTTATTTCAAAATTGTAATATATACTATATATTTACGTGACTATCGTGAAGGTTATTTTATATTCGGCTCAGCCGAATATACTCTCTTGTTCTTTCTTAATTTTTATAGCAGACTGAATTTCATTTCATCAATAGTTGTTTTCATTATTTTTTTTTTTTGTTTTTTTTTTTGTGTCGTGATATATTTAAAAGAAATACATGTTTGCAATATTAAGAAGAAAAATATTATGCTCACCTTTCACAAAGTTCGCTTTCGTAACCCTTTTGATGTGAATATTCGTTATATTCAGTCTCATTCTCCAATTTTACCTCCCTTAATAAAAGGTTTGTACTACAAGTTTCAAATTCATTCATCATTGTGTTGTGCGTACTATAACTTTCTCCTTCATTGTCAATCTTTTTACTTATATATGAACTTTGTGACACAATGACTGGCTTTTCTGAGGTATTTGGCAATTGTTTATCAATAATGCTCATGAGCATTTTGTTACTAAATTGAGCTTGTCGGATAAAATCGTGAGCCTTCCTTAGGTCTTTGCAACATAGAGCACAAATATTTTGTGGCATATGATGTTCATATTCGGCAGTACTCTTAGTAATTGAAAATTGAAAACAATTATTATTTATAAAAATATGAATTTGCATTCGTTTCAAGCTTAATGCTAGTCTTTACATAAAACTTTCATATAGCGTCGAAATGTGTGAAATAAATATACGAGTATTTATATCGCACGCATGCGAAATACTGAACGAAAATATAATAAACTGAACAAAAATTTAAGCAAAACTGTAATAAATATATAAATGTTTGCATATACCATCAGATCAAATTTCCAAAAATGCTATTATTGCAATATTAAATTTAATATGTTTAGCAAAGGGTAGCGGTCATTTGCAACCACATATGATAATTAAAAACAATTAAATAAATATGAATTTAGCAATAAAAAGAAATACCGAAAAGTTTTCTGTATTAAGTAAACCAAACAATGTGTAGTTTCTGCAATGGAGAAGTAGAGAGTTGATTGCCAAACTAACTATTAACTTTCTGTAAATCAGTTTCATTTTACACAAAGGTAAAAATTAGTGCAATTAAAATAATTTTGTCAATCACAACAGAAGACGATCAAATAAGCAGATTTTTGATTTCCATCAAGTACCTGCAATTGGCAATGATTCGGGTTTTCGATATTTGTTCTTATTAGACTTCTGCCGTCCATGAATGAATTTCTTCAACTGAATGATTCTTTCAAGTGAAAGAATAAAATATTTTTGTATTCGTTCTTCATTTCATTCATCATTCTCTTTCCTTTAATGTTTTTTCATTCGTACATTCATAGAACGCGAACATCCAAAACCAATTGCAGGAATTCTTTATACATTTCATTTTATACTTTTTAATTAAAGTAAGTCAGTTTTAAAAACTAATATCAAGAACATTTTTCTATGTTTTGCATTTAAACAAACTGTGAAACCAACAAATAATGCCTATGGTGACTGTATCGATAAGAGTTTAAGAGCGCTTGGAAGTTGACTTCATGTACGGCGAATTCTAATATTAAATATTTATTAAAAACAAGATACCCCCAAAAACAAGATACGTCAATTTGAACATTACGTGTAAAATTAATGAATGAAAATGCATTCACTAGATTTTCACCACTCTCTATTTACATATACTATATGTTCATATCGCTGGTATCAGGAATCTGAGCTTTTCGCGATTCTAATACCTTTCACACAAATACACGTCGTCGCAAAGATACAGTGGAATGGAGTCAGTTCATTAATATAGATTCCAATATGCTTTTGCTTCATCTTTAAAGTTGAAATCATGCTAGTCAGGTATTTTACATGAGACCAACAATACGTATGTATATTTCAGAAATTAGTGTAATTTTTCCTACAAAAAAATCTGTGAACCAATTTGAAATCTCACATACCTAAAGAACTATTCGAAACCCGGGTGGGTCAATTTATTTGGTAGACATTCTCACCAATTTTAAAAAGTTAAAAAAAAGATGTCGAAATTGAGATAGCTTAAACAGCACTGTTACTGTTTATTTAATTTGTATAAATTTATATTGTATTTATATTTATATTTAATTGTATTTATATTTAATTTGTATAAATTATTATTTAATTTGTATAAAAAGCGCCGTTTATGAGTGGTTTCTATACAAATTTTCTAGACGTCGCTTGACTACGTTCTGTGAACAGCACATAAATAAAAAGTAGAACATTAAATAAAAATAATCCGAAACAAAAAGCGTCATCTGATGTGCACATGCATGTATTTTACCAGAAAAAAAAAATTAGCCGGTATGTTTTTATCGTTAGATATGGCTGTGTTTACCTCTAGCCTCGCACATTCCTGTAGAAGTTTACCGTAGGTTGCCTTGCGGTTATATCCACCGACCATGATTGCTAACTGATACATTTTTGAGCTTTTTTTAAGACATGCTCTGCATTTTTCCAAAAAATTTTCATCCATTTTACCACAAATGTACACAAGTTACTTCGTAATGCCTATATAATATGCATACATATGTTTGGAGCACGATGAATTCGCCTTGGGCATGGAGTGTTTTTTGTTTTGCTTTTCACTCACAATAGATTGATAACGTTTATTTTGACCTAGTTGGCATATGGTAAGGTAAGCGCAACGTAACGTACGCTAACGTGTGGACGATTGTTGGCTTAAAAACGTGACGTAAAACTTTTGGAAACAGTCATGAGTTGTGTGTAACAGTGGTGGACATTTTAAAGTTATTTTCCGTAGATGCTAATATAAAAAAGTTCTAAAATGGGTCTAGTACTACAATAATTTGTATGTCTGTGCATATATAAATAATAACGTACTTGTTATACTTTATGTTATATTAATCAATGTAATATTAATGAATTAAGAAATTCTTGCAGAATCTATTTATTCAAAAGCTACCAATTCAAATGCTACCAATTTTGCTTAAATAACTTTACAGAAAACTAACTCGGAAACTATGCGTTTCTCACTTAAAATGTTCTTATTTTTCAATTTAGGGAATGTGCGTAAACTAGACTTGTTCCTAAATTTGAAATAAATATTTTTTTAATCCATTTTTTTTTTTAATTACCCAAAATATAGAAGAAAATCATATACACTACATATCGCTCCTTTATTGCAATATAGTCATATCTCCAAAAATGTGCTTTTCGAGTTAACAATGCAGAATTGTTAACAGTACTACCTTTTATATTGTGCCGAAAATTTATTCAAATTACTTTTAAACTGTATCCTTTACGAGATATTTTCTAAAAACTTTTTCTAAGACTTGTATGGAAACGAAAAATTTGAAATGTGTTTTTCTCGAAACAAGCTTTTTTGCGTTATGACTATGTTGCAATAAAGGAGCGATATGTGTATACTTTGTGTATATGTGTATACTTTGCATGCAATCCGCAATATCGGTTTTAAAGGCAATTATTGTATTTTTTACGTCGACATCATGTGACTACGATGACAACTGCTGGAATACTGGGATTAATTTGCCAGAGCAATAACACAACTATGCGAATTCCATACGTTTGTATGAACTTTGTTTTTCTACCAAAATTTTGACAAAAAATAACAAACCATCGATTGCGGTATTAATTCCAGTTTTTGTAAACTCTCCGATTTGAAAAATAAAAATACGTATCATTGATCTCATGTAGAAAGGCCCTGCCTCACATTTTTCTTAAAATGTAGTTCTTTATTGATATAATGTACATATGCATGCATGTATATAGTTGTTGTTGTTTTTACTGTAAAGCTGTAATTAATTACCTAGGGCCTTTCTACATGAGACCAACATATTTACATAATTATTATTGAACATAAATTTCAATACATAATTTTTTAATTGACATGCCCATTTTTTAAACAATGATTGTTTAATGACGTTCTTAACGAAAAGGCTTCGCCACATGTTTTACAAGCGAATGGAGTTAGCCCTGTGTGTATGTGCATGTGAGTACGTAAAACATTAGGATACTTAAACGTCTTTCCACATTCATTGCATTTATACGGTCTTAATTCGGAGTGAACCCGCATATGAAGTTTTAATTTATCAACACGTTTAAATGCTTTGCCACACTCAGTACATTGGTATGGTTTCTCATCGCTATGTATGACTTGATGCAATTGCAAATCTTTCAAGCGTTTAAACGTCTTATGGCATATTTCACATGAAAATGGCCTTTCTCCGCTATGTGTTAGAGCATGGCTTTGTAAACCACTTTTGGAATTAAATGACTGTCCACAATAGGTACAAAGAAAAAGTTCTTTTTCCTTTGGCTTTGTGCTTTTTAATATTTTTGTCTCTCTTGATTTATTTAGATGTGTTCTTTTCATGTGCTTGCGAAGGCTGTCTTTCCGTACGTACGAGCGTGGGCATATACTGCATGGATACTTTTTAATCGAGTCGTTTAGAGCCGGCTTAAAGTACTCATTTACTTTGTCGTGACCATGTACTAAGCCCAAGTGAACTTTCACAGCTGAAATTCTACTCGCTTTGTAGCTACATAAAGGACAATGTCGTTTATTTTCTTCAGGCATGTGTATATAGTGTTTGTGAATTTTTAAAGACTTTTCATTTTTGTACACCTTTTGACAAATATCACAGCGTCTCGCAACCGATTCAATATTTAAATCAAAGTCAAAGTCTTTTATAGATTCTGGCTCATCAGTGTCTTCTTCATCAGATGATTGATCGTCATTATTAAAAGACTGTAAGAAATTTCTATAAATTGTAAAAATTTATATGAAAAATTAAGATAAATATTATTAATTTTTATACTTTACATATTTTCTTGAGACTTTTCATGGTTTAACACTGATGTGAATATATCACATTTGTCCTTTTCCTCCTTTATATTGCTATTATATTCTACATCTAAAGGTTCAACTTTTAAATGTTCCACAATAGAGTATTCCGCTATTTCTATCAACGATTCTTGCAAATGGTCTAAATTTTTTATATCATCTGGAATAGTGGATTCATCTGTTAGTTTTAAATATTGTCGAGAAACATTACAGGCTTGTTGTATGAATTTATAAGAACTTTTTAGTTTATCTTCACATATTAGACAAATTTGTTGGGGCAATTTATTTTCGATTTCACTTGTAATCTGTCGAAATAAAGTTTTTATATATAATAGTTATTTGTCTCAAGTTCAAACTTTAAACTGTTAAATTAAAGCTTACACAAGAATTGGTCATTTCATATAAGATATCTTTATAAGTTTTGCTCATTCCTGGGATAAAGTCAGTACAGCTATCAATTTGTATGAAATTATTTGATGGGGTTGTACAGCAACGACATTTTATGCTTGATTTATCGTCTTCCAATTCATTCGAAGGTCTATTTAAACCAAAATCCTGTGTACTATCGTTATTAAAATTTGTTATTTTTTATTTATGTATATATAAGTACATATGCAGTTATGTGATTACTTTTTATTTGGTTGGATGTTGGGCAAAGCAATTGGATTTAATGAAGTTTTATTGTGGCTTTTTATTACATCCGACGAAGCAAAATGGTCCTCACATATCCCGTCGTCTACTTTCAAATCAATGCCGCAAATCTTGCTCCATTTTTTTCTATTTTCTTCATCTTTTGGTATCTTGAAAAGTGTCACATTGTCAGCTTTTGTTTTTTTGTGGCACAGGCGACAGGTATTCATTTTCTCTTAGGAAAGAAATAAAAATTTCAAATTATGTATAAATGTGTGTGTAGTTAAAAAGAAAATGACTAACGGAAATCTAAAGTGCATTTATCGCAAGGTTGACAAGCGTTAGAAAAGTTTTAACTTGTTACGATGCAAGCCCCGATGCATGAAAGGTGTACTTTGTGAGATAGGTCTGAGGCGAAAAGGGTTATGGCGAATGTGCGCTACCTACTTTTATCAGCTGTTTTCTAAAGTTTACGAATTTGTATAATTTTTCCGTTCGAGTACTTTTAAGAGTAAATACACACGAGAGATTTTTAAGAGTAATTACAATTTGCTAAACAGGAAGTTGTTTTTAACTAAAAAATGAACGTAATTGGAATTTTAAATAGTTGTCCTAACAAAGTTTTTTTTTTTTTTTTGTTCAAAGGGTTAGCTGTGATTTGCTTTTATAATGAATGTAGAAGTTGGTTAAAGATACATGTTATACCTTAACTTAAGGCATTTTTGTATTTTACAATATACATATAATTAAAAACTCGCTTTTATATTTTCTGCCTCCGATACATCACATTTTGGATTCATGTTTTTTTTTAACTTTTAATCATTATTGTGCCCGATAGTTCAGGACACGTAAATACATATTTGAGGTAGATTTAAAAAAAAAAAAAAACTACAGCTAGCATTGTTCCCAAAAATTTTCAGCAATCTTCCTTCTGCCATCATATAAAAAGAACTTTTCAAAGAAATCATTTAACATTTATATTGAGAAAAGACGTGGCACAATACCTGTAAAGTACTGTTTAAACAAATTATATTTTATCTAATCTGGGTAACATCTATTCTTCCTTACTGCATATACATACATATGTACATACATTCAGTCCTGTTCAATTGGTCTATCCACTATTCAAGTAATTAACCTCAGTGGGAAAATAAAGCACTCGATTTTTTTATTCTCTTCGAGTTATCAAGATATGTATGTTGTAATATTCTTACGCATTTATAGCTAGTTAGGATCCAGATTTAAATACATACACCTGTGTGTATTATTTCTTCACTTAAAAAATTAAATCACTTCAAAGCAAAAATTTGTTGATTTCTTTTGTTTGCCTTTAAAATTTGGTAAACATAAGGTTTGAAGTTGCCAGACTAAATGCAGATAGTATTCCCAATTTTAATACAATTTAGGCGATAATTCATAACTCATAGCACTGAATTTACAGCACAAAGATTAAAAGGGTAAAATTGTCCTACTGTATCACAGAATACAACTGTATACCGCTTTCCACATAAGTACACTTACCGCTTGTTTTTTTTTATTAAGAGCGTTGCATAAATATGTAAGGTACACATATGAAATACAAACTTTAATTTTTTTCTATATAGGTATATTACTTTTGATTTTATTAATCTGAAAATGTCAAGTATCTTGGCACTAAATTAAATCATAATCTTCTTTTTGCCTTGAAGGCAAAGATTTCTTCCGGAAATGGTATTCTTTATAAAACAAACAAATTGCCTACTAGAACGAAACTGTTACTGTATCAGTCCTTAGTTCACTCGCATCTTACATACCTTCCAATAATTTATGTATCCAAATCAAGTACCATATTATAGATGTTACAATCGGCTCAGAATAACGCTTTGATTTTCAACAGTAAGCCTTTTCCAAAACTATGCCAAATCAAGAATCTTTCCGTTTTAAATACCAACTGCTTCTATATGTTCTCAAAAGTATAAATAGAATCGGTTTGCATTCTGTTTTATTTCAACGGAACATATCAACATCCAGGATGAATACTAGACAGTCAAGAGACCTGAACATTGTTCGGTGTCGACTTGAGCTTACTAAGCAACGCATTAAATTAAGCGGTCCATGTAAATATAACATATTCCGGTGTTATTAACCTTTAAAAATAAATTAAAAGATTATTTGCTTGAAAATGTAAGTTTACTTCTTGCATATGCGAATTAATCAATTCTTTTTTGTGTTCAGTTTCTGAGTAATTTTTGTGAAATTTTTTATAACGCATTGTTAGTTGCCTTTAAGCCTCTATAAAGCCATTTGGAGCTGAGCCATAAAAATATTACTGTGAAATTACAATAATATAGAAATAAATACACTTATAAAAAAAAAACTAATATATGCATACAATAATAAA
Source organism: Thecocarcelia acutangulata (assembly GCA_914767995.1). Lineage (NCBI taxonomy): Eukaryota > Metazoa > Arthropoda > Insecta > Diptera > Tachinidae > Thecocarcelia > Thecocarcelia acutangulata. The sequence goes on along the minus strand of OU612094.1, from coordinate 27,882,934 downwards.
ATATGCATACATATGTATATAACGCTCAAATCTGCACCTTGTAATATATTTTAAGTAGGCCAAAGAATGGCTTTTATATTACTTTGAATAAATAAATAAAAAATTGTTTTATTAATTTTTAGACATACAGATGCGTGCAGAAAAAATATGTTTTTAATATTATATAATTTTGTTTGAGCTTAAGGTCTTTTGGTTTTTTTAAATTTCTCTATTGTATTATCTGGCAATATTTCGCTCTCCTTCGGATAGCTTCTTCAGGCCAAATTAAAAAAAAAAACCAAACGAGACCTTAAGCTCAAAAAAAATATATAATATTAAAAAGAAAAAAGAGAATCGAAATTAAGAAATAATAAGCAGAAAAAATATGTTATGTTCCTTATTTCGCAAAGCAAAAATAAAAAGTGAAATCAAATTTGATTTTACTTTAAAAATTTCTATACGAAAAAATGCTGTAAAAAATACCAATACAAATTTTTGTCGGTGATTGTTCCTTGATTTCTATTTACTGTTTCATTACATAATATGTATTTTGTTTGTATATTTTTTAAAAAAGTAAGAATCTTATTATATATGACCGTTTTTTAGACAATGAGCATTAAATGATGACCGCAGGGAAAATGTTTCGCCACAAGTTTTACATTGAAATGGATTCTGTCCAGTATGTATTAGCATATGTGTGCTTAAAACATTGGGATACTTAAATGTTTTTTCGCATTGCTTACATTTGTAAGGTCTTAGTTCTGAATGAACTCTCATATGTATCTTTAATTTGTCTGAACGTTTAAATGCTTTTCCACATTGCAAACACTGATGTGGCTTTGCATCGCTATGAATTATACGATGCATATGTAAGTCTTCTGGGCGCTTGAAAGTTTTCTGACAAATTTCGCATGGAAAAGGCCGTTCGCCAGTGTGGATAACAACATGTCTACTTAGACCATAATTTGTACGGAAAGATCCACCACAGTAAGTGCATAAGAAACGTTCCTTTTCTTTTGGTGTCTTTTCTTTTTTACGAGGCTCTTTAGGATGAGGATTCTGGTGTATTCTTTTAATGTGTTTTTGGAGGGTGTCTTTACGTCTAAAAGATTGTTGACAAATGGAGCATGGAAATTGCACACCATTATCTTCTGCAGGTTTAAAAATTTCTTTTACTTTATCGGCACCATGAACTACTCCTATATGTACTTTCAAATTTGATAAGCGACTAGATTTAAAAGAACAAAGAGGGCAGGGACGTTTTTTTTCTTCTGGCATGTGTGTGTAGTGTTTATGCGTTCTCAAGGCTACTTTATCTTTATAAATCTTGTGGCAAATATCACAAGATATGGCAATAGGAGCTTTCGATAAGTCTTTATCAAAATCATCTTCTGATATAGGATCTTCTGCATATTCCTCGTCTTCTGAATCAGTGGGCAAAGCGTCAAAATGCTCTCTTAAAAAATATATTTTTTTATTGAAAGTTACGTACAAACTTAGTAACACTTACCTTTCTTCTTCATAAGTTGGATCTATAGTGACATCTCTACTTAAATGTGTGTGAGTTATACTGACAGCTAGATCTGTATGGACATTTTCACTGTTGTTATTATCAACATTATCTATACTTTCTTGTTTCACTTCACAACTTTGGGTAGGAGGCTCAATTGGTATAGATTCTTCACTTGCATTATTCTCTGTCCAGGGTTCACTTTTAATTTTAACACCTTCCAAAGGACTTGAAGTAGAAGAAACTAAACTTTCCTTTGTTGTAAGCACACTTTTCTCCACAGCTATCATGTCAATTGGCACCTCCAAGAGCGGCTCTGGTATGTCTTCAAAATGCTTAACTTCATCTTCCTCGCCTACATCGCCAAAACTCTTTAAATATTGTTCAAAGACTTGCCGTGCTTGAACGACAAATTTGAAGCAATTGTTTAACTGCGTTGAACATTTTTGGCAAACCTTCTGTGTCAGAAGTTTCTCTTGATTATAAGTTACCTAAAAATGGGTGTATTTATTTATATATTCTCTATGAAACTAAAAATGTTAAAAGAAATAATAAATACTTTAATATTGGTTATTTCATATAATACATCCTTGTAGGTTTTCTTTGTACCACAGTTCTTATTGGTTGAGTCTAATTCAAAGAATTTGGAAGAAGGATTTGTGCAGCAGCGGCATTTCTGAGCCATTTTTGCATTTAATGATTTTGTAGGACTCATTTCATAATAGATGCAGATATTCGTTTAACGGTACTTATAATTTTAATTTGTTTGTTAAATTTGTAAATAAATTTTTAATAATCAAATATTACAAGGAGAATGTAAACAAAAAATTTGTTGTCTTGTGTGATACCTGATCTTTTAGTTTATCGTGTACAAATCTGGTAATGCTGACATATATAGATAAGGTTGCCAAGGTAAATTTTTAATATATTATTGCTGGTTTTTTATATATTCATTCGTGTTTAAAAATTCGCAAACACAATTTGTACGTAAAATATTTACATACATATATTCTTTTTGTTGTTAATTGTATATGTGTATGTATACGTTTGGACTCAATATAATTTTTTCCTTTTTAAATTAGGAAGGAAATCACTTACAGAAACAGCTAATTCATGCTACTGGCAAGGTATTGACTGCATGCGTTGCTATTTTCTCGCTTTCAACATGATTGTTATGATGTCAGTTATAGAAAATTAAATTATATTTCAGTTTCAAAGCTTGCATTTTCTTATTGCAAGAAAGAAATTGTGAAGCGAAGCTAAAATATTTATATTAGCTTATAAATTTGCAATCACAAATTGTTTTACTATATTTTACCCCATTGAAGTATATATTTTATTTAAAAGCAATTTTACTACGATTTTGGCGATTTTTCCCCAAATGCTAACATTTTTAACTAGATTTATCTGGCAAACTGGCACAAAGTAAATTAAAGTCGCCTAAAATCATACTCTTGATTTGACAGCGGTTTACTCATTGGGCATCACTAAATATTTAATCTACTACAAATTTTTTCGTTCTGTAACAAAATGTTTTCTTTGTTTTTCTCAAGTTTTTGTTCCGAAGCAAAAGTTGGTTGACATCTTTTTGTTAAATAATACATTCAAACCCGTTGTTTAATTTTTTAACTTCCTAAAAATATATTAAAATAAAAAAAAAACAACCTGAGAGAAAAAGAAATAATTTTTAAATATGTCTAAAATAGAAGATAATGAAAATTCAATGGAGCCTGACATGACTTTTACAAAAGAACTAAGGGCGGCTACAAAAGAAGTGCATAAATTAAGTGACGTATTAGTAAATGCAAAATTTGCATTTGGTACGTAAGGAAATAAAAATGAATGCTTTTTTAAAATAACTGTGTTTAAAATATTTTCAAAAAACTTTTAGCTTTGTCCGATGACTCCGTCTGGTTTGATGGCTTATTAAGTTTCTACGAAATTTACAAATTTTTAGAGACTCATCTTTCTGAAGATTTATTACCAAAGGAACTTCATCGCACGAAAGCATTTGAGAAGGATTTTGATTACTTTTTTGGAGTAAATTGGAGAGAAAATTACGAAATCCGCCCAGCTGTTAGAAAGTATTTGGACCATTTAGAGCAAGTCAACAAAACTAATAAACTATTATTGTTTGCATATGCGTACCAAATGTACATGGCTCTTATGTCAGGGGGACAGTTGTTACAAAAAAAACGCATGGTTGCCCGCAAATTATGGCCCGGCTGGAAAAGTAGTTCAGTTGACGATGAAATGGAACAGAAATCTGAAGGAGATGCTGACGATTTAATCAATCGTCCTATGCCAGCGCAGGTTACCATTTGTCCGGATGGCTGCGCTGCTACATATTTTCCTGAAAAGATTTCTATTTTAAAAGCAAAATTAAGAACAGTTTTAAACAACAATTATGGACAATTTGATGAGCAACTGAAAGCCGATTTTATAGAAGAAAGTAAAAATGTATTTCTTTTCAATAGTGATGTTGTACGTTCGATTAAAGGTGTAAACCGCGCAAATTTACGCAAATTAGCAATTGTAATTTTTTTCGTTTTTGGAGTTTACTTCGCCTTTAAATTGGCGAAACGTTAATTTATAATAAATATATATGAGTATGTAAACAATTTTAGCATATCAGTCATTTAGTGAAAAGTCTATAACACAAAACAAACCGTGGTTTTAAGAAATCCACAATTTGAGTTCTAAATTCTCTTACAGTTTTTGGAAAAACTTTTTAAATTTCCCACAGATAAATCAGTAAACTTTGTACGTCCAACAGTTCGTAATTTTTAGCTAAGAACATGCTACTGTAGGTGGCCGAAACGTGAGTTACTTAATAAGCATATGTTGCCAGCAGAAAATGTGTTTGGAAACTTCTTCAGGTATGTTTATTTTTAAATAATGAAATAAAAGTGGGATGAATAATATTTTAATCGTTTTGGTAATATTTTAAACCTAGTAAACAACCACTTATCTTCAGCTTTGAGCTTTCTATCACACCTTCTGAAAACAATATTTTTCTGAAAGATCGTTCTCCATCAGGGACATTATAAAAACAAAAATGTTTATGTTTACGAGTATGTTTCAAAAAATGTATAAGTATTAAACAAGAATATGAATTATGTCGATTGCTATAAAATTGTTATTTACAAATCAGTAATATTGCGAAATTTCCAAACGAATCTGTTCTCGAATTTCTTAGTAATTTATACCTGAGTTTTTATATAATGCATTTGAAATATAAAGTGATTACCTTCAATTACGCATTCTTATGCTTTTATATAAAACTATCAAGAATATATTCTATTTATCATATTCTATTCCTACTTATAAGAAAATGTTATTAAATTCGTTTAGCTCTTAACTATTTAATATTCGTAATAATAAATAAATTTCGTTCTTTTTGTATTAACTATGGTATTTGCGGTTGGGGAGCTACTTGTAAATTTATCTTTTAAAATATTGCTTTGAATTAATTGATTGGTGTGTTAAGATGGTAATTATAGTTGTGTTCCACGTGAATAACGAAACAGTGTAATCTAGTCCAAAGTAGTCTGAAAGCGTTCCACGTAACAACTTTTGTGCAAATTTTGAGAGAAAATGAGAGAGTAATATTTTTCATTTCCTGTACTTTTTCTTTAGGTAACTTCGGACTAGAATTTAATAATCAGCTGTTTTATGTTTACATACATATGAAACTAAAAATGTAATCAGAAAATTTGCAAATTGGAAAAAAGTTTTCGTTTAAAATTAGTTAAAAGAAAAATGAAAGGTTTCCCAAAACTAAAAATAACGTTGTCAAGTTTTAAATAGAACATGCAATTGTTATTTGGCTTTTAATTTTATAAATATGATTATAAAAATCTATTGAAAATTTTACATTGCTTTTAATTTTACAGCTGTTGCCAATAATACAAATCTTTTGTTTATATGATGTTATGCGTTTTAAGCGTCTAAAATCACTAACATATACCATGATCTAAAAAGTAAGCAACACTACTTACTATTGCAAGATGTACAATTGTGGTTTTTTGCGTTGCAGCAGTTTTGGGCAAAATTTGCAAATTTAGAGAGTAATTTGCTTTTTTTACGCTCATTAGTCCGAACTAGTCCGAGATCTCCGTGGAACACACCATATATTTCAAATACATACAACATAAAACAGCTGATTATTCAATTCTAGTCCGAGCTTACCCAAAGAAAAAGTTCAGGCTAATTTGTACAGGAAATGAAAAAAATTACTTTCTCATTTTCACCAGTAAAAAATTATAAATAGCTTGTCTTCTATGTTTCCCAGCTATCTATATGTCGACATTTCATAGGAACTACCCTAATCATCAGTAGACTTTGGAAATTTTTGAAAGATATTCTCAAACATTCAACTTTATATCCCAACAATCCAAATAAATTGCTGAGAATTTAAAAAGAAAAATGCTCTAATAATATCCGTCAAAACACAAAAAACAAGCTTTTCTATTTATAAACGTCTCTAACATTTCTTTACACCTTTCAAACAAATGAACAACCGTTGGTTGCTACGATTTGCTTTTTGAAAGTATCGAAAAGCAGAGAACAAAAATTCAAACAATTAAGTTTTTTATTCGCTATTTAAGCTTCTAACATTTATACCAGTAGTTTCTATGAAATGTCGACATATAGATAGCTGGGAAACATAGAAGACAAGCTATTTATAATTTTTTACTGGTATAAATGTTAGAAGCTTAAATAGCGAATAAAAAACTTAATTCTTTCTCATTTTCTCTCAAAATTGCACCAAAATTGTTACATGGAACGCTTTTGGACTAGTTCGGACTGTTCCGTTATTCATGTGGAACCAACCTAATGGTCGTTTCTATATTTTATAAATTATAGCGTTTTAAAAAAATTTTATTTTATAATTATAGCGTTGAAAAAAATCACTATATAAAAATTACAAATAAGAATAGTCGGTAAATTAAATTTAAATTTATTGAGCCATTGAACATATAATGTCATGCAAATCACAATACAGTGAAAACACGAAAACTTAGGACTATAATGTATTATCTTAATAACAATATAATTATCGGTAAATTAGCAAGAAAGCACCTAAAGATTAATTAATTACTAATTACCGTAAAACATGAGTAACATTTGTTTTGAAACTAACTACAGAAAGCACAGTTCATACTCTTGGTTTTGCAAAGCGTTGACGACGCGCTATTTGGGTTTGTCCCATATATTTTGTATGTGCAATAGGCTTTTTGACACATAAATTACGCTTTACGCGCTAATTTAGATTGAACCGCTACTTTGAATTTTTGTTTATAAAAATATTTTAGACGTGGCAACACTGATTACTTTGAATTCAAAGCGAATTCGCATTGTTTTTCAGTCGAAGAAAGATTAACATCTTGTCACGGATTTGTTTTGTAGAAAAGTTCTGCAATTAAGAAAGTAATCTTTTTTTATTAAAAAAAAAATATAATACCTTAAATACATATTTATACTGGAGTTTAGACGGCTAAATACATTACCAAACGAATTCCTTATAGAAGTTGTAAATATTTTAAAATAAAATTGTTATTATTCGTTTCCCTTTTATTAAAAGAAGAATATTTCAGCATTATATATACAAAATAAAATTAATAAAACACCAAAACTGTCCAATTCATCAGCTCCTTTTTCTATTTTTCAAACATCTTTATCATCACCTGAACACCTTACCACAACAACCTTAAACTCTATAAAATATTCCACATATCTATTTGGCATTTCCTTCCATTACTGCTTTTCGGTATTTTTCACCAACCACACAGTTAATTATTCACTATTTTATTTTTACTCCAAAAGGAGTCCATTTGGTCTTGTATTTTGTTTTAAATTATTATACCCACTTCAAATAGCTCCATAAGAGTTAACGGTTTTGGGCAAGTTAATTGTAAAATAAACACAAAATGTCAGATGTTTTAAATAATTTCGATAGTAACGGTGTAGGTGGTGACGATACCCAGGACATTAACATGGCATCACCATCTCAAAGCAGCCCAATGCCTAACAATTCCACAGGAACAGCTGGTGGAGCAGCTAGTGTTTCGAATACAATATCGAATAACACAACTTCATCTTCAAGCAATTCCACTGGCGCCAATGCAAAGTCCACATCTGGTTCAGAAAGTCAACCAGTAAGAATAAAATCTATGCATATATGTATGTAAGAAGATAATTATTGAAAAGTTTAATTTGATTTCTTTTAGATTTTAACGAAAGCTCGTCTTCTGGAATTGGTACGTGAAGTAGATACAACTGCCCAACTAGATGAAGATGTTGAGGAATTGTTGCTTCAAATTGCAGACGATTTTGTTGAAGATGCTGTCAAGGCCACTTGTGCATTTGCTAAACATCGCAAGGTTTCAAAGGTCGAAGTAAGAGATGTTCAATTACATTTAGAAAGAAAATGGAATATGTGGATACCCGGTTTTGGTACTGATGAACTTAGACCTTACAAACGTGCTGCCATTACAGAAGCCCACAAACAAAGATTGGCCTTGATTCGAAAAACTATAAAAAAATATTAATTTTTTTGTATTAGCTTTTAAGACTTAATTTCATTGAAAAAATAAACATTGTATTTTTTATCATATATTTTTTTTTTACTCAGCAAATACCTAAAACCTTAATTTTTCCACGTCGCTTGTCGCATAAAATATGTGGTCTTTGAAAAGATAAATATTTTTAAAAACTGCAAGAAGCAAACATCGCTCATCTGTTACAACGTCGTACCAATTAAAAAAAAAAACTTATTTCGAGAGGGGTATTTTAATAGTTTCCAAACATGTGGTTAGAAAATAAATTCTATAGGGGACAGCTTAAAAGCGATTTAAATGAATTTTTCACAAAATAGAAATTTGCATCGTATCTCGGAAGCCCCAAATTTTTGAACTGAGATTTATGATTTTTACTAAAGCTCAAGTCATAAACCAGATTAGCTTCATTTTGTTTATTAATTTTATTGTTATAAAACCATTTATTTTAATTTTCGTATGCTATGAGGAGGTACATTTTTTTGATGCGGTCCTGAATTAAATTTTTTTCATCAACACATTTCCTTCAATAGGATTCTGCACTTTACTATGCATGGAACGATTGTAGCAGTAATTGCTTTTCACGTTCTTTCTTCTTCACTACGTCCAAACTTCTTTGACGCCAAGTGCTTTTGCGCAGTTTTATTGGTCGACTTCCTACATAACGTCCATCCATTTCCTTCATGGCTTTAATAAAATCTGCTGGCTCTCGAAAGCTCACAAACCCAAAACCTTTGCTTTTTCCAGTACGCTTGTCGCGCACAACACGAGCTCTTTGAAAAGATGGATATTTGTTAAAAGTGCGAGTAAGAACCTCATCGTTTACATCATTACCCAAATCACCACAAAATATTCGGAAATCATCGTCGGGCCAGTCAGCTAAAGAAGAATCTTCCCAAACCTGGCCTCCAGCTATACGTACAGTTTTCCTATCTTTCTTTTTCTTTTCTGTTGACTGAAATGACTGCAATGCCGATGATGCTTTCGCTGCTTTAATAGCTTCCTCAGCTATGGGATTTGGACCAGATTTTTCTGCTTTCAATTTTTTTAGTTTTTGCGTCACATCAAATTGTATAGCATTCACATCGATTGGTACAGCAACGGGTACTGATGGGACATTTACCGATTGTCGACTTTGATACAGCTTTGGGGCACTGCTCAGGACAACCGGTGTGGTCGTCACAGGAGCAGCAGTTTTAACAGCTTGTGTGGGAACAAATGTTGGCATAAACGCTGGTGGTGGTATGGGAGGCGGTTGAACGGTTACTCTTGGTGTAATGGAAGGTGCTGCTACAGTGCTTGCAGCAGTTATTGGTTGTTGCTGAAGTTTTTGCTGAACCTGGCTGTAAGTATTGGCAGCTATTATGGGCCTCACCTGATTTGGTACAAATAGATTACGATTTTGTTGTGTAGTCGCCGGTTTAGATATTTCAGCTTCAAAGCGAGACAACTCATCTTCAATGTTTTTCCTTTTTGTGCCCATTTTACGCCAAAAAAATATAAATTTATTTTTATTTACATCAATGTAATAAACGCTTTTCCGAAAAATTGTATTGTTGCCACACTTTGAAAAAGCCTACAAATTTATTGTTTTCAGTGTGACCGTGGTCTAAAAATTAGCCAGAAAATTGGGAGAAAAAGCAAATGTATAGCACAGACTCGGAAGCTATTGACACGTAACGTAGTGCACTTTTTCATTTAGACAGACGATGGGCAGACATTTTTTCAGTTCTATTTTTATCTTCCTAAACCTTTTACATATAAGAAATTAATAGACAGAAACTTTTCGTTTCTTTTTTGTTGTTGTTTTTTTAAGCACAACTAGTGTGCTTATATGAAGTTGATATTGACATGAGAATAACGATATGAAGCACATAACATAAAAAACGCGAAAAGTTAATAAGAGAAACTAAGAATTTCCACAATTTTCTAGTACAAAGTGTCGTACTACATACTCTCCCCCACCGACAATTATCGTTACAGAACCATAAAATTTCGTCTGTCTGTTCATCGTCTGTCCAAATGTAAAAGCAGACTTATTCTTTACTATTAAATAAAGAGCCAAATAAACTACACAAACTGTTTTCCAAACATACGCTTTCCGCTTGCACCCAAATCATACAAATATCCAACACGCAAATGTAATTTAATCAAACATACAAATATAAATTAATCACTTTCTTTGTTTTCAATGAGAGTAAACTGCTTGCCAAACGTTTGCTAGTTTGTACAAATATTTGAAGCATGTTTGCACAAAAATCAAAAATGTTTGATTTTTGTGCAAACATTTTAAGTGTGTGTGTGTGTAAATTTTGTCATTTCAATGACATTTTTGCAGAGTGATGTGGTACAAGAAGAAGCATACAGAGTGAATCGAGAATATATTTTTGTTTAGAATGGCATAAAAGTTTAATTTTATTGTGGAAATCAAAAACTAAAGATTTAACAACAGAATACCAAGGATGCAGACTTCAAAAATGGCATGACAAATGTCATGCGAGTGTCAAAACATGCCCGACTATTTAAAAGTATCATATTACTTGGGTCCCTAGCCCCTCAGTGGCTGACTAATTACCCACCCTCCATCTCAAGCAGGGGCCAAATCACCGCATACGATATCGAGCAAAATTATCGAAATTTTTCATTTTGGTATCACGGCATACGATATCGAATAAACTGTATTGCAATAATATAAAAAAGTTAAAGGATTTATTTTTTGTATTCCTACTTTTAGGAAACGTATGGTCTTCAATCTATTACATTTTGTTTAAATTACGATCCAATATGCATCGTTTGCCATAATTTAGATGTATCGTAATGTTATTCAATACGATAGTTAATTCGATATCGTATGCGGTGATTAGACCCCAGCAATCGTAACCAAGTGAGTACATATGTAGCACAACAATCTCCAGTACATACGTATGTAATACGGAAATACCGAGAACTCGGTTGTTTTGTTGTTAAATAATTAACAGTAAATAAGTATATTATAAATAACATATTTACCTGTTGTTATCAATTTACTGAGCTACATAAGTATATATATATGAAAATTAACTTTTTTTATTACATAATATAAATATATACATATGGCTCTATGAGCTCGGTTGTTTTGTTTACAGGTAATAAAAAAACTGTAACAGCTGCTGCTATGATAGCACCTTTTAAATATAAGAACTCGATACAAATTTTGTGAATTGTTTGTTATTGTGAATTAACAAGCATTGCAAAATACAAATTTTTTATATGCAGCAGTAAAAGAAATTTAATTTTTTATGTTTTAAAAAGCAAACATCATGAATTTCACAAATTCTGTAAATGTTTCTGTAGAGACAACTTGTGAAAGTAAAATTCAAGAGATTGGTTATGATGGTACTGAAATTTATGAACCGTATGTATTGATGCTGCTAGGTTTCCATTGCCTACAAAATCGTTGTATTTAAGTAATTTTTTCTTTTGAATGGCAAACAGGCCTCCAACACTTTCGGAGACTTTAAAAAAATGTGCAGCTAAAATAGATTTTAGTAAAACATCTTTAGAAGAGCTGAAAAAAGAAGAAAAAGCTCAAGCAGATGAAGCTGACAAAGATGCCCAATTTCAACCTAGTTTATGGCCTTGGGACTCTGTGCGAAACAAATTAAATGATGCTTTAACAGAAGTGTGTGTTCTGGCGGATGTTATATCAATAGCGAAAGATAAACGTTACCTTGTATTAGACCCAGTGCCCGACACCGATGTTGAAAAAAATAATGCTATTGTTCAAGTCTATAGTCGGAAGAAAGCGTTAAATCAAGCTGCTCAGATATTGCTGAGTGGTGCAGATCGGCTCAAAAATACACACACAGAGCAACGCAATCGCAATGTTTCAGATTTTCATATAGAACTTCTGCGCTTGAGACAAAATTGGCGGTTGAAAAAAGTATCAAATGCAATAATTGGCGATTTAAGCTACCGAACAGCAGGCTCGAAATTTGGCATGAGCGGCACTTTTGAAGTTACTAAGGCCGAAGATTTAGCCGATGAAGAACCTACAGGATCGTCTGGTACACTTGTAACGCCAGGTACAAATAATGGCTTAACAAACCCGTCGCCAAAAAATAGTTCTGCGCTTAGAGTCATTGTGCCAGCAGAACTTCAAGGTGTCGCTTATTTTAAAGTCATTACACAAAAAGACCAGGAAGATTTGTGTACAGCAACGGTGAATTTAATGGGTCATGGTCCAAATACTACCCAGCAAGGTGGTGTTTGGCAGAAAACTATTGAAGATGCCCAAAATGTACTCTTTTGTAAGGAACTCTTTAGTCAACTTGCCAGGGAAGCTATACAATTGCAAGCACCCATACCACATGTAGTGATAGGCAACCAGATTAGGGCTACACTTTTACCCGGAATTCAGTTAATAATATCTCTTTGTCATTCCACAACAGTGGATAGTAATCAACCCACACCAATTAATGATCATGATCACGATCATGTTTTAGAACATTCTTTGCATCAATTGTTGCGTGAAGTTCATCATAAGAATTCTCATCATCCATTTCCCCATCCCGCGAGTGGCCCATTGGGACCAAGCAAGAAACGTATGCTGGCCGGTCCCATGGCTGCCGATCGCCAAAGTCTTGTAGAAATGTCGAAATATCAAACAATTTTAGAGCAAATTATTGCTCAGGCACAACATATTTTTATGCGTAAGCGGACTCAATATGTGTTAGACACATTGGCCAGAGATGTTAAAGATCCTCAAATTGTTTCACATTGGAATGCAATGACTAGTCCGACTATGTCTTGTGTTAAAATAAATATTGTAACTCATGGGTAAGTAAAACATTGAAAATCAAAAAAAAATCTTAAGTTTGATTTTTTACAGTTACGATACTATCAACCGTACATCTTTAGTAATACATGTTCGGGAAAGATCCCTTAAAGCAATATGCCGTGATGGTCGCGTTATGCATCTGTCGTATGAACCCCAAGAATTACGCGACTTAGTGCTCTGTCAAATAAATTCACATCAAATTTCGTGTCTTCTGAATCTGGCACGCTGTATGGCCTGGCAAGTATTGTCGAACAGTAATCATTTAGGCATTGGTAAGGTCGAACCATTAGGTAATGCTAGCTCTTGCTTATTGGCGTCACCAAACAGTGATCGCATGATTGCCGTTCAAATACGATGTACTCAATCGCAAATGGACGTTAAAGTTTACATTGCTAAAAGCCCAAGGCAGGATTTCTTTCCTAATCCTTTGGTACCAGAAAAATTTTGGGAAAACTTGGGCGGTCATTTCAAAGAGGTAAGAGCATTTTTTTGAAAAGTGTAGGGGGAAAAAAAGATTAGCTCAGTTTATTATTCCAAACAAATGTGTTTACAAGTCCAAAACTCGTCAATCCTTTGCTGGCAGATCAAATTGAAATGTTTAAAAAGCTGTCTATTTTATACTTTAATTTATAGTCATTGACAGACTAGATTTGCATTAAAATAAGAACTTACAATTTTGTGCTTTGCGCTCTTGCTAAAAATTGCATTACACAAGGAGAAATAGAACTAATTTCATAATTCTTTATTTTCCTTAATTTTGTCTGGAGAAGAAGGCATTAAGAACAGAGAAGAGCACAATAGGGTTGGTCGATTTGGAAGCACCGAAATTGTCAATATTGTGATAACGATTTTTCCGATTGTTTTTGGCACGAGGAAAAAAGTTTCACTACGACATAACAAAGAAATTATTTTTGAAGCGTCCAAGTTTCAATCTGAATTTGAAAATAAATTTACATATTTTTTACCCGTTTTTTTCTATCTGCCATTTTCATTTATAAATAATTAAAAATTTTGTTAATAATTGTATTTCATCAAAAATATTTCAGCACTGATTACTAGGTAATATAATTATTTTGGCTTTATATTACTGAATTGATCAAGAAAATAAATAAATAAAATAAAAAAAAAAATGAATTTCTTCTTGGATGGACCAATATCTTTGCTAAACCGGCCGTAAAGTAAAGATATACATATATACTTCACTACGCGTACCGCGTTTTAAATTGTCATTTAGATATATCAACCACAAAGAAAATCAGTATAAATATTTCTTATTTTTGCAGCTAAAGATCGTTTTATTTCATTTTATATAAAAATGTCAACAGTATTTATTTTCAATATTTCGATAACAATTTGTTATCATCGTCAGGAAAATTAATATGTTATTAATAAGTTAAAAAACGATTTTAAAGATTAAAACAAGTTATGCAAAATAAATTTTTGCTGAAATTGCTTTTTGTTGAATTGTCGATTATTCAAAAATGGAATTAATTAGAAACTGTTGTAAAGTAGTCAAAACAATGGAAAGAATTTAAAACTTCATTTATTTACCAATTTTTATAATTTATTGGCTCTCCATTCGCTTACTTTGTTTTACAAAAGGATTTTTGAGAGTTATGTCCAATTCAGCTTTAACAGGTAGTGACAGAATTACAGTAAATACAACACCATACAAGTATTTTGTTCGGAGAATTTACGAAAAGTTGTGAGAGACAGCTGTGCTTATACCACTACCTTGGTTATGCCCTTATTAAAGAAATATTGAAATACTAATTTTTGGCTTTATATTGATTGAATTGTAGAAATAAATGACTATTTCACATTTTTCGTACAAAATGCCCTTAAAAGTTGATTTTAACATATTATTTTTGAATAAAGGTATAAGTTTCCACGATCAGTCATCAATGGTGTAACAGTTACAGGTTTATACTGAGAAAGTACTGGAACTGGCCTTTACTGCCAGTCTGTTATAACGTTGGAAAGTTCAAGTCAAAATGTTCACAAACACTACTCACTCTTTCCCCCTTCTCATAACCCGTTTTCCTAGTTCTGGTACAATGCACTGCATATGTAGGGGTCATCCCCTGAGTACTGGTCCAAGCTAAAACAAAAAAAAAATTGTTTTAATATGTTCATAGTTATAACGAAACTTTACTATCATATTGACTGGTTTAATATTGCTGTTTTTTTTCTTTTTCAGGTTCGTTTTGATAAAATCGAAGGCAAAAGTTTTCTCAACAAAATGGAATTTTTAATGGCGTCCTTAAACAGTAACTCTGCTTAAAGTGGCATAAATATAATGATTTTTAAACACACAAATTAAATATCTTGTACTTGGGTTTTCTTTTAAATTTTACGCATCACGAACTTGGTATATATATTTATTTGGGTAAAAGGCATTTTTATAATAAATGATAACACTGTTTCCTGCAGCTATTACTCATGCCCAAAATGTTTAAAAACTCTACATTCCGATGATTTCATTTACAATGTTGCTGCCTGCATTGCAAAAAAAAAAAAAAAAAATCTTCATCATGCGATCAACTTCATTCGTTATTGAAAACACTTCTCCTAAGAGGAAATAGGTGCTTGAGGTTGTTGTTTAGAAAAGCCATTTACTTTAAATTGTGTATTTATTCTGGAGTTGATGTCTAACCATGCTAACGCTTTTCAACTTTAATCTCATAACTGAATAATAAATTAAGATAATAAATAAAAAAGAAAGTCAGCTGAACAGAAGATCTGTTCTCACACTCTTTACCTCCAGAAACATAATTCAATAAATTTCTCAATCTCTCCACATATTTTTTTACCGTTAAAACTAACTACATATGTAACTTATTCCCCCATATTCCATATTTTTTTTAAATAAAAAAAAAATAAATAAATAATCAAGGAAATCTAATTATATTCTTTTATGTCCTCTCAATTTAAACAGACCAGATCGCTTAGGTCTAGGAAATGCTGAAGGCCTATCAAAGAATACATATTTGCTGTCGAAGGCGAATGTGTAACCGAGTGTTTTTTGACGACGATGACGCCTCTTGGAATATGGGGGAATATCTTCTCTTTAAAAATTGGAGTTGCCGCGTTCTTCACATGAGAATATTTTTAGGCAATAGTTGACATTGAGCTATAACAGACGAGAACAATTGTTCTATAGCTTGTAGACGAATGAGGGGATGAAATTGATATTTTGCCGGCATAATTTTTTACACCAGCTTTATGCCGGTACAAGCAGAACAAACCAATACAAGCCAAGCAATAAAATGTATACAAAAACACGAATACATACACAATTCTGTGTATACGTATACATGTTATGCCGGATTAATTAGTCTCGTCTGTTCTTAAAAGAACAAAAAATTGTATGGACTAATAATTGTTCTCGTCTGTTATAGCTTATTAATTTTTATCATTATTGTATTAATATTAACACTTAATAATTTAAACATTTCCGTTTCTAACATTAATTTCAATAAATTAACATACAATTTAACAAACAAACTAGCTAAAAGTTATACAGCCAGTTCGCCGATGTCGAAACGATAAGTTCATTCGCATTGTAGGCGAAAGAAAATTGATTTGTGTTTTTTCTAACTTTATGCTATGCGAACAATGTGTCGAATAATAGTGACATATGCAAACCCAAATTGATTCGAATGGGAGTGACTAGCTTTCTTTCGCATACAATTTCATTCGATATCGGCGAACACTAGAGCTGTGTCGTTCATACATTGAACGAAATGAGCCGGTCATTAAACTGACCACTTTTCGTTCAATAGTGAGCCGTGCAATTTGGATAGCTTTCGTTCAAATATCTTTCATTCTTTTTATGTCATGTTCTTTTGTTTTTGTTGTTTTGTTTAACAATAGTGGGGATTTTTTTTTATTATATTATCTGAAATAAACCAAAGATAGAATATGAAATTAATCAAAATTGATCCCACCTAAATGGTTTTTATTTAAAATTATTTTCTCTTTTTTAAAACAATAAAATTTTATCAATTTTAATTTCGCCATTTTGTTTTGTTTATTTTAAAGAGCTGTGTTGAAAAATGACCGGAAAATTGTAGTGTCGGCACCGTGCCTTTCGTTCAAAGTGACCGATTGAACGATATGAATGAACGGATCAGTCTTTTGTAATTGAACGAAAGTGACCGGTCACTGAAATGAACGACCCGGCACAGCTCTAGCGAACACGCTGTAACTTTTTGCCCTCAAGCTTTCATATATTTTGATATTACATTTTAAACTTGGCAGCACCGACAAGTCTGCACCCCTTTCTGTTCTCTTCTCCCCGTTCGCCAACAAACTCAAGACTTGACGAGTCAAACTTAATGTGTGTAAACTGGCACAAATATATACATACATACAGTCGTAAAGCAGCTCTGGGCTGAAGAACAGCTCTCGCGTCATCGTAATTATTTCTTAAGTGCGGTCAGGCTTGTGTTTGTTGTTCGAGAGTTTGTCTTCGAGAGTTTTGCGTCTCGCTCGCACTGGTTAATGGTTTGCCTCAACTAACTGTATTGGTTTACAGTTTTTTTTTAGAGGTTATTCATTGTTAACCACGTGGAAACTTCCTATGTGAAGGCATAGGTCGTTATAGTTAGTCACAGCGACACTACAAAAGTACTGTTAATACCATCTTGGGCATTATGGTCTTTGTCACCCCGCCCATGCTGTGCATCCTATACATTGCAAATTTACTTTGCAACTGTATAGTTACTAAATAAATAAATAAATATACATATGTACATACATATAATATGTTGTAGCAGCTCTGTTCAATTTTGCTTGAAAAATTAAAGTAGCTCGCAGCATAGTTCAATTGGTGCGGAACAAGAAATAAAACCCATTCAGCCAATTCACACTAGATTAATTATTAGTAAGCTTAACTTTTCTTCTTTCCAAAACACACTGGATTAATTCATCTGACATGGCATGTATACGTATACACAGCATTATGCGCGTTTAGTATTTTTGTATGTGCTTGTTTGCATGGTTTGTGTTTGTATTGGTTTTGTGCTGATTGTGCCTCACCGAAAATGACTACAAGGTGCCATGTTATGCTAGCGTAATTAATCTAGTCCAGGATACACTTAATAATGTTAAATATACTTTGGTCTGAAAAGGCTGATTCAAGCGAATCAGCCGAACAAAGTTATCTCTCTTCCTGACTCAAAAAGAGAAACGTCAAACTACATATAAAAAAATGTTTCAAACCAAAAATTTTGTTCCGAAACCATGGGTGAATCTAGCTTGAGACTTGAATTGTAATTTGCATGTTGTCAGCCAAATTGGTTTCCTGGTAGAAACCACAAAACCAATTTCTGGGTTGTCTTGGTTATTTTTTTTTCCTTCAAACAATAAATTTTGGAATTGTTTTAACTACAAATGCTAAGTTGTCGTAGTGGTATGATAAAATAGTTTCGTGCTAAGACAGTTTGGTTGCTTTAATATTTAGGTTTAGCTTGTTTGCAGCATTTCTGACAGCATAAATTTTTTACACTTTTAGTACATTATTTGAATAAAATTGAGATTCCAATTTAACAATGAAATTTTAAAGACAATGATGCATTTGTTTTAGTATATTATCCAAACAAAATTGTGATTATATAGTATAACAAAATTGATTTCTTCTAAATTTTCCAGCTAAAGATCTTGATTGATTTTTGTTTTTATAAAAAAGGTTTAACGATAACAATTTGTTATCATCATCAGGAAAATTAAAATGTTATCATCCTGATGATGATAACAAATTGTTATCGTTAAACCTTTTTTATAAAAACAAAAATCAATCAAGATCTTTAGCTGGAAAATTTAGAAGAAATCAATATAAACAAGATCAAATAATACGAATATTTAGTATAACAAAATTTTTAAATATGAGGCTGATGTAAAAAATAAAATATGCTTTTACATTTATTTTACAATCGATTTGTATGCGTCGTCAATAAGTCTTTTAATAAATCTACTGTGGGAATAACTTGTGATGTTTTTTTTTTACATTTTTATATAAAATTAGTATTATCATTTAATCCATATCAAATCGTGAATAACCATTGAAATGTCCTGATGTAGTTTTTTGGGGTAAAAATCTTAAATTACTAGAGGCCAGACAATTTGATGATGAACCTGCCGGTTTTGATATTGTAAAAGTATCTTCTAAACTAATCGTGTTAGCACGATTCGTACTCTAGATAAATAAAAAAAACTTTAGTAATGTATATTTTCATGATCAATTCTATATAAATCAACAAACCCATCTTTCCAAGTCGCAAAATAAAATGCTGTAGGTGGAATTTACAATGGGTAAATCTAAATTGTTATTAGACATCAAACCCGTCGTCGTTGTTGTCAACGGTGGAGCAGTAGCGGTGGCCAATCGCAAATGTAGCCCTCGATTGGTCGAAAATAGAATAGGTGTACTGCGTTTTAAGTGTGGTGCATTTACATTATTCGTTGGTGTCTCTTTTTCCTCATTGATTTCGCTTATGACGATACTACATCTATCCTGTTGCATCATAGTTGTTTTATTTATGCTTAATTTTTAACTATTCAACGTTTAGTAAAAAAAAGTTCTTACAACTTTGGTATAAAGTCCTTAAATTCAACATTTAACTGAGGAGTCTTAAAAGAATGCTGACAAAAGTAATTTTATTGATTTTTCTGTGGTTTTTATTGTGTAAATATATTTAAATTGCTTCAATAATAAAAAAAATGTTTTAATATATTGCAAAAAGTTTAGTTTGTTCTTTATATTAAAAAAAATACACTTTTTTATTGCAAAGAGAAACGCAAATCTCTTCTTTAACCTTGTCTTTTCAAAGTGGTACAAATACGAGCAGAGTAACTATTTTGTTGATTTCACACACATACATATATAGCTAGAATATTGCCAGATATAAATATTTCGATATTTAAGAATTACCTTTAAAAATGTTTTGCGGAAGTAAAAGTGTTGAATAATACATCAAATTATGTTCTTTTGTTTGTTTTAAAAAGTAAATTGAGAACTCCATTTCTGGTTTAGCTGGTAAGAGCTAATATTATTTACAATTAAAACAAAGTGAATACTTTTGGAGTATTTAAATTCGATGTAGGACATCCAACTGACCATACGCGAGATAAGGAGAAAAGCGGATTATTTGGGTTTTCTTCAATCCAATGACTTTTATACAAAATAAAAATTGAATTTATACTTAAGAAAAAATTATGTTAAAGTAAGAAAAATTAAGGTAAGGTAAAGCGATGTGCATAGAAGGTAATAAAAATTAAAAGTTTTTTAAATGTTACGGCAACCTTAGCTACGATGCAACGACACCAATTCGCCGTGTTTTTTAAACTACAATTTTTTTTTTTAATTAGAGTTACCATGTTCATATATTTGTTCAACTTTAGTTTGAACACAAAGTTTTAATTATTGTTGCACCTGACGTTTCGTCGACTTTTTCAATAGTTTTTTATTTTGTCAGAGTAAATTATTTAAAATAGGTGAAATTAAAAGCGCAACTGATAACTTCTTTTAATTTTAAAGGCACCCATAGACGATATGTGTTTACATCTGTTTTTTAAAATGTAATTCCTCATGTATTTTTTCATGTCTGTCAAAATTTTTCATATTTACAGACGGTTTTTAAAATTTGCTCACAAACGCACATGTATATTTACGACTGACATTGTCTACGCTTTTTATTATTATAATAAATAATTATATAAAACATTTTAAATTATTATTGCATTAAAATTTCCTCAAGCCGACTACTTATACCGGCCAAAATCGGCTGCTGAATTTTTCACAAGGCATAGAACTCTAATGTCAGATGTTTAAGCACAACAAAATAGAATAAGCTCTATTTGAAATTTTATCAGACGACCTTGCTCATGTTTTTTACAGATGCAATGTTTTTGAGGTAACAGACCACATGTAAGCGTTTTACATTGTGAAATGTGACATGTATATTGTTAAAAATATATCTGTTTCAGATGTCAATGGAATAATTAAAAGACAATTGAAAAAAAAAAAAATGTAATTATGTATTGTATCTTGAGCGCCAGGTATCATCTAGAATCCTCCCCAATCTGGCTGGCCATTTTCACCTTTCCAAGCTCTACTCGTATGATCTGAGAATTTAATTTTCAAGAAATAATTAAAAGTTTCACGAAATAATTAAAAGTTTGTCTTTTCTTGTAAATTTTTTTGCAATTCTTTTTTGTGTTTATATTTTTCCCTTGACATTTGAAAAAGATTTATTATATGGTATGAATTCACCTTGATTAAAATATTGTAAATACAATAATAACGACCGTATTCATAAAAAATATTATATGCTTATTAAACACTTATTTAAGAAATTTTCTACAGAAATTATACAATTAGGGCCATATCCAAAAAAAATCTTACTTGAGTTTTAACGCATACGTTAGTTACCAAACACATTAACACTACCATACATTTGTTAAAAAAGTTTATGCAAAAAACAGTACGTTAACTTTTAAATGTAGTAAGGAATTTAATTGTTTTGTTCTGGCAATATCGTTATGTTCAGTTGTAATTTTTTTAGTAGTGATGTATGAAAACTAATATTCGAAAATTGAAAAACGAATTAAAAAAATAAAAAATTATTATTATTACTTAAAATAACACATTTTTGGCAAACATTTCCTGGATTTACCTTTTTAATAAATAATGAGTGTATAATATGTGGTATATTAATCGATTTGAGAAAAATTAATAGGATTACTTATACTTAAAATATTTTTATTATTCGAATAACGTTTTTCATTGTATTCGTTTGATTTAAAGTGCATCACTAACATATTTCTTATTTATGTTTCCCTTTCAAAACTTACGGCCTTATTCAAAAAAACTTACTAAACGTTTACTTATCCTTATTAAGCAAAATTCCCTAAAGTATTATTCAAAAACCAACATTTGTTTAATACACTGATATTAACTTATTGTCAAATGCTGAAATTTTAATAAACCTTCTGCCCATCTTTAAACCTACTTTTTTCTTAGTGGTTTTTGCCCTCAATATAATTATTCAGGACAAAATTCTATTTGGTCATATAAAAGTGAGAACATGCATGGCTGTATAGATATGTATTTATGTATAAATATGAAAAAAAAATTTTTGAAATAAAAATTGTCTTTGATATTGAAAAAATTTGTTCAATTTCATATGAATATGTATGTATGTAGTTCTTCCATTCATATTTCAATTTTAATAAATTTGTATTTTTGAATGAGAAAAATTAACACACACAAAAGTGATGTACAAAAAAGTAATAGTAAAGTTATTCGAGTTCCTTTTATTCGTAATGAAAAAAGTACATCTCCTTCGCCTTCGAAAATCTGCTCAATTTGGTTTTATTAATAAATTTTTTAACTTTATTCATTAAAATTATTTACTAAAAGATAAAAGCAAAGAAATATTTATTGTATGCAAATGTTTTTTTGTTATTTGACAAATAAAAAGTATTCGAAAATTCGGTTACCGATTAATATAATACACATTTTTTGCATCATTAGAACATAAACCACAATTTTTTGGAATTTAAGAGGCAATTTTTTGTATACTGTTACCAGTTCAAAAATTCAAAATTGCTTAAATCACATATCAGTTATAGCCTATTTACACCAAAGAGAAATCTGCTCATTCGAGATTTCAAGCCAAATCTAGTAGATTTTGGGGAGATTTCCCATACAAAATGAAATCTACTTTATGAGTAGATTTCGGCGAAATCTCCTGAAATCTACTCAGTACCAAGTGATGCAACCGTGATTTTGTTCTAAAAGTACCTAAAAATACTACGCTACAACAAAAATTGCACTATAATGTGGTGTATGCATACAAAAATACACACTTTAATGCTGGTGTATTCAGTCTCTGATAATATTGTATTGTCAAACCCGCATGCATAAATTATTTTTGAGCAAATGAAATCTTTCTAGTTGTCAAAAAACGGTGGTGTAAACGATATAGATTTCGTTGTAGATTTCAATTCAAATCTACTAAATTTTGAGTTGGTGTAAATGCGCTATTAATATGTATTTTCTGAATACAAATTTATAATAACAGTTTGTTAAGCTTTACTCATTTGGTAACAAATATGTACATGAAACCAAAAGTAAAAATTTTTTTTGAATAAAGCTGTTATATTTTCAATTCATATAATATGTAACGCTCAAATTTATTTATCTAACAATTATAATACATCGTTTTTGTTAATATTTTCCATAAAATTTTTAATTAAAAGACAAATAAAAATCAAGAATTCAAATGTCATTTTAACGTACAGTTAAAGTGGCCCAGTTCAACTTTAAACGTATGGTAAGCTAATAGTCGTTTTTGGATACAACGTTATGAAATTTTTCTTAACAATTGCTTACCAAGCTTTGTTAAGTTTTTTTGCGTACAGCCGTTAACATTTAACTCAAAACATGTACACCTTTAACCTATCGCAATTTTAAAAACTCCCAATGGTGGATATCTGCTCGATAATATTGGTTTTACGCTCTTGAAGTGTTGTGGGATTATTATATATATATATGTATACTTTCTATTTCAAAAACCTTACAAAAAATATAAAGGTTCCAAAAACGTGCGATCTGGATGGCCAATTTACTCCTCTTCTACAAGAAATAATGGAATTTTGGAACTTTTATTTCAAAAACTCCATTGTATCTATTGCTGTATGACAATTGGCACCATCCTGCTGAAACCACATATTCTCTATGTCTAAATCACCGGATCACCAATATAATAAAATGCGACCTAAATCAATATAAAAATGCGGGAAAAATCAAGTGGTACACACTTCTGAAACAGAATTAGCAGCTGCCAAAGCTGAAGGCGAAATTTACAAATCAGCTAGTTATTATACTGCTGCCACTTCTAATATAATTAAGTAGCTGACTATACGATGGTAATTGTAGCTAGCCGCGTAGCCTGCCGTCTTGAACGTATTTAATGCATAATTACCTATAAATTTTGAAACATACTTACCTATTATCCTCGTCAAATCCGTTTACTACAATGGATTTATGAAACTTATTTCGATCCCACACAAGGCAGCTTCAAATCGAAAACGCTTTATTTAAGCGATTTGCGTTTCTCCGAACATGCCTGTTGAATTGACAACAGCTGGCTATTTGTAGTTGTTTTTCACCATTTTTATTTTTTTGCTGAGATGTTATAACTCGTAACATCACTACGTGTACTCGTACGCCACCTTTTAACAGACAGATATTTAAACAGCAATTTTTAACTTCATGTTTTGACTGCGTTCAAGGTAGTGGCAGAATTACAATAAATACAACACCAATAAAATACATGTTGATGTTTGTTGGTGTTGTATTTATTGTAATTCTGCCACTACTTATTAAAGCTGCCTTGACTGCGTTTCAAATTAGCTGTAGACTGCATGTAATAATAACAAGCATAGACCTGTCAGACTTACGAGCAAATGTTTGCGAACAAATTTTAAAAACCGTTTGTAAAAATAACAATTTTGACAGACATGGTAAAATACAGGTTGGTTGATCAATTTTGCTACATTAAGAAACCTAAATAACTTTTTGTAAAGTTTACGTAATTTATTTTTTAGAAATTCATTTGAAAAATAATACGTTTTTATCAAAGTAATTCATTAAGTTTTGAAAATAATTGACCTCAAATGGCCTCCACCTTCGTTGATACATATACAACATCTTATCAAAAAGTTATTCATAACTGCCTGTAGTGTTGCAGCGGAAACTGTCTCAATTACCGTTCGAATGGATGGCTTTAAATCATCCAAATTTGTTGGGTTTTTTTTGTAAACTTCTTGTTTGCAATAACCCCACAAAAAAAAAAAAAAAATCTGGTACAGTGAGGTCAGGAGATGTAGGAGGCTAACGTAATGTGGAGTTTCTTGAAATCAGTTTTTTGGGAAATTTTTCCATCAATTCTGTCATAACAGGCGTGGCTATGTGACAAGTTGCCCCATCTTGTTGAAACCAAACAGTGTTGCAAGGGATTCTCTTTCGGCACAATTCTGGAAAGAAAAACTCTTTAGTAACGGCCTCCATTGACGGTCCGACCATGAACTTTAAAGAAACTGCACACCACACTGTTATACGCAGTGGATGTAATTGCATCTGATTGAGTATCTGTGGTTTAAATTACTCCATATTCGACAATTTTGTTTATTTGACATAAAAATGCAGTTCAAGACGTTTTCATCCTCTGACACCATTTGAATGATCTGCTCACAAAATTCCAAGCGAATCGGGAAGTCCCCAGGGTTCAGTTTGTTTGTTAATTGAATCTTATATGGAAATAAGTTTAAATCTTGGAGCAAAATTGTCTGCTGACACCCATTTGAGCAGATATGCTCCTTGTCGAAACTTTAGGATTGCATTGTCTGGCAGCAGCTACAGCAGCGATGGTTTCCTACGTCCTAACAGCGATCTCGATGATAAGGCCTTCTTGCGATTGCGCCACGCTCGGAAACATTTTTTACGAGCCTCATTATACTCCATCTGCTAAGAGGAGTGCCGCCAAACGTGCGCTTATATTCTCTTTGGGCGGAACCAACGGACTCTAGAGCGTGAAAGCGTTGCACTATCCAAATTCTTGTTTCATTGTCAAAATTCTCCATTTTAGTTAAATTTAAAGATCAATCTATAAAACACAACAAAAATGGAACAGGTTAGTTATATAGAAAATAAGTTATTACGTTTTTTTTTAGTAACAGCTTTCATCAGCCACCCTGTACATGAGGAATTAGAAATTAAAAAAAATTAAAACAGACATGTCGTCTGTCAAAACTAAAATGACGATATTCTCAAAAATTATTTGGATATGAACGATTTCTTAAATATTTTTTCTGGCAGCTCTCCAGCACTTACCATTTCTTAATTTATGCTTTTACCGCAATTAAATAAATTCTCGTCGGTTTGTTAAAGGCATTAAAAAATGTCCACCTTTATTGAATATCGTTGGTCTCACGTAGAAAGACCTTAACTCGCATTTTCCCTGAATTGAACTCTTTTAGGGATTCTATAGGGTGTTTTTTTAAGCCCGATAGAACTTGAAATTTTAAAAAATAACACAAAAAATTAAATTGTAATCAAAATTTTTTTTTATTCGAAAGATCAATACGTGACATGAACATTTGAAAATGATTTCGGGCATATGGGCACCGCGGCTGTTCTTGACGAAGCGCATTCTGGACGTCCAATTTTGGGCCACTTTTTCGAGCACTGCTGGCCGTATGTCACGAACAACACGAACAATGCTGGCCTCCAAGGCGTCAATTGTTGCTGGTTTATCAGCATAAACCAGTGACTTCACGCAGCCCCACAGGAAATAATCGAGAGGTGTCAAATCGCACGACCTTGGAGGCCAATTGACAGGTCCATTTCTCGAAATAAACTTATCGCCAAATTTTGATTTCAGTAAGTCGATGGTTGCGTTTGCCGTATGGCACGTAGCGCCATCCTGCTGAAACCACATCTGCTCCGGATCAATGTCATCCATATTTTCAAACAAAAAATCATTGATCATGGTGCGGTAACGATCTCCATTGACCGTAACGCGAGCTCCGGCCTCATTTTTGAAGAAATAAGGTCCGATGATGCCACCAGCATGAAAACCGCACCAAACAGTGCATTTTTCTGGATGTAATGGAGTCTGTAGGGTCTCTTGTGGATTGGTCTCACTCCATATGCGGCAATTTTGCTTATTAACAAACCCGTTAAGCCAAAAATGCGCCTCATCGCTGAACACAATTTTGCGATAAAACAACGGGTCTGATTTTCAAAGTAAATTTGGATAATTTCGTAGCGTTGTTCAAGCGTGAGTCTATTCATGATGATTTGTCAGAGTATACTGAAACAAATAAAAAAAATGTTTCATCAAAATTTAATTTTTTGTGTTACTTTTTACAATTTAAAGTTCTATTTAGCTTAAAAAAACACCCTATACTACATTTCCCACAAGTACACAGTGTCACAAAGATTTAAATATATAATTTAATACATATCGCTCTTACAAGCAATTGAGCAAAAAAGGTTACTTTTAGATGTACCTATTTATACAGTTTCCATTACGAATTTTCCTTCTCCTGTAAAATATACATTTTGAGAGTAGTGTTTTGTCTCTCGTCGTGTGCACATGTCTTTTGTTACTGCTGTCCGTATTTTCTATATGTGTACGTTCATTAATTAAATTCATATAAAACCAAATTGCACCGGAATAGGTAGCAAGATATGTACACGTGTTTATTTTTCTTTCTCTCTTTTATTTACCGTTGTCCGTACTTATACATACATATGTTCATTATTAATTTCGTATGAAATCAAAGTGCACCGGACTTTGTAGAGCAGTATGTGTACATGTGTTTTTATGTTTTTTGTTTCTTTTTCTTCTGAATGTACTTCATTACCTTGTAGTGTGGAATGTGTTGGACTAAATTTTGCTAATCTGAGCAGTGTCGAAGGTATATACACTGGGCACTGATCAGTTTTAACTAATTTGATTCCAACATTTTAAATGCTGCAATAGAGTTTGTTTTACCTTCACAAACACTACTCCCTCTTTTCTACCTCATCATATCCTATTTTCCTAGTTCCAGTACAATGCATATTGAAATTATATTTGTTAGGGCCTTTCTACATGAGACATATGTATGTACATATTTTTCCAACTATGAAAACACTAATTTTTGTTTTTACAAATATTGTTTTAAAACTTTATTACTTATTTATTCAATTTATGTGATCCATTCTTCACGAATCTGCATCATGGCCATTGTATTGTGCTTGCTGAATATTTATGTATTATGTTATGTAGTGTGTATTTGCATGTAAATACATACATACATATGTGCGAGTGTTTATGTAGCTGTTTTTTTCCTTCTTCTTTTATGTGGAGTCATAATTACAAACGACATGATGAATGAACATCATCATTGTGTTAATGTTGATGCATTTCTATTAACGGTTTTTGCAAGTTAAATGTGGTTTGCTAGTGTTGTAAAGATTTTCGATTTGTGTTATACGAGTATGCATGTTTATTTTGTGTTGAGTTTGTGTACCCAACAAACACTAAGGTTTCATTTCAAATTGAGAATGATTTGAAATCAAATGTTTTGAATTCAAATTGAAAAACATAGTCTTCGCAACAAATTGAGGAAATTATTTTCAAATTAAGAAATTCATTTATTTTCAACTGGGTTTCAAATGTAATTCTCAAATGTTTTTCAAATGTGGACTGTGATGTGGAATAAAAACTAATATTTATTTTACAAATTCATATTTCTTTTGATTTATTTTTAATAATAAGTTTTATTATTTTTCTTAGTCTTGAAATTCTCGAAAGAACGACGTAATTGGTTCCTCTTGGCTCTAAATCGCAATCAAATCGGACGATCTCATTATTTCTTATTATTTCACTTTTTTATGTTTTCACTTATTAAAAGTAGTTTTTGCTCAAATTTAATTGCATATAGCTCACAAACAAATCACATTTAATAATATTTTCCCGAGATCTTAATTTTCTTGTAAATGAATTTAAAATTTTGGTAGTTACTCTCAAAATCTAATTGATATAACATTGAATATCAAATGTTTATATTCAAATGAGTCTTAATTTAAATTCAAATTTTAAAATCAAACCATTGGAAAAAGTTTGAAAATTATGTTTGATATCAAATGATAAAGTCATTTCATATCAAATGTTTGATTTCGTGTTTGTTGGGTAGGTATACTGTTTAATAATTTTTTTTTTATTTGCATAATTAACACTAAAATACTTATTTAAAACAAAATTTTCTTATTTAATTAATAATTGTTAATAATCGGTTTTCATTTAATGTTTTTAATTTAATTATTTTTTCCTAAATACAAATGTATGTATATTTTATTGTTGCGCCTTTTTATGGATGCACGTATCTACCTACATATGTATGTATGGATGTGTGTTATTTTTACAATTTTTAGTTCAGTAGTAGCTAAAGGATTTTTTACAATGCGTTAGTTGAAACGGAAAAAGATGCGTCTATTTATATACATACTTGAAAATATTCTTTTGCTTTCATATGTACCTAAGTATGTATGTATGTACATACATATATATTACACAATGCTTTTTATTATAATAATATTAAATTTGATTAGTATATACATATGGAGCAACCCAAGTCAAATCGGACAGTTTGGATAAATTTTTTTTATTTGCTTTATTTTTTACTGATTGATTATCCTTTCCAACACCAAATTTTCAGATTGTTTTGGATTATGGTTTCAAAGAAATCGCGTTTCAAAAAACCCGAATTAAAGGAAAACTGTGTCTCATAACTTTTTTAATGTATGTAGTTCCAAATCAAGGCGAATTCAAGAGCAATTAATACAACACTACAAAAAATAAATCTTTTGCAAATGTCAAGGAAAAAATATGTACACCAAGGCAGCTTTACTTGGGGTCTCCATGCGCAATAAACTTGGAAATAATTATGTTCTCAGCTGTCAAATTCTATTGCCAACACCATATGTATGTCCACGTGTGGACCGCAAAAACATTTATTTGCAAATATATTGCGGAATAGTTGTTAACACTTTTTTAGAAGAAATACAGCCGTATTCATAAAAAAACGCTAATCAGCATTTTAACAACTTTTTAGTTAAAACAGAATTTTCAGCAAAAAACACATTTTATAAAAACGTATTCATAAGTCTGTGGTCACACAGAACGATTTTAATTGCCGAACTTATTAGCAATTTTCTTTTGGAATTGCTTTCTTTTTTCGGCAATTCTTGAGCAATTCTCTACCTTTTGCTTTATGCAATAACATTGTATATGTACATACACATACACACATGAGAGAAAAGTAAGGAATTGCTGAGAATTGCCGAGTACCGGCAATTCTTTTTCCCTTATTATTCCCCTCACCGAAAGCTTCTATAAAGTCAAGAATTGCCCAACTAAAGTTGCTGTCTGTGATCATACACTAACTTAATGTTTACACACGCAAGTGCAAGTGCAAAAAACCCAATACATTACCATTTTTTTACTAATACATACACACACCTGCAAGTAGTAGCCTCACTTGCAACTGATTTTGGTTGGCAGTGATTTTTTCACTTGCATGCAAGCAGAAACAAACAGTGTTGCCCACAGATATTTCATTTTGACTTTAATAGGTATTTTTCAAGGAAAAATTTTTAAAACTTTAATATTTTTAGTTATATGCCGAAAACATAATATAAAAACACAAAAATAAATAAACATCTATAACTTATTTTTTCTTTGGATTACAAATTTATTATTTATATTGTGAAAAATTTATGTACTTAATATAATTCCCCTGTAATATTGCTAGGCTAAAACTTTGGCAGCACAGACATCAAAAGCGCATGTAGTGCAAAGGCATACAACGTTTGTCTTCGACGACATTTTGAAAATGAACTTGCACTTGCGTGTGTAAACAATCGTGCAAATTGCAAGTGTTTTTATTATTTTTTTCGATGTATTGGTTGTTAATATGTACACGCTACTTGTAACAAGTTACTTGCACGTGTAAACTTAGTGTAAACAGCATTTTAGCTAAAAATCATTTTATTGAAATTTCCTTTTTGTGATTGGCAACGCCATCATATGCAATTCTCATCTGAATCATAGTGCTGCGATAAAAACGGTTTTTTGTTCACATAGTAGTTATGTAAAGAAATGTATTGTATTGTTTTTTATGAAAATCGACTTTAAAACAAATAAATAAATGTTAACTCCATTTTGTCTTTCAATTAAATAGAAAAAAATACTGAGTAAGAAAAGTTTTACTTTGATTGAAAAATATGAATAACGAGCTTTTTTCATTATTTCGTGTTTTACACATCACTGATGTACATGGCATTTTATTTAACTTATTTATATTATTTTAAATAAATAAAATGTTAGTAATAACTAAAATAAGAAGACTGGAAAAAATGTAAAGCGTAATTGCTTATCTGGAATCCAGAATAAAATAGATTACTTCTTTCCCTGAAAGTTTTCTGTTGCCAGCTATTCAAAGCTTGGGTCATATTTTCTATTAAAAACACATATCTATTGTTATCAGTATCATGGGATTTCTGATAAATATGCAATAAAAATTTTGGCAACATATAAATAAACAATAACTAAAAAACTCAAATATCACCTTAAAATTGTCTTAAAATTGGGTGCAATCACTTTTAAAAATGGTTGACTTAAAAAACTGCTAAAAAGAACATTTTAACGTAAAATTCGTTTATGAATACAGTTTTATCGAAATTTCCCTAAAAATGGTTTGAACGGTTAACTTTTTTTATGAATACGGCCGTTAATGTTCAAAATAAACTGTCAAATTTAGTTGTATTTTCTTCAACAATTGTTGTTCGGGTATAAAAAAATGCTCGTGGTTATGGAATAATTCATGGTACAATAATATAACAAGTAAAAGCGGAACTACAACAAGTCAACAATAAAAAAAACCACATGGCTTTTTATTGTTGATTTGTGTTGATAACTGTCAAGGAACACAAAAGAAAATAAAAAAAAAAAACGTATATTTTTCATCGTGTTTTTATTTTACAAATAATTTTTTGCATTTAAAACTCATGCAATAAATTAAATATATAAAGATCAGGAAAAAGCTATCTGTTGTGTTTGAAGCTGTTTTTGTGTTTAAAAAATATTATTGGAACATTTTTTTTCAAAAACTTTTTCAATTTGTAAACAATAATATATGTATGCACAATATAAACAACTTTTGATAGTTATCATCACAGAAAAAAACTGTCGGCCACCGTTTCGACACTACCTGTATATTTTTGTACCATGGAATAATTATAATTTGTTTAAATTAAAAATAAAAAAGATAAACATGTCTATTTGATTATGCGTCAAGTGAATATTTATTTTATTATAAATATGGTAGTAGTATAAGCGGAGCTGTTTTTCGTTTCCTTTGCGTAAATTTGTCAAAAACACATAGAATTCCTTGCTATTTCAAATAAAATTTTGACAACTATTCGTAAATTCTACGAATAAAATACATGTTGATGTTTGTTGGTGTTGTATTTATTGTAATTCTGCCACTACCTTGAAGTACACAAAAAGGAATTAAAAAAAAATTTAATAAAACAAAAAAAAGTTTACAAGAAAAGACAAACTTTTAATTATTTCGTGACAATTAGTCTCAGATCTTAGAGCTTGAAAAGCAGAAAATGGACAGCCAGATTGGGGTGGATTCTGGATGATAGCTGGCGCTAAAAATGCAATACATAGTTTTAAAAATTGTTAAATTTTTTTTTTCAAATTTTCTTCAAAAAAATTTACAATAACAGAAAAACTTAATTATTTCGTGAAACTTAGTCTCAGATCATAGAGCTTGAAAAGGTGAAAATGGCCAGCCATATTGGGGAGGATTCGGGATGATATCTGACGCTCAAAATACAATACTTGATTTAAAAAATTGTTTTAACTATTTTTTTTCAAATTTGTTTTAATTATGCCATTGACATCTGAAACAGATTAAAATAAAAAAAAAAAAGTTATCAGCTGCGCTGTCACTTTCACCTGTTATGAATTCGCCTTGGTTCCAAATAGAATAATCTTTTAAATTAAATTTTTGGTTTGTACATTTGTACAACGGGTTATAGTTCAAGTTTTTCCATTCTTAAGTTTATTCTTAAGAAGGATTTTTTTACAATACAAATTTGCTGTGATCAATAATTTTTGATTGAAGAAGACAAGAAAAATAATAATCAAATCTTTAGCTGGGGGACGGACAACCAGCTGTTTCGTAGTCGGCTGCACTACTCATCAGCAGCCACTGGGATTTGAACTCAGATCATGACTTATCATGATCTGCTGTTTTAACCACTCAGCCACCGCGCATTTAATTATTTTCTATCTATATTCATCTAAGAATAAACTTAAGAAAGGAAAAAAACTTGAACTATAACCCGTTGTACAAATGTACAAACCAAAAATTTACAGCCTGTTCGACGATATCGACGACAGAAAGCTAGTCACTCACATTCGAATAAATTTGGGTTTATCTATGTCACTATTGTTCATTCGCATGAACTTATGTATTTTAATTGAATTTTGACACATCGTTCGTATAGAATAGTTAGAAAAACCCCAAAATAATTTTCTTTCGCCTAGAGTGCGAATGAACTTATCCTTTCGACATCGGCGAACTGGCTGTAACTTATCCTTTCGACATCGTTGAACTGGCTGAAAGTCTTACCTTATACCTATATATACAATCAACAGCACAACGTTATATTGTACAATTTGTCCCGAGTCCTTTTCAATTGCGATAAATCAGTTCTGAAAATTTTGCAGAAAAAAATATTACTATAGTAATGAATAAACTTACATACATACGTAATAATTTCCGATCGTTTTCCCTGAGGGGTGGATCAAAAGTCACCAAACCAAATGGTGACGAAAAATTTATAAAACCCACCACATGGTGACGTTGTGTTTTGCTACACCACGTATTTTGCATGCTTTCACTACGATAACAATAGATCACGAGTGAAAATGGCTAAAGGTATATTTCTACCTGCAACAAAATGTCTTTCCATCCTAGGTGCACATCTTCGTCTGCTAAAGAAATCGATTATTTCGCTTTCCTAGAGCAAATTTTCAATTTGGTATTGATTAGAACGAAAAAAGGAAAAGAAAATATGTTTAAATCATGAATGTTTTTAGACATATGTATGTATTTAACATTTTATACAATTTTAATTTCGCTCACCCTTATAAATGAAGTTAAGTAGACGGGTTGCCAGGAACGATATAGAGAGTTATACAGCTCATCTGGGTCCACTCAGGATGTCCGACCACCTTACATACCATATATGCATGTACGAGTATAAACAGTTTTGATTATTATTATATTAGGTGTGTTTCTTTACTTTCCGGGCAAGTTTCGGGCAAAAGAGAGCATGCATGAGTTACTCTCAAATACAGATAAAATTTACCTAAAGTACGGGAACGCAAAAAGCCAAATTTCTAGCCCAAAAAGAAACATATGCTGTGTTTTGATATGGCAAAAAAAATTGTCACTTAGTTTTACGAAAAAATACTGTGATATTTTTCACTTTTTAGCTTTTAAGGTCTTTTGTACATTCCTGTGTATTTAATTTTTATATAAAAACACTGAAATGATTTGTATACGAGTTGATTCAAATGAACTTTGTTTCTTTGCTATTGTTTATTTTTCGAACAGCTGATTGCTTAATTACTTGCCCAAACTAGCCCGAAGAAAAAGTACGGGCTGTTTAGTGCAAGAAGAGGAAGCATACTATTCTCTCAAAAGCGCTCTCATTTGCCCAATTTTAAAGTACGGGAACGCTTTTCGTGCAAATTGGGATCCCGCGGGATCCCAAAGTAGAGTAAAGAAACACACCTATTATATTTTTGCGGTTTTTATATTCCTCAAATATCGACAAAGCGACGATCGATCTTCGGCTGTTTGCATAAATTTTCATCCGGATTTTTTTTATTTTGTATGAATTTTTTATTACAATCTAAAGCTGGTAACACTGTGGAAAGTGGAGAGTTTTCAATTATCAAAATTTATATCATGATAGTCTCAGTTTACAACATCAGGTTTTCTTGATCAATTCTGCTTCAATTTGCTTTTGAACTTGCATTTATGTTCACACACAAAAGCTTTATGTCGTCAAGTTTAAATTCTTTTGCCTTCAAGTTTTCATATTTTTTGGCATTTCATTTTAAACTTGATGGTACCGTCAAGTCTGCACCCTTTTCCATTCTCTTTTCCCCGTTCTCCCACAAAGTTAAGACTTGACGAGTCAAACTTGATGTGTGTAAACTGGCACAAATTTACTGTATTTTTTATATTCTAGAATTTTCAATTATTAGTATGCTATAGAACACTTGCCACGGTGCTACCAACTAAAACCACGTAAGGTAATATTTCTAAATTTTAATAAACTGTTACTGTTCTCCATAACGGTTTCCTCGTTTTCTTTAACCCCCAGATTATAGTTACGCTACGGAGTAATTATAATTGCAATCTCCAATTTAGATAGTTTTCATCGCTTTCTAATTGCTAGTTGGGGATTAGGCTAAACATCAGTTCGTTCAAGTGTTTTCAGTAGATGTAAAAAAAGTAAACAATAAAAACATTTTACTTCATTTTTGTTCATAATTGGAGAAAAAGGAAAAGTGAAAAAACGCGCACGGAATTTTCATTTGTAATTGGGTTGACATTATTTGAAAGGGGAAACGCCGAAAGAGACAAAAGAAAAGCTCGATAAACATTACGGTGAGTCTGCTCCGTCAGATTACATGGTAAAATATTGGATTGCTGAACAAGCACTGCACAATACCATCAGCAGGAAGGCCAAAAGAGGTGGTTACTGAAGAAAATATCAAGAAAATCCTCGAATGATCGCCGAGTCAAGTTATGTGAGATTGTGGAAATGGTAAACATATCATATGAACGTGTGTTCAACATTTTGCATGAGCATTTGCATATGAAAAAGCTATCGGAAAGATGGGTGCTGCGTTTGCTCAGTGTCGAATAATAACGAGTTCGACAGACCACTTCACAGCGGTGTTTGAACATGATAAAACGTAACCCTGTTTGTTTTTGGCGTCAATTAATAACTGTTGATGAAACGTTGCTTCACAGCTACACACCTGAAACCAAAAATTAATCGAAACAATGGGTGGAAGCTGGTGGAAGTGCTCCGAAGAAGGCGAAGACAGTGAAATCGGCCGGCAAGATTATGGCCGCTGTATTTTGATCCACAATCACAAGACAGTATTATCGTGCATTATTGGATCAATTGATTGATGCAACCAAGAAAAAAAGACCACATTTAAAGAAGAAAAAAGTGCTCTTTCTCCAAGACAATGCACAACATTAGATACGATACTAAGATTAGGTGAAATACACTTCGAGTCGGTTGATCACCCACCTTATTGTCCAGATTCAGCTCCTAGTGACGTTTTCCTGTTTCCAAACTTGAAAAAATTGCTCACAGGAAAAATATTCATCTCAAACGAAGAAGTGATCACCGAAACTTACGCAATTTTGACGATTTCCCAAAATCGTTTTATTCAGGTAATATAAAAAAGTTGGAATATTTCCTTACTTACTGTATTGAGCTAAATGGAGACTATGTTGAGAGATAAATGGTTTTTGGAAAAACATATTTTTTCCTACGCAGGTAGCTCAATCAATCCGCCATCGTATCACCTGTGCTGTTAAGTTCACCTGGTAATGAATTCGCCTTGACTCTGACATAATATCTGAGAAAACGTCGGCAAAATGAGAGAACGAATTTCTTTCTGCCCATCTTAATATTTAGCAAGGAGTATACGTAGTTTTGTTAATCTTATAATAATTCATAAATCACTGAAAGCCGAAAAGAAAACACTTCTTTGCGGTGAATAGAATATTATATGAATTTTGTCTATGCGCACATTTTGTACAAAATTAATCACGTATAGTATATATTTATTGCATAAAAACAAATTATTTTCCATTTAAAAGGGGTTTTTTAAAAGAAAATTTACAAAACTAATAATCGGTAAAATTGTAATGGCGTCTTTTTGTACGCAAACACATACACAATCGTTTTTTTGACACCTCTTCTTATAAGATCGTTGCCATGAGATTTCTCATAAAAATTATTATAAGACTGCGATAACACAGATTTGAAGTCTACACGTAACAGAATTCTCTCTGCGATTGAATTCGACGTTTTCATCTCAGATATTATCGCAGGTGTGGACACTAAGTTATTAAAAATTATAAAAAGAGAATGCAACTACCAAGCAGCGTTGTCAACTTTGAAAATTCAAAACGCACTAAAATGGGAAAAAGAGCGTTATTTCAACAAAAACGCAGAAATAATATTTTTATATTAAAAACACGATAATGAAGCAGCCTTTTAAGCGACTATTATACAATCAAACTGGGTTTAATAAACACTGCCTGATGACATGCCATCAAATTCGTTCAATAGCTTGAATTCGTGTTTGTCAAACTTGGCCTCTAGTATGATTCTGTTTGTTTTTTTTCAGATAATGTTATCTTTAAAATAATTATAACGATATTTTATCAAATTTATTACTAAGCAATATCATTTAATTATATTTGCTGTCAACAGAAATCAGCTATTACTTTTACTGGCTATTATCAGGAACATAAAAATACAGCTGCTTACCGTCATCAAAATTATATTGCAGGTGCATGCAGCAACCACTGCTGTTGAAAGAATGTATAGAGCATGTTCTGACACTCACAGAGTAGAACAAGGCGAATTCATATGAATCCGCCTTGGAGTGGAATATGAATCATATTTGGCCTTACAGGCGTGATTTTGAAATTCATTAAAAAAAAAATTTTTATTCAAGTGAATAACAAATAAAATAAAATCACAGTTTTGAACTTATTTTTTATAAATTGCTCAGAAAAAGTTTAGTTAAGAGACCACCATTGGCATGATTTTATTATATCTCAAGATGTCTAGCTTCTACTCCTATTTTAAAATTCTGCAATCAGTTAAAAATGGCAAAAGATACAGGCTTCAGAATATGGAATTTTTAGTGCCTTTAAATAAGTAAACCGGAGTGTATGTACCTTGTAAACAAATTTTAGACAAATATACAGACCGGAAACAGAACACGACTGTAGTTGTGTTCCAAGAGATCTCGGACTAGTTCAGACTAATGGGAGTAAAAAGCAAATTACTCTCTAAATTTGCAAATTTTACCCAAAACTCTTGGAACGCAAAAAACCACAATTGTACATCTTGCAATACTAGTGCTGTTTACTTTTTAGATTAAGCGCTTTTAGATTAGGCGCTTAAAATGCATAACATCATGTAATCAAAACATTTGCATTATTGACAACATCTGTAAAATTAAAAACAATGTAAAATTTTCAATCGATTTTTATAATCATATTTATAAAATTAAAAGCCAAATAACAATTGCATGGTCTTCATGTCATGGTCACCCTGATCTGGGTGCCAGGACACGAAGGGCATCACGGCAATGAAATGGCTGACATGTATGCCAAGAAAGGAGCAGAGGGGACTTTTATTGAACCCACTCCAACTTTTGGCTTCAACAAGGGTCTCCTGAATGAGGAGATAAAAAAATGGACGGTGTCCATCGTTGAACAACAGTGGAACGAGGCTGGTTTTGAACACTCCAAGAAATTTCTAAACTTTGATAAAAAAGAGGGCCGAACGTGCTCTAAAACTGGACAGAAAAAGCCTCAGAACATTGACAGGCGCACTTACAGGTCATTATAACTGCTACAAGCACCTGCACAGGATGGGAATATCCAGCACAGACGTTTGCAGATTCTGCGGTGAGGAAGAAGAGTCAATGGAGCACTTAATCACTCACTGTGGAGCACTGGGACACAGAAGATATAGGCTACTACAAGCTTATATGTTAAGTGAATGTGACTTAATATCACTCCCTATGAAGGAGCTGGTCCGTTTTCTTGACATACTCAACCCATAATGGGGCAAGGGGACGAACAATAGATCAATATTGATCGCAGAGCAAATGGCCGATGAGGGCCATATCCCATCCACTAATAATAATAATAATAATGGTCTGCTTACAACTTCACAACGTTATTTTTTGTTTGGGCAACCTTCCATTTTGCTTTTAACTAATTTTTAAACAAAAACTTTTTTCCAATTTGCAAATTTTCTGATTACAGTTTTTTTCATATGTATGTAAAAAAAAACAGCTGATTATTCAATTGTAGTCCCAACTTACTATTTAAAGAAAAAGTTTGGGCTAATTTGTACAGGAAATGGAAAAAATTACTCTCATTTTCTGTCAAAATTGCACAAAAATTGTTACGTGGAACGCTTCTGGACTAGTTCGGACTGTTTCGTTATTCACGTGGAACACGCCTTGTGTTTCTACCAGTACCCAGTAAAGCTGACTTGTCGCTGTGTATTCATTAAGAATTTTTTTAATAGAGTTCTGAATTAATTTCAATAGATATAAAATAAATCGTGTTTTAAGCCCATCTCGCATGAATCAACATTTTCTAGTTCTAATCCTAATATCTCCTTTTTCAAATTTGATTGTAATTTATAGTTTTGTAAGTAAATGTTTAAAGCTTTAGCAATGTATAATTTAATTAAAAAATCTAAGTTCGAGTATTATACTGTTTTCATATCTTGATGATAAATTTGATTGTTTCTATATACAAGTATACTGAAAAAACGAATTTTAATTTGGGAAATTTTGTATTGAAAACAATAACAATGTTAAGTGATTTATTTTCAAAAGGGCGAAAAAATTGTTACCAAATTTATGAATTGGAGATCTTACAATAATATACAAGTACATATTGAAGTTATTGTAAAAATCTCATCGCATAATTAAAGAAATATCTTCTCAGCTATTCTTCATACAGGCAAACACAAAGGGACCACAGTTTAGGACCCAAGTGAGCTGGAGAACCACAGGATACACTGGTAAACCAGCGGCCTGCCTACCTAAC
Organism: Thecocarcelia acutangulata; assembly: GCA_914767995.1. Lineage (NCBI taxonomy): Eukaryota > Metazoa > Arthropoda > Insecta > Diptera > Tachinidae > Thecocarcelia > Thecocarcelia acutangulata. Next base: position 27,843,516 of record OU612094.1, on the reverse strand, counting down.
CTAACCCAAAGAAATAAACACAAGAAATTGAAAAAAACCTCTCTTTTTTTAGCTCTAATTTATAGTGGGTTTGATTTTTTTTTTGTTTTTTATTCAAAGTCACAGTAACGAATATCATAATTCGAATGCATATAACTGCAAAAAATAAAATTGCAGAATAAATATATTCTTGTATATTTTGTCATTCAAAATTAACAAAAATTAATCTTATTAATCTTAGTGGCCTGCTGTGGACAACAAACTTTTCTTAAAATGCTTATGTTTATTTTTAACTTAGTCCTTATTGCGACCTGCTTTTTTTTTTTTTTTTTTTTTTTTGAAATAAGAAATTGTTTTAATTTTGACAAAACTTTTTATATACATACTCTATATTCTAAATAGATGTAATGGGTTGGTTTGTTTTTGTAATATTTTTGAAATAATTTATTTATTTTTTTGTGTTTTTTTTTATGTTTTATAAAACTTTATATATAATTTTAGGCTTAATTTTTATATATGTAATATAATAATAATTGTTGTTTATATTTTTCTTTTGCTTTTTAATCCTCTATTTTTAAAGTTCAATATTAAAATTAATTTACAAAATAAAATAATAAAAAATAATTATTTAATTTTTTTAATGCCATTTACCAGTTAAATTTTTTGTTTCTATCTTTGCTGTTTAATTTAAAATGGGGTTTGTTTTACTTCTTTAACTTTTTCTAATGGATTTGAGAAGAGATTTCATTTCCTTCAGTATGAGTTAATTATCATCTTTATCATCGCGTGGCTCTTTTTATAGATTTATTAAGAAATTAGCGGTTAGAAAGTAGGATTATAGTAGATTTAGATAAGGAGAAAGGAATCATTCATATAAATCGCTTAGTTTTAATATTTCATTTTGACATTTCTTAAGTATTCAAGAATTTTTCTTGCTGTTTAGAGGCTGCAGCTACAGTGGCTGCCGCCATTGACGACCATAGGTGCTGAAGCATGGCCGCGGTTAAAGATGAAGCAGCTGACGATGTAGCTGGAGCCATTGATGGATTTTGTGAATCTTTGAGGGGACTGTTCACCATGTTAACTGATTGCAGAGCTGAACATACGTCGGTTGCATTCCCTTCGGCATCACTTGTTGTCACAGTTGCACAATTTGCATTTTTTTGTTGGAAATTACTGTAAGACGAGTTGGAGAAGGAGTTACTAATTTGCGTGTTTGTTATTGAAGTCGCTGCTGATATTGATGCTTGCTGGGGTGGTTGTGTTAAAGGAAGTGGTGGCATATTTAGTCCGGGCGGTTATTGCATAAAATAATCGGGATGTTCTGAATCTTTTTCAAATCTTTTCGCTTCCTCATGCATACTTTCTTTTATTTTGAGAATAGCCGCTGATTCTGTTTGATCGTTTTCGCCTGGTCCGCCGAAGCCGCCTAAATTATAATCACCCATTCCACTGCCTGAATCTTCGCGTGGTGTTCCTGGCCCTCCATTTGCTGGTGAATTTTTCATACCATCAAGTCCGGTGCCATCTCCGGCACCACCATTAAGTACAGGGCCCATTGAGTTTGGACCGCCGCCCATTGGACCCATGCCCGTAGGTCCGCCGCCACCCCCATCAGGGCCGCCGCCCATGGGAAATTCTGGTTTCATTAATGAATACATATTGTCGCCAGGACCACCGGGACCCGCTTGTGTGTTGTCTTGTGGCGAGGGCATTATTGGTGTACCAGGTCCTGGCGGTCCATTAGATCCTGGTCCTGGCCCATAATTTCCAGGCGATGATGATGAATACGCATTCATAGGAGCTGTAGCATTTGGTTGCCATTGCGGTGGCCTGCCGCCTGCGCCCATACCCATAGGCGGCATACCTCCTGGGCCTGGTGCGGGACCTCTCATACCGCCAGGTCCACCATATCCCATGGGACCCATGCCACCCGGTCCTCTAGGCGGATTCATGCGAGGATTCATTGGACCCATGCCACCCGGCCGCGTTGGATCCATACTGTTCGGCATCATTGGTTGTCCAGGTGGACCATTGAATTCATTACCCATACCTTGCATACGCACTCCTGGTCTTGGTCCACCAGGATATCGTGGTCCCCCCATAAATGGAGGCTGACCCGGCATCATCTGAGATGGTGGAGGTTGCGGACTTGACGCATGTGTTGGTGGAGAAGGTCTCATTGTTGAACTGGGAAAGAAATTGGCTCCCATTGGACCACCAGGTCCCATGGGACCGTCTCCACCAGGTGGCATTTGTCCAAGTGGACTTGGTGCTGGACCGCCAGCACTGTGAGGACCACCAGGTCCGATACCATTGACGCCGTAGCCTGAACTAACAAAGCCGTAGTCGTGGAAAGCCTTGGCCTCTGATGAATGGTCGCACTGGTCACGTCTTTCGGGAGCAGCGCAGTATAAGTCCCAAAACACACACCACCATGTGTGCAGGAAACCTGGTGGTTCACCCAATGTTATATTTTTCTCCCATCTTATTTCGGAAAGAAAAGTTTGTGCAGCTTTTTGGGCTCCCACATGCAGCAGGTATTCGTACACGTATAAAGCCAATTTCTCACGGGCCTGAGCATCTGAAGGCACCGATGAAGTTTTCGATTTGCCATACATTGTATTTGGTTTCAACAGAGATGTGATGTGTGATGTATATTTGTGTGTATTAATTATCTGCTTGTCGATTTGCTTCTACAATTTTTAGGTTTATTTACTACAATATTTTTGTTGGTTATATTATTTATTTTAGGTGCTGTTTGTCCTCTTTTTGTATATTTTTATTACTTTTGCTTTCCAGCTGACGTTTCTCTTACTACGGTTTGTTATGGTGATATACCCAAAGATTTCTTTAAAATAATTACTAATTGGCGCTCACTCTTTTAACTCCAGTAACTTTTCTTTCTTTTTGTTTTATATTTATTTTCTATATTTTTTAAATACCTTCAATAAAAGTAGAGATACTCTTGCTGGTAGTTCGCTAATTTTTGCTGGTGCTGAGCTCCGCCGTTTTCATGCACACATAGGTACAATAAGTTTATGTTAGGGGGATGGATGTGTGTTCGAGGAGAATAAGAGAGTGTCTGCTCACGCAGCCGTTCTCCTAATTTCTGAAGCATCCAGCATTTTAAGGAAATCTTTTTTTCAATATAAATTTTGTAACTTTTTCACAGCACAAAAAATTAGTTGTGTTATATTATTACTTTTAATATTTTATGATTTCTGTTTTTTCTAATAACCACAAAAACTGTGTTTAAAAATTTTGTTCAGTTTTTCGAACTATTAAAGCTCCTTTTTGCATTAATATGTTTTAAATAATTTTTTATTTCATTATTGGTTAGTTTCATTTATAATTTTCTCTGTATATTTCTTTTACGGTCGCTGCCGTTTAGTTACTTTTCTTTTTGTGTAAATTTTCGTTCAGAAGAAATATTTAGTTCATATTTGTCTTGTATCTGCTGCTTCTTCGTTTTACCGTTTCTTTTACTTGTGTATTTTGTACAATGTTGTTGTATTTTTTTTATATTACTAATTTTGTTGTTATTGTTGTCACTGCTAGTTGATGTATGTTATTGCTGCTTGTTCTTTATGATTTTCGCTGCTTTTGTTAAACAACCACCTCGTATGTTTTAATGTATGTGTGTTATTTTTAAATTTTGTTGTTATTCGTGGTGTTGATGTGTTCACTCTTTCTCTCACACTAATTTCCCCCTTTCTAGTTGTGTGACGTTTTTTCTTTTGTGTTTTTCTCGTTGATGGTGTTTGTTGTGAGTTTTGCAAGCTGAAAATAAAGAAAAAAGGCAAAAATTCAATATGAAAATAAAATTGAAGACGGGAATAATGATGCAATGAAAGAATTACCAAAAATGTACAGTGCGAGCAATATGGCTAATAAAGCGTTTTAAAAATACAATAACCTCAACTTTCCTATATGAATTATACCTGGATACATATCCCTACAAGAAATAGATGACCGAAACTAATGAGTGTTATTTTCCAACACATTTACAAAATTGTTATACGTATGTAATCTAATTAAGAATGTGTTAGAAGAATTGTCACACGTGCACGAAAGCTTCGGTAATTTTTTCATGTTGCCCTTAAGAAAATGATAGAAACTTTTGGAAAGTTATATGACCATCATTGTTCTTGTAGGGATATAATAGGCTATTTTCTTTTTGGAAATTTAAAAGAAACTTTTTTTTCGGTATAACTATTTACAATAACTTTGTATGTTCTTGGGGGAAATTTTGCCGATTTTTTAATACCCATTATTAGCTTTTCAATACCGTAAAAAATACAGAATTCATAAACTTACTTGTTTTTTTTTTAATATAATGCAGATACGTGGTATTAACATTTCTAGTTACTTAAAAATGTGGGAAATAGAAAATGAAGTCACATTTTTCGAAGGCTTGACAGTGTGACCACACAGCCAATCTATTGTGTCTTAGTACTGGCAATAACGCCGGCTGAATTTCGTCATCAAATTGCTAATGTTCAACGTTGTACTTTTAGTTAGCGAACATATGTATGTAAATATCTCAAAACATAATTTAATATATTTTGGCAAAGAAGGTTGCGTGTTTTACTTAATTGTAATTGTATATAATTTTTATTATCTTAAAAATGTGTGCTTTAAATGCATCAATCTGAGCACTAAATTTTTTTATGAACTCAAAAGTGTAAATACCTAATTTCATTTTTTCTGATGATAAAAAGTCGCTTTTTATAATAATTTAGACATTTGTTTATTTATTGAGCCGTATTTTTGTATGTAATCTTAACAGCAGCTTATATTCCAAGAAATTTGTTCAGCAACATCTGCAATAATTGCTTGCGCTCCACACGCAAATATCTTGTGTCGGCAATCGATATTGGCAGTTGCCACGGCAATAATCGCCAATCAGATTGCCCGTGTGGACGAGTAGTGCAGTGAAGAAATGTATCACCAGATTCTTAAAAGAATAGTTATGTACTTTCTGCTTGTTGCTAAACATTATAACATTTTTGAAATCGCTAGAATTTTGTTAAAACCGCTAAATTGCTACTACAGAGCAAAGAAGTGTAAAACACGGAGAGCCATAAGGGTTGCCAAGTTAGTAAAGTATAATTAATAGAATTAACAAAAATCAGTCCTTGTTTTGAACAATTTTTGAACAGATATGAGCCTATTCATAAAAATTTAAATACGATTGAAAAAGAGATTTGATTAAAAAATTTCATACATATTTTTTCAATTGCATTTTAATTTTTTTTTGAATATAGCGTAGGTATACATAAGTATATGTATGTACTACAAACGTATGTGCATATTGTGTAATCAGATCCGTTATAGATACCTATAATCCACATAAAATAAATGTCTCATTGTTTAATATTTTAGGTTTACCTATGTTTCCCATAAAAATATATTGACGAACGAAAAATCAGTTATAAGTGAAGCTAAAGAATGAGTTAACAGAGTTCAGAATAGTTACACGTGAGCTTTGCGAAAAGATCAGTAACTAATAATAATAATTTTCAAAACAATAAGGTACCTAATAGGTATGTACCTATATTTATTTTTATTTGACAACATAAAATTTTGACAAAACTGAAAAATATTTGAACAAAACTAACAAAAAATAAATAAATAAAAATGAATAAATGAAGAAATAGTTATAATAGAGCCATTTTTCAACTTAGTATTATTTGATTTTTACACTTTTAATTATAAAATTTTCAATTATAATTTATTTCAATCAAATTCCTACATTTCAAATATTTCTATCCTATTGTCAAAATTTATATTAGCCCCTAGGGCTAGTAAAATTTTATTCACCGCAGAAATGTCAAAATTTTACTTACGAGAGTACTTTTCTACCGTTTCACACACGTCCATAGTACACATTTTATAAACTCTGAAGATCGCAGTCTTGATAAGTCTCAACGTAAACTCAACCGTTTGAGAACCAAGGGCACCAAATATTTTTTATTTATTAAATTCCTTTAAATAAAGCCCATCATTTTGTACGGCTTTGGAAGAATATATTCTACAAACGTGTTTTACGATGAGTTCGATGTGTTCAATTGAATACCACCAATGTTAAAATTAAAGAACAGATGGGTGGATGGTATGCAAATATTTATTAATAATTAAATGCAAAGATGATACCTACCAATTCGAATGTGACCCTATTTGATAAATCCATATGACACTGTAAAATGAAGTAAAATTTTTTGCCTGTCCAACGATATCGAACGTTAAAGTTCGCTAGTATTTTGTAGACCAGTAAACTGATTCGGACTCTGTTTATGCATTTTTTGCTAAAAAATTTTTATATTTTTATAATGTTTAAGTCTAAGTTATTATTTTTTTTCTCTTAATAGTTTATCTTTCATTGTCTGTTAGAATCTTTATTTTTGTTCTCATCCATAGACTGAAACTAGCTAAATAAAAAAGTTTATCTATTGCTCGTGTTAATGAGTCCGGATATGTTGTAATTAGAACCCTTAAGGCCTAAACATAATGTGCAAAGACTGGCTCAAGCTACTTTAAGCGACTGTGCGAATACATATAATCAAATGTGTACAACTATAATGTACTTAATGAAACTTTTTCGTTAAGTTTCGTTTAATGTCAGTTGCTTAAGCAAAGTACGAAACTGAGCGCATCTTTTTGATTTTGTATTGCATTTAGAAAGCAAACAAAATATAACGGGGGGTTTTTTTTGTAAGAGATAAAATAAGATGTATATGAATACATTTTTAGAGTCTTTTAACGTAACTTTTAACAGTTTATCTATTGAAATAGGTGAAGCCGTTCTCGAGTTATGTGAGAAATATGTTATCATAATGGACTAATTCAACCGACCCGTAAAAAATTATCTACGTTATAGAAAAATGTGCAGATTTAAATAAAACGCATGAAATTCATAGTTTTATTCAAAGGATAGCCAAAAAATTTCTTTTATGCAGAATAATGTAATTGGTATGTCGAAAAACGCAATCAAAAAAATTTTGATATTTCAATTTTTAAATATAGAATGAAGAAAGACTCTTACAGCCAGTTTACCAATTTCGACAGCATGCTTGCGTTCGCAATCAAAGCGAAGGAAAATTGATTTGGGTTCGTCCAAATTTTTTCTATACGAACGATGTGTCAAAACTCAATGTAAATACATAAGAATATGCGAACGAATAATAGTGAGCAAGACAAACCCAAATTGATTCGAGTGTGGGTGACTAGCTTTCTTTCGCACTCATTTTCATTCGAAATTGGTCAACTGGCTGTTAAACTGCTGTCCACACTGCCAGGTGTAGCCTGCAAATGTTATTGTTTTCTTGCCACGGCTGTTACTGTTAAGATGTCTGTTTTAACAGTTCTGTCTTAACAGAAAATGACATTAACAGGTTTTTTTTTTTTTTTGTTGAATGAAAAAATTTTGACAGTGTTTTACGAAAAGAAAAATAGTTTTTATCTTGGAAATTGGAAAAAAACGTCTAAATTCTCATTTTTGTTTGTAAATTTTGCATTAAGAATGGATTTTTGCACAAACCATTAAGAAGTGAATAAACAAATTATGTGTTTTTGTTGACGGAATTAAAATAATGGAAAATAAAGACGTACGTGTATACCGCCATGTAAAAATCGACCTTTCAGAGGAATGAGATGTTTTAATAGAAATGCATGTCTCATGCAGACGGGCAGTAATGGCCAAATAAGCTATAAAAACTGCTTGGCAACATACCGAAACATTAAGTTTGTACAAACATTTAGTGTTGTTTATGAGGGTGTATGTTAGTTTGTACAAATATTAGAACAGTTTTGCACGAGAATCAAAAATCGCTGATTTTCGTGCAAACATCTGGAATGTTTGTGTTGTTCATTTCCATGAAAATTTGGTAAAGTGAATTGCAGGAAGAAGCACACAAAATGAATTGTAGAAAAAAACCCAAAGATTGTAGCAACAGAATATCACTACAATTATATGTAGTGAACTTCATATGGCGAGCAAATTGACGTAATACAATTTAAAAAAGTGATTAATTTGTGTTTGTATGAATTATATTGGTGTCGTATATGTGCAAACGGAAAGCGTATTTTTGCCAAATGGTTTGCTTAGTTCATTTGGGCCTACATACTTATACCTACATACATAGGTATCACGTAAACTCTATAGGTATATTACAAGAATATACCTAATGCCAAAGCAAAAACGGAAGAGTCTGAATAAAATTTAGTGCGTTTTTATTTGGTCCTTGGGGAAAAATACTTAACATACCTATGTATCTATTTTGATCAATTTAATAAGAAAAGTTTTCAATCGAAAAATACACCGTCATTATAGGTATTGCTCTGTTAGATATACGTTTGCACTTGAAACTTTGTAGATTTTCCTAAAATTAAGAAGAAGCTGACATTTGCGGTAGTCAAATTTATTTCGAAAACTCGAAATTAAACACTTCATAGTATAATAGAAAGACTTTCGACATGTTTACCGCAAACACGTGTTTGTCTTTGAAATGGAAAAAATTTTTTTTTAACTTATTTTGATTTAAAAAAAAACTTCCAATTCTTTTTACACAAACTTCATTGAAACAACAGCACAAGTATAGTCAAACCCGGTGATGTGAAATTATTTTCAAAACAAATATATAAACACATATGTTGATCATGCAATAATTACCTAAAACTTTGCATGTTAACAAATTGGAAAAGGTAGTAGATATCTACATAGATATATAAAAAGTAAATAAAATTATATGTACATACATACATACTTACTATGTACATAGTCAGTATTTTAATATAGGTACTTTTGTATCCCGCAATATCACATACATACATACATACATAAAATATAAAGGTTTTTAATGAAAACGTTTATTTCATTAGATGTATTTATTCAAAGTCGGTATGTTATTTGTAAAAATAAAAATATTTAAAGTTTATTATTAACAGGTGGCAACTTAAAAACCGAAAAAATGTATGTTACTGCTTAAATAAATGATTTACAAACCTTTTTTTTTTCCTTCTTTAAGATAAATTTTATTGTTAAAGATGAAGTTAAGACTTTTTTACGAAACAGTATTCAATTAAGATACAAATGATGTACGTAGGTACGTACATATATACATAGTTAAACTCCGAACTTATTGTTATTGGTTTTTTATTATACAAAAACTCAATTCAAACTATTCCATCCAAAAACAAAAAAATAATTTCAGGCTCGATGCGATAAGAGAAATTGTTACTTAAAATATGTGAACAAAAATCAATTTTTTCCGTTTATTTGTTTTTATTTCGTTTTAAAGAGACGGCTTTTGGTTATTTTCATTTTTTACTTCACTTACTACATACACTGTGGCACATAATAAAGGCGCGTTTTTGCTATTTAAATTTTGTGCTTTTATTTTAGAATTTGTGATCTATGAATTTTATATTACTCTTTTTCTGTTTAGCAAATTGTATTCGTTTTTAATTTTGCTTCTAATTTGAATATTTCAATCTTTTGCACCTCTTCTTTGCATTTTATATTTGCTTAATTATGATATTTGTTACAAACAAGTATATTTGATGCTGCTTTTCTTTAATATTATTTTTGTAGCTGGTGGTATTGCTCTTCTTTTTTTTCGTCTCTCTTCCCTATTAAGATAATTTTTTTAACAATTCTTTTCTACGCTATTTCCAATAAATTTTTTTATTGTTTTTTTTAATCCCTTCTTTTTCCTGCACTTATAAAATAATTACAACCCATTCGCTATCTCCTTTTCACATACACAAATACTTTTTACCCCACTTTGCACTGCACAAACAATTCTTTTTTTATAGACGAACAACAGAGTTGATTTCTTCGATTTATTGTTGTTTCTGAAGTAGATCTGCTTGTGTTCCACAATTCGTTTTTTTGATTTTTCCTATTTTTCTTTACCACAATTTTATTATCTTCTTTAATTCGTCCACTTCTACTACTACGTTGACTACGCCGAACACAAATCTCATTAATACTTTTTTGCTCCAATATGAAATTTTCATCAATACATTTAATACGATACAATTGCATTTTTACACTTTTCCATTTTCTAGTTATTATAAGTTTTTTTATTACTTTTTTTAATTTTTGCTTTATCTTTATACCTAATATTTTCAATATTTCTTGGTTAATTTTTATAGAAAATGTATTTCAGTCATTCCAGAATAATATCGGCAATTTTCGCTACAAGTGCGTCTCGCGTTAAATAGTGTATGGAGGACAACACTAAAAAATTGCACGTACATTCACACCAACCATGGCAAGATACACCGGACGGACAAAGAAAAAATATAGATTTATTTTGTTTGGCAAACTGTAATTTACATAGCATATATATTATAGTTATCTCTTTTACGCACACTTAAACGTGATGTTGAAGGGTGCATAGGAAATTTAGAAAACTGGTAATTTTGGGCTTGTTCCTCATCTCGGTTATTACCGTACTAAAGCATTCATAAAATTCAATTCTTAGCAACTGAATCGGCAAAGAAAACGTTAAATATTTTTAAAATTGTCTATAATTTCATTGAATTTGATAGTTTAATGAAAATCCTTTAATTCAGTTTATGAAGCGTGTGGCCAAAAGTCATTTCAATTGAAAGGCTCAGTTGACAAGTGAATTGAAACGTGTATGGGCCGCTTTAAAGCCTTGATTCACTATCCTACACGATCGCAGGATTCTTCCACAAAAAAATGGTATAAAAGTCCAACCTACTTTACAAAATCACTTCAAAATAGCGTTTCATTTTATAATAATGTTCATAAAATTTATCATACCGTACTTGTGACAAAATCTGTCACCCAAGTTCATTTCTAGCACACGCTAGCATGTTTTTTCAGCACATCTGTCATATTTGGCAGATCGTGCTATTGTGTAGGATAGTGAATCATGGCCTTTAAGCTGAAAACACTAAAACTTATATATAAATTTCATATACATAAATTATTACACTGTTATATAAAAATACTTAAAAAAGGCTTCTATAATATTTATTAAGATATCATATTGTTCTATAACATACCTATTAGTGAAAATATTCGTATGAATGTGAATATTCGAGGTCGGAAAATATGTGTTAATTTTTGTTAATAATTAAATATTTATATATAGAAAGACTTTTACCAATTTTTATCCCGCTCAAACTAGACCGAAAGCCGCAATAACTTGTTACAAAGCAAATATTAATCAATTCATAATTAAAAATTGATATTTTGCGAATGCATTGTAAGTAGATTTTATTATATTGTTTCTTATACGGTATAAGTTCTTTATATGCAATACGTTTTTTTTAAATTTTTTAAATTTTTTGTTTGTTTTCCGTTTTCCCCTTAACCAACTAGTTATTGAGTGAATAGTATTTTTTACATTGTATCTATTGATTATATTGTATATGTACCTATTTCCCAGCTAAGATTTTTAGTGTTTGGCAAAATCTCTTATTCGTATGAATCTTTCATTACTTTTCAGAAAAGTTAAGTGAATTAATTCATTCTTTTCTTTCATCTTTCTATATGCGAAACATAATTCAGAATGAATGAAAATGTTGCAATTATGTCAACATAACGAATTACTCGTATTATACAGCAACCACAAGCACTATTTGTTTATTTCACAGTTTGTTTAAGTATAATATATAGAAAAAATTTCTTAATATTTATTTTTAAAATTAATTTAAATTAAACTCCAAAAAATAAAAACAATTTCTGAATTCACAAACTCAGTCGTATCGTGCATCGATGTATTTGGAGAGACAATTTCAAACACAAAACTTCAAAGCAAAAACAATTTTCAAATATATTTTTTGTGAGTTTAATGTTTGTGTTTGAAATTGTCTCTCCAAATACATCGATACACGATACGACTAAGTTTGTGAATTCAGCAAATAATAATTTCCTTCCAATAATTTTGAGTGCTTTCAGATTCTGAATGAAGAAATAAGAAAGGAAACGCAATGATGAAGGAAATAGTGAAAGAATACAGAAATATGTCATTATTTCACTTAAAAGAATCATTCAGTTGAAGTAATTCACATAAATGACTGAAGTCTAAATATTTTCAATCGTAAAATATTCTCGTAGGAACTTATGCGTGTTTTTGATCGTCAATGAACTCAATTTTTGATCACAGAGGAATTCTCGCACGGGAGTGTTACAAAAACGGATTCTTTTATGAGACTCTTACACAACTCAACAAAAGACTTTTATGGTAATTTTATACGGAATCTTCGAGACTCGTCAAATATCTTACAGCTCTCAAAAAGAAATCCGCAGTGTAATCCTTGTATGATTAATACTGGAAACAGCACTAAACTAATTCGATATTTTCATACTATATATAATTCGCACTGACTTATATTCAAAATAACAAAAAACTATTGTACGCTATCTGTTTCTGTTTATCTATGATATAAAAATCAATTAAAAATATAAGTAAATAAAGTCAATTCTGTGTGAATAACGTCTCAGAAATTTTGTAAAAAAGAATTAAAAGAGTATATGTTTTTGATATTATTAAGGGCCAAATACACTACACAAACTGCTCGCCAAACATTTCAAAATTTTAGGTTCGTACATACATTTTTGTTTGTTTATGGGGATGTTTGCTAGTTTGTACAACTATTCGAAGCATGTTTGAACGAAAATCAAAAAAATTTTTACTTTCATGCAAACATTGTGAATGTGTGCATAAATTTTGTCATTGCAATGAGATTTTAGAAGTGAGTTGGTGAAAGAAGAACCAAACAAAATGAATAAGGAAAATGGTTTCTTGTAATAATGTTTAGAATTGCGTAAAAGTTTACCTTTATTGCGGAAATTAAAAATAAAGAATAAAAAACATAATATCAGGAAATAGAGGGAAAACAATTTATATAACAATTTGTATCTTGCATACTTCATATGGCGAGCAAATTGCCGCCACACAACGGCCGTTTACTGTCATTAAAAACAAAATAATTGATTAATTTGTGTGAATAAATTGCGTTAGCTTGTGTCAGAAATGAAAACCAGTTGTATGGTTTAGATGCAAGCAGAAAGCGTGTGTTTGCCAAACGGTTTGCATAGTTTATTTGGCCTTTTATTACTCTTCAGATAATCAACAGAATATGCATATCGCCTAACAAAAACCGGATGCTAGCTGGGTTCTATTTCTTAATTTTATATAGGTTGGTATATGATACATATATATGAATACTAACGATATTGATTGTAAAATTTTCCAACAGGTTTGTTTTTCGTTTTCATTTAGTGTTGTTGCTCACGGTAATTATAACACGATGCCAGACTGATTTCTGACAAAGGGTTGTTACGATAAATAAAATCAATATAAGTACATATGTAGGTAAATAATAAACAATTTTGCCAAGGCAACAAAAATTTTAAACTTCATTTAAACCAACATTATTTAAAACATTTTTCAGTAAAACAAAAATATGTATTCATAATTTTATTTATTTATAGTTTTCTACATATTGTGGCTTATTCTAAACGTTAGTTAAAATATATATATATTTTTTGATTTGATGAGAAATTTAAATTCTATAGAATTTCAGTTGTTCTCCTAATTTACACAAAACTGGTGTTTTTATCTCTACTCTTTAAAACAGTCTGGTTACATTAAAATACAATTTAATTTACTTTTATGGTTATTTAAGTATAGTATTGCTTTCTCTTATTGTCATTTGGGTTGGCAAGGAACAGATTATTGTTAACGGTACTATATGTCTCTGTCATACAAACTTTATATAAATATCAAGTGTTTTTACTTGTTTCCTTCACTCCCGGCGTTTTTCCGATTTCTATTAAACGAACTCCACAAATAATTTTTTATATGCAAAAGATTTCCTTCCTATCTTGGCATACATACATATGTACCACAAAGTATATATATATTTACTTATATTCAGATATATACATTTGTTGCACCCAGTGTTGTATTTTATTTAGTGGTAGTATTCTAATAACATAAAGAGGAGTTTGTTTTATGTGCTATTAATAAATAAGTGTAATCAACGTGGTGAAAATTATGTATGTATATACATATTTACATATCTAAAGTTTAAAACAATTAATATCTGCATTAAACTGGTAAGTGATTAATTTTATTGAAATATATAGGTATAAGAAACGGCAAATCATTTTCTTCGCGAACAAACATACATATATACTTGTGTATATATATTGTTCATGTGCTAAAAGAAGTTTTCAGTTTGCACTGGTATCCAATATTCACCCTAATCTTTGTTTATGTTTTGTTATTGAAAAATGTTGACGTTGTTTTTCTGCCAAGTGTTGCCATAAACAAAAAAATCTTTAGTAACGGTATAATTTTTTCAAATTGTAATTTTTGTTGTATCGTTATTTCAAACTTCAGACGTCAACATTTATCTCGTTTTCTCTTGCTATTTTGTAAGCGAACTTATCCCTAATTTACAATGTACATTCCTACATATGTTTGTTTTTATTGTAAATGCTAAAACAGAAACGTGACGTATCAACATTGCGTTTATTCCCTGTTTTCCTTGATAAAGAAACTTCTTGAGTGAGTTTTTATACACTTTAAAATTAAAAACCGTTAAAAGATAAATTGTTACATGCATTCATGTGTGTGTATAGTGAAGGATTAAAGTATACATGCAGTATCCAAAAGTGTCATTCCGAGGGAAATATACATAGGTATATTCAAGGCAGCTTTATTAAAGCTTTCTTTTGTATATTTATTAAAAATATTAAATGTACAGTTTTTTTTAATAATTTTTATTTATAACAAAAATAAAAGTTAAATTAATTCACTTGCACTTAAAAAAAACTCCAAAATAGCAAAAATCTGGTATGGCAGAAGTGTACGAAAAGTTCATAATAATATTTAAATAGGTACATGATGTTTTGATTCATGATGTTTTCGTTTACACAAAAAATATGCTATTTTTTAAAAACTCTTTTTTTCTTCAACCATATATGTACCTATGTCTCATATTGATCACATATGCAATTTGTTACAACCCCAGTTGTTTGTAGAATTCTGCTGTCACTGAGCAACCAGTTGTTTTTTTTATATCTATTTATCAACGTACGTATGTATGTATGTTGATAGTCTCTGTGCCGTGAGATATGTATATACGTATGTATATTAACTATAATATTCAAGTTCAGTATACTATTTTGGCAATTTCAGCATGCGATTTATTTTAATGTCACTAACTTTGTTATGTCAGTTGGTATTTCTTTTCTATGTGTCATTTTTTCAACGTTTGATCATCACATTAACAAAACATAAACTAAAATATTGCATATAATAATTGCTATGATATTGTTAAGAATTTTTGTCACACCTAACCCAGTGTGCAGTTTTTGATCTGTTTGTTAAATGTACAATAAATTCACACAATCAAGTTAAAACTAAAAACACAATACACAACCAAACAAACATACATGATTTAAAGTACGTAAAATTCCAAGTAAATAAACTACAAATGATGTTGTTGTTGTTTTCTTGGTATTCGTTTTATTATTGTTTTGTTGTTGTGACTTGCTTATTGTTCGCAAGCATGTGTGTGAATGTGTATATGCGTAACTTATGAATGGCTAGAATGATCTTGATAATTGTAGATGTGGAAGAGTCAGATGACGAGTTAGTTTATTTTTAAGCTTTGTGCAAAACAGTCATAAGTCAAAGTAAGCAAGTCTAGTGTTTTTGTACACAGTGGTATCAAGTGTAAATAAAGTTGTGAATTATTTAAGTACTCTATAACGAACAAATGTGTGAGCCAGTATTTCATTTGCAATTGAAGAATCCGCAAAAGAGTTTTTAGAGGCAAAAACGTAACAATATATATACCAGAAATTTTAAATAATGGTATTTTACAATTACTTTATTATTGCTTTATATATTGGTTTTTGCTGCATGGATATGACAAAAGTGTCATATCCATTTTTTAACAATTTGTGAAATTTTCACTGCGGTAGAAATAAAAAAATCTGTTTTTTATATGGAATTCGTTAAAATCATTAACAAACTCAAGTTCGGGAAAATGCAAGTTAGGGCCTTTCTACTGAGATGGACGGACGATATACAGATATCCAATATTTTAATATGGTTTGTTAGGAGATCTTTGTGATTAAAGTTTTTTAAGGAGGTTAGGGGGTGTACGTCTAAAACTTATGCAATTAATTAAAAAGCTAGCAAATAATGAGGATTCCTATGGAATCCTCTTTTTGTACGTCCGTTAGTAGTTATAGAAAAAAACCCTACCATCAGTCTTAATACGATTTTAATAATTTTGGCGTAATTGGGAAATTATAATAGTATAATAATAAATAATAATATTAACTAATGTTAACCATTCGTGATAATTTGAAAAGTTCCTATAATAAGCCTAATCATACAAAAGTTGTCCTTTTTTCCTAACATGTGGAAATAAACAAAACAAATGCTCGGCAACACTGACTGTCGTATATGTGTTTCAAAACTATGAAGTGGTTGTTCTATTTCCTAATGTTTTACTGCTTATTTGTTTTATTTTAAAGATTGTTCTAAAATACAGTGCTTGGAACTACTGTATAGTAGTGTGTTCTTTAGAACATTCTATGCAGACTTTTAGTTTCTAAAGACTGATACACTATCCTACACCATTGGGCGATTCACCAAATACATCATGTGTGCTGGAATAGTACTAAAAATTCAACTGTGTGACAAATCATGTGATTTAAAAAATTTTATGAACGTTTTCATAAAACGATAGTGTCTAGGCAATCAGAATGATATCTATTATGAAAAATAAGAATATTGTTGGCGCCTCGACGAATAAATTGAAATGAATAAATTAAAATTATTATGGTAATAATAGTTTTTAATCACTTTATATAAATTATTGTAAAAGCTGGCCAGACTTTTGAAGTATTTTCTTGTGAATGGGCAATAACAGACGAGAACAATTGTTCTGAAGCTTGTTGGCGAACGGGAGGATGATAATGATATTTTGTCGGGATAATTCTATCAACCAGCCGGCACAAGCAGCACAAACCAATGCAAATACAAGCCAAGCAATCAAATGTGTACAAAAACACGAATACATACACAATGCTGTGTATACGTATACATGTTATGCCGGATTAATTAGTCTCGTCTGTTCTTAAAAGAACAAAAAATTGTTCGGTCTAAACATTGTTCTTGTCTGTTATTGTTCAATGAATCGTACGATCGTGTAGAATAGTGTATCAGGACTTTAAGGCGTTTTCCAAATTACCGGTTTTATTTGATTATAGGTATATGTATGTCAGAAGAATCCCTGCAGGGGGTTAACTTTTAAAATTGCTTCGGATATTAATTTTTAGCATTTTGGATTATAACCCTCTCTTGGACGTTTAAACAAATTTTAAAGGGAGTAATATTTTGTTTGAACAAATTGTTTCTAAGTAGGCTAATTAGTCTCAGCAAAAACATGCATTTTGATACAAAACCCACTCACATTAAGTTCAAAATACATATCCATGCATAGATAGTTACATACATATGTATGTATGTACGTATGTATGTACGTATCGTATATATGCAATTGCGGTCTTTAAATACATGTATGTGTTGGCACATTCTGTGTTCTGTTATTTTCTACATTTAGACAGTACTTTTTTCATATAAAATCCTGAGTTTTTTAACCTTTTTTGTTTTTAGGCAATGTGTGTGACCAAGTACGAATACAACGTATTTTACATAAAAATAAAAAATGTCTAATCCCTCAACAATGCTCTAAAGACCTTCTCCACTATTAAAAAAAAAAACCACACGTATTTGTTGCAGAAGAACAGTGTTGCCAGCTTAGCAAGAAAAACTAAATTCAGTTATTAGCCACTTTTTAATGCACTAGGGGCTCGTAAAAGTTAAGTAGGGCAAAAGTTAAGTATACAGAAAAGATAAGGAGCTTTCAGTCACCACATGAAGTATTAAAAAGTTAAGTGTTTCGTAACGGGACTTAGTCCCAGTTAGCTGTATTTGTATTTTTGTCATTTGCTTTTTTTCATATACTTACATATACATATATAAAGGCTGTTTAAATTTTAAGAGCTGATGTTGTAATATATTTTATTATGATATATATGTAATATATTTTTATTATGATAATATTGCTATGGTCCAATGTATGGAACAAAATGTCGGCCAAATGCCCACCGCAACCTCAGCGGCACACCACCATCCGATGGTTCAAATTTTCGATGATGCTGTCGTTAATGTGACAAATTATCTCATCCTTGAATTGCTGGCTTATCGACGTACACTTTTCTTTCAAATAAACCAAAATAACGAAGTCCAAATCACACGATCTTGGCGACCAGTTGGCACTATGTAAAGTGTCTTGGAGACGATAAAAAAACACGTCAATATGTGTGAGTGTCTTGTTTTTGTCGTCTAAAAGGAGACTTACAAATAAAATCGTCAACCATCATTTTTATTTTGACTTCGCTGCGTTCGTTTCTAAACATGTCATCATCGGATGATGAATTATTGCTATTTTGTGTCATGTCAACATTTATGGTGTCTTTTTGCTGATACTGTCAATAAATTTTTTTCCTCTCTTTTGTTTTTGATAGAGAATATTTTTTGTTAATAATTTAATTTGTTTTTAAAATTTATCTGTGGCCGCAAGAAAATAGCTAATTCTAATAAAAAATAATAATAATAAAATTGACAGCGTCTATAGGGAATCAATACAGTTTTTTTATGGACATTTCCCACAGTGCAATCTTACTATTGACATTTTCTCCATATGACCCCACAAGAACTACCTAGTCAGTATTGACGCAATCTACTGGTAGATTGCGTTGCTTTTGATGGAGATTACGTTGATGAATAATGCTAATTTTGAACCAAAAAACTGTGTTTTCTTTGTTAGGCTCGGGCCTTTTCAACCCATGTGTTATCTTGTAATAGTAAACAATATGTGAATTAATAAATAAATTAAAGAAAAAGTATCGTATGTCCTCATTAGTTTTTTTAAAATTAAATTCCATTGTTGCAGTTAAGTTTTTATAATAACGTGAAGTTCAATGATATAAGTAAAAACCAAATATATCAAAATAGCTTAAGTTTAAATAAAACAACGTAAAACGTAGTTATTATTTCAACAATACCGCTGCTATAAAAAAACAACTTTCAGTATTACAAAAGCGGTTAAGTGTAAAACATGTAAAATCTTTTAAATTGACTTAACATCTTTTTAATTATTTGCCTTAAGCACCTCCTGAACTTTTTATTAATAAAGTTATATAGAGTTTAATAGCAAGAAAGTTCTTGAAGGAAAGTTCAACAAAAATGCGAATATCTCGAAACTATAATTTCCACATAAGCTACTCTTCCATTTTGGCACAGATATAACCAATTTTGGTGCTGTAGTCCAGGCAACACTGGAAAAGAAATACACGTATTGTTACACAGATGCATTTAAGTATATTTATAAGTAAGTGTGCACATATGTGTATGTATACATACGATTACATATGAACATACTTACATCCATGCATTCCTTTTTTCCGACATCTAACACTGATATTCTTTTTTTTTATTTGAACAAACTGCAATCAACACGTAAACACCCTCTGGTGTTTTATTTAAAATGTTGGCTTCATTTCTGTAGTTTTACGCTTGTACTTACAACTGCTTGCAACATACATCGCAATAGTAACGAGAAAACGACAGCTTAAAGTTTTTAAGTGAAGGGAGGCAAACAAGCAATCACATTTTATGTACGTTCATTTATTCCACAGGAATTTAACAAATTTATACATAATAAGTAATAAAATAAGCAAAGTGGTGACAAGTGCGAGTGTGTATGTGTTAGTAATTTGATTTCAAATAAAGAGGTGCAATTTTATTATCAAACTTTCTATAATAATATTACAATATTACATTGCTTAAACTAACTACTCTGTTCATAATTTAGAGCGAGATGCTGCCAAAAGTCCATACCAAAAAATTCATGCTACAATAAATGAGAATAAGTAAAGCTACGTGCACACGGTTGTTAGATCTTACAATATTGCGAGAAAAATTGTCTGAAAATGTATTTCAATCGCGTGAACTGCCAATTTTTAACTTACAACGTTGTCAGAAAAACCATTGTCAATCAATTGTAAGACGACAATGTTGTCAGGCAACTGACAATGGTGAGAACACTCTCGTCGGAATTGCCAGATAATTGGCTGGAATTGTAAGCTCAGCTTTAATTGTCAGATGTATAAAATTAATGCCCCTGACAATGGCATCATTGTCAGAAAAAAGTTTGATGGGCAACACTGTCAAACAGATCGTTGTTGATATACATAAGTGGCAATGTCTTACAACATGTCTGGCAATTTTTTTCATCTAAAGGTAAGTACTCTGTTAAATGTTGAGCTACAT
The DNA here is from genome assembly GCA_914767995.1 of Thecocarcelia acutangulata. NCBI lineage: Eukaryota > Metazoa > Arthropoda > Insecta > Diptera > Tachinidae > Thecocarcelia > Thecocarcelia acutangulata. Next base: position 27,823,126 of record OU612094.1, on the reverse strand, counting down.
TAATAATTTCACTCGGAAAATATGACATTTAAAATATGGTGCCTATTTCGCGTTTTAGCCAAATTTCACGGTTTTCTTGGTTTTGGGTATACCACATTGTTCAGCTGTTGTTTGAAATTTTGCGCGAAATAAGTACCACTCATATTATTTCATAATTACAAAACAATGTTGCCAGAAACATTTCATAAGTTTTTCACAAATTGAACAGAGTACCACTTTAGCTACATTATTTCATAGATATTTCACACAAGTTTTTTTTATTTAGAGTTTTTACAGCATTTCGTACGAAATGACGAACACAGTACTTAGCTTCACAATCTGACAACCGTGTGAACTGACAATTTTTGTTGTCAGATGAATTATTTGTCAGACCATAGTCTGACAATGAAATTGTAAGATTTTCTTACGATCGTCTGAACACACAATTTACTTCTGCGGAACAATTTTTCATTGTCAGCATGTTGCCAGATCTTACAATATTGTAACATCTGACAACCGTGTGCACATAGCTTAAGAATGATGTTGCTCACATACAAGTAGTAGCATGGTGCAATTAACCAGGTGGCATCACTAGCCCAAGTGATAACTTTTTGTTTTAAACGGCCGATGGTGTAAAAAGTTGTTTACGTTTACACAAAGTGAAGTGAAAAAATTATAAGATTTTGAACACTTTAAAAAAGTGCAAAAGAAACACAATAAAAAAATTTTTCAAAAATATTTTAATTCTTTAAAATGCGTTGAAAACAATTTATTAAAACAATTATACACAATTACATTAATTTTTTTTGTTCAAAGTTGTGAACCTCTAAAAATATACTCAATATATCTACTGTAAATGAATACTTTACCTACATATGAAGGCGGATTGATATTGAAGCTACCTAAGTAGGAAAAAGAAAATTTTTTTTTTTCAAAAACCATTATTTCTCAACACAGTCTCCTTTTAGCTCAATACACTTAGTAAGACGATAGTCCGACTTTTTATACCATCTGAATAATACGATTTTGGGAAATCCTCAAAATACGCGTTAGTTTCGGTAATCACTTCTTCGTTTGAGATTAATCTTTTTCCTGCGATCTATCTATTTTTTCAAGTTTGGAAACAGGAAAAAGTTGCTAGGAGCTAAATTTTGACTATAGGGTGGATGATCAACCAGTTCGAACTTCAATTTTAGCATCGTATCTAATGCTGTGTGAACCGGTGGGTTTCTTGAAGAAAGAGAATTTATTTTTTCTTTAAATGTAGTCGTTTTTTTTTATTGCATCAATCCATTGGTCCAGTAATGCTCGATGATACTTTCCTGTGATTGTGGATCCTTTTTTAAGATAATCGATTAGTAATATTCACACTAACACTTCCACCTATTGTTTCGATTGATTTTTGGTTTCGAGTGTGTAGTGGTGGACCCACGTTTTACCAACGGTTATTAATCGACGCCAAAAATCAACAGGATTACGCTTTTTCATGTTCCAACATCGGTGTGTAGTGGTCTGCCGAACTCGTTTTTGTTCGACACTGCGGAAACGCGGCACCCATCTTTTCATATACATATATATTTTCATGCAAAATGTTGATATGTTTACCATTTCCACAATCTCACGTAAATTCACTCGGTGATTATTCATAACGATATCGAGGATTTTCTTGATATTTGCTTTAGTAACCACCTCTTTTGGCCTTCCTGTTGATGGTATTGTTGCAGTGCTTGTGCGGCCGCGCTTAAATTCAGCAATATGAGTACAATATTTTGCCATGTAATCTGATGAAGATTCAATAAATAAATAAAAAAAAAAAACTGTAATCTGTCGGAGCAGACTCACCGTAACGGGTATCAGACTTTTCTTTTACATCCCCCGGGGAACAGGTTTTGTCTTGGCGTATTCCTAATCAGGGCACTCTGATTTTCGGGTAAAGAGGAAAAAGGGTCCCTCATTTGTTGCGGCAAATAAAACTATGACTTATGTTGTGTTGGCTTCCGAAACCCTTACCAAGGGTATATATTGGCAGAACGGTGATCAGCATGGCCCCCAGGCTGATCATGGTTGCCTACCTTGGCTGAAACGTTCTGGCTGTATTTGAAACTTAAAACGCAGGAAGGGGGTGTTAGTATCCTTGATAATTATTTGGCGTGGCTTTTTTCGGGGACTAACAACCTGCCGAGGGTCTGTAGCCTTTACAACAAATACGTACTGTGAGCAACCAGTGGTGATGGTTGACGGGTGAGGTGGTTTAAGGGCTGATGCTCTTAGCGGTCTACCAACTCATTAAGCCTTGTCTTCTATTCATTCATAAAAACTGTTTAAATTAAATATTTGTATTTTTTGGTTTGTACATATGCACATCGGGTTTTAGTTCAAGATTTTCCTTTCTTAAATTTTTTTTTAAGAAGGATTTTTTACAATACAAATTAATAAATATTCAAATTAATAAATATTCGTATTATTTGATTTTGTTTATATTTTTTTCTTCTAAATTTTCCAGCTAAAGATCTTGATTAAAAAAAAAACAAAAATCAATCAAGATCTTTAGCTGGAAAATTTAGAAGAAATAAATATTTTTTATTTAAATACCCTTTTTGTGCCACGTTTTGAAAATTTCGAAGGGCAACGCTGGCTGTAATATTCGTAATTCAAAGTTCTTATTGCCCTGTGTTGATAGCAGTGTTTGATCAAACATGTTGCGTACAAATCTTGCTTTACAACTTCGACTTCTTGCTGTCTTTTTTCACCGTTTTTTGGCCAAACTATTCATTTAGTATTTATCTTCCTGTCGACTCGTTAAATCGTGTATCCGCCGCAAGAAGGAAATAAAATTGAAACTTACGGCACAAACGAACTTTATATTAAACTTATTGACACTCGTACGTTTTACGATTAGATTAACTGGCCAGTTAAGGAAAGAAAGAAAATAAATTGTTACTTTTATCAGCTGTAGGTGTTTGAATGTGTGCGAGAATTTAAATGTTGTAATTCGTTTTGGCCTTCTGCCCTGTTCCTTTGTGTACGGCACCAGTGTTTACGTGTGTAGAATCGAATACATACATATGTATATATTCTATGTATTAATGTGAAGTGTTCCTAAAATTGAAATTGCGCGCGTTTATTTGTGTATTTGTATTAAAATTCTGTCGATGTTGCTGCGACTCGTGTCGAACTGAATGCTCCACTGTTGATGTTTGGGTTTGTGGATTTTTGTTTTTAATTTTCCTTTCACAAGTAAAACGGACATCAACACTTTAATGCTTCTGAAGTTGAGCAACAGCATCAAGCCAGTTATCGTTGGGGCACTTAAGAAGAGCTAAAAGTCGTAGCAAAAATTTTACCATTGGATTGTGAAGTCAAGGGGAATAAACATTTAATGGTAATTAAGGGCCGGCCTTCTTTTTACAAAAGAAGCAATTTGCTCCGTTTTTTTTTGTATTGTTTTGATTGCTGAAAGAAATTAAAAATAAATAATAAAATTTGTGTTTGTGGTTAAATGTGCTTCCTTTTAGTTTTGTTAAAAAAAAGGAAAATTAAAATATCGCATTTATAATAAAATACGCAAAGCGAAATTTAACTAGCATTAAATTTTGATACTGAACGATGGTAAGTTCACAATTTATAGTAAAAATGTAAAAAATGTATTTTTTTAATGAAATTGTGGCTTAAAATTATTTCAGAGCTAGACACAGATTTACAGCTCAAAACCAAGTAAGATGACTTGAAGTCATTACACCGCCTTAAGCTAAGTACTGTGTTCATCATTTCGTGCGAAATGCTGTCAAAACTCTATATTAAAAAAAAACTTATGTGAAATATCTATTAAATAATGTTGCTGAAGTGGTACTCTGTTCAATTTGTGAAAAACTTATGAAATGTTTCTGGCAACAGTGTGTTGTAATTGTGAAATAATATGAGTGGTACGTTCTTATTTCGCGCGAAATTTCAAACTTCTGCTGAACAATGTGGTATACCTACAACCAAGAAAACCGTGCAATTTGCCTAAAACGTGAAATAGGCACCATATTTAAATGTCATATTTTCCGAGTGAAATTGTTAATGTTGCTCAACATTTTTCGCAGATTTGAATAGAGTACTTACCACACATTTCAAATATACTTTTTTGGAAGGGGGGGGGGGGGTAAATAAAAATATACCTGTATCGGCGATTTTCATGTGCACGTCTGAATTTTTTTTCTTTGTATAGAATATAAAGCTCGTAGTTTCCGTCTGTCAGCCTGCGTGAAAGACTTTGGACAAGTTTTTAACCCTTTTCCGTGATCCAATCGTGCTGAATTTTTGCAGGAAGACTCATGTACACGTCAGACTTGTTTTCTCTGTATAGAATATAAAGCTCGTAGTTTCCGTCTGTCAGCCTGCGTGAAAGACTTTGGATAAGATTTTAACCCTTTTCCGTGATGCAATCCGCTGAATTTTTGCAGGCAGACTCGTGGAAATGTTTGTATCACGTCAAATTAAAAACAAAAAAATAGTTTTTTATCAATTCTCAGATTTTCCTAAATTTTTTTTTTGAAAATTGGTTATCGGTTTTTATTTGGAACGGTTTCAGTTCCTTAAAAAACCGAATTTTTTTTTATTAATTTTGTTAAATTAATATTGAAAATTGTTACATTAAAAATGTTAATGCTTTTAATGAAACTTCGGCCTTTTATTCTTGAGTTTGTAAGCATTTATTCGCCAAGCATATGCGTAATGTTTTGTCCTTTAAAGCGCTACAACTCCTGGTTCTTCTTTCGGTTCGTATTTCTTTTTATCTGCATTGGCAACATACTAATCGAGTATTTGGCCTATAAATGGGGAAATCAGTGTTACATTTGCTCAGCACAAGCGAAAATAAAAAAGTTAAATTAAATTTTGGGTCGCTCTGTTTTAAAAAGCAAAAAAATAAACTAAATAAAATTTAGTGTAAGTGGAGAAAAAACTCATTTTAATTACTTTTTGGGGTTAAAACTGTACTTTTGTTTTACGTTTGTTTTGTTCCTTCTATGAACGAGTTAAAAAAGAAAAATAAATTTAGTATAAAATAGAATGCCGGAGGATTTCTTCTAAAGAGATATAGAAACGATCAAGCAATAATCATGGCCGTGTTTAACCGGCTTAAAAGAATGTTCACATTAAGCAAATATTTGACAAAATAAGCGTTCCTTAAACGTTGCCTAAAATAGAATAAAAGCGAAAATAGTACTCCGGATTAAGAAACAAATAGATATAAAACATTAAAATAAGCAGGAGCTCTATTTTCCTCATTACCTTATTTTTTTATCTTGGACCAGTATTCGGAAGATAACCCCCACATATGCAGTGTATTGTACCAGAATTAGGAAAATAGGTTATTATGAGGGAGAAAGTGAAAGTAGTGTTTGTGAACATTTGACTTGAACCTGCCAACGTTATAAGAGACAGGCAACACGTCTGCAGGCAACTTATTCCACAGACGAAGCGTGCGGCTGAAAAACGAATTCTCTCTGTAAAGCGTTGTACGATTACCCGGGTAATCGACCACAAATGGACGATGCACGTATGTTACGTATAAATGTGCGAGTTTCGGGAACAAGAACGAGCTTAGGGATCTTGTAGTAACGATAGAACAGAGTAACCCAAAGTACACTCCGTCGATGCTCTAGTGAGTCAATGTCACCAATATGCTTCTTCGCCCTCTCCTGCACACGGTCGAGTAACCCCGAAATAGACTTTGAGGCACCGGCCCAAATATGAGAGTTGTATTCAATTTTCGGTCGGATAAAGGTAGTATAAATAGTAAGGAGATCGGATGGAGAGAAGTATATCTTACACCGTTTCAAAAACCCGACATGGAAAATTTATTCATTCCAGTGAACATCACACTGTACTTTCATTCCAAGAACATCAAGAGCACCCGATTCCTCAATACTTATACCATGCATGAGTACAGATGAAGCAGCATTAGCGGTCGTTTGTTTATGTGTTAATAAACAGCACTGGGTCTTATGAGAGTTAAAAGCGACTCTGTGTTTGCGACTCCATTCGGAGATTAATAGAATATCACTATTCAGTAAGTCACTCATATATGGCTTTTGGCAACGATCTCGGATAGGCTGGGCCTATAAATGAAAGAGTACGAATGACAAATGCTGCTGTCATCTGCGAAATGAGTGGATATGGTTAGAAGTTTGATATAGAAGGTCGTTGAGGAAAATAAGATATAGGGTAGGAGAAGGAACGGAGCTTTGCGGTACCCCTGAATTAATTTGAAACTCTTTTGACGAGAACCCATCTATAACAACTCGTATAGTGCGGTCTCTGAGAAAGCTCGATATAAACCGAGAGAAGTCGTCACTGACACCAAAAGCAGTAAGTTTTGAAAGTAGTGCAGCATGACGCTTCAGACGCTTTAGAAATATCCAAAGCCACCACTTTATTTTCACCGAAATGATGGATTGAGTGGCACCATTTCTCCAAGAGATATGCCAAAAGATCTCTATTAGAGCGACTTTTACGAAATTCAAATCTATGCGACTCTAGATACCTCACAAGGTGGTAATTAACCATACTTTCTATTTCTTCGGAAAGCGCAGAGCAAATTGCAATTGGTCGGTAATTTTCAGGGTTATTTGCCTCACCGTTTTTGGGGGATTGGCGTTATATTAGTGACCTTCCAGTATTAAAGGAACTCACCATCATGGTAAAGTATGCTGAAGAGGCGAGCTAATAGAGCTAATAGCTGGAATGTCTTCCGGCCCAGCAGTATTATTTCTATCGAGGTCGGACAAAACCCTTTTAACTGATCGAACCCGGAACAATATCTTTAGCATAGTACAGATACCCTTTCGAGTTCGGGAAGTACCGGAAAGGCAAGTAAGAATTGCTTGCAAAAATTTCAGCCAGCAGGTTAGCTTTGTTAACCCGATCGGTGAATGCTTGGTCATTCTTTAAGAGCGTTTTATTTTAAGCAAAAACATATAACTTCAGTGTTAAAAACAAAATGCACTCGTAGTAGCTGACGAATTTACACTCTTACATTACCATCTCAAATTTTTGACAAGCAAAGTTTTGTAAATGAATCATAGTGTAAAAGATTATGTTAAACTAAATGATTATGAAATATCTTGTTTTAATGAGTTATAATTCTGTTAACAAGAAAAGCTAAGACGGGTTTCCACGGATATATAATTAAGGCCCAATCAGACTATTATACAAGTATAAATACTTTCATTAGGTTTTGTGAGATAAAAGTCTAAACACATTTCTTGCGACTGTCAAAAGGTCTAACGTAAATTAGATTTTGCATTTGGTTTGTACATATGTACATCAGTGTAGCGACTACGAAACAGCTAGTTATCCCCCAGCTAAAGATTTGATTATTATTTTTCTTGTCTTCTTCAATCAATAATTATTGATCACAGCAAATTTGTATTGTAAAAAATCCTTCTTAAGAAAGAACTTAAGAAAGGAAAAACTTGAACTAAAACCTGATGTACATATGTACAAACCAAACAATTTTTAATTTAAAAAAAAAAATTGTAAAAGTTCAACAAAAATTTAACAAATTAATAGTTAAAATAATAATTATGTATAACACATCCAAATTCAATAGCACAAACATATTTTATGTTCTAAATATAGCTTGAGCAAAATACATTTATAAATGACAGCTAAATTCCAAATTTCGAGCTTTTTTATAACGACAAAAAATACTATCAGTGACCCCATCGGCTACGAAATAGCCAACTACTCAATTTTTAGTTAGTTGGTTTGCTAAAAAACACAACCCTGATCCAATGTAAAGTATTATCGTTTTGAAAAGTTTCAAAAAATAACAAAGTCGTATGGGATGTCAAATTTTTGTCGTATTATTTTTCGTATGTATGACGGATTACATTTAGACTATCAGACTTGCACGTATTATTTGAATTTTTGACAAGTATTAATACAAAGTATAATAGTCTGAACTGGGCTGGAACACCGGATTATTCTTTTATAAATCTTTATAGTATAAATTCATTTATTCTATCAAAAATCCACTTCACAAAAAAAAAATTATTAAACTTCTCCGTAGCCAGTAGAACAGGCTATAATCAAAAATTAAATTGACGGCTTATTTATTATTTTTTTTTTTTTTTTGGTTTTCACAAACGTCAAAAAGTGTTGAAGGCATTAATAAAAACAGGCCAGGGATGGATAATCCAACACCTTGTTCATTCAAGTGAACACATCCTATTAAAGAAGTGTCAACCAAATGTTTATATTCGTAAATTCTGAAGTTAGACGAGCGAACATTTGGAAGAAAAATATTTGGATATCTCTTGTTATTTTTATTTCGTATTCACACAGTCAAACATGTTGGCAACATTTCATTATTATTTGTTTTTTATATTTTTCGTTATGTTGTCTGTTTCAATATTATCTTCACTAAGATGAATTTTTTCACAATTTTTCTTTTCCATTTATATTCCATATTTGTTAAAATTTTTTTAACAGAATTGACAAAATTTTTAAAACCACACAAAACTCCAGAAAATGTGAATTTAATTAAAATGTCAAAAAGTAAATTATATGTCAATAAAGTAAATGTCAACAAAGCGTGTTGCCGAGTACTGAACACAAAATCTGTTCTCCGTTCCCCACCGGTAATTAATTAATATTTGTGTGAAAACACACAAATATTAATTTAATAATGTGTTTTTTTATATATTGGCCAATTCCATATGTTAACTGTTTTGTTCCGTTTCTGGTTTAGCTGGTAAGGCCTAATATATTTTATAATTGAAACAACGTTTTAACTATTGTTGCACCTGACGTTTCGTCGATCTTTTTTCGACTTTTTCAAGGGGTTTCTCTATTTATTTTAAATTTTGGTTATAACAGAACTACTTACATTTTATGTCAGAATAAATTATTTAAAACATTGAAATATTAAAATATTGCAAATACCATAAACATTTAACTCAAAACTTGTACTCGTACACTCTTAACCTAATATCACAGTTTTAATTAATAGCAACAATGTTTTCAGCATTTATGTTCTCAGTATCCTCTTTTAAGTCCATAGTGCTGTTTCCCTTTTTCTGAATGTGTAGACTTTCCTTTGTATATCTTTTCTATTTTTTCCTTGTCCAAAATCCTGATTTTATTGAAATCAACTACGTTCTAAAAACAGGCCACCTATATTATTAAGCAGGAATTAATAAGCTCCTGCTTAATGCCTCATTGTCTTTCGTTGGTAGATAATTTTGTTTTGTTAAATTCTTTTAATTTAATTATAACAATACAAATATTTATCATACTTTCTGTTATATTTGTCTGATTTTGTTTGTTTGTTTATTTTTGTTCTTGGAGGCTACAAAACACTTATATTTATTATTGCCTCGAGTGTTTTCTCCATTATTTATACTTTTTTATAGGAATTTATGTAGGTATAATGTAGTTGTATGTGTATGTGTGTGCATGTACGTCCCTGTGTTTGTTTTATATTACGGGTGGAATCTGGCATCTCTTGTTTTCATTTTTGCTGCTGGTTACTGGATTGTGTGTGCCATGCTTTTACTGCTTTGCCCCTTTAAAAACACAAACACACTCACACATCCACTCACAATCATCAGCACACCTTCAATAAAATTACACCAAACGAACTGAACCAAGGGAGAACACAAGAAAGATTATAAATTGCAGACCAAAACAATAAAACAGACATTTAACTATTTTGGTGCAATTGTTGTTGTTGTTGTTACTGCTGTTACTGCTGCTGCTGTTGTTGGTGTGCAGAGTTGTTTTAAAGCCTAATTTTCAAAATAGAAATTGTTTTGTTTAAGCATTCTTTTATGTTCTTTTTACGGAGAGTTTTTGACATAAATAAATACGTTTTGCCATTAAGGTTTTCAAGTTTCGAAACACTGAATTGTTTGTTGTTATTTTTCTTTGTGTAAGGAAACATTTGAAAGTAGGAAATTTTCAATTCACTAATTTCGGTGGAGAACTTTTTAAACTTTGGTAATGAATGTGAACGAAGTCAAAATTAATAATGCATTTACATGTATTTTGTTTTCAATTAATACTTACAAAAGTAAGTTTAAAAACATTTTAATAATTTTCAGTTAAATTCTCAAATTCTCGTATCAAAAATAAAATTTTGAACTAATACGAGGACTGATAAAAAAAAATAACCGTTAACGAATTTTGCATTTTTTTCTGTTATTACATATGTCTGTTGGCAATATCAGCCATTTTGGACTGTCAGTTTGTTTTTGACAGATAAAAAGGTTAGTCGTGTTTTGGTGTGCTCTTCGATTTTTTAGTATTCGAAAAAATGGATCAAAGAAACTGTATTAAGTTTTGTGTAAAAAATGAAATTAAATGCTAAGGACAATTGAAATGTTGGACAATTGTCAATGATGATGCTCGTCCTGGACGCCCGAGAACATCAACAACCGATGAAAACATGAGAAAACACGAGAAAATGATTTTGGATAATCGTCGAATCACTATCAGAGAGGTTGCTGATGATGTTGGCATGTTGTTTGGCGCATGCCAAGCAATATTTACGGATGTTTTAGGCATGAAACTTGCGGCAGAGAAGATTGTTCCAGAATAGCAAAATTTTGAGCAAAAACAACGTCGCTGGACATCGGTCAGGAGCTGTTTCCTTAAGATTTCCTCAAAAGGTGACGAATCATGGATGTATAGCTATGAGATTGAAACCAAAGCCCAATCATCCCAATGGAAGCGTCCAGAAGAGCCAAGACCGAAAAAAGCACGCATACTGGGTTTTTCGATTGCAACGGCGTGGTGCATTATGGACTCTTGCCACAAGGTCGTACGGTCAATAAGGAATGAAAGGAAAGCGTTTAGCTACGATTGAGGAGATAAAAGAAAAATCGAAACAGGAGCTGTTGGCGATACCAAAAAGCGTGCGAAGTGCTTCGAGGATTGGAAAAAACGCTGGCATAAGTGTATTATATCTGAGGGGGATTACTGAAGCGAATTTGTTTTCCTTCACTAAGCCTTTTTTTTTAAATAATATAAAGTAAATAATAATAATTCAACAATAAATAATTCAGCAATAAATTGGGCAGATAATATAGTTATCTCGTCTTTGGGGCGGCTGTTTACGAAATCAATTGACTGAAAATTATTCAAGGCACTGGCGGAGTGTAAAATGGGCAAAGGATGTTGAAGGTCGCTCAAACAGATGGCTCTCTTTGATAAGGCGATTTCATCACGTGCTATATATAATGCTATAATTGTTGGTGATGATGTAGCCAAACATACTGTGTTCTAATTGTTTCGCAAGCGTACCTGTGTATATGTATGTAGCAAATGTAGTTATACATTTGTGTCTAGAATTGTCAATAACTAGAAACATCTTGAAAAATGTAGAAGGTAATAAACAAGTATAAATACCAGGCAGATGCTCGGTAAAAGCAGGGTTTAATTTTAAACGTTGTGTAAGACCGTCATAAGTCAGAAAAGTGAGCAAGTCTAGTGTATAAATACACAGTGGTATTAAGTGTAATTAAGTGGTGAATTATTTCAGCACTGTGTGATAAACAAGTGTCGGTGTCATTGATTCATTTATAATTGAAGATTATGCCAAAGAGTTTTTAAACTTAAAAATGTAACAATATTATAGTTTTGAAGATCTAACATAAATTCAATTTAAAACGATTGTAAGACACACATACATAGGTGCCACGTATATATGTACTTACATACCATACATTCATTTGCTGACAAAGAAAATGTAACATTAAATGTCAAAAAGTATAGATATATGCTTGGAACATCCAAGAAAGACATGATAACTTTTTTTAATTGTGTTATTTATCTCTGTCTTGGATTAAACTAAATTTGGTGCAAGGATGGATGTATCGGGCTTACATATGACTTTCCTAAAATAGAATATGCGGTTGGTCTTCCTTTTGCCAGGATAACTGAATCAGTAGTATTATAGTCTTGTGTAATTTATTAAACATCTTTAAACAGTCTAAAGTATACTCGTATGCATATACACCGAATAAAGTACTAGCTTACGTATTTACTCGTATGTATCGTAACTAAAGCTCTAAGTCACCAAATAAAATTATAAAAATTTTTTCGATGTGAAATTTTCATATTTTTTTTTTAGCCGAACTGTGTCATTTTTCCACCATAAGTTTTATATTGATCTTTTAAATATTTCTTTTTGTCTATGCACATAATTGTGTATGTATGTATGTGTGTGTGTGTATAGGCATGAGCAAATATTTAACAAATTTTGTATGGTCTGTGTATGTGTTTCACTACTGCCTTCAGCATATTTGCCCTAAAGGTTTAGATTCTTTTTTTTATTCCTGAAAGACTGTAAATTTATTGAAGACTGAATGTGAGCAGAGAATGAACGACTCAGTTGGTATCTTTGATGGGTTGCAATACAACACCAATTGTAACAGCAATTGAAGAAGCAATTCTTAGCAAAATATTCGAGGTGACAACGAAAAATCACTTATTTTTATTTGATATCAAAGTCAATGTTGAGTGGTGAAATAAAGACAACATTTCACAAATAACAAAAACTTTGAATTGTTGAATTTGAATTTCCTCCTTTAATGCACGGGCGATAGTGGGCGGGTTGCCATAGGCTTGTGATTTCAAATCACACGATCTAGGTGGCCAATTCTGGTCACCGAAGAGGGAGAGTACACAACCTGCTAATTAGGGCGATTGAATGGTTATTATTCGACCAGTTTTTTTACCAGTTTTTTTTTTGGTTTTACTAAAACCGGTTTTTTTAAATGTCTGTTGTTCGAGTATCGAATAAATCGGGCTTTTTACTGCGGTTAACCAGGAATTTAAAATATAAATGTTATATTTTTGTATTTACTTAAATTCCAGATGTGCTCGTAACTGAAGTATTTTTATGAGATTGTAGAATGTGACTTTAATCCAAAATTATATAATCATTTGTCTATTCATAAAGATTGCACCGTGACAGATTTGGTTCAAGAGATTCATAGCGATGATTTTGAGCAAAATTCTGAAAACTGCCCAGACCTCACCTGAGAGTCACCGTAGCAGTCATCACTGGCCAGTACCCGTTTGGGAACCATGCCAGGAGACTTACCCTATATCGATTTCTGCAGAAGTTGCCAAGACGAAGCAGACGAGGATAAAATCCTTTGTCTTATGGGAACATGTCCGACATCACCGCCTAAGATATCTAGACGAGAGAAGCTTTAGAAGCCTATCACGTTTGGTCTAGGTCAATCCGACTGCGCTAGCCTCTTTCATAAGGAGCAGCGGATGGCTAGTACATCAGCATGTAACGCCATATTAGGCGGTTTCCCACATTTCCTACCCTCTTCTCCCCTATCCCACTAACATCCTTTTTTCACCTCTATTCTTCCTTTTCAAGCTACCACAAAGGGAACGATTTTAAGGACCCAAGTGAGCTGGAGAATCTAAGCTACTTTGGTGAATCCAACGGCCCTGCCTACCATGCCTGCCACAGAACTTTATTTTGAGTGTTCACTGATAAAAGAAAATAAATGTTAATAGTTTTTGAGCATCACTGAAGATTGAAAACTAAATTTTTAGACCGGCCTCGTATGCATAAATTGAAAGAGTAAGAGTTTGTGTCATAAAAGCAATGTTATGGCAAAAACTCACTTGTGTGTTTGTGTGAGTGTTGGCAAAATATCTCTGGCAGCATGAGCAAACATATGTACATACGTGTGTATGTATGAATGCATGTTTGCTGTTTTCAAAAGGCTTTACTTAGTAAAATATTTTTTAAGGTTTTCAAACAATATTTACTCGTTCATATTTATCTAAATGCTTATATGGAGGGAGCAATATGGAAAATGGAAATTGTTGTTCGAAAAGTTTCTTTTGCCCAGAATCAGGCAAACAAGCATACAGCCAGCACGTCAGTCATCACCCAATAAGCAAGCATCAATCCATCAGCTTTTTTTTTTATCTATTTTCAAATATACATTCCTTCGTGAATTTAATTTTCTTTAAAGGCCATAAAGAATACTCTATATATTTTTTTCTTTTCCGGCATTATTTCTTTTGCTTTGCTGCTTTTCATACCATAAATATTTTCAACTTTGAGCTCAAACAAGTCTCTTTTTTTCTGTTGAGGCAAGAAATTCTAACACACACGTACACACACACACTCTGGCACCCTCATGCAAATTTAAAAAAAAGAGCAGACCAAAAATCATGATGAATTTGTGCAATTAGAAAGAAGTAGAAATTCGCTCGTATGAATATTTTATTGCTTCAGTAGTGCTGTATGTGTGTATGAGAACATGGGACGCGGGACAAATTGCTTCTTAATGGTGTGTGAAATTGATGGCGGGTACTCCAATGAAATTAGAATTCATTTTTATATTTGTCTTTAATAAAATTGAATTGCATATTTTGAGTTTATAACTTTATAAAGATCCAATAAATTTACTTAAGTTCGGAAAAGTTCAATAATTGTTAAATACTACTAAAAATGTTCAGAAAACGGTTCAAAATCATCAAAAGAAGAGGAAGAGAAAGTAGCAAAATAACAAGTAGAATGTTCATATTTCATGTATTAATAAAAAAGTTATACACAAATAGTACTGGGACCAGTGAATGGAATTAATTATAACGTTTTATAAATGATTCTAACAACAACTAAAACTTTGAAACCACTTTTTGTTCAAGAGCAAAACGAAAACAAATGCTTTAAAATTACAAAGACCGTTACCGTTACAGTCAGTGCTGCCACGACAAAATCATTATTACAAACAGTGCTGCCACTACTTCAGTCAAGCAAGTTTTCTTTAACTTTTATAAACAAAATTATTTACTATTCCATATTTAATTTTACCAATTTTGTCGGGGCCATTTCTTTTATATTCACTCACAACAATAAACTCATAACCTCAAAACCACAATTTCATTACTGTAAAGGAAAAGCAAACTTAAAAATTTGTAATCTCTTTTAATTTCTGTTATTAAAAGAAACCTGACTTTTCCATGCAGACCACAATTATTTTATTTAAACCTTTGGTTTTACTTTTTTTTTTTGCCATTTAACAGAATAAATGATGCGTTCGACGTCAAACACAAAAATTAATTTTAACATATTTTAAATTATTCAATAAACGTTAAAGCATTGATTTATTTAAATTTTTTTGTTAAATAATTGTAGGAATTCAAGTACTTATATTCAGTGAGTTTCTATGAAAAAAACATATTTTTTTAGTTGCAGGGCAACTGAATCGATTAAATTTGCAGCCAACATTTGTGGCCAATATTTCGCCAATAACTCTTTGAATGTTGATTTAATTATCTTATCGACATAGACAAGTGACTTTACATTACAAAAACAAAAAAAACAAAAACAAAAAAAAACAAAAAAATCTCAATTTATTATACCAATATGGGAAATTATTCTTCCATCATTTCGCGCGCTATGTGGCCTGTAGCTTCGTTCTGTTAGATATACTTCACTCCATCCAATCTCCTTGCTCTCATGTTTGAGTCGGTGCCTGAAACTCTATTTTGGAGTTACTCGACCGTGAGCAAGAGAGACAAGATGTGCACTTGACTTACATTAGAACTTGCCTTGACGGCCTTATCTAATGATAGACTAACCTCAAGGGGTGAATTATTCACGATTCAGTAGTGTCCACGTTCAGTTTGCAACGTTCATACAGGTCGCAATTTCTAGCAATGGTTGTAGCCATATGAACAAACCCCTTCCTGAAGAGCTCAGGCCTCCTAAACTCTCTCCTGTATTCAATGGAAGCCAAAGCTTAAAAGAATTGGTAGGCCGAAGCATGCTAGGAGGTTAAATATTCCATTTAATGATTTCTGTAGAAGTTTTGTAGGGATGAGGACAAGGAAGATAGTGTTGAGCAATTCCTCTGTCGGTGTCCGGCTCTCTGTTCTAGGAGAGCGCTGTATCTCAGCGGACCGATGCTGCACGGGTTGGCAGATATATCGGAAGGCGGAGTGAACGGACTGGATTGCTTTATCCGGCGAGTGAACGGACTGGATTGCTTTATCCGGCTTTCGGGTTGGTTTGGATCTGAACCATCGGGGGAAATGTAAGTATCATAGGCTGCACTCCTCCCTCAGGCAACACAACGGGACCAAAAAAGGATCCAAGTGGAGTGGTTTCATGAAACTGGCAGCCTGTATACCCTAAACTTATTGCTCAAGATTCTTCTTAAATTATCCTTATAACAAGATAATTACCCATATAACGCGTTCCGAGTTTATTTTGGAATTTACAAAATTGGCCTCAGGAATCGTTAAAATCCCCGGAAACAATATGGCAACTTAAGTTTTCGTACTAAACCGAATTACCGTTAATAGTTTAGACACACGTTCCATGGCCAAAACGCGCACCGAATATGTAAACCCGGTTCCGATTCGGTTAGCGAAGTGGTTTCGAGTTTTTTTGGAATTCCCAAGGTCGGCTTCAGGAAACGTCAAAACCCCCCTCTTGCTCAGAAGCAATACGGCAACTTCAATTTTCGCACTAAAGCGAATGACTGTTTATAGTTCAGATGCACGTTCCACGGCAAAAACACGCACCGAAAATTAAAAACCAGTTCCAAACCGGTTAGCGAAGTGGTTGCGAATTTTTTGAGGAGTTCTCAAGATCGGTTTCGTGAATACCCAAAATCCACCCACTTCCCCGGAAGCAATACGGCAACACCAACTTTTGTACTAAAGCGGCAACACTGTATAAACAGCTTTATATACCTACATAAGTAATAATGCTTATGTGTCATGGGTTTCGAGCGTTGCAAATATACAAACAAACACAAGTGAAACTATAACGTGTTCAAAAATATATCCGCTCCAGTTTACAAAATCAATTTACATGCAAACAATTAATTCTAATTAATTCAAAACAATTATTTAATCATCTGAGTTTGAAAACAAAAAATTATAATGGTTTAATGTGATAATTTACATATTTAATGATTTACATTTAGATTGATATTAACATTCAACAAATTGACATTAACTCATCACTAATAACTACACTTCTCGTACATGCATAAAATTAAAGTTCACAAATGTTAAAGCCATATAAATTTTACATGATACGAGTATAATTTATATGATCTTCTTATCGTACCTCAACAAAAATTGCTTTTATTATCTGCTTTACTGGCTTTTCTTTTCATACATTCGCTTGCTTTAGGTTGTAAACGAAAGTAAACTTTAGGCATGTACATACATATGTATGTGCGCATGTGAGTGTACGAAGTCATTACTGTGATAAAGGACATATAATTTCGTATAAAGTGATTTTATAAGTTTATAATTTATGCACAAGTAAAATATGAGAAGAAGAAGAAGTTTGCGGCACTGAAAAACAATATAAAGTGGTCGAATATTTAATGCACTACATTAAGGCGTATTTATTATGATGTAGGTGGAAGCAGCGTTGCCAGAATGAAGCTTTTACCTTATTTTTGAAGATTTTTCAAGTGAAATAAAATTTGAAAATCTTTTTCTGAAAATTAAGATTTTTGAGGCTTAGTATTCTAATAAAAGTGTGAATTATTTTCAAATATCCAACAAAGTTAAACTTCTTTCATAAAATAGCACTTGAAATAATATTTCGCCTTTCGGTTCCCAATTTTTTTCTTCACTACATGCATACATGCGTATGTAGATAGGTAAAGGCACCCACAGACGATATGTTTTTACATCTGTTCTTTTTAATATGCATTTCCGCATGTATTGTTTCATGTCTGTCAAAATTATAATTTCTACAGACGGTTTGTAAAATTTGCCTCACAAACGTACATGTACATTTACGTCTAACATTGTCTAAGCGTTTTATATTTATAAAAAATAGTTATTTAAAACATATTAAAATATTAATTCGTTAAAATTTCCTCAAGCCGACTACTTACATCGCCCAAACCGGCTCAACCACCGCTGAATTGTTCTCATGTCGGATGTTTAAACATAACAAAATACAACACACTCTATTTGAAATTGTGTTAGGTGAGTTTGCTCATGTTTTTTACAGACGCAATTTTTTTGAGGTAACAGACGACATGTAGAAAATTTATGTTGTAAAAAATGACATATATATTGTTAAAAACAAGTAGTGTGTTATCTACTTAAGGGCCAAATAAACTACGCAAATCGCTGGGGAAACAATATTCCATACAAAAGGTCAATTCAGTTATTGAACAGTTAGCACGAAATTGTTATAAACTAAACACAGTTTAAAATACAATACTGTTACAGGTATGTTTAGTAAGAAAAATCATTCACAATAGCAACTCAAATGTCAAAAAAGTAAAATAGAAAAAATCAGCGAGTCAAGTTGACGGTATGTTTATTAATTTTAAATTTATAATAAACAGCAAATATAATTAATTTGTTTTTAAATAAACATTAAAGGTAGCAAAGGCCAAATGGCCAAGCAAAATGGATGGGCTGCGTGATCACTGAAAAATTTACATATTTATGCGGAGATGACCGATAATCCCGGTTAGCAGGGCTATTAGTACAGGCCAAGGGATGTACAAGTAATATTGCAAAATTTTATACAGGGCTCTAGGTATTTATATACATAAATAAAAAATTTTTAAGGTATCTGTCCTTTTTATGACCTTTGAAAGAAAACACTAATCATCCAAAAATGTGTAAACATTTGTCTTAACATTAACACCTTTGTATAAAATAAGTGGCGGCCTTGGAAATATCTCGTGGACCTCCTTTAACAACGTGACACTTTTCAAGAGTTCACCAAATTATAAATCTAACTTGATCTTTGAAAGCATTGATGGTAAGTTGTTTATTGACTTTGAGGAGAACTATTTGTTTTTCAAAACATATTGCTCCTTTATTGCAACATAGTCATATCTCAAAAAATGAGCTTTTCGAGTTAACAATGCGGAATTGGTAACAGCTCTACCTTTTATATTGTGCCAAAATTTTATTCAAATTACCTTAAAACTGTTTCCTTTAGAAGATATTTTCTACAAATTTCTTCTAAGACTTGTATGGAAACTAAAAATTAGAAATGTGTTTTTCTCGAAACAAGCTTTTTTGCGTTATGACTACGTTGCAATAAAGGAGCGATATAATTGCAACCACTCGATGTTTTTATTATATTTATAACAACAAACTCTTTTAAAAAGATGAATTTCTCCATTGTTATAAATTGGCAAATACAAATTCGCTAGATCTAAGCGATAAATACAGTCTGTCTACAACATTCGATTGTTGTTGGCAAAAAGTAAATAAACGCTAAACTTTTTGTGTTGACTTTATGTGACGACTATGACGCCTCTTGGAATATGGGGGATTATTACAATAAAAATAAATTGTGCCTGCTATTTCCAGCCGTCAAATGCTATTTGAGTAAGTAACTAAAAAGGACTCAATTAAAATTACATGTCTGAACATGGTATAAGGTGTTAATTTCGGCAATCTCAATAATTGTGTATGTCTGAACACGCTATAAAACTCTTTACTTACTGATGAAATATTTTAATTGTTTATACTGTTTTAAAAAAGTGTGTTAAGAAATTAAAATCATTCTCCTATCACGACTCTTTACGTCTCAAAAGTAGCTCACAATCTTAAGAGCAGTTAATTATGTAGGTGTTATTACCAGCAGGTTGTTGTCGTACACTACACATTATTTTAATCTCTCTTGATGTCTTCTTCTCTTGTACTGGTATTGTGTGTTGCGGCTAATGCAGAAAAAAAGGAAACAACACAATTGTTGTAATTATGAAAGGTTGAAACGACAAGAAAACTGAAACAAAATCTGAGAATGTAGTATGTTGTGTGTGTATGTATTTATGTATATATTGTGAAAACCCAACAGAGGTTAAAGCTTCAAATAACAATGAATGCTGTTTTAAAATGTATGAAATTTCATACAATAGAAGCGCAAATAAACAGCGTTTTTGCACTTTTTCATTATAATAAACTGATTTGTTTGAAGTGTTTTCTTATTTTTTTTTTTTTTTTGCTATAAATTTGATTTTATTACACTGTTTCTGGCAATCTTTAGAGTTTATTGAAAATGTATGCAAGGACATGCTCCACTTACATTTATTCTGTATTAAATAGCATTTATTTATTTAACTATACTGTTGCAAATAAATTTGCAAAGTATAGGACGCTCAGCATGACCGGAGTAACGAAGATCTTATGCCCACGATGGTGTTAACAGGAATCTGTAGCGCCGCTGTGACTAACTATAACGACTTATGCCGCGTGGTTAACAAAGAAATACGTCTGAAAACCTGTAAACTAATACAGTTAGTTGAGGTAAACAGTTAACCAGTGAGAGCAAGACGCAAAACTCTCGAAGGCCAAACAACAACATCAAACCAAGTCGCACTTAAGAAATAATTACGATGAAGCGAGAGCTGTTCCCCAACCCAGAGCTGCTTTACGGTTGTAAATAGCATTAAAATAATATATCCGATAAAAATTTAACAAAAATATTTTCAAAATACTTTCTTTATCTCTCGGATAATAAAGAGGGGAATTAGTGTTTACCTCAATGATGCCAGAAATTTTTTTGGATATATCATGACTGTCCAAAAAAAAGTCTTAATTTCAGATGAAAAATCCTAAAATGTGTTTTGCACCTTTTTTACATCAAATATGGGGTGTCCGCCAGAAAGGTATACTACTTTATTTTGCCCCCATTTTGGTAAACATTAGTCCTGACAGTTCATACTTGGCAGTAGTAAAGTAGACACGTGGCAAATTTGTTATGGAAATATATTCGATAAACCAACATTAAAACATTTTATCAAAATCAAGCATTTATTTTCATGAAAAAATCATAATAACTGACATTTCATTTGAACGGCTATATCAAATCTTCAAATTATTCATCAGTCACCTTTGCATCTATTAAAAGTGGCAGTCTGATGTGCAACTCGGTCAGGAGGTATCATTGGATCTTACTTCTTTGAACATGAAAACGACCACTGTGAATGGGGAGCGATATACACATTCACACAGACATGCTTGCGAACATTAAGTAAGTGACAACAGTAAACAATAAAAAACGAAATACCCAGAATAAAAGAATAACAAAAACATTATTTGTAGTTGATTTGCTTGCAATTTTGCGTTCTTTATATCACGTATGTTTGTGTATAATATTTTCAGTTTTATCTTATTTGTGTGAATGTGTTGTACAATTAAAACAAGCAAATCAACGGCTGCACACTATTGAAAACTTTTTAACACCACTGCTACATACCACCGAGGAACAGGTTTTCCCTTGGTGTATTCCTAACGAGGGCACTCTGTTTTTCGGGTTAAGAAGGGAAGGGTTCCCTCGTTTGTTGCAGCAAACTCTAGGAAGCTGCATGACTTATATTGTGTTGGCTTCCGAAACTCTTCCCAAGGGGTTAAATTGGCAGAACGGGGACCAGCATAGCTCCCGGGTGGTTCTGGTTGCGGTTCAACACGGGCTGATCATGGTTGAGGTGCCTACCTTGGCTGAAGCGTTTTGGCTATGGTTGAAACCTAAAACGCCGGAAGGGGGTGTTAGTAATTGTTTGGTGTGTGGCGTTTTTCGGGGACTAACAACCTCTCAAGAATCTGTTGCCTATACAGCAGATACCTGGCTGTAAGGTACCAGTGGTGATGGTTGACGGTTGAGTTGGTTTGAGAGCTGATGCTGCTAGTGGGCTTCGGCCTACCAACTAATTAAGCCTTGTCTTTCATTGATTGCTGGGAAATTGCATACAGGAGGGATTAGAAGGCCCGAACTTCTCAACAAGAAGTTGCTCATATGGCTACAAACATATGGCAAAAATTGCTACCTGTGTGAGCCTAGTTAGCCACACGGGGGCGCTGGTGAATCGTGAATAATTCACCTCGTCGAATTGGCCGATCATCAGATACGGCCGTAAAGGCAGGTGCTGTTGTAAATCTTTTTCACAACAAGCACTACTGCATGCTGTGATCTTGATTAACACGTGGTATCAACAAGACGGTGCCACACCGCATACAGCCAGGATTACAATGGAATTACTGCGAGTAGTATACCTTACCGGCGGACACCCTACAATAGTTAATTATTACAAAGACATGATTATTCTAATAACACGATAAGACAACAACAAAAATTCAAATTCTTTCTAAAATTGAAAATACATAATGTACGCGGTGGCTTTTTTGAGCGACATTGTCATATTGACAATTTTTTTCATATTATTTTATCAATGAATAATCGCAACAGAGTCAGTAACAAGTTGAAATTTAAGCGGAAATATCGAAAATGAAAATTTTATTAATGTGTCTTGAAAACAGTGACATAAACGGAAAGAGCTATGCCTGACAATGACTAAGCAATGTCACTCGTCTAATAACCAGAAAAATTTAGCGCCATAGCATACAATCATAACAGACAAATTGTTATAAGTAGACTAGGATTTGTCTCCCTCATTCACATGTGAAACTAGATTATATTGTTAGTTTGATTCACAAAAATATGAACGTCTGTAAGAACGCAATCAGTTTGTGCAAATACGAGTACTATAAAAATTCAAATATAACCCCAAGAAAAATCAACACTTTTCATGGCAGATCTAATATAGTCAACGTTTGCCACATTGATTCACAGTGACTTTCATTTCAGGGTATTTGTTTCTCACGTTGATTCACTGTGACTTTCGCCTCAGGGTATTTGTATGTACTCGTATGTATTGTGCTTAAAGAGGTAAAAGTTATTTCCAAAACCATGTTATTAAATAAGTCAACATTCATTTGCTGTTTGCAAATAACTTTCTTCATTATTTATTAAAATACTATATCTCAAAAATCTTCACTTTGTAAGAAAAATCTTCAAATATTACTTTGCTTTTAAAATCATCAAAATTAAGGTAAAATTTTCATTCTGGCATCGTTGGTTTACCTTTTAAATTTAAAAATGGCGTTTATACTTCATTTGCAATCAGAAAGCTGCGTGAATTTTCATAAGTCTTACGTTTGTATTCTTATGAACTTTGAATATTTTACTTCTTAGTTTTTGCTAGAAAATAACTGTCAACATATTTGTAATTTTATTTTTCATTTGCATCCAAACAAGCCAACCAACCGTAAAACCACCTCCCAAATCATGTTCTGTAAATGTCTTTTATGCTCATATAGAATGAAAGAATTTCTTGAACAGTAAAACCCACATTCGTAACAGCATTAGATGGGTAACCAAACGCAAGAATATGCTGAATTCATAAATTAGGTTGCCAAAAAACAAAATCAGATTTTTATTCTTGAAATTTTTTTATTTCGCTCAAATCAAGTCAGTAAATCAGTTTTTTTTGCGTGTATCTCCGTAGAAACCAAATGTTAAAAGAGTCTTCCTTAATTTTGCGCAGTTTGTAACTACTCGTCTGGAAGAAAAAAACAGTCAAAGTAATATTTTTTCTATCTCAAGTGTCATAAAGTCTAAATATCGTGGAATTGTTTGATAATGAAACCTGCAACTTTTCTGTGAGTTATTCCACTGTTAATATTTAACGTTCTAAAAGCTATAAAGAGAATAGAAATAGTGGAAATGCACGTTCCATATAAAAAAATTATGTTTTTATATATTTTTATGTCGTTCTAGAGGAAAAACGTCAAAAAAGTTGGGTGTGGTATTTTTCTAAAATAATTTATTTGAATATCTTACGAAATTTTTCATTTAGAAGCCTTAAATTTTTTTATGGGTTGTATGGGTTACTCTGTAATGTATTCTGCAAATATTTTCTATCCAAAATGAGAATAAACAGTGACAACTACGCGTGCAAAACTATCACATGAAATAAACACTTTCTCATCATAACGGTGAAACCACTGGTATTCGGAAAGAAACAAGCAATATGAATAATAGGTTAGGTTAGGTTTAACAGGCTGCCAGCTATTGTAAAGCCAGCCCACTTGGCTCCAATTTGATTCCGTTGTGTTGCCTGGGTGTGATATGTATCTCAGCAGATCTACATATCACTGGTTTAGAATCAAACCGAGGATCGGATAAAGGAGTCCAATCCATTTACATTAGATTTACTGGGAGGGAAGGAGTTGGTGGTGGCGTTTACATAGAAGAATTTAACACTAAAATAATTTTCAGATTATCAGACGGATGTAGTGTTCTTCAGGCTGAAATATCGGCTATAAATAAAGCGGTCAGATGGCTGACGTTTTACAAGATATTCGGTAGGGATATCATGATAGTAACGGACAGCAAGGCCGCCATCAACACCCTGATTGAAATATACACTAGTTATACTCTAGTCCAGAAATGCTGGACATCTTTAAATAAGCTGGCGAGACATTCTAACATAACCCTAAAATGGGTACGTGGACACGGGGCCAACAATGGCAACAACATTGCTGACGACTTACCCAAAAAAGCGACAGCCCTAGAGGATAGGGATAGGGATCCTTTTTGGGAAGAACCGTTATCCGCGTGTTGGAAAATAATAAAACTCCGCACGCTGGAACGTGCACAAGAAAAGTGGTTTGCCGAGCCCACATGCCTTATATCAAGGAACCTGTAACCATATTAACTCCAAGAGAACGTGGGAGCTATTAAAACTGCCCAGAGTGACTATAGCAGTGAGCTGCAGTATCCAGGTACTGTTTGGAGAACTCACTGGCCTGTCTATCTAACCTAACGTAACCTACATCACATTCCGATACTTCCGCCAAGTTGTGCAGCTTCGGTCTGCCTAGATACAAAGCCCTTAAGTAGGAAAGAGCGGGACATCGACAAAGAAAGTGCTCCACACTCTCTATTTCCTCCTCATCTTTTCAACTTCTACAGAAGTCATTAAATAGAAAATTTAACCTCCTCGCCTGCGACCCTATGTGGCAATGGCCCGCCAGGACCGCCACAGCAGAACACAACCTCCGTCAGGACAGGCCGCTAAGAATAAAAGTCCGCCTGTTATCACATCTGGATATTCGACAGGTGACCTCACCAGATCATCTCTTATGGGCGGTCTCAAAAAGTTTACATTGTACTTGTTTCTTACAGCTCTTAAGCGGGATTCCAACGATCCCATCAATATCCCTTTGTTCTAGCTAGACACTGGCCTTTACCAGTTCGTTCACTACAACATTGCCGGACACATCACTCTGCCCTCGTACTCAAAAAAGCTCCAGGTATGAATGTCTCGCTATCTCCTTTAGAAATATCCGGCATTCACGAACTAACCTGGACGTCGTATAGTCCCCAACTAGTAGCGAGACATTACTATCAGTACAAATTCGAATATCCTCCCCTTATATCCTGTAGTACCTTAACCAGTTAGCTGCCCTCATAATGGCCGCTACGCTACACTCATTTTTCCGCCTGAAACTTATCCTGCTCTCATACAGGAGGATACAAATATGATGGTCAGAATGTTATTGGTTGGTCAGAATGTTTTTGGTTATTTTACCATCACTTTACTCTTCTAAAAATAGAAAACGAGTGCAAAACTTAATACTAAGCAGCTAGTAAATTTATAACTATTCATAATCTCATCTGATACATTTAAATTTTAAATCCATACTGTGCAGCTAAGCACTGTGCTATTCTCGTAAACTGTTTTCCGTAAAGGACTCTAGGCAAAACTTAACTTTGTATGATGACGGTAGTTGGCAATTGCTGTCTTTCTTTTGCTATTTCATTTTTGCTATTTTTGCATTATACTTTCATAACCCATTAACGATTCATACATACTTGTAGTCCGTCCCATCATTTACAAATGTGTCAATATTTTTGTGATATATGGTGAATACAAATACTCTTGTATGAGTTGGAGCCACTAGCAACAATTCGAACTTCGTACGTCGTGCATCATCATACATTAACAATAATATTTATATTTTACTCTATAAAGTTTGAGCGTTTTGTGTGTGCGAGTGTATGTGTGTGTCCGAAATTGTCTTGAGCTCCTTTAGCTTTTGGTTTGGTTAACCACTGCAAAGATCTGCTTATTTAACACCATTTCCTGTTTAAGTATATAATACTTGTATGATTGCGTACAAACGAGTTTAATGCATGAACACCAGAGAACTTCAAAATCATGGTTTTTCTTGATTTTATTCATATTTATTTTGATGCATACTCGTACTTCAAATTCTGATTATGAGCAGAATTAACAAAAGTATTTTATGAATAAGTTCGCACAGGCAGGACAAGGGATTGCAATAAATTCGTCGTGACCAGCGTTGCCCTCGAAATTTTTAAAAACCTGCACAACAAGTGTATTTTGAAAAAAAGGTGCCACAAAAAGTGTATTTTCAGGAAAATATGGGTAAAATTAAAAAAAATAAAAAACAAAGACTAAACAAAAATTCTTCAAAGGTTAATATATTTGAATGAAAATATAGTGTAAAGATTACATTTAGGAAAACGACTCAAATATAACTAATAACATCAGTCTAAATGATATTAATTTTCATCAAGTACAGTTTTTGACTTCGTATTTAAATACGGAATTAGTTAACGCTGATCGTCTCCAAACGCTCTTATTCTCACTGACTCATACAACATGTTTGAACCCAACGTCTATGTGACTTGAGCAGTTTGATATACCAACAATGCAAAGAACATGGACAAGTTTCGTCATTTGCAAAAAAGGCTTGTCTTTTAATTATTAATTAATGGATCAAATTTAGTTGAATACACATGCATACGCCAAAATACACAGGCAGAGATAGCAGACGATCAAAGTTTTTAAGCCACTTTAAAGGAGAACAAATAAAAAACATACAAAAAAATAAAATATATATACATATATATATATATATATATATATATATATATATATATATATATATATATATATATATATATATATATATATATATATATATATATATATATATATATATATATTATATATTATATATATATATATATATATATATATATTTATGCATTCAGTTCCCTTTCTGGTCATTTTTTACGCGTTTAGACCCCTTTTGGGTCATTTGGGTTCTTTTAGGTCAGACCTGAAATGGTTTATATATCTTGGGATCCCTTTCAGGTCAGATCCCTTTCAGGTCATTTTTTCAGATTTTTTTGTTTTAATTGTTATATACTCCAGAACGTCAGTATATCAATAAAAATTCTTAATTTTTCGTATATATGCGTTATTAACCTATTATTTATTGATTTTAAGATAGCAAATTTTTATGAAGAGGTACCGTACGTTCTTATAAAATAAGCGAGTTTTAAAAGGTTTTGACGTTTTTTTTCTTGATATGACGGCGTTGAACAAATCTTGCGCATGGAGCTTTGGTGTATTATTTTTAACACTTGTGAAAACGGAGCATTTGATACTTCAAAAGTTTGTTCCATTAAAAACTGCTTTCTTGTTTATTGATAATTATAGATCACACACCATTTTCATCGAGAGTGCAATTGAATTAATTAAGTATGTACATATGTATGTATGTTTCATAAGTTGGTGTGCATTTTATTATGTTTTCATATTAATAACAATCTTGGAAGAAAAGTGCATCCAAAATTGCTTTTTACATAGACGTATTAAAAATGTCGAATACGTACAGATTTTATTCTTTCACAAGGAAAGTCAAAACTTCGAACATACGTACATACATACATAAGTATGGATATTATGTATATTTTTTAATTTTTTGCCAGCATGTGGTATTTTTCATGTTCGCCGCATTTATTTTACAAGTTTTGATCATCCACATACAACCACTGCCGGCTGGTACAAATAGAAAAAAACTATTAAAAACGGTACTTGATAATCGGACTTCAGCTGCTGTTAGAAGTCCTTCGTTGGATTAGCTGCTCTGAATCAAATAGAAATGAATATCATAATTGATCCTTAAACGACGGACCTACACATGTAAAAAGTGAATTCTCTCAAGCAGAGCGAGTGTTTATAGCCTGTTATTAACATATTTATTCCTTTCTAGTTTCACAAAGAGTGGCAGTCGTAAAGCAGCTTTGGGCTAGGGAACAGCTCTCGCGTCATCGTAATTATTTCTTAAGTGCGGTCAGGCTTGTCGTTGTTGTTTGGCCTTCAAGAGTTTTGCGTTTCACTCTCTGCCTCAACTAACTGTATAAGTTTACAGTTTTTTTGAGGCACTTCGTTGCTAACCATGCGGTAACTTCCTATGCGAAGGCATATGGGTCGGTACAGCTAGTCACAGCGCCGCAAAAAACTACTGTTAACACCATCGTGGGCATAAGGTCTGTGTTTCTCCGCCCACGCTGTGCATCCTCTACTTTGCAAATCTATATGCAAATGTATAGTTAGAAACACAATACAAAGTGTGGGCCATAAATCGCCTGACATATCCCAAGTTTTTTAAATTGCATTTAGAATTTTATTAACATCGTTTGGATATTTTAAAAAGGACTTGTAAGGAGAGTAACATATTGAAATATTGTTCAAATGCAACTATACTTTTCTATTGTATTGAAATATTATAAGCATCAATAATAAATTTAATCTTTGTCTTATTCGGATTCTTCAAATGTTGGTGTTTTTTAAAAAGAAGTTATTTAAGAAGAATTAAATACGATTGAAAGCGTTCTGGCCTTAATTATAAACACAAAATTTATTGACAAATGCATTCGATCCAAAGGATAAAAAAACTTATTCATCAAATTGTTTTGCCAGAAACCCCAGAAGAAGTCAAAACCAAATAAAGAAACGATATAAAAAACTATTTTCATTTCATTTATTTACAAAAATATGCAATACAAAGCCTCAAGGGCCAATATAATTATATTACATTACAGCAGCATAGCCTGAGTTACTCAGGCTGAGTATACAAAAATGTTTAAAACAAAAAATAATAAATATATTAAATAACTAATAAAAATAAAAAAACTAAATCAAGAATACCAGTTCCCCAGCTGAAAAACTAAGAAAGAAAACATTAGCGCGGAATGAACACGTCCAAATCAGTGGGACAACCAAAGAGAGAATACTTGTCGAATAAGTTATGTGAATTTTATTAATCTTGGGAATTTCGACAAAATAATTTCGCTACAACTTTTTTTACATACATATATTTTTCTTTACATACGTACATTAAATTTAACAACCGATTTTGTGTCAGGCACGAAAAGTGATAAACATACCTTTTATTAATTTATTACTCGACATATGTATATAAATCAGTCTAGAATATATCTACTTTGTGAACTGAACGTAGTTGCCCTCGAAAAATATTGAATAATTATTCGAGCTTCCTATATTCCATAAACTTTTTTTGTCAAAACAACATGAAAAAAGCTGATAAAGTGAGCATATTCTTGTTGTACTGAGGAAAAATGGAAACAAAACTTTCGTATAAATACATACTTAAATACCAAATAACTACATATTTAGACGATAGTTTTTTAATCATATTCATATTTTATTTATTT
This sequence comes from Thecocarcelia acutangulata, assembly GCA_914767995.1. Taxonomy (NCBI): domain Eukaryota; kingdom Metazoa; phylum Arthropoda; class Insecta; order Diptera; family Tachinidae; genus Thecocarcelia; species Thecocarcelia acutangulata. The sequence goes on along the minus strand of OU612094.1, from coordinate 27,793,767 downwards.
TTAAAACTAACTTAAAAGCTCTGTAATTTTTACGTACGATGAGTGAAAAAATTTTGAAGAAAAGGAGTTGTAAAAAGATGCATGCACGTTGTTTTGGTTATTGACCAAAAATAGACCCTGAGTAAAAATCATGAACCAAATTGTTTGGAAAAGAAAGTAAGAGAGAGAAAAAACGCATAGTTTCTGTTTCCACGTTTCTTTTGTATTTCTTTTAACATTCAGTTTCTTCAAACAATTTCATTCATCGCACTTCTTTTTTGTACAAAAAATTTCTGAGAATTCGATATTAAAATCCTGGGTACTACAATACATATGTAGACACATCGATATGTATCGTGATATAAATTGCAAAGTGGATTCATAATTTTTCCAACATTTTTTAAGTATAAAAACTTTAGTAAATAATAAAAAAGTAATTACAATTGTATTGAAAAACGAAACTACCCTAGAAACCAATTTTTTGGTTGTTCACAATTGGTTACCTTTTCACAAGTTGTTATATTTTACCGAAAGTTTTAATTTGATATGTGGCCTTTTTCCATTTTATATAACGATACATATGTATGTACATACATATAAATATATCTACATATGTACATATGATGGAAAGATATACACTTATGTAAATACATTCATAGGTATACATATATGTACATGATATGTCTTAATATACCCAGCTAGCAAACGTCGCCAGTCGACGATCCCAACTCTCTTCATGAGATTTCCAGTAAACTTGAAAATGGTAGCTGGGTATATATGTATGTACATATACATGCATATTTTGTGCAAATATAATTATTTCTCTGCACGTGTAAGTATGTATATTTATTTAAAATATTAATAAAGAACAATAAGCCTTTATTATGACGCCGCGCTCTTTATTTCAGGGTTTTAAGTAAAACATGTGTGCAGCAAGGCGCATACATGCCTATTTTCATATCGGCTTGCATTCCACTTTCAAAGATAATGGCTTTGCCACCTAAATATTAAAGAATAATAAGTTATACTCCGATAATATAATATATAAATACGTAACTTGCATATAGGTTCCTTTCTAAAACATGACAAGCACATTTTCATATATTTTGATCCAATAAGAACTGTACAATATACACACGTAATTGTATCTTCAATTTCTATGTTTTCCACGTTTTGCAATTTAGTTGATATTGCTGTGGCCAGATATGTTACGAGCATTATGTATTGTAATTGCAAAGAATTACTTTACAAATTATAAACATTCGAAGCTTCCATACTCTTGTGTGTTTAAAATTTTCCTCTTTTACAAAATTTTCTTGACTGCACTTGTTGAATTAGACAATGTTCGATGAAATAAAAATGCCGCCAGATTTATTTAAACGAATTCAAACAGAGTTACCAGCTTTCAAAATAATGTCAATTGTACTATATATAGGAAATCTCATTTAGAAATACACATAGTTCATATTGCTGGTATAAAAATGTTTATAAAATTGAAAAATATAAGACAAAATACTTTTCTTTTAAATAATTTTATTATACATGCTATGGTACTTTTATATATATATATATATATATATATATATATATATATATATATATATATATATATATATATATATATATATATATATATATATACATATAAAAATGGAATAAAAGTTTATCTATGTATGTACGTACTCACATAACTTTGGGTTTGACAAAATTCAGAATTTTAGGAAATATTCGTTAATTGTTAAAAATTGCAAATGCCGTTTTTTCCATATACAACATTAATCTACATAAGTATTATCTATATAAGCCGATAGCGATTATCAGAACACACAAATTGTTAAAAACTTACTTACGTCCGTTGCTTTTCACTTTTGTGAATCAATGCAAAATAATGTGTATGCGCCAAAAACGAAAATTTTCTTGTGTTCTTGTACATATGATTTCAAATCTGAATTGTGTATAACTAATTTTTACCGGAAAAGCTACAAGTATTTTCTTTCATAAATTTATATTAAAACAAAAACGAATTGTATAATTCCATTGCTTTAGTACCATTCACTGATAAAGCTACCTTGAAACAATTGAGCCGTTTCAAACTATTCTTTTGCACTTTGTCCGCTTTTATATTTAGACAAATGATGAGCACACATTTTTTGATTCTCTTTTGCTCTTGCCTGAACGTTTCACATTTGAGAAATTTATACACAGGCAGAAATTTATCGTTTCTCTCTTATTTCTATTTCATAGTTGCTTTATTTTAAGCCATGATGCAACTATTGGGTGGCAGCATTATAGTTGTTGTACTATATACATAATATTTTGTTTGAGAAGAGAGTGAAAAGAGGTACAGTACAAACTTGACCGTACTGTCAAGTTTAAAATTAAACGTCAAAAAATATTAAAATTTGAATGCAAAAAAACTTAAACTCGACTACACAAAGCAATCATGTATGAATTTAACTGCAGGTTCAAAAGGAAATTGAAGAAAAACTGATGTATGGAAACTGTATGGTATGAGAAGAATGAAATGAAACACCAACCGGGGTTGTCGTTTTTGGTAATTTTCAACCAATATTGATAACATTTTTCTTCGTATACGAATATATTTTTCACTTTGCTTCCTTTTTTCACAAAAGAAATAGAGATATAAATATTTTTTATGCTTAATCAAACCGCGTTTTTAAAATTGTTTACCACTGCTGCTTATCTACTCATCATACGTTAAGGGCGGGTCAATTTTCAATGCAGGTAGACGGCTATTGTGTTCAGGGAATTTGCTCACCATATGAAGTTCATAGGACATAAATTGTTTTATGAATTGTTATACCCTCTATTCTGTTTAATAATTTTTATTTTTTTATTTCTACAATGAAGGTAAATTGTTATACAATTCTAAACATTACTCGTATTACAATCAAACATTTTCTTGAATTTATTGAGATGACAAAATTTACACATACATTCACAATGTTTGAATAAAATCAAAAAATTTAGATATTCGTGCAAACATGCTTCAAATATTTGTACAAGCTAGCAAACACCCCCATAGACAAACAAAAATGTTTGTACGTACCTAAAATTTTCACATGTTTGGCAAGCAGTTTGTGTGTCCATTTTACCCATTATACATTCATACAACTGCAAGTTGCGAGCTCACTTGCAAGTGATTTCGGTTGCCAGTGTTTTTTTCACGTGCAAAAGCAACAAGTGTGTTGCCCATAGATTTTTAATTTTAATGAGTGTTTTACAAAAAAAAAAAAAAAAAATCTTAAAATATTGATATTTTTAGTTATATGCAAAAAAATATAACTGATTTTTTTGTTTGGTATATAAATTTATTATGTATATTGTGAAAAATTTATATACGTAATATAATTTCTTTGTAATATTGCTATGCTAAAACTTTAACAGCACATACATTAAAAGCACATGTAGTACAAACGTACAACGTTTGCTTTCTACGACATTTTGAAAACTAAAATTGCCAATTGCAAGTGATTTCATTATTTTTTCGATGCATTAGTCGATAATACGTACATACAACTTGTGACAAGTTACCTGCATACGTAATCTCAATGTTAATATAGGAATATAAACTTTTATATTAATTGAAGTTTATTATAGCTTAGTAATAATTTTTTAATATGCATACATACTTATAAGGCTTACATTTGCTTTCCTGCTATTTATTATTTTTCAAAATACATACACACATACATAAACTGCAATATTCATTTGTGTGGTAATGCAAATTAAAATAAATTTAAATGTTTTCCTACGTGAAACAAAATATATTATTTGATTATATTTTTGCATATATGGCAACTTTTTGAAGAATTTTAGTTAAAGTAATTTTTTGTAGTGGCAACAGTGCATAAAAAAGAGACACTATCAAAGCAAATTAATAACGGGTGGAATTGAGAGCACAGCTGATTACTCTTTTAGTAGTTTCGTCATTGCCGGATATCAATGGAATAATTAAAGAAACTTGAAAAATAATTTAAAACATTTTTTTTTTAATTATGTATTCTAGCTTGTGAGCCAGATACGATCCAGAATTCTCCCCAATCGAGCTGGCCGTTTTCACCTTTCCAAGCTCTATGATATGAGACTTTAATTTTCAGGAAATAGTTTCGTTTTACGAAATAATCAAACGATTTTTTTTTCTTGCAAATATTCTTTTATTATATTTTTTGAATTCCTTTTTGTGTTTATATTTTTTCCCTGACATTTGCAAAAGATTTTTTTTGCAATGTTGAATTTATTTTTCCACTGCATTTACCTGGTATGAATTCGCCGTGGACACAAAAAAGTTCATTAATGTGCTAGAACACACGAAAACTATATTTAGTCCGATCTTTTCATCAAATAGGAGACTAATTTATCTGCCGTAATATGTATACACAGCAGTGTGTGTATTAATGGCTATGTTTCAAATTTTTGACATTATACGGGAAGTAAATATATTTGCAAATATATTAAAAAACAGTTTTCATATAATTTCCTAATTTCTTTTTGTTATTATTTGTAACTTTTTGCAGTAATATGCATATGTTTCATTATCGTTACTGCGTGTTTTAAAAGCTCTGTCTTACCAAAATAGGACGCTTCAATTTGACAGCTTGTTCTTTCTTTAATATTTTGATGCATGAAAAAGCTACAACAATAGTCTGCGAAGAAAAGTCTGAAAATTAAAATAAATTGCAAAGCAGAGCTAAATTATATATTTTAGCACGTACATTTTGCAATAAAAATCGAGGGTCTCACACTACCACAAAAACTGGCAATGCTTAACAGACGGAATAAAAATGATAACAAACGTTACTACACAACTTTAAAATTAAACTTTCAAATGTATATTTTGACATTATCTCTGAACATCTTTTTTTGCCTAATATAGCAACAAATGACAGTAAATATATTTTAGGAAAAAAACTCGTAAAACAAATTTACCTACAAGTAGAAAAGGCATGACTTAAATACGTTTAAAACAATCATCGTCAAAATTTAGTGTAGCAACTTCATGTTAAGTGTAGACGGCAAGTTAAGTCAGGTGTAGACCGCAAATTACCTTGTACCAATTATCCAAAAAATAACCCAAGCTTAAAAACTAACGGTATCATTCAGCTAAATTGTAGTTGTTCATTCTAGAAAGTGCGTCAAATGGTGTTGGTTGCATCAGCAATTTTCGTGTTCGTGGCTGTATAATATTGTTTAAAGCGTTTTATAAAGTGTACCGTGTAAAATTATATAAACTCAGTTAAAAAGGACTTCAAGTGGTGTTATAATTTGTATAATTATATAAAATTTATAATTTTTGCAAACATCGTAAGTATTTCTTAGGAATATTTGTCACGTTATAAAATTGTGAGTCGTAATTCTCTTCACTATGCAGATAACAATTCCATAGCAAAGTGAGGTTAAGTTTTCTTCTATCGGTGGGTTTCAAAAAATACTGATCTGTAATAATTTTCGGGTTATAAAAGGTAAGTACTCCTTAGAAATGTTATTATATTATTTTCAAACTGTACTATATCATGTATATATTTATTTTAATTTTCAGATAGCGCAAGTAACTTGAAATTTTAATTTTCGAACCAGCAGTTAGTAAGAAGCTAAAACTAAAATTCCCTCCTAACCTAAAAAGTAAGTACATACATACTTTTAAAATTATGCGCAGCATCAGCTATGTCATAGAGTTCACTTTTGTTTAGGAACAGAATTCCAACCGCTTTTTTGTGCTAACAAACAACTTTTATATACATACATATGTGTGTATACACATACATATGTGATGCACATGCCTATGGCCTTTACTGCATTTTTAAGTAAATCCTGAACACCTTTTAAGTCAAAGTTTTTTGGCACAAAATAACTTTAAAAATATTTATTGACAACATTAGTCCCAAAGATTAAATAAAGGTGCATATTTTCATTAAATTGTAACAAAATGGTTTTGCCATAAAATCCAAAAGTTTGACTACATTGACTGCCTGATAAAGAAACGATATAAAAACCAAGTTTTCAAATAAGTTGTCATTTTTATTAGTCTCGGAAATTTATAAAATTATATCGTTACAACTTGATGTAATTTCTTTTACATATGTAGTGTGTATATACATAAAAATCCATATCGCTCATTTATTGCAACATAGTCATGTCTCAAAAAATGTGATTTTCAACGTAACAATTCAGAACTGTTAACAGTACCACCTTTTATGTTGTGCCAAAAATTTATTCAAATTACTTTCAATCTGTTTCCTTTAGGAGATATTTAAAAAAAAAAAAATTCTAAGACTAAAAATTTGAAATGTGTTTTCCTCGAAACGAGCTTTCTTGAGTTATGAATGCGTTGCAATAAAAGAGCGATATGTATTTTCTTACACAACATACGGATGTATGTGTATACATGTTAACAAATTTCAGAGTTAGCCTTTGTTATTTATGTTATATTTTTTAACAAATGGTAGAAATTCTTTTTGTTTTGTTCAACGTTTATTGTCGTTCAAGATTCTTTTTTTATTTACTATTATGTAGTACCTACCCTACTTAAATATAGCGCTACAACAAGTAAGAAAAATTTCTACCAAATCCCATATTTTCCCATTTTTAACTAACTATTAGTTACTAGAAATATGCAAACAAAAAGAACATTTTGAAAAAAATCATAAACTGCTTTTGATAGTGCAGGTAAGCAACAAGAGGGAAAATATGAAGAGTGCACATTTTTAGTAAATATAACATAAATGAATATATCATAATACACATGCGTAAATATATAAGCATGGTATATACCTGCTCGTATGTGGATTTTGTTGAGATCATGGAGAATCACAAACGTACGAATATGTATGTACATATGTATGAAATTATATATTTTTATTACTATCTTTTTAATTCAAAACATACATTTGTATGTTTGTGAAGCATAAAAATAATATGTATTATAGACGTGCTTTGGTTTCTGTGATATTACTTGTTTTTCTCTTTTAGGAATTTTTACATATTGAAATATAAAAATAAGCAATACTCAAAGTGAATCGACAAATAGTAAGCGAAATCATTAATCGTTCTGAAAATACACATTTTAATACCGAAATTTGACTTTCCATCATGTGGAAAGAACGGTCTTAACCACAAAACATAATTGCAACTTTATAGGAGAAGAAAAACTCGTAATATATAAACTGTCAGCCGGTTTACAAATCTCGACAGAGTGCTTGTGTTCGTAATCAAAGCGAAAGAAAATTTATTTGGGTTTAACCAACTTTATGCTATGCAAACAATGTGTCAAATTTCAACTAGCTGGTTCGTTCGTTCGCACAAATACACTTATAACAAAAACAACGTTTAAAATTTTGTTATTGTTTTAAATGGAATTGTGCAAACGAAAGAACAGCTTCCTTATCCGTGAACTGCCACTAATATACATGAATACATACGTATGAATAATGGTGAGAGAGACAAACCACAACTGCTTCCAATGCAAGCCACTAACTTTCTTTACCAATTGATAAACTGGCTATGTATTCATCAACATGTCGTTTTTTGTACAATAAGCTATAAACCTTTTTTTTATTAAATAATTCCATTAAATATTTATGACGAGATGCATTTGTATGAAATCTATTAGAATCACTAAGAAACTCAAATTCGGGAAAAATGTGAGTTGGTGCCTTTCTACATGAGGGCAACGATATGTTAGTTTGCCTATTTAACTTGCTCCGACTTCGCCTTAGATTTTAGTTAACAAACCAATTGTTAATTTAGAAATAACTTTACTTTAGTTGAACAGCTGTTTCAATTAATGCAATAACTATTTATTATTATTTATTAAGATTTCTTTAAATTTGCCTTTTTAGTTTCGTCAAAAAACAAAATAAAGAATCAAATATGTTTTCACTGGTTGAATATAATAACGCTGACGAAATTGATGTGGTTCCTAGTAAAACGGTTATAAAAAAGGGTGACAAAAATTTATGTTCCGTAAAACATAGAGCAGGAAGATACGAAGCCAAACTTTTAGTTGCAAGTGGTAAGCTAATTCACTTTATATTTTCATATGTATATAAATGTATATTTTACTATACATACATGCTATGTGTTTCAGAGACTAATAGCCAGTTCGCCGATGTCGAAAGGATAAGTTCATTCGCATTCTAGGCGAAAGAAAATTGATTTGGGTTTTTTCTAACTTTATTCTATGCGAACGATGTGTCAGAATTCAATTAAAATACATAAGTTCATGCAAACGAGCAATAGTGACATAGACAAACCCAAACTGATTCTAATGTGAGTGACTAGATCTCTTTTGCATACCATTTCATTCGATATCGCTGAACAGGCTGAAAGCTTTTTACATGTTTCCCCTTGCAAAGTGTTTCCTTGTTAAAATATTAAACATTATCAAAGTGTATTATAATTGGGAAATAAAATAACACCTTTGTGGAATGCCAAAAATTATTGTATCTTATGGCGTTTTCTTTTCTAACAAAAATGTTACAATTATTGTGCCCTTTGCCCGTTTTTGTGTTCTTTTTTTAAAATAAATTTGAAAAAAAAAATTGTTGTGCAAATCAATTCCATTTACTGTGTGTGTTCGAGTCTCCTGACCAGCTGTCAAAATTTATATTTGTAGATTTTTTGAAAGGAGACCGTTAATAATTTCTAAAATTGTATTTAATTTCATTGAACCTGGTAGTTGAATAAAAATCTTCCAATTCAGTTTATGAAGTGTGTGGCCAAGAAACAATTCAATTGAAAGACTCAACAATTGAATTGAAACGTGTGTGAGCCGCTTTATCCGGTATAACAGCCTGCATACACATAGCATTTTTATTTCAAATTAATTTTAAAGTGTAAAGTACCGAGTACCTAGGTACTCATAATATCTACAATACTAAATATATAACAATACTAAATAAATAACAGCAGTCTGTAAAATTAAAGAAACAAAAACATTTCAGAGGTTAAAACTAGAAAAATATTAATATAATAAAAAATGGATCTAAGTGTCAATTTAATTGCTCCCCTAAAAGTTTTAAACACATTCATGCAAGTAAATTTGCCGGAACATCATTTGGCATTGAAGCAGCCAGATACTGTGTTGCTTAACTCATTTCCACTAGACGTCTTATTTTACCTCTGTTGGTCGTAAGTTACACAAAAATAAATTTAAATTAAGTTAAAAAAAATATATTTTTATTTTTAACTTAATTTAGGAATATTGTTTTGTAAACATAAACGCAAAACACCTGTTTGCATAATTATTGCAAGTAAAAATGTTACTTGCAAGAATTTTTCAGTCTCCCAATTTTGTACGCGCTTTTGACGTTCTCTCGTTGCAAATTTTTTGGGTTAATGAACGCTTTCTAGTAACAATTGTTACAAATTTGTGAATATTTTTAAATAAAACACTTTCTTCAAATACACTTTTGTTTTTTGTTTATGTCAAAATAACATGATACTGTTTTAAGTGTTCTATAAGTGCTACTACATTTACGTTGCAGTTACAATTTCTGCGGTCGGCTAAATGAGCCTTAACCCGTCTTAGAAATCAGGTTAGCATTTAAAAATGTTGCCTAATCACATGTAATATTTTATTTTTAAGAAAAGACAACGCCATTAGATTCAATCCTGACTAACACTTTAACAATTGTCAGTAGTCAATTAAAACTACAAGGCACTTCTTATTTGTTTGTGAACCTCAATTTAGTTTTAAAGCTATGCCCTTTTGAATTTTAATTCTAAGTTTCCATATTATTTCAAAAATTGCTGTATTTCATAAATTATCAAAATAAAATATTGCTTAAATTCTTAATATGACAACTTTTTATAATATAATAGGGAAAAGAGATAGTACATAATGCACAATATAAGTATTAGTACATAATGCACAATATAAGTATATATGTATTGCTCTTTGTTTCGGAACAATTTCAGTTTGAAATGGTTTAAATTTATTTGTTTTGTTCCAAACCAATTGAACTATGTTGCCAGCTACTTTAATTTTTCAAGTAAAATTGAACTGAACTGCCTCATAATAATATATGTATAATAAAATGCAGTGTATAATGTTTTATATTGTTTATTATAAAAACTAAAAGTAAACAACGTACGTATACGTATTAATTAACATCATGTAATATACATATAAAAGTAAACAACTTTTAAATATTTTGTTATTGATTGTACTGAAGCTTATTTCAGTAATTAACAAGCTGCCATCTCGTAACATAGTTTTTTAATTTGGTAGCATTGTTCGAGAACAAATGTTCGAAGTGATTCAATCGTTTCAGAACAAATTCTCAAAAATCTAAAATTGGTATATATTGTTCCAAAACAATGGAACTATACAGATAATGGAATTATGTTAGAATGTTAAAAATACGTATTTTTGATGCGAAGTAAGCCGAGAGAAACGTGTAAATAGCTGAGTCTCCCATCATATGCATAAACGTACATATACAGTTTGTAAAAAAGTATTTTTAAATCTAAAGAAAACTCAAAACTTTCAGCGTAATTTTAATTTTTAAGTAAAACAATTAAATTTTATATTTTCTTTTTATTTATATAAAAATTAAAATTTAATAACAAACTAATAACCTAAAAGAAATAGTTCAGTTTGTATGCTGTAAAATAAATGTTTTCAAAATTGTTCTAAGTTTAAAAAATACTTTCAACAAGTAAGAGTGTAGTATATTCGGCTGGGCCGAATCTAAAATACCCTTCACGATAGTCACGAATATGTATAGTATATTAAAAATGTGACCTGAATATTCTCGGTTATATATGAATCTATATCGGAATTTTCTATTTTCTGTATTTTAGTAACCTTCTTTTATAACAAGAATTGCTTTTCAGCAAAAAAAAAAAAAAAAAATTTAATGAAAAAATCGGTTCAGGCTATATCTCGGGTATATATGGACCGATATCGAAAATTTTAATTTTCCATATTTATATAACCTTATTTCATTACCAGAACTGCTTTTGAGCACAACAAATTGTTTAGGTACGCTTACGCGACATTTTCATGAAAAACCCGATTTGGGCTATACTCGGGTACATATGGACCGATATCGGAAATTTTTATCTTCCATATTTATATAACCTCATCTTATTACCAGAACTGTTTTTCAGCAAAAAAAAAATTGTTGTTTAAGTTCGCTTACGCGACATTTTCATGAAAAACCCCGTTTGCGCTATATCTCGGGTATATATGGACCGATATCGGAAATTTTCATTTTCCATATTTATGAAACCTAATTTTATTACCAGAACTGCTTTTGAGCAAAAAAAAGTTATTTAGCTTCGCCTATGCGACATTTTCATTAAAAATCCGATTTGGGCTATATCTCGGGTATATATGGACCGATATCTGAAAAAAAAAATTTTTGCCTTTAAGTCACCATGCTTAATAAGTGTGTGAAGTTTGAAGCAAAACGAACAACTTTTGTTTTCAAAAATTTTCATACAAAACTGCAAAAAAAATGGCTTTTTTCGGAATTTTGAATATATCTCAGCTATACGTGGACCGATATTACTGAATTTCAATAGCAAACCCATGAATCGATGGGGTAAAGGAATGGTGAAAGAAAAAAGTTTCTAAGTCTAATGGTTTTCTCAGAAACGGTATTTCAACAGCGGACAGACGGAAATCGCTTAATCGACTTTTCCATTAATTCTGATTCAGAATATATATACTTTATAGGGTCGCAGAAAAAAACTGTAGAAATTACAAACGGAATCACAAACTTATATATACCCTTTACATTTTTGTGAAGGGTATAAAAAGGGGAAATTTATTTTGCTGCTAATAGTGTGCCTTTCTTTAGCTTCAACTACAGCTAACCACCTACCATTGATTGGATTAATTTGGTATATCATATTCTTTTGGTTTTTTTACCCCATGTTCGTTGATAAATGTTACTGACTGCATTTTGTTTTTTGGAATCCTTTTTTCTTTAAGTAGACCGACAAATTTTCTACTTTGTGCTGGAGTATTAATTAGTTTTGTGGAATTATATAATAACCAGGATCTACAAATATACGATTTATATTTTGGGTCATCGTGGTAGTACAGCATCACATTAGTCTTGTCACAGGAGGAAAATAAATAGGCTCAAAGCCAAATTTGCAACTTTTCTCAATGCGAGGAAAGAAGATTTTTTCTGGCAATTCATGAAAATTATTGATGGTTTTGTAGCATGTATGGAACGGTTTAATGAAAGATATGTGCTTACTCCACATTCGTTGCTGACGTGAAGTGCAATTCCTCTAGTACTAGAAAGTCTCATCAATAATTTTCAAAATTTGACTTTCAATTCGCTAAGCTATTTTCCTTGGTCTGCCTGGTGTGGTTTATGTTTAATTCCGATCACTTGTTGCGTAATGTAATAAATAAACACTACAAATTAATACCATGCTTCTGACAAACAGTCAAAAAATGTGCAAAAACTAACGGTTCTTTTTCTTTTTGCTATTTTGAAAACATTTTTTTGCAACATTCAAAGTAAATAAAATTATTTTATAGCATTTTTTTGTATACATATTTCAAATTTTCGGCGACTTGTCGGCAACATACCAGACAACAGTTACATATGAGAAAACTACAAAGTATGTGATTTTGTTGGTGTTGTTCTACATTTGAATTGAAATTCTTAAATATAATAAATAATATTTGAAATAATATTTGTTTTGAAAAGATTTTTTACAAACTATAATTATATGTATGTATATATGTACATTAAATTTCATTCAGATAGTGTATGTTTATATTTTTAATTTTCTAGATGATAAGAAATATTTATTTAAATTAAAAACCAAGCGCCGGCAAAGTTTTATGAAAGCAATGCCCGAAAAGTCAGAACCAATATTTAAACACCCAGCAATTTTAACCGAAGGTAAACAAAACTTACATTCAGAATCAATTTCTGAAAATACTTCACAAGTATGTGTACGAAACACTTTTCAACAAAATTTTGAAATATTTTTGAAGCCTGAATCAGTTTTCGAAAATGTTCAGAAAAAACGTTTAAACATCACACTATCTTCTTCTATAAGCAATGACACTGAACATGTTGAACAGAAAGTTTCATATGTGCCATCATATTCTTCTCCAAATACTTCAAAGTCAATATTAAAACCGGTTGCAATTTTAAATGAGCAAAATGCAAAATATATCAACTCAAAAGAAATTTTAACATCTCCGTCTGAGCATCAAAATATTCAGCTTACACAACCATCTCAACAAAATTTAGAACTTTCCTCTCTAGACTCTCATGGGGTAAATAGAGTTGAGTATTTAAAGTCACCTTGTATACAGGATATTACATCTGAAAGAATTCATCAGAATAGAACAGACATTAGCTGCTTAGACGAAATCACTACAGAAGAATTTTCAAACACCGATAAAAACTTAAACGTTGTACACAATAGCACCGAAAATAGCAACTTTTCACAATGTAATAATACTCTTGTCACAAACGAAAGCTTTTCAGAATATTTGCCAGATACGACTAATGATGAAATACTTCAAAATGATAGCTCTAACTTTGAAAATGCCTGTAATAATGTACTTGAAAAAAGCGTTGACATAATTACGTCTCCAGTAGATATTAGAAAGGTTGAAGTACCATACAGCAGCAAAACCAAAAAATATTTTTGTGTTTTCTGTAATACAATGCAAACCAAATTAGTACGACATTTTCTTCTTAAGCACAAGAAGGAAGAACAAGTAAAGAAATTTTCAAAACTGCCCAATAAACACAAAGACCGTTTACAAATTATTAGTCAACTTAGAAAAGAAGGATGTTTTTTGCATAACACAAACAAGTCGTTTAATACAGGCATTCTTATAGTTAGTCGACAACAACTTTCCAATGCGCAAAACGAAGCAGAAGATTACGTATGCTGTAAAAATTGCAAGGGTTTTTTTTCTAAAAGGACTTTAAGAAAGCATATGCGAAGATGTGGTCGGAACCTGAAAAATGAACGAACTAATTTTGCTTCCAGCAGGAAGCTTACCCAGTATATTCATGAAGAAGCAAACAAAATTCTTAGAACTTTGATTTTTCCCCCATTAAGAACCGAAGAAATTACTAATGTTATACGATATGACGAACTAATAATAAAATATGGGAACAAATTAGCTGAGAAATACACCCTTGTTCACCAACATGAGATGGTGCGATCGCAGTTGCGATTACTTGGACGTTTCAAAATAGCAATTAAAGAGCTGTGCCCAGAGATAGAAGAGCTTAAAGAAATTTATAAACCACAAATGTTTGATAATTGTGTTAAAGCCCTAAGAATTGTAGCAAAGTGGGATGACACATTAATGTGGTTCCAAACTCCGTCTGTAGCTACATACTTAACTTCCTTAATCAAAAAGTGTGGAAATAAACAACGAACTGAATTTATTAAAATGCAGGATGAGGACGCTAAAAAGAATGTTGATGATTTTTTACTCTTGTGGGAGGAAGAAATACCCACACTAATAAATAAAAAAGCTTTTGAAGATCAGGCTAACCAAAAACGGGATAAAAAAATTATTCTTCCCTCAAGAGAAGACATAAAAAAATTATACAATTTTTTGAAGAATAGAATAATGGAACACATTGCAATATTAGAACAAGATTTCTGCCAGCAATCATGGACTGAGTTGATAAAACATACCCTGATTTTCATACAAATTTTTAATCGAAGAAGAGCCGGAGAAATTGAGAGACTAAAAGTTATTAATTATAACAACAGAGAATTGATTACAGATTGTATTGAAAAGGACTTACTACAAAATATATCTCATGAATCACTTGAGTTTGCAAAGCAGTATGCCAGATTAAATATCCGTGGAAAACTAGGCAGAACGGTCTGCGTTTTATTAAGCCCCCTTGCTGTATCCGCAATTGACACTATTCTGAAATATAGAGAAGTTGCAGGGATTTCTGAGAAAAATGAGTTTATATTTTGTAAGAATACAAAATCTAAACTTTCTAAAGAATATTTTAGAGCATGTCCGTTGCTCAAACAATTTGCAACAGAATGTGGCGCAGAGATACCGGAAAGTTTAAGAGGAACAACTCTTCGAAAACATATTGCCACTTATACGTCGCTTCTCAATATCGAAGATGCAGCAGTTGACAAGCTAGCGAATTTTATGGGCCACCATAAAGATATACATAAAAATGTTTATCGAATGTCCGTTCCGGCTGCTGAAATCACTTGCATTTCAAAACTTTTAACAAGCGCAATAGGCGACGATAATGATGATGAAATCTGCGAAAATGATGGTGAATCATCAAAACATTCTGATGATGAAATTTCGAATGCTGCCATTACTTCGACAGCATCTACAAGTTTTGATTCCAATGGGTCGAAAAGAAAGAAGAGAAGTAGTAAGTAGTCACATAACATCTTAACGTGCAATATCTTTGCATAAGGTGTCTAAAAACATCTTGTTCGTTGAAATTTAAAAAAACTAGTTAATCGTCCGAACGATTAGGACTTTTATTTTCATGCATTAACATTTTGACCAAAATGGTATTGTTAGTAAGAAAATAAATCTGAAAACAGTAATATAAACAATGCTCTAAAGCTTCTGCAAATAAATTGCACGATTCGATGTTGCAAATTCGTAACTTTCGGATTTTATATGAAATGCTTAACATATTGTTGTATATGATTTAATGGTAGACTTAGTCCATTTGTATCATGTGGGAAAAACCCAAGTTGTGCATAAAATCAAGTGGAACAAATCTACCAGTTCCTACTATTAGACTATACTTCATTTTTCTTTTTCTTAACATAAGTAAAAAAAATATTGGTTTTTGTGAATAATGAGACAAATCTATTTGTAGCATCGCCTTTTGGTAAAACCAAACGCTCACGCTGGGTTCAAGAAGAAATAGAATCAATACAAACTCATTTCGGATGCCTCAAAAACTTGGAGAAGCTTCCGTCGATTTCTGAGTGTTTAATTGCCATAAAACAAAACGATGCCCTAAAAAACCGTACACCACAACAAGTAAAAACTTGGATTGACAACCAAAGGCGGTATAAGTAAAAAGTACAAAAACATCTTGAATATTTAAAATCACAAAAACTATATTTTCTTATAATTCTATTCTTTTTTCAGAATAATTTTCTTTTTTTGTCTTCATCATTATAAAAAAAAAAACTAATCAAGATCTTCAGCTGAAAAATGAGAACAAATAATTTTTGAATTAAGTTTTCTTTTTATGACGATTTATTAAAATCTTTATTGTTTAAAAGGGGTTACCTTCGGGCTTCAATATGGTCAGATGACCATATTGAAGCCCGAAGGTAACCCCTTTTAAACAATAAAAATAATTTTTGAATTTTTAAATTTATTGCGTATAAAAGACATTATTGCATATATGCAATATAATACGAGTATTTTAGACATATGCGTCTAAAATACTCGAAATCAGGAGGCTTATTCTGAATTGTTATGCGAAAGTCATAGCGATGTGCAAATGAATTGAGATGCGAAAGATATTTGGTATTCTGTAAGTATTTCGTATCCGCATTCGAAACTACTTTCAAAATGTGTATGTGTTTACTTTTCCAAAGTAAACACATAAACGTCAAATTTATTTCTTATTTCACAAGTTCCAAAATTGAAATTTGAGTAGAAAAAATAAATAGTTTAATTAAATTGAAATGTTGTTTAAGTTGTTTAAGCTTGAGGTCAGTTTTGTTTTTTATATAAAAAATGTTTTAATTATATTCGATATTTCGTCTTCGGAAGACTTCTGCAGGAAAAAATGTTTTTAGTTTGAAAAAAGCTGATCAAAAGCTGATAATACTTTCATATTCATGCTTTGCTAATGCTGTGTTGCTGCCGAATGAATTTTGCGAATATGACACTTGTTTTCGCAATTAAGAATGCCGACTTGCTACCTTTTCGCATTTTAAATGTGAATAAAAACGTACATCGCAATAGAGAATAGCAACTCCTCGCATATTCGAGTAGCATTACCATTCGCATCGCATTTCAGAATAAGCCCCCAGTTTTTCTTGGTTTCACAGCAAAGTAACTATAAAATATACGCAAGTGTCTGTAGTCATTTGGCCAATTGGTTTCACATCACGCGATTACTAAAATATTTATGCGGAAAAGATAAACAGAACATACTAGATTATATTTTTAAAAATGTATTCAGTCATGTAATGGAAACCGATTGTTTAAAAAATGCAATTTTCCACAGGTGGGATGACAAACGATTGCTTTTGAAAATGTGTGGACATTTGTTGATGATTATATTTTAAAAATCACGTATTGTATAAAGTAGAATTAATTAATAATGAAAAATATTTCTAAAAACTGATAAGAATTGATTTCTACCACACATCTGATTATAATTCCAAATAATTTAATCTAAATATGTATGTATTTTAATTAAAAATTACATATGTATTTTAATTAATGTCAATGATCAATCACCCTTGTATCTATAAATTATTCTGAAGTTATATTATATAATAGAAAAAGATGTTGTTCAAAAAAATACTTAATTGCTGGTTTGCCGATCTCAACCAAATTTATATGCTTACATATAATTTATACAATTACATATTATCTGTGTATTAAATGTATATTTACTTTTATTTTTATTTTATGTATACTTTATGTATGTATTTTCGAATGAATTTTTGTAACCAAATGTGTATTTTAATAAATAAAATTTAAATATAAGTTTTGTGGACAAAATATGTTTTTAATTTGGTTCTCATACTTGGTTGTAATTTTCTCATCATTATGGATATACAGGCCTATTCTAAAACTAACGTGATTTCAGAGCACATGCCGTTTCAAAAGCACAAATGTGATTTGTACCTGTTATACAACTCACAATTTTTTGTGATTATTGATGTGATTTATACTCTTTGAAAGCATAAAAAACAGCTGGTTTGGTTTACTGATATTTTTATTTCAGATGGAATTTTATGAGTCGCGGTATTATTTGCAAAATAAAGTTGGATCTAATAAATATAAAAGTAAAATGAAGCCATAAACCAAATCAGAAAAGAATACAACACTTCTTGCAACGAAATAAGTGTGCCTTATTTTTTCTTAATTTAGTGAATTTACTTCGAATAAAATAATCAGTAGAATATACATAAAGTTATTTATTAATGTAATAAATTATGAAATCCTTAATAAAGTAGCTGCAAAAATACGAATGTGATTTTACTTTGATTGGAAGTTAGCATACCGGTTTAAAATCTATAAGCTTTTGTCTGCGAACACTTTTTTGTAATTTAAAACCATTTTCACAAAAAGCAGAACAGCCCTGGTAAACACTTTTTTCTCTCTTTTGTAAACAGTAATACAAAAGTGTGTGCGCAAGGCAGTTTTACCAGGTTGTGTTATAATTAGAGTAAATACAAGTCCAAAACACATTATTTTGTTGGTAGGAAATGCTGGCAAAATCTGTGCTCTCTTGCAACAAAATCAAAGTGTTTTCCTAAAATGTAAAATATTTTGACAGTCTTACGGAGCGAAAAAAAACATCTATGCTCACACCACTACCTATCATAAAGAAAAGTAGTATTGTGCAATGGACGAGAGAAACTCATTTTGTATTTCTCTTTTGGTCTTCCCTAAACCCCTCACATTTGAGAAATTAATACACAGACCAGCATTGCGATTGTGTGTCTTTTCCGACCAAATTTAGCCGGACAGTATTCTTTTTATTTCCAACCTTGTTGATTGTGACCCTGATATCATTATTACACAGTGAAATTTGACGCGCTCAACGGAAATGAATCTCTCCGCAGACTTATTTTATTTTGATCTATTTTGGGACCAAATTAATCATGGAAAAGTTCTGGAATTGCTGAGTGTAAGTTTTCAACATTTTCTTTTTAATTAAAACAAAGATGAGTAGTAAAATAAATACAATTAACAATACAACGTTTTGTTGAATTTATGAGAAACACTGATGCAGGCATTGTTAGGTCAGCGAAAAGAATGAGTTGTGAGTAATTAACCAAATAATTACTTTCGTATATACTATGTACATACGTATATAAAAGAAAAAAAATTTTGAGGCAACGATTGGCGATTAATATTTATTATTTGTTTTCATAACATTAAATATTGTGAGTATGAAACTAATGGTCAATAATAATTGTATTTTACGCACGAGTATATAAGCGTTATTAACTGAATTTTTTGTATGCTGTGACATCCTTTGTTTTCGTTACATTTTTAATTTAAAAGCTTTATCGAATAAAAATTACACTTTATATGAGAAATACATATATGTTTTTCAATATTAAAAAAATTGGTATATTCTTTTAAAACGTAATTTTCTGGTAAGACTGATCGCCTTAACAGCGGTGTTACATAATGTCCACACGTGCTACAATATCTAACATGAGAACGTCAAAATCAATCGTAAAGAAAACTACGGCACGTTCGGTCTTAAAATTAGTGACACCGTTGTATTAAAATTATTTTTATTAGAAATCTCACCGCAAAAATTGTATAAGAGCAGTCAAAAACCCAAGTTATACATTTATAAAGATAAAATATATATTTACGCCTCAACGACATGTAATAAGTGATTTATTTTGCGCAAAATATCCACATAAGATTCTTGGACAAAATCCAAAAAAGATTCTATTGATTGCAAGTGTTGTTTTCTCGGCTGTTAATATATACATTATGAATTTTTATATAATTAACACTAAACTTATTGAGCAATATTGATATAAACATCAAGAAATTCGTTTTCTCATTCAGCCAACACTCTCGCTAAGATTATATTTGAGTTGATCGTAGTTGTAGACACGGTATTTAGGGTGGCGAAAACATAGTAACATCTACAGTATACACCTGACAGTAACACAAATTTATTTACTCTTAAGTCAAAACTAATCGATGTTAATTTGATGTAAATGGGTCAAAAAGGGAGGATTTGAGCTGAAATTATATTTCCAATACTCCTAAGTTAGATCATTTGAAGATATCAACGATTTTTAATACATTAAAAATTCCCACACTTTCATATGATCTTCAGAAAACTTTCAATAATTCTAAATTAATGAACTACAAACTACGATCAACATATGATTTGTAAAATATGATTGCATACTTCTAAAACTCCACAGAAATTAAATTTTTAAGCATTTTCATTCATGGAAATTACTTTAAGTGTATATACCGAGGTTCAACCAAGTAAACTTGTGACAAAAGACATTGCAACATAGCGATAGAACTTGCACTTTCTCGGATTGCTATCCCACAGAACTAAAAACCATTTGGCAATAATATGAAAGTTAAAATAATGACATAATTGTTATGATATTAATTTAACATAAAAGTGCAATAAAACTACTGGTGGTTACAATTCTATAAAATTCACAAAAATAGTGTGCATAATTCTAGTGGTCTGCTTGATAAGCTTTGTAAATGTTAAATGGAATTGTTACCTTTAACTTTAAAATATAGTTCTGGCTGGTGAGGATAAAGCATTTTCGGAAGTCAAACTTTACTAGCAGATTGTAAAATTTTGCAACTGAGTACATTTTGCGTTTAATACATACGACTTTCATCATTCTATATAAACTCATTACAGATCTAATTGCTTCTATTACCAAGTAAACATACCTTTACCAGTAGAATATAAGCACACCAAAGATCAAATGTATACAAAAAGTACGTATACATATCATGCTAAATAAAAATAATATCGCAATTAAAAAAATAATATCGCAAACAAAAAATGTTCGCTTAAAAATGGTATGTGTGTGTGAACGCCCTACAATAATATAGAAAGCTATTGCTGCTGTGGCCACCGCTTCTTTTTAATAAAGTACGGCAGTCAAAAATGTTCCGCTTTTACCTGTTACCATGGGAATTGGGTAAAGTGGAAAAAATTGAAATGTCAGATGCAATTATATACGTATGTATGTATAATTGTACAGTTCTTATTGGATCAAAGTATATGAAAATGTACTTTTCATGTTTTAGAAAGGAACCTAAATGCAAGTTACATATTTATATATTATCTTATCGGAGTATAACTTATTATTCTTTAATATTTAGGTGGCAAAGCCCTTATCTTTGAAAGTGGAATGCAAGCCGATATGAAAATAGGCATGTATGCGCCTTGCTGCACACATGTTTTACTTAAAACCCTGAAACAAAGAGCGCGACGTCATAAAGGCTTATTGTACTTTATTAATATTTTAAATAAATATGCTTGC
Source organism: Thecocarcelia acutangulata (assembly GCA_914767995.1). NCBI lineage: Eukaryota > Metazoa > Arthropoda > Insecta > Diptera > Tachinidae > Thecocarcelia > Thecocarcelia acutangulata. The sequence goes on along the minus strand of OU612094.1, from coordinate 27,772,551 downwards.
ATGAACAAAAAAATAATTATATTTATACAAAATATGCATGTATATGTACATACATACATATATACCCAACTCTCATTTTCAATAGTTTACTGAAAATCTCATGGAGAGAGTTGTGATCGTCGACTAGCGACGTTTGCTAGCTGGGTATATTAAGACATGTCATGTACATACATGCATATGTATGTATTTCCATCATATATACGATACATTTGTATGTACATATATTTATATGTATGTATGTACATACATACATATGTATCGTTATATAAAATGGAAAAAGGTGGCATATCAAATTAAAACTTTCGGAAGAAAATAAAAACTTGTAAAAAAGGTAACCAATTGTGAACAACAAAAAATTGGTTTCCAGGGTAGTTTCGTTTATCAAGTAATCAGAAAATATGATCACAAAATCACAATTGTAATTACTTTTTTATTAAAGTTTTTATATTTTAAAAATGTTAGAAGCATTAAAATGACTAAAAATCTCAAATTGGGTTTTTGTCGCCATTAATCATTTCGGCAGTAATATATGTAAATATTTGGAAAGCAATAAAAAATTATAAATAGCTTGTTTTTTATGTATTTTCCCAGCTATCTATATGTCGACATTTCATAGAAGCTATCCTAACCATCAGTAGACTTTGGACATTTTTGAAAGATATTCTCAAACATTCAACTTTATATCTCAACAATCTAAATAAATTGTTGAGAGTTTAAAAAGAAAAATGCTCTAATAATACCTGTCAAAACACAAAAAACAAGCTTTTCATTTATACACGTCTCTAACATAGAGAACAAGCTAATTATAATTTTTTATTGGTATCAATGTTAGAAGCTAAAATAGCGAATAAAAAACTCAATTGTTTGTATTTTGAAAGTATTTATTTATTCTCTTGGAATTAACATTTTTGACATACTTATTTATTGATGAACTTAATAATTGTTGGCATATTATGTTTTGTGTCATATACATATGTATAAATCTATATGTATGTGTATAGATTATAGCAAAAGATATTTTTATATTAGCAAAGATATTTTAAAACAAATAAAAAAAATTCCTAAATGACAATGAAGTTATTTATTTTGATGTGACGGAAAATATTTTATTCATTTCAATTATGTTAAAGTAATAAATCATAGCTCCTAAAACATTAAGATACACTTTAATATAGTGGTTTTTAACTATTGATATGTACAAAAGTAGTTTTTTCTTGTTTACAAGAGGGAATAAAACAGTTTAATTTTGCTGACTTAACCATGGTGGCAGTGACATCTGAAGGAGCACTGCTAAGTTGACTTCACTGTATTTTGATATTATTACGTTTGATTTAACAATATGTTAAATGTATAACATTTGTTTCCAACTGAAAACATTTTCGCCATTTCATTTTGGTTAACACTTTTTTATGGTTATGTCTATCTTAACCTGTTTTGTTGAACTGCTTACTGGAGACATTAGTCCTCATTCAGAGAAAACACACATGATACATGATATTAACATCAACACTTTATATGGACAATTCGAGTTAAAACATAATTCATGTGTAAATTTTTATTATTCGCCACAAAACTATTGATCCATTTCTACAAAAGCTTTTCCTTTAATAACACGCTTTTCACGTTTTCTGTTGCCACCATCACCGTCCGTCTGCTTCATCGAAAAATTCAGATCCATATTTTACATTCGCCACACAACCATTGAACCATTTCCACAAAAATTTTTCCTTTTATAATATGCTTTGAAAGTTGCTGTTCTGATTATCATTTACAACACTGTCCGACTGAATTATCAAAAAATACTTTTCTTAGTATTATGTCTTTTATATATTTACTGGCGACGTACAAATATTTATTGTTTTTATGATTATAAACTTTTTTCCATAAGCATTTTTCATAATTGATAGAAAAAGTACAAAGCCAGTTAAAAAAATTTAAACGTTTACGCAAAGTATTTAAAGAAAATCGTTTAGTTTTCATTCCATCTGGCAATAAAAACTTCATTTTAGTTAAAAGTCAGTATCAGGTCGTGATCTGAAAGGGAACGCGGCGCATTAGGTGGTGACTGAACGGAACCCTAGCTAGGAATATCTGTTTTGTGTTCAAAATATTTAAAATAATAGCTCGAAATCGGGTTTTATATGCATATCTAGTCAAAATTTTTAATATTTCACACCAAAAAATTCATTTTTTTTCTGACCTGAAAGGGACCCAAATGCATAAGTATATATATATATATATATATATATATATATATATATATATATATATATATATATATATATATATATATATATATATATATATATATATATATATATATATATATATATATATATATATATATATATATATATATATATATATATATATATTTGCAGCTTGATATCTTGTTTTTTATAAAAAATTTAACAATTCAAGTGCACGAGTTTACAAGTTTGATTGGATCTATGATACAAATAAGCAACTGTTCAAGCTGCTTGTGGTTCGATTGCCTTAAAATGAACAACATATAAAAAAGTTCGAGCAAGTTTGATTATTTCATTCGTACCCACTTTAAAAACGATTATTGTTATGAGTCAGCCGGTGTGTAAACCATTAGAACCAACAGTGTTATATATACAATGAACAACAAAAGAGAGTGTATAGGCAAGTTTGATCATTTGTAAATAAAACGCAAGTTTTTTGTGCCTTTGTTATTGCTGAATGATTTTTTAATCAACAAGTGAAGTTCTCTGATGTGTATTCATATCTGCATGTGTGTCTGTATTTGTATTTGAAAATCATGTTAAATATCCAGAAGAAACGAGTACTTAAAACATGCAAGGTATGCCAGCAGGTGTTTTGAAAGGAAAACTGCAGACAGGTTCTTAGTTTTTCAAAGGACTAAATAGTCCTTAGTAACCTTTCCAATGATATGTTGCATTTACTCGTATTGTATATTTAGGTTTATTTTGTTTAATGCTTTAATGATATTCACATATAAAATCTGCCAAACAAGAAGAGCTTAAACTTAAACAAATTAAAATTTAGATTCCAAAAAAAAAATCGAGTGGAATACAATATCCAATTAGAAAAAAATTAAATTCGATTTCAAATCGAATAAAAAACCAAAAAATTAAATAAATTCAATACAAATGCAACAAAACTAAATTAAATTACATTAAATTAAAGAAAATAAAATATATAAAACAAAATTAAGTTAAATAAACATTGGACCTGCTCCAACTTTTGCCTTCGACAAGAGTTTTGTCAAGTGAGTTTGCGTCCATCATGGCGAAATAATGGAATGAGAAAAACGGTCATTAACATTACGAAAAATTTGTAAGCTCTGATGGTAAAATTGCCGAACTTGTTCTAGGACTGGACAGGAAAAGGATAAGAATACTGACAAACCACATATATGTACAGCGATGGACGAAATAATAGGGACTCAAAGTAAGGAGGGCACTTAACGTTAAAATTGAAAAAGTCATATTTCTAAAACGAAATCGAGTATTAAAACCAAAAGATAAAAAGGGATTTGTGGATAATTTTGTCTAGTATGGACCAGACTATGTAAGTTCGGTATCGGGTGGTTAAATTTTAAGGGCCGATGTTAAAAGTGAACCACGCCTAAACGCCAAGTTTTTTTCGGCATTTGATTTGAAATTTCTCAAGGCTAAGAAAACTGACGGGCCCACTTACAACTCACATATATGTACAGCGATGGACGAAATAATAGGGACGTAAAGTAAGGAGGGCACTTAACGTTAAAATTTATAAAATCATATTTCTAAAACGAATATTAAAAACAAAAATAAAGCATAATTTGTGGATAATTTCGTCTAGTATGGGCCAGGCTATGTAAGCTCTGTATAGGGTGGTTAAATTTTAAGGGCCGATGTTAAATGTAAACCACACCTAAACGTCTACTTTTTTCAATTCATTTGCCATTTTTCAAGACTAAGAACTTAGAATACTTACAACCCACATATATGTACAGCGATGGACGAAATAATAGGGACTCAAAGTAAGCAGGGTATTTAACATTAAAATTAAAAAAATCATATTTCTAAAACGAAATCAAGTATTCAAAACCAAAAGATCAAAAGTGATTTGTGGAAAATTTCGTCTAGTATAGACCAAATTATATAAGTTCGGTATCGGGTGGTTAAAATTTAAGGGCCGATGTTAAATGTGAACCACGCCTAAACACCAAGTTTTTTCTGGCATTTCATTTGACATTTCTCAAGGCTAAAACCACTGACGGGCACACTTACAACCCGCATATATATAGGGCCGATGTTAAATGTGAACCACACCTGAACATCAAGTTCTTTTCGACGTTTGATTTGACATTTTACAATTTCAGACTAGCTTAATTTGATTTGTGTAAAAATACACAATCAAGCAACGCGTTAAAGCTATTCAGGCTTATTATGACAATGGACGGTTAAATCGAAATGCATATTGTGCACTTTTTTCGGCCGATTTAATCGCCCAAGTGTGCGTACAATTGGAAAAATCGTGCAAAAATTTTAACAAGCCGAGTCTGTAGGAGATGTGAAAACACTAGTGCATGCTCGTACAGCTCGTTCTGCAAAAAATATTGCTGCTGCTTGCGATAGTGTAGCTGAAGAGCAGTCCACCTCAACTTGTCGACGTGTCCAACAATTACACCTCTCACGCTCGTCGTTGATGAGCATTATGCATAAAGACTCGCAGTTATACGCTTACAAAGTGCAATTGCCTCAAGAACTAAAGCCTCTTGACCGTTCCAAGCGTCGTCAATGGTCAGAATGGTGGCATGAAATGGCAATAGTGGATGATAAAATTTCGAAGAAAATCATCTCCATTGATGAGGCACATTTACACCTCAGTGAATTCGTCAATAAGCAGAGTTGCCGCATTTGGGCGAATGGTAATCCAGGAGTGATTGTTGAAAAATCAATGCACCCACAAAAAGTGACTGTTTATTGAGGTCTGTGGACTGACGGCATCATTGGGCCGTATTTTTTCCCCCCCAAAATGAGGCCTCATTTTGGAATTTCCCATCTGGTGTTGCTTATTTTTCTTTTAATTTTTGAAAAGTTAACAGCTAGTTTGCCGATGTCGAAAGAATAAGTTCATTCGCAATGTAGTTGAAAGAAAATTGATTTTGGTTTGTCTAACTTTATTCTATGTGAACGATGTGTCAAAATTCATTTAAAATATGTACATAAATACATGAGAACGAATAATAGTGACATGCACAAACCCAAATTAATTCGAATGGTAGTGACTAGCTTTCTTTCGCATACATTTATATTCGGTATCGGCGTACTGGTTGTAAATTTTTCAAATATTTTCTGTTATGAGAAAACGTTCAATAACATTTATCCCCATTCAAACTAAAAACGTATGTGATCCAATTTAGCTTCTTTCCTTTATTATCCTAAACAGATCAAAAGCTTTTAGAGAAATAAACTTTGACTCGTAACTCTCATGTTGACAACTTGTACAACACGACAAGACCAGCTCTTGTCTAGAATTTTGCAAATGTGTGCTGGAAGACACAAGCCACGTAACGTAATTATGTATGTGCGAGCTGGCAAACAGCCCATTTTTTGAAATCTATCTAAATGTTTGTGAATGTTTATTGTCACTTTGCCCATGTGTGCGTTAACATTTTTTTCATTTTTTTCCAATTCCTTTTCTTGTTTACGCCAGTTTTTATTATTTCTGGTTTTATATGCCTTTCACTAACTAGACTTGCAACAAATCCTTGTTACTTTGTAATTCTTGTTCTAAGAATCTTTGGCTGAGTATCAGTGTGCGTGTGTGTGTGTGTGTGCGGCTGTGTGTTTCTTGAATATTTTTTGTAAGTTTTGTTTCGACTTTTCCATCTCACTTAATTTTAATGAAAGCAAAGCACACTGCATGATTTGTCATCTCAGCGGCTGACTGACTGACTCACCGGCTGACTTACTGACTACACTCAACTTTTAAGCTGAAAAGGAAGAAAATAATCTGGCGACAATTTTCTTATGGGCATAATAACGAAGAGACGAGACATAAAACATAAAAACAGATTTTCGAAAAGAAAAACATAATAAAAATGGAAAACTTTGACAAATTGAAAGCAAATATGAACGGTGTTTGCGAAAAACACCAACAGATTCAAAACGATTTTGATTTTGTTTTGCCGAAAAACAAATAGAAGATGTATTAGAAATAAGTGCATTGAAAATCTTAAAACAAAATCTTTTTTTATTTTATTTTATAACAGCGAAAATAAACTTAAAAATATTCCAATTTTGGCAAATAAAATAACAATAAAATTGTGTATATTATTGTTGATAATAGATTTAAAAATCGATTTTTGTAGAAAGATGGATTTGCTAGTCCTTTGTTAGGTTTTATTTTAAAACAGCAAAGCCAGGACCCGACGAGAAAACGTCCTAGTTGGTTATTGCTGTTTTAAAATAAGTTATTAGTCTTAAGGGACAAATTGGACTATAAAAGTCTTAAGTTGTCCACTTTTGCAAAAAATGCTGCTTTTACGAGTAATATTTGGGGACTGTTGCCGTCCAATGTTCTTATGCGAATCAATCTTTATTTTGAAAACAGTTTCGTACTTAAAACTAAATCATAAAGTTAATTAAATATTTCTTATTTTTGCAGCTAAAGATCGTTTTATTTTATATTTAAAATTCAATAGTGTTTATTTTTAATGTTTCGATAAAAATTTGTTATCATCGCCTGGAAAATTGATATGTTATTCAATTTTCCTGACGATGATAACAAATTGTTAGCGAAATATTGAAAATAAATGCTGTTGAATTTTTAATATAAAATAAAACGATCTTTATCTGCAAAAATAAGAAATAAACAAGATCAAATAATTAACTATCAAACATAAAGTTAATTATTAAAAAAAAAACTTAACTGAGTGCTGTTGTGTCGCATTGCATCGAAATTAGAATCAAAATACAAAGCACGCAAAAGAAAATAAAAAAAAAACAGTTATAAATAAGATAAAACACTTCAATCGAATGTTAACTGTTATTGCAATGAGAGTTTAATATAACTTAACGTTCAATCAAAATAAAATAAATGCACTCAATTTAAACAAAACAAATTTTAGTACAAAACATCAAATTTAGCACATTATTTATAATAAAAGAATAATAATTGTTGCTCTGTAAAATTTTTTTTATTTCCACAATTCGAGTTTACCAGGGCTGTTGTTCTGCAAACCACTTTTTGTGAAAGTGAAGGAAATATCAAATCCGAACACACCTCTTAAACAGGAAAGTGTCCCTAAAAAACATAATCACTGACAATGGAATAACATTCCCTCGGAAGTAACCCAAAATCTCGTTCATTCTATACCCAGACGACTAGCTGTAATCATGAAAGCAAAGAAGTAGCAAAATAAATATTAGTCCTAACTCGTTTGATAGTTTCAAAAATAATAATCCCTAGTGTATCTTTTTTTTTGACATGTAAAATAAAATTTTTTTTGAGAATAATGTTGTTTTGAAAATGGAGAATAAATGATAAATAAATGAAATATATAATTTTTAATATCTAAAACCGTTTTAAAAAAATAAATATATAGGGTGTTTTTTTAAGCCCGATAGAACTTGAAATTGTAAAAAATAACACAAAAAATTAAATTGTAATCAAAATTTTTTTTTATTCGAAAGATCAATACGTGACATTAACATTTGAAAATGATTTCGGGCATATGGGCACCGCGGCTGTTCTTGACGAAGCGCATTCTGGACGTCCAATTTTGTGCCACTTTTTCGAGCACTGCTGGCCGTATGTCACGAACAACACGAACAATGCTGGCCTCCGAGGCGTCAATTGTTGCTGGTTTATCAGCATAAACCAGTGACTTCACGTAGCCCCACAGGAAATAATCGAGAGGTGTCAAATCGCACGACCTTGGAGGCCAATTGACAGGTCCATTTCTCGAAATCAACTTATCGCCAAATTTTGATTTCAGTAAGTCGATGGTTGCGTTCGCCGTATGGCACGTAGCGCCATCCTGTTGAAACCACATCTCCTCCGGATCAATGTCATCCATATTTTCAAACAAAAAATCATTGATCATGGTGCGGTAACGATCTCCATTGACCGTAACGCGAGCTCCGGCCTCATTTTTGAAGAAATAAGGTCCGATGATGCCACCAGCATGAAAACCGCACCAAACAGTGCATTTTTCTGGATGTAATGGAGTCTGTAGGGTCTCTTGTGGATTGGTCTCACTCCATATGCGGCAATTTTGCTTATTAACAAACCCGTTAAGCCAAAAATGCGCCTCATCGCTGAACACAATTTTGCGTCTATAAGTTGCGCGAATCGACGACTGATTTTCAAAGTAAATTTGGATAATTTCGTAGCGTTGTTCAAGCGTGAGTATTCATGATGATTTGTCAGAGTATACTGAAACAAATAAAAAAAATGTTTCATCAAAATTTAATTTTTTGTGTTACCTTTTACAATTTAAAGTTCTATCTAGCTTAAAAAAACACCCTATAGTTTAAAAAACACGCTTCGATATAAAACTAAAATAATTTTCCATGTAACCAGAATTGTACTATCTGTACAAAGCATTCCAAGTTTTTTTTTACTTCCCAAAATTGGCTTCAAGAATTGCCATAATCTCCGACTCTCCCGGAAACAATATGGCAACTTAAATTTTCGCACTAAATCGAATGACCGTTAATAGTGCAGATACAAGTTCCACGGCCAAAACCCGCACCGAATATGAATAACCGGTATCGATTCGGTTCCGAGTTTTTTAGGAATACCGAAAGTCGGCTTCACGAAAGGTCAAAATCGGCCTCACTTCCTCAGAAGCAATACGGCAATTTCAATTTGCATACTAAAGTGAATGATCATTTATAGTTTAGATGCATGTTCCACTGCCAAAACACGCACCGAATATGAAAATCTGATTCCAAACCGGTCAGCGAAATGGTACCGATTTTTTTTTGGGAATTTCCAAAATCGTATTCGTGAATCCCCAAAATCTCCGCACTTTCCCGGAAGCAATACGGCAATTCCAAATTTTCCACTAAAGTGGCAACACTGCATAAACAGTTTTATGTACCTGCATAAGTAATAATCGCTCATATGGTATGGCTTTCGAGTGTTGCAAATATTCAAACAAACATACAAGTGAAACTAATATAAGCCTGTTAATAAAAGCAGTTTTATTTTAGTATTCTTTTTTTAATATCTCCGAACTTACAAGCATTTAACTAATTACCGTACAGTTTATTTTAATGCTGACTGCATATTATACCCGAAAAGTATTTTTTTTTACAGATTTACAGCAAAAAAAAATGTGCGATGTATTTAATTTCGAAAGTTGGAAGTAGTTTTCGAAATTTCGAACTTGCCCCAAATATGTTACTTCAAGTTTTTATTAAACGCAAACTATTAATAAAGATGCCAAAACAAACATTAATATTAAATACGAGTACTAATGTTTTTACATTACCAACGAACTTTCTTCTATGCCGAATAGAAATTTCGCACTTGCAATATTTAAATACTAAAATAGCAATTAACTTGCTATAGTATGTTAACACATTTTCCTTTCCTTTTTTTTAATATTTTTAATATTTTGTATAATTTTAGAGGAACAAAGCAGATTGCACTTAATGTGAGCCCAAGCATATCCAATACATAAATATTCTCCGCTTCTTTTTTTACTCTGTTTCCTATACAGGCGTATTAATTTCGCAAGAACATAATTAAAAACCTTATTTTCTACATGAAATACCAGCTCCTCATATGCAACACAAACAAACCTGTATACATGCATACACACACGAGCATATACAGATACGCACTAAACACACCCTCTGCTTGCTGTTATAAGGTTATGTACTCGTATGTGTTTCCCTTGTTTAACCAAACACACACACACACAGCCACACCAACCTTTTCATATTTTACATGTCTAAAGTAATAACGTAAATTTAATTTATTTTCAAACGGAAATGCCGCTAAACCAGCATCAGCCCACCGTAATGCCAGCCCAGCCCTATTTGGTGTTTGAGGCTGGCTGACACACAGTGGTACGCGCCCATAAAATAAATTTTCTTCACATTCTGAATTTTTAATCCCCAACATCAGTAATGGCGGCGTTGATCAGTATAAATATAAAAAAACCTTTCCAAGATAATATCTTTGAGTTTTGTGATTTTCGAGAGATGGTGGACAACTCCATGGCGATTTGAATAAATAAACTATTGTCATAAAGGGTGGTCCAACCAAAATGCACGATGGTAGTAGTATATAAGACAAAAAGTTTCCAGAGAATAATACTAATATTTTATATTATGATACAAGGATGTATGGCAATTACGTGTGAAACAAAATATCGACACAAATTCTCGCCACGGCTTCGGTAGATAGTACACCTCCATCCCATCGCCCTTAGTTTCAATGACTCTGAAACATAATTGGCCGTGTTTTCTTTATAAATATGTTCATTATTAATTTCTTTTTAATGTAATTCATTACCTTACCGTGTGGTAGGTGTTGGACTAATTTTTATTAGTCTGAGCATAGTTGAAGGAATGTACACTGGGCACTGATCATTTTTAACTAATTTTGGCCTTTCCATGTTGTTATCGGTAGATTCAAGTCCAGCGTCTACATACACTACTACCTACCTACCTATTTATTGCTCCCAATAGTCTATTTTCGTAGTTCCAGTATAATGCCCGGCAAATGTCGGGGTCATTCCCAAAACCAGCAAATCCAGGGTCAGCCCACTGGTCCAAGATAAAAAGAAAAAACAAATCTCCTTAATGAGCGGAATTGTCTCAAGTTTCAGCTCTTGACCCACCAGGGAGCAGGTTTTGCCCTAGTGTACACCTAACTAGATCACTCTGCTTTCTGGAGCATAGAGGGATAGCAGTTCCTCTTCTATTGTGGCAAATGAAACTCTGGGCAGCCGTATTACTAATGTTGTACTGGACTCTGCAAACCCTCAACAGCGATTAATTGGCAAAATGGGGATCGGCAACGACTGCTAAAGATTTTGCTTGCAGCCCCTTGGCTAAAACGTTCTGCCTTTGGTTTAAACCTATAATCGCAGGAAACTGCTTGCCAAACATGGCAAAATTTCAGGTTCGTACAAACAATTTTGTTCGTTTATGGGGGTGGTTGATAGTTTGTACAAATATTTGAAGCAAAAAATTTTTGATTTTCGTGCAAACATTGTGAGTGTGTGTGTGTGTGTGTGTGTTAATTTTGTCATTTCAATGACATTTTTGCAGAGTGAGATGGTGGAAGAGGAAGTACACACAGTGAATCGAGAAAATGTTTTCTTATAATAATGCTTAGAATTGTATAAAAGTTTACCTTCGCTAATGAAGGTTAAAAAAACAGATTACTAAAAGAAATAGAGGGTATAACAATTTATAAAACAATTTGTATCTTGCAAACTTCATATGGCAGGCGAATTGCAGCAACCAGTGTTGTCATCTTTGAAATTTCAAAAAACACCAAAAATATTTCAACAAAAACACAACGAATTTTGAATTTTTTTCCTTTCTTTTTTAGAAACCTATTATGTATTTTAAGAATTACAATATTTTTATATTAAAAACATGGTAATGAAACAGCCTTTCAAGCCACTATTATACAATCAAACAGGATCTGATAGCACCGCCTGATGACATGCCATCAAATTCGTGCAATAGGCAGAATTCGTGTTTGTCAAACTTGGCCTCTAGTACGAGTTTGTTATTAAGAAAATGTTACCTTTACAATAACTATAAAAAAAATATTATTAAGCAATATCATGTACTTATATACGCACCGAGCTGACAACGCTGGCCTCAACACAATGGTCCTTTACTCTCATTGAAAACCAAAAAAGTGATTGATTTGTGTTTATATGTGTGATTAAATTGTGTTTGCATGTGTTTGTATTTGTATGGTTTAGGTGCAAGCAGAAAGCGTATGTTTGCCAAACAGTTTGCGTAGTTTATTTGGCCGTTAAGGGCAGCTATTGTTGGTACTGGTAAAAAAAGGCATGCCTACCAGACATGGCTTTAAATTGTCGTGAAGTTTTGATCTAAGTTTATAATGTTTTGGTTCAGTTCAATGTGAACAGTACTTCAAACTAAAATTGTTGAAATTTTGTTTTTGTTTCAGAGCTCAAAAACTGTTTTTCTTAGTTTATATTTTGTTTCAAAAATGTTTTTGTCGCCTTGCAAAAATGTTAATCTGTTCAGATATCCATTTATCATTTGTAGTGAATTTGAGTAGCTTAGAGAATACTTGTGATATCCGCATTGAGAATTTCATTTTCTCAGTCCTATATAGAAGATTTGAATACATTTGCCACCCTCTTGACAGGCTGACGCCACTTCACTCCTTTTCTTACCAAAAACAGCATAAGTGCAAGTGGTTGGTTGGTTGGTTGCACTTCAACTGAACTCCTCTGTATGCTGTGCATATGTCTAAGGAGGTGTGCATGCATGTTTTTAGGGGTTCTAAAGTATTTTTTGGGTTGCAGCGTTTTTGGGTGTACAAGTATTTAGATTTATTGCCATCTCTGGCAGCAACACAATTTTACGTCATTGTTTGCTAAATTTATATCATTTCGCTTAGACAATATTTTCATGCTGCATAAAAAGCAACAAACAATCTAAAACTATTTGCTCAAAAGTGAATTCACAGTGGGACTTTTTAACTGTGGAAGAAAAGAAAAAACGTTTACAGTAACACGTTTTTTTGTGAAAGATTTTATTTAGCATATTTCAAGGGTTGAAGAAAAATCACTTGTAATAATTTCTCCCCATTGTGCAATTCGATGCAATAAAACAACCATTTTATAAATGGTTGTACAGTTATGGTTGAGTATAAATATTTGATTGTTTGGTTGTTTGCAACCTCTATTCGCTCGCGTTACAGTGCGCCACTCAAAGCAAAGTGTTTTAACAATTGTCGTTTTTTTCCACTTTTTTTTTGTAGTTTTCTTGTGTAGCGACAGATGGAATGCAGTTGAGTGTATGATTTATTACGGTTGGAAAAGTTTAGAAAATAATTACGTATCTTGGAAAATATTAACCATTATAATAATTATTTTAAAACATTTCGCTTAAACAATTACTTTGTATTGGCCTACAAATGACTACAGAATTGTTTAATAAAACTGCATTGTGATAAAGAAAAGCCTTTAAAATATCATTTAAACATCTTTTAAATGCTATAGCAGTTACTTTGACTTAAATATTAATTTAATTAAACTTTTATTATTATTCTTGGATGGGATGTGGGCTTCATCGGCCACTTGCACTGCGACCAGTGTTGATCTATTGTGCGTCCCCGAGCCCCTGTACAGGTTAAGAAGTGTGCCAAGAAAAGGGGCAAGCTCCTTCATTGGGAGTGATATTAAGTCACATTCACTTAACATATGTATGTGCTTGTAGTAGCCTATAACACCTGTGTAATTATACTTTTATTATTATAATATAATTATTAAATCAATTTTAATAAGCTATTGTGCTTTTTATACCCTTCACAAAAATGTAGAGGGTATATATAAGTTTGTGATTCCGTTTGTAATTTCTACAATTTTCATTTGCCTATAAAGTATATATATTCTGAACCAGAGTTAATAGAAAAGTCGATTAAGCGATGTCCGTCTGTCGGTTGTTGAACTACCGTTTCTGAGAAAACCATTAGAGTTAGAAACTTTTCTCTTTCACCATTCTATTACCTCATCGAGTCAAGGGTTTGCTATTGAAATTCAGTAACATCGGTTCACATGTAGCTGAGATATGTCCAAAATTCCGAAAAAAGTCATTATTTTTTTAATTTTGTATGAAAGTTTTTGAAAAAAAAACTTAATATATCCGAATATTCGAGAATATCCGAGATATAGCCTAAACCGATTTTTTTATGAAAGTGTCGCGTAAGTGAACTTAATTTTTTTTTGCTTATAATCAGTTCTGGTGATAAAAGAAGGTTACTTATATACAGAAAATGAAAATTTTCGATATCGGTCTATATATGTATACCCGAGATATAGTTTAAACCGATTTTCCATCAAAATTAAGATATTTGTTTTTGCTTAAAATCAGTTCTGGTAATGGAGAAAGGCTATTAAAATATAAAAACAAAAAAAAAAAAAAAAAAAATACAAATTTCCTATATCGGTCCATATATGTATACCCGAGATATAGCCAAAACTGATGTGTCATGAACAACAATTTTTTGCGCTTAAAAGCTGTTCTGGTAATAAAAGGAGGTTACTAAAATACAGAAAATGAGCAATTCCGATATCGGTTCATATTTAACCGAGGTATAGCCTAAACCGATTTTTGCATGAAAATTTCCATTAAAGATTTCCTTTTTGGAATAATGTTTACAAGGCAAAAATATTTTTTCCCCGATGTCGGTCCATATATATCCGAGCATATTTAGTTCAAATTTGTAATATATACTATATAGGTGACTATCGTGAAGGGTATTTTAGATTCGGCTCAGCCGAATGTACTACGCTCTTACTTGTTTTTTATATCTTGGGTTAGTACTCAGAGGATGATCCCTACTTATGCAGTGCTTTTTACTGGAACTAGGAAAATAGGTTATGATGAGGAGGAAAGAGGGAGTGGTATTTGTGGAGGTCTAACCTCAACAATTACAACACGAAAGACGAAAACAAACTCTATTACAGCATTTAAGTTGTCAGATTAGCAAAATTTAGTCCAACACCTTCACTACACTATAACACTACAATGTAATGAAATGCATTAAAAAAAATTAATAATGAACATATGAATTCGGACAACGTCGAAAAAAAAGAAACACTTGCTACCTATTCCGGTGCAATTTGATTTCATATGAAATTAATAATGAACATATATAGAAAATACGGACAATGGTGAAAAAAAGAGGGAAAAAAGAAACACGTGTACACATCTTGCTACCTATTCCGGCGTAATTTGGTTTCATACGAATTTAACATGTCTTTTTTTTTAATAAGAAAAAAAAAAATACTGCGTTTAATTTATTCATTAATCTTGAAATTTTATAAATCCATTTTTTCTTTTAAATTTTAACACAAATTTTGAGCAAAGTGGAATTTTACACCCTCAAATTCAGTAGCAAAATGTTCATCATAAATGACAAATGTGTTTATTTTCAAAACCAACCAAAACAACGGAAATTTATTTAAAACAACATAAAGCAACAGTCACTCACTCTTATGTCACACACACTCACACTTGCTCAGCAACAGCCATATGCACATTCATATATACACATGCAAATGCATGAATAACTTTTCCTTTAACTTTTCATAAAACTGAAACTGAAATTGAAGTTGATTTAAATTTCAATTTCATTGTCATTCCATCTCAAATTTTATGAAATTTTCAACATAATCTTGAATTTTTGAAATGCAATACATGGCGAATGTTTTACGAGTAAATTGTATTAAATAAAAAATCAGTTTGTATTTAAATGCAAAATTAGTTAATTTTCATTTAAATTTAAGTTGTATTTAAATGCCAGTTCAGTTTTTCAGTTTTAAGTAATTGCTCTTATATAAATGCGATGAAAGTGTGGCAGCTTTACTTAAATTCCAAATATTATGGAAAGTGTTCCATAGAACAGCTGTTTGTTATTGGAAGAATAGAAAAATTCTTAAAGAAAAATATTAAATTTATCAACAGCATAGAAAAACTTAATAATTGCATTTTGGATGTTATTTTTAATTAAATATCATATTGTGCTGTTGTTTAGTACAAAATTACCAACTACACAGAAAAAATTAATTTTTCAATTCAATCACAAAATTGTTTGCACTAGTAATTATTTTAATTGTTTTAGGTCCTACAAAGGAATTTGTAAATACAAATGAAAAAATTTGTAAGAAATTGTTAGAAAAAAAACTCCGATTTTTTTAATTAAAATATTAGGTTATTAATAAAAATGTTAACTGAATATGTGAACAATATTTAAAAAAAAAAGTTAACAGAATTAAATAAAATGTTCATTGAACTTTCAGCTTTTGACAAAGAAATAACGCATCGATTTAATAAAAATTTTAACTGAAATTTTGTTCATACCCGATAAAAAAGAGTAATTGAATTAAACAAACAGTTATTTGAAAGAAATATTATAATCAATTAAAAAGTTATTTAAAAGAATTAATTCTTTTGTTCGAAATTTTCTGAATTTTTTTTTGTGTGAGCATTTTTTTTACATATATAAAACAATAAATTTTTGCAGTGTTAAAAATAAAATATTTTTGTTTTATTGAAAAATAACATTTTATTAGAAAACAGGTATAAAAGTTTTAATGTGATACGAAAGGGATTTTCACAAATGTAAATAAATAATAATAAATAAAATAATTTAATCAGTTCTATTTTTAATTTACTGAAACATAGCAAATATAATACATATTAATCACAAACTAGAAAAATACAATACTGTATAATTAGGCATTTAAAGACATGTTTTAATATTAATTAAAATGTTTTTAAGTTTAATATTTCATGTTTAATAGTTGACACCTTAGAATACTTTTTAGATGAAGGTAAATCATAAAAGAAGTACTGGATAAAATTATAAAACACATCACTTTCTTCAGGGTACTGAAGATTAAATAAAAAAAAGATTTTAAACAACAAGTCAAATGCGTTTAAAAAGGGCAAAAATGAATAGTTAACTTCATTGATATAAACAAATATTGATTGTAATTTATATATGTAGCTCGCCAACAACTAGAAGCCTCGGTTGTATATTGCGACGTTGCAGTCTTAATAATTTAAGCTTTGCATCCATTTCGTCGCTAGTAGCGGCTAATACAGCAAAGCCATCTTGGGAGTCAGCAATTGAACACTTTTTCCGTATCTTAGAACCACTTGGTTTAGAAGATATCTTTTGTTGTGGTGGAAACAAATTGTGTAGATACCAAAATAACATAAAGGTTTGTGACTCTGCATATGAAAAAATAAAATAAATCTACAAGAATTTGTTTATTATTGAACATTTTATTCAAACCTTTGTCAATGTTTTCCATGCTTTGCAGTTTCTTTGATATTTGCGAGTTAGATATTTTGCTTTTAAGCAAATGGCAAATGTTGGCTCCATATTGTGCCCACCTTTCCTCCAAGTTTTTTGCCGTCGGAAACTTCATATCAAAATCAATGTTAATAGTAGCATTGGTACCACATGTATTTAGGTGCCTAAATAAATGCTGCGGAGATTTATGAAAGCTTTCGCATAAAAAGCATTTTAACTCCATATTTTCAGGCAGCCTCCAAAATGTATGTACATTTTGGGCGGAGTAATTTGCAGCGGCGTTGTGACTAACTATAACGACTTATGCCTTCACATAAAAAGTTGCCGCATGGTTACAAAGGAATACCTCAAAAAAACTGCTGACTAATACAATTACAGTTAACCAGTGAGAGCGGGACGTAAAACTCTCGAAGGCCAAACAACTACGACAAGCCTGACCGCACTTAAGAAATAATTACGATAACGCGAGAACTGTTCTCCAGCCCAGAGCTGCATCGAAAATAAAATCAGCTAATTCTTTAGCTAGGTAAATTTTAACGACAGAAGTCCGAATATACTTGTACATCGGTATACGTGTTTAGGCATTAAATAATTAAATAATAATGTTTGTTTTCTAATTAAATCTATTTGCATTTTAATATTCTGAAATGCATAATTTCTTTTAATATGTTGTTAATATTTTTTAAATGATTTATAAAAAAAAGACATATTAATAAGAGTTTGAAGATTTGGGAAATAAGGTGCAGATTTTTTCATGAGAAATTCTTTAGTTTTGCAGACTTTACCTCATTAAATTCTGGCAACACTGATACCCAACCTTTTTTTTCTTATAAAATCCAAGTAAATTCAAATAAAAATTTGAACAGAACCAAGAAAAATAATAACTAAAAATTAAAAATTCATTAAACAAAGGTTTGTTTGAAAATATTTCAACAATAATTTTTTCTGTGTAATTTTAAAATACTTTCGATACATCTTTATTAAAAAAAAATAAAACAAAGTTTTTGACATTCTTAGTAGTTCGTTTAGTTTCTGGTTGTATGGCTGGTTTTATGATTTAAAAATTTAATTTGAAGTGTACATACATAAAAAATGTGAACACCGCACTGATTTTCATTTTTAGGAGCTAACTGACCTTGTTTTCTCTGTCTGAAATTGTTTTTTAATTATTTATTTAAAAGTTTTGTATTAAACATTCTTCATTTTAAAATTCCATTAAAATCTTTTTATATCTACATACATACACACGTAATTTATTTCATAATTTGAAAACTTTGATGACAAGACCTCGTTATAAATTTAAAAGATATATAAAAAATTTGTTATTCATTTATGAATGTTTGCAATTTTTATATATTTTGACAGTCGTAATGAACATGCATTCATTGTGTGTTCACAATATTTCTTTTGTTCATCAATTTTTTCCTGTTTCATGAGGAACAAATACTAACAAGTGTCACGTAGCTTTATATCACTTTTTCTGCTTCAAATATTCTCCTTTTTTTTTATTCTGTCATCATCTCACACTGACAGCCAGCACTATCTGTACTCGTCGTATGCATTTATTTTTGTACAGCTTGTAAATGCTTGTGCTCCTTTGTGTACGCTAAAATTAATGTGTTTGTGTGTGCAAATAAAAATAATAATAAAAAAGAAGTGTGATATTTCATCACTTCATTAGTGGCGTAATGAAAAAAGAAAAAAACACACTTTCGTGCAACATAGAAGAGTAGGTTGTATAAACTCAAATAGAATATTAAACATCTGTTCGTTAATAAGGCAATCACATTAAACTGACAGGCGTTTGTAATTTTGTATTTCCTTTAACTTACTTGATTAATTATTGACAGGCATTTAGAACATTGAATAAGGATTACCTTCAATTAATTATTTTGCATGCAACAGTGATGTCAAGTAGAAGGAGTAAAGTTCGTTACGATAAATACGTAATGATTTATAAAACTGTTGCAAACATAGTGAAAGATTTGTTGAAGCCAATAGGGAAAAATATTTTTTTTTTGTTTTACTATTGAAACGAGTAACAAATAGTAAAATTTTAATTGTTTTACATTAAAAACATATACATAATCATTATGTTTATGTCCTTCGAGTATGTTTTTTTAAATGGTATTAAAGATTAAATTAAATTTATAATATTACTATTCTTTTTTATTTCTATAGAAATAAAATAGCATATATACATAATAATATGCAGTTGTTTTTTTTTTAATAAGCCACAATAAAAAATTATTTGCAAAAGGTATTTACAGTAATATGTAACCGTATGTTCTATTATCTTTAATACTACTCAGCAATAAATTTTGCAACCAATAAGTTTCTTGTTGTCCATAAAAACTCTCTTTTTTTTGAGAATATCGTAGATTTAATCTTTCTCGGTACTCAAACAATGATAAGAAATGCATTGTTGTTGTTTCAAATACATTGAAGTCTGAAGTCACAGTCGAACACATATCTTTTCTAAATATTGCATTTAAAAATATGTAAACATGTGAAAATATGAATAGGCCTGATCACAAAATAACCGTTATTTAAAATTTTTCAAAAACTATATTTATTCATCAATAACTACCTTGTCTCCTTCAAAGTAATCATAGTACACTTATGCCAGTGTTTTTTCCAATCCTTAAAACACTTCAGAAACACGCTTTTTGGTATCGACAACAGCTTATTTTCGATTTTTCTTTTATTTTCTCAATCGTAGCAAAACGCTTTCCTTTCATCGGTGTCTTCAGTTTTGGGAAGAGGAAAAGTTCAGGGGGGGGCAAGTCCGGTAAATACGGTGGTTGAGGCATGATAACGGTTTTGTTTTTGGCCAAAAACTCACGCACAAGCATCGATGTGTGAGCTACTGCGTTATCATGGAGCAAAATCCATAATTGTTTTTTCCACAACTACAAGGTAGTATTCTTTATTGACCGTACGACCTTGTGGCAAGAATTCATGGTGCACCACGCCATTTCAGTCGAAGAAAACAGTGAGCAAAACATTCACATTTAACCGAACTTAACGTGCCTTTTCCGTCTTGGCTCTTCTGGACGCTTCCACTGGGATGATTGGGCTTTGGTTTCAATGTCAGAGCATGATTCGTCACCTGTGATGATCTTTTTTAGGGAAATCTGGATCGTTGTTTACGATGTTCAACAGCTCCTGAGCAATGTCTTTATGACGTTGTTTTTGCTTAAAATTTAGTAAAAAAATCAAAGAGCACACCAAAACACGACTAACCTTTTTATCTGTAAAAAAGAAACTAACAATCCGAAATGGCTGATATTGCTAACATATGTATGTAACAGACGTAACAGACATAAAAAAATGCAAAAATCGATCGTACGTAAGTCACGAAATTTGATTTTTTATTTTTATTTTTTGATCAGACCATGTATAGTTGTCAGAAACTTTTTGTGAAGAAGTACTCAAAATAATCACACTAATTCAGTGACATTTTGAATCATGTGAATAAACTGAAGTGACAAGCAGTGACCAGCATTTATTAACAACGATTTAACAGTCTCGGCGATATAGATCAAGCATTAGCATCATTCATAGTTTTTATATTAAGGGCCAGCTCAATATTTATATTCGTTAAAAACATTTTAATCCAAAAAAATATTTCGAGTGCTATCACCCACTTTTGTCTGGACATTTAATTTAAGGATAGGTTAGGTTAGGTTGTACAGGCCGCCAGTTTCATGAAACCAGCTCACTTGGGTCCTTTTGGTCCCGTTGTATTGCCTGAGGTAATTTAAGGATACTCTGTGTATAAAATTTATACAGCGTAATTGTGCTGATCATACATGTTTACTGTTATATTAGATTCCTATTCTAATTCAAATAAAACCCTTTTTTTATTATTACTCACTTTAATTTATTGATATTATAATTAGTTACTAGCTCAACTTACTACTTCCCACTTGTACTGCCCATCCTACTGATGCTACTGCCCATGGCTACTGCCGCAAACCTGGAGCTATAGCTAAGTGTGCCCGAATTCATGACCCGCATCAATATTCCATCGTGTCAGCAATTGCTATAGTTTATACTATTTCCGGGTTGTAGCAGTTTTTGCTGGTACTGCTGTTCTTTCTTTTGTTTAACACATTTTTGCTGCCTTGCAATATTGGGCCTGACCCCAATATTCTTTTTATTTGTCATTCAGGCAGCAGTTGATGGTTGCTGGTTTTAAATATTATTAGCTGGGGGAAGAAGTGAGTTCTGACTCATCTTCCTTTAACGACATGATTTTTCTTGCTTTTGGTCTCGTCTAATAAAATCATAATCATTCTTTATTGCTGCCAGATTTAATACAGGGGGGTTACTCTCTATTGCGATGCGAAAGTAAGTTCGATGCGAAAGGTAAATGCGACAATAGTATAATTTGGTACTCTGTAATGAAGCAACACTAGTACCACGAAATCACCAATAGCGAATAATGATAAAATAAAATATATGAAGAGGAAAAATTAATTGAGAAAGAAAATACGAAAACGCAATACAGGGTACCAATTCTTCGAGTTTTCTTTCGCATCGCAATAGAGAGTAACCTCCCAGTTAAAATTTTGTTTTAATAATTTTAATAACTGTAAAACCAAAAAATTGTTTCATTCGCTTAGCAACTCATTCGAATAACTTCCAACGGCCCCCTGTGTATATAGTATGTAGCAAGTGTACATATTACGTATGTTCTTTCGTCTAGTTAATCCAGTATCTTCATATGTATGAGTTACAAGAAAACTGCTATATTTATTCTTTATTAAAATATAATAAACAAAGAAACGCTTCAATACTTATGACATGCACAACATCATAATTATTAAAACGCGCACATTATTTTTATACAATTTCTGCGGCCTTGCTTCATTTTGATTGCACTTAAAGTCCTTCACCTAAATTTCTTTTATTTAAATATTAATTTAAATAAATATTTCTTGGATGAAATACTTAAAACGGAACTAAACTCCAGCAAAAGTTTTACATTCAAATGATTTATAAAAGTTTTCTATACTCGTAATTTTTTGCTTTTATTATTTAAAAACAAATTTTGTTTTTTTTAAGCAAATAAAAGTTTGTTTTATATTTAAATTCATTTTTTGTTATTTTTTTGTTTTGTCATGTGGCCACAATTACTTTTTTCTTACTTTTAGTATCTCTACACACGAGTGTCTTCTATTGTGTAGAATTTTGAAAACAAAAAAAGACTGAATACAAGTTTTTGTTGGAAACTACTTACACTTAACGAATGGACATTTGTAGTGAAAATACTGCAGAGACTTGGTGAGTGAATAGCCGTGAACACGATAGCAAAGCAACAATTGTTGTTTGCTAAACAATACCCAACAAACAGCCAACCAGCCAACCAACCATCCAACCCATCATTCATTCAAAGAAAAGAAAAAAAAACCGTAGTGAAGTTTGCAGCACCAGCAGCCACAAAAAGGGGCTTGTTCGTTTTTTATTGTCTAACACGTATTCAACATTATGCTCGTAATCATCAGTCGCATGCAATATTGTTTGCACATATACAAATTAAAATGAACTAAATGTATAAAAACCAAATTCCCTCTCTCATCAGCAAGATTTTATTATCGTTGCTCTTAAAATGTTGTTTTGCTATTGAAGTGGTTAAGCACTTTGGAGTGCGTTTTACAGCAATGACGAACTGCAGCTAACAAATTGTAGTACAATTAGTCAGCTTAACCGACTACTAAGTGATCCAAGACTCGTAGCCAAATGAGCGTAGATTTATAGCTTATATAGACTGTTTTTTGTAGAGTTACATAAGTTCAAACTGTAATAAAGCCGATTTTGCTTCAAAATGCATAATTAGTGATTGAGGGTCTGGATTTACTTCGAAAACTTTTGAAATTTTTAAATCTAAAAGCACAGACATGTGTCGTATGTGCAACTGGTGGGTAGTGTATCTAAGTGTGAACTCACAGAAAATGTAGCTTGTACTCTTCACTCGAAGAAACAAAAGTCTATCGTTTGCTTTACCAACTGTAAAGGGGTTTAAGCTTAAGCTACCAGATAGTGCGGAATAGCTGTGTATCTACCTGAATTCCAAATTATCTACGCAGCGGAATGTCCAGTCAAGGACAGAATAGGCGGCCATCGCCTTTTCTGTCCTTTTCTGATTTGAGCAGAATGGCCATTGGGAAGAGCTGGGCAGTAAATCCTAGGAATTCCTGCTGGCTATTCGACACGGTTGTTAAGCCAATTTTAATGTATGGGACGCTTGTGTGGTGGAAGTCGTTGGAGAAAACAACCTACTGCAAAATCGTAGAAAAGATAATGCGTACTTCTGCTTTGATCGTGATTGATGCTCCGGCGTTACGCTAAACTAACAGCCAGCTAATCTCATGGTGATAGAAATAGCCATGAATTCGGCTATGATCACTGCTCTACTGCTCGACAAGTGATTTGATGTAATTTTGTCAGGCACGGCCTCAGATGTGATCGGCACATATCGTCAAGAGGACGTGCTTGAAAGGTTTACAGATGGATTCAAGTCGGACTCAAGAGTTGGTTGGGGTATCTTTATCCCCCTGTATGAGAGTAGGATTAGTTTCAGACTGCAAGATAAGTGCAGGCGGACATCGCGGCCATACTGAGGGCAACTAACTGGCAAAGATAGTACGGGGAAGATATCCGAATTTGTACTGATAATAAAGCTGCATTATATGCACTAGCTGGGCTCTATACGATGTGCAGGTTGATTCGTGAATGCCGGCTATCTCTAAACGAAGTTGAGAGACATTCGAACGTTGAGCTTTTCTGGGTAGATGGGATCGTTGTAATCTCTTTTGGAAGCTGTAAGCAACAAGTACAGCGTCAACTTTTTGAAACCGCTCAAGACAGATGGTGTAGTGGGGTTACCTATCGAATATTAGAGCCGACATGGCCCAGATATAACAGGTGGACTATCATCCATATGGGCTTGCCCCGACAGAGGTCGCGTTGTACTGTGGTGGTTCTGACAGCGCTTTGCCACATAGGGACGCAGGCGAGGAGGTTAAATCTTCCATTTAATGACAACCTTAGAAGTTGCAGAAACAGTAGAGAGTGTTGAACTCCTCCTCTGTCAGTGTCTTTCTTATATAAGGGCATTGGATCTTGGCAGACCGATGCTTCTTGATTTGGTAAAGGTATCGGAATGTGATGTAACTGGATTGGACTCCTTTGTCCGATCCTCGGATGATTCTATAGCAGTGATATGTAGATCTGTTGAGATACATATCACACCCAGGCATCACAACGGGACGGGGAGCAAAGTCGGCTGGCTTTTCAATAGCTGGAAGCATATTTAATCTTAGCTTCTGTCAATACTAAACGGTATAGGGCCATAAAATTGAAATTTTTTCGTATCTCAATTAGCTGGCATTAATCCTGCTAACATGTGGTTCCAGCATATAAATATTAGTTTCGCCGATAACTATGGTACAATGCCGGTTTTCAGTGGTAAACAACCCCCCGAGGAGCTGTTGTCTTGCAACAGATACCTGTAATGTAAGGAACCAGAAGTGATGGTTAGACGGGTGAGTTGGTTAAGGGCTGATGCTCTTCCACCAATTCCTTGAGCCTTGTCTTCAATTGACTTCTGCAAAATTACATACAAGAGGGATTAAAAGGCCTGAAATCTGCAGCAATGGGTTTGTCCATATGGCTAAAAACTTATAGCAAAAAGTCGCGACCTGTATGAGTCTAGCAAGACACATGGGGGCGCTGGTGAATCGTAAATAGTTCACCCCGCGGAGTTGGTTAATCTTCAGACTAGGCCGTATAGGCAGGTGCTGACGCAAATCGATTTCACAACTGTACGCTAGTACAGCCACCGGGGAGCAGGGTTTTGCTTGGCGTACTGCAACCCAGGGAAATCTGTTTTCAGGGTCATAGAAGGAAAGGAGTCAGAGTTTATTGCAGCAAATGAAATTCTAGGAATCTTCGCGACCCATGTTGTTGGGTTAGCAAAGCTGCCAAGAGTTTCTGCTTGCAGACCATGCCGGCGCTGAACATGGTTGATGTGCCTATTGCGTGCCGGCTTTCGGGGGCAATAACCCCTTCAAAAATTCTGAGTAACGCGAAAAAACTCTGTATTAAAACACGTGTGTATATGTATATATACCTGTATTGTTGTACCATTTCACAAAAATAATGTCAATCTACAAATGCTGCTTTTGAACCATTTCAACTACAAGTATTCTTTAGCAGCAGCACTTTTCTATGTAAACTTCAATCTTTTTCGCACAATTTCGAGACAATTGATGCTTAATCTCTTGCAGGGAATTGCACGACATGTTCTTGTTTCATTTTAATTTCTTACTCCCTTAAAGATTATTCTTTATACAATAATGTAATTAAACTTGCATGAAAATCCTTTTTACTTTCTTTTCATGAATTCACACACAAACAAGAAAACCAAACACACAAACAAACAGGAAAAAGTTAAGTCTCCTGTGCGTGTGTTTGTGTGTGTGTATGCAAAACTTTGGTTATCTTCCGTAGTTGGTAGTCTCTTCATAACTAGAAACTTTTTTCTATAGTATTATATTCTATTTTGTTCACAGCATTATTAGCGCTTGCAACAAATACCAACAAAGTTTATTTAATAGAAATGACACTTTATTAAAATTCCATACATCTGAAACCTTCTGTTTCTTTTGTGTTCTTTTGCATTCTTGTATAGTTTTTATGAAACTATTAAACTTAAAAAGATTATCGCTGCACTGTGGTTTGAGATGAACACTTTCTATGGTCAAAATTTTTGTATAATGGGGTTTTTTACTGTTTCTTATAAAACTTAAAAAACCACGCCAAGAAAGCCACTGTAATGCAGTGGTAGCTGGCTGAGCTCATGTTGAAGAAAATTGGCATTTGGGAAGAATAGTGGATCTTCCGGAGAATATTATTTGCTGTTCACCAACACCCAATAAGGGATTTGACGTAATCTTGTCGAGCACGGTCTTGGAAGCGGTTCAAATAGGTCGCCAAGAGCAGATGGATACATAACGGACATAGAAGTTAGTGATGGCATCTTTATCTCCCAGTATCAGATCGGAAGATCGCAGGCAGAAATCATAGCTGTAATAGGAGCAGCTAATTGGTGGAGATATTAAGTGTATGTGGGGTAAATATTCGAATTTGTACTGATAGGGGAGTTATTAATTAGCTCGCCGAAAACCCGCATGCACTATAATTATCAGGGAAGACTAATGCCCCTCCCTGCGACTTCCGGTTTAAACTAAAGCCAGAATATTTCAGTCAAGATGTGGGCACCTCAACCATGACAACGCTGGGATGGTCTGCAAAAGAGAACCTCCGGGGACTTTACCGATCCATACCCTGCCAATTAACCCTTGGTGAGTGTTGCGACCCTCATTCATTGGGTTTCCCAGAGTTTTAGTTGCTACAGCTAAAGAAGGGCTCCTACCTCTCTATGCTCCATAAAGCGGAGTGCCCTGTTTAAGCGTGTACGAAGGTAAAACCTTCCCCCCGGGGGATCTTAATGAGATAAATGGTGAAGAATTATTTGCATCAGTAGCTACCTTATGAGCCGTATTTTATAATGAACTACTTCACGGCGTGATTTATTAATGACTCACCAGCGCGCCTGTCTAGCTTGCAAGGCTCAAACAACTTTTGTCATTCATATGTTTATAGCCATATGAGCTAACCCCTTGCTGAAAAGCTCGGACTCTCCTTCCTGTATGCAATTTCGCAGAAGTTCAATGGATGAAAAAGCGCAATGAGTTGGTACACCGAAACCCAAAGAGTATCAGCCCCTAAACCAACTCACCTGCCTAACCATCGTTAATGGTTCCTTACATTATAGGTATCTAATGCAAGATAACAGCACATGGGGGAGTTATCACCTCTCCGAAAAGCGGCATGCATTATGGTTATCAGGGAAAACTAATGCCCTTCGTTACGAATTTCGGTTTAAACTGCATCCAGAGTACTTGTGCCAATTAAAGCGTTGGTGAGGGCTTCGAAAGTCAATCACAATCCAATTCATGCGGTTTCTTAGAGTTTTAGGTGCTATAAAAAATGAAGAACTTCCCCTCTATGCTCCAGAAAGCCAACTGCCCTTGTTCCCGAGTGCTCTTAATAAGATAGTGAGACATTCGACTCTGGAGCTTTTGTTTTTACCTGCGTGCCCGAAAATGTTGTATCGAACACTGGGGTTCTTTTACTGCAAGAGGTCACTGAAAGGATGGTAGGACTCCCGGTTAAAAGCTGTAAAAACCACAACAGATGGTCTGGTTACCTGTCGGACAGCGAGGCTAACATGGCTTGTATATGATTTTAAGAAGTCTATGCTCCTGAGAAATCTTTTCCGGCACGGGTTGTATACTTTGGTGGTGGTTCTAACAGGCAATTATCATACAAGGATGCATGCAAGGAGACCAAACCTTCCATATAATAATTACCATAGGATATATGTATATAGGGATGATGAAGAGGAAGAGTGATTTATTAATTTATGCCTATGGAGAATAACTCTTTACATTCAGATACTACACGCATATGAGTTGAAAAAAATAAATAAAAATTTATAAAAAGTAGAAAAAGTAGATAATTACTTTAATTACAAAAATTTATAAGCAATAGATAAAATTGTTAATTACTGGAATTTAATTCTAAGATTATACTACGCTTAACAAAATTCAAGTTCATCGAAAAGTCAATGACGTAGCACAACATAACATAATCTACGGAAGGGATCTGCATTCGCATAATTCTGACGGTAATAAAGCACTGACAAAGGTTGATATTGACGAAGACTACGCTGGGGAACATCACAATTAAGTTTGGACACCAGATACTCAGAGCAGGTATTGCCGTTAATCAATTTGAAGACAAAAATGGCATTTAACATTTTTCTGCGAAGGCGGCATTATTTGTTGCAGTCTAAACTCAGTGATGGGCACTTACTCTGTTAGTATCAGACTCGCTCTTCTATGAGAGCATTGCATGTGGCCAAGCCGATACTGAATGGCTTGTCACACATGTCTATTTTATTTGTCGGCTTAGTGTTGGTACCATTGAGGTAGTGGAAGAAGTTGGAATTCCTTAATCTGTTAGGAGCATCCAGATATAAATTTTAAAAATGCCAAACCAAAATACGTTCTCTGAATATAGCGAAAATGCCATGTTTATATAATGAGCACTTTTTAAGCATCTCTGATATTTTTTTCTATAATTCTTTCTTCAAAATTTTTACTTAATTAAACAATGCTGCTCTAATTTTTCCCCCACGTATTTTCAGAATTAGTTTTCGCAAAGAAAAAATCATTTGCTGAAATAATTGCATTTTTGTAAACGAACGTCTATCGTTGTAGCTTAATGAACACATTTGATTTACAAGGCATTTCCGGTTTCCATCAATAGCAAACGGGGGATGGATGCGTTTTAACGAAACAATTTTGTAAGACATGATATTGCAATTGTTTACCAATCCGAAATGTATTTTTCATGGGGTTGTGTAGTGTTTGCATTGTCGTCTTTCAAATTCATGATGCGTATAATGAATTTTATTTCGTAGAGCAGCAACTTATTGTCAATCATACGCACTCTGTGCTTTTATTGCAAAGAGATTGACAAACTATTCCCCAACATTTTGCTTTTACAAACAAGTTGAGTTTAATTTCAAACGCATTTTCTTTCTTTTATAATAAAACATGATATTGACGACCTGTTTCGAGTTCAGTTACAACAATTTTGGTAAATATTTGAAAACATTTTTATTGTTTTATTAGAAAAAAGCTAACTTTTTACTAATAAAATACTCATATTCCAATTCAAATGGAATGCTGTTCAAACTTGAAAATTCTTAAATTGTTAATTGTTAAATATTTCATTTCATTTGGTTTTAAAAAGCGCTTGTTAGCGTTTTTTTTTACAAATTAATTTTTTTACAATTAATCAATTGTTTGCTTAAAATATATTAAACATATTTTAATTAAATCTATAACTTTTTCTTTCATATACGAGTAGTTTGTTGCTTTTATTTTTTATTTATATTTATTTAATTGGGAATAAAGTTAGTGGTTTTAATTGTTTTTTTGTTTTTTCGTTTAAAATCATCTGAATAATTAATGACGTAATGTGCTTTAATAATTGTTTAATTTTTATTTAAAATAAACGATTTTTTCAATATAGAGAGTATCTGGTAGCATATTTATATTTTTAAATACGATTATTTGAAAAAGTCATTAATAGTACGAGCGGAGGGTCCCAATGGTCGAGTGAGCATAGGGCGTTTGCTATGAAGGAATTTTTTATAAAAAATTATTCTTAATTGCTCGTCGACAAATTGATATAAAGTTCGGTATTCGGCGTTACAGTATGTTTCTTTTTGGGCTAAAAATTTCTTCTGGTAAATTTTATCTCCTTTTGAGAGAAACTTGTGTTTGCTCTCATTTGCTCGAAACTTACCCAGAAACAGTGTTATTAGATCGTAAGATTTGTCTTTTTTGCTGGTTTTTTGAGATGCTGAAAATTTTTTCTTTAATTTTGTATGCAATTTTTTTTTTGTGTAGCTTACTTTTTCTATTTTTTTAAACGAAATGGATCCAAAAATACTTATAAAAAGATTTTTGGTTGGAAAAAATTTGATTTTTTCAGAAAATGAAAGTTTTTTTAGAAAAAATACAACAACCAAAATACAACACTGCCCAGACAATAAAAAACACACTTACGAGTATTAGCTTCTCCTGTACGTATGTTTGCAACTCTCGAAACCCATGTCGTATGAGTAATTGTTGCATATGTATATACAGTATGGCCGCTTTAGTGCGAAAATTGAAGTTTCCATATTGGCTTTGGGGAAGTGGTGGGATTTTGGGGATTCCTCAAGCCAATTTTTGGTGTTAAAAAAAAAATAAATAAAAATGGAACAGTTTCTCTAACTAGTTTGGAACCGATTTTTCATTTTCGGTGCGAAATTTGAAGTTCTTTTGCGAAACTTTTTTGCACCCAGGGTCTAAGGCAGGAATCGAACCTGCGACCTCGAGACTGTTGGTCGAGTATTCTACCAAATTAGCCATCGAAGCACCCATATTGCTTCCGGGGAAATGGGGAGAGTTTGGCGATTCCTGTAGCTGATTATGGGAATTTCCAAAAAACTCGGTACCACTTCGCTAATTGGTTTTGAACCGGGATTTCATATTTGACGTGTGTTCTTTCCGTTTAACGTGTATCTGAACTAATACCGGTTATTCGCTCTCGTGTGAAAATAGAAGTTGCGAAATTTCTTCCGATGAATTGGGAGGCCTTTGGGTATTCCCGAAGTCTATTATAAAAATTCAAAAAAAAAAAAAAAAAACTCGGAGCACATAAACTAATCGGTTCGGAGCCGGGATTTCATATTCGGTACGTGGTTTTGCCGTGGAACGTGCATCTGAATTATACGGGATTGGCGTAAAACGCCATTTTATAAATGGCGTTTTACGCCAATTATA
The DNA here is from genome assembly GCA_914767995.1 of Thecocarcelia acutangulata. NCBI lineage: Eukaryota > Metazoa > Arthropoda > Insecta > Diptera > Tachinidae > Thecocarcelia > Thecocarcelia acutangulata. The sequence continues at coordinate 27,742,030 of OU612094.1, read as the reverse complement.
TCTTACGATAAAATAGCTTTTAAATCTTACGTTTTGCGTATATTACCTTGAAAACGCCTGAGCATATTATTTAACGATTTTTCTGACGACCTTATATAGTTAATTTTGGTGGCTACACTCATCACATCATCATCAGCGTTAAATAGGTGATTTCACCGATACACTCGTAGTTGACGCAAAATAAAACTTTTTGTCTAGCATTGGCTGGAGTTAAGTAATTTTTTGTGTTTAGTATTAAGATTTGAATACTTATTGTTTGCTCACATTGTGAAGGTTCAAAATAAATTTTGCGCCACGCGAAAAAAGATTAAATTAAAAATTATAGTTTTTTGGCCACGAAGTCTTTATTTGTCATAAAAACTTCTTTAGTTATTCTTTACTATCAGAACACATTTGTTTCACTAGGTTTTAAAAAAACTAAGTTTTAAATGCTGTTACACATTTATGAACTTCTATTGTAAGACAGCCTTTAATTACAAAACAGTTCAGTTTTTAGCAGCTACTTTTAGCACAATAATTAAGAATGCCAATTACCTTAATGGCATTAAAAACTAAAACAATTTTCTAATTAACTTTTCAAAAAGGTACAACAAAAGACTCTTACATAATAATGTAAAACAATATATCAGAAGCCAAATTTAAACATATTTGAACTTAAAATTTATGTGCTTTGAGTGCGTCTGCTGCGCGCATACGAGTAAGCATCAGTATGTATTTCAGTAAATTGCCAAATTGCTGCTGACTTTGCACTTTGATTGCGAAGAACTAAAACAATGAATATATAAAAATATGCAACTATGGGAGCATGTAGCTGCTAAAATGTGCCTGTTAAAATTGCTCCCACAGAATGCAATGAAAATAACAAAATAATTTTGTTTAAATGGTTGTATTTTGTGAAGTGGTTCAAATTTCAAATAATACAAATAAAACAAAATTGTGAATTTGTTTAATAGATAAACAGTTGCTCTTCAGAAAGCTCTCTCACAATATCGTACTACACCGTGAATCAAGTTCTGCACAACAGAAATTTAATTAAGAGCAAATTAACTGACCTAAAAGTGACGTGCTGTAAGTTTTTAAAAAAAATAAATTCCATTGTAATCCTGGCTGTATACGATGTGGCACCACCTTGTTGATACCATATGCTAATCAAGCGCAAAGCATGCAGTTGTAACAATAAAAAAAATTTCAATCATATCACGATATCGCTCCCCATTCACAGTTGTCGTTATGCCGTTTTCAGTTTCAAAAAAGTAAGCTCCAAATGATTCCTGCTGATAACTATGGTGCATGCCAGTTTTTGGGGGTATAATTATATACCCCGTGATGCTGTTGTCTTGCGACAAGTACCTGTAATAGAAGCAACCAGAAGTAATGAATAGACAGGTGAGTTGGTTAAGGGCTGATGCTATTTACGGGCTTCGGGCCACCAACTCGTGAAGCCTTGTATTTCATTGTCTGTCTAGGGATTTACATGTAGCAGTGATTAGATGGTCCGAACTGTTCAGTAAGGTGTTTGTTTGTTTTGTTAAGAATTTTTATCACATCTGCTTATTATAAATGTACAACACATTCACACAAACAATATAAAAGTAAAAACATAATACACAAACAAACAAAAAAACATACATGATTTAAAGCACGTACAATTCCAAGTAAATCAACTACAAATGATGTTGTTGTTATTCTTGCATTCCTGGTATTTTGTTTTATTATTGTTTGTTGTTGAGCTTTGTTAATTGTTCGCAGGCAGGTGCGTGAATTTATATTTCTACATTTGAGTCTACAATTTTTAATTCCCAAGAAAGATCATGACGATTGTAAAAGATGATAAAGCAGTATAAAAAGCGGGCAACGAGTCAGTTTATTTTTAAACGTTATGCAAAACAGGCATAAGTCAAAATAGTAAGCAAGTCTAGTGTTTTGTTAGACAGTGGTGTCAAGTGTAAATAAAGCTGTGAATTATGTGTGAGTCATTATTTCATTTGCAATTAAAGAATCCGCAAAAGCGTTTTTACAGGCAAAAACGTAACAATGTGGCTACAAATATATGACAAAAAGCTGTCAGCTGTATGACCCCTGACCTGAATTGTAAATAGTTCACCTCCATGCAATTAGTCCACCATCAGACCCTCAAGGTAGGGGCTGACCCAAAATGACATATGTTGGCTAACAACAAATATAAAAACATTAAATGAGAGTTTGAGTAGCTGCAGTTGTTGTTTCAATTATAGGCCCGAGATGCGGTCGTGTTCTGTTTCACAATTTACTTTTAATGCGACGCATCCATTTAACCGAAAATGGGCTTTAAATGGAAACTCAATATCAATTTGCAATAAGCAAAATATTATTATTATTATAAAAAGTTATTGGTCTGGTGAAAACCCACATTTGCTTCATGAATCACCACTTCATCCACAAAAAATAACTGTTTGGTGCCACCTTCATGCCGGCGGCGGCATTGGATCATATTTTTCCATCGACAATAGCGATCGTTACGTTACTGTGAATGGCGATCGTTATTGTGCCATGAATATTGATTATTTTTGGCCCAAATTGCAAAACATGAACTTAGACCATATCGCTCCTTTATTGCAACATAGTCATATTTCAAAAAAGCTCGTTTCGAGAAAAACGCATTCAAAATTTTTAGTTTCCATACAAGTCTTAGCAAATTTTTTTTGGAAATATCTCCTAAAAGAAACAGTTTAAAAGCAATTTGAATAAATTTTTGGCACAATATAAATGGTAGTATTGTTAATAATTCCGCATTGTTAACTCGAAAAGCTCATTTTTTGAGATATGACTCTGTTGCAATAAAGGAGCGATATGTATATGAAAATTGTCTTTAATTACATACGAGGGCGGATTGATATTGAAGCTACCTACTTAAGTAGGAAAAAGCATTATTTTTTTCAAAAGCCATTTATTTCTTAACATAGTCTTCTTCTAACTCAATACAACTTTTTCCATCTTAATAATACGATTTTAGGAGAACCGAAAATACGCGTTAGTTTCGGTAATCACTTCTTCGTTTGACATGAATCTTATTCCTGCGAGCCATTTTTTCAAGTTTTAAAAAGGAAAAACTCACTAGGAGCTACATCTGGACTATAAGGTGGGTGATCAAACAATACGAAGTGTATTTGACGTAAATTTAGTATCGCATCTAATGCTGTGTGAACTGGTGTGTTGCCTTGTTTCTTCTTTAATCAATTGATCCAATAATTCTGCATTGTTAACTCGAACAGCTCATTTTTTGAGATATAACTATGTTGCAATGAAGGAGCGATATGTGTTCCAACAGAACGATGCCACAAGCCACACAGCACACGTTACAATCGATTTATTGGAGAGTTAAGTTTGGTGAGCGTGTTAGCTCAAGATGAATGACTGCCCACCTCATTGGTGCGATTTAGTGCCGCCAGGCTTTTTTCTTTAGACTTACGTGAATTTATTGGTTTATGCCAACAAGCCGACGACTTTAAACGCGAAGTAGCGGTCGTAATATATGTGACCGAGTCATCAATAATTGGTTCTCGAATCGACAGAAGCCGACATGCCATATGAACGAAGTCATTCATTATTGTTTTGATTGTATTTCAGTCGATCATAAAGTTTTAAAACTATCTCAAATGTTGCGCGTTTTATTACAAAAAAAAAAAAAAAATGGTCAAGTTCTTATTGGAAACCTCGATACAAACTTAATCCATTTAAAAGTTCATTTTTTAAATTTCATTACTCACAATATTTTTGCAAATATTTATAAAAATTAAAAAAATATACAAATTTAAACAAGTTCTTAAACAACAAATTAATTGCTTTACAAATTTGCTAACAATTGCAATTTCAAAATAAAAACAACATAAACTGCAAAAAAACATCGCAGCCCCTCTTCACTCACCCCACAAAACAGAAGGAATAAAACATATAATTCACATAAAATTGTGTAAAATGTTTTCGATTTGACAATTTAACTGATAACGATTTAATGTACATTTTTAGTTCAAAATGTAACGAGTATTCGACAACAATACTAACAACAAAAAAAAAAAAACGTATTGTTGTAAAATAAACTTTATTTATTTATTGAATGATAAAAATCATGTTCGAAAACAATAAATAAATTAAGCAACACAAATACCAAAAAAGGGTTTGGCTTTAAAGGAAAGTATTGTAAATAGTTTTTATTTTATTTATTTAGTTTTTTCAATCGAATCTATGCTTTTGAGGAATAACTGTTTAAGTTTGATTTTTTTTTTAAGTCAAGGCTATTTTTTACATTTAAAATAAATTTAAAAAAATGTAAGAACAATCACTTTACCCAATTAAATTGCATATTTACAATGATACTAGTGATTATTAAAATTAAACTTTTACGGTCATATTCATTAAAAAAATAAATTTTATATATTAACAGCCGTATTGATAAAAAAGCACTAATCAACACTTTAACAACTTTTTAGTTAAGACAAAATGTTCAGTAAAAAAAAATGATTTTATAAAAACGTATTCATAAAGGCTCCTTTACACGGTAATACAAGTATTTAGATCTGTCAAAAATGTGTGTAGAATAAAGCAAAACTTACCGTCTAAAAACAAAATGTATTTAGTAGGAGAGAACTCCAAAGCAAAAATTGACAAGTGGTCGGCAAATCTTCATTTTCTAAACCATTTTAGAAAACTCTGTACTCTCATCACATCAGAGGTGTATTTCTAAATTTGCGTTGGCTTCCGAAGCACTTACCATGGGTATAAATTGGCCCCCGGGTGGTTCTGCTTGCAGTTCAACCCGGTGGTGCCTACCTTGACTGGAACGTTTTGGCTATAGTTTAAACCTAAAACTGAGGAAGGTGGAATTAGTATCCCTGATAATTGTTTGGTGTGTGCCTTTTTTCGGGGACTAACAACCTGTCGAGGGTCTGTTGCCTTTACAACAGATATCTGTACTGTAAGGAACCCACAATGGTGATGGTCAAAGCAAAACCTATCCCCCGAGGAATGACAATGGCGGTGTACCACCTAGTGCCGGCCTAGTTGTCTATCACCTTAACATATAATTTGTTTATCATCATTTTGTAGCGCTTGCCATTAACCTCGATTATGAAAAATTTTGGACCTACAACGTGGTTGACTCCAAACAGTAAATTTTTTGTTTGTGCCCAGTGCATATCGTGTGCGGTGTTTCGTCGCTGGATTGCCAACTGTGAAAAGTTATAAGCTCTATTCACAGTCTCGTACAAATGGTATTGCATCATTGCATTTGCAAAAAGGTTTTCATATTTTTACTCTACACTAACAAAATACACAACAATGCACTTGCTAGTCTTAAGTGTATATGCAATTCTTAAAACCTATAGTTTTTATTTGCTCTGCTTATGCACAAGTTAATTGCAAATCGACAGCTGACAATCAGCGATCCAAGCCAATTAGTTCGTAATCACCGCTTAGTTGCCGTCGGTCATCCTGCATTCAAATAACACCAATCGCTGTCTTTATCTAACTTAAAATCGCTTTTTCTATTAAAAAGTCCATTAACTGCTCTTTAAAGCTTTTTTTCGGCATATTTATTTTTGATTAAAATTTCAGTAAATTATTTTCTACTCTAATTATCAATCGGCTGTGAATTCCGTGCTTAGCAAAAAGTAGTGCAAACTAAACCAACAGAGGTGGTTCACAGTTGATAGCATATATTTGCAATTGCATAAATTTGCAATCTCAAATGCACAAGATTGTGAATAGAGCTATAGTGTTTGCTGTAAAATGGGATTTTAGCAATTCGAAGTAGGTATTGCTTACTCGTACAACTTGTCATGTTGATTTGTCATCTATAACTGAGTAACAACAAATTTGACAGAACCCGCCATAACAACATAGCGGTTACCGACCGCCGATATCTACCCGCGCCAATTGCAGAACTCCTTATTACAAAATGTGATAAAAAAATAAAATACGATAACAAAAATACAATTCAAGAATCTTCTTGCACATCCATTACCATTAACAATAAAGTAATACTTCAACACAGTGAATACCTCGGTATTCATCTTGACCATAGACTAACATGGAAGTCGCACATCGAGGCAAAAGTAACGCAGATGAAACTGAAAGCAGTGCAAATGAACTGGCTAATAGACAGAAATTCGACCTTTTGAAGCTTGTTGGTAAACTCGATTATAAAGCCAATAAGTTGCTATGGGATTCAATTATGGGGCACAGCCTCGGCATCTAACATTAAAAAAATTCAAAGAAGTCAAAATGGAATTCTCCGTAGAATTACAGATGCTCCATGGTACGTTAAAAACTCACGAATCCACGCAGATCTGAACGTACCTTTTGTGAAATCTGAATTTGTGAAGTACGCGACAAGATATTTTAACAAACTTGAGTTCCATCCAAATCCTCTTGCAGTTAATATTCTTAACTTTGGTGGTCATATCCGTCTGAGAAGGAGGGATACTTTGGCTACCATTAGAGCTCTAAACAGATGACTGAACTCTGAAATAATATTCGCATAAAAATAAATTTTTGTCCAGTACTGGCAGGACTTTAATCACATTTTTTTTTTCAGTATTAAGACTTAAATGCTTATTGTCATTACATTTCTTATGTAGATTCAATAAATAAAATAATAAAGTTAAAAAAAAAAAAAATCTTCTTATATTAATAATGACAAAAATTAAATATTTTATTTTCACAATGTTTATTGGCATCATTCATTTCGCACGCAGTGTTCTATGTCTGTATATACAAGGTGGCGCAAAAGTAATCCTCCTATCAGAAAGTGCTATAAATTTTGCGATTGGCTCCTAATGTCAGTTCTGTTTTGACATTTGTGTAGTAAACACATGCGAAATACACGTTAAGAAACACTGTTACGCTACATTGCTCCAGAATGCGGATTATTGGTGACTATTTATTTGACCCCAAGAGGAAGATAATTTTTCATCAAAAATAATCATGAGTGATGAGGCCCATTTCCATCTTAGCGGGTACGTAAATAAGTCAAATTTACGCTTCTGGGGCACTGAAAATCCGCGTGTAACCCATGGAGAGCCATTACACTGTGCTGTTTTCGCTGGAGTAGTCATCGGACCTTTTTTCTTCGAAGACGTCGCGGGCCAAACGGTTACTGTGAATGGTGAGTGCTACAGAGCAATGAGCAACGAGTTCTTTTTGGCGCAACTTGATGAATTGGGATTAGAAAACGTGTAGTTCCAACAGGACGGTGCTACAACACACACTGCACGTGCCACAACCGATGCATTTCCCGTGTGCCTAATCTCCCGTTTTGGCGATTTGCACTGGCCAGCAAGATCGCCTGATTTGACCGCTGCAGAATTCTTTTTGTGGGGCTTTTTGAAGTCGCGGGTTTACGTCAACAAGCCTCAGACTCTTGCAGCTCTTAAAGACAATATCCGTCAAGAATGTGAGGACCTATCGCCGGAAGTTTTAGCCAATGTGATGGAAAATGCTGTAAAAAGGGCTCAAAGGACAATCAACTGTGGTGGGGGCCATTTACATGACATCATACTCTCGACTTGATGTAAAAAAATTAAAAGACCAAATAAAAATAATCCACATGAAGAATCAAAGTTTTTCATTTTTTTTTTATTACAGTCAAAAAAACATCGGAAGGTTATTTTTGCGCCACCTTGTAAATTAAAGCAATGCAAAGTTTTTGCCTTAGTTTTACTATTTTGAAATAAAAATACATTTTATTAGAAAACCAGATTTCTTATCAACAGCTTGTTTCTTGCAAAACTTCATAAAACACAGTAGCTTTTGTCATGACAATAAGAATACACATATTTCTTTTGTAAGTTTTCATCTAAAGTCTGCTAAAGTTTTCTCGATGCTGCATTAAAAATTCATACGAAATTATTTGTCTCACAAAAAATCTTCAACTTTTACCTCTTATTTTGCTTTACTTCGATTGAACAATTTAAAAGTTTCTCTGAAGGGGACAATAGAATTATTATATTTTGTCTTTTATGTTGAATAAAAGTTTGCGTGCTGTTCATTTTGCTACGAAAGTTTGTTTTTATCGCTATATAATAAATATAATAAATTGAAACTATAAAAGTTAATAATTATTTTTGGGCACAATTTTTTTTCAAATTATTATTTTTTTATTGAAAAGAGTAATCTAAGTTGCGTTACTTCTATATACAACATATTTTTTTTTTATTTATTTATTTAAATTTAACATTTTTACACAATTTACAGAGTTTTAGTCATTATACTAACTTTTCATCTATAAAATAATATTTAGCACATAAAAGTATGTTTATTATAAAAAATATTTTACTTCAGAGGAAAGTAATTTTTTTAAAAACCTCTGATTTGATATTTTACATGAATTAATATAAATGAAAAATGTATATAGTAATCATACACACACATATAATTGTAAAGGTCTAACCATAAGGTGCATAGATTGGCTTAAGTTTTTGCCAAAATTAAACTTAAAGCCTGTCAACACGAAACGAAACGAAAAGCCTGTCAAGTAAAAAGAATTGTGTAGTAATGTGTTTAAATAAAAATTGAAAGAAAGCTAAAACACATTTCTATTAAATTAAATACAAATGTGTTTGTTTAAATTTTTCGTTATTTTAATAATTTTTGTAAACACACACACACACACACACAAACTTCTGAAAATAAATGGTTCCGTACAGAAGATGCGTTCAGTTTCGTACTTTGCTTAAGCAACTGACATTAGACGAAACTTAACGAAAAGTTTCATTAAGTGCATTCACGGTTGCCAGAATTGCAGATTTATCTTCATTTTGCAGATTTTTCTCTCTAAAAACACTAAATGAAAATTTAAAGATTTTTGGCCTAAAAATGCAGATTTTAAATATTTTTAATAATAAAGTAACTTTTTGTACTTTTCCCCTTATATTTCTACTACCATTTGTTTACGTTATGTTAGAACGAAAATATCAATTGTTCATGTTAAAAAGTAGACAAAATGGAATAACAATCTTGCACATTTTTTTGAATGTTATGTAAGAAAATTAAGCGAAATTTCAAAAATTATAAAGGTTGCAATCTACCTGCAATTGATTGTTTTTGCACTCAAAGTTTAAAAAAATTACTTTGTTAAAGAAACTTTGGCAAGTGTCTAGAAAGCTTAATAATACGATAATTTAAAGTCTTTTTCATAATACCAAAATCCATGTTACGTTTTTACGAAGATTTTTAAGTAGTGATGACTATTTTTTAATTTTAATTTTTTTTAATTGTCGATTAAAACTTCGTTTGCCTCTTTTATATTTTGGGTAATATCGATGTCAGTCAAATGAAAAAAATTTTTTTTTTAAAAACATAACAAATGAGTCAAAAGGAAACTAGAAAAAAAACATGAAAAATGGTTTTCGTTGTGACAATTTTTCAGTACAACAAGAAATGTTGTTTAGACATGGCTTTAAACCATCCTGAAAATCTGCTCTATCTAAAATATTTAATTATTTATTTAACTATGGAACGAACAGCATGGGCGGAGTAACGAATACCTTATGCCCAGGTTAGTAATAACAGTAATTTGTATCGGTACGGTGACTAACTATAACGCCTTATGCCTTCACATAAGAAGTTGCCGCATGGTTAACAAATGAGTAGTACCTCAAAAAAACTGTAAACTAATACAATTAGTTGAGGCTAATAGTTAACCAGTGAGAGCGAGACGCAAAACTCTCGAAGGCCAAACAACAACGACAAGCCGGACCGCACTTAATAAATAATTACGATAACGCGAGAACTGAACTCCAGTTCAGAGCTGTATCTAAAATAAAACCAGCTAATTCTGACATAGTTTTCAAATTCTAACAGAGTTTATTAAATATATAATGATTTTACCACATTCATCAGCAAATGCGGAGAGAATTTTCAGCTAGGTAAATTTTAACTACACTGAAGTCCGAATATACTCGTACATCGGTATACGTGCACAGAAAATAATTTTTTTCTTGTTCCATAACGAAATTCGTTGAATCAATTAATAAATTATTTGACTGCGGACCTGTAAAGGAGTTCGTGAATTCAAACAAAAGTTTAGTAAACATAATTATTGATCGAAAACGAACATTGTTTTAAACAACAACAACAAAATACAATATACAAATTATTTTTTCAGACAAACATTTTGTTGATTTTATTTTTACTATAATTTTTTCTGTGTGCTTAGGCATTAAATAATTTGAACAACTTGCATATTTTTTTCTCATTAAATCTATTTGCATTTAAATATTCTGAAATCCATAATTTCTTTCAATATGTTGTTAATATTTTTAAAACTATTTATAAAAAAAGGCATGTTAATAAGAGTTTGAAGATTTTGAAAATAAAGTGCAGATTTTGCAGATTTTTTCATGAGAAATTCTTAGTTTTGCAGATTTTACCTCTTTAAATTCTGGCAACTCTGAGTACATTATTGTTATACACATTTGATTACACGCATTCGCACAGTTGCTAACAGTGGCTTGAGCTAGTCTATGCACATTATGGTTAGGTCTTAAGTCATAAAGGGTGTTTTTTTAAGCTAGATAGAACTTTAAATTGTAAAAAGTAACACAAAAAATTAAATTTTGATGAAACATTTTTTTTATTTGTTTCAGTATACTCTGACAAATCATCATGAATAGACTCACGCTTGAACAACGCTACGAAATTATCCAAATTTACTTTGAAAATCAGTCGTCGATTCGCGCAACTTAATTGTGCTCAGCGATGAGGCGCATTTTTGGCTTAACGGGTTTGTTAATAAGCAAAATTTCCGCATATGGAGTAAGACCAATCCACAAGAGACCCTACAGACTCCATTACATCCAGAAAAATGCACTGTTTGGTGCGGTTTTCATGCTGGTGGCATCATCGGACCATATTTCTTCAGAAATGAGGCCGGAGCTCGCGTTACGGTCAATGGAGATCGTTACCGCACCATGATCAATGATTTTTTGTTTGAAAATATGGATGACATTGATCCGGAGGAGATGTGGTTTCAACAGGATGGCGCTACGTGCCATACGGCGAACGCAACCATCGACTTACTGAAATCAAAATTTGGCGATAAGTTGATTTCGAGAAATGGACCTGTCAATTGGCCTCCAAGGTCGTGCGATTTGACACCTCTCGATTATTTCCTGTGGGGCTACGTGAAGTCACTGGTTTATGCTGATAAACCAGCAACAATTGACGCCTTGGAGGCCAGCATTGTTCGTGTTGTTCGTGACATACGGCCAGCAGTGCTCGAAAAAGTGGCCCAAAATTGGACGTCCAGAATGCGCTTCGTCAAGAACAGCCGCGGTGCCCATATGCCCGAAATCATTTTCAAATGTTAATGTCACGTATTGATCTTTCGAATAAAAAAAAATTTTGATTACAATTTAATTTTTTGTGTTATTTTTTACAATTTCAAGTTCTATCGGGCTTAAAAAAACACCCTATATATACACATTTAAGTATATACGAAATAGTAGTGTTTTGTCTCTCACCATGTGCACACGTCTTTTGTTACTGCTGTCCGTATTTTCTATATGTGTATGTTCATTACTAATTTCGTATGAAACCAAATTGTACCGTAATAGGTAGCAAGTTGTGTACAAGAGTTTATTTTTGTTTTTTTCTCTTTTTTACCGTTGTCCGTATTTTCTATATACATGTATACATACATTATATGTTCGTATGAAATCAAAGTGCACCGGAATAGGTAGCAGTATGTGTACACGTGTTTCTTTTTTTTTCTTTTTTTTGTCTGTTTTCACCGTTGTCCGTGTTTTCTTTATATGTTCAATATTAATATTATTTTCAATGCATTTCATTACCTTGTAGTGTGAAAGGTGTTGGACTAAATTTTGCTGATCTGAGCACTGATCAGTTTTAACTAATTTAATTCCAATATTTTAAATGCTGCAATAGAGTTTGTTTTAGTCTTTCGTGTTGTTATTGTTAACACACCGCGAACACTACTCACTCTTTCTTCCTCATCATAGCCTATTTTCCTAGTTCCAGTACAATGCGCTGCATATGTAGGGGTTATCCCCTGGTCCCAGATAAAAAAAAATATATACGTTCGTATGGTGATACAATCAAATAAATGAATGGGTCTACTTTAATAAAACCCGGAAATTAGAGGGTTACTAGACATGTGTAGCGACTACGAAACAGCTAGTTGTCGCCCAGCTATATGGTATTCAATTATTTTTTCTGTTCTTCTTTGGTCTTATTGTTTCACAGCAATTGTTGTTATATTTAAAAATAATCCTTTTTCTTGACTGAAGTTGGACTCGAACTCAAAACTGGTTAGTTAATATCGTACATATGTATATAAAACGCTTGTTTTTTCTCTTTTGACAGGTATTATTAAACCATTTTTCTTTTTAATTCTCGATAATTTATTTAGCATATTTGAATATACAGTTGAATGTTTGAAAATAAATTTCTAATATTGCCAACTGTACTGATTATTAGGGTCGACATATAGACAGCTAGGACACATAGAAAACAAGCTGTTTAAATTCTTTTTTATATCTAGTATATCTTTAAATTAAATTTGTAATAAGCTGGCTTACATTTATTTTGAAACGTTTGCTTTACTATAACAAATATTAAAAATGTGGGCTTGTTAAACTTACATTTTATTATTATTTTTTATTTGTTTAATTTTGTCCCGTTTTTTCAATTCTAATAAACAAAAGTGCACACACATACATATATAAATACACATTTTTTTTACTTACATCAAATTTTTTAAACATAAATGAGCAACACAAGTGAAACATGTTAAAACCCCAACACCAGTGCACAAAACAACATCAGTTCGTATAGTCCGGAAATGAATAAGAAGAAACTGTTATGTTTGTTTAATAAAACGGAAATAGATTGCATGCGTGTGTATGTGCATGTGTTTGTGTTGAAGTGTGCTAAGGTCACAGTGTATTAATAAATTAAAAATATGTAAAAGTGTTTAATCAAAAATGTTTTTTTTTTTTTTTTGCTTAATTACAAACTGCTCTAAAATATTAAATTAAAATAATTTCAACACATATAAAAAAAAAAAACAAGTAAGAGCGTAGTATATTCGGCTAGGACGAATCTAAAATACCCTTCACTATAGTTATATAAATATATAGTATATACTACAAATTTGAACTAAATATGCTCGGATATACATATATGGACCGATATCAGGGAAACATTTTTTTGCCTTGTAATCGCCACGCCAACCAAATAGGTAATATTTCATGGAAATGTTCGGTTTAGGTTATATCTCGGGTACATATCGCTCCTTTATTGCAACATAGTCATAACTGGAAAAACCTTGGCAAAACGCATTTCAAATTTTTAGTTTCCATACAAGTCTTCGAAATTTTTTTTTTAGAAAATATCTCCTAAAGAAAACAGTTTAAAAGTAATTTCAATAAATTTTTTGCACAATACAAAAGGTAGTACTGTTAATAATTCTGCATTATTAACTCGAAAAGCTAATTTTTTGAGATATGACTATGTTGCAATAAAGGAGCGATATGTATATGAAAATTGTCTTTAATGACATACGAGGGCGGATTGATATTGAAGCTACCTACTTAAGTAGGAAAAGGAATTATTTTTTTTTTTTTCAAAAACCATTTATTTCTCAACATAGTCTTCTTCTAACTCAAGACACTTAGTAAGCCGATATTCCAACTTTTTTATACCATCTTAATAATACGATTCTGGGAAGAACCGAAAATACGCATTTCAAATACAAAATACTTCCCAGCTGTATATTTCAAATACAAAATACTTCAAGTTGTGTATTTCAAATACAAAATACTTTCAAGCTGCGTTTTTCAAATACAAAATACAACTAAAAAATACAAGTACTTTTTTTGTATTTCAATATCATAAGAATATACCTCTCTGGTTTTAGATACATATTTTATTTTACATAGGCACTTAAACTAAAGTGCCAAATAAACTACGCAAACTGCTTGCCAAACACACATACAAATACAAATTAATCACTTTTTCTTTGTTTTCAATGAGAGTAGGCGGCCATTGTGTTGCGGCAATTTGCTCGCCATATGAAGTTTGCAAGATACAAATTGTTTTATAAACTGTTTTCTCCCTATTTCTTGATATTATGTTTTCTAATCTTTATTTTTTTCATTTCCACAATAAAGTCAAACTTTTACGCAATTCTAAGCATTATTACAAAAAATCATTTTTTTTTGATTCAATGTTTGTACGAAAATCAAAAATGTTTGATTTTCGTGCAAACATGCTTCAAATAATTGTACAAACTAACAAACACCCCCACAAACGAATCAAAATTTTTGCACGAACCTAAAATTTTGACATGTTGGGCAAGCAGTTTGTGTGGTTTATTTGGCCCTTAAGGCGTATATAGTCACCTCAAACTTAAACGGACGTAACTGGCAAAATATTGAAATATTAAAATTTGTGGATAGTTGTAGGTAATATAAATTACGGACTAGAAAATTTTTGTCAGTTACGCTCTTTTGCGTTTTAGACGACAGCATACTCGCATATGCTCATACTTACAACTACATATATACTTATATATGTATTCAAATATTAGATATAAAGTTGTGTAATATTATATAAAAATGAAAAATTATAAATAGCTTGTTTTCTATGTTTCCCAGCTATCTATATGTCGACATTTCATAGGAGCTACCCTAATCATCATCCCAACAATCTAAATAAAAGAAGTCTACTGATGATTAGCGTAGCTCCTATGAAATGTCGACATATAGATAGCTGGGAAATATAGAAAACCAGCTATTTATAATTTTTTATTGGTATCAATGTTAGAAGCTAAAATAGCGAATAAAAACTCAAGTATTATATAAAAATGATTTATTTTTTTATTATATACATTTAATATTACATACATTGTATATATATACACGTACAGCATACGTGTAATGAGTCATGACTCATTACAGCATACGTGTAAAGAGTCATGTGACAAACAATTATCTTTCTACAAGTCCTGAGGAGCACAAATTGCTGTCAAATTCTATAAATGTATTTTTAATATTTGGATAGTTTTCCAGAATAGCAAGCTGTATAGTTATAAATATAATACAATATTTTTGGATTGTTTTTTATGTGTTTTTTTAAGCAAAACTTTTCAAAAAAAAAAACTTTTTGCCACCTTTAACAACTATATTTGCTTTGTATTTCCAGTATAACTATTAAAGTAAAAGTTTAACTTTAAATAAGAAGGAAAATATTTTCGTTTTTAAATGGAAAAGAAATAAAATAAATACTCAGAACAACAAACATCAGTCACAAAATACTTTCAGTCACTGTTTACAAACAGACATAAATACAAAATCACACACAAATTCAGGCTATAAACTTTTTCTTTCCCAGTCAGCATTTTACAATCTTATCTGATAATTTAATTGCTATACTAGGCATAAAGCATTTGTTTGAAGAACCGTCGCTTGCTATGATTCATTCGTAAAGTAAAAATGTATGAGAAGGAAAACGCATTGTTGTGTTTAAAAGGTATTAGTGGCACATTTTGCTTTTTGAATTCTCGTTGTTTTATTTAAAATAATTGGGTATATTTAAATGTTTAAATATATTTTTCAAAAGTTTCGACGATAGAATAGATCCTATGAATGTCGACATATAGACAGCTTTTTCTTTGTTCAGGTATAAATATTAGTAGCTAAGAAAGTAAAAGAATAAACTAACTGCCTTATTTCGAAAAAATGTTCATGTTTATTAAGTCCTTTTTGCACTGATTTTTTAACAAAAATTTTGTCATGAGAGCTTAATAAACATAATTTCTTTTTTATAAATAAGGACTTAAATAAATATAGTTTAAAAAACTTAAAAATACGCTTCGATATCGTGATCCGAGTTTTTTTGGAATTCCCAAAATCGGTGGTAGAAACCGCCAAAATTCCCCATTTCCTCGGAAATATTATGACAACTTCAATTCTCTCACTAAATGAAATGAAGTTTTATAGTTCAGATGCATGTTCTACTGTTCATAGTTCAGATATACGTTCCATGACCAAATCGCACACCGAATATGAAAGACCGGTTCCAAGTCGGTTAGCGAAGCGGTTTCGAGTTTTTTGGGAATTGCCAAAGTCGGCTTTATTAAACATCAAAATCGCCTCGCTTCCTCAGTCATCAATACGGAAACTTAAATTTTCGCACTAAAGCGAATGACTGTTTATAGCTCAGATGCATGTTCCGCGGCAAAAACGTGCAACGCATATGAAAAACCGGTTCCAAACTGGTTAACGAAGTGATTCCGAATTTTATTGGGAATTTCCAAAATCGGCTTCATGAATCCCCAAAATCGCCCCATTTCCACGGAAGCAATTCGGCAACCCCAAAGTTTGCACTAAAGCGGCAACATTTTTAATCAAAAATATTTTACATAAAAAATTTGAAGTTTTGATTGAAAACATTGCCGCTCACCTTGTCATCTCGTTAGAAAATCTACCCCAGTAGTGCGATTCACTGCTTTCGTTTTAAATCAGCTGTTTTTATAGCCTGACTGATTAGTGTTAAGTAAATACCTACTACTTTTGTGGTGTTTATTTTAACAACAGTGACGTTAAAATTTCTATTTAAAATGACTTCAGAGTATTTGGCATACGGGTTGTCAGAACGTCAGGCGTCTTTTAGCGTGCCAACAGTCGGTCGGCGTGTTTTCCGTGAGGAGAACTTATCTTATTTATCAAAAAATATTTCAAATAATAAATTTATAATTTGTTAAGTTTTATTTTCCTTAAAAATAGAATTAGTGGCAAATTTGTTTGTTTGTTTTGTTTTTTTTTCTGTTCCTCTGCTGCCACATTAATTAAAATTTTTTTTAACATATCTTCTACACGTTTGATGACATAAAGACATTGAACATTTCCAAAATTTTATAATAAAAAATTTTATAATTGCATTGCCGTTTATGTTAGACACTGTATCTAGAAAAAAATCTCTATTTCTCTCTTTAAATTCAACATCACATACACATGAGCATAAGAAGGCACTTGTTTGACTAAATTTCCACCGCTAAAGTTTAGCTTTATGTTGTATGTGTGTACACATTTATAACAAGCAAATAGTGCACAATGAGCCAATAGTGATACAAATTCGTAACAATATCATAAATCGGTTTAGTAAATACATGCTTGGTGATACTAGTGTAAGAAATAAAAGAAATATTGCAAAAATGTTTTTATAAATAAATAATTTTATAAAACATGAATAATGGATACAGACTTAAATCGCATCAAAAGGGAGGAAAAGATACACATGTAAGCAAATTTCAACAACTTTATAAATACTTCCCAATTCTTTTTTTATTGTAATTTCTAAACATTTTTGTAAACGATGTTGCACAATATATACCCCGTTTCTTTCCTCATTTAAGATTGTCGTAAAAGAGTCGCTAGTCTGATTCTCGCTTAAACAGTAATCGAAATGCTGACATGAATAAGCAAGCACGTTGCCTGCAAAAATAAAATAAATACACACAAACACAAGAGAAACAAAAGAAAAAAAAAAGAAATTGTGAAATGTATTCCACCAGGGATATTGACGATGTGCCACTGAATGCGGATTTCCATTTCAACCAGCATGTTTTAGCCAACATGTGACCATACTTTAAAGTGTCATTCCGAAATGAAATTATGTTCAAAGTCTATGGTTCGAAAGTAGGCAGCGTGTGTTGGCAGCCCGTGTGCACATTGTCATTCCAAAAAGTCATAAGCCATAACAACAAATGTATTTCGCTAAATAACGACTAAAATTTAAATTTTATATAAATATAATTAGTTGAGGGTTTCTATGGGAGAACAAATAAATATGTATATGAAAATTGTCTTTCATGACATACGAGGGCGGATTGATATTGAAGCTACCTTCTTAAGTAGGAAAAAGCATTATTTTTTTCAAAAGCCATTTATTTCTCAACATAGTCTTCTTCTGACTCAATACACTTAGTAAGTCGATATTCCAACTTTTTTAAATCATCTTAATAATACGATTGTGGGAAGAACCGAAAATACGCATTAGTTTCGGTAATCACTTCTTCGTTTGACATGAATTTTATTCCTGCGAGTCATTTTTTCAAGTTTGGAAACAGGAAAAACTCATTAGGAGCTAAATCTGGACTATAAGGTGGGTGATCCAATAATTCGAAGTGTATTTGACGTAAATTTAGTATCGCATCTAATGCTGTGCGAACCGGTATGATGCCTTTTTTCTTCTTTAATCAATTGCTCCAATTATGCACGATAATACTTTGTGATTTTCGATCCTTTTTCAAGATTAGCGATGGGGAATATTCCGTGTGCATTCCAAAATATAGTGGCGATAACCTTGCCAGCAGCCGATTTCACTGTCTTCGCCTTCTTTGGATTACTTCCACCAGCTTCCACCCATTGTTTCTATTGCTTTTTGGTTTCAGGTGTATAGTGATGGACACACGTTTCATCAACAGTTATTAATCGATGCCAAAAATCAACAGGATTACGCTATGTCATGTCCAAACACCGCTATGAAGTGGTCTGTCAAACTCGTTTTTATTCGACGCTGAACAAATGCGGCACACATCTTGCCGATAGCTTTTTCATATGCAAATATTCATGCAGAATGTTGAACATACGTTCATATGATATATTTACCATTTCAACAATCTCACGTAACTTGACTCGGCGATCATTCATAATGATATCGAAGATTTTCTTGATATTCCCCCATATTCCAAGAGGCGACGGTGACACATGAAGTCGACACAAAAATTTTAGCGTTTATTCAGCCTGTGTTTACCGCTTGGGTCTAGCAAATATCAAAAGCCCATCAAAGAATACATGACCATAGATGCCAGATAAAGCTGGTTTAAAATCGTCAAATTTGGCGGAAAAAAAATCGTAAAAATCGTCAGCTAGTAAATTAATTATTTTTTGCATAAAATATATATATTTTAATAGGTTAAAATATAGTAAAACAACTCATGGTTGCCTTTAATGAAAAACTACAGCTTTAAAAAAATATGTACTTGAACAAACATGAGCAAATATGAAGTTAATATCATAGGAACCCATTCACGTACACATAACATAACGCATTTTTTAAATACATTCAATTAATAAAAGGAATTTTTAAATTAACTTTCATATACTATATTTAATAAACACTTCAATCAAATAGGACATAGCTATTCCAAAACAACAATAGTTGCTAAGTCTTATGTACTCTGTAGTAGGAATATAACATTTCTTCTGAAACCAGTTTCTCCAACTAATTTCTCACTTTGGTTTTTTAAGCTTCATATACCTGCTAACTAATATTTTTTCTATAAACTTACCCATAGAAAGAAAAATTACCGAAGAATCATTTTTGATAACTCATTCCAAAGATCTAGCATTGCCATATCTGCATCGTGAACAAATTTTCCAAGATTAAGATTGTTGCATTAATTCGAATTAAAGTTATCGTCTTTTGAAATCTACTCTTTGATTATATCAGAAAATAAAAACACTTTCTACTTTTATAATATTGTAAGGATTTATGAAAGTTAAAGTTTTGAAATTATCTTTAAGTCTTCAGTGCCCTTAATATAATAAAGCACACGCTGTAAACATGAAAATTTTACACTTTTTTCAAGTTCTATTCACATATGGTCTTTTAAATACATCTCTAACTAACCTATACAATATGTGTATACTCTAAAATAAATATCACGTATCATTTCAATTTTACATATATATAGGTTTTTACTTTCAAATTAACGATTTTTGTACTCAAATTCAATTTTTTACAAGTCAAACACAATGGTTTGCAACACAAATTCAATTTCTTGCACTTCAAATTAAATTCTTTGCATTTCATATTAAATTTTTTCTATTTCAAATTAAAATATTTTTATTTCAAACTCAATTTTTTGTGTTTCAAATTAAATTTATTTCTATATTATTTTCATTTCCTACATAAATTAACTTAAAAAATAAAGCATGCATGTAGTGGTAAAGGTGAACCACAAAAATCGTCGAAAACAGGCCTTAAATCGTCAAAGTACAATTTTGAGCACCCAAAATCGTCAAAATGACGATAAATCGTCAAATATGGTATGTACATGACTGCTGTCAAAGACGAATGTATAATCGAGTGTGTTTTGATGTGACGACGTTGACGAATATGGCCGATTTTATTCAGTGACCACCTCTTTTGGCCTTCCTGTTGATGGTATTGTTGCAGTGCTTGTTCGGCCTCGTTTAAATTCAGCAATCCATATTCTACCATGTAATTTGACGGAGCAGACTCACTGTAATGTTTATCTAGCTTTTCTTCTGTCTCTTTCGACTTTAAGCTCAAAAAATTATATAACAATTTTTATTAATTTAGAATAGAATTAAAAGCCGAAATAAATGGTTAATTTGTGGAAAGTTTTTATATGTGTGTTTTGATTCCATTTTAGTGTGTTTTATATTATTATTAATTATATTGAGACTTTTTCCGAGTAATACTCGAAGGCTGCTTGATAAGTCTGTAATTATTAGAAATAAAAATTTTTTCGGCAAATAAGTATTTTAGCTTTCAACATAATTCCCTGTTAGATCAAAATGTTAGTCAAGCATTATTCCAATTTTTTTTTTATCTTAAATAATATATTTTCCCAAAATGGGTTCCTTTCGTTAATGGTTTCTTTCTTTCTCCCAAATATATTATCACCCAGCTCTTTCTTTGCGTTTGGAAAGAAAAAAAAAAAAGCCACCTGGGGTTAAATCTGGAGAAGGTTCTGGATGATTGGGTAGCAGTTCGTAGTACAATTTTTTCCATAGTTACTAGACACGTATACACTTGTGCATTGTCTTGATGGAACAGCGCTATTATTTTATCAGCTGTTTTCGGTTTTGTTTCAAATCACTATCGAGTATGTCTAAAAGCTCTGCATAATATTGGCTGGAGAATGTTCTACATACCCTTTTCTACATAATCTATGTAAATTACACTGAGTGTGTCCAAGATAAAAAAAAATAGTGTACTGTATAGTCCAGAGAACCAACGTTCGGCATAACTGGAGCTCTCGAGGAGTTCCGTTCAGAGCACATGTTCCCGTATTAGGTTCAGCTTGTTCAAGAATTAAAGCCCATAGTCTACGAACGGCCACCCGATTTATCGGGTTTATGCGATTTAAAAGGCAAATATTTCAACTGCTACTCGTATTAAACATATTAAAAAAGAAAACATCAGCTGCTGACTGTCTATATTTTTGATCACGTTTATTTCCTTCCCACTTTTATTTCTACAAATCACAAATACGTCATATACTCATATATTGCGTGTAACGTTGAGTTTGTGTCTGTTAAAATGACTTTAGAAATCGAAATTAATACATCTCCATCCACAAAAAACAGTTTAAACAACAAATAAGTTAAAACGAACTTTTGAAAACATAATTGAATGTTGACCATTCGATTATTTATCGTAAACTGCATTTAAATTTCAAACAACTCGTCGAGGAAAAAAACAAAACAAGAAATCAAATCAAATGCAAACGAATGCGCCAAAAATAATTTATTGTTTCTACGACTACAACGAAAAAAAGGGGGAGTGGCTGGCTGGCAGTTGGATAAAACTAAAGTTCATTTTGCTCACTACATATTTGAAATAAAGTTTCATATTTTTTTTTTTTTTTTGTAAATAAAACATAAATAGGGTTTTAATAAACAAACAAACAAATAAATAAACAATATTTGTTAATGCTTGCATTTTGGAAAGTGGTGGTTGCGATGGCTGCTGTGGTCCGTTCTGTTCGGGCACAACACAAATTATTCTTTTGAAAGAATATTTTGAAGGACGGTTTGCGCTTCACTTCAATTGAATGCAAACGACGGACGATTCGCGTGTTGAATAATGTTTGTTTGTATTTTAAATATTTGTGAAACTTATTTTTATGCAAAAATTATAAAATTAAATAAACTTATATTCTGCAAAAATTAAAATCTGAAATGAACTGAGTTATAAATTTCTTGTTTGCAAACATTTTGCAATGATAATTGAATTATTATATACTAGGGCGGATTGATATTGAAGCTCTAGCACTAGGCAGCACAAATACAATATTTTTTCAGCTGTTAAAATTTTATCCAAATTCATCGATAATTTTATTTGTTGTAGTCGTTTGAAGTAAGCAACTTTTGTGTTCCTTGAAAAATGGAAAAAATTTAATTTCGTGCAGTGATTAAACACTATTATTTGAAAGGGAAAACGGTGAAAGAGACAGAAGAAAAGCTAGATAATAGAGGGCTATTCAAGCACAATAAAAATGTTTTACAAAACATCGTAGTATTTACAAGTACTATCCATCGTCCAGTGCCGAAATGTTCTAAACACATAAACGAATACTGTCTTACGAGTATAAGCACTTAGAACAAACAGAACCAAACACAAGTAGAACCAAATGAAATAGAACAAGATTGAAGTAGAACTTCAAGCATTGAAGCAATGTTCTACTTCACTTTTGTTTATAAAATTTGTTGTTGTTGTTAATGGTTTTTGTCTTTGGAATAGTGCACAAGTGCTGTATATACACTATGCTCATGCGTGTGTGTGTTGTTGTTCATGATTTTTGCCTTTGTAATAAGCACAAATATTTAAGACGCAATATGCTCAAATGCCAATGTGCTTGCTGTGACTCATCGTTTATTTGCTCTATTGTGATCAAGGCGAATTCATTATTAGGTGGATGCATCGGCGAATTCAGGCGAATTCGGTTAATATGGCGGCACCTTCACTGTCAAGTTTTGTTTACTTTTTTCGGCGCCATTTACATTTTTGTACATGTCTTTATCAACTACTTTTGACAGCGTAAGTGTGATTTCGCCTTTTTACACAAACAAAATACCTGTTGTTTTTTTATTGTTGTATTGTTGTAGCGAAGCGGCTACCTTGTTTTTTATATCATGATTGTGATCAAGGCGAATTTATTATTAGGTGGATGCATCGGCGAATTCAGGCGAATTCGGTTAATATGGCGGCACTTTTTTTTGTCAAGTTTTGTTTACCTTTTTCAGCGCCATTTAAATTTTTGTACATGTTCTTTATCAACTACTTTTGACAGCATAAGTGTAAATTCGCCTTTTTACACAAACAAAATACCTGTTGTTTTTTTTATTGTTGTATTGTTGTAGCGAAGCGGCTACCTTGTTTTTTGTATCATGATTGTGATGTTTTGTTTTGAATTTCGCTGTGAAACAGAATTCAAGTACAGTCAAGCACTGTCGTGAAGGCGCTTCAAAACTATGAAGTGTTTGTTCTGTTTCTAAATGTTCTATAGTTTGTTTGTTTTGTTTTAAGAATTGTTTTGAAATACAGTGCTTGGAAATACTGCACAGTAGTGAGCAGTGTTATTTAGAACATTCTGTGCAGCCTTTTAGTAAATAAACATTACAGTGAGTCTGCTCCGTCAAATACATGGCAAAATATTGTACTCGTATTGCTGAATTTAAACGCGGCCGAACAAGCACTGCAACAATACCATCAACAAGAAGGCCAAAGGAGGTGGTTACTGAAGAAAATATCAAGCAAATTCTCCATCGCCGAGTCAAGTTACGTGAGATTGTGGAAATAGTAGTCATATCATATGAACGTATGTTCAACATTTTGCATGAACATTTGCATATGAAAAAGCTATGAAGTCAGCTGGCAAGATTATCGCCACTGCATTGTGGATTGTACACGGAATATTGTTCATCGATTATCTTGAAAAAGGATCCACAATCACAGGAAAGTATTATCGTGCGTTATTTTATCAATTGATTGATACAAATAAGAAAAAAACGGACGCATTTAAAGAAGAAAAAATTGCTCTTTTTCAAGGCAACACACCGCTTCACACAGCATTAAATACGATGCTAAAATTACGTGAAGTACACTTCGAACTGGTTGATCATCCACGTTATAGTCCGGATATAGCTGCTAATGACTTTTTCCTGTTTTAATGATAGAGAAAATGATGTAACATTTCCAAAGTTGGAAAAATGGCTCGCAGGAAAAAGATCCGTCTCAAACGAAGAAGTGTTTACTGAATAACGGAATTCGCTGAATTAGTCAATAAATTGTTTGAATACGGATCTGTAAAGAATGTTGTGGATTGAACAAAAATTTAGTAAAGAAAGCAGCTCTATATCTTTCAACAATGCAAGTTTATGATATCCAGTGTAGCCACAACTGAAAAATGGATGGCTTTTTACACTGATCAACATCTTCATGGAACGCGTGGAAGATGTTGAAAATGTGAAACACTGTTTACATTGCTCACATCTAACATCTACTATCAATCAAAAATATTATTATTTCAAGTTTCAAACAACTTAATAACAGCACGCAAAATTGTTTCGAAAAAAATTTATTTGAAAGACAAAAGAGGATTAATTATAAAATATACGTACATATATATCTATAAACAAAATATAGGACACATACACTCATAGAAAACCTGTCATAACTGTGATGTATTTTAACACCAATGCAATGCCAAATGTCATCATTTTTGACCCCATGACAATTTTCATCGCTGTGATGTCAACCATTACATCAGTTGCTCTAATTATCAACAACAACAATTATGAAAATTATTTCATCAACGGAATGTCACACTGACATCATAGAGATGCTTTATCGGAATACTTTTGATGTACATGCTCACATCAATGCAAGGAAACTCCAATAAAGAAGAAATTACTAAAGGGCGTTTCAGACTATCATACAAGTCTTAAGATTTTGATTGGATTTTGTGGGATAAAAATCTAAAGATATTTGTTGCGACTGTCAAAAAATCTAACGTACCATTACATTTTGTTTTCACACTATCACACCTAAACCAAAAGAAGGAATATGACTTGAAAATAAACAGCCAATTTACTTAACGTCTGGTTTTAATATTTTTATTATTTGGTTTTGCAAAAAATGCAACCCTGATCCAATGAAAAATCTTATCGTTTAAACAAATTTCTAAAAATGGTGAAGTGTTATGGGATGTCAAATCTTTTACCGTATTATTTCACATTTTCATAACGCTTTACATTCACACTATCACACTTGCACGTATTATTTGATTTTTCGACAAGTCTTAATACAAAGTGTGATAGTCTGAAGTGCCCTTAAATGAAGTCAATGTAATGACAAAATATCATCAACAGAATGGTGCACTAACATCAAATATGATAGCTCATTAACATCAGAAAACAAGCACGTGAAGTATCATATCGTCAATACTATGGTACGCTATCATCAACATTAAATTCCGGTTCAATATAATGATTTCAAAAATATACGTAACTTTATATTCTACAATGTTCATGAAATCAATGAGAATTAAAAATGTTCTAATAATACTTTTGATGACTTCCTGCCATCAATACAATTTCTGTGTGGCGCATTATCATATTTTAATTGTGTGCATGCTGTGTATGAGGAAATATTCTCTTTCTCTACTTCGTAGTTCTTCTTTTTATTTTACTCTCTACGCTGTCATCATATTTATGTAACTAGCGTAGCATATACCCAGCGGCGAACATTGCCTACCACATTACTTCTCTTCGATGATGTGTGCCACACTTTGTAATCAATGAATGGTAACTTACAAAGTGTATGGCAGTAGTATATGGAGTTCCCAAAAATGAACTACGTTCATCTTTTGTATCATATTTGTATGAATGTATTTTATTTATTCGATGTAATTCAAACGTTCGCCGTCTTTGTCAGACATGTACAAGAAAGATGTACAAGAAAGATAAAACATTTAGTGAAAAAAAATAATGCAGTGAACAAAAAACACAACAAATTTTTTAATGAAATATTCCCAAAAAACTGAAATGCGGAGTACGTACGAGCTGCCTACTGCCGGCTTACAATGTATGCGAGACTGTATCCGAGCTGTCTACTTCCGACTTACAAAGTATGCGAGATTGTATTCGAACTGTCTACTGATGACTTACAATGTATGTTAGGAAGTAATGAGCTTTTGTTGAATGAACACCTCACTAACTGGCTTACTTTGTATGCAGGTGGTAGGCGTTCACTCTACAAATGCGGCAATGTATATGAAAAAGTATACTAGGTTCGTATATGAGATGGTGTGCATTACTGACTTACAAGTGTGCATCGGATCATCGCTTCTGTAAGCGAAACTTTGGCCGCTGGGTAATGACTAATTGTCATTAATATGATGCATTTTTATCTACTTCATAAAAATGAATTTAAATTTAAAAATAATAATTTTAACAACCTAATTCCTTTTCAACAATAAATAGAAAATATTAAAACACTATTTAGCCTTTTTTTATAATCAATTTTGATAAATTAGATGAATTTTAACTATTAATAAAATGTATCATTGAATTGATGTCACCACAGTTGTAGCATTGATGATACTCAATATATGACAAAATTGTGTGATGACTTTTGTGATTGAGATTGATGTTAATTTTCATAACACTGTTGACTTTTTACATACTATTGATGTCACAGTTCTGATGACCTGTCGTCATCAAAATGAAGATGCTTTTTTCTATGAGTGTAAGAAAAATTTGTCAAAAACGCAGAAAAAAGTATTTCAGAAAAAAAATTAAGGAAGAAAACACACACGCAAACAATTGACACATGATAAATAAATTATGATTTTTTAAAATTTTTTTCAAAACAAATGCAGTTTTTTTAGTGATGCCACAAGAATAATCGACATTATTGCCACTCTTCTAGTGGTGACACTGAAATAATCGAAAGATGTTGAATGGAATAACATGAGATAGGAACATTTTATAAAAATGTTGAAAAATGTTGACTTTTAGTACAATGTAATTCTTATGGGAAGACGTTACATATCATCTTCTAAAACTGATGGTAGATATTAGATGTTGTTTAGTGGAAAAAGCCTATTAAATAATTCTAAAAAAAACAACTTGGAAATGATAAAAAATAAAGCTAAAACTCTGCAGCATTTTGTTTTAAATAACAATATGTAGATGTAGGCGGCAAGTGCACTACGTGGATCAACATTATGGAAACTTTGCGATAAACTGATGAATATATTGAAAGAAAACTTTTGTTGAATCAATATAAATGGCTATTGAATCAAAATTATTATTTTCACACAAAAACTTTGCTGTTTAGTTTCTTGCCGTAATTTTTTCTGTGTGTGAGAATCTGTAAATAATGGGTGACTTTATAAGAACTATCGGAAATTTAATAAAAAAAAACCCATCAAATTCAGAAAAATGCATGAAATATTTATTTGGGTCGATATAATTTAATGTTTGAAGATTATGTCATGCAAATGTTGGCCGCGGCTGCGCCTCAAATGGTCCATCCGCTTAGTCCAATTTTGGCATACTCTTTCCAACATTTCGGCCGGTATCTCACGAATAATGTTGGCAGTGTTGGCTTCCAGTGCATCAATCGAAGCGGGCTTGTCGCTATAGACATTAGCCTTAACATAGCCCCACAAAAAATAGTCTAGAGGCGTTAAATCGCACGATCTGGGCGGCCAATTGACTGGTCCCAAGCGTGAAATAAACTGTTCACCGAACTCGCCTCTCAATTGGTCCATTGTTTCGCGTGCTGTGTGGCATGTGGCACCGTC
Organism: Thecocarcelia acutangulata; assembly: GCA_914767995.1. Lineage (NCBI taxonomy): Eukaryota > Metazoa > Arthropoda > Insecta > Diptera > Tachinidae > Thecocarcelia > Thecocarcelia acutangulata. The sequence continues at coordinate 27,714,402 of OU612094.1, read as the reverse complement.
TTGTTGAAACCACATGTCATGCAAGTCAAGCTCTTCCATTTTGGGCAAAAAAAGTTTGTTATCATCGCACGGTAGCGCTCACCATTCACAGTAACGTTGTGATTCGCATCATCTTTGAAGAAATACGGCCCAATGATGCCGCCAGCCCATAATCCGCACCAAACGGTTGTTTTTTGTGGATGCATTGGTAGCTCTTGCAATGCTTCTGGCTGCTCTTCACTCCAAATACGGCAGTTTTGCTTGTTCACGTATCCATCCAACCAGAAATGAGCCTCGTCGCTGAACACAATTCTTCGATAAAAAAGTGGATCTTCATCTAACTTTTCAAGAGCCCATTCACCAAAAATTTGGCGTTGTGGTAGGTCGTTTGGCTTCAATTCTTGCACCAGCTGTATCTTATAAGGCTTCACACCCAAATCCTTCCGCAAAATTTTCCACGTAGTGGAGTAACAGAGGCCCAATTGCTGCGAACGGCGCCGAATCGATAATTCACCAACACTGGCCGATACGGCTGCGATATTTTCTTCAGTTCGCACTCTACGTAAGCGTGTCGGTGGTTTAATATCCAACAATGTAAATTTGGTGCGAAATTTTTTTACAATAGCCCGAATAGAAGCCTCAGTAGGTCGATTAAATTGACCATAAAATGTAAGAAGCGCGTGATGAACTTTCTTAACAGAGCACGCATTTTGGTAATAAAATTCAATAATTTGCAAGCGTTGTTCGTTTGTAAGACGATTCATGATTAAATTATAGACCAAACTGAAGATGTTTGACAGTGACACAAGATACAAAACGCGCGTGAGCTGTCAAAACTAGTGTTGCCAAAAAGATAATAGCAAAAAAATCACTCGTTAGAATAGCTTTCAAAAAATTGTTTCTTTGAAAAAACTTACAAACGAATCTTCTGAAATACGTGTATAGGTGGTATACTCATTCTCATTCAGGCTATTCTTAAAAACACATTTTTCTTTCTTGCAAGATAACGATTTTGAAAAGATAAATAAAAATAAAATAATGGCCTCTGCATTATTAATCGAAAATACCTTTTTTTTTCGAGATATTGGCTTAAATGGCCCGTGTCTTCTTTTGTAAATTTTGTTATCTTTTGTCTCTTAAAAATCATTTATTTAAATGTTAACATGTTGTTTTCCAAGGGGACACTTTTTTTCTTATTTTGCTCTGGGGATGTGTAATCAAAAGCATACATACATATGTACGCGTATGTATGCATAACCAAAAGCATACTTTCAGGTAAAAATGAATAGCATACATACAACTACAAACACAACTACACATGTGTGTTACACATACTTACGTATTTATGCTTTTATACAAAAGTTTGTTTACTTAAGAAAAGCATGTCAATGCATGATTGTTGTTAACTAACAAAAATAAAAATACATACATTATTATTTTTATTTACACATTTTTTTTTTCTTTTATCTAAAGCTTTCTTGGAAATGACCTCAATGGTTTTGAAAAGAATCATTTTATACTTTTATACCTTAACAAATACTTAAGATTTTTAAAACTTGTAAACATGTGTTAAGAGTGAGCGCGTGTGTGCATCAATGAGTGTTTGTGATAAAGTAAACAAAAAGGAAAAAGAAAATGGTAAATGGTAAATGTTTGCGTCGGAATCTTTTCTGTGTTTTAATGTACTTATATAAGAGTTTTCAAGAAGAGCGGGTAGTAGGTGTAGAAATGGAATAAAATAAGCTACATACGAGTACATACATATGTATGTGTGAGACAGTAATGAAAATATTATTCGAATTCCATTATATACGTACGAGTATATAATATAACTCCAATCAAATGTCCGCCGCAGGTTCTTATGATGGCACGAAAATCGAGTGCTACAATTTTCAATAGCTCTACCGCATAGATCCAATGGAGTTTGAGCTATGACCTTGGTGTTATGTAGACTTAACAGCTCGACCACACAGGCAATCTGTTGTGTCTTAATACAAGCAATAACGCCGGCAGAATTACGTCATCAAATTGCTAATGTTCAACGCTGTACTTTTAGTTGGCGAACATGGAAATATCTTAAAACATAATTTAAGATATTTTGGCGAAGAAGGTTGCGCATGTTTTAATTAATTGTAATTGTTTTATTTTTTTTATTCTTTTAAAAATGAGTGCTTTAAATGCATCAATCTCCGAGCCAATCTCCATTTCTTTTTTTTATGAACTCAAAAATGTAAATTATTACATTTTTCTGTTAATAAAATCACTTTTTATAATCATTTGTACATTTGTTTATATATTGAAGCGTATGTTTGTATGTATGTTCATAAACATCAGTGATGATAAGTGAATTTTGACAGCTTATGTTCAAAGGTAATTGCTCAGCAATATCTTCTAGCAATAATTGCTGAACATGTGTTTGAACACATATTCGTGCGGTCCACACGCAAATATCTTGTGTCGGCAATCGATTTTGGCCGTTGCCACGGCAATAATTGCCAATCAGATTGCCCGTATAGACGGGTAGTTAAGGACAGTTTTCGATTACGGCGGCATGGGCATAATTTTGCAACTTTAGGAAACCCTACAAGAAAAATGTTAGTTGTTGTTGGCCAATTGATGTCATCTCTTTGAGAAATAAATACATCCTCATATCATATGAGTGTCTACAGATACACACGCCATTCTGCTGGAGCCACATTTTGTCTATATCCTCACAATTTGGACGGTTATAACTTCACCAATGTTGTTTTCAGAAATGTTGGTGCCAATGGCGAGAAATCACCGACGCAAATTTCACTCAGCCCAATAACTTTTTATGAATGTTGAAACGTGTTTTCTTAGTAACGTCCCATATACGACAAATTTGCACCCTGACTGGCATTAAGCTATTCGCTAAAGATGTGTTTGCTACCACAATTAGCCGAAAAATGCATAGAAAAGTTATATCTTTTGGATGTGTTATATCTTTTGAAATGATAGAATAATTAACCACAGATTAGACAGAAGCCTCCAAAACAACATAACGCTCACAGGCTACCAACATCTATCTACGAAGGCTGATCAAAAATAAACCGTTATTTAATTTTTTTCTTAAAGTACTTATTTATGCTAGGAACACAACTGCGACGAACGACGAATATTTGGTCGCGAATATTTGTTGCCAAAAATAAAACACATTGGTCTATATGAAAATGCATACAATCATGGTGTTGGTAAAAAATTCGTAATACTAAGCGAAAGTTGAAATATATTCATTTCTAATTGTTTCGTCAGCGAACAAAGCAGTATCAGGTGACCAGGTTTCTTACATAAAAAAATTATTTTTCATGACATAATAGTTTTTATAATTTATATTAATCCATGTAATTAAATATGCATGAAGATGTTCTCAAAATATAAAGTACCTGAGATAATTTGTTCAAAAATCCCTCTTTCGGATGGGATTTATATAGGTTTACTTTTAATATGACCACCTTAGTATTTATATTAATTTTTTTCTTTGCACGGAATGTAAACAATGTGCGTTGATATTGTGCTTCACACGACGAATTTATACAACAAATGTTCGCCGACGAATTCGTCACGATGGGCGAAGTTCGTCGTTCGTCGCAGTTGTGTTCCTAGCATTATTCACCAATAACCAATCTTGTCCCCTTCAAAGTAATCCCCCTCAGATATAATACACTTATGCCAGCGTTTTTTCCAATGCTCGAAACACTTCTGAAAGGCGCTTTTTGATATCGCCATCCTGTTTCGATTTTTCTTTTATTTCCTCAATCGTAGCAAAATGATTTTCTTTCATCGGTGTCTTCAGTTTTGGGAAGAGGAAAAAGTTAGCGGGGGCCAAGTCCGGTGAATATGGTGATTTAGGCATGATAATGGTTTTGTTTTTAGCAAAAAACTTACGCACAACCATTGTTGTCTGAGCTGGTGCGTTATCATGGTGCAAAGTTCTGCGCAAACGGCGCATAACCTCAAGGTAGTATTCATTATTCACCGTACGACCTTGTGGCCAGAATTCATGATGCACCACGCCTTTGCAGTCGAAGAGAACAGTGAGCAAAACCTCCACATTTGACCGAACTTGACGTGCTTTTTTCGATCTTGGCTCTTCTGGACACTTCCATTGGGATGATTCGTACCCCAGTAATGGCCTTTTTGAGGAAATCTGTATCGTCGTTGATGATGTTCAACAGCTCCTGAGCGATTTGGATGCGACGTTGTAAGCTAGCTTACATCCTGCTGAACTGGCTTCAGCGTTGTCAACTCGGTTCGCACCGTTTTTGGTGCTTTTTAAAATTATTTGTGCGAAGAATTCTTTAGTCGGTGCGGGGTGCGTTTTTTTTTTAATTTTCGGTGTATTTTTTTAAATTTCGGTCGCACAAAATGTAATGTAAGAAAAAAGTTTAATCAAGTGTCCAACATTTTTACGTTTCACTCTGCTTGGAAAGCGTACCATGTTATATGCACAAAGTAAGACAATCTTGTACACACTCTCGAAAGAAAACGAAACATTTCGTTTTATAAAATTTGCTGCTTTTAGAGAGTGTTTTGCTATTAAACGATCAAGCCAAGTTTGTAAAATATTGCATTAAATGCAGTCTCTGAACAGAGAAGTTCGTATTTATGATGGCTCCTGAATTCGTTACGGGTTTGGTAATTGAGAAATTACAAAATTGTTAAATAAATTATAGTTTTTCCAAAACGTTTGTATTAAATATTGTTTACAGTAAATTTCATCTTTTATTAGTTATAATTCTGGAATATTTTCGTATATATCAATAAATCCTTTTAAAGACGCCGCTTACATTGTGTTTGATAAGTTTGCTATTAATCGAATTCAAAGGCTTGTAGTACGATTTTGTAACTTTTAATGATCCGATAATCCTAAATTCTTTCGACAGTAATGGTTATATGCTCCTGAAATATTGTTTTGACCACAATAAGCAGGTATTTTGGCTTACTGATTATAGGCAGTAAAAGTAACAGCTGATTTCGGTCGACAGAATATATAATTAAATGATATAGCTTAATAAAAATTGGATAAAATATCGTTATAGTTATTGTAAAGGCGATTTTTCCCCAATTTCGGTGCGTTTTGAAATTTCAAAGTTGACAACGCTGACTGGCTTCTCATATAGCCTCAAAGAAGTGCCGCCAGTTGCTAGGGTCGAGATTAGTTGATTATTCAAATAATTTTGCAATAAAATGCGCTTTTATTTTTTAATTTCTCTTTACCATGTACTCGTACTAGCTATGCTCTAATAGCGGGCATATCCTACAATAGCCTTCACTGAGACCCGCAATTTCCGGATGCTGATTGCTCTAGTAGGCATATTTAGATCGAAGCTGTTCTCATAGATGCTTATTTTTGTAATATAAGTATATCAAGGATTTATAAAAGTTGTTGCACTATAATGCTCTCAGCGATGGGTTGTCAAACAATAATAAAAAATAACAGCACTCATGCATGATCTGCAAAAATAGGAAACAATCAGTATGTGAAGAACACGTCTTGAAATCTTGTATGAAAGTTACTAAATTTTTTGAGTGATTTCCATAGATAATTTTAATCGTCTGTGTCCTATGAACAGCAAATAAATCTCGTGATTAAATGATTACAAATTTATTTACCATTTTATTTTTTCATATTTTTTTATGTTTTGTTTTTGGAAAAGAAAAGGAATGTGTTGTGTTCAATTTGTTTTCATTAAATAAAATATACAACAGCAACAACACGAATTACATTTGAAAAGCATCAAGTTCAACAAGCAGACATGTGTTTTCAGATACAAGACTGCAGCGCTTGAGAGTGATTTGTGTTGTTTAAATAATTTTATAAAATTACACGAAACTATTATACACTCGTGTGCATACTTACATACGAGTATGTATGTATGCATTCCAATGTATACACAGAAAAAAAAACAAAGTTGGAAAGCTATTTTTACTAGAAGTACTAGATCATAAACGCACACACACATAACTGAAACTATCCCATACCAGTTGAAATTAGTTGCTAATATTTCTGCAAACATACACTGAAAAGAAAATTCAGTTCATTCGTACTCAAGTCAATCCCAAACAGTACCAACGGTACGGATTTCCTTAAATCAACGGACGGTGCGCTTGTTTCAAGTACGCGTTATTTATGGACTAAATACCTCATTTCCTACATACTTAATCCCGAATCCGAAAACTGAGATCGAACCAATCTTAAAACGCGATCGGTTTAAAGATTTTAAAACTGATTTAATCCCGAATCCACACTTGAAATAAGCTGAACAAGAGATTTAATAACACTAAAATAGTATTCTCAAAGAACAATTGAATCTATGATTATTTATTCTATATAGAGCTTACTTTGTATGTCGAAATTTCATAGGAGCTACCCTAATCATTAGTAGAGTTGGAAAACTTTGTTTTAAATGTAAATGTGCGAACGAACGAATAGCCTTGTTATCCGTGAAATTGCACTAATTTTCTGTGGATGTAATAAAATAATAAAAGACAAAAATTCTGTTTGTGCTGTCATCTAGCTCTAGGTAGCTTCAATATCATTCCGCCCTCAAATAAATGGCTTCTCCAGCCCATAAAGTGCCTTAAATAATAAGTTCCAGTTCACGGATAACGAAGTGTTCGTTCGTTCGCCCAACTACATTTAAAACAATAACAAAATTTTGAATATTGTTTTTGTTTTAAATGTAATTGTGCGAACGAACGGTGGCTAATTCTGGCATTCGTGATCGAAATTGCTTGCGAATAGAAAACAATTTCGATATCGTATAATTTTCTAATGACGTTATTCATTGCAAAACGAGTCGAGTTTTTTGCTTACTGCTGGAAAATACTCAAAAAATGTGTTTTACGACACTAGTGAAAATTGTGAACAAAAACCATATGTTTGCACAAACTCAAATTTGAAAATAGTATAATTTTTTTTTAGCAAATTAAATAATAAAAGATGGACCATAATTATTACATTTAAAAATAAGAAATTCGTTTATTTTTATTTCTTAATAAAGAAAACACTAACAAATGTAAGCTTGCGTACTATAAACGCATATTTTCACTTAAAAAAATAAAATAAAATAAAATAAAATAAAATAAAATAAAATAAAATAAAATAAAATAAAATAAAATAAAATAAAATAAAATAAAATAAAATAAAATAAAATAAAATAAAATAAAATAAAATAAAATAAAATAAAATAAAATAAAATAAAATAAAATAAAATAAAATAAAATAAAATAAAATAAAATAAAATAAAATAAAATAAAATAAAATAAAATAAAATAAAATAAATAACAAAACAACTGAAAAGGAAACACTTATAGTAAAGCTATGTACACACGGTTGTCAGATGTTACAATATTGTAAGATCTGGCAACATGCTGACAATGTAGTGACAATGAAAAATTGTCCCTCAGAAGTAAATTGTGTGTTCAGACGATCGTAAGAAAATCTTAGAATTTCATTGTCAGACTATGGTCTGACAAATAATTCATCTGACAAAAAAAATTGTCAGTTCACACGGTTGTCAGATTGTTAGATGAAAAAAATTGCCAGACATGTTGTAAGGCATTGCCACTTATGTATATCAACAGCCATCTGTTTGGCAGTGTTGCCCATCAAACTTTTTTCTGACAATGACGACATTGTCAGGTGCATTAATTTTATACATCTGACAATTAAAACTGAGCTTACAATACCAGCCAATTATCTGGCAATGCCGACGAAGAGTGTTCTCACGATTGTCAGATGCCTGACAACATTGTCGTCTTACAATTGGTTGACAATGGTTTTTCTGACAATGTTGTAAGTTAAAAATTGGCAGTGCACGCGATTGTAATACATTTTCAGACAATTTTACTGGCAATATTGTAAGATCTGACAACCGTGTACGTAGCTTAATAAACGAAAAACTATAAATTTCTCATCGCAGATATTTTGTTAGTTGTTATTTTTAGAAGCTTTTCTTACATAGTTTTTTTTTTTCTTCTACCTCATCATCAGTTACTATTAAGGAATCGATGTTGTCATCATATGAAAGAAGAAAAGACTTATTTGTATCCTGTGTATCGTAGGTACGCTAAAACATATTTCAGAATCATTGGGTTGTGTCATGTCCCGCACTTCTGATGGCAAAAGCGAGCCAAAAGTTGTATCGTTTTTCTACTCCTCAACAATAACTTCAAGGCCTGCGGCAGCATCTCCGCTGGTTTTTTAAGTGAAGATTATTTATTGAAAGGAATTTTTTACCTTATATATTTCTTTTGGTCAGCATACGCCTGTGTATTTACAAATACAAATCAAATAACTATCTTACGTTGCGTCACATATTTGAGTCCTTTGTAGGTAGACGCATTTAATTTTAATATTTAAAATATCATATTTGTTACTGTTGACCTCAAATAAAAAATAAAAAAATTACACTCATAATTTTGAGTAAAAAAAAAGTAATAATAATTTACATTTTCTTTTCCATTTACTGTTAGCTGCGATTGCGAATGGTGTTTTGCTTATGAGTTAAAATTCGCACGGTTGCATTCGACCGATTACTCGCTATAGAATGCCACATTAGTAATTGCCAAGGCGAATTTCTACAGGTGAATGCAAGCGGAAAGGCGAATTCAGTACTATGTATTTTGTTATTGCAAAACATATCGTGAATGTCAAAATCTAAATTCGCCTAAGATTGTTCAGCTGGGAAAAAATTTTATAGGTATAAACGTGAATATAAACTTTTATAATTGTTTGTAATTAAAATCACAGATTATATTAGTTTTTCAATTTTAAATTCACACAAATTTCTTGAATTTGCACTAAATCATACAAAAGAATCTTTAGATTAAAATGGCGCGATAAAGTTTGTAAACAAAAGAAAATAAATTTCACAGTCTCATTGGAAAAAACGCGAGAAGCAAAAAATAATCACCTGTGCTGTTAAGTTCACCTAGTAATGAATTCGCCGTGGAAATTACGATACCTTTTACTAGATATCGAATAACAGAATCCCAAAAGTGAACAAAGTCGCATGTTCCTGTAACAATTCGAACGTAAGCGAAGAAGAGAATTAGCCGACAGCCTTGTTATCGGTGAAATGGCACTAATTTTCTGTGCATGTAATACACTACACAAAAAGCAACTATCAGCTGCTTTTGCCAAGTCAAATGAATAAATTTGAATAACAAAAATATTTAGCAAATTATTGTTCTAATTTAAATGATTCTGTTTAATTTCTTCTTGATTTTCTTTTATATCAGTTTCTTGAGCAAAAGTTGACAACACAGTGCATTTGAAATTCCATTTTTTTCTTGTGCAATTTTTCACATTGACAAAACAGATTATTTATGAAAAAAGATTAATGCCGAAAAAAAAGGATTTTGATATCCTTACCAACAGTTTGTAGTTGTAGTTGCAGTTCACACCCAACAAGAACATGCAACTCAAAATGCAACCATGTTTGCAACTCTGTTTATGTTCTTATATGAGTATACTATTTGTATTATATCCTGTTACATTTTTTTACACTTATTTTTTTTATTTTATTTTTTAACTGTATTTTTACAGTTGTTAGAATAACACTCTAAAATATCACATACATACATACTCGTACATACATTTTTACTTGCTTACTTTCTCAAGCAGTGCCAAATTGAGTATAAGAATTACACCCAAAGGGAAGCGGATGTAAGCAAGAAAAAGTATAAATTTGTATATAAATAAATGCTGACCAAAGAAAAGTAACTAAAAAAAAGAAATAAAATAACAAGCATGCTTGGACATGTTTAGTTTACTAAATAAATACACAGGTGTTGCTCTGTGGGGTTGATTTGTGGTTTGTTAAGAAAAAAAAAAGAAATAAATCGGTTTTTGTTTTTGAAAACTAAACTATTCTAGCTTTTTTTTAACAAAATTAAAAATAAAAAATAACACTTTTTGTTAGCTTAAAACCAAATATACTCGTATGCACACACAGAGTTCAACCTAAAATTTAGGTGAATTTAAATCTCATATAAGTTCTAGTAAAACAGCTCGTTTTCGTAAGTTTTCTTCTGGATTTACTCATGTTTAATCAGAAGTTAAAAATGGTTTTAATTTGTTTTTTACTTCTTTACACTGCGCTTCATCAGCTTAACGATCTTCTTTACACTTTCTTTTAATGTTAAATGGTACCTAATCTATTTGTGTTATGGACATACAATTTTTATCTATTTGACTATAAATTCTTCTTAAAATAAAACAATAATGGCTGGTATAACGCTAAAGTTAATATTTTATTTTTAATTTTTAGAAAAAGTATATTTAAAAATGTAAGCAAGAACTGGTCATCAGAATAGCGCCAATTGCGATAATTTCAATATTGTTAAGAATATGTTTGTCACATCTAACCCAGTGTGCAGCTGTTGATCTGCTTGTTACAAATGCACAACACACACATTCACCCAAACAAGATAAAACTAAAGACATAATAATACACAAACAAACAAACATACATGATTTAAAGTACGTGAAATTCCAAGTAAAGGCAGAATTAAGGGCTCATTAGTTTTTACTTTCCGTTGCCGTTCAGTGACGTTCATTTCCGTAGCAAATATTTTACAATTACTTTTTCCGTGAAAATATTCAGCTGTTTTTACAGTAGAGCATAAATAAAAGAAAAACATTGGGATGAAGAATAAAATATGTACATATATATTATCTTGTGTGAAAAACAAACAAAAAACGAAAAAATAATTTAGAAATGGGGATCGAATAGCCCATTTCTTTCTCACAATCTTTATAATTTATGACACTTCTTATAGAAAATATATTTTTTTCCTCGCTAAAATAATATTCTTTTGGTCATCCATAGTTGCTTAATTATTAAAAATGTATTAACTTTTAAAACTCTTTAGTTGAAACAAATTTTTTTAGCTTTCGACAAAAAAATTATATAATGGGTGATTTTATAAGAACTATCGGAAATTTAAAAAAAAAACACACATAAAATTCAGAAAAATGCATAAAATATTTATTTGGATCGATAGTTGGGTCGATATAATTTAATGTTTGAAGATTATTTCATGCAAATGTTGGCCGCGGCTGCGCCTCAAACGGTCCATCCGCTTAGTCCAATTTTGGCATACTCTTTCCAACATTTCGGCCGGTATCTCACGAATAATGTTGACAATGTTGGCTTCCAGTGCGTCAATCGAAGCGGGCTTGTCGCTATAGACATTAGCCTTAACATAGCCCCACAAAAAATAGTCTAGAGGCGTTAAATCGCACGATCTGGGCGGCCAATTGACTGGTCCCAAGCGTGAAATAAACTGTTCACCGAACTCGCCTCTCAATTGGTCCATTGTTTCGCGTGCTGTGTGGCATGTGGCACCGTCTTGTTGAAACCACATGTCATGCAAGTCAAGCTCTTCCATTTTGGGCAAAAAAAGTTTGTTATCATCGCACGGTAGCGCTCACCATTCACAGTAACGTTGTGATTCGCATCATCTTTGAGGAAATACGGCCCAATGATGCCGCCAGCCCATAATCCGCGCCAAACGGTTGTTTTTTGTGGATGCATTGGTAGCTCTTGCAATGCTTCTGGCTGCTCTTCACTCCAAATACGGCAGTTTTGCTTGTTAACGTATCCATTCAACCAGAAATGAGCCTCGTCGCTGAACACAATTCTTCGATAAAAAAGTGGATCTTCATCTAACTTTTCAAGAGCCCATTCACCAAAAATTTGGCGTTGTGGTAGGTCGTTTGGCTGCAATTCTTGCACCAGCTGTATCTTATAAGGCTTCACACACAAATGCTTCCGTAAAATTTTCCACGTAGTGGAATAACAGAGGCCCAATTGCTGCGAACGGCGCCGAATCGATAATTCACGGTCATCACCAACACTGGCCGATACGGCTGCGATATTTTCTTCAGTTCGCACTCTACGTAAGCGTGTTGGTGGTTTAATGTCCAACAATGTAAATTTGGTGCGAAATTTTTTTACAATAGCCCGAATAGAAGCCTCAGTAGGTCGATTAAACTGACCATAAAATGGAAGAAGCGCGCGATGAACTTTCTTAACAGAGCACGCATTTTGGTAATAATAATTTGTAATTCAATAATTTGCAAGCGTTGTTCGTTTGTAAGACGATGCATGATTAAATTATAGACCAAACTGAAGATTATAGACCAAACACAAGATACAAAACGTGCGTGAGAAGTCAAAACTAGTGTTGCCAAAAAGATAATAGCAAAAAAATCACTCGTTACATTTGAATAAAAAATTAATGTTTCCATACCTGAAAAAAGTAACACATACACATATCTGGCCGTCACTTATCGTTGAATTCTATTTTCGACAGATTAGTCCGTAACAGAACAGAACGTAAAAGTGAAAACAAACCATGTACATATAGTTTATATTGAACAGAAACAAAACAGCTGATTCAGAACGGAAAAGAACGTACAAACTAATTCTGCCTTAATTCTGCCTTTAGTTTGTACGTTCTTTTCTGTTTTGAACCAGCTGTTTTGTTTCTGTTCAATTGAAACTATATGTGCATGATTTGTTTTTACTTTTTCCTTCTGTTCCTTTGCGGACTAATCTGTTGAATAGAATTCAACGTTAAGTGACACCCAGATATGTGTATGTGTTATTTTTTTCTGGTATGGAAAATGAATTTTTTATTCAAATGTATATAATATTTTTGTCGAAAGCTAAAAAAATTTGTTTCAACTAAAGATTTTTAAAAGTTAATACATTTTTAATAATTAAGCAACTATGGATGACCAAAAGAATATTATTTTAGCGAGGAAAAAAATATATTTTGTATAAGAAGTGTCATAAACCATACAGACATTTGTCTGAACATCTCAGAATTTGTATTTTCTTTTTAACTTTATTTTATTTATTGAATCTACATAAAAAATGTAATGACAATAAGTATTCAAATCTTAATACTAAAAAAAATTGTGATTAAAGTCCTGCCAGTGCTGGACAAAAATTTATTTTTATGCGAATATTATTTCAGAATTCAGTCATCTGTTTAGAGCTCTAATGGTAGCCAAAGTATCCCTCCTTCTCAGACGGGTATGACCACCAAAGTTAAGAATATTAACTGCAAGAGGATTTAAATGGAATTCAAGTTTGTTAATATATCTTGTCGCGTACTTCACAAATTCAGATTTCACAAAAGGTACGTTCAGATCTGCATGGATTCGTGAGTTTTTAACGTACCATGGAGCGTCTGTAATTGTACGGAGAATTCTATTTTGACTTCTTTGAATTTTTTCAATGTTGAATGCCGAGGTTGTGCCCCATAATTGAATCCCATAGCACCATATTGGCTTTAGAAACGAGTTGTACAGCAAAAGTTTACAATCAAGCTTCAAGGTCGAATTTCTGTCCATTAGCCAGTTAATTTGCACTGCTTTCAATTTCATTTGCGTTACTTTTGCCTCGATGTGCGTCTTCCATGTTAAGGCCTAACTATAATGTGCATAGATTGGCTTAAGCTTTTGCCAAAATTAAACGAAAAGTCTGTCAAATGCATATGTGAATAAAAAACGACTTTTAGTTGGCCATAATGTACTTATATGAACTTAATGATTTTAAACCCATTGTTGCACAACTGCGTAGTACTTGTGTAATTACAAAGTAGATTATATAAAAAAGTACTAAAAATGACAACAAAGTATTTGTATGCAATAATTTCCAAACAAAAGTAAAAACAATTTTGCGGTAATTTGTGTAATTAAAAATTGAAAAAACCTAAAATACATTTCTATTAAATTATATACAATATTATTTGTTTAAATTTTTCGTTATTTTAATAATTTTTGTAAACACACACACAAACTCCTGAAAAAAATGATTCCGCACAGAAAGTGCGTTCGGTTTCGTACTTTGCTTAAGCAACTGACATTAGACGAAACTTAACGAAAAGTTTCATTAAGCACATTATAGTTGTACACATTTGATTATACGTATTCGCACAGTTGCTTAAGCTGGCTTAAAATAGTTTATGCACATTATAGTTAGGCCTTTAGTCTACAGTCAAGAGGAATATCGAGGTATTTGACTTCACTGTGTTGAGGTATTACTTTATTTTTAATAGTAATGGGTGAGCATGTTCCTAGACGCAGTGCGAATGTAACATGGGCACACTCTTATTCATTAACCTTGATTTTCCAAAGCTTGGGCCTTTTCTCTAGTTTGTCGATATGTTCCTGTAGATTTATTGATGCTTGCTGGTGGTTACTATCTATTCTAAGGAATACAGTATTTGTATGACCAGCAAACATTCTATAATTTTTTTCCCAGCATAAAGATGTTTTGGTTACATAAATATTGATCACCTGTTTCTTTTTTACGAAAAAAAAGTAAACAAGATACATATAGCTTATATACCGGCATGTTCTAGAAAAGTAGTGGAATTAAAATAAAAAATGATTTGAAAAGGTAACTTTTCATTTTTGTTGTTCTGAAAAAGTAGTAGTTTGGGTGTTTTATTCTTTCGTTCGAACTGAACTTCGAAAATAAAACTTGGATAAATGTTCAAATAACTAGTACTGACACGAACCACGTTTTCAGTTTTATTTGTCTTTTTATATCAACTACTACTGAAAAGAACCATATTTTCATTTTTATTTTATTTTTCTGCGATATGCCTTTTGCCCAAAAAACGACGTGCAAAATTTCTGATCTAATGCTTGTTATTTTACAAGAGTAAAATTTAGTTAGGTTTATCAAATTCTCTGTCAACAACGATGACCGAAATTTTCAAGTGCAATTTCATGCAAAAATGTGGAATATCCTGTGGATGTAAATTCAAGACATGAAAATGATGACGATGATTCACATGCGTTAGTGATTCCGTAACCGCTGTAATATGAGATGATATCGCCAATCGACTTTAGTTAATAAAAAAAATTACAAATAGTTTTTTATATATTTTCCTTATTTTGCCTATAAATATATGTACAATTGTATCTCAAATAATCATCTAACCATCTTATTTCATTGGGATTCTAATTATACTCAGTTTTTCTGTAAAAGTTTTCATTTTCGCAATGAAATTAAAAATCGTTTTCAAACTACTACTTTTTGTGTAAAAGTGGTTTCAAGAACCAGACAGTTCACTACAAATTAATATTCGAAAACAAAGCACAAATGAAAAGTAAAGAGTAGAATGTAGAACACCGAAGCTTGAAATTGAAGTGATTTCAAACTGTTTTCACTTCAAAGTAGAATCAAGAACATACCCGATAGTGGCAATACTAGGTTTGAGAAAATGTTTACGAATACGTGTATAACGTAACTGAACACGAACAATGAGAAGCGCGTTACACAGACCCAATTTCTTCCATAGTCATAAACGTGTCGCTGGTTTTCGCTTTATTTAAAACGCGTTCTATGAACAGGCTGCAAGACTTTTTTTTTTGAAAAGTGCAGATATTTCCACACTACTCTCTGGCAACACTGGACACTAGCATCTCTTCTCAAATTACGCAAAAAATATGGCATTAAAAATTTGTAATATTGGTTAAAGACTTGTTATCTACTCGTATATTGTTCCAATTAAATTTTTAACTTTGTTGAATAAAAATTTTAATTAATCTTATACATTTTTCTTTGTATAACTTCTCATTGCTTTTATGTATACGAGTACCAAAAAAAAAACTTGACTTGTGTGATATTTTCACAAAACAAGCCAGGGACTTGTAAAGAAATTTTACATAAAGAGCACCCAACTCTTTGACTGATTTCTATATACCTAGTCGTACACAAATATTTCTAACAAGTAGTTTGCTTGTGCTGTGGAAACATCACATTAATTTTTACATTTTTATTCAACTTGAAATAACTTAAGTAATTAAAGCTTAGAATTGAAAGGAATAAAAAAAGTGAAAGCTATCTGAAAATTTCAACACTAATTTCATTCTCATTTAAAGTTAAATAAATATTTTTTTTTTTATAAATGTCTTAAGAAAAAGTTTGTACATAAACTCAACAACTGAAATACCAACCAAACGGGTGGTTCAAAAAGAAATGTTAACCTGAAAATGCTGTCCAAACTTGGTTTGGAACTTAAAATGTGCATATGCAGAACTAATGAAGTAAAATATTTAAACCAAGTGTGCCCAGCCATATGCGCTTGATACTCAATTGTTTTTGTAAATGCGCTTAGCTATAGGGCTGTGCTCACAGTTGCCATATTTGACGATTTATCGTCATTTTGACGATTTTGGATGCTGAAAATAGCATATTGACGATTTGACGATTTAAGGTCTGTTTTTGACGATTTTTTTAGACCAACTATCTCCAAGTAATCGAGCGATGTCCGTCTGTCCGCCGTTGACATACCGTTTCTGAGAAAACCATTAGCCTTATAAACTTTTTAATACATTTCGATGAGAATCCAATCATTTTGGAATGTGACAGTAGGTGAGAACTTGTTAAAGATTTTCTTTAATATTAATGATATTTATTTTAGAGCATACTCGTACGTATAATATATTACATAAGTGTTTAGAAGAACATATGTCCAAAAAAATTATGTATTAAGAATTGTAAACATATTTTCTTATAAAAAAGTGTGATTGCATTCTAATGAGTTTTCAATTTGAAGATAAATTCAAAGCCTTAAGTATTTTTCCTGATATAATCAAAGAATTTTGTAATTTCGACGTACAATGCGAAATACAGAAAATTTAATAGTTCAGGCAACTAACACTATTGAACTTAAAGTATTTATTTTATGATACAAATAATGGGTGATTTTATAAGAACTATCGGAAATTTAAAAAAAAAACACATAAAATTCAGAAAAATGCATGAAATATTTATTTGGATCGATATAATTTAATGTTTGAAGATTATTTCATGCAAATGTTGGCCAATTTTGGCATACTCTTTCCAACATTTCGGCCGGTATCTCACGAATAATGTTGGCTTCCAGTGCGTCAATCGAAGCGGGCTTGTCGCTATAGACATTAGCCTTAACATAGCCCCACAAAAAATAGTCTAGAGGCGTTAAATCGCACTGGTCCCAAGCGTGAAATAAACTGTTCACCGAACTCGCCTCTCAATTGGTCCATTGTTTCGCGTGCTGTGTGGCATGTGGCACCGTCTTGTTGAAACCACATGTCATGCAAGTCAAGCTCTTCCATTTTGGGCAAAAAAAAGTTTGTTATCATCGCACGGTAGCGCTCACCATTCACAGTAACGTTGTGATTCGCATCATCTTTGAAGAAATACGGCCCAATGATGCCGCCAGCCCATAATCCGCACCAAACGGTTGTTTTTTGTGGATACATTGGTAGCTCTTGCAATGCTTCTGGCTGCTCTTCACTCCAAATACGGCAGTTTTGCTTGTTCACGTATCCATTCAACCAGAAATGAGCCTCGTCGCTGAACACAATTCTTCGATAAAAAAGTGGATCTTCATCTAACTTTTCAAGAGCCCATTCACCAAAAATTTGGCTTTGTGGTAGGTCGTTTGGCTTCAATTCTTGCACCAGCTGTATCTTATAAGGCTTCACACCCAAATCCTTCCGCAAAATTTTCCACGTAGTGGAGTAACAGAGGCCCAATTGCTGCGAACGGCGCCGAATCGATAATTCACGGTCATCACCAACACTGGCCGATACGGCTGCGATATTTTCTTCAGTTCGCACTCTACGTAAGCGTGTTGGTGGTTTAATGTCCAACAATGTAAATTTGGTGCGAAATTTTTTTACAATAGCCCGAATAGAAGCCTCAGTAGGTCGATTAAACTGACCATAAAATGGAAGAAGCGCGCGATGAACTTTCTTAACAGAGCACGCATTTTGGTAATAAAATTCAATAATTTGCAAGCGTTGTTCGTTTGTAAGACGATTCATGATTAAATTATAGACCAAACTGAAGATGTTTGACAGTGACACAAGATACAAAACGTGCGTGAGCTGCCAAAACTAGTGTTGTCAAAAAGATAATAGCAAAAAAATCACTCGTTATATAGATTTTTGGCTAAATAATCAAACATTATTTTTCACTAATCTTTTCTACAATGATCAAGCTTGTAGTAAGAATATTAACCATGTCTCATTATCCGGAAAGAGTTTTCAATAACCAAGTACAAGAAACTTAATAAAACCAAAGTGAGATATGATTTGGAGAATCCCTTTTAAGAAGAAATATTATTCTAAAAACTACTTAAAATTTTGTAACAGTAATTGTATAATAAATATTTTGCTTGAAAACAAATAATTTTACATGCTGACGATTTTTTGACGATTTCAAATATTTATAAATATATATAACGATTTTGACGATTTTTTTCGACGAATTTGACGATTTTAGCCCCGATTTATCTGGCAACTATGGCTGTGCTCTTTAATACATAAATACTGCGCTCAGCATTAGCTATGAAAAATACACAAACAAACAACTTTGTCTTCTATATATTTTTTCGTTCGTCAGAGCACACACGCAAAAGCAAAGCAACAACACTTTCGCATGATTTGTTGGTAAACATTGAAGACTGCGATTATCAGTGTGAACCAAGGCGAATTTATACAGGTGAATGCAATCGGAAAGGCGAACTCAGTACTATGTATTTTGTTATTGTAAAACATATCGTGAATGTCAAAATCTAAATTCGCCTAAGATTGCTCAGCAGAGAAAAAACTTTATATAAACGTTAAATATAAGCTTTTATAATTGTTTGTAATTAAAATCACAGATTATATTAGTTTTTCACTTTTAAATTCACACAAATTTCTCGAAATTGCACTAAATCATGCAAAAAAAACTTCAGATTAAAATGGCGCATAAACAAAAGAAACAAAATTTGACAGTCTCATTGGAAAAAACGCGAGAAGCAAAAAATAATCACCTGTGCTGTTAAGTTCACCTGGTAATGAATTCGCCTTGTGTTATTGTGAAACATATCGTGAATGTCAACATCTAAATTCGCCTAAGATTGTTCAGCTGGGAAAAAATTTTATATAAACGTTAAATATAAACTTTTATAATTGTCTGTTATTAAAATCACAGATTATATTAGTTTTTCACTTCTAAATTCACACAAATTTCTTGAAATTGCACTAAATCATACAAAAAAATCTTCAGATTAAAATGGCGCGAAAAAGTTTGTAAACAAGAGGAAAAAAATTTGACAGTCTCATTGAAAAAAACGCGAGAAGCAAAAAATAATCACCTGTGCTGTTAAGTTCACCTTGTAATGAATTCACCTTGGTGTGAACTTTGTTTTTGTAAATGTTTTGCTTTTTACAGCAAAAAATATTAAATAAAAATAGTGTTTCCTTAAATGTATTGGTGTTTACTCTTCCACATAGAATTTGTGGGCACCACTGATTTAAACTATGCATATGCACAATTGAGAACAATTTGAGATTAAAAATAAAATTGGGACTTATACATTTTATATTAATTATTTATATTAATAGATTTAAATTGTAACGAATTTTTTTTGTAGGAATTTGGTACCACAGAATTTTTAATACCGTCAGATCTTAATTGTCAATTTTTATTTGTTCTGCAAAGCAGCAGAAAATGTAGCTTTTAAAGTTTCTTTAAAGTAAACATAATGAATTTTTGTCACTTGCATTCTAACTCTTTACTCAATCATTTCATTTTTATTGTACATCAGTGGGCTACCTCTGGACCACATGCTCTTATGGAAATTAATAACCAGCTTGAAATTAATAAACCAAGAGTTTAAGTAAAATTTGTAAGTGGAGTTGTTTCGTACGAAATCGCTAAATTCGGTGAGTTCTACGTGCGTGCTATTTACGTTCCCCATTTTACTTCTTATCTAATTAATTATAATTACTTCCCACCGAGTGGTTATAATTAATTCCGCTCCTCTAGATTGGTCCCTAGTCCACTCAGAATTTGCCGACCCGCTAACCAATCAGAAGAGAGCAGTTTATAATAAAGTTACCCAACTTTATTCAAATGCACAACAGCGTTTACAACAATGCAAATTTCCGACCGATGTCGGGGAAAAAATGTTTTTTCCTTGTAGTCCCCATTCCAAAAAGGTGATATTTCATGGACAAATCGCTTTAGGTTATATATCGGGTGTATAAGGACTGGTATCGGATATTTTCATTTTCTCTCTTTATTACCGGGACTGTTTTTAAGCAAAAAAAGTTGTTTCATGGAAAACCCGGTTTGGGCTATATCTCGGGTATATATGGACCGCCATTGGAAATTTTTTGGCTTGTAAGCGCCTTGCAGTAACTCTATAGACTCACTGGAGCATCGACGCAGTGTAGGGTGTATGTTACTCTGTTCTATCGTTACTACAATGGACTTTGCTTTGACGAGATAAGAGATCTTGTTCCTGAAACTCGCACATTTTTACGTAGCACGCGTTTATTGTCCAGAGCTCGTCTATTTGTGATCGATAGACCGGGAAATAATACTACGCAATACAGAAAGAATTCCTTTTTCAGCCGCACGCTTCGCCTGTGCAATAACTTGCCTGCAGACGAGTTTCCTGTCTGTTATAACGTTGGAAGGTTCAAGTCATCTCCTGAGTACTGGTCCATAATAAAAAAAATAGCTTTTTTGTTTAAGAAAGTTTTGTCCGCTTTTGTGTCTCTTTAAGCAAAAATAAGAATTTCCAACGAAAAACAAATCACGACACCCATTTGCAAACAATCCTGTTCTAACCATTTGAAAAAGAAATTTGAAAATCGTTTGATTAATGCCAAGTTATGCTAGAACAAGCATAAAAAAGTTGCGAAGTCGCTCAATAAAAGAGCAAAGTTGTTTATTTTTATTAACAGCAAAATGCATGACGAACTGAAAACAATGCTGAATAACTTCAACTATCATCGTATCCTTTATGCCAGGACTATTTAGAATTATAATGAAATGCACAACAGCAAATTTATACAAAATGATTGTACGAAATGTTGTAATTCATGCAACTCACACTCTGAAGTGGATGTTTCATGTTCTCGAGTATTCAGAACCAGCAGCAGCAGCAACTTCATTCGTGTACGTATACTCTAGTATTTGTATCCTTTTTTTGCTTTTTTTTTTTTTTTTTTTGTTGCAAATCATTAGAGAAATGATGAAAAAAAGGAAACGAAGCTTCGTTTTCGCTTAGTTCTGTACGTGAGTGTACATTATTGTTAACTTTATTTTCTACTTTTCGGTTAAGGACATTCAGGTGGCAGAGAAATAGGATTATTTTGCCAACAAGCTGCGGAAGAGCTTTCAGAAAAAGGTTCTTCTGTTGAAAAGTTTATTTGTGAACTTTACTTTTCAACAAGTTACAAGTATTTGAAATTAAGACACAAAGTCAAAGTTAGAAATATAATTCCTATTTAATTTAAAAACGAAGTAAACTTTCTAAATTTAAGAAGATTTATTGGTAAGATTTATTTTTGGAGATTGATAAAAACACATGAACCTCCTTAATTTCACAGCGTTTAGTTATTTTCCGTTTTCTCACATTCGGGTGTTTATTCTTATATATTTTATTTTGGATAAACGCCAAACATTGAAATAAAAATGCTCTTTAAATATTATTAAGCAAATACGAGGGCGGATTGATATTGAAGCTACGTAAGTAGGAAAAAAAAGTTTTTTTCCAAAAACCATGTACCCCTCAACATACGAGGGCGGTTCGGAAACCTCTTAGCCTATCAATGAAAGAGAATAGTTAGTTTTTCAAAAATATTTTTATTTTTCAATATAATCTCCTGAAACTTCAATGCACTTAGTCCAACGCTTTTCTAGCAATTCTTACCTTTGATTAAAATAGTTTTCCTCAAGGTCTACAAAATAGTGGTTTACAACTGTAATTGCATCTTGATACGAAGTAAAACATTTGCCAGCAAGGATTTTTTTTTTAGATTTGGGAACAGGTAAAAGTCACTGGGAGCTAAATCAGGAGAATAAGGTGGGTGGTCACGCAACTCGTACTTTAGTTCGTGGATTTTAGCCATTGTTAAAACACTCTTGTGCACTGGTGCGTTGTCTTGATGAAAAATTTTTTTTTGTGTTGTAAACCAGAACGTTTTTCTCGAATTTGTACAATTAATTGGTCCAGCAGGTTGCAATAGTACTCTGAATTTATTGTTTTACCCTTTTGCAGATAGTCAATCAATAAAATACCTTTGAAGTCTCAAAAACCTGTTGAAATAACCTTACCAGCCGATTGAATTGTTTTTGCCTTCTCTAGGGCACTTCCTCCAGCTTCAGTCCATTGCTTGGTTGGTTCTTTTGTCTCAGGAGTATAGTGGTGGATCCATGTCTCATCAACAGTTGTGAAACGACGCTTAAAATCCATTTTATTTCGCTTACAACGATCCAAACAAGCTTGAGAAATGTTCATTCTTATGCGTTTTTGGTGGACTGTAGAAATGCGGCACCCGTTTTACAGAAAGCTTTTTCATCTGTAGTTTATCATGCAAAATTAAATGGACTTGATCATCTGAGATGCCCATGATATTAGTTATTTCACGCTCTTTTTTTGTCGATCATTTAATACCGTATCATACACTTTGGCTACAATTTCTGTTGTTGTTGCTGTTTTTGGATGTCCACTACGCCGTTCATCTTCAATGCTTGTACACCCACGTTTAAATTCAGCAACACAATTTTTTACTGTTGCATATGAAGTAGCACGTTCACCTAACACATTCACCATATCATTATGAATTTCTTGTCCCGATAAACCTTCTTTATGTAAATGACACCACTCATTTCTAATTTTTCCATTGTAAAAAAATCGCGGATGCGTCTTTTGTGAACACCTGTTTCTATAAGAAGGAGTTACCACATCGAAACAAAATGTGTTCAGAACAGAGATGGAAATTTCAAAAACACTTAATTTTTTTCTGTTTATACTACGCTTTTTGTGCTAGGCTAAGAAGTCATACGAGTAGTCTCCTTTTAGCTCAATGCACTTTGTAAGACGATATTCCAACTTTTTTATACCATCTGAATAATACAATTTTGGAATCCCCTCAAAATACGTGACTGTTGTCAGATCTGTCATTATTGTCAGACAAATTTGCAGAAGATTTCTAACAATCGTGTGAAATCATTTTAGACAAAATTATTGCCAGATAACTGAGAATCGTGTAAACGATTTTCCTTGCCGTTGTCAGATCATTGTCAGATCTGTCATTATTGTCATAAAAATTTGCAGAAGATTTCTAACAATCGTGTGAAATCATTGCCGGTATATTGTTAGACAAAATTATTACCAGATACCTGACAATCGTGCAAACTATTTTTCTTGCCGTTGTCAGAGCATTGTCAGACGTTGTTAGCTTATTTCATACTGTCAGGTGAGTGAATTTTTTAACATCTGACACTGGCATCATTTTCAGACAAAAACAAAACAAAATTTTAGCGCGAAACAAAAAAATAAGTTGTAAATCTGAAAAGGTGTGTTCCACGTGAATAACGAAACAGTCCGAACTAGTCCAAAGTAGTCCAAAAGTGTTCCACGTAACAATTTTCGTGCAATTTTGAGAGAAAATGAGAGAGTATTTTTTTTCATTTCCTGTACAAATTAGCCCAAACTTTTTCTTTGGGTAAGTTCGGTCTAGAATTGAGTAATCAGCTGTTTTATGTTTACATACATATGAAACTGAAAATGTAATTAGAAAATTTGCAAATTGGAAAAAAGTTTTTGTTTAAAAATAAGTTAAAAGCAAAATGGAAGGTAGCCCAAACTAAAAATAATATGGCGAAGTTTTAAACAGAACATTCAATTGTTATTTGGCAATTAATTTTATAAATATGATTATAAAAATCTATTCAAAATTTTACATTGCCAAATATTTCTTATTTTTGCAGCTAAAGATCGTTTTTTACATATCGATAACAATTTGTTATCATCGTTGTTATCGAAATATTGAAAATAAATACTGTTGAAGAAATAAAAAACGATCTTTAGCTGCAAAAATAAGAAATATTTACTTAAACAAGATCAAATAATTAAATATCAAATATTTTACATTGCTTTTAATTTTACAGCTGTTGCCAATAATGCAAATCTTTTTTTTTTTTGTATGATGTTATATGTTATAAGCGTCTAAAATCACTATAATCTAACAAGTAAGCAGCACTACTAACGCAAGATGTATAATTGTGGTTTTTTGCGTTCCAGCAGTTTTGGGTAAAATTTGCTTATTTAGAGAGTAATTTGCTTTTTTCTCTCATTAGTCCGAACTAGTTCGAGATCCCGTGGAACATACCTAAAATATACGGCCATGTCACAGAATTCACTTCCGTTCGGAAATGGAATTGAATCGGCTTTTTTATTCTCAAAAAACGAAAATCTAAAATTTATTTCGGAATGAAATCTATGCTATAAGACTAGTCTAGTCTTATTCTTGCAATTAAAAATGATTTCATTGCGAAAATTTTTCAGTTCTTTGTTTTTTGAAGAAGTAAAAAAATATTAAACTTTGTGACGTGGCTGATTATTTTAAAAATACAAGTATGGATTACTCGTATGATTGCGATTTGTCTATAGATTAGAGCTGTGCCGGGTCATTCATTTTACTGATCCGTTCATTCATTTCGTTCAATCGGTCACTTTGAACCAATGGCACGCTGCCAACATTAAAAATTTCCGATCAATTATCAACACAGCACTGGAAAATTAACAAAACAAGATAGCAAAATAAAAAATGATAAAGTGATAAAAAAAAATTATTGTTTTAAAAACAAGAAATAATTTTAAATAAAAACCATTTTGGTGTGAAATTTTGATTAGTTTAATAATCGATTTTTGTTTTATACATTTGTACAACGGGTTATAGTTCAGGTTTTTTCTTTTTTAAGTTTTTTTTCCTTAAGAAAGATTTTTTAAAATACAAATCTGCTGTGATCAATAATTTTGATTGAAGAAGACAAGAAAAATAATAATCAAATCTTTAGCTGGGGGACAACTAGCTGTTTCGTAGTCGCTACACTACTCATCAGCACCCACTGGGATTTGAACTCGAGACATGACGTATCATGATCTACTGCTTTAACCACTAAGCCACCGAGCATTTAATTATTTTCTATCTATATTCATCTCATATTGAATCACATATGCATTTTGTCAATTGCCCACATTGCTTGTACAGCGTTTGCTGTCTCTAAACTAGCGGTATTTATTTTTTATTTATTAACATACATACATATTTTTGTATTTTAATACTCTCCGTACCCAGAGATGTAAATATAAATTTATTGAATTTTTGATGAACTTTTTATAATTTTTTAAATTAAATTTATGGTTTGTACATTTGTACAACGGGTTATAGTTCAGGTTTTTTCTTTCTTAAGTTTTTTTTCCTTAAGAAAGATTTAAAAAAAAAAAAAAAAAAAAAAAAAAAAAAAAAAAATTTAATTTAAAAAATTATAAAAAGTTCATCAAAAATTCAATAGATTTTTGTTTTATTTTAGATAATTTAAAATGATACAAAGAAAAAACAACCCCTACTTTAGTTAAACTACACAACAAAAACAAACATGAACATGACACAAAAAGAACGAAAGATATTTGGACGAAAGCTACCCAAATTGAACGGCTCACTATTGAACGATAAGTGGTCAGTTTAATGACCGGCTCACTACGTTCAACGAGATGATCCGTTCAATTTAACCCGTTCGTTCATGAACGACACAGCTCTACTATAGATGTTTGATAGCTTGTTCCAGCCTATAAAAGTTCCATCGCGAAGAAACTCTCCAGTTAGCTTTTGTTTTATTATACTCGTAATTTAAACTTGCGCAACTCTGAAAAAATACCCTGTTTTATAAAAGAATACAAAACATATTTATTTCTAAATTAAAACTTTTCAACTTGAAATATCGAATAAAATATTTAATTAAAAAATGAAATATTCTTATTATGATTTTCAGTCCTTGATGCGCAGTATCGTTTAAATTGCCATTAAAAAGCTTGTCGATTTCTAACGACTGAACTTTAATTGAATCTTCATTAAAAAAGATAAATTACTATTTTAACACATTTATAGTTGCGCTGGTATTTATTTCTCTGTTTATCCAACAAAATAAAGTTCATTTCAAGTGCATCCATCCACTCTTTCGACATGACACTATAAACTAATTAAATAAATTGTCATGTTGAAAATACTCGTACAATGCTGGTACTTCTTGTTGTTGCATCAACTGATGTTGGCCATAGTGGGCTTAAAAATTGTGAAAGTTTTGGCTGCAAATGTGAATTAACATCTTAAAGGCAAAAAAATTCATTGGCCGTAAATGTTTAAGGTAGAGTTGCAGTTTGGTTTTAAACTGACATTTTCTATCAGGAATGGAAAGTACAGTGCTTTAGAGAATTTTGCAAATTTTTTGTAATTGAAATAAATTAATTTTATTTACTTACAAATATCAATTATGATTAGTTAAACTTGATTATAAATAAACTATTATTATTTATTATAAATAAACACTGTTGAAACTGTCAAAGTACGTACGATAAAAAAAATCAAGTTTTTGATTGATTGTCTGTACCAATTTCTAAATTTCTCTTGAAGTAAAGCGTAACATTGAAGTAAGAACTTATAGTACGTTTCCATATAGGTAATTTGGGACAAATCATTTCATTTGCCCAAATTAAGTAATTTGCTACATGATTTCCCATACATTTTTCATACCACCAAATTATCTCAAATGACTTAATTTGTTACAAATTAAGTCGAAATTTGTCTGTGCATCACTGAACTACTGTTATTTTTACAAATGCAACTTTGGAGTATCAATTATTGGTGAGGTACAATCCGAAAAAGTGACATTTAATTTTGAATCAAAATGGCTCATTTTACAAAAAGTTTTGTTTTTCCTTGTTGCGTTCAATGTAGGTATATTATTTAAAAAAAACTCAATAATTTGTGTGTAATTGACAACGATGGCAAACGGATACCGGGAAGGAACAAAAATCATTTGAAAAGAACATTTTAATGAGACACATTAATCCAAACTGAAATTTTTATGCTGGATGGTTTGACCTGGGTCTAGAAGTCGAATGTAGATTTATTTTTCTGTTATGGGCCATGCGTATGTGAATGAATTGATACTGCTGTTAGTGCTGAACGAACGCTTGTACGATTTTATTAGTTTAATGCTAAGGATGAATGTGGCGAACCATTTAACATTTGATGAGATATATGATGGTGGCATACTTTTGTATGCTGATTTTTCATCCGTTGTTAAAAGAGCGAATTTGCGCAACGACGATATACCAACTGCTGAACAGACTGTAGCCCAATTGCAAGTTTAAATGGTGAAATAAGTGAAAGTTATAATATCCATCCATGCTACATATCGAACTGGAAGAAAAAAAATGTTTAGTTTCCAGACGGGAGCCAATTACAATTCGATTTTTGTATTAATATACAATGTATAGAAAGTAAACGCAAATTAAACAAAATAATAATTTAAACTATTTATGTAAAGAAAAATAATAAAGTAAATTTGCATTATTTTCCAGTTTTATGTTTTTATTTTGCTATATTAACAGACATATTCCCACACTCGCGAGTTTTCAAAGACGGCAGGCGCCTTGAAAACGCCAAGGTGTTCTGTGAGTCAGTTTACAAAATTTATATGGTAAAAACACATGTTTTACCTTCATTTGCTAAAAAATAAATTATAAATGCCAACAGCATTCGTATTATGCATTTTGGATTAAAAATGCAATTCAGAAATGAATGCCTAAAAGTTTATTTCCAGATATCAATACCAATCAAACAATACAAACGTCAAACTGATTTCGAAAATACGAAGAGCAAATTACTTACAACATAATGGAAATACTTCGAAATGATTTCCTCAAATCAACTTGATTTGCTTATAATGGAAACGTACTATTACATAAGATTGTTGCAGAGGTTCAATTCGTCGCATAGTTGTACGCGGCGGCTGGGCAAGAAATATGTCGACGTCGATTAAAAGCCGGTTGTAGCCGACATATGTGCTTTTTTATATATAAATGTAGTAAAATTCTAATTTATTAAGATATCATATATTAAAATATCATTTAAACCAGTACGTTTTTAAACACATATCTTCTTCACTGCTTTTGCTTTGTTATTTCATCTAGGTTAGGTTAGGTAGGCAGGCCGCTGGATACCCCGGAATAGTCTTGGTTGTCCAGCTCACTTGGGTCCTGGAGTCGTTCCCTTTGCGATTGCCTGAAAAGTAAGACAGTGGAGTGGAGAGAAGAAGTTATAGGAATATAGTGTCAGTGGAATGAATGGACAGGGATGGAAAGGAAAGGCTGGAAGCTCTTAGCGTAGCGTTACATGCTGCTATACTAGCTGCTTCTTATAAAAGAGGCTAGCGCGGTCCGTTTGACCGAGGCCAGACAAGATAGGCTGTTGAAGCACCGCTCGCCTAAGTATCTTAGACCATGCTCCAATGCCGGGCATGTGCCGAGGAGATGAAGGATCGTCTCCTCCTCCTCCTCCCCTTGGCAACTTCTGCAGAAGGCTCCTGACATGGTTCCCAAACGGGCAATGTCCAGTCATGACTGTTACAGCCACTCTTAGTTGAGATCTGTAGTGCAATTCACTAACTTTTAACGATTTTAAAAGAACATAACTTAACGCGAACTATTGTGGTTTGCACTAACGCTTATGTGATTCACTGACTTATTCTTAACACCTCTGGTTGTATGTTAAAAAAATTTTAAATAATGTGGCAGCTTTGTTAAAAATAAAGAAAACCACAAAGAAGAACAGAAAAAAAACAAACAAATTTGCAAATAATTCCATGTTTAGGGAAAGTAAAACTATTTATATGTTTATTATTTAAAATATTTTTGATAAATAAGATAAGTTCTTCTCACGGAGAACACGCCGACCGACTGTTGGAGTCTTCCGACAAGTCATATGCCAGATACTGTGAAGTTATTCTAGTAGAATTTTAACCACATTATTGTTAAGATAAACACCACAAAAATAATTGGTGTTTAGTTTATAAAAACAGCTGATTTAAAACGAAGACAAATAGTGTTAAAAACTGTTATCGAATCGCGAAAACACCAACGCTAGTGTTAATTTCTCTAAACGAATTTTATTAACGTTAAAAAAGGTTAGTGAATTGTACTACTGGGCAGTTTTAATAGCTCCCACGTTCTCTTAGAGTTAATATGCGGCCACAGGTTCCTTGATATAAAGCATGTAGGGCTCTGTGAGCTACTTTTTCATCTAAATTCATACAAATTACAAGCCATTGAAATATTTACTACATATTGCTCATTCACTCAAACGAGGTGATAGTTCAAAATACAAAAATTTTTTGTAAAGTTTATGTAATTTATTTTTCAGTAATTCATTTAAAAAATAATACATTTTTATGAAAGTAATTTATGAAGTTTTGAAAATAATTGAATTCAAATGGTCTCATCCTCGGTGTCATAGGTGCGACATCTTATCAAAAAGTTATCCATTACTGCCAGAAGTGTTTGCAGCGGGAACTGTCTCAATTACTGTTCAAATGGATTGCTTTAAATCATCCAAAATTGTTGACGGTTTCTTTTTTGTAAACTTCTTGTTTGCAATAACCCCACAAAAAAAAATCAGGTACAGTGAGGTCAAGAGACCTGGGAGGCCAACGGAATGTGGAGTTTCTTGAAATCAGTTTATTGGGAAATTTTTGTCTCAATTCTGTCAGAACAGGCAGTAATTCTGGAAAGAAAATCTCTTTCAACATTTTTGAGTACCAGTCTCCATTGACCGTAACAGTAAGACCGTTTTTTTTCGAAAGAGTAAAACCCGACAATGAACCTTGAAGAAACTGCACACCACGCTGTGATGCGAGGTGGATGTAATTGCATCTGATTGAGTATCTGTGGGTTAGAATTACTCCATATTCGACCACTTTGGTAACATTGCCCATTAAAGCAAAATGTGCCTCGTCAGACATAAAATGCAGTTCAAGACCTTTTCATCCTCAGACACCATTTGAATGATCTTCTCACAAAATCCCAAACGAATCGGGTTGGTTTGTTAATTGAATCTTATATGGAAATAAGTTTAAATCTTGGTGCTAAATTGTCTGCAATGACTGTCTGCTGACACTCATTTGAGCAGATAAGCTCCTTGTAGAAACTCTAGGCCATATTAAACGAAATCGCCGATGCATCCACCTAATAATGAATTCGCCTTGATAAAAATTTTATTTGTATTCCTTTTTCGAAACTAGGATTTTTGACGTTTTTTTTTTTAAAGAAAATTAGCGATATATTTATACTAATGATGATGAAAATTATTATTTTTTACCACTTTTTTTTTTAATTTTAAATTACAACAAACTTCAATTTTTGAATACAGATATGTATGCAACTATGTTATACAAGTAGTTATACATATTTTTATTGTAACAAATGTTGTAAAAAAGGAGTGAATAACAATACGACTTTTCTCTACAAGTTGTCATTGCCGTGGCAGAATAATGACATTTCGTCACTGTCAAAATCTATGAATAAAAATGTTGATTATATACTTATTTCTTTCAGTCGTAAAGCAGCTCTGGGCTGAAGAACAGCTCTTGCGTCAACGTAATTATTTCTTAAGTGCGGTCACGCTTGTTGTTTTTGTTGTTCGGTCTTCGAGAGTTTTGCGTCTCACTCGCACTGGTTAACGATTTACCTCAACTAACTGTATTGGTTTACAGTTTTTTTTTTCAGAGGTATTTCATTGTTAACCACGTGGAAACTTCCTATGTGAAGGCATAGGACGTTATAGTTAGTTACAGCGACGCTACAAACGTACTGTTAATACCATCTTGGGCATATGGTCTCCGTCACCCTGCCTGCAACTGTATAGTTACATAGAAATAGAAATATTTATTTCTCAACATACAGTCATGTTGCGAGAACGCGCGTTCTGAAACCGCAATGCGTTTTGAAAAACGCTTAATTGATTTGTAGCTGTTCTGAGGAACGTGCGTTTTACTGGCGTTTAGGAGTTTTTTCCGAAAAAATACAACATGCATTTTACATACATATATATGTATGTGGTAGTAATATAAAGCGAAAAAAAATTTAACAATAAATAGAAAAATTTTTCAATTTAGTTTTCTTAATGAAAATATGTAAAATTCTTTAAACTTTTTATAGAAATAAAAAGAAAACATATTAAATTTTAATAGTGAATAATTTTATTGTCTTTTGCAAGTTCAGTTTTAGCAAATTCAATCAGCTCACTTCAATATACATATACATGCGAGTTGAAGTCGCCAATTTTAAGCGATATGCGTTTTCCAGAACAGCTATTTGGCGATTTCAAATCGCAAAACCATATTTCTTGCGTTATACGTTTCTCAGAACACCTATTTGGCGTTTTCAAATCGAAAACGCTAAATTTAAGCGATTTGCGTTTCTCAGAACATGCATGATAGTCTTCTTAGTCTTCTTTTATACAACAAATACGATTTAGAAAGTTTATTTGTGCGCCTCAAATTAGTTAATAAAACAGCCCAATAAAAAATATATTTTTTATACATACATATGTATGTTTATTTTGTTTTCTTACAGATGCACACAAATTTGTTAATCCTCATTTGGCGCCGCAAAATATCTCTTTTACTACTTGTTGCCTCTTTGGTACTATTTGGCCTGTGGACCTGGGCCTATTTGGATACGAAACAAACATTTTCACACAACATTATTGTAAGATGTTTGCCACTTTATTTTGTGACGTTAAACAAATTTTCTCGCTTTTATTTCTTCTCCGCAGAACCTCTCCAAAGATTTAGATGATACTACAGCTCGGGATACCTATAAACACATTTATGTTCTGCAAAAATTAATCTCTCAAGCCAATCGGATTTTAAGATTTCAACAAAATCAGGATTCCTCCACAAAAAAAGAATCTCATGTCCAACATCATCCGAACAATCTTGCAAATTCTGGTCTAACACGTTTCGTTAAGCCAACCAAAAACCCACCTTCCATTGTCATAGAGGAAGCATCAGCACAAACTCTGTCTTTAGTGGCACGCCGCAAAAAACTACCCATTGTCGGAGAAAGTTTTCTCTTCGAAGAGGAACGTTTGAGAATTTTGGAAAATCAACAAAAGTCTAAAAACTCAGCCATGGATGATTTACAAAGTCAAATGGAAAGTGATGCCCAACTGTTGTCGTCAGCCGAAAAGCAGACTCAATATGAACACGATTTGCAACGCATGGGCATACCCATGGTTGCTGGCATTGGTCCAGAAGGAGCTCGTGCGCCCAATGAACGTCTGGTACATTTGGATTTGAAAGGAGCACCACCCAAGGTAATGAATGCTTGGATCTTTTTTACTTTTCTTTTTTTTTAAGTATTTAAGCTTTTCATCAAACGAGCTGCTTTAAAACCACTCGTTTACAAGCAGACTCCATAGTTGTGTTCCACAAGATCTCGTTTTTGTTTTAAATGTAACTATGCGAATTTCGTTATCCACGAATGGGCGCTAATTATTCTCTAAATTTGCTAATTTCATCCAAAACCGGTGGAACGCAAATAACCATAATTGTACATCTTGATATAACTAATGTTGCTTGCTTTTTAAATTAAAATCTATTTTAGTGATTTTAGACGCTTAAAATACATAACATCATAAAAACAAAACATTTGCATTATTGCCAACAGCTGTTAAATTAAAATCAACGTAAATTTTTCAACAGATAATATACAGGGTGGCTAATGAAACTTGCTACCAAAAATAAAACGTAATAACTTATTTTCTGTCGGCCTTATGTATACTCAAAATACTTATGATAACTAACTAGTTGCTAGGTTTTTTGTGTGTAAATTCCCATAAAGGAAAGATAGCAGCTAGTTAGTTAGCACAAGGTTTTTTATTATACATAAGACTGTGTGTAACTAACCTGTTCCATTTTTATTGTTATTTATAGATTGATCTTTAAGTTTAAGTAAAATGGAGAATTGGGACAATGAAACAAAAATTTGGATAGTGCAACGCTTTCACCCTTTAGAGACCGTTGTTTCCTTCCAAAGAGAATATAGGCACACGTTTGGCGGCACTCCTCCTCGCGAAGAATTTTGCCGAGCGTGGCACAATTGCAAGAAGGCCTTATCATCGAGATCTCTCAGTTCGAGCGCCAGAAATTATCGCTACTGTAACTGATGTCATACAATCCAATCCTAGTTTCGACAAGCAGCTTATCTGCTCAAATAGGTGTCAGTAGACAGTCACTGCAGACAATTTTGCTCCAAGATTCAAACTTATTTCTATATAAGATTCAATTAACAAACCAACTGAACTCTAGAGACTTCCCGATTCGCTTGGAATTTTGTGAGAAGATCATGCAAATGATGTCAGAGGATGAAAAAGTCTTGAACTGCATTTTTATGTTTGACGAGGCACATTTTGATTTAAACGGCAATGTTAAAATTGTCGAATAAGGAGTTATTCTAACCCACAGGTACTCAATCAGATGCAATTACATCCACTTCCTATCACAGTGTGGTATGCAGTTTCTTCAAGGTTCATTGTCGGGCCTTACTTTTTCAAAGAAAACGGTTTTACTGTTACGGTGAGTGGTGACCGTTGCTTAAAGATGTTAACAGAGTTTTTCGTCCAGAATTGCGCTGAAAGAGCTTTCAGCTCTGTTTGGTTTCAACAAGTTGGGGCAACTTGTCACATAGGCTGTTATGACAGAGTTGAGGCAAAAAATTTCCAATAAAATAGTGTCAAGAAACTCCACATTCCGTTGGCCTGCCAGGTATCCTGACCTCACTGCACCCTGCACCCGATTCTTTTTTTGTGGAGTTATTGCAAATAAGAAGTTTACAAAGCAAGCCCAAGAAATTTGGATGATTTAAAGCAATCCATTCGAGCGGTAATTAAGACAATTCCCACTGCAACACTTTTTGATAAGACGTCCCACACGTGTCACCGAGGGTGGAAGTCTTTTGAATTCAAATATTTTCAAAGCTTCATGAATTACTTTGAGCAAATTTTCACGATGATTTAAAGCCATGTCTAAAAGGCATGTTTTTTCTTTTATACTGAAAATGTTTTTAAATTAAAAAAAGCCATGTTTTCTGTTTTTCAACTTTTTTTTTCTCTAATTTCTTTTTGACTCGTTTGATATTTTTTAACTTGTTTTATTTTCATTCGGGTGGCAAGGTAACCAACCACATCGATACTACCAAAAGGGTAAAAAGAGACAAACGATTATTTTTAACGACGACAATTAGAAAAACTACATGACTTAAAAGTCATCGTAAAGGTGATTTTGGTCAGAGCTTTAAAAGAGTATTATAAAAAAAGGCATGGCTTTAAATCACCATATAAATCAGCCCTTTATTAAAAATGTACTATTTTTCAAATGAACTACTAAAAAATAAATTGCATAAAATTTACAAAAAGTTATTTGAGCTTCTCAATGTAGCAAAATTGATCAGCCACCCTGTATACGAGTATTTGTAAAATAGAAAGCCAAATAACTATTGCATGTGTTCCTTACAACTTCACAACTTCATTTTTAGTTTGGATAACCTACTATTTTGCCTTTAATTCATTTTTAAACAAAAAATTGTTTCCAATTTACAAACTTCCTCATTACTTTTTCAGTAGCCAAACAGCTGATTATTCAATTCTAATCCGAAGTTACCTGAAGAAAAAGTTCGTGCAACTTTGTACAGGAAATAAAAAAATACTCTCTCATTTTCTCTCAAAATTTCACAAAAAGTGTTACGTGGAACGCTTTTGACTGTTTCGTTATTCACGTGGAACACACCTAATAACAATTTAATTATCATTTGTTTACTTTCAGCTTTCTTTCTTGAAGACTTTATTGCCGGTTTTGAAAACTTTGGGTGCCACCGGACTTTTGATCGAGTATGAAGATATGTTTCCTTTTGAGGGAAACATTTCATCACTGTCGGCTAGAAATGCCTATAATCGGGAAGAACTTAAGGTAAAAATATTATAACAATTAAGTTTTTTATTCGCTATTTAAGCTTCTAACATTTATACCAATAAAAAATTATAAATAGCTTGTTTTCTATGTTTCCCAGCTATCTATATGTCGACATTTCATAGGAACTACCCTAATCATCAGTAGACTTTAGAAATTTTTGAAAGATATTCTCAAACATTCAACTTTATATCCCAACAATCCAAATAAATTGCTGAGAATTTAAAAAGAAAAATGCTCTAATAATATCCGTCAAAACACAAAAAACAAGCTTTTCTATTTATAAACGTCTC
Organism: Thecocarcelia acutangulata; assembly: GCA_914767995.1. Lineage (NCBI taxonomy): Eukaryota > Metazoa > Arthropoda > Insecta > Diptera > Tachinidae > Thecocarcelia > Thecocarcelia acutangulata. Next base: position 27,679,205 of record OU612094.1, on the reverse strand, counting down.
TAACATTTCTTTACACCTTTCAAACAAATGAACAACCGTTGGTTGCTACGATTTGCTTTTTGAAAGTATCGAAAAGCAGAGAACAAAAATTCAAACACCGGGGCGGTGAGTAAATCGAGGAAATAACGATTTTTTCATGAAAATATTCAATGCATATATTAGTTGCTTGGAGATACTCCTCACGTGTCTCATTAATTAAATAGTGCTTAATTCTGGACTTTATTAGAATTGCCGATCCTCCGCAAGATCTTCCACGGGGATATTTAGTGTCATATAATGCGTAGCCATTAATTTTGAAATAACTGTTGGTTGTCAAATGGGTTTCAGCAATCAACATTATATCGATTTGCTTTTCCATAAGGAAGTGCTCAAGTTCATATTTGTGTTGGCGGATGCCGTTTGCGTTCCAGAAACATATTTTTAATCAACTCATTTTTTTAAAATTGCCTGTAAAATAGTGGATTGCATTTTCAGCATTTCCTGCATCATGTTCGTCATGGAAACCGTAAATGTATTTATAGATTGAACAAGAGTCTGCAGAGTTGCCTCAAGATTGCTAAAATTTTGGTCGGAGTTTTGAGGCTTGGGGTCCTGATTCAACTTTGGTTTATCGGATTTTACCACATTCGCATAAGAAATTTGTTGGAGGTTTTGCACGTTTATATGGCTGGTTGACTGGCGTACCTGGGGAAAATTGCTTGTAGAAATGGTGTTTGTCTGCTGGGGTGGCATATTTAAAATTTATGGCCTATTTGTCATTGACCTCTTGAAGTGAGTATAGACAGGGCAACCCCTGTAGTTTGCAGTATGGTTATCTCCACAATTACTGCAGTTTTTAACGCTCGAGTCAGTCTTAGGTTTTTTGCACTGTGATGTACCGTGAAGTTCTCCACACACAACGCAAACTGCGGGCAACTTACAATAGGCCTTAGTATGGCCAAATTCTTGGCAGTTTAGGCATTGAACGGGCTCTAAACGCTTATGAGGCTCCTCAACGGTAACCTTACGATGCAAAAGATATTTGAGGTTATAAATTCAATCATATTTGAGGTTATAAATTCAAAATCTAGGTTCCAATTTAACCCTAAACATGGGTTGAGGAATTTTTTCATGGTTTCTAATATTAACCACATTTTTAATTTTAAAGCCATTGTCCTCTAGTCCGGTTTTGACATCTTCGTATCTACAAATGCGCCAATCCCTTTTATGACAACTTGAATACCTTTGGCACTTTTAAGCTGATATGTGTAAAATAAATAGTGTAATGACGAACACAATTTTTAGAAAGAAGCTTTTTTTATTTCTGCGGCCTTTAAAAATTTCATTCAATTCATTTCAAAAATATTTTTCATTAAATTTTACTAAAAAAAATGATGAACGGATAAGTTTGCTCGGAAAATCAGCAAGTCCTCTTGCGAACTTGGCATTTTTATAAATTTTCTTGACAGCTTTGCAATTGGTTTTGAAACCTTTTTTACAACGCGGCTAGCTGCTGCAATTGAAACTCCACAACAATCACCTACAACCATCAGGAAGCTGCCTGTGGTGTAAAATCTCAAGGTCAATAATACCATTTGCCTAGAAGATAAAGAGTGCTTGTGAATGAATATTTCTTTTTCTACCACAAGCATGTTTATAATTAAAAATATTACAAAAATATAAATGTTGATTTCTATTTATGAACGTCCATTTTATTATTATTTGTATGTTTTTTCTTTATTTGAGTTCTGATTAACTTCTTAACCGGCGAATTTGGATCGGTTAAATTTAACAGCAAGTTTTCTGTTAAATAGTGCCGGTTAAGACTTAATTATATATTGTTAAATACATTTTTCTCTAACCAGCGGTTAAGTCTCAATTAAAATATAATCAGACTTGGTGAAATGGCCGTAAAAAGTTAATATTTTTAAGCTTTTTTATAAAAGGTGGTTATTTTTAAGGGCACTATTTATTTTTTTCATATGTACTTGTTATAGAGTACTTTCTAATATTTAGTTTTTTAAAACACAATTTTTATGCGTAATTTTTTTTTACCAGGACTTCCTGGAAGCCTGTACCGTGCATGGTTTCAACATTATTCCTCTAGTACAAACTTTTGGCCATATGGAATATGCCCTCAAGCTGCAAGAGTTTTCTCATATGCGTGAACTGCCCGACAGCCCCCAGTCTATTTGTCCCAGCCAAAAGCAGTCCATGAACTTCATTGATGCCATGCTGACACAAGTCATCGAATTTCATTTGCGACTACAGCAACCACATTTGGAGAAGATGCCTTTGAAATTTACCCACATACATATTGGTTGTGATGAAGTGTATCGCATGGGTGAGTGCATGCAGTGCCGACAAAAAACGAAGGGCGAATTATTCCTAAATCATGTCACCACTATTGCTCATTCTATTCGTATGAAATGGCCTCAACTGAAAGTGATTATTTGGGACGATATGTTGAGAGGCATGACGCTAAGCGAAATGCAACATTCCCAAATAGGGAACTATGTGGAGCCTATGGTTTGGGTTTATATAAATGATATATATCGCTTTATACCGCCCATGTTGTGGGACAGATATACGCGTGTTTTCCCCACTGCCTGGGCCGCTTCAGCATTTAAGGGAGCTTTTGGCGAAAGCTTAATGATACCACCCATCCAAAGGCATTTAGAAAACAACATACGCTGGTTGGCTGTTATAGCGAAAGAAGGTGCCAGATTTTCGAAAGGCCTGCAGGGATTAGCTCTCACCGGCTGGCAGCGTTATGACCATTTTGCGGTTCTTTGTGAACTTTTACCAACCGGTATACCCAGTCTAATGGTATCCCTATCAACCGTTTCACGCGGCTATTTCAACACAAATCCAAAAGAAAATGATCTACTCAAGGTACTACAGTGCGTCTATCAATTGGACAAGCGACGCTCTGGCCATCCCTGGTTAGAATTGCAAACCAACTCACATCACAATCAATTATTTTCAACATGTACTTATTTGGGTCATCAATTTTATAAATTCTCTTTGAGATTGTTTGACATGCTGAACGAAATCGAAGTTTATTTGCAACAGGTACAAGAGAAAAGCGCCTGGATGTCTGATTACAATGTACGACATAATTTCACATCGACCATCAGGGTGCACGAGTTGACACACAAGACACCCATCTACATAAGTGAACTGCAGAGTATGGCCAGGCAGGCGAATGAATTGTTATACGAAATATATGATGAGGTAAGCAGGAAAAGAAACAAATTGTTCTACACATACTCTCTGTCACATATTAAACATACTTTTTTTTAAAAATGTACTTCTGCAAAATAAGTTTGTATGCAATTAATCAGCAGGTTTTAAAGAGAAACAAATTTGTACAAGTTAACAATGTTAATTGCAAAGAAGAGTGTGGAGGTAATTATTTATTTATTTACTTATTTATGCCTATGGAAAATAACTCCTTGCATATGTATTTAAAGAAAATTACAAAAATTTATACGAAATAGCAGAAATGGCTAATTACTGTGATATAGTTCTAAGATGATATTACGTTTAACGACATTTAAATTCATCGAAAAGTCAATTACGGTGACAATAGAGTATCCAACTCTATTGACGCACTGGAGCATCGACGCAGTGTGGACTGCGTTACTCTGTTCTATTGTTACTACAATGGATTTTGCTCTGACGAGATTAGAGATGTTGTTCCCGAAACTCGCACATTTTTAGGTAGCATGCGTTCATCGTCGAGAGCTCATTGCTTTGTGGTCGACTTCCCGGGGAATCGTACTACGCATTACAGAGAAAATTCAATATTCAGTCGTGCGCTTCGCCTGTGGAATAAATTGCCGGCAGACGTGTTTCCAGGCTGTTATAACATTGGAAAGTTCACAAACATTACTTGCTCTTTCCCCCTCTCCACAACCTATTTTCCTAGTTCTGGTACAATGCACTGCATATGTAGGGGTCATCGTCTGAGTACTAGTCCAAGATCAAAAAAAGCCTGGTACAGTTCATTAAAACAACAACATCATTCACGAAATGGATCTGCATTTGCATAATTCTGATGATAATACTGCACTGAAGGAAGTGCAGCTATTGATCTGTTTGTTATAAATGTACAACACATTCACACAAACAAGATAGAGCTAAAAACATAATACACAAACAAACAAACGTACATGATTTAAAGTACGTAAAATTCCAAGTAAATCAACTAAAAATAATATTGTTGTTTTTCTTGTATTCTTCCTATTCGTTTTATTATTGTTGTGGCTTGCTTATTGTTCGCAAGCATGTGTATGAATGTGTATATGCATAAATATTATATTTGTACATTTGAGTCTAGAATTCTGAATAACTAGAATGATCGCGATGATTGCAGAAAATGATAATGAAGTACAAAAAGCAGGCAGGGCGCCGTGCAGCAGTCAGTTTATTTTTAAGCTTTGTGCAAGACAGTCATAAGTCAAAGCAAGCAAGTCTAGTGTTTTGGTACACAGTGGTATCAAGTGTAAATAAAGTTGTGAATTATTTAAGTACTGTATAACGAACAAGTGTGTGAGTCATTATTTCATTTGTAATTGAAGAATCCGCAAAAGTGTTTTAGAGGCAAAAAAGTAACAATATTATTAGAACACCTGTTGTTTAGTCATAAGTAAAGTCACAAGTTGTATCTTCGTTTTTTTTTTTTTTTTATATATAAAAGAGTCAAAAACGTTATTGAAGTGTTAAATTACTTTTGCTAAAAATTATAATCCGAATTTTTCCTACTCAACACAATAAATGTGCCTACAAAATTATTTATGAATAATAAAATGTTTTATTCTTCTAGTTTACTATTGCCGAATTTATCGAACAGTCAATTTATCCAACTATTGGTTCATTACAACGCCATTTGGCGAATGCTCAATTACTGTTGCAACCCAATACTTGGCCACAGCGTCCATTGCCAATCGCTCAAGCTTTGCATGATTTAAATTTAATACCGAATAGTCAACAGCATCATCATCAACAACACAGCAACCAACAACAAATGCAGCAATTTCAACCACACCACCAACAACATGGACATCATCATCAGCAACATTAAATAAATTGCATATGTCTTCCTCAAAAAGAAAACAAAATATTTTTAAAACAGCAAAAAAAAACACAAAAAACAAAAAAGCACCAGAAATTGGTCTCTAATTAGATTTAGTCAAAAATGTTAACATTTAATGAAAATCATTATTATCATACAATTTACTGAAATTTATATATGAAATGAAAAAAACTAATTTGTTTATTGTTTAAACAAAAAGAAATCTTTACTCAAATCATATAAGCTTAAAGCTTTATTTTTTTAACAAATATAACAAACAATTCACGTAAACATCTTATACATTAAATGTTATATTAAAAAAATATTAATCAAAACATTCAAAATGTTGCATATTTGTAGTTACAACAACATATTTAGAACATAAATTAAAACTACTTTTTTTTTGCAAAAAATTTCATCAATTAATTTTTGACTGAAATACTAAATTTAAATTCAATTAATAAATTAAAAACAAAAAATTAATAAAGAAATGAGTAAATAAAGCCAGTAAATACATCCACTTGAATAGAAAGAGCTCCTTGTTTTATTATATTGCAAGTAAGTAATTTAAAAATCGAATTATTATTTTATTATATTTATTCGTATTTACTTCATTAGCTGCTAATATTTATACCAATTAAGGAATATGAAAGACAACCTGCTTTTTCGATTTTATACTAAGGTTAACAAAAGCCATAATATTGTTACGTTTTTGCCTCTAATAACGCTTTGCGGATTCTTCAATTTCAAATGAAATAATGACTCACACACTTGTTCGTTATAGAGTACTTAAATAATTCACAACTTTATTTACACTTGATACTACTGTGTACCAAAACACTAGACTTGCTTACTTTGACTTATGACTATCTTGCACAAAGCTTAAAAATAAACTGACTCGTTGCCGCCGACTTGTCTTCTACTTATACTCGTACTTCACTATCATCTACAATCGTCACGAATCGAATGTATAATTCTTACGCATATACACATTCACACACATGCTTGCAAACAATAAGCAAGTGACAACAACAAACATTAATAAAACGAAATACCAAGAATACAAGAAAAACAACAACATCATTTGTAGTTGGTTTACTTTGAATGTTATGTACTTTAAATCATGTATATTTGTTTATTTGTGTATTATGTTTTTAATTTTATCTTGTTTTTGTGAATGTGTTATACATTTATAACAAGCAGATCAGCAGCTGCACACTGGGTTAGATGTGATGAAAATTCTTAACAATATTCACCCTTATTGTGTTTGGCGTAGACGTAAAACGACAGCTCTTGTAGTAGCTGTCGTATTTACACTCTTATCTTACCGTCTAAAATTTTCGACAAGCAAAATTTTGTAAATGAATCATAAAGTAAAAGATTATGCTAAACTAAATGATTATGAAGCATCCTGTTAAAGAAGTGCCAAACAAATGTTTATAAAGAATAAAGAGAATAAAAATAGTCATAATTTTTTTTTGATATTATTCATTTAATTTGTGCAAATAACTTTTGTAAAAATGTTGTGTTGCATTTTACTCATCCTCTGAATATAACGTGGAAAAGCAAACATTAAACTAATTCTATAAAAAGCAGCTCAGACAGCAGCACGTGAAAATATTTTTGCTTTCTAACAAAAATATGTTAGAAAGTAGTGTATTATAAATGTTAGTTCACATATGTTTAAAATTAGTCCAGGCCTTCGTGCAACCCTCCACGGAATGGTGGACCAATATAATTTAAATTTTCGCAAACGGTGTGTCCAGCCGATTTACTATTTATTTTTTTAAATGTATATACATATATAAATAAATAAATACTCATTTCAAATGAGTAAAAATAACAGCAATTATATGTAAAAAATGGAGAAAGAAGAATTCATATTTTTATTTTTGATATTCTTTTTATTTGATCAGATTTTAGTTATCTGTCGTGAGCAAATACGTTGACGACAAATTTGCTACCTTTTGAAAGACAAATACGCCAAGCACGGTAGCACTTTAATGGCGTTCTTGTAATAGATTTGAAATTTGTCGTATTCACCATTTTTCAAAAACGCCTGTTTTTCGCCATGAAAACGGTAAACACAATAAGGGTGATTATCTAAAATTGATTACGGTCTTGTAATCTATAGCAAAGGTGCGAAATCTGCCATAAAGGTTTCAGAAAAAATTTAAATGCAGCTGTCAGATCGAGTCTTAGAGCCTACACAACTATGTCAATTAGGATTATCCCGGCAGAAAGTGGTCTAGAGCCTCTACGCATACATGCTAACAAAGTAAAACATGGTTTGACTTACAAAATTGTAAATCAAACTCCTTTATGAAGTGCCTCTTTATTACTTCTTCGCAAAAGAAAAACTGAAATGAAATACCAGTCTACTCTTCGCCAAATATACAAATTATACAAAAAAAAATTAAATTTTACATTTAATTATTTGGTCTTGTTTAAGTAAATATTACTTATTTTTGCAGCTAAAGATCGTTTTATTTTATATAAAAAATTCAACAGTATTTATTTTCAATATTTCGATAGCAATTTGTTATCATTGTCAGGAAAATTATGAAAATTTTTTAATAACATATTAATTTTCCTGACGATGATAACAAATTGTTATCGAAATAATGAAAATGAATACTGTTGAATTTTTTGTATAAAATAAAACGATCTTCAGCTGCAAAAATAAGAAATATTTAAAAAAAAAAAATACTTTAATAAATCTACGAAAAGAAACTCACCCTCCATGGCATTTAAAACCGGAAGTATTTTTAAATAGTCTCCTACTTTGCAATAAAAGTGGCACTACAGTTTCGAATAGTTGTCGAAATTTTGACAACTATTCGTAAATTCTACCAACAAAATACATGTTGATGTTTGTTGCTGTTGTATTTATTGTAATTCTGCCACTACCTGTATAAAGCTGCCTTACATAGAACTTTTTCTACCGTTTGGCACACGTCCTAATTAACAAATTATAATATTTTTCTCACCTAGTTTTATATTATTTGTATTTTATGAAATGTAAAATGACAATTTTTTTATTATGAATGAAAAATAAATTCTTTTGAAAAATCATTAAGTTTTACAAAGCATACTATATATTATAAAATACGCTCTTTTTATTAATTATAAGGTTTTATTAAATTACAGTATGAATTAATATAATCTTTCCTATCGCTTTTATAATTACAAGCTATTTATTCATATTTCGCTATTTGGTTTACTTCATGTATTTGTAATTTAATTTCATTCTGTTCACTTTTAATAATTGTGGTATTTTGAAAATAAATACTATGAAAACCCGTTAAGAATTAAAAGCTTTAATTTGCTCATGTACCAACAACAAATGGAATAAAACAGCAATGTTACGAGCAACTTTCTGTGATAACAGTAGGTACGAGCAAATGTACAAAACGAGATGGCAACACCAAATAAATCCTTAAAGCTGCAGAGAACAAGAGAAAATATTCAAAAGCTTTGTTCTCATAAAAGAAAAGCCGGCTAAAGGATAAAAAACGTTAGAAATAAAAGAAAAAACAGAAAGAAACGAGGAAAAAAGACTTTGACAGCAAGTTAATATGACACAAAAATTTGACACAACAATTTGACATTTACCAACCACCGTAAAAAGAAAATCAATTACAGAACTTGGAACAACTTTCGAACAGAGGGTGTGCGTGCAGTAAAATCGAGAAGGAAAAAAGTTAAGGAATACAAAAAACATTGAAGAAAAAGTTTAATAATAATTTAAAGCTCAAATATCAATACACAAATATTAAACAATTAAAACATCAAATAAGATTTGTTAGTTTATCTGGAATTTTTACTTAAAAGTACACTCCGATATACAACACAATTAAAACAAGTTCAAATTTTCCTAATTTAAGTTAGTTGAAATTTTCAACACAAACTGTTTTTGTTTGTTTTTTTGTTTAAACATACTATGGGCATCACAGAAACACCCCAAATGGCAGTTTCCGTGTGCAATAATAGTACCAAAATAACTTTGGATTTGTTTAGAGATATTTTTAAATGCGTTGAACCTGATGTACAAATCGAATCATTTGAAGTAAGTGCATTTCAATGTTGTTGATGTCATCATTTGAACTGTTTGTCTGATACAGAAGTTTCTCTTTTAATAGGAAAAACAGGGATCTGGACGAGGTGATAACTATACGGCCGCACTATATCGTATACAGCTGTCGGGTCTAAAGAATGGGGCTGATGGTAAAAAATTAAAATGGGAAAAAAGTTTAATATGCAAACGTTTGCCACAAAATTTACAACTTAGAGAAGCATATAAAAGTGATAAACTTTTTAGGTAAGTGTTTGGAAGATAAGGCAACTGGTTGAAATTAAAGCATCTACTTAGATCGAAATTATAATAAGTGTAAAGGATTCAGAAAGTTTAACTATCTTGTACAAGAAAAAAAAAGTTTTTATGTATTTAGTATTTTATTAAGATGTAATGATCGTCAAGCTTGAGGTCTTTTTTATAAAATTTAAAAAAAAAATTGTTTATTTAATTCAATATTTCGTCTTCCTTCGGAAGGAAGAAGAAATATTGAATTGAAGAAGAAATATTGTGTATACAAAATAATAAATTTGAAAATAACAAACACAAAATATTCAACTACATTAACATTTACAATGAAGAAACATATTTTACATTATTATAACATTAAACATATTATAAACAATTAAGTTTTTTATTCGCTATTTTTAGCTTCTACCATTTATACCAATAAAAATTATAAATAGCTTGTTTTTTATGTTTCCCAGCTATCTATATGTCGACATTTCATAGGAACTACCCTAATCATCAGTAGACTTTGGAAATTTTTGAAAGATATTCTCAAACATTCAACTTTATTTCCCAGCTATCTATATGTCGACATTTCATAGGAACTACCCTAATCATCAGTAGACTTTGGAAATTTTTGAAAGATATTCTCAAACATTCAACTTTATATCCCAGCAATATAAATAAATTGCTGAGAATTTAAAAGAAAAATGCTCTAATAATATCTGTCAAAACACAAAAAACAAGCCTTTTCATTTATTCACCTCTCTAACATTTCTTTATGAAAAGGCTTGTTTTTTGTGTTTTGACAGATATTATTAGAGCATTTTTCTTTTAAATTCTCAGCAATTTATTTATATTGCTGGGATATAAAGTTGAATGTTTGAGAATATCTTTCAAAAATTTCCAAAGTCTACTGATGATTAGGGTAGTTCCTATGAAATGTCGACATATAGATAGCTGGGAAACATAAAAAACAAGCTATTTATAATTTTTATTGGTATTAAACATATTATATAATACTTTTTTAAAAAGAAATGAAAAAGTTTTTAAACAGTTTTAGGTAAAATACCTATCTACTCCTGTTTTTGTTTTTATGTATTAAATGCCTATAATTTTGCGCTAATGCGTCTACATCCTTTTTAAAATTTATCCTCTTATCTACAGGCACGTTAGTTATCTGTAGCATTTCTAGCATATATCTACGTTTATAATAATTCTCTTTGTTTAAAATAGACGTTCCTCCAAAATCTGGATAGTGATTAAAATCACGGCAATGGATAGATAATGCAGTTTTCTGCAAAGAGTTAACTAACCGCTAACCTAGTTTTAAGTTTATTTCCTGTTGTCCCTATATATACTTTGTCACAATTTTCATTGTTGTTACCACTACATGGTATTTTATACACTAAACTAGACATATCCGACTTTTCCAACCTATCTTTTGTTTTACTAAAAATTCTACCTACAGTATTATGAACTCTATGTGCAATTCTATATTTCGTATTATCGTATATTAGAACTCTCTAATCTTTCTGACATTCCAGGTACATAAGTTAACGATTTATATATTATTGGATCAGAAACATTATTATCCAATCTTCCCGTTATGTTGTATTGTCTTATCAACCTGTAGATGAGTTCATCAGGAAAACTATTATCACTTAATATCTTCCTAATTATGCTCTTATTCTTCTTATGAAATCTATGATCACTGATTGTTAATATTCTATATATCTATTAAGTTTTTAGCTGTATTAATAATAACCCTTTTTGGATGTTTAGAAAAATAGTTTATAATTCTACCTGATGAATTTGGCTTTTGGTACCAATCTATTAATAATCTATTATTTTATTTTATTTTATTTTATTTTATTTTATTTAATTTAATTTAATTTAATTTAATTTAATTTAATTTAATTTAATTTAATTTAATTTAATTTAATTTAATTTAATTTAATTTAATTTAATTTAATTTAATTTAATTTAATTTAATTTAATTTAATTTAATTTAATTTAATTTAATTTAATTTAATTTAATTTAATTTAATTTAATTTAATTTAATTTTATTTTATTTTATTTTATTTTATTTTATTTTATTTTATTTTATTTTACCAATAAAAAAATTATAAATAGCTTGTTTTCTATGTTTCAATGTTAGCAGCTAATATAGCGAATAAAAAACTCAATTATTTTATTTTATTTCACTTTTATTATTTTATTTAAACACAAAAACTGTGATTCTATAAATGAAAAAGCTTGTTTTTTGTGTTTTGACAGGTATTATTAGAGCATTTTTCTTTCTAAATTCTCAACAATTTATTTAGATTGTTGGGATATAAAGTTGAATGTTTGAGAATATCTTTAAAAAAAATTTCCAAAGTCTACTGATGATTAGGGTAGCTCCCATGAAATGTCGACATATAGATAGCTGGGAAACATAGAAAACAAACTATTTATAATTTTTTATTGGTATTGAGTAATACATTGATTTTAACAGATTTACTTCAAATTGTATATATGTACATCTTACTGTAGGTGAGGTAAAAATAAAAGTTTTATGTGCCACGCCATGTATAATAAAATACAATGTATACGTAAATGTTTTATATTGATTATTATAAAAAATAAAAACAATCAACTTTAAAACATTTTGTCATGAATTTCAACGCATTGATTGCATTGAAGAGCGTGGCTCTCCTACACTCTTTGTTTTCCCTTGCGACCAACAAACTCAAGACTTCAAAGTAAACTGACGATGTGTGAAGGCAGTGTAATATTGTATGGGAAAAATTGCCAAACAAAAGTTATCTGAATGTAGTGTGTTAAACTATAGTAAAAGAAAGCCAAAATATATTTAATTCCAAAGCCAAAGAGATGTTTTGAAAAACTGGTAGCCAAATCCTAAATTTTGATGGAAAATTTCATGTAGAGCAACCAAAATCAAATTAGTTAGCTCTGTTTTAAGGCCGGGGCACATAGAATCCGTCGTACGTTATCCGTCTCCTTTTTCAACTGACACTAACGCAAACGACGTATGAAGTTGGCACAATAAGTAGTTTGTTAACGGATATAACATCAGCTCTTTTTTTATTTTTATTTGAATAAAATCTTTTGATTAATGTTTCAGACACAATTTTTTAAAATTTATTTTATTTTTGAACGAAAAATTAAAAAAAATATACAAAAAATATTAACCGATAGTTGTCAAAGTTCTCAACGTACGTTAAAAGTTGCTCCACTTTAACAGCCAGTTTACCAATTTCGAAAGAAAATGAATGCGAAAGAAAGCCAGTCACTCACATTCGAATCAGTTTGGGTTTGTCTATCTCACTACTATTCGTTCGCATATTCTTATGTATTTTGATTAAGTTTTGACACATCGTTCGCATAGAAAAAAGTTAGACGAACCCAAATCAATTTTCTTTCGCTTAGATTGCGAACGCAAGCAGGCTGTCGAGATTGGTAAACTGGCTGTAATACTTTGCGTTGACGGAGAAGTACGGAATGTGACAAAGCTCATAAGATTACATGCATTTCAACTTAGTTGTCAGTTGAAAAAGGCAAAGTATAACGTACAACGGATTCTATGTGCCCCGGCCTTAAGTGTTACGGTTAATTCAGCATATAAAACACAAGCTGCTATGTATTTTATATGTAAATTCTGATGACAAAATATAGCAGCATGCACTAGCTTTTTTATTATACCTACATAAGACAGTAATTTTTGCACTAAAGTTATAAAAAATTATTTTTAAATTTCTTTGCAGAAATGAAGTAGAATTTTATAATGCTATTATGCCCGAACTTTTAAAGTTTCAAGCAAGTAAAACTGATGAAATTTTTAAAGCTATACCAAAATGTTTTTATGCTTGTCCTGATCTACTAATAATGGGTAAATATACTTAAAGTAGAATTTCATAAACGTTATATAAACTATTTTTGTTTTTGTTGTTAATTTTCAGAGGACTTAAGAATACGCGGTTTCGAAATGCCCGACCGTAAACAGGGTTTAACTTTAAAAGAAACGCACTTAGTGTTGAAACAAGTAGCACAATTTCATTCGTTAAGTTTGGCCTATAAGTTTGAAAATCACAATCAGTTGGAAAATTTAAGAAAAGTAACCGAAGAAGCTTTATTTTGCAATGATAATGCTAATTGGTACAAGAACTATTATGAAACTCTAACAAAAAATGCCATTAAAATGGTGAGTAATTAAGACAAGATAATAAAATAAAACAGCTGTTGAAGCAGACATTATGGATTTAAGGTTTCTGATGTTTTGCCTAAGGACTCCAAGTATCTGCAGCTCTTTAAAGAGTTTGCTGAAACGTCAACATTTTTTTCACGTATGGTACGTTTGGTTAGTGAAGAATCAGCTTTGACCGCCTTTTGCCATGGCGACTGTTGGGCAAATAATTTTATGTTTCGTTATGAATTGACACCCAGTGGTGAAAAGAAAGTTTTAGAGGTGAGTTTTAATAAATACGAAATCGATCTTTTTTGAATTAAATCAGTATATTTTTAAGGTTTGTTTAGTGGATTTTCAACTAATACGTTACAGTTCCATAGCCTTAGATGTGGCCAATTTATTATTCTGTTGCACAAATAAATCAATGAGAGATGAGTACTTAGAAGATCTAATCAAACTATACACGGAAGAGTTATTTAGAAGGCTGAACATTTTATGCAGTTGTTTACCAGACTTTTGCAATAGTGAAGAAAAATTACACCAAACGTAAGTTCAACAAATTATAAAATTTTTGGCTTTTCAAAAATGCTTACAGTGTACCAAATATTTTTAGCTTTAGGCAAGAACTTAAAACCTATGGACGCTTTGCATTGGGTCTTTCTCTAGATATAATACCCATAAGTACATGTTCTTCAGAAGATGCACCTGATATGTACGGCCATCATTATGACGACTCTTCGTTGAACCGCGAATATGGCGCACCCGAGTTAAACTTTCCACCCAACGATTTGTGTCGGCAAAAAATGTCTGAAATTGTCATAGATATGGTTGACAACGGTATGCTTTAAGCCAAGCAAACAAAATGCACTGATTACATTTTTCCTAAAGGTATTAGAAAAAAAAAGTAAAAGCAGATCAAGTTTTAAAGATTCCTTCAAATAAATAGAACTAATACTTAGACAGATTAAAATTAGTAAAAAAAAAATAGTTTTGTATTGAAAATTTATAGATTTACAGAGTAATATAAATTAAAACAACTTTAATAAATTAGTTGGGATCTTTCGTTAAGCTACTGTACAAATATTTCCACTGTACAAAACACAATACTTTATGAAGAAACCATATTTAAAGCTCAATAGATTACATCTATTACTTACTTACTATATGAAGTTTTTAGAAAACTTCACTTTTATGTGTGTCGCCACAAAAAATTGAATAAAATTAAAGCGATTATCTGGTTGACATCAGAAAAATTTTATATATGTATATTTATTTTAAAACTAAACTGGATTACCAAAAAAAATAAATAAATAAGTTTTAAGACGTGCGTACTGTATTGTACATAAATTAATAAATACTCGTATCAAAGAAAAGTTTAATGGAACCAGGAGCTAAGAAATCTAAAAAGAGCATTATGCCTGGAAAGTCATCGGTTGCGAAGTCAGATCTGGCATAGCATAGATTCAATTCTATTGCTCTGCAGAAGGATGGTTATTTTGAAAATTTTTGTAAGTGCAGCAAAAATTTTAGAATCAATAAAAACTTTTCCACTTGAAGAGGCTGATTATTCGAAAAAAGAACATCGCAAGCAAAGAAAATTTGGAAACCAGTTTTGCAACTTTCAATTACACATCAAGTGCAGATGAGGGTTTTCGGACGCAATTTCGCTTCGGCTCTTCAATTTAACAAATTTCAGCTTTACAGCAACGATTTTCGGCGAATGCCTATTATTTATAACTTCTTTTTTGATGATATTTCTCAATAGCTGGCAGCGCTGTGCAACAAAAGTAATTTTCCATTATTAGATAAATTGAAAAATTTAATAGTTATTTACCATAAAAAACTTTAGACATAGTTTGATGTCATTAGCGGCCATGTGTAAAAAAATACAAATAAGAAATATGAAAAGTCGTCAATGGATAAGGGAAGCTGATACTAACGTCTTGTTCTTATTTGTTTCTCTTTTAAAATTCCTGTGGACTATTTACCGTTTTTTAGGTATGAGCCATTTTTTATTCCAGCCATTTAACAGGGAGCCAGTAATTTCATTTCGCAAGCCATTCCTTTTGAGAATAACTCATCTATTTTCTTTTTTTCTTTCTTTCTTTTTAATCAATTTTTAAATACAAATGAAAGTTCATGGACCGATATTGTCAGAAAATTAATTTATTTAAATTATCGTTTAAACTTTCATTTAAAGTAAGTTAAGATAAGTTTATTAGAGACTTTGAAACAAACATGCTTTAAAGTAATTATCAAAAAGTTTTGAAAACTCACATTTTCATAATGATAAATTTATAAAAAATGTTCTCTTAAATTTTGTTGCAGTTCTTACAAAAAAAACAAAGAATAATTATAAATTACAGTCTAATCTTTTAATGAACAAAAAATTTGTAATTTATAAAAATAAAAATTAACAAAGTAGAAGAATACTCACAGCAAATAATATGAAAAAAATTTTTTATGATTTACTGTAACGCTTTTACATTTTCTTATTTTTACTTCTAGTAATCGGCTTTCGCTGCCCAAGTGGATTTTGTTGCTGGCATTTCTTTATCACTATTGTTTCGCAAAAATCTTAAGCCAGCCTCTATAGATTGTTCCAGTTCTTTAGTTGATTTTGTTCTTTTATTTTGAGATGGCAAATAGAAATCCTCTAAATTGGAAGGCGGAGGTATACAGACACCACTTTTTGAACTGTTTGATGTGGTGGGACCTTTTTCATCTTGATCTTCATCACAGTATCGTCTTTTAAAGACTTTGGTGTTCTTTGTGCTTTGATATTTTGAAAAACCTGTACTTGCCGGAGGTGGTACATTGTTATAGTTTCTTTCTGGAAAATTATCGGTTGTACTTCTGAAATTTGTTCGTTTGTAAAAGGTTTCTGAGGCTGTAGGAGGTGGAGCAAATTCATTTATCCGTTCACTTCGCTTGTATTCATTCCATTGTTCTTGTGTCATTGGTTCACGTTCAGGTTTATATTGCCACTCTTCGTCTGTTACATCATTAGTTGCTAGTTTTACACCTTCTTTTTCTTTGTCCCAAGGTCTTATATGATTTAGTCGTTCCTTTTCTCTCTCCTCTTCTTCAATATCCTTTTTCTTTTCCAATTTCTTAGCCTTCTTACGAGCCTTTCGTTCTTCTTTAGTTTCATGAGTTGTCTTTTCTTTGGCATCTTTGTTTTCGACCTCGATGTCCTTTTCTAAAGGCGGCAAACCGAGTCTTGCTCTCTGTCGATTCTTTGCGGCTAGAACACGTTCTGCTATAATTTTCTCTCTCTGCTCTTTCAAAGCTTGACGACGTTTTTGCTCGTCTAATGTCTCTTGCCTGGCCTTCTCCAATTCTTTTTGTTGTTTTCTGCGCTCTTCTTCATCAGTAGAAAATGCATAGTAACCGACACCGTGTTGTCTTGCTTCATCAAAAAATACATCCTGATAATGTATCTCACTCTTATGAAAGTTTTCTTGTTCTTTGCGCTCCCAATTGGCCTTTTGTTCTTCAAGTTTGGACACATTTGAAACTCCATCACCAAAAACTGATGTTGGCGGCAACGGTCCTATCATTTCACTATTGTCTACATGCTCATCTTGGTTAGATAGATTGTTTGTGCCAATGGTGTCGATCATCCAATTTGCTTTAGTCTGATCTAAACGTTCAGGCATGCTGGCAGCCAATTTCGCATCTTTTCTTTTCGCTTCTTCCAAATCGCGCTTCAAACAAGTTCTAGTTCTGCCTAAACAATCAGTATATTCTACCCATTCATCATCTGGATCGTCTGGATGATCGCTATCATTGTTGTCACTACTGTCTTCACTCGAGCTGCAAATTGTCTCCAAACATTTTTCATTTTCTTCTTTGTTCTCCTGCTTCTTTTTATTAAACATAACCAAACAATTATCATCAGTGTTTAATTTACCTCCCGTTTTTTGCATATTTTCATAGAATTTTGCTTTCGCCTCCAACACTCTTCGAGATTTTTCCAGCATGGCAGAGTCTTCATGTTCATAAACAGTGGTGTCGTTAGTTGTTTCAATTTTTTTGCAACGGTCTCTTTTATTCTTTTTCTTTAGAGTATCAGTGTCATCATAGTCCTCTGTTTGCTTGCTAAACTGTTTGTGGGATGTGTACTCCTGCTCCTTAGTTGAAGACGCACTCTGAGCTATTTTTGCTTTATTGACCTCCGCTTGTTTCCTTAATAATTCCGCTTTCAAGCTAAGTAAGGATGATAAATTAACATTTATCACTTTATTCGGATCATTCATTTTCAATTAATTGTTTAAAATGTATTAAAATTATTAATAAACGTTTGCCACCAAAATACAAAATAAATTTTTTGTCCCAAACAGCTGTTGATGTAATAACACTGATGGAATAATTTCGATAACTGCTCTTTTAACAATAACAACGCAAGCCAATTTAGATGTAGCATACTTGTTACTTAGTGTCCACACCTGCGATAATATCTGAGATGAGAACGTCAAATTCAATCGCAGAGAGAATTCTGTTACGTGTAGACTTAAAATCAGTGTTATCGCAGTCTTATAATAATTTTTATGAGAGCGTTCTTATGAGAAATCTCATGGCAACGATCTTATAAGAAGAGCTGTCAAAAAAACGATTGCGTGTGTGTTTGTGTGCAATAAGATGCCATTTCAATTTAACCGATTATTAGTTTTGCAAATTTTCTTTTACAAAACCCCTTTTAAATGGAAAATAGTTGGTTTTTATGCATTAAATATATACCATAAGTGATTAATTTTGTACAAAATGTGTGCATATACAAAATTCATATAAGATTTTATTCATCGCAAAGATGTGTTTTCTTCTCGGCTTTCATTGATTTATGAATTCTTATAAGATTAACAAAAATACGTGTACTCCTTGTTAGACATTAAAATGTACATAAAGAAATTCATTCTCTCATTCTGCCGACGTTTTGTCAGATATTATCTCAGAGTTAATCGCAGTTGTAGACACTAGGTTAAAGCGACTTTTTCCACTATTTTTTTCTTGGACTGTTTTCATTATTCATATACATACATATGTAATTATTACCAAATTTTTTCTTTATTAATGTTTAAAACGGACAACTTTAAAAGTTCCTAAATATTTTTATACGAGCTAACCTTAAATCAAAAACATCATCCCTGGAAGGTAAAAGAAGACTTAGTGCTAGGTCAGGCACAGCAACTTTAGTTGGGCAATTCTTGACTTTATAGAAGCTTTCGGTAGGAGAATAAGAAGGGAAAAAGAATTGCCGCTACTCGGCAATTCTCAGCAATTCCTTACTTTTCTCTCATGTGTGTATGCGCACATACAAAATATATTGTGCGAAATAAAAGGTAGAGAAAGTTCAAGAATTGTCGAAAAAAATTTTTGTGTGTGGACAAGAAACCAATTTCAAAAGAAAATTGCTAAAAACTTTGGCAATTAAAATCGTCCTGTCTAATCTTACTCTTATTAAAATCATTGTGGAAATATATGATTTTGGCAGCAGCCTTAAAAGAAAATAAAAAAAGACATTAAAAGTCGGTACCGAAATTCAGTGTTAAATGTGATATACAGCAGCGATTCTTTTAAGTTCCGTTTTTGAAAAATTATTATGTGTTTACATTTTCAATTTTGGTTGTTCATATTAAAGGACACTTCATACGATCCAATTTTGTATTAAAGCTTTACAAAAATTTAAATAATATGTGCTAGTAGTATAGTGTGAATGTAATGCGTTATAAATGTGAGAGATTTGACATCCCATAACACTTCATTACTTTTAGACATTTGTTTAAACAATGAGATTTTTCATTGGATCAGGTTTGCACATCTTACAAAAACAGATAAATAAAATATTAAACCCAGACGTTAACCAAAAATGGCTGTTTATATTCTACACAAATTTTTAATTTTACTTCAGTTGTGATGGTGGGAAAACAAAATGTAATAGTACGTTAGATTTTCTGACAGTCGCAGCAAATATCTTTAGATTTCTGTCTCCTAAATCAAGTCAAAATCTTGAAACTTGTATGATAGTCTGAAATTTTTTCATATACATATTAGCAAATGATACAATTAAATCACGTGTACAGTCAAATATGAACCTTTCTTTTAATTTACATATGTAATGTGCAAAATGAACGTATCTATACGTTACAAATTCAAAGTGATAGCTTTCGAGTTATAGCATGTGCCAAACCAAGAATTGCATACAATTAAGCTTGTCATGCTTAAACATTATCTATTATTAGTTGTACCTCTTTTGCACCTGCATATTATTCTTTTATGAAAGAAAAACAGAATACTTATGTATAACTTATTTGAAAAACTTAGAGAACTCCGAACATATCGCAACAATTGCTTAGAACTTCCTAAAAATACTAACAGAAACAAAATCGTCAAGGCAGCTTCACTAGGACAGTAAAGCTATCTTTTGTTCCAGTTTACAAGCTACATAATTCTTGGACAACTTTTGTAGGCAAAAGAGAGAACAGATTTTGACAATACTCTGTTACTTTCTATCAACAAAATACGAGTGATGATTTTTCGGTATTGTGTTTAAACCATCAAGACTATGTTTATTTATCCGTGGACAGAATTGTAATAATGGAAAATTTTTACATGATGTTAAAAATCTGATTTTCAAAAGTTTTTTTATGGGTATTGTAGACTGGCAGTAATGTTAATGAAACCCAAATATTTTTAAAAGAATGGGCGTATTTTAACCTGTGGCAACGTCGAATTTCATTCTATTCACTGCTCTGACAGCTGACTTTTTTAGCATAAGGAAAATTATCTTGTTCTTTTTGCAAATTAATTTAAATAAAAAACTTTTTTACGCGTTCTCAATTAACTAATCGTCTAATAAAATATTATACACCCCAAAAAGCTTATCAATAGTGGAATTTCATTGAATCGTATTAAATGCTGTTATATACAACAAAGAACATAGAGAAAAAAATCAATAAAAATATAAAAAAAGAGAGGACAGAAAATTGATAAACAGAATTAACAAAATATGTACTATTAAAAAAAAGCAGCAACAAATAGACAAAGCTAACAAAACATTTGGTGAATAATAAAGTAAATTATTCAATTGCAGATCATTTTTACGCAGTAAACGTGCTTAAGAAGAAATCCGTATTAAAAAGTCGAAATGTCTACAGCGGAAGCGCCTCTGGTGCAATTGGAAGACGTTGATCTTATGAACCACTTTAGTGATGACGATACAACAGACAACTCAGCTAATAAGCAACAATTAACCACCGAAGTTGAGGTAAGCCTTAAATGATAATGTCGAACAATGTGTTGGTTTATTTAAATAAATGATAAGTGGAAGGAAGAACAGAAAGCAAAAAAAAATTGTTTTTGTCATGTTAATACAGTAGCAACAAGCATTATTCTCACAAGATAATAATATATTTTGTTAAAATCAGATCTCTATGTTTTGTCTATTATCTAGCTAGTTAATCTCGAAAACTTTATTATATAGATAGATAAAAAGTTGTACATAATTCTTTCATCGACGGGCGTGGTTGCCAAGCTAGAACTTCAGGAAGTAATTAAGATGTTTTAACATATTGCTTAAAAACGCTTAAAATTTATATATACGGAAAGATCTAACCGACACTGATACTGATATTTAACATGTACGTTCACAATTATGGTGCAAAAATGCATAATTACTTATAAAAAGAAGGAGTAAGCAGACCTCCTGAAATACCGGATTTGGCAGACAGAAGCCTTCCTCAGTAGATTACAGATTCATTTAATTTTTACACTCGATGTCATAGGTAGCCAAGGCTTTCCGCACTGTATTACGTGGTAGGTCTTATTGAAAGTCTGCTTTAGCAGTCCTCATGGAAGGGGTACTTTAGTATGCTTATTGAAAGCATTCTTAGCAGGTCTAATTGGAAGTCCTCTTAAGAAGACCTCACTCAAGCCTTCTTATCAGGCATAAAGAAGCCTTTAGGAGACTTTATTCAGGGCTTTCTTAGCAGACTCATCTAAAGGCTTCTTTAGCAGCTCTGAATCAATAATTAAATAACTGATAATACACTGAAACGAAAAATAATTTAATGAAAGAAATAATGAAAACATAATATTTTTAAAGCTTATTTTGTTCACTACATGATTTTTCATTTCATACAATGAAAAGAGTTGTTTACATTTATGAACATATTTATTTATTTCATATACATACATACAGAACAAACATAGTCTCTGTTATTTGTCATTGGAATCTGAACTCATTATTGTAACGGATTTTCCAATGTATAAAAATGTTTTTACACCTTACTTAGCAGAGAGTTTGTAGGCCTTCTAGAAAGGCTTCGCCAGAAGGCAGACAAGAATGAGAATCGAATCTAAAATAATATCTTAGAATGCCTTTATGAAGAATAACTTTCGAAGTTTCCCGCTGGGTATGTATGTATCTGAAAACATCTGAGGTCCATAACTCGAAAACTATGCCTTCCACTCACTTTTTTCTTATACATATTATATTTAATTAGAATAGATATTCCGAGTATTAATACTTACACATCAAAGGAAAAAATTATATATTAACTAATTTGCCTTCGTTGACAAACATACGAGTATTTTGTAGTAAAATTTTTGAAAATGTTATAAGCTATGCAAATTTAGGAAATTTTTAAAATTTAAAAATTCACTCACAAATGAACTGCTGAAATCAGCATTGCTATTAAAATTTTATGTACCAGAATTACAAACAAAGACTGCTAGTTTTAGACGTCTTAAGTAATAAAATTGTAAGTCTTCACCCCATGCTTCAAGAGAAGAAATACACCTTCTCTTGATGCCATGGGTGTCATATAACACCCTCAAAAAGACGTAAAAGGCACTTTACTTTTTCTTACAACAAAAATAGTGTCAATAACAAGTTTATTGTTAATTATTTCCTAGTATTTCGAATTATACGAACAGGTATATTTTTTCTTTTTCTCTACTGATGCCGTTAATCAAATTTTAAATAAATATTTTAGAATTCTGTCGTCAATTTTCATCATTCCTATAAATAATCCCCAAACAGCAATTCAAGTTTAGTAATTATTTTTTATCAGTTGCAAAGGAAATGAATTGCAATACTGTATTATTTGACATTTTTCTATGTTTTTAAATAAAAGTTTGCAAGTAAATATTGTTATTTGTTTTTATTGCATATTTTAATAGATAAACACTATTGGTCTCAGCAAAAAGAAGCGTAGAAAATCAAAGAATAAAAAACATCAGGAACAAATGCTTTTATCTTTAAAAGACGATGATGATGACAACGACGACGAAGTTGACGTTGATTTGGATGAAGATGATGATGAAAATGAAGACAAAGAGAATAACGAGATTGAGGAAAATAATCTTTGCAACGATAGACAACTGTTGGAAGATGTCAGAAAAGCAAATAAAGATTCAACTGATTTAATAGCGCAACAAACAGTATTAGAATTTGATGAACATAATTTTTTTGGCGCTCATAAATATTTAATGGGTGAAACTGTCCCAACACATAATGGTCGTCAGAATACGAAACAACTTGTAAATACAACGATGCCAGCAACTACGACGTCAATATCACCGACAAAACCAACATCTTTGCTTGTAAACACACACGACTCTAAAATTTTAACAACTCCCTCGTTGTGTAATGAGGGTGGTAGTAGTGAATGCGATGTCGATAAGAAGGCAAATATAGATGTAGTTGTTGATAGTAGTAGCAGCAATAACAACAAGACTTTAACTAACAGTCAACAGCATTATTCGAGTAGTAATTCACCGCGCTCAGTAGGTTTTATTCATACAAATTCTCCTGCGCCACGACGTCAACATAATTACTCATCAGCTTCAACTTCTAACAACGTACAAGCAGCTCCAAGACTATTCACAAGTAACGTTTTGCCAACGCATTTATGTAAGGACTCATATTACGATGACACAGATGAAATTTGTTTAGTTCCTGAGGTGGATTTCGAATCCTCAAGTGTTATGGAGCATTGTACAGATAATAGGGAATCCCAACCGTTGCTGGGTGGCGGCAGTGGAAATGCAGGCAGTAGAGATCATTTTGAAGTGGCATGCAATACATTTGTTGGTAAGTCTTGTTTGTCGTTTTTTTTTTTTTTTGTTTTTTTTTTAACTACTGCTTTTTGTATGCATTGACTTTGTCTGTCATAAAGAAACCTTTAAAGTGAATTTGTGCTCGTTCTTATCTTTGTTTAATAAAAGTATTTACGTATGCATGTAGGTACAGATATGAACTTTTATACTGGTTTTATTGTTCCATATTTTTAGTATGTCAACAATTCTTGTCTTAAAATTTATTATTTAAAAATTCGGAACCCATGTAATCTTTATACTTCAAGTAAAAAGGAAATTTTGGTTCTAATTTTAGATTTACTTTTCATGTATAGCTTTTTATTTTAATTAAATTATAGGGTACACAACTTTTCAATCATCTTGGCTTCAACAGAAAATAAAGTGTTTATTTAAACAAACCTAAATAAAAGCTGTTGTAGTTTTGTATGATTTATAAATGATATTCGTCTGTATGAACGACTGAAATTAAAAAATTGCAAATCATAAACACACATATAAAGATAATAATATATTTTTGTTATTTCTAGATTAGTGGAATAGTTAAACTAATGACAAACAAAAAAAATTGTTTTTGCCTTTTAATAAAAACATATAGCTTGCTCAATGCTATCTTTATTCTATCCACATTTCATACTTTAACACTAAGCTTTGTAATGAATCAATTTATACGAAGAAAGTTTTTTTTAATAATTCAAAGTCTGGTTTTTTGTACTCCGAATAAAGCTTCAAAGGTTGCCATTTATTTTTAACTTTAAGATTACTAAACATTGTTTGGCTTTACTTACTATATTTGTATCTTGGACCCAGTTTAAACGATACTGTATGACATATGCAATATCCAATCAATGTAATAAAGTAAACAAATTTCTTGCTAAGCTATGATTTTTTCAAACAATATTTTTCCTTAAGTTACGCAAAAGCAAAGAAAATTATCTAAATTTAAAACTCAGTCGATTTTTTTTTTTTTTTAATTAAAAAAAAATATTTCGAGGCAGTATTTCATGATTATATGGCAAGCAATAGACCCGTTCCACATGTCTAGCGAAACAGTCTGAAAAATTAACAAAGTGACCTAAAAGAGTTCCACGCAGCGTTGCCAGAATGAAGATTTTTGCTTAATTTAAAAGATTTTGCAAGCAAAGTAAGTCTTGAAAATATTTTTCTTAAAATTAAGATTTTCTAAAATTGGTAGATACTGTAATAAATGTTTGAAATATCGCACGAACTTTGACTTCTTTAATAATATGAGAAATAATATATTTATTATCCCTTGGTTCCAAATTTTTTAGTTTTTGTCTTTTTTGTTAGAATTAATTTGTAATTATTAACTAGCATAAAAAATTAAAGCACAAATTTTCAGTTTTTTTTTTTTTTTTTTTAATTAAGATGTGTGTTTTACAGATTGAAGATTTTTCGCCAAAAATTTCTGACATCGTGTAACAATTTTGTCAGTTTTTAATTGTTCGATAACATAATTTAAAAAAATAACAATTGAGTTAAAAAAAAATTAGAAAAAACAGAAAACATGTGTTTTTTATTGTGAAAAATGTTCAGTACAAAAAGAATATGGCGTTAAATCATGGTGAAAATTTGCTCTTATAAATAAAGTTTAATGTGATGTTGCCCAGAAAAATTATTAAAATCCACGTGCTGTTCCACATGTCATGTTCCACATTTAATTTTTATCAAAGTAGATTGATTGAAACCAAAGTTAGCGAATATTGCTAACACATTTGATAACTTCGGAAAACATCTAGCGCGACTAATTTCGGGGTATTCGATTTAAGTTCAAACTCGAAGCCAAAAAAAAAAATCTTGCAGAAAAAATCCCGAAAAAAAATCGCTAAAATTTCTTATTTACTGTGCACATCAAACATTAAAATATCCAAATTTAAAATTGAAAAATAGTCAAAAAAGTATAAAAGTATACTTTAGCATCCAAATTTTAAGTCGTGAATATTGCGAATACGAGCGCTAACGTCGAAAAACGGCTAATACTATATTTACACGAACTCAATATCTAGTAGATTTGAATTAAAATATACAAAGAAATCTATATCATTTACACCATTGTTTTCAAACATCCAGCAAGATTTGACAAAACAATTTTATCAGAAACTAAAGGCCGTGTCAGATAAAACTTTGTCGCTTTGCGTGAAATTTAAAACTTTAAGAGAAAAGCGCAAAGCAAAAGGTGTATGTCACAATAAAAACTTTGGCAACGCTCACGATTTGTTTATTTATATAAAAAAATTGTTGTTAATTATTACATTTAATCATTTCTTATGATAACAGAAGTTAGAAATATTATTAGACGAACTACTGAAATTATTTTTAGGGCATAAAGCTATTAGAAAAAATTTCAACGCGTAAAAAGATGAGAGTTGCCGAACTTGTCGCTTCGCGATGCGTTAAAAGTGCTCTATGTGACATGTTTCATATAAGTATATATATTTTATATTAGATGTCAAAGCGAATTTGCAACGCAAAGCGAAGCAAAAGTTTTATTTGACACGGCCTTAAAGACACCAAATTAAAGTGTATATTTTTGTTGCAGCGTAGTATTTTGAAGTACTTTTTGAACAAAGTCTCAGTTGCATCGCTTGGTACTGAATAGATTTCATGAGATTTCATTTTGTATGGGAAATGTCAAAATATACTAGATTTGGCTTGAAATCTCAAATGAGCAGATTTCGTTTTGGTGTAAATGGACTATAATGCCATTGAATTCAGCGTACTCGAATTAGTGTCACATTCGAGCTCAGTATTATTACTAAGTTGTACAATAAATATATAAATAAAGCCATTAATACAAATAAAAAATTATAAATAGCTCGTTTTCAATGTTTGCCAGATATCTATATGTCGACATTTCATAGGAGCTAATCATCAGTAGACTTTGGAAATTTTTGAAAGATACTTTAGCTCATATGTGCTAAAGAAAGTGTTAAAAAAATCTATATAAAAATATACTTTCGTGATATTCTTAACACTTTCTTATGAGTATCTGTTTGTTTTAATACCACGGTGTTTCCAGCGGTATTAAAAGTTTATTCGATAACTTTCATTTTCACTCATACATCGTGCACCATACTGGTTGTGTTGAAATTTTTTGTGATATTTTATTGTTTAGATAATTAAAACAGAGTCTTTCATATAAGTACATACGAGTATGTGGTGCATTTAATCAAATGTTACTCATAAAAATAAGTCATCACTTTATTAACAATTATTGCTCTTTATCATTATAATAAGCGCATATGTATTTGCAAAAAAAAAATCGACATCGCAAGAAAAAGAAAACAAAATATGATACACACTTACATATTTATCAATGTAAAGTCTGGTTTATATTTACACAAGTATTTTAATTCTTTCATATGTATTGTATGCATGCACATTTGCACAAATAATGTAAATTGCTGTTATTTTTATAAACGTTTAAGCTGATAGATTACAACTTTTGAACATTTTATTTATTAATTTACGTAAAAAAAAATGTTTGCTGCAAAAAATCATCGCGATCCCAAAACGGGCAGTGTTCATTGATGAGCTACAGTGACTCTCAGGTTTAAGGGCTCTTTTATTCTCTTAATGTGTTGCCACAGGTTCCTTGATATTAGGTATGTGGGCTCTGTGAACCATCTTTCCTGAGCACATTTCAGCGTGTGGAGCTATATTATTTTCCAGCACCCTAATAGGGGTTGGCTGCAAAAGAGGTCGATCCTCAAAGGTTGCCCATTTTTTTGGCTAATTCGTCAGAGGTGTTATTGCCGTTATTGGAAACGTGTTCTCTATCTATTTTAGGGTTATGTTTGAATTTCTCGCAATCTTACTTAAAGATGTCCGGCATTCCTGGACTAGACAGTAATTGGTATATATTCCCATCAGGGTGTTGATGACAGCCTTGCTATCTGTTATTATCATGATATTCCTGCCGAATATCTTGCTAAACATCTGCCATCTAGCTGCTTTATTTATAGCTGATATTTCTGCCTGTAGTGTTGAATTCTTCTATGTAGACGCCTCCCCCAACTCCTTCTCCCCTTCTAGATCCGTCCGTGTAAACATAGAAGGATCCAGATTCTAAAGGAGTTTTTTTCTGCTTTACATATTCGTGCTGTTTTCAAAACATTTTCCATATGGTTATAGGCTTATTAATATAGACTTTTCCTTTTCAATAACCCCCAAGGGAAGCAGTCTGCGGCGGTTAAATGTAGTGAGCTCGGTTATCCATGAAATAATACATACATCAAACATGTCGCGTAAAAGAGTCATTGTGTCCCCCGCAGTATTCGCCTTAGCTTCATCCTGTCGGAATCATACTTGAGTATAGTTATCCACAGCTGGCTTCAAAAAATTTTCCGATATCGAACACAAGTGACAGGCAGTGTAATATAATTCCCATGTCCAAGGTGAATTCATATCAGGTAAATGCAAGAGCAACACTACAAAAAATAAATCCCTTTCAAATGTCAAGGAAAAAATATAAACACAAAAAGGAATTAACAATAATATAATAAAAAAAAAATACAAAAAAAAACTTAATTATGCCGTGAAACTTTTAATCATTTCGTGAAAATTAAAGTCTCAGATCGTAGAGCTTGGAAAGTTGAAAAAGGCCAGCCAGATTGGGAAGGATTCTGGATGATACCTGGCGCTCAAGATACAATACATAAGTTTAAAAAATTGTTTAATTTTTTTTTTATTTTAATTATTTCATTGACATCTGAAACAGATTAAAATTAAAAAAAGAAGTTATCAGCTGCGCTGTCAATTTCACCTCTTATGAATTCGCCTTGGTTTAAAATTTTCTTTTTGAATTCAATCAAGGCGAATTCAAAACAGGTGAAATTGACAGCGCAGCTGATAACTTTTTTTAATTTTAATCTTTTTCAGATATCAATGGAATAATTAAAGCAAATTTGAAAAAAAAAAATTTTTTTTAAATTATTATTGTATCTTGAGCGCCAGGTATCATCCAGAATTCTCCCCAATCTGGCTGGGCATTTTCACCTTTTCAAGCTCTAACATCTGAGACTTTAAGTTTCACGAAATAATTAAAACTTTCACGAAATAATTAAGTTTTTCTCTTGTACCAGTAAAAAAATTATAAATAGATTGTTTTTTATGTTTCCCAGCTATCTATATGTCGACATTTCATAGGAACTACCCTAATCATCAGTAGACTTTGGAAATTTTTGAAAGATATTCTCAAACATTCAACTTTATATCCCAACAATCCAAATAAATTACTAAGAATTTAAAAAGAAAAAAGGTTGTTTCTTATGTTTTGACGGGTATTATTAGAGCATTTTTCTTTTTAAATTCATAATAATTTATTTAGATTGTTGAGATATAAAGATAAATGTTTGAGAATATATTTCAAAAATTTCCAAAGTCTACTGATGATTAGGGTAGTTCCTACGAAATGTTGACATATAGATAGCTGGGAAACATAAAAAACAAGCTATTTATAATTTTTTACTGGTATAAATGTTAGAAGCTTAAATAGCGAATAAAAAACTTAATTGTTTTTCTCTTGTAAATTTTTTTTTAAAGTAATTTGAAAAAAAAAAATTTTTTTGAAAAAATTTTTTAGTTTTGTATTACAACTATTATTGAGAATCCTCCGTAATCTGGCTGGCCTTTTTCACCTTTCCAAGCTCAATGATCCGAGACTTTAATTTTCACGAAATAGTTAAAAGTTTCACGAAATAATTAAAAGTTTATCTTTTCTTGTAAATTTTTTTTTAATATATTTTTTTTTAATTCCTTTTTGTGTTTATATCTTGACGTTTAAAAAAGATTTATTTTTTGTAGTGTTGTATTTATTGCTTTTGCATATACCTGTTATGAATTCGTCTTGAATTCAACTTTCTTTCTAAATTATCTTTGACATTTTACACAATTTTAAAAGTAAATAAAAAAAAATTTATGTAGTTTACAAAAATAAAATCCTCAATTTATTAAAATTTAAAGTTACTCAAAATTGTTGCGCATTTTGTCGGTCAAGGCAAAGTAAATGAGCAAACATTCTTTACAAATTTTACGTAGTCCACATCGTTCGGAAAACATACAACATGCCGACTGTAATTGCAATGAAAAATGTTGCACCTACATTTCAAGTGACGATGAAGACAATACTCAAAGTTTCGAAATAATCAAAATTAACCGAATTGAATCTGTTATAACTGTAGGCTCTTCGACGCTATTGGATATATTAGAAGCTCAATGTCATTGCAAAAATTGTCCCCTCAAAAATATGTGTAAGTTTGAAACGACTTTCATTTTTCCGCTTATCATCAATTCAACAACGCAAACACCGTTTGATACT
This sequence comes from Thecocarcelia acutangulata, assembly GCA_914767995.1. Taxonomy (NCBI): domain Eukaryota; kingdom Metazoa; phylum Arthropoda; class Insecta; order Diptera; family Tachinidae; genus Thecocarcelia; species Thecocarcelia acutangulata. The sequence continues at coordinate 27,649,212 of OU612094.1, read as the reverse complement.
TTTCCTTAAAAATGCCTTCTTTTTTATTGCTTAAAAATGCAAATTATTTTGTTTTCTTCAACTTCATTCCAAATTTGCATTTAAAAAAAAGTTTTTTCATATCACTCAAAGTTTTAATTTGAAGTTTTAGTTCTAATTATGCCACCACCAGTTAAACATTTGTGTGATATCAGTATCTTTTATATAAATCCTTTATTTTACGCCGATGAATTCAATTTTAATGAAAACTTCGAATTTAAAGGTTAGTTATAGTTAAAAGAATGGAAAATATTTAAAATTTCTTTGAGTGGTTGATGCATCCTTTATAAACAAGTATTTAAATAGCTTTCCTCACCTCCTGCTACGAAATACTTGCACAATCGTATAATAATAGATTTCGTCATAAGCACCTACACACACATGTACGAATACATATATACAATTTTCTAAAGGTCTTTCGGTTGAATTCAAGTACAATGTTAACACACATACACACATTAAAATTTACAGTCAAATAGCGAGTTTCATCAAATTGTAAAAGTGATACATGAACATTTCATTATTGATTTTATCAGTGGAGATAGAACAATTATGTCATAGATGATTTCAAGTATCAGGTGTACAATTTTGCTTCCGTCGTTTTGCGATAGATGGCTGTAGCGGTAAGTGGTAGTCGAAGTAAATAGATCGTAGATGTCATAAAACAATCTTAGGTATTTGTAAAAAGTAATGCCATCGAAATATCGGACGATTTGTGTCTGCATCATAAAGTTAATTTCAGTTACACATTTCAACTTACGAGTAAAATTCTTGTCATTTGGGGGAGGTTTTCATTTTCTGCTTTAATATGAAGAAATCTGCGGCTGAAGCTCATCGAATGCTCTCAAAGGCTTATGGTGAGGTCGGTTTTAGTGAAAAAACCTGCCGAGAGTGGTTTCAATTCTTTAAGAATGGTGATTTTGACGCTGAAGATCAGCATGGCATTGAAAGAGAGAATGTTTTCGAAGATGCAGAATTGAAGGCATTAATTGATCAAGACTCGTGTCAAACAGGATTATTGGGAGTGACGCAACAAGCCATTTTAAACCGCTTGAAAGTCATGGGAATAATTCAGAAACAAGGAAATTGGGTGCAGTACGAATTGAAGCCAAGAGATGCTGACAGGCGTTTGTTTACTTGTGACCTTGTTTACTTGCAATACAAAGACGGAACGAATTTCTGCTTCGTAGTGTTACTGGGAACGAAAAACGGATTCATTACGATAATCCCAAGCTCAGAAAATCATGGGAATGGCCATGCTTCCACGTCGACAACCAAACCGAATATTCGCGGTTCCAAGGTCATGTTCAGTATTTGGTGGCACCAGCTCGGCGTAGTGTATTATGAGTTGTTAAGACAGACTGAAACAATCACAGATGATCGTTATCGAACGCAATTAATGCGTTTGAGCCGAGCATTAAAAGAGCATATAAAATAATTTTACAACATGCCAATGTTCGAGCCCATGTTGTGAAACTGGTCAAGACATACTTGGAAACATTGAATTGGGAAGCACTAGCCAACCCGCCGTATTCTCCAGACGTTGCTCTCTCAGACTATCACTTGTTTCGATCAATAGCACACGTGCTATCTGACTAACACTTACGGTCTTATGAAGAAGTAAAAGCTTGGATCGATTCGTGGATCGCTTCATAAGATGAAAAGTTTTTTCAATTCGTAAGCTGCGCGAAAGATGGGAGAAAGTAGTGGCTAGCGATGGACATTACTTTGAATCATAAATATATAACGAGCTTTCTTACAATAGAGCGTAGAATTTAGGCAAAAAAAAAAAAATGGCGGAAACAGCATTGTACATGTATGTATTACTTTCTCTTCGTGAAAGAATTATGCACTCCGATGTATACTCGTACGGCAATCAAAATATTAATATTGCTTTGAAAACAAATAAAACTTTGAATAGGTTATTTTCCAACAACAAATCCAAGGTGGATATATTGGATGAAGCAAACGTGATATATAAGTAACCTTGTAACGGCGATGCGTTCGACACGAGTCTTGATCAAGTAATGCCTAAAATCCTGCTTCTCTGACTGTATAAACAATTGATTGCAGGAGGTATTAAAAGACACGAGCTCTTGTGCAAAGAGCTTGTGATATGACCCAGAAACTACGCGTATATCTGCTTCGCACAGGGTTGCCAACTATTTATAACCAAAACGCGCCGTGAATCTACCCAAAATGTGCTAAAAACCTCTAAACTATACACATTCACAAAAAATATATATATATAAGTAAACCACATTAACAAGCAAAGTTTGACGATTAAGACAAAATAAGATACACAAATTTTAATTAAGTTTTAAAAATCTTAAAATTGAAATTTTCTTTTTCATTTCTCAAGCTGACCTATATAAAAGAGTCTAAAATATAAGGTAGGGCCACTTCAGCAGTATTTTAGAATATGAAGTATTAAAACATAATCAATCTAAAGTCGCTAATTTTCAAATCATGTTTATATTCTAGTCATAAAACTGTTTGGATATATTTCGAATTCTTCTTATAGTATTTTAACTTACTTGTCAAAATACTATAATATGGGGGCGTTGTTGAGCCGTTGACGAGTTCACTCTTGAAAATTAGGAGATTTTGATGTTTATCAATTTCCACAACTGTGTTATTTTCCAACAAATACGAGTAGCGCTATCGGTAAAATTGGACATCTTGCAATCCTAAAGGATTTTAGAGACGTAATCGATATGTCTCAAACAAGTGACATTATACATCCGTCTAACTCCTTTGCCAGGAAGTTTAAGATCATATTTCCTACAAGGGAGGAATGGATCATGAATCCAAGATGGTTGCGGGATGGTTCACAAAAGTGGTACACGGATGAATCCAAAACGCTCCAAGGTGTTGGAGCGGGAATAGTGGGGTCTAGAGCACGCAAATGTATAACTCTTAGCAAAGACACCACAATCTTCCAAGCAGAAGCAATAAGGGAAGCGGTTGAAATACTCTCCGATAGGGGGCACAAGGGAGTGCTGATAAGAATACTTTCTGGTAGCCAATCAGTGCTGAAGGCCCTGAGCAGTTGTGTCTTCACGTCCAAGTTAGTACTGGAATGTCACAACAGGCTATACGAACTGGCAAGCCAGAACCAGGTCACACTGATCTGGGTGCCAGGACACGAAGGGCATCACGGCAATGAAATGGCTGACATGTATGCCAAGAAAGGAGCATACATTATTGGACCCACTCCAATTTTTAGCTTCAACAAGGGTCTCTTGGATGAAGAGACAAAAAAATGGACGGTGTCCATCGTTGAACAACAGTGGAACGAGACAGCTGGTCTCGAAACTTTGATAAAAAGAGGGCCGAACGTGCTCTAAAACTGGACAGGAAAAGTCTCAGAACATTGACATGTGCACTTACAGGTCATTAACAAATAACTGCTACAAGCACCTGCACAGGATGGGAATATCCAACACAGACGTTTGCAGATTCTGCGGTGAGGAAGAGGAGTCAATGGAGCACTTAATCACCCACTGTGGAGCACTGGGACACAGAAGATATAGGCTACTATAAGCTTATATGTTAAGTGAATGTGACAATATCACTCCCTATGAAGGAGCTTGTCCGTTTTGACATACTCAACCCATAATGGGGCAAGGGGACGCACAATAGATCAATATTGGTCGCAGTGCAAATGGCCGATGAGGGCCATATCCTATCCACTAATAATAATAATAATAATCGGTAAAATTACCGGTACCACGTTTAACCAGTTTTGATTGGTAATATCATGTTCACGCGAGGGCTTACATTCGAGGTTCCCTCTCTCATTCGTGATTCGTGACCGAATCTTTGATTGAAGTAACATGATTCGCCATACAAAATTTTGAGAGCGAACCAATTATCATTTCAAATTTGATAATAAATTATCGCTAGTTTAGCTGAACTAGCTCTGAAAAATATGTAAACAAAGAAAAACAGATAATTAATGCGTGTAAAATCAAACGAAACACATTGAACATATAAAAATTGGATACTTGCATAAAGATTTAAATAAAAATTTAAAAAAGTAGTAAAGAAACGAAATACTCGTAAACAACAGTGTGAAACAAAAACGGCCGTTTGCACACCTAGTTTCGCAATCGTGGTTCAGTCTGAACATGGTATAACGGTAGAAATCGCGATACCGTTTACTTATCTCTAAATCTGTTAATCGATTTATAACATTTTTTAATATTTTAAACAGTGACGGTGACATTCTACTGTATCGATGAGAACAATTTGCAAAAACAAATCAAAGTAGAGAAACCGTAAATACACATTCATGTCTCTGCGTTTATACGGGACAACAATAAAAAAAAAAACCAAAAAAGAAACGAGGTTAATCATCATCATACGTATCAAGTACCAGACTAAAACAACACGAAAGGAAAACAAAAATGCAACGAAAAATTACAAGAAAATTTTAGTTTACAAATAATACAAAATAAAGTGCACCATCAACTAGTTATTACGGAATAACAGAAATAAAATAGTATTACACGATAAAAAGAAAAACAATAATTGTGAAAAAATGGATATAATATCCTTAAAAAGCAACGATTCTTATGAATATGAGATTGAATCAGTAAATTCGACGCAATTTGATGGTAAATTAAGTTAAATAGATTTAACAGCTATACTAAAAATATAACTACATACATGTTTATGTGTGTTTGTATTGTATACATACATATGTACGTATGTAACTAATATGTAACTGGAAAATTGTTATCTATTACATGTTTCTTGTGTATTCAAATTATTCATAAGCAAACATGCGTATGCACATACATGCATATGTGTATAGTTTGTATATTAAAGTGTATGTATGCATTACATGATCATATACATACTTACGGTGGCATGCACCTCTATAATAAAATATAGTATAGTAAAATAACTTTTCCCTTCTCATTTCCTAATTAGTTTAAGTTGCCTTCTAATAAATTATTTAAACATTTGTTCGCTTGTTAGTACCAATTTTAAACTTTTCGTTTGTCCTTTGTAATTTTACACTTTCAGTTATTCCTTAATATTTCAGCTAAGAAAATGTTATGTCCTTTCGAATATTTTTACAAAAGGCAAAATTTTAAGAGACCAAGTGGTCGTTTATTGTTATTGAAAACGAATTTTTTCAGTAAATTGTAATTTTTAAAATTTTTATAGCCCTAAATTATTATTATTTTTTTTTTTTTCGTTTCACAGATGATCCCAGTTTCACGGAAACGGTTGCCCAAGTTGAGTCAGCAATCGAACATGGTGTTATGCCGGAACGTATTTATCAAGGTAGCAGTGGTTCATATTTTGTCAAAAATGCAGAAGGGGTAAGCTCCAATGAAAGTAGTCCTTTTAAAGTTTATTCTTTGTTCTTAAGTCATAAAAAAATCAGTTATACCAGGTATTTCTTAAGTGTGGTCAGGCTTGTTGTTTTTGTTCGGTCTTCGAGAGTTTTGCTTCCCACTCGCACTGGTTTAACGGTTTGCCTCAACTAACTGCATTTATTTATTTAGTAACTATACAGTTGCAAAGTAAATTTGCAAAGTATAGGATGCACAGCATGGGCGGGGTCACAAAGATCATAATGCCCAAGATGGTGTTAACAGTACTTTTGTAGCGTCACTGTGACTGACTATAACGACCTATGCCTTCACATAGGAAGTTCCACGTGGTTAACAATGAATAACCTCCAAAAAAAAATACTGTAAACCAATACAGTTAGTTGAGGCAAACCGTTAACCAGTGCGAGCGGGACGCAAAACTCTCGAAGACCTAACAACAAACACAAGCCTGACCGCACTTAAGAAATAATTACGATGACGCGAGAGCTGTTCTTCAGCCCAGAGCTGCTTTACGACTGACAAAATGGTTATATTCGTACATTATTATTATTATTATTATTATTATTATTATTATTATTATTATTATTATTATTATTATTATTATTATTATTATTATTATTGTTATTATTATTATTATTATTATTATTATTATTATTATTATTATTATTATTATTATTATTATTATTATTATTATTATTATTATTATTATTATTATTATTATTATTATTATTATTATTATTATTATTATTATTATTTTTTTTTTTTTTTTATTTTTTTTATTCATCTCTGTTTATTTTGTGTCTATGAGTTTTTTCACAAGTATGAAGCTTGTAAGCAAAAATTTTACAATCTTACGCAACGAAAACAAAAGCCAGCTACTACTACTACCTGATGAAGCTGCCTTGATATATGTAATGTTAGAATTTTCTCAGTACTTCTGAAATTTACTAGTCTTCTTTTGTAGTTTTTTGTATATATTTGAGTACGTATTTTTAGCTTTATGTATTTATATTAAGCATATTTTTTAAAAATTTAAAAATAATTTTGCTTAAAACCAAAGCTTATATTAATAATAAAAAAAAGCGACTTCTTTATGGGGAAATTTAACAATAAAGAATGTAGTTGTTAAATTTTTGGATGTAAATCGTACAAAACTAATTAAATGAAAAAATGCTTTCATTGCAAAAAGCTTAAAAATTACTGAAAGTTTTATTATTATTATTTTTTAATGTGCAATTGTATTTGTTTTCAGAAAAACTTGGCCGTTTTCAAACCCAAAGATGAAGAGCCTTACGGGCGCCTAAATCCTAAATGGACCAAATGGATGCATAAATTATGTTGTCCTTGTTGTTTCGGTAGAGCATGCTTAATACCAAACCAGGGGTAAGCTTTTTCATTTTTTTATTTATTGAAAAAGAAAATTTTATAATACTGGTCTTTTGTTGGCAGCTACCTTTCGGAAGCGGGAGCAAGTTTAGTCGATCGTAAACTAAATTTAAATATAGTACCCAAAACGCGAGTGGTACGTTTAGTAGCTGAAACGTTTAACTACGCTCGTATAGATCGACAAAAAGCAAAGCTGAAGAGGAGAATAAAGGAACATTATCCCTCAGCGCGATTTAATCGCATGAGTTTACCTTTAAAGGTAAGATATATTCGTGAAATCTTACAACGATTTGTGGGCTGCGCTTAGAGAGATTGTTTTTCTCTCCCATCACAAATTCAACTCTATATCCCAACAATCGGTTGGTATATAAAGTTGAATGTTTGGTAGCATTGAAAAAAACTTCGTAATAAGTGCGCTTTTACATTTACCCCCCGTCTAGATTAGCAATAAATATGTTCGCAATAAAGCAATAACGCCGGCAGAACAACGGTACAAAATTGCTTATTGCTTTGCTTATGTCAAAGGTATGGGAACACGTATTTGTGACAACTCATAATTACAAAAAAACCGAATAGGAAAGCTCAGCGCAAAAAGCAAAATTTTATTGCAAAAATGTGCAAAATAACTTAAAATTTTATTTTATCTGGACTTTTAAAGTCCTAAAGACAAGAAAACAGTTTGTACAGCGTGATTACTTTGCAAACACACTCAATACACAAATCCATTAAAAGAAAACACTTTATTTTAAGTAATAAGAATTAAATTAATAATTTTTGCAAAAAAATAAAATTTACTAAACTTATTCGCTAGCAGAATGTTTCGAAAATTCTTTAATATTAAACTCAAATGACAATTAATTTTGACGATTTTTGTCTGCAATAATTGTTAACGAAAACTCAATGACAATTATTGCAGCAATAATTGCAACCACTAGCAATAAGCTGTCTTCACTGGCAATAACACAATTTTGACGTTTGCTGCAATAAATGTTAACATATTTATTGCTAATCTAGACGGGGGGTTAGACAGAGCGATGGGCAGACAGACGAAATTTTATGGTGCTGTAACGAAAATTATCGGTGGGGGAGAGTGTGTAGTACACGACTCTCTGTACTAGACATTAGTGAACATTTTTTCTTTCTCTTTTTAACTTTCTGCATTTTTATGTTGTTGCTTCATATCATTATTCTCATATCAATATCAACTTCATATAAACACACTAGCTGTGCTTAGAAACACAAGAACAAGAAAAAAAAAAAGAAAAGAGAAACGAAAAGTTTCTGTCTGTCTATTAATTTCTTAAATGTAAAAAGTTTAGGCAAAAGCAAAAGGGAAATGAAAAAATGTCTGCCCATCGTCTGTCTAAATGTAAAAGCAAACTTCTCAAATTCTGCCTCCATTTTAAATTCATCTTCTATTTAGAAAATGGAGTTACCAAGTTCATTACATGAACACATTTTCTTAGAAAACGGTAAACGTATGTTTTTTAAATATTATTTTAATAATATAATCGCTTTATAATTAACGTAATTTGGTTATTACCCGCATTAAACAGAATAAATCTTAATAATACATATGAAAGGCTAAAAGTTTAATTACATTTTGCTATAGTCCAGCTAACTTGCATTAAGTTCTTGGCAGGTTAACATTGTTTAACGTTTTGACATTAAGTGGTATGCAAATGCTATTGCAAAAAGTATTTTACGTTGATAATATGCACAAAAAATTTGCGTGTCACTACTTGAATTTTTAAATGCAGCCCTAGCGAACATTATTTCAATCAGAACTCATTTGCGTACTGAGAATACTTTGACTGCAGGGAATGTTGCAAGTGAGCACCGTGACCAATCGATTCAGTATTGCAATATACGAAGCAACTAGACGGATTTTACGTCAGACTCACGGTCTAAAGGCTGAAGAATTAAGAGTCGTTTAGCTTAAAGAAAATATCAAGTAAGATCTATAATTTCTTTTCCTAATCAAGCGAAATTGGCGCATTTCGGCTGATCAGTAACCCAAGATTCTCAAACAACACACATGTTTATGCACTTTTAAAATGAAACCAGAAAAAAATAGTCTGTGGTGCCTCTAAAATGTATTCCAAAAACCAGTTTTGCTACACACAGCGCGCAAAACAATTGTCAATTGGTCCCATTAATCGTTCTTTAAGTTAATGTAAAGTCAAAAGTCACTAGAAAATCGAGAAAATTCTACACTCATCAGAATTACCTATTATATTGGGTGGTTAAATTTTAAAGGCCGATGTTGAATGTGAACCACACCTAAACATCAGGTATTTTTCTGCATTTCATTTAACACTTCTCAATTTTAGACCGATTCAATTTTTTTTTTTAAATTTTTGAAGAAAATTCGTCAATGGATTCGTCAACAAACAGAATTGGCGCATTTGGGCAAATGATAATCCAAGAGTGACTGTCGAAAAACCAATGCACTCACCAAGAGTGACTGTTTGGAGCGGTTTATGGCCTGGCGGCATCATTGGGTCGTAGTTTTTCCAAAACGAGGCCAGTTGGGCAGTTACTGTGAATGGTTTTCACCTTCTTGAGATGATAACGAACTTTTTTTGCCCCAAATTAGAAGATATGGGTGTGGAAGATATGTGGTTTCAGCAGGATAGTTCCACTTGCCACACAGCTAACGAAACAATGGCTCTTTTGCGCGAGAAATTCAGTGGCCGTGTTATCTCAAGTGGTGCCGATGTCATTTGGCCGCCAAGATCTGGTGATTTGACACCATTGGACTTCTTTCTTTGGGGTTATTTGAAACAAAAAGCATGCGTCGATAAAATAGCAACAATACAAGGATGAGATAATTCGGCACATTAACGGCATAAAACCTCAATTGTATCTCAGCGTCATCGAAAATTTGGACCATCGGATGGAGGTGTGCCTCCGAGGTCGCGGCGGCCATTTGTCCGATGTTTTATTTCTTACATAATTGAAACATACCAATTTAATAATAATAATAATAAAAGAAATTACAATAATTCCTAAGATCGGTCTTTAAAATTTAATCACCGTTTATACTCGTATACGAGTAGCATGCAGTAATCCTTCTTTCCCACACACACATTTTTTTCGAACGTTTTTTGTTTGCCATCACAGAATTAAAATTTTCAAAAGCAGCTTCTGTTCATGTAATTAATTATTTAAACATCTTTTTACAGACTGGTTCCTTTCAATTATTTGTGGAGGGATACAAAGATGCTGATTTCTGGTTGAGGCGCTTCGAGCAAGAGCCGCTTTCGCCTGGTCTTTCAAAATCATTTCAATTGCAGTTTGAACGTTTGGTCGTCTTGGACTACATCATACGTAACACAGACCGTGGTAACGATAATTGGCTTATAAAATATAGCCAACCAAAAATTACCAAAAAAGTGAACGGCACAGGCGGCAAATCACTATCATCCAGTCAAAATGAATTGAAAACCGAAAATCTGCTTGATACTCAAGCAGAAAATAATAATATTGTCAATGTTATTGAAAATAAAAATGAAAAACTAATAGATGTTGCAGTTTCGGCTGCTAGTTCCGGTTCACTGGCTGAGTCAAGCAGTAGTTCCGGCAGCAGTATTGCTGATATTAATCGTCAAACAGCTCCCGCGGTTAATGGTAGCAACAGTCAAATTTCAAATGGACCTAGCAGCGACTGGAATATGGTTGATGTGCCAGAAATACGAATCGCTGCCATCGACAATGGTTTAGCGTTTCCTTTTAAACATCCCGATTCGTGGCGAGCGTATCCTTATCATTGGGCCTGGTTGCCACAAGCGAAAGTGCCATTTAGTGAGGAAACTAAACTATTAGTACTGCCACAATTGTCCGATTTGAATTTCGTCGAAGAAATGTGTACAGATTTGTTTTATTTATTTCAACAGGACAAAGGATTCGATAAAAGGCTCTTTGAGCGTCAAATGTCGGTGATGAGAGGACAGATATTGAATTTAACACAGGCTCTTAAAGATGGCAAATCACCGGTTCAGTTGGTACAAATGCCAGCTGTTGTCATCGAAAAGTAAGTAAAGAGTAACCGATTCAATAAATCGACTGTCGATTTTGAAAACTTTGGAAAAACAAAAATCTATCCGTTTGCATAAGAGACACCGTATGTAGAAAATATAAACTTTCCCATTTGAAGTATGTTCTAGAATTTAGTATTTTACAAAAGCAATATATTTGCGTTTTTTAGAGAAGATTTAGATATTCACTTAAATTCAATACTTCTGTCATAGCTGCAGCTATTAAGTTTAAAGAAGGTGGTTGAGCCCAAGCTGTCAGACAGTGCGAAGTATATAGGTATTTGATTCCCGGAATGCCCAATTAAGAGGGCGCAAGGCGAGTGTTGCCTTGTTCTTGTGTAGAGGAATCATTGGGAAGATCTGGGAAATAAATACTGGGAATTTCTGCAGGCTTTTCGATATGGTGGTTAAGCCCATTTTAACGTATTCGGCTCTCGTATGATGGTGCACCCTAAAGTAGAAAACCATAAACGGCAAGATCGTAGAGAGGATAATGCTCACATATTGATGGTGATCGCTGGTTGCTGACTTTCCGCTAAATATTGATTACTGTTCACCAGTTCTACTGTCCAACGAGCACGGTCGCGAAAGTGCTCGGTATAGATCGTCAGAATGACTCGCTTAAGATATTTACAGATGGAACTATATCGGATTTGAGAGTGGTGGAGGTGCCTATCTCCCAGTATCAAATGTGGATTAGTTTCACGGCTGCAATGAGGGCAGCTAACTAGTTGATGTATAATATAAGGTATACGAGAAGAATATCCTTATCCGTACTCTTAGTAAGGCTACGTTGAATATGATAGACCGGTTCAATACGACATCCAGGTTGGTTCATGAATGGGGGATACAATGTGTTAGCGAGATATTCGATATTGGAGTTTTTCTAGGTATAAGAGCACAGTGAAGTGTTGTAGTATACGAACCGGAAATGGTCGGGTTCTGGTTACAACAAGTGGATAAGGTGGCAATTCCGCTTAAGAGCTCTAAAAACGATTTACACCGTCAACTTTTAGAGACTGCATAGGACAGATGGTCTACTGAGGTAGCTATCATGTCCCAGGTATGATAACAGGAGAACTATTATCCTTAGGATCTGCCTCCTTCCCATGATCCAAATGTTCGATGACGCTGAGGCATAATTAAAGTTCTATGCCGTTAATGTGCGAACTGTCTCATCCTTTAGCTCTTGAATTGTTACTGGCTTATCGACGTATACTTTTCTTTCAAATAACCGCAAAGAAAGAAGTCCAACGGTGTCAAATCACATGATCTTGTCGGCCAATTTACATAGCCACCACGTGAGACAACACGGCCATTGAATTTGTGGCACCGTCCTGTTGACACCATATCGTCCACATTCACATTTTCCAATTCGGACCATAAAAAGTTCGTTTCCATCTCACGATAGCGAACATCACTCACAGCAACTGCCTAACCGGCCCCATTTTGGAAAAAATACGGCTGGATAATGCCACCAGCCCATAAACCGCACCAAACAGTTACTCTTTGTGGGTGCATTGGTTTTTCGACAATCACTCTGGGATTATCATTTACCCAAAATTCTGCTTATTGACGATAGAATCCACAGAGGTAAAAATGTGCCTCGTCACTGAAGATGATTTTCTTCGAAAATTGTTCAACCACTATTGCCATTTCTTGCCACCATTCTGACCATTGACGACGCTTGATTCAATTGCAACTTGTAAGCGTATTAATGCAAGCCTTTATGCATAATGCTCATTAATGATGAGAATGAGAGGAGCAGTTGTTGTTTACGACGAGTTGAGGTGGACGGCTCTTCGGCAGCACTATCGCGAACAGCAGCAATATTTTCTGCAGAACGGCCTGTACAAGCATGTAGTGATGCTTTCACTTCTTCTACAGATCCGGGTTGCTCAAATTTATGCACGATTTTTCCGATTGTACGCAAATTTGGAGATTAAATTTACCAAAAAAAAAACCGAAATGCACGATATGCATTTTGATTTGAACGCCCATTTTCATAATAAGCCTAAATAAGTTTAACGCGTTGCTCGATTGTGTATCTTTCCATGGTTCGAAATTGAGAAATGTCATATGAAATGCAGAAAAAAAGACTTGAAGTTTAGATGTGGTTCACATTCAATATTGGCCCTTAAAATTTAACCACCCGATAAAACAAAAATTATGAGCTTAAAAATCATTCTCGTCTGTGCTTTATATACACTAAGGCTAACAATTTTTAATATCTTGTAATTAATTTGTTTTTTCTTTTTTTTTTTTTGCAGATCAAAAGCATCACGTGGCTTTTTCTCTTTTACTCAGCGCTTCCAAAATAAAAGTCCGTTTTTCTCTTGGTGCTAACATTTTTGTTCTAATTCAAACAAAAATTTGTCTCTCATCTTATTGTTGGCTTTATATCAATATTGATTATTATACTCGTAACTTTAAAAAATTGTATGTTATTAAATAGTTTTTCGTGTAAATTTTATTTTAAGTTCCTTTTGTTATAACTTTAAAAAAGTCTTATTTGCATAAACATGCATTATTATATGTTTTAAGTATATATGCTTTCCTTTTTCTTTATTCTTTATACTCTATAAACAAATCTTTATCACCTGTTAAAATATATAATTATTTGGGTCTTTTATTTATGATTTCAATAATTATATGTATTTTTAGGGAAATTAGTTTAAATATATGCATTTAGATATACGTATATAAACTTTATAAATATGTTGTATTTTAACTCAGTTAAGTTCTTTTTTTATTATGATTTTTCTTAAACATTATCCTGAAGGATATTCGAGTTTCCAAACTGCTGCGTTTTCATGTATTTAAATCACTTAAGAGAAACAATAGATTTTCGTTCAAATCTTTATGAAACAGATAAAAAAAATAGAAGAACTAAATTTTATATTAAAGGGTTTCCAAAAATTTGGTACTTCATTAAAATTGTTCAAACAATGAAAACTTAAAAATGTAATTTTAATGTACTAAAGACTCCGTTTCACGAACCTTATCGTTCGCAAGCATGTTGAGCGGCAAAAACTCCTATTTCCAATCCACTTTTGAAAGCCAACATGATGTAAGAAATGTGGCAAAGAATTTATAAAAAAAATTAATTTTTGAGCTATAAATGTGTTTTATTTCAAGTCATTTGTCTGTTCGTGAGATTATTTTCTAAAAAATTTCGATTTTTTTTTATTGATTTTTGTTGTAAAAAGTTTAAAGACCTTGATTCGCTATAATACACAATCGTTCGATCTACCACCAAATATAACATATGTTCTGCAAAAGTACTAAAAATGCAACTGTGTGGCAGATTTTTTGAGAAATCAAATATTTTTCATAAAATTACGGTTTCTAATGTGAATAAACATAGTTTAAAAAACTAAAAAAAAAAACACACTTCGATATCAAACTGATTATCCTTATAACCAAATCATTATTCTTACGACGCGTTCCGAGCTCTTTTTTTAAATTCCCAAAATTAGTTTCAGGAATCGCCAAAATACGCCACTTCCCCTGAAACAATATGCCAACTTCAATTTCCGCACTAAGCCCAATGACCGTTAATAGCTCAGATACATATTCCACGGCCAAAACGCGCGCATAAATATTAAAAATCGGTTCCGATTTGGGGAGCGAAGCGGGTCCGCGTATTTTTTTTTTTTTTTTTTTTTTTATTCCCAAAGTCGGCTTTAAGAAACGTCAAAACCTACCCATTTCCTCAGAAGCAATACGGCAACTTCAATTTTGACATTAATGCGAATGGCCGCTTATAGTTCAGATGCATGTTCTACGGCAAAAACGCGCACCGAATATGAAAACCCAGTTTCAAACCAGTTTTTTTTTTTTTTTTGCATTTCCAAAATTGGCTTCGTGAATCCCCAAGATGCCCCCTCTTTCCCGGAAGCAATGCGGCAGCTCCAATTTTCGCACTGGAGCACCAATACTGTATATACAGTTTCATATACCTAGTACACGGGTTGCAAAGTAACGGGCCAAACAAAACACAGTTTTTTGGTTCAAAATTAGCTTTATTCATCAACGTAATATCCATCAAGACCAACGCAATTATTCCAGCGCCGCTCTAAGATTTCAATACCACTTTTGCGGAACGATTTATCTTTTGCCTCAAAGTAGGCCTCAGTTTCAGCGATAAGCTCTTCATTCGTGCGAAATTTTTTACCGGCAAGCATTCTTTAAGGCCTGCGGATATCCAGTAGTCGCTGGCAGCAATTCGAAGTTCAATTCATGTAGTTTTGTCATTGTTTTGAAGGACTTGTGACACGGTTCGTTGTCTTGATGAAATAAAATTTTTTCTTTGCCATATGCGGTCGTTTCTTTGCAATTTCGGCCTTCAAATGCTCCTACAACGCTTTATAATATTCACTGTTAATGGTATTTCCTTTCACAAGATATTCGATGAATATTATACCACGCACATCCCAAAATACCGAGGCCATAACCTTTCCAGCCGATTGTTGTGCTTTCGGGCGCTTTGGACGAGGTTCGCCAGTTGCTGTTCACTCAGATGACGATAATTTTGAAATGATGGATCCATGTTTCATCCATTGTCACATATCGACGCAAAAATTCGAATGCGTTCTGCATCATTGGTGTCTCTACGGCCACATATGAAGTCAGCAAATCAACGTTTTATTGTTGTTTCTGATGTAGCTGAGTCCCCATATCACTCATATTGCATGGTTTTCGAGAGCGTGTTAAGAATATGAGAATATTGTTGACACCTCGAGAAATAAATTGAAATAATGTAAAATTATTATGATAATACTAGTTTTTAACTATTCATGATCGGCCAGAGTTTTAGAACATTTTTCTGTGAATGAATCGTACGATCGTATAGGAGGATAGTGATAGCATATCATGTTGAAATTTCTAACCGCCATGTTCCGAGAAACACGAGATTTGAAATCGCAAAGCATTCTCAAAAACGCTTAATTGATTTTTAGGTGTTCTAAGGAACGCGCGTCTTACTGGCGTTTCGGAATTGTTTACGAAAAAATGCAATATGTGTTTCACATACGAGTACGTACGTATTATAGGCTAATGTAAGCGGCTTGCGGCAGAGAGTTTATTTGTTGTAGGCAAATGAACGAGGCTAATTCAAGAAAAATTTGTGCTTCGAAGATTAAACAAAAAAACATGTTGTTTGTTTTTAAAGCCAAAATTAATAAACAAATTCAATTGTTAAAAATTTCAAAACAGAAAATTAATTTCTGTCTTCTATTTTTTTATTTTTTCCTTTAATTTTTGGTTTGACAAATTGAAGGGCCAAAACAAAAAGTTAAACTGAATTCAACATTGCCGCTCGGCCGCCTTTGACGGCATTGCTAAATTAAATTAAATTCAATATTTTGAAATTTATGTACGAATATTTTTATAAAAAATATATTTTTTTGTAAATGGGACACATTGTTGCCGCCCGCTGCCGCATGCCGCTTACATTGATTGGCCTTTCACTATTATGGTGAAACGAAACAAATTTGATAACATATCGAGATATTTTTTAATTTGATTGTTTATTGAATATCTGTCAAATTCTTTCAAGCTTTTATTGAAATAAACCTAAAATATATAAAATTTTATTTGTGAATAGTTTTATTTTCTTTTGCAAGTTCAGTTTTGGCAAATTCAATCAGTTCACTTCAATATGCACATTGCGAGTTGAAGTCTCAGACATGTCTGTAAATAATTCAAGTTTTTTGTTTGTTTTTGTGGAAATTTGTACTAAAAATCATGAAAGATGTCATGCATTTTTATTTACATATAATAAAAATCGAATATAAAAATTCGGCAGTTTTCATCTCCTTCCAGCAAATAGAATTCCCACCGGAAAAATCAAGTCATGTGAATTACGAGTACAACGCTTTAAAAAATGACATGTTTGTTGTTAAAATCACATGTGATTTTAAAACATTCGGTTTTCAGAATGAGACTTAGTAGCTGTTAGTTATTTATGTTCTATAAGAGGTGCCACGATCAAAAACTGACCGTATTAGAAAGCTTCTTCTGAAGTCCTGAAATGGTTTTGGAAAAAGAAAAGAACTAATTTTGCAAGCATTATTTATAGATTTATGAAATCAGGTTACTCTCTCATTTACACTTTAGGTAAATGGTGTTTGTTTTTACAAATTTATATGAAACTTTTCGACTATCAGTGGAGTACAGTATTGGAAAACGTTTACGAAAATGGAGGTTGGACCTACATATGTACTTTTACAGGGGAAAAGTTTATTATTATTTTTCGAGGATTCATAATTAGGAAGGGGAAAAATACATATACGGCCGTATTCATAAAAAAGTTAAACAACCGTTCAAACCATTTTTAGGGAAATTTCGATAAGACTGTATTCATAAACGAATTTTACGTTAAAATGTTCTTTTTAGCAGTTTTTTAAGTCAACCATTTTTAAAAGTGATTGCACCCAATTTTAAGACAATTTTAAGGTGATATTTGAGATTTTTAGTTATTGTTTATTTATATGTTGCCAAAATTTTTATTGCATATTTATCAGAAATCCCATGATACTGATAACAATAGATATGAGTTTTTAATAGAAAATATGACCCAAGCTTTGAATAGCTGGCAACAGAAAACTTTCAGGGAAAGAAGTAATCTATTTTATTCTGGATTCCAGATAAGCAATTACGCTTTACATCTTCTTATTTTAGTTATTACTAACATTTTATTTATTTAAAATAATATACGTTAATAAAATGCCATGTACATCAGTGATGTGTAAAACACGAAATAATGAAAAAAGCTCGTTATTCATATTTTTCAATCAAAGTAAAACTTTTCTAACTCAGTATTTTTTGCTATTTAATTGAAGGACAAAATGGAGTTAACATTTATTTATTTGTTTTAAAGTCGATTTTCATAAAAACCAATACAAAACATTTCTTTACATAACTACTATGTGAACAAAAAACCGTTTTTATCGCAGCACTATGATTCAGATGAGAATTGCATATGATGGCGTTGCCAATCACAAAAAGGAAATTTCAATAAAATGATTTTTAGCTAAAATGCTGTTTATGAATACGTTTTTATAAAATGTGTTTTTGCTGAAAATTCTGTTTTAACTAAAAAGTTGTTAAAATGCTGATTAGCGTTTTTTTATGAATACGGCTGATAATATTTAATCATACGCAACCATCTTTTGCGTACTCAGTATGGTATACGTGTTATCAGCCGTCTTGGTAATATCAAGTATCCGCATCGGTGTAAATACTTGACTCCTTTATTATTTTTCTACACAGTGTTCAGAGATCTGCAACCGGTGCCTTTTTTAATTATCTAAGTAGACTCGCCTTAAATCGAGTTGCGATGTAATTGGCCACAGCATATATTTGCACAAATGTGTCTTTTACTCATTAGAGCTTACGTTTGTAAATTTCAGTATGTAACATACTCAATCAAGTTTTTATGCGGTGGCTACTTGATTTGGTCTCTCAATTATTTTTTATATATATTTGCCACTTTTTCTTATATAAGTTTTATTTGAATGTGGCTGTATTTGTTTCTTCATGAGTAGAGCTATCGATATTATTCATTCGGTTTGTGTATTCATTCATTTGCTTTTATTAAAACAAAATATGAGTCACTTCGTATTCAAATCGTGTATGGTACGAAGCTTTATTTATTTAAAAAGCTAATGAATATACTCAAATGCCTTTTGAGCGTAATCATGCAGACATATATTAGCTACCAACCCAAGTAAATAATCCAGAAACAATATACAAACTTAAGACTGATATGATTCGAGTCTTTCGTGATATAATCATTCTACTTATTTCTATTAGTGATGGTTATTTTAACCCAAACTTCTTACGCTTACGTGGACAGAACATTTTTCGACTTCACATTCCAATTTCTTTCAGTTTCTGTTTGTTTTTTCGTATCATCTGCTTCCTCGGTGGTCTCTTTCTTTTTATTGCAGCAAATCTTCGTTACCGCAGAAAATATTCGCCTTTATTAACAGTAGTTTATTTATCATTTCTAAAATCATCGGCTATACAGCGGATGTTGACTCGTTCATAATCAATTGTTCTACTTATTATTTTTCTACTTTCTGTTGATAATTTAAATAAAACATTAGGATTATTATTAACTGTATTAAATTTTTTTAGTTAATTATGAATTATAAGAAATTAATTCTAAAATTTGTAACTATTATGAATGAGTATTAAATAAATAACTAAAAAAGAAACAAAATCTAATTTCAAAGACATATTTTCATTTTATACCATACAACGCTTTGAAGGACACGTTAGACTGGCAGATATGTGAGATGAAATTAATGGGGTCCTCTACAAAAATACGAGCACAATGACTGTTAAGTTTTTAAGTAACTTTTGAAAATATTACGAATGAAGGGGCTAAACGTGAAGCAAAAACTTTTTTATTTATTCACGGTCTGGCGAGACCAATTAAACAATATTTCATATGCAGCCTAAATGTCTGAATTTTATTCACTAATTGACCTATAACTAAGAAGAAAAAAAAACCCAATGGAATTTAAGTTTATTCGATTTAAAATAAATATTCAAAATTAATGTCAAAAATGCGAACAAAATTACACAATAATAAAAAAGAAAATGAAAACTACAAACACCTGGTTTTTTAGGTTTGCTAGCTAGAAAATTTAAAAATTCTTGAGGAAGGATTAAGTACACCAAAAAATTTTTCATTTAAATTAATTTTTAAATAATTTTTTATTGAGTTTGATTTAGCTATACATAGTAGGTATAAATCAGGGTTTAAAAACTGCTGATATGTGCAATTACTTTCGCATTTGCTTCGACTTTTGATTCCAAACATGCAAACAGTCGCAGTTAAGCTAGAGACAAAAAACGAAAAGTTATAATTCAGCCATCTAGCCGCTTCATTTATAGCTGATATTTCTGCCTGAAGCACACAACACCCATCCGGAAGTCTTAATGATATTTTGGTGTTGAATTCTTCTATGCAGACACCTCCCCCAACTCTTTCTATCCTTCTGGACCCCTCCATGTAAACATAAAAGGATCCAGACTCTAAGGGAGATTCCTCAGTTTGGTAGCCAAAGCCTATTGACAGAAATCATGGTGGGATGCAGTAGTCAAATAGATCGGGGACGAAAGACGTCAAAAAAAACCTATTAACAGCGGTTTTGTCATAATTGTGCAATAATCTCAGTCCGTGAACTTACCAAACAAACTTATATTAAATGGAAAATCAAAAACTGTTGAAAGCCTCTTAAGTTGTCACTATTTATTTTCCAACGAGCGCTCATATTGTAAACTTTTTTAATAAAAGTAATATGTATGTACATACAAAAAAAAAAAAAAAATTAATTTTTAAATAATTTTTTATTGAGTTTGAATTATCTATACATAGTAGGTATAAATCAGCGTTTAAAAACTGCTGATATGTGCAATTACTTTCGCATTTGCTTCGACTTTTGATTCCAAACATGCAAACAGTCGCAGTTAAGCTAGAGACAAAAAACGAAAAGTTATAATTCAGCCATCTAGCCGCTTCATTTATAGCTGATATTTCTGCCTGAAGCACACAACACCCATCCGGAAGTCTTAATGATATTTTGGTGTTGAATTCTTCTATGCAGACACCTCCCCCAACTCTTTCTATCCTTCTGGACCCCTCCATGTAAACATAAAAGGATCCAGACTCTAAGGGAGATTCCTCAGTTTGGTAGCCAAAGCCTATTGACAGAAATCATGGTGGGATGCAGTAGTCAAATAGATCGGGGACGAAAGACGTCAAAAAAAACCTATTAACAGCGGTTTTGTCATAATTGTGCAATAATCTCAGTCCGTGAACTTACCAAACAAACTTATATTAAATGGAAAATCAAAAACTGTTGAAAGCCTCTTAAGTTGTCACTATTTATTTTCCAACGAGCGCTCATATTGTAAACTTTTTTAATAAAAGTAATATGTATGTACATACAAAAAAAAAAAAAAAAAAAAAAAAAAAAGAGTAGTGCTAGGCTTTTCATGTACGATATTTATAAATCTATTATATAGTCAAACATATTAAAAATAACACTAAATCAGCATTCGTAACAGGCAAACAGAACTTATTTCTAAAAAGCAGACCAGTGCTTATCTAATAAACTGGTTAAAAGAAAATATATAAAGTAATGATACTGTATAAATGTATTTTAAATTTAACTAATAAACCTAAAAAAAAATATCTTAAATAGTAACTTATTCAGTTATTGGCAGTATTTTCCTTGTCGTTATTATTTACACTACGTTGTTTGTCGAGCACCTGTTTTAGCTAAAAATTAAATGTTGTTTTCAAAAAGTGAATGTATGTATATTTCTAAACATATTTTACCTCAAAACTTTTCTTTTCCAGGCATTCATTCATGCGTAGTTTTAATTTGGCCAATTGAGCATCATATTCAGCTTTCAGTCGATCGTACTCTTTTAACATGTGCGCTTCTTTATCCTCAGAATAGCGCTGTTTTTTGGAAGAAAGATCGTGTAGGCATTATAGATATGTGTTTGTAAAATCTACTTAGCATTAAAAATTTATAAACTCGATATTGAATACAAAATGGGTTTGCAATCCAAAAATTTGCAATAGAAAGTTTTATCAAAAACTAGCATTTAATTTTTATCAAAAATTTGTTTATACAAAAATATTTTGGTAAAAACCGCTTTATCGAAAACTTGCTTTTAAATTTATTAAAAATGTTTTATAGGAGAATATTTTTTATCGAAAACTTTTTAATAAATCCTTGTTGTTATTTGTGAATATATATCTCCTATTTACTCGTATTGCAAAAAAGCTTGTTTCGAGAAAACAAACATTTCAAATTTTTAGTTTCCATACACGTGCTAGAAAAAATATAGAAAACATCTCTGAAAGAAGCAAGTTTAAAAGTAATTTCTATGAATTTTTGGCGCAATATTATGGATAGAACGGAAAACGGTTCTGCATTGTTTACTCGAAACCCACATTTTTTGAGATATGACTTTATAGCACGAAAAGAACGATATGGGTGTAAGTGCGTGTTTTTCCTTTCATAAATTAAGGTAGACAACCAGCTGTTTCGTAGTCACTACATTACTTATCAGCACCCTGAAGTTTGGAACTTTTTTTGTACAGTGGGTCTGGTAGCAAATTTATATTTTCAAACGTAAGTAAAAAAATATTAATAATTGACACAACGGTTTATTAAGAGCATTGAACGATAGAATGGAAATGCGAATTTTATTTTTTAAAGAGTATGTCATCCAGATGTCTTCCGTCGATTTGAGCACACTATTCAAAAATAGTACAATTATCTCATGCGTAGATAAGGCACATCAAACCAAATGATAAAAAATCAACTTGTATTCAAAAAACTTGTCAATAGTTAAGTTAATTACTTTATTCATATTATTGATCATTATAACTATATGGAAAAATTATATATTAATCATATAGCCCTATGGGCACGATTAAATACAAAAATAAATAAAAAGACAGTTACCCTGGAACACTGAAAAGGTTATTGATGTTTCAATCGAAGGTTGTGTTTTCTTAGTTGGATTTGTTACTTTTTGAGGGCAACAAGAAAGCTTATCAAATATTGGATTTAATTGTGCGTTTGAATGCATTCCTTGAAGTCTACAAAGAGTGTTTTGTTTGCACCGGAATAGGTAGCAAGCTGTGAGCACATTTTTTTCTCTCTTTTTTTACCGTTTTGCATGTTTTCTCGTTATTAATTTCTTTTGAATGTACTCCATTACTTTGTAGTGTGGAAGATGTTGGACTAAATTTTGTTAGTCTGAGCAATGCCGAAGGTATATACACTGAGCACTGATCAGTTTTAACTAATTTAATTCTAACGTTTTAAATGCTGTAATAGAGGTTATTTTCGTCTTTCGTGTTTTATTGTTTCACAAACACTACTCCCTGTTTCCTCCTCCTCATAATCTATTTTCCTAGTTCCAGTACAATGCACTGCATATGTAGGGGCCATCCCCTGAGTATTGGTCCAAGATAAAAAAAACGGGATTTGCAGTGGCAAAGCAATCCAACAAAAATGTGTTCACAGCGAACGCGCGATGCTCACTCGACCGCTGTGACGACGTGACTCTTAAATCCGCACAATCGATAATTCCAACGGCGCCACCCTCCTCCCGCACCGTTAATACTTTTTAAAATAATCGCATTTAAAAATCAGAATTTGCCACCATGCACCCTGTATAAACATTCTTTTGTAGCGGAAAGTTTTCTATAAACGAATTTTTTGGTATGGAAATATATTCCATAAAAACTTTTATTGAAAAATTTTCTATAAAAACATTTATCGTATTGGACAGGTTTTTAATTCGAAAATATTTCTAAAAATAGTTTCTATCAGATAATAAATATTTGTATTCTGTATAAACATTATTTTGTAGCCGAAAGTTTTCTATAGACAAATATGTTTGTATGGAACTATATTTCATAGAAAACATTTTTATTTCAAAAATTTGAAAATATTTCTAAAAATATCAGAATATCAGAAAATGAAATATTTGAGCCCAGAAAATTGTGCATTCCAAATGACAATGAAATTTACCTTATAGTTTGCCGCTGTTCTTTTTGCGGAATTATACTTTGTTTGCCACGAATGTAAGTCATTTACATGAGCCTTTTGCAAATCCATAAACTTTTGCTTCCAATCCATTTCAACGGCATCTATACTTTTTCTTTGCTCTTCCCATTGCTTCATGACTGCCTTCATAGACTTTCTTTCAGCTTCAATTTGAGCTTGTCGTTCATTTAATTCGTTCGTTAGTTCTTTGATCTTTTGCATTTTTGTTTTCAAGTCATCGCTTATCTTTTGTATCGTAACGTTTTGTTTTTGTATAGCATCTTGGTGTGTTTCATCTTTTTGTTTAAGAATTTCCTCCATTTTTTCTCGTTCCGCTAAAATAGCCTGTTTCAACAGATCCACTTCTGTTTGCCGTTGCTGCAATTCAGCATTGATGTACTTATATTCGCGCTCCAAGCTAAGGCTTTGCTCCTGAGTCTCTTGGAGTCTGGTTTGAAAACGTTTTAATTCAATAGCAAATATTTTAGCCATTTCGTCACGTACTCTACCCTCGATTTTCTTGATTTCGATACGTTCCAACTCCGGGGAGGTTGCAACACTTTTATTGCTTAATTGCGGAGAACCTTTTGGCGAGTTATTCGATGCTTCAGAAGCAGAGCTGTGAGATTTTACATATTCCTCAAACTGGTTCGCTTTAGTTGTTAGAGCTTTAATCAGATGTTCTTGTTGTGTACACAATTTTAGTTGCTCATTCAACTCGGTTATAAGGTCCTTGGAGTTTTTCAATTCTTTAGTTAAATCGTCGATTTCTTTTTTGTTTGTGGCATTTATGTTGCACAATTTAAGGTTTTGAATTTCAAACTATAAAACATTATTCTTTAAAATATATTCGTCAGAGAATGGTAATAATAAAGCATACCTTAGTCAGTTCTGTTACATAGTCCAAGCACTTGACACACTCATTAGCCGTTTCCTTGTTAGCCTTGGTTTCCAATTTAATTTTTTCCAACTTATCTCGCAACTCAGCTTGATCTCGTTCGTGGCATAATTTGTCTGTTTCTAAAATTTTTGACAGTTCGGAGCATTTTACTTCAGCCAGCTTAAGAGCTCTTTGCAAATTGGCAACCTTTTCTTTTTCCTCAAGCAATTCTTTCTCTTTATCTGTATTTAGCAATTTTTCATATTCATAAGAAAGTGCCTCTTTAGCGTTCGATATTTCCACATAGAGATTTTTTAAACGATCGCATTCGGCCTGAGAATCTTTAAGGAGAAACTTATGTTTCTCTAACTCTAAACGTATATTGTCTGCAGTTTGTCGCTGTTTTAAAGCAATATTCTCTTTAAGTATTTGTTCGTAATTTAGTTTAAGACTTTCATGCTCTTGTTTAAGTTCTTCTAAATCAATTTCTAGATTTTTCAATTGAGCGTCAAGCTTTTTGCGTTCTGCTTCCTGTTGCAATTTATGTTGTTCCAAATCATTAGTTTTTTGTTTTTCCAAAAATATTTGCGTCTTTACATCTTCTAGTTGCTCTTGTAAAGTGCGCACAAGATTGTCTTCATGTTGAGTTACTGCATCTTGACTGTTTCTTATCTGATCAAATTCTTCTTCTAGAACTTTTAATTTGTTTTGCAATTTAATATTCTCCTCTCTTAGTGTAGAAATTTGGACCAATGATTTATTTTCTTCCTGCTTAAGTTGTTTTATTTCAGTTTGTTTTTCGGCTAAAGAAAGCTGCATTTTACGGATTTCATCTCTTTTGCTTTTTATATTACCTAATGCCCGATAAAGCTCTTCTTTTAAGTTACTTACTCTGTCGAGTGGATTTAAAGGAGTACTATCTACAACACGTCCGTTGGACTGGATTAGACTACGTGGAGTATCTTCTAGATTGTGCTGATGCAACACACTGTCCATTGATTCCAATTCCGCTGTTGTGAATTCCAAACGTTGCTTTAAAGTATTGATCGTCTTTTCCATATCATGAATTTGATCCTGTAGACTAGCGATAAGCTTTTGCAATCTTACATTCTCCTGGAAATAGTCTGGTCGGGATAGAAGTTCTTCACAGCGCTTTTGTGATATATCCAAAGCATGACTGAGGTCATTGATTTGACTGGCTTTCTCGCATAACATCGTTTGGTGTGATTGTTGCAAGGCTTGGTAACGAGAGTTCATACTTTGAAGTTCGGCGGATTTTTTA
Organism: Thecocarcelia acutangulata; assembly: GCA_914767995.1. Taxonomy (NCBI): domain Eukaryota; kingdom Metazoa; phylum Arthropoda; class Insecta; order Diptera; family Tachinidae; genus Thecocarcelia; species Thecocarcelia acutangulata. Next base: position 27,623,656 of record OU612094.1, on the reverse strand, counting down.
TCCAATTTTTCGGCCGACTGTTCCAATTGTTGTTGTAGTATTGTAATTTCTGCCCTGTAACGTTCTTCCATTTGCTTACGTTTGACTTCAAAGTTCCTTTCCTGATTTTTATTTAAATCCCTCTCAACCATATCATACTTTCTTTGAACATCTGATAAAAGTTTTCCTAACAGCTCATTTTTTTCAGTCTCAAGAGCTTTTCTTTCATGACTTATTTTTCTGATAGTATTTTCTAAGTTCGAGATTTTTTCTTTTGATTCCACTAAAAGTTCATGATTATTTTTCTTACTGCATAAAGCCCGATCTAATTCAGCTTCCATAATGGCAAGTTTCTTTTCCAATTCATTGCTTCTCTTAGACTTCTCCTCAAGCAAGTGGTGCGAGTGCTCTAACTCTCGGTTACGAGATTCCAGAAGCATTTTAAAGTTATGGATTTGTTTTTCATACTCATTATGATCTACATAAGGGTGAGCAAACTGGTTGCCTTCTATACGATGATTTTCGGTACGTTGCATTTGCAATGATGCAACATTACCATCCGCTAGGTGGGATTGGAAGTTTGTGGTTGAATCAATAGTCGTTTCATCATCATCCAAATCATCAAAAGCATTTTGCATCATCAAGCCCAGCTTTAAAGATGTATATTTTATACAACATCAAACTATAAAAGCTCACATACAAACCTCCTCTTTTCGCCTTTCTTCATCTTTTAACGCTTCTTCTTCCTCTTCCCTTTCCAAACTGGTGTTGATTTTAATGCTTTCAGCACCTTGAAATAAACTTATACCAGGCGTGTTCATTTTAATACTTCTTAGTTGTGGATCAACAGTTGTTTTCGTTTAAAAATTTAAATTATTTCTGGCGCAGGCGCATTTTAAATTTTCTATTGAATTCCCCAACAAATTTTTTTGCCATAAAATGACACAAAACAAAAAAATCTTCTTCTTTCTGTTAGCTTTTACATTGAGCAACTCTTCTTGTCAAAAATATTTGAACCAAGGCGAATTCATTAACTTGACAGCGAAGGTGAATATTTTTTGCTTATCGCGTTTTTCCAATGAGACTGTCAAATTTTTTTTCTTTAGTTTACAAAATTTTTCGCGCCATTTTAATCTGAAGATTTTTTTGTATGATTTAGTGCAATTTCAAGAAATTTGTGTAAATTTAAAAGTGAAAAAGTAATATAATCTGTGATCTTAATTACAAACAAAAAGTTTATATTTAACGTTTATATAAAACTTTTTCCCAGCCGAACAATCTTAGGCGAATTTAGATTTTGACATTCACGATATTTTTTACAATAACAAAACACATAGTACTGAATTCGCCTTTCCGCTTGCATTCACCTATATAAATTCGCCTTGCATTCACCTTATAAATTCGCCTTGATTTGAACTAAAAAACATTTGTTCAAGGCGAATTCATTACTAGGTGAACTTGACTGGGCAGGTAACTAATTTTTGTTTTACACAAGGCGAATTAATTATTAGGTGGATGCATCGGCGAATTCAGACGAATTCGGTTAATATGGCGGCACTTCCGCTGTCAAGTTTTGTTTACCTTTTTCGGCGCCATTTAAATTTTTGTACATGTTCTTTATCAACTACTTTTGACAGCTTAAGTGTGAATTCGCCTTTTTACACAAACAAAATACCTGTTGTTTTTTTTATTGTTGTATTGTTGTAGCGAAGCGGCTACCTTGTTTTTTGTATCATGATTAAAAAGACGATAATGTAACTGTTTTTAAGCGCCTATTAGACGATGGGTCTGAGAGCGCCGGCTGATAGTATGCCATCCAATTCGTTCAATAGCTAGAACCTATGTTTGTCAAACTTGGCCTCTAGTGCGATTCTGATACTTTTGAGACAACGATATTTTATCAAATTCGCTATTTAGCAACATTATTTAAATCTATTTCGTGTCGGCCGAAATCAGCCGTTAGTTTTAATACCTAATCGTCGTTAAAATTATGTTCCAGAAGCATACAATCGTTAATGCAAGGAAAGAAATACATATGTCGAAAAATTTACGGTTATCGGATCATTAAAAGTTGCAGAAATGTACTACAAGCTATCAAATTCATGTAATAGCAATTCTATCACACACAGTGCAAATTTCATTTCAGATTTCATAACCGAACAGTAAAAATCAGTGGCTTTTAAAAAATTTATTGATATATATGAATATCTGCCAGAGTTGTAACAAATAAAGGATGAAGTTTACCGTAATCAAAATTTAATGCAGGCGCTTTAATTGATAATTTTTAGTGTAATATATCACAAACTTGTGTATGCAAGGGCTGATATGGTACGTTTTCCACATTATTAGTGCATGTTCTCATTGTGCTCCCTTATAAAATTATATGTACAAATTTTTCTTATAAACAAGCGCACTAAAGAATTTTTCGCAAAAAAAATTTTTAAAAAGCACAAAAAACAATGCAAATGCACCGAGTTGACAGCGCTTATCAGAAAATAACGTTCCATGGTACAATAATATATAGGTAATGTCGAAACGGTGGCCGACATTTTTTTTCTGTGATGATAACTATCAAAAGTGCACACATACACACACTTTTTTTATTATTGTTTACAAATTGAAAAAGTTTTTGAAAATAAAAATGTTCCAATAATATTTTTCAAACACAAAAACAGCTTCAAACACAACAGACTACTTTTGCGTGATCTTTATTTATATATTTAATTTATTGCACGAGTTGTAAATGCAAAAAATTGTTGAAAAATTATTTGTAAAATAAAAACACGAATGAAAATATATGTTTGTTTTTTTATTTTCTTTTGGTTTTTTTGGCAGTTATCAAGGCGAATTAATTATTAGGTAGATGCATCGGCGAATTCAGGCGAATTCGGTTAATATGGCGGCACTTTCGCTGTCAAGTTTTGTTTACGTTTTTCGGCGCCATTTAAATTTTTTACATGTAATTTATCAAATACTTTTGACAGCTTAAGTGTGAATTCGCCTTTTTACACAAACAAAATACCTGTTGTTTTTTTTATTGTTGTATTGTTGTAGCGAAGCAGCTACCTTGTTTTTGTTATAATGGGCAGTTATCAACACAAAGCAACAATAAAAAGCTATGTTGTTTTTTTTATTGTTGGCTTGTTGTAGTTCCGCTTTTACCTGTTATATTATTGTACCATGATAACGTTCCTTTAAATCGTGTAATCACGGCCAATATCTTTGTATTACTATTCAACGCCAGGTGTCGCATATAATACATTGCTTTGTCAACTATTTTTCAAAATTAAAAAAAGTCACTTGAGGGTTGTGTGTTTGTAGGTTTGCTTGTTTGTTTGTACCTTAAGAAAGGCCAGACCGCTGTACCAATCTTCTTGAAATTTTCATAATATTTAACTGGAACTCTCGAATGAAATATAGGCTTCTTTTTTAACCACGCCTACATTTATGCCCTGTGTTTTATATTATTTTATTTCTTTCACAAAGTTTTTAACAGATTTTTTAATATAAAAGAGCATAACTTCTGCATTTTTGAACCAATTTTCAAAATTTTTTGTGTATATTCAAAACGACAAATTGCCCACTCCAATAATTGATTGTCGTATAACTTCATTATTTATGGAGAAATTTTCGAAATGTCTGTATATGAAATTGGTCGATAATTTATTTATTTTCGAAAAACAAAGAAATTAAATTAAAAATAATTTATAATTATGAGAAAGTGCTTTTATAAATTACATATATGTACATACACAAGGCCAATGCAGAAGACATAAATATAACCTTACAAAATTTATTTTTCGAAAAAATAGAGAGTAACCCCCCTGGTTGAAAAAATTATGCCGACAAAATATCACTTTCATCCCGCCGTTCGTCTATAAGCTGCAGAACAATTGTTTTCATCTGTTATTGCACATTGAATGCCCTTTTTAGTTCAGCTCTTCTCACTGAAATATGACAATCTCTTAGGTCAATAGTTCAGTGCTCTGTATAAAAAAAAAATAGTGAACGACTCTGTTTCAGCTTACACGATATAAACAAATGTTTAAAAATTAAAAAGCGGAACAGAATTAATGTGAATCGTTCAATTATTATACTTCGTGCGAGAACAACCCAACTCTTCTAAGCTTTGCTTGTCCAAAATATTTGTAGCTTTTCACAATTATAAATTATTATAATACTTGTCCACAATTATAATTTATTTTTAATTTATAAAATTATAAACTGCTTGTTTTCTGTTTCCTAGCTGACTATATGTCAACATTTCATAGGAGTTTAGTGTTAAGTAATCAGTTCACTTTAGTATACTTTGTGATTTGAATTCGCCAAAAGTCTGGCGATTGCGATTTACAGAACACTTCTTGCGAGGTCACGTCACAATCGCAAATGTCATGCGAAAAGCGAGTGTCAGGACATGCCCGATTATTAACGTTGTTCGGCCGACGCTATGTTCATGTAAAGTCGATGGCACGTGAAAACAAGGAGTGTATCATACGAAGTGTTTTTAGTGGCATTAGGGAGAATAAGTTATAAAAGATATAAATCGATAAGATCTAACTGCAGAAATTTACTAGGATGTTCTAAATTTTAATGCCTTAAATTCAACTTTCTCTTCTATTTTTTAATATTTTCATGATTTTTATTCATCCATGGTTTTTTAGCCTTAATAAAAAAAAAATATTTTTTTTAAATATTACTTTAAAGATAATTTTGTTTTCGTTTTTTTAAGATTTTTTATTAATATTATACAGACTGTCCATTTATATTCATAAACGCACTTAAATTGGGGCATTTATCTAATTTCTCGGGATCGATTTGGAAAACCTTGGACAAACGTTTCCAACTCTGCGCATCGAAATAGTAAAAGGTGCCACGTTCTTTTGTACCATTTTTTTCATATTGATTAGGGCCAGGAATTCGAGTTATCCAGATTTTTTCCTCTATATGATATCTCCATTCACGACTATGTCTAAAAAGGATGGAAAATTAAATAATATTAAATATTTGTTATTATATGATATTATTTATGTTAATTAATTCTTATTTTTGCAGCTAAAGAATTCTATAATTACTTCGCTAACAATTTGTTAGCATCTTCAAGTAAATAAAATGTTAATAAAATTATTTCCAAATAAAGACCTTTAGCTGCAAAAATAAGAATTAATTTATTTAAACATATTTCGTTTAAATTGCAAATGATTTAGAAATCATTTATGTTTTTACTTACAATTCTGCGGCTGCCATAAGTTGCATGATATCGCCGATATTTGTATAGAACAGGAAAAAAAGCAGATCTTCTTGAAGTTTTTTTAAATGTGGCGAGGAAAGTTTATCTCTTATCGCAAAATTTATCAAATATTCAGGCGGCACATTGCATTCTACGTCTTGTGCTCTAAAATAGATTTAAAAAAACGGCATTTAGACTATGTTTGGATTTTCAATAGTTTTAGTTTTAATTTTTTTTTAAATAAACCATGTTATTATTAGCGTGATATGATACGGGGTCTGAACAAAAAATAACCGTTATTTTCAAATTTCGTGATATACGTGTGTTCGATTTTCGCATTTTTTTCTGTTATCTTAGTAGACATGTCTATTATATATGTTGGCAACATCAGCCATTTTGGATTGTCCGTTTGTTTTTGACAGATAAAAAGGTTAGTCGTGTTTTGGTGTGCTCTTCGATTTTTTGCTAAATTTACTAAATTTTGAGCAAAAACAACGTCGCATGGACATCCCTCAGGAGCTGTTAAACATCGTCAACGACGTTCCAGATTTCCTCAAAAAGGTCATAACTGGTGAAGAATCATGGGTGTATGGCTATGACATTGAAGCCAAAGCCCAATCATCCCAATGGAAGCGTCCAGAAGAGCCAATACCGAAATAAGCACGGACAAATGTGAATGTTTTGCTCACTGTTTTCTTCGTCTCCAATGGCCCGGTGCATCATGAATTCTTGTCACAAGGTCGTACGGTCAATAAGTAATACCATCTTGAAGATAGGAGGGGGATTACTTTCAAGGGGACTAGTTATTTATTGATGAATAAGTAAATACTTTTTGAACAAATTTAAAATAACGGTTTTTTTTATCAACCTCGTATACTCATAAAAACTAAAATGATTGGGTTTTCATTCCAAAACCTCATACAAAATTTTACTAATGTTCATTTCAAACAGATTTCAATGTTTTATGAATATAGATAGCCCTAAGCATTAAGGAAAGATTGGGATTTGCTTTAACAACGATCTTTGTCGCTTGCGCGATCCAATCTATGACTCTATCTATCCTTGTGTTGCCTTTCTCATCCTTAATTACAATTTAGAAAACTTTTATAGCTTTTTTGATACAAAGTCGTAGAAAATATTATATTTTAAATGTATGTTTAGATTAGGTAGGGAGGCCACTGGATTCTCCAAAAAATATCTAGATTCTCCGGCTCATTTGGGTCCTGAAGATCGTTCCCTTTGAAAGTTAGAGGTATATAGTGTGAGTGAGGAAGAGGGAAAAGAAAGATGGGTGGAAAGGTGAGAAACGGCTTAATGTGGCATTACTAGCTGATGTACTAGCCATCCGCTGCTCCTTATGAAAGAAGCTAACGCGGTCGGATTGACCGAGGCCAGACATGATAGGGTATTGAAGCTCCTCTCACCTAGATAACTTAAGCGATGATGCTCCAATGTCGGGCATGTTCCAAGGAGATAAAGGATTGTTTCCTCCTCCCTCTTCCTCGTCTTCACAACTTTAACAGAAGTCAAGTAAGCCTAGCCTCTTGGCATGGTTTCCAAACGGGCAATACCCAGTCATGACTGCTACAGTGACTCTCAGGTGAGGTCTGTGTAGTTTTAGTAGCTCCCCCGTTCTCTTACGAGCTAATGTGCGGCCACAGATTCCTTGATATAAGGCATGTGTGTTCTGTGAGCCAATTTTCTTGGGCACTTTTTAGTTACGCCGTTTTCATTTTCAAAGAAGTACGGTCCAATGATTCCACCTGACCAAATTGCTTACCAGACTGTCACTTTTAATATATGCAAATGTGAGTGAAGAATAATTTGATTGTCCAGAACCGAATATTCTGTTTAATCACGTATCCATTTAAATGAAAATGTGCCTCGTCACTTATTATGATTTTTTCATGAAAATAAGGTTTGTCCTGAGCGGGCTGCAATGTCCTATTGGCATATGTACGGCGGCGTAAATGGTCTTATGGAAGAAGCACTTGTGTCAACGAATCTTAAATGGAAATAAATGCAAATCCTTGAGCAAAATTGTAGCCAAAGTTGTTCTTTGAAGACCCAGCTTTTGAGAACGGCTGAGAACATCTCCTTGAGCAGCAGTAATTGTTTTCAGCCGATCTTGCAGTACGTTGTGGTTCATTCTTGAGCTTATCACCTACAATCCTCTTTTTTCGAAATTATTCACTACACGATAAATAGCATGTTTTGTTGGCAGGCTGTTTCACAGAATAATTTCATGTAACTTTCTCATCGCCACAGTAATCGATGACTGATTTTGATAAAATGTTTTAACGATTAAAACGCGTTGGTTTATCGAATATTATTTATATACTTATTTAATGCAAGAGGCCTAAAAGGCCAAGGCGCACATATATTCTATTAATATCATTTACCTTATAAATATTTTATCAATTATACAACATGTTGATATATTGATTTGTGGGAAAACAATATAAATTTTGCCACGTGCCTACTTCAGGACTGGCAAATATGAACTGTCCAGACTAATGTTTACCAAAATGGCGGCAAAGCAAAATATATAGTATACCTTCCCGGCGGACAGCAGTATATATAAATATGCATATATTGAAATTTGTTGGTGTGATCGGAAATTTATCCCGCAAAATTAAAAACTATATTAGAAAAGTTAAACTGTAAGATGCATGGATCTTACAGTGAGTCAGTGACCAATTGATGTATACATGTATTTATGAGAGTGTTTCATAAAAATAAAAACTTGATTACAGTGCTATTTTCAAAACTTACCGGCAGGGATGATCCGCAAACGGTCCAGCGAATGTTGGATGTAAACTTTCTTGGGAATTAAGATTTAAACCTAAGCCCGTTAAATCGATACCGGAGGCTAATGTAACCAAATTTGGATCGGATTCAGCGGCTCTCATAAACGTTAACAAACCCACCATACCAAATTGATTATTTACCATACTCGCTGGTATATTTGTGACTTTGCCTAAAATTGAAACAAAGGAAAAGATAAACATAAAACATTTGATATCAATTTTAAGCTGCGTGCATATGTATGTTGTAAATACAAATGTATAAAAGATGGATTTATAAACAAACAAAACAAAACACAAAAAATAAAGATCCAAGAAGCTATAAGTATGAAGCTTAATAATAAAAAATAAAGCAACTTTGTTTAATGAAAACCGTACCATCAGGAGATGTTTGCACGCCGGTTTTCATCAATTTGTTTTCGCTGGAATTATCATTCGGATGTTGTTGTTGCTGTTGTTGCTGCTGTTGTTGTTCAATGCTATTACTATTATTCATACCACTAATGCCAGATGTTGTACCACTACCACTGGGTGCTGAACTACTCACACCACCAGAGCTAACAACACCACCAATACCACTGCCAAAATTGCCACCTGCTGTACTACCAGGCGCGCCAACACCACCACCAACTACACCAACTCCTTGTCCACTACTACCACCACCAACGACACCACCAACACCAACTGTTGAGCCTGATCCTACCGCACCACTACCCACAGCTCCCAACCCACTGTTGGCTACAATTGAATTCATTGTCTTATCCGTACCATCCAAATTATTACTATCTGTAAGACCACTTCCCGCATTCGTTGTACCATCCGAGTTTTGAGTGCCCGGTAGCGCAGGGAAATCTTCATTAGACATCGTGAATTCCGATTGCTCTGTTGTTGGTTGTTTTACCATGCCAACTAAAAGATGTCATATTTCGGTATGTTTGTTTTTTTTTTAGGAGGAAACAGAAGAAAAGAAGGGAAGAAAAACTCTTTAGCTTTGGAGAATTTATAAAAAAAAATATATATATAAATTTTGTTTTCGTTTGTTTTCTTTTTTTATGGGAAAAGAAATTGAATTTAGACGAAATTAAAAAATATATTTTCTACGAAACTTTTGTAAATGAAAATTTAAGAAAATTAAATGCAAATTTAAACAAAAAGAATCTACTATGTTAAAAAATTAACAAAACTAAATACAACTAGCCCTCTTTTGTTTCGTTTAACTGAGTTTTGCTTTTAAACAATTTATGTGCAGGAAAAGGAGTTCTAGAAGTGCTTTAAGTTTTCGCAAGAAACAATATTAGTGAGCATAAATCTACTGCATACGTATGTTGGGTTAGAAACAAATTGAAAATATTGGTGAGACAAAACAAAATAAAATTATATAATTACATATGTATATACAATTTCCAAAAAAAAAGGCTTAAGGTCTGTACAATTCAGATGAGGTTCTTCACTAAACATCACCCTTAGGTTTTAAAAATACAATTTTTTATAGTTTGGTTCCAATGTTTAGACCAAGTGTGCCCAGCCATATGCGCTTGATACTCAATTGTTTTTGTAAATGCGCTTAGCTATAGGGCTGTGCTCTTTAATACACAAATACTGCGCTCAGCATTAGCAATGAAAAATACACAAACAACTTCGTCTTTTATATTTTTTTTTCGTTCTTCATCGCACACACACAAAAGCAAAGCAACAACACTTTCGCATGCTTTGTTGGTAAACATTGACGACAGCGATTATCAGTGTGAACTTTGTTTTTAGAAATGTTTTGCTTTTTACAACAAAAAATATGAAATAAAAATAGTGTTTCCTTAAATGTATTGGTGTTTACTCTTCCATATAGAACTTGTGGGCACCACTGGTTTAGACACAAACAACCGCATGCAGTGAAGTAATCAAATTTTTTAGGGTTTAAAAAAATGTCTACTTGTTGGTAATAACCAAGTGGAAAAAATTCGCACGAGTTCAGAATCTTTTGACTCTTAAATTATATCGAAAAATTCATAAAAAATATTTTATATATAATTAATTTAAAGTTTATTTGGCTAACTTTGAATAGCAATATATTAAATAAGTCAGTTAATTTTTATATATTTTATTTAGTAACTATACAGTTGCAAAGTAAATTTGCAAAGTATAGGATGCACAGCATGGGCGAAGTGACAGAGACCATGTGTGACTAACTATAACGTCCTATGCCTTCACATAGGAAGTTGCAGCGTGGATAACACTGAAATACCTCAAAAAAACTGTAAACCAATACAGTTAGTTGAGGCAAACCATTAACCAGTACGAGTGGGACGCAAAACTCTCGAAGACCGAACAACAAAAACAACAAGCCTGACCGCACTTAAGAAATAATTACGATGACGCGAGAGCTGTTCTTCAGCCCAGAGCTGCTTTACGACTCTGAGTTAATTTTTAAAAGTTCATAAAAGAAATTCTCAGGGTCCAGCGGAAACGGAAAACAAACCTTTACAAATCTACTAGCATTAAGAAAGGTATTATCTTTATAAGAATACAACAGCACAATTTAAAAACACATACATAAATAAACACATATAAAAAATCCCTTTGAAATTTACAAGAAATTTTGTTTCTTAAAGTATGCGCACGCAAATTATAAATTAGAGGTAAAACAGATATTCAAGTGTAAAATTAATAAATAAATATTATAAGAAACATTCATTTCGCGTAAGCGAAAACAAGTTAACTTATAACTTCTCACTTTAAAATGTACTACAGAACTTTTTAAGTTTTAAACATTTTGATTGCAATATTTTCTTTTTATAAAAAGCTGTTTAATATATTGTAATTATATTAGTTTACTTCGATGCGAAGTATTTTGTTATAACGGGTGTCCGCCGGGAAGGTATACTACTCGCACTAATTCCATTGTAATCTTGGCTGTATGCGATTTAGCACAGTCTTGTTGATACCACATGTTAATCAAGCCCCAAACCATGCAGTTGTGGCGCTGAAATTTTTCAGTGAAATTTCATTTGAAATTTTTCAGTGAAATTTCATTTGAAATTTTTCAGTGAAATTTTTCAGTGAAAATTCACAGTTACGCCCAATGATTCCTCTTGACCAAATTACACACCAGACTGTCACTTATAATGTATGCAAAGCTGACTGATGAATACTTTGCGGGTTTTCCCTTGCCCAGAATCGACTATTCTGTTTATTCACATATCCTTTCAAATGAAAATGTGCCTCGTCACTCATTACGATTTTTTCTTGAAAATCGATTATTAATTTTGATAAAATGTTTAAACAATTAAATCTCGTTGGTTTATCGAGTATTTTTCCATAATAAATTTGACACGTGCCTGCCTACCTTACGACTGGCAAATATGAGTTACCAACACTATTTACCAAAATGGCGGCAAAAAAAATATTATCCCTTACCGGTGGACACCCGTTATTTTTAATAAAAATCTATGTTTGACTCAACCAAAACCCCATCACAGATGCAATAAATAATATGAATTTGCCAAATGAACAATCTTGAAACTTTTAATTTAGATTTTATAAAAATCTATTACAACTAATTTTAATTTAAAACATTACAAAATTTAGAATACAATATTCATCAATACTAAATAGCAAAACTTTATTCCGTATAAGATTTCTATAAAAATTATAAATAAGTACAACATAGGCTTTCAGGTTAACTATGGGAAATGTTTAATCAGTGTAAATTTTGTATTGAAATCAATTAAAATTGTTCTGTACAGCAAGTTATAGAGAAAACTTGTATATGAAATTAACCTTTTAGAAAATTTTGTATGGAATACAAAATATAAAATTTTATTTAGTGACGAACTAACAAAATATATTTAAAACATTTAACTATACAGTGGAATCTCGAAAAAGTTAACCAAAATCTTCCAAAGAGTATTTAGCTCTTTCGATATATTAATTTTTATAAGCGGTTTTCAAAATTGAAGAAAATAATATAGTATGAACATAAATTTTTTTTGGAAATTATATGGTAAATTTAAAGCTAATTAGATTTAATTTGTACCGGTTGACCTAAATTCACAGTAATTCTTGCATATTCACCTGCACACAAGACTTTATATTAGTTTATTTGCAGTGATTTATTTATTTATTTTATTTATCAATTTATACTCTATAAAGTAAATTTATAGAATATATTTTATAGGCGCCGGGTGACGAGACCATTTGCGCACGAATCTTAACTTGAAATTAATATAACAATAATGAAATTAAAGCTAGTGAATAGAATCTAAAATAATGAAATAAATATACTAAAAATGTTGACTTCTTATACGAAATGTTTGCAATAAATAAAAGATTAAGAAAGGAAAAAATAATTAAATTATACTTCATGTTATAATATAAATAATAGTAATTTTTATAAATGATGTTGTAGGGATAGTAGCTATTAGACGTTCCTGATACCGTGACACTCCAGGAACTCCATATATTGGAAAGATATTTCTCAGTTGAACAATCAAGAGTCTCTTTAAGCGCTGGAATTAACTTGGAGTTGGGGCATTCCGCGAGGATGTGCTGAACAGTGAGTATTTCATTGCAGAAGCTACACAAAGTCGGATCACATCTGTCATAGTAATGATGTGTTGTAAATAAGGTTTTTCCAACCCTTAAACGACCAATCGTGATGCATTGCATACGTGTGAAATTTTTGTTATATTTGGGTCTTCTAGTTTGCAGTGATTTAAAGAAGCAGTTTAGAACTGTTCTTTTATTTTATGTAATATCTGATTTGTATCGTTATCATTTTTGGACTTTTCGAAATAATCGAATCTTTGAAAAATCCATTGTAGCTTCAATTTACAGCGTTTTTTTTTTTTTAATTTTAAATTTAGTATTAAGATTTGAATACTTATTGTTAGTTCATTTTGAAGATTCAATAAATAAAAAAATGCTAAAAAAAAATTACAGCGTGATCAATACTAATGTCAATATTATCACCGAACTTTTTCACCAACAATTGAACTTTCCGAAGTATGTTGTTGTATGCACTATTTGATGTAATCAATTTAGGAAGGAGGGAAACGTTACTTCACTACTGTTCTAATTACTTTCGTCTTTCGCAATTTCATACGCTCTAAAAGGTTAGCACTACGCGGATGCTGAAATGCGGTGAACTTATCTGAGCGATTAACTTTTACGCGAGTTTAACAAGATATTCGGTAGAGATATAATGATATTAACGGACAACAAGACCGCCATCAATTCACAGATTGGAACATACACCAATTCCAGTCAACTTCAGGAATGCCGAACATCTTTAAACAATATAAGAGACGAGACATTCTAACCTAACACTAAAATGGGTACGTGCACACGGGTCCAATAACGGCAACAACATCGCTGACGATTTAGCAAAAAAGGGACTACCCTAGAGAATAGAGATATAGATCTCTCTTGCGGACAACCCAGGAAAAATGGTTGACAGAGCGCGCATTCTTTATGTCAAGGAATCTGTGGCAACATATAAATTTTAGGAGAACAAAACAGCTCTTAAAACTGCACAGAACTCACTTAGTAACTGGAGCAGTCATCACTGGACATTGCTCATTTGGAAACCATGGGCTTACCCTATAACGACTTCTGCAGAAGTTGCCAACACGAAGACGAGGAGGAGACAGTTATTCACCTCATGCCAGGCAATGGAACAGCACCGCCTCAGACAGCTAGGTGAGCGGAGTTTGATAGCATATCGTGTCTAGCCTCAGTCAATCTGACCGTACTGGCTTCTTTCATAAGGATAGCTAATATATTGGCACGTAACGCCACACCAAGCAGTTTCCCATATTACCCTTTTCCCACTATATTCCCCATTTCCTATTTTAACGTACTATCCCCTTCTTCTCCTTCTCTTTTCAGGCAAACACAAAGGGAACTGATAAGGATCCACGGACAACTAAGCTACACTTTTCCAGTACCTTAGATTCCAGCGGCCTGCTTACTGCACCTAACCTAACTTTTCCGCGATTCAACTGTTTTATCTAAGCTTTGGGTTTGTTTAGGGTTTTTTTTTAAGAATTGATAAAGATTTGCCAATATTTCGTTTTCCTTTAGAAAACTTCTTCAGAAATAATTCCAAACGAAAAAGGAATGTTGGCTAAATCTTTATTTTTATAAAAAGAAAATTTAAGCAAAAAAAAAAATATTATAATAAACATTTTCACAAAAAAGGGAAATTTGTGAACAATAACTTTAAATTTGATGTCTCCTGCGCATCTCTTACAGAGTTTCAAGTTAAAAGAAAAATAAATAAACTATATATGTAATAAAGCCCGTGATGAGCTTGTTAACTATTTTTGTTTAAATATATTTCGCAAGAAATTAAAATGTGATAAGCGCAATATCTACGAGATTTTTATTCTAAACAATAATTTGGCATCTACGTTTGTGAAGTAGCAACTCTTATAAATATTGGGTGCTTAAAATCTCTAATAAAGATTTTTCAGGTCAAAAATCGAATTCAGTGAAATTTAAAACACACTAAAATTATTATTAAGAAATGAGTGAAAAGAATATATAAATGCAAATAAGTGAATATGTAGATGAAATGATTTTTTGCGACAAAAAAAGACACAAACTAAAACAAAATGTATATAGTAAAATAATGAAGTAAAAAACGAAGGATAATATTTCGTTGAAAAACTCACAAGAGGTAAAAAAATTACCATAAGGTTTGCTTCCTGGCGGCTGGAGGGGATTTGTCTGAGGCAGTGATTGATCATTCTGGCCGCGAGCATTTGTCAGAGATGGAAATTCTGAAGGATCGAGCAGGGCCGGCGTTGTTGTATCCCCACTGCCACCAAAAACATTATGGAAATTATTAAGAGGTCCACCAGCAGCACCGCCACCACCTCCCCCACTACCAGTTGTACCGTAACCACCACGGTTTTGCATGAAATTTCCCATGTTTGACTAAAAGGATTAAAAACAAGGGTTATGTTTTTTATATTGAATAGTTTATAAACATTTTTTGCAACTTACCATGGGCCCTTGACCTAGCCCTTGCATACGTCTTTCCACATATGGACGCTGGTTAAAAACATTTGCACGATTACCACTTGACAGCGCAGGATTACCAACCGATAGCTGGGCATTACGATTCGGTGATAATTGAGGTTGGGTTTGTCCATAATTTGCTCCTATTGTGTAATAGAGTATATCAAATTATTTCGTGTTACTTTATAAAGCCAGAACTTTTGACTTACCACTGGGAAACATGCCTGACGTGGGTGTTACATGACCGGATAGTGAACTACCACCAAAACCGCCTGTAGTTCTGCCCGTTAGAGATGCATTTGCTATGCTTCTGGGGGGTTGTTGAAAATTCAAATTCGCCATAATCTTTTGCAAAGAAAAATAGAAACATAAAATCATTTAATAAAAGGTGGAAAAACATCAAACAATTTTAAAGCTTAAAAGTTTTGTAAGATTTTGGAATTTTTTGTGTTTTGACGGATATTATTAGAGCATTTTTCTTTTTAAATTCTCAGCAATTTATTTGGATTGTTGGGATATAAAGTTGAATGTTTGAGAATATCTTTCAAAAATTTACAAAGTCTACTGATGCTTAGAGTAGCTCCTATGAAATGTCGACATATAGATAGCTGGGAAACATTGAAAACAAGGTATTTATAATTTTTTTTACTGGTATACATATTCTATGTATACCAGCAAAATTTTTTTGTGATACATGCCGAATTAGGGTTTTTTACAATAAGGATGCGTTTCATCGTCTTTATCTAAGTATGAAAAATCATCAGAATTGCTTCTAATTCTGTCTTATCTTTGTGAAAAAATAAGTGTTTAAGCTGGAGTGTAACCAAGCAGGTCATCAGTACGCAGAATAATTAAAAGCTGTATCTTAAATACGGGAAATTACAAAAAATCCACCGCTTAATGCTGCTCGTAAGGAAAAGCTTCTTTAATGCACAAAAGACTATATGGCATTGGATTTGCAACAAAGTGGTCATGTAAATGACTGGATAACATTGTATTTACGGGTGTTTAATGTGGATGGGTCTGATGGCTATATATATTACTTCCATGATATGCATAAATAAAAGACATCACAACCAAGAAGCAGGCGTTATGGTATGGTGAGCTATTACGTACTATGGCACCATCGATGTTGAATTTCAAAGTGCGAAAATGATTGTGCAAGCTCTAAAATGTTGTTGGAATCAGCTTTTCCAAAGTTCGATGAGCTATTTATTCCCATAACTTGGATATTGCACCAGAACAAGGCCCCTATACACTACGTCAGAATAGTAAAGGATTTCATTGCAAGCCAAAATGTTGAAATTCTTGACTGGCCACCTTATTCCCCAAATCTAAACATTATCGAAAATGTCTGGGGTTGGTTATCTCGTAAGGTCTATGAAGGAAGTAGACAAATTTGTGGCATGCAGTCACTAATTCAAGCTATAAAGGATGCTTGGAGTCAAATTTCGTTGCATTACATAAATTCTTTTTATCTGTCAAACCCCGTATATTTAAAGTTATTAAAAATAAAGGGGGTTTTGCCCAATACTAATTGTCCTTAAGTAAATAAAGCAATAGGTTAGGTTGTACAGGCCGCCAGTTTCAGGAAACCAGCCTACTTGGGTCCTTTTGGTCCCGTTGTAAATAAAGCAATAAATAATAAAGAAAAAAAAACAAAAAAAAATTTGTTTTTAAATTCTTGATCCTATTTGCTTTGACCGTTCTTTTTTTTTAACAAAAAGGACCTTGAACGGAAGAAATTTATTGCAAATATTAAATTTGTTTTTAATTAAAATTAGTTAAGGTGCCTATATTCAAGTGAACCAAAAAAAAAACACATTTTTTACTTTTTTTTATAAATTTTAAAATTAGTAATAGCATATTTTTGGACTTTTTTTATAAATTGCTCAGAAAAAGTTGTTTACTTAAGACATAATTTACTATTGACATAATTTTTTTTTTTTAAATATATCAAGATGTAAAGCTTCCACTTCAATTTTAAAATTCTGCCATGGTTAAAAATTGGAAAAGATACAGGCTTCTAAATATGGAATATTTAGTGCAATTAGGTGAACACTCCGGTTACGGAACACTTAATGTAGATTTGAAAATGTGGTAGAAATTGCTTGTATGTATGAAAACTTCTTCGGTTCAGAAACTAACCGATACTCTTAATATTGCTTGCCATTTTACATTTTCTTATTATTTTCCAATTTTCTATCGCCCAATATTCTTTTCATATCATTTGGAGCTGCGTTGGTAAAACTAGTTTTTGTTCCTTTATATTTTATAATTATATTTTTCCCATTATCCGATTTTATTGGATTTATTTTATTTATTTTCATATTCGTATCATAATAGAAAACCTATTGACCAAAGAAACATATTACAAAGTAAACAGTCTATGTAACTGATAGCGTATTTAAAAAAAGAAACTTTATTTCTGGACTCTGCACTGCATAATTTTTTAATTTTAGTCGATTAAAGCTTTAAAAAAGAAGAACATTTTAAGACTTATTAAAGATTTCCTTAAGTTGTTTTTGTATTTATTAAAAGATTTCCTGGGACATTATGGACGTCTATTAAGAGAAATTTTTATGAAATATAAGTTTAAAGTTACTTACGGTCTTTTGGATTTTACGTGATGATAAATTCATTGTAAATAAATGCTCTTCAAAAATATAATTATTTTATTTAACACCTACTATAATTTAATCTAAAAGGAATAAATTCTAAGACTAAATTACATTTAAGAACACTAGCTGCATTAGCTATCGGCTAATTTTAAAACTTAAAATTACAATGTTTAAAGCAAAACTTTAACCATAACAACTTCAGTTTATTTTATTAAACCAGTAAGTGTTCATTAATAAACAATTATTTTAATATCTGTCGTTTTTTGAAACACAATTTGTTTCTCTCCGTATGACAATTTGTAGTTAAAAATAAAAGTGATGGACGATTACTGACCCTTATTCGCGTTTACTACCAATATAAATATTGTCCCTACCTCGACTGTAAATAAACTCAAGCCTTAACTGAAAAACAATCGATCTTTGCTTGCATACATGTATATACATACATACACACATGCATACATGTAAACATACTATGTATACATACATTTGTATGTGGCCTTTTGCATACATATTACCGCAGGGATGCAAAAATAAGTTTTGAAAATTGTACTAACATTGCAGAAAGAGGGTACATTTGGCAATACTGTTTTTTTTTTTTATCATTTGTCACAACATTTTTCTTAAGCGCCAAATAAACTACACAAACAACTTGCAACATGTAACATTTTTAGGTTTGTACGAATATTTTTGTTCGTTTATGGGGGTGTTTGCAGGTTTGTACAAATATTTGAAGCATGATTGCACGAAAATCTAAACTTTTCGAATTTCCTGCAAACATTTTGAAATTTTGTAATTTCAATGAAATTTTTGTGGGATGTAAGAAGAGTGATTAATTTAAAATGTTTAGTGCTAATTACATACCTGTAAAAAGTGGCACAAAGTCAATCATCCAACTACGTTTTTGGATAAAAGTATTATTACTGAATTTAAATAAATTATTTTGGGTCGGGGAAATCTTTATTTGGACCTGTTCAATTTTTCTTGTTAATTTGAAAATATAACATCATATCGAATATCCTCCTTAAGCGCTGCAATTGTCTGGCATAAACCAGCGACTCTAAGTGGCCCCCCAAAAGAAATAAGTCTAGGATGGTTTAATCGGTCGATCTTGCTGGCCATGCGAAATCGTCAAAACGGGAGATTACACGAACAGGAAATACATCCCTCACAATATTAACTGTGGTTACTGTTGTGTGTGCATTTACATCGTTCTGGTGTTTTATCATAACAACTTAAGTCGAAATTTAAGCATTTTTAAATGGTCTCTTATTTGATTATTTTGTTAAATATACATTTTTTATTTGTAAAAGTACTTGTCGAGGCATCTTTAATAAAGTAAAGCTGCCTTGATATTCGTATTATTGACAAAATTATGTTGTAATTTTCGTTTATTTTAATTTATTCTTAAATATAGCTTTTCATTGAAATTTCTTCTAAAAAGTTCTTTAGTCTTATCTCGATTTAAGGTGTTGTGAAATAATGGCACAGATATTGTCACCGCTCATTATATAAGTCCGGCAGTAAGAAGTAGGCTTTAGCATAAGCACAAATTTCATACAGTGATGCACTGAATATAGTGAGACACACTCTTTTTGTTATTCCAAAATTTTCTTTATGCTATCTTCTCTTAACAAATACGATGGAATATTGTCTTATAAGAACAAATATAATAAATATTGTGATTATATCAAATAAAACAAGCAAATTTAAGTGACTCAAGATGTAAACAAGGTATATATTTTTACTTGGAAAAAATCAAGTATTATTTGAAATATTTGGTATGATACTGAAGAGTTTTATAGAGGTATTTTTATATGTATACATTGGAGGGCTGCTCAAGCACAATATAAATGTTTTACAAAACATCGTAGTATTTTCAAGTACTATCCATTGTCTTCTTTCACATTTCAAAACAAACACTTCAGTGCCAAAATTTTCTAAACACATAAACAAATACTGTCTTATAAGCATTTAGAACAAACAGAACCAAACACAAGTAGAACTAACTGAAATAGAACAAAATTGAACTCGAATTTCAAGCACTGAAGTAATGTTCTACTTCAGTTTTGTTTAAAAATTTGTTTGTTTGGTTTTTGTCTTTGTATTCAGTATAATGGGTGATTTTATAAGAACTAAAAAAAACACATAAACACATTGAAAATATATCTGGCAACTCGCAATGTGCAGATAGAAAAAATCTTGGTTGGCGTGGTAAATTTCACATAACTAATAATTAATTTAAAATATAAACAACAAGTGCACTCAAACTTACGTTTTTGAATAATACAAACGCACGGGGTTCGATTTTCCTTATTATTTTAAGGATTGGTATCCATCATCAATTTTCTTGATGCATACATTTTTTTTTGGCACAAAGCCGGTCGTTGCACATAACCTCAACATCTTTAATACATATACATTCTGTTTGCCTGCGGTAAAACATGCCTCCCGCTGATAATGTGTGCTGCTCGCTACAAAGTTGCTCTAAGAACATTACAAAGTCCCAGGGTAGTATCTGTTGTGCCCTATGTGCTAAGTGGTTTCATGCTAGCTGTGTTGGAGTATCTTCTGAACAGCTGTCTCTAATTGCTAAGGGTAAAGGCTCGTTTAACTTTAGTTGCGACCACTGTAAGTCGTCGAAACCTGATGCCGGATCGTCATTACGTGAAGAATTGAGGTTGGGTTTTGCAGACATACAAGCAAAATTTGACAAGATACTTTCTGAAGTTAAAATGGAACTCAACACTAAGTTTAAAGAGCTAAGACGTGATATCGACAAATGCAATGAAGTGATAGAAACGGTGAATGACTCGATGAATAGGAAGGTAAAGTTGCTTGAGGACCAAAATGAATTACTTCATAAACGCGTCAATAGATCTGATATTATTATAAACGGCCTGCCTGCATACCAAAATAATGTGATTCAGGTGTTGAAGAAGACTTTCATTTGCCTCGATGTACAAATTGAGGATTGTGATATAAACTACTTCTATTTCATAAACAAAGGAAACTCCTTGATTGTTAAGCTGAACAATGTACACAAAAGGGATTTGATTATGGCCAATTATTTTAAAACAAGAAATTTGATGCTGTCGTCTATTGTTGATACAGATATCAACAAGAGGATATTTCTTAATGACAATCTTTCACCTAAGATGGGCAAAATCCTCTTTCATTGCCGCAAGTTACGGAAAGATACTCAAATCTCTAACTTCCGTCTTATAAATACAGATAAACCAAAACTAAAAATTATTCACAATGATAGAAGTATTAAGACATATGATGTACCTGAGTTTTGTTTGCACTTCAATGTATGTAATATTTAATATTCTTTAATTCTCTACATTTTCTGAACCTGATTTTCGCAAAGCGGTCTGTCACGCAAATCTTGAGTTTATATCGCTTAAGTGAACCTGCTGTAAATTGCTCTAGTATACTTGCTGAACGTGCTAGCAAGTTTAAAAGTAAAGCTTATTAAGAGTTGTGCGAATTTGGTTGCTTCTCGAAAATTTTGGTCAAACAACATCTCATTTTTAAACCTTGTGAAATTTATTATAGCCTGTTGAGATTTAAGATTTACACTGAATTGAATTCTTTTTGAAATATTGTTTACTTTTAATTTATATTTACTTTATTAATTACTATAATAGTTTTTCCTTCTTATATAGTTGGGATATTATTGATCTCACCTTTAAAATGAATATTTCTGATAATTTAGGTTATGTTAATTTTAATAATGATTTCTTGCTACATAATTTCTCTAACAAGAAGCATCGCCTCAATATTGGCCACATGAACGTACAAAGCATTAAACCATTCAGTAAATCAATAAAACTTGATGAATTCAAACAAATTCTATCAGGTTCTCTTCTTGATGTGGTTGGAGTAACCGAGACGTGGCTCAAGTCCTGGGTTTCTAGCGCATCCGTGGATGTTCCAGGTTATAAATTTTTCAGACTTGATAGATCGGATTTGATTAGAGGTGGTGGAGTTGGTTTTTTTGTAAAAAGAAATATTAAGGCTAAAATAGTATTTGAGCTATCTGACCCGGATACAATTGAATGCCAGTTTATAGAGATTATTGGTGGATTAAGTACAATTATGTTAGGTGTTGTGTATTTGCCTCATGGCAATAATGGAGGTTTAAATCGGCTTGATAATATTGTAGGGGATATTTCCTGTCGCTTCGAGAACATTGCCATTATGGGGGATTTTAATTATAATCTTTTTGATCCTGTTAAATCTATGCACATCAGGGATTTATGTAAAAACTTTAATCTTTTTTGCCAACATAATTCATTACCAACTCATTATGATGTTAGACATAACTCAGTTTCCCTTATTGATTATTTTCTCGTGAGCAACAATACTCGCATTGAGTTTTCAGGACAATTTCAGTCTCCCCATATATCAAAACATGCTTTTATATGCTTGAGTCTGGAAATTCCTATCTGTGCTGAGGACACTTTTATTGAATACAGAGACTTTAACGCTATTGATTTTGTGACCCTGGAACGTAGGTGTATAGAATACGATCTTAGTTTAATATATAACACTGCTGATGTAAATGTTCAAATTGAATATCTCAATTCGACTTTATTAGATCTATTGACATATGTACCCATTAAGCGTAAACCCACCAGACCTAAAAGGAACAGGAATGTTATGGATAGTGGTGAAGTTAAATCTGCTCAATATCTACGCAATATCGCATATCGTGCATTTTGCGAATGTAAGAATGAGGTAAACTGGCATACTTATTGCAAATACCGGAACCGCGTCAAGAATGTTATAAGGAAATTAAAAAGGAAAGAGAGTTTGAACAGGTTTAAAAACATTAACCTCTCCTCTGCTTGGAGAATTCTCAATGAGTTCGGTATTCATGATAACGATGATATAACAAACATTACTGAGGATCCTCAGCTTCTAAATGAAGCTGTTGTATCAAATCAATCCAATATTGTTTGTCCTTTGGCAACCATAACTGACCATGGCTTTTTATCATTCACTAGAATATTGCCTATTGATTTAATTAAAGCTATCTCCAGCGTCAAATCAAAAGCAACTGGCGTTGATAATATTCCAATTAAATTCTTAAAATTATTATATCCATTTTTGGAGAGACACTTACTACACATTTTTAACACCATCATTATGACCTCCACTTTCCCTAGTGCTTGGAAAATAGCTCGAGTCATCCCTGTCAGAAAACAAACTGGCTCTGGTCCAGATTGCTATTGGCCAATTAGCATCCTCCCTTGTCTTTCAAAAATTTTTGAACATTTAATTGCTAATCAAATCAACTTGTATTTGTCTAGTAATAACCTAATTAGTGAATGTCACTTCGGGTTTCGTAAAAACCATAGCACAACAACGCTTTTGCTCTCCCTTACTGACAAAATTAGAATGAGACTAAATAAACAAGGGGTGGGAGTGTTAATGGCTCTAGACTTGTCTAAAGCTTTTGATAGAATAAACCATAATAACCTAATTAACAAGCTCCATTCACATTTCAAATTTGGGAAAACTTCGTGCAACTTGTTGCTCTCATATCTTATGAAAAGACAACAATATGTATCAGTCAACAATGTTTGTTCATCGAAACTTTTCTGCAACAGTGGAGTTCCTCAGGGTTCTATCCTAGGTCCTCTTCTCTTTATGCTTTATGTGAATGATTTCGTTAATGCGGTAAACTTACCTATCTCGGATGTTTATTTGTATGCTGATGATATCCATCTGGTATTTTTAGGCGAAAGTCAATTCCTTGACTCCTTGAATGAACGTATCAACCACACTCTTGATATTACAGCTTCTTGGATGGAAAAAAACTTTTTGCATATTAACGCTCAAAAAACTAAGGCTATGTGTTTTGGTGTTGTAAATAAGTCCTTGCTGAAAATTATGATGGGCACGACCGAAATTGAATTGGTCGATAATATGCGATGCTTGGGGGTTATTGTAGACGAGAAATTAAATTTCGTAAAACACATTAACTCAATAAAGTCAAAGGTATGTTTTGGGCTAAAGAAACTGTATAGTCTGGGCTGTTCTCTTCCAGTTGGTATTAGAATTATGGTTGCCAAGTCGCTACTTCTGTCAATCGTTAACTATGGTATTGAAGTTTATTCCTCCACAAACCGCACAAACATCAAGGAAGTCTCTAAGATAGTTAACAGAATTGTTAGATACGTTTACAGGTTAAATATACGTGAGCATGTCTCCGCCTTTGTTGAGAGTTTGCTTGGCTTATCTTTTGGCAGTTATATTAAGCTACGGCTAATACTTTTATTTTATAAAGTAATATCCTCAAAGAAACCAAGCTACCTATATAACAGCTTCAACTTTTCCCGTTCGTCTCGATCCCCTCAAATATTAATTAACAGAATTGTAAAATCTACATATGAGCATTCCTTCGTGGTCAGGGTCTCAAGAATTTGGAATATACTACCAATAGATCTCAAGATATTTTCTTTCACTTTACAAAGAGCCAAATCCGTTTTCTCTCAGTTCTTGTCGTCTCAATAATATCATAAAAAATTAAAATAAAAACAATAAAAAATAATAAATGAATAAAAAAAAAAAAAAAAAAAAGAAAAAAAAAAAAACATTTACATATGAGCAAATGCTTCTTGTTACTCAATTTCGATTTTATAGATATGGATACGTACCTACGCACATATATACTTATATATGGATACATATGTATACATATGTATGTGTGTGTGTGTATATGTAGATGTGTGTGAGAATGCACATAAGTTAATATTTTGCTGTAGTATTTATATTTCATTATTGCTACTTTTAGTATTCTCCAACTGATTGTATTATATTAGAAATAGTCACTAGTATATTACTGAATTACTGTACTGAATTATTATGATATTGCACATATATTGTCAATACTGTTAACCATATATGGCCCTAAAGGGCTCGGTTAAATTAAATAAATAAAAATAAATAAATAAATAAATAAATAAAATTCAGAAAAATGCATGAAATATTTATTTGGATCGATAGTTGGGTCGATATAATTTAATGTTTGAAGATTATTTCATGCAAATGTTGGCCGCGGCTGCGCCTCAAATGGTCCATCCGCTTAGTCCAATTTTGGCATACTCTTTCCAACATTTCGGCCGGTATCTCACGAATAATGTTGGCAATGTTGGCTTCCAGTGCGTCAATCGAAGCGGGCTTGTCGCTATAGACATTAGCCTTAACATAACCCCACAAAAAATAGTCTAGAGGCGTTAAATCGCACGATCTGGGCGGCCAATTGACTGGTCCCAAGCGTGAAATAAACTGTTCACCGAACTCGCCTCCTAATTGATCCATTGTTTCGCGTGCTGTGTGGCATGTGGCACCGTCTTGTTGAAACCACATGTCATGCAAGTTAAGCTCTTCCATTTTGGGCAAAAAAAAGTTTGTTATCATCGCACGGTAGCGCTCACCATTCACAGTAACGTTGTGATTCGCATCATCTTTGAAGAAATACGGCCGAATGATGCCGCCAGCCCATAATCCGCACTAAACGGTTGTTTTTTGTGGATGCATTGGTAGCTCTTGCAATGCTTCTGGCTGCTCTTCACTCCAAATACGGCAGTTTTGCTTGTTCACGTATCCATTCAACCAGAAATGAGCCTCGTCGCTAAACACAATTCTTCGATAAAAAAGTGGATCTTCATCTAACTTTTCAAGAGCCCATTCACCAAAAATTTGGCGTTGTGGTAGGTCGTTTGGCTTCAATTCTTGCACCAGCTGTATCTTATAAGGCTTCACACCCAAATCCTTCCGCAAAATTTTCCACGTGGAGTAACAGAGGCCCAATTGCTGCGAACGGCGCCGAATCGATAATTCACGGTAATCACCAACACTGGCCGATACGGCTGCGATATTTTCTTCAGTTCGCACTCTACGTAAGCGTGTTGGTGGTTTAATGTCCAACAATGAAAATTTGGTGCGAAATTTTTTTACAATAGCCCGAATAGAAGCCTCAGTTGGTCGATTAAACTGACCATAAAATGGAAGAAGCGCGCGATGAACTTTCTTAACAGAGCACGCATTTTGGTAATAAAATTCAATAATTTGCAAGCGTTGTTCGTTTGTAAGACGATTCATGATTAAAATATAGACCAAACTGAAGATGTTTGACAGTGACACAAGATACAAAACGTGCGTGAGCTGTCAAAACTAGTGTTGCCAAAAAGATAATAGCAAAAAAATCACTCGTTACATGGACATACTACATATTTATTAAAATTAAATGCCTTTGCAAACAAACATATGTACATAAATGCTTGATTTAGAAATGAAAATTATATATCGGATTCCTGCATTTGTACTGCACACTTAGCTTTATGCTGACAAAATTAAAAAACCAAATGTATTTGAATTCAAATAAATTAGATGCCAAGCCTTAGTAAGAAGTCACTTGTCATGTAACAGTAACCGAACGTTCAAAATAAATACGACCCAATCACTGCGCTCACGTGAACACCGCAACGCACAGTAAGTGGTTTTGATGGCTATAAAGGCACTTCATGCATCACACGTAGTTTATCAGTGCCTCAAAAAGGAATAATTTTTATTAACGTAAGTCTAAATGCAAATGCGCCTCATCGCTCATAATAATTTTAGACCCGAATTTGTGATTAAAAAATCTACAAAATTAATGCACGCCCCTGTGGAGTACAACGCTCCATTGTTTGTCTGATTGAATTCTGCAGCTATGTAGTTCAAAAATATCAAACGCCACCCTGTATAATTGGCCATGAATTCTCTCTTTGTATTGAATAAATAGACAACATAAATCAGTAATTGGAGTGTTTTTTTTTTTACTTTTGAATATCATTAAAAATAATACAATTGTAGAAACTTTTACATCCCTGCATTGTCAGGCTTTACTAAAATACAATTAAACAAATTCATGATGAGAGCCAAAATACATTACAAGGATGATGATGGCGGCAGTGAGCAGAAACACGTAAAAAGATATTTATAAATACATATGAATATGCATGTGTATACACTCATACGTGTTTGTACGTATATGTAGATTAAAAGACACATCCTGGCGACTTCGAATCTTTTTCATTACCCTTTCATTATTTTTAAATCCCATCTTTATTTTGATTCGGCCCGCTTTTTTAAAGGAACTTGAAATATCAAATTCGATACTTATACAGATGCAAATCGGCAACATAAATGCAGTTGGACGTACATGCATAAATACACAAAAATTCAAAATTGAGTTTTTGATTGATTATGATACTTTTTATCACAATATAAACGGTGAAGCTTTTTCCTATGGCGAAATTCCTACATTATCGGAGCCGACTAATTAGTGGGATAAAAATATTCTTTACATTATAGGGAAAAACTGAAAACGGATTTGAATTAAGCGCAAATTTATGTATTCCATAAACAGAAATTTTTTCAAAGCTCATCCAAAAAATATTTTTTTTGCTAAGCATGGTATCTCTGTCTAAATTATCAATGAATCAAAAATATTCTAAAACTATGTACGTAGAAACTATTTTATAAAATATGTTATACATATATACATCTTACTTTTATTTGAGCTCTACCGAGTGTTTGCAAAATATGAGAAGAATGTACTTGGGTAAATTCTTCTTCTGTTTTTCCTGTATTCTCTCTTTTTTATCTAAGATGATACTTTCAGAACACGATGTTCTTTCTATTAAATCTTATTCAAGATTTCAGAAGGCATGTTACGTTAATTTAATGTTATTTCAAATGATTTATCTACAGTTTTTAACTCTTTGAAATCAAAATACGCCTTTAACATTGTTTCCGTCAAAAATATTAATTTTTTTTCTTTTGAAAGCATTTCTGAATTGACCATTATAAATTCACCAACTGTTACTGATCTCAAAACTAAAATTAAGGACTACGGGTTTTGGTTTCTTCGATAGTATTACTATGGACGTAGATGTAAATTTTTATGGTGTTAAAGAAATAATTTTGATAATGCTCAAATTTGATTATCTTGTTGATATAACATTGAAACCTGTAGTTATCATAAGTTAAACGTTTAAGTTGAATGTTCTTATATATTATGTTCTTTTTCAGTTTATCTATATTTTTTGCCCCTGAAATTTGTGAATTTAAAATGGAACACTTCATAACAGAGCAGCGACCAAAAATTATTGAAAAAGGTCAATTGCTTTGACGCAACGTTCTTATCGTCTTTTTTAATGTGAGTACTGGGCCTTCAGCGCCTACAATAAATCACCTGCTAGCAAATTTTCAACAACATGGTACAATAAGACACCTTCCATGTTCCGAAAGATTACGTACGGTTCGCACGGAAGAAAATATCCAACGTGTTGATGTATTGTACAGGATAACCCAGAAACATAAACAAGATGACGTTCGGCCCAACAGGGGCCTCTCGCGGAGGTACACATTGGACATGTTCCCTTTTAAGCTTCTTGTTCAAGAATTGGAGCCGATAGACTTCGAACGGCGTCTTAAGTATGCCATTTCATTAAACCATACGGGTTATTCTGCGCCTCTCCGTATCAATTAGCTTCTTTATTAACTTTTGGCATCTCAATAATTTTTTTCTTACACAACAGAAGGCAATTTAACTAGATTCCAACGAGGTGCTTACGAGATAAAACGCTACGCCGTATTTAGAATTTAAAGAGAAGTGTTCATGTTACCAATTATGTAATAAGGATCCTAAACTGTCCGTCTACTAATTTTCTCAAATTCGTTGTATTACTTCGTTTCATAAAATCATTAAAATTGATCAGTCTCTAGACTTTGGGAAATATATACGTGTACAGGTACAGCAGAAATCCGCTGATCGAAATAAGCATCTTGAATTAATTATTCAATGTTTCAGGAACCATTACAGTATTTCTTCCAATTGTATTTAAACATATTCGTTTATTATTATGAATTTTTATACACACTACCTGTGTTATCCCTCTTAAATATTTACAATGTTTAGTAACTACTAAACATTGTAAATATTTAAGAGGGATAACACAAGTAGTGTGTATAATAATTCATAATAATAAACGAATATGTTTAAATACCCCACAAACTTGTGGGGTTGTATTACATAAAATTGTAATTGAACATATAAAAAAGCTATTTTGTAATAATTTTTTATACAAAAATAAAATAATTTCGAACTTGCCATAATTTTAGTAGCAAAAAAATAATAACGGCAAATAATATAAACAGTTCCAAAGCGGCAAGTAAAGTAATGTTGTAAACGTTATAAATCCAATTCTTCATAACAATTTTTCATAACAAAAATAATTAGCACCGCTAGTAAATAAAAACACAATTCTTTAAAAACCGGTTAAAAGCGGCACCGAAAAGCCAAATACTTACAAATATCCCTTTTCAGTTACGCGTTTACAATACGCAAAAAAAGTCGTCTTAAATAATATTTTTCTTCAAGGTTACGACAAATTTATAAACAAAAAAATTATTTGTTCAGCAGTTTTTGATAACTTACCCAAATAATCTGATGCTACTCCTTGTGCCGAATATGTTGTTGCTGTTGCTGTTTTCAAACGACTTGTAATACTTGAACTTTTGCTGCTTCTACTACTACGACCATTTAAACAGTTCACCTCATCTAACATTCCAAAGCGGCAAGGAAAGGAACGTTGTAAACGTTATAAGTCCAACTGCCCAATTTTTGCTAACAAAAATGATTAGCACAATAAATGCAGCGCAGTATTATATTATCAGCAATCTTTAGCTCGTTATTGGCCAGCAAATGCGATCGTAGAAACCTGAGTTTCTCAGGAACAACCTTGAAATTGGCAGGCTGTCTTGCCAAGCACAACAAAAAAATGTTGGTTGGTTTCTTGTGGTTTAGTTTTTTAATTTACTTTTTTAAGACAACAAAACACACAATTCGGGGTATGAGAATTAATTTTTGTTGTTTGATTGTTCTTGTTTTTGATTATATAGGAATTTGTTGAGAGCAGGCGCAGGCTGGATATTTTCTACGAAGCAGAAAAATGGCACAAAAACGGCGTCTGTTAGCCAGAACACCGATTAAATTCCACTTAAAATTCACACAAATTCGCACGTTTTTCCAACTTTTTCAAACTGTATTAATTAAATAAACTTATAAATTTTAATAGTATTTACAAGTGGAATATTCAATGTTAAAGTATTTGTATCCTTTTAAAAGTTGAGTTGGACTAGCTGCTGGTCGATTGGGTCGGGTCGAATGGTCTTTGAATTTGTTACTTTTTAATATTTTTTCAGTCAGTTGGTGTTGCTTGTCCAATTGATTGCAACACAAACACAGATGTATATATCTTCCTCTTCTTCTGTTCGACACAAACACTAACACAACTTCAACTTTGCTTTCTTAAATGTTTTTTCTTAAACTATAAACTTTTATTTTATACGAAATAATCTTTACAAATATTACTTGTTTTATTAACAATATAATGCTGATTTATAGTTTGATCAATTTTTTTTAAACAAAAATTGTTTGTCTTTTGTTGTTTGCTTGCTTTTGACAAATTTTTTAATCTGCTTCTTCTTTACGACGTTTTTATTCGTTGAGGTTTTTTATTTAGTTGTGGTTCTCTATATTTTTCTTTTTCGTCCCAACGTCTATCGTCAGTATTTCGCCTTTGTTATTTTAATTTCAAAGCAGTTCAATGAAATTTCACCCGAGCTTTGTTGAAAGACTATTGATGGGGGAAGAGAAAAAAACTCAATTTTGGTTTTTTTCTTTCCTTCTTTTTTAGCAAATTCTCACTGTTTTTCTTAGTTTTTTTCGCACCTATTAGAATAAGTTTCCTTTCAAGAATGGGGTCTTATTTCCTGGTATAATTTTTCAGTTATTAACAAATTGAAATTTGCGTACAATTTATTTTAGCTGTAATTAAAAACACACAAAAAACCTTCCGCAAAAACTTTTTATGGCTCATAGCACGAATACAATTACACAGAAAACGAAAATTTCGTTCGTTGCGTTTGCATGTATTTGGATACCAAAGTGCTGCCTAGTTTTATTATATCATTTCAATAAATAAATCTTTCGGTATGAAGTTGTCTCTTTTTTTTACATGCATTTAAAATACAGAAGCTTGTGCAAATCTAAAACAGACCTGTTAACTTAATTTTTGCAAGTTTATGCCATTACTTTTAAGAGTTTCCCATTCGCAATTTAAATTTATTGCCCGGCCTTTACACAAGAAAGTACTTCCATGAAGTTTCTGCATATGAATTGTAAATAAAAATTTCAATATATATTAGGACTTTCTTAAAAATTTCGTGTTCGTTTATGTAGGAAAGTGACATTTCATTTTAAAAACCTTGCCGAAATAAAAAGTTGCAAAATTATACCGATTTCACAATCGGCAACTTTGTGGCGCAAGTCTCTTGACCAATTGTTTAGCTTGTAGATGTAAGCGGTAAGAACAGCTTGAAGTGGGAAAGTTGCTGATATTTGAGTTCAGACTTGCTTGTACTTAAGTAGATAACACACGATATGTTTTTAACAATGTACATGCCATTTTTCACAATTTAAAATGCCTACATGTCGTCTGTTATCTCAAAAACACTGCGTCTGTAAAAAACATGAACAAAGTCGTCTGACAAAATTTCAAATAGAGTGTGTTCTATTTTGTTATATTTAAACATCTGATATTAGAATTCTATGCCTTGCAAACAATTCAGAGGCCGTTTTTGGGCGATATAAGTAGTCGACTCGAGGAAATTTTAATGCATCAATATTTTAATATGTTTTAAATACTTTTTTTATAATAATAAAAATCATAGACAATGTCAGACGTAAATGTACATGTACGTTTGTGAGCAAATTTTAAAAACCGTCTGTAAAAATAAAACATTTTGACAGACATGAGGAATTACATTTTAAAAAACAGACGTAAAAGCAGATCGCCTGTGTGTGCTTTTAGCAATTCGTTTTGTTCGCACATTCTTGTTATGTTTTTGATATTTTTGTTTAATATTTCGGAGTGTTCAAATATTTAAGAAAAAGAAAATGAAAGTTGCGCAAATAAATTGCTGTGTGTATACATAAAAGCAATTTTAGAATAAAATTAATAAAAATTCAGTCTTACTCTACGTCTCCCGATTCTTATTTTGTTTGCTAACTAATTAGAATTGCCATATACAAATACATAGGAAGATTGCACAATGCGTACTTTGCTGACGGATATTTAGTTAGCCATGCAACATATAAAGATAAATTAAAAAACACCCAAGATTCAAATGATAGCTTTAAAAGTAATCAACGTATAGTAAAATTTGTTAAACTGTTGTTCTTTGTGTTGACGGTATGTAAGAAAGATATTACGATATCATGTATTTTAACTTAGTAGTTGAAAAGACAACAGATTCTATCTGCTATTAGTGCCAGCTTACACACATCAAGTTTGACTCGACAAGTCTTGAGTTTTTGGGAGAACGGGGAGAAAAGAGTGGAAAAGGGTACATTCTTGACGGTACCGTCAAGTTAAAAATGGAATGCCAGAAAATATGAAAACTTTAAGGCAAAAAAGCTTAAACTTGACGATACAAAACTTTTGTGTGTGAACGTAAATGCAAGCTCAAAAGAAAATTGAAAACCTGATGTGTATAAATTGGGACTTAGTTAAAAGAAGCTGCCGATGACTCCGATATATATATATATATATATATATATATATATATATATATATATATATATATATATATATATATATATATATATATATATATATATATATATATATATATATATATATATATATATATATATATATATATATATATATATATATATATATATATATATATATATATATATATATATATAACAAATAGTGTTTATTTGCGAATAGGCTGCATATAAATGTAGTATATGTAAGAAAATATGACAAGAGGTAGTAATTATTACGAAACAAAACGAAATATGAAGAGATTTATTTGCACATGTATTCATTTTTTAGTATAGCCAAGCGCGAATTAAACCGGTGAAATTTATAGCGCAGATGATGACTTTTTTATGCCTATAATAGTAATATAAAATAATTACAGTGATCAAAAATTTATTCTTGACGAACTTATTATATTTCTTCACTAAACTTCAATAAAACTTTTAAACGATATTCGGACCCATAAAGGTTGAAACAATGCAAATAAGTTTTGAAGATAAACAATTTAACCGAATTGCTCTTATATTCTATATTTAAATTATATAAATATTGTAATTATAGTATACAAAAAATCTGAAAACAAGAGGGTTAAACGTTATTTTTAAGATTTGCGTAAAAAAATAAAAAAAATTTTTCAGCAAAATATATTTATAAGAATATAAAAAATAAACAAAAGTTAATGAACAAAGAAATACTATTTTTGAATGGGTTAATCTTTTAACGACTATCAATGTTTTTATTGCAACTCTGTTTAGAGATAACTACACAAAATGTGGGTAGTGTTTACTTGATACATTTACATCACTATCCCGTAGTCGAAAAAATATAAGTCGTAAAGGAAATAGATATTTTTTTGGTTTTAAAAGCAATAAAAAATTAATTAATTGTAGGCTGTAGCATTGAAAAAGTATATAATTTCTAAAAAAATTTGAACAAAGAGGTGTTAAATTTTTCGAAAAAAAGCTTACTGCTCAAAATAAAAGTCATTCTCGCTCACACTATTATACAAGTGTAAGAGAAATATTCCAGAAAATTAGCCTGAAGTGGCATAGAAAAAATGTAAGTTGTCTGACATTTTGTTTGCATAAAGTTAATTAGAAATGAATTGACAAATTTTTTATTAATAATAAGGATAATAACGTTATTACCATCTTAATATTTTTTATATTTATCACGACATTTGCTGCTTCGGCTAACGCCAACGCCTCCGACGTCTGCTGCTCTTTTTTTTGGGATATGTGTGTACATATTGAGTACATGTGTTTGTGTTGTGAACGATACACTTGAATTTTTTGGTGATTTTTTTTTAATTCTTTTTGTTTTCACATTCGTTTTGTTCATTCGTCGTTATTGCTCGTCGCGGTTGCTGTGTCGTTTTTCTACGGATTCTATTTAATCATCAGTGACTCCGTACAAGAATAAAGATACAAATTGCCAAAAAACAGAAACAAATTATATATATTTATTGAAAGATTAAATACTTATCTTTCGGTAGGTTCGAAATATCAAAAACTTAAATCAGTTTAACATTTATTTTAATTAAATAGAAAACAAAAAAAAGAAAATGACGTCTCTCGAACAAAATGTGAATCGATTGCAAAATTTTAAAAACAAAGGCAAGGATCAAGAGGTAAGATTTTATGTTTTGCAAATAAATTACTAGAAAAACCACACCCACAAATTTATACATTTTTTTTTAATTTTTATACGTATATATATATATATATATTTTATTAAATAAATTTGCCTTGATATGAAAAAAAGAGGAAATTTTTGTTGTTGTAATTGTGGTGTGTAATGTGTGAGGAAACCGTAAGGGAATTGGCAAGACAAATTGCTTAACCTCTATTTCAATTTTGTACGATTTAATGTTAAAAGCACAACCTAGTTTTTATTGATTTTTACCAATAATTTATAAAATTAATCTAAGATGAAAAAATTGTGTTATCTTGCATTAAATTGTAGTGTTTGAATATATGTATGTATAATCTTTGTTAATATGTATTTCCTCGTGGTATAATTACGATGAACTTTTTTATTTTGTTTCATTTTTTTCGACACACGCGCAAATTCAATATATATATATATATATACATATAAATTAATTTGAAATTGCTTTGTATGTATGCGTATTGATGAGAACATTCTTTGGCATTTCTTTTTGTGTTCAATTTCGGGTTGTTAATGCAACACTGTCTTAAATGATCTATGCACAAGTAAATAATTCCCATTAAGCTGGTAACTTATTTTAATGAATTGAAGTAAAAGTAGTAATAGTCAGTTCCCTTAAAATTCGTAGTCTGCAAATGACTAAACCACGTATACAATTGTCAGAGCCTACTGGTTTTGTTTGAAATCACGTGTAAACAAATTTTAGTACGATATGTTTTTGGCTCGAATCAAAACTATCGGTAGTGGCCTAAAAATGAAACTGGCGATAGTTTTGCAGCTCTATAAGTTTGGGGCTTAAATATAGTTTTTGTTTTTAATGGTAATCCTTTATACAATGTGGCCAAAAAGTCTCGAATAGGCTTACAAAGTCATTAAGTTTGTAGAGCTGCAAAGCTATCGATAGTCGGCCCATTCGATAGTTTTATTTTTAACTATCGCTATTTTCGATTGTATCGAATTCTAACATGTATGTTAAGGCTGACATTCATAAAGGATATTGCTATTAAACAAAATCAAAAGAAAACCTGTTTAATATTAGTTTTAGAAATAAAAAACTTATAATTAATTAAAGATTTATATTCATGAAAAATACGATATACTACAAATTAATATAAAATACATACATACATATCTTTGAAATTCATTCACGTTATGAATACGGTATTGAGGGCTAATCGTACGATTTTTCATTAACCCTCTTAATAAAAAATAAAAAAACAATACAACAAATTAAACTTCAATATTAATTATGTTGAAACACAGATTGTAAAAAAAAATATATATATTTCTTCTAAACCAAAGACGTTAGTATATTTCGAAGTTTAAGTCGGCGATAAAAGTTTTTTTTGCGACGAAGTCTTTGGACTTTAAGGTACTAATTTGATCAATAGCCCACAATACAAACAACACTATTGTTTTGAAAATAATATGTTTTTTCTTTCGATAGTATCACTATCGGATAAAAATTATCGACAGTGGCCTAAAAATAAAATTATCGATAGTTTTGCAGCTCTATAAGTTTGGCTTAAATCTAGTTTACGCATTCAGATTAAATAATTCATATGGTGTATGGCTGTGGTGTAATATAATTATATTGGCCCTTGCAATACAAAGCGTATTGCATATTTTTGTAAATAAATGAAATGAATGAAATATTAAACAATAAAATTGGGAAAAACCCATAATTTTCGAGATATTGGCCTCTGAGGTTTTCATATGTATGTATGCAATTTTATGCAATATCGGTATCATTTTAAAGCTTTTGAATAGATCTTTCTGTACATACAAAATTTATTTAAAAATTTTAATTCTTTAGGTGTCAATTCAGTTTTATCGCAATTTTAATACGAACAGTATTATTTTTTATTTAAATATATCTTGGAATACAAACAATTGAGTTTTATTCACTATATTAACTTCTAACATTGATAGCTTTCAAATGGCACCAATTTTGTTAATATACATATGTTGACAAATGTAGTGGAAAATCGCGTAGGTAACTTCGGAGGCACATATCTCGAAAATATGCTTTTCCCCGTTTTTCACATTATTTTTTCAATTCTCTTTCATTCTTTTTATTTAATTTGTAGGTGCGTCCCCAAACTAGACTTGTTCCTTAAATTCCTTTTTGTTGTTGTTGTTTTTTTTTTTTTATATATATATATGTATATTCAGAAATTGACCAGATTTTTTAGTACTCACCATGAGCCAATCATTCGAAACTGAAAGCAGGAATTTAGTGAGGTTATTTTCAGAAGCTTCTGTAAAAGATAGGAAAAAAAAGGAAAAGATACAGACGAAAAAGTTCGTAAATTTTTAAATACTCATTCGGTAATTTTGGACTAATCTGTGATATATGTACGACGTAAGTTGCCCTTACGCCAGAGAGGATTGGATGCTTACAGAAAACATGTTGAGTAGGTAGTATCCATATCTTCTTTAAAATATTTCTGATTAGAGAAATACGAATAAATGAATTTTGTACTTTAAGACCATAAAACATTTTATTTTGATAAAAAAAAAAAACAAAAAAAAATTATTCCACTGTAGGAGAAACTTTTTACTGAGTCAAATATTTCCATTTAATGGATAACGACGCTGTTCGTTCGTTCGAACAATTCCATTTAAAACAATAACAAGACTTTAAATGTTGTTGTTTCAAATGTACTTGTGCGAACGGACGAACAGCTTCGTTATTCGTGGACTGGCTAGCATTTCATGTTTAAAAAGTCATATACTTAAAATAAAAGGCAAACGCGCTCAATTAAAATTAAAAATTCTGATAACAGTTTTTAAGGACATAAATAAATTACATTTTTATTTTATTTGCTAGGAAATGCGTCGTAGACGCAATGAAGTCACAGTGGAATTACGTAAAAACAAACGTGAAGAGACAATCCTTAAACGACGAAATGTTCCCAATATAGATTCGAATACAGACGAAGATGATCAGTTACCAAATCAGATTAATTTAAAAAAACTAGCCGAGGCAGCAGCTGATTCATCAAAACCCGAACAACAATTGGCTGCTGTTCAAGCTGCACGCAAATTATTATCGTCTGATAAAAATCCACCCATAAATGATTTGATTAAGAGTGAAATTTTACCTATTTTAGTTGAATGTCTTAAACAACACAATCAGACAATGTTGCAGTTTGAAGCCGCTTGGGCTTTAACTAACATTGCTTCGGGTACATCAGACCAAACAAATCAAGTTGTAGCCGCCGGTGCAGTACCCTTGTTCTTACAGCTTCTTTCCTCACCTGCTCCAAATGTATGCGAACAAGCCGTCTGGGCTTTGGGCAACATTATTGGTGATGGTCCAGAATTGCGTGATTATGTAATCAAGCATGGTGTTGTTCAACCACTCTTGTCATTTATTAAGCC
Organism: Thecocarcelia acutangulata; assembly: GCA_914767995.1. Classification (NCBI taxonomy): domain Eukaryota; kingdom Metazoa; phylum Arthropoda; class Insecta; order Diptera; family Tachinidae; genus Thecocarcelia; species Thecocarcelia acutangulata. The sequence continues at coordinate 27,586,266 of OU612094.1, read as the reverse complement.
GGACATACCCATATCATTCTTACGTAACGTTACTTGGGTTATTGTTAACTTATGTCGTAACAAGGATCCACCACCACCAGCTGCAACCATTCATGAAATTTTGCCTGCTTTAAACATCTTAATTCATCACACCGACACCAACATTTTGGTCGATACAGTGTGGGCTATAAGCTATTTGACTGATGGTGGCAATGATCAAATTCAAATGGTCATCGAAAGTGGTGTTGTACCTAAATTAATACCGCTCTTGGGTCATGCTGAAGTTAAGGTTCAGACAGCTGCATTGCGTGCCGTCGGTAATATTGTAACCGGATCAGATGAGCAAACACAAGTCGTACTCAACCACGATGCTCTTGCATTCTTCCCGGCATTGTTGTCACACCAAAAGGAAAAAATACGCAAAGAAGCCGTCTGGTTCTTATCCAACATAACTGCGGGCAATCAGTCACAGGTGCAGGCAGTAATTAATTGTGGCTTGTTGCCTAAAATTATTGAGAATCTACGAAATGGTGAATTCCAGACACAAAAAGAAGCTGCTTGGGCCATCAGCAATCTGACTATCAGTGGCAATCGTGACCAAGTTTTCATACTTATTAAAGAAGGCGTCATACCTCCATTCTGTGATTTGTTGGCGTGTCAAGATACTCAAGTTATAAACGTAAGTAAATCTTAAAATATTTTCTTTATTTTTTTAACAGACTTAAAATAATAATAATAATTTTTATGTGTACATACATAATTACTTATACGAGTATCGTCATCAAAATATTAAATTCCAGTTTTTGATTGATTAATATTAGTTAGGTTAACTTAAATATCTACTAATTTAAGAATTTTTGAGACCAACTAGTTTATTTATTGTGCTTTAACTATATTTTTTGTTTTATATAACATTTTATTAATTCTCCTAAAAAATTAAAACACGTCATTTTGGTTTCTCGACACCGACGTGTATTTTGAGTTTTTCGATTTATTAGTGACTTTATTTCGTTTTGACAAATATGTAAGCTTTCATTAATTATGCATTTTAGTCGGAACTAGTTAATTGTTGTTGCTTATTATACATATTTATATTTGTACGAAAATGTTTTATTACAATTTATTTCTGTCGGCTATATTTGACGCAAATACTTTCCTAGCAACAAAAAGCAATTACAACTTGCATTGTGATCAATCAAAAATAGAATATAAAATCAAGAGCATATTTACCTAGATCCTGTATTCGTGACCAAGTATATGCTGATGAGTAGCATAACGATTACAAAGCAACTAGTTGTCCCTCAGCTAAAGTGTAATAATTACTTTTCTTGTCTTCCTGAATTGTAAATTATTGAAGTTTTATGAAAGACAAAAACGAACTTGTAACAGTTTTTTTAAGTATCTAACGTGTTTTTAAATAATACTACATGGGCTGAAAAGTCCTGGCTAATACATAGAGTGGCTAACACATAGAATGGCGCTAGTTTTATTGCAATCACTTTTTTTTCAGTTAATACTAGCCTTAAAAAGACAACTGTTTCATGATATTCTATTCGTTAGTTTGTGAGTTATTGTGCTAAGAGTGACGTTACGTTTGTTATTTTATTTTTTTTTTTTTTTTTGTTTGCTGACTTCAAACGTGGTCGTAGGGGACTGATGATGCAGAACGCAGAGGACGTCCAAATGAGGCCGTAACACCAGAAAAAATCCACAAAATCGTTTTGTATGATCGAAAAGTGAAATTGTGTGAGTTAGCTGACATCGTAAAGATATTAAAAGAAAATGTTGGATTTATATGGCATGAGCTTTCGACTATGAGAAAGCTCTGTGTTCAAAGTGGGTGGTGCGTTTATTAACTGTTGACCTAAATACGAGAACATGTTGAAGATTCTGAGCAGTGTTTGGCTACGTTAATACATCGATATGTGACAATGGATGAAACATGGATCCATCACTTCACTCCGGAATCATAACAATCGTCATCTAAGTGGACAGCAACTGGTGAACCTCGTCCAAACCGCCCGAAAGCAGAACAATCGGCTGGAAAGAGATGTACGCGGTGTAATATTCATCGACTATCTTGAGAAAGGAAATACCATTAACAGTGAATATTATATAGCGTTGTTGAAATGTTTGAAGGCCGAAATTGCAAAGAAACGACGGCGTTTGGCAAAAAAAAAAAATTTTGTTTCATCAAGCCAATGGCAAAACTACATGAATTAAACTTCGAATTGCTCTCATATCCACCGTATTCGCACCCAGAGAATCACTGGCTGTTCGAAGACCTAAAAAATAACGCTCGCTGGTAAGAAATTTCGCACGATTGAAGAGGTTGCCCTGAAACTGAGGCCTATTTTTAGGAAAAAGATAAATCGTTCTACAAAAGTGGTATTGAAATGTTAGAGCGGCGCTGGAATGATTGCGTTGCTCTTGATGGATAATACGTTGATGAATAAAAGCTAATTTTGAACTAAAAAAAACTGTTATCTTCATTAGGCCCGGAACTTTTCAGCCCATGTATTAATTCGTAATCATTTTTATGCGGCAGTAGCGGATGTCAGGGAGGAATCTTTAATAAAAAAAAATAATTATACACTATTGACTGTTTTTTCCTTCAAGGAGGTTTATTTTTAGTCGGTTATGATTTTATAAAGTTATTGATTAAACACCATAAAATGCTGCTTAATCTTTATGATATTAACCCTACTTCTCCTCATACAAAAGTGTGTTGTAGATTTTGGATTTTGGACAAGAAGTGACTTTTAGAAAAAGTTGTGTGATATTAATCAGTTGATTGCAGTATGTTATATTTGGTTATAAAAGGTAAATTATTCAATGAGAGTCAAAATCTCTATTTTATCGTTATTGAATAATAGTTATTATATATATCCCTTTATTACTCGTATAGGGGTCCATTATCAGTTTTGTAAATTTACAGTTATTTTTAGTGTAGGTGTTAATATAGAATTAAAAGTTCGTGCAGTCTTGAGATCACCGTTTTTTATTTGATAATGGAGAAAAGATTATGAATTGTTGCAATAGTCGGCAAGAAGAAACTTCTGATGGAGGTTAAAGCTGAAGTCTTCTTCAATACAGTGTAAAAATTTTCTCTTTCAAAAGAATTAAAACAATCTGGGGTTACAGCCAGTCCCTATATGAGTAGTTTTGTTATATTCCTAGTGTAGGTAATTAAAGTGTAATATCAAAAAAATTTTAGCAGTATGGTTATGTCCAAAAACATTTTGCTATCAATCGAGTTTGACAGCTTCTAGTGCGATTCTGTGACTTTTCATGATCCGATAATCGTAAATTCTTTCGGCATATTTCACCCTTGCAATATAACTTTAATGACGGCAAGCAGCTATAGTTTTGTGTATCTGATAATATGCAGTAAAGGTAACAGCTGATTTCGCTGGATAATAAATTTGATAAAATATCGTTATAATTATTGTAAAGATACCATTATTTTAATAAAAGTAACCGGATCGTACTAGAGGCCAAGTTTGACAAACACGAATTTCAAGTAATGAACAAATTTAAAATATCAGACCCAGTTATAATAGGCGCTTGAAAAGAGTTTCATTATCATATTTTTAATATGGAAAAATTACACTTTTGGTGCATTTTGAAATTTCAAAGTTGACAACGCTGTGATACGTATCTTACATGCCTAGTACTTTGCAGCAAATGCTATGAATTTGTATATTTTGTAAAATTTACTGACCATTTCTTTAATGTGACTCTATATGATTAAAATTTTATATTTTTGCAGGTCGTTTTGGATGGTCTTAATAACATGCTCAAAATGGCCGAAAGTCATGTTCAAGATGTGGCCAACTTAATTGAAGAATGCGATGGTCTCGAAAAGATTGAGAAATTACAAAACCACGAAAATGTAGATATCTACAAACTGGCCTATGAAATTATTGAACAACACTTTTCCGATGAGGTAAATTAATAATTATTTTGTCGGTAGAATATCAAAATTTTATATTCTCGTTTTTATATTTTTAGCCTGAACAAGCATCAATGGTTCCAACTTCTGACGGCACTCAATATCAATTTGATCCAAATGCGGACAGTAGATTACCGAACTCATTTGATTTTTAACAAAATTTCCCTTATTTTTCAATGTGACCATGATTTCAATGTTGTTTTGTTTATTTGCAAACAACCAAAATCTTTTTTATATATATTTAATTTAGAACCATAAAAGCAACAAAAAGGATTTTTCAAATAACAAAAGAAAACAACATCAATCATCAGCATACTGAGTCCATGATAATTTAATTATTGTAATTTAATACTTTATATAAAAAAAAATCTATATATAATTCTATATATAAAAAACCAAACAGATTGAATTTTTGAGTTTTAAAAACGCGGGAAAAGTGAAAAAAGTAACAAAATCTATTCCTTGACTTCCTCAATTCGAAGTTATTTTTTCTATCTCCATTTTTGAAATTATTTTTTCTTGTATAAAATAGAAAAGCCAAGACCAATTTTATTTCTTTACAGAATTATTTTTAAATTTTCAAGCTAAAAAAGCAAATATATATCGTAGACAAAAAAAAATTTAACATGTTTGTAACTAAAAAAATTGTTTTTATAATTTTTTTTTAATTCAAAAAGAAAAACTTGTTATTTATTACAGTTTACTTTATTTTTTCAACAAAATGGTTGATTTTTTTATTTTGAGAAGTTAAGAACTCAGAACCAAAAGAAAAATGGAATTTCATTAAACATCAAGATCAACATTTAACGCTCATTGCAAAAAAATTTAAGAAATAAGAAAAATTAAAAAATAAAATATTTAAAAACGCCAACATATTTCAAAAATATTACAACGTTTTTAAAAAACAGACATCTTTTAAATCGTAAAATAAATTAAAACAAATTATAATAAAATAATAAACTTAAATTACAAATTTCTAAGCGGTGAGTTTAACTTATCGTCAATTTTCTTTTTTATATTTTAAATGCAAAAGGATCGTATGCGCAATGTTTTTCTTTTAGAAAATTGCAATGATTTTCTATTAATTATTGACTTGTAACGTTAATTTTGGTCTTCGTACGCGCGCTTGTCTTATACTGGGTAAATAGAAGTAATACCACGACTCAATCTTGAAACTTAAGTGGATTGTAATTTATGTTTTACGGGTATATTCTTTATTCATGGTAAGCTATTTCAAAAACTGAAGTTTTTGAGCATATTTTGATTGTTGGTCGGTTTGCTATTTCTTAATGTGTCCCAGACAGACTAACAATATTACCAAAGTTCGAGTGCCTCCACTTTAAATGCTCTAAAACGAGCCCATCGTGAAGCTGAAATCGGGTTATTTAATGTGGATTGTTTACAGCTCCATCTTAAATTATTTATTTATTTAAATACACCAATACAATGCAAGCCTTCATGGCCAATATAGTTAGTATTGGAAATATAAAACTATGCAATTTAAAATAAGATATACAAGTTATAATATTAATATAATTTTACAACAACTATTTTACTAGGTAATAAATTAACTTGTCAAGCCTAATTTGTTTCAAAAATCCTCATGCATATACAAAATTTATTAGACCAACCCAAATAGCGGCGTCATTGCTGTGTAATTGGAAAATCCAATTTTGACAGAGCGTAGGCTTAAGAGGCTGCCAGCCCACTGGGGTCTAATTTGGTTCCGTTATGTACAGCGTAATGGAACAAACTTTACTCTCAGTAAAGTTGGCTTCAAAACAAATGATACTCATTTTTGCGGCAATTAAGGGCAAAAAAACCACACAAATTGCTTGCAAATATGTCAAAATTTAAGGTTCGTGCAAACCTTTTTCTTCGTTTGTGCGGGTGTTAGCCAAGGCGAATTCATTATTAGGTGGATGCATCGGCGAATTCGATTAATATGGCGGCACTTTCGCTGTCAAGTTTTGTTTACCTTTTTCGGCGCCATTTAAATTTTTTACATGTTCGTTATCAACTACTTTTGACAGCTTAAGTGTGAATTCGCCTTTTTACACAAACAAAATACCTGTTGTTTTTTTTATTGTTGTAGCGAAGCGGTTACCTTGTTTTTTGTATCATGGTGTTAGCTAGTTTGTGCAAATATTTGAAGCATGTTGTCAAAATTTTTTATTTTCGTGCAAACATTGTGAATGTGTGTGTAAATTTTGTCATATCAATCATGATACAAAAAACAAGGTAGCCGCTTCGCTACAACAATACAACAATAAAAAAAAACAACAGGTATTTTGTTTGTGTAAAAAGGCAAATTCACACTTAAGCTGTCAACAGTAGTTGATAACGAACATGTAAAAAAATTTAAATGGCGCCGAAAAAGGTAAACAAAACTTGACAGAAAAAGTGCCGCCATATTAATCGAATTCGCCTGAATTCGCCGATGCATCCACCTAATAATTAATTCGCCTTGATATCAATTAAATTTTTGCAGAGTGAGGTGGTTGAAGAAGAGGCATACAGAGTGAATCGCAAAAATGTTTTTTTTTTTTTTGTAATGCTTATAATGGCATAAAATTTTATTTTTATTGTAGAAATTAAAAAAATAAAGATTAAAATACAGAATATCAAGGAATAGAGGGCAAAACAATTTGTATCAAGCAAACTACACACGGCGAGCAAATTGTCGCCATGATACAAAAAACAAGGTAACCGCTTCGCTACAACAATACAACAATAAAAAAAACAACAGGTATTTTGTTTGTGTAAAATGGCGAATTCACACTTAAGCTGTCAAAAGTAGTTGATAACTAACATGTAAAAAATTTAAATGGCGCCGAAACAGGTAAACAAAACTTGACAGCGAAAGTGCTGCCATATTAATCGAATTCGCCTGAATTCGCCGATGCATCCACCTAATAATTAATTCGCCTTGATAAAGACATGTACAAAAATTTAAATGGCGCCGAAAAACGTAAACAAAACTTGACTGCGAAGGTGCCGCCATATTAACCGAATTCGCCTGAATTCGCCGATGCATCCACCTAATAAAGTATTCGCCTTGAACAGGTACTTTGTTTGTGTAAAAAGGCGAATTCACACTTACGCTGTCAAAAGTAGTTGACAAAGAACATGTACAAAAATTTAAATGGCGCCGAAAAGGTAAACAAAACTTGACAGAAAAAGTGCCGCCATATTAAACGAATTCGCCGATGCATCCACCTAATAATGAATTCGCCTTTATTGTCGCCACACAATGGCCGTATCAAGGCGAATTAATTATTAGGTGGATGCATCGGCGAACTCAGCCGAATTCGATTAATATGGCGGCACTTTTCTTTTTCTTTATTTTCAATAAGAGTATACGGCCCATGATACAAAAAACAAGGTAGCCGCTTCGGTACAACAATACAACAATAAAAAACAACAGGTATTTTGTTTGTGTAAAAAGGCGAATTCACACTTAAGATGTCAAAAGTAGTTGATAGCGAACAAGGCGAATTAATTATTAGGTGGATGCATCGGCGAATTCGATTAATATGGTGGCGCTTTCCCTGTCAAGTTTTGTTTACCATTTTCGGCGCCATTTAAATTTTTGTACATGTTCTTTATCAAATACTTTTGACAGCTTAAGTGTGAATTCGCCATTTTAGACAAACAAAATACCTGTTGTTTTTTTTTTATTGTGGTAGCAAAGCGGCTACCTTGTTTTTTGTATCATGGGTAATTTAAATAAAATTTTGACACTATATAAAAGGTAGTACTGTTAACAACTCTGCATTGTTAACTCGAAAAGCTCATTTTTTGAGATATGACTATATTGCAATAAAGGAGCGCTATGAATTAAAAGAATAAATATTATATATGACTACAAAACTATGAAAAAACATTTGAGGATACTTTAAGGAATTTATTCTCTTTTAATATATTTTGGCGATTTTTGGCGAATTTTGGTAGCCAGTTTGGCGATGGAGGTGGAAAGAAATCTGACAGCCCTGGTGGTCAGCTGTCATTTTATTGAAGTTCACATAAACAAAAACTTTTACTATTTTAGTTAACCGAAAATAATATACATAAGTACATATAAAAACAACAAAAATATGAATAAAATAAGCAAATGTAGAACCTGCTTTAATGAATCTAGTAAAGGCATGCAGTCTCTAACAAAAATGGTTGCGGATGATGGTAGTCAGCAAAAATCTTTTGCAGAACTTCTGAATGAGGTGGCTAAAATAAATGTATGTAGACACCAAATTTTGCATTTTAATGTCGATGTGTATTGGTATTTTATCCTTGCAGATACATAACGATAAGTGTTCGAAATTGCCTCAAGCCATATGTGGATGCTGCTCAAGGAAATTAAGAGCAGCACATGCATTCGTTCAACAAGCACAAGAAGTTAATAAGAAACTGTGTTCGATGTTACAACAATCCGACGACGATAACAAGCCATTGGATTGTTTACAAGAAATTCAAATTGATATAACATCCTGTGCTGAGGTAAAAATGGAAAAAGATAGTGTTTATGAATACGACCGGGACCTTGACGTAATAAGCGAATCAGAGTTTCTAAAGAGGGGTGTTAAATTTAAGCAAGAAGACACAGAAGTTGATACATTAGCTGCAACATTTTCTCAAAGTCAGGATAGCCTGGAGGAGAAGTAAGTGCTTATTAAGTACCGTATGTGATTAGTAAAAAAATTTCCCTATGTCTATAAAATTCAACTGATAAAATTTTTGCGGCTACCAAATTCGTAGTTTTATCTTTTGAAAATATGAAAACTCGTTCTGCTTTATTAATATAAATGTGTCCAATTCTAAATATTTCTCTTTTTTTTTTAGCAAAAGTATAAGAGATTTGCTTGATGTAACTTATCCCAATATTTCCATTATAACCGAAATGCCTGATGAAGCAAATAATATTCTAAAAAGTTTCCAGCAAACAATAGATACATCAGATGACATTAGTAATGAGAAATCTGCATGTTCTTCTATTTCAAATGATGATGATTGGCAAAATTATTCTATAGGTTCTGGTATAAAATCTTTAAAAAATACAACAAAATCTCCAAGAAAACCTAAGGCTGCTTCAAACGAAAAAGTTGAGGAAAAGAACATGAACAATGAAGATGATGAACTGCAAGTAAAATGCAACGATTGCGATAAAATTTTTGATAACATTCGCTTATTAAATCAACATCAGCGACGCAATCATGTACCAGAAGAGATGAAAATACAATGTCAACATTGCGATGCAAAATTTAGTCGACGCCATAATATGTACGCTCATATGCGTCGTATGCATAAAACAGAAAACTTACAAGAAATTCAGCTACAACCTAAAAAGCAAAATGGTGAAAAGAAGTTTCCATGTAAGCAATGCCCACGTTCGTATACAAATAAATATAAACTAATTGCTCATATTAACAGTCATCATAATCCAGATAACATAAACAATCCCCCAAAAGAGCAGATATTGCAGCCCAAAAAACGTTTTCTGTGCACACTCTGCGGCTTGAAGTTTGACAGTACTGGAAATTTAAATATTCATTTCAGACGGCACACTGGAGAGAAACCGTTTAAATGTGATTTTTGCGATCGAGCCTATCCAAGATTATACGACGTAACAGTGCACCGACGAACACACACCGGCGAAAAGCCCTATCAATGCACTCTCTGCGAGAAGACCTTTAGAAAGTCAAATAAATTAAAAGTTCACATGCGAACACACACAAACGAACGTCCCTACAAGTGTACACAGTGCGAGAAGGCTTTCAAACAATCGAAAGACTTAAATATTCACAAGCGTACACATACTGGGGAAAGACCCTACAAATGTAGCGTATGTCACAGTACATTTACGCAGAGTAATTCGCTGCGATTACATCAAATTAAACAACAACACCTGGAAAAACCAAATGTGATGGATAATATACCAGAAGGAGCAGGAACAACAACATTCCCTTTATGTCAGCCACCTTAAACTGTTAATTAAATAATAAAAACTAATTAATAAAATAGTAAAAACTTTCAATATTAAAAAAGTTTATTGCTTTCACGGCAGCTTTATTTGTTTAATTTTTTTTGGATGTATTTATAGTAATTCTGCCACGACCACCTGGTAAAGCTGCCTTGGTTGCTTTATACTACATCAGAGTATTGACACGGGAATGGTAAATGCTATGACCAGTTTAAAGAATGCGATTGAGCGGCACGTCTAAAAAATTTTTATAAACAGCACTCAATATAATTGGTGCCTTTCATGCAAACTTTTTAAACGCATATTCGTGTTGTTTTGTGTGTTTTTCGAACTACGACGAGTTTGTGACGAGCTTCACTTATCGTCTTACTATAGAGGGCCCATCAACTCGACATAAATTGAAGGAAAGCAGTTTTAGAGTGCTGTCCATACAATTTTTTTTACGAATTTAGGCTTTGTAAATACTCGTAGCACTCCAAGTTAACATAAAATACATTATACAGAAGCAAAAATGTATGTTATTTTTTTTTTTTAGCTTTTTTTCATTTATTGAATCTTCAAAATAAACTAACAATAAGTATTCAAATCTTAATACTAAATTTAAAATAAAATTTTTTTTTTAATGTATGTTATAAAATGCAGACATGATAAAAATAAAAGTCACCCAGAAGGTTTTGCTCTCAAACATAAAACAAATTGGTTATATTCATTTCCCCCTACACTCTGGAGCGTGAACAAGAAAAGTGGCTCACAGAGCCCACATGCCTTATGTTAAGGAACCTGTGGACGCATACTAACTCTAAGAGAACATGGGAGCTATTAAAACTACCCTGATCTAACCTAAGAGTGACTGTAGCAGTCATCACATCATTGCCCGTTTGGAAACCATGCCAGGACACTAGGCCTACCCTATAACGACTTCTGTAGAAGTTGCCGAGACGAGGATGAGGAGGAGACGATCCTTCATCTTCTCGGTACATGCCTGGCATTGGAATATAATCGTCTAAGATGCTTAGGCGAGTGGAGCTTCAACAGCCTATCATGTCTGGCCTCGGTCAAACCGACCGCACTAGCCTCTTTCATAAGAAGCAGCGTATGGCTAGTATAGTCAAATCTATTGTTTACATTTTTGAAAGTGAATTTAGTATTTTATTCTGAATTAAACATATAAAAATTATTTTCGTCTAAATTTTCCAGCCAAAGATCTTGCTTGATTTTTGTTTTTTATAAAAAAGGTTTAGCGGTATTTTATTTTCGATAACAATTTGTTATCATCATCAGCAAAATTAAAATGTTGTTAGCATTCAATGAATGTTGCCAACATTTTAATTTTCCTGATGATAACAAATTGTTATCGAAATATCGAAAATAAAATAACGTTAAACCTTTTTATAAAAAACAAAAATCAATCAAGATCATTAGCTGGAAAATTTAGAAGAAAACAATGTAAACAAGATCAAATAATACGAATATTTCATATAAAAATTATTTTGTGATCATAAAAATAATTCAAATATAAATTTATTTATTATTTATATATTTATTTAGTAACTATACAGTTGCAAAGTATAGGATGCACAGCATGGGCGGGGTGACAAAGACCATAATGCCCAAGATGGTACTAACAGCACTTTTGTAGCGTCGCTGTGACTAACTATAACGTCTTCACATAGGAAGTTTCCACATGGTTAACAATGAATAACCTCTAAAAAACTGTAAACCAATACAGTTAGTTGAGGGAACCCGTTAACCAGTGCGAGTGAAACGCAAAACTCTCGAAGACCGAACAACAAACACAAGCCTGACCGCACTTAACAAAAAATTACGATGACGCGAGAGCTGTTCTTCAGCCCAGAGCTGGTTTACGACTGACGACTTAAATATAAATAATATATAATTATGAAAAGGTATATTCATAGTTTATAATTCTGAAAAAAGTTATAAATATTTTTGACAAACATAGCTTACCACATGCCTGTTTTTGTTGTATTATAATTTTGCTCTAGTGCTGCCACCGTGTAAACGTTAATGCACCTTGTTTGTTATCTTATTTCACCGTTGGTTTTATATTACTTAATTGACATCATTTTGTGGTCAGCTGTCTTTTTTGCTGTTCATATAAAGTACATATAAACAAAAATTTTTTCTATTTTATTTAACCGAAAATAATATACATAAGTACATATAAGTAAAAACAACAAAAATATGGATAATATAAATAAATGTAGAACCTGCTTTAATGAATCTAACAAAGGCATGCAGTCTCTAACAAAAATGGTTGCGGATGATGGTAGTCAGCAAAAATCTTTTGCAGAACTTCTGAATGAGGTGGCTAAAATAAATGTATGTAGACACCAAATTTTGCATTTTAATGTCGATGTGTATTGTTATTTTATCCTTGCAGATACATAACGATAAGTGTTCGAAATTGCCTCAAGCCATATGTGGATGCTGTTCAAGGAAATTAAGAGCAGCACATGCATTCGTTCAACAAGCACAAGAAGTTAATAAGAAACTGTGTTCGATGTTACAACAATCCGACGACGATAACAAGCCATTGGATTGTTTACAGGAAAATCAAATTGATATAATGGCTTGTGCTGAGATAAAAATGGAAAAAGATAGTGTTTGTGAATATAGCAGGGATGTTGATGATGAGTTTCTAAAGAGAGGTATTAAATTTAAGCAAGAAGACCCAGAAGTAGATACAATAGCTGCAACATTTTCTCAAAGTCAGGAAAACCTAGAGGAAAAGTAAGTGATAATTAAGCACCGTATGTGATTAATAAGAAACATTTTCCCTATACCTATAAAATCTATCTGATAAGATTATTGCAGCAACCAAATTCCTATTTTTACTCTTAGAAATTACTATAAACTCTTACAAATATAAATTATTATATTTCTCTTTTTTAGCAAAAGTGTAATAAAAGATTTTCATGATGTAACTTACCCCAATATTTCCATTATAACCGAAATGCCTGGTGAAACAAATAATCTAAAAAGCCTTCAGCAAACAGTAGATACATCAGATGACATTAGTAATGATAAATCTGCATGTTCTTCAGTTTCAAATGATGATGATTGGCAAAATGATTCTATAGGTTCTGGTATAAAATCATTAAAAAAGAAAATAAAATCTTCAAAAAAATCTAAGATTGCTTCAAACGAAATAGTTGAGGAAAAGAACCTGAATAATGAAGATGATGAACAACAGCAAATAAAATGCAACGTTTGCGATAAAACTTTTTATAATATTCGGTCGTTAAATCAACATCAGCGACGTAATCATGTACCAGAAGAGATGAAAATACAATGCCAACATTGCAACGCAAAATTTATTCGACGCCATAATATGAATGCTCATATGCGTCGTATGCATAAAACAGAAAACTTGGAAGAAATTCAACTGCAACCTAAAAAGCAAAATGATGAAAAGAAGTTTCCATGTGAGCAATGCCCACGTTCGTTTACAAATAAATATAAACTTAATGTTCATATTAACAGTCATCATAATCCAGATAACAAAAACAATCCCCCAAAAAAGAAGATATTGCAGCCCAAGAAACGGTTTCTGTGTACACTCTGTGGCTTGAAGTTTGACAGTACCGGAAATTTAAATATTCATTTCAGACGCCACACTGGAGAGAAACCGTTCAAATGTGAATTTTGCGATCGAGCCTATCCCAGGTTATATGACGTAACAGTACACCAACGTACACACACCGGCGAAAAGCCTTATCAATGCACTCTCTGTGAGAAAACCTTTAGAAGGTCAAACAAATTAAATGTTCATATGCGAATACACACAAACGAGCGTCCCTACAAGTGTACACAGTGTGAAAAGGCATTCAAGCAATCGAAAGATTTAAATATTCACAAGCGTATACATACTGGGGAAAGACCCTACACATGTAGCGTATGTCACAGTACATTTACGCAGAGTAATTCGCTTCGATTACATCAAATTAAACAACACCACATGGAAAAACCAAATGTGACAGATAATATACCAGAAGGAGCAGGAACAGCAACATTCCCTTTAAGTCACTTTGAACTGTTTTAATTAAATAATAAAATTTAATTAATAAAACAGTAGTAAAAATTTTAAATTTTGAATTAAAAAACTTCGTTGGCACCTTTACCATGTAGTGGTATAGGCATAGCTATCTTTAGTTTCTGTTCCGTAAATTCGTCAAAAATTGATTTCATTACCTTGTAGTTTGGAAGGTGTTGGACTAAATTTTGCTAATCAAAGCAGTGTCGAAGCTATATACACTGGGCGCTGATCAGTTTTAACTAATTTAATTCCAACATTTTAAATGCTGTAACATAGTTTCTTTTAGTCTTTCGTGTTGTTAAAGATAACCTCCACAAACACTACTCGCTCTTTCCTCCTCATCATAACCTATTTTCCTAGTTCCAGTACAATGCACTGCAAAAAATTTTTTGTTTGCAAGCTGCAAAATGCTGTTGCTTTTTCGAAAAACTTGCCATTTCGTAATTTCTACCAAAAAAATACATGTATTTTTTTTTTGTGTTGTATTTACTGTAATTCTGCCACCACTACCTTGAAAATCTGCTTTGGTTGCTATATAGTACATCAGAGTATTGATACGAGAATAGTAAATGTTATGGCCAATTTTTAGAATTTTTTTGGCGATTGAGCGCCACGTTTAAAAAACTTTTTTATAAACAGCATTCAGTATATTAGGTGCCTTTCTTGTTCTTCATATTATGACGAGTTGGTGACGAGCTTCACTTATCTTCTTACTACTGAGGGCCCCTCAACTCGACATATAAAAAAATTGAAAATATTTTTTAGTCGAATTTAGGCTTTGTAAATACTCGTAGTTAACACAAAATACACTATATAGAAGCAAAAATGTATGTTATAAAATGCAAAGATATGATACCAGTAGGTCACATAAAAGAAATTACTCTCAAACATAAAACAAATTGGTTACATACATTTATAGTAAATATAATACCAAAGAACACAGCTAAGCGACTCGTTTAGAAAACTTGTATGAAAAACACTCTATTTGTGTATAGAAAGCACTAATGTAGTGTTTCCACATACCAAGCGAGCAACTTTTTAAGAAATTTTATATGAAAAGCACTCAAAGTTTTGAATGATTTCTATGCAATTATTTGAAACAAGTTGCTTGCTTGTGCAACTTGTGCATAAAAAATGTATGTGATATTTTCACAATACCAACAAGAGACTTGTCAGAAAAATTTTTATCTACAGACATCACTCGAATTATTCAGTGCTTTTCATGCAAATTTTAGTGACAATTCGATTGCTTATGATATGGAAGAATCGCGTTATTAGTTTTCATTCGAATTTTCTAAACGTGTCGCTCGTCTGTGTTCTGTAAACAGCACATAATAGCTTTGTTCGATGGGGCAAGGCAGCTTTAACAGATAGTGGCAGAATTACAATAAAAACCACACCAACAAAATACATGTTGATGTTTGTTGGTGTTGTATTTATTGTAATTCTGCCACTACCTATTAAAGCTGCCTTGCTGTCGTTTGTAATTGTATTAAGAGTTGCCTTTGTTATTATTGATGCATGAAACAAAGAATACAAGTTGTTCTGTTTGTGGGCAGTAGTATATGAATGAAGACGGAAACACACCAACACGTGTATATGGTATAGGTGCATTTTTTAACATGTCGGTTTATATGTAAAAATGTTTATTTTCGTTATTGTTAATGCCAAAAAATAGCATTTATCTATTTAGATAATGACATTAATTTTTGTATGGGTGTTTTTTGGGGAATTTTAAGTAAGATCTTGTTATGTAAAATTTTAGCTTGGTAGCAACTCAAGTTTAAAAAAAACCCGATCAGTAATTGAGAATAACCGATCAAGTTCGTAATCTGAACAAACCAGCGCCCATCGCTGATTTAAAGATCATAAAAAAAATATTTTGGCGATTTTTGGCGAATTTTGATGGCCAGTTTGGCGCTGAAGTTGGAAAAAAATCTGACAGCCCTGGCACAGAGTACAATTTTTACCACTAAGTAGAAATTTTTATTGAAGTTCACATAAACAATAATTTTTACTATTTTATTTTGCCGTCAATAATACATAAGCAAAAACTACAAAATATGGATAAAATAAACAAATGTAGAACATGCTTTAACAAATCTAGTAAAGGCATGCAGTCTCTAACAAAAATGGTTGAGGATGATGGTAGTCAGCAAAAATCTTTTGCAGAACTTCTGAATGAGGTGGCTAAAATAAATGTATGTAGAAACCAAATTTTGCATTGTAATGTCGACATATATTGGTATTTTATCCTTACAGATATATAACGATAAGTGTTCGAAATTGCCTCAAGCCATATGTGGATGCTGCTCAAGAAAACTAAGAGCAGCACATGCCTTCGTTCAACAAGCACAAGAAGTTAATAAGAAACTGTGTTCGATGTTACAACAGTTCGGCGACGATAACAAGCCATTGGATTGTTTACAGGAAAATCAAATTGATATAATGGCTTGTGCTGAGATAAAAATGGAAAAAGATAGTGTTTATGAATACGGCAATGATGTTGATGATGAGTTTCTAAAGAGAGGTATTAAATTTAAGCAGGAAGACCCAGAAGTAGATACATTAGCTAAAACATTTTCTCAAAGTCAGGAAAACCTGGAGGATAAGTAAGTGCTTGTTAAGCACCGTATGTGATTAGTAACAAACATGTTCCCTGTGCCTATAAAATCTATCTTATAAGATTATTGCGGCAACCAAATTCGTAGATTTACTCTTTGAAATTACTATAAACTCGTTCTGCTTTATTGTAATTAATGTGCGCAATTCCAAATATTTTTCTATTTTTAGCAAAAGTATAATAGGAGATTGTCATGTTGTAACTTTCCCCAATATTTCCATTATAACCGAAATGCCTGATGAAGCAAATAATCTAAAAAGTTTCCAGCAAACAGTGGATACACCAGATGACAATAGTAATGATAAATCTGCATGTTCTTCAGTTTCAAATGCTGATGATTGGCAAAATGATTCTATAGGTTCTGGTATAAAATCATTAAAAAAGAAAATAATATTTTCAAGAAAACCTAAGATTGCTTCAAACGAAAAAGTTGAGGAAAAGAACCTGAGCAATGAAGATAATGAACTGCAAGTAAATTGCAACGATTGCGATAAAATTTTTAAGAATATTCGGTTATTAAATCAACATCAGCGACGCAATCATGAACCAGAAGAGATGAAAATGCAATGCCAACATTGCGACGCAAAATTTAGTCGACGCCATAATATGAATGCTCATATGCGTCGTATGCACAAAACAGAAAACTTGGAAGAAATTCAACTGCCATCTAAAAAGCAAAATGGTGAAAAGAAATTTCCATGTGAGCAATGTCCACGTTCGTATACAAATAAATATAAACTAATTGCTCATATTAACAGTCATCATAATCCAGATTACAAAAACAATCCCCCAAAAAAGAAGATATTGCTGCCTAAGAAACGGTTTCTGTGTACACTCTGCGGGTTGAAGTTTGACAGTGCCGGAAATTTAAATATTCATGTCAGACGTCACACTGGAGAGAAACCGTTCAAATGTAAATTTTGCGATCGAGCCTATCCAAGATTATACGACGTAACAGTGCACCAACGCACACACACCGGCGAAAAGCCCTATCAATGCACTCTCTGTGAGAAAACCTTTAGAATGTCAAACAAATTAAATGTTCATATGCGAACACACACAAATGAACGTCCCTACAAATGTACACAGTGTGAAAAGGCATTCAAACAATCGACTGATTTAAATATTCACAAGCGTACACATACTGGGGAAAGACCCTACAAATGTAGTGTATGTCACAGTACATTTACGCAGAGTAATTCGCTGCGAGTACATCAAATCAAACAGCACCACATGAAAAAACCAAATGTGAGGGATAATATCAAAAAGGAGCAGGAGCAACAACAAAATTCCCTTGAAGGCACCTTGAACAGTTTTTCAAATTAAATAAAAATTAATAAAATAGTAGTAAAAATATTTAAAATTTTCAATATTTTATTACAAAACTTCGTTGCTTTCAAGCAGCTTTACCAGGTGGTAATATCAGCATAGTTATCTATAGTTTCCGTTCCGTAAATTTGTCAAAATTTTGTTTGCCAGTTACATAATTCTGAAAAATCTCATACATAGACTTTGTTGCTTTAAACAGAAAATTTTGTTCATTTCGAAATATCTGGTGGTGGTGATTCCTGAATAACTCACTCCGTGGCACTGGTCCATCATCAGATAAGGCCGTAAGGCAGGTGCTGGTGTAAATCTTTTTCACAACTGCCCCGTTTCATTATCCTTGCCCAACAATTTTTAATAGTTCACTTTTTTAAATTTTTATCAAATTTTCTTTTTGAAACATTTCTTTCTAGTACGGTGATCTGTTCTTCACTAAGTCTATTCTTATTATGGATTTACTATCTATCAATTGTGCTTACTTTGCTCTTGATTATTTCCAAAAAAATAATCAACTGTTTCCTTTCCAGATCGATCGGTTCTTTTCAATCTTTATAGAAACGTAATGGCTAGGGTTTTTTGCGTCTTATTTAATTATATGATATATATATGAAATATTCATAAAATTATTTGTTAAAATTAATTTTCTGCCATTTTTCCCCATTTTCATATACTTTCTTACTATTAGGAACTCATGAAAATTAGTTAGCGGAATTTTTATTCATAAATTTACATGAAAACCAAATTTTAAATTTAGCACTGTTTTCTTTATCTACTTTACAACTAGGACGGTCCCTGTATTTATCCACTATTAAATATAATTCGAGCCACCCTCTTATTTTTTACGTACATTCTAACTGAACTGATAACCTTACCATGTATAAAAGAAAAACATTGACCACAACAACAAGAAAACTCCAATCATTTTCACAAATTTAAAATATTAAGCACCCAAAACAACTTTTAATAAACAAGGACATCACAACTTCTTCCTAAAAGAAACCATCTCAACGATCAGCTGGTAATCTGCAAAAAAAAAAAAAAACAATTATGAAACAAGTCCAGACCCACCTGTAACAATTGGACTTTCAAAGGTAAGTTTTGTATGTATTCTTGACAGCCCTTCATGTGTATTGTAGACGGCCAGTAATTACTGTGAGCGTCAAAAAAAGTCTACAAAATTTTTTTCTTCAAGAGTTTTTTTTTTAACCTTTTAAGATATTTTTTTATGCATTTTTTATTTATTGAATATTCAAAATGAACTAACATTGAGTATTCAAATCTTAATACTAAATTTAAAATTAAAAATCTTTTAAGATATGACTAATTTTATCATTTTAGAATTTTTGGTATTAATATACTATTTTCTAATTAGTTATAAAAAGATAATGAGCAATTTCTTACAATTATATAAGTCATAGAGCAAAGACAAATTTTGATGCATATTTTACGCGTCAAAATAAAATGTACATGTTGCATGTGCATTATTTTAGCATTCTACTGAAAGGTTTTTATTGTTTTATTTTAATTAATTTTGATCGGCAGAGTGAGATTCCCTCGTGTGAAGTAAATTTTTATATGCTTTGGAATGGGCAAACAAACTTCTAGTGATATTAGAGAATTAGTAACATTTCGGAATGAAGGAAAACCTTTGAAAGAAATTGACTATTATTAACAGAAGCCACAATACTGCAAAAAAATGTTGATAAATACAAAAAATACGCTGAATACAAAGTCAGCCAGGGCTGGTCTGACTAAAACTTTTAAAAGGGGCTGGAATAAGATCAATGGCGCGTGATGCAATAAAAGAATCTTTTTTAAAAATGCCGCTTATATACTATAAAACTATCTTAAGTGCCAGTACACTATGACCAGCTTTACACGAAAACGGGATTCCCGCGAAGGAAACTACTTATATCGTCATCTAAACAAAAAAAGACGCCTATAATACGCCAAAAAGTATCAGCATAAAAATGTTTGTTTCTGGAATAATGCGCCTTTTAGTCTAGAAAGTAAATTTAATGTGTTTGCCTAAAAAAACCAGTTAAAGTGTGGAGAACAAAAAATAATGAATGTTAATGGCGGTAAGCGGAGTTGGAAATTTGGTTTTTATTGAAAGTATAATGAATAAGATGGACTACCTGAACAATTTGAAAACAAAGTGCTAACCAGTGTAGAGAAATTGGGATTGGGGAGATCATTGATTTTTCAACAGGAGAACGACACCATACCATATAGTAAAAGAATGGCTTCCGTATCGCATTCCCAAAATAGTGGATCATCCTCTTCAACCACTGAACATAAATCCAGTTGAGCATTTGTGGCAACATTTGGACCGCAAAATCCGAAAAAGAACAATTAGCAATAATGATATTCTAAAACCCGTTATAATGGAGGAATAGCAGAAAATTTCATCTGATATAACTAAAAAATTAGTAGAATCGATGCTCAGAAGACTAAATGCCGTAATTAAGGCAAAAGGAAAATCAACTAAATACTAAATCGATTTTATTTTCATTTCAAATAGTTTGTACACTTCTTTTTGATGCGTAAATAATGAATTATTATTTTTTCTTGTAAAACGTTTGTTGTTCTGAATGGTATTTGCTATTTCGTTTAAAATAAGGCAGAGAACTGAATACTGATTTAAACATACCTACATGTAAAATTTTATCATAAATAAAAAGACTGAAATTAAAACATAATTTTAATAAATATTTGTGTACACTTTATTTTGTCGTGCATATCTGTATATTTATCTTTACATCTTATCTACATACATACATATTATCATTTTAATGCCTACATGTCATGTATATAGGTCCTTACGTATCGAATTTGGGTTAACCCAGCACACATTTTTATTACTTATATATAAATTTATTAAATTCTCTTTCACTTTTAGGTATACTGTGAAGCAACCTGGTGCATACTAGATATCAGGGCAACATCCACAACTACTGTAACATAAACAACGTAGACAACTACTGAACCATTGAAAGGACTCAACAAATGAAAACATACATACAACAATATTTTTAGTCTTTTTATGTTCCCGCAACAATATACATATAACGATAAGTGTTGGATTGTTTACAAGAAAATCAAATTGATATGTCTTGTGCTGAGATAAAAATGGAAAAAGATAGTGTTTATGAATACGGCAATGATGTTGATGATGAGTTTCTAAAGAGAGGTATTAAATTTAAGCAGGAAGACGCAGAAGTAGATACATTAGCTGAAACGTTTTCTCAAAGTCAGGAAAACCTGGAGGAGAAGTAAGTGCTTATTAAGCACCGTATGTGATTAGTAGCAAACCCCTATGCCTATAAAATCTGTCTGATAATATTATTACGTCAACCAAATTCTTAGTTTTAAACTTTGAAATTACTATTAACTATTTCTGCTTTATTATAATTAATTTGCGCAATTCCAAATATTTTTATTTTTTAGCAAAAGTATAAGAGATTTCCATGATGTAACTTCTCCCAATATTTCCATTATAACCGAAATGCCTGCTGAAGCAAATAATATTCTCAATAGTTTACGGCAACCAGTAGATACATCAGATGACATTAGTAATGGTAAATCTACATGTTCTTCTGTTTCAAATGATGATGATTGCCAAAATGATTCTATAGGTTCTGGCATAAAATCATTAAGAAAGAAAATAAAATCCTCAAGAAAACCTGAGACTGCTTCAAACGAAAAAGTTGAAGAAAAAAACCTAAACAATGAAGATAATGAACTGCAAGTAAAATGCAACGATTGCGATAAAATTTTTGATAATATTCGCTTATTAAATCAACATCAGCGACGCAATCATGAACCAGTAGAGCTGAAAATGCAATGCCAACATTGCGACGCAAAATTTAGTCGACGCCATAATATGAATACTCATATGCGTCGTATGCATAAAACAGAAGACTTGGAAGAAATTCAACTGCAACCTAAAAAGCAAAATGGTAAAAAGAAATTTCCATGTGAGCAATGCCCATGTTCGTATACAAATAAATATAAACTAATTGCTCATATTAACAGTCATCATAATCCAGATTACAAAACCAATCCCCCAAAAAAGAAGATATTGCTACCCAAGAAACGGTTTGTGTGTACACTCTGCGACTTGAAGTTTGACAGTGCCGGAAATTTAGATATTCATGTCAGACGTCACACTGGAGAGAACCCGTTCAAATGCAAATTTTGCGATCGAGCCTATCCAAGATTATACGACGTAACAGTACACCAACGCACACACACCGGTGAAAAGCCCTATCAATGCACTCTCTGTGAGAAGACCTTTAGAATGTCAAACAAATTAAATGTTCATATGCGAACACACACAAACGAACGTCCCTACAAGTGCACACAGTGTGAAAAGGCATTCAAACAATCGAAAGATTTAAATATTCACAACCGTATACATACTGGGGAAAGACCCTACAAATGTAGTGTATGTCACAGTACATTTACGCAGAGTAATTCGTTGCGATTACATCAAATTAAACAAGACCACATGGAAAAACCAAATTTGACTGATAATATACCAAAAGGAGCAGTAACAACCACATTCCCTTTAAGCCACCTTGAACTGCTTTTATAATCTATATATGTATATAAAAATGAATATTTGTATGTATGTATGTAACAATAAGTAATGCAAGAGGTAATGCTCGCTCACGTAATCATTGTTCATTTTTGAATTTGCTTTCGGCATTTGGAAATACACAATTAAATATTTCTTCAATGCATTGTGTCATATTACAAAAGTTAGATGGAAAACTAACGCAGGGAGCGGTATTATCTCTCCTCTTGTGGAATGCTGTAGTCAATAATTTGCTCAAAGACCTAGACCATAGGAAGATAAAGACTGTAGCCGATGACGTAGCGGTTGAAGTCTCCGGGACCCTTTTAGACACTATAACTGTGCAGTTAGAATACGCTCTAAAGTTGGTAAGTCAATGGAGTATACAATGCGGACTAAGAACAAATCCAGCGAAAACGGAAATCGTACTTTTTAGTAAAAAGTATAAAATCCCACACTTCTCACCTCCAAAATTGGCACCACGCTTATCCAATCGGATAAAGCGAAATGCTTAGGCGTCATTCTAGACAGCAAACTATCAGGTAAGGAGAACATACAGGCTAGAGTAAGCAAGGCTACAACAGCCATCTATCTATGTAAAAAAACAATAGGCACAACATGGGGCATACAACCAAAATGAGTTGTATGGCTTCATGAAATGGTTATAAAACCTATAATTTTCTAAGGAGTTTCAGTATGGTGGAAATCACTGGACTCCGCAGCCAGTCAGTCGAACCATGGCAATGCTGACCACATGAGGACAACATCAACCAAAGCACTTTTTGCAGTTATGAGCTGGATGCCATGTGACTTAGAAGCCAGGCGGATAGCCGTGATCAGGCTGAACGCGACAGGAGCATGTACCCACAGACCGTGGGGACACGCTAATATATAGGAGATCAGAGGACACCTAGTCCTCGATCTAATTGAATCGTGAAAAATTCACTTCGTGGAATTGATCCACCATCAGGTTAGGCCGTCAAGGCAGGTACTAATGTAAATCATTTTCACAGTTGACTACTGCATCCCAAAACCATTCCTCACAAGGACCACGCCCCTGTTACTTGTTCAGTTTAGGCTCAGCTTAAAAACAAATTAAAATTAGTCCCATTGTATAATCGAGCTAAATGGCCCGAAATAAGAAATTGGGTGGACAGAGAAACTATTGATCAATCTACTTTTGAGCCCGCCTATATAGACCTGGCTCTAGAAAGATTAACCGTAATTGTCAAAGAAGCGCCAAGATTAATTCCTCTAGGGAAGAAAATTTCGTGGCAGAGAGAAATTTGTGACACATCAAAAATGCTTATTGCACAGCGTAATAAATACAAACGTAAACTTCATAGACCCAAATTACAAGTCCAATTTAATCTGTGTTTTAAGACAGTTAAATAACCTAATTGATTTTCATCTTAACAAGGGTAGAAATGAATCCTGGGCAAGATTTATTTCAAAACTGCCTACAGGGTCAAAAAATTTTGGGTACTGTCAAAAGCTCTAAAGGGAAAGAACTCCGCTCTACAGGACCTAGTTATAAGGAGCATGGTTTTAAAAACGGGTGCTGATAAAGCCAATGCAATAGCTGAGTCATTTTGTAGCGCTCATACTATAACTATTAACAATACATCTCCCTTAGACACACATGTATCAAATCATATAACTTATCTTCATCAGTTTTCTCTTCCAGTAGGTAATACTGAACTCATTAATTCCTCTGAAATCAAGGCATTAGTTATGTCATTAAAAAATAATAAAGCACCAGGCTTAGACGGTATAAATAGTATTATTTTAAAAAAATATGCCGAACATCTTTTACGACACTCTCACTAAAATATTTAACTGCTGTTTAGAATATGGTTACTTTCTACCAAGGTTCAAAAAGCCAAAATCATCCCTATCCCCTATAAGAAATTGCCCACCAGTTATAGACCGATAGGCATTCTACACATAATAGACAAGGTCTTAGAAAAAATCATTTTAAAACGAATAGTCGATTTCCGGGACCTAATTGATTTGATAAACCACCAACAGTTTGGATTCCGTAAGGAACACTTCACAGTGCACTAAATAAAGCGAGTTGTAAATATTATAGAGAAAAACAAATGAAATCGAAAGAGTACTGACGTTATTTTTCTCGATATTGAAAAAGCTTTTGATTCCATCTGGCACGATGGAATGGTACTCAAGCTCAATGCTCTAAATTTTCCAATATATTTACAGAAAATTGTTAAAAGTTTCTTTAAAAACCGTTCTTTTGTTGTATATGTTGACGGCGAATTTTCCACAGAAAAACCAATTCCAGCAGGATTACCTCAGGGGTCAGTGTTATCACCTACACTATACTCGCTATATACATCTGATGTAACTGTCCGCAGTAACCAAGCAGCAGCTTTTTATGCTGATGACAGCACTTTTATTTGTTCTCGAAAAATCTTAAACGCAATAATCAATAGAATGCAAGAGAGCCTTACCTCAAGCCAAAAGCATTTTAACAAATTAAAAATTAAAGTAAATGATAACAAGACGCAGGCTATCATCTTTCCACTTAAAAAATCGCTTGAACGCATTCCTACAACCTGTACTCTGGCGTGAATATTATGCCCGTTAAGGATGATATTAATTATCTAGGTATTCTATTAGATAGGAAACTACTGTTTAAACAAAACGTCAACTACATGTGTGATAAAGCGATTAAGTGCAGACGAGCTCTGTACCCCATACTTAACAGGAGGTCAAAACTTAATCTAAAAACAAGCTATTGTTATACAATATGTGCATTCGTCCGATACTAACATACAATTGTGCTGTCTGGTTTCACAAAACGGCAAAAACCCACACGAAAAAACTTTAAATTATTCAAAACCCCCAAGATACCCTACCGAGTCTCATCATAATAGATTTAACATCAAAAAGATGCGCACTCTTGCCAACGATCTGACGCTGTCATTTAATGAAAAATTCAGTGTCTAATTTTCGATCAATAAGAAATTTAGTAAACAACCACCAAGATCCTTTCCTTCGAAAGAATCTTACTGGTGTTTGTTTGATTGTTTTTCAAATTTCATTATAACTGTTTTCAAAGTACTTTTAATATGATCTCATAACTTTGTGCCTTGTAGCTTGTAAGACTTGTTAATAAAGATATTTTTATAAAAAAAAATCTAATGTAATCTGTGATTTTAATTACAAACAATTATAAAAGTTTTTATTTAACGTTTATATAAATTTTTTTGCTGCCGAACAATCTTAGGCGAATTTAGATTTTGACGTTCCCGCTTGCATTCACCTGTATAAATTCGCCTTGGTACAGAGTCGTGTACTACAAGGCGAATTAATGCAGGTGAATGCAAGCGGAAAGGAGAACTCAGTACCATGATACAAAAAACAAGGTAGCCGCTTCGCTACAACAATACAACAATAAAAAAAACAACAGGTATTTTGTTTGTGTAAAAAGGCGAATTCACACTTAAGCTGTCAAAAGTAGTTGATAAAGAACATGTACAAAAATTTAAACGGCGCCGAAAAGGTAAACAAAACTTGACAGAGAAAGTGCCGCCATATAAAACGAATTCGCCTGAATTCGCCGATGCATCCACCTAATGAATTCGCCTTGCTCAGTACTATGTATTTTGTTATTGTAAAACATATCGTGAATCAAGGCGAAATAATTATTAGGTGGATGCATCGGCGAATTCAGGCGAATTCGATTAATATGGCGGCACTTTTGCTGTCAAGTTTTGTTTACCTTTTCCGGCGCCATTTAAATTTTTTTACATGTTCGTTAACAACTACTTTTGACAGCTTAAGTGTGAATTCGCCTTTTTTACACAAACAAAATACCTGTTGTTTTTTTTATTGTTGTATTGTTGTAGCGAAGCGGCTACCTTGTTTTTTGTATCATGATCGTGAATGTCACAATCTAAATTCGCCTAAGATTGTTCAGCTGGGAAAAAAATTTATATAAACGTTAAATACAAACTTTTATAATTGTGTGTAATTAAAATCACAGATTATATTAGTTTTTTCCCTTTTAAATTCACACAAATATCTTGAAATTGCACTAAATCATACAAAAAAATCTTCAGATTAAAATGGCTCGAAAAAGTTTGTAAACAAAAGAAAAAAAAATTGACAGTCTTATTAGAAAAAACAAGTTCACCTAGTTACGAATTCGCCTTAGTGTACTACATATTCTCCCCCTTACGACCATGATACAAAAAACAAGGTAGCCGCTTCGTTACAACAATAAAACAACAACAAAAAACTACAGGTATTTTGTTTGTGTAAAAGGCGAATTCACACTTCACCTGTCAAAAGTATTTGATAAAGAACATGTGCAAAAATTTAAATGACGCCGAAAAAGGTAAACAAAACTTAACAGAGGAAGTGCCGGTGGATTGACCGAATTCGCCGATGCATCCACTTAATAATGAATTCGCCTTGCCTACGACAATTTACGTTACAGCACCATGGTAGAGATTTAACTAAAAATCTCCTGGCAACACTGATTGAACTTCACAAAAACAAATTTTTACTATTTCATTTTACCGTAAATAATATACATAAATACATATAAGTAAAAACAACATAAATATGGATAAAATAAACAAATGTAGAACATGCTTTAATAAATCTAGTAAAGGAATGCAGTCTCTAACAAAAATGGTTGAGGATGATGGTAGTCAGCTAAAATCTTTTGCAGAACTTCTGAATGAGGTGGCTAAAATAAATGTATGTAGAAACCAAATTTTGCATTTTAATGTCGATGTGTATTTATATTTTATCCTTGCAGATACATAACGATAAGTGTTCGAAATTGCCTCAAGCCATATGTGGATGCTGCTCAAGAAAACTAAGAGCAGCACATGCCTTCGTTCAACAAGCACAAGAAGTTAATAAGAAACTGTGTTCGATGTTACAACAGTTCGGCGACGATAACAAGCCATTGGATTGTTTACAAGAAAATCAAATTGATATAATGTCTTGTGCTGAGATAAAAATGGAAAAAGATAGTGTTTATGAATACGGCAATGATGTTGATGATGAGTTTCTAAAGAGAGGTATTAAATTTAAGCAGGAAGACCCAGAAGTAGATACTTTAGCTGCAACATTTCCTCAAATTCAGGAAAACTTGGAGGAAAAGTAAGTGCTTATTAACACCGTTTGTGATTAAAAACATTTTCCATATGCCTAAAAAATCTATCTAATACTATTGTAGCAACCAAATTCGTAGTTTTATATTTTGAAATTACTATAAACTCGTTCTGCTTTATTATAATTAATGTCCGCAATTCCATATATATTTTTTTTTAGCAAAAGTATAAGAGATTTTCATGATGTAACTTATCCCAATATTTCCATTATAACCGAAATGCCTGATGAATCAAATAATATTGTAAAAAGTTTTCAGCAAACAGTAGATACATCAGATGACATTAGTTATGATAAACCTGCATGTTCTTCAGTTTCAAATGATGATTGCCAAAATGATTCTATAGGCACTGGTATAAAATCATTAAAAATAAAAATAAAATCTTCAAGAAAAGCTAAGACTGCTTCAAACGAAAAAGTTGAGGAAAAGAACCTTAACAATAAAGATGGTGAAATGCAAGTAAAATGCAATGATTGCGATAAAATTTTTAAGAATATTCGGTTATTAAATCAACATCAGCGACGCAATCATGAACCAGAAGAGATGAAAATACAATGCCAACATTGCGACGCAAAATTTTATCGACGCCCTAATATGAATGCTCATATGCGTCGTATGCACAAAACAGAAAACTTGGAAGAAATTCAACTAGAACCTAAAAAGCAAAATGGCGAAAAGAAGTTTCCATGTGAGCAATGCCCACGTTCGTATACAAATAAATATAAACTAATTGCTCATATTAACAGTCATCATAATCCAGATTACAAAAACAGTCCGCCAAAAAAGAAGACATTGCTGCCCAAGAAACGGTTTCTCTGTACACTCTGTGGCTTAAAGTTTGACAGTGCCGGAAATTTAGATATCCATGTCAGACGTCACACTGGAGAGAACCCGTTCAAATGCAAATTTTGCGATCGAGCCTATCCAAGATTATATGATGTAACAGTACACCAACGCACACACACCGGTGAAAAGCCCTATCAGTGCACTCTCTGTGAGAAGACCTTTAGAATGTCAAACAAATTAAATGTTCATATGCGTACACACTCAAACGAACGTCCCTACAAGTGTACACAGTGTGAAAAAGCATTCAAACAATCGAAAGATTTAAATATTCACAACCGTATACATACTGGGGAAAGACCCTACAAATGTAGTGTATGTCACAGTACATTTACGCAGAGTAATTCGTTGCGATTACATCAAATTAAACAAGACCACATGGAAAAACCAAATGTGACAGATAATATACCAGAAGGAGCAGGAACAACCACATTCCCTTTAAGCCACCTTGAACTGTTTTTATAATTAAATAATAAAAATTAGAAAATAGTAGTAACAATTGTTAAAATTTTCAATATTTTATTAAAACTTCTTCGCTGCTATCAAGGCAGCTTTACCAGGTAGTGGTATAAACATTATCTTTTGTTACTTCCATAGAAAAACTTTATTGCTTTAAAGCAGTTCTGGTTATAAAATGAGGTTATAAAATACAGTATATTAAAATTTCCGATATCGGTCCATATACCCGAGATATAGCCTACCGATGTTTTCTTGACAATGTCGCGTAAGCGAACTTAAACAACTTTTTTTGCTTAAAAGCAGCTCTGGTAATGTAAGTAGCTTACCAAATAGATAAAATGAAAATTTTCGATATCGGTCCATATATACCCGAGATACAGCCTGAACCGATTTTTTCATGAAAATGTTGCGTAAGCGAACTTAAACAACATTTTTTTGCTTAAAAGAAGTTCGAAGGTAAGCAAATAGAGAAAATTAAAATTTCAGATATCGCTCCATATGTATACCCGAGATTTTGCATGCAAACAATTTTTTTTTTGCTTACGAGCAGCTCTCGCTCTCGTTATAAAAGAAGGTGACTAAAATACAGAGAAAGAAGGAAGTCCGATATCGGTCCATATATCACCGTGAAAATTTCCATGAAAGAGTACCTTTTTAGAATGGAGATTACAAGGCAATAATATTTTTTTCCCGATATCGGTCCATATACAGCTATGGACAGAGAAATAGCGCACCTGTATTCTGAATTGTACCAAACGTATAACTTTAGAAAAAGTGCGTTAATAATATGTATCTTAATGCGATTCTCCTGATCCATTCTGTTTTTCTAAAAATTCTTTGAAAGAAGTCCCGTTAGCTATCGCAATTTTTCGTTTTTCTCATATTTTGCTAAAAAATAACGTTTTTTGGTTGGACAGTGAATAGCGCAATGTTATTTCGATCATCAATTAATATAGTTTATTTTTTTTTATTTATTTTATTTTATTTATTTACTTCAATACATTGGAAGCCTATAAGGCCTATTATATATTATAGTTTATTGGATATTCCCGAAAAATTATTTACAATGCCATTAAATGTGTTAGTTCTGATGCAAATTTGCTTAATACGAAGAAAAATCGGATGAAACCACCGCGAAAGACGGTGTTAAGACAAGGCAATCGTTAGATAAAGTAATATAGATCCTTTCAAGTGCTCGAGAAAAATGAGGAATTTGGGTTAAATGCAAATGAGACGTCTCTATGAAAATAATCTCTATGTCAGCAGAAAATACCCCCTCCTAACAAAAAATAATATATAAGCCCGTTTGTCTTTTGAAAAAATGAACAGGACATCAAATTCTGGAAAAGAGTACTTTTTACAGATGAAACCAAAATTGGCCCGGAAGGAAACATTTGCACATCGAGGAAAAAACTAAGAATTCAAGTCCCGTTATATTACAAAAACAGTGAAGCACGGTGGTGGTAATCTAAAAGTTTGGGGATTATTTTCTTGGCATGGGATTGAGCCTATAGAAAGAACGAATGGAAACATGCATAATTTATTTAACCTAAATATATTGAAAAATACTATGGAGTCATGTTACTTCGAGTTCATGCCCCTAAACTGGATCTTTATGCACGATAAAGCCCCAAAACAAACGGCAAAAGTAGTGAAAAATTTGCTCTGCAGAAAAGATTTCAATTTTTCATTGGCCTGCACAAAGTCCCGGTCTTAACCCCATAAAAAATTTATGGAACGATGTTAGGGTGAAAGTTCGGCAGAAAAAAATTAAGAATTGCGATGAACTTTGGGAAGTAGTAAGGGTAGCGTGGAGCTGTATTCCTTTGGAGAGATACCAAAAGTATATAGAAAATTTACCTAGCAGGTGTGAAGCAGTTTTACCAAATAAGGGTTATTCAACAAAATACAAATCGGAGTAAAGTAAATCCACTACACAATTGAAATCGTTCTGCTAAAAATACAAATTATTATAGATCAGGAAAAGTGCGCCATTTCTTCGTCCAATTTGAATTGTGGTAAACTAAATTTTTATGGACTTATTACATAATGAAATGTTAAATTGTGTTTTTGTTATGTTGTTTTAGTTTAAAACTGAAATAAACTAACAGTTAAATTCAAAATAAACGTGAAATTTTATCCATTTTTTTTTTAAATTATTAACTTTTCCATCTTGCTATTGATAAGTGAGCTATTACACTGTCCATAGCTATTTCTCTGTCCGGGCATATTTAGTTCAAATATGTAATATATACAATTTATATACGTGAAGGTTTTTTTTAGGTTCGACGAAGCCGAATATACCACTCTCTTGTTTTAAATGTATTTTAAAACGGTCCCACATCCATACATACTCATAACCCATTAAACCTTTATTAAATACCTGATTTTTACTTTTGACATGTGTTTTAAAAAAGAAACGAAAAAGCTTTTATGAAAAGCTTTATTATTTAAACACAAAATATAAAACTTAATATGTACCTTAGTGTATAGCTGACTTCTCAGGTAAATAAAACGACGGCGTATATAACAAAAAGTGTGTACATACTGACGTCAACAAATTTAATAACATTTACAATTTAAAAGTATGGATATACAGCGTCCATAGATAATTTATATTAAACCCTTAATGAATTCACTTTGCCAGCTCTAAGCGTATAAACAATTAGGAACAGAATGTGTTCACAAAAATATTCGCAATTGTTCGTAACGAGATTTATTTATAGTTTGTGTGCGTTAATTATCTCCCCCCGCTTGTATTTCCGCAAGATGAGTGCATACGGAAGTAACCGAATTTCTTGTTTAATTTTTTCCTAAATGTAGCGTAGAAAATAAAGAACAAAAATGTCCGTTTGTGCCGCCGTGGTCAAGGCCAAGGTGAGAGAAAGCTCTAACATGTGTTTCGTTGTTTTTGCAAATAGAACAAAAAAAAAACTTAAAGAGCAATTTTCTTCTCTCTTATTTAAATAAACAATACAAATGCCAATATTGTGCTCGTTTTATATGAATTTGTTAACATTTATTGTCATATTCGCAGCGTAATTGGAACAATCAACAACATTGATTTAATTTCTTTTTAATAACTAAATAAAGTTGCTGGTAATAAATTAAAATTTTTCTTTACGTAAACACATACATACGTAGGTGTGATATAGAATTTGAACTTTAAATGGCTTCTACGACGGTACCACCTTCAGCTCCACCACCACCTCCACCAACAGCTTCCACAAAACTAAGTTTACCTTCGAAAATTTACAATGGTTTAATTGGTGCCGTAGACAAGCATGTGCCTGACAAATTACGTCCTTTATGGAATCATCCTGCTGGTAACTGACAAGTTTAGTTTTAATTTTCAGGCTTCATTTCTGTTTTTATTTCGTTGGCTTTAGGTCCCAAAACAGTATTTTTTTGGTCACCTATGTTTAAGTGGGTAAGTTTTATATAATCACTGTAAATAATTTACAAACATATGTGAAGCAATATATGTACATACATATGCATATCAAATGTGTACACTCACATATATATACATATATGCATACATACTTATATGCAAATACGTGTACGTAAACACTTCACATACATCTGTAAACGTACAGATTGTACATGTACAGATATCACATGGTACATACATCAATGGTATAAAGTGCTAAAGTTGTAAAAATAGTACATTTAATTTAGAAAGATTTAACGTATGTAGGGATGTATGTATAAAAAAAGCTACTATTAACAACTGGAACGGAAATATAATAACTGTAGTCAGCAGCGTTTTTTTTTAACAAATTGATATACATACACACATATGTAGGTACTTTTTGTAATTTTTTAAACATATAGTGAACCCTAACTCTTAATTTTGTGGAAATTGAGTTTTTAGTGATTCGAATACATTCCACAAAAATACACAAAGATTTAATGGAAAAGTTTCATATGTAATGGTTTTACAAGTTATAATTGTGCAACTAAACTTAAATGTTGATAAATACAGTTCCCATTGTTTTTTTTTCTTGTCCTATAAAGCTGCAATTGTTAGTTAGGGTCAGCGTTGCCAGAATAAAGATTTTAACTTAATTTTGAAGATTTTACAAGCAAAATAAGATTGAAGATTTTGTTATACTATTTCCTGGAGGATTCCTTAAAAATCGCAGAAAATCCTCAAAATAAAGATTTTTAAAATTCAGTATATCAAAAATTTTGTAAAAGCTATATTCAAGCAATTATAATAAATTTAACTCCCGAGCATAATATTTACATACATATATGTATGTATGTAAATATGCACATTTCTTTCAAAAATATGTGTATATGTAGCACATATTTAATTGAATTTTTGCTTAAAAAATTGTTTTTTCTATCTTGTATTGTTGGAATAACCATCTCTTTGTAACATTTAACTATTTGGTATAAAAAATGATTTTTTTTTTTCCTAAAATTAAAGATTTATTTTTTGATAAATTAAGATTTTTTTACTAAAGTTACTGGCATCACTCGTTAGGGTACTTAACAATAATATTTTTCGACATGGTCTGTCCCCTTAACACCCACATATTTTTGAAACTAAACCCAAATAACAATGTGCGGTATTGAAAGCCACATAAAAATATTGGTTTTGCTTTGTGTGCTATATATTTTCAAGTGACTAAGATAAGGAAGTAGTTTTTGGAATTCGTAGAAAAACAACAAGTTTCCATTAATTGTCCACGCCATTGTTTTATTGAGAGCTTTTAATTTTATGTAAACACTTACTGTCTTATATGTTCAATAAGTGCTTAATAAATAACGGGTGTCTGCCGGAAAAGTATACTACTCGCAGTAATTCCATTGTAATACTGGCTGTATACGATGTGGCACCGTCTTGTTGATACTACATGCTAATCAAGCCAAAAGCAGTTGTTTGAACAGTTGTAGCGTTAAAAAGTTTTCAATTATATCACGATATCGTTTGCCATTTACAGTTACCGTTACGACGTTTTCATTTTCCAAGAAGTAAGGTCCAATAATTCCTCCTGACCAAATTGCATACCAGACTGTCACTTTTAATGGACACAAAGGCGTCTGATGAATAATTTGAGGGTTTTTCATTGCCCAGAAGCGACTCTTCTGTTTATTCACATATTCATTCAAATGAAAATGTATCTCGCAACTCATAATTTTTTTTATGAAAATCGATGGTTGATTTTGATAAAATGTTTTACGATTAAAACACGTTAGTTTATCGAATGTTTTTCCATAATAAATTTGCCATGTAAATACTTCACGACTGCAAAATATGAACTGTCAAGACTAAGGTTTACCAAAATGGCGGCAAAACGAACTAGTATAGCTTCCCGGCGGACACCCATTATAAAATATATTTATAAATAGGACCGTTAAGCTACCTAAGAAATTAAAACCATTTTTATATTACCATAAAATGTTCTACTCGATAAAACACGGGTTCTTATTTCAATACATTTAAAACGTATAGATATAAATAATGTAAAAATTGGATTTCAACAAATCCAATTATTTGGCTAAGGAATTTGACTAAAAAATAAAAAGTCCTCTCGATTTTGTTTGTATGTATTATGACCAACTTTTTTTATTGTTCAGATATGCTTGTATTTCAATTGGCTAATAGTTGTCAGTTTTTTATCTTTTATTAAGATGCAAATAGCACAAATTTATTTAATCTGTTGCTTAACGTTTCGTCAGCTTTTTTCCGAATTGTGATTTTTTAGTATGATTTCAGGGTTATTATATTTGATGGCCCAGATTACTTGTCCATTAAAAATGTTATGTAAAGTATGTTTAGGGTCACCAATTTGTACATACATATTATATGTTGTGTGATGTTCCAGCTGGCTAAATGACGATATTTTGTAGCCATCAAATTGAATTGTGAGCGATTTTTATTTTATTTACATACATACATATTTATTTTATTTATTACCAATTATTATTCATAAAACATATTTCATGTTTATTAAATAAAATAAACCTTTATTTGACAAATTTTTTATAAAAAACGAATTATAAAAACGAATTTAGTATTCAAGTTAAATTTATTAATTTTTTAAATATATTACGCAGTTACGTTTATACATACATATGTACATATGTATTTATATACTTACGTACTTATTTTCTATAAAAATATTTTATTCCCAAAGATGTGAAGAACCTTATACATATGTATATGTGTATTTATTTTTCATCAGGTCGAAAATCTCAGTAATGTCAACAAAATTGTTTTTGGATGTTTGTCCAAAAATACACACATTTTGGATTATTGTGCATATATACATACATATCGTTGTTCTAATGTAGAAAGGTTCTAACTGAACAAAATAAAACTTTACAAGCAAAAAACAATAGAACCTGTATGCATCAACATGTAACTTTTTTGTATAATTGCTTGCAAATACGTGTTAGGGGCCTGCCCCGACAGTAGATGCGTCCTGCTGTGGTGATTCTGATGGAAAATTGCCGCATAGAGGAGGTTAAATCTTCCAAGTAACGACTTCTGTACAAGTTGCTGAGACGAGGTGGAAGTGGAAAGTGTTGAACACTTTCTCTGTCGGGGTCCAGCTCTTTATTATATAAGGCCTTTGTATCTATGCGGGCCGATGCTGCATGATTTGGCGTAGGTATCAGAATGTGATGTAATTGGATCGCACTGCTTTATCCTATCCTCGGGTTGGTTCTGAACGAATGATCTACTCTGAGATAAATATCACGCCCAGGCAACACAGCTGGACTAAAATAGACCCAAGTGAGCTGGCCTTTCAATGACTGACAGCCTGTTAAACCTAACCTTGTAAACCCGTGACTTATGAAACTATTATATTAAATCTTTGTGACTTGTATTAGAATAAAACAAGTAAGAGTGGAGTATATTCGACTGGGCCGAATCTAAAATACCCTTCACGATAGTCACGTATATACCTATATAGTATATATTACAAATTTGAACTAAATATGCTTGAATATATGTATATGGACCGATATCGGGGAAAAATATTTTTGGAAATTTTCAAGGAAAAATCGGTTTAGGCTATATCTAGGTTATACATAGACCGATATCGCAATTTTTCACTTTCTGTATTTGAGTAACCTTTTAGAACTGCTCTTAAGCAAAAAAAAAAAATTTTTTTTTCATGGAAAATCGGTTTATGCTATGTATATCTCGTGTATACATACATACATACCACCAATATCGCAGTTTTTAATTTTTTGTATTTTAGTAACCTCCGGTCATAACCAGAGCTGCTTTTAAGCAAAAAATAATTTTTTTTTAATGGTAAAACCGGTTTAGACTATATCTTGGGTATATATGGACCAATATAGGAAATTTTCATTTTCTGTGTTTCAGTAAACTTCTGTCATAACCAGAACTGCTTTTAAGCAAAAAATATTGTTTTCAAGAAAAAATCGGTTTAGACTATATCTCGGGTATATATGGACCGATTCGGAAATTTTCATTTTCTGTATTTGGACCAGAACTCCTTATATTACCATAACTGCTTTTAAGCAAAACATGTTGTTTCCATTAAAAAATCGGTTTAGGTTATATCTCGGGTATATACCGACCGATATCGGGGAAACATTTTTGCTATTTAATTGTCATACCAAATAATTGACTGAAGTTTAAAGCAGAACTCAGTTTTTTTTCAAAAACTTTCATTCAAAATTGCAAAAAAAAGGGGTTTTTTCGGAATTTTGGATATATTTCAGCTATATGTGAACCGATTTTACTGAATTTCAATAGCAAACCCATGAATCGATGGGGGTAATAGAATGATGAAAGAAAAAGGTTTCTTTGTCTAATGGTTTTCTCAGAAACGGTAGTTCAGCGACCGACAGACGGACATCGCTTAATTGGCTTTTCTATTAATTCTGATGGAGAATATACATATCGCTCCTTTATTACAACATAGTCATAATTCATAAAAGCTCGTTTCGAGAAAAACACATTTCAAATTTTTAGCTTCCATACAAGTCTTAGAAAACATTTTTAGAAAATATCTTTTAAAAGAAACAGTTTAAAAGTAATTTGAATAAATTTTTGGCTCAAAAGAAAAGCTAATTTTTTGAGATATAACTATGTTGCAACAAAGGAGCGATATGTATGTATATACTTTATAGGGTCGCAAATTAAAATTGTAGAATTTACAAATGGAATCACAAACTTATACATATGTATACATATACGTATGTATGTATATATGTATATGTATGTGTGTATGTGTATATATACCCTTTACATTTTTGTGAAGTGTATAAAAAACTCAAATTCGGGAGAAATGCGAATTAGGAATTTTCTAAATGATATCACCGATATATGTATGTCTGTACTGCATTTTTTCTCTTTTGGACTTTTATTCACACATACATGCATTCCTACATCTGTATGTACGTATAATGTGCTATCCATTATTCAACTTATATATCATTCATTATTTTCTCTTCAGGGTCTGGTAGTAGCCGGTTTAAGTGATTTGGCACGTCCGGCCGAAACCCTTTCAGTTTCGCAATGTGGCGCTTTAGCAGCGACTGGTATTATCTGGTCGCGTTATTCTTTAGTGATTATACCTAAAAATTGGAGCTTATTCTCTGTGAATTTATTTGTGGCCATTGTGCAGTCGGTGCAATTGGGACGTGCCTATTTATATCAGAAGGAAAAATCTGAAAAAGAGGCTGCAGGTGCTTCCTCTAAAACGCCCGCCCTAGAAGCCGCTAAGAAATAAGGAATATGTGTAAGTGTTTTGTTTTTTTTTTTTTTTTTTGTTAAAATCTATATTAACAGGCCTGTTCTAAAAATCACGTGATATCAAAGCACATGCCGTTTCAAAAGCACAAATGTGATTTATGCCTGTTCTGCACATCACAATTTTTTGTGATTTTCGATGTGATTTATATTCTTCTGAAGCACAAAAAAAAACAGCTGTTATTTGCTTCAATTTACTGATATTTTTATTTTCTGGTTGAATATAAAAGATAAAATAAACCAAATCACAAAACGAATCTTGCAGCAAAATAAGCGTATCTAGTTCTTTCTTAATTTAGTGAATTATTTCGTATAAAATAAATGATTTTAATTAAGTAATCAGTAAGAAACACGTTAAGTTATTTATTAATGTAATAAACTATAAAATTCATAATAAAGAACGTGCAAAAATTGGAATGTGATTTCAAATTGATTGCAAGTAAGCTTACCGATTTAAAATCACAAAAATCAAAAATATTTTGTGTGCAGAACATCTTTTTTGTGATTTCAAATCACTTTTACAAAAAGTGATTTGTAGAACAGCCCTGTAAATATTAAAAAAAAAAAACTTTACCGCTTTCTTTACCCTTTGCAGTTGTTGTAATACACCATTAAACATGGAATAATAATTTTATTATTAGTTTTAAGTAGTCAAACAAAGTTGAGGTGCTAATTAAAAATATAAAACGACATGAAGTGATATTTTGTATATTTACATTCAAACATCCACTATTATTTTTCCTTAACGCAAATTTGATAAGATAACACAAATTAGCACAATTTACTTATGAGGAACAACATATTACTGTTAAGATATTAATTACTATTACTTTAAATAAATTTTTTCCATTCTTCAACACATTATTCTTCGAGCGAAAAATTCCCCAAAAACTTATTTTTACGAAATCGACCTTATGGAGACACATTTAATCATTATATTTAAGTGTATACTAATATTAAAAAAATGAAATGTACATACATATGTAGTTTAAATAAAGGCTGTTAAAATTTTAAGAAAATTGTTTAATTATTTAATGGTTTTATTTATAAAAACAATATTTTATGTTTATTAAGCTATTATTTGACATATTTCATATAAAATTACCAAATAAGCATAAAATATTTTTTATCAATAAAGCATAAAGCACATTGAAGCCAGCAGACAACTGACTTCAATATGTCAAATATAAAATATATGCATTTAAATGCGAACGTTGTGTTTTATACTTAATGCAATAAAACTTTCTCAAGTAGTGTTTAGTCTTTCGTTCTGTACACACCTGTTTTTCATTGTCGTCCGTTCTATACCTGTACTTATGTTTATTATTAATTCTTAAAAAACGAAATTATACCGGAAGAGTTTTGTTTTACATCATGGGTGCACGTGTTTTTTTATTATTTTGTTTTTTTTTCTATTTTTTATTATTAATTTATTTTCTATGTTCCTCCTATGTACTTTATTGCCTTATGGTGTGCGCGTTGTTGACCAAATTTTTGTTAGTCTGAGCAGTGTCGAAGGTATATACACTGGGCACTGATCAGTTTTAACTAATTTAATTACAACATTTTAAATGCTGTGATAATGTTTGCTTTGATCGTTCCGTGTGTTAAGTGCACAAACATTACACTCCCTTTCTCCTTCTCATAATCTATTTTCCTAGTTTCAGTACAATGCACTGCATATATAGGGGCTATCCCCTGAGTACTGGTCCAAGATAAAAAATAAATTATGTACGTACATATATGCGTTTATTTTGTCCAAATTATAAAGGAAAAGAGAAATATGCTCTCAAGTTTTTTTAATTTTTGGAATAAAAATTATTTTTGTTTCTCCAACTTTAAATTTTAACTCCAGTAAATCTATTGGTCCGGACAACTTCTTGGCATTAGTGAGATACAGGATTTTCGTACTAGCACTGTCCCTATTTTTTTCTGATGGAGAGGCAAAGTACCAAATGGATATTTTAGCCGTTTCTATATTATTATTAACAATAAGAAATAAATCGCTGCTGATGCGGAATTAAAAAAAAAAAAACATTTCACTTTTCTAGCCCATCAACACGTCTACGGAGTGAACCATTTTACAACAACGGCTTTGAATTAGTCTTTATCACAGGTGGCTTTAAAAATCAGATGTCTTTGGTCTTAAAAAGGAAACAATACTAAACGCATTCATTATAGCTGCCTTTGCCCTATAAAGCATTTTACATAGCAATATGACGTGTTCTACCTACGAAACGGTTTAATTAAAATTTTTCTTTTTCTTTTTTATCTTGGACCAGTACTCAGGGAATGACCCCTACATATGTAGACTACATACCCAAACTAGGAAAATAGGATATGAGTAGGGGGAAAGAGGGAGTAGTGTTTGTGAACATTTGACTTTGCTGAGTGTATTTCTATAAACAATATACACAAATTTAACTCGAGATTTTTCCAACACACAGTTCTCGCTTCATCGTAATTATTTCTTAAGTGCGGTCAGGCTTACTGTTGTTGTTCGGCCTTCGAGAGTTTTTCATCTCACTCTTACTCGTTAACTGTTTACCTCAACTAACTCTATTAGTTTACAGTTTATTCGAGGTATTTGTGTGAAGGATTAAGTCGATATAGTCACAGCGCCGCTACAAAATATTCTTAATACCATCGTGGGCATAAAATCTTCGTTACTCCGCCCATGCTGTGAGTCCTATACTTTGCACATTTATTTGCAACAGTATAGTTAAATAAGTAAATAAAATAATTACTAACAATTGAGTTTTTATTCGCTATTTTAGCTTCTAACATTGATACCAATAAAAAATTATAAATAGCTTGTTTTCCATGTTTCCCAGCCCTCCATATGTCAACATTTCATAGGAAAAAGCTTGTTTTTTGTGTTTTGACGGATATTATTAGAGCATTTTTTTTTAAATTCTCAGCAATTTATTTAGATTCTTGGGATATAAAGTTGAATATTTGAGAATATCTTTCAAAAATTTTCAAAGTCTATTGATGATTAGGGTAGCTCCTATGAAATGTCGACATATGGATGGCTGGGAAACATGGAAAACAAGCTATTTATAAACTTGGTACACTTTTCTCCTACTTTGTGTTGCTTGAGGGAGATATTTGCTCTTTAAAACCTACATGTCCTCTATATTTTCATATCCAAACCAAACGGAGAACCGGATAAACCAATCCATTCTATACACACCATATTCCGTGTAGTGCCGGTCTGCCTAGATACAAAGCCCTTATAGAAGAAAGAACCGAGCGACAGTGGAAGTGTTCAACACTTTTTTCCTCTTTCTTATCCGCAAAACTTCTACAGGAATTATTAAATGAAAGATCTAATATTATAGGATGTGATAACACGTCAGAATAGTTACCATAGTACGCAACTTTCGCCGGAGAAGACCCCTCAGGACCATAGTCCTCCTACAACCATACCCGAGCCATCTTAGTAAAAGCTTAAAAACCGTAAGTAACACTATCGACAATTTGACGACTATGATGAAGGTGACGCGAGGAGGCAAATTACAACACTATTTACTACTCCGGCACCAACTTGCTTCTGAATTGTACAGGTAGACTTTTGTATGATTATGTCCGCCAACAAATTGTTAAACATATTAACGGTTTAAAAAACAATTTTTTTATTTTTAAAGGATTAAAATTTGAATTGTTTATTAGCAGTTTAAGTACCAAATTATTTAATTGTAAAGCATATGAGATTTGTTTTTCATTAAATATTAAAGGTATAAATATAAATTTCCCAAAAGAAATTTTAAATAAGATAAAGAATATTAAACATTTTAAAACAAATAATAATACTCAGGAAGTGCACAAGAATAAAAGGAAAAATAGTATGGGAAAAAAAAGAAACAGTGATAAATGAAAGTCAATAGTGGTTTTCTCAATTTGTAGTCAAGTATTGCCTTAAGTTTTGGAAAATATATTGGTTTATTAATATGCAAGATATTACAAAATTTACACTATTGTAAAGTGTGGTAATAAAAATTATCCTCACTCGAAAAACTGATGTAAGATTAACATCATAGTCAATTTTTTAGGCTTTTATATCAAAAAGCAAATAAATACTAATCAATATTCGTATTTCAATTGAGCTCAGAAAACCACATATGACAATATGTAAATATAAATTAAAGACATATTATATATGTTCGCCTTAAAAAACACTTAGAACTAGGAATATCTTAATGTTGAAGATTTTTATGGATAGAGCGATTTCTTTGTAGTTATAAAGTGAAGAATTTGGATATAAAAAAAGGAAATGCAAAATTTAATATACTCAAAAATTTGTATATAAATGCGATTTTTGTTTTTTTCCTTTTTCATTTGAGAACTATTTAAAGTTATTTGTTCTGTTGTGATTTATTTTGCCAATGCGATTGTGACAGTTTCTTAGCTTTACCAGAATCCACCCGAGGAGTGCCCACCAGGTGGTATACGAGTTTTAGCGGCAGCAGAAGCATTTGCAGTACCATTACTGGAGTTGGTTATATTATCCACATTGTTATCTGCTTTATTGGCAGCGGTTTCATCCTTTTTATAATGAGTTACTTCTTCACGAAGTTTTTCAACAGCTGTATTGGCATCAGTTGAGCCCATACAAGCATTTAGATTAGAAGAGTTTTGTTGATTGTATTTGGGTCGTGGTGCATTAACACTAACTTCCGGTTCGCCAAATATATTTGAGTGGCCACCGCCTGGTGGTTTTAAGACACGGCTGGAAGGACGGGCACTGCAAGTCAAACCAATTTTCAATTCAGTCGAAGTCATTTTTAAAAATATATCTGAAAAGTTATGAAGAAATATTTTTAATTTTGATGTTTAAACTTGTTCATTTTTTAATGATATATTTATGTTTTGGGTAATTAAAAATAGGAACCTAAATATCAAACAGCACACCTTAAAATTATTAATGATTTTAGAGCTTTATTTTTTCCCCTCTCTTATATGCTTACATATGTATGTATATAAACGTTTCTACGTATTTTCCTTACATTATGCGCGAAACAGTCGAAAACAAAATCAAATAATACATAAAATTACAGCGGAAGCAAAAACACACTAATGTTATGCACATAAATACTCGTATATGTATGTATACATACATGTATGACGTTTTTATCATGAAAAATTATAGTTGTTTTTAAATAATAAAAAAAGGCATTTAGTAACTTTATGTATAAAATCCAAATTATAAAAGCTGCTAAATAAACGTTACAATTATAACCATTAATTATCGCTCAGGTCTCTATTAAGAACAAAGAAATACGACCTATACATTTGTACACATACCCTATGTATAAAAGAAAACAAATTTTTTGAGTTAATTGTAGTGAGTGAAAGAAATCTGTATTGCACTACATACCGCCATCTCTGGCGCATACATAAATATGTATGTATATTTGTACGCTCAAAGCATGCAACGTACATCTTTTTCCGTCTGTAATATTTATGGGAAAAAGTACATTAAAGCAAAACGAAAATAAAAATGAAAAAGTAAAATGTGACCAAATATGATTTTCAACAAAAATACCCATGCATACAACTTTTATTTAAATTATCGAAGAATGCCAGACATTATGCACGTAAAGAACGGTTCAACTCAAGATTAAGTTCAATTATTTATGACCTTATCTTATTTTGATATTTAAAAAAACAGTGGGTTTTCCGCGGGCTAATTATATCAGTCCAAAAACGAATAAAAGAAAACTATTTCATTTTATTTTGTCACCCCACGTTTCGCTCGTTTTTTACAAGCTTCTTTCAGA
This sequence comes from Thecocarcelia acutangulata, assembly GCA_914767995.1. Lineage (NCBI taxonomy): Eukaryota > Metazoa > Arthropoda > Insecta > Diptera > Tachinidae > Thecocarcelia > Thecocarcelia acutangulata. Next base: position 27,542,778 of record OU612094.1, on the reverse strand, counting down.
GGTATGTGTTTATTTGGGATAATTTTTGTTGGTTAACTTAATCAAAATTGGACTTTACAAACATGTAGTTGTATACTTGCATATCTAACTACATGAAACATGAAAAATATATAAAAAAAATAACACAAATATTCTCTGTCAAACTTAACCCTAATATCACATAACTTTTAATGCATTAATTTAATTGAGAATACCATGTTTTTCAATTTGTATTCATATCATTATCAAATATTTATCGTTTGAGAAAACGTTTGATTTCAAATCACTATCAATTTGAAATCGAACCTTAGTGTTTGTTGTTTATAGTTATGGTAACTACGAAATATAACTATGGGTATTTTTATGTCTATGGCATTAGGGACAAGTCGTGTCTAGCTGAACCTAGCGTCTCCACATGGCAGTATTTATTGCGGCAATTGTCGAATTTGATTGCGTCCATAAAATTTGCGATGTGTAGACCGCAAATTGCTATAGGTAGCAATCTATTGCGCAATGATTGCTCTACTGATTTCTTGAGCAATTATTGCCAAGCAATGAGCTGTCAGTTGTTGTAATTTGGTATAAAAATATAACAAACACAGTGCTGTGCACACAACAAACACAGTATTGTTCATACAACTTCTCACTTTGAATTTTGTTAGCATTTGTGATGAAGCAGTAAAACGTTTACGCCACCTAGAGCAATTAGCAATCGCTGCTATTCTTCTGCCGACGTTTTTGCTTGAGCTTAGCAATAAAAATTGCTATGTGGAGACGCTAGGTAAGGCTTTGTGTTACTTTTAATTGAATAATAAACAAAAGGTTTGTAAAAACAAAAACAAGCCCAACATGTAAACATCCACTTGATAAATTTGCATTTCCTACTAGCTATTCGAAAGCGTTAAAACCTAAAAAAAACCTAAGAAAGTATGACTAGATAATACTAAAATGGTTACATTGAAAAACACGAGAAAGCAATAGACATAAGTATTTAGTCAGAACTTTCACATTTTTCATTGTTTTATGTGAATTTGCGTTTTCTTGTTTTTCTCTCATTTATTTTGTTGTTGAGTTATTTTCTGTGACACAATCTTAGATTTTTTCATCACATATGACAAAATTTACCGGTAGAAAACGTCTCAATGCAAAAAGAGATCTGCATTTTATGTTACATATTTTACAACGTACGTAAGATTTGTTTTTATACATGTAATTGGCAAGTCGAATTCAAATGCGAGCTAAGCATGAGTATAATAAATATGTAGGTTATAAGATTTGTACGAAAATAATATTTTATTTAGACTACAACTATCTGCAGATCAGTCTATTTATATACTTACATACATATATACAGTGTAAAGCATAAATCAAGGACCTCTTTTGAAATAAAACAATTTCTAAAATTAAAAAAAAAAGTAAGAAAGCTTGTGTTATTTATTCCTATTTTGTAAAATTCAAAATTTTGCACTCTTATTCTAAGAAAGAACCATAAAATATCTTTAAGTACCTGGGTACTCGATGATAAGGTTATTTTTCAGATGAGTCATCCGAGAAAGTAACCTTATCCCAAAACTCAGTTGAATTTATAACTATTTGCAAACTCAATTTGAGTTTTTCTGTTGACTTCGATTATATAGGGCTTTTTGCGTGCTGTATGAGCGTTGTACCCATGTTTTTTAATTGATCTGCGTACTGTATCCGCGGAAACATTTTTGTCCATAAACTCTTTCAACTCGGCAGCAATCTTTGGTGCACTTTAAAAGGGGGTCATTCATAATCATAACCACCATTTTTTTCTCCTAGTCTTTTTTCAACTAGTTTTTCTTTTCTCAGCTTTTACATTTAGACAAACGATGGGCAGACATTTTTTCATTTCTCTTTTGGTCTTGCCTAAACCTTTTACATTTAGTGTATGGTCACACACAGCAACTTTAGTTGGGCAATTCTTGACTTTATAGAAGCTTTCGGTGAGGGGAATAAGTCTGTGGTCAGACAGAACGATTTTAATTGCCGAACTTTTTAGCAATTTTCTTTTGGAATTGCTTTCTTGTCCACACACAAAAACTTTTTTCGGCAATTCTTGAGCAATTCTCTACCTTTTGTGTATGGTCACACACAGCAACTTTAGTTGGGCAATTCTTGACTTTATAGAAGCTTTCGGTGAGGGGAATAAGAAGGGAAAAAGAATTGCCGGTTCTCGGCAATTCTCAGCAATTCCTTACTTTTCTCTCATGTGTGTATGTGTATGTGAATATACAATGTAAATTGCATAAAGCAAAAGGTAGAGAATTGCTCAAGAATTGCCGAAAAAAGTTTTTGTGTGTGGACAAGAAAACAATTCCAAAAGAAAATTGCTAAAAAGTTCGGCAATTAAAATCGTTCTGTCTGACCACAGACTTTGCTTTATGCAATTTACATTGTATATGCACATACACATACACACATGAGAGAAAAGTAAGGGATTGCTGAGAATTGCCGAGTACCGGCAATTCTTTTTCCCTTCTTATTCCCCTCACCGAAAGCTTCTATAAAGTCAAGAATTGCCCAACTAAAGTTGCTGTGTGTGACCATACACTAAGAAGGGAAAAAGAATTGCCGGTACTCGGCAATTCTCAGCAATTCCTTACTTTTCTCTCATGTGTGTATGTGTATGTGCATATACAATGTAAATTGCATAAAGCAAAAGGTAGAGAATTGCTCAAGAATTGCCGAAAAAAGTTTTTGTGTGTGGACAAGAAAGCAATTCCAAAAGAAAATTGCTGAAAAGTTCGGCAATTAAAATCGTTCTGTCTGACCACAGACTTAAGAAATTAATAGACAGACAGAAATTTTCGTTTCTCTTTTCTTTCTTTTTTGTTGTTGTTGTTTTTTTAAGCACAGCTAGTGTGTTTATATGAAGTTGATGTTGATATGAGAATAATGATATGAAGCAACAACATAAAAAATGCGAAAAGTTAAAAAGAGAAAGAAAAAATGTCCACAAATGTCTAGTACAGAGAGTCGTGTACTACACACTCTCCCCCACCGAAAATTTTCGTTACAGCACCCTCAAATTTCGTCTGTCTGCCCATCGTCTCTCCAAATGTAAAAGCGCTCTTTCGAAATCGGTTTGTTACCTTTTGTATTGTTGATTTACATCTATTAGTTTTAGTTAATTGAGTAATTTCAGAATAAAATTTTCCCAATCTATGATTATTAATAATAATATTGCGCTTCTCAATCGATAGCTCCTTGCGAGTGGTGTTGACCCTTTTTTCAATACACTGTTTCTACTGATATCAGCAAGAAATATCTCCGAGTACATCCTACATGTACCGTTATTAATGTAGAGAAAAAAAAAACATTTAAATTAATAGAGATGCCAATACTTCAACATAGATTACTTGAGAGGATGCCAAGTCTTTTGATGTTCAAAATTATGGAGTCCCCTTATTTTATGATTGTTTCTTAGAATAAGAGTGCATAACTTTAATGGAGATTTTTTTACAAAATAGGAATAAATAACACAATCTTTCTTGTTTTTAAAAAATTTTTTGGAAATTGTTTTATTTCAAATTAGGTACGTACCTTGATTTACGCTTTACACTCTATAGGTATTTATGTATACAGATATGTATGTACTTAGAGGTATGGGTTAGATACAATAACAAAATTTCGACAGTTGTTTTTTATTTAAATGTAATTATGCGAAGGAACGAACAGTTTCATGATCCGTGAACATTAACTTACATCTTCAAAAAAAAAAAAAAAAAAAAATGTATGCAAAAGAGAATCGAATTTGAGAGTGAAATTCTAAACATTAATTTTGTAGGATAAGTTTAATCAAACTACTATTTTTGTGAATAAAAAAATTAGAGATCCCTGGTATAGCACGTTCAATGTTGTATTGATTCTCATATTTGTAAAAACATAATAACCCATTTTAATTTAGAAACGTTTATTTTTAGACTAAATGATTTCAGCAGAGAACTATTTTAAGATACGAAAGTACCTAAACAGTTTTAAATGAAAATGCAATTTCGATGCACAGACTTTTATTATCTATGAATTTACTGAAATCGGTTAATGAATAGCAATGATGTGACTCAAATTAGAGTGAAAAAGATTCCAAGTGTAATAATCGATGCAGCCAAGTAGGCACAAAACAATTGAGCATTTTTAAACTTTTTGTATTAGGTCTCGAAGAAAACGTCTTTTTATATGCATAACGTACAGTACAATTAAAGTAGATTTACAACATTGAAAAAAGGACTCCCTTGTGTCCCATAACTCGACAATACCATTTATACTTATGCATACGAAATGCAGTACGTACATATTTACGATTGGATGTAATTTATTTTACATGAATGCACTGAAGTAAAATGAAAATGGCATTGCACCCTTAATTTGTTTCCTTAAACATGTCTATTTCTAATAAACAAATTTCCAGATTGAAGCTCTTAATTAAATCCATATGCATGTACATATTTAAAAATTTTCGTACAAGTTCCATACATACATACTTACATGTTTCTTTAGTAAAGAAGCATCAGAAAATGTGACGTCAGCCTATTGAAGATGACTCAAAGTCTAGCCACAAAATTTACAATACATTTAGAAAATTACTTTATAAGAAAAGCCCTATAATAGTCCACATTCCATTCCTGAAGAAAAAGTTTATCAAAAATTTGTGCCCACACCGAGCCACAGTTATTTTTAGGCCAACATAAAAGCATACATTTACATACAAACATATACATACTTATTATGTACATTAAAAGAAGCCATTGCTAAAATATTTACAAATTTAGATATAACTAGTTATTTTTATTATGGAAAAAAAATTTGAGGCGTAATTAGCCGTTAAACACAAAAATAAAGCGGATCAAACTGGTTTAAGTTGCACGACTATTTGTTGGCCAAAAAAATGGAAAGTTATTTTCTCCGTCAACACAAAATTATACTTCACAAACTTCCTTATTTATTGATTTTCCGTATAGTCAGATTGCATAAACGTTTGAAAACATTACTACTTACTGTTTTATTTATATGAAAATTTGTTTTAAGCTTATTATTGCCTTTACTTTAATTCCTTTGTTTCAACACTATTCTCCTGCACGACACCTTTTGTACGCAAAAACCGCCAAACGATTAAACTTATAGGCTTTTTTAAATTCTTGCAGATTCCGTAATTTAACACTAGTGATGACAATCCAGCGAGTCTCTTACAATATCTGATGTTAAATAAAAACAAAATAATAAGTAATTTTTTTACTACTTTTAACCAGTAAATAATCAGCAAGAGGGTCTTGCTATTAAATTTTTTTATCTTGTATGTGTTTTATCAAAACATTTATTTACTTTAACAAAATTATTGAACAACACAATTACAACTACAAAATTTTCGAAATAGAATTAGCAGCACTTAAAGCTAAAAATCAGCGTTGTCGACTTTAGAATTTCAAAAAACACTGAAACTGAAAAAAAACGTATAATAGCAAAAATTATTCAATGAAATCCTTGAAAAGGCGATGCAAAGTATATATAATATTTTGCAAGGTATATTTAATTAATTAAGTGTATCCTGAACCGATGTATCCAGAAGTCTGCTTTTACATATAGACAGATTTCTCTTTTGGTCTTGCCTAAACCTTTTACATTTGAGAAATTAGTAGACAGACATAAACTTTTCGTTTCTCTTTTCTTTGTTTCTAGTTGTTGTTGTGTTTTTAAGCAAAGCGTGCTTATATGAAGTTGATGTTGATATGAGAATAATGATAAGAAGCAACAATATATGAAATGCGTAAAGTTACAAAGAGAAACAAATATCTAGTTAAAAAACGCACCGAGAATGTAAAAAGCGTACCCCGCATCGAATAAAGAATTTTTCGCACAAATAATTTTAAAAAGCACCAAAAACGGTGCGAAACGCACCGAGTTGACTACGCTGTAACTAAGAGTTTGTTTCACCATCTGGAACATTAACGTTCGTAAATATTTTAAACAGCAGATACATATTTATAGCCAAAAAATTTAACTTATGATTATATACTAAAATCCTTGCTACATTTTTTTACATTATATTGCGTTTCAATATAAAAGAGGATTGCCAAAAAGGGGTTTGTGTTCTAAAATGCTTGCGAATGTTAACGTTCGTATTTGTGAAACAGGTCCTGCTTTTCGTTATCAAAAAAAAAAAAAAGGTTTTGTATCAATTATAAAAAAACGCTGAAATCGATAAAAAAAACACGAGTTGACATCGCTGTTAAGAATATAAAATATCAAGGCGAATTCACCTTGGTCAGCTTTTAGCAAGGCGAATTCATTACCAGGTGAACTTAACAGCACAGGTGATTATTTTTTGCTTCTCGCGTTTTTTCCAATGAGACTGTCAAATTTTGTTTCTTTTGTTTACAAACTTTTTCGCGCCATTTTAATCTGAAGGTTTTTTGCATGATTTAGTGCAATTTCAAGAAATTTGTGTGAATTTAAAAGTGAAAAACTAATATAATCTGTGATTTTAATTACAAACAATTATAAAAGCTTATATTTAACGTTTATATAAAATTTTTTTCTCTGCTGCAATCTTAGGCGAATTTAGATTATGACATTCACGATATGTTTTACAATAACAAAATACATAGTACTGAATTCGCCTTTCCGCTTGCACTCACCTGTATAAAGTCGCCTTGGCTTTTAGTCTGAACCAAGGCGAATTCATTATTAGGTGGATGCATCGGCGAATTCAGGCGAATTCGGTTAATATGGCGGCACCTTCGCAGTCAAGTTTTGTTTACCTTTTTCGGCGCCATTTAAATTTTTGTACATATCTTTACCAACTACTTTTGACAGCGTAAGTGTGAATTCGCCTTTTTACACAAACAAAATACCTGGTAGCCGCTTCGCTACAACAATACAACAATAAAAAAAACAATAGGTATTTTGTTTGTGTAAAAAGGCGAATTCACACTTAAGCTGTCAAAAGTAGTTGATAACGAACATGTAAAAAAATTTAAATGGCGCCGAAAAAGGTAAACAAAACTTGACAGCGAAAGTGCCGCCATATTAATCGAATTCGCCTGAATTCGCCGATGCATCCACCTAATGGTTAATTCGCCTTGGTCTGAACGATTTTAATTGCCGAACTTTTCAGCAATTTTCTTTTGGAATTGCTTTCTTGTCCACACACAAAAACTTTTTTCGGCAATTCTTGAGCAATTCTCTACCTTTTGCTTTATGCAATTTACATTGTATATGCACATACACATACACACATGAGAGAAAAGTAAGGAATTGCTGAGAATTGCCGAGTACCGGCAATTCTTTTTCCCTTCTTATTCCCCTCACCGAAAGCTTCTATAAAGTCAAGAATTGCCCAACTAAAGTTGCTGTGTGTGACCATACACTTACATTTGTACAGACCAGGATACACTTAATATACTTTGGTACAGACGCCGGGCAGACAAAGAATGTCCACAAATGTCTAGTACAGAGAGTCGTGTACTACACACTCTCCCCCACCGAAAATTTTCGTTACCGCACCATCAAATTTCGTCTGTCTGCCCGTCGTCTGTACAAATGTAAAAGCTGACTTAAGGTAGTTTTTCTAGGTGTAATTAGTTCTTAATTAACTGCAACACAATAACTCGTGTACATATTGTTGGAAAAAATATTTGATCGCAATGCCAAAATCGGATCACTTCTGCCAACAAAAACAAGTTTTTTACATTTTTATTAACGCAACATTCACAGTTCTAGCGGAAGTACTTGCTAAAGTTGCCTTGATATTGGAAACCGAATTTCTGGGTAACACTGATAGATGCTTTTTGCATGTACATGAAAAAATCCCTTGCAATCGAAAGTTGATAAGAAATTACTTGGGGTTTCCACGCGCAATAAACCTGGAAATAATTATGTACTCAGCTGTCAAATTCTATTGCCAACACCATATGCTCACGTGTGGACCGCAAAAACATTTATTTGCAAATATATTGCGAAATAGTTGTTAACACTTTTTTAGAAGAAATAATGTTCAACATAAATTGTCAAATTTATTTGTATTTTCTTCAACATTTGTTGTTCGGGTATAAAAAAATGCTTGTGGTTATGGAATAATTTTAAATTTGTTTAAATTAAAAATAAAAAAGATAAACATGTCTATATGATTATATACCAAGTGAATATTTATTTTAATATATATATAATATAAACTAAAAAAATTTTGTTATATTTTTATTTATTTATTGCAAACCTGACTGCACGTCTCCATTCGCAATATTTATTTTCGAACATAAGCAATAACGTCGGCGGAACAACAGCAAAAATATGTTTATGTTCAAGCTTATGTTCTTACGTGTGGAACACGTATTGTGTATTGGGCACAAATTTAAAAATTTCGTCCCGAACGGTTTCGTTAGTACGAACACGTAAAGATAATGTAAATTTTGAAACAGATAAAAGTTATTTTTTCAAAATATTAAATTTACTTTATTTATTATAAATTTAAACTATCTACGCGAGTTTTCATCACGGCGTCAGTTTGATGCGGGGTTTCTACTTCGTGGCGATGTTTAGATACAATAACTCAATGTTTACACACGCAAGTGCAAGTGCAAAAAACCCAATACATACCCATATTTTTACTAATACATTCACACACCTGCAAGTAGTAGCCTCACTTGCAACTGATTTTGGTTGGCAGTGATTTTTTCACTTGCATGCAAGCAGAAACAAACAGTGTTGCCAATAGATATTTCATTTTAACCTTAATGGGTATTTTTCAAGGAAATTTTTTTAAAATATTAAAATTTTTAATTGTATGCCGAAAACATAATATAAAAACACGAAAATAAATAAACATCTATAACTTATTTTTTATTTGGAATACAAATTTATTATTTAAATTGTGAAAAAATTGTGTGCATAATATAATTCCCCTGTAATATTGCTATGCTAAAACTTTGGCAGCACGGACATTAAAAGCGCATGTAGTACAAAGGCGTACAACGTTTGTCTTCGACGACATTTTGAAAATGAACTTGCACTTGAGTGTGTAAACAATCGTGCAAATTGCAAGTGTTTTTATTATTTTTTTCGATGTATTGGTTGTTAATATGTACACACAACTTGTAACAAGTTACTTGTATGTCTAAACGCAGTGTAAAAGTGCTTCATCGATATAAGGTTTTCCGTCCCTGAGCATTTGAATTAATTTAGGAAGTGTTTGTATGTACTCGTTGCACAGTCGATATGCAATATTTTTTCTTTTAATAAAGCTTGAAAATATTGAGAATATAAAAATATTTATATTTAGCTATTGCACAAAGTTAAATAAATATGCAAGGCTTTTTTTGTATATTGTTAACTTAGAACTTTAAAAAGTGCTGCCAATTTGTTTATAATCAAACACGCTCAGTGGATATCATATCGTAGTAACAAAACATTACTCGGCTGTTTCCCAATCTCGAACGTTAACGTGTGTGTTTCTTAATAATTTTGCGTTTAAGTGTAACAAAGGATAGCAAAAGAGAGTTTTCGTCTATCAAAACGAATAAAATATATATGTGTGTGTGTGACATATGCGTGTCAATACGACTTTATCAAAACTCGAAAACAGCCTCCAAAACGCAACTACTTTAACGACTTTTGTTTGATTTATCCGCTAGTTTGTCATCACTTTTCATGGATAAATGAAAAATATTTGTCAGAATTTTAACTACAGCTAAAATTCGTTTAAACAATTAAAAGAAAGCTAATAAATATTAGTGTGAAGATCTATTATTTAAAATGTATTTACTTTAAAACAGAAATGTAAAATCTTTACTGTCAAATGCTTGTGAAAAAATTAAATATGTAGGACTAATTAAATGATAGACAATTATGTGTATGTTGGTGTTGTGATTTTTAGTTTGAAAAAGAAGAGAAAAACCCCTGTAATGAAGAAAAATTTACATATTTGCAGAAAAATACAATCAACAAGCCAAAGTTTATTATAGAAATCTCAAAAATTACAAAAAAAAGATTGTGAAAACTAAACTCATTAAATGCATTCGTGAATTTTCTGTGCTGAAGAACTTTTTGGTCTACTTCTTTGACTCTTTTTTCCACTTTTCTGTGGTTTGTCTCGTTACCGTTAAGTGTCTTTTTTTTATATACTTTTTATATTGTTTGTTATATTGATAAAAATCTTAAAATTTCAATTATTTAAAGGTGAGCGATTTTTTTTGCATTATATTACAAGTATGTATGTAAAAATTCCTTAAAAGATTGTTTGTAACCACATTGTTATTTGTGTAGTATTTATATCTTCTTTTTACACCTTCATTCGTGAGTCAGCCAGTCTGTAGGTTTTTACGAAATTATCTCATATTTTTTTTGTAATCAATTTTTTAATTCATTTGTTCAAGATCTTGCTTTCCTCTTTTTATTTTGATTGTCTTTCACGCCGATTGTTTCTTTCGCTTTTCATTTAGTTATTACTTGTTCTTTTATACATTGTGTTTAGCATAATTTGTTTTTTTTTTTGTTTCGTTTTGTTTACATGTTTAGTTAAATGACAGCGTTCCAGAGGTTCAATTCGTGTGGCTGACAGCCGGCTTTGAGCCGCCGCCGGTCTTGTTTTATTTTGTCTAGCCGCCGCCGTTAAGGCGGCTGAAATCGGCTTATTTTCAGCCGCCGTATTTACATAATCGATAGCTTGAGCCGATTTTTTTCCGAACTTTTTAGCAATTTTCTTTTGGAATTGCTTCCTTGTCCACACAAAAAAACTTTTTTCGGCAATTCTTGAGCTTTCTCTATCTTTTATTTCATACAATTTACATTGTATATGCACATACACACATGAGAGAAAAATGAGGAACTGCTGAGCACCGGCAATTCTTTTTCCCTTCTTATTCCCCTCACCGAAAGCTTCTATAAAGTTAAGAATTGCCCAACTAAAGTTGCTGTGTTTGACCTGGCACTTAGCTCTACAAGTTTCAGTCATATTCGTAGCAGCATAATCAGCCCAATCATAAACGAAAAATCCTTATGAAATTTTTCACTTTTCCCATTACTCCTATTATGTTAAAATATTCCGTGAAAAATTTTGATTTACCATCTCTGTTTAAAGAATTTCGAAAAAGAAAAATATTTGGCGGGGAAAAAAGTAGATATTCTAAAAACATATGTTCCTTATATATACACAAATAATTTTTCACCAGCAAAATACAAGGGAGTTTTCAAAAATATGTAAGTATTTTTATTAAAACAAGAATTAAATAACGAAAAATTTTTTTTTACAGGTCAAAAAGCACGAATAAACACCAAAGTCAACATTTGCTGACTCTAATGGAAGCCAACCCCGATATTGCCTGTGGGTTTTTTAAAGGCAGCAAAGAGGCACTTTTTAAATTTTGGCGCAAAGCTGAGACGGAACTTAGCTCCATGGGACCTCCAACAAAGTGCATTGCTGAATGGAAGAAGGTTTGTTTCTTTAGTCAAATTATTCATTAATCACACAGACTAATAATTTTTTAACGTATGAATGTATATTCATACATACAGTCAGGAACTAAAGTGTTCATACATGCCGAAAATTTCATATATACATATATAGTCGGTACAATATTCTTTGGCTCAAGTGCTGCGTTCTTTTTACGCCAAACCTTTCCTCGCCCATCGTTTCCAAACAAGTTAAACTTGCTTTCGTCCGTAAATAAAACTCTTTTCCAAAAATCAATTCCTCGATTTATATGTGTCTTTGCAAATTCGAGCCGAAGTCTTCGATTTTTTTCAGATATGAGGGGTTTTCTGCGGGGAACTCGGCTTGCATAACCTTGATTTCGTAATGCCCTTTGAATGGTTTTTGGATGCACTTTTATATCCGTAGTATTTTCCACTCTCTCCGCTAGTTTGGGCCCTGAAATTCTTGGATTTTTCGCCACTTCTCTTAATATAAGGCTGACGTCTCGCCTGGAGAGCTTCTTAGGGCGCCCTGATCTTGGTTTATTTTCAATAGATCCAGTGTTTTCATACTTTTTGATAATGTACTGGACCGTAGCAAAAGGTGTACTCAACAGTTTACTGATTGCGCGGTAAGATTTTCCTTTTTTGTGTTCTTGAATGATAAGATTTTTTATATCGACACTAACTTCTTTTCGCTTGCTCATTTCGACAATTTGTATAAATTTATTTTAATGATAAAATGCTAAAAAGTAATTCAACAGTCACGTAGGCTACTTGATTTGGAAAAAACTGACGGTATTTGAACAGTAACTGTTTTCAAATTATAAATAAAGCAGAGTAAAATGTTGTGTATGAACACTTTAGTCTCTCTTTATTTTAGGTTTTTTTCGTATATACCGTTATTTTCTTAAAAGAATAAAAATGTATGCTTTGCTACATTAGTTAAAATGGAATTCAATCATTTTTGCTTAAAAATTTTTTTTCTGGTACTCTTTGATTGGCGAATATATGCAATTTTGGGTATGTATGAACACTTAAGTCCCTGACTGTATATATTTTTATAGGTATGGGCAGGCCAAAAAAAATATGTACGGCAGAAGGCATCACAAAATTTGAGAGACAAAAAATGCACAGGAGGTGGTCCAAGCAAGGAACAAAAATTTTCTTCTACTGAAGAAGTTATTTATAAATTAATAGGAATGAAAGCTTCTGTTGAAGGTGTGCGGGTAAGATCTTTTGGACTCAGTTCTCCAGATATTGAAACTTCAGTAGCACAACTTACTGAATTCAGTTCTGCGAAGGATAGTTTACCAGGCATATTCGAAGGTACGGGAGAATTTATAGAAATTGAGCCATTAAATGTTGCCACAAATCCATTGCCAGCTCGATCAAAAACTTCAAATAGCCAAAAATTGGACGAACAAAAAGACTTTACTAAAAGTTCATTTAATACACTTGAAGCTGAGCTGGCAATCCAGAGGGAACTGTTGGAAACCATAAAATTGGTTGCAGTGAATCAAAAAGAACAGGAGAAAACGACAAGGAAAATACAAACATCACTTGACGACATAAATGAAGAAAACAAAAAACATTTCAGAGAAATGGAACGCTTGAAAAGCGAAGAAATTCAAGAAATGCGTCGTCACAATGAATATATAGAAAAACTCAGACTAAGAGAAGTAGAATACAAATGTCAAAAAAGTATACTACAGATGCAAATGGAAGAATACTAAAATTGATAGCAATCACTTGAATAGTACCTGAAACATTTTTTGTTTGTTTGGTTTTTTGATTTGTTTTCCCAATTAAAAACAAAATGAATTGTTACGTTTTTTTTTTAACTCAAAGTACAAAACTTTTAGCCAAAGAGCATTTTATTTATTAGTTTTTTAAGTTTTTTATTGACTTATGCCTTGAATGAGACTGAAATTTTTTATGTTTTCTTATTTTTAATGCTATTTTTTAAATAAATGAATATGTTTATAAATGTCTTTACAAAGAAATTTATTTTATTGAAGATTGCGTCCAATATTCTGTCTAATAGATTGAGCTAAGGTTTGATGCTGACTTGAAACAGGTGGTATAATATCATCTTCCGGCATACTTAACTCTATGAAGTCACTAGGCATATCCTTTACATTATAATGTAGACATATGTTATGCAGAGCGCAACATACGTTGACAATTTTAGCTGCCTTTTCAGGAGAATAATGTAATTCTCTTGCGCCAAATACAATGTAAATAAACAAAACAGCTGTCTTCGAAACTCAATGTTGCCACTCATTAATTTTTTTTGTTCCCTTAGTGTTTATGATTGGAGGAATTTTTTCTCGAGAAAAATATTTTCCATGAGAAGTAAATTCCTTGAGAATATTCAGGATTGGGCTGAATGACTTTTTGTCACTGTCAAAATCTATGACCTCAAACTTTTCTTTAAGTACTTTATACAATTTTTTATATTGCATGTAAGAGTTTGACAGTACAATCATACCACAAGCTGTTCCTTGTTAAAACATATTTAGTGTCACCTTGGAAATTATTTGCTTTTATGGTATTTTATTAGAAAAGATCCGGTATTTTTCAGGTGACAGATTGCTATAAGCTTACCTTTTCTTAAAATCTAAATTAATTTGAGCCATATATTGTTATTTAAAATCAGTTTTGTATAAATAAATTGAGCCACATAATGTTATTTATTTCTTTTCCAAAATATTTGTTTCTTAATAAGTGAAAAAACCCCATAACTCAAAAACCATAGTTTCAAGTAAAAGAAACATATTTTACATTTTTAATTTCCATACTCGTCTTAGAAAATATGTATGTTTACCAAAATAGCTCCTAAAGGTTTGAATGAGTTTATGGAACACTACAAAGGATAGTATTGTTAACAAATTTGCATTGTTGACTCGAAATAATTATGTTTATATATTGAATTATGACGTCGTTTGAGTAAATCAGCGATATTTAGTAAATTTGTACAATAAAAGTTTTTATATAATTAGCTTAACATTTTTATGAATTTAGATGAAAAATAGTGAAGGAGGTATTTGTCTAAATGCGTACTTTTTTAAACAATATTTTGACATAATAAATTAAAATATTACCACATGTATGCAAAAAAAGCACATATGTCGGCTACAGCCGGCTTTTAGCCGCCGCCGACCTTTTTTTTGCCCAGCCGCCGCCGCCGACAACTATGCGACGAATTGAACCTCTGCAGCGTTCCCAGTTTAGGCGATTTGCTACACGAGAAAATTTTCGATATTAGGGAAGGAAATTCCGTGGTTAGGAATGGAGCGTTGTCTTTTATGATACTAAAATGTCAATCTGACCCTTGTTTGATGTCTATGAGACTTTTTACGACACTTTTTTTAAAATACCATTTTTAACACTTTTTGCAAATATTGTTTCTTGCAAACATGGATCTTTTTGTTGAGAACGATAATATTTGAGCCAGGTTTTATATTAAACTGCTCTTATGCAGGTACTTATATGTACGTATTATCTTGATCCTAATTATTTGACCTTTTTTTTAATTAAATTGAAATTTTCTTGAAGCTTGAGGTCAGTTTTGTTTTTTATATAAAAAATGCTTTTATATAAAAAATGCTTTCGTCTTCCTTCGGAAGACTTCTTCAGGAACAAATTTTTAAGTTTTATAAATTTAATTTTTGCAGCTTCAGATCTTTGTTTTTGTTTTTATAAAAAATTTACAATTTAAAATCTTTTATTTCTCAATATTTCGATAACAATTTGTTATCATCGTCAGGAGAAATTAAATGTTATAAATTTAAATTGAAAAATTATTGTCAAAAAATTTTCTATACATAAAAAACTCATACACTAAGAAAAATATTTAGTTCATACACAAAGAAAAATTCTTAACAATATTAATGAATTCAAAAATCAAAATATAACATAATTTAAATTAAACTTATTCTGCAACCAACACATGCCTTGTTAAAGATTAGAACATGTCGTGTCTTAGACTTAAGCAAATCAACATGGCACATGTTGCTCACAGAATACCATTAACATTAACATTAACATTAACATTTTTTTTTTTTTTTTTTTTATAAAAAGCAATGTAAAAAATAGTCTAACAAATAAAACTTATACATTCAGCGTGCTAATTTTTTTCTAATTAAATGCCTATAACTATGCGCTAAATTATCTGTGTCCATTTTAAAATTAATTCTTTTTTCTACAGGTGTGTTAATAATCTCTAACATTTCTAACATATAACGTTTCTTATAATTACTCTCAGTTTTTATTATTGAAACATCCTCAAAATTAGGATAATGATTTAATCTAGAGCAATGAGAAGATAACGCTGTTTTCTGTGAATTAATATGCCTATATTTTTGGTCTGATTTATGTCCTGCAATCCGTGTCCTTAATTTGTTTTTCGTTGTTCCTATGTATACTTTATTACAATTCTCCTGATTATTTCCCTTACATGGAATTTTATAGACTATATTAGCATTATCCATTTTACTAAGTCTATCCTTAGTTTTACTAAATAATGTATCTAACGTATTATAACTCTTATGAGCCATTCTATATTTTTCCCTATTAAATATATTAGATCGTGCTAACCTTTCTGTCAAACCCGGTATATACGTTAGTGGTCTATAAGTTTTTGGGTCTGTTAAATTAACTACATTATGAGTATTTCTCCTTCCAAATTGATTTATAAATTTATAAATTAGCTCAGATGGAAAATCATTATCTTCCAGCAAGTTCCTAATTTTAATAATGTTTCCCCTATGAAATTCTTCATCACTTATGCTAAGTAACCTTTCAACAAAATTCCTAGCCGTGTTGATGATTATATTCTTATTATGTTTTGAAAAATAATTTATTATCCTTCCTGATGCAGTAGGCTTTTGATACCAATCCATAACAAGCCTATTATCCCTCCTAATTACCAATGTTTCCAAATATGGAAGTCTTGAATTATTCTCCTTTTCCATGGTAAACTTAATATTATGATTAAAATCACTCAAAGCTGTAAACATATCCTCAATAGCCGAATCAGGAATGATACAAAACAAATCATCTACATATTTAGTCATCATTCTCGGTTTTATATTCAATCTCCCTATAGAGCTGTCCAATAACTTCTCCATTACAATGTCAGCTATAATAGGGGAAGCTGGAGATCCCATTGGTAGTCCATTTATTTGCGTATATATCTTCCCATTATACTGAAAATACCTATTATCCTCTATACAAAATTTCAAAATACGTAAAAATAAACTTTTTTCCATCATTGTGTGTTGTGTTATAATTCCCCACTTATCCTCTATGGTGCTCATTGCTAGTTCAACTGGTATACTAGGAAATAGGCATTTAATTAGAAAAAAAAAAAAAAAAAAAAAAAAATTAGCACGTTGAATGTATAAGTTTTATTTGTTAGACTATTTTTTACATTGCTTTTTATAACAAAAAAAAAAAAAAAAAAAAAAAAAAAAAAAAAAAAAAAAAAAAAAATGTTAATGTTAATGTTAATGGTATTCTGTGAGCAACATGTGCCATGTTGATTTGCTTAAGTCTAAGACACGACATGTTCTAATCTTTAACAAGGCATGTGTTGGTTGCAGAATAAGTTTAATTTAAATTATGTTATATTTTGATTTTTGAATTCATTAATATTGTTAAGAATTTTTCTTTGTGTATGAACTAAATATTTTTCTTAGTGTATGAATTTTTTATGTATAGAAAATTTTTTGACAATAATTTTTCAATTTAAATTTATAACATTTAATTTCTCCTGACGATGATAACAAATTGTTATCGAAATATTGAGAAATAAAAGATTTTAAATTGTAAATTTTTTATAAAAACAAAAACAAAGATCTGAAGCTGCAAAAATTAAATTTATCGAATAATATTGAGATAAAATTTTTAAGTTTTGTTTACAAAATCAAAAATATTTGAAAACATATTGAAAACAATTTTAATATACACCTAAGTCTGTTTTTACACGGTAGATTGGTTCCAGAAGAAGCCGTGTAAAAAAAAACCGTGTAAAAAAAGACATTGATCTTATACAAAAATGGGTGATTTGTTCCTAATCTCTAAAACCTATTAAAATTAGTGAAAAACAAGAATTTTTAAGAACAAGTATTCATGTTTATTTTATTAAATCAAATATATAATGCTTATTTTCACAAGCATAGTAATTAATGATAAAAAAGATATGCACTCTAATCTTAAAAGTAATATAAATTAAATGTATGGCAAGTTCAGGAACTAAAAAACTATGTTGTGAACGAAAAGAATAGGTTATTCAATTTTTAAGGTAAAAAATTTTTAAGGTTAAAATTAAATTTAATGGAAAATCAAATTTGCCTGCAAAAAATTTCTTTACCAAACACGTCTTATTGCATTGACAGTTCACAAAATATTAGCACGTTTCAATTGCTCTGACCAGTAAATTTTATTGTGTGCACATAAAGGGAATTCCCCTAAATTAGTGCTATTCACATTTGCTTTGACCAGTAAAAATTGTTTGTACGCGCTAAAGGGGAATTCACTTAAATCTTTAAGCTAGTGTTCGCAAACTATCGATACTATCGATGGTTTCAGACTTTTTTCATTCATAAATACTTTTTTGTGATATGAACATACTTCGCAAAAATTAAATTTGACAAAAAAAATTTAAGTACATAAAATTTCAAATCGTGCTAAATGGAATAAAATCGTGTAAAAAAATTAAAAATACTCAATTTTCAAACCGTGTTATATCAAAACCGTGTACAAAAAGACCGTGTAAAAACAGACTTAGGGTACATAAAAACATTCAACATACATTGTAACAAAAAGTTGAAGTACATAAAAAGATTATTATTATAATGTTTTATACATACTTATAGATATCTTAATTAGCTAATTTATTACCCTATTCTTATTAATTAAATGCCTATAGTTCTGAGCTAAACTTTCTGTATCTTTTCTAAAATTAATTCTATTAGCTATTGGTACATCAATAATCTGCAGCATCTCCAACATATATTGTTTTCTATAACTATTTTCTGTATTTAATATAGAAACTTTATTAAAATCGGGACTGTGATTTAAATCACGACAATGTATCGACAAAGCTGTCTTCTGTGTGAAATATTTCTATATTTCTGATCAGACTTATGTCCTGCTAATCTAGTCTTCAATTTATTCTTTGTTGTTCCTATATAAACCTTATCATATCGTTTGTTATCATTACCGCCGCAAGGTATTTTGTATACTAAATTTGACTTGTCTAATTTATTCAATCTATACTTTGTTTTACTAAATAATCCACCCACTGTTTTATAAATCCTATGTGCTATTTTATACTTTCTTTTATCAAATATACTAGTCCTTTGTAACTTTTCAGACAATCCAGGTACATAAGCTAACGATTTATATACTTTTGCTTCCATACTAACATCTAATCTATTACTACTATCATACATACTATTTAGAAATCTTTATTTCTACATAGTATGTATACTATCTGAAAACAAAATAGACGAATAATTTGATTGCAAATATAAATTTGATTTGTTTTATTAATAAGTCTGTAGAGGTACAACCATAGATGGCAGATAAATTTGGTTTAAAATCGTCAAATTCGATGGAAAATCGTCAATATGATTATTGCAAATCGTCAAAAATTCGTCAGCTAGTAAAATTAATTATTTTTGAATAAAAGATTTATTTATTCATTTATTCATTTATTATGAATAAATGAATAAATTAACTTTAAAAAGGAAGTATACATGTTGTTGTTTGAAAGATAACAGACAGAAAAAATGTGATCTACAAAAATCGTCAAAAACAAACGTTAAATTGTCAAATCGTCTAATTGCTAGGTCGACTTCCTGAACGCAAGTTGCAATGCATAATTTTAAAAAATGCATATATAATGCTAAAAATGTCTTAAGTACAACCTTGCGTTGCAGGGAATTTTTTTTAATTTTATCGGCATTTAGGAACGCCGCTATGCAACTCATACATAAAACACATGTTAAAAAATTGAATAATTTTTTTTTTTTTGAAAAATGGAGGTAACACAAAATTATTTATTCATTTTGTTGACATGTTGCGCGATTCTGACAGCTGATACGCATTAAAATGAGTTGCCAAACGATTAGGAACATTGAATGTTGCCAGAAAGTTTGCGAAGTGTACGCATTGTAAATATGCATTGCAACTTGCATTTAGGAAGTCGGCGCAATTTTCAGCACCCAAAATCGTCAATATGACGATAATCGTCAAATATGGCAACTATGCGTACAACTGTATTTTAAAAAGTTTTTACATCTCAGTTTTTGAGTTCGTAGTAAACTTACTGCTACTTCCACTATTTCGAATAAAAATTTTCATTCGCATAAAAACATTTGAAACAAAAGCAAAATTTGAAAATTAGTTTTTGTTTTAAATGTATTTATGCGAATGAAAATATTTATTCGAAATAGAGAAAGTGGCAGTTATTATCATTATAAACTGATGTTATTAATTATATTTAAATAATTTTTCTAAATGTAATCATTCAAATACATTTACTTTTGAAGAACTATTATTTAGAACGTGACCCTTTTTTTTCTTGAAAGTACTCTTTTTGTGACACCTTTTCTTTCAAAATACCGTTTTTGTACCACTTTTTGAAATTTTTTTGAAGGCAACGCTGGTGATAGAAATTTTAAAACAGAAAGAAGTTTTCATGTATATGTGTATGTAAATGCGAATTTCCATGCACAATTGTTAACAACACAAGGCTTCATGAGCGCTCAAACAACTCGTCCGTCTAACCATCACTTCTGGTTCCGTACATTACAGGAATCTGTTGCAAGACCCTGAAAACAGGTTCTGTGTCATAGTTATCTGGGAAACTAGTTCCCCATCCTGCGCTTTTAGGGTTAACCCACAGCCGGAGCATTTCATCTCAACAATGATCAGCTCCGGGATGGTCTGCAAGCAGAGTCTCCCTTGGTGTCCCGTTCTACCACTTAAATGAGAGTTTCAGAAGTCCAACACAAGTCATGCTTCTTTCTAGAGTTTTATAACCTATTCCTCGTGGGGGTGTCACATGAGGCAACAACAGGGCATGAACTAATTTGTATTTGTAAATACATATTTGCTGAAAAACTGCACTGTTTGATATCATAATTAATATGTGAATCAAATTTCAGTTTACTGTCCAAAACCTTGATTAGAGGGATAAAGTTAATACAAAATTTATATTTAAGACAACAGAAAAACCGTGGAAGAACCAAAGAACATAGCTTTGCCTTTGAGCCTGTTAGTAGAGAATTTATAGTAAGTCCTACATAACATTCACAAACAGATTATAGAGAGAAATTTATGGTATTTTAAAGAATATGGCCAAAGTCGCTATCACGACACGCTACACATGTTAGAATTGATATACAAAGGAAGATGTGTAAAATAAATAACAGTAGCAAAAGAATTTGAAATATTTGTCGACAAACATGAGTAAACGTATTTGACTTAAATGTTTCGCCAATCTAGTCGTACCTTAGGACTTTGCTGAAAATTTTAATTAACATCTACTTGATCTTTGTTTCATGTAAATGTATTATAGTATTAAATAAAAAATCTAGAATTGTGAAAAATTTCGTAATTATTAAATAATTATTTTCATTACAGCATCTTTTTATGTTTTTTCAGGCTAAAAATTCGGCCTGTTGGGCTTCCGAACTTTCAGTAAATCCTATGTCGTTTTGAGTGAAATTTATGCCTGCTCTCATTTGCACGGATAAAAAGATACGCGCCTATTATGTGTACAATAATTAATTAGATGTAATTGTTTATAAAAATGGAAAGAAACCAAAATGAGGTGAATCAGTCACAAAATCCATCAACAACAACACATCATACTAGTGAACAACTTCAACAGCAGCATCATCATGAACTGAATGAATTAGAGCTTGAGGTTCAGCAACACCTTAATGAGGAAGTTGAAGCAGCAAATTATGAAACTGTTTATGTTATAGAAGTAATATGTTTGTTATTATGTATGTTTTGAATATGTGTTTATGGTAACTTTTTTTTTTATTTACATAAATTAAATATAAGGACGTTGGCTCAGATGTGTCTGCGAGTCGTGCACATTTTGTGCCTCTTACTGCCGAGTACACTACAGATACTTCAAATGCCAGTACATCCCAAGCAACAGTTACAACATCTACCGAAGCTCAGCCACAACAGTTGGGTCGCCATTTTTATCCAAGGCATCACTACCATCATCACCACCATCACCATCAGCACCAACATCAACCCTACCAACGCCAATTTGCTTGCAGTTCTTCACCTTCGGCATTTGTTGCGGAATATGATACTGGTAGTGGAGACTATCAACGACATCAACGTCCTTATAACGGTCACATATTCCACCAGCAAACGTCTTTAGCATGTAGACCACGTTATCAGGGAATAATGCAACATCATCAGCAACCTCAAGTACCACAACCGCAAACGCATCCTCATCTTCATCAGCGAGAAACAATTGCAAGACCGTCGCCAGCAGTTGTTCGTTTAACTGAGCGCTTATTTAATCGTCCTTTGTCGGTGGAATTAAGCCAAAACCATCATACCCATCATGCTCCGCACCAACATCCTCTTCATCACCCCCAACCCCATCCTCATCTTCAACATCATCATCACCATCATCATCAATATAATAACGAAGACTACGCTAGTTTTTATATGGTTCCTCTTAACCAGGGCACACAATCGTGCAGTTGCAGTTCCACTAGTAATACTCCACCTAGATCTTGCGATTCGTGTACTTGTTCAACAATGGCAAATGGTACTGCAAACAGCGACCAACTACAACAACAGACTGAAAGATCTTCTATGGGAGCAGATATTCATCCCACCTCCAGCACAAACATCATCTTCAATAACCAAGACAACACTACCACCAACGAAAGAGAAGTGGCGGAAACAAGAATGCATTACGATGAAGTTGCTTCTACAGCCTTCTCCTCCAATATGAATGAAGATTCGAATAACTTACACCACCGTGACGAAGATGAAGTGGCTTCAACCACTTCTAATTCTTTAAATACTTTACCCACTGAAGAACTTGAATCTTGTAGAGGTTCACCATTTTCTTTAGTTATGCCAGCACCACCAAATAATCATGATGAAGTATCTTCAGCTTCAGAAGCTGAACATGTACAATTTGCTCATACACGCACTACTAACACCACCACAACAACTTCAGCGGCTGCACTTAAGAAGCACAAGTCAACAACGACAAATGTCGTTGGATCATCGCCCACATCGACATCATCATCATCACAGGTTTTGTCTAATCATTCGGGTAATGGTAGTGGCAATAGCTGCAGTGGCAGCAGTGATGTTGCTAGTGGTAGTAGTGCAGAAGCTGTTGCAGGTTCGTCTTCTTCATCTAACTCAAGAAAATCTTATGCTGCAGACTTGGTGGAATCTACTAACCCCAGCAATTCGTTTAGACGGCTAAGCGATGATCAACCATCAACTTCGCATCGTGTACGCTTAAGAGATTCTGAATACAATGGAAACTACTGGCAAAATTATGATGAAGAAACTTATGAACAACCTCCGGTAGCCTGGAACTTACACAAACCTTCGACTTCAAACCAAAATTTAGATAATGCTCACTCCGGTCAGCATAATAGGGGAGAGAGTTCATCAAATTCATCCTCATCAAGTCGTTTTCATTTACGCTACACTCGTACAGATGACAGAAACAGAGAAACCGATGAAGAAGTTGAACTAAGAAGATCTTCAAAAATCCAGCGTTTAAATTCAAATCGCTCAGGAGAAGTACACAATAATAATGAAAGTCTTATTGGCCCAAGTCCTGCAATAAGACTCTCAATTCAACCGGATCATCAAACAAACAATAATTCAAATGGATCTTATGTTATTACATATGCAGGGCATCAACCGCCTCCACCACCTCCGCCACCGCTGCCGCATCGTAGAAGGAGGTTAGAGACAATTACATCATCTGATCAAGCTCAAAATTTTGTTGTATCCGATCACTCTCAAGACCAACAAATACAAAGCTTAAGCGAAATTAACATACAGCCGTCGACATCCAGAGGTAGAGTAAGTGGTGAAGGAGTCTTAGCAAATAATAAAACAAAATCTACTGATACAATTTCGAAACCTCCAGCTGTACTAACAGCACCTGATTTACAATTAGATTGGTTGTCAGATGCTACCACTACGACAACAGATGGAGAAGATGACGAAGTAGTATTCGTGCATTCCAGTCGAGAACCCATTCTCTCCATAGACCTGACGGCAGATGATGAAACGCCTTTAGCGTTGGAAATGTCTTCAACAGCTGAACAGGCTTCTTCGTCTACCACACATAATCATCATCATCTCAATCAAAATACAATAACACCAGCACAGCCAAATGAACACCAATTATCGGTAACAAATCCCCGTCTAACTCCTACGCACGCATCCGACGATTGGTATACCATGGATCAGTTATTTATACCACCCGCAGTAGTTTTATCACCCAGCAATGATTCGTATAATCTGATTCAGGGACCTTCATCTTCATCGCTAGCTGCTAATGAACCTCAACGAGCTCATCAGTCTACTGCTGGCTATTCAGTATTACCATTTATTCCAGCGGAACCCACCTTAAATTCACGTCTGTGGCAAGATCCGTGTGTTGATTGCTACATGCCAGATCAAAGTGGCGAAGCAACAGAAAGAGCTATTAGTAGCAGGCAGCAAAATAGTAGTTTGTCAATAAGTTCTTCGACAGAGCAACAACAATCCACTGCAAATTTGACTATGGCACCGCATTGTCATAGTACTACAACGAATTCAGGTTTAGCACGCTTGCGTTCTGTGTGGCGCTCTTATTTAACAGATATACCACCTTCTTCGGCAACCTTACCAACACCGATGGTACCGGCCGCTACATTACCGTCGATACCAAGCTCACCACCACCTATATTTATAGTAAATCCTTTTGCAGTCACAGAACACAATGCAACGCATTACGGTAATACATCTAGCATACCACCTGTTCCATCTCTCGGCTTAGTAGGAGTGATTAATCCGAATCCGAATGCCCCTCCACCTACTCCCGTTTATTTGCAGCCTTCTATACAAGATGCGCAAAATCCAAGACAAATGAATCCTCCTCCAACTCATTTGTCTATGTCGCCTGGATCAACAACTCCAAATGTCAATCAATATCATGCTCATCCCATGTATCACCATTCACATGCTCACACTACTACACGCCCACATGAAAATCACATAATTACTCATAATCATCATGGTCACGGTCATACTCACTCCATACCACATACCCACAGTCTACCACATACACACACTCATACATTCCGTACCGCTTCAAATGGTATTGGCCCACCACCACCCTACTTGGTCCATCAGAATCTTTGGTTGCGGCAACATAATGTTCAAGAAATACACAGACGTCACATGACCCCAACTCCAATTGATTTATCGTCAAATCCGTTGAATTTGACCAGTAGCTTTCGCACCAGATTTCAACAGTTACCCAATGTGTGTTCTTGTGTTCATGGTCGTAATGGTCCAGTGTCAAGTTTGGACCCTGTGAGTTGCCCAAAAAAAATTTTTTCTAAAAAAAAAAAAGAAAATTAATCCATTTTATTTTAATGATAGGCTTATTATCCCTATGATTCTCGCCCTCAGCCCCAAAATCGCAGATGTCCGGTGTTGCGTAGACCCTCTGTACACCATCATATGTTCCATCATTATTCGCCAGTACATGTAGAAATTGATTTATCTACACCTCGCATTGTTATTGGCTCATCTATACGCCCTCCGAGGGGAGCAACTTTGGTAAAACTGAATGTCTTTCTTTGTAAATTTAAATAAATTTCTGAAAACTCTTAATGTTTCTTTGTTTTAGGAAATAATTGAACGCAATACTTTGCCACATAAATACCGTCGTGTAAGACGTCCCAGCGAAACAGATGAAGATGCAGAAAAATGTGCAATATGTTTATCACTTTTTGAAATCGAGAATGATGTGCGGTGAGTAACAAAATATATATTTGCTATAATTTTTAATATCAAAATTAAATTTTCATATTTTTCGTACGCAAAGTAATCACAATATAAGTGTCTCTTCAGTTTCTATTATATAATTTATATGAGAACTTTAGCAATCGAATATTCATTAGAAAAATTCCTTATCACCCGAAAAATAGCATATACTTGCATTCTTTCAAATTACTAAGACAACTACAATTGTGTACTGTTGATTCAATTAGATCATTCCGAATAACGCAGTGTGATATAGCACAGATCTCAAATTCAGAAAGAATGGAAATTACATAATACTCGTACATCAACTTGTCGCACAAAGATTAAAATGCAAGAACGGTTATCTTTACAACTATCTAAACAACTAGTTGTCTCCTAGCTAAGGGTTTGATTATAATTTTTCTTATTGATCACAGGAAATTTGTTTTGTAAAAACTCCTTCATAAGAAAAGCTTAAAGGAAAAACTTGAACTAAAACCCGATGTACAAATGTACAAAAACCAAAAATTTAATTTAAAAATCAAAAATATTTTGTGTGTGATTTCAAATCACTTTCACAAAAAGTGTTTAGCAGAACTGCCCTGTATATAAACATTTCATATATAAATGCAAGTTAGTTTATATACATACGAGGTCTGAGTAAAAAATAACCATTATTATAAATTTTTTCTTCTCCCCTTCAACGTAATCCCCCTCAGATATAATTCACTTACGCCAGCGTTTTTTTCAATCCTCGAAAATCTTCTGAAACGCGCATTTCGGTATCGCCAACAGCTCCTGTTTCGATTTTTCTTTTATCTCCTCAATCGTAGCAAAACGCTTTCCTTTCAACGGTGTCTTCAGTTTTGGGAAGAGGAAAAAGTCAGCGGCGGCCCAGTTCGGTGAACACGGTGGTGGAGGTATGATAACGGTTTTGTTTTTGGACAAAAATTCATGCACAAGCATCGATGTGTGAGCTGGTGCGTTCTCATACTGCAAAATCCATGATTGCTTTTTCCACATTTGTGTGTGTGTGCTTAGCGCAAACGGCGCATAACTTCAAGATAGGATTCTTTATTGACCGTACGACTTTGTGGCAAGAATTCATGATGCACCACGCCATTGCAGTCGTAGAAAATAGTGAGCAAAACCTTCACATTTGACCGAACTTGACGTGATTTTTTCGGTCTTGGCTCTTCTGGACGCTTTCATTGGGATGATTCGTCGCCATTTATGACCTCTTTGAGGAATTCTGGATCGTTGTTGATGATGTTCAACAGCTTCTGAGCGATATCCATGCGGTGTTGTTTTTGCTTAAAAGTTAGCAATTTTGGAACAATCTTCGCTGCCGCATGTTTAATGCCTAAAACATCCGTAAAAATTGCTTGGCAGGAGCCGAACGATATGCCAACATCATCAGCAACCTCTCTGATAGTGATTCGACGATTATCCGAAATCACTTTCTTCACTGCTTCAATGTGTTCATCGGGCGACCAGGACGAGCATCGTCATTGACATCTTTTCGGTCTTCTTTAAACTTGTTATACCACAATTGAACTTGAGTTCTGCTCATAGTAGACTCGCCAAACGCCACAGTCAACATTTCAAATATCTTTGCGCACAAGACAGCTTTAATAGGTAGTGGCAGAATTACAATAAATACAACACCAACAAACATCAACATGTATTTTGTTGGTAGAAATTACGAATAGTTGTCAACATTTTGACTGCCACTATCTATATAAAGCTGCCTTGCTTGCGCATTTAATTTCACTTTTTACACAAAACTTAATAAAGTTTCTTTGATCCATTTTTTCGAATAGTAAAAAATCGAAGAGCACACCAAAATACGACTAACCTTTTTATCTGTTAAAAACAAACTGAAAATCCAAAATGGACAGACATGTGTACCAACATAACAGAAAAAAATGCGAATATCATAGTCCAATTTTAGCCCAGCTTAAAATTAGGCTACGGGAATGCGTACCTCAGTTAAGGAATTTGCTTGAGATCCAAAGAATGGCTTCCCTTGAATATTATCTGGATTATCGAAAGAAGTTTTTTTGCTCGACATTTCTACGGGCACAACTTCACGTTCAACTTCTTTTGTTGAGTGGATTGCTACAGAGTCAAAATGATTAAATGTAGCGTTTGATACTTGTTCTGCAGCAGAAAGAAACAATGTGTTGAGAAGCCAGTCATAGAAAAATGCATGAATATAAAGTCTAAACTTTATAATCAAATCACTTCCTATTAATCTATATTATTTCACAATCTAATATGGTAATTACTGGCTCTTCATACTGAATAAATTTATGGAATAAAATACACGTCAAACTAATTTCGAAAATTCGAAATTAAAAACACTTCATATTATAATGGAAACTGTTCGACATGTTTTCCTCAAAAGAGTCTAAACACAAGACGGCAATACTTGTCATTGTTAGTTTATTAATTTTTATAAAATTTTCTAGTAATCTGAGGTTTTTAGTATTACTATCAATACATAAAACAATTTTCTTTTATTTGATTGCTTATCAGATAAATCAAATTGGTTGTCCTTTATATCATTATAATTTCCTTTATATTCATAGTTCCTTTCTAAGTAATCAATCAATGCAAAGACATAGAGACTATTAAATAATAAAAAAAAAGATATTGGAGAAGAAAGCGATTCAGAAACAAAAAATATTGAAGAAAATGCTATCAACATCAATAGTCAGGTGACAGAAATCTTAAAATGCGTTACATGCTTGGCAGAGCTAAGAAATGCAGATATTTTACAATTTGTTCCCCATGGTTTTCAAAATTTGGACACTAAATCTAAGAAATGTAATTCAACTTTGCCTTTACTATAGAAACATTTTTGAACGTGATATACTCCTAAATATATCTCAATAAGCGATTATTTATTTTGATAATAAAGTACTTTTTACTTCTGTGAAAACTCATATCTGTAAAAAAAACTCAAATTTTGGTTTAATTTTTCAAGGTAATATTAATTCGTAGATTTAAAGAGAATATAAAAAAATTGTGTATTGAAATGATTACTTCTTTAATCAAAAAGAGTGAAAGTGTTAATTTCTTTTAGGCAATATAAGCAAGAGTTATGCGTCAAAGTTTTGCTAACGAAAATGTGGGCCAATTCAGTAATGGGAACGGCTTTTATCAGTTCACATTATCACTGAAATATACGGCTATCTTCATATATAAACTCTTTTTCTAATTATGGATCTTATGACATTTTTAAGAATGACATAATGTCCATTTGCAAACTGTCACTATGCCCACGGCCACTATGACATTTTCAAAAGTGTCTTAACGTCCATGGACCTTATGACACTTTTAGGTGTGTCATAACGTCCATAGACATTATGACACTGGACCTTATGACATGCCACCTTTTTTTATTATTCAAAATAATTGTAGTTATTGAATAAACTCAACTTTTTATTTCTCTTGCAGACGCTTGCCTTGCATGCATTTATTCCATACCGATTGTGTTGACCAGTGGTTGGTCACCAACAAGCATTGCCCCATCTGCCGAGTTGATATCGAGACCCACTTGAATAAAGACGCTTTGATAGCAACATCGAGTGGCAACGCTGAAAATGGTCTAAATAGTAACGGCTGGTGGCAACCTACAGCAGATTGTTGAGCGAGGTTTTAATATATCTAGTTTGAAAAAAAAAAGGTTATAAAAATTTAAACTATTAGTGTTCCTTGACAGAAAACAACCAACAAAGTTATAAGCATAATTAATAATTATTTTAAGTATTTATACATAAATACATAATATATACGTACATGCATGCATACATATATTTATGAAAAAAAAAAATTAAGAAAAGTTTTTGTATTTTTAGATTTTGGTCAAAGAATTTAAAAGGCTCTATGAAAAATGAGCCAAAAAAAAAATCGAAAACGACAAATCGCCCAAAAATACAAGTCTCGGTGATTTCGACAATTTTTCATAGAGCCAATGAAAGCGAACAAAATAAATCTTTATGTTCTCCATTGAGGTATTGAATTTCGAAAAATCTTTGTTTTAAAGGAATTTTCAATTATAAGTGTTTTCATCTTTTCTTGTTTAACCATTTTGGTTATTAAGAATTCTTTGTTAAGAAAATTTTTGTGTAAATTTTTATTTATATTCTTGTTAAAATGTTTTATGATTTTGTCGAAATTTATATTTTCGCCTGTTGTGCTTGCCAAGTGAAATAACACATTTGAAAATGTTGTTGCATAAAAAAGAGTAGAAATAGAAATCGCATAAAACAGCAACTTCATGGCAAATGTTTTACTTCATTCGGAATTCCAAGTGAAATGTGTTTCTCTATATATTTTTATAATTTTGAATTAAATTCTTTTTTGTTTTAAATTTTTTCATTGTTGGTTTTCCTTCCCCCTTATGATTGCATGTTTAATAATTATACAATATTTATTTCTCCAAGTTATTTGTGCCATATGTATATACATATAATTATTTAAATAAGTTTTAGTCTCTCTGCAACTTATAATTTGTAATTATTTTTATTATAATTTGTAATTATTATCACTTATCTTTAAAGTATACTTACCATTTGAAAATAAAATACGGTAAAGTTTATTAAAATAATAAAAACTAAAAAAAAATTAAGTGGCTGAAAAACTAATAGGATTTTGGCAAGCAAAAAGGATTGGAAATATTTCTTGTGAATAGAAAAAAATTGTTTGTATTTTTAAGCATCAAGAGCCTTGATTGAAGACTTTCATTAAAATTATGTTAAAACTTTCAGAAACGTTCAAAAATTTTCAATAACGCAAAAAAACAAAAAAAAAAAATCTTTTTAAGTGATTTCACGTAAGCAATGCGTTTTGAATAAAAGAATTTTTACTTCTTTTTTACCGTGTATGACATTTTAAAACAAAGAAATATAAAATAATAAAACAAAAATTGAGTTAAAAACCAAACAAAAAACCCTTTTATTTGTTAGATTGGTAGTTTTTCACACACTGTCTTTGAACAATCACCCCTGCCGTGAATAAGCATGGAAATATATGTTGCCATAAAATTTTCAACTCCCAGTGCCTCGTTTCTGTATTACTCGCATCGATAAATTTCTCAGAAGAAACAACGGAATTGACAGAGAAACTATGCGAATAGAAACAAAAAATGGAGTTTCTCACACAAATGTTTCTGTATCTTTGAGAAGCGAGAAATATCTGTCAAAATAGCTTTTTTGACATAATTCATTGGAAGCTTGTGAGTAAACCTGTTTCTGTATTAAAATTCTGTGAGAAGTTTCTCGCTAGAGGTGTCAAAACTTTTTCACAAATAAAATAGTTGCGGAAGTTATAAATGTAAAAAATATATAATTGACATAATGACTGCAAAAAGTGTAGAAAAGGTAAAGTTTTTAAATATTTATACACATATTGTCGTATTCATAAAAAATAATTTGCAATTAGTAAAAGTTTACTTGACATACATATTTTTACACAAAATTTGTCAATTAAACCTTTGTTATGTGTAAATTATTTATTATAAATACGGCAGATATTGAATGTACTTCATTATTCAAGTCTTCTTTTTATTTTAGAAAATTGAAAGAATTTCCACGGAGATATAATATAATAAATATATAAAAATTATGAATTAACTTTTTTTGGTTTTTTCTTTATTTCTTTAGGGCCATATCCAAAAAAAATTCTTACTTGAGTTAGTATACGTTAGTTACCAAACACATTAACACTACCATACATTTGTTAAAAAAGTTTATGCAAGAATAGTACGTTAACTTTTAAATGTAGTAAGGAATTTAATTGTTTTGTTCTGGCAATACCGTTATGTTCAGTTGTAATTTTATTAATAGTGATGTATGAAAACTAATATTCGAAAATTGAAAAACGAATTATAAAAATAAAAAATTATTATTATTACTTAAAATAACACATTTTTGACAAACATTTCCTGGATTTACCTTTTTAATAAATAATGAGTGTATAATATGTAGTATATAAATCGAATTGAGAAAAATTAATAGGAATACTTATACCAATAAAAATTATAAATAGCTTGTTTTCTATGTTTCCCAGCTATCTATATGTCGACATTTCATAGGAACTACCCTAATCATCAGTAGACTTTGGAAATTTTTGAAAGATATTCTCCAACATTCAATTTTATATCCCAACAATATAAATAAATTGTTGAGAATTTAAAAGAAAAATGCTCTAATAATACCTGTCAAAACACAAAAAACAAGCCTTTTCATTTATTCACCTCTCTAACATTTCTTTACACCTTTCAAACAAATGAACAACCGTTGGTTGCTTGTTTTTTGTGTTTTGACAGGTATTATTAGAGCATTTTTCTTTTAAATTCTCAACAATTTATTTATATTGCTGGGATATAAAGTTGAATGTTTGAGAATATCTTTCAAAAATTTCTAAAGTCTACTGATGATTAGGGTAGTTCCTATGAAATGTCGACATATAGATAGCTGGGAAACATAGAAAACAAGCTATTTATAATTTTTATTGGTATAAATGGTAGAAGCTAAAAATAGCGAATAAAAAAACTTAATTGTAGGAATACTTATACTTAAAATATTTTTATTATTCGAATAATGTTTTTCATTGTATTCGTTTGATTGAAAGTGCATCACTAACATATTTCTTATTTATGTTTCCCTTTCAAAACTTATATTTTCAATTCATATAATATGTAACGCTCAAATTTATTTATTTAACAATCATAATACATCGTTTTTGTTAATATTTTCCATAAAATTGTGAATTAAAAGACAAATAAAAATCAAGAATTCAAATGTCATTTTAACGTACAGTTAAAGTGGCCCAGTTCAACTTTAAACGTATGGTAAGCTAATAGTAGTTTTTGGATACCACGTAATGAAATTTTTCTTAACAATTGCTTACCAAGCTTTGTTAAGTTTTTTTGCATACAGCCGTTAATATTTATGTACATACATACAGTATGAAAAATTAAAAATTTAATGGCAAAATCTTAATTTTAGCCTGTCTCGAATGCGAGAAGCTTCCCTCATCGGTTCAGAAACTAAAAAAGGGTCGGTTGCAGCCCTTAATCTCTGGCTGTAAATGCGCAACATGTTTCGCCGGTCATATTGGTCAGCAACCATTACCACAAAACTATACCTTATTGAAAGTTTTTATGAAATTTATTTATGATTTGAATGCGTTTTTATTTATGTACACGTGTTATTGATTGACACAATTTTATTTTATTTATAACACTAAATTCAATTGTTTTATTCACTGCTAAACTTAAATTTTCTTTTTGTTTGATAAATTTTTCCTATATTCGTCTTCTTATTTGTTTACTTTTTGCATTTTGACAGCTGCTTAATGGAAGTATTCCAATAAAGACGTAACTAGTATTGCCTCTTTTCGATTTAATATACAGAAACGCTGTTTTTCCCGATAGTTTTATGTTTCGTAGTTTTCGATGCGAGAAACTTTTCACTAATCTTACAGAAACGAGGCACTGCTGGAAGGGAAAGGAAATTGCTATCGCGGTCAAGCAACTCGTATTTTTATTCGTTGATTTTAGCCATTGTTAAAACACTCTTGTGCGCTGGTGCGTTGATGAAAAATTATTTTTTTGTGTGGTAAGCCCGGACGTTTTTCTCGAATTTGTACATTTACAAAAGGTTGCAATAGTACTCTGAATTTATTGTTTTAGCCTTTTGCAGATAGGCAATCAATAAAATACCTTAGAAGTCCCAAAAAAAACCGTTGCCATAAACTTACCAGCCGATTGAATTGTTTTTGCCTTCTTTGGGGCACTTCCTCAAGCTTCAGTCCATTGTTTGGGTTGTTCTTTTGTCTCTGGAGTATAGTGGTGGATCCATGTCTCATCAAAAGTTATTAAACGACGCTTAAAATCCATTTTATTTCGCTTAAAACGATCCAAACAAGCTTGAGAAATGTTCATTCTTATGCGTTTTTGGTCGACTGTTAACAAATGCGGCACCCATCTTTTTGAAAGCTTTTTGATCTGCAGTTCTTCATGCAAAATTAAATGGATTCGACCATTTGAGATGCTCATGATATTAGCTATTTTACGCACTTTTATCATGCACTTTGGCTACAATTTCTGTTGTTATTGCTATTTTTGGACGTCCACTACGTGGTTCATCTTCAATGCTTGTACGACCACGTTTAAATTCCGCAACCTAATCTTTTACTGTTGCATATGAAGGAGCACTTTAACCTAACACATTCACCATATCATTATGAATTTCTTGTCCCGATAAACCTTTTTTACGTAAATACTTAATGAAACCAGGCATTTCTAATTTTTCCATTGTAAAAAAATCGTGGATGCGTTTTCTATATGAAGGAGTTACCAGATCGAAACGAAATTTAACATGTGTTCATAGTAGAGATGGAAGTTTCCAAAACACTTAACTTTTTTCTGTTTATACCGCGCTTTTTGTGCTAAGCAAAGAATTTTCTGAACCGTCCTCATACACTATCGAGAATAGCAGCAATATTTTCTGGAGCACTGGTGCTTTCACATCTACTACAAACCTGGTTTGCTCAAATTTTTGCACGATTTTTCCGATTGTACGCACATTTGAACGATTAAATTGACCGAAAAATATTACGTTTTATTTTTTAATTAAGTGCATGATATGCTTTTTGATATCATAATAAGCCAGAATAACTTTAATGCGTTGCTCGAATGTGTATCTTTCCGTGGTTCAAATTTGGTTAGTCTGAAATTAAGAAATGTCAAATGAAATGCAGGAAAAAACTTAACTTTTAGGTGTGATTTACATTCAAACAACATCGGGACTTAAAATTTCTATTACCAAAACTTTTTCATAACGATGCTTTGGCCTAATTTTCGAAAGTTCGTGATAGACTAGAGAAAATATGCGCTAATGTATTATGAACTCTCGAAGATTTTGAGAAACGTAATAAACCTATTGCAAATATTTTCCAAAAGTCTGCTGTAAAAGAAAAGAATTAAAAGTTTTGTTTATTAAATTAAAGAAAAGCTTTATTGCTAAGGAATTGGAAAAATATATATATTTTATGTTTAATATTTAATTATTTGATCTTGTTTTGGTAAATATTTCTTATTTTTGCAGCAAAAGATCGTTTTATGTTATGTAAAAAATTTAACAATATTTATTTTCAATATTTCGATAACAATTTGTTATCATCGTCAGGAAAATTAATATGTTATAACATATTAATTTTATGTTATAACATATTAATTTTCCTGACGATGATAACAAATTGTTATCGAAATATTGAAAATAAATATTGTTAAATTTTTTACATAACATAAAACGATCTTTTGCTGCAAAAATAAGAAATATTTACCAAAACAAGATCAAATAATTAAATATTAAACATAAAATATATATATTTTATGTTTATATGTTTATATGTTATAACATATTAATTTTCCTGACGATGATAACAAATTGTTATCGAAATATTGAAAATAAATATTGTTAAATTTTTTACATAACATAAAACGATCTTTTGCTGCAAAAATAAGAAATATTTATATATTTTATGTTTATTACAGGTTTATTTTTTTGAAATTTGTCAAATAAGCCTGAAATATCTTTTTATTAATATGGCCCTAATAGGTGTGTTCCACGAGATCTCGACTATTGAGAGTAAAAAGCAAATTACTCTCTAAATGTGCAAATTTTACCCAAAACTGCTGGAAAGCAAAAAAAACACAATTGTACATCTTGCAATACTAGTGCTGCTTACTTTTTAGATTAATGTATATTTTAC
Source organism: Thecocarcelia acutangulata (assembly GCA_914767995.1). Classification (NCBI taxonomy): domain Eukaryota; kingdom Metazoa; phylum Arthropoda; class Insecta; order Diptera; family Tachinidae; genus Thecocarcelia; species Thecocarcelia acutangulata. The sequence continues at coordinate 27,507,534 of OU612094.1, read as the reverse complement.
TGATTTTAGACGCTTAAAACACATAGCATCTTATAAACAAAACAAATTCGGGCTAATTTGTGCAGGAATTTACTCTCTCATTTTCTCTCAAAATTGCACAAAAATTGTTACGCTTTTGGACTACTTTGGACTAGTTCGGACTGTTTCGTTATTCACGTGGAACACACCTAATATATATCTATGTAGGTATGTATTATAATATATGTGCCAACTTAAATACTACTTAGGTATTTATTTATAAAATTTTTATATTAATTAAAAAATTAGATAAAATTAAAAACTTAAATTTGGAACTTCTTTGGGAATTTTTCATTTGCATATGAAATTTTTTTTGCATGAATTTTCTTAAACCATGAAATAACAATGATCACCTTAAATACAATATCAACGATCAATCAATTTATACAATCATTTGTAGAAGAAAATTACAATTCCACAGTTTTTTCGCGCAGAGCTCTCAAATCGGGATATAAAGCTCCTGCAGCAACATATGAATGATCACCTCTGTAGTTGTGTTTGTACTCGTCGATGACAGCTATGCCGGTGTTCTTAACCATTTTCTTGGCAATACCTTTTGGCAGCATATAGTTGACATTTCGACTCACCACAAAAGCATTGCCCAATGTATCAAAAGTATCGGCAGCCACAAAACCGGCATGAGAGCCATATCTGGAACAGAAATAAATACAGTTAAGATTACTTTTTTTTTATTTTGGTTCAGTACTCAGGGGATGACTGACCCCTACATAAGCAGTGCATTGTATCCGAACTAGGAAAATAGGTTGTGAGGAGGAGAAGGAAAGAGGGAGTAGAATTTGTGAACATTTGACTTAAACCTTCTAACGTTATAACAAACAGGAAATACGTCTGCAGTCAATTTATTCCACAGGCGAAGCGTACGATTGAAAAACGAATTCTATCTGTAATGCGTAGTACAATTCTCCGGCCAATCGACCACAAATGAGTGATCTCTGGACGATGAACGCATGCTACGTAAAAATGTGCGAGTTTAAGGAACAAGATCCCTAATCTTGTCAGAGCAAATTTCATTGTAGTAACGATAGAACAGAGTAACACACCCTACACTAGAGTAGATGCTCCAGTGAGTCAATAGAGTTGGAAACCCTACTGTCACCGATAAGCTTCTTCGCTTTCTCCTGCTCACAGTCGAGTAACCCCAAAATAGACTTTGGGGCTCCGGCACATGAGAGTTGTATTCCACTTTCGGAATATAGGTGGTATAAATAGTAAGGAGTGTCCATCTAACACCGTTTCAAAAACGCGAGGCACTTGAATGCTTCTTTAGGGACATGAAGAATGTGTTCAGTCCAACGAACATCACACTGTGTCTTCATTACAAGAACATCAAGAGTGTCCGATTCCTCAACATTTATACCATCGTTTGTTTGTGTCTTAATCAACAACACTAGGTCTTACGAGTGTCAAAGACGAACCTGCTTTTAAGACCCCTTTCGGAGATTAATACAAGGTCACTACTGAGTGAGTCATTTATATTTTGCCTCTTGCACCGATCTCGGATGGGCTGGGCCTATAACTGAGAGTACGAATGGCAATCCTGCTGTCATGAGCGGACAAGGTTGGACGTTTGATATAGAAGGTCGTTCAGGAACATGAGAAATAGGGTAGGAGAAAGAACGAATGCACATATATATGTATATTTTTTCATTTCCCGTTTGGTCTTGCCTAAACCCTTTACATTTAATAAATTAATAGACAGAAACTTTTCGTTTCTCTTTTGTTGTTGTTGTTTGTTTAAGCGCAGATAAAAAATATGAAGCAACAACATAAAAAAAATGCAAAAAGTTTAAAAAGAAAAACATAGACTGTCTACAAATGTCTAGTACAGAGAGTCGTGTACTATATACTCTCCCACAGCAGCATCAATTTTCGTCTGTCTGCCTATCGTCTGTCCTAATGTAAAAGCAGACTTATTACATATGTAGGTATATACAGTGTTGACACTTAAGTGCGAAAGTTGAGGATGACTTTTTGCGTCCGGGGAAGTGGGGGAGGAGGGATTTTGGGAATTCACGAAGCCAATTTTGGGAATACCCAAAAAAATTCAAAGTCACTTCACTAACCGGTTTTTCATATTCGGTGCGCGTTTTGCCATGTGAAGTATAAACGGTCATTCCCTTTAATGTGAAAATTGCTATATTGTTTCAAATAAACATCTGCTAGAGTGTAACAGAAAGTATGCCGAAAACAGTTCCAACATGTTACTACGCATTACTTTTAATTAAAATAAGCATATTATATTGTATGATGTTGGTTTGCTTTATTACTGCTACCACGCTACAATTCACGAAGCCAATTTTGGGAAAAAATTCAAAATCACTTCGCTAACCGGTTTTTCATATTCGGTGCGCGTTTTGCCATGTGAACTATAAACGGTCATTCGCTTTAATGCGAACATTGCTACATTATTTCCAATCACGATACACACGATTAGTTTTCATTCTCACAACACTAAATCGAAAACAGTTCCAATCACTTATTTTAAGAAATCGCTATAAGAATCGGCAATGTTAGTTCACATTGTGGAATTCATTCAAAAAATATGCCCCTTATTACAGGAGGCGTCATCATAGTCACATCAAGGCGACGTAAAGAATTTGGCGTTTATTTACGTCAGAGAAAATATAATTGCTCCGGAAGAGGAGTGTACAATAGAGAGGTTCGAAAATATATTGTGTCAGTCATTCCCTGAGATTAAAGATAATGTAAAAACAATTCGAAAACTATTTATTTTAATATTTTGCCATGCCTGCCGCCCTTTTAGTATTTTATTGTGTCGCCATTTTTAGTCCGATCATAACATTTTATAAATCGGTGTTCGCGGATCTGTAAGGGTTACCTTACCGTCTTTAACGGCTTTTCACTACAACGCCAAATTCCAATGCTACTAGAATTTTCCGTGGTAGTTGAAAACTAATAAATACAGAAATGTAGATCAAAAAAAGTTGCGAATTTATAAAATGTTATGATCGGAAAGTGACGATACAGTGAAAAAATACTAAAAGGCTGGTATTTGTAGGCGTAAAAAAAAAATGAAAAAACTAATTTATTTTACATTATATTTAGTCCTACGGGGCAAATAATACGATTTTTTTTTTTTTTTGTATGGAAGGTGAATCGCTCTAGTGTACAATAAAGAGTTTTTTAATGTTGTCTTGATAGAGATGATCATGTGTGGCGGAAAAGCACTTTATTACTGGTGAAACACAACAAAGCCAATCCAAAGCCAAAATAAAAATCACAAAAATTCGTTGATTTCGTCATGCGTTCGAATCGTATTAAATTCGAATCATATAAAATACGAAACTTTTGCAATTTGAAAATTTGTTATACTGTGATCTTAAATGTTATGTGATTGTATTTAAAGATTCCGGAAGTAAGTGTTCATCTATAATTTACTCTTTATGAAATCCAAAAGGCAAACACACCAGAAATAATTTTTAAGTTTGATTATTATAAACATAAAGCTTACTTGTGTTCTATAATTTTAACGGAATTCTGACTTAAGTTGTTGCCCAGAATAGCGGCTGATTGCTCGAGTCCATCTACTATGGTGGTAAAGCCTTCCACTGCGCCAGCTGCCAACGTAAACACACCTTCCATTTTGTTATTTGCTTCATGCTCATTGTAGCCACAAGTCTTTTGCAGAAGGTTTGCCCCGTGATGTTGGAGATGGGGTGCTAAAAATCTACCTACAGCCATTGAGGCTGAACCCACTTTACCGGCCACCCAACCGGTAACACCAACTGCAGCCGTTGTTACGCCCTTAGCCACATCCACCGTGGTCTGTAGGCTTTTTGAAACGGCGGGTGGATTTTCTGGAGCTGGCTTGATTTTCGAAATTATATAAGGCGTACTTTTCATCATAAGTTCTCCGGTTTTTTCAGCTCCCTTAACAAAACCCTTGGCAATAAAATCGGCAGCCGTAACAATATGTCGCGAAACCTCATGACTTGTATCTCTGACTGGCCGTGTTACCAAAGGTTGTGGCAATTCTTCGATATGGCCAGCCAAGACAGCTTCTAACAGGTCTAAAAAGAATTGTTGCAAGTCTGCAAATTGTTCTTCGTTAAGTTCTGGCGGTGTTGTTAATATTATGCCAAAAGCTGAACCGGCTTCTTCGGCCTCTAAATCTGGAAATATAAATGCTCCGAAATCGGTGCGAAAGCATGGAGTAACTGTTGGTATTAAAGGATAAATCCAAATCATATCGTCTGCTTGTGAGGTTGAAGGTTGTTCACGGACTTGTCCTTTCATAGAACATTGTATGAAATGCATGCCATTTAAATAGCTCCATTTGCCACCAACCGTGCACATAACCAAAGACATAGACGTTTCACCCTAAAAGTTGAAATTAATAAAAATATGTTAATATCATAACATTTATGGTATAGTCTTAGCCTTATTAATTAACATGTGTTCTACAAAAACCGCTAGCTATACTTTGGCTAATACTTAATTCGATTATATGGCTAGACATATGTAAATGTAGACATAATTATTATTTATTTGTTAAAGGTACAAAGATACATACAGTGGTGGTCAGGAATTTAAGACACGACATATGACTGACTTGGTTGTGCTAATTTTTACAACCCTGTTATATCAAAATAGAAATTCCTTATTCTTCTGGGTAATACTAGGAAAAATTACTGTTATTTTATTTTGTATCTTTTTAACATTTTGTTGCTCTTTGAACATATCATTGTAAAAACGTGTATTTCAAACTGGTCACGAACTTAAGTTCAGAAATATCCGGTTTTTAAGTGATTTTTTTTTGTGTTTTTGAAGCTTTTGTAATATTGTAATACATCGAAATATTTAATCAGAAATGTCCAAAGGTACTTGGAGTTCCGGTGCCGAGCGAAAACTGATCTAAAATTTTTTTTTGTAATCATTATAGAATCGCGAACTATAATTTAAAAGATTAATTTCTTGTTGTATGCAATATTCAATAAATAAATGAACATCTAAAATCTGATTGAAAAACAGTAATGGAGATATCCAAGCTGCTTAAATGTTCCAGATGTCATGTTTACAATGCGCTGGAACACATCAAGCAACATAAAAATGTTAAACAGCAGCCTAGAGCTCGTGAAACTACACAGCAGCCTAGAGCTCGTGAAACTACACTTCGGGAGGATAGTTTAATTTAAAAAGTAGCTGCTAATAATCCTTTCACGAGTTTAAATAAAAGAAAACATGAAATAGCATCGGATTTTGGTATCGATATTTCAGCTAGAACAATAAGAAGACGTCTAAATGAAAAAAAAGACTTACGTGGGTGTATTGCACAACGAAAACAGCTTGTGTCAAAAAAAAAAAATACATCAAGTCCCGTCTAGCATTTTCGCGAGAACATCTCAATAAACCAAAGATATTTTGGGAAAATATACTTTGGAGCGACGAGTCGAAGTTTTGTCGCTTCGGCTCTGATGGAAAACAGTACGTATGGCGTCCTGCAAACCTGGAGCATCAGCCAAAGTACACCCTTAACCCTTTCAATAATGACGGGACACATGTGTCCCACTGAGTGTTTCCAATTTACTAAATCACAATTATTACCATATATACGTATATATGGTAATTTCAGATATGCCCCAACAGTAACGTACTCGCACAATAACAAATTAATTTGTTATGATGAGGTCGATGAGAGCACCGACTCTGAAAGTGGCAGTGACTTCGATGGTGACAGTATTCTTGATCCCACTTACTCAAATAACACTGATAGCTCGTATAAAGAGAACTAGAATTTCGAAAAGAAGGCCCTCACTTCTTCAGAGGAACAATAACAGCGGCAATATATTTTTTTTTGCCTCGAAAAACAATTCCCAGTTTTGAACAGCCCGTTAGTTACTTGTGCAAACATTGATAGAGGTTCAAAAAAACTCGAAGGTTTCTTTAAAGTTTTCCCAAAAAATTTGTTTATCAAAATTGCCGATTGCAGAAAACAAAGAATTGAAAAATATAATAAGAATATTCAAAATAAGAAGAACGAAAAACTGCTGATGCAGACTACTGATCCTTATGAAATGATGTTGGCTGTCGGTGTATATTTGGTGTTGTCTTATAACTGTTTGCCACATATGCACATGTACTGGTCACAAAACTTATCGTTTGGCTCCTATTTCTGTCTTCTGAGCTATATATTAATGACCCAGAAGAGCTTTCAGATGCCACAGAAACGTACTATACTGGTGAAATGGTTTCATGTCTGAAATTCACATTCAAAAATACAGTCAATAGATGAAGCTATGGCAAAGTTCATGGATAGATCTTCCTTGAAGCAATACAACCCGGTGAAAACCATATAAGGAGGCATTAAGATTTGGGAACTTTGTGATTTCACAACTCGATAGACATACATATGATTTCGATATATATTGTGGAAGGGAAACAGTTATATACGCTGGCACTACTGGAGAACGAGTTGTAACAAAACTGTGTTCCACGCTCCCAAATCCTTCAGCCGTGCTGTAATCGTTTTTTTACTGCCGCCAACTTAGCACATTTGCCAATACCATTGCATTTATATTCATTTCATATATAAATATTCAATTTATGGTTACGAGTATTTGTCTTAATAAATCAGTACGGGATTGAATTTTCTGAATTATACGATTAGAACTCTTTTATTCTGTATTTTACTTACTGTTACTATTGGGACGTATGTGTCCCGTAGTATTTTACTGATGGAACTACCCTGTCCCAAGACATTTTTCTTGTCCTGGTTATACTTTAGTTAAACGCAACCTAGAGAATATTTTTAGAGCCAATATCAACTAAACGCACCAAAAAGAAACTATGTACTCTTAAAAAAACGTATTGAAAGGGTTAAATCGGTCAAACATAGTAGAGGAAATGTGATGGTGTGGACAGCTCTTTCCTGATATGGTGTAGGTCCCATTTACAAAATTAATGCAAAAATGGACCAGCACGTTTGCAAAAACATTCTAACAAACACTATGATACCATTCGCTGAAGTCAACATGCCACTAATATGGAAATTTAAGCACACTATGAATTTTTTTATGAACATGAGCCTTACTTTAGTGAATTAAGTTTTATTTTGCCTATGTCTTAAATTCATGGCCAGGAAAAAAATTGTGTTAATCTATATAATATGTAAATAAAAATTCTTAACCAAATATGGCTAGAAAAATAGTATTATTTTTTCTTCATAATATTATTAAAATAAAAAATATATCATGGACCCAAAAGTTTTGCGGTGAGTTGTAAAAATTATCACAAATATATAAGTAAAGTGTAGTGTCTTAGATTCGTGGCCACCACTGTACATACATTTGCATATACTTATGTTCATAATTTGAATTAGTTCTATATAAAAATATTAGAAACGAGATTTGGATTCGCTAGAACCTCTTGTTTTGTGGAACTTGGTTAAAAAATATGAATGAGCCAAAAACTAGGTGGTAGGAAAGAAACACAACGGGACCTGACTGGACCCAAGTGGGCTGGCTTTATAATAGCTGGCAGCCTGTTAAACCTAGGTGGTAGGATGGGGATAAATGGCTTCGCACCGGGGTCAAAGGTGGGACAAAATAGCAGGAATTAATTTTACCGCTTCCATGTCTGTACATATAATTCATCAGTTTTTATGTCATTAAATTTTTTCCTTCCCGCATTTTATTTAATTCTTTTTTATGGTTTTTATGATCACAAAAGATGAATATACTATGAATATAATTTGATATGGGAAAAAACTTGTACTTGTCAAAATACTCGTTAAAAAATCTTAAAAAACTAACTGTTGTTTTATTACAGCGTTGTAACGGAAATCCGTGGCAATATTTGAAATGCTTGTAAAACTTTAAAACAGATTAAATATTCGTATTATTTGATCTTGTTTATATTGATTTCTTCTAAATTTTCCAGCTAAAGATCTTGATTGATTTTTGTTTTTATAAAAAAGGTTTAACGGTATTTTATTTTCAATATTTCGATAACAATTTGTTATCATCATCAGGAAAATTAAATTTTAATTTAATAAAATAATTTAGAAGAAATCACTTTAAAACAGATGTAAGAAAATAATGGAGCAATAAGAACATAATTTGAGGTTTATCGCTTACCGCCATTGTTTGTACCACACCATTTGGCTGAATTTTATACAATTTTACTTGGGCCTGGAACATAGTGTCATATAAAACCGGTATATCCTTATTCGCTATAACCTCTCTCAGACCCTTGGCAATTTGTTTATACGTTTTTGGTGGTCCACCTCCGACATTTTGTATGTCGTAGTATGTTGCTGGATTTTCTAATAATGTAGACTTCTTTTTAGCTTGTGGTTTGCTGAAATCATCACTTTCTTTTGCTTCACTAGCCTCGAAATCTAGTGGCATTTGTTGTTGTTTTAGTACTTTTAATCTGTACGTTACTTCGGTTTTGGCGCCTTTTAGTTTTTGTATTATAATACAAGCATCTGACCATTCAGCTTCTATGCCATTAATGTTGTCTGGCAGACCAACTGGTATGGAAAATACATGCTCAATCAGTTTTAAACTTGCCTCATAGGCCGAAATAGCTTCCAAAGGTTTTTCTTGTTCTTCCAATTCGATAGCACGATCGATTTGTTTAAGTGTCAATTTATTGGCCTGCTTGATGTTCTCATATGAGCTAAGGAATTCGGCTTCAGTAGTCATAGCTATGATCTGGAAGCAAAATATTAATTAAAATAAATACATACATAAAAAAATTACGAAAATATATGTTATCTTGTTAAAATTTCTATTTAAGGATAACAACATATTCGTGAAAAATATTTCCAAAGGAAGTCGAAATATCGGTTCACAAATGGCCGAGTTATTTAAAACTTTGTTGTTTTTTCGGACGCACATTATGTTTAAAAACATTTAATGGCATCTAAGTGCAAGCAGTTGCTTTCAAGCATTAAAACAATTTTGAAAATCGGATCATCACTGACGGAGTTATTCAAAAACTTCTTTTTTGGACAAACAGTTTGTTTGTTTGCAAACTCGTTCGAAAGAAAAAAATATTGAATGGCGGAATTACTTAAAAATAGTTTTTCTTGTGACTAGCAATTTTTCTACCCCAAATTATAAAAACCTTTTTATTTTGAGGTTATTAGCAAACCATTTCAAAACAATAGGTGTGTTCATTTACTTTGCTAGTAACAATTAGCAACGAGAGAGTAACAAGAAATTTTTCAAAATTACTCTCAAAAATGTGAAAAAGTAAATGAATACATTTATTAGCTGAAATTTGCAAGTTAGAGTAGTGTTGTTATGTATAGGTACCTTTATATTTTTTGGACAAATTATACATATGTATATATATTATATGTGACTATAGTCATTTACATTTAGTATGGCTTGTAATAGAATAATGAAAAGTTTTACAATTTTATTTAATCTAGTACTTGGCGTAGTCGAAATACGCTAAACACTATAAGCGTGATTAGCTACTTTTGAATAAAATATCTATTTTGAATTAGGGGGCTTAACCCATATAGGTTGATTCAACACAACGGGACCTGACTGGACCCAAGTGGGCTGGCTTTGCAATAGCTGGCAGCCTGTCAAACCTAACCTAACCCATACAGGTTTCAAATCAATTGGCAACTAAGTCGGTTATTCTGCAAATCAAGACATGTATGTACAAAGCCATACGTGTTGATTAGTTGACAGTTGTCGAGTTGGTTGAAAATAAATCAAACGATTTTAAGTTTTCAAGTTGACTGGTAAGTCTCTCAATTCGATTGTGCTGTGTGTGTTCGAATATCCCAAAACTGTGGAAATTTATATTTGTAGTTTTTTTTTTGCCAAGAAAACGTGAAATATTTTTAAAATTGTCTTTAATTTCATTCATTTCAATCTGATTGTTGGATGAAAATCTTTCAATTCAGTTTATGAAGTGTGTGGCCAAGAACCAATTCAATTGAATTGAAACGTGTATGGGTCTCTTGCATTCTAAAAGAATAAAAATTTCTAAAAAGCATTTACAGGACCTAAGTTATTGCTTCTTTCGGACTGTCATTCTTTTTATGATAATAATCCATTTGAATATTGAATTCTGTCGCTTTCTGTAAACCTACTAAATTTTATGAACTTGAGTTCCATATACTTATGTATTTGTGTTTTATTTTATTAAAATTATAAAGATTACTTTTACAAATAAAACAAAAAAAAATTGTATAGTGAAAAATAACTCAGTTGTTATTATTACTTTTATTGTTAGTCTTTATTTAAGTGAAACTTCATTATTCTCAAAAGATAACTAAAAAAAAAAACAAATCAATCAATTTTTATTTGTAGTCTTTCATTAAACTAAAAAGAGTTGGAACATTATTTAATTTTTCTAACGTTTTCACTTTTGTTGAAATAAAATATTTATGATGATACGTACTTTTCAGAAAACACAACTACAAAAAAAAAAAACGTAACAAATATAACTTAAAAAATATTTCGAAAAATTGTTGTTTCTCTTGAATTATGTAGTTTAGTTGTTCTGTTTCAATTCCATATTCCATCAATTATTTCTGTAAATGAAATATTTTTTATTTTTTGCTTCTCCCGCAAAATTAGAAAAAGTTATGTTACGTACTTTTGGATTTTCGACAACGAAATAAAATTAATAATCGGTTCATACATGGTGAAATTTTTTGAAAATTTATATTTGCACTTTTTCTCCTCATTACGGGGTAATTTTCATAATAAAAACTTTCCTATATTGATTCTTCGTCTTCAAAATATCTGCATACCGAATTTCATGTGAATCGGTTCAGCGGTTTTCGCGTGAAAACGTAAGAGACAATCACAATTTACATTTATAATAATAAAAAGATGAAAAAAGTATTCTGTACAATTGTATATTTTTTGTATATATATTTTATAATTATTTGTAGTATAGTTTTCAAACATACTTTATTTATTTTGGCATTTAACTCCATTTTTATTTAATCAAAATAAAAATTAAATCACTAATTTTGTTCTATAACAAGTTCAAAACTTTATCTCAAATTTTGCAACACAACTCAAAGAATGGGAAAATTCAACTAAACTGTTTATGGCATCATCTGTGCTACCTTTTCTTAAAAAAAAAAACCCAACAATAATAATTCATTCATGTCATTTTACAAATTGCAAGAAAATCTAATGATGACTCTGCTGGCTAAATTGAATTTGTGCCAAAATTGAGTCTTAATAAACAAAACGGATAGAAAAGTCGTCAGAAGTGACTAGACTAGAACGACTTTTTTAAGCACTACAATAATGAAATTATTAAGCGTTTGCATTTTCCTCATTTTTATTAATTATTAGTCCAGAACGTCTTCAAAAAAAGCCGGTCTAATAGAACCTCTATTGTGACTGATTTTGGGTTTCATTAATCAGAATATCTTAGCAAAAATTAGATTTATTAAGATGATGGCTTATGTCGAAAGATGAATCCGAACAAATGTAGCGGCAACTGATTTTTGACTGTGACGTGTATCATGTAAAATTACAGAAATCTTTATTTTCCCAAAAGACTGCAAATGGTGAGTCACTTGTTGTTTGCTGCTTTGAGCAAATCTTGCACGTTCCTTAATAATTTATTAATAATGACGAAATAATAAAATGATTTGTTAAATAAAAAAGTCTAGTGAATTTAAACTTTGAACTCATTTGTAATTTAAGGCCAGTTTATGCTTATCGAAGCAAAATACATACACATATTTATGTGCGTATAGATTTATTAAGCAAACAATATTTGTTTATAAAAATGCTCCAATATATTAAATTTTAGTTTTATTTCTTACCAACTTAATCAATTTTAAAGATTATATTATGCTTTATCGCGTTTATAAATTAATTTTCTTTAATATAACAAAGTAAATTAAATATTGAGATTGTCTATCTCGTATTTGTCAAACAAAACTTTATTCTTTTGAGATTAAAATTATTTTGATTTTGTTTTGTATTTGTTGTTGGTTTTGCAGTTGAGAAAGATTTGTACGAACAGCTGTTAAGTAAATATGCTCCTTTTTTAAATCAACATTGTTAAAAAGGCCGTTATATTTAAAAAGTAAAAAGTTAAAATCTATGGCGATTTGTTTGTATCACGTCTATACTTAATTGTAGACTGGAATGATCGATTTGCAAACGTTTTACAATAACCGGTTTTCGAATAGCTTGTATATTAAATTATATTCCAACGTTAATGTTCCACATAGTGCAACAGGCTCAACAACTTTCAATTTCAACAAAGTTGGTGTTAATCATTACACATCACATCCTGGATATATATGCATTGTCTTAAAAATAACTTAAACTAATGCCTACCCCTATAATAACTTGAAATCCATAAGAAACAATATTGTTACGAATTTGTATAAATTCTAACCCATTGTGCAGCCGTTGAATTGCTTGTTTTAGATATATACACACATCCACACAAATAACATAAAACGAAAAACACAATACACAAACAAACACACATACATATATTATTTGAAGATCGTAAAATACCAATTAAATCAACCACGAATAATATTATTGTTGTTAATGCGTTCGTGTTATTGCGTTTTTATTGTTTCTGCGTTTGTGAGTGTGTATATGCATAAGAACTCTATTTGATTCCGGAATTATCTGGAATTATCAATGACTAGAAAGTTCATTATAATTGTAGAAAGTAAGAAAGAAGTATAAATAGCAGACAAATGTTCGGCAGATATATTATTTAATTTTAGATTCTTAAAGGCAAAAATTTGGCAATATCAATACTAATTTTCTTCAGAATCAGTAGTTTTCTTAGCGTAAGGGAACAAAACTCGAAAAAACACACACAAGAGGATTAAGAAATGAGACTGGCGTTGATAAAATGACATAATGCGGGAAATTTAAACTGTTTAAAGTAAATGACTAGTACTCAGGGGATGACCCCTACATATGCAGTACATTGTACCAGAACTAGGAAAATAGGTTGTGAGAAGGGGGGGGGGGGGGGGGTCGGACAGGCTGGGTCTATCCGAAATGGCCCTATGGTCTTAGTGTTACATATTATGAATGAAATAAATAACTGAAAGAGTATAAATAGCAAATGCTGCTGAAGGTCGTTGAGGGAAATAAGAAATAGGGTAGGAGTAAAAACTGAGCCTTATCTTGCGGCTCCGCGGTTGATTTAAATCTCAACAGTACTAATGCTTTGTGCATAAAATACAAATAACACTTAATGAATGGTATAAGAAGCATATGATAAACACAAATTTATTAATGTATTCAATCCCAACAAAATTTTATAAACTGGTTTCTTAAGACTTACTGCTAAAAAACTTAGGTTTAAACTCTCGCCAACAGACTTTTATATAATTTTTTAATTTTTTAAATAATTAGGTTGAATAACAATACTTAATTTATACATATGTATATTTTAACGGCCTTATTTATAATTTTTTTTTTCATGTTTAATAAGCTCTTATTATATAAGTTTTAAATAGAAATCAGTGCAATAATAAACATGATTTTTTTTTTTTATAAATACGGGCCTAATACTTTAATATAACTTATATACAGTTTAAAGTTAAAAAACATATTTTGCTAAGTAGATGTTGAGCTATTAAAATCTTTCCAAACTTCTTCAAGTTTTTTTATGAACACATCAACTTCAGCTGTTGTCAAGCCTAAGGAGGCGGCAGCGGTTAAATATGGCAGCCCAATAATATCTTCATGACTTCCCCAATCTGTAAATTAATTATTTTTATTAAAAACGGGGTCTTCAATCAAAATATCGTAAACTAACTTTTAAACTCATAGCCATCTATAGTTTTATGAGAACCTTTGGCCACAACTCTTGTACCTGATATACCTCGTGTATACAACATCGAACCTATTTTTGTTATACTATTCTCAGATTTGTCATCGAAAAATAAAGCCGTTGATATTGGATTAGAAGAGTAGTGTTGAAAAATAAGCTTGTGATCTTCGCCAAATTTCTTAAGGCAAGATATCATATAATGAAATGTCTCTTTCCGTTCTTGACAAAGTTTTAGGTAGCCATTTTTGCCCAATGAAAGAAGAGTCATAAAAACATCCAGAGATTGAGAGCTGGAAGCGCGTCCTAGAATATTAAAATATATTCTTCAAAACGTATACAGAATAAACTACTTAGTGCTGACTTGCAACAAGTTGCTTTGTTAACTTTGCCAAACTATATTCTAAGTGCAGTTAAATGTGTGATATAAAAGAACTTTCAACATGCCAAATGAAAAAAAATAGACTATTTAATAAATAAATAAAAATAGGTTTTATTATTTGTAAATATTTCGCAATATTAAGCAAATGCTCTCTTTGTATCACACTGCTAAGAGCCCTTTTACTGTCAACGTTAAAAGCAGAGCTTACCTGCATATGATTTTGCTACTCCATGTACAATTTCTTTACTAAAGCCTGCTACAATAGCTCCCCCTACAGGTACCATTAAATTTTTATCCGTACTTTGAACAAACAAATCAACGCGTCCTATACGAATTGCTTGTTGAATGTGTGAGCAGATGTATGATGATTGTAAGCCGTAAGCATTGTTGATAACATGTGGTATGTGATAATCTTTAGCTATTTTTGCCAGCTCTTGAACATTATCCATAGTTCTGGGAGCGAAGCAACTTGTCGTTGACATTATACACAATATTTGTTCATTGGGTATGGCTTGTAATTTGTTTTCGAATTCTTCCAAATCAGTAAACAGACCTTGCATGCCATTTTTTCTTTTTGTATTTATTATAATTGGAACAAAACCTGCAGTGGTCATGCTTTTAAAACAAGACTTTTGATCTATTCGAGACCATAGTATGTATTTGGCTTTAGGTCTTTGTTTACGTAGGCTCATAAAGCATAAACTTAAGGTCATTCCTGTGGCCATGGGCACAAGAAAGCAACTTTGACAGTTTGTTATACCCATAGCACGTATAAGGCTTAAAAGCATAGAATTTGTTAATTGTGACAATACTGTTGAGCCCACAGCTTTCGGCTGGGCTTCTAGCAAATCACCAGATCTGCCAATACCATGACCAATATTGTAATGACGTCGTGCAACGAGATCTAAAAAAGCAGATCAAACATTTTATTCAGAGCAAGAAATAGTATTAGTAACATAACACTAATGTAGTGGACGTCAAACTAATCTTTTGCTGATAGTCATCAGCTGCTAACAGTTTTCATGAATTATAACTATTCCCGAGCTCAAAATCCGAGGAAACATGCTCATAAACTGAATAAGTAATTGAAACGTTTTCGTCAAATTATTACAAACCATTACAATTTTTTTTAAACGCATATGTAGTTTTCATATCGATCAATACATTTTATTTGTACTCCAATTTTATTGAGTTCAAACCTTATACTTACTACATACAATTCGTGCTTCTCTTTCACCTAAACCAGCTTTATGTGGGAAGTTGTTACTATCTAAACAAGCCAACTGTTGAACTGTATATTCAATTAGATCATCGCTCCAGCCATTTTCAGGAAGAGAACGCTTTAGGAATCAAACAGACGTTATTTTTGCGTGCGACATACAAGACAGGTCTTACCTTTTCCAAGAGTTCCTTTACGCAAACTTCCTTTGATTTTTGAGATTCTACCGCTAATTTTAGGTAATTTGCTGGAACTAATTTTTCGCTTATGTTGAAATTTTTTAAATTCATTGCTGTAGCCTTATAAAAAAATTAATCCATGAATAAATACTTATGTATAAAATAACAGCTGTGGTTTGTTTACATTTGACTAATGCCGGCGTAGTAATTTATAAAGGCGTCATTAAACTCGCCAACTTTGAGTTCACAACAGCATCACTATTGTGAATCATTGCTTAAGTTGATATAAAAGCCGTTACAAGTAGTCTACACCTATCTTGAAACGCAGTTAAAATATAAAGTTAAAACTTTCTGTTTAATATACATATGTCTGTTAAAAGAAGCGTACACGTAGTTATGTATGTTAGAGTTATAACTTCCCATAGTAAAAAAATAAAAATTGCGAAAAACAACTACAAATAGCAAGCTGTTGTCAATTTAAGTTATAACAGAGTTTCCAATTGAAATGTTTTAACAACCAAGTTTTACCTTTCTTCAGCATGAGCGGTCCACATTTAACTTTAACTTGAAGTTAGCGTTAAGCTAGTGTTTTCATGTCAGGTGGAGACCGCACTTTATAGTAGAAAACACACTTAAAGAAACACTTAAAGGAAAACGACCGTTATTCTTAAGAAATCTTGTATATATATTGAAGGTTTAATTGACAAACTTTGTATAAAAACTTGTCAAATAAGTCTGCAATAAACAAAAAATATGGCCGGAAATATATTGGTATTACAGTAATACATAAATATTTACAGTCGTTTTCATAAAAAATATTTTATGTTTGTTAAAGGTTTACTTGACAAACTTTGTATAGAAATTTGTAGACTTGGAAACCTTTCAAAGATATTCGCAAACGGTCAACTTTATATCTCAATATTCTAAATAAATTATTGAGAATTTAAAAAGAAAAATGTTTTAACAATATCTGTCAAAACACAGAAAACAAGATTTTCTCTAGAACACGTATTATTAAAACATTTTTATTTTTTTCCTTGAAAAAGCTTTCATTTTGCTTTTTAATAATTTTTTAAACAATTTTTTTTTGCAAATTTTCTGATTACTTTTTCAGTTACATGTGTAATACATATTAAGTGTATTTCTTTACTCTACTTTCAGATCCCAATTTGCACGAAAAGCATTCACGTACTTAAAAAAAACGGTAGGCTTCCTCGTCTTGCACGAAATAGTCCGTACTTTTTCTTCGGGCAAGCTTTGGCAAATAGTTAAACAATAGGCTGTTTGAAAACTAAACAATAGCAAAGAAAAATATTCATTTGAATCAACTCATGTGCAAATCACTTCACTACTATTATATTAATATTAAAGAAAAAATATGTGCAAACGATCTTAAAACCCCAAAAGTGTAAAAAATCATGACAATTTTTCTTAAAACTTAAGGACAATTCTTATTTCCGCATCGAAATACAGCATATGTTTTTTGCGTTCCCGTACTATTGGTAAATTTTATCTCTTTTTAAATAAACTTATGTTTGCTCCCATTTGCACGAAACTTACCCAGAAAGTAAGGAAACACACCTTTTATGTCCGTTTATTAAAATATTTGGAAAAATATTTATTGCGATTTACTGCATTTTACTGAATGTTGTTTGTTTACCTAAGTTGCAGTAAATGAGAACACAGAGACAGTAAAGTGACAACTCTTTTACTGAATATTTACAAATTTTCACTTCAAAATTTCTAGCAGTAAAGTTTAGTAAGATGAAAAACATACATATGTTAAACAAACAAATATAAACAAAAAAAAGTAACCAAAGTCAGAAATTTCTTTTAAAAAGTTAAGAATTAATTAGGTAATTATTTAAAAGTCAGTAAAAAAAACAAATTGTACGCTTTTAGTATCTAGTCAGAATAGTTAAAGGTTGTGACGCTACACATAGGGCTATATATCTCGCAAATCTGACTGTCCAAAACTATTTAAGTTTTTAGTTTTAAGCACATTGAAGCCAGCGGGTAACTGACTTCAATATATCAAGTATAAAATAATTGCATTTAAATGCAAACGTTTGTTCATTTTGACAACAGCCGAGCATTGAAAGACAAACGGCCGCAATACAACGAGAGACATGATAAAGTGATTTTACAGCATGACAATGCTCGACCCATGTTGCGAAAGTGGTCAAGAAATGGGAAATCCAAACCCACCCGTCGTATTATATAACTTGTTTCGATCAATGGCAAACGGACTGGCTGACCAGTACTTCCAGTCTCATGAAAAAGTAAAAAATTGGATCGATTCGTGGATCGCTTCAAAAGATGGCCAATTTTTTCAATGCGAGATTCGTACGCTGTCCGAAAGATGTGAGAAGTAGTAGTGGCCAGCGGTAGACATTACTTTGAATTACAAATGCATAATTAGTTTTTTAAAATAAAGCACTGAATTTCAGAAAAAAAACATCGGCGCAAGCAAAGTTGTATACCCCTATGTAGTTATTGTTGTAACTTTGATCTAGTTTGGGTTGTTGGCTTATTGTCGTGGACCGGACCTAGTACACATTATAATTTTAACTTTGGACATTTTGTCTTTTAAAGAAATTTTTGTTTAATTAAAATTTCTAAAAATTTATTCAACACTAATTTTGAAATTAATACAATACTATAGTTTGATACTTTAAGAATAACAAGTCATTTTTAAGTAACTGTATCTGAGTTTAAAACATTTCTTAGAAAAATAATAATAAAGACAAATCGTGGGTCCCTTTATGTGCCCTCCTGTATCCTGTAGATATCAGTTTTTTCTTTTATCTCTAATATGTATGCGTTTGTAGCGTAAGAACTAAAAAATGCCAAATCAACAAAGCATTTGAATTCAAAATCAAGATCAAGATTATAAAAACGATAGCAAATAAACTCAGAAACATACATACATGTGTACATACATACATATGTATGCATATTATGGGGTTGATTTCTTTGATATGTGTTTGAACATGTTTATTTTGAGGTTAAGTTTAGGTTTTCCCCGCTCTAATAAAAATAATAATTAATAAAGCATTATAATTATAGCAAAACAAAAAATAGAAGTAGAAATTGCACTAAAAGGATGTTAAGCCGAAAAAATCCTTTTCTTATACAAACGCCTTAAAGGAATTCTCTTTTATTAAAAATGGAAACAATTGGAAGGAACATACAGTGACTCAATAAAGAAGTCGGACAACCATTACCTATGAAGAAACTCTAGTAGTTCTCACTGTATACAATTGTTTAAAAAATATTTTGAATTTATTTATAAAAGTATGTAATTTCAAAAAATTAAAGAAAACAAATTCAGTTTATTTACATTCGAGTAACAACACATAATTCATTTATGGCTTTAAGTAAACACCAATAAAATAATCGGACAATCGCAGTTAACTTCCCATAGACTGTTGCTTTTAACAACCGTTTGTAATCTTCTTGGCAATGATTCTATCAGGTTTCTGCATATTTTAGTAAATTTTCGCCAATTCGTCCTTGATCGCTTTAATAAGGATTTGTTTTTTGAAATGGTTATTTCTTGAGCTCTTTTTCCAAATGTGCCCATAACTGTTCTATGACGGCAGGACTTGAATGCATTCCATGAAATCTAAAAAGAGTGTGATTGTTGGATTTGTTGCTTTTTGAGGGCAACGAGAAAAGCTTATCAAATATTGTATTGTTTAATGTGTTTGAGTGCATTCCATGAAGTCTACAAAGACTAGGGTATCTAGCGGCCTGCTCACCTAACCTCACCTATGAATCTTAAGATCTGTGGACTGTGTAGGCGTTTCTAGTACATGCGGATAATTGTACAGGCCTTGATACACTATCCCACACTATCGTGCGATCTACCAAATATAACATGTACTAAAAATGCAACTGTATGACAGAATTTTTAGCAAATCGTGAGATTTGAAAAATTTTAAAAATATTTTCATAACATGATGGTTTCTGTGCGATCAATGTGGTATTTATTGTAAAAAATGTGAGAATATTGTTGGTGCCTCGAGAAATAAATTGAAACAGTGTAAAACTATGTATATTTATACGTTCTACGTTTATATGGTCAGGTTATTTGCGAATAAGCATATTGTAAATACCAAAATTGCTGCATAAACAGTAAATAAAATGGGTTGACTTCATAAATGCAGTTTTCAATGTAACTTAACATCCATGGATTTCATAAAACCAGTAAAATTTGTTTGGGCAATGCGTCATGTTCATTATTGCATGGCAACGCTTTTCAATGCGCATTGGTCGTCAATTTCTTGCATGATTTTTATTTGTGGTTCTTTTTAAACATATAAGTACACATCTTCAATGGCGGCAAAAATTTTGTGGTAGAAATGGCAGATTTGTGATAAATAAAATCTAATTTAATATAAATATGCGATTTAACATGAAATTTTTTGTATATAGTGAAACAAAACTTGTGTCAATTTTTGCCTTACCCAAATGTTACCGCATTATTTTACAAAGCAGTGCTGCCATTCAATATTACTTTACCTTGCAAATATGTTTCTTTGCAATGTTACCTTGCAAACTGCAGTTATGAAGCCAGCCATGTTTATTTGCGAATAGCTCACTCACGAAAATAATTACTGATTAAAAACTTATTTGCAAATAAGACATAAAAAGTTGCCACTTTATTTCACAATTTCAAAGATTTCGTCCCCAACTCGGCTGTTCATTTCCACCTTTCAAAGATCTATGATCTGAGGCTTTAATTTTTCCGAAATAATTAGAAGTTTTTTTTTAATTCCATTTTGTGTTTATATTTTTCCCTTGACATTTGAAAAAGATTTTTTTGTAGTGTTGTATTCATTGCTCTTGCATTTACCTGGTATAAATTTGCCTTGTATAAAACTGTATGTACTGTGTTGCTGCCTTAGTGCCGAAAATTGGAGTTGCCGTATTGTTTCCCGGGGAAGTGGAGTCAATTCGGGAATTGAAAAAAAATCAGAACTACTTCGCTGACCGGTTTGGAACCAGGTTTTCATATTCGGTAATTCGCTTTAGTGCGAAAATTGAAGTTGCCGTATTGCTTCTGACGAAGGGGCATGGGAATTCCCAAAAAAAAATCGGAACCGCTGCGCTAACCGAATCGATACTGAGTTTTAATATTCGGTACGCCTTTTGGCCATGGAATGTGTATCTAAACTATTAACGGCCATTCGATTTAGCGCGAAAATTTAAGTTGCCATATTTTCCGGTTAAGAATTTTTAAGATTTCTGAAGCTGGTTTTAGAAATTCAGTTATCTGGTTACATGGAAAATTATTATTCCAGTTATGTGGTCATAAAGTGCTGTCTCCACCTGACATGAAAACACTAACTTTAACGCTAACTTCAAGTTAAAGTTAAATGTGGACCGCTCATGTTGAAGTTTGGTTAAAGTTATAACTTGGTTGTTAAAACATTTCATTTGGAAACACTGTTATAACTTAAATTGACAACAGCCTGCTATTTGCATTGTTTTTCGCCATTTTTATTGTTTTACTATGAAAAATTATAACTCTAACATCACTACGTCTACGCCGACTTTAACAGATGGATATTTAAACAGCAAGTTTTAACTGCGTTTCAAGTTAGGCGTAGACTGCATGTAAGGATAATTATTTTAGTTTGTAGCGAAGCGTGGTTTTTAGTTCTTTGAACTATATTTATTTAGTTATTAACACGATTCAAAAACTACAAACGGTAGTATGTAACGATAATTCCTAAAATTAGACTTCTGTTTTGGCGTTTAAGTTTGTACATTGAAACAATTAAGTTTTTTATTCGCTGTTTAAGCTTCTAACATTTATATGAATGTTTGAGAATATCTTTCAAAAAATTTCCAAAGTCTACTGATGATTAGGGTAGTTCCTATGAAATGTAGACATATAGATAGCTGGGAAACATAGAAAACAAGCTATTTATAATTTTTTATTTGTACATTGAATATATAATTTACCTTAGTTTCCAGTGATGAACATTTTTTGTTTACTAGTTTTGCTTATTTTAAGGCAGTTAACTTAATAACTATAAAAAAGGGTAGCGAAATTTTGTAGTTCATATGAATTTTAATATCAAAATTAAGAAACTCAATGTAAATCTTAGTTTTGTCCGACTTCTTTATTGATATACTGTACATATGTATGTCTGTGTACATGTGAATGTATTTGCAAATAAAAAAATTTGAAAATCTTGAATAGTAATTACTGTTATATTACTGAAATGATATACGAGTACTTGTATGCGTTATCAATTTATTCCTTGAGAGTTTTTATTCTCACAAATATTATTGATAAAATAAATACATACCTATAATCTTAAGAAAACATTTAATGGTACACATACATATGTACATACTAGCACTATATATAACCATAAAACAGCAACACGTGTTTTTCTTTGGTATCTAAGCAAACATGTACATATACATACATACATATATACAAGGATACATTTATATGTGTGTGAGTAAATAAATGTATTTCTAAAGAATATTCCTATTGTAGTTATTTAATCCTGCATCACACAGCTGCTCAGTTTTTGTAGCAAAATATTTTGCAAATTTTAAAACAGGACTGTAAAAACATGTTTTTTAGAAACTTGTGCTACACGTGCCAAATTGCTGATCGTGTTTTCTATCATTTCGAAAAGGAGTCCTGAGAGTTTTGATATTTTTATATTCAACATGTTGTTTAAGAACTACGAGGATGAGAACAATTTTGCTTTATTTGTGCTTACACATTAAGCATAAAGTTGAAAATTTAAATAATAATGGCAAAAAATATTTAAATGTCTGTACCTATACAGTGCGAACTCGATAACCGCAAAAATCAGGCCTGGTGCAAATAACGAAAAGTTTCAATGATCGACCATGTAATCTCCATCAAGCGCAACGTAATCATTCCAGCATTCATTTCGCAATAAAAATAGTTTTTTCCAAAAAACTATAAAAAAGCGCATAAAACTGATGATGTGCTTTTGTTGGCAGAGTTACAGGCAGTTTATCAATTTCGAATGAAAATGAATGCGAAAAAAAGCTAATCATCACTCACATTCGAATCAATTTGGGTTTGGCTATCTCACTATTATTCGTTCGCATATTCTTATGTATTATCATTAAGTTTTGACAGACCGTTCGCATAAAAAAAAGTTAGACGAACCCACATCAATTTTCTTTCGCTTAGATTGCGAACACAAGCACGCTGTCGAGATAGGTAAACTGGCTGTAAATATCTTTTATTATCATGTAAACGTACCTTTACCACTTTGTCATTTTACTTTCAGAAAACGTCAAAAAAGTTGTTTCATGAAATCTTTGTTGAAAGCTGAGAGTGGAAAGTAAATAAAATGTGAGTGCGTTAAGCTACGTACACACGGTTGTCAGATCTTACAATATTGCCAGTAAAATTGTCTGAAAATGTATTACAATCGTGTGAACTGCCAATTTTTAACTTACAACGTTGTCAGAAAAACCATTGTCAATCAATTGTACGACGACAATGTTGTCAGGCATCTGACAATCGTGAGAACACTCTTCGTCGGTTTTAATTGTGAGATGTATAAAAATAATGCACCTGACAATGGCATCATTGTCAGAACAAAATTTGATGGGCAACACTGCCAAACAGATGGTTTATTTATTTTTTTATTTATTTATTAATTTATGCCTATGGAGAATAACTCCTTACAGGCAGATACTATATATGTACACGCATATGAGTTAAAAAAAAAAAATTACAAAAATTAATAAAAAAAAATAGAAGAAATAGCTAATTACTAGAAAAAAAATTTATAAGCAATAGAAAAAGTTGTTAATTATTGGAATTTAATACTAATTTTAGTATTACGCTTAACAAAATTTAAGTTCATCGAAAAGTCAATATGCAGTGCATTGTACTGGAAAATAGGTTATGATGAGGTAGGAAAGAGGGAAGTTTAAATTTAACAATAACAACACGAAAACTAAAAAAACTCTATTGCAGTATTTAAAATGTAGGAATCAAATTAGTTAAAACTGATCAGTGCCCAGTGTATATACCTTCGACACTGCTCAGATTAGCAAAATTTAGTCTAACACCTTCCACACTACAAGGTAATGAGGTATATTCAGAAGACATTTTTCTGCGACTTGTCAAAGAAGGCAGCTTTATTAGTTGCACTTTGAACTCATAGGATGGTAAGTTGGCTACAGTATTCGGGTAGATATTGCGCAGGATGAAAAGAAGGAATTGTTTTTGGATAGACTCAATTCGATCTCTATGTACATTATAAAAAGGGTCCCATATAATCGAGCCATAATCCAGTATTGGCCTGACTAAAGATGTATACAATTGGTTCACAACAGTGGAGTCAGCAAATTCTTTAGACCAGCGCTTTACAAAGCCAAGCACCCCCCTTGCTTTACTTGAGCAAGAGCTAATGTGTTGGTTGAATGTAAGTTTTCTATCAAATAATGGTTGTTGATATACATAAGTGGCAATGCCTTACAACATGTCTGGCAATTTTTTTCATCTAACAATCTGACAACCGTGTGAATTTACAATTTTAGTTGTCAGATGAATTATTTGTCAGACCATAGTCTGACAATGAAATTGTAAGATTTTCTTACGATCGTCTGAACACACAATTTACTTCTACGCAAGGTGCATTAACATACATATACACGGTGGCAGCATTACGGCATGTGACATTTTTTTGCTACTGGTAATATAGTAAGCTATTTACGTCAAATGTATTGTTTATATTTTTGAAAGTGAATTTAGTGTTTTATTCTGAATCAAACATATACAAATTATTTTGCGAACATAAAAATAATTCAAATAAATATAATTTATAATTATGAAAAGGTACATTCATAGTTTATAATCGTGAAAAGAGTTATATATATTTTTGATAAGCATAGCTTACCAGATGCCGGTTTTTGTTGTATTGCTGTAATTTTGCTCTAGTGCTGCCACCGTGTATACGTTAATGCACCTTGCTTCCACGGGACAATTTTTAATTGTCACTACATTGTCAGCATGTTGCTAGATCTTACAATATTGTAACATCTGACAACCGTGTGTGAGAGGTTCACAGAAATGAAAGATTTTGCCCAACACTAGTATTTTAAATCATAATCTAATCAAATTTTTCATCGCTAGCTGGAAAAAAATCAAACACCATGTGATTTTTCAAGTTTAATGCACTCTTTAATTTTTTCATAACAATCCTCGTTTTAGAGATTTTTTTTTCAATTTTCATGTATTTAAAAAATACAAAGTTATAATTCAAGATGTTACTAACAAGTTTAACTAAATGTCTTCGAAATAAGAGCTCAGTTGCCTTTTCTGTCTTTAGCTTTATTATTTTCATGGACTTTTAAACATCTGCCTCCAAAGTACGCGTCTTATAACGTGGTTTCTTTTCTATAGTTTTTGCTGTTCCAGCCATTAAACCAGTTTATTGCCATTCATCCACTAAAACTGTGCTCCTCTTTTCTTTACAAAAAAAAAAGAGATCCCTTAAACAAAACAAAAAGGACTTGTTTAGTCATCTCTACTTTTAAATTCATTCACTGTCAGTATTTCTTTTGAATTCTGTTTCCTTCATCCTTTAGTTATTTCAATTTCTGTTTTATTTTATGAATGCCTTTGCTTTTGTTTAATTTTTTTTGTGTGTGCTTATGTACTTTATTTGCCATCCTTTACATTCCTTTACCTTGATACTATCCTTGATTTGCCAGATGTCATGCACGAACAATAAAACTGTTGTTTCTCGTAAGATCGCGTTGTTCGTGTTTTATTTAATTTTTTTTACGTTGATTTATTGGTTGTTTAGTATGTTTTATGTGTATTTCTTCTTTTTTTAAGTTTTTTTTTCAATTTGGTTTTTATAACTAACACTTTATGTCCTTTCTTCGATTGTCAAGGATATTAATTCTTATATAAGTTTTATATTTTTTTTTGCGTTTTCTTAAGTGAAATAAATCCTAATAAAAATTGTAACAAGCTGCAAACAGCGAGATATTTCAGATTTGTTGAAGTTGGAAATTTCATTCGCTGTATTTAATTCGAAGTTATCTTCGAAATTCTGATAAGAAACCTATTTTATTACATTTATAAAGTAAAAAATTGCGTGTAGAACTTTGCTTCCTACGTTCTTCCGAAAATTGACGCTTAATTGTAAAAAACTGATTATAACTTTTTTTTTTTTATCTTAGACTCAGAACTAGGAAAATAGGTTTTGATTAGGGGAAAAGAAGGAGTAGCGTTTGTGAACATTTGACTTGAACTTTTTTTTAATATTTTTTTATTAGGGGATGACCTCTACATATGCGGTGCAATGTATCGGAACTAGGAAAATAGTTTGTGAGGAGGGGGAAAGAGGGAGTAGTGTTTGTGAACATTTGACTTGAACCTTCCAACGTTATAACAGACAGGAAACACATCTGCATATTCCATAGGCGAAGCGTACGGCTGAAAAACGAATTCTCTCTGTAATGAGTAGTACGATTCCACGAGCAATCGACCACAAATGGCTGAGCTCTGGACGATGAACGCGTGCTACGTAAAAATGTGCGCGTTTCGGGCACAAGATCCCTAATCTCGTCAGAGTAAAATCCATTGTAGTAACGATAGAACAGAGTAAGGCACTCCACACTGTGTCGATGCTCCAGTGAGTCAATAGAGTTAGATACCCTACTGTCACTGATGAGCTTCTTCGTCCTCTCCTGCACACGGTCGAGTAACCCCAAAATAGACTTTGAGGCACCGGCCCAAACATGAGAGTTGTATTCCATTTTCGGTCGGATGTAGCTGGTATAAATAGTAAGGAGGTCGAATGGAGTGAAGTACATCCTACACCGTTTCAAAAAACCGAGGCACTTGAATGCTTCTTTAAGGCCTTGATTCACTATCCTACACGATCGTACGATGCATTCACAGAAAACTGTTTCAAAAGTCTGGCCGACTTGAAAACATCGCTTCAAAATGGCGTTGCATGCCACACTTTTGTACAAGTATGATTGCAATAATTTATATACACAATAAAATAATTAAAAACTTTTATTAACCAAAACCAGCGTCAAAAAGCACAAACCTATAAAATAAGCAAAAGCACATGAAAACTTCGAATTAAGCAGCATCAGCAAATGCAGGAAAATGTTCACCCTAATTATAATACATATTTATATTAAGATTCGTTTGTTTGTTTGCCTGTACCATGTTCTTTTTCTCACGTACACGTGGTGAGCCACATTTCTTAACAAGAGTTCATTTCTTCCTTCTTTTTATTATTTCATGAAAAGCTTTCTTAGGTATAAATGTATGTACGAGTATGTGTGTATGGGTGCGAGCGTTCCTTTGAATTACGTAATTTTTATTTGCTTTGATTTCAAATAACGAATATCCGAACTACAACAAAAGGATATTGTGTCAACCACCCATTCATTTATTTTCTTCTCAATTGCGTTGTTATTAAATTGTAACTGTGTACGAGTATTTCAATTTAAAATCTAATAGAGCATTTCAAAAACCTGGCAGTTCCTGCACGACTAAAACTTTAGGTATGACTGTCGAAATATACTTTAAACTTTCGTTTAAAGTTTTCGTTTCGGTTTTTCCTGCGGGGAAATCTAAAATCAATATGCTGTAGTCGTAATCAAAAAAGTTTACTTTAAATTGAAATGGCTTTAAATAGGTGGCAAGTCAAGTAGTATTTGCTTAAGGTGTGTTTCACTAAAAATTATGAGAACGCACAAACTGCAGCGCTAGAGCAATATTAGAATAATACAAAACAAAAAAAAAGGCATGTAATAAGCTGTGCTTGTCAAAAATATTTGTACTTTTCTCACACTTATACGAGTAAACTATGAAAGTACTTTTTCACAATTATAAACGATTTTTATTTTTAAATTCAGAATAAACCATTAAATAAATTCACCTTAAAAAATGTAAACAATA
Source organism: Thecocarcelia acutangulata (assembly GCA_914767995.1). Classification (NCBI taxonomy): domain Eukaryota; kingdom Metazoa; phylum Arthropoda; class Insecta; order Diptera; family Tachinidae; genus Thecocarcelia; species Thecocarcelia acutangulata. The sequence goes on along the minus strand of OU612094.1, from coordinate 27,479,980 downwards.
CAACAACAACAAACTGCTGCATGCCGCAGCGCATGGCTCCTTGTAGACGTTAATGACTTTTGGGAACTCGGAAAGCCAAATTTCTAGTCCAAGAACTAGTTTTACGAAAAAATTATATGGTTTTGTCACACCATTGGCGTTTAAACTCTTTTTTCTTGTTTAATATAAATATACAGGACGTCCGCCGAGAAGGTATAATAATTTGTTTTGCCACTATTTTGGTAAACATTAGTTCATATAGTAGCCACATGACAAATTTATTGTGGAAAAATGTTCGATTATCATGTGGTATCGACAAGACGGTGCCAAGTCGTATACAGCCATGATTGAAATGGAATTACTGCGAGAAGTATACCTTCCCATAGCACACCCTGTGTTAGTATACTTTACTGAATGTTTACACACGCAAGTGCAAGTGCAAAAAACCCAATACATTAACATTTTTTTACTAATACATTCACACACCTGCAAGTAGTAGCCTCACTTGCAACTGATTTTGGTTGGCAGTGATTTTTTCACTTGCATGCAAGCAGAAACAAACAGTGTTGCCAATAGATATTTCATTTTAACCTTAATGGGTATTTTTCAAGGAAATTTTTTTAAAATATTAAAATTTTTAATTGTATGCCGAAAACATAATATAAAAACACGAAAATAAATAAACATCTATAACTTATTTTTTATTTGGAATACAAATTTATTATTTAAATTGTGAAAAAACTGTGTGCATAATATAATTCCCCTGTAATATTGCTATGCTAAAACTTTGGCAGCACAGACATTAAAAGCGCATGTAGTACAAAGGCGTACAACGTTTGTCTTCGACGACATTTTGAAAATGAACTTGCACTTGAGTGTGTAAACAATCGTGCAAGTTGCAAGTGTTTTTATTATTTTTTTCGATGTATTGGTTGTTAATATGTACACACAACTTGTAACAAGTTACTTGTATGTCTAAACGCAGTGTTATTATATATAGTTATTTCAAATGAATTTTTTTTCTTTATTATAGTTAATTTTTCAAACAGCTGATTGATTAACTACTTGCCCAAACTAATAGACAGAAAGAGTACGGTCTGTTTCGAAGCATAATGTTCTTTCTCTCAAAATCGCTCTCTTTTGACAAATTTTAAAGTACAAGAACGCCTATCATGGAAATTGGGATTCCACGGGACTCCTTTAATTTTATCCCAAGTCCTCATATGTACTGTATATGATCTATTCTATATAAATAGATATAAAGTATCGGTCATAAAGGATTCGGAGATACAAGACTCCGTCTTTTGCTGTTGAGGTTAAGCTGTCAGATAGTGTCAGATGATTCGAAACTGTCCTGACAGCGGAATGTCCAGTTAAGGATAGAAAAGGCGGCTATCGCCTTATTATTGTATAGAAAGGCCCTTGGGAAAAGCTGAGGATCGTACTGGCTTTTCGATCTGGTTGTTAAACATATTTTAATTTATGGGTCGCTCGTATGGTCGAAGTCGTTGGAGAAAACCACCTATTGCAAGCTTGTCGAAACGATTATGTGTTGATGGCGATTGGCGCTTCCGGTACTGCTCCATCAAAAGCACTTTTCATTTCAACGGGACATGAAATAGGACGACTTACAGTCATGTCTTAGTTATGGAAAGAATAGTGGACTTTCCGGAGAATATTGGTTACTGGTCACCGGCTCTACTGTTCGACAAGAGATTTGAAGTAATTGTGTCAGGCACGATCTCGGAGGTGATCAGCATAGATTTTCAAGATTCATATTTGAAAATAATATTTGAAATCGTTATCTATGGAAATAAGGAGTTGGTGGAGGTATATTTATCCACCAGTATGGGAGGGGTATTAGATTTAGGCTGCAAAATGAGAAATCACGGCTATAAACAAGTTCAGCGTCAACTTCTAAGGACCGCACAAGACAGATGATCTAGTGCGGTTTACTTGTCGAATATTAAGGCTCACACGGCCCAGGTATGATAGCTATAATACGAGGACTATTATCCTTAGGGCCTGCCCTGTGGCAGTTCTGACATGGCATTGGATGCATGAGAGATGATTAAATCTTCCATTTAACGATTTCTGTAGAAGTTGTAGGAACGAGGAGGTAGTAAAGAGTGTTGAATATTTCCACTGTTCTACTCTTTCTAATATAAAGGCTTTGCATGTAGGCAGACCGATGCTGCACGATTTGTCAAAAATATCGGAATGTGATGTTGTTGGAATAGACTTTTTGATCCGATTCTCGGGGTGGTTCTGAACTGAAACAGTGACATGTTATCTGGTGCGTTTCACACTCAGGCAACACAATAGGACCAAGTTAAAGCCAACCGGGCTGGCTTCAAGGGCCTGTTATATATAACTTAACCTAAGGCATATACAACATATACGATTACATACATACGAGAGTGTAACTTTTACTTCGCTGGATGTCCAAATACTCGTATACTTAAAATACAATAAAAATGACAAAACAAATTTGACAACTCTTTTTTAACTACACCATAATATTTATTAAGGTAAACTAAATGAAATCTTTTCTGACAAACAATTAACCGCAATGATTACCAATTTAAAATAGGATCAAGCCACCAGTTTGCTTAGATCATTTCTTTTTCAGTTTAAGGGATTTTTCCATTTTGTAACGTCATAAACACATTGTTAAGTAAACATTTATAGTAGACACAGTCTCTCAAGGATCAAAAGGAATTTGGTCATGCACAAACATAAAATTGAATACTTTATTTATTGTATTTCTTCGCAAACATCTGCTCTTTTGATAATGAAACACACACACACACACATATACACACATCTTCACACATTTATGTACAGAATGTGAAAGTTCTTGCAAAATTATGTTAATGATCTTTATAAAAAAGTTCAGGGTTTCTTTATTTAATGCTTGTTAAAATTAAAAAAAAAAAAACAAGAAAATGTTTACCTTAGAACTAATTTTTTACAGTGCTTTTAATTTTAACAACGAAAAAACATAAACATAACACGAAAAATATAACAGATTTGTGAAGAACTTTAAATAAAAATAACTTTTATCACCACATTATAGATGAAAAGTAAAATGATAGTGAAGAGCGTTCTTATTGCTATTGTCATAAACGACAAATATTTAAATATGTATATTCACGATACGTGTAGTAAGCTACCGACTACACAGCTGCAAATGTCGCTAGCAACATGGCAGTGGCCTAATAAGCAGCTGATCTGTAACAGCGCAACTTAATTTAGCGCCTCAAGTGTAATTTATGTATCAAAACCCCTCATGAACATACAAAATGTATGAGCCCAAGCCAAATAGAGCGGCTTCAATGCTTTACAATTCGAAAATCAAATATTGACACAGCGTAAGAGGGTAAAGTTAACCTTCGCTCAGTTAACTTCAAAGCAAATGTTATATATTTTTGCAGTAGTTAGTAATCATGTTTTAGGTGCTTTCATACTAATTTAGCGACTTTATCACTATTTATTATTTTTATTTAGTGTTTTTTAATAAACAAAATTACAGTAAGTCTAAGGTCATACAGGGCAATTTAATTGCCGAACTTTTTAGCAATTTTCTTTTGGAATTGCTTTCTTGTCCACACACAAAAACCCTTTTCGGCAATTTTTGCGCTTTCTCTACCTTTTATTTCATACAATTTACACACATACACACATGAGAGAAGAAACTATTTCGCGAAAAAGTTTGCGCAAACATCACTGAGTACCAAATTATGCTATTTCTTTCGTATCGCAATAAGTGTTAGTGTAAACCACAATAGTTCGCGTTAAGTTATGCTCTTTTAAAATCATAAAAAGTCAATATCATCCAATTTTGGACCACCAGCTAGACCAGCCTTATTTTAAACAAATATGATCCAATTATGCCTCTAGCCCAAAATTCACAACAGACAGTGACAAAAGCATATTTGTTGATGAACAGAACGCAAAAGCGGCAACTTTTGCAATTGACAAAGCTATCAAATTTAAGATGTGTTTTAGATGATTTTTCTGGAAATTGCTTTCATTAATTTTGAATAATTGTTTAATAATGAAGACACGTTGTTTTATCATGTAACGCTGTATTTTTACTAAACCTGAACTGGAAGCAGCCGAACTATTTTTTTAGGGCTGCTAACACTTTACTGTACAAATAGCGTCAAAATAAAATTTTGCATTCATTTTGGTACACCCTTTGCTAATTTTACTTCTAATTTGTTTAATTTTTTTAAGATACGTAGCTGACTGCGTGGTGATATTTAAGGGAGAAGGTTTTGCCTAACCAGGGCACTATGCTTTCTGGGGTATAGAAGGGTAGGGTTCTCTTTCATCTGTTGTGGTGCTTGTTGATGAGTAGCTTTAGTATTCAATTATTTTGTCCTGTCTTCCTTGATCAACGAATTATTGATCGCGGCAATTATTGTTATAATTGGAAAATAAAAATCCTTTTTGGCTAAAGCCGGATTTGAACTTAACCAGAAAACAATTGCAGCATGTAATACGTACCAGATAATTGTCATTAGTTTACCTACATACATAGATACGTGTACAGTAAACTCTAATAATTACCTCACTCAAGTTGCTGTAATTTTGGGTAATTGGGCGATCAAGGTATTAAAGCGTAGACGTTTAATTACCTCATAGAGGTAATTATGCGAAAAAGGCATTTATCCAAACGGACTTAAAAAAATCAAAGTCATTACATACATACGTCAACATAAAATGTAAACGCAAAAGAAATTTTCAAAATAAAAACAAAAACTGACGCATTCATATCACAAAAATTATACGTACTTACATATAAGTATGTACATACATATGTAGAAAACAATAACAGAAGTACATGCAAGTATGTATAAAATAAAAGCGTATCGAAACGTTAAAACATAAATTAGCTGGATTCACAAAAGTGTATTCTTTATGTTTAACAAGTGACAAATTTGTTAACAGAGTTGAGTGAATTGGTAGGCAGTTTGGGTAAATAAATGAAGGAATTTTTTGGGAGTTTTTGGATTTGGGATACAATATTTTGGGTAATTACCCAAAATGGGCAATTAAAAGAAAGTTAATTAACCGTACATGTTTGCATAAAAGTAAGTGAAAAAAAAAACGGGAATAGAATATAAGGGGCGAATAAACGAAAAAGGCATTTAAGCGATGAGTAAATATACAGGATATACTGCATTACTAATTAAGTTGCATTTTATTGGGACTTTTTATCGTATGTATGTATGTACTTATTTATGTATGTATATATGTACATGTTAATATTCTCAATTTCGGAAATTCTCACGATAAAATGATCATAAATTCATTTAATTGTCCTGCATTTGCCAAATTGAAAAAGTTTGAACATTTTTGTAGGTCTTAATATTACAGATTCTTAAGTTTATGATCATCGTACGAACATTTGTATTGAATAAAGAAACAAATCTTAACTGGATCTCTTTTTTATTTACAATAGGCCGTCATGGATGTACCTTTGACGTTAAATGCTCCGCAGAGGCTTTTTCTCTCACACTTGCTTTAATTTTTTTTTTTGTTTTCGGTTGCAGTTTTTTTCGTTTGTAGGTATTTTTTTTTTCATGGACGATTTTTGTAAATTATCAAATACAAAAAAAAAAAAAATAAAAACGACATTTGTTATTTTTGCATTTATTGTGATCTTCAACTTGTGTGGAGCTTAACGATCAACATGAGAATGATCATTATGAAGACGATGCTGCTGTGGTGTGGTGAAGATAATAATAACGTTGGTGGTTTGGGTTGCATTCAAGAGTTTTGAACACATCCATGCACATGTTACATATTGGCAGCTGCTGCTTGTTTAACAAACATTTTGCAAGTAAAAGCTGCAAAATACTCGCCCAACAATAAAAATGAAGATGCTTTAAACATGATTATGAACATTCATTGTTTTTGTTGAGAAAATATTAAAAAAGAAATATATGTACATGTGCATGTACATAATAACCCAGCTAGCATACGTTGTTTGTTAGACGATTGTGTTGAATATACAATTCCCAAAAGAATATTCTGGCGAGTAAAGGGCGCAAATAAACTACACAAATTGCAAACATAGCTTACCACATGCCAGTTTTTGTTGTATTGTTGTAATTTTTCTCTAGTGCTGCCACCGTGTAGACGATAAACCTTGGGTTCGTGCAAACATTTTTGTTCGTTTGTGGGGGTGTTTGCTTGTTTGTACAAATATTTGAAGCATGTTTGCACGAAAATCAAAACTTTTTGATTTTCGTGCAAACATTGTGAGTGTGTTTGTAAATTTTGTCATTTCAATGAAATTTTTGCAGATTGAGATGGTGGAAGAGGAAGCATACGGAGTGAATTATGAAACTGTTTTCTTGTAATTATGCTTATGAAATTAAAAAAAAATAATAATAAATAAAAATTAAAAAACAGAATAATATCAATAGAAATAGAGGGTAAAACAATTTGTATCTTGCAAACTTCATATGGCGAGCAAATTGCCGCAACGCAATGGCCGGCTACTCACATTGAAAACAAAGAAAAAGTGATAAATTTGTATGTGTGATTAAATTACATTTGCATGTGTTGTATTTGTGTGGTTTGGGTGCAAGCGGAAAGCATGTGTTTGGCAAGCAGTTTGCGTAGTTTATTTGGCATTTAGCAAACATCTATTTTTTTTATTTCTTTTTACAAATTTTCTGTCACGCTCTTCACACAATCTTCGAATGTTTGTTAGATGAATACAAATTTTATTGTTTTTTTATATACTCATATTTTTAATTATATTATAGATAAGCAGAATCAAACAGAGTATAATAGTTTTTTCTTTATTGTTTAATAATCTTTTGAATATAAAAAGTGTGGGTGGTGATTATGGTGGTAGGTCAGTGCAAATTATATATAGTATGAAAATGTTGAATGAGCTTTGTTATGTTTCCTGTATGAATCATACAGTATACCCCGTGTATTTAGCCTTCGCTTAAATGCCTTTTTCATTTATTCACCCCTTATATCCTATCCCCGTTTTTTTCACTTATTTTCATAAAAAAATGTACGATTAATTAACTTTCTTTTAATTGCCCATTTTGGGTAATTACTCTGTTGACAAGTTTGTCACTTGTTAAACATAAGTTTTTGTGAATTCAGCTAATTTGTTTTTTAACGTTCTAATACGCTTTTATTATATACATACTTATTTTTTTTTCTATATATGTACATATGTATGCGTTTGGATATATAATTTTTGTGATATGAATTTGTTAGGTTTTGTTTGTTTTATTTTATTTTGAAAACTTCTTTTGAGTTTACATTTTATTTTGACGTATGTATGTAATGACTTTGATTTTTTTTAAATCCGTTTGGATAAATGCCTTTGTAGAGGTATTTAAGCGTATTCGCATAATTACCTCTTTGAGGTAATTACACGTCTACTCTTTAATACCTTGATCGCCCAATTACCCAAAATTACAGCAACTTGAGTGAGGTAATTAAGCGGGGTTTACTGTACAAGGATTACACGGCTGATTCCTTGAGGAGTTGTAAGATATTATCCACACGAGCCTATACGACTAACACTAGAGTCTCAAGCTGGGTTGTTTGAGAGTCTCATAGAAGAATCAGGTTTTGTAACACTTACTTCCGTAAGAGGGATCGTCTGTGATTAAAAAATGAGCTTGTCGACGATCAAAAACACTCTTCATGAGATTCCCAGATTCCTTCGACGATTGAAAATGCTAGCTGGGAAATATCTACTTACGTACATACATACATATGTACATAATAAAAACCAAAAACAGGAACATAATAATGATGCTGATGACGCAGCAGACAATTTTATTTACATGCACACATATGTATGCTTACATACATAAGCACAAACATATTTATATTCATCCAAACATGCATATATAGATGCACACCACACATCCATACATACATGTGTGTTTGTTTGCTTACCGAGTTTGCGGACTTTTTAAGAAAACGGATGTGAAGGAGTCTTTTATTTAATGTTTTGTCGTTATTTTTCATTGTTCTTGTTGTGGCTGGTTGTTTTTGTTTTATTTACATACGTACATATGTATGTATGTATGTGCGTTTTTTTTTTTATTTTTTGGTATTTTGTGGAGCTTTTTTTATTTATTTTTTTAAGCCTTGTTTGTATAACTTTTTACAGCCTCCCAAAAATATCAGAAATAAAAAATGTTCATCATGCAACTGTCTTTTTAAATGCAGGCCTGAAAAATGTAATACAAATTGAACTTATGCACACACACCTACATACATACATGTAAGTAATTATATGCAAAACATATGTATATTATCCCAGCTAGCATTTTTAATCGATGATAACTACTGGGAATTCCCATATACATATAATTCACACTAGAGGGCTGCTCAAGCACAATAAAAATGTATATTTTTCAAGTACTATCTATCCATCGCCTTCTTTCACATTTCAAAACAGTGAAACAGTGAACACTTCAGTGTAGTAATGTTCTAAACACATAAACGAATACTGTTTTATAAGCATTTAGAAACAAACAGAACCAAACACAAGTAGAACCAAATTAAATTGAACATAATTGAAGTTGAACTTCAAGCATTGAAGGTTAGGTTAGGTAGGCAAGCCGCTGGGTTCTCCAAAGAGTACCGGGATACTCCAGCTTGGATCCTGAAGATCGTTCCTTTTGTGATTGCCTGAAAAGTTAGGGTATGATAGAAGGAAAAATAAAAGTTGTAAGGATATAGAAGGAGTGCAGAAAAGGGAAAGGAAAGGTGGGAAACTGCTTGATGTGGCATTACTTGCTGATATACTAGCCATCCGCTACTTCTTATGAAAGAAGCTATAGCAGTCGGTTTGACCAAGGCCAGACATGATAGACTATTGAAACTGCTCTCGTCTAAGCATCTTAGACGATGGTGCTCCAAAGCCGGGCATGTACCGAGGAGATGAAGAATGGTCTCCTCCTCCTCCTCGTCTTGGCAACTTCTACAGAAGTCGTTATAGGGTAAGCCTAGTCTCCTGGCATGGATGACTGCTACCGTCATTCTTAGGAGAGATCTGGGAAGTTTTAATAGCTCCCCCGTACTCTTAGAGTTAATGTGCGGCCACAGGTTCCTTGATATAAGGCACGTGGGCTCTGTAAGCCACTTTTCTTGAGCGTGTTCCAGCCTGTGGAGTTTTTTTCTTTTCCAACACGCTGATATGGGTTGTCCGCAAAAGGGGTCTATATCCCTATTCTCTAGGGCTATCCTTTGTTTTCAAGCATTGAAGCAATGTTCTACTTCAGTTTTGTTAATAAAATTTGTTCTTGTTATTTATAGGTTTTGTGTTTGTATTAGTGCACAAGTGCTATATGTACAGTATGATCATGCGTTTGTGTTGTTGTTGTTCATGGTTTTTGTGTTTGTATTAAGCACAAATATTTAGTGCTGGGTCACACACAGCAACTTTAGTTGGGCAATTCTTGACTTTATAGAAGCTTTCGGTGAGGGGAATAAGAAGGGAAAAAGAATTGCCGGTGCTCGGCAATTCTCAGCAATTCCTTATTTTTCTCTCATATGCGTATGTGGATGTGCATATACAATGTAAATTGTATGAAATAATAAGTAGAGAAAGCTCAAGAATTGCCGAAAAAAGTTTTTGTGTGTGGACAAGAAAGCAATTTCAAAAGAAAATTGCTAAAAAGTTCGGCAATTAAAATCGCTCTGTCTGACCTTACACTTAAGAAGCAGTATGCTCGAATGCCAATGTGCTTGCTGTGACTCATCGTTTATTTGCTCTATTGTGATGGTTTGTTTTGGATTTTGCTGTGAAACAGAATTCAAGTACAGTCAAGCACTTCATAGTATTGAAGGCGCTTCAATACTATTATGAAGTGTTTGTTCTGTTTCTGAATGTTCTATAGCTTGCTTGTTGTTGTTTTAAGGATTGTTTTGAAATACAGTGCTTGCAACTACTACACAGTAGTGACTAGTGTTCTTTAGAACATTCTGTGCAGCCTTTTAGTATATACTATTGTTGCTGCAACCATATTCAAAAGTGCTTTTTCTTTGCTTTTACTGCTTTGTTTGATGGCTGAGAAAAATTAGCCACCCATCCTCATAATGCTTTCTGCAACTGTGTTTTAAGCCTCTCAAGGCATAAAGTAACAAAATTCAACAATGAGAAACATAAATTTCGCGACAGGTGTGTTTTCCAGCAAAAAGCAAAGCATTACGCATTTTAATTTTTGTTTTTTCTTTTTTGTATTATTTTAGTTTGTTTTTTTTTTAACCAAAAATAAAAATCAAGCTTTTTATTATTCCATTTAAAAAATACATACACATACATAAGCACGTACATATGCAGCTAAAAGTCTTTGGCAAAGATTTGTGAAATCTGAAAACTTCAAATCAAAGCTCCCACGAATTTTTTCTTTTCTTCTGCTTTTTGCTGCAAACGATGCTAACGATTGCAAAACTTGAGGTTTTCAATACAATAAGTTTGTATTTTTTGTTTTTAAGGTTTAAGGATAATCTTCAAAGTGAAAGGAGTACATATGTACATGCATTTGTATGTCTGTGCATGCATAAATGCCAATGACAGTGGTGATGGCATATGTTGCAATTTTTACAGGAAATTACAATCAGGGTTTTTGAACGGAAATTAAATAACAAATACTTCTACGAATATAATGAGGATCGGTACAAACCGTTTTACATTTAAAAACAATTTTTTTTTATTCATTTTTTCCTTTGACTTGAACAATTTTCCCAATTCGTAATGCAAATGTTCAGGCAAGAAAACATCTGTTTGTAAGTCGTATTATATTGCGCTCCATTATTATTCAAGGATAATTAATCAACAGTTATTTGTGCTGCGCGTACATGTGCAAACGGCCGGCATTGGTTTCAAGTATTACAAAAATTCCTTTAAAACTTCTTGTGCAGAAACACAAAATACACATTTATTTGTAATCCTTGTTTTAACTTATTTTTGTATTAGTGTTCTTATCTTTTTGCAAACTATGTATGTACTCGTATATACGAAATTTCAGTTTGAAAAATAATTAGTTAAATCCTGATTAAGGAACACAATATCGGTGTCCTTTATGGTATTTGCATGAAATAAAAAATTTTAAAATACTCAAAATATAATCGCTTGTCTGCAGAACATTTTAACACGACATTTACATCTAAACCAAATCTAGTCCACGCGGGAAGTCGAGTCAAATCTAGTTGATTTTGACGAGTTTTCCCAATACAAAATTAAATCTACTTTGCTACTAGATTTTGACAAAATCGAGTAGATTTTTGTAGGTTCTCTGTTACACAACTGAGACTTGTTTCACAACAGTTCTTGAAAATACCACGCTGTAATTTTTTTTTTTTTTAACTTTATTATTTTATTTATTGAATCTACATAAAAAATGTAATGACAATAAGTATTCAATATAAGTAATAAAAGAAACTATACTTTTACATGATAAATTCATTGGAATATTCGGGGTGGATTGATATTGATAAGTAGGAAAAAATTATAAACAGTTTGTTTTCTATATTTCCCAGCTGTCTATATGTCGACATTTCTTCCCCCCGGAGAACAGGCTTCGCCTTGGCGTCTTCCTAACTTGGGCACTCTGTTTTTCGGGGAAAAGAGGGGAAGAGGTCCCTCGTTTGATGCGGCAAACAAAACTCTAGGAAGCTGCATGACTTATGTTGTGTTGGCTTCCGAAACGCTTACCAAGGGTATAAATTAGCAGAACGGGGGTCAGCATGGCCCCCGGGTGGTTGAGGTGCCTACTTTGGATGAAATGTTCTGGCTGTGGTTAAAACGTAAAACGCAGGAAGGGGGCGTTAGTATCCTTGATAACAAACAACCGAAGGTCTGTTGCTTTTACTAATGTTCAACCAAATTTGGTCGGAAAAGACCAACAATGGCAACGCTGGCTGACATATTGTTTTTTAGGGCTACCAACACTTTACTGCATAAATGGCGAGAAACTCAAATATTGCATTGATTTGCGAAATGTGAGTTTCAGAACATGGCTGAATAGTTTTAAATTATTTTACTATGTATGTAAAATCATACTTATTTATAACTAGCTGACCAGGCAAACGTTGTTTTGCCTTCTATCCGCAGATGTAGTTTGGCATCGCATTGCAATTGGTTTGAGGTAATCGTTCAGCTTGCGATCTCCTTTAAATTTTGATCGAGCAGCTCATGGCATTACCTTTGATACAAAAACCGTATATAGCAAGTGAAAAATCGAATGGTCGAAACAACGCCTGAAAAGATTCAGCTCAGGAGTGCGAATGTCTTTGTATAGATAAGACATTACGATACGTCGTTTGGTATTTTTTCAAGTGACAATAAAAAATCATAATATGGAATATGTAAGGAATTTTGTTGATATTTGTATGGGAATATATAGGAAAATCTAAATGCCATATCTCCGGAACCACTAAGCCGATTTTGTGGAAACTTCACATAAAGCTCTAAACACTTAAACGACAGCAGACTTCACAAGCACAAATGAAGTTAGCTTCAAATGCAGCCGTATCATCAGCGACATAACTATTTTAAAGACAGCAGCAGCACTACGAGTATTTAAACAATGCAATTTTCAGAGGTGCCAGATATATATTTTACATAAATGAAATTAAAATTACTGACTAAAAACGTAATAATATCACGTAAAACAGTAAAAACTAATCAATTTATTTGTTTATTTTATTTATGTGACTTTTATTTCTATTAAATATTTCAAACAAATTTTAGTTTTTATTGCTGCCATTTTATATTTATAGTGGCAGCACTGCACTTTTTGCTGCTTACAAAAAAAGAAATTAGTCTAAAACTTTAAACACATAGACGACAGCAAGCAGCAATCTGTCAAAAATAAAATACATGTGTTTAAATACACACTATTATTTTAACGACATCACAGCAGCACGACTTCACAACAGCATTTGCTGCTGCTGCCAACTTAGACTAACTTCTATTTTCGTAGACAGCAAAAAGTAAATGCAGCGCTGCCACTATAAACATAAATTGCCAGCAATAAAAACTAAAATTAGTTTGAAATATTTAATAGAAATAAACATCACATAAATAAAATAAACAACTAAATTGATGGGTTTTTACAGTTTTACGTGATATTATTACGTTTTCAATCAGTAATTTTAATTTTATTCGTGTAAAATATATATGTGGCACCTCTGAATTTTGTATGGTTTAAATACACATAGTGCTGCTGCTGTCTTTAAAATAATTATGTTGCTGACCAGATGGCAGCATTTGAAGCTAACTTCATTTGTACTCGTGAAGTTGTGAAGTCTGCTGTCGTCTAAGTGTTTAGAGCTTAAGTTAGCAGCAGCAGCAAATGCTGTTGTGAAGTCGTGCTGCTGTGATGTCGTTAAAATAATCGTGTGCATCTAAACACATGTATTCTATTTTTGACAGATTGCTGTTTGCTGTCGTCTATGTGTTTAAAGCTTAAACCATCTACAGTTCATCGCAAACATGCCTTTAAATTTTGGTCGAAATCGGTCGACCCGTTTGGCCAGTTAGTGTACACTTTTTTTGATATATGTATATAGATAATATAATATATAATATACTCGTAATATAAAATATAATAGCGTGGCACTGAACGCCATCTCGAACCGATTTTATACTCGGCTAGACTTTTAAAACTGTGAATGTATCGTACGTTCAGGGTCTTTAACACCATTAGAGTTCATTATATGGGGTTAATTAAAATCACAGGTTTATGTCAAATCCCCAATCACCCCTGCAGCAAAGGAATAGATTCAATGCTGCATCAATGAAATTCAGTCACTTTTCTACCCAAAAACTGCGAAACCTTTTGCAGAGTCTTTGGCAAGAATCGAACCGGCAACCTCGAGACTGTTGGTCGAACACTCTGACAAATTAGCCATCGGGACACCCGGTAATGACTTTACTATTTTGTAAAGGTCAGGAAAGTGATTTATTCATACCAGGAGTGCAAATTTTGTATATATAAAAAAAATGTTTATTTATATCATCTTCAAAATATTTTTTCAATTTAAATTTCCCAGAAACAAAGCGCTGCCAAGCAAAACATTGTTAAGAGTACGCTTAACAACAGCTCGGTGACATTTTTATTTTCCTTTTTGGCAATCTTTTCAGCAGCAGCTGTATCTTAAAACAGGACACTGAATAATCCAAAGAAAAATTTACCAACGAAACCTAAATCGCACAACACCTGTTGTTTAAACGATGCTAAAACCATTTTAAGGTTTTTTTTTCCTTTTCACTAAAATATTCAATAATGAAATAGAAAAGAATTAACTGAAAGCGAACAACAGGATCGAAGCAGGGTTTGAGCCAACAACGGTGAATGCAGTTCAGCGACAAACAGCAAGCAGACAAGTAAACCGGCAGACAAACAAATAGACAGGCCAGGACGATTTACAGACAAGGACGCAAACATGTTATTTATCATGTGCTACCCGCAATTCAAATACAGTCACAGAAGGGAAAATCCTTGTTTTTCTTTAATTTTTTTTTTCTCTTTTTGCTGCTGCTGCTGCTGGATGCAATTGCAACTTGTTGATCTGAAAACTGTTGTCTTTTTAGTTAAGAAATTTTAAAGGAAAGATTGTTTTGAGAGATAAAATAGATAGTAGATTAAGTAACAAGAGAACTGTAAAAATAAAACTGCACAAACATTTGTATCTATGTGTTGGTGATTTATGTTTGTACATATTTAAATGAATGTTGGTCTAGTGGTCAAGGGTACAACAATTTGTTTGTTTTTCATTGTTTGCGCATTTTAATGTTGGAAATATTCCCGCAGGTTTCGTGTAACTGTCTGTCTGTTGAATACATACACTCAGAAAAATATGTACGTAATATTAACTGAAATTGCCATTAAAAGGAAATGGCATTTGAAAGTTCAGTTAAAAACCAGTCTACTAACATTTCATTTAAATTTAACTGCGGATTCAGTTAATTTTTAAGATTAAAAGTTTAACAGATTTAAAAAAGAAACACGGCAAAAAGTTCAGCCTCGTGCAAAGCAGGTTGCTAAAGGCCTGATCAGACTATTATACAAGTATAAATACTTTCATTCGATTTTGTAAGATAAAAGTCTAAACACATTTCTTGCGACTGCCAAAAAGTCTGACGTAAATCCAACAAATTTAAGTAGAAAAGAAAACAGCTGTTCGTTTTTTTACAAAACAATAAATTTTGATTATTTTGTCGTGTAAAATTACAGTTATCAACATTTTGAGAGAAAAAAATTATAATATTTACAAATTTAAAAAACGACGAGCCAAAAATAATGAAAAATATGTTTTCAGGAGTTGTGGCAGCATGCATTTTAGTTAAAAGAACAAAAATAATAAAAACCTTAATAGCAATATTTCGGTAATTTTAAGTATTTTAAATATGTAAAACTTTTCAACTTTGTTCAGCTATATGAGCATTTTGCTCATATAGCATTTATAAACGAAAGCTAAATTCCAAATTTCGAGCTTTTTTTATAACGACAAAAAATACTATCAGTGACGGCAGTCCATCGGCTACAAAATAGCCGACTACTGGTTTGCTAAAAAACACAACCCTGTGGCTGTGTTCTGTAACTTTGGCGAGAAGTTATCGCGTCGAAAACTTGTGAAACAAATTATTCCATCGTTTCTCGAAAAGTGAGAAAAAACTGCGTCTGTAACTCATGTCGAAAGTGATTACGTCGTTACGTTAGAAATGTCTGAAAATATAAAACGAAGTCGACATGCAATTTTAAAAATAAAAAAGGCCAGCCACAATAAGTACCGCCGCCGACCAAAAATTACTAAAGCTAAGAAATTTTGTTCGACGGCGTCATATTATAACCGCCGGCTGTTCTAGAAAATGTATGGTATGGCTCTAACGTTTACATTTTATTTACAAATACATACATACATATTTATGCACAAAATTTTGTAAGATTAAAAAACATTGCAATTTGTGAATTCTGAAAAAAACATTATAAAAGTGTTACAATATACTTTGTTGGGTCGGAAATTAAAATTGTAGAAATTACAAACTTGCATAAGTATTCCCTTAAAACTTGTTGTGTGAAGAGTATAAAAATTAAATAAAAAATTATAAATAGCTTGTTTTCCATGTTTCCCAGCTATCTATATGTCGACATTTCATAGGAACTACCTTATCATCAGTAAAATTTGGAAATTTTTGAAAGATATTCTCAAACATTCAACTTTATATCCCAACAATCCAAATAAATTGCTGAGAATTTAAAAAGAAAAATGCTCTAATAATATCCGTCAAAACACAAAAAACAAGCTTTTCTATTTATAAACGTCTCTAACATTTCTTTACACCTTTCAAACAAATGAACAACCGTTGGTTGCTACGATTTGCTTTTTGAAAGTATCGAAAAGCAGAGAACAAAAATTCAAACAATTAAGTTTTTTATTCGCTATTAAGGCTTCTAACATTTATACCAGTAAAAAATTATAATTTATAATTATTTATTGTTATTTGAAATACTATCTCACAGCCTTTTTATTTGCGAGAAATAATGACAGTTGAAAGCGGGAAATTGTTTCGCAAAAGTTTTTCAGACACAGTTTTTCTGTAAAATGGCGAGTAATTTCCTTACGTGACAGCTATTACTCACCAAAAAAGTTATAGCTACAGTTTAGTGAAAAAAGCAGCTGTTTGTTTCAACTTTGTTTCATTTCACACGTTTCAGTCGAAAAGTTTCTCGTGGCGAGAATTACAGAACACAGCCACTGGTTCAATGAAAAGTATTCGTCTCTATTCGAGAAGTCACTTTCACCACAAATACGTGATCGTTTCATTTTTCTAAAGTACACATCTATATTTGTTAGAGATGAGAGTGATATATAGGGTGTTTTTTTAAGCCCGATAGAACTTAAAATTGTAAAAAATAACACAAAAAATTAAATTGTAATCAAAATTTTTTTTTATTCGAAAGATCAATACGTGACATTAACATTTGAAAATGATTTCGGGCATATGGGCACCGCGGCTGTTCTTGACGAAGCGCATTCTGGACGTCCAATTTTGGGCCACTTTTTCGAGCACTGCTGGCCGTATGTCACGAACAACACGAACAATGCTGGCCTCCAAGGCGTCAATTGTTGCTGGTTTATCAGCATAAACCAGTGACTTCACGTAGCCCCACAGGAAATAATCGAGAGGTGTCAAATCGCACGACCTTGGAGGCCAATTGACAGGTCCATTTCTCGAAATCAACTTATCGCCAAATTTTGATTTCAGTAAGTCGATGGTTGCGTTCGCCGTATGGCACGTAGCGCCATCCTGTTGAAACCACATCTCCTCCGGATCAATGTCATCCATATTTTCAAACAAAAAATCATTGATCATGGTGCGGTAACGATCTCCATTGACCGTAACGCGAGCTCCGGCCTCATTTTTGAAGAAATAAGGTCCGATGATACCACCAGCATGAAAACCGCACCAAACAGTGCATTTTTCTGGATGTAATGAAGTCTGTAGGGTCTCTTGTGGATTGGTCTCACTCCATATGCGGCAATTTTGCTTATTAACAAACCCGTTAAGCCAAAAATGCGCCTCATCGCTGAACACAATTTTGCGATAAAACAACGGGAAATCGACGACTGATTTTCAAAGTAAATTTGGATAATTTCGTAGCGTTGTTCAAGCGTGAGTCTATTCATGATGATTTGTCAGAGTATACTGAAACAAATAAAAAAAATGTTTCATCAAAATTTAATTTTTTGTGTTACTTTTTACAATTTAAAGTTCTATCTAGCTTAAAAAAACACCCTATACAAGCAGAAAACATATGTTTTCTTTCACATCGTCTGCATTCTAAAATACCTACTCACTGCATTTTAGTCCCAATATTGTTCGACAGCAGTTGTCAACATTTTGACAACTATTCGTAAACTCTACCAAAAAAATATATGTTGGTGTTGTATTTATTGTAATTCTGCCACTATCTATATAAAGCTGCCTTGCTTGCGCATTTAATTTCACTTTTTACACAAAACTTAATACAGTTTCTTAGATCAATTTTTTCGAATAGTATAAAATCGAAGAGCACATCCAAACACGACTAACCTTTTTATCTGTCAAAAACAAACTGACAATCCAAAATGGCTGATATTGCCAACATATACAACAGACATGTGTAGCACATAACAGAAAAGAAATGCGAAAATCGAATATACGTAATTCACAAAATTTCATTTTTTGATCAGACCTCGTATATATAAATGTGTATACCTCCCAACTGATTGTAGCTGTTTGCACAAAATATCACTCACTAACTTAGCGTGTTAATTATCGTTTTTGTCTGTCTTATGGTTACTTGGTTCATATCCTATTTTTCACTCATTATCTTTCCCACTCCCTTGCTTTCTTCTACTGACTTGTAGTCTTACAAACTTGCAAACTTGGGACTTGCAGCACTGTGAGGTTTTTCTGATTCACAATTTGCAGCCATGATGTGGCAAAAGTTTGCATACCCAGCACTCGTGTAAAAGCAGGCTTGAAAAGTAAATGTTTCATCGAGTTTACAGAAATAGTTGCAAACTGCCAGACAACAACATTGTTGTTACAAAATTACCATCTTTTTGCAGAAATGCCTTCCAGGCACGAGTTGAAATAACAAAAGTAATAATATTGTTACACGTAAATATGTTTTAATGTGCCACATTTGTTTGTTTGGCAAGGAAAAGGTGTAAAGAATTATGGAAAAGGACAGATATGCAATAATGACTATAAAAATAGCACAGTGGTTTCTTCATATCGCTTAGTTTTTTTTTTTAGTTCTCAGTGACAAAGTAAATTTTTTGATTGACTTGAAGGTTATGGAAAAAATTACCTTTTTCTGTTTCCGTCTCTTATATCCTATTTTTGGAGAACACTAAAGAACAATTTAAAATTTTTTTTAAGCATATTATTTGTTTATTGAATCTTCAAAATATGAACTAACAATAGGCGTGTTTCTTTGCGCTACTTTGCGATCTCGCGGGATCCCTATTTGCACGAATAGCGTTTACATACTTTGAAATTGGGCAAATAAAAGCGCTGGCACGAAACAGCCCGTGTTTTTTCTTCGAACTGGTTTGGGCAAGTAGTTAAGCAATCAGCTGCCTGTAAGAGTAATAAATAAAAATAATAATTTGAATCATCTCATAAACAAATCATTTAACGCAATTATCAGCTTTGTTCTGTGAAACGCAAATCGCTTAAGTTTAGCGTTTTCTATTCGAAAACGTTAAATAGGTGTTCTGACACGCGTATAACGCAAGAAGAATGATTTTCCGATTTGAAATCGTCAAATAGATGATCTGCTAAACGTATATCGCTTAAAATTGGCGACTTTTACTGCAGGTGTATATTGAAGTGATTTTGCTTAAACTAAACTTTCAGTAGAAAATAAAATTATTCATAATTAAAATCTAGTAATTTATTTTTTTTATTTTTATTTCAATAAAAAGTTAAAATAGTAATTTTAAATGGGAAATATCAAATGAAAAAATTGCTCTATTTATTGCCAAATTGTTTTCGTTTTGTATATCTACCACATATGTAGATCTACTACATATGTATGACATTAGGGCTAAACCATGGTGCAATTAACCAGGTGGCATTACTAGCGCAGGTGATAATTTTTTGTTTCAAACGACCGATGGTGTCAAAAGTTGTTGTGAAATAAACAATAAGATTTTAATAATAAAAACATTTAACAATAAAAAAAATTTCAAAAATATTTTAATTGCACGATTTTTCCGATTGTACGCATATTTAGACGATTAAATTGACGAAAAAAATCACGAAATCCATGATATGCATTTTGATTTGAACGCCCATTTTTATAATAAGCCTGAATAACTTTAACGCGTCGCTCAACTGTGTATCTTTTAATGTTTCAAATTATATTAGTCTGAAATTAAGAAATGTCAAATGAAATACACAAAAAAACTTGACGTTTAGGTATGGTTTACATTCAATATCGGTGCTTAAAATTTACTCACCCGATATAAATTACACATTGTATTTTTAACACGCTTAATTAGTTTCACTTGTGTGTAAGTATGTTTGTAGCACTCGAAACCCATGCCTTATAAGTAATTATTACATATTTATGTATATAAAAATGTATATATTATGTTCGCGGTTTAGTGCGAAAATGGGAGTTGCCGCATTGCTTCCGGGGAAGTATGGGGATTTTGGAGTCGATTTTAGGAATTCCCAAACAACTTCGGAACCACTTCGCTAACCAGTTTGGAACCAGTCTTTCATATTCACTGCGTGTTTTTACTGTGGAATATGCATCTGAACTATAAACACTCAGTCGCTTTGAAGTAGCCGTATTGCTTCTCAGGAAGTGGAGGGATTTTGACGTTTTTTAAGCCGACTTTGGGTATTCGCAAAAAACTTGGAACCGCTTCGCTAATCGAATCGGAACTGGTTTTTCATATTCTGTGTACGTTTTGACCATGGAACGTGTAAGTGAACTATTAACGGTAATTGGATTTAGTGCGAAAATTGAAGTTGCCATATTGTTTCCGGAGACGTGGTGGATTTTGACGATTACCGAAGCTTATTTTGGGAGTTCAAAAAAGAAATCGGAACGCGTTATACGGATAAATATCTGCCTATATGGATAATTTAAGAAGAAGCTTAAACAATAGTGAATGAAAAATTTTATACCAAGCGTGTCTTTTAGTTTTTTAAGTGAATTAAGCGTTTCTTAGGACACTTTGCGGTTTCAGATCACGCGTTTCTCAGAACATGGCTATATATTAATATTATTTTCAAAAATATGAATGTACGCTTCGTCTATGGAATAAGTTGCCTACAGACGTGTTTCCTTTCTGTTATAACGTTGAAATGTTCATGTGAAACATTCGCAAACACTACTCCCTCTCTTTATAATCTATTTTCCTAGTTCTGGGACAATGCACTGCATATGTCTAAGGTAAAATAAAGCCGAGGCTTACATTTATCTGATATTGTTTGTATTCCATACATAATTGCCGACATTGAATAAAAAACATTTTTCTATATCAAATCAATTCTGTTTCTTTTAGTCAAAACAGCAATGTTATAAACAACCAAAGTATTATACCTTACGGCTGTCACCCTGTATAATGATGTAATGTACATTCGAATAGTATTCACTTTATTCATTCTTTCATTTGGTATTTGTTGTACTCAGTCAAACTATAAACATGTATTTGCGTGCTTTTGCGGTTACAAATTGAATAAATGAATATTCGAATTAAACAGAGTACATGAAAGAACCTATTTATTATGATTAGCTCAAAAAAACAATATAAATTAAATTGAAATGTTGATTTAAGCTTGAGGTCGGTTTTGTTTTTTATGTTTTAATGAATTTGTTTATGTTTTACTTGTAATGAATTTATTGTTCGATATTTCGTCTGACTTCAGACTTCAAGTCTTTTTTTTTTTATTGGACCAGTACTCGGGGATGACCCCTACATATGCAGTGCATTGTACCAGAACTAGAAAAAAAAGAAGGTTGTGAGGAGGGGGAAAGAGGGAGTAGTGTTTGTGAAAATTATTCTACAGACGAAGCGTTCGGCTGAAAAACGAATTCTCTCTGTAATGCAATCGACCACAAATAAATGAGCTCTGGACGATAAGCGCGTGCTACGTAAAAATATGCGAGTTTCGGGAACAAGATCCCTAGTCTCGTCAGAGCAAAATCCATTGTAGTAACGATAGAACAGAGTAATGCACTCCACACTGTGTCGATGCTCCAGTGAGTCAATAGAGTTAGATACCCTACTGTCACCGATGAGCTTCTTCGCCCTCTCCTGCACACGGTCGAGTAACCCCAAAATAGACTTTGAGGCACCGGCCCAAACATGAGAGTTGTATTCCATTTTCGGTCGAGTGTAGGTGGTATAAATAGTAAGGAGGTCGGATGGAGTGAAGTACATCTTACACCGTTTCAAAAAACCAAGGCAATTGAATGCTTCTTTGGAGACATGAAAAATGTGTTCAGTCCAGCGAACATCACACTGTATCTTCATTCCAAGAACATCCTATTTCTCAATATTTATACCATCCATGAGTACAGATGAAGCAGCATTTGCGATCGTTTGCTTGTGTGTTAATAAGCAACATTGGGTCTTACGAGCGTTGAAGGCGACTCTGTTTTTACGACCCAATTCGGAGATTAATAGAAGATCACTATTCAGTGAATCGTTCATATTTAGCCTCTTGGCAGTGATCTCTGATAGGCTGGACCTATGAGGCTAACAGTTAATATTTAGCCTCTTGGCAGCGATCTCTGATAGGCTGAGCCTATAGCTAAAAGAGTACGAATGGCAAATGACTTTTTCGCTTTTTTAAGAATAAACTCATTAAAGCATTTTTTTATTTAAAAAACCAAGCGGACCTCAAACTTAAATCAACATTTCAATTTAATTTATTAAAAAAAAGGTCAAAAAATTATTATTCAATTTTCAATTTCTTTTCAATATCTTTTCTGTTTTCACTCATTTTACTCTGTTAAACTTCCTTAAAGTATTCAATTTGTCTTTTGCTTAATTTTGAAAAATTTCCGGCTAAAATAGGAATTTAAGATCTTTTTCTCAAAATTAAGATTTTTAAAAGACAAAAAGCTATATTTTGCGGGAATTCTAATATTTTGGTAAATACACCTGCATATGTATTTAAAACTCTGATGGTGGCAAGAATATCGATATATTAGACAACCATTTCATCGGCACTATTAATGTACTCCCCGATGTTTAAACTTTAATAAATATATTTTGAAGTCCTACACACTTGTCTTAATATTTCGAATTGAAATTTCAAATTGCAGCTCCTTGTTGAAAAAGCAACACATTATTAAACACATCAGTTCGTAGTATTTTTATTATCCTGGCTAACGTTTGTGTTTGTGCTGTTATCCTGTTTTATGGCTGACAAAGAAGCAGATTCAACAGCTTGTGAGTAGCCGGCTGTTGCTTAATGGCTCAAGACCAGTTTCTGTTTCTATCTTTGACAAGAAGCACCCGGTTAAGAAATCATTTACAAGCTGTTTTTCTATCAAATGCAGCAACAAACGCTAATGACTGAGTGAGTGACGGACTATTCATTCCGCTGTGGAGCAGACGTACCTACTCGTACATATTTACTTATGTAAACAGTTAGTTGTGGATGTTGTTGTTTAAGATCACCTGCTTGATTTTCTTAAAGAAAAACACAAGTTAAATTCTTAATTGTGGAAAAAAAAAATTGTTAATGATTGTTGTGAAAGTTTGTTTGTGTGCTTGTTTCATTAATGCCGACAGTGTGTGTCAAGGTGTGTCTCTGTATGACTTGCAACATGTGCATGCTAAACAAGCCTTTTTACCCCTTAGTTTATTATGAAGGAAGAAAAGAAGCAAAAAAGGACCTGCTACAATTCGTGCGTGTTATGTGCTCTTTTATTTCTTCAGATCAATTGGCAACTTGGCGTTTAATTGCTCTGGCTGTTAACTCGTGCCGTATGTTGCAGTTGTACCACTTAAAACACATTTTTTTCTCCTTGTTTATCATTTGCCACAAGCTGCATTTTTTTCTTCTTTATTACAAAAGCATCAGGATAATTTTCATACAAAAAACTATATATAGATGGCACAAACATTTTCGTATATTTGCATGGTTTGCTTTAAGCATTCAAAGCAAAAGAAAGTTCTGTGAACTCATGAAAAGCTGCATAAAAATCGTTGATGAAGCATTTTTTAAAATTCTCGTTTCGTTGGCAAGATACGATAGCGTATGCAAGATGGCAGCGCTATATCATGAAACAATTTTTTTGCTACTGGTCTATCACACATGGAATCAGTTACAGCCCAAACACGCGCCAAACAATTCAGGTGGCGATTTTTCTTAGCGACATTTTCATATTGATGTATTCATATATGATTCTTACTTACAAAATAGGTCTCAAATGAAAGTAGTAGAAATTGTCTGTTATGAGTCGACACAAAGCTAAAATCTTTTTTGCTACAATTCGTCAGTGGTCGAAGGAAAATTATAAATAATCATTTAATATTTGTTTGTTTCTTGTTTCTTATAGCATAAAATAATACTGAAATATAGCAAAATTGTCTGTTATGAGTCCGCTAAGATTATCAAGAATGTCAACTCATTGTTTATAAATTAAATTTTAAAACGTTAGTACAAAAACTTCTCTTATTGTCTCTATAATAAATATAAAGGGTGGTTAAATTTCAAGGACCGATGTTGATTTTGAATAAAACACAAACTATTTAGGAAATTGTTGTAATTTTATTTTATTATGATATATTGGTATTATTCAATTATGTATGGAACAAAATATCGGCCAAATGGGCGCCGCGACCACGGCGGCACACCGCCATCCGATGGTCCAAATTTTCGATGACCCTGAGGCATAATGGAGGTTCTATGCCGTTAATGTGCCGAATTATCTCATCCTTTAGCTGTTGAATTGTTGCTGGCTTATCGACGTACACCTTTTCTTTCAAATAACCCCAAAGAAAAAAATCCAACGGTGTCAAATCACATGATCTTGGCGGCCAATTGACATCGCCATTACGTGAGATAACACGGCCATTGAATTTGTTGCGCAAAAGAGCAATTGTTTTGTTAGCTGTGTGGCAAGTGGCACCGTCCTGCTGAAACCACATATCGTCTACATCCATATCTTCCAATTCGGGCCATAAAAAGTTCGTTATCATCTCACGATAGCGAACACCATTCATAGTAACTGCCTGACCGGCGTCATTTTGGAAAAAATACGGCCCGATGATGCCGCCAGCACATAAACCGCACCAAACAGTCACTCTTTGTGGGTGCATTGGTTTTTCGACAGTCACTCTTGGATTCTCATTCGCCCAAATGCGGCAATTCTGTTTATTGACGAATCCACTGAGGTAAAAATGTGCCTCATCACTGAAGATGATTTTCTTCGAAAATTAATAATTTGAACGCCCATCTTCATAATAAGTCTGGATAACTTTAATACGTTGTTGGATTATGTATCTCTCCATGGTTCAAATTGAGTAAGTGTGAAATAGAGAAATGTCAAATAAAATTCGGAAAAAAACTTGGCGTTTAGGTGTGGTTCACATTCAACATCGGCCCTTGAAATTTAACCACCCGATATATAAAAGGAAAATTCATAAATGAGTCAAAGTGATTGTGTTTGCTACGAATCACTACGATGGCAAGGGATACCATGTAAATTCCCTTATGAATAGCAATGATATAGCCTGCTAGAACTCACAAACGAGCTGTTGCCTACCGCACAAAATCAATTCGGATCATCGTAAAAAATTCATGTATGACCCAAAGGAAAATTCAACATCTGTCATTGATGATTAATATAGTCAGTCATTTTCATGATGAATCTTGATGCCACTAATACAATCACAATGCTGTTATACATACACAGCATATATGATCTCGGTGCCGAATGTTCATGACGATTCATCGTGAAAGAATTTTTTAAGCAATTGTCCAAAACTTCATAGAAGAACCGAATTGATTTTGACCGTTAGGCATTCGTGTATCTGTGAGTCCTACCAGGTAATAACATTGATATTTATATGTGAATTTTTATAGCATTCCTTGCCATCGCAATGATTCGTAACAAACAAAATCACTTTGACTCTATTCACCTCAATGAATATGTTTTTGTGACATTTTATGCAATGAGGTGGCTCTGGAATCTTAGCAGAATCATAACAGAGAATGTCGCTATGTTTCAATATTATTTTATGCTCTGAGAAACAAGAAACAAACAAATATTTAACAGTGCGTTATATATCTCTT
This sequence comes from Thecocarcelia acutangulata, assembly GCA_914767995.1. Classification (NCBI taxonomy): domain Eukaryota; kingdom Metazoa; phylum Arthropoda; class Insecta; order Diptera; family Tachinidae; genus Thecocarcelia; species Thecocarcelia acutangulata. The sequence continues at coordinate 27,454,161 of OU612094.1, read as the reverse complement.
TCTTCAATCATTGCCGGAGAATTGTAGCAGTCAAATTTCAGCTGAGTTCATCTTTGTGCCTACTAATAACAGACAATATCCATTATTTTCATCTTTCTTATTTTTGGTGATTTTTCAATAATTTAAATTGCGTTCAGAATATCAGACTTGCACGTACCCTGCAGAAATCGGGACTACTCCTTACATTTGTGTAAAGAGTACTCCGCACGGGACCACGACTAGTCCAAAAGTAATCCAAATATATGGGAAAAACATGCTGTATTTTACATTACAATGTCCTAGAAGAGAACCATGTAATCCAAAAAAGCATTACATCAGACTAATCCAAAAACTAGTCCAAGTAACTACTCCACAAATTATTAACACAGGATTAGTCTTGAAATTACTTCATGCCACTACTCCATGGATTACGACAGAAAACTAGTTTGGAAACCATTTTTAAATTACTCTGATGTGAATACTCCATGGAACACCACAAGAGCCTACTTTGAAAACTATAATTTTGTAAAAAATTCTAGAGCACTTTTGAGATGTTAAAAAAAAAAAAAAAAAAAAATCAAATGAAATATAATCACAAAATTTTTCGTATAAATTTTTTTCTTCATATACTAAAAGACTTTTATAAACAAAAAAATTAAAATAAAAATATAAATAAATAATTGAAAACATAACAATTGTATTCATAGAATGTAGCTGGACTTACGGAATTCAACTTTGGGGACCTACTAGTAACTCAAACCTTGAAATTCTTCAAAGATTCCAGTCAAAAAATATTAAGACCTCTAACTAGGGCTCTATGGTTTGTGAATAATAAAAATATTCATCGTGACCTTAACATGGTTAAGGATGAAATTAACAAATGATAGATATTTATTTAATAATAATAAAATCATTCGGCTTGTCAGAAAACACACTAAACCAAACATGGCGTAACAGTATTACCATAGTTGTATTTTTTTTTAAATAATGTGTTGCGAGTGTTGTAAAATATATTTTTTTTAATTCTTATGGTCCATTTTTGCATTACATCGGACTACTCCTTTTTATTTAAAACGGACTCCAATAATTTCTGCAGGGTATAATTAAAATTTTTGACAAGTATTAATGCACAATATAATAGTCTGAACTGGCCTTTAGCTGTACCCATATCGCATATATTCATTGAAGAAGTTTTCATTATTGTCATTTTCATACACATCTCGCTGTAAAACCTACTTTGTAAAGACGAATCATAAATGAAAATAACTATCAATATGAAATTGTCGCTCAAAAAACGCCACCGTTATTGCAACATAGTCATATCGCAAAAAAAGCTCGTTTCGAGAAAAACGCATTTAAAATTTTTAGTATCCATACATAGTGTTAGCAGATTTTTTTAGGCAATATCTCCTAAAGGAAACAGTTTAAAAGCAATCTGAATAAATTTTTGGCACAATATAAATGGTAGTACTGTTAACAATTCTGCATTGTTAACTCGAAAAGCTCATTTTTTGAGATATGACTATGTTGCAATAAAGGAGCGATATGTATAAACATATTTCATACAGCAAGTACTTACAAACGCCACAATTGGTGTTTAAAACATTGTAAATATTTACATAAGATTAAATGTCAAATCATTTTGATATTAAAAAGTCTTATGATTTTTAAAGACAATTGAAAGTGTCATAAAAATTTTCTACGATTTATAAGACACGTTCTCTTAGATTTTCTTTTACATTTCAAATTTAATGGTTATTTAAATTGTCATAAACTCAGAAATGAAAAATTTACCACAGATCCTTTTCCTTAAAAAAAAAATCATCATCATCATAAGGATCACTCATTAAAAACGTGTTCAAACATGCCCATAGCGTCGTTTAACTCAAGGCGAACATCATGTTCTTTCCAGTCGTTTCAAGGTATTCTACAATTTTAAAGATTTCAGAAAAGAAACTAAATCCAACCACCACCTTTCTATACATAAATATATACATAAATACATACATACATATTTATGTACCTAGTTCTTAAAAAAAAAAACATGATCAGGGTGTGAATATTTAGCAAATTTTTCCTGGTTCGTCAGGAATGTCATTTTAGGAAAAAAGGTTTATCTTATTATTTATTTGGATAAAGAGTGGAAAACAGTTGCTTTGTTATACTCATTTGTGTGTGTAAGTAAATATATGTACATACCTACTTATGTATATCCCTAAAAGACGAAATATATTCTTATAGAAGAATTCGTTATAGCAGAATTAATTTAAGTATATCCTTTTTTGAATTTCATCCTTCTTGGCAATTACTTAAACCTGAAGCAAAAATATTAAAATAAATTGTTCCACTTTTTAATTCAAGTTCATTTGCCAAATTCATTAATAAAGAAATACATTTTTATAATTTGAAAAATTTTTTCTAGTAACAAGGATTTGCCAATGATTATTGAAATGAAAAATTCATTTTTTTTATATATATATTTAAATTAATTTTTAATTAGATCCGGCTCATGTACCAGCAAAGAAAATGTTTTCTTTTTCAAAACTTGCCCTTATTAAGGTTCAAATTATGGATTTTTAATAATTACAAACTTGCAGGACTATTGTCACGCACCGAGTTGACACCGCTGAATACCACGATCAACGCCAGCCGATAACGCATGTTTGAAGTCGTCTGCTTTTTTGAAACACGTCAGGAAACAGAAATTGACTTTGAACTCGCGAGTCGAGCTGTTAGCCCTGCAATTACACATGTGAGTTCTGATTATCAACGAAAATTTCTTCGAAAAACTCGAATCTCTTGCAATTTTCTTTTCTGTTTACACATGCGGGTGAGAGTTCATTTTGTATTTGTCGTCAGCATGTGAACTTCAAACAGTTTGTTTCCTTCCCATAATTTGTTTCTATTTTAACTTATCTTCCCTTTACAAATTGGAGTTGCCGTGTTCTTCACTTGAGAATATTTTTAGGAAAGGTTTGGCATTAATTTTTATTATCATTATTTTGTAGATATTAACGCTTTATAATTTAAACATTTCAATTTATAGTATTAATTCATAATCTGTCAAGTTTTGTTTACCATTTCAATTTTTGTACCTCTTTTGTACTTTTGACAGCTGAAGTGTGAATTCGCCTTTTTACACAAACAAAATACCTGTTTTTTTTTATTGTTGTAGCGAAGCGGCTACCTTGTTTTTTGTATAATGTAGAGGCCCTGATTCACTATCCTACACGATCGTACGATTCATTCACAGGAAACTGTTTCAAAAGTCTGGCCGACTTGAAAAAATCGTTTCAAAATGGCGTTGTGCTACACTATTACACAAGTATGATTCAAATAATTTATATACACAATAAAACAATTAAAAACTCTTATTAACACAATAATTTTACATTACTTAAATTTTTTTCTTGAGGCACCAAAAATATTCTTATATTTTTCACAATATATATATCACACTGATCGCACAGAAACCATAATGTTTTGAAAAGTTTCATAAAATTTTTCAAATCGCACGATTTGTCAAAAAGTCTGTTGCACTGTTGCATTTTTAGTACTTTTTCAGCACACATGCTTTATTTTGTAGATTGCACGATCGTGTATGATAGTGTAACATGGCCTTAAGTGCCAAAAAAAAAAAAAAAAAAAAATCACTCGTAAGCAAATTTAGCTGCAAGTAGACCTGCGCAAGGCGAATTCATTAATAGGTGAAACATTTTTTTCCAATGCGACTGTCAAATTTTTTTTCTTTTGTTTACAAACATTTTCGCGCTATTTTAATTTGAAGTTTTTTTTTTGTATGATTTAGTGAAGTTTCAAAATTTTTTTTTCTGAATTTAAAAGTGAAAAACCATTATAATAATCTGTGATTTTTATTACAAACAATTATAAAAATTTGTATTTAACGTTTATGTACAATTTTTTCTTAGCTGAACAATCTTAGGCTCACTCTTAGGAGTTTTACAATAACAAAATACATAGTATTGAATTCGCCTTCCCGCTTGCATTCACCCGTATAAATTCGCCTTGGACCAGCGTGTGCGAAATATGTGAATGTGGCAGTAAAAAGTGTGACTGTATTGAGTTTTTCAAATTCTTACTCGCATGTCTAAACACTAGGTAAGTAAATCCTCGATAATTGAAGATAGTTCACATATTTATTAGAATAATAAGCCTTAAAAAACATAATTTTGGAGAAAAAGATCTTCAATCTTATTAAGTTTGTAAAATCTTCCAAATTAAGTTAATATCTTCGTTCTGGCAACGCTGCCTTAAGTATCTGTTTTCATTCCGTTAAATATGTACGTATGTAGATCTTTCCAACACACTTAAGACATGTTCGAACGAACTTCACGTTGGAATATTGTGTTTGATGTCATGGCAACATGAAAATACACGAAACATTCTGAAGAATTCAAAAAATTTCCAGAGTTCTTGTTGCTAAAGGGATTTGTGGGATGAAAAAGTTAAAAGATTTTTCATTTTTTATGACCTAAACTTTTGTAAAATTTTTATCGTGGAATTTTATTTTAAGTCAATTATCGTACTTTTATATATAACAAAAAGTTTTTAGAGAATTCTCTTAATACAATTACATACTCGTATGTGCGAGACAAAATATCGATCAAATACTTGCCACGGTTTCGGTGGCACATTGCTATCCGATGGCCCATATTTTTACTGAATCTAAGATATAACCGAGGTTCAAGGTCGTTAATGTGCCGAATTGTCTCAATCATTAGCTTTTGAATTGTTCTTGATGTATTGTCATGCACTTTTTCCTTTAAATATTCCTAAAGAAAGACGTGCAACGGTTTCAAATAACATGATCATGGTGGTCAACTAAAATTGCCACAACATGAGATAACACGGCCTTTGAATTTCTCGCAAGCCATTGTTTCGTTGTATGTTATCATTTCGCGATAGCGCTGCTCAATTGTTTAATTCTCCATGATTGTATTTGTCATTGGGATGTGAGTTACAAGAAACGTCGTGCATTATGCATAGCCGGCATTTAACTTGACGAAAAAATAGTACAATTTTGTCACACTTTTGGCGTTCTTAGGCCCAAGGTAGCTTTAATATATAGAGTCAGAATTACAATAAATGCAACACCAAAAACATCATATCGCTCTTTTATTGCAACATAGTCATATCTCAAAAAATAAGCTTTTCGAGTTAATAATGCAGAATTTTGAACAGTACTACCTTTTTTATTGTGCCAAAAATTTATTCAAATTACTTATAAACTGTTTTCTTTAGGAGATATTTTCTAAAAAAATTGTCGAAGACTTGTATGGAAACTAAAAATTTGAAATTCGTTTTTCTCGAAACAAGCTTTTGTGAGTTATGACTATGTTGCAATAAAGGAGCGATATGTATTTTGTTGGTAGAAATTACGAAAAGTTGTTTTGCTTTTGTTTGAAAAATTAAGGAAGTCTATGTGTTTTTTACAAATTTACACAAAGGAAACGAAAGACAGCTGTTCTTATACCATTACCTGGTAAAACTGCCTTGCTTGGGACTTTTGTACGAATTTCTTGTTTAATATACGAGTAATTATAATAGCATTGAAATTATTGTATAAATCATATATGAGTTGATTCATATTAAAATTTTCAAACAGCTGATTGTTTAACTACTTGGGGAATGGTACAATAATATACTAGGTAGTGTCGAAGAGCCAGCTGACTTTTTTTTAATTATTGTGTAAAAAACAGTGAATATACACACACTTTTGCACTAATGTTTGATTAAGAGATAATTTACACTCACACTATTTACAAAAAAGAGAAAAGCTTTTTATGTAATAGAAACACGAAGTAAAGGTTCAGTTAGACGTGACTTGGCCATACTGCCATAACCGTAACCATAAAAATAACCATAGTAATATTTTGCAGCCGATTAGTGCTGCCATAACCATCAACACCCAACAAACAATAAGGTTTGATTTCAAATTGGTTGAGATTTGAAATCCAACGATTTCTCAAACGACAAACGTTTGATACTGATTTTAAATCAACTTCTTAACAAAAATATAAATTATTAACATTTTTTATAGTAAGTGCTGACAATTTTTGTTTTATTTGTATGTATGTTGGTAGTTGAACTCAAAAACAAGTTAATAAAATGTTGAGTATCAAATGTTTATATTCAAATGATTCTAAATTTAAATTCAAATCTTAAAATCAAACCATTGAAAAAGGTTTGAAAGTTATATTTGATATCATATAATAAACCAATTTTGGATAAAACGTTTAACTTCGTATTTGTTGGGCAACTGATACATTTTAGAAAAGGGATGTATATGTACATTTTTTTATAAGAAGTTAAAGTGAAAAATAAAAGCAAATTTGATAATGTTTTTGAAAATTGTTATTCTTGAAAAAATGATCGCTTTAAAAAAGTCCCTTTAATAAAAAAAGTTAAACTTATTTTAATAAAAGGGAGTTTGAACATGTCTATTAAAAATAAGTTCTTTAAAATCATAGTTTTTTTTACAAAGTTTAATTAAAAGAGTGCAATTTATAGAATCTCTATTAAAAATTGATGTCTTTTGAGCATTAAAAAAGAAGTTTTAAAAGAATCTTAAAAAAAAAATTAAATGAAATATAAAAGCAGAACTCATTTTCAAACTTGTATTGTAAAAATTCGTTCTTAAGAAAAACTTAAGAATGGAACAACTTGAACTAAATCCCCGATGTACAAATGTACAAAAAGTCTAGTTTAAAAGAGAACTCTTTTGTGCAATGTGTGTAAAATTGATTTTGTTTACTTTGTTAATAACAATAAAATGGTTGGTGCATAAAAATGCTAAAATTAATCATAAAATACTTTAAACCGCTGTGCGGTGAACTCAGTCGAGCTCAAAGACAAAAAGGTCGTATAAATTAAATTAATTAATTTGTGTAAATATATAAATAAATTTCAATAATATTAGTAGCTTTAATTTTGGCAAATTTTTCCCCTTTGAAGAATATTTTTAAAAAGATTTTAGGCTGCAGACATTTTCATTATGATGGAAAAACTTTGACCGGCAGCACTGTAGAAAAAAAGCACCACATCAGCCTGGTAAGCCACACGGGGGCGCTGGTGAATCATGAATAATTCACTCCGTGGAACTGGTCCATCATCAGATAAGGTCGCAAGGCAGGTGCTGAGTTAAAATTTTTTCACAACTGTTACCCATAAGGTTGGTTTAAACAGCTGTTTTCTATGGTTAAATTACTCGTGTGTTTTCTTTTACTTATTTGACAGTTCTCAACACAAAGCTTCAATAAAATGCCCTTTTTTTATTTTGCCTTTTGTGATTATAACATGCCTTGCTCGAAGAAAACGTACGGGTTTTTTCGTAAGAGAATGCATACTAGAGCTGTGCCGGGTCAATTATTTTAGAGACCGGTAACTTTTGTTCAATTACAAAAGACTTATCCGTTGGTTCCATCGGCTATTTTGAACGAAAGGCACGTCGCCAATACTACAATTTTCCTGTCATTTTTCAACACGGCTCTGTAAAACACATGCAACAAAATGGCGAAATAAGAAATGATAAAGTAATAAAAGTTTTTTGTTTTAAAAATAAAAAATTATTTTAAATAAAAGCCATCTAGGTGGGATGAATTTTGATTAGTTTCATATTCATATTCACAATTTAGTGCGAAAATTGAAGCTGCCATATTGTTTCCGGGGAAGTGGTGGATTTTGGCGATTCCTGAAGTCGATTTTGGGAATGCGAAAGAAAAAACTTTGAAACGCGTTATTATAATTATTATTTTAGTTTGATATTGAAGAATGTTTTTTACACTATATTTATTTTATCAAATACAACCATATACACGCTTTTAGTGGTTCCATTTTCATGCAGGGATTAATAGTAAGCATCGATACCAAAAGTATTTGGTATCGAAAGAAGAGTATCGAGTATTTACTCGTATCGTGTCATCCCTAGATGTTGCAGATGTTGCTTAGTTCGCTTTTGTGTCTATTAATTTTTTAAATGTAAAAGGTTTAGCCAAGACCAAAAGAGAAATGAAAAAAGTCTGTCCAAATGTAAAAGCGGACGTACATATTAGATTTTCAAAAACGCAAAGCATAAAACAATGCGAATTCATATCAGGTATATACTAGAGCAATAAATACAACACTACAAAAAATAAATCTTTTTCAAATGTCAAGGGAAAAATATAAACATAAAAAGGAATTCAAAAAAATATAATTAAAAAAAATTTACAAGAAAAGACAAACTTTTTATTATTTCGTGAAACTTTGAAAATTAAAGTCGCAGATCATAGAGCTTGGAAAGGTGAAAATAGCCAGCCAGATTGGAGAGGGTTCTGGATGATAGTTGGCGCTCAAGATATAATACATAATTTAAAAAAATTGTTTTAATTTTTTTTTTCAATTTTCTTTAAAAAAAAATTTACAATAAAAGAAAACTTTAATTATTTCGTGAAACTTTTAAATATATAGTAAAACTTAAAGTCTCAGATCACAGAGCATGAAAAGGTGAAAATGGCCAGCCAAATTGGAGAGGATCCTGAATGATATCTGGCGCTCACGATACAGTACATAATATAAAAAATTGTTTTAAATTTTTTTTTTTTTCAAATTTGTTTTAATTATGCCATTGACATCTGAAACAGATTAAAATTAAAAAAAAGTTATCAGCTGTTATGAACTGTTATGAACTTGGTATAAAACGTGGTGAAATTATTAGGTGGCAGCATTAGAATTGTTGTACAACATATATAATATTTTTTTTGCGTAAAAATCCCGGAGGCCTTCAAAATCTTGTTTACAAAACAGAAGAAAGTGAAGAAAGAAAAATTTCTATAAAGAAAAAAATGAACAAAGAAAATTAATATAAATTGATTTCAACCCATTTTAAGCAATTAAAATATTTTTGAAAAATTTTCTTTTGCTCTTATTCAGTTTGTGTAAACATAAACAACTGTTGACACCCTCAAGTTTATGTAAAACAAAAATTATCACCTGCGCTAGTGATGTCACCTAGTTAATTGCACCTCGTTATAAAATTTTTAACGGAAAAGTACTAATTATTACGCGGGGCTAATATTTTAAGGATGAAAAAGTACCAAAATACTGAATTCTTCTACACTGATACATATGTAAATATATATAAAAGTTAAATTATGAGCTTTTGTAATACCATATAACAATGCGGGTTGTTATAACTTCATTTAGCATCATCATCATCAAACTCCTTTTCGAACATGAAAAAAAGATTATGGTGGTTGTTTTTGTTTCTTTCAGAAATTATGCAGTCTGTTTGGCTCGATGTTTGATGACGACGTCATAACTATGTTGTGTGTGCTTATGTTTGACTGGATCAATGGAGTTGGAAGGTTCGTTACTTTTTGTAATTTAAAGCCGAAGACGTTGGCAAAGAAACGAAGTAGCTGAATGTTGATTTTTTGTTGTTGAAAATTCAAGAAGGCCAGCTCAAATTTGAAGAAAAAGGAATCACTTGTGCGCGCGCCTTCAGAGGCAATGGTTGAGGCTGACGGGTGAGTTTTCTTAATTGTTTGAGGATAAGTAATTGAAATTAACTTTTGGAAGTTGGAGTTTAAATTTTTCCAATGTTAATAAAAGAACATTTGATTTTTTTTTTAACTTTAATAACAGTGTTTAAAAAGTGCCAGTGTGATGAATAGACTTAAAACGAAAGAACAAAATGTAGGAAGAACCGTTACATAGCTTTTTCTATTACTTTTTTTTTGTGCAAGTGATAAAACAACATTGTGAACACTCAGCAACTAAACAGAACTTAAAATGTACCGTTGCAAAATAAAATTAAAAAAAAAGAGGAAATAATTTTAATTGAAAAACATGATCCCAGATGTTTAACGATTCTGAGTGCAAGAGAAAAAAAAACGAAAAATAATAAAACTAAACTTGAAAATAGTGGGTGCGTCATTTAATCATCTCGTCACTGTCATCATTGCGATCTTGAGCTAAAGTTTTGTTTGTGAATGTTTGGTGCCAGACCGGGTATGTATGCATAAATATTTTTAATGCAAGAAAGGTTTACTTATTGTATGTACATATGTATATTCATTTGAATTTGTTTTTTTTTTTTTGTGTAAATAATAAAAAAAGAATTGACGGCCAGGAAGTGTATTATTTTTAATGTTGCAAATGCCATCAAGCATATTATGCTTCTGAGCGGTTTTTATGTAGAACTAATAATTAATGAAAAGTTCTCGATTTTTTAATTTGATTCTGATACATAACATGTACATAATATATAGAATATACCTATATAATGAATAGAAATATGTGAGCTAGTGTACATACCAGTCAGTGTTGTCTGACAGATCGAAAGATTTATCGTTTTTTGCTGGTTTTTCGAAATGCTCAAAAGATATTTTAAAATTTCTTTTCTAGGAAAAAAGTTTTTTTTTTAAATTTTCGCTGGTCACTTTTTTATGTTTTTTTTTAATAAAATTGAACAAAAATACATACAAAAACTTTTTTTGGTCGAAAGCAAACATTTTCTTTAAAAAAAATAAAAGTTTTTTATTTTGCAAAAAAAAAAAAAAATATGACAATAACTAGTGCATCGATAAAACAAAAGTAAGCGGTATATAAAAAAAAGTTTATTAATTATTAAAATACACTTTTTGGGGATTTATTTCTTAAGTCGCGTTCTCGGCACTCATTTAACCGAGCAGTAAAATTACTTATGACATCTCGGCAGGTGGACTCGGGGATGACTGCCGTTTCGTGACGGATATTTTCTTTCAACTGCGCCAATGAAGTCGGTCTATTGGTGTAAACTTTAGATTTAAGATAACCTCATAGGAAAAAGTCCATAGGTGTTATTTTTATCCCAATGTCGAATGCGAGGAATGCCTGGCGCATCATATAAGTGGCGAAAACCTCGAGTACTGCATATTCTCTACGCGCTAGAGTCGCCGAATCACCGTTTTTGTAAAACTCTCGCACGCATAATGCACGGTCTGTTCCCGAGAAACACTCCATAATGACTGAATTCCCAAGAGCCAGGCTACCGATTGACATAGCGCCTGCGACCCTCGCTGGGGGACACCTTGTACAAAACTTTCCTGAAGTAAAACAATTGCCTAGTGTCACCAAACTACCATTTTTGTCTATTGTTGTGGTGACCGTTTGTTTGTTTGGTGACATTGTCAACTAAGTGTATTCAATAAATTATTATATTTGCCTTTGTCGAGGCAAAAAATAAACTTATTCAAAAAAACTTAAATGAATAAGTTTCTTAGAGGGAAACAATTCAGCTAGTTGCATTACCGCTGAAGCGCTCAGCTGATCGGCAACTCAATATTCAGTAGGTGACGCTTGTTGAAATTTTGGCGTTAAAATCGCTAGAATCGGTAGACAACAGCGAAATTACAGCAGCTATCGTAAGTATTAACCACATAGATCACGACAGACTTCACAACTACATGACAGCTAATACTCCAAATGGCGGTTGTAGTCGTGTAGCCGACTACTAAATTATTTTAAACATGGCAGCAACATAAACCCATTTACTTTAAAGTATAATGCAATGTGGCCACCTTAGAGTTTTTAGCTTTAAAAATTTCCGCTGCTTTACAGAAGCAGTCCTGTTTATATTAACCTTTCATGAAACCAATTCTCTTTAAAAAGTCTTAAAAATATTCCTTGGTTCTCCAGCCCACTTGGGTCCTGTACTCGTTTCCTTTGTGCTTGCCTGAAAAATAGAAAGATGAAATGGAAATTAGAGGGATATAGTGGTCGTTGAGATGGGAAAAGGTGGGAAACCGCTTAGTGTGGCGTTACATACTATCTTCAATATATACTCGAAGTGCTGCCAATGCAAATTTAAAAATAAATCTCTGATGTGTAGAGAATACAGAGTTTTCTGAAATGGTTTAGAAGATAAAGATTTACCGACAGCTTGTCTAGTCTTTCATTTGGATTTCTCGCCTACTGAATACATTTTACTTTTACACGGCAAGATTTCTATTATCCGACACATTTTGATTTTATAATTTCTATTCTGACGGTGTCGTAATAAATAATTAATAAATTCGCATTGCTCAAGCGGCATTAACGTGTACAAAGTGGCAGCGCTAGAGCAAAATTACAACAAAAACAGGCATGTGGTAAGCTATGCCTGTCAAACATATTTTTAACTTTTTTCACAATTATAAACTATTAAAATACCTTTTTAAATTATTTTGAGTTAAATTATTTTTGTGCTTACAAATAATTTTTAATAAATGTTTAATTCAGAATAATATTCACTCGAAAATGTAAATTGACGTAAGTAGCTTAATATATTGCCTGTAGCAAAAAAAAAAAAAAAAAACTGTCACATGCCGTAGCGCTGCCACGGTAATGTATCTTGGCATTGTTATAATAGAAATATTCCCATTTAATTACGAAATCCTGAATCTGTAAACACTGAACACAAATTTCAATCGCTCTCTACACACATACATATGTATTTGGATGTTTCACTTATTAATGTTGCATTTAAATTTGATTTACTTCTACTAAAGTTTTCTTTAAAACAACAATAGTGATGATTATGGGTGTTCGTTTGTTTGTTGGTTTATAATTTGTATTTTCTGAAAAAAAATCGTTTATTATTTGCATAGAGTTGCAAATATGCTTTTTTTTGATGAGTTTGCATTCTTCATACACTTAATACGGACGACAGATAGCTTGGCTGCACTTGATTATTACGATCATTATTATAATTATAATAGAAGTTTTCTTTAAAAAATTTATTTGAAATCCTGCTTTGTCATCACAAATTTTGTGTTGTTTGAGCCATTCTTTTTTTTTTTTTGAACTCAATCACATACTACGCACATATACATACGTAACTGACTGCACACACCTCTAGCGATTTTGTAGTTCGTTGAAAGATGTTGATGAATATCTTGTTGATGTTTATTTTCAATCAAACCAATCACCCCAACTACCAACCAACTCGTACTTAAAGTTGTTCTTGAATAAAGTTAATTTAATGATCAAAAGTTTAATACCTATTTCTTTTTTTTTACATAAATATTGTTATTGCATTTTTCTTTTTACAAGAAACTTAAGTAATACCTATTACAAGCATTTATATGTACATATTGTAAGTAGAAACATGTGTATAAGTGAGTATGTATGTGTGTACAGATTTTTATGTATGTATGTTCGTTCCCTGCATGTAGAAATTACTGAGTGCAATGTTTTTTCAAACGTTCTCTTTAATGATTTTCACCGAGTCATATTATTTTCTCATATAAATGCACATGTATACGTTTGTTTGAGCATGTGAGTTTGCAGTTTTTTTGTGTTTTTTTTTTGTTTATCTTTTAGGAGTACCAATTGAAAACCGTTATTTTTGAAGAGTTAAAATTGTAAATAACATTAAATAACATTTTTGGTTAAGACTTCAGTTATTGACATTAAATATATTCAAGACAGCAGGCTACCGGCTACACGGCTACAAACGTCGTTAGCTACAATTATCGCCATGAAGTAGTCGGCTACTTAATTACATTATTAGCGGCAGCAGCATAATAAACTGCTAATCTGTGATTTTGACCTTCAGCTCCTTAACGCTTGTTTAAATATTTTCTGAAGTATTTACATAGAACACTATCATGCACAAATAGTACCAATTATAATAATAAAATGCTTATGTACTAACCTCAATAAAAAACACAAGATTTAATTAAAGCAGAAAACCAAAAATTAATTTAATTTTCCTCAGTTAATACCAAAAAAAGAAAATGGATTGATTTCAGGAAACTAACAGCCTGTATACACTAGGGTGTCTCGATTTGGGATAACCAAAATTTGTCGATATTGTGCCATCGGGTTTTCGATAGCTTTTTGCATGAGAAACAAAAGTTTCACTACGACCAGAGTTGATGTTTTTGGTAATTTCAACCAAAATTGGTAATATTTTTCTTCAATGTGGAGATGCGATTTTTTTATTTTGGTTAAGTTTTTCTTCACTCAACGACGCAGACTTTACGAGGTGTCTGCTTATAAGAAGTGCACATTTATTATTTCAAATATTTTATTTATCGTAATGCTACATTTTAATAAAAACATCAGGGGGTTACTCTTTGTTGCGACGCGTAAGAAAAATTGTGCGTAATCGAAGAATTGGCACACTACCCATATTGCGTTTTCATATTTTCCTTTCGCATTTAAATTTTCCCTTTTGTACATTTTATTTTATCATTCTTCGCTATTGTTTATGTGGTACCGGTGCTGCTAAATTTTCAAACTATTTCGGGAAATAGTTTGCGCAGACGGCACAGAGTACCAAATTACACTCTTATCGCATTTAGCTTTCGCAACGAACTTACTTTCGCATCGTAATAGGGAGTAACCCCCCAGGTATTTATGCATTTACCTTATCTCAACGAGTATTTAAGACAGGCTGATCTCGACAATAGCTCTTGAATTTAATGTTTTAATATAGTCATCTTCAATGTAGACTAAGATAATCGAACGGATATTATTCGACGGGTTGTTTTGGTGTTACTGTAACCGGGGTTTTCCCGTTGTTCTAGCTGGACACCCAAAAAAGCTCAAGCTTCGAATGTCTTGCTATCTCGTTTAGAGATATCCGGCATTTTTACTCCATCGTAAGACCAAACAAAATATTGGAAATTTTTTCAACCCGGTAATAAATCGTTTGAGCATAATCTATTTGGAAATAAACGATAAATCATGTGAATTGAGGGAGCTTTTGGGCGATTCAAGTTTAATAGTATAGTTTTTATTACTTACATGCAAGTATGTACATACTTATATTCTTAACATAAAAAACAATTTAAATAACGAATTGGAATTCTAAAAAGTGCGCCTTCCAATCGTTTACACCCAATTTGAAATGTTGAATTAATTGGTTTTGTAATCTTCATTTAACTATAAGATGTAAAAATCTTTTGTTTTATAATGCAAATTTAAAGCAATTTATGTTTGTCAAATAAAAAAAAATTCATATTAATTTTGGCAATTTTTTTTGTACATTTTTGGTTGTAATAATTCTTTGGGACGGCAACACTGACTACAAAGTAAAAAAAAATCATTTTGAGGCGCCCAAATTTTAATTTAAACTGCATTGAATTAATGCAGTTTTTAACTCTTTATTTATTAGAGCACAAAAAAAAAAAAAAGAAGAAAAATCCTACGTAAACAAAATTTCTCTAATCTCTTATTAAGCTGTAATTAAAAATGTTATCATTTACATATTTAAATTTTTACACACATACATACATACATACGTACATACAATACAAAGAGATCTTTAAACAAGAGTCCACAACATATCAATTTATATTATAAGAACCCATACTTATGCTTCTTAATTATATAGCGGGACATAAAAAATAAACTTACGTTGTCGTTCCAAGAAGAAAATCATCATAAAAAAATTAAATAAATTATCATAAAAACGCAATTTTAAAGTAATTTTCTCATTTCAATCCAAATGTTGGCTTTGCGACGACTACACACTAAGTGAGAAAGAAGTTCAACGAAAATACCCATAACAAAGGATTAACGCCGGTAACGCTTTGTTGCTGGCTGTTTTTTTTTTTTTTTTTTTTTTTTTTTTTTTTTTTTTTTTTTTTTTTACTGTTTCTTCTCGTCCACATGTCTGACAAAAGTCTTTTTTCGCAGCACGTGATGTTTGAGCAGAATCATATAAAATTCGCATTTGTGTTCGAAATTGCTTTTTGCTGCGTATTAACCAACATTAAAAAAAAAAAAAAAAGTCCAGAAAACAGCAACGTCATTTTCCAAAAGCAATTCTCCCCTTCTTTCTACCCTCTCAATAAAATAAAAGAAAAATAAAATTGAAAACTACTCATTTCAATGAGTCATCAGCATGTTGTACGTTGAAGCAAGCAAAGCGTTTGTCAATACAAAAAAGGTTGTGCATAAATCATTTAATTTAATAAAACAAAAAATGCTGAAATCCAAAAGAGGGTTAATTTTTGCTCCAGCCAAATTGTTTGCAACAATTTGGGGTTTCTTTTAATCTCTGAGATGCGTACAAGACTTTTTGTGTGCTTTCGAATCCGCATTGCGATTGTGTTTTCATATAAATTTCATATAGTTTTCAACAATAATTTGATTATTCTAATAAAAATCGATATTAATTTAAAAAAATCACACTTCTCTCCATATTCCTGTTGCTTTAATAGTAGTTAAAATTGTAAATTATTCGCTTTTCAACTTTGTTCGAATAATTCAAATAAATTTTCGTAAGTATACATTCCAAGTATTTTTGTACATAACACCTCTATTAAATTACGATTTCATGTAATAAAAGGTATTTTGAAACGCATTATTGTATTTAGCACTTTTATTAACATATGACCAATATCTTTCAAGTCAAAATAAACATAGTTGCAAGTAGTATTTAATTTAAAACATTTCTTCTAAAAATGGCTTCTTCAACGAATTTTACACTTTGATTTGGATGCAAATTCTTTTCAAATATGCGCAAGAGTATGGTAACACTAATATTTTGCCATAAACTTGGCCAAGGAAGGAAAGATTATTATTATTGAAAAATCTAGCTTATTTGAAAAATCTAGCATCTTCATATCCGAATCATAAAACAAATTATAAAAGTCTTTAATTCGAACTAAATTTCTCGTCTGTCGAATTCTATAATGAATTCGAAAAACTCTTTGATTGATAAGAAAAAATAAACTTCTTCTATAATATTCAAATAATAATACTTAAAGTTTTGAATTTATCTTCATTTACATCTACCCAAAATCTACTAGATTTTAATGAAAATCTTGAGCGTTTACATTTTCGTTATATGACATCTTGCAAGATATCATTTCGATAAAATTTATTTTTGCAAGGGGTTTGGCAGTAATAACTATATCACAATGAATTCACCATCTAAAAGTATAGTTTTTTTTTTCTTATAGCGTAGTATTTTTAAGTACTGTTGTGAACAAAAACACAGTTGTGTAACAGAGTTCTTATAAAAGTCTACTAGATTTCGTTAAAATCTACTATATATCGTCAAAATCTAGTCACAAAGTAGATTTCATTTAGTATGGGAAATCTCGTCAAAATCAAGTAGATTTGTACCGAAATCCTGTAAGTACTAGATTTGACTTAGGTGTAACTTCCCTATTAAAGTATCACAGCTCATATATATACTAGGTTTTGCCTGCCAACAAAGTTTCATACAAACTTCATCCCCTTGGGATAGATGGTGGAGTTAATCAAAACTCTTTCTTAGGAGATGCCTACGTCATAACATCTAACTGCATGCCAAATTTTAGCCCGATCTGTCTAGTGGTGTGAGCTGCGCGTTGATAGATCACTATGTCACCTTTGAATTATATGTATTTAGATGTGACAGTTTTCAACCTATAATTCAAAGACATCTCTAACATATACTCATACAATATATGTATACTTACTCCCAAATAAATATCACATAACGTTTCAGTGTTACATACATATTTACGTGTTCACTACCGTGCACGAGTATATATGTATGTAGTTATAAAACCAAAGTTGCTTGAAAGATTTGAAAGCAAAACTGTGATCTCCAAAAAACGCCAAAAACAGACCTTACATCGTCAACGTGCTATTTTCAAGACCTAAAATCGTCAAAATGACAATAAATCGTCAAACATGGCAACCGTGAGTAAGTCATGTGTTTTTGTTTTGGTTTTTTACTCGGTCTAAAAATTGTAATAAAATTCAAAAGCAAAAATGAACTAATTTAATTCCAACATTTTAAATGCTGTAATGTTTGCTTTACAAAGCGTTTAGTAATTTCATGAAAGTTGCAATACACTCGCACTTTTTCACTAACACACTCACATTTTGTTTACTTTCCACTCAGCTTTCATCAAAAATTTCATGAAACAAATTTTTTGAAGTTTTATGAAAGTAAAATGACAAATTGTTAAACACTGTTGCCAAAGAATTATACAAAGTTGCAGTATTGTAGTAAAATAATAACTATAAAATTAACTTATTTTGCATATTATGACAAGAATTATAATATTTTTTCCTTTTAATGCATATAAAGAAAACGATTAAAGCCTTTTTGCAAAAATAATCTCATAAAAAAACTTTATAATGATAAGTTTTTTCAACTATTGCCCCATAAATCTGTATATTTAATAAGTTAGGCAACTCTAATTAGCAAGCAAATAAAATAAGAATGGAGAGATTAGAGGCAAAATTTGTGACTCTTTGCTTTGGCGATATTTTTAAAATAACCTTTTACTTTCCAGTGTAGACGAACAAGAAATTTTGATAAAAGTCGTCTATTTCATTGAATTTTTTATTTATAATACGCATACAGAAATTTCATGAAAGTACTTTCCTGTGTAAAGACAACGTTAGATAAACCTGCACAAACACTACATTACTCCCTCTTTCCTCCTCATCATAACCTATTTTCCTAGTTCCAGTACAATGCACTGCATAGTATGTAGGGGCCATCCCCTGAGTACTGGTCCAGGATGAAAAAAAGGACATGTAACATGTCCATACATGTTTTCCCGCTTTGTAGAGTAGATTAATATACTTTCAATTTTAATTTAAAATGTTTCCGAAATAAGAAAAGTCAAGACCACCCATAAAGCAACAATGCCAAAAATTTCATAAAAAATAATAAACTTATTCAAGCATTAATTGCTTTTCCCCAAGGCAAAAATTTTAAAATGCTGATAGCAATTGTATTATTAAATAAACATCCCTAAACAATGTAGCAAAACGAAAAAAAAGAATCGAATTCAAACCACTTGGAAATATGTCACAAATTTAAGCGACCATATAAAAAAAAAATAGAATCAACAACTTTGCATAGAAAATTGTTTAATTTATGAATGTAAAAATTGTTTATTTTTAAGTGCTTTTATTACAGAAGATAAAAAATTCCTAAATAAAAATTAATTTTAATATTTAATTATGCAACAAGTGTGTGATGAGATCTGTACAGTTGTTATTCTATTTGAAATTACAGCACTTGTTGAAATTGAGAATGTTGAAATGACTACTCTGAAAAAAATTTGTATTGGTTTAATTTTAAAGAATTTATATATTTTTCACAAAAGAAATTTAGTAAATTTGCATAAATATTTTCTAGAGGTCTTTAATACTCGTTTGTGTTGTATAAACGGCATTTTACTCGTAACTTGATATAAAAGTATTCAAACACAAACCACCACCCCACAAACAAATTCGAAGTTGCAAACATTTGATGCTACAATTTCCTTGAATGAATAAAGGATACAGAGAAAGTAAATATAAAAAAAAGCTAAATAAAGAAAATATTGTTATGACGCATTAAAATTAGTCTTTAAAGCGCAATAAAACCACGTGTCACTGACTGAAAATTGTTAAACGAAGTATCTAAAAGAAAAAGTGTAAAGTTTTTACATACAAATTTATACACTTGCAGAATTAAGATTTGTACACATGACCTGTATTTAGTGCGATTCACTAATCTGTGGCTGCATCTGTGTTCTGTAACTCGCGCCACGAGAAACCTTTCGACTGAAACGTGTGAAATGAAACAAAATTCTTATAAGTTGAAACAAAAACAAGGCGAATGCATTACTAGGTGAACCTGTCAGCTCAGGTGATTATTTTTTGCTTTTCGCATTTTTTCCAATGAGTCTGTAAAATTTTTTTTCTTTTGTTTGCAAACATTTTCGCGCCATTTTAATCTGAAGTTTTTTTTTTGTATAATTTAGTCCAATTTCACGAAATTTGTTTGAATTTAAAAGTGAAAAACTAATATAATCTGTGATTTTAATTACAAGCAATTATAAAAGTTTATATTTAACGTTTATATAAATTTTTTCCCCGCTGAACAATCTTATAGGCGAATTTAGATTATGACATTCTCAGGAAGTTTTACCTAGTGTCTTGTTAAAAATAAAGAAAACCACAAAGAGGAACAGAAAAAAACAAACAAATTTGCAAATAATTCCATGTTTAGAGTAAGTGAAACTAATTATAAATCTAGTATTTATAATATTTTTTGATAAATAAGATAAGTTCTCCTCACGGAGAACACGCCGACCGACTGTTGGAGGCTGTCAACTCCGACAACTCGTATGCCAAATACTGTGAAGTTATTCTAGTAGAAATTTTAACGACATTGTTGTTAAGATAAACACCACAAAAATAATTGGTGTTCAGTTAACGCTAATCAGTCAGGCTATAAAAACAGCTGATTTGAAACGAATATAAATTGTCAAAAATGTTAAAATGTTAAAACTGTTACAGAATCGCGAAAACACCAACGCTAGTGTTAATTTCTCTAAACGAATTTTATAAGCGTTAAAACAGGTTAGTGAATTGCACTACAGGAGTGGAGTATATTTTATTTAATCAGCCGCTAACAACGACAACAAAATGGTTTAGTTGGATGTATTTATATTTCGCATTATACTTTCACACGCTTTACTTATTAAATAAAGAACTTTTGGGCACCCGTGGTGTAAAACACTATACAGTCATTTGATCTGATTAACCAAGATAACACTACCTAGTAAAATACATAAATTGTAAGGAAAGAAGAAGACTTAAGTATGTTTACTTGTTAGTATTGAGTACCTTAAATATACAATAATTCCTCAGTAGTCGGTAATCCATAATTTGCTAGTACTTAAGCTATGTACACACGGTTGTCAGATGTTACAATATTGGTAAGATCTGGCAACATGCTGACAATGTAGTGACAATGAAAAATTGTCCCGCAGAAGTAAATTGTGTGTTCAAACGATCGTAAGAAAATATTACAATTTCATTGTCAGACTATGGTCTGACATATAATTCATCTGACAACAAAAATTGTCAGTTCACACGGTTGTCAGATTGTTAGATGAAAAAAATTGCCAGACATGTTGTAAGGTATTGCCACTTATGTATATCAACAACCATCTGTTTGGCAGTGTTGCCCGTCAAACTTTTTTCTGACAATGATGCCAGTGTCAGGTGCATTAATCTTATACATCTGACAGTTCAAACTGAGCTTACAGTACCAGCAAATTATATGGCAATGCCGACGAAGAGTGTTCTCACGATTGTCAGATGCTTGACAACATTGTCGTCCTACAATTGATTGACAATGGTTTTTCTGACAACGTTGTGAGTTATAAATTGGCAGTTCACACGATTGTAATGCATTTTCAGACAATTTTACTGGCAATATTGTAAGATCTGATAACCGTGTGTACGTAGCTTAACATTGTGGTTCAACTTACGATTCTTTGTTTATTTTTCATGTTATTTATCTTTATCATTGGATCAGGGTTGCATTTTTTACAAAAGCAAATAGTAAAAATATCAAAGCTAGACATTAAGAAAATTGGCTGTTTATTTTCAAATCATATTTCTTATTTGACTTTAGGTGTGATGGTGTGAAAACAAAATGTAATGGTACGTTAGATTTTTTGACAGTCGGAGCAAATATCATTAGATTTTTGTGTCACTTCTTAAGACTTGTATGATTATCTGAAACGCGTTTTACTGTTAGTTGCGTTTCTGCAAACTTTCACGATAACTGATAATAAATTTCAAACTGATATAAAGTAAAGTAAACTTTTCCGCCAAGTAATATCTGTAATATCAAGCATATCGACTTCACCCTCATCAATGATTTAAGAAGAAAAAAAATCATGTTTCTTATAAAAACGATTCACACACTTTCGAAACCCCTTCACCCCTGGAAGAAAACAAAAAAAGGAAAAGATTTATTTTATTTTGTTTTTGTTTTATAGTTAAATAATTATTAAACATTAAAATCAGAGCATCAAACTAAATCGTTTTATTCACACATGAAAAACGCAAAAATTCAGCCAGAAATAAAAGGCTCCTACCAACAACAAAACCAAATAAATTTCCAAAAACTCAAAAGAATAAATACTGAACTCCAATGATAATGATTAAGAATTAAAAAAATATATATTTTTTTTACTTTTTTGGAAAGAAATTCTTAGAAAATAATCTACCTGAAAGACTTAAGCAGAGACGACGACAGACAATTAAAAATAAAATGAATTCTAAAAACAAAAAAACAAAAAACATATACATATGTATGTGTGTGCTCCTATATATACATACATACATATTTTTATAAAGGTATGTAGATCTCTTTTTCTTTCCTTAAAAAAAAGAACGAAAATGTTTAACAAACAACTTGAGAAGCCATAAGGAAATCGTACTCGTAAAGAACAAAACAAAGTGAGCCAACCAAACTCGAAACTCACAAATAAAAAGAATCGCCTTAAAAAACTGCACAAGCTATAGATTATAGAAGAATTCGTATCATGTCTCAATATCGCATCTTTGCAATGTAATAAACTCCGTATTGAGACAAAGAGTTGTCAGTCTGTCTGTTTGCCAGCATACCCCCTGTCTGCCTGTTAAAGCTGCCGTTGCTGTCGCTTTAATGTGCGTTGTTTATCTTAATGAGATGTTTGTTGTAAAGAAATCAGGGAAGAACTACAAGAAAATATACAAATGTAAGTTTAAGGTATAAAGCAAGATAGGAAAAGATTCTGCTCGCGAATTAAATTTTATTTAATTTCCTTGTTTTAAAAATTGTATTACCGAATTTAAAAATAAAATTCGCGAGCAGAATTTTATTTTGCGTCCTTCGTTTTTTCATTGTTCTCGCGAACGAACGAAAAAAATCTGAATTAATTCGTTTGCGAGTAAAATGAAAAAGAAAAAATTACCGCATATAAAGTAAAATTCTGCTCGCGAATTTAAAAATAAAATTCATGAGCAGAATTTTACAAACAAGAGGATGGCTAATTTGGTAGAGTACTCAACAGTCAACAGTCTCGAGGTCGCAGGTTCGATTCCTGCCTTAGACCCTGGGTGCTACTGCAGACAAGCAAAAAAAAGGTTCGCAGTTTTTGTGTTTATTTTACGAACAAAGAAAGAAAATTTCTTTTGAACATTTAACTGAGCATGATGAGAGTTCTTTTTGTGTTGCAGCGTTGCCAGAATGATAACTATAACACATTTTTGATGATTTTTGAACCAAAATGTGATTTGAAAACTTTCATTATTTGCTCGTTAATAATTCGCTAATTTAATTATTTCACGAATTAAATTAATACTTTCACGAATTTTATTTTTAAATTCACTCACGAATTTTATGGATAAACTTCGCGAATGAAAAAGAAGAATTCTTTGGAATATGAAAAATTAAATTCGTTCGTATTAACTTCGTTAGCGAACAAACTTAATTTGAGCATTATTGCTACTCTGGTAAAATGTATTGCTAGGAAAATTATGTAGGACAAGACGGTGGTGCATCAAATAGAAAATTTGTCTCCGAATTAAAAAAGAGCATTTTCAGCAAAAGTTACTTAAAAGATTATAAACAGCTTGTTTTCTATGTTTCCCAGCTGCCTATATGCGACTTTTCATAGGAGCTACCTTAATCATGAGTAGACTTTGGAAATTTTTGAAAGATATTCTCAAACATTTATCTTTATATCTCAACAATCTAAATAAATTATTATGAATTTAAAAAGAAAAATGCTTTAATAATACCCGTCAAAACACAAAAAACAAGGTTTTTCATTTATACACGTCTCTAACATTTCTTTACACCTTTCAAACAAATGAACAACCGTTAGTTGCTACGATTTATTTTTTGAAAGTTATCGAAAAGCAGAGAACAAAAATTCAAACAATTGAGTTTTTCTCACTATATTACCTTCTAACCCTGATAACAATAAAAAAATTATGAACAGCAAGCTTCACAATAAACTGCAAGCTATTTACTCCAGCTGATTTGCATGTAATCACATGATATTACCACCTTCATGTTTGGTTCTGATTTTGGAGCTCAGTATTAGTTTTACACCAGACCAAGGCGAATACATTAATATTTATATGCATCGGCGAATACAGGTGAATTTATTATCAGTTCGCCTTTACCCGCTTTGTAAAATTTTATCATACTATTCTCTTCACATCTACATGTTAAAAATAAATTACTATAAATGCACGTGTTTTTATCAGCCAGTTTTGACACTTGCGATTAAAAATTCGCCTTAAAAAAAACACCTGTTGTTGTATGGAAGCAGCTACCTTCTTTTTTGTGTCATGCACCAGACCTATTTTTGATCATCCGAATCGAAGATGTTAAATGACTAATTCGCAAAACTAACATGGTTTGGCGGCATATTTTTTTCGTAAATTCATACGTATATACGCCGCCAAAAAGTCGTGGAACATTGCTTTGGTTCTTTCTTTAGTCCTATTTTCATCCATACATGATCTAGAAACTAAATCCGCTATCATATTAGAGTTACCACAAAAAAAGCTGTGACCCGTATTTAATTAAATCGACTAAAGATTAAAATATGTTAATTTGCCACTTTTATTACAAACAACGCCGAACAGAAAACTCAAAAACCGTTATTTTTTACAGAATATCCTTAAAAAGGACATATACAGTTGGATGCGCCTTAAAAAATGCGTTCTTATGCAAGCCACAGACTATGCGACTAGTTGTACAACATGACGATGTTGGTAATTAGATTGTAAAGTGTGTAGGGTCGTCGTAGGAAGTTGTGTCTCGGTTTTGATTTTTTGGGTAGTTGTATCGACTGGTTGTAAAATTTAGGAGCATGTTGTACAACTTTATTTCGATTTGCTACTATTTTATATATATAGGGTGTTTTTTTAAGCCCGATAGAACTTGAAATTGTAAAAAATAACACAAAAAATTAAATTGTAATCAAAATTTTTTTTTATTCGAAAGATCAATACGTGACATTAACATTTGAAAATGATTTCGGGCATATGGGCACCGCGGCTGTTCTTGACGAAGCGCATTCTGGACGTCCAATTTTGGGCCACTTTTTCGAGCACTGCTGGCCGTATGTCACGAACAACACGAACAATGCTGGCCTCCAAGGCGTCAATTGTTGCTGGTTTATCAGCATAAACCAGTGACTTCACGTAGCCCCACAGGAAATAATCGAGAGGTGTCAAATCGCACGACCTTGGAGGCCAATTGACAGGTCCATTTCTCGAAATCAACTTATCGCCAAATTTTGATTTCAGTAAGTCGATGGTTGCGTTCGCCGTATGGCACGTAGCGCCATCCTGTTGAAACCACATCTCCTCCGGATCAATGTCATCCATATTTTCAAACAAAAAATCATTGATCATGGTGCGGTAACGATCTCCATTGACCGTAACGCGAGCTCCGGCCTCATTTTTGAAGAAATAAGGTCCGATGATGCCACCAGCATGAAAACCGCACCAAACAGTGCATTTTTCTGGATGTAATAGAGTCTGTAGGGTCTCTTGTGGATTGGTCTCACTCCATATGCGGCAATTTTGCTTATTAACAAACCCGTTAAGCCAAAAATGCGCCTCATCGCTGAACACAATTTTTCGTCTATAAGTTGCGCGAATCGACGACTGATTTTCAAAGTAAATTTGGATAATTTCGTAGCGTTGTTCAAGCGTGAGTCTATTCATGATGATTTGTCAGAGTATACTGAAACAAATAAAAAAAATGTTTGATCAAAATTTAATTTTTTGTGTTACTTTTTACAATTTAAAGTTCTATCTAGCTTAAAAAAACACCCTATACAATTGTTGCATCTGCGGTCAGCGTTACTCAACAAAGTTAAAAAAAAGAAATTGTGAATTAATGTTGCACAGTTTGTGCGCAAAACACACAACTCGGCAAGCCAACGTGTTGGTGGCGTAGTCTATTGCAGTGGTGCCCACAAGTTCTATATGGAAGAGTAAACACCAATGCATTTAAGGAAACACTTTTATTGTATTTATTATTTATATTTAAAAAACTACTTTTATTGTATATATTGTTGTTTGTGTATTTTTCATTGCTAGTGCTGAGTGCCATATAGCTAAGCGCTTTTACAAAAACAATATGGCATGGGTTATGATACCCATATCTTAAATGTTGGTAATGAAATAGATTCTTAAATTGGCAAAAATGCAAAAATATGCCCTTTTTCAAAATGGTGCAGCCCACGAGAGGTCAAAGTTAGAGCCGAAATAAAGATGTCATCTTAAAAAAGTACGACATTCAATTTTAAGAGGGTACATCAAGCACTTTTTTTTTGTTGACTCGCTCAAAGTCCACAAATAAACTTGGATATCATATTCTGTTGCTTTCGATCATATACTGCTGCTTTCGATCTATAATTATTTTTACTAAACTTTTGTTTGAATCCACGAATACCTCTACCGGTCTTCCGTATTCATACAATTTATTAATTGATTCAACGAACTCCTGTATTGCGCTTGAAAGAAAATTTTTTTTGTGTAATATTGAAAAGAAATTAGACAAATTCATGTTTTCAAAGTCTTTTTTTACTATTGGCCCCCCAAAATTTAGTGGCATGGACATTACAATTCCATCTCATTTGAGAGCCAGCAAGAACTTAAATAAAATTCCCATTATTTTACATAATGCACACATTAGTTACAAAATTACCATTTTTAGGAACATTTTTTATAATTATTGAGCTTTAAACAAAATATTGCTAATTTCAAAAAAAGAATTAAAAGTGGTAATAAATACATACATATGTGTACATAAGTAAATAAAGAAGTTAAATATTTTTTTTAGAGATCTTTGTAATAAATTGGGAAATTTTTAAACGTTATAACAATTACGTCGTGTAAATGTTAAACTCATCGACAATAATTACAAAAAATTATGGTTCAATTAAAAGACTTCTTTTTTTTTTCTTAACTCAACATGTGTTTAAACAGGCAAAAATTTATTAAAAGAAAAAAATACCAACCACTTAGACTTCTTAAAAGCGGTAAACTTTTTTTGATCTAACAAGGAACTTAAATGATTGTATCTTAAATGCAAAGAAATTCGAGATGGAGAAAAAAGGTTTGAAATGCAAAAATGACAATCGCACACACAGAAGTGGAAGTGAAACAACCAAAATATTCACTTAAAAAACAATATTTTTGGTGCTGATCGAAATTGTTATGAAGCAGAATAAACACAAATACTTGTTGATACGAGGGCAGCTGCAAAAAGCTCCAATCAGTTTTTAAGTTGTATTATTTTTAGCAAATGTGATTTGGTAACATTTGTTTGTTTTGAAAGTTCTTTATTAAAACTTATTTTACGGTTTTTATTAAAAAAAAAAAAAACAAAAGTAAAATTTTTTTATTTAGTTCAAGTAGTACTTTCTTAAATAAGATTTTAATACATATTAGTTTCGTAGTACACCACAAAGTATACAAAGATGAAAAAAGTGACGTTCGAATCCAATAAAATAAGGTTTTTAATTTTCGAAGAGATATCAGTACGACTACTATTACCGTGTATACACTGTGGTGAAGTTGATTTACATCATCACCTGGCTGATCTGATAGCGGACAAACTCCACGTGGTGAATTATTCACGATTCACCAGCGTTCCCGTTTCGCGTGCTAGTCTTACACAGGTTGCAACTTTTTGCTATAAGTTTGTAGCCATATAGACAAATCCCTTGCTTAAGAGTTCGGGCCTTCTAATTCCTCCTTTATGCAATTTCTCCCCCAGGGAACAGGTTTTGCCTTGACGTATTCGTAACCAGGGCATTCTGTTTTTAGGGTAAAGAGGAAAAGGAGTCCCTCTTTTGTTGTAGCAAATAAAACTCTAGGAACTCTGTTGTGTTGGCTTCCGAAACCCTTACCAAGTGTATAAATTGGGACAACGGGTATCAGTACTGCCCCCTTGTGGTTCTGCTTGCAGTTCAACTTGAGATGATCATGGTTGAGGTGCCGACCTTGGCTGGAACGTTCTGGCTGTGGTGGTTTAAATCTAAAATCGCAGGAAGGGGAAATAGTTTCGCTGATAAATATAATGCATGACGATTTTCGGTGGCTAACAACCCCCCGAGGTGATGTTGTCTTGCAACAGACACCTGTACTGTAAGGAAGCAGCTGTGATGGTTAGACGGGTAAGTTGGTTAAGGGCTGATGTTCTTAACGGTCTTCGGGCTACCAACTCATTGAGCCTTGCCTTCCATTGCCTGTTGGAAAATTGCACACGACTTCAATCCGTACGGCACCCAATTTCCTGGGGTAAGACCCGACAATGAACCTTGAAGAAAGTGCACAACACACTGTGATGCGAAGTAGATGTAATTGCATCTGATGGAGTATCTGTGGGTTAGAATAACTTCATATTCGGCAATTTTGTTTGTTAACATTGCCGTTTAAATCAAAAAAGCAGTTCAAGACTTTTTCATCCTCTGACACCATTTGAATGATCTTCTCACAAAACTCCAAGCGAATTGGGAAGTCTCTAGAGTTCAGTTTGTTTGTTAATTGAATCTTATATGGAAATAAGTTTAAATTTTGGTGCAAAATTGTCTGCTGACACCCATTTGAGCAGATAAGCTCCTTGTCGAAACTCTAGGATTGGATTGTACGGCAGCAGCTACAATAGCGATAGTTTCCAGCATAAAAAAACTGAGGGATTTCTTGTGATTGTTCAACGCTCGGCAAAACTATTCACGAGCCTCAGTATAGTCCATCTGCTAAGAGGAGTGCCGCCAAACGGGCGCCTATATTCTCTTTGGACGGAAACAACGTACTCGTAAAAGTGTTGCACTATCCAAATTCTCGTTTCATTTTAGTTAAGTTAACTTTAAAGATCAATCTATAAAAAACACTAAAAATGGAATAAGTAAGTTACACAGAAAATAAGTTATTTCGTTTATTTTTTATTTTTTGTAGCAGCATTCATCAGCCACCCTGTATTTATTACGACTACCACTTACCGATACAGCCATCTATTTCAAAACGGCAGAAGCAAAGTTGTACATCTAACATTTTTAAAGATATTTTAAAATAGAGTCTTTGAAACGTACGTTAAAAAATGTTGTTTTTAAGATATTTTCAAAAATTACATTTTAGTGTACTTTGCAAAATGTCGTTTAAAGATACGCTAAAAAACCATCTTTAAAGGTACTTTAACAAATTTATTTTAAAGGCACTTGAAAAAGTATATTTCCAAGGTATTTACTTATTTTTAAGACATAGTATTAAAAAGGTACTGTAAAGGACATAGTGTTGAAAAGGTCCTGTAAAGTATGTTTCTTTCAGGGTACATATTTCCAGTTCTTTTTTACTTTATATATTCTTTAGGGCCATTATTACAACCAAAGTTCATGATAGTTAACCTTAACATTAGTTAACGTGAACGTTAAAGTCACCGTTAAATTTTCCCCATTTCTACAACTGAAGTTACAATTTTTTCAGCAAAAAGTATGGCAGCTTCAAATGCTTAATTTAACTTTGAAATTTAGCATGAGGATAAACCTGCTGTTAAGTTATCAGTTACTTTTCATTTTAATGTTAACTTGTAATAACCAAAAAAAAAAAATATATCAGTAGGATAAAATCTTAATGTTAACTATTCGTCAGTTGTAATAATGGCTATAAAGGATAAGTTTTTTTAAAGGAATTTAGGAAAAGTAACTGAGAGTTTTATTTTAAGTGAGCTAAATCCTTGAAAGGTAATTTTTATTAGCAACCCAATTAAAAAGAAATTTTTGCGCTCGCCTGCGGTTTCAATCCTCACAGTAACGACGATCAACTGCACAAAAGTAACAACAACGAGCAAATCGATATTTTAAAAAAAAAGAGAAAAAACCTTTTTTTAATGGATTTTTTTTTTTAGACGGAAGAAATAAAATTATTGATCTTTTTTGGAAATATTGAAAATTTTAAGTGAAATACTACAACACGATGAAAGGAACATAAATAAAAAATTGTTACTAAAATGGTCATTTTTATTACGTTTAAAAAACGATACTCGTCGGCGCACAACCCTTTAAACAAGTAAAATTTATTTGGATTTTTTTTATACTTTTAGCGTAAAATATCCGCTAAATATTTGTGTATTTTTGCTTTTTTTTTATTTTGCTGAAGTGGGCAACTTCTTTTAAGTTTTGGAAAATTATATTTGACTGCCTGTTGACCCAAAACTACCAAATTTTTACAGTAGAATTAAAAATAAGAAAAAGATAAAAAGAAACAAATTCAAATATTATATAGATAAATATATGTATGTATGTATGTATTAAAAATTCTTAGAATTAGTTAACCGAATCATGATCGATGGCATTTTTGTTAATTTCGTTTTTGCTTTTAAATTGGATAAAGACAAAATGAAAAAATATGGCCTGAAATTTTAGGATTTTGTTGCTTAGAAAAGTTGGAAACTGTAGATATATAGATATGGATAAAAAAGCTAAGAATACATTTAAAACACTAAGAGAACATTAATTGAAGTAGCTTCTTTTTTTGGAATCAATCTGGCGAATTGTAAATTTGCGCAATTGCAAACATTTGCTCACGATTGTGAATGGCTTTTTTGGTTAATCGGCTTCGATCTCTGATTGTCAGCTGTTCTTTTGAAATTGCCGGAGTTTATGCACAATGTAAATATGAGTGTTTCTTTACTTTTTGAGTAATAGGGCATTTACCTCTACCCAAAATCTACTAAATTTGAATAAAAATTTTTACAAAATCATAAGTGTTTACACTTTCATTTTTTCACATATTGCAAGATTTCATTTCCATAAAATTTATTTTTCCAAAGGACTTGACAGCAATCACAATGAATTTATCATCTAAAAGTATAGTTTTTTTTTTTCTTGTAGCGTGGTATTTTTAAGTACTGCTGTGATCAAAATCACGGTTGTGTCATAGAGTACTTATCAAAATCTACTAGATTTCGTCAAAATCATGTCGCAATGTAGATTTAATTTTGTATGGGAAATCTCGTCAAAATCAACTAGATTGGAATCGAAATCCTGTAAGTACTAGATTTGGCTTAGGCGTAAATGCTCTATAAACTAATGTTCGGCGTCTGGTCGAAAATGGACCAAATTGAAAATTAACACAAATTATATGAACGTATCGCACACAAAATTATAAACCAGAAAAAAAAACTTTTTCAAAATGACTTATATTCAGCCCAATTACAAATGAAAATTCTGTGTCAGTTTTTCCACTTTTCCCCTTACGCCAATTTTGAACACAAATGAACTATGATACGTTTTTATCTGTTCCTGCTCTCTATTCACTGAAAACACTAAAAGCAGTTCAAATCTTCAATTCATACGGTCAAGTTAACAAAAATTGTGATTTTCTTTTTAATTTGAATTGAAAAAAGTACTTCATGTGAAAAATAAATTCCCAGAGGAATAAATTCCGTGAGAAAAAAATTCCGTGAGCATATACACAATTGGGCTGTTTGTTATAAATTAGCTTCTGCAACAAATCTCAGGACTATGAATATTTTAGGTTATAATAACTCAAAATATTCACAGTAATTTTGCAACCAAAATCATTCAAAGATTTCAGAGGTTAAATCTTGCCAATAATTGCCAACAGTGGGAGTAAGAGTCGGCATCACTATTCAACAACATTCTTATATAAATCTGTAGTATAATTTGAATTGATTTAAATATCAGTTTAACAAATGCCACATTTTTTTTTTTTAGCAAAAACATTCTTCTGAATAATCTGATTTTAGCTGCTACAACAGCGGCGGCAGAAATTCCGCCTGGCAGCCACTCATAGTGAACCTTTGGTAGATTTTTTCATGTAACTCTGAAGTTTAGATACTTTTTTACATTTTTCTCTTTCTAATTTTGTTATTTCTTTTTTTTCAGGTTTTACTCGATTTTTAATGTAACGAAATTCAAGTTATAGTTATGAAGGTAAGTAATTATAGATGTGTATACAAAATATCGATACGTTTCCAATTAAATTAAAAAAATAAGTGTAAAGCTAAAAACCGACTAAGACGCTTGTTCTTTTTTATAGGAACAATATATAAAATTTGATACATTTGAGTTATAAAGGGTAATTCAACCAAAACGCACGATGTTAATTGTAAATAAAAAAAATTTTCATGAGAGTTATCTTAATATTTGTGTTAAAGATAGAAAGATGAGAATTATGTATGTGTCAAACAAAATATTGGTCAAATGCTCTCGCCACGTTTTCGTGCTTCATAGCTCTATTTGCTTCAATGACTCTGAGTCATAATTGAGGCTCAATATCGTTAATGTGTAGAATTAGCTCAACCTTTAGCTCTTTAATTACTCTTGGCTTATTAACGTACACTCTTTTAAATATGTTCAAAGAAAGAATGGCAACGGTATCAAATCATTTGATCCTGGTGGTCAATTACCATCATGTGCCACCACGTCCAACCATCATGTGAGCATTGTGTTCGCATTTTTTCTTGTAGCGCTTCCAGTTACGTCGTGAGCTTCAACTACACTTTTTTGTTTATTCTGTTTTCTGAAACAAAGAAATGTCAAATTAAGTTGAGTAAAAAAACACGACTTTGAAAGTGTGGCTCTCAACTAACATCGTGCATTATTATTGGACCACCCTTTAGAAGTTTAAAAAAAATTTTATTCATTTTTTATTCGTTTCTCGCACAAGTGGGATTGAAACCGAGTTATTTTTCAAAAGTGTACTAGATATTATTAGTTTTGTATTGTATTTTGCAAAAAGTTGAGTTCAAAACAAACGAAAATTCTAAACTTTTTCAGCAAACCATGGAGTGGAAAAAACATTAAAAGAATAAAAATTACATCTTACGAATACAAATCATGTACTATGTAATAGTTTTATACAGTTTTAAAATAAAATACAGTTTAAAAAAATAATATACTAGACTACGTTTGAGAGAACTGGGTGATGATGCCATTGTTATCTCGCAGATTGTCCAAGACACTCGAAACCTTTCTACTGATAAAATCCTAACTAACTGCATATGGCTGCTTTAAAAAATAATCATACTGCAAACAAAACACTTAAAAATCCTAAAGAATTCCTTTAAAGTTCTTTTTCAATGAGAAAAGTAGTTTAAAATAACTGTAACATAGACAGCCAGAGAGTGAGAGAGAGAGAGAGAGAGACAGAGGGGCAGACGAAGGTGCAGAGCGAACAGCAGCAACAGAATAGGGCAAACATTCATAGCAAAACTGCCTTATAGCTCTTATTCAGACAGGAAAAAAACAAGGAAATAATTCTTTAAACATGCTCCAAAACAACAACAACAACAGGAGTAACAGTGCAGCTAAACTCCCTGACCGAAAAATGAAACATACAACAAACAAATCCAAGAAAACCAGTTTTCATTCTTGAAACATTTTCCTATTCATTTACTATGGATCGCAATATTTTTATTTATTTTTTTTACTTCTGTGGTATTGATCTTGATTTTTTCCTCTTCTTCTTTTTCTTAGTCTTCAAACTAAAACACTACTGCAAAAGTTAAAAAACAACTTAAACAAATTCAGCGTTAAAAACAAGAACAAGTCTTTTCCAAAGAAAAACCACAGCAGCAACTTATAAAACTGGGCAACCCACGGAGGCAGGTTCTCTGTTGGTTGCCAAAACCAAAAAAAAAGAAGAAGACGAAGAAAAAAGGAACGTGCTTTTCTCTACTAGAAAGATGATTATGATGAGAGGATGCTGCTGTTGCTGTTGCCACGTTCAACCTGAATTGTTTTCTTTGTTTGATGATTGGGCATTTGTTTGAAAAGCAAGACAAACTTACCGACCGACCAGCAAAAGAACATGAAAAAGTTCAAAAATTCACATTGCTGCGAAATTCTTTACGAAAAAAAAAATAATGCAAGAATACGACAAGGCAGCATTAAAACATGTGCCAACAATTTGACCAAATTGTCTTCTTCTTAAATGAAAAAAGAAAAAAAAAAATGATCGGGCAGCAGAACATGACCGTTAACAAAAACACGATTACTTTAAAGTTACTGCTGAATTTAAATGAATTTAAACCAAGCACAAAATATATAGTTAGCGTGACAATAATTTCACAGCAACAAACATGCTATTGTTTAAAAATACTCGTGCGCTGGTAGCAAACACGCAAACATTGAGACTGTTCTGGATTTGGTCTCTCAGAGCTAGTTATAGATAAAATTAACCTCCCGGGGGCCTTGCTGATCCCCGTTAAACCCTTGGTAAGGGATTTTGGATGTACCACACAACCGGGTTTGTCAAATATTTATAAAAAAAATGCGTCGTGAATTTACCCAAAAAGCGCTAAAAACCGCTAAACTATACGAGGTTGGATCAGAAAATAACCTTTATATTTAATTTTTTCCAAAAGTATTTACTTATTCATCAATCTTGTCCCCTTCAAAGTAATCCCCCTCAGATATAATACGCTTATGCCAGCGTTTTTTTCAACCGTCGAAACACTACTGAAACGCGCTTTTTGGTCGCGCCAACAGCTCCTGTTTCCATTTCTCTTTTATCTCATCAATCGTATCAAAACGCTTTCCTTTCATCGGTGTCTTCAGTTTTGAAGAGGAAAAGGTCAGCGGGGCCAAGTCCGATGAATATGATGATTGAGGCATGATAACGGGGTTGTTTTTTTTCCAAAAACTCA
Organism: Thecocarcelia acutangulata; assembly: GCA_914767995.1. Taxonomy (NCBI): domain Eukaryota; kingdom Metazoa; phylum Arthropoda; class Insecta; order Diptera; family Tachinidae; genus Thecocarcelia; species Thecocarcelia acutangulata. The sequence continues at coordinate 27,419,717 of OU612094.1, read as the reverse complement.
CGCACAAGCATCGATGTGTGAGGTGGTGCGTTATCATGGTGCAAAATCCATGATTTTTTTTCCACAATTCTGTGCGCTTCGAGCAAGCGGCGCATAACTTCAAGATAGTATTCATTATTGACCGTACGATGTTGTGGTAAGAATTCATGATACACCACGCCATTGCAGTCAAAGAAAACAGTGAGCAAAATCCTCATATTTGACCGAAATTCACGTGTTTCTTTGGGTCTTGGCTCTTCTGGACGCTTCCATTGGTATGATTGGGCTTTGGTTTCAATGTCATAGCCATGATTCGTCACCGGTTTTGAGGAAATCTGGATCGTCGTTGACTTTGTGCAACAAGCTCCTGAGCGATGTCCATGTGACGTTGTTTTTGCTTAAAATTTAGCAATTTTGGAACAATCTTCGCTGCCGCACGTTTCATGCCTAAAACATTCGTAAAAATTGCTTGACATGAGCCGAACCACATATGACAACATCATCAGCAGCCTCTCTGATAGTGATTCGACGATTATCCAAAATCAATTTCTTCACTGCTTCAATGTTTTCATCGATTGTTGACGTGCTCGGGCGACCAGGACGATCATCGTCATTGACATCTTCCCGGACTTCCTTAAACCGGTTATACCACAATTGAACTTAGTAGACTTGCCAAACGCCACAGTCAACGTTTCCTTCCGCATTTAATTTCATTTTTTACACAAAATTTAATACAGTTTCTTTGGTCCATTTTTTCGAATAGTAAAGAATCGAAGAGTACACCCAAACACGACTAACCTTTTTATCTGTCAAAAACAAACTGACAATCCAAATAGGCTGATATTGCTAACATATATTACGGATATGTGTATCAACATAACAGATTTAGGTAAAATAACAGAAACAAAAATTTAAAAACAATCTTAGAATTAAAATTTTCCTTTTCAGTTCTGAAGTTGACCCTTTTAAAATAGTCTAAAATATAAGGTAGTGCCTCTTAGACAGTATTTTAGAATATGGAGTATTAAAACATAATGGGCTATAATTATAGTCAAATACTAAAGTCGTTTCTTTTTAAAAACAACTTAAATTTTAGCATCTGCTGTTAACTTTATTTCAACTATAGTCAAAACTAAAGTTGGTTCTAAGTTGAACTGACTCTACGAGTAAATGGGTGACAAGTCAATTCAGTCATTTGCATACAATCTACGAGTTAGGTGTGTTCGGACTAATGAGAGTAAAAAGCAAATTACTCTCTAATTTTGCAAATTTTACCCAAAAATCCTGGAGTGCAAAAAGCCACAATTGTACATCTTGCAATACTAGTGCTGCTTACTTTTTAGCCTAAGTATATTTTAATGATTTCAAACGCTTAAAACGCATAGCATCATTAAACAAAACATTTGCATTATTGGCAACAGCTGTATAATTAAAAGCGATGTAAAATTGTCAATTCATTTTTATAATCATATTTATAAAATTAAAATCCAAATAACAATTGCATGTTCTATTTACAACTTCACAACGTTATTTTTTTAGTTTGTGCAACCTTCCATTTTGCTTTTAACTAATTTTTAAACAAAATGTTTTTTCCAATTTGTAAATTTTCTGATTACATTTTCAGTTTCATATACATATATGTAAACATAAAACAGCTGATTATCCAATTCTTACCCAAAGAAAAAGTTCGGGCTAATTTGTACAGGAAATGAAAAAAATTACTCTTTCATTTTCACTCACAATTGCACAAAAATTGCTTTTGGACTAGTTCGGACTGTTTCGTTATTCACGTGTAACACAGCTCTAGTATAAAATATAATTTTTTTTTTTTTTTTTTTTGCCATTCATTTCTTTATTGAATCTTCACAAAGTGAACTAACAATAAGTATTCAAATCTTAAAACTAAATACATAAAATTAATTAAGTCCAGCCAATGCTAGACAAAATTTTTTTATTTTGCACGGTCAGTACCGGTAAAATCACCTATTAAACGTTCTGTAAAATATAAATGAGTGTCATCTCTGATCAGCTGACAGGCAAAATAAAAAAAGGAAAACAAACGGCCAAAAAAATTTAATAAAAATTAAAAAAGAAAGAAGTTTTTAAAAAGCTATTATGAATTAGTTACAATGGAAAAATTGTTCTGTGCGCTATAAATTATTTATCTATAAATTTGCGCTTTTATTGACAGGGTTAATATAAAAGGGAACAGGAGCCTAATTGCAGCGCCTTTTCCAGCCTGTATCGCTAAAAAAACGAAAAGGATCAAAACCTTTGCTAATATATTTTGGTTCTTCTTTCCACCCGAAAACCATAAATTATGGTAAAGTCAACGTCAATGTCTTCAATGTGCTCGTTTTATATAAGTATATATATATTTTTCTCATATTTGAACGCACTATTAAAGTACGCTGCGCTTCAGGCGCTAATTTTGGTAGGTGTGTTAGAAGTTTTGTTCTACTGGTCACTCTGACGATTTGGAATCAAAAACGTTTTTCCATAACGTACAACATTTTTTATAATTGACTTGAATTGAGTGAGATCAACATTGTGTCAAGTTGATTCTGCATCACTGTTTTCATCTTCTGCATAGTTTTTTAGTTTATGCAACTCATAAAAAAACAGCACATACTCCTCGTGCAGCTTCATTTGGAAATATTAGCTGTTTATTAATTATAATCGTGACCAAAACGTTTTATTTATAAAATGATTTGGCCTTTTTTCCATACAAAAAGATGTAATAAAGTTCAATAATTAGATTGAAAACGGTTTTATAGAAAAAAAAGTTCCTAAACAAAGCAATAACAGGAAAAGAGAATGTACGAAAGAAAATCCTGTAACACAATTTGTTGGCAGACACAACAACAACAGCAATCAGCAACATTAGCAATATAATTATATACATACATACATATATATGAATGTAGGTATGTATTTATATATATAACATAATGCAACTTATAGGAAGCAGACAACAAGAGAGGTAGCGTGATGGAAGTTGATGGCCCAGTAACTATAACACTGTTAAACAACAAAATGTAAATAAATAAAGAGAATGGTGGCCAAATGGACAGCAACTCGTATTTATTTACAAGAAAAACAAAAAAAAAAAAAAAAAAGATGTAACAAAAACAGGATGACTGACTTTAAAACTAGAATCTTAACAAAGCAAAGAAAAAACAGGAAAATAATCATAGACAAACAAAACCAGCCCAATTGCACACCAGCAGAATATGCCCATTATTAAACTGCAACGCAACCCCAAAGCAACTTGCAACAACCATACATATGTATGTTTGTTTGTAAGTTATTTAAAGTCGCTGTGGCCGTGTTAGTGGCAGATTTAACCTAAAGGCTTACTCTACTCATAAATGGAAAAACTTGTATTTTATAAAATGGTATCAGCAGAGTGTTAAACTGCCCGTCGTCTCCCAAAACTGCTGCAAGTGATTGTGTGTGCGCTGCACAATTGCCAGCTGCAATAACTGAAGCAACAGTTGGTTATTATAGTTTTTTTTTTGCTTTTTTTTTTTGCTCCTTTGTTACACAAGCAAACTGGTGGTATTAAATAAACTATAACAACAACACAAAATAAGAGAAATGTGAAGAATCGTTTATGTCATTCATTCCATAGAATTTGTTACAGTTACAACAAGTTTTTCTAATACAATAAATAAAAATTGTATGGTGGAAAGAAAAAAAACCAGCCAGTTGGCATTACAAGATTTAAACTTGCCACAGTTTAAGTCATGAGGATTTTTCCTGATAAAAGAGACGGAATAAGAATAGCTAGAGTTGTTCCCAATCTATGAGATCAGACAATGATATAATTTTATTTTATTTTTTTTTTTTAAGTTTAGTGTAACTTTTAGGAAGAGATGCTTAAACTGTTATATTTGTTAAAACTGTTCTAAAACTAGTTCTGAGACAGCAAACGCTGTACAAACAATGTGGACAATTAACCAAATGCATATGTGATTCAATATGAGATGAATATAGATAGAAAATAATTAAATGCTCGGTGGCTTAGTGGTTAAAGCAGTAGATCATGATACGTCATGACCCGAGTTCAAATCCCAGTGGGTGCTGATGAGTAGTGTAGCGACTACGAAACAGCTAGTTGTCCCCCAGCTAAAGATTTGTTTATTATTTTTCTTGTCTTCTTCAATCAATAATTATTGATCACAGCAAATTTGTATTGTAAAAAAATCCTTCTTAAGAAAAAAATTAAGAAAGGAAAAACTTGAACTAAAAACCTGTTGTACATATGTACAAACCAAACAATTTTTAATCTAAAAAATTATAAAAGTTCAACAAAAATTTAACAAATTAATGTTCTAAAAATAGTTCGACCACAAATGGATGAGCTCTGAACGATGTACGTAAAAATGTGCGAATTTCAGGAACAAGGTCCCTAATCTCGTCAGAGCAAAGTCCATTGTAGTAACGATAGAACAGAGTAACGCACCCCACACTGTGTCGATGCTCCAGTGAATCAATAGAGTTGGAAACCCTACTGTCACCGATAAGCTTCTTCGCCTTCTCCTGCACACGGTCGAGTAACCTTAAAATAGACTTTGGGGCACCGGCCCAAACATGAGAGTTGTATTTCATTTTCGGCCGGATATAGGTGGTATAAATAGTAAGGAAATCGGATGGAGTGAAGTACATCTTACACCGTTTCAAAAACCCGAAGCACTTGAATGCTTCTTTAGAGACATGAAAAATGTGTTCAGTCCAGCGAACATCACTCTGTATCTTCATACCAAGAACATCAAGAGCATCCGATTCCTCAATATTTATAAATACCATAAACAAAATTGGGTGTTACGACCGTGGTTTTACGCACCCATTCGGAGATTTATAGAAGATCACTATTCAGTGAGTCATTCATGTTTTGCCTCTTGGCAACCATCTCGGATAGGCTGGGCCTATAACTGAAAGAGTACGAATGGCAAATGCTGCTGTTATCCGCAAAAGAGTGGATACGATTGGAAGTTTTACATGGAAGGGGAATGAACGGAGCCTTGCGGTACCTCTGAATTAATCTTGAACTCGTTTGATGAGACCCCATGTATAACAACTCGTATAGTGCGGTCTCTGAGAAAGCTCGATATAAGTCCAGAGAAGTCATCAGCGACACCAAAAGCAATAAGTTTTGTCTCTAGCTCAGCATGCCACACTGTCAAATGCGTTGGAGACATCTAGAACCACAACTTTACTCTCATCCAAATGGTGGGTTGAGTGGCACCATTTCTCTGAGAGATATGCCAAAAGATCGCTAGTAGAGCGACCTTTACGAAATCCGTATTACCGATCACAAAGTAATTTATGGGACTCTAACTACCTCATAAAGTAGTAGTTAAGTTATATACCTCACTCGTTTTGGGAATTAGCGTTACATTAGCAACTTTCCAGCATGATGGGAACCTACCAACATGGTAAAGAATGCTGAAGAGGCGTGCCAATGGTCGCACAACTTCAGAAGAACACTGCTTCAACACCAGTGCTGGAACGCCTTCGGGTCCTGGAGTCTTATTTATGTTGAGGTCGGCCAAAACTCTTAACTGCACTCCTTTGACCTCGAAGCGAAGCCATTTACGCCCATTCTACTGTCTTAATGTTTTCGCTCATGCATTTTTTTTACCAAATCCAAAAATCGTGCACTACTTCACCTCTAAAATACTTACATTTGTATAATATGTTTAGGTTTTTATTCTTCATTGACAAACTAAAATATACATATACGAGTATTTCAACAATCAGTAACTAAGTTTTAAGTATTCAATTGTAAAAATAATTACCTATATTTTTGTGTTTTTAGTTTGGCTGTTAGAATATTTTGTCCACATACATATGTATATTTGTTGATTAAGCATGTTAATAAAACAAATATAAATATTTGTTAAATAAATACGCCCCCTCAAGAATAAATAAAAGCAAACTTAACAAAAAACATAATATACTATATATTTAATCTAGCACAACATTTTATTCAAACGACGTTCTTTGATATCAAATGGTAGACTTCAGCTCTGATGGTTTGTGTGTTAAACGATACTTGGAAATAAAAAAGTTCTTGGTCTTTTTTTCCTAGTGTTGTTTTTAAACATAACTAACTCTTCTGACAGACAAATAAAGCGGAAGTATTAATAAAAGAAAGCTTTGAACAAATTTTATCTCTGTTTTATTTTTCTCTTCGATATATCGGCATGAAAAAGCTTTATAATTACGAATTTGAGTAAAAAGTTCATGTTTGTTTTACAAAAAAAAAACTATTGACACGTGTAAGTATTCGCAACGGCCAGCCGCCATTCCACGTAACAACTACGGGTAAAAAACAGCTGATATTTTGAGCAATACTTATAGAAATCAATGTTCAATAATAATTCAATTTTTATAGATACGGCTTGATTAAAAAAAATATACATACATACTTTTCAAATTAAGTATGTGTACATTAAGTCGATAAAGAAAAAACATAATAGAAACAGTAGTTATGTAATTTTTTTGTCTTGTTGCTTATAAAACCGTTAAATCTTTGTGACGTGGTGTATACATATGTGTGGAATGCATTAGAACACGTGGGAAGTGCTCAATACTCTCATGCTCGTCCTCATCCCTGAAAATTCTATAGAAATAATTAAAAGGTAGATTTAACTTCCTAGAATGCGGCTCTATGTGACAATGTCCTGTTAAAACCGCCCCCAAAGTGTGCTACCTTCGGCGGGGAAAACCTCTCAGGACCGTAGTCCTCTTACGATCATACACAGGCCATGTTAGTCTTGCTGTAAATAGACCACTAGTTCATCCGCACTCTAATATTTCTCCGCACTCCACTGTGCCTAAATACCCCACAAAAAAAAAACTCCAGGGTTAAATATCTTGCCATCGCATTAAGAACCTCCCGGGGAGCAGGTTTTGCCTTAGCGTACATCAAAGCAGGATACTTTGCTTTCTAGGGCATAGAGGGGAAAGAGTACCTTGTTGGTTATAGTAAATAAAACTCTAGGAAGCCGCTTGATTTATGTTATGTTCGACTTCCGAAACCCTATCCCAGGGTTAAAATTGGCAGAATGGGGATCAGCATGGTCCCGGGGAGATACTGTTTGCAGACCATCTCGGTGTTGGTCATGGTTGAAGTGCCTACCTTGCTTGGAATTTTCTGGCTGTGTCTTAAACCTAAAATCGTAAAAGAGGGAATTAGATTCCCTGATAACTTTGGTGCATGCCGGCTTTCGGGGGCTAATAACCCCCGAGGTGCTGGCGTCTTGCAACAGATACCTGTACTCTAAGTTACCAGGGGTCAGGAGTGATAGTTCGACGGGTGAGTTGGTTAAAAGCTGATGCTCTTGATGGATTTCGGCCTACCTACTCATTGAGCCTGGCCTTCCATCGACTGTTGCAAAATTGTGTACAGGAGGGATTAGAAGGTCCGAGCTCTTAGGCAAAGGGTTTGTCCATATGGCTACAAACTTATGGCAGAAATTGCGACCTGTGTGAGCCTAGCAAGCAACACGGGGGCGCTGGCGAATCGTGAATAATTCATTACGTGGGGTTGGTCCATCATCAGATTAGGCCGACAAAACCAAATTCTTCGAACGATTACTGCAGCTCAATGGTACGTAAGAAACTTAACAAATTCACAAGGATCTGTGTGTTCCGCTGGTAAAAGACGAATTTTCCAAGTTCGTGGCATCATCTTGCATGCAACATACTTAATTTTGACGGCCGCTCCCGGTTGAGAAGAAGGGATACCCTTGACACCATCAGAACGTTAAATATGTGATTCTACCGATATTGTTTTCACAAAAGCGTTGGCTGGGACTTATTTAATTTTTTTATGTTTAGTATTAAGATTTGAATAGTTAGTTCATATTTTGAAGATTCAATAAATATTTGTATGAAAAAAAAAGAGGTAACCTCGCCAGGCCATCTGTCCTGTGTAGCCCCTACAAGTTGATGCAGCACTTGGTTCTTACAGCTTTTAAGCGGTACTCCTACCAACCTATCAATGTCCCCTTACTGTAAACGGCTTTTGCCAGTTCATCCGCAACAATAATTCCGCGCATTCCACTGGGTCCCGGTACCCAGTTTGAATATCTCGCTATCTCATTAAGAGAACCGGTAGCCCCAAGAACTTGTTCTTGCCTGGTTATGGTGAGGACCTTCAGGGAGTAACATGGTGGCTGTGGTTTAAACCCAAATCGCGGGGCCAGTTCATTTGAGCTCGGTGTAGAGTTGCATTGCAACCGGTTGCCATGACGGAGAGAAAGGAAAGATTTTTAGAAAGGCTCTGCTCTTAACCAAGGGAAGTTTATGATAGTTTGGGATGGAATTGGTACTTTTGCATGACTATGTCATGTATGGGAGTGTTGGTGAACACTGTGGTGTAAGGCCATCATGGCAGGTACCCACGAAAATCGTTTTCACATCTATCTCAGTAAGAGATATTTCGCATTAATGAAACAAACCTTACACCTTACTATCTGTACAGATTCGAATATTCACTCCGTATACCCTACAGTACCTCATCCAATTAGTTGCTCTCATTATAGCTGAAATTTCAGCCTGCGATACGCTACTCTCCATTACATAGCCTAAAACTGATCCTCCATTGATACTGGGGGATTAAGATGTCATTACCAACTCCCAAGTCGGTCTTTAATCCATATGTTAAGATTTCCAGCATGTCCTCTTGGCGGCCCATTTAGTCGCTACCAAGGCCGTGGTCGATAGAATTTAGTCAAATCTGTGCATTTCTTACTTTTGTAAAATTAAAAATGATTTTCCTCAATAACAATGCACGATTAGCTCTGAGCAGCTTGTTGAAGATGTAAATTTTATGCATAAAAAAACGTGTTTGAAAAAAGAAATTATGTTTTTGAACATGAAAGTAATACATATTACAAAATAATCAAGAAATTGACATAAACCTTTATTTTGCAGAAAACAAAAAAAAAAGTCTAAAAAGGTGATTTCATGCGAAAATAAAAAAAGTATTTTCCGCTTGATTTGGTTTTTGCTTAAAGATCATCATACAAAAAACAAAAGAAAGGCAAAACCAGCCAAGAAGGAAACAAAATACTTCTTTCTGATGATGAGGATAGAGGATGGATGTGTGGATGTTGTTGATGATATTGAGTCTCCTCTACATTTTGGCAAAACCTTTTCTGACGCTGTTTGTCGTCTACTCATTTTCTAACATGACTCTTTAAGTTTTTTTTCTTTCTTCTTCTTTCAGTACGATTTTTATTGAACCATTGTTTGTTCATTTTGTGTTGAAAGAAATTTAAAAACAATAAATTTTGTATTAAAGGCCAATGGTAATGTTGATGAAAATGGTTGTTCTACCTACCACCAGTTGAAGAATTAAAGCATATGTGCATATGTATTATTTTCGCTACAGGTAGACAAATAAATAAAATGTGAAAGAAATATATTAAAAAAAAAGATATAAAAAGAACAATAACTTGTTGTCCTTCTATTGTTTTACAGTCCACTCTCTCTCTCTTTCTCTCTCTCTCTCTTGCTTTCTGCTAATATTTCGTTATTTCGTTCATGGTAAGATGTAGTCACCATACTAAATACTTTTTATGCGGGGATGTGTAAGGAAGTGTTTAATTTTTACAGAATTAAACCTTTAAAGTGCGTTAGAGGACATTTTTGCTGCAAAAAACGCACTTAGTCTATACATGCGTGTAAAGAATGGTTCGGAACGGACTAGGTGTAACCCAAACGTATGGCAAAAGTCTGGTGTTTTTAACGTTATGATGCCCTAGGCCTGCACCATGCATAACCCAGCTTTACATTTTATAATTGTAGTCTCCTTGGGGTATTCCAGAAGTTCAGTGACAATGATCTGAGAATGTGGTTAGTTTCAAATTTGTATCTTCCTATTTTAATTAAAAATTTTAATAGACAAATAATTATATTTCATCAAAACTACTGTATAAAAACTCCTTTATCAAAAACAAAATTTTATTATTTGTTCATAAAATGCAACCTTAGCGATATGAAATGTTTATACATCCATATACCATTCAACCCTCAGCACGTGCTCCTCTTGACATTAAGTCATCCATCTAAACCATCAGAAATAATCCACATTCATAACAAACGGAACGAACTTTTTTTCCCCAATTTTTTTGGAGTTGGATATTTATGCCAAACAAGATTCCCGTCAAGACAAATCAAACGAGCTCCATCATCAGGCCCTGGTTATTATATAGTATAAAAGTACTCGTTAAGGCGAGTCAAATGATCACAAACACGGTATGAGGTTCGTCGTTTAGTTACGGAGTTCCTTCGGCCATCTTCCAGCTCCATTATATCTGATAATGGAGCTCTATGTCACAATAATAATATACATTGCCATCTGATTTATACGAGTACATGCAGCCAAATTTCAGCTCAATTGGAAACCGGGAAGTGCCTCAAATTTAAATTGCAAGATTTGTTTGCAGACATCGAGACAGGTGAAACTAAGTAAATAAAAACTTAAAACAATAATAATTAAAAAAAATAAATTATACCGATTTTTTTTTATTACCTTCCAAATATCCTTTAAAATAAAAGTTGAGTAAAATTAAAAAAAAAAAGAAAAAATTATACTTGTGCACCTCGAAAATGATTTGTTTGATATGTCGGTCGTACTCGTGACCTATAGTGGTCAACATTGACTGTAACGTTCTGCCCAGATTCATTTTTGAAGAAGTATGGACCATTGATTTCACCAGCATAAAAACACACCAGTAAGTTTTGCTGGATGGTATCTCAACATACACTTGAGGATTATCAGCACTCTAAATACGGCAGTATTTGTAACAAAAGTGAGATTCTTAATCGCTAAACAAAATTCGCTTATTAAAAGCGGGATTTGGGCCCATTAGGGCCATGAGTCTTCTACTCATGTTCAAATTTCAAACTAAGCATTAATCTCTTAAGAGCTTCCCCTGTATAAATCCATCATAAACCCTATTTGGATACGAGTACGCTATCCAGCTATGGGGTACCGCTGGCGCATCAAACAGCCAGAAGTTACAAAGAAGACAGTCTAGGTTATTACGACTTATTATCGGTGCGCCAAGCGAGAACATACATTGCAATTTAAATATCACCTCTGTGCAAGAAGAAATCACTAACAAGTCACACAAATAGTTAAACAAATTATCAAATCATTCAAACTCCTATGCCCGGGATCTATTGCAGTCTACAGAGTACCAAAAACCAAGAAATCTACACATAAAGTGTCACAAAAAATTAAAATACACAAAAAATATTTAAAAAAAATATTATTAACAATAATAGATTTCCGAATTTAATAAACAATTTTTACAAAAAATATTTAAAAAAAATATTATTAACAATAATAGATTTCCGAATTTAATAAACAATTTTTATAAAAAAGACCTCAAGCTTGGACATCATTACATCTTAATCTAAGAAAATATTCGGAAATGTATTATTATGTTAATAACATTTTTTTAATGTTTTTTGTGTGTTTTAATTTTTTGTGACACTGTATGTAGAATGTATTTATGTATGCTAAAATTGTTTTCAAAAACAAAAATTTTGCGGAAGAAGTCGAAAGTCCTGAAGAAAGACGAAATATTGAATTTAATAAAATAAAATATTTTTAAAAATTGTATAAAAAAAAATTCATAGCTTGGAGATCATTACATCTTAATTTAAGAAAAAGGTCGAAAAATTAGGATAAAGTAAAGTAATTAAAAAATATAAATTAAAACTTTAATTTTACATTATTATTTCTCGAGGCGCCAATAACATTTTTCACAATATAATATACCACACCGATCGCACAGAAACCATCATGTTGTGAAAATTTAAAAAAAATGTTCAAATCGCACGATTTGTCAAAAACTCTAGCACACAGTTGTACTTTTAGTTCTTTTTCAGCACACTTGTTATAAATATTTGGTAGAACGCGCGATCGTGTAGGATAGTGTATCAAGGCTTTTACATGCAGTCAAGGCTACTATGTGGTGGGGTGTTCATGCGGTAACAGCGTTTGGAAGGTATTTTTCTGAGGACGACATAGGAAATTCAGTTACGGGCGAACGCTACAGGACCATGATAAGCGACTTCTTACTGCCGGAATTGAAAGAGCGGGACATGGTGAACATGTGGTTTCAACAAGATGGTGCAACCTCACGGGCTAGAGTTGGGCTCATGAACTTTTTTAAATGAATGCTCTTTTTACTTCAGCTCTTTCGCATATAAAGGGTGTTTTTTTAAGCTAGATAGAACTTTAAATTGTAAAAAGTAACACAAAAAATTTAATTTTGATGAAACATTTTTTTTATTTGTTTCAGTATACTCTGACAAATCATCATGAATAGACTCACGCTTGAACAACGCTACGAAATTATCCAAATTTACTTTGAAAATCAGACCCGTTGTTTTATCGCAAAATTGTGTTCAGCGATGTGGCGCATTTTTGGCTTAACGGGTTTGTTAATAAGCAAAATTGCCGCATATGGAGTGAGACCAATCCACAAGAGACCCTACAGACTCCATTACATCCAGAAAAATGCACTGTTTGGTGCGGTTTTCATGCTGGTGGCATCATCGGACCTTATTTCTTCAAAAATGAGGCCGGAGCTCGCGTTACGGTCAATGGAGATCGTTACCGCACCATGATCAATGATTTTTTGTTTGAAAATATGGATGACATTGATCCGGAGGAGATGTGGTTTCAACAGGATGGCGCTACGTGCCATACGGCGAACGCAACCATCGACTTACTGAAATCAAAATTTGGCGATAAGTTGATTTCGAGAAATGGACCTGTCAATTGGCCTCCAAGGTCGTGCGATTTGACACCTCTCGATTATTTCCTGTGGGGCTACGTGAAGTCACTGGTTTATGCTGATAAACCAGCAACAATTGACGCCTTGGAGGCCAGCATTGTTCGTGTTGTTCGTGACATACGGCCAGCAGTGCTCGAAAAAGTGGCCCAAAATTGGACGTCCAGAATGCGCTTCGTCAAGAACAGCCGCGGTGCCCATATGCCCGAAATCATTTTCAAATGTTAATGTCACGTATTGATCTTTCGAATAAAAAAAAATTTTGATTACAATTTAATTTTTTGTGTTATTTTTTACAATTTCAAGTTCTATCGGGCTTAAAAAAACACCCTATATAAGCTTTTAAATACTAATATTTAATCAAAAACCACTGTTTTTAATCCTGTTAAACTTATTGCTTTGAATGTTCGTTTAGCACTAATTTATTTTGCAAGTGGACAAACCGCTTGCATATCACAGTTACAATAATTCTTTAAATTGAAATATTTGTTAACAACAACAATAATAAGTAATAACTCAAATAAGATTACACCATAAAACCGTTAGTTAAGAAGCAAATGAAAACAACATTAGGGTGGTGATTAGAGCTGTGTCGTTAATGCACGAACGGGTTAAATTGAACGGATCATCTCATTGAACGAAATGAGCCGGTCATTAAACTGACCACTTTTCGTTCAATAGTGAGCCGTGCAATTTGGATAGCTTTCGTTCAAATATCTTTCATTCTTTTTATGTCATGTTCTTTTGTTTTTGTTGTTTTGTTTAACAATAGTGGGGTTTTTTTTGTATTATATTATCTGAAATAAACCAAAAATAGAATATGAAATTAATCAAAAATGATCCCACCTAAATGGTTTGTATTTAAAATTATTTTCTCTTTTTTAAAACAATAAAATTTTATCACTTTTGATTTGGCCATTTTGTTTATTTTAAAGAACTGTGTTGAAAAATGACCGGAAAATTGTAGTGTTGGCACTGTGCCTTTCGTTCAAAGTGACCGATTGAACGATATGAATGAACGGATCAATCTTTTGTAATTGAACGAAAGTGACCGGTCACTGAAATGAACGACCCGGCACAGCTCTAGTGGTGATCAATTAGTATGGATAAATTTAAATTAGGGCGACGCTAATTTACATTATTAACAAATAATTAAAAATATATCTATAAAGTCTATAAAATAAAATAAACAAATACCTCTAAATAAAAATTATGGGACCTATACATTTTTTTAGCCACCTAAATTTTCCCTTCCCTTGAATTTGTGTCACTATTTTTTGCTTAGTTCTGTATCAAAAAAATCATTAACAGCTTGTTTTCTATGTTTCCTAGCTGTCTATATATCGGCACTCCATAGAAGCTACTCTAATCATCAATAGACTGGGAAACCTTTGAAGGATATTCTCAAGCATTCAACTATATTCTACACAAATTATTGAGAATTAAAAAAAAAATGTTTTAATAATACCTGTCAAAACACAAAAACAAGCTTTTTCTTATGTTCACATCTCTACTTATACGTTTCTTGTTCCTTTTTTCTGTAAATAATAGAAACATAAAAAAATAGAAACACGAACGAAAAAGAAAAACTGAACAAAGACAAAAGAAAGATGCATTAACTAAGGAACTCGCAGAAATGATCGGCTCACTGAGTTCTCTCATGTGAATAGTTCAATTGTCCTAGTCCCTTCGCAAACTATCCAACTCTAGCACACATAATATGAGCCACAATAGATATTGTGAATGAAGCATTTTGTGCGTTAACTCCCGTTTTAGCGATTTTGAATTGGCCAGCCAGATCGCCCGATTTAATTATCCCAGACTTCGATTAGGCTACTTGGATTCGCGGTTTTCGCCAACAAGCTCTTAAGGAGAATATTTGACAATACATTTTGCGAAAAGTTATTGAAAATGCCATAAAGTGGACATAAATGTGTATCAACACTGGCAGCAGCCACTTGGGTTATATCATGTTATCCAATTATCCACAGCTATATTAGAGATTTGACATAGCCAGCAAGATTGCCCGATTTAACCATCCCAGTTTTCTTTCTTTGGAGATACTCAAAGTCACGGGCTTAGGCCAACAAGCCCCAAACAATCGCAGCCCTTAAGGAGAACATTCGACAGGATATTTTGCGAAAAGTTATCGAAAATGCCATAAAGTGGACAATAAATGTGTATCAAGACAATATTTTCCAATTAACAGAAAATATTGTACAGGTCCAAATAAAAACTTCCAACACTCAAATAATTTTCTTTTTATTTCATAAAAGTCATTCAAAAACGAAATTGGCTGATTAATTTTGCGCCAACTTTTATTTGTAAAAAAAATTCGTCAACAATGAGGCATTCCTAAATGTGACTCACGCTCTAAGCAGCGCTATCTTCATGTAGGTACTCTGTTTCTGAATTTTCTTTATTTTTGCAATATTTGCTTGTATATAGTTACCTGTTTGTTGAAATACCATAAACCTTTATTAAAGAAAATAATTCTTAGTTTTGTAACACTTTCTGCCCGAAGAAAGCTAAATAACTGGAGTTTTATTAATGCCTATTTCTCCTTCACAAAAGAGCCTTTCTGAGAGGGTTAAATTAATTTTTTTTTCTATGTTTGCGTTTCTTTTTCTTTTAATTATACTCTTTATCTTTCTCGCTAGTTCGGCTGTTGTATAAATGATGAATGCCTTTATGATCATATTGGAATTTGATCATACTATCTTATAAATATTGCAAAAAGAAAAAAAAAAGACGATAAAAAACAACAGACGTAATAATTACGCCCTCATGTGTTTTTATTAACGCATCGTATCATCTACACACAACAACAGTTTCTTTCTTCCAAACGGCGTAACTGTACTCTCTTCTTCTGTTCTCTAGCCCGAAATAATTATAATCCTTTATGAGTTCAACTCTTTCACAAGTGAATACGAGAGTTTTTTTTATACCTCTAGGGCAGAAATTTAATATTTTATCTACCTATAGGTATTATTTTTATTCAAGTTATTTTCTTTAATTTTTATTTTATAATATTCCTTCTTTATGTTTATAATTTTAAATAGGAAATTTGATATAACTGTGCAAATTAATATTAAATATGTTTCAGTCTTAATTTACTTGTTCAAGGATTTTTGCTTCAAAAAGTGTGTTAAATTACAGTGCAGTGTATGTGTGTGAGTGTGTTGAAAATATGAGATTTTTTTTTTTAGATTTTGGAAATATGAGTGAGTACATACATATGTACATATGTATGAGCAGGTAAATTGCATTTAGGTGGGGAAAAGTGTCAATGTTTTCATTGATTTATAAAAATAATATTGCACTTGTCCCGGCCTATAGGCGATTTATAAACATCAACATTTTCTTCATTTTTGTGAAAACTTAAACAAATAAAAATGTGTATTATAAATATAAAGGGTGATTAAATTTTAATAAAACAAAAATGATCACAAATTATTTAGGAACTATTGTGCTTTCTTTTTATTATTATGGTATGATTTCATTATGTATGAAACAAAATATCGGCCAAATATCCACAACGACCTCGGCACACCTCCATCCGATAGTTGAAATTTTCGATGACGCGGAGACATAATTGCGGTTGTATGCCATTAATGTGCCGAATTATCTCATCCTTTAGCTCTTGAACTGTTGCTGGCTTATTGACTTACACCGTTTCTTTCAAACAACCCCACAGAAAGAAGTCCAACGGTGTCAAATCACATGATCTTGGTGGCCAAATGACATCGCCATCACGTGAGATAACACGGCCATTGAACTTGTCGCGGAAAAGAGCCATTGTTTCGTTAGCTGTGTGGCAGCCACACCACTTACCATAAATATCTATATCTTCCAATTCGGGTCATAAAAAATTTCGTTACCATCTCATGATAGTGAACACCTTTCAAAGTAACTATCTGACCGGCCTCATTTTGGAAACTATGGCCGGATGATGCCGCCAGCCCATAAACTGTCCCAAAAAGTCACTCTTTGTGAGTGCATTGGTATTTCGTCAATCACTCTTTAATTATCATTCGCCCAAATGCGGCCGTGCTGACACTCTGACCATTGATGACGCTTGGAATTGTTGGCTTTAGTTCTTCAGTCAGTTGCACTTTGCAAGCGTGTAAATGCAAGTCTTTATGCATAATGTTCATCAACAACGAGCGTGAGCGGTGCTATTGTTGGGCACGATGAGTTGAGGTGGACCGCTCTACAGCCACACTATCGCAAACAGCGGCAATATTTTCTGTAAAACGACCCGAACATGTACTGCTGTTTTCCCATCACCTGCAGACCCGGTTTACTCAAAATTTACACGATTTTTTCCATTGTACGCACATTTGGACGACCAAATTGACCGAAAAAAATCTCAAAGTTCATTTTGATTCAATGTCCATTTTTATAAATTTTTTTTTTCGGTTGGAGAGGGGAAATGCCTAACGCACCATGTGACCACACAGTATCCGGTATGTGGGGCTTGCACCCACTAAAACTCCTCCCTTTTCTTTGAGCCTTGTCTCCACCCCGGTAACGCTTTCGCATTGCTTCAGGATGGGATTCCTCCTTTGTTCCAACCGGATTGCACGTGCCATGCCCACGTCTATATCCTGCCACTTGTCTCGTAGGATCTTCTCAATATAAGTCGCTATTTGACTCCATTTCCACTTTCCATCATAACTGCTACCACGTTTTCCGGTGTTATTTCACCAACATTCTCCTCTAAATCCATTTTTATAATAAGCCTGAATAACTTGAACACGGTGCTCAATTCTGTATCTTTCCATGGTCCAATTAAGTTAGTCTGAAATGTCTAATGAAATGCAAAAAAGCTTGACGTTTAGGTGTAATTTAAATATTTTCAATTGATTTATTATATTATTTTCTATGTTCCGATTTTCTATTTATTATTTTTAACATACTCGTCTTACTATGTAAACCTTTTTTTTTTTATTCGACACCAAAAACTAATTTATAACCCTTTTCTGATTCTTTTGTTTCAGTGCAATATTGGTAACGTCTTTTTACATAAATCAATCGTGTGATTTTTTGACATTGGGGTAAGTCTATGAGTTAATGTATGTCAGGCACACAACTGAGACGAAGAACGAATTTCGCCCAATAAGACGAAATCGTCGCATGAAGCATAATAACGGCAAAAATATAACAACTGTTATAATTGATAAAGTGTGGCCATATTAAAAATAAAATACTGAAAAACTGAAACATCAACAAAAACACAATGAAGAACAATTTTCATAGTTAACTACAAGGTGACGTAAAATTGATTTGCTAATTTCGTTTCTGACTGACTTTTTTACTAAATAAAAAAAATATTTTGAGTGTTGGAAATCTTTATTTGGGATTGTAAAACTTTTTCTATTAATTGGAAAATATGATGTCAGCGGCTGCTGCCAGTGTTGATACACATTTATGTTCATTTCATGGCTGCTTCCATAACTTTCCACAAAATTTCTTGTCAAATTGACTCCTTAAGGTCTGCGATTGCTTGGGGTTTATTGGCGCAAACTCGTGACTTCAAGTAACATGGCACAGCCGATCTTGCAGGAAATGCTTCTTTCACAACATCCATTTTGTGTGCGGTTGCATCACCTTGTTGAATGCAGATGTTTACCAAGCCTCGCTCATTCAATTCCGGCAGTAAAAAGTCGCTTTTCATGGTTCCGTAGTGTTCGCGAGCAGCAGTATTTGTTTCGCCAAGGGCGTTGCGAAAATATCACAATCACCACACAGATGTAATTCGTGTTCTGGCATCACACGCGGATTTTCAGTGCACTGAAAACTCCCCCGGGGGCAGGTTTAGCCTTGATGTACATTTAACTAGAGCACTTTACTCTCTGAGGCATTCAGCAAATAAAACTAGGAAGCCGCCTGACTTACATTGTGTTGGACTTCCGAAACTCTTGCCAAGAGTTAGAACGGGGCTGTGAAAAGCCCCCGGGGATATTCGGCTTGCAGACCATTTAGCCGCTGATCATGGCTGATGCGCCTACCTTGGCTGAAATGTTCTGGCTAACCTAAAATCGCAGGAAGGGGAATTAATTTCCTTGATGACTATGGTGCATGCCGCTTTTCCCGGGGCTAATAACAAACATTTAATTATTTCGTGAAACTTTTAGTTATTTCGTGAAAATTAAACTCTCAAATCATAGAGCTTGGAAAATTGAAAATGCGCAGCAAGATTGGGGAGGATTCTGGATGATAACTGGCGCTCAAGATGCAATACATAACTTAAAAAATTCTTTTGAATTTTTTTTTCTTCTAATTTTTATTAAAAATAATTTACAAAATAAGAAAAACTTAATTATATTGTGAAACTTTTAGTTATTTCGTGAAAATTAAATTCTCAGATCATAGAGCTTGAAAAGGTGAAAATGACCAGCCAGATTGGGGAGAATTCTGGATCATATTTGGCTCTCAAGATAGAATCCATAATTTAAAAAATAGTTTAAACTTTTTTTTCCAATTTTGTTTTTATTATGTCATTGACATCTGAAACATATTAAAATTAAAAAAAAGTTATCAGCTGCGCTGTCAATTTCACCTGTTATGAATTCGCCTTGGTCTGCACTAAGTAAACCAATTCAAGAAGAGAGACGTCAAACTAAATATAAAAAAAAAAATTGTCCGGACAAAAATTTTATTCGGAAACAATGGGTGAATCCAGCTTGCTTTTTCAAAAAAAAAAAAAAAAAAAAAATACATGTGATGTTTTTGGTGTTGTATTTATTGTAATTCTGCCACTACCTATTAAAGCTGCCTTGGTCAGGACAAAATATCAAATTAAACCAGAAGAGAGACGTCAAACTAATATGATGTTTCCACATCACAAGCAAGCGAATTGTCAGACAAATTTGTACAAAAATCACTCGAATTATTGAAATATAAATAATTTTGGCCTGACAAAAATTTTATTCTGAAACAGTAAAAACTTTTCGTACTTTTTACCAACAAAATACATGTGATGTTTTATGGTGTTGTATTTATTGTAATTCTGCCACTACCTGTTAAAGCTGCCTTGAAAGTTATTATAAAAATTAATTTTAAACTCACATAATTAAATTAAATAATTTTGGCCGGACAAAAATTTTATTCTGAAACAGTAAAAACTTTTCGTACTTTTTACCAACAAAATACATGTGATGTTTTATGGTGTTGTATTTATTGTAATTCTGCCACTACCTGTTAAAGCTGTCTTGAAAGTTATTATAAAAATTAATTTTAAACTCACATAATTTTTTTTTATGACTCTTTTGCCCGTTAAGCTTTAATATTTTCAAAATAACGGATTTTATTTTCAAATAAATTTACTTGCTTATAAATGCTCTCTCATACGTTTGTGTTTAACAACGACAGACTGTTTAAGAGAAACAGTTGCACGGAAAAAGCTTTAAAAAAATTTCTTCGTTTAACACGTAACGTTGTTGTGAATCAGGCAAACTCGCCAGAGAGGAGAATCAATTGTGTAAGTTTATTTAAATTCAAGTAATAAAATATTGTTTACAATTTGTTGCTGCTTATCCATCCCAGTTAAATAAAATAGTTTTGCTATTGTTTTTCTTAATGGTAAAATTGGAAAAAGGGGTGATTGTGAGAAGAAATCGAGGAAGGAAAAGTAACAAAATGTTGTTTCTCAGCAACATAAAGTGATTGCGATTGGGAAGTTTGAGTTGATTGTTTGGGTGAGAAGAAGGAGCACCGCACAAAGCTCATAAAAGCATATTAAATAAAGTGAAATAATTATCTTTATTATTAAGTATATTTTTGTTTATAAATATAAAAAGCAAATATACCTACGCACATACAAACTCTATACATATGTAGATAGAAAAGTGTATATAGTATGCATATGGTGTAATTGTATATTGATTATTCTTTATAATAAACTGGTGTTTAATATTAAAGAAGGATACATTGTTTTCAAAATAATTACTAGCAGATATAGTTTGATACTGAATGAAAAGCGATTCTTAAAAAAATTAGACCTTTCACGGAATAGTTTTTACAGGTTCCTTTGTTTGTACTCGTAGTTGACTCTCGACTGGAGCTGTTGGATAGTTTCCAAGTAAAGGGTGTTTTTTTTATAGAGGTATATAACGTTGAAAGGGAATAAAACAAAAAAAGAATTGTTTAAACTGATGTAAAACTTACTTTATTGTGAAGAGAACCTTCAGGCACTATAAATTAAAAATAAGCCTTGTGGCATATGACACCATGGCTGGCTTGGTAGTAGTCTAATCTGGAGGTCTAATTTTCATTGACTTTTTCCAACATTATATACCGTCACATATTGGCAAAAGACCGTCAAATGTTGTCCTCCAAATGGGCAATTGTTTGGGACTATACTAGCAACTTCACATATTTCCACAGAAAATAGTCCAGCGGCGTTTAATCGCGCATTCGTGGAGGTCAATTAACGGATCTGAAACGTAAAACCAAGTGGTTGTCAAACGTTTCCTTCTGTAAATTAATTGTAGCACGAGCTATGGGAATATGTTACGACGTCTTATTGAAAGAAGTCATGATTACTTATCTCTATAGCGGTCATCATTGACTGTATCGTTCTGAGCAGCATAGTTTTTAAAGTAGTAGGGTCCAATTATTCCACCAGCCCATAAATTACAGCAAATGGTGTTTCAACATACACTTGAGGATTGTCATCACTCCAAATAAGGTTTATTGACATATCTATTCAAAAAAAAAAAAAAAATTGAGCTTCATCGCTAAAAAAAATTCGTTTATGAACATCGGGATCAACAGCAATATTATTTTGGACTAATTTATACAATTTGGAAGCGTTGTTCTGACCAAAGTCTATGCATGTTGAACCCAATCAAGCTAAGGACAAATCACTTAACAGCTGACAAAATAGGCGCCCGCTAAAAAAATGTTGTCAACTTACAGTTTATACAAACAAATACTATATAAAAATTCAGAAACTTGAAAATTATGGCGCCTGTACTAAAATTTTCTCAACATTTAATAGGTTTTCGCATCATTGTATATACATAGTAATATATTATAATATATATACTTATATATTTATAATAAATGATGGTCGAATCAAAATGCACGAAAATTTTCCAGAGAATTATCTTAATATTTTTTATAATGATACACGTAGAAGAATCTATGATTGAGAATCATATAAGTGTGAAACAAAATATCGGCCAATGCCCACCATGGCATACCTCTGTAATATGGTATACTATTCTGAGACATAGTTGTGGTTCAATGTAGTTAGTGTACCGAGCTATTTCAACCTTTAGCTTTTGAATTGTTCTCGGCTTAATGAAGAACACTCTTTCCTTTAGCTTTTGAATTGTTCTTGGCTTATTGAAGAACACTCTTTCCTTTAAACATCCCCAAAGAAAGAAGTGCAACGGTGTCAAATTACAAGATCGTGGCGGCCAATTAACATCGCCACAAACCGTCCAAGTCCATATCTTCAATTTCTGGGCAAAAGACTTCTTTTATTAGCTCGTTATTGCGAACACCAAATGAGTAGATTTCGACGAAATCTCCTGAAATCTATTCAGTACCAAGCGATACAACTATGATTTTGTTCAAAAATTACTTAAAAGTACTACGCTGCAACAAAAATATACATTTTAATGTAATGTATGCAGTCTCTGATGAAACCCCCATGCATAAATTATTTTTGTAAAAATGAAATCTTGCTAGATGTCAAAAAACGATATAGATTTCTTTGTAGATTTTAATTAAAATCTACTAGATTTTGAGTTGGTTTAAATGTATTATTAATAAAATTTGACGTGTTTTTTATAAAAAAATATAATTTTCATCTATTTTAATAAAAATAAAAATTGTAATTAAAAAATACACCTTTTTTATATGATTGCTGTGTTTGCATTTGCTTACTTTAAAAATGGCGACTTAGAAGGCACTACTAGTTTTTTCCCATACAAAAAGCAAGTGCTGCCAAGTTTTACACATATTTTTGCTCAAACAAAACGTGCGATCTTTTTCACACAGAAAAATTAATTTTCGATTTTGGCCTCACAAGAGGTTTAAAAATATAGCCGTCGCTCAGCAGATAGCTGATAGTTTATTACGTTAATCTAAAAATCTAAATGCCACAAAGGGTTAAATCAAAATTGATTTTCCAAGGGAATGTTATAAAAATTACAAAAATACTCATACAAAAATATTTTATAGATTAATGTGGTGTTTTTGATTGAGTGATATGCCTAGCAAATTTGTATGAAATACCTGCACTCAAAATATTGAGTGTATTTCAACTAATTTTCTTTCATTCGTGTCCCATAAAACAACATCCACCATATAAATAATTTACATTTAAAGTAATTATTCTCTTTTTTTTAATGTAAAACAGTACATGTTTTAT
The DNA here is from genome assembly GCA_914767995.1 of Thecocarcelia acutangulata. Lineage (NCBI taxonomy): Eukaryota > Metazoa > Arthropoda > Insecta > Diptera > Tachinidae > Thecocarcelia > Thecocarcelia acutangulata. The sequence goes on along the minus strand of OU612094.1, from coordinate 27,396,518 downwards.
ATGAAGAAACATTAAATTATTTTTCTATACAAACAATTTTGTTTACATCAGCCTATTAATTTGTTTTCTGTTTTAACAATTTTAATTATGACTCATATGACATTTTGCTTTAATAATTTATTATTTTGTTCATAGTATTTATTTGGTGGCTATGTTTATTATTAAATAATATATATTTTCTCTCTTTTGTTCTAATACTAAAAAACTTTTATTTGTTGTTGGTAATTTAATACAATTTGTTGGTAGTGCGGTTTTTTATATATGTACATATATATAGTAGTAAAGCAACAATATAAAAGTTTTTTTTTTATTGATTTTTTGTTTATTTAATTTCCTTTGATTATAAAAAAAAGTATTACAACAAACCATATATTTAAATTAATTGCTTTTTTATTTGATAAGCTTTAAGATATAATTCTTATGCAAAATAAAAATATATACGAGTATGTACATATCGTTGGTCTCATGCAGAAAGACCCTAACAAACGTAATCGCAATTTTACAGGAGAAGGAAAAACCATAATGGATACTGTATACCTAGGTTCATCTACAAGTAATTTTTTTTGTTCAATTGCTTGTAAAAGCGATATTTATAAAAAGTATTTAATAAAATTTTTGTGACGTTTGTATATGTATGTGAAACGTGGTAGAATCCCTAAAAAAAAATTCGATTCAGGGAAAATGCGAGTTAGGGCCTTTCTACATGAGACTAACGATATGTACAATATATTTTTATAGAAACATTTTCTTTGAAATATCCGCAGTTATTTTTTCGTATGCATTTGTACGCTCTTTTAGCAGGTAAAACCAATTTTGTTGCTTGCAACGACCTTTAATGTATTCGCAGAAATATGCACATTTGTTGTCGTATACACTTTACCTTATTACCTTTTCAGATTACAATTCCTTTATTAAATAAATTTTTCTATAGAAAAATATATTTAAATACCTGCAGTTCAATTGTATTTGTGTTAAAATACATGTTTAAGGATTTATTTATTGCATGCAAAAAGAAAGACCTCCACAAATTTAAATACTAGATTTTCCGACAGTAATTCTCTTGTCCATTAAACGGAAAATGTTTCTATAGAACTTTTGTCTTCTCAAATATTGTAATATACAAGTACATTTATTATCAGGTAAAATAAAATAAGTATTTGTGGCTCGCAAGGACCTTCACTATATCCAGAGAGATTAATGTGAATATGTAAAAATACTAATTCGGCTTAAAAACATTAGTAATCCAAACTACAAATCTTTATTATAAAATCATTAATACAGAATACAGCAATAAAAATTAAACTATTATGCATAAAGCATTACATATGAACACTACGCTTTACTTACACTTTTATAGTGTTTCAATATCAGTAATGGTCGTAAGGACTAAGTTTGCACAAAGAAATGTGTTTTTTCAAATGTGTTTTACCTATATAGGTACATAGTTATTAATAAATAGTAATTTCCCAAACAAAATTCTTTAATTTGAAATCGTTGGTGTGTCATTCATTTATTTTCTTCTTCTACATTGTGTTTTTTCTCTATATCAGACTAGTTTATAAATTAAATATTTATTTTACTTTATATAATTTTCTTTGTATATTTTTTATCTTCTTTTATTTTCTTTTTAGTATAGACATTTATCTCAAGTCTTCGTATTTATATATACAATTTTTTTTTTTTTTATATTTGTTTCTTTCCTTTAAAATTTGTTTCATTCCATTTTGAGTACAGTCTTTAAATTCATTAAATTTAATTAAAATTTGATTATTTAAGAAAAGTATAAAATCATCTCTTAATGAAAAAAATAAAATAAAAAATTCATAGGTACTCAGTTTAAAAAATAATACAAATAAAATCTTAAAATTAGTCCAATTTAGCTCTTAAATAATGTAAGAAATCTCTTTATTTTATAAGAGAACCGTTTCTTTGTGATTTTTTTTCCTTTCTCGCAAAAACAATAGGGCAAGAAATTAAACTCAGAAAATATTTTACTACACTTCTTAATAAGGTTTCTATTCATTCAAAAGTGGGGAGTTAGCTATCTAAAAAAAAGTAATAAAAAGAACAATATTAATAATAAAAAAAAAAAATCTTTAATAATTAAATCATATAAAGGAAAAGAGTAGCCAGATGATGATTAAAAAGAACTGCAAGAATGTAATTTAACTCCAAATTTGTGTATTCATTCATTCGGGCTATAAAAAATGCATACGTTACTGATATTTTCTGTGCGAAAGCAGTATATTTGAGCGACATTTGTTTTAATAATTCTTAGTTATAAAAAATGAAATGAAAACTATTTTCTTATATTTTTTTTTTTTTTGCACAAAAACATAGTATAAATATTCACCCTCGTTCTAAAGAATCAAAAATATTTTACGATTAACCAAAATTTAGATTTTGTATTAAATTTTCTGCAATAAATCATTATCATATCAAATTATATCTTGTTTTTTATAATTATAGGGTATTTTTTATGTAGGTGTAGAATCTTGAATAGGAATAAAACAAAGAAAAATTTTTAAATTGACATAAAATTTACTTTATTCGAAAGATTTATTCTTGGCATTATAATTAAATATGAATTTTGGCATATAACCGCCACAGCGGGCTTTGTTTCGGACGGACTCTAATCTATGGTGCAATTTTCGATTACTTTTTCCATTAGCCCATAAAGCACACAAAACAATCAGTTTTTCTGGATATAACGGCGTCTCAGCATACACTTGAGGATTATTGATATATCAGTTCAAATAAAAGTAAGCCATATGTTATGTTGACCGTTAAATAAACATAGTGCCCGATATGTATTTCAAACAGAACCATAACTTTCAAAATAAATTGCTTAAATTTTCAATTCACTGTGAAATACCAAATTACACATAAATTACATAAAAAAACTGAAAAATTGCTGGCAGCTAAAAATATTAATACCTACTTGTACTATAAAAAACTGAACATAAATCAGTAATAAAGTATTGTCAACTCAAAGTTTTATACTTCTATCAAAATACTCTATAAAGGTAAGGCTAGATTGTAGACACAGGATGGTGCTGAGCTATTTTTATGATCGGAATGAAATGACCTAATTAAGACGCTATTCGTGGTCTATCGGCTTCAGTTCTTGAATAAGCTGAACTTTATACTGGAACACGTGCAATCCTCTGAACGGACCTTCGCGATATCTACTGTTGTGCCGAACATCTTGTTGCTGTTTCTGGACTGTCCTGTTGAATATTTTCTTCCATAGGGACCGTACGTGTTCTTCCGGTGCATGAAAGGTATCTTACTGTACCACGTTGTCGAAAATTTGTATCCAGGCGGTTTATTGCAGGTGCTAAAGATCCAGTACTCACAAAAAAAAAAAAACGGCGATGAGCACGTTGCGTCAAAACTATTGACAATTTTCCACAATATATGATCGCTCTTCTATTGTGTAGTGTTCCACATTTAATTCCCAAAGAATTCTTCGCAAAGTTCTGAAATAAAAATAATAAAAAATATAAATAAACTAAAAAAGATACTGAACATTCAATCCATTAAGATAGTTCTGCACCACTCTGTTGAAAGATTCAGCTTGCTAAAAAATGTGGAAGGTAGTGAAAAGCCACTAGTTTTGCTTTCGAATTTGTCTCTTTATCTAGTAGAGTTAAAAACGACTAAAATAGTTCCGTTTGGAAACAGCGAAAATCTTATTAATTTTGATTTTGAATTCGAGGAAGTAAAATAGGACATTTTCAAACAAATGGTGGCCCAAAATTACAGCAGGATAGGGTTTAAAATTTTAATAACTTTTTCGATAATATATATTTTTGTCTCAGTTTGTATGACATATAAAATGTAAATTTTTTTTGTCGCTTACTAAACCCTTCTTTCAACTTCGCCATGATAGTTTCGTTGGAATTTTTGCAACAACGTTGGAATGTCTTGGGCTTGATTTCGCATAGACATACATACTTGCTTCTACAAATAACCCCAAAGAAAATTGTCGGATTGCTGACAACTTTGGTGGATGCGCCGGTCAAAACGTGGGAAATTTAAGTAGCATTAGGTTCCACATTAAGTGCAAAAATTAAAAATTTTTTTATACTTTATATTATATGAAAAAATATAGATATAAATGAAGAAGTTAATACATTTGAAAACGTTTCGAACACTCTGTACCTTCGGTCAAGTTTTTTAAGTTTCAACCTTAATTTTTAACCGCAAAACTCAGTTAATTTTGAAGTTTTACTAAGTATTTCCAAGATCCAAATTAAACCCCAAATCACAACAAATTTATTAATAAGTTCCTTGTTTTTTTATATAACCAACAATAAGGAGTCATTCGAAAAGTTGTAATATCTAATTTTTATGCAAAATTCGAAAATTTTATATTAAAAAACATAAAATTTTAAAGTCTTGTTAGAATAATTAGCCATTGTAAATTATGATCTAACATCACAATTATGTGAGTAGTGTGTTGCGTTCCACCCAGTGCACACGTGTTATTTTTCCTGCCGTCCGTGTTATCTATGTATGTTCGTTATTAATTTCTTTTGAATGTTATTGCTTTGTAATTGCAAAAAGAAAATTTAAACTATTACGATCTTATTTACAAAAAATGATTTGGACTCTTATTTGGCAAGTTTTATATAGAAAATTCTCAAGTAAGCGTTTAGAGGACACAAAATACATATATTTAAATAAAGCAGTTAATATTTGAATAGCTAAAATACAAAATAAAAAGTAACATAAAAGATTTATGCAATCTTCGTCTAGTTGCGAACGTGAATGGACGTATTTGGTTTGACTATTCGTAAATTCTACCAACAAAATACATGTTGATGTTTGTTGGTGTTGTATTTATTATAATTCTGCCACTACCTGTATAAAGCTGGCTTGCCCTAGAGCTAGTAAAATTTTATTCATCTCAGAAATGTCAAAATTTTACTTACGAGAGTACTTTTCTAGCGTTTCACACACGTCCAAAATAATTCTAATATTTGCTTTTCTTCTGAAGTTTGTTGAAAATAAATAATTTTTACTACCATTTTTTTTTATTTTTGTATAGGAACAAAACTATCAACTTCAAAGAGTCTGGCAGCTCAAAATAGCAACCAACATTAATTTATTTTATAGTTTTTTTTTCTTTTTGAGCTCTCTTTTAAACACAATTCTGTTGCCTTGTGTGTGTTTAAGTGTGTGCGTGTGCATAAGTGTAGCTTAGTGTTGGTTAGTTTAAATGTGTGTAACAAACAAATGCTATTAACCGCTATGCCTGCCTTTGGTACGATGATGGTGGTTGTTTTTATTTTTAAAAAGGTTTTTTTATTTTTAATACTTTAAATTACAGCAATACACAAGAAAATAAACACAAAAACAAAAAGAAAAGATTTTTATATTTAAGCGCATAATAAAACACAAGACAGCACAAGCACAGCAGGCAGGCAGGCCAGAGACGAAAGAACAAGAAACCAAACAACACAACAAAAACAAAACAACGCGCGCGTTTATTTTAGAGAAGAAAGGCAAACGTAATAAAAATAAAATATAAAAAAAAATATTTGTATAATTTTTTTTAAGAGTTTAGTTTTAAATTAAATGTTGAGCAGTCAAGACGTAAAATTTTAGTTTTTCCCGTAAAAATAAAAAAAAAAAAATAAAACAAATTAAAATTATTTGAAAATACATAATTTATTGTGGGGAAAGAAAAGAGGAGAAAAAATAAAAAAATTAAGGAAATTTTAAAAAGGTAAGTGATAATTTTATTTTAGTAGAAAAAATTTAATCGATGTATATATATTTAATCGAGGTATATACATATGTAAATAAATTATCATTTAATTTCAAAGTTCATTTTTTCTCGCGATTTTTTGTTTTATATATAATTTTTCTGTTTAGTTTTTATATAAAATTAATTTGCGTATGCTTTTGTTGTTGTTTTCGGTATTTATTTTGTGCTAACGTTTTTATTTATTATAAATTAACCACAGTGTGAAAAAAAGCTTTTTTTTAATATTTATTAATTAATTTTTTTTATATAAATTTTCTTGTTGTTGTTTGTCTTACTACTCTAAAGAAATTTAAAGTACGGTGCAAAAAAATAATTTTAATTACACAAAAAGAGCAAGAGTTGGGTTAGTTCTCAGGCAAAAATAGGTGTGAGAAAAGAGAGCGTGTTTTTTTCCTAACGGCCATGCGCTCTTTTTTAACATGTGCTTTTTATTAAAAACAATTCCGACTTATGTATTTTACGGGTTTTTATTATTGTTTATTATTTTAAAGAGTAGAAAATAAGACAAAAGCTTTTCGTTTTAAATTAATTGTTATCAATAAAATGAAAGATAATTTATTTACATAAATTTTTTCTACACATTTTTTTTTATTTATGTTTTTTATTTAACAAAAACTATGATTTATTTTCGCTTGTACAGTTTATAAAAAGGCAGTTTTTTTTCTAACAAAAAAGTTTGCCAATTTTTATAGTCTTCAACCTGGCCTATATAAGCGATTATCAACCAAGACGTGGTCGTCCGCGCATTTTGCCTCAAATGGGTGAATTCGACTTAAGTTTAATTAGCGAATATCGCAATCGTCCCTCGTTTTATGATCGTAATGCACCCCGTTTTAAGGATAAACTATATAATGCTCATCTGTGGCAGGAGATATCAAACAAATTGGGCTTTGATGGTAAGTAATCTGGTGAGAATGTGGTGCAATTGTTGATCTGAGAATGTAAAAAAATGTTGTAGCAAGTTTCATTCAAGTGGCTGCTTTTTCTTTGCATACGGAATGATCAGGATACACTGAACCAAAAATTTACCTAAATACTACAGTATAGGGTGTAAATTTGAAGAAATTTAGGTTATTTACAACTTACAAAGTATTTTGTGCAAATTTACTGCAATTTTCAATTGTTGTCAATCTATTCAACTAAAATAAAACAGTGAAACTTAAAGAAATTTCTTAATTTCTACAACCGTTTGTTCAATAATATATGTATATGTAGGTAGTTTAGTTAAATGAAAAATATTATTCAGGTTCAATAAAATAAATTAGTTGAATTCAGAAAAAATTTATTTAAATCTACCAGGGGAATTTTATTAAAAAATGTCAAATAAACTGATAGACAGAGAACAATTCAACGGCTCGATGGCTGAGAGGTTAAGGCTGCCGTTCATGATGCGTCATGACCCGAGCTCAAATCCGAATGGGTGCTGATCAGGAGTATAGCGACTACGAAACTGCTAGTTGTCCCCCAGCTTAAAGATTTGATTATTATTATTTTTTTTTTCTTATTCAATAAAAAATTTTTGATCACAGTAAGTTTTGTATTGTAAAAACTCCCTCTTAAGAAAGGTCAAACTTGAATTAAAACCCGATGTACAAAAAACCAAAAATCGAATTTAAAAATTATAAAAGTTCAACGAAACATCAATAAATTAATATTATAAAAAAGTTTTGATTTTCGTGCTTCAATTATTTGTACAAACCGGCAAACACATCAACATCATAAACAATCAAAAATGTTTGTACAAACTTAACATTTTTACATATTTGGCAAGCAGATTGTGTTATTTATTTGGTTCTTTACTGTGCGGTTTTTACTGTTTGAGCTAAATTTTAGCTGTTTAAACAAAAAATTACCTACACATTTAGTAAATTTATATTTTTAACAAAATTTTGTTCAGATTTGGAAAACTATCTTTTGATTTAAATATTTTTTCGTTTACACAAAATTTTTAGTTAGGTTAGGTAGGCAGTACGCTGGATACCCCGAAATAGCCTAGGTTCTATAACTCACTTGGGATCTGAAGTCGTTCCCTTTGTGATTGCTTGAAAAGTGGGATAGTGAAGTGAAGAATAGAAGTTAGAGGGATATATAGTGTGAGTGAAGGAGATGGATGGGAGGGGATGGATAGGAAAGGTGGGAAATGTTTAGTGTGGTGTTACATGCTGCTGTACTAGCCATCCGCTGCTTCTTATGAAAGAGGCTAGCGCGGTTAGATTGAGCGAGGCCAGACATGATAAGCTGTTGAAGCTCGTCTAGGTATCTTAAATGGTGGAGCATCACCGAGCATGTACTGAGGAGATTAAGGACCGTCTCTTCCTCGTCTTGGCAAATTCTGTAGAAGTCCTTATAAGGTAGGCATAGTCTCCTGGCATGGTTCCCAAACGGGCAATGTCCAGTGATGACTGCTACAGTGACTTTCAGGTGAGATCTGGGCAGTTTTAATAGCTCCCACGTTCTCTAGAGCAAATATGCGGCCATAGGTTCGTGGATATAAGGCATGTGGGTTCTGTGAGCTATTTTTCTTGGACACGTTTCAGCGTGTTAAGTTAATAAAGACGAATTTAGAGTATCTGGATGTACTCATATATCAGCAAGATTTTAAAGAATTTAATTAAAACTAGTTAGTTTCAAATCGCTGACTAGAATTGCTACTTTTCTACGGAATAAAGGCAGAATTAGTTTGTATGTTCTTTTCCGTTCTGGATCAGCTGTTTTGTCTCTGTTCAATATAAACTATATGTTATATTGAACAGACTGAATGGTTTGTTTTCACTTTTTCGTTCTGTTCCGGTGCGGACTAATCTGTTGAAAATAGAATTCAACGTTAAGTGACGTCCAGGTATGTGTATGTTTGACTTTTTTCAGGTATGGAAACATATATTTTTTTATTCAAATGTATTTGTTTTTTTTTTTTTTGTCAAAATCTAAAAAATTTTTTTCAATTAAAGATTTTTAAAAGTTAATACATTTGTCTCAATAGAGCAACTATGGATGATCAAAAAAATATTATTTTAGCGAGGAAAAAATTATATTTTGTATAAGAAGTGTCATAAACTCTGCAGATTGTGAGAAAGAAGTGATCACCTTTCTAAATTATTAATTTGTTTCTTTTTTTTTTTTTTTTCTTTTTGTTTTTTTTATACTAGATAATATTAACTCGTACGCACATATTTTATTCTTCATTCCAATGTTTTTCTTTTATTTATGCCCTACTGTAAAAAAAGCAGAATATTTTCACGGAAAAAGTAATTGTAAAATATTTGCTACAGAACTGAAAGTCACAGAACGGCAACAGAAAGTAAAAACTAATGAGGCCTTAAGTCTGGTAATATTAAGGATTTACATGTAGTTACAAATGAAACAAAGTACGTAATACTTAATAATCATATTAGTGATTCCACAAAATTTTAGACAATAAAACTTAATTTTGCTGAAGGTGAAAATAGTTTAATTTTGGAGCCACAAATGTTTGTTTAATTCGATAAATTTGTAATACATGCTTTCGCACAACACATACATATCGCCAATTTCAGAACCGAAATCGTCATCTTGCTTGTCTTTGAATAAGACCGTTTTGATATGTGAGTGTAATTATTTAAATATATATTTACTTTTTTTTAACAAAATTTATCTCATTTTTGTGCATGTATTACTGTGCGTTAAAAATATCTTATTTAAAATTATATATACTGCCATTTATAATTCCGATTTTTTCACGATATTTCAAAACCAAAATGATGATGTTTTCGTTCGATTTGTTCGTTATTGTTTTTGGCAGACCAGCATACAGTATAGTTGCCACAATTCGCCAATATTGAAAGACTGCTTTCACGTTATCGCGAGAGCACTGTAGCTACATCCGCATATAACAATTTATTTTCTACAATCTCTTTAAAGTTCTCCAACTAGATTTGTAGAATATATCAAAACTCATTTAAACGTTCTCTTATGTTGTATTATCTTTTTATATACAAAACAAAATTAAAAATCAATCTCTACACACATTTCTACAGCCATTCGTACACAAGTATCTACACATACATATGTATATTTTATTATAATGTTTTTGATTTTAATATGCATCATTAGTTTTGATATAAAATACTCTTAAAAACTCGCCTCTAACCAGCCTTAAAAAGAAAGGGAAACAAGTTTTATTCGCTTAAGGGTGAGTTTTGGTTCAAAAGGGTTTATTATGAATGCAAAAATAAAAAAAATTGATTTGTTTACAAAATAAAATGTAAAAAAAAGGCCTAAAAATGCACATGGCTTTTATATTTTGATGCGTAAAAGCTTCACAAAGAAAAAAAAAGAAGAAAGCAGAAGAAAACCGACAAAAAAAAACATCATTTGAATGAAACTAAACACATGTTTTATTACACGTATCATAATTGTATTATTTTATTGTATTTCAAATACCTACATATGTATTAATTATCTACATATTTTACACTATGACACTTTCATTTTCTTCATTGTGTTATTTATCATCATGCAGCTCGATATCTCAAGCCACTTACATATTAATGCAAATTGTACTTTTCTTTTAGTTTCCATTTTAAAAGATCGTATTTTACAACTACGTAACCGTTATAATTTGGAGAAAAGACGTATCGAACAGTTAAAAGAGGAAAACCCTAACAAAGTTTTTGATTCACCCTGGCCCCTATACGATCATTTACACTTTCTCTCCGATCATATACGAGCTCGAAGATCGTATAAAAAAATGATGCCTTTGAATGGTGGTAGTGGTGATATGAACTTTCCGTATGTAGCAGCTCCAGACTTGAGCAACTCTGGCAGTAATAATTCCAATTTAACTTTACGTCATGTAACCGATTCCGGTTTGAGTACAACAAATGACGATAGAAATCAAAATTTAGCGGCTTTTCCGAATGGCCTATTGACTGTCAAAATGGAAAATGGTTCCGAAACAGAAGATGAAACGTAAATTTTCTATATTTTTATATTTGAATTTTCTCTAAGCATTACCATTTGTTTTTTTTTCCAGAGAAAGCCAAAATAATGATTCTGATATTAATGCTTTTGACCCGGCAGGATTAATGTAAGTTTTAAAGAAAATTCTCGCATAGAAATTTTAAAATGGAACTTGAAAATGGTTGAAAGCAGCGTTTAAAACTGCGCACATGTGTCATTGCTTTCGCATTTGCATCGACTTCTGACCAGTGTTGTCAACTCGGTGCGTTTCGCACCGTTTTTGGTGCTCTTTTAGCTTCTTTGTGGGAAAAATTCTTTAGTCGGTGCGGGGTGCGCTTTTTAAAATTTTCAGTGCGTTTTTTAAATTTCGAAGGCACAAAATCAAACTCAACTTTTTTTGTTTTAATGTAAGAAAAAGGTTTAATCAAGTGTCCGTATATTATATGCACAAAGTAAGACAATCTTGCTGTTGTATATTATACACACTCTCGAGAGAAAAAGAAACATTTCGTTTTACAAAATTTGCTGCTTTTAGAGCAATGGTGTCCAAAAATGAAAATACAGTTGTGTTGGTGCGAGAGCTACCCAGCAAACATAACGTTAAACGTGTAAAAAAGAAAATCCTATAATATATTTTAAAAATTAATTTGAAAGTTTGTTCATTCTCAAACTGATAAATTTAAAGAAATGGAGGATATGCTACACTATTGCGAGACAAGGGGACAGATCTTATAAAGTCTTGACTGCAATTAAGCTTTTCTAAAATTTTTATAAGAATTTCTTTAATAAAGATCCCATCAGAAAAAGGTCTACCATGCTTTATTACATCCAAGCTTATTAAGCTTGATACTTCGGTTTTTAATTTTTTATTTCCTAAATTCTGATCTACTTTATTTTCCGTTTGAAAAAGCCATGTTTTTAATATTGAAAGAAAAGAACTTTTTTTTTCATTAAACAGCTCTTCCCTTTCTCTATCATTAATTTTATTAACTTCATAATGAAATAAATTAAAATGTCTTTTTAAAACATATTCATTTTCTTCCTTAAATGTTTTGTAACATAAAAGGCATTGAACATTATTAAAAGCATTGCTTATCATAAAATACTTCTCGCATCTCATTTTATTTTAATAAAAAAAATTCAACGAACCGCTAAGAATATGTGTTTACTGGACGCTGGCTTAGTGAACATTAAATAAAATAAGAATGTGTATGCTTTTGTTTGTTGTAAAATTTACAACAATGTAAACACACACAATTTTTTACTTTGCTTCGTTGTTTTCAAATGAAATGCTCGTGTTTGTTGGACATGAATTCCTGAAAAAAAGTTATAATCATCCGTCGCATGTGTTTTCATCGCTAACTCAACGATGACTAAATGAAAGAGCATAACAAATACGTGTGAGTTGCTTAGCACAATTGTGCTATGAAGTGGACATCAGTGTTTTAGAGAGTGTTTTGCTGCTAAACGATCAAGTCCCAATGTTCACGAGGCAATTTTAGTTGCGCAATTCTTATCAAATTTTCTTTTAAACTTGGTTTTATGTTCAGACACAGCAATTTTACTTGCGCAACTTTCGTTTTCTATTGCTTACACTTTCTTAATCTTGCATGTACTGCATTCTCAAAATTTTGCATTTAATTTTCACTTCTTCTAAATTAATACTGCTGTGTATTTTTTGAAGTTGTCCACAATATTTAAAAAAAATTTTTTTTCAAATGAATTAAAATATCACAATTTCGCGCCAATATTGCTTTCATCACAGACAACATATCAATACATAAAAGAAACATAAACGAAAGAAAATGTAAAATTTCGGACATTACGAATGATAGCACAAAACGGCTTTCCGAGTACAAGCAAGTCTGTACTCATTTTCACACTCCCGACTCTTTCCTCACTTATTTGTCCACAAACTCAAGAATTGCGCAATTGCCTCGTGAAAATTGGGACCAAGCCAAGTTTGTCACATATTGCAATAAGTGCAGTCTCTGAACAGAGAAGTTCGTATTTATGATGGCTCGTGAATTCGTAATTGAGAAATTATTAAATAAATTATAAAGTTTTTCCAAAACGTTTGCCTTAAATATCGATTACGGTAAACTTTATCTTTTATTTGTTATAATTCTGGCAAATTTTCGTATATTTCAATAATTTCTTTTAAAGTCAGCGCTTACACTGTATTTGTTAGAATTGCTATTAAACGAATTTGAAGGCTTTGTAGTACGATTCTGTAACTTTTCATGATCCGATAAACGTAAATTCTTTCCACGGTAATGGTTATATGCTCACAAGGCGAGTAAGTTTTTTCTTCATATGTGATATTCGCTGTCGAATGTAGTATATATTTGTACTTCTACTCAGAGCACAAATAGAGAAGTGAAGAGAATGTTTGTTTAGTAAATACCAACAAGCAAGTAATCGAAGTTAATATAGTTAGGTTAGGTTTAACAGGCTGCCAGCTATTATAAAGCCAGCCCACTTGGGTCCAGTCAGGTCCCGTTGTGTTGAAAGTTACTATATTATAGTAGCAAAAAAAGGAACATATCAAATGTTAACAAAAAGAAGTACTCACAAAAAATGTTCTCTTCACATGATACTGCAAGTATTTGGTTCCTTCTTGTAAAAAAATGTATGTGTGTATGCGAGTATACATATATGTATGTGTACATATTTATGTATAGTTCAACCCCGTTAGTTAAAAATGCAAATAAAAAATAGTGCAATAAGCCAAAAATTAAAAAGTCAGATTTAAGAACAATTTTATTGTATGCAAATTTCAATAAATAACTGAACTTGTCCCATCTATTTCCATTTCTTATGATGATCACAACAAAATATTCAATTTAAATTTTATTTGCAAAACTTCTCGTAGTACTGCAAGTACTTCGTGAAGATTGGTTGTCGCTTGATACTCGATACGTTCTCTTCGTGTATGTTGGGAGTGCGAACGTAAAACAAACCTGTGCTTAACTAGTTAACACAAAGCCAAGTAACAACAAATACATATTCGATAATTTTGTTGTTCTCAAAAATGTGATCATATTTTTTTCAAGAAGTCCGATTAAGAGTACATACTCTGAACTTTCGAAGTACTACTTAACAACAAATCCATTCATGCAGAGATTTAATAGATATGTATAAAAATACATATGTGAGGTAAGTGTACCAGTAGTCGGCAGTTTAAGAGTTTTGATTTTTTTTTTAAATAACGTTGTGGCATATGTGATATAACTGTTGAATTGAATATTAATTATTCCATTTCATTAATTTGCCTTTTTGTAGTTTAAAACAGTTATATTTTAATAGTTGTTTATAAACGTTTAAGATTTTTACGATTATTAAAAAAAGAGCACATTTACTAGTAGTCGGCACCAATTTTCCAGTTTTCGGCATATCATTTTTCAGTGAAGAAAATAGCAGACAGTAAAGGAATTCAAACTTTTATTTATTTTAAATAAACGTTTTTACATTTCTAAATGTTTAATAATGTAATTTAGATACAAACAATTGAAACTAGTATAATAGTATATAAAATAAAAAATGAATGCGTTTATATCTTCAGCAACTAGCTTATTTTACGATGTATTCATTTTGGCATTATCAGATTGAGTATTTCAACCACTTTGTGAAAACTTATTGCAAATAGCCCATTAACAATTCCCAGTATCGCTTTTTAACATTTATCCCATGTGATTTCGACCAATCCACGAAATCCAAAAATCCACACTTTCGGAAGCCATTCTTAATCGTTGTCTCCATGCTATTATCAGAGAGAACCATATGAAGTAGTGGCCAAAAGGTCGAGAACTGGCGTAGTTTGCCATTTTCTGACGCTTTTTTCATTCTAATTTTAAAATGCTTACATCGGCCAGTTGTATTAACGAATTAAGTTTGGAGTCGATGCACAAAATATAATCCGATTATTGTCCAATGTCATATGAGACTTGTGACCTTCTACAAACAATACAATAGCCCCTCATTATTCAACAATTCTGTACACAATCATATTGTAGTTTTGGGTTCAAAAAATTCATTGTTTCTAAAAATTTTCCATTTTTATTCATGAAAATTAAGAAAAAACTAGTAATAGAAACCACTGTCGACTTTAGGACTGCGCTTGTCCTAGTTCTCGACAGGTGTAAAGCACTCATTTAAAACAGTGCCTACTGGGTAAATTGACTTTAAACTTATTTTTTATACTATCAGTTGCAGTTGTACATTGAATATTAAACAAATCTCCCTAATTTGAAGTAAATTGAAGAAAAACGTATACTTTTATTTCCAGTTTAATGTTTAAATTTTTATCAGGGCTGTTCTGCAAATCACTTTTTGTGAAAGTGATTTGAAATCACAAAAAAGGTGTTCTGCACACAAAATATTTTTGATTTTTGTGATTTTAAATCGGTTAACTAACTTGCAATCAATTTGAAATCACATCCCAATTTTTGCACGCACTTTATGATGAATTTTATAATTTATTACATTAATAAATAACTTAATGTGTTTTCTATTGATTATTTAAGTAAAATTTATTTTATACGAAATTTTATTTTATACGAAATAATTCATTAAATTAAGAAAAAACTAGATACGCTCATTTTGTTGCAAAATTTATTGTATTATTTTATGATTTGCTTTATTGGTTTATTTTATTTTACCTTTTATATTTATTAGAAGGAATTAATCTTATTTTGCAAATAATTCCGCGAATAAACAAATTCAACCTGAAAATAAAAATATCAGTAAATTGGACCAAAAAACAGCATTTTTTGTGCTTTAGAAGAGAGTAAATCACATCGAAAATCACAAAAAGTTGTGATTTGCAGAACAGGCACAAATCACATTTGTGCTTTTGAAACGGCATGTGCTTTGAAATCACGTGATTTTTAGAACAGGCCTGTATGTTCCTAATGTCAGCATCATTAAAAATCGCAAAAAATTTCTATTTCTATTCGATTTTTCACATTTATAACACAATTTGAACAGTTTTCTATCATTCAACACCATCTTCGATTAAAATGTTAAAAAATGTAAATAGCTACTTGTCTTACAAAATTGGCTTTGCCACTAATTTTTTTTCCTAAGAAGACAAGCACTACCGCATGTATTGAAGACCTCTTCACGAACAAAAATATAAAACTCTTAAAATACTCATCTAAGCTAGAATTTGTTTCTGCATATAGAGAGAGTTGAGAATATATCTAAAATGTTTATGTAATTATATTAATATATAATTACCGTTACTCTTAGTTATTTGAGTTTAAATAAAAAAAAAATGCCGACTACTGGTACATGCCGAGCTTAGGTACACTTACCCTATATACTTTTTAAAAATAAAAATTGCATTATCAAATATACAGTCACTCACATTTAAAGTCGGGCAGACGCATGAAAAAACTTTAAGTCCCAATATTTATAAGCTGACGGAAGAAAAAGTCGTTTTAATTTTGTTTATTTTATCACAAAAGTTCTTTTATTTAAAAACAACAAAAACAATTTATTCCAAGTTCTTTTATTAAATGTATACGAAGGCTTAACTTAAATAAGGTCACTTTTCAGTCTCACATTTAAAGTCGGGCAATTAATAAAAAATTAGCATAGAGGTTTTTTCCGTGCCACTCGGCCATGAAAGTCATTCTTGCGAAGAAGTCTTCTTATTGTTTCTGGGTTTACCTCCGTCCCAGAAGCTTCCTTGACCATTGCTGTCAGTTTTGGAGCAGAAATAAAAAGATTTTTCTTCACCTGTTTTAAAATCATGTTCTCATCTCTGGGTGAAAGCTTTCTTGCTCGGGCTCCGCGTTTTTTATTTGCTACCAAACCACTTTCTTTATATCTAGAAATGATATCATGCACTGTAGATTTGCTTTTTTTTTTATCAAATTAGATATTTCCCTTTCAGATTTTCCATCTAAGTGCAACTCAATTATTATTTTCCGTTCTTCGAAGGTGGATTGTTTAATTTTGCGCGGCATTTTTCAAAAAACTTATAATCTTCACTGATCGAATGATTGTGTAAGAAGAAATAATTGTTTTGGAGACAAAAGAAGAAAAAAGTGGAAATAACGGTATATTTCACTTTTTCACTGTACAAAACATTAAGTGCCCGACTTTCAATGTGAGACAGAGAATTTACTTCTTCTCATTTTGTTATTCGTATGTATTTTATAACGGGACTTAAAATAAAATTTCTATGGTTTTTCTATTAATAAGAGTTTTTACGATAAAACAAAAAAAAGTTAAACGCATCATCTTTCATCAAAACATAAATATTAAGATCATAAATTTTCGACAATGTTTGCCCGACTTTAAATGTGAGTGACTGTATGTTAATACGAATATACGAGTATAATACCTACATAAAAGCAGTTTAATATAAAATCTTGCTCAAATGAGTATTGAGTATTTATGCCTTTCAAGTTCCATGTAAAATATTTTAATGTATATTTTTTCTGTTGCCTACAAATTTATGCTCCAATTAAACATTCTTCTTTCCAATTCTGTAGTCCAGAAACACATTCCTTATCTCAGCAGCAACAACAAACTTTTCTTAACAAACAACAACTAAAACTGCAGTTTCAACAGCAACAATTACATCATCAGCAACAACAACCTACCATCAGTATACGTCGCTTAGAATCTTTGAGACAAGACTATAACGATTCCTCCTCATCCATTTATAATAATAAAAAACTATTGCAGCAACAATATCAGCAAAGAATACAACAGCAGCAACAACTGCAGCTGCGCAACCAAAACAGTTCATCCAGAAATCAGACTACTTCCATACAAAACGATGATGAGTCCACGATTTCAGCAGCAACGCCGGTCAAGCGACCGCGTTTATCGGCTAGAGAATTTAAATATCAAGCTTTCGGCAAATTTATATCGTCGTCACTGTTGGATTTACCGCCCAGTGCGGC
Organism: Thecocarcelia acutangulata; assembly: GCA_914767995.1. NCBI lineage: Eukaryota > Metazoa > Arthropoda > Insecta > Diptera > Tachinidae > Thecocarcelia > Thecocarcelia acutangulata. The sequence goes on along the minus strand of OU612094.1, from coordinate 27,378,878 downwards.
TTTGGAATTGGTTGAAAAGTTTACCTCCGATATTGTTAAAGTATTAATGGAAAATGCCCAACAAGAACAAGCCCAACAGCAACAACAACAACAACAGAATAATGATTCAGAAAATTAATTGCATTTTAGTTTTATTTTATTTGCAATTTATATTTTTTCTTTTATTTTATTTTACTATGTCTTCAGTAAATGTATATTACATTCTACTGCATGTATTGTATTTTCCTTTTTTAAAATGTATTTATTGAATAAAATAATAATAAGCTTTTTATATACATACATATGTATATCACTTTATATATGTACATATATTAAAGACAGTACTTTTTGTGTATGTGAGTGACTACGTGAAAGAAATTTGTGTTTTTAATTTTATTTGTACTTTTTTTCCTTTTCGTCAATTTTCAACTGTGCATTTTCTTACAAATATTGTAAATGTGAGCTTTATTTATTAAAAAAGCTTGTTTTTAGTTTATTTATGTAAAAATAAAAAAATCAATAAATAAGCATTACTTTTAAAAGAACTTCTAGTTCATTTCAATTTTTAAGTTGGGGAGCAAAACAATCAAACGACGGAACAGGTACATATGTATGTATGTACTTGCCAGAGAACAGCTTTGGGCGAATACAAAAAAAAATCATACTCAAAAAAAAAAAAAAATATTTCGTTCAAATATGAATTTGTGTTTAGCCGCACAAATGCGCTGCAGATTTTTAATCTGTAACACAATGAGCAATATCTTCGCTAAGTGAGTGTATAATCCTAGTTTTCACGAGGCAACTTTACTTGCGCAAGTCTTGTGGGCTAATAAGTGAGAAAAGAGTGGGGAGTTTTGTGATTTCTTTTGAAAGTGGAATAAGTCCATTCCTAATACATAAATGTATAACTAAAACAAGTTTTTTATTGCAATTATTATTGATTATTGCACGCTTATCGCTTATCTAGTGCATAAAGGCATTATTGTTCTGCTAAAATGATGAGAAGTTTTGTATAGTTATCCTACGGACCTTGGTTCTTATGCAAATAGTATTATTTAAATATAATTGCTGTTAAACTAGAAAATTAAACGTTTAAATAAGTAATATTAGTTGTTGCAATAAATTCATATACTTGTGAAGAATACGACAATCCGTCAATTTGGTCTGAAAGGGATGTTGGTAAGTAAGCGCCAGAAAGCTGTTAATCACCCCTATTCTGCGTTTCGATTAAGTCTCCGCATTCAGTTCCGTTGCGATCGAAAATTGGTATTCTGATAAAAAACGGAACCGAAAGAAAAAGAAGAAGACAACAATGTTTATAAAATTAATAGCATCACTGTGGAATGTGTAAATGAAATTGCAAAATAAGCAAGTTTGTTATCGTTTTCATAAACAAATGTCAAATTGAATACAAAAAGTTGTTTGTATACATAATTAAAAATAAGTTCTTAATAAAGTTAAATAAGAAAAAAGAAATACATATATACAAAAACAAACTAAAATAATTGTTCATAAATATATTACAGTGCAAAGAATCTTGTAAAGGTACATAATAAAAAAAATTAATAGTGTTGTGATTAAATATGGAGAGACCAAAATAAAACTTTAATAAAAATTGTAGGGGATTAAATCACTGTGTTGCAATTATTATTATTTTTTTTTAATATCAATAATTTAATTTTTTAATTTCTATAACAGCTGCATTATTGTTGGTCAGAGAAGAGAAGAATATGAGATATAATGAGGCATTTTTTGTTGGAGGGCCAAAAAAAAAAAATAATAATAAATAAATAAAAAATTTAATTAAATAAAATAAGTTTAAACGTTTTTTTAATCGTTACTGGACATTTTATATCATTTTCTACTTACATTTTTTTTAAATTTTTTAACTAAAAAACAGATAACGAAAACTTCTCCGTCAACAAAAAAACAACTGAAAAAAACGGAGTTCCGATCGCAATACAGAATACATACAATCGAAAGAAACTGAGCGGAATCGAAACGCAGAATACTCCAGTTGCCAGACGGAGAAAATTTCGATCCGAATCGAAACGCAGAATAGCCCCCAATGATTTTTATAATAATTGAAATAAACCCTTACTAAACTTGGTTATTCGTATCTTTATAGGAGTATGTCTTCATTTTAACTATTATTTTTTACATAAAACTCCAATCCAGTAAAGCATTTATGTCTGCAAATATATGGACTTATTACGTTACTATTTTTATGTCTTGCAATATGTTCTTTTTGAAAGTGGCATAAGTCCATGTGGAGTTAAGAAAATCGTTTAGTTTTTCAAATAATTTTAGTAATTTTTATTTCACAACAAAATTTAAAAGGTTTACAGTGTAAATAACATCACTCGAACTGATTAAAGTTGGCCAATATTTTTAACCTGATTCAAACGCAAAACCTTAAATATCTCAATATATGAAAAAATGGACCTATACCACTTAAAAAAAAAAACCAGTTCATATGTAAAATGATTTAAAAAATAACAAAAAAAATTGTTAAAATATGGCGAAGAAGTGAAATAGAAAATTTAATATGTCTTGTTCAACAACACAACTGTATCACACCGCGTTACACACATTCTGCCCTATGAACCAAATATACTTTTTCGGAAAGGGGAGAAAAAATAAAAATACAGGTGTATCGGCGGTTTGCATGTAAACGTTACATTTTTTTTTTTATAAAATATAAAGTTTGTAGTCTCCGTATGAAAGACTTGTCTGTGTGAAAGACTTTGCATAAGTATTTAACCCTTTTTCCTTGAACCAATCGAGCTGAATTTGCAGGTAGACTCGTGGAAATGTTTGTATCACGTCAAAAATAGGTTTTTGTCAGTTCTCGGATTTTCTTGAATTTTTTTTGAAAAATTAAAAAAAACAGATTTTCCTAATTTTTTTTTTTTTTTTGTAAAATTAATTATCGGTTGTTTGTAACGATTTCAGTTCTTTAAAAAACCGAATTTTTTTTATTAATTTTGTTAAATTAATATTGTAAATTGTTACTTTAAAAATGTTAATGCTTTTAAAGAAACTTTGGCCTTTTACTCGTATTCTTGCGTTTGTAAAAATAAATGACAAATAGAGCAACAGTATTCACCAAGCATATGGGTGATAGCCTGTCTTTTAAAGCGTTTTTCAATGTCCTGATAATATATATATTATATAATATAAAATTTCAAAATAATCATTAAATGTATACGAAAATATACACTCAATTAACTGTCCCAATAAAAATTAGCACATGTCTTAAGAATTTGTAATAACGGTAATTGTTAAAATAAAATTTTTCAATTGTAGTTATAAACAAGACTCCAAATAATAATTGTACCAAATATCAGAAAGAGAGAGAGAGAGAGAGAGAGAGATTAAGAGAATAGTTTTTTTGTTACGCCCATATTCGTAACCAACTAAAAAACATTGGGAGTGAGTGTACATACATATGTACATACTTATGTCATTATTTTGTTTTTAAATTTTGTGTTTGTATTCGTTCTTCTATAAATTCAGTCATCTTACGTAGGTTGTGTCTGGTGCTTTATTGTTTTTTCTATATCATTTCATATTGCACTAGTCCCGGCCTGCAAATCATGACAAAATCAACATATTTAATGAAGGAAATATACATACACATACAAAGGTGAATTTTTATATGGCCAGGTAAGTCCTGCACAAATACATTTTCAAAGGTTTCCAAGTCAATTAAAGAACACATAGAAAAAAATATATAATTGATACAAGAATATTCTAAGGGCAACATACTATTGTTGAATTATATGGTTGTACCTAATAATACTATATTGTTATATTCCAAACGACATTCAGATGACACACCATAGTATTGTAAAAAAATTATATTACAAGTAACCATACTATATTTGGGTTTAAAATTGGTTTAATAATAAGTAACCATAGCATTTATTAAACTGAACATTCATATTTTTCTCATATACTCGTATAACCATATTAATGTCATAAATATAGAACCATGTTAGTGTCGTAAACAGCTTTATTGTAGTATTATTGAAACACATATTTCTTTTAATTAGCACAAATATATACATATACGGCCGTATGCAAAAAAACTTAACAAAGCTTGATAAGCATTTGTTAAGAAAATTTAGCTAATGTTCTATCCAAAAACAATTATTAGCTTACCATATGTTTAAAGTTGAAATAAGCCACTTTAACTGTACGTTAAAATGACATTTGATTTTTCTTTAAATTCACAATTATAATGAAAATATTAACAAAATCAATGGACTATGTAAATTAGAACTTTACATTTTATATGAATTGAAAATAATAATTTTGAAAAGGAAATATAAATAAGAAATATGTTAGCGATGCACTTTCCATCAAACGAATACGATCAAAAACGGTATTCTAATAATACAAATGTTTAAGGTATAAGTAATCCTGTTAATTTTTTTCAATTTTATTAATATACCAAATATTTTTTATTTTTTATTTTTTTTTTATACTCAGGTGATGACCCCTACATATGCAGCGCATTGTACCAGAACTAGGAAAATAGGTTATGAGGAGGGGGAAAGAGGGAGTAGTGTTTGTGAACATTTGACTTGAACTTTCCAATGCTATAACAGACAGGAAACACGTCAGGAGGCAACTTGTTCCACAGACGAAGCGTACGGCTGAAAAACTAATTTTTCTCTGTAACGCGTAGTACGATTCCCCGGTGAATCGACCACAAATGGATGAGCTCTGGACGATGAACGCGTGCTACGTAAAAATGTACGAGTTTCGGGAACAAGACCCCTGATCTCGTCAGAGCAAAATCCATTGTAGTAACGATAGAACAGAGTAACGCACCCTACACTGCGTCGATGCTCCAGTGAGTCAATAGAGTTGGATACCCTACTGTCACCGATAAGCTTCTTCCCCCTCTCCTGCACACGGTCGAGCAACCCCAAAATAGACTTTGGGGCACCGGCCCAAACATGAGAGGTGTATTCCATTTTCGGTCGGATATAGGTGGTATAAATAGTAAGGAGGTCGGATGGAGTGAAGTACATCTTACACCGTTTCAAAAAACCGAGGCACTTGAATGCTTCTTTAGACATGAAAAATGTGATCATTCCAACGAACATCACGCTGTATTTTCATTCCAAGAACATCGAGAGCATCCGATTCCTCAATATTTATACCATCCATGTGTACGAATTCTCTCTGTAATGCGATGTACGATTCCCCGGGCAATCGACCACACATGGATGAGTTCTAGACGATGAGCGCGTGCTACGTAAAAATGTGCGAGTTGCTCTCGTCAGAGCAAAATCCATTGTAGGAACGATAGATATGAAATAAGTTTTTTGGAAATTTGTGTAGTTTACTTTTTCATATTTTTTGAATAAAATGAAACCAAAAAAGGTTTTTTGATCGGAAAAAAGTTCAGTTATGTTCAGTAAATTGAAGATTTCTTGAAAAAAAAAAAAATGAGAACACTGTGTACAATTGTCGTTTTTGGCATTCCAGCAGTTTTGGATAAAATTTGCAAATTTAGAGAGTAATTTGCTTTTTACTCTCATTAGTCCAAACTTGTGCGAAATATCGTGGAACACACCCATTATTTATTATATTTTTCTTTATCATGAAGTAGACAAGCAAATATACTCATGTGTATGTATGTAAGTAAGTAAAGGTCTAATGCCTCTGCTGCGTGCAGGAACTTTGCACCAAAAAATAAAAAAAAAGTGATTCAACACAATTTTTGTGTCAGCTGTCAAGATTAATTTTTCCTTCTGATTTTTTTTTTGTTTTGCTTACATTTAAGTTTTTGCCACTTTTCGAAATTTTAATGATGATAAAGAAGCTGCAATAATAATTTGGTCCCTCTTTGAACGCCCTGAAGCAACTTTCTTTCTTTTCTGCTCTGACACAAATTTTTCTTTTGCTGTGGCACGATCGGACAGCAGAAGAATAAAATTAACAAATTACTTAAGTGTGTACATACATAAGTACGTATGTAAATACATTTCTTCTTTTTGCTTCAAAAGAAAAAAAACTACAAAATAAGGAATTGAAACATTATTTATATTTTAGTTTGACAAATTGAAGCGGCAAAACAAAAAGTTCAACTGAATTCAGCATTGCCGCTCGGCCGCCTTTAACGGCATTGCCAAATTAAATTAAATATGTTGAAATTTATGTAAGGCAGCTTTAATAGGTAGTGGCAGAATTACAATAAATACAACATCAACATGTATTTTGTTGGTAGAATTTACGAACTGTTGTCAAAATTTTGCTTGAAAAAGCAGGGAAGTCTATGTGTTTTTGACAAATTTACGCAAAGGAAACGAAAAACAGCTGCGCTTATACCACTACCATATTAAAGCTGCCTTGATTTACACTGCGTTTAGACATACAAGTAACTTGTTACAAGTTGTGTGTACATATTAACAACAATACATCGAAAAAAATAATAAAAACACTTGCAATTTGCACGATTGTTTACACACTCAAGTGCAAGTTCATTTTCAAAATGTCGTCGAAGACAAACGTTGTACGCCTTTGTACTACATGCGCTTTTAATGTCTGTGCTGCCAAAGTTTTAGCATAGCAATATTACAGGGGAATTATATTATGCACACAATTTTTTCACAATTTAAATAATAAATTTGTATTCCAAATAAAAAATAAGTTATAGATGTTTATTTATTTTCGTTTTTTTATATTATGTTTTCGGCATACAATTAAAAATTTTAATATTTTAAAAAAATTTCCTTGAAAAATACCCATTAAGGTTAAAATGAAATATCTATTGGCAACACTGTTTGTTTCTGCTTGCATGCAAGTGAAAAAATCACTGCCAACCAAAATCAGTTGCAAGTGAGGCTATTACTTGCAGGTGTGTGAATGTATTAGTAAAAATATGGGTATGTATTGGGTTTTTTGCACTTGCACTTGCGTGTGTAAACATTGAGTTACACCAACTCAAAATCTAGTAGATTCGAAGTGCAATTTTTGTTGCAGCGTAGTATTTTTAAGTAGTTTTTGAACAAAAAAAGTGCTAAAAAATTCAATTTTACCTAAAGGCCTTGTTACACGATCGTGCCATCTACTAAATAAAGCAGGCGTGCTGTAAAAGTACTAAAAATGCAACCGTGCAAAAGAGATTTTGACAAATCGTGCAATTTAAAAATTTTTATGAAATTTTTCAAAACATTATTATATCTGTGCGATCAGTGTGCTATATTTTGTGAAATATGTGAGAATATTGTTGGCGCCTCGAGAAAAGATTAAATAATATAAAATTATCATAGTAATAAACGTTTTTAATTATTTTATTGTGTATATAAATTATTGCAATTATACTTGTATTTGTGACATCAAACAATGTTGCCGAGTAAAGCTTTAAACACATAGACGACAGCAGACAGCAAGTAGCAATCTGTCAAAAATAAAATACATATGTTTAAATGCACAATGTAAATGCAGTGCTGCCACTAGAATTATAAATTGGCAGCAATAAAAACTAAAATTTGTTTGAAATATTTAATAGAAATAAACATCACATAAATAAAATAAACAAATAAATTGATTAGTTTTTACGTTTTCAGTCGGTAATTTTAATTTTATTCATGTAAAATATATATGTGGCACCTCCGAAATTTGCATTGTTTAAATACACACTGTTCTGCTGCTGTCTTTAAAACAATTATGTTGCTGATGAGACGGCAGCATTTGAAGCTAACTTCATTTGTAGTCGTGAAGTTGTGAAGTCTGCTGTCGTCTAGCGGCCGTATGCAAAAAAACTTAACAAAGCTTGGTAAGCAATTGTTAAGAAAAATTTCCTAACTTTGTATCCAAAAACAATTATTTGCTTACCATACGTTTAAAGTTGAAATAGGCCACTTTAATAGCCAGTTTACCATTTTCGAAAGAAAATGAATGCGAAAGAAAGCCAGTCACTCACATTCGAATCAATTTGGGTTTGTCTATCTCACTACTATTCGTTCGCATATTCTTATGTATTTTGATTGAGTTTTGACACATCGTTCGCATAGAAAAAAGTTAGACGAACCCAAATCAATTTTCTTTTGCTTAGATTGCGAACGCAAGCAGGCTGTCGAGATTGGTAAACTGGCTGTAACTGTACGTTAAAATGACAATTAATTTGTTGATATTGATTTTTCTTAAAATTGCCAATTTCGCGAAAAATGATAACAAAAGCAATATATTATGATTGCTAGATAAATAAATTAAAACGTTACATTTCGTATGAATTGAAAATATTAATTTTGAGAGCCAAACATAATAATAATTGTCAAAAAAGTGTTAATTTATGTCATAATAATAAGTTTTTTTTTTTTTAATTTGTTTTTCAGTTTTCGAATATTAGTTTTCATACATCACTATTTAAGAAATTACAACTGAACATAACGGCATTGCCAGAATAAATCAACTAAATTCCTTACTATGTATAAAAGTTAACGTACTGTTTTTGCATAAACTTTTTTTACCAAATGTATGGTAGTGTTAATGTGATTGGTAACTAACGTATGCGTTAAAACTCAAGTAAGAATTTTTTTGGATACGGCCTTTAAAATTTTACGACAATAATCGAATGTTTTAAAATGTAGACCAACAATTATTCGACTCGGCAAAACAAAAATTTATACTCGTCTCTTTTAAAAAAGTTCGTCAAAGATATACAATTAACACTAGTCGTAGTAGGTGAAGTAAATCAAGTCGTATACAGGGTCTGATGTTTTTAAAGTGTTTATTTATTCATCAACGACAACTATCTTGTCCCCTTCAAAGTAATCCCCCTCAGGTATAATACACTTATGCCAGCGTTTTTTCCAATTTTCGAAACACTTCTGAAACCCGCTTTTTGGCACCGCCAACAGCTCTTGTTTCGATTTTTCTTTTATCACCTCAATCGTAGCAAAATGCTTTTCTTTCATCGGTGTCTTCAGTTTTGGGAAGAGGAAAAAGTCAGCAGAGGCCAAGTCCGGAGAATATGGTGATTTAGGCATGATAACGGTTTTGTTTTTGGTCAAAAACTCTCGCGCACGCATCGATGTGTGAGCTGGTGTGTTCTTATGTTGCAAAATCCATGATTGATTTATTCCACAATTCTGTACGTTTCTGACGCAAACGGCACAGAACTTCAAGGTAGTATTCCTTATTCACCGTACGACTTTGTGGTACGTTAGGCCGCTGGACGCCCCGAAATAGTCTACGTTGTCCAGATCACTTGGGTCCTGAAGTCGTTCCCTTTGTGATTACCTGAAAAGTGGTAAGTGGAGTGAAGAAAAGAAGTTATAGGAATATAGTGTGAGTAGAATGGATTGGCGGGGATGGAAAGGAAAGGCGGGAACTACATAGTGTAGTGTTACATGCTGCTGTACTAGTCATCCGCTGCTTCTTATGAAAGAGGCTAGCGCGGTCGGTTTGACCGAGGCCTGACATGGTAGGCTGTTGAAGCTCCGCTCGCCTAAGTATCTTAGACGATGATGCTCAAATGCCGGGCATGTGCGGAGGAGATGAAGGATTGTCTCCTCCTCCTCCTTGTCTTGGCAACTTCTGCAGAAGTCTCCTGGCATGGTTCCCAAATGGGCAATGTCCAGTGATGACTGCGACAGTCACTCATTAGGTAAGATCTGGGCAGTTTTAATAGCTCCCACGTTCTCTTACAGTTAATATTCGGCCACAGGTTTCTTGATATAAGGCATGTGGGGACCTTGTGGCAAGAATTCATGATGCACCACGCCATTGCAGTCGAAGAATACAGCAAAACCTTGATATTTGACCGAACTTGACGTGCTTTTTACGGTCTTGGCTCTTCTGGACACTTCCATTGAGATGATTGGGCTTTGGTTACAATGTCATGGCCCTACACCCATGATTCGTCACCAGTTATGACCTTTTTGGGGAAATCTGGATCTTCGCTGACGATGTTCAACAGCTCCAATATATCTTTTAATTTATGCTTTTTTTCGCATATTTATATACATAAAGCATTTGCGTTTTATAATTTTTTCTTCCTTTTTGCATTCTGTTAATATTTTATTGTTAAAAAAATATATTTTCAATTGTATGCACATACATATGTATGTACATATACGAGTGGATATAAGTATATGTACTTTAATTCTTAATTTTTGCGGTTTTTGGCGAAACAAAACATATGCTGCCTAAAATTTTATTAAATGATATAATTATAGGGCGCATGCATCATGCAACCAACTCAATCATTCTTCTTTCATTCTGTTTTCGATTCCATTCATATTACGATTTATATTGTTGTTGTTGTTGCTGTTGCTTTTGGAAAAGAAACATTGTTGAATAATCATCATAATCATCATCATTATTTATCCTTTCAGAAGCCAAATTGTTTTTGGGAGTTTTTGCAATTAAAAATTAATGCTGTTTTCTTGAAAAGTATTCAAATGTTGTAAATTCCTTTTAGCGCTTCAATTAAAAAGAAAAGGTTTTTAATGACCTTTTCCCATCAGATTTTAGCTCACAGAGCACTGCAATAGAGCTATGTCGTTCATGAACGAACGGGTTAAATTGAACGGATCATCTCGTTGAACGTAGTGAGCCGGTCATTAAACTGACCACCTGTCGTTCAATAGTGAGCCGTTCAATTTGGGTAGCTTTCGTCCAAATATCTTTCGTTCTTTTTGTGTCATGTTCATGTTTGTTTTTGTTGTGTACTTTAACTGAAGTGGGGGTTGTTTTTTCTCTGTATTATTTTAAATTATCTGAAATAAAACAAAAATCGATTATGAAACTAATCAAAATTTCACACCAAAATGGTTTTTATTTAAAATTATTTCTTGTTTTTATCATTTTTTATTTTGCTATCTTGTTTTGTTAATTTTCCAGTGCTGTATTTATAATTGACCGGAAAATTTTAATGTTGGCAGCGTGCCATTGGTTCAAAGTGACCGATTGAACGAAATGAATGAATGGATAAGTATTTTGTAACTGAACGAAAGTGACCGGTCACAAAAATGAACGACCCGGCACAGCTCTACACTGCATGTGTTTCTTTTCTGATAAAAATGTTACACCTATGCAACATATACGAGTAGTTGTTCAACAGGTTCTTTTCTAAAAGAAATTTAATACACGCGTAAAGTTTATCATGTTCTTTTCAAAACATGTTGCACATAAAACTGGCTAACAATGTATCATGTCCTACACTGTAAAGCTAAGTACTGTGTTCGCCATTTCGTGCGAAATGCTGTCAAAACTCTATATAAAAATAAAAAAAAACTTGTGCGAAATATCTATGAAATAATGTTGCTGATGTGGTACTCTGTTCAATTTGTGAAAAACTTATGAAATGTTTCTGGCAACATTATGTTGTAATTATGAAATAATATGAGTGGCAATTATTTCGCGCGAAATTTCAAACAACCACTGATTACTGTTTTGTTTGCTAAAAGTTCTTCTTTTTCAATTGTAAATTTCTAAAATGGAAAAGAACTTAAACTTAACAACTGAAAACGAAAAACTGGAAACGATTTCCTTTTTTCACAGAAGAAAAAAATTTTTTTTTTAATTGCAAACAATTAAAAATGTTATCATATGGTTTTTATTTATATTTGCAAAACAATGTGGTATACCTAAAACCAAGAAACCATCACATTTTAAATGTCATATTTTCCGAGTGAAATAATTAATGTTGCTCAACATTTTCTCTTCTAAATTTTTCACCTAAAGATTTTGATTTGTTTTTGTTTTTTTTTATAAAAAATCTTTAACGGTATTTTATTTTCGATAAAAATTTGCTATCATGCTCAGGAAAATTAAAATTAATTCATTTTCCTGAGGATGATAACAAATTGGTTTCGAAATATCGAAAATAAAATACCGTTAAACCTTTTTTGTAAAAACCAAAAATAAATCTATATCTTTAGCTGAAAATTTTAAAAGAGAAAATATAAACAAGATCAAATAATACGAATACTTAAGTTGCTCAACATTTTTCGCAGATTTGAACACAGTACTTACCTTAAAGGTCAGCAGGTACTCTGAAAATAATGAGCAAATAATGACCGGTTTGGAACCGGTTTTTCATATTCGGTGCGCGTTTTTACCGTGGAACATGGATCTGTACTATAAACGGTCATTCGCCTTAGTGCGAAAACTGAAGTTGCCGTATTTTTTCTGAAGAAGTGGGGGTATTTTGAGGTTTCCTGAAGCCGACTTTTTGAACTCCCAAAAAAACTCGGAACCGCTTCGCTAACCGAATCGGAACAGGGTTTTCATATTCGGTGCGCTTTTTGGCCGTATCTGAACTATTAACGGCCATTCGATTTGGTTCGAAAATTGAAGTTGCCATACTAAATACCGCTAGTTCAGAGACAGCATACGCTGTACAAACAATGCGGGCAATTAACAAAAATGCATATGTGATTCAATATGAGATGAATATAGATAGAAAATAATTAAATGCTCGGTGGCTTAGTGGTTAAAGCAGTAGATCATGATACGTCACGACCCGAGTTCAAATCCCAGTGGGTGCTGATGAGTAGTGTAGCGACTACGAAACAGCTAGTTGTCCCCCAGCTATAAAGATTTGATTATTATTTTTCTTGTCTTCTTCAATCAAAATTATTGACCACAGCAGATTTGTATTGTAAAAAATCCTTCTTAAGAAAAAAAAAAAAACTTAAGAAAGAAAAAACCTGACCTATAACCCGTTGTACAAATGTACAAACCAAAAATTTAATTTAAAAAATTATAAAAGTTCATCAAAAATTCAATAAATTTATAGTTGCCATACTGTTTCCGAGGAAATGGGGGATTTTGGCGATTCCTGCAGCCGATTTTGGGAACTTCAACAAAAAGAACTCGGAACGCTTTATACGAATAATTATCTGGTTATGTGGATAATTAGTTTGATATCGAAGCGTGTGTTTTAGATTTTTAAACTATATTTATTACTCGTACATCTCTATTTCGTAAGGGTTTATGCAAATATTAGATTCTTTCGTTATTGTAAATGAGTAAACGGTGCAGCTGATGATAATTTTTATTTGATATAAATAGTGACTAACACGTTGGTTTGTTAACTTACCCAGTGAAAACTTGGTAATGTGTTGCATTTAACTATGGACATATATTTCAATATCATAGTATTTACATATAATTAGTTCAGTACTGATTTGTTTAATATCTATTGTGTATATACGCATGTAAGTAGTTATTCTTGGCAAATATACATTAGAGCGACTCACCAAAAAAGTGCTCGATGTGCCTACTTAAAAATGAGCCTTGGACTTTTTTAAGATGACATCTACAATATTTCGTGTCCAGCTTTGACCTCTCATGAGCTGGACCATTTTGAAAAAGGGTGTACTTTTGCATGTTTTCTTGAGAATCTGTTTCCTTACCAACATATACGATATGGATAACATAAGGTTTTTTTAAGTCACGTCGAACAATTTGTCCAAGGACGATCGTCCATGTCCTTTTTTTAAGGATATTCTGCAATCAATGTTAGAAGCTAATATAGTGCATAAAACTCAATTGTTTGAATTTTTGTTCTCTGCATTTCGATACTAAAAAAAAAAAACAAATCATGGCAACCAAACTTGTTGAAAAAGACAACGTATAACGTATTCTATGTGCCCCGGCCTTTATGCTTTCAATAGATTCGTTCAAATTTACGAACAGTTTTACTCGATCACGTATGCGGTAATTCGACCCCTGAGCTTGAAAAGGTGAAAATTGCCAGCCGGATTGGTTAGCATTTCATATCATACTCCGGCTTCCAAGCTACAACACACAATTAAAAAAAAAAAAAAAATAGTGTAACAAATTTGATTATCCCACTGACATACGCAAAGATAAAAACACAAAAAAATGTTATCGCTTTTAATTTCAGCTGTTATGAATTCGCCTTGCCTGTGTACTTACGTGTCAACTTTCCTTAGAGCGCTTTTACATTTGGACAGACGTTGGGCAGGCACATGATACAAAAATCAAGGTAGCCGCTTCGCTACAACAATACAACAATTCGCCTGAAATCGCCGATGCATCCACCTAATAATTAATTCGCCTTGGGCAGGCAGACAAAATTTGATGGTGCTGTAACGAAATTATAGGTGGGGAAGAGTATGTAGTACACGACTCTCTGTACTAGACATTTTTTGTTTCTCTTTTTAACTTTTCGCATTTTATATGCTGTTGCTTCATATCAGGTGTGTTCCACGAGATCTCGGACTAATGAGAGTAAAAAGCAAATTACTCTCTAAATTTGCAAACTTTACCCAAAACTGCTGGAACGCAAAAAACCACAATTGTACATCTTGTAATACTAGCGCTGCTTACTTTTTAGCTTAAAGTATATTTTAGTGATTTTAGACGCTTAAAACGCATAACGTCATATAAAAGATTTGCATTATTGGTAACAGCTGCAAAATTAAAAGCAATGTAACATTTTCAGTTGAATTTTGTAGTACACATTTATAAATGAAAAGCCAAATAACAATTGCATGTTCTGTTCACAACTTCACAACGTTATTTTTTGTTTGGGCAACCTTCCATTTTGCTTTTAACTAATTTTTAAACAAAAACTTTTTTCAAATTTGCAAATTTTCTGAGAAAATTTGCAGTTGCATACATAAGTAAACATAAAACAGCTGATTTTTTAATTCTAGTCCGAACTTACCCAAAGAAAAATTTCGGGCTAATTTGTACAGGAAATGAAAAAAAACCTACTAGCACATTTTCTCCCAAAATTACACAAAAATTGTTACGTGGAATGCTTTTGGACTAGTTCGGACTGTTTCGTTATTCACGTGGAACACACCTATCATTTTTCTCATATCAGCATCAACTTCATATAAACACAGCGTTGTCAACTCGGTGCGTTTCGCACCGTTTTTGGTGCTTTTTAAAATTTTTTGTGCGAAAAATTCTTTAGTCGGTGCGGTGTGCGCTTTTTAAATTTCGGTGGCACCAAATCATATTCAACACAACTTTTGGTTTTAATGTAAGAAAAGAGCTTACATTAAAGCCAATCAAGTGGCTAAAATTTTTACATCTCATTTTGTAGAGCATGAACACGAATTAATAATGAGGAAAACGTATCACTTCATATACCCAAAGTGAGACAGTCTTGTTGTTGTATATTATAAACCTTCTCGAGAGAAAAATAAACATTTCAGTTTATACAATTTAATAATAATGAACATACATAGAAAATACGGACAGTAGAAACAAAAGACGTGTGTCCTCATCGTAACCTATTTTCCCAGTTCCAGTACAATGCACTGCATATTATAATATGCATAATATGATAAAAAAAAATTTTCAATTTTTTCTGAGTGTTTGTTGTTAAACGATCAATCCAAGTTTGTCAAATATTACGAAAAAATCAAACACTGAATAATGGAGTTCGTATTCATGAAGGCGCGTAAATTCGCTACTGCTTTAGTAATTAATAAATTACCAAATTATTCACTCAATTCTAAATCGAGTTTGAAGGCTTATAGTACAACGGCCTTAAGGCCGGGGCACATAGAATCCGTCGTACGTTATACTTTGCCTTTTTCAACTGACATTAACGCAAACGACGTATGAAGTTGGCACAATCAGTACTTTGTTAACGGATATAAAGTCAGCTGGTTTTTATTTTTTATATATGTATGTACATATAATTTTATTTTTTAATTTTACACATTTTCAATGGAGTTGGACGATATTTTGGAATTTATTTTAATTGTTATCTTGCTTTATAAAGCTCGAACGTGCCTTGATACCATAGATAAGGGCCGAAGGTTTTGGGTCAGGCCACTATATCAAGATCGCGATATTAATGGATTTTTTGCGATAAGCTTCGAAAGAATGTTTGACGGTGATCCTGAACAGTTTAAGAAAACTGTTAGGATGAATAAAGAAACATTCGATTTGCTTTTTAATTTGGTAAAAGAAGATCTTTCCAAGAATTCCAACAGACCATCCATACCTGCAAAATGTAGACTTTTCCTAACGCTGGTGTAAGATTTTTTTAATTATGCATATGTAGTATATACAATTGTTTTTTTTTCTTCATAAATTTTTAAAGTTATTTAGCGCATGGAGGCAGTAACCAATTGTTTTCATCAGCTTTTAAAATGGGGCGTACGACCGTTAGAAAAATTGTGTTGGAAACATGTGATGTGCTGTGGAACACGCTCGGTTTTGTGTTTTTGTCAGTACCTCAAAAAGATGAGTGGAAACGCATTGCTAATGATTTTAACGCTATGTGGAATTTCCCAAACTGTGTTGGAGCCATTGACGGCAAACACATTAATATAACTAGTCCTCCAAATTCCGGCTCGCAATTTTTCAATTACAAGGGCACCTACTCTATAGTACTTCTGGCAGCTTGCGATGCTAATTATACATTCACAATTATTGATATTGGTGCATATGGTTCTCAGAGTGATGGAGGTGTGTTGTGGAATTCAGGCTTTGGACAGATGCTTTTTAATGGGCAATTGGATTTGCCCGAAGACACGGCTTTACCAGGAACAAACATAAAATTCCCATATTTTATGGTTGGAGATGCAGCGTTCCCTTTGAAAAACTGTTTAATGCGACCATATCCAGGTTTGTGAACAGGTTTTACTTTTAGTATTTTTTTAATACTTTTCGGTATACATACATATATACATATGTAGGTTCAAATCTGTCTGCTGAACGAGAAGTTTTTAACAAACGCTTATCACGAGCTCGCCGGGTTATTGAAAATGCTTTTGGAATCCTGGTAGCCCGTTGGAGGATTCTTTTATCACCTTTGCAAATGCAGCCGTCAGCAGCAGAAAAAGTAGTGAAAGCTGCAGTTGTTTTGCATAATTTTTTAAAAATGAACGATGGTTCCTACTGTCCCCCTGATTATGTAGATCAGTACGAAGAAGAAAATGTAATTAATGGATTGTGGCGGAAAGAAATCAGTGCTCCATTACAAAAACATGGTCGAATGTTATCCAACAATGCAACAAAAGACGCATTCAAACTAAGAGATAATCTAATGCACTACATCTTCTCACATCCTCTTTAAATTTGATGTTTCCATGGGCTCAGTGAAATAAATTTAAAAAAATTAAACCTAAATAAAACACTTTTTTTTCATGTTTACATAAAAAATCTCTAATTATAAACCTTTTTAAAAGATAAAAAAGTAAATGGCTTAATATATGTCAAAGTTGAGTAAAAATTTATTTCATCTCTCGCAAATTTATTGATAAAAATTAAAACTATTTATAAAAATGGAGTAAATAAAAACAATTAATTCATAGCAATACAACAAGCAATCAAGTATTTCGTCAATTAAATATAAAATTAAGTTTAAGATTTTTGGCATGTTTGGCAAACTAAGTTTAAAATTTGTATTTTTAAAATGTCCTGGTCTTCCTCCGAATGCCTTAACAAATAGGAGTCCAGGACCTTTAAAAAATCTGAGTTACGACTTCTTTCAACGCTTTCTTTTTTAGATGCAATCAATTCACTTACTGCACCACAAAGAAAATCAAATTTTTCATGCGCTTGTTCTTGAGCTTTGCGCCGCTTTTTTGGTTGACTTGATTTTGAAGTAGAAGGTATTTCTTCCTCTGTTGAAGCATTGATGTATTCGTCTAAATAAAATGTCGATGTCATTGTGGAATTATCCAACGAGCAGGATCTTGATTCATTTAAAAATTCAATTTCATCAGTTTCCTCTGATGTTTTCTGCTCCGATAAGTTCCAATTCATATTGGAAAGTGTTCTGGAAGAATATTATTTTCAACATACAGATGTATATATGCACACACTTTTAAACTTTAATCACAATACAAACCAACCTACGAGGTGCAACGTGCTTTTGCAAGAAACACATGGCATCCATATGGCACCATTTCTGTTTCTCTCCCGCAGCAGCTCCAGATTTCGGCTTAGCCAAAACCGTTTCTCTTACGAATCTATCGCGAAGAGATCTCCAACGTCTTTGGCACTGCCCCACTAAAATTTTGGGAATCTTAAATCAAAATTACATAAAATGGAGACATTGCTTACCTGTTGCGCCTGTTGCGGTAGCTACAGAAGCCCATGCCTTTTCCTTTTTCAATTTGTTCCGGTACTCTTGCCTACTTTTGTCAAATAGGCAAGGATGCATCTGAAGAGCTTCAATGATTCTGCTTTCCATTTTAATATGATAAGAATCTTTATTTGTTTATAAATTTTTCACAGCACAAAAAATCACAATTTGAAACACAATTTGTTTTTAATTTATTTTATTTTTAAATGAAAAACAAAATCAAAAAATATTAACTGATAGTTGTCAAAGTTCTCAACGTACGTTAAAAGTTAAAAGTTGCTCAACTTTAATACTTTGCGTTGACGGAGAAGTACGGAATGTGACAAAGCTCATAAGACTACATGTATTTCAACTTAGTTGTCAGTTGAAAAAGGCAAAGTATAACGTACGACGGATTCTATGTGCCCCGGCCTTTATTCATAAAAAATATTTCATGTTTATTAAACTGTTATTTGACAAATTTCTATGGGAAATTTGTCAAATAACTGTTTAATAAACATACAATATTTTTTATGAATAAGGCCACAATTCTTTAACTTTTAATAATTCGATAATCGTAAATTTTTTCAACATATTTCATTCTTGTAGTAACGACTGTAAGCACCTGCAATATAATTTTGACGACCGTAAGTAGCTGTATTTTGTGTAGCTGATAACATTTTTCTGTAAACAATTTTTATTCTATTTTTAAATATTTCGTTTTCGACAGGAAAAAAAATTTTAAAAATCAATGAGACCTTGAGCTGAACAAGTTTTTTGCAAACATTGATTAATTTAAAGGCCGAAGCAACTAGGATCAAGATAGATCATTATAATTAATGAAAGTAACAGAATCTCACTAGAGGCCAATTTTGACAATCACGATTTTTAGCTATTGGACGAATTTGATGGCATGACATCTGCCGGTGCTATCAAACCCAGTTGAACGTCTAATAGTCGCTTAAAAGGTTGTTCCATTATCATGTTTTTTATATAAAAATATTATCATTTTTATAATACAAAATGGACTTTTAAGCATAAAAGACTAATTCTAAATTATTTGCGTATTTGTTAAAAGAACGCGTTTTTTTCCTCATAGCAGTGCGTTTTGAAATTTCAAAGTTGACAACGCTGTATAAACACACTAGCTGTGCTTAAAAAAACAACAACAACAAAAAAGAAAGAAAAGAGAAACGAAAAGTTTCTGTCTATTAATTTCTTAAATGTAAAATGTCTGCCCATCGCCTGTAAAATGTCTGCCCATCACCTGTTTAAATGAAAAAGCAAACTTAATAAAAAGATCTCCTTTACTTTGAATATGTTTTTATCGTTTTGTTTTTTTATTGCATTTAAATGTGTATAATTTTAAATTGTTTAAACTAAAATTTCATCGCGCATTTGATTATTATTTATTTTCAATTTATAATTTTTGTTCTCCCTTTTTGTTGTTATCAAGTACATCGTTTATAATAAATATAATTTTTGTTTCTTGTTTTTTTTTTTTAATTTTTTTGTTTTTAGTTACAATTTTTGTTCAATCGGATTTTCTATTTAGTTTATTAATGTTATTTAAATAGAAGAAAATGTAGAATGTAAACACCATTTTATAATTTAAATTGCGTTTTGTTTTTAGTTTTTTTTTTTTTTTTAAGACAATAAGTAAAATATTTATGTATGTATATATTTAATATTTTTATATTTAAATAAGTTTTATTTTTTGTTTTGTTTTAATTATAGTACAGAAGATATACATACATGTATAAACGACGACAAAATAGAGATACTGAATTATTTATTTGTTCATTTTTGTTTTTCAATACTATTCTTTTGCATTTAGTTTAAAATTTATAATTAATATTTGTTGTTAATGTTATTAAGTAGTATATAAGTAAATATAGATAAAATGAGAAGAGGAGGGAGATGAGAAGTTTTTATTTTAGTAATTAAAACACATTTTATTATTTTTGTTTTTCTTTTTGCTAATATAACATGAAGAATTTTTATACTTAAAGAAATAATTAATTTAATAATATCCTCAGTTTGTAAAAAAAAAGAAATTTCACGTTGAAAATAAAAACAAATTCCGTTTGTGGTTGTTAGTTTTCTTTCACCAAAATGGGGATATAAGTCTTGTTTACGCTGTTCTTAAAAGTTAAATGGAAAAAAATAATTCATGTGAAATTCGTTTTAAAGTAAAGTGCTAAAAGATATTTAGTAAGCACTTTTGCTTTTATCCTCTCACAAATAAATGTTTAAGAACCAATTTTTTGCAAATAATTTAAAATGCTTTAAACATAACAAACTTGGAAAATTTTTTATCTATTAGGTTCGTCACAAAACAAACAACTAAAAAGATTTTCAACATAAAATCACTTATGACAGAAAAAATTAATCTCATTCTTGAAGTTAAAAATGATTTCAGTTTGAAAACTTTTTTAGTTGTACGTTTTCTGAAGAGCCAACATGCGGATTGAATTCCGTTTTTTGAACGAAATTGAATTCTGGGACATGGCTGGCTCAGCCATTTATTGCGTTTTACAGCTTGATTTAATTTAATGTTAACAGCTAGAAATTTGTTCGCCCATATTTAGGTAAATATACAGCCCAATTACAAATTAAAATTCCTTGGGAGTTTTTTCACTTTTCCCCAATTATGAGCAAAAAGTGACTAAGATGTTTTGTATTATTTCTTTCTGTCCATTTACTAAAAATACTAAAATGTGATCAACTCTTCAATTCCTAGTGTCAAGTTAACGAAAATTGAGCTTTTCGCTTAAGTTTGAATTCAGAAAAGTACTTTACTTGAGAAATAAATTCCGAAAGGAATAAATTCCGTGAGAAATAAATTCCTTGAGAATATTCATAATGGGGCTGATAATTAAAACAAGAAACTGGAATTCCGCTTCCGCATGTGGCAATTCCACAACAACAATTGTCTTTCGTACGTAAATTATTAATCAGTGAACTGTTTTAGTTATACACATATGTACGATATTAACTAATTAGTTGTGAGTTCGAGTCCAACTCCAGTCAAGAAGAAGGATTATTTTTAATTATAACAATAATTGCTGTGTAACAATAAGACCAAAGAAGAACAGAAAAATAATTGAATACTGGGGGACAACAACTAGCTGTTTCGTAGTCGCTACACTACTCATCAGCACCCACTGGGATTCGAACTCGGGATCATGTGAACATGATGTATTTTTAATACTGCCGCTTAACCAACAAGGCCACCGAGCTCTTTAATCAGTCTTACGTTAATGTTTGCCACATATGATCCCGAGTTTGAATCCCAGTGGCTGCTGATGAGTAGTGTAGCGACTACGAAACAGCTAGTTGTCCCCCAGCTAATGGTATTCAATTATTTTTCTGTTCTTCTTTGGTCTTATTGTTTCACAGCAATTATTTTATTTATTTATTTATCCATTCAATAATATATAATACAAAGCCTATTTGGCCAATTTCATGGTGTTATACAGTAAAATATAAAAAATAGCAATATAAAATACTGACAGCAGAAAATATTTCAGAATTTACAAAATAAAAGTAGACAATTAAAATACATATAGTTCACCTCACAACAACCAATCACTCGAAAAGAAATACAGAATTTATTAATTTCTGAAAAAAAGAGAAATATGTGTCCCCGAAAGAATTGAGGGGGAAAAAAGAGTATAATTTAACGATTCAAATAAGCTACAAGTTTTTTTCTGTATACAGAGACCGAATCAGAAAAATACCTCAGCTCAAAAGGTAAAGAATTCCCTGACCCCAATTACAAATGAACGAGAAAAAAATTCGTAATTAATACGAGGTATATCAATTTGCAAATCACGTGAAGAGCGAAGAAAAACGAAGCTATTGCATAAATCAAAAGGAACACCATACTTTAAAAATTTGAAAAAACATAATAAGTTTCTTAACAAAACATAATTTTAAAATGTACAACCTAGGAAAGCAAGAGTAAAGCTTGAAACATGTCACGCGTCCTTAAGCAATATTCAAATTTCAAAACCCTACGGTAACAATTATTGTTACCGTAGATCCCCCTATAACCTCAACGCAATAATTCATATTAGACATTAGAAGTGCATGAGCAACACGTTTCCTAACTTGAAGAGGCATAAATGAATTGAGAGAGTACAATCTCCTCAACGCCAAAAATACTTTACTAGAAACAGAGCTAACATGACGCTCAAAAGTAAGGTGTTGATCAACATAAACCCCAAGACACTTCAAATGGCCAACAAAATTTATCAATTCTCCCATCACATAAATGGCAGGATTTTGAATCACTTGGCGATGCAATGAAAGTTGCATGGCTTTTGTTTTGTTCGGGTTGATAAATTGTTATAATTAAAAAAAATAATCCTTCTTCTTGACTGAAGTTGGACTCGAACTCACAACTAATTAGTTAATATCGTAAATTGTCTTTCATTTAGGATAGTCCCTGCGACAGTTGGGTATACTATAATTTTAAGCAACTTGCAAAAACTCAAATCGACTCTAGTTTCTTGAATTCAAAATAAAGTGTTTTTAAAAAACAGAAAATATTTTTACTACCTTTATTGTAGAAGTTTTTGGGCTATTGGACTTTAAAAAAGATTTTGCAGCGAACTGGAAGTGGTTATAATATGATTACTTTGATAAAGAAATTAACAATTTAATGGCCTGTATCACAAGTCTGAACATTAATGCACAACAATATTAATCAGAGATTATTCAAAAACTGATTTTTCTACATTCAGATTTCGTTCGTTATACCGCGCTTGGAGCTCTTTGTTAGCTCGCTCTCTCTCTCTCTCAGATTTGTATCGAAAACATTAAATTTACGTTCCTTGACGTTGAACATTACAGACCCTTAAATTTATATCCAACAAAATGTTTGTTGAAAAACAAAGGGGTTCTTCGTTCGCTTAAGAAGACATTTACATAGAAATTTAAAAGCAAAAAATATTTTTCCTTGTTACGGAATACTCCGTATTCTATTAGAGAAAAAAAATTGAATTTTTTAAATTATTTGCAAAGCATTTGGATACACAAAGATTAAAATGTTGCTGTTGTTATCCTTTCGTGTAGATTGCGAGCGTTTTACTATAATTAATATTAGTAATTGGAGTATAAGAATAATTAAAAAGAGATCATATTTTGGAAGTTTAAGTTTAGGCTGCTGCTGCTGGTGCTGTTCCTTGCCAGCTTCAGCGTGGTATAAATTTAACCAGCGTCACAATTCGTAGGCAATATTATTTTGTTCATCGCGTGTTTTTCTGGCCTTAAATGGTGCCGAAAAATGTTCAAAAGCTGTTTCGGGCGTAAAGGAGGAAGTGGAATATGAACGTAACCTGCGGTGAGGAGTCTTAGACGAGGACGACTGAGGTCCAGAACTACGAGATCTCTGGTAAGGCGGTCGTCCAAATGATGTGCTATAAGTAGTTCCATGACGGCGGCCACCAGCAACACTGCCACCGCCACCGCCACTGCCGCCAGCTCCGAAACAACGCATGGCCGCACAAATGAGCGTACACCAGCGCCAAGAAGAGGGAGCAAAATTGTAAAAGGGAGGTGCCGATTTGGGCAATAAATGTTGACGACTGGTATGTATGTACGGATTATAATTGGAACGAAACGAGTTGCCACTATCACTGCTATTACCACTATCAATGCTATTTTGCATAGCATTGCCACGAAAAACGTTGCCGTTCTGAGGAAAATAAGGATCATCCTCGGTACTGTGAAAACCATGATTATCGGCAGCAGTAAAAGCGGTGGCATTGTCAGAACGGGTATCACGATCGAAATCTCTATCTATGGAAACGGCTGGTGTTATTATCATAAATTGACTGTATTTTGTACGATAAGAACGATTGGTAGACGAGGATGTTGAGGCCTTTGAGGTCGCACTGTGAGAATATTTTGTCTTGTTTACAGCATGATTGGAATTTGCAACAGACTGTTGCTGAGTCTGGGTAAGAGGCGTTGGTATTTGTTGGGTGGCAATGGAATTTAAAAGGGTCTGATTCGTATCAACCGAGGAGAATGAGGCGGTCGATGATGTGGGAGAAATGTCGGCACCACTAGAGGTGGCATTAAAAAATGAGGCCGTCTGGCCAAGTGCTGCAGTACTGCTTATAATACCAGCAGTTTGACTTATGAACATACCAGCTGGCGAGGGCTGTGTTGTTGTTACCTGATATTGCAACTGCAACGGCAGTGAATATTGTTGCTGTATTTTGGCATGTTGCTGTTGGACGACAGCAAACGCAGAGGAATGTTGTTGTGATGTTGGTAAATGAGTATGCTGGGGAGCCATTGATTGTGTCAACGATTGGGGCTGTTGCTGTGGAGCCGGTGATGTAGTAGTGGGTGTTGAACCAACAGAAGGCATCCATCATCTCGTTTCTTCATTGCCACTACTACTGTCCTCCGGTTTGACAATTTTGTAGGTTATTAAATATTCTGGATAAGCCTAAGCACGGAACATATACGTAAAAATTGTAAATTTAATAGATTTTAAAATAAAATATATCGCTCCTTTATTGCAACAACATCAAAGCTCAACGTTATTGCCTCTAAGAAACCTTTAAGGTGCTGAGGCTTTAAATATGAAATTGTATTAACATTTACTTATATGTACATAAAATAAATAAAAATAATAATAATAATAATAATTAACTTGTTTAAAGAAAACCGCATTTTAAAAGATGTTTAATTTCCCTACACGTCTTTCTTAAACTTTCAACACAATTTGAACGAAAGTTTTGGCACTTAATTTTTTGAGTTATGACAATGTTGCAATAAAGGAACTATTTGTATTTAAGTACCTGCTCTCCTCTGTAAACTACATATTCAGCAAAATGTAAACCTCCCGCCGAAGGTCTGCCTATAACTGAATGATGACCTGGTGGCGCATGGGCCATTTTCATGGCACTATATTGAAGAAATGATTTGCCCAGAGCGACACGACATAGTAGCAATTGTCTAAATATTCCACAATAGTTGTTTTGTAATTAAAATGTTCAATAAATGATTAACGTTTTTTTTTTTATCTCACCTTGGACACATGTAACAAGATTTGTCCTTGTGCGACGGGCAGCCTATACCACCACCAATACCATAAACATATTGATTACTTTTTGAACTGTGCTCCGCAAAATATATACCAGCTCCAAACATGCCGCCAATGTAGGCATGTCTCTCATCAAAACCTTTCTGCACAATGGCATTAATAAAGGGACTGCCATGAAATAACATACGTTCATTGGCCTGCATGGTATTCTCCTCAGAGACTTCTTGACGGCGATGTGCGTAACGTTCCCAAAGTTTTCGATTTTGTACCTTTTGAACCTAGAAAATGTTTATGATTTTAAGTTGACTATTTGAATATTTATAAATTAGCATTTCAATCAATGTTGTGCTTCTAATTACAGCCTGTTCGCCGTTATCGAATGAATCGCCCTTATTGTGTTTGGCATTTTTATGGCGAAAGACGGACGTTTTTGAAAACTGGTACCGTAATTGGCGAAAAACGCCAGTGAACGTGACAAATTTCAAATCTATTACAAAAACGCCATTAAAATGCTATCGTGTTTGGCGTATTTGTCTTTCAAAAGGGAGCAAATTTGTCGTCAACGTATTTGCTCACGACAGATAACTAAAATCTGATCAAATTAAAAAAAAATATCAAAAATAAAAATATGAATTCCCCATTTCTTACATTTACATTGCTGTCATTTAAAATGAGTATTTATTTATTTATATATGTATATTTAAAAAAATAAATAGTAAATCGGCGGGACACGCCGTTTGCGAAAATTTAAATTATATTGGTTCACCATCCCGTTCCGTGGAGGGTTGTAGGCCTGGACTGATTTTAAACATATGTGAACAAACATTTATAATACAATATTTTCTAACATATTTTTTGTTAGAAAACAAAAATATTTTCTGCTGCTGTCTCAGCTGCTTTTTATAAAATTAGTTTACTGCCAGTTCGCCGATGTCGAAAGGATAAGTTCATTCGCAACTCTAGGTGAAAGAAAATTGATTTGGGTTTTTTCTAACATTATTCTATGCGAGCAATGTGTCAAAATTCAATTAAAATATACTTATAAGTTCATGCGAACGAACAACATAGACGAACCCAAATTTATTCGAATGTGAGTGACTAGCTTTCTTTCGCATACATTTTCATTCGATATCGTCGAACAGGCTTTTAATGTTTTCTTTTCCACTTTATATTCAGAGGATGAGTAAAACGCAACACAACATTTTTACAAAATTTATTTGCACAAATTAAATGAACAATATCAAAAAAAATATATTACTATTTTTATTCTCTTTGTTATTTACAAACATTTGTTCGGCACTTCTTTGACAGGATGCTTCATAATCATTTAGTTTAACATAATCTTTTACATTAAAATTCATTTACAAAATTTTGCTTGTCGAAAATTTTAGACGGTACCATAAGAGTGTAAATACGACAGCTACTACGAGAGCTGTCGTTTTACGACTACGCCAATCACAATAAGGGTGATTATGTATACGAAAGAAAGCTAGTCACTCACATTCAAGGCAGCTTTATACAGGTAGTGGCAGAAGTACAATAAATACAACACCAACAAACATCAACATGTATTTTGTTGGTAGAATTAATGAATAGTTGTCAAAATGTTGACAACAATAGTTGTTTAAAGAAAATTAATTTCATAGCTAACGTTGCTAATTCTTATTTTTGCAGCTAAAGATCGTTTTGGAATTATATAACAAACTAAACAGTATTTATTTTCGATATTTCGATGACAATTTGTCATCGTCGTCAGGAAAATTAAAATGTTATGTTATAATTATTTTAATACAATTTTTTCTGTTTTATCTTATTTAATATATTTCTTTTTTCTTAATATAAATGCCAACTTGCCTCAATAATGTCATGTGACGCTGAGGCACCTTTCAATTGCAATATGTAATTTTGTAAATAAATCGATTATTAAATAAAAAAAATTAATTTTTCCTGATGATGATAACAAATTGTTATCGAAATATCGAAACTAAATACTGTTGAATTTTTTATATACATCTAAAACGATTTTTAGCTGCAATATTTTAATGACTTAATGCGAAAAATTTTGATATTAGACGAATAATAATAAGCTTAATTAGGTTAAGTTAGGTTTTACAGGCCGCCAGTTTCATGAAACCAGCCCACTTGGGTCCTTTTGGTCCCGTTGTGTTGCCTGAGTAAGCTTAATCAATAATATTTGCTACAGCATTTTGATTTCGATGCAAATTAAATGTATTAAAAATGCTTTTATGGAAATAATTTAAACTTACCCTGATTATATTATAACGTGTAAAATAACCCCCCGCTTGCCCATTATCACGATGCTCTCTTATTGTTGCCTGCATTTCTTCCTCCACTGCTAAGAATTCTTTATCATCTGGCAAAAGATCTACTAGCAGTGTACCAGGATTTACATTGTTTCCAATGCCTAAATATTTTCCAAAAAAAAAAACAAAAATATATGCACAAATATTTAAACAAAAAACTATATTTAATTAAAAGCCGCACTTACCTGTGGTCGCTCTCAATTGTGCTATTC
Organism: Thecocarcelia acutangulata; assembly: GCA_914767995.1. NCBI lineage: Eukaryota > Metazoa > Arthropoda > Insecta > Diptera > Tachinidae > Thecocarcelia > Thecocarcelia acutangulata. Next base: position 27,351,257 of record OU612094.1, on the reverse strand, counting down.
CTTTCAAAATCTTATGGCGAAAACCGTACGCTGATACGCCTACTTGTTTAAGGTCTTCGTGACCCATCTCTGCCAAAATTTCCAAAGTGATTTGTTCTCTTTCAAAGAGATCTACTAAATGTTCTAATTGCAAACTCGCCAAAAAACTAGAAATATTGGTAATAGATTCGGGATCTGTTACATCTTCACCCAAATCGGTAGAATTGGCTTCGGCGCCCTGAGCCGGGCTGATACGTGTTGATAGTGGTAGTGGTACAGGAACACTTAATGTCATCGAGGCGCCCGAAGGCAGTGTTACAGTCTCTGTACTGGGCGATAAAACAGTACAGGCTGCTACATTTGGATTGGCATTGGTTGTTAGATTGTTTGAGGAAGCTGTGGTAACAGGCGCCAAGGGTGTAGAATTATTACTGAGTAATGATTGCTGGGAAGCACTTAAGGCCGAACTACTTAAGGAAGTAGCCATTGCATCTTGCAAAAGGCATTTGACATCATCCGCTGTAGCCAATTCGATTGGCGTTTGACCCTCTTGATTTTTCATATAAGGATCAGCTCCATGAGCTAATAGAAGGGAACATAATTGGGTGCGTCCCTTCTGGGCTGCTTCGTGCAATGGAGTAAAACCCCATTTATCGGTAGCATTTACAACAGTCTTATGTTTAATAAGTAGAGCAGCGATTTCCAAATGGCCATATGAAGATGCATTGTGTAGAGGTATCAAACCGCCCTTGTCTTGGGCATTAACATCAGCACCATTTTCCAACAAATACTCAGCTACTTCGTAATTATTGTAACCCGCTGCCAAATGCAAAGGTGTTGAATTACGTCCCTGAGCATCACGACAATTTATAGTTTCTGGTGTAACCAAACGCTGCACTCTGGCCAAGTTGCCCTTTTTGGCAGCATCTAATAAGGCAGAATTGCCTCTTAATAATTCGGCTACATCATGATCAGACTCCTTAACCAAATCAGCTGGGGTGGCACCATCACGATTCTTTTTTGTTGGATCGGCTCCGTGCTTCAACAACAGCTTGACAATGTCGTATTTTCCTTTGGCTGCAGCCTCATGCAATGGCGTAAATTTCCACAAATCCGATACATTAACATTAGCTCCAGCCTTAATCAATAATTTGGTTACCTCAAAATGACCATAAGAACAGGCATTATGCAGAGGCACCAATCCACCCTTATCGGCTGCATGTACCTCGGCTCCATGTTCTAAAAGAAATTCTACCACCTGAACTCTATTAAAACCGGCAGCAAAATGTAAAGGTGTAGAATGTCTGCCATCCAGGTCACGACAATTGACAGAATGCGGATTGGCCAATATAATGCGACGTACCGTGTCCAAATCGCCTGCCTTGGCAGCCTCTAGCAAGTGTGTTTCTGTATCTGGAGGATCCTTAAGTATTTTCAATACATTATCGGAGGCTAGTTGAGCGGCTGTATAGCCCTCTAACGAAATAATGGTGGTATCAATATTGTATGACAGCAAAATCCTTACAGCCTGTTCATCTCTGGCACATTTGTGCAGAGAAGTCTGACCCAAACCATCTAAGGCATTGACTTTGGCGCCATTCTTTAACAGAGTATCCATTATATCGTAATGTAAATGCTCGGAAGCCAAGTGAAGAGGTGTAAGAAAGGCTTTGTTTTTCTCATTCAACAATGAACCCTTGCGTATCAGTAATTCAGCAATCTGAAGTGAATAGTTAAATGTAGTAAAAGTAGCTATTAAAGTTTAATATTTTTCATAAAACAAACCTGTTTGCGTTTTGGATCTATGGAAATGGCCGATGAGTGAAGGGGCGCATCTCCTGAATATGGATGTATAAAATTGACGGTTTCCGAAGAAAGAAACTTTTTCAAACGTGGTATATTGCCAGTTTTACATGCATCCAATACACAATGTCCTTTATATTCATCTTTAAAAGAAACAAATATAAGACGTTACTCATAACTTTAATGTGGAGGCATAGAACTCTTTGCAATATTGAATAATATATGTACCCAACAAGAATAGTGGCGGTCAAATGACCGGTCGTTTGACCAAAACATCGGTCATAAGTTTCTATCAAGTTCTTAAAGGTAATATGAAAAAGTGAAAGAAATTTTTGTGTACATGTGATGATTCTTCTAACACATTCTTAAAAATATTATATAAATATTATATTATGTAGAATGTATAATATTTTTGTGCATATATTTGTATGTATTAGTTTCGGTTATATGTACATGTAAGCAATTTCAGTAAATTTAGTAGTTCTAAAACTGGATGGTGCAAATAGGAAGCATTCATTCATTCGACGTCATCGCTAGTCAAATCGTCAACCATGGCTTCTTTTCACAACAGCTTTACCCTAAGCGAGTGACAAAAACATTCTTAGAGACATGAACTATACTTCGGCAGAACTGTCCAACTCTTGTTCATAACGATTAATGCTTTAAAATACAACCATTAACGCATTATATCGCGTGGTTAAATTTTAAGGGCCGATGTTGAATTCAAACCACACCTAAACGTCAACTTTTTTCTGCATATCATTTGACATATCTCAATGTCAGACTAATTAAATTTGACCCATGAAAAGATACACAGCCGAGCAACGCGTTAAAGCTATTCATTCTTATTAAGAAAATGGGATTTCAAATCAAAATGCATATCGTGCACTTTGTTATTTTTTAGGTCGATTTAATCGTCCAAATGTGTGTACAATCCGAAAAATCGTGCAAATATTTGAGCAAACCGGGTCTGTAGGAGATGTGAAAACACCAGTGCATGGCCATACAGTTCGTTCTGCAAAAAATATTACTGCTGTTCGCGATAGTGTGGCTGAAGAGCCGTCCACTTCAACTCGTTGTAGTTGATGAACATTATGCATAAAGACTTGCATTTACAGGCTTTTCACGCAATTGACTCAAGAACTAAAGCCTCTTGCCCTTCCCAAGCGTCTTCAATAGTCAGAATGGTGGCAAAAGTAGACGATCAATTTTCGAAGAAAATCATCTTCAGTGATTAGACACAATTTCCCCTCAATGGATTCGTCAATAAGCAGAATTGCCGCATTTGGGCGAATGATAATCCAAGAGTCGAAAAACCAATGCACCCGTAAAGAGTGACTGTTTAGTGCAGTTTATGGTCTGGTGGCATTATCGGGTCGTATCGGTCAGGCAGTTACTAATGTTCGCTATCGTGAGATGATAACGAACTTTTTATGGCCTTAATCGCAAAATATGGACATGGCCGATATGTAGTTTCAACAGGATGGTGCCACTTGCTACACAGCTAACGAAACAATGGTTCTTTTGCGCGACAAATCCAATGGCTGTGTTATCTCACGTAGTGGCGATGTCAATTGGCCGCCAAGATTATGTGATTTGATATCGTTGGACTTCTTTCTCCGGGGTTATTTCTTTTTTAATTTTGTATTTTTTACTTGGTCCAGTACTCGAGGATAACCCCTACATATGCAATGCATTGTACCCGAACTATTAAAATAGGTTGTGAGGAGGGGGAAAGAGGGAGTAGTTTTTGTGAAAACTTGACTAGAATTTTCCAACGTAATGACAGGAAGCACGTCTGCAGCCTACTTATTCCACAGGCGAAGTGTACGGCTGAAAAACGAATTCTCTCTGTAATGCGTAATACGATTCCTCGGTCAATCGACCACAAGTGGATGAGCTCTGGATGATGAACGAGTGCTACGTAGTGTGTGCAAGTTTCGGGAACAAAATCCCTAAGTCGTCAGAGCAAAATCCATTGTAGTAACGATAGAACGGAGTAACGCACCCTAAACTGTGTCGATGCTCCAGTGAGTCAATAGAGTCGGATACCCTACTGTCACTGATAAGGTTCTCTGCTCTCTCCTGTATACAATTGAGAAAACCCAAAATAGACTTTGAAGTGCCAGCCCAAACATATAAGTACTATTCTATTTGCGGTCGGATATAGGTGATATAAATAGTAAGGAGATCGGATGGAGTGAAGTACTTCAAAACCCCAGGCACTTGAATGCTTCTTTAGAGACATGAAAAATGTGTTCAGTCCAGCGAACAACACGCTGTATCATTCCAAGAACTTTAAGAGCATCCGATTCCTCGATATTTTTGCCATCCATGAGTACAGATGAAGTAGCATTTGAAAGAGAAGGTGTATGTCGATAAGCCAGGAACAATTCAACAATCCATGAGCACAGATGAAGTAGCATTTGAAAGAAAAGGTGTACGTCGATAAGCCAGGAACAATTCAAGAGATAAAGATAAAGATAATTCGGCACATTAACGGCATAGAACCTTAATTATGCCTCAGCCTCATCGGAAGCTTGGACCATCAGATGGAGGTGTGCCGCCGAGGTCACGGCAGCTATTTGGCCGATATCTTGTTCCATACATAATTAGACCATACCAATATTATCATAAAAGGGAATGACAATAATACCTAAATAATTTCTGTTTTATTTAAAATCAACATCGGTCTTTAAACTTTAACCACCCTTTATTATATGAATTCTATTGTTGAAAATACGTAGCCTCTTATGAATTTCCTTTGAACCATTCAAGGTGGCCGTAAGTCAGTTAACAACATTCCACATATATATCTTTGGTATAAAACTTGTCGTAGATAACTTTATTTATGTTAATTTTATTAATTTAAAGCAAAAACATTGTTTATTTTTTATTTTTATCTAAATATGTTTTGATCTTTGCTTGTTAAATGTACATAATTTTTGCTGCTTGAGATCTTGTTTTTTGTTTTTTATAAAAAATTTAACCATTTTTTAGCTTTTATTTTTCAATATTTCGCCAACAATTTGTTAGCAACTTCAGGAAAAATTAAAATTGTTAATTTTTTTTTATAAAAAAACAAAAAACAAGATCTCAAGCTGCAAAAATTATATATGTTTATTTTTTTAATTATTCTAATACTTACAATGTATTCTTTCTCTTAGTTCCCTTGTTGGAGCCGAGTCAATAGCCGATTTATTATGGCAGTTAAGCAGAGTTGGATTTGCGCCTTTACTTAAAAGAAGACTGCATACTTCTACACGGCTTTTGGAGGCCGCTTCATGTAAAGGAGTAAACGCCCACAAATCATTAGCGTTTACATCCGCTCCAGCCTTTATTAACAGCTTCGTAACTTCAAAGTGACCATATGAACAAGCATTATGAAGCGGCACCAGGCCACCTTTATCTTTAGCGTGCACATCAGCGCCATGTGCCAATAATATTTCGACAATTGCGATACGATTGTAACCAGCCGCCAAATGAAGTGGCGTTGACCTGCGACCATCACTTGCATGGCAATTGACATTTAAAGGCGTTAGCAGAGCTAAGAGTCGATCTTTTGCACCCGAACGTGCCGCTTCTAACAATTCATCTTTGCGGTATTCTCCCGTTAAGACAGGTCGCGTATTTTCATCAGCCAATTCCAGTGGTGTTTTATTTTCCGAATTTCTTATATTTGGATTGGCACCATGTTGTAAGAGCGCTATGCAAACATCAACTTTACCTTTGCTAGCCGCCTCATGCAATGGAGTATAATTCCAATTGTCTGTGGTATTTGGACAAGCGCCAGCCTTCAACAAGAGCCGCACAACTTCAGCATGACCAAATGAGCAGGCATTGTGCAATGGATGGAGACCACCCTCGTCGCATGCTTGTATGGAAGCACCATTGTTCAAGAGAAATTCAACAACCTCTCGTCGACCATAACCTAAAAATGGAATGCAAAATATTATGAAAATTAATAATTGTTTTAGAAAAAAAGGCAAATAAGTTTTACTTTTAAACAGTAACAAGGTTGCATAAGTATTTACGATAGCAAATCTTAAAAGTATATATGTACATATGTGTATTTATTGTTTGTGCATAATTTTTATGTAGATACACGTTCTTAAATTATGAACAAATTAATAACAAACAAAAGTTTGCAATACACGTACATACGATATGTACGAGTATGTATTGCACTTTTAATTTACTTGTAAAAGGCCTGTCATAATAAAGAAGTGAGTAAATAATTTGGAATTAAGAAATCAAGTATTTATTGGGAAACAGATATTTTAAACAGCTTTTCACAAAATGGGATTCCTTAGCAATAGAAGGATTTACACTCCTTGCCACTTGAATAAGGAATCACATTTTTTTAAATTTAATTAGATATAACTCCTAAACTAAAGCTCAAAAAAAAAAATACTTTTTTACGCAACTAAATTTCAAGATATTGGGACTTTGGTTTTCGGAGGAAATACAATATATGAGTATACAAATTTTGTTATACTAAAATTATGGATTTATTTAACGACATGTATTACATTCTGATTTTAAAATCGCAGGGTCAGAATCCGTTGTGTACAGTTGTGTACAATTAATGGAGCCACAATGCACACTACGAGGGACACGACAATGGCTTTGTTAGTCAACATCTTGGGTAACTGCTCCCTTTGGGATTATTTAAAAAAAAAAAACGTATGCACAATGTGGTCAATAAGCAACAAAATAATTTAAAGTGCTCGGTGTATGAGTTTTTTGAGCGGCCTTACTAAATATACATCATGTTCACAAGATACCGGGTTCGAGTTTTAGTGGGTGCTGATGAGTAGTGTAGCGGCTACGAAATAGCTAATTGTCTCCTTTCAAGAGTTATTGATCACGGCAATTATTGTTATAATTAAAATATAAACAAAGTCCTTACTGGTTAAAGCCGAATTAAAACTTTAACCAGATTTTTTTTTTTTTATAATTCAATTATTTATTGTATCCTCTAAAAGAACTAACAATAAGTATGCAAATCTTAAAAATAAATATTCATTAATTAATATAGAAAAAAAAAATTAATTAATATTGAAAAATTTTATTTACTTAGGTTCAACCAATGCTAGACGAAAAGTTGTTTTTTGCGTGTATTTCGTTGGTAAATCACCTATCCAACGCTCTGATGGTTGCAACGCGTGTCCATCCTTCTCAATCGAGTGTGGCCACCAAAGTTAAGGATGCTACGTGCGAGAGGTTTCGGGTGAGACTCCAGTCTGTTAATGTACCTTATCGCGTGTTTTGAAAATTCATCTTTCACTAAGGGTACACCTAGATCTTTGTGAATTCGAGTTTTTAACATACCTCCATGGAGCTGCAGTAATTATACGGAGAATTTTATTCTGGCGCTTTTGAATTTTCTCAATGTTAGATGCAGAGGCGGTACCCCACAATTGAATTCCATAGCTCCATATTGGCTTTAGGATTGCGTTATACAACAAAAGTTTGCAATCTAACTTCAATATAGAATTTCTGCCGATGAGCCAATTTAGTTGCACCGCTTTTAATTTCATCTGGGTGACTTTAGTGTCAATGTGAGACTTCCACGTGAACCTACGGTCGAGGCGAATACCAAGGTATTTGACTTCACTGTGCTGCGGAACAATGTAGTTGTTGATTTTAATAGCCGGCTAACCAGAAAATAACATGATTTAATATTGGGAACAAAATTTTTTAGAGAATATCTCAATCTTTTTTATTATGATAGAAGCATCTATGAAACTTATGTGTGAAACATATATCGGCCAGGTGCTCGTGGCATACCTTTATCCGATGTACCATGCATTCAATCACTCTGAGACACAAATGAGGTTTTATGTCGTTAATGTGCCGAATAATCTCAACCTTTATCTCTTGAATTGTTCTTGCCCTATTGATGTACGAGTACACTTTTCTATTAAATATCGACAAAGAAAAAAAGTCCTATGCTGTCAAATCACATAATCGTGGCCAACAATTAACAGTTCCAAGACGTGAGAGAGATAACGATGCCGTTTAATTTATTGCGCAAAAGCAAGTGCCACCATCGTCCAGGTCCATATTACCAACCTCTAGCTGCAAGAAGCCGGTCATCATCTTGCGATAGCGAACACCATTTACGGTAACTGCTAGCACGACCTGATTTTCTAAGATAATCGTATACGGCCCAGTGACGCCGTCAGCCCATAAAACGCACCAAACAGTTACTCCTTGTGCGTGCGTCGTCTTTCCAAGGAAACTTGCTGCATTTGGACAGCAATTCTGCTTGCTAATTAGTCCACGAATGTGAAAGTGTAAAATTTAAATCTTTATTCGATGTTCAATTGTTGGGCACGGCGAGAAGTCGAAGTTGACGCCTTTTCTGCCACACTATCGCTAACAACAGCAATTTTTTGCGGAGAAAAAAAATCGGCAAGTGTTTTCGCATTTCTTATAGACCCGGTTTATTGAATTTTGCGCACAATTCTTCTGATTTTGAACACATTTATCGAATAAGCTGACCAAAAAAAAAAAAAATTCGTAAAAGGGTGCAACAATCTTAACGCGCTGCTAACTAACTAGGCGATTTTAATGAAATTGAAAACATTGTATGAGATCTGGATTATGATCTTCTTTTTTCTCAAAAGTTCTCCGAAACCGATAGCAATTAAAAAGTGGTCATGTTACTCGTAGATCCTTACCTGCAATTAAAAAATAGTTGTGAGTGCGCAATAACTTGATTAAATATTTTTTTAGCGCTCTTTTGCTTCAAGTTTACTTGACGATTTGTGCAGTTATTGAAAACTATTTAATCCCCTGATGGTTATAGAAAACATAACATATTACCAAGGTTGTCTAATTTAACATCTGTCATTCAAACATTTTCTCTTCACAATTCTTGGCTAATATTTTTTATGGAAAATTTCGTACATATTTTCTGAATTAAAGTGGGTTATAACTAGATGTTGTTGTCATCTATCATGGTTTTGTGGTTGTTGTCTCATATAACAATGATGTTTTTTTTTAGTTTGTTTATTTACTCAGAAAATAAATTAGATGCTAGTTGGTTACAATATCGTTTTTGAATTTGAGCTCTTTCTGCACTTTTGCAAAAGATGTAGTAGAAATAACGTGACACTTTGTGTTCATAGAATTCAAATCTGTTTCTCATAAAATCATCCAAAAGATTGGCAAACGAAGAGAAACAATGAAAAAAAAAAAATACTCAGATTGAATCGGTTTTGCCGAAAGTTGGGAAATATGAATTTTATTTATTTAAATAAACTCATAATACAATAGTTTAAATATATAGATGTAGATAAATTCTGGGCTACGTGATGGTTTGCGCACAGGGTGATCTATTAAGATCTTTTTCATTCATTTTCTTTTTCTAACTACGCATAAGAAGTATCATACTGTCATCATATTTTTATTCAGTGTATTTTGAATCATGGAAAGATTTAAACCTAAAATACAGAAAATAAAAATTTCCGATATAGGTGCACATATACCCGAGATATAGATAGCTTAAACCGATTTATTCATGAAAATGTCGGGTAAGCGAACTTAAACATTTTTATACTTAACAGAAGTTCTGATAATAGAGGTTACCAAATATATAAACGAGATATAGCCTAAACCGATTTTCCATGATAGATTTCCTTTTTGGAATGGTGATCAAGGCAAAAATACTTTTTCCGATGTCGGTCCATATATATCCGAGCATATTTAGTTTCAATTTGTAATATATTCATGAAAATGTCGGGTAAGCGAACTTAAACATTTTTATACTTAACAGAAGTTCTGATAATAGAGGTTACCAAATATATAAACGAGATATAACCTAAACCGAAAATTTCCATGATAGATTTCCTTTTTGGAGTAGTGATCAAGGCAAAAATACTTTTTCCGATGTCGGTCCATATATATCCGAGCATATTTAGTTCAAATTTGTAATATATACTATATATATACGTAACTATCGTGAAGGGTATTTCGGATTCGGCAAAGCCGAATATACTACACTCTTACTTCTTTTTATTTGGTTTCACGTCAGAACAGTCTACTGAAAATATCAGTCTTCGCAAATTTTAAGTAGACTTTAGCTCGTATTTATTTGCAAAAAGTTTATGACATGAGAAAGTCAGAATTGTAGTTTCCTAAATTCTAGATGTTCAGTAACAGCGCCACTATTCAAAAGGAGTTTTTACTTGGAGGTTATTAATATTAAATGAAAGCTACTCATTTTGAATTTGCTAGAAAAAACAAACAGCACTGGTGGCTAATAGTGTATTAAATATTGCAATACTAATAATAGTTCAACGTTTGTTACAAATGTCAAGAAAATATAAGTAAATTACGTTGTATGCTTTACTTAGCGCATTTTTGCTGCTTTGTTTCTATTTATTACTATTATCTTTTAGTTTGTTTTGGAAACAGTTTAAACTTAAAGAACACAATTTTTCAACATCATTCATTTCATATATATTACCAATCTTAAAGAAAATGAACAGCGAACTCTCATGTACACATTTGTATTTTGTTTAATAACACATACACTGTCCGCCACTTGAATAAGGAACATATATTTTTTAATTTTAAACTAAAGCTCAGAAAAAAATAATTTTTTGCGCAATCAAATTTCAAGGTGTAAGGGGGCTTAATTTTCTGAAGAAATAAAAAATATATTTACGATATTTTTTTATACTGAAATTAGGCATTTATTTAAGTGAGATATATTTCTGTGGTACTTTTTCCTGTGTCACTTGAATAAGGAATTCTTTTAATATTAATCCCGAAGGCTATGATTTGAATTTTTTTCAATATAAACGACTAAAGAATTTTTAATTTTATAGCTTTTATTCAAAATGGAACGTGGTAAGGCTTTTAATAACTCTGAAAAAGAAAAAATTTTGATTTTGAAATCTCAGGGTCGGATCAGATGCCTGTTCAAATAGCCAAAAACATTAATAGAGGAAAGACAGTTGAGTACAATTACTTAAATAACGTGGAAATATATGGAAAAAAACATGAAAGGACGGAAGAAAATGCCACAACTCCAAAAGAAAGACGAAAAATTTTGAGAATTGCATCAAATTCTGCTATATCGGTATCCAGTGTTGCTAAGCGTAGGGATTTTTCCCTTTTTGTACAGATTTATTTGTTTATTTCCACATGTAGGGGAAAAAGGACAGATTTTGCATGCTTAGGCTTATTGTAGGGAATTTTTTAATTATCACAAATGGCTAACATTATTATTTATTATTATACTATTATCATTTTTCCGAATAAAACTAACATTATTATTAATTATTATAATATGGTTAATATTATTATTTATTATTATACTATTATAATTTTTCAGACTATGTGGAAGAATTGTACAATAATTTACATTTTATTAAGAAGTTCTAACTGTTTGAATTTACAATAAACATAAAAATCGGATTGAAATAATTTTTTTGCGGGAAATTCAAATGAAAACATACGTAGGGATATATTTTTTGATTGTAGGAAAAAATATAGATTTTTATGTGCTATGGTAGGGATTTCACAAAAAATCTCGGTATCAAAGATACGTGATAAAAGTGGGCTGAGTGCTAGTCTAACAACAGTACACCGCAATTTAGTCATGCCCATACAGGATTTGCCGAGAACTGAAAAACACACCACTTTGTGAAAAACGCAAATCACAACGTCTACATTTTGCCAAAAATACAATGACATGGTCGACAAATGTTGTAAAGCTGTATTTTCCGATGAAAAAAAAATTAATGTTGATAACTATTACTTCCATGACCTAAATAAGGAGAATTTATTTTTAAGCCGCAGACACAGTCGAGAGGACGGAATAATGGTATGGGATGCCATTTCGTATTTTGGTACCACAGAATTTAGGTTTGTATCCAACAAAGTGACTGCAACGACTTACAAAAACATTCTGGAGGAAGCATTTTCAAAATTTAATGATTTCTGTGGGCCCATATCTTGGGCGTACCAACACGACAGCGCTCCGATTCATACCGCCAGAGCAGTAAAATTATTGGTTAATCAATAAAGTGTTCAATTTTCGGATTGATACCATATTGGCCAGACCTGAATCCAGTGGAAAATGTATGGGGTTGCCTTGCAAGAAAAGTTTCTGAAGGAGGAAAACGACTTAAACGATATACTCTTTCCAGAATGCAATAACGGAAGCATGGTGTACAATTTCGCTAAATTACTTAGAATCATTATGTAAGACGATGCCAAGACGCATTTTGAGGTTATTTCTAAAAGTGGTGGCAGTACTTATTACTAATTGGATGCTAAAAGATAATAACTTTCATTTTTATAAACTATAATTTCAAAATAAATAACAGTTTGCTTAGTTTTAAAATATTTCTTATTGAAGGAAAAGTAGCATAGAAATACATGTCTGTAAATAAATTGATAATTTTAGTATAACAAAATATGTATATTTTTTATTTCTAAAGGAAACTGAAGCCAACACCTTGACATTTGGTTGTGAAAAAAATATTCACCCCTATCATGAATAAGATGGTAAATATTTGTTCCCATAAAATTTTCAATTCCCTGGAAGGGGAAATTGCTATCGTGAAATTCATGGGAACTCTTTTAGTGCTATCAATACGTAGTGACTGTAAAATATGATTAATAAAAATATCAAACTGTTAGTGCAGCGAAGAAAAAGTGTGAAAATTAGTTTAATTGAAATTAAAAGAAAATATTTAGAATTGGAGCATTAATTGAGCTACAGTAGGAAGAATATCGACTACACTGAATTGCTCGTAGACATTTACGAAATGAATCTATTTCGTTGAAGTTACTTATTCTTATTGTACATAAATTTTTTTGTTTTAGATTTATTCAACATTATAGGGTAAATAAAACCGCATTTATGTACTTCTATTCCAGTGTTGGACAATAATATTCCAACAACAAAAAACATGATGTGGAATAACACCAACAATAACATTGTATGCCTGACTGCGGTTCTTTACAGAAGTTGTAGCCAGAGGATAAGATTTGTTAATGCCACACATCCAGGAGCCTGTACTATTTTTAACTTCCGTAAAAGAATTCCAAAATTTAGCCAACACTATTGAGCACAATTTTGCACCTTATTAACAAAGCTAGTCCTAAAAAATAGCTGAATATAAAATTTTACATTTTAATTAAAAGAAATAATTACATGATGAATACAGTTCGCCAGCAAAAATGATGTGAACAAAACAAAGGGAAAAACAAAAATAGTACGAGGGAAATAAATGTTTACGATTAGGTGAATTTTGGCCGAGTCTGATTTTTCACTGTTATTATTCCAAACTGAATTACACATAGAAAATGTGAATTCATTGCTAGGGGAAAAGTATTAGCGATTGCAATTTTGGGAAATGGGAAATTTTTTTCGTGGGAATGACTGTTTACGATAGGGGTGATATTTTTCTTAACTTTAATTTAGGAGATATACTTAATTAAAGTTGAAAAAAAAACTGATTCCCTATTCAAGTGACATGCAGTGTACGAGTAAAGACATATTAGTGATATTGGAATTTTTACAAAAAAGTAATAATGTTTCAATTACTACGTGCTTATTGTACTGAAAAATAAAATGATGAGCAAATATTTTCCTACCATTGTGTAATTGACCTAGAGTGTTGTTACTACCCGGGTTTGTTTAACTTAAAATGCATTAACCTTTCAAAGTGTGAATCAGTTGTAATACTTTTGTTTATACTATGTGAGTTAAAATGATAAAGAAGTAAAACACTTTGAGTTACAAATAAACATATGTATGTATATTTTTTATAGTTTTGCTTATTTTTTTTACTTAATTTTAAACAAAAAAGTAAACGTTAGTAATTAGATATGATTCAAATGCTACGAATATAAAATAAAAAATACTTGTTTCAATAATTAAAATGTTGAAATTAAAAAATTTTCTGAATTCTGCAGCATTGCTTATTTCTATATTTATCAGACCATAAATTTTAAAACTATATAGACATTTTGATAAAATGGAAACCCCCCCCATTGTGGTTATTCAGCCTCATTCATGTGATGTCAAGTGCATAAGTCACAAATAATTCACAAACATACAATAATCGTACTAAATTAATATGACATATCCAATGAAGCATAATTTTCAGTATATTTTTTATAATTTTGTTCTATTAACATTATATGTTAATTTAACATCACTTCACGTTAAAAGTCAATATTTTTTATATGAACAATAGTGTTTCCTAGTATAGGGTTTATTTTCGAGTTATGCAAGTTTAAATCATAATAAAATATACAAATACTCGTATATGTTTAATATCGATGAATCAAGCTTTATTGGATGGAAAGTTTTATGACATGAATGTTAAAACATGTTTTCGATCATGTGGAAACCGTGGTCACGGCCATTTTCACCGTTCGCTATTGACAGTAACATTCTGACTAAGGAACAATGCCTCAGTCAGCCTGCAAAGCGTATCAACCAATAAATTTCTGTGGAATAATGGCGTTAAAAGCTTATGGGTTATCCTTAATCAAAATGGAACAAATTTGCTTATTTGCGTACGTATGCATATAATCACTAATGTTGTTCATAGGAGATCGAAATTTTGATCTAATTGAATACTGTGATAACGTTTGTTTTGGTCTTTCTCTGCTGTTTTTGATAGGTTCAAGAGTCCGCAATACTACACCTTCTTGCTCTTGCTCATGACCTTACAGTACAATGAACTGCATATATAGCGGTCATCCCTTAAGTACGGGTCCAAGATAAAAAAAAGGAAAAATTTTAATGGTAATTCGATATCAATTGATGAAGAGAACCATTATATAGATAAAAAAAAAATTCAACGATTTGCAAGTGGTGCTCTGGTGTAAGTCTACGAGTATGTATAATGAAATGTCCAGCCAAACTAAACAACAATTAGTAATCTCAAGGATGTATAAAATCATCCAAAATAAATCAGTGTTGCCAGCTCAAAGATGTGAGTCGCTAAAAATAAATATATATAATAAGTATGTACTATTATTGGTAAAACGATGGTTAAACTAATCAAAACGTACTGTTTTTAAAAAATGTAATAAATATCAAAATTGTTCCATTTGATGCTTCACTGCTTGAAGAAACTTTCCGGCCGAAAAATTAATTTTTGAGCAACTCCAATTTTCAAAATTTTTTTATCAGCCGTAAAGCACTTCTGGGCTTCAAACGTCACACAATTATTAAACATGGCGATTAAAAGGAAAAAAAAAAATTTCCGATATCGGTCCTTATATACCCGAGATATAGTCTAAGCCGGGTTTTTAATGAAAATGTCGCATAAGCGAACTTAAACAACTTTTTTTTTGTTTAAAAGCAGTTCTGGCTATAAAATAAGGTTACTTAAAGTTGGAAAATAAAAATTTTCGATATCGGTCGATATATACCCGAGATATAGACTGAACGGGTTTTTGCATGAAAAAATTTTTTTTTGGTTAAAAGCAGTTCTGGTTATAAAATACGATTGCTTAAATACAGCAAATGAAAAATTCCGATATCGGTCCATGTATACCTGAGTCTAATCCGATGTTTTCATAAAAATGTCGCGTAAGCGAATTTAAACAACTTTTTTGTTTTGCTTAATTAAAAGCTATTCTGGTAATTAATATAAGAAGGTTATTTAAATTTGGAAAATGAAAATTTCCGATATCGGTCGATATATACCCGAGATATAGACTGAACCGATTTTTACATGAAAAATTATTTTTTTGGTTAAAAGCTGTTCTGGTTATAAAAGACGGTTGCTACAACACAGAAAATTAAAAATTCCATGAAAATGTCGCGTAAGCGAACTTAAACAACTTTTTTTTTGCCTAAAAGCTGTTCTGGTATTATAAGAAGGTTACTAAAATACAGAAAATTAAAATTTCCGATATGGGTCCATATATACCCGAGATACAATCTAACCGATTTTTTCATGAAAAAAAAAAATGTTTTTTGTTAAAATCAGTTCTGGTAATAAAAGAAGGTTACATAAATGTAGAAAATGAAAATTTCAGACATCGGCCCATATATAGCCGAGACATATCCTAAACCGATTTTTTCATGAAAATGTCGCGTAAGCTTAAAATCAGTTGTAGTAATAAAAAGAGGCTACTAAAATATAAAAATTGAAAATTTCCGATATCGATCCATATATATTTAGTTCAAATTTTAAATATATACCATATATTTACCTGACTATCGTGAAGGTTATTTTAGATTCGGCCCAGCCGAATATACTACACTCTTACTTGTTCTTATTGATATTTTCATCTATGATTCGTCCTTACAAAGTAGGTTTCACAGAGAGGTTTCTATGCAGATGTCGATAATGTAAAATTATTCATTTAATATACGCGACATCCGCATAGCTAAGGAGAGATTTGTAGACATTATTATTGGAGAATCGCCGTGTATAAGAAAGATGAAAGTAATGGAAATTGTCTGTTATGAGTCGACAGAGAGCTCAACTCTGCTGGACTTTGTCTGCTACAATTCTTCGTCAGTGATTGAAGGAAAACTATAACGCACTATCAAATATTTGTTTGAATCCTGTTTCTCACAGCATAAAAAAGAATATTGAAATATAGCAACATTCTATATTATGAGTCTCCTCAGAGTATACAATCAAAACAATTCGGATCATCTATGAAGTTTTGGACAATTGCTTAAAAAAGTTCATACTTGATCCAAAGGAAAACTCAGCATCTCTCATTTATGATTTAACGCAGTCAGTATTTTTTTACGATGAATAGAAATAATAATATTTCTGTATTAATTAAAAGCTAAAAAACTTAAAACACACATCCATTTTGAAATAAAATCAATTCAAGTCCATCAAAAGGAATTCGCTTGCTGGTGCTCGTAAAAATCAGCAAATATAAACTTTTGAAAATCATTGATTTTTTTCGTTTTTTGCTTAAACAATAAACTTTTAAAACAAGTACACATAACTATTAGAAATAACCAAATAGAAGAAAAACAGAAAGGGTTGTTTGCTTTTGTGTAATACCACACGTTTTCAGCAATAATCAAGGTTTTACAAAAATTAATAAATTTTTCTAGTACATATTTCAAATTATGGAAAAATCTACAAAGAAAACTACTCAAGACGAGAGCAAGACAATGGCGTCCAAATGTCTGTGAAAGCAAATGTAAGAAAAACAATTTTTAGACAGAAAACTGAATGCGTAAAATATTTCTGATCCTTTAATATAAAAAAATACAATCATAATTTAAGTTATGGTAAAATATACTTTAAAAAATTACAATTATATAAAAAATTTTAAATATTTCTAACAAAAAGTGAAATTGATATGTGTTGGAACTCCAGGAATGTTAAAAAAAGGAATAAAAATGTTTTACACAAAACTGTTTCTTATAAAGCTCAATAAAATAAAAAATTAATTAATAGGCCATTTACACCTAAGCCAAATTTACTAGCTTCGGGTTTTGACGAGATTTCCGATACAAAATGAAATCTAGATTCCGACTAGATTTTAACGAAATCTGGTAGATTTTTGTAAGTACTCTATCACACAACTGTGATGTTGTTCAAAATAATACTTTAAAATACTACGCTGCAATAAAAAACCCTATATATTTACATGATGAATTCATTGTGATATAGTTATTGCTGTCAAACCCTTTGCAAAACAAGATTTTATGAAAATGAAATCTAATTAGATGTCAAAAAATGGAAGTGTAAACGGTTATGATTTTGTTGAAGATTTTCATTCAAATCTACTCGATGTAAATACCCTATAAGAGTCAGTTAAACTATTGAATTTTTCGATCGTTCGCATTGGATTAAATCGGAGGTGGTCAGACACACATTCATATTTAGACGCTTGCATTAATAGCAGCAAAAAGCGAAGGTGTATTTTTGAACAGCTCTGCTGTGAGACCTCACTTTAGTAAAGCCTAAAGAGCAATTAATTTGATTATCTATGTTGGAAACTAAGTATCAACCGAAAAATTGTCCTAAATTAAGCCCTAAGCAATAAGAAACATTTCGATCTTGATGGCTTTGTTAATTAGGGTTCGGAGAACCAACTGTTTGTTGTGGATTTTGGGCTGGAGACATAATTGCACCATACTTTACCAGCTTGACGCTGGTCAAGTAGTAACTGTGACTGGTGCACAATTCTTGCCTTTCAGCAAGTGAAACAATTCAATCATTACATGGGGCATCTCCTGATAGTGTATTCGCTCATTTCGGTGAGCAAAAGTGGCCCCCTAGATCGTGTGCTTTAACACCGCTAGATTTCTTTTTATGGTATCATCCCAGCTCTGTGTTAACTAGTCCACAATCACTCGTGCTTTAAAAGAGGTTATTCAATGTTGCATCAACATTTAGCAACATTTAAGCGAAATAGTCATTTCGACAAATGAGTCGAAATAAGCATACAAATCCGTGAAGCACATTTGCTCCACATTCTCTAAAAATAACCAAAGATGGGGTGAAAAAAATTATTGGAGTTCACTCTTCCTAACGAATACCAACTAAAAAGCAGTTTGTTTTTCTAGAAATAACTACCACTTGAAAAAATCTCACTTAGTTTACCTTTTCTCCCGAAAAGATACTTCCCAGCGGCAAACACTGCCTATCGCATTACATCTCTTCAACGATGTGTGCAACATTTTCTGTTCAATGAAAACTTACAAAGTATGCGACCGTACCCAGCGGCGAACACTGCCTACCACATTACTTCTCTTCACTGATGGTGTCCAACACTTTGTAATAAATGAATGCTAACTTACAAAGTGTATGACAGCAACTAGTATATCGTTGGTCTCATGTAGAAAGGCCCTAACAAAAATAATTAAAATTTTACAGAAGGAAAAATCGTAATGAAAACTGTATAAATAGGCACATATAAAAGTAACTTTTTTGCTCAATTGCTTGCATGAGCGATATGTATGAAATTATATAATTAAATCTTTGTGACAATTTGTACTTGTGTGAAACGTAGTAGAATCCCTAAAAGAGCTCAATTCAGGGAAAATACGAGTTAGGGCCTTTCTACGTGAGACTAACGATATGGAGTTCCCAAAAATGAGTTACGTTCATCGTTTGTATCACATTTATATGTATGTATTTTATTTTTTAGTTTTACTCGTAAATCAAACGTTGCAAAATTTTTAGTTAACAAAATCAGCGCTAAAGGTAAAAGCGCTTCGAAAACATTATAAAAAAGGTACAAGAAAGATAAAATATTTAATGAAAAAAGAAAAGAACACAAAAACACAGAACAAATTTATTTAAAGGAATATTCCACAAAAACTGAAGTGCTCAGCACGCCTTCGGCCTACTTACAAAGTAAGCGAGATTGTATTCGAGCTTCCTACTACAAAGTAAGCGAGATTTTATTCGAGCTGCTTACTATCAACTTACAAAGAAAGCGACATTGTATTCGAGCTGCCTACTACCGACTTACAAAGTAAGCGATTTTGTATGCGAGCTGCCTACTACCGACTTACAAAGTAAGCGAGATTGTATTCGAGCTGCCTACTGCCGACTTACAAAGTATACGAGATTGTATTCGGGCTTTCTACTGCTGACCTACAAAATATACGAGATTGTATTCGAGCTGCTTACTGCTTACTTACAATGTGTGCTAAAAAGTAATGAGCTTTTGCTAGATGAACGCCTCACTGCCGCGCTTACTTTATACGCAGGTGGAACGCGTTCACTCTACAAATGCGGCAATGTGTATGAAAATGTATACTAGGTTCGTATATGAGATGGTGTGCATTACAGACTTACAAGTTGGCCGCTGGGTAGTAAATGGAATTCCCAAAAATGAATTTCGTTCATCTTTTGTATCACTACTCGTATGAGCGTATGTTATTTTTTAGTTGTTAATCGAACGTTCGTCGGTTTTTGTGAAATTACGTTGCAAAAATTTTAATTAACAAAATTAGTGCTAAAGATACGAACGCCTAGAAAAATTTTTAAAACAAACTTAGTGCCAGAAATATTTAGTGGAAAAAAAGAAAAGAATGTAATAAACAGAAAATAGAACAAATTAATTTAATGGAATATTCCCGAAAAACTGAAGAGGGTAATACGCCTTCGACCTACTTACAAAGTAAGCCTACTGATAACTTACAATGTATGCTAGGAAGTTATGCGCTTTTGTTGGATGAACACCAACGTAAAAACGTTTCTCAAATGATTTACATGCAACATTCTCTTTATCTATCATACCCTAACTTTTCAGGCAATCACAAAGGGAACGACCCTCAGGACCCAAGTGAGCTGGAGTATCCGGGTACTCTTTGGAGAACCCAGCGGCCTGCCTACCTAACCTAACCTAACATTCCCTTTTCAGAATCAGTTATTGTCCAGTTCAATCACGTTCAATAAGAGACAAAACAGATTTTGTATTGGCGAAAAAAATACGAATTAACAAGGGGACGGAAATTGCAATTAAACGCAATTTTTTCAACGAATTACCGTGGTTCCACTGTGATTATAATCGATTGGTTTTATACTTGTTTCTGCGCTTTTAAAGTTTAATGTTTTACTAAATCGAATGAGCTTTAATTAAATATTATCAAAATAAAATTTTAAACTTAATTATGCCAGTGATTAAAATATTAAATAAAAGAAAGTAAAACTTTAATTAAAGCCTTCAACAGCTGCCACTTCCTAAATAAACACAAGCAAACTTATAAAAATGTATGTATGTATGTGTGTAATAAATTATACATATACAAATGAATTATACATGCAATAAGACGCAAGATCTTAAACACTGTGCGATTTTATTTTTGTCAATTGTTAATTTTATTGGTCGCCACAATTTTTGTGATCATTAAAGAAAATAATTATTTAATTTATTGCAAAAAATAAAAAAATTGTGTTGAGATCACAATTTGATGCAGACAGGAAAAAAACAATGCCAGCGAAATGTAGGTGACTCTCAGGAAAACAATACATAAACCAACAATAAAAAAATAAATAAAAAATAATAACATTAAACTCAGACTTTAAGTCTGCACAACAATGGAAATAAATTAACAGCCAGTAAAAGTGAAAAGCTGATGTTGGGTATGTGGTAAGATGGTCGGAAATAGCATTCGACATTTGTTGTAAAAGTTACGTTTTGTTTATACTCGTATTTAAAGAAAATATGTATAAAAGTCGCCAAATTAAAAATTATCAACAATATCCATAACCGGCTAAAGCAATAACAAATGGAAAATATTTGAAAAAAAAATTATGAAACGTAATATATTCACAAATAACCAGCTTTTATCTGCGACTTTGTCTACGGATAATTAGCATTTCTATTAGCTGGTTGCTAATAGAAATGCTCAGGGGATGACCCCTACATATGCAGTGCAGACAGAGGGAGTAGTGTTTGTGAAAATTTGATTTGAACTTTCCGATGTCATAACAGACAGGAAACACGTCTGTGGTCAACTTATTCCATATCCGAAACGTACGGCTCAAAATCGAACCCTCTCTGTAATGCGATGTACGATTCCCCGGGCAATCGACCACAAAAGGATGAGCTCTGGACGATGAACGCGTGCAGCGTAAAAATGTGCGAATTTCGGGAACAAGATCCCTAATCTCGTCAGAGCAAAATCCATTGTAGTAACGATAGAACAGAGTAACGCACCCCACACTGGCTTGTACACCCAGTGGTGTTGGGTAAAAGCTTTCATTTGTGTGCATCTTTTATTATCTTTCGGAAAGGTTTAATAAATTAATTCATTCTTTTCTTTAATCTTTCTAAATGCCAGATACAAGTACATATTTCAGAAAGAATGGAAATGTTTCAGTTATGTATCGGGTAGTTAAATTTTAAGGGCTGATGTTGAATGTAAACCACACCTAAACGTCAAGTGTTTTTCTGCATTTTACATGGTCTGACCAAAAACCTCCGTTATTTTCAAATTTCCTGAGTTACATATGTTCGATTTTCGCACTTTTTTACTGTTATGTTGGTACACATTTCTGTCATATATGTTGGCAATATCAGCTATTTCGGATTATCAGTTTGTTTTCGACACATAAAAAGGTTAGTCGTGTTTTGGTGTGCTCTTCGATTTTTTACTAAATTTTGAGCAAAAACAACGTCGCATGGACATTGCTCAGGAGCTGTTGAACATCATCAACGACGATCCAAATTTCCTCAAGAAATATTTCTAAGCTCAAAATTTGGTTTAACAGAGTTATTCGTTTTATATATGACCTACACTATAGGGATCATGTGTCGTCTTACGTAGTAAGAGCGTTAGGTTCTGGCTCCTCAATTTTATCGACCAGCGACTTATGCTGCAGTTTGGTCAAATAATTAAGTATAATAAACCTTCATACATTTTAGATAAAATAAATTTGTCTTTGGACGTTCTTCAAGAACTAATATGCTGACCTGTCCTCATCATTCCACTTTAGTGATGAGCAGATCTTTTGTTATGAGAGTAGCACGAATTTGGAATACAGTTATTCCATATGAGGAACGGAATTTTTACAAATCTATTTCTCAGTTCAAAAGTTTGCTCAGGCAGTATTTATGAGGATTTTCACTGCTACTATAACAATAACAATGGCTATTTCAACAATTTTTTTCCCTTATTTAAGCAAACTTCATTAATGATACCGTGCCTTAAGCAGTTTTAAATTATATTTTTTTAATAATTAATATTGTAAATATTTTTTATAACGGGTGATTTTTTTACTATTATCTTTTTGGCAACACTAGTTTTGACAGCTCACGAACGTTTTGTATCTTGTATCACTGTCAAACATCTTCAGTTTGGTCTATAATTTAATCATGAATCGTCTTACAGACGAACAACGCTTGCAAATTATTGAATTTTATTACCAAAATGCGTGCTCTGTTAAGAAAGTTCATCGCGCGCTTCTTCCATTTTATGGTCAGTTTAATCGACCTACTGAGGCTTCTATTCGGGCTATTGTAAAAAAATTTCGCACCAAATTTACATTGTTGGACATTAAACCACCAACACGCTTACGTAGAGTGCGAACTGAAGAAAATATCGCAGCCGTATCGGCCAGTGTTGGTGATGACCGTGAATTATCGATTCGGCGCCGTTCGCAGCAATTGGGCCTCTGTTACTCCACTACGTGGAAAATTTTGCGGAAGGATTTGGGTGTGAAGCCTTATAAGATACAGCGGGTGCAAGAATTGAAGCCAAACGACCTACCACAACGCCAAATTTTTGGTGAATGGGCTCTTGAAAAGTTAGATGAAGATCCACTTTTTTTTTATCGAAGAATTGTGTTTAGCGACGAGGCTCATTTCGGGTTGAACGTGAACAAGCAAAACTGCCGTATTTGGAGTGAAGAACAGCCAGAAGCATTGCAAGTGCTACCAATGCATCCACAAAAAACAACCGTTTGGTGCGGATTATGGGCTGGCGGCATCATTGGGCCGTATTTCTTCAAAGATGATGCGAATCACAACGTTACTGTGAATGGTGAGCGCTACCGTGCGATGATAACAAACTTTTTTTTTGCCCAAAATGGAAGAGCTTGACTTGCATGACATGTGGTTTCAACAAGACGGTGCCACATGCCACACAGTACGCGAAACAATGGACCAATTGAGAGGCGAGTTCGGTGAACAGTTTATTTCACGCTTGGGACCAGTCAATTGGCCGCCCAGATCGTGCGATTTAACGCCTCTAGACTATTTTTTGTGGAGCTATGTTAAGGCTAATGTCTATAGCGACAATTGACGCACTGGAAGCCAACATTGCCAACATTATTCGTGAGATACCGGCCGAAATGTTGGAAAGAGTATGCCAAAATTGGACTAAGCGGATGGACCATTTGAGGCGCAGCCGCGGCCAACATTTGCATGAAATAATCTTCAAACATTAAATTATATCGACCCAACTATCGCTCCAAATAAATATTTCATGCATTTTTCTGAATTTTATGTGTTTTTTTTTTTTTTTAATTTCCGATAGTTCTTATGAAATCACCCATTATTATGCAATTGCATTAACCATTTGAAATTCTGAGCTAATTTGGCCATGACGACTTGTAGTTCGTAATAAATTAATAAAAAGAAAACAAGAAAGAAAGAAAAGAAGGTCATAACTGGTGACGAATCATGAGTGTATGGCTATGACATTGAAACCAAAGCCCAATCATCCCAATGGAAGCGTCCAGAAGTGCCAAGACTGAAAAAAGCACGTCAGGTTCGCTCAAATGTGAAGGTTTTGCTCACTGGTTGTTTTCGACTGCAATGGAGTGGTGCATTATGAATTCCTGCCACAAGAACGTACGGTCAATAAGGAATACTACCTTGAAGTTATGCGCCGTTTGCGCGAAGCAATTCGTAAGAAACGCACAGAATTGTGGAAAAACAGTCATGGATTTTGCACCATGATAACGCACCAGCTCACACATCGATGCTTGTGTGTGAGTTTTTGGCCATAAACGAAACTGTTGGCATGCCTAAACCACCGTATTCACCGGACTTGGCCCCGTTGACTTTTTCCTCTTCCCAAAACTAAACACACCGATGAAAGGAAAGTGTTTTGCTACGATTGAGGAAATAAAAGAAAAATCGAATTTCAAGGATTGGGAAAAACGCTGACATAAGTGTATTATATCTGAGGGGTATTTCCTTAAAGGCGACTTAATAAATAAATACTTTTTGAAAAAAACTTAAAATAACGGTTATTTTTTGATCAGCCCCCGAATTTGGCATTTCTCAATTTCAGACTAACCCAATTTGAACCATACACAATCGAAGAACGCGTTAAAATTATTCAGGCTTATTATGAAAATGGGCGTTCAAATCAAAATGCATATCGTGCACACTTCTTGATTTTTTCGGTCAAGTGAGCCAAAAAAAATAGCACATTTTTAAACTTGTTTTATAAATTGCTCAGAAAAAGTTGTTTAGCTAAGACACCACTATTGACATGACTTTATTTATATCTCAAGATCTCTAGCTGCCAGTGCAATTGGTTAAAAATTGCAAGAGATACAGGCTTCTGAATATGGAATTTTTAGTGCCTTTAAATAAATGAACCGGACTGTATTATGTTTTCCAATTTAATTTCAAATTAGCATCAAACGTTTGCCTTTTGAGAAAACGTTTGAATTCAAATCACTGTCAATTTGAAATCAAACCTTATTGTTTGTTGGGATGGTGCCGTCACTACACATATGTGTATGTATTTACTGTCGCAATATAAATTCAAGTAAAATAAAATTGTTTATGGATGTGTGGATGGATGATTGATTTATTTTATATTGCCCACCTGGCAATAAATATCCGGAAACTTACTTATGTTTAAATGTTTGTACAAACTAAAAATTGAAGCAAAAAAATATATTAAGGATTTTGCTTTTAGTATTTTTTTTTTTGTTTTGATAACAGTTTTGCAAAACTTGTACATGTTTTTGATAACAGATAAAACATACAACTCAAATAAGAAATATAAAATACAACAATAAAAAGAATGGTGCGCTGTACGAGAGAAAACTTAGGGCAGGCAACCTTGATGACAATCGTAAGATTGTTTGCCACAATGTCTTAGAAAATAAATAGTCAACTGATATGTCATGTTGACTATCTTATGTTGAAGACGACAACGACGACGACAATGTAATGATGATGATGATTATGATGATAATGATGATTACTGCAGAAGAATATCTTTATGAAGTATTTATAACCTTTAAAACGTTTATTTTTATGGTTGTTGCTATTGTGTGCAGTTGTTGTCATTATAGTTTATGTTATTGTTTTCAGCAAAAAGAAAAGAAATATTTTTCTATATAATAAAACAAAATATGCTAAACAAAGCCACTTTTTACACATCAAAAACAACAACAACAAAAATATATATTTTATAATAAATAATGAAACCTATTTTTACATACTGGAACGAGTTTAATGCAAACATGCACAGAAAAATGTAAGACAAATATAACAAAATGTTTTGTTATAAATCATTAGAGCAGATTTCTTTTGTATTAATAATTTTAATAAGTTTGCTTTAAGCTTTGAACTAATTTTAGACATTGTCTATTATTATTTAAGAAGGAAGACGACGGGCTGTTGAAAGGTTGTGTTAGACAAACAAAGGGAAAAGTAAAAAAAAAAAACTGAAAATGCATAAACAACAAATTTTCTTACGAAATATGATTATAATGATTTTACTTAAAGACAAGCAAACAACCAATTATAAAAAATCAATGCTATTGATGTTAACGACACTTCTTCGTGCATAACAAACAACAGTTCTTTGATGAACGCTCTTCTAAGGAAATAAACTCAATTTTGATTGAATCTTGTCCTTGGGCGTGCTTTCTATCTACATAAACTTACAAAACGCAAAAGTTATTCGGATTTTGTCTTAACATCGCCAAGAACTCTGCTTTGTAATACATAATTACATCTAAGTTTATGGTCGAACTTCGCCAAAAACGTTTTGTACATATGTGCGAATACACAATAACATACGCATGAGTATGCGCCAAAGTATACAAGAATTGGCGCATTCGGATGCGTATGAGTGATTTTTATATCGGGTATCGGGTGGTTAAATTTTAAGGGTCGATGTTGAGTGTGAGCCTCACCTATACGTCAAGTTTTCTTTCTGCATTTCATTTGACATTTCCCAATTTTAGACTATCTCAATTTGAACTATCGAAAGATGCCTACACTGAAAGAATTATGCGTCATATATTTAATGAAACTGTTTCATTAAATATTTTCCATTAATCCAATGAAAATTTTTCACAATATGCATGAAACTTCATATGTATTATGAAATAGTTCCATCAGAATGGTTTCATTAAGTTTCATAGTTTCATTAAAAAAAATCATTAGATTTATGACTACAACAAAATTAAATTTTTTTTAAATTCTTTGAATTTTGGTAAGATATATTAATGGGCATTTATTAATCTTAAGCTGCAGTTTAAAAAATATCAAGTCTTTTTTTATTAAAATGTAAGTTTTATGAGTTTCGTAATTCCAATGAAATAGAATTCATTTGATCAATCTAAACCTTAAAAAAGCTCCAGGTATGGACAAAATCAGCAACAAAATGCTGGTAGAGCTGCCTCGTGTAGCTAAAAGAATTCTTCTTTTTATTTTTAATGCTATTTTACGACTTGAGTATTACCCTGCAGAGTGGAAGGTGTCCATGATAACAATGGTTCCTAAGCCAGGGAAGGATCACACGAAAGTAGAATCATATCGTCCAATAAGTCTACTGACAACAACTTCAAAACTTTTCGAAAAATTGCTAAAGGCGAAGTTGGATCCAATGCTTCATAAGGTTGAATGTATTCCTGATCACCAATTTGGTTTTAGAGCGAAACATGGCACCATTGAGCAAACACACAGGTTAGTTAACGTCATAAGAAAGGCATTTGAAGATAAAAAATATTGCCTTATTCATCGACGTCTCACAAGCTTTTGATAAAGTATGGCACGATGGCTTAATGCATAAAATAAAGTTTAACTTACCTGCAAACGTACATAACCTTTTGGAAAGCTATTTATATTGTCGCCAATTTATAATAAAAGAAGGCGATTTCATAAGCCCCGCCCAGCCTATTGAAGCTGGAGTTCCCCAAGGCAGCATATTAGGGCCTATCTTATATTTGATCTACGCATCTGACATGCCGATAAGCACCAACATTCACACTTCAACATATGCCGATGATACAGCATTCCTTAGCACACATAGCAACCACCAGCAAGCATCAATAAACTTACAGGAACATATCGTCAAACTAGAGAAATGGCTCAAGCTTTGGAAAATCAAGGTTAATGAACAAAAGTGTGCCCATGTTACATTAGCACTGCGTCTAGGAACATGCTCACCCATTACTATTAACAATAAAGTAATACCTCAACACAGTGAAGTCAAATACCTCGGAATTCATCTTGACCGTAGACTAACATGGAAGTCGCACATCGAGGCAAAAGTAACGCAGATGAAATTGAAAGCAGTGCAAATTAACTGGCTACTAGGCAGAAATTCGACCTTTTGAAGCTTGATTGTAAACTTTTGCTGTACAACTCGATTCTAAAGCCAATATGGTGCTATGGGATTCAATTATGGGGCACAGCCTCGGCATCCAACATTGAAAAAATTCAAAGAAGTCAAAATAGAATACTCCGTAGAATTACAGATGCTCCATGGTACGTTAAAAACTCACGAATCCACGCAGATCTGAACGTACCTTTTGTGAAATCTGAATTTGTGAAGTACGCGACAAGATATATTAACAAACTTGAAATCCATCCAAATCCACTTGCAGTTAACATCCTTAACTTTGGTGGTCATACCCGTCTGAGAAGAAGGGATACTTTGGCTACCATTAGAGCTCTAAACAGATGACTGAATTCTGAAATAATATTCGCATAAAAATAAATTTTTGTCCAGCACTGGCAGGACTTTAATTAAAATTTTTTTAGTATTAAGATTTGAATACTTATTGTCATTACATTTTTATGTAGATTCAATAAATAAAATAATAAAGTTAAAAAAAAAAAAAAAAAAAAAAAATTTTATCAATGACAAATAAATTTCTGGCTACCGAACTTGGGTATGTGTGTACATATGTGTATGTACTCAAATCAGCATAATAATAGTTTAAAACATTTAAATACCAGTGAATTGAAGTCATTTGAATTAATAAAATCTGTTTTATTTGGTGAATACTTGTGCAACATTTTCTTTTATCATAATTAGCTACAATTTCACAAAAGCAAGGAATAGTATTGTTTGTGTAATGAAATAAAGTATCAATGAATAAATGAAATAATTCCATTGGTCTTATTACGTACATTTGTGAACATATTTTATTAATGTGTGTTATGATATTATTTCATTAAACAATTGTAACTATTTCATAGATTTAATGTAAATTTTTCAGGTGCTCAATGAATAATAAAATTAGATAAATGAAATAACGTCATTGACCTTATGAAGGAGTTTCATATTTTTAATGAATATATTATATTAAAAAAATAATGAATATATTACATTAAATAAATTATTTCACTAATCATATGATTTGTCTTTCATACTTTTAATGAAAATAAGTCATGTTTCTTATTAAAATGTTTCATTACTTTTATGAAGGTTTCCATTAAAATAATCTAATGAAATTTGTTTCATTATTTCTATGAAAAGTTACAATGGTTGAAAAATAATGAAAAAATTCATAAAAGTAATGTCAAAATTCAAAGAATTTCTGAACAAAATTTTTTCAGTGTACAGACATACATACAAGAGAGACATTATATCATAACATCTTAAGTTGAGATAAGACTAAAAAAATTTTTTAGAAGAAATTTCAATGAAAAGCTATATTTAAGAAAAAATTAAAATAAAACAAAATTACAAAAAATAAAAATTCGTCAATAATACGATAAAATGTTTACAAATAAAAATTTATTTTATACTTAACATATTAAACAAACAATATGCCATTTTTTCAATTTTTAAAATTTGAGTTAAGTTGTTATGATAAAACACCAAAGATATGTATAAAAATTTCTTCACAATCAAAATAATAATGTTTTATTCGAAATCAAAAATAAGTTATATTTGTTTACCTGTTTTTGTGTTCATATTATATTTTCGGCATATAACTAAAAATATAAATATTTTAAAAACGATTCATTGAAAAATATACATTACAACTAAAATAGCCAACACATTTGTTGCTTCTGGCATGTAAGTAAAAAATCACTGGCAACCAACATCACTTGCACGTGAGCTCACAACTTGCAGCTGTTTGGATGTATTAGTAATAAATATAGTTTAAAAAGCTAAAAAACATGTTTCGATACTAAATTTCACATTATCCGTGCACTATTGTTTAAGCTTCTTCTTAAATTATCAATATAACCAGATAATTATTCGTTAAACGCGTTCTGCGTTTTTCTTTGAAATTCCCAAAATCAGCTCCGTGAATCTCCAAAGTCCCCCATATCCCCGGAAGCAATTGCCGTATTGCTATATTTTCGCACCAAATCAGCAACACTGTATATACAGTTTTATATATGTACATATGTATACAAGCGCACAAATTAAATAGAAATGAGGCCTGTTGAAAAACGCCTTCTATCAGGTCTGTTGAAGAAGGCCTTATAACAGGCCTTCTGAGGAAGGGAACGGGGAAGGCCTTGGCTGGCTAGGACAACGTGTGTAAAAAATATATGAGTATGCAGTAGCTAGATCTTGTGTCCGCCAAATAAGGCCTTCTAGCAGGCCTGTTTACTCCTTCTTTCCGCCACTGGGTATGTACTCGTACATATTCAATAAAAAGTAGGCTTTCATAGTCAATTAAACGCGGTGGATATTAAATTTTATTATTTTGATTCACAAAGATATTCGAATATTTTCATAGTTTATTTTCATATTTTAAAGTTGGTAAAGTTTAAACTAACCAGTTTAAAACTACCACAAAAACTTATCTGCAAAAAAAATTTATGTGATTTGAAACCACTGTGATGAAATGAAATTTTTAAAACATACATTATAATCAAAATTCAGTTGCAAAAGTGCTGACTCTCAAGCAACTTTCCTTTCTTCATATTTTTAATGGTTTACCCCACTGTGCATGTGTTAACTAACCGATCTGATTTTAATAAACAACAATAGCCGCAACCTTGAATTTGTCTTTGTATTATATTTTTCGTTATTGGTAAATAGTTTTTCTGTTTAACCACCACAACTAAATTGATTATAATTTTGATAGAAAAATATTTTTTGAAATGTTAATGCAATACAATTTTCAACCAAAAAACTTTTATGAATATCAATGTGGATTATTTTTAAGGTGTAAACAAATGATGACTCATTTGTTGGGTTCGGTTGATTAAGTCTGCAGTGATTTTGGCTTAAACAACTTTAAATCCAAAATATATTTATGCAATTACTTCTTTACAAGTAGGCAACACATTTCAAACATTTAAACGGAAGCAATTTAAAAAAAGCATAGTAGCTTTGGATAAATCATAAATTCTTCTGTGATATTTCATTAAGGATGGATATGTAAAAATCTAGTTCGAGTGATTTTTATTTATTAAATTTAACGTTAACAGACTAATAATAATAATAATAAGAATTTGGCGCAAACCGTCCATTGCACTGCGAATATAGTTGATCTAGTGTAATTTACCTTATACCCTCATGCACTTAGTATGACCAGGAGCGTAGACCCCAAGACCATCGAGACACGCTAATATCCTTGACATCGGATCCCCGATCTACTTAACTACTGCATCCCAAAATCATTCCTCTCAAGGAGCTTTGGCTATCGCACCACATTGAGGAATCTCATTTAGAATCTCAATCTGTCAATGTTTAAACGGACGGATCTAGAAGGGGGAAATAGTTGGTGAATGCGTCTATAAAGAGGAATTCAACACCAAGTAGTGTTCTTCAGGTAGAAATACCAGCTATAAATAAAGCGGTTAGTTGGCTATTGTTTAACAAGATATTCGGCAGAAATATCATGATAATAAGGGACAGCAAGGCCGCCATCAACACCCTGATGGGAACATATACCCAATCCAGTCTGGTCTAGAAATGTCTGAAATCTTTAAATAAGATAGTGAGACATTCAAACATAAGCCTAAAATAGGTACGTGGACAGAGTTCCAATAACGGCGATAACATCACTGACGAACTAGCCAAAAAAAAAATAACAATTCTAAAAGATAGGAACATCGATTGTGCTGTTCATCTATACTCATGGATGGTATAAATATTGAGGAATCGGATACTCTTGATTTTCTTGTAATGAAGATACAGAGTGATGTTCGCTGGACTGAACACATTTTTCATGTCTAAAGAAGCATTCAAGTGTCTCGTGTTTTAGAAACGGTGTAAGATATACTTCACTCTATCCGATCATCTTACTACTTATACCACCTATATCCGACCGAAAATGGAATACAACTTTCATGTTTTGACCGGTGCCTCAAAGTCTATTTTGGGGTTATTCGACCGTTTGCACGAGAGGGCGAAGAAACTTATCAGTGACAGTAGGGTATCCAACTCTATTGACTCACTGGAGCATCAACGGAGTGTAGGGTGCGTTACACTATTCTATCGTTACTACAATGGAGCTTGCTCTGATGAAATTAGGGATCTTGTTCCCGAAACTCGCACACATAGCCCGGGGAGTCGTACTACGCATTACAGAGAGAATTCGTTTTTCAGCCGTACGCTTCGCTTGTGGAATAAATTGTCTGCAGACGTCTTTCTCGTCTGCTATAAAGTTAGAAAGTTCAAGTCAAATGTTCACAAACACTCTTTCCCACTTTCTCCCTCCTCACATCCTATATTCCTAGTTCTGGTACAATGCACTGCATATGTAGGGGTCAGCGCCTGAGTACTGGTCCAAGATAAAAAAAAAAATTATAATAATATAGCACCACACGCTTTATGTTAAGGAGCCTGTGGCCGCACATTAACTTAAAGGAAGCAAAACAGCTCTTCAACTTGTCCAAACCTCATTTGAGAGTCACTGTAGCAGCCATCACTAGACACTGACCGTTTGGGAACCATGCCAGTAGACTGGGCTTACCCTATAACGACTTCTGGAGAAGTTGCCAAGACCAAGACGAGGAGGAGGCAATGCTCCACCACTTCGGAATATGCCCGGCATTAGAACACCAACGCCTAGAATATCCAGGCGAGCGGAGCTCCAATAGTCTATCATGTTTGGCCTCGGTCAATCAGACAGTGCTAGCCTCATTCATTAGGAGTATCAGGTAGCTAGTATAATAATATGTAATGCCACACTCCTTATAACTATATCCCACTATCTTTTAACTCATCCAGTTCAGTATTATTTTACCAAGCAGCTGTAGATTAATCTGAGAAAAAATGTGTTGTGATAAAACTTTCTTTCCATCAGGTTGTTAATAATGAGTTTATCCGAAAAAGAAAATTATTATTAAATTATTATTAAAATACAAAAATATGTATGTTAATAACTAAAAAAGAAATACCGCTTATTCAGAGACAGCAAACGCGTGCGTGTGGGCAATTAACAAAATGCATATGTGATTCAATATGAGACCCGAGTTCAAATCCGAATGGGTGCTGATGAGTAGTGTAGCGACTACGAAACAACTACTTGTCCCCCAGCTAAAGATTTGATTATTATTTTTCTTGTCTTCTGCAATCAAAAATTATCGATCTCAGCAAATTTGTATTGTAAAAAATCCTTCTTCAGAAGAAACTTAAGAAAGGAAAAACTTGAACTAAAACCCGATGTACAAAACAAAAATCGAATTTAAAAATAAATAATAAAAAAAAAATTAAATACAAATTGTTAATAATTTGACATTTTAGTCACCCATTCAAAAGACATCAAGTGTGGTTAATTTAACGATGATTCTCTTTTATTTTTGTTGTCTTCAGAAAACACAACAAACAATTATTTGCGGTTTTACTTTAAATTCATATGACTGACATTTTAAATGTGGCGGCCTACAGGTTGACAACAACAAATGTTGAAAAAATTTCTTTTTATAATTTGTGCATTAAATTTTAAACACCCCGATTTTATTCAGTTAAGGAAATATGCATGCATGTAGATATGTATATGCAAGTAATATTTTAGTAAATATCTCACATATATATTCACAAACTGAATGAAATTTAACAAAAAAATTAATTTGCATTGACATTCATTCGTACATACTACCCTACAATATACAAGCTAACGTACAATCGTAAATCACTGCTTTAACCGCCAAACTGATGGCAATTAGTTACGCATTCAATTGGCGTTTTTAGATTTAATTAAATAGAGAAACTGCCAACTAAAAGAAACGACAATGTTTAATTTGAAACATTAGTCATCAATATAAAAAATTCGCTTGAATTGAACTATTTGAAAACTTGCTAAGATAAAAATTATCAATCCAAAAAAAGGTTCCCATCAAAAGTTTTTTTCTTATTTTTGGTCGATGTTTAACCGTCCTCACAACACTCATAGAAACTCGGTCACAACTGTTATGTATTTTAACATCAATGCAATGCAAAATGTCCTCATTTTTTGACCCCATGAGTCATGGTTGCCATATTTGACGATTTATCGTCATTTTGACGATTTTGGGTGCTGAAACTACACTTTATGTAAAAGCGTGTGCTCACGTTTTAAGGAGACTAAATTTGAAGATGAATTCAAAACTTTAACTTTTATAAATCCTTACAATATTATAAAAGAAGAAAGTATCTGTTTTCTGACATAATGAAAGAGTTTTCTTATTTCATCATAGAATTCGAAAGACGAGAGATTTAAACTTGGTAAATTTCTTTTACGCTTTAAATATGAAAATGCTAGATTTTTGGAATAAAGTATCATTCTATGGCTAAGTTTAAAGCAAAAATATTAGTCTTATCGTTTTCTGCAAATGTGTGAGTTTGCATCCAGGTACATGGAACTTTACAAAACTACAGTGAGAAAGTAGTTGAAGAAACCATTTTCGAAAAATATGTTGTATAACTAACACTTTGCAGCTTACACTATGGTGTCTTTCAGTGGATTAGAAATAGGGAGATTTTGTTTTGAAAACGTGAACCAGACCCTTATATAGTGTTACTTATTAAAATATCATTTTTATATTAAAAAAGATAATTATTTGTATTATATTTGGGTACTGGGTGTGAGCATGCTCAATACTGTGAACTGCCATCGTAATATGTCCAAAGTTTGTCAACAGTGATAGTTTTATATTTCGTTTTATTACATTGCTTGTATTACCACTAGAACAATCTTACCTGATGATCATTTAAGCAGTTTCAAAAAATATACAAAAAACAGACCAACAATTTTTTATGATAACCTATAACTAAAACTGTCTACGCTATTTTTATGAATAATTTTTTGAAAAAGGCAAAAAATAATTGTTTTAGTTAATTAATTATCAACATCCGTTGTGAAAGTGCCAGTAAAGTTTTCTAACAGCCGTGTATAAAGACGAGAACGGACATTTCAATAGAAACAATAAAAATTATAATAGACATAGGAGAAAAAATTAAATCATTTAAGAAAAATTGTTAAAATTTTAGGAAGACATAACACCTCTTACAAAAAATTGTGCAAAAATTAAACAACTTTAAGAATATAGACCATTTTAAGCGAATACATCGTTCAAAGCTGTTAACTGAAAAAGAAGAAATTAGGATTGTTGTCATAGATTAAAATAAACCACGTTCTAATGCGGTACATATTGCCAAGGACATCACCATAGAGTCTAACAAAGCAGTTAGTGGCTGCAAAATACGATGCACTTTGCATAGATATGAATTTAATGATATACGTCCGAGAAATAAGACAGCACACACATCGACGTTCACTCCCTTTTGATCAGATATTATTGACTCTGTTGTAAAGTATAAAAAATAAATTATATTTAATTTAAGCTATGTTTCCTACTATAATGTTATAAATAATGAATAAGTAAAATCGAAATGTATAATGTAATTTCATTATCAGGGCTGTTCTGCAAATCACTTTTTGTGAAAGTGATTTTAAATCACAAAAAAGGTGTTCTGCACATAAAATATTTTTGATTTTTGTGATTTTAAACCGGTAAGCTAACTTGCAATCAATTTGAAATCACATCCTAATTTTTGCAAGTACTTTATTGTAAATTTCATAATTTATTACATTAATAAAGAATTGAATGTGTTTTCTCTTGATTATTTAAATAAAATAATTTATTTTATACGAAATAATTCACAAAATTAAGCAAAAACTAGGTCCTCTCATTTTGTTGCAAGATTTGCTGTACTATTTTGTGACTTGGTTTATTTTATTTTTTATATTCAGTAGAAGAAATTAACCTTATTTTGCAAAAAATACCGCGAATAATAAAATTCAACCTGATAATAAAAATATCAGTAAATTGAAGCATAAAAACAACAATTTTTTGTGCTTCAGAAGAGTATAAATCACATCGAAAATCACAAAAAAATTGTGATTTGCAGAACAGGTACAAATCACATTTGTGCTTTTGAAACGGCATGTGCTTTGAAATCACGTGATTTATAGAACAGGCCTGTATATTAAAAAATAAGACACACTACTCACTTTTGATTCTCATAGTAGTTTAATAAACTAAAAAACAGGCTTCGAAATACAAACTGTTTATGGCAAAAACTGAAAAAACCGAATAATTATCCATATAACCAGATAATTATCGGTCGAACGCGTTCCAAGTTTTTTTTTTTTTTTTTTTTTTTTTTTTTTGAAATCCCAAAATCAACTTCAGGAATCGGCAAAATCCCCACTTCTCCGGCAACAATATCGGAACAACATGGCAACTTCAATTTTCACACTAAATCGAATGATTATTAATAGTACAGATACAAGTTCCATGACCAAAACGCACATCGAATGGGAAAAACTGGTTCCGATTCGGTTAGTAAAAAGGTTCCGAGTTTTTGGGAATCCCCAAACGGTAACTTAGATTTTGGCAGTAAAGCGAATGACCGTTTATAGTTCAGATGCATATTCCACGGCAAAAACGCGCACCGAATATGAAAAAATGGCTCGAAAACTGTTAGCGAAGTGGTTCCGCATTTTTTTAAGAACTCCCAAAATCATCTTCATGAATCACCAAAATCCCTCCTTCCCCGGTAGCAATACGGCAACTACAATTTTTTTTTACTTAAGCAGCAACACTATATATAGACCTACATAAGTAATAGTCACTCATAAAGTTTCGAGTATTGCAAAAAGGCAAGCAAACATGAAAGTGAAATTAATAATAACTAATAGTAGCGGTTTTCACTCTTTGTATTAAATTTAAAATGCTTTTAAATATAATACTATTGTAAACTTCTAGGTGTGAGCGACTTTTTCTTTGGTATTGTAGAAAACCGAAAAAGCTGACATTTGTTCAGATATTTTTGAGACACAAATACACAGAAGAATTATTCAGTTGGGAGTTTCGCGAAAAGAGATAAAACTTAAAAAAATTACCTAATCCCATCTTTTATTTGAACTTTTTCCCTCGTTTTCTTTATTTTATTTTTTGATGTTTTCCATTAAAAAAATAAATAAATATGACGTCAAAAATCTGCCGGCTGTTTCATACTTGTAAATAAAGGAACTTAATCTACTACGGTTTTTGGTATTGTAAAGGTTGTTAATTTAGTAAATTAAAAATCTATGAATTTTGTTGTTGTCGAGTTTTAAATTTACTAAGATTTACAAAATCTGCAATACGTACAATAATATTTTACTACGAAGCGTGAGAACCGCTAGTATAAGTGTGTTAAATATTAGTTTACAATATCGCGAGTTCACTGTATTTAAACTTATAACTTTACGATAGATATCCACATGCACTTATAAATATTTGTTATTTTTAGTACGTAATAAATTCAGTTATTATTCATTGAAACAATTTGTTGTTGATGTTATTTTATTTCTGTACGAAAAAAAATTTCACTTTTTAATGGCCAATTTTGTTTTTTTTTTGTATTCTTTTACACATGGTGTACTCGTATTTCCATTCATTGGAGAACGACTTAACACAACGAGTTAAACTTAATAAGAGCGGCTTTAAAACCTAGAAAAGAAATTTGTATTCATTTATTTGTAAAGTCAAATACTTGGCCAAAGACAGCCATTAAAAAATATCAAGGAAGATGAGTACTTATGCATAAAAAAATATGAAAGTAGATCTACCTCATTAAATATTTAGCATAATTTATTTTTTCTATTTGTTAATTGGGCGAATTGAAAGCTATTTTTTATAACCGGTTTTCGCCTACTTTTAGTTGGTACTAAATTTTCTAATTATAAAAAGTTGGAAATTGTTATTAAAAATATTTTATATTTTGCCAGCTTATAAAAAAAAGAAATTAAATTTAATATGTAGATACCTACTTATGTATGTATACAGTTACAAGCGCTTTGAGCAAAAATTATAGTTGCCCTGTGTTAACACAGCTTTTAAAATGATTAATTTGTGGAATGGATGTGTATTTGTTTTGTTTTAGTAATACTCGTATTATTGCGTTAATGGTATTTTTCAAAACGCAACAATTTTTCAAATAATTAATAGCTTCGAACACCTAACTAAACGTGTATTCAACATTTTTGTTATTATTTTTAGACAAAAGTTACTTCAATTAGCTGTGTTATCTAACGCAATTATTTCATTTTATCTTGATTTCAAAGAAAATGTTTTAAATTTGTTTAAATTTAATTCAAACCACAATAAGAAAATGAAAGCAAAATGTATTTTTTAAAATATATAAAACCTAACAATTGCATTTAATTTAGTACATTGTTTATCTGCAATGACGAAATTCTTTAAAAATGCAATATAATATGACACAGAGATGTATTCTAAGAAAAAAATGTATTATTACTTCAAAATAGTTTCGAATTGTTTTTAAAGCAACAACAATAAAACGGATAGTTAAGAAACGTAAACAATGACCAAATAATAGTTAACGAATCGAATAGTTTTGAATCGAACAAATTTGTAGAATCTGTTGAAGATTCTGCTCTGGCAATCCCTCTCATATTTAGATGACTCCCGACAACATTATTATCCATAATATGGAAGTGTAACTCAAAAAATTTATGGAATTAGTAGGCATTATTTCTGTTTAACAGAATTAGTGCTCAGAGTCTTTGACAGATATATAAAAATTTTAAAATTTAGATATTTTGAAAATCCGATACATTAAAATTTCTTTAGAACATCAATTCCAGGAGAACCAGTAAAGATGGGCGAATAAAGGTTGATGGATTTCTTACTTTAAGAATCCCTTTAATAGAATCAATTATCAGAACTATTAAAAGCGCTTGAAAATTTTTGAAAATTTTATATTTTGATATTTTAAAATTTCAATTTCTTTAGAGGATGAGTTCCAAAAGAACAAAGGAAGATGGGCTATTAGCGTTTTTAAGTTTCCTTAAATGAAAAAAATAGCTAAACTCTATGGAAGCACTCCAAAAAAGAAGAAATTTCGATTTTTTGATAATGGATAAATTTGCAATTTCGTTAGAGGACGAATTCCTGCACAAAAATAAAAGATGGGCGGATAAAAATTTTCATGGAATTTGTAGACATTATTTCCGTCTAACGGAATTAATGCTCAAGACCGTTGTCAGAGGTCTAAACAATGAAAATTTTGATTTTTTGAAAATTTATATATGAAATTTTTTTAGAGGATCAATTCCCGGAGTATGAAGAGCGGAAGTACTTCAGAAAAGAAGAAATTGCAATTTTTTGAAAATGGAACAATTTGGAATTTCTTTGGAAGATAAAAATAAAAGATGGGCGGATAAAAACTGATGGAATTGGTCGACATTATTTCTATCTGAAATCTTTGAAGAAAGTCCTAAAATAAAAAATTTTGATTTTTAAAAAATACGATATATAAAACATTTACTCGCCTAATTTTCTTGGTTCTCCTGGAAAAATTAAAAATCAGTATATCGAATTTTCAAAAAATTAAAATTTTTTTAATTTTTGGCCCTCTGTTAAAGATTCTGTCTGACCTTTAAAACCACTAAGCAGAAACAATGTCTATCAATTCCATTAATTTTATTCCCCCCATCTTCTTCGGTTCTCTTGGAATTCAGATGACAAATTTCCAGGGAGGAAATTTGTACAATATTTAATATTTGTATATTTTTACTTCTATTATTAACTACAGCTTTTAATAGCTGATGGGGTATGGCTTAACTTTAACTTATTTTTGGGTTGATGGGTCAAAAATGGGTTTGCAATTGCATTTGGAGTACATAGCCCACGACTTTTTATGTTTATCAGACCTATGTGGACTTCTGAACAGATTTCTGTTACGTCAGTTGGTAGTATGTCCAGGGTTATAAATTTTAAAATTTATTTTCATACACTGTTCGAGAATAATTTTGAATTATTTTAACACATTTGTGAAGTTATTAGTTTCTACTGGGCATCACTTGAATTTTACATATATACATTGTAAGAGCAAACCTAATTGCTCACATTTAAATATTCACAGTTCTACCGTTTTTTTTTCTCATTTAATTTACACTCATTATAATTACTTCTCATGTAATCGATTTATTACATACATATAATTTGAGTAACTTACCTTATTGAATTTAACGGTTCTTATTTACTTAGTTTTAAGAATTTATAGATATAAAGAAGAATTTGTAAAGCATTTAAAATCATTATTACTGCTTATTTTCATAAACGCACATAAGTGCATTCTTTTTGTAATCTGTTTTCTGCCGTGCTGCATAATAAATAAAATTGAAAATTATAAAGCATTTTTCAATTTAAACTCGTACATAATAAATTGGTGCCGAAACCCGGGATTTTTTAATCTGACATTGCTGAATATCGAAAACTGGTTAATTTTTGGTTTTCCAACTACATTGTGATTGAACAATAGAGCTCAATTAACATTGACTGCCTGGAAGATTACTTGTGAAGATTTCTACTTGCTGAGACAGGAAGAGATACCAGCATTGCATTTACATATTCTGTTTGAGTTTGCCTTTTTGAATCACTAAGTTGGAAGTGGATTTAAAATTAGTATCACTGAACCGTACGTAGAAAATTATTTTTTAACATGGAAGAGATCTCATTTGTAATTGAAGACCAACGTAATTTACTGAGTAATTTAATACGCACCTCGGATAGATTCGATGGAAAATCTACCGAGTTGAAGACTCGAGGTTATGCTCAAAGCATTTTAGAAGCTATAGAATCTTTGTCGCAACAGTTTACAGACACACACTACCAAATTATTAATGTTATTCGAGACAAGTCTATAAGAACTTTCGAAGTCCCGTATTTTAATGAGGACGTTTTTGATCAATTTCAAGATGTTTATCAAATGTTAAAAGGTAAACTGTTAGATGTCATATCGGAGTCGCAACAACCTCAGTCACCGATTCCATACTCTAGTACTTTTCATGCTTCAACATCCAGACAAAATGCTACTATCTCAGCTGAAACACGACTACCAAAGATTGATTTACCTAACTTCTCAGGTGACTATTTAGCATGGGTCTCATATAGAGATATGTTTGTGTCGTTAGTACACAACAACGTTAATTTATCAAAAATCCAGAAATACTTTTATCTTAAGAGCTCTTGTTCCGGTACACCACTGGACATCATCAAGGAATATCCGGCTTCAGAGGAGAATTATGAATTGGCATGGAATGCTTTAAATCAACGATATCACAACCGTAGAAAAATTGTAAGCACTTTGTTATCAAAATTGTTCTCAATTCCGAACTCAAACGGTACTGCTGAAGGTATTCAAACTATTCTGGATACTACAAGAAACTGCTTAGCATTACTTAATACATTAGGTGTCACAAGGGACACTTATGATGCAATTTTAATACACATAACAGTCCAACGACTTGATATTCAAAGTAGAAAGGAATGGGAACAATCACTTAAAGCATCAGTGGAAATTCCAACATTGAACGAACTTTTTAGTTTTTTAGAAACTTCTTTTAGAACACTTGAATCCATTGCTGAACCAAGTCATTCATCTTTACGCACAAAGACCCAGCCAAATCAAAAAGGTAATTTCCGTAAAAGTATTCATATATCTACATCCAATAGTGACGAAAATTGTCCATGCTGTAACAAACGGCATTTGTTATACAAGTGTTTCAAGTTTATTTCAATGCCGTCCAATGAAAGGCGAGAACTTCTTAAAACAAAAAGGGTTTGCCATAATTGTTTAAATACTGGCCACTTTTCACGAGAATGTCGCTCAATATCACGTTGTCAAAGATGTCAACAGAAACATCACACGACGATTCATAACGAATTTATGTCCTCCGGAAACTCTGTTGAAACCATGTTCAGTACTGAAAACACAGCAAAGAGACCAGAAAAATTATCAGTTAACTTTGGTTTAGTTGCTAAGCCTCAAGTTCTACTAGCCACAATGCGGGTACATATCGCGACAAATAATAAAACGTTCTCTCTTAGGGCAATATTAGATCCATGCGCACAAGCTTCTCTTATCAGTGAAAATGCAATTCAAACTTTAAGATTGCAGACTTTCAAGACGTTTGCGCAAATAAATGGAGTAGGAAAGGACAAATCAATTACTACTCGTAAACGTATAAATTTAGTTCTTCATTCAAAAGTTGAGCCTGACTTTGAATTGAAATGTAGTGCACTTGTTATACCTTCTATAACAATGTACCAACCGCTACATGCAAATGAAACAAACCTACCAAGTTTCAACGATTTTATCTTAGCCGATCCGGAATTTTTAAGACCCGGGCAAATAGATTTATTACTAGGAGGGGATGTATATGGAGAAATTATTTTACCTGAACAAAAGAAATTTAAAAACAGCGTATTGTTGCAACTAACGCACTTTGGTTGGATCGTATCAGGGCCAACCTCAAGACTTATTAATAATAATAATATCACTGTAAACACTTGCTCATTAGATGAACGCCTAAAGGCTTTCTGGTTACAAGAGGAACTTTTAGAAAAAAGAGCATTATCAGAAGAAGACCAGCTGTGTGAATTATATTTTAAAACGACAACTATACGTGATACTGAAGGCCGCTACACAGTTGCTCTACCTTTTAAGAACATTATAAAAGGTAATCCAAATACAATTTTTAGTAGGACCGATTATGGCGCATTATCGAGACTTAAACATATTGAATCAAAATGTAAAAGGAACCCTAAATTTGGCAAGGCATATTACGATTTTATGACTGAATATGAAAAACTGAACCACATGAAAAAGGTTGGTGTATATCCTCATGACTTGGAACCAAACTGTTATTTCTTGCCGCATCACGGAGTGTGGAGAGAATGTAGTACTACCACCAAATTAAGGGTAGTTTTTGACGGGAGTTTTAAAACCTTTTCGCAACCCTCTTTAAATGATGAACTGGCTGCTGGGCCAGCTCTCCAAAATGATTTGCCCACTGTAATTACTCGATGGAGACGTTTCAAGGTAGGGTTTAGATCTGACTTAGAAAAAATGTTCCGTCAGATAAATGTCGTAAGTAATGATCAAAAGTATCAACAAATATTGTGGCGAAGTAATACCAATAATGACATAAATATTTTCAAACTTACAACAGTGACCTATGGAACAACATCGGCCCCTTTTCTTTCGATCAGAGTTTTGCATCAATTAGCGCAAGACGAAAAAATAAAGTACCCATTGGCAAGCAGAGTTCTGATATCTGACACATATGTAGACGATATTATCTCTGGCGCTGATAATTCTGAGGAAGCGATTTCTGTACAGCAGCAGTTATGTAAACTATTACAGGAAGCCGGATTTACGTTGCGAAAGTGGATTTCAAACAGTAATGAATTAATGAACTCAATACCTGAAGAATTACGAGAAATAAAAGATGAATACGAAATAGAGAAAACTGATAGCGTGAAAGCTCTGGGTCTTAAATGGAATATTAAAACTGATTCGTTTTGCTTTGAAATAAATTTTGAGAAAAATATTGAAGTAACGAAGAGAAGTATATTATCTGACACAGCAAAACTTTATGATCCATTAGGATGGCTGTCCCCAACAACAGTGAAAGCAAAAGTCATGCTACAAAAACTGTGGTTATTAGGAGTAGACTGGAATCATCCTCTCTCCCAAAACTTGGTCACAGAATGGATAAACTACATTGAACAGCTAAAATGTTTAGGAGATATAAAAATACCACGCTGGATCGGGTTATGTAAAACCTATCACTTTGAGTTACATGGATTTAGTGATGCTTCTACTTCAGCTTATGCGGCGGTAGCCTACATAAAAATAATTGACAATAACGGTAATGGTGTTGTTAATCTATTACAAGCCAAAACGAAGGTAAGTCCTCTGAAAAGAGTCTCGATACCAAGGCTTGAGTTATGTGGTGCTACGCTTTTAATAAAATTAATCAACAAGATTAAATTAGCATTTGAACACAAAATTGATAAAGTTTTTTATTGGACTGATAACACAACCGTTTTATGCTGGATAAGAGGCCAATCCTCAAAATGGACTGTCTACGTTGGTAACAGAGTTGCCGAAATCCAAAGATCGTCAGATCCCAATCAATGGAAATACATACCATCTAGCGAGAACCCCGCCGATTGTGCATCTAGGGGCATTCCGGCCGCTGAGCTTGTTAAGCACGACCTGTGGTGGCAAGGTCCTAAGTGGCTTAAAGAAAACAACAGCTATTGGCCTATGCAACCTCTACAAAATTATGAGACAAATCAAGAAATATCAAAATCCTTCTTTTCCGTAAACACTTCTTCAATTCACACAAATAGCGACAAAAGTTATTCATTTTTATTTCACCGTTACTCTTCTTTAGAAAGACTAATCAGAATAACGGCACTACTTCTGCGATTTCAAAGTAATATCATGGTTCATAAACAACGCAAACAAAATCAAACACAAAGTAAATGTAAGACGACTGGTTTCTTGACTTCAAGTGAATTAAAACGTTCGCTTCAAAAACTTATAAAAATATCTCAAAACATTGATTTTATAGATGAAATGCAAGAATTACAAAAATTTGGGAGATTATCCGTTAATAATCATCTTGCCCGATTGTGTCCATTCATTGACTCCAATGACATATTAAGAGTGGGTGGACGATTACAAAATTCTTATTTGGCTTACTCTACCAAACACCCCATTTTACTTAAAAAA
The DNA here is from genome assembly GCA_914767995.1 of Thecocarcelia acutangulata. Taxonomy (NCBI): domain Eukaryota; kingdom Metazoa; phylum Arthropoda; class Insecta; order Diptera; family Tachinidae; genus Thecocarcelia; species Thecocarcelia acutangulata. Next base: position 27,306,778 of record OU612094.1, on the reverse strand, counting down.
CAGAATCCAATGTCAACTCTTATATTTTCAGAAGCACACATAAAAACTCTACATGGTTCTCTTTTACAGATGCAATCGTACGTGGCAAGAAACTATTGGGTACTTAGCGGTCGAAACATAGCGAAAATGGTTGTCCGCTGTTGCATGAGATGTTTTAAGTACAATGCGAAGGCATCACAACAGATGATGGGCAGTTTACCTAGCGTACGTTTAATCCCCACTAGACCATTCAAACATAGTGGCGTCGATTACGCAGGTCCAATTACCATTAAGCAGTCAACTTCGAGAAACTCAGTTACTACAAAGGGTTACATATGTCTGTTTATTTGCATGGTTACAAAGGCCATACACTTAGAAGCAGTTACAAGTCTTTCAACTGAATCATTTTTGGCTGCGTTCAAAAGGTTTTCTTCGCGTCGAGGTATGTGTACAAACTTGTATTCTGACTGTGGCACAAATTTTGTTGGTGCTTCCAAAGAATTACAAATTCTTTACAATCGCAACAAATCTTCTTTACCAATTAACCTCTTGGAAAAACTGGCTACTGATGGTACCACGTGGCACTTTATACCACCTGCAACCCCTAACTTTGGCGGCCTTTGGGAGGCCGGTGTAAAGTCAACAAAATACCACCTGAAACGTTTATTGGACACTAAAGTGGTGACATACGAAGAACTTAGTACACTTCTTGCGGAAATTGAAAGCTGCCTCAACTCACGGCCCTTATGTCCTCTAAGTAATGACCCAACAGATTCAGTTGCGCTGACACCTTCACATTTTCTTATTGGTGAATCCACAAACTGCTTGCCAGATGAAGATTTAATTGACTACAATATTGATCGACTCACAAGATGGAAAGCCATAGAAAAGCTCAAACAACATTTCTGGCAACGTTGGCAAAATGAGTGGTTATGCCGTATGCAGTCAAGACCTAAATGGCTTAAACCGATAAAAAATGCAAAGGAAGGCGACCTCGTCCTTGCTCTGGACGAACGTTGCTCGCCTGGAGTGTGGCCGCTAGCCCGCATTAAAGAAGTACACCCTGGTAAAGATGGTATTATTCGAGTAGTTACGTTACAGTCAAAAGATAAGATTTTCAAAAGACCTGTATCAAAAATTGCATTTCTACCTTCAGATGAAGATTTTGATAAATTACAAAAGGCATCTAAATAAAAGAACAAATGTTCTTCGTGGGGGAAAATGTTCGAGAATAATTTTGAATTATTTTAACACATTTGTGAAGTTATTAGTTTCTACTGGGCATCACTTGAATTTTACATATATACATTGTAAGAGCAAACCTAATTGCTCACATTTAAATATTACTCGTATAATTACCATCAATGCATACATAAATATTCACAGTTCTACCGTTTTTTTTCTCATTTAATTTACACTCATTATAATTACTTCTCATGTAATCGATTTATTACATACATATAATTTGAGTAACTTACCTTATTGAATTTAACGGTTCTTATTTACTTAGTTTTAAGAATTTATAGATATAAAGAAGAATTTGTAAAGCATTTAAAATCATTATTACTGCTTATTTTCATAAACGCACATAAGTGCATTCTTTTTGTAATCTGTTTTCTGCCGTGCTGCATAATAAATAAAATTGAAAATTATAAAGCATTTTTCAATTTAAACTCGTACATACACATTATTTTTAATATAACATTAACAGTCTATAAATACAGGTATAACAGGCCTTATAGACTTCCAGTGTATTGAAGTAAATAAATAAATAAATACAAAAATAAATTAAAACAAATTTAAATTATTTTACGAACAAGTATTCTTTAAACGTTCTCAAACAGCTTCCAATTGTTGCAACGGTTTGATGCTTTTCAAGTTTATCCTTCTGTTTGTTCTGCTTTGATTTTATGTTGTAATTCTTGCTACATTACATTTACTGATGTCGTTGTTGGTGTTGTTGTTAAATGAAAAGTAGGTCATAGTCAATATTTAGGAAATGTAAATGAAAAAGATGAATACAGAAATATGTACATAAATACTTATGTATGTACGTACATACTTATACATATATTAAATAAAAACGAATAGTTTTTTATGTGTTATTCAAATAAAAAATAAACAAAAAAAAAAGACTAAAGTTAGCATACAACGAAAAACAAATAAATGGAAAAAATAGCAAAAAAAAATCTGAATGCATATCAAAACTCATAACAAAAAGTATCTTTCGGAGAGAGAGAGAGGGGTATCTTTAAGAAAACAACAACAAAACTTTTGAAAAATATGCATAAAAAATAAAGTTTGATTTTGCCTTAAAGTTATATGAAGTGTAAATAACACAAACAAGAAATGACGACTGGACAAAAGGACTAACTTTTTTTTTGAAAGACATATAGACCAAGCGAACGAACGAACAAACGGACGAAGAGTCTGCGATGGAGATGAACAGTTTCAAGGCTAAATAGTAACAACAGCAATGCAAACACAAGAATAATGCTGACGTAGTAGCAACAATTTGTTGTTTAATATTTATTTTGTATCTATATTTTACAGCACATACTACGCAGCAGCAGCAGCAGCAACACAACTAAAAATTCCAACAACATTAGCAGCAATGTCATTCGCGACAATGCCAATAACAAATTGCAACACAAATACAAAACTTTTATGCTTTTTCTGTTTAATTTATAGCAAATAAAGGGAGGTGCGAAACAGGGACACATTTAACACAAAGGAAGAGACGTAGGATGGTGATGATGATGATGATGATGTTAAAAAAGGAACAATTATTGTAGCGTAAGGAATTATCTAGGTCATCGCATAATCATCGGCAATGACGGAATGCATAATGGGGGTGCTGAAGAAAATGAGACACAAAAACTACTTTGATTAATACCAGTGGCATTCACAATTGCAATTTAAATGTGTAGTAAATATAAGTTGCTCTTTAAAGCGGCAAGGAAAATCTTTATCTGAAGATAAAAGCTTCATAATACAATATATTACTAACTCAAGTTTAAATCGAATTAAATCAAAAAAGTCCCATGTACAGTTTCTTCAGCTGAATTCCGGGTAAAGGGTAAATCTGTTTCATTATTATTGAACCAAGCAGTGAATTTAAAAGCAAATGTGGCACTTTAGCTGCATTGGGAACTGTAAAACGCTATACGTATTAGAAAGTGTTTGAAAACACTTTGTTTTAAGATATATCCCATTTAAACTATTACATGAGAAACTTTCTATAAAACAAAAAAAATTGCTAAGAGATTTCTGAGGAACTTGCACTTGCATACGGAGTTAGAGCTACCTATCATGTCGGTAGCTCTAACTCCTAATAGCACGTTTCCGTATACATGACTTGGGCCGTTCTTTCTAATACCCTATTTCTCATTTTCCTTAACAACTTCTATATCAAACTTCTAACCCTACCCACTCTTTCGCGGATGACAGCAGCATTTGCCATTCGTACTATTTCAGTTATAGGCCCTGTCCATCCGATATCGTTGCCAAGAGCCAAAATATGAATGACTCACTGAATAGTGACCTATTAATCTCCGAATGGGGTCGTAAAAACAGGGTCGCCTTCAACGCTCGTAAGACCCAGTGTTGTTTATTAGCACACAAACAAACTACCGCAAGTGCTGTTTCATCTGTACTCTTGGATAGTATAAATATTGAGGAATCGGATGCCCTTGATGTTCTTGGAATGAAAATACAGTGTGACGTTCGCTGGAGTGAACACATTTTTCAAGTCTCTAAAGAAGCATTCAAGTGCCTCGGGTTTTTGAAACGGTGTAAGATGAACTTCACTTCATACAATCTCCTTAGTATTTATACCATCTATATCCGACCGAAAATGGAATACAACTCTCATGTTTGGGCCGGTGCCTCAAAGTTACTCGACCGTGTGCAGGAGAGGACGAAGAAGCTCATCGGTGATAGTAGGCTATCGAACTCTATGGATTCACTTAAGCATCGACGCAGTGTGGGGTGTTTTACTCTATTCTACCGTTACTACTATGGATTTTGCTCTGACGAGATTAGGGATCTTGTTTCCGAAATTCGCACATTTCTACGTAGCACGCGTTCATCGTCTAGAGCTCATCCTTTTGTGGTCGATTGCCCAGTGATCGTAATACGCATTACAGACAGAGTTCGTTTTTCAGCCGTACGCTTCGCCTGTGGAATAAGTTGCCTGTAGTTTCCTGTCTGTTATAGCGTTGGAAAGTTCAAGCCAAATGTTCACAAACACTACTACCTCTTTCCCTCTCCTCACAACCTATTTTCCTAGTTCTGGTACAATGCACTGCATATGTAGGGGTCATCCCCTGAGTACTGGTCCAAGATTTAAAAAAAAAAACTATATCATTTGCCCAAATTAAGGAATTTGAGACATGATTTCGGACACATTTTTCATTTGACCAAATAACCTCAACTGACTCAATTTGTTTTAAATTAAATGTTTAAGTTTTTATGAAAATTACTAATTTTTTTGAGTGATTTCCATACGTTTTTTAGACGAGTCATTCGTCTGTGTTCTGTGAGCAGCAAATTAGTCGAGATTCTTACAAATGCAACCTTGGAACATTCATTATCGGTATGTTAAATCCGACAAAATGACATTTAATTACGAATCAAAATGGCTGATTTTACAGATTTTTACCATTAAATCCTTGTTCTGTTGAAACTCAATGTTATTTTCCGTTTGTAGTTTTATTTTTTATTTTGCTATATTAGTGTGCCGTTCATAGAACACAGACGAGCAAGTTGTCTAAAAAAGTTGTATGAAAGTTACCCAAGTTTTTGAGTAATTTCCATACAATTTTTTTGGATGACTTTATCGTCTGTGTCCGAGGAACAGCACATAAATATGTATTGAACAAAATTTTTGTTTTTTTACATGGAAAAATCAAAACAATACAAACGTCAAACTGATTTCGAAAATTCAAGGAGAACACTACTTGCAATATAATGGACAACTAAATTTGCTTAGTCTCCGTCTAAACTATGAAAGATTTGCTGCAAAACTTTCGATTTTGGGGATGTTACAGGAAAAGGGAACGGAAACATGTACTTTGTTTCATGTTCCAAAAAAAAAAAAAAAAAAATAATAATAATAATAATAATAATAATAATAATAATAATAATAATAATAATAATAATAATAATAATAATAATAATAATAATAATAATAATAATAATAATAATAATAATAATAATAATAATAATAATAATAATAATAATAATAATAATAATAATAAACAAATATTACAATATTATTGTGAAAAAAATGTAATTAATACATTTAATTTAAGACAAAAAGTATTTTTATTTTAGCCTAAACATTTCAAAAAGTAAATAGAAGAAGGAGGAAGGAAGATACTTCAAACAACACAAACTGCAAGCAAACACTTTAGTGTGGACACGAATGCAGTTCCAAGAGAATTTAGAAAGTTTTTCAGCAAATGTTTCATAGTGTGGACGGGGGGCTTATATATAGAAACGTTCTATAATTCAAAACATATTTTACACATCGATTTTACATGTAGGGTGATCTATTATTTCACTTTCCTCAAACCGGTTTTCGAATAGCTCTAAAAGCGTTAATACATAGAAAAATCCGGTATTCGGTTAATAGTTTTATTAAAGTAAACAAAATTTGTTAATAGAACAATATCTGAGCAAAAACAAAGTAGTTCAGGAAATAAAAAAAAGAGTTTCAAAATAAATCGGGGTTTTTTAAACACATGGAAGATATTGTTAGCTAAAATGCAAAAAGGCGTAAATATTGTAACAAAAATATAATTTTACAGGAGAAGCAAAAAGCATTTTGTAAAATGAAGCCTCACAAAAACATGTTTTGATAAGCAATTATCTTTATTGACAACATTTTACATTTCATTTATGGTATAATTTACATAGTCAAGAATTCAAGATTCTTCTTTTTCTGCTTAAAAATTATAACTTTTTATGCTATTTTTAGGTGCATAAATATATTATTAACTAAATTGAAGCCAAAAAAATACAAAAACCTATTGGATACGATGTTTTTAACAATGTACATGCCATATTTCACAATGTAAAATGCCTACATGTCCTCTGTTACCTCAAAAATTGCATCAAAAAACATGACCAAAGTTGCCAGACAAAATTTCAAATAGAGTGTGTTCTATTTTGTTATGGTTAAACATCTGACATTACAACCCTACGCCTTGCGAACAATTCTGAGGCCGTCTTTGGTCGGTATAAATAGTCGGCTTGAGGAAATTTTAGTGCATTAATTTTTACTATGTTTTGAATACTTCTTTTTTATAATAATAAAAAGCATAGACAATGTCAGACGTAAATGCACATGTACGTTTGTGAGCAAATAAGGTGTTCAGCAATGGACCAAGGACTGAACCTTGTGGAACACCAGATCTGAGCAGTTTTACTTCAGTTTTCAATCCCGTTGACTGACACATACAGCTGGCGATCGCTCAAATACGACGATATTAAACTAAAAGCACAACTCGAAAATCTATATTTGTTGCAATAGTGGAATACCTAATCTGATCAAATGCCTTAGAAATGTCAATGGAGACTAAAACACTAGGATTGCCCTAGTTACAATTCTCTCGGACAAATTCAGTAAGGTCAAATAGTAGAAAACCAACACCAAGAAATGTTTTAGGCCTTCATATAAGAGCCTACATTCCAAAGTATTTTCCTAATAGCAAAGAATTGCACATATTTACAAAACAGATGAATAGGAGTAGGATAAAGGTATTCCTTAAATGGGAAATATTTGAAATAAACCTGCACATCCAATTAAAATATTTATAAATATCTATAACTATATAAAAGAATATAAAAAAATTTTAGTTTTACTGAACAGTTGAAAACTTTTTTGGTGCTGCACCCACTGTGCAACATAAAAAAAACTATTTATACCTATGTACCTAGAAATGAACGAAAACGATAATAAAAATAGAGTAGTACTTAACGTCATTGTTCCATAAATGCAACGTCGTCAATGATTTTGGACAAAAACAAAATTTATCAAATTAAATAGATAGGTACATTAAAAATTTTGTTTAACATACATAAGTTTGCTATTTTTTTGTTTTGATTTCGCTATATTTCTTTCATAATTTTGGAAAATGAAAAGAAAACAATTAATATATAAAAAACTGGCTCAAGGACACTTAAGAACATTTGAATTTGTCGCTTATTTCTACTGCTTCCTTCTAAATAAGGGTGTAACAACACACGACATACCACTTTCAAATTAAATTTAAAATCTGCAAAATTGTATCTCGTTTTTGCTGTAAACGCACAATATTTAACTCACCTGCTGCAAAATGTAGAGGTGTTGATTTTCGTCCAGCAGTATCACGGGCATTTACTGTCTGTGGTGTTATTAATTTTTTAACTTTCGCTATATCGCCCGTTTTACAGGCTTCGAATAGCTCGCGTAATGGATCATTGGCCATGACCGCATCCAGGTTAACATTAAGTATAGCTCGACTGCGGCTGGTCATGGTGACACCAACAACACCATCAACTCTACGTTGTCTATTTTGTTCAAGAATGCCTTTCTACGCCAATGTCTACGTTTCTTTTTTTTATCGTTTAATCAAACAAACACACATGCAGTTTGCAGTGAACTCCCCACAAACCAGAAAAATAAAAATATATAAAAAACCAACAGCAGACAATGGAATATACTGAATTTTCCTGTTCGAAAACTTCGGTTTTCAATAGTTTTACAATCTTTTACAAACTGCTAGGATTTTTACAAGCTTATTTTTAATAAATAAGCATTATTTTTTCAACATGGTGTTAAAACATTTTTATATGTTAAAAATTTTTTTTGCCAATGAAAAATTGTCTGTCTTCTTTTCACACAACTTTTTTTCTTTTTATACATTCGCAAATTCATTGCAAAACTTTTAACAACATATCTCTATTAATTGCTTTTAAACTTCTGTGTTATAAAGTAATTTTTATAATTTTTTCTGCTTAATAATTGATTATTTTATTGTGTTTCGTTCAACAGCTGAAATTTTTGTTTCGTCTTTAATAAAATGTCCCGTAAAACTGCAAAAATGCAAAAGAAAAATATACGATTTTTCACAAATACAGCAATCGTAGTTCGTTTGCAGACTACTATGTGGCGCTAGTATATATAAATATAAAAAGTGCTGCCACCATTCTTTAATTACACTCAAATAAATGTGTCAAATGCATTACCTCAAAGAAATAATACAATCAAATTAACATTCTTCTTTTATAATATACTACATAACTATGCAATTCAGTTGTAAACAACTTGTTCCATTATATACCATAATTTTTAAGTACCAATGTATTCACGAGCCATGATATGTTAGATAAAATAGATTTTATAAATTTAGCTCAAAGTAGTGTATATATAAAATAAATTAAAAGTAAATAAAAGTTGAACAAAACAAAATTCTTGTATGTTTGGTGTACTTTAAAACACCAGACGAGTTTTTTTAATATATATAGTTTTTTATAATTTGTTTTCATCAAAGTTGAATTGAACTATGTATAATTAATTCATTAGGGAAAACATGATGAAAGTAAAACATTATGAAGTGCAAAAAAACACTAAACACTACAAGAGGGTAGAAATATATTTTGTTTAAGAAACAACACTTTTTTATCTTTTGTAAAAATATATTGCTAGGATCATCAAATATTTTTACCTTGCAAGGCCAAAATTTATCAATTTATATAACTTTATATAAATATTTATGATAAAAGATTTTGTTTTAAATTTAGCAGTGTTTGTGAGGCAGGGGAGCCATTTACTTTTTTTTCCTATATGTATATACATATAAATTTAAACTAATGTTTTTAGAATAGCAATAATACTCTATAAATACATGTATAATAGGCCTTATAGGCTTCCAATGTATTGAAGTAAATAAATAAATAAATATATGTGAACAGTGTGTCAAAACAGTATATTGTATTAACAATTTCATTATCAACAACGTATTCGAAACAATATTACCTAAAAATTGCAAGATTTTGCAAACTTTGTGCTATTTACTACCTTTAGGTCAAGTCTGACTGTAATGAATAGCAATATTATAGCAGGTTTTGTTTTCTTAAACACACTTTTGTGCTAAAACGTAACCACAAAAACTAGTTTGTTGACAGTATAAAAGCTGTTTGGTTATGTGCAGATAGTAAAATAATTGTTATCTGTCTTCTTTGATCTGAAGAGTTATTGATCGCTGAAATTATTGTTACAATTAAAAATATTTCTTAGATAAAGCCGGATATGAACTTGAGCCAAATAAATACCATCATATAATATTAGATAATTTTTATCTATTACAAAACTATTCAATATAATCATTTTACTGAGTTCGTGATATCTGAACAAAAAATTTCCAACAATGTCCAATCGATGAAGTATTGCATGTTCAATCAAAGAGATTTAAAGAAAGTTTTAAAGCGCGCTTAGCTTATCGGAATTTCCAATATCTTTAACAAAGGTTTCTCAAATTCAAGCGAATATGTTTGCATGTGTGCCATATGTTTTCAAACTACATAAACAACAAGAACAGCGTACTAGCCTTTAACTACAACTTTTATGTTTGCCTGCCTGCTTTCCGTATAGATGTGGCATCTCTCGCACAAAACCTTGGCAGCCACCTGCGAAACAACAACAAAATATACATAGTAAACAAACAAGAAATCAAAGTAAAAAACAAAAAATCAAGAAAAAACCAAAATGAAATGTCAGTAATAAAAGAGAATAACTAAAAAGGGCAAAATGGCGTTTTTGTAGTTGTAAAGGCACTGACCAACACACACGAATTTTTTTGTACTAACATAAATTAAGAAAAATTCCTAGTAATTGGTTTATTCTTGTAAAGAATTTCATTAATAAACCAATTATATTCAGTTAAACCGTTGCAACAGTGTAAAGTTAAAATAATAGCGAATAAGAAACAAAGTCAACCGTGAAATACGTATTTGTTAACTCAAAATTTCTAAATGAAAGAAATATAAAAGAACAATGTTCAGAAGCTTGCAGGAATTAACTATGTACATACATAAATATGCTAAAATTAAATAATTATTAATATCTGTGCGTGCATAATCGAGAAACTTTATGCGAAAGAAAAAGAAGTACTAATCGATATAAGAAGTGATTTTGTGCAAAAAAATTATTGCTGCGCCAAACGACCTCAATCAATAAATTTCGTTTTTTTCTTGCATGCGTGATGACAAAAAAAAAATTGCTTGAAATGGTGTGTGTCACCAATTAAGGTGCTGCTGTGTGCATTGACTGCGAAAAAAGCTGGCCAAAAAGAAAAGTTAAAGAAAAATATTATTTAAGTGCAAGTGATTTTTATACAACTCACTTTTTCGTACTGGAATTTATAAGTGCAATACACAAATACAACATTAACAATAATGACAAAGTGAAAACAAACAAAAGGGAGAAAAAGAAAAAAATAAAAGTAAATTTATCTAGTGGATTAAAAGAAAAGAAGTAAATTTAAATAATTTAAAAATTTTAGTTTCTTTGTAACACATTTTTTTTTATATTAAGTTCTTAAAGATATTTCCTTCTTCCTTTTGTAGAGAAACGCGGACAAGCGTGAAAATTATCTAGAACCGAGCAGTTTTATTTATTAATGCATTGAACTACATACCTATTTTCATATGTACCAATGTATGTATATATGTATGAATTTCTTGAAACAAGAAGAGTGCTTTAAGCTCGAAAGCTAAGGTCGAGATTATTTAATTAAAATATGTTATTTTAACTCCATTTAAATCTCAATGTTAGGAAACTTTTTTCATGTAGTTATACTCAAGTCAAACAATGGGTCCAAGAAAGAAACCAAGTGGGATAGTTTCATGAAACTGGCGGCCTGTACAACCTAACCTAACCTATACTCAGGTCAACGACACACTATAGTGACATAGATATACGTACATATCGCTCCTTTATTTCAACATAGTCATAACTCAAAAAAGCTTGTTTCGAGAAAAACGCATTTTAGTTTCAATGCAAATCTTCGAAAATTTTTTAGAAAATATCTCCTAAAGAACACAGTTTAAAAGTAATTTGAATAAATTTATCGTATAATATAAAATATAGTACTATTAACAATTCTGCATTATTAACTCGAAAAGCGCATTTTTTGTTGAGATATGACTATGTTGAAATAAAGGAGCGATATGTATGTTATGTGTGCGTTAATGTATCGCATTAACACGGGATTGATTATTTTAAAAAGATGTTGAATTTTATTAATATATCCAATATAATCCAAATTTTAAAGGCTTTTACCGATTTGAAGTAATAATAAAATTCTTATAACAGGTCGGCTACAAAAAGATAAAATTTACCAGAAGTACGCGAACGCAGAAAGCCAAATTTCTATTTCAAAAATAAACATATGGACTGTTTTGATGCTGTAATGAAAATTGACATTTATTTTTATGAAACAAGTTTAACTATTAAGTAATAAATATTAATAAAATTTATATTTATATAAATAAATTTAATTTATTTTTAAACAGCTGATTCGTTGACTACATGCCCAAAATAGCCTGAAGAAAAAGAAGAGCAATACAGTTCTTGCAAAACTGTACGGGTACGCTTTTTTTCGAAATTGAGCTCGTTAACAGAGCTCTGTTATCTGTTTAACAGTAAATGTTAATTTAGAATATATTTTTCTTGGGAGAAATCTCCATAACTGGGCCACATACAAATAAAGAATAAATTGGAATATGCTCTCCAGAATAAATATTTTTTTAGTTTTGCCTTAAGAGTACATAACTGATTATCCCTTCTAATAAAAAAGAAGGCTATTTAAAACATCTCAGTTTCCTGGAAAGAAAAGTGGTCATAACAGCAATATACGAAATACTACACATATCCCATTATATAAAAAATATGGTCCTTTAAGCCGTGGTACAAGTGGTATTTTTGAAATAGTTAAAAAAAAAGTTATGAACAAATTTATTTTTTGTGAGAAATTTTTTGAAGTTAAAACATTTACTGTTAAACTGTTAACAGAGATCTGTTACCGAAAAATTTTCAAATGTGGTCTATGTCTGTACAAGTTAAATTTAAAATTTATTTTCACACACATAAATAAATAAACTATGTGTGACCCATTGTGGTATCGGTTAAATGAAGTAAAAAAAAAAATAAAAGATTTCATTGCGTATATGAAAACAATCTATAGAACAAAAAAAATTTGAGGAAAGATTTCTATTTTTTTGGATTTTAACAAAAACGCTAAATATATTCAAAAATTATTAACAGTAGTTTATATTGCAAGGCAAATACTTAACGGTCTTAAGTGGGCAAATATTGCTATGTGAATTGTTATGGCACTCGTCCCGCCTGAAGATTAGCACTAAAGAACACTATCGATTAATTTTCTTGAAATAGTTTTGTTTCAAGTTGGGGAGTTGCTGACGAAAAAGGGTTTCTTGGCTGACTCTCCTGAAAGTTGGATTTTTAATCGTGACTACAAAGTGTAGAACATAATTATAGTTCAATTCCAATTTATTTTTCTGAAATTAATCTTCTGGAGAAATAGCAAATATGTATATGGATTTTCGTAACTTCAAACACCAAATAGTGTTCAAATATTCTAAATGTTAAAATTTGTAATATAAGACGTAGTAGTCTCCAAGCTGGAGGTGTTTTTTTATAAAATTTTTGTTAAAAATTTTTTTTATTAAATTCAATATTTCGTCGACTTCAAGGCAGCTTTATACAAGCAGTGGCAGAATTACAATAAATACAACACCAACAAACATCAACATGTATTTTGTTGGTAGAATTTACGAATAGTTGTCAAAATTTTTACAACTATTCGTAAATTCTACCAACAAAATACATGTTGATATTTGTTGGTGTTGTATTTGTTGTAATTCTGCCACTACCTATATAAAGCTGCCTTGGTCGACTTCTTCAGGATTTGTTTTTTTTTTATTTTTGTTTATAAACTTTTTTTTTTTTGTTTTTTTGAAATATTGATTTTTATAAACAAATTTTTTAACAAAAATTTTATAAAAAAAAGACCTCACGCTTGGAGATTATTTCATCTTAATTTAAGAAAAAGGTAGAAAAGTTAGGATAAAGAAAAGTTTGTAAAATAATATGTGTGGTGTTTTATCTTATCATAACAACTTAAGTCAAATTTTAAAAATGGAACAAATGTCATCTTTTTTTAATTAATTTGTTAAGTATAACATTTATATATTTTCGTATTATTGACAATTTTTTTTATAATTTGGGTTATTTTCATATGTTTTTAAATATAGTTTTTAATTTAACTTTCTCCTAAAAAGTTTTTTTTAAGTCTTATCTCGACTTAAGATGTTATGATATAATGCCAAAGATATAATAAATCTTTCACAATTTAAATGAAATATTTATTCGCCTTAAACTAACACAAAAGTTGATAGTTTTGGTTCGAGTAACTCAAATGGATTTCCTCCCTGGAGTAACCGCCAACCCAGCGAGAGTTCAAGTTTATTATTGATTTCCTCCCTAGAGTAACCGCCAACCCAGCGAGAGTTTATGGTGTTTTATATATAAAAAAAAGGTTTTACCGCCGTGAAAGTTTTTATGGAATACGTTGCTGTCTGAAAAGTCCCTGCTTTCATATTTTTTTAGTTAAATATTGAATTCGGTAAAACCAGATTGAATAAAAGACATACATACATATGTATGTTCGTATGTATCTATGTATGTAGGCTTGTTAAAATTTTTTTGTTGCAATTGTTTAAAATATATAAGTATGTTTTTCTTATACATAATTGTTATTGTTGTCAACATATTTATTGAAACTTACAGAGTGTGTGTTGAACTTTTTTGATGTCATTACGCTACGTTGCACATGTTAAGCTTCAGTTATTCGCCTGCTACAAAAATAATATGTATTTAATTAGTATTTAAACTAAATTTAAACAAATCAAATCGAAAAATTCAAAACTAAAAACGGATTTTAAAGAAGACTCTTAAAGCCGGTCAACACCTTATTTACCATTAAACGTTGTTATGGCAAATTAGTTGTTTGTCTGCATCAATACCATGTGGTGCTATCAATACTAAAAATTTTAAATAAATAATTTGGTGCATTCAGTACTTTTGCGCTTTGAATAAAGCTAAAAGTAGAAAATAATTAACAAAATATTATTTAAACCCAGTAAAAACTTCGCCATGGAACTAAAAGTATGGGTTGAAGGCATTCAACGTATTGTTTGTGGCGTAACAGTGAATACAACTTGTCAGGTAAATAAAAAAAAAACGTTTACATTTATTTATATACACATATTGCTTATTTAAGACTCAGTTTTAAAAAAGTTTTTGGTAAAATAAATTCTTTCTCCCGTACTAACTTTGTGTGATTACCTTTTTCAATGTTTGATTTAAGAGATTAATATTTAAAGACAAATTTTGTACATTAAAAAACAGAGAGTAGAACATATCCCTGCATTTTTAACTCGTAAATCATAAATTTTGAGCTGTCGGTGAACAATAAACATATCGTATGCTATTTCGTAGCTAAAATTTACATAAGTATGTTCTTAACAACTTTTATAAAATCCTGAAAACTTATTGTTAGTTCATATTTTGAAGATTCAATAAATAAAAGTATGTAAAAAGTACTTATAAAAGGTAAAAACATATGTACAGGCAAATGCTTGAAAGGTATTATTAACACATTTTGCTTTTTAAACTCTGATTGTTTTATTTAAAATTATTGGATATATAGATAAAAGTTTAAATTATTGGATATATAGTTAAAGGTTTTAACATTTTTTCATAGTTGCCATGTCTACTAATGATTAGGGTAGCTCCTATGAAATGTCGACAGCTGGGAAACATTAAAAAAACTATTTTTGTATTTTTAGATTGGTACTAATATTTAGCCATGTCACAGAGCTTAATTCCGTTCGGAAACGGAATTGAATTCACACGTCGCTGCGAATTGCTGTTAATACCATCGTGAGCATAAATTTATTTGCAACTGTATAGTTAAATAAATAAATAAATATTCATAAAATTAGCTTCTAAAAAAATTATAAACAGCTTGTTTTTTATGTTCCCCAGCTGTTTACATGCCGACATTTCATAGGAGCTACCCTAATCATCAGTTCTTCTGGAAATTTCTGTAAGATATTCTCAAACTGTCGACTATATATTCCAACAATCTAAATATTTTATTGGGTATTTAAAAAGAAAACTGTTTTAGTAATACCTGTCAAAATATAAAAATCAAGCTTTCTCTTTTTCACACAAAAAAAAAAAAACGGTTTATAATTTTTTGATTGATAAAGAACATCGCATAAAAAAAGAAAACTAAGCACTTCTTTTAGTCCCTTAAGGAGTTCCAAAATATGTCACCCTGCGAGATGCGCTTTTTTTTTAAGTATTCGGTGCGTTTTGTAAATTTTTGTGGCACTAAGTCATATTCATCTGTTTGAATACCATTTCGTTCTAGATTCACGAGATTTTACACATCTTTTCATAGAGCGCAATAAGAATACGAAGTTGTGATGTATAAACCGCAGCAAGGACACAAAGCAAAACAATATTGATGCTGCGTTGATGCTGATTAATATTTCCGAAACAAAATTAAACATATTTTTAAAATGTTCTGCTTTTTGAGTTTTTATTTCAAAAGTTTCTGTTTTTTGTTAATATAAAAATTCAAACAATTGCATTTTTTTATTCACTATATTAGCTTCTAACATTGATACCAATAAAAAATTATAAATAGCTTGTTTTCTATGTTTCCCAGCTATAAGCTACCCTGAATAAAAAAAAGATAAATTCTGGACTTTTTTTGAATCCGTATTAAAAAATCTAGCATGGCTTCAACACAAATTTTTGTCAAGAGTTTATAAAATTATGTAAAAAAATGTATTATGAACTACTGCTTTGGTAATTGATAAATTACAAAATTATTAATTAAATTATTCAAATTTTCCAAAATCTTTTGCTTTAAATTTTTGTTATAGAAAACTTCAATTTTTATTTGCCACGTATCTGGGGCCAAATCACCGCATACGATATCGAGCAAAATTATCGAAATTTTTCATTTTGGTATCACGGCATACGATATCGAATAAACTGTATTGCAATAATATAAAAAAGTTAAAGGATTTATTTTTTGTATTCCTACTTTTAGGGAACGTATGGTCTTCAATCTATTGCATTTTGTTTAAATTACGATCCAATATGCATCGGTTGCCATAATTTAGATGTATCGTAATGTTATTCGATACGGTGATTAGACCCCTGGCAAATAAAAATATGTTTCATATACACGTAATTAGGTATTCAGTTTTTATCAACGAAACTCATTTCGTTATAAAGATTTTCGACTCTTTATTCTACAAGCTCTACAGTGGCACCTTAAATAAAACCATGTTGTTTCTTAATTTTATAAATTTAATAAAAAAAAATTAAATCTCATATTCCTTTTTTCCACTTTTTCAGGATGTTGTTTTTGCTTTAGCGCACGCTACAGGAAAAGTGGGGCGCTTCACACTTATAGAACGTTGGCGCAACAATGAACGCTTGCTGGCACCAAACGAAAATCCTTTGAAATTATTGCTCAAATGGGGTGAATATGCGAACGATGTGCAATTTATATTGCAACGGTCAGAAAGTAAACAACCGCAACAGCAGCAGCAACATGCGCAACAACAAGAAACGCAGCAATTGCATAATGCAGCAACAAATAATAACAATAGTAATAATTTAAATAATAATAATAATAATGAAAATACAACTGTGATGTTTAACAAAAAACCTTTGGGGTTAAGCAATATTACTAACAATATTATTAATAATAATCTTAATAAACAAAATAACAATAGTAATAGCAATAGCAATATAATTGATAATGCTCTCTGTGCAAATGCAACTGTACCCCAGACGCAGCAACATCAAAAACCTTTGACAATGGAATTAAGTTTAAATGCCGCCCATGAACGAGCAAAAGAATTGAAAAAGACTTTTGGGTACGTAAAAGAAATCGGCAGCAAAATTGCTTTCTATAATTGTCTTCGCTAAGGTCGTTATTATCATTCTAATTTAACTTAAATACTTAAAAACTTTTTCGTGATGTGCTTTTTCATTCCCCCCGGGGAACAGGTTTTGCCTTGGCGTATTCCTAACTTGGGCGCTCTGTTTTTCGTGGAACAGAGGGGAAAAGGTCCCTAGTTTGGTGCGGCAAACAAAACTCTAGGAAGCCACATGACCTATGTTGTGTTGGCTTCCGATACCATTACCAAGGGTATAAATTGGCAGAACGGGGTTCAGTATGGCCCCCGGGTGGTTCTGCTTGCGGTTCGAACCGGGCTGATCATGGTTGAGGTGCCTACCTTGGCTGAAACGTTCTGGCTGTGGTTGAAACCTAAAACGCGGGAAGGGAGTGTTAGTATCCTTGATAATTGTTTGGTTTGTGGCTTTTTTCGGGGACTAACAATCTCCCGAGGATCTGTTGCCTATACAACAGATACCTGTATTGTAAGGAACCAGTGATGATGGTTGACGGGTGAGTTGGTTTAAGGGCTGATGCTCTTAGTGGACTTCGGAGTACCAACTCATTAAGCCTTGTCCTCCATTGATTGCTGGGAAATTGCATACAGGAGGGATTAGAAGGCCCGAACTCCTCAACAAGAAGTTGCTCATATGACCGCAATCATATGGCAAGATTTGCTACCTGTGTGAGCCTGGTAAACCACACGGGGGCGCTGGTAAATCGTGAATAATTCACTCCGTGGAATTGGTCCATCATCAGATTAGGTCGCAAGGCAGGTGCTGATGTAAATCTTTTCACAACTGTGCTTTTTCATTTTTCTCTAGTTTTATCTGGCTGCCAACCATTGAAAATCCAGCACATTTGAATTCAATTTAGTCCACATGTGTTGTAATTACCCTCTAACTTTTAGCTTTATTTTTATACCCTTCATTTGGCACTGACATATTACATCTATTATCATATCAGGGATAAAATTCTTTATAGTGTGTGTTTTTTTTTAGAGTTAGACAAGTTTATATCGTGATAAGACAAAAAAAAAGTATATCCTATTATTAACAATGAAACTGGCGTTCTTAGATACGCCACGGCAGGTGCTGCACTAATTTCAAGTATTTTCGCAAAATTTACAGACGTATTTCCTCGTGTGCTGATTTCCAGATGTCCACTTGTCTCTGACTTATCGACGTATACAAGTGACATTACAGAACAACAAGGAAAATATGTAAAATTATTCTCTTATCAAAAGAATTGGTCAATTGAAGCACGCGCTGTGTGGCATGTGCTTTCTCCTGTTGGAACTACATGATAGCAAGATCAGTAGCAGCTAATTGAGACACGAAAGAGTTTCTAGTCATAACACTATTTGGCCCATCGTCGTGTTTGAAGTGATATGAATGAAAGATTCCGCAAGCTAAAAAATGCGCGCCAAGTAGTAATTTTCTGTTGATGTAATGGTGTTTCGAAAAAAAGCTTGTGGATAATCTTCACTCCTATTTCTACTATACTGCTTATTTACGCATTCATTCAACCAAAAATAGGCTACATCTGAGAACAATATATTGAATGAAAGTTCATTCTCGATATCAGTTTTTGCTGGAGCCCATTTGCAAACGTTGCTTTGGTGTAAGTTTTTCCATAATAAAATGTGAAACAAAACTAAACAAAAAGCAAATATCAGCTTTTAAATAGCTTGTTAAAAAAGTAAAGCATGTATGTTGCCAACTCAAAGTTCATCACGCAATAAATATGTATATAGTATAAGGTACCATCATAGAAACGCCCTGCTGCCTCAATGTGAAGTTTTTCTACATGTAAAAAACAAAATACTAAATTGATGTTAGTTTAAAGAAAAAATTGCAATTTATCGGCAAAGTCACAGAACTCACTTTCGTCCGGAAATGGAATTGAATTGGTTTTTTAATTCTTCAAAAAACGAAAATTTAAATTTTTTTCGGAATGAAATCAATTCTACAAGATAATACTAGTTTCATTCTTGCAATTAGTAATAATTTCTTTCCGAAATGTTTTTTAGTTTTTCGTTTTTTGAAGAAGTAAAAATAGAATTTAATTCCGTTTCCGAACGGAATTAAACTCTGTGACATGGCTGTATGTATATAAAGTTTTTCTTAAATAATGTATTAATAATTTTTTCTATTTACATATACTATATTTCTAGTGTTGTCCATGAGGCAAAATTTTCGGAAAACATTGGCATTGTCAAGGGTGTTCCACAACGTAACAATAACAATTTGTCATCAACGGCAACAACGACTACAACAACAAAAAATCCATTTACAGCAAACAGTTTAATACCACGCCATGAAAAATCTCATTCAAATCCCATAGAAATGCCTTCAAACGCTTCTACTGCAGGTCTGGGAAATTTTGATGGTGACAATAAATTATTTAAAGGAAATGGTGCTTATCAAGAACATAACAGCAATAATAACAATAATTTGAATAACAGTCACAGCAACTCAAATAATATTTATCAACAATTAGGTGCTCACAATAGCAAATCCATAAATGAAATAAATTTAGCTGAAGTTCGCAATGCTTTAGATCGTCGTACTTTGCTGACAACACCAACATCGAATGCCACACAAGAAAACATGAATATGGGCGCTAGTGCGGAAATAATATTTACGAATACGACTAACACGAATAGAAGCAACGAAAATCTTTTAGATATGTTTAATGGCAATACAACAAATGGCAAGAATTTAAATAACAGCAACAGCAGCAATAATAAATTTTCTAATTCTCCCAATGATTTGTATAAACAAGCAACGACTATATCGGCAAATGGTGCTTTAGTACCACCACCCTATCGAGATCCGCCACCACCGCGTAATAGTCCTTTGCAGCAATTAAATGTTCCTTCAACTGCAACAGTAACACAGTTGCAAAATTCAAATTCGAATTTTTCCTCACAATCAGCTTCACCTCAACACCCAGGAAATGCTTTATACTCAAATCAACCGATATCGCCAACTACACATCAACACCAGCCCCAGGAATCAGATTATGCCGATTACGCTGACTATCAGCAGATTAATGATTTAGTCTTACCAACAAATATGGATGAAAGTGAAAGTATTTTTCAGGCTACACAATACAATGATCTCTTGCAGCTGATAAAGTTTCAACGAGAAAAAATCAATCAGCAACAAATGGAGTTGAGTAAGGTGAGTTCTCTTTCAATACATTTTATAGTTTAAAAGATATAATGAAATTTCAGGAATATCACTATTTACTTGCGTGATTTTTGTTTTAATATACTTCCTATAAATTTTGTAATTATTCTCCGCAGTATGATGCCGAAATTGTTTACTTAGAGTCTAAAGAAAGAGATCAAGCCCAGGAGTTGGAGGCCATATCAAGAGAAATTACCAAGGCAGACCAATTGTTTCGTCAAGGCAGTGAACAGGTAATAATAATTATCCATCATTATTTTTTTATTAAAAAGTTTGCTTTCTTTAATTGTAAGTAATGGAAACTCATTTCTAATATCATTTTAAGATGTCGAAAATATTAATTTTCTGAAAGGTACTAAAAATGTAAAGTTTTTTTGTTTAAACTCAACGAAGCGCAAAAGAATCTACTTCAAAGTTTATAAACAATCGGTATCAAAAAAAAGTTCTTTAATGAAAGTAGTTGCAGGTTGATCAACGTAAGGTAGAGTTTCTTGAAATGAGCCTTTAGAAAACCGGCTGAGCTAAGTATGCAGTTGCATCATCTTTTTGTATCAGTCCAGTAAAGAAATTTCGGTTTTCATTCGCACTCACGCTATATCCATTTTGTTTAAAGAATCATGGCTCGACAGACAGACACCACACTGTGACGCTAGTTGGTTGCAATTCTCTCATGGAGTATTTCGTGGTTGGAAGTACTTTATATGCGACGATTTGGTTTGCTCATGTTGCCGATCAGATCGAAATGAGCCTCATCACACATGATAATACAATTCAGCAAGTTCTCATCCTCTTACACCTTTTCAAGTATCTTTTCGAAAAATTTCAAGCAAATTGACAAGCTCGCTGCAATAAGTTTATTGGCGACATAAATTTTGTTGGGAAATACGTACAAATCCTGCAAACTGACACCCATTTGATAAATGACATCCTTATTGAAACACTGGGTTTGCTTTGTATGGCAGGCAGCGGCTACTGCAGCAATAGTTACCTCTATTCGAACGGTAGGGTTTCGATTATAAGAACTTCTAGCGACTGTTCCATGCTCTGCAAATATTAGTATCAGAAAAATCTGATTTTGGATATAAGCTATACCGTTTCACAATCTCCATTGTCATGGCTTTCAGCCATATAGGTCCATATGAGAGCACCTTCTCGATTTTTCAACATCTTTTCTCATTTTATAAAAATTTTCATTAACAAAACTTCTTATTAAAAAAAACTTCATTAAAAAAACTTAGTTTCAACAAAATCTGTACTGATTTTGGATATAAGCTATACCGTTTCGAAATCTCCATTGTCATGGCTTTCAGCCATATAGGTCTATTGTTCAATTCTCGATTGTTCAATTTTTCTCATTTTATTAACAAAACTTCGTTTTTTCCTGAAATTGGCCATAAATTATCACTTAGGTCACATTGTTTTATTACGTTAAATTAATTTTCTCAAAATTTGTCTAAGATTTTTAATTTTCCTCAAATAACTTTAATAGTTTTAAAGTTACAGGTTTTTAAAAACGGAGCTGACGAAGCTAATTTCAGCTCCGTTTTTATCACAGACATGTTAGTAACTTTCCTATTGAAACCTTTATGTTGCTTAAATAAAATTTGATTGTTATCAAACATTACAGTCTGTTAAGATAACAGCTGCTGTATAGCAGACTGTTAAAAAGAACAGGATTGTTAAAAACGTAGCTGACGACGGAGCTAACTTCACAAACATATTGTTGAACTGTTTAATTTTCTTTAGATTTTTATTTAATTTTTCAATCTGTTTTTTTTCATTCATTAGCTACAAACATTACAATACGTCGAAGAAGAAAATGAATTGGTTAAACAACAGGAAAAAACATTGAAATCCGAAATTGCTTTGCTGCGCTCGAAATTGGCCAATTGTGAAACAGAATTGTTGCAGTGCAAAAACAAAGTTCGCCTTCTAATGGATGACATTGAAATCGAACAGAGAGCTATAACAAATTCAAAACAGAACTTAAGGTATTTATTTAAATATATACACAAAAATCTGATTTTCTGAGTTTTTTTTTTCTATACAGAATTTAATTAAAGCATTTTATTTTGACGATCTTATTTATAAATAAAAAAAATATTTCATGTTTATTAAGCTCTTCTTAGACAAAATTTGTTTAGAAATTTGTCTGTTAAAATATGTGTATTTTCAGACAAAATGTAGAGCGTGACTTTCTAATGGAAATGGAACGAATACAAAGTGAAATTGATCAGGCCATACATAATACTGATTCTTCGAATAAAACTGCAGAAACCCTAAAGAAAGAAATACTACTTATTGAAACTGCTATAGCCGAGAAAAAGAGACAGGTTTGTATTTAAAAATGTTTTTTTTATGTATATAATATTGTTTTATTATAAATATATTTTTAAGGTGGAACAGTTAGTAAATGAAATGAAGGAAGTGAATCTGCAGAGTTTAACCGTCACAACATCAGAGGAAATTAAACATTTGCTGGAAGGTATGTGAAACCCTTATTGTCTCAGTTTAATTTGGCTATATTTTCTTTTATGATTATATTTTTTGATGAGGTTTAGCTTTTGAGATATTTTTAATTAAATATATGTGATATGAAATTTGTAATAAATAGAAGCGTAAGTTTATGACTGACGTTGAGGTACAATCTCTGTCTGCCGCATCTGCAATAGATAATGAGTTGTAATTTTCATAGAACGATTTGAAAAAGCTGATTTGCTCGAATTGCAAAAAAACCCCTTTGGTGGAGTCTATGATAAATTTAAACAGGAAAAGGAAACTATAATTTTAAAATGATTTTACCTAACAAGCTTTTGGGGGAAACAGAATTATAATTTTAAAATGTTCTTACCTAACAAGCAAGGCAGCTTTAAACAGGTAGAGGCAGAATTATATAATAAATACAACACCAAAAAACATCAACATGTATTTTGTTGGTAGAATTTACGAAAAGTTGTCAGAATTTTGGTTTTCTTTTGTATGAAAAAGCAAGGAAGTCTCTGAGTTTTTGACAAATTAACGCAAAGGAAACGAAAAACAGCTGTGTTTATACCACCACCCTGTTAAAGCTGCCTTGCTAACAAGTTTGTTATGAAGAAAAACCCGTAAAAGTCAAATGTTTGTTGCTTCAACATGATTATAAATTCTATTTTCGATAATAAAACAAGCAGCGAAAAGGATACAAATTAAAAAATGTGCTCTAAAAAAAAACTCGTAATTTGTATGTGCTTAATATCGGGTTTTCCAATAAGGACTTGACAATTTTTTTTTCAATAAAACTTTATGAATGACTTGAAAAACAAAACATTTTTGAATGGGCACCGCGGGCACATCGGCAGCGATCGACTCGTTGGACTCAATTTTCGATTACTCGTCGTTGGCATAGACCAATGATTTGGTGTAGCCCCAAAGAAATAAATCGCACGAACGAGTTGGCTAATTGACAGGTCAATTTTTTGATATAACACGCTCACCAAACTTACTCTTCAATAAATCGATTATAACGTGTGCTGTGTGGTTCCATCCTTCTGAAAACATATGTCGTCCAAGTCCATGTTTCCCAATTTGGTCCAAAAATACTCGGTTATCATGGCGCGATAACGATCGACATTCACAGTAACGTGACGATTGTTATTGTCGACGAAAAAATATTGTCCAATAACACCGCCGACATACAAATCGCACCAAACAGTTATTTTTTGTGGATGTGCTTCATGAAGCACATGTAAATTTTCACCCGACCAATAACGCATATTTTTCTTATTGACGAAACTATTCGGCCATGTCACAGAATTCACTTCAGTTCGGAAATAGAATTGAATCGGTTTTTGAACTCTTTAAAAAACGAAAATTAAAACCTTTTTCAGATTGACATCAATTCTTCTATAAGACAATACTAGTTTCATTCTTGCAATTAGAAACGATTTCATTCCGAAAAGTGTTTTAGTTTTTCGGTTTTTGAAGAAGTAAAAAAAGAATTCAATTCCGTTTCCGAACGGAATTAAACTCTGTGACATGGCAGATTGAGTCGAAAATAAGCTTTGCCACTGAAGATGATTTTGTGAGTTACATACGTAACTCCCGAAATTTGAAAATAACGGTTATTTTTTTTTATCAGACCTCGTAGAGTATTGTGTATAATCTATTTCTTTGTTTGAGGCTTAAAGTTTGTAAATATGTTCTATTTAGCTATAAAGATTTTTTATTTTAGAATCCTGCTCTTTTTTAAAAAGCATTTGTATAATTTTGTTTCAGGTTCTAATAAACCTGGCAGCAGTCGACGCATTATTGGATCACCGCGGCAACTGGAAAACGCGGTGCCAACAAGTAAAAATCCTCATGGTGTTTGGGTTTAAAAATATAAAAAGCCACTGCATTATGAAGACAACTTTACCGCAGGTTTATTAAGAATAGCTGTTTAACTATTTACCTGGTTAAATTTAGCCAACAACCTATATTTAACGTAGCTCTTTACTAACATATAATACGAATATTAACAAAATGGGAACAAAAATATAAGTAACATAACCCGTATCACATATCGTTGAAAAAATAGAAATAACAATAACTAAAAATCAAAAATATCAGTATAATTCCAACGTAACACATCAAAAGACATATTAAACATTTTATTTAATTTATTAACAAAGTTATAAGTTTTTGGAAAACATCACAAGAAATGGGTGTTATATCTTTATAACTAAGAAAAAAACACTGAAACCTGAAGATCTCTCTTTATATCAATATTAATAGAAAAAAAATAATTTCAAGGCTTTATCATATCAAAAATTAAAAGAAAATTTAGACCATTAAATAATTGCACATTTTTTTATAAGATGTTAAATTTTGAACACTTTTTTTGTTTATATTTTAAACTGACTTTTAGAAAATTTTTTATCTGCATATGTATTAGTATCTTCAGAAAAGTGATTTTTTTAATTTTACAGAAAATATTTTACAATTTATTTTAAAAATTAAAAAAAAAAAATTGTTTTTAATATATTTTTACTGTAGCTAAAAGACTTATTTTATGAAAAATTTTTGCTTTTAATTTTTCTGTGCCAGTTTTGTTTTTGTTATCTAGAGGTTAAACATATTTATAATGTACGAGTAATTGGCCACTGAGCAATTGCATTTTAAAAAACACTAATGAATCCACTAAACTCAATGATTGCTTATTCTTCTTCTTAACTTTGGCAGAACCATGTTAAAAGTCTGGTCGTTTTCTTTTACAGTGCTGTTAAAAATATGTTACTATTTATTCAAGACTACATAAAACGCATAGCATAAATATTTCAAATAATTTATTTAGATTTTTGGGATATAAAGTTGAATGTTTGAGAATGTCTTGCAAAAATTTCCAAAGTTTACTAATGATTACTGTAGCTCCTATGAAAAGTAGACATATAGACAGCAGGGAAACATATAAAACTAGCTGTTTATAAGCTTTTAGATTGATTTAGAATTTATGTATTTTTGTTAAATTGAAACTGTTTATAAAAAATTAACAAATCCCAAAATAAAGTTGTTTTCTTTCATGTTTTATTTCTTCTTCGTCACCGAAAACATTGATGTCGTCGCTCATGCGCACATACATCAAACTAGCTTCAAACTTCTGCTGGATCATGGTAAAAATCTAAATTATTTTGATTTTCTTCAAACTCATATCAAGACATATGTGTGAACCTATTCTCACTAATACTATCAAAAAAAAGTCATGTCGCTTAAGAAAAAATTCACAAATAAACATCCTGCTGAAGATGTTTTCTTGAAGTTCTGGTTTTTAGTCCATTTTTTTTTAGATTTTATTTTGATTTTTGCACCTTTTTCATACGAAAAATCGCAAAAAAAAATCAATTTTTTAATGATTTTTCGAATATATTTTTCTCGTAAATATTTTTCTTGCAAATGATTTTGTTTAACCTCTTTCTTCAAAAGTAAAAATATTTTTATGATAAAATAAATAAACAGTCATGTGCTGAAACTTACATTTCGCAACAAAAAAATTTGAGTACGATTTGAAATCACAAAGTTGGTGTGCTGAAAGTCGCAATCACAAAAAATTTTGCTATTTCAACTCGCATGAAAATGATCTTGCTTGTAATATGAAAATTAATTATCCAACCGTGAAACGTTGGAATGCAACGTCTAATTAAAATTTGACTTTTTTTAACATTTTCATAAAAAAATTTTTGAATTTTCATTTATTTTAGTAAAAAAATTGGTAATTAAAAAATACACCTTTTTATATGATTGCTGCGCTGCATTGCATTCGTTTACTTTAGAAATGGCGATTTCGGATGGCACGACTGGTGTTTTCCCATAAAAAAAGCAAGTGCTACTAAATTTTACACATATTTTTGCTCAAACAAAACGCGCAATCTTTAGCACACAGAAAAATGCGATTTTCGGTTTTAACCCAACAAGTGATTGAAAAATTTTGCGCTTCTTTGCACATGGCTGAAAATTGTTTTTTTTTTTTTTTTTTTTTTTTTTGTATTCAGCTTGTTTTTATTTAATGCTTTTAATTTTAATCAATTAAGAATCTAGTCTAAATTCTTTAGGAAAAAAACTAAAATAAAAATTCTTGATCTTGTTTGTTTGTATGTTAAAACACATTTACGGTATTTAAAGGGCTGTCATAAAGTCATAAGTCTTAAAATTAGAATGATAAAATATGAATACTGTGAACATTCTGATATAAATTATTTTAAGTTTGAGTCAGCTGAGATGTTTGCGGTTTAGTTACGGCAAACTCCGTTTCTAAAGTCTTATTACGAGTACTTTCTGACTCTTTTGTTCGAAACATAATATAAAATATTATGACATTATGCGTTATATGACACCGTTTGAATCCGTCAATTATATCTTAAAAAAAAAAAACAAAAAAAAAGTTTAAAAAATTTAAATTAATTAATAAAGGGCATTCCATTAAATTAATTAGAAAAGAAATCTCAAAACCCTACATCTGCTTATTTTTCTAAACACATTTTTAAATTTATTTAATTAAGTCTTTAGTAAAAAAGAAAATTGTTATTTTACTATCATACGAGTAAGTACTTTTAACAACTAAAGCATTTCTCTAATTAAACCATTCATTAAGAAAATCGTTAAATTAGCCAAAATTTGTATTCCACTAAAAAGTGAAAAGAATAATGCGTTTAATTTCAAATTAATAATATCATTTCGTTGTTACAAATCAATTTATTTGGAATTTTCTCAGTTTCAATGCAAAAAGGTGCAATATTGAAAAATATATATCCAGCCCAATTACAAATGAAAATTCCGTAGGAGTTTTTTTACTTCTCCCCTTCCTTCAATTATGAACAAAAGTGAAGTATGATGTATTTTACTTTTTCCTTCTTTTCATTAACTGAAAACACTAAATCTTCAAATCAAATCAAATCTTCAATTCCAATTCAAGTTGACGAAAATTTTGCTTTTCTCTTTAAATTGAATTGAAAAAAGTACTTTATACGTCTTTTTCATAAAAAAAAATATACTATGTTCATTAAGCTGTTATTTGCCAAATTTCAATATAAAATTTGTCTAATAAGAGTTTAATAGACAGGTAATATTTTATATATATAAGACCGTTAGAATAAGATTTTGAAACAAGCATTTCTTTTTTTTACCACATATACGCTGTAGTATTATTTAATTTGAAAAATGGTTAAAATTAGATTAATAAAGGTACTTTATCTTATTTTGAGTGCATTTATTTAACTAGTTTGTTTAGTGAAGTAAAAATCATTGAAATAAGTTTATTTTTAAGCATCTTCATAAAAATAATATATATAAATATAAAAAGTAGCATAATTCATTCCATTATTAGACATTTTGCGTAAAACTCATTTTTAGTCCTTAAATAGTTACTTAATTTTAATGTTATCAGCTGAAAGTTATATACAGATTTAGAAAAATTTGCTTCAAAATAAATATGTTGCGCAAAAATATCAAAATTTGAATATATGTTTGTTATTTACTCGCATTGAAAGGTTTGTATTGTATACCACAGTTGTTATACAGCATGTCTCGTTTATACGTACGACCAGCGTTGCCTTTACAGTTTATTTTCATTAACCCAACATACCTGCTTACCGTCGTCAAAATTATATTTCAGGAGCATACAACCATTACTGTCGAACGATTATCGCATCATTAAAAGTAACAGAAGCGTACTAATGGGTGATTTTATAAGAACTATCGGAAATTAAAAAAAAAAAAAAAACATAAAATTCAGAAAAATGCATGAATAATTTATTTGGATCGATAGTTGGGTCGATATAATTTAATGTTTGAAGATTATTTCATGCAAATGTTGGCCGCGGCTGCGCCTCAAATGGTCCATCCGCCTAGTCCAATTTTGGCATACTCTTTCCAACATTTCGGCCGGTATCTCACGAATAATGTTGGCAATGTTGGCTTCCAGTGCGTCAATCGAAGCGGGCTTGTCGCTATAGACATTAGCCTTAACATAGCCCCACAAAAAATAGTCTAGAGGCGTTAAATCGCACGATCTGGGCGGCCAATTGACTGGTCTCAAGCGTGAAACTGTTCACCGAACTCGCCTCTCAATTGGTCCATTGTTTCGCGTGCTGTGTGGCATGTGGCACCGTCTTGTTGAAACCACATGTCATGCAAGTCAAGCTCTTCCATTTTGGGCAAAAAAAAGTTTGTTATCATCGCACGGTAGCGCTCACCATTCACAGTAACGTTGTGATTCGCATCATCTTTGAAGAAATACGGCCCAATGATGCCGCCAGCCCATAATCCGCACCAAACGGCTGTTTTTTGTGGATGCATTGGTAGCTCTCGCAATGCTTCTGGCTGCTCTTCACTCCAAATACGGCAGTTTTGCTTGTTCACGTATCCATTCAACCAGAAATGAGCCTCGTCGCTGAACACAATTCTTCGATAAAAAAGTGGATCTTCATCTAACTTATCAAGAGCCCATTCACCGAAAATTTGGCATTGTGGTAGGTCGTTTGGCTTCAATTCTTGCACCAGCTGTATCTTATAAGGCTTCACACCCAAATCCTTCCGCAAAATTTTCCACGTAGTGGAGTAACAGAGGCCCAATTGCTGCGAACGGCGCCGAATCGATAATTCACGGTCATCACCAATACTGGCCGATACGGTTACGATATTTTCTTCAGTTCGCACTCTACGTAAGCGTATTGGTGGTTTAATGTCCAACAATGTAGATTTGATGCGAAATTTTTTTACAATAGCCCGAATAGAAGCCTCACTGAGTAGGTCGATTAAACTGACCATAAAATGGTCAGAAGCGCGCGATGAACTTTCTTAACGTAATAAAATTCAATAATTTGCAAGCGTTGTTCGTTTGTAAGACGATTCATGATTAAATTATAGACCAAACTGAAGATGTTTGACAGTGACACAAGATACAAAACGTGCGTGAGCTGTCAAAACTAGTGTTGCCAAAAAGATAATAGCAAAAAAATCACTCGTTATAAGCCTTTAAATTCTATTAATAGCAATTCTATCAAATACAGTGTAAGCGGTGTCTTTAAAAGAATTTATTGAAATATACGAAAATTTGCCAGAATTACAACTAATAAATGACGAAGTTTACCATAGTCAATATTTAATACAGACGTTTTGGAAAAACTTTTTAATTTATGTAAGAATTTTATAATCTCTCAATTACCAAAACCGTAACGAATTCATATACCATCATAAATACGAACTTCTCTGTTCAGAGACTACATTTATTGCAATATTTGTCAAACTTAGCTTGATCGTTTAATAGCAAAACACTCTCTGAAAGCAGCAAATTTTATAAAACGAAATGTTTCGTTTTCTTTCGAGAGTGTGTATAATATACAGCAGCAAGATTGTCTTACTTTGTGCATATAAACATTAAAATAAAAAGTTGAGTTGAATTTGATTTTGTGCTACCGAAATTTTAAAAACTCACCGAAAATTTAAAAAAAGCGCACCCCGCACTGACTAAAGAATTTTTCGCACAAATAATTTTAAAAAGCACCAAAAACGGTGCGAAACGCACCGAGTTGACAATGCTGCAAACTAGTGATTTACAAATTTTGCATTTCTCAACACATGGCTGAATAGCAGCAGTCTTTTGAATTTTCGGAGATGTCAGAAGAGAGGGATTTTTTCTACTTACCTTTACTTTTGGGGTTAAAAACTATTTTTTTATTATTTTAGCACTCCTATATGACTTTTGGAAAATAGTGTTAATACTTTTGTTACTTTTGAAATCAAAAACTATTTGTTAGATTTAAAGATTCTGATGTTATGTTTTAGTGGCATTTACGCTAGAAAATGTTTGCTGGGTTTTTGTTTGCTTTTGTGGTGGACGTGCACGTGCACGTTTGCAAAAGAAAATGATCACTTAGCAAACAAAAGCAATCATTTGGGTTTATTTAATGTAAATTAGATATGTAAAGAGAATAATAACATTAATGTTTTTGTGTGCTAAATACTCTTCACAACTATTTACGGTTTTACAATTCATACAAATATTTTGTGTAGAGTTTGAAAAAACCGACAAACATTCAGTTATTTTTCTGATGCTGCACGAAATCATTCCATTCATGTTACAGATGTCTGTTGATATTTAAAAAAAAATGTTTTTCTCTTTATTTTCGTGTCTGTTACTATTAAGTGCGTTTATTTTTTTCTGCTTTTTTTTTCTTTATGTTCAAATATAAAAACCATTGAAGGAACGAACAATCAGTTGCGAACGATACGTGATGATAAAAGGATGCATTGGCGGTTGAAAGGATTTCTTTTTTCAAATAAAATCACTAAAGATAACGAGTCGTTAATAAAGAGTCATTGTAACGGAAAACAATTCATTTAACGTCTTAAGTTAATAAAAAGAATTTTATAATAAAAAAAATAAAAAATCAAGTGGGAAAAATAAAGATTTAACATCAATATTGTGAATGCAAATTTAAGTTTAAAAGTTTTATTTGTTTGCTTGTGTTGCAAGTTGTGTTGTAACAAATTCCGAAAAAATTCAAACAGACGTTGTTTTGGGACTATAAAAGCCTTAATTATCTTTAATTTAATGTAATATTTAAATTCTATAACTTAAACTTGTTTTGTTTTTGTGGTTTCGATGGATTTTCAATGCTTAGTCTTGGACAGCTTAATAGCTAAAGAGCTGTTTTAATACATTTGAATCAAACGGATTATTATATTCTTTCTCCATGCGCAACTTATCACTAAACTTCTACCATTTAAGTTGTGGGAATAACAATGCATAAACAGGAACACTTATGAGCGGGAAGTGAAGACGGCATCCGAAAAATTAGATATTTTGATTCCCATGTTAAATTTTTTGCAATTATCCTTTAGCATATCCTTTATAATAAATAACTGTAAATCTATATCGGGTTGTTAAATTTTACGGGCCGATGTTGAATGTGAACCGTAGCTATACGTCATGTTTTTCAATTTCAGCCTAACTCAATTTGAATCATGGAAAGATACACAATCGAGCAACGCGTTAAAGTTATTCAGGCTTATTATGAAAATGGGCGTTCAAACCAAAATGCATATTGTGCACATCATGCTTTTTTCGGTCAATTTATTCGTCCACATTCGGAAAAATCGTGCAAACTTTTCAGCTACACGGGTGTGTAGGAGATGGGAAAATACCAGTGCATGCTGGTACACCTCGTTCTGCAGAAAATATTGCTGCTGTTCGCGATAGAGTCCACCTTAGCTCGTCGTCGTGCTCAACGATTGCACCTCTCACGCAACGCTAAGCGAGCTTTATGCAAAAAGACTTGCATTTACACGCTTAAAAGGTGCAATTGACTCAAGAACTAAAGCCCCTTGACCATTCCCAGCGCAGTCAATGGTCAGAATGGTGGCCAGAAATAGCAACAGTGGATGATAAATTTTCGAAAAAAATCATCTTCAGTAATGAGGCACATTTTCACATTAATGGATTCGTCAATAAGCAGAATTGCCGCATTTGAGCGCATGATAATCCAAGAGTGATTGCCAAAAAACCAATGCACCCATCAGCATATCGGGCCGTATTTTTGCCAAAATGAGGCCGATCAGGTAGTTACTGTGAATGGTGATCGCTATCGTGAGATGATAATGATCTTTTTGTGGTCCGAATTGCAAGATATTTATGTGGACGATATTTGGTTTTAACAGAACGGTGCCACTTGCCACACAGCTAACGAAACAGTAGCTCTATTGCGTGACAAATTCAATGAAAGTGTGATTTTAGACTTAAACCACAGCCAGAAGATTGCAACCAAGATGTAAGTACCTCAACCATGATCAGTACCAGTATAGTCTGCAAAGCAAAACATGTCGAGGGTTTTGCCAATCCCCGCTCTACCAATTAACCTTTTGGAAGGGCTTCTGAAGTCCAACACGACATGAGTCAAGCAGCTTCCTAGAGTTTTATTTCCTACAACAAGCCAGCAACTCCTACTTCTTTATGCCCGAGAAAAAAAAGTGCCCTGATTAGGCGTACACCAAAGCAAAGCTTGCTCCGTGAGTAAAGATTGGGCTGAGGGAATTTCAGCACAGCATCTCGGGGGTTGCCCTTGAAAACCGACATTGCACTATAATTATCAGGAAAAGTTGCAGTCATAATCAGTGCCGGGATGATCTGCAAAGTAGAACCTCTCGGGTGCTTTGCTGATTCCCATTCTACCAATTAGCTCTTGGTGAGTGCTTCGGTAACCCAACACAATCCAAGTTATGCGGATTGATAAAGTTTTATTTATTGCCTTGGTGTGCGCCTAAATAGGCAAAACCAGCCTCTCCGGGGGGAGATTATGTTGATAAAAAATAATAATAAAAATAAATAAACAAACGAAGTACACGGACATGTATTTTAATTTCTACAACCATTTTCGTAAAAGGCTTCAACAATCTTAATGCGCTGCTCAAATGTTTATATTTCTATGGTTGAATTTCTTAAATACTGAAACAAAGAAATGTCAAATTAAGTTGGGCGAAAAACTTGACGTTAAGGTACAACTCACAATAAACATCGTACATTATGGTTGGACTACCCTTTATTTTGTTTAACAAATTTTTAAAATTCAAATCACTTCATTGTAAAATTGTGTAGTAAATTAATTATTACAAAATATACAAAATTGAATGAAGCCAAAGAAAATGTTACAGAAGATGTCAAATATAAATAAAATACAAAAATTTTTAAAAGTGTGCCCCTTAAAATCAATAACAAATATATAAAAAGTAAATAAAATTATACCCAATAAAAAATTTTTGCTCCAGCTAATTAATCAAACAAATTGACCGATACATTTTTATTCTAATTTTCTTCAGAGATCAAAATATCTGATAATCGGACCCATTGTGCGCTGTTTGTTACTTATTAAGAGATTAATAATATTAAAATGTTGCTTTAGATAGCCAAAAACAGATTTTAAAATCTGCAAATTGAATTGACATTCATTTTGGCGTCAACACTAAGAACTTACTTTTATAAGAAAAGCAACAAGAAGGAATCACCACTATTTTTTTGCCATCATTTGTTGTAATAAGTGACCAATAACGTTTAATAGAGTTTGCAAGTTTCAACAATAAAACAAGTCCGCCACAATTATTATAATATTAAATACATTTTTATGGTATAGAATATTAGAACTGAAATTAAAATAATATTTCGAATAAAAGAGCAAAAATGGGGGAAAAAATACTGCCACTGAATGTTTTTAGTCGTGTGTCAAGTTTTTAACAAGAATTTATGGCCAACAACTTACGTTTTATGTCATTAACAGTCCAAAGAAAAGACAACAAGTACTTAGCAACTTAATCAATTTGTTTATTAAGAAAATTTAGAGTGGTGACAAAAAACGAGAAATGAAAAACGGACGCGAGACCTCAGCTCGTTAGCGCTTATTTATTTTGCAAATATGATTAAATTTTAAAGAGACTTTAACCTTTACTAAGATGTTTCTTATCATGAGATATTTGAGTTTGAATTAAAGCTTTTAGCACATATAACTAAAAATGTTTAGTACCTGTGAAAATTTAAAAGTTTTGCTTATATATTAATACAGGGTGTCTGCTGGCAAATTTGTATTTTTAAATGCGATTATTTCGAAAAGTAATTAATGGTCCATTGTGCGAATTTTGCAGTCACAATGTCGCAATGGTCGAGTGATTCTTACTTAGTTGCTTGTCGGCAGTTGTGTTCAAAGTTCGGTATTCGGCGAATACGTGATGGACCGAGAGAAAATTTAATTCGTTCATGGGTGCAGAGGTTCCACGCAGCTGCTTCGGCTATGAAAGTCCCACGGCTAGGGCCCAGTCAACCTTCAAGGACTCCTGTAAACATTGAACTGGGTGAAAGCAGTTTACGTGAAAATTCGCGTCTTTCAATACACTCATAGAATTGTGACATCAATATTATGTAAATAGTCATTACTAAAGGCCTTGCTACACTATCATACACGATCGTGCGATCCATTAAATAAAGCATGTGTGCTGGAAAAGTACTAAAAATTCAACTGTGCGACAGAGTTTTTGACAAATCGTGCGATTTGAAAAATTTTATTTCAAAACATTACGGTTTCTGTGCGATCAGTGTTGTATATGTTGTGAAAAATATGAAAATATTGTTGGTGCTTCGAGGAAAAAATTTAAGTAATGTAAAATTATTATGTTAATAAAAGTTTTTAATTGTTTTATTGTGTATATAAATTATTTCAATCATACTTGTATAATAGTGTGGCCTACAACGCCATTTTGAAACGATTTTTTCTAGTCGGCCAGACTTTTGAAACAGTTTCCTGTGAATGAATCGTACGATCGTGTAGGATAGTGAATCAGGGCCTTTACCACTTATAATTCGTAATAAAAACAACAGAAACATGGGAAGAACAGAAAAATGGGAAGCTAAAGCGCGAAAAACTACATGAAAAAAGAAAATTGCTAAAAAGTTCGGCAATTAAAATCGCCCTGTCTGATCTTACTCTAAGTAGTTAGCAAACAATTACGATTTATAAGAGGTAAAGAAGATTTTATTTGGAAAACAAATTACGCATTAGCGAGGAGTCCAAAATGAATGGAAATTTTACGCATTAACGATATTTTTTCAAGGGACCGACCGTTTATTACGAATTATCAGGAATTACGATTAAACGGGGTACGAATTATCGGGATTTTACTGTAATATTTTCTAATTACTGTTGAAAAGGAATTTTGTTGTTAAAATTATTTGTTTTTTTTTTCAAACTTAAATTAATTTTTAAGAAGAAAAATAAATACATCATATTGATGTAAATT
Organism: Thecocarcelia acutangulata; assembly: GCA_914767995.1. NCBI lineage: Eukaryota > Metazoa > Arthropoda > Insecta > Diptera > Tachinidae > Thecocarcelia > Thecocarcelia acutangulata. The sequence continues at coordinate 27,271,254 of OU612094.1, read as the reverse complement.
TCTAATCAGTATAACGAACGACAATATTACACATCATATTGATGACACTTAAGCTGAAGGTACATACCACGCGTTATACGCGCTGGCGTTTTTACGCGTTTCAAACTTTCTACGCGCTGTACACTTTTCTAAACTCAAGTTACACACAATGCTTTTTATGCGAAAAGTTTTTTGTTGTTTAAAGTATTTTTTAAATAAAAAAAAATTTTAATAGAAAAACAAAATAACAATTCACGGCACAAATATTTTTAGCGATAGCTTTGAAAAAAATAAGACAAATTGTGATCTTCGGCTATCAAACACAACTGACAGCTTTTATTACGCTTATGACGCGTGCAAAATTAGAAAGTAAACCTACTTTTTGCGTTGTACGCGTCTATGCGTTCTACGCTTTGTGATATGTAACTTGTCGCATACAATTGCTCTGCTTCTACTTTTTTGACAGACGCTGAAAACGTGTTAACGCGTGGTATGGACCTTCAGCTTTAGTTACTATATACAATCGTCAAGTCGATGCGTTTCGCACTGTTTTTGGTGCTTTTTAAAATTTTTTGTGCGAAAAATACTTTAGCCGGTGCGCAGCGCGTTTTTTTTTTCAATTTTCGGTTCATATTTTAAATTTTGGTGGCACCGAAATATAAGAATGTAAGAAAAAGTGTTTGTACTGTGGTTTTTTCAATTCATTTTACAAAACACAATAAGCACACGAACTAATAATGTAGAAAAGACACTAAATCATAGGTATGCACAAAGTAAGAAAATCTTGCTGTCGTACATTATACATATTCTCTAAAGAAAAAAATTTCTATTTTAGAGAGTTTTTTTTTCTATCCCCCCCTTCTGGATCTAGCTTCTAGGGGAGATTCCTCGATTTGGTAGCCGAAGCTCCTTGAGAGAAATGGTTTTGGGATGCAGTAGTCAATTAGATCGGTGACCAGTGGCTGTGTTCTGTAACTCTCGCCACGAGAAACTTTTCGACTGAAACGTGTGAAATGAAACAAAGTTGAAACAAACAGCTGCTTTTCTCACTAAACTGTAGCTATAACTTTTTAGGTGAGCAATAGCTGTCACGTAAGGAAATTACTCACCATTTTACGGAAGAAATGTGTCTGTAAGACTTTTGCGAAAAAATGTCCCGCTTTCAACTGTCATTATTTCTCGCAAATAAAAAGGCTGTGAGATAGTATTGTAAATAACAGTAGTCATTATTAAATGAATAATAATACTAAAAAATAAGTATTTTGCTGTTAAATTAAGTTTCACATATATATTTACACAGTTTAGAATGATTGTTTTTTTATTTTAACTTTTTAATTAATTTTTATACCCTTCACACAACAAGTTTTAAGGGAATACTTAAGTTTGTAATTTCAACAATTTTAATATCCGACCCAACAAAGTATATTGTAATAATTTTATAATGTTTTTTTCAGAATTCGCAAATTGCAATTATTTTTTAATTTTACAAAATTTTGTACATAAATATGTATGTATGTATTTGTAAATAAAATGTAAACGTTAGAGACATACCATACATTTTCTAGAATAGCCAGAGGTTATAATATGACGCCGTCGAACAAAATTTCTTCGGCCGTATCCAAAAAAACTGGTAAGCAATTGTTAAGAAAAATTTCTTAACGTTGTATGCAAAAACAATTGTTAGCTTACCTTTCGTTTAAAGTTGAATAGGATACACTTTAACTCTACGTTAAAATGACATTTGACTTCTTTATTTTAATTTCTTGTAAAAAGCACAACTTAGCGAAAATTTTTAATGCAATTAATGTTTTATGATCATTAAATAAAGAAATGGACATATTTCATTGCATATAAACTGAAAATATTAATTTTGAAATAATAATAAAAACAAGAAATATATTAGTGCCGCACATTCAATCAAACGAATACAACGAAAAACGGTATTCGAATAATAAAAAATTTTCTAGTATAAGTAATCCTATTAATTTTTCTCATATTAATTAATATACTACATATTATGTATTCTTCATTTATATAAATGATAAATTCACGAAATGTTTATAGAAAATTGATTATTTTGTGTAATAATAATAATTTTTTATTTTCTAAATTAGTTTTTCAGTTTTCGAATATTAGTTTTCATGCATCACTATTCAAAAAATTACAACTGAACATAACGGCGTTGCCATAACAAAACAATTAAATTCCTTACTACATGTAAAAGTTAACGTACTGTTTTTGCATAAAAAATTTTAACAAATGTATGGTAGTGCTAATGTGTTTGGTAACTAACGTATGCGTTAAAACTCAAGTAAGAATTTTTTTTGGATATGGCCCCTTAAGTTTAGTAATTTTTGGTCGGCGGCGGTACTAATTGTGACTGGCGCTTTCATTTTTAAAATTGCATGTCGGCATCGTTTTATATATTCAGACATTTCTAACGTAACGACGTAATCGCTTTGGATAGTTTTCGACATGAGTTACAGACGCAGTTTTTTCTCACTTCTCGAGAAACGATGGAATAATTTGTTTCACAAGTTTTCGACGCGAGAACTTCTCGCCAATATTACAGAACACAGCCACAGGTCTCTTTCAATCTTAAGTATATTGGCGTGCCCCCACAGTCTTTCGGTCCATGCTCCTGTCGCGTTCAACCTAAGTGCGGTTTTTAGTGGTATCTGCCTGGCTTCAACGTCACATGGCATCCAGCTCATAAGTGCAAGAAGTACATTAGTTGATGTTGTCCTCATGGTCGCTGTGGTCAGTATTGCTATGGTTCAACTGACTTTTTAAATTTGTAGTCTGTTGATTTCTACCATACTGATACTCCATAGAAAATTATTGGTTTTATAACTATTTCAAGCCACACAACTCCTTTTGGTTGTATGCCCCATGTTGAGCCTATTGCTTATTTACATAGATAGATGACTATTGTAGCCTTGATTGACCACAGCCTGTATATTCTCTTTCCATGATAGTTTGCTGACTAGAATCACACCTAAGTATTTTGCCTTATCCGATAGGATAAGTGCGGTGCCATCCGTTTTTGGAGGATTTTTACTAAAAAGCACGATTTCCGTTTACGCTGGATTTGTTCTTAGTCGGCATTGTATACTCCAGTCATTTACCATCTATAGAGTGTATTCTCAGTTATGGTATCTAGATGGGTTCCATCGACTGCAATTGCAGGAGATATACTTAATTAAAGTTAAAAAAAATGTGATTCCTTATTCAAGTGGCAGGCAGTGTACTCGTATATACGAATTATTTTGTACCGCATATACATATGTATGTATGTATTTTTCTTGACAAAAATTTTCAAATTAACACTTGCACTGACACATAATATTTTCAATGCATACGTAATGAGCCATGATATATTTAAAAAGTGATAAAGAGGGATTTTATGCTTTCAATGACAGCTATGTATAATAAAGTGAAAAATATATACTTATGTATATTCCTTTTGGTAGTAAAATTAAAAACTCGTTTTTAGCTGCTAATATAAAAATGCAAATGAAAAGTTACTGTTATAAATAGAACTTGCAAAAAGAGAACTAAGAAAGTTGAAAACCCTTTTCATAAACTATTTACGAAAATATGCAGTTGTTTTTATATTTAAAAAAAAAAACGTACTTCAAATGCACTCATCAGACTTAATCCACTGCAAATAAGCGAATAAAAAAACATTTGATGAATCATCTAAACTGAAACAATTAAATACAAAGCCAACAACATCAACAGCAGCATCATAAATATATGTGTGTGTGTGTGTGTGTGCGTGTGTGTCTGTGCATGGCAACATCCTTTAACAATAACAAAGCTATGGATGGCAGCCACAGATTTATTAAAAATGATTAATCGCAAATTCATTATATATATATTTTTTTTACTTCAACGGAAGCTTTTGTTTTGACTTAAATAATTTACAAAAGGAAACCGCCATCCTTTTCCCGGAAAGTTTGCAAGTGTATAAATAGTTAATGTGTCTGCAATATTTTATGCTTTTTACACTCTTTCTTTAGAAATCTGAAAATAAAAATGGTGTAAAAACAAACAAAAAAAAAAAAAAAACTATTATAATTGCAAAACTTATTTATCTTAAATCTTACACATGCCACAGTATTTTTTCTTCCATGTCTTTGTTTGTAAGAATATTAAATTACTGGAGATTTTCTCCCCATTTGAATGTCATCTTGTAAGAATTCTACACTTTTTTTCAATTTACTCTCGTAACACTGACTGCAGTAAGAGGACCGACTAAAGAGTACGAGTATGGTCTATGGACGGAGTATAGCAATTGGCGTTTTATTTTTGGCCATCATTTGTGCATTGTCAGCTGTAATATTCTATTTAAGTTTGGGTAAGTACTTTTATGAATTTAAAGTAGTTTGACACAAAATTTAAATAAATTGAAATGAAATAACTTGGAGTTTTATGTCTTGGGGCTGGGGAAGCAACTAAAAGAAAAATATTATTCCTCCGAAAGCAATGCGTTCTGATTTGCAAAATGCGGTAAGCGAGGTTGGGCTATATTTAGTTGATGGGTAATTAACGTTGAGAGAACTATACTTGTAGAATCGTCACAACTGGATCAACTGTCTTTTTTCTCATAAAAAATATTTTTTATTTCTATAGTCAAATTCTAACGGCTATATGCAAAAAAACTTAACAAAGCTTGGTAAGAATTTGTTAAGAAAAATTTCTTAAGGTTGTATGCAATTGTTAGCTTACGAATATCAGTTTTTATTCATCACTATGCAAAAAATTACAAATGAACATAACGGCGTTGCCACAACAAAACAATTAAATTCCTTACTACATTTAAAAGTTAACATACTGCTTTTGCATAAAATTTTTTAACAAATGTATGGTAGTGCTAATGTGTTGGGTAAATAACGTATGCGTTAAAACGCAAGTAAGAATTTCTTTTTTTGATATGGCCCTAAATGATTATATGCTAACAAAAATGTAACGTGTATTCTGATATTTGCCCATTTGAATGCTCATTTCTAAAAAGTAGGCAACATTGTAAAAAGAGAACATGCTTTCTTCTAGATATGTTACAATGAAAAAAAATACCATATACTCGTATAAAACTCTAAACTTTAAGCTCGGAGTGCTTTTAACATGCTTATATTAGTTTCAGTTGTATGTTTGCAACAATCGAAACCCATGCCATATGGGTGGTTATCACATATGTAGGTATATAAGAGTGTTGCCGCTTTAGTGCGAAAGTTGGAGTTGCCATATTGTTTCCGGAGAAGAGGGGAATTTTGGGTTTTCACGAAGCTGATTTTGGGAATTCCCAAAAAATTCGGAACCACTACGCTAGCCGGTTTGGAACCCGCCTTTCATATTCGGTGCGCGTTTCTGCCGTGGAACATACATCTGAACTATAAACGGCCATTCGCATTAGTGAGAAAATTGAAGTTGCCGTATTGGTTCTGAAGAAGTGAAGCGATTTTGACGTTTCCTGAAACTGACTTTGGAATTTCGAAATAAACTCGGAACTGCTTGGCTAACCGGTTTGGAACCGATTTTTTATATTCGGTGCGCGTTTTGGCTACGAAACGTGTATCTGAGCTACTAACGGTCATCGATTTAGTGCGAAAACTAAAGTTGCCATATTGTTTCCGGGAAAGTGGGGGATTTCAGCGATTCCTGAAGCTGATTTTGGGAATTCAAAAAAACTCTGAACGCGTTATACGGATAATTATCTGGTTAATTTAAGAAGAAGCTTAAACAATAGTGAATGTAAAAATTGAAATTTGATATGAAGCGTGTTTTTTAGTTTTTTAAAACTTTATTCATTTATATACAGTGTGTACTTTTGAAAAATTTGACATTTCGTTATAGTACCAAAATTGAAGCTGCCGTATTGCTGCCTTTATTGTTCCCGGGTAAAGGTGGACATTTTGGCGATTCCGATTTGGCAATTCCCAAAAAACACGGACCTACCCGCTTTGTTAAACCGGAACCGGTTTTTCATATTCGGTGCACGTTTTTGCCTTGGAAAATGTATCTGAACTTTTAACGGTCATTTTGAACCTGGTTATACGGGTAATTACCCGTTTTTTTTAGATTTTTGTCGGATATTTTACCGAATTTGTGCGTTTCTTGTGCAACGCAGTAGCACTTTTTAATGTTTCCTGCCGGTTTTTAGTGGCTGAATAGCTGGTATCTACACGAGAGGAGCGGCTATTAATACACGGCTATTAACGCTCTGTTATATAAAGTATGCACTTTTGAGGAATTTGATATTTCGCTTTAGAAAAAAGAGTTGCCACTTTAGTGCGAAAATTTAAGCTGCCGTATTGCTTCCGGGATTGTTCAGGAGAAGTAATTCTCAAAAAACTCTTAACCCGTTTGGAACTGGTTTTTCATATTCGGTAAGCATTTTCACCGTGAAACGTGTATTTTAACGTTTAATGGTTATTTTGGATGTGTAATTATCCGGTTTAGGTAGACTTTTGGATTTTTTCGTTTTTTAATCGCTATTGACTCTTTTTGCCGAGATTTTTGACATTTTGCTGTGTTTGTTCAGCACAGTAGCATTTTTCAATGTTTCTTGTCGCTTTGTGGTGGCTAATAGCTGGAATATACACGATAGTAGCGGTTATTAACATGCTTAAGCTGAACCAAAAATTTACCTCAATACTGCAAAATGGAGTGTAAACTTGATTAAATGTAGGATATTTACGACCTACAACATTTTTATTCCAATTTACTCTGATTTTCAACTATTGTAATTTATTTAAGTAAAATAAAATAAAGAAATTTCTTCATTTCTACAGGCATTTATTCAATAATACGTACCTTTAGTTAAATGGAAAAATATTATTCAGGTTTAATAACATAAATTTGTTGAATATAAAAAAATCCACAAGGTTAATTTTATTAATAAAATTTAGTAAAATAAACGAACTTTCAAACATTTTTTCAGGATGTTAAATTGAACTTGCGTTATGTTCATAGTAGACTCGCCAAACACCACATTCAAAATTTCAAATGTCCTTGCGGATTTAATTTAATTTTTTACAGAAAACTTAATACAGTTTCTTGGATCCATTTTTTCGAGTAGTAAGAAATCGAAGAGCTCACCAAAACACCACTAACCTTTTTATCTATCAAAAACAAACTGACAATCCAAAATGGCTGATATTACCAACATACGAGTATATAACAGACATGTCGCTCCTTTATTGAAACATAGTCATATCTCAATAAATGAGCTTTTCAAGTTAACAATACAGAATTGTTAACAGTACTACTTTTTATATTGTGGCAAAATTTTATTTAAATTACCTTTAAACTGTTTCCTTTAGGAGATATTTTCTAAAAAAATTTTCTGAGACTTGTATGGAAACTAAAATTTTGAAATGTGTTTTTCTCGAAACAAGCTTTTTTGCGTTATGACTATGTTGCAATAAAGGAGCGATGTGTACCAACATAACAGAAAATAACGCGAAAATCGAACATACGTAACTCACGAAATTTTAAAATAACGGTTATTTTTTATCAGACCTCGTATACACGTACACTCGTACACTAATGTGTGTTATCGTCGTTCGTCGCAGTTGTGTTCCTAGTATTATAATTAAAGAAATTCATATCATAGCCTTCCTGATTAATATTAAAAGAATTCCTTCTTCAAGTGACTCACAAAAAAGTATCACAGAAATACATGTCTGTAAATAAATGCATTATTTTAGTATAATAAAATATGCATATTTTTTATTTCTTCAGAAAACTAAAGCCAACACCTTAAAATTTGGCTGTGCATTAAAAATTATTATTTTTTGAACTGTAGTTTAGTAGATGTACTTAATTAAAGTTAAAAAATGTGATTCCTTATTCAAATGGCGGACAGTGTATGTAAGTAAGTACACTACAAGATTATTTATTTTCAATTATTGTCAAACAGTTATCGCAAAAGAATTTTAAGTGTCAATTAAAAAGCATATGTAATAGCTTTTTTTAATGTTTTTGCAACAAATCATTTTTTATTATTTTTTCATCAATAAAATTTGTTACTGCGCGTTTGCTCAACTTGTGCTCAATACAACATTTGGCCAAACCTCATGTCACAGAATTATTTTTCAAGTTATTAACCTTAACGGAGCAATAAAAATGTTTTAACAATCTGTTAAATTTATACCAAAAAATCAAACTTAATCTTCGAGGAGAGAAGAAACATTTTATCAGTGTTTTATGACAGACACAAAAGCAAACTAAAGTTTAGAGTTTCCTTTAAGGAAATTAAACAGATAGTTTGTTTTATCTTAAAATACTGTTTAATTTCAATGTCAAAATAGAGATAAAAAGCAAATAAATGTGCAAAATGGTATACGAGTATTAAATTTTTTTTGTGGGGACGTTAATTTAAAAAAAAAATAATAACTGTCTTATATGTCAACTCGTATAGTGAAAAACTTATGATTGTTTTTTGTGGCCTAAAAAGCTTTCTTAAAACGCGATTCCACAAACAAATTAAGGGGTTCAACTTATCTTTTTCTTATTGCAAACCGTTTGCACAAATAAATAAATTGGCTACAACTCTTATGAATTCAATGAAATGAAAAACTTGTAGTTGAATGAAAAATTAATAAAGAAAAATATTGGAAGACTAAACAGTGAAGAGAGAAGTTTTTTTTTTTCTTTATAAACAAATATTCCTGCAAAAACGATTTATATTTTGCTTCAAAACGATTTATCTTTTGCTTCAAAATAGGCCTCAGTCTCAGCGACAACCTCTTCATTCGTGCGAAATTTCTTACCGGCGAGGATTTTTTCAGGTCTGCAAACAGTCAGTAGTCGCTGGGAGCCAAATCTGGCAAATACGGTAAATGTGGGAGCAATTCGAAGTTCAATTCATGTAGTTTTGCTATGGTTCTGATTGACTTGTGCCACGGTGCGTCGTCTTGATGAAACCAAATTTTTTTCTTTGCCATATGCGGTCGTGTCTTTGCAAGTTCGGCATTCAAACGCTACAACAGCGCTATATAATATTCACTGTTAATGGTATTTCTTTTCTCAACATAGTCTATGAATATTATACCACGCACATCCCAAAATACCGAGGCCATAAACTTTCTAGCTCATTGTTGGGCTTTCGGGCGCTTTAGACAAGGTTCACTAGTTTCTGTCCACTCACATGACAACCGTTTTGATTCCGGAGTAAAGTATTTGATCCATATTTCATCCATTGTCGCATATCAACGCAAAAATTCCGGTTTGTTACGTTTAAGCATGGCCAAACACTGCTCAGACTCATCAACACGTTCTTGTTTTTGGTCAACAGTGAGCAAACACAGTACCCACTTTGAACAGAGCTTTCTCATAGTCAAATGCTCATACAATATACAGCCAACACGTTCTTTTGATATCTCTACGATGTCAGCTAACTCACGCAACTTCACTTTTCGATCATTCAAAACGATTTTATAGAATTTGTAGTGTTCCCAGAACACTTTTCAAGCCATTGCTTCGCTGGAACGGCATTTTTCCCCCATGAAAAAGCAGTTTAAATTAGAACTTGAAATTGTTTTTGATCCATTGTTTTGAAAATAACAAAAGTATCGTCACTCTTAGCACAGTTGTGAAAAAGATTTACATCAGCACCTGCTTTGCGGCCTTATCTGATGATGGACCAATTCCACGGAGTGAATTATTCACGATTCACCAGCGCCCCGTGTGGCTTACCAGGCTCACACAGGTAGCAATTCCTGCCATATGATTGCGGTCATATGAGCAACTTCTTGTTGAGGAGTTCGGGCCTTCTAATCTCTCCTGTATGCTATTTCCCAGCAATCAATGGAGGACAAGGCTTAATGAGTTGTTAGGCCGAAGCCCACTGAGAGCATCAGCCCTTAAACCAACTCACCCGTCAACCATCACCACTGGTTCATTACAATACAGGCATCTGTTGTACAGGCAACAGATTCTCGGGAGATTCTTAGTCCCCGAAAAAAGCCACACACCAAACAATTATCAAGGATACTAACACTCCCTTCCTGCGTTTTAGGTTTCAACCACAGCCAGAACGTTTCAGCTAAGGTAGGCACCTCAACCATGATCAGCCCGGGTCGAACCGCAAGCAGAACTACCCGGGGGCCATGCTGAACCCCGTTCTGCCAATTTATATCCTTGGTAAGGGTTTCGGAAGCCAACACAACATAAGTCAAGTGGCTTCCTAGAGTTTTGTTTGCCGCACCAAACGAGGGACCCCTTCCCCTCTTTTCCCCGAAAAACAGAGCGCCCAAGTTAGGAATACGCCAAGGCAAAAACTTTTCCCCGGGGGGTCACTCTTAGCACAATAACTCACAAACTAATGAATAGAATATCATGAAATTTTAACAGGATAGTATTAACTGAAAAAAAGGTGACTGCAGTAAAACTAGCGCTATCTATATGTTAGGCCCGGGACTTTTCAGTCAATGTAGTATTAAGCAAGTCGTTACGTAACTAATTATAAATATTGCAGGTGGTAAATACTATGATAATGACAAGTGTGTTCTTAGGTAAATGCAAAACATTACCAAGTATTCGCTGGGTTGGTGTGCCTTATCCACTCATGAGAAAATTGGACCATTTTTTTAAACTTCTCAGAGCATAAAGCTTCACTTTGAAGTGTGTTGAACTCGACGGAAGAAATCTGGATGACATAAAATCTGCATATCAATTCTATCGTTTAATGATCTTAATAAAACTTTCTGCCTGGCTCACGATGTCGTTTCGTTAACGTTCACTAAAGTTTTATATTAAAAATAAGTGATTTATAGACAAGTATTATTCATTAAACGGATATAACGGAGGTAGACAAGAAAACATGTTAAAAAATTTTTTTCAAAATCTTTAAAAATCGCCTAGGCTACATTAAAAATGCGTCAAATTTAACCCAAAAAATAAAGTTTATAAACAGCATGTGAATAGGGGTTTTGACCTTAAAAATTATGATGAACGTTACGAAACGACATCGTAAGCCAGGCAGTTTGTGTCAATTATTAAGTTTTTTATAAACTAGTAAAATATGTATAGAGTTATATGTGCTAATTAATTAATGCTACCAGATCAACAAAAAACTCCCTGAAGATGTTGGAAAAATCCCAACGAAACGTCGGAGGATAGAACATTAAAAAACATTTTTTTTATTTCTGTTATAAGAATTTATAAGAAAAGTCCTGACCGTAGAAGCCCGAATAGAGAAAATCTACAGAAAATTTATAAAAATCAAAAAAGGGCTAATAAATTACAAAATAAACACTCATTACTTTTTTTATTTAAGTTGTAAAACTTAAATTTGCTACCAGACCCCCTGTACAACAAAATCTCAATTTAATCGCCCAAAACCAAAGTCTCATTAATAATTATTTCTATTTATTTTTATAAACAATCCAAATAGAATTACAAAATAAAATTTTTATTCTGACAAGTTTTATTTTCTGTTCATTTTAATGGTCACTGTCAAATATTATCAATATACATACATACATATATACATATATGTATGTATATACCCAACAAACACTAAGGTTTGACTTCAAATTGAGAATGATTTGAAATCAAACGTTTTTCAAACGACAAACGTTTGATACTGATTTGAACTCAACTGAAAAACATAGTATTGTCAACAAAAAGAGGAAAATATTTTCAAATCGAGAAATTCATTTATTCTCAACTTGGTTCCATATCGCTCCTTTATTGCAACATAGTCATATCTCAAAAAATGCGCTTTTCGAGTTAAAAATGCAGAGTTGTTAACATTGTGCCAAAAATTTATTCAAATTGCTTTTAAACTGTTTTCTTTTATTGTATGGATACTAAAAATTTGAAATGCGTTTTTCTGGAAACGAGGTTTTTTGCGATATGACTATGTTGCAATAAAGGAGCGATATGTATTTTTCAAATGTGGATTGTGAAGTGGTGGAATACAAATAAAAACTAATTTTTGCTCTGCAGATTCATTTTTCTTCTGATTTATTTGCGGTCTTTAATTTGAATTTTCTATTATTATGATTTATTTTATTATTATTTGTCTTAGTCTTGAAATTCTTGAAAGGCCAAAATAGTTGGTTCCTTTTGGCTCAAAATCGCGGTCAAATCAAACTATCTCATTATTTCTTATTATTTCACTTTTTTACGTTTTATTTCATGCGTTTTAACTTATTAAAACTAATTTTTGCTGACATTTAATTAAATATTGGTTACAAACAAATCACATTTATTAATTTTTCCGGAATTCTAAAAGTTTTTTTTTTTGTAAATAAATTTAAAATGTTGATATTTTTTTCAGTAATTGCTGACACATTTGTTTTATAATTAATTTATAATTCAAAATCAAATTGATAAAACATTGAGTATCAAATGTTTATATTCAAATGATTTTTAATTTAAATTCAAATGTTAAAATCAAACCATTGAAAAAAGTTTGAAAACTATGTTTGATATCAAATGATAACGTCATTTTATATCAAATGTTTGATTTAGTGTTTGTTGGGTACATACGTACATATGTACTAGATTTAAGTTTTCTTTTCTTATTATAAAAAAAATCTGTTTCCTTTTAAAAATATAATTCTTTTGGCCTCCTTCCTTTGATTTAAGTTGGCAAAGCAGAAAAAACTGTATTTATCGAGAAACATGTTTTTTAAGGCTTAAAGTTGGGAATTGTGTTTCGCCAAAAAAAAAAAAAAAAAAAAAATATTGATAATAATAATAAAAAATGGAATGGAATTTATTAGATTATTGTAGTTATTATTTTTTTATCTTGGTTTCTTTTTATTTAATTTGTCTATAAATTTATATGTATGTGTGTATAGGAAAATATATGTAAATGTTTCATTGTGGAATGAATTTAAGTGATTGTGCAGAGTGCGTTAGCGAGTTAATAAAAATTATAATAAATATCTTTATTTAATGACTTTTGTATATAAAAAAATTTAAGTAGTATTTCGTTGAGTTTAAGGTCCTTTTTAGCTTATTTATTTCAATATCTCTGCCAATATTTCGCTTTCCTTCGGATAGCTTCTTCAGGGCAATAATATTTGTTATTGTTTAAAAAATTTTTGAAACAATGTTTAAAAATACTCAAACAAACATACATACATGTGAATGAAAAAATACAAATACATACATACATACAAATTTTGAAAAATATATAAAAACAATAATAACTACAATAATCAAACAAACAAAAACATACAATGAGTGAAAATTCATACATACATACATAACAATACATACAATTTTGAAAAATGTAAAAAACCAATAAAAACAATAACAATTTTTGAACAACTTTTTTTAAACCAATCAAACAAACAAACATACATACATATTTATAAATGAAAAAATACAAATACATACATATATACATACATACATACATACAAATATTGAAAAATATAACCACAATAAACAAACAAAACCATACAATGAATGAAAATTCATACATGCATACATAACAATACATATAATTTTGAAAAATATACAAGGCAATAAAAACAACAATAAAAAATTTTTAAAAATTATTAAACCAAACAAACATACATACTTATGAATGAAAAAATACAAATACATATATAAATACAATTTTGAAAAATATATAAAATCAATAATAACCACAATAACCAAACATACAAAACCCTACAATGAATGAAAATTCATACATACATACAATATATACAATTTTGAAAAAATGTTAAAAATGTAAAAAACAATAAAAAATAACAACAACCAAACAAAGCCATTATACATATGAATGAAAGAAAATCAAAATTGTATTTATATATGTATTTGTATTTTTTCATTCATAAGTATGTATGTTTGTTTGGTTTAATAATTTTTAAAAATTTTTTATTGTTGTTTTTATTGCCTTGTATATTTTTCAAAATTATATGTATTGTTATGTATGCATGTATGAATTTTCATTCATTGTATGGTTTTGTTTGTTTATTGTGGTTATATTTTTCAATATTTGTATGTATGTATGTATGTATATATGTATGTATTTGTATTTTTTCATTTATAAATATGTATGTATGTTTGTTTGTTTGATTGGTTTAAAAAAAGTTGTTCAAAAATTGTTATTGTTTTTATTGGTTTTTTACATTTTTCAAAATTGTATGTATTGTTATGTATGTATGTATGAATTTTCACTCATTGTATGTTTTTGTTTGTTTGATTATTGTAGTTATTATTGTTTTTATATATTTTTCAAAATTTGTATGTATGTATGTATTTGTATTTTTTCATTCACATGTATGTATGTTTGTTTGAGTATTTTTAAACATTGTTTCAAAAATTTTTTAAACAATAACAAATATTATTGCCCTGAAGAAGCTATCCGAAGGAAAGCGAAATATTGGCAGAGATATTGAAATAAATAAGCTAAAAAGGACCTTAAACTCAACGAAATACTACTTAATTAAGAAATAGAGGTCGAATAAAAACCGAATACTATATAAAAAAATTTTTTTTTTTTTTTTGTAAACAGCAATTTTTCGGTAAATTTATGCACTGGCGTTGGTTATTTTGCTGAAATTTTTGGACTCATGGCTGATGAATTGTATTAGTATAAGAATGAAAGCATATGACTGTACGAGTATGAGTGGTATAGAACAAAATTAATCTTAGAAATTATCTTTAGTTTTGTGGAAAAAACTTCATACTACCGTGCAATAAACTTTTATTTTGCAACTCTTTGCAAAAAAATGCTACACACTCGACTCTCGATAATTTTTAATTCAAATTAACAAAACTTAAAGTTTGACTAAAGTTTAATTTTCATAATAAGAAAATGCAAAAAAAAAACAAGTAAGAGTGTAGTATATTCAGCTGGGCTGAATCTAAAATACCCTTCATGATAGTCACGTATAATACAGTACATACTCATATTAAAAATTTGAACTAAATATGATCGGATATACCTATATGGATCGATATTGGGGAAAAAATATTTTTGCCTTGTAATCACCATTCCAAAGAGGCAATCTTTCATGGAAAAATCGATTTAGGCTATATCTTGGTTGTATATGGACCGATATCGGAACTTTAAATTTTCTGTATTTTAGTAATCTCCTTTTGTAATCAGAACTGCTTTTAAGCACAAAAAAAAAATTTTTATATTTAAAAATCGGTTTAGGCTATATCTCGGTTGTATATAGATAGGACCAATATCGAAATTTTTAATTTTCTGTATTTTAGTAACTTACTTTCGTGATCAGAACTGCTTTTAAGCAAAAAAAAGTTTTATATGGAAAAATCGGTTTAGTCTATATCTTGGTTGTATATGGACCGATATCGGAATTTTGCATTTTCTGTATTTTAGTAACCTCCTTTTGTAATCAGAACTGCTTTTAAGCAAAAAAAAAAAAAAAATTATTTGGAAAAATCGGTTTAAGCTATAGCTCGGGTATATATGGACCGATATCGGAATTTTTAATTTTCTGCATTTTAGTAATTTCCTTTTGTAATCAGAACTGCTTTTAAGCAAAAAAAAATCATATGGAAAAATCGGCTTAGGCTATATCTTGGTTGTATTTGGACCGATATCGGAATTTTTCATTTTCTGTATTTTAGTAACCTACTTTTTTAATCAGAACTGCTTTTAAGCAAGAAAAATTTATATGGAAAAATCGATTTAGTCTATAGGTCGGGTATATACATATGTATATGGACCGATATCGGAATTTTTCATTTTCTGCATTTTAGTAATTTCCTTTTGTAATCAGAACTGTGTTTAAGCAAAACAAAAATGTAATTTTAGAATCGTATCTAATGCTGTGTGAACCGGTGCATTGTCTTCATATGCAAATGTTCATGCAAAATGTTAAACACACATTCATATGATATGGTTACCATTTCATCAATCTCACGTAACTTGACTCGGCGATCATTCATAACCATATCGAGGATTTTCTTGGCAGTTTATTCAGCAACCAACTCTTTTAGCCTTCCTGTTGATTATATTGTTGCAGTGTTTATTCGGCCGTGTCCCATAATGTTTATGTTAATGTTAATGTATAGTTTTTCTTTTGTCCCTTTTGCCATTTTACCTTTTAAATAATAGTGTTTAATCTTTGCACGAAGTTCACTTTTTTCCATTTTTCAAGAAACATAAATGTTGTTTACTTCAAACGACTATAACAAATAAACTAATCGATGACTTTGGGTGAAATTTTAACAGCTGGCGTTTGACAGATCGCAATTTAAAATAAAAAGTTGTGTTTGTGCTGCCATCTAGCGCTAGTTAGCTTCAATATCAATCCGCCCTCGTAAACCAATTTCAATTTCGTTACTCTTAAAAAAATAAAATTTTCAAACTTTTATTCCAATATCTTCTTCAATGTTGCATCAAATTCGATATCTCCCTCTCTACTGCATTACTGTTGCAATTAGAGAGGCAAGTTTGTGTGTGTTTTTTTTATCGTGATCTATATTACTGTTACAATTGGAGAGGCACGCCTGTGTGTGTTTTTACATTGTGGTCATGCACTTCCACTCAGCTACAATCACGCGTGATGCGCGAAAGTTACAACAAAAATAAATTGTTATAAAAAATACGTTTTGTTGAAATAGAAAACAAATCATGTTTTGTTCTGCATCAATTTTTTAAAGAGAATCTTTTTCTATCAGAAAGGAAGAAATATTTTGGATTTTTTCCAGTAGAACTTATCGAAATTAATGCAAATATATCAAAAACTCAATATATCAATCTTAAAAAAAATGCAAAAAGTACATTATAGAGCAAAAAAGTTCTCGAAGAAAAGTTCAACAAAAATGCGAATATCTCGAAACTATAATTTTCGACATAAGCTACTCTTTCATATTGGCACAGATATATTATTATATGCTCTATTAGGTTTATTGTGTGTTATGCTAAGAACACAACTGCGACGAACGACGAATTTCGCCCATCGCGACGACTTTGCCGGCAAATATTCATTGTATAAGTTCGTCGCGTGAAGCACAATACCAACGAAATTTTGTGTAAATAACATTGTTTACATATAAATAATAAAGAGGCCATATTAACTCAACCTATATAAATCCCATCCGAAAGAGGGGTTTTTGAACAAATTATCTGAGGTACTTTATAGTTTGAGAACATCTTCATACATTTTTTACTACATGGATAAATATAAATATAAAAAGTATGATTTCGTGAAAAATATTTTCTTATATAAGAAACCTGGCCACCTGATACTGTTTTGTTCGTCATTCGCTGACGAAACAATTAGAAATAAATCTATTTCAACCTTCTGAGTATGACGAATTTCGACCAACGCCACAATTCTGTGCATTTTCATATACACCAATGTGTTTTATTTTTGCTGACGCATTTTCGCGACCAAAAATTCGTCGTTCGTCGCAGTTGTTTTTCTGTCTGTTTTACCAGCGTTCCACTCATATTTGTAGGTTTATTTATCATTGTTGCTTTATGTTTGTCTCAAGTTTATTGTTTATAATTGCAGAAAGGGTAATATGTTTTTATTGTAAACTGTTTTGGCTTTAAAACTTTTTGAATGTTGCACTTAAAATAGTGGGCTTTTATTTAATTTTTATAATCTCAAATGTTCTGTCAAGCAAATATTTTTATTTAAAGATTTACTGTAGCAATACAGCCCATTAAATTTTATTAGCCGCTTAAAGAGAAGACAAATTTGTTTGCACATTTTATTTGCTGAACTATTTAATTAAAAATTGTCCATTAAGCTAATATTTCATTGGCGATATAGTTGGCTTAATTAAGGATTTGGGGAAGGGGATTTATGAAAAGTTATTTCAGCACATGTCGAATATTAAGAGAAACTATAAAATTTTTACATCTTTAATAATAATAATTAAAACAAATAATTCTTTGTTATTTGTACAGGTCCTTGTCCGCATGGCACATTTGCCTGCGATAATGGTCAATTGTGTGTGTTGCAGCGACAAATCTGTAACCACCATCGAGACTGTCAAGATGGCAGCGACGAAGATCCCGTTGAGTGTGGCCTACTTTATGGCAGTCGTGAAATGACCAATAAAATTGTGGGAAATGCCATTGAGAAGCAACGACGTCAACAAGAAGTAACCGAGTTGACTTTAACTTTTACAACAACAACAACAACAGAACGACCTAGTCAAGACGTTACAAATGAGCAGCAACAGCAACAAAAAACGCATTTAATACTACAGAGAGAACAGGATTTTAATTTAAAAACATATTTAGAAAAAAACACAACAAACACAAAAACAACAACGGGCATTACAATGCTAAGTGTAACAACGCCGACCACGATGACTACGACGCCAACAACAATAACAACAACGGCAACAACAAGTCTTAGTGCAGATAATACAAATCGTATTATTTGTGGTGAGAAAGTAAATGTGTTTGAACATATTTTCTATTTTAGTTATCGTTTGTTTTATTTATATTTTTTTTTATTTAATTAGAATTTATAAATGGTATTTTTATTTTCAAAGATAAAAGCAGAAGCACATTTTTGTCGGGCCTGGTTTAATGTGCTCTTGTTTTTATTGTTGTTAATTTAAAAGAAATTTTGCGTTGATGTTGGCGTATGATTGTTAGTGCATGGAATTAAATATAATTAAGAAAACGCGGCAGAATTATTGTGTTATTAGAATTTATAGAATTCTATTTTCAACTACTTTTTAAAATTAAATTGTATTAAAATAAATATTTAAGCTCGAATTTTTAGAAATGATTTTATTTTAATAGAATCGTATTCTAAGATTAAGATATTAAAGGCAGTTTGATATTTCTGTGGACATTTTAACAAAAAATAAATATATTTTTCAACAAATAAAGGCTTATTTTTCAAAATAATCTCTTCCTAGATCAATACATTTAGTCCAGCATTTTTAAAATTTTTATATTCCTTCCAAATAACACTCTTAGATGTATGAGGGCTGATAAAAAAGAACCATTGTTTTAAATTTTATCAAAAAGCATTTATTTATTCATCAATAACTAAATTGTCCCCTTTAAAGTAATTGCCCTGAGATATAATACATTTATGCCAGCAATTTTTCCCATCCTCGAAACACTTCTGAAACACACTTTTTGGTATCGCCAACAGCTCCTGTTGCGATTTTTCTTTTATCTCCTCAATCGTTGCCTTTTGGCGACGAATATTCGCGGCCAAAAATTCGTTGTTCGTCACAGTTGCGTTCCTAGCCTTCAAATATCGGGTGGTTAAATTTCAAGGGCCGATGTTGAATGTGAACCACACCTAAACGCCAAGTTTTTTTTCCGAATTTTATTTGACATTTCTCTATTTCAGACTTATTCAATTTGAACCATGGAGAGATACACAATCCAACAATGGGCAGAATGGTGGCAAGAAATGGCAACAGTGGATGATCAATTTTCGAAGAAAATCATCTTCAGTGATGAGGCACATTTTCACCTCAGTGGATTCGTCAATAAACAGAATTGCCGCATTTGAGTGAATGAGAATCCAAGAGTGACTGTCGAAAAACTAATGCACCCACAAAGAGTGACTGTTTGGTGCGGTTTATGTGTTGGCGGCATCATCGGGCCGTATTTTTTCCAAAATGAGGCCGGTCAGGCAGTTACTGTGAATGGTGTTCGCTATCGTGAGATGATAACGAACTTTTTCTGGCCCGAATTGGAAGATATGGATGTAGACGATATGTGGTTTCAGCAGGACGGTGCCACTTGCCACACAGCTAACGAAACAATTGCTCTTTTGCGCAACAAATTCAATGGCCGTGGTATCTCACGTAATGGCGATGTCAAGTGGCCGCCAAGATCATGTGATTTGACACCGTTGGACTTTTTTCTTTGGGGTTATTTGAAAGAAAAGGTGTACGTCGATAAGCCAGCAACAATTCAACAGCTAAAGGATGAGATAATTCGGCACATTAACAGCATAGAACCTCCATTATGCCTCAGGGTCATCGAAAATTTGGACCATCGGATGGAGGTGTGCCGCCGTGGCTGCGGCGCCCATTTGGCCGATATTTTGTTCCATACATAATTGAGTAATACCAATATATCATAATAAAATAAAATTACAATAATTTCCTAAATAGTTTGGGTTTTATTCAAAATCAATATCGGTCCTTGAAATTTAACCACCCTTTATATTTAAAAAAGCAAACAAAAAGTGCAACCTTTCATATTTGAACTCTGCGTGCGTATACTTAATATATAATTATTGCTTTAACAATTATACGTCATTGTTAATTGAAATTACTCATCGTTTTATTTGAAAAACAAATAGAAATCTCAACATATCCACAACAATGTACCTGCCTTAAAAAGTCCATTTTATTTTGTAAAAATAATGCAAAATTGACCAAAATTCCTCAAATCGGACAGGAAGTAAGTAAGTTTATTATGTTTCCGTTAAACAGAAAACTAATTTCCTTCCCTTTTTAACAATTCCAGGTCACAAGCATAATTATTGTTGAAAATAATTTAACACTGAATGTTGATGACTTTAAAAACTTCAAACATTTAAGAAGGCTGTAAGTTTCCTCAACTATATAAAACTTATTAAATATTTAATTGAAGTTCTTATCCTTTAGAAAACTGAAATCAAATAAAATTAAAGAATTACCTCTGGGTATATTTCAACATTTGGAATTTTTGGAAACACTTGATTTGCGCTACAACTATTTAACCCATTTGAGTCCACTTGTTTTTGTGGGCCTGTCGAATTTACAATGGCTGTTTTTAGGTTCGAACCGTCTAGATTCGTTGGATGCAAAGGGATTGTCATTAAATTTACCACGTTTGGAGTGGTTACATTTGAGTGATAATTTACTTACACTGAATGGCACCGCGTTTCCATGCATGCATGTTTTATACGAGTTGTAAGTACCAATATGTTGTAAAATTTTAACGAGATTCATTGAAGCATACAATTCTTTCATACAAATTAATTTTGCCTGTAGATTTTTTTTTCTTAGCTGCTGTAAAATTTTGTTTATAAAATTATTTATTGTTTTTTGTCTGTTTTTTACTCCTTATCATTTGATGGCATACACAAAATTAAACAATTCATTGCTGCTTAAAGATATCTGGATAATAATAGAATTTCATCCATTGAAGAGGAAACTTTTGCACAATTGGACAATTTGCATTTATTGTAAGTAACACTTTCATCTTTGTTCATCTGTCATAGTTTGTAGTTTAAGCAACACTTTTTTTTGACAGAAATAAATTAAATAGTATGAATTTCGTAACGAAACAAATATTAAAAATATATATTTAATAAAATACAGGATGGCTGATCAATTTTGCTACATTAAGAAACTCAAATAAGTTTCTGTAAAGTTTATGTAATTTATTTTTAGAAATTCATTTGAAAAATAATACGTTTTGCTTAAAGTAATTTATTAAGTTTTGAAAATGATTGAATTCAAATGGACTCGACCCTCGTTGACACATGTACTACATGTGATCAAAAATTTATTCATTACTGCCTGGAGTGTTGCAGCGGGAATTGTCTCAATTACCGTTCGAATCATCCGAATTTTTTGAGTTTTTTTTTTTTGTGTAAACTTCTTGTTTGCAATAACCCCACAAAAAAACAATCAGGTACAGTGAGATCAGGAGACCTGGGAGGCCAACGAGATATGAAGTTTCTTGAAATCAGTTTATTGGAACATTTTTGCCTCAATTCTGTTATAACAGATCTTGTATCTTATTGAAACCAAACAGTGTTGAAAGGTATTCTCTTTCGGCGCAGTTCTGGAAAGAAAAATATTTTCAACCTCTTTAAGTAACGGCCTCCATTGATGGTAATTTGATCAATGCCTGGAGCTTTTCTAGGATTTGTGTTACCGATAACGTTTTGACATCTTGAAAATTAAGTCTCAATGACACAGGCGATCTAACAGCATTTGGTGGTTATTCCGCTGTATGATTTGTAGTAAAATTGTTTCTCAAATGATTAACATACAACATCCCCTTTTCAGAATCGGTTCTTGCCCAGTCCCCAGTTGAAGTTCTCAAATGTGGCTTACGGGTTTGTTCAGACCTTTTGTTGCTTCACACAAGGAATTGTCAGATTGAGAAGTATTATCAAGGTTTTCCTTGTGAGTGGGAAACCACCCTCTGGATTTCAAACAGATTTCTTAACTTAAAAAAAAAATTAATTTTGGATGCGGTTTTTATATAGGGCTTTTTATTCACTTTTATATTTCTTTCTTCTTTTTATACCACTTAGAAGAGCTTTTATGCAGCTTACTTGTAAAGCCTTCAAATTGAATGGTCATGAATTTATTTTGACAGCTTTGAACAATTTTTTTTTGTGCCAACCAATAATTTTAGGACAGCGATTCAAATTTACTACAAGAAAAAGTTATAAATTATGTGTTTTTTGACTAGACTCAAGTGTTAATTTAAATGAAGTGCCCACTAAGATGTGAGTAAAATAAAATTTAGCATCATCAGTCTACAAAAAGAGATTTATCAAACCATAAAGAACAGTAAAATTATAGTCAAACACTTGCCTTTTTTTTACTTGAGGTAATTTTTCTTTGTATATAAATATTGTAGAAATTTGAATTTTTGAGGAAAGATATATTCCTGCAAAGAACATTTATGGTAAAAAAATTTAGCTCATGCCCATGCTGTGTCAATAAATTTTTAAAGATAAGAGAGGATAGTCAATGGTAGACAAAATTGGCAGCTCGACTGATAGATGAACAATTTTCCAGCTTTAAACGTGGTTTACCTTCAAAATTTAATTAAAATAGAACATATTTAAAAAAAATTACACAACTATTTTGTACAAGTATGTATTTAACTATCTTAAATATTCCATTTGACAAGCAGCATATTATCATGAAAAAATGTTTTATACATATAAATATCTTAAAAAAGTTGAAATAAAAATTACTTGAAAAATGTTGCTGGCAGTTAAATCATAACAGAATCAGATTTTCTAATCTATCATTTCAAAATGCTTTAATTTGTTTGGAGATGTTTGAATTGCTGTTGCTTACATTTACACTTTAAATTTATCTTTCCGTTTCTTGTGTTTTTTGTTAAATAACTTTCAAGAATTTTTGGTGTAATCAAAAGCAGTTAGTATGCATATATAATGAATAAATAAATAAATGAATAAATACATCAAAAAAAAAAAAAACAAACAGGTGCCTTAGAAAAGATAATTTAGACTATTTAACATTAATACATACAGATAATTTAGAAAAATAAATAAATAAATGTATCTTTGAAAAAGCCACATTTAAAAAATCCCTTTAAAAAGAGGATAAAGAGGATATTAAAAAAAACATATTTTTAAAAATTCGATTTCGGAGCCCAAAGCCAGGAAAAATTGTTGACAAAATTAGAGCAATGATACATTTTCTGAAGAAAGCGATGCTTTCGAAGTATTCAGTAATGATAACGATAGGTCAATTAAATAGCCAAGATGTTCAACAATCAAAAGTGGGACTCTAGAAAGCAGCTGAAACAACTTCAGTTTCGGTTAAATGGTTTGAAATAAATATCGATGCAAGTCAGGGATTTTCCCGATCCTATAAAAATTATCTTTTATAAAAAAGATCAAGACCTACAGGATGTCTGGTAGCAGATTTATAAAAAGTACCTTATATAAAAAGTACCTTATATAAAAAGTAACTTTTATAAAAAGTACCTTTTATAAAAACTACGTTTTATAAAAAGTACCTTTCATAAAAAGTACCTTTTATAAAAAGTACCTTTTAAAAAGAGTACCTTTTATAAAAAGTACCTTTTATAAAAACTACCTTTTATAAAAAGTACCTTTTATAAAAAATACCTTTTATAAAAAGTACCTTTTATAAAAAGTAACTTTCATAAAAAGTAACTTTTATGAAAAGAAAATTTTATAAAAAGCAGCTTTTATAAAAATAACTTTTATAAATAGTAAATTAAAAAAAAATACCTTTTATAAAAGTATCTTTTATAAAAAATACCTTTTATGAAAAGTACCTTTTATAAAAAGTACCATTTATAGAAAGCACCCTTTATAAAAAGTATATTTTATAAAAAGTACCGTTTATAAAAAGTACCTTATATAAAAAGTACCTTTTATAAAAAGTACCTTTTATAAAAAGTACCTTTTATAAAAAGTACCTTTTATAAAAAGTACCTTTTATAAAAAGTACCTTTTATAAAAGGTACCTTTTATAAAAAGTACCTTTTATAAAAACTACCTTTAATAAAAAGTACCTTTTATAAAAAGTACCTTTTACAAAAGGTACCTTTTATAAAAAATAGCTTTTATAAAAAGTAGCTTCTATAAAAAGTACCTTTTATAAAAAGTACCTTTTTTAAAAAGTACCTTTTTTAAAAAGTACCTTGTATAAAAAGTACCTTTTTTAAAAAGTACCTTGTATAAAAAGTACTTTTTATAAAAAGTACATGATTTAAAAACTGCTTTATATAAAAAGTACGTTTTATAGAAACTATCCTTTATAAAAAGCACGTTTTAAAAGGTACCTCGTACCTCTCCAGCAAGGTATCTTTTTGAAATGTATATTTTAAGAAATTTGTTATTTGTAAAAAAAGTATTTTTTTTTAATAAACAACTATATGTATATAAAAATGTCATTTACGAAAAGTACAAAAATTTTTTTGAAATAAGACCTGTAAAAAATTGTAATAATTTTTACAGAAAGTATGGATTAATAACCTTTTAATTACTCGTAAGATAACTTTATATTGAAATGGCTATTGCAACACCTTCACATCTTCTAAACTTCAATTTGATTTATTTTTCAGAAATTTAAATGGAAATCTAATTACGCACATACATCCAAAAGCATTTTGGGGACTAAAAAATATACGAGACTTGTAAGTTTATAATATATAATATTGATGTAAAGTATTTATATGTGCAAATATGCATAAATTTACTGCTATCACATTAGAAAAAACTATAGTAAAAATAAAATCTATATAATGGTTGCTTTTGAACAGTAATTGCTTTTACATTTCCACATTCAAACAAATTATTACTTGATTCAGTGAATTTCTTTATTGAACAAAATAGAAACATGTTTCTGTGAAAATTGTTTGACTGCAATGTGAATGCGTTAATACAAAAGATTAAAAATGTTGTAATAGCTTATAACATTCTTGCATAAACTAAAGCTAATAAACAAGTAATATGTAGGATATAATCGTATGAGGGACATACTAAATTATAGACCATCTCCTGTCCGCACAAAAAAAAAACAAGTGAAAAAGAGGACTTTCGTACTTTTCTCACGTTCGACCTACTATTTATTTTTAAATTTTTTGTTTTATTCGAGATTCCATTTGCTATTAACTTTAATATAAATTACAGTGTTTGCTGTTAATTAATATCAATTACAGTGTTTGCTATTATTAGCCACAATTTAGGATTAAGTCGAACCAGAAACTATTTATAGTTTTTTTTTCTGCTTTTTGACTTTCAACACATACGAATGCCACGTTCAACACCAGGGATGTATCCATATATGAAAAATTAAAATCTTAAAGATAAAAAACTAACAAATAAATTACTGATAAAATACTACATAATTATGAATACTTTTGCGTCTTTTCTTTTAAAAACGCTTTTGCGGATTCTTTAATCGCAAATGAAATAACGATACTAAAACATCTTCGTTACACATAAAAATGTATAGTTGGTTGCATGATACCATGGTTGAGTATAATATAGTAACTTTTATTATTATACACATGCATACAATTATAACAATGCTGAATCAGAATATAGTATATTTAATTACTTAGGAATAATAATAATGTTTGAGATATAACCATGTAATATTATTAGCACCATTCATTTAATTGAACAATAGTATATTGCCTAGATGGATTTCATGTCAATCAAATATTTTTTCTACGTGTAGTTATTGTTTTCAGAAATTCAGCAATCAAATAAAGTTATGACAGATGTTTTCCACAAGCATCCCCTTAATTTGCAGACTAGCAAGCCAAACGGAATACCTTAAAGTAATTTTTTTAATGTATGGATATTTAAGTGCTTTCTTAAATGCACTTTTAAAATGGTATAATAATCGCTATAAACAATAAGTTAAAGCATAAAAACTAGTCTATAAAATATCTATTAAATTCAACAAAATACGATAAATCGAAGGAACAAGAAATACAATAGTTGTTGATTGACCATCTCAGACAAGTGCATCATTATTTTCAGTACAATGTAAAAAAAAAGAAAAAAGTTGCAACAATTCTCAAATTTTTTTTGCATCTTGTAATAAAATATATCCTTCAAAGTGTGCAATTATGACAAATCGCAGACACACACACACACATAGCATGAAATTATTTAAAGCCACATAACCAGATTGTTGTGCAAAATTTCCCACGTATACAAATTTACGACAATATTAAAAACGTCTTACCCACCAGCAAACAAATAAATGGTTGGAGTACTAAAAAAAAGTCAAGAAAGAAAAAATTAAATAAAATAGCAAGCTACAAAGTTATTTTATTTTTTTCATTTGCGTTCACTGTCTGCTTTTGTTTTTACTAAAGTTTGTTGGACTGTGATAACAAACCATTCATCTGCTACAGAGACAAATCGTATAAAAATACGAGAAGGAGTTTATAAGAATTTTAAAAATGGCTTGTGATTTATTTGTATTTGTGTTGGAGCAACATCATATGTTAACAAAAATACAAACGCGTGTGTAGTTTGACATCTTTACGAAGAAAAAGTTAATAAATTTGTGCGGTCGAAGAGAGACTGCTCGCTTGTTTGTTTTAAGCGTTTAAAAATAGTAAAGCACAGTGCTTTGTCAGCATCAAGACATTGGGAGAAATATTTATCTGGAAATCGCACAAGTAGTTGAAGAAATGTTTCATTCACTTAAGAGATTCTTAAGCTATGTACACACGGTTGTCAGATGTTACAATATTGTAAGATCTGGCAACATGCTGACAATGTAGTGACAATGAAAAATTGTCCCGCAGAAGTAAATTGTGTATTCAGACGATCGTAAGAAAATCTTACAATTTCATTGTCAGACTATGGCTTGACAAATAATTCATCTGACAACAAAAATTGTCAGTTCACATGGTTGTCAGATTGTTAGATAAAAAAATTGCCAGACATTTTGTAAGGCATTGCCACTTATGCATATCAACATATAAAATGTCGACATATAGATAGCTGGGAAACATAGAAAACAAGCTGTTTATATTTATTTATTCTTTTTAATTACTCGTACATAAACTTTACAAAAAGTTATTTGAGTTTCTTAATGTAGCAAAATTGAGCAGCCACCCTGTATTTACGTGACTATTGGGTATTTTAGATTCGACCCAGCCGAATTTATTACACTTTTACTTGTTTTATATATAATTATCTTCAATATTTTATAATTTTCACTCGACCTAAAAGGTAGTTCAAGACAACACAACGTTAATTTCTTTACGGAATACCAAAGGAGTGTTGCCAGTCCTCGACAAAAACTAATACTCATAAAAGATGAATATCTATTCTGACTTGTATTAATGCCTACGAGTACAATAAGGTCGATAACTTTTCATTTCAATTATATGTATATCAATTATTTACGCAGGCGTTAAAAGAAGTTTTCTTCTTTTTTTAAATTGATATAATGCTCTTTTTACAAAATCTGCCACTGTGGCTCTCGTGCAAGTTAAGTACGGGAACCAATAATTGCTGGTTAAATAGTCTGCCATTAAATAAATTTATTGGAATGCTGTCAAACATCTTTAAAGTATGATAACAGAATGGAAAGTATGATTTATTTTTTATTGAAAAATAAAATCCCTTTTAGTTTTACAACTTTTTCATATTTTGGTTTTTTGTTTGTTTGTTTGTTTTTAAGATTTATTTTTAACTTTAGGGGATTTTTCGTTTATATAATTATATTTATTTAATGTTAAATTTCAGAAATTTAAATTTATTATACAAAAGCAAGCAGCTACACCCTTAAAAAACAAAACAATGTTCACACATTTTACTACTGTAAACGATATTAAACCTTTAAACAGTTGGGAGACGTACATTAATTAAGAGTTAAATTTATTTCTAGGAATTAAATATTATTTTCTTTTCTAAGTTATTCTAAAATTAAAACTTGGTATTGTTGTAAGGCACACCGGCCAATAGCGTTGCTTATGTACAATAACATGTTGTAATAACTGAAGCTTTTAAAGTGCGAGTAATGTATTTTGCCACATTTTCCCTCTCATAAAGCGTTGAGACAAACAAACTTAACCACAACTCACACAATCGTTCATAAAATAAAAGGAACAACTTCCAATAAAGCTTATTGCCAAATTTGCCATAATAATTTGTAAAAAATTTCATAAGAAAAGAAATTGTGTTATTTACATCTATCTTACTTTGTTGTCTAGCAGAATTAAATTTTTATTTAAAATACATACATACATACATACATACATATTATTGTGAACAGTAAATTATTATTTTTACTGGCTGAAATATTGATTTTAATTTCAATAAATATTGAAGGAAATCAGTGTTTTGTAATGAAAGCGATTTAGATACTACAGTGTATATGTGGAGAACATCCTAATTTGTACTGGTTGCATTGAATGCACTAGCGGTGTTCTATGCAATATCAAAGTTGATACGTGAATGCCGGATAGCTATAAACGAGATAGATTGTGGAAATTGATTTACATCAGCATCTGTCTTGTCGGCCTTATCTAACAGCACGGGGTGAATTATACACGATTCACTAGCGCCTCCGTCTAGCTTATAAGGTAACACAGGTTGCAGCTTTCGCCATAACTTTGTAGCGATATGGACAAACTGCTGAAGAGTTCGGGCCTTCTAATCTCTCCTATATGCAATTTCCCCGACAGTCAATGTAAGTTGGTAGGCCGAAAGCCATTAAGAGAATCAACCCTTAACGAACTCACTCGTATGTATGTATGTATGTATGTATGTTTTTTTTTTTTTTTTTTTTTTTTTTTTTTTTATTCGCGGGGTGAAAAACCATCGAAAGGCACTGGCAGTGATGGTGGTTGCCAGTAGTGCGAGACTTTAACTCGCTAAAAAACACCCCTTCGCCCTGACCCAGATGCTCCCCGAGGGACTGCCGCAAGGCTTTACGTCTCGGGGTGGGAAAGGTGATACACCCTACATCTAAACTAAACTACATTGATTCTGCTGCGAATCTGTTCTAACCTACGAAGTTCCAGCAAAACCAATTTTACAAAACTACAGACGTACGTCCAGTTGCACAAAGATTCCAACATGATTGGAACGATACTGCTCGGACTGATGCTACGTCCTAGGACTGTTTCTAAATATTCCCTATCACTATTAAACCATGGACAGATGAAGAACACATGCTCAGCATCTTCCAAGACATTACCATCACAACTCGGACAGAACGGAGTACTGTCATGTCCAAAACGGTACAAGTACGACCTAAAACAACCATGCCCAGTTAGAAACTGTGTAATATAGTAGTTCAAATCGCCATGCTTTCTTGATAGCCATGCTCTGATGTCTGGTATCAGTAAGTAGGTCCATCTTCCCTTGTCAGCTGTCGCCCATCTTTCTTGCCATTTTCGCAGACACGATTCTCTCAACCCAACCGTGATGTCCGAAGCGGCCTCTAGCTCGATCGGTATCATGCCGGCAATGACAAAAGCGGCCAGGTCCGATACAGTTCGGAATGCGCTACATACACGCAAGGCGATCAGCCTATACACAGGAGATATCAGGTTCACATAAGTAGGATATCTAAGTGAGCCTGACCATATAGGCGATGCATATAAGATAATGCTTCTTACTACACTAGAGAGTAATCTCCTCTGCAGATATTTTGGACCTCTTGTATTCGGCATGATCCGGCATAGCGCTGTGCATGTTTTTGATGCTTTACTGCCTATGTACTTCAAGTGCTCTTGAAAAGACAGACGAGTGTCAATCATGACCCCAAGGTATTTTAAACATTCCTTAGATTCTATGCTACACGTGCCAATATTTAGCCTGACAGTTTCCCTAATTTTCCTACTACTAATCAGAACCGCTTCCGTTTTATGGTCAGCTAGAGTTAGGCCCATTGATCTTAGCCAAGATCTTACGATCTGAATACTGGCGTTTGCAATGGTTTCCACCTCTAGTAACTCTTTCCCTTCACACACTAACGCTATGTCGTCTGCGAATCCAACTATCTTCACCTTTTCCGGTAGATCCAATCTTAATACTCCGTCGTACATGACGTTCCACAATAGTGGGCCAAGAACTGAACCTTGAGGCACCCCACCAATGATCTTGCGCCTCTTAGTACCTTTATCGGTATCATAAACTAGCTCTCTATCCCGGAAATAGTCCCGTACAATTGCTAGTAGATACCCTGGGATGTCTATACGGACCAAAGCATTAACTATATGCTCCCAGTTTGCCGTATTGAAGGCGTTTTTTACATCTAGGGTTATAACCACTCAATACCCTTTTGTTCCATTCCTCCACCTCTTCCCTTGGATAGCGTGAGCAGCGGTTTCTACTACAACTTTGATAGCGTTCACCGCTGACTTTGCTTTCCTGAAGCCAAATTGGTTATCTGACAAACCTAGATTAGCTTGTACGCAATCTTCCAATCTTCTGCAGATTATACTCTCCAGAAGTTTTCCACTTGTATCTATCATACAGAGCGGACGATAGGAGGAAGGGTCGTCTAGCGGCTTGTTATCCTTAGGTAACAACACCAATTTCTGCCTCTTCCAGATTGTTGGAAAAGTTCCCTGAATCAAGCATGCGCTTATTACTTTCAGGAAATAATCAGGATGGAGCTTAACAGCCTCCTTCAGTACCATATTTGGGATGCAATCTGAGCCTGGTGCCTTCTTGTCTTTGAATTTTGAGACAGCACCTTCTATCTCGACGACCGTAACCGGAGGAATGTCGAATAATTCAGCTGGATAGCTGTGTTGCCATGTCGGAGCTTCCTGTTGAGGAAAAAGATGGTCTACAATTCCGTTGAGGATATTCTCTTCTCTTGGCGGTGATGGGCCAAGACATTTAAGTTTCCTGGTTACTAGCTTATATGCTAAGCGCCAAGGATTACTATCTATTTCATCACAAGCATCCAGGAAACACCTACGCTTGCTCCTACGAATTGCAATCTTCAATGCCTTTCTTTTATCCCTATACAACTGGTGCTGCACGTTATTCTCTAACCGACCCCTCGTTCGTGTATACCGCCTTCGGGCGCTAATACACTCTGAACGCAAGCTAGCAATTTCATCATTCCACCAATACACTGGAGGCTTATTTGGCGATCTTTTTCGCCTTATCATAGCTACATTGCAGGCACTAGTGATATTGCGCACTAATTGCACTGCCATGTCTTCTGCTGAACCAGCCATTTCCATGTTCTCCATGCAGGCTGCGAAGCTATCCTTATCAAAGGTATTTACCTTCCATCCTGTCAAGACACGTGCTTGTACAATAGCACGGGGCTGTGCGTCTTGCACATCTATTATTATAGCGCTATGATCGCTATGTGTATAGATGTCAGATATTCTCCAGTTCACTTGGGTTGCGATACTGGCACTGACGAATGTAATGTTAATTACTGAGCCAGCATCACCCCTTCTGAAGGTGTGTTCAACTCCATTATTGATGAGTACAATACCCAGTACAGAAAAGGCTTCCAAGAGTATTCTTCCTCCTGCGTTTGCTGAGGGACAGCCCCATTCAACAGCCCACGCATTGAAATCACCTGCTATTATTACGGGAGTTCTTCCAACTGCATCCGTTACAATACTGTCAACTATTACCCGAAAGTCTTCTATAGAATACCTAGGGGGTATATAACAGCTGTAAATAGTGATGCCAGATATAACCGCTCAACGCATATCCACATTGCGTTGTTATTCTATCGCGTATGGTTAGCGTGCTGGTGTTCCATATTGCCGATGTACCCGTGTTATCGGAAACCCAGTTTACAGATGCCATGGTCCGATATGGCTCACTTAGAATAGCAACATCTACACTTATATCTCGAACGCTTTGCTTAAGAAGCTCCTGGGCTGCCTGGCAATGGTTGAGATTTAACTGTAATATACGCATTTTGGTGACTTAGGTTCTACTCTACTCCCTAAGTTTCTGTAGAGCTCTTTTATACATACATATGTATGTATGTATGTATGTATGTATGTATGTATGTATGTATGTATGTATGTATGTATGTATGTATGTATGTATGTATGTATGTATGTATGTATGTATGTATGTATGTATGTATGTATGTATGTATGTATGTATGTTAATGTGTGTGTGTGTGTGTGTAGTTTAAATGTAGTCAACGAAAATTAATGTGACATGAACGTGTTATAGAATTGATATAATAAATTAATATTGTTCATACGCAACCAATCAAATTTGTTATTTATTTGTCTAATATCAACAACAAATTTGTGTTATATGTTAATTTATGTACTTTATTTACAAAGAAAACTTTGTTTATTGCTTTCACTTAATACGTTAATAAAAATCTTAAGTAGTAGACTATTCTCTTGCTTTTTTGGCCAAAAACGCATCTTTAAGAATTACAAAAACAAACTTGCTAGAAGAAAATAAATTTAATAGAGCATAACTTTACTTTTTCAACTTGAACGAATAACAAAACATAACAAAAATAGACCAAAAATTAAGTGAACATCAAAAAATTTAAATTAAATCCGACAGATGTTTAAATAAAATTAAAGTTAGCTAACATTAAAATGTTTTTGGGTAAATTATAAAAAAATGTTGCGTTAATTTTGAGATTTTTTTGAGTTACATTTTTGTGGAAGAGGTTACTCCATCAAAATTAAATCTTTTAGTTAATATATAAACCATTTTTCTATCGTCATACGCATTTGCTTAATTTTACTTCAATTGTTAGAAAAAAATGAAATCAGCATTTTATTACCTTATTTACGTTTAAATATTACGAATTGAGTTTTATGACCCACTACTCAAATTGCTTTCTTTCCTTTTTTTTTACCAATAAAAATCGAATTGGCTAAAATGTGTTTTTACAATAAGGTCAAGTTGAAATGCATTTGTAATCTATTTAAACCGCATTTAGTATTGGCCAACAAATGCTTATGATTTCCTTGGCTATATGCTATTATTAAATTAAAATTGAAAACACAATTTCGAAAAAATGGCAAAATATGCAAATATTTTGAAATTTGTGCAAAGGTGTGTAATATTGTTAAAAATTTTTATAATAAATTACACAGTGATACAACAGTTGGGCAAACAGATATTTAGAAGCTCTAATGTACTAAATTTATTTTCTCAGAGTACAATATGTCTTTGTTCTTTAAGGCCAGATGATTTTATAACGATATTTATCGCATTGAAAAAAGGTTTCTTGGTGTTAAACACAATTTTTCAGATGGCAGCAGCATTTGTCGTTCGCAATCATTGAATTATATGCCTAGTCTATTAGAGATCGCTTTCAAGAGGCAGAATACGAATGACTCACTGAATAATGATCTTACTTTAATCTCCGAATGGGGTCTTACGAACTAACCAATATGGTAGCAAAAGTCATGGTAGTAGACGTGCAAGCTTAGAATATCGCTTCAAGGCTAGTACCAGAATGCTATTGGCAAAAGAAAACGAATATGTATTAAAGAAGTTACCTTTTGGATAAGCCTATCCAAGTTTTAACTTCCATATGTTCGCATATGTGTGTATATACAAAAATCTTTTTAACTTATTCTTCATGTCTTTAAAATTAAAAAAATACAGATTAAATTCGTTTTTAAGAATAAGAAAAAACAAAATTCCACAAAAATCTCAAATCAAATGCAGACTATGCCTTAAAAAAGTATAAAGATTATAAATAACAAAACACTATCATGACTTAAACAGATGTGTGTGCGACTATATGTATGTAAAGTATATGCACATATCAGAGATCTGCACGGGTACATCGCAACCATAAGTACACCGCATGTTTACCCAATAATTTTCACTTCCGAGTGTTTAAAAAACTCTTAAAAATTGATGCTGTGGTTTTTTTTTTTTATTCTTGTCGTTCATTTGCAAAATATTGATATATCATAAATGTATTCAATCATTTTCGTATCTTTCTAAGAATACAAGAAAAAAAAGAAACGACCACCTAAAAGAGCGTTGTTGTTTCTCGCACTCAGCAAAATTTTTTATATGAGTGTTTTCCATTTTCGTATTTAATAATTTTTTTTTATAATACCTGCATGATGTAGGTTTACAATCAAGTTGTAAAAGCAAAACTATCTGTAATTAATATTGTTTATGTATATATACTCGTACGTCACTTTTATTTAACATTAACGATGAAACAGAATACGACCACAACTTCAAGCAAAAACGATGCTGAGAGAAAATACGTCCATAATTGAAAGGACGGCTGTAACTTCATAAACTGTAATTTAATGTTTTTACTTCACTTTTCTTCTTATTTTTCTTCGCGCTAAAGCTTTTGAAGCTTTGGTATTGTTTACTAATAGTATGATAATATTGTTGAAAGTTTGAGCTTCAAGCTGAGTGAAAGAGATTATATTTTATTACAGCATTTTATGGCGTCATTTTATGTCAATTGTATGAAAAACATCGTCACGTCTTACTTCTACTTTATCATTTAACTGATTTACCACCATTTTGACGATTTTTAAAGTAACATAGTTATAATTAAAAATATTTCTTGGCTTTAGCCAGGATTAAACCTGATGCAGACGAATGATACCAACCTATCATTAAAAGAACTATTAAAAGAACTATTACTCTTAAAACATCGTGACTGCAAAATCTACATAATTCCGATAATTCCAACGGTGCCACCCTCAGTCCGCACCGCTTATTATTTTTGAAATAATCCTGTTTAATAAAAATAGTTTAAAAAACTAAAAAACACACTTCGATATAAAACTAATTATCCATATAACCAGTATAACTCGTTCCAAGTTTTTTTATTTGGAATTCCCAAAACCGACTTCAGGAATGACCAAAATCCCCTATTTCCCTTGAAACAACATGGCAACTTCAATTTTCGCGCTAAATCGAATGACCGTTAATAGCTCAGCTATACGTTCTACTGCCAAAACGCGCAGTGAATATTAAAAACCGTTTCCAAACTGGTAAGCAAAGAGGTTTTGAATTTTTTTGTGAATTGTCAAAATCGGCTTCGCAAATACCCAAAATTTACCCCACTTCCCCCGAAGCAATACGGCAACTGCAATTTTCTGAAGCAGTATCACCGTATATACAGTTTTATATAAGGCGATATCATACCAGGTAAATGCAAGAGCAATAAATACAACACTACAAAAAAACTTTTTCAAATGCCAAGGAAAAAATATAAACACAAAAAGGAATTTAAAAAAATATAATACAAAAAAAATTTACAAATAAAGAAAAACTTTTAATTATTTCGTGAAACTATTAACTATTTCGTGAAAATTAGTCTCAGATCATAAAGCTTCTAAAGGTGAAAATGGCCAGATGGATTGGGCAGGATTCTGGATCATACCTGGCTCTCAAGCTACAATACATAATTAAAAAAATTATTTTAAAAAAATTTTTCTTTAATTTCTTTTCATTATTTTATTGACATCTGAAACAGATTAAAATTTAAAAAAGTTTTCAGCTGCGCTATCAATTTCACTTTTTATGAATTCGCCTTGTATACCTACATATGTGATAATCACTCATATGGCATGGGTTTCGAATATTGTACACATACAAACATACAAGTGAAACTAATATAAGCGTGTTAAAAATATAAATTTCCCACCAAACACCCTGTACATAGTTACAAATATTATTGATTTTGGAAAAAAATTTGATTGCCTTGAATTTTTGCTTAAAATTTTTATTTCATCTTATAAACATTGTAATAAATATTATATTTGAGTTTGATATTAAAAAATATTAAAAGAAAAGATTTTAAGATCGGTGGTCTAAATCAAGATTTTCTTTTTGAAAACTGAAGATTTTTTTGAGAAAGTAAATACTTGCTTCTAATTTTTCGACCCTTTTTTTAATTTGAATTGTTATTTGTTGTTGAGCTAGTGGTCTTCTTGATTGGTAAAAAGTACGGTTTACATTTTTCAATATTTCGACACTCCGTTGTGTGTCTTCTTCAGGAAAATTTTTCTGAAATTTTCCTGAAGAAGACACACAACGGAGTGTCGAAATATTGAAAAATATAAACCGTACTTTTTACCAATCAAGAAGACCACTAGCTCAACAACAAATAACAATTCAAAAGAAAGTAAATACTTAAAAGTGAAGACACATACACTCATACTTGGGGTAAATAATATGTGATTACAAATTTTACATAAAGATTAATTTCGTTGTTAAAAAGAAGTACGAGTACGATTGCTGAATGTGGAATAAATAATATAGAAACACAATCAAGTAGCCACTGCATACGCACTTTATTGAGTACTTTACATATTCAAATTTACAAACGCAAGCTCTAATGAGTAAAAGACACACTTGTGCAATATGCGGTGGCCAACCACACCGCAACTCGATTTAAGGCGGGTGTACATAGATCATTAAAAAGGCGCCGGTTGCAGATCTCTGGTACATAGCTTTTCATTTGTATAAACAAATTGGGGGAAAAATAAAAATAGACAAAAAAAATCAACTTAGAGCCATGACCTTACCAACTGACTGGTCATAAAGCAACCTAGTTTTTGTTTAGTTTTTAGTTGTTTTCTTTTTCCTTTCTCACATACAATATATTAAACACTTTCAGTGTTAACTGTTATACAGAGTTACTATATCATTATTATCATTATCATTATTGTGATGTTTATGATTTTCATTAACATAATTTTTCTGTTCAAATAGCCTAAAAATTTCGAGCTGGTGTTGATGTTACTAATATTATCATGTATTTTTTTTTTTTTTGCTTTTTCTTTGGAAATCATACAAAATGGAAATGTTTGGTTTTGTTTGGAATGTGCCGCAATTTATCGTTAGTTAAAAAAAAGAAGCAGAAAAAAGAAGCAAAAATGCCACATTGTATACAAAATTACTTCAATCAAAATACAATACACTGTGGGTTTTCTTATTATTTAAAATTATATTTGAATTTCTGTGCAATATGACAATTTGTCTGCTTAGACCAGACAGACACAGATTCAGAAAATGATTACATGCCATTGAACAATGAAAATAAAAAATTAAATGCAAGCAAGAATGGGCTAAAAAATAAATTTTTAAGGAAGTTATTGAAATTTATGATATAAGTTAATTTAATGTGTAAAGAAATCACTATATATATGTCTGTAGGGATGGGCGAAATACAAATATAGTCAAACATTTAAGAAAAAAAGTCGATATGTTTTAAAACGGTTTTATCGATACAACGTATAGTTTTCAATATTCTAAAGAGTTCTATATAATTTAGCAATTTTCCAACTGTTTACGATACTAGCTGGCATCACTGTATGCTTCACATAGCGGGTGGTTAAAGTTTGGGGGCCGATGTTGAATGTGAACCACACCTAAATGAAAAAAAATTTTTCTACATTTCAATTGACATTTCTCAAATTCAGACTAACTCAATTTGAACCATTGAAAAAGTTACGCGTTAGAGTTATATTAAAGTGCACGCTAGTTATAGTTAAATATGAACCACACCTGGACATCAAGCTTCTCCTAAATTGCATTCGACATTTCTCAATTTCAGACTAATTCAATTTGAACCATGGAAAGATACACACCCGAGCAACGCGTTAAAGTTATTCAAGCGTTCAAATCGCAATGCATATCGTGCACTTCGTGATTTTTTTCGGTCAATTTAATCGTCCAAATATCTTTTAAAAACTTCCAAAGTCTGCTTTCTGATTATGGTAGCTCCTATGAAATGTCGACATATAGATAGCTGGGAAACATAGAAAACAAGCTATTTATAATTTATTATTGGTATCAATGTTAGAAGCTAATATAGCGAATAAAACTTTCAATTGTTTATAAAAAATAAATTCTGAATTTAGAAAAACGCCTTTTTATGTTTTTGATTGACAACGTGAGCTAAGCACGACCTTACTTTTGAGAAGTTAAATCAAAACAGACTCCATCCCTGATTTCAATTAGTCTTTTTTTTTAGAAGACAACCAATATTTTTTTTTTGCATTGAAGTCGGATATTGTTTTAATTGCTGATAATTTGCGTGATTATTTTATATTGTTTATTTACACTAAGAATAAACGTCAGTTAACAGCATTATGATAAACGGGCAGGTAGAAAGGTGGACAGGGGCTGACTAAGTAGCCCTACGTGACAAGTGTTTGTTATTGTAACACCTTAACCAGCAACGAACACAAATGTTCACAGAAGCAACAGAAATTAAATGTCTTTTCTATAATGTTAAAAACGTAACAGAAATTCCAGGTGGGTGCATTGATAAGTGAGAAAAACACTTCATGAAACTTTCATTTTTACCTATAAAAATAATGTATATTTGATTTATTTTAAACATACATAAATGGTTTAAATTTGTAGATGGGTAAAAATTTCTGTAGAAAACTATTCAGTCAAAAAAAAAAAAATTCTGCAGAAACAATTAAAATTTCTTTAGTAAGAACTAAAATCTTCAAAGTATATGTTTTTCAGTTTAATAAATTTCGAATTCAACTACTTGCCCACGTTCACGCATTTGCCTACATACTCGTACATACATTTGTGGTGTAAAAATAAAAGAAAGCGTAAAAGATAAACATTTACTTAGGCATGAATTAATTTTGTTTAAACGACACGATTTTGGGGTTTCTCCCTACAAATGATTGGATCAATAACGGAAATTTACAAACTGTCGTTAGCACACACACACACACACACACACACACGCACAACAATAACAATTTTAAATATAAGGTCCATAATAAAATGTAATCCTTTAAGAATATTTGTTTATCTATTTAAAACAATAAATAGTACATTTATTTTAATAAAAGGAAGAAGTAGAATGTTATCATAAGTAATCAATTTCTGTATTGAATTTTATTTATTATTTTTTTCAATTTCGGCAGACGTTTAATTAACAATCCTCTGAAGCATTTGAGTGGGGAAACATTTCTCAATAATAATCATTTGGATGCGTTGTAAGTAATTTTTATTTTTATTTGATTGATTATCACCGTACAGCCATTTCACAGAGTTCAAATCAGTTTGAAAACGAAATTCAATTTGTTTTTTTGTTCGTCAGAAAACGAAAATGAATAAAATTTTTAATCTCCAGAATGAAATTAATATTTTCTGCTAAAAGTTAGTTATTCATTTTCTGAAGAATCAAAATCTGCATAGATTCATTTCCAACAATTCTAAATTAAATTCATTTGACATGGCTGATAAAAAAAGAAACCTATTACTCACTCTATTCAATTTCGATCGAAAGTTATTTCAGTTCGATAACAGCTTCATAAGAAATTGAAAATCAATGAATTTGATTAGAATGAAACCACTTTTAGTGTCATGATGGCATTTTCTGTATTTAAAAGTTTTCCTTTACATATAACCAAGTGGCACATGCAATTTAAAAATTTAGCAAATTAAAATTTTTCCGATTAAAAAAAATCTATCAAAATCTGAAGAGCTGATGATATCTGACATTCTTCGAAACTCCGCGTTTTCAAGAAAAATTCCGTTTTTCCTCCTATGACCAGTTTTTCATGCGTGATATTTTTTAGAATAAATTGTCAATATATCGGGTGGTTAAATTTTAATGATCGCACCTAAACGTCAAGTTTTTTTTCTGCCTTTCATTTGACATTTCTCATCTTCAGATTAACTCAATTTGAATACACAATTAAAGCAACACAATCAATCGTGATTTTTCGGTCAATTTAATCGTCCAAATGTGCGTACAATCGAAAAAATCGTGAACAAATTTGAGCAAACCGGGTCTGTAGCAGATGTGAAAACACCAGTGCATGCTCGTTTAGCTCGTTCCGCAGAAAATATCGCTGCTGTTCGCGATAGTATGGCTGAAGTGCCGTCCACCTTAACTCGTCGTCGTGCCCAACAATTACACCTCTCACGCTCGTCGTTGATGAATATTAGGCCTAAGGACTTGCATTTGCACGTCTTAGTCGCTACACTACTCAGCAGCACCCATTTTCGGATTTGAACTCGGGTCATGACGCAACACGCCATTGAATTATTCTCTGTCTATATTCATCTCATATTGAATCACTTATACATTTTGTTAATTGCCCACATTGTTTGTACAGCGTTTGCTGTCTCTAAAAGCTATAAAATTTGGTATTTTACATATATAATTCTGAAAATATATGTGACATCATTGATCTGAAAAATATACAATAAAATCGATCGAAATGAAAATTCGTTGTCAAAATCGTTCCGAACTTTTTCGGCACCTGCCCTAAATACGAGTATTAATTACATTTACGTTTTGCTTTGCTTTTCAGATCATTGGGTCACACCGCTCTCAGAATAGAAAGCTCTTTTATGCAGCGTTTAAATGTTTCATATTTAAATTTGACTGGCATACGTTTTGACATGATCGATTTCGATACAATTAAAATTATGGCAAATTTAAAATATATTATTTATGATCGCTTCTATTTTTGTTCCATGACTCCAAACGTTCGAATGTGTAAGCCGAATTCGGATGGCGTGTCTTCGTTTAAGGACTTGTTAAGTAAGCCGGTGTTGCGCTACTCTGCCTGGATAATGGCATTTATAACCATCACGGGCAATATTATGGTTTTATGGGGCCGTTTTATTTATCGCGACGAGAACATTGCCGTTACGATTGTTATACGAAACTTGGCATTGGCCGATATATTGATGGGATTTTATTTGCTGACAATTGGCCTGCAGGATATTCGCTATAGGAATATATATCACAGGTAAGTCGGACAAATTAATATTTATTTTAGTGTTTTCAGTGAAGGGAGAGAAGGTAAAAATAATAAACACCATACTTAATTTTGGTTCATAATTGGAGGAAAAAGAAATGTGAAAAAACTAACACGGATTTTTTATTCGTAATAAGGTTTGACTCATACAATTTTTTTTCGAACCACGCTATAATATGCTTTTTACACTGATCGACATTTAACATTTACCATCATTATTCGAAGATGTTAACATCTTCCCATATAATGTATTTCAAAATAAAAACTTTTCAAGATCTTTATAAAATGTTCCTATCTCATTTTATTCCATTCACCATCTTTCGATTATTTCAGTGTCATCACTAGAAAAGTGGCTATAATGTCGATTATTCTTGTGGCATCACTGAAAAAACGTCATTTATTTTGAAAGAAATAAAAAAAAATCATAATTTATAATGTATCAATTCTTTGCATGTGAATTTTCTTCTTTAAATTTTATTTCTGTAATACATTTTGCTGTTTTTGCTAAATTTAAGTAGTTTATTTACCCTCCATTTTATTTATATGAAGGCATACGAATAATTTTTATAATTATTTTTTGTTTTCCAACTTAATTTTTTCCGAAATATATGTGCTTTTGTAATTGTTTGAAATATTTGTGATTGATAGTAGACGGTAGACGTGTGCCATGCGTTCCATAAAGATGTTGATCAGTGTAAAAAGTCTACAACATGCCTAAATATTACTATCGATATATTTTCAGCAACTGAAAATAGTTGCCATACATAATATAATTTTTGTTTATTTGTTAGTTGGGTTGCCCACAGGCAACGCAACTAAAGTGCGGTTGCTATCCATAATCGAGCAATTGGTTTTAAAAATCTGTAGCCTTATTAAAACGGCCTTTTTGATAGTGGCCTGAGGGAATTTCAAGGTCTATAAAATTCAGTTACCTTATTATTATTATTATTAGTTGTGTTCATTTATTTAAAATTTTTACAAATTTGTAACAATTGTTGCTAGAAAGCGTTCATTAACCCAAAAAAATTGCAACGAGAGAGCGTCAAAAGAGCATAAAAAATTTAGAGACAGAAAAATTTTTGCAGGTTTTTACAAGTAAAATTTTTACTTGCAATAATTATTCAAACAGCTGTTTTGCATTTGTGTTTACAAAACAATATTTCAAAATTAAGTTAAAAATAAAAATATTTTGGATAATTTAAGAAATTGTAGGCATATATAAACTTTCAAAACGATAAAAAGTATTAAAAAGATAACAAATTTATGTTTGTGTAACTTAGGAACAACAGAAGTAAAATAAGGCGTATAATAGAACTGAACTTAGCAACACAGTATCTGGCAGATCAGTGGCGAAGGATGTTCCGGCAAATTTACTTGCTTGGATGTGTTTAAAACTTTTAGGGTAGCAATTAAATAGGCACTTAAATCCTTCCATTTTTAATTATATTAAGATTTTTGTAGTTTTAACCTGTTTTTTGCTTCTTTAATTTTGACAGACGAGCTGTTTTTTTTAGTATTAAAAAAATACGAGTACATATGTAACTACTCGGTACTTTACACGCTGAAATTAATTTGAAATAAAAATGATATGTGTAGGCAGGCTGCTGTAATGTACATATAAAGCAGCCTATACACGTTTCAATTCAATTGTTAATTGAGTATTTCAATTGAATTGATTCTTGGCTACACACTTCACAAACTGAATTGAAAGATTTTCATTCAACTATCAGATTCAATGAAACTAAAGACAAAAAAACTACAAATATAAATTTTGACAGCTGGTCAGGAGACTCGAACACACAGTACAATCGAATTGAGAGACTTACTAGCCAACTTGAAAACATCAAAATCTTTTGATTTTGCTTCAACCAACTTGACAACTGCCAAACTAATTCATTCACAAAGCCATACACGCCTTGATTGGCACAACAGCCGACTGAATTGAATTGAAACGTGTATGGGGTGCTTATTAAAAATAGATATTTTATTCAAAAGTAGCTAATCACCCTTATAGTGTTATAGTGTCTATTACAAACTACACTCGAAAAACGTCAGTCAAGCCAATGCTGAATATAAATGACCATAATCATATTATTTTTATAATAATATACATATACATATGTATGTATAATTTATCCAAAAAAATATAAGGGTTATTAATTATTGCATATTGTTAGTAGTTATTGAATATTTTTGATAGTAAAGTGTTCATTTACTTTTTCACATTTTTGAGAATAATTTTGAAAATTTGCTTGTTACTCTCTCGTTGCTAATTTTTACTAGTAAAGTAAATGAACTCACCTATTA
The DNA here is from genome assembly GCA_914767995.1 of Thecocarcelia acutangulata. Taxonomy (NCBI): domain Eukaryota; kingdom Metazoa; phylum Arthropoda; class Insecta; order Diptera; family Tachinidae; genus Thecocarcelia; species Thecocarcelia acutangulata. Next base: position 27,228,080 of record OU612094.1, on the reverse strand, counting down.
TTTTTTTTACCAGGGTTGCTTTGGATTGGATAACTTCATGGCATTGTGCAGCCATTGGTGTGGTAGCAGTCAGTTCGTCTGAAGTTTCTATGCTAATCTTAGCTTTTATGTCATTGGAACGTTTTCTTCTTATAGCAGATCCATTTCGCGGTCATCATCGCATAAGTGTTAGAAACATATTTATAGCTCTACTGACAATATGGCTGATGGGAGTGGGTATAGCGGTAGCACCTGTTATTCTCTGGCATTCGAGTACAAAGTTTTATGGCACCTATTCCGGCACCTGTTTTCCTCTACACATCCAGGAGCCCTATCCTTTAGGTTGGCAATACTCGGCTTTTATGTTTTTGGGTGTAAATTTGTTTTTGCTGATTATGATTGCTCTGCTGTATAGCGCACTGTTAATATCAATATGGCGTACGCGTAAAGCAACACCGTTATCATTGTTGGACTGTGAATTTGCCGTTAGATTTTTCTTCATTGTACTGACCGACGTTCTGTGTTGGGCGCCCATAATTGTTGTTAAAATATGGGTTTTCTTTAACTACAACATTTCAGGTAAGCGCCTTGTGGTTGGCATAAATACGAGTACTAATACTTTTTGTACTTTTTATTTTACTCAATTACATTTTAACTTTAGACGACATTTATGCTTGGCTGGTGGTTTTTATTTTACCTTTAAATTCTGCTGTTAATCCTCTTTTGTATACGTTTACAACTCCCAAATATCGTAATCAGATTTTATCACGCGGTTGGAAGAAAATAACCTCACGTCGCCGTCATGAGCCATCAAATGGTTTGGCGACAACTATTGCGACAGCAACTGGTTCCTCCAATCCAGGTAAATTGTTTTAAAGATATGTACATACATATATTTTATTAATTTAAAATAAAATTATTAATCATTATTTTTGCAGCTAAAAATCTTTATTTGTTTTATGAAAACAGTTTATTTACTGATGATTAGGGTAGCTCCTATGAAATATCGACATAAAGACCAGCTAGAAAATATAAAAAACAAGCTGTTTATAATTTTTTTATTTGTATCAAATACATATATAGCATTTTTGCACCACAAAAAATGTCTTGAATTGACTAATAATTTTAACTAAACCGTGTTTGTTTTTAATGTGCAAACTCATTATTGACAAACTGTATATTTTAATATAAATAATTTTTCATATTCACTTAAATTTTTGTTTAAATTTTCACAAGAAAGTAAATTAAATGATATTATAATTTAATTACATCAATATTCAATTATTTTCAGATGAATTTAGCGGCAGATCTATCCCGCTTGTAGTAACGAAGTAGAAGTCAAGGTCTGAAAGTACCGGCAACTCATCAAGGATTTCTGATGCATTTATTTAAAAGAATAACTGAAATGTCAAAATATTTAATTTTAATAGTAAAATAAAACGATTTTTATTATATGTTAAGTGTATTTTAAATTAAACTGTGAATGTGTACGACACTATTTTTTAAAAATAAATGTTATAAAAAAGGATAGAAATTTCTATTATTTTACTGAAGGTTTTCTTAGATTAATGAAACAAAAAATTTGATCAAAAATATTGCTATGTAGGTATATACGAGTATGTAGAGAGTGGTTTTTAGCGGTTAACCACCTTAAATTGGGAACACTGCTTCGTTTGATCAAAGAAGACAGAAAAAAATAATGGAGTACTAAGCTGGAGGACAATTAGTTGTTTCGTAGCCGCTACACTACTCATCAGCGCGGACTAGAGTTTGGACTCAGGATTATGCAAGTAAAGAACAATCCGGAATAGTTGTTCCAACAAGATTAAGGTACAGTTCCCCTATGCGAAATTTTCGGTGATCATATAAATTAAGTCAACGCTTCCGCACAATTTTTTCTGAGTACAGATGCACAGTGGGGTGCCCGGTAAATTGATTAAGGCCAGGGTCCGATTACTGCAAGCAGACATAAACGGAATAAACAGATTCTTGTGATAAAACAGATACTTCAACTTTTAGAAACTACACAGAACAGTAGTCTAGTTAAGTTACTTGTCGAGAATCAGGGCTAACATGGCCCAGTTATGATGACTGTAGAACTATTATCCTATTACTATCCTAACAGCCTTGCGTATTCTAGTAGCTACGAGAGCGGTTCGGAAGCTTCTTAGCCTATCAATGAAAGAGAATAGTTAGTTTTTCAAAAATATTTTTATTTTTCAATATAATCTCCTGAAACTTCAATACACTTAGTCCACCGCATTTCTAGCAATTCTATCCTTAAGGTCTTCAAAACAGTGGTTTACAACTGTAATAGCATCTTCATTTGAGGTAAAACGCTTGGCAGCAAGAAGTTTTTTTACACATGAAGTTTTTCTCGAATTTGTACATTTAATTGATCCAAAAGGTTGCAATAGTACTCTGAATTTATTGTTTTATCCTTCTGCAGATAGTCAACCAATAAAATACCTTTGAAGTCCCAAAAAACCATTGCCATAACCCTACCAGCCGATTGAATTGTGTTTGCCTTCTTTGTGGCACTTCCTCCAGCTTCAGTCCATTGTTTGGATTGTTCTTTTATCTCTGGAGTATAGTGGTGAATCCATGTCTCATCAACAGCTATGAAACGACGCTTAAAATCCATTTTATTTCATTTAAAACGATCCAAAAAGAAATGTTCATTCTTATGCGTTTTTGGTCGACAGTTAACAAATGCGGCACCCATCTTGCAGAAAGCTTTTTCATCTGTAGTTCATCATGCAAAATTAAATGGACTCGATCATTTAAGATGCCTCTGATATTAGCTATTTCACGCACTTTTATTCGTCGATCATTTAATACCATATCATGCACTTTGGCTACAATTTCTGTTGTTGTTGCTGATTTTGGACGTCCACTACGTGGTTCATCTTCAGTGTTTGTACCACCACGTTTAAATTCAGCAACCCAATTTTTTACTATCGCATATGAAAGAGCACTTTCACCTAACACAATCACCATATCATTATGAATTTCTTGTCCCGATAAACCTTTTTTCCATTGTAAAAAAATCGCGGATGCGTCTTTTGTGAACACCTGTTTCTATATGAAGGTGTTACCAGATCGTAACAAAATTTAACATGTGTTCATAGCAGAGATGGAAGTTTCCAAAACACTTAACTTTTTTATGTTTATAGCGCGCTTTTTGTGCTAGGCTAAGTTTCCGAACCGCCCTCGTATTCTATGAGGAGACTAGCGTCCTCCGCATAATGACTTCTGTAGAAGTTGTTGGCATGAAGAGCATTAAATATTTTCTTTGTAGCTATCCACTCTTTCTTATATAAGGGCGTAGTATCGTGATAGACCGGTACTTTTTTTTATCTGGGACCAGTACTCAGGGGATAACCCCTACATATGCAACGCATTGTACTGGAACTAGGAAAATAGGTTATGATGAGGAGGAAAGAGGGAGTAGTGTTCGCGGAGTGTTAACAATAACAACACGAAAGACTAAAACAAACTCTATTGCAGCATTTCAAATGTTGGAATTAAATTCCAATTAGTTAAAACTGATCAGTGCTCAGTGTATATACCTTCGACACTGCTCAGATTAGCAAAATTTAGTCTAATATCTTCCACACAACAAGGTAATGAAATGCATTAAAAAGAAATTAATATTGAACATATAATAGCATGTTCACACGAAGGCTTATATTCGACGTTCGCTCTCTCATTCGTGGTTCGCGGCCCAATCTTGATTGAACCAACATGATTCGCCATACAAAATTTTGAGAGCGAACCAACTGGGTTCATTTTGAATCTCGTTGCGAACCATGCAAAAACTGCTATCATCTCTAAATTTTATAATAAATTATCGCTAGTTTATCTGAACTAGCTCTCGAAGAAAATATAAAACAGAGAATTAATGTGTGTAAAATCAAAAGAAACACATTGAATATATAAAAATTGGTTATTCACATAAAAATTTTAATAAAAATTGAAAAAAGAAGTAGTGAAAAGTTTGCTCAAAGTATATAAACATCAGTGTGAAGCAAAACAACAACCGTCTGAACACCTAGTTTCGCAATAGTGGTTCAGAGAGCGAACCAAGTGTTTCATATTACCGTCTGAACATGGTGTAAAGAAAACACGGACAACGGTGAAAAAATACAAAAAAGAGAGACACGTGTACGCATATTGCTACGTATTCCGGTGCACTTTGGTTTTATACGAAATTAATAATGAACATACATATATAGAAAATACGAACAACGGTCAAAAAAAGAGAGAAAAACAGAAATAAACACGTGTACACATATTGCTACCTATTCCGGTGCAATTTGGTTTCATACGAATTTAATTAACTAAACTTACACATATACAGTCGTGTTCATAAAAAAACACTAATCAGCATTTTACCAAATTTTTAGTTAAAACGGAATTTTCAGCAAAAAAACTCATTTCAAGTATTCAAGTGCCTCGGTTTTTTGAAACGGTGTAAGATGTACTTCACTCCATCCGACCTCCTTACTATTTATACCACCTACATCCGACCGAAAATGGAATACAACTCTCATGTTTGGGCCGGTGCCTTAAAGTCTGTTTTGGGGTTACTCGACCGTGTGCAGGAGAGGGCGAAGAAGCTCATCGGTGACAGTAGGGTATCCAACTCTATTGACTCACTGGAGCATCGACGCAGTGTGGGATGCGTTACTCTGTTCTATCGATACTACAATGGATTTTGCTCTGACGAAATTAGGGATATTGTTCCCGAAACGCGCACATTTTTACGTAGCACGCGTTCATCGTCTAGAGCTCACCCATTTGTGGTCGATTGCTCGGGGAATCGTACTACGCATTACAGAGAGAATTCGTTTTTCAGCCGCACGCTTCGTCTGTGGAACAAGTTGCCTGCAGAAGTGTTTCCTGTCTGTTATAACGTTGGAAGATTCAAGTCAAATGTTCACAAACACTACTCCCGCTTTCCCCCTCCTCACAACCTATTTTCCTAGTTCTGGTACAATGCACTGCATATGTAGGGGTCATCCCCTGAGTACTGGTCCAATATAAAAAAAAAAAAAAAAAAAAAAAAAAAAAAAAAAAAAAAAAATTTTATAAAAACGTATTCATAAACAGCATTTTAGCTAAAAATCATTTTATTGAAATTTTCTATTTGTGATTGGCAACGCCATCATATGCAATTCTCATCTGAATCATAGTGCTGCGATAAAAAAGGTTTTTTGTTCACATAGTAGTTATGTAAAGAAATGTCTTGTATTGTTTTTTATGAAAACCGACTTTAAAACAAATAAATAAATGTTAACTCCATTTTGTCTTTCAATTAAATAGCAAAAAATACTGAGTCAGAAAAGTTTTACTTTGATTCCTTTTGCTAACGCGCAGGAAAAAATATGAATAACGAGCTTTTTTTATTATTTCGTTTTTTTACACATCACTGATGTACATGGCATTTTATTAACGTATATTATTGTAAATAAATAAAATGTTAGTAATAAATAACTAAAATAAGAAGACTGGAAAAAATGTAAAGCGTAATTGGAATTTCTGATAAATATGCAATAAAAATTTTCGCAACATATAAATAAACAATAACTAAAAATCTCAAATATCACCTTAAAATTGTCTTAAAATTGGGTGCAATCAGTTTTAAAAATGATTGACTTAAAAAACTGCTAAAAACAACATTTTAACGTAAAATTCGATTATGAATACAGTTTTATCGAGTTTTCCTTAAAAATGGTTTGAACGGCTGTTTAACTTACGGCCGATAGAAAATACGGACTACTCCCTCAGCATATGTTTCCTTTTAGGCTAGAAATTTGTCTTGCTGCTTTGCCGTACTTTTGATAACGTTTATATATTTTTGAGAGCAACTCGTCCGAGCTTTCATTTGAACCGAGTTTGCCCAAAAAGTAAAGAAACACAACTATTATTATTATTATTTTAGCATTTATTAAGTACTCACCTGTTTTTACCCAGCAGTCCACAAGTTATTACAATTTGCAAAGCATCCGACTGTAAGCGATTGTGTCAACAGAAAAAATCAAAATAAACACATCCAACACAACAAACAACTAGCATCCGATTCACATTAGTATTTTTCTACTCATTTTGTTAAATTAACTGTACATAAGAAGCAAAGAAGAAAACAAATGCTAATAATTTAGTTTTGAACTCATCCAATCTTCGCTTACAATGTATACAGTGTTGGATGCATCTTACGGCCTAGGCCATCGCTGTGTAAATGTAAGTAGGAATTGTATACAGACTTCGGATGGGTCACGCTTACATTGTCAATAGTCTTAGAGCGAAGATGTATGTGACAAAAAGTTCACTGGGTATTTAATAATTGTTTTTGTTTCATATTTATTTTTACTTATTTTATTTTAAATGCTTGAAAATATAATTCGCTGATTTTTTTTACTATACTTTGGCTAAACAAGCAAAGTAACTTTAATCCTTACCTTGATTTAGTTCTGAACTATTTTCTAATACAGATTGTTTAACATTATTTTTATAATATTTAGAGCCAGTAGCCTGAACTTTAACAAAAGCATGACGCGTGCGTATAATATTAAATTGACGCATTTCCTCTAAGTCTTGCAGAGAGCATTGAAAATTGTGTTTATGCAAAAGATGATCTCTAAGTCTGAAATGAAGCCAAAGAATTTAAGTGGAATACTAAATAAAAAAGTGAACTTACTTATTTTTTTGTGGAAACTGTTTGTCGCAATGGCGGCATTTAAATGGCATAGACGAGTGCGTGTAATGGTGATTTCTAAGAGAAACACTGTTTTGAAATGTTTTACCACATTCGGGCTCAGGGCAGATATATCTTAAATTTTGATGTTTAACTTCTATATGTTGTGTCAAATGTCCTTTTTGAGCAAATTTTCTTTCACAAATATTGCACTTAAAGGGAAAGTCCTTTTTATGATAACGCATATGCACCTCAAGCGTTTGTTTGGCGGAAAATATTTTCTGACAAATTTGACACAATACTCCCTCATCCAGATGTGTCTGTTTGTAGTGTAGATCACAGGATTGCTTAGAGGCGTATATACGTCGACACTGCTCTATGGGGCATATAAAACGTTTACGATTTTTGTCATGCATACGCTTGTGCCAATTTAATTTATTCGCGCTTACAAAAGTCTTATTGCATAATTCACACAGATTTTTTCTTAGTTCTTTACTCAGGCTATCAGTAATTTCTTGAGGCTTGCTTTCGAGATTTGTTGCTACCTTATGGACTATAGCTTTTGGCAAATAATTAAATAATTTCTTATATTTTATTGTGACATTTTCATTTAAACTATTCATATTATACACGGTGTCTTCTTCTGTGTTCTGAGAATGTTTTTCAATTGGTTTTTGTTTGCTTGGTACATCAGTTATACGAGTATACTCTAAAGCCGTATCGGGCAGAGTGTCTAACCATTTTTCAGTGGCATCTTGCGATATTTCCTCAACAATGACTGTCTCTTCGATTGTAGGAGTATGACGTTGTACACTTGTACAGAAATCGGAACTATTTATATGAGCAAAATTTACTCCAGTAAGTATATCAAACGAAGTTGTTGCATTTTTATCTGCGAAAAATAAAATGTAATAAAATAATTTATTTTTTACTTTTAACCGCTTTAAGAAGTTTTCAGAATAACAAAACTTTTTTAAGTTTTTTTCTAGTTGTAACTAAATTGATAAACCTTTTACAACAAAATTAATAATTTGTTAGGACAAGTTCTTCCATCCATGTGCTGAGAAATCCAAAACTATGAAATCACTATTTTTTATGCTGAAGATCGCGTGCTATGTTTAAACATACGAGTATCGCGCGATCTTTCGCTTCCCCTAAAATTTGTACAAATGTTTACTGTGTTTTACTGTATTTTACTGAATGTTGTTGGTTTACTTAAATTGTAGTAAACGAGAACACAAATAAAGAGAGTAAAGTTATATTTGTTTATATATTTTTGTTCTTTACATCACTTGCATTCGAAATCTCTTGTAAGAAAATATGACAATAGTTCGATTCACAATCTTGTGCACTTGAGGTTGCCTATTTGTGCAATTGCAAAAGTGACATTTATGGGTCTATTTTGTTAGTGTAAAGTAAAAATATACTCCACTATTTTGCAAATGCAATGATGCAAGGCCATTTGCACAAGATTGTGAATAGGGCTAATGTATTGAGTTTTTCGCACCTGCGTGTGCAAACACCGAGTTAATTAAAATTTCTTAATGTTGATATCAGAATACATAAATTTGTACAATTACAACCACCCAGACTGGTTACGATGCAAGAATGGTCAAGACAACATCAAAAACTCGCTTTCGATAACATTTGTCTTATTTCAAAGACCTAAGCTACATATAGAGATTGTCGACAACATTTAATCGTTGTTGGCAACGAGTAAATAAATGCCAAGTTTTTTACGTCGCCTTCATGTGACTATGGCTCAGGATAATCGTCGTATTCACAGTAAAAGGTGTCAAGTTTTGATTGCTTACTACAAACATGATACAGATAACAGGGAAAGTGAGGAATGATATGATTTGGTTATTCAGGTATACGGATATGGACATATGGATATGGATTTTTGTTATAATTCTATTCGAGCACTTTTTCTGGACAAGAACGTTTTCTGAGAGTAATTTTTACGCTTTGCTGTAAAAATACCCATTTACTGCAAAGCAAATGAATAAACCTTACCCAGCGGCGAACACTGCCTACCATATTACATCTCTTCGATGATGTGTGCAACACTTTGTGTTCAATGATTGCTAACTTAGAAGGTGTTCGACCGTAGTATATGGATTTCGCAAAAATTAATATCGTTCATTCTTTGTAATATGTATATATGTATGTATGTACGCATTTTATTTTTTAGTTATAAATCAAACCATCATCGACTTTGGTCAAATTACATATGTTGTAAAAATTTTAATTAACAAAATTAGTGCTAAAAGTGTAAAGAATGCTTAGAAAAAATTATAAATAAATATAATTTAAAAAACTAAAAAACACGCTTCGACATCAAACTGAAATTATTATCCATATAACCAGATAAGTATCCCAATTTCCAAAATCGGCTTCAGGAATCGCCAGCATTCCCCCACTACCCCGGAAATAATAAGGCAACTTTGCACTAAATCGAATGACCGTTAATACCTCAGATACACGCACCAAGGCCAAAACGCACACACCTAATATGCAAAGCCAGTTCCAAACCGGTTACCGAAGAGGTTCCCAATTCTTTTGAGAGTTTCCAAAATCGGCTTCGTGAATACCCGAAATCCCCCACTTCCCCAGAAGCAATACAGTAACTCCCATTTTCACACTAAAGCACAACACTATATATCTACATGTTTTATATACCTCTACATACATATGTAATAATCACTCATATGACATGGGTTTCAAGTGCTGCAAGCGTACAAACAAACTAACTAAAAAAAGCTAAATGCAAGAAATATAATATATTTATGGCGTTTTCTTTTCTAGAAAAAGTGTAACATTTTCAATATTGTTTTGCCAAAAAAATACAGAAGTACACAGTTTTCTCAACTTTTTTTCAGATATTTGTAGTTATTGCGACATCTTCTTTTCATCTCAATAAAACTTAAATTTTAAAACTTAAATTTTGAGAAAAAAAAGTGCAGCATAAATGCAAAACTTTTTCAGAAAAGAAAACGGCATTAGTAAAAAAAAATAAATAAAAGAATGTAATAAATAGAAAAATAGAACCAATTAATTTAATGAAATATTTTCGAAAAACTGTGTTTGAGGTGCACAATACGTCTTCGACCTACTTACAAAGTAAACGAGATTGTATTCGAGCTGCCCACTGCTAACTTACAATTTACGCTGGAAAGTAATGAGTTTTTGTTGCATGAACACTTCACCATCTCGATTACTTTGTGTGCAGGTGGTAGGTGTTCACTCTACAAATGCGGCAATATGTTTGAAAATCTATACTGGGTACGTATATGAGATTGTGTGCATTATTGTATTAAAAACCGATAAAAAGTTTATAATTAATTAATGAGAAATCTTTGTAGTTATTTGTTCTTTATTAATATTTTATAATCAGTGACGAGCATCCCGATTGTTGCTCAAGTCAGCAAAAATTATAATTGTTCTTAAAACTAAAATTACGTCTACTTATGAGAAGTTCTAGACGACTCATATTAATATTATTATAATAAATGTTTGGGAAACCCATTTGGTTCCCACGGCTTAGTGGTAAGCTGATCAGACTATACATATGCACATACGTATATGGTTCAAGGTCATACACTGTCTCTTTAATTATAACAGTGCAGCACACATGTATACGTATTTTCATAAACCTATAACATTCGCACCTCAAGTGTATCTTCAAATGATTGCACTTAGTAGACGCACTGTCGCGACAACGGTCAGTGACAGAAAAGGTGTCAAGTGACGAGGGTTATGAATTTAAAATTAACTTAATATTCTTTTAGTTATTTCTTTTACATGCCTTTAATAGGATGCATTCATGTTATGGCTAAAAGACAGAATTTATGTCGTGATCATGCTACAGTATCGTGGTGGTGTATATCGGATCATCGATTCTGTGATCGAAACTTTTGCCGCTGGGTATTTATGAAAATAAAAACAGCCATACTCTCTGTGAAGTGCTTTTATTAAGGAAACAAACGTAACACAGTGATCAAATAAAAACATTGCGTTTTAATTTTTTTTTTTTAATTTATTAAAATACTATATTTTTAAACAATTAAGTTTTTTATTCGCTATTTAAGCTTCTAACATTTATACCAGTAAAAAATTATAAATAGTTTGCTTTCTAGTTCCTATGAAATGTCGACATATAGATAGCTGGGAAACATAGAAAGCAAGCTATTTATAATTTTTTATACTATATTTTTTTAGAAACAATAAGATTAAATTTTGTTTTGACACTTTTATTTCTATGGATTCACACTAAGTTTTTGTAACATATGCAATGTCCCCTAGTATTCATTTTTTGCCAAAGAGTTGAAATACCAATATTTCTTGCGACTCCGTGAAAGTAAAAATATGATCTACAACTACAAATGTCAAAAACAGAACTTAACATCGTCAACATGCTGTTTTCTGTACCCAAAATGATCAAAATGGCGTCAAATTTTGTCAACCGCGGTCATGGAGTAACTGTAGCTTGAAGAATATATTATTTAATTCCTTATGTTTATTATTATTAGATTCAAAGTCAATTCAGTTGTCTTCCACCTTACTTGGAACACACAACACTTGTTAACGCTGTTTCTTAAATATTGCTGTTAAAGAAAGTCAAGTTGTTGATCATAAGTTTGTTTAACCACTTATATTTCAATATATACATATATAATTTCATTAATAAAACATACGTACTCGAAATTTAAAACAATGTCATAGCGATAATAGTTTACAAGTATAATTATATTTTTATTAAATTAACCTGAATACTAAAATATTGCTAAAGTTAAATCTATAGGTTTTCCACCATTTTTTGCAGAGCCGGCAAAACTTCATGTAATTCTTTTATATGCTTTTGTAACCTAAAAAATAAAAATAATAATATAATAAAAAAAGTTGCTTTCTATATTTGCTCTTATTAAGAATAAAACACTTACCGTTTTTGGGAAGGCAACACAGTTTCACAGTATGTACAGCGGAAAGTTTTTTGTGTGCCTTTTTTATTACGATGCTTTCGTAAGCGATGTTGATATAAGGCATTTTTAGTGGGCAGTTTGTAACCACAATCTCCGCATTCAATCCATACTTGTTCTGTTTTATTAGTCCTTTTAATATGTTTACTTTCCTTGTGTAGATTTAAGCCTTCCAACGTTTTGAAGGACTCTGAGCAACTAAGACATTTAAATTTGACAACTTTCCCTTTTTGTGTTCTGATTTCGGGATGCTTTCTGAGACGATGTTGGCACAGAGCATTTTTCGTGGGTAAATTATGACCACAACGTTCGCAAACAAAGTTTTTGTTAGAATGTTTTTCACTGATGTGTAGTCTAAACATACATATTTTATTAAAAACTTTGCCACAGAAAGGACAGTTGATTGGTAATTGTGCCGGTTTTTGATTGATGTGCTTTTCATGTCTATGTTTTCTTTGTACATGTTTATATAAGCTATTTTTGGTTGGCACACTATGACCACAAAACTTGCAATCAAATGGTGGTCCTAAGCGTTGTCTTTCCAATGATTCAAGGGGCGAAATAAGCTCACAAAACATTTGTGTAGGCTCTGTTACACTGGATACAATGTATTCTCCAATACACTCATTTTCAATTTTAATATCTTCAGCAGTTATGTTAGTTGCTAATGGATTCGTTATTTCGCTATCATTATATTCGTTTGAAACTTCACATTTTATTTTTACCAAATTAGAGTCCAATAATGTCTCAACAGATACTGAATTCTGGGGCTGAGCTTCCGTAACTTCTTTACACTCATCTTTGATCTGGATGTAATGTTGTTTATTACAATCTTCCTTTTTTGTATTTATATTTTTGGCAAGTTTTCTCCCTTTTTCTAAAAATATTCATTGAGAAAAATAATTAGAGCCGAACAATTAACGATTTGAAAAAAAAAAAAAAAATATTTTCTATACGTGTAGGTGTGTTTCTTTACTTTTCGGGCAAATTTCGTGCAAATGAGAATATGCCTAAGTTTCTCTCAAATAGAGACAAAACTTACCTAAAGTACGCGAACGCAAAAAGCCAAATTTCTAGCCTAAAAAGAAATCTACGGGTATGTTCTTGATTCTACTTTGAAGTGAAAATAGTTTGAAATCACTTCCATTTCAAGCTTCGGTGTTCTACATTCTACTCTCTCTCTATTTTTCATTTGTGTTTTGTTTCCGAACATTAATTTGTAGTGAATTGTCTGGTTCTTGAAACTTCTTTGACACAAAAATTAGTAGTTTGAAAACACTTTTTAGTATCATTGTGAAAATGAAAACTTTTACAGAAAAACTGAGTATAATTACAATCCCATTGAAATAAGAGGGTAAGATGACGAAATATTTATTTGAGACACAATTGTGCATATATTCATAGGGAAAATAAGGAAAATATTATATAAAACACTAATAATTGTTATTTTATTAACTAAAGTTGATTGGCGATATCATCTCTAATTACAGCGGGTACGGAATCACTAACTCATCCGAATCATCATCATCACTTTCGTATCTTGGGCTATATAAAATTTTTGCATAAAATGGCACTTAAAAAAGTACGATCATCGTTGTTGACGCATAATATGACACAGCTAACTAAATTTTGCTCTTATAAAGTAACAAGTATTAGATTAAAAATTTTACATGTGGTTTTTTGGGCAAAAGGCATATCGCAAAAAATAAAATTGAAAACGTGGTTCGTGTCAGTACTAGTTACTGCACAATTTATCCAAGTTTTATTTTCGAAGTTCGGTTCGAACGAAAGAATGAAACACCCAAACTACTACTTTTTCAGAACAACAAAAATGAAAAGTAAACTTTTCAAATTATTTTTTATTTTCATTCTACTACTTTTCTGGAACATGCCGGATAAGCTTTGTTTCGATGCGGCAATAAAAATTGGCATTTAGTTTTACGAAAAAATAATCACCCATATTCTGCTTGTCGGCAGCAATACAAGACGACACCAATTTTTAAATTTTGAGGTGAATCGGCATTCCTGTTGTCAATATTGGCATGTATCGATAACTGCCGACACATATTTGATATTCTACAAGAGAAAATTACAGCAATATTGTATTTAATTGCCGGTTATTTTGTCGTCCCAGTTTTTAGCGTCGAGTTCAAACAAAAACAAAAAAAATTTATAAAGAACATTAAACTTAAAAAAAATTGGAATAAAATTAAATTTACGAAACCCGTCCAATTTAAAAAATTATTAGAGGAGCTGGAAAAGAGCCCATCAATGGCCAGAATTAAAAATAGAGCACTTCTGTCTAAGCAGTCTTCTTTCCACTATTAAGCTTGATTTGTTTTTTTCGTCACTGAGTCTAAATATGGCTGGAAAAACATTTTGTAAAGGGTGTTTTTTTAAGCCCGATAGAACTTGAAATTGTAAAAAATAACACAAAAAATTAAATTGTAATCAAAATTTTTTTTTATTCGAAAGATCAATACGTGACATTAACATTTGAAAATGATTTCGGGCATATGGGCACCGCGGCTGTTCTTGACGAAGCGCATTCTGGACGTCCAATTTTGGGCCACTTTTTCGAGCACTGCTGGCCGTATGTCACGAACAACACGAACAATGCTGGCCTCCAAGGCGTCAATTGTTGCTGGTTTATCAGCATAAACCAGTGACTTCACGTAGCCCCACAGGAAATAATCGAGAGGTGTCAAATCGCACGACCTTGGAGGCCAATTGACAGGTCCATTTCTCGAAATCAACTTATCGCCAAGTTTTGATTTCAGTAAGTCGATGGTTGCGTTCGCCGTATGGCACGTAGCGCCATCCTGTTGAAACCACATCTCCTCCGGATCAATGTCATCCATATTTTCAAACAAAAAATCATTGATCATGGTGCGGTAACGATCTCCATTGACTGTAACGCGAGCTCCGGCCTCATTTTTGAAGAAATAAGGTCCGATGATGCCACCAGCATGAAAACCGCACCAAACAGTGCATTTTTCTGGATGTAATGGAGTCTGTAGGGTCTCTTGTGGATTGGTCTCACTCCATATGCGGCAATTTTGCTTATTAACAAACCCGTTAAGCCAAAAATGCGCCTCATCGCTGAACACAATTTCGCGATAAAACAACGGGACTGATTTTCAAAGTAAATTTGGATAATTTCGTAGCGTTGTTCAAGCGTGAGTCTATTCATGATGATTTGTCAGAGTATACTGAAACAAATAAAAAAAATGTTTCATCAAAATTTAATTTTTCGTGTTACTTTTTACAATTTAAAGTTCTATCTAGCTTAAAAAAACACCCTATATTTAAAAACTTCCTTATTTTTCCTTTTCCACAAAATTTCTAATTTTGCACAAAATTTTGCTCTAAATCAAAATGTAAACAAAACGAAGCAACTGACACATACATTAAAGATGAGTTTTAGGTTTTTATTAACATAATCGATAAACCGGCAACATCAATACAAAAGTGTTAGAGAATGCCAGATTAATATTGATGTCGTCTTAAATTGATGTCGCCATAATATTGCCGTCGACAAGCAGAATATGGGTGAATATGATTTTTTATACTTTTGAGTTTTTAAAATTTTGTGCATATACTTTTTTATGTAATATCTATATAAAAATATTGAAATGATTTACGAGGGCGGATTGATATTGAAGTTACCTAAGTAGGAAAAAAACATTTTTTTTCAAACACCATTTATTTCTCAACATAGTTTTCTTTTAGCTCAGTACACTTAGTAAGACGATATTCCTATTTTTTATACCATCTGAATAATACGATTTTAAGAACTAGTCAAAATACACGTCAGTTTCGGTAAACAGTTCTTCGTTTAAGATGAATCTTTTTCAAGTTCGAAAACGAGAAAAAATCACTAGGAGCTAAATCTGAAATATAAGGTGGATGATCAACCAATTCAAAGTATATTTCATGTAATTTTAGCATCGTATCTAATGTTGTGTGAACCGGTGCGTTGTCTTAAAGAAAGAGCAATTTTTTCTTCTGTAATTATGGTCATTTATTCTTGATTGCATCAATCAATTGCTCCCATAATGCACGATAATACTTTCCTGTGATTGTGGATCCTTTTTCAAGATAACCCATGTGAAATATTCCGCGTGCGTCCAAAAATACATTGACCACAACCTTGAAAGCCGATTTCACTGTCTTCGCCTTCTTCGGACCACTTCCACCAGCTTCCATCCATTGTTTCGATTGATTTTTGCTTTCAGGTGTATAGTGGTAGACCCACGTTTCATCAACTGTTATTAATCGACATGCCCAAATACCGCTGTGAAGTGGTCTGTAGAACTTGCTTTTTTTGACTCTGAGCAAGCGCGGCACACATCTTGCTGTTAGCTTTTTCATATGAAAATTTTCATGCAAAATGTTGAACACTCGTTCATATAATATGTTTACCATTTCAACAATAGCACGTAACTTAACTTGCCGATCATTCATAACGATATCGAAGATTTTCTTGATATTTTCTTCAGTAACCACGTTTTTTGGCCTTCCTGTTGATGGTATTGTTGCAGTGCTTGTTTGGCCGTGTTTAAGTTCAGCAATTCAATATTTTACCACGTAATCTGACGAAGTAGACTGACCGTAATGTTTATCGAGCTTTTCTTTTGTCGCTTTCCCTTTATATCTTGGACTAGTACTCAGGGGATGACCCCTACATATGCAGTGCATTATACCAGAACTAGGAAAATAGGTTGTGAGGAGGGGAAAAGAGGGAGTAGTGTTTGTGAACATTTGACTTTCCAACGTTTCGTCAGAGCAAAATCCATTGTAGTAGCGATAGAACAGAGAAACGTGCCCAACACTGCGTCGATGCTCTAGTGAGTCAATAGAGTTGGATACCCTACTGTCACCGATGAACTTATTCGCCCGGCACACAGTCGAGTAACCCCAAAATAAACTTTGAGGCACCGGCACAAACATGAGAATTATATTCCATTTTTCGGTCGGATGTAGGTGGTATAAATAGTCTTGTAGTACATCTTGCACCGTTTCAAAAACCCGAAGCACTTGAATGCTTCTTTAGACATGAAAAATGAGGGAAAATGGGACACCCTTTATGTACAATACATATACTTATATTTTTTAAGCTGAGTTACTGAGTAATATTCTTATTTTGGCCATTCTTCGCTTTCTATTACTGAATTGATCAAATAAAAATAAAACAGAGCAGAATTCTGTAAGTCCGTAATTTCCATTAATTTCGGAAAGTACAAAGTAAGTTTCGTTCTACGTATCTACGTACGTGGCGGTAATAAAAATAATGCCTAAAACTTTGCAAATATATCGAAAACATAACGGGCAAAATAAATTTCTCTCGGAAAAATAGCTAAGGAGTTAAATTAGAGTAAATTTAAAAAAAGCAAACAATTAATGAGAACTTTTCGAAAACAACAAATGCCATCAGATAATTTTATTTCCCATTTTATGGACCAAAGGACAAAAATTCACTTAGTTCTAAGGGCGTGTCTTGAACTTTAATTTGTTTTTCGTCAGCCACCAGCATGCGGTATAAATCTTGAGAGTTGACATCAAAACTATGAACACTTTGAATATGATGGCGCAATCTGTAAAAAAATTAGCTTTGTAGTTTAGGAATGGTAGAAAAATAAGCTGTTACTTACTTGCTTCTGATCGGAAACATTTTTCGACAATATTCGCAAGAGAATGGCACAGAACCGCAATGAATATACATATGAGTTTTTAAAGCTTGCTGAGATTGAAAAAGTTTACCACAATTTAGCACTTTACATTTGTAACGTTTGCTTTCATGTTTCGTTTGTATATGGTCCTTTAGATGCACGGCCAACATAAATCTTTTATCACAACCTTCACACTTAAAAGGATAAATTTTTTTGTGGAATCTCAAGTGAATTTCATAATTTGCTGATCCAACAATTTTCTTCCTACAATATTCACATACAAATTCAGGATAACGCTCACAAGATAAACGTTTTTCATGCCTGTCATATTGTTCTTTAGACTTAAAAGATTTATCACATTTCACACACTGATAAGGCAACTCCTTTTGGCGATGTTTACGATGACGGTGAGAGGCTAACAGATTTTTACTTTTCGAACTATGGCCACATAGCTCACATATAAATGGAGGTCCAGGCGGTATAGGAAGTCTAATACCAGTTGGTATTATTGGTGTAATTGTGGTATTTATTATGATTTCCCCATTGTAATTGATTTTATTTTTTGAGTTTTCCTTTTTAAGCGTAGCGAGTGTAAAGCCTAAAATAAAGGCCGCATTAAGTTGGAAATCATACAGAGGAACACTTGATTGTAATTTTCTTAAAATCAAAACACCAATTTTCTTCTGGCTTATCTTTTAATCTTTATTGTGTAACAATGCCAACTAACATTAGGTATCAACGAATTGAACTAAATTAACTTTTGAGCGCATAATGTGAAAAACACGCATTGTTTCCAATTGTTCGTTGGTCATACTTATCCCATGCTTGCGTTGTATATGCATTCGTAATCTATGAAGAAACCAACATATACATATGTTTGTAAATTAGATTTAAAAGTTAAGAATATTATTTTCTACTTACTTAGATTTGGCAGGATAGCCTTGTTCACAGTATTCACATTCAAAGGGCATGATGCTGTGCGTATATTCATGATTGCGCAGCGATGAGGAGGAGGTGAAAAACTTGCCACAGTTCGGATATTCACAGGAGAAACGAATTTGATTGTGCTTGACGTTGACATGTGTAGTAAGATGACAGGCCTGAGCAAATTTTCGATCACACAAAGTACAGGCAAAAGGAAAATCACCTGTATGATAGCGCATGTGTATTTCTAGACTTTTGCGTATGGCAAAAACTTTATCACAGATATTGCACACGTAACCAGATTTTTCATGAGCTGTTTGGACGTGACAGTCCCTGGCTTGTTTTGTAGCATACATACGCCCACATTGGGTACAAGAGAATTTCGGCCGATCACTCTCATGACAACGCCGATGTGTTTTCATTCGCGAATAGTTTGGATAAACTCGGTGGCAATAATCACAACTATAAGAACCCACATGGCGTTTTCGTCCCTTTACAATATTTTCTGAATATTCTTTGACTTCAGTAATTTGAATACTACAATCGTCTGCATCTGCTTCCTCATCCTTTACCAAATTTCCAACAGCTTCCTCTTGAGAACTGTCATTTACTAATATATAATTTTTTGTAGTTTTTAAATCAGTTTCTTCGCCATCATCAATTTCAATCGGTAAATGCTCCTTGTTTGCTACGGCCACTACATTTTCTTGCCATGCTAATTGATCATCCGTATCTTTTTCATTATCTTTTTCATTTAATTCAAATTCCACATCTATGTCTTCTTTGCTCAATTCTTCCGCCGTTTTCTCATTTAAATCTTCAGCATACACCACAAATTCAGCTTTATCTTCACTTTCAAGACTTTTGTAAATATGTTCTTGAATATATAAAGTGCTTTCGCAAGCTCTAATTTGTAGTGTTTCCGTTTCTGTTTATTTTAGGAAAAAAAATTATAGCAATGAGTTATTCAATCATTTATTAAAAAAAAACTTAATAATTAATTTTTTTCTAAAAATTTTGCCATATATTACTTCAAAATTATTCATAAAATCATTAACACAGAAGCAGAAACATTACAAATGACTACTGATTTATTTAATAAATTTGTGTTTTTTATATATTGACCAATTCCTTATGTTACATGTTTTGTTCCATTTCTGGTTAAGCTTATAAGGCCTAATATCTTTTATAATTCAAACAAAGTTTTAATTATTTTTTCGTCGATTTTTTTCAACTTTTACAAGAGTTTTATCTATTTATTGTAACATTATGCTAGTAGTTTTAATGTTTGGTTATAATAGAATTATGTAAGCATTTTATGTAAGAACATATCGCTCCTTTATTGCAACATAGTCATATCTCAAAAAACGGGCTTTTCGAGTTAACAATGCAGATTTGTTAACATTACTACCATTTATATTGTGCCAAAAATTTATTTAAATTGCTTTTAAACTGTTTCCTTTAGGAAATATTTTGTAAAAAAAATTTGCTAAGACTTGTATGAAAACTAAACATTTAAAATGCATTTTTCACGAAACGAGCTTTTTTGAGATATGACTATGTTGCAATAAAGGAGCGATATTATTTAAAACATTGAAACATTAAAATATTGCAAATACAATATACATTTAAAGCAAAACTTGTACACTTTTAACCTAATATCACAGTTTTAATTGATAGCAATAATGTAGCAGGCATTTATGAGGTCTGTTCCACGAGATCTCGGACTAGTTCGGACTAATGAGAGTAAAAAGCAAATTACTCTCTAAATTTGCAAATTTTACCCAAAACTGCTGGAACGTAAAAAACCACAATTGTACATTTTGCAATAGTAATGCTGCTTACTTTTTAGATTTTAGTATATTTTAGTGAATTTAGACGCTTAAAACCCATAAGATCATATAAACAAAAAATTTGCATTGAACAAATCAGTTAACAGGTTGCTAAAATTTGCGCTAAAATAACTTTATTTAGAATGGGCTCTAAATAAAGTTATTCATATATGTATATATGTATATTACTCAGATTGAGTATTATATATGTAGGAGTTGGAGAAGAAAACAAACAGGTTAAGTATTTGTTTTAACTTAGGGATTTTTTATTAATTGTGTTACCTTTTTTACAAATTGACAATTGTAGGTAAGTATAAAATTTTATGTTGGTGTTGGTAAATACAAATTTGGGTTGCTACGATGTGACTCACACTGGTATTCGATCAGAAGTAAAAAAAGTAATAATAAATTCATTTTGCCAAAAATCAATGTGAAAAGTTCGGCTTTTGGAAAACCGAACTTAAAACAATGAATTTTCCACTTGTCAATGTGAGCAACATTTAGTACAGTGGTGAATAAATTATATGTTAAATATCAACATTTCAGGTAAGTAAAAGAGTGACCAGGGGCCAGATTCCGCAACTATGAATATTTTTTACCAGTGAACACTTAAAATAAAATTCACTGACAGACACAGTGTTCACTTTTCATTAAAAAGTGATTCCGTAAAAAACAATGAATTTTATTGCGCTGAATGTGTTTCTTCAGGCGTAATGATATGCTGATTTGTCAAATTAACTGTGTCACACAAGTTGTTGAATAAATAATTTTAATATACATACATAATCCTTTTGTTTATTTTTTTAAGTTCAAAATATCTTACAAAAAACTAAAATTCACCGAAGATTTTTGAGTGAAAAAATTATTATTAAGTGTACACTTGGATTGTCAAAATTATTCATTCTCACCATTGCGGGCTCTAAAATCAAAAGTGAACACTGAAATTGGTGAACACTTCAAAATTCATCGCTGCGGAATTTGGCCCCAGGTAAGTATAGTGTAATATATAACAAATGTAAAAGTATAAATAGGTTAAATAAGTAGAAATTCATTTGGAATTCACATAATAATTCATTGAAAATAAGAAGTTAATTTTAAAAAATCAAATAAGAATTCATATTTGAAACATTATAAAAATTTAATTTAATTTAAAATAATTCAACAAATAAAATATATTGTCCAAATTAGTTTGGACAGCATTATTGGGAACAGCTGTAAAATTAAAAGCAATGTAAAATTTTCAATACATTTTTATAGCACATATTTATAAAATGAAAAGAATGCATGTTCTGCTTACAACTTCACAACGTTATTTTTAGTTTGGGCAAACTTCCATTTTGCTTTTAACTAAGTTTTAAACAATAACTTTTTACCAATTTGCATATTTTTAGAAATGAAAAAAATTACTCTCCCATTTTCTCTCAAAATTGCCCAAAAATTGTTACGTGGAACGCTTTTTGACTAGTTCGGACTGTTTCGTTATTCACGTGGAACACACCTATGTTGTCAGTGACTTCTTTTAAGTTCATAGTATTGTTTCTCTTTTTCTGTATGTGTAGACTTTCTTTTGTACGGTGGCTCATAGCTTATTTTGTGCAGTTTTGAAATCCAACTTTCAAGACTTATAACAAGAAAACTGAAGATGATATTTGTAAGACCTAAATATACAATATTTTTAAAAATATTTCTTGCTTAACAAAAACATTATTTCCATATACAAGGGCAGATTTATATCGAAGCTACCTAAGGAAAAAACAATTTTTTTTTTTAAATCATTTGATTTCCTTTTAGTTCAATACACTTAGTAAGATTATATTCCAAATTTGTTATACCATCTGAATAATACGATTATGAGTACCCCTCAAAAAACGCTTTAGTTTCGAGCTATTTTTTCAAATTTTGAAACAGGAAAAGTCACTAGGCGCTAAATTTGGACTATAAAGTGGATAATCAATCAATTCGAAGTGTATTTCACGTAATTTTAGCATCGTATCTAATGCTGTGTGAACCGGTGCATTGGTTCGAAGAAAGAACACTTTTTTCTTCTTTAAATGTCGTCGTTTTTCCTTGATTGCATCAATCAATTGATCTAATAAGGCAAGATAATATTTTCCAGTGATTCTGGATCCTTATTCAAGATAGACGATGCGCAATATTCCGTGTACATCCCAAAATACAGTGGCCATAACCTTGGTAGCCGATTTCACTGTCTTCACTTTCTTCGGAGCACTTCCACCAGCTACCACCTATTGTTTCGATTGATTTTTGGTTTCAGGTGTGTAGTGGTGAATCCACACTTCATCAACAGTTATTAATCGACGCCAAAAATCAACAGGATTACGCTTTATCGTGTCCAAACACCGCTGTGAAGTGGTCTGTCAAACTAGTTTTTGCTCGACACTGAGCAAAGGCGGTACCCATCTTGCTGATAGCTTTTTCATGTGCAAATGTTCATGCAAAATGTTGAACACAGGTTCATATAATATATATTTACCATTTCAACAATCTCACGTAACGTGACTCGGCGATCATTCATAACGATATCGAGGATTTTCATAATATTTTCTTCTGTCACCACTTCTTTGTGCTTGTTCGGCCGCTTTTAAATTCAGCAATCCAATATTTTACCATGTAATCTGACGGAGCAGATTCACCGTAATGTTAATCGAGCTTTTCTTTTGAATCTTTCGCCGCTTTCCCTTTCAAATAATAGTGTTTAATCACTGCACGAAATTCACTTTTTTCCATTTTTCAAGAAACACAAAAGTTGCTTACTTCAAACTACTGCAACAGATAAACTAATGGATAAATTTGGGTGAAATTTTAAAAGCTGACGGTTGACAGATCGCAATTTCAAAAACGAAATTTTGTGTTTGTTGTGCTGCCATCTAGCGCTAGGTAACATCCGCCATCGTATGTTGTCAGTGACCTCTTTTAAGTTAATAGTGTTGTTTCTCTTTTTCTGTCCGTGTAGACTGCGTTTTTTACAGTGGCTCACAGCTTATTTCGTGCAGCTTTGTAATCCAATTTTCAAGACATAACAAGAAAACTGAAGATGATATTTGAAAGACCTAAATGTAAAATATTTTTAAAAATATTTCTTGCTTAAAAAAAACTTTATTTCCATATATTTAAATATTTGCACTTAATAAATAAATAAAATAGACTAAAAATTTATGCAAATTTGAATTTACAGCTTATTTTGTGTACTGCCTGCACACTTTCAAAAAACTTATTTAGTATTCAGTTTATTATTTGGAAAATTACTTTTTTCGATTATTCATCAAGTCTGCAAATTTTTGTGTAGCCTGGTGGGGATCTTACTCCACTCGTCTACCAGAATAATTTTCAAGTCATTAATATTACTGGTCTGCTTTATCACCAAATCCAAAATGGCTTTTGAGCCAGGGGATTGTGGTAAAGGATTTATGCGGTGTGGATAGTTCCATATCAGCCTTAATTGTACATTTCTCGAGATTTGTGTTTCGGATCATTGTATTTTTATTACCAAAAACGATCACATGATCCGAAAAAATTAACTCGTTGTAGCTGATTAAGTTTCAATATAATTATCTAAATAATTTTGTCTATTGTGCCTTCATTAAAAGCAATATTACCAACTCTAGAGACTATCACACGCGTTCAAGCCATTACAATCCCACGTTGGCTTTAAGCGATTGTTCTGGAGTTTAGTCCGTAACGTTTACTATTCTATTCAAATATATTAAACTTTCACTAGCCTACAAGTCAAACTTGGAGACAAGAGTAAATGAGTAAATCAAATATAAAAAATAACGGCGCTATCAATAGAATGCAAACATGTATTGAATTTTGAAAACATCAATGAAAACGAACGATACACTCTAGAAAGCCTGCGAATACAACAGAAAAAATAAACTACAATGAACACAAAAGAAGGCTAAGACAATACGAAACTACAATATTCTGCAGCAATAGATTATTAAGTTAGGTGATATTAGTGTTAAGTATGACAAAAAATATTTGTGTTGTTTTTTCATATATTTTTGTTTCATTAAATTATATGTGCAATTATTCAATTACATTTTTATAAAGTCCGGTTTATTTTTATCAACTTAATCAACAAAAAACCGAAACCAAAATTCGTTTAAGTTAAACCTAAGACAAATATTCCCCCATTTATTTAATTAATTTAATGTTTTGATAGATTTTACAATAAAAATATACCCCTGAAGAAGCGAAACGTTGGATGAAAAAATAAAATGAAATAGTTTTATTTTATTCGTTTATTTACTGACCATAATTAGCCCGCGGAAAACCCACTGTTTTTAAAAAAATTTTTTGATTTTTTAGTTATTTTTCGATGTCAACGATATTCTAAAGTTAAAAAGTTTTGTATTGCATATGTACAAAATCAGCTGTGAGCCACTGTGTATATCTTTCCTATGTTTTTAAGCTCTGTTTGAAAGTAATAGTTGTTGTTTAATATTTTAAAGCACCTAACTCCAGAAATATTAAAACGTAAAATTTGTATTTTAAATTAGAAACATTTTGTAAAATACAAAGTATCGCATCAACCATTTATAAATATAGTTTCAAGGCATTATTTTTTCGCTCTAATTTTGCTTGTAAATAATATTATATACAACAGTACTAAGCTTACCATCATCTTCCAAAGCTTCAATTTCAAAGTGATCTTCAAAACTATCATTCATCTCAGCGTTTGAAAATGCGTTATTTGAAGGAGCTTCATATTTCAAGGATTCATCACTTCTGCAGACATTTACAATTTCCACCTCATCTGACATATTTCCGTCAGAGGGCTCCACAAAATTTGGCTCATTTTGTGTTTCCGTCTCACATGTCATATCGGAGGTTACAGGGGTTTGCAGCTCATCAGTAGAAATCACATATTTTGTATTGACTACGTGCAGCGTTGACTGTTTTTCTTGTTCATTTAAGCTAAGATGATCGAACTGCTCGTTATTTGGCAGCAATTCGGTGTCATTTAATACTTCTATTTTCCGGCGCCTTTGATATTGTTCAATCACCCGTTTCGATTCTTCGATTTTTTTATGGAAATCATATGACATTTGAAGTTCTATGCCGCAAGACTTGCACAAACGATGAGGCACGCCTTCGCCAACATTTAAGTCTATTTGGGTGCATATGGTGAAACATTCACCATATGTAAGATTGTCTTCCTCATCGTAAACGGTGGTTAGATCCAAATACTGCGACTCATCGGGTAATTGCAGACAAACGCGACATAAGTCCGACATATCATTAGGTATTACGAAAGCGCTTCCAGACATTTTGCTCTGAATTGCAAAAACACCGCAAACGACCAGTTTTTTATATTTTGATTTGTTTATATACACCGAATATTCTGTATTTTGTCAAATAGAAATAAAAAGCAAACTGGACTCTTTTTTTATCTTATCTAATAAGGTTGCCGGACTCACAAGTTAGCTACGGTAATGATATTTATCAGCGTTGCAATTTTTGGTCTTTTCCGCCCAAATTTTGTCGGACATTATTCGTTTGGTCGCCTAAACTTTATTTTGGTATTTTTCAGAAAATTTAACCCCCTAACTATAAAATATTACAACCTTGTTGATTGTGGCCCTGATATCATTATTACACAGTTAAATTTGTTGGACTTAACAGAAATGAATCTTTACTTCGTTATTACCGGCTACTATCAAAAGTGCACACATACATATTTTTTATTATTGTTTACAAATTGAAAAAGTTTTTGAAAAAAAAATGTTCAAACAATTAAGTTTTTTATTCGCTATTTTTAGCTTCTACCATTTATACCAATAAAAATTATAAATAGCTTGTTTTCTATGTTTCCCAGCTATCTATATGTCGACATTTCATAGGAACTACCCTAATCATCAGTAGACTTTGGAAATTTTTGAAAGATATTCTCAAACATTCAACTTTATATCCCAGCAATATAAATTGTTGAGAATTTAAAAGAAAAATGCTCTAATAATACCTGTCAAAACACAAAAAAACAAGCCTTTTCATTTATTCACCTCTCTAACATTTCTTTACACCTTTCAAACAAATGAACAACCGTTGGTTGCTACGATTTGCTTTTTGACAGGTATTATTAGCGCATTTTTCTTTTAAATTCTCAACAATTTATATTGCTGGGATATAAAGTTGAATGTTTGAGAATATCTTTCAAAAATTTCCAAAGTCTACTGATGATTAGGGTAGTTCCTATGAAATGTCGACATATAGATAGCTGGGAAACATAGAAAACAAGCTATTTATAATTTTTATTGGCATAAATGGTAGAAGCTAAAAATAGCGAATAAAAAACTTAATTGTTTGAATTTTTGTTCTCTGCTTTTCGATACTTTCAAAAAGCAAATCGTAGCAACCAACGGTTGTTCATTTGTTTGAAAGGCGTAAAGAAATGTTAGAGAGGTGAATAAATGAAAAGGCTTGTTTTTTGTGTTTTGACAGGTATTATTAGAGCATTTTTCTTTTAAATTCTCAACAATTTATATTGCTGGGATATAAAGTTGAATGTTTGAGAATATCTTTCAAAAATTTCCAAAGTCTACTGATGATTAGGGTAGTTCCTATGAAATGTCGTCATATAGATAGCTGGGAAACATAGAAAACAAGCTATTTATAATTTAAAAAAAAAAATGTTCCAATAATAATTTTGAAACACTAAAACAGCTTCAAGCACAACACACAGCTTTTTCTTGATCTTTATTTATATATTTAATTTATTGCACGAGTTTTAAATGCAAAAACTTATTGAAAAATTATTTGTAAAATAAAAACACGAATAAAAATATGTTTGTTTTTCTTATTTTCCTTTGTTTTCTTTGACAGTTATCAACACAAAGCAACAATAAAAAGCCATGTTGTTTTTTTTATTGTTGGCTTGTTGTAGTTCCGCTTTTACCTGTTATATTATTGTACAACGATAGTTATCATCACAGAAACAAAAATGTCGGCCACCGTTTCGACACTACCTATATATTATTGTACCATGAGTCCGAACTCATCCAAAGAAAAAATTTGGGCTAATTCGTACAGAAAATGAAAAAAATTACTCTCTCATTTTCTCTGAAAATTAATTCTGTTTTTTTCTTTGTTTACCTTTTTTCTTGAGAACTAGTTCAGATAAACTAGCGATTATTTATTATAAAATTTTGAGATGATAGTAGTTTTTGCATGGTTCGCAACAAGATTCAAAATGAACCAAGTTGGTTCGCTCGTAAAATTTTGTATGGCGAATCATGCTGGTTCAATCAAGATTGGACTGCGAACCACGAATGAGAGAGCGAACCTCGAATATAAACTTTGTGTGAACATGCTATAGGCATCATTAGACTTGGTGTTCTCAAACATTCAACTTTACATACATATATCCTAATATTTTATATAAATTATTGAGTGTTTAAAAAAATGTGTTATTAATACCTGTCAAAACACAAGCAACAAGCTTTTTTTGCACAGATGCAAAAAAAGAATTAAGAGGCGTGTGCAAAAGAAAAAGCTTGTTTTTGTGTTTTGACAGGAATTATTAAAATATTTTCTTTTTTATTTCTCAATAATTTATTTAGAATTATTGGGATATTAAGTTGAATGTTCGAGAATACCTTACAAAGCTTTCTAAGTCTTCAGATGATTAGGGTAGATACTATGAAATGTCGACATATAGACAGCTAGGAAACAAAGAAAACAAGCTGTTTATAATTTTTTAGTTCGTTCAATACTAGAAACTAATAAAGCGAATAAACTCAATTGTTTTATTTTAAATATTAATAAAACAATTAAATTCATTCATTAAGAAAAAAATGTGTTTATATTGTTTCTGTTTTATTATTCTCAGCATTTAAAAGTCGGCAAGTTAAATCATAAAATCCAAAGAAAAATGCGCCACCTAATGTTATCCACATAACTCTGGGTAATAATCCAGCAAATAATCTGTAATCAGATTTATAATTATGTAAAATATTATAATAAATGTATAATTATTTCCTCAGTTTACCCTTTTATTCCTCTTTCATGATATATGGACGACAGCACCTTGGGAATGGTTAATTTTCGAAAGCTACTATTTTGATCAGCCAGCATTATTCTCGTCTTTACCACATCTAGCGGTGTAGTAAAACCTGCTGATATACCTCCAGCAACTGCACCACATAAAGCTACTGAAAATGGTGAAGAATCTAACCCGGTCACTGGTGTCCATTGCAGTTTGAAAAATTCCCATAATGGAAATTGTATTAAACTAAAAGGTATTTCACGCATTATGGTTGAGCCAAATCCTCGATAAATGCCTCTTTTCAAACCTTCTGTCCTATAGGCTGTCCACAGAATTCTTAATGCACCATGCTGAGATATATTACCTAGTGTTTGCCTTCGTTGTTTTGCTATTTCAACAGGTACTCTTATTAAGCAAGCTAGCTAACAAAATTAGTTTGCGTTAATAGAAACTTACATATGTATGTATACACTTTTGTGTAAGTAGATACGTATATAAATATCCAATATTTTATATAATAGCTTACCACTTCTGCACTTGAGGCTGAAATCATATGAATATATGGTGAGTTTTTCGTGCATCCTAAAACATTACTAAAGTGTGTTTTAAAATTTTCATAAGCACAGAAAAATAATGCTGCAGTTGGTGCACTTCCTGCTGCAGCTGGTGCCAATCCTTTGTAAATGCCTTTAAAACCACCAGATCGCCAAAAACCACGCTCACTTTGTAAGCGAGTTTTTACAGTGTCTATTGGAAATAATGCAATGTCCACCACCATGCCTGCAACTCCACCAGCCTGTTATATTGATTTGTCATTTCATTGCAATCATTTCATACGACCATAAGTAAAGTAAGTTATTAATTAAAATCGAACAATTTATTTTGTCTTTGGAACCTTAGTTGTATAAAATACGTTAACAATTTCGTCTCAATCAAGATGTGAAACTATGTATGTATGTACTAACTCACATATGTATGTAGCTTTGATTTAGACTTTCATGGAAAGATTGAAAATGATAAAACAAAATTTCTTTTCAGATAGGTAGGTATAATCTGATTGGTTGACAAGTCGATGTTGTAGCATATTTATGTATTTACAATAATATTAAGTTTCATTTAAATAACAGTAACATATTTTATTAATAAAAGAAAGTTTATGGAGAAAAGGTGAGACATAGTAAGTAGTTACACTAAAGGCCGTAAAGTGCTGTTTACCTTGGTAATATAGCTTTTGCAGCAGGCAAACAGCACAGCCAACCATTGGTGGGTAAAATTTTACATTTAAAATAATATTATTTCTGCATCACAGAATTCGATGTGATCCAATTAAAATTAAAATGTGTGCGGCCACTAAAGCCGCACACATTTTTCTAAAATTATAATTTCCCACTGCTTTTTAGAAATAAGTCAATATGTACCTATGTGACGCAACTAACTAACGCAAGAATTATTTAATTTGCCTTTATCAAAATGACTACTGCATGTAAATTCGGGTCTTCTTGTTCACTACTGATACACAATCAACAACGTATCTGAAATATTTTTCCAAATAAAATTTCTTGACAAGTCTCTTGGTTGTGTTGCGGAAACATCACATTAAAATGGCCCACGACGAAAATTCAAAGTTGGCGCTCTCGCGCCGCTTCACTGTAAATATCAGTATTAATATTCAATAAAAATATTACCAATAACGAGTTAACGAAACTGAGGGTCCCTGGAGCCACCGGCGATATAGTAGGGTTAACGTCTGCAACTGAACCAGATTCCATCTTATAAGAATTACAGATGAATATTCAGCGAATTTTACACTTAACTTTTTAAAAGTTAATGAAATATATGTATACATACATTAAAGCGTTATTTTAAAATAATGTATTGTAATTTATTATTATGAAAACAATTGATGTTTTTATTTTCGTTATAGCATGACTTCTCGATTTAAATATGTAACTAGATATGTAAATATTTGCAGTTTCTTGAAACGCAACAGCTGCTGTCAGTGTTGAAAAGTATGAAAATTAAACATTTTAACAGCAAACTGTTAAAATTAAATACTTCATACCTGTAACATTATTATTCTTTTTCATATTTCTTGATAATAAATATATTTTATTATTTTTTAATTGTACCTTGAACTTAGAATTAAAAATATTATGGCAGCAAGTACTCGAAAAATAGCCGTAAGTTTACAAATATTTAGATATACTTTATTTTACTTTTTAATGAGTTTTTGATTGCAGAATAAATTGCGCACTTTGGCGTTGGTGGCCACCGGAGGAGGTATGGTGTTTTCAGGCTTGTGTATTCACCAAAGTCAAGAAAAATTTTATGAACAAATATTTATGCCCGCAACGCGTCTGCTGATGCCAGAAACAAGCCATAAATTGGCAGTATTGGCTTGCAAATATAAAGTGTTCGCTGAGTCGATACCAGATGACACAATATTAGTAAGGCAGTTATTCTAAAATCAAATGATGACTACATAATAAGTACTATATTCTTATTTCTTGTTACAGAAAACCAATTTTTTTGGTCACACAATTGCTAACCCATTGGGCATTGCAGCTGGTTTTGATAAACAAGGGGAAGCTGTTGAAGGTCTGGAAAAAATAGGTTTCGGATTTGTTGAAATTGGATCGGTAACACCAGAACCACAACCTGGCAATCCTTTGCCCAGAGTTTTTCGCTTGGTCCAAGATGAAGCCATAATTAATCGTTACGGTTTTAATAGTGAGGGTCATCGTAAAGTATTCGAACGTTTAAAGGCTTTGCGAGATTCTGGAAACTTTAATGGTATTTTGGGTATAAATTTGGGAAAGAACAAAACTTCTCCCTCGGCTAAAGAAGATTACAAGCAAGGTGTATTAGTATTTGGTCCTATAGCTGACTATTTAGTAATAAATATTAGCAGCCCAAACACGCCAGGGTTAAGAGATCTACAAGGTAAAAAGGACTTGGAAACTCTTTTGGAGACTGTCATAGAAACTCGAAACAATTTGCATGTTAATAATAAAGTCCCCGTGCTGCTCAAACTCGCTCCTGATTTAACTGAGCAGGACGTCAAAGATATTGCTTCAGTAGTAAATAAGAAAAATTGTCGAGTGGATGGCTTAATTATTTCTAATACAACAATAGCGCGTGATAACCTCAAAGAGGTGTCTTTAACCAGTCTAGAGTCAGGGGGCCTAAGCGGCGCTCCGCTGCGGGCAAAGTCTACTGAATTAATAGCAAAAATGTATAATGAAACAAATAAAAAAATTCCAATAATAGGAGTGGGTGGTATTTCCTCAGGAGGAGATGCTTTCGAAAAAATTGAAGCTGGCGCTTCATACTTACAGCTTTATACGTCATTCATTTATCATGGTCCGCCAGTTGTCAAAAGGGTTAAAAAAGAACTTGCAGATATTTTAATAGATAAAAATTTCAAGTCCGTCTCGGACGCAGTGGGAAGCAATTATAAAAATTATTTAAGTAAACATTAATTTTGTTAAATAAAACCAAAATTATTATTTTTTGCATATTTTTAAGACCGAATTTTACTTTCAACTTAACATTGCAAGGGTATAAGATAAAAAAGCATAATTTCCTTTTTTTAATAATTAGCAAAATCTGAGATCGTTTTTTATAAAAATTAATTCAATACTTCGTTTTCCGTTGGAAAACTTATTCCTGAAGTATAGAAGAAATTTTTATAAAAACGACCTGATTTTGCTAATTATTTAAAAAAAGTCAATAAATCAGGACCAATATATAAAACATTACAAATATAAAATAATTATTCAAAGAACGATGGACTACAAGTTAGCATGTTTTAAATACCTAATTAGCATTACATCACCTCGTGAAAGGGTAACACATTTTCTATGCATTGTCAGATAATTGGCGTCATGAAGCAATTGTGTAATATACATTTCCGTAGCCTCTTGTAAAGCCTCCATCGCAGTAAATGTATAACGTGAAACTTCTGAATTAATATTAAAAGTGATTTCCCGTACTAAACGTGCGAATGGCATTTTCGGTATTAGAAAATCTAAAATTACAAGATCTATATTATTGAACCTTTAACATGTTTTCTAAGTTTACTTGTAGTTTTCTGAAACTTAACAATTTCCTTTAACGCCTTTGTTTGTTTCCGGGGAGTTTTTCTTTTTCGACGGGAGTTTCCACTTTTAGTTTTGGAAGTAGCAGCAGCACTTTTTACTCTCTCACTTCTTCGATCACTGCAACGGGCTCGAGTAGATCTACTAGTTGTTGGAAAGTTGTTAGCGCTGTCGAGGGAATCGTCACTGGCTTCAGTATCTCCAAGTGTTCCACGGTTCATTTTGGCTTTCAAGTGTTTACAAATATTTACATACAGGAGCGCGCTTAAATCAAATTTGAAAGTCGACGCACATTAATTATTTGACGTTAGAAAATGCTACCAGACTAATCTAAAGCACTTATGCTGCTTTTACATTTGGACAGACGATGGTTGGAAGGATGGGGTCCACACCTGCTATAATATCTGAGATGATAACGACAAATTCAACCGCAGAGAGAATTCTGTTACGTGTAGACATAAAATCGGTGTTATTGCAGTCTTATAATAATTTTTATGAGAGCGTTCTTATGAGAAATCTTATGGCAACGATCTTAGAGTAAGAGCTGTGAAAAAGCGATTGTGTGTGTGTTTGTTTACAAAAAGACGCCATTGCAATTTTACCGCTTATTAATTTTGCAAAATATCTTTTAAAACCCCATTTTAAATGGAAAATAATTTGTTTTTATGCATTAAATATACACTATAAGTGATTACTTGTGTACAAAATGTGGACATATACGAAATTCATATAAGATTTTATTGGTCGCAAAGATGTCTTTTCTTCTCGGCTTTCATTGATTTATGAATTCTTATAAGGTTAACAACAATACGTATACCACAGAATATATATCTGTGATGTAAACAATACATTTGACGTAAATGGCTTACTAAATTGCCAGTAGCTAAAACCTATCACATGCCGTAACGCTGCCACATGGAGACGTTAATACACCTTGCCCGAACTGTTATACGAGGGCGGATTGATACACCTTGGCCAAGGTATGGAAAAAACATGCGTTTATACAAGCTGTTTATAATTTTTTGATTGGTATCCATGTTAGAAGCTAATATAGTGATTAAAACTCAATTATTATGAGATTAAGTTGAACAAAAAAAGTGTTAAAACTTATTTATTATTTGCTTCTGTAACATTAAGTACCCGGCCTTCCAAAATGTGTACATTTTGGTTATAAGCACTATTGTAAGCATCGCTACTACTAAAAGTTACAAATCCATAACCTTTTGAAAGTCCCTGCTGTTTGTCGAAAACAATGACCGACGACGAGACGTGACCAAATTTGGAAAAATAGTTTTGCAATTCTTTTTGGCTAATAGTCCAAGGTAAATTCCCCACAAACAGCTTAAAACTATGACGTACAAAATTAGACATGATTTTTGCGTTTTTAAAAATTAGTCTTCTTTTGTAATCTCTATTAAGTGAATGGTGTGACCGTGGCCACCTAAAATTTCTAACAAGTCCACTCCAGAAGCTTTGCCAATTTCGTCGCTATTGATTTGTAAAGCACAAAGTTTCCACTTTCTCAATAAAGCCTCAATCGACCAATCAGCACTGCGTTCTTGATAAGTGAATATAAACCTTGCTGAAGGATTGCGTTCCAACAGAAATGAAACGGTTACGATAATGTCTTCAAACACACAGGGATCATAAAAGCAATCGGCGGCTATAATCAAATCTAATGGTCCTAAGGTAAATACACTGTTTAATAATAGACCCCAACTTAGGCCGATCACTTCGATATCTTGACCAGGATGCAAATTATTAACCACACAAGATCGACGTATATGATTGAGAGATTTAGGAAGTATGCAGCTATCACTTAAAACAACTTGAGCTCCACACTTTGCTGCTAATATTCCAGGTAAGGCGGTACCAGCTCCAAGTTCTAAAATCCTTTTACCAACTAAGGAGTGGCGGCGTTCCCACAAAAACCAAGCTAATAAAGGTGCACAGGGCCACGTGTAAAAGGAGTAACCACTTTGTAGAAGCTAGAATTATTATATAACTTTTTTTTAGAATCGATATTTTATTAACTTTGAACTCTTTTTACCTCCGGTATTTTTATTTCTAATTCTTCCTCATTTACTGCTCTTGCAGAACAGTGTGTTCTATCACTGATTTGAATGGACGTGTTACCTCGACTGGTGAAAACAAATGTTTTTACTTTTTCATTTTCTCTTATTTCTGATGTTTCGTCTCCACTATTACCAACACTAGTTGGATTTGTTGCTGCTGAATTTTGTTCACCACCCGAGTCCTCTCCGTTCAAATGAAAACGGCCACTGGTCATTGTTTCAAGATTATAATGAATTTAGTTTTAAAAATTATTTGTTAAAATGAAAATAAAAATTGTACTAATTTTTTCTTGCCTTTATGGTTCACCATAAACAAATCTATATGCGTGCGTCAATCAAAAATAGTGCTGGAAAACGATGGGTAGACATTTTTTAATTTCTCTGTTGTCTCGAACATGGAGCATTTGTGTCTAAAAGGTGGCAGCGCTGTGGCATGTGAGAGATTTTTGCTATTGGCAATATAGTAAGCCATTTACTTCAGATGTATTGTTTACATTTTTGAAAGTGAATTTAGTGCTTTATTCTGAACATTTTAAAATTATTTTATGGACAGAAAGATAATTCAAATAAAAATAATTTATAATTGTGAAAAGGTAATTTCATAATCTATAATTGTGAAAAAAGTTGCAAATATTTTTGACAAGCATAGCTTACCACATGCCTGTCTCTATTATAATTTTGCTCTAGTGCTGCCACCTTTTACATTTACCCCCAGTCTAGACTAACAATAACTGCAATAACGTCGGCAGAATTACGGCATAAATATGACATGATCAAGCTTATGTTCTTAGGTGTGGAATACGTATTGTATTTTACACATTAATTTAAAAAAATTGCCGTGAATGGTTCTGCTAGTATGGAAGTGTATAGATGTACTTACATGCCAAATATAGTAATAAGGAAGAATAATAGAACAAAATTGTGAGAAGTTAGGAAATAACAAGAAAAGTTTTGTTTTAAAACATTAAATTTACTGAAATAGCTAAATAGAATAGTTTACAATAATAAAATAATAATATAATTATATATATATATATATATATATATATATATATATATATATATATATATATATATATATATATATATATATATATATATATATATATATATATATATATATATATATATATATATATATATATATATATATATATATATATATATATATATATATATATATATATATATATATATCGACATTTCATTTCATTTCATAGTAAGCAATAGTTCATAATGATGTTTTAAAATAATTTTATAAACTCTTGACAAAAATTTGTATTAAAGCCATGCTAGATTTTTTAATACGGATTCAAAAAAAGTCTAGAATTTATTATTATTTTTTTTTTTATTAAAGGTAGCTTCTATGAAATGTCGACATATAGATAGCTGGGACAGATGCGATTATAATTATTTCCAAGTTTAATGAGCGTGGAGTCCCTTTCTTGGGGCAAGACCAAAAGAGAAATAAAAAAATGGCCACCCATCGTCTGTTTAATTGTAAATGCAAACTGATTGCTTTGCTTATGTTAAAGGTATGGGAACACGTATTTATGTCAACTCATAATTACAACAAAAAAAAAACGAAAATTAGCAACATTTTATTGTAAAGAAATTATTAAATATATTTTTCCTTGTACAGAGTCATATACTACCACGGTTGCCAATTTAGCGCTCTTCGCGATAGTTTTTGCGCTTTTCAGTACCCTAAAAAGCCTAAAAGCCACATTTTTTCGTCTCAGCGATATTCTGTGAATAAACAAAATCAAATATGTATAGACGGTGTTACAGAACTCAACGATAAGCCGAAACAGGGTGACAAGTTTGGTTATAACCATGATGAGAAAAATCAGAAAAAACAATCTGAAAAGTTTTTTAATAAAGGAAGTATGCAATTGTTTTTACTTACAATAGAAAAAGTCTAATCTATATTTTATTTAAAATCATAATTCAACGCA
The DNA here is from genome assembly GCA_914767995.1 of Thecocarcelia acutangulata. NCBI lineage: Eukaryota > Metazoa > Arthropoda > Insecta > Diptera > Tachinidae > Thecocarcelia > Thecocarcelia acutangulata. Next base: position 27,191,853 of record OU612094.1, on the reverse strand, counting down.
ATTATTAATTATTTAGTTACAATTTTTATCACTAATTGCATATTGAGAAATTTTTTCTTTCACGTGAACACCAAAACAATCCTTTCGGAAACGTCAATACATCAAAATATATTTGGCTTTTAATACCGTATGTAAGTGTAATTAATTGAAAACTAAATTCTTCAAAAAAATTATCTAATTTTTGCGAATGTATAAATTTGAGGACATAAGCTTATATTAAAAATCTTATAGTTTTAAATAAAAATTTAAAGTATACTAACGGCTGTATTCATAAAAAATAATTTTATGAATACATGAATAAATAATTTTATTATACTGTTATTGTCAAATAACAGTTTAATAAACATACAATATTTTTTTTTTTATTAATAAGGCAATAAAAATAAGATAGTTTTATAAAGTAGATAACACACGACATGTTCTTTTCAATTTACATGTAATTTTCGAATAATTAGGCGGCGGTTGACTGTGGCCGGTATAAGTAGTAGGCTTAAAAAAATATTACCGCATTAATATTTTATTATGTTTTAAATAATTTTTTGTATAATAATAACAAGCATAGAAAATGTCAGATGTACATGTACGTTTGTGAGCAAATTTAACAAACCGTCTGTAAAAAGGACAATTTTGACAGATATGAAAAAAACTAACATTAAATAAAAAACAGACGTAAAAACATGTCGTCTCTGGGTGCCTTACCTTGCCTTTAAACTGGAAAGTACTTTCATGAAATTTCTGTATACGTATTATAAATAAAAAATTATATGAAATAGACGACTTTCATGAAAATTTCTTGTTCGTCTACACAGGAAAGTGAAAGTTCATTTTAATTCTTTCATTTTAATACTTTAATTATTTTCTTTCTATGCATTAAAAGAAAAAAATATAATTCTTTTCAAAATATGCAAAAGAAGCTAATTTTATAATTATTATTTTACCCCAATACTGCAACTTTGTATAATTCTTTATATGTGGCAATCATTTTACTTTCAGAAAACTAAAAAAATTTGCTTCATTAAATTTTTGATGAAAGCTGAGTGGAAAGTAAACAAATGTGAGTATGTTGGTGAAAAAGTGTGATGATAGCATGGTCACACGAAGGCTTATATTCGAGGTTTGCTCTCTCATTCGAGGTTCGCGACCCAATCTTGATAGTCCAACATGATTCGCCATACAAACTTTTGAGAGCGAACCGAATTGGTTCATTTTGAATCTTGTTGTGAACCATGCAAAAACTACTGTCATCTCCAGATAACAGATAGTTAATGTGTGTAAAATCAAAAGAAACCCATTGAACATAAAAAAATTAGATATGTACATGAAGATTTGAATAAAAATTAAAACAAGAAGTAGTGAAACGCGTGCAAAAAATATGTAAACATCAGTGTAGAACAAAAACGATCATCTGAACACCTAGTTTCACAAGCGTTATTCAGAAAGCGAACCAAGCGTTTCATATTACCGTCTGAACATGGTATGAGTGTATTACAACTTTCATGAAATTACTTTCATGTCTAAACGCTAGGTTAAGTCTGATTTTTTAACTCAGCTTTTACATTTAAGAAATTAATAGACAGACAGAAATTTTCGTTTCTCTTTTCTTTCTTTTTTGTTGTTGTTGTTTTTTTAAGCACAGCTAGTGTGTTTATATGAAGTTGATGTTGATATGAGAATAATGATATGAAGCAACAACATAAAAAATGCGAAAAGTTAAAAAGAGAAAGAAAAAATGTCCACAAATGTCTAGTACAGAGAGTCGTGTACTACACACTCTCCCCCACCTACAATTTTCGTTACAGCACCCTCAAATTTCGTCTGTCTGCCCATCGTCTGTCCAAATGTAAAAGCGCTCTAACGATATTTAAAATGATATTTTCTAAAATTATCTGGAGTTTGACGATTTATTCCATATTTTTTCTGGCAGTCCTGCTTGTTGAGTTACTTTGTTTCCAAGGTGCATTAACGTCTACACGGTGGCAGCACTAGAGCAAAATTACAACAATACAACAAAAACAGGTATGTGGTAAGCTATGTTTATCAAAAATATTTGTACCTCTTCATAATTATAAATTACTTTTATTTGAATTATTTTTATGTTCACAAAATACTTTGTATATGTTTAATTTAGAATAAAACACTAAACTCTCTTTCAAAAATGTAAACAATACGTTTGACGTAAATAGCTTACTATATTGCGGGTAGCAAAAAACTGTCATATGCCGTAGTGCTGCCACCGTGTAATCGTTAATGCAGCTTGTTTGTTTCAAAGTGCATTATCGTCTACAAGGTCGCAGTCCCACAGCATGTGTTAGTTTCTTGCTACTGATAATATCAAATCTGTTGTCAAAGTGAATTAAGTGGTTTATTCTGAATTAAAAAATAAATTGTGAGAAACTACTTTCATAGTTTACAATTGCGAAAAAAGTTACAAATATTTTTGACAAGCACAGCTTACCACATACCTGTTTTTGTTGTAATTTTTCTCTAGCGCTGCCACTTTGGAGATGTTAGTGCACCTTGCATTGTTCGAATTTTTGTTTCGGAAAGCACAAAGAAGAATCAAAAAGTGAGGAAGGACGCAATATATATTTCGAGCTGTTTTTTCTTGTAGTTTTTCTTAATATATGTACATATAACGGTGTTGTGAAAAATATTGCAAGAGGCGGAGCTTTTTTATAAAAAACTGGAAAAAGTTTACTAAATTAATATAGGAATCTTGAAGCATGGATGAAATAAATGACTTTTTCGACTTTTCCAAAAAGTTTGAGAAAAAAACGGTACCCCGTGGGTATATTACAGGAACGGTTTCCGCATTGGGTGGCCCAACAGTAGATTCAAGACAATTGATGAAACGGGATTTCGTGGGCACTGAATATTCTGAAAATGTGTCTGAAGCAGAGCGCTTAAAATTAGAACAGGTTAAGCACGTATAGTCCAAAAAGAGGCATTAAAATTAACATCAAAATCCAAAATTTCATTATAGTTGGAGCTAGAACCAGAATATGAAGAATCCCGTCATGGGAAGTCTTGTAGTGTTGTGGCATCTTCGTGCATGGATGATTTGGAAAGCTTATCAGACTCTAGTGATGAAAATGTGCCTAAGAGAGCAAATCGAGACGATGATGGTATTTATGATCGGTATCCTTTTGATCTGGAAAGAGATAAGAATCTGCCAATTCATGACAAACGAGAAGAGATAATACATGCTATAAGATCAAATCCGGTTGTTGTGATAGAGGGTGATACGGGTTGTGGAAAAACAACTCAGGTTAGTAGACTATCTAACGTTTCATTAAAATATTTGGCTTATTCCAATCATCGGACTTTACGTTACAGTATGCGCATTGAGTCTAAAATGCCTCAAACGGTGCTTAAAAATTCTCCCAGTAGTATTCAGATACACATTTCTTTGGTCTTATGTAGAAAGGCTTAATTGTAATTTTGAGGAAGGGGAAAAATGATAAAAACTGCAGCTATCATGCATTACACAGGCGAGGCAACATTAAAGGAAACATGTGATTCTTTCAATGTTTCCTTATTCAAAACACACGATGTAACCAAAAGCGAATCATCAGTTGTGTATAATGGAAACATGAAAAATAATAAAAAAATGTTATGGAAAACTAAAAAGAAAACATTATTTTCAACATCGCTACAGACAATACTTCCTTTAATGTTCCCTCGTGTGTATGGCACATTAAAATGTAGTTGTTTTGTGCAACTTGTAGATCCGTTGCTTTTGATACTATTCCATTAAGTTTTTGTGACGAATTGTATTTGTGCGAAATGTATTAGAATGATTAAAAGCCGAAATTTGTGAAAAATTCGAATTGAGGCCTTTTTACGTGAGACCAACGATTAAAATTTTTATTGTATTGTTTTTTTTTCAAAAAATTTTCGGTTCACTGCAACGATGTCAGGGCATGCCAATAATTATTTTCTGATAAATAACGAATTTATACCTATTATTCATTCATTTGCTATCTTCATAAGTGATTGAGTATTATATATATTTTTTTATGTTTAGTAAGTAGTATTTATTGAATACTTTTAAATTTACAATAAAAATATTAAATTATACAAAAATGGTAGCTCTGCTTAGTATTCCTAATATAATTTACTAGTTTTCTTCTGAACTGTGTGAAAAAACTATGGAAAGCCGAATAAAACAAGGAATCTTGGCTCTTAAAAACGGTCGAATGGTCTAGTAATACAGGTAGGATAAACGACTTGTCTAGAAACAGTAGATTGTGGTACCATTTAGTTACCATAAGCGTTCATACAACCACTGGAAAGAAACTGGTTTTATGATATGCCCATACAATTGGTTAACAATTTTTTTATCTTGGAGATTTGCGTACTTTAGTTCTCTCAATTACTTCAGATAATTTTAAATGAATAAGTAATTAAAGAAAAATAAACGTTGCCCTTCTAGAAACAGTGCATTGTGGTACCAATTAGTTACCATAAGCGTTCATACAATCACTGTTATTTGGAAGAAACTGGTTTTATGATATGCCCATACAATTGGTTAACAATTTTCTTATCTTGGAGATTTACATACTTTAGTTCTTCTCTCAAATTTCATTACCTTGTGGTGTGGAAGGTGTTGGACAAAATTCTGCTAATCTGAGCAGTGTCGAAGGTATATACACTGGGCACTGATCAGTTTTAACTAGTTTAATTCCAACATTTGAAATGCTGCAATAGAGTTTGTTTTAGTCTTTCGTGTTGTTATTGTTAACACTCCGCGAACACTACTCCCTCTTTCCTCCTCATCATAACCTATTTCCTAGTTCCAGTACAATGCGCTGCATATGTAGGGGTCATTCCCTAGTCTCAGATAAAAAAAAAAAAAAAAAAAAAACTCGAATATCTCGAAACTACAATATTCGACATAAGCTACTCTTCCCTATTGGCTCAGATATTATTATACATCATTCATTATCTTTAACACAGAGAATTGGAAAAAGTCAAAGGTAATGATATTATCTATGAAAGGAAAAGCTGATTATGTCGGTCAGTATGTCGGACAGTCAAACAATGTTAAAGAGCCAGAGAAAAAATGTTAAAAATTTTCTGCTCCAAAATTGAGCGTAAAAAATAATAAGTTGTAATATCCTTTTATTTATAAATTATCACAAAAATAAAGAAGGCATAAAAGTGAATTTAATTTTCAGGTTCCACAATATATTATCGATGATGCTTACTCTCGTCGTGAGTATTGCAGAATTGTTTGCACCCAACCCCGACGTATTGCAGCGATATCAATAGCGCAACGCGTTTGTCGAGAACGTAAATGGCCAGAAGGCTCCATAGCAGGCTACCAGGCAATTATTTATTTTTTGGCGTTATGCTTAAATACTTAATTTAATTATTTTCTTAATTTTAAGGTTGGTTTACACGCTAATATAAGTGAAGACACTAGACTTTTGTACTGTACAACAGGTGTGTTGCTGCAAAAATTAATACGTGAAAAAAACTTGGGCAGCTTCACACACATAATATTAGATGAAGTACACGAAAGAGATCAAGAAATGGATTTCCTACTAATTGTTATAAGACGATTTCTAAGCACCAACTCGAAGCGTTGTAAAATCATACTAATGTCGGCCACCATAGATTCTTTAGAGGTGAGTTAATAATAAAAAAAATGTTTTTCGTATATATAGTTGTGTAAACTTGATTTTGTTAAGTTTTCTAATTATTTTAAAATAAAACGAAAACGAGCTCCTGTTATAAAAGCTGATACCAGACGTCTGTTTCATGTGAAAGATTTTTATTTAGATGAATTGGGACGCATAAATAGTAATGTAAGCGTATCACTATTTTTAAAACAGATTTACTATTGCATATTCATGTTTGTTATTTTATGTTTTATAGAATGTTGAAATTGATGTTACTGAACCTGGTATTTCCGCGGAAATGTATAAATTGGCTCTTAAATTAATAATAGTCATTGATAACATTGAAAAACAGGAAATAGCTTTAAGTTTAAGGAGCCAGCCTAATTCTTCAAATAGTGCTTCTATCTTAATATTCTTACCAGGTATTAATGAAATAGAGGAAATGTGCAAAAACTTAAGTCTACTTAATAATGCAGAAGAGTAAGTTTGTACAATCTGACTCTTAGTTTTAAAATTAATATCTTAAAAATTTATAAATGTGCAGAAATACGCCGAAAATAAGCCCAATACGTTTACATTCGCTAATATCGCCCGATGAGCAACTTAAAATATTCAAACAAGCTCCAATTGGTTTTCGCAAAGTCATATTAGCCACCAATATCGCAGAAAGCTCCATAACAGTGCCAGATGTTAAATACGGTAAGAGATTTTTAAACATATATATGCATATGTATATTTTAAACTGTAATTCTATTAAATGTATTATCGTATAATTTTTTGCAGTCATTGATTTTTGCTTAGCCAAAATTCTGGTAAGTGACACTTCTTCAAATTTATGTTCACTACAGTTACAGTGGGCCTCCAAAGCTAATTGCAAACAACGGGCTGGCCGTGCCGGTCGTGTTATGAATGGTCGTGTGTATCGCTTAGTGCCAAGATATTATTACGAGGTAGCTTAAGAAACAATTAACAAAGTAATTCAATAACTAATTCCCTTTTTAAACCCTAAAGAATTATATGGACGAATTTAGCACTCCTGAAATGCTGCGTTGCCCTCTAGAGAATGTTGTGCTTAAGGCAAAGATTCTTGATATGGGCCCTCCACCTGACATACTTGGCTTGGCCATGAGTCCCCCCAACCTGAGCGACATTCACAATACCATTTTGACTCTTAAGGAAGTTGGAGCTTTGTATACAACTGCCAATGGCATTTATTCTGTTCAAGATGGTGACCTAACTTATATGGGTCGTGTAATGGCCGGCTTGCCTTTAAACGTACGTTTAAGCCGTTTGATTGTTTTGGGTTTTATATTCAGCGTTTTAGAAGATGCCATTATAATTGGTAAGTAACGGAAATTTTGGTTTAGTTTGGGTTTTTTAATAGTTCCAGGCTATGCTACAACATTTTGTTTTTGGAAATATTAAAATTATTTTTTATTATCCAAACAATTAAGTTTTATTCACTATATTAGCTTCTAACATTGAGAAGAAATAAATACGTATGTACGTTATCCGTCCTTTTTTTTCAACTGACAACTAAATTGAAATACATGTATTCTTATGAGCTTTGTGTCACATTCCTTACTTCTTTATCAACGCAAAAAGTTGAGCAACTTTTACATTTTAATGTACGTTGAGAACTTTGACAACTATCTGGTAATATTTTTTTGTAAATTTTGATTTAGTTTTTCGTTCAAAAATAAAATAAACTAAATACAAATTGTGTTCGATTTTCTGTGCTGTATACCAAGACAGTTTTAACAGGTAATGGCAGAGTTGTAATAAATATAACACCAAAAAACATTATATGTATTTTGTTGGTGGAATTTACGAAAAGTCAACATTTTTTTTACTTTTATTTCAAAAATCAAAAAGTCTATGTGCTTTTTCAGAAAACAAGCTATTTATAATTTTTTATTGGTATAAATGTTAGAAGCTAGAATAGCGAAGAAAAAACTCAAATGGTGAAAAATAATTTGTCTGTGGTAAAAAAGTTTCGTGTTTTTGCTGTGTGAAAAAATATTTTATTTTACAATATAAAATTTTGACAAAACAGAAAAAATTTTTAACAAAACTAATAAAAAAAAAATAAATAAAAATGAATAAATTAAGAAATAATTATAATAGAGCCATTTTTTAATTTAGTATTATTTGATTTTTATACTTTTAATTATAAAATTTTCAATTATAATTTATTTCAATCAAATTCCTACATTTCAAATATTTTTATCCTATTGTCAAAATTTATATTAGCCCCTAGAGCTAGTAAAATTTTATTCACTTCAGAAATGTCAAAAGTTTACTTACGAGAGTACTTTTCTACCGTTTCACACACGTCCTTTGTATACAAACGAAAGACAGCTGTGCCTTATACCACTACCCTATTAATAGAAGCCGTCGTATTTTGTCCGTGTCCTTTTTCAACTGACATCAACGAAATATGAAGTTGGCAAAATCACTACTTTGTTAACGGATATAAAATTAACTGCATTTTACTTTAATTTGATTAAAATCTTTGGATTTATATATCAGACACAGCACAAAAAATCTCACACAATTTGCTTTTAATTTACTTTATTTTTCAACGAAAAACTAAATCAAAATATACAAAAAATATTTCCAGATAGTTGTCAAAGTTCGCAACGTACGTTAAAAGTTAAAAGTTGCTCAACTTTATAAGAATACATGTATTACAACTTAGTTGTCAGTTGGCAAAGGCAACGTGTAACGTATGACAGATTCTATGTGCTCCGGCCTTAAGACAACATGTATTTCAACTTAGTTGTCAGTTGAAAAAGACAATGTATAATGTACAACGGATTCTATGTGCCCCGGCCTTTAGACATTCCATGTGTAAAAAGTTCTTCGTAATATCCGAATGTATATCTATATCAGATGGGCATACTTTGACAATACCTATATATCTATAGGCAAAGGATATTTATTTGTCAAATAACTTTAGACATTCCATGTGTAAAAAGTTCTTCGTAATATCCGAATGTATATCTATATCAGATAGGTATACTTTGACAATACCTATATATCTATAGGCAAAGGATATTTATTTGTCAAATAACTTAAAAAGATGGTTTTTAGACGAAATTTTTGTAAAAAATGCATAACTTTTTTTTACTAAATATTCAGTGCTTATAGTAGTTTATAGAAATTGTTTGGAGCTGATGATTGGTGAAAAAGGTATTGTACGTTTCTCCGACTGCTGTCGGACTGTATTAATATAGAATGAAGAAAATGATTTGTAGGAATACAAGATGAGAAAATAGTATTAATTAATTTAATGTAATTATTTTAATTAGCTGCTGGTTTGAGCGTCCGATCCATATTTAACTCCCATGGTCCAACACCCAACTATGACTGTGAAGCCTATATGCAGAGGCTAAGATTTGCTGATGGCTCTGGTTCTGACTTGTTTGCTATTTGGAAAGCTTATAAGGTAATATACAAATATACAAACATATAAAAACAAATATACAAACCTGTTCTGCAAATCACTTTTTATGAAAGTGATTTGAAATCACAACAATAGTGTTCTGCAGACAAAGTTTGCTGATTTTTGGGCTTTCAAACCAGTAATCTAAGCTACAATCAATTTGACATTATCGGCTATGTCACAGAATTCACATCCGTTCGGAAATGGAATTGAATAGGTTTTTTAATTGTTCAAAAAACGAAAATTTAAAACTTTTTCGGAATGAAATTAATTCTATAAGATAATACTAGTTTCATTCTTGCAATCAGAAATGATTTCATTCCGAAAAGTTTTTCAGTTTTTCGTTTTTTGAAAAAGAAAAAAAGAATTCAATTCGGTTTCCGAACGGAATTCAGTTTTGTGATATGGCTGTATATTATAAGTTTTTGCAGGAACTTTATATGCATATGTTTTTTACTGACTATAAGCAAATTTTCACGATGATTTAAAATCATGTCTAAAATAATTTTTCCTGTTTCTCACGTTTTTTTTTTTTTTTTTTTTTTTTTTTTTAATTTTGTCTTTTAAACAAAACTCGCCTTGGATATTTAGAAAAGGACAAAAAGAGATAAAAGATTTTTAATTTTAACGACAACAATAAAAAAGACATGATTAAATATCATCGTAAAAATGTAACATGATTAAAAGAATATTATAAAAAAGACATGGATTTAAATCTCCTATACGGTATAAGGCCTATTTAAGTAAAATAATTATTTCATATGAAATCATGCGAGAATTGTTATGTTTTTTGTGATTTGGTTTGTGGTTTTCTTTTAGTTTTGATAGTTATTAGAAATATTTAATTTTATTTTGCAAAAAAAAAAAAAAAAACGCGACTAAAAAAATTCCATGTTAAATTAAAAATGCCAGTAAATCAAAATAAAAAGCAGCTGCAGCTTTTCTGTGATTTGCATAACAGGTACAAAACACATTTGTGCTTTTGAAACAGCATGTAGTTTGAAATCACATGTGTTTTAAACTGTCTTGATAGTTAAGGTTCTTTTTGTATAATTCAATATCTGTGGCCTTTTTAATACATAGATAGTTAACACAACTTTCAAGATTTTTCTTCGTAAAAGAAATAAATATTCAAGAAAATCAAAATGGAAAAAACTATTGTGCAAGAAATTAAAATGTAAATCCACATATATGTACATATGTATTGTTATCTGATTACAAGGTAGTTTAAAGAGAAGATGCTTACAAGTAGCTCATTATAGCCTACCATTGAAATTATGTTTATTCTGTAGAATTTTGTGGATTTTCTTTTATCAGCACAAAACTTTGTTCTTTAATTTCTTTTTTTAAATAAATGATAACACATTTATTGTTTTCATATCACATTCAAAGAATTCGATTTGAAAAATATTTCCTTTATCTGTAACTGAATATTGAGATGAGTGCAAAGTGTATCTATCTATGCATGTATACCAAATGCATGCAACTCGACAACAATACAAAAACAACAGGCATTTTCTTTGTGGAAAACCACTTTTAGTAACTGTCAACAAATGTAGAAAAAACGTATACGTAAAGTGATAACAAGAACTGTGTAAAAATGGAAGAAACTTGAGAAAGAATAAATATTTGGATATAGATTTGTATATAATTGATGTTGAATGAAGTCAATCAAATACTCCAAAGAGAACCAACAACTTCGATACAGTATTCAAAAATGATAATTATTATTATAATCAATTTGTATGTACAATCGAACTTCCATAACTCGTATCACCATTATCACAAAAAAAAAAAATTTCGACATACGGAGACTTCGATTTACAGAATTTTTTGGCAAAATAGAATATAAGATTTTTGTATTATCTATTTTTATTTAAAATAGCCTGTAATGGAAAACTATATATTTAAGAATATAAAAGAACAAGGATATGTATTCATATAGTTAAAAAATTATAGTTAAGTAAAATAGATATTACACCAATAAAAATTATAAATAGCTTGTTTTCTATGTTTGCCAGCTATCTATATGTCGACATTTCATAGGAACTACCCTAATCATCAGTAGACTTTGGAAATTTTTGAAAGATATTCTCAAACATTCAACTTTATATCCCAACAATCCAAATAAATTGCTGAGAATTTAAAAGAGAAAAATGCTCTAATAATATCCGTCAAAACACAAAAAACAAGCTTTTCTATTCATAAACGTCTCTAACATTTCTTTACACCTTTCAAACAAATTTCAAAGACCATGGCCATTAAAAGGAAACGTTATAAAAATATTCGAAATTGTCTTAATATTTTCTAGCAACAATTAAGCAATATTAAAAATTTTTAATTTTAATCTCCGAATGGGGTCGTAGAAACAGAGTCGCCTTTAACGCTCGTAAGACCCAATGTTGCTTATTAACACACAAGCAAACGACCGCAAATGATGCTTCATCTGTACTAATGGATGGTATAAATATTGAGGAATCGGATGTTCTTGATGTTCTTGGAATGAAGATACAGTGTGATGTTTGCTGGACTGAACACATTTTTCATGTCTCCAAAGAAGCATTCAAGTGCATAGGTTTTTTGAAACGGTGTAAGATGTACTTCTCGCCATCCGATCTCCTTACTATTTATACCACCTACATTCGACCGAAAATGGAATACAACTCTCATGTTTGGGCCGGTGCCTCAAAGTTTATTTTGGGGTTACTCGACCGTGTGCAGGAGAGGGCGAAGAAGCTCATCAGTGACACTAGGGTATCCAACTCTATTCACTGGAGCATCGACGCAGTGTGGGGTGCGTTACTCTGTTCTATCGTTACTACAATAGATTTTGCTTTGACGAGATTAGGGATCTTGTTCCCGAAACTCGCACATTTTTACGTAGCACGCGCTCATCGTCCAGAACTCATCCATTTGTGGTCGATTGCCCGTGGAATCGCACTACGCATTACAGAGAGAATTCGTTTTTCAACCGAACGCTTCGTTTGTGGGATAATTTGCCTGCAGACGTGTTTCCTGTCTGTTATAACGTTGGAAGGTTCAAGTCAAATGTTCACAAACACTACTCCCTCTTTCCTCCTCCTCACAACCTATTTTCTTAGTTCTGGTATAATGCATTGCATATGTAGGGGTCATCCCCTGAGTACTGGTCCAATATAAAAAAATATATATATATTCAAATTATTGCAAAAAACCCATTTTGATGAATTTTTATAAGTTGAACAGAGCTCTATCACGATTTCCAATGAGGGAATTGGTGTATTTGTGTAGTGCAGTGAAACACACACGGTAATCGGAAGCCAATTCAATTGTATTTTTTCCCCTTTATTTAGACTTGGACATCTATGCGCGAACAAAATAATTTACGTGATGATTTTGGTGAAAAGGGTTGGGCAAAACATTTTTTCATAAACTTGCGCACGATAAAAGAAATGCATATACTTGTTGAAGAACTCAAAGAACGCTTGTCCAGGATGAATTTCAAAGAGCAAACTTCCTATCAACGAGTACACTGGATGGATCGTGAGAAACCAACTATATTCAAAATCATTATAGCTGGTGCATTCTACCCCAACTTTTTTACACGTTCATCTCTCAATGATACGGAACGAGACAGAAAAATGTATCATATTCTAAATGGCAATGACCCCTGCCGCACTGTATATTTTACAAATTTCGATAACAGGCATGTGGGTGAACTGTACACACGTTCTATAAAAGCGATATTCAAACAAGTTTACATACCAGCTCAAGATATGGAAGTACGTTTTCAATCTGGTTCAGAAAGGGTGTTTGTTACATTCAAAAAGAAATATGAGGATGAATTAGCCGACAAAAGTGGCCTTTTAGTGGTGCCGGGAAAAGTACTACCTGAAATTTATAGGGCAATAAGAATGCGTTTGTCCAGATTGAAAACCAATATCAATGTCATGGAGTAAGTATGGTGTATTATCACAGATTTTACTGCAACACTTATGTAATTATTTTTTAATGCAGCGCAAATATGGGCTTAAAATATGCTCAAGAAAAGGGCATCATACGTGTTGTAGATGGCGACCGTCAACTTATTGCTGACGCATTAACACATCCAGAACTAATTGTGCTGCCTTCAGTGTTCCAGAAAAACATAAAAGGAGAAATTACTTATGTAAATAACAGCAGCAAATTATTCACAAAACACTTTAACAATTTTCTTAAAATATCTTTTTTTTTTTTTGCTTTGCTATCTAGATTGAGAGTTGTGGTAAATTTTTCTTCTTACCCGCATCTGAAGTTGAACGCATACGTGATATTCATGAAGCTCTGAACGATCCGCGAGAGCTTAAAGCTGGTATTATTGAAAGCGCAGCATCGGTATCTAAAGGCATGATTTTATCTGCACCATTTCAAGAGAAGTATAGACGTGCCAAAGTACTAAGCGTTATTTCAAATGCTCGTAGCTTGAAATTCAAAGTAAATTAAGCTTATAAAGAACACATTAAGAAAGTATAATGAAAGTTTATTTTCAGGTATATTTCATCGATAAGGGCTGCACAGCCATTGTCAGCTTTCAAGAGCTACGTTGCTTTTCATCTAAACTTGCTTCATTATCACAAATACCAGCACGTATTTTTGAATGCCGTTTGGCAATGGTCCAGCCGTCTACAGTACGTTCACCCAGTGGAAAATGGTGCGATGAAGCTAATAACCTTTTTCAAAAGTATGTCGATGCTGGTTCTGTTGAAATCGAAGTGTTTTCAGTCGTGGAGTCAATAGCAAATGTTTTTATCAAAATCAAAAATACTACCTTCAACGATATTTTAGTTGAAAAACAGCTGGGACGTAAATGTGATGAAAACTATTTATCTAAGGTAAGAAAATTCTATTGGCTTTGGAAAAAACACAGTTTTTAATTTTTCCTTCAACATGGTAAACTACCTTTTTTTACTCGTTTCCTATTTCTTGTTTCAAATATATTTTGAGGACATTTTTCAACTATTTGGGTGAAGGCAGCTTTACCAAGAAGTATTAAAATTACAATAAGTATAACATAAAAAAAACATCACATATATTTTGTTGGTAGAAATTACGAAATGTCAAAATTTTGTGTCTCAACAATGTCTGTGATTTTTCAAAATTATTTAGCTTGTAAACAATACCACTACCTGGTAATGGTGTCTCGTAGTTGGCTATAATAAAAACTAATTATATGCTGAGAACTTGAGGGATGAACTAAAGAAAAAACAAATAATAAATGAAAATAGAAATAGACATCAAAATGCTATTTCACGCGTTAAACCCTCACAAACATTACTCCCCTTCTCATCATAACCTATTTTCCTAGTTCCAGTACAATGCACTGCATATTTAGGGGTCATTCCCCGAGTACTGGTCCAAGATGAAAAAAAAATGTATATATTCTCCTAAAACAACACTAATGTAATCCCTCCTGAACTGCACAGTAGTAATCTTAAAATTTTTTGTGAGTAAACCTCTTGATAGCGATTGGAGTGTTATAAAAGTTTTGCCGAAGGAATAAAATGGGTGTTTAAATGATTTTGAATACAAATTATTTAAGAATTATTGTAATTTCTTTTCATTATGATAATATTGGAATGATTCAATTTGTATGGAATAAAATATCGGCCAAAATGCCGTCGCGACTTTGGCGGCACACCTTCATTCGATGGTCCAAATTTTCGATGATGTTTAGGCATAATTGAGACTCTATGCCGTTAATGTGCCAAATTGTCTCATCCTTTAGCTCTTGAATACAAGGGCGGTTCGGAAACTTCTTAGTCTATCAATGAAAGAGTTAGTTTTTCAAAAATATTTTTATTTTTCAATATAATTTCCTGAAACTTCAATACACTTAGTCCAACGCTTTTCTAGTAATTCTATCCCTTGATTAAAATAGTTTTCCTCAAGGTCTTCAAAATAGTGGTTTACAACTGTAATTGTATCATCATTTGAGGTAAAAGGCTTGCCAGCAAGGAATTTTTTTTAGATTTGCCAACAGGTAAAAGTCACTGGGAGCTAAATCAGGAGAATAAGGTGGGTGATCAAGCAACTCGTACTTTAATTCGTTGATTTTAGCCATTGTCAAAACACTCTTGTGCGCTGGTGCGCGGTCTTGATGAAAAATTGTTTTTTTTTGTGTTGTAAGCCAGGACGTTTTTCTCCAATTTGTAGATTTAATTGATCCAAAATATTGCAATAGTACTATGAGTTTACTGTTTTACCCTTTTGCAGACAGTCAACCAATAAAATACCTTTAAAGTCCCAAAAAAATCGTTGCCATGACCTTACCAGCCGATTGAATTGTTTTTGCCTTCTTTGGGGCACTTCCTCCAGCTTCAGTCCATTGTTTGGATTGTTCTTTTGTCTCTGGAGTTAGTGGGGGATCCATTTCTCATCAACAGTTATGAAACGACGCTTAAAATCCATTTTATTTCGCTTAAAACGATCCAAACAAGCTTGAGAAATGTTCATTCTTATGCGTTTTTGGTCGACTGTTAACAAATGCGGCACCCATTTTGCAGAAAGCTTCTTTATCTGTAGTTCTTCATGCAAAAATAAATGGACTCGATTATTTGAGATGCCCCTGATATTAGCTATTTCACGCACTTTTATTCGTCGATCATTTAATACCATATCATGCACTTTGGCTACAATTTCTGTTGTTGTTACTGTTTTTGGACGTCCACTACGTGGTTCATCTTCAATGCTTGTACGACCACGTTTAAATTCAGCAACCCAATTTTTTACTATCGCATATGAAGGAGCACTTTCACCTAACACATTGACCATATCAATATGAACTTCTTGTCCCGATAAACCTTTTTTATGTAAATATTTAATGACACCACGCATTTCTAATTTTTCCATTGTAAAAAATCGCGTATGCGTCTTTTGTGAACACCTGTTTCTATATGAAGGAGTTACCAGATTGAAACAAAATTTAACATGTGTTCATAGCAGAGATGGAAGTTTCCCAAACACTTAACTTTTTTCTGTTTATACCGCGCTTTTTGTGCTAGGCTAAGAAGTTTCTGAACCGCCCTCGTAGTTGCTGGCCTATCACAGTACAACTTTTCTACAATTAGCCCCAAAGAAATAAGTCCAACGGTGTCAAATCGCATGACTTGGCGGCCTATTGACATCGCCACCATGTGAGATAACACGGCCATACAATTTGTCACACAAATGAGCCATAGTTTCGTCAACTGTTGTGTGGCAAGTGGCACCGTCCTGTTAAAATCACATATCGTCCACATCCATATCTTGCAATTCCAACCATAAATAGATCGTTATCATCTCACGATAATGAATACCATTCATAGTAACTGCCTGACCGTCCTCATTTTGGCAAAAATGCGGACCGATGATGCCGCCAGCTCATAAACCGTTCCAAACACTCACTCTTTGTGGGTGAATTGATTTTTCGACAATCACTCTTGGATTATCATTCACCCAAATACTGCAATTCTGCATATTGTCGAATCCGCTGAGGTGAAACTGTACCTCGTCACTGAAGATGATTTTCTTCGAAAATTTATCATCCAATGTTGCCATTTCTTGCCACCATTCTTACTATTGACGATGCTTGGAATGGTCAAGAGGCTTTAATTCTTGAGTCAATTGCACCTTGTAAGCGTGGAAATGCAAGTCTTTATGCATAATGTTCATCAAGGACGAGCGTGCTGTGCAATTGTTGGGCATGATGATGAGTTGAGGTGGACGGCTCTTCAGCCACACTATACCGAACAGCAGCAATATTTTCTGCAGAATGAGCTATACGAGCATGCACTGGTCTTTTCACATCGACAGACCCGGTTTGCTCAAATTTGTGTTTTTCGATTGTACGCACATTTGAACGATTAAATTAAGCGAAAAAATCACGAAGTGCACGATATACATTCTGATTTAAATGCTTATTTTCATAATAAACTTCAAACGAAATTTGTGAGGCCGCTATTAGTGCGAGACTCAGCCGAGAGTGGTTTCAAGACCTCAAGAATGGAAATAGTCGTCGAAAAGCAGCATGGAAGAGAAACGTTTTTCGAAGATGAAAAATTGTAGGCATTATTTGATCAACTCGTGTTAAACGCAACAGGAATACTTCGCATCATTATATGTATAATGAATCATAAATTTATAACCAGTTTTTTTTTACAATAAAGCCCCGAATTCAACGGTGAAAGCAAAGTTGTTCACCTAATAATTATAATTTTATACAACCCAGGCAAAAGCCAGAAAATCCGCTCTTCATAACTTTTTAATGAAATTAAATTTTATTACTCTTTCTTCTTCAGGTTGATTACGATGTTCGTTTGCGCAAACAATCCTTAAGCAGCCGTTATCTCAACGAGGACCATATGCGACAAAATGAAGAATATTTCCGTTCAATACAACAGAGCATAGATTTGGACTTTGAGCCGCCACCAAAAGAACGTTGCAATAAAATTATTAGACTGCGCGGTCCGTACTCGCCGTTAGAAACAAAAATATTCTCTGCCTCGAGAATTGGTCAATGGAAATGCGTAAAAATCGAAAAAGAGTCGGTCAATTCGGTTTTAATCGATACAGATCCACAGGATCTACACGAGCGTTTATTTGTGGCAGCTGATGTCACGGAAACGCAGTCCGGTGAAACAATTATTGCCCGCGGAACAACATTGATGCCAAATATTCATGGTTTTGGAGCACTAGTGACCATGATGTTTTGTCCAACAATGCAAATCAAACGCAATAAAGAGTGCACAAAATATGTTGGAATTTTGGCTGGCCTGGGTTATGATGAACATACTTACAAGCCATTATTTGGCGAACATGATATCGTTCTTAATCTGGATGTGGAAATTGAAAAAGAAGATTTTGAACTGGTAGGTTAAAGCGTCTTGAACCTTGAACTTTCAAAAGTGCAGTTAAATATGTTTGATTTTCTTTTCCCAAGATTAATCAAATGCGTTACTGTATGGACTCTATACTTTATACAGACCATGGTGAAGAACGTCCCAACTTCTTGCCAAATCAAATGGCTGATTTGCAAGCAAAAATTAAAGAAATCGTGATCAAGTAATGTTGACATATTTGTAATTTTAATATTTAAAATGTAACTTCAGCTGCACAAATTTTTTTTAGATTATTGAGTAAAAATCGTAAATACATTGAGACCCATTGTGATGAAAACGATAATAAGTGGCAATATCATGAACCCGACGAATTTCTTGAATCTGTTTGCATTTTGGGCGAACGCACCATATTTCCTATGTTATCAGCTTTACGCTTATACGATGAAAAATATGACCGTACGCAAGCTTTACTGAAACATTGTGCTGACTTGCATAAATTGAGGCATCTGTAAGTATTCAGATTAATAATAAAACCAAATGATTGAATTTGTTATTTATACATATTATGTTTTTAGGGATGGTACTATTCAGCCTGTTACATGTTTGTTGTGTAACCAGCCTTTAGAAAACGTAGTTCAAATACGTATACATTTGATCTCCCAGTTGCATCGCGATCGTGAGCAACAAATACACTTCAAACCTTCAAAAAAATAAAGGGTTTTGTTTGTTGGTTAAGTATAAAGAACATTTCTGTCTTTTACATGACAGTAGAGATTTGAATTCATTTTTGTTTATCTATTCGTTCCATGAAACGGATTTACTTTTTTTGACTTTTTGAATAAATGTATATGCTTAAAAATAAAATACAAAGTGTAATACAAATAAATAAGCTAGATAAGATGTAGTTATTACTTATCACCCTGTGTGAGAGAGGAGGGTTAGTTTACGAAGGAGGCGGCATATTGGGAAGAATAGTAAATCTTCCGGAGTATATTGATTACTGCCCAACAAGAGATTTTATGTAATTTTATTACGCAAGGTCTCGGAAGTGGTCGGCATAGATTATCAGTAGTGCGATTCACTATGCTTTTTAAGCCCCAATTATTTCGGTTAAAATTATTAACCACAAAATTAACATTTTTCCTATTCACAAGTACTTTAAACACCGTATGCTGGTGTTTAAAATCAGCTGTTTCAGGCAGCTGTTATATTTAACCACATAAATAGGTGCTAATTAACACCCGCATTTTTTGTAGGTTTAACTAAAAAAAAGTGTTGATTTATGTTGTTTACATATTTATTTCATTAAATTTATGTAATATTATTTTCCATCACAAAAATTTTTTCGATTTTATAATTAATCGACAAATACATTCCTTAAGAAGTTTTCTAAAGAAATTTTTAAAGAAAAAAAATTTTTAAAGAATAAAAAATTTTTAAAGAATAAAAAGCTTTTAATTATTATTTTATATAGAAAGAACCTCGAGCTCATATATTATTTTTAAGATTTTTATATATATGTATAGGGTGTTTTTTTAAGCCCGATAGAACTTGAAATTGTAAAAAATAACACAAAAAATTAAATTGTAATCAAAATTTTTTTTTATTCGAAAGATCAATACGTGACATTAACATTTGAAAATGGTTTCGGGCATATGGGCACCGCGGCTGTTCTTGACGAAGCGCATTCTGGACGTCCAATTTTGGGCCACTTTTTCGAGCACTGCTGGCCGTATGTCACGAACAACACGAACAATGCTGGCCTCCAAGGCGTCAATTGTTGCTGGTTTATCAGCATAAACCAGTGACTTCACGTAGCCCCACAGGAAATAATCGAGAGGTGTCAAATCGCACGACCTTGGAGGCCAATTGACAGGTCCATTTCTCGAAATCAACTTATCGCCAAATTTTGATTTCAGTAAGTCGATGGTTGCGTTCGCCGTATGGCACGTAGCGCCATCCTGTTGAAACCACATCTCCTCCGGATCAATGTCATCCATATTTTCAAACAAAAAATCATTGATCATGGTGCGGTAACGATCTCCATTGACCGTAACGCGAGCTCCGGCCTCATTTTTGAAGAAATAAGGTCCGATGATGCCACCAGTATGAAAACCGCACCAAACAGTGCATTTTTCTGGATGTAATGGAGTCTGTAGGGTCTCTTGTGGATTGGTCTCACTCCATATGCGGCAATTTTGCTTATTAACAAACCCGTTAAGCCAAAAATGCGCCTCATCGCTGAACACAATTTTGCGATAAAACAACGGGCGAATCGACGACTGATTTTCAAAGTAAATTTGGATAATTTCGTAGCGTTGTTCAAGCGTGAGTCTATTAATGATGATTTGTCAGAGTATACTGAAACAAATAAAAAAAATGTTTCATCAAAATTTAATTTTTTGTGTTACTTTTTACAATTTAAAGTTCTATCTAGCTTAAAAAAACACCCTATATGTATATAAAATGGTCAAAGTTACAAAAGATGAAGAAAACATATAAACAAAAAGAGACTCAGTACAATAGCTAATAAAAATGAAATGGACAGTTGCCACGTTATAACAATTTGAACGTGAAGAAAAATAAACCCCTCTACGGTGGCTAAATATAGTTAGTGAATAACAACAACAAAATGTGTGGCTAAAGTTAACACTTCTAATTGGGGTGAAAAGTTAGTGAATTGCACTACAGGATGACGTATTTGAGATCTTTACAGACGGATTAAAGTCGGACTCGGGAGTTGGTGGGAGTATCTTCATCCCCCTGTGCGAGAGGAGGATGGTTTTCGACTACAAATCAATTAAGCAACTATGAATAATCAAAAGAATATAAAATTTTTGGTTTGTACATTTGTACAACGGGTTATAGTTCAGGTTTTTTCTTTCTTAAGTTTTTTTCTTAAGAAGGATTTTTTACAATACAAATCTGCTGTGATCAATAATTTTGATTGAAGAAGACAAGAAAAATAATAATCAAATCTTTAGCTGGGGGACAACTAGTTGTTTCGTAGTCGCTACACTACTCATCAGCACCCATTGGGATTTGAACTCGGGTCATGACGTATCATGATCTTTAACCACTAAGCCACCGAGCATTTAATTATTTTCTATCTATATTCATCTCATATTGAATCACATATGCATTTTGTTAATTGCCCACATTGTACAGCGTTTTTGTATATTATTTTAGGAAGGAAAAAATTATATTTTGTACTAGCATTTACCCGCGACTTTGTCTGCGAAAAAAAGTAGTACGTTGCATAGTGAAGCTTAAAGTAATTAAAAAATGTTTATACTAAATCATGACCACATATGTATAGGTTTATTATAGTTTTTATTAAGGCATAACATAAGCCTTCAAATAATTGAAAACAATGCTACTTAGTTTAATACGTTTCGGTAATATAATATTATCAAGCAAAGCAGTAAACTTACCAGCTTTATTTCGTTAAATGAAATGGGAACTAATCATACGATCACCGTGGTATCAAGAAATTGATAAAAAATTTAATTCTAAAAATGCAATATTACAACGTAAGTTGAAAAATAGCGATATTATATTGTAGAAAAAAGTAGTTAAACTTACCACCCTTATTTCAATAAATGCAATGGAAAATAATTAACAAAACTGTCGTTTCTTGATAAAAAATTACGTTCTAAAAATGCAATTTTGTAGTTCAAATATGAAAATGGTAATGTAATATTATCCAGCAAAGCAATTAAACTTACCAGCTTTATTTCGTTAAATGAAATGGGAAGTAATCAACAAAATTATCGTAAGTTTCTTGATCAAAAATGGTGTTCTAAAAATGCATTATTAAAATGTAATTATGAAATTGGTAATGCAATATTATATAACAAAGTAAATTAGCTTACCAGCTTTATTTGGTTACATATATGCAATGGGAAATAATCTACAAAACCGTCTTAAGTTTGTTGTTGAAAATTTGCTTGTTTTTTTTATTAATTTAAAATTTTTGAAAGTTAAAACTTCGAAAAAGTTATTAATATAGTAAAATGTATAATATAGGGACATATAAATCTATTTTCTTATATGATGGAGTTACTCAAAAATTAATTTTTTAAATTTCGTTAGTTCGATGTCGATGAATAGGGAACTTATTCGAATATAAATTTTTCGAGCGGACATTTCGTCTGTCCGATGTCCAAACTGTTTATTTATTTTCAGTTCGTTGACAAACTCTTTCAAAAGAAGAAAGAATATTAAAGCTTATTTTACATGTGGCTGGATTGGGAAAAGCATTTATTTTTCGGAAGGACATTGTATTTATCCGACGTCCAAAAACTTTTCCATTTGTAGGCCTTTGGCATACCGTTTTAAAAGAAGCAGAAAGTTTTGAAAATCGATTCAAATATTGCGGAGTTACTAAAAAAAAAATTTTGAGATAGACATTTTGTTTGTCCGATGTCCAAAGACTTTTTTCCAGTCCGTTTTCGTTTCATAAATGCCGGAGTAAATAAAAAAATTATGTTTCGAACGGACATTTCATCTATCCGGTCTCCAAATTTTTTTTTAAATATTTAGCACGTTGGCAAACTCTTTAAAAAAAGACATCAGTTAGTAAATGGGGAGTTTTTTTACAAATAATTTTTTAAGCGGTCATTTTACACCCCTCTTCTCCCCTTTGTGGCTGAAATTTCAGAATAAAAACTATCCTATGTTGATTCTCAGACTTAAAAATATATGCAAACCGTATTTCATTTAAATTGTTTTAGAGGCTTTAGGCGTGAAAACCTAAAAATATGTTCATACTCCGTAACCACAAATTAATTTTTCGGACGGACATTTCGCGAGTCTATGTTATTTTTAGGTCGTTCACACAACCCCTTTTGAAAGAAGAAAGATTCTTGGAAATCAGTTGATAAATGGCAGAGTTACTCAAAAATTAATTTTTTGGACGGACATTTCGGCAGTCCGAAGTCCAAAATTTTTTTATTTGTAGGCCGTTCACACACCCCCTTTTTAAAGAAGAAAGAATATTGAAAATTGGTTCACAAATGGTGCTATTACTAAAAAATTTATTTTTCGTTCGTACAGTTCGGCTGTCTGATGTGCAAAAAATTTTTTATTGGCAGATTCTTTAGAAACTCTCTCAAAAGAAATGATTGGCTCATAAATTGCGAAAATGTAAAAAATTTTTTTTTTTTAGACGGTCATTTTGCCCCCTTTTGACCACCTTGTGGCTAAACTTTCAAAATAAAAACTATCCTATAACGACTCTCGGGCCTCAAGGTATCTGCATACCGAATTTCATCAAAATCGGTTCAGCGGTTTAGGCGTGAAAAGGTAACAGACAGACAGACAGAGTTACTTTCACATTTATAATATTAGTAAGGATAAGAAATGTCATAAACTCTGCAGATTGTGAGAAAGAAGTGGACTGTTTGATCACCATTTCTAAATGATTAATTTGTTCCTTTTTTCACACAAGATAATATTTATGTGCATATTTTATTCTGCATTCCAATGTGTTTCTTTTATTTATGCTCTACTGTAGAAAACAGCTGAATATTTTCACGGAAAAAGTAATTGTAAAATATTTGCTACAGAAATGAACGTCACAGAACGGCAACAGAAAGTGAAAACTAATGAGGCCTTAATACTGCCTTAACTCAAAAAGCTTGTTTCGAGAAAAACGCATTTCAAACTTTTAGGTTACATACAAGTCTACGTAATTTTTTTTTAGAAAATATCCTAAAGAAAACAGTTTAAAAGTAATTTTAATAAATTTTTAGCACAATACAAAAGGTAGTACTGTTTACATATCTGCACTAACAACTGGAAAAGCTCATTTTTTGAGATATGACTATGTTGCAATAAAGGAGCGATATGTATATGTAGTATATGTAATGGTACGTTAGATGTTTTGACAGCTATAACAAATCTCAATAGATATCTGTCTCACAAAATCCAAGGAAAACCTTAAGTGTTGTATGATAGCCTGATATGCCCTTGAGCTATATGAGCTTACCATAAATCTCAAAACCAAAATTCTTATGATATGCATTTGCCAACACAGCTACATATTTGACGTTTTCAAACCGAAAACGCTAATTTCAAGCGATTTGCGTTTGTCAGAACCTGCCTATAAAATAAGTTAATAAAACGATTTGCAATGAAATTTGAATATGCAAAACTTACACAGAATGCAAAAACGACTTTTAAATGATTTTCACATGGAAAAATAATTCTTAAGCAAGCTTTAATAATCCTATTTCTTTTGCCAGTAAACTAATAGATAAGACTTCAGATTCGATTACATATTATTTTATATTCGTTGTTAACAATAAACGGTCGACAGTTCTATAGTAAATAATAATTAGTTTGAAGATTTTATTAAAATAGTTATAATATTTAATTGTCTTTAGTTTTTACATACATACAAACATAAAGTAAAATTATGCTTATTTATTCGCATAAAGTATAATTGTTCATACTATTTAAAGGCTTGCTACACAAACCGCACATTTTATTTTTATACACCGAGTAGATTTCGAAATTTAATATGTTCAACATATCAAATTGTATGGTTGAATGCATTAGATTGTTTTCCACAATCAATATATTTTGTTCGTTTACTTCGATTCTGAAAAGAAGAGGCAAGAAAAATAAAAATTTATTAAGGTTTTAAATTGTGTTAAGAATAATTATTACTGTGATTCGAATAATTTTAAAATTATGGTTTTCGAGTTAATCGAATAAATTAATGTTAATCGAAAAATATTATTACTGTTACGACTTTGTATCTCCTCTAACCACTGTGCGAGGTCGTTGTTCTGCGTGTTATAAATGTGCGCACACATATGAAAATGCTAAGAACTAATAAAAACACGATGCAAAATTCCAATTAAATAAATAATCAATAATTTTATTGTTGCGTTTTTTTCGCTAGCATGTATGTACAGGTTGTCCAGCAGTTATACTACTTGCAGCAATTCCATTGTAATCCTGGCTGTATGCGATATGGCACCGTCTTGTTGATACCCCACATGTTCACCAAGCCCAAAGCTTGCAGTTGTGGCGTTAACAAGTTTTCAATCATATCACCATATCGCTCCCCATTCACAGTTACCGTTACGCCTTTCTCACTTTCAAAGGAGGAAGGCTGAAAGATCCCTAAAATAACACTCCAGACTGCTACTTTTTATGGATACAAAGATGACTGATGAATAATATGAGGGTTTGCATTGCTCAGAACCGGCTGTTCTGTTTATTAACATATCCATTCAAATGAAAATGTGCATCGTCATTCATTATGATTTTTCAGGAGAATCGCTTATTGATTTTGATAAAATGTTTTAACGATAAAAACATGTTAGTTTGTCGAATATTTTTCCACAATAAATTTGCCACGTGTCTACTTCACGACTGCCAAATATGAACTGTCAAGACTAATATTTACCAAAATGGCGGCAAAACAAAGTAGTATACCTTTCCGGCGGAAGTGTTTTTTTGCTCTAAAAACACAAAATTTTTTTAATCTAAAAAAGTTTTTTTTTTAGAAAATAAAAGATTTTTTGAAAAAAATATGACAACACTGGTCATAAGTTGGAAGTGTTTTTTTTGTCTAAAAACGCCAAAATGTTTTTTTGGTCTCAAAAAGTTTTTTTTTCAGAACATAGAAGATTTTTTGAAAAAAATATGACAACACTGGTCATAAGTCAGAAAAGAAAGCAAGTCTAGTCACTGGTCGCAGTGCAAATGGCCGATGAGGGCTTTCTTTCGCATTAATTTTCTTTCGAAGTTGGTAAACTGGCCGTTACATTTCAGTAAAAAAAAGTAATAAACTTCAAAATCATGTTTTTTGTTTACAATAATGTTGTGAAAATCGTCAATTATTCAAAAGATATGGCAACATCGAAGAGAGAAAGGGAGTCAAAAATTGAGAGAATGAGAAAGTCCGCAATGAAAATAAAATAAATTTTAATTTTATGCCGCTCCGCACTGCGGCTTTTTACTTCAAATTCGTATGAAAAATCGCACCGCAATAAATTATCGTTGCATTGTGTTCAGACTCTTTATCATAAACCACTGTCAGTCTCACGGTTATAAGTTTAAATTTAAAAGTTACATCATAATCAATAGAGTTTATTATTTTTTACTTAACTAGCTACTAATATTTATAGAAAACAATTTCACAACTTTAATTACACTCAACACCACTGTGTATTAACTCACTACAATTGCTAACTATTCTGACTTATGACTGTATGGCACAAAGTTTAAAATTAATTATAAGTTT
Organism: Thecocarcelia acutangulata; assembly: GCA_914767995.1. Lineage (NCBI taxonomy): Eukaryota > Metazoa > Arthropoda > Insecta > Diptera > Tachinidae > Thecocarcelia > Thecocarcelia acutangulata. Next base: position 27,165,681 of record OU612094.1, on the reverse strand, counting down.
AATTTTAAAAGTTACATCATAATCAATCGAGTTTATTATTATTTATTTAACTAGCTGCTAATATTTATAGAAAACAAAAAATTCATACTTGTTTTGTGTTTCATTGGTACCTAAAGATTGACGCAACAGCAGCATATGCGAGTGTCAATGTACTGTTGCGTTTTTGCATATAAAAAAGTTTTAACGCAATCTTCAATTGCAAATGAAATAATGACACTAACACTTGTTCGTTATACTGTACATAGATATTTCACAGCTTTATTTAAACTTAACACCACTGTGTAACATACTACACTTGCCTACTATTCTGACTTATGACTGTTTTGCACAAAGTTTAAAATTAATTCTGCCGAAGATTCGCCTGCTATTTATACTACTTTATTACCTTCTACAATCATTATGAACTTTCTAGTTATTGACAATTCCTGAATCAAATTTACAAATAAAATTCTTACGTATATACACACTCACACACATGCTTGCGAAACAATAAGAACGCAGTAGCAACGAGAATAAAATAATTTGTGTTTGATTTACTTGGAATTTTGGCCTCTTTAGATCATGTATATTTGTTTGTGTATTATTATGTTTTTTAGTTTTACGTTGTTTATATGGATGTGCGTGTAAATTTATAACAAGTAGATAAACGGCTGCATAATGGCTTAGAAATGATATAAATTTATAATAATATGAACCCAAAGTTTTTGTTCCTTACCTAAAATCAAAATTATTACCCTCTTCCGGGTATTTATATGGTTGTTTTCGTACATCAATTACTTTTTCGCCCTTATTTAATATTATATTAACGGGTTCCTTGTCATCGGTACTATTTGAAGATTTAAAAGTAAAGAAATTTTCGCCGATATACACTCGCAAACCATAATTCGAACTTAAGGTGTTTTCCTCGGAGGGCATCAGGAAAACGGCCATTTCGCGCAAGTGACTGCAATCGGCTGCCAAAAGAGTTAAACAATTTTTAGCGGTGGTAATTTTATGATAGCCAGATAAATCAATTAAGTAATCATCGAAACTATTAACCATGCCATTAATAACTGAGCAGGAACCTATAAAAGTAAAACAAATATGTATGTAAGTATATCAAAAAGCATATCAGCCCAATTACAAATGAAAATTCCCTGAGAGTTTTTTCACTTTTCCCTTTCCTCCAATTGTGAACAAAGGTTAAGTATGATGTTTTTATTATTTTTTTTCCTTTTCTCCATTCACTGAAAACACGAATCCCGACAAAATTAACAAAAATTGTGCTTTTTTCTTGATTTGAAAAAGTGTTTTGATTTGAAAAAAGTGTTTTAGGTGAGAAATAAATTTCATGAGAATATTCATAATAGGGCTGCATATAAAATACTTTATTGACTATTTCGCGATCTCGAACGTTAACATTCACATACATTTGAAGCCTCAAAGATATATATAGATATGTGAATCAAAAATCAGATTTCTTTATGATGAGTTGGTATATTCTTTACCTCTCTTTCTTATACATATTATTTTACGCTTTAGGATAAGAGAGCAGCGCAAATAGCAGTATTCGTTGTTCAAAATGTTTGTGCAGCTTGACGTTCGAAATCGCGAAATAGGCTATAGAAACTCACGTTTAACGCCTGAATCATAAGAAATTTCATGTGAAGCATCATATTTTGAGTCCAGCTTCTGTATAAACGGTATATGATAAATGCGACGCTTAACACCATTCACTTCCACTGTCAGCCAGAAATAATCATTTGGCGCATTTATGGACACATGGATTTCTTTGTTGATATTTAAACGTTCTACTTTTTCGGTAGAGAACGATGAAACAAAGTGATCCAAACGTGCTGACCAAAATTCATACCATTCGGGCATCTGAAATTGTATTAAAAAAAATATAAAGAAAATTTAAGCAAAAAGTTTATGTGTATGAATGTATATGATGTATACGAGGGTGGTTCGGAAACTTCTTAGCGTAGCACAAAAAGCGCGGTATAAACAGCAAAAAGTTAAGTGTTTTGGAAACTTCCATCTCTGCTATGAACACATGTTAAATTTTGTTTCGATCTGGTAACTCCTTCATATAGAAACAAGTGTTCACAAAAGACGCATCCGCGCCGTTTTTTACAATGGAAAAATTAGAAATGCGTGGTGTCATTAAAAATTTACATAAAAAAGGTTTATCGGCACAAGAAGTTCATATTGATATGGTGAATGTGTTAGATGAAAGTGCTCCTCCATATGCAACAGTAAAAAATTGGGTTGCTGAATTTAAACGTGGTCGTACAAGCATTGAAGGTGAACCACGTAGTGGACGTCCAAAAACAGCAACAACAACAGAAATTGTAGAGAAAGTGCATGATATGGTATTAAATGATCGACGAATAAAAGTGCGTGAAATAGCTAATATCAGGGCCATCTCAAATGATCGAGTCCATTTGATTTTGCATGAAGAACTACAGTCGACCAAAAACGCATAAGAATGAATATTTCTCAAGCTTGTTTGGATCGTTTTAAGCGAAATAAAATGGATTTTAAGCGTCGTTTCATAACTGTTGATGAGACATGCATCCATTACTATACTCCAGAGACAAAAGAACATTCCAAACAATGGACTGAACCTGGAGGAAATGCCCCAAGGAAGGCAAAAACAATTTAATCGGCTGGTAAGGTTATGGCAACGGTTTTTTGGGACTTCAAAGGTATTTTATTGATTGACTATCTGCAAAAGGGTAAAACAATGAGTTCAGAGTACTATTGCAAACTTTGGGATCAATTAAATGTACAAATTCGAGAAAAACGTCCAGGCTTACAACACAAAAAAAAATAATTTTTCATCAAGATAACGCACCAGCGCACAAGAGTGTTTTGACAATGGCTAAAATCAACGAATTAAAGTACGAGTTGCTTGAGGTTAAATCTTCCGTTTAATGACTTCTGTAGAAGTTGCAGAGACGAGGAGGAAGTAGAGAGCGTTGAGTAGTTCCTCTGTCAGTGTCCAGCTCTTTCTTATATAAGGGCATTGGACCGATGCTTCATGATTTGACGGAGGTATGTAAGTGGATTGGACTTTATCCGATCCTCGGGTTGGTTCTAAACCAGTGATATGTAAATCTACTGAGATACGTATCACATCCAGGCAACACAACGGCACCAGACTGTACCCAAGTGGGCTGGCTTTACAATAGCTGGCAGGCAGCCTGTCAAATCTAACCTAACCTTAGATCAAGTACGTTGTTCGTTTGTGTATTATGTTTTTAGCTTTCTGTTGTATGCGAGGTGTGTGTGTACACATTTAGATCAAGCAGAGTAACACCAGCACAGTGGGTTAGAAGTGATACAAATTCGTAACAATACGTATGATGACTTTGAAATATTCGTGACTTTTTCAATTTCCCGCGTAGTAATTTTAAATGCAGCACTGCTGCCATCAGCTATCGTCCTTAAGTCCTAAACTGTAAAATTTTGAGCAAGCTGCGTCATTTAATTTTTGTTTGATAGCAATTAAGAGAAGACGACTTCCTGAATTTTAACAAAAACTGAAAAAATGAATTCCGTGTGTTAATTAAACATAATTTTTTGCGTAAAAAACCATCACTGAAACTAAGGAAAGACCATATAAATACTATACAAACTCATCACCAATAATTTCAATGTTTAAAAAGCGATTCATTGAGTTCCGTTGTCGTCATCTCGCTAAAAATCGTGACCAAAATTGAGCGATCGGAGAATATATGAGGTGGTTGAAACTGTGAACATCTTAAGTAAACGTTTACATCACGTTTTACATATACGATTGCTTACGCTCGACTATAAGCACATACGTGTGACCATATCCAAAAAGTGTTTGGCGATGTTCAACCGCAATACAGACGAGTTTTGACGTCGCTGTATAACAGTAGACGAGCTCCAGAGACCATGGAACAAAATAAACTGTAAGTTTCACTGGGTGAACATGCACCAAAGAAGTTCACAGTTTTTGGGTTATACGCGATATCATTCACATAAATTATCTAGAAAAGAGTAGAGCGATCAGTGAAAACTTTTATTATTCAGATAAACGTTCACATTTGGCAAAAAAATGCATGAGAGCACACGTGGTGTAGTCACTATGGCAATAATCTATAAGTTGGCTTACGTATTGCTACCCCATCCATCATGATCTCTAGATTTATCCTTCTGCAGCTATTTTGTTTGCATAAACCTATAGAAATGGTTGGGTGATAATATGTTTGCGTTAAATGAAGAGATCTTTACCGAAACAAACGTCCCATCTTTGCGAAAATCCATTAATTACAAGGAATAAAAGAAATTGGAAATACACTATTCCACCAATATGCTTGCTGTATTCAACTTTCCGTCCCTTTCCACCATTTTACAGAGTCAAAATCTGATCTCTTTCGCAATATAGAGCACATTTTACAAAATTGGAAATAATCCTGATCGCTTGAATGTGATGGCGACTATCTCAATTTTCGGATTCAAAGTGAAATTGCTGGCAAATTGTTGATGTAAACATCGCTGGCTCGCTTTATTTCCAATATGATATCATCAACTATGTAACCGAGTATTTAAAGTCGCTAGAATTACCCAGATTGCTACTTCACAATCTTCAACTGAAAGTCGGATCGGTAATCTTAATGTTACGAAGTATAAAGTAAACACGGCTTTGTAATAGAATTTGGCTACCGGAGAAAAAACTTTGAAGAACGCTATCATAAAGAATACTTAAAGGAAAGTATAAAAAGGAAGACAATGAGTCCTAATGGCTTCGAGAGACACACTATTCCATTTTAAGGATTTACAGTTGTATGATAATTTGCAAAACTGAAGTCCTTTCATTGTATGTTTGCGACGTTAATATTAAAAAAAAAAATAAAATTTGAGGGACATACAACGTTTGCCGGGCCAGCTAGTATTTTATATATTTTTATATACATACATAAATATGCACATAAGTACATATTTTACATTCTTTTAGGATTTCCTCTATCTGATTCTCAAAACTTAGGGTTTAATAATACTTACATTATCGAAATCGAAGTCCATATCATATTTAGTAATCGATGTAAAGTTTTCAAAGTTACTTCTCTTGCAGTATTTTGAGGTGGGAATGGGTGAGAATTTCAAAACTTCTTTCGGACAGAAACCAGTATCTGTCAAAGGATTATCCGATAACAAGAATTCGCGGGCATGGTCTGAAGGCTGTTGAAAAATAAATAATATCAAACAGTTATAAATAATATGCACTTAAACTTTTCTAAACTTCTTTCTTAGATTTAGCAAAAGAAGTTTTGAAAAATCAGTTGCAAATTCCATTATGAAAGTCTTATTGCTGAACGGATTAAATATTTAGAGAGCGTGGTGAGGTATTTTACCTCTTGAGTATAATACTTCACCTCGTTCTCTAACAGTTTAATAAGCTCAGCAATAAGACTTGCATAGTGGAAATTGCAAGTTAGAGCGCTTTCACATTCGGCAACTTAGTTGCGCAATTCTCTTTTTTTTTGTTTTTTATCTTGGACCAGTACTCAGGGGATGACCCCTACATATGCAGTGCATTGTACCAGAACTAGGAAAATAGGTTGTGAGGAGGGGGAAAGAGGGAGTAGTGTTTGTGAGCATTTGACTTGAAACTTCCAACGTTATAACAGACAGCAAACACGTCTGCAGCAACTTGTTCCACAGACGAAGCGTACGGCCAAAAAACGAATTCTCTCTGTAATGCGTAGTACGATTCCTCGGGTAATCAACCACAAATAAATAGATGAGCTCTGGACGATGACCGCGTGCTACGTAAAAATGTGCGCGTTTCGGGAACAAGATCCCTAATCTCGTCAGAGCAAAATCCATTCTCTTGCCAAGGGTTGTGGTTTTAGATGTGAGAGGTAAGAGCAGCTTGAAGGGGGAAGAATTGCTGATATTTGAGATACAGACTTGCTTATACTCATCAATTCGTTTTGTCCGCACATTCTTGCCTTTTATGGTTTTGATATTTTCTTTTATTTATTTTTCTGGCGGCCATTCAAAATCTTAAGAAAATTCAAGCAAAATAAAATGAAAATTGCGCAACTAAATTGCTGTATGTAAAACAAAGTTTAAAATAAAATAAATTGCCAAATATGAAAGCGCTCCTACATAAATTTGTCGTTATTGCTATATGTATCTCTTCAAATTAATAATTTCACATGCTTACAAGATACTTTAAAAGCATTTGAATAAACTTAACTTTGGCAAACTTTATCAAAGACGTACAAGCAGTTAAGTTTAGAAAAGATGTGCTATTAGGAAATTTTTTAGTTCTTACCCCGGCTCTACTTATGAAATTAATTGTGGAACCATTTGCTGGACATTCTCCGACTTCACTAGCATTCCCAAATACTACTTTACCCACTAAAGTATGTGGACGTTTGGTAAATACCAACGGAGCGAAAGTTACATTTACACAAGCCTGGAAAAAGAAGAAAATAATCACATATTAATAAAAAAATATATACATATATAATAGCAGTGATGCCCGAAACTTCTGTCAAAAAATCTTTATTTGTCAAAAAATAAATCTTAATTTTAGGAAAAAAAATCTTAAAATATTTTGCTTCTGACGTTTTTAGGTACAGATACAAAGTTACAAAGATATAATTATTCCAACAATATAAGATAAAAAAATTTAATCAAAAATTCAATTAAATTTCTTTACAAAATTAGTAATATGTGTATATGTGTGGCATTGTACATATATAATATATACATATGTACATATTGAGCTTGAGAGTAAAAGTTATTCTAATAGTTTGAAAATAGCTTTTACAAAATTTTTAAAATACTGATTCTCGAAAATTTCCTTTTTGAGAAAAAAAATCTTCACATCTTATTTTGCTTGAAAAGCTTTAAAATTAAAGTAAAATTCATTCTGGCAACGCTGGCCAGAATGAAGAGAGAGAGAGAGAGAGAGAGAGACAGACAGATAGAGGACGAAGCAGCGACTCTAGCTTACAATTTCATTATTTGATTTGACAACATTTTCAATCTACTAACTCGCCAATTTTGTTAATGATAAAGTAACGGGTGTTCTTCAAAGAGGTATAGAACTTGAAATGGAATAAAATAAAGATGAGTTTTTTTAAATTTACATAAATTAAACTTTATAATTGAAATATGATTTCAAGTATATGACCGCCACGGCTGGCTGGACGTAGACTAATCTGGAGACCCAATTTTCAATGACTTTTTCCAAAAATTGTGTCCGTATATCAGCAATAAAGCAGCGATAGTTGGTCCTCCAAGGGGTCAAGCGCTTGGGATATATCGACGTAGATTTGACATATCTCCGTAGAAAACAGTATAGCGACTTCAAATCGCATGATTTTAAAAATCAATACACGGGTCCGCTTCAAAAAATCACGAGCTGTGGGAAATGTTGTACCGTCTTGTTGAAACGACAGGTCTATTTTTGGGGCTACTTAAAGTCATGGGTTTGTGCCAACCCCAGACAATCAAAAATTCACGAGCTGTGGGAAATGTTGCACCGTCTTGTTGAAACGACAGCTCTATGTTTGGGGCTACTTAAAGTCACGGGTTTGTGCCAACCCCAGACTATCGCCGCCCTTAAGAAGAATATTCACCAGGAATACGAACATTTATCACCAGAAATATTTCGTAAAATTTATGGAACGCGTGTCACTTGGGTGATATATTGTCCCATTAATAGAAAAAATTGTCAAAATATTTCAATATTGTCAAAATATTTCCAATATTTAAAATAATTTTTTTTTGTATTTAGTAAAAAAATTATTCAAGAACTGAATTCAACGATTTAGAACATTTTTGTATATTATCAATATTTGAATATTGAATTTGGCCATAGCCCTGTCTTACCGATTATAAATAAATATTTAAATTGAATTGAATATTTTTTCTAATTATTTTTCAAACATATGTATGTAGGAGTACATATGTATGAATTCAAATGATTAAATAAAATTATATATTTGCTGCTTATTATTGTGCTACTGAGGATATAACACGTACAACTTGATTGTCTTAAGAATCCTAATAAATGTGAACATAAGAAAATAATTAAATTGGCTACGAGTATTACACATAAGTATATACACGCATTCACACATATTCACACCCAATGAACATAAAGTCAAATGTTTGAACAAGATAATTCTCATTCAATTTTATAATTGAATTTTATATTTGAGGAAAAGAGTGCTTAACAGATATGATGACTTTGATCATAATCAAGTATAATCAGGTAGGTCAATTTTAGTTTTAAAATGAAAAAAATTCACATCTTTTTACAATCGTTTTGGAAATATATATAAATTCTCAAATAATCTCTTTTCATCAGCTTTTGAAAAATATTTTTGGTTACTGCTTTGATTGTAATTTTACTTTAATTAAAATTGTAGTTTTTATTAAAAATGGTCTATAAAAGAATTTTAAAAGCGATATTTTGGTATCACTCTTTCTGAAAACGGTGCTTTTCAAAACGATCGGTTTCGATCACATACTTTAATTTGAGCTTTATATAGAGTGGCTCAGGATCGCAGAAAACAAATAATTGTATTAGCAACACATGTGTGTACAACTTTGCTTCCTCCGTTTTGCATTAGATGCCTGTAGCGGTAAGTGGTAGTCGAAGTAAATAGATCGTAGATGTTATGCAATAAGTTTATAGGGCATATTCCCAAAATCTAGTAGATTTGAATGAAAATCTTTAACAAAATCTTAAGCGTTTACACTTCCGTTTTTGGAACTATTTGTCAGTTCCTGAAAATATCGATAATGATATTTTGATAGACTAGCAAGCATAATTTCGATAAATAAAATAATTTGTTTTGTAAAAAGAAAAACTAGAATTTCAATTTAAAAGAAATTAAAATTAAAACGATTTCATTAACGGGAAAATATGCAGAATATGGCATCTATTGTAAGACGGTTAAGGGGGTGCTTCTAATCCTTTAGATAGACCCCCTGCGATGTATATAACTAATAAAGGCACGTTTACATGGTAATACAAGATATTTAGATTTTGTGGGAGCAAAATATTACGAAGTTCTTTCCGTACTTAAAAAAAATGAACAAATATATGTTGTAAATATTTTTTACGTATTACAGCCAGTTTACCAATTTCGAAAGAAAATGAATGCGAAAGAAAGCCAGTCACTCACATTCGAATCAATTTGGGTTTGTCTATCTCACTACTATTCGTTCGCATATTCTTATGTATTTTGATTGAGTTTTGACACATCGTTCGCATAGAAAAAAGTTAGACGAACCCAAATCAATTTTCTTTCGCTTAGATTGCGAACGCAAGCAGGCTGTCGAAATTGGTAAACTGGCTATTAAGTGCTGTCCACACCTGACATGAGAACACTAACAGGAACAGCAAAATACTGTTACTGTCAGGTGTAGACTGCAAATGTTGCTGTTTTCTTGCCGTCTTGACACGGCTGTTAAGACGTCTGTTTTAAAAGCTCTGTCTTAACAGAAAATAACATTTCAATATGAGAAAAGTAAAAATAGTTTTAAATTGAAAGAAATTATAAACAAAGTTAAAATTTTTATTTTAGATTGCAAATTTTTCAATAAAAATAAATTTTTTTTCAACAAACTATAGAAAAAGGCATAAAAAGTGATGATGTGCTTTTGTTGACGGTGTTAAAATAATGAGAAATCAAGACATACGTATACTCCACCATGTAACAATCGGGCCGTCAAAGGTTTGTTTTAACAGTATGTCTTAACAGCTTTTCATGTCTAATGTAGACGGACAGTTATTATGAAAATTTAATATATTTACTGATGGTTACAATTCTACAACATTTACAAAAACAACATGCAATATTCTTGCACTGCAATTGTTTGAGGTTGTAAATGTTGTACCACCTTCAGTAAATACTTGCAAGTGCTGCCAATGCAAATTTTAAAAATACACCTCTGATGTGATGAGAATACAGACTTTTCTAAAATGATTTAGAAAATGAAGATTTACCGACAGTTTGTCAATTTTTGCATTTGGATAAATACATTTTGTTTTTACACAGCAAGATTTCATTTATTCTACACATATATTTGACAGATGTAAATACTTATATTACCTTAAATGACATTTATTTAGTTTGGGTTACTACGTATATCTGTGTATGTTTTTTAAACTTTAGGACTTATTATTTACGTCTTCTTAAAGAATGACATCGTCCAGATGCAGATTTTTGTATGCAGATTTCTTTTTCGCACGCACCAAAACTATTTAATATTTCAGAAATATGGGCCGAAACCAGATCCGCAGTCGCTTTACATTCTCTAAATGCTCGAACTTCTCGAGCAATGTAAGGATTAGCTTCCATTTTTTCTGCAAGGGTATTAAACTACCTAGCAGTAATTTTAATCATTTTCAGATGTGCTTATAAGAAATAATTGTTTAATGTAATTGATTTTAATAAAATACTCAATTTAATTTACTAATTTTTTTATATTTTTCTGTCTATTTCGCTTTCAAAAACCATACAGCAACTAAAAATCTGTGGTTGCCAAAATTACTTTAAAATAACATTTGGGTTGCCAGATTCAGTCGCCAGTTGCTATCTGTAATAACTTTTTAGCAACTGGCAACGCAATTAAAGTTACTTGAATGCAAATTGGTAATAAAGATTTTCAATTTTCATAAAAGTATTTCACTCCTTTATTGCAACATAGTCATAACTAAAAAAAAAACTTGTTTCGATAAAAACGCATTTCAAATTTTTAGTTTCCATACAAGTTCTTATGCAAGCCGCAGACTATGTGACTAGTTGTGCAACATGATGTTGTTGCTTATTCGATTGTAAAGTATGTGGGGTCGTCGTATGAAGTTGTGTCGCGGTTGTACGAAAGATTAAAAAGTTTTGATTTTTTGGGTGCTTGTACAACTTTATTTTGATATTTTATATATACAATTGTTGCATTTGCGGTCATCTTTACTCAACAAAGTTTTTTAAGAAACGAAGTTGTGAATTAATGTTGCACAGTGCGCAAAACACACAACTCGGCAAGCCAACGTGTTGTAGCGACGGTCGCATAGAATTTTTATTTTTAGAAAATATCTCCTAAAGAAAATAGCCTAAAAGTATTTTAAATTTATTTTTGGCACAATATAAAAGGTAGTACTGTCAACAATTCTGCGTTGTTAGCACGAAGGCTAATTTTTTTAAGAAATAACTATGTTGCAATAAAGTTCGATTTGATCTGACTTGAGAGCAAACCTTTATGTTTGTTGGGTTGCTATACCAACATAATTTTAAACAGAAAACTGAAAAAAAATTAAGAATATACTATAAATTGACAAGTGCATTTGTTTTAAGAAGTAATTTAAGAACTGAGTCCACCCTGTCTGGCAAAAGAAATGAGAAAAAATTAGGGCAAGAAAGGAAACGGAAATAAGAGGCAAAACAACAACATCAGTTACAAATAAACAAGAAGGCTGATTTCGCCATAACTGATACTACAGGCAACTTTCTAAACGCCAACTAACAAAGCAATTTACACATAATCACCATGGAAGTATTAAGGACATACACAATTACTTTTTTGTGCTGTGGAAGACAAAAAAAAAAAAAGCAACATGTACATATGTACATAAATAAATATACACAAGTTAAAGTGACTGTGTGTTCATATTTTCAGAGAAAAATATGAATGAAATATAATGTGAATGAATAAACATATGTACGCCCTTACTTAAATACACTGCCTGCCACTTGAATAAGGAATCACATATTTTTAACTTTAATTAAGGGCGTTTTTTTTTTTTCTAACAAAAATGTTACAATAATTCTACCCTCTGCCCGTTTTTATGTTCTTTTCTAAAAAGTAGGCAGTGTGTTCTCTTTTAAATATGCTCCAATTAAAAAAGGCAATATATGAAGCATATTTTACCTTCAACTTCAAGTATGGGGTGAGATATTGACATTTTTATTACTCTGTATGCCGACTTATATATTTATGTTTTATGTAAAAGTATTCCATCTTTTATAATTTCGATCAAAAACAAATATAAAAATGGGAATAAGGCTGTAAAATTATTAACATGTATGTGCTTTAAATTGGTAATGTCAACGTTTTTTGTTTACACAGCAAATTTTGGTATAAAAGCACAATATTTTGTGCTCTTTTGTAAACGTCACGTTAAAAATCAGGTTAGTACTTAAAAATGTTGCTTAGTCACATGTAACATTTTATTTTTAAGAAAAGAAAACGCCCTAAATTTTAATTTATTTAATTTGATCTTATTTATGTAATTGATTCTTATTTTTGTAGCTAACGATCTTTATTAGTTTTGTACAGAAAGTTCAAGAGTTTTTTTTGTTTTTATAAATACTGTTGAGCTTTTTATACACAACTACCTGACTAATATCAGGTGTCCACAGGAAAGGTATACTACTTTGTTTTACCTTCATTTTGGTAAACATTAGTCTTGATAGTTCATATTTGGCAGTCGTGAAGTGGACACGTGGCAAATTTATTAAGAAACATATTCCTGCTGGAATTCAATTCGACGCCGTGCTCAGGAGCTTGGTCTTCAAAGAACAACTTTGGCTACAATTTTGCACAAGGATTTGCATTTGTTTCTATTTAAGATTCAGTTGATGTAGAAGCTTCTTCCACAAGATCATTTACGCCGTGGTACATATGCTAATAGTATGTTACAGCTCGCCAATGACCACCCCGATTTTTATGAAAAAATTCTAATGAGTAACGGGAAATATTTTCGTTTGAATGGATATGTGAATAAACAGAATAATCGGTTCTGGGCAATGAAAAACCCTCAAATTATTCATCATTCACCTTTGCATCCATTAAAAGGGGCAGTCTGGTATGCAATTTGATCAGGAGGAATCATTAGACCTTACTTCTATGAAAACGAAAACAGCGTAACGGTAAGTGTGCATGGGGAGCGTTATCATGATATGAGTTAAAACTTTTTAAGGCCACAACGGTATTCTTCAACAACACTGTGTCACATCGCATGCAGCCAGGATTACAATGGGATTATTGCTAGTAGTATAACCTCCCGGTGAACAAACTCTGTTAACAGAGTTCTTTATTCAAGTGACATACGAAAAAGTACCACAGAAGTACATCGCACCCTAAATACAAAAGGGTCACAACTCAAAATCTTCCAAAACTGACTTCTTTGCATAAAAGCCAGTTTTTTATGATTTCGCAATTTTAATATAAAATTGAAAAAAGTATAGCAGAACCTTCTTCAATATTGAATTTTTTCATAATGGAGCAATATTTTTTTTTACACATTACAATCAATTTTACAAAAAACAGTTTTTTGTCTCTCCTGAAAATTTTAGTATTTTAAGTAATACAACAGGGTCAGTATTTAGGGAGCGATGTGTCTGTTTATTTCTTCAGGAATGCTTTACTTCAAAATTTGGTTGTGAAAATTATTTTTCTTTTGAACTTTAGGAGATATACTTAATTAAAGTTTAAAACATATGATTCGTTATTCAAGTGGCAGGTAGTGTATGTACATATGTATGTTTGTGTGGATAAAAGAAAAACTGAAGGACATAACATCACCCCCACTTCCAACCAACAACAATGCCAGAACCACCAATCACGCCATCAATACAAACAAGCCTTAAATGCACTGGTAGTGATAATAAGTGTAAGGGGTATTCCATATTTAGCAAGTTTTTAGTTTCCTAATTTCTTTCTACAAAAATGAGTTTTAAGGAAGTATGTACCGTTAAAAGAAGACATAATAAAAAAAAGAGCTTCAAAAACAGTAATTAAGAAGGGGTACTTAAAACATTTTTCATGTTCAAACAATTGAGTTTTATTCAGTATATTAGCTTCTAACATTGATACCAATCAAAAAATTATAAACTGCTTACTTTCTATGTTTCCCAGCTGTCTACATGTCGACATTTCATAGGAGCTACTCTAATCATCAGTAGGGTCGCTCCTATGAAATGTCGACCTACAGATAGCTGAGAAACATAGCCAGCAAGCTGTTTATAATTTTTTGATTGGTATCAATGTTAGAAGCTAAATTTTTTTGTAATTCAATTACAGCATATAATAATAAAAATGTAAAATTTTGAATATTTGTTTCTGCACGTAATTTTTACCCTATTTCTTGTGTGCCGCCATATCGACGAAATTTTTGAAATTGTGAAATAAAGTGGCAACTTTTTATGTCTTATTTCCAAGTAAGTTTTTAATCAGTAATTGTTTTCGCAAATAAAAATTTTATTTATTGCTTATGCGGCAATTTTTGCTACTTACAATATTTTTATTCGCATATATCCGGCACATATAAAGGAAGTATATATTATGGTGTAATTATTAGGTGGCAGCCTTAGGAGTTATACAACAATACAACAACAACAAAATATTCAGTTTGTGTAAAAATCCCGGAGTCCGTCAAAAACATGTTTACAAAACAGAAGAAAATGAAGAAAGAGAAGTGTATACAAAGAAAATGAAAAATGTTTTTATATTTTTGGAAACATTTTTAACTTTTTCAAATTGTTTAAAATCTTATTATTTCTTTTCACTTCACTTTTTGATGCCTTCAAAAAGTTATCAGCTGCGCTAGTGATGCCACCAAGTTAATTGCGCCATGGTGTATATCTTTAAACCTCCTATACAAGGTGTCCCAGAACACAACGTCAAGACGACAAGATTGATTGTAGCCATCATGAGAAAATTCAGAAAATAAATTTAAACAAATATAATTTAAAAACTAAAAAACACGCTTCGATATCAAACTCATTATCTATATAACTATTTGATACGATTAAAATTTTTTTAATTTCCCCGGATCCAATATGGTAACTTCAATTTTCGCACTAATTCGAATGCCCGTTAATAGTTCAGATATATGTTCCATGAAGAAAACGTACACCGAATATGAAAAACCGGTTCAGATTCCTTTAGTGAAGTGGTTCTGAATTGGGTTCGGAATTATCAAAGTCGGCCTCAGGAAACCTACAAATCTCCCCACTTCCTTAGAAACAATACGGCTACTTCAATTTTCGCACTACAGCGAATGACCGTTTTATTTCAGATGGATGTTCCACGGCAAAAACGCACACCGAATATCAAAAACT
The DNA here is from genome assembly GCA_914767995.1 of Thecocarcelia acutangulata. Lineage (NCBI taxonomy): Eukaryota > Metazoa > Arthropoda > Insecta > Diptera > Tachinidae > Thecocarcelia > Thecocarcelia acutangulata. The sequence continues at coordinate 27,150,574 of OU612094.1, read as the reverse complement.
GGTTAGCGAAAACGGCTTCATGAATCCCCAAAAAGGAATTTAAAATAATAATAATATAATAAAAAAAATATTTACAGGAAAAGCAGAACTTTTAATTATTTCGTGAAAGTTAAAGTTGCAGATCATAAAGCCGGATTGGAGAGGATTCTGAATCATATTTGGCTCCTCTCAAGCTACAATACATAATTCAAAAGATTTTTAAAAGATGTTTTTTTTTTTAAGATTCTTTAATTATTCCATTGACATCCGGCAATGATGAAAACACATAAAAAATATGTATATCAGCTGCGTTCTCATTTTCACCTGTTATGAATTCGGTTTGTTTCATAATTTATAGGTCTGAATTTAGACGAGCGAACATTTGGAAGAAAAACGTTAGGAATTCTCTTTTGATTTTTCTTTCGTATTCACACAGTCGAACATGTTGCCGGCAACATTCCATTATTATTTGTTTTTTACATTTTTCGTGTGTAAAAATTACGTCAATATTATCTTCATTAAGATTAATTTTTCCACAATTTTTCTTTCCCATTTATATTCCATATTTATTAAAATTTCTTTTTCTTTAACAGAATTAACAAAATTTTTAAAACCACTCAAAACTCCAGAAAATGTAAATTAAATTCAAATGTCAAAAAGTAAATTATATGTCAATAAAGTAAATGTCAACAAAGCGTGTTGCCGAGTACCGAACCTAAAATCGATTCCCTCTTCCCCACCGGTAATTTGCTACCAAACTAAATGTTTCTCTTCCAAAAGTTTTCGTGTCTAAATGCAGACTAAATAATTTTGAAAACATATTTTTCCTGACGTAGTTTTCAGCAAGACCTTGAGCTTAACAGATTTGTGGCAAACATTGAATAATATAAAAGTCGAAGCAACTAGGATCTACATCAGAGGTGCCCACAAGTTCTATATGGAGGAGTAAACACCAATACATTTAGGGAAAAACTATTTTTTTTATTTAATATTTTTTGTTGTAAAAAACAAACCATTTACAAAAACAAAATTCACACTGATAATCGCTGTCGTCAATGTTTACCAACAAGGCATGCGAAAGTATTGATGCTTTGCTTTTGTGTGTATGCGGTGAAGAACGAAAAAAAAAATATAAAAGACGAAGTTGTTTATGTATTTTTCATTGCTAATACTGAGCGCAGTATTTGTGTATTAAAGAGCACAGCACTATAGCTAAGCGCATTTACAAAAACTATTGAGTATCAAGCGCATGGGGCTGGGCACACTTGATCTAGATAAATTTTAAGTTATTTAGCCATATCAAAGATTTATCGTTTCGAAACGCAATGGAATCCATTTTATGGTTTTTTAAAAAATTAAAATGTAAACAGCTTTTTAATAGAAAATATTAATATCATTCTTGAAACTGAAATTTCATTCTAAGAAACTTTTTGGTTTCTACAGAATCGAAAACCAGCTTGAATACCATTTCTGGTTGGAACTGAACTCTGTGACATGGCTGATTATTTAAGATTTTTCAGAAATATTTTTATTTTTCATATGCACACATTTGCCTGAATATGAAACTCTCCCACAAAACTAGTTTTTATTTGAATTCGTAGTCAGACGAAATAGTTTTTAATGGTCTAGATACGAAAACAGTTGTAGGAAACTTGCCGTTAAAAACACATGTGTTTTTGTTTACAAAAAATTATTTTATTATTTTTTTTATTTCGAAACATTCTCTCTGAAAAAAACCAATATTCCATATTGCCTCTTTTAAAAAAAACATATATATGTGCGAGTATTCACCACCATCACACCATAACTCTTCAAAAAAGATTGATCAATAATTTTTAAATAAAAAATCAAACTCAAACACAGTAGCAAGTGCAAATAAATTAACTTCATTGTATTTCAAAATTTTTAAAATTAAAAAGAAAATAAATTGAATTTGCAAAAAGGTTTCACACGAAAAGCTTTTGTTTTTGATCCAAAATGTCCTCGGTAAGTAAGTGTTTGAATATAATTTGTATTTTTTTTCTAACTTTTATCTGTTTACGTTGTCCAACAAGATTGAATCGAAACGCGTCCAATATCGTAAATATTTGGAAAGAGCTGGCGTAATAGACGCTTTAAGCAAAGCTTTAATAAAACTTTATGAAGAACAAAACAAGCCAGACGACGCCATACGTTTTGTGCGTAGGTTTATGTGCGAATCTTGTCCTGACGACAGCACATTTGATGCCATGAAAAATGACTTGAACGAGGCATTAGAGAAAATCTCAACATTGGAGCAAGAATTGGAGAGATGTAAATCTCGAATGTAAGTTGAAGTTGAATATGTTTTTCTCTTCAAAAATGTATCAATAATAAAATAATTTTTTATTAGCAAAAAGACGCCTGAAGAAGTGGCAGAACTGCTAGTAAAAGGCTTTGCGTCCTTAAGCGAAGATGAGGAGCATTCAGGCTCTCTTTTACGCAAATATTTAACTGAAGATATTTTGAATGAGTATAAAACCATTTTCACATCTGCCCCGGTAGAGGCTTCTCTTTTGGATTGCTTGCAGTCGGGCTTCGAAAATCATGACTCACTATGCGGTGCTTATGCCGCTGATCCCGAATCATATGATGCCTTCAATAAATTATTTGATCCCATCATACGTGACTATCATCATCAACTGGATAACGAAGACCAAAAATTACAGCCCGATATGTATTTTGGCGAAGCGGATGAAATCGAAAATCTCGATCCTGAAAAGAAATATATAATTTCTACTCGAATACGTATAGCTCGTAATATCGAAGGTTTTCCTTATTTTGCAAAGCTCACGGAAAAGCAATTCAACGAATTGGAAGAAAAAGTCAAAAGTGCTGTGCAATCGTTCGATGGTGAATTGGCTGGCGCTTATTTCAGTTTAAAAGATATTGATTCTGAAACGCAGGCGGAAATGGTAAAACGTAAAATATTATTTAAGAAAGGTAATAAATACCTGCAGGACGCTGGCTGCTACCGATTTTGGCCAATTGGTCGTGGTATTTTTCATAATCCCGCAGAAACATTTTTAATTTGGGTAAATGAAGAGGATCACCTACGAATAATCTCAATGGCAAATTGTGGCGATTTGGGTAAGAGTTTAATATTTATTTTGACTAGCGGAGTTAACGGCCTCTTTCATGATTTCGAATCTTAACGTCCGCAAACATTTGAAACGGCAAGGAAAACTGATTCTAACACGCTTATATTAGTTCCATTAGTTCCACTTGTATGTTTGCAACACTCGAAATTCTTACATATGTATGTACTATAACTGTATATAGTGTTGCCGCTTTAGTGCGAAAGTTGGAGTTACCGTTTTGTGTCCGGGGGAGTGGAGGGATTTTGGGAATTCACAAAGCCGATTTTGGGAATTACAAAAAAAAAAAAAAAAAAAAATCGGAATTGATATTCGGTGCCGTAGAACATATATCTGACCTATATAATGTCATTCGTTTTAGTGCGAAAATTGAAGTTGCCGTATTGCTTCTGAGGAAGTTGGCGGATTTTGACTTTTCCTGAAACCGACTTTGGGAATTCAAACTCGCTAACCGAATCAAAGCTTGCTTTTCATATTCGCTGTGCGTTTTGCCTGTGGTACGTGTATCTGAACTATTAACGATAATTCGATTTAGTATGAAAATTGAAGTCTCCATATTGCTTTTGGGGGAGTGGGGATTCACGAAACCGATTTTGGGAATGGCCCAAAAAAATCGGAACCACTTCGTTAACCAGTTTGGAACCGATTTTTGATATTCGGTGCCGTAGAACATACATCTGACCTATAAAATGTCAATCGTTTTAGTACTAACATTGAAGTTGCCGTGTTGTTTCTGAGGAAGTGGAAGGATTTTGACGTTTCCTGAAGCCGGCTTTGGAAACTCCAGCTCGGAACCGCTTCGCTAACAGAATCGGAGCTGGTTTTTCTTATTCGGTGTGCGTTTTGGCCGTACAACGCGTATCTGAATAACGGTAATACGATTTAGTACAAAAATTTAAGCCTCCATATTGTTTCCGGGGTCGTGGGAGATTTTGGCGATTCCTGAAGCCGACAGATAATTATCTGTTATATGGATGACTTAAGAAGAAGCTTAAACAATAGTGAATGCATATCGTTCGGCTCATGCCAAGCAATTTTCACGGCTGTTTTAGGCGTGAAACTTTCGGCAGCAAAGATTGTTCCAAAATTGCTCAACTTTGAGCAAAAACAACGTCGCATGAACATCGCTCAGGAGCTATAGAACATCATGGGTGTAAAACATTGAAACCAAAGCCAATCATCCCAATGGAAGCGTCCAGAAGTGCCAAGACCGAAATAAGCACGTCAAGTTCGGTCAAATCTGAAGGTTTTGCTCACTGTTTTCTTCGATGGCGTGGTGTATCACGAATTCTTGCCACAAGATCGTACGGTCAATAAGGAATACTACCTTGAAATTATGCGCCGTTTGCGCGAAGCAATTCATCAATGTGCATGAACTTGCTAAATATAAATAGAATAAGAATATGCTAAAAGAGGCGGAACTTGCTAATCAAAATAAAATCTAGGCGTTAATGCTGATACATACTCATACATTTTTCTGTCCTTCCACAATCTTTAATTATTAATTTATTAATTCCGGGTTACACAGCGTTACCTTAAATACTTAACTTGTTTCTTTTAGGCGATGTCTATAATCGTTTAATCAAAGGCTTGCAAGAACTTGAAAAGAATCTTGTTTTCGCGCATCACGAACGCTATGGATATCTAACAGCTTGTCCGACTAATTTGGGCACAACTATGAGAGCATCTGTTCATATTCGTTTACCGCATTTGGCGCTTGACAGTGAACGCCTAAGCAGTATGGCTAACGATTTGAATTTACAAATTCGCGGTACTGGCGGTGAGCATACACCGATTGAAGATGGTGTAATGGATATATCGAACCGTAGACGACTAGGATTCACTGAACAGGAGCTCATTAAGTCTCTAGAAGAAGGCATTATAACGCTTATAAAAGCAGAAGAGGAACTGGAAGCCAGTAACTAAATTTTGGTTACATGAGTTTAGATTAAAAATTAATAAGTATGTATAAGTTGTTTTTATTTATAAATTTGTTTGTCATTTATTTGCTTAATGAACAAAATAGTTTTTTTTTTCATTATTAAAATAAATTTTTTCATTCCCTATTACTCCGCAAAGATGTGTCGAGAAACTAGAATCGCTAAATAACAACTAAAGCAATTTGAATAAAGCTATGGAAATCTAAAATATATCTTTTATTACAGCTGAAATTAATAACACTTTGTATTGTAGTACAAGTTTTAAATAAACTTAAAAAAAAAGTGTTGAGGTTTCGATATAATCGTATCTTACCTTCCAATCCGTTTGTGGTGTTTCTGGCGTCTCTGCTGCAGTGCGTTGTACATTGCCGGCTAAATTAAACCAACTTGTTTTTTTCGATGACTGCACATCTGTATTGATAATCCATTTGTGAAGGCTTTCTTCCAAATGCTGATCGTCTGTGTGCATAAGCGTGAAGTTTACATTGCGAAAAACATGATCATGGGACTTCTGTTCTTCAGTGCTGCAAATGGCTCCTTCGATCTATAATTACATAAAATAACATATGTATGTAAGTAAAGTATGCAGGCATGTTTTGAGAAACGCAAATCGTTTAAATTTAGCGTTTTCGATTTGAAAACGCCAAATAGGTGTTCTGAGAAACGTATAACGCAAGAAGTATGGTTTTGCGATTTGAAATCGCCAAATAGGTGTTCTGGAAAACGTATATCGCTTAAAATTTGGCGACTTCAACTCGCATGTGAATGTTGAAGTAAAAAAATTGAATTTGATAAAACTAAACTTGCAAAAGGCAATAAAATTATTCACAATATGTATGGGTTGCCCACGGGCAACGCAACTAAAGCTCGGTTGCTATCCATAATCGAGCCATAAGAGCTCGAACGTGGTCACACTGAAGTATACTTTCAGGTTAATGAATTTCTATTGCTGCCGTGTTCAAATTAATTCAGTATTGGACTACACGACCATAATTTACGGTTGCAGCATCAGAGATCTGCACCGGTGCACCGCAACCATAAGTACACCGGTTGTTTATCCGAATATTTCATGTACTCTTAAAAATTGATGCGGTGCTATTTATTTATACTTGTCGTTGGTTTGCCAAATCTTGACACATCAAAGCTGTATCCAACCACTTTCGCATCTTGTGTATTTTTTTTTAAGAGTGAAAGAAGTGACCACAAAAAGGAGTGTTGTTGTTACTAGCACTTAGTAGGAGAAACATTTTGAGTATTTTCTATTTTCGTTTCTAATCGTTTTCTTAATAATACATACATTACGTAATTACGCAATCAACTTGCAAAAACAACATTGTCGACAAATTTTTTTGTTGTGTATATGCGTCACTTTTATTTAACATTAACTGAAGTCATGGCTGCCAGATATAATGATTTACAACCATTTTGACTGAAATGATGATTTTAAGATTGCATTTGCTGAAAATTTGAAACGAAAATTCGATTCAAACAAATTTCTTTCCACAATTAACTAAGAAATAAAAATTATTATAAATGAAGAAACATAAAATAAAAGGAATTTGATGAAGATACGCTTTATAAAAAAAAATCTATTTTAACGTAAAGGTTATAGTTTTTACCAATTTTCTTCAAATCACGATCACCAAAACATGATTTTTTTTAACCTTCTGGCAACGCCGCTCTTAGTACGAATACGTCAAATGTGGCTGACAGCATTGCCAGAATGAAGATTTTTACCCGCAAAATAAGAAAATGTTTGAATTGTTTTCAATTATCTATCAAAGTTTGATTTCTTTCATAAAATAACGTGAAATAACATTTTACCTTTTCCAAAATTTTTTACACAATACATACATATGTACATAGTTATATACAATTAATTTTGGAAAGAAATTTCATTTGATTGTATTTTTGCCTAAAATTTTTGTTGTTATGTTAGAATAGCCGCCCTTTTTTTAATAATTAACGGAGATTATTTTTGGTTTATCATAAAAAATTCAAAGAAAATCATTTTGATTTTTTTTGCTAAAATTAACGTACTGTTCATAGAACACAGACGAGCAACTCGTCTAGAAAAATTGTATGAAAGTTATTAAATTTTTTTGAGTGATTTCTATATACAATTTTTGAGACGAGTGCTCGTCTGTGTTCTATGAACAGCACATAAGATTTTTATTTAGGCAAGTGAAGATTTTTCGACAAAAATTTCTGGCATCACTGATGGGTGAGTAAATACTTGAAACTGATCACACAAATTCTCATGGGTAAGGTAAATGTGTGACTGCAAATTCTTACACACAAATGTTATTTTCGTTGTTAAAAAGATGTACGAGTACGATTGCCGAATGTGGAAAAAATAATTGAGAAACCAAATTAAGCAGCCAATTCATACAAACTTGATTGGGTATGTTATAAACTCTAATTTAAAGACGCAAGCTCTAAGAAGCTGAGAACATACTTGTGCAAACAATGTGTGGTGGTAAATCACACCACAACTTGCTTTAAGACGGGTGCACTTAGATCATTAAAAAAGGCACCTATTGCAGATCTCTGTGCAGCATATACTGACATGAATTCGTGAAGTATGCTGTGGTGGTCTATGTGTTTAATGCTTAAATTTTACTTGATTTTTTTATGTGTAGTTAATAATATATATTGCTCTTGAGAACACAGAAAAAGTTATAGTAAAAATAATATCAATAAAATTTTTGTCTGAAAAAATAATTTGTATTATCAAAAAAATAACCTTGGATATGGTATTTTGTTGTTGTTTAAAAAAATTGTTGTTTTCTATCAATAATTATTTTTGCTAAACTTTTGTTTGAATCCACGAATTCCTTTACAGGTCCGCACTATTTATTAATTGATTCAACGAATTTCGTTATTGGATACGAAAAAATTTTTTTTCTGTGAATGAGTTAAATAAAATAAGACTTACCTTTGTGAACTTCTCGTTTGATATTAACAAAGTGAAATTACGATCATGACCCAAATGTATAGAGCTCAGTTGCGCCACTCCAAATACATACATCAGAAAGTTAATGATCATGTTGCGGGAGAAACCACTAAAAAAGTTTGATATTAATATGTGTTTCCAAGAAAGACGGGTGGAACTTACTTTTCCATGAATTCCGATTTTAATAACATGCCTCTATATTTGTTCAATTCGTTTAAATTGGTATTTATTATCATCGACATACCCAAATCCTCCATATCATATTTAAATAATTGAACCTTAGAAATAAAAATAAAAAAAAATATTCCAGTTCCAGTTTTTTTTTTTTCAAGTAGTGAATAACACATACCACATCATGATGCCTTTCGGGATACATAATTTCCTCAAATGGTTCAGTAGATGATTTAGTTAACAGACCTTTGGTGGTCGTAACTGACCTCGATTTGAACGATAAGCCACTAGTAAGATTTGCTGGACGACTAAAAGCATATTCCCAACAAACGCCCGCGTAATAATTCACACTCAAATACAGTGGCACATAAATAAGGAAACCTTGTTCACGATTGATTTCGTGATCTAAATTTAAGAAAGGATTATAACTGCGACTGCGGCACGAAGCATACGAAGAATAACGTGCATCAATCTCTAAAGAAGATTTCATTACGTTTGGATGATGAAATTGAGTGATGTTGCCGCGCAGAGAAGTGAGTACCGTCGTTTGTAGCAAAACGTCAGCATTGGTGCCCAAAACAGTGGGCACTGCATATTTGGTCATGAAAGGCCATCTCACCGTTTGCATATTAATATGACTGTCGGCTCTTATGAGGAAGGAAATGCGATCAATTACTAGCAAAAAAAGTATATTTCAATTAAAAATTTCTTAAAATAATAAAACATTTTATTTTAAAACTTACAATCTTTGTAGGTGATCTTTTGATAGGTGCGCTCGTTTAAATAATATGATAACACCGCTTTACCTTCCATTTTCAAAATGAATTCTAAGTGCAAAGGTTTAGTATCAACTATGGGAGCATCTAATAATTTTAAAAGGCTTTGTATATTTATATACTTTTTAGGATCCCCATTAGTCTTCATTAAAGTTTTAAACATAGTATCGGGCAAGCCACGGGCTTTTATATAAAGCTAAAATGTTTAAAGATATTATCAAAGATACATTTTCTAGCAGTTTCAAATTAAAACATACCGCCAATTGTCCAGTAAATTTACCCAAAGCTTCAGTATCAAATTGTAAATAGGCAACTACAGGTAAATCCGATTTCGGATCACCCACTAATAGGGCTTGTAGCATGGCTCCAATACCGAATTTAGAATCACGATAATCGAAAATATAATTACCTGTCACCCAGTAACGAGGTTCAGGTTTTTGCGGTAAATGACGATGCATGTATGACAATAAACGTCTCCTGTAACATAAATAAAAAAAAAAGCTGTAAAGTTTTTCTAAAGGTAAAGGTAGAATACTTCATCCCATTTGGGATTTTTTTTTAAACTATAAGAAAAACTATAGGAAAAAATTTTTACCCATACGAGTACATGGAATAGCTAAGTTAATGAAGTTTTTTTCTATCATCGCTACAAAAGTGCACATTTTTAGTTATACAATTAGTTATAGTCATCAAGAAATCGAAAAATGTTTAATAAAGTAGTTCAATAGCGCTTTAGGCGATAGTACCGGGTATCCGTCGGGAAGGTGTGCTAGTTTGTTTCGCCTCCATTTTGGTAAACATTAATCTTGACAGTTCATATTTGGCAGTCGTGAAGTAAGAACGTGGCAAATTTATTATAGAAAACAAAATCGGTAAACAATTTTATCAAAATCAAACAGGGAGAAACAATGTGCCAACAAAACGCACTATTTATCAAATGATTTCGAAAAAAGAGAGTGTTTATAGGCCCAAGCGTGAGCCACAACGTACTGCATGATCAGCTGAAAACTTTCCTGCTGCTCAAAAAAGTGTTAAAAAGAATTCATCGACCTCAATTCGACGCCGTGCTCAGGAGTTTGGTCTTCAAAAACAACTTTGGCCACAATTTCGCTCAAGGATTTGCATTTGTTTCCCTTTAATATTCAGATGACACCAGAGCTTCTTCCACAATACCATTTACGCCGCCGTACATATGCCAATACGATGCTACAGATCTTCATGAAATAATCCTAATGAATTCATTTGCAACTGAATTTGATTGTAACACTGCATTTACACATACAAGTAACTTACAGTAAGTTCAGAATACATATTATTATAGAATATGTCCGAAAAATTCTCAAATGTCTCGCAACTTACTTTTGTGTTTACACAGGCAAGTGCAAGTTCATTTTTAACACATTTCATTTGTCACAGCGTAAAAATCTATTAAAAATTGCTTTATGTGTGTAGTTAACAATGTTAAATATACAAAAATTGAAGCGAAATTTATTTAATAATTTCTGGTTCATATGATTTTTTTCGTATTTGATGAAAAATATTTGATTTAAAATAATATTTGATGAAAAATGAAATGGATCAAGTATAGTCGTTTTGTCATTACTAAGAAAGTTCAGAAAAATAAATTCAACCCAATTATTAATATTTTCACGGATTTTATTTCTCTCGGAATTTATTCCTCGCGGAATTTATTTCTCACGTAAAGTCCTTTTTTCAATTTAAATTATAGATAAAAGCACAATATTTGTCCGTAAGAATTGAAGAGTTGATCTCTCTTTAATGTTTTCAACGAATGGAGAGGAGATAAAATAAAAAAAACTCATATTTTATTTTTGTTCATAATTGGAGGAAAGGGAAAAGTGATAAAATTCCTACGGAATATTTATTTATAATTGGGCTGATTTACATTAAATAATTTTTTCCAAAAATTATGTAATATATGTCTAATACTGCCATTGAAATATGTTACTACATAGCTGTGTTTTTTCTTTTTATATAAATATGCTTATAATCAGCTGTGAACATAATTTTTATTTTAATATCTAATAAATAAATTTTTAGTTTATAATAATTTGATTTTGGCAACACTGTTTTATTATTTGTCATTTTGCTTGCAGTAACACTGCGTTTAGACATACAAGTAACTTGTTACAAGTTGTGTGTACATATTAACAACCAATACATCGAAAAAAATAATAAAAACACTTGCAATTTGCACGATTGTTTACACACTCAAGTGCAAGTTCATTTTCAAAATGTCGAAGACAAACGTTGTACGCCTTTGTACTACATGCGCTTCTAATGTCTGTGCTGCCAAAGTTTTAGCATAGCAATATTACAGGGGAATTATATTATGCACACAATTTTTTCACAATATAAATAATAAATTTGTAATCCAAATAAAAAATAAGTTATAGATGTTTATTTATTTTCGTGTTTTTATATTATGTTTTCCGCATACAATTAAAAATTTTAATATTTTAAAAAAATTTCCTTGAAAAATATCCATTAAGGTTAAAATGAAATATCTATTGGCAACACTGTTTGTTTCTGCTTGCATGCAAGTGAAAAAATCACTGCCAACCAAAATCAGTTGCAAGTGAGGCTACTACTTGCAGGTGTGTGAATGTATTAGTAAAAATATGGGTATGTATTGGGTTTTTTGCACTTGCACTTGCGTGTGTAAACATTGAGTAAGTATTGAAAATTCACTTACAACCGAATTTGATTGTAAGTTGAATTGTAAGCAATAAAAATTTGTATGTATCAGTAAAAAAAATTTGGATGTATTGACTTGTTCGAACTTGCACTTGCATGTGTAAATGCCGGGTAAGTAGAGTTGTAAGTAAGTAAAATGTGTGTATATTGGTAAAAAAGTTTGAATGTATTGACTTTTTCGAATTTGCACTTGCATGTGTAAATGCTGGGTAAACTCCAAATTCTTTACTGCTATTGCTTTTGTCTACACTTACAGTGTTTGGTAACAGGGATATGTAGTCTCCGATATACTGGTTATCGTGGTTCTGTAGTAATTGATCATATGAGGATCAGTTTCACTTTGTATAATACGATGTATGCTTATGAGACGGGCTGCAGTAGGATTTGAAATTAGTAGTAAAGTGACCGCAGCAACACGTAATTCCAAACTAGCATTACGTGATTCGAATATGGGCCAATAGATTTCATATATCTGTTGAAGATAGTTAAGAAAAAAACATATAGGAATAAAAGAGATTATAACTCTTCCAACATAAATTTGTAATTCGAAATCGACAGGTTATTAAAATCAATTTACTTACCCTTTCTGCACGATCGGGAGCCAACGAAAGTGTCGTCCAGGCTGCCAAAAACTTAATATCTTGATTCTCTTCTCCATTGCTAACGATGGGATCTAAATAATTGGCTACATTGCCCACTTGCAAATTACTAAGACCTTGCAAGTATAACATTTTGCTGTCATAGTCTCGAGAATCTAAAACACAACAATCTAAATATTTTTCTTTACTCTCGGAAGCTCAGAAACTTTACCTAAATACAAATTAAAATATTTCTGCACATATTCTTCAAAAACATCTTTATTTATGCCGCCCGCTACATGCACATTATATACCAAGGTGGCAAAACTTAAAACAGCTGCCTGCATCACATCAGGTCTTTCAGGCCCAAGACTTAGGAAATCCTCGCAGCCCTTGATTAAATCATGTGACAATTCAAAGATATGAAACGGCATAGAGACGATCAACTGTACTGCAATAGTGGATTTGACTTCTTTTTTCTCGACTACTAAATAACGTGTCAAAAATACTGAGGCCTTGGTACCAATTCGAGGTATTATTTCATGAAATATGTTGCGTATGGTTTCTTGTCTGTAAGATGTGCCAATATCGACTTCTGTGTATAACTTTTTAAGCGATTCATAATCCATTTCTGTCAGCAGTCTGATAACATCGGAGACAGTCGAGTCATAAGGTTCGCTAAATTTATAGTTGGAGTTTTCCAAACCTTCAGCTAAACTGTCTAACAGACGCGAAGCTGTGGTTATAAGATGTTCTTGTTGTTGAGGGAAACGTCCACCAGTAGGATCATCTAGCTCAACTTGCAGCAATTGCAATCCCGAAACTTCATCCGCCATTGAAGTCTCAATATCTATGGGGTTGTCTATTATGGTTTCATTTAAAAAATTCAGCAGCAACCTAAAAATTCATATGAATAACACAAATATGGAAAAAGTACAACTATTTCTTAGATTAATTTACTCGGAGTTTATAAACTGGGCTTCGCCTGTTGATTCAAAGGTATGAATTAGCGATGTTCCCTTAACGTGGGCCATACTTAGAAAGTAGCCGGTTTCGGCATGCGGTAACATGCCAAATATGGCCTCATTGCCGCTGATAACATTTTGTTGAAAATCAAATTTACACGTATTTGTTGGTACATTGCTGCGGGTCACATGTATTGATTCCGCGTATGGTTTACATGAACTCAATTCCGGTGTTTTACGTATCGATATGTAGTTGGTTTTATTCGATATAAAATATTCAGTTATACACTCACCGTGTATGCCCATCTTGAAGGGAATGGTATTAATTATTAAAAATTCATCATCAATTAAAATAACACATATTACCTCATCTACCACAAATGCTCCCGATTTCTTGGTTTGAAACTGTATCATTGATGCAATGGCTCTTTTGAAGTTAGTCGACCAAACTGGATCGCTTTCTTTGAAAATTAAGTGAGAAATGGTGCCTTCAGAAGTCAAGGCAATTTTGAAAGGCTTGTAGGCGGGATGCATGTCTTTGTTTTGTAAGAATTTCTCACCCGAGTTGTTGAGTGTGACATCGTCAATAACCAGCTGTGAACAATAAAATTAGAGAAATAATCTATTAAACATACTAAAGTGTAAATTTTGAGCGTAAAGTATTAAGTAAACAGATATGAGGATAATTAGCCTTGTGATTACATTTTGAAGCCACAAAATTTATATGCTGGTACGCACAATCTCAAAAAGTGTTGCTATTTCGGCAACACCTTTTTATACCCCTCACAAAAATATAAAAGGTATATATATATATATAAGTTTGTGATTCCGTTTGTAATTTCTACAATTTTCATTTCCGACCATATAAAGTGTACATATTCATAATCAGCATTGATAGAAAATTCGGTTAAGCGATGTCCGTCTGTTCGCCGTTGAAATACCGTTTCTGAGAAAACCATTAGACTTGGAAACGTTTCTCTTTCACCATTCTTTCACCCCATCGATTCATGGGTTTGCTATTGAAATTCAGTAATATCGGTTCACATATAGCTGAGATATATGCAAAATTCCGAAAAAATAATTTTTTGCAATTTTTTATGAAAATCTTTGAAAAAAACTGGTTTGTTTTTCTTCAAACTTCACACAAATATTAAATATGGCAACTAAAAGGCAAAAAAAAAAAAAAAATAAATTCCGGATATCGGTCCTTATATACCCGAGATATGACCTAAACAGGGTTTTCCATGAAAATGTCGCGTAAGCGAACTTAAACATCTTTTTATGCTTAAGAGCAGTTCTGGTAATAAAATAAGGTTATATAAATATGGAAAATGAACATTTCCGATATCGGTCCATACATACCCGAGATATAGCCTAGACCGGGTTTTTCTTGAAATATTTTTTTTACTTAAAAGCTCGCGTAAGCGAACTTAAACAACTTTTTTTTGCTTAAAAGCAGTTCTGGTAATAAAATGAGGTTATATAAATAACGAAAATGAAAATTTCCGATATCGGTCCATATATACACGAGATATAGCCTAAACCAATTTTTCCATTAACATTTTTTTTTTGCTGAAAAGCGATTCTCGTTATAAAAGAAGGTTACTAAAATACCGAAAATACTCATATCAGTTTATATATAACCGAGATATAGCTTAAACAAACTTTTCCATTAAAATGTCTATAAACGATTTCTTTTTTGGAATGGTGTTTACAAGGCAAAAAATATTTTTTCCCCGGTATGGGTCCATATAACGCGTGATTTTTTTGCTATTACTCCACTACGTGGAAAATTTTGCGGAAGGATTTGGGTGTGAAACCTTATAAGATACAGCTGGTGCAAGAATTGAAGCCAAACGACCTACCACAACGCCAAATTTTTGGTGAATGGGCTCTTGAAAAGTTAGATGAAGATCCACTTTTTTATCGAAGAATTGTGTTCAGCGACGAGGCTCATTTCTGGTTGAATGGATACGTGAACAAGCAAAACTGCCGTATTTGGAGTGAAGAGCAGCCAGAAGCATTGCAAGAGCTACCAATGCATCCACAAAAAACAACCGTTTGGTGCGGATTATGGGCTGGCGGCATCATTGGGCCGTATTTCTTCAAAGATGATGTGAATCACAACGTTACTGTGAATGGTGAGCGCTACCGTGCGATGATAACAAACTTTTTTTTTGCCCAGAATGGAAGAGCTTGACTTGCATGACATGTGGTTTCAACAAGACGGTGCCACATGCCACACAGCACGCGAAACAATGGACCAATTGAGAGGCGAGTTCGGTGAAAAGTTTATTTCACGCTTGGGACCAGTCAATTGGCCGCCCAGATCGTGTGATTTAACGCCTCTAGACTATTTTTTGTGGGGCTATGTTAAGGCTAATGTCTATAGCGACAAGCCCGCTTCGATTGACGCACTGGAAGCCAACATTGCCAACATTATTCGTGAGATACCGGCCGAAATGTTGGAAAGAGTATGCCAAAATTGGACTAAGCAGATGGACCATTTGAGGCGCAGCCGCGGCCAACATTTGCATGAAATAATCTTCAAACATTAAATTATATCGACCCAACTATCGATCCAAATAAATATTTCATGCATTTTTCTGAATTTTATGTGTTTTTTTTTTTTAAATTTCCGATAGTTCTTATAAAATCACCCATCGTGAAAGGTATTTTAGATTCGGCCCAGCCGAGTATACCACACTTTTACGCTGCATTTACATACGCAATTAGTGGCTTGCAAATTTTGTATACGCATTATCAACGAAAAACAATTCGAAATACTCGAATCTCTTGCCACTCGCTTTTCAGTTTAAACATGCCATTGCAATTTCATTTTTAAAATGTCCTCGAAGCGTATACTTCAAGCAATTTGTTTACTTTTCGAACTTCGCCTCCATTTTGAATTTGTCTTCTCTTTACAAAATAGAGTTACCGAGTTCAACATATTTGGGGAAACGATTAAAATTTATTTTTATTAAAATTATTTTAATAATCTAATGCTTTATAATTAACGAAACTGTTCTTTTTATGCATATTTCAGGAAATAAATCTTAATAAAACATATGAGAAGCTAAAATTTGGAATTCCATTTTGCTATAATCCAGTTAATTTGCATTAAGTTCTTGGCAGGGTAACATTGCTTATCATCTTGGTATTCAGTGGCATGCAAATGCCAAATTTTCACTCGCATGCAAAATTTACTGCCACTGGAGCTGCCATTGCGAAAAATGTGGATGTATTAGTGAAAAATTGTGAATGTATTGAGTTTTTCGAACTGGCAGTGGCATGTGTAAACTCTATACAAACAATAACCATACGCACGTTTAAAAACAATAGTCTATTACCATCTCCATTAGCCATGAACATGGTATGAGCATCATGGCGAACATCGCAAATGGCTAATGTGGACCGCTCATGTTCATGTTTCGTTCATGCTCTGACATCGATTCTTGAGCATATGGCTGAACATCGATATTCGCCATGAAGTTGGCCATCACGTACAAAAGTACACAAAATGGCGCCGAACTGAACACTTTGATAAGGTAAATCCAAACATATGTATTTTTACATTCGCTCTGCCGACGTTATGTTCATGTCATGTTCAAGTCGATGGCACGTGAAGACACGGCGTTATTTTACACTACAAAAGCTATTGTTGTATTCAAACTAGTTTTTAAAACATTATTATTGTATTCAACCATATTTTAAAACGATAGAAATATAACAGTAGAAAGGTAGAATTTTCAATATTACTATGTTTAGAGTGGGTTAAACTATATTAAAAATAATAATAATAATTCACATTATGACAGAGTAAATACTAACGTTGCCACAACAATATTCGAAATTGCTTTTTCTCAGCGTGCACTAAACAGTAATTTTATGTAGATGTAATGGTGTTTCGTCAGAAGCTTATGGATTATAGTTCCTCTAAAAGCGACAGTGCTGTTTTCTCACGTACCAAAAATAGTCTTCATGGAAGAACAGGACTTCCAATGGAAATTCGGTATGAAAATCAATTGACGAACAGAATAAAGAATTTCAATAAAATACAAGCATTGCTCTGGTGCAAATTCATCCACAATGAAATGCCAAGCCAAACTAAACAAAAAGCAAGTATCAGCCGTTAAACAGGTTCTCAAATAAAGCAGTGTTGCCAACTCAAAGTTGTGAACCTCTTAAAAATTCAATTGTGTTTTAAGTGTGTATACAAATAAATGAATTTATTCATGCAACCTATTAGTACACATTCCATTCTTACCTGAGCTTGTTTTTTTTAGAGAATTTTAAACATTAACGGACGTATTCATAAGAAATACCTTATGTTTATTAAAGGTTTATTTGTAAAATTTTGTACAGATATTTTTCAAACAAACCTGTAATAAACATAATAATATGTATATTTGTAATGAATATGACCCTAAATCTGGTTATAATACTTAAAGGTAACGAGCTCTTCTATAACCCTTATTTGTTGTTTTCTTATGAAATTTTAACTAAAACTTTATTAACAATTTTCTTGGCATTCTATTATACGCGAGTTAGAACAATAAAAAAAAACATTAAATTTTAGTGAGAAAATGTCCAATAGCCTAAAGCAGTGGTGCCCACAAGTTCTATAGGGAAGAGTATACACTAATATATTTAAGGAAAAACTTATTTTATTTAATATTTTTTTTTATTTACAAAAACAAAATTCACACTGATAATCGCTGTTGTCAATGTTTACCAGCAAAACATGCGAATGTGTTGTTGCTTAGCTCCTGCGTGTGTGCAGTGAAGAACGCTAAAAAAATATATATAAGACGAAGTTGTTTGTGTATTTTTCATTGCTAGTGCTGAGCGCAGTATGTGTGTACCCAGTGAAATTGTTGTCACATACATCTTCGATCTAAGACCATTGACAATGTAAGCGCGACCCATCCGAAGTCTGTATACAATTCCTACTTACCCGTACATTTACACAGCGATGGCCTAGGCCGTAAGATGCATCTAACACTGTACAAAGTGTAAGCGAAGATTGGATAAGTCTATATTATTAGCGTTTGTTTTCTTCCTTGCTTCTTATGTATATTTAATTAAACAATATGAGTAGAAAAAGACTAGTTGTATGTGCGTAACGCTAATGCTAGTTGTATATGCGTAACGCTAGTGCTAGTTATATGTGCTTAACGTCTTTATTTTGCTTTTTTCTGTTGACACAATAGCTTACAATCGGATGCTTTGCAAATTGTAATAACTTGTGGACTGCTGGGTATTAAAGAGCACAGCTCTATAGCTAAGCGCTTTTAAAAAAACAATTGAGCATCAAGCGCATAGACCTGGCCACGTCTGGCCTAAAGTGTCATCGTTGTGCTGTGCATTACATATACGAGTATGCTGAACATTATTCTGAACACATGTTTTAAACCGATAAAGAAAAACCAAAAACTCCCACGATAATTCGAAGGTTAACAATTACGAAAGCGAAAAATCATATTTAACAAACAGCATACATTTTTATATCAATATCAAAATTCCCATCATTACCAACCAGCAAGCCTTTGTGTGTCCACGTCTTCTGCAATCGCCACCAGCATCGTCATCATCATGTGTTACTTACTACTTGTAGTTGATAACGAGACCAAAAGTATGTTTCTTTATAAGTACATATGTAAGTATGTACATACAAACACTTGTATTGAAATTGATTGTTTTAAAGAAAAAAGTTATCTGCTACATTTTGCATACAAAGAAAAAAAAATTTTTTTTGTAAATTTTTTTGTGTAATAGACGTGACGAAATTAAATTGAATATCAAGGGTTCAAAAAGGTTGTGTAGTACAACGCAAACTGTATTGGGTGAAATATAAAATCACAGTTAATTGAATTTAATTTCAATTGACAATTAATTTGCACTTTCAAAACAAAAATATGAGATTTAAAATACTAAAGAGAATTCTGAGTCACTTTTTTGCGCGATTTCATAATTTTTTATTTTTGCAAAAGCAAATTATTGCGCGCTTTTTTAGAAGTGCAATACTTTGAGTTGGCAGCACTAATAGTCCATTGAAGAGCTCATAGATGCTTTTTCTTTAAGCTTTTGTTCAGGCGGTTGTCAGATCTGACAATTTTGTTAAAAGAATTTGCAGAAAATTTCTAACAATTTTGTGAGCTTACAATTTTTTCTGACAATGTTGTCAGAAAAAACATTGTCAGACAAAATTATTGCCAGATACAAACGGTTTTCCTTGCCGTTGTCAGATCATTGTGAGACGTTGTTAGCTCATTTTGCATTGTCAGGTGCGTGAATTTTTTAACATCTGAAAATGCCATCATTATCATTATAATTTTCTGAAAATGGTATTTTAAAAACATTTTCAATATCTATAGGTTGTTCTATAGATATTGAAAATGAAAAAGTGTTTAATAGTTTGTTCTAGCCTATAAAAATTTCATCGCCAAGAAACTCTGCAGTTGCTAAAACCCAAAAAAATCGTTTCGGAATAAAGTATATAGAAACTTCATGGTCTCATGACTATATATTGAAACTAATGGTTAAGTATCGGTGAAGCTTGTGGGATGCATAGAATAGAAACTACACAAAGATAGTGCATTGCAAAAGATCGCAGATGCTATTTCTGTGGTTTTCAATGACTGCACGGTCAACTTTCAACTGCAACATAAAAAATCTTCGTTTCTGGTTCATTTGCATGAAGCCTGTTGAGCAAATTTTGCCGTCTTGTTTAGAATAAGATAGAGAACTGAATACTGATTTAAAAATACCTAAATGGAAAATTTTATCATAAATAAAAACACTAAAATAAAAATAATATTTTAAGAATTGTTTGCGTACACTTTATTTTGACGCTCACAGTATACTCGAAACGGTAACACCCAATTTTCACGACGACTTTTAAAGACATGTTTGTTTTTTATTTTATTTTAAAGCTGCTACCAAAATCATGTAACATTTTCACCATGATTTTTTAAGACATGTCTTTTTTTCAATTGTAGTTGCAAAATAATATCGTTTGTCTCTTTTTATCCTTTTGTTAGTATCGATATAGTCATCTTGCCGAACGAAGGTAAATGAAAAATAATAACAATATTACAAATGATAACAAAAAGGAATTAGGAAAAAAACAGGAAAAACAGAGTTCGTGTCTTTTTGTTTACCCCTCTTTCATTTCCATCAAATTTGCCCACAAATATGAAAGACATGACTTTAAGACGTTTGAAAAAATCATCGTGAAAATTGGGTGTAAGAATCGCAAAGTATCGATACCTACTCGGTATCAAATAAAAGCATCGATACATACTTGTATCGGTCGATTTCTTATTACGATTAGTGGCAGGGAAAAATATAAGGAGCCAAAAATTAATATCTTCGTCATGAGATTGATCTTCTGATCGATCGGCTAAAATTGAGGTGCCTTAATTTGGATCCCGGAAGCGAAGATTTTTAAAGTGCAGGAATTCTATCATAACAATTCTTCTGCTATATTCATTGAATAGTTTGTTTTGTAACTGTCTGACACATTCAATGGAGGAAGAAAAATTTAGTAATGGGTGTAAGATCGTTAGTATAATCTTAAACAATGTCACATCATTCTGGCCTGAAAATTTTTTAGTGTCTTACCGCCATTTTTATGAAATACAACCATACACCCGATTTTGGTAGTCTCATTTACATGCACGGGTTTCATGGATTTATTTTATAAAAACTTTGAAAAAAAATTATGGTAAAAATGGTGACCAGCTCAGTTTATTGCCTGTCACTAAGAAAATAGTATTTCTGACCGGTACTAGTAGTTTTGACCGATACCTACTTGGTACTCGATAGTAAAGTATCGATACCAAAAGTATTTGGTTTTGAAAGAAAAGTATCGAGTAGTTGCTTGTATTTACTCGTATCGTTTCATCCCTGTGGATATGCGTATATGCCACCAATTCGGTAAATGAAGTGAAACACAAGCTAAATGACCGTAATGACACTTTTTTGTTTCAAATTTTCTTAACCTAATGGCGTTTTCTTTTCTAAAAAAAGTGCAACATTTTCTGTATTGTATACAGTTTTCTCAACTTTTTTTCAGATATTTATAGTTATTGCGACATCTTCTTTTCATCTCAATAAAACTTAAATTTTAAAATTGTGTTCAAATAAATTAATAAAAAATTATTTAAAAAAAGGCAAAATTGTAAGTCCAAAAGCTTTTTTGAACACGCTTATACTCGTATTAATATCACTTGTACCAGAGCGGATTGATATTGAAGCTACCTAGCGCTAGATGACAGCAAAAACACAGCTTTTTATTTTAAATTGAGATCTGTCAAACGCCAGCTGTTAAAATTTCACCCAAATTTATCGATTAGTTTATTTTTTGTAGTCGTTTGAAGTAAGCAACTTTTGTGTTTCTTGAAAAATGGAAAAAAGTAAATTTCCTGCAGTGATTAAACACTATAATTTGAAAGGGAAAGCGGCGAAAGATTCAAAAGAAAAGCTCGATTAACATGGTAAAATATTGGATTGCTGAATTTAAATGCGGCCGAACAAGCATTGCAACAACGCCATCAACAGGAAAGCCAAAAAAAAGAGGTGGTTACTGAAGAAAATATCATGAAACTCCTCGATATCGTTATGAATGATCGCCAAGTCAAGTTACGTGAGATTGTTGAAATGGTAAACATGTCAGTGTTCAACATTTTGCATGAACCTTTCCGTATGAAAAAGTGGGGTGCTGCGTTTGCTTAGTGTAATTTGACAGACCACTTCACAGCGGTGTTTGGACACATGATAAAGCATAATCCTGTTAAATTTTGGCGTCGATTAATAACTGTTGATGAAACGTGGGTCTACCACTACACACCTGAAGCCAAAAATCAATCGAAACAATGGGTTTAGGCTGGTGGAAGCGCTACCGAGAAAGTGAAGACAGTGAACTTGGCTATCACGGTTATGGCTACTGTATTTTGGGGTGCATACGGAATATTGCTTATCGATTATATTGAAAAAGCATCCACAATTACAGGAAAGTATTATCTTGCATTATTGGATCAATTGATTGATGCAATAAAGAAAAAAAACGACCACATTTAAAGAAGAAAAAGTGATATTTCTGCAAGATAACGCACCGGTACACACAGCACTAGATACGATGCTAAAACTATGTGAAATACACTTCGAATTGGTTGATCGTTCAACTTATAGTCCATATTTAGCTCCTAGTGACTTTTTCCTGCCTGACAAACTTGAAAAAATGGCTCACAGGAAAAATATTCCTCTTAAACGAAGAAGTGATTACCGAAACTAACGCATATTTTGAGGGGTTCCCAAAATCTTTTATGGTATAAAAAGAGTAGGAATATCGTCTTACTAAAGGACACTTCAGACTATCAAAATTCAAATAACACGTGTAAGTGTGATACTGTGAATGTAATGCTAGGAGTACAACTGCGACGAACGACGAATTTTTAGATGCGAATATTCGTCCTCAAAAATAAAACACATTGGTGAATATGAAAATGCACACAATCGTGGCATTCCTTGAAGTTCGTCATTCTCAGCGGATGTTAAAATAGATTTATTTCTAATTGTTTCGTCAGCGAACGACGAACAAAACGGTATCAGGTGACCAGGTTTTTTACAAAAAAAAAAGTATTTTCACGAAATAATAGTTTTTATATTTATATTAATTCATGTAGTAAAAAATTTATGAAGATGTTCTCAAAATATAAAGTACGTCGGATAATTTCTTCAAATCTAGGATTATTTTTAATAAGGTGGCCATATTATAGTATTTGGATTCATTAAAAAAATTTTTTTTTCTCTGCACGAAATGTAAACAATATTCGTTGATATTGTACTTCACATGACGAATTTATACAACGAATATTTGCCGGCGAATTCGTCGCGATTTTCATAACGCATAAAGCGTTATGAAAATGAGAAATAATACGGTAAGAGATTTGACATCCCATAACACTTTACTATTTTTAGAAATTTGTTTAAACGATAAGATTTTTCATTGGTATCATGATAGTCTGAAACGCAAGGAGACTATGTTGAGAAATAAATGGTATTCGAAAAAAATTGTTTTTTTTCCTACTTAGGTAGCTTCAGTATCAATCTGCCATCGTATATTTGTTTGTATGTTTGCAACCCTCGAAACCCATTGGGCCACCTGGAAACTTTAGTTTAGTAGTTTCATATACTTAATATATGTTAAAAAGAAATGTGGTGCCTTATTCAAGTGGCAGGCAGTGTACGTGTGAACATACCTAGGTCAAAAAATAACTGTTATTTTGTAACCTTTATAAAGGGTGTTTTTTTAAGCTAGATAGAACTTTAAATTGTAAAAAGTAACACAAAAAATTAAATTTTGATGAAACATTTTTTTTATTTGTTTCAGTATACTCTGACAAAACATCATGAATAGACTCACGCTTGAACAACGCTACCAAATTATCCAAATTTACTTTGAAAATCAGTCGTCGATTCGCGCAACTTATAGACGCAAAATTGTGTTCAGCGATGAGGCGCATTTTTGGCTTAACGGGTTTGTTAATAAGCAAAATTGCCGCATATGGAGTGAGACCAATCCACAAGAGACCCTACAGACTCCATTACATCCAGAAAAATGCACTGTTTGGTGCGGTTTTCATGCTGGTGGCATCATCGGACCTTATTTCTTCAAAAATGAGGCCGGAGCTCGCGTTACGGTCAATGGAGATCGTTACCGCACCATGATCAATGATTTTTTGTTTGAAAATATGGATGACATTGATCCGGAGGAGATGTGGTTTCAACAGGATGGCGCTACGTGCCATACGGCGAACGCAACCATCGACTTACTGAAATCAAAATTTGGCGATAAGTTGATTTCGAGAAATGGACCTGTCAATTGGCCTCCAAGGTCGTGCGATTTGACACCTCTGGATTATTTCCTGTGGGGCTACGTGAAGTCACTGGTTTATACTGATAAACCAGCAACAATTGACGCCTTGGAGGCCAGCATTGTTCGTGTTGTTCGTGACATACGGCCAGCAGTGCTCGAAAAAGTGGCCCAAAATTGGATGTCACGTATTGATCTTTCGAACAAAAAAAAATTTTGATTACAATTTAATTGTTTGTGTTATTTTTTACAATTTCAAGTTCTATCGGGCTTAAAAAAACACCCTATATTAAATGTTATAAGTATTACGATCACTGATATGAACACAAAATGTCTGTAGTTGATAGAAGGTATAAAGTATTGTCTTTGAAACATATTCATGTAAATGCAGAATTGCCAATATTTGTAGTTTTTACTTCTCCTTTATATGCGGGGTGAAAGGTACGCACGTGTAAGTGTGCATGTATTGAATATGATACACTCATACCAATAACGATGTATTTATTTCTATATCTTTCCTTTAGTTATAAATAAAACGTCTTAAATCAATATTATAAAATATGAGACAACAGTAAGCAAAGTTAACTTACCGCTGCCGCTATAGTGTTGTTATTTTGCCGCTGCAATGTTAATTTGCCGCGTACAATCCAACCAGTTGTAGGTGGCGCCGGCAGTTCTTCTTCCTGTGGGGCTTTCGCACCGACTTGTACGCTGCCCACATACTCGTACAGCATTTGCTTATTTAGGGCAATAATATTGAAGGCATTTTGAGAAGCCGGAAATAGCAAAAACAGATCTATAATCATAATATCATTTAACATTATTTAAGTAAGATTTTTTTTTTGTCGTTTAAAATACATATATGATAATTTGTGCTGTTTATTTTAGCTTAAAATTTGTATTCTTTATCAACAAAATATTTAAAATAATAATATAAAAAAATCACATCAAGTACAGGCATAAGAAAAATTTAGAATTTTGTGTTTTTTTCTGTTTTTGTTATAATTTTATAAATTAAAAGAAGAAAAACTTTTTTTTAGAAATTACGTCATGTTTTTAGTATTTTATTTAAAATAATTTCTTTTTTACAAATATTTATTTCCTTTTCATTTGATACGTACACACCAAAAATGAGCATTTAAAGCGCTTCATTTTTATCAGAAACTTTTTCAAACACTTTTAAAATATTCAAACTGATTTTGTGTTTTTAATTCACTTTCCGTTTTTAAAATTTCATTTTTTTTTGTATAAAACTTTTTCTTAGGATCGGGGGTTGTTTTGTTAGAGCTATTGTTTTTTTTCTGATTATCTTTTAAATGTCCAATTTACTTAATATTTCATGATAAGTTACTGGTTTGTTTTTGCTTTTTATAGAAAGTCTCAGTTTCAGAACTAGAATCCGTATTTCCGAATAAATCCAAGTGTCGTGCTCGCGTTTCAAACTGCTACTGATCTTGAAACTCAAAAATTCTATATAAATTTGAATATTGCCCATAATCAGCAGTCGGTTTCTTCAAATTTATATTAACAAATACACTCTCCTGTCTTTTTTTTTTTTTAAGAGAGAAAGAGAAATTGTTTACAATCCAGTCTCTTTGCTGCGTTATCATAACAGCTTCAAAGGATTTTTAACGGTATATTCATTATCAGTACGATTAATCTGTCTTTATTTCTTTTTCTGTAACTTAAATGTAACTGACCATTTAAATTAATTTATTTCAATAATTTAAACTGTCAGTCAGTCTCTCTGCATGTTTGAGTGTCTTGTCTTGCTCGAACATTATCGTTGCCTTCGCCCATGTGAGCTGCTGCTGCTGCTGCATTCAAGAAGGGCATGGATTTTCTTAATGGCTGGGTTTTTTTTATGAATGTTCAAATTTTATTGTTGATTGTCAACGGCTCTTCGCCTTCTGTCTGTCCAGAATTTTGAGTGCGTATTTGTGTTCTTTGTATTGTAGAGTTTGAGGCCATTGATTAAAATTCATTATCAGCTTCAAGTTCATGTAGATTAAGTAATAAAGCGAGTACACGTCCATATGTACATATGTTGCATATAGCTCACTATTGTTGCACGATGCACTTTTTGCAGCCACTAACTGCTCTGCCTGAAGTCATTAAACTTAAAGCGTTGTGCTATTTAAAGGAAATACAAAGAAAAAACCCCGACAAAAGCACCATTCGATGCAGCAAACCAGTCAGTATGGCGCGGAAACTAAATGCGTTTTAGTAGATAAAGGAAAAGCATACAGGGTACTTTAATCAAAATAAATACGCTTAAACACTGGATTTAAATATTAATTTGTGCCTATTTAAGTATACTCGTAAGATGCAGTTGATATTATTGAAGATAACTGGAGCAGATTATCAGAATTCACTAATATGCATAAGAACTTATTTTTACGAATTCATAGATTTTTTTTAATTGATAACAGCTATTTTCAATATGTAACAGCCAACTAGCTCTTGATGGAGCACATATAGCTCAGAGAGGTTCCAACCCTCCCTCAGGGTACGCCGTTCATAAAAATAAACTAAAAAAACGATATTTGAAAAAAAAAAAACTCAAGCTTTAATGAGGTATTTCCTTCGATCGGACACCACTCACTCAGGGCCAGATGATGTTGCCCTGTTAGCAGCCCTCCCAACCGTGCCATAAAATGAATCTTATCCTTCACTCTATATGTTATTTTACGGCCCCTATATCCACCCGACTTTTCCACCGCAACTTACCATCATGCCATTACCTTCAGAAGTTATTCCATATTGATAACTATTAACATTTTCTTTAAAACGTTATAAATATCTATTTATTAAAACAAACTTAAATCTAAAACAATAAAAAAAAAACACTATATAATTATACTCTACTAAATCTTAATACTATTAACAATTTATTCCTTATCAATAATTTGCCTAACTATTATCCTAGCGTTCAATAGCTTGTGCGTATTATTTCTGCACTACCAGAATTTTACGCGAATTACAATGAGCCTTTCGCCTTTTGCATAGGCTAAAACCACCTAACTTCTTCACCGTTGTGTCCCTAACTTGAAGGAGCTCCCTAAAGTAGGCTTCAACTAAATTCGGTTTTCTTTTCCTAAAGATTTATATAAACCAGTTCAGGTTAACTTCAGCCTATTACTTCCTGTTTCCTTTTGTTTAATTTTGTGGCAAAAGAAAATAACAGATGGGCGCCCTCTAATGGCAACTAGTTCCGATATACATCAGACACACAAACCGCAAACGCTCGAATAAAAATCTACAATTTTACTGAGTTCCCTTAATCCTAAACAGTGTTACCTGCATATAATATGATAATTCAAATACATAAATAAAAACATAAAAAAACACAATATATTCTGACACAATGTTCCAAATGGCTGAACCACCGTATGATGCCAATTACAACAATAGAAAATAGATTTACTCTAATACGCTCTTATTAATTTATAACGCAATTCTTTTCCATTCTTAACCATTCTTGCACAGGTTTTTTTGAACATTCTTTAAAAATTAACTCTGATATTGACTGATTTTACTTTACTTATTATCTTGGCGACTATTCCAACTGTATATATTTTTTTATAGATTACATCTACTTGTTTTTAAAATAATTTTTTATACATACAAAATCTCACAACTACTTTTTCAAGCTTCTTTTTTTATTTTCTTTGGGTTTTGTGTGTTTTAAATTACTTTAGTTTTCTTCAAAATACAATAATTGATTACTCACTTCATCTCCTTTCTTTACTTTTACCCAGTTTTTTTTTTCTTCAATGCCAGATAACTTAACGATTTCTTCAGAATGTCATCGCCACCAGTTGCGAGTTTTCAGCCAGTTTCTTGAAACTTTCTCCAGTGGCTTTAAAGCTTCTCATCAGTCAACCTCTACCTTCTTTATGGACAGACCAGTGTTCCTTAGATTTCCATTAGCCAATCTTTTCACTCACACGAATGTTCAGCTTACATCTCCAATTAAGTATTATTGATCTCGCTCAAAATCCAAATTAATAAAAATTTTCAGCTACAATCAGCGATTTAAAAACTTTTCATCTTCAAAAAAAAAAAACATTCAAAAAATTTTTTTGCTTCAAAATCTTTCAACTTCAACTCTTCAATATTCTATTAATGCCTGTCCACGAGTCGCCATTTTCTCTCCCGTTTTTCTCTTATATATTAACCTTTTCCAAAAATCTAAATTCCATTTTTTTCCAACCGTTTTCTTCCCGCTTTTTAAAATCTATTGATATTTGTTTTTGTTTGAAAATATTTTATTCTCTACCGGTTTTTTCCTGCCCGCTTATTTGGCTCCGTTTCTACATATTGGGAACACCCTGTCGCTTAGATTGTCTCAACTAAAACAATGCTACCAACAACACTTGGGCATAAAAGGAAAACAGCTGGCCATACCAGACATAATTAAATCAGATGTAAACATCTCAATTCGCAAATGCCAGCTTTTCACTGGAGAAATCGGGAAAAATTAAGGTGAGTATTTAAAAGAATACAAAGCAGGTTTTTCATTCGCTGTCATTGAGGGTACAAGCAACAATTTGAAGCGTCTCACATCTGCCGCCGATAGCTTCAAAACAATCACACCACAGTTGCAACAACGTCGGTGCAAGTGCACGCACTTGCCCTGAACAACCTGTGACGGTACCACCTACCATCGGAAACAGTTTTCCAAAAGGAAAAAACCTACACCACACGCACACACACCCATCCACATACATGCTCATGTTGTGAGTTATTTGAACAATATCAACAAGAACAACAACATGCGGAAATAATTCAACCAATTAGGTCAACAGCACAATTGGTTGATATTGCGAAATTGAAATTTTAGCAGTTGCGAACAAAGTTATAACTGCTGACAACACGGTATGCTGGCAAAACAGGCAGCAACAATTAGAGCAGCAGCAGCAGCAAAATAATTGTAAAGAATATTAAATGTATATAAGCAGAAGTTAGTGAAGAAGAATGGATCAGAATTAATAATCAATAAACAACCAACAACATTGATATAAATTAACTCCACTTGCGTTTTTATTTCGAATAAACTAATAAAATAAGTATTTCCTGCGAATCCAGGAAATATATACTATAACACTCACGACACACCCCAACAACCATTTCACTCAAAGGTAACAAACAACATAATTATTTTGCCCTATTTAACTATTTACTTTCCTTTACAGACATTTCATACGAATATCCACGCTGCTACCCACTCCTAACTAGTACCTACCTATATATATGTACGTCATCATTGTTACGCACATTATACAATTGTTTTGTTTTTTTAAGTCCCCGCAACAAATATGATAATAAAATCTTTTCACAAAATAAGGGGCTTCCTATGGGATCTCCAGCTTCCCCTGTTGTAGCAGATATTGTTATGGAGAATTTATTGGATTCATGTCTTGAGAAATTGAGAATTAAACCTAAAATCTTAACTAAGTACGTAGACGACTTGTTTTGTATTATAAATAAAGATGTTATTAAATCGATCGTACGATTCATTCACAGGAAACTGTTTCAAAAGTCTGACCGACTTGAAAAAATCGTTTGAAAATGGCCACACTATTATACAAGTATGATTGAAATAATTTATATACACAATAAAACAATTGAAAACTTTTATTAACATAATAATTTTACAAATAAAAATTATAAATAGCTTGTTTTCTATGTTTCCCAGCTATCTATATGTCGACATTTCATAGGAACTACCCTAATCATCAGTAGACTTTGGAAATTTTTGAAAGATATTCTCAAACATTCAACTTTATATCCCAGCAATATAAATAAATTGCTGAGAATTTAAAAGAAAAATGCTCTAATAATACCTGTCAAAACACAAAAAACAAGCTTTTTCATTTATACACGTCTCTAACATTTCTTTACACCTTTCAAACAAATGAACAACCGTTGGTTGCTACGATTTGCTTTTTGAAAGTATCGAAAAGCAGAGAACAAAAATTCAAACAATTAAGTTTTTTATTCGCTATTTTTAGCTTCTACAATTTTTACCAATAAAAATTATAAATAGCTTGTTTTCTATGTTTCCCAGCTATCTATATGTCGACATTTCATAGGAACTACCCTAATCATCAGTAGACTTTGGAAATTTTTGAAAGATATTCTCAAACATTCAACTTTATATCCCAGCAATATAAATAAATTGCTGAGAATTTTTTGAATGTTTGAGAATATCTTTCAAAAATTTCCAAAGTCTACTGATGATTAGGGTAGTTCCTATGAAATGTCGACATATAGATAGCTGGGAAACATAGAAAACAAGCTATTTATAATTTTTATTGGTAAAAATGGTAGAAGCTAAAAATAGCGAATAAAAAACTTAATTGTTTGAATTTTTGTTCTCTGCTTTTCGATACTTTCAAAAAGCAAATCGTAGCAACCAACGGTTGTTCATTTGTTTGAAAGGTGTAAAGAAATGTTAGAGAGGTGAATAAATGAAAAGGCTTGTTTTTTGTGTTTTGACAGGTATTATTAGAGCATTTTTCTTTTAAATTCTCAGCAATTTATTTATATCGCACGATTTGTTAAAAACTCTGTCGCACGGTTGAATTTTTAGTACTTTTTCAGCACACATGCTTTATTTAGTAGATCGCACGATCGTGTATGATAGTGTAGCAAGGCCTTAAAAACTATCAAGTTTGTCAAATATTACGAAAAAAGCAAACACTGAATAGTGCAGTTCGTATTCATAAAGGTTCGGGAATTCGTTAATGCTTTAGTAATTAATAAATTACAAAATTATTAACTAAATTCTAAATCGGATTTGATGGCTTGTAGTGCGATTCTGTAACTTTTAATAATTCGATAATCGTAAATGTCATCGTTTGCAGTAACGATTGCAAGCTCCTGCAATATACTTTTGACGACGGAAAATAGCTGTATTTTCTGCAGTTGATAACGTTTTTTTGTAAAAAATTTTTATTTTATTTTTAAATATATAATTTTGCAAAAGCAAAAATTAAAAAAACCAATAACACCTTGAGCTGAACTAATTTACTGCAAGCATTGATTAATATAAGGGCTGAAGCAACTAGGATCAAGGTAAATCGTTATATATAATATAATATGATGATGGGTTGGTATCATTCGTCTAGCTCGAGTTCAATCTTGACTAAAGCCAAGAAATATTTTTATTTATAATTATAACAATAATTGCCGCGATCAATAACTCTTGACCAAAGAAGACAGGAAAAAAAACGTAACGTAAACATAACGTAAATCGTTATAATAACTGCAAAGATACCATTTCTTTAATAAAAGTAATAGAATCACATTAGAGGCAAATTTTGACAAACATGATTTTAGCTATTGGACGAATTTGATGGCATGACATCAGCCGGTGCTTTCAACCCCGTTTGAACGTCTAATAGCGGCTTAAAAGGTTGTTTTGTTATAATGTTTTTAATATAAAAATATTATCCTCTTTATAATACAAAATGGATTTTTAAACATGAAAAGAAAAATTCTAAATTTTGTGCATTTTTGTTAAAATAACGCACTTTTTTCCTCATTTCGGTGCGTTTTGAAATTTTAAAGTTGACAACGCTGGCGGTCAGGCTTGTTATTTTTGTTGTTCGGTCTTCGACAGTTTTACGCCTCATTCGCTCTGGTTAACGGTTTGCCTCAACTAACTGTATTAGTTTGCAGCTTTTCTTCCTATGTGAATCTGCAACATCCTATGTGAAGGCGTAGGTCGATATAGTTAGTCACCGCGACGCTACAAGTGAACTGTTAATACCATCTTGGGCATATAATTTCCGTCACACCGCCCATGCTGTGCATCCTATACTTTGCACCTGTATAGTTCAAGTGTGCCCACCCCTATGCGATTGATACTCAATTGTTTTTGTAAATGCGCTTAGCTATAGGGCTGTGCTCTTTAATACGCAAATACTGCGCTCAGCATTAGCAATGAAAAATACACAAACAACTTCGTCATTTATATTTTTTTTGTTCTTCATCGCTCACACACACACACACACACAAAAGCAAAGCAACAACACTTTCGCATGCTTTGTTGGTAAACATTGACGGCAGCGATAATCTGTGTGAATTTTGTTTTTGTAAATGTTTTGCTTTTTACAACAAAATGTTTACTCTCCATATAGAACTTGTGGGCACCACTGGTATAGTTAAATAGAAATAGAAGTGTTCAAATCTTAATACTAAACATAAAAACTTAATTAGCTAGACAAAAAGTTTTATTTTGCGTAAACAATATCGGTAAAATCACCTTTTTAACGTTCTGGTGGTGGCAAGGGTAACCCTTCTTCTCAAGCGAGAGAGGCCTTCAAAATTAAGTACGTTCCCAGCGGCCAAAGTTTCGCTTACAGAAGCGATGATCCGATGCACACTTGTAAGTCAGTAATGCACACCATCTCATATACGAACCTAGTATACATTTTCATACACATTGCCGCATTTGTAGAGTGAACGCCTACCACCTGCACACAAAGTAAGCTAGCTAGTGTGGTGTTCATCCAACATAAGCTCATTACTTCCTAACATACATTGTAAGCTATCAGTAGGCAGCTCGAATACAATCTCGCATACTTTGTAAGTCGGAAGTAGGCAGCTCGGATACAATCTCGCATACATTGTAAGCCGGCAGTAGGCAGCTCGTACGTACTGCGCACTTCAGTTTTTTGGAAATATTCCATTAAATAAATTTGTGGTTTTTTGTCTACTGCATTTTTTTATTTTTTCACTAAATGTTTTATCTATCTTATACCTTTTTTAAATTGTTTTCTAGCACTTTTACCTAATTTTTTTAATTAAAATTTTTGCAACGTAGGCTGACAAAGACGGCGAACGTTTGATTTACAACTAAAAAATAAAATACGCATTTATAAATGTGATACAAAAGATGAACGTAATTCATTTTTGGGAACTCCATATACTACTTTCATACACTTTGTAAGTTATCATTCATTGATTACAAAGTGTTGCACACATCATCGAAGAGAAGTAATGTGGTAGGCAGTGTTCGCCGCTGGGTTGTGTGAAAGAGGATTTGAGTGAAGTTCCAACTTACTGATATACCTTGTCGCGTACTTAGAGCTGCAGTAATCGTTCGAAGTATTGGCTTTTGTCGTCTTTGAATTCCGTTACGTTATATAACAAAAGTTTGCAATCCAGCTTCAAATTCGAAGTGCTGCCGAATAGGTAAATTGTTAAACTCAAGACTTTGCCAAGTAAACTTTCTGTGTGTTAAAGCGCTATAAGTAATTCAAATGAATTTTCTTTCAAATAGCTAATGGCTTAACCACGTGTCCAAAATAACCCGAGGAAAAAGTGCGAGCTGTTTCGTGCACGAGTGCGGCGCACTGTTCCCTCGAAATCGCTCTCATTTGATAAAAATAAGACGCATGCAGGATTTTAGAAAAGTACAAAAAACTTAAGTTTTTTGCATTTTATTTTAAAAGTTTTTCATAATCACATAATCAAAACATCTTGTCCTTTTCAAAAAAGTTTTACTTAAAATTTTTTTTTTTCTTTTTTACAGTTTCCCTTATTAACAATATACGTATGTATAAGTGAACATAAAAGTTTACCCATATTTAATTAAAATAAACTAAAAATATTACAAGTCTTAAATGAATCTATTGAGCTGCACCGTGACCTGCTCTTGAGAATGTTGACGTGGTTGCTTTTTTATCTTCTGAAACTTCTGTTGAAGTGGATGGGGCATCAAGATTTTTCAATTGTTGCTGCCACATTTCAGCATAAATACCATCTTCTTTTTTGAGCAATTCCTCATGGCGACCTTGTTCGGCTATAGAACCATCCTTCAGAACTAGAATTTCATCAGCATGAATAATAGTTGATAATCTATGTGCTATAATAAGAGTTGTTCTATTGGAACAAACGCGTTGCAAAGCAGCCTGTATGTTTCTTTCAGTATTTGTATCCAATGCAGAGGTAGCCTCATCAAGCAGTACAAGAGAAGGAGCTTTAAGCAATGTTCTTGCTATAGCTATTCTTTGTTTTTCACCACCGCTCAAGCGTAGACCGCGTTCGCCCACCTTGGTTTCATAACGTTCGGGAAAACTTAGTATACGATCGTGTATATCAGCCAGACGAGCTGCCTCATATACCTCTTCGCTGCTAGATCCAATTCTGCCATATTCTATATTATAGTAAACTGTGTTATTAAATAAAACCGTGTCTTGAGGCACCACGCCGATAGCTTTCCTCAAGCTTTTCTGGGTAACTAATTTGATATCTTGACCATCAACAAATATAGCTCCGGATTGTATATCATAGAAACGGAAAAGTAAACGTACAATGGTGCTTTTACCAGCACCTGACGGTCCTACTATGGCCACAGTTTTTCCTGCCGGAACTTTAAAAGACACATTCTTTAATACAAGTTTCTCCGGTGAATAGCCAAAAGATACATCTTGGAATAGAATGCTACCACCGGTAGTTAATAAGGGCCCACTAAAAGGAGCATCAATGATTTCCTCTTCTTCTTTCAACAATTCAAACATATTTTCCATATCAACAAAATTCTTCTGTATGGCGCGATAATAAGTACCGAACCAATTCAGAGGCATATAAAGATCCATTAGGTAAGTGAAGAATAGTACAAAATCACCCACCGTAAGAGTTTGATGGTGCACTACGAGATAAACACACAACATTGAACCACATAGTAGACCCAAGCATAGTATAATGTTTTGCGAGGTGTTTAAAATGTTAAGAGTCACCATCGAAAGGAATTCCTCTTTCTGAAAAAAATATATGAAAATTTAAAAGGTGTTATTTAAATAATAGCTTTATATCTATATATTTTTGGTATGCTGAGGCATTATATAGTCTAAGTAATATACATATGTTTATATGTATCGGCCTTATAGCTTTGTATTACTTTAATTGAATAAATAAATAAATAATAGCTAATGAAGTGAATACAAAAATTCGCGTTCCAAAAATTTAAAATGAATTTGAAGATTTATATAATCTGTCGATAAGTCTTTAGTTTGGCATTGCAGTTCTGATCGATATGACCATTTTACTTTCTGTGTGCGAGTAATAATAGGTGTGTTCCACGTGAATAACGAAACAGTTCGAACTAGTCCAAAAGCGTTCCACGTAATAGTTTTTGTGCAATTTTGAGATAAAATGAGACAGTATTATTTATTTATTCAATTATACAGTAGGAAATAAATTTGCAAAGTATAGGAATCACAGCATGGGCGTATGGTGTTAAGAGTAACTTGCAGCGGCACTGTGACTAACTATAACGACTTTTACCTTCAAATAAGAATTTGCCGCGTGGTTAACAAAGAAATAATAAAAAAAAATCTGTAAACTAGCGATGCCCGCCCATGGTAAACGAAAGCAAACACAATCTTAGCTTATTAGTCTAGTCATCAATGATACAGCGACGAATGAACATGT
Source organism: Thecocarcelia acutangulata (assembly GCA_914767995.1). NCBI lineage: Eukaryota > Metazoa > Arthropoda > Insecta > Diptera > Tachinidae > Thecocarcelia > Thecocarcelia acutangulata. The sequence goes on along the minus strand of OU612094.1, from coordinate 27,115,048 downwards.
GCACGGTTTTGTGAATTTATTCCTTATTTTTTTTCTCTATATTTTCCACACTTTTTACTCTTTTTTTCATATAAAATTTATTAAAAACACCAAAAACATAGATTAATATATTTAGGGTACCGAAAAGCGTCAAAACTAGCGCGAAAGGCGCAAAATTGGCAACCGTGATGCCCAAAGTGCCCTGAGTGTAAAAAAATTTACACTGGAAGAAAAAGTGCGCAATTCAAAAAATCGTTTTACTTACAATTTTTTTTTAAATTTACTTTTACTTCAATTTTAAGTTGATGATTTGAAAACTAGCAACTTTAGATTGATTATGTTTTAATACTTCATATTCTAAAATACTGCTTAAGTAGCCCTACCTTGTACGAGTACATTACTCTTTTATATGCGTCAACTACAGAAATGAAAGATGGTTTAAACATTTTTGTTTCTGGTATTTTGCTTAAATCTTCAAAATTTGACGGTTTGTTTATGTTACTTTTTTGTGAATATGTATTGGTTAGCGGTTTTTGGCTAAATTCACGGCGCGTTTTGGTTACAAATAGTTAACAACCGTGTTGGGCATCACTTCTGTAAACTAAAACAGTGAGCTGAGGCAAACTCTCAGCTCACTGAGAGCGAGACGCAAAACTCTCGAAGGCCAAAAAACAACAGCTAGCTTGTCCGCACTTAAGAAATAATTACCTTGACATGAGAGCTGTTCTCCAGCCTAGAGCTGCTTTACGACTGAATGAGAGAGTATTTATTTATTTATTTATTTAACTTTATTGTTGGAAATAAATTTCCGAAGTATAGAACGCATAGCATGGGCGTAGTAACGAAGACCTTATCCCTACGATGGTATAAACAGTAATCTGTAGCGGCGCTGTGACTAACTATGACGACTTATGCCTTCACATAAGTAGTTGCCGCGTAGTTAACAAAGAAATATTTCAAAAATCAGTAAATTAATATACAGGCAAACAGTTAACCAGTGAGAGCAAGACGCAAAACTCTCGAACGCCAAACAACAACAAAAAGCCTGACCGTACTTGAGAAATAATTACGATGACGCGAGACCTGTTCCCAAATAAATAGAAAGAACACACTCTATTGGAAATTTTGTCAGACGACTTTGCTTATGTTTTTTACAGAGGCATCGTTTTTGAGGTAGTAGATGACATGTACGAGTAGGCATTTTACATTGTGAAAAATTACATCTTCTCGTACATTGTTAAAAACTCTACATGTTTTACAGTTTTCAATTCTGTGCGGTATTTATTTAAAACACATTTTATGTATATTGTAAACACCAATTTTAACAACTTACTTGATATTTTTTGATGGCATCTCGATAGGCATTCACTTCGTAGTGTTCGGCTCCATAATACTTTACAGTTTCAAAATTAATTAAGGAATCTACACTGCGTGCTCTTTGTTCGTTATCAGCTTGATTCATGCGTCTTTGGTATTGAGTACGCCATTCCGTAACCAAAATTGTGGCCACTTAAAAAGAATAGATACATATGTAGATATAACTAAATTTATAGGTAAATTTTTCATAAACTTACAAATGTATAAGAACATGGTCAAGAAGACTATTAAACCGAACCACCAGTTGAAAGCATAAACGAAGTAGACTACAGCCACTAATAAATCAACAATGGTAGGTGTAATCGAAAATATAATATAATTCAGTAAATTATTAATGGAATCTGTGCCACGATCCATTATGCGTAAAACTTCACCAGTTTTACGCTGTAGATGCCAACGTAACGATAAGTGGTGCAAATGTTGGAAGAGATCAACTTCAATTTCTCGCGTTGTATACTGTTGCACTTTGATCCAGAGGAATGAACGTAGGTTATTAAATAAACCCATGGTACCAGTACCACCGCCTTGGAGGAACGACAAAGCAACATAAATTAAAACGAAGTCCCAACGAAATTCAATTGGTTCGATGGTTAAGCTGTCCACTTTGTTAAAATAAAAATAAAAAATTAGTTTTATTACAAATAAAAACAAATTAATAAAACTTACCCAACTTTTTACGATAAATAGGCAAATATAATTTAATTACACGTCCTGCAGCCAAAAGTAAAATACATAACAAAACTGCAAACTGTAAAAGAGCATCTCTCTTTGGCCATAAATAGGGAAATAGTTTACGTAATTTCTGAAAAGCGTTGCGAAAAGCTGAACCTCTTTGTATACCATCGTTTGTGGGATTTTCTTCGTCCAAACGTTGATGCTCACCAGACAAATAAACTATGCCAGGTGCTTTAAGACCCAGCACAAAGATCAATAATGAAGTTATAAAACGTGTAACAAAAAGACCCAGTTCTATTTCATCTTTTACTCTAGCAAAAAAAAAAAAAAAAAAAAAAATATATATATATATATATATATATATATATATATATATATATATATATATATATATATATATATATATATATATATATATATATATATATATATATATATATATATATATATATATATATATATATATATATATATATATATATATATACATATATATGTATATATATATATATATATATATATATATATATATATATATATATATATATATATATATATATATATATATATATATATATATATAAATAAATAAAATTAATAAATAAATAATAATTTAAACATATAAGTCTCGAAGCAAGGGTATATAAATCAATATTGTACATGGAATGTCTTGCGATTGGAAAAGTCTAGTATTTTTGACAAATTTAGCTATAAACTGGCACCTAAGATTTATAAAACGGTGGGTCGACTATTCAGTAAAGCAAAGCGCAAGTTTAGTAAGTTTGAAAAATTGAATTTGTTGTATAAAATTTCTTGCAGGGGTAATGATATTGAATAATCTAATATGTAGCAACTGAAAACAAAAACTGGAACTGAACTGAAGTTTAAGGCCGAAATTGAAGAATAACAGGCCATTGGTCAGAACAGAAATATAGATATTTTAGGTACGTTTCTATATTTTATATGTAAATTCTGCATGCAAAGTATATGCACAGCAACTGCGGAGTAATGGCCTACGATAGTATTAATAGTAAGTTGTAGCGATGCTGCGACTAACTATACCGACTTATGCCTTAACCTAAGAAGTTGCCGCATGATTAACAAAGAAATACCTCAAAAAACTGTAAACTAATACTGTTAATTGAGGCAAGCAGTTAGCCAGTGAGAGCGAGACCCAAACTCTCGAAGACCGAACATCAAAAACAACAAGCCCGACCGCACTTAAGAAATAATTACGATGACACGAGAGCTGCCAAAGATTTTAAATAAATAGAATTTTATTGTTGTTATTGTTAATGTTCTTTTACAGAATTTAAAATAAACTTGTAAGCTGCAGAACTTTTGGTTGTAAAAAATATTTTTATTTTAAGTATTCCTATACTTTGCAATAGTAGGTTAGGTTTGACAGGCTGCCAGCCCACTTGGGTCCAATTTGGTCCTCCAAACTGTTTCTTAACAATCTCGGCTATTTATATGGCTTGTGAGGGTTTTAGGTTAAATTTACAAAATGAAGTAAACGCTCGTAATGCCACAACATACAGAGTAAAGATTATAGAGTAGCCTACTAAAATGTAATAAGCGGGACTAAGGTACCGACAATTTTTACATATGAATGATTTTATCAATTTGATTATTCATATGGCTTATGACGAAATTTGGCCAAAAGAAACTGGCTACAGCAAAATTAATTTTTTGTTTTGTATGTATAACGCGTTTTAGTTCAAGTTTTTTTCTTTCCTAAATCAGAAAGAATTTGTTTTTACTACAATACCAATCTGCTGTGATCAATAATTTTGATTGAAGAGGAAATAACTAAACCTTTTATCCTAGGAGACAATCGTATCCGCTCCACTACACATCAGTAACCCACTTGGATTTGAGCTCTAAATCATAATACATCATGAACCACTGAGCAAAATTTTTGATTTTTGTTTAATGTTTGGCAGGGATATTATGGCAAAATCATGCTACATTATTCAATTCAATTATAGTTGTAAACTTACGTTTTTAAATGAAACCACCAATCTTCACTGCGTAGATTCATAAAAACCAAAGATTCATTTATAAAAGTCAAAGTCCAGAAGAGTAACAATACTAAGCCATGACCTCTTGTTGGTAACGAAGGTAACATATAATTTCGTTCTATGTGTACCAAATATATGGAAAATATATACGAAATACAAATTAAAATTGTAGAGAGTATCTGAAAATCATTAACTAATATTAATTGGTATTCATCAAAATGTTATCGAAAATATGCAAAACTTACCATAAAACCATAAATCTTTTCATAAGCATTGTATATAAACCGGGTAAGCTGCAGCATTGGCATGAAAAATAATAAAAATAATTGCAATCCATAAAGCTTTGGAGCGGAAGAGGAAAATGATATTCGTGTGGCATATTTTCGATACATAAACAACTGAATTAAACCGAATATTATGATGAAACTGGCACACACGGAGTTGGCCACAGTGTCCATAAAACAATGTGAAATGCCATGATTAATCCAGATTTGTGTAAAGGTCACGTTAGGGGGACAATACAACATGTTGATAAACGGCTGAAAAAAGAAATTAAGATAACGGAACGAATATTTATAGAAGTGTGTATTTTCATGTAAACGTCTTTTAGATTAAAAATGTTACAATTTACTTTTCTGTTCTTAAGACATTGGAGGAAAAGTTCTTCTTACATTTAGGCTAATATGTAATTAATCATTTATATGTAAAGGTAATTACTTTATTGTGTTGATTTATTGTTGTTAATGTGGAAATTTGGGTTGTATACGAAAATATTTCTTATATATGGTGCGCTTAAAAAGTATGAACTAGTAGACATCGTTATTTACAACTTCACAAATTTTTACTTTTTTATGTCCATCAGACTGAACTAAAAGTATCAAGAATACATTTTTCGTTGTTGTCATGAAAAAACTAATAATTAAAACATGAACGTAGAAGCTTAACAACACATTTCATGGTATACTACATGGTGTACAACTTTGCTACCGCCGTTTTGCAATAGATGGCTGTTGCGGTAAGTGGTATATGTCATACAACAATCTTTGGTATTTGTCAATATAACGCCATAGAAATATTAGTCGATTTGTGAATGCATCAGTTATTCTCTATTAAACTTGTCAGCTTACGAGCCAAATTCTCCTTATTTGCGGGAAAATTTAATTTTCTGCTTTAATGTGAAGATACCTTCGGCTGAGGCTCATCAAACACTTATGATACCGTGAAAGAAGTTGCCGAGACTGGTTTTTAAGCTTCAAGAACGGTTTTATTGTCGTCGAAGATAAGCATGGTAATGGAAGAGAGACGTTTTTCGAAGGCATTACTTGATAAAGCCTCTTCGCAAACGCAAAAAGAATACTTTGAGTCACAAATGTATAATGAATCATAATTGTATACCCAGTTTTTACAATAAAAACTCGAATTTCGGATAAAAAACGTCGGAAGCAAAGTTCTACACCTAATAAAGTTAACATTCACATAAATTGATCAAATCAAAAAACCATATATTTTATTTATTTATATATAAGCCGCAAGCCTTTATTGGCCTAATTGGCAGAACTACAATATATACATCAGAATTTTGATATTATATATTACAATATTTTACAGTATTTTTATCTTAAAGTTAATCGGCCACATTCATAAGAAACATTGCAATTAAACAGAAAGATGACAAATCGAATAAAAACCATGTGACTGGTGTAGTTTAGTCAAAAGAAAGTTTTATTTTCAACACAAATCAATTTTCTTGCCGTTAAGAATGCTAGTGAACATTAGTGCACGAGATAGAGAACTAGATCTTGATACTGTCTATTGATGGGTGGACTTCAAAGGTGACATTTTTGTCCTCTCTAATGTAAAGCACAGACTTTTTGTACGTGCATACACTCCGGTTCACTTATTTAAAGGCACTAAAAATTCCATAATCAGAAGCAGCGTCTTTTGCAGTTTTTAAGCGATTGTAAACTTTTAAAATAGAAGTGAAAGCTAGACATCTTGAGATATAAAAATCATACTAATAGTTAAAAAATTTGCTATTTTTTGGGTTCATTTGAATAAAGGCACCTTAACTAATTTTAATGAAAAACAGTTTTTCTTGTTTTTTTTTTAATTCTAATTAACGATTGTTTTATTTATTTTACTTTAGAACGATTTGTCATGGGTAAAACCCTCTATTTTTAATAACTTCAAATATATGGGTTTTCATTGACAGATAAAGAGAATTTATCTGTAATGTAATCCAACGAAAATTGACTACAAGAATCCTTAATAGACTGAGCCAGTGACGGCTTGTCATCAAATTGTCTACCGGCTTCATAGACCTTACGAGATAACCAACTGGTCATCAATGAACGCCCAGTTGCAATATCCAAGATAAGGGACCAAATAGTTCATTGAACTTCGGAAAAACTGAATCCAATAACATTTTATAGCTTGCACTAGTAATTTTTTGCACTTTAAAATTCAAGATCGATGGTGCTATAGTACGCAATAGCGCCCCAATCGCCTATCTTTGCGCAAATCATGGAAATAATCCTTCAGGGTCATCCAAATTAAACATTTTTTCATACGTAAATACAACGGTTATCCAGTGATTTGCATGACCTCTTTGCTGCACATCCAATGCCATGTAGTCTTTGGCGAATTGAAGCCGCTTTTCCTTACGATGTCAAGAAGGAACAATTCAAAAGCTTTCAAATGACACTAGTTTTGTTCATATATGTTCACAAATCTAGTGGAGAATTGCATGTACATACATATGTATGAAAACTTCTGATGCGCACACCTCGAAAACTGCGTTTACTCCAATATCACCATTTAATATTTTTTATTATTTTTCAATACTTTATTACACTATGTATTTTAAAGTAAAAAAAATTTTGTTTAATTTGGAGCTGTGTGCGTAAAGTAGATTTGTTCCACATTTTATACCGCCTACTTTAATTTTATTTAAATATTAATTTGATAAGATAACGAAATTACAGAAATTGGGAGTTCAGTCAAAATATCGTTTGGAGAGAAAACATTTAATTATGTAGACAATTCTTTAAACACCAAAAACAGTTTCAGGCATCGACAATCAACTTCCTTCCAAGACTAGTAGTATATATGTATGTATGTACATTTGCATAAGTACATTCATATGTAAATATATAAATTGTAAGCTACGCTTCTTTATATTTTCGATTTTTTATTATTGTGTAATTTTATATTAATTCATTGTTGTTATCAGCTCTTTTTTTTTTTTATCTCACCTTAGGAAAATATCGAATTTCACCAGAAACCAATTTACTAACAAGAAATTTTTAACATATACTTATATATTACAACAATACCCTTCTTATTTCATACATACCTTTATCAATTATTATTGATTTTATTTAAACACAGAAATACTGATTTTAATTATAAACAAAATATAAAAACCAACAACAAATTATGCAATTTTACAAAACTTTGCAAACCTATCTGCGTTCGTTTTTCTTTTAGCAATGACAAGCAAATTTTTATTCCATTTCCGCAACGTTGATATATCGACTGTTCACAGTATTTTGATATTGTATTTTATATCCTATTGGTTTAATATAATTAACTGAATTCAATTCATTTAACTTGTACTTCAAACACTATTTTGTGTATTGTGACGGGCGAAAAACAACAATAACTATACAAAGAAGAAAAGCAAATACAATCCAAAGAAATGAAATGTCATTTATAAGGTGCTGCCAGATAACTTTAGTAATTTGATAAGGTTAATCGTTTTTTTAATAAAATAAGCAACCCACTTGCGAAGAACAACTCAAATTTTTGAGTAATTCTATATTCATTTTTTGGACAAATCGCGTGCCTGTGATATGAAGCAAATTTTGACGATGCTTTAAAGCCATATGTAAATGGCATGTCTGTTGTACTGAAATTTTTTATAAATGAAATAAGACATATTTTCTGTTTTTCATGCTTTTTTTTAAATTTCTATTTCACTTATTTCTTTTTCTAATTGTTTTATTTTTATTCGATAAGCAAGGTAATTATAGTACAACGATACTAGTAAAAGGATAAAAACAGAAAACAATTTTTTTAAACGACAACAATTAGAAAAACCACATGACTTAAATATCATCGTAAAAATGTAACATGCTTTTAGTAGTAGCTCTAAAAGAGTATTATAAAAAAAGTCTTGGCTAATGAAAACATCTTATTAATAATAAAAAATAGAAATGAATTGGAGTACTGGTTTATTTATGGCTCGATTATGGATAGCGCTGCCTGTGGGCAGCCCAACTAACAAAAAAAAAAAAAAAATTGATATTATGTATTGCAGCTATTTTCAGTTGCTGAAAATTTATCGATAGTGATATTTAGACATATTAGCCACTGTAATTTTTGTAGGCAATCTTTTTTTTGCGAAAAAAAACAAGAAGTTTGACTTAAAAGCAAAAAAATTAAAACGATTTCATCAAAGGAAAAACATATATTAAAACGTGGTTAAGGGATTCCCCAAGTCCTTCAGATTTGCGCTCTGTGATGTATGTAAGTAAATACCATTTATGGGATAAGTTTTGATAACTACGTATCCGTATGTGTTTTTTCATCTTTATTGTTTCTTTCTGCCTTTCTAAGGATGGGGTCGTGTAAATTTTAAAGAATTCTTTCCTCCACTTGCATGGAAATTTCTTTTGTTTTAGGCGATTTTCTTCTTCCGCTTTGCCTTGCAATGAACCCATACTCTCTGCCATTCTTGGGGTGTATGAATGAACTGGTGCATCAATGTGATATAAATTTCCCCAAATAATGGCCCAAACCTGATCTTCAGGGGATTTACTTTCTCCAAATCCCTGACTTCTCGACTGATATGAAGGTTGGCTTCTACAAGAGTGTCAAACTGTTGCTTAGTAGTAACTTTAACCATATTCAGATGTGCTTGTAAGAACTAAATATTCAGTTTCCTAATTTTAATATAATACTCAATTTAAATTAAAAATTTTTTCAGTCTATTTTGCTTTCAAAAACCATACAGCAACTACATATTTGTGGTTGCTAAAATTATTTTAAAATGGCAACTTTGGTTGCCAGATTTAGTTGCCAGTTGCTATCTGTAATGCCTTTTTAGCAATTGGCAACGAAACTAAAGTTCGGTTGCTATTAAAGTAGCAACCAAAAATATTTTTCAAATGCTGAAGAAAAGTGGCTATTTACTAATTTTGAAGTATTTCGAAAACGATCAAAATATGTTCATCACACCTTCTATAATACTAATCGTTTTAAAATTGTTTTATCTCACACACCTGATTATTCTGATTCAACAGTTTGTTTTGTGTCTATGTATATATGAAAACAAATAAATTTCATTTTTATATATGTATATTATAAAATAGATACCAACCTATGATTTTCTTCATTAATATCCTTATACTAGGTCTGTTTTTTACTTTCTGGGTAAGTTTAGTGCAAATGACAGCAAGCCTAAGTTTCTATCAAATAAAAGATGCAGTTTACCAAATTTCTAGCCAAAAATGAAATGTATGGTTTACAATGTTTTGGTGCGGCAATAAAAGTTTTCATTTGGTTTACAAAAAAATAATAAGCTTTTTTTACACTTTTGAGTTTTTAAAGCTTTATGCTCAGCCTTTTATATATAATATTAATATAATGGCATTGCAATGATTTGTTTACGAGTCGATTCAAATGAATTTTTTTCTGCGTTATTATTTATTTTGCAAAAATATTTACGGGCTTTTTCGTGCAAAAAGAGGAATCATGCTGTTCTTTCACTCTCATTTGCACAATTTTAAAGTACGGAAACTTTTTTAGTTCGAATTGGGACCCCGCGGGATCCAAAAGTAGAATAAAGATTCACACCTGTTGTGGTTGCGTGGAAAATATTTCACTATTGGGTAATCTTGAAGTCACAGATGGGTTTTGTTTTTTTTAGATTCCATTATTTTTATTAGCAAATTATTGTCTTTTTATTGAAAGGCTGTTTTCGATAGTCAGTTTAGTTTTCCATTGTATAGAGTTTATAAAATTTTGTTTTGTGCCGTCATATAAGAACGCACTTATTATTATTGCTTCAACAAAAAGATTTTCATTGTTTGTCATAATATAAAAAAGTTTTTTTTTCTTTAATAACCGAATAACTGAAAAGTATATTCAACTCACATGTTTCTTCCTAACTCCATTCCCAGTCAATAATACTAGTCTGGTAACTTTTTCATTTGCAATCCACATATTTCCGTCGCGGTCAGCGTTGCCATTCTTAGTCTTTTCTGACCAAATGTGGTTGGGAATTATAATTTTTAAAATTTTCAACCTTGTTGGTTGTGCCCCTAATATTATTATTACATTTGGAATTTGTTGCGCTTAACAGAAATTATTAAATGCAATTTTTGTATGCTGTGATATCCTTTATTTTCGGTGCATTATTGTTATTTTTGTTATTTATTCTATAGTTTAAAAACTTTATCGAATAAAAATTAAACCTTACATGAGGAATACATTTATGATTTTCTATATTCAAAAATTGGTCTTTTCGGAAGGATTTTGGATCCAAGTAGGATTGAAAACTTTTGAGTGGCAGCCCTGGTCGCGGTGTTGACCGTTGACGGAAATAAGTTCCTAAAGATTGTTTTGTAAATTGTTTTTAAAAAATATATTCGACTGACATGTTTCTTCCGAAATCTATTCTCAGTCAATCATACTGATCTGGCAACTTTGTCATTTGCATTCCACTTATTTCCGTCGCGGTGTTGACCGTTAACTAACTAGGGTAGTGGTTTAAGCACAGCTGTCTTTCGTTTCCTTTGCATAAGTTTGTAAAAATTTTGTGTACTAAAAATACTCTCATACTTTAAGAATGCAGTCGATTGCGTCGACCTTTTTCGGGTACACCTATAGGTTGTCGGCTCTGATTGATAAAAATCAAAAACATTTGATATTTTATTTTGACTTCATGGCGAACATCGATGCTCAAGCATATGACTGAGCATTGAAGGGCACAAACAAAACATGGACATGACCGGTCCACATTAGTCATTTGCGATGTTCGACATGATGCTCATACCAAATTCATGGCTAATGCAGACCTCCAGTTACCTAATCTCGACTTTATCTTTATTTTCAATATCTATTTGCCTCACTGTTTATGGCGTAAAATAAAATCACAAAATTACGGCAAGTTCTACGCGCTAATTTAAGTTTCATCTGGTAAACTTCTACTTTGCTAGCGAGAGTTTTTCGACCTTTGAAAGCCACATAAACCTCAAATTTAAGTCTCTCCAAAAAATTATATTCTAGCTATTCTAGGAAATATCATCTATTCACAGAAAAGTTAAACGTCAATTTTGTAATTTTATTAAAACTTTCATATTTTTTCTTTTACTTTCGATTTTTATTTTGAAGGCTTTGTTTTGGCACCTTTTATCTTTGTGGTTTTGTTATAGAAACACAACTTGAAAGTTTTAGTTTTAAGCAAATAATATTTCAGATGTTTCGATAACAAAATTAAACCATTAAAGTTTTACAAAACTAAAATATGAACTAAATACTGCATTACAAATGTTGATTTACATAAAAAAGTTGTTTTTAAGATCACATATTTCTTATTAAAAAGTTAAAACATTATTTTTTTAACAAACTAAATGAAAATTCATATTTTGTTAAGAAATTTAAGAACTATAGACCTACAAAGATTTAAACACATAGTACATACATATTTTCACTTAACTCTATTATGCGCTAAAGTTAGATATCACTAACTCCAAGTATTACATCCTGCTCTTTGTGTGAGAGAGAGAGAGGAAAATATCACTTTTTTACAGAGAGTAATATTTGCATTTTCATTTACCGATATTACTGATTTTATCAATTTAAATATATTACTTTTTAATTTAAAACTACGAGTTAATTTTAGTCAGTAAGGGTTGTGCAACGTTATTGGTCGTTGCTGAATGGTGATTATGATGCTGATCATAATTATGCTCCTCATCGTTCAACTTGGCTTTAGAAATTTTGAGAGCTGGCAAATTGCTTTGTTCCTCAAAGCCGTTCGAGGAATTGTTTAGCAGCTGGAAATTTTTGCAATTATTGGCTTTTACTAAATTTTTGTATTGACTAGTGGTTGTGTTACAATTATTTAAGCTATTGGTTTGTGAAGGTGTCACATAATGCTGCAGCTGATGATTCTTGTCTACTAATAACATATGATTCATTGAAAAGTCATCACCATCACCATTTTGTATTTCTATTAACGACACATTATTCGTTTCGTTGGCTGCAGGCTCATTCTCACCCTCATCATCATCATCATCATTATCATCATAAACTCTACTGGTTACAAGATTTTGAGTTTCATCTAGATTTTCAGTTATATTAAATTTTATACGATTGGCGCTATTCAGACTTGCCGTTTCGCTTGTGGTCATTAGGCTGGCTATGGTGGGTGACCCTTTTAGTTTCAGTCTGGATGTAGCCGGCTGCAAGAGACCTGTCAGGTTTGAGTTTGACTGCGTAGAGGCCAATTGGCTGTAGCTATGCTTGGCATTGTTATTGGCATGAGACTTGAGGGTGCCTGATAAAGGCAATCTAAAATTGGCCATTTCCCAACATCCCTCTTTGGCATCTTCTCTAAGCGAACGACTGCTATAAATATCACTTGCGGGTGGTTTGATTGATGGCGGAGCATAACCTTTAGCACTTGCTTCTAGATAATTGTATAAATCATCAGTCTTAAAATCACTGCCATTCAGTTTCGGCGAAGAGGAGGAAATTTTTCGTTTCACTTTTAAATTGGGTGAAGTGTGTCGACTGCTAACTGCTGGCTGCGCCTGCTCCGTATGCAGCTGATAGGGTGGCAGCAGGGGCGCTGCCTCGGAATTCGGCCTTGGTATTACAGAAGATCTCCTCGGCAATGCAAGCTTGTGTAGCGAAATAGGTGATTCCGGTTTTTGTACCTCACCTTCTAGCCAATATGTCAACATTTCACCTTTGCCCTTCATGGGCACATAACCTCTTTTAGTGGTTATAAATGAGCCAAATTCATCTAAAGCTAATTTTGTTTTCTCACTTATGTGTATCTTTAAAGCCTCACCATTTGATTCCATACGAGAAGCGGTATTTACCGTATCACCAAATAAGCAATATCTGGGCATTTTCAAACCCACCACACCTGCCACGCAGGCTCCGGTATGCAGACCAATGCGCAGTTTTAAGCGATCATTTGGTCGATGATGTATCTGGAAATTATGCACAGCTTCCAAAAGTGCTAAAGCTAAACGGGCAATCTCGCGGGCGTGCTGATTGCCATTACGTATGGGCAGACCAGAAACTACCATATAGGCATCGCCTATGGTCTCCACTTTGTAGACATCGAAATTCTCAACAATAGAGTCAAAGCAGGTATAGAGATCATTGAGGAACTGCACCACTTGCATGGGTGTACTTTCAGCAGAAATAGCCGTAAAACCGACTATGTCCGAAAAATAGATTGTAACTTGATCAAATGTCTCGGCAACAACCGGTTGACCGCTGATTAACTGAGCGGCCACGCTTTGCGGTAACAGCTGATATAAAAGCTTTTCACATTTCTTCTTTTCTTCTATGTAGTCCTGAGTACGTTCTTCAACCAATTCTTCTAAATTATTGGCATACTGTTCCATACGTTTAAGTAAATTATCCACAATATTCCCGGTTTCATTGTCTCTGAAGAAAATAAAGAAATCAGATATATCATAAATTATACATATATGTATGTATGCTTGTATTCTAACTTACTTGTTAATATTTCTTATGATTGCCTTTAAGGCATTAAAGTCTGGTCTTTCGTTTGGATCCTCTGACCAACACTTTTGCATGACCGTATTTATTTCCTTATAATTCCTTGGTATATCAACTAGTTGTGGCCTAAAAGGTGAGTGGACTATGTGTGGATAACCTTTGAGCAAGTAAATAATTTCTGTAAAATAAAATAACCAGGGAAGGGAATGAGCTTTAATAATAATTGTACTTAATAGAGTTATATGACTACTACTGCCCAGCTGTAAAAGTATTTTGTTCTTTTTTTTTATGTATGTAGGAAATGTATATTTTGAAATTTTCAATTATTCATAAATGTAAGCGACCTAAATTAAGTTGTTTATGTAGCAAATTGCATCTAAATAATTGATAAATATTATTGATATATGATGTGCGAAAATAGTCTAGTTTTGACAAGTGTTTATTTAAAGCTAACAAGGGGATGAAAAATTGCCAAGAAAACATTTTAATACAAGTGGTTGGGTTACCTTATTTGGAACTTGTCAGGTTAGTTTGCACTGCTAGTCTGTTGGGAGTCAAAAGATTTACAGCCAGTTTATCAATCTCGATAGCGTGTTTGCGTTCGCAATCTAAGCGAAAGAAAATTGATTTGGGTTCGTCTAACTTTTTTTTATGCGAACGATCTGTCAAAACTCAAAGAAAATATATAAGAATATGCGGACGAATAATAGTGAAATAGACAAACCCAAAATGATTCGAATGTAAGTGACTAACTTTCTTTCGAGTTCATTTTCATTCGAAATTCGTAAACTGCCTGTTAGTTCGTGTTGAAAGCTTCCCATTGACATCACTTGGCAGCAGTTAGGTTGTATAGACTGCCAGTTGTGTTGTCTGCGGGAAATGTGCAGCCTACGAGACTTATAAATCTCTCGACTGATCAGACCCTAACCAACCCAGAAACGGGATAAAAAATCTAGTCTGTTCACCCCACATTCAGATATATCTGCTAACCTGTGTAGTATTGTTCTGCACAGATACAGCGCTCTCGTGCTACAAAGAGCCAGACATTGACAGAGGAGGTGCTTAACAATCTCTTGCTCGTCTTCATCTCTCTCTCTGAAAATAAAAGTTAATGAACAAAAATGTACCCACGTTACATTCACACTGCGTAAGCAAACATGTTCGGCTCTCCAAATTAACAATACACCTATTCCACAGCATAATGAAGTTAAATACCTTGGTATTTACCTCGACCGTAGGCTAACATGGAAGCCTCACATTGATGCAAAAGTCACTCAGTTGAAATTAAAAGCAGCGCAACTAAATTGGCTTATGGGCAGAAATTCGACATTGAAGTTGTTATATAACGCAATTTTAAAGCCTATATGGTGCTATGGAGTTCAATTATGGGGAACCGCCTCAACATCTAACATTGAAAAAATTCAAAGACGACAAAACCAAATTCTTCGTACGATTACTGCAGCTCCATGGTACGTAAGAAACTCACGAATTCACAACGATCTGTGTGTTCCGCTGGTAACTGACGAGTTCTCTAAGTATGCCACAAGGTATATCAGTAAACTGGAACTTCACCCAAATCCTCTTGCACGCAACATACTTAATTTTGGCGGCCACTCTCGGTTGAGAAGAAGGGATACCCTGGCCACCATCAGAACGTTAAATAGGTGATTCTACCGATATTATTCGCGCGAAATGAAACTCTTTTGTCTAGCAGTGGCTGGACTTAAATAACTTTTGTATTTAGTATTAAGATTTGAATACTTATTGTTAGTTCATATTTTAAAGATTCAATAAATAAATGAATGACAAAAAAAAAAAAAAAAAAAATCTCTCTCTCTCTCTCTCTCTCTACAACTTCTACAAGAATCGTTAAATTGAAGGTTTAACGTCCCTATATAAATATATTCTGTCAAAACCGCCAACGAGACAAGAAGCAGGATATAGACGTGGGCATGGCACGTGCAATCCGGTAGGAACAAAAGAGGAGCCCCATCCTGAAGCAATGCGAAAGTGGTACCGGGGTGGAGATAAGGCTCGAACAAAAAGGAGGGGTTTTAGTGGGTGCAAGCCCCACATACTGGATACTGTGTGGTCACAGTATCTGATGATGCGTTAGGTTTTTTCCTCTCCAACCAAAAAAAATCTGTTTAAAACAGCATTTATATTTTATTGTTTTTTTACGTTTATTATATATAAAATAAAATATTTCTGGATTATATTGTTTAACATATTTTTCTTACACACTGGTCACACTGTTTTTATTTGGTAGTGAGGAAAAATAGAAATTAAGGCTAATTTATACGGTGATTTAAAGTCATGCCTTTTTTTGTAATATTCTTTTAAAGCTCCTACCAAAATCATGTTACATCTTTACGATGATTTTTAAGTCATGTCTTTTTTTTAAATGTTGTCGTTAAAAATAATCGTTTGTCTCTTTTTACCCTTTTGGTAGTATCGATGTGGTTACATTGCCAGTCGAATGAAAATAAAACAATTTAAAAAATAACAAACGCGTCAAAAAGAAATTAGAGAAAAAAACTTGAAAAACAGAAAACATGGCTTTTTTAATTTAAAATATATTTCAGTACAAAAGAAAAGACTTGGCTTCAAATCGTCGTGAAAATTTGCTCCTAGTTTAATTCAACTGCGGCAAAAAATCAACATAGACAACAACCTGCTGTCGTGTAGTCTTACAGTTGTCAAAATAAACATTCGTAGTTAGTCCCCTTTTACAGTTGAGAAATTGATGGGCAGACAGACGAAGTTTGTAGGCGATGTATTTAAGAGGAAGAGTGTGCGGTAAACCTTTAGTCCCAATTTTCACGGGGCAATTTTAGTTGCGCAATTCTTGAGTTTGTGGACAAATAAGAGAGGAAAGAGTGGGGAGTGTAAAAATGAGTACAGACTTGCTTGTACTCGGAAAGTCGTTTTGTACTATCATTCGTAATATCAGAAATTTTACATTTTCTTTCATTTGTGTTTCTTTTATGTATTGATATGTTGTCCGTGATGAAAGTAATACTGGCGCGAAATTGCGATATTTTAATTCATTTGAAAAAAAAAATTCTAAATATTATGGACAACTTAAATAAATAAACAGCAGTACTAATTTAGAATGCAGTACATGCAAGATTAAGAAAGTGTAAGCAATAGAAACCGAAAATTGCTCAAGTAAAATTGCTGCGTCTGAACATAAAAGCAAGTTGAAACGAAAATTTGATAAGAATTGCGCAACTAAAATTGCCTCGTGAAAATTGGGACTTAGTCTCAATTTACACACATCAGGTTTTCTTGATCAATTCTGCTTCAATTTTCTTTTGAACTTGCATTCACGTTCACACACAAAAGTTTTATATCGTCAAGTTTAAGTTTTTTTGCCTTAAAGATTTCATATTTTCTGGCATTCCGTTTTAGACTTGACGGTACCGTCAAGTCTGCACCCTTTTCCACTCTCTTCTCCCCGTTCTTCCAAAAACTCAAGACTTGACGAGTCAAACTTGATGTGTGTAAACTGGCACTTACTGTACTGGACATTTTTCGTTTGAAGTTGTTTCTCTTCGCATTTTTTCATGTTGTTGCTTCATATTATTATTCTCATATCAACATCAACTTCATATAAACACACTAGTAGCTGTGCTTAAAAAACAACATCAACAAAAAAAGAAAGAAAAGAGAAACGAAAAATGTCTGTCTGTCTGTCTGTTAATTTCGCAACTCTAAAAGGTTTCGGCAAGTTCAAAGCAGAATGAGAAAAATGTCTGTCTTTCAATTTCCAAACTCTAAAAGCGGACTTTTAAATACGTGTACTGAAGTCGGTTGGCTTTTTTTTCGCAATTGCAGATTATCAGTCTTTATGAAGACTGCGATGGACTTCTTAATATAATCCTGCTGCTGAAATTTAATTCCTAACAATGACTCCGACTGCAAGTTTCAACTTCAAACTGCTGACTTGTTTTAGAAAACAGCACACATTTCTCTCAGTGTGTGAAATTTATTATAGAATATCTGCCCTATGTTGAGAAATATTTCTTTTTGAAGTTTATTCAAATAAAAAACTACAAAATTTTTGTCGCAATATTATTGTTTATTTTCTATACGAAATGTTATTAAAACCTAAAAGTTCCAACAATTGATTCGAGTGCAAAGCGTTAAACTTTGAAACAAATTTGTTTACATTGTCGATTGTAAGTATGAAAACTGCAGCATATATAAGTATGTATACTTGGAGTTGAAGTTTGCTACACTCTCACCTACATCAATGAACCAACAATGACAATAATTTGCGAAACTTTTATGCCCCAACAGACGGCACAATAACAACAAGCAAATTCAAATACTGAAATCGATTTGCACTGGAAACAGCAAAAGACCACAAATACCAGCCAGAGACATTCAATGTCTAATGAAACGTTCAAAATTAGCAAATGCGTGCCGAATAATAAAAAAAGACTAGCGCCTATAATTAGAAACAATGTTATTCGCACTGCAAACTTTAATGAAAATTTATTATGGCACAATAATAACGCAGAGAAAACAAACAATGATTGTCAGAGGAAACAAAAAGAAAATCAAAGTTCACTTGAATTGGTTAATTTACAAAATTTTCAACATCAAAAACATCTTAAAAGTCATGCACAGAAACCTCAGCATTTCGAAAAGAATATAAAACAAGAATCTTTTAACCAAAAATTTGCAACCTCTTTGCTTCCTGTTAAATCGAATCAGAAACCTAAAAACCCTCCACATATTTCCTTTTCACCCACAAACTTGACTAACAATTATTGCCATCCTTTTAATCTACATGAAGTTGAAAATGAATTTAAATTGCTACAGCTGCCTGATGCGGTGCCGAGTGTTTCACATTGCCACAGACATCATAACAATGATTCTCAGTTTACATGCTTAAAACAAGCAGAAGTTTTACCACCGCTCTTGTATTTTAAATTATCAACATTATCTTCATGTGAAATAGCTAAATCCGGCATAAAGTCACTGTATCAACATCATTGCCTTTTACATTTCATTAAGCAAAAAAGTTTTTTGGCACAGCAAAAGAAGTTAGCAAGCAAGCAAACAATGGCAAATAATCGCTGCAGTTTTGATTGTGGCAAGGCTTTGAAATATTGTAAGTATAAAGTTTTTGGGGTAAAAGCTGGTTTCAGAACAAAAAATTAAGGCATGCCTTTTAGTCTTGGCTTTAAGTCATCGTATAAACCTGCCCACAGTCAAACTATTTCCTAAAATAAGAAAAAAGTCTATCGTAAAGTAACTCTGGGCTGAAGCACAGCTCTCGCGTTATCGTAATTATTTCTTAAGTGCGGTCAGGCTTGTTGTTTGGTCTTAGATATTTTGGCGTCTCACTCGTACTGGTTAACGGGTTGCCTCAACTAATTGTATTGGTTTACAGTTTTTTGGAGGTATTTCAGTGTTATCCACGCTGCAACTTCTTTTGTGAAGGCATAGGTCGTTATAGTTAGTCATAGCGAAGTTTAAAACGTACTGTTAATACCATCTTGGGCATAATTTGGCACCCCGCCCATGCTGTGCATCCTATACTCTGCAAATTTACTTTGCATCTGTATAGTTGCATAAATAAATAAATAAATAATAAGAAAAAAAGTGTCGTAAGCAGGGACCGTAAAGGTTATAAGTTTTCTTAAACAAAAAATTTATTTTTTGGATTTTACCTCTCTATAAAAATACCTCTATGAAACACCCTTTATTGCTTTCCCTCAATTATTTCACAATATCTGCACCCACACATCAATTGTAATTTTACCCTTCTCTTATCGCTTTTTCCATCTCTGCCTCGATCTCTTCATCTTGAATAGAATTTAAAAACTCGCAGCCTTATGTACAATCAAAATCCTTATGCTAACTAACTTAGCAGCTAGCTAAGTGTATAAATTCCCATAAGGGAAAGATAGCAGCTAGTTAGTTAGCATAAGGTTTTTTATTATACATAAGGCCATCGTTTAATAGTGAACACGTGGAAATATTCTCGTAAAAGTTATTAAGTTCTCAGTTACAACTTTCAAATAAAGTTTTGAGTTTTAAACAATAGATTTGTACTAAAAATTTCAAGCAAAAGCTACATAAAAAACTAAAGATTCGTATTATTTGATCTTGTTTACATTTTTTTTCTTCTAAATTTTCCAGCTAAAGATCTTGATTGATTTTAAAAAATAACTCTTATTTTATGAGGAATAAATAAAAATCAAGAAATAACTTTTACTTGCTAAGGAAAAAAAAATCGGAATATAATTGATAAAGTCGAGTTTTTAATGAAATTTAATTAATTAATGCAAATTAATGCATCTAAAGCAGTGATCAACATGCAATGGTCTCAAGAGTAATCGTACGTTTACATTGACATACTGAATGTTCTCTTTGTGGGAACCACTGATCTAAAGGTAGTACGTGTAACATAGGTTATCTTAGTATATTCCTTGTGTACGTAGCACTTCTCTTTTAATTTAAGTTTGGTAAATAGTCCGGCCGCTTGTCTGAACAATATCTACTTATACAATTCTCGAAAATTTATCATATTGTTACGTTTTTGCCTCTAAAAACGCTTTTGCGGATTCTTCAATTGCCAATAAAATAATAACTAGCACACTTGTTCGTAATACAGTACTTAAATAATTCACAACTTTGCTTACAGTCGATAACACTGTGTACCAAAACACTAGACTTGCTTACTTTGACTTATGACTGTCTTGCACAAAGCTTAAAAATAAACTGTTGCATTGCCGTCGACCTGCCTGTCCTTTATACGTCTTTATCATTTTCTATAATCGACATGAATTTTTTAGTCATTTATTTAGAATCAAATGTACAAATGTATTTCTTACGCATATACATATTCACACACATGCTTGCGAACAATAAGCAAGTGACAAAAACAAACAATAATAAAACCAAGGCGAATTCATTACCAGGTGAACTTAACAGCACAGGTGATTATTTTTTGCTTCTCGCGTTTTTTCCAATGAGACTGTCAAATTTTGTTTCTTTTGTTTACAAACTTTTTCGCGCCATTTTAATCTGAAGGGTTTTTTGCATGATTTAGTGCAATTTCAAGAAATTAGTGTGAATTTAAAAGTGAAAAACTAATATAATCTGTGATTTTAGTTACAAACAATTATAAAAGCTTATATTTAACGTTTATATAAAATATTTTCTCTGCTGAGCAATCTTAGGTGAATTTAGATTATGACATTCACGATGTGTTTTACAATAACAAAATACATTGTACTGAATTCGCTTTTCCGCTTGCACTCACCTGTATAAAGTCGCCTTGAATAAAACGAAATACCAAGAATGCAAAAATAACAACAACATCATTTGTAGTTGATTTACTTGTAATTTTACGTACTTTAAATCATGTATGTTTGCTTTTTTGTGTATTATATTTTATCCTGTTTGTGTGAATGTGTTTTACATTGATAATAAGCAGAACAACCGCACAATGCACATTGGGCTAGAAGTGATAAAAATTCTTAACAATATGTTCTCATTGTGAATTGAATTCCTACTACTTTTATCGGTTACCCCATCACGAAGTTCAATTCTTACCAATACTATCTTGAAAAATTTATCTCACAGATTAAGAAATTACAAGACCAAAAATAAGAAAAAAATTTTTTTTTTTTGATATTTCAGGGGAAGTTCCTTCTCCTTTTAAATAGAGAATCGATGTACAAATATTAGCGATAAGTACGTTTGTATATGAAAATAATTATATTAGTCGAATAAAGGCCGAAAAACTTCTCTGGCCGAACCCTTAATAAAATTCGAATAAATGTTTCAATAATAGTTCGCAATGCAAATATTAGTTTATTGATTTTTGTCGAGCTATATAATTATTAATAAATTTTTTAGTTTTTTGTACATATGTATATATATCGAGCTTAACTTCAAGTTTTTTCTTTTCCTAAATTAAGTAGGATTCCTTTTTATTGCAATGCCAATTTGCTGTTATAAGTAATTTCGATTGAAGAAAACCTGAGAAGTAATCGCGATTTTAACTGGGGGATAACTAGCTGTTTCATAGCCGCTACAATACCCATCAGCACCCGCTTGGATTTGAAGTCGGCATCATGATACATCATAATAATAATTCGTACTATTGAACAATATACCAAACATAATTTTGAAAAAAAATAGATATACATACATATATATATATATATATATATATATATATATATATATATATATATATATATATATATATATATATATATATATATATAT
The DNA here is from genome assembly GCA_914767995.1 of Thecocarcelia acutangulata. Taxonomy (NCBI): domain Eukaryota; kingdom Metazoa; phylum Arthropoda; class Insecta; order Diptera; family Tachinidae; genus Thecocarcelia; species Thecocarcelia acutangulata. The sequence continues at coordinate 27,092,963 of OU612094.1, read as the reverse complement.
ATATATATATATATATATATATATATATATATATATATATATATATATATATATATATATATATATATATATATATATATATATATATATATATATATATATATATATATATTCGATTTCTTACTTCGAATAATAGTGTTGTTCGAATAATTAGTCGAATAAATATTTGAATAATTAGTCGAATAAATATTCGAATAATTAGTCGAATAAATATTCGAATAATTTTTGATAATAGTTAATAATAAAATTTTATATCCTTTTATTGATGTAGAAACTCTAAATGCCTCGATGGCTGAGTTGGCAGATTGTTCGACCGCAGCCCCGTGGTTGTAAGTTCGATTCCTGTAAAAACTCTAGGTGTTTCTGCAGATAGACAAAAAGCGTCGCAATTTGTTGTTTCTTATTAAAAAAGACTAGTTTTTGCTTATATATTCAAATATTTCAGTGAGCATTGTGCGAATAACCCAGTAATAACTGCAAAGTAACTATTAAGTTTTTCACCACAAAAAAAAAAAAAAATTAAGGACATTTGTTTTTTTAATAAACGTGGTACTTTACGAAGCATATATGCTTCGAATAGATTATTCGAATAAAGATTTTTCAACTCTCACTAGCACTGTTATAACCATTACAATGGAATCTCACAAATTAGAACTCTCACAAGTTCGAACCGTCCAGAAATTAGAACCGGTCATTTCGATGTATTGGACGCTCTGAATTAGAACCTGTGGTTCTAATTTCGGAGCGTTTTTTTTAAGTTTTTATATACACCAGAAAAAATTTTGTTTTTTTTTTTATGATTTAGAACCAAATAGAGGAAGAACCAAATTAAACGCTTTATAATTAGAACATTTTCTGGAAGTTTTTCACTTTCACATTTTTGCAAATAATTTTTTTCGCTCATTAAAGTAAAACATAAGTTAAAAACAAAAGCTGGATTGCGATGAGGTTCTTCAAATAAATTTTGATCTTTTGTACGCAATTATGCCAAACAATTCCGTAAATATAAATGAAATCGAGGAATAGAATGAAGATGTCTTTACTGACGCATCTGATGCAGAGAGTAGTGATGAGGAGGCTTCAGATAGCAGCGATATCGATGCTATTGATATAACGCCTCCTGTTCCTCATTTAAAAGTCCTTGAAGACATCAATAATGTTATAAAATGGTGCAAAACGTTTGATATATTTTCCAGTAAACACATGTCGAAGCTTTTAGACGTCCGTAACGATATCGTTGTACCCAGTTTAAATAAATTAAAAAACAAACAAGTATTACTGATTTTATGTTGAAACCTAATTAAATATCTATGTAATATGAAATTAAAATATCTTTTTCTATAAATTTAATGTGTTCAATTATTTAAATGTTAATAAATAATAAGTACTTTGTGCTAAAATAAACTCTACATAACTAGTTTTATGTTTTAGAATCATTTTCGGTTAAAAAACAAAAACGTTCAGAAATTCGAACTTTTCAGGAACTGGCCGTTGCACCAAGTGGTTCTAATTCGTGAGATTCCACTGTATTACAAACTAACGATCAAGTAAATGATAGTTAAACTGAACATTAACTTAGCACTAACGTAAAAGATAAAGTCACCATTAAGTTTTTCTTTCTTTTTCCAACTTAAGTTACCATATTTTCAGCAGAAAATATGACAGCTTCAAATGTGTTAAGTTCATTTTGAAATTTACCATGAGTATAAGCCTGCTGCTAAGTCATTAGTAACTTTTCAGGTTAAAGTTAACTTGTAATAACCAAACAAATATATCTGTTATATCAGGGTACACTTAATAAGGTAACCTCGTCAGCCGAACCGTTACTCATCTGGTGTGGCCAAATTGTCAAAAGTTGTTTATATTCTGGTTTATTCACATTGTTGTTTTCTTTACAATTTTGCAAAAGAAAAGTTTTTTTTTTGTGGGTAAAACCTATGAAAATGAGATTAAAATCTGTAATTCATAATAATTATTTCACTAGAATTATTTCTATTTGTAGTCTAATTTTACTAGTTTTCTATGTTTAAAAGACCTTTTCACCTTTTTCACATAAAATTCAATTAACTTTTAAGCATGTGGTGCAGTTTTGTTTCTTTTTTCCACTTTTTCTTCTATATTTCTGTCACATGCTTTTGACATTTTGGTCTCGTTGCAATAACAAAATACCTGCAATGTTTTTTGAAGTTGACCTTATTGTAGCGCAGCGGCCACTTTATTAAATATACTTTGTGTAAGATAAAATCCTAAATTTAACTATTTGTGGGTTGTAATGAAGGCTATTAGATGAGTAAAGTATTTCTTAAATTTTCTTAATGGGAATTGTAATAAAATATTAATGGGCATATTTATAAAAATTTAAATGGATGTAAAATGTGCTTTGGATTAAAAAATTCCAAAAAAATTTTTTCTAAAATTCATTTCAAATATATTTAAATTTTTTAGGAATATGCACATAAATCTTTTAGAACAATGCTAAAAACTATTTTATAAAAAAAAAAATACACACTACAGTGTGTATTATGTATTATGAAAACATTTTACCATAAATGTTATTAGTTTTATTCGTTAACTGTTTGTAACACTTTACAACTTGTTCATCTTTCACTACATGGCCTTTCTTTTTTGTTCTGCGTTTAATTAAAAAACTTTAGATCGAAGCAAAGCACGAGCAATAAAAAACTAAGTGCTTTATAAAAACTTTTTGCACAATTTTCTCATGCTGGTTCATGCTTAATTCACTACGTTATGCATTTAAGATATTTAAGACAGCCGGCTAACGACTACAAATAGTCACCTTGTAGTCAGCTATTTAGTTATTTTAAAAGCGGCAGCAGCATAACGAACAGCTGATCGGTAATTTCGGCTATCTGATTCATAATTACAATATTGGCCATAATTAAAGTACCTCCATCATGCTTATTTCATTACGTTATGCATTTGAGACATTTAAGACAGCCGGCTAACGACTACAAATGTTGCTAGCAACAATAGTCGCCTTGTAGTCAGCTATTTTTTATTTTAAAAGCGGCAGCAGCATAACGAACAGCTGATCGGTAATTTCAGCTGTCTGATTCATAATTACAATATTGGCTATAATGAAAGTACCTCCATCATGCTTAATTCACTACGTTATGCATTTAAGATATTTAAGACAACCGGCTAACGACTACAAATGTCGCTAGCAACAATAGTCGCCTTGTAGTCAGCTATTTGATTATTTTAGAAGCGGCAACGGCATAACGAACAGCTGATCGGTAATTTCGGCTATCTGATTCATAATCAGATAAATAAAGTACCTTCATATACGAGTAGGCTTAAAAAAATTATAACTTTTTCATGAAAAAACAATTTTTAATTCCTGTAAAGTTCAAATTTTATTTGTTTGTATATTTATTTATTCATATGCTTAAAAGTTTCTGATTGAGTTTTTTTTTAACGTCTAAAACGAACGTTATCATTATTACGGTATCATGGGACAGATAGCCAAACCCATTTTAAAATATATAAAACTATGCGTAATTGCGAGCTTCGTCAAGCTGGTGCGTTTCGCACCGTTTTTGGTGCTTTTTAAAATTATTTTTTTCCATTTTCCGTGCGTTTTTTAAATTTCGGTGGCACAAAATCAAATTCAACTCAACTTTTTGTTTTAATCTAAGAAAATAGTTTAATCAAGCATCCAAAATTTTTACGTTCAATTATATGCAGAAAATAAGAAAATCTTGCTGTTGTATATTATATACACTATCGAAAAAAAAAACATTTAATTTTATAAAATTTGGTGCTTTAAGAGAGTGATTTGCTATTAAACGATCAAGCCAAGTTTGTTAAATATTGCAATAAATGCAGGCTCTGAACAGCGAAGTTCGTATTTATGATGGCTCGTGAACTCGTTACGGTTTTGGTAATTGATAAATTGCCTAACTATTAAATAAATTATAAAGTTACACCGCTTACGAAGACACAAATAAATGTACACTGTGTTTGAGAGAATTGCTATTAATTGAATTTGAAGGCTTCTAGTGGGATTCTGTAACTTTTAATGATACTGTAAATTCTTTTGACAGTAATGGTTGCAATATAATTTTGACGACGCTAAGCAGTTTTTGTATGCCTGATAATAGGCAGTAAAAGTAACAGCTGATTTCGGTCGACAGCAAATATAATTAAATGATATGGCTTAATAATAAATTTGATAAAATATCGTTATAATTATTGTAAAGGTAACATTATCTTAATAAAACTAAAGGAGTCGTACTAGAGGCCAAGTTTGACAAACACGAATTTTAGCTATTGAACGAATTTTGATGGCATGCCATCAGGCGGTGCTATCAGACCCAGTTTGATTGTATAATAGTTGCCTAAAAGGCTGTTTTTTTTTATCGGGTTTTTAATTTAAATTATTTCTTAAAAATACAAAATAGGGTTTTATAAATGAAATGATAAACTTCAAAATTTTTCTTAAAATAACGCGCTTTTTCCCCCCATTTTGATGCGTTTTGAAATTTCAAAGTTGATAACGCTGGTAATTGCCGTGCCACATGCTTTGAGAAAAAGTCTAACAATTATCTATATGGCTTCAATTTATTTGCAGTACAAAAGAAAATCAAACCCTCTGATTATGACGTCATTTTCGGAAATGCTTTTCATCTATTGAATAAACGCTATGGTTGGGAAAATTCTCGTATTGATTGGCTGTTCAAATTGGAGCAAGAAACACATACGGAAAACTAATTATAACAAATAGTATTTACAAACCCATTGGGTTCAAAAGCAGGCAGCAGGAAGCATCGTATTTGAATAACACTTGTTCTAATTATTAAATGTCTTCATAATCTCCACTTGCAGGAAATAATTTATTACTGTTGCTAAGAATGAGAACTTCAATACAAAAGTCATAGTAAAAAATACTTGCGAGTATAAGTATGATGGCAAAAATTAACAAAAACAGAAAAAAAATTTGGAAAATAAAGGAATCCTGGCACACATAGATACTCAAATCATGATGAGGGTTGTTGGTGTAAATGTCGTGTGGCTGCTGCCGTTAAAGCTCTATGGATGTTAATTTCCTTTTCTATTGCAATGTGATTACGTTCATTTCCTAGAAATTGTTTTTATTGTGATAATTTTTTTTTATATGTAGATAACTTTTAACATTATGATTTTAAATGTTGAAATAAAACTAAATATTGAATAAAACTTCTACCATCAATTCAACACGTCAAGATACAAATATAGAAAACTGCTTGGTAAGACATATTTCTTAGAAAAGAAAGAAGTCAAGTAAGACTAAAGTTTGCTTTAAATTGCTTACCTACAGTGTCGAACAATAGTTGCATAAAATTCGTTCTTCTTTTGCAGTATGCTGGTTGTATTGTATTGATCCAATGGAACTTATTCAATATTTTTTTTAGATAATAAGCAGTGGTCCAACCATAATGCACGATGTTAAGGCAACGTTTTTTGACCAATTTAATTCGACATATCGCTTTGCTTCAGCGTTTGACAAATTCAACCATCAGCGAAAGGGATAGAACAAAAGTAAAACTACATCACCCTTAATCATTTTTTCTCCCGCGCTTTAGGCTTTCATTCATAAACAAATAAATTTGTAACCTCGAAAGTATACGCACAAATATTGTTAAAGGCAAAATTAAAAGAGAAATACAAAAATGTCTAAATATAAAAACAGACTTACGGAAACGGGAGTTTATTTCATGCGCTTCGTTACATTATCTGGAGGCTTATTCTGAATTGCGATGCGAATGGTAATGCTACTCGAAAATACATATATGCGAAGAGTTGCTATTCTCTATTGCGATATTCGCATAGTACTTCTTTATTCGCATTTAAAATGCGAAAAGGTGGCAATTCGGCATTCTTAATTGCGAAAATAAAGGTCAAAGTCGCAAAATTCATTCGATAGCAAAACAGCATTAGCAAAGCACGAAAATGTAAGTATTATATTACTGTTTGTTCATTCATCTATTTTATTTGTTAAAATGACGATAAACTATTAAATAAAATAATAATTCGTTGCGGTAGCTAATAGATTAATTGCTTTTAATAATATTTCACTTAGGGAAACTAACCAGGAGACTACTAAGACGCAACAATTCAAAGTAATGGTGGAATTCATGAAAAAAACATAGTAATTTGGCGAAAGGCCACTTGAAAACACCAAATGCTCGACAGACAGCTCGACAGCGCTTTGTGGGATACATTAGCCGAAGAACTAAATGCAAGCAATAAGAGATGCTGCAGGATGGTATTGGTAGCCACCTTGACCCAGAAATTTTAAAGCAGCTGCTAATTTGATAATGAGCGGAATCGTACTTGATTTCGCTGCCATGCACTCCAAGCTAATGTAATACTCCATTTTTGAAAATAACACAAATTTTTTTTAATTAAACTTTTTTTTATTTTTTATAAACAATTTTTACTTGTAATACTTATCGTATAAGAAAAAAAAATTGACGTTTATTGGTTTACTTTGGAAGAGTATTGCCACATTTTGAAATTAATTGCGAATGCGAAAAACTTACAGAATACCAAATATCTTTCGCATCGCAATTCATTTGCGCATCGCAATGACTTTCGCATCGCAATTCAGAATAAGCCTCCTGGTCAGCATGCATAATCGACCACACTTTCACTTTAGTGAATTCGTTACAAAGCAAATGTGAATCTATGAGTAATTGTTGAAAAGCCGTTGCACTCTCAAAGAGTGACCGTTTAGTGCGGTTTAAGGGCATGACAGCGTTGTCGGATCGTATTTCTTCGAAAATGAGATCCAACAAGGGCTCAATGTGAATGGTGTTAGCTATCTCAAGTTGATAAAGAACTTTTTGTGGCCAGAAATTGAGAATGTCGACCTGGATGATATGTGGATCCAACAGAATGGGGCCCTTTGCCACACAGCCAACGAAACAATGACTCTTTTGTGCGAGAGAGCGCAAGAGCACTCACTCATCGGATGGAGATATGTCATCGATATTTTGTTTCACACATAATTATCATAGATGTTTCTATCACATTAAAACATATTAAGATAATTCTCTGGAAACTATAGACTTTTAGAAATGAATTAAACAGCCACACTAACAAACAACAAAAAGTAAATAGCAACAAATATTAAATCATAACATATAATAACTAGCAAGAAATAGTAAATTGTAGCAATTAACGTTTCCGCTTGAATAAAAAATAAACAAAAAAATTTTTTTTTTTTAAATAAACACATGTGTTTTTAACGGAAAGTTTCCTGTAACTGTTTTCGTATCTGCACCATTAGCAACTATTTCGTCTCACTACGAATAGGAATTTTCTTTATGGGAGAGAATGCAAAAAAGCCATTATCTTTTCTGGACACAAGAATTCTGTTATCATCTTGCGATAGCGAACACCATTCACAGTAACTGCTTGGCTGACCTCTTTTTTGAAGATATACGGTGCGATAAGGCTGCCAGCCCATAGGCCGCACCAAACGGTCACTCTTTGTGGGTGCAACGTCTTTCCAACAATCACTCATAGATACTCATTTGCCCAAATGTGACATTTTTGCTTGCTAACGAATCTACAGAGGGCGATTGTGCTGACGAAAAAACTCACGAAGTGCGCGAAATAAATTTTGATTTGAACGCCCTTTTTCGTAAAAGGCTTCATTCAACAATATTAACGCATTGTCACATTGTGTACCTTTCCATGGTTGAGTTTGTTTGAGGTAAAAAATTTGACGTTGAGGCATGGCTCACATAGTGCATTATGGTTGGACCACAAAAACGTGTAACCAAATCTTGAGCTACAAAGTTTTTAATTTTTGATGAAATCTTTTAACAAACAATAATTTTTTGTTTGCTACAAACAGCCATGTTCTGAGAAAAACGCGATTTGACGCCGCAAAGAGTTCTGAGAAACGCTTAATTCACTTTTAGGTGTTCTAAGGAACGCGCGCTTTGCTCGCGTTTCGGACTTTTTTCCGAAAAAATAAAACATGTGTTTTACATACATATTATGTAGATATATATAGATATATATAGTAGTTATATATAGTAGTTATATAAAACGAAAAAAAAAAAAACATTTGGCAACATATAGATAAATTTTTTAATTTGGATTTTTTAATTGAAAATGTGTAAAATTCGTTCAACTTTTTATTGAAATAAAAGGAAAACTTATTAAATTTCAATTGTGCATAATTTTATTGCCTTTTGCAAGTTCAGTTTTTGCAAATTCCATCAGTTCACTTCAATATACACATGCGAATTGAAATCGCTAATTTTAAGCGAAAACTATACTTCTTGCGTTTAACGTTTGTCAGAACACCTATTTGGCGTTTTCAAATCGAAAACGCTAAATTTAAGCGTTTTGCGTTTCTCAGAACATGCCACAAAGTTTTTGTTTTTTGTTTAGTATTTTTTAAGCAAATACTGAGGAAGTTATGCAATAAATTTGTTATAAGATAATTGATATTTATTGGAAGAAAATATTGAAAACATATAATTTAAACGGAAGTAACAATCAAAGTGGAAGAACCGACAAGTGAATCAATCAATCATACATTACTTGTAAACCTTCAATGCAACGCAATGTTTAACTTTTAAATTGATGGCTTGTACAACAAATTGATGTAAAATTATAACAAACTAAAACAACAATTGCTAGTCGCTCTAAAATAATGTTTAATTTCAAGTGGCTGTAATTCAAAAGTATATTTAAACAAAAAATAAATTTGTTCCATTTATTCCTATTATTAAAGGCAATTTAAAGGAAATTTTTTCATTTTGCGTTAAAAGAAAAACGCGAAAATGCCATAAACAGATTTAGTGCAAGAAGACGTATCTGATTGTGTATCGCGAAATAAACAATTGAGTTTTCGTTTCATATTTACCTTGTGGTGGTTTTTCGTTTTCCAATTTTCCCAAATAAAAGGGACCTTGACGGGTTGTTATTTCATGAACAATTATTCCAAAAGAATAGACATCACCTTTTTGGGTGCCTTCGGGTGGACGATGATTTTCCATTTTTAACAGTTCAGGCGCTGTCCACAAGAGCTCTGCAAAAAAAATTTACATACATACAAATGAATATACTTCAAACTTTATTCTCTGTAGTTGATTAAAGAAATTAGCAGTTTTTAGTAAAATGTTAGTAAATTTGGAAAATTCGAAAAACACAAATTTGTTATCTACGAAATCTAAACAAGTATTTGAAAATTTTTCAATATGCCGTTTACAGAATACGAAACGTGGCTGAGACGTGTAGAAATTTATATGAAATGCACTTAAAACTGGGTATCAGTCAGTAGACTAACAGGCCCCTATAAAATGTCGTCATATAGACAGAAAGCACACAGAAAACAGCTATATTCTATCATTTGATAAAAGTGATTAAATTAAAATAATCTTTTTCCTAAGATTGTAAATCTTGTTCATTGAATGAACAATTGAAACACAGAATTCTATTCTTGGGAACTTAATGCTGAACGAAGGTGTTAATTGGTTGAAGTCAGAATTCTAAGTAGAGCTGCAAAACAATCGATAGTACTATCGATAGTTTTATTTTTAGCTAACTATCGATTGTTTTCGTTCGATAGTGATACTATCGAAAATTTTTGAACGTATCGGGTGGTTAAATTTCAAGGGCCGATGTTGAATGTGAACCACACCTAAACGCCAAGTTTTTTTTCCGAATTTTATTTGACATTTCTCTATTTCAGACTTACTCAATTTGAACCATGGAAAGATACACAATCCAACAACGTGCTAAAGTTATCCAGACTTATTATGAAAATGATGATCAATTTTCGAAGAAAATCATCTTCAGTGATGAGGCACATTTGCACCTCAGTGGATTCGTCAATAAACAGAATTGCCGCATTTGGGCGAATGAGAATCCAAGAGTGACTGTCGAAAAACCAATGCACCCACAAAGAGTGACTGTTTGGTGCGGTTTATGTGCTGGCGGCATCATCGGGACGTATTTTTTCCAAAATGAGGCCGGTCAGGCAGTTACTGTGAATGGTGTTCGCTATCGGGAGATGATAACGAACTTTTTATGGCCCAAATTGGAAGATATGGATGTAGACGATATGTGGTTTCAGCAGGACGGTGCCACTTGCCACACAGCTAACGAAACAATTGCTCTTTTGCGCAACAAATTCAATGGCCGTGTTATCTCACGTAATGGCGATGTCAATTGGCCGTCAAGATCATGTGATTTGACACCGTTGGTCTTTTTTCTTTGGGATTATTTGAAAGAAAAGGTGTACGTCGATAAGCCAGCAACAATTCAACAGCTAAAGGATGAGATAGTTCGGCACATTAACGGCATAGAACCTCCATTATGCCTCAGGGTCATCGAAAATTTGGACCATCGGATGGAGGTGTGCCGCCGTGGTCGCGGCGCCCATTTGGCCGATATTTTGTTCCATACATAATTGAGTAATACCAATATATCATAATAAAATAAAATTACAATAATTTCCTAAATAGTTTGTGTTTTATTCAAAATCAACATCGGCCCTTGAAATTTAACCACCCTTTATATCCGAAGTCGACATAACGTTTCTGGCATTTATTCAGGCAGGTTCTTAGCCGCCTTTAAATTTTTATAGTTATAGCGTAATTTACAAATGAAAATATATTATATAAATCATATTATTATTTATTACTTTTATCTCAATTTTAGTTAAACATGGCAACTTATGTCTGGCGGCTGCGGGTAAATGTCGATTGCAACTTAAAAAACTTTGTTCCCTTTGCATACAGTAACCTATATAAATATGTATGTATCTATGTTTACTAACTTCCACCCCTCGGGGAACAGGTTTTGCCTTGGCGTATTCCTAACTTAGGCGCTCTGTTTTTCGGGGAAAAGAGGGGAAGGGGTCCCTCGTTTGGTGCGGCAAACAAAACTCTAGGAAGCCACATGACTTATGTTGTGTTGACTTCCGAAACCCTTACCAAGGGTATAAATTGGCCGAACGGGGATCAGCATGGCCCCCGAGAAGTTCTGCTTGCGGTTCGACCCGGGCTGATCATGGTTGAGGTGCCTACCTTGGCTGTGGTTTAAACCTAAATCGCAGGAAGGGAGTGTTAGTATCCTTGATAATTGTTTGGTGATGGCTTTTTTCGAGGACTAACAATCTCCCGAGGAGCTGTTGCCTATACAACAGATACCTATAAGGAACCATTGGTGACGGTTTGAGGGGTGAGTTGGTTTAAGGGCTGATGCTCTTAGTGGGCTTCGGCCTACCAACTCATTAAGCCTTGTCTTCCGTTGATTGCTGGGAAATTGCATACATGTGGGATTAGAAGGCCCGAACTCCTCAACAAGAAGTTGCTCATATGACCGCAATCATATGACAAGAATTGCTACCTGTGTGAGCCTAGTCAGCCACACGGGGGCGGTGGTAAATCGTGAAAAATTCACTCCGTGGAAGTGGTCCACCATCAGGTTAGGCCGTCAAGGCAGGTACTGATGTAAATCATTTTCACAGTTTTACTAACTTCCACTTGAGTTACAGATTCATAGCCAAAAGTAGCGCTAAACGATAGTTTTCTTGAAACTATCGAAAATATCGATGGGGATGACTATCGATAGTTTTGCAGCTCTAATTCTAAGTGTGTTTATTCAAACAATTTATACTGCTTAGTCCTCTTTCATAGTTGAGAAACTGATAGACAGACAGACGAAGTTTGTAGGCGATGTATTAAAGAGGAAGAGTGTGCGGTAAACCTCTACTGTACTGGACATTTTAAGACATTTTTCGTTTGTAGTTGCCTCTCTTTGCATTTTTTCATGTTGTTGCTTTATATTATTATTCTCATATCAACATCAACTTCATATAAACACACTAGCTGTGCTGAGAAGACAACAACAACAAAAAAGAAAGAAAAGAGAAACGAAAAGTTTCTGTCTGTCTATTCATTTCGCAACTCTAAAAGGTTTCGGCAAGTTCACAGCAGAATGAGAAAACTGTATGACTTTCAATTTCCAAACCCTAAAGTGCGGTCAACACCTGACATGAAAACACTAACTTTAACGCTAACTTCAAGTTAAAGGTTAATGTGGACCGCTCATGTTGAAGTTTGGTTAAAGTTATAACTTGGTTGTTAAAATATTTCATTTGGAAACTCTGTTATAACTTAAATTGACAACAGCCTGCTATTTGTAGTTGTTTTTCGCCATTTTTATTGTTTTATTATGAAAAGTTATAACTCTAACATCACTACGTGTACGCCGACTTCAACGGATAGCTATTTAAACAGCAAGTTTTAACTTCATGTTTTAACTGCGTTTGAAGTTAGGTGTAGACTGCATGTAAAAGCGGACTTATATACAAATTTGAAACATAGTTGCATACAAAAGTAGTATGAGAAAAGTTTAACAAAGCATATGAAATATGACAACAATGTAATATAAACCCATTTATTAATATATTATCAGAGAAATGTGACAACAATATGTAGAGTTGTATTTACAAAAAATCCGTTAAATTCAAAATAGAATTTGAAAGTGTTTATTAGTAGAAATAAAAATAAAATAATGAATTGTTTCAACGTGCTTTTAAGCATATGGAGCAATATAAGTCAAATCGTATTTTATTTAAAAAATCTTCAATATTAAGGTAAAATCTTTATTCTGGCAACGCTGTGTCTGTCGTCAAGGTATTGCCCACTATTTTGTCCTTGTCGTATTGAAGACGGTAGAAAATTTTATACTTACTGCTCCAATATGCGTAATTATTACAGTTTTCAATATCACTGCCCTTCTCCACAGTCGTCTTGCGCAAAGTATGCAAACCAAAATCACAGATTTTCAACACAAATCTTGAGTCCACAACACAATTTGATGATTTCAAATTGCCATGCGATTTAATATCGGAATTGTGCAAAAAGTGCATGCCTCTAACAATATCGTGCATCAGAGATAGCTTAAACATCCAGTCCAGCTGGAATTGATCGTTCTCCAAAATATCTTGCAGCGAGCCCTTCGGACAGTATTCTGTTAATATAAAACTTTTGGCCGGATCCAAGCAGGCGCCGTAAAATTTAACCAAATGTTCGTGTTGTAAATCTTTCATGTGTTTTAGTTCCAACATTAAAGAGCGCGTTAAACTGATATTATGATCATCAATAATTTTAATAGCTGCTTTGCAGCCTCGAAATATTCCAACGGGTATAAAAATTTGCCGATCACCGCTAAATGAGCCCATGTCGTCGGACATCAGGGTCATTTGGGAGCTGTGTTTGACCAGGGAATGTAAAGAGCCACGAAAACATCGGCCAGCCGAATTGTGAAACATGACATCGTCGATAGAAACCCGCCAGGCCATGGAGTTAATTTCAGCTTCGGACTTATAATGACGATAGCCGAAAAAGAAGCAAACACTCATGACCACTACCATGGCGCCAAGGATAATGGAAAGTATGGCATAACCGGGAAGAGCTGAAAATAAAATGAAGAGTATTCGTATAAATTTTGTATTGAATTGTTAAAGCAGTAACATTCGAAAGTATATGACAAAGAGATAACAGGATCAAACCACAAATTCTCCAGTATGTTTGGAAAATTAATTTGAATTCAGTAAAATTTTCATATCTTGATCTTTTCGTATCATACTCACAATTATCCGGACACAGGGAGCCATCATAGCCGCACACAGGTCTATCTAATGGAGGCTTGACACGATTTCCAGCCCAGTGTATTACTTTGCCGGGCACGAATTCCAATTTATTATGCTGAAAATGGGCGACTATTTCAAATCTGCCAGTTTTAGGATTCATATCCAGCAGAGAGTAGGACGATAATCTATCACCGTTATCATCTATGGTTACAATGTCAATGATGCCCATAAAGGTACGATTCCACATACGTCTTACCATATCTGTACCATTTATTGGTCTTGTCAACACTGACGGATCTTCTCTAATGCTGTCATTTAAAGCATTCGCATACAGTAGCACACCATCGAAGAATGAAGTGACAAATTCTGAAATTGGTTCATCTTCTTGAAAAGTGTAATTATATTTAGCGGCAGCAATGGCTTTAATCTGGCAACGTTAACGTGCAGCAGACAGACACAACGCACCAGTAAGTTGCACAAGTGATAATAAAAGGAGAAAAAGAAAAGATATATTTTACTTTACTAAAGTATATAGAGAACATGAGAAGTTAGTTTTTTATCCTGCCACAAGGCAGCTACATACAAAAATAAAAATGACATAAAACATATAATATCCTTCAACGTGGAAATAAAGTATATCGTTAGGTTTTTGCCTCTGAAAACGCTTTGCGGTTTCAATACTTGTTGGTCACACAGTATTTACATAATTCACAACTTTATTTACACTTAGTACCACTGTGTATTAAACACTAGGCTTGCTTAATTTTATGACTTATGACTGTCTTGCACAAAGCTTAAAATTGAACTGACAGTCAGTTCGCCGATGTCGAATGAAAAAATAGAAAGACATTTGCTTCAAAAAGCACCCAATCCTATACCTTGGTAAATTTAGCTATTATACCGCTGTTTATTGTATTCTTCTATCAAGTTCATTTGAAATTTATTGCATTTATTGAACACATTTACAACCTTATAAATTGTTGAACTTTTGAGATAAATTTTGTGCAAATCTTATCATATTGTTTATTTGATTTTGAAATTGTCACTCACCTCATTGGATACTCTGATGTATTTTTCACCACTTGGCTGTTTGGGTGTCACTGTTAACATAGCGGTGTAAGCCTTGCGGGCTCTCAAGTTATTTTCTTTCGTATCGCTTCTATCATACCAGGGATGGGATGTTAAATAGGTATTTCTAAAAAGAAACAAATGAAAAAAGTTTCATAGAGTTCATTACAAATTATGTTTACAACAAATAAAACAATATAGAAAAAATAAAAATTTTCCCGATATCGGTCCATATATAGCCTAAATCGATTTTTCATCGAAAAACAAAAAAAAATTTTGTTTTGCTTAAAACCAGTTCTGGTTATAAAAGGATGTTACCCGAGATATAGCCTAAATGGATTTTCCCAAGAAAAAAAATATTTTTTGCTCAAAAGCAATTTTGGTTATAAAAGGAGGTTACTAAAATACAGAAAATTAAAAACTTCGATATCGGTCCATATATACCCGAGATATAGCTTAAACCGATTGTTTCATGAAAATGTCGCGTAAGCGAACTTTTAAAAACTTTTTTTGCTTAAATGCAGTTCTGGTAATATAATGAGGTTACCAAATAGAAAAAATGAAAATTTCCGATATCTTTCCATATATACCCTATATATAGTCCAAACCGATTTTTCCATGAAAAAATTTTTTTGCTTAAAAGCAGTTCTGATTGTAAAAAGAGGTTACTAAAGTACACAAAATGAAACTATCCGATATCGGTCCATATATATATATATATATATATATATATATATATATATATATATATATATATATATATATATATATATATATATATATATATATATATATATATATATATATATATATATATATATACCTGAGATATAGTCTAAACCGATTTTTGATGAAACAATATTTTTTTGCTTAAAAGCAGTTCTGATTATAAAAAGAGGTTACTAAAGTACACAAAATGAAACTTTCCGATATCGTTCTATATGTACCCATGATATAGCCTAAACCGATTTTTGCATAAAAACAAAAATTTTTTTTTGCTCAAAATCAGTTCTGATTATAAAGGAGGTTACTAACATACACAAAATGAAAGTTTCCGATATAGTTCCATATATACCCGAGATATATTCTAATCCGATTTTTCCATGAACAATTTTTTTTTTGCTTAAAAGTTCTGATTATAAAAGGATGCAAAAAATGAAAGTTTCCGATATCGGGCCATATATACCCGAGATATATTCTAATCCGATTTTTCCATGAACAATTTTTTTTTGCTTAAAAGTTCTGATTATAAAAGGATACAAAAAATGAAAGTTTCCGATATCGGGCCATATATATCCGAGAAATAGCCTAAACCGATTTTCCATGAAAATTTCAATGAAAGATTACGTTTTTGGCATGACGATTACAAGGCAAAAAAAATTTTGCCCCAATATCGGTCAATATAAATCCGAGAATATTTATTTCAAATTTGTAATATATACTATATATTTACGTGACTATCAGGAAGGGTATATTAGAATCGGCCCAGCTGAATATACTACACCCTTGCTTGTTTTTACTCGTTTTTTACAGTATGAAATTAACAAGTATTGTACCATTTTACAGCCTCTCCCAGTTTACATTGTACAACGCGTAACTTTTGTAATTTTTATTTTAAAATTGCATGTGTGTTTTTGTTTGTGCGATTGTTATCGTAGCAAGTTTTGCTTGATGTATACATGTATCAAAAACATCAATATAGATCTGCAGCTAACTTCACTTGTAAAAACTAATTGCACGAGTACATTCACTTGTGTACTCTATTCAATTCTTCTCTACCTTCTAAACGCCAAAGAAAGAAGTGCAGCACCAAGTTGCACAATGTAAACTGGGACTAAGTTTGCAATTGTGTTAGTTAGAGACTTTTTTAACTAACAACATATTCATATCAGTAAAATTAAACTTAGGCCCACTAAAAATTATTCTTAGCGCAAAAAAATATTTGTTAAATTTTAGAGATTTGTAGTTTGTCAAAGTGTACTTTAATTTAAAAAATTTATCAAAATAATTCGTTCACCCTATTGCGTTTGTCATTATTAACATCTTTATTATAAGTAATTTAAGGTGTTAATGGTCGAATAATACGCTAAAATTTTAGTCAAATCAATTTCTCGTGCGTCTTTATTTGTGTAAAATATTTATGGCTAAATAATACTTTTTTGTTTTTGTTAATTAACGCGACATCACAGCTCAGTCAGTGTCCAAAACGAATATACTTGACCAGTTATATATTGTGATAATAAACATTTTGTTATTAATCGTTTGCAGAACGAAAACATAAGAAAGCTGAGTAGATAAATACATTTCAAGGGCTCGAATTTATTATAAAACTCTGGCGGCAGACAGTAAAGTATTTTCCCAACACATTCTTTTTGCTGTAGGCTTACGGTTGGTTAACCCTTATGTAATCGATTGTGTATCCTGTATGCTATATCCAGAAAGAAGATAATTTATTTCTGTCCAGTCTGCAGTTTTGAAACAAAATCTTAAGTTCTTCTTAAATTTCAGTTCCCTTGGGAAACGAATCAACTTGATTGATACGTTTGATAATAAACGTCTGGCTTTATTTCACACCCTTTGTAGTGTAATGAGTATGATGTACATACGAATAATATTCACTTTATTCCTTCATTCATTTGATATTTTTTATACTCAATCAAACTGTAATCGTGTATTTGCCTGCTTTTGCATTCACAAATTATGATGAAATGATGAATATTCGAATTAAAAAGAGTACATGAAAGAATCTATTACGATCACTCGTTTTATCTGTTAACCTCTCTGAAGTATTCAATATTTGAATGAATATGGTACTTTCAGTGTGTATACAGACGCTCTGCGTTGACCGCAACTGCGGTCAACGCAACTAAAAGAGCGTTAGCTTCAAATATCAGTCATTATTCTCGCCCTAGTAGATAAGCAATAACAAGTTTAGTGCAAAAATTTTAGTCTACACAACCATTGTGTGATGCTGCCAGTTAGATAACGGGTTGGCGAAAATATCGCTGGCGTTTCAGCGTTTGCTACGATCTAAATCAGTCGATTCCGCGGTTTTTCAATAACTGCATAAAAATCTTTGTTTACGAGTATATCCATACAAGATCAAAATAACTCAAGAATTGAAGCTAATGGACCATTTCACGCGACGCACGTTCTCCAATTCGGTTATGAAGAAGTTGCAACAAGATGATGAGGTAAACTTATCTTCGGTGACAAAGCTAATTTTTGGCTCAATAAGTGCATTATTGGTCTCGTGAAAATTCACATGTGTTTCATGAATCACTACTTTATCCACAAAAACTAACTGTTTGGTGTGGTTTGTATGCCGGCGACATTATTGGACCATATATTTTCCTCAACAATAACCATCGTCTCGTTACTGTGAATGGCGGTCGTTATCGCGCCATGACTACCGGTTATTTTTGGCCCGAATTGGAGAACATGGACATGTACGACATGTAGTTTTAACAGGGCGGTACCACAAGCCACCCCGTACACGTTACAATCGATTTATTGAAGAATAAGTCTGGTAAGCGTGTTATATCAATTGGCCACTTCGTTCGGCCGTGATTTAACGTCCCTAGACTTTTTTCTTTGGGACTATGTCAAATGATTACTCTATGCCAACAAGACGGCGAACGACGTCGGAAGAACTCAGAGCGAAGCTATTTTGCTTATCTGCAGTAACACCCAGAGTTTGTGGCAGAAATCGAACCTTCGTCCTCGAGTCGAGCTCTCGAAAAAATCAGCCACCGAGTATATAATGAAATTATCCCATTAGTTTAACCACATTATTTTGCAGCGCTTTAGAAAATCTTACATTGTTACAATAAAATATTTTCACTATATTTACTATAGCAGCTATAACGAAATTCTTACATTTGCAAGCAAATGTTTTTCGTGATAAGAATGAAAAAATTTTCTTTACATTAATGAAGTTTTTTTTGCTATGCAAAATTTTTATAATCGAAATTAAATTTTTTATGGTATTAACAAAACAATAGTTTCATATAGGGGGTTTCTTTCAGTGTACAAGGCGAAATCAAAATTTTTTCCTAAAATTTGCAGCTGTATTTACCTAAAAACTCCTCGCGAGTTGATCTCCAGATGTTTAATTGTTGGTTTATCGACCCTGAACTTAACAGAAACACCAAAACAAAACAACAAAACAATTATGAACAACATTTTTGTAGAGCACTTCATCCCCTCCTTACCCTTTTTTAGGGAATTTTTTTTTCAATTCCTTAGAATAAAGCCAAAAAATGCCATTATGAGGGGGAGTTAGAGGGTTAATATATTCTATAAATAATTTGCCATAACATTTTCTACAAAGTTGCTGAACATTAGTCTACATTTCAGATGTAAAGAAAGCACAGTTTTATATATCGATGTGCAGCAAGAACAGGCCAAAGCTGGAAAACTTTAACCAGTTCTAAAATAAAATTCCCATCTTTTAAAACGTTTCCGTTAGTTTTCTCCGGTCTCTTTTTCGCGTTGAATTATTCTATATACAAACCTAGAATGATAAAAAGTTACGGCCTTATTCATAAAAAAATATTTTATATTTATTAAGCCCTTATTTGACAAGCTTTGCGTAGAAATTTGTTAAATACAAAACAAGAGATATTATGAATATGGCTGTTAATATTTACGTTTTCACACATACATACATATGCATATAGGAGTATTTTTAAAAAATATCGAAAATAATAACATCACAATTGTTTTATCTTTATAGCAAGAAGAAAAAAACAAAATAAAAACGTGTAAATATGAAGAAAAAATATTTGTTGTAAACTATCTTGATTCTAATTTTAAGTTGTTAAAATGAAATAAGAAATAAACAATAGCATAAGAATAAAAAAAAAAAAACAGTGTTTTTGTGTAGAACATGAGAATAAATATCTTTAAGAAGAAAAAAACACATAATTAAATGATAACAATTACAGTATAATCTGGATAATCCGGACAATTAAAAATCGATATAGAAACGTCCAAATTTCCGAGACACAAAAAAATTTTGGAAATATAAGCTAACTTGTATTTATTTATAAGCGGCCGTATTCATAAAAAATATTGTATGTTTATTAAACACTTATTTGACAAATTTCCTATAGATACTTGTCAAATAACAGTTTAATAAACATACAATATTTTTTATGAATAAGGCCAAAGATATTCACTTTAAAATTAAATTTGTGCATTAAAATTGACATACGAAGAATACACTTAAAGCAGTTTTATAAAATGTTTTCATTACTTGCTGGAAGTTTAGTTTCATTTTGCTTTTTGTCAAAAATACTAATATAAATTCTACTTTCTCCATTTTTTACATATGATTGCTGTTACATGTTCTCCTTTGAAGTGAGTATTTATTTATGCATACATAAAAAAATAAACAGTGAAACGCCGTGAGACATCGTTTGCGAAAATTTAAATTATATTGGCCCACCATCTTGTTCCGTGGAGAAGTGGACAGATTTTAAACATATGAACATATGTGAACAAACATTTAAGCTGGACTCTCGAACTGTTTCCGAACAAAATTTTTCTCCGGACAAAATTTTTTTATATGTAGTTTGAGGTCTCTCTTCTTGAGAGAGAGAAAATATTTTTTACGAACAACTCCCAACTTGAATTGATTTAATTTTATAATCCGGACAAAATACAAAATTGTATTGAGTTGCTCCATCGAATAAAAAATTTACATGTCACATAATATACTTTTAACGGAACCTGAAGCGAAAAGTTCGGCAACTATCATCTTTTTACGAGTTGAAGTTTTTTCTAATAGCTCCAAAGCTTTATGCACTAAGAAACCAATTAGAACCAATTTCAGTAGTTCGCCCAATAATATTTCTAAAGCTACGTACACACGGTTGTCAGATCTTACAATATTGCCAGTAAAATTGTCTGAAAATGTATTACAATCGTGTGAACTGCCAATTTTTAACTTACAACGTTGTCAGAAAAACAATTATCAATCAATTGTAAGACGACAATGTTGTCAGGCATCTGACAATCGTGAGAACACTCTTCGTCGGCATTGCCAGATAATTGGCTGGTATTGTAAGCTCAGTTTTATATGTAAGATGTATAAAATTAATGCATCTGACAATGGCATCATTGTCAGAAAAAAGTTTGATGGGCACCACTGCCAAACAGATGGTTGTTGATATACATAAGTGGCAATGCCTTACAACATGTCTGGTAATTTGTTTCAACTAACAATCTGCCAAATGTGTGAACTGAAAATTTTTGTTGTCAGATGAATTATTTGTCAGACCATAGTCTGACAATGAAATTATAAGATTTTCTTACGATCGTCTGAACACACAATTTACTTCTGAGGGACAATTTTTCATTGTCACTACATTTTCAATATGCTGCCAGATCTTACAATATTGTAACATCTGACAACCGTGTGTACATAGCTTAACTTCTATTATCATAAGAAATAATTAAATATGAAAATTATCAACCATTTTTTTTTTTAGATAAATAAACAAATCGTGAGCGTTGCCAAAGTTTTTATTTATGCTTTGTGCTTTTCTTTTAAAGTTTTAAACTTCACGCAAAGCGAAAAAGTTTTATCTGACACGGCCTTTACTAAAACTTTATTCGGCTTTTGTTTTTAATGTCAACTTACCTTGAAAAAAGTTCAATATTTATGAAAACATATTCACCACTGTCAATCATATTCAACTCTTCGGCTGTCAGCATAATTTGCCGTATCAAATGTGGATCAGCACACAGTATGACAACTGAAAAAATATGTAAAAAAAAACAGTTTTTAAACTTTAATTTTATAAAAAGTTTTAAATTTTATAAAAAGCTTTAATCAATGGTATTTGAAATATTTAATAGTTATCACGTTCAATTGCATGAGACAAAAACTTAAAAAAGAAAACTAAACAAAGTTTCATTGAGTCTATTTGTAAGTTGAATCTATTTTTAATTGACATTTCAATTGATCAATAAAAAATAATTCTTTAGAATTATTCAATATCACAGCGGAGGAAATTGAAAAAAGTGGCAGCGAAACAAACAAAACTTAAATGAGTTGTTTTTTGAGAAAAGAAATCAAAAGTTGTTATAGTCTGTTCATTGTTCTTTTAATTGGAAAAAAAGTTTAAAATTAAAAAAATGTACATACCCAGCAAAAACTTCTATTGCTAAGTAATATGTTGAAATGTTAATAAATATACTCTTCACTACTTTTACTTTGGCATTTTAAGTTATTCCGGTCTATTCGAGAATTCACCCTTCATTTCGTTGCCGTCGAACGTTCAGTTTCTACGGCTTGGTTTAGCGAACAAATATTGTTTTCAGTAATCGAATTTTGTGTTATCTCTAGTAAAAATATAAACAACATTCCACACAGCTGACTAGCACAAAACTAAATTTAAAATAAAAATAGAAAATCATATACTTTAATTTCTTTGTCGGGCTTACTTTCGTTTCTAAATTATTGCTTGTAATTAATATTTGTTAAAGAAGACAAGAAAAGTATAAAAGGATGTGTCAACATAAATTCTACCATTGCTCTAAATTGCTACGGCGATGTTTGTTTCATACATATGTATATATTTCATTGCCAAATATAGCAAATATGAATATTTCCTTACATATTTCACAAATAATTTATTTTTTTGTTGTTAATTTGTGCTTTACGCGGTAAAATCGGCGTCGAACAATATTGGGGCTAAAATACAGTGACAAGGTATTTTAGAATGCAGACGATGTGAAAGAAAACATATGTTTACTGCTTGTATATCACTCTCATCTCTAACGAATATGTATTTTAGAATATTAAGAAATGAAACGGGCACGCATTTGTGGTGAAAGTGGCTTCTCGAATAGAGACGATTATTTTAACATGGTGATGCCATTGGAGGCAAGTACTCACCATTCTCGCTTACGAATAACTATTTGAAAATGTCTTAACAAAAAAGTCATTGAAAAAGCTGATTGCTTATAAGTTCTTAATTTACGAGTTAGTGTCCATAAAAACTATCAAACTATCTGAAGATGCTTTTTTATAAATGCATAAACTGTAATGGATAATTTTATGTAACATAAAAAAGACATGACTTTAAATCATGGTATAAATGCCACCTTTATAAATGCATTCTTGCAAGCAATATCTCTTGGAAAAGGTGTTGCAGAAGTATGTGGGCCTTTTCAAAAAAATTTTTAGGATAAAAGTACTATTTATATTCAATTTTATTCTTAAAAACCTTTTCCACAAGAATGCATTTTTAGCATCATGGAATTAAGTACAGAAATGTCTTTTAGTTAATACATTTGAATGAGCCTGGCAGGTACACTAGGTCGTAATGACAACAATCCGATCTCCTTACTATTTATACCACCTATATCCGACCGAAAATGGAATACAACTCTCATGTTTGGGCGGGGCGCCTCAAAGTCTGTTTTGGGGTTAGTCGACCGTGTGCAGGAGAGGGGAAGAAGCTTATCGGTGACAGTAGGGCATCCAACTCTATTGAAAATATGTTCTTAGGTAAGTTAACAAGTTTTCGCTGGGTCCATACATTGTGAAATGGTACTTTCCTTTTTTTATTTTTTATTTATTTATTTAGATGATAAACTAACATATGTATAAGTGTAAGATGAATTCTTTCTAGTTTCACTTTTCGAATTCTAGATTTTCAAATTTTATTCACGGGTCAATTATACTAGTGTATGTATGTATGAACATATGTATGTATTTATGTGTTTAAGTATTTTGCCTTGTACTTGGCGTAGAGTTATTTTTTCGAATATCCAAAATAACAACATGTTCATATTTTAAAAACATACCTTTCACAATAGATTGCTTATTTTTATTTATATTTTTAAAAGCCAAACCATTTATTATCATTTTCCACCTGTTTAGCGTTGAGTGTAGTATACTCGTAAATAGTTTAGCTTATTTTTTGCCAACAAATTTATGTTCATGGCTTATTTTATGGTCTTTTTGCGAATTGTTTCGGTGCCAAAATGAAACAATGAAAGTCAACTAGCCGCCTGCCACTGACCACAGACAATCGTTTTTGACAAGAAAACTATTGTAGTAGAAAATGTGTCTTTTTATACAAATATTTTATTCTAAATTGCTCTCATGATGCCAAATGAAAACCGAAAAAAGCTTTTAAAAAAAAAAAAAAAAATAAATCTAAAAATATTAATGCACTGCATGCAGTCATTACAACGCCTCGACGATTCTGCATACTGAATAATAAATAAAGAACGTGATGTGAGAGGAATTTTTGGTAGCCTGATGTTTTAGGGGGTGGGTAGAAAACTATGAGATTTAAAATAATATTCAAAAAGTTTTTCTAAGTATCGGTATGTATAGTTTTTAAAATAACGTTTAAAATGTCTTCCTTTCAACGTCTTCTGTTATCTAAAGTAATCATGTTTTAAGAGATACTTTTTTTGAAAGATGGCTTATGCAGCTCTTATGAAAAAAACACTTTAAAAAGTACTTTTTCAAAGATATTTTTCTAAAAGCCACTTTTTTAACCGGTACTAAAAGGTATTTTTTGAAAGGTAATTTTCTTAAAGGTACTTTTCTTAAAGGTAATTTTTCTAAAAGTACTTTTCTTAAAGGTATATGTTTAAAAGGTAGTTTTTTAAAAGGTATTTTTTAAAAGGTACTTTTTTAAAAGGTACTTTTTTGAAAGGTACTTTTTTAAAAGGAACTTTTTTAAAAGGTACTTTTTTAAAATGTACTTTTTTAAAAGGTACTTTATTAAAAGGTACTTTTTTAAAAGGTACTTTTTCAAAAGGCACTTTTTTAAAAGGTACTTTATTAAAATATATTTTTTTAAAAGGTACTTTTTTGAAAAGTATCTTTTCAAAAGGTAGTTTTTTAAAAAGTACTTTTTTAAAAGGTACTATTTTAAAAAGTACTTTTTTAAAGGGTACTTTTTTAAAAGGTACTATTTTTAAAGGTACTTTTTTAAAAGGTACTATTTTAAGAGGTACTTTTTTAAAAGGTTCTTTTTTAAAAGTACCTTTTTAAAACATACTTTTTTAAAAAGTACTTTTTTAAAAGGCACTTTTTCAATAAATACTTTTTTAAAAGGTGCTTTTTAAAAGCTATTTTTTAAAATACACTTTTAAAAGAAAATTTTTATATGGTTGTTTTTCAGAAAGACACTTTCTTTAAAAAGAATTTTTTTCAGAAAAAATTTTTGTAATGGATAAATATATTAAAGGTAAATTTGTTAAAAGCTATTTTTTTTTGTAGTTTTTTTAATTGATTTTCAAAACAAGGCAGTTTTTTCAAGCGAACTTTTTTCAAATTGAGTATCTAAAAGTGAACTTTTCCCACAAGTTTTTTCAAACACCTTCTTTGGAACGTACTTTTTATAAAAGGTACTTTCTTGAAACATAATTTCTTTAAAGGTACCTCATTAAAAGGTTTTTCTTTCAAAAATACTTTTTCTAAAAAGTATTTTTAAAAACGCTTTTCAATACGTAATCTTTATAGACTACACTTTTCAAAGCCTATTTTTTGAAAAGTAATTTTCGAAGTTCTGGTACAATGCACTGCATATGTAGGGGTCATCCCCTGAGTACTGGTCCAATAAAAAAAAAAAAAAAAAAAAAAAAACATTTTTTAAAATGTTCTATTTTAAAAGGCACTTTTTCATAATGCTGTGTATTTATATAACGTTTTTGAAAAGCCTTTTGTTATAATTTTTTCTATTTTGTTTAAAAATATATTTATTTTTTATTTTATTTTCATATAATTTATAAATTTTTGTTTACAATTTTTCACAAATTCCCGCTGTTTCAGTATTTTCTTTAAGAATCGAACAAACATGCCATAAATATTTATTTATTAATTTTAATAATTTCTATACAAAGCCAGACAGATGTTTTAATTGGTCTTGTACACACACATACATTTCTAAATATATACATATTTACATATATACATACACTCAGACATTTTTTATACTTGCCGTGGAAGATTGAGCAGCATTTAAAAACTTCTCGCAGTTTCCCTAATTTTGATGATTTTTTTAAATGACTTTTTACAACATGTAGATAAATTAAAAAAAAATATATATAAACAGCTTATTTTCTATGTTTCCCTGCTGTCTATATCGACATTTCATAGGAGCTACCCTAATCATCAGTAGACTTTGGAAATTTTTGACAAATATTTTCAAACATTCAACTTTATATCCCAACAATCTAAAAAAATTATTGAGAATTTAAAAGAAAAATGCCCTAATAATACCTGTCAAAACACACAAAACAAACTATGTTCATTTATAAACGTCTCTACATTTCTTTAAATTCTCAATAATTTATTTACATTGTTGGGATAAAAAGTTGAATGTTTGAGAACATCTTTCAAATGATTAGGGTAGCTCCTATGAAATGTCGACATATGGACGGCTGGGAAACATAGAAAACAAGCTGTTTATAATTTTTTGATTGGTATCAATGTTAGAAGCTAAATTTTAAATATTAATTACACATTAAAAAATTATAAACAGCTTGTTTTCTATGTTTCCCAGCTGTCTAAATGTCGTCATTTCATGGGAGCTACCCTAAATTCTCAATTATTTATTTACATTCTTGGGATATAAAGATGAATGTTTGCAAATGTTTTTCAAAAATTTCCAAAGTCTACTGATGATTAGGAGGATAGCTCCTATGAAATGTCGATATATACGTGGTCTGATAAAATAAACCCTTATTTTCAAATTTCGTGAGTTACGTATGTTCGATTTTCGCATTTTTTTCTGCTATGTTGGTACACATGTTTGTTATATTCTTATGTTGGCAATATCGGCCATTTCGGATATTCAGTTTGTTTTTGACAGATAAAAAGGTTAGTCGTGTTATGGCGTGCTCTTCGATTTTTTAATAAATTTACTAAATTTTGAGCAAAAACAACGTCGCATGGACATCGCTCAGCAGCTGTTGAACATCGTCAACGACGATTTAGATTTCCTCAAACAGGTCATAACTGCTGACGAATCATGAGTGTATGGCTATGATATTGAAACCAAAGCCTAATAATCCCAATGGAATCGTTCTGAAGAGGCAAGACCAAAAAAGCACGTCAAGTTCGATCAAATGTGAAGGTTTTGCTCACTGTTTTCTTCGACTGAAATGGCGTGGTGTATCATGAGTTCTTGCCATAAGGTCGTACGGTTAATACGAAATACTACCTGGAAGTTATGCGCCGTCTGCGCGAAGCAATCCGTCAGAAACACACAGAATTGTGGAAAAAACAATCATGGATTTTATACCATGATAGCACCAGCTCACATATCGATGCTTGTTCGTGAGCTTTTGGCCAAAAATTAAACCGTTATCATGCCACAACCACCGTATTCACCGGACTTGGCCCCCGCTGACTTTTTCCTCTTCCCAAAACTGAAGACACCGATGAAAGGAAAGCACTTTGCTGTGATTGAGGAGATAAAAGAAAAATCGAAACAGGAGCTGTTGGCGATGCCAAAAAGCGCGTTTCAGAAGTGTTACGAGAATTGGATATGCCAGATAAATGTGTTATAGATTAGTGGGATTACTTTAAAGGGGACCACATAGTTATTGATTAATAAATAAATACTTTTTGAAAAATTTAAAATAACGGTTATTTTTTGATCACCCCTTGCTGATCGCTCGCTGGGAAACAGCTTGGTATCAATATTAGAAGCTAATAAAACCCAATTGTTTTAATATTAATAAAATTTTTTTCGGTGTAGAAATGCAACAGCATTTGTGACCTTTTAAGATCTTGTTGACATCAAATAATAAATCTCTTTTTTTTTTTGTACATGCACCCATACATACATGCAAATTTTTTGTTCTTGGCCACATTAAATATTCAATAACGTACGAGTGTTTGCAAGACTTTTTTACAAAAACTAAGTAAATATTTACTGAGTTTATATTGTGAGTAGACTTAATAGTTTCGTTTGCCAGACACAGTGTCTATTTGTGTTGTTTTTGTATATTTTTTATTTCTCTTTTTTTATGCCTAAAAATGAGTGTTAATGTTCTTGAGGAAAGTATCTCATCAAATATTTATTCAGGCCACAATACAATTGCAAATGAATATGATTCCTTAAAATATTTTTATGTGAAACGTTGATTTTTTATGCTTTTCTCTTTTTTAACAATTATTTTTTAAAATTTTATGGAACAAATAATTCAAATTAATAAATAATTAATTAATTATTCGTAAATATGAAATGGAATTTTTTATGATTATTAATTCTAAAATTCCATTCAAAATCATTTCAAATACATTTTAGTTTTTTACGAATATACCTCTATTAGTATATAGTATAATACTACTATACTATTATAGTATCATACAAATATATGTTTTGTATAGTTGGTAGCAGAAGTATAAGAACGGCTTGGCATTTAGATATGTAAATTACATTTCTATTGTTAAAATTTTTCGATTTTCGTAATGCGAGGGTTGGTTGACTATATATTTTTTTTATATAATAGCAGGGCGTTGCACTGGAAGTAAGAAAATAGGTTATAAGGAGGAGAGAAGGAGTAGTGTTTGTGGACGTTTGACTTGAGCCTTTCAACCTTATATGTGACAGGAAACATGTCTGCAGGCAGTTTGTTCCACAGATGAAAAACGAATTCTTGCTGTATTGTGTTGGGCGTTTCACTTGGTAATCGACCACAAAAGTATCAGCCCTGGAAGATGACCGCGTGTGACCCACAAAATATGTGGGTTTCTGGCATCAGATCCCTAGTCTCGTTAGAGAAAAAGCAATTGTAGTAGCGATAAAACAGAGAAATGCACCCAATACTGCGATGATGCTCTATTGAACATCATCGATAATCTATGATGCTGATACGTACTGTTACCGATAAGTTTTTTCGTACACTATTGCACACGTTCGTATATCCTCAATATATACTTTGAGACGCAAGTCCAAACATAAGAGCTGCATTTTTCCACAAGGCTCCGTTCTCTCTCCTACCCTATTTTTTATTTTCCTCCATGACCTTCTATTTCAAACTTCCAACCCTATCCACTCCATTGTGGATCACAGGTGCATTTGCCATTCGTACTCTTTCAGTTATAGGCCCAGGCTATCCGAGATCGTTTGTCAAGAGACAAAATATAAATGACTCACTGTATGGTGATCTTCTATTAATCTCCGAATGGAGTCGTAAAAACAAGGTGCCCTTTAACGTCCGTAGCATACAAACATATGACCGCAAGTGCTGCTTCATCTGTAGTCTAAAGAAGCATTCAGTGCCTCGGATTTTTGAAACGGAGTAAGACGCACTTCACTCCATCCGGTCTCCTTACTATTTAAACCACCTATATCCGACCGAAAATAGAATACAACCTTTATATTTGGCCCGGTGCCTCAAAGTCTACTTTGGGATTACTGGACCGTGTGCAAAAGAGGGCGAACGAGCTTATCCGTGACAATAGGGCATCCAACTCTATTGACTCACTGGAGTATCGAAACAGTGTAGGGTGCGTTACTCTATTCTATCGTTACTACATGGATTTTGCTCTGACAAGATTAGGAATCTTGTTGCCGAAACTCACATTCATGCATCGTCCAGAGCTCTCCCATTTGTCGTCGATTGCCCAGGGAATCGTACTACGCATTACAGATAGAATTTGTTTTTAAGCCGTACGCGTCGCTTGTAGAATAAATTGCCTGCAGACGTGTTTCCTGTCTGTTACAACGTTGGAAAGTTCAAGTCAAATGTTCACAAACACTACTCCCTCTTTCCTCCTCCTCAGGGAACCTAATTTCCTAGTTCTGGTACAATGCACTGCATGTGAGAGGTTATCCCCTGAATACTGGTCCAAGATAAAAAAGGGACCAAAAAACTGTAAAATAGGTGGGTCTGTCAGCCAATAAGGTCATGACTACACTTTTGGAATAATTGTTATAATTTTTTTTATAACAATGTCAAAGAAGTTTTCCAACGGAAAACAAAATATTGAAGAATTTTATATATTAAAATTTTTTATAAAAAAGCTTTAAAAACGACTTTGGATTTGCTAACTATTTAAAAAAGAAAATTTTTTCTCCAATAGTTCCGCACTTTTCAAGCACCTCTCGTACTTAGAACTTAGACGATAATGGGAAATGTTTTGCATAAAGTTAAAAATATATTTAACATTTTACCACCTTGAAACTTAAATAAATTTTATGAATTAGCTAAAGAATAATATCTTATTAATTATATGAATTCTTCTAAGTTATATTTTAAGAAAAAAATAAAATATTTATTCACACTTTAGTTCCTGCTGTGCGTTTGCTTAATATAACGCTGGAAACAGTTCTTTAAGATAGAAAAAAAGATAGAAATTCCTACCAACATTTATTATTTAATATGTATTATAAATTTGAATTTAATTGCCTGCTGTTAAAAACCGGAATCTTTTTCTGCCAGTGTACGTCAGTTGTTGATGAACCTGCCCGTTCTGAGTAACCAAATTGCTTTTTTCTTAACAAATAAACGAAATTAATTATGGTAACGAAAATAATATGAGAGAAATTAAAACAATCAAATTAATTACAAATGGCAACCGATTTGTATATTTACATTCGTTTCTTGTTTTGCTTTTTATATGTAAATAAATACAATATGTATTTACCAAATATAATAAAACCACTTCTCATTCTTAACACGTACAATCTGAAATTAATTGTAGTTTAAATAATAAATATATGTACGTTGTTATTTTTAGCGAAAAATCATTTGGTTGTTTATTTCTTTTGCTTTCATAAATTAAAAAAATTATTGTTTAAAATATAAAACATTTAAAAACTTTTTCATAAAATCTATTTTGTTTATTAAAGTGTAATAAATCAAATTTGTTAAAAACTAAAATCAAGTATATAGCATTAAACACATAGACCGCAGCAGACTGCATGACTTTACAATAGCAAACGCTGCAACTGGAAATTATAGTCGTGTAGACAACTACTCAAGGCAGCTTTAATAGGTAGTGAAAGAATTACCATAAATACAATACCAATAAACCTCAACATGTATTTTGTTTGTAGAATTTACAAACAGTTGTCAAAATTTTATTCGAAAAAGCAAGGAATTCTATCAGCCCAATTATGAATATTCTCACGGAATTTATTTCTCTAGGAATTCCTCATGGAGTTTATTTCTCACATACAGTAATTTTTCAATTCAAACTCAGAAAAAAGCACAATTTTTATCCGTAAGAATTGAAGAGTTGATCTTCCATTAGTGTTTTCAATGAACGGAGAGAAGAAAAACTAATAAAACCTCATACTTTATTTTTGTTCACAATTGGAGGAAAAGGAAAAGTGATAAAATTCCTACGGAATTATTATTTATAATTGGGCTGTATGTGTTTTTGACAAATTTTCGCAATGGAAACGAAAGACAGGTGTGTTTATACCACTACGGTATTAAAGCTGCCTTGCAACTACAGAATTATTTTGAACACGGCAGCAACCTAAATTCATTTACATAAAAGTATACTTCAGAGTGGCCACCTTAGAATTTTCAGCTTTACAAAATTTTGTTGCTTTACGGAACGAGTTCTGTTTATATCAACCTTTCAAGAAAAACGTTTTGCTCTCTAAACAAAAATCTTAAAAAGAGCATCTTGAAAGATTTTTTATAAATTTATTGACTTTATTGTTTAATTTTTATATTAGATTTTTGGTTTTTGCACGTTTGTATATCGGGCTTTAGTTCAAGTGCTTCCTTTCTTCAGTTTCTTAAGAAGGATTTTTTAAAATACAAATTTGCTGTGATCAATAATTTTTGATTGCAGAAGACCAGAAAAAATAATCAAAACTTTTTCACTGGGGGACGCTACTCTACTCATCAGCACCCATTTTCGGATTTGAACTCGGATCACGACGTATCATGAACGGCTGCTTTTTTAACTACTCAGCCACCGAGCCACCAAATTTTTCTCTATCTATATTCATCTCATATTGAATCACAAATGCATTTTTTGTTAATTGCCCGCTTTGTTTGTACAGCGTTTACAGAGTCTGACCAAACGGTATTTATTTTTTTGTTATTAACATACCAAAAGTCAATACCTACTTTTAAAAGTTAAAAGTTGCTCAACTTAAATACTTTAGGTTGACGGAGAAATATGGAATTTGACAAAGCTCATAAGACTACATGTATTTCAATTTAGCTCTCAGTTGAAAAAGGCAACGTATAACGTACGACAGACTCTAGGTGCCCCGGCCTTAAGTTTAATTATATTGCTACAAAATAATTAGCATGGACAACAACCTACAGTTATGTCGTCTTGTTGTTTTCCAAATAAATGCATTTAAATGCGAACATTTGTTTATAAATTTATAATTACACAACTAGCCTGCTGGCTTCAATGTGTTTAATACTTTACTATAGGCCATTCGAATATTGAATAAATTTTAAAGGAAATTTTTCTCTTCAAACTAAGTTTGAATAATACTCAAAACCGCAAACCACTACAACGAGCCATCTGGCAACCTGAAAGAGCTGTCGCCAGTACGAGAGTAGAATATATGTGGCTGAACATTTTGTGGTTAGACTAAACTTCATCTTCTTTTTAATGCACTTTTTTTAATATTTACCTAATCTACTACATCGGCACACATTATCTTATTATTACTGTTCAAACTTTGTGACACCCCCATATTTGTGCCAGATATTATTTCTATGAATAAACCACAAATTGAAATATAATTTGTAAGTTTTAATATTTCTAATCGAGTAATAACCACGGAAAGTGTCACAATTGCAAGCTATTTTCTACTCTAAATAATTATAATTACATGTACCCGAGATTGGCCGAGATGAATTGCTGTTTTTGAGGCTCTGAAAAGATTTTTTTCTATGAAAGTGTCTTTTGGAAATTAGTGCTGCTTACTTTATTGAATAAAATTTAACCAAAACCGCATAAAAACAGATTTTTTTGTCGAAAAAAAGTTTACTTTCCAGAAAATAAAAAAATAGTATGACAACACTGGCTAGAACTCAATACAATAAATTTTATACAAAAATTTAAACCGGCAGATGGACCTAATTATCTGGTGGAGCAGTTAAGATATGTTGGAGATGTACAACCTTACAATCTAAAAAATGCTTCCGATTTTAGGCTACAAGGAGCACATACAAGTTCAACTCAAAGATCTCCCTTCTACAAAGCACAAAAATTTTTTTTTTTTATATTGGACCAGTACTCAGGGGAATACCCCTACATATGCAGTGCATTGTACCAGAACTAGGAAAATAGGTTGTGAGGAGGGGGAAAGAGGGACTAGTGTTTGTGAACATTTGACTTGAACTTTCCAACGTTATAACAGACAGGAAACACGTCTGCAGGCAACTTATTCCACAGACGAAGCGTACGACTGAAAAACATTCTCTCTGTAATGCGTAGTGCGATTCCCCGGGCAATCGACCACAAATGGATGAGCTCTAGATGATGAGCGCGTGGTACGTAAAAATGTGCGAGTTTCGGGAACAAGATCCCTAATCTCGTCAGAGCAAAATCCATTGTAGTAACGATAGAACAGAGTAACGCACCCTTTACAATTCCCTGCCAATGTATGTTTACAATTCCCTGCCAATGAATGTTAAAAATGAAGAAAATTATTGTTCTTTTCGAAGAAAACTGGTTAATTTTATTAGGAAAAGGTACTAATCAGAGCAAAAAGTTTTGTACAACTTAATATTTTTATTGCATATTAAAAAAATTGGTAAAAAAAGGTTTGTAATAGGGGCTTAAAAATAATAAAAGTTTAAAATTCCTTTTATTAAATATGCCGTTTACAGAACACAAGCATATCTCTTACTTTATTATTAATTAGGATAAAAAAGTGATATTTAACAGAGATATTGAAATGAGAGTTAAACTGTTCTGTTTCGTAAACTGTTCAGTTATCTTCTCTATACAGCATGAATTACAAGGAGCAACATTCAATACTAATGATTATGATAAAATACAATGAGAGTAATATATAACAGAGATGTTTATACTCAAATTCATCGGTATGCAATAGACCATTACATATACGTTCTTATGTATGTATATATGGATTAAAGTTTATTATAATGTATTTATGAAAGTTTATTATTACGGTTCGCATACTAAATCAATAAAATGATATAAGATATAAATATAATTTGTTCTGCTAAACTATAAAAATATTTTTCCAAAATAAAACAACGAAAATAAATTTTACTATTACAATTATTAAAAATTATTATTTTTACACTTTCTTACATTTTTTATCTTTCCCCAAGTATTCCATTATTAAATTTGTACGTAATCAAAATGCAAAAATATATCTATATCAGTAATACGGTAACACCCTCACGGTAGAGTTGATACCGCAATTGCGAAAAGGTACCGCAGCAACTTAATGAATAATAGTAAATTTTTCTTCCGCACAAAAAGTGCTTTCCGCAAGCACGGAAAGGAATGAATAATCATACCCAATATTTATTTTTTTGTTTGCTTGAGTTTGCTTGCAATTTTTACGTTTTTTCTCGCCAAAAAAAAACTTTTTTTTATGTGGTAGCGAGAACAAGAAAAAAAAAAAAACAATTAGCTGGATTGGTCGAGCCGTTCTCGTCTTTTACACTTAGCAACTCATTTGACGACTAATTTTTATTTTTATATTTACAATTCTATTTGCCTCATAAAAAATTTTGCATTAATATTTCATAGAAGTTTCTGGGTTTTTTATAAATTAAGTTTTTGGCAAAACAGCCTGAGTTTAACAAAACACAGTATTTCATCATAATATCACCACTTCAAAGAATTTCTATGAGGTAGTAGTGGCTGAACAATACTATCAATATCTGACTATTATACATTAAAAGCCAGCAAAGATAAACATAAAAGAAACAAATAAATCAAACAAGTATGATTCATATTTATTTTTAGAAACATGAACACTGGTTGTTTAGAAAGTTCTCAGTTTGCTTTAATTTTAATGGCCAAAAATTAATTTAGCAACAAGATGTTAAGAAACAAATTATCTCAAACATTTTAACATAATAAAAAATACAGGCAAGTTCAAAGAAGTTTCAACCATAAATTTCATTTTAAACTTGACTGAAGTCCTGCTGCAACGATGATTGCAAAATGGTAATTTAGTTTTGCAAACTCGTCTACTGTATGACGATAGATCAAGTTGTGGGTCCTTAAGAACTCACAACAAATTAAAAAATAAAATTTATTCACATTTACTTTGTATATCACCAATAACAGGTTGTATTGAACAGGATTTAAAGGCGTAATGATTTTCATTGATTTATTTTCATGATGCAAGAAAAATGTATTTATGGTGCTGTAAAGAATGTTCTTTTGCATTAATGCTACGCTTTTTATAAATTAAGTTTTGCTGAGTCCTTAAGGACTCACAACAAATTAAAAAAAAAGTTAATTCATATTTACTTTGTATGGCGCCAAGAGCAGGATGTGTTGTACAGGATTTAAAGGCGTAATGATTTTCAGCCAGGGATATGTATTTATGGTCCTGTGAAGAGAGATTTTTTCAGCATAAGAACTTAAGTTAGTTGTTATGCCATCGAACGAACGAAATTACCTTTTTTATATTTTTCAAGGAAGACAAAACTTGCTTACTTCAAACAACTGCAACAAATAAGGTAAGCAATGAATTTGGGTGAAATTTTAACAGCTGATGTTTGACAGATCGTAATTTAAAAAAAATTGTGTTTGTGCTGCCATCTAGAGCTAAGTAGTTTCAATATCAATCCGCCCTCGAAAATATTTTCCCTTAAATTTCTTTATTGGGTATACCCATTACTAACTCGTATACGCATAAAACATCCATTCATATATGACTGCTTTACAGCAAGTACGAGTGGGTGTGTGTATTACTTATATGTATGTACACACGCGAGAGTTTGTACGCGACTCGTGAGAGAACTAATGGAAGAACTAAAAAAAAAAAAAAAACTAAAACCTGCTGTAAAATGTACAAAACCCTAATATAAAATTTTTTGGTAGAAGATTTTTCTACAAAAGTTTCTGGCATCACTGATTGCTTGATATACTAAGAGCTAAATGCGCAGCATTTCAAAAATATTCTTCGTTTTTCGCTACTACTAATACAATCATATAATTATGCGTCAGGCCACCACTGACTTCAACAAAGAAAATCTTTCTTCTTCTATTTAAAGGTTTTTTGCGAATTTGTATAATTTAAATTTTTAAAGGTTTTAAATAAAATAAAACTAAGAACACACATGTTTCCCAATGAAACTGTTATAGAACACAGACAAGCATTTGTCTAAAAAAAATTATATGGAAATCGCTTAAACAATTTAGTAACCTTCATACAAATTTTCTAGACGAGTTGCTCGTTTGTGTTCTATGAAAAAACTTTTTTTGTCCGGCAAAAAGTTTTTTTTCTTAGAAAATAAAAAATTTTTCTCAAACCAAGATATGGCAACACTGTCTGCTACACAACTTATTACTAAATATATGACTTTTCTAGAACTGAAGATATTGAATTATTTAATATTTTTATTTCAAACTGATTACAAATTAAGTTGGTATTTATAATAACACATTGTTTTGAATTAATAAAATGGAGAGATTTTTTTTAATGGAATGCAATTATAATTTTTTATTAATTCAACACTTTGAAATATGTGAATAATTAACTTAGATTGAGGTGCTTACTTTAATTGTTTGTTTTGTTACCTTTAGATATCAGTATTTATTTTCTTTAAACAAACACAGGGGTTTTTATACAGGATGTTGTTTTTTTTAAGGTATAGAACTTTCGCTTCAGGCGTTCTTAAATATCTGTTAAAAATAGCGCAGCGTCTATGCTTTGCAACTGGAAAATACAATTTTTGACAAAGCATAAGAGGATAAACTATAATTATTCTTTACTTAGTAAATGTACTTCAAAATAAATAGTTCTAAATTTTTGTGGCAATTAGTAATGACCATTAGCTGTTCTTAGCGATTTTATTCTATTTATTTCTATTTCGTGATTTTTATTAGCATTACTGTTCATGGCACACGCAGAAAAGTAATCACACTTTTTACTGGGAGATAACTAGCTGTTTCGTAGCCGCTACAGTCCCCATCAGCACCCACTTGGATTTGAACTCGGCATCATGATACATCATAATAATAATTCGTACTATTGAACAATATACCGAATATAATTTTGAAAAAAAATATAAGTATTTGATTTCGTATTTCGGGTAATACTGTTGTTCAAATAATTAGTCGAATAAATATTCGAATAATTATTCGAATAAATATTCCAATAATTAGTCGAATAAATATTCGAATAATTAGTCGAATAAATATTCGAATAATTAGTCGAACAAATATTCGAACAAATATTCGAATAATTAATCGAACAAGTATTCGAATAATTTTTTATAGTAGTTTTTAGTACAGGAACAGCAAAAATACCTAATATAAAATAGCAAATACTATACATACAATTTATTTTATGAAAGCAGAATGGATATACATGGTCTGATCAAAAAATAATCGTTGTTTTAGATTTTCCTGAGTTGCGTATGTTCGATTTTCGCATTCTTTTTCTGTTATGTTGGTACACATGTTTGTTATATATGTTGGCAATATCAGGCATTTCGGTTGTCAGTTTGTTTTTGACAGATAAAAAGGTTAGTCGTGTTTTGGTGTGATTTTCGATTTTTTACTATTTGAAAAAATTTATCAAGCAAATTGTATTAAGTTTTGTGTAAAAAATTAAATTAAATGCGCAAAGACATTTGAAATGTTGATTGTGGCGTTTGGCAAGTCTACTATGAGCAGAACACAAGTTCAGTTGTGGTATAACCGGTTTAAGGAAGGCCGAGAAGATGTCAATGCGATGCTCGTCCTAGTCGCCCGAGCACGTCAACAACCGATGAAAACATTGAAAATGATTTTGGATAATAGTTGAATCACTATCAGAGAGGTGGCTGATGATGTTGGCATATCGTTCGGCTTATGAAAAGCAATTTTTATGGATGTTTTAGGCATAAAACGTGCGTCAGCGAAGATTGTTCCAAAATTGCTAAATTTTGAGCAAAAACAATGTTGTTTGGACATCGCTCAGGATCTGTTGAACATCGTCAACGATGATCCAGATTTCCTCAAAAAGTTCATAGCTGGTGACGAATCATGGGTGTATGGCTACGACATTGAAACCTAAGCCCAATCATCCCAATGGAAGAGTTCAGAAGAAACAAGACCGAAAAAACGCGTCTGGTTCGGTCAAATGTGAAGGTTTTGCTCACTATTTTCTTCAACTGCAATGGCGGTGAGCGTCATGAATTAAAGATAGAAAAATAACAGGAAATTACTAATA
Source organism: Thecocarcelia acutangulata (assembly GCA_914767995.1). NCBI lineage: Eukaryota > Metazoa > Arthropoda > Insecta > Diptera > Tachinidae > Thecocarcelia > Thecocarcelia acutangulata. The sequence continues at coordinate 27,054,908 of OU612094.1, read as the reverse complement.
GAATACTACATAAATATGAATATATTCGAATACTACTCACATTCATTCGAATACTATTATATTTCAAACTTTTGCTTCTAATTTCCGTTTTATTTAAATGTGGAGAAAATAAATAAAACATTTTCTTTCTCCACGAGTAGAGTTATTATCATTATTCATTCGGCTTATGTATTCTTAATATTGGAGCATACATATACGAGTAGCTTAATTTTTATTCGATAAAGGTTTCAAATTATAGAATGAATAACAAAAATAGCAATAATGTAACAAAAACAAAGTTTAATTTCTGTTAAGAGTGATATCAGGGTTACAATCAACAAGGTTAGAAAATTTTTAAATTAGGTGCAACATAGGTAAGTAAGTCTTCTTAAGACAACACTTTAGAAGGAGTAATTAGTTGTAATATATTAATGTCTTCACGATTAGAGTCAAATCTAGATTTCATTTGAGGAGCTCAAATGATTAACTTCTAAAATTTCATTCGAATTGATTGTTGATTAACTTCTAAAATTTCATTCGAATTCACAGCCAGTTCGTCGATGTCGAAAGGATAACTTCATTCGCATTCTAGGCGAAAGAAAATTGATTTATGTTTTTTCTAACTTTATTCTATTCGAATGATGTGTCAAAATTCAATTAAAATACATAAGTTCATGCGAACGAATAATAGTGACATAGACAACCCCAAATTGATTCGAATGTGAGTGACTAGCTTTCTTTCCCATACATTTTCATTCGATATCGTCGAACAGGCTGTTAGACATTTGCTTTTCATGCTTAAGAGTAAATAGGATTGCCAAGAGCTTAAAATTTTTGTGGTGACCAATATTCGCCGATTTCTAAAATATAGAGTTGAATTTTTTTAAGAAGACCAAAATAAGGTTTAACCGACCAAATTTGATCGGAAAAGACCAAGACGAATTCATTACTAGGTGAACTTGATAGCTCAGGTGATAATTTTTTGCTTGCTGCGTTTTTTTCAATCAGACTGTGAATTTATTTATTTTTTTGTTTAAAAACATTTTCGCGCCATTTTAATCTGAAGTTTTTTTTGTTTGATTTAGTGAAGTTTTAAAAAATTTTTTGAATTTAAAAGTGAAATACCATTATAACCTGTGATTTTAATTACAAACAATTGTAAAAATTTGTATTTAACGTTTATATAACATTTTTTTCTTAGCTGAACAAATTGGGCGAATTTAGATTTTGACATTCTCAGTAAGTTTTACAATAACCAAGTCGAATTTATTATAAGGTGAACTTAACAGCACAGGTGATTATTTTTTGCTTGTCGCGCCATTTTAATCTGAAGATTTTTTTGTATGATTTAGTTCAAGAAATTTGTGTGAATTTAAAAGTGAAAAACTAATATAATCTGTGATTTTAATTACAATTACAAAAGTTTATATTTAACGTTTATATAAAATTTTTTCCCACCTGAACAATCTTAGGCGAATTTAGATTTTGACATTTTCAGTAAGTTTTACAATAACAAAATACATAGTACTGAATTCGCCTTTCCGCTTGCATTCACCTGTATTAATTCGCCTTGACAATAACAAAATACATAGTATTGAATGCGCCTTCCCACTTGCATTCACCTGTATAAATTCGCTTTGGAAAAGACCAACAATAGCAACTCTGATTAAAACGGAATAAGAATCACTTCGTATTCAAATCGTGTGTGGTACGAAACTTTGTTTGCTCAGAAAGCAAATGAATGTATTCAAATGCTTTTTTCAATTTTGCAGATTCCGGTCGTGATGTTGCTATAGAGCACGCGTTAGTGTTGGCACATTAATTGTCTGCCTTCATACAGTTTTGTGCAAACACGTACTAAGAGTACATATTTTCTTATTAACACGTACTTATATACGTAGAGCATTTTTGAATTTTAATACTCTGTTCGTTAAGATCATTTGAAATGCTTTATAACGATCTAATATGTAATTGATTTAAGTGCGATACACACCCTCCCAAGCCAACTGTTTAAATTAGAAAAAAAACTGCGCAGTCACACTAATGTAGAAATATTACGACACTATTAAATGATTTATTATACAAAATGAAACTGTATAATAATTAAAATTCTTTGCCCTACATTAGATATTTATGTACTCGTACACGAAGAGAGTTCCGATTTCAATACAAATGTTTTCCATCCACTTAAAAAAAAAAGAACATGGGCATCCAGAAAAAAAAGCCAACAACTAAATTTACATATTTTTTTTAAATACAGAGTTTTATGATGTTTTGATGAATACTCGTATTTAGTTTGTATTGTTGATGCTTAAACAAAGTTATTGGTAAACAAATATTTGACTAAAATATGTAATCACACCAAATTAACATTAAATATCTAAATGATGTAAAGTGTTAATTTAACATGCTATCTTAATCTGAAGTGAATATTTGTTTCCGGTACTGGGAACACAACTGGGTCGTACAACGAATTTTTGTCTTGGAATATGTCATGTGTAAGCTACAGTGCCGACAAGGCAGTTCGGTAAAGTATTGGTTGGGGTGGCAGCACAAATCTGAACAGCTGAGCCCCTAATAAAGTAAAAGTAAAACAAAACAGAAATTGCAATTTATTAAATTTTTGTTGAACTTTTTAATTTTTAAATTAAATTTTTGATTTGTACATCGGGTTTCAGTTCAAGTTTTGCCTTGCTTAAGAACGATTTTTTACAATACAAATTTGCTGTGATAAATAATTTTTGATTGAAGAAGACAAGATAAATAATAATCAAATCTTTATCTGGGGGATAACTAGCTGTTACGTAGTCGCTACACTACTCATCAACGTATCATGAACTGCTGCCTTATACACTCAGCCACGAATTATTCTCTATCTATATTCATCTCATATTGAATCACATATGCATGTTATTAATAATTCTCCCTACCCGGAGATGTAAATATTGATTTATTGAATTTTTGTTGAACTTTATAATTTTTAAATTAAATTTTTGGTTTGTGAAATTTCTTCAAGAAATCCTTCCCATTTTTTCAACATCTTATCTTTCCTTCCAAGATTTTCAGCCATATCTCTCCATCAAAGCAGCCATGTGAAATTTTTTTCTTATTTACTTTGTTTTTGTGTTAATTTTACTTTATTATGAGCCCAGCTGTTCAGAATTGTGCTGCCACACCAAACAACACTTTACCGACACTATCGGCACTGTGTTTACACATGACAAATACTCGTTTGCAAAAGTAAAACATATTTGAGTGTATGAAAAGGCACTCTATTATGGACGAAATGCGCTGTACGTGTAGAACTTTTTCATAGAGTTATTGTTATTTCTTCTGAATGTATCCCATATTTGGTTCTTATTTTCAAGCGATTTAGTCATAAAATTAATTTTTGCTTCAATAAACATATTTATTTTTTGTAATATGTAGCATTTAATAGTTATACCGGGGAAAAATTAATCAATTTATCGTAAAATGTGATAGCTTTTGTTTTTCATCAATACCATTTGATATTTGTGAACTACACAGCTGCAGAATACCAACAGACAGACAATAGGGCGCTATACTGCACAAGGGTCTGGAATAATTGTGGAATTAGCTCGTAGTTTTCTTAACCGTGTAGCGCCAACTACACAAACGTCCCACCGGTTAGCTGCCCGACTCGAAAAGACTGGAATCACAAAAGATCTTTCAGGGCAAGCCCACCACCGAACTAGTCATTCTTTCCGTAATATCGAGTTTGTGCTTGCTGATGTTCTTGAGTGCAAAGAAAGATCAAATAGATGACGGACCCAGATATCAGGCGTCACTAGGCGGTCCCTACAGCGAATTGTAGTGAAAGAGTTACACATGTTGCCATACAAAGTGCAAACTGTGCATCAGTTAATGCCTACTAGCCGTCAGTCAACAACGAAGAGAATGATTTTGAGTCGAAAATCATCATGAGCGAATGAGGCAAATTTTCATCAAGAAATTAAATTTTCTTTCCCGGGGCAATAAATATTCGCGTCTGATGCATGAACCACCACTCAAGGCTACTGTTGTATTTACATGGGAGGAATGATTGTACCGTATTTTTTTTTAAGGACGCCATCGCCAATACAATTACTGTTATCGGTAACTGCTAAAAGGCCATGACAAGCGACTTTTTTTTTATCTTGTACCAGTACTGAGGGGATAATCCCTACATGCAGTGTTTCACTTGAATAATAAGAATACGGAACAAGCAAAAGAAACGTTATCACAGCATTTAAAATGTTGGAATCAGATTAGTTAAAACTGATCAGTACGGTCGACATTGCTCAGACTAATAAAAATTAATCCAACATCTCTCACACTGCAAAGTTATGAATTCACTTCTTGCTGCCGGAATTGAATGAGCTGTGCCTGGTAAACATCTGGTTTCAAAAAGACGGCACAACTGTACACGCAGCATTTCCTGATCGAACAATCCACTGTTTGGTCAGCAAGAGCGCTTTGATGCTATACAAAGCACTGCAAGTGTGTTGAGTTTTAAAATGCAACAGTACAACATATTAATGATGAAACATAACACGGCCGCAACTTCAAGCAAAAACGAATCTCAAAGAAAACACGAAACGACGACCTCTTCACAAACTGTCATTTAATGTTCTTATTTTGTTTGTTAAAAAAAGCTTTTTCTTTTGTTCTTATTTTTATTTGCGCCAAATTTGTTTACAAAATATATATGAAATTTACTAAAAGTATGGTAATATTGTCAAAAGTTTTTCTGCTGTGAGATCTGGCGATTTTTCGCCAAATGTGGCAATTTTAAAATTTGTTTGGTGTCAGATTATCGGTTTGGCACCATGTCGATTTGTTGCCGCTTTCTAAAGTAGTTGGCAATTTTGTTGGCTATATTTGACAAACCATGAATTTGTTTTGAGGATCGTTAAAACCACTACGAATATGCGATCTTTTTCATTTTTGGCGATTTTCGATGGTTTGGAATAGATTTATTTTTTTTAGGAACTATACAATTTTTTTCAGCAATTAATCAGTTGATATGCTATATACATATGTATGTTATATGCGCATCAGATGCAATGCAGTAATGAATTCGTGGACCAAATTTATACCGAAGAACTCGTCATATTAGGCGATATTCAACGTTCGCCCTTGATGTGTTTCTAGCACGAATTACTGGGTTCACATAGAAACAAACACAAATTGAGTTTTCCTTAATATTTAAAATTAAAGTACATACATAAATATGTGTGTACTAAAAATAAAACGGTGTTAAAATTTAATAAGTAAGCACAGTGTATTATTAACATTTTTCAATGTTAAATGAAATTTTTTTCTGTGTACATATGTACATGTAAACATGTATACTTATCTATATATGTACCTAAACACATATTTATTTCTTATTAAGCTCTCGTCATATTTTATCGTATAAATTCTCATTTTTTTTCTAAGCTGAACGATTGCTCAACAATTAAACATTTGGAAAATAATTGTTTATTTCCCTAGAAATTAGAATAAATTACCATATTTATTATTCGAATAAAAAATATATAAAATTTTATTATGTGTCCAAATGTGAAATATTAAAATACTGACACATGCTATTCGTATCAAAACGTATTATGTTACAACACATTTTTGAACCATAAAAAATATTTAGAATAAAATGAAAACATTTAAGACCGAAAACGAAAATCGTTATAAGATAGTAAACTTGCAGTTGGAAAATAAATATGTTTTTTCTTACTAAATATATATCAAATCGTTAATAATTTACTAAATTAAGTACTCGGAAGTAAATACAAGAGTTAGGTTAATGAATAAATCAGATGATTTTACTAATAAAGCAGATCGCACGTAAAGTCGTTTTTGAATTAACTGGTTATTTTTAACTTATTTTTTTGCTCTAAACTTTTTTAAGATGTTTGAGTAAAGCATTGGAACCTTATTATAATCTCTATTTTGTTCTTGACTGGCTGATTGGCAGAGATTCATCTTTTAAAGGATTAATATAGAAGATGCAGATTATTATTAATTTGTAGTTTATTATCAAAATAGCATCTGCTACAAATATGTGGGTGTAAATAGGTTGGGCTTTAATGATTTGAGGGCTCTTTAAAAAAAACGCAGTCAGTGGCTGACATTTAAACAAGATGCTGTTTAGTCCCAACTAATAGGCTGCACGAATAAATTCATTTGTTTATATACACACCCCCCGGGGAACAGGTTTTGCCTTGGCGTATTCCTAGCTTGGGCAGTCTGTTTTTCGTGGAAAAGAGGGGAAGGGGTCCCTCGTTTGTTGCGGCAAACAAAACTCTAGGAAGCCGCATGACTTATGTTGTGTTGGCTTCCGAAACCCTTACCAAGGGTATAAATTGGCAGAACGGGGATCAGCATGGCCCCCGGGTAGTTCTGCTTGCGGTTCGACCCGGGCTGATCATGGATGAGGAAACCTAAAACGCAGGAAGGGAGTGTTAGTATCCTTGATAATTGTTTGGTATGTGGCTTTTTTCGGGGACTAACAATCTCCCGAGGATCTGTTGCCTATAGAACAGATACGTGTACTGTAAGGAACCGGTGGTGATGGTAGACGGGTGAGTTAGTTTAAGGGCTGATGCTCTTAGTGGCCTTCGGCCTACCAACTCATTAAACATTGTCTTCCATTGATTGCTGGGAAATTGCATACAGGAGGGATTAGAAGGCCCGAACTCCTCAACAAGAAGTTGCTCATATGACCGCAATCATATGGCATAAACTGCTACCTGTGTGAGCCTAGAAAGCCACACGGGGGCGCTGGTGAATCGTGAATAGTTCACTCCGTGGAACTGGTCCATCATCAGATAAGACCGCAAGGCAGGTGCTGATGTAAATCTTTTTTACAACTGTTTATATACACACTGAAAACACATTAGCCCTATTCACAATCTTGTGCAAAAATATCAAATGAGTGAATAAAGTGAATATTATTCCAATGTTACTACAAAGTGGGAATAAATTCAGAAAATATTAAATTGAAATTGATAGAAGAACTTTGTTTATATATGTACATGACCTGATAAAAAAAAAAAAATAACCGAATCGCAACCGGTTTTTCATATTCGGTGCGCGTTTTGGCCGTGGAAAGTGTATAGGAACTTTTAATTCTCATTGGCTTTAGTGCGAAAATAGAAGTTACCACATTGTTTCCAGGGAAATGGGGGGTTTGGAGATTCCTAAAGTCGATTTTGGGAATTCCAAAAAAAAACGCGTTATACGCATAATTATCTGGTTATTAGTTTGATATCAAAGCATGTTTTTTAGTTTTTTAAACTATATTTATTATGTTTAAAACATTTTGACAACGAAGTATTTGTTGTGAAATGTGAGAGAAGAATATGGATAGTAGTTGAAAATGTTAACATTTTTCTTGTGCTTGATCAGCCCTCTAGTATATACATGATCTAATCAAAAAATAGCCGATATTTTAAAATTTCGTGAGTTACTTATGTTCGATTTGCGCATTTTTTTTGTGTTATTTAGGTACACATGTCTGTTATATATGTTGGCAATATCAGCCTTTACGGATTATCAGTTTGCTTTTGACAGATAAAAAGATTAGTTTTGGTGTGCTCTTAGATTTTTTACTAAATTTACTAAACTATAAGCAGAAATAGCGTCGCATGGACATCGTTCGGGAGCTGTTGAACATTGTCAATAACGATCCAGATTTCCTCAAAAAGGTCATACCTCGTGACGAATCATGGGTGTATGGCTACGACATTGAAACCAAAGCTCAATCATTACAATGGAAACTTCCAGAAGAGCCAAAATGAAAAATCCAAAAAAAGCACGTCAAGTTCGGTCAAATGTGAAGATTTTGCTCACTGCTTTCTTCGACTGCTATGACGTGGTGCATCATGAATTTTTGCCACAAGGTAGTACGGTCAATAAGGAATACTACCCTGAAGTTATGCGGCGTTTGCTCGAAGTTGAAGTGACCAGAAATATTGTAGCTGACGAACTGCCAAAAGCCAGTGTCCAGCTACAATAAAGCGATATATATGGGTCGTTGGAATCTCGTTCAAGAGCTGTAGGAAACGAGTACAGCGTTAACCTTTTGAGACCCCTCAAGACAGATGGTCTAGCGAGGTTCCTTGTCGAATATCAAGGCTAACATGGCCCAGATATGATAACAGGAGGACTATCATCTTTAGGGACCTGGCCTAACGGAAGTTGTGTTCTGTTGTGGCGGTCCTGATAGTACACTGCCATATAAGGACGCAGGCGAGGAGATTAAATCTTCCATTTAATGACTTCTGTAGAAGTTGCACTAGAGAGTATTCAGCGCTGCTTCTGTTGGTATCCAGCTCTTTCTTATATCTTGTGTCTAGGCAGACCGAAGTTGCATGATTTGGAATGTGATGTAAGTGGATTTGGCAAAACACGTGCTTTCGAGCAAAACATATGTAATGTAAAATAAATTTTTTAATCTCTTTGAACTTCAATGTTTATAAAAATAATATAAATATTCGGAACCGTTGAGAAACATTGAAATAGTAGTATGTTTAGGGATGTTATGCAAATACAAATTATCTTTTGCTCTAGAGGAATAATGACTTCCGCAGTTCGTCGCTTGGAGTAACAATTGTAAATTGTTTGAGTCTGTCAGTCAGTCAGAAATCAACACAATTAGTCATTGTCATCAATAATAGTCATTGTTGTTGTATTTTTAAAATTAATTAGTTAACTATTACAACATTTATTGTACTCTTCACAGCTGTGATTTTACACCCATATTATTTTTTTTTTTTATCTTTCGTTCAAACATTTGTAAATAATCGTTTTGACACTTGAGGTGTTCGTGCCCACTAATTTAAATTGATGATAACAAACGATTTATTTACTAGATCTTTTGACAAATTGAAACGATTGTTATGCACGTCTCAATCCCATCATCAGTTAATCGTTTACTGCGAGTACTTTAACAAGCGCAGGATGTGTTATCTGTTTGACTGTCTGCCATATTGTCTGTCGACTTGTTCATTAGTACTGTTTAGCAGGCACTTTCAAACTACGAGTACTAGTTATTCACTTAGTAAAGAGTGGGCTTGATTGACAGGCTGACAGACAATTAACTGAAGCATTACGACTACCAGTCTTGTGTAGTTTATTTATTATATAGTTTTGCTTTTTGTTTTGATAGAATAGCTTAATGAAGCTGTTGTAATAAGTGTGCTTGAGTTTCTAAATAATTTTTTAGGAATATTAATTTATTTTGTAAACATTTTGAGCTAACTTCTCATTACAATTATTATCATTTGTTTTTGTTGCACCAAAGAACTGGGATGAAGTGCTAAAGTTTTTAATAGTTAGTAGTAAGCTCAACTATATTACATTAGACTGATTTTAGATGGGCCAACTCTTGAGTTTACTGATGTAAAAAATATGTACAACTCTTATTTGTGTTTCATGTCTATATGTAAACATTTCATAAGGACTAACCTAATCAGTATACCACAACAGGTTTGAAAAATTTTTTTTAAAAAATTTCATTATTTTATATAAAAGAATGAGAATTTAAAAAGACAAATTATTGTAATAAAAGTTTTAATATAAAAAAATAAAAATTGTTTCTTACATTTTGCATTTTCTTTAATTACAGCCAGCTATGCTTGACGCTTTGGAAGCTATAATTACTCAAGTTTTTGCCGAAATACCAGCCGCTATACTCGAAAGGGTCGCCCAAAACTGAACCTTCTGTGTGGACGACCTTAGACCTAGTTATGGCCAACATTTACAAGATATATAATATATACAATATTAAGATAGCTTTCAAATTTATGTGTTCTATAAAACAAATATCACGATGAATTACCCGATAGTTTTTGATTTGTTTACAAAGTGTATAAAAGTGTTTAGTAAAGTGTATAATGTAAAACTCAGTAGTAGAAGAACTTTAAACGAATTATCAATTTAGATACGGCGGTAGTTTTTTGCTACTCTAACAGTCCCCTGCGGAGCAAATCCTAATTGGGAAACCTTCTAGGGTATAAAGTATTAGTGTTTCTCGATTTTTAATCCAAACTTAAGGGATGCATGTGCGTAAACTTTAGAAATCTTTACCAAAAGCTAATTGATGGAATCGGAATTAGCATATCTTTATGATATCCTGTGTAACAAACCCTATCGGCGCTGATTGGGATACTTGCTTCATGTCAGAGCTTTTCTGGTAGCGGATTGTACTAAAATTGCGTTAAGTATTGTACTAAATTTGCGTTAAGTATTGATTCCAGAATCTTCGGGGTGGTCCAGATGGCTTCGAGGTGCCGTTATCTCATGATAGTTCACTTAGCCTGTCTTAGAAAGGAACTAGATAATGGAGGACATCAGGCGAGTTTGGTTAGGCCTGATTTTCCTCATGAATTTTGGGCTACCAACTCTTCTAACTTAATTTTGTCGACTGTCCAAGAACTACTAGCAGGAGGGATTAGCACTGTGACCATTGTTGGTCGATTGTACTTGGCCTTACACCCTCGCAGCACAAGAAGAAACTGGACTAACTCTTTCAATGAGAATGCTGTTCATCCAACATATCACAATTGTCACAACAAGTAGCCCCTGTGTCCCAACGCCTCACAGTAGGTGATCAAGTATTCCACTGACTTCGCTTCCCCACCGAAAAATCTGCAAATGTCTGTTTTGTAAATTTCGATTCCTTATAGGTGCTTAAGGTAGGTAAAATGACCATTAAGTGCTCACGTCAGTGTTCGAAGGTTTTTCTTGTAGAGTCTTAGAGCAAGTTCAGCCCTTCTAACATCAAAGCTTGTCTCGTTCCAATGTTTGCCCACGTTGACCTCAGTCTATTTTGCCCCTCTCTCTTAAGGAGACCGTATAGGTGCTTAAGGTAGGTAAAACAACCACTAAGTGCACACGTCAGTGTTCGAAGGCGTTTCTTGTACAATCTTAGAGCAAGTTCAGCCCTCTTAATATCAAAGCTTGTATCGTTCCAATGATTGCCTACGTTGACCTCAGTCCATTTTCCCCGGGCCAAAGGTTGCAGCGGATCCCATGAAATTTTGATATGCTGCCCAAGTCCTGGCGCCCAGATCGGTATAAACTGATTCTAATTCGACAGTTCATTTAGCTTGTTGTGACATGCCAGTACTAGCTTGGACATAAAAACGCGACTACCAGACAGTATTTTTATCATTACACCCTTGTGTCCCCTATGGTACAGTATTTCCATTGCTTTCTTTATGGCGTACAGTTCCGCTTGGAAGATTGTGGTGACCTTACTCAGAATTATTTCTCTGCTCGCCGTAGAACTTTCTATTTACGCTCCCACACCTTGGAGCGATTTTAGATGTATACAGCGATTTACATATTTTTTTTTCTTCGTTGCCCTTAAAAAGTAACAAATCAATCAAATCTACATTTGTTACACAAATGGATTTGCGACCCATTGAATAGTTTAAGGCCATCACTATTACTGCTCCCACTCCCACTTGAGGCGATTTAGATATATAGTGAAAATATCGACAGTTGTTGATCTTAAAGAAGATCATACGGCATTATAACCGAAAACACTTGCATCATATGTCATGCGTTGCTTCAGTACTGAGGTAAGACAACTTCAACATTCCACAACTTAAATCATCATTTATAAATATAAATTTGCTTCAAATTTTTTTTCCAATGCCGCAAATAATAAAAATAAATTTATTAATTAGTTTTTATTGGCTTCTTAAAAAAAATTCCCATTAATTATACTTTTTTTAATTGTTTACTAAAAATTTCGTCATCTCAATTGGATTTGGAAAATTGCAGTTCTCGCTACTTATTTTTAGCTTTGAATTTTGTTTTTATTTATTTATTTTATAACTTTTTTTTATCCAACTAAAATTGTTTATAAGAAAACATTACAGCTTCAATCCAAGAAGTAACAGTGTACTAGTACACAAAGGGGAAAATGAAACTGCCCTAAACTAATTGTCTCTTAAATTTTATTGGGTATAAAACTTTTGCTTCCGCAAATAAATCGGCGGCTGAGTCTTATCAAAGATCTATGGCGAGGCCGTTAATAAAAGTACGTGCCGAGAGTGGGTTCAACGTTTGAAGAGCGGTAATTTCGATATCCAAGACCAGCACGGCGGTGGAATAGAGAATTTTATCGAAGATGCAGAATTGAAGACATTACATGATGAAGACTCGTATCAAATGCAATAAGAATTAGCAGGGAAGTGATACAAGAAGCATCTGAAAGTCATGGGAATGATTCTGAAACAAGGAAATTGGGTGCCGTACGAGTTAAAGCCGAGAGGTGTTGAACGGCATTTCTTTATTTGTAAACAGCTGCTTGCAAAGAAAAGACTGAAGAGATTTCTGTATCGCATTGTCATTGGGGACAAACAATGGTTTCATTACGATAATCCCAAGCGCAAAAACCATCTGGGCGTAGTGTATTATGAGTTGTTAAAACCGACTAAAACACTCACAAGCGTTCGATACCGTTTTACAACATTTAACGCGTTTGAGCCAGAGCATTGAATCTCAAACGGCCGCAATATAACGAGAGGCATGATAAAGTTATTTTACTGCATGACTATGCTCGACTCCTTGTTGCGAAAGTGGTCAAGACATACTTGGAAATATTGAAATAGGAAGTCCTACCCCACCCGTCGTGTTCTCCAGACGTTGCTCCCTTGGACTATCACTTGTTTCGATCAATAGCACACGGCCTAGATGACCAGTCTTCCAGTCTTATGAAGAAGTAAAAAATTGGATCAATTCGTAGATCGCTACAAAAGATGACCAGTTTTTTCAACATGCTGCCCACTAAATGGGAGAAAGCAGTGACCAGCTATGCACAATACCTTGAGTCATAAATGTAACCAGTTTTTTGAAATGTAGCACTGTTGTTATAAACACGGCATTTCTTTTATACAATTCCTTAATCCTTCCAAAGCATAAGCTTCAGCCAAAACTCTACTAATTGTCTCAGTAAACAGATGAAAGAAGTGTACTCGTAATCGTCGGGAAGGTATACTACTTTGTGTTGCCACCATTTTCGTAAACATTAGTATTGACAGTTCATATTAGGCAGTCGTAAGCTAGACACAAAAATTAATATGGGAAAATATTCCATAAAGCAACGTATTCTAATCGGCAAAATATTTTATCAAAATCAATCATCGACTTTCATGAAGAAATCATAATGAGTGACATATTCATTTGAATGAATATGTGAATAAACAGAATAATCGGTTCTGGGCAATGGAAGACCCACAAACTATTCACCAGCAATCTTTGATTCCATTAAAAGTGACAGTATGGTGTGCAATTTGGTCAGTAGGAATCATTGGAACTTACTTCTTTGAAAATGAAAACGGCATAACCGTAACTGTGATATCGCCACAACTGTATGCTTTGAGCTTAATTAACACGTGGTATCAACAAGACGGTGCCACATCGCAACAGCCACTGAAGAACAGGTTTTGCCTAGGCGTATTCTAAACTAGCGCGTTCTGTTTTTCGGAAAAAGACGGGGAGGTGTCCCTCGTTTGTTGTAGCAAATAAAACTATAGGAAGCCACATGACTTATGCTCTGTTGGCTTCTGAAATCCTTATCAAGGGTTTAAATTAGCAGAACAGAGATCAGCACTGCCCCCGGGTGGTTCTGCTTGCTGTTCAACCCGGGCTGATCATGGATGAGGTGCTTACCTTGGCTGGAACGTTCTGGCTATGGTTGCAACCTAAAACGCAGGAATAGGGAGTTAGTATCCCTGATACTTGCAATACCTGTTCGATGTGTGGCTTTTTTCGGGAACTAACAACCCCCCGAGGTGGTGTTGCCTGGGAACAGATACCTGTACTGTAAGGAACCAGTGGTGATGGTTGACGGGTGTGTTGGTTCAAGGGCTGATGCTGTTATTGGGATTCAGCCTACCAACTCATTAAACCTTGTCTTCCATTGATTACTGGGAAATTGCATACAGGAGGGATTAGAAGGACCGAACTCCTAAACAAGATGTTACTTATACGGCTACAAAATATGGCAAAAATTTCTACCTGTGTGAGCCTAGAATGCCACACGGTGGCACTGGTGAGTCTTAAATAATTCACTGCGTGGAATTGGTCCATTATCAGATAAAGCCGTAAAGGCAGGTGCTGATGTAAATCTTTTTCACTACAGCCAGTTTTACAATGGAATTACTGCGAGTAGTGTACTTTCTCCGCGGACACCTGTTATTTCCTAGACCTATTGAATTTCAGTACTTATTTTCACCCATGGCTTAAATTCTGATAAAAATAATATCTTTTCACAAAAACTGATAAATGTTTACGACCCTTCATAAAAAAATATTTTATATTTATTAAAGGTTTATTTGACAAACTTTGTATAGAAATTTGTCAGATAAACTTTTCATAAACATAAAAAATTTTTAATGAATACGGCCGTTAAACTTTTTAAAAATGTTAAAACACTTAAGGCCTCATTAGTTTTCACTTTCTGTTGCCGTTCTGTGACGTTCATTGCTGTAGCAAATATTTTACAATTACTTTTTCCGTGAAAATATTCAGCTGTTTTCTACAGTAGAGCATAAATAAAAGAAACACATTGGAATGCAGAATAAAATATGCACATAAATATTATCTTGTGTGAAAAAAGGAACAAATTAATCATTTAGAAATGGTGATCAAACAGTCCACTTCTATCTCACAATCTCCAGACTTTATGACACTTTTTATACAAAATATAATTTTTTCCTTGCTAAAATAATATTATTTTGATCATTCATAGTTGCTTAATTGATAAAAATGTTTTAACTTTTCAAAATCTTTAATTGAAACAATTTTTTTTAGTTTTTGACAAAAAAAATTATATACATTTGAATAAAAAATGAATGTTTTCATACCTGAAAAAAGTAAAACATACACATATCTGGCCGTCACTTAACGTTGAATTCTATTTTCAACAGATTAGTCCGTAACGTAACAGAACGTAAAAGTGAAAACAAACCATGTATATGTAGTTTATATTGAACAGAAACAAAACAGCTGATTCAGAACGGAAAAGAACGTACAAACTAATTCTGCCTTTATACCTTTCAATTTTAAATTTTTCATGTTTTCTTTTTATATGTAATTTAAAAGCATGAACAAAAGTATTTTAATGCTTTAAAATAAATAAAAACTGTTGACCTTGAACGTATTTTCTTTGTATGAACTACATTTTTTTCTTTATTACAGCAAAAATGTTTATTTTTTGTTAATGGACAAACTGTTTATGTTTATTTGAAACAAAAAGTAAACATGTATTTCAAATAAACACAATTAACGAAATCTGTGGATATGAAGACCAAACCATATGATTTGTAATAAGAAAAACGCAAAAAATAAAATATTTCAATATTATTAAAGCATTTTCTTCTTCATTACCGAATTAGCTTATGGGGCTAAAAATATTTTTATTTTTAAAATTATAGCTTTTAGAAAATTTCATTATTGCAAAAGCATTTTCTACTTTATTGTCATATTGGCTTATTGGGCTCAAAATATTTTTATTTTTAAAATATTGTGCATACTTCTATGCAAATTTAATAATTCTCATTAATTTTTTTATTTTTCTCATGATGGTTACAATCAGTCTTGTTGTCGATTTAAGATGGGTGTACTTAGATCATTAAAAACGGTACCGGTTGCAGATCTCTGGTCAGCACCTGCCTTGAGAGCATTGTCTGATGATGGACCAACTTCACGGGGTGAATTATTCACGATTCACAATGGCCTCGTGTAGCTTGCAAAGACAGCTGAATTTCTCTAGCTGTCAATGGAAGACAAAGCGTAATGAGTTGGTAGGTTGAAGCGTGTTCTTCACTGTCGTCCGTGGTTTCTATATAAATACATACGTTCACTATCAATAGATAGAAAAATAGCTTGCAAGACAGCCATCTCCTTGCTGAAGAACTCGGGTATTCTAATCTCTCTAGCTTTCAATGGAATTTCTCTAGCTGTCAATGGAAGACAAAGCGTAATGAGTGAGTGGTACGCTGAAGCCTATATAGTGTCTTGTCTTCCATCTTGTGCATACGTGTTATTTACTGTCATCCGTGGTTTCTACTACATATATTCAGTAATTAAATTTTTTTTGTTGAAACTACATTATAATGAAATAAGTGCCGAAATAAGCAGTGTTTTGTCTTCCATCCTATGTATTTGTGTTTTGGCGCTGTTATCCGTTTTCTTTATATGTTGAAGGTATATACTGGGCACTGGTCAGTTTTAACTAATTTAATTTAACATTTCTTTTGGTCTTTCTGTGCTGTTCTTGAGAGGTTCAAGTCTAATACCTACAAACACTACTCCCTTTTACCTCCTCCCCATAATCCATATTCCTATGTAGCAGTCATCCCCTGAGTACAAGATAAAAAGAAATATCAGGGAAAACAAGTTTCCCTCCCTGCGGTTTTAGGTTTAATCCACATCCAGAATGTTTTAGATGTAGGCACCTCAAACATCATGATCAGTGCCGGGATGGTCTGCAAAGCGGAACCTGTAGCGGACTGTACTGTTATATTGGCCCGGGTTTGTTCACTCGCTCTTTCAAATAACCTCAAAGAAAAGAGTTGGGTTCGGAAAAATCTTCCTAGCGCATTGGCCAATGGTTTACCGAATTTGTGAGCAATGTTCATTATCGGTCATTTAAGTGAAATTTCTATTTTCCAAAATTTTCTTTTGTATATTTTATACCAAAAAAATAATAACAATATTAATAAAATATATAACCGAAAAAGTTACTAATTTTTAAAGCCAATGGTGACTTTCTTGCCACCTTTTACACAGATCCAGCTGAAGTTTTTGGTGGGGAAAATTTTTTATGGAACAAAAAAAAACTTATATATTGGTAAAATTAGCGAATTAACAACATATATGTTTGTATTTGTGTGGAGAGGTTAGATTGTTTTTTTCCTTCCTCTAGGAACCCATTTTCACATGTAAATAAAATAAACAAAATAATTTACTTACCTCTTGTTACTCTTGACAGATTTATTAACATTCTTTCTATATCGGCCTTTCTCAACAGTTCGGAATCGAACCCCTGCTGCGACAATGATGCATTGGCCAACATGCCATGCATAACGGTGACACAAAAGAAACACAGCGAGTTGCCTTTGGTTTTCGTTTTATCATTTTGAAAAATCAAAGCAGTGCTAGTCCAATTGAAGTTGTCGATAATGGCGCGCACAGTATTTCCCAAATTACTGGTAAGAGCACCTCTCAATCTGGTCATAGTAGTATAAGAGGTGTTTTTATTTCCAAAATCCTCTGCAGCACCAGCCGGAGTAAAGACGGGTATTTGCCAAACACCAGCATAACGGGAAATCGGGGCTAATACATATTCACACGGCAGGCCCCAGATGGCGTTAACTTCTGGGTATTGCATGTATATTTCAAATAATCCTATCGGTCCATGAGTCGAACTGCAGTTGGTATCTCGGGATATAAGAGTGATATCAATGCGAGCGTCATAAGCAAAGCCCATACGTTGCACATGTTGAATGGCCAGATCCAAAACGGACAGAACTTTGGGTAAAATACAATCATTTTTGTTATCTAGCTCACGGCTGGGCAAGAGAGCAACAAATACAAGTTGTTTATAGGGCACGTTGTCCAAACTTGTAGACGTGCCATTGGGAAATGTATGCATTTGATGGGGAGCTTCGAAGTGTTGTTGTAATTCTGTGACTGCCAAAGGGTCTTGAATTCTGGATATAAAGACGGCATGATTGAAGTTGAAAGCTATTGTGATGATTTGTACAATAAGAAGTTGAAAAGTATACTTGGCAGGAGATTTTAATGAAAATTTCATTTTTCTTTTTTTCGTTTTTTGTTTAGTTTATTTATTTTTTTGTAATGTTTTGGGAGTCGCTGCTTAAGTAATTTATTTTCTTGTTCTTGAGATTTTAAATTGAAGCGATATTTTTGTTGTTGTTATGGTTATCGAAAGAATATTTATTTATGTTAGAAATTTTAAAAATATTTTCTTTCTTTTCATGGCTGTTTTATTCGAAATTATGTTTCTGTTCAAACTTTTAAGATTACATGCTTTTTTTTTATATCATTTTCATTTATTTTTAATTGGTGACAATTTCTGAAAAATATTATCGAAAATTCTTTTATTTACTCGTTTATATGCTCGTTAGCAGAAATTTTAAATTTCTTGCTATAGAGTGTAGATCAGATTTCTTTTACAATAATTTATTGTATTTATTTACAAATGAAGGGTGTTGCCGCCTTCGTTTAAATGTTTCACCCGTGTTTGTTTATTTTATTTTAAACTGCCTTTTTGTATTTGCTTTAAACTATGTAAATGATAAAATATTGTGTTCATAAATAACTGTCGTTAGTTTTGTTATTTTTGTCAGGAATTCAAAAAGCGTCTTATTATTGTTAGATAATAAATAATAGAGACATTAATTTATCACTGCATTCACCGAAAATTTGTAATTCAAATCTGCTTGTTCAAAATAATCTGAACTCTTCAAAACAAAAGCTGTGATCATTAACATCGAACAATAATATTCTTTTACCTTTTTTATTTATTTATTATATAAATATAAAAATAAAACAAAATCAAAAAAACCCTTTTTTTTAACATACAATAATAAATATTTATAGAACAAAAAGCTAATGAAATCAAATATTCAAATACTAATAATGAATTTTAATAATTTTTAGATTGTAAAATGTTAAATATTTAAAAATATCATTTCCAAAATCGAAAGAGCTAAAGCCACTACTCGTAAACTTAAACCCAAAAATATTATTAAAAAAAAAATTTCATGATTAATTATATTTAATTAAGTAAATAATTAATTAACAGCAAAAATAATCCTAAAAAAATATATTCTTGTCTTATAAAATAATTCGTACTGTGGTCGAAAGTCAGTTAAATTTATGATTGAAACAAAGTATATGAGTATTCAAATTCACACATTTTGGTGACCCCTGGATTTTGCATATTTTAAGTTTCCCCCCATTAAATAGCAAAATAAAGAACAACGCATCCTTCATCAATCACCAAATTCAAACATTTTGAACACAAAATTATGAGCAGCCAGAAGTAACTATGAATTAAAATCGCCTTTATTTTCTTACAGACCACACAGTGAAAAATTTTTTCGTGTTCAATAACGAAATTCGTTGAATCAGTTAATAAATTGTTTGAATGCGAACCTGTAAAGGAATTTGTGGATTCAAACAAAAGTTTAGTAAAAATAATTATTGATCGAAAAGAACTATTTTTTTGGACAACAACAAAATACTATATTCAAGATTTTTTTTGGATATTTATGTATATGTATACCAATTATTTTTTCAGACAAAAATTTTGTTGATTTTATTTTTGCTATAATTTTTTCTGTACAAATATATAACGAACGCAAAAATTTTGTTTACACCACTGTAAACTTTTTTCTAAGACTGGCTACTTTACTGTAAAATTTAATTTTATCACAAGTGTATAACCAGTGTGGCCATTTTGGCATTTCTGTGGTTAAGTTTAACATTTTATTTGCTGTTTTAGCTACAAATTGTCTATTTAGTAAATTGCAGGTATAAAATTATTAAAATTTTACAACTTTTTTGACAGTTTAGTTTCTTTTTAGTATTATTTGCAGTAAAATATTTTCGGAGATGGCCACACAGCTCAATTATTCTCCTCGGCAGAATAATTGTGAGTGTTTGCGCTTTAGTATGCGATTAACCACAGTGCTGCCATATTATAATTTCAAAAGTCTTAGAAAGAAGTTCTGAAAAAAACATCTATGTATGTTATTGTCGGCTTAATAAGAAAACCTGCACTATCCACTTTTTAGGCAAAGAGAGATTTTGATGCCGTTTGATAGAGAGTTGCATCGACCAACATATACTTTTTGAGTTATCCAGCCGAATTTAGATAGTTTTAACAATATGTTTTATAAAAAATAATTTTTCTTATGCACCGTTGAATTTGCGATCTCTGATTTGAGAAACATATTTTATTTTACATATACACTTAAACTAAGTTGTATATTGTCACCTAAAACTTGAAACGACGCAATTGGCAAACTATTGAAAGCCTATTAAAATGTGTGTATTATTGATAATAACACTTCGTTTAATAAAAATTACGGATTACAAAGTTTTTGTCAGTTGCGCTCTGCTGCGTTTTAGGCGACAATACTTATAACTGCATATATACTTATCTATGTATTCAACTACTAGGAATAAAGTTTTGTAATATTATATAAAAAAATATGTTATTTTTTTATTTTCTACATTTAATAATAATTATATACATTTTACGTATGACATAAGTATTCATTTGATTGTTCTAAATTCGCAACCTGGGAAATAATAGCAACAAAGCCTAATATTTAGGATTTGATAGATAGTAAATAAAACATTCATTCGTCAAATCAAGTACTTCCTCTAATAAAAACAAGCTATTTTAAAGCAGTAAAATATTTGCAGAGATGGCCACACTGGTTATAATTTTTTTGCTCTGCAGAATTGTGACTGTTTGCGATTTATGCCGTTCTGAAAAAGTTTTGCCTTTATGCTGCACTTTTTTTTCTTAAAATACAAGTTTTTAAATTTAAGTTTTATTAAGATGAAAAGAAGATGTCGCAATAACTATAAATATCTAAAAAAAGTTGAGAAAACTGTATAGTTCTGTATTTTTTTGCCAAAACAATTTCGAAAATGTTACACTTTTTCTAGAAAAGAAAACGCCATTTGTGTGCCATATGCATGTGCTTTATACACCACAGTCTTAGTCATATTACAATTTCAAAAGTCTTAGAAAGAAGTTCTGAAAAGTTCTGCGAAATAAATTTAGAAATGTAGTACTGAGTTTTTAAACGGAAAAACATACAATATGTATCTGCAACATGTTTTCATTTAAAATTGTTTCTGGGAATATTTGTTTTTTCAGCTGCGAAATAACATAAGCAAAGCTTTTTTCGCAGGAAATATTTATTAAATATTTATACTTAAAATTAAAAAGGAAACATGAATAAGAGAAAAAATAGAGAACACTGAGTACATCTCAATTTTTCCGTACGAAATAAGTAACAGCCATCCCTAAACAAGAGCGGCAAGCGTTTTTTAGCTGTCAAAAGTTTTCAATGCGTTTCACAGTGAAGTAAGTTGCAAAAGAAAACAATTGTAAACAAAAGAGTGAAGAAAAAATATGAGAAAGGAAAATAAATAAGCAAATAAAAAATTTGTGTATTTCTAATTAGAAAATAGAATTATAAACTATTTTCAATATGAGATAGTAACCTTCCAACTTATATAAATAACTCATTTTTAAAACTTTAACTATTTTATTTTAATATCGGGTGGTTAAATTTCAAGGGCCGATGTTGAATGTGAACCACACCTAAACGCCAAGTTTTTTTTCCGAATTTTATTTGACATTTCTCTATTTCAGACTTACTCAATTTGAACCATGGAGAGATACACAATCCAACAACGTGTTAAAGTTATCCAGACTTATTATGAAAATGATGATAAATTTTCGAAGAAAAGCATCTTCAGTGATGAGGCACATTTTCACCTCAGTGGATTCGTCAATAAACAGAATTGCCGCATTTGGGCGAATGAGAATCCAAGAGTGACTGTCGAAAAACCAATGCACCCACAAAGAGTGACTGTTTGGTGCGGTTTATGTGCTGGCGGCATCATCGGACCGTGTTTTTTCCAAAATGAGGCCGGTCAGGCAGTTACTGTGAATGGTGTTCGCTATCGTGAGATGATAACGAACCTTTTATGGCCCGAATTGGAAGATATGGATGTAGACGATATGTGGTTTCAGCAGGACGGTGCCACTTGCCACACAGCTAACGAAACAATTGCTCTTTTGCGCAACAAATTCAATGGCCGTGTTATCTCACGTGGTGGCGATGTCAATTGGCCGCCAAGATCATGTGATTTGACACCGTTGGACTTTTTTCTTTGGGGTTATTTGAAAGAAAAAGTGTACGTCGATAAGCCAGCAACAATTCAACAGCTAAAGGATGAGATAATTCGGCACATTAACGGCATAGAACCTCCATTATGCCTCAGGGTCATCGAAAATTTGGACCATCGGATGGAGGTGTGCCGCCGTGGTCGCGGCGCCCATTTGGCCGATATTTTGTTCCATACATAATTGAATAATACCAATATATCATAATAAAATAAAATTACAATAATTTCCTAAATAGTTTGTGTTTTATTCAAAATCAACATCGGCCCTTGAAATTTAACCACCCTTTATAATAAAAAAGTCATAAACAATAATGCCGTCCGTCCAGCTATCATGATTATTATTGTTGTTTTATTTGTTTGTTTGATAACCCTGCTTTTATCGTTTTGACATAACGTTGCCGCTTTTGTTTAGGGATGGTGTTTCAGTGTTAAAGCTTAGCGGAAAAAAACGTTCCGCTTGACGCTCTTGTTTAGGGATGGCAGTAATGTTGCTGAAAATTTTTCGCACATAAGAAAACCTGCATTATCCACCTTTTAAGCAAAATGAGATTTTGATGCCGTTCGATAGAGAATGAGACGCCGCAGCGACCAACAATTAATTTTTCTACAATTTCTACACTACTACAATTCTACACTTCCTCCTCATAATCTATTTTTCTAGTTCCAGTACAATGCAGTGCAGATGAAGGGGTCATCGCCTGAGTACTAGTCCAAGATAAAAAAAAACCTAAGCTTATTGTATGATATCTACGATCTTTTTATTTCGATTACCACTACTACTATTTTTTGCAACACGGCGGAAGCAAATCTATACACCTAATTAAATTTGAATTTCTTCGTTGGCTAATGATTAAAGCTAATTAATTTATAATTCTTCTATGTGTGCTAGTTTTTATTTTTGCTTTCATAGTTAAACAAAAATTAGCTCCAGGCGGGCAACGTTGTTTATGTATAATTAGTTTATGTATAATTAGTATTTAAAATAAAAGAGATAAAATGATGATAGTAATTAATTTTCTAACGTTCCTCTTATTTTATTTTCAGTTTAAAGTAAACCATAAAACTAATTTGTTTTTAGTTTTGGACGATCGCGAAAAAATTTTACGTCTTATCATGTCATTAAAAAAATATTTTAAAAAGATTTATATATTTTATAACTCGTCTCATGAATATTTAAAGTGCAAAATTATACTCGTTGCTATTAAAAGATTAGCTCGATAACAGATATGATTTCGTAAATACAACACAAAAAAAAACGCTTTTTAATATAATTACTGATAAAAACAGAATCAGTGTTATTGAAAAATTTCTTAGCTAAAAGAGGAATTTATATTTTTAAATAACGATTTAGGCGCATTTCATTTAAAAGTTTAAAAATGTTGTCTTCTTTTGTTTACATATTAGGGTCATTAGTATGCTAGTTTATAAACCATTTTTTTTTGTGTGAAACTCGCCCTGCCTACAAAGTATTTGCAAGCAGATCAAACACAGAGTGTCGCAAAAGTCAGCCGGGCGCTTTCAAATTAAATTACTTTTTAGCTCCCATATTTGTTTATTTCTTTTCTCAGATTATAAAATAAAGAAGATGGAGATTTTTAGACTAAGTCGGGATACTCTCCGGGGAACAGGTTTTGCCTTGGCGCATGCCAAACCGGGGCATTCTCCCTCTCTAGGAAGCCGTTTGACTTATGTTGTCTTGGCTTCTGAAATTCTTACCAATAGTACAATTTGGCAGCTCAAAATGGACTTATCATGATTGAAGTGTCTACCGTGGCTGGAACGTTCTGGCTGTGGTTTAAACCTAAAACGCAGGAAGGGGGAGTTAGCATCTCTGATAATTGTTTGGTGCATCTCTTTTTTCTGGGACTAGCAACCTCTCTCTGTTGCCGTTACAACCTAAAATGCAGGAAGGGATAGTTAGTATCCCTGATAATTGTTTGTTGCGTGCCTTTTTTCGTGGACTAGCAACCACCTGAGAGTCTGTTGCCTTTACAACAGATACCTGTACTGTAAGGAACCAGTAGTGATGGTTGACGGGTGAGTTGGTTTAAGGGCTGGTACTCTTAGTGGTCTTTGGCCTACTAACTCATTAAGTCTTGTCTTTCATTGATTGCTGGGAAATCGCATACAGGAGCGACTAGGAGGCCTTAACTCCTCAACAAGAAGTTGCTCATACGGCTACAAACACATGGCAAACATTTCTACCTGTGTGAGCCTAATCAGCCACAGGGGGGGGGGGGGTGAATCGTGAATAGTTCCCAATGATTAGGCCGTAAAGGCAGCTGCTGATGTAAATCTTTTTCACCACTAAGTAGGGATAATCGGCCATGTCACAGAATTCACTTCCGTTCGGAAACGGAATTGAATCGGTTTTTTAATTCTTCACAAAAAGAAAATTTAAAACTTTTTCGGAATGAGATCAATTCTATATATAAGATAATACTAGTTTCGCTCTTGCAATTAGAAATAATTTCATTCCGAAAAGTTTTTTGGTTTTTCGTTTTTTGAAGAAGTAAAAAACGAATTCAATTCCGTTTCCGAACGGAATTAAGCTCTGTGACATGGCTGAATAATAGGTAATTAAGGTTTCTTTACTTTCGGGAAAAATTTCGTGCAAATAAGTTTCTCTCAAATACAGATAAGTACGGGAATGCAAAAAGCCAGATTCTAGCCAAAAAAGGAACATACCGTTGTTGCAACATAGTCATATCTCAAAAAATTAGCTTTTCGAGTTAACAATGCAAAATTGTTAACAGTAGTACTTTTTATATTGTGCCAAAAGTTTATTCAAATTACTTTTAAACTGTTTCCTTCAGGAGATATTTTTTTTTAAAGCAATTTCCAAGACCCAACCATACCGATGGAAAAAGCATTCAATTACCTTTTCAACGATATGCTTTTTATCTCGATCAGAGTTTTTGGTTAGGCTTCACAAAGGTTTAAGTGGGACCATACACCGAAAAACACAAAAGTACCGTTATTTAAAAAACGGTACTTAGAAACAAAAATTACAACGTTTTTTGTGTTCAGGAGGTCCGAATTATTTTTAACTTATCTAGGTATGTGTCGTTCTTGGTATTTTTTGGCTGTAAACCAGTGTTATAATACTATTTATCTTCTTTTTAAAATCAGTTTTGACAAATTAGATGTATTATAATTAGTAATAAAATGTGTCATAGAATTGATGACACCACAGTTGTAGCATTGATGATACTCAATATATGACAAAATTCTTTGTCATATATTTGTCATCAATATGAAATTGCTTTTTTCTATGAGTGTATTGTCAATTAACGAGGGTCAGTTAAGAGCAAATTAGCTTCAGAAATTCGCTATTAATTGGACCAGTTTGTTCGCCAGATTTTTCAGCACCAATTTATTTTATTTGTAGTTATTTGAAAGTGTGAGTATATGTGAACAGGCTCGAGACAATCCATTAACATTGTTGCAAAAATTCAGCGGCCCCAACATGTTATGGAAAATGTTCTCCTCCTCCTAGCAAAGCTAAAAAGTCACAGTGTATTTTACTTTTTATATATTTTCTAATCTACATAAAAAAATGTATATAACCGAAAAATTTATTAAATTTTTTAACCGCAACCCTTCGGTACTTTTGGGCCACCTTGTCGTTCAGCACGTGTCAGCTTAAAGATTAGCAAAAATAATGAATGTTTTATTTATTCAAACTACTTAATAGGTTTTTTTTGTTTGTTTACTGATTTTTTTTTTTTTTTATAGTGAAAATGAAACAAAAATATGACACAAGTTGTTGGCTGCTTAGAAAGACATTTAAAGGTTGTTTAAAGTGGAGTGTTTTATATTTTTATGTACATATATGTACGAGTATGTATAACAGTTACCGAAAAGAGAAACTAAATTCTAAATTATGTCGGTTTCCAAAAGCTTAAGAAATAAATTTTAAAACAAGTTTAATCTGCAAATGTTTTTTTTTAGATATTTTGTTGGAATTTAAATGAATAAATTTTCTTTAATACAAGGCGTACGCCAGAAAGGTATACTACTTGCAGTAATTCCATTGTAATTCTAGTTGTATCGATTCACATTTATCGTTACGCCGTTTTCATTTTAAAAGTAGTAAGGTAATGATTCCTACTGACCAAATTGCACGCCAGATAGGGTCTTCCATTGCCCAGAATTGACTATTCTGTTTATTCAAATGAAAATGTGCCTGGTCACGTATTACGATTTTTTCATGAGATATACCCAAAATTCTGAAAATTGTCATTATTTTTGGCAATTTTGTATGAATATTTTGAAAAATTTTGTTTTTGTTTTATTTGTTTTTAGTATATGCATACTTAGCTGGTGAGGCCTAACTTTTTTTATGTCAATAAAAATGCAAAATCTTTATTACATATTATTCCCAACGTTTCGTGAATTTTATGTTCACTTCTTCAGGGGATTTTGTCTATTTTAAAAGAAAGTTTTTTATGAAATTTTGTTTTGTTTGCCACAATTATTAAACATGGCGATTAAAAGGCAAAAAAAAAAGTCCCCGATATCGGCCCATATATACCCGAGATATAATAGCCTAAACCCATTTTGTCATGAAAATGTCGTGTAAGCGAACTTTTCTTGCTTAAAAACAGTTCTGATAATAAAATAAGTGGAAAATGAAATTTTCCGATATCGGTCCATAAATACCTGAGATATAGTCTAAACGGAATTATTTATGAGCGTAAACAATTTTTTTTTTTTGCTTAAATGCAGTTCTGGTTATAAAGGATGCTACTAAAATACAAAACATGAAAATTTCCGACCTCGGTCCGACATATAGCCTAAACCTATTTTTAATGAAAATGTGGCGTAAGCGAGCTTAAACAACTTTTTCTCGCTTAAATACAGATCTAGTAATATAAAGAAGTTACCAAATACCGAAAATTAAAATTTCCGATATTGGTCCATATACATATGTATATCCGAGGTATAGTCCAAACCATTTCTTTAATGAAAAAAATTGTGTCTGGTTAAAAGCAGTTCTGTTAATAAAAAAATGTTGTATAAGAACAGAATATTAAAATTTTCGGTATCAGTCCATTTATGTATATCCGAGATACATATAGTCTAAACCGGTTTTTTATGAAAATATTGCGTAAGCGAGCTTAAACAACTTTTTTTTTTTTGCTAAAAAGCCATTCTGGTAATATAAGGATTTTACTAAAATGAAAAATTCCGATAACGGCCCAGATATAGCTTAAACCGATTTTTTCATGAAAACTTAAACAATTTTTTTTTCGCTTAAAAGTAGTTCCGATAATATAAGGAAACGAAAATTTCTGATATCGGTCCATATATATCCGAGGTATAGGCTAAACCGATTTTTTAACGAAAAAAATTTTGTTTGGTTAAAAGCAGTTCTGGATATAAGTATATAAGTTATATAAATACAGAAAATTAAAATTTCCGGTATCGGTCCATATATGTATATTCGAGGTACGTTTAGTCTAAACCGAATGTTGCGTA
Organism: Thecocarcelia acutangulata; assembly: GCA_914767995.1. NCBI lineage: Eukaryota > Metazoa > Arthropoda > Insecta > Diptera > Tachinidae > Thecocarcelia > Thecocarcelia acutangulata. Next base: position 27,027,458 of record OU612094.1, on the reverse strand, counting down.
AGCGAACTTAAACAACTTTTTTTTTTTGCTAAAAAGCCATTCTGGTAGTATAAGGAGTTTACTAAAATTAAAAATTCCGATATCGGTCCAGATATAGCCTAAACCCATTTTTTCATGATTATGTCGCGTAAGCGAACTCAATCAATTTTTTTTCGCTTAAAAGCAGTCCTAGTAATATAAGGAGGTTACCGAATATAAAAAATGAAAATTTCCGATATCGGTTCAAATATACCGAGATATAGTCACAACCGATTTTTTCATGAAAAAAATTTTTTTGCTTAAAAGCAGTTCTGATTATAAAAGAGGTTACTGAAATAAAGAAAATGAAAATTTCCGATATCGGTCCATATATACCCGAGATATAGCCTAAACCGATTTTGTAATGAAAATGTTGCGCAGACGAACTTAAACAACTTTTTTGCTTAGAAGCAGTTGTGGTAATAAAAAGAGGTTGCTAAAATACAGAAGTTGAACATTTCCGCTATCGATCCATATATATTCGAGCATAATTACTTCAAATTTATAACATATACTACATATTTACGTGACTATCATGAAGGGTATTTTAGATTCGGCCAGCCGAATATACCACACTCTTACTTGTTCTTTAATACATGGTGTCCGTCAGGAAGTTATACTTCATTATAATCCTCGCTGTATTCATTCACAGCCAACCGTTACCTCGTTTTCATAATATACTCGTATAATACATATACAAAAAAGTGAAACTGCGCTAAACGTTTGCAGAAAAAAATCAAAGCATCAAACTAAAACAGAATCTGTTTCTCATTCGTAATTCGGAGAGCCAAACAAGTATTTTATATTATCGTCTGAACATGGTATTCCTTTTCTCATTAGTTGCTAGTAAAGTGAATTGTAGTAAACTAGGCAATTAAACTTTATATAAAAATCCTGTCTTAAGTGTTTTTAAATTCGCATATTAATTTTATTGTGGAAAAGTACCTCTTGAGAATACTGAACTTTTTGTAAAATTTATTTTTGAAATTTTTTTTTCGAAATAGTAGTCATCAACAATTAGTAAACAATTCACAAACTTAATTATATTTTTCTTCATTTTCAGACAAAAAATATCAATACAAAAGGCTATGCCTGTACATTAAATCGTTTACTAATTCTCTTTTCTGTCAAAATTACATATTTCGTGTACATATCTAATTCAATGCCAAACTTTTTGGACGGGAATGGATAATGAACCCCTGCAACAACTTTTTATGCCATTCTTTTTGTTTTTCTTTATTAAAGAAGCATATTTCAAAGGCATTAAAAAAAATACGTTTTAATTTCACCATGTGGTTTGGCGATAAGAAAAGCAAGAAATATGTTAATTCTGTCTTTGTTTTAAAAGACTGCATAAACTAAAAATATACTAAAGCAAAATAGTCAAAACAATTTTGGACAAGAGCCTTTTTATAAAATCGAATATTGGATTATACAAAAAAGTATCATTTTGTAAAAAAAATTAAAAAAGTATTTTTAAGACAAGAGTATCATATTGTATAGAATAGCTTCTATTTATAATACTATCTATTTATGAAAACCTACATATTGTATAAAATAGTAACTTTTTATGAATAAATAATGGGTGTTTTTTTAAGCTAGATAGAACTTTAAATTGTAAAAAGTAACACAAAAAATTAAATTTTGATGAAACATTTTTTTTATTTGTTTCAGTATACTCTGACAAATCATCATGAATAGACTCACGCTTGAACAACGCTACGAAATTATCCAAATTTACTTTGAAAATCAGTCGTCGATTCGCGCAACTTCAATTGCAAAATTGTGTTCAGCGATGAGGCGCATTTTTGGCTTAACGGGTTTGTTAATAAGCAAAATTGCCGCATATGGAGTGAGACCAATCCACAAGAGACCCTACAGACTCCATTACATCCAGAAAAATGCACTGTTTGGTGCGGTTTTCATGCTGGTGGCATCATCGGACCTTATTTCTTCAAAAATGAGGCCGGAGCTCGCGTTACGGTCAATGGAGATCGTTACCGCACCATGATCAATGATTTTTTGTTTGAAAATATGGATGACATTGATCCGGAGGAGATGTGGTTTCAACAGGATGGCGCTACGTGCCATACGGCGAACGCAACCATCGACTTACTGAAATCAAAATTTGGCGATAAGTTGATTTCGAGAAATGGACCTGTCAATTGGCCTCCAAGGTCGTGCGATTTGACACCTCTCGATTATTTCCTGTGGAACTACGTGAAGTCACTGGTTTATGCTGATAAACCAGCAATAATTGACGCCTTGGAGGCCAGCATTGTTCGTGTTGTTCGTGACATACGGCCAGCAGTGCTCGAAAAAGTGGCCCAAAATTGGACGTCCAGAATGCGCTTCGTCAAGAACAGCCGCGGTGCCCATATGCCCGAAATCATTTTCAAATGTTAATGTCACGTATTGATCTTTCGAATAAAAAAAAATTTTGATTACAATTTAATTTTTTGTGTTATTTTTTACAATTTCAAGTTCTATCGGGCTTAAAAAAACACCCTATATTATTTGAAAAACTAAAAAACGCGCTTCAATATCGAACTAAAAACAATTTCAAAGGAAATATTATTTGAAAAACTAAAAAACACGCTTCGATATCGAGCTAAACACAACTTCAATTTTTGCACTAAAAAAAAAAAAAAAATGACCGTTTATAGTTCAGATGCATGTTGCATGGCAAAAACGCACACCGAATATGAAAACCCGCTTCCAAACTGGTTGGCGAAGTGGTTCCGATTCTTTTTTTGGTAACTCCCAAAATCGGTTTCGTGAATCCCCAAAATCCCCCACTTCCCCGGAAGCAATACACTTAAGGAGCAACACAACAGCTTTGCAACAACAGTTTTATTTACTTAAGCTACGTACACACGGTTGACAGATCTTACAATATTGCCAATAAAATTGTCTGAAAATGTATTACAATCGTGTAAACTGGCAATTTTTAACTTACTACGTTGCCAGAAAAACCATTGTCAATCAATTGTAAGACGACAATGTTGTCAGGCATCTGGCAATCGTGAGAACACTCTTCGTCAGCATTGCCAGATAATTGGCTGGTATTGTAAGCTCATTTTTAATTGTCAGTTGTATAAAATTAGTGCACCTGACAATGGCATCATTGTCAGAAAAAATTTTATGGAACACTGCCAAACAGATGGCTGTTGATATACATAAGTGGCAATGCCTTACAAAATGTCTGGCAATTTTTTTCATCTAACAATCTGACAACCGTGTGAACTGAGAATTTTTGTTGTCAGATCAATTATTTGTCAGACCATAGTCTGACAATGAAATTGTAAGATTTTCTTACGATCGTCTGAACACACAATTTACTTCTGCGGCACAATTTTTTATTGTCACTACATTGTCAGCATGTTGCCAGATCTTACAATATTGTAACATCTGACAACCGTGTGCACATAGCTTTACATAGTTATGTAATAATCATTCATACGGCATGGGCTTCGAGTGTTGCAAACTTTCACAAAACAAACAAGCATACAAGGAAAACTAATATTAGTTCAAATGTAATATTTTGTCATAATGTACATTTTTCCGAAAAAGCGTTTTATTATAAACAAAAAACTAACTTTCAGTGAAGAAACACAAATTTATCAGTCAGTCCCTCTTTACAGAAAAGTAAATTTATAATATATATATTATAGTGTATTGTAAAGTAAATTTATAATATGTATTGTAAATTTATAATATATATTGTAAAAGTACCTTTATATGAGAAGTAGCTTTTGTTAACTTTTTTTATGAAAAAATATATTTTTCTGAAATTCCGAGGGTACTTTATCAAAAAGTGGAATAAAAATGTACCTTTTTGCAAAACAGTAGCTGCTTATGAAGAAGACCTTTTTTAAAGAAAATTCTTCGTTTTACTTTTAAGTATAAAGTATTTATAATTGTATCAGGAAGCACTTTTGTATGAAACAGCGCTGTACTATTAAAAACTAACTTTCGATGAAAAGATGTAATTATCTCAGAAAGTACCTCCTTACGAAAAAGTAAACTTTAGTATAAAGCTACCTTTTTATAAGAAAGTGCTTTTCTGCTTATGAACAATATCGTTTTAATTCAAAGTACAAATTTGATGCTGAAGTAAATACTATATAAAAAGTACTTTTTGTGTAAAAAGGTACCTTTCAGTGAAATTGTAGCTTCCTAAGAAAAATAACTTAATGGAAAAGTACATGATTATTTCTGAAAAGTACATTTTTGATTTAAAAATACTTTTTACGAAAACCAAACTTTGATGAATAAGTATTATACACAGTTTTCTCACATGAAATTTTTACCTTGCAAAGTCTTTGAGTTTGGTGTGTGTAAGAGATTCTTTTGTTTTTATTAATAATTAATAAAATATAATTGAAAAGTACTAATTATAACTAAATACTTTCATAAAAGCAGAGCTACTATCCTACAGCATTCATTCACAGGAAAATATTATGAAAGTCTGACCTACCAGAAGTATTGGAACAGCATCGAAATGATTTGTATATAAGTTGACTCAAATGAATTTTCTTTGTTTATTATTGTCTAATTTTTCAAACAGCTGATTGCATTTTTATGCCCAAGCTAGCCCGAAGAAAAGTACGTGCTGGTTCGTGCAAGAAGACCGATTTTGCAAAACCGCTCCAAAATGGCGTTGTAGCGACACACTAGGCGTATTTCTTTATTTCCTGGGTAAGTTTCGTGCAAATGAGAGCAAACATAAGTTTCTCTTGAAAGGACATAAAACTTACTAGAAGTACTGGAACAGCATTAAAATGATTTGTATATAAGTTGATTTAAATGAATTTTCTTTTTTTTATTATTGTCTAATTTTTCAAACAGCTGATTGCTTAACTACTTGCTCAAACTATTCCGAAGAAAAACACGTGCTGTTTCGTGCAAGAAGAGGAAGCATACTGTTTTCTCAAAATCGATTCCATTTGCCCAATTTTAAAATACGGCAACGCTTTTCGTGCAAATTTTACTTTACTTTGGGATCCCGTGGGAGAGTAAAGAAACACACCTACTATTATACAAGAATGATTGCAATAATTTATGTTTATTATTACTATAATAATTTTACAGTTTTTCAATTTATTTCCTAAGATGCCAACAATATCAATATTAGAGAATTAATTTGTTTACATTTCTGTTCACAAAATAATAATTATTCATTCAGAAGTTGTTGTATTTGTATTTTTATGAAGTTGAAGGTTAAAGTATGTTTTGTTGTTTGCAAATAAAAACAAGCCATTTAAAAAGAAATAATTAATATTTGTTCGCAGCAACTGAGTCACAGAAATAATTCGTTTCAAACTGCACAGTGTATAATGCGGCTTGGAGTTAGTGAAAAGCTGCAACAGTCAAAGCCTGGCCGTTGCCGTTCATTTGAAAAAAGCACAATCAAAAGGCATTTTTTGTGCACTTTCCATTGCAGATTAATGTGCGGCGACGAGTTTACTTCATACACAACTCTTCATGATTCTAAGTTAAAAGAATTTTTTTTTTTTTTTTTAATATTAATTTGCTGTCTGCCTCATGCAACAAATGTTGCCGTTCGCTTTGCCAACCAACCGGTTTAATGTTTTTTTTTTGCAAATTTTTGTTTTGTCCATTTGGCGTTTGAAATTAGAAGCCGGTGGCTTAAAAAACTGGTTTATTCGAAAGTCATGTCTGCCAGTTGAAGTGGTTTTATTTATCTTTTCAGGTGAAATTTTTTGTTTGTTTGTTTAGTTAATAAAATACTTTTTTATTTTTCAACAACTCCTTCTACTTTTACCTGCTTCAATTTCTCAAACACGTGAAAAAAAAAGATTTTATACATTTTGTTCGTGACTGTCGGGAGTACTTTTTCACTTCCTTTTTTTATTCTATTTATTCTATTAAGTAAAATTTGTTTTTTTGTTTTGTGGTTTAAAAATGTTGACAAAGTTTTCTCAAACAAATTTGTTTTACGGATTATGAACTTTTAACTGCAACAAGATTTTAACAAATTCTATGGCTTACAAGATTTTCATTTTCTTTTTTTTATTAAAAATTATAAACTGATAAATTTACAGAGATTTACAAAGATAATAAAAACTTACAATAAAACTTAAATATGAACTTAAGCCAGAGCTGGGCAAGTATTTGAAAAAAGTTGTATATAAAATAAATTTTTATGAGACCGAAATACAAAAAAGTATTTATATTTTGTATTTGAAATACACAACATGAAAGTATCTTGTATTTTGTGTTTGAAATACATAAGGTGAGTATTTCGCCCAGCCCCGGGCTTAAGCTATATGAATATTTTTTACAGTATGGAATAAAATATCCGTCACATGGCTTTTAACGGTTCTGATGAGAGAGGCTGTACTGTCTTCATAAAAATTTCCATGAATTTTTCACAGCAATGTGGCTGATAATGCGTTGCATCTTGAATTTAAGCTGGGGAATAGTTCCTCACAGAAAAAAAAACGCACGCCGTTAAATCGCATGACATTAGTGGCCAGCTGGCAACAGAATTTCTTAAAATAATTTGTTCTGGATATCGTTGCTGCAATCAACCGCATGTTTCATTCAGGGTTTGACAGATCGCGCAGTCTTGCTGAACCCACATGCCGTCCATTTCAGACGTTATGAACTTCGTTATAATGTGGGAATATAATAAATGCAGTTTACTGTCACGGCAATTTCGATTTCATCTTAAAAACATGAACCAGAGAGTTTTTCATTGAAAAAAGTTATTATTTTATATATTTTTATCACGCCGTTATTCCTAATATCAGATAAACTCTTAACGTAGAATGACGCATATACAGTGTTGCTGCTTTAGTGCAAAAAATTTGAGTTGTCGTATTGCTGCCCGGGAAGTGTGGGGGATTTTGGGAATTCACAGAGCCGATTTTGGCAACTGCTAAAAACGTTCGGCAACATTTCGCTAACCAGGGGCGTTACTTTCTACGAAAGGTAGATGCGATAAGAGTATAATTTGGTATTCTGTGCTGTCTACGCAAACTTTTTGGCGAAACAGTTTAAAAATGATGTAACACTTGTATCACAAAATAAACAATAGCGAAGAATGTAAAAATAAAATGTGCGAAAGGGAAAATTAAATGCGAAAAGAAAATACGAAAACGCAATACAGGGTACCAATTCTTCGATTTTTTTTCGCATCGCAATAGGGAGTAACCCCCCAGTTTGAAACCGGATTTTCATATTTGATGAGCGAGGAACATGCATCTGAACTACAAATGGCTATTCGTTTTAGTGCGAAAATTGAAGTTCGCCGTATTGCTTGTGAGGAAGTGGGGGAATTTTAGTTTGGTTTCTTTATTAGTATTAACGTTTAACGTTTCCTGAAGCCGACCTTAGTAGTACTTAAAAATAAAAAAAAAAAAAAAAAAAAAAAAAAACTCGGAACCGCTGTGCTAACTGAACTGGAACCCGCTTTTCATATTCGGTGCGCGTTTTGGCCGTGAAACGTATATCTTTTTATTATTTTATTTTGGATTAGTACTCAGGGGATGACCCCCACATACGCAGTGCATTGTACCAGAACTAGGAAAATAGGTTATGAGGAGGGGAAAGAAGGTGTAGTGTTTGTAAACATTTGACTTGAAATTTCCAACATTAAAGTAGATGGGAAACACGTTTGCAGGCAATTTATGCCACAGGCGGAGCGTACGGCTTAATGCGTAGTACGATTCCCTGGGCAATTGACGACAAATATATGAGCACTGGACGATGCACATGTGCTACGTATAAATGTGAGAGTTCCGGGAACAAGATTCCTAATCTTGTCGGAGCAAAAACCATTGTAATAACGATAGAACAGAGTTATGCACCCTACACTGCGTCGATGCTTCAGTGAATCAATAGAGTTGGATACCCTACTGTTAGTGATAACGGTTATTCGATTTAACGTGCAAATTGAGGTTGTCATATTGTTTTCGAGGAAGCGGGGGATTTTAGCGATTCCTGAAGCCAGATTTTGGAATTCCAAACAAAAAAACTCGTACTGCGTTATACGGATATTACTTAGATTTTAGTTTGATATCGAAGCACATTTTTTTAGGTTTTTGTGGCCTTATTCATAAAAAACGTACATTATTAAACTGTTATTTGGCAAATTTTCTATAGAAATTTAATAATAATAAGTGTTTACTAAATATATAATATTTTTTATGAATACGGCCGCTACAACTATATTTATTTTGTTAGTTCAGACAAACTCTCGGTAATTTGTTATCAAAACTCGAGAAAATAGCAATTTTTTCGTATTTGGCCAATAATTTCGAACAGAATCAAGATTTTTCGCTCTCAAAATATTGTGTGGCGGAACAGGTCGACTCAATCATGTTTGCTGTGATACGAATCACGAATGGAAGAGCCAAACACCAATTTAAGTGTCCACTGGAATATGCCATAACCAAATTAAGTATACTTACATAGCGACTTCAATAAAAAAGGAAAACAAAATTAAGAATTGGCTATTAAAGTGAAACAAAAATAATCGCCTGAACAATAAGTTTCGCAATAGTCGACTAAAAACGAAAATAGAGAACGAAATTAGTGTTTTATATTACCGTCTGAACATGGTATAATTTACTTATAGTATATATAGATATCTTTTTATCAAAAAATGTATTAAATATTATAAAAAGTTTGTCTTATCTTGTTTCTATTTTTTATACAAAACTATCTCTATCTTCTGCATATAAAACGTACACACTAGACAAAATGTTTTTGCCTTTTTATAAAAAGTACATATGTATTTTTTATTAGTACGCTTTTGAGAAAATTAATCTTTCAAAATATTTTTACTCTTTTATCTATTTTTTACTATTTTTTTTATTAAGATTAACATATTATTTTTTACAAATTACAAACATATAATTTTTTACGGCATTTTTAGTAGCATCAAACTATGATGACGTAAAACACTAAAATAAAGAAACTATGAAACAGTGTTTGCTAAATTTCGGAAAAAAGAAATTTAATAATGATGTGTGCACTTAAAGCAGTGATGGGCGCTGGTTTGTTCAAATTACGAACTTGTTCGGTTATTCTCAATTACTGATCGGGATTTTTTTTAACTAGAGTTGCTACCAAGCTAAAATTTTACATAACAAGATCTTACTTAAAATTCCTTAAAACATACCATACATTTATTATATTATAAGTAAATTCTAAATAGATAAATGCTATTTCTTAGCATTAACAATAACAAAAATAAACATTTTTACATGCAAACCGAAATGTTAAAAAAAATTCACCTATACCATATACACGTGTTGGTGTGTTTCCCTCTTCATTCATTTACTACTGCCCACAAACAGAACAACTTGTATTCTTTGTTCCTTTCATTAATAACAACAATGGCAACTCTTAAGACAATTATAGTAGCGTACTTTTTTTTCTATTGGACCAGTACTTAAGGGATGATCCCTACATATGCAGTGCATTGTACCAGAACTAGGAAAATAGGTTGTGAGCAGGGGGAAAGAGGGAGTAGGTTTTGTGAACATTTGACTTGAACCTTCCAACGTTATAACAGACAGGAAATACGTCTGCAGGCAACCTATTCCACAGACGAAGCGTACGGCTGAAAAACGAATTCTCTGTGTAATGCGTAGTACGATTAACCGGGCAATCGACCACAAATGGGTAAGCTCTGGACAATGAACTCGTGCTACGTAAAAATGTGTGCGTTTCGGGAACAAGATCCCTAATTTCGTCAGAGCATTGTAGTATCGATAGAACAGAGTAACGAATCCCACACTGCGTCGATGCTCCAGTGAGTCAATAGAGTTGGATACCCTACTGTCACCGATGAGCTTCTTCGCCCTCTCCTGCTCACGGTCGAGTAACCCCAAAATAGACTTTGAGGCACCGGCCCAAACATGAGAGTTGTATTCGATTTTCGGTCGAATGTAGGTGATATAAATAGTAAGGAGATCGGATGGAGTGAAGTACATCTTACACCGTTTCAAAAAACCGAGGCACTAGATTTCAACAAAGCAAGACCGTTGCGGATTTTTTTTTATTTTGCTTAATTACGCATTTTGCTTGTTGTACACTGGTAAAATAAAGATTCTGTTGAGATCAAGCTGTCTTATGTATGTTTCTGCAGGTTGTTTTGCAGTAGTAATGTGTCATGTGGAGTTTGAAAATCTTTTTATTCTCATTTATATATAATGAAATGCCTATATCTCGCCGAACATTAATTCGCCGAATGGAAGATATACCGCTTTTTGTTCAATACGAATATTCAAACCGCTGTGCAAAAACTTTTTTCTTACCTTTCGGTGCCACCGGTTTTTAAAAACCGCACCGAAAAGTGTTAAAAAGCACCAAAAACGAGTTGACAACGCTGATCATGTAGGTATGTACTATTAAGGAAACGACTAAAAACGAAAATAGAAAATACTCAAAATTTTGCTCCTACTAAATGCGAGTAACAACAACACTCTTTTTTTGGTCGTTTCTTTTACTTAAAAAAAAAAAAACAAAAAAATACACAATATACGATACATTTTGATTGGATACATTTTTGATGTATCGAGGTTGCGCAAACGAACGACAAGTATAAATACCAGCCCATCAGTTTTTAAGAGTGTTTAAAATACTCGGTTGTGAAAATGATTGAGTGAACAGCCGGTGCACTTATGGTTGCGGTGCACCGGTGCAGATCTCTGTTGAGCACATCCAAAAATAAGCGCTATTTAGTACTCAGCTCTCAATACTTTCACAACACTGATAAATTTGTATTATTCTGGGTTTGATAACCTTTTTAGCAAAGTGCATTTTTCTTTATTTGCGGAATAGGCAAATTTAGCCTATACTGATGTTACTAATTAATCATGATAAGAGTATTGTAGATTGATTAATTTTGTGGAGAGAGAGAGAGAGCGATCGAGATAGAACGATAGCGCGGGAAAGTAGGGGAGGTGCTTCTTTACGAAAAAATTTAACTACATATTTGCTTATGATAATAATTAATTTAATAATATAAAATTTGGTTTATTTATACATAATTTAAAGCCAATACACATCTAATAAATACAATTTGTTTGGAAAACCAGTTTTTTAATTTTTTCCACAACATTCTTTATTTTCTTAATTAAGTAGTATTTCGTTAATTTTAAGGTCCTTTTTGCTTATTTATTTTAATATATATGCCAATATTTCGCTTTCCTTCGGATAGCTTCTTCAGAAGCTGAAGAAGCTATCCGAAGGAAAGCGAAATATTGGCATATATATTAAAATAAATAAGCAAAAAGGACCTTAAAATTAACGAAATACTACTTAATTAAGAAATAGAGGTCGAATAAAAACCAAAATACTAATTCTTTATTTTCGTTTGTCTATTTGCAGGCTATAAAAAAAAATCAACGACAAAGTACACTCAAGGTTTGTCTATTTTTAATTTCAAATTCAATATAAATCAAATTTTAACAGCACTTTTTAATAGTATTTGTCTCAATATTTTTACTGCTTCAATTTTGAATTTCCGACATTGTTTGTTGAATTTAAAAATTAATTTGGCAACAAAGTACGAGTAGTGTTTTTTCGTGTTTTTCTCGTTGAATTTTAATTTAATTGTTGGCAAAAGTTTCTTCTGCATAATTGTCGAGCGTCAAATTTTAAAAATTCAATAACTAAAGATTAAATTCAGGTTCAGTGGCAGTTAAATTTTAATTTATTTTTTTATTTTTAGCTTTATTTTTGATTATATTGTTTCAAGTATTTGAAAATTGATGACTTTATGGATGAGTTTAAGTGAAAAGTTTAAGTGAATGTGACTGCTGACGTTTGTTTTTGTTAATGTCGTTCATTAAAATTGTAGGATTGCTATGCAAAAAATAATAATAAAAAACTTTTAAGGCAGTTAACTGAAATTTTTACAAAAATAAGCTTAAATATAAGAAGAAAAACATCACTTACTAATCAAAATCTGTAGGAATTTGTATTTAAGTGGTTATTTCTATCCATGGAATTAAAATTTGAATAAAAGTCTAAAGATTTGTAATGTTTACATAAATTGACTTATCATAAAAGTAACTAATATACAAAAAGTTTTTTTTGTGAAATCTAAAAAAATTGTAAATTAATTAATCATAATTATAATTTATCATGTGTCACTTGTTTGCTACTTGACTCACAAGATCAATTCAGACCACGTGGTTCAAATTAGACTATAATTGACCTTGTAATGCATAAGGAAGCAGATGTTTGTCATGATTCAACATTTTTCTGTATGCATACATATGTACATACTCGTAAGTATGTGTTTAAATAATTTGTTCAAAAATAAAAATTAATGAATTAGGAAAATCATCAGATGCAGAAATTTTGACATTAGGGGGCGGGCGTTAATTCTTAAGTATGAAAACTATTTTATATTTTACTTTGAGCATAGGAATATACAGGGTGTGCAAGAACTCTATGTCAAGCCGAAACAAGGTGAAAGTATTGATTGTAACCATCATGAGAAAAGTCAGAGAAAATATCTATACCAGTTTGTAAGTTATGGGCACTTAAGAAATACCTAGATATTTCCTCAAACTGTAACTATTTTTCAGTTATTGTGGTTAATTTTATATTACTTTTGTCGTAAACGCTCGTTGGGCTGAGCTCAACCAATTTTATGAGCATTTTGATTGGAAACTTTGCTTTTCAGATAATAAATGCTTTCTAGATAATAACTACTTTCTAGATAATGAACTTTCCTTTCTAGATAGTAAATGCATCAGCAAAAATGGTCGAAAATATGATCTTGCTGGGGATGCAAAAATACAAACAGATTTCGATTAACCAAGAGCGTAATCTTGGTTTAACCAGACGTGCAAAAACGCAATCAGATCCAGAGGGGAAGCATTCAGCAATTGCCGTTTAAACAAAAACCCAGACACTGATTTGCTACGCAAAAAGGCAAAATGTTTGTGTGCCAGGGTGCTTAGGCGTGAGAAGTTTCTACACGAACAGCATTTTCGTGCCAAGGACCTTACAGCTCCCCAGGGCCGAAAGACCTTTTGGTCTTTCGTTAAGAGAGCAAAGAACAGTACTTGTTCATCAATTACAACTCTCTTAAAGAATGACAAAACATTCACAAGGTTAACCTGCAATTCTTACTTTACGAACTCGAAAGAGTATTTGTAACTGTGCCAAATATATTTTTCCCGGCTCGAGCATTTAAAAGGGTTTTAGCCGACCTCGACACAAATAAGACACCTGGACCGGATGGCACTCCAGCAATGGTATTGAAGCAGTGTTCTTTTACGCTTGCGCGTCTATTAGCACACCACTTCAGCATACTTTACCATGCTGGTGAGTTACCATCATGCTGGACCAAAAAAAAGTGAAACAAATAACTCTGAAAATTACCGCCCAATTGCAATTTGCTCGGCGCTTTCCAAAGTAATGGAAAGTACGGTCAACTACCACCTTGTGAGGTATCTAGAGTCGCATAAATTACTTTGTGATCGGCAATACGGATTTCGCTCGAAAGTCGCTCTACTGGCGATCTTTTGGCATATCTCTCCGAGAAATGGTGGCAATTAATCCATCATTTGGGTGAAAGTAAAGTGGCGGCTCTAGATGTTTCCAAAGCGTTTGAAAAAACTGGCAAAACTTACTGCTTTTGGTGTCGGTAATGACGTTTCTCGGTTTATATTGAGCTTTTTCAGAGACCTCAGTATTTGAGTTGTTATAGATGGGGTACTCAAACGAGTTAAAGATTAATTCAGGGGTACCGCAAAGCTCCGTTCTTTCTCCTACCCTATTTCTTATTTTCCTCAACGATCTTCTATTTCAAACTTCCTACTCTATCCACTGTTTCGCAGATGACAGCAGTAGTTGTCATTCGTACTCTTTCAGTTCCAATATCGTTGTCAAGAGGCAAAATGTGATCTTCTATTAATCTCCGAATGGGGTAGTAAAAATAGGGTCGCCTTTAACGCTCTTAAGACCTAATGTTGTTTATTAACACACAAACAAACGACCGCAAGTGCTGCTTTATCTGTACTTATGGATAGTATAAATATTGAGGAATCGGATGCTCTTCGAATGAAAATATAGTGTGATGTTCACTGGACTAAACACATTTTTCATGTCTCTAAAGAAGTATTCAAGTGCCTCGGAACTTTGAAACGGTGTACGATGTACTTCACTCCATCCGATCTCCTTACTATTTGCATTCCATCTGACCGAAGATGGAATGAAACTCGCATGTTTGGATCCTTGCTTCAAAGTCTACATTGGGGTTACTCGACCGTGTGCAGGAGAGGGCGAAGAAACTTTTCGGTAGGGTATCCAACTCCATTGGCTCACTGGAGCGTCGACGCAGTGTAGGGTGCGTTACTCTGTTCAATCGTTGCTAAAATGGATTTTGCACTGAGGAGAATTTGAGCCCCACATTCAACATCGGCCCTTAAAATTGACATAGATTTTTTTTACAAAATATTTTTCGTGGAAAATTATGGTACTGAAAATAAATAATTTAATTTTAACTTTACTTTTACTTGGGTATAATTTATATATGTAAGTGTATGCGTTTTATATAACAAAAATTTACCGTTTTTTCCCTTTTAGAATATGCTGCACCCTATTAAATTTGGTACTTTCAGTTTCTTTCAAGAGTTCTCTTTTCCATAGTATTTGTTTAAATTTTGTTTACAATAGTACAAACATGTTAACACGATGTTCGGTGCAGTCGTGTATTAATAATTATTAATTGTTCATGTTAAAAACCCACACATTTGTTGCCTTCACGGTAAGTTAATTTTATTGTTGTTATTACAACAATAAAAAAAATATATATATTTAAAATTGCATTACTTTGAGGTAACTTAAAATAAGAAAATCTCTTTTGTGGAAAAGTCATCTTTCTGCGAAAATTTAACAGCTCGAAAGTGGACTTATGGACCATTCAGCTAACTGAATTTTGCAATTACAACTATTCAAAGCCCGCAACTGTTTAACCGTTTCAGAGAGAAGAAGAAAAGCTAACTATCTGACAAAACTAAAATTTGGAACACTGATTGATTAGGTTTGACAGCAGTACCAGGTAACACATTCCCGACCAGGTTAAGGGAAACAGTTTATTTCCCTTTAAAAATTGTAAAACGATTTCATTTTGAAATATTTTAACTCAAGCTAGCAGATATAACACTGTGCGCATGTGGAACGTCACACATATTAGTTTAGTGTCTAGTGGTAAATGAGTTAATGTTGTGCTCCTAAGTTTCTACCATCTTCTATAGGTAGTATTACACGATTGCCGAAATTACACCAATCTCACCCAATTTTTGTTGTGGCGAATTGGCGCCCAATAACAAAATTGTCACAATCAAATACTTTACAATCACACGGTTGCCCCATTATTCACAAATTTGATTGCAGCAATATTATGAAAAACGATTTTATGGCAATAATTGCCGCATATCAATCACACAATGGTTTTAACATGTGGCAATACCATGAGCCAGCTGTATCACCAGCTTTCAATTTGTTGTGTAGTGGTTGAAAATGTTTTCTTAAAAAAAAGGAAATTAGCGTCAGCCAAGCAAAAAACAAACAGAAAGGCACTGCAGAAAGGAAGTATTTCTCAAGTATTTCTTTTAGAAACTAAATCACGAGGGCATGTAGGGGGAAAAATGTATAAATTTTCCATGTAAACGTTTTTGTTTTGTTTTATTTTTAAAACATTTTATGTTAAAATTGCTACTGACTTTTGATTAAACATAAGTACGCATACAATTATTATATAAATGCAAGTTTTACAAGCAAAGAAGCACAAACAAAAAAGTAAATTAATAAAAAGAATTCAAAAATATTAACCTGTATTTCTCCCTTGAATTGCCGCACTAGAACATAATAATTATTGATGCATTTTTACTACCGCACGTTTGCATATCAAGTAGTCACACGATTACCGGCATCATGTCGCATTTGGTTCTTCAAGCTAAGAACAATATTTGCCGCGGTTGCCGCATGTAACAATTACACGATTGTGATCAAGATACAGAAAACAAGGCAGTCGCTTCCCTACAACAATACAACACTAAAAAAACCAAGGTGGTTTGTTTGTGCAAATGATGAACTTTTAACCTCAACTGTAAAGAGTTGCTGATAAGAAACACGTGTGGCGTTAATAATTTATTTGTATCGTGTGGTTGTGAAGAGAAGAGCTTGATAAAATTTGACAGGGTGGGTAAAGGCGAATTGATAAAAATTTCGCATGAATTCGCCGATGCCTCATCCTAATAATGAATACGCCTTGAGTGTTTATCAGTACTAATTACTATCTGAAGTTTTATCTCTTTTGTATCAACGTTTGGATAAACTGTAAACTTTTAAATAAAACATTGTACTGGAACTAGAAAAAGAGGTTATAGGGAAGAGCAAAAATGGAGTAGTGTTTTTGGATGTTGGACTTGAACCTATCAATAATAACACGGAAAAACGAAAAAAAAAAACGTTAGTCGGTTGTGCTGATGATTGAAGTTGTTGACGATTGAATTGTTGATGATACGTCTACTTCGATTCTACTATTCTATTCACTTTATTTACTCAGCAACTTAAAAAAATGCAAGCAAAATGCATTGGAGAACTACGTTTGCTTGTACTAAAGATCTGCATGATTTGCTTTCTTAGTAATTAAAAAAAAAAAAATTTCAAGTTTTGTAATTGTGTAATAAAATATCAATGCAAGAGTTTGATGCTCTTGCATTCAAATTTTATTGCATCTCCGTCTTGATAAATTTAGCTCTCGTTTACTTAAAGTTTTCCTCTGATTCATTGCGCTTTAGATTATCGAAAGTCGGCTAAACTACACTTTGCTGAGTATGTGAAACAGAGCTGATTTTGTTTATAAATTAATATAACATTATCATATAATATGAATATTGATCTGCCGGCATGTGTATTGCCTTAAACATATTTCTTTCAAATGAAATAGTTTGAGTTGTAGTAACGTGAATCTGAAAACCGTACTACAACCCCTACTTCATTAAGTACGAAAATTAGTATCATCCCTCCCCCACATAAGAACTTATCGCTCCTTTATTGCAACATACTCATAACTAAAAAAAGCTTGTTCGATAAAACCGCATTTCATTAGAAATTTTTTTTTAGAAAATAGCTCCTAAAGAAAATAGTTTAAAAGTACTTTGAATAAATTTATGGTACTGTTAACAATTCTGCATAGTTAACTCGAACAGCTGATTTTTTCATATATGACCAATTTTACGGTCAAATGACCGGTCAATTGATCATCACTGTTCTTGTACTGTCTATGTTAGCAAACATCAAAGGAAACAAGCATCTAATCGTAAATTAAATTTTTTTCTCTCAGCGTATCAGGCAATTTAAAAATATAAATTATTATTTATGTGCACTTCAATTTTAATTGGTTTTTTGAATTATTTTCTGTCATTTTTGTTATTTGAATAGAATTTTAATTTCGAAATTTAATGACATTTTTTGAAGTACAAACATTGTTGTATTTGCAAGCGAACAACTCTTCTAACAGTCATAAGTATTTGTAGCAGCATTTAATTATTTAATTATTTTTATTATTTTTTGTATAGATACTCTATTAAATGTTAATTTATTTGCTCGTTTCGTAATTTTTGAGTTATTTATGTATATATGAAAATATTGTGATAAAATTGAAAACTGTTCTATTTATAAAAAAACAAAACTATTAAAATAGCATCTAAACCAACAGAGGAATTGTTTAAGTATTAAAAATGAAAATAGTTTCCAATGACTTTCAATTAAATACAACGATTGGATAGATATAAAGTAATAAAATGTGTCTTCTTCAGGTTCGTTATATCCAACTTTAACTGTATATTTTTAATATATCACGGAATTTATGCAGAAAGAGAATTAGAATCATTTTGCTAAAAAAAAAAAAAAAAAAAAAAAAAAAATGGGAGTTATTAGCAAACAAACTGGTATCCAACTACTTTATTTATCTTTAAAATACTTTTTAGAAGAATATAGGCATAAAGTGACACTATAATTGGAATTGTTAACCAACAACTTGGTATCCAACTACTTTATTTACTTTAAAAATGCTTTTTAGAAGAATTTAGGTATAAAGTATATAATTGGAATTTTTAAACTACAGCTTGGTATCCAACCACTTTACGTATTTTAACATTCTTTTTTTAGAATATGTATATGTACTCGTATGTATGTTTAGATATATTATGTACACATGTATTTTATTATAATAGTTTTGGTGACTCGGCATATTTTCAAATAGTAACTTGCTTCAATGGATGAAAATGTGCTGATACAATTTGGCAGCTGTTAAGTATCATATTTATGTACAAAGAGGGAGCGAGAGAGAGAGAGAGAGAGAGGGTGGCGCATTCGTAATGTTATCAACTAGTTAGCAGCTTTGATTTAATTTTTTTGTGGCTTTTTTTTCAAACCGACTTCTAAAAACTTGA
This sequence comes from Thecocarcelia acutangulata, assembly GCA_914767995.1. NCBI lineage: Eukaryota > Metazoa > Arthropoda > Insecta > Diptera > Tachinidae > Thecocarcelia > Thecocarcelia acutangulata. Next base: position 27,008,979 of record OU612094.1, on the reverse strand, counting down.
GGAATTTATGAATAAAGACAGACTCAGTATAGAACAAGGAACCAATATTACTCAATTTTATTTTGAAACTCAGCAACAGAATTCAACAAACTTTAAAGTGTTTCACACTTTTCCAAACACAAAAATAATACAATTTATTTATTGAGTTTATTTGCAAGCTCTAGCTAGGGATGCTATGTTACAGTAAGTGTGCAATAGACATTTTTGAAACTTTTTCATATTCCAAAAAAAAAAGAAGAGCAGCTCAGTGTTAAGGTAAGTACTCCGTTCAAATCTGCGAAAAATGTTGAGCAACATTAATCGTTTCACTCGGAGAATATGTCATTTAAAATGTAGTGCCTATTTTTTCAGGCAAATTTCACGATTTTCTTGGTTTTAGGTATACCACATTGTTTTACAAATGTAAATAAAAACCATATGATAACATATTTAATTGTTTGCAATTAAATTTTTTTCTGTGAAAAAAGGAAATTATTTCTAGTTTTATATTTTTCTTTTTCTGTTGTTAATTAATTTAGTTACTTTTCCATTTTAGAAATTTACAATTGAAAAAGAAGAATTTTTAGCAAACAAAAAATTGATCAGCTGTTGTTTGCAATTTCGCGCGAAATAAGTAACACTCATATTATTTCACAATTACAACATAATGTTGCCAGAAACATTTCATAAGTTTCTCACAAATTGAATAGAGTACCACTTCAGCAACATTATTTCATAGATATTTCACACAAGTTTTTTTTATATCGAGTTTTGACAGCATTTCGCATGAAATGACGAACGCAGTGCTTAGCTTTATTCTCTTAAGTTAAGAAGAAGACAAGAAGACTTCGTAATATTTTCAAGTACTATCCATTTTCTTCTTTCACATTTCAAAACAAATACTTCAGTGCCGAAATGTTCTAAACACATAAACGAATACTGTCTTATTATCGTTCAGAACAAACAGAACCAAACACAAGTAGAACCAACTGAATGGGAACCAAATTGGAGTAGAACTTCAAGCACTGAAGTAATATTCTACTTCAGTTTTGTTTATAAAATTTGTTATTGTTGTTTATGGTTTATGAATTAGTGCAAAAGTACTCTATACAAAGTATGATCATGTGCCAATGTTTTAGTGCATTCGATTTGTTTTGCTGTTAGTCATCGTTTATTTGCTTCAGTCTAATGTTTTGGTTTTGCTATAAAACAGAATTCAAGTACCGTCAAGCACTGTCGTATACTCGTATCTGTTTTAAAACTATGAAGTGTTTGTTCTGTTTCCAAATGTTCTACAGCTTGTTTGTTTTGTTTTAAAGATTCTTTTAAAATACATTGCTTGGAACTACTGCATAGTAGTGAGATGTGGTCTTTAGAACATACTATGCAGCTTTTTAGTGAGAACATACTCTATTCAAAACTACGAAATATGGTGACATATAACACACGACGCCTATCTCGCATTTTGAACAACATTTACATTTTTATTATTTTTAAGTATACTACATTTGTTTTACAAATTTAAACAATTTATTTAATATCTGCTGTTTCTTGAAAATTTCGCACGAAAGGAAGCCAACTTGTTTTATTTCACCGCTTTCATAAATGTTGACATTTCGTGTGTTTTTACACCGGAAAATACAGAACAAAATCTTGCACCATTTTTTCAAAAACTCTCCACGAATATTTTTAATGTATGCATTTTGACAGCATTCCACGTGGAATACCAATCACAATACCGGACTTTAGGTGGGATTCACCCATGATGGTCCCCAACAAATTTTTTTTTGTTTTTTTTATATGTAGTTTGTCGATTCTCTTTTCGGGAGAGAGAAAAAAGGAGTTAACAATTCGGAGTTAAAATGTAGTTAACAATTTTATCTAGAATATGTTTAATTTTATTAATTGAACTGTGCTGCCAGCTACTTTAACTTTTTAAGCAAAAATTAACTGAGCTGCCACATCATATTATATGTAAATATATTTTTATAACAAAATATAGTGTATAGTGTAAAATGTAGTGTATTCGCAAATGATTTAAAGTGTTTATTATAAAAAATAAAAGTGAAAATTTTTAAAACACTTTATAACTTGGTTCTGCTCTTTGTGCAAAAGAATGAAAAAACCGGTACGGCACTGCGTATTTATTTACTGGTGTGGAATAATTTCAGAAAAGTTTATTGGACCCTATTTTTTCTAAAACGATGAACAAAGTATGGTTAATGTAAACGACATACAATAAGTGGTAATGACTAAAATTTTATTAAGGTCTGAGGTAGAAAACCATCCAGACTTGTGGTTCCAACAAGAGGGAAAAATACCTCATTCAGTTAACTCTCTCCTGTACAAAACCATAACGTTATTTATACGCCAGTCTTTAGCATACCTTATCAAATTTCAAAAAATTTTTAATTGTAGAACCTTTTGTTTTTAATGAAAATCATTTCGTCATCGACGTGCCTTCCCTACTAAATGCTAATAATTATTTAAATTATATGTATGATACAACATTAAGCATTATTATTAGAAAAAGTTAGAGTGAAGTAAAATAAAACGAATGGGGATTAAATTCTCCCAGTTTGGAATACATCAATACAAAATTTTTTGACATTCAAATGTAGAACCAATTTTTTTTTACTTATTTACATAGCAATATTGATATATTTGATAATAAGGAAAAAATCGTCAGTCTTGCACATTGGCACTTCGGCTCACCTAACAACACTTTTGATTGGCATCACTGTCTCCCACACGTAATTTTTTTCTTGCTCTCACCATCTGTTTCACTTTTTACAAGTGCAAAAACAGGTTCATATTATGATCAAAAACAAAAAGGAAAACAAAGAATTTGTTTTTGTTTGTTTTTCATTTTTGTTATCGTTGTTAATTATAATTATGAGCAGAGCTGCCACTGTGACCAGACTGAACTAAAATCGGTAAATTTTTTTATGTAAATCAGAGATTTCGTAGTTTAATTTGTAGGTTCAGTTGCTAGTAGTAAATTGCTATTCTGATGTTTAATATGAAATTATATATAATTTGCGAATTAATATAGTTGCCGTAAATTTTAAAAAAGAATCATTGTTTTAATACGAGTTTGTATTTCCTATTACGTTTCTAGACAACTGTATTTGACATACATATGTATGCATTAAAGTACAGTGAATTTCTTTTGCAAGGTATAATTAATGTGTCATATAATAAATAATAAAAATTTTAAAGTGAAAACAAAGTCCATTGGAACTTAATTTTTGTCATAATATAGAGTAATGTAGATACTTCTCGAAAGCCGCAGAGTATTCCATATATAATCACGGTAAACATATTGATCAACACAATCCAGCAATAGGCAAAAAGTAAGGTACATCTAACGAAAACATCTAAAACTTTTGTATGTATATTCTTAGAATTGTGTATTCATTAACTCATTGTTACTTGTGCCTCGTTTCTGTAAGATTGGTGAAAAGTTTCTCGCATCGAAAACTATGAAACATAAAATTCCATCGTTTCTCGACTATCGAGAAAAACAGCGTTTCTGTACATTAAATCAAAAAGAGGCAATACTAGTTACGTCTTTATTGGAATATTTCCATTAAGCAGCTGTCAAAATGCAAAAAGTAAACAAATAAGAAGAAGAATATAGGAAAAATTTATCAAACAAAAAGAAAATTTAAGAAACAAATGTTTATTTAGTTGTGTCAATCAATAACACGTGTACATAAATAAAAACACATTCAAATCATAAATAAATTTCATAAAAACTTTCAATAAGGTATAGTTTTGTGCTGATGGTTGCTGACCAATATGACCGGTGAAACATGTTGCGCATTTACAGCCAGAGATTAAGGGCTGCAACTTACCCTTTTTTAGTTCCTGAATCGATGAGGGAAGCTTCTCGCATTCGAGACAGGCTAAAATTAAGATTTTGCCATTAAATTTTTAATTTATCATACTGTATGTATGTACATAAATATTAAGAAATAAAGAAAAAACCAAAAAAAATTCATAATTTTTATATATTTATTATACATATCTTTATATATATCTTTCAATTTTCTAAAATAAAAAGAAGAAATGAATAATGAACTACATTCAATATCTGCCGTATTCATAATAAATAATTTACACATAACAAAGGTTTAATTGACAAATTTTGTGTAAAAATATGTATGTCAAGTAAACTTTTACTAATTGCAAATTATTTTTTATGAATACGACAATATGTGTATAAATAATTAAAAACTTTACCTTTTATACACGTTTTGCATTCATTATGTCAATTATATATTTTTTAAATTTATAACTTCCGCAACTCTTTTATTTGTGAAAAGTTTTGACAGTTCTAGCGAGAAACTTCTCACAAAATTTTAATACAGAAACAGGTTTACTCACAAGCTTCCAATGAATTACGTCAAAAAAGCTATTTTGACAGATATTTCTCGCTTCTCAAAGATACAGAAACATTTGTGTGAGAAATTCCATTTTTTGTTTCAATTCGCATAGTTTCTCATTCAATTCCTTTGTTTCTTGTGAGAAATTTCTCGATGCGAGTAATACAGAAACGAGGCACTGGTTATGGCAGAATTTGAAGAGTTTTAGTCATTTTTTTTCTTGTGGCAGCTTTGGCTAAGAATTATTGTTTTGTTTACATTTTTTTGTATACTCGTGCATACAAAGTTTACTTGAGTGAGTGTTCGTGTGTGCTTACTTGTGCTTTACTCGTAAGTATGTGTATGGCTTTCCGTTACCAATCAACCAAGTAATGAAATTTGCATTATAAAACAATATTTTTTATAAATGAGTATTTGTAAGTGCAATATTATATGAAAAATATGTGGAGAGTGTGAATGGTCATTCATATAACTTTAATGTTTAACTAAAAAAATAATAATAATATTTGTTTTGGTATAATATAATCTCCATTAATCTTGTTTTTGATTACTTCTGTTAAGACGGGTCCCGAGAGAGCCAAATAATCAAGAATTAATGTATTTACATCTTTACATTAATGTATTTCCATTACACGGAAAACAATTTTATTTCATTTGCAATAACGGTATTTAATGAATTAATTAAAAAATTGAACATGAATCTGCGAATGGATTGGACTTGATGGATTCACACAAGAATTTTGTTAAAATAGTTTTTGAACAAAAGCAACTATTTTTCTCAGTAACAACAAAATTTTAAACCTAAAGGTGAGATTACACGACTGCCGCAAGTAGACTAATCTGACGCCATTTTTATTTTGGCAAATTGGTGCCCAACAAAAAAGTGTAGCAATCAAATACTCTTAATCATATGGTTGCCGTATTTTTCACAACTTTGATTGCCTAAAGATTGTGAAAAACAATTGTGTGGGAATAATTGACGCATATCAGTCACACGATGATTTTAATATGCGGCAGTACCACCGTAGCACCGGATTTTAATTTGTTAACACGCTTATATTTGTTTGCTTGTATGTTTGCAGCATTCGAAACCCATGCCGTATGAGTGCTTATTACATATCTAGATATATAAGAATGTATGTACAGTGTTGCAGCTCCAGTGGGAAAATTAAAGTTGCCGTATTGTTTCCGGCAAAGTAGCGGGATTTTTGAGATTCACGAAGCCGATTTTGGGAATCCAAACAAATTTCAAACCATTTCGCTGACCGATTTTTCATATTTGTTGCGCGTTATTCCCGTGGAACATGCATCTAAACTAAAACGGCCATTCGCATTAGTGCGAAAATTGATGTTGCCCTATTGCTTCTGAGGAAGTGGGAGGGATTTTGACATTTCCTGAAGCCGACTTTGAGAATTCCCAAAAAACTCGGAATCTCTTCGCTAACCGAATTGGAACCAGTTTTTCATATTAGGTCATTCGATTTGGTGCGAAAATTGAAGTTGCCATGTTGAAATTAGATTTTTACATCGAGTTGTAGTTCAAGTTTTTATTTTCTTAAGTTTTCTTTAGAAGGATTTTTTTACAATAAAAATTTGCTGTGAATAATAATCAAATCTTTAGCTGGGGCACAACTAGCTGTTTTGTAGTCGCTACACTACATATAGACATACTTATAATGTAAAATAACTTATCTTAAATTCTTCTTACGGATGTTAGAAAAAATGAAGCATACAACAAAAAGTAAATTAACAGAAGAATTCAAAAATATTGGCGTGTATTGCCCGCTTGAATTACTGCACTAAAATACAATAATTAATTATTGGAAAGTTTGTGGCATTTTTATTGCCTCACGCAGGGCTGGGCAAAATACTCACATTATATATTTCAAATACAAAATACAAGATACTTTCAAGTTGTGTATTTGAAATACAAAGTACTTTCACAATTTGAAAGTGTTTCAAATACAAAATACAACTAAAAAATACAAATATTTTTTTGTATTTCGGTCTAATAAAAATGTATTTCAATAACAAGTATTTCAAATACTTGCCCAGCCCTGGCTGCACGATTGTCTTTCAAGGAGTTACACGATTGCCGCATTTGCTTGGTCAAAATAAATACATTACTGGCCGCGATTGCCGTTTGCCATCATATGAATTTTTTATTCATATGATTGTGCAATCATATGAATAAAAATTCGTGAAAATTTGTGCATTGCGGCAATCTTGTGAGATTAATATTGTTTTATACCTATGAAGTAGAAAGTATACTACATATAGTAACTACATAAAACTGAAGGAGAGTACTGAAAAAGTGAAGCGAGTTTATATAGAATGAAAACTTTTGTTGAATAAGCGAAAATAATTATCGGTAAAAAATTATTATTAATTTTTGTGTGTATTCATAAAAGCTGCACATCGAGAATATATCACAAAATATAAGTTGTGCTTTTGTTAAGTTTATCAATTGAATTTGATTAAAGTTAAAATATTCATGTATGAACATAGAAATGAATAAAATTAAAATTTCAGAGCGCTAAAGTAATAATTTTTTAAGCAATTTATTGCGTGAATAAGATTCTCACTCTCTTTTAATATGAAACTAATTCATTTTTGGCGAAGTTTAAATTTGGTACGTTTCTTAGATGATAATTTTTTTTAACCCCAACAAAGTTGTTGCTGTAAGTATCTTTAGCATCATCAAATGAAACTAGTTGTACATAACTTTTGTTTGGACTGTATTTACTGAACATTAAAAATTCTTTTGCGCTCGAACTGGCCAACTGGGTAACGATTAAAAATGCCAGTGCTTGCGCAACATTAATAAAGATGTAAATTTTTGATAATTTAACATTTAAGTAAAATAACTTTATCAGTAATATATATAAAGCTTTTCATATAATTGTATCAATAAATTTAATTGAACGTTGAAATTGTGGTGTACCCGTATGTGCATATGTACATGCAAATCCATTAATTCATGTGTAATTAATTTCTAACAATACATTTGTTGTATGTTCGTTCTGTTCTTTCTTTCAGGGTCTTGCTTTGTTTAAAGTTTTTCTTTGTTTTTTAATAAAATCTTTATTTTATTTACTTATTTCACATTAAAATATTCATTATCACTATTTTGTTCTATGAGTATATAAATCCCTACACATGAATACAAACATATAAATGTATATACGTACTAAACATATGCACGGTTATACTGAAAGCACACAAATTTTTGGAATTTCTTCTCTCTTGTGTTTGTTTGGTTTTCAATGTTTCTTACACGGTTTGTTATTGCTACTTTTTTACAAAAGAGCACAGTGGGTGTCGATCAATGAAGTCCTAATGAGACCAATATAACTGTTTTACTTCTTATGGGAAAGCAACACACAAGCAGTCCTACTAGTCACGATATAAAAAAGTGACATGTGTAATGGCGAACTACGTGTGCATGTGTATGCACGTACAGTGTAACCTCGGTGAACGCAACCGCTGGCAATTTTTGGCGGTTGTGATAATTAAGTTGTTGCGAAAACCAAGTATATATATATATATATATATATATATATATATATATATATATATATATATATATATATATATATATATATATATATATATATATATATGTATATATATATATATATATATATATATATATATATATATATATATATATATATATATATATATATATATATATATATACAGGTTTGTATCTATCTATTGATGGTTTATTTATATAAATAACTTCATATTTTACCAACACTTGCGCGTGTTTACTTATACTTGTACATACTTATCTACATACGTTCACTTATAGATATGTAAGTATATGCGTGAGTGCACATATGTATGTCACTCTATATTCACGTATGTTTTCCTAAAAACAAATTGTGTCCAACATCATTAATCAAAATTAACATATTTCTAAATACAACTTTTTATAGATACATACAGACACATTTTTCTACATACATCTAAACGCTGCCAGAAAATTAATAATCAACTACAAATAAAATGATCTAATAATAAAGAATGTAATTTAAAATTTTCCCTAAAGGGCACTTTCGACTATCTCGCTTTATTTACTCGTATTAAGATTTGTCAAAAACTCAAATAATACGTGCAAGTGTGAAAATGAGAAATTATATGGTATGAGATTTGACATCCCATAACACTTCATTACTTTTAGAAATTTGTTTAACAATAACTAGGATTTTTCATTGGATCAGGGTTGCAGTTTTTACGAAACTAAATAATGAAAACATTAGCACCTGGCGTTGATCAAATGACTTTTTGTTTGCTATACATATTTTTGTTTTTACTTCAGGTGTGGTATTGTGAAGACAGAATGTAATGATGCGACTTGTATGATAGTCTGAAACGCCCTTAATCAATATGTGTTTATGCTGCGCAGTTCCTTTACTTCTTATGGGTTTCTTTTGTGCATTGTTTTCCTTTTGTTTTTCTATAAGACGCTTCGTGACGGCCTCGATGGGCCAATTGGTAGGGTGCTAATCGCTTCACGAGATTGCAGGTTCGATTCCTGCCAAAGACAAGCTAAAGAAAGCTTTACAGTATTTATTTGGTATTTAAGTTTTACTATTTTGGAATTTAGTCTTTTTAGTTCTTTTGCTAATATTTTATGTCAACAACCCCCATCAATGGTAAATCCGTTAGCTTAAAATTGATTTTAAGTTTTCGGCAGGGTATGTAGTCTAACACACATATACATACACCCATATACATACATACGTACAATATGTACATATTTACTTTATTTAGTTCCATTTAGAAACAAACTCATGCGAGTATTCAGGCTTTTAAGCACTTTATAATTTTCAATAAATATTAATAAACAACATAAACAAACACATGCGAACGCTGGAACATGACAAATAAACATATTTAACTTTTCACTTAAAGTGGAATTAGCCTAACCTGATGATTAGTAAAACAAATCGGAATTGTTTGTAGTAAACTAATGACGAAAATTGTTAAAAATTTCACACATTTAGGGAAATTGACTCACAAATTTAAAATCGAAATTGTAGACTCATAATCAGTGTTGCCAGGGATGGCGATTTTTTTTTTGCCAATCCTAGGGGTGAAATATGATTTTAGACAATGAAAATTTTGCTTCGCACTGCGATTGCGAAATGCTTAGCGAAGTCTTCGACGACTTTTTTTTTGCTATATTTGTTATTATTTGTATTAAATTGCATATTTTTAATATATATCGCTCCTTTATGGCAACATAGTCATATCTCAAAAATTGAGCTTTTCGAGTTAACAATGCAGAATTGTTAACAGTACTGCCTTTTATATTGTGTCAAAAATTTCTTCAAATTACTTTTAAACTGTTTCATTTAGGAGATATTTTCTAAAAAAATTTTCTACGACTTCTATGCAAACTAAAAATTCGAAATGTGTTTTTCTCGAAACGAGATTTTTTACTTATGACTATGTTGGAATAAAGGAACGATATGATAAATACGAGTAATAATATAAATAATACAGCAGTCTGGTAACATTATTAAAAGTAAAATAAAACTGTCAACAAATTTTTAATCTTTACTTTAAAATTTCCAATATTTCGCTATAGCACTGGTTAGCATCATCAGAGATTTAGATATTGGTATGATGGAGAAGATAATAGAAAAATGGAAACAGGAGCTGTTGGAAATACTAAAAAAAAGCGTTTCAGAAGTGTTTCTAGGATTGGAAAAAACGCTGGCATAAGTGTATTTATCTGAGGCGGATTACTTTTAAGGGGACAAGATAGTTAATGATGAATAAATAAATATTTTTTAAAAAAATCGAAAATAACGGTTGTTTTTTGATCAGCCCTCGTACATATACACATGTGTACATCATCATACAAATATGTACAACATTCTGCGATTGGTTTAATTGTTATTTTGTTTTTACGAACTAAAATAAAAATACATAATATCCGGTCCAAATTATTCGTAATAAAAGTATAGTCTTTTAACATAAAATCAAAGTAAATTAAAATGAAATACAGGTCATATTAACTTGATTTGCTGTTAAAATTAAATTTTCCAATATTAAACATGCATACATTTTTGAAAACATTTTTTTATAAACTTACTAGCGGACTCGTCAGGCTTGTTTTGTCAAAAAATATTTTCATCTCGCAGTCCAGCAGAAGATATATAAGTGAATAAAACTCAGCTTATTTCATTGATCACCCCACCCTTAGTTATGAGAAGGAGAAAAGAGGGAGTAGTGTTTGTGAGTGTTTATGAATGTTTGAGTGTTGTACTATTATTTGTTTCAATATAAATTTCAATAGTTTTACTTATATATAATCAGGAAAAAATCTTTGCCAAAACAACAAAATAATTCTCTGATCAATGAAATTTTGTTTTAAATGAATGTTGCTGAATTAACGAAAATATTTGCTTGAAAAACATTTCAGTTTTTTACAATAAAAGTAAAATGTTGTTCATAAAATACTGAAAGACGTAAATTCTGATATAAGCAATTTGTCTAGATAAAAAAAAGCTGCGATAATTTTTTGTTTTTTTTATTGTTTAAAGTGTATAAAGTTTTTTGACTTTTGTGGTTTGATATATTTGTAATTACGTTTGTTTTTAGTGACATTAATTCATTAATACACCACAACACTTTTAATCTGTTTGCTGTTAAAAAAGAAGTAAATAGAAAGCAAAAATAAAAATTTTATTGATTTTTGTGAAACTTTATAATTATGAATAAGGTTTTTTTTCTTTTTTTTTTGTACATACTCGTATATAGGATATTAGTTCAATGTTTTTCCCTTATGAAATTAAAAGGTATAACAATGGCAATTAGCTGTGATCAGTAATTTTATTGAAAAAAAACCCCAACTGGGGGAGAACAGCTGTTTCGTAGCCGCTAGACTACTCATCAGTACCCATTTTGGATCTGAAGTCGGGTTATGATACATCATGACGGCCGCATTAAACTACTCAGCTACCGAGCTATTGAATTACTCTTTATCTACAGTCATGGGGGCTAGCAGTTCCTGGAACCGTTTGGGGTTTAAAACTGTAGCAGTCCTTTTTAGGGTTGCGATAGTTTGACTAGAGGCTATTATTTTCTGGTACCACGGGAGCCGGGAGCCCCGGGAACATTGTTCTCGTCCGGCTATGGCTGAGGACCTTCGGCGGCAACGTGGCGGTTGTGGTTTAATACCCAAATGCGGGGAGAGTTTTCGGACTCGGTGTGGAGTTGTACTGCAACCAGGTGCCGTGACCCTGAGATCGGAAGGAGTTTTAGGAAGGCTCCGCCCAAAACAATGGGGGGAGCATGCGCCATTCAGCATGTGATCGAAAATGGTACCCATACATGGCGATTTGTCATGCATGGGGATGTCCGGGTGAACTCTTTTTCGCCTTGTGACAGAATCACCGTGGGGTTGGGCCGTCAAGGCAGGAACCCACGTAATACATCTTCTGATTCTGTCTATAGTCATCTCACACTGAATTACCCTGCAAAAAATATTGGTCTACGTGATCCAACCTTGCTAAAACGAACTAGTTACAATGTGGTCCTATGTAAAGCAGACATGAACCACGTCATTACAACATAGTCCTATGTAATGCAGATTTGGACCATTTCTTTGCTAAATATGAGTTTTTTGTTTGTTTTTGCCTTATTTTTTAATGAAATTTTGTTCTAAGTGTATATTTCAGGTAGTATTTTACAAACTGCTCCTTTGTGGTGTACCAAGGAATAGTTTTGAGACTACTCTTATGTAATGCAAAGCAGGGTTATATGTGACCCAGCCCTAGGACATCGTAATGTTAAAAAGACCATGTTTTTGCCATACAAATGGGTTTGTTTCGGGCTACAGCTAGTCCGTTACACACATGTATGGGCTGGTGGCATTTTTTACAGGGTACGTATACATTTGTTACTCTACAAGAAATATACCGAAACTAATACAAATAAATCATTTATACAAACACATTTGCAGCACTTTTATGTTAAATGTTTATTGACAGTGTTGCCACTAATTTATTTTTGTTATAAAACCGGAATAGTCTTTTCTGCCGTAATCATCCCAATGGAAGCATCCAGAAGAGCCAAGAATGAAAAAAGCACGTGAAGTTCGGTGAAATATAAAGGTTTTACTCACAGTTTTCTTCGACTGCAATGGCGTGGTGCATCATGAATTCTTGCCACAAGGTCGTACGGTTAATAAGGAATACTACCTTGAAGTTATGCGTTATGCAAAGAATTGTGGAAAAAACAATCATGTATTTTCCACCATGATAACGCACCAGCTGACACATCGAGGCTTTCGCGTGAGTTTTTGACTAAAAACAAAACCGTTATCATGCCTCTACCACCTTATTCAGCGGACTTGGCCCTCGCTGACTTTTTGTTCTTCCCAGAACTGAAGACACCGACGAAGAGAACGTTTTTTGCTGCAGTTGAGGAGATAAAAAAAAAACATCGAAACAAGAGCTGTCGTCGATACCAAAAGCGCGTTTCAGAAGTGTTTCGAGGATTGGAAATAACGCTGGCATAAGTGTGTTATATCTGAGGGAAATTACTTTAAAGGGGACAGAATATTTGTTGATGGATAAATAAATACATTTTGAAAAATTTAAAATAACGGTGATTTTTTGATCAGCCCTCAATTTGATTCATTTACTTGAAAGAATCATTGCGCTGATGTAATTCATTAATGAATGACACAAGTCTAATTCATGCAGCTTATTAGTTTGTACAGTGTTTGCTGTCTCTGAACAACCGGTATTATTAGAAATGATCTTTTAAGAGTGTAATGGAAGAAATAGAATTTAATTCTTTCAAGAAGAATCGATTAAAAATCGTCAAAACCCAATCAATATTAGTTGTTTCTTCATCAATTTAAACAAGAAATCATAAATTATTTCCATTTGTTTATTTCAGATGAAAAGTTATGTATTATTCAGCAATTTGAAAGAAAAACAATCCAAATTTGAAGTGCTCTTCATTTAATTGATAAATGCGCTGTGCGTTTGTGTTTAATCGATGAGGTTTGGGTCAAATTCTAATAATTTTCTAATAAATATTTTATTTATCACTTTGTTATATAAATTCCTCATAATTTTTTTTTTTATACGAAACAGTAAAGGAAAGCAACATTGATTGAATAAAAAGGGTGTTTGTAGCAGTCGCAACCAAAAAAACGAATTATGCAAAGTTATTGACGTAACATATAAAATTTTTATTGATACAAAGTTTTTTGACCTTAAAATAAATAAAGAAAAAAAAAAAAAAAAAAAATTTAGTGTAGTTCTATGATTCAAAATAGCAGAAAAACAACTTCATTGTTGAGTAATTAATGGCTTAAATATAAATAAAGAAAGTAATTAAAACCAGTTTTTATTGCTAGCGAATAATTTAATTAATGATATTTGTTTTTCTTTTTTAATTGTGTATATGTATTGTAGAAAAATATTTAAAACAGAAATTAAAGGAAAAAAACTATGATGTGGTTATCAGTGTTGCCATAAGCTGAAAAAAGGAATTAAAACCGTGATTAAAGCAACTATATATAACAAAATCAAATATGTAATAATTTATGCAATAAAGCGATCTTGTTACAAAAACAACTAGCTAAAACAATGTACATTTATGCAAGATCGATAAAATCAGCACATCCACACTTTCTGTACTTGTAGCCAACTATCAGCTGAACTGACTAGAGATTTCGGATGGCAGAGATTTTTTTACACTTACTGTAAGTCAAATGACAATCAAGATAACAGTTTTGCCTTATAACAAGTTTTACAGAGAGTAACTGTATTTTAACATAATTTTTTTGCCCTGTTTAACACTCAAAAAAAAGATTAAGCTTTTTTTCTAATGTGTGCACCAGAGAACTTCACTTGTTGATTAAAAAATCGTTAAACAATAACAAAGGCACAAAAATCTTGTCTTTTATTTGCAAATGATCAAACTTGCCCACACACTCTCTTTTGTTGTTCATTTGAAAGCAACCGAACGTATGTCTCTTTGTTGGTTCTGATGGTTTACACATTAGCTGACTCGTAAAAATAATCTTCTTTAAAGGTGGAATGAGTGAAATAATCAAACTTGCTCGAACAGTTTTATACGTAGTTTGTTTTAAGGCAATCGAACCACATGCAAATTGAACACTTGCTTATTTTTATCATAGTCTAATCTTACTTTTTTTTATATTGGACCAGTACCCAGGGGATGACCCCTACATATGCAGTGCATTGTACCAAAACTAGGAAAATAGGTTGTGAGGAGGGGGAAAGAGGGAATAGCGTTTGTGAACTTGCCAACTCGTGCGCTTGCCTTTTCCACTCAACACTAAAAATTTTGAAGAAAAAAAAAAAAATGAAAAAAAATTTGGTTTATTTTTTGTTTGTTCTCCTTTACAGTTACTTATAATAAGATTTTTATCGTCTGCCATATTTGCTTGTATATTTCAGCGTATGTAATTCAACAAAATTTTACCTATTAATCGGACACATGTTTAACAATAAAAACAAACAAAAGACAAGTCTTTTTGGAAATGATCAAACTTGACCATGTTCTTTGCATTGTTGGTATATCATATTGCTCAGATCAATGAAAGATCCCAGATGTTGTAGATTTAGTGGATGCAAGTGGAACCTTCGTTAGATTTGTCATCAGATCACTCATCTACTATAATCACTGCTTTGTTTCTTGTTTCCCCAAGAGATTGGCTCTTCCCCGTTTAGTGAATTAGCATTGACCGTCGCTGGAATTAATTAAAATTATTGTACGGGAAATATCGCCTTAAGAACACCTGAAGATATGATGTGTCCGTTAACGATTTTTCTGAAAACCTCAAACTGGCCATACAGCATGCTACCACTGGTCATATAAGGCCCAAAAATGAGAACAATAGAACTTATTCGACTGAAATTGCCAAATTCTGGCAAAAAAAAAAAAAAAGAAGAAGAGTACCACTTATCGCTTCAGCCATTTATTGCAAAAAGGCGGAAGCAAAGTTGTACACCTAATAAAAAATTATTAATATGATAAGCAGCAAATAGAAATCATACATGTGTACGTTGTTGTCACCGCAGTATTTTATCTTTCGAAATCAGTTGGTAAATAGAGTGGTATCGTCATTACTTGATAAAGAACTTGTACGGCGAATGTAAATTATGAAAAATTATAACCAACCGGTTTACTCACTTCTGGTAAAAGTGTCAAGGCCATCATAATGAGTTTAACAAATATCAAAAATGTACTTAAAAATGAGTTTTTAATATCATTAATATATAAAAACATTTGCAAAATTCTTATCAGCCTAATAAATATTTTTTTTTTTAAATATACCTACATAAATATAACATTGGAATCAATTTATTATATTTCAAACAATCTTCGTATTGGCATTAATATTCGTAAATAGTATTTCTAGCAGAAAAAAAAATGAAAGTAATCTTGAAATAATATAAAACTGTAATATATAATAAAATAATAAAAAATAGTTTTCTGAATCGGAAATTGTTTTTGTTAGTGTTTTTTTTATATCAAGTTTTTTTTTAAACAGATTGTCGGAAAAAATTTTGCAATAGGTTTCTCAGTGTAACCAAGAAATATTTTTATAAAAAGGCTGAAATGGCAACACTAATTGCTATAAACTACAAATTTAACTGATATACAAAATTATACGCTTTTAATTCAGAATTTTTGTCAAGCACTGAATTGAAAAGAAATATCTGTTTTTGAATTGCGTTTGAAAGAGTGAAGAATTGAGATATATTAAAGTATAATTTCTCAACCTTTAACCTCTAATATATTTATGTCCCAGCAAGCAAATTGCTTTGCTATCGCATTTGTAATTAATTAGATAAAGTTTTCGCAAATCAAAGTTGTTTTAAAATAATGTCTTTAACTTTGCAATACTCGTATATCCAAAAGTTGTACAACTGTGAAAATGATTTACATCAGCACCTGCCTTTACGGCCTAATCTGATGGTGGACCAATTCCACAGAGTGAATTATTCACGATTCACCAGCGCCCCCATGTGGTTGACTAGGCTCTCACAGGTAGCAATTCTTGCCATATGAATGCGGTCATATGAGCAACTTCTTGTTGAGGAGTTCAGGCCTTCTAATCCCTTCTGTAAGCAATTTCTCAGCAATCAATGAAAGACAAGGCTTAATGCATTGGCAGGCCGTAGCCCACTAGCAGCATCAGCCCTTAAACCAACTCACCCATCAACCACCACCACTGGTTCCTTACAGTACAGGTATCGGATGTATAGGCAACAGATCCTCGGGAGATTGTTAGTCCCCGAAAAAAGCCACGCCAAACAATTATCAAGGATACTAACACTCCCTTCCTGCGTTTTAGGTTTCAACCACATTCAGAACGTTTCAACCAAGGTAGGCATCTTAACCATGATCAGTCCGGGTCGAACCGCAAGCAGAACTACCCGGTGGCCATGCTGATCCCCGTTCTGCCAATTTATACCCTTGGTAAGGGTTTCGGAAGCCAACACAACATAAGTCATGCGGCTTCCTAGAGTTTTGTTAGCTGCACCAAACGAGGGACCCCTTCCCCTCTTTTCCCAAAAAACAGAGTGCCCAAGTTAGAAATACGCCAAGGCAAAAGTTGTACAGTACATCCTGCGTTTATATTACACAATAAAAAAATCCGCTGCATTTGACAGCGCATTTAAATAATATATGGTCTTTCTTTTGCAAGCCACAGACTATGCGACTCGTTCTACAGCATGACGATATTGGTTATTAGATTGCAAAGTGTGTGGGGTCGTCGTATTAAGTTGTGTCTCGGTTGTACGATAGATTAAAAAGTTTTTTTGGGTAGTTGTATCGACTGGTTGTAAAATTTGGAAGTATGTTGTACAACTTTATGTTGATATTTTATATATACAATTGTTGCATCTGCGGTCATCTTTACTTAACAAAATTTTTTAAGAAATTAAATTGTGAATAATTGTTGCACAGTTTGAGCGCCAAGCCCCCAACTCGGCAAGCCAACGTGTTGTAGCGACGGTCGCTATGGCATGGGTTAGAACTTACCACCTTTTGGGACATAAGTATACTTTATATAATAATAATTTTTGAGCCCGGTAAATGCCAGACAAAAAGTTTTATTTTGCGGGAAGTATATCGGTAAAATCAGCTATTTAACACTTTGATGGTGACAAATGTATCTCTTCTTCTCAATTGGGTGTGGCCGCCAAAATTAAGTATGTCGCATGCAGGAGGATATAGGTGAAGTTCCAGTTTACTGATATACCATGTTGCGTACTTTCATATTTCAACTGTAGAACACTCAGATCTTTATGAAGTCTTATTTACTCTTGTGTATTTGTACTTTTCAGTGTGAGATCGCTTTCTTTAACCAAATTCGAAATTTTTTTTTATTCAGTGCATTTGCGGGGGGTACTGGTTTTATTTTGCTGTATATTTGACTTGATTTTCATTCATGGCGGAAATTTTCTTTATTTTCATTTATTTCTCTTCTTATTACGAACAATTTTATTAAGTGTTGTAAAAATTTTAATAAGTAATTTCTTATTAGAACATCAATAAAATCACATGCTTTTGAAAATCACAGGTTTTTGTTTCTTGAAAATAAAAATGAATTTTACATACATACATACTTGCGCACTAATTTTTAGAAGGTCATTTGTACTTTAAAGCCGTTACAAATTATTTATTGGGTAGCCAAATTATTGCTTACATATGTAAGTATGTATGCATGAGTATACATGTACTACTTATGTACATATGTTTACATTAAATAATTTTATTGCGTACTGTGTTAATTCGTAATTATGTATATAAATACATATGTATGTATATTTCTTTTGGCAGCGCTTAAAAACAATTAAAATTAACAACAACATGGTTGGTTGGGCCTCCGAACGGATGAATAATTTTTAAATTTACTGTGCAAATATTGTGTTTGTTACGTTCTCTTGCTCGTACCACAATGTGAGTACATGTTTCTCTTATTTTAGTTCCTTTTGTATGTAAATTCGTTTTGGTTTTGTAAATAAACAGATTTTGTGAAAAATTTAATGCAGGAGATAGACGATACTAATGTTCGTACTTAACGAAGTATGAGTTGTAGTACGGTTTTCAGATACACGTTACTACAACTCATAGGGCCACATCCAAAAAAATTATTACTTGAGTTTTAACGCATTCGTACATTAGCACTACGATACATTTGTTAAAAATTTTTATGCAAAAACAGTACGCTAACTTTTAAATGTAGTAAGGAATTTAATTGTTCTGTTGTGGCAAGGCCGTTATGTTCAGTTGTAATTTTTTGAATAGTGATGAATAAAAACTAATATTCGAAAACCGAAAAACAAATTTAGAAAATAAAAAATGATATTATTACATAAAATAACATATTTTTACAAACAGTTTTTGGATTTACCGTCTTAATAAATAAAGAATATATAATATGTAGTATATTAATGAAATTGAGAAAAAGTAATAGGGGTACTTATCTAGAAAAATTGTTATTATTCGAATAACAATTTTTATTGTATTCGTTTGATTGAAAGTGCATCACTAACATAATTGTTATTTATATTTTTCTTTCAAAATTAATATTTTCAGTTTATATAATATGTAATGTTTCAATTAATTTATATAATAAAAATAATAATATCTTTTGTTTTTAAATTTTCCCAATATTGTGTTTTTCAAGAAAAATAAAAAATCGGCAAGTCAAGTGTCATTTTAACGTACAATTAAAGTGTACTCAATTCAACTTTAAACGAATGGTAAGCTAACAATTGTTTTTGCATACAACGTTAGGAAATTTGTCTTAACAATTGCTTACCAAGCTTTGTTAAGTTTTTTTGCATACGGCAAAATGAAACATACAAATATCCATTAAAATATAATTTTCCGCAGTGAATAATGTCACAAAATACATTAAATATTTGTTGTTGATGAAAAGTGTATAATGTATGTATACGTGTATGTGTAATGCAGATTGAACGAAATATTGAACATTTTTTTACGAAAGTAGTGCCTTGTAATTTTTATATGCATATTATAAACATGCATTGCTGTAAAACGGAGTATTGCGAAAAAAGTTCGACTATAGTGGTACTCATTACCTTTGGCTCAAACAAGAATACTATACCTGCTGTTGTTTTACTTTACTCTGACTAATACACTCAACTTATCATCACCTACATCCGACCGAAAATGGAATACAGCTCTCATGTTTGGGTACCTCAAAGCCTATTTTGCGGTTAATCGGCAGTGCGCATAAATAAACACGCAATCATAAATATATATGTAAATTTATATATCATGAGAGCTGTATTGCATATTTGGTTAGATATAGGTGGTATAAAAAGTAAGGTGATCGGATGGAGCGAAGTATATTTAAAAAAAAACCGAATTAATGCTTTTTTTTTAGAGATATAAGCTATTATGTATAGATTTATTCATAGATTTGCTCAAAATTTCATATTCGTAAAATTCTCAAACAAGTTCATCATATAATTTTTAAACAGTCAGGCTCCCTTCTATGTCCACTTTTATTACAAGTTACATAGCTGTCACCAACCCCTTCAAAGCGATTCGAATACTCTTGTGGTGGATGTTGTACAGAATGAACTGTTTTATTAATCTTAAATTGAACTAGAAACTTTTGATATATAAATATATTGATGCCGAAAAATGATAAAAATATTTTGTTTATTGTTTGAACAGTCTAATTTCCATATAAACATCGTTTAAATACTTTTAAAAAAACTCAAAAAAATATTTTGAGGTTTTATATAAATCCATAAATATGTATGTATAAATTTGTAAATATTTTTATATTATCACATCTTTAAAATTGTTCGCAAACATCTTTAACACTTGGCATTCTTTCAAAAAGGTGCTGATTATTAAAAATTATTGCCACGCAGAGGCCAAGCAATTCTCTAGCTAATTGAATTTGTCGTAACGCTAATATTATTCTAATATTATAATAGAGAAACTGAATTAATTTTTTAGATGGATAGATAATAATATGAACCACTGAAATTTTCTTTTAGTGAATCACAAATCAAATTGCAGACATTTTTTTTCGTATAAAATAATGGAATTCGCTGAATCAATTGAATAAGTAAAAATAATTATTACTATTGAATAAAAGCAAGAATTTTTTTCATCAACAAGAAAATATGATATCCAAAGTTATTTTTTGATGTATGTTGTTTTTTGATATATAGCATTTTCAGTTTAAATTAAACCTTTTTCAAAATAAATGAAAAATTTTTCAGATTAAACGATCGATTAAACGAAACCTGTATGTTACATCGTTGTATTCAAACATATATTTAAAACATTATTATTGCATCCAACAATGTTTTAAAACTATAGAAATATAACGATTAAATTAGTGACACTTTAACACTAATATATTTGTATTTGATTAAACTATTTTAAGATCGTTTACGTCAGCAATACAAATTATTGCAGCCTACATACTAATGTTGCCTCAATAATATTCCAAATTACTTTTTCTTTATGTGAAATTTTTTTGAGAAACAAGGTGCCAACAAAACACACTATTTATCGTGTAGTAAATGATTTCGAAGAAAAAGAGTATTTGTATTAAATCGCATTGATATTCACTCTGAGCGAAATGTTGGGCAATCTACAAAGGAATTTTGCTGAATCAACAAATACGTTCTTCATTTCATTTGATAAGTTTTATTTTATTTTTTTGATAACAAATAATAAACTAGTAAATTTTTTTACAATTTTTTTTTTTAAACTCCGCAATAAACAGCTTGCCTCAAGAAAAAATTGCAATTTGCTTTTGTATAAGTTTATTACTTATCGTATTAATATAAAATATCATATCTTGTCTCTTGCAAAATTGCGTTTTATTTTTACCCAAGTACCTCATAAAAACTTAAAAAGGCAAACAAAGAAACCAGCATTGAATTTATTGCTCGCTTTAAACTTAAATTTTCCAATATTGTATACCTTCTGAAGTTTATTTAGTTTTCTCCCTTTTTTCCGTAAAGTAACAAAAAATCGTCATACGCGCTTTTCATATTAAGCCTTTAATGTAGAGCTTGTTGATTAATAGTTTACTATATTATTTATTTGTTTACATTTACTATTCCGATAACCACTATTCAGCGATTTATTTAATTTCAAGATAACTTCTTTGCCATGTGGTTGTAATAGAAAGAAAATAATACGACGTAGTGAATACAATGCAGCTGCCGTGATGAATTTACTACAACAATTTTTATATTTTAGTGGTAGTAAGTCGAATAGTTATCAGTACTAAATACTTGCGAATTTTCGCTATTTTGTTTTTACAGTAAAAATATTACCGATTGTGCTAAATACTTGTGAGTTTATACTAGAGCACAATAAAAATGTCTTATAAAACATATTAGTATTTTCAAGTACTATCCAACGTCTTCTTTCACATTTCAAAATAAACACTTCAGTGCCGAAATATTCTAGATACAGAAACGAATACTGTCTTATAAGCATTTAGAACAAACATAACCAAACACAAATAGAACCAAATGAAATAGAACAAAACTGAAGTAGAACTATGGTAATGTTCTACTTTAGTTTTGTTTATAAAATTTGTTGTTGTTGCTATTGGTTTTTGTTTTTGTATTAGTGCACAACTGCTGTATGTACAGTAAGCTCATGCGTGTGTGTTGTTGTTGTTAATGGTTTTTAAGACGCAGTATGCTCAAATGTCAATGTGCTTGCTTTATTGTGATGTTTTGTTTTGGATTTTGCTGTGAAGCAGAACTCAAGTACTGTCAAGCACTGTCGTGAAGATGTTTCAAAACTATAAAGTGTTTGTTCGGTTTCTAAATGTTCTATAGCTTGTTTGTTTTGTTTTAAGAATTGTTTTGAAATACAGTATTTGGAACTACTGCACAGTGGTGAGCAGTGTTCCTTAGAACATTCTGTGCAGCCTTTTAGTTTATACAATGTAAAAAGTATATGCTACACTGAAAAAAAACGCTTGACTATGGGAGTGAAACCGTTACTTTCATCATTTCTTTTTTTTTTTTTTTTTTAAAAACCATGAAAAGTTCCATTACCGTTATGAAAGCTTCTTAATGAAGTGCAAATTTTGCATATCACTACTTTATAATTTTTTACAACTTAATGTTTATTTATGTCACGAAAATCTTTTGATTGAAAATGTAAGAATTTCGTTATTGCTACTAAACAAAGTGATTAAGATAATGCTATTATTTCATTGTATTAATGTAATGACTTTCGCAACAGTTGCGAAAAAATGTGGTTAAAGTAATAGGTACTCCAGTCTCAGGGTCGCAGGTTCGATTCCTGCCCAACACTATTTTTTCATAAACTAACAAATTTCATTCTATTTACTTTTGTTGCTTATTTAATGAAACAATAGCCCGAGTAAAGCTTTATGTTGATCCAAAAACAACGACAAAATCGTAATATTAATGGAACAAATCATGATATCTATGAAAGTTTAGTGTAATAATCAACATATCTATGTTTATGTTAAATAAAATCGGCGATGCAAACATTTTTTCGTTTCACGATTTCCTCCTAAAACACACCTTTAATATATTAAAAGTGTTTGAATTTGTATGCATTAAATTTGTTTTGCACACTGTAAGCAGTGAATCATTTGAAGTATAAAAAATGTGCGAAATGTTTATTTTTAACTGTATGCAAATTAATTGAGACTTAATCAAAATGTGTTAAATAAATAATTCAAATATTTCAATTATTATTTATTAAATAAATTACAAAGAAAAATTCCCTTGGAAAGAAATTAAGTGTTGAATAAATCAAAGGTTGATTAACATTTGAAAAGCCTGACTGACTGAGCTCTTTAAGTTAAAGAAAAACTATAAAATAAAACGTGTGCAATACGATAGAGAAGTTTAAGGAAAATATTCTTTTTTGAAGAAGTTAAAAGTCATATATAAGGAGCCATGTGAACAACGCCAACTAAAGCACTTTTTGCAGTAGTGAGCTTGATGTCGTGTAACTTGGAAGCCAGGCAGATATCACTAACAACCTCGTTCAGGTCGTACGCGACAGGAACATGGACCCACAGACCATGAGGACACGCGAATATACTTGAGATTGGATAGGACTTAGTCAGCGATCTAATTGACAACTGCATGCCGAAACCATTTCTCTTGAGAAGCTTCGGCTACCAAAACGAGAAATCTCTTTTAGAATCTAGATCCTTCAATGTTTTCGCGAAGAGGAGAAAGTGTTGGAGGAGGCCTTTACACAAAGGAATTCAACACTAAAATATCCTTGAGACTACCGGATGTAGTATTCTTCAAGCTGAAATATCGGCTATAAATAAAGCGACTAGATGGCTGGCGCTTAAAAAGATATTCGGCAGCGATACCATGATAATAAAGGACGGCAAGGCTGCCATCAATATACACCAATTCCAGTCTAGTCCAGGAATGTCAGACATCTTTAAACAAGACGAGATATTCTACACTAACCCTAAAACGGTTACGTGGTCACGGGTACAATAACGGCAACAACATTGCTGACCACATCCAAATAAAGTACAACCCTAAAGGATAGAAATATAAGTAGATCTCTTTTACGAACAACCCTTAGCAGCGTGTTGAAAAACAATAAAGCTCTATACAATGGAATGTGCCCAAGAAAAATGGCTCACAGAGCTCATACACCTTATATCAAAGCACATGTGGCCGTATGTTAACTTTAAGAGAGTAAGGGAGCTCCTAAAACTACCCAGATTTCACTTAAGAGTCACAGTAGCTGTCATATAAAATTTCATCATTACATATCTTCTGATTAATATCTAAAAAATAGTCTGTTATTATCGTTTATTAATTTAATACGATGGGTTCATGGAAGCGGGTTTTATGTAAACCTCAATATTTAATATTGGCTTATATCACATTTCAAGTGCAGCGTCAATTTGAAGGGGCTGCACAGGACTGATGGTCTGGTAGCGTTACCAGACGAGTAGCGCGGCTAACATGAGGGGGTTTCCCCGCAAAGGTTGCGTGCTTTGATCGCGGTTTTGGCAGACCAATGCCACACATCTGTGGAAGTTAAAATTTCCATTAATTAATTCTGTAGAAGTTGTAGGGATGAAAACAAGGAACAGAGTATTGGCCACTCACTTCCTCTCGTTTTGTTTTGATATTGCGTGGGTTAGCACATATATTGGAATGCGGGGTGAACGGATTGCATTCTTATATCTAGTTTTCGGGTTGGTTTCGATCTAAACCGTCGGGAGTTGTGTAGGCCTCAATGGAAGCATATCTCCCTCAAGGGGTCTAGAAAGGACTCAAGTGGGATGGTTAATGAAACTGGCAGTCTGTACAATCTTATCTATCAGCAGCAAAAAATTATCATGCTAAGTCCCAAATTTTACTCAAATCAGTTGGTCACTTATGTATAATAATAAAACGCTGGATACCCCGGAATAATCTAGGTTGTCCAGCTCACTTGGGTCCTGTAGTCGTTCCCTTTGTGATTGAATAAAACATTAGCATAAAAACAGAAATGAAACTAGGTAAATAATGGAGTGACGACTATATGGGATTATATACTTCTGTTCTTTCTTTTTACTCTCAGCGTTTTGTGCGTTTAATCGACAACAATTTAACTTCGTATAAGTAAGTTGAAGAAAGCAAAAACATACTTTTGCTGTCTCTATTTTAAATTCTCTCCCAAGGTTCAAAACCATACATTTATGTTAAGGGTGGCGCAACCATAATGCCACGATGTTGCGTGGCATTAACGTCAAGTTTTTTTTTTGCCCAACTTGTATAATTAGGCATTTCATTGGTTCAGTGTTTGAAATATCCAAACATGAAGATGTACGCAATTAAGCAGCAAGTGAAGATTGTTGGATGTTCAAATTAGAATGCATTTCGTGCACTTTGCGATTTTTTTTTTTTGGGTAGTATAATCGACCAAATATAGCTACAATCGAGAATATGGTGCGCGAATTTCAGCAAACCGGTGATTTCATATTTCCTACAGGAACAAAAAGAAAAAAAAACAGTTCTTTCTCCGGAAAACTTTTCTTCTTCGAAACTGAAGTCGGCCAAGCAGTCACCGTGAGTGAATGTTGTTCGCTGTCACAAGATGATAACGGACTTCGTGTGGCCAGAAATTGAGGATATGACCCTGCCCGATATATGGCTCCAACATGATGGTACCCACTTACCATATAGCCAACAAAACAATTTTTTTTTGCGTGAACAAGTCAATGGCCACCATGATCATTTGATTCGACACCGCTGTACTTGTTTCGTTGAGAGTGTACGTCAATAAGCCAAAAATAATTCAAGACCTAAACGATGGATGAGATAATTCGGCACATTGACGAATATTGGCCGATATTTGTTTTGGAACAAATTTTCAATCATAAAAAAATTAAGATAACTCTCTGAAAACTTTTATTTACAATTATCACCTTGCATTTTTGTTGCCCCACGTTTCTTTATATTGATGTTTGACAAACTGAGCATGATAGTGTACACACTCTTTCGTTTAGTTTTCCGATGGTATATAACTGTTTTTAACTACACTTTAAAATTATACAGTTTCTGCTTTTGTAAAGGTCGTACAGTAAATAAATCAAAATCTTTCACATTTCATTTTAATGAGTTATAAAAAAAATTAGAAAAGTTTTTATATTCAGTTTTTATACTTCTTGTTTAATTCCAGCTACAGAACTCTTAAAATTCTCAAAAAATTATGTTTTCGATTTTTCTTAATTTTTACACCACGTGCGATTATTTTATTTTTTTTTTTTTTAAAGAAAATCTTTATTTTATAATTGCTTTTGTTTTGTATATTAAAAAATAAAATAAAAATACGAGTAGGTATACCTTAGGAATTCATATCCATAAAAAATGTTGAAGGCAAATTCTCTTTAAATAATTACTTGATTTTTATTTTATATGTATTTATATTTATGCTTAACGTTTTCGTTAAAAAAATTATTTTTTTCTGTTTTTTTTTTAAAGCAAAATATTCTTTTATTTTAATAACTTCGTGTCTTGTTCAACTCATTTATCAAATTAATTTTCATAAAAAAATAATTTTATTTACAAATGTTGCATATACATACATATATTTTTTAATTAAAAAAAATCGAGCACACTTAGATATATTTCTGTATTAAAATATTGAAACAAATGAAATTTTGAGCACATAAACTTGAATAATTAAACACACATACATGCGTATTTTGGCGTTCTTGTAGACATTTTTGCTGTGTTATGTAGAATTTTAATAATTCAGTAATTTAAATTAAAAAAAATTTTTTTTTGTTAAAATTTATCTTTTTTTATTTATTGCATGGTAAAGTTTTTTCTTATTTTTTTTTTACTTTTTTATAAGAACACTACACTTCTAACATTGAACTTATATTGTTGTTGTTTGTTTTACTTTATTACGCAAAATACAGCAACAACTTTCTATTAATTCGCTCTCCTAAGCAAGAACAAACGCATTCGGCCGAGCTCACGTCACGTCTATTTGAAATGCTTCTTATCAACTAAATTGTTTGATATGATTTCAAGAACCGCTGACTGAAAATATTCTAAAAACAAAAAGCTTAAACAAGCTGGTTTTCTCTTTAACACAATCAACTCACTGATTGGCAGAGCTGCCACTTTAGTCTATTTGTCAAAAAAAAGGAAAGAAATTGTAGTTTGATATTTTTAGGTAAAAAAATTCCATTTCTGAAATTTTATATAAAATTTATATATTTACAGCCAGTTCGTCGATGTCTAAAGGATAAGTTCATTCGCACTCTTAGGCGAAAGAAAATTGATTTGGGTTTTTTCTAACTTTATTCTATTCGAATGATGTGTCAAAATTCAATTAAAATACATAAGTTCATGCGAACGAACAATAGTGTCATAGACGAACCCAAATTTATCCAAATGTGAGTGACTAGCTTTCTTTCGCATACATTTTCATTCGATATCGTCGAACAGGCTGTTAATGAATGAATGAACTCGAAAAAACTCTATTTTGAAATTTTTATAATATAAACGTATAGAAAACTCTGTTCCATATATGCAGTGTTGCCTTCAAAAAATTTTCAAAAAGTGGCACAAAAAGGGTATTTTGAAAAAAGTTGTCACAAAAAAAGTATTTTCAAGAAAAAGAGGGTCTCGCTTTTATAAAACAATAAAAGCTAAAAAAAAAATTCTTTAGAAATAAATGTAATAATTACATTTAGAAAAATTATTCAAATGTAATTAATAATAACAGTTTAAATGATATTAATTTTACTCGGGTCCAGTTTGTGACTTCTTGACAAAATTAGTTAATTTTTATTTAAAGACAAGTTATATTTAAAGGTAAGTTCAATTGTTTCAGTCTTAAGCAATTCCTCATATATAAATGCGACGAAAGTGTGACAGCTTCACTTAAATTCCAAATATTATGGAAAGTATTCATTTCACAGAGCAGCTGTTTGTTATAGAAAGAATAGAAGAATGCGGAAAGAAAAATATTAAACGGAACAGAAAAACTTTTATTATTATTTATTAGGTGTGTTCCACGTGAATAGCGAAACAGTCCAAACTAGTTCAAAAACGTTCCACCAAAAATTTTTGTGCAGTTTTGAGAGAAAATGAGAGAGTAATTTTGTTCATTTCCTGTACAAATTAGTCAAAAACCTATTTCGGTGCCATTTATAAGCTTTATTTTTCTCCTATCTTGTATCATTTGCCTTGTCTACCACCAATATATCCGTTGGTTGAACAATAGTTGACTAAAAGTCACTTATTTTTAATATAAAATATTAGCGAACGTTAACGAAACGACATCTTGAGCCAGGCAGATAGATTTAAAAACTATTACTGCCTGGCTGACGATGTCGTTTCGTTAATGTTCGCTAATGTTTTATATTACAAATAAATGACTTATACACTGAAAAATATTTGCTTCATATTTCTAACGAGCCCAAATCATTAGATAATTTTCATTAACGGAATGAAAAACTACGTTCCATCAATGAAGATTCATAGCATTAATGAAAATATTCATTCAAATTGATTCATTAGGTTTCATAATTTCATTAGAAAATTTCATTGGATTTGTAATAAAAAATTTTTGAAGACTGGGTGCAAAATATTAGAGATTTAGTAAAAGTGAGATGATAAATATATAACAACTACTAACTAAATAATAAAGTAAATTATTTTATACATTAATTATTGTGTAAAAAATTTTTTAATAAAATAAAATTTTAATAGAGTATTAAAACAATAAAAAATTATTTTACGCTTTATATAAAAAAAATTGTTCAGTTTCTCCTCAGTAGCACAATTCTAATGCAAAAAGATCATTAGAAGAATGCAACTCTTCCTTAAACTAATGATTTTATTTCGTTAGAATGAAGAAAATTTTTCACCAAATTAATAAACATTTTCATTGGTTCAACAAATGTATTCATTACACTAGAGAAAATATTTCATAAGAATAATGTAACACATTCATTGGCCTAATGAAAAAATTACGTTTGAATGATGAAGAAGTTTCATTAAATGAATTAAAATTTTACTTAATGTTAAAGTACCAAATTCATAAAACCAATGAAATTGAGTCGTTAACTTAATGAATTTTTTCATTGTTTTAATGTAAACTATTCATAAATATTATGATTTACGATTCATTAACTTAATGAAGTTATCATTAATCTAACGAATATATTCATTACATAACTTTTAATGAAACAAGATTCATTAGTCCAATGAAGGCCATCATTGGCCGAAAAATAATGAAAATTTTCATTACATTAATGTCAATATTCATTATATTAATGAAGGAATTCTTTTCAGTGTACTTAACTATTATTCAACTGACAGACATATCGGAGGTAGACAAGGCAAATGATACAAGATCAGGGGAAAATAATGCTTATAAACGACATCTGAATAGTTTTTTCTATCATTTGCTTCGACTTCTGATTCCAAACATGCCAACAGTCGCAGTTGAGGTTCGTTTATGGAACGGGCGTTAGTATTTAAGTATACATTAATAATGCAAGTGCTTACTGAAATTAACTGCCACGTTGCCGGAACGTCTCAACCTGTTTAAAATAGAATTTGACGCCATTGTTACGTGAGATTCGTGGACCAGTGCTGGAACTGTTAAATGAGAGATAGTATTCTGGCACATTAACCCCTTTTTGGAACTAAACTAGTGATGCAAAAATAATGTTATAATTTTCAGTTTTTGCCATTTTTATCATAATAATTATAAGAATAATTCTAAACTTATTCGAAGTTGAAGTCAGTCAAACTAAAAACTGTTCAAACATGTCGACTACAGAAGTCTTCGTAGTGTATAACTTTTCGTGTTTTGTATCTAGCTTAACTGCGACTGTTTGCATGTTTGGAATCAGAAGCCGAAGCAACAGTTTATGTTTGACTAGCAAAAAATTGAGAAGTCGAAGAAAAACCACAATCTTAAGCTTTAAACACATAGACGACAGCAGACAGCAAGCTGCAATCTGTCAATAATAAAATATATGTGTTTAAATGCACACGATTATTTTAACGACATCACAGCAGCACGACTTCACAACAGCATTTGCTGCTGCTGCCAACTTAGATTAATTTCTATTTTCGTAAGCAGCAAAAAGTAAATGCAGTGCTGCCACTTTAAATATAAATTGGTAGCAATGAAAACTAAAATTTGTTTGAAATATTTAATAGAAATAAACATCATATAAATAAAATAAACAAATAAATTGATTAGTTTTTACAGTTTTACGTTTTCAGTCGGTAATTTTAATTTTATTCATGTAAAATATATATGTGGCACCTCTAAAATTTACATTGCTTAAATACACATAGTGCTGCTGCTGCCTTGAAAATAATTATGTTGCTGACGAGACGGCAGCATTTGAATCTAACTTCATTTGTAGCCGTGAAGTTGTGAAGTCTGCTGTCGTCTAAGTATTTAGAGCTTTACGATTTTTGCTACTTTGACTGGAAGTTTTTTAAACACTAAAATAAAGCATAAAATTGAGCAATTAAGATTTTTTTTTTTTTTTTTGGCATCAACATGTACAAGCGATATCGCTTGCAGTGTTAATTCTCCAACAAATGACTGTGTCTAACTCACTCTCATTTTTAAGTGTTGTTAGCAAAAGACAACAATAAGTTTTTACTGTTGTTTGATTGTTTTGTACACCAATTAAATTACTCAGCAGAGCATATTAAGTACTCGAAGATGAATGATAATATAAATTTAAAAACTATTAATTAACAATTTTCCACGCACTATAATAAACTGTTAAGCTTTCTTTAAATATGTTTTATAACACAACAGTTGTCAGAAGGTTTTTTGAAGTACTACTCAAAACAAACATACTGATTCAGTGCCTTTTTGAGTCATATTCACGAAATGAAATGTCATTAATCAAGAGCAGGCGCGTTGATATGTATCATGCATTACCATCATTCATTTTTTTACTGCTCGTCTTCACGGGCCATCGACTTGAACATGACATGAACATAACGTAGGCAGAGCGAAGTTAAAAAAAGTTCATGTTCTTATATGTGGCGAAAAAGTGTTCAGTCCGGCGCCATTTTGTATATTTTTGTTCGTGATGTCCAACTTCATGCCGAACAGTGATGCTCAGCCATATGCTCGAGCATCGATGTCAGAGCATGAACGAAACATGGACATGAGCGGTCCACATTAGTCATTTACAATGTTCGACATGATGCTCATACCATGTTCATGGCTAATGGAGACCCCCAGTTAATCCTAATTGCTAGCTCAACGTTCATTTTAGAAAATACGAAGTTATGCAGTTTGATTCGCAATCATGCAGATCTCTGATATGGAACAAGGTAATTCTTTTGTTCAAGCTATATCAAAAACAAACATAAAAACAAAAGTATAATAGCGGCTTTAAATAAGAAAAATTAACATATAAGTAAAACAACGTTCATTATGTGATGTTTTAAAATAAGATTAAATATTTTTTCTAAGTATATGAATTTTTGAAATTTCATCTAGATACTTGTGATTGTTTGTCAGCTTTTCAGTGCTTCTGATACGGATTATTATTACATATTGTTTATATAGAGTGAGTGTCAATAAATTAAAGATAATAGAAGACTAACATGCATACTAGTATATATTTGCTTTACTTCTTATGTAGTAATACGGACGATGCAACAATGAAGGAAACTTGTGTTTGGTTCTAAGTTTTCTTTTTAATACACACGATGGTATCAAAAGAGAAATATCTGTTTTGTATGGATAATTGTTGATGATACGTCCACTTCACATCAACTATTCTATTTACTTTATTTACTCACGGCTTAAAAAGTTAGCAGCTTTGACGGCTCTCAATGAATTAAAGAAGCAAAACGTTAACAGAACATGCCTACATACATGGTCTGATCAAAAAATACCCATTATTTTCAAATTTCATGAGTTACGTATTTTTTTCTGTTGTGTTAGTACATATGTCTGTAAAATATGTTGGCAATATCAGCCAATTTCGGATTGTCAGTTTGTTTTTGACAGATAAAAAGGTTAGTCGTATTTTGGTGTGCTCTTCGAGTTTTTACTAAATTTAATAAATTTTGAGCTCAGGAGCTGTTGAACATCGTCAAGAATGATCCAAATTTCCTCAAAAAGTCATAACTGGTGACGAATCACAGATGTATGGCTATGACATTGAAACCAAAGCTCAATCATTCCAATGGAAGCGTCCAGAAGAGCCAAGACTGAAAAAAGCACGTCAAGTTCGTTCAAATGTTTTGCTCGCTATTTTCTTTGACTGCAATGGCGTGTTGCATAATGAATTCTTGCCTCATGCGGTCAATAAGGAATACTACCTTGAAGTTATGTGCCATTCACGTGAAGCAATTCGTTAGAAATGCACAGAATTGTGGAAAAAACAATCGGGTCTTTCGCGTGAGTTTTTGGCCAGAAACAAACCCGTTATTATCCCTCAACCACCGTATTCATCGGACTTGGTCCCGCTGACTTTTTCCTCTTCCCAGAACTGAAGATACCGATAAAAGGAAAGTGTTTTGCTACAATTGAGGAGGTAAGAGCAAAGCCGAAACAGGAGCTGTTGGCGATAACAAAAAGCGCGTTTCAGAAGTGTTTCGAGGATTGGAAAAAACGCTGGCATAATTGTATTACATCTGAGGGGGATTACTTTGAAGGGGACAAGATAGTTGTTATTGATGAATAAATGAATACTTGTTGAAAAAACTGAAAATAACGGTTATTTATAGACTAAACACAAGACATTACAATATCTATAAATCGAAAAAAAAAAAAAATTAAAAAAATAAACTGCAACCAAATTTCGCCTGCATTGGAGAACTACGTGTGGTTGTACTAAAGGTCTGCATGATTTACTTTCTGAGTAAATAAACAAAAAAATTCTAAACTTTGATCAAACTGTTGCTTTTAAATTTTGTCGCATCTTGATAAATTTAGCTCTCGTTCACTTAAATTTTTTCTGCGGTCCATGGTGCTTTAATTTATCGAGAGTCGACTAAATTACACTTTGCTGAGTACATGAAACAGAGCTGTCATTAAGCTTAAGCTGAAGGTCCATACCACGTGTTATACGCGTTAACGCGTTCTAAGCGTCTGCCCAAAAAGTAGAATCAGTGAGATAAGTTACACATCACAAAGTAAAGAACGCATACAGGCATACGACGCAAAAAGTAGGCTTACTTTCTACTTCTGCACGCGTCGTAAGCGTTATAGAGAGTGTCAATAACAACAAAAAACTTATTGCATGAAAAACGTTGCAAAGAAAGTTTACAACGCGTAAAAAGCGCAGCGTGATATAGACCGTCAGCTTTAAGTAAAAAATAATTTTCAAGATAATGTTACCGGAAGCTTTAAACATTTTACGACAGCTATTTCAAAGGGTGTCCAAAATTGAGGTAATACAATGAACAACCGACGCGTCGGTTGCTACGATTTGTTTTTTTTTAAGTTTTTTGAAGTGTCAAAAATCAGAGAAAAAAATTCACACAATTGAGTTTTATTCTCTATATTACCTTCTAATATTGATGCCAATCAAAAAATTATAAACTGCTTGTTTGTTATGTTTAATATGTATCATTGTTGCAGATAATGAAAGCTTCTTGAAGTTTTGTATGTGTAGATCATTTTGGTTGATAAAAGGAATTTGAGCAAAGTTTTTGGTAGATTTTTTTTTAATTGTGGCAGCCCTGTTTGCCATATAACTTATCTCTTTGCCACGCACTTACTCTCTTGCTCTCTCTCTCTCTCTGTTGGTTTTTCTCTTCTTCTTAGCCATGTAAAATATGCACACATTTTTGTTTGTTTAATTAACGGCATAGAATTAAAAGATCAGAAAGTTGCCAGACAAAATGTTCTTTATCTGAAGAAGAAAAGAGGTAAAGAATTTCCGTCTGCCTTTCTATCTTGTGAGAAGTTTTCGTATGATAATAATCAAAAGTGTATTAACGTACAGAAGCTTTTTAAACCATAAGCGCTTAACGTGAATAGTATTGTTTACATATTGGAAAGTGAATTCAGTGGTTTATTCACACTTATATACATATTTAATATTAATGTGAAAACAAACTAACAAAAATAATTTTTAATTGTAAAAAAAGTTTGTAAATATTTGTGACAAAAAGAGCTCTGTCACACGCCTGGTTTTGCTGTTCTGTTGTACTCGTAATTTGGTCTAGCACTGGCACCTTGTGGTATATTAACAACTGATCAGAAGATGTAAATTAAACTTTGCGAAGTGCTGCCTTACATACTTCAAGTATTATGTTTACGCTCGGTTTTTTTTATCTTTTTTTATGGCTTGCCAATGTGTCTGTCGTTCTCGAACAGGTGTTTCTGCAGCTAGTTTTGTTATTGTATGTATATTTCTTTGTGTGCATAGATTTGAATTTTTCCGTTTATTCAACTTTTCTCAGTCACATTAAATTTTCGACAACGATTATTATTTCAGCAATAAAAAATTTTGCTCAACGTATAATTGAAAGCACATTCAGCCAATAAGTCATCGTTCTAGTTTCAAGAAGTATAAAATACATTTTGGCAGAGGTAGAAAATCCATTATTCAAATTCTTCTTTACGAAACGTTAGATTTCCTTAAAGTATGTACTGACAATAATTCGGAGTCGTTTTCGTGATGTAAGTCTTCACATTTTAGAATAAGATGCCAAAGAATCGTTACTAAGTACATGAATTTTAAAATGAATACAAGAAACAAGAAGTTTTTAGTTCAGTTCCATTCTTTCCCCTACTCTATCTCATCTTTCTTAATTAAACTTCAAACCCTATCTACTCTTTTGCAGATGACAGCAGCATTCGCCATTCGTACTCATTTAGTTATAGCCAAGAGGTAGAATATAGAATATGATTGACTCAGTGAACTAGGATTTTATTGTAATCTCCGAATGGCGTGGTAAGAACGGGTTTGATTTGAAAGCTTGTAAGACCCAGTGTTGTATTTTAACACACAAACTGATGACTGTGAATGTTGCTTCATATATACGCATGTTATTATTACGGTTTTGCTAGTGCAGCTCCTTTGTATATTTTCTCTAGTCTGTAACGACTTATAGTCTACTCGTATAGAATTAAATAAGGAAATAATATTTCTTATAACAGTAGCAATTATGGTTGTTCTCTGGATAATCATTCGCTGTAAAATTACAATAACTTTACTTATGTGTTTGCTTTATATTTGGTGGTAATTAATTATCCAATGATAAGACCTTTCTAAATTTTGTATTTTGACGGATATTATTAGAGCATTTTTCTTTTTAAATTCTCAGCAATTAATTTGCATTGTTGGGATATAAAGTTGAATGTTTGAGAATATCTTTCAAAAATTTCCAAAGTCTACTGATGATTAGGGTAGTTCCTATGAAATGTCGACATATAGATAGCTGGGAAACATAGAAAACAAGCTATTTATAATTTTTTACTAGTATAAATTTTCTATTGGAAAATATTCTATTACAAAACATTTCGCTAATAACGATCTTCTATATGAAAGTTAAGAAAAAGAAAAATTTTTCTGCTGAATATTTTTACTATATGAACAAATTTCTCCTACAGGAACAATTTGCTAATGAATATGAATATTTCTTGTAGGATATATTTCCTATAGATATTAAAGGAAATAATTTTCTATTGAAAACTATTCTATTAGATATATTTTTTATGGAAAACTTTTCTTCAGCAAAAGGGTTTTCTAACTAAAGTTCTATACTTACAGATAATTTTCTGTTTGAAGAAATTTGCTAACTATCACTTCACAAATTTTTCGGTATATAAATTGAAATATTATGTGATTTATTCATATTGCTAAGAATTTTTGTCACATCTAACCCAGTGTGCTGTTGATCTGCTTATTGCAAATGTACAACACATTCATACAAACAAGATAGAACTAAAAACATAATACACAAACAAGCAAACGTACAAGATTTAAAGTACGTAAAATTCCAAATAAATCAACTAATTACAAATGATCTTGTTGTTTTTCTTGTATTCTTGGTATGCGTTTTATTATTGTTTGTTGTTGTGACTTGCTTATTGTTCGCAAGCATGTGTGTGAGTGTGTATGTGCGTAAGAAATACATTTGTACATTTGAGTGTAGAATTATGAATAACTAGAATGATCATGATGATTGTAGAAGGTGATAATGAAGTATAAATATCAGTCAGGTCGGTGGCAACGAGTCAGTTTATTTTTAAGCTTTATGCAAGAAAGTCATAACTCAACTACTGTATAACGAACAACAGTGAGTGACATTATTTCATTTACAATTGAAGAATCCGTAAAAGCGTTTTTAGAGACAAAAAAACGTAACAATATGAACAAATTGCTGCTTTTTCGGGCGCTAAAAGCACAATCAATTTGAGTTAACCAATTCTGGCTTCAATAAACCAGAATTTTGGTTATTATTAAGTCGGGATTAATTAACTATAACGATTTGGAAGAAAAGAAATAACGGAGTTAGTATTTCGTATTTCTTTCCATAAATCAACAGGTATTTATTATATGCTTCACCTGGCTTACAGGGTTGGTTATAATTCCAAAAAAAAGGTTGCCTTCGGAAACGATTTAGAAAAATTACCATTGGAAACTTTCCAACGGGTTCGACTTCCTGATGCGAACAACTTTAGTGTGGTGAATATAGGTGTAGGTAATTCAGATAAATAAGTGGTAAATATAAGGGAATTATTAAGTAAGTATTAAGCAAATTAGTATAAATGGTAAGTATATGGTACGTAAAATTCATTAGGCAAATTCAAAAATTATAATTATTAAAAGAAAATATATACTAATATATTAATAAATAAACATAGAATAAGTTTGTCCAAACTAATTTGGACAAATATATTACGAAGAGTGGAAGTCTTTTTTTCGATAAACATCATAAAAAAAAACAAAAATTATAGAATATAAAAATCCTTTTCAGAAATGTCTACCACATGTGGCGTCAATTATTTAACAAGTCTCAAAATTTTAAGAATTAAAAGAAGTTTGAAAAAAAGATAGACAATAAACTCATGATATGGCTTTTTGTGACATATTTATTGCCTTTATGTTAAATATGTTTTAAACTTTTCTTTGCTTGTTGTCCCAACAATTAAATTAATTTAAAAGGCTGTTTCTGCATTTAAACCTAAAAAAAATCCAAAAACTTATTCTTCTTATTTGTTTCAGCAAAATTGTGCAGTTTCGTTTTCTTTGCAAAAAACTGGAAAAAGAAAATTTCGCTTTTTCTGCTTTTTATTGTTTGCAAACTTTTTTCTTCTGCAAAACTTGAACAACAAAATGATAAATGAAGACATTTCTTTGATAAAGTTTCTTTCTATTGATTTCATATGAATATTTCTGATAATAAAATAATACTGTTTAAATAGACTTTGTTAAAAGGATGAAAGTATTTTTGCTTGAGGTATTGCCTGGGGTAAGTTTTACACATCTTTATCTGTTATATGATTTGTTTCGTTTTATTGTTTTTTGATTTCCATATGAGTTTTCTTGTTTTCGAATAAATTAATTATAAATGAGATCTTTTTGAACTGTTATTACAATAGAGAATCGCACGCATGGGTGACCATATGAAACACTTTTTCGCAACATACACAAGTACATACACAAAATACATACAAGCACACATATGTATACATCCTATAAAATATGGGGCATGACATGTTCTTAATGTATTTTGGGGGTGATAATGTATATTCAAATTAATTCTTGTTTATGTAAAGGGTTCTGAAATAGAGCGGTTAGATGCTGGCAGCCTGTAGCCGAATTGTTATTTTCTTGGCGTCTGTCTAATCTGTTCTTTATTGTTTAGTTAATGATGTCAAAACATCATGAAAAGTTATACGAATAAACAGCGTGCTTAAACTATAAAAATTTGTAATCAAAATGAGTGCTGCTTGAGCAAACTCTGAGTGCGTTGCTTCCATTTTACGGCAGACGCGATGACTTTTCAAAATCGACTCTTCACTGTTGGGTGACCATCTGAACAGTAAAGAAATGTTATGTAGGTGGATCAAAAACATTCGGCCTTTTACCGGCAGCTGTGTAATTTTTTGTGAGCAACTGCCTTAATGACCCTATCTTTATTTTATTATCTTGCACCACTAATCAGAAAACGAACTCTACATATGCAGATCATTAAGTAGGAGGAAAGAGTTAGGTTTGACTTGTAGCTATCAATAACAACTCGGAAAGACCACAACAAACGTTATCATATCATTTGAACTGTTGGAATTAAATTAGTTAAAACTGATCATTAATCGGTTTTAACTAATTTAATTTGCATATTTTGTATATATCTTCGACGCTGCTCAGACTAACAAACATTAGTCCCCCACCTCCCACTATGCTAGTTAATGAATTACATAGTAAGAACATAATAATGAACATATAAAGAACACCCTGAATACCATATGTCTTGCGGGGCTCACACTAGCTGCAACTTTTCATCATACATTATTAGCCACATGATTGAAGACCTTGCTGAAAACCTAGTGTTTATGAATTCCTCTTGTATAGCTAACGTACACACGGTTGTCAGATCTTACAATATTGCCAGTAAAATTGTCTGAAAATCTATTACAATCGTGTGAACTGCCCATTTTTAACTTACAACGTTGTCAGAATAACCATTGTCAATCAATTGTAAGGCGACAATGTTGAGAGCACTCTTCGTCGGCATTGCCAGATAATTGGCTGGTATTGTAAGCTCAGCTTTAATCAAGGTGCATAAACGGTGGCAGCACTAGAGAAAAATTACAACAATACAACAAAAGTAGGCATGTGGTAAGCTATGTTTATCAAAAATATTTGTAACTTTTTTCACAATTATTCATAATCATAAATTATTTTTTTTTAATTATTCTTGTGTTCACAAAATAATTCTTATATGTTTAATTCAGAATAAAACACTAAATTTAGTTTTAAAAATGTAAACAATACACTTGACGTAAATAGCTTACTATATTGCCAGTAGCAAAAAACTGTCACATACCGTAGCGCTGCCACCTTGTAGATATTAATGCACCTTGGTTTTAATTGTCAGATTTATAAAATTAATTCACCTGATATTGGCATTATTGTCAGAAAAAAGTTTGATGGGCAACACTGCCAAACAGATCGTTGATGATATACATAAATGGCAATGCCTTACAAGATGTCTGGCAATTTTTGTCATCTAACAATCTGACAACCGTGTGAACTGACAATTTTTGTTGTCAGATGAATTATTTGTCAGACCATAGTCTGACGAAGAAATTGTAAGATTTTCTTACGATTGTGTGAACACATAACAAACGACCGCAAATGCTGCTTCATCTGTACACATGGATGGTATAAATATTGAGGAATTGGATGCTCTTGATGTTCTTGGACTGAGCACATTTTTCATATCTCTAAAGAAGCATTCAAGTGCCTCGGTTTTTTTGAAACGGTGTAAGATGTACTTCACTTTATCCGACCTCCTGACTATTTATACCACCTACATCCGACCAAAAATGCAATACAACTCTCATATTTGGGCCGGTGCCTAAAAGTCTATTTTGAGGTTACTCGACCGTGTGTAGGAGAGGGCGAAGAAGATCATCAGTGACAGTAGGGTATCCAACTCTATTGACTCACTGGAGCATCGACACAGTATGGGGTGCGTTACCCTGTTCTATCGTTACTACAATGGATCTTGTTCCCGAAACGCGCACATTTTTACGTAGCACGCGCTCATCGTCCAGAGCTCATCCATTTGTGGTTGATTGCCCGGGGAATCGTATTACGCATTACAGAGAGAATTTGTTTTTTAGCCGTACGCTTCTTCTGTGGAACAAGTTGCTTGCAGACGTGTTTCCTGTCTGTTACAACGGTGGAAAGTTCAAGTCAAATGTTCACAACCTCTACTCCCTCTTTCCCCTCCTCATAACCTATTTTCCTAGTTCTGGTGCAATGCACTGCATATGTAGCGGTTATCCCCTATATATATTATATTGGACCAGTACTCCAATATTAAAAAAAAAAATGCAAATCTTTATGCATAATGTTCAAAAGAGACAAGTGTGAGAGGTGCAGTTGTTGGACACGACGATGAGTTATGCTGGACGGCTCTTCAGCCATACTATGGCAAACAGCAGCAATATTTTCTGTAGAACGAGCTGTACGAACATGCACTGGTGTTTTCACATCTCATACAGACCCAGTTTACTCAAATTTTTGCACGATTTTCAACTAAATTTTAGCCTGCATTTCATAACTGAAATAGTGTAATTGTTTTTGTTACCTTAACAATAAATGTGAAAAGTCAATGACATTTCTGTAGAAATTGTGGCGAAGTAAACACGTGGCAAATCATAAACTAAATAACAGACTTGCCTTACTCCTAAGCAGCTGCATACAACTGCTCATTTGTAGCGTGATATTTTAATTAAACATAGAACGAAAGAAGAAATGGATAAAAAAGTTTTTAAGAATTTTACAGAAAGTTGAAATGCTTAAATATCCTTAACTTGCTTGCTATTACTTCAGGCGTAAATTTTCTTAATACTTTAAATCATTTGTAAACAACGCAATTCAAATGTATTATGTGGATTTAAAAAGCGTAATAAAACCGATTGTCATGGCTAGCTTAGAAAGCGTACAATGTTGGAGCAAATTCTACAGGAAATAGTTTTAATACATAAATACATAGACCAGGGATTTTCTACAGGGTGCCCCACAACTCAACTTCAAGCCGAAACAGGGTAACAAGATTGATTGTAACCCTAGTGAGAAAAATCACAAGCAACATGAAACTGTTTCTTCAAACTAGAAGTTTTTTTTTTTTTTGATAGTGAGAATAAACTCACACGTGAAGTGAGTTTGAGGAGAATCAAAATGATTTACATTTTGCTGCATCGCAGCTGAAGTTTGAAGACTGTTAAAAATTAACTTTAATTTTCTGAATTCCAAACAACCGTTCAGAAGCTAAAAAAGTTTTTTCAAAAACAAAATATATTTTGGCAAATAGTACAGTT
Source organism: Thecocarcelia acutangulata (assembly GCA_914767995.1). NCBI lineage: Eukaryota > Metazoa > Arthropoda > Insecta > Diptera > Tachinidae > Thecocarcelia > Thecocarcelia acutangulata. The sequence continues at coordinate 26,968,030 of OU612094.1, read as the reverse complement.
TGAACGACCAAAAAATCACATGTTCTGTCAAAAAAATTTTAAAAAGAAGTGTGATGGAAAAATTTTATGTGAGTGGCATTAAAGGCCAAACAAACTACGCAAACCGTTTGGCAAACACACGTTTCGTATTTGCTCATAAACGATACAGAATGTGAAATTAATTTACATCAGCACCTGTCTTGTCAGACCTATCTGATGATGGAAAAATTATTCACGATCTCCCAATGCCGTCGTGGTGCTTTCTAGGCTCATACAGGTTTGCCATGAGTTTTTAGTCCCTTGCTTAAGTGTTCAGGCCTTCTAACCGCAATACAATTTCCCAAATGTCAATGGCAGACAAGGCTTATGAGTTGTTATATCAAAGTCCATTAAGATCATAAGCCCTTAATCCACCATCACCCCTGGTTCCTTACAGTACATAGTATTTGTTGCAAGAGTACAACACCCCGGGAATTATTAGCCTGCGTAATCTGGCACGCACCAAAAGGGTTTCTTCTTGCGATTTTAGGTTTATACCACAGCCAGAACATTTCAGTCAAGGTAGTTACCTGAACCGTGACCAACAATCAGATAGTTTGCAAAGCAGAACCTCTCAGAGGCTTTCCTGATCCCCAGTTTGCACAATTTTAGCCCTTGGTAAGGGTTTCCGAAGTCCTACACAACATAAGTCATGCGACTTCCTAGTGTTTTTTATTGCTACAACAAATGAGGGCCTGTATGCTTTAGTTTGGTTTGGTGTACGTCAAGGCAAAATTTGCTCCCCATGGTGGCATGTATCATACGAACATAATAGTGTTTTAATTTGTTAAATTTTTGTTGAACCTTTATAATTTTTTTAAATTAAAAATTGTTTGGTGTGTACATATGTACAACAGGCTTTTAGTTCAAGTTTTTCCTTTCTTAATTTTTTTTCTTAAGAAGGATTTTTTACAATACAAATTTGCTGTGATCAATAATTTTGATTGAAGAAGACAAGAAAAATAATAATCAAATCTTTAGCTGGGGGACAACTAGCTGTTTCGTAGTCGCTACACTACTCATCAGCACCCACTGGGATTTGAACTCGGGACATGACGTATCATGATCTACTGCTTTAACCACTAAGCCACCGAGCATTTAATTATTTTCTATCTATATTCATCTCATATTGAATCACATATGCATTTTGTTAATTGCCCACATTGTTTGTACAGCGTTTGCTGTCTCAGAACTAGCGGTATTTATTTTATTTATTAACATACATATTTTTTGTATTTTAATATTCTCCGGACCCAGAGATGTAAATATTAATTTGTTAAATTTTTGTTGAACCTTTATAATTTTTTTAAATTAAAAATTGTTTGGTTTGTACATATGTACAACAGGCTTTTAGTTCAAGTTTTTCCTTTCTTAATTTTTTTTCTTAAGAAGGATTTTTTACAATACAAATTTGCTGTTGTCCCCCAGCTAAAGATTTGATTATTATTTTTCTTGTCTTCTTCAATCAAAATTATTGATCACAGCAAATTTGTATTGTAAAAAATCCTTCTTAAGAAAAAAAATTAAGAAAGGAAAAACTTGAACTAAAAGCCTGTTGTACATATGTATGTACAAACCAAACAATTTTTAATTTAAAATAATAGTGTTTTATTTGATACAGCAAATGAGAACCTTCTTACCCTCTATGCTCTAGAAAGTAGAATGTCATTGTTTGGTGTCCGTCTAGGCAAAACTTGCTCTCCTTGGCATATACAATACAAACATAATTCGTACAAACACAAATTAATTACCGTTTCTTGTTTTAAATGACAATTGTGCTGCGGCGATTTGCTCGAAGTTTACAAGGTATAAATTGGTTAGAAATTCTGTTGCTATAATCTTTGTTTTTATTTTCTACAAAGAAGTTAAACTTTCAAACTAAAAATTCTAACAAAAAAACTTTTTCTCGATTGATTTTGTGTGCTTCTACTTCTTTCTGCAAAATTTTCATTGAAATGACAAAACTTAGCGCCGGACAACACAAACATTCAAGATGTTTGCGCGAGAATAAAAAATGTTTGCTTTTCCTGCAAACAAGCTCTAAATATTTGCGCAAATAAGCTAACGTCCCCATAAACAACGCAAAATGATTGTACGAACCTAAAGTTTTGGCATGTTTGCCAAGTGGAGGAGCTATGAAACTGGAGACCGGCTATGAAACTGGAGGAGCTATGAAACTGGAGACCGGGGCACAAAGCGCACTTTGCGCACGCGACTGTTATCGCAACAAGAAATATGCGCCCGAAGCTAAACACAAATTTTTTTATTATCTCTTTAATATTCGTGATAGGAAGCATTCTTCAACGAATCAAACCATTAAGCAATGTTATCAAAACAATGATCAGGGTATCCTAAAACATCGTGGAAACCGGAAAAAGTAGAGCGTGTTCGAACATATGTTCTACTTGTAAGCGGCATGCGGTTTTAAATATGCCTTTTACAAGAAAGTGGTACAACATGCCATACGTCAAATGACTCGTTAAATGTAGATTGTCAAATTTTTGGCCAGAAAATCATGTCAAAAAGAGGTAATATTAACTGGTCGTAGCCCCGATCTCCAGTGGACTTTTTCTTTAGTAGCTAATAAAGTAAATAATAATAAATTCTAAATAGTTTTTTTTTTTTGTACATGAATCATTTATATAAATATCTTCCATAAATTGTTGAAAGTTTTACGGAAGGAAAAAATTTCTTCTAAAAACTATTCTATTATTAAATAAATTAACATTTGTTAAAAATTTTCTTAAATTTCAATTTTCTTTTTTTCAGGCAATAAAAATGTTATTTCTTTTACTTTATATTAATAAAAATAAAAAAATAAAAACGTACATGAGTGCATAATAGCATGTTAAAAGACTTCCTTGCAGAAGTGTGACAAATCATTTGAAAGCATGTGGAAGCGTGTTAGAATTTTTTTCATTTGGTCTTCTCTAGTGATACGAAATGGCTCAAATATTAAAATTTGAAGATATAAATTTATTTATTTTTCTTTTTGTTTGTTTAATTTTGAAAAGAATATTTCAAACACAAATAAATAAGATTGTTGTGTGGTTGAGTGAATATAAAATCTTAAATCAAAGCAAAAAAAAAAAAAAAATATATAAGTATATTTTTATAATATTACGGTGAGGACTTTTGCTATGAAAACTTTTCACAATATGATTTAAAATAAAAAAAAAGACAAGGAAAAGTGTAGTACATATATTCGGCTGGGCCGAATCTCAAATACCCTTTACAATAGTCACGTAAATATTTAGTAAATGTTGCAAATTTTAACTAAATATGCTCCGATATATATGGACCGATATCGGGGAATATATTTTTTTTTGCCTTGTAGTCGCCATGCCGAAAAGGTAATATTTCATGGAAAAAGCGGTTTAGAATATATCTCGGGTATATATGCACCGATATTGATAATGTTCATTTTCTGTATTTTAGCAACATCTTTTTATTACCAGAGCTTCTTTTAAGCAAAAAAAAAAAAAAATATATGTTTCATAGACAAACCGGTCTAGGCTATATCTCGGGTATATATGGGCCGATATTGGAAATTTTCATGTTGTGTATTTTAGTATTCTTCTTTTATATCCAGAAGTGCTTTTAAGCAAAAAAATTGTTTCACGAAAAAATCTGTTTTTTTTATGTATCGGGTATATCGGTCCAATATCGGAAATTTTCATTTTTTGTATTTTAGTAAACTTCTTTTATAATTAGAACTGCTTTTAAGTAAAAAAAAAAATGTTTCATGGACAAATCGGTTTAGGCTATATCACGGATATATGGACCGATATCGGAAATTTTCAGTTTCTGTATTTTATTACTAGAACCGCTTTTAAACAAAAAAAAAAAAAAAAAAAAAAAATATATATAATAATAATAAAATAAATATAAAAAAATTTTTTAATGAAAAATGGGCTTAGGCTATATCTCGGGTATATCTGGACCGATATCGGAAATTTTAAGTTTCTGTATTGTACTAACCTCTTTTTATAACCAGAACTGCTTTTAAGCAAAAAGAATTGTTTTATGGAAAAATCGGCTTAGGCTATATCTCGGTTATATATGGACCGATATCGGAAATTTTCATTTCATGTGTTTTAGTAATCTCTTTTTATAACCAGAACTGATTTAGAGCAAAAAAATTTTTTTCATGAAAAAATCGGTTTAGGCCTATATCTCGGGCGTATATGGACCGATATCGGAAATTTTGATTTTCGGTATTTTAGTAAGCTCCTTTTATTTTCAAAACTAATTTATAGCAAAAAAACGTTATTTAAGTTCGCTTGCGCGACATTTGGACAACTCGGTCTAGGCTATATACAGATATATGTATGAGGACCGATATCGGAGAAAATTTTTTTTTGGCTTTGGTAGTTGCCATGGTAAATAATATAATTAAGTTTGAAGCAAATAAAAATTTTTTTTCTTACAAAATATGCCATTTCGGAATTTTGGATATATCTCAGCTATCCTGAACCGATTTGACTGAATTTGAATAACAAAACCATAAACCGATGGAGTAAAAGAATGATTAAAGAAGAAAGATTCTAAGTATAATGGGTTTCTCAGTATTTCAACAGCCGACAGACGGACATCGCTTAATCGACTTTTCTATCAAGTCTGAATCAGAATATATATACTTTATAGGGTCGCAAATGGAAATTGTGGAAATTACAAACGGAATCACAAACTTATATATATCCTTACCATTTTGTGAAGGGTATAAAAATTTCAATGAAATATTATGCTTATCTCACTAAAATATGAATTGTCTCTGCATCTCATGGCAATTTTGTTCATACATACTCGGAATATTGTTCCAAGTGCAGGATTTGATTTTGTTGTTTACGGCAAAATAATCATTCTTATTATGCTGCTGCTAGATTTATAATAAAAGTCCTGTTAGCTGAAAATCCATCCCATTTATTTTGTTTTCTATTTCACACACTTAATGCGTAAATATTTTCTTTATTGAAACAAAAAAGTTTATTTTTCACATCAGTCGTGACCCAAATTTTTATTTATAATTCTTTTTTTTATATTGAGGTGGCATGTGCTGGTGGAGCATGATTAATTAAAAAAAAAAAACAAAAAAAAAAAACATTGTTGTCTTTATAAAAAAAAATATTTTAACACATCACTGACGATGCTTAAGTGGTTGGTTGTGGCACCAGTTTTGGAGAACATTATTTCTGAAAAATATTTAAGCCAGTTTAATTTTGTTTTTAGATATAAACATATTTGCTAATAATTCAGACGGGATGTATTTAGAACAGAAATTTAAAATTTTTTCATAAATCAAAACAGAACATCCCCATCTGATAATAATAACACTGCACAACAGCCAAAATATTCTTTAATTAAATACTTTAATTAAATACTTAAATATGTTTTGAATTTTTTTCTATCATTAGATTTACCCCAAACTTGAGTCGACTACTTTAATGTATTTCACCGAGAACGGCTTTACTGATTTTAGCTCCAAAAGATGCATTATAAAATTTTTTTTACCTTTTACTGTTTCATAGTTATTCATAAATTTATAACGAAACAATATTTGTTCATACAAAAATTTGTTGTTTTTTTTCAAAAACACAATAATATAAATTAAAAAAACTGATATTTTATATATATTAAATTTGTCTTAAAACTATATATCTGTGGCAACCCGCCAATTCGATCTTATGTTGTTTGGATATGACCTACGTCTTTGTTAGGACCTTTCTAAAACCTATCGTTACGACACCCGGTTGCAATGCAACTCCACACCGAGTTCAATTGAACCCTCCCCGCGAATTGGGTCTAAGCCAGAGATCTGCACCGGTGCACCGCAACCCAATCATTTTCACATTCGAGTATTTTAAACACTCTTCAAAATTGATGCGGTGGTTTTTATACCTGTCGTTCGTTTGTGAAATCTTGATATATCAAAAATATGTCCTATCACTTTCGTATCTTGTGTATTTTTTTAAGAGTAAATGAAATAACCACAAAAAAGAATGTTGTTGTTCTTGGCACTTAGTAAGAGAAACATTTTGAATATTTTCTATTTTCATTTCTAATCGTTTTCTTAATAATACATACATGGCGTCGTCACAAAACAACACTCTCGTCAAATTTTTTATTTTATTTTATTGTGTATATGCGTCGCCTTTTATTTAACATTAACTAAAATCGAGGCTGCCAGATTTGATAAATTACAACCATGTTGACGTTTTTGAAAGTAGCATACTTTTTTTACATTAAAACAAAAAAATTGAGTTGAATTTGATTTGGTGCCACCAAAATTTGTAAAGTGTACCAAAAATTAAAAAAAAGCCGACTAAAGAATTTTCCGCACAAATAATTTTAAAAAGCACCAAAAACGGTGCGAAACGCATCGAGTTGACACTACTGTTGACCATCCCGCATGGAAGGGAGATGTAAGACATTCGGTTTTTGTTGTTCAGTGTAATTATTTTGTTTTAAGGGTTAACAATAAAGCAAAAATAAAAAAACTCTTTAATGTTACCTTAGTGCTTTCAGTTTCAAGCCAAATTCAAAAACGAAATTTGTTCAGCTGGTGGGTGGCTCTGGCTTTTTGCATTTCACATTTATTTTCGACTTCATAAATTTTTCATATGTCTGCTGTATTTTTTAAGGAAGAGACACAGGTTTTTGTTTCATTCTATTTTTCTCACTTTTATTTATCACTTAAGTGTGACACTCTTTTAATCGCATGCAATATTTTTAATGTTGTTGGTGTGTGAGCATAACACAGTTTGACTTCAATCCACCATCATTGTGTGTTCTTGTTCATTGTGTGTTTTAATGATGTTTGTTGGGGTTGTTTTACAAAAAAAATTTTATATGTTTGATGAATGAAAAATACAGATTTCTATATATGTATATTTGTAAATTCAGCTTTCTAATTAAAAGCAATTGGACTAAAAAGTTGTAATACAATTTTGAATGGAAATATTCCGCTAACAACAAATAAATTAACTAGTCCTTGAGAAAACCACTCTACTCATCAACAGATTTGCAAACGTTTGAAAATTTGTTCCATCATTTAATTTTTATTATAATTATCTCTACAAAGACAATAATAACTAAAAGTAAAATATGATAAACTCTTTTTTTATAGAGCTAAGTTTTCGATAAACCATTTTAAAAGAAAAATTTGTTAGTTTTCTGATTTATGGAAACATTTTTTTTGTGTTAAAACTATCTAACAAAAATAATATTTTTTTTCTAGAAGAGATTTTCTACAAAACGCTTTCGAAACAAATGTTTATTGCAAAATTAAAAAAAAAAAAATTTTTTTTAAGAAAAATATTTAGTTACAAATATTCCTAGAGATATAATGTTTTACAAAAACAATCCTACATTCTACAATCCTACAAAAAAAAATTAAAAAAAAAAAAATTAACCAATATTAGAGAAAAAAATTTTATAAAAATTTTTGGCCAATATATTTTTGTAGGAAAAGTCTTATTATCTTGATTCTAATTATTTGACTTTTTTTTATAAATTAAATTGAAATGTTTTTTAAGCTTGGGGTCAGTTTTGTTTTTTATATAAAAATGTTTTAATTATATTCGATATTTCGTCTTCCTTCGGAAGACTTCTTCAGGAATAATTTTTTTGGTTTTGTTTACAAAATCAAAAATATTTGAAAACATATTGAAGAAGACGAAATATCGAATATATTTAAAACATTTTTATATGGAAAAGTCTTATAAAAAATATATGCATGCATGAAAAAATTTTTTAACAAAAAATTTCTATAGCAAAATTTTTGAACAAAAATAACATTTTTATATTTTAAAGTTCTTTTTACAAACAAATATTTATAATTTTCTTAAAAAAAAAAACTCAACAGTATTTATTTTCAATATTTCGATAACAATTTGTTATCATCAATATGTTATCGAAATATTGAAAATAAATACTGTTGAGTTTTTTATAAAAAAAATAAAAAACGATCTTCAGGTGCAAAAATAAGAAATATTACATTTTTTATAAAATTTAAAATTCTTTTTATAAAGTTATAGACATATTTTTGGATAAAAAATTTTTATTAAAATTTCTAAGCACAGTATTTTTTTCCTGAAAAAGTTTTGTGTAGAAATTTTTTTGTCAAAAAAGTTTTTTCACAAAACATTTTTTTTTTAATTTTATAATTTTTTATACAAAAAACATGTTTTTAAAAAATTTTTAGGAAAAAAGTTTTTGAAAAAAATTTTTATTGCCAATTAAAAGTTTTTTTAAACTTTTCTGTTGAAACATTTTTCTATAGAAATTTTTTTATCCAAAAAATTTTCTATAAAAACTGTTTTGATAAAAAATTTTTTGAAAAATCTTTGAGCACTGAAATTTTTATAGAACATTTTGGTTGAAAAGTGCATCTAACATATTTTTTTTTGTCCAAAAGTTTCTCCATAAAAATTTTTCAAAAAATTTTATAATTTTTTATACAAAAAAATATTTTTAAAAAATTTTTAGGAAAAACGTGTTATAGAAAAGTTTTTTTAAAAAAATTTTTTTAAACTTTGGTGTTCAAAAATTTATCTCTAAAAATTTTTTTATCCAAAAAATTTGCTATAAAGACTGTTTTGTTAAAAAAATTTTTTTAAAAATCTTCAGGCACAAAAATTTTTATAGAACATTTTTGTTAAAAAATGCATTTAACATATTTTTTTGTTGAAATTTTTTTTGTCCAAAAGTTTTTCCATAAAAATATTTTATAATTTTTATACAAAAATTTATTTTTAAAAAATTTTTGGGAAAAAAGTTTTATAGAAAAGTTTTTGCAAAAAAAATTTTTTTTGGCAAATAAAAGTTTTTTTTTCTTTAATTTCGTGTACAAACATTTTTCTATAAAAATTTTCTTGTTCAAAAAATTTGCTATAAAAACTGTTTTGATAAAAAATTTTTTGAGAAATCTTTAGGCACAAAAATTTTTATAGAACATTTTTGTTGAAAAATGCATTTAACAAATTTTTTTGTTGAAAATTTTTTTGTCCAAAAGTGTCTCCATAAAAATATTTTATAATTTTTTATACAAAAAAATATTTTTAAAAAATTTTTAGGAAAAAAGTTTTATAGAACAGTTTTTGTAAAAAAATTTTTATTGGCAATTAAAAGTTTTTTAAACTTTCCTGTTCAAACATTTTTCTATAGAAATTTTTTTTTATAAAAAAATTTTCTATAAAAACTGTTTTGATAAACAATTTTTAAAAAATCTTTGAGCACAAAAATTTTTATAGAACATTTTTGTTGAAAAATGCATCTAACATATATTTTTGTTAATTTTTTTTGTGCAAAAGTTTCTCCATAAAATTTTTTTTAAAAAATTTTATAATTTTTATACAAAAATTTATTTTTAAAAAATTTTTAGGAAAAAAGTTTTATAGAAAAGTTTTTGCAAACAAAAATTTTTTGGCAAATAAAAGTTTTTTTTTTTTTTTAAATTTCGTGTTCAAACATTTTTCTCTAAAAATTTTCTTGTCCAAAAAATTTTCTATAAAAACTGTTTTGATAAAAAATTTTTTGAAAAATCTTTGAGCACAAAAATTTTTATAGAACATTTTTGTTGAAAAATGCATCTAACATATATTTTTGTTGAAATTTTTTAAACCAAAAGTTTCTCCATAAAAATTTCTTTTAAATATTTTATAATTTTTTATACAAAAAATATTTTTAAAAAATTTTCAGGAAAAAAGTTTCATAGAAAAGTTTTTGTAAAAAAAATTTTATTGGCAAATAAAAGTTTTTTTAAGCTTTCGTGTTCAAACATTTTTCTATAAAAATGTTCTTATCCAAAAAATTTGCTATAAAAACTGTTTTGATAAAAGTTTTTTTTTTTTTTAAATTTTCGAGCACAAAAATTTTTATAGAACATTTTTGGTGAAAAATGCATCTAACATATATTTTGGTTGAAATTTTTTAAACCAAAAGTTTCTCCATAAAAATTTTTCAAAAAATTTTATAATTTTTTACACAAAAAAATATTTTTAAAAAATTTTTAGAAAAAAAGTTTTATAGAAAAGTTTTTTTAAAAAAATTTTTATCGGCAAATAAAAGTTTTTTTAAACTTTCGTGTTCAAAAATTTTTCTCTAAAAATTTTTTTATCCAAAAAATTTGCTTTGTTTTGATAAAAGTTTTTTTTTTTAAATTTTCGAGCACAAGCATATAGAACATTTTTGTTGAAAAATGCATCTAACATAATTTTTTGATAAAATTTTTTTTTTCATTTTTTTGTCTAAAAATTATTTTATAAAAATATTTTTGACCAAAAATTTTTCTATGAAACTATTTTTGAACAATTGAGTTTTATTCACTATATTAGCTAAAGATGTAATGATCTTCAAGCTTGAGGTCTTTTTTATAAATTTTTTTTAAAAAATTGTTTATTTAATTCAATATTGCGTCTTCCTTCGGAAGATTTCTTCAGGAAAATTTGTTTTGATTTTTTTTTATAAATTATAAATAAAAAATCAAATAATTTGTAAACAAAAATCAAAAAAATGTTTCTGAAGAAGTCTTTCGAAGGAAGACGAAATATTGAATTAAATAAACAATTAAAAAAAAAAATTTATAAAAAAGACCTCAAGCTTAAAGATCATTACATCTTAATTTAAGAAAATGGTCGAAAAATTAGAATAAAGAAGCACTATATTAGCTTTTATATTGATACAAATCAAAAAATTATGAACAGCTTGTTTTCAATGTTTCCCAGCTGTCTATATGTCGACATTTCATAGGAACTACCTTAATCATCAGTAGACTTTGGAAATCTATAAAATTTTTCTGTTGAAACATTATTTTTGCAAAAATTTGTCTATAAAAATATTTTTGTTTAAAAATTTTCTTATAAAAAGTTTTTTAATAAGATTTTATGTACAAAAATTTTGTACAAGAGTATTTGGACAAACAAAATTGTATAGAAACATTTTTGAAAAAAAAAAGTTCAGCAACAAATTTATTTTACAGGAAATTTTCGTCTACAAAATATAATTAGTTTCACAGAGAATAAAACTTTTATTATTATTTATTAATATGTATTATTATTATTAATATGTCTATTTTTTCTATATGTAGAAAATAATGGTAAAAGTAAAGACAAAATGAAACGTTTAAAATTTTACAAGAAAAACAATTTTTGTTAAAAATCATCCTTGTTATTTCTAAACTCCTAAAACGGTGTCGATGAAAATTTCTGGGCTATATTCGTGTAATGGCAAAATTCTAATTCATTCGTAAAGAAATTTTTTTTCTTTTCTGTTTGCAGGTCTCAACTTTTATTAAACGTGTGTGATATCTAATCTTTAAAATTTCTTATGCAGCATTTTTTATTTCAGACAACCACTAAAAATAACATGTTTACTAAATGTTGGGGTCATTTTCAAACAAATTTCTAACGTAGTCTGCACAAAATGCCACAAGCAAAAGTATAAAGTAATTTGTTTGATAAACAAATTTTGGTTGAAAATTAAGCGCAGGAAATGTGTGCTCGTTTGTCTGTGAGAAACGATAAGCTTATGCATATTGTTTGGCTATGAAAATAACCTGGAAAAAAAAAAATGAAAAAGGCACATATAGGCTTTTGCAATATTTAGATAATATTAAATATTCATTTTTAAAGGCCAGCTTGTGTACTTTGCTTCTTTTGATAAAAATATTTTTCAGCCCTTTTTTTAACTTCTGGAATTTTAAACTTACAAGAAATTTATTTGCATAAAGTGGCCAATTTTCTACTTGTGTTTTATATCTTCATCTATTCAAATTGTGTTTAGTATGCTAAGCACGTATCGCTCCTTTAAAGCAATGACGTCATAACTCAAAAAAAGCTTGTTTCGAGAAAAGAAAACATTTTAAATTTTTAGTTTACATACACTTCTTAGAATTAAACTTTAGAAATTTTATAGGCTTTAAACTGCTAATTTGAATAAATTTTTGACACATATAAAGAATAATACTGTTTCTTTTTTGTCTACCTCCGATCAGAAATGCGAAGATCTTTATGTTCGAACCACGAAAAGAAATGAAGATGGTAGATACATTGTGTCTCTTCCTTTTAAAAATCCTTTATCTGAATCTATTAAGCTAGGGCATTCTAGAACAAGTGCGATGTCACAATTTTTTCGGAATGAAGCCAGGCTCTCGCGTTTCACAAATCTTAAAGTTGAATACGATAAGGCTGAAGAATATGAAGAGTTGGGTCATATGTGTAAGGTAAAGTCACCTCTCCCTTCTGAAGATTCAAAGTTTTATTATCTGCCTCATCATGCAGTGCTCAAGCCCGAGAGCACTACAACTAAGGTACGAGTTGTATTCAATACTTCGGCACCTTCTTCCAATGGGCAGAGTTTAAATTCATTGCTCTATCCGGTACCTATTTTGCAGAATGATCTCACTTTATTGATTCTAAAATGGCGGTTTTTCAAATACGTTTTCAATGCTGATATACAGAAAATTTACGGCATGTCTTTAAAGGAAGTGGGCGGTTGCATAGACAGCAAGGATATAACTTGTAATTCTATACTCATATTTTTTAGATATTATTTTTTTTGCTATAAATTGATGATTTGTGATAAATTATTGATCTAAAGACCTTCAGACAGCTGTATATCTTATAACGACACTGCACTATACTTTGTTGGCATGTTTCGAACGGCTTTTGTTAAGTTAAGCTTTCTAGCACTTGTCCTTTTGGAACACAAATAGAAACCAGAATGAATTCCGAGTAAGGAACGTATTAATTTCCGAATGTACATATTTTTCTTTTAAAGTAATGTGATTGTCAGGGAATACTAATAACCCCTCCCTACGACTTTAGATTTTAACCCCTACCAGAACGCTTTAGCCAAGATGTAGGTAGATATCTCAAACATAATTAGCACTAGGATGGTCTCTAAAGTAGTACCACTTGGAGCATGCTCTGCTTTGTGAGAGCTTTTGGAAGCTCCAATACAACCTAAGTCATGTTTGTTTGAATTTATTTTATTCCTATGAAATGTCGACATATATACAGCTGGGAAGCACAAAAATAGCTGTATATAACTTTTTGATTGGTACCAATGCACTATGGGTCAAATGAATGGTTTTTGTGGCAAGAAATCACATGAAGCAGCTAGAACTTCAAAATTTAGTACAGGTGACTACGATGGGTATCTTACTCTTCGATAAAAATTTCAAGTCAATCCGCCTTAACCACGCCCATATAATTGACCGGAAAAGTAAGCTTAGCGGTGGTAGAGTTAATAGAAAACACGACCCTTGGATAATGCAATATTCTGCTAGAAATAATATTTATTTACTAATAAAATTATTAACATAAAAATATCAACATAAGAGTCTTTTCTTTTAGGGATCGGCTTACAAATTAATTTGTGCTTCCAATGATATAGCTGATGTCACAAATAGCGAGTTATCTAAACCTTCTGGAGTATTGCTGCTGAATATTTGTTTAAAAGAACTTTGTCCTGTTCATATATATAACATTAACAAATATCTATGGGCCAGTTTCACGATAGCGAAGCTGTTCGTTCGTTTGCACAATTACATTTGAAACAAAAACAACATTCAACATTTTGTTATTGTTTTAAATGTAATTGTGCGAACGAACGAACAGCTTCGCTATCGTAAAACTGGCCCTATGTATTGTATCGTTATAAGATCACATACAGTAATTTAGAAGATTAATTTTTTGTTGTATATGATGTGGACATCATTTTAATAAATAAATAAATAAACCATCAAAACCATAACTTAAAACCAATGTGACGTCATTCAGCTCATCAATTTGCATCAAAACTTCTTCTTGCTGTATGGTTAACCAAGCTTTGCAGAGGCATTTTCCTGATGATTCCGTTACCGATAGTGCATCAGGTCGGCATTGCAGTTAGCACTCTCGAATTTTTTGTGGATAAATATCACAGTTTCGTGACTTGCTCATTTTCCGAATGTTTATGTACTGTTGTTTTGTTAAATTATTTTCTATCAAAAATAGTACGTAGCTTTTTTACGTGTTTAATTTAGCACTGAAAAGAGTACGTTTTGTAACACAAATGTAGTGCTTCCGTACGGGAACTCCCCATACAAAATTCATGCAAGTAAACAAGCAAAATTACGAGTTTAAATAGATTAATAAATTTCTTTCTACACCAGCTGAGCTAGAAGAATAATCAATAAATATATAAAAAAACTTATTGATAGAGGAACCGAATGACGTGAAGAACGTTGAGGGACATTAAATGTTATGTTGTTGATAAAGAAACCAGAGCATAGATCACCATTAATTATGTTAAATACAAACGATATATTTAGCGCAGTTCTATGACTATTTAGCTTATTAAGCTTTTGGCAGCTTAATAAGATGATGAAAATGATGAAGACAAACAATCACGAACTAATTTTGCACCGATTCAATAGCGTTAGAATGCTTTTGATAAATAGGGTCCCATATTATAGAACTGTACTCCTAAACAGGCATTACAATGATAGTAATAGTCAATTTGAAGACAAATTGATAAATTGCTAAATACTTAAAAATACCAGTTTATTTTTAATACAAGATATATGAAAATTATTGAAATAATACTTAATGAACTCTATTGCCAATTAACTACTATTTCATTGCTGCTGTGCAACATCTGGCGCCTTGCCAATAAGCCATTGCCAAAAAAGTTTATATATTTATTTTGTATTTTGCCAATCTCTTTATTAAGCCTGTTACATCATCTTTTGACCACGAACAACCAACCCCTTTAATTAATAATTTCTGGTAATTGTCCCTAATTGATAAAGGTCTATTATAGCTTTTGTGTTTTTTACAATCATTAATGATGAATTAACATTTGCCATTCCATTACGGCCTCTTGTAATAAAAGATTTGTCTTGCAGTTTTGAAATTTTGCATTCAGAGTTGTGTAACTTTATCCCTTAAGGACATGTCTTTGTATGGCAGACGCCATTGAAATCGATATTGTTGTTAAAAATCTATCATTTCAATCTGTCTCATAGAAAACCAGTTTTAATAACATTATTTCAAGGGTATGATAATTATCAATAGCAGCTGGCTTGCGAGCTTCAATAACATTATTAGTGATACCTGATTTATCAGATTTTTAAAGGCAATTATGTAGTGATTTATCCTAAAAATGCGGAAAAAGGATTTTTTATACTCAAACAAAGGGAGAGTGATAAATAATTGTTTTAAATAGCAAATAAATTTATGGTTAAAAATCTTGCTGACAACTTTGTTTATGTCTGCTTGGTACTTAGAAGATTTCATGATTGATGACTCATCAAGCGTTAACTCTAAGTTTGATTCTGTGATGTTCAGTTGGTTGGCAGACAAAGACCGGTAAGTTTTCATAAGTTCTAAAATAACTTTTTTCCATCACTCATTTGTTTTTTACTTGCTTGGTTTCTTAAGAATTTCTTTATTATTAAAAATAATAAAAACAATCAAGTTTATTCACTTTATTACCTTCTATGAAATAATTATAAACAGCTTGTTTTCTTTCTCTAAAACATTTTTCTTTTTAAATTTTCAATAACGCGTTATACAAATAATCAAATAATTAGTTTGATATCGAAGCGTGTGTTTTAGTTTTTTAACTATATTTATTATGAACAATTGAGTTTTTATTCTCTATTTTAGCTTCTAACATTGATACCAATAAAAAATTATAAATAGCTTGTTTTTCATGTTTCCCAGCTATCTATATGTCGACATTTCATAGGAGCTACCCTAATCATCAGTAGACTTTGGAAATTTTTGAAAGATATTCAACTTTATATCCCAACAATCTAAATAAATTGTTGAGAATTTAATAAGAAAAATGCTCTAAAATATCCGTCAAAACATAAAAAACAATTTTTTTCATTTATACACGTCTCTAACATTTCTTAAAGACGTGTATAAATGAAAAAGCTTGTTTTTTATGTTTTGACGGATATTTTAGAGCATTTTTCTTTTTAAATTCTCAACAATTTATTTAGATTGTTGGGATATAAAGTTGAATGTTTGAGAATATCTTTCAAAAATTTCCAAAGTCTACTGATGGTTAGGGTAGCTCCTATGAAATGTCGACATATATGTAGATAGCTGGGAAACATGGAAAACAAGCTATTTATATTTTTTTTTGTATTTACTATGTTTCCAGCTTTATTTTAAGTTTTATGTATTTGCTATAAATGTTATAACATTTATCTCCATGTTATAATAATTTTAATAATAAGAATTTAAAAAGAAAAAACTTTTGTGTTTGCAAATCGTTTGTTAACGAAATAGCAACATACGAGGGCGGTTCGGAAACTTCTTAGCCTATCAATGAAAGAGAATAGTTAGTTTTTCAAAAATATTTTTATTTTTCAATATAATCTCCTGAAACTTCAATACACTTAGTCCAACGCTTTTCTAGCAATTTTATCCTTTGATTAAAATAGTTTTCCTCAAGGTCTTCAAAATAGTGGTTTACAAATGTAATTGCATCCTCATTTGAAGTAAAACGCTTGCCAGCAAGGTATTTTTTTAGATTTGGGATCAGGTAAAAATCACTGGGAGCTAAATCAGGAGAATAAGGTGGGTCAAGCAACTCGTACTTTAATTCGTTGATTTAAGCCATTGTTAAAACATTGAAAAGTTCTTTTTTTGTGTTGTAAGCCAGGACGTTTTTCTCGAATTTGTTTATTTAATTGATCCAAAAGGTTGCAGTAGTTCGCTGAATTTATTGTTTTACCCTTTTGCAGATAGTCAATAAAATATCTTTGAAGTCCCAAAAAACCATTGCCATAACCTTACCAGCCGATTGAATTGTTTTTGCCTTCTTTGGGGCACTTTCTCCAGCTTCAGTCCATTGTTTGGATTGTTCTTTCGTCTCTGGAGTATAGTGGTGGATCCATGTCTCATTAACAGTTATGAAACGACGCTTAAAATCCATTTTATTTTGTTTAAAACGATCAAAAAAAGCTTGAGAAATGTCCATTCTTATGCGTTTTTGGTCGACTGTTAACAAATGCGGCACCGCACCCATCTTGCAGAAAGCTTTTTCATCTGTAGTTCTTCATACAAAATTAAATGGACTCGATCATTTGAGATGCCCATGATATTAACTATTTCACGGACTTTTATTCGACGGTGATTTAATACCATATCAAGCACTTTGGCTACAATTTCTGTTGTTGTTGGTGTTTTTAGACGTCCACTACGTGGTTCCTCTTCAACGCTTGTACGACCACGTTTAAATTCAGCAACCCAATTTTTTACTGTTGCATATGATGGAGCACTTTCTCCTAACACATTCACCATATCAATATGAACTTCTTGTCCCGATAAACCTTTTTTATGTAAATATATAATGACACCACGCATTTCTAATTTTTCCATTGTAAAAAACGGCGCGGATGCGTCTTTTGTGTACACCTGTTTCTATATGAAGGAGTTACCAGATCGAAACAAAATTTAACATGTGTTCATAGCAGAGATGGAAGTTTACAAAACGCTTAACTTTTTTCTGTTTACATCAATCTTTTTGTGCTAGACTAAGAAGTTTCCGAACCGCCCTAGTATAAGTGTTCAATATAAAGTATTGTTATAAGACAGTTTCGAAAAATTTTTGTTAAATTTTTTTCGCCACACATTAGGGTTGCCAAATACGAGTACGTTTCTCGTTATATCTTCAGCATTTAGAAATGCATCTTACAGTGTGATATATCAATATTTTTGTCTCGAGAAGGCTTATTTTTGAAAATTTTTGAAAAATATTCTCAAATATTCAACTTTATACCCCAACAGTCTGAACAAGTTATTGAGAATTTAAAAAAAAAAATGCTTTACTTATGTTGTTGGGGTATAAAGTTGAATGTTTTAGAATATCTTTCAAAAATTTCATTTACATAACTTTAAAGAATTTTGAAATGGCTTATTACGTTACTTCCAATGATCTTGCCAATTTTTGTTGCGTTTGATACGAGCCTTGATGAATTAATGCGTCCAATACTGCATCTTAGAAAACCTTATCTCTTGCACCGCCATTCTGGGCAAAAACGCCGTCCTGAAAGCTTCAGCACGTACTTCCACTAATAGTGGCCTCACCATAGATATTTGAGAGCATTCAATGAGCCTCACCTGCCGCAGAAAATGAAAACCTCGCGCAAATAACGAGTGTTTGGCTTGTAAACTGGCATGTTAGATTGATAATAACTTTATGATGCAGACACAAATCGTCTAACATTTCGATGGCTTTATGCTTACGAGGACCTAAGCTTATCCTAAGATATCTGCGATACAACTTACTTCTACAGCTATCTGTTGCAAAACAGCAGTAGCAAATTTGTAGACCTAATATTTTTATAATTTTACTGAAGGAAGTATATTCCTTTCCTACCCCAACTACGTGTCTGCATAAAAGGCAGCTGTAAAAATGTATCAGTTGTATTTTGCTGGTGTTTGTTAAATGCTGCTGGCTTTCAGGAAATAAAAGAACAATTAATTAACAAACGCAAAAAATATTAGTTTTTAAAGTAACCGCACTATTTTAAAACTTTTTAGTTTTAAAAATAACAACACTACAATTTCAGTTAGAATTATTTAAAAAAAAAAAATACTTAAAAGAATTATTTTTTTTAAACTTTCCACAAAAAAAAAGCACATCCTTGGCGAATACATTCGTTGCCAGCACTATCTATATTTATTTTTATTAATTTTTTACTGGCAAACTTTGCAGTCAGTTTTAGCGGTTTAATATTTCAGTGCACAAACTGTGCAGACAATAATATGAAATTTTCACTATATTGAACTGAATATTTATTGATTTCTGTGGCTTGCAGTGCTGTGGGGAATTAATTACAATATCTGCTCATAAAATCGTAATTTTTAAATTGACTTTAAACACAGTGATATTATTATGACTTATTGCTTAATAAATTCCCATCATCTATCTGCCGGGTGGCTACACATTGCAATGAACTAATATACGAGCACATTTCTTTATTTGATGAGCGGTTTAAATGGCATTTTCTGTTGTTGTGGTGCAGCGCGCCATGCAGTTGGCACTGAAGTGATTTTATTTTAATTATGGTTTAAAAAATCAAAATAATTATTAATTCATTACTGCAAAGCAACTTTATTGAAATAATAAATAATAAGCTGAATATTATTTATGTGCGTATAAATTAAAAATGTTTAAGGATCTGCTTATAGATGTTTGTTTTAATAAATACTAAATTAGTGAAAAAAATTAAAGGATACAAATTTGTTGGAGTACGTTGAACAATTTTTTTATTTTTTTATTTTTTTTATTTTGGACCAGTATTCAGGGGATACCCCTACATATAGAGTGCATTGTACTGGAAGTAGGAAAATAGATTATGAGAAGGAGAAACGGAGGAGTAATGTGTGTGAACTTAACACACCGAACGACCAAAACAAACGTTACCACGTACTTAAAGTGTTGAAATTAAAATAGTTAAAAGTGATCAGTGCAGAGTGTATATATAGTTCAACGCCGCACACACCGTAGGGTAATAAAATACATAGGAGTCACATAAAACCGAAATAATAATAACAAATAGAGAAAAACCTAACGGCAGTAAAAACATAATATAATAAAAAACACGTGCACACATGATGCAAAACAAAACTCTACCTATTCCGGTATAATTTCGTTTTTTTTTTTGAAATTGATAACAATGTTGAAAAATTTGAAATATAGGGTGTTTTTTTAAGCCCGATAGAACTTAAAATTGTAAAAAATAACACAAAAAATTAAATTGTAATCAAAATTTTTTTTTATTCGAAAGATCAATACGTGACATTAACATTTGAAAATGATTTCGGGCATATGGGCACTGCGGCTGTTCTTGACGAAGCGCATTCTGGACGTCCAATTTTGGGCCACTTTTTCGAGCACTGCTGGCCGTATGTCACGAACAACACGAACAATGCTGGCCTCCAAGGCGTCAATTGTTGCTGGTTTATCAGCATAAACCAGTGACTTCACGTAGCCCCACAGGAAATAATCGAGAGGTGTCAAATCGCACGACCTTGGAGGCCAATTGACAGGTCCATTTCTCGAAATCAACTTATCGCCAAATTTTGATTTCAGTAAGTCGATGGTTGCGTTCGCCGTATGGCACGTAGCGCCATCCTGTTGAAACCACATCTCCTCCGGATCAATGTCATCCATATTTTCAAACAAAAAATCATTGATCATGGTGCGGTAACGATCTCCATTGACCGTAACGCGAGCTCCGGCCTCATTTTTGAAGAAATAAGGTCCGATGATGCCACCAGCATGAAAACCGCACCAAACAGTGCATTTTTCTGGATGTAATGGAGTCTGTAGGGTCTCTTGTGGATTGGTCTCACTCCATATGCGGCAATTTTGCTTATTAACAAACCCGTTAAGCCAAAAATGCGCCTCATCGCTGAACACAATTTTGCGATAAAACAACGGGTCTGATTTTCAAAGTAAATTTGGATAATTTCGTAGCGTTGTTCAAGCGTGAGTCTATTCATGATGATTTGTCAGAGTATACTGAAACAAATAAAAAAAAATGTTTCATCAAAATTAAATTTTTTGTGTTACTTTTTACAATTTAAAGTTCTATCTAGCTTAAAAAAACACCCTATATAAAGAAGGTTTTTAACAAAAGCAATAGATATAAAAAAATTTAATTGTCCCCCAGCTGAAGGTTTGGTTATTATTTTTCTTAATTTGTTAAATTTTTGTTGAACTTTTATAATTTTTTAAATTAAAAATTGTTTGGTTTGTACATATGTACAACAGGTTTTTAGTTCAAGTTTTTCCTTTCTTAATTTTTTTCTTAAGAAGGATTTTTTACAATACAAATTTACTGTGATCAATAATTATTGATTGAAGAAGACAAGAAACATAATAATCAAATCTTTAGCTGGGGGACAACTATTTTTTTGGGGGACAACTATTATTTTTCTTGCCCTCTTCAATCAAAAATTAATGATCACAGCAAATTTGTATTGTAAAAAAATCCTTCTAAATCCGATGTACAAAAACCAAAAATTCAATTTATAAAATTATTATTCAACAAAATTAATATTTACGTCTCTGAGTACGGAGTATTCTCCGAGAAAATACAAAAATATATATCTTGATAACGCAGCATACAGACGATGCAACATTGAAGGAAACATGTGTTTCCTTCGATGTTTCCATATTCAATACACACAATGGAACCAAAAAGAAAAATCAGTAGCAAGGCAGCTTTATACAGGTAGAGGCAGAATTACAATAAATACAATACCAACAAACATCAACATGTATTTTGTTGGTAGAATTTACGAATAATTGTCAAAATTTTGTTTGAAAAACCAAGGAAGTCTATGTGTTTCTGACAAATATACACAAAAGAAATGAAAAACAGCTTCGCTTAATACCACGACCATATTAAAGCTGCCTTGATGATGGTTGTTGATAAAACATCAGCTCTGGTTTGAATGTAAAACGCATATTTTTTATTACTTTTTTTGCAATATTGCTGTTCCATGGTTATCAATATTTTTATACTCGTTTAGCAATTTTTCATATGCTGCTTATTTCTTAAGTTTGTTTTTATAATGAATAGTTTTAATGTCCCATAGTTCAGGCATATTTTTATACAAAGGACGTGTGTGAAGTGGTAGAAAAGTACTCCCGTAAGTATAGTTTTGACATTTCTGAGGGGAATAAAATTTTACTAGCTCTAAAGCGCCCCATACACGTTTCAACTCAGTTGGCAACTGACTCGGTTCTTGTCCAAATCAAAACGTGTATGGCTTTGTCAGTTGATTAGTTTGGCAGTTGTCGAGTTGGTTGAAGAAAAATTAAAATGTTTTGATTTTTTCAAGTTGACTAGCAAGTCTTTCAGTTCGATTGTGTTGTGTGTGTCCGAGTATCTTGATCAGATCTCAAAATTTATATTTGCAGTGTTTTTGCAAAGGGAACGTTATATATTTCTAAAATTGTCTATAATTTCATTGAATTTAATAGTTGAATGAAAATTTTTCAATTCAGTTTATGAACTGTGTGAACAATAATCAATTCAGTTGAAAGACTCAATTCTCAATTGAATTGGGCCGCTTAAGGGCTAATAAAAATTTTGGCAATAAAATAGAAATATTTGAAATGTAGGAATTTGATTGAAATAAATTATAATTGAAAATTTTATAGTTAAAAGTTTAAAAATCAAATAATAATAAAGTTAAAAATGTCTATGTTGTAATTACTTTTATTCAATTTTATGTATTTTTTATATTATTTTTTTTTTTTTAATATTTTTCTGTTTTGTCTAAATTTTATGTTGCCAAATATAATATTTTTTCACACAGCTAAAACATGACATTTCTTTACCACAGACAAATTATTTTTCACCTTAGTACTTTGCTACCGTTTCGCACATGTCCAAATTTGTAAAATTTACACAATTTTGACTATTTTTAATTGCTGACATTTTTTGAATTTATTTACTTTTTATATTTTTTAAACTCTTTGGCTTTTTTCCGAAAGTAAAAATATACTAGCAGTACGATTGCTTTCAACAAACTAAAGGAGCAAAAACAGTAAACATGAATACAGACGAGGGAACATTACTTTGGTACATGCTTCCATATCAAATATCAAAGAAATTTTATATTTCCATAACCAAAAAGAAAACATGATTTTCAATAAGAAACATCGCTACCGACGAGGAAACATTAAAGGAAACGTACCCATCTTTCTATATGCTGCATAAAAATGAAATACCGCTTGTTCAAAGACAGCAAAGGCTGTACAAATAATGCGGGTAATTATCAAAATGCATATGTGATTCAATATGAGATGAATATAGACAGAGAATAATTCAATGGCTCGGTGGCTGAGTGATTAAGGCGGCCGTTCATGATGCGTCATGACCCATGTTCTAATCCTGGTGTAGTGTAGCGACTACGAAACAGCTAGTTGTCCCCCAGCTTCAATGTAAGAAAGAAGTTTAATCAAGTGTCCAAAATTTTTACGTTTTATTTTGCGTGGACCATGCTATACTCGTATGCACACAGTAAGACGATCTTTCTTTTGTGTATTGTACACACTCTCGAAAGGAAAAGAAACATTTCATTTTATAAAATTTGCTGAGTGTTTGCTATCGAGCCAAGTTTATCAAATATTACAATAAATGCATTGTCTGAACAGTGTAGTTCGTATTTATGATGGCTCGTGAAATCGTTACGATTTTGGTAATTGGAAAATTATCAAATTATTAAATAAATTACAACGGTTATCCAAAATATTTGCATTAAACATTGATTATGGTAAACTTCTTCTTCTATGTGTTATAATTCTGACAAATTTTCGTATATATCAATAAAAAAAAGATGCTTACGAAAACACAAATGAAATGTTTGATAGAATTGATATTAATCAAATTTGAGGGCGATTCTTTTAATGATACGATAATCGTAAATTCTTTCCGCAGTAATGGCTGTATGCTCCTGCAATATAATTATGATGACTTTAAGCAGGTGTATTTTTTGTGTCCCTCATAATAGGCAGTAAAAGTAACAGCTGATTTCGGTTGACAGCGAATATAATTAAATAATATTGCTGAATAATAAATTTGATGAAATATCTTTATAATTATTGTAAATGAAACATTATCTTAACATAACTAACAGGGTCTTACTAGAGGCCAAGTTTGACAAACACGAATTCTAGCTTTTGAACGAATTTGATGGCCGCCGTCAGCTGGTGTTATCAAACCCAACTTCATTGTATAATAGTTGCCTAAAAGGCTGTTTTTTTATCGGGTTTTTAATTTAAAAATATTGTATTTCTTAAAATACAAAATAGGGTTTTATAAATGAAAGGAAAATTTTAAAAATTCGGTGCGTTTTTGGTGAAATAACGCGCATTTTTCCCTCATTATGGTGCGTTTTGCAATTTCAAAGTAGACAACGCTGAGCAATATCTGGAAGTGCAATGGAACTAATTTATCAGATATTTCCAAAAAGTCTAACCTACAACTCTTGATAATTTCAGAAAACCATAAGCAATTAACCAGTTAGTTTGTAACTTGTAGAATATTATGCCGCTTTGATCTTATCTTAAAACAATTCTTTATTGAATAGTATATTTTCTTTACCAGAAATTAACACATTCATTTTGCTTCCAAATCGCTAGCATAAATTAACTGAACAAATAGAACTGAGATGTAAAATATTATTCATGATAAGGGGATTTTTTTTAACAAAAAATTTTTTTAAAAGCATTACACACAACTGAGCTACTATAAAAAAGTATTTCATGGATATTATTCATGATTACTGTTTCGTTAAAAGTAAAAAAAAAGAAATTAAAAGGGAAAAACTATATATGATACGAGTGATTATTTATTAATTGTCTTATACAAAAGGCAAAAATTTATATCATGAAAATTCCATTTTTCAAAATTAAACTCCGTACCGAAAGCGTTAAGGATTTTTTCAGGACGATTGAATGCATACGGCTAATATTTCCGTTTATGTCAAATTTAGGATTCAGCAAAAATTTGTTTTGGTTCCTACGAAGACTTTCTCCAGCCAATGTTCCGATATAATATTTCATAGTGTTTTTGAATCTATTATTTATTATAAGAATATGAGGCGACTTTGGGCCTTTTTAATACAATATGTGTTATAAATGAAGAACTCAAGTTTGACACATTCTGTCAGTACCAACCTTAATATGCACTACAATTAAGTTGATTTCTTTGTGAAGAACTGATATGATACTTAATCATATTTTGATTTATCATATTTTCATGACTTCGATTGTCATATACATATCCTCACATATATAAGTAATATATGCACAACGTCAATATTATCAAACTTAACGGATGATGAATATTTCAATTGACTTGAGAGCTGAAACAAATAAAATATCAATCATACGCTGTGAACAAAGAAAAGCAATAAACGTAGAAAAATGAATGCTCATTGTAAGCATCTATTTGGTTTATTTTATATGTTTGCATTTACTAACGCACATAGTTGATAATGCATACGTATGTATGTATGTTTTTAGTATGATTTAATTTTTTTTCACATAAAAATAAATGGATTTTTCAATATTATTTTTCTTACTATGAAAAGCAATTAAAACAAATACATACTTCAATGGTTAAAAAAACATAAATTTTTTTTTTGCAATATAATGCAAATAATTTTATGGTTTATTGACTCAACTTAAAGTGACTTTGATTATAATATTTCTTTTTTGCTTTTATACATATTATAATGGATTTTGTAGTGCATACAAACAAAGTCTTTTCATGTACTAAATATACGTTTTAATTTTATTTCTTACTATTGATCTTTTTATTTTATTTTGTGTTATACAAAACTTATTACTGAAAGCAAAATAGTTTATAAGACGCAACAAGCGGACTGTAAAGTCATTTTATTTTTAATGGTTTTCATTGCGTAGCAGAGTTCTCCGATGTTTAGTTGTTGAAAAGGCATGCTAAAGGGTTTTAAGAAAAATTGATGGAATTCACATACATAAGTATTTAATTAACTTTCATTTTATATTAGCAAATGCTCTTAGCTTTAATAACTTTTTGTGGATTCTTCAATTGCAAATGAAATAATGAAACATACTGTTTTTTTGTTACACAGTACTTAACTACCTCACAACTTTTTTTTCACTTAATACCACTGTGTATTCACGCTAGACTTGTTTACTTTTCTGACTTATGCTTGTTTTGCACAACGTTTGAAATTAAACTCTGCCTCTGCCGAACATATACATTGTAAAAAGTAATTGCTACGCACATATACACACATATACACACATTTACATATATGTGATTGCTATGCACATATACGCTCACACACATGCTTGCGGAACAATAAGAACGCATTTAAATCAATAAAATCATTCCTGCTTGATTTATTTGGAAGTTTTATGTTCTTTATAAGATCTTTCTTGATTGTTTTTGTATTATGCTTTTAGCTTTATGTGGTACGTGGAGATATGTGTAAATATTTATAACAACCAGAGCAACGACTTTGGACAGTGGTTAGCGGAGATAAAAATTCGTACCCTACAGTAAGAGTAGAAATATGGTGAAATGGAAGAAAACATCTAACATAGAAGGTATAAACGCAATTCAGTTTTTTTTAAATTTCCGAGATATATATATATATATATATATATATATATATATATATATATATATATATATATATATATATATATATATATATATATATATATATATATATATATATATATATATATATATATATATATATATATATATATATATATATATATATATATATATATATATATATATATATATATATATATATATATATATATATATATATATATATATATATATATATATATATATATATATATATATATATATATATCCAATTTCCAATGACGCTGACACACCGATCCGGATGAATTTAGGCACAAAGTACATGGAGAAGAAAAAAGTGACCTTTGAATACAAAAAATAAGATAAAATAAACTTTTTTTTAAATTTCGGAGAGATGTCAGAGGAGAGACAAAAAAGTGTGTTATTGCTGTCTCCCACTTACAAATATCTTTAGGGCTAAATCTTCTTTGCTTACGAATAAAGGCACAAAGCTTGGAGAGAAAAAATGGAAAAAATAAACATAATTTTAAGCTATTTTTTTCTTGTTTTATATCTTTCTACTTTGTTTAACTACGGCTTATTGGCATACTCCTGCTACTTCCAGAAATATCTCTAGAGACTGTAGTGACATTGAACTAAACGGTATTGATGGTCAATTTATTCCTGTGAGAGAGAAGTATTCTCTTACATCGTCTATGACCATATCATTCAATTTGCACAGAAAACATTATAGTAAAAATAAAATCAGCTTACTTGAAAAAATAAGTTTATGTGTAAAAAAACCTGGACGATAGTCTTTTGTGGTTGTTTTAAAAAATAATTATTTTCGATCAATTATTATTTTTACCAAACTTTTTTATAAACCCACGAATTTCTCAATTAATTAATTATGTAAACTTCGTTATTGAACATGGAAAAAAAATCTTTTCTGTTTTCTTTAAACAAATTTAAACGCAAATTTTCCCAAATTGAGATTTGCAAAAGGCAGAACCTAGAATTCGTGTGTAAGGGGAGAAACGGGACTTCACGTCTTCTCCTTCGAACTTTTACGGAACACAGTAATGTTATCTAATCATTTGGTATTCCAGTAAAAAATTATAAATAGCTTGTTTTCTATGTTTCCCAGCTATCTATATGTCGACATTTCATAGGAACTACCCTAATCATCAGTAGACTTTGGAAATTTTTGAAAGATATTCTCAAACATTCAACTTTATGTCCCAACAATCCAAATAAATTGCTGAGAATTTAAAAAGAAAAATGCTCTAATAATATCCGTCAAAACACAAAAAACAAGCTTTTCTATTTATAAACGTCTCTAACATTTCTTTACACCTTTCAAACAAATGAACAACCGTTGGTTGGATTGTTGGGATATAAAGTTGAAAGTTTGAGAATATCTTTTAAAGATTTCCAAAGTCTACTGATGATTAGGGTAGTTCCTATGAAATGTCGACATATAGATAGCTGGGGAATATAGAAAACAAGCTATTTATAATTTTTTACTGGTATAAATGTTAGAAGCTTAAATAGCGAATAAAAAACTTAATTGTTTGCATTTGGCATTCCTTTGACTAACGAGTGTTGACTTATTATTTACCAGGGAATCGAACATGGCCACCAAACTTTGCACATCCAACCTGGGCGTCGTATAGACGCCCACAAACAAAATCCTTAGAGCAGAAGAAATTTTTTAGAACAAAGCTTTGACATTCAGAAGGTTAAATCATTAATCACATTGAAGCCAGCAGACAAACGACTTCAATATGTCATGTCTAAAATATATGCACGTACTTGCGAACGTTTATTTTGACAACAGCAAGACGGCACGTCAGCAGGTTGTTGTCCATGATGAATTTTTGCTGCAGCTGAATTAAACTAATTACTATTTTTGTTGACTACAAAATAAAAACAGTGTAACCAGTATGTAAAAAAAAATATATGATAATAATATATTATAAAACACACCGCGAGACCCAAGTTGACTGGCTTTTAATGGCTGGCAGCCGTTAAGCCTAAAAAACAAGAGAATTTCCAAATTTATTTGAATATGTGCATACATGCTTACCTTACAAAACCAGAAATTTTAATTTTATAAAATAATTAGTAGTTTTTATTTAAAATCTTTGACGAAAAGATTCAAATGGTAAGAATATAAAAACTAGTCACATTTGGTTTAAAATTCGATATAATGAAAATTTAAAAATTTTTTAATATTGTTCTCATTATAGTTTAGAAGCTATGTCCGATTATATTTTCAACTTTGAGGGCTCGCCTAACCTAAATTAAGCATAGCCAACAAAATATTTTTTAAGTTAAGTGGTTCCTTTTACTCGTATCCTTTTAAGACATTTTTAATGAGAACTGTTTTTATACAAGGTTGATATACGAATAGATAGTACTTGTCCTGCAAAGCAATGGAATTTTGAAAAATTAAAAACTCTAAAGTGGTCACACTCGGGTACATTTTTATGTAAATGAATTTATTGTGCTGCCGTGTTCAAAATAGTAGACTGCTGCTGGTTGTAGCATTTGCTGCCATGAACTCATAAAGTCTGCTGTGTTGTATGTGTTTAATGCTTACCACACGCTCTTAAATTGACTTACAAAATGTAAAAGGATTCCCCTTCGATTTTAATATCCTATTGTGAGGATGCAGGAGAAAATTAATTATTTTTGCATTTTTGAAAAAATTTAATTTTTGCACAGTGATATTGAGTTATTTTCCCCCTTACAAAAAGCCAACTAGTTATAGCTTATTTTCCTTAATACCCTACTAATTTTTCTTTAACCAACCATGTTCACTGAAGTATTATTAAATTTGCTTTCATTTCAAAAAGCAATTTCCCTAAACAATACTTTTAAATCCCACAATATATCACTAATTTTTACATAACATACGTAACATACACTATTTACCCTGCCTCACATTTTTATTTGAAGTTACCTTGTCTATTTAGTGTCAGAAAAAAAAACCAATTCAAGTACAAGCAACAAAAGAAAGAAAACACATCTTTGCAGATGCCATTTGCTACAACATGTCTTTGTTTTATGTCTTAAATTATATATATGCACGTAAGGTTGTAATTTGAGTCAAAGTTGCAAACAAATGTTGCATTAACAAACAGCAAAAGCAAGAGGACAGAATTCACCTCGTGAAGGAAGTAAAAGACTTTCTGGCAGAATAAAGTTGAGTTTAAATTTAAGGCTGCTAATTGGTTGTGGGGTGGTACATTGTACTTGATTGCTGTTTTTAATAATAATGAAACACATTGGGCTAGAATAAACGTAATAATGTGGACTTGAAAGTAAATTATCAATTGCGAGGTAGCTCCAAAGAAACAAATAGCTGGGAGCTAGATCGGGCGATTGGAGATTAATCAGTTTTTGGGGGGATTTCCCCGAAGCAAATACATTAAAGCTCTGGCTGTGTCTGCAGTCACCCTGTCCTCTTGAAACTAAGTGTGTGAAGAGCATGATGGATAAGCCCGCAGATTTGGCAAAAGGAATTCCGTAATCGTGCATTGACATTCTTCGTCTGGGGAGAATTTTCAAAAAAAAAGAAATAATAATAATAAATATATATGTATATAAAGCCCATCAAAGAGTTGTCCTGTGATTTTGATGTTTCAGTCGAGGGTTGTGGGTTTTGACCACACACATGGAAAAAAGCATCTTCATATTAATGACGACAGGTCATCAGAATTGTGACATTAATATTATGTAAATAGTTATCAGTAATATGAAAACTGACATAAATTTCAATGACAAAAGTCATCAGAGAATTTTGTCATACATTGAATATCATCAATGCTACAATTGTCATACATTTAATTAATAATTATAATATTTCTAATTTGTCAAAATTGGTTTAAAAAAAGGATATAAATTAATGGGTGATTTTATAAGAACTATCGGAAATTAAAAAAAAAAAAACACATAAAATTCAGAAAAATGCATGAAATATTTATTTGGATCGATAGTTGGGTCGATATAATTTAATGTTTGAAGATTATTTCATGCAAATGTTGGCCGCGGCTGCGCCTCAAATGGTCCATCCGCTTAGTCCAATTTTGGCATACTCTTTCCAACATTTCGGCCGGTATCTCACGAATAATGTTGGCAATGTTGGCTTCCAGTGCGTCAATCGAAGCGGGCTTGTCGCTATAGACATTAGCCTTACTATAGCCCCACAAAAATCGTTAAATCGCACGATCTGGGCGGCCAATTGACTGGTCCCAAGCGTGAAATAAACTGTTCACCGAACTCGCCTCTCAATTGGTCCATTGTTTCGCGTGCTGTGTGGCATGTGGCACCGTCTTGTTGAAATCACATGTCATGCAAGTCAAGCTTTTCCATTTCGGGCAAAAAAAAGTTTCTTATCATCGCACGGTAGCGCTCACCATTCACAGTAACGTTGTGATTCGCATCATCTTTGAAGAAATACGGCCCAATGATGCCGCCAGCCCATAATCCGCACCAAACGGTTGTTTTTTGTGGATGCATTGGTAGCTCTTGCAATGCTTCTGGCTGCTCTTCACTCCAAATACGGCAGTTTTGCTTGTTCACGTATCCATTCAACCAGAAATGAGCCTCGTCGCTGAACACAATTCTTCGATAAAAAAGTGGATCTTCATCTAACTTTTCAAGCGCCTATTCACCAAAAATTTGGCGTTTGTGCTGTATCTTATAAGGCTTCACACCCAAATCCTTCCGCAAAATTTTCCACGTAGTGGAGTAACAGAGGCCCAATTGCTGCGAACGGCGCCGAATCGATAATTCACGGTCATCACCAACACTGGCCGATACGGCTGCGATATTTTCTTCAGTTCGCACTCTACGTAAGCGTGTTGGTGGTTTAATGTCCAACAATGTAAATTTGGTGCAAAATTTTTTTACAATAGCCCGAATAGAAGCCTCAGTAGGTCGATTAAACTGACCATAAAATGGAAGAAGCGCACGATGAACTTTCTTAACAGAGCACGCATTTTGGTAATAAAATTCAATAATTTGCAAGCGTTGTTCGTTTGTAAGACGATTCATGATTAAATTATAGACCAAACTGAATATGTTTGACAGTGACACAAGATACAAAACGTGCGTGAGCTGTCAAAACTAGTGTTGCCAAAAAGAAAATAGCAAAAAAATCACTCGTTATTACATTATTTTCTGTTTATTGCTGAAAAGGAATTTTGCCGTGAAAATTGTTTTGAAACTTAAATTAAATTTTAAGAAGAAGAAAAAAATGCCATCATATTGATGTAAACTTGTAATCATAGCAGTGACAAATAAGTATAACTATAATGTCAATTTATATCATATATATACATATATATATATATATACATATATATATATATATATATATATATATATATATATATATATATATATATGAACGGTAATACATCATATTGATGACACTTAGACATCAGATGCGGTGTTAGTTATATACTTATATAATATGAGCATAAAAAAAGGAACTACGAGGCAAAGAAAGAGAGTAGTTTCTCGCACACAGTATACACACAATTAAAATATGATAATGCGGCACACAGACATTGTATTGTATTGATGGTAGTAAGTCATTAATAGTATTATTAGAACATTTTTAATTCTCATTGATTTCTCATTGATTGAATAGGAGAATATAAAGCTACGTGTTTGAACAAATTTTTGAAGTCATTAAACTTAACTGGAGCTTAAGTTTATCTGGTAATAGCGTGCCGTGGTACTGATAGTATTTTTTCATTATATTGATTTCATTTAGTAATTTCTTCAAGATTAGAGTGCTACTGCATTGATCACCTGCTCTCATCAAACGTATTACAATAAAGCATCACCATGATATCAGTATGACATGTCATTTATGAAATAATTGTCATAATTACTGCTAATGATAATTAGAGCAACTGATGTAATGGTTGACATCACAGCGATGAAAAGTGTCATAGAGTAAAAAATGATGACATTGCATTGATGTCAAAATACATCAAAGTTATGATTGGTTTTCTATAAGTGCAGTAGTCGCAGTTTTGCTTATTGACATATCCGTTTAAGTGAAAATGAGCTTCAACGCTGCAAAAATGTGATTTAGAGTACGAAAACGCTCAAACAAAAATATATACACAAGGAAGGCGCGATGTTTACTCGACCACTGTGACATCGTGACTAACAAATTCGCACAATCTATAATTCCAAAGGTGCCACCCTCCGGCCGCACCGTTTATCACTTTTTAATAATCTTATTTAAAAATTTAAATTTGGCACCAGACAGCCTGTATAATACAAATGTTGCATTACTGTAACAATATTTCAAACTGTCTTTTTTTATATCGTTCACAATTCTTTCTCTTCAAACTAAAAATAACTTAACTCGAAACAGTGTAAAAGTAACTGCCTATCACAAGAAAATAAATCTCTGTTTAAAATATATATGAACTTCTCTACTGTTTTTGCTTTTTAATTTGAGCAAAGTGCAATATTATATGAAGAAGTCATTGTTACTGTAATGTCATGAGTGCTTATAACAAACTCATGTATTTATAAACTTTAACATTTTACTTTTGAACAGTTTTGAGTTAATGCTCACAATAGTCTTTCCAACTCTTTTGTTGTATCCGACACATTATTGTGAAGATTTATCCAGAAATGTTTAATTTCCTATAAAAGAACAAAAAGCAAAATTTTCCACAAGACAAAACATTATTTACATAATAAAATCTATTAACAACTGCCTTAAAATAATAAATAAAGTTATTTCTGTTTACCCTTTAAACCAGGGGTGCCCAGCAATAATATGCAAAGCATGCGAAAGTGTTGTTGCTTTGCATTTGTGTGTATACACACACATATGTATATTTAAGCGCACAGCCAATAGCTAAGTGCTTTAACAAAAGTAAATAAGCACCAAGTGCATAAGGCTTGGGCATTTCTGCTTTAATTATTTATATTATAAAAGAATATATGTATATTGAATTGCAAGGCATTTTTAAATATTACGCAATAGTAATGTTTGCTCACCCAGATAATGGGAATATTAAAAGTCTTTATCTGTCAGCATTATTTTTTTAGTGGTTACTTAACAGTCTTAATGCAAAAATAAAAATGAGACTTTCAAGTGCTTAAGCAGTAAAACAGTAATTTTAATATGAAAGCAAATGATTGCACATGTGGTCTGTAACGTCAAGTAATTAAAAAGTTTAATAGACTGCTTACTTAAATATAAATGCTTAAAATTGTTTTGTATAAATTGCAATTAGGAAACATTTTAAATTTATTTTTTAATAAAGCCATTTTGGTTTGAATACTTTATCTCTAACAACTTTTCTCTCAAGATTTGAGAGCAATAAAATAATACCACTTTTTGAAAGGCACTTCTTTCGAAAGTTGGTATTTTAAAAGAAGACTGAGATAGCACATGGGCTGAAAAGTCGCGGGTCTATTACACAAATCACAGTTTTTTTGGTTCAAAGTTAGCATTATTCATCAGTGTAAACTCCATCAAGAGAAACGCAATCATTTCAGCGCCGCTCTAACATTTCAATACCACTTTTGTAGAATGATTTATCTTTTGCCTCAAAATAGGCCTCAGTTTTAGTGATAAGCTCTTCATTCGTGCGAAATTTCGAGCGAGCATTTTTTCAGGTCTGTGAACAGCCAGCAGGAGCTGAAAGCCAAATCTGGGCGATTACGGTGGATGTGGAAGCAATTCGAAGTTCAATTCATGAAGTTTTGTTATTGTTTTGATTGACTTGTGACACGATGCGTTGTCTTGATAAACAAAATTTTTTTCTTTGCCATATGCGTTCGTTTTTTTTTTTTTTTGCAATTTCGGCCTTGAAACACTCCAACAACGCTATATAATGTTCAGTGTTAATGGTATTTCATTTCTCAAGATAGTCGATGAATATTACACCACGCACATCCCAAAATACCGAGGCCATAATCTCTCCAGCCGATTGTTGTGCTTTCGGATGCTTTATACGAGGTTCACCAGTTGCTGCCCACTCAGATGACGATCGTTCTAATACTGAATTGAAGTGATGGATCCATGTTTCATCCACTGTCATACATTTAAATATTGCCAAACACTGCTCAGAATCATGAACAGGTTCTCGTTTTTGGTCAACAGTGAGCAAACTCGGCACACACTTTGAACAGAACTTTCTCATAGTCAAATGCTCATACATTATAAAGCCAACACGTTCTAACTCAGACAACTTCACTTTTCGATCATTCAAAACGATTTTGTGGATTTTTTATGTGTTACCGCCTAATTTGGACGTCCACTGCCATCTGCATCATCGGTGTCTCTACGACCACGTTTGAAGTCAGCAAACCAAAGTTTTATTGTTGTTTCTGGTGGAGTGGAGTCCTCATATCACTTTTCAAGTCAATGCTTCGCTGGAACGGTATTTTTTCCCGTCAAGAAGTAGCGTAAAATTAAAACACGAAATTCTGTTTGATTTATTGTTTTGAAAATAACAAAAGTAGCGTCACTCTTAAGGCTCTGATACACTATCTTACATGATCGTACGACTGATTCAAAGGAAAATGTTTTAAAAGTCTGGCCGACTTTACAAAATCGCTTCAAAATGGCGTTGTAGTCCACACTATTATACAAGTAATATTGCAATAATTTATGTACTTAGTAAAAAAATTAAAATCTATTATTACAATAATAATTTTACATTAATTTAATTTATTTTTCGAAGCGCCAACAATATTATCACATTTTTCACTTTAACACATTGATCGCACAGAAACAATCATGTTATGCAATTTTTTATAAAATTTTTCAAAATTGCACGATTTATCACATTATTGCACAGTGATTAGTTAGGGTGGCTCCTATGAAATGTCGATATATAGATAGCTGGGAAACATAGAAAACAAGCTATTTATAATTATTTATTGATGTCAATGTTAGAAGCTAATATAGCGATTTAAAAACCCAACTGTTAGTTTGAATATTTTTTTTTTTACAAAACTATAGTGTGTCCTGTCAATGGTGTTGTAAATGTAACAATGTGGTATTATCAAGTACAGCCATATAATCCAACAATAGTATGTTGCCCTTAGAATATTATCTACGTGTAGAATATTAAATGTCAACGACTAGAACAAGAATGTTGTTAGTGATGGCAAGTAAATTTATTTTGTTCATCATGCATATGGCAAAAATAAATTCTTTGGTATTAGGCGTGATGAAAACCTATTGTTTCACAGCAATTATTGTTATAATTAAAAATAATCCTTCTTCCCATTCACCAAAAATTTGGCGTTGTGGTAGGTCGTTTGGCTTCAATTCTTGCACCAGCTGTATCTTATAAGGCTTCACACCCAAATCCTTCCGCAAAATTTTCCACGTAGTGGAGTAACAGAGGCCCAATTGCTGCGAACGGCGCCGAATCGATAATTCACGGTCATCACCAACACTGGCCGATACGGCTGCGATATTTTCTTCAATTCGCACTCTACGTAAGCGTGTTGGTGGTTTAATGTCCAACAATGTAAATTTGGTGTGAAATTTTTTTACAATAGCCCGAATAGAAGCCTCAGTAGGTCGATTAAACTGACCATAAAATGGAAGAAGCGCGCGATGAACTTTCTTAACAGAGCACGCATTTTGGTAATAAAATTCAATAATTTGCAAGCGTTGTTCGTTTGTAAGACGATTCATGATTAAATTGTAGACCAAACTGAAGATGTTTGACAGTGACACAAGATACAAAACGTGCGTGAGCTGTCAAAACTAGTGTTGCCAAAAAGATAATAGCAAAAAAATCACTCGTTAAAATCGTAATTTTTAATCGCAGGAATCTAAAATTTTGTACGAACATGTCTTTTGATAAATCAAAGCATAATCGACAAAAAACCCAATTTCGAAAATTTGTGTAGTTACATCCGTTTGCATTTAATATGACGATATACTACGAGTATTGTTACAGTAACCATATTTAAAACTGCTTTTTCTTTGCGTGCAATACAGTTAGTTGAGGTAAACAGTTAAGCAGTGAGAGTGAGATGCAAAACTCTCGAAGGCCAAACAACAACAATAATCCTGAACGCACTTAAGAAATCATTACGATGACGCGAGAGCTATTCCTCAGCAAAAGCTGCTTTACGACCTCCCTAATAAGTTCAATATTCAGAAAAACATATACATGTACTCTTAGTTAAATATCTGCAATCTGTTTAGCAAAATTTGCGAGTCTTTAAACTCAAATTGCTTTTACAAATTACATCACATTTCTTTAATACCATTAAATATTCGATTTGTCCTGTAACGTCTCTACGACTTTTTACCATTAACCATAAAACAAGAGAGAAAAAAAAACAAAATCTTCTGGCTTTCATGTTTAAAAGTATGTTAAAAAATCATATTGAAAGTGAATTTATTTTACCACCAATTAGTAAATGTTTTGCCTTATTTACACACACATACTTATACATATATGTATGTATAAGTTGGTATACAGAAACACTGTAACCGTCCTTTAATATAACTTATTACTTTTAAACTTATTTGCTTACAGGAACTTTCAATAAATGTTATACTCCTTTTTTTCGAAGTTTAAATAAATTTTATGACAGTTTTTTCTAACCTGAAAAATAAAGCAAAATTTATACAAAACCTCTAACCTGCACACGCATAGATGTGCCAGAAAAACTGTATGAATGTTAAAAGAAAAGTTTGTCAAATGAAAAAACTTTTTTTTTCTAAAACTTTTCAGCCAATATTTATGTATACGAGTATTAATATGCATGTTACTTTTCAAATTAGAGCTTAAAAAATAGACAATGTTTAATTAAATTTTTACATGTGATTATTCTAATGTTAACATGTTTTATGCTTTGGCACGTTCCATGTTTATGATCAGTGTGACCATATTTCTAAAAATGCGGCGAAAAACCCAAGGCAAGAACACTGTGTGTAGTTGTGTGTAGGTATTAAGGGGGATAGCCATGATCAAAATGCTTGACAAGCATGGTAATAGTATGTGTGAAAATTTGTTAATATGTGTTACATCGCCAGTGCTAGATGAAAAATCAAAATTTTTTGATTTTCGGGCATGTTTGGTGTCACATGCTTGATTGTATCTAGTGAAAGCCATCAAGCACGAACAAATTTTTATTAATATTTTCCTCTCATTGTGAATGGTTGTCGGAAAAAAGAAATAAAAATATGAAAATAAGTGAAAATAAGTGAGAAGTATTAAAAGAAGAATATATTAAATTTAAAGCCAAAACAAACTTTCATTGTTGTATTTTAATGTGGAAAATATTTTTAGAAAAGCAAAATACGAGAAAATGAGAGATGATGGTTAAGATATTTTGGAATGTATTGAAGATTAAAATGACTCAAAATCAAAATTATATTATTTATTATTAACAATTATATATAATTATTATCAAGCATGATATTGTAAAGTATCAGATACACGTACATGAAGTTGACGGCAAGCGTTTGAACCGTATTTACCCCCAATAGATCGAGAAAAATATAAATGTGATTTGCTTGCAAATTCATTTTCAAAATTACGTTGAAAGCAAACGGTGTAGATATATATGTACTATATGAAATTTCAATGTCTGCCACATTACAGTGAAAGTAAATTATATCTATAGCTTTTCACTACATAAATAATAAATTTGTATTCCACGTCAAAAGTAAGTCATATTTGTTTTTTATCTTATATATTCGGCCAATAATAATACTAAATATTTTAGAAATGCTTCTTAGCAAAAAGGTCTATTAAAATTAACATGAAATATCTATGAGCACATTTCCACGATGATTGAAAGTCGTGCCTAAAAGGCATGCCTTTTTTTTTGTACTAAAAGTTTTTAATAATGAAAAAAATCCTTCTTAAGAAAACACTTAAGAAAAGAAAAAACTTGAACAAATGTAAAAACGAAAAATTTAATTTAAAAACTATAAAGTTCAACAAATTAAAAAAAGCGTACATTCACGTTATTTTTTCGGATGTATTTTTCATTTTTATAATTTTTGTTTTTATTTTCTGTTATTTTTATTTATTTTCATTCGACAAGCACAAGCTACTTTCACCGTATTTTCTTTCTATTGTTAAAATTTTTTTTTAGTTAAGCTTTTTTTAAGTAAATTTAAGTTTTTAGCAAAAACTATGTCAAAGCATTAGCATAAATAGTTTGTGTGATAAAAAGCGAGGTTTCATTGGTTCATTTGATTCTTTATACGTATAACTATGAAGGCAATTTATTTAAATTGAAACTAAACACCGATGCAAATTAGTTACTCTAGTCATACACAAGCTGTATGAGTTTTCAAAATTTTTAAAATTAATAAATATATCACTAATTATATTATTATATTACGAAATAGAGGACTAACGCTGCTCTTAATTGACTTTAAGCTACATAATCAGAAGTTTATTCAATTAAGCACTTTTGCTTAAGAATTGTTGTACACTTTTGTGAAAGTTTCTATTACTGAGTATTTGGACCATGTTCAAGACTTATAAAAAGTTTTATAAAATATGTAAACAGTGAATATAGCACTGTAGCAAACATATTGACAATATTACTGGCTTGGATAAATTTTTGTCTTAAAGAAATGTAAAAATTTATCTTTTGCATATTTTTATATTGCACTACCTACTATGAGAATCAAAAGTGGTTCAAAACCAGTAGTGTGCCTTGTTTTGTATTGTATTATACATATCGATTTTACTTACAATAACAAAATTGTTAATTCATTATTTATAACGTTATAATAGGAAAAATAGCTTAAATTAAATATATGTTTTTTATACTTTACAATAAAGAGTCAATAATGATAAAAAGTGAGTATCGAAGTATAAGCTGAATGTATGTGCAGTCTTAGTTGTCATTAAATTTATATCTATGCAAAGTGCGTTGTATTTTGCTATCACTAACTGCTTTATCAGCCTCTGTAGCGATGCCCTTGTCAACTTGTAACCCCCTAGAACGTGGTTTATTTTTAACTATAGCGGAAATCCTTCGTTCTTCTCTTTCAGTTAACAGCTTTGGACAATCTTTTCGCTTAAAATTGTGAATTTTCTTAAAGTTTTTTAGTTTTTATACAACTTTTTTTTAAAAAGTATAGTATCTTTCTAAAATTTTGCCAATTTTTCTCAATGATTTACCTTTTTCTCTTCGGTCTATTAAGATTTTTCTTATTTCTATTGCAATTTTAGTTCTCATCTTTATTCACGGAAAAAAACTTTACTGGTACTTCCACAACGAATGTGGATAATCAATTAACTAAAACAATTGTTTTTTTTTGCTCTTTTCAATAAAATTCCTCATAAAATATCTGTAAGTCTACCGGCCTTAGCAAAAAAAATTATACGAGAATGACACTGTTTTTCACTTATGAAACGTATTTTTTTGACAGTTTTAGTTAAAAGTGATTCAAAATATATAAAAGTACAATTCGATATAGCGCTCTAAGGTTTTATTTATTTTAAACTCAATACAGCATTTCAAAAGTATATTTCATTATTTGTGCAAAAAATGGGGGGTAGTTTTAATATTATTTTTATTAATCGATAGTATTATGTAATATCAAAGTATGTATGTATATTATTTTGCCTTTTAAAAACTATGAATTAATTCGGCTTTCATTTAAATAAATAAATAAGTTATTATAAAAAAGTTATTATAAAAAATTGTTGAACCTTTTTTTTGTATATTTTTTGGACCTAGTCTTATAATTGTAGTTATTAAGATTATTCTAGTGCTAGTACTAGCAATGTAATAAATGGAAATATAAAACTATCACTAATGTTGACTCAAGTTTGATGTTCATAGTACATATATTCACTGCCACTTTCTCTATTTCGAATAAATATTTGAAAATTTGAAAATTTGTTTTTGTTTTAAATGTATTTATGTGAAGGAAAATATTTATTCGAAATAGAGAAAGTGGCAGTCAATTTTCCATAAATGAGAAATTGCTGTATAACTCTAATATTTTTCACGAAAGCACTAAGATGGTCACACTATTAATTACACAAGTAAAAGCAACAAACAAACAAACAGATTACGTTGCATGCTTTTAGGAGTTTTGTGTTGTGTTTATTTTGTTTTCTGTTATCCCGAATTTAGTATTAATTTTTAATGTTCTTTAGAATTATGATAATTTAAAATCGATTTACTTACTAAGCGCTATATAATTGTCGTTAAGGCGCTGAACTCAACAATAATTTTCCTGTGGGAAAAATTTTCTTATATAAAACTGCTTAAAACTTATTAATAATAGATTTTTCTGAATATCTAAAATCTGCCTAACAAGGGAATTTTTTAGCTTGTAAAG
The DNA here is from genome assembly GCA_914767995.1 of Thecocarcelia acutangulata. Taxonomy (NCBI): domain Eukaryota; kingdom Metazoa; phylum Arthropoda; class Insecta; order Diptera; family Tachinidae; genus Thecocarcelia; species Thecocarcelia acutangulata. The sequence continues at coordinate 26,927,543 of OU612094.1, read as the reverse complement.
AAATTTTTTTTCAGTGTATTTTTAAATTGATTTCTAAGGCTGTCAAGTCTACTAACGAATAGGCTGGCACCTTCTTCCAAATATCGATTATAGACAGCTAGAAAAAAACACAGCTAGTCTTAAGTATTAATTTTAAATTTCGTTATCATCCCAAGATAACGAACACCAGTCACACTAACTACCTGTCCGACCTCATGTTGGAAAGCATATGATGCCGCCAGCCTATAAACCGCACCGGACAGTGGCTCTCTCTGTGAGCAGTGGTTTTTCCACAATCACTCTTGGATTCTTTCTCAGTCGCCCAAATGCGGTAATTCTGCTTACTGATGAATCCACTGAGGTGATAATGTGCCTCATTTCTACGAAAATTGATCAGCCACCATTCCGACTATTAACGACGCTTGAAATGGCCAAGAGACTTTAGTTTTTGAGTTGATTGCACCTTGTGAGTGTGTAAATGCAAGACTTTATGCATAATGTTCGTCAAAGACGAGCAGGAAAGGTGCAATTGTTGGGTACGACGACAAGTTAAGGTGAACGTCTTTTGCAGTCACGTTTTCCCGAACAGCAGCAATATTTTCTACAGTACGAGCTGTACGAGCACACACTGGTATTTTCGTATCTCATACGGACCCAGTTTGCTCAAACTTTTGCACGATTTTTCTGATTGTAGGCACATTTGAACGATTAAATTGGCCGAAAAAATCACGAAGTGTACGACAAGAACTTTGATTTGAACGCCAATTTTGATAATAAGTGTGAATAGCTTATTTATTACGTATTCCATGGTTCAAATTGAGTTAGCCTGAAATTGACAAATATCAAACGGAATGAAAAACAAACTTAAGGTTTAGGTGTAGTTCACATTCCACAGCGGCCCTTAAAATTTAACCTTTCGATATGTTTTTGCTTATGCAATTCCACAAATGATTTTTTCTTAGATAAATATTTCCATTTCTTACTGCAAACTTTCCTAATACTTGTCATTCACTCAACACCAAAAATTTATTCAATTTTTTTCTTGTTTTTTTTTCTTTGCCAGATTAGCCAATAATATGCAACAACTTAGAAGTTTTTTCTTGTTCATATTTCTGTTTGAAATCACAAGTGCTTAAGTTTCTGCTCTGCGTGCATTTTCATGTTGAATACTTTCAAATAATTTTAAATGCAAAATTTATTTGGTATTCATGTGTTGCAGTACTTCTTTTTGCCAATTGAATGCATTAAGGGAAATTTATCCAAATAAAATCTCTGAAGATTTTCAGTACTTGTTAAGGAATAGACACAATGAAACGAATACAGTAGTCCCAATAATTCGTAGTCAAAAAAAAAAAAAAAAAGGAAATGTATCTTACAAATTGCATAAATTTTTATTTGCTTTCAGCTGAAGGAGGTTAAAGAAAACGGATTTATCATATTTATTTATTAGAGCGCAAAAAAGAGTTAAAAATAATATATGACTGTTGATTTTTACGCGTTGCTTTGCGAATTATAAGAGCTTGGCAAAAGAGAGCTACGATTTATCAGGTAAGATAAAAATGTATGAAACTATGGCGCACTAACTTGATTTTTGTAATTGGTTGTGTCGGACAGGGTACTTTCAGATCAAGAGGCAGTTCGTACGTTTAACACCAATAAAGTCCCAGCTCCAGATAGTTTTCGGCAGAAGTTATGAAACTGATAGCTCTTGAGCCTCCAGGTATATAATAGCTGCCTAAGAGATAGGTTGTTGCTGGAAACGTTAAAACAGCAATGCGTCCTTGTAAGCAAAGAAAAAGGAGATTTAAGATCCCCAATTGTTTACTGACTTCTGTGCGTATTGGATACAGCTGGAAAGTTATTGGAGAGGCCAATAAGACCCTCTATAGATGATGTGGCATGTGCTGGGCGAAGCCTTGCATAAATACAACATGGCTTTAGACCTTTAGGTCAATAATAAGGGCCCTTAAAGATTTTGTGGACGTAGCCAAAGCTGTACAGAATCAGTCCACAAGACAAATCGTTCTCTAGGCTATACTGTACGTCAATAGCCTCAGCTGGCCAGACTTTCTGATGACATTATAGGAAAACATTTGCTCTTAAATATATTGTAGACGTAGCTGAAGTTGTCCATAATCAGTCCAAAAGATTAATCATTCTCTATGCTACACTAGACATTAAAAACGCGTTCAATAACAGCTAGGCAGATATTCTGATGGCAGTAGAGAAAACTTTTGGCGTAGCTGAATACCTGCTTCAAATCATCAGTGAATACTTGAAAAACAGGGAGCTCATTTATGACACGACAGAAGATCAGAGAAAAATACAAGTAATGGCAGGAGTAGCACAAGGCTCCATCTTTAGATCCAACCGCCGAAACAGCACTTACTATGAAATATTGAGAATTGAAATGCCACACGACACGTTTTTAGTGGGCTATGCAGATGACAGGGTTACAGGAAATGTCGAGCGTGAACTCAGGCAGGTTATGATAGGGGTGAGCATAGTTGGAGGCGCTCGAACTGCAAATTGCTAGCCATAAAATCGGACTAGTGTTCTTGGCCAAGCGTCACATATCCTCAGAGGCACTTATTGCTGCTGACGGCTCTAAAGTGCTCACTAAAAAAGTGGGGAGCAGTTTAGGGGTAAGACTGGACTGAATACCAACATTCTCAGCCCAGCTAGAATACTCCACGTGGAAGAAAGACAGCTGGGATAACGTCAAAGCTGAGCATCTTAATGGCGAATATCGGCAGGCCATTACCGAGCAAACGGAGCTTTCTTATGGAATCGGCTAACCCTATTCTCCTTTACGGGCGTGAAATCTGTGGAGATAGAGTTTTAGTATCCTAGGGATACCGCAAGGTCGCTGCAGATACAGTATTGTTCCCATTGCAGGTATGACTTAATTCACCTGAGTATATTAGGGAGAAGAAAAATATGGGTGTTGATATAGTCAAGTAGGTTTAATCGAGTAATCGAGTGGAAGTTCTTAGGCCTTAGACTCAAAAAATGCGGTAAGTAAAATGGAAGACTGATACAAGGAGAACATGGACGGCAAGGCTTGTCCAAGATAGAAATATATATGGGGATATATATGGGTATATATAGATATATATATATATATATATATATATATATATATATATATATATATATATATATATATATATATATATATATATATATATATATATATATATATATATATATATATATATATATATATATATATATATATATATATATATATATATATATATATATATATATATATACATAGCTTAGGGGGAATACCACAGATAGGGACTATCCTAAAGTAACGCACAGACAGTTCCGGGTAAATTTTCTTCCTTAGAGTAGGAAAGAGGAGTGTTTTAGTTGGTATACGCACTACGTGGATCCCGTCATATCTCACAGCTGACGGTCTCTGGATGCAATCGTAATACATTTGTGACTTCTTGCCGCAAAAAAAAAGAAGAATGAGACACCAGCTGTCGAAACTGTACTGTACAGACATACATACATATGTGTATGTGTGTTACTTTAAAGTTGCAAACTAGGTAAATAAAGTAATTTAATTTCTTTTACATTAACTAAATTTAACAAAAAAAAAAAAAAAATTAAAAATAATATTAAAAAATAAAAAATTTGGAAATAGTCATTTTGTTTAAAAGTTATTTCATGTACTTTTTAAGCTCTGGGGAATGCATTTTTGAACGAATGATTGAATAGTCACTAAACATTTTATAAGTATTAAAATCTATACTGGTCAATATGCAATAGAGTAACAAAATGTTCGCAGGTCTTGGAAAAATTATTTGTGAACACAAAACAAAACAAAAAATAAAATGTATCTAGAACACGACTGTGTCTAAAAAGGACTGACGTTTATTTCTTACACTAAACAAATGCAAAAATGCAATATTGTCTTGAATATTATTTATGTTGAAGTGTGTAAAAATAGTTAAAAAGAAGGTTGGAATTCCATGTGCTATTTATTTCAAGGTGTGTTATTTTCAATTCTGACTGAAAAATTTAATTGGAAAGGTAACCAGTTGAAGCATATAAATCCTTTTCTTGGAGCTTTGTTATCATAATTTGGTTATTGTTTATTATTTTATTTTATTTTTTTATTTATTGGTATTTCTTATCACAATTTGGTTATTGCAGACGTTTTCTGTCTGTAAGCAACCAAGACTGGTGCTGTTCCAAGCACACGATTAGACCACATGCAATGTTGCTTAAACCTAGGAGAAGCATTTACTTTCAAGATTAATGTCGCAAATTAGCATCACAAAATTTGCAAGAACATATTCTTATATTGGAGAAATGGCTGAAACTTTGAAAAATCAAAGTAAATGAACAAAAATGTACCCATGTTACATTCACACTACGTAGAAAAACTTGCTCGGCTATTAAAATCAACAACTACATTGTTCCGCAGCACAGTGAAGTCAAATACCTTGGTATTCATCTCGACCGTAGGCTCACGTGAAAGTCTCACATTGACGCTAAAGTCACCCAGATGAAATTAAAAGCAGTGCAACTAAACTGGCTCATCGGCAGAAATTCTATCTTGAAGTTAGATTGCAAACTTTTGGTGTATAACGCAATCCTAAAGCCAATATGGAGCTATGGAATTCAATTGTGGGGTACCGCCTCTGCATCTAACATTGAGAAAATCCAAAAGCGCCAGAATAAAAATCTCCGTATAATTACTGCAGCTCTATGGTATGTTAAAAACTCTCGAATTCACAAAGATCTAGGTGTACCCTTAGTGAAAGATGAATTTTCAAAACACGCGATAGGGTACATTAACAGACTGGAGTCTCACCCGAATCCTCTCGCACGTAGCATCCTTAACTTTGGTGGCCACACTCGATTGAGAAGGATGGACACCCTTGCAACCATCAGAGCGTTGGAAAGGTGATTTACCAACAAAATACACGCAAAAAACAACTTTTCGTCTAGCATTGGCTGGACCTAAGTAAATAAAATTTTTCAATATTATAAAATTTTTTTTTTTTCTATATTAATTAATGAATTTTTATTTTTAAGATTTGCATACTTATTGTTAGTCCTTTTAGAAGATACAATAAATAATTGAATTATAAAAAAAAAAAAAAAATGTCGCAAATACGCTATGACTTGTCATTGCGAATAGCAGCCATACCGGAAACTGTAGTACGTCAGACGAAACTTTTGGAACTCATGGTAATCCCAACGTCTTCTCCTTTGTATTTTCCTTTAAGTACTGTTGCTTCAATAACGTTGTTCACCGCAAGACGAAATCCATTACAAAGGATAAAGAAATATTAAGCAATAAATAATTTACAATTATTATAAACAAATGAAAGAGACCTTAAACTTGGGCCGTAATTTAATACTATCTAAAAACAAACAATTTTTAAAATTAGTATCAAGAGAATTCATCTTTTAATTATTTGATTTCTATTTAAAAACAATTTTTCTAAACCAAAAGTTAGCGTTTATCACAAAACTTTTATTACTACTTTGTTACATTTCAACTATTAAAAACAAATTTAGAAAAATTCCTCTGACTGGCATATAAAATGGAATAAAAATAGTTCAACGTGTTAATCTGCGCTAAAAAGGAAACTGAACAAAACAGTATCTGTGCAAGGAAAACGAAAACAAAACTTAAACTCAATGTCAATGTCACAATCACGAACCATTGAATTGTTAAGTGTTTATTTTATGTGCGATTTTCGTTTTGCTCTCTGAAACACTTGGAGACTATAAAAAAAAAAAAATTAAAGCAAATATATATTTTCTTAATTCATAGCAAAAAGAATTTGAAATTGCATACAAAAATAAACAGAGAAAATTTTATGCATGAACAGTAAAACAAAGCAAAACCTATTAAGCTAATCATGTCATTTAGCAAAACCGCTCATTTTTGAAAGATGTGATGAAAAACAATAGAATTAGAAAGTAGCGGGTGGTTAAATTTTAAGGGCCGATGTTGAATCTGAACTATACCTAAACTTCAAGTTTTTTTCTGCGTTTCATTTGAAATTTCTCAATTTCAGACTAATTCAATATAAACCAGGGAGCAATATATAATCGAGCATGGTCAGAACGGCAACAGTGGATGCTCAATTTTCGCAGCATCATCTTGAGTGATGAGGCACACTTTCAGTGGATTCGTCAATAAGTAGAATTGCCACATGTGATAAAGCGTTTGACAGAGTGTGGCATGCTGCACTACTGGCAAAACTTACTGCTTTTGGCGTCGGTGATGACTTTTCTCGGTTTATATCGAGCTTTCTCAGAGACCGTACTATACGAGTTGTTATAGATGGGGTCTCATCAAACGAGTTCAAGATTAATTCAGGGGTACCGCAAGGTTCCGTTCTTTCTCCTACTCTATTTCTTATTTTTCTCAATGACCTGCTCTATTAAACTTCCAACCCTATCCACTCTTTCGCGGATGACAGCAGCATTTGCCATTCGGACTTTTTTAGTTATAGGCCCAGCCTATCAGAGATCGCTGCCAAGAGGCTAAATATGAACGATTCACTGAATAGTGATCTTCTATTAATCTCCGAATGGGGTCGTAAAAACAGGGTTGCCTTCAACGCTCGTAAGACCCAGTGTGGTTTATTAACACACAAACAAACGACCGCAAATGCTGCTTCATCTGTACTCATGGATGGTATAAATATTGAGGAATCGGATGCTTTTGATGTTCTTGGAATGAAGATACAGTGTGATGTTCGCTGGACAGAACACATTTTTCGTGTCTCCAGAGAAGCATTCATGTGCCTCGGTTTTTTGAAACGGTGTAAGATGTACTTCACTCCATCCGACCTCCTTACAATTTATACCACCTACATCCGACCGAAAATGGAATATAATATAACTCTCATGTTTGTGCCAGTGCCTCAAAGTCTATTTTGTGGTTACTCGAACGTGTGCAGGAGAGGGCGAAGAAGCTCATCGGTGACAGTAGGGTTTCCAACTCTATTGATTCACGGGAGCATCGACGCAGTGTGGGGTGCGTTACTCTGTTCTATCGTTACTACAATGAATTTCGCTCTGACGAGATTAGGGATCTTGTTCCCGAAACTCGCCCGTTTTTACGTAGCACACGTTCATCGTCCAGAGCTCATGCTTTTGTGGTTTATTGCCCGGAGAGTCGTACTACGCATTACAGAGCGAGTTCGTTTTTTAGCCGTGCGCTTTGCCTGCAGAGGTGTTTCCTTTCTGTTATAATGTTGGAAAGTTGAAGTCATTTCATTTTCATTTTCACCTCAGTGGATTCGTCAATAAGTAGAAATGCCAGATTTGATAATCCAATGAGTGATTGTCGAAAGACCAATGTACCCACAAAGAGTGACTGTTTGGTAGCAGTTTATGGGTAGCAGGCATCATCGGGCCGCATTTTTTCCAAAAGTAGGCAGGCAGTTACTGTGCATGGTGCTCGTTGGGTAATAACAAACTTTTTATGGTTCGAATTAGAGGATATGGGTGTGGACGATTAGTGGTTTCAACAGGGCGGTGCCGTTTGCCACACAGCTAATGAAGCAATGGCTTTTTTGTGCAACAGATTCAATGGCCGTGTAATCTCACGCGGTGCCTTTTACTAGACTATTATAAGTAGTTGCTTAAAGTTGACGCTGCACTTGGTTTTTTCAACGTTGTAACGAATCATACATTTTTATGTTGCTTTGTACATAATATTCCTTATATACAATTAGCATCAAGTGATCACGATGGTTAATGTGCATAAATGCACAAACTAACAGGAATAAATAAAATACAACAACACCTACGGAGAATAATGGTTGTTGTAACAAAGCATACATTTTTTTATTACATAACGCACAAAGTGAAAAATATACAACAACACCCACAGAAGATGATGGCTTTGTTGTTAAATTGATTGAAATTACATTTCTTTAAGTTGATTGAATTAAACCGTAGTTAATAATAATTCTCATACAGTTCGTGCACTGAGAAGTATAAGATGACAAAGAAAGAAGGAAGTCATCGGTGATCACCCAGGTGCAGATATTGAAAGATATCTATACCGTGAATATTCAAAAGCATTTTTCCCCTTCAGGTCATAAATTATATCCAGCGGTCTTCGGGCTAGACTATTCAACAGCAGCTTCGGCTAATTTTACATACCCAGCAGTTTCGGCTGATTGTTCCCCCAGCGGCCTTCGGGCTAAACTGTTCCCGCAGCAGCTTCGGCTGCCTGTATATCTAGCAACATCAACTGAATGTTTCCCCAGCGGCCTTCGGGCTAGACTGTTCCACAGTAGCTTCGGCTGACTATATACCCAGCAGCTTCGTCTGACTGTTCCCGCAGCGGCCATCGGGCTGGACTGTACGCAAAACAATTTCTCTGTTCTCCATTTCGTAGCTACCCAGATTGTAACGAGGGTAATACGGCATACATCCGACCCTTCCTAAGAGGTATTTATCACCAGCAAACGTTGTTATCCTGATCCGAGAGACTTTCCACCATATCCGATTCCAGTGCATGCCAAGTACGATTGCCATACCGAACCCGAGGGCTGTCCGTAAGAAGATACACCCACCCCGTCCTAAGAGAAAATCTCACCAGCAACCGTTGTTGTACCGAAGACGAGGTGTGTCAATACGAAGATATACATCCAACACGGCCACAAGCAGTCATCACTGCAGGTCAAAACCGCACGAAGGACAGACGAAATAAAAGCCGAACCACAAACATCCTCAGCCTATACCTATCATTTTTATTATTTTCAATACTGAATAAATAGAATTTGGATTATTGTAAGCCTCAAAGAGGAAAATCCTGTCTTGTTAATTACTTAAGGTTTGTGGATCCGTAAGTAAACCCTGGACGTCGCTTTGCTACTCAGCCGACGACAAAACCACGTTACAACGTCTAAGCCGGGCTCCTATCATTCTGAAAGTGTTGATTAATTCCCAATTAAAGTACTTTCGCATTTCAAACTTGATGTAAGAAACTATTTTGCATTAATTTAAACAGTAATGGGTTAGAAGAAAATCCAAATTTAGGTCTATTCTTGGAGGAGTTACCTATCACTCTAAGTATCTTTCAATTTAACTTGACTGTGCAGACTGTTGGTGCCTTACTTCAATTCAATTCCAATTTTTTTTTGTTTTTGCCGGAACCTAATCATTTTACAAAAATCAATTATTTTTGCTACTGCAATACTCCTGTTTTTTACCTTCAACTTTTTACTGCTTTTTCATACACTTCCATATCAAATACATTCTACCTGACTCACTGTTTTGTCAGACAGACCCCTTTTTAACTAATTCTTGGAAGTAACAGCTCATCAATTTAGTAAATCGAATTATACACAATCAAATTGTAACAGAATTCAATTTGCAAAAGTGAGAAGACACTTTATTTGCACAAATGGCAATTAAGTTCGTCAACAAAATTTTCGAAGAATATTTTGTGTCATGGAAAAATAACAAATTGAAATTTTAAAAGCCATTACACGGAAAGAAAAAGCTCGTACTAAATTTAAGTATTTTTTACTTGCTTCTAGTACGAGTTGTATTCAAAAATTTACACAAAAGTGTACTTAAAATAAGTTGAAATGAAAATCAATCCTGCGATGTCTTACAGAATTCTTAAACCGAGTAAAAAGCCAAAACAAGACACAAATACATATGTACATACCATGCAATGAATTGTTGAAAGATAAGAATAATAAGAAAAATATCTGTCTTTTTTTACTTGTGAAATATTATTAAAGATTTTCTTTTGAATTCTCATTGACGGCTCAGTCAATTTTGCTGTACGGATGCGAAATATTGGCAAATTCCTTGCAGGCAGAATACCGGAGAAAGATGTCGGCAACGATACAACATACTGATGCTCTCAGAGTGGCTTCAGCACATCGCACAGTGTCAGAGCTTTGTTCATAAGCGGGACTATTCCGATTGACCTTTTGGCCGAGGAGCGTAAAAAGCTGTGGGGAGGACGAAGACAAACTGCTGCCCTCAGAGTGGCTTCAGCATATGGCACAGTATCAGAGCCCGCTGACTTGTTCATAAGCGGGGCTATTCCGATTGACCTTTTGGATGAAGAGCGTAAAAAGCTGTGGGGAGAGCGAAGACAAACTGGCAAGGCAGCAACGGCAAGATCAGCACGGGCGGACACTATGCATAAGTGGCAAGCAAGATGGCACAACGAATCACGTGGCAGACGGACAGCGAGATTGATCATCGATATAGAAAAGTGGATAAGCAGAAAGCATGGTGAGATAGATTTCTATATAACACAGATGCTTTCTGGACACGGGTATTTTCTAGAATATCTCCATAGCATCGGAAAGATAGATATATCGATCTGCCTTTATGCACACACACTGCAGATGTGACAGATGGAAGCAGGAAATACATGACTTAGAGGAGAATGTTGGTGAAATAACACCGGAAACCTCGTAGAAGTTATGATGGAAAGTAAGAGGAAATTACTCCATTTCCTAGCGACTTATATTGAGAAGATTCAAGAAGCAGGATATATACGTGGGTAAGGCACTTGCAATCCGGTAGGAACAAAGGACGAGCTCCATCCTGAAGCAGTGCGAAAGCGGTATCGGGGTGGAGACAAGGCTCAAGACTGTGACCACACAGTCAGATACTGTGTGGTCACAGTATCTGACGATGCGTTTCCCTCTCCAACCAAAAAAAATAGAGAAAATAATTAACGACTTAATTGTTCTTATTTCAAGTACGGATTCGGTATTGAATCAACTGCAGAATTCTTGAATTAATTGCATTTTAAGATTGAATCCATATCAGGTGTTCTCAAATCAATCTTATATTTGGCCTCTTTCAAGTACGCATTTGGGATTTAATATGTCAGAAAGTAAGTATTTAGTGCTTGAATAATGTAAGCCTCACTTGATTTAAGAAAATCTGTACTGATTGTACTTTTGATACCGCTTGAGATTGATTTAAGTACGGATGGATTAAATTTTTTTTTTTTTCAGTGTAGAAACGAAATATGACAGTAAATAGATATAAATATTTTAAGCTGAAAATTGAAAAGAAATCAAATTGTATTTAACAATTATGTTAGAATTTGTTAGATGTTGCTACAATGAAGAAGACGTAATAACAACAGCAACATATCAGGCATAAAGTGTGTATTTGAAACTTAATCATATATAACTAGTTACCTTATTTATAAAAAAATATTTTCTAGTTATTAAGCTCTTATTTGACAAATGCTTATAAAAAATTTATCTAATAAGAGTTTAATAAGGAAACAATGGCTCTTTGCGTGATATTTCCAATGGCCATGTTATCTCACGTGGTAACGTAGTCAATTGGCGGCCAAGATCGTGTGATTTGACAGCCTTGAACTTCTTTCTTTGGGGTTGTTTGAAAAAAATGTCACCATATTGTCAGCGTGAAAGGCCCCCCGGGGAACAGGTTTTGCCTTGGCGTATTCCTAACTTAGGCGCTCTGTTTTTCGGTGAAAAGAGGGGAAGGGGTACCTGGTTTGGTGCGGCAAACAAAACTAGGAAGCCACATGACTTATGTTGTGTTGGCTTCCGAAACCCTTACCAAGGGTATAAATTGGCAGAACGGGGATCAGCATGGCCCCCGGGAAGTTCTGCTTGCGGTTCGACCCGGGCTGATCATGGTTGAGGTGCCTACCTTGGCTGAAACGTTCTGGCTGTGGTTGAAACCTAAAACGCAGGAAGAGAGTGTTAGTATCCTTGATAATTGTTTGGTGATGGCTTTTTTCGAGGGCTAACAATCTCCCGAGGATCTGTTGCCTATACAACAGATACGTGTACTGTAAGGAACAAGTGGTGTTGATTGACGGGTGAGTTGGTTTAAGGGCTGATGCTCTTAATGGGCTTCGGCCTACTAACTCATTAAGCCTTGTCCTCCATTGATTGCTGGGAAATTGCATACATGAGGGATTAGAAAGCCCGAACTCCACAACAAGAAGTTGTTCATATGACCGCAATCATATAACAAGAATTGCTACCTGTGTGAGCCTAGCAAGCCAGACGGGGGCGGTGGTGAATCGTGAAAAATTCATTTCGTAGAATTGGTCCACCATCAGGTTAGGCCGTCAAGGCAGGTACTGATGTAAATCATTTTCACAGTTGTCAGCGTGAAAGGTAATCGATTTTGCAATTAATCCATTGTTCTATTAAAATACTAATTCTTGGTGTTTTATTCTTTTCTTTATTCTATTGCCATTCGGAGAAAACTTACAAATATTTGGAAATAAATATTTAAAGTTTGCTGTTTTCTATTTGGCTCTGATTTTTCTCATATTCCAATTTCCAAGGATTCATCCACCCCTGCTTTGCTAAATTAACATTGGTGGAAAAGGTACTGTTACAGTACCAATTCAAGAGCTCAAAGCTGAGATAATTCGGCACATTATGGACACAGAACCTCATTTATGGCTCAGCGTCATCGAAAATTAGAAACATCGGGTAGAAGTGTGCCGCCAAGGTCGCGGCCGCCATTTGTCCGATGTATTGCCCTATATTGAACCATAGCGGTATTATCATGGTGAAAAGAAATGTCAATAGTTCCTAAATAATTTGTGTTTTATTCAAAATCAATATCGGTCGTTAAAATTTAATCACTAAACCTAGAATACATACAAAAAATAAATAAATAAAAAAGCAAATAAAAAAAAATTTGGATATCATTTGTTGGCGTTGTTGTTTAAAAATTATTTTTTTTTTCGATCAATAATTATTTTTAGTGAACTTTTCTTTTAATCTACAGAACCCTTTACAGGTTCGTATTCAAACAATTTGTTAATCGATTCAGTGAATTTCATTATTGAACATTCAAAGAATTCATTAATTAATTCAGTGAATTTCGTTATTGAACATTCAAAGAATTCACTAATTAATTCAGTGAATTTCGGTATTGAACATGAAAAGAATTTTTTCTGTGTATGTTTTTATTTTACCTTGCTCGTAAAACTAAAAGTTCTCAAAATAAACTGCAATGCACATACAATCATGGAAATAAATATTTAAGTTTTTTTTTTAGCATTAACATAAGTGTTATTATTTTAAATTAAAAATTACAACTTCAGATATATTTAAATGTTTGGCATCAATGAAGAATTTTTAATGAGCTTCAAATACTTTTATTTTATCAGTTAATAAAGTATAGCAATAAATATGCCAGCAAGTTCAATAAATATTATCTTCATTGTTTTATGAGTTTCTCTCTTCAAATGTAAACTTGAGTCGGAACTTGTACACGAAACATGATGCTTATGCAAATTGCTGCCTGCCCCCGACATGCCAAGACATGAATTATATTTGCAAAGGAATTTTTCTTTGAGAATTTAAAATGAATGTTGTTTATTTGAAATGAATTATTAAAAGTGTTCAACTTGTTTTGAGAATTTTAAAGACACCATTTAAGTAAACGGCCATAAAGACAAACATTTGTTTAACATTTAATGGTAACTGATACATAGAAAGGAAAAAAGTTTAATTTTAAATTGTTAAACTTTTACTGCCTTATTTAGAAGACGACATTTTTTTAGCAAGAGCTTAATACACATGAAATGTTTTTTGTAAATAAGGCCGTTGAAAATGTAAACGATAATAAATATTTGATTAAATTCTTGTTTGTTTGAAGAGTATGTAGTTCAAAAATAAGCACGCGACAAGTGCAAAATATGATTTCGAGGTAACGTTAAATTTTAAAAATAAAGTTATTATAACGAGTGATTTTTTTGCTATTATCTTTTTGGCAACACTAGTTTTGACAGCTCACGCACGTTTTGTATCTTGTGTCACTGTCAAACATCTTCAGTTTGGTCTATAATTTAGTCATGAATCGTCTTACAAACGAACAACGCTTGCAAATTATTGAATTTTATTACCAAAATGCGTGCTCTGTTAAGAAAGTTCATCGCGCGCTTCTTCCATTTTATGGTCAGTTTAATCGATCTACTGAGGCTTCTATTCGGGCTATTGTAAAAAAATTTCGCACCAAATTTACATTGTTGGACATTAAACCACCAACACGCTTACGTAGAGTGCGAACTGAAGAAAATATCGCAGCAGTATCGGCCAGTGTTGGTGATGACCGTGAATTATCGATTCGGCGCCGTTCGCAGCAATTGGGCCTCTGTTACTCCACTACGTGGAAAATTTTGCGGAAGGATTTGGGTGTGAAGCCTTATAAGATACAGCTGGTGCAAGAATTGAAGCCAAACGACCTACCACAACGCCAAATTTTTGGTGAATGGGCTCTTGAAAAGTTAGATGAAGATCCACTTTTTTATCGAAGAATTGTGTTCAGCGACGAGGCTCATTTCTGGTTGAATGGAAGTGAACAAGCAAAACTGCCGTATTTGGAGTGAAGAGCAGCCAGAAGCATTGCAAGAGCTACCAATGCATAATGGTGCGGATTATGGGCTGGCGGCATCATTGAGCCGTATTTCTTCAAAGATGATGCGAATCACAACGTTACTGTGAATGGTGAGCGCTACCGTGCGATGATAACAAACTTTTTTTTGCCCAAAATGGAAGAGCTTGACTTGCATGACATGTGGTTTCAACAAGACGGTGCCACATGCCACACAGCACGCGAAACAATGGACCAATTGAGAGGCGAGTTCGGTGAACAGTTTATTTCACGCTTGGGACCAGTCAATTGGCCGCCCAGATCGTGCGATTTAACGCCTCTAGACTATTTTTTGTGGGGCTATGTTAAGGCTAATGTCTATAGCGACAAGCCCGCTTCGATTGACGTACTGGAAGCCAACATTGCCAACATTATTCGTGAGATACCGGCCGAAATGTTGGAAAGAGTATGCCAAAATTGGACTAAGCGGATGGACCATTTGAGGCGCAGCCGCGGCCAACATTTGCATGAAATAAACTTCAAACATTAAATTATATCGACCCAACTATCGATCCAAATAAATATTTCATGCATTTTTCTGAATTTTATGCGTTTTTTTTTTAATTTCCGATAGTTCTTATCAAATCACCCTTTAAAAGGATTCAGACAATTTGTGATGGTTTCATTTCTAAAAACAATACGAGAGGACTCTACACTGAAAATTTTTTTTTCAGAAATTCTGTGAATTTTGACGTTACTTTTATGAATTGTTTCATTATTTTTCAACCATTGTAACTTTTCACACAAATAATGAAACAAATTTCATTAGGTTATTTTAATGAAAACCTTCATAAAAGTAATGAAACATTTTAATAAGAAACATGACTTATTTTCATTAAAAGTATGAAAGACAAATCATATGATTAGTGAAATAATTTCTCCACATCAAAGAATCAATTTCATAAAGCACATGAAAACTGCACATTAAATTAATGAAAAAGTAACATTTATTTAATGAAATAACTTCTTTGTACTAATGTAATATATTCATTAAAAATATTAAACTCCTTCATAAGGTCAATGACATTATTTCATTTATCTAATTTCATTATTCATTGAGCACCTGAAAAATTTACATTAAATCAATGAAATAGTTACATTTGTTTAATGAAATAATATCATAACACACATTAATAAAATATGTTCACAAATGTACGTAATAAGATCAATGGAATTATTTCATTTATTCATTGATACTTTATTTCATTACACAAACAATACTATTCCTTGCTTTTGTGAAATTGTACCTAATTATGATAAAAGAAAATGTTAAACAAGTATTCACCAAATAAAACAGATTTTATTAATTGAAATGTCTTCAACACACTGGTATTTAAATGTTTAAACTATTATTATGCTGATTTGAGTACATACACATATGTACACACATACCCAAGTTCGGTAGCCAGACATTTATTTGTCATTGATCTAATGAGTTCTATTTCATTGGAATTATGAAACTCATAAAACTTACATTTTATTAAAAAAAAACTTGACATTTTTTAAACTGTAGCTTAAGATTAATAAATGCCCATTAATAAATCTTACCAAAATTCAAAGAATTTAAAAAAAAAATTAAATTATGTTATAGTCATAAACCCAATGATGTTTTTAATGAAACTATGAAACTTAATGAAACCATTCCGATGGAAATATTTCATAATATATATGAAGTTTCATGCATATTGTGAAAGGTTTTCATTGGATTAATGAAAAATATTTAATGAAACAGTTTCATTAAAAATATGACGCATAATTCTTTCAGTGTAAAATAACCGTGATATATGACCATAGGTGCTAGATAAATCTTGTTTGAAAGCGTCAAATTCGGCGAAAAATATCGTCATAATCATCATAGTCATTTTCGCAAATCGTCAAAAAATCATAAGTTTGTAAATTTGATTGTTTTTCAGTAAAATATATATTTCAACGGGACTAAGTATAGCAAAACAAGTCATAGTTACTTTTGATAAAAAACTATAGAATTTAAAACAATAACAACAAATATACACTCGTACAAACATAAAGTTAATTTCATAAGTATAAATTTCAATAATTTTTGTGGTATACATTTTTTAAAATAAAATTTTATTTAATAAAAAGTACTATTATTATACTAAACATTATTAAATCCGGCATATTTAAGCAAAAACAACGACAGTTGCAAAGTTTTAAGCAGTCTTTAGTATATATTTCTTCCTTTAGTCTTGTTAAGTTTCATGTACTAGAATGCCAACGCTCACATTTGCAGAAGACGATAATAGTGCGCTTCCATATACGTGATATGAACCAAATCATTTCATTTGCCCAAATTAAGTAATTTGTATGTCACAAATTACTTAATTTCCCAGACATTTTTCATATGATCAAATTATCTCAAATGACTTAATTTGTTTCAAATTAAGTCGAAATTTGTCTGTGCAGCACTGTGCTACCGGTATGCTTACAAATACAACCTTGGGGCATCCATTATTAGTGAGTTACAGTTCGAAAAAGTGACATTTAAATAAGAATCACAATGGCTGATTTTATTTATTGATGAAGTGAAACAAACATTTGTTGTTAATATTATTTTCCATTTTTATAGGTTCTTTTTTTATTCTGCTATACTAAAAATCTTTTTTTTTTTTTTTTTTAATTGTATGAAAGCATCTAATTTCCCCGTATACAAAAAAAAAATTTGGTATAAAGTATTTATTATTTTATTTACTATTAAACGCTTTACCCTGTACCAATAAGGAATATAACGAAGATGAAATTACATTATTTGTTTGCGAATTATATTCTCCAAAGCAGTGATATCTGTAGCAAATTTACGAATTCGTTTCGAGAGCTTATCGGTAGCCATAGCGTCTTCATTAAGCATCTATCTAAAGGTGGATTCACCAAGGGTAATTTTTTTCAGTTTAAGAATTGCTTTCTGATGTTTATTTAATTGGGGCGTAGCCTCATCGATATCATTTTCGTGTTCTTTAAGAAAATGTAAACAAGTCACAGCCGGTTTCAATATTTTTACGTACCCATAACCACAGTCTGATATTCAGATTTCTTAACATAGTCGTAAATAGTCTTGGATATCCTTATATTCATATTGCTTTTTATCTTTATTGGCAACATGACAATCAAGAATGCAGCCGACAAATGGAGAAATAAATAATGCTGGGTTTCTGGAATTATTGCGGCTTGGATAACCTGACAAGGTGAAGGCAATTTAATAAAAATGCGTTCCTTTCATATCCCCATGTCTGCAATAAGGAAATCAGCTTCAAGGCTTTCTTAACGGTTTCTTTCAGTAAACGCCTCCTGGCACAATGTTTAATATCTTGCAGCCAAAAATAACACATAAACAAACGAGAGAATCGTTAACTATTTCATTGGTGTTTCATCCCGTTTTCTTTTCGAATGCCACAGCATTTTGCACAATGTTTATTAAATGTTTGTGGTTTTATGATAGAATATAATAAACAATTCAAACGTCAAACTGATTTCAAAAATTCGTATAGAAAATTACTTACAACATAATGGAAACACTTCGAAATATTTTCCCTAAATCAACTTAATTTTGTTATAATGGAAACGTACTATAAGACTTTTGTTATAAACTTAAACATTTTTGCTTCCTCATATCTATATTGGAGAACAAATTTTTCAAGTTTTATAGCTTTCGCGCTAATTCTAGTTAAATTTTTCATCTTTCGAAATCTATGATGAAACAAGAACACATTTTGATTATATAGGGTGTTTTTTTAAGCCCGATAGAACTTAAAATTGTAAAAAATAACACAAAAAATTAAATTGTAATCAAAATTTTTTTTTATTCGAAAGATCAATACGTGACATTAACATTTGAAAATGATTTCGGGCATATGGGCACCGCGGCTGTTCTTGACGAAGCGCATTCTGGACGTCCAATTTTGGGCCACTTTTTCGAGCACTGCTGGCCGTATGTCACGAACAACACGAACAATGCTGGCCTCCAAGGCGTCAATTGTTGCTGGTTTATCAGCATAAACCAGTGACTTCACGTAGCCCCACAGGAAATAATCGAGAGGTGTCAAATCGCACGACCTTGGAGGCCAATTGACAGGTCCATTTCTCGAAATCAACTTATCGCCAAATTTTGATTTCAGTAAGTCGATGGTTGCGTTCGCCGTATGGCACGTAGCGCCATCCTGTTGAAACCACATCTCCTCCGGATCAATGTCATCCATATTTTCAAACAAAAAATCATTGATCATGGTGCGGTAACGATCTCCATTGACCGTAACGCGAGCTCCGGCCTCATTTTTGAAGAAATAAGGTCCGATGATGCCACCAGCATGAAAACCGCACCAAACAGTGCATTTTTCTGGATGTAATGGAGTCTGTAGGGTCTCTTGTGGATTGGTCTCACTCCATATGCGGCAATTTTGCTTATTAACAAACCCGTTAAGCCAAAAATGCGCCTCATCGCTGAACACAATTTTGCGTCTATAAGTTGCGCGAATCGACGACTGATTTTCAAAGTAAATTTGGATAATTTCGTAGCGTTGTTCAAGCGTGAGTCTATTCATGATGATTTGTCAGAGTATACTGAAACAAATAAAAAAAATGTTTCATAAAAATTTAATTTTTTGTGTTACTTTTTACAATTTAAAGTTCTATCTAGCTTAAAAAAACACCCTTTATCAGAGAAAAGATGCTGTCCTCTTTTATAAAAATATAAGGATTTATAAAAGTTAAATTTTTCAATTTATTTTCAAATTTTAGTCTCCTTAAAAATGTTTTTGTCCCCTTAAAAATTTGTACAACCAACAAAAGCTCATCATTTTTTTAAGTGTTATTCACATATGTTATTTTAAATATATCTCCAACATATACAATATACATATGTACATATACTCCCAAATAACTATCACATAATTTTTGCTTAAAAGGTATCAAAGAAAAAATGTCATCTACAAAAATCTTCGAAAATAGGCGTTAAATCGTTAAAGTGCTAATTTGAGCACTCAAAATCGTCAAAATGACGATAAATCGTCAAATATGGCCACCGAGTATATGACCAAAGACTTCTTCAATGAAGTAAATATAACAAAAAAGTAATAATATTAGAAATATTCAAAGAGACTTTTTCGTTGCGTTTAAAATTTTTAGAAATCTTTTTATAATTAATAGGGATGAAACGATACGATTAAATGCAACTAAATACTCGACACTTTTCTTTCGATTCCAAGTACTTTTAGTATCGCTGCATTACTACCGAGTACCAAGTAGGTATCGGTCAAAAATACTCGTATCGGTCAGAAATGGTATTTTCTTAGTAACAGGCAAAAACTGAGTTGGTCACCATTTCTACCACTATAAAAATCCATGCAACCCGTGCATGCAAATTAGACATCAAAATCGTGTGTATAGTTGCATTTCATAAAAAAGATGGCAGGATTGCGTTCACGACCTTGAGATACAAGAATAAATAGTCCAGTTACTAAAGCCAATCGAGTTAGTCACTAAAACATCTTCCGGCCAGAATTATGTGACTTTATGATAAAGCCACAAAGTTTTTCCTCCTCCATTGAATGTGTCAGACAGTTACAAGACAAACAATTCGGTGAATGTAGCAGAAGAATTTTTTGCTTTGTACAACGGGTTATAGTTCAAGTTCTTTCCTTTCTAAAGTTTTTTCTTAAGAAAGATTTTTTACAACACAAATTTGCTGTGATCAATAATTATTGATTGAAGAAGACAAGAAAAATAATATTCAAATCTTTATCTGGGGGACAACTAGTTGTTTCGTAGTCACCACACTACTCATCAGCACCCACTGGGATTTGAACTCGGGTCATGACGTATCATGATCTACTGCTTTAACCACTAAGCCACCGAGCATTTAATTATTTTCTATCTATTATATTCAACTTGAACTATAACACGTTGTACAAATGTACAAACCAAAAATTTAATTTAAAAATTATAAAGTTCAATAAAAATTCAATAAATTAATAAAACAAAATAAGTTTATTACACAAAAGTTTGTTTGAAAAATAAAGTTTCCAAAACTAAAAGAATTTTACTTAAGTGATTGTTAGTTAAAAAGATCAAGAAATGCGGTAACAGCAACAGGCCTGCTTTTTTCAGGTTGCCGCTATCGAGGTCGCACTGTAATTTATTAAAAATATTGGGATCTACTTATATATAAATGTTTGAGAATATATTTCAAAGGTGTCCAAGTCTACTGATGAAATGCCAAGATATAGAGAGCTAGGAAACAAAAGAAACAAGCTGTTCGTAGTTTTTCTAAAGTTTTGTGCAATTCTTGATATTTTAAGAAGTTCTGTCAATAATGTTTAGTTAAAAAATCAAAATAAATAAATAAAATGTCTGGCCAGACCCTGGCGTTCATTTAAGGGTTAAGTTTATGTTCTCTATTAATGAATTTCCCACAAATTCAACAACAAATTAGTTTATTTGTTTACATAACGAAAAGCTAATAAATTTGCAATTTATATAAAGTAAATATTGAAACGAGTGCTGTAGTATTATCTAATATTCTATTAATAATATAAAACCAATTAAACAATGTTAAATCCCTAAAAAAAATTTTAGATTTTAAGCTAAAATAACTTTTTTTGGTTTTTCTTTTTGTAAAATTTTTTAAAAAAGATTTGATAATTTAAATTCCTTAAAAAATTTTCACAAAACTTTTTTTTAGTTTAATTTGTTAAATTTTTTGTTGAACTTTTATAATTTTTTAAATTAAAAATTGTTTGGTTTGTACATATGTACATCAGGTTTTTAGTTCAAGTTTTTCCTTTCTTAAGTTTTTTCTTAGTTTAATTGCAAGATTTTCTTGATTTTACCATAATATATTATTTATTTTTCGTTGTTAATTTTTGAGCGCGCGCTTTACCAACAAGATTTGTTTATTTTATTAACTTTTCTTTTGTTGCCCTAGTGGTGACATTTGTTACTTTAGCACTTGATAAATAAATATGTATATCTTGATGTGTTTCACTTGTTGCATAAACATAACGAATTTAATTCTTCTAGATTTAGTAAAAAACTTTATTCCAATTCCGTTTGATTTTTATACTTCGATGTTATTCGCAACACGCCAAAAACACGACAGGACTAAAACCGACGCTGTCTTTGCCTTAAGTGAAAAAGGGCAACTAAACAGTTTGGGCAAAGTTCGAAATAAACACATTGCCGGCTTTTCAGCTTTAGATGTATTACACGCATACTTATGTAATATAAGTACATGTATGAGACAACAGCTGTCTTTTACTTACACTGCGTTTACACGTACAAGTAATTGCATGGAAGTCCTGTGTACGTATTATCAACGAAAATGTCGAAAAAATACTCGACTTTCTTGCAAGTTGCATTAGTATTTAAAGAATAACATGGAAGTTCAGTTTAAAAATGTTAGTGGAGAGACAACAGCTCCTAAAACAGCATTACCATAAAAAACCATCATTTTATTTTTCGGGGAAATGAATGGTAGGAATAAAATAAACAAATGAAATAGAATAATTTTAACCTTTTTTTCACTCAAAACGGCAAAGACTGCTTAATTTACATATTTTCAATAAAAAAAAATGTGAATTATTTTAAAAATATGTTTTGAAAAATTTAAATATGACAAAAACATTATATTAAAATCAGTTAATCTCCGCAAAACTTGTTGTAAGGCAACACTGTTATTTCAGTTGTCATTTGACTTTCAGTAAGTGCCACAAAATCACTGCCTGCTGAAACTGCTTGTCAGCTCAGTTGAAAGTTGGTTGCAAGTGCAGAGATTGTGCGTGTGTTAGTAAAAAAGTTTGAATGTATTGGGTTTTTCGAACTTGCACCTGCACGTGTAAACACTACGTTAAATAGTAATTCGAAAATCGTAAAAGCTTTTCAAAGGAAACACGTGCTTATGTTTAGTAAATACATAAACAGCTTTTTTTTCTAAATGTAATAGAAGAGTAAGTGAGATGGTGAAAGTGGTATGGAAAAGAAGATACTCATATTATATAAGTTTTCAATGTATTGAGTCACAAAGCTTTAGTTATATAATTTCCCAGTGGCCAACTTTTGTCGCCCTTCATTTATATGGCCCTCTGTAAGGCCTTCTTTCATATATTTTTTTTTTTTTGATCCAATACTCATTCTCGCTTGCCTTCTCAGGAAGGCCTTATAGAAGGTCTACTATCTCCCTGCTAAAGGAATGCTTGTTTCTAATTATGTGTGTCTACATACGTATAAAGATATTACATCCTTGTACGCGTACTACATAGTACAAACGAGCGTTTGTAGCAACAAAAATTGATGAACCGTTTAAATAAAAACTCCAAAGAAAAGCGGCAAACACAAAAACAGGAAAATGTAGAAAGAGAAAAATAAAAAAGATGTAAACTTTTTTTTTTTTTTTGGCATTCATTTATTTATTGAATCTTCAAAAAGTGAACTAACAATAAGTATTCAAATCTTACAGCCTGTTTATAGGACACGAGTTAGCTCACTCGCGACGAGAAAATTTATAGACGAGTACGTAAGAAATTGGGTTCATAAAACGGGACTTGATTGTGTCGTGCAACTTACGTAAATTCGCGTATATGTCAAACATTTATGATATTTGTTTGTTGCCACCATGCGAAAAAATAGTATCTGTTTACATTTTTCATAGTAAAAAAAAATTTTTCAATCTAAAAAACGGCAATCCTGTTCTAGTCGCAGTTGACACACATACATACATGCGTTTGTATGTATACGTAAATAAATACAACAAAATATTTTGTGGAAAGGTTTTTTTTTGAAAAAAACGAATAAACAAATAAAAATTTTATATATTAACTGCAAGTTTTATGTTCCATATGCGTATGTTTTATTATGTATGTATATATGTATACAAAACATTTGTATTCAAAGAAAAAACGATTTCAGTTCATGTCTCCAGAAATTTGAGAGATTCTTAGAACGTTCTGTTGCAATTTCCATTCCTAGTTTTCTTATTATTTATTACCACTTATAAACTATTTTTATTATAATTTCTCATTATTTATAACACTTTCTACACATTTTTTTTATTGACGAGCATGTTTCTTCATTCGCCGATTTTGACATTTATGGTGAGACGACTCGCGTCTTACAAACCAAAGTAAATTGACAGATGTTACGTTTTTTTAATACTAATCGTCAATAGTCGCGGTTTATAAACCAAAAACAAAAAAAAGTTGCAAAGTTAGCGTTTTTTTATCGACGAGTCGTCTCTTATAAACAGACTGTTAAAGTTATATACATAAAATTAATTAAGTCCAGCCAATTCTAGACAAAATTTTTTTATTTTGCACGGTCAGTATCGCTAAAATCACCTATTTAACGTTCTGATGGTGGCAATGGTATCCCTCCTTCTCAACCGAGAGTGGCCTTCGAAATTAAGTATATTGCGTGCAAGACGATTTGGATGAAGTTCCAATTTACTGATATACCTTGTTGCGTACTTTGAAAATTCGTCTTTTACAAGAGTAACACAGAGATCCTTATGAATTCGTGAGTTTTTTACGTACCATGGAACTGCGGTAATTGTTCGAAGAATTTTGTTTTGTCGCCTTTGAATTTTTTCAACGTTTGAAGCGGAGGCGGTGCCCCATAGTTGAATTCCATAGCACCATATAGGCTTTAGAATAGCGTTGTATAATAAAAGTTTGCAATCTAACTTCAAGGTAGAATTTCTGCCCATAAGCCAATTTAGTTACACTGCTTTTAACTTCAACTGAGTGAATTTCGCATCAATGTTAGACTTCCACGTTAACCTACGGTCGGGATGAATACGAAGGCACTTGACTTCATTTTGCTGCGGAATAGGTGAATTGTTGATTTGGATGGCTGAACAGGTTTGTTTACACAGCGTGAATGTAACGTGAGTACATTTTTGTTCATTAACTTTAATTTTCCAAAGTTTTAACCATTTCTCTAATATTGTAATATTGTAAACTTAAAAAAGTTTTGCTTAAAATGCGCTAGAGGGCGGTCGCACGGTGAATTTTTGTGACATTCTTGTGTTAAAAATTAAAAAAGGTGATTAAAAGCTCTCTAAGGCAAAAAAGAAAATATTGTAACGAAAGTATACTAACAAACGCACAAATTAAATAGAAATGAGGCCTGTTGAAGAAGACCTAGTATCAGGCCTTCTGAGGAAGGGAACGGGGAAGGCCTTGGCTGTCTAGGACAACGTGTGTAAAAAATATATGAGTATGGAATGCAGTAGCAAGGTCTTGTGTCTGCCAAATAAGGCCTTCTAGCAGGCCTGCTTACTCCTTCTTTCCGCCACTGGGTTGTTAAGTAAATATGAAATGTATACGAATACAACCATAAACTATATAAAACCTAAAATTTAATGCAATACGCCGAAACAATTACTGTTTTTTCCTGTGAATTGAAATTCGTTGGCCCTTTTTGTCAATGATTATTTTGTTTTAAATCGAAATATTTTATGGTGTTTTCGTTTCTGCAAAAATGTGTCATTTTATTGGGAACTCTTCTTCTTTAACTATTTTTTTGCGTTTTTATAAAACGGAAGTTTATGATTTTTGCATAACTTGTGTTATTTTGTGGACCAACAAAAATTGCCACTTTACAGTAGTTGCAGACAACCTTTTGTTTTTACCTTTGAACAAGGCGGCATTCTTTTTGTAGAAATTAAAAAAACTATTACTCTAGAAATAAACATCAATAATAATCACTTTCATAAACAAAAGTTTAAAATTGGATGAACAAATTTAACACCCCGTGAGTCTATACTTTGTGCAACGATTTTTAAGACTCATTTTACGTGTGACGGGAAAAGCTCTTGAGCTCTCAAACCGTACAATGAAAGAGACATCAAACCTGTAGTTCGGTAAAATTATCTCTTTATCATTCTGATGATGGGAAGGATATCTCTTTTTCACAACCGTGGCCGCCAAAATTAAGTTTATTGCGTGTAAGAGGATTTGGGTGAAGCTCCAGTTTACTGATATACCTTGTCGCATACTTTGAAAATTCGTGTTTTACCTATGGAACACATAGATCCTTATGAATTCGTGAGTTTTTTACGTACCATGGAGTAATCGTTCGAATTTGATTTTGTCGTCTGTCGTCCAACTTCAAGATAAAATTTCTGTTCGTTAGACAATTTAGTTATGCTGCTTTTAACTTCAACTGAGTTACTTTCGCATCAATGTGAGGCTTCCACATTAGCCTACGGTCGAGGTGAAGACCAAGGTATTTGACCTCATTTAGTTGCGGAATAGGTAAATTGTTAATTTGAATCGCCGAACATGTTTGTTTACGCAGTGTAAATGTAAAGTGAGTACACTTTTCGCACTAACTTTCCAAAGTTTTCTCTGATGTTGAAATATACTCCTACAGATTTCGCTAATTGATGGTTTTCATGTACGCTGCAGAATGCTGTGTCATCTACAAAAGTTGAAGTGTGGACTCCTTATCTCATTGGCATATCTGAACAGTAGAGCATATATAAAGTAGGTCCTAGAATGCTACCTTGGGGAAAACTCCTGCTGCGACTGGCTGTGAGGGGCTTATAAAATTGGCTTTTCTGATAAGAAATTTCCGGCCGCATAAGTAGCTTTTCAGGCCAGTTTAACTTTAGTTTGTACATTAAACCGTCATGCCACATTTTATCAAAAGATTGGGATTTTAGGAAGTAAAATATTCATTGACATATATAATGAATATTTTACTTCCTAAAATACATGGGAAGTTATCAGTAGGCAACTCAAACACAGCCATGCATACCTTGTAAGTCGACAGCAGGTAGCTCAGATACTATCTCGTATAGTTTACAAGTCGGCAGTAGGCAGTTCAAATATAATCTTCGCGTAGGCGAAGACGTAGAGCGCACTTCAGTTTTTTGGGAATATTCCATTAAATTTGTTTATTTTTTTTTCCTGCTTTCTTTTCTTTTTTCACTAAATGCTTTGCTTTATATTTCTTATACCTCTTTTATAATGTTTTCTAGGCACTCTGACCTTTAGCTCTACTTTTGTTAAATAAAATTTTTGCAACTTAGTCTGATCAAGATGGCGAACGTTTGATTTACAACTAAAAAATAAAATACCTACATATAAATTTGATACAAGCGATGAACGTAATTAATTGTTGGGAACTCCATATACTACTTTCATACACTTTGTAAGTTAGCATTCATTGATTACAAAGTATTGCACACATCATAGAAGAGTAGTAATGTGGTAGACAGTGTTCGCCGCTGGGTTGCTTTTACTATGAGAATATCGTAATATTTCTCTCCCACAAAATCTAAATATCGCTCCTTTCTTGCAACATAGTCATATCTCAAAAAATGAGCTTTTCGAGTTAACAATGCTGAATTGTTAACAGTATTACCTTGTATATTGTGCCAAAAATTTATTCAAATTACTTTTAAACTGTTTCCTTTAGGAGATATTTTCTAAAAAAAATTTCTAAGACTGGTATGAAAACTAAAAATTTGAAACGCGTTTTTCTCGAAACAAGCTTTTTTTAGTTATGACTATGTTGCAATAAAGTATCGATATTTTGTATTACCATGTAAACGTGCCTTTACCACCAAATATCAAGGAACCGATAACATAAAAGCTCCAAGAAAAGAAAAGTTTTAAGCTCTAAGCACTTAGACGACAGCAGACTTTACAACTTCACGGCTACAAATGCAGTGAGCTTCAAATGCTCAAATTATTTTAAAGACAGCAGCAGCACTATGTGTATTTAAACAATGCAAATTTTAGAGGTGCCACAAATATATTTTACATGAAAAAAATTAAAATTACTGACTGAAAACGTAATAATATCACGTAAAATTGTAAAAACTCTTCAATTTATTTGTTTATTTTATTTATATGATGTTTATTTCTATTAAATATTTCAAACAAATTTTAGATTTTATTACTGCTAATTTATATTTATAGTGGCAGCACTGCATTTACTTTTTTCTGCTTACGAAAATAGAAATTAGTCTAAGTTGGCAGCAGCAGCAAATGCTGTTGTGAAGTCGTTAAAATAATCGTGTGCATTTAAACACATGTATTTTATTTTTGACAGATTGCTGCTTGCTGGCTGCTGTCGTCTATGTGTTTAAAGCTTTACTCGGCAGCATTGTTTGACGCCACAAATATTAGTTTAATAAATTGGTTGTGGGCTGAACTTAAACCTATCGAATTTTATTAGTACGTTGTGCGTACAGTAGTAGTGAGCACATGAATACGTAAAAGCTAAACATAATGCCGTGTACATTATTAGTTGGCACAAATTTAAGTTTTTAAAGCTCGCTGTTATTGTAAAATGTTAACGTTGTTGAAAGCTTAAAGCTGTTAATAGCTGCTACAAGCTCCGAGATATTTCATTAAGCAAAGTATTGCATTCGGTTTCAAATATCGTTTGATTTTAACTCCACCCACCATCGCAAAATGTAAAATAACTTTCATTCATCTATGAAAATTAATTGCTTACAAATGTGTTTGGAAGAGTATTACTTTACTACTCCAAAAAAGTTCAATAAATTAATTGGAAAACTATTACTTTACTACTCTAGAAACAGTTCAATAAATTAATTTTAATACTTACCAGAATGTTTATTGCCAATTTCACTTCTCATTTCTTGCGTACGATTTTTGAGCTTCTCCGTTATGGGATATTGGGCGAAGGTCATGTTCTCGTTGCGCATTTGTTTGCCCAGACTGGTCATCATCAGATAACATGTGTGATGACCGGCCACATTGCGCTGTCCATCGGCATCGTAAAAGAAAATTGATCGCGACCATTTGTTTCTGAAATAAGCAGATAAAAATAAAGTAAATATTTAATTTGTCTTAGAGTTTCATTTAAACAAGTTTTACCAACCTTTTCATTACCGATATTGTTAGTTCTGAAATTGTTTCAAAGCTTAACATGCCAGTACGCAACAACATGTAGAACTCATCTGTACATTTGGTTTTGGGTTTCTCAAAATCGTAAGTTGAGCCACCAACGGATATGAGTGGTGTGCCATGGCTGTTGAAATATTTTGCAATGCGGCCAACAGCAGCTAAAAAATAATTTAAACATTTTGTTAGTACAGTGTAAGCTCGACAATCCGGACAATTAAAAACCATGTGGTGTCCGAAATATCGAAATGTCCAAATTTCCAAGAAAAGAGAAAAAATTTTGAATATATAAGCTATTTTGTATATGTTTATAAGATATTCACTTTAAAATAATATGTTTATAACGAGTGATTTTTTTGCTATTATCTTTTTGGCAACACTAGTTTTGACAGCTCACGCACGTTTTGTATCTTGTGTCACTGTCAAACATCTTCAGTTTGGTCTATAATTTAATCATGAATCGTCTTACAAACGAACAACGCTTGCAAATTATTGAATTTTATTACCACAATGCGTGCTCTGTTAAGAAAGTTCATCGCGCGCTTCTTCCATTTTATGGTCAGTTTAATCGACCTACTGAGGCTTCTATTCGGGCTATTGTAAAAAAATTTCGCACCAAATTTACATTGTTGGACATTAAACCACCAACACGCTTACGTAGAGTGCGAACTGAAGAAAATATCGCAGCCGTATCGGCCAGAGTTGGTGATGACCGTGAATTATCGATTCGGCGCCGTTCGCAGCAATTGGGCCTCTGTTACTCCACTACGTGGAAAATTTTGCGGAAGGATTTGGGTGTGAAGTCTTATAAGATACAGCTGGTGCAAGAATTAAAGCCAAACGACCTACCTTAACGCCAAATTTTTGGTGAATGGGCTCTTGAAAAGTTAGATGAAGATCCACTTTTTTATCGAAGAATTGTGTTCAGCGACGAGGCTCATTTCTGGTTGAATGGATACGTGAACAAGCAAAACTGCCGTATTTGGAGTGAAGAGCAGCCAGAAGCATTGCAAGAGCTACCAATGCATCCACAAAAAACAACCGTTTGGTGCGGATTATGGGCTGGCGGCATCATTCTTCAAAGATGATGCGAGTCACAACGTTACTGTGAATGGTGAGCGCTACCGTGCGATGATAACAAACTTTTTTTTGCCCAAAATGGAGGAGCTTGACTTGCATGACATGTGGTTTCAACAAGATGGTGCCACATGCCACACAGCACGCGAAACAATGGACCAATTGAGACGCGAGTTCGGTGAACAGTTTATTTCACGCTTGGGACCAGTCAATTGGCCGCCCAGATCGTGCGATTTAACGCCTCTAGACTTTTTTTGTGAGGCTATGTTAAGGCTAATGTCTATAGCGACAAGCCCGCTTCGATTGACGCACTGGAAGCCAACATTGCCAACATTATTCGTAAGATACCGGCCGAAATGTTGGAAAGAGTATGCCAAAATTGGACTAAGCGGATGTACCATTTGAGGCGCAGCAGCGGCCAACATTTGCTTGAAATAATCTTCAAACATTAAATTATATCGACCCAACTATCGATCCAAATAAATATTTCATGCATTTTTCTGAATTTCATGTGTTTTTTTTTTAATTTCCGATAGTTCTTATAAAATCACCCATTATATAATACCTCAGACAAATTTAAATTATACCTTTGACTTCCGTTGTTAACGCATTCAAAAAACAGCATAATGTGATATCTATAGGACCCGAATAAGTGAAATATACTCAATATATAAAAAAACTAAAACAATATCTTTCTAGATAGACGTACCAATCATTTGTGTCTCCTAAACTCCATATTAGTTTTGAGTCAGTTTGATTTATTTAAAATGCTACATTATAACAAGAAAAACTTCTTCTATTGTAATAAATGTAATATACATAAAAATAATCTTTAATTGTAATATGTGACGTTTCCACTCACCCAAAGAATAGTCACAAACCGGGCCAAATATGACATGCGAACAATTCTTAATAACCCCATCCATTGCTTTGACAGTTGCAAACGCAGCATCACATTTGTCATCCTGCGGCGTCCAATCAAAGTTTACAAATGAGGGCAATAAACCACTGGCACGTATATGCTGCTCAGCCACCTGTAGAATGGGTACAACGCGTTGCAAAGACGCCACATACCAGTCGTCATCCGGCAGCAGAACCAAAGCACGTATTGTACAATTATAATTGGCTGCAGAAAAACTTTCTAATGTCACACTTTGTCCAGCTAATCGATTTGACTGATAATAATTATTATCTGCCGCTAGCGAAGTTGGACGACAAATCGCCTCACAGGGGCGACTCGGCTCATGGCTGCAGCTGCCTTCTACACTAGAGTAGAATAAGAGTAAGAAGTAGATCGTAGGATATATGAGGTCTGCAATAACTATTTTCATTTTTTAGGAATAAGTTATAAAGTCTGTTGTAGTGGGAGGAGTATAATGATGGTGACATTGTGTGTCTGTTTTAGGCTAATGCCATAATGTTGATGCTGTTGTTGTTACGGTTGTAGTCTGGTACTCAAAATACTATTAAGATATTTTATATTCTTGTTTGTTGTAGCTTCTGGTTTTGCTGTTATGGCTTTAAAGCCATTATTGTTGTTATTAGGAATTTTTTACATACACAATTTATGTAGATTTATTGCTGCTACTTTTATTCGTATTTTTATGATTTCGTTGTTGTTAGTGCTGTTTACAAATTGAAGTAAATGTTTTTAGTAGTTTGTATGTGTTTATCCTTTTCGCCTTTTCTTATTCTGTTCATTTCTTCTTTAAGAAAATGATGTTGCAATAGTTGTTGTCCGACAAAATAAAAGTATTTTGAATTGTAATACATTTGGCTTGTGCAGCGACCCAGTAAATCTTTGAAGTCATTTTCATTCTCGTTGTGATTTTTTGTTTATTATTTATTTCTGTCAGAAATACTTTGATTTAAAGAAACTTTGTATCTTAATATCTTTAAGAGTACTCTGGGTATTTTATTTCCCTAGTTGGAATTTTGTTTCCCTACAAGTTCTTAACGTTTGTAATTTTAATGTTAAACAGGTCGGTAGCTGAACTCAGGGATTGCTGCATCCTCAACATTTATATTTGTTTTTGTAGTGCTTTTACATTTAATGCTGGTTGAGTTAAGAAAATGAGAGATGTTTTATATATTTTGCAACTAAAATCCCTTAAGGTTCATGGATTTTCATAAAAATTTCTTCCTACTTGGTAAGTTGAAGATCTGAAAAGAGTATAAGAAAAAAGTAAATTGTGTATGTATTAATGTTAAATAAATATTACTAATATTATATGATGGGCTGTTATCATTCGTCTAGCTCAAGTTGAATCCTGGCTAAAGCCAAGAAATATTTCTATTTTTAATTATAGCAATAATTGCCGCGATCAATAACTCTTGATCAAAGAAGACAGGAAAAAATAATTGAATACACTAAAGCTGGGGGACAACTAGCTGTTTCACAGTCGCTACACTGCTCATCAGCAACCACTAGGTTTCGAACTCAGTACCATGCAAACATGATGTATTTATAATATATAATTAAAAATATAAATATTTCTAGGCTTTAGCCGGGATTGAACTTGAGCTAGACGAATGGTAACAAACCATCATATAATATTAGTAAGAGCGTAGTATATTCGGCTGGGCCGAATCTAAAATACCCTTCACGATAGTCCCGTATATGTATAGTATATTTAAAAATGTGACCTAAATATGCTCGGTTATATATGAACCGATATCGGAATTTTCTATTTTCTGTATTTTAGCAACTTTCTTTTATAACGAGAATTGCTTTTCAGCAAAAAAAAAAAAAAAAAAAAAAAATTAATGGAAAAATCGGTTCAGGCTACATCTCGGGTATATATGGACCGATATCGGAAATTTTCATTTTCCATATTTACATAACCTTATTTCATTACCGAAAAACTTTTGAGCAAAAAAAGTTGTTTACGTTCGCTTACGTGGCATTTTAATGAAAAACCCGGTCTAGGCTATAGCTCGCGTGTATATTTACCGATATCGGAATTTTTTATTTTCTGTATTTTAGTAACCTTCTTTTATAACTAGAATTGCTTTTCAGCAAAAAAAAAAAAAAAAAAAAAAAAAAAATAAAAAAAATTAATTAATTGAAAAATCGGTTCAGGCTATATCTCGGGTATATATGGACCGATATCGGAAATTTTCTTTTTCCATATTTATATAACCTTCTTTTATTACCAGAACTGCTTTTAAGCAAAAAAATTTTTTTTTCATTAAAAACCCGGTTTCAGCTATGTCGGTCCATATGTTTCCGATATCGGGTATATATGGACCGATATCGGAAATTTTCATTTTCCATACTTATATAACCTTATTTCATTACCAGAACTGCTTTTGAGCAAAAAAAGTTCTTTCAGTTCGCTTACGCGACATTTTTATTAATAACCCGATTTGGGCTATATCTCGGGTATATATGGACCGATATCGGAAATTTTCTTTTTCCATATTTATATAACCTTCTTTTATTACCAGAACTGCTTTTAAGCAAAAAAAATATTTTTTCATTAAAAACCCGGTTTCAGCTATGTCGGTCCATATGTTTCCGATATCGGGTATATAAGGACCGATATCGGAAATTTTCATTTTCCATACTTATATAACCTTATTTCATTACCAGAACTGCTTTTGAGCAAAAAAAGTTCTTTCAGTTCGCTTACGCGACATTTTTATTAATAACCCGATTTGGGCTATATCTCGGGTATATATGGAC
Source organism: Thecocarcelia acutangulata (assembly GCA_914767995.1). NCBI lineage: Eukaryota > Metazoa > Arthropoda > Insecta > Diptera > Tachinidae > Thecocarcelia > Thecocarcelia acutangulata. The sequence goes on along the minus strand of OU612094.1, from coordinate 26,894,489 downwards.
CGATATCTTTTAGTCACCATGCTTAATAAGTGTGTGAAGTTTGAAGCAAAACAAACAACTTTTTTTGTCAAAAATTTCCATACAAAATTATCAAAATTCATGGCTTTTTGCAGAATTTTGAATATATCTCAGCTATACGTGAACCGATATTAGTGAATTTCAATAGCAAACCCATGAATCGATGGGGTAAAAGAATGGTGAAAGAAAAAATTTTCTAAGTCTAATGGTTTTCTCAGAAACGGTATTTCAGCAGCGGACAGACGGATAGACGGACATCGCTTAATTGACTTTTCCATTAATTCTGAATCAGAATATATATACTTTACAGGGTCGCAAATTAAAACTGTAGAAATTACAAACGGAATCACAAACTTATATATACACTTAACATTTTTGTGAAGGGTATAAAAATTAAATTATTGTAATTTTCTGTCTGAACTGATCTATAAATAACACACATGCAAGAGTGTGGTAGAAAATTTTGTGAAAACCGTTTAACCATGGTGCCTCACATTACTTTTTGTTCAAATAACAATACTATATTTTATGCTATTGTACTGCTTCACTTAGATTAACACTCATAACAGTACAATTCTATTTTCAAGTTAAACCTTAACATCTTTCTTATATACTCCCCCATTTGTAATCCCTTTACCTCTTTGCCCTAGTTGCAGCGTAATGCTATATACCACATGCCTTGTGGCTAAAATGTTTACTTTACTTTCATTGTTATCACGCCTTGTATATTCTGCTTATATTGGTCCCCTTAAATTAATTAAATAATCCCACAACATTTGTGCGCCATATGAAAATTATTTCTTGCAAAATGCGATTTTATGAACATTTAAAATATGCATGTGCAGCTACTAAATTAAAAATTTGTTTATTTTCCTGGCCTACTCTTGGGCGTATAATTGCGTGTTTTTCTAATGTTTATGGAGACAAATTAAATGCAGTAAATGTTTTAACAGCATTTACTAAATTAACAGTTTTTTTTATTTTCCTGGCCTACTCTTAGGCGCACAATTGCGTGCTTTTCTAATAATGTTTATTGAGAGAAATTAAATACACTAAACAGATTTTGTAATAAAATGGTGGTAATGAAATTAAGTTTTAATATATATTGCATGTTTTTAGGAGCTCATGCAATAAACCAATATGTTGCCTTATCGAAGGCACAATTTGGTTGAATTATTTTTTAATTAAAAATTTTTCATTCATTGTCATTAAAATTTGAAATTGTTCATTATATTGTTAGAATAGTTATTGAATTTATAACAAATTCATTAAATTGTGAGTTCGTATTTGCTTTTCAGTTCAACAAACACTTGCGATCCTTTTTATAAAAAGTATTTCATATCTTTAAGCTCTTATTAGATAATTTTTCTATAAAAATTTATCTAATTAATACGACATTTATAAACATAAAATATCTTGTTAGACAAAATTTGTAAAGTTTTTAGCTTATTGAGTAATAAATTCTATGAATGGTAAATAGAAGTGGGTTTTTATTGTATAATTCGTTCATAGTATAATAAAACTAATGAACATAAACAATTGTATAATTTTCAATTAATGTTCAAAACTAGGTAATACAGTAATAGCTTGATTCTTACAACTCAAGTTAAAAATAATATTTTCATTGTTGTATCGGCCCAAAACTTTACAGTACAATTTCAGTAATTGCAATATCGCATAAAAAATAACGCTATACTTGCAGTATGTAAGAATTATAATTTAGTATTAACTTTGTTTTTTAATAACTACGATTTCTTTTAACTCGAATTTTTACTAAGTTTTTTTAACCTTTAAAAAAGGCTTTGTAGATTCTTCCATTGCAAATAAAATTATGACTGGTTCGTTACATAGCATTGAAATACTTCACAGCTTACTTTACACTTAATATCACTGTGTGTTAACTTACTAGACTTGCTTACTTTTCTGACTTATGAGTGTCTTGCACAGTGTTTAAAATTAAACTTTGGCTCTGCCGAACATCTGCCTGCTAATTATACTTCTTTATTACCTTCTACATTGTTCATGAGACTTGCAGTTAGCCACAATTCTAGACTTAAATGTGCGCATATATTTGCTACGTACATCCAAACACACATGCTTGCCAAACAATGAGAACGCAACAACAACAATAAAATCATTAGTGGTTGATTTACTTGGAATTTTACATTCTTTAAATGAGGTAAGTTTGTTTGTGTTTGTGCATTATGTTTTTAGCTTTACGTTGTTTTTGTATATGTGGGTATACATTTACAACAAGCAGATCGAACGCTAGACAGTGGTTGAAATAGGGCAGATACATACATTATTTGATGCACTATGGAGAGGAGGAAGAGCGGAATAGTGTTTGACTTGAATCTTTCTACATTTTATGTAAAAAAATATATACTTATATCTAAATGTACTAGCACTTTATTCCACAAACAGACCGTACTACTAAAGAACGTAATATCTGTAATGCATTGTACGACTGGTTGGCCAATTCATCACGAACGGATAGCTCATCGCCTAGAAAATTGACGCGTAATAAGATTTAAGAAACGAGATTTCTGCTCTCGTGAGTATCCACTATAGTAGCGAGAAACAGTGAATGGCACCACATACCTTGAAGATGCTCCAGTGAGTTAATAAAGTTATATCCGCAATGGTCACCGATAAGCTTCTTTGCAATCTGTTGCACACGTTCGTGTAACCTCAAAATAGACTTTAAGGCCTAAACATGAGAATTGTATTTCATTTTCGATCGGATATGGGTGGTATGAGTAGTGTGTAGATTAGGACCTAAATTCCGTTAATTTTTAAATTTTCACCAATTTCTGTGCTCACTTTTCATGTTTGTGTCTACAATGATGAAAATGAATAATTTTGACAGTTACAGTGAACACCAAGGAATATTTTTTTCACTAAAAATATGCGGTGAGTTTTGATTTTTGTAAAATATATTGAAGTTGAAAAAATAAACAAAAGTATTATGTATATTAAAATTTCCTTTAGACAGCTTGCGTGGCAGCAGATCTGAGCATTCAGCTAATTATTCAGTATTTACGAACACATTCTGCGCAATAAAATATATTGATTCTTACGGAATCACTTTTTATTGAAAAGCGAACACTACTCCGATGGAGTGAAGTATATCTTACATATAAAATAAAAAAATAAAAAATTATGAAAATCTCCATCATTAAAAAAATCTAGTTTTTTTTAAAGTAAAATTTACTATTTTTACCAGTGTTGTACTAAATATGTTTAAATAAAATATGTGTATATATTTCCTTAAAAATACGATCGCCAAAGCATGATAGTTTAAAAATCTTCTGGCAACGCCGCATTTAGTACGAATACGTTTACCGATTGTGAGTGAGTAAATACATGAAATTGAACACACGCACTCTCATGGATAAGGTAAAGGTGTGTCTGCAAATTCTTACATACAAGTATTATTTTCGTTGTTAAATACGAGTTCAATTGCCGAATTTGGAAAAAATAACTGAGAAAAAAATCAAGCAGCCGCCGCATACAAACTGGATTGGATTTGTTATATACTCTAATTAACAAACGCAAGCTCTAACGAGTAGAAAACATACTTGTGCAAACAATATGTGGTGACCAATCACACCGCAACTTGATTTAAGACGCGTGTGCTTAAATCATTAAAAAAGGCACCGGTTGCAGATCTCTGATTGATACCTTATGATAGTACAGATGAAGAAGCTTTCATGGTCATGCGTCTATGTGTTAATGAAATGTATTAAGCTTTGCGGGCGTGGACGCCGACCGTTTTACGACCTGATTCGTAGATTAAAATAGGAAATGAATCAATCATATTTTACCTTTTTGCAACTATCTCAGATAGTCTAGGCTTAGAACTGAATAAGTGCGAATGGCTGCTGTCACCTGCAAAAGAGCGAATACGATTAAAGGTGTGATATAGAAGGTTATTAAAAAAACAATAAATGGAGTAAAAGACAGAAAAGAGCCTGAATTAATCTTGAACTCGTTTGATGAGACCTCTATATTATTATGTGAAACTTTCTTAGGGTTTACAAAGCGCAATAATGGAATGTACTAGTGTATGTTTGAAAAAAAATTAAAGGTCACAGCAAATAAGCAATTTAATTGTTAGTTGGCAAATGAAATGATCGAAAAACCAACTACAATTAAATTAATGAGCTTATGTACAATATTCACATAATTTTTTCTACAATTAGTTTATAATTTAAAAAAAAATAATCAAAAATAAAATCTTAAAAGTATGTCGAGTTTCATTTTATCTTAATATTTTTTGGTTTCTGTTAGTTTAATATATATACAATTTTTGCAGCTTGAGATCTTGTTTTTTATAAAAAATTTAAAAATTTTCTAACTTTTATTTTTCAATACTTCAGTATTTTGATTTTAGTTTAAAAATCGTTAAATATTTATTAAGGCATATACAAGATTCATATTTCTTAAGCAGGAGGTGCATACTTGTTGAAAAGTATCCTGGATTACGTTTTTCTCCTGCTTAAATTTGTTATTTAAATTTAAATCACACCCATTTGACTAGTAGAAAGAAAACCTCAGTTTAATTCACATGTCAAGTGGTGACTACATATACAAAAATAATCCGGAAGTTTTAAATTTTTTACTTCAAAAGAACAAAGTTAATTCATAGAAATTAAAAATTTGTAAATGCTGGAATTAAATGAAAAATTTTACTTCTTTTAAACCGTAAAATTTTAAGTGTGTACTGTTCAGAAATGTGATCAAGCATTGCAAAGTTATTGCACAAATATTTTCCTTTTTCACCAACATAAACTTAATACATTCAATCCGCATACACATACATATGTGTATACGTTCATTTGTTTGCATGTTTATACTGAAAATTATGAACTTTATTAAAACGTTTTGCTAAAATTGAAATAAAAAAAAAATAAATTGCAGAACGATAAGCATTCGGGTCATTGAATGAGAGAAATTTGGCTGCACACATTTCTTTAAAAAAAAAATTGCGTTTAATTTAAATTTAATATATTTCTTAACTTTAATTTGTATGAATGAAAATAAATTTTCAATACAATTTCAATTTGTTCAGAATTCATCCATAATCCAAAGAAGAAAGCCAAATTATTTATAGAGTTAGTATTATTGACATACGCTTTTGTGTGTTTCATAACCGTCTACACGTTGAAAAAAATATGTATGGTTGTCATGATAATATTCTAAGGGCAAGATGCTGAATTACGAGTATATGGTTGGTGCTGATAATATTTTATTATTATATTTAAAACAACATTGTTATCGAGTGTGCAGATGTCACAGTAGTAGAGTGAGCATTGCGTATTCTCTGTGGAGACATTTTTTAATAGTAGCGTTCTTACGTAATTACTTGTAAACAATGTTGTTCAAAGTTCGGTATTCGGCGCATACGTGAAGTACCAAGTGTAATTTAATATTAGTGCCCGGAAATATTGTGGCGGATGAGCTGGCGAAAGCCGGAGCTCGTCTACAGAGAGGGGACTTTGATACGATGGTAGGAGTCCCGCTTAACAGCTGTAAAAACCAAGTGCAGCTTCAACTTGTAGGGACTGCGCAGGACAGATGCTCTGGTGAGGTAACCTGCCGAGTAGCAAGACTGACATGGCCTGCGTATATGATCGTAGTAGAACTGCGGTCCTAAAGGCTTTTCCCCGTCAAAGGTTGCGTATCTTGGTGGCAGTTCTGACAGGACATTGGTTCATAGGGACGCATGCTAGGAGGTTAAATCTTCCATTTAATGATTTCTGCAGAAGTTGCGGGGATGAGGACGAGGAGGAAAGTGTTGAGCATTTCCTCTGTCGATGCCCGGCTCTCTGTTCTATGAGAGCGCTGTATCTAGGCGGACCGATACTGCACGGGTTAGCAGATATATCGGAATGCCGAGTGAACGGACTGGATTCCTTTATCCGGCTTTCGGGTTGGTTTGAATCTGAACCGTCGGGGGAAGTGTAAGTCTCGTGGGCTGCACTTCTCCCTCAGGCAACACAACGGGACTAAAAGGACCCAAGTGGGCTTGTTTCATGAAACTGGCGGTCTGTACAGCCTAACCCAACCTAATTTAATATTAATAAATTATAACTCATTTAAAATTATTTTTAGTCCATATTTAATGGATATAACTTTATATTTTATATTCTTTCTTTACTGAAAACAATTTTATTACAAAGATTGCTGACCAGCCGCTTACATGATTGACCAGCTTGGTACACTGTTTTCTCCTGGCAGGATCGCCATTTAATGAAAATATCTATTCAATTTTCATTCTCTGATTTAAAGAAAATAACTTTCAATTTATTTCCATTAATAATAATGGAATATTTTTATATTAGGTTTTATTTTAGTTTAATATTTTAATAATTATTTTATTTTTTTTGGCTTGCTGATCAGCCGCTTGTGCGACTGATCAGTTTGAGCGTTTTTTTAGTTCTGTTTTGTAATGATTTTTAATTCTATTCATATTTTTCTTATGCCTAATCTAGGGGTGAGAAAATGCTTGGTCAACATAAATACATGTCCACCAGCTGCATGGTATGTGTGGGTAGTTAGCTGCAATAATGTGTGCATATCAAGTGTCATGCTGACGGCATGACGACTTACAGTTAAACACATATAATGTGGACTTACAGCATTCACATAATGTGGACAAATGCAAATGAACTAATTACTCACACTAAAGTAAATTTAATTCGTTCGTGGGTGCAGAGATTTCGCGCAACTGCCTCGGTCTCCGGCCAGGTCTCAGTCAATGTTTAAAGACTCAAGAAAACGTTGAACTGGTTGAAAGCAGTTTACGTAAAAATCCACGACTTTCAATACGGACTTGCTGAGCAATTATTCATGAACTTTTAAAGGGGGAAATTCCACCCTTTTGAATTCAAGTCGCTCAAGATTAGAAAGAAAGTGACTTTGATTTACGCAAAAGCTTTGTGTAACGATGTTGAAGCGTTTTCGCACAGTAGATCACATTCTTTGGAGCGGTACAAAGCTGATTTTCACTTAAACGGTCCACGTTAGCAAGCAAAACTGACGTTACTGGTCTGCAAGAACTCGCAAGCCTCGAGTGAAACATCAAAAACCAGTGCATTGCCGCAGGTCAAGCATTGGACCACTTTTTCCTAAAACTCTTAAGGACAGGTGACGAATGTCAACGGCGAAAATTATGGAAGCATGAGTACGGAATATTTTGCCAAATCTGCGAGCTCATCCATCGTACTCTTTACACACGTTTAAATAGGATAGCTCGACTGCACACACAGCCAGAACTTCCATGAATTTGCTTCACTAAAATTTCCCCTAAAAACTGATCAGTCGCTTTGGAGACATCCCATGGCCAACGAGATCGCTCCATCTAACTCCCATGGATTTTTATTTATGGGGCTACCCCTTTTGTTTTTTTTTATCTTGGACCAGTACTCTGGGGATGACCCCTACGTATGCAGTACATTGTACCAGAACTAGGAAAATAGATTGTGAGGAGGGGGAAAAACATTTGACTTCAACTTTCCACAGACGTAGCGTACGACTGAAAAAAGAATTCTCTTTGTAATGCGTAGTACGATTCCCCGGGTAATCGACCACAAATGGATGTGCTCTTAACGATGCACGTGTGCTATGCAAAAATGTGCGAGTTTCGGGAAGAATCTCGTCAGAGCAAAATCCATTGTAGTAATGATAGATCAGAGTAACGCACCCCTCTTGATAGAAGTCATCGCAGGGGTCGATTAAGCATCGCACCTTCCCTGTGGAGACATTTTTGTTGCAGCGTTTTCACACTATAAATCCCATTTTTTCGAGTGGCAAGGCTGATTTTTACTACACTTATACGGACACGTCAAAAACTAAAAACTATCGTTACTGCTCTCCAAGAACCCACACTGCTCGACTGAACCATCGAAAATCTTGCATTGACCCAAGGCAAGTGTCCATGCTTGATATAATAGGACTCTTTTTTTTCGAAAATTCTCAAGGTCAAGCGACGATTTTTTTTTTTTTTTGGTGAGAGACTTTACTGATCAGTGCTTTTTTAATTATTACGATTAACGAGCAACACAATTTGCAGGCTTTTATTTTTTTATATCAGTTGATACAATTTTCTCTATAATCGAACTGCATCTTCTTGGGAAGCAGCTTTGATCTCTGAGCCTCCGTCGATCATATCACCTTGAGTGTTATTAATATTGTTTTGTGCACAGAGGGTCCCTTAGGACTCGCAGGAAATACTTTGTTTATTATTTATTGAAATAAAAGCACGATAGAAGTTAATTTTAAGTAATGTTGGTTATTGTTCACTGATAATTAATTTTGATCGAATATTGTTCACTAACTTTTAATTATTCCTTCTCTTCCTCACTAACTTCTAGCTTATATACATTTAATATTTTCTACAATTATTTTGCTGCTGCTGCGGTTCTAATTGTTGCTGCTGGTTGAATAGTGTATACACAAAAACATTTCTCGCTTGTTACCGGAATAAGAATAAAGTTTATCAGACAGCCAGCCATTGAAAAGCTAGCTTACTTGAATCCCATTGTGTGATATGTATCTCAGTAGATCTAAATATCACTGGTCCAGTGTAGGACCAACCCGAGGAAAGAGTCCAATCGATAATATATACTTTTATAATTTTTTCGCAACTACAAATTATGTATTTGCACGTCTTCTTCCCCACTTGAACGTAGTCACTATTATTTAAGTGATGTTTTCATAACACAAGTAAGTGACTTGTGATAGTATTTTATATGAAATACACAAAAATATTCGACTGGTTTCAATATGAAATTTTATGTGCTCTGCACAGAATACAGACGAATGACTTATCTCAAAAGACTGAGTGCAACAACACATTAATTTTCCATTTTTTAAGTGGAAGAGATGGACTTCGCATAGAAGCCTAAAAATGCTACCAGACTTAGACCTAACAGACTAGTTGGTCGAAATTTATCAACGCCTATGACTACTCCATATTTGCTTTACTATGCTCTTAAGTTTGGCAATATCGGTGTTAAATTATAAAACTATCAATCAATAAGAAATTTTTTTATCTGGCATTTTATTGCCAACAATTCGACATCCCAACAATCACTTCATTCAATTGCTATCTATAGTTTTATTTTCGTAACAACCACTCCAAAACATGTTCGAACAGACTTTTGAACTTAGAGTACATACTTGTGTAAACATGGTCATACAACCAGGAATAACAAAAATGAGCCACAGTATTAAATGTATTAATAAACAAAATTTTATTTTTTATTGCCATTGACAATTTGCTGTATTTTACTCGTATTCAATGAGTTTGTTTGAGGAATTTTTTATTAAGGAATTATGTTTAGATAAGAATTTTTCCCCTATTTGGTTTAATGAAAATGAAAGTGAAATACATGAAAATGTGTTAAGGAAAGCGCAATAAATCATTTAGTACAACACATTTTTTGTTTAACTAAAACCAGATAATTTAGTAAAACTATATTAAAATTTCCGCACACCATGTACACGTAGAAAAAATATGTGGTTTATACAACAATATTCTAAGAGCAACATATTATTTTATATGGTTTATATGGTATCTATTGATATTGATATTGATATATTAAAAAAATTTTCACATCTAACCCAATGTGTGAGGAGTTGTTCTTGTTATAAATGTACAAGCACATCCACACAAACAACATAAAGCTCAAAATATGATACACAAACAAAGAAATGTATATGATCTGGAGAACTCAAAATTCCAAGTAATTCAACTACCAATGATTTTATTTTTAAGAAAGGAAAAACTTGAACTAAAAAACCTGATGTACATATGTACAAACCAAACAATTTTTAATTTAAAAAATTATAAAAGATCAGCAAAAAATTTAACAAATTAATATTTACATCTCTGGGTCCGGAGAATATTAAAATACAAAAATATGTATGTTAATAAATATGAATAAATACCGCTAGCTCAGAGACAACATACGCTGTACAAACAATGCGGGCAATTAACAAAAATGCATATGTGATTCAATATGAGATGAATATAGATAGAAAATAATTAAATGCTCGGTGGCTTAGTGGTTAAAGCAGTAGATCATGATACGTCATGACTCGAGTTCAAATCCCAGTGGGTGCTGATGAGTAGTGTAGCGATTACGAAACAGCTAGTTATCCCCCAGCTAAAGATTTGATTATTATTTTTCTTGTCTTCTTCAATCAAAATTATTGATCACAGCAAATTTGTATTGTAAAGAAAAAACTTAAGAAAGGAAAAACTTGAACTAAAAACCTGATGTACATAATATGTACAAACTAAACAATTTTTAATTTAAAAAATTATAAAAGTTCAACAAAAAATTTAACAAATTGATTTTATTTTTGTGTTTGCGTTATTACTGTTGTACTGTTTTAATGACCAGGCCGTAAAGCCAGGTGCTGATGTCAATTAATTTCTCAACTGAGCACTCCTACGAGTACTAGATCACATTTCTCCAGTGCCACGCTTTTCATTTAAGTCTAATGAATACGTAAACATTTACGGCCTTATGTATAATAAAAAAAAACTTGTGCTAACAAACATGCTGCTATCTTTCCCTTATGGGAATTTACTCACATAAAATTTAGCCGCTAGCTAGTTAGCATACGTGTTTTGATTATACATAAGGCCGTTAATCTTCATTAGTTGCATCGTCAAAAAGAAAATGAGAATTATGACAGATATATATATTCTCATAATAATTTTGAGGAACACAACAATGAATAAGCTTATTTATTTTTAGTTTTTATTGAAAACAATTGTTTACACTAAATAGACAAAACAAAAAACAAAACAAAAAAAAAAAAAATACCCTCTAAATTAATATTTTGCAAAATTACTAGCACTCACTAATAAAGCGAATGACAACAAATCGCTTTTTATGGGTAAGTAAACTTTATAGATCAAAACTTCACAGATACTTATCGCGGCTTATCAAAAAATATCGTATGAACAAAAATTAAACAACACAATTACAATTGAAAGTTTTATAAATAGACGTCAAACTTATTTCGGTCAACACATACATAGAAAGTCAAGTATGTGTGTATGTAGTGTAGTGTATGTAGGTATTGATGGAAGAAAATTACATCGAGACATATATGTATGCATATATGTTTGTATAGCATTTATTTACCTTTATGACAGCAGTTAAATAATTCTCTTCTTTGGGATTGTTTTAAAAATTTCTTAGGTAAAATATTTATTATTTCTAATAATTAAGTTTTTTATTCCCTATTTTAGCTTCTAACATTTATACCAATAAAAAATTATAAATAGCTTGTTTTCTATGTTTCCCAGCTATATGTCGACATTTCATAGGAACTACCCTAATCTACTGTTGAACACAGAGCTTGTTTTTTGTGTTTTAACAGGTATTATTAGAGCATTTTTCTTTTTTAAAATCTCAACAATTTATTTAGATTGTTGGGATATAAAGTTGAATGTTTGAGAATATCTTTCAAAAATTTCCAAAGTCTACTGATGGTTAGGGTGGCTCCTGTGAAATGCCAACATATAGATAGCTGGGAAACATAGAAAACAAACTATTTATAATTTTTTATTGGTATAAATATTATTTCTAATATTATATGATGATGGGTTGGTATCATTCGTCTGGCTCAAGTTCAATCCTGGCTAAAGCCAAGAAATATTTTTATTTATAATTATAACAATAATTGCCGCGATCAATAACTCTTGATCAAAGAAGACAGGAAAAACCAAGTAAGAGTGTGGTATATTCGGCTGGGCCGAATCTAAAATACCCTTCACGATAGTTACGTATATGTATAGTATATTTAAAAATGTGACCTATATATGCTCGGTTATATATGAACCGATATCGGAATCTTCCATTTTCTGTATTTTAGTAGCCTTTTTTTATAACGAGAATTGCTTTTCAGCAAAAAAAAAAAAAAAAAATGTTAATGGAAAAATCGGATCAGGCTATATCCCGGGTATATATGGACCGATATCGAAAATTTTCATTTTCCACATTTATATGACATTATTTCATTACCAGAACGGCCTTTGAGCACAAAAAAGTTGTTTACGTTCGCTGACGCGGCATTTTAATGAAAAACCCTGTTTAGGCTATATCTCGAGTATATATGGAACGATATCGGAAGTTTCTATTTTCCATAATTATATAAAATTATTTCATTACCAAAACTGCTTTTGAGCAAGAAAAAAGTTGTTTAAGTATTTTAATAAAAAACCCGGTCTAGGCTATATCTCGGGTCTATATGGACCGATATCGGAAATTTTCATTTTTCAAATTTATATAACGTTATTTCATTACCAAAACTGCTTTTGAGCAAGAAAAAAGTTGTTTCAGTTCGCTTACGCGACATTTTCATGAAAACCCCGATTTGGGCTATACCTGGGTAATATATATGGACAAATATCTGATCATTTTTTTTTTTGCCTTTTAGTCACCATGCTTAATGAGTGTGTGAAGTTTGAAGCAAAACCAACAATTTTTTTTCAAACATTTCCATACGAAATTGCAAAAAAAAATGGCTTTTTTCGGAATTTTGGGTATATCTCAGCTATATGTGAACCGGTATTACTGAATTTCAATAGCAAACCCATGAATCTATGGGGTAAAAGAATGGTGAAAGAAAAAAGTTTCCAAGTCTAATGGTTTTCTCAGAAACGGTATTTCAACAGCGGACAGACGGGCAACGCTTAATCGACTCTTCTTAATTAATTCTGATTCAGAATATACATAAATACTTGGAATCACAAACTTATATATACCGTTTACATTTTTGTGAAGGGTATAATAATTGAATACACGAAAGCTGTGGGCCAACTAGCTGTTTCGCTATTTATTTTTAAAAGAAATAATAATATTTTGCTAATACAGTCTTTGTTCATTCAAATATATTTATTAAGTTACAATTTAACTGAACGTAGAAAAAATATATGGTTGACATAACAATGTTCTAAGGGCTACATACTGCATGGTTTTACATGGCTGTTAATTTTGTACTACAATTTAATATTTAAAAATCTTTTGCTAACTTTTGCAGCGTCATAGCTAAAAAAAAAAATTATAAATAACAATACTATATTCTGATTCAATATGGGTATAATTGTAAGTAACCAGAGTATTAATGAAAGTTACCTTATTAATGTTATACTCAATCATGTTGCTAAACTGATTTAAAAATAGACAAAATCATGTTTTGAAGATAAGGATGAATTGAATTGAATTAAAGAGCTTTTAAAAAACGTTAATCTCATCCTAGTATCTAAAGGGTGGTTAAATTTCAAGGGCCGATGTTGATTTTGAATAAAATACAAACTATTTGGGAAATTATTGTAATTTTATTTTATTATGATATATTGGTATTATTCAATTATGTATGGAACAAAATATCGGCCAAATGGGCGCCGCGACCACGGCGGCACACCTCCATCCGATGGTCCAAATTTTCGATGACCCTGAGGCATAATGGAGGTTCTATGCCGTTAATGTGCCGAATTATCTCATCCTTTAGCTGTTGAATTTTTGCTGGCTTATCGATGTACACCTTTTCTTTCAAATAACCCCAAAGAAAAAAGTCCAACGGTGTCAAATCACATGATCTTGGCGGCCAATACGTGAGATAACACGGCCATTGAATTTGTTGCGCAAAAGAGCAATTGTTTCGTTAGCTGTGTGGCAAGTGGCACCGTCCTGCTAAAACCCCATATCGTCTACATCCATATCTTCCAATTCGGGCCGCAAAAAGTTCGTTATCATCTCAGGATAGCGAACACCATTCACAGTAGCTGCCTGACCGGCCTCATTTTGGAAAAAATACGGCCCGATGATGCCGCCAGCACATAAACCGCACCAAACAGTCACTCTTTGTGGGTGCATTGGTTTTTCGACAGTCACTCTTGGATTCTTATTCGCCCAAATGCGGCAATTCTGTTTATTGACGAATCCACTGAGGTGAAAATGTGCCTCATCACTGAAGATGATTTTCTTCGAAAATTTATCATCATTTTTATAATAAGTCTGGATAACTTTAACACGTTGTTGGATTGTGTATCTCTCCATGATTCAAATTGAATAAGTCTGAAATAGAGAAATGTTAAATAAAATTCGGAAGGAAACTTGGCGTTTAGGTGTGGTTCACATTCAACATCGGCCCTTGAAACTTAACGACCCGATATCAAAGTTTTCGCCATTAATTCCATGTATCCCTTCGAGATGCATTTCAAAATACATAAAATTGTTATAGGCAGATAAGCCAATTATCTTTAAAATATTATTTTTTTTTAATTTATACAGATAGTAATTTGTTAAGATCATTAAAAACAGTTGCAAAAATTGGTAAAAAATAATTTTTTTCGTAGTCTTCCCCTCGAAGTAAAAATAACTTATGTGCTGTAAATAAAACACAGACGAGTGACCAAAAATTTTGTATGGAAATCGCTCAAAAAATGTAAAAACTTTCATGCAAATTTTCTTGGCGAGTTGCTCGTCTGTATTGTATGAACAGCACATTAACATTTGCCTTGTCAAACAATTTTGAAAAATAAAATTTAACTCAGTTATCCATATTTTATAACACAAATAATTTATTTTGGGATTAGATCAAAATGTTTTTGTAGAAATAAATTGAGCGATTCAGTTGATAATTTTCAATCGTTGTTGCTAATAAAATCATTAAGAAAACATGATACGCGAAAAATAATTTTTTTTTTTTACGTGAATATCTACGAGTAATTATAGAAAACAAGATTTAATAACTACTATATTCTAGTTGAAAGATGTTATAATACTTAAGTAAGCATTGAGTTTATTATTATACAGTGCATTGTACTAATGGGTGATTTTATAAGAACTATCGCAAATTAAAAAAAAAAAAAACACATAAAATTCAGAAAATTGCATGAAATATTTATTTGGATCGATAGTTGGGTCGATATAATTTAATGTTTGAAGATTATTTCATGCAAATGTTGGCCGCGGCTGCGCCTCAAATGGTCCATCCGCTTAGTCCAATTTTGGCATACTCTTTCCAACATTTCGGCCGGTATCTCACGAATAATGTTGGCAATGTTGGCTTCCAGTGCGTCAATCGAAGCGAGCTTGTCGCTATAGACATTAGCCTTAACATAGCCCCACAAAAAAAATAGTCTAGAGGCGTTAAATCGCACGATCTGGGCGGCCAAGCGTGAAATAAACTGTTCACCGATCTCGCCTCTCAATTGGTCCATTGTTTCGCGTGCTGTGTGGCATGTGGCACCGTCTTGTTGAAACCACATGTCATGCAAGTCAAGCTCTTCCATTTTGGGCAAAAAAAAGTTTGTTATCATCGCACGGTAGCGCTCACCATTCACAGTAACGTTGTGATTCGCATCATCTTTGAAGAAATACGGCCCAATGATGCTGCCAGCCCATAATCCACACCAAACGGTTGTTTTTTGTGGATGCATTGGTAGCGCTTGCAATGCTTCTGGCTGCTCTTCACTCCAAATACGGCAGTTTTGCTTGTTCACGTATCCATTCAACCAGAAATGAGCCTCGTCGCTGAACACAATTCTTCGATAAAAAAAAGTGGATCTTCATCTAACTTTTCAAGAACCCATTCACCAAAAATTTGGCGTTGTGGTAGATCGTTTGACTTTAATTCTTGCACCAGCTATATCTTATAAGGCTTCACACCCAAATCCTTCCGCAAAATTTTCCACGTAGTGGAGTAACAGAGGCCCAATTGCTGCGAACGGCGTCGAATCGATAATTCACGGTCATCACCAACACTGGCCGATACGGCTGCGATATTTTCTTCAGTTCGCACTCTACGTAAGCGTGTTGGTGGTTTAATGTCCAACAATGTAAATTTGGTGCGAAATTTTTTTACAATAGCCCGAATAGAAGCCTCAGTAGGTCGATTAAACTGACCATAAAATGGAAGAAGCGCGCGATTAACTTTCTTAACAGAGCACGCATTTTGGTAATAAAATTCAATAATTTGCAAGCGTTGTTCGTTTGTAAGACGATTCATGATTAAATTATAGACCAAACTGAAGATGTTTGACAGTAACACAAGATAAAAAACGTGCGTGAGCTGTCAAAACTAGTGTTGCCAAAAAGATAATAGCAAAAAATCACTCGTTAGAACTAAGAAAATACATTATGAGGAGGATGGGGAGAAAAAATAATTAGTATTTAAGAAGATTTAACTTGAAACTTTCAACTATATATGTGAGAGGACACATTACTGCAGGCAACTTGTTCCATAGACGAACCGGCCGGTAATATGCTTATGTTAAGGTCCGTCCCAATGCTGAGCGCTTCCAAAGAGCCGTGATCACAAAAAGCACGTCAAGTACGGTCAAATGTAAAGGTTTTGCTCACTGTTTTCTTCAACTGCAATAGCGTGGTGCATCATGAATTCTTGCCATGAGGTCATACTGTTAATAAGGAATACTACCTTGAAGTTATACGTCATTTGCGCGCAGCAATTCGTCAGAAACGCACAGAATTGCGTAAAAAACAATCATGGATTTTGCAGCATGATAACGCACCAACTCAAACATCGATGCTTTTGCGTGAGTTTTTTGCCAAAAACAAAACTGTTATCATGCCACAACCACCGTACTCACCGGGGACTTGGCCTTCGCTGACGTTTTCTTCTTCCCAAAACTGAAGACACCGATGAAAGGAAAGCGTTTTGCTACGATTGAGTGGATAAAAGAAAAATCGAAACAAGAGCTGTTGGCGATAACAAAAAGCGCGTTTCAGAAGTGTTTTGAAGATTGGAAAAAATGCCGGCATTAGTGTATTATGTCTGAGGGGGATTACTTTGAAGGGGACAAGATGATGAATAAATAAACACTTTTTGAAAAAATTTTAAATAATGGTTATTTTTTTATGAGACCTCGGACATTGTAAGTTATCAATAGGCAGCTCGAATACAATCTCTCATACTTTGTATTTTGCAATGTAATCTGACAAAGACGGCGAACGTTCGATTTATAATTAGAAAATAAAATACATACATATATGTAAATGTGACAAACAAGGTGAACGAAATTCTCTTTTGGGAATTCCATATACTAGGGTCATACACTTTGTAAGGTATCATTGCAGAGAAGCAATGTAGCAGGCAGTGTTCGATGCTGGTATGTTTTTTTTTCTTGGTTTTTAGATATTTTTCTAAGTTTTCTCATTGGGATTATTACAATCAATCCATTGGGATGATTAAAATGAATCCTCTCACCCTGTTTTGGCTTGATGTTGAGTTTTGGGACATACTGTATTGATCTTCTCCTGTATTGAGGAAGTATTTTAGTTACAAAAATGTTTCAAATAAGAAATTTTATTTAGAAGCAGCAAGCAAATTTTACAGGGAAAATGTTTGTATGTAAGTGCAAATGATTTGAGCTAAATAAAATTTGTTGGCGTTCAATGAATTTTTATACAATTCATGTTTTTATTATTTAATCTTATCTCTGCTTAATGATTATTTTATCAGAGTTTTTTTAACGTTTGTTTTTAACTTCTAAAAATAAACTCAATTACAAAAGTTTTGAAATGTAATTGTAATTGATATTGGAAAGGTCGATTTTTGTATGGAAAAGTTTGAGTGCTTGTTGTTATTAAAGTCAACATTTAAATAGCTGTTAATAATTTTAAAATTGAAATAAATAAAAAAATTGATTCTAAAGTGACTTTAACCATTTTAAAAATATCAATGAGTTATTAATCTTATTTACTCAAAGTTATTATATTCAATTCAGTTCTTTTTTACTACATAACATTTCCTTTAGAATATTTCAATTGTTTTCTTAAAGATGTTACAAAGTTGTAAAATTTTCTACTTAACTATTGCAGAAATTAAATGATTCAAATCTGAACGTTTGAGTTAATTTAGCAAATTTTTCTTGTTGAGCATTTAGGTTTGATGTGAGAGGTTTATTATCGCGATATTTGTAGATTTTTTCTAAATTTTTGAAACTTTCCAAAAAGGAAACAAGCCTTTTTCCATCGATGGTAGTTTATTTTTCCACATTCTAATGGGTGATTTTATAAGAACTATCGGAAATTCAAAAAAAAAACACAAAATTCAGAAAAATGCATGAAATATTTATTTGGATCGATAGTTGGGTCGATATAATTTAATGTTTAAAGATTATTTCATGCAAATGTTGGCCGCGGCTGCGCCTCAAATGGTCCATCCGCTTAGTCCAATTTTGGCATACTCTTTCCAACATTTCGGCCGGTATCTCACGAATAATGTTGGCAGTGTTGGCTTCCAGTGCGTCAATCGAAGCGGGCTTGTCGCTATAGACATTAGCCTTAACATAGCCCCACAAAAAATAGTCTAGAGGCGTTAAATCGCACGATCTGGGCGGCCAATTGACTGGTCACAAGCGTGAAATAAACTGTTCACCGAACTCGCCTCTCAATTGCTCCATTGTTTCGCGTGCTGTGTGGCATGTGGCACCGTCTTGTTGAAACCACATGTCATGCAAGTCAAGCTCTTCCATTTTGGGCAAAAAAAAGTTTGTTATCATCCCACGGTAGCGCTCACCATTCACAGTAACGTTGTGATTCGCATCATCTTTGAAGAAATACGGCCCAATGATGCCGCCAGCCCATAATCCGCACCAAACGGTTGTTTTTTGTGGATGCATTGGTAGCTCTTGCAATGCTTCTGGCTGCTCTTCACTCCAAATACGGCAGTTTTGCTTGTTCACGTATCCATTCAACCAGAAATGAGCCTCGTCGCTGAACACAATTCTTCGATAAAAAAGTGGATCTTCATCTAACTTTTCAAGAGCCCATTCACCAAAAATTTGGCGTTGTGGTAGGTCGTTTGGCTTCAATTCTTGCACCAGCTGTATCTTATAAGGCTTCACACCCAAATCCTCCCGCAAAATTTTCCACGTAGTGGAGTAACAGAGGCACAATTGCTGCGAACGGCGCCGAATCGATAATTCACGGTCATCACCAACACTGGCCGATACGGCTGCGATATTTTCTTCAGTTCGCACTCTACGTAAGCGTGTTGGTGGTTTAATGTCCAACAATGTAAATTTGGTGCGAAATTTTTTTACAATAGCCCGAATAGAAGCCTCAGTAGGTCGATTAAACTCACCATAAAATGGAAGAAGCGCGCGATGAACTTTCTTAACAGAGCACGCATTTTGGTAATAAAATTCAATAATTTGCAAGCGTTGTTCGTTTGTAAGACGATTTATGATTAAATTATAGACCAAACTGAAGATGTCTGACAGTGACACAAGATACAAAACGTGCGTGAGCTGTCAAAACTAGTGTTGCCAAAAAGATAATAGCAAAAAAATCACTCGTTATTTTTAAATTTTCTTATTTCTTTGGAAATGCAATACTGTGCAACGTAAATTAGCGCGTCAAGCGTAATTTATCTGTCAATTATCCTCATGTACATAGAAAAATGCATGAGACCAACCTAAATAGCGCGGTGTCAATGCTTTTCAACTGGAAAATTCAATTTTGACAGAGCGTAAAAGAGAAAGCTTTACTATCTCTCAGTAAAGTTCACTTAAAAACAAATATTACTCAATTTTTGGCGGTCATTAGTAATCACATTTTAGTTGCTTTCAGACTAATTTTGCAACTGTATCACTTTTTATTATTTATATTTAGTGATTTTGTAATAAACAAGGTTACTGAGCAATACTGTTCATTGCACAACGTAATTGCTTTTATTTGAGTTACTTACTACTGCGTAATATCAAAGCGTTGTATTACGTTGCGCTTTACGCCCTAATTTTGGCTGCACTGATAGTTAAGCTTATTAGTTCTAGCATGGTCAAGAGTTATTGTATTAAATAACACAATTGGGCACTAATTTATTTGATAGATTTTACAAGATTTTGTGCTTTATTGTGCGAATATAAAGAGTAAACCGATATATTTTAGTATTTTGTAATGACGGAGCAATCCCCCCGGGGAATAGGTTTTGCCGTATGACTTATGTTGTGTTGTCTTCCGAAACCATTACCAAAGGTAAAAATAGGCAGAACGGGAACCAGCGTGGTCCCAGGGTGGTTCTGCTGGCAGTTCAACCCTATCTTCGCTGGAGCGTTCTGGCTGTGGTTTAAACCTAAATAGGCAAAAAATGCGAGTTAGCATCCCTGATAATTATGTAATGAATGGCTTTTTTCGGTGGCTAACAACACCCCAAGGTGCTCCCCCTGTGGACCAGGGTTTACCTTGGAGTATTTCTAACCAGGCTACTGGGTTTTTCGCGTAAAGAGGGGAAGGTGTCCCTCGCTTGTTATATCAAATAAAACTTTAGAAAGCCGCATGACTTATGTTGTGTTGGCTTCCGAAACTCTTACCAAAGGTTTAAATTGGTAGAACGGGGATCAGTGTTGGCCCCGGGTGGTTCTGCGTGTTCAGCCCGGGCTGATCAAGGATGAGGTGTCTAGCTTGGCTGAAATTTTCTGGCAGTGGTTTAAACCTAAAGAAGCAGAATGGGGGAGTTAGTATCCCTGATAATAGTAAGTGCGTGGCTTTTTTCGGGATGATGGTTGGACGGGTGAGTTGGTGTAAGAGCTGATGCTCTTAGTGGGCTTCATTAAGCCATATCTTCCATTGATTGCTGGGAAATTACATATAGGAGGGATTAGAAGGCTCGAACTGAACAAAAGGCTGCCCATATATTTTTTTTTATCTGGGACCAGTACTTAGGGGATGACCCCTACATATGCAGCGCATTATACTGGAACTAGGATATGGTTACAAATATAGGGCAAAACTTGCTACCTGTGCAGACCTGGTAAGCCACATGGGGACGCTGGTGAATTGTGAATAATTCACTCCGTAGAATTGGCCCGTAAAGACAGGAGCTGATGTAAATGTTTTTCACTACTTCGAGGTGCTGTTGCCTTGCCACAGATACCTGCACTGTAAGGAACCAGTGGTGATGGTTAGACGGCTGAGTGGATTTAAGGGCTGATGCTGCCAGTGGGCTTCTGTCTACCATTTCATTAAGCCTTGTCTTCCATTGATTGCTGGGAAATTACATACAGGAGAGATTAGAGGGACCAAACTCTTGAGCAGGCAGTTACTTATATCATTACAAACATATGGTAAGAATTGCGATCTGTGTGTGTATGTTAAGCTACGTGGGGGCACTGGTGAAATGTTAATTGTAGAATTGGTCCATCATCAGACAAGGCCGTAAAGGCAAGTGCTGATGCAAATCTTTTTCACTCTCTGTTATGGAGCATTGAATACCAATCAAGTTTTTGTTCAGTTAACGCGCAGACATATACAAATTACTGGTTGCCAGGAAGACAATAATGCAACAACTATCAGCCAAGCCACAGAGCTTAATTCCATTCGGAAACGGAATTGAATTCTTTTTTGACTTCTTCAAAAAACGAAAAACTAAAACAACTTTTCGGAATGAAATCATTTCTAATTGCAAGAATGAAACTAGTATTATCTTATAGAATTGATTTCATTCCGAAAAAGTGTTAAATGTTCGTTTTTTGAAGAATTAAAAAACCGCTAATATTCCATTTCCGAACGGAAGTGAATTCTGTGACATGGCCGTATATGTCTATCTGACGTTATCATTTGCTTAACTTTGTTGTCATTTCACATTATCATATTACATATCAGACAAGATAGCTTCAATTTTCATCTATAATCTAAATCGAATATTTAAGGCATAATTTAAACAAGGTCTTAGTTCGAATAGACACAAAAACTAATATATTGCTTGTGTGTATGTATTTTGAAGGTTACGAGACCTTTTTTTCTCGTATCTTGGACCAGTACTCATGGGATAACTTACCGCTCCTTTATTGCAATATATCTCATATCTCAAAAAAGAGCTTTTTGAGTTAACAAGAATTGTTAACAGTACTACCTTTGATATTGTGGCAAAAATTTATACAAATTACTTTTAAACTGTTTCCTTTAGGAGATATTTTATAAAAAAATTTTCTAAGACTTGTATGGAAACTAAAAATTTGAAATGCGTTTTTCTCGAAAAGAGCTTCTTTTTAGTTATGACTATGTTGCAATAAGGAAGCGATATGCAGGGCATTGTACCGGAGAAAATTATGTTGTGAGCAGAAAGAAGGAAAGATTATATTACTTTGACAACTAGTAGGTGGACAAAACGAGATAAGGAGGAAAATAAAATCCATACTTGAAATGTGAACATCTTTTAAAAATCTTGCTGAATTTATATATTTTGTAATTAGTTTGCTACAATACGTTTTGCTCGCCATTTTGTTTTAAATACATAATTCTACTGATTAAATGCCTTTTAATAATGTCTATCTCAAGTGTTTGAAAAAATATTGTATTCTAAACTGAAACATTGTTTAATTAACATCCCATTAAAAATGCAGCATAACCACAACCAAAGTGGTTTGTTTTTGCTGTTCCATCTTCTGTTGATCTTTCTTTTCATATTATTTATTTTTTTATGTTTAAAGTTTATGTTTTATTAAAAAGTGTTTGGAATTAGTTTTAACACTGCAGTGGAAAAGCTTTTAGTTCTATATGCTTGTGGTTATGTTGCAACGTGACAATAGGGTGATTTTAAGTATTAAAAAGTATTTTAGAAATATACTAAATGCCTTATTTATAGAAAATATCTCACGTCTATTAAGCTCTTATTAGACACATTTCTATGCACATAAATTATTTTTAGACAGTAATTAATAAATAAAATATTTTTAGTGAATTATTAATTTAAACTATGCGACATAAATGTATATGCTTTTACACAGGTACTTGTATACTTTTGGTATATTCTTTAAATCCGCCAGTGGTTTTAGTTGGTGTGCGGCTTGATAAACTGACCATCTGACACCGCAAGTCAAGGCTGTTACAGCAGATTAGACACCACAATATATATGTATGTGCCATGTGTGCAACAAACATTAACTTTAGCCCCGTGGAGCAGATTTTAATTTGGAGAAAGGAATGCATGACTTTTTGCTGTTGTTCACAAACTGTCATAAACTTTAAAGTTTAACTGGTAAAAGTGGGTTAAACCATTCTTGAGTTATATTAGTTACAATAATGTTTGCAAGAGATGCCTAACACGAAATATACTTAATTTTGAAGGCCACTCTCGGCTGAGAAGGAGGGATACCCTTGCCACCGTCAGAACGTTAAATAGGTGATTTTATCGATATTAACCGTACAAAATAAAATATTTTTGTCTAGCATTGGCTGGACTTAATTAATTTTGTGTATTTAGTATTAAGATTTGAATACTTATTGTTAGTTCACTTTGTGAAGATTCAGTAAATAAAAGAATGAAAAAAAAAAGAGATGCCTAACGTAGCGGAAAATTTGATGATAATAGGGAAGAAATGGGGGGAGGTTTAGGGTAAGAAATCTGGTTCACTATTTTCATCCACTTAACACACTATCGCAGTTGCAAGGCCCGCCGAGGAACAGGTTTTACTTTGGCGTAGACCAAACCAGGGGCACAGAAGGGAAAGCGACCCTCGTTTGTTGTAGCAAACAAAACTATAGGAAACCGCATGACTTAGATTACGCTTTGCAGATCTTTTTGTGCTGTTCATGGTTGAGGTGACTGCCTTGGCTGAAACGCTCAGGCTGTGACTTAAACGTAAAATTGGAGGAAAGGGAATTAATTTCTCTGATAACTTTGGAACATGCCGGTTTTGGGAAACTAACAATCGCCAGAGGTACTGTTTGGCTTGCATTAGATAACCTGTACTGTAAGAAACCAGGTGTGATGGTTGGACTGGTGAGTTGGCTAAGGGCTGACGTTCTTAATGAGCCTCGTCGGCCTACCCCCACTTCATTGAGGCTTGTCTTCCATTGACTGTTGGGAAATTGCATACGGGAGAGATTAGAAGACCCAAACTCTTCAGCATAGGATTTGTCTACACGGAAGGAACATGCATTTCTTCATATTGTCATGGCAATATTAGTATGTACTTTATAACATTTTTTATTGTTGCATAGCTTAAGTTTTTATACATATACTAGTTTTAGCCCGCGACTTCGCTGGCGTTAAGAAGTATTATTATTAATTTATACAAACTTTCGTCTCTTATTTTATGCCTTTGAGGGCTAGAATTAATCAAAATCCTTTCTTAGCGGATGCCTGTGTCATGGTTTGGGCTGTGCGTTGATAGTTAAATACAAAAGTACCGTTAAGTAAGAAATGGTACTTTGAAAAAAGAAGTTACAGCGTTTTTCGTGTTCAGGAGGTTCCAACTAACTTATCTAGGCATGCGGCGTTCTTGGTATTTTTCCAAATTAAACATTTGCAAAGCTGTGTAATAAATTAATTACATGCTTATTTTATGGATCTGCGGCCTAGAAATTTATCTAAGATACCAGGAAGTCGCCCAAATCGTATTGCTCTCTAGAATATAAATTAGTATTAACCACTTTTATACAACATTTTTAAAATACGTATTATTTTATTGTATGCAAAAATCTGTTTAGTTTTATGGCCATAAACAGACGTGACAACAGTAGTTTAGACTTTCACAATAAAATAGATGAGAGTGATAATGTAATATGTTTGCCATGCTAATATTGTTAAAACTGTTACCAAACATATTGTTGCGTTTTTTGCCTCTAAAAACGCTTTTGCAGATTCTTCAATTGTAATGACACTCACATTTGTTCGTTATACAGTACTTAAATAATTCGCAACTTTATTTACACTTGATACCACTGTGTATCAAAACACTTGCTTACTTTGACTTATGACTTTCTTCCAAAAGGCTTAAAAATAAACTGACTTCTTACCGCCTTCCTGCCTGCTATTTATACTTCACTGATATCTTCTACAATTATCAAGTTCATTCTAGCCATTTATAATTCTGGAATCAAATGTACAAATGTATTTCTTACGCATATACACATTCATAAATATGCTTGCGAACAATAAGCAATTCGCAACAACAAACAATAATAAAACGAATACCAAGAATACAAGAAAAACAACAACATCATTTGTAGTTATTTACTTGGAATTTTACGTACTTTAAATCATGTATGTTTGATTGCTTGCTTGTGTATTATGTTTTTAATTTTATCTGGTTTGTATGTATGCGTTGTACATTTATAATAAGCAGATCAGTTGCACACTGGGTTAGATGTAACCAAAATTCTTAACAATATGGTTACATGATATGGTTATATATGGTTCTTAAATGTACTTAGTTTAGCAAAGAACCTTTCAGACTGAAATCATGTTATTATTATTTATTTTTTATCTGGGACCAGTACTCAAGGCATAACCCCTACATATGCAGTGCATTGTACTGGAACTAGGAAAATAGGTTGAGATGAAGATGGAGTAGTGTTCGTGGAATTTAGTTGTCTTTAGCCATAGAATGCAACACTAGTATATTGCCCTTAGAATATTGTCATCTCAACCATACAATTTTTTCTACGTACATATATAAGGCTACAAACTTATAGCGAAAAGTTGCGACCTGTATAAGCCTAGCTTTCACGCCTTAGAATTAATCCATCATCAGATTAGTCTGTCATGGCAGGTGCTAATGTAAATCAATTTCACATCTTTTGCAGTTGCAAGGATAGGGAGAAAGAAGAAATTGTCTTCTCGGATTAATATCCAAGCTTGGGGAGCTGTTGGGGCCCAGACTTAATGAGCAGCTTGGTCTGTTAGTTTCATCATAGAATTATGTGTTAAGTATAATAAGAGTACATCCTATGAGTGGTGTGATTTCTGTGTCGTCTTTTAAATTGCTTTGGTAGAAATAATTAGTTAACTCAATTTCTTCAGAAGGTTCATGTGCAAAAAAATGAAATGTTTGAAATGCACAGCGATGGCGAAAAATCTTTTATAATTAAACGGCTGTGGAAATTAATTATGCAAATCACATACAAAATCTAAAGGCAAAGGAGAATATAGAACTTTTGCCTATTTGGTAATGTTTAATACCTGTTTTTTTTTTGTAAATGTTTAATACTATTTTATTCTTTACTTTGATTATGGCACCGTTTAAGGACGGTTTGTAGAGCGCAAAAGTAATGGCTTACCTGTCATTATGACTACAAAAAAAACTTTTCTTCAAATTTTTTTATTTTTTATGAATGTATGTTGATGTAATCAACCAATTCTTTGTGAATATTTACAGTACAAATTGTCTTTTGTTTTGCAGGCATGCAATAAACATACATACATAAACAAACATATACGTAGTTCCCCAATACAAGTGGCATTTTTTGCCCATTCTTTCTCATAAGAAGTAAAACAATTATATTCGAGTCATTAGCACTTTCATATATTGACATTCACTGTGTGTAAACAAGTATCAATAACAATCCGTATAATAAGCATAGAAAAACTCACAAGCAACCACAAGTAGATCAAATTTCCAAAACTCGTGTGCTTTGAGTGTAACATACAGATTGATTGAAGAGCAAAGACCTGAACTAATCACCCATTATTACTTACACAAAATGTCATATTAAATTACACTTAGATAACTGCCACTATTTGTTTAATTAAAAAATAATTACTTATCATAAATTCAAATGTCTTACATATATACTTTTAAATAATATATAACTTTTGATTGATTGTGAATTTAATAATAATTCATGCGTTTTACTGAACACTATTATTTTAATCCATCGCGAAAACAAAATCCGCAATAATAAAAAAAAAATATAACCCAAAATATTACTCATACGTCAGGAGTGTTTAAAAAGTTAAAATAAAAAAATTCAAATGAAATTTGCATACAGAAGATTTAATTTGAAATGTTAATATATTCGAAATATCATGTATTGTTTTTTATGATGCATAAACAGTGTTTGTTATTTCACCAGGCAATAAGTATTCGTGGCTTTGTTTTCTATAAAACTATTCGTTCAGTTATATATTTTGTGCATATTAGCACGCAATCAATTTCTCATAAAGTTTTATGTTTTAAAGCTCATATCATCTTTTAATTCTTAAAAGAAATTTAGAACGAAAACATTTGAGTTGGGAAAATGATATTTTTGAATGCAAAAAATGTTTCTTATCTTTAAGCAATTGTATTTCTGTTTCTTAAACGGCATTTTATGCATTAATTGCATATTTGTTGGGTTTATATATAAAAATGTGTAAATATTAATCAAATTCATTCACCTTAGGCTCCAGTAAACAAAAAATTATAAACAGCCTGTTTTATATGTTTCATAGCTGTTTATATGTTAATATTTCATAAGAGCTACCGTAATCATCAGTAGCTTGATATCAAAAATACAAGGTAGTTTCATTCTCTTTTTATTATCAGGATTTTTATAATAAGGATTTTTGAAGTTTATCTTTAGAGAAAAATATAAAAAGGCCTTGCCACATAGTTGAATAAGGGAATTTACTCCTAGAATGGATTTATTCTGAAATGTGTTCATATTAGAAAAAGCTAGAAATAATATGCTGATGTAACTAGATATTTGTGGTTGTTTTGAAACCCAGGTTAGGTTAGGTTTAACAGGCTGCCAGCTATTGTAAAGCCTTGGGACCAATTTGGTCCCAAAAACTAAAACCACGGACTTCTTCTTATCAGTAAACTTTACGATAGCATTCAAACGAATGCCTATTTTGAACAAAATATTATTACATTTAAAAAAAATACTCTTTAGATATTAAAAACAAAATATATAAAATAAATGGTTTAAAAATATATAAATAATTATTTCTATTAGAATGACCCTGAATGCAGCGACAAAACTAACGCACGTAACCTTGAATATTTTTCATTACTTACAATAAGAAAAACCTGCTTCCAAAGGATGTCATTAGTTTTTTAAATATCAAAGTAAGCAAAATTTGCATATAGTTTTCCGTCGTTTCCGTGCCTTCAAACTTGTTCTGGACGTGACTTGTAACTTCTCTAACAAATGGCGCGATATAATTATTCAGTGCATTTAAAAGAAAAAATAATAGCTGATTTTAATAACGGCCAATCAGTGTCCACAATTGCAAAAACATTTTACATTCACCAAGAATTATAAGCCGTTTTTGTTGTTCGGGTACTTTGGTTACAGAACATAAAGGTGGACGTTTCCGAAAAACCAGTAAACGAGATGGCCACGCAATAATACGTTTGATAAAAAAAAAGATCAATTCGTGTCGTTAAGAACCATCGCCACATAATTGTCATTAAATGTTAACCCCAGAAGGATTCAAAGGCAGGCTACAGAAGACGGACTAAAAGCATACCATACAAAAGTGTAAAAAAGATCTTTATATCACTGAAAAATAGACTGGCCAGGTTAGAAATCGCAAGGGAACACATTAATTTCCCCAACACATACTATTCCATACTATTCTCAGATAAGTCCAAATTCAATTTAAAAGGTTCCGATAGATTAAATCTGGTTAGATAACTGAAAAGCCAACGTCTTAATCCATGTTATACTAAAGGCACATTGAAACATGGTGTCGGTAGAATTTTAGACTTGGAAATGTCTTTCAGGGGTTTTTTATTTTTTTGTATGTACTTTTTATTTCTGTATGTACTTTATTTAAAAACTTTTTATTTATTTTTGGTTAATTATTTTCAGACACAACTTCAAACAAAACTGAAAACTAATACGGTAGCAAAATTTTATGGAAAATGTCACAATCCTTATACTTGCGATTGTTAAGGAAAATTGAGAGAATAAAACTACCTTGTATTTTTTATATTGTGATCAGTAGAATTGGAAAGCTTTGAAAGATATTCTCAAACATTCAACTTTATAACACAGTATTCTAAATAAATTATTGAGAATTTAAAAAGAAAAATGTTTTAATAATACCTGTCAAAACACAAAAAACAAGATTATTCTTTTGCAAACACCTTTCTTTTGCTTACACCTTTCAACTCGTTTTTTTTTTTAAGTATCAAAAAGTATAGAAAAAAACATTCAAACAGATGAGTTCATTCACTTTTTTAACTTCTAGTATTGATACCAATCAAAAAATGTATAAACAGGTTGTTTTCTATGTTTCCTAGCTGCCTATGTGTCGATATATCATAGAAGCCACCCTCAAGCTTCCAAGTCTACTGATGACTACGGCCCATTATAATAAAGTTATTTGCTTTTATTTGTGCAAGTCATGATGAAACCATATGAGACGTATGATTGATGTCGTGTAGAATCTAGCTCTTAAAGAAACAATGTTTGTGTGCAAAAAGCAACTAAAGTTGCAACATATAGTGACACTGGCTGATGTGTAGACTACAAATCGCTTCTTTATTGCAACATAGTCATATCTCAAAAAAAAAAAAAAAAAAAAAAATAGTTAGCAATGCAGAACTGTTAACAGTACTACCTTTTATATTATACAAAAAATTTATTGAAACTAATTTTAAACTGTTTCCTTCAGGAAATATTTTCTTAAAAATTTTTCTAACACTTGTATGGAAACTACAAATTTGAACGGTGTTTTTCCCGAAACAAGATTTTTTTTTTTTAGTTATGACTATGTTGCAATAAAGGAACGAAATGTTAAATTAAATTCAAAAAAAGATATTTAATTGTACCCGTAGAAATGAATTAACATATTAATGTTTGATGTGTAGTTATTATATATGTCAATGGAAAATAATCTTTGCAGATATTTTAGAATAATAAAATTCACACGAAGTCTGATCATTTTCTAATTTCGTGAGTTACGTATGTTCGATTTTCGCACTTTTTTCTGTTATGTTGGTTGGCAATATCTGTTATCTGTGTTGGCAATATCAGCCATTTTGGATTGTTAGTTTGTTTTTGACAGATAAAAGGGTTAGTAGTGTTTTGGTGCGCTCTTCGATTTTTTACTATTCGGAAAAATGGATCAAAGGATTTTTAATTATAATAATAATTGCTGTGAAACAGTAAGACCAAAGAAGAACGGAAAAAATACCATTTGAATACCATTAGCTGGGGAACAACTAGCTTTTTCATAGTCGCTACACTACTCATCAGCACCAACTGGGATTCGAACTGGGGATAATGTGAACATGATGTATTTTTAATACGGCCGCTTAACCAACTCAGCCACCGAGATCTTTAATTATTGTTACGTTATTGTTTGCCAGTTGTTTGTTCAGGATTTTCTGTCACTGAACAACCAGTTTTTAATTTATTATTTACTAATAATTTTCCTAATTGTGAGACGCATTTGTATGTAAATCATTAATCAGTGAACTTTTTTAGTTACAAGTATATACATATGTACGATATTAACTAACTAGTTGTGAGTTCGAGTCCAACTGTATTAAGTTTTGTGAAAATTATATTAAATGCGCAAGGAAATTTGAAATGTTGACTATGGCGTTTGGTGAGTCTACTATGAGCAGAATACAAGTTCAATTGTGGTATAACCGGTTCAAGGAAGGCCCAGAAAATGTCAATGACAATGCTCGTCCAGGTCGTCCGAGCACGTCAACAAAAGATGAAAACATTAAAGCAGTGAAGAACATGATTTTGAAAAATCGTCGAATCACACAACACAACGCAAAGGTTGTTGATGATATAGACATATCGTTCGGCTCATGTCAAGCAATTTTTAAGGATGCTTCAGTCATGAAACGTGCGGCAGCGAAGATTGTTCCAAAATTACTCAATTTTGAGCAAAAACAACGTCGCATGGACATCCCTCAGGAGCAGTGGTGAAAAAGATTTACATCAACACCTGCCTTGCGGCCTTATCTGATGATGTGACGGAATGAATTATTCACGATTCACCAGCGCCCCTGTGTGGCTTACCAGGCTCACACAGGTAGCAATTCTTGCCATATGATTGCGGTCATATGAGCAACTTCTTGTTGAGGAGTTGGGGCCTTCTAATCCCTCCTGTATGCAATTTCCCAGCAATCAATCGAAGACAAGGCTTAATGAGTTGACAGGCCGAAGCCCACTAGTAGCATCAGCCCTTAAACCAACTCACCCGTCAACCATCACCACTGGTTTCTTACAGTACAGGTATCTGTTGTATAGGCAACAGATCCTCGGTAGATTGTTAGCCCTCGAAAAAAGCCACACACCAAACAATTATCAAGGATACTAACACTCCCTTCCTGCGGTTTAGGTTTCAACCACAGCCAGAACGTTACAGCCAAGGTTGGCACCTCAACCATGATCAGCCCGGGTCGAACCGCAAGCAGAACTACCCGGGGGCCATGCTGATCCCCGTTCTGCCAATTTATACCCTTGGTAAGGGGTCCAGAAGCCAATACAACATAAGTCATGTGGCTTCCTAGAGTTTTGTTTGCCGCACCAAACGAGGGACCCCTTCCCCTCTTTTTCCCGAAAAACAGAGCGCCCAAGTTAGGAATACGCCAAGACAAAACCTGTTCCCCGGGGGGATCCCTCAGAAGCAGTTGAACATCGTCAACGAATCATGACTGCATGGCTATGACTTTAAAACCAAAGCCCAATCATTCCAATGGAAGCGTCCAGAAGCGCTAAGACCGAAAAAAAGCACGTAAAGTTCGGTCAAATGTGAAAGTTTTGCTCTCTGTTTTCTTCAACTGCAATGGCGTGGTGCATCATGAATTCTTGCCACAAGATCGTACGACCAATAAGGAGTACTACTATTGTGGAAAGAACAATTATGGATTTTGCGCCATGATAACGCACCAACTCACACATCGATGCTTTTTCGTGAGTTTTTTGCCAAAAACAAAACTGTTATCATGCCTCAACCATATTCACCGGACTTGGCCCCCGTTGACTTTTTCCTCTTCCCTAAATTGAGGACACCGATGAAAGAAAAGCATTTTGCTACAATTGAGGAGATAAAAGCAAAACCGAAACAGGCGATAACAAAAAACTCATTTCAGATATGTTTCGGGGATTGGCAAAAACGCTGACATAATTGTTTTATATCTGAGGAGGACCACTTTAAAGGGGACAAGATATTTATTGATGAATAAATAAATACAAATTGAAAAATAACGGTTATTTTTTTAGTCAGAATTCGTATGTCTTTAATCATTTTCTTACCTGTAATTGAATAGAACTTGTTTGATTCTTGTACGAGTATGTATGTAGAACAATAAAATTTTACTATAATAATTTTTTTAAAACATAAAGACACCTTTTTAAAGCAAAAATTTAATGTATGTAAGTAGCTTATGTATGAAAGTTTACATTATTTCTTATCACTTGGAATATTTCTCCTTGATTTCATAAGCTAATATCGAATTAAAGCAACCTCTTGCAATATAATTTTTTATAGCTTTGCTATTTAGTTTTTATTATTTAAAAATTTTATTCAAACTTATCGCACACATACACATACAAATATAGAAATGTGAATGGTGTTTTTGATCACCAAAAACTGAATCCCGGAGTCAACTTGTCGTCAACAAAATAGCAAGAATAATAAATACTCGTAGATGTAAACAATAATAAAAACAGTTTTACTTTTGATTTCTTCTATTGCACACATGAAATTGAAATGTATTTTCTTCGATTACTTTTAGAATTTTAAAATTATTGTATTTTGCTTGCTTAAATATGTATGTACGTAATTGAAACGTTTATGAATTTATTTATTATTAAAAATTATTCGCGCCCCGTTCAAACAGTTTCCCGTCCTTTTGTAAGCGCAATAGTTTCGCGTTTCTTTGCACAGAAATATTAATAGACCGACCGTTTGGATAAAAGCAGCACAACTGCTTAGTTGATATTGAAATTTCTTTCACTAAAGTTTATGTGATTTCGCTTAAAAGGTAAACAACAAAAACGAAATTTGCAAATAACAGCAATAGCAACAGTGACATTGGCAATAAAAAATGCTACCAGAACACATACATATGTAGAGTTTAACAGGCCGGTATCACTAACAATCGTATCATTTCAGCGTTTATACAAAAAAAGCGAACGAAAGAAACGTCATGAAAGTTAAAAACAAAATTTAAATGCAACTATGAAAGCTTTTCAACAACAAAGTTCTGTTACGAAAACTCGTTATTTATTTAACAGAACTCATTAGTCTCGAAGTTGTGTAAACTTTTAAGTAAAAGCTTTAAACGCTTTTTACTCAGCATTGCCAGTATGAAAAATATAACATTATAAAGGAAAGGGCTTTTTCTTTATTATATCTATTACGAGAAACCTCCTTTAAACCTCCTTTTCCTAGCAACAGACGCTAGCGGCACTAAGCCGCTTAAAGATTTATTATAATTTAAATTGTAATATCTAAGGAAATAATAATAAAAAATAAAATAAAATAAAATAAAATAAAATAAAATAAAATAAAATAAAATAAAATAAAATAAAATAAAATAAAATAAAATAAAATAAAATAAAATAAAATAAAATAAAATAAAATAAAATAAAATAAAATAAAATAAAATAAAATAAAATAAAATAAAATAAAATAAAATAAAATAAAATAAAATAAAATAAAATAAAATAAAATAAAATAAAATAAAATAAAATAAAATAAAATAAATATATATATGATATACAGGAACAATAATTCTAGACCAAAAATCCCCACAAAGAGAACACTTAGTACGTCCATGTACAAGAGCGTATTGATATTAAAGCTACCTAACGCTAGATGGCAGCATAAACAAAACATTTTTTTTTCTTTTTTTGAAATTAATTTCTCCCAAAATGTCCCAACTTACCCACATCAGGTCTTCTTGATCAATTCTGCGTAAATTTCCTTTTGAATTTGCATCTACGTTCACACGCAATAGGTTTGTGTCGTCAAGTTTAACTTTTTTCGCCTTAAAATTTACTATTTTTTGACATTTTATCTTAAACCTGACGGTGCCGTCAAGTCTGCCCCCTTTTTCATTCTCTTCTCTCCGTTCTCCCACAAACTCAAGACTTGGCAAGTCAAACTTGACCAAGGGGAATTCATTATTAGGTGGATGCATCGGCGAATTCGGTTAATATGGCGGCACTTCCTCTGTCAAGTTTTGTTTACCTTTTTCGGCGCCATTTAAATTTTTGACATAATATGTACAACCCGTTATTCTAGCTGATTTTAGAAAAATAAATTTATTAATTTCATGCATTGGATAAATCGAAATGTTTACTCAAATCTTGGTTTCTTTAACTTAATTTAAACAAGATATAATATAAAAAAACCTTCTCCTGTAAAATTTCATTTCTGTCGCTCAAGCTTTTTCCGCGGTTAAGGCACGATATCAACTACTTTTGACAGCTGAAGTGTGAATTCGCCTTTTTACACAAACAAAATACCTGTTGTTTTTTTTATAGTTGTAACGAAGCGGCTACCTTGTTTTTTGTATCATGAACTTGACGTTGTAAACTGGCACAATTAATCGATTGGTTTATTTGTTGTAGTCGTATGAAGTAAGCAAGTTTTGTGTTTGTTGAAAAAAGCAAAAAAGCGCATTTCGTAAACTGATTAAACACTATTTTTGAAAGGGAAAAGGCGAAAGAGGTAAAAGAAAAGCTATATTAATTTACGGCTAGTCTGCTCCGCCAGATTACATGGTAAAATATTGAATTGCTGAGTTTACACGCAGCCGCACAAGCACTGCAACAATACCATCAACAGGAAAACCTAAAGAGGTGGTTACCAAAGAAAATATCGAGAAAATCCTCGATACCGTTATGAATGATCGCCGAGTCAAGTTACGTGAGATTATTGGAATGGTAAACATATCAAAACGTGTGTTCAACATTTTGCATGAACATTTGTACATGAAAAAGCAATCGGCAAGAAAAGTGCCGCGCTTGTCACAGCGGTGTTTGAACAAATAAAGCATCGATTACTCGTAATAACTTTTGATGAAACGTGGGTCCACCACCAACCAAAAATCAATCGAAAAAATGGGTGGAAGTTGGTAAAAGTGCTCCAAAGAAGGTGAAGGCCACTGTATTTTGGAGTGCACACGGAATATGAGCAACATCGATTATCTTGAAAAATCCTGTATATTTTTAGATCGATTGATTGATACAATCAAGAAAAACCAACCATATTTACAGAAGAAAAAAGTGCTATTTCTTCAAGACATCGCACCTGTTCCCACAGCATCAGATGCGCTGCTTAATTGCGAAAATAGAGATCGCAATAGAGAGTAACCCGCCGGGTTTTTCGTGAAAATGTCGCGTAAGCGAACATAAACAACTTTTTTTTTTTTTGCTTAAAAGGAGCTCTGGTATAAAAAGACAATTTTTTAAATAAAGAAAATTAAAATTTCCTATATCAGTATATATATATATATATATATATATATATATATATATATATATATATATATATATATATATATATATATATATATATATATATATATATATATATATATATATATATATATATATATATATATATATATATATATATATATATATATATATATATATATATATATATATATATATATATATATATATATATATATATATATATATATATATATATATATATATATATATATATATATATATATATATATATATATATATATATATATATATATATATATATATATATATATATATATATATATATATATATATATATATATATATATATATATATATATATATATATATATATATATATATATATATATATATATATATATGTTGCGTAAGCGAACTTAAACAACTTTTTTTTGCTTAAAAGGAGCTCTGGAATAAAAACAAAATTTTCTAAATAAAGAAAATGAGATATAGCCCAAATCGGGTTTGTCATGAAAACGTCGCACAAGCGAACTTAAGCAATTTTTTTTAGCTTAAAAGCAGTTCTGATAATAAAATAAGGTTATATAAATATGGAAAATGAAAATTTCCGATATCGGTCCATATATACCCGAGATATAGACTGAACCGATTTTTGCATTAAATTTTTTTTTGCTGAAAAGAATTCTCGTTATAAAAGAAGGTTACTTAAGTACAGAAAATAGCAAGTTCCGATATCGGTTCATATACATATAACCGAGATATAGCTTAAACAAACTTTTCCATGAAAATGTTCATGAAAGATTTCTTTTTTGGAGTCGTGATTACAAGGCAAAAATATTTTTTCCCCGATATAGGTCCATATATATCCGAGCATATTTAGTTCAATTTTGTAATATATACTATACATATGAGTGACGATCGTCAAGCGTATTTTAGATTCGGCCCAGCCGAATATACCACATTCTTACTTGTTTTTTATTATATCGTTGTCCTCACAGTGATACAAATAGTTGTTGTAAGTATATGAAGTTTTATTGCTATTTCTTTTTTTCTTTTGCAATTATATCTTTTTTATTGTACACAAAAAAGTCAAATATTTCTTCAGCTGAAAATATACATATTCTTTTATTTATGTTTGGTAATTATATTAAATTATAAATTGTAAGAAAAAGTAAAAAAAATGCATAATTCCTTACATTTACTATTACAATTAACAATTTTTATTATTTCAACTTTGTGAAGTTTGGTTATTAGATGTAATTTTTTATATTTTACTTTTATATTATTTTCATTTTTTCAAAAGGTGGGCTAAAGGTTGCAACTACCAATTGTTGAATCTTTGTATTAAATAGTATATTTTTGTGCTCTTTGCTTTTACATACACACATTTAGAACAAACGCTTATAGTTTATGGTTTATTATGTTTTTTTTTTTATATATGTATAAAGCTATGATTTTTTTTTGTATGCGACAGTGGCTGTAAGTGTGTGTGTTTTCGTATAGTTTTGTTGAAAGTATAAGTGGTTTTGAGACAACAAGAAATTGTGCGCACACAGGCAAAGACACTTAACAATAACACTGTACAACAAAATAAAATTTTTTCAAAAATTGCAACGTCCGTCCCATGCTACAATAATATAACAGGTAAAAGCAGAACTACAATAAGCCAACAATAAAAAAACAACATGGGTTTTTATTGTTGCTTTGTGTTGATAACTGTCAAAGAAAACAAAAGAAAGTAAAAAAACAAACGTATATTTTTATTCGTGTTTTTATTTTACAAATAATTTTTTTTCAATAAGTTTTTGCATTTAAAACTCGTGCAATAAATTAAATATATAAATAAAGATCAAGAAAAAATTGTCTGCTGTGTTTGAAGCTGTTTTTGTGTTTGAAAAATATTGTTGGAAATTTTTTTTTTTTCAAAAACTTTTTCAATTTGTAAACAATAATAAAAAATGTGTGTGTATGTGTGCACTTTTGATAGTTATCATCACAGAAAAAAAATGTCGGCCACCGTTTCGACACTACCTATATATTATTGTACCATGATCTGTACCATGATCCGACCTAAAGATTTTATATAGGAAACCAAAAAAAAAAAAAAAAAAAAAAAAAAAAAAAAAAAAAAAAAAAAAAAAAAACACGTGTGTCGGCGTTTTGAAAGTTAACATCCGAATTTCATTTGAGAGGGGGTTAAAGTTTGCCAGCTGTGCACATTCTTATTGTTAATCGGCATATGACTCTTACATTTAAAGGG
Source organism: Thecocarcelia acutangulata (assembly GCA_914767995.1). NCBI lineage: Eukaryota > Metazoa > Arthropoda > Insecta > Diptera > Tachinidae > Thecocarcelia > Thecocarcelia acutangulata. The sequence goes on along the minus strand of OU612094.1, from coordinate 26,857,040 downwards.
CAGTACGCAGTTCTTACGGAAATTCAGGTTCCCATAAGAACTGTGTGTAAAAAAAAGTTACGGAGTTTCAGGTTGGTAAATTCCTTATGGAAATTCCAGCATAGTCTGCATTTAGACACGAAAACATTTAGTTTGGTAGCAAATTACCGGTACGGAAGGGAGAATCGATTTTGAGTTCGGTACTCGTCAACACGCTTTGTTGACATTTACTTTTTTGATATATAATTTACTTTTTGACATTTTAATTTAATTTACCTTTTCTGGAGTTTTGCGTGTTTCGTTAATTTTGTTAAAGAAAAAGAAATTTTCATAAATATGGAATATAAATGGAAAAGAGAAATTGTGGAAAATTCAATCTTGTTTGTACAGGAAAGAGATTATCGGTACAGTGTGTGATACAAAGAATGGACCGAATAAAAAAAGCACAGGCCTTTAATAAAATAAAAAATATTTTGGAGAAGAAAATGTTTGGTGTGACTGTAGCAGACATTAAAAATGAATTTTTTTATGAAAAACTTCAATTTTATTATATTTTATAATTTAATTTAATTATATATCAAAAAATAACAGATAAAATAACGAAAAATATCAAAAACAAATAATAATGGAATGTTGCCGGCAACACGTCCGACTGTGTGAATACGAAAGAAAAATCAAAAGAGAATTCGAAATGTTTGTCTTCCAAATGTTCGCTCGTCTAAATTCAGACATACCGGCACGGAGTTTTTAAAGAAAAGTAAACGGAATTTCTGATATTTTTATATTATTACAGGCAAGACGAATTCATAACAGGTGCAATTGACAGCGCAGCTGATAACTTTTTTTAATTTTAATCTTTTTCAGATGTCAATGGAATAATTAAAACAAATTAGAAAAAAAAAATTAAAACAATTTTTTAAATTATTATTGTATCCTGAGCGCCAGGTATCATCCAGAATTCTCCCCAATCTGGCTGGCCATTTTCACCTTTTCAAGCTCTGTCATCTGAGACATTAAGTTTCATGAAATAATAAAAACTTTCACAAAATAATTAAGCTTTTCTTATGTTGTAAATTTTTTTTTGAAAGAAATTTGAAAAAAAAAATTTTTTTGAAACAATTTTTTACTTTTGTATTATTGACTTTAATTTTCACGAGATAGTTAAAAGTTTCACGAAATTTTTTGCCTACATTATTAATAAAATATTAAAAAAATTTTTTTTTAAATAAAATGGAGGAAGAATTATTTGCCGTATATTTGGACAATGAACATGGCATAAGGTAAGTTTTTACTTATATCTTTGCTACACAAATCTACAAATTATTTTTCCGTGTATAAATACCTGCATATTTCTAAACGTGAGTTTCCGTAAGAGCTCCGTAACGGCCTTTAAGTACTAAAAGTGTTCAGCTTATGTAAAATATTGCGGAGAACATTTTTGTTGAATATGTTAACCCTCTAACTTCTCAAGGTATGGGTACTTTTTGTTCTCTTTTAAAAAAAGAGCAAACATTACCAATAAAATACGGAATTAAAGCAGTAAAATGTTATCCGCAAAAACAAGTTGTTTTACATTCAAGTAAATTTTTCACAGCTGTATTATTTTTTGCGTGTATTTGTTTGCATAATCTTACGGTTTCTATTTAGCACACTACTTTTCGTACTCACTTCCTCTTTTACTCTTATGTAAGCATTTATTATTAACCTTACAAAAATGAGAGTTAAATCACCTCTCTTTTTCTTAACTATTTTTTTTACACAAAAACTTAAAATAAAAATCTTTATCTGATGTTTAATTGTTAATAGAAAAAAAAAATTATTATAAATTATTGTTTCACAAATAATTGTTGCTGTTTTTTTTTATTTTTAACTAAATTCATTCTGCAGTTTTGAGTCTTTTTCGTTTTATTGTTCACCTTTATGCAGTTTGTCCAGCGTGTTGAAAACAATTGTATAGACAGCATCCATTAATTTAACCCAAGCCGCCGTTTGCTTTTCATTCAATTTGCAAACATCGGTCAAAACTTCTAAAATAACTTCTCTCAGTTCCTAAAAAAAATATAAACGTTTGGTGAGTGGAACGAGATTAATTTTTTAGTGCAACAAAAAAAAAAAAAAAAAAGGAGTAAAAACTTACATTGAAGGCTTGTTTTTCAATTTGCCGCTTAAAATGTGTTGTAGCCATATGCGACCACATTTCTTCTAGTTTCGGCCCCGACCAGTCATGACCCAACGACTGGATAGATTCATCAAAATGTTTAATGATGCGTATGGCGTGAGTTCTGAAACGAGCATTTGTCTGCAAAGGGAAAAGTATAATTTTTTCACAGGTTGTGTATATTATAATTTTGTGCATTTGTTTTGTTTTTTTATTTAATTATGTATTTTTTTCACTGTTTGTCAAAGTGATTTAAAATCACGCAAAAGCTGGTCTGCACACAGAAAATATTCAAATCACGTGATTTTAAACCGGTTACCCAAATGGTTGGCTTTTTGATAAAATTAAGTTTTATTCACACAGAAACATAAATACTAATAAAATTATTGAGACTGCTTATTTTTTGAGAAATTGTTTTGCTTTGGTTACCAATAGTAGTGATTTACATTTTCTCTTTAGCAGTCAGCTGGTTTATTGTTTTACTTAATATTCACTTTTTATTGTATAGGGTGTTTTTTTAAGCTAGATAGAACTTTAAATTGTAAAAAGTAACACAAAAAATTAAATTTTGATGAAACATTTTTTTTATTTGTTTCAGTATACTCTGACAAATCATCATGAATAGACTCACGCTTGAACAACGCTACGAAATTATCCAAATTTACTTTGAAAATCAGTCGTCGATTCGCGCAACTTATAGACGAAAAATTGTGTTCAGCGATGAGGCGCATTTTTGGCTTAACGGGTTTGTTAATAAGCAAAATTGCCGCATATGGAGTGAGACCAATCCACAAGAGACCCTACAGACTCCATTACATCCAGAAAAATGCACTGTTTGGTGCGCTTTTCATGCTGGTGGCATCATCGGACCTTATTTCTTCAAAAATGAGGCCGGAGCTCGCGTTACGGTCAATGGAGATCGTTACCGCACCATGATCAATGATTTTTTGTTTGAAAATATGGATGACATTGATCCGGAGGAGATGTGGTTTCAACAGGATGGCGCTACGTGCCATACGGCGAACGCAACCATCGACTTACTGAAATCAAAATTTGGCGATAAGTTGATTTCGAGAAATGGACCTGTCAATTGGCCTCCAAGGTCGTGCGATTTGACACCTCTCGATTATTTCCTGTGGGGCTACGTGAAGTCACTGGTTTATGCTGATAAACCAGCAACAATTGACGCCTTGGAGGCCAGCATTGTTCGTGTTGTTCGTGACATACGGCCAGCAGTGCTCGAAAAAGTGGCCCAAAATTGGACGTCCAGAATGCGCTTCGTCAAGAACAGCCGCGGTGCCCATATGCCCGAAATCATTTTCAAATGTTAATGTCACGTATTGATCTTTCGAATAAAAAAAAATTTTGATTACAATTTAATTTTTTGTGTTATTTTTTACAATTTCAAGTTCTATCGGGCTTAAAAAATTTAGTTAAGAATATAAAACTATAAATAAACAAAACAAAAATGTAAAAATAGCTGTTTTTTCGTGCTTTCGACAAATTAAAAGCACGTCGAAAACCGTAAAATCACGTGATTTGCAGAACAGCTTCAAATTGTCTGCGTGCTTTCAAAACGGTTCGTGATTTGAAAGCACGGCGTTTTCAGAACAGGCCTGAGGGTTTACTTTCATGTTCTGAACGTTTTGACATATCAATTGTCAAATATACAATCTATGGTAAGAGGTGTATTGAACTGAAATTATTTAACTTTTAAAACTACAACGCGTACACTGTGTTGTGAACTGGACAATTGTGACATGTTATTTACTTAATTTTTATTTTTTTTTTATTTTTTTTGTTACTTAAAGGAGTTAAACTTACTTTTAATTCACTAACTGGCAGATCTTTAAATGCATTGAATTTTTGCAAATTAGATGGATATTTCGTAAAAAATGTTGTCAGTATCAAAACACCGGAGTCTGTGGGTGTAGCAGCAGGTATTTCCCAAGTTTTTTTGATCTCATAAACTTCATCGCAATTCATGATGTATTTGTGTAGTTTCTGTTATTTTATTATTCAATTAAGAGTGTCAAATTATGTTTTGTAAGTGCTGTTGAAACCGTCAATTTAAACTATTTGACAAATTAAGCTGAAAGTAAAAAATTCCAAAAAAAAAAAGAATATTATATTTATATAAATTAAATAAATTCATTAAACTATTAATATAAAAGAGCAATTTGTACAAAAGTAAATTTCAAGTACAATTTGTTAAGTTGACACTTGTGTTTAGGTCAATTATACGCACACATGTATTAATGTACATGTACATATATAATGGATTCATACACCGAGAAAACTAATTCATTATGAGAACTGCACTAATGGCCAATGTTTTAATTGATAGGAAACACAAGAGCGGTGCCGCGTGGTTTGTTTTAGTAATCGTGAATTATTGTTTAATCATAAAAAAGCTGATCCGTTCAACTTTTCACTTTAGATCAGATGTGCCCAGGCTCTATGCACTTGATGCTCAATTGTTTTTGTAAAAGCCCTTAGCTATAGGGCTGTGCTCTTTAATACACACATATTGCACTCAGCACTAGCAATGAAAAATACACAAACAACTTCGTCTTATCATTTTTTTTTTGCCGTTCTTCACTGCACACACACACAAGAGCAAAGCAACCACACTTTCGCATGCTTTGCTGGTAAACATTGACGATAGCGATTTTCAGTATAAATTTTGTTTTTGCAAATTGCTTTGCGTTTCCCAACAAAAAAATATTAAATAAAAGTAGTTTTTCCTTAAATATATTGGTAGTTGCTCTATCATAGAGAACTTTAGGGCACCCCTGCCCAAAATCAATGCTAGATGCTGGTTAGTTTTTCGATCATTTACCAACACAGTTCTTTTTACTTATGTAAAAAAGAAATAGTAAAGTCAGCAGTTAAAGAACGTTCTAATCTTTTGTTTTAAAGATTAAAAGATGTAGCAAAAAGATTGATCAAGATTAAATTAATGAAATACAAAAAAAAAAAAAAAAAACTACTCTCCCTTGGTATACGAGTATTTATATTTTATAAATTAATTAAACCTTGATCCTAATTTTTTTTTATCTTTTCTTTTATAAATTAAATTGAAATGTTGATTTAAGCTCGAGGTCAGTTTTGTTTTTTATACAAAAAATGTTTTAATGAATTTATTCTTCAAACAATTGAGGTTTTTATTCGCTATTTAAGCTTCTAACATTTATACTAATAAAAATTATAAATAGTTTGTTTTCTATGTTTCCTAGCTATCTATATGTCGACATTTCATAGGAACTACCCTAATCATCGGTAGACTTTGGAAATTTTTGAAAGATATTCTCAAACATTCAACTTTATATCCCAACAATCTAAATAAATTGTTGAGAATTTAAAAAGAAAAATGCTCTAATACGAAATATTGAATTAAATAAACAATTTTTGGAAAAATTTTTATAAAAAAGACCTCAAGGTTGAAGATCATTACATCTTAATTTTTAAGATCAATCTATAAAACACAACAAAAATGAAACAGTAGTTGTTACACAGAAAATAAGTTATTAGGTTTTTTTATAGCAGATGAAAGCCACTCTGTATTTAATAGTAAACTAAAATTTTTTCATTGAACCAAGAGCATACCATACGAAATCAATCTCCGTTGTATTATTTCTTTAAGTGTAGTACACCATATTTTATCTCAAATATTAAAACGCTCAAAGTTTTATTTTTTATATTGTTTTTTTTTAGTTTAAATTGTTTATTTGGCTTGATGTCAAGTTGTCAGACAGACAGTTGACTTGCTCGTTTGCTCGATTGTTTGTTGTTTATTTTTTTCTTTGTGGTTATTTTATGATTGTTGTCATTTCAAATATTTTATTATCAAATAAAGAATGAATATTTTTCTGAGCAAGCAACTTTAAAAAGAAAATTAACAAAAACATAAAAAGTTTTTATGTACGGACAGAAGTATCACAACAATTATGTCAAGTGGTTTTTTTTGTTCAATCTGGCACGTGATAAAGTCAAAGGGAAGTAGTGGGTGCACTATGGGAGGTATTAATATATTTTATTTCTACCTTAATTATGAAAGAATGTTTGTCTAAAAAGTTAATAAGTAATAATATTGCTTTATTCATTTCTTATGTTTATTAAATTATCAAACTTTTATTTAAAATTTTCCATCTGGGTGTTAAGCTAAGTACTATGTTCGTCATTTCGCGCGAAATGCTGTCAAAACTCTATATAAAAAAAGCTTGTGTGAAATATTAATTTTTTTTTTTTTTATCAAATTTTATTTATTTGTTGAATCTTCAAGAAGAACTAACAACGATTAGTCAAATCTTAATAACTAAAAAATTTTCTTTAAGCCCAGCCAATGCTAGACAAAAAATTATGATTCAGCGAATGTATCAGAATACCGTGAAACAGGACATCATCTGTTATGCTCCCGAATGGAAGCCAGGGTGTCCCTTCTTTTTAATCGTGTGTGACCACCAAAGGTAAGGATGTCTCGAGCAAGTGGATTTGGGTGGATTTCAAGTTTGGTTATATACCTTCCAGCATATTTGGCAAATTCATCTTTTACTAAAGGTAAGTTTAGGTCCTTGTGAATTCGAGAATTTTTTACATACCATGGGGCTGCTGTAATCGTACGTAGAACGCTGTTTTGACGCCTTTGAATTTTTCCAATATTCGATGCGGACTCGGTGCCCCATAGTTGAATTCCATAGCACCATATTGGCTTTAGGATCGCGTTATACAGCAAAAGTTTGCAATATAAGCTCAGGGTGGAATTTCTGCCGATGAGCCAATTCAATTGCGCGGCTTTTAATTTCATCTGGGTTGTTTTTGCGTCAATGTGTTTCTTCCAAGTTAGTCGACGGTCGAGGTGAATACCGAGATATTTGACGTCACTGTGTTGTGAAATTATTTGATTATTAATTTTTATTGACGGGCATGTATTTTTACGCAGTGTGAACGTGATATGGACACATTTTTGTTCATTGACTTTGATTTTCCAGAGTTTTAACCATTTCTCTAAATTGTAAATATGTTCCTGCAAATTTTGTGATGCTGTTTGGTGGTTTTCATGTACACTGAAAAAAGCCGTATCGTCTGCAAACGTGGATGTATGAATTTTATCGCTTGTTGGCATATCAGAAGCATAAATCAAGTATAAGGTAAGACCCAGTATGCTGCCTTATGGGACGCCTGCGTCGATTGGTTGAATGGGACTATAAAAGTCACCTTCCTTAACGATAAATTCACGTCCATACAAATAACTTTCAAAAAGTTTGTGGGTGTTCGCAGGAAAGTTTAGTTTTATTTTGTGCATTAAACCGTCATGCCACACTTTGTCAAAAACGCCAATGAAAAGTGCAGAGCAATACTTCTTGTCTTCAAATGATTTTCTTATGACATTAACTAGTCTGTGTGTCTGTTCGATGGTACTATGTTTGGCCCTAAAACCGAACTGATGATCAGGAATACATTCTATTTTTTTCAGTACTGGACTCAACTTCATCATTAGCAATTTCTCAAATAGTTTTGAAATTGTTGGCAGTAGACTTATTGGTCTGTACGATTCTACTTTAGTATGATCCTGCCCCGGCTTAGGTATCATCGTTATCATAGACACTTTCCACTCGACCGGATAATACTTAAGGCGTAAGATAGCGTTGAAAATAAAAAGAAGAATTCTTCAGCCACATATTTAGGAAATAATGTTGCTGAAGTGGTACTCTGTTCAATTTGTGAAAAACTGATGAAACGTTTCTGGCAACATTGCGTTGTAATAATATGAGTGGTACTTATTTCGCACAAAATTTCAAACAACAGCTGAACAATGTGGTATAGATAAAACCAAGAAAACCGTGAAATTTGCCTAAAATGCGAAATAGGCACCATATTTTAAATGTCATACTTTCCAAGTGAAATTATTAATGTAGCTCAACATTTTTCGCAGATTTGAACAGAGTACTTACCTTTACTAAAAGGTAGTGCAAATGTTGCTGATCTATTAGTAGATACTATAATGACAGTTCCACTGGGATATTTTTAAAACAAACATATAAAAAATACACATCAAACAAACCTGAACCCCTGTTCTTAAGTATGCGGAATAATTGTCTGGACATCGTCGTTTACAATAATTATAAAACATCATCCGGTGGAAAGATGACTTTTGCGCTACCTTTTGTTTATATTTATTACTATACCATTTTCTAATCTAACGCAAATTTAAAGTAAAATTCCTTTCTATCATATTGGACCGAGTGAATAAAAAATGTAGCTTATGCTACATAGCTTTAAGTAGTAGCACTAGCTTTATCGTTTCTGTACTATATAAAGCTAGAACAAGTGTGAATGTGAAACACTTAGCTAGTTCTACAAAGCTTATGCTGAAAAATTATAGCAAAGGCTGGAAAATTTAACAGCAGGCAGAATTTATTTATGGGCTGCACGATATCCTAAATCAATAACCAACACGTAGTAAGAATATCATCATTTAGTTCTAAGACGATATTTCTGTACTTTATTTTTCTTTCACACGCTGATAAAACCCAGACTCGATTTAATATTTTCATTCCTAGTATTTAAGAAAGAACTAGCTTTAGCTGAATTTTTTATTCACCTCAAAACTAGTTAAAATTTAAAATTTTCCAGCATAAGCTTTAGCTACCATTTTATTTACGCCTGCCATTAAATATTAAACTATCTCTAACTTATTTACTTTTCACCAACTTTATTTACTTGCTTCTGTCATTGACCCCAGTTTTGAGTTAGGTTGTGACTGAAAGCGAGATGGATATTATTTAATAATTTCTTGATATTGATCCTTTATTCCAATTAAAAGTTAAAAGCCAAGCACTTCAACCTACTTCCGTGCTATTAAAAATCATTAAAGCTACTGGCTTTGGAAATTTATTTACTCATAAATTCTTTGTAGTACAAACCTGCAATCAAGTATGTAATCTATTTTGAGTACTACAATCTATGTACACAAGTTTCAGTAGAATGGGAAGATGTAATAATAATAATAAAAATTGAAAACAAGGAACTATTCTAAGACATTTTTTTTTCTATAAATTTAACATCATACTTAACTTTGTAGGAAATAAATTTTAATGTAAGGATGCTTGTTGGCTTAAGTACTGCCATATAACCTTGTGCACTACTACTGTATTATATCATTACAAAAACATTAGTGCCTTCATCTCCATTTCCATTATTTATAAAACCCATACCAACGTTGGTATCATTGCTAGCTACCGCTTGTCCAACAAGAGCCAAAACAAAAAAATAAAAGGGATAAGTGCAAACCAGTTAACAACTACAAGCACAAACAAGTTACAGCCAAAGAAAAAAAATATGCTATTATAGAAACTAGGATCAAGTATTAAAATATTTTCTTGAACGTTGTGGCCCTGTTATTTTTATTGAAAAACCATAAAGTTAAAAACAATTCAATAGTCATTCAAACGGGTAAAAATTGATACAGTTAAATTCGTTTTGTTAATATGGCACCATCGCTACACTATATGTCTCTTAAGTTGTAATATTCTTTCCAGAAGGAGTACTGCCAGTAAAAGAAGCGCTGCTGGAAGCCATGTCCGTGACTTTTTGAATAAAACATGGTCTTCTTTGAGTTCTAAAGGATGGTGAAATTTTAAGGGCCGATGTTGATTTTGAATCAAACACAAATTATTTAGAAATAATTTACTGAATTCAAAAACTCAGTCGTATCGTGTATTGATATATTTGGAGAGACAATTTTAAACACAAAACTTCAAAGCAAAAACAATTTTCAAATATATTTTGTGTTTGAATCGATACACAATACGACTGAGTTTGTGAATTCAGCAATTCTATTTTCTTTTTATTATGATAATATTAGTTTGGTTCAATTATTTACAGCTCCATCCGATGATACAAATTTTCGATAACGCTGAGGCATAATTGAAGTTCTATGCCGTTAATGCGCCGACTTCATCCTTTAGCTCTTAAACTTTTGCTGGCTTATCGACATACAAATTTTCTTTCAAATAACCTAAAAAACCAAGAAGTCCAACGGTGTCAAATCGTATGATATTTGCGGCCAATTGACGTCGCTACCCCGTTAGGTAATGCGGCCATCGAATGTGTCACACAAAAGAGCCATTGTTTCGTTATACCATGTTCAGACGGTAATATGAACCACTTGGTTCACTCTCTGAACCACGATTGCGAAACTAGGTGTTCAGATGGTGGTTTTTGTTTCACAGTGATGTTCACTTATATTGTGCAAACGTTTCACTACTTCTTTTTTCAATTTTTATCTAAATATTTATGTTAGTATCCAATTTTTATATGTTACATGGGTTTCTTTTGATTTTACACACATTAATTATCTGTTTTTTCTTTGTTTACATTTTTTTGAGAGCTAGTTCAGATAAACTAGCGATAATTTATTATCAAATTTGGAGATGATAGTAGTTTTTGCATGGTTCGCAACAAGATTCAAAATGAACCAAGTAGGTTCGCTCTCAAAGTTTTGTATGGCGAACCATGTTGGTTCAATCAAGATTGGACCGCGAATCACGAATGAGAGAGCGAACCTCGAATATAAGCCGCCGAGTGAACATGCTCTTAGCTGTGTGGCTAGTGGCACGGTACTATTAAAAACACATACAGCCCAAAGATACATAAAAATTCCGTGGGAATTTTATTACTTTTCCCTTTCCTCCAATTATGAACAAAAATTAACCGCCAGTTCGCCGATGTCGAAAGGATAAGTTCAATCTATTAATCAAAAATAATAGATTACGCTTTGCGCAGGTTCGTTATATTGTTTACATCAATCAGCTGTTGAGGGTGACGTAGAGCGTGAAAACACACAAATGTTATTGTGGTGCGAGTGAAGAAGCAACAATTTATTAAAAATTAATAAACATTGGAAAATTTTTCCAATATATACAACTGGGGTTTAAACACCGATTAAAGTCGTATCTTCTTGGAAGACACGATGGAATAATTTCGAATGATGGAAATGTGGAAAATGATGATACTCCAGACTTAGAAATATGTGAAAAATCTATAACAGGTAATATTTTAGAATAATTTTCTTCCAATTTGTGCTTTCACATTTTTTAAAGGTAAAATGTTTGAAAGTTTTAATATTGATGTTTGTACGGAAGAACCAAAAGAAGAACTTATAGACATGCCATTTGACGTCTTCAAAAATTTTGCGGGGTGCATTTGCCACAGATTAGAGGACCATCTTCCTGGCATGTCCACGCGGAAAAACGATGACACATATTCATGGATTGATCATTTGTCAGAAGAAAAAATTTTTTCTTCTCGCCACACTAGTGAAAGCACTAAAAAAAGGAGATCAACTCTTACGGTCAAGTTAACAAAAACTGAGCTTTTCTCTTTAATGGCCTTATAGGCTTTCTTTATATTGCTATTGAATAAATAAATAAATAAATAATTTGAATTGAAAAAAGTACTTTATGTGAGAAGTAAAGTTAATTTTGAATTTTTTGGTTGTTTCGGCCTTTTGGATTTTAGGTGACGATATGTACTAGTTAAGTTGATTAATACTCAAAAAGTTCGCAGTTCAAATCTTATTTATAGCAGTTTGAAGAACTTTTAATATTAACTAATTTCACAGTTTTTAAAGATTTATTAAAAATGTTATTTCAAAATTTTGTCTTTCTTGAGCAGTTTATTGAAAAACTCGATCAACATGATCATTACTCTTTGATACGCAACCAATAAATTTCATGAGGAATAAATTCGGAGAGAAATAAATTCGGTAAGAATAATTGGTCACATCTTCCAATTTGTGCCATAAAAAGTTCGTTCTCATCTCACAATAGCGAACACCATTCACAGTAACTGTGTGACCGGCCTTATTTTGGAAAAATACTGAGGTGTAAATGCACTGGCATTTTCACATCTTCTACAGACCCGGTTTGCTCAAAATTTTGCACAATTTTTCCGATTATATGCACTTTTGGACGATTAAATTGACCGATAAAATCACGAAGTGCATGATATACATTTTGACGCCCATTTTCATAATAAACCTGAAAAGCTTTAATGTGTTGCTCGATTGTGTATCTTTCCATAATTCAGAGTGAGTTACGAGTGATCTAAAATTGAGAAACCTTAAATGAAATGCTGAAAAAACTTGAAGTTTTGGTGTGATTAACATTCAACATTGGCCCTTAAAAACAATGCTAATATAAAAAGCAAAAAATTTAAATTGTTTCAAAAGCCCAGTAGCCCTTAACCGGTGTTCTTGTCTATGCAGTTTCCAGCACTTTAAAATACAATTAACATACGCAAGTTATTTTGAGTAGACATTTTTGTAGTTTAGATTTTGCAAAGATTCGTGTGTTTCATTTTTTACTAACATTATTGTTCTCCGTGTCGCATCGAGTCAAAACGAAACATTGAAAATGTGAAATTGTTTGTTCTTCCTTTTCTGTTGTCTGTGCTCATGTTCACGTTCATCCTTCGTTGGGTTTTTTTAAGCACAACAGCAACAATATTGTGACTATACAATATACACTCGTAACCATAACCTCCGACAGGATTTTATGATTAAAACTCAAAGACTTTTACTTGTAGTTGCATAAGTGTGTGTTGGGTAGATACGTTTGTACGTACACATACACATATACATATGTATGTATGTATATCCCTATATGAAAAAGAAAATAAAATTGTTACAAGAACAAAAAGTTACAATGTCTGAATACGACACCGGCCTTTTAAACTTATTATTGAGATAGATAAGAACTCATACAACATTTATAAATGCTACAGCTGCCACTCAAAGTACACACTAACATACATACGTACATACGAGTATGTGTGTTTACCTGTTTATTAGGCTGGTGTGTATATTAGCGTAAGGAAAAATTTGTAATTCTTACAACGAGGAAAGCACAGGAAACTTATGAAAAGGGTGTCCCTTGTTAATGCAAGATTTGAATTAAGTATAAAATAGATACCAATAAAAATAAATAGCTTGTTTTCTATGTTTCCCAGCTATCTATATGTCGACATTTCATAGGAACTACCCTAATCATCAGTAGACTTTGGATATTTTTGAAAGATATTCTCAAACATTCAACTTTATGTCCCAACAATCTAAATAAATTGTTGAGAATTTAAAAAAAAAATACTCTAATAATATCCGTCAAAACACAGAAACAAGCTTTACTTTCAGAAAATGTGTATTTTGATTAATCATATCATAATCAATCAAAAAGTCTATTTTGAATTTTGTGGTTGTTATGGCATTTTGGATTTTAGGTGACGATATGTATTAGTTAAGTTTATTAATACTCAAAAAGTTCGAAGTTCAAATCTTATGTATAGCAGTTTGAAGGAATTTTTTTGACACAGACTTTTAAAGTTAAATAATTTCACCGTTTTTGAAGATTTATTAGAAATGTTATAACAAATTTTATTATTTGAAATGTATGCTACAATTTCTACATAATTTTATTTCTAAACTTTGTCTTTCTTGAGCACTTTATTGAAAAACTCGATCAACATGATCATTACTCTTTGATACACAACCAATAAAGATGATTATTAACTCTGCTAAATCATTAAAGAGCTCATTACACATTGTTCATTTTCACATTCTCGAAAAACACGGGTGAATTGATGGCTGATTTGGTAGAGTACTCGATCAACAGTTTCGAGGTCGCAGGTTCGTCTCCTGCCACAGACCTCGGGTGTTACTGCAGACAAGCAAAAAAGCTGCGCAGCTTTTATATTTGTTATAAAAAAAAAAAAAAAAAATTTTAAATGTGAATCCACAAAAAACGACTATTAGGTATGGTTTAAGTGCTGATATTGTCATCGAGCCTTACTATTTCGAAAATTATGTCTGCTAGACTTTCTGGTCAATATAAAAACACTTATGTATTTATTTATCAAAGGACTGACAAGAACAAGAAAATAATTATAAAAGTTTATAATATAAATATGAATGAAAACTTGATTCGAGTGTTCTCCCACAATGTCGGCCATTCAGTTACCATAGTCCGCTATCGTGAGTGTGAAAATGGACTTCTTGCGGCCAGATATTGAGGATATGGACCTAAACGATATCTAGTCTAGTATAGGAATGACGGACATCTTTAAATAAGATGGTGAGACATTCTAACCTAACCTTAAAATGGGTACGTGGATATGGGTCTAATAACGGCAACAACCTCGCTGACGACTTAGTCAAAAAAGGGACAGCCCTAGAGGATAGGGATATAGACCCCTTTTGCGGACAACCCTTATCAGCGTGTTGGAAAAGTATGAAACTCCACACGCTGGAACGTGCCCTAGAAAGGCGGAGCACAAAGTCCACATGTCTTATATCAAAGAGCCTGTGGCCGCATATTAACTCTAAAAGAACGTGGGAGCTATTAAAACTGCCCAGATCTCAGCTGAGTGTGACTGTAGCAGTTATAACTGAATCATACCAGGAGACTAGGCCTAACGCATAACGACTTATGCAGAAGTTGCCAAGAAGAGCAGGAGACGATCCTTCATCTCCTCGGTACATGACCAGCATTGGAGCATAATCGTCTAAGATACTTAGGCCAGCGGAGCTTCAACAGTTTATCTTGTCTGGCCTCGGTCAAACCAACCGTGCTAGCCGCTTTCATAAGGATGGCTAATACTGCAGCATATAACGCTGATCTAAGAGGTCACCGCCCTTCCTTTCCATTCCCGCGCATACATCTCCACTCAAAATATATTTCTCTAACTCTATTCTTCACTCCACTATCCCAATTATTAGGCAAATACAAAGGGAACGCCTTGAGGACCCAGGTGTCCTAGGCTATTGGCAATCGCAAAGGTAACAACTTCAGGACCCAAGTGAGTTGGAAAACCTAGGCTATTTCGGCGTATCTAGCGTCCTGCCTACGTAACCCAACCTACTTTCCACATATAAGAAAGATACTTTTTATAAAAATGTTTAAAAATGATGCTTATTTTGGCGAGAAGCAAAGTAAAATGCAAACTATTTAAACTTGGGGCAACTATCATTTCTTCATCACTAGTTCACCCATCAGCTGTTTGTAGCCTAGTGATGGATCAGATAGTAAAAAGTTGCACATCATGGCATGGGTCCCCCTAATGCAAAAAGAAACACGGCTATATTTTTGCAAAAGCTCCTGTATGTGTGTGTAAGTATGCACGTAAATTTCTATGAAAACACGTTCATACATTTAAACAAATGCAATTTGCCCACAGTTGATTAGTTACGACAAAGTGAAATGGAATGGAAAAAGAGTGAAAAAGTTAGAGATTAACAATTTGTATTTAAATTGTTAAAAAAAATTGGATTTAAAACAAAAAAAGAAATTGCCAGTTTGATAGATGTTTGTATAGTTTTATACATATTTATGCATACAAACGTGCATATTTATATACATACATATTTACATAAACATATGTGTTTACCAAGTTGTGAAATTTTTTTTAGCCAAATAATAGTTTTTGTTGGCTTCCTAAATTAAATTTGAAAAAAATGCCTTTTAAAAATTTTTTTTACTTACTTACATACATATGTATATAATTATGTTCTTTTTACGTTTTGTTATTATTTTATATGCCTTTATTTTGGTTCTTATTTAAACATTGTTTGTTTTCTCCAACAAGGACATCTGAGAAATCCATAAATTCTATATTTTTCTTTTCCTCTGCTTTAAACAATTTTTTTTATTTATTAAATATTTATCAAATAAAACATCTTTCTTGGCTTTTTGTTCATCAAAAAGACAGTTTTGCATTGATTTTCTATAGTTTTTAAAATAACTTATTTCAATTAATTCACGCTTTATTCAATAATTGAACTTTTTTTTGTTTATATATGTAAATTTTTTTAATTTATTTTTAGTTTTTCTTGACGCCGTTAACCGCACGCGTGTTCTCGGCCACAAAATTATACTGAATTTAATTCAGTTACGGTTTGTTTAATACAATTGTGCTTGTGTGTTGGTATTTTTGTTTATTTGCACTTGTATGAGAGCTTTTTTTTATTGTTGTTGCTGTTCCAGTGTAATTTCATTTTATCTCTCAGTTCAAGTTCAAATATGATTTCAATTTAATGATTATGAGAGTCATTTCACAAATTGTAATCAGTGCTGTCAGCTATTTATGACAAAAAAGCGCCGTGATCCTACGCAGAAAGCGCTAGAAGGAACTAAACTACATACGAGTATGAATATAATATATTCACAAAAAACACAAAAGAAAGTGCAAAAATATCGGGTGAGTAAATTGTAAGGGCCGATATTGAATGTAAACCACACCTGAATGTCAAGTTTTTTTCTGCATCTCATTTCACATTTCTCAATTTTAGACTAACTCAATTTGAACCAGGGAAAGATACACAATCAAGCTACGCATTAAGGTTTTTCATTTTATTATTTTGAAAATGGACTTTCAAATCCAAATGTATATCCTGCACTTCGTAATTTTTTTGAACAATTTAATCGTCTAAATGTGCGTAGAATCGGGAAAATCTTCCAAAAATTTGAGCAAACCGAGTCTGCATGTGATGTGAAAATAGCAGTGCATGCTCGTACAGCACATTCTGCAGAAAATATTGCTGCTGTTCGCGGTAGTGTGGCTGAAGAGCCGCCCTCCTCAATTCGTCACCGTACCCAACAATTAATGAGCATTATGTATAAAGACTTGCATTTACATGATCACAAGATGCAATTGGCTGAAAGCCTCTTGACCATTCAAAGCATCATCTTCAGTGATGAGGCGCATTTTAATCCAAGACCGATTGTCGAAAAATATCCTATACGATCGTACGATCGTACGATTCATTCACACTTCAACATTTGCAGATGATACAGCATTTCTTAGCATACGTAGTAATCACCAGCAAGCATCAACATATCGACAAACTAGAGAAATGGCTTAAACTTTGGAAAATCAAGGTTAATGAACAAAAGTGTGCCCATGTTACATTCGCACTGCGTCTAGGAACATGCTCACCCATTACTATTAACAATAAAGTGATACACAGTGAAGTCAAATACCTCGGTATTCATCTTGACGGTAGACTAACATGGAAGACGCACATCGAGGCAAAAGTAACGCAAATGAAATTGAAAGTAGTGCAAATTAACTGGCTAATACACAGAAATTTGACCTTGAAGCTTGATTGTAAACTTTTGCTTTACAACTCGATTCTAAAGCCAATATGGTGCTATGGGATTCAGTTATGGGGCACAGCATCTCGGCATCCAACATTGAAAAAATTCACAGAAGTCAAAATAGAATACTCCGTAGAATTACAGTCGCTCCATGGTACGTTAAAAACTCACGAATCCACACAGATCTGAACGTACCTTTTATGAAATTTGAATTTGTGAAGTAAGCGACAAGATATATTAACAA
Source organism: Thecocarcelia acutangulata (assembly GCA_914767995.1). NCBI lineage: Eukaryota > Metazoa > Arthropoda > Insecta > Diptera > Tachinidae > Thecocarcelia > Thecocarcelia acutangulata. Next base: position 26,839,507 of record OU612094.1, on the reverse strand, counting down.
ACTTGAATTCCATCCAAATCCTCTTGCAGTTAATATTCTTAACTTTGGCGGTCAGTCCCGTCTGAGAAGGAGGGATACTTTGGCTACCATTAGAGCTCTAAACAGATGACTGAATTCTGAAATAATATTCGCATAAAAATAAATTTTTGTCCAGCACTGGACTTTAATCACCGTGCCGTGGACGGCACTCTTTATTATAAAATTCAAACTTCTTTGATAATGCAATTATATTCCTTAATTGGAATCTTCAAATCGGATATTTATTCCTAAAAATTTTTATTTTAAGGCCAGTCATATAATATTGAACTAGATTCCAAAAGCAAATTTTAGCACGATTGTAGTGATTAAAAATAAAAGAAAAAATTAAAGAAAAGTAATAGTATATTACTTAACCAGGCGATAAAAAAGCGCTATTTTAAAAAACGCATTTAGGGGAATAAATTTGGACTTTCATAATAAATATATATAAAAACGCTTAATTTAGAGCAAAAGGATCTAAATTGACAATGCGGTTTAATAGTTGTTGTTGTGCGAATTTTTGGGGGAGGAAAAGCTTTCAGTTGGTTAGATTTTTGGCGCGCAATGCGAGCTCTTTTGTTGTGAGGCAAGTGAGTAGTACTCCATGCAACCGAACACAGTGAAACCATTTAAAAATAATGTAAAACCGTTATTTCTACTTGCCGCAACAATTTAAATTGTGAATGCACTTTGCTTCTCTGCGCAAGTACGCTGTAATGGTTTCTTGTCCAAAAATGTTACAGTATATTCGTTATTATTTTAAGCTAAGCCTGTGGCGCTAAGTTTTTGTCTGTTGAATTAGTGTTGTATTTGTAACTATTTGGAAATTTAACTAAATTTTAAAAAAATTTTAAGAATTGCTCCTTCTGTATATGTAATTATAACAGCAAACAGCATGTAGTTCACTGTTCCTCTATAGAGAAATCTTTAACTGAGATGACGAATGCTGAATATAGACAATAGAGCGTCCCTCGCTAATAATTTATTCAAGTATGGTTGCAGTTTGGGGTTCTATAATTGCAGCAAGGGACTTTGTTCAAACGAAATTAAGAACCTTGCTATTGAGACTTCTAAGATTTTACATTCTACGTGTGTCCAAATCCATTGGACATAAATTATTATAAATTTTGTATTTACTTAGTATTTCAAAAAAATCATTTAAAAATTCATTAAAATGTGATTTTGCTAACGTAAAAATATGTTATCAACACTGAAATACTTGCGCTACAAGTAAAGTATGTTGTAACTTTTAGTTGATTATATTTTTGAAACTACTTTTTGTATTACCATTTTTTACTTACTTGCATTTTAACTTCGTTGCTGTAAAGTTTACATTAATAAACACCATTGAATTCAAACCGAAACAAAGGCATTATCCTTTTTAAGAGGTTTACAAAGGGTAAGCATATCCACCCAGTTAAACCTGAAGAAACGAATAATTCTTACTTTTAGTTTCAGATAACCCCTACTAAATATAATCACTGTCGAGTGATTATAATGGGCCATCCACATTAGCTTGGCATTAATTCAACTCATTCATCAAAAATAAAGTTCAAAATATTTCAACCTGTATGGTGCTCGGTGGTATGGGAATATGTTGGAGTGCAGATGTATCCAATAGATGCTCTACTACCACCATCGTCTCCCCTTTATTATGAGTGTGGCCAGGCACTATATGGATCAATACTGGTGTGCTGACCTGTGGAGGAGTCTAAAGTTAGCAGCCTGAAAACTTCCAAAGTGGTTGAAAAATAAAACCTCCAAGAAAAGCAGCACATTCAATTTAATTTACTTTTATTTAAATTTAATCTTACAATGTTGATTAAAGATGTTTGCCCAGTTACACTCAGTAAGCAAGTGAAGTGTACTTCTTTTTGTAGCGGCCATTAAGGCATATTTGAGTAGCCATCTTTTTTACTTGGCGGTAAAATTGACAATTAACAGTGTTAGTTAATTGCTTAACAGCATTAGGGCTTAAAAAGTAAAAACTGTTGACAATAATGTCGATAAGAGCGTTTCAATTCAAATAAATATTAAGGTGATACTTCAAACTTTCAATTTTCAATAATAATATAAACGATAATAATAATATAAATCTAATATAAGAAATAATTCAGAAAAATACAAAAGCAAATAATTATATAAATATTTAATAAACTCGATATGCTAATTTGAACACTACGCTTTTTTCACTTCTTATTTTCTGCTCATTAAAGAGCAGAAAATATTTCACTTTACTCCAAAACATTTTAGAACCACTGTACGCTCAACGGCTTCTTTAAGGACTTGATTCTCTTCAAAACAAATGCAACAATATCTTTCCTCTTCTACTAAATATACATCTTTCTCAAGTGCCACCTGTAGCCACTTTAAAGCACGAAGAAAACATTCGAAAGCGGAAAGGAACAAACGAATTTTTTGCTCTCATTTATTTGCAGTTTAAATACTTATATTCTCATTTTAAAGCTTTCTTTGCTAAAAATTTCCTACAAGCTTTTATCACTCGTAACCGTTTTTATATTTAAATTAAAATTTCATATTTTTGCACTTTAAGAGAGTTTCACGTGGAGGTATGAAACAAAATCTACTGGTGTGTAGAAATAATCATAAAAATATCAAAGTCTAGAAAAACTAATGAATTGTTTCCCAGAGAAGTTTGCTTGTTATAAACTGAGCCTACAAATATTTTACTTTCCTTATAATACTTTTTTATAAAAATATATTTAAAACAGCTTTTACAAATATTTTTTGGAATTCGTTTTATGAACTAAACGTAAATCTTTGCATGATATACTTGTAGTATAACTTATTCATTAAAGGCCCAATCAGACTATTATACAAGTATAAATACTTCATTCGCTTTTGTGAGACATTTCTTGCGACTGTCAAAAAGTCTAACGTAAATTAGATTTTGCATTCACACCATAACACTTGATATAAACCAACATAGATGTGCCATCATAAAACTTTTCACGGCGGCAAGTGCGCTGTTTATCGTAGGCGATAGACGTGCCGGCGCGTGAAATTCTTCAACAGTTAAAATAATATTAATTTGTTAAATTTTTGTTGAACTTTTATAATTTTTTAAATTAAAAATTGTTTGGTTTGTACATATGTACAACAGGTTTTTAGTTCAAGTTTTTCCTTTCTTAATTTTTTTCTTAAGAAGGATTTTTTACAATACAAATTTGCTGTGATCAATAATTATTGATTGAAGAAGACAAGAAAAATAATAATCAAATCTTTAGCTGGGGGACAACTAGCTGTTTCGTAGTCGCTACACTACTCATCAGCACCCACTGGGATTCGAACTCGGGACATGACGTATCATGATCTACTGCTTTAACCACTAAGCCACCGAGCATTTAATTATTTCCATTTTTTGTTCTGTTTTATAGATTGATCTTTAAATTTAACTCAAATGGAGAATTGGGACAACGAATAGCGTTGAATAATGCAACGCTTTCACGTTTTAAAGTCCATTGTTTCGGCGGCAGTCCTCCTAGCAGATATAGTGCAGTGAGGCTCTTAAAGAATTTTGCAGAGCGTGGCACAATCGCAAAAAGGCCTTATCATCGAGATCCCTCAATTCGGACGCAGGAAACTATCGCTGCTGTAGCTGCTGCCATACAATCTAATCTTAGAGTTTAGACAAGGTGCTTATCTAAACAAATGGGTATCAGCAGACAGTCATTGCAGACAATTTTGCACCAAGATTTAAACTTATTTCCATATAAGATTCAATTAACAAATAAACTGAACCCTAGAGACATCCCGATTCGCTGGGAATTTTGTGAGAAATTCATTCAAATGGTGTCAGTCTTGAACTGTATTTTTCTGTCTGACGAGGCACATTTTGCTTTAAATGGCAATGTGAACAAACCAAATTGTCGAATATAGAGTAATTCTAACCAACAGATACTCAAACAGATGCAATTCTATCCACTTCACATCATAGTGTGGTGTACAGTTTATTCAAGGCTCATTGCCGGGCCTTACTTTTTTCGAAGAAACCGAACTTACTGTTACGGTCAATGGAGACCGTTACTTAAAGAGTTGTTGAAAGAGTTTTTCTTTCCAAAACTGCGCCGAAATAGAATCCCTTTTAACACTGTTTAGTTTCAACAAAATGGAGCAACTTGTCACATAGGCACGCCTGTTATGACAGAATTGAGGCAAAAGTTACCCAATAAACTGATTTCAAGAAACTCCACATTCCGTTGGCCTCCCAGGTCTCCTGACCTCACCATACCTGATTCTTTTTTTTGTGGCGTTATTGCAAACAAGAAGTTTACAAAAAAAAAACCCAAAAAATTTGGATGATTTAAAGTAATCCATTCGAACGGTAGTTGAGACAGTTCCCGCTGCAGCACTCAAGGCAGCAATGAATAACTTTTTGATTAGATGTCGTACATGTGTCAACGAGGGTGGATGCCATTTGAATGCAATCATTTTCAAAACGTCAAGAATTACTTAAATAAAAACGTATTATTTTTCAAATGATTCTACTGATATACGTAATTGGCGCAAAAACTTTTTGTCTAGCATTGGCTAGACTTAGTTAATTTATTGTATTTAGTATTAAGATTTGAATACTTATTGTTAGTTCACATTGTAAAGATTCAATAAATAAATAAAAGCTAAAAAAAAAAAAAAAAAAAAAAAATTTCAAATGAATTACTAAAACATAAATTACATAAACTTTACAAAAAGTTATTTGAGTTTCTTAATGGAGCAAAATTGATCAGCCACCCTGTATAATTTACGTTAGCGTAAAACGGAGCCATTATAAGGTTATTTTCATAGCACTGCAAACATCTTGAGACGTAATTTGTGATTAAATCTGTGGCAACACAATATTTAACTTTGTCTTTTTGTACTTGTTATTTTTCAAAAAGTAAATGTTAGTAGTAAGCTTAGAAATTTAAATTATAAAATTTTATTATTTTTTAATAAAGTTTAGTTTGTATTCAACTTTTGTAAATAAATGTAGTTTTGCTGTTACATTTAATTGGTGACCTCGAACGTTTTAAAATTATTTTTCAAAATGTCTTCTCCTGCAAGAACTTCTGGGAATAACTCAAATGTGCCTGAGTATGATCCTATTGCGCATATTGCTGCTTCAAGTGTTCATAAACTTCCACCGTTTTGGAAAGAAAATCCGAAGCTTTGGTTTGTGCAAATCGAATCCATTTTCAGTATTTCTGGTATAACTCGGGACGACACCAAGTTTCAATACGTGGTTGCAAATATTGATTCCAGTTTTTTGCCTCATGTAGCAGATATTTTGGAGGCGCCACCAGCGGAGGGCACTAGTAAGTATCAAGCTATTAAGGATCGCTTGGTTGGAACATTTTCGGAATCTCAAGAATCGAAACTCCGCAAACTTTTGAAAAGTCATCAACTAGGAGATCAAATGCCTTCTCACTTTCTTCAGGTTATGAAGAATCTTGCTTCTGGCCAACTAAATGATTCGGTTCTGAAAACTCTCTTTCTGGAACAGTTACCGGAAGATGTCAGGTCCATCCTTGTAATAAGCCAAGTGAGTGATGTTTCTGCTTTGGCTCTTCAAGCTGATAAAATTATGAGCCTTCGTGTTAATCAAGTCTTCGAGATGAATTCAACTAGCAATGCCGATATGTCTATGCTTGTCAGGAAAATCGATGCACTGGAGAAGCAATTTAAAAATTTTTCACGCAGTCGGAGTATGGAGCGAAAAAAGCTCGGCGGTATCAAGAAATCGCAGTAAGTCCCGCAATAAAGAATGGTGCTGGTATCATAATAGGTTTGCTGAAAAAGCGACCAATTGTATTAAGCCATGCGCTTTCTCAAAAAACTAAAATATCATTCGAATGTAGCGACAGTTTCGGATGGTCAAGCTTCCTCATGTCGCCTTTTTGTGAATGACAAATGCTCAAGCAAACATTTTCTCATTGATACTGGTGCAGACGTCTTGCCATTCCTCCAACATTTCCTATATCTTCTCAACAATTAGATTTGGGAATCAAAATTTTTGCTGCAAATGGTACACAAATTCGCACATTTGGTACTAAAATATTGCATCTAGATTTTGGGCTACGCAGACAATTTTCCTGGAACTTTATAATTGCAGATGTTTCAAAACCTATTATAGGTTCCGATTTTTTAACATTTTATCATCTTCTACCCGATCTCAAGAAGAAAGCTTTAATTGATGGCACCACTTTGCTGCAATTCAACTTTTGTAAATAAATGTAGTTTTGCTGTTACAAATCAATTATGCATTTGTATACATTGTATGAGTACATGATTTTATGTAGCTGTTTAGTTTTTAATTCTTATTTTTTATCAGTGGTTTGTTTTCTTATTTTTATTGAAAACATTTATACTAAATCCAGTTTTTCCTAAAGAAACAAAAATATTTTAATATTTTTCTCTGCGAAATTATTAACAAAAATTCTGATTAAAATGACAAAATTTGGATGCCATACAGTTACAAATAATTAAGTATTGCTGTTGTTCGTTTTTTCAGGAAAACAAACTTAAAATTTTTAAAAATAATTTTAATTTTTTATTTAATTTTTTTTTTATTTAATTTTTTTAAATATAAATTAATATTATTTAATTTTTTTCGAACTTATCTAACAATAACAGCGAATATATTTAAACTTTTAATCACTTAAATTTTTTTTTTTTTGCACTTAATTAAGAACTTTTTCAAAATTTGTTTATATTTTCATTAATTTGTGATGGCAAGAATGTCTGCCTGCTCTTATCGATTGATGTTGAACCTCTGATACTCTTTCCAGTTCATCTGGCCTTTTTATTCATCGCCTCCACAACTGTTGTTGCGTCACATTAAGACCTCGATACCAAATAATCTATCAAATATTATTTTGAAGCTGAGGGGGACAAAGTAAAACAAAATATAAACAAAATATCACTAATTATGAGGTGAGTGTGAACGAATATGTTTGCTCGTACACACAATCAATGAAGCAGCCAAAACGATATTCTTACGGAAAACTAAATAAACTCATATTGGAAAGAATATGAAAACAAATGCAATACTCTCTAAACAAAAAAGCACATATCGCACTTGATCAACAAGTGGTTATTAACTCAAAATTTTTCATATTTCCCTTTTTGCAAGAAATTGTATAATATCATCAGTACTTATTCTAGCGCTGCTCAAGCACAATAAAAATGTCTTACAAAACATCATAGTATTTTCAAGTACTATACATCGTCTTCTTTCACATTTCCAAACAAACACTTCAGTGCCGAAATGTTCTAAACACATAAACGAATATTGTCTTACAAGCATTTAAAACAAACAGAACCAAACACAAGTAGAATCAATAGAATAAGAACAAAGTTGAAGTAGAACTTCAAGCATTGAAGCAATGCTCTACTTCAGCTTTGTTTATAAAATTTGTTGTCGTTTTTTATGGTTTTTGTCTTTGGATTAGTGCACAAGTGCTGTATGTACAGTGTGCGCATGCGTGTGTGTTGCTGTTGTTCGTGGTTGTTGTCTTTGATTAAGCACAAATATTTAAGACGCAGTATGCTTAAATGCCAATGTACATGCTATGAGTCATCGTTTATTTGCTTTATTGTGATGTTGTGTTTTGGGTTTTGTTGTGAAACAGAATTCAAGTACAGTCAAGCACTGTCGTGAAGGCGTTTCAAAACTATGAAGTGTTTGTTCGGTTTCTAAATTTTCTATAGCTTGTTTTTTTTTAAGAATTGTTTTGAAATACAGTGCTTGGAACTACTGCACAGTAGTGAGCAGTGTTCTTTAGAACATTCTGTGCAGCCCTTGAGTAATTATCTACTGTAAAAGTTTCTACGTATTTCGATAGCTCTTTCATCTCAAAAACCATTTTGAAACCATTTTCATGATTGAGTAGTGACTATACGAGTATTTATTTTAACAAAAACTTAAATAGAAATGAATCATGAGTTTTCATAAAAAGAGTATTGTCCAAACGATGTTTGGACACTATATTAATAGGCTTGAGTCCCACCCGAATCCTGCCGCACGTAGTATCCTTAACTTTGGCGGCCACACTCGACTGAGAAGGATGTACACCCTTGCAACCATCAGAGCGTTAGAAAATACACGCAAGAAGCAACTTTTCGCCTAGCATTGCCTGGACCTAAGTAAATAAAATATTTCAATATTAATTAATTTTCTTTAAATTAATTAATTAATTTTTAGTTTTAAGATTTGCATACTTACGTTAGTTCTTTTAGAAGATACAATAAGTAATTGAATTGTTAAAAGAAAAAACCAGTCTGTTGAATCTATTTAATTTGTAATAATTGAAATACTTTTTGCAAATACACCTGTAACAACTTTAGCGTTCAATTGGTACTTATTGGCAGAAACGTTACTCAAAAGGTGAGTTCGAACGCACCATTTCTCTACTGAATGAACGAACCACTTATCCCTAATTAGTTATTTATTTATATCCGCGTAATAGCATATTCACACGAAGTCTGATTTTCGAGGTTCGCTCTCTTATTCGTGATTCGCGGACCAATCTTGATTGAACCAACATGGTTCGCCATACAAAATTTTGAGAGCGAACCTACTTGGTTCATTTTGAATCTTGTTGCGAACCAAGCAAAAACTAATTACTGTTATCTCCAAATTTAATAACAAATTATCGCTAGTTTATCTGAACTAGCTCTCAAAAAAATGTAAACAAAGAAAAAACAGATGATTAATGTGTATAAAATCAAAAGAAACACATTGAAAATGTAGAAATTTGACACTTACATAAAGATTTAAATAAAAATTGAAAAAGGAATTAGTAAAACGTTTGCACAAAATATGTAAACATCAGTGTGAAGCAAAAAACAACCGTCTGAACACCTAGTTTCGCGATAGTGGTTCGGAGAGCGAACCAAGTGTTTCATATTACCGTCTGAACATGGTATAATCAAACTTTAACAACTTTTTTTGCTTAAAAGTAGTTGTGGTAATACAAAGAGGCTACTAAAATACAGAAAATTTCTATCATGGATCTATATATGTATATCCGAGAATATTTAGTTCAAACTTGTAATATATACTATATACTTACGTGACTATCGTGAAGAGTATTTTAGATTCGGCCCAGCCGAATATACCACACTCTTACTTGTTATTTTTACGTTTAGTATTAAGATTTGAATAGTTATTATTAGTTCATTTGGAAGATTCAAGATTCTAATAATTATTTTTTAAGTCACGTATTCTATAAACAAAACTTAAAAACCTTATTTACAGGTGCTGCAAAATTCAAAACATATCGTTAATACTTTATTTTGTCTGTAGCCAGCCAACTAATAGCTTCGCACTATCAAATAGGTATGTATTATACAATACGCATTTATACGTTTGTAATATTGAATTAGCTAGACGGAAGATAACGTGACAATGTGTATTTATGTATCAGTACTTATATGTGGACGTAGTACGTAGCTCTTATTACGTATATAGTACAAATATTTTTTAGATTTAATAGTAATAACCTGACATCACCCAGTTGGCAAAATCGTCATAGACGTCATTGTCTTCGAAGATATATGCAAGATTTGTCCTCTTTTCTTTTGAGTTTGTTAAGAAATATCTTCAATCTGGCGCTCAAGCTCTAAACCAATGACGGGCGCTGGTTTTCCCAGATTACGAACTGGTTCGGTCATTCTCAATTACTGATCGGGTTTTTTTTTTGTACTAGAGTTGCTACCAAGCTAAAATTTTACATAGCAAGATCTTACTTAAAATTCCCCAAAACATACCATGCTCCTATTTTATTACACTGTTTTTTAACTTAAAAAAATTTATGTAATTATCATCAACAAGTAAGTTCTAAATAGATAAATGCTATATCTTAGCATTAAAAATAACAAAAATAAACATTTTTACACTTAAACCGAAATGTTAAAAAATTCACCTATACCATATACACGTGTTGGTGTGTTTCCCTCTTCATTCATTTACTACTGCCCACAAACAGAAAAACTCGTATTCGTTGTTTCATGCATTAATAATAGCTGGGGGTCTCCAATAGCCATGAACATGGTATGAGCATCATGGCGAACATTGCAAATGGCTAATGTGGACCGCTCATGTTCATGTTTCGTTCATGCTCTGACATCGATGCTCGAGAATATTGCTGAGCACCGATGTTCGCCATGAAGTTGGCCATGACGAACAAAAATACACAAAATGGCGCCGAACTGAACACTTTGATAAGGTAAATCCGAACATACGTATACGCAACATCAAGAACATGAACTTATTTTTACATTCGCTCTGCCGACGTTATGTTCATGTCATGTTCAAGTCGATGGCACGTGAAGACACGGCGTAACAAAGGCAGCTCTTAACACAATTACAAACGAGAGGAAAACATGAAATTTAATTCAGTAGCTTACTAGATTTCAACAAAGCAAGACTGTTGCGGAATTTTTTTTTATTTTGCTTAATTACGCAGTTTGTTTGTTGTACACTGGTAAAATAAAGATTCTGTTGAGATCAAGCTGTCTTATGTATGTTTTTTTCAGGTTGTTTTGCAGTAGTAAAGTGCCATGTAGAGTTTGAAAATCTTTTTATTTTTATTTATAAATAATGAAATGCCTATATCTCGCCGAACGTTTACTCGCCGAATGGAAGATATACGGCTTTTTATTCAACACGAAACAAATGAATTTGTCTAAGTGTAGAGCAACTTTTTACTCTTACTTTAGCTCAATCTTCTCAATATGCCCTTCGCTGCTCTATACACTTAGACGACAGCCGACTTCACGATTATACTCGTAAATGAAGTTTACTTCAAATGCTGTCGTCTAATCAGCAGCCTAATTTTTTTTAAAGGCAGCAAGCAGCACTATTTTAATAATAAAAATTTTAGAGGTGCCACATATACATATGTATATGTATTTCACATGAGTATAATAAAATAAAAATAAAATTACTGACTGAAAACGTAATAATATCACGTAAAACTGTAAAAAGCACATCAATTTATTTGTTTGTTTGTTTGTTTGTTTTAATTTTGTGATATTTTTTCTGTTACATACAACAACAAAATATTGAAACAAAAATGAATTTCGCAATAATTTTAACATGAATTTATTCAACTAATTATACATACATACAAATTAATTTTGAAAATATAATCGATATCGAAAATATGGATTATTCTTTTCTAATTAATATTTTCACTTTTTTATATTAAATAAATGTATAAGATTTTTATGTTATATTAAATATTTCGCTGACAGTTTCATTCTCTACAAATTGTATTATAGCACTATTAAAAATTTTATAAACATTTTCTGATGATTTAAAATAGAGTAAATTTTTTAATAGACATCCGAAGCTTAAAAAAATTAATCAATAATTTTCATTAAATCACTTACTATCATTGATGACAGTTTTGTGAAGATATCGTCGGAACAATCATTAACGATTATGTCGCCTATGCAATCGTCGACGATACTGTGGTAGAAATCGTCGCCTACACAATCGTTGACGAGGTGCTGTGGATATTGCCACTCATGTATTCGTCGACGACGTGTTAAAGGAAAATGTGGTGTATATAATCGTCAACGGTGTATTGGCTGAAAATGTCGCTTATATAATCTAGCGTGATTTCGTGGCCATTTGTTCGAAAATTTCGTCAACGATTTGTTTGAGGTGTCGTCAACATGTCTTCCACAATTTTCTATTGTCTTGTACCCATCGTTTAAAATGTTTTCAAGACATAGCCAAGTGGGCAATTGTAATAACGTACATAAGTGTGTATACATGTGTGCATAAATTAAAAGAAAACACCAACAAAACAATAAAGACATATCGATGCCTTGTATAAAATTTACGCACTTTTGATAGGCAAAGCAAAAATTCGGAATTTTTTAAAATATGACTAAATAACAATAATCGTAGATAGAAATGATATTTTCATTGCGTGCTAGTCGAAGCTTTAATTGTTTTATTTGTTCAGTGTTCTATTCATAAACTTAGCTCTTTACAATTTTGTTTAATTGTTAAAACGTTTACATAACAATTTATGACATTTGAATACATCATTGTTTGTTGGTAAACAAGCAAAAAAGTAGCCATGTCTGTAAACACACTTTTGTTTATAATTAACTGTTCGTATAGTTCAACGACATTGAGAAGGTTTTAGCAGTGTTGCCGGAATGATGATTTTTTAATGCTTTTGGTGATTCTTGAACTGAAATATGATTTGATGATTTTCCTTCCAAATGGCAAAGTTTTATTTCATAGAAAATTTTTAAGTTATTGGTAACCTTATCATAAATAAATAAACTAACTTTGACTGTACTCTTTGTATCTCTGTACAAATTTAACCACTTCAAAAATTCAATTATCAAATAAACCTGAAGTATCAAAACAGGGGTTTTATGCCACTCTCCCATTCACAATAATATATACCATCCCTGACAACGTTTGTCATGTAAGAACGTAATGAAATTCTGTTTTCTACAGGTTGAAAAGTTACGGTTCTATTTTATTACAGTCAGGTAAGCATTTTCATGCCAAAAACGATCAGCTGTTTCAACTACGGTCGGCTAAATTGGCATTTTTATGGCTTTTCGTTTAACAAAAACGATCAGCTGTCCTACACTACACTTAAATGGGCCTAACCATAATTTGCATAGATTGGCTTAAGCTTTTGCAAAAATTAAACGAAAAGCCTGTCAAATGCATATGTGAATCTAAAACGACTTTTATGGTGTTTTCTTTTCTGATAAAAAATGCTGCCCTTTAAATATTTATCATTTCTTGCCGATTACCATCACCCTTAAAAAGTTGTACATGTGTTATTAGCACAAAAGAACAAAAAATGCTAACAAAGTGCCATTTAATAATAATGTACACTTCTATCATGACTACTTTTAACATACCAACGTTTTAATAACTATTTTTGTCTTATAAAAGCTATCATCAATCAGCAGCACCGTTTACTCATCTACAATAACAAAAGAATTTCATATTTGTATAAACACGTATGAAACAAAGATGTAATAAAGGGCAGTATCTCCACCTTACTCGAAGTACAGTGTAGGACATGCTACATGTTTTGCCAGTTTTAAGTGCAACATGTTTTGAAAAGTGTATCAAATTTTTTAGAAAAGAACGTGTTGAGCCACTATATGTAGCATAGGTGTAACATTTTTATCAGAAAAGAAAACACCATTAGTTGGCCATAATGTACTTATATGAACTTAATGATTTTAAACCCATTGTTGCACAATTTCGTAATACTTGTGTCTTTTCTGAGTAGATTATATGAAACAGTACTAAAAATATCAACAAAGTATTTGTATGCAATAATATCCAAACAAAAAGTAAAAACAGTTTTGTAGTAATTTGTGTAATTAAAAATTGAAATAAACTAAAACACATTTCTATTAAATTAAATTGAATGCGTTTGTTTCCATTTTTCTTTATTTTAATAATTTTTGTAAACACACACACACACACAAACTTCTAAAAACAAATGACTCCGTACGTAAGACGCGTTCAGTTTCGTACTTTGCTTACTTAGTGTCCACACCTGCGATAATATCTGAGATGAGAACGTCAAATTCAATCGCAGAGAGAATTCTATTACGTGTCGACTTCAAATCAGTGTTATCGCAGTCTTACAGCTAATTTACCAATCTCGACAACCTGCTTGCGTTCGCAATCTAAGCGAAAGAAAATTGATTTGGGTTCGTCTAACTTTTTTTAAGCGAACGATCTGTCAAAACTCAATGCAAATACATAAGAATATGCGAACGAATAATAGTGAGATAGATAAACCCAATTTGATTCGAATGTGAGTGACTGGCTTTCTTTCGCATTCATTTTCTTTCGAAATTGGTAAACTGGCTGTTATAATAATATTTATGAGAGCGTTCTTATGAGAAATCTTATGGCAACGATCTTATAATAAGAGCTGTCAAAAAAGCGATTGTGTGTGTGTGTTTGTTTACAAAAAGACGCCGCTGCAATTTTAGCGATTATTAATTTTGCAAAATATCTTTTAAAAAACCATTTTAAATGGAAAATAATTTACTTTTATGCATTAAATATATACTATAACAGCCGTATTCATAAAAAAACACTAATCAGCATTTTAAAAACTTTTTAGTTAAAACAGAATTTTCTGCAAAAAAACACATTTTATAAAAACGTATTCATAAACAGCATTTTAGCTAAAAATCATTTTATTGAAATTTTCTATTTGTGATTGGCAGGGCCATCATATGCAATTCTCATCTGAATCAAGGTGCATTAACGTATACACGGTGGCAGCACTACGGCATGTGACAATTTTTTGCTACTGGCAATATAGTAAGCTATTTACGTCAAATATAATACATTTACATTTTTGAAAGTGAATTTAGTGTTTTATTCTGAATTAAACATATACAAATTATTTTGTGAACATATAAATAATTCAAATAAATATAATTTACAATTATGAAAAGGTACATTCATAGTTCATAATTGTGAAAATAGTTACAAATGTTTTTGGCAAATATAGCTTACCACATGCCGGTTTTTGTTGTATTGTTGTAATTTTGCTCCAGTGCTGCCACCGTGTATACATTAATGCACCTTGAAAGCCGGTTTATTTACATTAACAATCAGTGCTGCTACTTAAGCGTTATTCCAACTCTGTACGTGCTGGAGTTTTAGCATCTTTTACTTTTTTTCGTATGTCAATACATTTATTTTTAAAAATATTTCTGTTACTCAAAATTTATGTATGAAATCACACAATCTTATGAAACTTGTGATGGTAGCAACGTACCAGGTATGTTCCAAATGAAGTTGCCCAAAAAAAAGTTGGGCAATTTTGATAGAAAATGAGAGAGTAACATGATTTGTCCAAAGAGTTTAGGAATTTTGATTCCTTTTCTGCTTCGTTATATAAATATGTACATATATACGATATAATTATTATGAGTACAAACAATTTATATTATTGCTTGGTGTGAAGACAAAATTAGCAAATATAATACCTTATCTGATTACTTGTAATTACAGATAAAAATGCTTAAAACTACGCTGAAATCAACTCATTAAATGTGCATATTGTGATCCGATACATCATATGCTTAAACATGAATTTTATCTCTAACGAGATCGGTATTTCTTATCGCTTGAAGACGAATTGTTGAACAATAACATGTCAAATTAGAAATCCATTTTAATAGCTTGTTTTGCGCTGTTTGTAACCTTTTGATGTGACATTCAGTGAAGAACTGCTTTTAATCTTAAATTTTTATTCCCCAATATTAGTTTAGAACTTCAAAGAAGTTCAAGGCCACCAATTATTCTTGCTAAGAAGGCTTTCAATAAAGACTATTAAAGTACGCGTTCCACAAGAACTGATAAAACAGGCCTTCAATAAGATTGTTTTGACTCAGCTGTTTTGCTGGTCGGTGTTGCTTGTCCGGACGGAATCACCTAGACAAAGCACATAAACTAAAAATTAAATGAAATTTACCAATTACGGGTTGTTGAACTAATTTCGTGCATGCATATGTACGTAGGTAAAAATGTACAATTATACCTACGCATATATGAAAGAAAGTAATTGTGAAGATCTGAACAGAGGTAATGTGGAAGGCATTGGTTATCTAGGACATCGTGTGTAAATAATCAAGCAATGTGTAATCGAGTAAGAAGGACTTCTGTCTGCCAAATGAGGCATTTCAAAACGCCGGCTTACTCCTTCCTTTTACCAAAGGGAATATTCTATCACAACCGAAAACCATCAGCTTTCCGTTGGAAATTTGATGTTATTCAGTTTTGTTTTTGTTAAAAACATTGAAGAGCGTTAATATTCAATATCGAGTGATATCCGCTAACCAGACTACTCGTAATGGCGACATTTTAGAATTTAATAAGGCAAGCAATAAACGGAACTTTTAACAAAAGGTTCATAAACGACCTACCAAACAATTTTCTTACCTTTGTAATACTAGAGAGCCTTCACGTTCTAACTACATACTTATATCGGGAGACATATCGCTAAATTCTCTTTAATTAAATTTTTCGACAAAAATAATAAGACTGCCGACTTGCTCCAATAATGACTTTAATAGTGAAAGCCCAATGCGGCAGCGGGCGGCATCAATGTGACCCATTTATTAAAGTTATATTTTTTATAAAAATATTCGTAAATTTCAACATATTGAATTTAATTTAATTTGGCAATGCCATTAAAGGCTGTCGAGCGGCAATGTTGGATTTAGTTTAACTTTTTGTTTTGCCGCTTCATATGTCAAACCAAAAAGTTGAGGAAAAAATTTTAAAAATAGAAGACAGAAATTAATTTTTGGTTTTGAAATATTTAATAATTGAATTAATTTATTTACTTTGGCTTTACAAAAAATCAAAGTGGTTTTTTGTTTAATCACCGAAGCACAAATTGTTCTTCAATTAGTCGCGTTCATTTGCCTACAACAAATAATCTCAAGCGGCAAATAGAACAGTTGGTTGCCGCTCGTTGCCGCAAGCCGCTTACATTGGCGTTTTACTACATATAAGGCGCTGGAGCTGGTACTAAATGTACATATTGTACTCTGAATTATTAATAAGTATTTTTTTTTTTTTTTTTTTTATCTTGGGCCAGTACTCAGGGGATGACCCCTACATATGCAGCGCATTGTACCAGAACTAGGAAAATAGGTTATGAAGAGGGGGAAAGAGGGAGTAGTGTTTGTGAACATTTGACTTGAACTTTCCAACGCTATAACGCTAAAATAGACTTTGGGGCACCGGCCCAAACATGAGAGTTGTATTCCATTTTCGGTCGGATATAGGTGGTATAAATAGTAAGGAGGTCAGATGGAGTGAAGTACATCTTACACCGTTTCAAAAAGCCGGGGCACTTGAATGCTTCTTTAGAGACATGAAAAATGTGATCATTCCAACGAACATCACACTGTATTTTCTTTTAAGAACATCGAGAGCATCCGATTCCTCAATATTTATACCATCCATGAGTACTTCATCTGTACTCACAAACATACGACGTTTGTGAGTTAATAAACAACACTGGGTCTTACGAGCGTTAAAAGCGACTCTGTTTTTACGAGCCCATTTGGAGATTAATAGAAGATCACTATTCAGTGGGTCATTCATATTTTGAATCTTGGAGAGAGTGTATAGGATTGAAAGTTTGAAATAGAAGGTAATTGAGGAAAATAAAAAAGCAGTAAGTTTTGCCGCTAGTGCAGCATGCCACACTCTGTCAAATGCTTTGGAGATATCTAGAGCCACCACTTCACTTTCGCCGAAATGATGGATTGAGTGGCACCATTTCTCGAAGAGGTATGCCAAAAGATCTCCAGTAGAGCGATCTTTACGAAACCCATACTGACGATCACAAAGTAATTTATGAGACTCTAGATACCTCACAAGGTGGTAATTAACCATACTTTCTATTACTTTGGAAAGCGCAGAGCAAATTGCAATTGGGCGGTAATTTTCAGGGTTATTTGCGTCCCCTTTTTTGGGGATTGGCGTTACATTAGCAACCTTCCAGCTTGATGGAAACTCACCAAAATGGTAACGTATGCTGAAGAGGCGGGCTAATGGACGCGCAAGAGTAGAAGAGCACTGCTTCAAGACCAGTGCTGGAATGCCATCCGGTCCAGGAGTCTTCTTTATGTCGAGGTCAGCCAAAACCCTTTTAACTACTCTCGCCCGGAAGAATATCTTTGGCATAGTTGCAGATACTCTTTCGAGCTCGGGAAGTGGTTGACTGCTTTCCGACAAGCAGGAGTTGCTTGCAAAGATTTCAGCCAACAGTCTAGCTTTGTCAACCGGGTCGGTGAATGCTTGATCATTCTTTAAGAGGGTTGGGATTGATGAACTAGCATTGTTCCTTACCTTCTTAACGAATGACCAAAAGGTCTTACTGCCCCGGGGAGCTGTAAGGACCTTGGCACGAAGACGCTGTTCGTGAAGAAACTTTTCACGCCTAAGTACCTTGGCACACGAAGATCTTGCCTTTTTGCGTAGCAAATCAGTCTCTGGGGTTTTGTTTAAACGCCAATTACTGAATGCTTTCACTCTTGGTTTAACCGAAATCTGCTTGGAGGGGACAAATGATTTCATCCCTAGCAATATCATATTCTCGACCATTTTTGCTGAAGCATTTATGTCGTTATCTAGAAAGCAAAATTTTCAATTAAAATGCTCATAAAATTGGACTAGCTCAGCCCAACGCGTCTTTTCGTAAATAAATATTAAACGTTTCGTAGCTGATTTCGAAACGTTACGAAGTTCAGGGATCGAAAAGGAGGCAGAAATGACGCAATGATCCGAATTACCGAGAGGTGCACTAACTCTGACTTCATACTTTTCAGGGTGTGAAGTCAGGAATAGGTCAAGTGTGTTTGAATGATGCCCTTCAACACATGAAATATGAGTTGGCTCATTCACTAATTGCGCTAAGTGGTTGTGCGCAGCGAATAACTCAACATATTGGCCTTCCGGACCTGTATGACTCGAATGACGAAGCCATGATGAGTTGTGAACATTGAAGTCACCAGCAACAACGATCTCACTGCTCGGACACCTCCCCAGGATCTTTGATATGCAGTCGGAGAGGGCATCGAAGCCAGAAACCCGAAATGCAAAAAGTGTGACCTGATTTTGAATTAAACCCAAAGACAGGTAAATTCGGCATCATGCATGCCTAATGGTTGCTGGCACTGGAACACAACTTCATTGCGAACGTAAATTACAAGGCCGCGATGGAAATGAAATAAAGATAGAAGTTGATAACCAGGTATATGAAAATCCTGTGGATCAGCATCCTCAGATACCTGGGTCAAGTGTGGGAATAAACAGAGAAGAAATTCGTTCGTGGGCTGACCACGTATGTTGCAGAAGTCAATTTTAAAGTTTCCTGTCATTGCGAAGGAAAATCAATGAGCAAAAGTTTGTTTTGCTATGAAGGCGAGGCCGGAATTAACTGTTGTGTGATTGACTATGTAGCACCTAGTGTATATACCTTCAATGCTATATAGTCAGCAATGCTATATAGACATCCCCAACATCGCAAAATATCTTTTTTTATTTATAAAGGAATGTAAAATGCCTGAAGAAGGGTCATAAAAGCCCTGATCTGGCCATGGAAAATTAATTATTATAATTTATGTGTGTTATGTGATATTTTTCCGCTGTTGATGTTTGATGTGTTGTTTGCTGGGTAACCGCATGTGTGTAGGAAGGCTTTAGTTTTATTATTATTATTTTTTTTTTTGTAATTGATTTATTGTGTTTATTGTTGTTATTTTTATTTATATTTTTTGTTTTTTGAATATTTTTGTGATTTTATTTATTTTTTGCGTTTGTTTTTTTTTAAACTGTATATTTTTGTTTTTTTATTGCACAACTAAAGGCAGAATTAGTTTGTACGTTCTTTTCCGTTCTGAATCAGCTGTTTTGTTTCTGTTCAATATAAACTACATATACATGGTTTGTTTTCACTTTTACGTTCTGTTCCGTTACGGACTAATCTGTTGAAAATAGAATTCAACGTTAAGTGACGGCCAGATATGTGTATGTTTTACTTTTTTCAGGTATGAAAACATTCATTTTTTATTCAAATGTATATAATTTTTTTTGTCAAAATCTAAAAAAAATTGTTTCAATTAAAGATTTTGAAAAGTTAAAACATTTTTATCAATTAAGCAACTATGAATGATCAAAATAATATTATTTTAGCAAGGAAAAAATTATATTTTGTATAAAAAGTGTCATAAAGTCTGGAGATTGTGAGATAGAAGTGGACTGTTTGATCACCATTTCTAAATGATTAATTTGTTCCTTTTTTCACACAAGATAATATTTATGTACATATTTTATTCTGCATTCCAATGTGTTTCTTTTATTTATGCTCTACTGTAGAAAACAGCTGAATATTTTCACGGAAAAAGTAATTGTAAAATATTTGCTACAGAAATGAACGTCACAGAACGGCAACAGAAAGTGAAAACTAATGAGGCCTTAAGGTCTATGTTTCATTGGACAAATTTTTTTCCATATTTTATATTTTATTCTTATTTTTTTTCTTTAATTTGCTTCATTAAAAAATTGTAACACACAACAACACCGCACATAAAATAAAATTTTAGATAAATATTTAACACGGGTGACACATAAGACGTGTACACATTTCAACGGACAGAACGATAATTTCAACAGCATTATAATATTTTGGTCCGTATTTTTATTGAAAATTGTTAAGGCAATATATTCATCAATTGATTTCAATTGATATTCATTTTCTTCTGGCACGAATTGTTGACGTGAGAGCGAACACACGTATATTTTGCAAAAACGAAGGCAATTAAATCTTTCGTGAAATTGAACACACGGTCAATAAGTTTAATAAAAACAAGTTATTTCAACTTCAAAATGTTTATTGGGCAAAATCAATTTATTTTTCAACTTATGCACTGAGCAAACTCAAATGCATGTTTATATAAAAAAAAAAAAAAAAAAAAAAAAAAAAAAAAAAACAAGATGTTTGAAAGTTTCATGTGTACTGTCTTCTGGACTTAGGTTTATATCGCTCCTTTATTGCAACATAGTCCTAACTAAAATTCGTTTCGAGCAATAAAAGAGCGATTATAATATTAATGAGCTGAAAAGTTTGAAGCCATCTTCATTGAACTATTTTATATAGCTACCTTTTACTTTTCGTTCTAAAAAATAGTACAACAACAAAGTTTTAGAAAAAGTAAATTTGATTTAAAAATAAAGTTTAAAAATTCAAATTCAATTTAACTTTAAATAAATTAAAATCAAAATTTTCTGTTGCGTTGATATTTTTCGTCAGATCATTAAAATGTAATTTTCCTCATGTCATTAAATATTTTTCAGTATACGAGTCTACAAATGAATATTATTTTTGCTCTGATTTTTATCTTTGAGCTTCACAGAGAAATGGAAATATTAGTCCTATTCACAATCTTGTGCAAACGGCCTTGCACCATTGCATTAGCAAAATAGTGGAGTAAATTTTTGCTTTACACTAATAAAATACACCCAAAAATCTTACCTTTGCAATTGCAGAAATATGCAACCTCAAATGCACAAGGTTGTGAATCGAGCTAATATGTATTCATTTCGTGCAAACATGAATAACTTCAACTAGCTGCATCCTAAATAGTTTTAACATTGATTGCATGTGAATAACAAGTTGTATTCTGTAAATATTTATTTTAATTGAAATGGAAAATCAGAAGTGCACCAAAACGAAGCGTTTAGTTTTATTTGGAGTCTTAACCATTTTAATAGTTTTAATTGGTTGGCATATTTATGGTAGACAAATTTGGCTTCAAACAACAAAATTGTGGTTCTATGATAATTTTATTTGTTTCTAGCCCACTTCTTGTACAAGGATGCTTTAAGGGTGCAGTATTTAAATAAAATTAAACAAGAAATTTATGATTTCACTACACAACTGTATGATTTGGAAATGGAAAAGAAGTTGAACTTGGTACAAGTGATGTTTCAGGGCAAAACGGATACAAACTCAAGCGAGGATTTGGCTTCAAACTAGTAAGTTTTGTTATACATATATACTAGGAAAATATCTCTCATTATATTTAAGTGTGGAAAAAAACTTTTCTACACTTAAATATAAATTTTTATATAGTTTTGACAAATTTAATCATCTTTTTACCACAAAAAAATTGTCTTTCAAATCAAAATTATTTTGTTGTGCTTGCCATGTTTTTGGCAGGTCTAGTAGATTTGGTTAGTGTTTCCTCCGGTCGAATGAAAGAAATAAAGAAAAAACTCCTAGATGAGTAGTGTAGCGACTATGAAATAGCTAGTTGTGCCGTTCCTGTTTTCTTTGATCAAGAGTTATTAATCGCAGAAATTATTGTTATAATAAAACATCTTTCTTAATTGAAGACGAGAACGAAGTCCAAGCAAATAACAACATTTATAAAAATAATATCAAAATGAAAAAGGTTTCAAAGAACTAGGAAAGTTTGCCAACTTAACAGCCGCTGGGTAGTAAAGGAACTCTCCATACAAAATTCATGCTTCTTGTGAGCAGGTTTGCAAGCGAATCTAAAACCTGCTTTAGGCGAGTCAGTAATTTTGGCTATGAAGTTATGGCTTTCACTTCATTTTGCCTATTTGCCTTAAGCTGTTGTATGTTGTATTCTTTCACTTCTTTTTGCCTTAAGCTGTTGTATGATTCTTATCTTGTTGGCATATATTTTACCCTTTAGTTAGAGCTAAAGAAAAAGACTGAGAGTCGTTACACGGTAAAATAGTACCTTGCTAAATGATAAAAATTTCGGCATTATCTTTCTATCTGAATAATCTCATCTTGACTTTCAATTACAATTACTTATTTTTGTCTGGAAGTTTTTAAAGTTTTTCAAAGTTAATTCCGAAAAAAATGTTTATCCACTTAGTGTCATCATCATAATATAAACAATAACAAAGATGTTAAAAGTTACTTTTGTCAAAGCTGAATATCAGGATCAGATGATAGATAATTACGATCTACGAGACAATGCGTCAATGCGTGTACTAATGAAAGGAGGCATTAATAGCACATTTTAAGTGGAATTTGTGCAAAAGCGTACGAATAAATGCACAAAGCGCAGAGATTACAAATGAGTGAAATGCACAGAGTTTTTATGCCTATTAGTTACATCTTTTTCGCCGCGATTCATCTCTGTGTACTTTGTTTACACAGCACAAGCAACCGACTTGTCCGAAATACAGGGTGGCTGATCAATTTTGCTACATTAAGAAACTCAAATAACTTTATATAAAGTTTATGTAATTTATTTAAAATTTAATTATTTGATCTTGTTGTTTAAGTAAATATTTCTTATTTTTGTAGCTAAAGATCGTTTTATTTTATATAAAAAATGCAACAGTATTTATTTTCAATATTTCTATTACTACGTTTATACGTGCAGGTTATTTGCGAATAAAAATATTGTAAATAACAAAAATTGCCGTATAAACAGTAAATAAAATTTTTATTCACGAAAATAATTACTGATTAAAAACTTATTTGCAAATAAGACAAAAAAAAGTTGTTGCTGTGTTTTTGGTGTGTTTATAAACACACAGCTTTTAACAAATTTGCCTTCGGTTTAAATCAGCTGTTTTTATAGCCAGACTGATTAGCGTTAACTAAACACCAATTATTATTGTGGTGTTTATTTTAACAAGAGTGTCGTTAAAATTCAATTAGAATAGGAGTTATCGGACGATCAGCCTAGTTTTAGCGCTCCAACTGTCAGACGGCGTCTTCTCCATGAGAAGAACTTATCTTGTGTATAAAAAATTTTTTTAATAATAAATTAAAAATAATAATTAGGTTTACTTACCCTAAACATGGAATTATTTGTAAATTTTTTTGTTTTTTTTCTGTTCCTCATTGTGTTTTTCTTTATTTTTAACAAAGCTGCCATATTATTTCAAATTTTTTAAACATACAACCAGAGGTGTTAAAAATAAGTTAGGGAATCACATAAGCGTTAGCGCAAACCGCAATAGCTCTCGTTAAGTTATGCTCTTTTAAAATCATTAAAAGTTATAGCCAGTTTACCAATCTCGACAGCCTGCTTGCGTTCGCAATCTAAGCGAAAGAAAATTGATTTGGGTTCGTCTAACTTTTTTCTATGCGAACGATGTGTCAAAACTCAATCAAAATACATAAGAATATGCGAACGAATAGTAGTGAGATAGACAAACCCAAATTCATTCGAATGTGAGTGACTGGCTTTCTTTCGCATTCATTTTCTTTCGAAATTGGTAAACTGATTGTTATTGCACTACAGATGTAGCCAAGGCGAATTCATAACAGGTGAAATTCACAGCGCAGCTGATAACTTATTTTTAATTTTTATCTGTTTCAGATGTCAATGGCATAGTTAAAACAAAATTGGGGAAAAAACTTTACAACAATTTTTTTAAATTATGTATTCTATCTTGAGCGCCAGATATCACTGGCTGGCCATTTTCACCTTTTCAAGCTCTATGATCTGAGACTTTAAGTTTCACGAGAAAATTAAAAGTTTCACATTATAATTAAGTTTTTCTTTTATTGTAAAATTTTTTATGGAAATTTGAAAAAAAAATTCAAAACAATTTTTTAATTTATGTATTGCATCTTGATGCCAGATATGATTCAGAATCCTCCCCAATCTTGCTGGCTATTTTCACCTTTCCAAGCTCTATGATCTGTGACTTTAATTTTCACGAAATAACTAAAAGATTCACCAAATAATTAAATGTTTGTCTTTTATTGTAAATTTTTTTAATATATATATATTTTTAATTCCCTTTTGAGTTTATATTTTTCTCTTGACATTTGAAAAAGATTTATTTTTTGTAGTGTTGTATTTACCTGGTATGAATTCGCCTTGGATATAGCTGTCTCAGCTTTTACATTTAGACAGACGATGGGCAGACATTTTTTCATTTCTCTTTTGGTCTTGCCTAAACCTTTTACATTTAAGAAATTAATAGACAGACAGAAATTTTCGTTTCTCTTTTCTTTCTTTTTTGTTGTTGTTGTTTTTTTAAGCACAGCTAGTGTGTTTATATGAAGTTGATGTTGAGATGAGAATAATGATATGAAGCAACAACATAAAAAATGCGAAAAGTTAAAAAGAGAAAGAAAAAATGTCCACAAATGTCTAGTACAGAGAGTCGTGTACTACACACTCTCCCCCACCGAAAATTTTCGTTACAGCACCCTCAAATTTCGTCTGTCCAAATGTAAAAGCGCTCTGTAAAATATTTTTGTTTAGAGCGCTTTCACATTCGGCAACTTAGTTGCGCAATTCTCTTGCTCAAGTCTTGTGGTTGGAGATGTGATAGGTAAGAGCAGCTTGAAGGGGAAAGAATTGCCGATATTTGAGTACAGACTTGCTTGTTGTCAGCAATTCGTGTTGCTCGCACATTTGTGTTGTTTATGTTGTTAATATTTTCTTTTGCTTATTTTTCGGGCCGTTCAAATATTGAGAAAATTTAAGTAAAGCAAAATGAAAGTGGCGCAACTAAATTGCTGTATGTGAACATTAAAGCAAGTTTAAAGCGGCCCATACACGTTTCAATTCAATTGTGAATTGAGTCTTTCAACTGAATTGATTATTGCCCACACATTTCATAAACTGAATTGAAAGATTTTCATTCAACTATTAAATTCAGTGAAATTATGGACAATTTTAAAAATATATAACGTTCTCTTTGCAAAAACACTACAAATATTAATTTTGAGACCGGATCAAGAGACTCGAACACACACAACACAATCGAATTGAAAGACTTGCTAGTCAATCAAAATATTTTAATTTAATAACTGCCAAAGTAGTCAACTGACAAAGCCATACGAGTACACGATTTGGTTTGTCAGCTTTTACATTTGTACAGACGACGGGCAGACAGACGAAATTTGATGGTGCGGTAACGAAAATTTTCGGTGGGGGAGAGTGTGTAGTACACGACTCTCTGTACCATGATATAAAAAATACAAGGTAGTTTTATTCTCTCAATTTTCCTTAACAATCACTATCTGACAACTATAAGGATTGTGACATTTTCCATAAAATTGTGCTACCGTATTAGTTTATATATTCCCTTGTTTTCAGTTTTGTTTGAAGTTGTGTCTAAAAATAATAATAAAATTGTGGCTTCTAACGAAAATAAAAATTTTAAAATAAAATACATACATACATAAATCTAAAATATATAAAAAATGGCCTGAAAAACATCCCTAGTCCCTAGACTAAAATGCTACCGACACCATGTTTCAGTGTGCCTTTAGTATAACCTGGATTAACACATTGGCTTTTCGGTCATATAATCAGTCTTAACCTATCGGAACCTTGTAGATTAAATTCGGACTCATTGGAGAATAGTATAGAATTCCTTTGGTTGGTGGTCAAATTAATGTGTTCCCTTTCAAATTCCAACCTGGTCAGTATATTTTTCCGTGATATAAAGATCTTTTTTACACTTTTGTATGGTATGCTTTTAGCCTGCCTTTGAATACTTTTGGGGGTAACATTTAATAACAATTGTGTGGCGATGGTTTTTGACGACATGAATCGGTCTTTTTTTATCAAACGTATTATTGCCTGGCCATCTCGTTTACTGATTTTTCGGGTACGTCCACCTTTATGTTATGTAACCAAAGTACCCGAACAACGAAAACAGCTTATAATTCTTGATATAACGCTGTGGTGAATGTCAAATTTTTTTGCAATTGTGGTCACTGATTGGCCGTATTAAAATCAGCTATTATTTTTTCTTTTAAGTGCACTGAATAATTATATCGTGCCATTTGTTAGAGAAGTTACAAGTCACGTCCAGAACAAATTTGAAGGCATGGAAACGATGGAAAACTATATGCAAATTATCGCTATACATGTTTATTTTGATATTTAAACAAATAATGACATCTTTTCGAAGCTGGTTTTTCTTATTATAAGTAATGAAGAATATTCAAGGTTACGTGCATTAGTTTTGTCGTTGCATCCTGGGTTATTGTAGTAGAAATAATTATTTATATATTTTTAAACCACAAGCATCAAATTTGTCCCTTTGTTTTCAATATCTAAAGAGTATTTTCTTTTTAATGCAATAATATTTTCTTTAAAATAGGCATTCGTTTGAATGCTATCGTAAAGTTTACTGATAAGCAGAAGTCCGTGCTTTTAGTTTTTGGGACCAAATTCGACCCAAGTGGGCTAGTTTTACAATAGCTGGCAGCCTGTTAAACCTAACCTAACATGGGTTTCAAAACTTACATATCTACTTACATCAGCTTATTATTTCTAGCTTTTTCTAATATGAACAATGCACTACACATTTCAGAAAAAATCCATTCTAGGAGTAAATTTCTTTATTCAACTGTGTGGCAACGCCTTTTTATATTTCTCTCTAAAAATAAACTTCAAAAATCCTTATTACAAATAATAAAAAGAGAATGAAACTACCTTGTATTT
The DNA here is from genome assembly GCA_914767995.1 of Thecocarcelia acutangulata. NCBI lineage: Eukaryota > Metazoa > Arthropoda > Insecta > Diptera > Tachinidae > Thecocarcelia > Thecocarcelia acutangulata. The sequence goes on along the minus strand of OU612094.1, from coordinate 26,812,468 downwards.
TTTATATCATGCTCTGTACTAGACATTTGTGGACATTCTTTGTTTCTCTTTTTAACTTTTCGTATTTCTTATGTTGTTGCTTCATATCATTATTCTCATATCAACATCAACTTTATATAAACACAAAAGCTGTGCTTAAAAAAACAACAACAACAAAAGAAAAACGAAAAGTTTCTGCCTGTCTATTAATTTCTTAAATGTAAAAGGTTTAGGCAAGACCAAAAGAGAATTGAAAAAATGTCTGCCCATCGTCTGTACAAATGTAAAAGCAGACTTTGGACAACAACCGACTCAGTTGCCAACTGAGTTGAAACGTGTATGGGTTGCTTAAAAGAAAATAAATTTAAACAAAAAATAAACTTGCGCAACTAAGTTGCCAAATGTGAGAGCGCTCTTATGGCCACACTGTTTAACGCCAGAAATTACTCTCCAGAGATCCAAACCAAACATCATAAAAAAAATAAACATGCGGTTGCTGCTTTCGTTTTGTATCTCTCAGTATAACAGTTTTGGTAACAGATGTACAACAAATAAATATTCAGAACAGCAATAACGTTTTGTTGGAGCACGTCTCACATTTGGAGTTTTGTTTAAAGCAACAACAACAACAACAACGATAAGATAGAAAAATAAAATGATCTCAAAACAAAACACGGAATTTTTTAAACAAAACACCAAAATGTTAAAACGAGTTGTAGAATATAATCGAAACAGTACGTTAAGAATAAGCAAAAATTGTCAGCGGACAACAGAAAAAACCATAAATAATTAATTTTGTTTTTAAGATAAAACAAATAAATTTAAAAGGTGAAAAAAAGATATACATATGTATAAAAGTAGGTATAATGAAAAAGATTATTCGTAGAAACGTAATTAATTTACAAAAATTGTGAACGAATACAAAAATTCCCCGTCTAGAAAATGACAAACGCCCCACAAACTCAAGCACATGGCAGCAGCAGCAGCACGGTCAACTCTTCCAATCCAGAGGATGAAAAATGTGCCAAAACAAAACGTTTTGTATTAATTGGCATCTTAATCTCTCTGGCCATTATTGGCTGGCATTTATATGGTAAAAGATTCAATACCGTAAAGATATTGTTTTTTAATTCGCTTAAATATTTTTTTAGAACATTTCGTTTATGAACCTTCTAGGACAGATCATATCTCCCCCGCGGAACATGAAATTCATGAATTCACTCAAAATCTTTATAGTCTGGAGTTAAAGCACAATCCGTATTTGACAAAAGTTAATTTTCAGGGTAAAACCAAGGCCTCATATCGTGATGATAGAGCTCCACTACCGTAAGTTTTGTTTTGTTTCAACTTTTGTTACAGATATTCATTAAAATGAGCGAACAATTAATGCGATCTTATTAAGTTGTTATTAACGGCTACATGTTGAAAGCAGCATATACTCGTATATGTATGTATGTATGTGTAAGCATGTTAACAATTTTACTTCTGGTATACAAAATAGGGTATCTGGTGTGTAGAAAGATGTGTAAGTTTGAAATGAGTGGAAATTTTCTGAATAACTTCCCTTAGAGCCTGAACACAATGTAACGATAACTTAGTTTGAAGTAGTCGCAGTGCGGAGCGGCATAAAATTAAAATTTATTTTATTTTATTTTATTGCCAACTTTTTTATTCTATAAATTTTTGATTCTCTTCCCGATGTTGCCATAGCTCTTGAATAATTGGCGATTTTCACGGCAATAAAACAAAAAAGCATTATTTAGAAGTTTATAAACTTTTGTCACGGTATATAAAAGTTTTAAAAATATATTAGGTTAGGTTAGGTAAAGCCAGCCCACTGGGGTCCAGTCTGGTCCCATTGTGCTGAAAAATATATTAACGGTAGAGGAAAAAATGGCCAATAATGAAAAAATGATCGAAATTAGGAAGTATGACTGTCTTTATAATTTGCAGTCGGGAAATTACAAAAACTTTCAGGATAAAAAAGATTTGTAATATTGTTGCGTTTGCCATTTATGGCCCCCCAAACAATGAGGAAGACTAGTTTTTTTCATAAAAAGAAGATAATATTTGGGACCAATCGATTATATGCGGATTGGCCTCACAGACTTCATACAATTCATTCAATAGCCTTCCTTATCGTGGATACTCCAATTTTATATGCTCAAACCAAAATTTGCATTCTGCAAATGAGCAGAAAACGATCATGGAAAGTTATCAAAAATTAGATTTGGGAATGGTGAAGCAAGAAGTTTTTAATCATATATCTAAATATATTGTAGACTTAACATTATACAGTAAGTAAATGATAATCAGGGCAAAGCGGTTTAAGTAGAGAAACGAACACCTTGAATTTAGAAATACGTATTATTGTTGCTACGCTACGCTTATTCTGGTGAGCGAGCTGATTTGTAATGAGAACAGTAGTAAATAATTAAAACTTTACGATGTTGTGAACCAATTAAATAATGGACCAACAATACACTAACCCGAGGAACAGAATTTAATACCGTACTCTAAAAATGTTCCGTAAAGATTTAAAACTAAATAAAGTAGAAAGCAACTGGTAGTTATTTTACAAATTTTCTGATAATGGCAACACTATTTTTATTTTATAGTCAATCAAAAAAAATTAATTTAACTCAACTGTAGAGAAAATATCAGCATGGACAGCAATCTGCAGTCGTGTCGTCTTGCAGTTGTCAAAATAAACATACTCGTTGAAATATACGTATTTCATATTTGAAATATTGAAGTCGTAGTCTCCTTTAATCATAGAGAATCGGTGGAAAGAAACATGATATGTGGAAAGAAAGGGAAAGCTCAATTATGATATTTCTACTATCAGGCGTGAGCATTTTAGCATTTGTTTATTGATATCCTAAAGAAAAAGTTTCGGTCAATTGAAGCGCGGAACAAGTAGGTTGGGGACTAAATAGACCCAGAATGTACCAAACCAAACAAATTTATTAATTGCATAACATGTGCATATACGAGTATGTATTACCCATGTCAAATACTATTGTCTTTACGTTCTAATTTTTGTAGTGAATACAGTTTTTTGTTTCTTAATAAAACTCTCTATATAAACTTTTTACTCCCAGTCGTTTTAGTTTTAGTTTTTTTTTTCACTAGTGATGCCTACTTACCTATATTTACTTTAATGTATTTTATTATTTCAGTTTCCTTCAAGTCAACGATGACCTATTGACTGCACAAGATGCCAACACTATTGTATTAATGCGACGCTTGTTCGATAACTATGAACTGGATACTCACTCCCCTGAACATATTACGCCTGAAGAGGAGCAGGAAGAGCTAGATTTTCTCAAAGCAATTCTTGAAACACCCATTATGAAAAAAACGATGAAATTTTTAGAATTTAAAGGTGAGATATGCCTACAAAAGAAGCTTTTACTATGAAATACGGTGAATATATAATTTTAGAGCAAATAGAAAAAAAAAAGTTTTTTACCGACCTATTTTCAGAATACGATTTTGCTTCTTTTTTTTGCATTGAGACTGTAGGGTTATTTTTAAAGACTAAAGTAACTTTTTTTTTGTTTTGAATGAAAAAAAAAAATTAATTTTTGGTGGTCTAGTAAAAAGAAACATCAATCCATCCTACTTAAATCAAACCCAAGCAGTATCGAAAGAACAATTACGAATTAGATTAAATCATTTAGGGCTATTATTGCAACTGACGAATAGTTAACATTAAGATTTTATCTTACAGATAATTTTGTTGTTGTTATTACAAGTTAATGTTAACCTGAAAAGGTGCTGATAACTTAACAGCAGGTTCATCCTCATGGTAAATTTCAAATTTAACTTTAAGCTTTTGAAGCCGCCATGTTTTCTGCTGAAAATATTTAACTTCAGTTGTAAAACTGGGAATAATTTGATGGTAAAGTTACTATCGTTCACATTAAAACTATCGTTCACATTAAAACTATCAAAAACTTTATAATGGGTGTGTTTTATTCAAATACTGATTGTTCAAGCACTATAATTTTAAACACACTTAATCCCGAATCTGTACTTTAAATACGCCCCAAAAAAGATAGGTTTGAGAAAAACCGAGAACCAGCCTTAAAAAATGCTTGATTCAAGAAATTTCAAGTTGATTTAATTATGAATCCATATTTGAAATAACAGAATGAGAGATTAATAACTTTCACATATTATTCTCAAAAAACAACTGAGTTCTATTTACTATATATTGATATATTGATACCAATTAAAAAATTATAAAGAGCTTGTTTTTTATGTTTTCCAGCTGTCTATATATTGACATTTCCCTAATCATCAGCAGATTTTGGAAATTTTTGAAAGACGTTCTGAAAACATTAAACTTTATATCCCAACAATCTAAATAAATTATTAAAAAAGACGTTCCACACCTTTCTAAGTTCAATTTACATGAAAAGCTTTTTATGCGCCAGGTCTCTTTCACGTTCATGTTTTCATTTTTAACAGAAAAATCTACTATATAAATATTTTTATCGATAATACTGAAAATAATATATAACTTGTCATCTTTGGCTGTCGAAAACAGCTGACTCTTGTTCGGGACACAATTTTTGTTCTGAAAAAATTTTTTTTTTATATATAGTTTAATATTTCTTTACACCTTTCAAACAAATGAACCGATGGTTGCTACGATTTGTTTTTTGAAAGTGGCAATGTTAGCGAATAAAAACTCAATTGATTGCAAAATATTTTTTGTTATTTTTGTGCTTGTTTAGTCTTTTTTTTTAACATTCAGTGATGTAACATCATTATACCATGTTCAAACGGTAATATGAAAAACTTGGTTCGCTCTCTGAACCACAATTGCGAAACTAGGTGTTCAGACGGTTGTTTTTTGCTTCACACTGATGTTTACATATTTTGTGCAAACGTTTCACTAATTCTTTTCTCAATTTTTATTTACATAAATCTTTATGTAAGTATCAAATTTCCACATTTTCAATGTGTTTATTTTGATTTTACACACATTAGTTATCTTTTTTTTTTGTTTAGATTTTTTTGCAGCTAGTTCAGATAAACTAGCGATAATTTATTATCAAATTTCGAGATGATAGTAGTTTTTGCTTGCTTCTCAACAAGATTCAAAATGAACCAAGTTGGTTCGCTCATAAAATTTTGTATGGCAAATCATGTTGGTTCAATCAAGATTGGGCCGCGAGCCACGAATGAGAGAGTGAACCTTGAAAATAAGCCTTCGTGTGAACATGCTATTAGCGTCGAGTTCAAACAAAAACATCAAAAAATTTAATAAAGAAAATTAAAAAAATTGGAAGAAAATGGAAAAATTTTAAATTACGAATCCCGCCCAATTTCAAAAATTAGTAGAGGAGCTGGAAAAGAGCCCATCAATGGCCAGAATTAAAAATGCAGGACTTCTGTCTAAGCAGTCTTCTTTTCAGTTTTCTTGGTCACTGGAGTTATTTTGCACAAACATTTTTCCTAAATCAAAATGTAATAGCGCATTTACACAGACTCAAAATCTAGTAGATTTGAATTGAAATCTATAACGAAATCTATATCGTTTACACCACCGTTTTTTGACATCTAGCAAGATTTCATTTGCTCAAAAATAATTTATGCATGCGGGTTTGACAATACAATATAATCAGAGACTGAATAAATAGTAAATAGGCTATAAACAAAACGAAGCAACTAACACATACATTAGAGATGTGTGTTGGGTTTTATTAACATAATCGATAAACCGGCAACATCAATACAAACCTGTTAGGGAATGCCAGATTAATATTGATGTCGTCTTAAATTCATGTTGCCATAATATTGCCGACGGTATTGCCGCCGACAAGCAGACTATGGGTGAATATAATTATATTTGATATCATACTTACAAATATTCTTTAAATAGAATAATCAAAATAATGAAAGCCTAATTATAATAAATGTTTAAATGAGCTTGAGGTCACTTGTTATTGTAAAAAGGTGATGATAGTTTAATATTCAATAAAAAAAAGTGTGTTTGTGCTGCCATCTAGCACTAGGTAGCTTCAATATCAATCCTCCCTTGTTCATATATTCTAATTATTTGGCTTCAATAGTGAAAATATTTTCTCTAGTATTTGTAGTACTGCTTACGATCATATCCTGTTTATTTCTATATTTTCTCTGAAAACTAACAAAAAAAGCACTGTTATTGCAAATTTAAGGAGTGGTCACAGACAACTACAATACACAATTGCAGCTCTTGAGAGACACCTGGTTTATACAGTACTCACGTGGTCAGGGGTTTGTGGGGAGTTCTGGCTTTGAGCATGTTTTTATGGCCGAAATACGTGACCATAATGTACTGGGTCTGCACAATTGGGTGTACTTCCATGAACAAGAGAAAAAAGGCAACTTGGACTACAAAGGCTACATAAATAAGTTGGATTTGGAAAAGGTACACAAGTTATATAATATTAAAAATAAAACTTTTGTAATATTCTACTTATTTTCTTTTAAGGAGTCACACTATTTAGTGGCCTTACGCTTTCATTTTCATCATATAAACAAGCCGTATAACACTCTTTTGGTGGGCACCTCTCCCGAATTGGAATTGAGTCTATATACCATGTGCTTTTTGTTAAGTGTAGGCAAACCATGTCCTGTGCAACTGGGTAATGTGAAATTTACGATTATCACGCACGCCTGGGATTGGCATGGAAAGAAAACTTTGGCCACTGCCTATCCGGCAATAGAAAAATAAAGATCTGAAATCTCTTCATTATGCAATCTTATTAATGAGGCTTGTTTGCTCTTAGCTATTTTTTACATGTTTTTATAATATTTTATTTATTATTTTTATATTTTATTGTTTAATCAAATTTATTTAAACTTATTACTATGAAGAATGTACAGTTGTCTTTCTAGTGAAATAAAAAGTTAAAATAAAATTAAAAACCGTTTCCCGAAAAAGATTTTCATTTACATATTTCATATCATTTCTTTACTTGGTTTTCCGGTGAGACTATCCATATGGCAGTTTGAGCAGGTGAAAGTGTTTTATCCGTAAATGAATCATTACTTTGCTGGTCCTCATCAAAGACTTCGTGATCATCGATTTCGGTGCAGGTATCAGAGCCAAAGGAACGCATTAAACTTGGACTACTTATGCTAAATTCCAAATCAAAAGGATCTAACAACTCACTGCTGAGATTGGTTGTCAGATCCAGTTGAGGATCGGAGCTACTTTCTGGTTGCTGACGGGGAAGACTGTTGTGGCAAATTTGATTTTGTGCTGGAGACTGGTCCAGCAGTATTTGTTGGCCCCACAGGGCCACTGCTCGTTCTCGGTTGAGTTGGGCCTTCTGTTGAGCCGCTTCTATTAGAGCTTGAAATTGCTGCTGCTGCCGGTGTTGGTGCCGATGATGTTGTGTTTGCAATAGTTGTTGTTGCAGGTGCGGAGGTTGCTGGCGTTGGAGTCGAGTTGGCAACAAGTTCGTTTGCAGGCGCTGTTGATCCCCCTGCAGTGTCGTATTGATATGCAGAGGCATCATAATCTGCGGCATTGTAGTCGTAGTTTGTGGTGTCATAGCCCTGCCCGGTGTTATCGTAAGATGTTGTATCTGTTGCATATTGTGTTGGGTCGTAGGTTGAATCATACGCTGAGGCATCATATTGCTGCTGGTCGTATCCCTCATAGCCGCCATAATCGGCTGCTGTATATTCACTGGTGTTAGGCATTTCGCCTGCTGTGGTGCTGTAGTCTCCTGTTCCGTCGTTTGCGTTTGTATTGCTATTTCCAACATTTGGTTCTCTCGATTGCTGCTGTTGCTTTTTCTCTCCTTCGCCAATGTTGTCTTTGAGGTTTTCGTCATCGTTGTCACTGATTGCTGATGTTTGGTAGTCGTATGCTCCCTTAACTGGCTCATATTTGGACTTGTAATCAGTTTCGTAGGAAACTGTTGTTGAGGTGGGTAAGACTGTTGTAGTCTTTGTGTCTCCGACTGCTGTTTTTCCCAGCAAGGAATCGTAAGTATAGGGACTGGATTTACTGTTGTTGATATAGTCATCTGTAACTGATCGTGGGTTGCCGTTGTTGGTTGTGCCAAATGAGGTCGGCTTGTAGTCGAAAGAGGCTATACATAAGAGAAACAATTTGTGATTTAAGGATAGAAAATATTTTCAAAATTGTTTTAATATAGTATTTCAGAGAAAAGAAAGGCTCTAACTAATATAATAGCAACTTTAGAGGAGAAGAAAAATCAACAGAAATTGTATATATCAACATATAGCCCAGAAGTGTCCAAGCCCTTAATGCCAATTCGTTTTTAGCTTAGCTATAGGATGTGCGCTTTAATATGCACATGTATGTATACACACACGTGTGCAAAACAACAACACTTTCACATGATTTGCTTATTAAATAAAATTAGTTTTTCCTTAAATGGATTAGTGTTTGCTCTTCCATATAGAACTTTAGGGCACCCCTGATATAAATTTTTGTAGCATTATTTGTTAGTCCATTATCTATGAAACTATTTTATTAAATCTTTGTGACAAGTTGTATTTATGTGAAATGTATTAGAGCCACAATAGATATTCGAGCAAAAATCGAGTCTACTTGAGGGCAACTATATGTCAGAGGCTTCATTCAAATATATCTCTATAAGGATTAAAAACAGCTATAAGCAAAAAAGTAGTATAGCAGAATGGAATGTGTCAAATATTTGTAAATTATGACAGCCAAGTGTTTCGAATTTTTAATTCGCAAAATATTTGAACAACCAGAAATATACTGTTCAGCAACCTATAAAAGACTTTTAGACCCACAAGACTAAAAGTTAAAAGAAAATTATAGCTTGCCCGAAAAATTATCGGCTGAAAAGTATTGGTATCGTATTTTCGGTTTCATACCAAACCAGCCGTTCAAGGGTTTAAAAAATGTGTTTCACTAAAAACAGTGATCTAGAAGAAAGTGATCACGCCTGGTACAATATTATAACTCATAAACTTCACTTTCTTTTGCCTGCATAACAATTTGTTGTGTGTGAAATTAGTACTAATAGGGTCTTATAATATATTTTTACCTTTTCCTGTTGATGGTAAACTATTATACGTTGTGGGTGTATTGTCTAATTTACTCAGACGATCATTATTTAACATACGGCTTGTTAAATATTCAACATTCGATTGTAATGAAGATATTTCCGTTCTTCAATTGAAATTTGATTTTTAACAAACGTTTTATTTTTGTAAAAACATTTTAAATTTGCAAAAAAAAAAATATAGAGAAAGAAAGAGAGGAACATAAAGAAGGAAAGATGGAGACAAAGAAAAGAGAGAAGAAAGTATTTTAATTTTTTTTCAAATTCTTACAAACCTTTTGCTTTTGTTCTTGTTGTTTGAGTAATGTAGTGTGATGTGTAGTGTTATGCTCTTCCCGATCAGTTTCATGATCACCTTTATTAGGTGATCCTGCAGGATTTTCAAAACTATTGATCTTTTGTAATTTACTGTTTTGTTCCTTATAACTGGACCAAATGTGTTTCAAACGATCCATTAGTTTTGTGTTCATATCACGTAAATTTTGTTTTTCATCACTAGTTAAAAAAAAATTAAACAAATTGTATGAAAATTAAACTTTTAAAATTTTGTTTACGAAAACGAAATAATATTAATAAGATAATAATTTAATAATAAAGCTCGGGCTTTCTAACATCTCATGTATGCAATTTCCCCCAAACAGCCAATGAAAGACAAAGCTGCATGAGCTGAACTCATCTGTCTATACATCATCCATATGGTTCCTTATACTGGGTGGCGCAAAACTAATCACCCTATCGTAAAGCGTAATAGTTTCTGCATATGACGTTTTACAAAAATCGTATTAAACTTTTTTGTACTAGACAGCTGCATAATACAAATAAACCAATAATTGAGCGGTATACTCCGCATGTAGATCCATTCTAAATTTCAACAATGAAAAGGATGATTTTGAGTCGAAAATCATCATGAGCGAAAAGGCATATTTTCAGTTAAACTGCTATATCAATAAAAAAAATTTTAATTTCTGGGGTACTGAAAATCCGCGTGTGATGCATAAAAAGCCATTCCAACCACTCGAGGCTACTGTGTAGTGTGGTATTCACACGGAAGGAGGATTAGACCATATTTTTTTTAAGGATGCCATCGGCAGTACAGTTACTCTTACTGACAAGTGCTCCAATGATCATGATACGCGACTTATTACTGCCGGAATTGAAGGAGTATGGCTTGTGATTTCAACAAGATGGTACAACTGAACACACACAGTACAAGCCACAATAGATATTGTGAACGATGTATTTTCTTGTCGACTAATAATACATTTTGGCCATTTGGCCAGCAAAATCTTCGGATTTAGCTATCATAGATTTCTTTCTTTGGCGCTACTTAAAGTCACAGGTTTATCCCAACAAGCTCCAGACAATATTCGACAGGGGTGTGAACAGTTATCACCAGAAATATTGCGGAACAGTAAGCTGACCAATGTATTGTTACCTCTTGCTCGAATTTATTTCATTCATTTCAATGCTTTTTGTCTAACCTCATTTCATAATTTTAAAAGAAAATTCGAGCGCATTTACACGCGATTTTTTTTAATTTTCCAAATAGTGGCAAAAGCTCAACGGAAACAAAATAGTACATAGAAATCTGAATTGTCAATTGAGCTCAATATTCTACTTAAAAATCACAAGCTGAAGATCAAAGATCATCTCAAACCCAATTGCAACGCTACGCACAATCTCAAACTACATCCGTGGACCCAATTTCAATTCCAATAAATCAAGAATCGTGACGAGATATCGGTCTATATGTACCCCAGATATAGCCTAAACCATTTTTTTTTTCATGAAAATGTCGCGTGAAGGAACTTAAACAATTTGATTTTACTTGAAAGCAGTTCTGGTAATAAAAGGAGGTTGCTAAAATATAGAAAATAGAAATTTTCGATATCGGTACATATACATATATCTGAGATATAGCCTACACCAATTTTTTCAGCTCTGGTTATATAAGGAAGTTATCAAATACAGAAAATGAAAAATTCCGATATCGATCCATATATACCCGAGATATAGCCTAAACCGATTTTTGCATGAAAATGTCGCGTAAACGATCTTAAGAAAATGTTTTGCTTAAAAACATTATTAAATACAGAAATTGCAAATTTCCGATTTTGATCGAGATATACCCGAGGTATAGCCTAAACCGATTTTTCCATGAAATAATTTTTCTTGCTTAAAAGCAGTTCTGGTTATAAAAGGAGATTACTAAAATGCAGAAAATTAAAATTTTCTATATCGGTCCATATATACCCGGTATATAGCGTAAACCGATTTTCTCATGAAACCATTTTTTTGACATAAGTGTATATTATATCTGAGGCGGACTACTTTGAAGGGGAAAGATGGTTATTGATGAATAAATAAATACTTTTTGAAAAAATTAGAAATAACGGTTATTTTTTGATCAGCTCTCGTATACTAAACCGTGGTTTTCATGAAAATGTCAAGGGAGCAAACTCAAAAAAAAAATTTTTTTTGCTTAAAAGAGTTCTGGTTATAAAAGGAGTTTACTAAACTACACGAAATGAAAATATCCGATATCAACCCATATATACCCGAGATATGGCCTAAACCAATTTTTTCAAAAAATTTGTTTGCTGAAAAACAGTTCTGGTAATATAAAAAGGTTACCAAATACAGAAGATGACAATTTTCGATATCGGTCCATTTATACCCGAGATATAGGTCAAACAAATAGATTCATGAAAATGTCGCGTAAGCAAACTTAAAAAATTTTTTTAACGGTTCTGGTAATATAAGAAGATTACCAAATACAGAAAATGAAAATTTCCAATATTGGTCCATATATACCCGAGTTATAACCTAAACCATTTTTTTCATGAAAATGTCTTAAGAAATTGTTGTGCTTAAAAACAGCTCTGGTAATATAAGGAGGTTACCTGGAAAATTTCCATGAAAGATTACGTTTTTGGCATGACGATTACAAGGAAAAAATTATTCCCCCCGATATCTATACATCTATCCGAGCATATTTAGTTCAAATTTGTAATACATATATGCTATATACATATATACAAGACTATCGTGAAGGGTGTTTTAGATTCGGTCCAGCCGAATACTCTACACTCTTACTTGTTTCTATATCAGTGTAAATAAAATTTGAAAGCAAAACAACGTTTGTCGGCTCAGCTAGTTGATTTATGAAAATGAACTTAATTATCTATTGTCTTTAAGAGCATATTGGTATGAAAATGTTGTTTGATATGTGTAAAAATATGTAATGAAAAAAAATATATATTATTTAAATATTAACACCTAGATTGTTTAAAATTTCGTTATTGTTTCCTGATTTTCTAAATCAAGAATTTCCTCTAAAGGAGGCTTAGTATTCGTTGAATCGTTTTCCTCTGTTTTTGCGCTTTCGTCTGGAAAAATTTGTATAGTTGACAGTTCTGGTTTTGTGTTTGTCTTTTCACGTTGTGTGGATTTTGGCACTAGTCGCACATTAATGTCTACTTTTACTGGCTTCCTTTTGCTTTTCCTTTCCTCCTTGTTTTCTTCAGTATTGGTACTTTTGTCTTGCTCGGATTTAGCAGCTGTAGGCTTTTCGTCTTCCTTCAAACACTGCTTGTTATAACAACAAGCTCTGGCTAAGTGCGGAGCCTGGCAACAAGTTGTGTTTGGACAGGAACAATTTACCTGTTCGCAATTGATCGTGGGTGCTTTTGTTGGTGGTGGTGGGCATTTGTGGCATGTGTGAATGGTTTGTTTCAAAACAAGATGCTGTTGCAACCAAGTCAACGGCTCTGTTTTTCTCTCATCCATTAAACGATCATGCGAATAACATCTGGTACGTGAGTGGCAGTCCAAACGAGGTGATTTTCTATATTTCGATCTACTGAAACATCGTTCATAAGTGCTGGTGGGGGTTGTTGTAAAGTTGTGGCAAGTACTTGTGTCAGTGGATGTGCTAGCGGTTGTGATCTCTACTTTGTTTGTGTTTTCAGGTGAATTATTTTTACTATTTTCTTCTCTCGTTGAAGAGTGTTTGCGTTCAGAAGTGTTCTTTTGCTTAAGTTCTTGTTGAAACAGATGATAATCTGCAGATGTGGGTTTTAAAGGTTGTGGTATGGTTGTGGTACGGTTAGTGTTTAGGTTTTTTGCAAATTGTTTGTCATATTTCATTAAATTGGAACTATTGTAAGTGGCTGCTAAGGGATTTTTACATTTACACTTTTCCATTGCTAAAGGATGTTTCGTGTCATATTTGGCAAAAAGACGACAGTGACATTTTGTTTTACTACGCGGTGTGCTGGCTGTTAAATTAGGCAAGGGTGGCATTTTAGCCCACTCTAAGTCCAAACGTTCAGTGCTTCGAATAATATTCGCCAAAATGTTGCCGTCATCAAAACGAGAAGTGTACACGCTTGCGTTTTCTTTCAAATCCTTTTGAGTTGTTAGCACTTCCTCTACAGATTTCACCTCTATGGGCAGAGTGGCAGCTTTGACTGGGGTTTGTGGCTTCACTGCCGATGTCTGAGCTAAGTGCATTGCTCCATCGTTGTCTTTTGAGGTTTCTTGAAATTCGCTGGTTTGCGGCGTAGTTGGTGCTTGCTGCAGTAACTGGTGGGTTTCTTTACATTTCACACGCAAAACAGCAGGCAGCACAAAAAATTTACAATGACATCATGTTAAACCAAAAATTGTTGGAGTTTGTTTTGTTTTCTAGTTTTGTAATTTTGTGTATTCACATGATTTTTGTTAATTTTAAACACCAAAGGAAGTTGTTATAATTGTGACATAACGAATTTAAATGAATGTAAACAAATAACGTTTAAAACTAAAAGCAGCGAATAGTACAAAAGTTATGGTTTGGTAAGGTTGAGCAAATGTGCGTTATGACTGTTTGTGGGGTCTTGTGTAACCTGTGTTGCTTGTTTTTTTATTTTATAAATTAGTTTTGAGAAAAATCATTTGTTGATGTTTAAGGCCCAATCAGACTATTATACAAGTATAAATACTTTCATTCGATTTTGTGAGATAAAAGTCTAAACACATTTCTTGCGACTGTCAAAAAGTCTAACGTAAATTAGATTTTGCATTCACACCATCACACTTGATATAAACCAACATAGATGTGCCATCATAAAACTTTTTACGGCAGCAGGTGCGCTATTATAATTATTACATGGTTAACATAATAATTATGTATAACACATCCAAATTCAATAGCAGAAACATATTTCATGTTCTAAATATAGCATGAGCAAAATACATTTATAAAAAATGACAGCTAAATTCCAAATTTCGAGCTTTTTTTTTTTTTTTTTTTTATCTTGGACTCAGGGGATGACCTAGGAAAATAGGTTATGAGGAGGGGGAAAGAGGGAGTAGTGTTTGTGAACATTTGACTTGAACTTTCCAATGCTATAACAGACAGGAAACACGTCAGCAGGCAACTTGTTCCACAGACGAAGCGTACGGCTGAAAAACGAATTCTCTCTGTAATGCGTAGTACGATTCCCTGGGCAATCGACCACAAATGGATGAGCTCTGGACGATGAACGCGTGGCGCGTAAAAATATGCGAGTTTCGGGAACAAGACCCCTGATCTCGTCAGAGCAAAATCCATTGTAGTAACGATAGAACAGAGTAACGCACCCCACACTGCCTCGATGCTCCAGTGAGTCAATAGAGTTGGATACTCTACTGTCACCGATAAGCTTCTTCGCCCTCTCCTGCACACGGTCGAGCAACCCCAAAATAGACTTTGGGGCACCGGCCCAAACATGAGAGTTGTATTCCATTTTCGGTCGGATATAGGTGGTATAAATAGTAAGGAGGTCGGATGGAGTGAAGTACATCTTACACCGTTTCAGAAAACCGTGGCACTTGAATGCTTCTTTAGAGACATGAAAAATGTGATCATTCCAACGAACATCACGCTGTATTTTCATTCCAAGAACATCGAGAGTATCCGATTCCTCAATATTTATACCATCCATGTGTACAGGTGAAGCAGCACCTGCCGTCGTATGTTTGTGTGTTAATAAACAACACTGGGTCTTACGAGCGTTAAAAGCGACTCTGTTTTTACGACCCCATTCGGAGATTAATAGAAGATCACTATTCAGTGAGTAATTCATATTTTGCCTCTTGGCAACGATCTCGGACACAAAAAATACTATCAGTGACGGCACCCTATCGGCTACGAAATAGCCGACTACTCAATTTTTAATTAGCTGGTTTGCTAAAAAACACAACCCTGATCCAATGCAAAGTATTATCGTTTTGAAAAGTTTAAAAAAACAACAAAGTCGTATGGGATGAACAATTTTTATCGTATTATTTTTCGTATGTATGACGGATTACATTCACACTATCAGACTTGCACGTATTATTTGAATTTCTGACAAGTATTAATACAAAGTATAATAGTCTGAACTGGGCTTTAATAGTATGTGGAACTGTTCTTGTTAAAAAATTTATTATTAAGATAAAAAAAATTATTATTTTTCTTCGATTTTCTTCTTAGCAAGAAAATTTCCAATTCAAGTGTTAATAATTTTTTTTTTCTTCATTTTATATTTACTTGTGTTTTAGAGTTGTATCTTCAAGCTTGTTGGTTAATATTTTACATTCGGTAGTTAATTTATCCATGAGTTGCTTTTGACTTTGTATCATTTCTTCTAGTTCATTAACAGTCTCGGCTAGAATTGTATAATATAAAACATAATATTAATATTTTATTTTAGCAAAACTTGTAATAACTAGTATGCTGTATACCAAATCTACTGTAACTCATGGATAAACTATTGATTCCTTTGCTTTTTAAAATACATATCAATTTTAATGCAAACATATATTCGTATAACCAATTGAAAATTGAACTAGTTTGTTTTAACTAAGATATAAAAAAAAACGATTTATTATTTCAATATATTGACAACACAGGCACACAAATCAATAGATTACACAGAGTTTAGTTGGGTTAAGTTTGCAACTGTACAACTTAAAAGTGCAAAGTGCTAGAGCAGAGAAATTAGTTGAGAGTGCATATTTTTTGTGTGTAATATTAAGGGGTTTCACGATGGGTAGTGCAAACTTTGCGAACGAATCAAATGTGTTTAGTTGGGCTAAGTTTGCAACTGTACAACTGAAAAGTGCAAAGTGCTAAAGCAGAGAAATTAGTTGAACATTAGCTGCTCTCACGCTTCGCAGTAAAGTACTATTGTAGAGCTTATACATATTGTAGATTTAGTAAATCTTGGTAAATTTAAAACTTGACAACAAAAAAATTCATAGGTTTTTAATTCACTAAATTAACAACCTTTACAATAACAAAAACCGGCGGACTTGATGCCATATTTATTTTTTTGATGTTAATAAAATAAATGTACTTAAGAATCGTTTAAATGGAAAATATCAAAAAGTAAAATAAAACCTAAAAGAAAATGTGAAAAAAGTTCAAATAAAAAATGGGATTAAATATTTTTTTAAGTTTTATTTCTTTTCACGAACCTCTCAACTGAAAATTTCTTTTGTGTGACCAAAATAGCCGAACAAATGACAGCTTTTTCGATTTTTTACAATACCAAAGCAAAAGTCGCTCGCACTTAGAAGTTTACAATAATATTATATGTAAAAGCATTTTAAATTTAATACAAAGAGTGAAAACCGCTATTATTAGCAAAAAAGTTTACAATCTTTTCTTTTTGATTGATTTATGTCTAATTGTAAACATATGCATATGATTTTTGATGACTTCTGCTAGTGCAGCCAGAAAGTTTTTGTGTTTCCAGAACAATTTTCTAGAAGTAGGGCACATTTGCACAAAATTAAACATGTATTGCACAATTAAGCATAAAATGCACTCCAAATTTACAAAATGCAAATTTGCACAATAACAATCGTGAAAACCCTTATTAATTTACTTACTAGTACAAACTGCTACTGAAATAAATTTAAATAAATAATAGTGGAAATCACTCTTTGTTGCACATTTGCAATTTAGCAGAGATAGCATGATTTTTTGCTACAAAGCGTGAGAGTGTTCAAAAGTGTTTAGCAAATTATAGTTAATTTCAAGTTTTAGTTCAAGTTTTTCCTTTCTTAAGTTTTTTCTTAAGAAGGATTTTTTACAATACAAATTTGCTGTGACCAATAATTATTGATTGAAGAAGACAAGAAAAATAATAATCAAATCTTTAGCTGGGGGACAACTAGCTCTTTCGTAGTCGCTACACTACTCATCAGCACCCACTGGGATTTGTAAAATAATCATGCAAAATCATGCTCATTAAGCTCATTCGTAACAATTAAAATTAAGTTATCAAACCAAAAAACTATAACATCAGAAGTGCTTTTCTCTATTGCATTAGAAATTCTGGTGCTCACAAAAGTGCTTAGATGAAATGGTAAATTAGTAAATGATCTCACCATGCTTGTCCTGCATTTCCGAAATACGTTTATCTAAATCTTTTTTAGTAGGACGTATTTCATTTTTCAGTTCACCATAAGCCAGCTAAAATTAATTGTAACTCAATATGTATTTCGTTTTCTCTGGCAACACTATATAATAAATTACATACCTCTTTTTCTAGGCTGGCAATTTCATCGTTCAGACGCAAAACTTCCCTTTTGGAGTGCAATAAATCTGCATCCGCTCGATCTAAACGTTGTCGCAAAGAATTTATTTCAGCATTTAGGCGAGCTGCTTCAGTTTTATTTTCTCTCGAGGCACGATCCAATTGCAAACGTAACGAAGTGATTTCCTGTTCCAAAGACTGCTTTTCGGCATTTACATTAGCCATATCGGCCAAAAAGGTGGAACGATTCGATTTAAGTTCCATTTTAAGCTCTTCTATTTGGGAGTTGCGATTGGCCAAATCTCGCTTTAGATCACTTTCATAGCGCTTTTGCCTCTCCAAATCCAGCTGCAGTTTTGCCACTTGTTCCCAC
Source organism: Thecocarcelia acutangulata (assembly GCA_914767995.1). NCBI lineage: Eukaryota > Metazoa > Arthropoda > Insecta > Diptera > Tachinidae > Thecocarcelia > Thecocarcelia acutangulata. The sequence continues at coordinate 26,794,487 of OU612094.1, read as the reverse complement.
TGTGAACTCAAGTCCCCACCCAGCTGATCCACTTGATTGTTGTAGCGTCTTTCGGCATTGGCCCTTTCGTCGGCCAAACGCCTGGCCATTTCATGCTGCAGCTCTCTGACACGTTCATGCTGACGATCAAGTTCATCTCTGAGATGACGCACCTCCAATTCGGCTTGAGATCTTTCCATTTGTACCATATCGTTAATATAACGTTTAGATGATTGCGCATACTGTTGAGACTTGGCTTCATCTAAGGATTTGTGTAGCTGACGTATTGTTTCCTCCAAAGCGTTTTTATCTTTTTGCAGCAAATCAATCTGCTTGCGGTGCATATCACAATTTATTGCAGACGTAGCGGCATATGACGACGTATCACAACGATCCAATTTCTTTCTTAAATCATCATTTTCAGTTCGAACACGCTTCAGATCGATGTTGGCTTGAATAAGCTCCGCCTCTAATTCACTTATACGAGCTTCGTAAACAATATTAGGAGCCGAAGCATAACGGGGACTTTTAACTTCCTTCTTACGAGGCGTGTTAGACTTTTTACTTGCATATAAAATGTCGTCACTGTCCGAAGAAGGACTGTTGGTAACTTTTTCACTTTTGCCCAGATTATCCAACTCACTGCGTGCGTGTTCAGTCAGCTGTTCGTTTTCATTGATAACATCTTTAACTTTGCCCAGCAGATTGGTTAACTCATTGCGACAATATTTCGACTCCTTTTCCAACTGTTCAATGTAGTCTTCCTGCTTTTCAATAAAATTGAAAATTTCCACTGGAGCCTGGACACTGTCTGTGACGGGCACAGTAACTTTGGGCGCGGAAGCATAATAGTCCACAGCAGCTGTGCTACTGGCACCTGCAGTAGGCAGCGCTGTGGCTTGATAAGCCGCAGCAGAAGAGGTCAAATTTTCTTTTGAGGCAGAAAACCCACATAAAGACTTTTTAGGCCGATAACTGCCCCCAACCAGACGAGATTTCTGACTGGGTGATAAATATTTAGAAATATCCGCAAACACTGGTCGATCTATTACCTTAAAATCAAACAGAAAGCCACTTAAAAAACCAGGTTTAAAGAAATTTTATTCATTAAACTTACCGACATGTTGTCCGAATAGTTGTCAGCTGAATCATCATTGAAATTTCTTAAATACGTGGCAGAATTGGTGGTTGCCTTGGGCGCTGTATATGAATCGGCCAACATCATTTTAAGTCTGCCCACCGCCTCATTGTAGGCATAATTGGTGTAATCCATGCTCTTTGATTTCTTTTGTACTCCTCCTCTGCAGGGTCTCATGCAGAAATTTCTGTGAATGTAATTAATTTTTTACATTTAAGCAAAAAAATTATTTTTTTTTTTTGTTATTTTCTTAAAATTTTCAGCATTTTAATTCTATTTTCCAAAAATTCTTTCATTTCAAATACACTGCTTAACTCTTACTAATGCATTTCTCTATGACATGACAAGTGCTTTGTGTAGTTGGTTGGTCAAGTTGCGTTTCTTTGGCAACCAGAAAATTGGTCACACAAAAACAAAATAAACCAAAAACAATTTTCTTATAAGCCACCACTTTTTGAAAGGGATTTTAAGGTTGAATTTGGGCAAGTGTTGCAATGTCTGTCTGGTTGTCTGTCGAACACGAAAATGCACTAGAGAATAATTGAGTAGGGGTTAAAAACTACGAGTATGTGGAGAGAGAGAGAGAGAGAGTGAGAAAGAGAGTTTTTCTCTTTATGGAATTATAATGTAAATAAAAATTATTTTTCAGTTCAACCCTCAAATTCTTTGAATTTGAATTTGTTTATTTATTATGTTTGTTATAAGAACTTTGGCATGAAAATTTACTGCAAGAATTTCCTTTTAGGTAAACTATTTCAAAAACGGTTGATTTATCTCCCTAAATACGCTTCTAATCACAAGAATAAGCGAATTTTTCAAAAACTCGACAAAAGTATCAAGGTTCCTCTTTCCATTGATACCAAAATCATTTAGTTTTGAAAAAATCTTTGTTGCTTTTCACGATGATAACCTTTACTGATCAAATGAATTTGTATCAGGCTCTTAACAGGTATTTCGCTTATAAATGATTTGTCGATGGAAATATTTTAAATTTTGTTTGTTCCCCGCAAAAGTTTTCTTCCCAAAAACTTAAGAAAGATCCCTGCCAGTTGTATATATATGAGTTAAATTTTCATAATTGTATTTTAGTTGATCTTGAGGTCATTTATTTTATAAAGAAAATTATGTTTTTCAATGTATATATTAGAGGGCTGCTCAAGCACAATAAAAATGTCTTACAAAACATCGTAGTATTTTCAAGTACTATCCATCGTCTGCTTTCACGTTTCAAAACAAATACTTCAATGCCGAAATGTTCTAAACACATAAACGAATACTGTCTTACAAGCATTTAGAACAAACAGAACCAAACACAAGTAGATTCAAATGAAATAGAGCAAATTTGAAGTAGAACTTCTAGCATTGAAGCAATGTTCTACTTCAGTTTTGTTTATAAAATTTGTTGTTGTTGTTTATGGTTTTTGTCTTTGTATATTTAAGACGCAGTATGCTCAAATGCCAATGTGCTTGCTGTGGCTCATCGTTTATTTGCTTTATTGAGATGTTTTGTTTTGGATTTTGCTGTGAAACAGAATTCAAGTACAGTCAAGCACTGTCGTGCAGGCGTCTCAAAACTATAAAGTGTTTGTTCTATTTCCCTGCAAATAATACAGCAATTTCAATTTTCGCACTAAAGCGAATGATCGGTAATAGTTGAGCAAAAACGTGCATAAAATATGAAACATCGGTTAGAGAAGCGGTTCCGAGTTTTTCGGAACTCCTAAATTTGATTTCGGAAATTGCCAAAATCATTTCAAAAATTAAATTAGACTTAAACTACCTACATAAAAAAAAAATCAATAAGAACAATTTATATAGACATAAAATTATTTTAGTAGGTTTAGGTTTGACAGGCTGCCAGCTATTGTAAAGCCAGCCCACTTAGGCACAATCAGGTCCCATCGTTTAATAGGTACGTGAAACTTAAAATAGAGTTTAAGAAAAACGAAGAGAAATGTATATATATTCATATGTTTCAAATACATACAACTTACTATCAAAGCAACGCCAAATATGAAACTGAGTTTATTCAACATTAAGATGAATGCGCCATTTTTTTTTTATCTTGGACCAGTACTCAGGGGATGACCCCTAGATATGCAGTGCATTGTGCCAGAACTAGGAAAATAGGTTGTGAGGAGGGGAAAAGAGGGAGTAGTGTTTGTGAGCATTTGACTTGAACTTTCCAACGTTATAACAGATAGTAAAAACGCCAGCAGGCAACTTATTCCACAGACGAAGCGTACGGCTGAAAAACGAATTCTCTCTGTAATGCGTAGTGCGATTCCCCGGGCAATCGACTACAAATGGATGAGCTCTCGACGATGAACGCGTGCTACGTAAAAATGTGCGAGTTTCGGCAACAAGATCTCTAATCTCGTCTGAGCAAAATCCATTGTAGCGATAGAACAGAGTAACGCACCCCACACTGCGTCGATGCTCCAGTGAGTCAATAGAGTTGGATACCCTACTGTCACCGATAAGCTTCTTTGCCCTCTCCTGTACACGATCGAGTAACCCCAAAATAGACTTTGAGACACCGGTCCAAACATGAGAATTATATTCTTATTTTATTATATTATATATGGTATAAATAGAAAGGAGGTCGGATGGAGTGTCGGGCACTTGAATGCTTCTTTAGAGACATGAAAAATGTGTTCAGTTCAGCGAACGTCACAATGTATCTTCAATCCAAGAACATCAAGAGCATCCGATTCCTCAATATTTATACCACTCATGAGTACAGATGAAGCAGTATCTGCGATCGTATGTTTGTGCGTTAATAAGCAACATTGGGCGTAACGAGCGTTAAAGGTGACGCTGTTTTTACGACCCCATTCAGAGATTAATAAAAGAGCACTATTCAGTGAATCGTTCATATTTAGCCTCTTGGCAGTAATCTCCGATAGAATGGGCCTATAACTAAAAGAGTACGAATGGCAAATGCTGCTGTCAACCGCAAAAGAGTGGATGTTTACAATGTTTACAAAACGAATTGATTTTACTCAGCATTAAACTTTGTTGCTTGATTTTTGTTGATTAAAAATTCAGAATATTTACAAGACAATTTGATTTCACTCAATCTTGAACTTGGTTGTTTGACTTTGGCTGATTACATATTCAGAATGTTTTCAAGGCGAGTTGATTTTACTTAGCGTTGAACTTTGTTGCTTGAGTTTGCTCGAATAAAAATTTTAGTGTACGAGTTAATCAAGCGAAAACATGATTTTTGGTGATCACTGTGGTACATCTAATACATAATTTGAAAACTCCGACTTATGCTCGGTGCGCCAGCTACTAAAAATTATTATACCAAAAGTAAAATTTAGGTTGTATAATTAGTGTAGAATCTTTAGGAAATGTTGAACGCCATTAAATAAAATTCATTGTGTTTTTTTTAGCAAAAAAAAAAAGTGTTTTAGTCAATTCATTTTGATAATGTGTAAAAAGATATAACTTGTTCAAGTTTCTTAAATCAAATAACAAACTGAGTCAGCAAATTTTTCAATTGATTTTGGTTTTATAGTAAAACTTCAGAAAGGGCAGAATTTGTTATTGAAAAACTTAAAATTTCATTAATTTCGTAATAAAAATTCAGCAAATAAATGACGGTTTTTATTTAACAATTGTTCAAATCCAAAAACTATTTTTATTATACGCAATCCCAAAACCATTTTTCTATTTATCACTGCTTTCTTCTGCTTATATTATGTAACACATTTTATTTTGTAGTAGCTTGAATTACATAAATAATATCTAAATCTTGCCTGACTTTTATCCTTTTGGAACGTACAGTGCTGGCACTGCAAACACTTTCTTTATCTGAGTTTCCAAAAGAACTATGTTGCAATAATTTCTGCTTCCACTGATCACCGTTTAGTGACCAATTATTATTGTCAGATATTTTCCGTAACTCCGTTAAGTTCGAATCCCGTTCACTATGCTTTTGCGAATGACGTGGAGTATTCAATTGGCTTAAAATACCCGACAAGTACTGTTCACTTTTCATTTTTCACGGCAAAACAACTCAATGAACGAAATTAAAATCAAACAAGATACAAATACGCAAAGTTGTGTTCAACCACGATGCGGTTAAATGTTAACTTTATTGAGTTGTTGTTACTGTTGTCGTTGTTGTTGTTGCTAGCAATTTTCAATTGCAAACCCGCAAGCAATTTGTGGTTTTCTAAACTCCCAAGCAAAAAACGAAAAAGAACGAAAATGGAAAACAAGAAGGAAGTTTTACAGTTAACGGAAACAGCTTATTACAGGTTTAAAACTTCCTTCCGTTATTACGCTGGTTGTTAGTTGTTGTTTTTGTTTTTAGTTGTAATTGTTTGCAAATGGGAATTCTTTGGCATTTTGTTTAAAATTGTGTGCAATTATTTCTTAAATGTTTTCTCAAGTTTTAAATGAAAAACATATTTTTTTGTTGCGTCTTAGATTTCACTATTTGTTTTTTTTTTTTTTCACAGACAGTTTTAAACACTTGTCTCTTATCCTTCGCAAGAAATTATTGTTTATATGTGTTTGTGCCTGTTAACCGGATTCAAGCAGATTTCTTCACTTTTAACGTTCAACTGAAATGTTGTCAAGTTTATGTCAAGGCTTTTATAGACTTGTTGTTGGTAGGTATGTATCTATGTCTGCTAGTGTCTGTTGCAAATTGTTGTTTGTATTGGTGTAGCACATATTCACTAACTAGTTCCTTTTTTTTTTTTTAATGAAACTATTGGAAGGCGTTGTGTTTTTATGTTCAGAACTTTATTCTTACAGCTAAACAAACATAGTAGAGTTCTTGGAGACTTGTTTTTGCTGATTTTAGATATTAATGGTTTTTGTACCATGCTGTACTGCTGCCATGTGTGCTGAAAATAAGAGCATTCCGTAGCATAATTATTGTTGTTATGGTTTTCTAATGGGGGTTCTAATACTTTGTAACATTTGGAAGTAAAAATAGATAGAAAAGCAAAAACAAACAAAAAAAGAAAAAAACAAGCTTAAGCCGAAAGAAAATTTTAATTATATTCTATTAATTATATTTCTATGTTTTCAAACTGTGTACATTTCATAGGAGCTAGCCTAATCCTGTATAAATGAAAAAGCTTGTTTTTTGTGTTTTGACAGGTAATAATAAAACATTTTTCTTTTTAAATTCTCAATAATTTATTTAGATTGTTGGCATATAAAGTTGAATGTTTGAGAATATCTTTCAAAAATTTCCAAGTCTACTGATGATTAGGGTAGCTCCTATGAAATGTCCACATATAGACAGCTGGGAAACATAGAAAACAAAGTGTTTATAATCTTTTGATCGGTATCAATGTTAGAAACTAATATTATGAATTGTTTGAATTTTTGTTCTCTGCTTTTCGATACTTTCAAAAAAACCAATCGTAGCATTTGTCTGAAAGGTGTAAGCAAGGTGAATTCATACCAGGTAAATGCAAGAGCAATAAATACAATACTACAAAAAATAAATCTTTTTCAAATATAAACCCAAAAAGGAGTTAGAAAAATATACTTATAATAAAAAAAATTTACAAGAAAAGAAAAACTTTTAATTATTTAGTGAAACTTTTAATAATCTCGTAAAAATTAAAGCCTCAACATATAGAGCCTAGAAAGGTGAAAATGGCCAGCCAGATTGGGGGGGGATTGGGGATTCTTAATGATAGCTAGTGCTCAAAATACAATACGTAATTTAAAAAATTTAAAAAAATTTTTTTTTTCCAAATTTCTATTAAAAAAAAAAATTGACAATAAGAAAAAACTTAATTATTTCGTGAAACTTTTAATTATTTCATGAAACTTATAGTACGTTTCCATTATAAGCAAATTAAGTTGATTTCAGGAAATTATTTCGAAGTGTTTTCATAATGTTTTAAATAATTTTCTTTTCGAATTTCTGAAATCAGTTTGACCTTTGTATCGTTTAATTAGATTTCATCATAGAAAAAGCAAAAATGTTGTTCAATAAACATTGTGCAAAAAGATGTGGTATTCGGAAATAAAACGGCTAAACACTAATGAGAAACTTAATGATGCTCTGGATTAGTTATGATGTGGCGAGATATTGAAAATTATGCCAGGACGCGTTTCAACGGAGGTTGATGCCCGACTTACTTTTGATACCGAGACAAGGGTAAAGAAATCAGGCTGGAGATAAGAAATCAACGCATTCTTGTTCAATTAGCTTTAACATGGGATGGCATCCAAACCTCAAAGATTCTGGAATCCAAACAAAATGTAAAATGTAACTCGACTTTAGTGTTTTCGTTTACACAAACCGTCGCTTGCGCTGAAGCAAATGATTTGTTCCATTTGCGGGACGCATTCTGTTTACTCTGCTGCAAATACTGATAAAAAGAAATATGAATTTTAAGAATATTCAAGAGTTTTTTTTATTTGTAAAAGAATTTGCAACTACTATACGAAATTTGGATATCAGACTGGTTATGTCCTATAGAAATATTTGAGAAATTAAAGCACTAGCCAGCCGTGGTTTGCTTAAAATTGGACTTTCCCTAATTAAAAAAATCGAAAATTATGCCGTTAAGATTACGCCCCAATTAAATAAAGATCCAGCACCAAATCTTAAATTGGAAAAAATTACCCTCGATGAAACCGCTTGGCTGGATGCTTAATAAAGACGCTATGGCTACCGCAAACTTTCGGAAGGACTTCGTAAATTTGCTGTAGATGCCAATGCTTTGAAGAATCTAATTTACAAGCAATTAAAATAGTTTCGCCTTCTTTATTTTCTTTATTGGTACAGGGTTAAGCTTTATCCATATTTTTTTGTATAAGTGAAAATAAAATGGTTTTCACAAAAAAAAAAAAAACATTTAATATAACAAAATAACAAAAAGACCAATTACAATAGCAAACAACATTGAGCTTTTGTTGAATTATATTCAACACAACAACGATTTTATGACAAAAATCTGTAAAATCACGCATTTTGATTTGATATTTAAATGCCACTTTTTCGGATTGTAACTCACCAATAATGGATGTCCCAAGGTTGCATTTATAAAAATGACAGCCGCGCAGTGTTGCAAAGACAATTTGAGCTAATTTGGTGCTCTGAAAAATGTATGGGACATCATGTCGCATATTACTTAATTTGGGCAAATGAAATTATTTGGCCCAAATCACGCATATGACAACGTACTATTAAGTCTCAGATCATAGAGATTGAAAATGTGAAAATGGCGAGCCAGATTGGTAAGGTTTCTGATACAATACATAATTTAAAAAACAGTTTCAAAAAAAATTTTTTTCCTATTTTGTTTAATTAAACAGATTAAAATTAAAAAAATGTTATCAGCTGCGCTGCCAATTTCACCTGTTATGAATTCGCCTTGGGCTTAAGGAAAGGTAGAGACGTTTATAAATGAAAAAGCTTGTTTTTTGGTTTTTTACAGATATTAATTAAAAATTTTTCTTTTTAAATTCTCAACAATTTATTAAGGTTGTTGTGATATAAAGTTGAATGTTTGAGAATATTTTTCAAAAATTTCCAAAGTCTATGGTAGCTCCTATGAAATATCGACATATACAGTCATGTTCCGAGAAACGCGCGTTATGAAACCGCAAAGCGTTCTGAAAAACGCTTATTTGATCTTTAGGTGTACTAAAGAACGCGCGTTTTACTGGCGTTTCGAAATTTTTTTCCGAAAAAATACAACGTGTTTTACATACGTATATATGTATGTATGTGGTAGTAATATAAAACGAAAAAAAAATTTGACAACAAATAGAAAAATTTTTCAATTAAGTTTTCTTAATGAAAATGTGTAAAATTCTTTCAACTTTTTATTGAAATAAAATAAAATAAAAACATATTAAATTTTTATTGTGAATAATTTTATTGTCTTTTGCAAGTTCAGTTTTAGCAAATTCAATCAGTTCACTTCAATATACACATGCGAGTTGAAGTCGCCAATTTTAAGCGATATGCGTTTTCCAGAACACCTTTTTGGTGATTTCAGATCGAAAACGAAAAGTTTAAGCGATTTGCTTTTTTCAGAACATGACTGATAGACAGCTGGGAAACATAAAAAACAAGCTGTTTATAGTTTTTGACTGGTTTTCATATTAGGGTTTTAAATTGCACCGGAATAGGTAGCAAGCTGTGTACACGTATTTCTTTTTTTCACTGTTTTCCGTGGTTTCTCTATATGCTCATTATTAAGTTTCTTCAATGTACTTTATTATATTGCAGTATGAAAGATGTTGGACTAAATTTTGTTAGTCTGAGCAGTGTCGAAGGTATATACACTGGGCACTGATCAGTTTTAACTAATTTAATTCCAACATTTTAAATGCCGTAATAGAGTTTGTTTTGATCTTTTGTGTTGGTATTGTTGAAGTTAAACTTTCACAAACACTACCGCCTCTTTCCTTCTCCTTATAACCTATTTCTCTAGTTCCAGTACAATGCACTGCATATGTAGGGGTCAAATCAATTGTATAAATATACTAATTAAAATCATATAATTTTTTGGGTGTACTACTACTTTTTCCCCTTCCCTTTACGACCCGTTTTTACTTAGCAATGATAGACATATTTTTAAGCAACAATTGAGCGCTTCAATTGTTTGATCGATACATTTATTACAGCAAAGTTCTTCGACTTTTGTCACTACTTAACCAACATTTATGCAGACAACGAAAAGCAGAAAAACACTTCAAGTGGCATATTTAAAAGACCATAAAAAGTGTATGAGCCAAATAAACTTCTGAATAAGAAGGATGTTATATTTGGTTTAATTATGTTAAAGGAAATGAGGCCATAGTACAATATTATTATAATATAATATTTTTGTTACCATAGTCATGATGTATTTGGTATTTATTATCAAAGAAAATTACATACAACCAGACTGAAAGAGGGTAAATCTGAAAATTTTTAAATTTAAACATGAAATTTGTGCAAAATATCAAAAATGATTTTTTTTTTATTTTTTATAAAAAATTCAACAGTATTTATTTTCAATATTTCGATAACAATTTGTTATCATCGTCAGGAAAATTAATATGTTATTAAAAAAAAATTTCAATTTGAAAAATTATTATTATTATTTATAGTATATAGCCACAGAGAAGCTTATACTAAAAATAAAATCAATAAAAAAGAACGTAGAAAAAGTTTTGACAGGCTGCCAGCTATTGTAAAGCCAGCCCACTTGGGTCAAATAGAAAAAGTTGGTTTTGACCAATAATTATTTTTTCTAATCTTTTGTTGAATCCACGAATTACTTTGCAGGTCTCTATTCAACCAACTTCTTAATTGATTAAGCGACTTTCGTGTTTGAATATGAAAAAGTTTTTTCTGAGTACATTGAGCTAAATTATAAACTACAAAATCATATACGAGTACATGCTAAAAAAAAAACATGATATTCTTAAGTTCACAGAGCACAGTGGCTCATCTTTATCGGTATCTTTCATGCAGTTCGAAAATCTACTGAAATTAAATTTTTCAATCAAAATAAATAAGCTGAATTTACATTAGGCTTAAAGGGGAGTAAACACGGTCAAAATGTTTGACAAGCATCGTAATAGTATGTCTGAAAATTTGTTAGCATGTGTGACACCAACGATGCTTGATAGAAAATCAATAAGTTTTAATTTTCTGGCATGCTAGTTGTCACATGCTGTCACATGCTTGGTTGTGTCTAGTGCAAGCTATGAAGCATGAACAAATTTATATTAATAAGGGTTTTCACGATGATTATTGTGCAAATTTGCAACTTGTTTAATCGCACGTTATATTTAATCGTGAGCATACTTATTTATTTTTGTGCAATTGTGCACTATTTCTAGAAAATTTTTCTGGAAACACAATAAGCTTCTGGCTGCACTAGCAGAAGTCGTCAATCTGCATTTGTGTACAATTACACACAAATCAGTGCAAAAGAAAAGATTGTAAACTTTTTTGCAAATAATGTTCTTAATGCGTTAAGTTTGATTTGTGTTTGGACCTTTTCTTACTGGCTTGTTGAAAGTTCTTCAGTCATTGCACTTGATTCTAATGTCTTTTTCTTTTTAAAAAATTTATTAAATTTCTAGTTTATTTTGAAGACCTCTAAAATTTTCAACTTACGTGCTTATATACACATATAGCAAAGTGGTGCTAATTTTGTTGTTGCCAAATGTTATTGTTTACATTCGTTTACAATTGAGTATTTTTGTAAACATATTTTTGCTCAAGATTTTTTTAGTGCAAATAAAAAGAAGTAAACAAATATATTTTGTTGTTGCTTGAAAAAAAAACGAAGTATATTTGCTCACATTTGCATCATTTCCACAGTATGCATTACCCATCGTGAAAACCCGTATTATTTTGTATTCGTTGAAAATTGAAAATAGAAAATAGAATAAAAAAAACGAATGAAAAAGTGGCGAAATAGTATATTTTGAATTTGAAGTAGAAATAAAATTTAATTGTTGTTTTAAATTGTGAAGAATATTTTATGAAAAGAAATAAAAGAATGATAATCACGATACTTTGGAACTTATTGAAGTTTACTTCTGCTTTTGAGCTGTGAAAAGTACACAACATATCAAAAGACGAAAAATATCGAATTCTTGCAAAACGTTTTGAAAGCAACATCCGAAAGAAAAGGCTACAGGATCTAAGAAAGAAAATAAATGTGATGTGAACAAATTTTAGAAGGGCATTAAGAATAAAACAAATTATTGGGGAACAAGCTATGCAATTAAAATTTCATTATTCATTTACATTTTTTTCTACCAAACGAACACCGCAAAATCCACATAAAAATGAATGTTTGTAATTAATTTTAATTTTGAAAGTTTTGAAGCGGTAAACACACGTACACGAAATTGAGAGCTAGCATTTTGACCTATCTCCCTTAAGTGTAATATCCCAGCTGCCAAAGTTTCGATTACAGAAGCGATGATCCAATGCATACTTATAAGTCAGTAATGCACACCATCTCATAAACGAACCTAGTATACATTTTCGTACATATTGCCGCATTTGTAGAGTAAAAGCCTACCACCTGCATACATAGTAAGCGAGATAGTGAGGTAGACATCCAACAAAAGCTCATTACTTATTAACATATATTGTAAATTATCAGTGGACAGCTTGAATACAATCTCGTATACTTAGTAAGTCGGCAGCTCGAATACAATCTCGCTTACTTTGTAAGTAGGTCGAAGATGTACTGCGCACTTCAGTTTTTTGGGAATTTTCCATTAAATAAATTTGTTCTGTTTTTTGTTTACTGCATTATCTTTTTTACTAAATTTTTTATATTTCTTGTACCTTTATTATAATGTTTTCTAGGCACTCTTACATTTAGTACTTTAATTTTGTTAATTAAAATTTTTACAACATTATCTGTCAAAGAAGGCGAACGTTAGATTTTGAACTAAAAATAAATAAATAAATATCATTGAAGAGAAGTAATTTGGAAGGCAGCGTTCGCTGGGATATTACATGCTATTTACTCCGGTTGTCATTAATTTTTAATATCAAATATACATTGCATACGTTGAGGCGTTTTTATTTATTTTTACAATGCAATGGAAAATAGTGCAATGGCAATAGTGAAGAGAATGGAGATTTTTGAATGGCACATAGTGCGGAAATGCATAGAGAAGAATTTTAAAGCTCTAAATAATAGATTTTCTAATGTGTTTATTTATGAGAAGGCCAAAATTTCTGCCTTGTCTCTTTACGCTTTCGGGCTGACGAGCAGTTTTGTTAGAAGATTGTCTTGTTTTGAAGGCAATGTTATTCAGAATGTTTTATCTAACGAGCGAGATTTTAGTTGGTCAAATACGCAATATATTTCTTGTATTGGAATTTTACGAGAAGAGGACAATGGTTTTGCTGGTCAAAACTTTTACTTACACTGTACTCCCGGCATTCACAGGGGATAGTTTTAGTTTTTTGTTTATTTAATTTTTTATTTTTTTTGTCTCTTTTGTTTTTATTATAATTTTCAGTTTATAAATCTAGTTTAAGTTAGTTTAAGTTAGTGTTGTAGGTTTAGGTTAAAGTTTTTTTTTTCTTCTAGCTTTAAGTGTATTTTCTGTAAACATGGCGTTACAAGTACTGTCAAGTGCAGGGAGCAAGCATTGTAATCTACACTAATGTTAAAATTGCAAAATTTTTGTTTTAATCTTTTAATTTTAATAAGCATGTCGCATATTCATACCGAATGTTATTAAAACAATACATAATAGTTTTAAGTGTTCACTGAATTTATGTTGATTTTTCCTGTTTTATGAAAAAAAATATTAAGTCTCAATAAAACTTAACTAACTACTGGCAAGTACTCACTTTTTAAAATTGTTGAGTTATTTTTATTTTTAGGTCAATTTTTAGACCTAAGTATTTCTTAAAAAAAAAGAACTAAAAATACATTAGATTTATGTATGTATTTCGTATCGAGGATTTTCTTGATATTTTCTTCAGTAACCATTTCTTTTGGCTTTCCTGTTGATGGCATTGTTGCAGTGCTTGTTCGGCCGCGTTTTAATTCAGCAAACCAATATCTTGCTATGTAATCTGACGGAGCAGACTCACCGTAATGTTTATCGAGCTTTTCTTTTGACTCTTTCACCGTTTTCCCTTTCAATTAATAGTGTTTAATCACAGCACGAAATTCACTTTTTTCAATTTTTCAAGAAACACAAAAGTTGCTTACTTCAAACGACTGCAGCAAATAAACTAATCGATGAATTTGAGTGAAATTTTAACAGCTGACGTTTGAGAGATTGCAACTTCAAAAAGCAAATTTTGTGTTTATGCTGCCTTCTAGCCCTAAGTCGCTTCATAAACAAGCCGCCCTCGTAGTAGCTAATAAAATAACCCCTTGTATTATTTTCAAAATATTTATTTACTTTTTGTTTAATGTAATATTTTTTCTTAGCTTTTATTTATTTTTTGAATCTTTACAATGTGAACTAACAGTAAGTATTCAAATCTTAAACCTAATTACAAAAAATTAACTAAGTCCAGCCAATGCTAGACAAAAAGTTTTATTTTGTGCCAATTATATCGGCGAAATCACCTATTTTACGCTATGATGGTGGCAAAGGTATCTCTTCTTCGCAACAGAGTGTGACCGCTAACATTAAGCATGTTTGGGTGAAGTTCCAATTTGCTAATGTACCTTGTGGAACACACAGCTCCTTGTGAATTCGGAAGTTTTTTACGTACCATGGAGCTGCAGTAATTATTCGAAGAATTTTTTCAATGTTTGACGATGAGGCGGTACCCCATAACTGAATTCCATAGCACCATATAGGCTTTAGTATTGCGTGGCATAACAAAAGTTTGCAATCTAATTTCAATGTAGAATTTCTACCCATAAGCCAATTTAGTTGCGCTGCTTTTAATTTCAACTGACTTTCACATCAATGTGAGACTTCCACGTCAGCCTACGGTCGAGGTGAATACCAAGGTACTTGAATTCATTATGCTGCGGAATAGGCAAATATGTTTTTTTTTCGCAGCGTAATGTAATATAAACGAAAATTAAAAATATATTTTGGGATACAACGAGTTTAGTGCTTTAGCATTAATTACCTTTCAAGATCGGATCACGTTTGATAGATTGCAATTCCAAAAAACAAATTTTGTGTTTGTGCTGCCATCCAGCGCTAGTGGCTTCATAATCAATCCGCCCCTGTAATAGCTGCTAGAATAAACTCTTTTATTAAAATTATTCAAAATATGTATTTATTGAAAAACGTTTTTTAAACTAGTTAGTTTTATTGAGACTTCTTTTTTTTCATATCACAGGTTAAAGCATTAAACACATTGAAGCCAGCCAACAACCGACTTCAATATGTCAAATATAAAATATTTACATGCATTTAAATGCGAACATTTATTTAGACAACAGCAAGACGACACGACTGCAGGTTGTTGTCCATACTGATTTTTTTGCCGCAGTCGAATTAAACTAATTTCTATTTTTCTTGACTACAAAATAAAAACAGCGTGACCAATGTGTACAAATACAATTTAGCTCTTGGATATATTTTATATTCTAATATAACATAAAATAACAATAAATGCTGTTTTAAATAAATTAGTAAATTTATTGATACTATTGTTAAACATATGCACACATACTTACGGCCGTATTCATAAAATATATTATATGTTTGTTAAACACTTATTTGACAAATTTTCTCTAGAAATTTGTCACATAACAGTCTTTTAATCAACAGGGGGGTTACTCTCTATTGCGATGCGAAAGTAACTTCCATGCGAAAGGTGAATGCGATAAGAGTATAATTCTGTACTCTGTGCCATTTGCACAAAGTTTTTCGCGAAATACTTTGAAAATGAAGCAAGACTGGTACCACAAAATAAACAAAAGCGAAGAATGATAAAATAAAATGTGCGAAAGTTAAAAAATTAAATGCGAAAGGCAAATACGAAAACGCAATACAGGGTACCAATTCTTTGATTTTTCTTTCGCATCGCAATAGACAGTAACCCCCCAGACAATATTTTTTTTTTTTATGAATAAGGCCATTAGACTCAAAACAAGAAAACTTAATTTTATTAAATAAGTAGAATGTGCATAGATACAAATTCATACACCAGTTGATTTTACATCACGTACAAGTAGTTCATTTATTTAACGCTATTCTCATTATAGATCAGAACTTATATCCGTTTATATTTTAAACTTTGAAGGCCCACCTAGTCTGAGTTAATCGTAGTAAACGAAAACTTTTTTTAATTAGTTTATTATTTTTATCTTTTTAAGACGTTATTTTTTAGACAGAAGTACTTATTCATGAAAGTTTGATATAAATAGATCTTGTTCTGTGTAAATCAACAAATTTTGTGAAGCTAAAATCTCTTCGGTGGCCACACTGGAATATTATTTGTTGAAAATGTATTTATGTTGCTGCCATGTTCAAAAGAATTCAGTAGTGCACTACATGACTACAATTGCCGGTTGTAGCATTTGCTGTTGTGAAGTCGTGTAGTCTGCTGTGGTCTATGTGTTTAATACTTAAGGCAACATTAATTTTGTGAAAACTTAAAACTATAATATATTATTTTAAAAACATTTTTTTTTTGTTTGTTAATGCGTCATGCTTATGAAAATTAAAAGAAATGTAATATAATAATATTAAAAAGAAAGAAAAAAGTAAAAACCACAAAAAAAAACAAAACAAAAAATACAATATTGCTTACCCCCTGTGTACGCCGGGAGTATTATCCGCATAAAAGTTTTGTGTTACAAACCAATCGAAATTCTTCTGCAACATCCCAACACATGTTGTGTGTTCGACCAACTGCAATTTTTCTCATTAGATAAAATATCCCTAATAATACTACCATCAAAGTATGATAGCTTTTCAACAAACTTGCTCATCAGCTCGAAAGCATAATGTGGTATGGCAGAAACTTTGGCAAACTTATATAACGAGTGATTTTTTTTCTATTATCTTTTTGGCAACACTAGTTTTGACAGCTCACGCACGTTTTGTATCTTGTGTCACTGTCAAACATCTTCAGTTTGGTCTATAATTTAATCATGAATCGTCTTACAAACGAACAACGCTTGCAAATTATTGAATTTTATTACCAAAATGCGTGCTCTGTTAAGAAAGTTCATCGCGCGCTTCTTCCATTTTATGGTCAGTTTAATCGACCTACTGAGGCTTCTATTCGGGCTATTGTAAAAAAATTTCGCACCAAATTTACATTGTTGGACATTAAACCACCAACACGCTTACGTAGAGTGCGAACTGAAGAAAATATCGCAGCCGTATCGGCCAGTGTTGGTGATGGCCGTGAATTATCGATTCGGCGCCGTTCGCAGCAATTGCGCCTCTGTTACTCCACTACGTGGAAAATTTTGCGGAAGGATTTGGGTGTGAAGACTTATAAGATACAGCTGGTGCAAGAATTGAAGCCAAACGACCTACCACAACGCCAAATTTTTGGTGAATGGGCTCTTGAAAAGTTAGATGACGATACACTTTTTTATCGAATAATTGTGTTTAGCGACGAGGCTCATTTCTGGTTGAATGGATACGTGAACAAGCAAAACTGCCGTATTTGGAGTGAAGAGCAGCCAGAAGCATTGCAAGAGCTACCAATGCATCCACAAAAAACAACCGTTTGGTGCGGATTATGGGCTGGCGGCATCATTGGGCCGTATTTCTTCAAAGATGATGCGAATCACAACGTTACTGTGAATGGTGAGCGCTACCGTGCGATGATAACGAACTTTTTTTGCCCAAAATGGAAGAGCTTGACTTGCATGACATGTGGTTTCAACAAGACGGTGCCACATGCCACACAGCACGCGAAACAATGGACCAATTGAGAGGCGAGTTCGGTGAACAGTTTATTTCACGCTTGGGACCAGTCAATTGGCCGCCCAGATCGTGCGATTTAACGCCTCTAGACTATTTTTTGTGGGGCTATGTTAAGGCTAATGTCTATAGCGACAAGCCCGCTTCGATTGACGCACTGGAAGCCAACATTATTCGTGAGATACCGGCCGAAATGTTGGAAACAGTATGCCAAAATTGGACTAAGCGGATGGACCATTTGAAGCGCAGCCGCGGCCAACATTTGCATGAAATAATCTTCAAACATTAAATTATATCGACCCAACTATCGATCCAAATAAATATTTCATGCATTTTTCTGAATTTTATGTGTTTTTTTTTAATTTCCGATAGTTCTTATAAAATCACCCATTACATAATTATTTGAAAACCTTCTGTTCATACACTTATAATTCTTTTCTATGCATTTTCGAACTATATGTCTTTCGAAAATCTCCATTTTTCTCATAACAGTCTGGGAAATACTGAACCATACCGGAAATGCATAGAGAAGAATTGGTCGTATGCTGACTTTGTACAAAAGCAACTTCAACTCTCTACTGGCAGGAATATGCTATTAAATAATTTAGCAAAAGATTTGCCTTATCTATATTGTGTAGCACATGACTATTAAACTTCATCAGCTTGTTAAAGTGCACTAAATAGTATTTCACTCTCATGCAACGTTATTTTAAGATTCTTGCTTTCCGGAACAACTGTATACTTACATTTTCCGGAAGCATTTCGTAAACATATCGCAAAGCTTTTCACTACATATATTTTAATACCCCATTGTGTGTAAAACTCATCAACTTTTTTGAGGTGCGAAGAAACCCGTAGGAGTGCCACTTGAGGAGATTCGTCTTAAGCATAGAGTAAGGGGTCATCAGCATAAAGTATGCTCTGCGAATTATTGTGCTCATGAGGAAGTTTTTTAAACTAATAAAAAGGAAAATGAGAAATATATTTTGCGATATAACAAGTTTCCAGATTAGATCAAACTCATTAAATATGTTTCAAGTTGGATCTAATTATAATGAAAGAAAAATATTAAGTGGCTTTTATTTACATTTTATTTTCTACCAAACTTATTAAATCAATACCTTTCTCTGTATTACTGCTCTTTTCTTGCAAAAAAACAAGAAAACAAAAACAAAGGCCTGAACAAACTCTAATTTTCACCAGTCAGTCAGCCAGACAAAGGTCCCTTTACTCATGATTTATTACATATTTTTGGCCTTAAACTCATATTTCATACACGACACTTGCATTTCGTGTCCATCATAAAAACACGCACCAACATGCAAAAACCCAAGAAATGTAAAAGCCAAAAACATCAAGAAAATACTTCAGTTGTGGAGAAACATTTAAGGAACAGGAAAAAACGCTACCTTTTTAAAATTTCTGCTTGCAAATTCCCCAGACTTAAGAAAAACAACAACAACAACAACAACAAATATATCGAAAGAAAAACACATGTATGAAAAGTCAATGAAGAAGACAGTTTGTGAGCTGAGGACAAAGACGGTGGAAAGCAGACCAACATTGAATTCATGAATCGTAAATTGTTGTATAGGGTGTTTTTTTAAGCTAGATAGAACTTTAAATTGTAAAAAGTAACACAAAAAATTAAATTTTGATGAAACATTTTTTTTTATTTGTTTCAGTATACTCTGACAAATCATCATAAATAGACTCACGCTTGAACAACGCTACGAAATTATCCAAATTTACTTTGAAAGTCAGTTGGCAACTGACCCGTTGTTTTATCGCAAAATTGTGTTCAGCGATGAGGCGCATTTTTGGCTTAACGGGTTTGTTAATAAGCAAAATTGCCGCATATGGAGTGAGACCAATCCACAAGAGACCCTACAGACTCCATTACATCCAGAAAAATGCACTGTTTGGTGCGGTTTTCATGCTGATGGCATCATTGGACCTTATTTCTTCAAAAATGAGGCCGGAGCTCGCGTTACGGTCAATGGAGATCGTTACCGCACCATGATCAATGATTTTTTGTTTGAAAATATGGATGACATTGATCCGGAGGAGATGTGGTTTCAACAGGATGGCGCTACGTGCCATACGGCGAACGCAACCATCGACTTACTGAAATCAAAATTTGGCGATAAGTTGATTTCGAGAAATGGGCCTGTCAATTGGCCTCCAAGGTCGTGCGATTTGACACCTCTCGATTATTTCCTGTGGGGCTACGTGAAGTCACTGGTTTATGCTGATAAACCAGCAACAATTGACGCCTTGGAGGCCAGCATTGTTCGTGTTGTTCGTGACATACGGCCAGCAGTGCTCGAAAAAGTGGCCCAAAATTGGACGTCCAGAATGCGCTTCGTCAAGAACAGCCGCGGTGCCCATATGCCCGAAATCATTTTCAAATGTTAATGTCACGTATTGATCTTTCGAATAAAAAAAAATTTTGATTACAATTTAATTTTTTGTGTTATTTTTTACAATTTCAAGTTCTATCGGGCTTAAAAAACACCCTATATTTGGTTCGTGCACTCGTTCAATGTTGCCATAAAGCCCTCAGGGCGCTCTCAACAATTTTTGCTGCCGTTGATCATCAGCAGCGTCATCCTCCATGCTCTACGTCTGTCTGACGTTATAGTTAAATGTAGTTATGTCTGTCCGTCAGTCTGTCCGTTAGTAAGTGTCGTTCGTTTGATGCTCTACCATCATTCTTAAAACCGTCATCATTTAAAATTTACGTACGAGTTTGATGCGGTCTCTTTTTTTTTTTTTTTTGTCAGGACTACTTATGAGTATTGTTTTATTACAAATATGTATGCGATCACAAAAACATAAGACATTTACTTTCCTACATGTTAAAAAAATCAAAAAAAGAAGAAGCATGCATACAACATGCGGTCAGTAGTTTTTAGCTGAGTTGCAAAAGAATCAAATCATTAAAAGTCAACTAAGCACTGTTCCCTTACAAGGTCGTTTTAAAAGAATAGGGTAATAATTTTTAAATTTTTAAATAATTTTTCCAGTTTTTTTTTAATTTCGGTTTTATATTTTTAAAAGTTAAAATTAGTGTGTTTCTTATTATTAAGTTTTTGATACATCAACTGATCGCGTTCAGATGCTCAAGGAATAGACTGCCGTATATATGAGACTCCAAGAATTTCAAATCAACAGCCCTAAGCTCAGCACGATGGGCATGGAAGCTCTTTTGAACCTAACACCGCTTAACGCAGCTGTTCAAAAAGAGGCGATCGTTCAGGCCATCTCAAGGTACAAAAAGGAAAAACTTAAGACAGGGAAACTTATTGGACTTTTCATAGCAAATTTGATTAGGGTAGCTCCTATGAAAGGTCGCCATAGACAGCTGGGAAACATAGAAAACAAGCTGTTCATAATTTTTTGATTGATAACAATATTAGAAGCTAATATAGTAAATAAAACTCAATTGTTTAAAATTTCGTTCTCTGCTTTTTGATACGTTCAAAAAACAAATTGTAGCAACTAGCAGTTGTTCGTTTGTTTGAAAAGTGTAAAGAAAAATAGAGACGTGTGCAAAAGAAAAAGTGTGTTTTTTGAGTTTTGGCAGGCATTATTAAAGTATTTTTCTTTTTAAATTCTCAATAATTTATTTAGATTGTTGGAATATAAAGTTGAATACTTGAGATTATCTTTCAAAAATTTCCAAAGTCTACTGATGATTAGGGTAGCTCCTATGAAATGTCGACATATAGACAGCTGGGAAACATATAAAACTGTTTATATTTTCTTATCATAATTGTAGACGGGCCAAAGATAAAGCTGTTAACAGCAACCTGCAAAATAATTCATCAAGTTTTGATAAAAGCATAAGTGACAAAGATAGTCGTTCAAGACGAAGCACAAAACACTAAAAAATATCATTGCTTACATCAATAATGTTCTTACAAACATTTTGTTTTCTCTTTTATTTTTAAGTTTAGACTACATTATTTTTATTAATTAATGTTTTTTATTTTAAATTTTTTATTACAAAAAAAAAAAAAAATAGTGTTGGACGTCTATGAGCGATCTAAATATAGTTTTTCTAAACAAATGTAATTTAATTTGTGTAACAATTACTCGAGAGCCAGTAACTGGGACAATGTATTTATGTGATTATGTAAATATCCATACTATAGTTTATTGTAGTGTAAGAATAGTATAAGTAAAAAAATAAATAAACGAGCTTAAAAAAATCGTCTACATTCATATCCTCCAATTTGGGCCATAAGAACTTCGTTATCATCTCACGACAACAAACAACATTCACAATAACTGCTTGATTCGATGATGCCGCCAGCCCATAAATCGCATCAAACAGTCACTCTTTGTGGGTGCATTGGTTTTTCAACAACCACTCTCTGATTATCATACGCCTAAAAGCATTCATTCTGGTTATTGACGAATCCACGGAGGTGAAAATGTGCCTCATCACTGAATATGACTTTCTTCGAAAATTTATCATTCCCTCTTGCCAATTCTGGTGACGATTCTGACCATGCCATGATAAATGTCAAATGACATTTATCATGACATGAAAAGGTGTTGGTCACATTCAATATTAACCCTTAAAATTTAACCAACAAAGATTACTATTTATTTATTTAAGGCCAATTAAATTCGAAATTTTACAAGGCAACAATGATGTACAAAATTCAGTATTCATTAATATTAATTGTAAATTTTGTGCATGAATTTTAAAGATAGAAGCAATCACGGAAACCAAAGAAATCACATATAGTAAGAACTCTGCAACATCAATTGATTTAGTTAAAAAGTGTTCATCATAGTCATACCAAAACAAATGACGCCAAACGTTTACACCCATAGAAAAAAGCATCTTCATATTAATGACGGTGGGTCACCAATAATATGACATCAATAGTATGTAAATAGTCATCAGTAAATTGAAAACTGACATTAATCTCAATGACAAAAGTCATCAGACAATATTGTCATATATTGAGTACCATCACTGCTACAACTGTGGTGACATCAATTCAGTGATACATTTTATTAATGACATTTAATCATCATATGCGACGTTAGTTACCTAAATATAATGACAGCGTAAAGAGTAAAGTGAAAAGAAGAACTACGACACACAATTAAAATATGATAATGTGGCACACAGACATTGTATTTATGGCAAGAAGTCATTAAAAGTATTATTAGAACTTTTTTTTAATACTCATTGATTTCTAGAAAATGGTAGAATAGAAAGTTACCTGTTTGAACATATTTTTGAAGTAAATTAAATATAATTAGAGCTTAAGTTTAGTTGGTGATAACGGGCCATCAGTACCATGATGACATTTTGTCATAAAACTTACTTAACTAAGTCATTTTTCTGATGTTAATGAGCCATCACATCAGTGAGATTTTTACATCATATTGAATCCAAATTATTGTTAGTATGCTATTCTATTTATAATATTTTGTCATCATATTGACCTTATTTAGTAATTTCTTCGATATTAGAGTGCCACTTGCATTGATCACATGCTTACATCAAACGAATTCCAATAAAGCATCACCATGATGTCAGTTTGACATGTCATTGATGAAATAATTGTCATAATTACTGCTAATGATAATTATGTAATGGTTGACATCACAGCGATGAAAAGTGTCATGGGGTCAAAAATGATGACATTTTGGCATTTAATTGATGTTAAAATACATCACAGTTGTTTCTATGAGTGTACATACTAAATATGTACATGCATACATATGTATGAAACTGGGTATAATTTTAATCATCTTATGGTTTTCTTAAGTAAATCTCTTTTTAAAAAGATAACACCATTTAAGCAATCTGCTTAACAAAAATCTGACAATACATGCATACAAACAAACATATGCATGTGTTTATGTTCATACCATTTATACAGACATACAAATGTTTGCATATAAAAAGAAATCGCATGTGCTATAAGCCAAAGAAATGCCAAAGCGAGAAGTTAAAATTACACACTCACAAAAAAGAAACAGAACTAAAAGAAATAACCAAAACAGAAATAATGACAACACCAGCAGTAGCCACTATAATAATAACAACAACAACAATAAGAAAATACGTAAGTATGCTTCTTGTACTGGCGGCTTACATTCTTAAACATTCCTCAAGTCAAATGTGAACTTCTATGCAACCATCCATCCATCCGTCCATCCATGCATTGAGTCAATCTATCAGTTTGCTAAAACTTGGATTTTTTTTCGTTGTTGTTGTTGTTGCTTTCTTTACAATAGCTTTCATGCCAAAGAAAAAAAAAAAAATAACAAAAAAACTGAGCACGAAGTAAACTCGTTTGTTTGCTGAGGAATTTTTATGAGAAACTACAATCTCTTTGACTAGAGCTGAAAACAAAAAACTCCATATTAAACTCAATTATAGCTAAAAGAAACTAAACTGTTTTATACAGAGTCTTGTTAAAGTTTTTGCAATTTGCTTAAAAATGGTACTCTTAATTATAGATCTCTTAGCCACCAACATCTTAGAGGTGAAAATCTTTTACTCACTCACTCTTTGATTACCTTTTCACATTTCAAGTGTTATAAAACTCTTTAGCAGCCAACCAGCATCGCTGAATTTTGTGGTATTTGTAATCTAATCAATAATGTATGGGTTTAGCCTCTGGGTATGATTACTGGTTTTTCTTTACTTCAATGAGGTGAAATTTTGTGGGTCTTTAATAAATTTTTAATTTAATGTCGTAAATATCGCTGCATTTTAAAAAAGAGCATGGAGTAAAATACTAGAGTTCTCTTCTACCAGCATTTTTTTCCATATTACAGAACAGGTTGTAATACCAAATTATGGCTAAAAACAATTAGAATTGGTTATGCTCCCAACATGGTCTGGGGACATGATGTTATAGAACTTTTTTTTTTGTCCTGCTATTTGTAAGTCTTTGAGAGATATTTAGCTTTTGGTTGAATGGTTAAATATTGTATAGAGAAAATATTGCAAATCCAACAATGCGAAGGTTGAATGAAATTTTTTGAATGCTTAAGGAAAAATGTTTGTGTCTGAAGTCTTTTGATTTTCCAGACTTCATCTTTCAAACGCATCTTCAGTACTTTCGTTACTTTACTGGCAAATGCAAATATTGATTTGTTTAAGAAATTAATACTGCGGAACTAAAAAAAAAAAACATATAATAAATATATTTAGCTTTATTTAGGGGAAGTATGCTTTTTGTGTGTGTTTCATTTAACGCATGAAACGAATTCGACTTACTGTTTTTATTTATTCGTAGTTGCTTGTATATTGAGTGCAGCTTAAAATGAATAATAAGTATTGCTTATACAATAAAAAATTGTAAGCTTTCTTATGTAACTTATAAATTTTAAACCAAAAAGGTGAAAAGACCTCAAGCTTGGATATCATTACATCTTAATTTAAGAAAAGGTCGAAAAATTAGGATTAAGGTAAAATTAAAGTATTCTTGAAATGAATCATTTATAAATGTAAACTTAAAATATGCCAAAACATAACATTTTCATAGGTTATGAAACCAATTGCTATAAATCGGATGAAAATGTTGCAATTTAATTTTTTTCTAAATAATTTACAAACTAGCTGCCAGATATTTTCTGCTTTCTAATGGGTGATTTTATAAGAACTATCGGAAAAAAAAAAAACATAAAATTCAGAAAAATGCATGAAATATTTATTTGGATCGATAGTTGGGTCGATATAATTTAATGTTTGAAGATTATTTCATGCAAATGTTGTCCGCGGCTGCGCCTCAAATGGTCCATCCGCTTAGTCCAATTTTGGCATACTCTTTCCAACATTTCGGCCGGTATCTCACGAATAATATTGGCAATGTTGGCTTCCAGTGCGTCAATCGAAGCGGGCTTATCGCTATAGACATTAGCCTTAACATAGCCCCACAAAAAATAGTCTAGAGGCGTTAAATCGCACGATCTGGGCGGCCAATTGACTGGTCCCAAGCGTGAAATAAACTGTTCACCGAACTCGCCTCTCAATTGGTCCATTGTTTCGCGTGCTGTGTGGCATGTGGCACCATCTTGTTGAAACCACACGTCATGCAAGTCAAGCTCTTCTATTTTGGGCAAAAAAAAAAGTTTGTTATCATCGCACGGTAGCGCTCACCATTCACAGTAACGTTGTGACTCGCATCATCTTTGAAGAAATACGGCCCAATGATGCCGCCAGCCCATAATCCGCACCAAACGGTTGTTTTTTGTGGATGCATTGGTAGCTCTTGCAATGCTTCTGGCTGCTCTTCACTCCAAATACGGCAGTTTTGCTTGTTCACGAATCCATTCAACCAGAAATGAGCCTCGTCGCTGAACACAATTCTTCGATAAAAAAGTGGATCTTCATCTAACTTTTCAAGAGCCCATTCACCAAAAATTTGGCGTTGTGGTAGGTCGTTTGGCTTCAATTCTTGCACCAGCTGTATCTTATAAGTCTTCACACCCAAATCCTTCCGCAAAATTTTCCACGTAGTGGAGTAACAGAGGCCCAATTGCTGCGAACGGCGCCGAATCGATAATTCACGGTCATCACCAACACTGGCCGATACGGCTTCAGTTCGCACTCTACGTAATTTTATGTCTTAATTTAATGTCCAACAATCTAAATTTGGTTTGTAAGACGATTCATGATTAAATTATAGACCAAACTGAAGATGTTTGACAGTGACACAATATACAAAACGTGCGTGAGCTGTCAAAACTAGTGTTGCCAAAAAGATAATAGCAAAAAAATCACTCGTTATTAACAAAAGAAAGTGATTATATCACTATATAAAGTTATTTACATAAGTTTTTGGGAAAATTCGATAAAACTAAACGAGTATTTGTAAATGGACATTGCAGCAAAATGTTTTTATTGACAATTTTTTTTAATCAACTATTTTTAGAACTAATTGCAGCCAAGTTAAAGACAAATTTAAGCTGACGTACTCGTATATATTGTGAAAAATTTTATTTCATTCTAAAAATTTGTTTAGCCATCATGACTATGCTGTTTTAGAAAAAATTAATGGTCACAAGTAAGAGTGTGGTATATTTGGCTGGGCCGAATCTAAAATACCCTTTACGATAGTCACGTAAATATATAGTATATATTACAAACTTGAACTAAATATACTCAGGTATACATGGATCAATATCGGAAACTTTAAATTTCTGTATTTCAGTAACCTATTTTTATTACCAAAACTACTTTTAATCAAAAAAAAAGTTGTTAAAGTTCGCTTACGCGAAATTTTCGTGAAAAAATCGGAAATGAAAAGTTAATGAACAAAAATGTACTCATGTCAATGAAGTCAAATACCTTGGTATATACCTCGACCGTAGGCTAACATTGAAGT
The DNA here is from genome assembly GCA_914767995.1 of Thecocarcelia acutangulata. Lineage (NCBI taxonomy): Eukaryota > Metazoa > Arthropoda > Insecta > Diptera > Tachinidae > Thecocarcelia > Thecocarcelia acutangulata. Next base: position 26,767,652 of record OU612094.1, on the reverse strand, counting down.
CACATGTTGAAGCAAAAGTCACTCAGTTGAAACTAAAAGCAGCGCAACTAAATTGGCTTATGGGCAGAAACTTTTCAATGTCGAGTTTCTGTTGGAGTTGGATTGCAAACTTTTGTTATGCAATGCAATTCTAAAGCCTATATGGTGCTACGGAATTTAATTATGGAACACCGACGATGACAAAATCAAATTCATCGAATGATTACTTGTTATGAGTTATTTGAACAATATCAACAAGAACAACAACATGCGGAAATAATTCAACCAATTAGGTCAACAGTACAATTGGTTGATATTGCGAAATATGAAATTTAGTAGTTGCGAAACAATTATGATGCAACAACCAACAAAATTATAACTGCTGACAACACGGCATGCTGGCAAAACAATTAGAACAGCAGCAGCAGCAAAATAATTGTATAAAATAATAAATGTATATAAGCTAGCAGCTAGTGAAGAAGATTGGATAATAATTAACAATCAGTGAACAATAAACAATATTAATTAAAATTAACTTTTCTCGTGTTTTTATTTCAATAAATAATAAATAAAGTATTTCCTGCGAATCCTAAGCGATCCTCCAGGAAATACCATAACAACTGCAGCTCGATGGTACGTAAAAAACTCACGAAGTCATAAAGATCTATGTGTTCCATTGGTACTCGTAAAAGTCGAATTTTCAAAGTACGCGACAAGGTATACCAACAAACTGGAACTTCGCCCAAATCCTCTTGTACGCAACATATTTAGGTTTGGGGGCCACAGTCGGCTGAGGAGAAGAGATACCCTTACCATCATCAGAATGTTAAATGGGTGATTTTACCGATAAAGTAAAATAAAAATTTTTTGTCTATCATTGGCTGGACTTAAAGAGTTTTTTAAGCTTAGTATTAAGATTTGAATACTTATTGTTAGTTCATGTTGAAGATCCTATAAATAAATGAATGGAAAAATCAATTTTTTTTTTTTTGAAGGGTATAAAAAGAAAACAAAACTTTGTTGGTGAAAAATTTTGTAATAGAAATGATGTTTGTTTTTAAATATTGTGAGAAATTGAAAAAAAAATAGGTAAATACATACGCGTCAAATATAAAACTGTTTTTGGTAAAAGTAAATTGTCCAGACAGACTTTTACACAATACTTGAATGTTGAGAAATTTGCTTTTTATGTTAGATAGTTAAAATTTTATATATATATTTCCTACCTATTTTTTATAAATTTCTTGTTAGAAGTATTTGATATTATTCTTTTTTATGAATAACATGAAATCATTTTTATTAATTTATTGAATTTTTTTTAAACTTTTCATAATTTTTAAATTAGGTTTTTTGGTTTCTTGTGCATTTGTACATCGGGTTTTAATGCAAGTTTTTCCTTAAGAAGGATTTTTTTACAATACAAATTTGCTGTGATCAATAGTTTTTGATTGAAGAAGACAAGTAAAATAAAAAACAAATCTTTAGCTGGGGGACAATTAGCTGTTTCGTAGTCGCTACACTACTCATCAGCATTCATACGGATTTGAATTCGGGTCAAATCGAATCGGGACGTATCATGATCTGCTGCCTTAACCACTCAACCACCGATCCATTTATTTATTCTCCCTATATTCATCTAATATTGAATCACATACGCATTTTATTAATTGCCTACATTTTTTGTACAGCATTTGCTGTCTCTGAGCAAGCGGTATTTCGCTTTAGTTATTAACATATATATTTTTGTATTTTAATAATTCTCCGTACCCAGCGATATAAATATTAATTTATTGAATTTTTATTGAACTTTATAGTTTTGAAAATAGATTTTTGGTTTGTAAATTTGTACATCGGGTTTTAGTTCAAGTTTTTCCATTCTTAAGTTTTTCTTTAAGAAGGATTTTTTTACAATACAAATTTGCTGTGATCGATAATTTTTGATTGAAGAAGACAAGAAAAATAATAATCAAATCTTTAGCTGGCGGAAAATCATGTTTATTTCTTCTTACATTCATTTCAAATTGCTCATTAAATGACGACCATATTTTATATTAAACGCATGTACAGCAACATTGCAGAGAAACACGTTGTTGATAAACAATGTTGCTCTATTTCTTTTTATCTCACAGCAAGCTTGTTTCTAAAGTCTTTTGTATTACTATACTCGTACACTCTCTCCTTACAAAACAATTATTTGACTCAGTCTCAGTGCAATTCATCTTCAAATTGCATGGCTGATAGATACAACAATAACAACCCATAACCCAACTGTAAATGTTAAAAAAAAATCCTTTGAATGGCTGCAGAACAAAGTAAACAATCGCCCATCAACACACCGAAACATATAAAAGAAGAGAATCGTTTGTTCTCTTAGATGGCTGCTTGGGTGAAAAATTGAACAAAATTTGAACAACAGTTTAGTGTTACCTGTTGTCGTGTTATGAAGACGTATCGGATTGAAAATAGTAAACGGAATAAAAACAGCTGAAAAAAACGTGTGCTTTGCAAATAACAACAAAGAGAAAAGAGGCAAAAAATATAAGATAAAAGTGATAAAATGGCAATCATATTAAAAGAGTATGCAAAAAATATTGGTTTAAAAGGAAAAAAATCAAAATAAATTTACTAAATATATGTGTATAAAAGAAGGAAGAAAAAATAAATCTTAAATAAAATTTAAAAGTAAATTGTTAAAAAGCAAAACTTGGCTGCAGCTCAACTTTGTAAAATAAACTAAGGATTACATTTTAAAGGATTTAAAAACAACTTTAAAGGTGTATCAAAGGATTTATGAGCAAAATTAAAGGTGTCAAAGAAAAAGTAAGATGGAATGCGATAAAAGTTTTCATACTCTTTTTTGTTGTTGTATATTTTTTGTGGGGGAAAGAATATCTTGTGCTCATTTGTTGAACATGATTTTGCCAGTTTATTATTAAGTTAAAATGCATTTTATTTTGCATTAAGTTTATTTTAAACTGTAATTATTTTAATAAGGCTATTTTTTCTTTGCCATTAATGCTTTTCATCTAAAGCTTATGTTCGCTGTTCTTGAAATGTGTAATTGTGGTTTCAACATTAGATACTTTTGACAATGCTACAATTTCATTGTGATTATTATTAAAATCTTTTGCTGTATAGATTTCTTCTGCTTTTGTTTAAAAGTGTGTTAAGAATATAGTTGTTGTGCTGCGGGTTGTTTTACTTTTTGTTGTTGTTGTAGTTTTTGCTTTTTTAAACTTGTTAAAGTTTTTTCTTTCTTTAATTTTTATCTTGTTTGTGTAGTTTGTATGGTTTCTTCTATTCACTTTATTCACCATTAAATATATATTGAGGCAGCATTTATTATTTGTTTTCTTTTTTTTTGTTTTTGCTTTTATTTATTTCATACTCTGTTGTATGCATGTGTATTTATTCCACTGATCTGTACCAATACAAACAGGTTTGAACGTTTAATTTTTTGTTTCTCCAACTTCTTTAAGTTAAGTTGTTGCTTTTTTGTTTTTGCTGTTGTTGTTATTTTTCTGTAAGTGTTTAAGTATGTATCAGTGTTATGTTTTCCAATTTTTGCTTAAAATATTTATGCATTTTTCCAGCAATTTTTTTTTTGGTTCGTTTTTTCTTTTATTTTTTCAATTTTTATTAAACACATTTGAGGAATTTATTTCGCTTTGCTTTGGTTTTGTTCAATATGATGTTATTCCAAAGTTGATTTTTAGTTTACAAATGCCAAAATCTTATGAAAACTCAGGCAAGTAGTTCATGCTTTGAATAGTCTAAAAAAATATGCATCGATTTAATTTTTTTCAAAGTATGCTTTCAACATTTTCTTGTTTACTGACCGTTTTTCTAGTTTTTCCTTTTTTTTTTTTTTTTTTTTGTCTTTTTTGTCAATGACTTTATCTTTACAAATAAAGTTGTTGGCTTGATAAAACAAACTACTTAAGATTATTTAAAGTGTAACGGGAAAGCACACACTTAAAATATTTTTTAATTGAAAAAAAAATAATAAAAAGTGTTAATTAATAATCAACGTAAATGGCCAAAGAAATAGCTTGTGTTGCATTTTTTATTTTTATTTTTATTATGAGATCTAGTTACATTAAAAAAAATTGTTGGTTTTGGTGATGCTAAATATAAAATTGTACGTTTTGTGTAAGTTTTGTGTACGAGAATATTGCAATAACTTTTAAAGAATTGAAAGTATGTTAATTTGTTTTTCAATTAGAACACTTTTTGAAATTCCAAAAAATTTACTGATAATAAAATTAAATATTGACTCTTGTATAATGAAATTAAATTACACTAAAGCTCGTTATAATAAGAGAAAATTTATGATATATGACAAAATTCCAGAAACGGAGTATAATAGCAAATTTTTCAAGTGCTGTTAGAACTCGCCTTCGTTAATGTTCTTGTGAATACACTGCTTCTAATAGTAAACAGTTTGATGTCAGCTTTCAGTATCTTAAGAGAGCACATGAGCACAGATTGACATGCAGATTGTTACATGTATTTGCTCAAATATCTGAAATGCATATGATCTATAAATAAACAACTATTTTTAAATAATACAAATCAAAGAAGTTAGGTTAGATAGGAAGGCCGCTGGATTCTCGAAAAAATACCTGGATTCTCCAGCTCACTAGGGTCCTGAAGAACATTGCTTTTGTGTTTGCCAGAAAACGTGGGATAGAAGAATTGAAGAATAAAAGTTAGAGGGATATAGTGGGAGTGAGGGAGAAGGAAAGGAAAGGTGGAAAACTGCTTAATGTGGTATAACTTGCTGATGTACTGGCCAACCGCTGCTCCTTATGAAAGAAGCTTGACCGAGTCCAGACTTGATAGGATATTGACGCTCCTCTTGCCAAGATATATTAGGCGATGGTGCTCCAAAGCCAGGCATATTCTCAGGAGATGAAGGATTGTCCCCTCCTCTTCTTCGTATTTGCAACTTCTGCAGAAGTCATTACAGTGTAAGCCTAGCCTCCTGGAATGGTTCTCAAACGGGCAATGTCCTGTGATGACTGCTACAGTGACTCTCAAGTGAGGTCTGGTTAGTTGCTGGGGCACTTTTTAGCGTGTGCAGTTTTATTCTTTTCCAACACGCTGGTAATGGTTGTCCACAAAAGGATCTATCTAGGGTTGTTCACTTTTCGGCTAGGTAATCAGCGATGTTGTCCACGTACACTTTTTAGGGTTTGGTCTCGCTATCTTATTTAAAGATAGCATTCCTGGACTAGACTAGAATTAGTATATATTCCAATCAGGGAGTTGATGGTGGCTTTGCTGTCCGTTACTATCATGATATCCCTGCCGAATATCTTGTGAAACGTCAGCCATCTGGCCGCTTTATTTATAAGCCGATAGCCTCAAATACACTGCATCCGTCTGATAGTCTGAAGGATACTGTAGTGTTAAATTATTCTATGTAAACGCCACCCCAACCCTTTCTCCCCTTCTGGATCCATGCGTATAAACATAGAAGTATCCAGATTCTAGGGGAAATTCGTCAATTGGTTGCCGAAGCTTCTTGAGAGTAATGGTTTTGGGATGCAATAGTCAATTAGATCGGGGACTAAGTCCCTTCCAATCTCAATTATATTGGCGTCTCCCCACGCTCTTTGGGTCCATGCTCCTGTCGCGTTCAATTTAATCGCGGTTTTCACATGGCAACCAGATTATAAGTGCAGGAAGTGCTTTAGTTAGTGTTGTCCTCATGGCCCTTATGGTCAATATTGCCATGGTTCGACTGACTTTTTCCATTTGCAGCCATTTGTATACTGATACTGCATAGAAAGTTACTGGTTTTATAAACATTTCATAAATCCACACAGCTCTTTTTGGTTGTATGCCCCATTTTGAATCTATTGCTTTTTTTACATAGAGAGATGACTATTGTAGCCTTGGTTACTCTAGCCTGTATATTCTCTTACCATGATAGTTTGCTGTCTAGAACGATGCCTAAGTATTTTGCCTTATCCGATAGGATACCACACTTATCCGTCCACTTTTGGAGGTGTGAGGTATGGGATTTTTTACATTTTACTAAAAGGTACGATTTCCGTTTTCGCTGGATTTGTTCTTAGTACGCATTGTATACTTCATTGACTTACCATCTCTAGAGCGTATTCTAACTGCTCAGTTATGGGGTCTAAATGGGTTCCAGAGACTGTAATCGCTACGTCATCGGCACGCGCCGATATTCACTACAGCATTCCACAAAATGTGCATAATATCTCTTCCTGGGGAGTGGCCGTGCATACTTTTCTCGTAATTATTGAGTTCTTCATTGTGAATGTTATAGTTTTGCGCTTTAGTATGCTCATAATGAGCATAATTGTAGGTCGATCAACCTTCAGGCAGTCAAGTGCATCTATGACTGCCTGCATCTCGACATTATTGAAAGCACCTTCACTATCCATGAAGGCTACTAAGGTATAGTTTTTGTGTTGCTTGGTTTGTTCAAAAAAAAGTTATATCCAGACATCTTTTGTGCTTCCTAGCTGCCTATATGCGGAAATTTCATTGGGTCCAACTCAATCATTAAGAGATTAGAAAGCCTTTGCTGTACAATACAAAGCTATTTGATTTTACGTGGGTATAAATATTAGTAGCTACACGTAGAAAAAATATATGATTGATATGATAATATACTAAGGGCATCTTACTATTGTTGAATTATATGGGTGGTGCTGAAAATATTACATTGTTATATTTTAATGCCAGGGATTTGTGTCACCATAGGTTTGTAAGCAAAATGTTCAACGTTGATATAATTGAAATCAAACACAGTATTATTAAAATTTACCATTTTAATACCACACCTAACCATGTTATTATGCAAACCAACCATATTATATTCATACTAATGTCCCAAACAGTATTATTGTCATATAACATTTAGGTCATAACCCGCCATATTAATTAACAAAGGTTGTTTCAGGAAAAACAGTACTATTTTATTTATTTACAACTACGAGTGCCTTATTCATATAATATGAATACATAAAATAATTTAAATTAATCTGCAAAAAATAGTTGGATTCCATAGTTGCAAATAACTTTTTAATATGTTTCAGTGTCTATTAGCTAAAATAAAAGAATTTATTAAGTATGTCGTCAATAACTGTATAAATAAATAATACGGGTGGCCAACAGTACTCTTGATGTTTTTTTTAAACATATATATATATATATATATATATATATATATATATATATATATATATATATATATATATATATATATATATATATATATATATATATATATATATATATATATATATATATATATATATATATATATATATATATATATATATATATATATATATATATATATATATATATATATATATATATATATATATAGATATATATATATATTTTTTTTTTCTTTTTTTTATTCGTATTTGTGCAAGGTTACCCTAATCTATTACAGGAACACCCTACTAAATTTCGCCAGTTTTCACAATACATAAAAAGTTTTATGCTTCATTAAGATTATTTTATTTTTTTTTTTAATTAACACAAAATAATAAATATGTGTATTATTAGCCAAGTCTTGTTATCTAATTAGTTGTCTTTTTAATGTAATATATTAAGAAGAGAAACGTGCAGACATTCAATGATAGACATATGTACATGTCAATAATAGGGTGTTTTATTGTTTTAGGGGTATTGAAGCTAAAATATTACTAGTACTGCTTGATATGCGTTTCAGCTTCTTAGCTTTTGTCTAGTTTGGTTCAGGTTATACTTGATACGTATAAATGTTTGTTTTTACCAACTATAATTCTTAGTTTACACGGAAAATTTTTTTAATGTTTGTAAACCATTCGTGGATTAAAACAAACACTTTACAAAAATTACCTTTGAAAATCGCTTTTTAAAGAACAACAAAATGTGATAAAAAAGAATACTATTTTTTGGTATACATAAACGAGTATATGTATGTAGCTTTAAGCCGAAAGCAGCATTTTGGAAACTTTACGAAAGGCAAAAATAGCTACTGCAAGATTATATTGAAACAAATTCTTCTATTGTGTAAGCAAAAATATTTGTTAAAAAAAAACTATATTTTCAAGCAAAAATTTTATTGATTTTCAAAATTATAAATATAAAAAATCAAATCTATTGCATTTTATACCTTTTATCACCTTTTATCACCTGCCTTGAAATAGGAATTATACACGAGTACTGCTAAAAAAAAGCACCCTTTATAAACAAATTTAATACAACACATGCCAACAACTACACATACATACATACTCGTACATTATCGAATATTAATTCTTAGTTATTTATGAAGTGTGTGGTGATTCGTCACTTTATAAAACACCTCAGACCACAAAGGTGTTATACAAAAAAGAAAGAAAAAAATATTAAAATATATATTTTTAATTAAAAATTGATTTTTCTGTGTCTGAATTTTTAGCTATTAGTGCGATTTCCAAGCGGCGTTTAAGCTTTGATGTTGAGGTATCAAGCGAGTTGACGATATAATTGAGGACAACTTAAAAAAGAAGTAATATTTTTTAAATTAGTAGTAGCTGTGCATTTTCAACTTTTTTTCTTAATTTTTATATTTATATTTTTTGCCCTAGAACTTTAGTACATATCGCTTCGTTATTGCAACATAGTCTTATCTCAAAAAACGAGCTTTTCGAGTTAACACTGCAGAATTGTTAACAGTAATACCTTTTATATTGTGCCAAAAATTTATTCAAACTACTTTTAAACTGTTTTCTTTAGGAGATATTTTCAAAAAAAAAAAAAAAAATTTTAAGACTAAAAATTTGAAATGCGTTTTTCTCGAAACGAGCTTTTTTTAGTTATGACTATGTTGCAATAAAAGAGCGATATATTGTTTTTAGCAACATTTGTGATAAAATTATATTTACTGAAATAAAAGCTTGTTATTAAACTTACGAAATACAATGAAGTCATGAAATTGTGAACACTTGAAAGTGTCGAAGCGTGAATAAAACATGAACGGTGGCTGAAAGCTCTATAACGTGAATATTATTTTATTTATTGTTCTTTAATCTATGTTTAAATTGGAAAATCCCCGAGTTGCCGTTAATTTGCTTTTTTACTTATGTTTAAAAGTCCTATTTTCATTTAAGTATGCGTTAACTGTTAGTTGTTCTCTGCGATGGCTACATAGATGTTGTGAGCGATTTACAAAATTTAATTCGTGATAGTGTTAATTTCTTCGGAAGAAAGTATGGAGTTGCAAAAGCAACAATTTCATTCATTAAAGATTTGAAGAAATTTGTATACAAGTAGGAAGTATTGGAATTCAGGATGAATATCGATAATATTCCAGCCAGAAATTATGTAATTACATACAAGGAAGCTGGAGAAGGTTTAATAACCGGAAACTGAAATCTGAGAAATGATCTGAAAACGCCAAATAGGTGTGATGACAAACGTATAAAGCAAGAAGTGTGGTTTTGCGATTCGAAATCGCCAAATAGGTTTTCTGGTAAACGCATATTGCTTAAAATTGGCGACTTCAATTCGCATGTGTATATTCAAGTGAACTGATTGAGTTTGCTAAAACTGAACTTGCAAAAGAAAATAAAGGTTTTCACACTTAAAATTTAATATGTTTTGTTTTTATTTCAATAAAAAGTTGAACGAATTTTACACATTTTCAATTAAAACTACCAAGTTAAAAAATTTTTCCATTTGTTGTAAACATTTTTTCGTTTTCTATATGAATGTACCGCATACATACGTATGTATGCAAAATACATGTTCCTGCCAGTTCTTGTTGCGTTTGACACGAGTCTTGATCAAGTAATGCCTACAATTATGCATCTTCGAAAACTTACTCTCTTCCACCGCCATGCTGTTCTTAAACGTAAAAATCACAGTTCTTGAAAAAGTTGTATTCTTTCCCCTTCCATTACAGCAAATAAATGAAAACATATACGAGAGTTAAATACACCCGTTACAGAACTATAAATGAATGATTCATTTGTGCTTTTAAATCAGCATGCATTGAGAAAATTTGAATGCATTCACTTTTGCCAAATTATGAAGAATTAGGACATGAATGCACCCAAAAATGTATTTTAGGTAATCAAAAAAAAAAAAAAAATATAATAAAATATAAATAAAGTAAAATAAAACGTTTCTGGCTTTACAAAAAGTTAAAGAAAATGCAAAATTTGTTCCTGCGAAAAAATACTGGTTAAAAATACATATAAGTATATATTTTCTGAGCAAGATAAAATTATGAAATTATATATAAGAGTTAAAATAGAGGCGAAAATAAGTACTAAAATTCAGTGAGGAAAATCAGAGCAAAATTTTTAGCTCAATTTTTTTGTACAGCAAAAAATTATAGTAAAAATAAAAGCAATAAAATGTTTGTCTGAAAAAATATTTGAAGATAAATAAACTTGTATATAACATTTTTTTGTTGTTGTTTAAGAAAATAGTTGTTTCCGATCAAAAATTATTTTCATGCGGAGGAGTCCTCCGCATTCAAACAATTTATTAATTGATGTAGTGAATCTTGTTATCAAAGATGAAAAATATTTTGTGTGAAGTGCGCACATATATTGCCGTTTCTAACACATATATTCAATTCTGTTATCACAACTAGCACTTATCCAAAAGTATGGAAACCTGCAAAAGTCAGATCTATCCTGAAATCATTCTCAGATTATCGTCCAATTACTATACTGCCTTTTTTATCGAGCGCTTTTGAAAAACTTCTACATAAACAAATAACAGCATATCTAGAGGATAGTAAACTACTAATATGCAAACAAACTGGTTTTCACGCCAGACACAGCTATGTGACAGCTCTCGTTGACGTAACAGAAGGCATTAGAAATGAGCTGGATGATGGTTTCATAGTTTGGTTGGTCTTACTAGACCGTTCGAAAGCCTATGATACCGTCGACCACATTATTTTGATGCAAAAATTGGAAAAAATTATGAACTTCTTGTGAACCTTATCTCAGTGGCCGCGAACAGTACGTAGAAATCAACTCTTCAGTTAAGTCAACTTCCCTTCCTGTCATTAGAGGTGTCCCACAGGGTTCAGGGCTTGAGGCCTTTACTTTTCTCAATATATATATATCAACGATTTGCCGAATCAGCTGATAAATTGCAATATTCGATTGTACGCCGATGATGTCCAAATTTATATAAGTAGCAGAATGGAAAACTATGAGAATAAATTAAATGTAGACCTAAATAGAATTTTTTGATGCGGGGACATTAATGGTCTGAGCCTTAACCCGAAAAAATCAAACTGTATGTTGATCCATAAACGTTTCACAAACCAAACGTTAGTATAGTAGTAAAATTGAAATGGTGAATAAAGCTAAGAATTTAAAGGTTACATTTAATAGCACATTAACCTAGTCGGACCATGTCTCAGCACTTGTGGTCCTGTGGCCTCCACAATATTGCACACCTTTTAGAATCAGACTACTTCTCGCAAAAACTTACCCGATTCCAATTTTAACCTATGGCTGCGAAGTTTTCTCAAGCTGTGATGCAAAAAGCAAGTCAAGTCTTACTGTTACATATAATAACATAAGTACTGGTCCAAGATAAATAAAAAAAAAATAACATAACAAGATATGTGTTTGGGCTTAAGTCCTACGGGAATCTTTATAGTAATTATAAACCACTACGCAAGGCAAATTTTTTGTGTTCAGTTTGAGGACTTAATGAGAGTAAGAGCTCTGATATTTTTACACAAAATAGTGACTTTCTGTCAACCTGATGAACTGTATAATCGGCTTAGTTTCAGTCGGTTCGCTAGAAGCAAAGCAATAAACCCTCAAGAAGTAAAACGTTAGTGTCAAATTGGCAGTTTTTCATATCCACGATACGTCTTTGGAATACTATTCCATGGGATATTAAGGGAATTAGCAACGATTTACTTTTTAAAAGAAACATTTTTCAATATTATTCTTAGCTACAAGTTAATGGCAGTGTTATTGCAATAATTTACTCGTAAAATCTATATTTTGTACGACTTACTATTGATTCATTTATAAATTTTTATTTATTTCTTAAATTTATATCTTTGATTTTTGTTAAATATTTTTCTTTTTCACAATTTTTGAATGTAAACTTTAAAATAACTATTAGTATACTTCTGCTACTCTAAGACTTAAGTTTTGTTGTAGAAGATTTCAAAATAAATAAACGCAATATAATATTTTTGTTTTGTTTTTTATTTTTATTTATTTGTACAATTAAGTTTTTTATTCGCTATTTAAGCTTCTAATATTTATACCAGTAATAAATTATATAGCTATCTATATGTCGATATTTCATAGGAACTACCCTAATCATCAGTAGACTTTGGAAATTTTTGAAAGATATTCTCAAACATTCAACTTTATATCCCAACAATCCAAATAAATTGCTGAGAATTTAAAAAGAAAAATGCTCTAATAATAAGTTTTAAGCAGGATCACACACGTATTAAAAAAAAGTGTTTCTTTTTAAATTATAAATGAAATTCCGAAATATTAACACATTTTTAACACTGGCACATATTCATTTATGTATAACAGAATTACCTTTAAAAAAAAAAAACTAACAAAAAGTTATTTGAACTTTCTTAAATATTAATTTTTGTGTTTGTTTTTTTTTCTATAGCTAAAATATTGCAAAAACGATATTTTCCACTTTGATAATAGTGCTGGTTTTGGTTGCAGTTTATAAGTTGAAAGAAACATTTTACTGGTGGCATTTTTTCCAACAAATACTCGTACATGTGTATGTGTAAATAAAAATACACACATACATGTGTACATTTGATCACACACAGTATACTTTATTAGTAAAATTGATTTTGTAGTGGTAGAGCAATGTAGTTTGACTTTTTTTAGTACTGGCAATGGACAATCATATTTTAGACAACAACTGCAACAACATTGGCAATATATGCTATAACAACAACAGCTACAACAACAAAAACAACGGCTTAAAAAATGTATTGTAAGTAGTAGGCCAATAACATGTAATAACAGCAGTGACAACTTTTAGCACACAAAAACATGAACAAGAAAACCACCAACAATAGCAACAACAACAATAATAACAACAACAAAATTATCAGCAATAACAACAACAACATTGAGAATTGGTGGTTGCTGCCTTTGCTGGACTGTTTCTTTTTCTTTTTTTCGGTTTCAGTTTGGTTTCTTTTTTTTGTTTTTGTTTTTGAGAAATTTGCCATAAAGAAAACAAAGAGAGCAAAGAAAGAGAAAATTATTGGCATTTCGGTTTTGTCAGGAAACAGTGTTACCTTATAAGAAAAAGTATGTTTGTAGTTCTTGTTGCAGAAATTATAAGTAAATTTTTTGTAAATAACAAAGAATTTTTAACATCAGATTGATAAATACTGAAATAAAAGGGTACACATCAAATAAAATTTAACTTAATTTTCCAAATTAATTTAAAATTTTTTCAATACTTGCAAATAATTCGTTCAGCTCAAGGTCCTTTTTGTTTTTTAAAAATATGTTTTATATAGTTTTCAATATTTCGTCTTCCTTTGGAAGACTTCTTCAGGAAAAATTTGTGTTTTTTGTGTGTAAATTCAATACAAAATTTGAATTGAATGACAAAATTTTACAATCAACAACAACAACATACATAAGTTCAAAAAATATTTGAAATGAAAACAAATTTTTAACATACATATATACAAACAACATAATGAATTGAAAATAAATTTTAACATTCATAAATACAATTAACGGCCATTTACACCAAGTCTGATTATATTTTAATTGAGACTTTAACCGCTGGTTAGAGAAAAATGTATTTAACAATGTATAGGGTGTTTTTTTAAGCCCGATAGAACTTGAAATTGTAAAAAATAACACAAAAAATTAAATTGTAATCAAAATTTTTTTTTATTCGAAAGATCAATACGTGACATTAACATTTGAAAATGATTTCGGGCATATGGGCACCGCGGCTGTTCTTGACGAAGCGCATTCTGGACGTCCAATTTTGGGCCACTTTTTCGAGCACTGCTGGCCGTATGTCACGAACAACACGAACAATGCTGGCCTCCAAGGCGTCAATTGTTGCTGGTTTATCAGCATAAACCAGTGACTTCACGTAGCCCCACAGGAAATAATCGAGAGGTGTCAAATCGCACGACCTTGGAGGCCAATTGACAGGTCCATTTCTTGAAATCAACTTATCGCCAAATTTTGATTTCAGTAAGTCGATGGTTGAGTTCGCCGTATGGCACGTAGCGCCATCCTGTTGAAACCACATCTCCTCCGGATCAATGTCATCCATATTTTCAAACAAAAAATCATTGATCATGGTGCGGTAACGATCTCCATTGACCGTAACGCGAGCTCCGGCCTCATTTTTGAAGAAATAAGGTCCGATGATGCCACCAGCATGAAAACCGCACCAAACAGTGCATTTTTCTGGATGTAATGGAGTCTGTAGGGTCTCTTGTGGATTGGTCTCACTCCATATGCGGCAATTTTGCTTATTAACAAACCCGTTAAGCCAAAAATGCGCCTCATCGCTGAACACAATTTTGCGATAAAACGACTTTGCGAATCGACGACTGATTTTCAAAGTAAATTTGGATAATTTCGTAGCGTTGTTCAAGCGTGAGTCTATTCATGATGATTTGTCAGAGTATACTGAAACAAATAAAAAAAATGTTTCATCAAAATTTAATTTTTTGTGTTACTTTTTACAATTTAAAGTTCTATCTAGCTTAAAAAAACACCCTTTATAATTAAGTCTAAACCGGCACTATTTAACAGAAAAGTTGTTGTTAACTTTAACTGATCAAAATTCGCCGATTAAGAAGTTAATCAGAACTCAAATAAAGAAAAAACAAACAAATAATAATAAAATGGACGTAAATAGAAATCAACATTTATATTTTTGCAATATTTTTAATTATAAACATGATTGTGGTAAAAAAATAAATATTCGCAAGCGCCAAAATGATTTTTCTTTATGTGATGAAGAATTAAGGCAAACATATAGATAGATATAGACCAAGCTCGTACATGCTGATATGAAGACTGCAACAACTAGGTGAGATACATCATATAAACTTCCACATATGTTCATATCATGTTTATAATTATTGATTTTTAGAATTCACTTCTTATCTCCTAGGCAAATGGTATTATTGGTCTTGAGATTTTACGCCACAGACAGCTTCCTGATGACTGTAGGTGTTGTAAAAAAGGTTTCAAAATCAATTGCAAAGCTGTCAAGAAAATTTATAAAAATACCAAGTTCGCAAGAGGACTTGCTGATATTCCGAGCAATGAACTTATCCATTCATCATTATTTTTATACAATATTTTTGAAATTTGACGGCCGCAGAAATAAAAAAAAAACTTCTTTCTAAAAATTGTGTTCGTCATTACACTAGTTTTCGTAAACAAATACATGTAACATTGCCATACTTTTTAAAACTTTTTCTGTAAAGTAACCGAAAGATGATGTAATCCAAATTGCTAACTATTGGTTAAATAGTGTCTGTTAAGCAAACCGGCAATTAGTTAATAATTTTTTAATGGCAACTTAATTTTAGACTGTGAAAATGGACCTTAATATATATAATAATAAGGGAGAGATACACAACTGAACAAAGAACAGTGATCAAATATTTTAACGCAAAGAGCATATCATCGACATTTCAAGGTCAGAATTTCGCTCTCTGAAGCAATGATTTGTTGCTTAGTCGATCGTCATCACCAACATGGCACCGAACCAGAAGACCACGTTTCAGTCGCACTGCGGAAAATATTGAACGAGTACAATAAAGTATTAACGAAACACCAGAAACATCCGCCAGAATACGTTCTGCTCAGCTAGAAAATATCTCGTACGTCACTACGGCGCATTTTAAAAAAAATATTTACAATAATATACTTATATAAAGTGCAATTGGTGCTAGAATTAAAGCCCGCACATCATCGGCAACGTCTAAATTTTGCAGTTAAATTTCAAAACATGGCCAGAAATGAAATCAATTTTGTTGGAAATTTTATTATGAGTGAAGAATCTTATTTTCATTTGAAGAGGTTTCGGGGTTCCGAAAATCCAAAAGCCATTCTTCAATACCAATTGCACCCCATTAAGCGCTGAAAACATCATTGGACTTTGCTTCTTCGAGAATGAAGATTAAAGTATTGTAACCGTAAATGGAGAGCGTTACCGGTTTGTGATAGAAAATTGTTTGTATCCTGATCTTGAAATCAGAACTGGTATGTGGTTTCAGCTGGACCAATTTACTACCTATACTGTCGAGAAATAATGGCACTTTTATGCCAAACTTTTGAAAAGCGAATAATTTCCAGAAATTCGAATTATTATAAAATTATAAAAATTAATTTTTTTTATATATTGGATGGCCCCTATATATGTAGTGCCATGTACCAGAACTAGGAAAATAGGTTGTATGGAGGGGGAAAGAGGGAGTAGTGTTTGTGGACATTTGACTTGAACCTTCCAACGTTATAACAGACAAGAAACACGTCTGCAGGCAACTTATTCCACAGGCGAAGCGTTCGGCTGAAAAACGAATTCTCTCTGTAATGCGTAGTGCGATTCCCCGGCAATCGACCACATGAATGAGCTCTCAACGATGAACGCGTGCTACATAAAAATGTGCGGGTTTCGGGAAAAAGATCCCAAACCTCGTCAGAGTAAAATCCATTGTAACGTAACGACAAAACAGAGTAACGCACCCCACACTGCGTCGGTGCTCCAGTGAGTCAATATAGTTGGATACCCTACTGTCACCGATGAGCTTCTTCGCCCTCTCCTGCACACGTTCGAGTAACCCCGAAATAGATTTTGAGGCACCGGCCCAAACATGATAGTTGTATTCTATTTTCGGTCGCATGTGGGTGGTATAAATAGTAAGGAAGTCGGATGGAGTGAAGTACATCTTACACTGTTTCAAAAAACCAAATCACATTAATGCTTCTTTAGCGACATGAAAAATGTGTCAGTCGCTTTGGCGAGCGGGATAGCCAGATTTGACAGCATCCAACTGTTTTCTTTGGGGTTGTTTGAAGGAACGAGAACAAGCTAAAGACAATCCTTGAAAGCAAGGCAAACATTGTTGCAGAAATTCGAACGCTACAGCCACAAATTTTGAAAGTTATGAACAATTTTCCAAAACGAGCCCATCAATGCGAAGCTGAAAACGGTGTTCATTTAAGAGATATTATTTCTCATTCTTAGTGTAAAAAAATAAAATATAAAAAATTAATAAACGAAAAAGTTATTAAATTGTAAAACCGCCTGGTAACTTCTGGCCCACCCTGTACACAAAGTCGTTCTTGAAATTAACTTCAAATATTTTTGTTTCAAAAAAATTAGTTTTTTTTTCAATACTTTTGGTAATTCCTTAAAGTTACTGAGTTGATTTAACCTTAAACATTAAGCAAATAGGAAAAAGCAAATGTTGCAAAAGACACACCAAAATTGTGCAGCAACTAAAATTTTTGTTGCACTCAACACTCAAACATGGCCAAAAGACACGCAATTTGTTGTTGCCGCTTGCTTTTAACACCACAAATTCAAAATACAGAGAAACACATAGAAATACCAGAGAATAATGAAGAAAAAAGATTAAATAAAAAGAAAAGCTATTACAAAATGCCTTTATACTACAAAAAAAAAGAAAAAAAATGAAAGAAAAATACTAAGCAACATGTTGGAATGTTGTTGCAACAACTAAAGGAATGATTAAAAGGAATCAAGGTGTTTTTATTTTTTCTAACAAGAATCAACTAAATAATTCTTCTTCATATTTTTATTTTCTTACTCTATAAAAAAAAATTTCTTATTAAACTTATTTTGCAAAATTGTTATTAATTAAAAAAAAATCCTTAGCATTCCAGCTTCAAACTAAATTCATAAGAAGCATAAATAAATAATATGATTTGTTATCATTTTCCTTTTAAGCTTTTAAAAACACAGCAGGCTTTAAGTCCTTTTTCTTTGTTCACTTCTTTTTTCAAAATTAAACACAATGACAATCATATTTTTTGCGAACAAGAAATAAAAGTCAGCTAAATAATTGTAATATTTTACATACGGTTTTTAGGTGCGTGAATGTCACAAGCAGGGAAAGAATAATTATGACAATGATTTAAAGGGCACATGATTTTAAAGGCACACATAATTTTAAAAGAGAGAATACAATAAGTACGTACAAAAAATTCAGGTACTTTTTACACTCCCCGTCCATGTATCCTTTATATGTTTATTTTTAATTTAGTTTCACTGTAAGTCATTGCCTTACAGTGCAGGAGGTGTTGGACTAATTTTAGTTAGTCTGAACACTGTCAAAGGTTCATGCACTGATCAGTTTTAACATCCACAAACATTTCTTTGCTTCTCATAATAATCTATTTTCGTGGTTCCAGTACAATGCACTCCAAGACTTAAAAAAAAAAAATCTAATTTACAGCCTGTTTGCCAATATCGAATGAAAATATATGCGAAAGAAAGCTAGTCACTCACATGCAAATCAGTTTGGGTTTGTCAGTGTCACTATTATTCGTTCGCATGCACTTATGTATTTTAATTGAGTTCTGACACATCGTTCGCATAGAATAAAGTTAGAAAAACCCAAATCAATTTTCTTTCGCCTAGAATGCGAATGAACTTATTATCTTTTCGACTTCGGCGAACTGGCTGTTAATGTCAACATTTTAAATGCCCAACAAACACGAAATCGGACATTCGATATGAAATTACTTTCTCATTTGATATCAAACATAATTTTCAAACCTTTTTCAATCATTTGATTTTAACATTGAATTTACATTACGCCGTGTCTTCACGTGCCATCAACTTGACATGAACATAACGTCGGCAGAGCGAATGTGAAAATAAGTTCATGTTCTTGATGTGGCGTATACACGTAGAAAAAAATATATGGTTGAGATAACAATATTCTAAGGGCAACATACTATTGTTGAAGCCTATGGTTGAAGACAACCAAATAACATGGTTTTTGTCTGAACAGTTCTTTGCTAAACTAAGTACATCCAAGAACCATATCATATCATGCAACCATACATTTGGTAAAAGTTTTAATAATATTAGCATGGCAACCATATTATATTATATTACCATTCTCATCTCTATTATTGTGAATGAAAGTATAAACTACCATCCGGTTATACCACTTTGGTGGTTGATGGCCACAGAATTAAATACAAACATACAAATTTTGCTACAAAACATAATTTATTTTAAAAATTCTCGATTTTAATTAATATCCAAAAAAGCAATAAGATTTGGGCAACTTCCTGGTATCTTGGATAAATTATTTGGCTGCAGATCTATAAATAAGCATATAAATAATTTATATACATACATTTCTAAAGACAAAAATGCTGATACAAACCTCTTTGTCTTCATTGGTGTATTACGTTTATTTATGGCGATGTTTTTACACAAATCTCCTTGACCGGATTATATATTTATTTTACCAAAAATGTATATTACAAAAACTTCTTCCTTTTTTATATTTATTAATAATTAGGCACACAATAAGAATTCGCTGTTTGGCAATGCAAAATAAAATAAAACTGAAACAAAATTACATGTCAATGTCTTGACTAAAAATAACAATAGTAAGTTTAGTCTGTAAACAGACATGTGTTGCCACGTGTACGTTTTATATACATACAACAATAGCTATTATCGTATTCAAACTATATATTTTAAATACTATTATTCCATCCAACCATATTTGAAATCAATAGAACGGTAATAATAGATACTGTAAAATTTTTTCAATAATATATTTGTAAAGATTTAAAATATGTAAAAAATGATAATACGCATTTTGCGGCAACAATACAAAATGTTATAGAGTACATACTAATGTTGGCATAACAATACGATGAAATGCATTTTCTCTGCGTGTACGTATGTTCGGATTTACCTTATCAAAGTCTTCAGTTCGGCGCCATTTTGTGTATTTTTGTGCGTGTTCATGGCGAACATTGATGCTCAGCCATATGCTTGAGCATCAATGTCAGAGCATGAACGAAACATGAACATGAGTGGTCCACATTAGCCATTTGCGATGTTCGCCATGATGCTGTAACGACACTTATGCTTTATGCTGGGATAGCTCAGCGTGGTCCAGGGTCGTACCAATAAAAGAAATAAAGAACAAAGAAAACAAAGAATTAGTCTTCAGTGTGGTTTCTTTATTTAAATAAACTAATACAAAATATTCCTTATGTGTTTGGTCACATGCGGCAGTGGCACCACCTACGGCTGACGTTGGAGCGGGGTGGCGGGCTGCTATGGAGGAGTTAAAAACTCCTGCACGGATGAACTCGGTTCCCCACCGACCCACTGCCTCTGGTGTCGCGCTGGAGTGGAATTAAAAACTCCTCTGGCGGATGGTGAAGGTATTAATAACACCTTCACTCTCCGTCTCCCTCCAACGTTGGCAAACTGTTCTCAGGAGAATTCAAAACTCTCCCAGGCAAAGATGAACCACTTCAGAGTAAAATGAGAGAAAAGAACTCCTCACTACCCCTTATTGGTACTTTGCCATGGCTATGGGCACTCAAAAAAAAAAACTATATGCTTTGAATTAGAATTAAAAACTCTTCTTCAAGGCACTTCTTACCTGCAGGCCGTCCACTTGCCAAACTCACCGAATATGCTGATGCTCGTGTTTTGATACTCTACGATGAGCACACATACACGCACTAACACCTACGCGCAACCATATGTGCGGCTGTGTTTAGCAAACATTGTCTCATGGTTGATATTTATTCATTGTGTGGTGGTGCCATCTACACTGACCGTTAATTTTGAATAAAATTTTCAAACTTAGAAATAATTTAACCTACATTACATGTAACTTATTACACTAAATTAATTATTAATTCAAAAGTAAATATAACAACGCTTCTTGCGTTAATAATAATTGGAATAATTAAATGAATAACTAAATAAATAGATATATATGAAAAAAACGGGAACACTACTTCACGTGTGTTGCTCCAAAACGAGGCCACCGACTTTGAGCGTTACAATGCTCATACCATGTTCATGGCTAATGGAGACCCCCCAGTTACACTGGCCTTTCTCTATTACTGTGAATGGTGTTAGCTATGGTGAAATGATAATTTTTTTTTGTAGCGTTTTTATTTATTGAATCTTCAAAATGAACTAACAATAAGTATTCAAACCATAATACTAAAATTAAAAAATATGTGCTTTAAAATTAAAAAAAAATGTGCTTTATACTTAAGTCCGGCCAAAGCTAGACAAAAAGTTTTATTTTGCGGGATCTATTTCGCAAAATCACCTTTTGAGCAATCTGATGGTGGCAACGGTATCCTTTCTTCTAAGCCGAGTGTGAACGCCAAAATTAAGGGTATTGCGCGCAAGAGGGTTTGGATGAAGTTCCAGTTTACTGACATACCTTGTCGCGTACTTAGAAAATTCCTCTTTTACCAGCGGAACACTCAGATCTTAATGAATTCGTGAATTTTTTACGTACCATGGAGCTGCAATAATCATTCGAAGAATTTTGTTTTGTCGCCTTTGAATTTTTTCAATATTTGACGCTGAGGCGGTGCCCCATAATTGAATTTCGTAGCACCATATAGGTTTTAGAATTGCATTGTATAGCCGAAGTTTGCAATCCAACTTCAATGTCGAGTTTCTGCCCATAAGCCAATTTAGTAGCGCTGCTTATAGTTTCAACGGAGTGACTTTTTCCTTCAATGTGAGACTTCCACGTTAGCCTACGGTCGAGGTGTCTACCAAGGTACTTGACTTCGTTGTGCTGCGAAATAGGTGAGTTGATAGGTGCACATGTTTGATTACACAGTGTGAATGTGACATGAGTACATTTTTGTTCATTAACTTTGATTTTCCAAAGTTTTAGCCATTTCTCTAATATTGAAATGTATTCCTGTAAATTTCCTGAAGCTAATTGGTGGTTTTCATGAACGCTCAAAAACGCTGTAACATCTGCAAAGGTTGAAGTCTGAATTCCGGATGCCGTTGGCATGTCAGAGGCGTAAATCAAGTATAAAGTATGCTACCTAGGGGAACACCTACCCCGATTGGCTGAGTTGGGCTTATAAAATCGCCTTCTCTGATAACAAATTTCCGCCCATATAAGTAGCTTTCCAGAAGCTTGTGAGTATTTACAGACAAATTTAACTTTATTTGTTGCATCAACCCGTCGTGCCACTTTTTATCGAAAGCTTGAGAAATGTCAATGAATAGAGCTGAGCAATACTTCTTCTCCTCAAAGGTCTGTCTTATGACATTGACTAGTCTGTGCGTTTGTTCTATGGTGCTATGTTTAGCCCGAAAATCGAATTGCTGATCAGGAATGCATCCCACATTGTTCAATATTGTACTCAAATGGAAATGATAATGAACTTAAGCTTAAGTGAAGCTTAAAACTTTAGCAGAAAAGCGCAAAGCAAAAGGTGTATATCACAATAAAAACTTTGTTTATTTGTCTAAAAAAAATTGTTGTTAATTTTTACATTTAATCATTTCTTATGATAACAGAAGTTAGAAATATTATTAGATGAACTACTGAAATTGGTTCAAATTGTTTTCTTACGGCCGTATGCAAACAAACTTAACAAAGCTTGGCAAGCCATTGTTAAGACAAACTTCCTAACGTTGTGTGCAAAAACAATTGTAAAGGCAGAATTAGTTTGTACGTTCTTTTCCGTTCTGGATCAGCTGTTCTGTTTCTGTTCAATATAAACTATATGTACATGGTTTGTTTTCACTTTTACGTTCTGTTCTGTTGCGGACTAATCTGTTGAAAATAGAATTCAACGTTAAGTGACGTCCAGATATGTGTATGTTGTACTTTCTTCAGGTATGGAAACATTTATTTTTTATTCAAATGTATACAATTTTTTTTTTTTTTTGTCAAAAGCTAAAAAAAATTTTTTCAATTAAAGATTTTTAAAAGTTAATACATTTTTAATAATTAAGTAACTATGGATGAGCAAAAGAATATTATTTTAGCGAAGAAAAAATTATATTATGATACAATGCATTCGATTCCTTGTGTCATGATATTCACCCCTATTCTGCGTTTCGATTAAGTCTCCGCATTCAGTTCCGTTGCGATCGAAAATTGGTATTCTGATAAAAAACGGAATCAAAAGAAAAAGATGAAGACAACAATGTTTATAAAATTAATAGCATCACTGTGGAATGTGTAAATGAAATTGCAAAATAAGCAAGTTTGTTATCGTTTTCATAAACAATTGTCAAATTTAATACAAAAAGTTGTTTGTATACATAATTAAAAATAAGTTCTTAATAAAGTTTAATAAGAAAAAAGAAATATTTACAAAAACAAACTAAAATTAATTGTTCATAAATATATTACAGTGCAAAGAATCTGGTGAAGATAAAGGTACATAATAAACAAAAATGAATAGTGTTGTGATTAAATATGGAAAGACCAAAATAAAACTTTAATAAAAATTGTAGGGGATTAATTCACTGTGTTGCAATTATTATTATTTTTTTTTATATTAATAATTTAATTTTTTAATTTTTATAACGGCTGCATTATTGTTGGTCAGAGAGGAGAGCAATATGAGATATAATGAGGCTGGCTTTTTTTTTTTGGAGGGCCAAGTGCATTGATGATTCCTGCAACTTCCTCCCAGAACACTGCTACTTCTTCCTTTGATCGCTGGTGATATCCACATGCAGTGTCTGCATTAGATGACATTAAATTTGCTCTGGTGTTGTTGTTTTTGACCCAAAATAGATAAAAAAAACACATCAGATTCGGGTACAAAAATTAATAATTTAAAACAAAACAAAAAAATAAATAAATAAATTTAATTAAATAAAATAATTTAAAGGTTTTTTGTAATCGTTACTGAACATTTTATATCATTTTCTACTTACATTTTTTTAAATTTTTTAACTAAAAAACAGATAACGAAAATTTCTCCGTCAACAAAGAAACAACTGCAAAAAAACGGAGTTCCGATCGTAATGCAGAATACATACAATCGAAAGAAACTGAGCGGAATCGAAACGCAGAATACTCAAGTTGCCAGACGGAGAAAATTTCGATCTGAATCGAAACGCAGAATAGCCCCCATTAAAAAGAAAAATTTCGATTAAACCTGCTCGATAGCGAATATGCGAATTTGGTCTCTGATCTAGTTTTAGGTCTAAAAGAAAAATTTTTTTAAACATATTGCCAGAAGTTTTTGGGAATTTCAATTTCATATCATCACTCATTACATGAAGATCAAAAGGTACCAAATTTAGTGTCACTCTCAACTGGGAGAACAGTCCAGATCTTGTTCAAGAATTGAAAAAGTTGCGTGTCGCATATGTATGTACATATATATGTACATATTGTATTTTGAAATGAAGAAGAAACAGCAAAATAAGAAAATAATAAAAACGTGCTACATATCGCTCCTTTATTGCAACATAGTCATATCTCAAAAAACGAGCTTTTCGATTTAATAATGCAGAATTGTTAACAGTACTAACTTTTATATTGTGTCAAAATTTTATTCAAATTACTTTAAAACTATTTCCTTTAGGAGATATTTTCTAAAAAGATTTTCGTTGCGTTTTTCTCGAAATAAGATTTTTTTAGTTATGACTATGTTGCTATAAAGGAGCGATATGTACTCATGCTGTTGCTGAAAGTACTCCTATCTTTAAGTTTTCTCAATACCGTGGCAAAACGCCACACAATCGACTACACATTGAAAAAAGAAAAACGTGCAGTTTTAGTTGGTTTAAGTTGCCTGCTTTTGGAAACTTTTTATTTCTCTTCTCAGTCGGTTTTTTTTCTTTTTAATTTTTTCTTATTGGACTGGTCGTTAGTTTTTGTTGCAGTTTAGTCTTGTTGCAACAAAAAGGCTTGTGGAATGTGGTAAGAGTGGTTATTGTTGTTGTTGTTGTTGCAGTTGTCTGCATTTTAGTTTTACGTTTACAACAAAAGAGTTTTTGTTGCAATCATTTTTTTTTTTTTTTTGCTTCTTTTTGTGCTTTTCTGTTGTATGAAATTTTTGTTTACAAAAGCATGCCAAAGAGTTGAAGCAAGCAAAGGAATAAGAAGAAGAAGAAGAATAAAAAAAGAAAAAGAAAAATTGCAACAACTTAAACAAATAAAAACCAGTTAATAAAATAAATGAAAAGTCTACATTTGCAGAAATAAAAAAAAAACAAATATTAACTTTAAGAAAGAAAACGCTCTTGTTAAAGTTATCAAAACAAATATATAAAAAAAACACAAAATAACAAAAACAACAACAACCATTTTTTTTAATAATAAAAATATCGATACAAAATTCGACCTAAAACAATTCCACATGCAGTTTCTTGAAAACAAACAAACGAAACAAAATGCAAGAAAAAACACAACACATTAATTTAAATGTAAGAGTTATTATTGTAATAAATTAATAATTTTAATAAACACAATATAAAAAGCTTTTTTTTTGCCATTTATATAACGTTTTATTGTTCTCTTTTAATTTTCATGTCAATGTTACAAAATTATTGATCAATTTTTTCTTGTCTTGTCTTGTTTCTTTGCAGATTTTGTGTGAAAGTTAACTTAAGATACGTAAGTTAAGGTTAAAAAAAAAGAAATATTCTTTTCAAAATTATCAAAGAAAGCGGAAAAATTAATTTCCGTTGCTTAAGTGAAAACAAACTAATTTGTTTAATACCCAGCGTTGGCTTAAATGGATGTATCATGTGAATGTAAGTTTTACTTTGAACTTATAATACTATTTTTTTTTCCAAGTTGTTTATTTTTAAGAGTTTTCTCCTATAGGGCAACTAAATCACTACAACAGCTCTTTTTAGAGTAAAAAATAAGTGATAAGCATAGATGCCAGATAAATCTGGTTTAAAATCGTCAAATTCGGCGGGAAAAAATTGTCAAAATCGCCAATATGATTATTGCAAATCGTCAAAAAATCGTTAAATAGTAAAATTAATTATTTTTTAATAAACGATTTATTTCAACAGCGTGAAGTATACAAAAACAAGTCATGGTCGCTTTTAACAAAAAACTACCGCATATAAAGCTATATAACAACAAATAATGGGTGATTTTATAAGAACTATCGCAAATTTAAAAAAAAAAACACATAAAATTCAGAAAAATGCATGAAATATTTATTTGGATCGATAGTTGGGTCGATATAATTTAATGTTTGAAGACTATTTCATGCAAATGTTGGCCGCGGCTGCGCCTTAAATGGTCCATCCGCTTAGTCCAATTTTGGCATACTCTTTCCAACATTTCAGCCGGTATCTCACGAATAATATTGGCAATGTTGGCTTTCAGTGCGTCAATCGAAGCGGGCTTGTCGCTATAGACATTAGCCTTAACATAGCCCCACAAAAAATAGTCTAGAGGCGTTAAATCGCACGATCTGGGCGGCCAATTGACTGGTCCCAAGCGTGAAATAAACTGTTCACCGAACTCGCCTCTCAATTGGTCCATTGTTTCGCGTGCTGTGTGACATGTGACACCGTCTTGTTGAAACCACATGTCATGCAAGTCAAGCTCTTCCATTTTGGGCAAAAAAAAGTTTGTTATCATCGCACGGTAGCGCTCACCATTCACAGTAACGTTGTGATTCGCATCATCTTTGAAGAAATACGGCCCAATGATGCCGCCAGCCCATAATCCGCACCAAAGGGTTGTTTTTTGTGGATGCATTGGTAGCTCTTGCAATGCTTCTGGCTGCTCTTCACTCCAAATACGGCAGTTTTGCTTGTTCACGTATCCATTCAACCAGAAATGAGCCTCGTCGCTGAACACAATTCTTCGATAAAAAAGTGGATCTTCATCTAACTTTTCAAGAGCCCATTCACCAAAAATTTGGCGTTGTGGTAGGTCGTTTGGCTTCAATTCTGGCACCAGCTGTATCTTATAAGGCTTCACACCCAAATCCTTCCGCAAAATTTTCCACGTAGTGGAGTAACAGAGGCCCATTTGCTGCGAACGGCGCCGAATCGATAATTCACGGTCATCACCAACACTGGCCGATACGGCTGCGATATCTACGTAAGCGTGTTGGTGGTTTAAGGTCCAACAATGTAAATTTGGTGCGAAATTTTTTTACAATAGCCCGAATAGAAGCCTCAGTAGGTCGATTAAACTGACCATAAAATGGAAGAAGCGCGCGATGAACTTTCTTAACAGAGCACGCATTTTGGTAATAAAATTCAATAATTTGCCAGCGTTGTTCGTTTGTAAGACGATTCATGATTAAATTATTGACCAAACTGAAGATGTTTGACAGTGACACAAGATACAAAACGTGCGTGAGCTGTCAAAACTAGTGTTGCCAAAAAGATAATAGCAAAAAAATCACTCTTTATTTCCTCCTACAAACATGAAGTTAGTTTCATAAGTATAACATGAATTAATTTTTGTGACATACATATATTTTTAAAACAAGATTGCATTTAGTAAAAGGTACTATTATTATACTAAACACTTCTGTTAAATCGGGCATATCTAAGTCATAACAAGAACAGTTGCAAAGTTTTAGATAGTCTTTAGTATAAAACATTTTGTTTTTTAAATAGTTTCTTTAACTAATTTCTCACTTTGGTTTTATTAAGTTCCATGTACCTAGATGCAAAGTCTCACATTTGCAGAAGACGATAAGACTAATATTTTTGCTTTAAACTTAGTCACAGAAGGATACTTTATTCTAAAAATCTAGCATTTTCATATTTATAGCGTAAAAGAAATTTTCCAAGTTCAATAGGCTTAGTTACTTTAATTCGTATTAAATTTCTAGTCTTTCGAATTCTACGATGAAATAAGAAAACTCTTGGATTATGTCAGAAAAGATACTTTCTTTTGAAAGACATAACATTAAAAATTTTATCTACAAAAATCGTCAAAATCAGAGCTTAAATAGTCAAATC
Organism: Thecocarcelia acutangulata; assembly: GCA_914767995.1. Taxonomy (NCBI): domain Eukaryota; kingdom Metazoa; phylum Arthropoda; class Insecta; order Diptera; family Tachinidae; genus Thecocarcelia; species Thecocarcelia acutangulata. The sequence goes on along the minus strand of OU612094.1, from coordinate 26,739,689 downwards.
GTCAAAGTGCTATTTACGGCACCCAAAATCGTCAAAATGACGATAAATCGTCAAATATGGCAACTATGATGATAAGTCAAACAAGAGATTATACTCGTATTTTCTACAAATTTAAACTAGAGATTATGAGTTTTAAGTCGTCATTATATTCTTAAATTCTATTTTATTTGACTTTCTTAAGAAGCAAAGTGAACTTTGATTTGTAAATCTTTAATTTATTTTAAAAACAAAATTTTGTGGAGAAATTTGTCAAGTAAACCTGGATATCAAGTAAAATTTATCGAAATTTTTAATTTTGGTATCATGACACGCGACATCGAATGGACTTATACTTATATCGTAATAATATAAACGCTATACTTTTAGGAAACATATCGCTTCTTTCTTGCAACATAGTCATAACTAAAGAAAAGTTGTTTCTAGAAAAACGCATTTCAAATTTTTAATTTTCATAACACACGTAGAAAAAAATATGGTTGCTATGACAATATTTTAAGGGCAAAATACTATTGTTAAATGATATGGTTGAACACAGCCACATAATATGGTTTCAATACGAAATTTATTTACAAACCCTAGCACAGCCAAAAACCAAATTATACCATATAACCATATATATGGTAAAAGTTGTAATTTTTGTATCATGATTAATGCTGTTATTGTCATGTATCACCATATTATATTATCATTCTCGACCATTTTTGAAAAATTGTAAATTCTATTATCACGATCAACCGTACTGGTGTTGAACGTCACAATATTATATGATTACGTAATGTATATACGTACGTAAAACCATACACATAAGTTCTATAATTAAAGCAATACTTATGTAAATTATTTAATATATGTTTTTATTAACTATTTTAACAAAAAGATTAAAACTCATAAAATTTGGCAAAGTCTTGATGCTCTAGAAAACTGGAAGCACATATTTTCCCTGGGGGGCAAAAATCTGCAAAAATACATATTCAAATAAATTAATACAAATACGTATATATACTTATATATAAATTTATATATTAACCTTCTTAATTCCAAATGTTCATTTTTATGCCCATTATCCCTAATTAATAAATCTTATATATAATATTTATTATTTTTAATATTATTAGTATTGAAAAAATACACATACACATGAATATAAACTGATTGTTTCAAAATTTGAAAAAATTAAATAAACATTTATATAAATATGTTCAACAACAATAGTTAGTTTAATGGAAATATGTTTTAGTTACATATATTACATAAAAAATATTATATTATTGTACATAACAAAAGCTATTGTTGTATTCAAACTATCTTTTTAAACAATATCATTGCATTTAAACATGTTTTAAACTGATAGAAATGTAACAATAGAAACATTGAATATTCAAGACTGATATGTTTATAGAGGATTACACTATATTAAAAATTATAATATACTGCTAGTGGCAATAATACGGAATATCACAGAGTAAATACTAATGTTGCTGCAACAATATTCTAAACTGAGTTTTCTTTGCGTGCATGGTGGTGAGTTTTCATCGTGCTGGAAGGTAATGTAACGCCAATCCCCAAAAAGGGCGAGGCAAATAACCCTGAAAATTACTGCTCAATTGCAATTTGCTTTGCGCTTTCCAAAGTAATGGAAAGTATGGTCAACTACCACCTTATGAGGTACGTAGAGTCGCATAAATTACTTTGTGACCGTCAATATGGATTTCGCATAGGTCGTTCTACTGGCGATCTTATCTCTCAGAGAAATGGTGCCACTCTATCCAACATTTCGGTGAAAGTAAGGTGGAGGCTCTGGATATTTCCAAAGCGTTTGACAGAGTGTGGCATAACTTACTGCTTTTGATTCGGTGATGACTTCTCTCGGTTTATATCGAGTTTTCTCAGGGACCGCGCTATACGAGTTTTTGTAGATGGGATCTCATCAAACGAGTTCAAGATTAATTCAAGGGTACCGCAATTCTCCGTTCGTTCTCCACTCTTTTCAGATGACAGCAGCATTTTCCATTCGTAGTCTTTTAGTTACAGGCCCAGCCTATCGGCTGGGCCTGTAACAACGGACAACGTGAAAGCGTTGCACTATCCAAATTCTTCTTAGTCAAATTTAAAGACCAATCTATAAAACACAACAAAAATAGAACAGGTTAGTTCTTTAGTTAGTTAGTTATTACGTTTTTGGTAGTAGCTTTCACCAGCCACCCTGTATTTCGCCTGGTAGAATCAAGCCAGCTTTATAATAGGCAGTGGCAGAATTACAATAAATACAACACCAAAGAAACATTAACATGTTGGTAGAATTTACGAACAGCTGTCAAAATTTTGTTTGACAAAGCAAGGAAATCTATGTGTTTTCGACAAATTTACGCAAAGGAAACGAAGAACAGCTTCGCTTATGCCACTACCGCATTAAAGCTGCTTTGGGTAGAATTTTTCTTTTATACGAGTAGCGTTATTTTTTTTGGTTTTGTTTCGAAACTTATTTTCTATTTCCTTTCAAAATTCAGCATTTGTCATTCTCCACTCAAAAGCCGTAAAGAAATAATTGAAATAATTGAAAATTTATTAATATCTGTTGTTGCATAATATTTCAATAAAAGTTGTGCAACACATAAACAACACAATAAATATGTTTATTAACTAAAATAAAATATGAGACAATTTTTAATAAACAAAAACAACAAAATGTTAATTAAACTAATAAAAATAGATATTATATATGTATAGCCAGTTTCTCATTTGATCTATACATCATGCCACAAAGATTGATGTAAAAATTAACTTTGAAATATGAGTTAGACTTAAGGTTAGCAACTTATGATTTATGACAGCAAAAATGCAACAACTTCTAAACAACAATAATAAAATACAGGTATGTAGAACAAAACGGTAGCCAACCCACACAAAAGCTCTCGAACGTTGGCAAAACACAAATAACACGAAATATCTCTGATTATCTAACGCTAACAATCTTATTATAAGAAAATTCGTATTACACGAGTAGAAAAACAATGACGGGGTTTTTTATACATTTTGGTTAAATAAAAATTGAAAGTAATTTGTTTTCCTTTTGTTTCGTTTACTTTAAACTTTAACTTTTGTACTTGATTGAAATGTTGACAATGACGACAGTGGTGCTGGTGTCCTGCTTCTTGATACTGTTTTTGCTTACGCCGGCATTAAGATTGTTCGAGTTAAATTTTCATTAAAATCATGTTCGTTCAAAATCAAAAGCACGTCATACACGCCCACAGAGATAATTTTGCAATTAGCTAACGCCAGATGACGCCAATGTTAAAGAAAAAAAAACCCCCCTTTAATGAAAGCCTTAGTTTTTTAAGCCATAATTTTATTTTTTAATATTATTTCTTTATAAGAGCTGTTAATTTAAGTAGAGAGAACAGACAACAGAAAAAGACTTAAATTATTTGAAAAAATATCAAAAAAAATCAAGCGGGCGCTAAATGAAATTGACACTTCGTTTTACAAAGTAAAAGCCATAAAATGCCGCTCAACTTTACATTGGTAACTCACACATACACACACACACACACAGGCATAAATAGTTTCAAATAAAAAACAAATAAAGATTTAAGCATTCAATTGCTGAGCGCAGTAATGGAAAGGAGTGATATCTTTGAGATAAAAAAATATTAAAAAGAAGGTAATATCTTTAAGTATAATGAATTTAGTAAAGATGAAGTAAAAATAAAATAGAAATAACTAGCAGACCCAGCGGGAATAGATTTCAACTTGACAAGCAGTTCCAATGTATTACATCACGACTGCTTCATTAAAGCGCATAGACTATAGTCTACAAAAAAAAAAATCCTTCCCAAAATAAAAAAAAACATACTTCAAGACCACCTTCCAGATAATAACGTTCAATTTGATAATTGCTAGCTTCTGAAACCAACGGCAAGCCTGGTATGGCACTAACCAGCATCCACTCTCTTTTCCAGTCAATCAGTCCACAAAGCCCACAAATACTGGAATGTCAGAACAGACTAATGAACTTTTAAGGCAGAACCAGATTACTCTGGTCTGGGTGCCAGGACATGAGGGGTAATGAGATGACAGACATCTGTGCCAAAAATAGAGCAGAGGAGATTTTTATTGTACCAATTCTAATATTTGGCTTCAACAAGAGCCTCGTTGAAAAGGAGGTAAAAAATTGGACTGAGTCCATCGTGGAAAAATATTAAAACGCCACAAGCGGTATGGAATAGTCCAAGAAATTTCTAAGCTTTGATGCAAAGACGGTCAAGCATGCTCAGACTGAGCACGAAAAGCCTGGCAAGTGCGCTTACAGGATGTCCACCCGGAAGATATACTACTCGCAGTAAATTCATGCTATGTGTCACCGCCTTGTTGATACCACATGTTAATCAAGCCCAAAGCAGTTTTTTTTTTTTTTTATCTTGGTCCAGTACTCAGGGGATGACCCCTACATATGCAGTGCATTGTACCAGAACTAGGAAAATAGGTTGTGAGGAGGGGAAAAGAGGGAGTAGTGTTTGTGAACATTTGACTTGAACTTTCCAACGTTATAACAGATAGAAAACACGTCTGCAGGCAACTTATTCCACAGACGAAGCGTACGGCTGAAAAACTATTCCCCGGGCAATCGACCACAAATGGATGAGCTCTGGACGATGAACGCGTGCTACGTAAAAATGTGCGAGTTAAAACGTTTTTAATCATATCACAAGATCACTTCTCCTCCACAGTTACCATTTCAAAGAAATAAGCTCTAATGATTGCGCCAGACCAAATTGCACACCAGACTGTCACTTTAGTGGAGGAAAAGGTGGTTGCTGAGTTCGGTTTGGTCGTCGACGTGAAAGCATAGCTTGGATATCCCCAATATTTTCTGGGCTTGCGATTATCATAATGGACTCATTTTTCGCCCCCAGTCACTATGTGGTATAGAAATTCCTTCCGTCTTTTCCGTGCAAGCAACAAACAAACGCCGTTCAACATCTCTCGGCTTCAACTCGTACGGCACCAAATTTCCTTGTTTCTAAGAAAAAAATAAATAAATGTTGAATTTCGTACATTACGTTACGCGTTACACACGTTCTGTTCTATGAACCAAATATACTTTTTCGGAAAAATAAAAATACATATATATCGGCGGTTACACATCAAATTTTTTTCTTTTTTGTATAAAATATATAGATCGTAGTGTCCACCTGTCTGCCTGTACGAAAGACTTTGGATAAGTGTTTAACCATTTTTCCATGATCCAATCAAACTAAATTTTTGCAGACAAAATCGTGGAAATGTCTGTATCTTGTCAAATTAAAAAAAAAAATAGATTTCTATCAATTCTAGGATTTTTTTTAAATTGGTTATCGGTTTTTTTGTATTTATTTATTTTTTATTAATTTTGTAACATTGAAAATTTTTTGTCGCTTTGCGTGAAATTTAAAACTTTAACAGAAAAGCGCAAAGCAAAAGGTGTATATCACAATAAAAACTTTGGCAACGCTCACGATTTAAAAATGTTGTTAATTTTTACATTTAATCATTTCTTATGATAACAGAAGTTAGAAATATTATTAGACGATCTACTGAAATTGATTCCAACTGTTTTCTTAGTGCATACAGCTATTAGAAAAAACTTCAACGCGTAAAAAGATGAGAGTTGCCGAGCTTTTCGCTTCGCGTTGCGTTAAAAGTGCTCTATGTGACATGTTTCATATAAGTATGTATATTTTATCTTATATGTCAAAGCGAATTTGCAACGCAAAGCGAAGCAAAAATTTTATCTGACATGACCTTTAATGCTTTTAGAGAAACTTCGGCCTTTTATTCTTGCGTTTGTAAGCATTTGTGTCACCATTGCGGCAAATAGGCCAATAGTATTCGCCAAGGATATGCATAATATCTTGTCCTTTAAATCACTTCTCAATAGCTGCAATGTCCTGATAGAACCTTTCGCCATGCTCATCGCTGCAAGCTTCTAAATCATCAGGGAAAAAATCTAAATAATTGTGAAGAAAATTGACAGTAATATGCCCAATTCGCCATATGCCGAAATCATTTCTGCGATAATATTTTTATAATTGGCAGTTTGTTTGTTGCTCAAATACGGCAACTGTGCCTTTCCATATACGTTTGTTCGACAGCATTTAATTTAGATGAAAATTCATAACTTGAAACTATTTTTTTTTTATATGCGGACCATTGAAAGCACCTTAAATCATACACATCATTAAAAAAATAAACTTACTGAATGACTTCTTAAAAAATACCTGCATGAATCTTTACGCTGCTCAATCTTGGTAAAATTTTGTTCAAACTTGCAATTGCCTCGCCCTCACAATCCAGGTTTTTAATAAAATTTGATACGGAACCGAGCTACACTTTACTGTAGTGGAAAAATGATTTGAGATGGCTTCACCAATGGTAGATTCTCTATACTTTCTACGCCTATTTTGTAGCAAGTTCGCGGCTTCCACTTAAATTTAGTGTAATGCTGATCTCTTTTGCGACCTTCCCATGTACACAAAAAGCTCTGGTGAGTTGGAAATCCACGCTTAATACCCATGAGTAGTCCGTCCACTTTCAGATCGCAGCATATTTTATGCAAAAAAAAAAAAAAATTCTGACGTGTACATGAAAATCGTTGATGACTCATGTATTTTTATTTTTTCTCTCTTTTCCGAAAAAGTATATTTGGTTCATGGGACAGAAAAAAAGTTCATTTTGTTTCGTCATAACAATGACATTTTTTCACATACAAAGGAGGACATGTAATTAAAACATAAATGTGATCTTTCATGCTTTCGATGTTTTATATGATCTATTGTTATTTCAATGGAACCTTTCCACTACAAAGATAAGTTCGACACCTTTTGCACTTGGCTCTTTCTTTACATTCGTTTGTTTGTTAAATTTTCTTAAAAAAATAGGCCATTATTTAGTGTTAGGCATGTTTTTCAAGTGGAAACATAATTAAAACATTTTCAGTTCTGCTATATAAATAAAGTTATTCTAATATCTAATTTTATTTTGTTGCAAAAATTTAGTATGTTTTAAATGATATCAGCAAAATTCTATACCAATATTAGCCATTAGGTAGTTGAAAGAGGCCAAGTTAATCCGAACAAGAAATGAAGGTAATCATTGGATTAATGAGACTCCGAGAAGACGCTGAATGCATTTCAATTACTTATTTGCTTTAGGGGAAAAATGTATAACGCAATGAGCCAGTTTGATTAATTTGGGAACGCAACTCAAAAGAGTGTACCCAGAGCCTCTAAATCACGTAAACCAAAATTAAAAGCTCTAAACAGCTTACAGTTGAATTAGAGTCATCATATGGTATATATCATCTAGAACTATTCGACGGAGGCTTAATGAGAATGCCTTACGTGGAAGCATCGCATAGGAAAAATTTCCGTCTCCAAAAAAAAAAGTTTAAATCCGGATTGGATTTTGTCAGAAAAACTCCAAAAAATATTTTATGGAATGACGAATCCAAAGTTTTCCAGTGGGGATCAGATGAGAAACGATATGAATGGCGTCGAAAAAATAACTGAAATCAAAAATGTTTTAATTATGAATGTTTCACAAGTTTCGTTTGTAAATTATAAAATAAAGATGACTCTTTATTTTGACTTTAAAGCAATTCAGTCTTTAAAGCTTTAAGCGAATAACAGCTCCTCGCTGTATCAAAAGCTGCCAAAGCTGCTGTCAGTGTTGCTGCTCAAGTTTTGTAGTTGGTGGCATTTTTTATTGCTGCTGTCGGAGTTGTTGTGTGTTATTTTTGTATGCCATTCTTATTGTATAGACATGCAAACACATTATTTCATTTTGGTTTTGTTTCTTTTATTTATTTACTTATTTTTTTTCTTGTTTAACTTTTTTTTTTTTTTTTTTTTGCAAAAATATGCAGACAACAGTCACCAACAACAACCCACATATGTCAGGTTAAGAGTTGAAATTAAGCATTTGTTAAGTTGTTTGTTATTTTTGTTGTATTTCAGTTTCATTTAAAGACTGCTGTTGCTTTTTTTTACTTTTTACTTTTTATTTGTTATTGTAGCTGTTGTTGTATGGCAAACAGTAGCAGTTTGTTGCTGCAATACAAATGCAGTCAATATATTTGAACACTCACACACCAAAGTCGGGACTTACATACCTTAAGGTTGTTTTATTTTCTGTTTTAAATGACAGTAATACCTTTTTTATTTGTTGTTTTCTTTTAAATATGCATAGAAATTGCTTAAGTATTGTAAGTTTATTTAATTATTATTATTTAATACAGAAAGAGACTTCAAATGTAACCTTTATTTAGCACTTGGGTGCAAGTATTCTATTTTTTTTTTCATTATTATTCCATTCCATGTGGTTTTGCCATATATTTTTTTTAAGTGTTTAATAGAATGTGGCGCCAGCAGGTAAATATTTTACTCCAACTTTATCTTTCTCGAATACAAATAAGTGTTTTGACGTAATAAAAACCTTGTAAAAATATTTATGTTAAAAAATCCTTTGATGGATTGCGATTCAAGGATTAAACAGAAATTTAAGTAAAATGTAAATCAAAGCGTAAAAATTCTACAGAAGATCAAAAAGTCTCTGACAGCAAAAACTACTGAAACATTTACCGGCGGTTTCATATCACTAACAATAATTCATAGGAAATTCACTGAACAATAAGAGAAATGTGATTTAATTAATTAATTCAAATATTTACCAATAGCAAATTAATGCTATATAATAGCAAAATGGTACAGTCATTTTAGAATACAGTAAGCACGCATACACCGGAGCTTCTTGCTATTGATTAAGTGTCTAACGTTGAGTGATAAGAAGAGCTATTTAAAAAATACACAAGGAATTAAGTTATAGGGGACAAGTTTTTTAGCCTTCCGTGTTTCATTTTTCACTTTAGTAACACATAAGGGCTCGCAAGACTCCACAGTAAAATCAATTTTGTAGGGAAATAATAATAAAAACATCTTAGGTTAGGTTTAGCAGGCTGCCAGCCGTGGAAAACCCTTTGTATTGCTCTAGTGTGATATGTATCTCAGTAGATCTCATGTATGTATCTCCATAGATCTGGCCCTTAAAAGCTGACGCTGTAGCTGGTTTTTACAGTCCTTTAGCGGGTTCGCAACAATCGCATCTATATCCCCTTGTTATATGCAGACTCTCGCCTTTGCCAGTTCTTTCGCTGTAATAGTTCCAGACACTTCACTGTAGCCCACGTTCGCGTCCAAGTACGAATGTCTCGCTATCTCGTTTAGATATATCTGAATTCATAAACCAACCAGGACATCCTGGTATAGAAACTCACTGTGTACTCAGCGCTCCCCCTGGGTTTTGCCTTGGCGTATTCCTAACTAAGGCACTCTGTTTCTGGGTAAAGAGGGGAAGGGGTCCCTCGTTTGTTGCGGCAAATAAAGCTCTAGAAAGCCGCATGACTTATGTTGTGTTGGCTTCCGAAACCCTTACCAAGGATATAAATTGCCAGAACGGGGTCAGCATGGCTGAGTGGTTCTGCTTGTAGTTCAACCAGGGCTGATGCTGGTTTAAGTGCCTACCTTGGCTGAAACGTTCTGGCTGTGGTTGAAACCTAAAACGCAGGAAGGGAGTGTTAGTATCCTTGATAATTGTTTGGCGTGGCTTTTTTCGGGACCTAACAACCTTCCAAGGATCTGTTGCCTTTACAACAGACGAACCAGTGGTGATAGGCGAAAGGTTGATTTAAGGGCTGATGCTGCTAGTGGGCTTCGGCCTACCAACTCATTAAGCTTTGTCTTCTATTGTTTGCTGGCAAATTGCATACAGGAGGGATTAGAAAGCCCGAACTCCTCAAGAAGAAGTTGTTCATATGACTACAAACATATGGCAAAAATTGTTACCTGTATGAGCCTAGCAAGCCACACGGAGGAGTTGGTGAATCGTGAATAACTCACTCCGTGGAACTGGTCCATCATCAGATAAGGCCACTAGGTAGGTGCTGATGTAAATCTTTTTCACAACTGCTGTAGCCAAACCCTCGCCTGGACATTAAACCGACCCCCGTTGTACACTCAGCGCAGCCTTAGGTTAGGTTAGGTTAGGTTGTACAGGCCGCCAGTTTCATGAAACCAGCCCACTTGGGTCCTTTTGGTCCCGTTGTGTTGCCTGAGGGAGAAGTGCAGCCCGCGAGACTTACACTTCCCGCGACGGTTCAGATTCAAACCAACCCGAAAGCCGGATAAAGGAATCCAGTCCGTTCACTCGGCATTCCGATATATCTGCTAACCCGTGCAGCATCGGTCCGCCTAAGTACAGCGCTCTCATAGAACTGAGAGCCGGGCATCGACAGAGGAAATGCTCCACACTTTCCTCCTCGTCCTCATCCCCGCAACTTCTGCAGAAATCATTAAATGGAAGATTTAACCTCCTAGCATGCGTCCCTATGAGACAATGTCCTGTCAGAACTGCCACCAAGGTACGCAACCTTTGACGGGGAAAACCCTTTAAGACCGCAGTTCTACTACGATCATACGCAGGCCATGTCAGCCTTGCTACTCGGCAGGTGACCTCACCAGACCATCTGTCCTGTGCAGTCCCTACAAGTTGACGCTGCACTTGGTTTTTACAGCTGTTAAGCGGGACTCCAACCATCGTATCAATGTCCCCTCTCTGTAGACAAGAGATATCCGGCATTCCTGAACCAACCTGGACGTCGTATAGACACCCACAAGCGCATTTAACGCAGCCTTACTATCAGTACAGATTCGGATATTCACCCCGTATACCCTATAGTACCTCAACCAGTTAGCTGCTCTCAAAATAGCTGTAATTTCAGCCTGCATTACGCTACACTCATCGTATAGCTTAAAACTGATCCTCTTCTGATACTGGGGCATAAAGATACCACCACCAACTCCCATGTCCGACTTGGATCCATCTGTGAAAATTTCAAGCACGTCCTCTTGGCGACCCATTTGGTTCGCTGCCGAGGCCGTCCTTGATAAGATCACGTCAAATCTCTTGTCGGGCATTAGAGCTGGTGCACAGTAATCAATATACTCCGGGAGGTCCGTTATACTTTCTATTATCGAAGCGTGACCTTCTGTCGCTTCTTTCCACATCTCACTGGCTTTTAGCCTAATTGCCGAGCACATGGCCACTTCCTTCGCCATGAGATCAGCTGGTAGCCAATGCATCATCGTAATTAGTGCTTTAGTTGGCGTAGTACAAGAAGCACCAGTTACCATCAAAGCAGATGACCGCAGTATCCTTTCTATGAATCTGCAATAGGTGGTTTTCTCTAAAGCCGTCCACCAAACAAGCGCCCCATACATTAATATGGGCTTTATTACCATGTTAAATAGCCAGCAAGAATTCCAAGGATTTATACCCCAGGTCTTCCCAATGGCCTTACGACACAGGTACAAGGCAACAGCCGCCTTGTCCGCTCTAAATTGGACATTCTTCTTCCAAGACAGTTTTGAATCAAGATAGATTCCCAGGTATTTGGCACTATCTGCCAAACTAAGCTCAACGCCCTTTAGGGTTGGCAGATCGAAAGGAGGAGTCTTGTATTTTCGGGTGAAAAGTACAAGCTCCGTTTTTTGTGGATTCACACTGAGACCACTATGGGTGCTCCACCCATCTATGATCCTCAGTGCGGAATTCAAACACTGTGAGAGGGTGTCCGGATATTTACCCGACACCGCCACAGCAATATCATCGGCATATGCCACAGTCTTGAAACGCATGGAGTCTAACTCCACCAGTAATGAGTTTAGGGCAAGATTCCATAGGAAGGGAGATAAAACTCCCCCCTGCGGAGTACCCCTGTTTGCCACTCTGCATATGGTGGCCCGTCCCATACTAGATGTTATGACCCTTTCAGTCAGTAGACTCCATATGAGACTTATAATCGGCTGACGAATGTTCAGCCTTTCCAAAGCCATAGTAATGATTTTTGGCGCAACATTATTAAAGGCTCCCTCTATGTCAAGGAAGGCCACCAATGTATACTCCCCTTGCTCTAGAGAATTTTCTATGTACCCCACGAGCGAATGCAACGCAGTCTCAACGGATTTTCCCTTAGTATAGGCATGTTGAGATGCAGATAAACGGCACGGATTTATTGACATTCTAAGATGTAGATCAACCATCCGCTCCAACGTCTTTAGGAAAAAGGATGTCAGGCTTATCGGCCTGTAATCCTTCGGACTTGTGTGTGAAGTCTTTCCACCTTTAGGAATAAAGACCACTACACATCTACGCCATGTTTTCGGTATGTAGCACCATTTAAGGCAGGCCGTAAAAATCCGAATCAACCATGGCATGATCAGTTCCGCATTATTTTGCAAGTCTGCTGGTATAATACCATCCGGACCCGGTGATTTATATGGGCCAAAGCTCTTCAACGCCCAAAGGACCCGGTTCCTATCGACAGAGAAACATACTTCTCCTTGTCTGTTTCGTTCAACGGCCATACCTGCCCCCGTGTAGGGTGTACAGCCTGGAAAATGCGTATCCATGAGTACCTCAAGGGTCTCCTGGCCGCTGGTTGTCCAATTACCACATTGTTTCTTTATGAAACCTGGTATGGACTGCGTGGTCGATATGATTTTGCGAAGCCTACTTGTCTCAGAGGCTCCTTCTACGCCACTGCAGAAGGATCTCCAAGACCTCCGCTTTGTATTTCTTATCATATTTTTAAACCTGTTTACGGAGGCTTTGTACTCCGACCAGTCTCCCAGTCTTTTTGCCTCATTGAAAAGTCTGCGAGACTCTTTTCGAGCTCTCGCTATCTCTAAGTTCCACCATGGTGGTTTACTCTTACCTCGGCACACGCTAGGTCTGCACGATTCAGATAGCTGTATCAAAAGACTCAGTTAGTAAGTCTACAGCTCTCTCAATATCCTCACAACCACTTATAGTAGGAGGATCCGGAAGAAGGTTCGAGAGAACTCTACCCTGTTCCTCCCAATTCGTCCTCTTCCTGTTTCTTCTTGGGACTAACCCTATTTCCTGAATTCCTATTTCAAACTCAATATACCTGTGATCAGAAAATGAACAGTCATTCGACACCTTCCATCCTTTGATCATATCAGCATGCCTAGTACTAACTAGCGTAATATCCAGAACCTCTCTTCTATTTACCACAACAAAAGTAGGTTCCGACCCAACGTTCACAACGTCTAAATTTGCGCATAGTATGAAATCAAAAATCGACTCACCTCTTGCATTTGTGTCGGAGCTGCCCCACACCATGTGATGTGCGTTTGCATCGGCTCCTATTATTACTGGCAGGTTTCTCTCAACAGCCATCCGAACAACATCGCGAACTTTAGTTGGTGGTGGTTCGCTCTCATATGCCATATAACTTGAGACAAGCAGGCAGGTGCCTACACTTGTCTCCCAGGCTGCCGTCACTGTATCTTCATCACTGAAATCAGACAGGATAAAGATATTCAAATTGCTCCTCGCTACTATACAGGACCTAATCCTACCTTGGCCCACATGTAGTAGCTTGTAGCCTTCCCCTTACACAGCCAGGGTTCCTGAACTAAGACAACATCATCCGCTTTCTCCGCAGCCTTACTATTAGTACAAATTCAGTTGTCCTCCCCGTATACCCCGTACTACCTCAACTAGTTAGCTGCCTTCACTATAGCCGCGATTTCTGCCTGCATTACGCTTCACTCATTTTGCAGCATACAACTATTCCACAGGAGGATAAATCTATAAAGAACTCAAGCGCATCCTCTTGATTAGGTCCTAGATCATGCGGGAAAAAATTACACCAAATCCCTTGTCGGACAGTAGAGCCGGTGAGTAGTAATTAATATTCTCCCTCTCAGGTTCATTAATCTTCCCATAATTTAGGCATGATCATACGACGCCTCCAATTCCGTTCGAATTGATTCCGTTGTTTGATTCTTTAAAAGACGAAAACCTGATGTTATTTTCGAAATAAAATCATTTCTATGAGCTTTATTCTGGAAACTAGAAATGATTTTATTCCGAAAAGCTTTTAGTTTTCGTTTTTTGAAGAAACATAAAAATTATTCAATTCCGTTTTTGAGTTCCGGAATTGAGTTCTGTAACATGACGAAAAATAATACTTTTTCTCTGCAGTTGTACAACTTTACTTCCGACGTTTTGCAATAGTTGGATATAGCGGTTAATGGTATTCGAAATAAATATATGCTATATGCCATACAATCAGCTCAGGTATTTGTAAACAGACCGTCATTGAAATATTAGTCGATTTGTGTCCGCATGATAGAGTTATTCTCGATCAAATGTGTCAGCTTACGGGCCATATTCTCATCATTTACGGTAGGTTTTAATTTTCTGCTTTAATATTAAGAAATCTGCGGCTGAAGCTCTTCGAATGCTCTCAAATGCCTATGGTGAGGCCGCTATTAGTGCCGCGAGTAGAAGAGTGATTTTGACGTCGAAGACCAGCATGACGTTAGCAGAGAAATTTTTCTAACATGCAGAATTGGAGTAATTACTTGATCAAATCTCCTGTCAGACGCTAAAAGAACTGGCGAGATCATAAGAAGTGCCGCCAAAAGTAATTTCAAAACGCCGAAAGTCATGGGTATTATTCGGAAATGAGAAAATTGGCTAATTGCAGATACCTGGGGGTGCTGATGAATAGTGTGGTGACTACGAAACAACTAGTTGTCCCCCAGTTATGGTATTCAATTATTTTTTCTGTTCTTTTTTGGTCTTATTGTTTCATAGCAATTATTGTTGTAATTAAAAATAATCCTTCTTCTTGACTGAAGTTGGACTCGAACTCAGAACTAGTTAGTGGATATCGTACATATGTATATAATAACTAAAAGTTCAGTTATTAATGATTTATACATAAAAAACTTTTTTCATTATGTTTTTGTGTACTTTTAAAATCATTTGGTGCCATAGTGCATAAAATTAAGAACTTTAATTAAAAACACGCCAGAATCTCATTTAAGCCCCAGATTTAGAGATTTATTTTTTACGATTTCGTCATTCAAACAAACAAATAAAAGTCATAATAACGGCCATGGCCAACAGTTGTTATTGACTGAATTATGTTTCTACTTGATTTAAGCTTATGCTCGTTTAGTGTTTTTTATATTTATTGCTTTCGTGTTAATTGAAAACCAACCATTTGATTACACATCTTAAGTACTCGTTCGTACTTGTCAACAGTACCCAACAATTAATGGCAAATGTTAACCCACTTACCCCCCTCAATAACAGAATAACTGAAACCACGAACTCTTTGAAACAATCACACAAACAAAAACAATCTTGCAAGCGCCTAAATATGTGTGTGAGTGTGTGCGAGTCTGCAAGTTGATATGCAAAATGTTGAAACATGTCTTGTAAATCTGTTCATTTAACATGTGAACTCCAACTTTAAAATAAAAATCTTGTTAAATTCTAGTGTTTATTAAAGTTTATTTAGCTGTTTTTTTTTTCTTCAATAAATTTTAGTTAGTTTAAGAATTTATATAGCTTTTGTAATCCACTTATTTTTATTTTGTTTGGTTTTAAAAATAAGCAATTAAACCAGGTTTATTATACTTTTTAATTAAACACTTTAAAAAAGTCAATTTAAGCTTGTAATTAGTTAATTTAAATAATACAAAAAATCTTATTATGACATTTTTCTTTGTAGTTTTTTTTTTCTTCATTTTCAAAGATGTTGTAGGTGGCGTTGTTTATTCGTTTTATCAAAACTGGGAGTGTCATATTAAATGTTATATGGCAGACTGCTATTAGTTTACATATTATGAGGTTTATAAGCACATCAACTAAGTGTGATATTATAAAATACAACAACAAATCATTTGGAACTAAATTTATGTAAATTTTAAAACAATTTATGCCAGAATGGGTCGCCAAGAGGACGTGCTTGCAATTTTCACAGATTGATCCAAGTCGGACATGGGAGTTGGTGGTGGCATTTTTATGCCCCAGTATCAGAGGAGGATCAGTTTTAAGCTATATGATGAGTGTAGCGTAATGCAGGCTGAAATTACAGCTATTATGAGAGCAGCTAACTGGTTGAGGTACTATAGCGTATACGGGGTGAATATCCGAATCTGTACTGATAGTAAGGCTGCGTTAAGTGCGCTTGTGGGTGTCTACCGGGGTTGATACTATCTAGATCCTGATTTAGATTTGCAAAGCAATTATTAATTTCATATGGAGAACAGCTAATGATGAGCTGCACGTCGTCAGCATACATGTGTACTCTAAAGTAATTAACGATTGAGTACATAGCATAGAGAGAGAACTGAACCTTGTGGCACACCTCTTTTTGTTAGGCGAGTTTCCGATCTTTTCGGTCCAAAACACTCAAATTGACTTCTATTACTAAGGTCTGATGAGATTAAACTTACAGCAGCACTTGAGAAATGGCATATATGTTTTAATTTCTGACAAAGTATGTTATGCTCAACTGCATCAAAGGCCTTTACATGATCTAGTAGAACTAAAAAAGAGAGCCTGCCACTATCTATCTCCACTTTACTACAGAAAACATTTATTTTACCATTTTATGGCGAATAATTAATAATACTGAATTATAGAAATACATTTTTTTTTTTGTTTTTTTTTTTTGTTTTAAATAATTAACTTTAACTTTTATTTTAATAATTAATAATACTGAATTATAGAAATACATTTTTTTTTTTTTTTTTTTTTTTTTTTTTTTTTTTTTTTTTTTTTTTATTTAAATAATTAACTTTAACTTTTATTTTAAAAAAATTTCAAAATAAAAAAATTTTACAAGATCAAAAGGGAAAAATCCAAAGATTGACGAAATCGAGTGGAATAAAGTGCCCGTAAAACAAAAGACTTAAGAAACGAACATTATTAAGATTATGAAATCAATATTGAATGAAGTTAATTTTGTAACTTTTTCTGAAATATTTGCCAACAGCAAGGATTTTTTTTATTTTATTTTTGTTTTTGTACATTTGTTCATCGGGTTTTAAAGCAAGTTTTTCCTTTCTTAAGTTTTTCTTTAAGAAGGATTTTTACAATACAAATTTGCTGTGATCAATAATTTTTGATTGAAGAAGACAAGAAAAATAATAACCAAACCTTTAGCTGAGAGACGACTAGCTGTTTCGTAGTCGCTGCACTGCTCATCAGCCCCATTCTCGGATTTAAATTCGGGCCATGACGTATCACCTTACCTTGAGCCGAACGTGCTCTAAAACTGGACAGGAAAAGTCTCAGAACATTGACAGGTGCACTTACAGGTCATTATAACTGCTACAAGCACCTGCATAGGATGGGAATTTCCAACACAGACATTTGCAGATTCTGCGGTGATGAAGAGGAGTCAATGGAGCACTTAATCACCCAATGTGGAGCACTGGGACACAGAAGATATAGGCTACTACAAGCTTATATGTTAAGCGAATGTGACTTAATATCACTCCCTATGATGGAGCTTGTCCGTTTTCTTGACATACTTAACCCATAATGGGGCAAGGGACGTACAATAGATCACCATTGGTCGCAGTGCAAATGGCCGATGAGGGTCATATCCCATCCAATAATAATAATAATAATCACCTTACCTTAAGCACTCATTCACCAAGCCATTGAATGTATTCATCTCATAATGAATCAGATTTGTTGCATTTTGTTAATTGCCCGCAATGATTTTTGGTTTGACAATAAAGTTTGTCAAACCAAATTTGTATAGGATTTAATTCCTGATTAGTTTGATGTTATATGATATACTCGTATACAATTTCCTAAACAATATTTTAAATGTAAAAAACGTGAATTCGGAAGATGTTCTAGAAACTTTCCTACAAAAATATCAACTTTCTACTCCTTATAGTTTAAAATAAGTAAATCACTATTTTCTAAAACAATTTTTCGTGTAATGTATTGTAATTTCTTAGGGCCTTATTCATAAAAAATATTGTATGTTTATTAAACTATTATTTGAGAAATTTCTATAAGAAAATTTTACAAATTTCTATTAGAAATTTGTCAAATAAGTGTTTAATAAGCATACAATACTTTTTGTGAATACGGTCGTTAATATTTTGATTTAAGTTGAAGTAGAAGCTTTTATTGCTAGCAAGTCACCAACTATTATATAAAAATTTCAACTTTAGCTACTTTGATATTAAAATATGAGTAAATTGAAACGATTCAATGTAAATAAATATTTTTTTTATCATATCATATTCAATCAGCATGACCTTTTATGTCTTTAAAACAAAATTTTTGCCCTTTAGTTAAAATATGAGAATGAGCTGATGGGTATGCAATTAGATTTATTATCTTTCTCATATTTATTTTATCTTCAAATTGCATTTCGCAATTTCATAACTTTACAGCACATTTGTCTGTCTATTGTACTGCAGTTTCGAGACATATGACATACAAACATATGTTTTGTATGACTAATATTCATAACAATACATAAAAAAAATTCATACATTTTTGAACAAAAAAACAAATGTCCAGCTGAAAATGTCATGAGTAATAAGTAAAAAATGTTAAACAATAGATTCAATTATATAATAATACATATTTTTTTAAAATATTTTATTCCATTTACGGACAATTTGAAAACAGTTTGCTATGAAAGAAATAATATCTTTGAAGCGTTTGAAGTGTTTGTGATTTTATTAAGACAATTATAATTTTTAAATTGTTTCCATGTGTCTGTTAGAATTTGTTACCCTGCAGCGCAAATGTTGATATGTTCAAATAAGTCAAACAATTTGCTTTAGTTTTTAAATACTTAACAGCTGCTATAAATCTTAGAATAAGTCAATATTTATGTTTCAAAATTATTTTAATAATACTTGCATTCAATTTTATTTTTCTTATAAGTTATGAAAAAATAAAGAATTAAACTCTGTTGAGTTTACTCATTCGCTTCTCTATATATTAACTGAAAAAATTAATGAAGCAAAAGACATTTGAATTTATTGCCGGCACAATGAGCGAAAAATCGAGTTCATAAACTGTAATCGAAAGACAGTTACATAATTTTTGTGTAGGCTTATTATTTCTTTATTGCGATCCTTTTTTTTTCTTCTCAATATTATATAATAAGGAATAATATATGGTAGCTATGAATAAACGTGATTATGAGTCAAGAATGCGTGATGTTATTAGTGACACTACAACATACTTGCTTATAATTAAAGATCCAACAAGTAGATTAGATTTATGATATTGTTGAGAAACTCTGGAATTGTTGAGAACTCTGGAATGGCTGGAATCATTACGCAGAATGATAAATTCAGACTGAAAACAAATATTGCTACAGCACTCAAATCGTATGGGGTACCAAAAATTTAGATCTATATCGGATGTTAAAACCGTTATATCTCTGGATGAGGCAACATTCTTCCATACATATAAAATTCCCAAGAACAAGCTTTCCGTTTTCATGCGCAAAAAGAAGCTCAACAAGTTTATTTTGCTTCGTGAAAAATTTTTAATAAGAAATACTCAGTTTGTGATTAGTTATATAAAAATAATTTCAAATGCAGCAAAAAAATTGTTTATAGATATCAAAATTTCTTTTTATAGTTCGTATAGTTTCTTTCTGTAGGTCATTATAAAATTTCAAGACATGATTGTGCAAAAATGTGCATGATGATGGAAATATACAACAGTATGTTTTTTTTTTTTTAATAAAAAGAAAAGAGTCGGAGTAAGTGAAGAATACTTCGTAGACTTATCTTTTTTAAAAACACTTTCATCAATCATTTTTGAACTTTCAAATAGTCTCCCTTTCTCTCTCTCTCTGTGGTTGCAAAAATTTTGGATTAAAATTAAAAACTGATCAAATCCAACTCTCCAACAATACAAATTATAGCTGCTGCCATACAATCCAATCCTAGAGATTCGACAAGCAGCTTGACTGCTCAAATGAGACCACATAAGCAGACAGTCACTATAGGCAATTTTGCACTAAGATTTCAACTTATTTCTATATAAGATTCAATTAACAAACAAACTGAACTCTAGAGGCTTGCCGATTCGCTTGGAATATTCTGAGAAGATCATTCAAATGGTGCCAGAGGATGAAAACGTCTTGAACTGCATTTTTATGTCTGACGAGGCACATTTTGATTTAAACTGCAATGTTATCAAAACAATATTGTCGAATATGGAGTAATTATAACCCACAGATACTCAATCAGATACAATTACATTCACTTCGCATCACAGTGTTGCCAATAAACTGATTTCAAGAAACTCTACATTCCGTTGGCCCCCCCCAGGCCTCCTGACCTCACTGTACCTGATCTTTTTTGTGGAGTTATTGCAAACAAGAAGTTTATAAAAGAAACCCAACAACCCTAAGCAGTAACGAGGGTGGAGGCCATTTGAATTCAATTATTTTCAAAACTTCATGAATTACTTTAATAAATTACATAAACTTTACAAAAATTTATTTGAGTTTTTAAAGTAGCTAAATTTATCAGCCATCCTGCATTAAAATACATGTTAAGTCGAACCAAACGAGCTCAAACTGGATGGGTTTCCAGCTCTACTATCAGATATGTTCTATGTCATACTAATATTGCGTTGTCATACGATTCTTATATGCATACTAAATTTCACCTCAATCGGAAACCAGGTAGTGGATCAAAATTAAATTGCAAGATTTGTAAAAAAGCAAAAGGAACTAAAATTTTGTTTTGTAACCCCGCGAAAAAAGCCATGCTCCACACAATTATCAGGGATACTAAATTCAACTTTAGGTTCCCTGTATTGTGAACAAAGCTATTAAAGTTAGTCGTAAATTGACAATGACAGTAGAGAAATTGTTATTGTTGTGATTTGTATTTTGTTATAAGAGTCAAATTTTTATCAAGACCAAATTAAACTGATTTAAATTTAAATGTATGCATAAATTTTATAAGACCACATTGAAGCAGCGTAGGTTTGTTAAGTGTTAATGACTCTTTAAGTTTAACTTGATCATTATTATTTTTAAAGTTTAAATTTAAAATTCGTATTTCGAGCATATTTCCACTCGTATCAAGATCAAGTGATAAAATTTTATTTCCTTGAATTTGTTCACTGAACCAAATAAAAGCAGTAATCATTAGTAGAGGGTCTTTTATAGAGTATTTATCAAATGGATTTCCTCTTTTCAAAAACATGAATAAATTTTTGTTCCCACTACGAGTAAACGAAAAAAAACACCAATATTTAAATATAAATCATTCTGTTTAAAATTTATCTAACTTTCATTTACAAATTTGATTCACTAAATTTTAGTTTCTTCGATTTCTTTTTTAAGCAAATAACTAAATAACAAATTTTCTAAATTCCAAATAGCGATTGGGTCAGCAAAATATTTTCTTTATGCTTAAGAATACATAAACTTTGTTTCTATTGTTCTCATTTGTTTTTTTTATTTTTTTATTTAGTATTTCACACAATACAAACCATTCATAGTCTTTCAATCTAAAAGTTTACTCTTAGAAATTGTTTTATTATTATTTATTAGTCTGTCATGTGCAGAAAATTAACAAATATGTTATTTAAATAGCAACAACGTTTGGCATCATGAGTTTATCAAAAAAATATTTACAATACTAAAAATGTTAATATTTATAGATTTGAAATGCAAAAACCAAAATCTCTAAGACATAGAAAGATAATATAAAAAACTCTAACCATTTTATAAAGCTAGAGGGGAAGAAGGTAAATATTTTTAAAGCCCAGTTCAGACTATTATACTTTGTATTAATACTTGTCAAAAATTCAAATAATACGTGCAAGTCTGATAGTCTGAATGTAATCCGTCATACACAAGGCGAATTTAGTACCAGGTGGCCTCGTTAGCGTAGCTGATCGACAGCTGTTTTAGGTGCTCATTACCCAACTATCAAAATTTGTTTATGTTTTCATATTTTTTTCACACATTTTCATGCGCACCATTTCATATTTCCTGTATACAAATCTTAACCCATTTCATGCGGCTATACTTAATTTAGTACAGTTAAACATTAGGCAACAATTTTAGAATTGATTTTACAATACGCACACAACTTAGGGAGGTCAGTAGATGAAATGGACCAGTCCAATTTATTGTTCAAAATAAACATTTGTAGTATGAAATCTTCGTGGGTATTCTGTATCGATATTTTTAATAGATATAGTCATAGTAAAATATTGGCGGCATAGATAATATATGAAAATTAAAAAAATATGAAAATTGTATATTTTTTTTCACCAGCTAACTGTTTAATCAAATATAACCCTATGGGCTCGATTAAAAAATTGAAATAAATGAAGTGAAAAATGAAATAAAATAATTAGCTGCCAATGCAAACAATTTTAATAACCAATATGTATTGAAAACATTTGCTTTCGAAATTTTCACTTAACTACCACCACCCTGATCTACCCATTTATTATTTCTTTAATGATTTTATATATGTACATTTTGTATACAATGTATAATAAAAAAAATAAACTTTTTTGTTAATACTTCCAGTTTTATTTCGACAGTAATGGGTTACTCGTGTTTTTGAAAATAGATACACAATCAAGGCGAATTCATTACCAGGTGAACTTAACAGCACAGGTGATTATTTTTTGCTTCTCGCGTTTTTTCCAATGAGACTGTCAAATTTTGTTTCTTTTGTTTACAAACTTTTTCGCGCCATTTTAATCTGAAGTTTTTTTTGCATGATTTAGTGCAATTTCAAGAAATTAGTGTGAATTTAAAAGTGAAAAACTAATATAATCTGTGATTTTAATTACAAACAATTATAAAAGCTTATATTTAACGTTTATATAAAATATTTTCTCTGCTGAGCAATCTTAGGCGAATTTAGATTATGACATTCACGATGTGTTTTACAATAACAAAATACATTGTACTGAATTCGCTTTTCCGCTTGCACTCACCTGTATAAAGTCGCCTTGTACACAATTTGAATACATTTTATTTCAGCGTTGCCGCTTAGCATGTACTCGTAATTATCAAAAATTGGAACAAAATAAAAAATTTCTGATAATTTTTGTGCAATTAAATTTTTTCATAATTTCTTTGTATATTGCAGCATCAATATATTTTGATCCGTATTTTTATTCAAAATTGTTAAGGAAATATATTTATCAATTGAAAATACTTTATTGTTGTCAATAACATTTACGTTTTCGAAACTCATTTTCTTAATCTGACACAAATTGATCTGAAGACTTTAAAAATTTTGTTATTAGACATAAATATGTATTTGGTCATGTAAATTTAAAATTTATTATAGTGAAAATTTTATTCAACTAAGAAGAATCTGCATTTCGTTGCAAAAAAATTTAAACAAAAAAAAAAATTTTCCACACGTATAATACATCCAAAATGTATTTATATTTTACATTAAAAATAAAATCAATTATTATTCATACTTTCGTTGATTTACAAAACTTTTAATAAGTTCATAATTCCAATATTTTTTTAATTGTTTCCTTAATAGGTCCAAATCATCACCGACAATTTCTTATACCTTCTCTAACAAAAAACAATGAAGAAATCATACAAGGGACTTAAAATATATTTCTAGTTTCCAGTTTTTAAACTTTTAAGTTTGCTAAACAAATTTCCGCTTAATATATTCAAAAGTGGAAAATTTTAAAGACAATTGATTATTATTACAAAATAAAAAAGGTTTTCTTCCTTAATTTTTATATTCTCAAAAAACGAAAAGAATTTTTCGGATTTTGTGTAATATCGAGCTCTTGGCTGTGGAAAATTAATTTACGTTCCCGGCAATACTGATTTGTTCAATAGAATTTAAGGCGAATTCAGTATGTTTTTGATACATTGGTAATTTTATGTAGGGCGAACACCATGTTGTTTTTTGTGTTCCTGTATTATTGCACTAACACTGCGTTTAGACATACAAGTAACTTGTTACAAGTTGTGTGTACATATTAACAACCAATACATCGAAAAAAATAATAAAAACACTTGCAATTTGCACGATTGTTTACACACTCAAGTGCAAGTTCATTTTCAAAATGTCGTCGAAGACAAACGTTGTACGCCTTTGTACTACATGCGCTTCTAATGTCTGTGCTGCCAAAGTTTTAGCATAGCAATATTACAGGGGAATTATATTATGCACACAATTTTTTCACAATTTAAATAATAAATTTGTATTCCAAATAAAAAATAAGTTATAGATGTTTATTTATTTTCGTGTTTTTATATTATGTTTTCCGCATACAATTAAAAATTTTAATATTTTAAAAAAATTTCCTTGAAAAATATCCATTAAGGTTAAAATGAAATATCTATTGGCAACACTGTTTGTTTCTGCTTGCATGCAAGTGAAAAAATCACTGCCAACCAAAATCAGTTGCAAGTGAGGCTACTACTTGCAGGTGTGTGAATGTATTAGTAAAAATATGGGTATGTATTGGGTTTTTTGCACTTGCACTTGCGTGTGTAAACATTGAGTAAGAAGGCCACCTGTTATGAATTCGCCTTGGTCATACATACGAAAAATAATACGATAAAAATTTGGGATATACGACTTTGTTGTTTTTGAAACTTTTCAAAACGATAATACCAAGGTGCATTAACCAGGTGGCATCCCTAGCGCAGGTGACAATTTTTTATTTAAAACGACCATTAGTGCCAAAAGTTGTTTATGTTTACACAAATTGAAGTGAAAAAATAATGATATTTTAATCGTGCAAAAAAAAAAAAAGAAAAAGTGAAAAAGTGCAAGAAAAACAATAAAGAAGTTTTCAAATATAATTTAATTGCGTAGAAGCTGTTTATGTTTATACAAAGTGAAGTGAAAAAATAATATTTTAAACAATTTGAAAATGTGCAAAAGAAACAATAAAAAAGATTTCAAAAATATTTTAATTCCTTAATATGCGTTGCTGTCTGCTATGTAAAAAGAAAAATTCTACTGCTTATCGACTTTCCTCGCTTCAAAAATAATATAATTAATGAAAATGCGTTAAAAACAATTTATGAAAATAATAATACACAATTAAATTTCTTTATATACATTTTTTTTCTTCATTTTCCTCTGTTTTGTAAACATGTTTTTGACATTATGGTGGAATTTTTAAACAAACAAAATATTATGTATCTAGTACAGCAACTCTAATGCTGCCACCTTATAATTGCACCATGGATAATACTTTACATTGGATCAGGGTTGTGTTTTTTAGCAAACCAGCTAATTAAAAATTGAGTAGTCGGCTATTTCGTAGCCGATGGGGTGCCGTCACTGATAGTATTTTTTGTCGTTATAAAAAAGCTCGAAATTTGGAATTTAGCTGTCATTTGTAAATGTATTTTGCTCATGCTATATTTAGAACATGAAATATGTTTGTGCTATTGAATTTGGATGTGTTATACATAATTATTATTTTAACTGTTGAAGATTTCACGCGCCGGCACGTCTATCGCCTACGACGAATAGCGCACCTGCCGCCGTAAAAAGTCTTATGATGGCACATCTATATTGGTTTATATCAAGTGTGATGGTGTGAATGCAAAATCTAATTTACGTTAGACTTTTTGACAGTCGCAAGAAATGTGTTTAGACTTTTATCTCACAAATGAATGAAGGTGTTTATACTTGTATAATAGTCCGGTTGGGTCTTAAGGAAATAAAAAAATTAAAGCTACTAAAACAAATTTTGGAATTGTATTTCAGTTAATTTTAGCATCGTATCTAAAGCTGTGTGAACCGCTGCGCTATCTTGAAGAAATAGCACTTTTTTCTTGTTTAAATGTGGTTGTTTTTTTCTTGATTGCATCAATCAATTGATCCAATAATGCATGATAATACTTTCCTGTGATTGTCAAGATAATCAATGAACAATACTCCGTGAGCATCCCAACATACACTGGCCATAACCTTACCAGATGATTTCACTATCTTCGCATTCTTCCACCAGCTTCCATCAATTGTTTCGATTGATTTTTGGTTTCAGGTGTGTAGAGGTGAACCCACGTTTCATCAACGGTTATTAATGGATGCCAAAAATCGACAGGATAACGTTTGATCATGTTCTAACACCGCTGTGAAGTGGTCTGTCGAATTCGGTTTTGTTCGACACTGAGCAAGCGCGGGTGCCGATAGCTTTTTCATATGCAAATGTTCATTCAAAATGTTGAACACATTCATATAATATGATTACCATTTCTTTTGATTTGGTTTTTTTCTTTTTTATCTTGGGCCAGTACTCAGGGGATAACCCATACTAGGAAAATAGGTTGTGAGGAGGAGGAAAGAGGGAGTAGTGTTTGTGAATACTTGACTTGAACTTTCCAACGTTACAACAGAAAGGAAACATGTCTGCAGGCAACTTATTCCACAGGCGAAGCGTACGGTTCATATTTAGCGGAAGAGTTGATAGCGCTGGAAGTTTGATAAGGAGAAAGAACAGAGCCTTGCGGTACCCCTACTAGTTATTGAATGATTTAATAGCATACAATCAGCCGGTGCTATAAGGCTCAGTTTAATAGTATAATAGCCGCTTAAAAGGCTATTTCATTATCGTGTTCTTAATATAAAAATATTATAATTTTTATAATTAACAAAGGGGGTTTAAAAATGAAAATAAAAGTTCTAAATTTGGTGCACTTTTGTTGAAATAACGCGCTTTTTCCCCCATTTTGGTGCGTTTTGAAATTCCAAAGTTAACAACGCTGGCTGTCGTATCTATACATATTTTGTTTTATAATTTTTTAATTACTTTAATTAAATATTTAAACGGAACATTAGCAGATCATTAAAATGCCATTTAAGCCTTTTTTCAAACCAATCTCAAGTCAACAGAAGCACAAAACTTTTTTTTTAATTAGTTTTAATTACTTTCCCAAAAAAAGCAAAAAAAAATCTTAAAATAAAACATAAAAATTATTTTAGATAAAATATCTCAAACAATGTTTAAAATAAGATGACTTGCTGGGTCTTTCAAATACACATATTTATTTATTTATACTTATATGTAGGTCCTTAAAAACGTTTAAAGCTTTTAAAGTGCTCGAAATTTTTTGACAATTAAAAAGAAAATATACAAAAAATTAAACATATAAAATTTTTTTGCTGTTAAAACCATTTCAGTTTTAACTTTATCTGTTGGGATTTTTCTTTTTTTTTACTTCTTTTTTCTCAAAGTTTGGTATGCCTCTTTAAATATTTGTCTGAGTTGTTCAATAAAATTCACTTTTATGCTGTCTTTGACACACAGTTGCGCAAAAACATTTGTCATTTTGACCACTTTGCATTCCTTTAGGACTTTTTGGCGTTAAAGCAGCTTGTATTGACGTTTCATCTACCTTTTATTTATACATATTTTTTTTTTAATTTACTTTTTTCATATCCACCATGAAATATTTGTATTGATTTTTTACTTAAACTTGTGTTTTTTAGTTTTGTTTTTTTTTTTCTTTTTTTGCAGTGAAACGACAAGAACAAAGAAGTTTTTATAAATATTTCATTTATGTTGTCTTTAAATATTTTTGACTATAAGCAAAATAACTTGAGCGTTTGAAAATAGAATAAGATTAATATTAAAATGGCAAACACTACTTAGCAGAATAATATAAAAAATTTCTATAGGCCATAAATATTAATTGTTGTTTATTTGAGCTTGAGGTCACTTGTTTTAAAATTATTCGTTTATTAATGTTTCGACAACCCCTTGTGTGTCTTCTTCAGGAAAATTTCTAATTTTTTTGTTTACAAATTTTTATAAAATTTAAAACAAATTGATGTAACAAAAAAAAATTATACATAGAGTATATATTTTTTTATTATTTTTTATAAAAGAGAGAATTGAAAAATTTTTTAAATAATCTAAAATAAAACCCTATTTATACGTTTTAACTCCTGTTTTTACTTTTATATATTAACAGTCGTATTCATAAAAAAAAACACTAATCAGCATTTTAACAACTTTTGAGTTAAAACAGAATTTTCAGCAAAAAAAAAAACACATTTTGTAAAAACGTATTCATAAACAGCATTTTAGCTAAAAATCACTTTATTTTCTATTTGTGATTGGCAACGTCATCATATGCAATTCTCATCTGAATCATAGTGCTGCGATAAACACGGTTTTTTGTTCACTTAGTAGTCATACAAAGAAATGTCTTGTATTGTTTTTTGATGAAAATCGACTTTAAAACTAATAAATAAGTGTTAACTCCATTTTGTCTTTCAATTAAATAGCAAAAAATACTGAGTCAGAAAAGTTTTACTTTGATCCTTTTGCTTACGCGTAGGAAAAATATGAATAACGAGCTTTTTTTATTATTCCGTTTTTACACATCACTGATGTACATGACATTTTATTAACGTATATTATTTTAAATAAATAAAATGTTAGTAATAACTAAAATAAGAAGACTGGAAAAAATGTAAAGCGTAATTGCTTATCTGGAATCCAGAATAAAATAGATTACTTCTTTCCCTTAAAGTTTTCTGTTGCCAGCTATTTAAAGCTTGGGTTATATTTTGTATTAAAAACACACATCTAATGTTATCAACTTCATAGGATTTCTAATAAATATGCAATAAAAATTTTCGCAACATATAAATAAACAATAACCAAAAAAACACTCACCTTAAAATTGTCTTAAAATTGGGTGCAATCAGTTTTAAAAATGGTTGACTTAAAAAACTGCTAAAAAGAACATTTTAACGTAAAATTCGTTTGAATACAGTTTTATCGAATTTTCCCTAAACATGATTTGAATAGCTGTCGAATTTTTTTATAAATACAGCCGTTAATGTCTATCATTTTGGGCCAATCCGTCTATAACCTTTTTAAAATTCATTCTTTTTTCTAACGGTACATTAGGTATTTGTAACATTTCTACACTGAAAAAATTTTTTCCGAAATTCTCTGAATTTTAACATTACTTTTATAAATTTTTTCATTATTTTTCAACCATTGTAACTTTTCATACAAATAATGAAATAAATTTCATTAGATTATTTTAATGAAAACCTTCATAAAAGTAATGAAACATTTTAATAAGAAACATGACTTATTTTCATTAAAAGTATGAAAGACAAATCATTTGATTAGTGAAATAATTTCTCTAGATCAAAGAATCAATTTCATAAAGCACATGAAAACTTAATGAAAAAGTAACATTTATTTAATGAAATAACTTCTTTTTACTAATGTAATGGATTCATTAAAAATATGAAACTCCTTCATAAGGTCAATGAAGTTATTTCATTTATCTAATTTTATTATTCATTGAGCACCTGAAAAATTTACATTAAATCAATGAAATAGTTACATTTGTTAAAAATTTACATTAAATCAATGAAATAGCTAAATTTGTTTAATGAAATAATATCATAACACACATTAATAAAATATGTTCACAAATGTACATAATAAGATCAATGGAATTATTTCATTTATTCATTGATACTTTATTTCATTACACAAACAATACTATTCCTTGCTTTTGTGAAATTGTACCTAATTATGATAAAAGAAAATGTTGAACAAGTTTTCACCAAATAAAACAGATTTTATTAATTGAAATGTCTTCAACACACTGGTATTTAAATGTTTAAACTATTATTATGCTGATTTGAGTACATAGACATATGTACATACATACCCAAGTTCGGTAGCCAGAAATTTATTTGTCATTGATCTAATGAATTCTATTTCATTGGAATTATGCAACTCATAATCATAGCTTAAGATTAATAAATGCCCATTAATATATCTTACCAAAATTCAAAGAATTAAAAAAAAAAATTAAATTTTGTTGCAGTCATAATTCCAATGATTTTTTTTAATGAAACTATGAAACTTAATGAAACCATTCTGAAGGAATTATTTCATAATATATATGAAGTTTCATGCATATTGCGAAAAGTTTTCATTTGATTAATGAAAAATATTTAATGAAACAGTTTCATTAAATATATGACGCATAATTCTTTCAGTGTAACATATATCTACCTTTACAATAATTTTCCCTATTTAATATAGAAGTACCCCCAAAATCTGGATTATGATTAAAATCACGGGAATGAGTTGATAACGCAATTTTCTATGAAGAATTATAGTTTCTGTGTTTCTGGTCAGATTTATGTCCTGCTAATCTAGTCTTAAGTTTATTGCCTGTTGTTCCTATATAACTATTATCATTCAGTATATTCCTAATTATGCTTTTATTCTTGTTATGAAATCTACGGTCACTTATTGTTAATATTCTATCTATCAAATTCTTAGCTATATTGTTAAGAACTTTTTTTGGATGTTTTGGAAAATTTACCGTAAATATTTAAATGTAAAGTAAATATATATAAATGTAAAAATTTTGTAACATATTTTTGGGTAAACAAACAATGTCTGAGTGTTGCCTAAGTTTTTATTGTGACACACACACACATTTTGCTTTACGCTTTTCTGTCAAAGCTAGAAACGTGACGCAAAGCGACAAAGCTGAATCTGACACGACCTTAACGAACACTCATTGTGATAATAAAGTTTTATCATTTGGACGTGCTGCTCAATCGTGTAACTTGTCATTGTGCTTTAACATCAGTAATTGAATAAACAAGAGATTAGATTAGCAACGCCAGCAAACCAACATGGCAGTTATAGGTCGCCAACATTTACCCGCGCCAATTAAAACCCCCTTTACCGCCTAGTATTATGAGTTTAAGAAACAAAATTTTTTCTCTGTCAAAAGCAGAAATATATTTTTCAAACAAACCACTAGAGTTTTTTTGTGGTTTAATTATTTCACCTTTTCTCACACATTTACAAGTATGACATACATACATACATATGTACTCGCATGTACTTTAAAACAAAAATATATATTTTAACTTCATTATAATGTTTGCGTTACTAATTAAAAACAACAAAATCTATAACATTTTTAAAAGCTCTTAAAGTACTAGATACATATATGATTTAAGTACTCCTTTAATATTTTTTTTAATCTTTAAAATAAATAAAATTTTGTATAGTTAGAAAACCAAACATTAAAGGCTGACAATGTTAAAACTGAGTACCATTCCCCAGCTGCAATTTGGCTAAAGGATTAGCGCATTCTTCAAGAGAAGTGTTAGACTCCAAACAGAAACAATAATATTGTTCCTCTTTTCAATCTGGGTAAATAAAATTTGTCTTGCAAAAGAAATATATACATGTACACACACACACACACACACACACACACATACATTATGTGTGACTGGCACATAGAATATTCATACTTTTGTCGATACAATATGTATGATAGTTGCTTTTTTATTCGATTTCTTTCAAATGCACAAATACTTAAGATTTAAAAAAATACAATGTATGCAGATATAAAAATAAGGTGCGATGGCTTTGCCTCGCCCATTGACAAGACATAAAATTTTTCAGTAGACTTCACTTAAACACATGTGGCTTAATGAAATACTTGTGTATGCATGTACACATATGTGTGTGTGTGTATGTGTATTTGGTATTTATGACAACTTCTTTAAATATGTTTAAGAAATGAGGTACCCGTAATTGGTAAGTCAAAGAAATACTTGCAACAATATAGTAAAATGCACAGAAGAAATTTCAGCCATTCGAAAAAATTAATCTATTAAATGTCATTTAAATTTAAGAACTTCGGCACGTAAAAGAATATA
Organism: Thecocarcelia acutangulata; assembly: GCA_914767995.1. NCBI lineage: Eukaryota > Metazoa > Arthropoda > Insecta > Diptera > Tachinidae > Thecocarcelia > Thecocarcelia acutangulata. Next base: position 26,708,043 of record OU612094.1, on the reverse strand, counting down.
TGGTTGAGTTGACAATATTCTAAGGCAGAGGTGCCAAAAAGTTCTATATGGAAGAGCAAACACCAAAACATTTACGGAAAGACTACTTTTATTTCAGCGATGGACGTTTACACAGAAAAAAAATAGATGCCATATTGATAAAAAAAAAACTTGCACTATTTTTATCAAATTTCCTGTGAAAAAGATTTTTTGCCGGATTGATAATTCAAATTATAAAGTACAAATAGCTTTTTCACTTAAAAGCAAAAATTATTGAGTTGAAAAAAATTGTTGTTAATATGTAAAATATGCTTAACAAAAAAAAATTGTTAAAGAAACAACAGGTCTTCACTGTTATATGACAACCGTTTAAATTTATTTATTGAATAACAGTCAATAATTCGGAAAACTTTTTATTAATTGCATTTTATTAAGAGATATTTCCAAAAATTCATTATTAATAATAATTTAATTAAGACAATGCAAATTTTATTAAATTGATGGTTTTTTATTAATAACATAACTTGATTAAAAAAAAATCTCATAGCTCTATAGCCAAGCGCTTATACAAAAACAGTTGAGCCTCAAGCGCAAAGGCTTGGGCACATCTGGTCTAAGGGCAACATTTAATTGTTGAATTATATGGTTGGTACTGATCATTTTATATTGTTATATTTAAAACGTCATTGACACGCTTCACTATAGTTTTATAAAAATAAAATGTTATAAATAACCACAATATATTCTGGTTTAACATTGTTATAATTGTGAACAAACACAGTCCTAGCAAAAGTTACCACAATAATGTTGTAGCCGACCATTTTATTATGCCAACCATTATATTATATAACCATATTAATTTCATTAAATAACCATATTACTGTCATGAATAGCTTTATTGACATAGAATCATATTTTTGTCATTCTTCACCATATTAATTAAATAAACGACATTTCTGGATAAACCATACTATTTTGTTAATTTACAACTAACTATGTCACACAATATACATATGTATAATAGTATAAAATGAAACTATAAATGATTATAATATATTTTTTAGTTTTTAAAGAATTAAGAATACACGTAGACAAAATTATATAGTTGAGATAACAATATTCTAAAGGCAACATATTTTTGTTGAATTATATGGTTGAAGGCAATCAAATAAAATGATTTCAGCCTGAAAAGTTCTTTTTTAAACTAAATAGATCCAAGAACCATATTATATGATGTAACATATGTTTGGTAATGGTTTTAGTCATATTAGCATGACAACCACGTTATATTATCGCTCTCATCTATATTGTTGTGAAAATCTAAACTACTATTGTCACGTCCAGTTATACTACTGTTTATGGCCGCATGGTTAAATACATCTATACATACAGTTTTTGCAATAAAATATAATTTATTTAAGCAATTTTGTATAAAGATTATAAATTCTAATTTATATTAAAAAAAAAAAAACAATAAGATTTGGGCCGATTTTTGGTATCTATGATGAACTATTTGGTTATAAAATAAGCTTATTATCAACAAACATTCGTAAATATGAAAATGCTAATACAAACCCTTTGTTTTCATACATTATTGTTCATTTATGGCGATGTTTTCTCCTTGACCGGCATATTTATTTATATATTTTAGTAAAAATTTATATTATAAAATTTTTTTCTTTAATTTTTTATATTTGTTAATAATTAAACACAAAAACAAATTGACTGCTTGGCATGGCGAAATAAAATAAAACTGAAATAAAATTACATGTCAATGTCTTTAACAAAACCAACAATAGTAAGTTTATTCTGTAAACATACAAGTGTTGCAAGTGCATATGTCTAACATACACATGTTTGATATAAAAAGCTTTTAAACACATCTAACAACAGCTATTGTCGTATTCAAACTATATTTTTTAAATGCTATTATTCCATCTAACCATATTTGAAAATATGAGAGTCATAATAATAGATAGGATTGCCTTTATAATTATTATATATTTATAAAGACTTAAACTATGTTAAAAACAATAATACGTCACAATATAAAATATTACAGAGTACATACTAATGTTGCCATAACAATATAAAGAAATTGATACCAATAAAAAATTATAAATAACTTGTTTTCTATGTTTCCCAGCTATCTACATATCGACATTTCATAGGAGCTACCCTAATCATCAGTAGACTTTGGAAATTTTGAGATATTCTTAAACATTCAACTTTATATCCCAACAATCTAAATAAATTGTTGAGAATTTAAAAAGAAAAATGCTCTAATAATATCTGTCAAAACAGATCATTTATACACGCCTCTAACATTTCTTTACACCTTTCAAACAAAATATCTTTTAAAAAATTGGGGTTATAACAATGGGGGTTATAACAATTGCATATATGTGATCAATATGTGGCAAACATTAACGTAAGAACAATTAAAGAGCTCGGTGGCTGAAGTGGTTAAAGCGGCCGTATTAAAAATACATCATGTTCACATGATCCCGAGTTCGAATCCCAGTGGGTGCTGATGAGTAGTGTCGCGACTACGAAACAGCTAGTTGTCCCCCAGCTAATGGCATTCAATTATTTTTTCTGTTCTTCTTTGGTCTTATTGTTTCACAGCAATTATTGTTATAATTAAAAATAATCCTTCTTCTTGACTGAAGTTGGACTCGAACTCACAACTAGTTAATCTCGTACAAAGGAAAAAACTTTATTGTTTGAATAAAAAGAAATGTATTTTCTTTGCGTGTAGTTCGCAAAATATAATCAGGTTTCACAATTGCAAATTATTTCGACTTCAACTTGTTTTAGCATCTTCTAACTAGAATAAAAAAAAATTTGTTAAGTATTTTGACAACAATTGCATATTTAGAAACGATATATAACCATAAATATGGTTGGATGTAATATAGTATGGTTGTCATCAACAATAGTATGGTTAGTCATTAAAATTCTTTTTGTTATAACAATAGTAATATTGGGCACAACTATAATATGGTTGGCCAACAATATCGATGACTTTGTTAGCATAGTTGATTACAACATGCGTACAAATATTAACATTTTAACATATATTTTTATTTCTGTACACGCTTTATATGCACTTTTGCACAGTTCTAATTTTCAGCTTTTTTTTAGCTTTTTTTTAGATCAACAAAAAATTTCTTTAAATTTAAAACAAAAAATATAATATAAAAAATTTTTTAACAAAATCACAAAACTAAAGGAAAAATATATGCTAACAACTAATTATAACATATATGTTATATGTAAGTAAGTGTATCATACTCGTAGATATGATAAAAACAAATATTTTAGTATTGGGTGCAATAAAAGCTATTGTAATTACGCACAATACCAATATTGCATGCAACCATATTCTGAAATTGATAGACGGTAACAATAGATTTACGAAAATGCAAACGAAACCATGTTTATGGGGAAGCAACTTATAATTAAGTCGATAATAGGCTATTTTTAATAATAATACTCAAGTTTATGGTGCATATTCCCTAAATTGAGCTTTTTTAGGAATTCCTATTACGTTTCACACAAGTACACAGTGTAATAAAGATGTAATTAAATAACATCATACATATCGCTCTTACAAGCAATTGAACAAAAAAGTTACTTTGTTAGATGGTCCCAGGCATACAGTTTTCATTACGATTTTTCCTTCTCCTTTAAAATTGTAATTATGTTTGTTAGGGCCTTTCTACATGAAACCAACGATATACTAATGTTGCTGGAACCATATTTTAAACTGCCTTTTCTTTGCGTGTGCTAAGGCTTCAATGAAAAAATATTGTTTCAACTTGAGAAAATCTCTAAGTTAAACTATTCCTACTCCTTCCGTTTGTTATGCTTACTTTTGAAAATTTATTCCTTTTTAACAAACCGTTCACGAACACTTAAGAAACTCATATATAAAAATTTAATGTGAAAAGTATAGTTTGTGATTTGCTTGATAAAATATAAATTAAAAAAATAAACAAATAAATATTTAAGAGCAACATTAACCTGTATCGTGTTGGTATGTAAAACACCAGAATTGGGTTACTTTCGAATTAACCATCAGTCTTGTGTTACGGGTACAAAAAGAAAAAGAATAAAAAGAAGAAAAGAAAACTCACGTTAACAAATTAATGTGATATGTGTAAAATTTTAAACTCATTATTATATCATATGGCCAGACCAATAAACCAAAGAACCAAAGATAATCAACAAATTCTTAGAAAGACATTGAAACACAACAAAAACACACGTTAATACAAAAACAATAGAACCAACAACAACAACAACAACAACAACGATTTTATCAACAACATTCAATAAGAAGCTACTCAAGTGTGGGAGCGTCAAAAATGCTGTACAACCGGAATAAATGTGATGTGTGCTGTGAATGTGTGTATGTGTCTTTTGGGAATGACAACTTAATCTGGAGACAATATCAAAATGTCTCTTTTTTCAAAAAGCTGCCACAAGAAATATTTGTTTAAAAAGAATCAAAAGCCCCCACACCCACTTAAAAAATGAGCTTAAATGAAAAATTATGTTAAAAGTGATTATAATTAATATCTTCAAAGTCTTGATTACGGACTAAAATTGAGCCAGCGATATTAGTTTACTCGTAGTTAACAAAATAAGTTTTAAGCATTTTTTCTTAGTAAACAGTGCTGTCATTCTAGATGAAAGCTGACATTTAAAATTACGCCAATTTTAAATCTGAATGGAAATGCATTGCTTGCTTTAATTATGCACTCATATAAAAAAGCCGTCACAGCTGTGCTGCACATCGGTCAATTAATTAATATATCCCCATCTTATATTGCATTCTTATAATTTATTATAAACGTTTCGGTGAAAGTAAACATATAAACATTTCGGTGAAAGTATAGTGATAGCTCTGGATATTTCCAAGCCATTTGCTAGAGTGTGGCATGGCACTTTACTGCCAACTCTTATTGGTTTTGGTGTCGCTGAGGATTTTTCTCGTTTTATATCGAGCTTTCTTACAGACCGCACCATATTAGTTGTTATAGATGGGGTCTTATCAAATTAAGAGGTACCACAAAGCTCCATCCTTTCTCTTACTCTATTTGTTATTTTTCTTAATAATCTGAAACCCTATCCACTCTGTTGCAGCTGACAGCGGCATTTGCCATTCGTATTTATTCAGCTATAGGCTCAGTGTATTAAAGATCGGTGGCAAGAGGCAGAATATTGATAACTCACTGAATGGTGGTGTTATTTTAATCTCCCAATGGGGTTGTAAGAGCAGGGCTGAGTTCAACACTCGTAAGAGCAAATGCTGTCTATTAACACACAAAATCATGACCGTAAATGCTGCTCAATATATCCATGTACTCATGGATATATTGAAGAATCTTATGCTGATGTTCCTGGAATGTCCCTAAAGAACCACTCAAGTGTGTCGGTTTTCTTAAACAGTGTAAGAAGTACTTCACTCCATTCGAACTCCTTATATAACACCTATATCCGACCGAAGGTGGATGATACATGTATGAACTGGTGCCTCAAAGTATATTTCGGTTTTATTCGACCGTGTGTAGGAGAAAGCGAAGAAGCGTATACCAAACCAGGGGACTCTGCTTTTTGGGTAATAGAGGAGAAAGAATCCCTCGCTCTTTGTAACAAATAAAACTCTACAAAGCCACATAACTTTTGTTGCGCTGGAATTATGAAACCCTTATCAAGAGTTAAAGTTGGCAGAACGGGGATCAACAAAGAACCCGGGAGGTTCTGTCTTGCAGACCATGATGACCAAGGTTGAGGTACCTGCCTTGACTGAAGTGTTTTGGCTTTGGTTTTAACCTAAAATAGCAGGAAGAGAAAACAGCTCCCCTGATAACTTTGGTACATGTCGGTTTTCGAGGACTAATAACCCAAGAGGCACTGTTGTCTTGCAACAGATACCTGTACTGTAAGAAACCAGGGTGATGGATAGACGCCTGAATTAGTTAAGGGCTGATGTTCCTAATGGACTTCTGCTTACCAATACAAACAATAGTTTGTCACTTTCCATGATACAAAAAACAAGGTAGCCGCTTCGCTACAACAATACAACAATAAAAAAAACAACAGGTATTTTGTTTGTGTAAAAAGGCGAATTCACACTTAAGCTGTCAAAAGTAGTTGATAAAGAACATGACAAAATTTAAATGGCGCCGAAAAAGGTAAACAAAACTTGACAGTGGAAGTGCCGCCATATTAACCGAATTCGCCTGAATTGATTGGTGCCGATGCATCCACCTAATAATGAATTCGCCTTGGTCACTTTAATTATGTGTTTTTCGCATATTTATGGAAACGAAAGACAGCTGTCCGTACTCGTATACCACTACTCTGGTAAAGCTGCCTTGCTGTATGGTTTTTGAAAGCGAAATAAACTGAAGAATGAAAAAAGAAATTTGTAAATTAAATTGAGCATTATATAAAAATTAACAAACTTAACAATTATTTCTTATAAGAACTACTGGAAATCTTTAAAACTACTATTAAGCAACAATTTCGTGTCCTTGTGGAAGTAATTGAATCTAACCCCCAGGTTGTTCACGAAATACGAGTATTTGAAGAATACAAAGCAACTGCAGATCGGGTTTGGGCCAATATTTCACAAAATTTATATAGTATTGGCCCGCCCGAAGAATGGCAGAGTGTATGGGTCCGTTTTATGACAAAGTTGAAAGACAAAATGGACGAAAAGAAAAGACATCTACATACAATTGAGGAGGTCATTCTTTAAAAATTCCACCAAGTACACTACGCCATCCGTAGATAGACCAGAGGTTCAATTCATGTGGCTGATAGCCGGCTTTGAGCCGCCGCCGGTCTTGTTTTACTTTGTCCAGCCGCCGCCGTTATGGCGGCTGAAGTCGGCTTCTTTTCAGCAGCCGTCCACACAAAAAAAACTTTTTTCGGCAATTCTTGAGCTTTCTCTATCTTTTATTTCATACAATTTACATTGTATATGCACATACACACATGAGAGAAAAATAAGTAACTGCTGAGTACCGGCAATTCGTTTTCCCTTCTTATTCCCCTCACCGAAAGCTTCTATAAAGTCAAGAATTGCCCAACTAAAGTTGCTGTGTTTGACCTGGCACTTAGCTCTACAAGTTTCAGTCATATTCGTAGCAGCATAATGACTTTTTGTCACTGTCAAAATCTATGACTTTAAACTTTTCTTTAAGTACTTTATACAATTTTTTATATTGCATGTAAAAGTTTGACAGTACAATCATACCACAAGCTGTTCCTTGTTACAACATATTTAGTGTCACCTTGGAAATTATTTGCTTTTATGGTATTTTATTAGAAAAGATCCGATATTTTTCAGGTGACAGATTGCTATAAGCTTACCTTTTCTAAAATCTTAATTAATTTGAGCCACATATTGTTATTTAAAATCAGTTTTGTCTAAATAAATTGAGCCACGTAATGTTATTTATTTCTTTTCCAAAATATTTGTTTCTTAATAAGTGAAAAAACCCCATAACTCAAAAACCATGGTTTCAAATAAAAGAAACACATTTTACATTTTTAATTTCCATACTCGTCTTAGAAAATATGTATGTTTACAAAATAGCTCCTAAAGGTTTGAATGAGTTTATGGAACACTACAAAGGAAAGTATTGTTAACAAATTTGCATTGTTGACTCGAAATAATTATGTTTATATATTGAATTATGACGTCGTTTGAGTAAATCAGCGATATTTAGTAAATTTGTACAATAAGAGTTTTTATATAAATTAGCTTAACATTTTTATGAATTTAGATGAAAAATAGTGCAGAAGGTATTTGTCTAAATGCGTACTTTTCTAAACAATATTTAGACATAATAAATTAAAATATTACCACATGTATGAAAAAAAAGCACATATGTCGGCTACAGCCGGCTTTTAGCCGCCGCCGACCTTTTTTTGGCCAGCCGCCGCCGCCGACAACTATGCGACGAATTGAACCTCTGAGATAGACAGCAATAAGTTTTAAAGCTGAAAAAACACACTCGGTTACATACATGTTACCAAAACTTATCTAGTAAATGGCATTTACATTGCAGGGGCAAATGCAGAGGATTGAAAGCATCCCTCAGTAACCCTCTAATAGATGCCGCAGTTTGCATTTGAAATAATTAAAAAAAATTTTGTTTGCTTTAAAGTTGAAATTCTAGTTTTTCTTTCCGCAAAACAAATAATCTCGTTTACAAAAAATCATGGTTGCTGCTTTGTCAAAGTATCACTACCGATAATTTTGCGTTGCCAACAGGTAATATAACTAAAGTTCGGCTGCTATCGATAATCACACACATCGATGTTTACACACACATCTAAAATAAATCACTCTATTGTTACACGAAGCCCCAAATTTCTATTTATTTTTTGCATTGTTATAACCGTTTTGTAAACCGTAACTTAATTTCTCTTGTCACTTTTGAATTTATTACGCATTAAAATGTAACAAATTACCTTTCCGATATTATATTAATTAACATAAACTAGAAATTTTAAATTTTATTTGTTTGTTACTGCCACACACGGTGTTAGTAACTTCACACTTTGCAATATCATCTTTAACATAATTAACATAAATTTCTAACTAATAAAATGTATAACAACAACAGTTCGAAAGTGATCTTTAAGCCAAACGATAAAATTAAAACAAGCTTGTACTTATGAGAGCATTAATTTGAAACAACTTTATTTGTTTGTTTGATTTTCCATATAAATATTAATACTCGTACAACATTTCTATGTCTAGATGGTGTCAAACGTAGGCGGCAAAAACTTGGAGTATAATTTTTCTTTTATTAGAATCAATTTTTATTGACAAACAAATTTCTTTTCTAATTCGATAGTGTTTGTTTATATAGAAAGTAGTAAAATTATGGACACAATTTAAAATAATAATTAAGTTATTTATACATGTTTAATATTTTGTACACAAGGCATTTTTAACTTTCGCTTAAACTGTGTTTCCAAGGGACATACACATTTCGCTTCAACGAAAATTTAGCAAAATAAAATAATTCTTTTATTTTATTTCTTTTTGTTATTTCTTAATATCGGCCCTCTTTTCCTTTTTAATATTATATATTTTTTGAGCTTAAGGTCTGTCTTGGTTTTTTAAATTTCTTTTATCTGGCAATATTTCGCTCTCCTTCGTATAGCTTCTTCAGGCCAAATAATATTTATAAATGATATAAAAAATTGTGATAAGTTTTATATAGGAACATCTAAAAATAAACTTAAAACTAGATTAGCTGGGCATAGATCAGATCAAAAATATAGGATGAGGAACTCAACACAAAAAACAGCATTGCACATTGTACAAGATCGAATCATTTCCCAAAGTTTGAAGATGCGACAATTTTAAACAGAGAGAGTAATTATAAACGTATACTTACGTTAGAGATGTTACAGATTATCAACACATCAGAAGATAGAAGATTTAATTTTAAGTCAGATATAGATAATATAGCCCAAATATATAGGTACTTAGTTACAAATTAATGGTTGTTTGTAATATGTTGTTATTTGTGTTTTTTGTTGTTTTTAACTATGTATATGCATCTGTATATAAAATGTTTTTATTTCAAGTTATTTGTTTTTGTTGTTTTTGTTTTTCAAAAAATTTTATAAATATAAAAATATTAATAAAATAAATATTATTTGGCCTGAAGAAGCTATCCGAAGGAGAGCGAAATATTGCCAGATAAAAGAAATTGAAAAAACCAAGACAGACCTTAGCTCACAAAATATATAATATTAAAAAGTAAAAATTAAGATTACAAAAAATTATGAAAAGGATTCAAAGGTCAAGAGAAAAACGAATTTATTGTTCAAAATCTTTTTGCGTTTTGTAATTTTATTTTTAAGAATAAAAGTACAAAAAAAAAAAAAAATTTTACTGCCATGTACTCAAATATTCCGTTTTTCCTTTAAATACTGAATAAAAACTATGCTACACAGAAAACAAATTGTTCATGTTCAATAACGAAAGTCGCTGAATCAATTAATAAATTGTTTGAATACGCATCTATAAAGCATTTCGTAGATTCAAATAAAAGTTTAGTCAAAATAATTATTGTTCAAAAGCAACAACAACAAAATATGATATCCAAGGTTATTCTGTGATATAGATATATATACAGGGTGTCCCAAAACTCAAAGTCAAACCGAAAAAAAAGGGTGACAAAAATTATTTTAACCATCATAAGAAAAGTCAGAAAAAATGTCTAAAAAGAAATACAAGGGCTTGTGCAAGGCGAATTCATATGAATTCGCCTTGGGCTTGTGCGAATAAAATTTGAACTGAATAAAATGTTTATTGTTTTAGACTTTTTTTCTGATTTTTCTTAGGTTGGTTACAATCAAGGCAGCTTTATATAGGTAGTGGCAGAATTGTAATTCTGCCACTACCTGTATAAAGCTGCCTTCGTTACAATGAATCAATCAAATTGTCTCCTTGTTTCAGCTTGACGTTGAGTTCTGTATACACAAAATATATTTTTCAGACAAATATTTCATTTACTATATTTTTATAAAATTTTTTTATTGGGCAATGATAAATTTGCCTAATTTGTCATACGGCTTTCCACTAGTGATCGTGAGGTGGCAACGAGGACAAAGAAGTCCTGGAGAATGCTGAGTATATTTTCATTGAGTGTAGTCGATGGGCTGAAAACCGTAGAGAAATGGAGATTGTGACGGGATCAATAACGATGGAGAATACCGAGGACATTATAACAGCAAATAAAGCCAACTTTTGGATATATCAAAATTTTGTGAAAACGTACTGCGGATAAGAAAACCCAGATTTGGAAGCCGCAAAACATGATCATTGCTAGGAGACTGGACGAAAACTTGAGTAGAGAGGAAGGCAGATTAATATATTGGCTATCCACCCCAAACTAATGCTAACACGGTCCTGGGGTGGAAAAGGTTTTTTCATCGGAAAGATTATTTTTATCACCGGTCTGCTATAATACAGTGAGGAAACAACTCTTTGTGAATGCACTAATGCATTTTTCTATCTCGCCCAAAAAAAGCAAAACTATCAGCCCAATTAGAAATAATAACTCCATAGGAATTTTATCACTTTTTCCTTTCCTCCAATTATGAACAAAAATTAAGTATGAGGTTTTTTATTTTTTCTTCGCTCTATTCGTTAAAAACATTAAAGGGAGATAAACTCTCCAATTCTTACGGACAAAAAATGTGTTTTTTCTTTAATTTTAATTGAAAAATGTACTTTATGTGGGAAATAAATTCCGAGAGAAATAAATTCCGTGAGAATATTTATATCATACCCAACTATGTGGTGCGGACCTTCGGGGAGTATCGCTGTGGTTGCGGTTTAGACCCCAATCGCGGGGATAGTTTAATTGACCACGGTGTGGAGTTGCATTGCAACCGGGTGCCGTGGTCCAAAGATTGGAAGGAGTATTACAAAAGCTCTGCTCTTACTCGTAACCAAGGGGGAGATCATGTAGAAAAAACATGAGATTAAATTGGTACTTATGCATGGTAGTTGCAAGGTACGGAGGCTCTGGTAAAAGCATTGTATTCGCCCGGTGTTAAGGTCAGCGTTGGGTAAGGCCCAACTCTATTTGCATCAAATAAGTCAACCATATGATCAAGCTATATCAAGATCATTTTACATTCATACTTATTCCATAAATAGTTATTTTAGATTATTATCATAAACAACCATGTTATTGTCATTCTCAATACAATAATCGTTAATAATCCACCATATATTTGTATTAACAATATTAATTAAAAGGAGGCTAATTCAAGATAAATACCACTACTTCGCTTTTAAAAAGAATTATGAAATTCATTTGACAATTGAATAAATGTACACAATAATGTTATGATAATAATACACAGTTCTTTAGAGTAATTTTGCTTTTGTTGCTGTAACAACATTTCAAACAAAAATTTTCTTCGCACGTTACTATACAGTGATAGCGATTTTATTGTAGAACTGGATAGATAAATTTTTAACCGATCAATTAGCAGCAGCGGTTACTAAACTGTCCATTTTCTATACTTGCGAGTAAAGGACACAAATTCAGATATTGTGACGCTTCCACATGTACAATATAAAATTCTTCATGCGAACCACGAAAGCAATCGGTTGATGTTTTTTAATTAATCAACAAAGTTTAGCAAAGACATGCTTTCATAGATGTACACTTGTATTAGAAGCAGCAAAAACTAAATCTTTGTTGACACACAAACAAATATCAAACGATATTTGCACGAAGAGTTTTATAGTATACTTATATGTGGGGGCGTCGCAATGTCCGAATTTGTATTATTTACTTGTGAGTATAGAAACTTGACAGGTTGGTCACCACTGCTGTTGTTTGCTCGGCAAAAAAAAAATCCTACAAAATGCCTGGATGGTAAAAGATTCTGTATTTTAATTTGTTTTTTTTTTTATATTTTTAATAAAGATCAACAAGGACCGCCAACTTGCAAAATGGTCATACCGCAATAGCTGCATACAAGTTTAGGTTCATCTTCTTCCTCCTGGATAGTCAGTATTTGTTTCTTTTTACTTCTAATATTCTTTATTTTTTTTAATTTTTTTACTTTTTTATTAGCTTTCTTTTTGTTCTCTTTCAATTGAGCAAAATAGCGTTTTATCACTTCGTCAGCTGTCAAGCAAGATACTGGTTCATCTTCTTCTCTTTGAAATGCAAACTTGTCCTCGCGGCTTTCCAAAGAACTATCGGCTATTTCTTGTTGCTTTATTTCAGTATCATCTTCGAATTCAAAATCATATTTTTGAGCTCTTTGAAATACAGTCAAATGGCCTCCAATCGGTTTTCTATAACTTCTTTTGAAAGTTTTCAAAATATGTTCATCAACAATGGACAAATCTTTTCTAACTATTTCAGCGTGATGAAATGTACTTTGTAAAGCTTTTCTCACCAATACATCTAACTTATTTTCCGCAGCACTGCTTGATCGTTTGCTTAATATTTCGCCTTCTACTGTTTCCTGCTCATTGTGATCAGTAAGTTCTTTTTCTAATTGCTTTTGTTGCTGACTTTCTAAAACAAGTTTTTGCCGAATGCTGTCCTTCTGTGACTTAACCAAGTCCTTGAAAAACTTTGCGCCAAACGATAAAGAGGGACGTTTCTTTGCTTTAATTTTGGGTAGCTCTTGTAAAGAAGTAGCTGTGGCAGATGTAACAGTTTTGTCATAGACATTATACAAAGAGATGAACTCTGTAAGCGATGCTTGCTCTTCCACACCCATTTCTTCCACAAAAGTCTGTCCCTCCAGCAACTTTGTGCTTGCATCATCATACTTGGTGAGTGAAGTAATTGAAAATTTTCTTATTAGATTTCGCGACTCAAAACCATGACGTTTAGTTGGCAGAGTAATTGATTCCATTGTTGTTTTGTCTATGGGCTTAGCAAACATATTGTCAAAGTTACCTGCCATGGGAGCCACAACAGAGGCTTCCTTTGAAACATAAACTACATTAAAAGGAGGTTTTCTTTCTCGTTTCGAAAGCTTTTTTGAGGTAGCCTTTAAATGTTCACTGTCTATTTTACTGTCTTCAGGCGTTAAACGATTTTTTGGTTTTATTCTATATTCTGTGGCTTTTGCTAAGCCTTTCTTAGTTTTCTTTGGAAGAACTAGAGAACCTGCTGTAAAATCAGCTTGCTTTTTGCTGGTAGACAAGCTCAAAAGGTTACTATGTAAAAGAGCTATTTTCTTGGATTGCTTTTCTACTCTGCGTTCTTGCAAATCACCCTTAAACTTTAGTTCGCTTTGGAGCTTTTCTAAAGGCATAGAACTTGAAGCATTAACTAACTTTTTTCCTCCTTTTGTTGTCTTTTTAATTCTAGCTATTGGCTGCAGTTTTTTCAACTCCTGTTCAGACAGTTTCTTTTGAAAACCGACTATATTAGTGGCAGGAGCCTTTTCGTAAACAAGTTTCACCATATCATAATCACTTGCCAATTTACTTTCGGCTACCTCTATTTTTTGCTCAGCAATGTCTTTTAGTTTGCTTTTTTCAGAATTCATTTCATCTCTTTTCACTTTGTAATAAAAAATTTTCATTTTTAAGTTTACTATCTCGTTCCTTATTTCATCAAGCTGCTCTTGTAAATTTTGCATTAATGGTTTGATTTGCTTTAAAGCATTTTCATGTTGCTTTTTCACCTTCAAAAGTTTTCTTCTATACGCCCTTCTTTCCTGCAAGTAATATTTTTGCGCCGGTTTTATAACCTTTGCCATGGACCTTAAATATTTTAAATATACCATGATTTCTACAAGTATATCAAACGTTTGTTTCTTTAAAGCTCGGCGCAAGCGTTTATACTCTTGTTTCAAGTCACCATATTGAATTTCTAATTTATTTTGAACTTTAAGTTTAAGTTTTAGCTTTCTTTCAACTTTATTAATTTTCTGCTTGAAGATTTTATGCCGTTTAAGCTGGTTTTTAAAACTTTGGCGCATCTTATATAGCTCATGTTCTGTAAGAACGCTTTCAGGAGCTTCTGTTGTCAATGGAGCTTTTGATTGATTTTCTCTTATTTTAGACATAGCGAAAGCGGGAATGATAACATTCTTTTGAAAACAAAAAATCAACAATAAATAATGAAATAAATTTTAAAATTATTTATAGAAAAATATTATTTACAATTTAAACGCCTTGTGGACGGAATTCATGATATAATAGAATCAAATAAAAGGTAAATAGATTTAAAACAAGGCTTCAAGAAAAATGGCCTTAAATTAAAAATATTTTTTATCAGCTGAAAATTAATTATTTATCCGACAAAATTTTATTATTAATTTTTAATTTTTTACTATAATTTTGCAGATTGCAGAATTTTGCCCTAAAAGAGACAACAAAACATAAAAGTAAAGATTATTCTTCTCGATTTGAAAATACAGTTTAAATTGAAGTTGGACTTTTGTTGGTATTTTTGTAGCACATAAATAGTAAATGTCTGCATGACTACGCGCATAGACATTTGGATATATTAATTTGCTACTTTAGTAAATAAAGCTTTGTATCACACTCGATTTGATAACAAAGTGACTAATATTCTGTTTTAATAAAAAGAGATAATTAAATACACGTGCCGAATGATTAATTATAAATACTCCACTCTTGGAGAAAATAATGCAACTACCAGAGCTCTGCATCCGGTACCTTTTTTAGTGATCTAAGTACACCCGTCTTAAATCGAGTTGCAGTGCGATTGGCTACCACAGATTGTTTGCACAAGTATGTTTTCTACTCGTTAGAGCTTGCGTCTGTAAATTAGAGTATATAATATACCCAATCAAGTTTGTATGCGGTGGCTGCTTGATTTCGTTTTTCAATTATTTTCCCCACATTCTGCAATCGTACTCCTTCTTTTTAATAACGAAAATAATATTTGTATGTAAGAATCACGTAGACGCCGAATACCGAACTTTGAACAAAATTGTCGACGGAATTTACATAAGAAACATTACTCTTAAAAAATGTGTCCACAGCGAACGCGCAGTACCCACTCGACCACTGCGACATCGTGTCGGCCACATTCGTATAATCGATAATTCCAACAGCGCTACCCTCTGCCCTCACCGCTTATTACTTTACGAAATAATCGTATTTAAAAATATGAATTTGCCACCAGACACCCTGTATAAACAAATAAATTTATTCTTGCATGATATGGTATTAAATGGTCGACGAATAAAAGTGCGTGAAATAGCTAATATCATGGGCATCTCAAATGATCGAGTTCATTTAATTGTGCATGCAGAACTACAGATGAAAAAGCTTTCTGCAAGATGGGTGCGGTGGCGCATTTGTTAACAGTCGACCAAAAACGCATAAGAATGAACATTTCTCAAGCTTGTTTGGATCGTTTTAAGCGATATAAAATGGATTTTAAGCGTCGTTGCATAACTGTTGATAAGACATGGATCCACCACTATACTCCAGAGACAAAAGAACAATCCAACCAATGGACTGAAGCTGGAGGAAGGGCCCCAAAGAAGGCAAAAACAATTCAATCGGCTGGTAAGGTTATGCCAACGGTTTTTTGGGACTTCAAAGGTATTTTATTGATTAGCTATAAATTCAGAGTACTATTGCAATCTTTTGGATCAATTAAATGTACAAATTCTAGAAAAACGTCCTGGCTTACAACACAAAAAATTAATTTTTCATCAAGACAACGCACCAGCGCAGAGAAGTGTTTTAACAATGGCTAAAATCAACGAATTAAAGTACAAGTTGCTTGATCACCCACCTTATTCTCCTGATTTAGCTCCCAGTGATTTTTACCTGTTCCCAAATCTAAAAAATTCCCTACTGGCAAGCGTTTTACCTCAAATGAAGATGCAATTACAGTTGTAAACCACTATTTTGAAGGAAAACTATTTTAATCAAAGGATAGAGTTGCTAGAAAAGCGTTGGCCTAAATGTATTGAAGTTTCAGGAGATTATATTGAAAAATAAAAATATTTTTGAAAAACTTAGTATTCTTTTTCATTGATAGGCTAAGAAGTTTCCGAACCGCCCTCGTATAAAGGATTTTGGTTATAGGCTTTTTCCACTGAACAACATCTAACATCTACCATCAGTTATTGAAGATGATAACATCTTCCCATAAGAAATACATTGTACTAAAAGTCAACACTTTTCAACATCTTTATAAAATGTTCCTATCTCATGTTATTTCATTCAACATCTTTCGATTATTTCAGTGTCACCACTAGAAAAGTGGCAATAATGTTGATTATTTTTGTGGCATCACTGAAAAAACGTCATTTTTGTTTTGAAAAAAATTTTAAAAATATCATAATTTATTTATCATGTTTCAATTGTTTGCGTGTGTGTTTTCTTCCTTAATTTTTTTTTTTTCTGAAATACTTTTTTCTCCGTTTTTTTAAATTTTTTTTCTGTTTCCTACATTTTGTTTATAGACATAATATGTACTCGTACGCAAGGCGAATTCATAACAGGTGAAATTGACAGCGCAGCTGATAACTTTTTTTAAATTTTTATCTGTTTCAGATGTCAATGGCATAATTAAAACAAAATTGGGGGAAAAAAATTTAAAACAATTTTTTAAATTATGTATTCTATATTGAGCGCCAGATATCACCCAGAATCCTCCACAATCTGGCTGACCATTTTCACCTTTTCAAGCTCTATGATCTGAGAGTTTAAGCTTCACGAGAAAATTAAAAGTTTCACATTATAAGTTTTTCTTTTATTGTAAATTTTTTTTTATGTAAATTTGAAAAAAAAAAAAAATTCAAAATAATTTTTTCATTTATGTATTGCATCTTGAGCGCCAGCTATTATTCTGAATCCTCCCCAATCTTGCTGGCCATTTTCTCCTTTTCAAGCTCTATGATCTGTGACTTTAATTTTCACGAAATAACAAAAGTTTCACCAAATAATTAAATTTTTGTCTTTTATTGTAAATTTTTTTAATGTATATTTTTTTTTTAATTCCTTTTTGTGTTTATATTTTTCTCTTGATATTTGAAAAAGATTTATTTTTTGTAGAGTTGTATTTATTTCTCTTGCATTTACCTGTGCCTCGTTTAGTGAAAAGTTTCTCGCATCGAAAACTATGAAACACAAAATTCCATCGTTTCTCGACTATCGAGAAAAACAGCGTTTCTGTATATTAAATCGAAAAGAGGCAATACTAGTTACGTCTTTATTGGAATATTTCCATTAAGCAGCAGTCAAAATACACAAAGTAAACAAATAAGAAGAAGAATATAGGAAAAATAATGAACTACATTCAATATCTGCCGTATTCATAATAAATAATTTGAACATAAAAAAGGTTTAGTTGACAAATTTTGTGTAAAAATATGTATGTCAAGTAAACTTTTACTAATTGCAAATTATTTTTTATGAATACGACAATATGTGTATAAATATTTAAAAACTTTACTTTTTCTACACTTTTTGTATTCATTATGTCAATTATATATTTTTTAAATTTAACTCTTTTATTTGTGAAAAGTTTTGACAGTTCTAGCACTTCTCACAAAATTTTAATACAGAAACAGGTTTACTCACAAGCTTCCAATGAATTACGTCAAAAAAGCTATTTTGACAGATATTTCTCGCTTCTCAAAGATACAGAAACAATTGTGTGAGAAACTCCATTTTTTGTTTCAATTCGCATAGTTTCTCTGTCAATTCCTTTGTTTCTTGTGAGAAATTTCTCGATGCGAGTAATACAGAAACGAGGCACTGGTATCAATTCGCCCGGCTCGTACGTACTTATATTTTATAATTAATTCTCGTTTGTCTTTCAAATTTTTTTTGAAACAATTTTGCGTGTTTTTTTTAAATTGTGTGAAAATTTAAATAATATTATTTTTAATTGATAGTAGATGTTAGATGTGAGCAATGTAAACAGTGTTTCAGATTTTCAACATCTTCCACGCGTTCCATGAAGATGTTGATCAGTGTAAAAAGCCCATTAAAGTTTCAAAAATGAAACATATAATACCTTCACTTATATTTATTTATAACCGGATTTATTTGTGCTTTTTATAATAGTTTAACTTTAAGAGCGTTTTTACATTTTTCAAATATACTAAAATCTATGAAAAGTTCAGCATTAGAATTTTCTTTCTTTTTTTATATATTTTACTCACAAGAAGCGTTTGCTATAGATCATAATTTAGTAAAATTTATTTAATGTCGTTGTTATGGATATTCTCCTCCTCTTATTGTTTATAGTATAACACGCTTATTAAATTGTAGTGCACTTTTTTTTTTAAAGCGGACTCATTTCTTTTGCTTGGCGTTTCTTTGGTTATTATGTAGTTTATAATTCTTAGCAAAGTCTCTTGTATACATCAGCAACATTTTCATGGCCATCGCCACCACCACCACCACCATCACCACCACCACCATCATCGTCTTCTGTTTAGTATCAACTCCAGAGGCATTAAATGCCACAAATAGGCGTCTTTACTGCATTGGCAACGGCTTTCTGGCATTACTTGCACATGTCCATACATTTAAGCGTAAATGATGCATGATTGTATTCTCACAGCCCCAATCGGGTTGGTTTGCTGGTTGGTTGGCTGGCTGGCTGGCTGACTGGCTAACTCGTTGGTTGCTTGGTTGACTGGTGGCTGGCTGGTGGTTTTGTTTGTTTGGGCTGCATTTGTTGTTGGCGATGCTGATAAGCGCTTAAAGTATGGTTCAATAACAGCAGCAATAACAACAACAACAGCAACAACAACATTCTTTATGACTGTGATTATGATGAGCAACTTACAGCAAGAATAATATGTATGTACTGCAATACTGCCAGTATGTAAATTTTTCTACGTTGATACGCAAATAAGATCTACATACGAGTATACAGCAACCGTCATCATCTTAAAAATAAAAAAAAAAATGTATTTTTTTCTTGTAGCTGCTGGTGCCGCTGCCGCATTAATGCAGTGCGGTGCACTAACAAAATGTTTTAACAGTAATATGTCCTCGAAGTTTGTTGGATGTGCGAGCACATACACACTTTTACAACATAAAGAGCTAAGTACATATATCCCTACATACATACATACATCAATGATGATGATGATGACGATGATTTTGTTGTCGAATATTGGCGATGGCATTTTCGATAGATAAGGAAAAATGGTGTATGTGCCATCGAACAACTGAAATTTACTCGTATTTTAAAACGCTATGGTCTTTTATGAAAAATTTCCCCAAAGCTATGGAAATTCTTGCAAAAGTTTTTTTTTCTCTGCTGCTTTTTTATCATTGATGTTATATATACTTAAATACATACATACACACATTTTATTGCATATTTTATTGAAACAGTGTAAAGCTAAATATTTTGCACAAGTTGTGCTCTAAAAAGAGAGTTTATATAAGTCTAAAAAGGCTAAATTAAGTCCATTTTACGAACAGTTCTCCAAATCAAAAAATTATTGGCAAGATGACCAATAAGGTTTTCTGTTATTCCCTTTGGTAGATTGAGATCGTCTGAGTGATCGCATCTTTTTGAACAACCACTTTAAGCGGTGCTAGGTTCAAAAAAGCTTCCATACCTGTCGCTGGGGGTGGTTTTCATCGCCCCTGTGACACAAAGCATGCAAGTCTCTGCGAAGTGTTGGTATGACTGTTACTTGTTTGGTTTTTTCCCACCATACTAGAGCCCCACTAGAATAGGAGCTTATAGGCTTTTTCCACTGAACAACATCTAATATCTACCATCAGTTTTTGAAGATGATAACATCTTCCCATAAGAAATACATTGTAGTAAAAATCAAAATTTTTCAACATCTTTATAAAATGTTCCTATCTCATGTTATTCCATTCAACATCTTTCGATTATTTCAGTATCACCACTAGAAAAGTGGCAATAATGTCGATTATTTTTGTGGCATCACTGAAAAAACGTAATTTGTTTTGAAAAAATATAAAAAAATCATAATTTATTTATCATGTCAATTATTTGCGTGTGTGTTTTCTTCCTTAATTTTTTTCTGAAATACTTTATTCTCCGTTTTTGCCAAATTTTTTTACATACGTATATTTTCTAATTAATCCTCTTTTGTCTTTCAAATTAATTTTTTCCAAAACAATTTTGCGTGCTTTTGTTAAATTGTATGAAAATTGAAAAAATAATACTTTTGATTGAATCGATAATTCACGGTCATCACCAACACTGGCCGATACGGCTGCGATATTTTCTTCAGTTCGCACTCTACGTAAGCGTGTTGGTGGTTTAATGTCCAACAATGTAAATTTGATGCGAAATTTTTTTGACAATAGCCCGAATAAAAGCCTCAGTAGGTCGATTAAACTGACCATAAAATGGAAGAAGCGCGCGATGAACTTTCTTAACAGAGCACGCATTTTGGTAATAAAATTCAATAATTTGCCAGCGTTGTTCGTTTGTAAGACGATTCATGATTAAATTATAGACCAAACTGAAGATGTTTGACAGTGACACAAGATACAAAACGTGCGTGAGCTGTGTTGCCAAAAAGATAATAGCAAAAAAATCACTCGTAAAGGACCAATCACACTATTATACAAGTATAAATACTTTCATTAGATTTTGTGAGATAAAAGTCTAAACACATTCTTTGCGACTGTCAAAAAGTCTAACGTAAATTAGATTTTGCATTCACACCATCACACTTGTTATAAACCAGTTAAACAGTTAAAATAATAATTATGTATAACACATCCAAATTCAATAGCACAAACATATTTTATGTTCTAAATATAGCATGAGCAAAATACATTTATAACTGACAACTAAATTCCAAATTTTCAGCTTTTTTATAACGACAAAAAATACTATCAGTGACGGCACCCCATCGGCTACGAAATAGTCGACTACCCAATTTTTAATTAGCTGGTTTACTAAAAAACACAACCCTGATCCAATGTAAAGTATTATCGTTTTGAAAATTTCAAAAACCAACAAAGTCGTATGGGATGTCAAATTTTTATCGTATTATTTTTCGTATATATGACGGATTACATTCAGACTATCAGACTTGCACGTATTATTTGAATTTTTGACAAGTATTAATACAAAGTATTATAGTCTGAACTGGGCTTTAGATGTTATGTGAGCAATGTAAACAGTGTTTCACATTTTCAACATCTTCCACGCGTTCCATAAAGATGTTGATCAGTGTAAAAAGCCTATTAGGCCTCAGGATCTAACCAGTATTTTTCAAGGTTCGGTTCCCACGTGAGTTTACTATCCAGTTTTAAGCCCAGATATTTCACCTCTGTCTTGCGGGCTACCTCAATACCGTTTATCCGTAGAGTAGGTACCTCTATTTCCCTTTTCCTGGTAAATGGCACAATAGTTGTTTTAGCAGGGTTTATTGAAAGCCCTTCTCTTCTGCACCATTATCAAGTGCTGTCCAATGCATCTTGCATTAACACTGCCATCGTATTAGAATGATCGCCCCTAAGTGTCACACAGATGTCAGGTAATATCCAGAGTAACTCCACTGTTGCCATATATATGAAAATAGTAAGCTACGATTTGATGACTTAAATTCTATTTTTAACGATTTTAAGCAATTTAGATTTTACTACTATATACTTCTAAAGCTATGAGCTATCAATGTGACAGACAGCAAACTTTTTTCCAGTTCGCCGATATCGAATGAAAATGTATGTGAAAGAAAACTAGTCATTCACGTTCGAATCAATTTGGATTTGTCTATGTCACTATTATTCGTACTTACATATCGTTAGTCTCACGTAGAAAGGCCCTAACTCGTATTTTCCCTGAATTGAGCTCTTTTAGGGATTCTACTACGTTTCACATGAGTACACAGGGTCACAAAGATTTGATTATATAATCTCATACATATCGCTCTTACAAGCAATTGAGCAAAAAAATTACTTTTAGATGTACCTATTTATACAGTTTCCATCACGATTTTTCCTTCTCCTGTAAAATTGGAATTATGTTCCTATACGAGACCAACGATATGTAGGTAAATGCGAATAAATAATAGTGACAAAGGACAAACCCAAATTGATTCGATTGTGAGTGACTAAATTCTTTTCGCACTCATTTTCTTTCAAAATTGGTAAACTGACTGCAATTCTTTAAAAAAAAAAAAAAACTAACAGCCAGTTCGTTGATATCGAAAAATAAGTTCATTCGCTTTCTAGGCGAAAGAAAATTGATTTGGGTTTCTATCGAAAAATTCGATATCGTTCGCATTCTAGGCGAAAGGAAATTGATTTGGGTTCGAATTACTTTATTCTATGCGAAAATATCAAAATGGAATTATAATACATAAAAATTTACAAGCGAACGAATAATAGTGAGATAGATAAACGAATAATAGTGAGATAAATAAATCGAATTTGTAACCTTCTTTCAAAAATGGTAAACTGGCTGTATATGTTGGTTTCGAAAATAATTTACAGTCAGTTCGCCGATGTCAAAGGGATAAGTTCATTCGCCTTCTAGGCGAAAGAAAATTGATTTGGGTTTTTCTAACTTTGTTTTATGCGAACGATGTGTCAAAATTGAATCACAATCAGTTTACCAATTTCGAAAGAAAACGAATGCGAAAGAAAGCTAGTCACTCACATTCGAATCAATTTGGGTTTGTCTATCTCACTATTATTCGTACACATATTCTTGTGTATTTTCATTGAGTTTTGACAGATTGTTCGCATAAAAAGAAGTAAGACGAACCGAAATCAATTTTCTTTCGCTTATTGGTAAACTGGGTGCTATTTGTTTTTAAAAAATTAAATTGTGTGTGAATAATTTTCTGTTATTCTGTAGCTTTTCATCTTAAACACACATCTATCTCCGACTACGCTCATGTTGTTGATGCTGTTGTCGATGTTGGTAGCTCTAAATTTTCATAAAATGCTTATTTTTTTTTACTGACTTTCGATAGACATTTTTCAACTAAGCAACAAGTTTATTGTCCATCACTGTAATATAAGGAAACAGACAAGAAAAAAAAGTCTTAAGAAAAGAGTTGGAAAAAATATTGCAAAATAAAAGTGAAGCTTTAAATATTTTGAAGAGGGTTTGTTGTGTCATAAGGCTCTTGTTTCATTTTGTAACTTTAATGTTTAAGGTGGTTTTGTAGTTATTAAGATAAAGATTTGTGTATGAATGAAAACTTGGAATGTCTTTTTGCTGTTTCGTTTTTTTTTTTCTTCCTTTTTCGCCAATAAAATACACTCATACATGCAGGCACTTTTATTGATCATTTTGCAAGTACTCGTACATATCTCTTTCTGTACGCACACATACAAAGGGAATACAATTTACATTTGATTCATAATAACAGATTAACAGAAAATGATAGAATTTACGATTCATGGAAGTGATTTAAAATCAGATAATTATCAAATCATTGACAATCTTTATTGCAGACACTGAAAAGGAGAGGTTAACAAGAAGTGTTGTGTGTTAAGAAATTGGGAGAAAAGTGGAAGATACGAGTACATATTTCCTATCCGCAAAGTCCTTATAACATGTTTAAACATCATTTACAGTTTAATTGATTCTATCTCAAAGAATTTTTTTTAAGCATTTATTTATATTTTGAATCTTTAAAATGTGAACTAACAATAAGTATTTAAATCTCAATACTAAACACAAAAAAAAAAAAAAAAAACTTTAAAAACTGTGTTTTTTAAATAAGTCCGGCCAATGCTAGACAGATAGTTTTATGTTGCGGAAGCTGTATCGATAAAATTACCTATTTAACGCTTTTTTTCAACCGAATACGGCCGGCAAAGTTAAGTGTTGGGTACAAGAGGATTGAAGAGACGTTCCAGCTTACTGATATACCTTGTCGTGTACTTAAATAAAATTCGTCTTTTACCAGCGGAACACGCAGTTCCTTGTGAATTAGTGAGTTTCTTACGTATCGTGGAGCTGCAGCAATCGTTCGAAGAATTTTGTTTTGACAGCCAGTTTGCCTGGTGTACACCAAACCAAGGGGATGACCCCTACATATGCAGTACATTGCACCAGAACTAGGAAAATAGGTTGTGAGGAGGAGGAAAGAGGGAGTAGTGTTTATGAACATTTGACTTGAACCTTCCAACGTTATAACAGACAGGAAACACGTCTGCAGGCAACTTATTACAAAGACGAAGCGTACGGCTGAAAAAGGAATTCTCTCTGTAATCGACCACAAATGGATGAGCTCTGGACGATGAACGCGTGCTACATAAAAATTTGCGAGTTACGGGAACAAGATCCCTAATCTCGTCTAAGCAAAATTAATTGTTGCGATAGAACAGAGTAACGCACCCCACACTGCGTCGATGCTCCAGTGGGGCAATAGAGTTGGATACCCTACTGTCACCGATGAGCTTTTTCGCCCTCTCCTGCACACGGTCGAGTAACCCCAAAACAGACTTTGAGGCACCGGCCCAAACATGAGAGTTGTATTCCATTTTCGGTCGGATGTAGGCGGTATAAATAGTAAGGAGGTCGGATGGAGTGAAGTACATCTTACACCGTTTCAAAAAACCGAGGTGTTCAGTCCAGCGAACACCACACTGTATCCTCATTCCATGAACATCCAGAGCATCCGATTCCTCAATATTTATACCATCCATGAGCACAGAGCATTTGTGGCCGTTTTTTTGTGTGTTGATAAACAACACTGGATCTTACGAGCGTTAAAGGCGACCCTGTTTTACGACCCCACTCGGAGATTAATAGAAAATCACTATTCAGTAAATCATTAATATTTAGCCTCTTAGCAGCGACCTCTAATAGGCTGGTTTTGTTGTAGAATATAAAACTTTAGGAAGCCCCCCAGTACAATTGTTAATGGAAAGAACAGGAATCCCCCGGGAAGTTCTGCTTGCAGACCATCTTGGCACTGTTTATGATTGGCTGAAACGTGCTGTCTGTAGTTTAAAACCAAAATCGTGAGAAGGGGAATTAGTTCCCTGTTAGCCAGGCGCTAACAACGTCCTGGAGTGCTGCGGTCTTGCAACAGATACTTGTAATGGAAGGAGCCAGAAGGGCTGTTGGTCTTTGTAAACTTCGGCCTACCAGCTCATTAAGGCTTGCCTTTCATTGACTGCTGAGAGTTTTCATATGACTACAAACTTATGGCTGGCCAAAGTAGCGACCTGTGTGAGCCTTGCAAGACACACGAAAACACTGGTGAATCGTGAAAAATTCAGCCTGTGTAGTGGGTCCATCATCAGATAAGACCTTCAAGGCAAGTGCTGATCTAAATCAATATTCACAATCTGCCTGTATAAAATGCGTGTTCCCACTACCCAGCTGCACTGTTTCGGATTTTTCTATTAACAATATTGAACAAACCCAAAAAATACACTCTGCCAATAAAATATTTTACTCTACTCTATGTTCTATATAACAATATTCTAAGGGCTACATTCTATTGTTAACTTATATGGTTGGTACTGATAATTTTATATTGTTATATTTGAAACGCCATTGACATGTTTCATTATAGTTTTATAAAAAAAAATGTTATAAACAACCACAATATATTCTGGTATAACATTGTTATAATTGTGAACAACCACAGTCCTAGTAAAAGTTACCATAATAATGCCGTGCCTAACCATGTTATTATGTCAACCATTATATCATATAACCATATTAATTTTATTAAACAACCACACTAATATCATAAATAGCTTTATTGACATAGAATTATACTTTTGTCATCCTTCACCATATTAATTAAATAATCGAATAAAATTAAAATTAAATAAACTATACTATTTTCTTTATTTACAACTCACTTTGTCACACAATATACATATGTATAATGATATAAAATAAAACTACAAATAATTATAATATATTTTTTAGTTTTTAAATAATTAAGAATAATTAGCAAAATATAATCAGGTTTCACAATTGCAAATGATTTCTACTTCAACTGGCCTTAGCATCTACTAGCTAGAATAAAAATAAATTTGTTAAGTATTTTGACAACAATTGCATATTTAAAAATCATATATAAACATATTAATATGGTTGGAAGTAATATAGTATGGTTGTTATCAACAATAGTATATGGCGATCCTGCCAGGACCGTAAACCTGCTAAATGCCTATAGTATTTTTCTGTGTTTCTTAGCTCTGCAGCCACTTTTCTTCAGCACCAGTAGTGCCGATTTTGGTTCTGTTTTTTTCAGTATTTCTAAGCTCTGCAGCCGCTTTCCTTCAGCACCAGAAGTGCCGATTTTAGTTTTGAGAAATAAAACAAGGTATGACCCAAGTCTTTTCTTGTATCAATTATATCTGACTTTATTTACAAAATTTACCAGCTTATATACTAACTTATTCAATAGGTCAGCTGAAGGAAAGCGGCTGCAGAGCTTATAATAGTTATAGATATACTACACAATATTATGGTTACATATGTTGTTGTCACCATATTGTAAACTACCTTTTCTTTGCGTGTATATTGAATCAGTGCATTAACTTTATATTTTTCTACTTACTTTTTTTTTACTTTTAAATTTAATCACCTACACTAGAATGCTACATTTATGCGTATAAAGCTGTTAACAATAGTGTTAATATAACAAAATTCCTACAAAGAAAAAAATTAAGCAGTGCAAAAAGGAAAAAAGGGGGAAAAAAAATGAAACTACAAGAAAAGCAAAATAA
This sequence comes from Thecocarcelia acutangulata, assembly GCA_914767995.1. NCBI lineage: Eukaryota > Metazoa > Arthropoda > Insecta > Diptera > Tachinidae > Thecocarcelia > Thecocarcelia acutangulata. Next base: position 26,680,853 of record OU612094.1, on the reverse strand, counting down.
AGAAAGAATTTAAAATAAAATTGAAATCAATTTTGGTTTCAAAACATTTAACCATAAATTTTAAAACTATACGCTTTTAGCTTAAGTACATTCTTAATGTCTTTTCTCGAACTGTTTACAGACCGCTGCACACGTTAATCTTACAATCTGAAGTCATTTGTTGTATGGACACCAGACTGACTTCTCGGCCCAAACATATTTACACCAAACACTTCACATACATGCTTATAAATGAAAAAGCCAGCACAAACATGGTTCCAACAGCTTTAAACAATCATCTACAGCTTGATGATATTAAGTTTTTTGTTTTCATTTTCTCTTTTTTTTTTTTTTCTTCTGTTTTTGTCCAACCAATACCACCGTCACAAACACAAACACCTACGCCTACGCATCTACCATATTTTCTTAATGTACGTCCAATACATTTAGACTTGTGTGACAATTTAAGAAATGTTCTTAGGCCAGGATGCAAAAAAAATGTACATATACATTCGTAGTATGTACGAGTATTCACTTATATATGAATATAAGCAAGTATGTGTGTAGTAATGTTCGTTTTTTTATATTTGGACTTGAAACTTTTAAACACGTTTATAAACAAACAAAGAATTTCACACTAGATCTATAAAACTAATGGCATATAAATTCTAATTTAAAGTGTAGCATTCACAATAGGAATGTCAACATACTGCAGCAACAGCAGCAACAGCAGTTCAAGCTGTAGCAGCAACAGCAGCATTTTAAAATACATATAAGCAAAAACGTCTGTCCGACCAGCCACAAAGTCACCCAAACGCAAAAAGAAACAAATTTATTGAATACTCGCAGCAGTGTAGAGGGAAACGGAAATGCGTTCATTTTTCAAAACTTTACAAGTCTACAGCACGTTGCCAACGAACTGCTTAAGACTGCGAAGTTAATAAAGCAATTTCTAAAGCCTGGCCCAAAACATTTCACTACAAATGGTATGCATTTTAAAAAAGGCTTAACAGCATTTTTTTTTTTGTTTTTTTTTTTTGCATTTAATTTGAATTTTTTGTTATGGTACCTTTATGTTATAGCTGCACTATGGGGAGAGGTATCATAATTTGCAGGCAACGAATTTATCTATTCTAGGTTAGGGGGGTGTTTTATTTATTGAATTTTTTTGTGGTTTTATAAGTTTTTAAATTAGATTTTTGGTTCTTTTACATTGGCTTGTTTTAGTTCAAATATTGCCTTTCTTAAGTTTTTCTTAAAAAGGATTTTTTACAATACAAATTTTCTGTGATCAATAATTTTTAATTGAAGAAGACAAGTAAAATAATAATCAAATCTTTAGCTGGGAGACAACTAGCTGTTTCGTAGTCGCTACACAAACAAGGCGAATTCATAACAGGTGAAATTGACAGCGCAGCTGCTAAATTTTTTTTACTTTAATCTTTTTCAGATGTCTATGCCATAATTAAAACAAATTGGAAAAAAAAATAATTAAAACAATTTTTTAAATTATTTATTGCACCTTGAGCGCCAGGCATCCTCCAGACTTCTCCCCAATCTGGCTGGCCATATTCACCTTTTCAAGCTCTCTCAGCTGAGACTTTAAGTATCACGAAATAATTAAGTTTTTCTTTTATTGTAAATTTTTTAAATGAAATTTGAAAAAAAAATTAATACAATTTTTTAAGTTATGTATTGTATCTTGAGCACCAGCTATCGTTCAGAATCCTCCCCAATCTGGCTTGCCGTTTTCACATTTCCGAGCTCTATGATTTGAGACTTTAATTTTTACGAAATAATTAAAAATTTCACCAAATAATTAAAAGTTTGTATTTTCCTGTATTTTTTTTTTTAATTCCTTTTTGTGTTTATATTTTTTCCTTGACATTTGAAAAAGATTTATTTTTTGTAGTGTTGTATTTAGTGCTCTTGCATATATCCAAGGCGAATTCATAACAGGTGAAATTGACAGCGCAGCTGATAACTTTTTTTTTAATTTTTATCTGTTTCAGATGTCAATGGCATAATTAAAAGAAATTAAAAAAAAAATTTTTTTAACCATTTTTTATATTATTATTGTATCTTGAGCGCCAGGTATCATCCAGAATTCTCCCCAATCTGGCTGGCCATTTTCACCTTTTCAAGCTCTATCATCTGAGACTTTAAGTTTCACGAAATAATTAAAACTTTCACGAAATAATCAAGTTTTTCTTTTATTGTAAATTTTTTTTAAAAGAAATTTGAAAAAAAAAAATTTTTTTTTTGAAACAATTTTTTTAGGTTTTGTATTGCAACTATCATTCAGAATCCTCCGCAATCTGGCTGACCTTTTTCTCCTTTCCGAGCTCTATGATCCGCGACTTTAATTTTCACGAAATAGTTAAACGTTTCACGAAATAATTAAAAGTTTATCTTTTCTAGTAAATTTTTTTTGCTATATATTTTTTTAATTCCTTTTTGTGTTTATATTTTTCCCTTGACGTTTGAAAAAGATTTATTTTTTGTAGTGTTGTATTTATTGCTCTTGCATATACCTGATATGAATTCGCCTTGCATATATCTGTTATGACACCGCATTTACACATACGAGTAATCTCAAGTATTATCCACGAAAATTTCTTCAAAAAACTCGAATCTCTTGCAATTCACTTTTCCGTCTACACATACCAGTGAGAGTTCATTTTAAATTCGTCGTCAGCACGTGAACTTCAAACAATTTGTTTCCTTCACATAATTTGTTTCTATTTTAATCTATCTTATTTTTATAAATTAGAGTTGCCGTGCTCTTCACATGAGAATATTTTTAGGAAATAGTTGGCATTAATTTTTATTATCATTATTTTATTGATATTAAAGGCCGGGACACATAAAATCCGTCATACGTTATACGTTTCCTTTTTCAACTGACATTAACGTATACGAAGTATGAAGATGGCACAATCGTACTGATTTGTTAACGGATATAAAATCAACTGCATTTTGCTCTAATTTGATTAAAATCTTTTGATTTATTTTTCAGACACAGCACCGAAAATCTAGCACAATTTGTTTTTAATTTATTTTATTTTTGAACGAAAAATTAACCAAAATATACAAAAATATTACCAAATAGTTGTCAAAGTTCTCAACGTACGTTAAAAGTTAAAAGTTGCTCCACTTTAATACTTTGCGTTGATGGAGAAGTACGGAATGTGACAAAGCTCATAAGACTACATATATTTTAACTTAGTTGTCAGTTGAAAAAGGCAACATATAACGTACAACGGATTCTATGTGCCATCTATAGTATTCCATCTATAGTACTAATTTTATTAAATTAACAAACAAGCTAGCTAAAACTTAAGTTTTAATTTTGCAGTGATCCAGTTGATTTGCTTAAAATTAATTACACGGTAACACTGTTTGCTTGTTTGACATTTAATTGCAAGGAAGTGCCAAAACATCACTCACCCTATAGTGCCAACAATTAACTTTTCGTTGATTTAAAACTAACTAACTTATGATTGACTTAAAAAGTCCTTACTTGTAGCCAATGCTAGAGTAGTGAAAATATTGCTAGCTTCAAAAAGTTAACTGAAAGTTAACATTTAGCAAGTTAACTGCAAGTTAGTTGAAAAGTAGTGTAAAGTCGGACAATTGACTACTTCTTAGAACATCACAATGTTTAAATAGTTAGTTGCTTCCATTGCAAAAAAAAAATTCAATTGTCACTCAGCTCTAGTTGAGGAATAGTTAACTTAAGATTAGTTTAAAATTAACGCAGTTTCCGACAGGGTATGAACATATCTGCACACACATCCATGTCCACACTTATATATGACCAAATAGAATTTTGTCCTGAAAAATTATATTGATGACAAAAAGTAGGTTTAAAGATGAGCAGAAAGTTTATTAAAATTTCAGCATTTGACACTGAGTTAATATTAGTATATTAAACACATATTGGTTTTTGAAGAAAACTTTATGCAATTTTGCTTAATAACGATAAGTAGACGTTTAGTAAGTTTTTTTGAATAAGGCTGTGGCAATTTCAATATAATTATATTTTAATATCTCGTATTCTAAAATATTGATTTTCTAGTTCCACTTTGTACTCGTAGTAAACATTAAATATATTCGACCCTTTTATCGCTCAACCTAAAAAATGTAGGGGTCATCCGCTGTTTTAAAATTTTTGTTATTATTTCAACTAAATCAAGGCAGCTTTAACAGGTAGTGGCAGCATTACAGAATTATGAATTTTGTATACAAAATTTTAACAAATTTACGCAAAGGAAGCGAAAGACGGCTTACCTTAGTAAAGCTGCCTTGAACTAAACCTTACAATTTTGACTATTTGTTTATTCTTAACATATATAGATTAGCGGTTTATAGCGCTTTTTGGGTACGTTCACGACGCGTTTTGTTTATAAATAGTTTCCAACCATCTAGAAGAGTTACAGCCAGTTTACCAATCTCGACAGCCTGCTTGCGTTCGCAATCTAAGCGAAAGAAAATTGATTTGGGTTCGTCTAACTAACGATGTGTCAAAACTCAATCAAAATACATAAGAATATGCGAACGAATAGTAGTCACATAGACAAACCCAAATTGATTCGAATGTGAGTGACTGGCTTTCTTTCGCATTCATTTTCTTTCGAAATTGGTAAACTGTCTGTTATTTAACGAAAATTAATCGGATTTGTAGGGAAATTAATATGATGGATCCACATCACAAGCAAGCACTTTGTAAAGAAATTTTATATGAAAATCACCAAATTTGTTGAGTGATTTCTATACAAATATTTCAGACAAGTCGCTAAATTTATAGAAATTTATAGAAAAAAAAAATTATTTTCAATCCATAGTGCGGACTAGAAAATCTGCCAACCGCCATATTTTTTGTTCTTTTCATTTTATATGTATGTACATATGTGCTTAAGCAGCAGCAATAAGAATCATAGTCGTCATTATCATCAGCTGCTGCTGCAGCAGTTTTCCTACACTACCAATATGAGAAATTAAGTAAAGAAAAAAGAAATAATACTCTCATACACGCAGAAACTCATATACCCGGCATAGGTTTTGGATCTTGTTTTTAGTAAGCTGTCGTTGGAAAGTGTCAAAAGTGATATCGATACAATATATTGTTTCCTTATTGCCTGATGCATTACTAGGAAGTGTGGTGTGCATATGCATAGACTTTAATATTTATGAGTTGGCATCTTAAGAAGACATTTCTGAAAAGCTCCAACACTCACACATCATACATATGAGTACCAACACACACACACACACACACACCAAAAGATTTAAATGATTTTCTTTATTTTCGTCTTTCGTCTGCAAGAAGAAGAAAAAGATCTGCTTGCCCATGACTATGTGTGTTTGTTGGAAAAAATACTGGCTGACTGACTCCTTGAGGTTTTTGAATACTAAGCTTATTTTATGCGGCTTGTAATGAGTTTTTAATTTCGTTTCGTTTCTCTTAAAAATAAACAGCTTAACATGTGTAATACAATTTGTTAAACAAATTATTGAAATCACTGCCATCTTTTTTTAACTCTTGTGTATTTTTTATGACTTTATTTACAGTATTAATGGCGTAATCTTTCGTAACAACTTTAAGAATGTCTCATCAAACAGCCAGACGCGCTACAGCGCCAACAAGCTCAGAATGTCCATTGGCATCGTTGGGACGTACTAGTAATGCGGTGATGGACTCTTTGAATGGTTTACATCAGCCCACCTTTCATCATCCCTTAAGCTCAAGTCCACTCGATCCTCAAGTCTATCAAATGTCACGCAAATCTCCCGATTTAAGTATAGATACTGATACGGATATTATATATCATACTTCGTCGGTATCGCAACAGGGAGATACGGTTGATGGGCTGAGAGGCGATTTGGAAGATACACAAAAAAGTGCCAAAAATAATACACAAGAGAGACAGGTGACAGCCCAGCTGTACGATCTGTCACGTTCTTCGTCACAAAGTTCTTTGGATGAACCTCAGCCTATACAACATAAGGCGGCCACTTTCGAGTTGCGCGGCCGCCAGCATCCTCTAAACGGTACAACAGTTTTGCCAGCATCTGCATCGGTGGGACGCACCGCACAGCAGCAACAAAGATCGAATTTGTGCGTGGGTGTGAGTGGCAATCAGCAACAACAGCAACGTAATTTTTTAGCCCTCGAACATTTAATACAATATGGCCGACATGAGCGAGGACCGAGTGCTTATGTACTGCACAGCAATAGTGCCGATACAGAAGACTCGAGTGATGCGGCACCCGGCACAACAACGAGTCGTTTAACACGTCATCAGAATGGCCGCGGCACAGCGCCGGCCGCAAATTCAAATAGTAACGGTCGAAATGTGCAATACTATTTGGAAAAGAAAATGGATGCTTTATATTTGGGTAGTGCCATACGAGGTTTGCCGTTGGGTTCGGAGGCTAGCAATTATCAAAGTGAGCGTTATTATCTGGAAGATGGTCTTAGAAGTATGTGTGATTTCAGTGATGGCAATGAGAGATTGCAGGGTGAGTTTCAAACGCTTTTTTTTTTGTGTGTAACACTAAAACAATATTTAACAGCCTGGTCACCGATATCGAATGCAAATATATGCGAACGAAAGCTAGGCACTCACAATCGAATCAATTTATGTTTGTCTATGCCACTATTCTTCGTTCGCATGTTCTTATGTTTTTTAATTGAATTCTGACACATCGCTCGATTAGAATAAAGTCAAACGTCAAACTGATTTCGAAAATTCGAAGAGAAAATTACTTACAACATAATGAAAACACTTCAAAATTGGTTATCAACTTAATTTGCCTACATATATGAGAACATACTAACATACATTATAATGTCGTTATTTTTTCGTATTCTATAGGGTGTTTTTATAGAGGTAAAGAACTTTGAAATGGAATAGCACAAAGATGAATTTTTAAACCTAAACGAAATTTACTTTATTCGAAAGATAATATTCGGGTTTACAATATAAATATGTCTTCCGTCACATGACCGCTGCGACTGGCTTGTAGTCTAATCTAGGGGTCGAATTTTCGATCACTTTTTTCCATCAGTCCATAAAGCACACCAAATAGTTTATCTGGATGTAAAGGTGTCTTAACATGCCGTTGAGAATTATCATCACTCTAAATACGGTAGTTTTCTTTATTGACGTATCCATTTCAACAAAAGTGAGCCGTATGTTATATTTATCGTAAAATGAACGCAACGCGCAATACATGCTTTGGACAGAACCATGATTTCAAAATAAATTTGTTCAGCTGTGAAAAAGATTTACATCAGCACCTGCCTTGCGGCCTTATCTGATGATGGACCAGTTCCACGGAGTGAATTATTCACAATTGACCAGCGCCCCCGTGTGGCTGACTAGGCTCACACAGGTAGCAATTTATGCCATATGTTTGTAGCCATATGAGCAACTTCTTGTTGAGGAGTTAGGGCCTTCTAATCCTTCCTGTGTGTAATTACCCAGCAATCAATGGAAGACAAGGCTTAATGAGTTGGTAGGCCGAAACCCACTGGCAGCATCAGCCCCTACACCAACTCACCCATCAACCATTACCACTGGTTCCTCACAGTACAGGTATCTGTTGTAAAGGCAGCAGACCATCGGGAGTTTGTTAGTCCCCGAAAAAAGCCACGCCAAGCAATTATCAAGGACACCAATACCCCCTTCCTGCGTTTTAGGTTTCAACCACAGCCAGAACGTTTCAGCCAAGGCAGGTACCTCAACCATGATCAGCCCGAGTTGAACTGCAAGCAGAACCACCCGGGGGCCATGCTGATCCCCGTTCTGCCAATTTAAACCCTTGTTAAGGGTTTCGTAAGCCAACACAACATAAGTCATGCGACTTCCCACAGTTTTGTTTTCTACAACTAACGAGGAACCCTTTCCCCTCTATACCCGAAAAACAGGGTGCCCTAGTTAGGAATACGCCAAAGCAAAACTTGTTCCCCGGGGGGAAAAATTGTCACAATTTGGAAGCGTTCTTCACACGTCAGTCTATTCGTGTTAGAAAGTCAAATCAAACTAAACCACTTAACAGCTGACAAAATGGCCGCCAGTTAAAAAAGTGTAGCCAACTTAAAGTACAATATATATAATAACAAATTGTTTGTAACTTAACGCTTTAACTTTCTCTTTAGTTAAACTTTGCAAATTTAGCAATGCACAATGCCTTTAATGGGTTAATGTTTTTTTATAATTTTTTTATAGATCCTCATCTTTTACATCATCGCGCTTCGAGTCCCAGCGAGACAAGTGGCTCAGATCGGTATCTCCTGAATCGCACCAACTCACCCGCCAATGCGTTTAGTTCTTCAAATCATATAGACAATTTTTCCAGTTCAAATAACAACACCTCAACGTCAAATTTGGCATTGGATCAACGGTATCATCACAGCAAAGTGAAAAGTTTATCCGATGGTTTGTGTAATTTAGGCAGATTTTCACCTAGTCTAGATCAGGGCTATGCCACTTTGGTATCACCCTCACCAACTGGCCATCACCCAAACACAATTACCACACACAGTATAGTTCATCATCCGCCACCGGCTGCTATGTCAGCAGCTGCTGCCATAGCACGGCGGCATGTGGAAACTGGACCACCACCGTGGTCGAAAAAGGGACCATTTCGTTCGGGACCTTTTTTCGATCGCCTGCCAGATGAGGCAATTTTGAAAATTTTCCAATGGTTTGACAGTTGTGAATTGTGTAGTTTGGCACGAGTCTGTCGACGTTTTGAGCACCTCGCCTGGCGCCCAACTTTATGGAAAGTTATTACCCTAAAAGGTGAACACCTGAATGGTGACAAAGCTTTAAAGATGATATTCCGCCAGCTTTGTGGGCAAACCAGAAATGGTTCGTGTCCGGAAGTGGAAAGAGTGATGTTGGCCGACGGCTGTCGTATATCCGACAAAGGGTTGCAACTATTGACCAGACGATGTCCAGAGTTGACACACTTACAACTCCAAACATGTGTAAATGTCTCAAACCAAGCTCTAGTAGATGTTTTGACCAAATGCACCAACGTACAGCATTTGGATGTAACGGGTGAGTATAATAAAGTTATTGCAAGTAATTCAAAATCATCCTTGTGTTTAATTTATATATCAAGGATGTACGCAAATTAACACCATCACACCGAATCCGAACTTGGAACCTCCTAGAAGACTCCTGCTGCAATATTTAGACTTAACTGATTGTACAGCATTGGATGATGTGGGTCTGAAAGTGGTTGTAAAAAATTGCCCTCAACTGATTTATCTATATTTAAGACGCTGCATACAAATAACAGGTATGAGTTTAGAAGATAGTAGATATATTGAAAGAAAAAGAAAACACTTTTTGTTAAAAATCAATTGAAAGATCCCACTATTTGTTGTCATGAAAATTCAACAGCTTTCAAAATCAATAGGTCTGTTCGCAAGGCAGCTTTAATATGGTAGTGCTATAAGCTCAGCTGTCATTCGTTTCCTTTGCGTATATTTTTCCAAAACGCATAAGCCCGATTCCAAGGTGCACGTATACCTTACACTTTTGCTTTTTTATAATAATTTTCATTTTATTTCAACAAAATAACCGAAAAAATATATTTTTGAAGAAAATTGTTTACAAATGTCGTATGCACTTTGGTGCATTAACGTCTAGACGGTGGCAGCACTAAAACAAAATTACAACAACACAACAAAAACAGGCATGTGGTAAGCTATGTTTGTAACTTTTTTACAGTTATAAACTATGAATGTATCTTTTCATAATCATAAATTATTTTTATTTGAATTATTCTTATGTTCACAAAATAATTTTAATATGTTTAATTCAGAATAAAGCACTAAATTCTCTTTAAAAAATGTAAACAATACATTTGTCGTAAATAGCTTACTATATTGCCAGTAGCAAAAACCTGTCATATGCCGCAGTGCTGCCACCGTGTATATGTCAATGCACCTTGCCCGATTCACAATCTTGTGCATTTGAGGTGATATTTCTGCAATTGCAAATGTGATATTTTTTGGTGTATTTTGTTAGTGAAATGCTAGAATATACTCCATTATTTTGCAAATGCAATGATGCAAGGCTATTTGCACAAGATTGTGAATAGGGCAATAGACTTCCTCGCTTTCTCAAACAAAATTTTGACAACTGTTCGTAAATTCTAGCAACAAAATACATGTTGATGTTTTTTGGAGTTGTATTTATTGTAATTCTGCCACTACCTATTAAAGCTGTCTTGTCTGTTCGTTTACACAAAAATTTGTACAAATTTTTACTGTGTTTTACTGCATTTTACTGAATGCTGTTCGTTTACCCAAGTTGCAGTAACTGAGAACACAAAAAAAGGCAGTAAAGTAACAGTTCTTTTACTAAGTACTTATAAATTTTTGCTGCAAAAGTTTCCTGCAGTAAAGTTTAGTAAGATGAAAAACATATGTTGAACAAGCAAATGTAAACCAAAGAAAGTAACCAAAAACAGAAATTTTTTTAGAAAAGTTAAGAATAAAATAGGATTAAATGATTATCGCTTTTAAAAATTAATTGACAAACCATTTAAAAGTTAGTAAAGCAATTGTGCGCTTATAGTAATCAGTCAGAACCCAGTAATCAATTAAAAAAAGGTTAAATACTATGACGCAGCACATAGAAGTATATCGCTAATCAGGCTGCCCAAAATTTATTTTACCCAGATAATCAATTTATTGTTAGTCGCAATAATTGTAAACATAACTATCAAATATTTTGTTTATTTATAAGTAAAGTTTAATATGATGTTTCCACATCACAAGCAAACGAATTGTCAAGAAATTTGATATAAAAACCATTACATTACATTTTTGTGTAAAGTCTGCACAACTATTAAAGACAAGTCTCTTGTTTGTGTTGTCGAAATATCATATAAATGCCTGATTATGACTAAACTGTGTTTAACAAACTTAACTTTTGGCTAGTCAGATCTGCAATTAGCCCTGTGTGCGCTGTTACATATGAGTGAAGTTTTATCAGCTGTTTACTAAAGTTTACGAGTTTTTACTATTTTTCTGTACTTTTTTTGAGAAGAGAGTTTTCAGAGAGTAATTGTTACAATTTGCTAAAAAATTACTCAATTACTGCATTTTACTGTAAAGTAAATAACAGTGTTGTCAACTCGGTGCATTTCGCACCGTTTTTGGTGCTTTTTAAAATTATTTGTGCGAAAAATTTTTTAGTCGGTGCGGGGTGCGCTTTTTTTAAATTTTTGGTGCGTTTTTTAAATTTCGGTCGCAAAAATCAAATTCAACTCAACTTTTTGTTTAAGTGTAAGAAAAAAGTTTAATCAACTATCCAACATTTTTACGTTACAACCTCTCGAAAGAACACGAAACATTTCGTTTTATAAAATTTGCTGCTTTTAGAGAGTGTTTTGCTATTAAACGATCAAGCCTAGTTTGTCAAATATTGCAATAAATGCAGTGTCTGAACAGAGAAGTTCGTATTTATGATGGCTCGTGAATTCTTCATTGTTTTGGTAATTGGGAAATTACCAAATTATTAAATAAATTATAGTTTTTCCAAAACGTTTTCATATAATATTGATTACGGCAAATTTCATCTTTTATTAGTTATAATTCTGGCAAATTTTCGTATATTTCAATAAATTCTTTTAAAGACGCTGCTTACACTGTGTACGATTAGTACGATTCTGTAACTTTTAATGATCCGATAGTCGTAAATTATTTCGACAATAATGGTCATATGCTATTGGAATATAATTTGACGACGATAAGCAGGTATTTTGGGTACCAGACCGTAGGCAGTACAAGTAACAGCTGATTTCGGTCGACAGCAAATAATGATATTGTTTAATAATAAACTGAATTATATATCCTTATAATTATTTTAAAGGTAATATTAACTTAATAAAACTAACACAGTCGTACTAGAGACCACGTTTGACAAACAGGAATTCTAGCTATTGAACGAACTTGATTGCGTGCCATCAGGCGGTGCTATCAGACCTAGTTTGATCGTATAATGGTCACTTAAAAGGCTATTTCAGTATTGTGGTTTTAAGACACAAAAATTGTACTTACTTAAAATATATACTTAAAATATAAAAAAACTTTTCAAAAATGAAAGGAACAAATTAAAAATTCGGTGCGTTTTTGCTGAAATAACGCGATTTTTCCCCATTTCGGTGCGTTTTGAAATTTCAAAGTTGACAACGCTGGTAAATAAAGCTTCGCCACTAAGATACCAAATGTGTCCATAGAATCTTTTTTTTCAGTTTTTACGATACAGCGTCATCAATCAAGGCACAATTAGAAATCTCTTTCAAAAAATTAAAATCATTATTTCGAGCTTCGATTGCACTTTTATTGTCAGTTGATAGTTCTTCTATATTCAGGTCGAGATATTTTCGGAATAAAAATATTTTTATATATGTATATAAATTTCAGTTCTAAAGCAGCTCTGGGCTGAAGAACAGCTCTCGAGTCATCGTAATTATTTCTTAAGTGCGGTCAGGCTTGTTGTTTTTGTTGTTCGGTCTTCGAGAGTTTTTATTTAAATATTTCTCAAATTAAAAAATTATAAATAACTTTTTTTCCATGTTTCCCAGCTATCTATATGTCGACATTTCATAGGAGCACCCTAATCATCAGTAGAAAAAGCTTGTTTTTTGTGGTTTGACGGATATTATTAGAGCATTTTTCTTTTTAAATTCTCAACAATTTATTAAGATTGTTGAGATATAAAGTTTAAGGTTTGAGAATATCTTGAAAAAATTTCCAAAGCCTACTGATGATTAGGGTAGCTCCTATGAAATGTCGACATATAAATAGCTGGGAAATATAGAAAACAAGCTATTTATAATTTTTTTTGGTATCAATGTTAGAAGCTAAAATAGCGAATAAAAACTCAATTGTTTGTATTTTTCAAATTTTTTGTTTTAGTTCAGTGTGATATTTCATTTGTTGATCTTTCCAAATTTCTTTTTTCGTTTCAGATGCAGGCTTAAAATTTGTGCCAAGCTTTTGCATAGCCCTTAAAGAATTGAGCGTTTCGGATTGCCTTAGTATTACCGATTTTGGTCTTTACGAACTGGCTAAGCTAGGAGCCGCTCTACGTTATCTCTCAGTTGCCAAATGTGATCGGGTTTCTGATGCCGGTCTAAAGGTTATAGCTAGACGTTGCTATAAACTACGTTATCTAAATGCCCGCGGCTGTGAGGCCGTCAGTGATGATTCGATAACAGTACTGGCCCGTTCATGTCCCCGCTTAAGAGCTCTTGATATTGGTAAATGTGATGTGAGCGATGCTGGTTTAAGAGCTTTGGCCGAAAGTTGTCCGAATTTAAAGAAACTAAGTTTACGAAATTGTGATATGATTACCGATCGTGGCGTACAATGTATTGCTTATTATTGTCGCGGTCTACAGCAATTAAACATACAGGATTGTCAAATATCTATTGAAGGCTATAGAGCTGTTAAGAAATATTGTAAAAGATGTATTATAGAGCATACAAATCCCGGATTTTGCTAACTCAACAAGTTAGGCAAATCCACTTCTCTCACTCTCTCTCTCTCTCTATCTGTCTTCCTCCTACACCCTTATTGTACATATGTACTTATTTTTTATACATACATATACAAATATTTTCCTAAATTAAGAAATTTAAACAAAATTATTTAAATCTCAATTTTTGTAGCTTGAAATGTTTTTAATCCAAATTTTTATATACATATTTTTTTAATTTAGAACAACAAACAAATTTATTAGTTGAAAATTTTTGTAAATTATTTAATACCCAAAAAGAGTTAAACTAATTTAAATCAATTGTATTTAAAGAAAAAAGAACAAGTCTTGCAAAATGCATTTATAAAAAAAAAACAATGAAGTATTGAATATTCATTATCAAAAATATTTAACGAATTTTTTATAATTCTTAGTTTAATGTAATTTTTATGTTTTAGGCCTGGCATTTGTTTTGTTTTCTTTATAAATAAATTATTATATTTTCAATAACAAAGTAATATGTGAATAATTGGCCAAAAGGTATGTATATATGGGTAAATCCCTGGTGTTGAACGTGACACTTGTATATGTTGGAAGCCAAAAAGCAAAAAAACTGAAAGTAGTTTCAGTAGTGCGATTCCGTAACTTTTAACAACAAACGTTAACCCTAATTTTACTGTCAAGTTTTATTGTTTATTTTAACAACACTTTTCTATTCAGTAGCTTTTAACAGCGTTGTTAAATTTTTTCATAAAGTGGCACCTCTTTTAAACATTGCGTCAAAATAATTAAAAATACTAAAAGGAACATTAAGATTTAACTTTTGCAGAAGGAAAATGTTAATATAACATGCACACAGTCGTAAAGCAGCTTTGGGCTGGGGAACAGCTCTCGCGTTATCATAATTATTTCTTAAGTGCGGTCAGGCTTGTTGTTGTCGTTTGGCCTTCAAGAGTTTTGCGTCTCACTCTCATTGGTTAATTGTCTACCTCAACTAACTGTATTAGTTTACAGTTTTTGTGAGGTATTTCGTTGTTAACCATGCGGCAACTTCCTATGCGAAGGCATAGGTCGGTACAGTTAGTCACAGCGCCGCAAAAAATACTGTTAATACCATCGTGGGCATAAGGTCTACGTTACTCCGCCCATGCTGTGCATCCTATACTTTGCAAATTTATTTGCAACTGTATAGTTACCAATACAAATACAACATGCACACAAAACCAAAATGATTTAGAAATAACTTGTAACAAGCTTACTGACATAAGCCTTAAGCTTTGAGAAGGGTTGTGAATACTATTGTAAAAGGCTTGTTAAAAATTGTTTAATAATGAAAACTGAACCCTTGCGATAATATTGCCTGTATATAATATACAGTAAATTATGAAGTCTAATTATAGAATAAGCTTGCAAAAAAATTGTTTTATAATCCTGCTTACAAGCTTACATTCTTAATATTTTTGTAAGCTTGAGAATATAAACAAATAACACTTGCCCAGTAAGTTTACTGTGCAATATATTGGCCTGGATGGCTTTGTATTTGCAATATGGCGAAATAAATAAATAATATTGCATCAAATGTCTGTTTGTTGGCGTATACATTACATTCTTTTTTAAAACGTATTTAGGTAACGACTCTCATTCTTGCACTTTTAATTAAAATTAAGACAATATTAATATATTTATTATTTGACATATGTACTTACATAAAAAATTTTATTTTAGAAAACTTCCACAGAATTGAAAAATTTATATGTACCTATGTATGTATATAAAAAGACTTCAATATCACGCAGTAGTATTAATAATAAAAACTGAATTCTACGGCGTCTGCTAGGTGGCGACATTGGAAATACATTTTTACATTGTATACATAATAGGTTAAAATTGGTTCATAGAAATTAATTAAAAGTTGGCTAGTTTTGTAGTTAGCTACTGATTATCCGACAGGGTATGTATGTATGTATATACGAGTGTGTACATACATTTATACATGTTAGTCGATTGTAGGTTTTTCCATATAAGAAAAATTTTTTAGAAAATATCTCCTAAAGGAAACAGTTTAAAAGTAATTTGAATAAAATTTTGGCACAATATAAAAGGTGGTACTGCTAACAATTCTGTATTGTTAACTCGAAAAGCTCATTTTTTGAGATATGACTATGTTGCAATAAAGGAGCGATTTGCCAAAAGTTGATAAGTTGGCTTAATTTCATAATTATTTTTCTGATTTTCTACACAAATTAAACTATTCGTTCGTTCATTTTTAATACTAAATAGATTTTCCACAAATATATATTCACTGCATTGCAAATTGTTGGATTTTCTTATAATTTTACTAGAAATACTGTTTTTTTTTTTATGTATATGTATGTAAATTTAACCACAAATTGAAAAGCTAACAACGAATATATTCGTGCCGTTTATTAAACTTTAAGAGCTGACGTTACCTTAGAATTACCGATAAACGTTATTGTTAAAAAAGTTACTGAATAGCACCGACGTTGATATTGTTGTTAAATACTTTAAACAATGTCAATTGACGTTAAAATTGAATAGTGAATCGCACTACAGGTTCGACTAAAGCTAAAATTGTATCAAATAGCGAACACTGTATTTTGTATTAAAATTAATAGCAAATGGAATCTCGTATAAAACAACAAATTTGGAAATAAGTAGATGGCGAACGTGACAAAAGTGGAACCAGTAACTAGTATTTCAGCGATACCTTACGCAATTTCGTCTTGTAATTAATGTCAGAGTTTTACCTACCAACAATGTTACTTTAAACAAAGTTTTAGGCATTGAAACAAAGCCCCGAAACGAATGAAACGTTGTGCCTGAAATGCAATTTTTTTTTTAATAGCAATTTTTTATTATTTGTGAATTACATGTTAACTCAAGCTTAATTTTTAAATTCTTACTTATTCATAGATGTACTATAACAAAAGCCTTTTTTAACAAAACTTCTCATGGATCACGCAGTTCTTAAAAACCTGGGTTTTAACTTAAATATATATTCAAATTTTGCAATCAAATTGCAATAGGAAATTTATGAAATTAAAAAAGAAACTACTAACATATATCATCGTTGTTGATCCGTCCCCGTTGACGAATCTTCAGTTCTTTTTTTAGCTTGTTGAGCCTTGAGAACATCCTTTAGTTCGTGATCGATACGTTCTTTAGCCCGAAAGACTTTGGATTGCAAATAAAAGGAGCCTCCTTTGGACTTCTCATTGACAGCGAATAAGTGTTCGAAGTTTTTGCTAATTTTCTCGATATTATTTAAGTCGTCTATATTGAGTATTTGTTTGGCCTCTTCCAGTGTCATGCCTTTAAAATTTGTCAAATTGATTAGATATTCCATTGCTTTCCTTTTCTAATCTTACTATTACCTGTTCTAGCATTAGCTTCGGACCGTTTTTCTCCTTGGCGTCCTCCACCACTACGACGTGCAGCTTCTTGTGATGCGGCAATCTCTTGCTTGAGTGCTTTAGCAAACGCCCTCCCAATAGCTTGACCACCCAATACTATAATTTGTGCCAGATACTTAGCCATAGTTTCAATGTGTACTTAAATTATTTTCGATTAATAAATTACGTTTTTATTTATTTTATTTCAATATAATATTATATGTAAATTTTGCTCAAAATTAGGAAATTTTTTATTATTTAACCGTTTCTAACCCTAAACTCACACGTCAAACTGACGTTTCACATCTGTTTCGTAAAGTGCTGCCAAACTTAGATGCGAACCTTTTTTACATATATTTTTGGTTTACAAATGCAATTTGGTTTAGGAACGTACTGTTTATTCCGGACAGTACACCTGTGAAAAAATTTCCACAAGGTGGGTCAAAACTATAAAATATTAAAAAAAATTGACTCACGCGGTTTTAGAAGATTTTATTTCATTACTTGTTTATTTTTTATAAAATTTTTTATCGTTTGTTCGGTTTTCTCACTCGTTTCGCTTAATGGTAACACCACGAATTTTTTTTAGTATTTAATTACCATTCTATATTGTTAAAATTTGTTTGTCTTGTAACTTTGCGAAAGTTCTTTTAAGCCATTCGGTTTTCATTATATTTTATTATATCAAGGTAGCTTTAATAGCTAGTGGCAGAAATACAACATCAAAAAACATCACTTGTATTTTGTTGGTAGAAATTATGAAAAGTTGTCAACATTTTGTTTGAAAAAAAAAAACAAAGAAATCTATGTGTTTTGACAAATTTACGCAAAAGCAACGAAAGACAGCTGTACTTATACCACTACCTATGTTAAACTGTCTTGATATTATATATTAATTTTAATGTTTTGTAGCTGTAAAGGTGCATTTACGTCTACACGGTGGCAGCACTAGAGCAAAATTAAATCAATACAACAAAAACAGGCTGTAAGCTATGTTTATCAAAAATATTTGTAACTTTTTTACAATTATAAACTATGAATGTACCTTTTCACAGTTATAAACTATTTTTATTTGAATTATTTTTATGTTCACCAAATAATGTTTATATGTTTAATTCAGAATAAAACACTAAATTCACTTTCAAAAATGTAAACAATACATTTGACGGAAATGGCTTACTATATTGCCAGCATGATACAAAAAACAAGGTAGCCGCTTCGCTGCAACAATACAACAATAAAAAAAACAAAAGGTATTTTGTTTGTGTAAAAAGGCGAATTCACACTTAAGCTGTCAAAAGTATTTGATAAATTACATGTAAAAAATTTAAATGGCGCCGAAAAACGTAAACAAAACTTGACAGCGAAAGTGCCGCCATATTAACCGAATTCGCCGATGCATCCACCTAATAATTAATTCGCCTTGATTGCCAGTAGCAAAAAATTATCACATGCCGTAGCGCTGCCACCTTTTAGATGTTAATGCACTTAGGTAGCTGTGGTATTTATTTATATATTATTTTGAGTTGTTTTTATAAGTATGAGATTAATATCTGAATTTACCAAATAGTTTTTGAAATCATGTGTTTGTTCAGCTGTTTTTATTCATGCATTGCATGGCAACTTGAAATGTGGTGTAATTGAACCAAGGCGAATTTATTCAGGTGAATGCAAGCGGGAAGGCGAATTCAGCACTATGTATTTTGTTATTGTAGAACTTCCTGAGAATGTCAATTTAAATTCACCTAAAGGGCAGTTCAGCCTATCACACTTTGTATTAAGACTTGTCAAAAAATCAAATAATACGTGCAAGTGTGATAGTGTGAATGTAAAGCGGTATGAAAATGAGAAATAATACGGTAAAAGATTTGACATCCCATAATACTTCACCATTTTTAGAAATTTGTTTAAACAATAAGATTTTTCATTGGATCAGGGTTGCATTTGTTGCAAAAGCAAATAATAAAAATATTAAAACCAGAGGTTAAGTAAATTGGATGCTTATTTTCAAATCATATTTCTTCTTTTACTTTAGGTGTGATGGTGTGAAAACAAAATGTAATGGTACGTTAGATTTTCTGACAGTCGCAACAAATATCTTTAGATTTTTGTCCCACAAAATCCAATCAAAATCTTAAGACTTGTATGATAGCCTGAAACGCCCTTAAGATTGTTCAGCAGGGGAAAAATTTTATATAAATTTTATACAATCAATCCAATCAATCGGTTGTTCATTTGTTTGAAAGGTGTAAAGAAATGTTAGAGACGTGTATAAATGAAAAAGCTTGTTTTTTTGTGTTTTGACAGGTATTATTAGAGCATTTTTCTTTTTAAATTCTCAGCAATTTATTTGGCTTGTTGGGATATAAAGTTGAATCTTTTAGAATATCTTTCAAAAATTTCCAAAGTCTACTGATGATTAGTTCCTATGAAATGTCGACATATTGATAGCTGGGAAACATAGGAAGCAAGCTATTTATAATATTTTATTGGTATAAATTTTATATAAACTTTTAGTTTTTCACATTTAAATACACACAAAATTCTTGAAATTGCATTAAATGATACAAAAAAATCTTCAGATTAAAATGGTGCGAAACTATAAACAAAAGAAAAAACATTTGACAGTCTCATTGGGAAAAACGCGAGAAAACAAAAAATAATCACCTGAGCTTTCAAGTTCACCTAGTAATTAATTCGCTTTGTATTGAACCGTTTTGTTTACTTACGAATGTGGCTGTGAAACAAGTGTCAACAATAAAAACACATATACAAACAAGTGTCAAAAATTTATCCAATTGGAAGTTGGTAAACAAAAAAAGAAAAAAGGGAATCAAAGGCATTAACCATTAGTAAAAATAATTTATTTTGCAAAATATTTTTTTGCAACGTTGCAAAAAGTTTAAACGTATTCTATTTCGAAGTGCAGTAGAACTTTTGAAAAAAGTGAAAAAGAGCATTTTTATACAAAATAAGTAATTACTTTTGTTTAACAGCAAGTTTCTTTACACGATTACTGGTTTTACATTTGTACATAATATACTTACGTCTGTTTTCTGAAAACTATTTCGGAATTAACCAAAATAAATATGATTTTCTATAGTGTTACAAAAAGCTGGATTCTTTTTATATACATTTCCTAAAATGTTTGGAGTCCAAGGTAGAAGTACTATCAATTTATAATATGTATAAATATATTACAATGCAGGTAGACAGTGTGTCATTGTATGAGTTAGTAAAGGGACGGGAGCAACAGGAAGAACGTTTGTGTGTATGGATTTTGAGCTGGCAAAAAGTGTCCAGAAACAACCTTTAGAGACCGTAATTGATAATGATAACCTTTTGCTAAACTTTGATAAGGCTATATATAATACATAGCGTTCTTAAACGTTGAAATACTTAGATATTCCAAGAAAGAAGTAGGTACATATTGCCAATTTAAAATTGTTTAAAGATAATTAATTCGCGTTATTCGAAAAATAGGGAAAAATTGAATTGAGGAATTATCGACCAAGATCGCTGAAAATTAATATCGCTCAAACAAATATTTAACAACTGATCAAAAAATAGAAAACTTAAGTTAAAGTCATGGTAATTTTTTCACGGTCATTAACATAAAAAATGTTTGGTAGTAGAAAACTTATATTTGGTTTAAAGATTGAAAGATTTTTTTTTTTATCTGGGACCAGTACTCAGGGGATGACCCCTACATATGCAGTGCATTGTACTGGAACTGGAAAAATAGGGTATGATGATGAGGAAAGAGGGAGTAGTGCTCGCGAAATGTTAACGATAACAACACGAAAGACCGAAACAAACTCTATTGCAGCATTTAAAATGTTGGAATTAAATTAGATTGAAAGATGATAATAAATATATGAGTATTAAAATAAGTACAGAAATTATAAGAAAAGCAGTTTGGTCTGAAAATTTAAAGATTTTAAAACTTTTGTTTAAAAAATAATAGCAATACTTTTTACCAGCAATTCTTTTTACCAGCAATTCTTTTTACCAGTCAACTCTTGCATATAATCCAACCAATTTTTCCTACTTATACGAATAACTGAAATGTTCCTGGAATGTTTTTTAATTTGTAGAAATTCGCCTCTAAACTAAATACGTTTATATTGTTATTAACACTGCCAAATACGTATATACAACGGGACCAAAAGGACTCAAGTGGGCTGCTTTCATAAAACTGGCGGCCTGTACAACCTAAATTCATACATAATAATTTCAGATACGGTGTACTCCCGTTAAATCACCTCGGACAGCTAGAGCTTGGCCATAGTTGAAAGTCGTACTATAGCGATTACAGGTGTAGTAAAATTTGGCATTGACTACAGCTGCTTCTGTAGTACGAGTATATTACAAATTTTTTGCTGAGTTAAAGTATTTTAAACAGTATCGGCCTTATGTATAATCAAAATCCTTATGCTAACGAACTAGCTGTTAAGTTTTTTGTGTGTAAATTCCCATAAGAGAACTATAGCAGCTAGTTAGTAAGCTTAAGGTTTTTTATTATACATAAGACCATATATCTATACAAATCAATAAACATAGCTGTTTTTGTGTGTCTTCTAGCTGTGTAATCATAAGTAGATTTGAAAATCTTCGAATAGCTCAAACATTGAGTTTCATTTTCCACAATTTTCGGGATAATTTCTACATTTCGGCCATTTACACTAACGACGCTAAAAAGAACTTACTTGTTTACTTGTTTTAAGAAGTACTTCTTTGAAGCTTTAAGTTTTCTAACGCTTCTTAAAAAAAATAACAACTGTTTTCATTCAAAAGCTTACATCATAATGCTGTTTTGACAAACTGTAAATTTATGCGTGCAACATAAATTGCTTTGATTTATTAACAAATAATATATATCAGCTCTTTTTGTATCTCATCGTAAAGCTGTTATTACTTTGAATTGGTTTTCGTTACATAAAATCGGGATAATAAAAAGAACTATAAGGTTTAGCTATATCTTCGCCAAAAACATATAAAGGTATGTTAATTAAAAAATGCATATCAAATGAAAACTTTTTATCTGATAGCTCCAGAAAAAGACACAATTTAAGATTTTCCATCACAAGGGTTAAAATTAAAGAAAAAATTGTTGTAGATATTAGAAGAAGCTTCTAAAGTGCTAACTACTATATTTAACTTTTATTTTCAAGGTAATTTTACCAAGTAGTGGTTGTTTCGTAAGATTGCCAAAATTCGTTCTTTATTTGTCTCTTTTACAACCAAAAGAGACATAAATCTTACAACATTTCATAATTTCTACCATCAAAATACATATATTGTTTTGTGATGCTGAATTTATTGTAATTTTGACACTACCTGGTAAAGCTACCTTGATTATTTTGAACAAAAATAATCAAGGTAGCAAAAATACTAAAAGTATATTGAGGTTCGACTTAATCTTAAATTGTAGAACACTGTAATTTATATTAAAGTTAATAGCAAATGGAATTTCGAATAATACAAAAAATTTAAAAATAAGTAGTAGGCCGAACATAACAAAAGTGCAAGCAGTTTTCGTGTTCGCACTTAGAAAGGAGTATTTCAGTCAAACTTTACGCAATTAAATTTCAGAGTTTCACCTAACAATAATGTTACTTTAAAATGTTTAAATACGGGACATTTTTTCCACAATAATTCGAACATTAAAATATTACTATATTTTCATCAAATTTATTCTTAAAAAATATAGATATTATTAATATACTTATGGCCTTATTCATAAAAATTATTGTATGTTTATTAAACTGTTATTTAACAAATTTCAAAATTTGTCAAATAAGTGTTTAATAAAAATACAATATTTTTTATGAATATGGCCGTTAATTTATAATATTTTCTTTTGTGAATATGCAGTTCTCGATGCTTTTATTTTATCACCTTCATGTGAAAAAGAGTGCAGTTTTTGGATACCTAGAATTTTTATGATATAAAAAAAACTTGCAAAAAATTATTGTCAGAAATGAAAAATTGCATTTGTGCTGACCAGCCGTCTGATTATTTATTTCATTTGAAGAACTTGTGGCTAGATTGATTTAATTAATAAAATTTCAGTATCAACACAATTATAAATAAAAATTCCGTGGGAATTTTATCACTTTTCCCTTTCCTCCAACTATGAACAAAAAATAAGTATGAGGTTTTTTTTTTTATTTTTTCTTCTCACCATTCGTTGAAAACACTAAAGGGAGATCAAGTCTTACGGTCAAGTTAACAAAAATTGTGTTTTTCTTTTTAATTTGAACTGAAAAAAGTACTTTGTGTAAGAAATAAATTCCGAGAGGAATAAATTGCGAGAGATATAAACTCCGTGAGAATATTCATAATTGGGCTGTATATCTCTATTATCGTAAAAAAAATTATTTTTAATAACATTCATTGGATTTGGCCATATCAGGAAACCGATTGCTCATGCGATGCTTATGTATGTCACAAGTGAAACTATTGCATAGAAGTTTACCCAAAAGAACAACACAACGGGACTAAAAGGACCCAAGTGGGCTGGTTTCATGAAACTGGCGGCCTGTACAACCAACCCGAAAGAAAATTAAGTATATAAGTACATTGTACAGATGTGAGAACGATTTCCGTGGGTGCCTGCCATGATGGCCTTACCCCACGATGCTCTTAATACTGGGTGAAAATAATGCGTTCACCAACGCCCCCATACATGACATAGTCATGCAAAAGTACCAATTTAATCACATACTATTTGGAAGCATGATCTTCCCCTTGATTAGGAGCGGAGCCCTTCTAAAACTCCTTCCGATCTCTAGGTCACGGCACCCGGTTGCAATACAACTCCACACCGAGCTCAAATGAACTCTCCCCGCGATTTGGGTTTAAACCACGGCCACCACGTTACTCCCCGAAGGGCCTCACCATAACCAGGCAGGAACAAGTTCCTGGGGCACCCGGTTCCCGTGATACCAGATTTAGGTCTCTGGTCAGACTTCGTAGCCCAAGGGCTACTACAAGTTTCGAGCTCCAAATACTCCAGGGACTTGTAGCCCTGCAAGTACATTGTATAGTCAGTTTTGTTTATGGACTGAAGTTGAGAGCACATAAGTCTAATCACGTGAAATGTTTATTGAAATTTTCGTTTAAAGTTCCGCTTATTAATTTACCTTTTCAATATTATTAAGAATCAAAGACCATTACGTATTGTACCGCTGATAACGTTTACTAGATCTGTTAGAAATGCGCAAATACTTATGCACGAATCTGCCACAAATTTTATAAGCATTCATTTGTTGCTCTGGAATATGTGGAATATGTTACCTATAGATCTATTTTTTTTTTGAGCAGGCTGTTAGCAGTTTTTAAGCGAAACATATCTCCATTTCTCAGTCTAACTATCGAAATTGTGTGCTGATTATTACGGGCTTAGTTGTATATGGTATTTATGTCAGTAAGTCGTTCAGGTGTTAGCTTAAGATCTGACTGTGTTACTAGTATATTACTTTTGTCCAACATCGTGCATTCAGCTCAGTAATTTGTTTTATTACCTTATAGTGAATTGTTATTAACTTCTAATATATGTAAATTTGTCCTGTTGGCTATTTTGTATTGTTTTTAATTAAATAAAAATTTAAATTGAAATCAATTACTTCAAACTTAACGGAAATACATCCATAAACGAGTATGTACACAAATGTATGAATATAATAACAACACACTGGATTAAAAAGTTGCTAAAAAAAGTCATTACCGAGAAAATGAATAGAACAAAATAGTTTGAATACCGCTTAGGTGTAATGAACAAAAATAAAAACCTCTTTATAGTTAACAGCTTTAGAGTAATAGTAACCATGTTACGCGTAAGCAGGGTTAAAATTGTTTTATAGCAAAAAAGAAAAAAAAAGCAATCTTATTTTGAATCTGTAGTTAGTTTTGGATTTTTTTTCTCAGTTATTAGTTTTCCTTTTACATCAATTCCTATTGTTCTTTATCGTACTGTTTCATCGTTATTGACCTGCGTAACAAACGTTGCACCTTGTAGAGTACTACGAAATCGATATATGTACATATGTACATTCCAGTGGGTGATTTTCTTGGTAGGCGGTGGTGAAACTGCAGTTTAATGAGAAAAAGACAAACAGCATAAGAAAAGAAGGAAAAAAAAAAAATAATCAATTCGCTTTTGTAAAGCTATTTGAAAAGAATTTCTTAAACGACTAGAAACAGTTCGAATAGGACATTCAAAGCAGAAAGACATACATAGTTTAAACAAATTATTTAAATTTACTTTACCCAAAAGCAGAAAAGTATTATTCATTACAAAAACAGTGAAATTATACAACTTATATGTATTTCAAAACAAATTTTTTTTTCGAATTTGATTGCAAAAGTTATAAATCTTTATGAAAATTAAAAAAAATCTGGGATAAAACATCTTTAATAGCAAATTATATATAAAAGTAAAAAAAAAAAACTTAGTATATACAGTGTATTTTTCATTTTATTTGAAAAAAAAGATATTATATATTGATTTTTTTCGCAACATATTTGAAAGCCAAATTTTTTTTTTCAATATACGAAACAGTCTTTTGCTTAAAATTTAAGTTGTAAATAAATCGTAGTTTTACTATTTAAAGTATATGTGTTAAAAAAGTTTTTTCTTTAAATTACATATGTTTGTGATTTTATGTTTAAAATTTGCTTATAAATTCTTTAGCATTAAAAGTTGTAAAATATAATTGGAAATCAACGTAACAACCCCTTTTTCTGAGAAGGAACAAAGAAAAAAGTGGTATCCATACAAATCGTGAGCTTTCGTTTCTTTTTCATTTATCGTTACCGTTATGTACAATTACTTACGAGTCTCTTTTGCTCTTGTTTCATTTAAAGCACTTCTACAATACAATTCTCTTTTTCATTTTCACTTTCTCTAATTCTCTTTTTCCATTCGTCTATATTTCTTTTTTTAAATTAACTGACTTTAATCAAACATAACCTTAAAAAAGTCAAATAGAAAAAGTAGCGTTAATAAAATAAAACAAAAAACCGTTAATAGTGTTATTGTGTTAAAACGTGTAGCAGCCAGTGTCGTATTTAAATCTATAAAAGTATACTTATCAGCTAAAAATATATTCTAATAAAGAAAATAAAAAATTAAAATATTGACAAGGACTTATAAATAAAATATAAAAAAGGAAAAAAAGCAGGCACATAAAAACAACAACTAAAAAATCGGCATGTTTTCGAATATTACAAATCAATTTACTTCCTTGGTGGGTGCTGTGAAAGGTGGCCAAGGTGATGAAGAAGTACCCGCTGCCAATACACAAGAAACTGCAACCACAGCAGCCTCTTCAGAGCAGCATGATGCTACAGCAGCATCAGCAGCTGGTGGTGAAATTCCCGAGGGTGAAGAGGGTGCTAAGAGGTAAGTTCCTTTTTCATTATTATCATTTTTGCCTTCGGTTTTTTATTAATCGTAATTTGGTTACAACTTCGTGAAAATATTTCTTTTTTTTTTTTTTGCATTTCCTGGCACACACGTGATAGTTTTTGTGTTGCTTTCCATTAAAATTTTTGTCAATAAATTCCATTAATATGGTATATTAATTTTTCCTCTCTGTTGGCAAAGCTCTCCTGTTTTCCAGAGAGCTTTAAAAATAGCGAAACATAGTTACGTGCTGTGCTCTCTTATATCCTGTGTCATGTGTGTATTTATTTATCTCTCATTCCCTCTTCAAGGATACTATATCTGTACATATAACCTAGAACTTTTTTCTATAATCTACACGTGATTTATTTAAATTGTTCAATTTTATTTTTTTTTCAGCAACGAAAAAAATAGACTAAATTTTTTCTTATCAATTGCCTTGATAATTTTTTCGTTTTCTTTTGGGTTAATAAAAAAGAAAAGGAATTTAATCGCATAGCAACGTTTTAAATAAAAGTAAATTAATTTTGTAAAATCGTGACAAAAAAGATTAAATACTTTCTTCTTTTTTAAATTAAATCATTCTTGTTTAAAAAGTCATAATCATAAAAAATTAATATGTATTTGAAATGAATTTTAGTAAAATTTTGTATGAAATTTTTTAATTAAAATACATTTCAAAATCATTTCAATTTTTATGAATATGAACATATATTAAATTGTAAACATTTTTACTATTTAATGTGCCAGTTTTGCAAAAAATATGCTAAAAAAAAAATAAAATTTGTCTGTATTTTTAATTATTATGCAAACTCTCAATTGATTTATCTACTATAAATGTTGTTGCAATCCAATTTATTGCTTTTCTTCGTCCTAATTTAAATTGAATTTTCCAAATGTTGAAAATTTGTGTATGAGTGTGCATACATACACATAAGGATATTGGTATGTACGAGTATGTACATACATACATATGTATATAGGTCAAAACATTAAACGTGGACAGAAACTTTTTAATTAAATTTCTTAAACTAATTAATATTCTAATTCAATTATCTTCAAATATTAGCTGAAGATAACTGGTGTAATTTTTAAATTTATGTACTTTGTATTATAATGTGATATTAAACTAATTTCTTACATCAATTAGCTTACAATGTTTGTTTAAAAATAACTTTAATACAATAGCCTTATTCACAATCTTGTGCAAATGGTCTTGCATCATTGCATTTGCAAAATAATGGAGTATATTTTTACTTTACACTAACAAAATACACACAAAAATATTATGCTTACAATTGCAGAAATATGCAATCTCAAATGCACAAGATTGTGAACAGGGTCAATATGTACTTTATCAATTTATAGTATTTCTAGCACATGTGACCTTTTTCCTAAATATTTTCAGAGCACTTTTGTTAAACATACTTATGACAATTCTAATTATCATCTGCTTTCAAACATCAATAGCGAATTTTAGTTTGACGTAACTGTTAACGAGGTTGCTAAAGCGATAAATGCTTTAAAGAACGGTACTACAGACGCAGTTGGTTCATATCCCTCGATAAAATAAAGGTTCAGCATTGCAGAGATTATTACGAGACTTTTTAATATGTTCCTTAAATATGGTAAATTTTTAGATTGCTGGCAACTCTGTTGTATTGTATCAATTTTTAAATCAGCTGATCATAGACCTAAGAACTAATTATAGACCTATAGTTAAACAGAATCCATTTGCGAAGATTTTTGATAAAATTTTAAACAATAGATTTTTTCGATCACGTTAAGGGTTTTATTTCCCATCAGCAACATGGTTTTATCCCTAATAGATCAACTTCTGCTAATTTACTTATTATAACTCGTGATATTATAACTGCAATGGAGCGGAGATCACAATGTGATGTTATATATACAGACTGAAAGACTGCACACAATGTTCTAGAGAACACTGCTCACTACTGTGCAGTTGTTCCAAGCACTGTATTTCAAAATAATTCTTAAAACAAAACAAACAAGCTATGGAACATTTAGAAACAGAACAAACACTTCATAGTTTTGAAACGCCTTCACGACAGGGCTTGGCGGTACTTGAGTTCTGTTTCACAGCAAAATCCAAAACAAAACATCACAATAAAGCAAATAAACGATGAGCCACAGCAAGCATACTGCGTCTTAAATACAAAGTCAAATAACTATGAACAACAACACACACGCATGAGCATACTGTAATACAGCCAATGTGCACTAATAGAACGACAAAAACCATAAACAACAACAACAAATTTTATAAACAAAACTAAAGTAGAACATTACTTCAATGCTTGAAGTTCTACTTCAGTTTTGTTCTATTTCATTTGGTTCTATTTCTGTTTGGTTCTGTTTGTTCTAAATGCTTATAAGACAGTATTCGTTTATGTGTTTAGAACATTTCGGCACTGCAGTGTTTGTTTTGAAATGTGAAAGAAGACATTTTTAATGTGTTTGAGCAGCCCTCTAATACAGACTTTGCTAAGGCTTTTTTATTTATAAAGCTTGTTACGCAAGCTTTATAAATTTGGCCTTTCAAATAATATATTACTATTTTTTAAAAGATTCTTTATTAACAGAAAACTTATAGTTAAAATCGGAAGCGCTTTCTCATCATTTTTGATAGATGCTTATTCTGGTATTCTGCAGGGAACACATATTGGTCCATTAATTTTTATACTCTTTATCAATGACTTACCATCAACTTTTAAGTTTTCTAGATGTTTGTTATTCGCTGATGATTTAAATTTGTACTCTTGTATCTCCAATCTGGGATAATGCCATAAATTACAAGTTGATTTTGAAAAATTATCTGACTGATGTTCTGAAAATGATATACATATTAATATACCAAAATGTTCCTCGGTGTCCTATACTCGTACTCATATCTTAAGACCATTTAAGTTCGTTTATTCTATTAATGGCCTCTCAATTAAACGTGTAGCTGAAGTAAAGGATTTAAGTTTATTTTTTTAATAGTAAATTGGATTTTTCTATTCTAGTAAAAATTTGTTTGTGGTTTATTAATTCGATTCAAATTTTTTATTCAATTAATAACACACAAACAAATTCTTCCTGAAGAAGTCTTCCAAAAAAAGACGAAATATTGAAAAATACAATAGTAAAATTAAAAAAAAAAAAAAAGAAAAGACCTTGAGCTGAAAGAATTTATTGCAAATGATCCATAACATTGTTCAAATTTTGCTTAAGGGCCAAATAAACCACGCAAACCATTTGCCATTCACACGTTTTCCGCTTGCATAGAAACGACACAAACATAATTCATACAAACACGGGTCAATCACATTTCTTTTGCTTTCAATGTGATTAGATGGCGACGGTGTTGGGGCAATTTGCTAGTCATATGAAGTCCACAAAATATAAATTGTTCTTAATAATTTACTGATTTTTTGTTGAACTTTTAAAACTTTTTTTAAATTAGATATTCGTACATTTGAAAAAACTTAAGAAAGGGAAAACTTGAACTAACAACCCGATGTACAAATGTTCTTAATGTAATTTCTTCCTTGCTCTTAGAATATTTCTCTTTTAATTTTTCTGCAAAAATGTTATAGTATTTACTTCTTGCAAATCTGTAGCTATAGTTTTTTTGCTTTTTATTTTTCACCAAAAAGGCAAAGTTTTATATAATTCTATAAATTCCAACAATAAATTTCTTGCTTCATTTTGTAAGCTTCTTCTTCTACCACTTCACTTTTCCAAATTTGCACTGAAATGACAAAATTTAGCGCTAAACAACACAATCGGTGTTTGTGCGAAAATCAAAAATGTTTGATTTGCCTGCAAGGATGCCTCAAATATTCAAACACCACCATAAACAACGCAACATGTTTGTACAAACGTATAATTTTGAAATATATGCTAAGCAGTTTATTTAACCCAAATTATATAATTCTGAGAGGACTCTGTTGCTTTTTTGCAATAAACTCTTTCAACTTAAGGTCCGTTTTGGTGTTTTTAAGCATTTTATTATTGTATTTTCCAATATTTCGTCTTCCTTCTAAAGACTTTTTCAGGAAAAATTTGTTTGTGTGTTATTAATTGGATTCAAATTTTTTATTGAATTAATAACACACAAACAAATTCTTGCTAAAGAAGCCTTAAAAAGGAAGACGAAATATTGATAAATACAATAAAAAATTTGAAAAATAGCCAAAAAGGACCTTGAACTGAAAGAATTTATTGCAAACGTACCATAACATTGTTAAAATTTTGCTTAAATTTTCACAAAAATGACAAAATTTAGCACTAAACAACACAAGCGGCGCTTGTGCTAAAAACCAAAAATGTTTGATTTTCCTGCAAACATGCCTCAAATATTCAAACACCCTCATAAACAATGCAACATGTTTGTACAAACGTAAAATTTTGACATCTTTGCAAAGCATTTTGTGTAGTTTTTTTATCTTAAGCGACATAATTCTAAACAAACACATAGACTTTGTTGCTTTTTCAAGCAAAAGATAAGGTTTGGACAAAATTACGTAACAATACAACACTACCAACAAAATACACATGATGTTTTTTGGTGTTCTATAAAGGGTGTTTTTTTAAGCCCGATAGAACTTGAAATTGTAAAAAATAACACAAAAAATTAAATTGTAATCAAAATTTTTTTTTATTCGAAAGATCAATACGTGACATTAACATTTGAAAATGATTTCGGGCATATGGGCACCGCGGCTGTTCTTGACGAAGCGCATTCTGGACGTCCAATTTTGGGCCACTTTTTCGAGCACTGCTGGCCGTATGTCACGAACAACACGAACAATGCTGGCCTCCAAGGCGTCAATTGTTGCTGGTTTATCAGCATAAACCAGTGACTTCACGTAGCCCCACAGGAAATAATCGAGAGGTGTCAAATCGCACGACCTTGGAGGCCAATTGACAGGTCCATTTCTCGAAATCAACTTATCGCCAAATTTTGATTTCAGTAAGTCGATGGTTGCGTTCGCCGTATGGCACGTAGCGCCATCCTGTTGAAACCACATCTCCTCCGGATCAATGTCATCCATATTTTCAAACAAAAAATCATTGATCATGGTGCGGTAACGATCTCCATTGACCGTAACGCGAGCTCCGGCCTCATTTTTGAAGAAATAAGGTCCGATGATGCCACCAGCATGAAAACCGCACCAAACAGTGCATTTTTTTGGATGTAATGGAGTCTGTAGGGTCTCTTGTGGATTGGTCTCACTCCATATGCGGCAATTTTGCTTATTAACAAACCCGTTAAGCCAAAAATGCGCCTCATCGCTGAACACAATTTTGCGATAAAACAACGGGCGAATCGACGACTGATTTTCAAAGTAAATTTGGATAATTTCGTAGCGGTGTTCAAGCGTGAGTCTATTCATGATGATTTGTCAGAGTATACTGAAACAAATAAAAAAAATGTTTCATCAAAATTTAATTTTTTGTGTTACTTTTTACAATTTAAAGTTCTATCTAGCTTAAAAAAACACCCTATATATTGTAATTCTTTTTAAATTTTTTTTCACGAAGTTAATGATTTCTATCTGGCGACATTTTATTTAATTTTTATTATTTTATTTAATAAATTTATTATTATTTTATTAATAAATTGTTTTTGTAAGAAAAAGAGCAAATAATAACTTTTTTTATTAAACATATACAATAATATATTATTGTATATGTTTTCTAACTTAATCATCAGTAGACTTGCTGAAAAACATTTGTTCAAACATTTAACTTCATATGCCATCTTCTTCAAGAAAATAATCAGATAATTAAAAATAAATATTCTAATAATACTTTTCAAACACAAAAACCAGCACTTTATCTTCTTTTTTACGCTTTGAATATATTTATCAAAGGTTTTCAAGTTTTTCAGCAAAAAAAAAATCGGGCCTTAACTTCTTGCTGTGTTTCATTAAAATAGAAACTTAACTTAAGGAAGACCCAAAATGATGCTTTTTATGTTTATGAAAAATTGCAAGCAGAGAGTGAAAAAAAAGAAAATCGGTAACATAATAGCAATGTAAGAAATTGAAAAGATACAATTAACGTTTTATCTTCATCAGAGCATAACAATGTATTTAAATATTTTATAATATTTGACCTCTTGATGTTTAAGTTCTGCGCGTTATACAACTTGTATACAAGCAACATGAAAACATGCATGTGCACTTGTACTTTTATGTACGTACGTACAAACGTACAAACATACATACGAGTAGTTAAGTAATAGAAAAAAAACAGAAATACGTATCTATACGTACATATACATATATGTATGTATGTAAAAATTTTCTGGCAAACCTAATTGTGTTAGTGTAAGCGAAAATGAAAACAACAGACATTATGTCTGACATAATTTTTTTTCAACTCCTTTGTTTTACAAAAGGGGTTGCTCATACAACAACAACAACAACAAAAAAACATGTTACTCTTTTTCCGCTTATTTTGCAGTTCTTTTTAAACTTTAATTATTTCTGGTTTGGTTGTCCTCAATAAATAGAACCTTGCGTGTTAAGGTTGATTTCTTTTCTTTTTTTTTTTTTTTTTGGCTTACAACTCAACCATTTTTTTTGTCGGTTTTGTAATTTCCATTTATACATTTTTGCTTAAAAGGACCCTTTTTAAAATTTTACAAAACAATTTGTATTTGCATTTTTTTTTCTCTCCACCATCACGTGTATAACAAATTATATTAAAAAGAAAACAGTATTTTCAAAGAATTTATTCTTAACACGAGTACTACTCGTTAAAGCACTTAAATAACTCCAGCTTATATCAAACAAAATTTAGACATTTTGAATACATGTAACCACGGGCTGAAAAGTCCCGCGCCTAACAAAGGAAACACATTTTTGTTTTGGTTCAAAATTAGCTTTATTTCTCAACGTAATCTGCATCAAGAACAACGCAATCATTGCAGCGGCGCTCTAACATTTCAATACCATTTTTGTAGAACGATTTATCTTTTGCCTCAAAATAGGCCTTAGTTTCAGCTCTCTTCATTCGAACGAAATTTCTAACCGGCGAGCATTTTTTTAGGTCTGCGAACAGCCAGTAGCCGCTGGGAACCAAATCTGGTGAATACAATGGATGTGGGGGCAATTCGAAGATCAATTCATGTAGTTTTACCATTATTTTGATGAAACAAATTTTTTTTCTTACATTATATAGGGTGTTTTTTTAAGCTAGATAGAACTTTAAATTGTAAAAAGTAACACAAAAAATTAAATTTTGATGAAACATTTTTTTTATTTGTTTCAGTATACTCTGACAAATCATCATGAATAGACTCACGCTTGAACAACGCTACGAAATTATCCAAATTTACTTTGAAAATCAGTCGTCGATTCGCGCAACTTATAGACGAAAAATTGTGTTCAGCGATGAGGCGCATTTTTGGCTTAACGGGTTTGTTAATAAGCAAAATTGCCGCATATGGAGTGAGACCAATCCACAAGAGACCCTACAGACTCCATTACATCCAGAAAAATGCACTGTTTGGTGCGGTTTTCATGCTGGTGGCATCATCGGACCTTATTTCTTCAAAAATGAGGCCGGAGCTCGCGTTACGGTCAATGGAGATCGTTACCGCACCATGATCAATGATTTTTTGTTTGAAAATATGGATGACATTGATCCGGAGGAGATGTGGTTTCAACAGGATGGCGCTACGTGCCACACGGCGAACGCAACCATCGACTTACTGAAATCAAAATTTGGCGATAAGTTGATTTCGAGAAATGGACCTGTCAATTGGCCTCCAAGGTCGTGCGATTTGACACCTCTCGATTATTTCCTGTGGGGCTACGTGAAGTCACTGGTTTATGCTGATAAACCAGCAACAATTGACGCCTTGGAGGCCAGCATTGTTCGTGTTGTTCGTGACATACGGCCAGCAGTGCTCGAAAAAGTGGCCCAAAATTGGACGTCCAGAATGCGCTTCGTCAAGAACAGCCGCGGTGCCCATATGCCCGAAATCATTTTCAAATGTTAATGTCACGTATTGATCTTTCGAATAAAAAAAAATTTTGTTTACAATTTAATTTTTGTGTTATTTTTTACAATTTCAAGTTCTATCGGGCTTAAGAAAACACCCTATATGATGGGTTGGTATCCTTCGTCTGGCTCAAGTTCAATCCTGGCTAAAGCCAAAAAATATTTTTATTTTTAATTATAACAATAATTGCCGCGATCAATAACTCTTGATCAAAGAAGACAGGAAAAAATAATTGAATACACTAAAAGCTGGGGGACAACTAGCTGTTGCGCAGTCGCTACACTGCTCATCAGCATCCACTAGGATTCGAACTCAGTGCCACGTAAACATGATATATTTTTCAACACGGCCGCTTAACCATTTCAGCCACTGAGCTCTTATTTATTTTTTCGTCTATATTTGTCTCATATTGCTCACATATGCAATTTGTTATAATCCCAGTTGTTTGTACTGCAGTTTGCTGTCACTGAGCATCCAGTTATTTTTTAATATTTTTCAACGTACGTACATATGTATGTATGTTGATAGGCTCTGTGCTGTGAGATATATATGTATGTATCAATGTAAAATAGTCGAACTTATTTTAATATTTTTTATATTATATGATGAGTTGGTATCAGAGAACAACTTTAAGTGATTGCAATAAAATCATACTTGCTCAACAACATGAAAACTGTTTCATTTCGTTCAAATATGATTTTGTATTCAGCCGCACAAATGCGCAGTTGATTTTTAATCACTAAACACAATGAGCGACAACTTCGCTAAATTAGTGAAATCATCGTTAAGTTTCGTGCTTGAATATAAATGAATGCACATATAGTTCGGTATTCATATCTTGTATTTGAATTTTTGTTTTGGAAGAAAACAAAAATTAACAAAAATCAATGCAGTGATGTATTCAACAGATTTTTCTGTATGATTCTGTTGCATTATATTCAATAGTTTTTCTGTATGATTCTGTTGAAAAAAACAAATGTGCATATGTATATATGTATTTATTGTTGAACATTTGTTAAAAACCACAATGGTATACATATAAAAATAACTACACTTGTTTCACTGCGTTTTTAAATGAACTTTGCCCTTTAAACTAAAAACAAAATATGTGTGTAAATATGTTTATACAACACACAATCGAAGCAACATCTAACGTTTAGCCGTTTTTATTCAGTACTAAAACAAACGCGTAATATTTACAAGACGAGTTGATTTTACTCAGCATTGAGCTTTGTTGCCAGATTTTTGTTGATTACAAATTCAGATTGTTTACAAGGCGAGTTGATTTCACTCAACGTTGAACTTTGTTGCCTGATTTTTGCTAATTACAAATTTAGAATGTTTACAAGACGAGTTTATTTTACTCAGCGTTGAACTTTATTGCCTGAGTTTTATTGATTAAAAGTTTTAGTGTATGAGTTAATCAAGCAAAAACATGATTTTTGGTGATCACTGGTACAAATTGATTAGAACAAAAAAATTATGTGTGTATTTCATATCTTTCATCAACATCAATTTAAAATTTTCTGACTTTATTCCGCATAACACCTTAAAAAAAGCAAATCTAGGTTTAAAAAAAAACCAAACCTAGGTTTGTAGTATAATGAAAGTAATATACGTTTGAATTATATTCACTGTATTCATTCATTTGCTATTTTTTTGTACTCAGTGAAACTGTAACCATCTATTTGCATGTTTTTGCATTTACACATTGAGGAAATAAATATTCGAATCTACATGACTACATGAAAGAATTTATTTATTATGATCAACTCTAAAACGCATTTTATTTTATTTTATTTACTATTTTCATTCGTACTTGAATGAATATTTGCAGAATACGCAAACTCAGTCGTATAGTTTATCGTTGTATTTGAAAAGACAATTTCAAACATAGACATTAAACTCACAAAACATATATTTGAAAATTGTTTTTGTTTTGAAGTTTTGTGTTTGAAATTGTCTCTCCAAATACATCGATAAACGATACGACTGAGTTTGTGAATTCAGCAATTGTGTTTTTAAATTTATTCATGCAGCTAATTAGTATATTCATAAGAGGTTGCCACACATGCAACATTAAAATTACCTCCTCAAAACTCAGTCTACGCATGAAATTACTGTATTTGCAGTCGATTCGGTAATTGATTACAACTGACTTCATTTTGTGAGCTGTTAGAGTATGATAGTAGTGAAATAACAAATTTCTGTCATATCTGTCTGTTTGCTAATGTACTCGTATGCGTTTTCTGAGGATCTATAATGAAATTTAGTTGCTTTTCCATTGTGAGAACCTATTAATGTGTTCTTTCAAATTATGTACGTACATATATGAATGTATTGTCACATGTTTCCATTCTTTTATTAACTGTTAAATAAAAAGTGAGAATGTTTTTTTATTTCAATCCTTTTTTAACATACCTTATTGACCTTGGTTTTATTTTAACACCATTTGGCCTTATTCACTTTCAAAAGCAAATAGCAAAACATTCAAATAAATAAATTAAAAAAAAAAAAAAAACAAACAAACAAGCAAAAAACATTCATAAGTGTTATGTGTATAAACAATTTGTTTAGAATTCTTATATAATTAAAGCTAACACGTACGAGTAAATTCTTTATTTAAATCACGAATGAAGACATTTGTATTTGCTGTATGCCTACAAATACTTACATATTTGCATGCATATATGAATGATATTTGTGCGTCTTATTGTCAGCCAGTGATTATATTTAAAATTTAACAACGGTCATTATATTTTATTGTTTTCATTCCCTTTTGTTGTTGTGAATAAATGAAACCTTTCTATCACTTTCTTTTGTTCAACTTTTTCTTTTCTTGGTTTTATGAAGTAATAAAGTTACTATAAGACTCTTCTGAGGATTATTTTTGTTATGTATATTTGCTGTGCAATACGATGGTTGTTCAAGAATCATTTTTAAGAGAATGAGCATTAGAATTCACT
Organism: Thecocarcelia acutangulata; assembly: GCA_914767995.1. Taxonomy (NCBI): domain Eukaryota; kingdom Metazoa; phylum Arthropoda; class Insecta; order Diptera; family Tachinidae; genus Thecocarcelia; species Thecocarcelia acutangulata. The sequence goes on along the minus strand of OU612094.1, from coordinate 26,643,543 downwards.
AACAATATTTTATTAAGTTAGTGAAGTCGTATGTATATCTTTCCGTTTGCCATCTTCCAATCTCTATACAAAATATACTTATATGTGTATAAAGTGTCTGTACGCATCTGATCTGATTTTTTAAATATTAATAACGCATGTAACTTTTTTATATGAACATGTGTATACATGTGTGTATGTGTATATACATACATAAAATTAACTTCAGAATTATTTGCTTTTATTCCAATCTTTCAAAAGTGTTTTTAGTGGAAAATTTGATATACAGGCCTGTTCTAAAAATCACGTGATTTCAAAGCACATGCCGTTTCAAAAGCACAAATGTGATTTGTGCCTGTTCTGCAAATCACAACTTTTTGTGATTTTCGATGTGATTTACTCTCTTCTAAAGCACAAAAAAATGCTGTTTTTTGGTCCAATTTACTGATATATTTTTTTCAGGTTGAATTTTTTTATTCGCGGAATTATTTGCAAAATAAGGTTAATTCCTTCTAATAAATATAAAAGGTAAAATAAAATAAACCAATAAAGCAAATCACAAAATAATACAACAAATTTTGCAACAAAATGAGCGTATCTAGTTTTTTCTTAATTTAATGAATTGTTTCGTATAAAATAAATGATTTTACTTAAATAATCAATAGAAAACACATTAAGTTATTTACTAATGTAATAAATTATATAGTTCATCATAAAGTGCGTGCAAAAATTGGGATGTGATTTCAAATTGATTGCAAGTTAGATAACCGATTTAAAATCACAAAAATCAAAAATATTTTGTGTGCAGAACACCTTTTTTGTGATTTCAAATCACTTTCACAAAAAGTGATTTGCAGAACAGCCCTGATAAACACCGATCAGGGTAAGAGCTTTTTAGAAGATTTTCGAGTATAAATTTTAATAAAAACTGTTTAAATTAACATAATGGATTTAATTTTTTTTATACATTTTTTATATAATTATATATCTTATGAATTTTTGAAATTTTATATAACTTAATTTATTATCGAATTGAATTTCTACTCAATTTACTTGTTTATCTAAATCATTTTCAATGAATTTTCGGTTTGTAAACTGCGTTACCTAAAAATATAGAATGTAATGTTATGAGCATTGTAATGTAATGTATTTTAACATAACTTGTGTAACGTCAAGTTTGTACTAAAAGTTTTAGCGGCATTACATGAAAAAACCAATAAAACACTTTACATCCAACACACAACAGTAATCATCTCATTACTTATTAGCTCATTTTCCCAGCAAACAACAAATTTCTTTATTTATTTATTTCGGCATTACAATACAACAAGAATAATTCTTATATTATAGTAATGTTGAGAAATTTGGCAAAAAAAAAAAAAAAAAAAAAAAAATGTATACGAGTATTACATATATGAGTATTATACGTATGAAGACACACATACATATACATATACAATTAGTAATCTTCTAATTACGAAAAATGTTTAAATATGGCAGAAGACGTATATGCTTAGATGTAAATGATTATGACATCCATAGATTTCTTAACACAGAAACAGTTTTTCGGCAATTTCATTTTATATGATCCGACCAATTAAGATCTTTGTTAAAAACAACACCATGGTTTTTAGCATTTTCGACAAGTTTTATAACTGCGTTATTAATACGGATTGGTGATAGATTTATATCGATGTTTTTTGGCTTCCCTATTATTAAAGCAACATATTTCTTTGGATTTATGCTTAAGTCATTAGCAGATGCCCACAAGTAAATTTGACTGAGATCTTGATTTATCAGGTCGATACAATTTGTTGCATTTGAAATATTACAACTTATAAACAATTGCACATCATCAGCATACATTTGTATTTTGTTATTTTTCTATATTTCAACCGCATCCATCAAGGGTTTGAGAAATTATAAGCAAAAAAGATTTATTTACAGAATAATAAATCCCTCATCCCCCAATTTTATTCAAAAACTTTTAATTTCGAATTAAGTGCCATTATCGTCAAATCTATCAAGCGAATATCATATTAGGTTCACATCAGCGTATGAGCAATATGTAATCGGATATCTAAAAATCTTATTGAAATATGTAGCGTATACGCAAAAATACATCAGTTGAAACTGGCCTACAAGAGATTTCTTGTAATAGCTGATGGAAACTGACGCACTCAAAAGTTATTTTCTATCAGATTTGATATAATGTTATAGGTATATAGTTTTTTTTCCGAATGTGTTAGAATAATCAGTACACGTACAGGAATTTTCCTCTACATTTTTTCATATTGCGTTTAAAAAAATGTTAGAAACTTTGAGGTGAGAAAGTGAGAGTTTTTGTTGGGTGAGTAAATTACATAAGTATGTACATATGTACGGACATATGTACTTAACAGCATTTGCTTAATGTAAAATACAATTGAAAAATGTTATTAGATATAAAAAATTGCATTTCAAGTTACAAAACCCCTTATCAATTTGGAAATCTTATAATGTGAAATAAAAATTACTGAAAATGGAGTGAATGATTTTCCCAATATGAATTTATCAGCCATGTTAGGAGAAACTTGCGATCTAAAAATGCAAAGCCCTTTGATTAAAGCTAAATTAATTTCTAGGTGTACCAAGGAACTGTGGTATGTGGTAGTTATGTTAAACGAAAACAAATTGACTATATATAGAAACTCTTTTAATTCGCCAATTTTAAGCAATTTACCTATTTGGCGATTTCAAATCACAAAACCATACTTCTTGCGTTATACGTTTGTAGGAACACATATTTGGCGTTTTTAAATCTTTTTCAGTTTTAAGCGATTTGCGTTTTCCAGAACATGCCTATATACTATACTTTCTTCATCATAGCTTTACTTTTATTTGAATTTATTTAAATCAATAATATTAAAAAAATAATAAAGTATTGTATATTTTTGTATAATTTAGGTTTTTTTTCATAAAAGCATTATATATTTTTTAAGCAATCATTTAGATATGAACTTTTTCTAAACTAATATAATTTCTGAGCTCCAGACCGGAGGATTTTTTAACGACATTTGATATTTGGTTTTCAAAACATATTTTTCTATTTTGACATTTTCTTATTATATAACAAATTTTTAAAGTTATTCATAGAAATTTTTGTCATGTAAAGCACCCTATACACGTTTCAACTCAGTTGGCAACTGAGTCGGTTGTTATCCAAATCAAAGCGTGTATGGCTTTATCAGTTGATTGCTTTGGCAGTTGTCGAGTTGGTTGAGAAAAATTAAAATGTTTTGATTATTTCTAGTTGACTAGCAAGTCTTTTGATTCGATTGTGTTGTGTGAGTTCGAGTCTCTTGATCAGGTCTCAAAATTTGTATATGTAGTGTTTTTGTAAAGAGAACGTTATATATTTTTAAAATTATCCATAATTTCATTGAATTTAATAGTTGAACGAAAACCTTTCAATTCAGTTTATGAAGTGTATGAGCAATAATCAATTCAGAAAGAAAGAGTCAATTCACAATTGAATTGAGTTTAACCGTGCATATGTTTAGTATGCATACAAGTTCCTAGTGCTTTATTAAATATAATTTTTTGTAATTTATAAAAAATTTGGAAAATATTTCATTCTTTTTTAAATCGTTGAACCGATTTTATTCGGAATGCATATATTTTTAAGTCCAGATATCAACAGAGATAGTTTTAATTCTAAAAGCTACTTCGTAATGGGGAGAAAAGAGAGCAAAATGTTCGCTCAAGAAATATATTTTTAAATAGCTCCGCCCTTTACCAAACGATTTTATTAACTCTACTTTTGAAAGGGTTTGTGATTGGACTGAAAAGCTAAAAGTTTTTGAAAGTCGGACTGATGAAATGTTCATCTGAAAAATAAATTTTTAAGTAATTTAGAGATTTATGAACGACTTTCAAAACTCTCTTTATTTAGAAGGGTATGTCATTGGTTTGAAAATAACAAAAACATTATGAAAATTGGGCAGACAATATATCACTTAAAAAATAAATGTGTGAGCAATGTTGTCTAAATAAACGTTCGTATTTAAATTCATGTATTTTATCTATGAGATATTGAAGTCTACTGTCTGTTGATTTCAATGTGGTTAATGCTTAATTGTGAACAGATTTTCAATATTGTTTAAGTGCTATTCACACCTGACATGAGAACACCAACAGGAACAGCAAAATGCTGTTACTGTCAGGTGTAGACTGAAAATGTTACTGTTTTCTTGCTGTCTTGACACGGCTGTTAAGACGTCTGTGTTAAAAGTCTTAAAAGAAAATGACATTTTACTCGTAATATGAAAATAGCAAAAATGGTTTCAAATGAAAAGAAATCGGCGAAAAAAGTTCAAATTCTTATTTTAGTTTGAAAATTTTGAAATAAAAGCTTATTTTTTCCGCAAACTATAGAAAGGGTATAAAAAGTGAAAAATGAAAAAGTGAAAATGAAAAATCAAGAGGTATGTGTACTCCTGCATGTAACAATCGTACTTTCAAAGGCGTGTTTTAACAGTATTGCTTAACAGCTTTTCATGTCTAATGTAGACGGGCGTTTATTCCTTCGAAAAAGTTTGTCAACAGGCTGAATATAAACAATCTTGGAACATCGCATAGACAAAATTCCTAATCTATCTACTGATAATAGCTATTCTCCGCAGACAATGTTGCCGGTACAAACTAATATTTAATAAAAATAAAATATGAAAATCGTTTGTTTTTGTTGGAAATCATTACAATAATATTGAAAATTATTAATATTGTTCTTGCTAAAGTTTTAAAAACATTTCAACTATTTACGCCAATATGCTTGCCTTAAGATTTACTACATTAATATTTTCATGCTGATAAAATATTGTGGAATACATATCTACCTCTCATCAGTTAACCTACAAAGTATTTTTAACAATAAAAAAAATATATATATTTGTGTTTAAGAAAAGTGAAATGGCAATTTTAACCATTATACTCGTATATACTACTACTTACCCCGTTTGCACAAAACGTGTGAAAAAAATCTTTCTGAAAGTTAACTAATGTTGAAAGAAAAATTTAATGGTTCCCAAAGGACATGCATATCTGATTTTTCAGGTAGCTAAGCGTATAAAAGACAAAAATAAATGAAAGAATAAAAGAATAAAATTGCAAATAAGTGCACATAATTTAACAACAATTGTAATAATATATACGCACATAAACTTCAATTTTAAGAGGGGGAAAATATATTATTAGAAACATGCTAAATATGTGGAAAGATATTATTATGTTTGCAATATTTGAAAGTATCTTCAACTGTATATTGCTTAGAAAAATAGCAATTCTAAAATTTTCTATGAAAAAAAAAAAAAAAAATTATATACAGGGTGGCTCATCACTTTAGCCACATTAGGAAACTCAAATAACTTATTATAAAGTTTATGTAATTTATTTTTAGGGCCTTTATTACAACTGACGAATAGTTAACATTAGGATTTTTCGTACAGATAATTTTTTTTTTTGTTATTACAAGTTAACATTAACCTGAAAAGTTACTGATAACTTAACAGCAGGTGTATCCTCATGGTAAATTTCAAAGCGAACTTTAAGCACTTGAAGCTGCCATATTTTCTGCTGAAATTACAACTGACGAATAGTTAACATTAGGATTTTTTCTTACAGATAATTTTTTTCTGTTACAAGTTAACATTAACCTGAAAAGTTACTGATAACTTAACAGCAGGTGTATTCTCATGGTAAATTTCAAAGTGAACTTTAAGTATTTAAAGCTGCCATATTTTCTGCCTTTATTACAACTGACGAATAGTTAACATTAGGATTTTTCGTACAGATAATTTTTTTTTTTTGGTTATTACAAGTTAACATTAACCTGAAAAGTTACTGATAACTTAACAGCAGGTGTATCCTCATGGTAAATTTCAAAGTGAACTTTAAGCATTTGAAGATGCCATATTTTTTGCTGAAAATATTGTAACTTCAGTTGTAGAAATGGCGAAAAATTAATGGTGATTTTATCGTTCACGTTAACTAATTTTAAGGTTAACTACCAAGAACTTTATCGTTAAGTTGTAATAATGGCCCTTAGAAATTCATTTGAAAAATAATAAATTTTTATTAAAGTAATTCATAAAGTTTTGAAAATAAATTCATTCAAATGGTCTCCACCCTCGTTGACACATGTACGACATCTTATCAAAAAGTTATTCATTACTGCCTGGAGTGTTGCAGTGGGAACTGTCTCAATTACCGTTCAAATGGATTGCTTTAAATTATCCAAATTGGTTGGGGATTTTTTTTCGTAAACCTTTCGTTTGCAATAACCCCACAAAAAAAGATCAGGTACAGTGCGTTCAGGAGACCTGGGAGGCCAACGGAATGTGAAAAAATCAATTTATTGGGAAATGTTTGCCTCAATTCTCTCATAATATGTAACAAGTTGTCAAGTTGTTTGACAACTATTCGTAAATTATACCAACAAAATACATGTTGATGTTTGTTGGTGTTGTATATATTGTAATTCTGCCACTACCTGTATAAAGCTGCCTTGGTTGAAACCAAACAGTGTTGCAAGGGATTATTTTTCGGCGCAATTCTCTCTTTCTCTTTCAACATCTTACTGTTACGGTCAATGGAGACCATTTTCTTCGAAAAAGTAAGGCCCGACAATGAACCTTGAAGAAACTGCACACCACAATGTGGTGCGAAGTGGATATAATTGCATCTGATGGAGTATCTGTGCGTTAGAATTATTCCATATTCGACTATTTTGTTTGTTAACATTGCCGTTTAAATCAAACTGTGCTTCGTCAGACATAAAATTGCAGTTTAAAACGTTTTCATTCTCTGACACCATTTGCATGATTTTCTCACAAAATTCCCAGCGAATTGGAAAGTATGGAAATAAGTTTAAATCTTGGTGCAAAATTGTCTGCAGTGACTGTATGCTGACACCCATTTGAGCAGGTAAGCTACTTGTCGATTGGATTGTATGGCAGCAGCTACAGCAAAAAGCGTTGTTTCATTGTCCCAATTCTTAATTTTAGTTAAATTAAAAGATCAATCTATCAGGCATCGAGAAGAAACTTAATATAATTTTGCTTATCTATTCAATGCAAATAAATAAATTCTTCCACGATTTTCACCAAATTACAGCCATAAACAGTGGTTATAAGAGTAACATTTTTGTGACGAAACATTAAATAATCCGGTAATATTCTACACAAGCCAAAACAAATGTCTTTAGGTTTTTACTTAATTACAATTAGAAACATGAATTATGAAAGAATACAATTTTGCACATAGTAATAAATATTTTCAGTTCATGCACCAATATGGTTTTGCATGCTATAATGCTGGATTATCACATTGGAGAAAATTAACACTAAAAGAGAATTATTGTAAAGTAATATATTTACAATTTGGTTACCTTTTAATTTAGCGAATTTAGATTTACAAGTTGCGGTTGTTAAATACTATATCTAGTCGTTCGCACTGCCAATCAGCAGAACTTCACACCAATTACAAAATTTGCAGTTTACGGTTTAAAGTGAATTGTATGGGATGCAAAAATCGCCAAGAATTAAGTTTGAATTCAATCAAAAGAATGAGGTTGTCACGAGTCGCAACTTTGTTGATAATTATTATCAAACTGGTAATTAAAGTCCAGCTTGACAACTTAATTACTGACAATTGGAAGAATTCCAATCGGTACAAGTTGTCAGTGTGAAAGACAGGGTGTTTCATAATATTTTTAAATATTATAGTAAATAAATAGACAAATATAAAATAGATATAAATATAAATAAATAGAAAAGAAAATAAATAAAGTTCAATACTGGTGCAATTGTAAGTATTGTTTTATAATGAAAGTAAGTAGTTCAATAGTATCTTACAATTGTAGCTGATGCTGCGCAAGTTTATTAAAAATTCAAATAATAATCTACATAATAATAAAAGGTTTAAAACTTAGTATTTTGGTTTTTATTCGACCTCTATTTCTTAATTAAGTAGTATTTCGTTGAGTTTAAGGTCCTTTTTGCTTATTTATTTTAATATTTCTGCCAATATTTCGCTTTCCTTCGGATAGCTTCTTCAGGGCAATAATATTATTGCCCTTAATTAGGTTTAAAACTTAGCCAACTTACAAAGGCAAGAAGTATGAATAAAAAGTCCTTACAGATTGTTTTTGAGAAAAATTCTATTTTGGTTTGTAGCTTCTATAAGTCTTAAATGATACTGTTCGCTTGGCCTGCGGAAATCTGATAATGACTGTTTGCTTTGATAGAGCTTTTTGCTTTAAAATATGAAAAAAACCAACTTTCAACTTTAAATTTTAGTTCAACAGGCCATATAACAAATAAACGACTTAAAATGACAACCACTACGTTAAAACGATTACTTTCTGTTCTAAAAGATTGACTTCAGATAGGCATTCCATATAAAGGCCTGCAAGACTTAACCGCTGGCTTAAAGCAAAATTCCAGCTATGAGAGCAGTAGGATTATTGACAACGAAGACGGTAATGACAACAAAGATGACTGTGATTATGCTTGTTGTTTTAATGACACTTAAATATACTCGTATTATACATTAACAAGTTTTTATTGTGTTATTATTATTTATGAATAACTGTATGCACAATTTAATGTATTTGTGTGATTGCTGCTGCACACGAGATTTTAAAAATAAACATGGTCACATTTATATGGTGCCATAAAAGAGTTTTATTAGTTCTTTTCAAATAAAAATAAAGTGAAATCTTGACGTTAATGAATGTTTGCTATAAATATGTACTTAATAAACTTTAATGAGATTTTTATGCGAATATTGTAATTGCATAACAACTATATTTAGTTTTGGTAATCTTCTCCAAAAGAAAGCACATTATTATAATTATATAAATTATTCAAAACTATAAATATTTTTAAATTTAAGCAAGCGATTTATGTAAACTGAAATATCAAAGTTGAAGGAATTGAAAAAGATATTTTAGCTCCTTAAGTTATGCTACGGAACATTTTTTACAACAATTATGCACTGCACTGCATTATCCCACAACCAGGAAAGTTCGATTTGATTATTTCTATATTGTAAGTAAGAGCAAATACATCTGCGTGCTGTTTATTCTATAGACAGACCGTATAACTGAAGAACGTATTGTCCATAACGAACAGGAGATCTGTGGACGATGAATGCATAACATTTAAAAAGACTCGGATTTTGCAAAGGAGACTCCTTGATCTCATCAGCGCAAAATCCATTGTAGTTGCGATGAAATAGTGTAATGCACCAGAGATATGCATGGGTTGATTTACTCTCGCTCTCCGCTCACACTTTCAAAGATTTTAGTATGTTTTCACATAAATATGTACTAATGATATTGCTTGCAGTGTTAATTCTTTAACAACTGACTCTTAGTTTTTAAGCACTATTAGCAAAAACAGTAAAAAAATTGTAATTAATAATAGTCTCATTGATATGAATCATGTACTAGCACCATTCATCTTTGTTGTAACGTTAGGTGCTAGCTCAATACTCATTTTAGAAATGCCAGACTATACTGTTAAATTCGTAATCATACAGATCTCTGTAACGCACCCCACACTGCGACACGGCTATAATAAATCAATACCGTTAGATATCCTACTTCCACCGATCGATCTTCGTCATCCTGCTGTCTCGTTTCAATTCATCTCCTCATTAAGGAGGTTCTTGTTGAAGCCAAGTGTTGGAGTGAGGTCAATAAAAGTCCCCTCTGCTGCTTTTTTGGCGTAGATATTAGCCTTGTCATTGCCATAGTGCCCCTCATGTCCTGGCACCCAGATCAGGGTAACCTGGTTCTGGCTTGCCAGTTCATTTAACCTGTTGTGACATTCCAGAACTAGCTTGCACGTAAAGACACTACTACTCAGGGCCTTTAGTACTAATTGGCTATCAGAGAATATTTTGATAAGCACTCCCTTGTGTCCCCTTTCGGAGAGTATTTTCCAGCGCTTGGAAGATTGTGGTGTGCTCTAGGCCCCACTATACCCGCCAAAAACTCCTTGGAGCGTTTTGAATCCATCCGTGTACCACTTTTGTGATCCATCCTGCAACCAACTTGGGTTTGTGCCCCATTCTTCCCTTCTTGGGAAGATGATACCAAACTTCTTAAGCTATGTACACACGGTTGTCAGATGTTACAATATTGTAAGATCTGGCAACATGCTGACAATGTAGTGACAATTAAAATTGTCCCGCAGAAGAAAATTGTATGTTCACAAATAATTCATCTGACAACAAAAATTGTCAGTTCACACGATTGTCAGATTGCTAGATGAAAAAAATTGCCAGACATGTTGTAAGGCATTGTCACTTGTGTATATTAACAACGATCTATTTGGCAGTATTGCCCATCAAACTTTTTTCTGACAATGATGTCATTGTCAGGTGCATTAATTTTATATATCTGACATTTAAAACTGAGCTTAAAATACCAGCCAATTATCTGGCAATGCCGACGAAGAGTGTTTTGACGATTGTCAAATGCCTGACAACATTGTCATCTTACAATTGATCGACTATGGTTTTTCTGACAACGTTGTAAGTTAAAAATTGGCAGTTCACATGATTGTAATACATTTTCAGACAATTTTACTGGCAATATTGTAAGATCTGACAACCGTGTGTACGTAGCTTAAGTAAAGGAGTTAGTGGGATCTATAAGATCACCTGTTTGAGACATGTCGATTACGCCTCTGTTACCCTTTATGATTGCAAGATGACCCAAGAAGTTTCCTGTCTTTAGTTTTTCCCTTTGGTAGATTGAGTTCGCCTGAGTGATATGCTCTTTTTAAACAAACACGTTAAGCGGTGTTAGATTCAAAAGAGCTTCCATGCTTGTCGTTAGGGTGATTTTCATCGTCTCTATGATGCAAAAGCATGAATGTTTCTGAACCTTGCGAAGTCTTGAATGACTGTTATTTGTTTGGTTTTTTCCCACCATACTAGAGCCCCGTATAGAATAATGGGTCTTACGATTTGAGTACATGAAATTAAAATTTACAAATTGTTTTTTACTTTAAGCAAAAATAAGTGATTTTTTAAACAAAATATTACTTTTATAATAATATTATTGCAAAAATATTTTAATAACTTTTAATGCAATTTATCCATTTATGGGAGTATTCATAAAAATTTAAATGCAATTGAAATGTGTTTTAATTCAAAAATTTCCTACAAAATTTTACTAAAATTCAGTCAAAAAAAAATTCATTAGTCAATAGAATGATTTCTGCTTCTGCTTTATGATCATTTTGATATGGCGTGCCTTCCAAAATGGTTATTTGCAAATTAGTAAATAAAATTATGGTTTAATAAATTTTGTTAGGTTTTCCTTAAATCAAGTTAAAAATGCTTTTGGAACCTCTATTTACTTTTTTAAAAACCAGTGTTTTACAAATCTAGCACATCAATATTTGAGAGGACCTTAAACGAATAAAAAAATGTCATCTTAATTTTAACATATATAAAATTCACATAAGCTGCTTTAAGCATTTTCCCATGTTTACTTTTCCTCATATTCGCCAGTTCGTTTTTTTCGTTAAATTTGTCCTGTACGAAAAGATGATGGTGCAAAAAAAGATAGCAAATATGTAAAGTCATGTTGAATTTATATTATGCATGTATTGTAAACTAAAAGATTTTATATGATTCTAAGTCGCATTTGTTTTCATCGATGTATCATTGTTCTCTTTTTCTACCCAGGATACTTTGTGCTTATACATTTGTGTGTGTGTGTGTGTGTGTGTGTGTATGTGTGTGTAGTGTGTATGACTCTTGAGTTTTTGTGCCTTACATTCTTGTGTAAATTTATTCTAACTTTTTCCCTATACTCGTACGAGGCCAACTTACAACGAGGCCATGATGCTGTAGTATACTCGTGATTTGGTTATACTTCTTGCATTTCCATGTTGTTATATCTTATTCCTCTTCTTTTTCTTTTCTGCTCTTTCTGTGTAGATAGATAGATTGTTTTTTTTTTGCTGCTCTTATGCTTGCTGCCATTAGACATGATTGCCCTTTTTTTTTGCTCTACATTTTTTTTTTCCATATGCATTTCTATATTCTTTTAGGGGCTTGTTGGTTTCTTTTCTTTCCATAAATTAAGCCACAAAAGTCTTGTCTGGCCTTTAGGGAAGCAGTTAGCTTTGGGGTGCTGCTGCTGGTCGTGCTGTGTAAACACTGCTGGTGATATGAGATGAATGTGACAGTTAAACAAATGAAAATTAAAAATTTTCTTTCAAATCTTAATTAAAATTGAAATTAACTTTTGTGAATAGTTGTAAATATTAAGTACTTAAATAAACTGCGTAATTACCTGAAAGTTCCATTACATATACATATAAATTTACATATATGTCTATGTATATTTATATATGTATATATTTTCTTTGAGTAAAGACTTCAAGGAAAATTCTTATCTTAAATATTCATATGTGGAGGTACTTTTGCTACTTTCACTAGAACTAGTTTTCACTCACAATTAGTTTTCATTATTTGTTTACACTTTTAGTAATCAAAATGATGAAAATTTTGCACAAAAGTTGCTTTCTGATTAAAAATAGAATAATTTTGCTTGTTGGAATTGAAAACATGATTTACTTCAACTGACTACTATTTGTTTTGTTTTGGTCCTTCACAAGCAGTGTGATTATTAATGTTGACTAAAAAGTTTTTTTGTGTTTTATTAAAACTTACATTATGACATACAGGATTTAAATTTAAATTGTAGGCGGCCAAAATAAACATATGCTCTTTAATATAGATTTTGCTGAAAGAAATGTACTTATCCATCAAATATTGCATATTGCTGTCTATGTGTAAAACATTTAATATAAAGCCTATATCCAGCATTTAAGCAGTTCATGTCCTGTAGTCTTTTAATTTTTTATAATTTTTTATTTATTGCGTAGAAAGAGGTAAAAAAAGACACAATTTTATTTTTAATCAATCAAATATTACTTTGTTTTATACACTGAAAGAATTTTGTTCAGAAATTCTCTAAATTTTGACATTACTTTTATGAATTTTTTCATTATTTTTCAACTATTGTAACTTTTCACAGAAATAATGAAACAAATTTCATTAGATTATATTAATGAAGTCAATCATAAAAGTAATGAAACATTTTAATAAGAAACATGACTTATTTTCATTAAAAGTATGAAAGACAAATCATATGATTAGTGAAATAATTTCTCTAGATCAAAGAATCAATTTCATAAAGCACATGAAAACTATACATTAAATTAATGAAAAAGTAACATTTATTTAATGAAATAACTTCTTTGTACTAATGTAATATATTCATTAAAAATATGAAACTCCTTCATAAGGTCAATGAAATAATTTCATTTATCTAATTTTATTATTCATTGAGCACCTAAAAAATTTACATTAAATCAATGAAATAGTTATATTTGTTTAATGAAATAATATCATAGCACACATTAATAAAATATGTAATAAGATCAATGGAATTATTTCATTTATTCATTGATGCTTTATTTCATTACACAAACAATACTATTCCTTGCTTTTGTGAAATTGTACCTAATTATGATAAAGGAAAATGTTGAACAAGTATTCACCAAATAAAACAGATTTTATTTATTCAAATGACTTCAATACACTGGTATTTAAATTTTTTAAACTATTATTGTGCTGATTTGAGTACATACACACATGTACATACATACCCAAGTTCGGTAGCCAGAAATTTAATTGTCATTGATCTAATGAATTCTATTTCATTGGAATTATGAAACTCATATAACTTACATTTTAATAAAAAAAAACTTGACAATTTTTAAACTGTAGCTTAAGATTAATTAATACCCATTACATCTTACCAAAATTCAAAGAATACTTCTTAAAAATTAATTTAAATTTAAAAGTAATGATTTTAACAACCAAATTCCTTTTCAACAATAAATAAAAAATATTATATAATTTTTTGAGCTTTTGGTTTTTTGATTTTTTCAGGCCTGAAAAAGCTATTTGAAGGAGAATGAAATATTACCCGATAATAGAATAAGGAAACTTAAAAAACCAAAAGAGACCTTAAGCTCAGAAAAATTATATAATATTAAGATGAAAAAAAGCAGATCAAAATTAGGAAATAATAAGCATATAAATAGAAAATATTATAACACTATTTAGGCTTTTCTTCTAATAAATTTTTGACAAATTAGATGTACTATAACTATTAATAAAATGTATAATTGAATTGATGTCACCACAGTTGTAGCATTGATGATACTCAATATATGACAAAATTGTCTGATGACTTTTGTCATTAAGATTAATGTCAGTTTTCATATTACTGATGACTATTTACATACTATTGATGTCACAGTTCTGATAACCCACCGTCATCAATATGAAGATGATTTTTTCCGTGAGTTTAATGACAGATATTTACCCTAAAGAAAAAAAGAAGATATTTATATAAATATCTGTTATTATTTACACAAGCCATATGTGTTAATTATGTCAAACATATGTTGCCCAAATCGATTTTTTGTTTATTTCTTTAATTCAACAATTAAATTTAAACTATAATAAACACTAGTTAGCTGTAAAGTACAATATTTTTTGTTGAGCTAGAAACTGTAAATTATTACTTCATTACTTTAATAATATACAATATTTATTCAGCCCAATTACGAATGAAAATTCCGTGGGAATTTTTTCAGGTTTTCCCTTTCCTACAATTTTGAACAAAAATGTAGTTTGATATCTTTTTCTTTTTTCCTTCTCTCCATTCAGTGAAATCACATATCTTCAACTCATGCGGTCAAGTTAACACAAATTGTGGTTTTCCCTTTAATTTGAATTGAAAAAAAGTACTGTACATGAGAAAAAAATTCCGCGTGAAATAAATTCCGTAAAAATATCCATAATTCGGATGATTATGTTATGTTTGAAATACAATATATTATAAAACAAATTGTAGTAGAAAATTTATAACATATTCTCAAAATTTTCTTTTACGTTCAGTTTAACATTAACATTTTAAAAATAAAGCTTTTCCCTCGTTTTTGTCGGAATATTTCGGATTTAAATTTCAGTACTTCGAAGCTAATTCTCTTCTGGATTTTCTGAAATAAAGGGTGGTTAAATTTCAAGGGCCGATGTTGATTTTGAATAAAACACAAACTATTTAGGAAATTATTGTAATTTTATTTTATTATGATATATTGGTATTACTCATCCGATGGTCCAAATTTTCGATGACTCTAATGGAGGTTCTATGCTGTTAGTGTGCCGAATTATCTCATCCTTTAGCTGTTGAATTGTTACTGGTTTATCGACGTACACCTTTTCTTTCAAATAACCCCAAAGAAAAAAGTCCAACGGTGTCAAATCACATGATCTTGGCGGCCAATTGACATCGCCATTACGTGAGATAACACGGCCATTGAATTTGTTGCGCAAAAGAGCAATTGTTTCGTTAGCTGTGTGGCAAGTGGCACCGTCCTGCTGAAACCACATATCGTCTACATCCATATCTTCCAATTCGGGCCATAAAAAGTTCGTTATCATCTCACGATAGCGAACACCATTCACAGTAACTGCCTGATGATGATGCCGCCAGCACATAAACCGCACCAAACAGTCACTCTTTGTGGGTGCATGGGTTTTTCGACAGTCACTGTTGGATTCTCATTCGCCCAAATGCGGCAATTCTGTTTATTGACGAATCCACTGAGGTGAAAATGTGCCTCATCACTGAAGATGATTTTCTTCGAAAATTGATCATCACTTTCATAATAAGTCTGGATAACTTTAACACGTTGTTGGATTGTGTATCTCTCCATGGTTCAAATTGAGTAAGTCTGAAATAGAAAAATGTCAAATAAAATTCAGAAAAAACTTGGCGTTTAGGTGTGGTTCACATTCAACATCGGCCCTTGAAATTTAACCACCCGATACATGCTCCACTTAATTATTAAATTCTTTGTTAGACCTGATCAATTAATATACAAAAATATATATGTGTGTGTGTGGGTTTTATCATTCTATCCTCTTTAAACATTATCTTTCAAGAGCAATATAAACAGGCAAACACATACATATTTATTATTTGACATACTACATATAAAACAAGAAAATTGTATGTTTGTATTAAGCAAACATCCGAAATGAGAACTCATGGAGGCGTTTTCTTTTTTGTTCTATATTATCAGATGAGTTGCCCATCTTGTATTTGTTTTATTTTTTCGTTTCTGTCTTTTTAAGTTTGATTTTCACAAAATGTCTACTACAGCTATAATAATACATTGTTATGAAAGCTTTTGTAGAAAAATGTAAAATTTAAATTTAAACATAAAAAGTCAAGCTTACAAATCTCATAATTGCGTTTTTTTTTCAGAAAAAGTATCAATAAAAACATAATTACTAAATAAAATTTTGCGTATAAAAAGTGATTTATCAATTCTTACAAATTACTTTAATTTCTATATAATTTGTGGTATTTTTCTCAATATTGCGCAATTTGTTTGTTCATGCTGCTTTCATTTAGGTCAATTCTTGGCCATATCATATCATCCACAACAATTGTCATTTTGCCAAATTTGTTGTTCATGTCTCAGCATAAAATTGTATATTTCTTGTATTCCCTTCGTACTGTTGCAGTACAATTTACAGAAATTAATGGTTGTTGATAAACTAAAATTTATTGCTATTCATAAAGAGGTGGCAATTTCAGTTGGTTAGAAAAACCTTAAATATATTAAAGCACGAAAATAATTGATGGATGGTTTCGAAATGAATTCGATTGGAAAATAATTATAAAAATTTTAAAAGACTCCATGAGTTATCTTCGTCGTGTCTTCAAGTGGAAATAAACCAATTTTCCCTTTTATTATAGTCCCTAATAATAATTTATAAGTTTTTGTAGACATTTGGCTCTTTATAGACCTAAAATAGTACCCAGCATCTGTGGAAATTTGTTGAAGTCATGTTAATACGACTTTATATATAATATATGGTTGGCATGACAATATTCTAAGGGCAACATACTATTGTTGATTTATATGGTTGGTACTGGAAATATTATATTGCCATTGAAAATATTATATTACATTGCCAATGTAATAAATAACTATACTGCATGCTGATACAACATCGTTATAATTAGAAACATTAATAAAAGTTACCATATTAATGTCACACTTAACCATGCCAACTAACCCTATTACTTTCATTAAACAACCATACTAAGGCCACAAACAGCTTCTGTGGAAACAGCATCTGTGGAAATTTTTTGCAGTCATGTTAATACGAATTTTTGTACACATAGAATGAATTACATGGTTGGCATGACAATATTCTAAGGGCAACATACTATTGTTGAATAATATGGTTGGTACTGGAAATATTATATTGCCGTTGCATATATTACACGATATTGCCAATGTAATAAATAACAATACTAAATGCTGGTTCAACATCGCTATAATTGTAAACATCCACAGCATTAAAAAAATTTACCATATTAATGTCACACCTAACCATGTTATTATGCCAACTAACCCTATTACTTTCATTAAACAACCATACTAAGGCCACGAACAGCTTTATTGACATTGACCCGTATTTTTCTCATAACTCAGAATATTTATTTATGTCACAAGTTTCTTAAGCCGTGAGGGCCAATAAACTATAACAATATGGCACTTATGGACTTAGCGTATAAATACATAATTCGTTGCTTAACTTTCATTTACTTAATTAATAATTCGTTCTGAACAGAAAGAAAAGAAGAAGAAAAACAAAAACATATATCTGTTAACACACTGAAAGAATTATGCGTCATATATTTAATGAAACTGTTTCATTAAATATTTTTCATTAATCCAATGAGAACTTTTCACAATATGCATGAAACTTCATATATATTATGAAATATTTCCATCGGAGTGGTTTCATTAAGTTTCATAGCTTCATTAAAAAAAATCATTGGAATTATGACTACAACAAAATTAATTTTTTTTTAAATTCTTTGAATTTTGATAAGATATATTAATGGGCATTTATTAATCTTAAGCTACAGTTTAAAAAACGTCAAGTTTTTTTTTTTTATTAAAATGTAAGTTTTATGAGATTCATAATTCCAATGAAATAGAGTTCATTAGATCAATGAAAATTAATTCCTGGCTACCGAACTTGGGTATGTATGTACATATGTGCATGTACTCAAATCAGCATAATAATAGTTTAAAAAATTTAAATGCCAGTGTATTGAAGTCATTTGAATAAATAAAATGTGTTTTATTTGGTGAATACTTGTTTAACATTTTCTTTTATCATAATTAGGTACAATTTCACAAAAGCAAGGAATAGTATTGTTTGTGTAATGAAATAAAGTATCAATGAATAAATGAAATAATTCCATTGATCTTATTACGTACATTTGTGAACATATTTTATTAATGTGTGTTATGATATTATTTCATTAAACAAATGTAAATATTTCATTGATTTAATGTAAATTTTTTAGGTGCTCAATGAATAATAAAATTAGATAAATGAAATAACTTCATTGACCTTATGAAGGAGTTTCATATTTTTAATGAGTACATTACATTAGTACAAAGAAGTTATTTCATTAAATAAATGTTACTTTTTTATTAATTTAATGTACAGTTTTCATGTGCTTTATGAAATTGATTCTTTGATCTGGAGAAATTATTTCACTAATCATATGATTTGTCTTTCATACTTTTAATGAAAATAAGTCATGTTTCTTATTAAAATGTATCATTACTTTTATGAAGGTTTTCATTAAAATAATCTAATGAAATTTGTTTCATTATTTCTATGAAAAGTTACAATGGTTGAAAAATAATGAAAAAATTCATAAAAGTAATGTCAAAATTTAGAGAATTTCTGAACAAAATTTTTTCAGTGCAGACATAGGAACATACAAATTAAAAAGAAAAAAACAAAAACATTAAAAAGAAATTGTTTTTGTTTATGTATTGTAGCTTAACAGCAAGTTATGATCAAGAGCCCTGCTCAATCCAACAGGCCATTTTCACCTTTTAATCGAAGAATTTTCTATCGAAAACTTGTGGTAAATTTTTTTCTCTATCAAAATATTTCTAAATTTTACGTTAATAAAACATAATTTCCTTACAGACAAAAACATTTTTTCGATTAGATATTATCTTTTTCAGAGATTACAATTATTTAATTGAACAGAATTGTGTTACAATTTTCAAACGCATTTAAGGTTAAACCTCTCAGGATTTGTTTACTAATTGACCTACTTATTGTAAGTTGCTTATAGACTCACTATCAAAAATACTATTATAGATATACACAAACACCCTTCTGCTAATTTTTTGACTAATGTTAATGGAAAGTTATTTGATTACCAACAAATACACAATAAATATTTGCTTCACCTTGGTATTGCTTTAATAAAAAAAAACTTTTGTTGCATTCGTATTGGAAATATTATAGATCCGGCTTAATGCCAATCAATAAAGTTTAATTGCTTTTCAGATTTTGTATTAAAACTAAAATGAGTTATTTCTGTGCGCGTTCTACATAAAATTGAATTTTCATTATGTTGCGATTATAAATGTGTCGAAATACTGGTCTGGTTTATTTAAATGCTAAAATGCGGTTTAAGGTTATCGAATTGTTGCTTTAAATTCAAATTTATACTTATTGTGGGCTTAGGCAAGTCTTCTATCCTTCAACTCAGCAGCTACAAATACATGCATACATACAATAGAGATAAATTGTTAATTCTTTAAATATACTAAACGTTAATTTGCATTCTATTTAATATGCATACATTAAAAAGTACGTAATTTAACAAGCGCCTAAAAATATGCTGTCGAAAATTGTTCCAAGTATGTATAATTTGTGATTCTTTATCGGCATCGAATTAGATTAGATGTGTAAATTGCTACATAATTTATAAAGTTTGAAGAATCATAAATTTGAAAGCAAATAAATTATGATATTCTCTGCGAAATTATTTGAAATTTATTGTTATTGTTTCCTTCATTTATGAGCGAAATAAATTTCATAAACTGAATGCATAAGTACTGGTATATTTAAGTAAGTTGCTATACATAAAGTAATTGCTTCTTTCTATAACAATTTCATGGTATGCATTTCAGAATTCAAGATTGATGTATGATGTAAAATATAAAATAAAACACTTCTTGACACGCGTTATTAAGTTTATTGAATAAAAATTGTCCTCAAAACGAATTTTTTTATTTAACTATTGAATATTATTTTTTAAAGAATTTTATCTATTCTAACTTTAAATTAGTTGATAGTTGCTTGTTACTTAGTTTGCTTTAATATTTTTTTATTGATGACTTTAACTAAACCAGCGCTAGGTTTGCAAGTAGTTGAAATCTTGTTATCAAGATAATGATTCCAGCAGATCATGATACGCCATGACCCGAGTTCAAATCCGAATGGGTACTGTTGACAACAGCTAGTTCTCCCCCCACCTAACGATTTTATTATTATTTTGTCTTGTCTTCTTCAATCAAAAATTATTGATCACAGCAAATATATATATTGTAAAAAAATCCTTTTTAAGAAAAATCTATAAAAAATTATAATACAAAAATTCAATAAGATAATGGTTCCGTTCGCCAATTGGTATTAATAAATTTTATTCAAAATTTTATTCTGCGCTAAAGCCAAATTTTGGTTAAATGGTTACCTAAAGAAGCAGAATTGTCGAATTTGAAATAATGATGAGCTGCAAGCTTCTGTTGAAACACGATTGATTATATCCATAGAAAATTATTGGTTGGTGCGCTTAAATGAGATAGCAGAATCATTGATTCATGTGTCTTCAAGAACGGCCATCAAAATCTTAAATTATAATTTTTTTTCACCTCAATTTGCTGGCATATTCATGCTGTTGGGTGATTCGAACAGGATGGAACCGCATGCTACACAGCGCGCCTAATTATTAATTAAAAAAAAATTTTTTTGATAAAAAAAATAATTATATGTAATGGTCCAATTAATTGGCCACCAAGAACGTCTGATTTTATTTTCTGTTATTTAAAGTAAATTGTCTACGTCGATAAAGTAGAGGAAAGTGAACCGCTGGAAATCAAAATTCGAAAAGTTATTGTCGAAATATGGCTGCAAATGCTACGGAAAGTTTGATACACAACAACATACAGTTGTATGTATATGTATATGTGAAACAATAATAGCAGTCGCAACATATTAGTTAAAAGAGACCGTTTTTTATTATTATTTCATTTATTTAAAACTACATATTCATGTAATATACTTACATAAAATAATAAATTAAAATGAAAGTCTAATATATTTTTATGAAATAAAACAAATAAAAATAATCAGCCAAAATAGTCGGGAGTTAATAAATGCCGATAAATTAGAGGAAAGTGAACTCCTGGAAAGCAAGATTCGAAAAGTTATTGTTGAAATACGGCTGCAAATGCTGCGGAAAGTTTGTAAAAATTGATGTTCCAGGTCGCACTTTAGACCACCCGCTGCTGATGTTATAAAATTATCTTTCCATGAACTAAAAAATATATTTATTTATTTTGTTATAGTTTAAACTAGTGTAACACTAAAAAGTCACCCAGTATTATCACGCAGCAAAAATAAGTTTTTGTAAAAAAGTTCCTAAAATAGACATTTTTCAGTACACAGAAAAAAGTTTTTTTTAGTATTCAGTAATGTAATTGGCCGAAACAGTTAATAAATTGTTTGAATGCGAATCAGTAAAAAAGTTCTTGGATTCAGACAAATATTCAATAGAAATATTTGCTGAACGAAAGCGGGCATCTGGTAGTTATAAAAAACGAAATAGGAAAATTTTTTAATTGAAAATGTATAAAATTCTTTTAACTTTTTATTGAAATAAAAAGAAAACATACTAAATGTTAATTGTGAATAATTGTACATTCTTTTGAAAGTTTAGTTTAAGCAAATTCAATCATTTCACTGCAATATACACATAAGAGTTAAAGTCGCCAATATTAAACTTCAAAACGCTGAAACTTTATTTTTTTTTATACGTTTGGGGGGTTTCAAATAGAAAACGCAAAATTTATGCGTTTTGCGTTTCTCAGTACATGCCTGTATAATACGTTTTATGAAATTTATTTAAAAATTTTAGCTTTAAAAATTACAAAATATATTGCTGCCACAAAAGTTAAATATTGAAACATATGTATGTTTTGCGTAAAAGTCTGTAACATGGCAGCTTTACCAGGGTATAAGTATAAGTACAGCTGTCTTTCGTTTTCTTTGCGTAAATTTGTCATAGACTTCCTTGCTTTTTCAAACAAAAGTAAAACAACATTTTGACAACTTTTCGTAATTTCTACCAACAAAATATATGTAATGTTTTTTGTGTTGTATATATGGTAATTCTGTCACTACCTATTAAAGCTGCCTTGGTCTTTAAAAACGTATTTCAAAATATTTGTTAAGAAATTTTTTGAAATTTTCAGCAAAAAAATCTTTAATAATGTTTTATGCCCTGTGGAGGTGTAATATAGGGCAGCACAGAATTATCTTTATGGTTTAAATGTTTAATAACTTTTTTATTTAGTTATTAATTATTATATCCTTACACAGCACATTAGTGGAGAATATTTTTGGCTTAGGCATGCAAAATTATATCCCGGGAACATGTGCAATGTGACCAAAACCCTCTATATGGACCTCCGCGTTATTCCCAGCTATGACGAACGTCTTCTTGTTGGTGTTTTTGGACTATCCTGTACACTACCCGCAACACGTTGGATATTTTTTTCTGTGTGTACCGTACATGGTCTGCCCGTACATGGAAGGTATTTTACTCTACACAGAAAAAATTGTAGTAAAAATAAAATCAGGAATATTTTTGTCTGAAAAAATAATTTGAATGCATATACATAAATATCAAAAAAATAACCTTAAATATCATATTTTGTTGTTGTTTACAAAAATAGTTGTTTTCGATCAATAACTATTTTTACTAAACTTTTGTTTGAATCCACGAATTCCTTTATAGGTCCGCATTTGAACAATTTTTTTTATTGATACAACAAATTTCGTTATTGAATACGAAAAAATTTTTTTTTTGTGTACCATGTTGTCGAAAATTAGCAACCAGGCGGTTTATTGTAGGTGATGAAGGTCTAGTACTCACAATAAGCACGTTGGTGCAAAACAAGCAGTCTGTGATTTTCGAAATAAAATTCAACAGTTTTGGAACGCTATTCTGTTGTGTAGTGTTCCATGTTAAATTCCCTAAGTCTTCTTCACAAAGTGCTGAAATATAAAAAAAAAAATATATATATAGATAAACTAAAAAAGTTATTGCACACTCAAACCATTTAGCTCTACGCCACCCTATAGTATATGTATATATGTATGTACAAAAAAACATTTTTGTTAAAACCACAGTTTTCCTACTGAGTATCTTTTTTCTTAACACAATTTAATCATCTTTTAGCTTACTTCCAAAAAATATTGAAAGTCAAAGAAAGTCATTACACAACTTCAAGCATTGACACCTTAGCTAAATATTTCTTATTCAACAATTTGAAAAGAAAAGTATGAAGAGGAAACAAAGAGAGAAAGAAAGAAAAGAACCCTAACACATACAGCAAATCTTCAGATACAACAACCCTTTTCAAGGTGGTCCTTGGTAGGTATGGCTAAAATTTTTCTCATATTTTGCAACCCACGTAAGAAAGAAAATAAATTATGGATATAACTTAAAATGAAAAAAAAAGAAAAAATCCACCCAACGACTTTTTCGCTTACGAAACAAAATCATATAGATTGCAAAGTCACGCTGTGAAGTATTATAAAAAGTCAGTAATTTAATTTATATGTACTTATATATCTAGCTGTTGCATCCACAGCTGCACTGTAATATAAAAAATAAAATACTTTTTAAAATGATTCTTTTTGTTCTGAAAAAAAATAGAATATAACACTGAGAGAAATTAAGACTTGCGCGAAAGTAGATCTGTAAATTCAACAATTTATTTCCTTATATCATACTGGAAGAAAACACGAGTTTTTTTTAATAAAAATGTGAAAAATTTCGAGATATTTTTTTTAAACAACTAATTAAATGTTGTTTGTAATGGGTTAAGCATCGGAAAGTGCTTTTCGTTGGCGGGTTCGTCATAAGAGTTCTAACAGTGAGTAAATTTTCAATATGATTTAAAGCCATATCTAAAAGACATACCCATTTTTTTTAACTATTTTTATTTTTTAATTTTTTAATAACAAAAAACAGTTTAATAACAAAAAGCATCTTTTAATGAAAATAAAACCAACAAAATTTTTGTCCGAAAAAGTAATTTGTGACAAAGGGCTGAAAAGTCCCGGGCCTAATAAAGAAAACACAGTTTTTTTTTTGGTTCAGAACTAGCTTTATTCATCAACGTAATCCCCATCAAGAGCAACGCGATCATTCCAGCGCCACCACTTTTGTAGAACGATGTTGTGTAGATGACACAACATTTTTTTCTGCGGTCGTTTCTTTGTAATTTCGACCTTCAAACGCTTGACCAACGCTATATAATATTCACTGTTAATGGTATTTACTTTTTCAAGATATTAGATGAATATTATACATCCCAAAATACCGAGGTCATATCCTTTCTAGCTGATTGTTGTGCTTTCGGGCGCTTTGAACAAGGTTCACCAGTTGCTGTTCACTCAGATGACGATCATTTTGATTCCGGCGTGAAGTGATGGATCTATGTTTTATCCATTGCCACATATTGACGCTTAAATTCCAGCTTGTTACTGAAAACACTGGTCAGAATCAACAACACGTTTTTAGTCAACAGTGAGCAAACGCGGCACCCACTTTGAACTGAACTTTCTCATAGTCATAGTCTCATGCAATATAAAGCCAACACGTTCTTTTGATGTCTTTACGATGTCAGCTAACTCACGCAACTTCACTTTTCGATCATTCAAAACGATTTTGTGGATTTTTTTATGTTTTCTAGTGTTACCGCCTCATTTGAACGTCCACTGCGTTGTGCATCATCGGTGTCTCTACGACCACGTTTGAAGTCAGCAAATCAACGTTTTATTGTTGTTTCTGATGGAACGGAGTCCCCATAACACTTTTGATCAATAATTATTTTTACTGAACTTTTGTTAGTATCCGCGAATTTCGGAATTCAACAATTGATTAATTGATATAGCGAATTCCGTTGTTGAGAGGATGAAAAAAATTTTTTTCTCTGGTTGAATCGTTTGTTTTTTTTTTATTGTTTTATTTTCATTCGATTGGCAAGATAAAGATAAAAGGACGCAAACAATTTTTTACGAGAAAGTAAAAAAAGACATGACTTTAAAAATCATCGTAAAAATGTCAGCTTTTGGTAACAACTTTAAGGGCCTTTATTACAACCTAACGATAAAGTTCTTGATAGCTAACCTTAAGTTAGTTAACGTGAACGATAAAGTCAACATTAAAGTTTTCCCATTTTTACAACTGAAGTTACAAAATTTTCAGCAGAAAATATGGCAGCTTCAAATGCTTAAAGTTAACTTTGAAATTTACCATGAGGATGAACCTGCTGTTAAGTTATCAGTAACTTTTCAGGTTAATGTTAACTTGTAACAGAAAAAAATTATCTGTAAGAAGAAATCCTAATGTTAACTATTCGTCAGTTGTAATAATGGCCCTAAGAGTCTTATAAAAAAAGATAATTAGGTCTATAAATCGCCGTATAAATCAGCTCATTAAAAAGTAGAACCCTCTCACATTTTTATAGGGTTCATTTAAAGTCTATTCACACTATCATACTTTCTATTTTCCTAGGAAGAAAAAAATTAACCACACATTGTATGAAGACTTGCCAAAATCGTAAATAATATATGCGAGTGGAATAGTGTGAACGTAAAATCTTACTACGAGTAAGAAGGCAAATATCACGACAAAAGTCATAACTAAAAAAAGCTCGTTTCGAGAAAAACGCTTTTCAAATTTTTAGTTTCCACACAAGTCATGGATTTTTTTTTTTTTTTTTAGAAAATATCTCTTAAAGTAAACAGTTTAAAAGTAATTTGAATTAATTTTTTTCACAATATAAAAGGTAGTACTGTTAACAATTTTGCATTGTTAACTCAAAAAGCTCATTTTTTGAGATATCACTATGTTGCAATAAAGAAGTGATATATTTACTTCATCATTTTGAAAAATAATTTTTCATTATAAAAGTTTCCGTTTCCTTTTTCAACTGACATCAACGTATACGAAGTATTAAGTGGGCACAACCGGTATTTCGTTAGCGGATATAAAATCAACTAAATTTTACTCTAATTTTAATAAAATCTTTTGACTTATTTTTCACACACAGCACAGAAAATCTTAACACAATTGTTTTTAATTTATTTTATTTTTGGACGAAAAAATAAATCAAAATATACAAAAAAATATACGTTCTCAACGTACGTTAAAAGTTGCTCAACTTTGATACTTTGCGTTGACGGAGAAGCACGGAATGTGACAAAGCTCATAAGACTACCTGTATTTCAACTTAGTTGTCAGTTGAAAGTGGCAACGTATAACGTACAACGCAATCTATGTCCCCCGGCCTTAAGGCAATATGAAATAAACAAAACTTATGTAGACTTCAACGCTTATTTAAAAACAATTTTAGATATTTTTTTCTAAACATAAAATCATGTGTCTTGTTATGGGTTAAAAAAGAACTTTATGAAGATGTTGGACAAAAATTTAGCATTTTTTTTTTCTTCTGTGTAAAATATTTATTATATATTGTGGCTAGGATTTTTTACATAAAATTTATTAGAATTAGTGAGTGAAAGATAATGCTTCTTATTATGCAAGCTAACTAAATAAATTACTTTATTTTACTTTTGTCTTTAAATGGGGTTATGCTGCTTTAAAAAGATTTATTTTCTTCAACTAAAACCCCAACAATTCTCTTTTAGTTTTTATGCTTGGAATACTAACAATTTGGCTTTTTGTCAAATTGTTGAAAACATAAAATAAATAGTAAAACATTATGTGATTTGGTTAGCATAAAAAACATTCATTTTTCTTTTTGGCAAATATACTTATTACGTGTACAATAACACGTACAGTAAGTACATTTTTGTACTTAAGTTATTGCGGTGTTGTTAAAACTCTCTGGAGAATATGCACATGCTATTATTTTCTGATAGAAAGCCATAACAATTGTTTAAGTTTTGAAGTTTATAGTCTTTTTAACACACATGTGTGTACATACACGTGCATAGTATATATTTCAACTCTCAAAAAGAAAAGGTAGCAATTTTAATGAATTCAGCAATAAATAATATCTCAATATATAAATGTTGCAATTATCCACTTTCTGATTAATCAACAAATATTTTTATTTATTGAATTTTTGATGAACTTTTTTATAATTTTTTAAATTAAATATGGGCACCAAAAATGTGCCCATATATGGGCAAATTCTTTCGCGGATCATGAATTTTCCACTAAGTTGAAATTAAAAATTTTTTTTTAAAAAACTCCCAAATACAATTGAGATTAGCCACGTATATCAGCGTTTAGAGGACACTCTTGGCTTCCTATTCCAAAAGGTCCTATTGAGTGATAACCAAAAATGTGCCCATATATGGGCAAATTCTTTCGCGGATCACGAATTTTCCACTAAATTGTTTTATATTTTCCATGTTAAAATTTCAGCATTTCAGTTTCAAATAATATTTGTTTATGCTGTATTTGGACAATTTTTTTCGTTTTAAGGTATTGTGTATTTTTTTTTTAATAAAAATTATTTCAAACACATAAACAAACATGTTAGTTCGTTGGGACGTTACTTCAAACATATTTATTTTCACACTTAAATATGTCGTTACGTCATTCCATTACGTCAAACATATTTAACTCGGCATATTTATCTTCACACACATATCTTTAGCTGGGAGACAACTAGTTGTTTCGCAGTCGCTACACTACTCATCAGCACCCACTGGGATTTGATCTCGGGTTTTATTATTATTTGTCTTAATGATTATTTAAATACTGTTGATAGAAATATACAACTACTTGAATAATTGGAATATTGAATAATACCTTGAATAATTTTAATTTTTGACGTATCTACTTTTCTGTTTGTATGGCAGCCAGCGTTGCCAATGTGGTACTAAAGTGTCAATTTGGCACTTTTTTGATATCCATGCCACTTGTTTTAAAATAATTTTTTGTAGCATTTTTGCCAAATTCTTGATACTTTTTTCCCCTTTCTTCAAACATAGAATTTTTTGTTGAGACCGACCTTAACAGCGTTGGTGTAAAGGATTACCGTCACAAACAGCTATTGTATGTACTCGTATGAATAAATAGCATGTTCTCATTAATACTTCAGTAAGGTTTTATATTAAACTACTTTCATGTATGTTAATATATATTTATTTGATAATGAAATTTTTATTTATAAAATGTGATATATGAATATTAGGGTGGGTCACTTATGTATGGGAAAAAATAAAAGTGAATTAATAAAGTTTTAATAGTAATATTTTGCTGTCTGAGGCATAAAAACGTAATACTTGAAAAAAAATATATTCAATTAAGTGATATCTTTAGCCCGCGCATGCGGCTTAAAGTTTTTGTAATTTTCATAAAACCACTTTTTTTTAAACTTTAATATTATATATATTTTATTATTTTTTTTATTAAAAATTAGTACATTTTCACAGCAAATTGCTAGACTATAGTTTTATTAGAGAAAAATATTACGCTTTAAATGTAATTTAATTATTTTTTGATCATAAAATCTCGAATCTGGTCATAATTTTTCTTGGTTCAAGTTTTGTTTGTATTAAGCCCTCTCTCGATTTCCTATCACATAAGGACATGGATGCTTCTGTCACTATTTTTACAGTGCGCTCTAAAGCTTGCGTATGACATGGTAGTTTTAAAAAAGTCATGTTTTTTCCATCTAGAGTTTCAATAAATACGTTTAACTCTTCATTAATGACATTCCGAAGGACTGGAAGATCAAAAACCGTTTCGAATTAAAATCTATTTTCGGTGCTTGAAATGAACATAATTGCTTTCCACCACATGAAGAGTTTCGAGCTTTTAGAATTCTTTTTGTTGCCAGCTCTCTCACTTTTTTATTTTCGTCCGACAACATTGACAGGAGCAAATTTTCTGAATGGGTAAAATAGGCATTGTGTTGAATTACGGGGTGTATTATTTGTTTATACTCTGCTAACAGATATCGAGAAGTTTTCACCAATTTCCAAAAATTTTTAGACCCATCTTTGCAAGTTGGATTTGGTTTTTATATTCAACCAGAATGGGGCGTAAATTTTAACGCAATATTCAGCTAATACTTTTAGATTATTCGATGTGGAAACGTAGTGCCTTAAAATTCTGTTTACTTGGGGATCTGTTAGCTAAATAATTGGGACATTGTCCAGTAATAACGGATATAGTTATTTCATACAAATATTCTGAACTTAGGTCTTCTATCTTTACTTTCGAAAGTTCACTTTGTATCTTTTCATATTTAACGATTGGAAAGTCTTTGCAATTTCCTAATAAATTACCAATAGTGCCAAATGGGCCTGTAGTAGCACCATACAGTTTATTAAGAAGATGCCTTAGAGGTAATTCATTTAGGTGAAGCATGCAAATAACCCACTGTAAGGGGCGCTGAAGCCTTTCTTCGAAAAGTTTAATTACGCCACTAAATTTCTAGTGTTGACGACAGCACCATTGTAACCAATAGCCATCAAATTATCAAGTTTAATGTCCTTTGACAAAAGCATGTCAATAATCACTTTTTCAATACTTTAAGACGTGCCGTTTAGATGTACGGCGTAACCAATGTAAAGTGAATTTGTGGTTAAGTCCTAGGAAACTTAAAAGACAGTTATTATTATGTTGCCTCTACAACATCTGCAATGAAAGCACACAGAAAAAGGTCTTTACAGTACAAACAATGAGTGACTAATGGGTTAAACTTTGAGGTCAATGCACGGTCTGTTACACTAAAAATAATTATGCAACATTTTACAGGTTTGTTATTGACGAAGTAAGACAGCTTTTTTTTTTTGCTACTAGAAGTTGATTTGAAGAAAATTTTTTTTTTTTACCCAGCCTAATGTATATGCATTCATACATACATGTTCTACATAAAAAATAGACGAATAATTTATGCCAAGATATACAAATTTTACTTTAATTTGGGTAGCTCCTATGAAATGTCGACATATAGATAGCTGGGAAACATATTTCTAAACTATGTGAAGAAAACTTAGGGAATTTAACATGGAACACTACACAACTGAACAGCTATCAAAAATTATTGAATTTTATTTTGAAACTCAAAGTTCATATCAAACCATAAAAGTAGTTCTGCGGTACCCTGTACAGGGCGGCTTTGCCAGTTAGTGTCAGAATTACAGTAAATACAACACAAAAAAACATAACACTTATAGCAGTTGTAAGCTATTAGGACAAATACCGATGAAACCAACTCTGTAAATGTTAAATAGTCTTATACTCGTACGTACATACACAGAAAAAAATTTTTTTTCGTGTTCAATAACGAAATTCGTTGAATCAATAAATAATTGTTTGAATGCGGACCTGTACGAGGGCGGTTCGGAAACTTCTTAGCCTATCAATGAAAGAGAATAGTTAGTTTTCAAATATATTTTTATTTTTCAATATAATCTCCTGAAACTTTAATACAGTTAGCCCAACGCTTTTCCAGCAATTCTATTCCTTGATTAAAATAGTTTTCCTCAATGTCTTCAAAATAGTGGTTTACAACTGTAATTGCAACTTAATTTGAGGTAAAACGCTTGACAGCAAGGGAGGTAAATCAGGAGAATAAGGTGGGTGGTCAAGCAACTCGTACTTTGATTCGTTGATTTTAGCCATTGTTAAAACACTCTTGTGCATTGGTGCGTTAACTTGATGAAAAATTATTTTGTTTTGTGTTGTAAGCCAGGACGTTTTTCTCGAATTTGTACATTTAATTGATACAAAAGGTTGCAGTAGTTCGCTGAATTTATTGTTTTACCCTTTTACAGATAGTCAATCAATAAAATACCTTTGAAGTCCCATAAAACCATTGCCATAATCTTACCAGCCGATTGAATTGTTTTTGAATTCTTTGAAGCACTTCCTCCAGCTTCAGTCCATTGTTTGGATTGTTCTTTTGTCTCTGGAGTATAGTGGTTGGTCTATGTCTCATCCACAGCTATGAAACGACGTTTAAAATCCATTTTATTTCGTTTAAAACGTTCAAACAAGCTGGAGAAATGTTCATTCTTATGGGTTTTTAGTCTGACTGTTAAATAATGCGGCTCCCATCTTGCAGAAAGCTTTTTCATCTGTAGTTCTTCATGCAAAATTAAATGGACTCGATCATTTGAGATGCCCATGATATTAGCTATTTCACGCACTTTTATTCGTCGACCATTTAATATCTTATCATGCTCTTTGGCTACAATTACTGTTGTTGTTGCTGTTTTTGGACGTGCACTACGTACGACCACGTTTAAATTCAGTAACCCAATTTTTTACTGTCGCATATGACTGGAGCACCTTAACCTAACACATTCACCATATTATTATCAATTTCTTGTCCCAATAAACCTTTTTTATGTAAATATTTAATGACACCACACATTTCTAATTTTTCCATTGTAAAAAACGGCGCGGATGCGTCTTTTGTGAACACCTGTTTCTATATGAGGGAGTTACCAGATCGAAACAAAATTTAACATGTGTTCATAGCAGAGATGGAAGTTTTGAAAACACTTAACTTTTTTCTGTTTATACCGCGCTTTTTGTGCTAGGCTAAGAAGTTTCCGGACCGCCCTCGTAAAGGAATTCGTGGATTCAAACAAAAGTTTAGTAAAACAAATTATTAATCGAAAACAACTATTTTTTTAAACAACAACAAAATACGATATCCAAAGGTATTTTTTTGATATTTATGTACATGCATACAAATTATTTTTTCAGACAAAATTTTTATTGATTTTATTTTTACTATAATTTTTTCTGTATATTTGTTATTTGTATCATTCTATTCATTTATGATTATTCCAAAAATTCCAGTCGGTTTTGCTTTACATAAATTTTTTATAAATAGGATAAACGCAAGTCTTCAGAGCTCAAAAAGGACCTTTTCTTGTACCCATACCAAAAAGAATTATCAACAATAGAGTTAAATTGATGTAATTAACAAAGTTCATTTTAGCCAAAGCTTATCATCCTTTTTTGAGTTGATAAATTATAATAACTTTATAGTATTTTGTTTAGAATACTAAATGTTTCCCATTTTTTTTTTTTGCAAATGAATAAATTTCCTTAATTTCATATTTAATCTTTATTTGTTTTCAGTCAATCAAAACGCACCCCAATGAAAACACCCGAATTTAAATTCTACCATCCAAAACAATTTCCTTTCACGCTCTTGCGATAACGCTTGACAGAAGCCGCATCACCCACCCCCACTTTCTTTTGTTCAAACAAGAAAACACAATAACAGAATTTATTTCAAGGCGCTGAAATTGTCAACCATTTCCGGACCTTTTGTAATATTATTTTGAATTAAATTTATGTCAGTGTTGTTCTAACACTTCTTTTTACCTAAAAAAAGTTACTCCTTTCTTTTCTGTTTAATTAAACATGACAAAACAATTACTAAATTATGTCAACTTGTTCCTTTCGTCAGCCTTTTTGTCAATACCTTTAGAGACTTGAACATTTTACGGCTGTATCTTCACAGAGATTTGTTTTTCTGGTAACGACTATTAGTTTTATTTGCTAAAGTGTTACTCAGCCAACTGTTATAAATTCAAATGATTTAATTCATTACAAATATACACACAGCCCCACACACACACACACATACACGCGCACAAATGAACGTTAAAAACCAAATGAAAATAAGAAATGGCCTCTAATGGATGTTGTTTTGATTTCTACTGCATAATGACTTGGCATTAAGGTCAACTATTTCTTTAATTTGATTACGAGAATAACGTTGATTACATGTTTTATATTTATAGACGCTTGATTGTTTGCGGTGTTTCTTTGGGGAAAACCAATTAAACAAAAAATTATGAGTGTACGTACGTACGTACACTGGCTAAAACAAATATTAAAAAATATTTTTGATATATTTTATAATGGCTGCTGAAATAAAAGTACTCTGGCGGGAAATAAAAATTTATCTCAGACTTAATGCCATGTAATATTGGATTGGATGCTCTTGGTGTTCTTAGAATGAAGATACAGTCTGATGTTCGCTGGACTGAACACATCTTCAATGTCTCTAAAAAAGCATTCAAGTGCCTCGGTGTAAGATATATTCTCTCCATGCGATCTCCTTACTATTTATACCACCTACATCCTACCGAAAATAGAATACAACTCTCATGTTTGGGCCGGTGCCTCAAAGTCTATTTTGAGGTTACTCGATCATGTGCAGGAGAGGGCGAAGAAGCTTATCGGTGTATATCCAACTCTATTGACACACTGGAGCATCGACGCAGTGTGGGGTGCGTTACTCTGTTCTATCGTTACTACAATAGATTTTGCTCTGACGAGATTAGGGATCTTGGCCCCGAAACTCGCACATTTTTACGTAGCACACCTTCATCGTCTAGAGCTCATCCATTTGTGGTCGATTGCCCGGGGAATCGTACTACGCATTACAGAGAGAATTCGTTTTTCAGCCGCACGCTTTGCCTGTGGAATAAGGTGCCTGCAGACGTGTTTCCTATCTGTTATAACACAGGAAAGTTCGAGTCAAATGTTCACAAACACTACTCCCTTTTTCATCCTCCTCACAACCTATTTTGCTAGTTCCGGTACAATGCACTGCATATGTAGGCGTCATCTCCTGAGTACTGGTCCAAAAAAAAAAAAAAACACCTTAACTTAGACAACCAAAATAAATTTGTAAAAATTTTAAATATATTATGTGACTCCAGGGTTTCGCACCCCCTATAACTTTTAACAATAACAAAACTTATTAAATTGTTAACTAGCATTGTCGCTTGCAGTAACGATGTACGATTCTGTAACTTATCAACTGTAACTTATTAACTTATCAACATCATTGCCAAAAATTTTAAGCAATTGCCAACACAGTTAAATAAGTATTGTTGTAAAAAGTAAAAAACGCGCTTCGATATCAAACTAAAAATTAAGATTCGGTTAGCGAAGCGGTTCCGAGTTTTTTGGGAATTCCCTAATTCGGCTTCTAAATCCCCCCACTTCGTCAGAAGCAATGAGGCAGCTTCAATTTTCACACTAAAGCAAATGACTGTTTACAGTTCAGATGCATGTTCCCCGACAAAAACTTGCAGCGAATATGAAAAGCCAGTTCCAAACGGGTTAGCAAAGTGGTTCCAACTTTTTTTGGGAATTCCCAAAATCAGCTTTGTGAATGCCAAAAATCCCCGGAAGCAATACGGCAACTCCAATTTCATCACTAAAGCAACAACACTGTATATACAATTTTATATACATACATATGTAATAATCACTCATATTGCATGGCTTTCGAGTGTTGCAAACTTACAAACAAACATACGCGAGTAGTTTAAGCTTTTAAATGCTTAGTCGTAGCTTCTTTTGCAAAATCCAACCTTGATATCGTTTCTTTCTTACGAATAGCATTCCGTGAGATATTATGTGATCCCTGATATCTCTTTATATATAAGAATATATTACGGTCACTTGAAAAACTTCAGAAAAAACTAAACTGTATAATATTCTATTCGAGTTTAATTAATTTTATAATTGAAGCGGTTTTCTTTTAAACAATACTTTTAGCATTTAAATCAAACAATGTTTAAAACTTAAATACTTGCAATATTATTTTTCAACTTTGCAGTTACTTTTTTTTCAACTTTGCACATACCTTCTGCTTACATTACGTGTACTTAAGGGTTGATCCTTCTTAAGGTGTCTACATATAAGTATTATTTTTATCATTTTCTTAAGTTTTTCTTCCACAGCCACTTTTGCACGTTTTACTTGTTTGGCCAAAAACAGAAATCGTTTAGCTTTGTGTTTCTTAAAATAGTTTTATACATTTTTTTATTACTTTCTGCTGAATAGTCAAAGACAATGTTTGCGGTCGAACAGTGGTCGTGCCGTAATTAAAGGGTTGCTACATAAATGGCTAACAAAGAGCTGGAAAATCTTTCAAATTACCTTCACAAAGTAAAAGCATTATCATATAATGGCTCGTATAGGCTTTAGTTACAACACAGGGTGTCTTTTAAAGAGTATGTCATCCAGATGTCTTATATCGTATTGAACACACTGTTCAAAACAGAGCCTTGTATTCTGCGCCACATGCTGCAGTAAAATTGGTTCAATTTTCTTTCAAAGCCACAAGAGATTGGGGATTGTCATTATAAGCCCTCTCTGTTTGAGGTACATGGGGTGTCTCAAAAGCGACTGATGAGTTTTTGCGGAAATTTTTTTTGTGTGTTGAAACCACGTGAGCTCACATATCTGACGAAAAGAACTCCGTAATCATGCGGCGATAACTTTTACCCTTGACATTCGTTGTCTACCCTCGAGAATTTTCAGAAAAAAATCGTCCAGTTATCTCATGCGTGAATAAGGTACACCAAACAGTTACTCTAGGGCAATGCAATGGTTTTTCATTTTTCAGTCGAGGGTTGCGGGTTCCAGTAAAGACAGTTTTGCTTATCGACTCCAAAATAGAGGATTTATAGTGCGACAACATTTTTCGAAAACCTTTTTGCGTAAATCAAAATCAGTTTCTTTGAGATCTTGAATGATTTGAATTTTAAGAGGATTTAATTATAGATCTTATTTTAAAATTGTTGTTTAATGAGCTTAAGATCACTTGTTGCAAAAATTATTCGTTTGTTATTTCGATATTTCGACACCCCCTTGTGTGTCTTCTTCAGGAAAATTTCAAGAAGACACACAAGGGGGTGTCGAATTATCGAAACAATAGAAGAATAATTTTTGCAACAAGTGCCCTCAAGCTTATTAAACAACAATTATATTTAAAAAAGGTCGAAAAACTAGGATCAAGATACGGATCCCATTTTAAAATATCATAAATAATCGCTCTTTGAAGTCCCAGTGAGGCTGCTCTTTACCGTATGAAAAGTCGCGGATTTTCATGTAAACTGATTTCGGGAGTCCTTGAAGATCCACTGAAACCTGGCCGTGGCAAATTCATAACCGTAGCAGTTGCGCGGAATCTCTGCACCCATGAACGCATTCAAATGGGTGCAGAGTAGAGTTGGTAGAGTACTCGACCAACAGTCTCGAAGTCGCAGGTTCGATTCCTGCCCCAGACCCTGGGTGTTACTGCAGACTAGCAAAATATCTTCGCAGTGTTTGTATATGTTAAAAAAAAAAAATTTCACTTGATCGATCACTTGTTTGCCGAAACTTTGAACAAAATTGTCGATAAGCAATTACGTAAGAATAATGGGCTCATATACAAGCTTAAAACTTTTAATTTCCCAGATGTAATAATCAAAATTGTACTTAGTTTTCTAAGTGATAGGGGTTTTCAAGTACACATTGGAAATACCAAATCGCGAGAAATACAACTAAAGGCAGGATGTCCACAAGGATCTTGCTTATCACCAGTGTTGTATAACATTTATACAGCTGATATCCCGTCGCTTCAAAATTGCGTAACATCAATTTTTGCTGATGATACGGCCATTATTAGCTCAGATGTACTCTCCGTGAACGTCACTAATAACCTAGAATCAGCTTTAGTAAGTCTGAACAAATATTTCACTAAATGGAAAATTGTAATAAACCCTGAAAAAACGAAAACCATTTACTTTACAAGAAAGAGAAAGTCTTGCTGCACACCGCAAAATCCGCTACAGTTTAACAACCATAGTATCATCTGGCAAGAAAATGTCAAATATCTAGGAGTTATTATTTTAAAAATCATATTCCATATGCTGTGGATAAACTTAAGAAGATAACACATATGGTTTACCCTTTGATAAATGGAAAATCAAACCTCTCAATTGAAAATAAAAAACTTCTAATCAAAGCAGTTTTCCACCCAATTATGTTTTATTGTGCACCAGTATGGTCTACATCAGCTAACTGTCACAGAAAAAGTTACAGGTGGCACAAAATAAGCTTTTAAAAATGATATTCAAGCTAGCAGGGCACTACTCCACGCGAAGATTGCACTCTCTAGCCAACCTCCCAACTGTAAACGAAAAATTAAACTACCTAACGGATAACTTTATACGCAGATGCGAGCAGTCGGATTATCACCATATTAACGAGTTAATCTCGTTATAATACTTTTTTACCCTTTTTAACCATTATTTAGTCCTAAGTTATAGGCAGAGTTCAATAGGGTTTTGAATAATTTTCCCCTAAAAATAACTCCTAATATCTAAAAAAATCATCATAAAATCTCAGAAAAAATCCAATATTTAAGTAGAAATGGAATAATATTGCTAACCTCTTTAATCTAAATAAATCATATTGTTAACAAAATTATATCAAAAGAAAACAAATAAATTGAATTTAATTGAGTTGAATTGAAAAGATATATCCACAGCGAACGCGGGATGCTCATGCGACCACTGCGACATCGTGACCGACATATGCACACAATTAAAATGGTGCCACCTTCTGCCCGCACCGTTTATTACTTTTTGAAATAGCCGTATTTAAAAAAATAAATTTGCCACCCCGTATAACTCATAAAAGAAATTATATTTAACATCGTAAAAGATTGTTTTAAATTGAATAATTTAGAAAACAAATATTTAAAATACTCAAATTGTTTTTTAACAATGATTTTCTAATATAAAATATTTATAGTTTTTCTTACTAAGCTCTGTAATAAAACTTGAATTCACTCACTGTTCTAAAACTTTGCGTAAATGCTTAATAAAGTTTTATAACCTATTTTTCATTTAAAAATTTCTCTACTATTTGCTAAGCACGCTTGCATTCTGGCAAGTAATTTTCTTTAATGTCACACAGTAAAGTTTAAAATTTACGATACCATGTAGTTTACAATCTTTAATAAAATATGAAAAACAAGAAACTTCTTAAAATGCACCAGTTTATTCAGCATCAAAATTTATTGCCTTTTCGATATACTAAAATTTAAAATTGGTGATTGTTAATCTACAAATAAATGTGGTTACAAAAAAAACTATAAAATGCGTTTCGATATCGAACTAAAATGTAAGAAATAATTTTAAAAATAAGCTTAGTAGTAAACGAAAAACACCAATATTATTGTGGAAAAGTGTCGCTTGATGTAGTAACGGCACTTAGCGCCACACGCGTTTCTTCACAATAATACTAATATTTTTTATACAATATTGTTGTTTTAAGCTTGTTTTGAAAGTTCTAAAGAAAAGTAAAAACGCTAGCAAAAGAATAAACTTGTATTTTTGTTTTGAAGGATATTATTAGCAATTCTTTTTTCAAATTACATATTATACAGGGTGTCCCAGGACTCAAAGTTAAGCCGAAACATAGTGACAAGATTGATTGCAGAGCACAATCAGTATACGGCGGTATAATGTGAAAAACGCACCGTATTATATGCACAAAGATAATCTTACTGTCATTATTATACCCCCCGGGCAACAGGTTTTGCCTTGGCGTATTCCTAACTTAAGCGCTCTGTTTTTCGGGGAAAAAGAGGGGAAGGGGTCCCTCGTTTGGTGCGGCAAACAAAACTCTAAGAAGCCACATGACTTATGTTGTGTTGGCTTCCGAAACCCTT
The DNA here is from genome assembly GCA_914767995.1 of Thecocarcelia acutangulata. NCBI lineage: Eukaryota > Metazoa > Arthropoda > Insecta > Diptera > Tachinidae > Thecocarcelia > Thecocarcelia acutangulata. The sequence continues at coordinate 26,604,733 of OU612094.1, read as the reverse complement.
ACCAAGGGTATAAATTGGCAGAACGGGGATCAGCATGGCCCCCGGGAAGTTCTGCTTGCGGTTCGACCCGGGCTGATCATGGTTGAGGTGCCCACCTTAGCTGAAACGTTCTGGTTGTGGTTGAAACCTAAAACGCAGGAAGGGAGTGCTAGTATCCTTGATAATTGTTTGGTGATGGCTTTTTTCGAGGGCTAACAATCTCCCGAAAATCTGTTGCCTATACAACAGATACGTGTACTGTATGGAACCAGTGGTGATGATTGACGGGTGAGTTGGTTTAAGGGCTGATGTTCTTAGTGGGCTTCGGCCTACCAACTCATTAAGCCTTGTCTTCCATTGATTGCTGGGAAATTGCATACCTGAGGGATTAGAAAGCCCGAAATCCTCAACAAGAAGTTGTTCATATGACCGCAGTCATATGACAAGAATTGCTACCTGTGTGAGCCCAGCAAGCCACACGGGGGCGGTGGTGAATGGTGAAAAACTCACTTCGTGGAATTGATCCACCATCAGGTTAGGCCGTCAAGGCAGGTACTGATGTAAATCATTTTCACAGTTGTCATTATTATACATATTCTCAAAAGAAAAAGAAACATTTGCTTTTGTGAATTCTTTACAGTTTTGGTAATTAATAAATTATTAAATTTTTCCAAAACGTTTGCATTAAATATTGATATTATCATCTTTTATTTGCAATAATTCTGGCAAATTTTCGTATATTTCAATAATAAATTCTTTTAAAGACACCCAATCTAGCCAACTGATTTTCACTGTCCGCTTCCGAGAACATAAATGAAATTTGCATTGTGTTTGATAGAATTGCTATTAATCGATTTTGAAGGCTTGTAATGTGATTCTGTAACTTTTATTGATCCGATAATCGTAAATTTCTTCGATCTATCTTAATATAATTTTAACGGCGATAAGCAGCGAATATAATTAAATAAAGTTTGTTGTATAATAAATTTGATGAAATACCGTTATAATTATTATAAAGATACAACCAAAGTCACAGAATCGTACTAGAGGCCAAGTTTGGCAAACACGAATTCTAGCTAGTGAGCGAATTTGATGGAATGCCATCAGACGGTGCTACCATACCCAGTTTGATTGTATAATAGTCGCTTAAAAGGCTGTTTCATTATCGTGTTTTTAATATAAATACTTATATTATAAACAATTAAGTTTTTATTCGCTATTTAAGCTTCTAACATTTATACCAGTAAAAAATTATAAATAGCTTGTTTTCTATGTTTCCCAGCTATCTATATGTCGACATTTCATAGGAACTACCCTAATCATCAGTAGACTTTGGAAATTTTGAAAAGATATTCTCAAACATTCAACTTTATATCCCAACAATCCAAATAAATTGCTGAGAATTTAAAAAGAAAAATGCTCTAATAATATCCGTCAAAACACAAAAAACAAGCTTTTCTATTTATAAACGTCTCTAACATTTCTTTACACCTTGTTGGGATATAAAGTTGAATGTTTGAGAATATCTTTCAAAAATTTCCAAAGTCTACTGATGATTAGGGTAGTTGCTATGAAATGTCGACATAGATAGCTGGGAAACATAAAAAACAAGCTATTTATAATTTTTATAAATACACTATAATTTTTATTATACAAAATGGTTTTTTTAAAACAAAAATTCAGAATTCGGTGCGTTTTTGTTAAAATAAAGCGTTTTTTCTGGATTTTGGTGCGTTGTGAAATTTCAAAGTTGACAACGCTGACTATAAGCAATAATGTTATCTCTCCCCATACGACAGTAGTTGCGAGAGTTACGAACATTTAAGTGAAGTTAATATTAGCCACTTAACCCGTTACTTCATTGCAAAAAAGCGCACAACTCGGCGAGACGCACCAAAAAGCGGTCGGATCGACAAAAACCAGTAAAACTCGGCAAAAACCGGATAATTACTCGTATAATCGGGCCCAAAATGTATGTTAGACATACGACAAAAACTTTCAACGAATAGGAAAACCCGATACCGAATAGGTTAGAAAACTGGTTTTTGAGTTTTTTTTGCGAATTCCCAAAATTGGCATCAGGTATTTCCAAAATTCCCTGAATTCCCTGGAACAATTCGGAATGCAATGCGCTCGCACTAAAGCGGCATATTTGTTCTTATAGTGGAAAATTAAATTCCTTCTTATAGTGGAAAATTAAATTCCTTATGTATAATCAAAATCCTTATGCTAACAAACTAGCTGCTAAGTTTTTTGTGTGTAAATTCTCATAAGGGGAAGATAGCAGCTAGTTAGTTAGCACATGGTTTTTTATTATACATAAGGCCGTGTATATAACAGCGGTTACTAAAATTACAATCAAACAATCCTACAAACAAACATGCAAGTGAAGCTAAACATGGTGGCATAATTAAGACATGACGCACAGGCTATATTTTTCACATTAGTTCTCAGCAGCATGCTTAATAAAAAATCTGATACATATTAAAGCATTTATTCGGTGTTAGTTTTCAATACTCGTTCTTCTTTTCAAAAAACCAGAGGCATACAAAATTAATTATTGTTCAACGAACCAATATATGGTTGATACGGCAAACATGTGCTTTGTAGATTTTAAAGTGTTAGGAGGGGAAAACCTACATACAGAAACTATGCATTTTATAGTTTAAGCTTAAAAATATATAATAAATAAAAAATAAATCCCCGCTTGTTATATACCTTTATTTATATCTATGGTTAAAACTAACTTTTGCTAAATTAATAAGAAATAATGTTCTTGAAGTGCTTTTACTTCTCCCCTCAGCCATTTCGTTTATTCAATCATTACCATAAATATGGCTTTATTTATACTTTTTCTTTTTGTAAAGTACTATAAATCTTCCGTGACACTAAAAAACTTAATTGGCTAATACTTAAAAACTAGTTATAGTGGAAATAAAATGTACTTTAATGTTTACACTATCAGCAGTTCATTATGTTCCATAAGCATCCGTATGCTCGTTCCACTAACCTTACGGAGTTCCGTCCTGTTCATTGTTTTAATGTTTTTTTTTTGTTTGTTTCTTTTTTTACTAGTTTTTATGTTGTTTCTTTTTTTTTTTATCAGCGACTTACATTCATTGTTATCTGTTTGTGTAATTTGCTTTCGTCTTTTTTGTAACAAATTATAGCAGAAAAACTTCCCTTCTTTTAATTTTATGCGTAATAAACGTATTCCATTAGTTTTATTTTTATTTTTTAAGAAAATGTTGAATGTAAAGAAAGCAGAATAGAGAATGAAATAAAAAACATTATAACAAATTTTAATTCTTAATTTACTCGAAGCAAATTTTCAAATATGTAAATTTTTAAGAACTTTAACAAAAATATGAAACATTTTTATGTGATATATTATAATTTTTCAACTTTCCTACGCCACAAAATGTCGTTAAGGTCAAGTAAAATTTACTTCAAGAAAGTGTTTTTTAAAAGATATTTAGTTTTGCTACACGTAGAAAAAAATATATTGACATTTATCTTTAGCCCAGTTGTATTTCTCAGTATATTATTTCATTATTTGCAATAAATTTAGCTTAAAGTCTTACGGCCGTATGCAAAAAAACTTAACAAAGCTTGGTAAGCATTTGTTAAGAAAATTTACCTAATGTTCTATCCAAAAACAATTATTAGCTTACCATATGTTTAAAGTTGAAATAAGCCACTTTAACTGTACGTTAAAATGACATTTGATTTGTTCACCTTGATTTTTCTTTAAATTCACAATTATAATGAAAATATTAACAAAATCAATGGATTATGCTGGGCGGATAAGTAAATTAGAACTTTACATTTTGTACGAATTGAAAATAATAATTTTGAAAAGGAAATATAAATAAGAAATATGTTAGTGATGCACTTTCCATCAAACGAATAAGACGAAAAACGGTATTCGAATAATACAAATGTTTAAGGTATAATTAATCCTGTTAATTTTTCTAAATTTTATTAATATACCAAATATTGTACATTCGTCATTTATTAAAAAGCTAAATTGACTAAACGTTTGTCAAAAATGTGTGATTTAAGGTACTAATAATAATTCTTTTTTTTTTAATTTATTTTAATCGATTTTCGAATATTAGTTTTCATGCATCACTATTCAAGAAATTACAACTGAACATAACAGCATTGCCAGAATAAAACAACTAAATTCCTTACTATATATAAGAGTTAACGAACTGTTTTTGCATAAACTTTTTTAACAAATGTATGGTAGTGTTAATGTATTTGGTAACTAACGTATACGTTAAAACTCAAGTAAGATTTTTTTTTTTTGGATATGGCCCTTATTATTCAAAAAAAAATTTTCGTTATTTCGTTTTTGTTAGGAGAAAAAAATATTTTCATAATATTAAAATAATTGTTGAAAATATTTTTTCCCTGACGAAGTTTTGCAAAAAATTAAATTTTGAATAATTAAAAAGACAATTTTTTTACTAAACCATAATTTTATTGGAAATAACCAAATATATGGCTGGCATAACAATATTCTAGTTGCAACATACTATATTTGCTATTGATATTATATTATATAACACCCTCAATATTGATCAGCAAAGTTTAAAAAATATATTATAAATAACTATACTATGTCAATAAAAGTTACCATATTAGAACAACTTTATACCCAACTGTGCTATATTATGCGTACCAAGAGTACTTGTGTTATAAATAATCATATTACTTTTATTAACAACCATACTAATGTCATAAACAGGTTTATTGGCGTAGCACCATATTTTTGTCCTAATTCAACATATTAATTAATACAGCGACACTTATAGATTAGCTATACTATTTTATTTAAGCCGTAATAATACTTACTATTTTCTGTCGTTTTAAAATTTTTAAGAAAATAATAGATATATCACAATTTTTTGGTAAAAAAAAAACTAAAAACTTCAACATTTTTATCATGTTATCGATAAAAAGTGGGCAGTGTCGAAAAAACATGGAAGAGACGAGACCATTGTTTCACTTAAATACTTAAAAAGTAGATTTCGCTTCCACACTACTGGCTTTTTTTTATAATAATTTTTTTAAAATTCATTTCAACAGAATACACAAAAAATATATTTTAGATCAAAAGTGCATGTTAGTATCGTTTTGTTTATAAATGTCATATTTATGTGTACATAAGTTATATAAACATCTCTTTTTAACATCGGATATTTCATTCTTAGATTAAGAAAAGTTGAAAAAGTAAATATCATTACGCGTTATTGACAACGACTGTAATATGAAGCCAAAATCACCAAAATAACAATATTACCTAGTAATTCAGCCTGAAAAAAATAAGTATATTTTACCTCAGGTAAAAAAAACATTAAGTATTTCGTCAATAGTTGCATATTTAAAAGTAATATGAAATAACAAATTTAGTATGTTTGGATATAATATAGTATGATTGTTCACAACAATAGTATGGTTGGTCATTAAAATTCGTATGATTGTTAGAATATGGCTGAATGCAACATATGGTTGACCGCAACAATGGTATAGTTGACCAAAAAAGTTGTAATGGTGGCAATAGTATGATTGGATGCAACCATAGTATGGTTAGCCGGATATATGATTGTCTACGTAAATATTTGTTGGATACAACATATATACTCGTTTATATTTACATTTTAATATTGAACAATCTTGCCCTTTAATGTCGCACACAATTTTTAACCTTTTTTTTTAACAAATATAAAGAATATATATTTTTGATATTTAATATAAAAAACATTGTTGCCGAAGAAACTCCAAAACAAAAACAAACAAAAAACCAAGCAAAAAATGTTGTGTCAGCAACCAGAATGAAAATATTGTTCATAATGATAAAATATATTTTATTAAAAAAAAAATTATAAATGCTATTATTGCACTCATTCTTGAAATTCATAGACAGAAGCAAATAGAATTGCAGAAATGCAACAATTACATATTTGTTGAGGAATAAACTATGACTACATAGATAATAGATAGCTCTTAACAATAATACACTATCTTGTAGAGTACATACTAATGTTGCTGTAACCATATTGAAAACTGTTTTTTCTTTGCGTCTATACGTAGGAAAAAACAACTAAAAATCCAACTTAATATTTGAATATTTAGAAGGGAAAAAGTTAAATGGTAAAAGAGAAAAAAAAAGATAATTACCATATCGGTCTTGCTAGCAATATATCTAAGTTGGCTACGTAGGAAATCTCTCAAGGAGTAGGGAAGTATCGTACATGATATTAATATATTATACATATTAATATATGTAGTTTGCCTATTGATTATGGATTTCATTTTAACGCCTAAATATTGGAACGCCGATATCATTTTGAGTATATTGTTGGCTATCTAAGTATAAAAACGGTTCCGATAGCACATACCCTTCTTTCGAATATGCTCGATATGTTCTTCATTAACATTCATTCCGTAAAAAGTTTATTGAAATGTGGTGTTTTTATATGAGTTATGAAATTATTGATTCCACATATTTTTTAAGCATCAACGATTTTTAGAAATGTGTTGCTTAAAGTCACTATCAGGTGATCTAAAAAGGTAAGTATATGCCCTGAGACATTTCCATACCAAAACTCGAATTTTTTCCATACTCATATATTATAATACAAAGTATATCTTGAAAGTCGTTATTGAAAATATGATTTGGAATATCATTCACTAGATATTGTTTATCTTATTTTTATTTGTGTATATTTCATTGGAAATTGAGGAAAATCAAATTAGAAATTAGTTCATAAATTTTTATTAAATGCTACAATATATTTTGAAAATTTTAATGAATTTATTTCAAGTTTATTTCAACATAACAACTGGCAAGACAGTAATCGCAATTTTACACACCATCATAGTACTTTACCCTTAAATACAAAATCTTCCAAAGCTAGAATACTCGTGTTTTAAAAGGTTAAAGTTTTTGGTTTTTTCTTCGATTCGACTCCATAATATGATGCTAAAATAAATGCTTTTTTCTATGACCATTTTACTTTGCTTCTATTTGGCAATAAATTCGTAATAAAATGTTTTCCATTTGTCGTTGACCCTTTGCATAATATCCGTTTCCTATTGAAAAAATAAAAAAAAAGTTTGTTGTTAAAACGCAAACTCAACGATGTAAAACTAAGTTCTTTCATTAACAGCAATCTGAAAAGGGAAACCAGTTTTTCATACAAGAGCTTTTAAGTAAATGACAAAAAGGTTAAATAAGTGACATTCTAAAGACTTGAAGTTCTTTCCTTTGTTCGTACTTTATTGATCAATCTTTTTTTGCTGCATGTTTTTTTCATAATTGTCCTTTTTACATCGTCTGGAATGCAAAAATGTGTTCAGAAGTTTGATAAACTTGTTATAAATTTGTTCTTTCTTCTTTTTTAAGCTCTCATTATTCTTATTATTTGTTTTAAGTTTTCTCTTAATAATTTAACTTTTAAATCGTTTCAAAATTTGGCGAAGTTATTAAAGACAAAAGAACAAGATAAGTGGAAATGATTTTTTTAACAGATATCTTATTGGTTTTTCGTGCTTTAAGCTTTTTCATCCTAATTTGCTGTTTCAACCAACTACTCCATATTAATAACCATAAAACAATAAACACATAGAATACAACACACTTCAGGACTTTACGACAGTAAATGCAACCGGCAATTGTAGTGTAGTGTAGTGTAGTGTAGTGTAGTGTAGTGTAGTGTAGTGTAGTGTAGTGTAGTGTAGTGTAGTGTAGTGTAGTGTAGTGTAGTGTAGTGTAGTGTAAGGCTCTACTGAATTATTTTGAACACGGCAGAAACATAAATTCATTTATATAAAAATATACCTCAATGCGGCTAAATGTAGTTTGTAGCTTTACAAAATTTCACTATATCAGCTTTTCATGAAAAAGTTCTTCTCTCTAAAAAAAGATAACTTAACATAAAATAGTTTTTATATGCTACGCTTAATTCTAACCTGAAATAAGCTTAGCCGTCAAAGTTGAAAGTAGAATCGGATGTATCTTCTGATCATAAATGAAAACAGTCTTAAAAAATTTAAATGACCGTGTTATCTCACGTGATGGCGAGGTCAATTGGACACCAAGATCACGTGACTTGACACCGTTGGACTTCTTTCTTCAAGGTTATTTGAAAGAAAAGGTGTACTTCGATAAGCCAGCAACAATTCAAGAAGTAAAGGATGATATAACTCGGCACATTAACTGCATAGACCCTCAATTATGCCTTAGCGTCATCGAAAATTTGCACCATCGGATGGAATTTCGTTCCATACCTAATTGAACCATACTAATAATATCATAATAAAATGAAATGACAATAATTCGTAAATAATTTGTGTTTTATTGAAAATCAACATCGGCTCTTAAAATTTCACCATCCTTCACGTAGAAAAAATTATATGGTTGAGATAACAATGTTCTAAGGGCAACATACTATTGTTGAATTATATGGTTGAAGATAACCAAATAATATGGTTTCAGTCTGAAATGATCTTTGCTAAACTAAGTACATCCAGGAACCATATTATGTCATCAAACCATGTTTTTTACAGAAGCAATGTTTTTGAGGTAACAGACGACATGTCTGCATTTTACATTGGGAAAAATGCATCTACATTGTTGAAAACATATTGTTTGTTACCTGTTTTATTTATCTAACCAGCATAATACATTGCTTTTGTTAATATTTACCATTTCCATGTGAAAATATATCAATTTTTTTATATACGGCCGTTATTCTTTAAAAATAAAATTTATTTTTGAAGGATATCGACGTGTACCCAAATTTAAGCTTCGCATCTTTCCCAAATGATAGTGACAGTATTGCGTAACTGTGGCGTAACATTACCATTATAAGAAGACAATTTATATATTTAAATTTTGAGAGGATAATTTCTAGATTTATTATAAAATCTATCTTGTGCTTGTTACTCTTACACTAGCCTCTGAAATTTTTCCGTTTAACTACTTAAAAGAAACAGGAAAATTTCTCCAAAATCACTGATCTTTCGTCATCAAGTACGTGGATTTTTGTTCTATTTTTGCAATTACTCTTAAATGCAATGAATTAAAAACAAACAAATCATTAAAATAACGAATAATTAAACACAAATAATCTGCAATATTAACAATTTCAAAACTTCGTAAAATGACACAGCCATTTTATCTCAGTAACATCATTTTAATTGTAGTTCTTTGCTGGCGCCATTCATATTGTCCTCATTTTAAATTTTTAATCCAATTTCCTTACATAGTTGTTTGGTTGCTTGTGTGATTTAATTGAATACGAGTACAATCCCATAGTTAGTTAAATCTATTCTGTGCTGTATCTTCTATTTCTCTGATACTGTTATTTTCATGTTATTTTGCTTTTAAACCGAGTAGTTTTGCTTACAAAACTAATTCTGCCATTAACTTTAAGTTTGTTTTTTTATTCTCAAATGATATAATGGACATTAACGCCATATGCTCCATCTGGTGTTGTAGTTGATGTTACTGTTCTATATTCCTGAACTATAAAATAGATGACGATAGTAGTAACTTGGCTCTTGCTTAAAGCATTATGTAACAGTACGCTTCTGCTTACAGCGTAAAAGTCATGAAGTTTTTGAACACAAAAGACACAAAAGAATTATACTAAACAAGTAAGAGTGTGGTATATTCGGCTGGGCCGAATCTAAAATACCCTTCACGATTGTCACATATATGTATAGCATATATTACAAATTTGAACTAAATATTCTCGGTTATATATGAACCGATATCGGAGAAAAAATATTTTTGCCATCATTCCAAAAAAGAAATCTTTCATGAACATTTTCATGAAAAAGTGTGTTTAAGCTACATCTTGGTTATATAGGAACTATTATCGGAATTTTCTATTTTCTGTATTTTAGTAACCTTCTTTTACAACGAGAATTGCTTTTCAGCAAAAAAAAAAAATGTTAATGAAAAAATCGGTTTAAGCTATATCTTGGGTATATATGCACCAATATCGGAAATTTTCCTTTTCCATATTTATATAACCTTATTTTATTACCAGAACTGCTTTTAAGCAAAAATTTTTTTTATGAAAAAACCGGTCTTTTCTCGGGTATATATGGACGAAATGTAGATATGGCTATATCTCGGGTATATATAGACTGATATCGGAAATTTTCATGTTCCATATTTGTATAACCTTATTTTATTGCCAAAACTGCTTTTAAGAAAAAAAAAGCTGTTTACGTTCGCTTACGCGACATTTTCATGAAAAACCCGATTTGGGCTATATCTCGGGTATATATGCAGCGATATGGACCTATGGATTGCCTTTTAGTCATCATGCTTAATGAGTGTGTGAAGTCTGACGCAAAAACATTTTTTTTTTAAATTTTCATACAAAATTGCAATAAAATGGCAATTTCTGCAATTTTGAATATATCCCAGCTATACGTGGACCGATATTACTGAATTTCAATAGCAAACCCATGAATCGATGGGGGTAAAAGAATGGTGAAAGAAAAAAGTTTCTAAGTCTAATGGTTTTCTCAGAAACGGCATTTCAACAGCGGACAGACGGACATCGCTTAATCGACTTTTCCATTAATTCTGATTCAGAATATATATACTTTATAGGGTCGCAAATGAAAATTGTAGAAATTACAAACGGAGTCACAAACTTTTATACACCGTTTACATTTTTGTGAAGGGTATAAAGAGCCAATTGAATTTTCATAATAATAATAATAAAAAATAATAATAATAATCATATTAAATTTTATGTTAATAACTAAAAACGAAATATCGCTTGATCAGACACAGCAAACGCTGTACAAACAATGTGGGCAATTAACAAAATGCATATGTGATTCAATATGAGATGAATATAGATAGAAAATAATTAAATGGCTCGGTGGCTGAGTGGTTAATGTCAGTTCATGATACCTAATGACCCGAGTTCAAAAACTAACTAGTGAGGATGAGTAGTGTAGCGACTACGAAACAGCAAGTTGTCCCCCAGCTAACGATGTGATTATTATTTTTCTTGTCTTCTTCACTCAAAAATAATTGATCACAGCAAATTTGTATGTTAAAAAAATCCTTCTTAAGAAAAAACTTAAGAAAGGAAAAACTTGAACTAAAACCCGATGTTGAAATGTACAAAACAAAAATCTTATTTAAAAATTATAAAAAAGTTTAACAAAAATTCAATAAACTAATAATAATATTCTTTCATTAAATATATATATCCCTAATGTTGCTCACTTTGCTCATACACAGAAAAAATTTTTTTTCGTATTCAATAACGAAATTCGTTGAATCAAGTAATAAATTTTTTGAATGCGGACCTGTAAAGGAATTTGTGGATTCAAACAAAAGTTTAGTAAAAATAATTATTGATCGAAAACAACAATATTTTTAAACAACAACAAAATACGATATCCAAGGTTACTTTTTTGATATTTATGTATATGCATACAAATTATTTTTTCAGACAAAAATTTTGTTGATTTTAGTTTTACTACAATTTTTTCTGTGTAGCTACTTACGATTGTATATCAAAAAAATAATCTTTGACGTCATATTTTTGTTGTTGTTGGGAAGAATTTCCGCTTTCAATCAAATGATTAACTGATTCAGCGAATTCCGTTATTGATCATAAACAAAAAATCTGTTTACGGTTTGAATAGCTCTTAGCATGCCAAATGCACACAACGTGCAACTTTACGAGGAATAAACAAATGTGACGATAATGATGAAACAGAATACGTCCGCAACTTCAAGCAAACACGACACATAATTGAAACGACGGCTGCAACTTCACAAACTGTCATTTAATGTTCTTTTTTGTTAGGTAAAAAAAAAGCTTTTTGTTTTATTTTTATGTTTCCTCGCACAAAAGCTTTTTAAGCTTTGGTTTTGTTTACAAAATTTATGAAATTTTCTAAAAGTATGGTAATATTGTTAAAAGCTTTTTTGCTTCAAAGTGAGAGAACAAGAAAAATCGCTGCCAAAATAAAATAGATTCTATTTTACGACCGCATTCTCTGGCGTTATTTTATGCCAAATTGTATGGAGAAAATCGTCATGCCCTAGTTCTGTTTCATCATATAAACAGTTATTAAATAAATAGAAAGCAGAAAATCAAAGGTATAACATATATGAAAAATATATATGAAATACATACTCAAAAAGAAAAGACTCGTACTAAATTTAAGTATTTTTTGCTTGCTTTTAGTGCGAGTCGTACTCAAAAGTTTAAGCATAAATAGCACACAAGAGCACTTAAAATAAGCCGAAAACGGTATTGTTCAAGAAAACCCAACCTACAATGTCTTAAAATAAGTATAAAATTCTTGAATCAAGTGCAGAATTCTTGAAACGAGTAAACAATCAAAATAAAAACACAAAGACATACATGTAAATGAATTGCTCAGAGAAAGGGATAAAAGGTTCTCTAAGAAACAAAGCTGTTTTTGTTTTACTTGCGAAATATTATTTGAGGATTTTTCTTTATAATTCTCATTAATTTATTTTAAATAATGTAATATATAGTTAAATGTTAAAAATATTTTGTGAAGTTCTCCAATTCTACTATTATTGATGAAACGATACCACTGGGACATCGATACTCATACTCGATAAGGTTTCGATCACCAAGTATCGCTACCTTCCCGGTATCGAAGAAAAAGCATCGATACATACTTGTGGGGGGAGATTTCTTCAGGCAGGGAAGAACACATGGAGCCAAAAATCAAAATCTTAATTATTGACTTCATCTTCAGATCGACTAGCTGAAATTGAAGTGCCTTAATTAGAATCCTGGAAGTGAAGATTTTTAAAACGCGGGAATTCTATCATAACAGCTCTTCTGCTGCATACACCCAATACTTTGCCTTATAACTGCGTAACACATTCAAATCAGAAAGATAAACTTTGCAGCTTCAATGTAAGTCATATAATTTTTGTTTTACTTGTGAGAAATACTGTTTGAGTATTTTTCTTTCTGAATTCTCATTAATTTATTTAAAATAATGGAATACGAGTATCAAAATATTTTTTAAAGTTTTCCAAGTCCAGTAGGATTAGGATAACTTTTACGAACTTTAAACATATACATGATCTGATCAAAAATAATCGTTATCTTAAAATTTCGAGAGTTACGTATGTTCGATGTCCGCTTTTTTCTGTTATGTTGACACACATGTGTATTATATATGTTGGCAATATCAGCCGTTTCGGCTTGTCAGTTTGTTTTTGGGAGATAAAAAGATTATTCGTGTTTTGGTGTGGTCTTCGATTTTTTAAAAAATTTTGAGCAATAACAGCGTGGCAAAGACAATGCTCAGGAACTCTTGAACATGGTCAACGATGATCCAGATTTCCTCAAAAAGGTCATAAGTGGTGACGAATCATGGGTATATAGCTATGACATTTAAATTAAAGCCCAATCATCCAAATGAAAGCGTTCAGAAGAGACAATACCTAAGAAAGCTCGTCAAGTTGGGTCAAATATGAAGCGTTTTCTTCGACTGCAATAGCGTGCTGCCTCATGAATTTTTGCCACAAAGTCGTACAGTCAATAAGGAATACTACTTTTTTTTTTTTTGCTTGGACCAGTACTCAGGTGATGACCCCTACATATGCAGTGCATTGTACCGGAACTAGAAAAATAGGTTGTGAGGAGGGGAAAGAAGGAGTAGTGGCACTTTGAGGCACCGGTCTAAACATGACAGTTGTATTCCATTTTCGGTGGGATATAGGTCGTATAAATAGTAAGAAGATCGGATGGAGTGAGTTACACCGTTTCAAAGAACCGATTCACTTGAATGCTTCTTCAGAGACATGGAAAATGTGTTCTGTCCAGCGAACGTCACACTGTATCTTGTACCTTGAAGTTATGCGCACGTTTGCGCACTAACTCAAACATGCAAGTTTGCAAACCAAAGTTGCTTAAAAGATATGATAATGTGATCCACAAAAATCGTCACACGTTAAATCGTCAACGTGCGAATAACACATACATAAATGTTGTGCAAGCCAAGAACGCAAAATAATTCTGTCTTCAGACGTTTGCAGACCGATGAAGTTAGATGCACCTTCTACTTGCTAATCTGCTGCTGTCGATATTGATTTTATCTTTTTTTTTTTTTTTTGTTACAGATAATTACAGCAATAAACATATTTGATATTTTTTCAACTCTAGACTCAAAATGCAGAAACAGTTTTTATTAAAAAAATGATTTTTTTTTTTTAATGAAAAAATTGTTTCCTCAAATTTCAAATAAAGCTGTGCAAATGTGTTATCATCTTTTTAATTAAACTCCTATCAATTTTGTTTACCTTAAAATGTCTCAAAACTCAATTCAACAATATTTTATGACAAACGAATGTGTTTGCAATGTTTATAAATTTAAATTCTGTGTAAATTTGATCTGACTGAGTGTTACGTTTCTCTACTATTCTACTATACAGAGCTCATACAAATGCATGAATATATTTGTGCATGCATGTACTTGGATTTTGGTATCTGAGTAATCATTCATTCGTGTTGTCAAACATGGTTGACAACAAATAAATGTTTTAGTTTGAAGTCCTTTGCTCTGAGACACAGATAAACTCTGGCTAACCTTGTTGTTATATAGGATTTGTGTGTGTGTGTGTTTTTGCTTTGCCTTAAATGAAATATTGTTTTGGTGACTGGTATACAATAGCTGGACGCCTTTGCAATTATTGTAGCTTACATATGTATACAGTAAGTTCATTCAAAATGCATACGTACGTCTGTTTTTATATTCATATTTACGTTTACCGACTTAATGATACTTAATATGTATTTAAAATGTCAAACAGTGTGCTTTGATTTAATTTACATTTTTTTATGTTGCTAAGTAAATTTTAAAATATGTATAATAAAAAAAAAAAATAAAAAAATATAGTTAATCGCAACCTAAAGTTGTAATACGTTAATATGTTTAATATATTTTTTTGAAGCATTGTAATTTCTAATATTTATTGAATCTTTAAAATGAACTAACAAACAAAAAGTATTCAAATCTTAATGCTAAATTTAATTTAAAAAAGTAAAAGTGTACTTTTTACTTAAGTCCGGTCTATGCTAGACAAAAAGTTTTATTATGCGGGAGCTATTTCGGTAAAATCACCTATTGAGCCATCTGATGGTGGCAATGGTATCCCTTCTTTTTAGCCGAGTGTGGCCGCCAAAATTAAGTATATTACGCGCAAGAGGGTTTGGATGAAGTTCCAGTTTACTGAAAAATTCCTCTTTTACCAACGGAACAATAAGATCTTTATGAATTCGTGAATTTTTTTCCGCACCATAGTTGCAGTAACCGTTCGAAGAATTTGGTTTTGTCGCCTCTGGATTCTTTCAATATTTGACGCTGAGGCGGTGGCCCATAATTGAATTCCCTAGCACCATAGAGGCTGTAGAATTGCATTGTATAACAGAAGTTTGCAATCCAACTTCAATGTCGAGTTTCTGCCCATAAGCTAGTTTAGTTGCGCTGCTTTTAGTTTCAACTGAGCGTCTTTTGATTCAATGTGAGACTTCAATGTGACCCTACGGTCGAGGTGTATGCCAAGGTACTTGACTTCATTGTGCGTGCATGTTCGTTTACACAGTGCGAATGTGACATGTTTAATATGTGTTTGCATAAACATATCAATTTTAAGCAACTGTTTAAAGGCTGACACATACTAAACTGGAGACCGGCCTTTAAGGATTTAGTGCCATGGCGTCTTTTAGCGAAGCTTAAGGCGCATTTTTCGTACGCGAATGCTATCGCAGCAACGATTCTGCGGCCGAAGCTAACGCAAATTTTGTTATCATTTAAATATTCGCGATAGAAATCATTCTCCAGCAATTCAAACCGTTAAGTAATGGGACCAAAAGTTCGTGATACGTTGATCAACATTATCAACACAACCATCCGAGTATCCTAAAATATCGAGAGAGCCGGCGAGCGAGTACGAGCATCTGTTCGAGAACAAGCCAATCTTATTGTAATTATACAGAATTTTCTTGCTCCAGCATTGCAGAACTTGTCTGAATTCAATCATGGCATACGTCAAATGACTCGTTGGCTGCAAGTTAGCCAAAAAATTATATCGAAAATAGATAACATTAACTCGCCACCCCGTAGACCTTATTTGTCTCCAATCTCAAATCTTCTCGAATTGACCAATAAAATTCTAAAGATTCAAATAACTTGGAGTTCACACATGCCACTGCTAGTTCGAAAAACTCAATACATTCACAAATTTTCACTAATACACCAACATTTTTCGCAAAATTTGCATGCGAGTGAAAATTTGCCATTTGCATGCCACTGAATGTCAAGTTGATAAACAATGTTACCCTGCCAAGAACTTGATACAAATTAACTGGATTATAGCCAAAAATAATTATAGGGTGTTTTTTTAAGCCCGATAGAACTTGAAATTGTAAAAAATAACACAAAAAATTAAATTGTAATCAAAATTTTTTTTTATTCGAAAGATCAATACGTGACATTAACATTTGAAAATGATTTCGGGCATATGGGCACCGCGGCTGTTCTTGACGAAGCGCATTCTGGACGTCCAATTTTGGGCCACTTTTTCGAGCACTGCTGGCCGTATGTCACGAACAACACGAACAATGCTGGCCTCCAAGGCGTCAATTGTTGCTGGTTTATCAGCATAAACCAGTGACTTCACGTAGCCCCACAGGAAATAATCGAGAGGTGTCAAATCGCACGACCTTGGAGGCCAATTGACAGGTCCATTTCTCGAAATCAACTTATCGCCAAATTTTGATTTCAGTAAGTCGATGGTTGCGTTCGCCGTATGGCACGTAGCGCCATCCTGTTGAAACCACATCTCCTCCGGATCAATGTCATCCATATTTTCAAACAAAAAATCATTGATCATGGTGCGGTAACGATCTCCATTGACCGTAACGCGAGCTCCGGCCTCATTTTTGAAGAAATAAGGTCCGATGATGCCACCAGCATGAAAACCGCACCAAACAGTGCATTTTTCTGGATGTAATGGAGTCTGTAGGGTCTCTTGTGGATTGGTCTCACTCCATATGCGGCAATTTTGCTTATTAACAAACCCGTTAAGCCAAAAATGCGCCTCATCGCTGAACACAATTTTGCGATAAAACAACGGGTCAGTTGCCAACTGCTCTAGAGCCCAATCGGCGAAAGAACGACGCATACAATGGTCTCGTGGCTTCAATTCCTGCACCAGCTGGATCTTATACGGGTGTAGGCCGAGATCTTTGCGCAAAATTTTCCACGTAGTGGACGGACAGAGCCCCAATTCATGCGACCGACGACGAATCGATAAATTTGGATCTTCTTCCACACTTTCGTTTACAGCGGCGATATTCTCTTCAGTACGCACATTCCTTCGACGTGCTGGTGTTATTGCATCCTCTAGAGAGTATGTGGTACGAAATCTATCCACAGTTCGACGAATGGCTTGTTCAGATGGACGATTATGTACGCCATACAAATGACGAAGTCGTCTATAAGTTGCGCGAATCGACGACTGATTTTCAAAGTAAATTTGGATAATTTCGTAGCGTTGTTCAAGCGTGAGTCTATTCATGATGATTTGTCAGAGTATACTGAAACAAATAAAAAAAATGTTTCATCAAAATTTAATTTTTTGTGTTACTTTTTACAATTTAAAGTTCTATCTAGCTTAAAAAAAACACCCTTTACAAATTTTAACTTCTCATTTGTTTTATTAAAATTTATTTCTTGAAATATGTAAAAAAAGAACAGTTTAGTTAATTATAAAGCATTAGATTATTAATATAATATTTATAAAAATAAAACTTCCTCGTTTCCTCAAATATATCCTTTATTGCAACATAGTCATAATTCAAAAAAGCTTGTTTCGAGAAAAAAGCATTTCAAATTTTTAGCTTCCATACAAGTCTTAGAAAACATTTTAAGAAAATATCTTCTAAAGGAACCAGTTTAAAAGTAATTTGAATAAATTTTTGGCACAATATAAAAGGTAGTACTGTTAATAATTCTGCATTGTTAACTCGAAAAGCTCATTTTTTGAGATATGACTATGTTGCAATAAAGGAGCGATATGTTCTTGTGATGAACTCGGTAATTCTATTTTGTAAATAGAAGACAAATTCAAAATGGAGGCAAAATTCGGGAAATAAACAATTTGTTTGAAGTATACGCTTCGACGACATTTTAAAAATGAAATTGCAATGGCAAATGTAAACAGAAAAGTGAGTGGCAAGAGATTCGAGTATTCCGAATTGTTCTTCATTGATAACACGTACACAAAATTTGCATGTGTAAATGCAGCGTAAACAAAATCAAAGTTTCTTAATAAAAAAAAAAAAAAAAAAAAAAAAAATTGAAAGCCACACAACATCGAATGACTTCTTTTGGCCCACCTGTTATATTTCACCTAGAATGTTAAATTCCCTGTATGAACATACATCACCAATACATGTGTTTCTTCTCATAAAGTAGTTCTTATCATAATGCATTTTTATGCATTCTAATATAAGTTTAGTTGCTGTTACTTTTTTCTTGTGCTACAATTCGATATAGTATAATAATTTTTGCCTTCCTTCCTGCTGCCTACATACGTATTTATGTATGAAGCAGCAAATGTATGTAGGTTTTCACTCATACACCATCGTTAATATCCAACTATTTTTGTAAAATCTTGTATCCTAGTTTGGGTCAAGGTTGTTCGATTTTCTGTCTTTTTTAATTATTGTATGTTCATTTCTGTATGCACGTTAACACACCCGGTAAATATGCATGTGCATGCATCAGTGTTAATGCATTAATGATATACATACGTATGTATTTACGAGTATGTGCATATATGGCATATGCAAAAGTGAACCAATTAGTCAAACAGACATGAACGATACCAAACCCGATGTCCTTTGAATGAACATTAAATTATTTTCCTGCGACTGTATTACCTGCAGAAATTGGAGGAAAAAACAAGTAAGGTTGTATTATATTCGGCGGGGGCGAATCTGAAATACCCTTCACGATAGTCACGTAAATATATAGTATATATTACAAATTTGCTCGGATATATATGGATCGATGTCGTAAATTTTAAATTTCTGTATTTTAGTAACCTCTTTTTATTACTACAACTGTCCTTAAGCAAAAAAAAAAAAGTTTTTCATATTCGCTTACGCTACATTTTCATGAAGAAATCGGTTTAGGCTATATCTCGGATATATATGGACCGATATTGGAAATTTTCATTTTTCATATTTAGATAATCTTTTTTTATTACCAGCACTGCTTTTAAGCAAAAAAAGTTGTTGAAGTTATATCTCGGGTGTATATGGACCAACATCGGGGAACATTTTTGTTTTGCCTTTAAATCGCCATGTTTAATAATTGTGTGAAGTTAGACGCAAAAAAACAATATTTTTTTTCAAAAATTTTCATACAAAATTGCAAAAAAAAAAGTTTTTTTTTTCGGAATTTTGGATATACCGATTTTACAGAATTTCTATATCAAACCCATGAATCGATTAGGTAAAAGAATAGTGAACGAAAAAAGTTTCCAAGTCTAATGGTTT
Source organism: Thecocarcelia acutangulata (assembly GCA_914767995.1). Classification (NCBI taxonomy): domain Eukaryota; kingdom Metazoa; phylum Arthropoda; class Insecta; order Diptera; family Tachinidae; genus Thecocarcelia; species Thecocarcelia acutangulata. The sequence goes on along the minus strand of OU612094.1, from coordinate 26,585,135 downwards.
TCTCAGAAACGGTATTTCAACGGCGGACAGACGTACATCGCTTAATCGAATTTTCTATCAATGCTGATTCTTAATATGTATACATTAAAGGGACGGTAATGAAAATAGTAGAAATTACAAACAGAATCGCAAATTTATATATACCCTTTACATTTTTGTGAGGGGTCTAATCAGATAAGTAAAAACGAATGAGTGATTATTTATTATTATTATTGTTATGGGATGGGATATGGCCCTCATCGGCCACTTGCACTGCAATCAATGTTGATCTATTGTGCATCCTCTTACCCCATTACAGTTTAGGTATGTCAAGAAAACGGACAATCTTCTTCATTGGGAGTGATTTAAAGTCACATTCACTTAACATATGTGCTTGTAGCAGCCTATTTCTCCTGTGTCCCAATGCTCCACAGTGGGTGATCAAGATCTGCATTGCTCCTCTTCCTCACCGCAGAATCTGCAAATGTCTGTGTTGGAAATGCCATCCTGTACAACTGCTTAAGACAGGTACAATGACCTGTAAGTGCGCCAGTCAGTGTTCCTCTTATACTTTTCCTGTCCAGTTTTAGAGCACATTCGGCCCGCCTTGTATCGAAGTTTAGAAATTTCTTGGAATCTTCAAGACTAGCGATCTCGTTCCAATATTGCTCAACGATGGACTCCGGCCATCTCTTCATTAAGGAGACCCTTATTGAAGCCAAATGTTGGATTGGGGCCAATAAAAGTCCTCTCTGCTCCTATTTTGTCGTAGATGTCAGCTATCTCATTGCTGTAGTATCCCTCATGTCCATCCTGTTCTGGCTTGCCAGTTCATTTGGCCTCCTGTGACTGGTAAATGAGTTAGTCGGATCTATAAGGTCAGTTGTTTGAGACATATCGGTTACGTCTCTTATACCCTTTAGAATTGCAAGACAACTAATAACAATACGAATGAGTGATACATCTAGAAAATTTCATAAAAATGTTCTGGGCATATCGCTCATTCGTCCCATCAACACCATCATGTAGTCATTCAGCAAATAACCATTATCAGTGATGATGAAAGAATATGCTTATTCGCAATCATTATTCTCTAATCATTTAGATTTTCATTTTGTTTTTTTATATTATATATATATATATATATATATATATATATATATATATATATATATATATATATATATATATATATATATATATATATATATATATATATATATATATATATATATATATATATATATATATATATATATATATATATATATATATTTATTTTTTTTTTTTCTCCCTAAAGTATATTGTTGCGAATAATATCCGGTTCATGAAACCATAGATAACCCATAACCGTGAAGAAAAATGACTTCTACAATTTGCTTTCTTTTTAGTCAATCCCCATCTTGAAACGTGTTTTAAAGCCCTGACTAACTGGTTAATGGAATACAATATATACAAGTTGAAATGTCTGAGTGTTTATTTTATGTATCAATAAATATGGAAAAAGTGCGAAAAAAAAAATATATAAATGAAACGCCTACACAGACCGCTTTTGTATGGGTGAATAAAAAAAGAACGCCTGGTCTTTTGTTTTGTTAATAATGTTCGGTTTTCAGTTCTAGTGTTGTTGTTATTGCTATTGTAGCTGAAGCATCCTTGCGAATGACTAGGATTATGAAAAGTTTATTTTGTTTTATGTTTGTATTTTTCTCCCAACATGTTCAAGATGTTCTTCAATATGTTACTTATTTATTCAGTTTATGTTTAGTTATTTTTTCTTTTGATGTTTGTGAATATTTATTGTTTTTATTCAGTATTAATTTTGTTATCTATGGTAGCTAGTTGGAAAGGAACTATAAACTGAAAATAAATTGGTTTTTTTTTATTATATTATTGAAGTAAAAAACTAATTTCTGGTATTCTTGCTAATCTGATCAAATTAAAAGTTTAAAGCCTTTGGGCCAAAAATTTTCATAAAATACGAGTAAAATATGGGTAAGTCTAGACTCAGCACCAAAAAATATTTACCAAAAAAAAAAACATGTAATTTTCTGCTGCAAAAACTCGTTAGGAGAATATTAAAAAAGGTTAATAGGAATTTAAAAGAGAATTTGGCGATGTTACCAATTTTACACAGAAAAAATTATAGTGAAAATAAAATCAACAAAATTTTAGTCTGAAAAAATGATTTGTATTTATAAATGTATGTTGATCGAAAACAACTAATACTTTAAACGATAACACAACACGATATCCAAAGTTATTTTTTGATATACAAGTATCGTTCGTTGCTGTTGTTTAAAAATCTAACAGCCAGTTCGCCGATGTCGAAAGGATAAGTTCATTCGCACTCTAGGCGAAAGAAAATTGAGTTGGGTTTTTTCTAACTTTATTCTATGCGAACGATGTTTCAAAATTCAATTAAAATGCATAAGTTCATACGAACGAACAATAGTGACATAGACAAACCCAAATTGATTGGAATGTGAGTGACTAGCTTTCTTTCCCATACATTTTCATTCGATATCGTCGAACAGGCTGTAAGGTTTGATTTCAAACTGAGAACGACTTGAAATTAAGCGTTTTCTCAAACGACAAACATTTGATATTAATTCAAATTGAAAAACATAGTATTCTAAACAAAAAGGTAGATTTATTTTCAAATTGAGAAATTCATTTATTCTCAATTTGGTTTCAAATGTAATTCTCAAATGTTTTTCAAATGTGAATTGTGATGTAGAATGCAAATAAAAACTAATTTATGTTTTATAAATTTATATCTCTTATGATTTTTGAATTTTCTGTTTTTATTATGATTTTTATTTATTTTATTATTATTAGTTTTCTTATTTTTGAAATTCTCGAAAGGACGAAGTCGTTGGTTCCGTCTGGTTCTAAATCGCGCTCAAATCGCACTTGTTTTACCTATTGAAACTAATTTTTGCTCACAAACAAATCTTATTTATTAATCTTTTATTGAATTCTTAAAATTTTTTTTTGTTGTAAATGCATTTAAAATGTTCATTTTTTTTTCAGTAATTGCTGACACATTTGTTTTATAATTGGAAGTTACACTCAAAATCAAATTGATAAAATATTGAGTGTCAAGTCTTTATATTCAAATGATTTTTAATTTAAATTCTAATGTTAAAATCAAACCATTGAAATAAGTTCGAAAATAATGTTTGATATCAAATGATAAAGGCATTTTATATCAAATGTTTGATTTCGTGCATGTTGGGTACTTATTTTTACTAAACCTCAATTTGAATTCACGAATTCCTTATCTTGCATTGTCATTTGGACATCATCGATTCTAAGTGGAAATGTTGCAGTATTCAAGTTATTTATACTGTCCTCCTTAATATTCGTGCTGTAGTTCCATAGTAATTTAGTCTAATCCTTTTTCGAGTTCTGTTGCCAATGTAACATATAAACGACTTGGTTCACTTATACCTACAAATGCTAAATACATACTTGAAAGGTTATAGAAAATCAAAACTCTGTTCTTTGTTAACTAAAAAGCTTAGCTAAATCAATACCTCATTTTAATTTTGTCATAGGTGAAGAAAATAATTTTACATTTGCTTTTTTTAATATGCTACAAAATTTCTATCTTTCTTACATAATTCAAATGCCATACTAATGCTTTGTTTTTCTCTTATTTTTCAGGTAAATAAAACTATTTAAATACTTGTATATGAATACATGTATACCAATCTCGCGGAAAATTTATGGTAATATAGAAAAAAACTTATACATTCTTTTGACAAAAGTTCAAAGGATACGACAAGCACATTGCCAATAACCAAGCATAAAGTAATATGTTGAATTTATAATTTATTTATTTATGTGCATAAATTTTATTTTTTAGTAAAGATATTTTTTCTTTCGTTTTTAATATTGCTTGATTTTTTTTCACTTAATTATTTTTTATTTTCTTTTTTTTTATTAGATCATCTTCATTGGTAGATTCCATTTTAAAAGAAACAACGTAAGTAGTTTTTTTATGATTTTTTTTACTTTTTAATTGCTTTTTTTCTTTTGTTGTAATTATTTTGTTATCTCTTGTTTTTAAATTAAAATTGTGTTCCTTTTGTTCACAGCAAAAGGCCAAATAGATATTTTGAGTTTTTTTTTTTTAATTAAATTTTGATTTATTGAATTTTGCTTTATGACTCTTTGAACAATTTAAGCATTTAAATTAAAATGAAATTTAAGATAAAAGGCTTAAAGCTAGTTTGTTGGCCAGCAGCTTTTTTGTGACCCTTAAGAATAGGTTTTTAAATATATTTAATAAAAGAAATTAAAAAAAACCAATACAGACCTTAAGCTCAAAAAATATATAATATTAAAAAGAAAAAGAGGGTAGATATTAAGAAATAATAAGCATATATTTAATCAAAATAATTCCATTTATTCTAAACGCTATTCCTTGCGAACCCAATAGCCCCAAAAATTGATTAAATTTTATGAAATGGTACGAAAAAGCCAGAAAAACATTTCACTAATAGTTTTCTTTTTAACTGCCTAAGATTCTATTTTAAATAAACTCTAGGTACTCGTAGTTTATTTAAATTGGATAACTTCTATTCATGAACAACAAACCATCTCTTTTCCCGAACTTCATCTTTTATTTTAATTTCATTTTCTAGTATTTCACAAGATTTTACGTTTTTTTTTTGTTGCCTCCACAAACTTAGTTTATTGAAAAATTCTGTTTAATGCTTTTCCTTAGTTCCCCTTTAGAGACCGTTAATAGAAATTGAAAAAAAGCTAAAATGAGGCAACTTCTATTAATATATTCGTTTCCTTTGATTATTTATATTCTCGTATATATTTTTTGTAAACCTTTTATGGGGGCAGCCATTGTTGCCTACAAGCAACAATGTAGACTTGTGCTCACAACTGCCACAAATCTTATTATATTTTGAAATGGGTTTTTCGTGGATGATAACTGAATATTTCAGCGAAGTATATGCATAATTTGATACAATATAGTATTCAGTTGCGATCAGTTTTCAAGTGCCTGTGTACATGTTGTTTATAAAAAGTAACGAAAAATACTATTAAACCCCATTTTTTTCGAGCAACACCTGCACTTTAGTTTTCGCACAGTTAAGTTAATAATATAAAAAAATAAAAGTGAAAAGGAATGTTGAAGGGTTCTGTACAGAATATTTTAATTTTTATGTTTAACATTGAGCCATTGAGTATTTATTATGACATGCGAACATTTTGTTCTATAGAAGAGATTTAACAAAATCGGAAATTTAAAAAATTATTGATTTACAGCCCGTTCGCCGATGTCGAAAGTATGATTTCATTCGCACTCTAGGTGAAAAAAAAATTGATTTGGGTTTTTTCTAACTTTATTCTATGCGAACGATGTGTCAAAATTCAATTAAAATACATAAGTTCAGGCGAACTAACAATAGTGACATAGACAACCCCAAATTGATTCGAATGTGAGTGACTAGCTTTCTTTCGCATACATTTTCATTCGATATCGTCGAACAGGCTGTTAGAGTGTAAGGCTTGTGCTCATGCATTTGCTGAAGATGATATAGAAAATTTGGATAATAGGTAACTTCTTTTAAAATTTTGTAACATTCATTTTGTTTCAACCACGTTTCTCCATCTTTCACGGTCCTCATTTATTTTTTTCTATGACTTTGTGAGGCATGAGTTTTCCTTAGTGGTAGTGAAACAGAAGCAGGTGCATGACAAATACCACCCCAAGACGGCGAACCCTAGCCGGGAATATACGCTAGCATGCCAGCGACGCCACGCATCTGGCAACACACTGCACAACAAGATTGTGATAATGTTTAGACCTATTTGGTGCTATCCATTATAGAAATGGAAAAATCTAGAACACTAAGAGCAGGGTTTGTTACTGATTGATATCAGCACCTGCCTTGACGGCCTTGTCTGATGACAGACCAACTCCACTGTGTGAAGTATTCACGCTTCACCAGCGCCCCTGTCTGGTTTGGTCGCAGGAAACAGATCGCAGATATTGTCATATGTTTGTAGCTATATGAACAAACCCCATCTTGAAAGCTTAGGCCTTCTAATCCCTCTCGTATGCAATTTCCCAGGCAGCCAATGGAAGGCAAAGCTCAACGAGTTGGTAGGTCAAAGCCCATTGAGAGCATCAGCCAGTAACCAACTCACCCGTCTAACCGTCAATACTGGTTCCTTATATTATAGATATCTGCTGCAACACAACTGCACTTCGGGGGGTTATTATTTTTATTCAAAATTGTTAAGGAAATATTTTTTATCAATTGAAAATTCTTCATTGTTGTTAATAACATTTACGTTTTCGAAACTCATTTTCTTAAGCTGACACAAATTGTTCTGAAGACTTTAAAAATTTTGTTATTAGACATTAATATATAAAGGGTGTTTTTTTAAGCTAGATAGAACTTTAAATTGTAAAAAGTAACACAAAAAATTAAATTTTGATGAAACATTTTTTTTATTTGTTTCAGTATACTCTGACAAATCATCATGAATAGACTCACGCTTGAACAACGCTACGAAATTATCCAAATTTACTTTTACTAGAGCAGTTGGCAACTGACCCGTTGTTTTATCGCAAAATTGTGTTCAGCGATGAGGCGCATTTTTGGCTTAACGGGTTTGTTAATAAGCAAAATTGCCGCATATGGAGTGAGACCAATCCACAAGAGACCCTACAGACTCCATTACATCCAGAAAAATGCACTGTTTGGTGCGGTTTTCATGCTGGTGGCATCATCGGACCTTATTTCTTCAAAAATGAGGCCGGAGCTCGCGTTACGGTCAATGGAGATCGTTACCGCACCATGATCAATGATTTTTTGTTTGAAAATATGGATGACATTGATCCGGAGGAGATGTGGTTTCAACAGGATGGCGCTACGTGCCATACGGCGAACGCAACCATCGACTTACTGAAATCAAAATTTGGCGATAAGTTGATTTCGAGAAATGGACCTGTCAATTGGCCTCCAAGGTCGTGCGATTTGACACCTCTCGATTATTTCCTGTGGGGCTACGTGAAGTCACTGGTTTATGCTGATAAACCAGCAACAATTGACGCCTTGGAGGCCAGCATTGTTCGTGTTGTTCGTGACATACGGCCAGCAGTGCTCGAAAAAGTGGCCCAAAATTGGACGTCCAGAATGCGCTTCGTCAAGAACAGCCGCGGTGCCCATATGCCCGAAATCATTTTCAAATGTTAATGTCACGTATTGATCTTTCGAATAAAAAAAAATTTTGATTACAATTTAATTTTTTGTGTTATTTTTTACAATTTCAAGTTCTATCGGGCTTAAAAAAACACCCTATATTTGCACATTTAAATTTAAAATTTATTATAGTGAAAACATGTATATGATTCAGTTTTATTCAATTAAAACAAAACTGCATTTCTTTGCAAAAAATCTAACAAAAAAATAATTTTCCACACGTACAGCACATCCAAAATGTATTTATACTTTACATTAAAAATAAAATTAATTGTTAGTCTTACTCTCGTTGATTTACAAAACGTTTAATAAGTTCCCAATTTCAATATTTTGTTTAATTGTTTCCTTGATTGATCCAAATCATCAGCGACAATTTCTAATACTTTCTCTAGCAAAAACAATGAAAAAATCGTACAAGAGACTTATAATATATTTCTAATTTAAAACTTTTATTATTTTAAGTTTGCTAAAAAAATTGTCCACTTAATATATTCAAAAGTGGAAAAATTAAAAGGCAATTGATTATTATTGCAATTTAAAAATTTTTTCTTCCTTAATTTTTATATTCTCAAAAAAACGAAAAGAATTTTAATTTTTCAATATTTGTGTAATATCGAATTCTTGACTGTGGAAAATTAATTTCCGTTCCCGGCAATACTGATTTCTTCAATAGAGCTTAAGACGAATTCAGTATGTTTTTGATAGATTGGTAATTTTATATAGGGCAAACACCATGTTGTTTTTTGCGTTGTTGTATTGTTGTACTAAGAAGGTTCAGACTGTCAGATTCGCCTTGATGTACATTAAACAAAGTACATGTTTCCGCTCCCTTTTCCTGTAACATCCCCAAACTCGAAAGTCGTTTTAAGTTTTTTATAACTCAAACAGATAAAAGTGCCTGCAATTCGTGTTCCCTGCTTCTTTTGTTAATTATAACTTGTTTTTTAATTTTGAGAATTTTTGAACATTTTATAAGCTAAAGACATCAGTACCAATATTTCCTAAAAACATAACTTTATGGGCTCAAGCAATGAAATTCGAAATGTGGCAAGATTGTATTGTATAAAGCAGCTTATGAACTCTTAACACAATAAGACATATCGCTCGTTTGTTGCAACATAATCATATCTCAAAAAAAGCAGAATTGTTAACAGTTACACCTTTTATATTATGCCAAAAACTTATTCAAATTACTTTTAAACCGTTTACTTTAAATCGTTTTCTATATATACAAAATATAGGAGATATTTTCTAGAAAAAATTTTCTAAGACTTGTATGGAAACTAAAAATTTTAAATGCGTTTTTCTCGAAACGAGCTTTTTTTAGTTATTACTATGTTGCAACAAAGGAGCGATATGTATGTATATAAACTCTTAGCTATGTACATATCTATGTGCTTATTAAATTTTTATAATATGATAAATTGGTTTACCTAAACTCCTTTCAACTTTTAACATTCTTAAAAATAATTTGGTTCGTAGAATGAATATAACTGCTCTTAACTTCCTTTGTCTCCTGCAGCTAAATTTAATCAATTGTGTGACAAAATTGCTGATAAACAGTATTTTTGTTTGGTTAGTATATATTTTTTGGGCTTAAAAGGCCTTTTGTATTCGAAACCTTTTTTGTTTGTTTATAAATGACTTCAATTGAAGAACAAAAGTTGGGGTTTTGTGTTATCGCTAACGTCAATGTCATATGTAGACGTGTGTGATGCATAAAAAATTCTTATTGATTTTTTTTCATACTATTACTTATTGTATTTATTTTATTTTTATTCTTTTGTGCTTTATGTATGTACAAAAAAAGCCATGCACGTGTAAACATTAAGAATAAGAATATAAACAGCTATATTTTTTTGAAAAAGGCCCGTTTGCAAAGTCTGAAAAATTACTCCTCACGATAAAAAAATGTATGTTAAAATATTCCGTGTCGTATTCAGTACAAACGTTTTTGTAACTACCGATACGAAAAAAAAGTATTTTCTGCTACGTCGCAGAACAAAAAACTTAACTAAACTACGTTTTTGTATTTTAACCAGTGGCTGTGTTCTGTAACTTTGGCGAGAAGTTCTCGCCTCGAAAACTTGTCAAAGAAATTATTCCATCGTTTCTCGAAAAGTGAGAAAAAACTGCGTCTGTAACTCATGTCGAAAACAATTTAAAGCGATTACGTCGTTACATTAGAAATGTCTGAAAACATAAAACGATGCTGACATGCAATTTTAAAAATGAAAGCGCCAGCCAAAATTAGTACCGCCGCCGACCAAAAGTAACTAAAGTTAAGAAATTTTGCTCGACGGCGTCATATTATAACCGCCGGCTATTCTAGAAAATGTATGGTATGGCTCTAACGTTTACATTTTATTTACAAATACATACATACTTATGTAAAAAATTTTGTAAAATTAAAAAGCAATTGCAATTTGTGAACTCTGAACAAAAAACACAAAATACTTCGTTGGGTCGGAAATTAAAATTGCAGAAATCACAAACTTATATAAGTATTCCCTTAAAACTTGTTGTGTAAATGGTATAAAAAATAATTAAAAAGTTAAAATAAAAAAATCATTCTAAACTGTGTAAATAAATATAATAATCAGTATTATTATTCATTTAATGATGATTATTGCTATTTGAAATACTATCTCACAGCCTTTTGATTCGCGAGAAATAATGACAGTTGAAAGCGGGAAATTTTTTCGCAAAAGTTTTACAGACGCAGTTTTTGTGTAAAATGGCGAGTAATTTCCTTACGTGACAGCTATTACTCACCAATAAAAGTTATAGCTACAGTTTAGTGAGAAAAGCAGGTGTTTGTTTCAACTTTGTTTCATTTCACACGTTTCAGTCGAAAAGTTTCTCGTGGCGAGAGTTACAGAACACAGCCACAGGTTGTTAGATGTGTAAACTGTAAGCATCATCATCTTTCTTTCATACATATTATGACTATATGAGGCACGGGACTTCAAACTTTTATAAATATTTTAAACTTCCATTTCTTACAGAAAAATTTTATTTAGGAAAATCTTCAAGAACTAATGTTATACTTTGGTCTAGACACACCACATTGCTTATGACTAAGTCTTTTGTAGAGATAGAAGCGCGTACTTGGATCCAATTCATTACAGATAAATTTAAAAATTTTTATAAATCAAATTTTGAGTATGTAATTTTTTGTTAGTTTAGTTTGATATAATAAATACACATTGCCTCATAATCTTTCCTTCATGCTGTGATTATATTATGCACGAGTTTCTAAACTTTTTTATATACGTAAATTTCCATATCTAGCAGGAAAATTAGATTTTGGAAAATCCTCAAGAGCTAATACTATTGTTTGTCCTAGACACGCCACATTGATTAAGACGAGGTCTCTTGTAGCAATAGAAGCGCGTACTTGGAGCCAATTCATTCCATAGAAGTTTCAACATTTTTATAAATCGAACTCTGAGTTTAAAAATATATCATATACGAGTATATAGTTTTTTATTTATTTAGTGATAAAAATACACATTCGTGCACAGAAAATAAAATTCAATCCACGCTTACTTAAATCACTCCTAAGCCGTCTCAAAAGTACCGTAAGTACGGATTTTCTCAAATCAAGTACGGTGAGCTTGAATCAAATACTTATTATTCAAGATTTGAATAACTTATTTTACACGTAGACATACTTAATCTCGAGTCCGTATAAAATATTTTGGCTTATTTGAAGTAAAATTTAAAATATTATATCAAATAAGTCGAAAATGAGATGACGTTGAACCAATTTTAAAATGCGATTAATGCAAAAATTTTAAAGTTGATTTAATCCTGGATTACTATTTACTCTATTGTATAATAATTATAAAAACCAAAACTTATATAGAGCTTATTTCTTGTGTTTCCTATCTGCCTCTATGTCGACATTTCATAGGAGCTATCTTAATCATCAGTCAGTCGGCTTGCAAAACTTCGAAAAATATTATTAAACGTTTAACTATATATTTCATTATTTTAAATAAATTAATGAGAATAAAAAAGAAAAATGTTCTAATAATATTTCTCAACCACAAAAAACCGCATTCTTTCTAAGAGAATCGTTTATTCATATCTCTCAGTAATTAATTTACACATATGTATATTAGAGCAGCTCACCAAAAAAAGTGCTCAATTTACCCTCTTTTTTAACCTCGGATTTTTTTAAGATGACATCTAAAATATTTCGGTTCCAGCTTTGAGCTTTCGTGAGCTGGACCACTTTGAACAAGGGTATGTTTTTGCATGTTTTGTCAATTTGATTATTTGTTTCCTTACCAACATATAAAATATGGGTATCATATTTTATATGTAGTGTAAAATTCATCTAATTTGCAAAAATCTAAATTATTTACATACAAAGATACAAACAAAGATATACATACAAATTTGATGTACTTTTCAAAAGAAAAAATTTACTACCCATATTGCCCTATTTAAAAAATATTGCATTTTTGTCGAAACGCGAACTAACACGAATTTCAAAAAAAAAGCTGACTCCCGTATTTAGTTAAATGGACTAAAGATTAAAATATGTTAATTTGGAATTTTTATTACAAACAACACCGAACAAAAAATTCAAAAACCGTTAGTTTTACAGAATATCCTTAAAAAAATAGCATGGATAATCGTCCTCAGACAAATTGTATATACAGTTAGACGCGAATTAAAAACCCCTTCTTATGATATCCATATCGTATATGTTGGTAAGAAAACAGAGTCTCAAATTAACAAAACATGCAAAAATATACCCTTTTTCAAAATGGTCCAACTCACGAAAGGTCAAAGCTAGAGCCGAAATATTTTAGATGTCATCATAAAAAATACCAATGTTAATTTTGAGGGGCGTACACCTTGCACGAATTTCGCTTCCATACAACTTGAGTCGCTCTAATGTACATGTGTCTTTGCTTTGGCTTCTTACTCCGTTTAAGAATTCTGCACACATATAGTTGTACATACATACCTACATATTTACGCTTTTACGCAACAAAACCGAATGATAAAATTTCTTAATTTTAAAAATATATATTTGACTACAACATTTGTGCAGAAGAGGAGTGGGTGGTTGCGGTATTAAAAATTAATTTTGTACATATCCATATGAATTCCTAATTGTTTAATTTTAAGAATTTTTATAATATCTTATTTTTTTATTCAATCTTAGAACTCCCTTTCTTATCATATAATTTCTAGATTAAATAGACATCACGGCTTGGAATCTTTCTGAAATAAATATTATTTATTGTTGTTCATTCTAGCCTAACGAAGACCTTCCACAGAAAATAATCATAAGTCAGTCGAAAATTGCTTGAACTCTTTCCCCAAAGCCGTAGAAAGCGAATTTTAAATTCTTTATATTATAAAGCTGAAAAATTTATACTTTGCTTAAAAGATTGTTAGTTGACAAACGAAACCCCATTGTAGGCCAATATTGTTTGATTTTTTGTCAAACATGTGGATTTCGCAAAAGTCTTTAACTTTCTGATAAGACAGTTCCGGAGTATCCCTACGATGGGTTTCCAAATAGAGTGAAATGAATTGAAATTCTATTAGAAGGATTCAATCCTTACCAATGACAATGTTTCAAATTAATCGCCAGTTTTTAGGCTAAATAATGGGCAATATTTTTATCGTATAAACACTTTGGTTACGACTGCCTTTCAAATAACCGTTCTGCTGTCTGCTTAAATATTTTTTTTGCTATAACATATGAAACACCCTAGTCTCATATTCAATACAAAACGTGCTTTTGAAGACATTTTATTTAAATTTCAGTATACAATTTAAATCAGTATGTTGTACGTTATGTTTTATCATATACACAAATATTAAGGCCTTTTCGCTTGAAGCCTTTTAAACATTTATGTATTGAACTGATAATCTCCTGTTTTCACTCGACTGATTTGTATGTATGTTTGCATATATTAACTTTTATTTAAGTATTGTACCATAAAAAGTTCGTAAATTCTTATATTAAACCGACGTATTGGTTTTTGTTTCCATTAACTGAATAAAAGCTATAAAACACAAAAATTTATTACATTTTTCTCTCTAAATACTCATTATAATATTTGCATAAATTTTTCTTAAAAAAATGTATAGAACAATTTTTTTCCAGTCCCAGTTTATATTGTGCAACTTTGTTGGTGAGCAGAGTGAGTGAGAGAGGAATTGAAAGGGGTAGAAATAAGAATGTACTACTGCAGTTTATTTGTTACATGCGAAGTTAGCTGAATTTATTTTTTACATTTTGTTTATACCATACTTACACAGCTTTCACACAGGGTAACTTTACTTTGCAAAGTCTTGAGTTATCATCAAGACAAGGGATATTAAGGAGTGAAAGAGAGACACTTTTGTTTCCTTTGTCACCGCACACACTTAAGATTTAGCAAAGTAAACTTTCCCTGTGTGAAAGCGGTGTTACTTTTGTTTATGCGCTTGTGGTTACATATTCAATCGCACAATGTCAACGCAAATACTGTTTTAAAAACGAAGCCACAAATATTGCGATGACCAAAGTTATACATTGTAAACTGAGGCTCCTTTTCAAACTGTTTGAACACATACAAATGAACTTACAGTTTCGACATGACACGACGAAATTGACATTAATATTTGCTTGATCTATGAAGAGATATGTACATACTTATATAAATTCCTCACCACTTTTTTTTATAAATAATATTAAATTATTCTACTTAATAAATTCAAAAACAGATTAGCACCAGGCAGATAGCAAGTGAATCATAAAATTGAAATATCAACTCGTATGTACATATATGTATATAGGCATAAATCAGAATATGATTAGTTAATAAAATAAAAAATGTTTAAAATCAGTAAATAAAATCCATCATCAATCATGTAATTGATAGAAAATTTAACAAAATTTTTGTCTAAAAAAATAATTTGTATGCACATATGTACATAAATATTAAAAAAATAACCTTGGATGTCGTATTTTGTTGTTGTTTAAGAAAATTGTCGTTTTCGATCAATAATTATTTTTACTAAACTTTTGTTTGGTTCCACGAATTGGTTTATAGGTCCCCATTCAAACATTATATTAATTGATTCAACGAATTCCGTTATTGAACATGAAAAAAAAGTTTTTTCTGTGTAACGTAGCAGCCATGCGAAATAAAAAATGAAATAAAATGTTCTATATCAGAAATACTTTATTTCGTTGGTCTCCTGTAGAAAGGCAGTAACTATTATAACATAATTGCAACTTTAATGGAAAAACAAAATTATAAAAATATAACTTTTTTATACATAGTTGTACAACTTGGCTTCCGCCGTTTTTTTTTCCAAAATTCAAGGCACGTCAGTGGCCACTGCTTTCTTTCCTCTTCCGGGCAGTGTACAAATCCCGTCTTATAAAAACTGATAATATGTTGAAGCGATCCACGAATCGTGATCATTCCAGCGAACATCACACTGTATTTTCATTCCCAGAGCATCAAGAGCACCCCATTCCTCAATATTTATACCATCCTTGAGAACAGATGAAACAACACTAGTGGTCGTTTGCTTGTGTGTTAATAAACAACATTGCATCTGACGAGCGTTAAAGGCGACCCTGTTTTACGACCTCAGTCGGAGATTAATAGAAGATCACTGTTCAGTGAATCATTCATATTTAGCCTCTTGGGCTTGGTAGGGTAGGAGAAAGAATGGAGCCTTGCGGTAACCCTGAATTAATCTTGAACTCGTTTCAAATGAAAATATGTCCTAATATATAATGTATAAAGACATTGTTTCGGCACGAGTCCTTCTATGATGAAATGCCAAATCTCTTAATAAAAACAAAATGACAGAGAACGAAAAACAAAGAAAGGAAAATCAATTCTTCTTGTATTATTATCCCTAAGAAATATCCTTATTGGATTTATTTTGAATTTGTTGGTAACGAAAATGTGTGAATAACTTAAGTCTATGTCTCCTGCAAATCCTCGCACGTGCACGGAAACATTAACTTCTAAAGGTTATTAAATATTTTACTAAGTTTCATATAAATGATATGTACGTACATATAAATGATATGTAAGTATATATCATATATGTTCATATAAATGATATGTACGTACATACATATATTTTTTTATTGTTTTACTTTATCTTTTGCTTAGCGAGAGATATCAGTATTTAGTCTTTGTACGTCGCAAAGGAAGAATTGACTGTTTTCTGGGGTGTGTGTATTTGTATGTGTGTGTGTGTGTGTGTATGATTGTTGCTATTTATTAGGATATGTAAAGAGATTTTTTATTTTTTGGCTTCATTATCTTTTCATACATTTTCAGTGTTAATATATGCACGTATGTATTATATGTGCATGTATGTAGTATATATATGTATTGTATATGTAAGCATACTTACATAAATAATTTACTTCCCTTTGATATGAGCAGTGACCACCTAGTTGACAAAATCGTACTAGATTGTCATTGACATTGTCTTCGAAGATGATTTGTCCTCTTTTGTTTAGATTTTGTAATGAAAAAAGGATAATATGGTATCCAATCTGACCGTTCATCTGTAAGGGACACATGAGTACAAATTTTTCATGTAGGCATTTCAAAAAAGCAACAGTACTCTAAAAACAAGTTGAACAAGAATTTACATTTGTGTTTAAATTGGCGACACGCTGAACGATAAAGTCTTCAATCTAGTCTTCAAACAGTCCAAGTAAAATATTCTCCAAAAAAATTAACGAGAATCTAAAAAACAACAAAAATGTATAAAATTTTAGTATACATTTTTATTTAGTCGAATATTAACAGCAGTACAAAACATATCTTCTGTACATTTTTTGTGTGAAATAAAAATATGTATTATAATATATTACATATTGGAACATAAATGAGTTTCTCAATAAATCTAACATAAATATTTTTCAATTAATTATGCATGTATACAAATTAAGTTTAAAACCTAGTCGATATCAAAAATATTGTTTGTTCTTTTCTAATTAATTTTTTCACTTTTTTATAATATTCAAAAAATGTAAAAGATTTTTGTTATTTTTAATATTTTGCCGACAATTTGTTAGCATTTTTTACAACTTTTATTATAACACTGTTAATAATTTATAAAAATTTTCTGATGATTTAAAATAAAGAAATTTTTTTAAAAGACATCGGAAGCTAAAAAAAAATTAATTATGTAATAATTTTCATTATATCACTTACTTGACGACAGTTTAGTGAAGATATCGTCGGAAGAATCTTCAAAGACTATAACAACTGGGTAATCGTCGGCAATACTGTGCTGGAAATCGTTGCCTACACAATCGCTGACAAGGTAGTGTGGATATTGTCACTTAGATATTCGCCGACGACAAGGTAGAGGAAAATGTAGTGTATTTAATCGTCAACGACGACGTAAGGGAAACTGTCGCTTGTGTGGTCTTGCGTGAATTCGTGCCCATTTGTTCGAAAATTTCGTCAACGATTTGTATGAAGCGTCGTCAACATGTCTTCCACAATTTTCAATTGTGTTGCACCCATCGTTTAAGATGCCTTTCAAGCATGGCCAACTGGACTGCTTCCAGTTTCTAAGTGTATATGTATTTGTAATGGCTTCTGGAATTATCCGCGTAAATATAACGATATATTTCAACGTTAAATGATTAGAGTTTTTTCCTTTTGAGTTCAATTTCAATTTTGTTCAATTGAACATTTTTTTCTTTGTGACAAATGAAATCGAATTAAAGAAATTTGTGTATTATGATGATACATATATCATACATTCATACCCACCTAAATATTGTTTCTTTTAAATAATTTTTTTTTATTTTTCTTAAAAATATTACTGCAATTTGTTCTTAGAGTTGTAAAAAAATATATAAAGCCTACCAGCTAATTGCTCTGAAAACACAACATGTTGCCTACAAATCGGCTTTAATATTTCATATTTTAGCTGTTCCCATATGGCAGCATATTTTGCCATATTTTTGATTTTTAAAACGACTAAATCGGATTAATTTACATTAAGCGTGAAATTAGGGAAACTTAGTTGGAATTTCACTCAACATTTTGTAAATGTTTATGTCACAGGAATGGTTAGTGGAGCCTGTTTGGCTTGATTGTGTGCATGTAATTAAGCGAGTGGCGAAGCACACACTTTCAATATGAGCAACGATATATTTGTACAGAAAATATTTTTGCTTTTGCAACTGATACATTTTTATGTGCAGCTGATACATTTATTATTAATCTAATGGGAAATGTGTTGTAAATTTCATTATGAGCTATTTGTTTGTCGAAATTTAAGGCTCACTGAAGTTTAATTTTTGAATATCAAAAAGTATAAAACCAACTGAACTGAAAGTGTTTTTCTACACATGCATAATTTTGCACCCAGAAAGCCGGATCGCAGTACATATTTTAATTTTAATTATATTACTCACAATTTTTTTTTTAAATTTCCACCAAAAATTTATAGTAAATTTACCTCAGAAAACATGAAAATGACTTGTTACCAGGATTACATCAGAAAAGAATTAATAAATTTGTATTTATTATATATTATTCAATTGTTTATGTTAAGCGCTTTTAATTTTAAACTCAGAAAAAACAAACACTTCTTCCACTTGAAAATAAATATAGGAATAGAAGGTTCTCTAAGAAAAAATTCTGTTTTCGCTTGACTTGTGAAATATTAGTTGAGCATTTCTCTTTTTGAATTCTCATTAACTTATTTTAAATAATGAAATATATACAAACAATTAAGTTTTTTATTCGCTATTTAAGCTTCTAACATTTATACCAGTAAAAAATTATAAATAGCTATTTATAATTTTTTACTGGTATTAATGAAATATATAGTTAAATGTTCAAAACATTTTTTGAAGCTTTCCAATTCTACCTTTGATTAGGACAACTTTTATAAAATGTCGACATAAATGATCTAATAAAAAATTACCGTTATTTTAAAATTTCGCGGGCTTAGCATAGGTAGCCCTTCGCATTTTTTTCTGTCCACATGTCTGTTGTATATGTTGGCAATATCAGCCACTTTGGATTGTCAGTTTGTTTTTGGCAGATAAAAAGGTTAGTCTCGTTTTGGTGTGCTCTTCGATTTTTTACTAAATTTACAAAATTTTGAGCAAAAACAACATCGCATCGACATCGCTCAGGAGATGTTTGAACATCGTCAACGACGATCCAGATTTCCTCAAAAAGATTATAACTGGTGACGAATGATGGGTGTATGGCTATGACATTGAAACCAAAGCCCAATCATTCCACTGTAAGCGTCCAGAAGAGTCAAGACCGAAAAAAGTACGCCAAATTCGGTAAAATGTGAAGGTTTTGCTCACAGTTTTCTTCGACTGCAATGGTGTGGTACATCATGAATTCTTGAACAAGGAATACTACCTTGAAGTTAAGCGCTGATTGCGCGAAGCAGTTCGTTAGAAAAGCACAGAATTGTGGAAAAAACAATCTTTGATTATGCACCATAATAATGCACCAACGCACACATCGATGCTTGTGCATGAGTTTTTGGCCAAAAACAAAACCGTTATCAAGGCCGCCGCCGATTTTTTCCTCTTCCCAAAACTGAAGACACCGCTGAAAGCAAAGTATTTTGCTACAATTGAGGAGATAAAAGGAACATCGAAACAGGAGCTGTTAGCGATGCCAAAAAGCGCGTTTCAGAAGTGTTTCGAGGATTGGAAAAAACGCTGGCTTAAGTGTATTATATCTGAGGGGGATTACTTTAAAGGGGACGAGACAAGTTATTGATGGATAAAGAAATACTTTTTGAAAAAAATTTAAAATAACGTTTACTTTTTGATACAGTATATACAGCTGGAAAACACAAAAAACAAGCTATATCTATTTTTGGATTGATATAAATATTAGTAGCTAATAGATTAAATTAATAACAGACTGCATTGGTCTTATTTTGAGTACGGTTTCGGGATTGACTCAACTGTAAAATTCTTGAATCAACCGCATTTTAAGATTGATTCGATCTGAGTCTTTCCCAAATCAATCTAATTTTCGGCTTATTATAAGCACTTATCCGGAAGTAAAAATGTCTAAAAGTAAGAATTTAGTACTTGTATAGTCCGTACTTGGATCAAGTAATCCGTACGTAATTTAAGAAAATCCGTACTGGCCGTACTTTTGACACCGCTTGGGGTTGATTTAAGTACGGATAGATTGAATTATGTTTTCAGTGTACTGTTTATATCACACGAATGAGTGACACGTCTAGGAATTTTCTATGAAAAGCTTTAAATTTTTTTTTTTTTTGTGAATTTCAGTCGAATTTTCTAGACGTACGTCACACGTGACTGCACATAATAAAGAATTTGTATATTAACTGCCTTATTTATATAAAATTTTTCATGTTTATTAAGCTGTTATTGCACCGATTTCTATACAAAATTTGTGTAATAAGAGTTTAATAAACATAAAAAAATTTTTATAAATGAGGCCGTTAGACTTTAGAATGTATTTAATCAGTGCAATGAATTTATGACGTTAATAGTATTTTTCTCTAATCTGGTTGGCAGTATAAATTTTACAATTTGCTTGATGTTTTACTTACAAGTATACTTTTCTATACCCATTTCGAACAAAGAGTGTAAGGTTCTCCCTTAAACTAGGTCAGATTTATAATTTCGAAGCATTTGTCTTAATTTGATTTTTTTAAATACACACAAATTTTCTAGACGTATCACTCATTCGTTTTCCATAAGGTTAGGTAGGTTAGGTATGCAGGCCGCTGCATTCTCCAGCAAGTACCCAGAAACTCCAGCTTACTTGGGTCCTGTAGGTAGTTCCCTTTGTGATTGCCTGAAAAAGTTGATAAAGGAAAAAGAAAATAAAAGGTTATAGGGATGTAGAAGGAGTAAGGAAGAGGGAAAGGAGGTGCAAAACTATTAGTGTGGCATTACTTGCTGATTTACTTTCCATAAACACCATACGTTTTCCATAAACACCATATAATTCTTATATTCATCTCTAAATATTTGTATGCTCTTATATGGTGAATCCGGCTGTTGCATTTGTGAGTGATAAGCTGATGTAACCTCAAACGACATATGTCGTACTATTGATCTCCTATTATATCATCATCGCTGTATCATTCAGACCAGTGATTTAAAAAAAACACTGTGAAAGTAGCAGGCATTTAACCCAATTTCCAACCAATCTTTCAAATGTACCATTTACGAACACCATCCATTTCCTGCAACAATAACATCTCTTAAACAAATACACAGAATTTAAACAACTAAGAAAATTGATATGAAGAATGAAGAAGGAAACAGGAGGAAGAAAAAAGTAGAGCAAGTTACAAATAAACGTAGACTTGTGACCGTTGTGTTAGTAAAAAAAAAATCAAATTCACTGAAATATGTAGAGATGTTTGAACGATTTCAGCTGTGTTTGTATGTAGAAGGGAACAGCAACAAACTGTGTGCAATTTGCTGCTTTAGTAAAAATTTATTGTCGTTGTGGCACATAAAAACAAGAACCATTTGTGTGTGTATCAGTGTTGCCAAGTAGGAATTTGTAAACTGCGCACAAGCGTTTCAAAATTACGCAAATACTCGTACAGATGATTACAAATACATTTCTGTTTTTTATACATGAATATTAATTATAGTAGGTAGTCAGATGAGACCTATTGTAATCAAAAAATTTAAATCACAGAGTCCATCACTTCGTAGTTCAGTGGACGTGTTCTATAAAAAAGTTCTCGTGTTGAAAAGTCGTAAACAAATTATTCCATTCCATCGGTTCACAAAAATTGAGAAAAAATATATGTCTGCAACTCATGTCGAAAATAAGCAGAGAATATTACGTTGTTGCGTTATAAATGTCAGAAAGTATAATCCGATGCCGATATGTATCAAGTATCATCGACGGCTATTAAAATTCGCTAAAACTAAATTTTTTTGCGACGGTTCCAACCGTCGGCCATATCAAATAATATAAACAACAACATTAATGTTTATTATAACAAATTACAAAAAAAAATTTTTTTTTATTATAAAAATTCATAAAATCAAGTTTGAGCATTTCCTACTTACATTGGAATTGATTCCATCCAATTGGTTTCTTGCAAGTTTTAAAGTGTTAGCCACATAATCAACTAATTTTTTTATTTCTTTTGCTCAAAATTTCGTAGACTTGTCCAAAATCATAAAAATAAATAATAACTTAACAATTAAAAGTGCAGTATTATTACAAATTTTATTTTAAAAATTGTTTTTAAAAAATACCGTCTCGCCGAAATCATATTTATGTATCTATTTTACAGCTCAAAGCGAGGAGTTTTTCCGCATACGTTTTATAGAAGTTGCGGGGATGAGGACGAGGAGGAGAGTATTGAGCACTTCCTCTGTCGGTGTCCGATTCTCTGTTTTATGAGAGCGCTGTATCTAGGTGAACCGATGCTGCACGGGCTGGCAGATATATTGGAATGCCGAGTGAACGAACTGGATTCCTTTATCCGGCTTTCGGGTTGGTTTGGATCTGAACCGTCGAGGAGAGTGTAAGTCTCATAGGCTACACTTCTCCCTCAGGCAACACAACGGGACCAAAAGGACCCAAGTGGGCTGGTTTCATGAAACAGGCGGCCTGTTCTACCTTACCAAACCTTTATAGACAACATTTTTCTGAAAATTCTTAGGTTATATCTGTAACTCACAACAAAAGTTGCAGCTACAGTTTGGTAAAAGAGAGCTGTTTACTATAATTTATGATAGTTTTGTTTATTTTTACACGTTTCAATCGAAAAGTCGCAGAGGGAGAACACTGGCACAGGTATATCAACCACAACTTAAGTTTAGCATCCCTGGGTATACACACAGAAAATGTATAACTGCCTCCACTTTTATTTTAGTAGCTTTTGAAGTATTTATGTCAATGATATTTTTGTTTATTTTTACACGTTTCAACCGAAAAGTTTCTCGCAGAGGGAAAACACTACCACAGGTATGTTACCACAACTTAAGTTTAGCATCCCTGGGTATTCACACAGAAAATGTATAACTGCCTCCATTTCTATTTTAGTAGCTATTACAGTATTTATGTCAACGAAATGGTGCTCAGACACTTGTTTGATCGCGCAATATCTCATAATATCAATGTTTGGCATCGTTCTCTTTCAAAATGAGAATGCATCATGGGATGAAGCTTCGACTAAAACATGATCTCAGTCATGGAAAATGACAAGGAAATGTTTCATTTGAAAAAATGCTGATCCAAGGTTTTTGTTAACTAGCAAAAATATGGTTCAGGAAACCATATTTTTGTCATTAATGTGTAGACGAAATAAATTTGCAAACAATCAAATCAAAAATTTATTGTTAATATGGTAACAGCCGCGTATATGTATGTTAATTTATTTATTTTTATCACACTGAATATGCCGTACTTATACAATACGTAGAGTCATTATTACAACTCATAAAAAGTTAAAATTAGGATTGTATATTACAGATATATTTTTTTATTAGAAGTTACTGATAACTTAACAGCAGTTGTTTTCTCACTGTAAACTTCAAAGTGAACTTTAATCATTTGACGCTGCCCTATTTTCTGCTAAAAATCTGGTAACTATAACTGTAATAATGGGAAAAATTTATTACTTTGTCGCCACATTAATTAATGTCCAGTTTAACTATCAGTAATAATGCATTAGTGGAATAAAAACATAAGTTGTAACGTGACAATTAGATGTAATATTTTTTATGTGACAGAAAATTAAAAACGAAAAGAGTGTTGTTTGAGTTGAAATTACACACAAATCGGCAACACTGTTATATACTTATATAATATATATGTCCGTGCATACTGCGAGTTCAATGGTTTGTGCTGTAACAAAAGAGGGAAGGAAAATAAGTAGTGTACGAGTATCTTTTTGTGAGCGTTGGTACTGATGTTTGCTGTCTCTATAAAATTTTTTGTCCAACCATTTTTCGTTGCATTATTCTTGATGTTTTCCAGTTCCGCCTTTTTATCTATAAATATCGTTTTGCTCTAGATGCTATATAAATATGTTTAAGTGTATATGTATATGTGTTTCTATGTGCGTGTTCTTTTTTGACTTGTTATTGCATTGTAATGCAATTGTGCATTGTCAGTGAATTTAATTATATTGGACCACAGAGACTATTTCACCACTAGCGGTTGAAGTAGATGGCTTTCAAAAGTAATTTTAATTTTTATCACCGTTTTTTTCTTTCTTTCTTCCTCTTCTCTATTTAAGTTGAGTGTTCTCGTAGCTGATTGTTTCTTTCTGGGGTTTCTTTTGTCAGTTAATGGACTTTTTTCATTTTTAAATTGATTTGTTTTGCTTTTATTAAATTTCAAGTTTTAATATTTTATATACGAATACATATTCTTTTAGTACAGCTTAATTTAAACATATTCCACTAACTATAATGTTAACACAGATTTATCGAAATGTATGGTGAATATTATTTGTGATGATTTCAATAAGTATACGTCACGTAACATAATACTCATTTCTCATAGATGTTCAGGAATAAGAAGTGTATGTATCTCAATGCGTGAAATGCAATAATCTAATATGAACACTCTAATCGCTAATATTTTGCTCCATTGAAGAAATTATGTTTGAAATTTTGCAAAACAGAAGCCCCACTGCAATTGATGAGTTCTCCTTCCCGTGTTTTTTTTCTAAATAATAATTTTTAAGCAAGTATTCCAATTGGCATAGGCCTTGAAACTTTTATATAAAAAAAGAGAGTTTATAAAAAAAAAACATGCTAATATGAGTAACTGACTCATAAAAACTTCTAGGTGAGATTAAAGTTAAATAAAAATTGTTTTAAACAATTGAGTTTTATTCACTATATTAGCTTCTAATAAAAAAAATTATAAACAGCTTGTTTTCATCAGTAGACTTTAGAAATTTTTGAAAGATATTCTCAAACATTCAACTTTACATCCCAACAATCTAAATAAATTATTGAGAACATCTACTCCCCCAGGGGAGCAGGGTTTGCCTTGGCGTACACCGTGGCACTCTGCTTTATGGTTTGCAAATAAAACTCTATGAAGCCGCATGATTAATACTGGGTCGGGTTAACGAAACCCTTACCAAGGGTTGGCAAAACGGAGATTAGCAAAGCCCCCATTAATCTGTCTGGCAGACCATCTCGGTGCTGATCATAATTGAGGTGCATTCCTTGGCTGAAACATTCTGGTTGTGGCTTAAACCTAAAATCGCAGAAAGGGGAATTAGTTTCGCTGATAACTTTTGTACATGCCGTCTTTCAAGGGTCAATAACCCCCGAGGTACTCAGGTGATGGTTAGATGGTTGAGTTGGTTTAAGGCTGATGTTCTTAATAGAGTTCGGGCTACCAACTCAATAAGCCTTGTTTTCCATTAAGTGCTAGGAAATTGAATACAGGAGAGATTATAAGGAACAAACTCTTTGTTTATATTGTTACAAACTTATGGCAAAAAGTTGCGACCTGTGTCAGTCCTGCAAGCCGCCCGAGGGCGCTGAGAATCGTGAATAGTTCACCCCGTTTGCATCATCAGCTAGGGCCGTCAACGCGATTGCTGATGTAAATCAATTCAATATTCTTTGAAAAATCTAGTTTAGCTTATGTGAAATTTAATAATGTGAAATTATTATTATATGTGAAATTATTATAATCACTTGACTGATTATAATTTTTAAGGCACGTAGGAAAACTAAGAGATAGAAATGACTAATTTCTTTAGGTTTGAGTGAGGTTGGATATGCTTACGTTTTGTGGGGGTTCTTTTTAACGAAAACCATGCAAATCTAAAAAAGTAGGTTTTTTATTTAAAAAATTAAAAATATCGTTTTATGTTATATACAAAATTTAACAGTATTTATTTTCAATATTTCGATAACAATTTGTTATCATCGTCAGGAAAATTAATATGTTATTAAAAAAAATTTTAATAACATATTGAAAATAAATACTGTTAAATTTTGTATATAACATAAAACGATCTTTTGCTGCAAAAATAAGAAATATTTACCAAAACAAGATCAAATAATTAAATATTAAATAAAAATTAAAAATGTATAAAGTCCAAAAAAACTACAATATTTTCCAGTTATAGCGCAAGCGCTTAACTTATGTTTGCATTATAAAAAGTAAATTTTAAGGCTTTGTATCCATATTCACAAAAAATATTTTATATTTATTAGAGATTTATTTGAAATTTTTTTGTACAGAAATATTGTTAATGAATACGGCCGTCAAGATATAGAAATGTATATGTATTCACATTACCTTAATATCACCCTTATTCTAAGAGGCGTCATCGTAGCCACGTGAAAGCGTTGTAAGAAAAACCTGGTGATTTATTTACTAGTTGCCAAGAACGATTGAATGTTGTTGACAGTCTTTATCTATAGCATAGGCTTATGAAATACCGAAAGCCTATCGCGAGTTTTTTAATGTGGTCTTAATGTGACGACAATAATACCTCTCGTATATTTTATTAATGCCCATTTCAATAGTGACCATATGTTGTTTCAAGTGCCGGCAAAGTTTTTCTTGGTACGATGCTATAAACCTATAAACAAATGTATTAAAACCTCCTTGATATATTATCCACTATATATCGTATAACCTCTTTCCAAAAATACTCTGGAAAACTCTCTCTCTCTCTCTCTCTCTCTCTCTCTACAATAAAACATTTATTGAAATTATTCTTTTTCATAATTATGCCAAAACATACTTCACATATATTTTGTCATGAAACGTCTGTAAGCAAATGCTTAATTTTATATTCAACAGCTTTTGCAAGAGTGACTGTAAATTTCGCTCTTTTAAGTACAATAATTTAAGAAACTTACTTAAGTAAAAAGATTCTTCGAAAATGTTAATCTTATCTAAGCATAGTAAACGTCATTCTTAGCTTCAATGAAATGCTGCAATTTATATATGTAGCTTTTATACATTTTAGAGTAGCCTGCAAAATGAAAATTTCAAACAGAGTTAATAAATAAAAATTTATTACAATGTAAGTAAAGCAGATTATATTGCGTTAATGAGAACCAGTAAACACAGCCTGGCAGAACTAATAAAGCTTTTTACATAAAATTGTTACTGCTGGTAACGATATTGTTGGTATGTTGTTCAACAGCTATTTTAAAGTTAATGAAAGAAAACAACAAAAGCAAATGAATTATGAATGACTACATCCTGCTGGGAGTTGTTTCTGATTTCACAAGTATTTCAATGAAAGCGTATGGCTCCGAAGGCCCTTTTCGCACTCTAATGTGTCAGATATTTTAGTAATTTATTGTTGCACTTAAATATTACTTAGAAAAGAAATATATATATGTGCATACATACACAATTTTTTTTTATATTAATTAAGGGAAGAAAACGTGCTAAACAGATAAAAGAAAGAAATAAGTAAAGTTAAGTTGAGAAAAATATTTCTTAATATCGACCCTCTTTTTCTTTTTAATATTATATAATTTTTGAGCTTGGTTTTTTTAAATTTCTTTTATGTGGCTCTCCTTCGGATAGCTTCTTCAGACCAAAATATCTTAATTAACATAAAAGATCTATGTTAGAAATCTCTAACCATTCAGGTTTTTAGAAATAAATGTAAGGAATTCTTCATTCTAATTTTTTTACCTTCTTCTTAAATTCAGCTATAATGATTTTCAAGCTTGGTCTTTTTTATAAAAATTGTCAGAAAAAAAAAACCAAAAACATTTTCCTAAGAAAGTCTCCTGAATGAAGACGAAATATTGAAATTAATAAACAATTTAAGAAATTTAAAAAAAAAAGGACCTCAAGCTTGAAGATCATTACATCTGAATAAAAGTAAGGAAATAAACTGATGGAAGAACTAAAAGTGTTATGCAATATCTTTGAGGTATGATAAGTACTTGTATTTTGAATGTTTAATAATAGAGAATGTTGGTTGAACAATAACCGTAGTAAACTGATAGGTTCTTAATAATAACGGCTGTCCGCCGGGAAGATTTACTACTCGCAGTAATTCCATTGTAATCCTGACTGTATGCAATCTGGCACCGTCTTTTTGTTACCACATAGCATGCATTTGCGGCGTTAAAAAGTACTCAGTCATATCACGATACCGCTTCACGGTTACCG
The DNA here is from genome assembly GCA_914767995.1 of Thecocarcelia acutangulata. NCBI lineage: Eukaryota > Metazoa > Arthropoda > Insecta > Diptera > Tachinidae > Thecocarcelia > Thecocarcelia acutangulata. Next base: position 26,557,768 of record OU612094.1, on the reverse strand, counting down.
TTACGTCATTATCATTTTCAAAGAAGTAACGTCTAATGGTTCCTCTTGTGCAAACTGCAGACAAGATTCTCACTTTTAATAGATGCATAGGTAACTGATGAAAATAATTTCTATTCTTATTTATGCACATATCCTTTCAAATGAAAATAGGCCTCGTCAATCATTATGATTTTTGCATGAAAATGTATGACTGATTTTGATAAAATGCTTTAACGATGGTTTATCGAATGTTTTTCACAATAAATTTGCCACGTGTCTACTTCACGACTGTCGAATATGAGCTGTAAAGACTGATGTTTACCAAAATGGCGACAAAACAAAGTAGTATACCTTCGTTGTGGACACCCATTATAAGTAAATATTTTTTTGGAAAACAAATGTAATATACGTATAAATTTAAGAATTCTAATTTCTTTATGGATGGATCATAAGTGAAGTTATGATTCCGCGTAGTAAAGCCTTAGATGAATTATGCCTCCACCATAAATGTGGATTGTTCTCTGCCTCTGGCCTGCAGAAAATTTCATTCATTGTCCGGTAGTAAATGTCATTTACCGCAGCTTATTCGCTGACTTCAATAAATATAATATAATCTAATCTTCTTTTTTGGAGTTATTCATCTTTATACTGTGCATTTAAGTACACATTTAATGTCCAACAATTCTTGAATTTTTGCAGCGATATATTTTGCAATTTTGTTTTTTGATGTGACCATTGACTTTAAATTTGCTTTTCCGATCATTTATAAGCTTGTGAATAATCTTCAAAATAAAATTGAACAGAACGTTTCCTTGATTTACATGAGTACCTGCCTTGACTAGCTTATACAGGATAGCACAAAACTAGCTTTATGATCGGAATAAAATAGCATAATGCCGTTCTTAGTCTATCTGCTTCAATTCTTGAACAAACTGAACCTTATACGGGAACATATTGCAATGTGACTAAAATCCTGTGAACGGACCTCCGCCCCAGCAGTGCTGAACATCTTTTTGTTTCTGAACTATCCCGTACACTATACGCAACACGTTGGATATTTTCTACCATATGGACTGTACGTGATCTTCCGGTACATGGAAGGTGTCTAACTGTACTGTGTTTGTAACCAGACGGTTTACTGTAGATGTGACGACGATTGACTTCAAACGATTGTTTTCAAAATAAAATTCAACAATTTTTGATCGCTCTTCTGTTGTATTGCGTTCCATGTTAAATTCTTTAAGCTTTCTTTAAACAAAGTTCTGAAATAAAATTAAAAATATAAATAAACTAAAAATGTTATTGAATATTCAAATCAGAAAGGTAGTTCTGCGCCACCCTGGATTAATGATGAGCTAACACCACGGCGTGAATTAATTATTCATGATTCACCAGCGCCCTTGTAGGGCTTATAAGTCTCATAAAGTTCGCAACTTTTGCCATAAGTTTGTAGACAAACTCCTTGCTAAAGAGCTCGGGACTTCTAATCCTTTCTGTAAGCCGTTTCTTAGACAGTCAATGGAAAACAAGGTTTATGAGCTGGTAGGCCGAAGTCCATTCAGAGCATCAGCTTTTAGCTAACTCAGCCGTCAAACTATTACTATTGGTTCTTTATGTTACAGGTATTGGTTGCAAGATAACAGTACCTCGGGGAGTAGTAGCCCCCGAAAAACGGCATGCACCATAGTTATCAAGAAAACTAATTCCCCTTTCTGCGATAGGTTTAAACCACAGCCAGAACATTTCAACCAAGATCAACGCCAGGATGGTCGGCGAGCATAACATCCCGGAGGCTTTGTCAATTAACCCTTAGTTAGAGTTTCGGAAGTCCAATACAACCTACTTCATGCAGCTTTCTAGAGTTTTATTTGCTACTACAAAGGAAGAACTTTTAACCCTCCGTGCACCAGAAAACAGAGTGGTTGCCTGGTTAGCTGTACACCAAGGCAACACCTAATTCCCCTTCCTGCGATTTTAGGTTTAAACCCCAGCCAGAATGTTTCACGCAAGGTAGGCACCACAACCATGATCAGCACCAAGAGATCTGCAAACCAGAATCTCCCGTGAGCCTTGATGATCCCCGTTCTGCCAATTTTAACCTTTGGTACGGGTTTCGGAAGTCCAACACAACATACTTCTTTCAGCTTTCTAGAGTTGTGTCTGCCACAACAAACAAAGAACTTTTACCTACCTACGTGCCTCAGAGTGCCCTGACTAGGCGTACATTAAGGCAAACCTGCTTCCCGGGGGTGAAAAAATTTAACAACAAGCTATTCAATGTTAATTATAAAAATAAAATAAAAACAAAAGCTATAATCGCTGCGCTAGCCTAAGCCCACAAAACCATAACAAAAATATATTGTTGATAAAATATGTGTCTGCGCAATATTTTTAAGACCTAGGCTATATTTTTCCGAGCTTTAAACAGTTTATCTAAACTAGTTTTAGCCATTTGACTAATTTTTTTTATTAAGACTTTTTGTTAAATACTATTTTTGAACTAACTTGTTAAGTCAAGTAACACAGAAAATTTTTTTTTTCGGTTTCAATAACGAAATTCGTTGAACCAATTAATAAATTGTTGGAATGCGGACCTATAAAGGAATTCGTGGATTCAAACAAAAGTTTAGTAAAAAAAATTATTGACCTAAAACAACAGTTTTTTTAAACAACAACAAAATACGATAAGCAAGGTTACTTTTTTGATACTTTTGTATATGCATACAAATTATTTGTTCAAACAAAATTTTTGTTGATTTTATTTTTACTATAATTTTTTCTGTGAACAGTTGACACAAGTCTACACAATTGTTGTAAAATATGTAAATTTAGAAAAACATTTGTGCTACATATGCCTACATATCTAAGTAGGTATGTATGTAAGTACATACAGAAAAATGTCCTCGTTGGTAAAATGATGAAGTATTTGCAACTTAAAAATACGTATTCCATTTAAATTTAAATCAATCAACAATCATAAAAATCTTTTAAACTTTTCCCTACATACAATTTAACCTACATAATTTAGTGATTGGTATTTGCTCTTCCTACAATATGCTGCTACTCAAAGTTTTGTTGTACTCTTTTGTATGAAAAAAGAAAAAAGTACGATATAAGAACAGATAGAATCTGAAAAGTTAAACGGGCAACACAACATGATGACAGCACATGACATTCGTATGCTCTACAATGTCAATAATGCCATCAAATATATTTACAATACAAAACAAAGCAGAAAAAAGAAGACACAAATGCACAAAATCCTTATAAATGGATTTTTAGATTTGATCTTCTTCTCATTTTTTCTTTTTCAATTTAGATTAAATTGAAGAATGCAATTTTATTCCACAAAATATGAACGATTTTTATAATAATGGAAATTTTGAGATTTCTTCACTTAGAATTTATTTAAAATGGAAAAATTAAAGATTTACGTCTTGTTCTTTCTATTTACAGTGGTTGGTTAGGCAGTGCCAAAGGTTGGCTGGGTAGTGCTTCAATACCTTCAATGCCGGCAATGCCTTCAATGCCCTCGATGCCATCGATGCCAGCTATGCCTTCAATGCCCAACATTCCAGGATTACGTAAAGGCGCAGAAGGTGAACCAGGAGCTGAAGGTGAAGTTGCTGCCGCCGGTACAGCAAATGCAGCTAATGTTGGTGAAGAAGATGACAAATCGAGGTACCTTAGGTATGGGCCCCACAACTTGGTTAATGAGGAAATTTTGGTATTTTTCTAATGTTTTAAAGCAAAGTTATTTAATGAAATGAAAAAAGAAACAATTTAACATAGTTTGAATATGATTAATTACTCAAAACAGGTTAATTTGTTAATTAACAAATCGATTATATTATTTTTTGATTTCAGTTGAAATTGTTTTTATAAAAGTACTATGTTGGCAAAAAAATATATATACTAAATATATACTAGTATATACATATACATATACTAAAAGGAGATAAAAAATGGCTCAAATGGCTCACGTCGCCTGCATGTCCAGGCATTAAAAATAAATTTACCTTTTTTTTAATTATTGGCTTTATTTTTAGTTACTTTACTTTGTATCAATAAAAAATATATATAATACATAGGTTAAAAAGTCCCGAGCCTAAAAAAGAAAGGACAGTTTTTTTGGTTCAATAATAGCTTTATTCATCAACATAATCTCCATCAAGAGCAACGCAATCAACAGGTTATGGCGCTCTAACATTTCAATACCACTTTTGTAGAACAATTTATCTTTTGCCTCAAAATAGGCCTCAGCTTCAGCCATAACCTCTTCATTCGTGCGAAATTTCATACCGGCGAGCATTTTTTTCAGGTCTGTGAACAGCTAGTAGCCGCTGGGAGCCAAAGCTGGCGAATACAATGGATGGGGAGCAATTCGAAGTTTGATTCATTTAGGTTTGACATTGTGTTGTGACACGGTGTGTTGTCTTGATGAAACTAATCTTTTTTTTTGCCATATTCGGTCGCTTCCTTGCAATTTCGGCCTTTAAACGCTCCAACAACGCTATATAATATTCACTGTTAATGGTATTTCCTTTCTCAAGATAGTCGATGAATATTACACCACTCATATCCAAAAATATCGAGGCCATAACCTTTCCAGCCGATTGTTATGTTTTCGTGCGCTTTGGACGAGGTTCACCAGTTGCTGTCCACTCAGCTGACGATCGTTTTGATTCCGAAGTGAAGTGATGGATCCACGTTTCATCCATTGTCACGTATTGATGCAAAAATTCCGGTATGTTATGTTTAAACATACCCAAACAGTGTCTAGAATCATCAACGCGTTCTCGTTTTTAGTCAACAGTGAGCAAACGCGGCATCCACTTTGAATAGAGCTTTCTCATAGTAAAATGCTCATGCAATATAACGCCTGCACGTTCTTTTGATATCTTTACGATGTCAACTAACTCACGCAATTTCACTTTTCGATCATTCAAAACGATTTTGTGGGTTTTTTATGGTTTCTGCTGTTACCGCCTCATTTGGACGTCCACTGCGTTCTGCCTTATCGGTGTCTCTACGACCACGTTCGAAGTCAGCAAACCAACGTTTTATTATTGTTTTTGATGGAGCTCAGTCCCCATAACACTTTTCAAGCCATTCGCCTTCGCTTGAACTGTATTTTTTCTCATCAAGAAGCAGTGTAAAATTAAATCACGAAATAGTTCTTGTTCCATTGTTTTGAAAATAACAAAAGTAGCGCCACTCTTAGCACAATAACTTACAAACTAATGAATAGAATACCATAAAATTTTAACAGCTGTCTTTTGAAGGTTAGGTAAGCACGCCGCTGGATACCCCGTAATAGTCCAGGTTATCCAGCTCCCTTGGGTCCTGTAAGTCCCGATACTTATCGGCCCATGTAGTACAGCTTGTTTTTTATGTTTCCTAGCTGTCTGTGTCGACAGTTCATAGAGGTTACTCTAAACATCAGTATTTTGAAAAATATATGTTCGAAAAAAAGAAAAGTAAAAACTTTTTTTGTAGTTGAACATTTTGTTTTTTAATTTATTTTATTAAAAAATTTCCAAGTCTATTGATGACTAGGGTAAAGCTATGTACACACGGTTGTCAGATGTTACAATATTGGCAATGTAGTGACATTGAAAAATTGTCCCGCAGAAGTAAATTGTGTGTTCAGACGATCATAAGAAAATCTTACAATTTCATTGTCAGACTATGGTGTGACAAATAATTCATCTGACAACAAAACTTGTCAGTACACACGGTTGTCAGATTGTTAGATGAAAAAAATTGCCAGACATGTTATAAGGCGTTGCCACTTATGTACAACAACCATCTGTTTGGAAGTGTTGCCCATCAATTGATTGACAATGATTTTTCTGACAACGTTGTAAGTCAAAAATTGGCAGTTCACACGATTGTAATACATTTTCAGACAATTTTACTGGCAATATTGCAAGATCTGACAACCGTGTGTACGTAGCGTAACTCCTATGAAATGTCAACATATAGACAGCTAGGAAACAAAAAACAAACTGTACATATTTTTTTATTGGTATAAATATCAGAAGTTAATGAAGTAAATAAGAATAAATTCAATTGTTTGAGTGTTTAGTTTTTGGTACTTTTAAATACACAAGTACGAGTTTTAGTAACCAAAGTTTGTGCATTTGCATTTGTGCAAATTGTTAAGAAAAGTAAAAACGTATGATAAGGAAAATGCTTGTTCTTTAGTGTTTGAAGAGTATTATTAAAACATCTAGCTCTCTAAATTCTAATTGCTTTGTTTAAAATAATGGGATATATAGTTAAATGTTTGAAAATGTTTTTCAAAGGTTTCCAAGTCTATTGATGATTAGGGTAGTTCCTATGAAATGCCAAGATATAGACAGCTAAGAAACACAAGAAACAAGATGTATATATTTTTAATTGGTTTAATTTTTTTTTTTTATTAATTTAAATGAACATAGTTCTATAGGAGCATTTCTGTTAGGAGCAATCAATATAAGGCATTTGAGTCATTTTCTCCTTCAAGCGCGGCCAATTCATTTTTCAATCTATGAAAATATTTATTTTATTTTTATTTAAAGTTCTGAGTTAATCGTTGACGTTTTTTAATATTGTTTTGAACGTTTGTTTAAAGTATTACTACTAAAAACGCAGATAAGAAGTAATTTAAAAATGTGTCATTATGAAGCTTTCCGTAAAACAGCTTGTTTTGTTTTATTTCCTAATTCGAATCAGACACAAGAGAAATTTCAATCGCATGATGATAGTCAGCACAAAAGACCGAATGAAAAAGTTTAGTGCAAGCACTACCATTTCCTAAAACATTAAAATAGTATCAAATCAGATATATACATACTTTTTAAGTTTTAAAATAAAAGTATATAACTTATCTAGTGTGCTGGTTTATGCACGTTCCCAACAAACACTAAGCTTTGATTTCAAATTCAGAACGATTTGAAATCAAACGTGTTTTCAAACGACAAAACTTTGCTACTGAGCTGAAATCAAATTGAAAAACATAATATTCTCAATAATTTTCAAATTGAGAAATTCTTTTATTCTCCACTTGTTCTCAAATGTTATGCTCAAATGTATCTCAAATGCAAATTTTGTTTTTATAAATTTATAATAGTTTTGTTTTATTTTTCAATTTGAAACTCCTATTAGCTAAAATAAATATCTTATAATCAATAACTAATGATAAATAGTTGAACTTTGTTTTTGATTTTAACTGGGACTATAAGAAATTGCATATGTGATCAGCGTGATTCAAATATAAACGAAAAAAACAAATTAAAGATCTCGTCTGAGTTTATTGAGCGACCGTGTTAAAAACACATAATGTTTACATTATACCAAGTTTGAATCCTAGTGGTTGCTGATGAGTAGTGTAGCGACTACGAAACAGCTATTTGTACTTAATTACTTTAATGTATTTAATTACTCTTGCCTGTCTTCTTTGATCACGGGTTATTGATCGTGGCAGTTATTGTTATAACACAAATAAAAAACATTGTTGGCAAAAAGTGGATTTGAACTTACTATTGTAGTTACTAAAATACATTTATTTACTAATAAATATTTGATTATACGAGATCTGATAAAAATGAGCATTATTTTAAAATTACGTGAGTTACGTAGGTATGATTTTCAGTAGAAGAGAAATCCAAATACAAAATTTAACAAGCGGTCGAAAAATTTTCATTTTTTAAAGTTATATAAAGTCCAATATGAATAAAAAATGTTTAATTTTAAAGCTTGAAGATTGAATCAACATAAAACTAGAGCCTGGCCCACTATATCGAACGCTATAGTTCGCTACTATTCATGGCAACTAATCTCTTTGAATTTTTTCTATATAAATTTGAAAACTAAATTTAGGATTTTATATAACAGATGAATTTTTATTTCTGTTATTACAAGTTAACATTAACCTGAAAAGTTACTGATAACTTAATAGCAGGTTTATCCTCATATTAAATTTCGGAGTGAACTTTAACAATTTGAAGCTGTTATACTTTCTACTGAAAATATGGTAACTTGAGCTGTAAAAAAATGGAAGTACTTTAATGGTGACTCTATTCACGTGAACTAATGTTTAGTTTGACTTACAGCAACTTTATCATTAGGTTGTATAATAAACAGGGATTAAACAAAACAAGCTCTTTTTTTTTAATAAAAAATATATATACTCATATTTGTTTGCTATATGAGCAGTGTTAATTCAATAGTTCTTAAAAATTTATTAAAAATTGCAACTCTAGATGTTTTGAAATCTCAAGTTCTTAAATACGAAAGCTTAATGCTAGGAATGCTAACGCGACGAATTCGCCGGCAAATATTCGTTGTATAAATTTGTCGTGTTAAGCACAATACCAGCGAACTTTTGTGTAGGTAACATTATTTGCTTATAAGTAATTAAGGGGGCCATATTGAGTCAGCCTATATACATATGTATAGGGTGTTTTTTTAAGCCCGATAGAACATGAAATTGTAAAAAATAACACAAAAAATGAAATTGTAATCAAAATTTTTTTTTATTCGAAAGATCAATACGTGACATTAACATTTGAAAATGATTTCGGGCATATGGGCACCGCGGCTGTTCTTGACGAAGCGCATTCTGGACGTCCAATTTTGGGCCACTTTTTCGAGCACTGCTGGCCGTATGTCACGAACAACACGAACAATGCTGGCCTCCAAGGCGTCAATTGTTGCTGGTTTATCAGCATAAACCAGTGACTTCACGTAGCCCCACAGGAAATAATCGAGAGGTGTCAAATCGCACGACCTTGGAGGCCAATTGACAGGTCCATTTCTCGAAATCAACTTATCGTCAAATTTTGATTTCAGTAAGTCGATGGTTGCGTTCGCCGTATGGCACGTAGCGCCATCCTGTTGAAACCACATCTCCTTCGGATCAATGTCATCTATATTTTCAAACAAAAAATCATTGATCATGGTGCGGTAACGATCTCCATTGACCGTAACGCGAGCTCCGGCCTCATTTTTGAAGAAATAAGGTCCGATGATGCCACCAGCATGAAAACCGCACCAAACAGTGCATTTTTCTGGATGTAATGGAGTCTGTAGGGTCTCTTGTGGATTGGTCTCACTCCATATGCGGCAATTTTGCTTATTAACAAACCCGTTAAGCCAAAAATGCGCCTCATCGCTGAACACAATTTTGCGATAAAACAACGGGACTGATTTTCAAAGTAAATTTGGATAATTTCGTAGCGTTGTTCAAGCGTGAGTCTATTCATGATGATTTGTCAGAGTATACTGAAACAAATAAAAAAAATGTTTCATCAAAATTTAATTTTTTGTGTTACTTTTAACAATTTAAAGTTCTATCTAGCTTAAAAAAACACCCTTTAGAAACACAACTGCAACGAACAACGAACTTCGCCCATCGCGACGAATTCGCCGGGAAATATTCGTTGTATAAATTCGTCGAGTTAAGCACAATACCAACGAACTTTTGTGTAGATAACATTGTTTACATATATGTACTTAAGGGGGCCATATTGTGTCAGCCTATATACATCCATATGTAAATCCCATCCGAAAGAGAGATTTTTGAACAAATTATGTGGGGTAATTTATATTTCGAGAACATCTTCATAAATTTTTTACTACTTGGATTAATATAAATATAAAAAGTATGATTTCATGAAAAATATTTTTTTTTATATAAGAAACCTGGCCACCTGATACTGTTTTGTTCATCGTTCGCTGACGAAACAATTAGAAATAAATCTAATTCAATTTTCGCTGAGTATGAGGAATTTCGACCAACACCAATGTGTTTTATTTTTGGCGTCAAATATTCGCGACCAAAAATTCGTCATTCGTCGCAGTTGTGTTCCTAGCATAAGTCTCAAATACGAAAGCTTATACAACGACTTCTATCTGCCATATTGCGTTTCTTTTAATACTATGGTTTTTTAAACACTTTTCTTTAAAGTTTAATGCTTTAAAGCTTTTGTAAAAGTTAACTTTTTGTGCAAATTTAAAATTTTATTGCCAAACACTTGTTACATAATTTTAAATATATTAAATTGATTTAGTTTTAGCTGAGTTTTTTCTTTTTTTTTTAATTTTTTGCTCTTCTTATGTGTTGTTTTTAAACAAAAGAATAATGTTTTTTATGTTCAACGCTTTATTGAAATACTTGAATATATTACGTTTTTTCTCTTTATATTTTTTTTTTACCAAATACTTAAACCATTCTTAACAATACTTAACATGTTAAACTTTATTAAAATTATAATGCCTTTAAAAATACTCACCTACAAGCATACCGTTTACTTAAATCTCTTGTGTTTTTCACTTTTTCTATTTAATGAAAATATAACAAGCAAAAGTATTTAAAAAGTTTTGTTATGGTTTCAACTTTCTTATAATTTTGTATATACTAACAAGTTTTTAAGGGTTTTATTAAAAGTCTTTCTTTTTTTTGTGTTTTTGTAAGAGGTAAGTTTATTCTTTTTTTTTTTGTTAAAAAGAAAAAAAATATATAAAACCCTTAAAATGCATTTAAAGTTTCATCACATTTAAACCATTTCATAATTATTTGCTTTACGCTTCACTTCACAGATTTTGTCCTTTTCAAGTTTTTATATTTTTTATTTTTAGTTTATTTATTATTCTAACCTTTCTGTCATTTACAATCAACTCATTATTGTTTTTAAATTGTAAAAGAAAAAATTCTTAAATAGCAAAAGATATCGGTTTCCATCATTCAATAGTTGCGGCCCATCAACACCACCACGTTTGGATTAAATAGAAACAAAATAGCCAAAGTCGTAATTTCATTTGAAATTAAAATTTTTTGTGAACTAAAATTTAATTCGAACAAATTTTTTCAGCCATAAATTTTTGTCGTATTAGTAGATTTGTAGCTGTTTTTATTTTGTTTCAAATTTAGTTTATGTGTTTTCCATTATTTTCGAGTTGTAGTTTAAAGTTATTTATTTTGCCCCATTTAGAAAGCCATAAATAAAATATTTTGTTCTCTTTTTTCCAACTCATTATTCGGTGTCTTTTGGTTTGTCGTATTTCTGACATGCATCTTTTACATGTTACTTTCAACAAGCAAATACAAACTAATGCTGTCGCTAACTAAAAAACAAATTGCAGATAAAACGTCTTACTTCTCTCTTTCTCTCTCTCTCTCTCTAACACTTGATTTGAGTCTTTCCACTCATGCAACTGGCATGCAGTGTCCAAACACAATTGTTTCCAATTTGAATAAAACTTTAAAGGAAACACTTTCCTTAGTCTATTAGAACATGATATGGATAAAGTATACATCTAGATTATGTTTTCTTGGTTAAATTCATCAGAAATAGCAAATCATTTAGTGTGCTTTTTTTATCATTTCTTATTTTTATTATCCTTTGAAACGCTTTGTTTTTAAGTACTCTTTTATTTTTTACCTTTACTTCAAACTCATTGAGTTTTCATTGTACATATTCACACATTTTATACCTGCATATGTTTGCATAATTATATAATTGTATATATTTGTATATAAAATGTGCCGATTATGGTTGACATTCCAATTTCATCAGCTTTCTGGTAAAAGTTATTGTTATACCAAATCGCCACCGCCGTTTTTTTTCCGTTAGTAGTGCAGGTGCAAAGTAAACAGAGTTCATCTCTGCAAAACAAAATAAAGAGTAAAATTATATTTATCTCTTACGAGTATATTTTTTCTCTCTGCACTTTCTGCACAGCAGTCCACAAGTTATTACAATTTGCAAAGCATCCGATTGTAAGCGATTGTGTCAACAGAAAAAATCAAAATAAACACATCCAACACAACAAACAACTAGCATCCGATTCAGATTAGTATTTTTCTACTCATTTTGTTAAATTAACTGTACATAAGACGCAAAGAAGAAAACAAATGCTAATAATATAGTTTTGAACTCATCCAATCTTCGCTTACAATGTATACAGTGTTGGATGCATCTTACGGCCTAGGCCATCGCTATGTAAATCTAAGTAGGAATTGTATACAGACTTCGGATGGGTCGCGCTTACATTGTCAATGGTCTTAGATCGAAGATGTATGTGACAAAAATTTCACTGGGTGCTTTTATTCATAAAGTGCAGTCTCCACCTGACATGAAAACATTAACTTTAACGCTAACTTCAAGTTAAATTTAAATGTGGACCGCTCATGTTGAAGTTTGGTTAAAGTTATAACTTGGTTGTTAAAACATTTCATTTGGAAACTCTGTTATAACTTAAATTGACAACAGCGTGCTATTTGTAGTTTTTTTTCACCATTTTTATTTTTTTACTATGAGAAGTTATAACTCTAACATCACATATTTAAACAGCAAGTTTTAACTTCATGTTTAAACTGCGTTTGAAGTTAGGTGTAGACTGCATGTAAACAAAGAACCTCAGAGGCATATGCAAGTGGAAAAAAGCAATAACTCACTTTTGCCGTCTCTGTTTTGACCACAAGCTATACAGAGATGAATCACGGCGGAAAGGAAATAGCTATTAGCCCTAAAAACTCTGTTGTCTCACCCTATTGTACTGTCCGCGCTTTGTAGTTCTCTTCGTAAACAACTCATAAAATTTTTTTTGCCGTACAAAACTTCCGTTGTATATAAGTAAAAACAAATATACTACTCGCATTTCGCTTGGCAATAAAGACAATAAATTTTGATTTATCAGCAGGTAAAATGTTAAGGGCCGATGTTGCATGTGAACCACACCTAAACGTGAAGTTTTTTCTTGCATTTCTTTTGACATATCTCAATTTCAATTTGAACAGATACACAATCAAGCAACGCGTTAAAGTTATTATTAGGAAAATAAGCGTTCAACTCAAAACGCCTATCGTGATTTTTTCGATCATTTTAATCGTCAAAATGTGCGTACAATCGAAAAAATCGTGCGAAAATTTGAGCCAATCGGGCCTGTAGGAGATGTGAAAACACCAGTTTTCGCACTGTTTTAGTAATAGGCCCAGCTTATGCGTGATCGTTGCCAAAAGGCAAAGTATGAATGACTCACTGAATAGTGATCTTCTATTAACCTTCGAATGGGGTCGTAAAAACAGAGTCGCTTTTAACGCTCGTAAGACCCAATGTTGTTTATAAACACACAAACATACAACTGCAGGTGCTGTTTCATCTGTACTCATGTCATGAATGGTATAAATATTGAGGAATCGGATGCTCTTGATGTTCTTGGAATAAAAATACAGTGTGATGTTCGTTGGAATGATCACATATTTCATGTCTCTAAAGAAGCATTCAAGTGTCTCAGGTTTTTAAAACGCTGTAAGTCGTACTTCACTCCATCCGACCTCCTTATCGGTGACAGTAAGGTATCCAATTCTATTGACTCACTAGAACATCGACGCAGTGTAGGGTGCGTTACTCTGTTCTGTCGTTAATACAATGGAAGGCTGCTCTGATGAGATTAGGGCCTTGTTTCTGAAACTCGTACATATCTACGTAACACGCATTCATCGCCCAGAGCTCATCCGTTTGTGGTCGATTGCCCGTGGAATCGTACAACGCATTACAGAGAGTGTTCGTTTTTCAGCCGTACACTTTGCCTGTGGAATAATTTGCCTGCAAACGTGTTTCCCGTCTGTTATGACGGCGGAAAGTTTAAGTCAAATGTTCACAAATACTACTCCCTATATTCCTAGTTATGGTACAATGCTCTGCATATGTAGCAGCCATCCCCTGAGTCCTGGTCCAAGATAAAAAAAGCAATATTTAGTAGCTTTAAATGAAAAACACCAACTAAATCTTAAGCGTTTACACTCCCGTTTCTTTTTTTAAACATCTTGCAAGATTTCATTTTGACAAACTTTATTTCTGCAAAACGTTTGATAGCAGAAAATACATCTGTTCATCTTGAAACATTATAGTTTTTTTTAGTGCAGTGAAGTATTTTCAAGTACTGTTGTGAACAAAGTCACAGTTGTGTAATAGAGTGCTTACAAAAAAGTGTTACATGTCGTCAAAATCTAAACGGAAAATAGATTTCATTTTGTACGGGAAATTTGCTAATATCTATAAATTTTCGTAAAAATAACACTCATTTATGCAATTTCAACATTTAGACAACAGAAAAACTCTGAAACGCATTTCAGTTTTATATTATTGAAACGTTTTTACCTTTGAAAGCGCTTTTGCAGTTTTTTCCATTGCATACGAAACAATTGTGCGTTACGGAGTACTATAATACTTCACAACTTTATTTACACTTAATACTATTGTGTATTAATACACTAAACTTGCTTACTTTTCTGACTTTGACTGTCTTGCACATCATTTAAAATTAAACTCTGCCTCTGCCGAACATCAGCCTGCCCATTATACTTCTTTCTCACCTTCTACATTGCTCGAGAGAATTTTAGTTAGTTATAATTCTTGATTCAAGTGAACTAATGTAATTGCTACGCACATACGCACACACACATACTAACGAAACAATAAGAACGCAACAACAATAATAAAATTGTTGGCGGTTGATTTACTTGACATTTTACGTTCTTTACATACATGATGTTTGTTTGTGTATTATGTGTTTAGCTTTATGTTGTTTGTGTGGATGTGCGTCTATTTTTATAGCTAGCAGATCAACGGCTGCACAATAGGTTAGAAGTAATGCAAATTTATGACAATATGAATGAGTGACACGTGTCTGGGAAATTGGTATAAACATCTCTCAGACGCCTCGCTTTTGTATTCTGTAAACTGCATAGTAGTATAAATTTTATAGCTTAAAAGGGAAACTAAACTCAATTGCTTTAACATAAGTTAAGTTAGCGATATGCTATAAAAGACGTGGTTTAATATTGTAATACAAACTTGGCCCATCATATACTCGTATCTGTGAATCTGAAAGTCAATACACTTTTAGTGTTCTCAAGAAATTTTTTAATGAAGCTGTTCGCACTTTGAATACAAAAAAAAAAAAAAAACACAAATTTATATAACTAATTCTTGCATGCCTTGTGAATGCAATTATCTTTTGCATGTTAATTTCTTATATTGTAAATTTTTCAATTATGGTGCTTTCCATAAATATTAACCAATCGTTTGAAACAAAAACCAAACTAATTACAAAAATTCTTCTTTTGTTTCATTTCATTAATGTCTAATTTACAGTGCCACAGAAGGAGCCGATTCCCATCCAGCATCGGGTGATGAAGGTCAACTGGGTGAAGAGGGTCAAATTGGACAGGGTAAGGGAGATAATGTAAAAAGTACGTGTCACAATTTCAAAACAATACTTCCTATTGGTAAAAAAAAATAACTCAAAAATAAATACTAATAACAAAACAGGGCATAAAAGCAAAGAAGAAAGTGACAGGTTACTTGACTTTTAATAATTATTAGCACTTTCCCTTCCATTATAAACCTTTAATCAAGTATCACTGCTAAATAATTTTCTTTTGATTTATTTATACAAATATGTATGCTGTAGATAAACTTTTTTAAACTTATTCATAAAAAATATTTTTTGTTTATTAAATGTAAAAATTTTTCGATTTTATACAAAATTTGTGAAATAACACTTTAATAAACAAAAAGGATTTTTTGTGCATAATTCCGTTTCTCTTTAAATTAAAGAAATCTTTTTATCCCTTAATTTTTTATGGTTTTCATGTACAAACTTTTAAACAAGAAATTTAAATTTGATTTCAGTTACCACAAAAGTAACGCAACAAGCTAAGCATTTTGGTTCATTTTTGACATCAGCCTTTAGTGAAGCTGGTTCAAAGATAAAAGAAACTGTAAAGAAAAACGTAAGTATAATAGCCAAACTGGGCCCAACTAAACTAACAAACTAAAACTAATTTCACGAAATGATAACGCACACAAAAACAAAAATTTGTGAAAAAAAAATTAAATTGCATTTGAAAAATTTTACTTCCAACTTAAAGCCCATTTTGGAATCATTTAACAAAGAGCAAGAAGCTTTTATTAAAGGCCAGGCTGGCGGTAATGGTAATGCCGCCGCCCCCTGGTCTGGTTTACCCAATGAAGAGAAAATTAAAGGCGAAATTATGGGTCTCTCACAAGATCGTCGTAACTTTGTTCGAGCTCCACCAGCTGGTGTCGATTTTGAATTCAACTATGAAACTGCTTATCCAACGGCAATCGCCATCATGGCTGAGGATAAAAATTTAGAAACCATGCGTTTTGAATTGGTACCCAAAATGTGAGTAACTATTTAAATATTTTTAATATGTTATGTATATATTTTTAATTTTTTAATATATTGCACCATTATTAGCATTACTGAAGAAAATTTCTGGAGAAATTATTTCTATCGCGTTTCACTCATTATCCAAGCTGCCGAATTAGGTACTCTTGGTGAAGATGGTGTAGCACAAGCCTCAAGTGGTGAAGATGGTGAGTTTAAATAAGCTCTATTTAAATTTCTTTTATCTCTTTCGAACTCTCTATCTTCTATATGTTTTTTTTTTTTATTATTTGTTATAGTTTTTTTTTAAAGAAATAAATAAATCATAGTTAGGTTTTTAATATTTTTTTTTACAACTTCAGTCTCTTTTTTCTATATTTTCTTTTCGTTTCTTTAAATTCAGATTATTTCACCTTCTTAATATTTTCGATAAATTTTGCTTATTTTTATTTTTATGTAAATATAATTTCGTATTTTAAAGTAAAGCGAAAGAAATTTTTTAATGTGGCCATTATTATAACATTTAAACTTAAAGAGTATGCTGGGGTTTTTTTTTCGGCGAGAGGGAAAATACATTACGCACTGAGCAGAGGGTCGGTACCCTCTGCTTTTTTGTCGGACTGATCACCATAGTGAACTTACCGACTAAAAAACCTTTCTTCTCCATGAGATAAAAATTTCCACCCCGGGACCGCCTTAGCATTGCTTCGGGGTGGAAGAGTATGCAGGGTAATAATATGTTTTATTACAGTTATATTGTAGGAACGTTTTGAATCTTAGAGCTTACTCCACTCTTCTCAACATGTAAATGACATTTTTTGTCCATTATTTTATTATAATATAATCTTTAATCAGGATACTAGTTCCTTTGACCTTTAATAATATTTGCAATAAATTCGTTTAGGTTAAAGTCTGTTTTGGTTTTTTTTTTTTAATTTTATTTTTCAATATTTCGTCTTCCTGAAGAAGGCTTCCGAAGAAGTCTTCATCTGTTTATCACATTATAATATTTTATTTATACATATATAGTCACACAGATAGTAGTACATATCCCTTGAAAATTCTTTACAGCCTGTTCGACGACATCGAATGAAAATGTATGCGAAAGAAAGCTAGTCACACACATTCGAATCAATTTGAGTTTGTCTATGTCACTACTGTTCGTTCGCATGAAATTATGTTTTTTAATTGAATTTTGACACATCGTTCGCATAGAATAAAGTTAGAAAAAACCCAAATCAATTTTCTTTCGCCCTGGATGCGAATGAACTTATCCTTTCGACATCAGCGAACTGGCTGTTAGTTTTCAAAGAATTGCTGACATTTTTTGTTTGCAATCACAATCGAATAAATTGTACATGTCCTTCATCACGAAAAAGCACATTCGCCCAAACATCTGTTGATTTGTCCATACACTTATGTGCGAAGCCGAGTCGCCTTTTCTCTTTATTTCGTTTGTCAATGGTTTTTTCTTGGTACGCGGCTGTGTTATTTGCTTTTTCGCTAAAATCTTCGCACTGTTTCTGGATGAATATTAATCTTGTGGTCATTTTCCAACATGTTTCGATTTTTTACGGTTGCTGTTTTAGGATTTCTACTAACAACAGTTTTAATAAATCGCTCAATTCGTGGGGAAACTTTAAGTGGACGTCCAGTTGTTGGCTTAATTATTAGGGATTGAGACTCAGAAAACTGTTTCACTTCAGTTTTTGCTCAAGGAATTCCCATCTTTCCTCAAGTTTAAAATATGTTCTTGCATTGCGATACAAATGTTCCTATGCCTTCGAAATGTAACTTACTTTTATAAAATCATTATTGCCTTCATTGCTTTGGTCGAAATTTTCGTTTACACAATCCATTAGAAGCCCTCAAATTCTTATTCCAAGAATAACTAGTACGATATATGAAAAATCGTTTGTTGTTAGAATAGCTCGAATATGGAACTATTTGCCTCTGGAACTAAAAATTTTCACTCACTCAAATAATGCCTTTCGTTTAAAATTTAAGAAGCATCTTACAAACTAAAATTCATTTATTGCCATTTGGCTTAATTTACTTAACTTTCACTGTTGAGATCTTTCTTTTTCTCTTTTATACATTATTTATAAAAACATTTTATCAGGTTGGGGAACCTATAACCTATAGAACTAAACTTTTATGGCCTTATTAATAAGAAGTATTGAATGATTGTTAAGCTGTTGTTTGACAAATTTCTATAGAAAATTTCTCAAATAAGTGTGTGATGAACATGAACTATTTTTTATGAATTCGGCCGTTAGTTTATTTTATTTATTTTTTCTATATATATTACTGTTGATTTTATTAAATTAATATTCATACAATAATAGAATGTACTATATGTATGTACGCTCAGATCTGCACCTTGTAATATATTTTAAATTGGCCAAAGAGTGGCTTTTATACTACTTTGAATAAATAAATCTAATTCTAAATGTTCTTTGTTGTCTTTCCCATTTTAACAAAACTTTTAACTTAATTTGTCATCCTAAAATTACTGCAGTCTTTAATAATTTGTTTACAAATTACACTTTTAGCACAGACCGTATATTATTTTTTCCCCAAATCTACTGAATTTTAAAACATACCGTTTTCTATTTGACCTCGTACGTACGTACTCGTATAATTATCTGTGCTGCTAAATTAAGTTGTAAGTGTACAATAAGCGTAAAGTTAACCGAACTTTGTAGTTTGTTTTCTGCAGTTTGTCGATGCGTTGCAAATAACGAGTGATTTTCTTGCTGTTATCTTTTTGGCAACACTAGTTTTGACAGCTCACGCACGTTTTGTATCTTGTGTCACTGTCAAACATCTTCAGTTTGGTCTATAATTTAATCATGAATCGTCTTACAAACGAACAACGCTGGCAAATTATTGAATTTTATTACCAAAATGCGTGCTCTGTTAAGAAAGTTCATCGCGTGCTTCTTCCATTTTATGGTCAGTTTAATCGCCCTACTGAAGCTTCTATTCGGGCTATTGTAAAAAAATTTCGCACCAAATTTACATTGTTGGACATTAAACCACCAACACGCTTACGTAGAGTGCGAACTGAAGAAAATATCGCAGCCGTATCGGCCAGTGTTGGTGATGACCGTGAATTATCGATTCGGCGCCGTTCGCAGCAATTGGGCCTCTGTTACTCCACTACGTGGAAAATTTTGCGGAAGGATTTGGGTGTGAAGCCTTATAAGATACAGCTGGTGCAAGAATTGAAGCCAAACGACCTACCACAACGCCAAATTTTTGGTGAATGGGCTCTTGAAAAGTTAGATGAAGATCCACTTTTTTATCGAAGAATTGTGTTCAGCGACGAGGCTCATTTCTGGTTGAATGGATACGTGAACAAGCAAACGTGCCGTATTTGGAGTGAAGAGCAGCCAGAAGCATTGCAAGAGCTACCAATGCATCCACAAAAAACAACCGTTTGGTGCGGATTATGGGCTGGCGGCATCATTGGGCCGTATTTCTTCAAAGATGATGCGAATCACAACGTTACTGTGAATGGTGAGCGCTACCGTGCGATGATAACAAACTTTTTTTTGCCCAAAATGGAAGAGCTTGACTTGCATGACATGTGGTTTCAACAAGACGGTGCCACATGCCACACAGCACGCGAAACAATGGACCAATTGAGAGGCGACTTCGGTGAACAGTTTATTTCACGCTTGGGACCAGTCAATTGGCCTCCCAGATCGTGCGATTTAACGCCTCTAGACTATTTTTTGTGGGGCTATGTTAAGGCTAATGTCTATAGCGACAAGCCCGCTTCGATTGACGCACTGGAAGCCAACATTGCCAACATTATTCGTGAGATACCGGCCGAAATGTTGTAAAGAGTATGCCAAAATTGGACTAAGCGGATGGACCATTTGAGGCGCAGCCGCGGCCAACATTTGCATGAAATAATCTTCAAACATTAAATTATATCGACCCAACTATCGATCCAAATAAATATTTCATGCATTTTTCTGAATTTTATGTGTTTTTTTTTTTTTAATTTCCGATAGTTCTTATAAAATCACCCATTACAAGCAAAAATGTTAATCAGGCATCCAATGTTACTCTTAAACTCCAATTGTAGAGGGAGTACATACTAATTATTATCCGTGTGACTTTATATGTACGATTTTCTTTCTTTGCCTTGTAGTTTCTTTTTCTTTTCATTTTTAGTCATAGCCGCATATAATGACTAAATGTCATCAAAATGATGTCTATGTGTAATATTAGAGTTCATGTATATATTCTCGTTATACTTGGCTCTGCGTGAAGAATACTGGCTATGATTAAAAATTTACATCTCAAACTTTTTAAAAACTAATTCATAAATAACAAATTTAAAAACGAAATTCCTCTTTTACTATAAATAGTAGACATACGCCCATATTCTGCTTGTCGGCGGCAATACCGCAACATCATTATGGCAACACTAATTTAAGACGATATCAATATTAATCTGGCATTCCCTAACAGTTTTGTATTGATGTTGCCGGTTTATCGATTATGTTAGTAAAACCCAACACACATCTCTAATCTATATGTCAGTTGCTTCGTTATGTTTACCTTTTGATTTAGAACAAAATTTTGTGCAAAATAAGAAAATTTGTGGAATAAAAAAAATTAGGAAGTTTTTAAATACAAATGGTCATAAAATTTTTAATGAATTTAAAATCTGTTTTAGTTCAAAAATTTCATAAAAATTTTTTCCAAAATTCATTTCAAATACATTTTTAATTTTTTATGAATATGCACAAAAATGTTTTTCCAGCCATATTTAGACTCCAGTGACCAAGAAAACAAAACAAACTTAATAGTGGAAAAAAGACTGCTTAGACAGAAGTTGTGCATTTTTAATTTTGACCATTGATGGGCTTTTTTCCAGCTCTTCTACTAATTTTTGAAATTGGGCGGGATTCGTAAATTTAATTTTTTCCATTTTATTCCAATTTTTTTAATTTTAATATTCTTTATTAATTTTTTTTGTTGAACTCGACGCCAATATTGCCGCCGTTTTCTCTTGTAGAATATCAAATTTGTGTCGGCAGTTATCGATACATGCCGATATTCACAACATGAATGCCGATTCGCCTTAAAATTTAAAAATCGGCTTCGTCTTGTATTGCTGCCGACAAGCAGAATATGGGTGATTATAACACTTTTTTGGTATTTTCTTTATTCAATGTGTCAACATTTCGATTTTTTATAATTATCAATAAAATTTATCCATTAGTTTGATGTCACCACAGTTATAGCACTGATGATGTTCATTATATGAGAAAATACTCTGATGACTTTTGTCATTTAGATTGCTGTCAATTTTCATATTACTCATGACTATTTATATAATCTTGATGTCATAATTCTGATGATACGCCGTCATCAATATGAAGATGCATTTTTCGTTGTGAAACCTAATACGTTTATGTACAATATAAATCTAAAATTTGTATTATTGTAACTTAAAGACATATTTTAGAATTCTTATGAAATGTGCTTTTTGTATTCGCCTCTTAATTTTATGAAATCCAGGCCAATCCTAAAATATTGTACTTTTTAGGCCCTTAACTTTTAAAGGTTAAATAAAGAAATAAATCCATGAGCCACAAAAAGGGCGAACTTGGATTAGTGAGATATTTAGGGGTTGCTTAGTTACAGTTGAGTCGATTGTAGGTTTGCCCCTAAATTAGATTGCCTACCGATTTTCTCAATACCTAGGAAGACTATGCTAGAAAGTTAAATCCTCGTGGAAGAAAAGTGCGTAACTTATTAACTTTTACGTGTGACTTTATTGACGCTTCGTTCTTGAGTGTCTACATACATTTCTCTTTGCTTTAAGTACTCTTTTTTTTACAGCATATTCGAACATTATATGTAATAATTCACAATAAACTTGACTAATTATTCGTTACTTCATGATGTGACAAAATTATGTTATAAGATAGTAAATAATTCAATATTTTATTTTGCAATGCATAAGCTAACTAATTTTCAGTTAAAAAAATCCATATTTGTAAATATTTTTTGTTTAAAATATTTATATTTTAAATAGCTCTATATCAAAAGTAAAATTAAACGTCAAGAATACATAAAGTATTTATAACTGCGCCCAATTCTAGAGGATGTCGACAATTGATTTGCTTAATTGTTAACAAACTATTCAAAATTCCAAATATATCTTTCGCAATACTTTTTTTTTTAAATATAATTTAAGTAATCTTTTATTATTATTTATTTATTATTTTAATTTACTTTTCAAACATTTCAATGCTATTTTACTGCAGCTTAAATCAAATTCAACTGATAACGTTTTCCAACTCTCAATTTCAAAATATCACTGTCACACTTCAAATGAAATCAAAACATATTTCAGTACTCAAAAGCTTTTAGTTTTAGTTTTATTTGTTTGAACTCTTTTCTTTATAATATATCTCGGTATTTTTAAACTTTGTCTCTGTAACTATCAATTTTATTTTGTTTGTCTCTTTAAACTTGATTTTATTTTTGAGCACTGTATAATTCAGTTTTGAGCACAAACTTAGACTCTCAAAATACCTGTCACTGATTTGTGAAAAATATCATATTTTCAAAACAGTGTTGATGAGTTTTTTTCTTAAATTAACTCATTTCGTGTTTCTATTTTTTTTTTTTTTTCTTTTTCTCAGTTTACTATCAGCTTTGTTTTCTTTTGAGTTAAAAAGCTCTTGTGCACTTTTCTTGAATATGTTTTTAACTTTATTTGTTTGTTTTATTTGTTTATTTTAGTTATTTATTTTATTTATTTATTTTTATTTTTATTTTCATGTTTTGTTTCTTGGTTAATTTTTTATTTTTTTTTTGTGATAACCACAAAAAAATTTACACTACACTTAACAAATTAAAAAAAAAAAAATTAAAATCTAATAATAAATTAATAAAAAAATGTAAAAGAAGTTAAGTCTACTAAAATTGAAACGCAAGAAAAATTGAATACCAGTGCAATCGTCAGTTACGATAAAAATTTGCCAGTCTCTAAAACGAAACGCTCGCAATTAACTTCCGAATCTGAATTTGTGTCCGATGCTTATCCAATTAATACTGAAAGTGATTTAGAAGAAATTAAAGATGGCATGCGTAAACTTGGTATTGACACAATGACCCAACAGCAGACAGATAAGGCTTTGAGTAATAATGATGGTAAGATTTTTTTCATTTCTGTTATTTTATGTTGTTTTAAATTTTCTGGATGAGTGGTCGTTTCTTTAATTAAATACCTAAACAATTATTTTACATCTACTCAATGGACCTATATTAGAACTTTACGTTATTTAAGGCGTTAGTTAGTAATAGACGTTTTGTAGACGAAGTGAGAGAAAATTTGACAATAGCACTGTTGAAAAGTAAGAAAAATATAAAAGTATAGATACATGAACTTTTTTGTGAGTAGCAAGAAAATGTGGCAACTACAAATATGAATATATATAAATACTGGTATGTATGTGCCATTGACTTACGTTAGAACCTGCTTCGACGGCCTTACCTAATGATGGACCAACTCCATGGGGCGAGTTATTCACGATTCACCACTACCACTGTGTGGCTTGCATGATTCAGACAGGTTGCATCTTTTGCCGTAAAGACCCTTGCCCTTGCTAAAGAGCTCGTAGCTTCTAATCCCTCTTGTATGCAATTTCTCAGACAGTCAATGGAATACAAGGCCTAATGAATAGGTAGGCCGAAGTCTTTTAAGAGTATCAGCCTTTAACCAACTCACCCACCTAACCATCACTATTGATTCCTTATTTTACAGGTATCTGTTGCAAGACAACAGTAATTCGGGGGGTTACAGCTCTCGAAAACCGTAATACACTACTAAAGTTATCAGGGGAACTAATTTCTCTTCCTGCAATTTAGGTTTAATCCAAATCCAGAACGTTTCGGTCTTAACCATGATAGCCTGCAAGCAGAACGTAAGTCATATGACTTCCAAATGAGCAACTTCTACCCCTCTATGCCCCATTAAGCAGAATACCATGTTTAGGTGTGCTCCAGCGCAGAGCCAAGAATGATAGAATACATGATAACAACAACTCTCTTCTGCGCATGTTGGCCAAATGACGTCTCGAAACCATACAAAAACAGCTCTATATGATTTTAAAATACATACTCCTGCACAGGTTAAACTACGTCATCCAACGGGAGATCATGCGCATGACGTAATCTCTAGTTTTATTAGTCTTGGGGCAAACCCTGGCCCAGGAGGGCATAGTAATAGTTATTAAGGTTTAGCTTTAGTCTAGCATTTATTTTTACTTTAAATACAAATTGCAAGACTTGTCGGATAAAACCTCAAATATAATTCACGACAATTTTAAACTTTTGTTATATATTGTCTGCAATAAAAAAAAATATGAAGGTTAGTTATTTGCTTACTCAATTGAATGTTACATAGACTATGTAAAATCATTCAGATAAGATATGTATATATAGACGGCTAGGTAGCTCCGTATCAGAGAACGCAGTCTGCTTTAATATTTTATTAAGTGTAAAAACTTTATATGATATTAGTCTTTTGGATCTTATTTAACTGTACTTTATTTTTTTTCATTACTTAGCTTTCTAAAATCCTAAAGTTGGATTAAAGCAGAAGGAGACATAACACAAAGTTATGCCTTTATTCGACATATGTATGTATATGAAAGCTGTAACTTCACTTAATTTTGAGATCAGGCTTAACCCTAATTTGCGCGATAATAAGAAAATAAAAGCGATTTTGATAAAACATTATGCTTTCTCTTGTTGCAAGTAACAACTCGTATTTTTTCTGTGGAACAGTTTGAGCAAGCTGTTAAGCAATCAGCTGTTTGATAAAGCCAGATTTACACAATATGTAAAGTGAGTGTAAAGCACTGTGTGCTTGTCAAATTGCAATGCTTGCATTGTGTGTGTCACTGTAAAACTTGACGAAAAAATAAAATATGTTACACACATAAAAAAAAAATCAGCGCGAAAACAGCTGATATAAAATATTGCAGATTGTAAGACGACACTAAAAACACAAGTGCGAAAGCAAAAATTATAAGCCGTCCGTAAATTATAATTTTTGACCAACATGCGCAATTACAGATCATTACATATTATTGACAAACATGTGCAATTACAGATTACAATCGAAAGCTGGAAAAGCCACTGTGAAATACACAGTATGTAAAATTGGTTTAAGTAAACTAGAACAAAGGAACAAATTGATTTAAGACCTATTTCACGATCTCGAACGCTAACATTCGGTAGAAAATATCTATTTGGGTTTCACTTTTAAATATATTAATGCAAGAAAAAATAACAACTTATAACAAAATCCGCAAATCTTTTTCTTCGTCACTTCAAAAGTTTGCGAACGTTGAGATTCGAGAACAACTTGTATACAAAAAAAAAAAAAAAAAAAAACCCAAAAGTCTGAAAAAAAATTATATCTTAAAATTAAATGTACATTTTTGTTACAGCTTCAGAGTAGTGCATATGATTTTGCTTTTGCACGCTCTCGTACATTTAATAAATTTTGTCTCTTCTTGAGAAAACCATATGTTTGCACTCATTTACACTAACATTGGATATGTAAAGAAACAGAGCTGTAAAACCTGTAAAATTTTAGAGAATGATGCGATTCATATTTTTGAAAATACAAAAGCAAAAAAGTTCAATTTAGCTGCGTTTACTGTTAGATGCTTACAGTTGATTTTATTCTTTCTTCTTCCATAAATAAAAATCGGAAAAAAAACTAGCTACTGTTTTCAAATTTCCAACCACAATGCTGAACTAAAACATAAAGTTTTAAGGAAAAACATAACAAACATAAATAAAATCGAATAATCAGTGTTCTAAATAGCTCGAAATTGCGAGTTCGCCTAAAACCGTTTATATTAATTGTCTGCTTTAGGAAAGAAACGTCACTCAATTCACATATGTTTTTATTTATTGAATGCTTTTTAATATTATTGTGCTTAAGTTTGTTAATTTAAATTTTTGTTACTTATGTATTTGGTTTCGGTTATTGTACAATTTTATGTGGTTTCTGCATTATGATTTAAATTTTTATTTTATTATGACCGAATACACATTTCAAGGAAATTGTTACATACTACTTTAGTTTTATAAGGCTTGTAGAAACAGAAATATAAAACAATTATGCACATTATGTAACCCTTCCGCCATACCTCTCAATGGAAAATGGAATTAACTAAAAATTACTGTTTAAGCATAAATACCGATAAAATCTTTTTGACATTACGCAGTTCTTGCTCTTGATACTGTTATTATATTGAGTGCAGTATAAGTAATGTTATGATGTATTTAATGAATGAATGAATCTTTTTGATTTGAGTTAGTTGAGAAATATGTTCAAACTATGTTTTAGAGATAATATTTTTCAAATGGAGTCCAGTGTTTGATTCGAGGTGAACCCTACCTTTACTTAGTATTGAAGGTACCAGGGCTCCTACTTTTTCTTCAATGTTTAAAGGCCGGAGCACATAGAATCCGTCGTTCATTATACGTCGTTAACGTATACGAAGTTTAATTTAATTTGATTAAAGTCTTTTGATTAATTTTTCAGACACAGCACAGAAAATCGAACACACAGGCATGTTCTGAGAAACGCAAAACGCTCAAATTCAACGCGAAATAGGTGTTCTGAGAAACGTATAACGCAAGAAGTGTGGTTTTGCGATATGAAATTGCCAAATAGGTGTTCTGGAAAACGCATAGCGTTTAAAATTGGCGACTTCAACTCGCATGTGTACATTGAAGTGAACTGATTTAATTTGCTAAAACTGAACTTGCAAAAGGCAATAAGAATTATTCACAATTAAAATTAATTAAAATTTAATGTGTTTTCTTTTTATTTCAATAAAAAGTTTTAAGAATTTTACACATTTTCAATTATAAAAACTAAGCAACTTTGAAACGCCAGTAAAACGCGCTTTCCTTAGAACACGTAAATGTAAACTAAGCGTTTTTCAAAACGCTTTGCGGTTTCAGATCGCGCGATTCTGGGAACAATGACAATTTGTTTTTAATTCATTATATTTTTGATTGAAAAAATAAATCCAAATATTCAAAAAATATTAACTGACACTTGTCAAAGTTCCCAACGTACGTTAAAAGTTAAAAGTTGCTCAACTTTAATACTTTGCGTTGACGGAGAAGTACGCAATGTGACAAAGCTCATAAGACTGCATGTATTTCAAATTAGTTGTCAGTTAAAAACTGACAACGTATATGGCAACGTATAACGTACGACGGATTGTACCCTGGCCTTTCATCTTAAAAACTTATTTTAATAGTAACATATACAAATTTATAAGATAAACTGCAAGATTTTTAAAAACGTCTGATAAGTCAACGGAAAAATTACTAAAAGTTTTGTCAAAAACAAATCTTTAAATATGGAGATACATACATATTACGTGCTAATGATAAATTAAGAATACATAAGTATAGAACTTTGCTTCCGCCGTTCTTTTCCGAAATTCGAGCCTTTTTTTGTAAAAAACTGGTTATACATTTATGTTTCAAAGTACTGTCCATCGCTGGCCACTCCTTTTCCCCATCTTTAAGGCAGCGTACGAGTTCCGCGTTAAAAAAACTTGTCATCTTTTGAAGCCATCCACGAGTTGATCCGCGGCCATCGTCAGGAAAATAATATTTTCCTGACGATGATAACAAATTGTTATCGAAATATTGAAAATAAATACTGTTGAATTTTTGATAAAAAATAAAACGATCTTTGGCTGCAAAAATAAAAAATATATAATTTATCATTACTGGCATGGCCCAGATATGATAACTGGGCGACTATCATCCTTAGGGGGCTTGTCCCGACGGAGGTTCCGTTCTGCTGTCGCGGTCCTGATGGAACATTGGCACATAGGGACGAGGAAGTAAAATTTTCCATTTAATGACTTCTGTAGTAATTTCTAGACGAGAAGGAAGTAGAAAGTGTTGAGCACTTCCTCTGTCGGTGTCCAGCTCTTTTTAATATAAGTGCATTGTATCTAGGCAGACCGATGCTGCATGATTTGATGGAGGTATTGTGATGTAAATGGATTAGGCTTCCTTATCCGATCTTCGGGTTGTTTCTAAACTTGTGATATGTAGATTTATTGAGATATATATCACACCCAGGCAACACAACGGGGCCAGAATGGACCCAAGTGAGCTGGCTTTACAATAGCTGGCAGCTTGTTTAACCTAACCTAACCTAACATAATTTTGGCCTGAAACTATTTTAGGGACAAATTCGAATGAGTTTAGTAACTGGACTATTTATTTTAGTATCTCAAGATCGTGACTGCAATCTTAATTGTTGTAGTCCCATCTGCATGCACGGGTTGCATGGATTTGTTTTATTAAAACTTTGAAAACAAATAAAATTATGGTAAAAATGGTGACCAACTAAGTTTTTTGCTTGTCAATTAGAAACGAGTATTTCTGACCGATACTAGTAGTTTTGAGCGATACCTACTTAGTACTCGATAGTAAAGCATCGATAGTATCGAAAGAAAAGTATCGAGTATTTACTTGTGTTCAAACTAAAGTTGAACAAATATATGTCGTAAACATGGTATCCCTAATTCTAATTAAAATTAAAATAAAAAAATGTAGTTTGAAAACACGGCGAATTGGTGTCGCTGCATCGCAGCTAAGGTTGCCGTAACTTTTAAAAAACTTTTAATTTTTATTACTTTGAATCACAAACCTCGATACACATCGCTTTCCCTTACTATAGTTTTTCTTAAGTATAAATTCTATTTTTACTTTTGTATTAAAATCATTGAACTTTATTGAATTGAAGAAAAAACAGATAAATCGACTAATATTTCGATGGCGTTATGTTTACTAATACGTACGAGTAA
Source organism: Thecocarcelia acutangulata (assembly GCA_914767995.1). Lineage (NCBI taxonomy): Eukaryota > Metazoa > Arthropoda > Insecta > Diptera > Tachinidae > Thecocarcelia > Thecocarcelia acutangulata. The sequence goes on along the minus strand of OU612094.1, from coordinate 26,528,693 downwards.
GCTTACTGTATGACATCTACGATTCTTTATTTAGATTTTCTGCGTATTGCAGAACGGCGGAAGCAAAGTTGTATACCTAATATTTCTGGCAAATATTATTTCGATGCGTTATATTTACTAATACGTACAAGTAAGCTTACTGTATGACATCTATGATATTTTTATTTCGACTTTCTGCATATTGCAGAACGGCGGAAGCAAAGTTGTATACCTAATATTTCTGGCAAACATTATTTCGATGGCGTTATGTTTAGTAATACGTACAAGTAAGCTTACTGTGTAACATATATGATATTTTCATTTCGACTTTCTGCATATTGCAGAACGGCGGAAGCAAAGTTGTATACCTAATATTTCTGGCAAACATTATTTCGATGGCGTTATGTTTAGTAATACGTACGAGTAAGCTTATTGTGTGACATCTACAATTTTTTTTTATTTCAACTACCGCTTTTTGCAGAACGGTTGAAGCAAAGTTGTACACCTAATATTTCTGGCAAACATTATTTCGATGCGTTATATTTACTAATACGTACAAGTAAGCTTACTGTATGACATATATGATATTTTTATTTCGACTTTCTGCATATTGCAGAACGGCGGAAGCAAAGTTGTATACCTAATATTTCTGGCAAATATTATTTCGATGCGTTATATTTACTAATACGTACAAGTAAGCTTACTGTATGAGATCTATGATATTTTTATTTCGACTTTCTGCATATTGCAGAACGGCGGAAGCAAAGTTGTACACCTAATATTTCTGGCAAACATTATTTCGATGCGTTATATTTACTAATACGTACAAGTAAGCTTACTGTGTAACATATATGATATTTTTATTTCGACTTTCTGCATATTGCAGAACGGCGGAAGCAAAGTTGTGTACCTAATATTTCTGGCAAACATTATTTCGATGCGTTATATTTACTAATACGTACAAGTAAGCTTACTGTATGACACATATGATATTTTTATTTCGACTTTCTGCATATTGCAGAACGGCGGAAGCAAAGTTGTACACCTAATATTTCTGGCAAACATTATTGTGATTTGGTAACGTAGGTTTAACCTAAAATCAATCTCTTCTTCCGGCTTGGCTACATTTTTGGAATTAAATCAATAATAAATGGAAAGGAAAACTAAAAAACAAGAAATACAACAATGCAATTTATAAAGAGGAAACTCTATATAAATTATTACCCGCCAGTAGTATTTCGTCCATTATATATTATTTTACATAACAATTTCCTTAGAAATATGTATGCACATAAATTATAAATTATTTAAAGTGAATTTTTCAAGTTTATTTTGTGTTTAAAAATATTTTAATTCAACAAACATTTACTAACACTACATTTCATAAAAATTCATTCCATTCAAAATAAATGAAATAGAAAATTATAAATCGTTCATACATAAGTACATATGTATTTGCTTTTAGCAAATATATCAGTTAATTTAGTTTTCAAGTTTTACTGTAATACATTCATGCAAAACAATTTCCTTTAACAATTACCAGCCATATCAAACATTTTGCAAATGAAATTAAATAGAAAAAAAATCTCATAAATTCGATTCATTTAAAAGCACTCATAAACAACTAAAAAAAATTATAAATTGAAAATAAAATTTTCATTTGTTCTGTTTCAAAATGAACTCCTAAAAAATAAATAACTGCACGTTTTTTTTATACTACATACTACAAAAACTTTAAAATATAATAAATATTTGTTTATTGTGAAATTTTTTTAAACAATTTAAATTTTTCTGTTTTATAAACCTCCAGCCAGTTAATGTTCATACACATACGAGTATATTTAAATATTTCTTTTTAACATTAAAACCAGAAAATTATTTATAGTTTTTGTTTGGCTTAAACATCTGATTTTTAACGTTTTTTTTTTTTTTTTGTTTCTTTAGATTTCTTACCATACATTAACTCAACTCAATCGATATAGAATTATAGCAAAATTTTCAATTTCTTTTCCAACAATTCAGTTCAATCAAAATTTTAAATTTTCATTACAAAAAAAAAAAAAAAACTGAAAAATACAACCCTGTAAATGTTGTATATTTTTCTCTTTTTTCTTCTATTTTTTTCTCTTTTTCTTTTTTTTAATAATTAACACTTTTGAATTTTATTAATAATTAATTAACAGCTTTTACATTTAATTATTAAAACTAAAAAGAAAACGAAAATCTTATATATAGAGAGAGTACTTTTATTTAGAACAAAACTAAATCTACTTTTAATAAAATCAACAACAACAACAAAAATACAACAATAAGTTAATAATTTATAAATAAATAATAAATACAACAAAACAAACAAATGGAAACCTTTAAAAAAAAACTATATCAAAAATATATATCAATTGAAATCCTATGAAACCAAAATAATCATATAACAATTAAATTTAAAACAAATTATAACTAAACGTTAATTTAAATTTAAAAAAAAACCTCAAACCAATTTACACAGGACAAAAAACATTTCACACAAAATTTCAAATTTTTTTTTTTTAAATTTTGTAATAAAGAAATGAAGGTTTGTTTAAAAAATTTTAAAGATAAAATCGTTATTCAAATCAATATTCATCAAAATTTTTTTTATATTTATTAAAGGTCTAATCGACAAACTTTGTATAGAAATTTGTCAAATAAAACTGTAATAAACAAGAACTATATTTTAAAAATATGGGCGATGTTCAGTGGAATGAATTCTAAAATCTTAAGAAATATTTCGGTAGAATTTTAATTTTTGATTTTCATAGTTGCCAAGGCAGCTTTACCAGCTGTCTCTGGTTTTCATTCCGTAAATACTCGTCAAAATTTTGTTTACAAGCTACATAATTCAGACTTTGCTACTTTTTCCAGCAAACGAGAGACAAAATTTTTCTATTTCGTAATTTCTATCCACAAAATACATGTGATATTTTTTGGTATTGTGTTTATTGTAATTCTGCCACTACTGCTACCTTGATAGCTTCTCTTTTTGAAAAATAATACTGAATTATTTCCTTAAAAAAATTACGTCTTTTAAAATGCTAATCCAATAAGTTGTTTACAGTCAAAGAGGCTTTTTGCAATCAAATTGTCGTCAAGTGGAAATAAACCTCAATTTTTTTTCCTAAAACCTTATCAAAAAAGCATGTGGACAAACGTCAGTGCCATTCAGATTGATCAGATCAATGGACAGCAAGTTGCTTCATTCTTGTGTCCGCAGACTTGTAAAAATATATAGTTTATTTTTGGTCTCATTATTACAACAAAATAGCTTTGTCTGATATTAACACAGTATTTAAACTCAACTCACTCAAAACTTTATACTAACACACTCACACTTTCTGCACTTGCAGCCAACTTCCAGGTGAACTGATAAGAGATTTCGGATGGCAGAGATGTTTTTGACACTTACTGAAAGTTCGAAAAACTCAATTCACTCAAAATTTTCTACTAATACACTTACACTTTCTGCACTTGCAGCCAACTTCCAGGTGAACTGATAAGAAATATTGGATGGCAGAGATTTTTTTGACACTTACTGAAAGTTCGAAAACTCAATTCACTCAAAATTCTATACTAATACACTCACACTTTCTGCACTTGCAGCCAACTTCCAGGTGAACTGATAAGAGATTTCGGATGGCAGAGATTTTTTTGACACTTACTGAAAGTTCGAAAAACTCAATTCACTGAAAATTTTCTACTAACACACTAACACTTTCTGCACTTGCAGACGTGTTTCCTGTCTGCTATAACGTTGGTAGGTTCAAGTCAAATGTTCACAAACACTACTCCCTCTTTCCCCCTATTCATAACCTATTTTCCTAGTTCTGGTACAATGCACTGCATATGTAGGGGTCATCCCCTGAGTACTGGTCCAAATTAAAAAAAAAAAAAAAAAAAAAAAAAAAAACTTCCAGGTGAACTGATAAGAGATTTCGGATGGCAGAGATTTTTTTTGACACTTACTGAAAGTTAAATGACAATGGAAGTAACAGTGGTGCCTTATAACAAGTTTTGCAGAGACTAACTGGATTTTAATATAATGGCTTTGTTAAATTTTTAATGTAATGCTTTTGTCCAAATTCATATTATTGCTTGAAAATATGTAAATCAAGCCGTCTTTGTCATTTTAAGTTGGAAATCGTTAAAAATAATTCCAGTTCATTTATTTATTTTATTCATGCTATTTACTTTCCCAAAAAAAAAGAACTATGTTTTTTTAGGGGTAACACTGTTTTTGGAGATGTTTTCTTTTCACGGACATTTCTCTATGTTACTGTTTAGACCAAAAGTACCCAAGCCCTATGCGCTTGGTTAAAAATAGTTCTAATTCATTTATTTATTTTATTCATGCAATTTACTTTCCCAAAAAATAGAACTATGTTGTTTTTTAAGGGTAACACTGTTTTTGGAGTTGTTTTCTTTTCACGGACATTTTTAAAATGAAGTTCCATGTTACTGTTTAGAGCAGAAGTGCCTAAGCTCTATGCGCTTGGTGCTCATTTGTTTATGTAAAAGCACGTAGCTATATAGGGTGTGCGCTTTAATGTACACATGTGTGTGTACACACTCAAGTGCAAAGCAACAACACTTTCGTATGTTTTGCATATTAAATAAAATTAGTTTTTCCTTAAATGTATTGGTGTTTGCTCTTCCATATAGATCTTTTGGGCACTCCTGGCTTAGACACTAATGCAAGCTGCAAGAAAGTCGCGTGTTTTTCGATATTTTCACTGATAATACGTACACAGGACTTCCATGCAAGCACTTGTACGTCTAAGTGCACTGAAACTGAAAATTGTACAACACGGCAAAAAGAGGCAACGCAGTGATTTGTAATATGTGTTAACAAACGTGCATGTACAATTACGTGTGGCATAGACAATACTTGTTTACAATAGCTGATCTGGGGGACTACTCTCTATTGCGATGTGAAAGAGAAATGGTTCGTAATCGAAGAATTGGTACCCTGTATTGTGTTTTCGTATTTTCCTTTCGCATTTTTCCCTTTCGCATATATTATTTTAGCATTCTTCATTATTGTTTGTTTTGTGGTACCAGTGTTACTTCCTTTTCAAACTATTTCGCGAAAAAGTTTGCGCAAACGGCATTTGTTTAACTTCTAAATAGCCGTCGAAAAGGGTTTTACTTACAGCGCTACCGCTGAGATTATACATGAAATTAGTGGCATGCAAATTTTGTGTACATATTATTCAAGAAAAATACTTCAAAATAGTCGAATCTCTTACCACTCATTTTTCCATTTACACATGTCATTGCAAGTTCTTTTTAAAAAATGCGCCAACAATTTATTTACTTTTATGAGGAGGCCATAATGTCATCATAACGTCAACATTCTACTAGAATATGTTTCCAGTCCTCAGAACTGCATAGCGCAGTTTCAAACTGGCCCTTATACAAAAAAAACATTGCGAGGGCCATGTCAGTAAACCCATGCTAAGACCGAAGCCAAATTCTGGCCGTCACACAACAAAATCTGCTTCGCGCATGAACTCATAAGCTACTTGGCCATTTAAACTGCTTATCCATGGCGCCCACCAGGCAGATACAACACGCTGCCAAAGGAGTGTCTAGATCTGACTGGGTCCGCTATTTACTACAATATCTAATCCATAAAGCCAATTTCACTAGCAAAATGGTAATCACTTCTCGACACTGGCGACAATGGCACGGCAATGTGGCAATGGCACCACAAGTTGCGCTTGCAACAAACAGTGTCCCAGATATGGTACGAGCAGCACGCCTGCTGAATGTGACTAACTTTAGCCATTACAGCTTGTCTCTCTCACATATGTGAGGTGAACTATAAAGTTCAATCTCTCACGCAGCATTATAACCTGGTATTTAATTTCCGTCGCATGACGCAGACTAACGCCGCCAAAATGAATAAACGGTGCGCGAAACGCGACAATCTGCCTTTCAGCAACATTGTCGCGGTGTTGTCTATAGCCACCTACACCCCAACACTCCCACTGCATTCACACATGACACGCATGGCCTTCGCAACCTGGCTTTCTAGACCAGCACGAAACTGTCCTTCGACCAAGATGAGCAAGTCATCTACTTAATTGAAGTTGGATAATTGGAGTTTCTTGCATTTGATAAAAGTCTTGAAATACGTTATATATTGCAAAAGTTTTTTATTACAACATATAATAGACTGATTCACAATCTTGTGGAAATAGCCTTGCATCATAGCATTTGCAAAATACACACAAATATATTAGTCCTATTCACAATATTGCGCATTTGAGATTGCATATTTCTGCAATTGCAAAAGTGATATTTTTGGGTGCATTTTGTTAGTGTAAAGTTAAACTGTACTCCACTATTTTGCAAATGCAAAGATGCAATGCCATTTGCATACGATTGTGAATAGGGCTATTATATTTGCAATTACAGAAATATGCAATGTCAACTGCACAAAATGGTGAGTAGGCTGAATGTAAATTAACACTTTTCTTATTATGTTCTTTAAAAAAAAGATTTTTTCATTTTATTTTATTGTGTTTTATTTAACCGGTCATTTGACCCTTATTAATTAAATGGAGAGAAGTAACTAACTTAAAACTAAATTTACAAAAATATTTTTGCCAGTTTTGCCAATGCACAATTTGGTGGCGTGATTTTATTCCAAGTAATTTTGTTTGGTTAAAATTACTTGTCAGCATTTTCAATTGCTAAATATTGCACTGTGGGTATAATGAACCCGCGGACAAAGTTCGTAGGAAATTTGTCAGCAAATTAATTGAATGAAACTTTAGGCAGAGTTAAAACATTAGGGGTGTTAACTCCTCCCCTCTCAAGTGCTGACGTTCTTTTTAGGTTTTTCGATCACCTTTCTCTGAGCCTTATTTTTCCAAAGTTTTGCTAGTAATATAATAATTAATACAGTGATTATTAAAGTAAAAGTGATATTAAAAGTGAGGCCGCTGTTATTGATTAGACTGATTTTTGAGATTTTATTTCTGTTTTGCACCTCTAGCTCTTTTATCATCTCCAGGCATAAAAATTCTTCCAACTGATCTTTAACCGTTATCTGCTGTAAAATAGCTGTTAATGGCTGTAGATGCGTTGACTCTTGGACGTAAAATACTTTATCTTTTACCCTTATGGTTGAATTATGGTGTTTTATAATAAATGTGCCCGTTAATTGGAGTGGCTGATTATCAATTAGAACAGTATCATTAAAATCGTTAAGGAATAATATACCGGGTTGTATTTCCTCAAAATCACTTATATGGTCAGCATTGATGCGTGTGCAGTTTGGCGTTTGGCTTTTTAATAGTTTAATTATGCAATTATTTTCCCTTAGTTCTACTATATTTTTTCATTACAGATGGTTTACGACCTCACTTTGATAAAAAAAAATTGGTTTCATTTAAAGATGGAATCTGGAACCAAAATAAAAAAGATTTTAAAAACTAATATTAATTTATTTACATATAAACTATAACTAAGTATATATGCAAAAATAAACCCAATATTGTTTTAGTGTTTAGTTGCTTAAAACTTATTTATAAACAAAAGTTTAAAGGACTTATGTGCTGTTCATAGAACACAGACGAGCACTCGTCTAAGAAATTCAAATATGGAAATTACTTAAAAAATTGAGTAACTCTCACACAAATTTTCTAGACGAGTTGCTCGTCTGTGTTCTATGAATAGCACGAAAATCATACAAATTTAAATGAACTTGAATTGGGTTTTAGTTCAAAAATTCATTTAAAATCCATTTAAACTACATATTAATTCTTTATGCATATGGCGCCGTGAAGTATATGAAGCGGCATTACTTATACTGGATATACACAAAATATCGTGCGGACTTGAGAAAAAAGAAAATCTTTAAAATTTTTTAAACAAATCTTTGCAATCTAGCAAGAAAATATTACGAGTAATCTTTATTATTATTATTTTTTTATTAAACAGATGAGTACATTTGTTTGAAAACATACATATTTTAAATTTTCTTTAATTTTATTAATTTTTCGTAACTTTTCTTTACTTAATAGTTTTATTTTATTAACAGAAATATATCCTTAACTCTCCTTACTCGTTTTCCTTCCTGCGTTGATTGTTATTTTGAAAATTTAAACCTAAAGTAATTTTAATTTGAAATACAAAAATTTACATATTTTAATTTTCTATTGAAATTTATCTAAAAAAAAAAAGAAAAAAAAAATCGATTTATAAAACAAAAACCAAAAATCATAACAATTATTTTTCTGTTTTTTATTTATTTTCTTTTTGAAATCATCCTACAGAAGATTGAATGGATTCACGCTAAAAAAAAAAAAACAAAACAAAACCAAAATTATTTAACAAATATATTAACAAAAACAATTACAAGAATTTGAACAAATAACATCTAATAAAAATTGTATTATTGCAAACAAAAATATTTACTCGAAAATACAAACAACAAAAAAATAATAATATTATTAACAAAAAAAAAAAAAGAAAAAAAAAGAACATACATACACCAAACAAAAAAATGAAATAACAAATCGTAAAACTTAAAGTTTAACATTTTGTGTGGTAAGTTTCGTTCAATTTGTTGGTTTTGCAAAAAGAATTTTAAAAAACATATATAAATAATTTCTTTTTAAATTTTCTTATATAGTGGTGTTTTTTTATTTCGAACAAATTTGTGTTTAATTTCAAAATATTTTTATTTGTTTCAACTTATTGTATACAATCAAATAAATTATTTATCGATATTTAAATGCAACACATTTTAAAACGTCTAGCAAAAAAAAAAAAAGCTAAATTTAAATATTTTTTTGAAACGTTTTTCGTTATAAAATTTTGCTAAAAATATATTCAAAATTTATTTTAATATTTCGTTAGTTTTTTTTATATGTGTGTGTGTGCGTGTTACGTTTTTAGTTCTTTAGATTAGTATTTTTAAACCTTTAAATAATCCCCTGTTATATTTCGTAATTATTCTGATGGTTGGTTGGTGTGTTGTTATAACGCAACAATATATTTTTATCTTTTGTGTTTTATTATTATTATTATTTTTTTTTAATGAAAATTACCCTAAAATTAAAAACACCTTCAATCCACTAAAAAATATTGTTTAGCTATATCCACTCATATTATTTTTAATTATTGAAGTTTTTATTCACTTGGCGCTTTTTAAAATGTTTGATTTCCGCATTTAAAATCATAAAATTTCGTTAAGAAACTTTCAAGAAAAAACTTTGTTATTGAAGCTAAAGGTGATTGATCGTAAAACTAAATATACATTGTTACTTTTCTTGTGTTGAATCAGATAATTTCATTTGTTAAAACCGTCACGTAACGGAGGTTATGTAACCAAGATTGTATTAACCCTGCAGAAATCGAGACTACTCCTTACATGCGTATAAGGAGTACTCCACAAGGGACCAGTACTAGTCCAAAAGTAATCCAAATATATGAGAAAATCATGCTCTATTTTACATTACAATGTCCTAGGAGAGGACCATGTAATCCAAAAAAAAAAATATTACATCAGAGCAATCAAAAACTAGTCCAAGTAACTACTCCGCAAATTATTAACACAGGGTTAGTCTTGATATTACTTCATATCAATACTCCATGGATTACCACTGAAAACTAGTTTAGAAACCATTTTTAAATTACTCTGATGTGAACACTCCATGGAACACCACAAGAGACTACTTTGAAAACTATAATTTTGTAAAATTTTTTGGAGCACCTTTGGGATGTTTTTGAAAAAAAAATATCATATGAAATATGATCACAAAATTTTCGTATAAAATTTTTTATTTATTTATTAAAAAACTGTTAAGGCCGGGGCACATAGAATCCGTTGTACTTTGTCCGTCTCCTTTTTAAACTGACATCAAGTATACGAAGTATGAAGTTGGCACAATCAGGTGGCTAATTCTGTCATTCGTGATCGAAATTACTATCGAGTAGAAAATAATTTCGATATCGTGTAAATTTCTAATGAAGTGACTCGTTACGTAACGAGTCGAGTTATCACTTCGGTGTTGCAAAATACTGACAAAATGTGTTTTATAACACTGCCGAAAATTGTATGTATTTGCATACTTTGTGTACTTGTTGTACATTAAAAACTAAATAAACACACCTACGTTCATAAATAATAGAAATAACAATTCAATAAATATGTATGTAAAAAACAACTATTTAACTATGTATAAGCATATGTATGTATGTATGTATATATGAATTTCTAAAAAAAAAAAAACAAAAATAAATTCTTGAATATAATAACATGTGACTTCAAATATAAGTTTTTGTGTTCTTAGCAATACTCATCTTTATATACATATACCTGTATATACATATATGTCATATACATCATCATATGAATTAAGAACCAAAAATTCTCAATTTAATTTAAATACTATTGCTATTCAAAACAACTTTTTAATTTACATTTCTTTTATGTTTTTCTGTTTGGCTGATTTTCGATAGTACTTTTGCTTACGAGTAAAAAGTTGCACGGTTGCATTCGAATGGTTACTCGCTATCGAATGCCATCATTAGAAATTTCGAAACCTTTTACTCGATATCGAATGAGATAATCCCAAAAGTGTAAAAACTCGCACATTCGAGTAAAAACTCGCTCGTAAGCGAACGACAGAATTAGCCCCCAGTACTTTGTTAACGGATGTAAATTCCGCTATTTTTTATTTTACTTTGATTAAAATCTTTTTATTTATTATTATAGAGACAGCAAAAAAACATCTAACACAATTTCTTTTTAATTTTTGAATGAAAATTAAATCAAAATATTAAAAAAGATTACCAGATAGTTGGCAAAGTTCTCAACGTACGTTAAAAGTTGCTCAACTTTAAAACTTTACGTTAACGGAGCAGTTGAAAAAGGCAACGTATAACGTACAACGGATTCTATGTGCCCCTGCCCATGGTGCAATTGTTAGGTTGCAGCATAAGAGTTGTTGTACTACATACATAATATTTTGTTTGTGGAAAAATTCCGGACGCTGTCAAAAACATGTTTACAAAACAAAAGAAAATGAAGAAAGAAACGTTTATAATGGGTGATTTTATAAGAACTATCGGAAATTTAAAAAAAAAAAACATAAAATTCAGAAAAATGCATGAAATATTTATTTGGATCGATAGTTGGGTCGATATAATTTAATGTTTGAAGATTATTTCATGCAAATGTTGGCCGCAGCTGCGCCTCAAATGGTCCATCCGCTTTGTCCAATTTTGGCATACTCTTTCCAACATTTCGGCCGGTATCTCACGAATAATGTTGGCTTCCAGTGCGTCAATCGAAGCGGGCTTGTCGCTATAGGCATTAGCCTTAACATAGCCCCACAAAAAATAGTCTAGAGGCGTTAAATCGCACGATTTGGGCGGCCAATTGACTGGTCTCAAGCGTGAAATAAACTCTTCACCGAACTCGCCTCTCAATTGGTCCATTGTTTCGCGTGCTGTGTGGCATGTGGCACCGTCTTGTTAAAACCACATGTCATGCAAGTCAAGCTCTTCCATTCTGGGCAAAAAAAAAGTTTGTTATCATCGCACGGTAGCGCTCACCATTCACAGTAACGTTGTGATTCGCATCATCTTTGAAGAAATACGGCCCAATGATGCCGCCAGCTCATAATCCGCACCAAACGGTTGTGTTTTGTGGATGCATTGGTTGCTCTTGCAATGCTTCTGGCTGCTCTTCACTCCAAATACGGCAGTTTTGCTTGTTCACGTATCCATTCAACCAGAAATGAGCCTCGTTGCTGAACACAATTCTTCGATAAAAAAGTGGATCGTCATCTAACTTTTCAAGAGCCCATTCACCAAAAATTTGGCATTGTGGTAGGTCGTTTGGCTTCAATTCTTGCACCAGCTGTATCTTATAAGGCTTCACACCCAAATCCTTCCGCAAAATTTTCCACGTAGTGGAGTAACAGAGGCCCAATTGCGACGAACGGCGCCGAATCGATAATTCACGGTCATCACCAACACTGGCCGATACGGCTGCGATATTTTCTTCAGTTCGCACTCTACGTAAGCGTGTTGGTGGTTTAATGTCCAACAATGTAAATTTGGTGGGAAATTTTTTTACAATAGCCCGAATAGAAGCCTCAGTAGGTCGATTAAACTGACCATAAAATGGAAGAAGCGCGCGATGAACTTTCTTAACAGAGCACGCATTTTGGTAATAAAATTCAATAATTTGCAAGCGTTGTTCGTTTGTAAGACGATTCATGATTAAATTATAGACCAAACTGAAGATGTTTGACAGTGACACAAGATACAAAACGTGCGTGAGCTGTCAAAACTAGTGTTGCCAAAAAGATAATAGCCAAAAAATCACTCGTTATATAAAAAAATGAACAAAGAAAATTAATACAATTGTTTTTATAAATTGTTTTCAACGCATTTTAAGCAATTAAAATATTTTTGAAAACTTTTATTGTGTTTCTTGCCCGTTTTCCAACTGTTTAAAATATTTTTATTTTTTCGCTTCAGTTTGTGTAAACATAAACAATTTTTGACACCCACAATTTTATGAAACAAAAAATTATCACCTGCGCTAGTGATGCCACCTGGTTAATTGTACCGGCCTTTATAAACAAAAACAAATTAAACGCATATGAATGTTTTATTATAAATAAATAATTGCAAACATATTAATTGTGTTCATAGAATATACCTGGACTTACGGAATTCAACTTTGGGGAACTGCTGAAATACTTGAAATTCTTCAAAGATTTCAGTCAAAAATACTAAAGACAATAACTAGTGCTCCTTGGTTTGGCAATAATAAACATATTCATCGTTACCTTAATATACCAATGGTTAAAGATGAAATTAACAAATCCTGTAATAGATATTTATTTATTAATAATAATAAAAATAATCATTCGGCTTGTCACAAAACACACTAAACAAAACATGGCGTAACAGTATTTTTTGTAATAATGTGTTGCGAGTATTGTCAAATATCTTTTTTTTAATCATCATGGTCCATGTTTGCATTACATCCGCAATGCTGAGAATGAATAAGTTTCACAATTACAGTGAACATTTAGGAATAATTTTTTCACTCAAAAATCTGCGGTAAGTTTTGATTTTTGTAATATATTTTGAAGTTGAAAAAATAAACAAAAGTATTCCCCCATATTCCATAAGGCGTCATCGTCGTCACATGAAGACGATACAAATATTTTTTCATTTACTTACTCGTTAGCAAAAACCAATTGAATGTTGTCGCCAGCTTCTAGCTATCGCTTAGGTCTAGGAATTACCGAAGGCCTATCAAAGAACACATAATTGCTGTTGTAGGCGAATGTGTAATCGAGTGTTTTTTAATGTCGTCTTGATGAGACGACGATGATGCCTCTTGTAATATGGGGGACTATGTAAATGAAAATTACCATTAGATATCTTGCGTGGCAGCAGATTTGAGCACTCAGCTCATCATATTGCCTTGACCAACACTTTCAGCGCATTAAAATTCATCGACTCTTAGGGAATCGCTTTTTATTGAAATGTGAACACTGCTACTGTCGGCGAGTTTTACTTTGAATGTTCACTGGTAAAATAATTCTTCGTTGCGAAATCTGGCCCGTGGAGAAACAATTTCAAACAGCATTTTTCTTTTGAGACGTAATATCGTATTTAAAATTGTCCCTCCAGATACCACTTTGCACAATAGGTTTGTCAAATCGGCCATTGAATTCACATTAAACCAATATCATTTTTAATTTTTAAATCCTTAAAAAAAAAAAAAGAAAAAACTATTAAATACCAACTCACCACACAAAATAATAATTAAAATATATGTAATTTGTTTTTTTTTTGTTCTCTCTCTCTCTCTCTCTCTCTCTTTAATCCCTCAACCTCAATGATCCTTTTGAAATGAAAAACAATACACAATTATGTATATGATTTTAATTATTTCAAATAATTGTCAACGTTTATTTTTTTCTGTATATTTTTTATTTTTTTTGTGGAATGCACTTTTTTTATCGAGTTTTTAAAAACAAAAAAGAATAAAAGTCTTTAATTAATTGTAATTGCTGCAATGCTTTTCTCGTTGGTTTTTAAAGAAAATTATTATATATTTTGCTAATTTAATTCTCATAAAGTATTTAGCTGGAATGCTTTTTAATAACATTTTTAACAAAACAAATCATATAAACTTAATTTTAGTTATTATTATTTTTTAACAATATAAAACTGCCCGCTTTTTTAATAAAATTGAAGTTCAATAATATTTTTTATTTAATTTTTATTAATTAATTAATTTCTATAAAATAACAAAGCAAGCAAGGAATGCATAAAGGTGTACATACTTATGTATATTATTAACCGCATGTTTATAAGACATGAATTAGTGATACGTCTAGAAATTGTCTATGAAATGCACTCTAAATGTTGAGTGTATTTCATACAAATTGTCTAGACGCATCACTCAATCGTGCCCCTTAAACACCGCATAATTTATATATTAAAAATTAATATAATTTTTTATATTTGGCTTAATGTTTTTTTTTTTTTGATTTCTATTTCATTTAGATTACATTTCAGTTACCATACGTTTGCCCAAAAGAATTGTGTGTCAAAGTTTTTGTTTAACTTATAATCACGACGACGATTGATCTCACATTTTCTTTTTCAAATTTATTTTTGTTTTTCACTGTTAAAAAAGTTGTCCGTGAAGGTAATTCATAAAAATATATTACAGCTTCAATACATACATACATACATACATACATACATACACACATATGTACATACCTACATACGTTTTAATTAAATAATAAATCTCATTAAATTTTGTAAATAACACAATATTTTTGGGTAAACTTTGCATGTAAATTATACGCTTATACGAGAAGTATGTGATGGGGTTCCTTACTTGCTTTAAAAATCTTTATCCAAACATTCAGTTTTAATTTCATAAATAATGTGATCGATCAATGCTGTCAGCAGTCGGATGCTGATATTTTATATAAGATTTGTGATTGTGACTTAAAACATTTTCAAGTAACAATCAATCAATATTGAAATGGCAAATCGCTTAAAATTAGCTTTTCGATTTGAAAACTCCAAACAGCTATTCCGACAACGCTTTGAAATCGCCTTTACCTGCTAGGTGTTCTGGTAAACGCATATCGCTTGAAACTGGCGACTAAAATAAATAAAATAAAATTATTTTTTCTTCTAAATTTTCCAGCTAAAGTTATTGATTTGTTTTTGTTTTCTATATATTTCTATACTATATTTCGATAACAATTTGTTAAAATTTTAATTTTCCTGAGGATCATAACAAATTGTTATCGAAATATCGAAAATAAAATACCGTTAAACCTTTTTTATAAAAAACAAAAACAAATCAATAACTTTAGCTGGAAATTTTTAGAAGAAAAAAAGATAAACAAAATCAAATAATACGAATATTTAGAAGAAAATTATTCAAAATTGATGGGTTGGTATCATTCGTCTAGCTCGAGTTCAATCCTGGCTAAAGCCAATAAATATGTTTATTTTTTTATTATAACAATAATTGCCGCGATCAATAGCTCTTGATCAAAGAAGACAGGAAAAAATAATTGAATACACTAAAGCTGGGGGACAACTAACTGTTGCGCAGTCGCTACACTGCTCATCAGCACCCACTAGGAATCGAACTCAGTACCATGTAAACATGATGTATTAATATTAATACGGCCGCTTAACCATTTCAGCCACTGAGCTCTTATTTATTTTTTCGTCTATATTTGTCTCATATTGATCACATATGCAACCTGTTATAATCCCAGTTTTTTTTTCAAAATTAAAGTTATAACTTTACACATTTTTAATTATAAATACCAACATATTGTCAATATGCTTTCGTTTTGTACAGGGTGGACCATAAAGGCCTCATTTCTGTTGCCGTTCTGTGACGTTTATTTCCGTAGCAAACATTTTGCAATTACCTTTTCCATGACAATATTCAGCTGTTTTTACAGTCGAGCATAAATAAAAGGAAAACATTGGAATGAAGAATAAAACATGTACATAAATATTATCTTGTGTGAAAAAACAAAAAAGGAAACAAATCAATAATTTAGATATGATGATCAAACAGTCCACTTCTTTCGCACAATCTGCAGAGTTTATGACATTGCTTATACAAAATATAATTTTTTCTTCGCTAAAATAATATTCTTTTGATCTTCCTTAGTTACTTAATTATTAAAAATGTATTAACTTTCAAAAATCTTTAGTAAAACAAATTTTTTTAGCTTTCGACAAAAAAAATTATATACATTTGAATAAAAAATTAATGTTTCCATACCTGAAAAAAGTAACACATACACATATCTGGCCGTCACTTAACGTTGAATTCTATTTTCAATAGATTAGTCCGTAACAGAACAGAACGTAAAGGGTGTTTTTTTAAGCCCGATAGAACTTGAAATTGTAAAAAATAACACAAAAAATTAAATTGTAATCAAAATTTTTTTTTATTCGAAAGATCAATACGTGACATTAACATTTGAAAATGATTTCGGGCATATGGGCACCGCGGCTGTTCTTGACGAAGCGCATTCTGGACGTCCAATTTTGGGCCACTTTTTCGAGCACTGCTGGCCGTATGTCACGAACAACACGAACAATGCTGGCCTCCAAGGCGTCAATTGTTGCTGGTTTATCAGCATAAACCAGTGACTTCACGTAGCCCCACAGGAAATAATCGAGAGGTGTCAAATCGCACGACCTTGGAGGCCAATTGACAGGTCCATTTCTCGAAATCAACTTATCGCCAAATTTTGATTTCAGTAAGTCGATGGTTGCGTTCGCCGTATGGCACGTAGCGCCATCCTGTTGAAACCACATCTCCTCCGGATCAATGTCATCCATATTTTCAAACAAAAAATCATTGATCATGGTGCGGTAACGATCTCCATTGACCGTAACGCGAGCTCCGGCCTCATTTTTGAAGAAATAAGGTCCGATGATGCCACCAGCATGAAAACCGCACCAAACAGTGCATTTTTCTGGATGTAATGGAGTCTGTAGGGTCTCTTGTGGATTGGTCTCACTCCATATGCGGCAATTTTGCTTATTAACAAACCCGTTAAGCCAAAAATGCGCCTCATCGCTGAACACAATTTTGCGATAAAAGTTGCGCGAATCGACGACTGATTTTCAAAGTAAATTTGGATAATTTCGTAGCGTTGTTCAAGCGTGAGTCTATTCATGATGATTTGTCAGAGTATACTGAAACAAATAAAAAAATGTTTCATCAAAATTTAATTTTTTGTGTTACTTTTTACAATTTAAAGTTCTATCTAGCTTAAAAAAACACCCTATAAAAGTGAAAACAAACCATGTACATATAGTTTATATTGAACAGAAACAAAACAGAATCAGCAGAACGCAAAAGAACGTACAAACTAATTCTGTCCTAAGTCCCTTAACATTCGAAATGATCAATAAAAAAAAAATAACCACATGTTTATAAAACTGTTTGTTTATTACGATAGTACATGAAATAGGGTTTTATTTTTTGAAAATTACATCACTTAAATCCCTGTTCAGTCAGGCATTTGTTGTAAAACGCGCTTTAGATATGATCGAGGCATATATAAAACCGCAGACCTCTTACAAGTAGAGTGGTTGGGTTGTTCCGGTTTTCTCGATGTTTAAGGAAGCCTGCATCCTTATTTTGATAATATTGACCCAGTCATCTCGAACTTCTGAACTTGTTACTTAAGCCCTGTTCAGACTATTATACTTTGTATTAATACTTGTCAAAAATTCAAATAATACGTGCAAGTCTGATAGTTTGAATGTAATCCGTCATACATACGAAAAATAATACGATAAAAATTTGACATCCCATACGACTTTGTTGTTTTTTGAAATTTTCAAAACGATAATACTTTACATTGGATCAGGGTTGTGTCTTTTAGGAAAAAAGCTGTAAAAAGATTTACTAGCCGACTATTTATTAGCCGATGGGGTGCCGTCACTGATAGTATTTTTTGTCGTTATAAAAAAGCTCGAAATTTGGAGCTGTCATTTATAAATGTATTTTGCTCATGCTATATTTAGAACATAAAATATGTTTGTGCTATTGAATTTGGATAATTATTATTTTAACTGTTGAAGAATTTCACGCGCCGGCACGTCTATCGCCTACGACGAATAGCGCACCTGCCGCCGTGAAAAGTTTTATGATGGCACATCTATGTTGGTTTATATCAAGTGTGATGGTGTGAATACAAAATCTAATTTACGTTAGACTTTTTGACAGTCGCAAGAAATGCGTTTAAACTTTTATCTCACAAAATCTAATGAAAGTATTTATTTATACTTGTATAATAGTCTGATTGGGCCTTTAATAGTTTGAATCGTTGCAGAATGATTCTTAATCGCGAATATTAAAATGATAACAAAATTTGGCGTTTAGCTGCAGTTACAGGCATAATCAGAAATTACAACGCTAGATTTGAGTCAAACAGAAAACATAGAATTTCGTTGTTTGACTCTTATTTTTCAGAGAGCACATATGAAAGGGTTATTTGTGTGCCCTCCACAGCTTTGTATGCACATACGTATTGGCTTGTCGAAATATTTCAACACCAGTTTGTATAAATGTGTCTCAATTACGTTTAATGTACGACAGACTGTGGGATTGTTGACATAGATATGTGATCTCAAATAACTTCATAAAAAGAAATCTATTGGTATTAAATCGCACAATTTAGCGCGCCAATTCTGATCACCGAAACGAGAGAGTACACGACCTGAAGATGTTCCACACAGTAATCGAACTGTTTCGCGAGCTGCATGTCATGTGGCACCATTTTGTAGAAACCTCATATGTCGCAGTATCGTGCACCAACAATAGTCACTGCTTGA
The DNA here is from genome assembly GCA_914767995.1 of Thecocarcelia acutangulata. Classification (NCBI taxonomy): domain Eukaryota; kingdom Metazoa; phylum Arthropoda; class Insecta; order Diptera; family Tachinidae; genus Thecocarcelia; species Thecocarcelia acutangulata. Next base: position 26,509,778 of record OU612094.1, on the reverse strand, counting down.
ACAGCTTCATTTAAAAAAAAGTATGGTCCAATTATGTCTGCCGCTCTAAATCTACAGGTAAATTAACAAAAATGCATATGTGGTTCAATATGAGATGAATATTGATAGAAAATAATTAAATGCTCGGTGGCTGAGTGGTTAAAGGAGCAGATCATGATACCTCATGACCCGAGTTCAAATCCCAGTGGGTGCTGATGAGTAGTGTAGCGACTACGAAACAGCTAGTTTGTCCCCCAACAAAAGATTTGATTAATATATTTCTTGTCTTTTTCAATCAATAATTATTGATCACAGCAAATTTGTATTGTAAAAAAAAATATTCTTAAGAAAAAACTTAAGAAAAGAAAAACTTGAAGTAAAACCCGATGTACATACAGCTATGGACATATAAATGGCACATCTTACAGAGAGTTCATTCGTATGCTACTATTGGGTAAAAACAATTAACAAGCAACAAGTTTTTAGTTTTTTTCTAAGAGTTATTAAGTATATTTATTATTGATAAGAACTAAAATGAAAATTTATTAGTTAAAAAAAATTTTATTATTAAAAGAAAAAAACACCAGTGAAAAAAAGTGGACACATAAATGGCACAATATCTAAATATAAGAAAAAAATGATTTTAGTATTGAATTATTTGGGTTTTTGGTATGTGAAAGTATTTTACCGTTAATATTTGGTACTGTAACCTTTATTTCCGATGACCGCTTCGCACCTACGATCCATACTTTCTACAAGTTTTTGGCATTTTGCTTTGGGTGTGACATAGCAAGCTTCTTGCGTGGCTGACCACAAATCGTCCATATTTTTATAATTTTTTTTTTCGCGATTACAACTTTGACTTCGTTCCAAAGGTTTTCTATTGGATTTAAGTCAGGACTCTGGGCTGGCCAATCCAAAACGTCGATCTGCTTTGCACTAAACCAATTTTTTATTAGATTGGAAGAGTGTTTGGGGTCATTGTCTTGCATGAATTTCCACTTAATTGGCATCGAATCGAAAGCGTATGGTTCCATATGGTTTTTTAAAATGTCTAGGTACTGATACTTGTTCATTTACCCATTATTTTTTACAAGAGGACCTACGCCACGCCAAGAAAATACACCCCATACCATAATGTTACCTCCGCCGTATTTTACCGTCCTCTGAGTGAACCGATGATTGTATTCTTGTCCTTTAGGACGATGTACAAAGGTTCTGCCATCTGGTCCTATTCTATTTATTTTAGTTTCATCACTCCATAATACGTTTTTCCAAAAACTAATAGGTTTTTCTTTGTGCGTTCTGGCGAAGACTAGTCGTTTGGAAATATTCTTTTTTGAGAGGAGTGGCTTTTTTCTGGAAATTCGCCCAAAGAAATTTGCCTCATTTAATCTTCTTCTAACAAGTCTGCTAGATATTTCCGCGCCCAAATATTCGTTAATTTCAGATGCTATCTGTCGTGAGGACTTAAATCGATCAATTTTCGCCATTCTGACAATAGCTCCATCCGTACGCACATTTGTTTTTCCAGGCCTTGACTTTCGAGTTTAACCCTTAATCAATACATCGGGGTTCTCAACACATGATTTGATTACGTTATACACTTTTTTTCTAGAAACTTTCATTACTTCAGCAATTTCTGAACCTTTTTTTCCGTCTTCATGCAGTTTCCATATTATTCGCCTTTCCTCAGTTGTTGTATGTTTGCCTGAACCCATTTTTAAAAAATTTTCACTCTTTACAATTATTTTTTAACTAGGAAAAATAAGAAGTGGTTTGAAATAAATTTTCGCGAGAACTACCTTCTTTAAGTAAATTGTGCCATTTATATGTCCACTTAAAATTAGCACTTTTTATAAAAAAAATATAACCGTGAATTATTAACGAAATATAACGGAACATTTGAGTGTTGTTGAGATAATTAATCTTACAACAAATAATAAGAAAACAAAAAACTTGTATTTTGGTGTAAAGCGCGTGAATTTATGCGTAATTGGAGTTTGTGCCATTTATATGTCCATAGCTGTATATATGTACAAACCAAAAAAATTTTAATTTAGAAATTAAAATTAAAGTTCAACAAAAATTTAACAAATTAAAAAATATACATATTATGTTATACTAAAATTATGCATTTACTTAAACACCTGTATTTCTGTGCTACTTTTTAGTGTGACACTTGACCCCCAAACCCTCTTGTTTCGTGCAAGAGGGTTTGGGTGAAGTTCCAGTTTGCTGGACCATAAGCGAAAACAAAAATCTGAAATTTTTATGGAATGTGCTATTAAGAAAAAACATCAACACAATAAAAAAATAAAACAAAAACAAAAAAAAAAAAACACAAAATTTGCAATGTTTAATTTGTGACCCATATCGTAGTTTATTAAGATTATTGGCCAGTTTATAGAAAGCGATTGAGACATACGTTTAGAAAACTAGCATGAATAGCACTCACCATTTTAAGTGCAAGTGAAACCTGTGCCCGAATAAATACTCATAACTTTTTCAGTATCAGGCGAAACAGAATAATTTGTTTTGCATTGTCACGAGTAGTCAATGAAAATTATTGAAGAACACTTTATATTTTTACATAAATACTCGTATGTATATATGTATGTATATGAAGTGCAACTAACAATATATATGGATTAGTATTTAAAATATATCCTACAAGTCCTGGAAAATTTTAGCACAGGAAAAATAGTAGTTATTCGAAAAATTCAAAGTTAAATACAAAAAAATTTTAAGAAAATCGAAGAGTACAAACAGTGAGAAAAATTGATTTAAAATATTAAATCCCGAAAATCGCATCCAAGCCCACTGTGCACAATTTTTTTCTATTTTTTTTTTTTTTTTGTCAGATAGTAGACAGAAAAAGAAAAACAATGCAAAAAATTATTATTATTTTTTATTCGGGCACGGTTTTCTCATAATTCGGCTATTTCAAAACGTGATATCTCCGAAATCATAAACCAAAAAAATCTGAGAATTTGCTGAAATGTGCTGTTCAATAGGGCCATCAGTACAATAAAACAAATTTTTTCTCCGAACTGTATTATATTACATATATTAAAGCTTTTGATCACATTATTTAATAATATTTATAATTTGAACACTTTGTTAATGAAAAAAAATATTTAATGAGTTAACAAATTAATGTGCTTTTTATAATAAATAAAATACAAACAAAATTCCAGCGGAATCTTATAAATAATATTTTGGTTTTATTCAAAGTTGACAAATAATTTTTTTTTTGGTTTATATATATAAAAGATCGTTTATATATTATATTATATTTATATATACTAATACAGCAATTTTAATAAAAAAGTTTTAACAGCTTTCTTTTTTTTATTTTTTTGTTTAATATTTTATTAAAGAGGAACAATGGGAAAAAGATTTAGAAGCGGAACTTAAAGATTATGAAGTTGTAGACAATGGCGCTAAAGATGGTGGTGGTCCTTCTTCTTCTACTCTAGACAATGACGACGAATTACTGACAATATCAAACCTGCGCACACGTTCAAACAACGATTGGGAAGAATATGCCGATTTGATTGAAGATACCGATGATTTAAAGTAATTAAGAGCTTATATCGTAGTTTTTTCTAAGTTCTTAAATAAATTTTAATTTTCGTTTTCGTTTTTTTTGTGGTTTCTTTCTTCTGTTTATATACCAATATAATTTTCAATTTTAAACCACCACTAATACATAAATATTTTTTATAACTTCTGAACACAAATCTATTTAATGGTTTTTTCACATCATTTTAACAAAAAAAAAAAAAAAAAAAAAAAAAAAAAAAAAAAAAAAAAAAAAAAAAAAATCAATGTGAAATTTTTAAAGAACTTTGAAAAGTTTGAAACGTGTTATGTTGGGTTATCCATGAAAAAGGCCCAATATTGTTTTGAATTTCTTTTTTTTTTTTTTTTTTTAATGAAAAAAGTCCCAATTAATAAAACTCACTTTATAAGCCTAACAGAAGTAAAACAAAAATCAATCTACAACGTTAAAAATTTCCAATTGATTATAAGCAACCAAACTAAACTTTTGTTCCTTACACAAAAACAGGAAAAAAGAATATGTAATTGAAAAAAGGAAATAGAAATTAACATACAGAAAAAAGTAACTTTTTAACTAAATATCAAATAAAAATCTAAATTAATTATATAATATAAAACATAGGGAAATATAATAAAAACCATTGTTAAGATTAACCAAATTATAAAAAAAAAACACAAAAAAACTCTCATTAAAAAAAACAAGTCATTATAAAAACGAAAAAAAAAAACAAGAACAATTTGGTATAAATATTTATTATGATGTTTTATTATATTATAATTATATTATTAATAAAATTATTATTTATACATAAATTAAATATAAATATTTAAATAATGGGTAAACTAAAATTATTACAAAAACAAAATGCATTTGAATTTATGGTGTATAAAAAATATAAGAAAATATATAAAATAAATTGTTTAAATTTTAAAAAAAAAAAAAAAAAAAAAATTAATATATATAAATATTACAAACCCAAAAAACAAAAAATAAGAAAAAAAAAAATAATAAACAAATGTATAAAACACTTTAATTATATTAAATAAATTAATTAAAATAAACCATACATTTATCGTATTTAACAACTACCGATTTGTTTTAACATGTTTTTATTTTTATTTTTTATTTTTTAATTTTATTTATCAAAACACAAAAACGTAACGAAAACTGCAGTCAAACATTTAATACAAAAATAAAATTGTAGAAAATAAAATAAACATAAAATTTGTTAGAAATTTATGCTATATTTAAAAACTACAACAAAAAAGAAAGAGTTTTTTGTTTCTGTTTTTGTTTATTTGCTTAATTAAAACAAAAAAAAAAAAAAAGAACATTAATAAAAATGAAAAGGCCGAAAAAATATTAAATGTGTTTTATCTCCTACTTTAAACCACAAAATTAGTTTTTTAATAGCACGTGAGTATATCATAGGGTGGGTCTTCCCATTTTCACTTTTTATATATGTTATACTAAAAAATAAAGGTATCCACGGTCAATGCAGTTGCTGCAGGGCGATGAATAATCCGAAGCTTTTTGTATCGAAAAATTGATGATTTAGGCGCAGAGAATATGTGGTTTCAACAGGATGGCAACACTTATCACACGGCAAGAGAAATTAAAAAAAAAAAGTTCGTAAATCACATTCCCCCATATTCCAAGAGGCGTCATTGTCGTCACATCAAGACGGCATCAAAAAACACTCGGTAATACATTCGCCTTCGACAGCAATTATGTATTCCTTGATAGGCCTTCAGTATTTCCTAGACCTTGTAAGGAAGCATACATTTTTGCTTCGTACATAATATTCCTTATGTGATCACGATGATTAATGTGTATAAATAAATACGATACAACAACACCCACGGAGAATAATGGTTGTTGTAACAAAGCATACATTTTTTTTATTACATACCATGATTAATATGCATGAGGTATACACACGCACAAACTGAAAAAAATACAACAACGCCCACAAATTATGATGGCTTTGTTGTTAAATTGATTGAATTTACATTTCTTTAAGTTGATTGTATTAAACCGTATTTAATAATAATTCTCATACAGTTCGTGCACTGAGAAGTATAAGATGACAAAGAAAGAAGGCAGTCATCGGTGCTCACCCAGGTGCAGATATTGAAAGATATCTATACCGCGAATATTCGAAAGCGTTTTTCCTCTTCAGGGCATAAATTATAGCCAGCGGTCTTCGGACTAGACTGTTCAACAGCAGCTTCGGCTGATTTTTTTTATATATACCCAGCAGCTTCGGCTGACGGTTTACCCAGCGGCCTTCGGGCTAGACTGTTCCCACAGCAGCTTCGGCTGACTGTTCCCCCAGCGGCCTTCGGGCTAGACTGTTCCCACAGCGGCTTCGACTGGCTGTTTATCGTGCAGCTTCGGCTGACTGTTCCCCCAGCGGCCTTCGGGTTAGACTGTTCCCACAGCGGCTTCGGCTGACGGTTTACCCAGCAGCTTCAGCTGACTGTTCCCCCGGCCTTCGGGCTAGACTATTCACAAAACAACTTTTCTGTTCTCCATTTCGCAGATACCCAGATTGTGGCAAGATACACACGACCAGCCCTAAGAGGAAATTATCACCAGCGACCGCTGTTATCCTGACCCGAGAGAGTCCCTACCGAACCCGATTCCAGTGTACGTGGAGTACGACTGCTATACCGAACCTGAAGCCAGTCCGTACGAAGATACACCCGACCCGTCCTACGAGGAATTCTCACTATTAACCGTTGTTGTACCGAACCCGAGGTGTGTCAATACGAAGGTATACATCCAACAAGGCCACAAGCTATCATCACCGCATATTAAACCTGCACGAAAGACAGACGAAATAGAAGCCGAACCGCAAGCATCCTGAGCCTAAACCTATCATTGTTATTATTGTAAATACTGAATAAATAGAATTTGGATTATTGTAAGCCTCAAAGAGAAAAATCCTGTCTTGTTAATTACTTAAGGTTTGTGGATCCGTAAGTAGACCCTGGACGTCGCTTTGCTACCTCAGCCTACGACAAAACCACGTTACAACCTAATAACATAGTGTCTACAACTGATATTAGCTCTGATATAATATGAGAGAAAACGTCAGCAGATTAACGAGAAAAAACAAATTATATTTACTCTCATATCTAGCATGGCGCCAAGTATTTTTGCAAATCTCATATTTCACAATTTTTACTGCATGGTTGCAGTAAACATTGTTGAATGTTGTATTTTTCTTAAACAAATTTATATATTCCAACAACAAAAAGAACAATAAACGATTTTATATAAATATTTTAATGATTTTATGACTTTTTTATTAAACTTTTTTTGGGAATTCTTCAAAAATTGAATATTATGTCCAAGGCGAATTCATAATAATTAAAACAAAATTGAAAAAAAAAAATTTTTAACAATTTTTTATACTATTAATGTATCTTGAGCGCCAGGTATCATCCAGAATTCTCCCCAATCTGGCTGGCCTTTTTCACCTTTCTGAGCTCTATGATCCGACACTTTAATTTTCACGAAATAGTTAAACGTTTCACGAAATAATTAAAAATTTATCTTTTCTTGTAAATTTTTTTTATTATTATTTTTTTTTTTTAATTCCTTTTTGTGCTTATATTTTTCCCTTGACGTTTGAAAGATAAAAAGATGTTAGTTGCGTTTCAAAAATATATGTAACCTTTTTTTAATTGTACAGAATACAAAAAACTTTTTTATATGATTTTATATTAAAAATATCATATATAACTAAACTAAAATGAATATCAAAACTTAAGAGTAAAAATGCTTATTAAGAAATGTATTGTTGATCACAATTTTAACAAAATTGTTTAATTGAAACTTAAAAATTATAAAAATATATATTGTAATAATCAAGGCGAATTCACAACAGTTGAAATTGACAGCGCAGCTGATAACTTTTTTTTAATTTTAATCTGTTTCAGATGTCAATGGCATAATTAAAACAAAATTGGGAACAAATTTTAAAACAATTTTTTAAATTTTGTATTCTATTTTGAGCGCCAGATATCATCCAGAATCCTCCGCAGTCTGGCTGGGCATTTTCACCTTTTCAAGCTCTATGATCTGAGACTTTAAGTTTTACGAAATAATTAAAAGTTTCACAATATAATTAAGTTTTTCTTTTATGGTAAATTTTTTTGAATAGAAATTGGAAAAAAAAATTCAAAACTATTTTTATGTATTGCATTTTGAGCGCCAGCTATCATTAAGAATCCTCCCCAATCTTACTGCCGCTTTCCAAGCTCTATGATTTGAGAATTTAATTTTCACGAAATAATTAAAAATTTCACGAAATATTTAAATATTTGTCTTTTATTGTAAATTTTTTTTTTATTATAATTTTTTAAATTTCTTTTTGTGTTTATATTTTTCCCTTGACATTTGAAAAAGATTTATTTTTTGTAGTGTTGCATTTATTGCTGTTGAATTTACCTGGTATGAATTCGCCTTGGTTATAATGATTAAAAACGAATAAAAGTTGTTTTAAAACGTGTAGAAAAATATTTAATATTAATTCTTTTCTATTATAAAGAATTAAATCGATTTATTAACCCCTTTTTAAAATAGATATCATTATAAAATTTAGTTCGATTGAAAAATGATGGCGTCAAATTTCAGGTTGCTTCAAAGCATAAAACGAATAAGAAAATTTATATTCGTTAGGAGCGAATTATCACCTATTCTTGATATTCATAAAATTTAAAATTATTTTAAAAAGAGTTTTAATTGAAAAATTTCATAAAATTTTTTTATTGAAATTAGTGTCAAAGATAAGTATGTATGTATACATTTTTTATGAATATATACAAGGCCACTTTACCAGTTAAGGGCAATTCAGAATATCACACTTTGTATTAAGAAACGCCCTTTAGTGGTTGTTTTCGTTTCGTAAGATTGCCAAAATTTTTGTTTACAAGCTACGTAATTTTGAAAAAACGTGTAGACCAAACAGCTGTGCCTGGTAGTGTCAGAACTACAATAAATACTATACCAAAAATTTCGCAAGTATTTTGTTGGTAGAAATTATGATGCAAATAACTAAGATAACGCCGAAAATCAAATAATTTGCATGAAGTATCACGGGACTATATTTATTTGTTCACATCAAACAAATGCTTGCGATTTCTTCATTCTCTTTTACTCACTGTCTACGTCACACTTGATGTGAACAACATAGGTTAGGTTAGGTAGGCAGGCCGCTGCATTCTCCAGAAAGTACCCGGATACTCCAGCCCACTTGGGTCCTGTAGGTGCCTTTGTGATTGCCTGAAAAACTTAGGTTATGAACAACAGAACGGACTTGCAAAAGCATAAAGTTATTATTTTTTAAAAATGAGGTGTGTTTCTTTATTTTCCGGACAAGTTTCGTGCACAATGGAGCAAGCATAAGTTTCTCTCAAATACAGATAAAATTTACCTAAAGTACGGGAACGCAAAAAGCCATATTTCTAGCACAAAAAGAAATGTATGCTGTGTTCTGATATAGCAACAAAAATTGGCATTTAGCTTTACGAAAAAATAAAATGATATTTTGCACTTTTGGGCTCTTAAAGTCTTTTGCACATTCCTTTTTATTTAATATTTATATAAAAACACTGAAATTATTTGTATACGAGTTCAAATGAATTTTACTCCTTTGTTATTCGAAGCAAATGTACGGGCTGTTTCGTGCAAGAAGAGGAATCATACTATTCTCTCAAAAGCGCTCTCAAATTTTAAAGTACGGTAACGCTTTTCGCACAAATTGGGATCCCGTGAGGTCCCAAATTATAGTAAAGAAACACACCTATGGTAGAAATAGTCAAATTTTGTCTCTCTTTTGTTTGAAAAAGGAGCAATATTGTCCATTTTTTTTTCTGACATATGTAGCTTGCAAAAAAAATTTTGACAGTTAGTTCTACCGGACAGACTCGACATACTTCGGATTTTGGGTTAGATCGCTAAAAAAAAAGCGTGACATTCAGGTATAGCACATATTTTAAAACCGAACTAAATATAGATTTAAGGTTAGAGCTCCAGAAAAAATTGTATAATAGGTTTAGAAATTTTTGAGAGCCATCAAGCTGTTGCTGTGCATTATAAAAAGCTATTATCTACCTGACGATAATGATAAGTAATAGACTTAAAGAAAAGCAAAGAATTTTTCTACAATAAACAATAAAATTTACTACAGCTTAAATAAAATAAGATCAATAAATAAAATATTACGAAAAAATTTAAATATCTTACCGAATTGCGGTAAACAAACTTTAAAATTTACTATGGAACTTAATATGAAAAATATATATATAAATATCCTAGTTGATTTCTTTAATCCTGGAGCGGTATGAATGAGTTAACACTAGGTTATAGGGTTGAAATAGCGTCATCTGAAATTATTAAATTGTGATATTAATTAATTTTAATATTTTTGTACAAATTGTTATTAACTAAGTATTATTAATATTGACAAATTAGCTTATCATTCAGCCTGAAGAAACACATTCAGCGCAATAAAATTCATTGTTTCTTATGAAATTGCTTTTGAAATGAAAAGTGAACACTGTGCCTGTCAGTGAATTTCATTTTGTGTTCACTGGTAAAAAAATTCATAGTTGCGGAATATGGCTCCTGTAAACATTTTTACATAGGTGCTTTGCTCGAAAATACGTGTTTTAGGTAAAACATGTAGAAATAAACATGTTTTCCCATGCATTTTTGAAAAGAGCATACCAACGTGTTTTGGAGCAAAACATCGAAAATGTTCTGTACAACAATGCTTTTATTCAGTAATAAAGCATGCACATATAACCCACGCCATAGACTATGCGACCGTCGCTACAACACATTGGCTTACCGAGTTGTGTGCAACATTGATGCACAATTTAATTTCTTAAAAAATTTTGTTGAGTAAAAATGTATGTACATATGTATAAAATAATAGCAAATCAAAATAAAGTTGTACAACATGCTGCTAAATTTTACAACCAGCCGATACAACTACCCAAAAAATCAAAACGTTCTAATCTTTCGTACAATTGAGACACAACTTCTTACGACGACCCCACACACCAACATCGTCATGTTGTACAACTAGTGACATAGTCTGTGGCTTGCATAACATTGTGATCTCCATTAAAAATGTCACTATCCATGGAAAAACCGCAGATAAATATTTCTACACGATGAGCTCCAAAGGAGCAGCAGAAGATGGCGCTTGATTTCATTCGTTTTCATAAACCTATGGAAAAACCACTTACACTTAGAATAATTTTTTTTTTATTTAGAAAAATATAAATATTTTTTTAGTAACTATACCATAGAGTCTATACGTGATATAATATCAAATATTTTTTTATTAGCAAACGTCAAATTTGATAGCAGAGAGAATTATATCACGTGTAGCCTTCAAAATTAGTATTATTGCAATATTATATCAGATATCACAATATTGTTTTGATAATAGGTATGTTCATTTACTAAAAATTTTCACAAATTTGTAACAATTTTTACTAGAAAGCGTTCATTAACCCAAAAAATTTGCAACGAGAGAGCGTCAAAGGAGCGTACAAAATTGAGAGACAGAAAAATTCTTGCAAGTTTTTGCAAGTAAAATTTTTACTTGCAATAATTATTCAAACAGCTGTTTTGCGTTTATGTTTACAAAACAATATTTCTAAATTAAGCTAAAAATAAAAATATTTTGAAAAATTTAAGAAATTGTGAGTGTATGTAAACTTTTAAAACGAGTATAAGTATTAAAAAGATAACAAATTTATTTTTGTGTAACTTAGGAACAACAGAGGTAAAATAAGACGTCTAATTGCAATGAACTAAGCAACACAATATCTGGCACATCAATGGCAAAGGATGTACCGGTAAATTGACTTGCTTGAATGTGTTTAAAACTTTTAGGGAAGCAATTAAATAGATACTTAGACAGCTTCCATTTTTAAATATATTAATATTTTTGTAGTTTTATCCTCTGAAATGTTTTTGTTTCTTTAATTTTTACAGACCAACTGCTATTTTTAGTATCGTAAATGTTATGAGTACCTAGCTATTCGGTACTTTACAATTTGAAATAAAAATGCTGTGTATGCAAGCTGTTATAACATATAAAGCAGCCCATACACGTTTCAATTCAATTGTTAATTGAGTCTTTAAATTGAATTGATTCTTGGCCACACACTTCACAAACTGAATAGAAAGATTTTCATTCATATTTAATGAATTTAAAGACAATTTTAAAAATTATTTAAGGTCTCCTTGCAAAAAAACTACTCCTTGATTTGCACAACAACCGACTCAGTTACGAATTGAATTGAAACGTGAATGGGGTGCTATTTAAAAATAGATATTTTATTCAAAAGTAGCTAATCACCCTTATAGTGCTTAGCGTATTTCCACTATGCCTAGTACTAGATTAAATAAAATTGTAAAACTTTTCATTATTCTATTACAAGCTATACTCGAAAAACACCAGTCAAGACAATGCTGAATATAAACGACCATAATCACATTATTTTTATAATAACATACATATATGTTTAATTTGTCCAAAGGATATAATGGTAGTTATTAAGTACATATATATACCTATGCACAACAACACTACTCTAACTTGCAAATTTTTGCTAGTAAAGTGTTCATTTACTTTTTCAAATTTTTGAGAGTAATTTTGAACATTTTCTTGTTACTCTCTCGTTGCTAATTTTTACTAGTAAAGTAAATGAACACACCTAATGTATATTTAGAAAACCATATCATGATATGAACTGTCAAAAAACGTAAACAAAACGACATAATAGGTGTGTTTCTTTACTCTACTTTGGGATCCCGCGGGATCCCAATTTGCACGAAAAGCGTTCCCGTACTTTAAAATTGGGCAAATGAGAGCGCTTTTGAGAGAATAGTATGCTTCCTCTTCTTGCACTAAACAGCCCGTACTTTTTCTTCGGGCTAGTTTGGGCAAGTAATTAAGCAATCAGCTGTTCGAAAAATAAACAATAGCAAAGAAACAAAGTTCATTTGAATCAACTCGTATACAAATCATTTCAGTGTTTTTATATAAAAATTAAATACACAGGAATGTACAAAAGACCTTAAAAGCTAAAAAGTGAAAAATATCACAGTATTTTTTCGTAAAACTAAGTGATAATTTTTTTTCCCATATCAAAACACAGCATATGTTTCTTTTTGGGCTAGAAATTTGGCTTTTTGCGTTCCCGTACTTTAGGTAAATTTTATCTGTATTTGAGAGTAACTCATGCATGCTCTCTTTTGCCCGAAACTTGCCCGGAAAGTAAAGAAACACACCTAATATTCAATTTTTGAAGAATTCCCGAAAAAAGTTGAATAAAAAAATCATAAAATCATTAAAATATTTGTAAAAAATCGTTTATTGTTCTTTTTGTTGTTGGAATATATAAATTTGTTTAAGAAAAATACAATATTCAACGACATTTATCTCATATTAATCAGAGTTGTAGACACTATGTACAGCTGCAAAGTAAATTTGCAAAGTATAGGATGCACAGCATGGGCGGGGTGACAAAGACCATTATCCCAAGTTGATATTAACAGTACTTTTGTAGCGTCCCTGTGACTAACTATAACGACCTATGCCTTCACATAGGAAGTTTCCACGTATTTAACAATGAATAACCTCTAAAAAAATGTAAACCAATAAAGTTAGTTGAGGCAAACCGTTAACCAGTGCGAGTGAGACGCAAAACTCTCGAAGATCGAACAACAAACACAAGCCTGACAACACTTAAGAAATAATTACGATGACGCGAGAGCTGTTCTTCAGCCCAGAGCTGCTTTACGACTGAAATATAAATATATTAAAATAAAGTCTAAACTTTTTTTGTCAAATCACTTCAAATTCTTCTTCCGTTTCTTCAGTTCTTCTAACAGACACTCTGCATTAAGCTTGTGAATTGCTTCATTAATTCGAATAGCTTGTGAACTATTATGAATTCTAGCATGTGAATTTATTAAAAGTTTATTAAACGATTTTTGTACGGCAATTTGATTTATTAAAGTTTAATAACCAGCAAATATTTTTTTATGAACAAAATCATTCGAAAATCATCTTTACATATCGCTACAGATATGTAGACAAATTGTGTGATTACCAATTGTTTCCTTCAATAAATCAATTATGGTGGCACGAGCTGTGTGACATGTTGCGCCGGCTTGTTAAACCCATTGATAAACGGAAAAGTCAGTAATCATGAGCATATAGCGGTCGCCATTGTAACATTCCGAGCGCCATCGCCCCAACATACACTTAACGATTATCATAACCCCAATTACGATAGTTTTATTTATTGCCGTATTTAGACAAACAAATATGAAGAAATAAATTTATGAAAAAATATTTTTATGTATGTTGAAATACCAAGGAGGTTACTCTCTATTGCGATGCGAAAGAAAAATCAAATAATTGGTACCCTGTATTGCGTTTTCGTATTTTGTTTTTGCATTTAATTTTCCCTTTCGCATATTTTATTTTTTCTTCGCTATTGTTTATTTTGTGATACCAGTGTTACTTCATTTTTAAACTATTTCGTGAAAAAGTTGGCGTAGACAGCACAGAACACCAAATTATACTTTTATCGCATCTACCTTTCGCATCGAACTTGCTTTCGCATCGCAATAGAGAGTAACCCCCCAAACCAAACTAAGCATAAATCACTGACAAAATAGTCGCCTACGAAATAGGTGGTACCAACTTAAAGTTTTATATCTCTAAAAAAAAACACCCTTTATAAAGCCTTAAGGCCAGAAATATCTCTAGTAGAGCTGTGCCGTTCATTTTAGTAATGAGTCACTTTCGCTCAATCATAAAAAACTGATCCGTTCGTTGATTTCGAACGAACAGCACGGCATCAATACTTTTTGGCTGTTTAGTTTTTCGATCATTTACCGACACGGCAGATAAAAAACGCTGTTTTTATATATTAAGAGATAGGTATAACAAAACATAAAGCACGATAAAATTTACATAATACAAAAAATAGAATTTTCTGTTGGTATATTTATGTTTTATAAATAAATTAACAAAGAATTCACTTTGGAAGCTATTACTTGAGCACTATATAAAAAAGAATTTAATGTAAGAAAGAAATTTGGACGGAAGCTCTCCAAATTTAACCGTATACCTTAAGAGGACAAGGTAGTCAGTTTATTTACCGGCTCAATTCGTTCACCTGGATGATGCGTCCAACTTAACGCATTCTCCCATGAACTAATTTCTAGGTTAAGTGCGCAAGATAAAAATTTAAAAATGAAGTTAAATTTATAAATGAAATGTCGACATATAGATAGTTGGGAAACATGGAAAACAAGCTGTTTATAATTTTTTATTGTTAAATTTATGTAAACTGCTGGATAATATGCAGTTTCTTTAATTATATAGGCGTTTTTTGGTTTTTAAGAAAGTTTTAAACATGCATATTAAAAAAAACCTTGCCATCTGCGCTTACCTATTTTAATCCAGTAGTGAAACTCTATTTTTCTTCAAGTTTTCATTGAAAAGGTTTCTCAAAACTCGTAGCTCTCGGTGATGGCTCATATCTTCTTTCCTTCATTTCATACTGTATGCTTTTGTACGTATTCGGATTGTATTCAATTGCATTCGGTTTCGGCTGATTGCGATTCACCACCGTGTCTTTCCATATCATAGCCAAAAGTATATAAATGCCACCAATCATTTTATTAAACACTTCAATTATTTTTAAAAGAATAGGTGTTAAGACATGTGTAAGGCGACTTATTTCAAATATTAAACGTAAGATAAAAGTACCCAACATTTTAAGGCCGACCACAGAAACGGAACATATTGAAATTATTAACAATCCCATAAATCGCAGGAAGCCTTTAATGTTTTCTTTGGTAATATCCTCTGCCATAAAATTATATATCGTTTGTTTAAAGGATATCCACCATTGCTGCATTAACAGCATAAAATCGTTAAATGTTACTTGATTTTCTAAGGCAGGAATAGTTTTTGGTTTAGTATTTGGAGAATCTTGTGGTGTGTCCTTTTTAGCACTTATTGCTTTAAAACTGGTTGAACTGAGCGACCATTTTGAAGTGTCTTCTGGTTCAACTGGTTGAACAACTTTCAGTTTAAGTATAATTTCATTGTCACGAAAACGTATACTCTTCACGCTGAACCAGTATTCTATAAATGCCAAATCTTTTAACTCAACCCACAAGTAAGTTTCTAATGCAGCTGGCGGTGGATTATTAATGCCGGCAAGAGGTCCGCTGGTTATACCAATCCACATGTGATGATTTTGGTAACTATAAAATAGTTTCAGCTTATCTCGTATGTCACGCAGCATTTTTTCTAAACTTTTTTCAGACTTTTGCAGACATACTACATCTCGGTAAGCTTTGATGTCTTCCACGTAGCGTCTTTCGAGGTAATAACCTTTAAATAGTCGTGACTTCAATAGTTGTTTGCATAAAGACTGTAAAGCAATTTCCTGGGGATTAGTGGGAGCCACCACGGACACGGTCGTATTGTCCAGCATACTTTGATCCGTCATAACTAAATAATTTTCAAAAGCAATAATTTTTACTGAAAATGCAATAAAAGTAGTCTTAATATTTACTTACTATTCTATTTTTGCTGCTATTACAGTCGTATTAATATCTGTTTATATATGTATCTATAAAAGTATGTACAGATAGTTCCTTTTCTGATTTAGCAATGACTTTATATATTTGGACTTCGTTCGTGTTTAATCAGTTGTCAGCAAAAGTTTTTCACAGACCTGAAACTGATTCATTAATGTTTATTATACCATTTTCCATTAAAAAATTATTGTTAAAAAGCATGAAAATTGCGCAATTTTCATGTTCGTTGACTTTCAATTTTAAAAGCTGAGAAATTGTTAACTATCTTACCAATTATTATTGTTTTATTCTTGCAATTTGTTAATACCAAAACTATATCTTTTTTACGCCTGCTTATGTATGTATGTATGTACATATAACTTTTAGATAACATCAGCTGTTGACTGTTTTAACAGTGACAACAATGAAGCGATTATATATAAGCCGATTGCTGTTTTCTTGAATATTTTTATACCATGTTCAGACGGTAAATATATACGGCCGTATGCAAAAAAAATTTAATACCATGATACAAAAAACAAGGTAGCCGCTTCGCTACAACAATACAACAATAAAAAAAAACAACAGGTATTTTGTTTGTGTAAAAGGCGAATTCACACTTAAGCTGTCAAAAGTATTTGATAAATAACATGAAAAAAATTTAAATGGTGCTGAAAAAGGTAAACAAAACTTGACAGCGAAAGTGCCGCCATATTAACCGAATTCGACTGAGTTCGCCGATGCATCCACCTAATAATTAATTCGCCTTGTTTAATACTACATTTACATGGCGAGTTAATTATTAGGTGGATGCATCATGTAGATTTGAATTAAAATCTACAAGGAAGTCCAAGGCGAATTTATTACTAGGTGAACTTGACAGCCCAGGTGATTATTTTCTGTTTCTCGCGTTTCTTCCAACGAGACTGCCAAATAGTTCTTTTGTTTACATTTTCCCGCCATTTTAATCTGAAGATTTTTTTGTATGATTTAGTGCACTTTCAAGAAATTTGTATGCATTTAAAAGTGAAAAACTAATATAATCTGTAATTTTAATTACAAACAATTATAAAAGTTTATATTTAACGTTTATGTAAAATGTTTCCCTGCTGAACAATCTAAGGCGAATTTAGATTTTGACATTCTCGTTATGTTTTACAATAACAAAATACATAGTGCTAAATTCGCCTTCCCGCTTGCATTCACCTATATAAATACGTCTTGAATGAAGTCTATATCAAGGCGAATTCATATCAGGTATGTATCAAGGCGAATTAATTATTAGGTGGATGCATCGGCGAATTCAGTCGAATTCGATTAATATGGCGGCACTTCTTTTGTCAAGTTTTGTTTACCTTTTTCAGCACCATTTAAATTTCTGTACATGCTCGTTAAGGCCCAATCAGACTATTATACAAGTATAAATACTTTCATTAGATTTTGTGAGATAAAAGTCTAAGCACATTTCTTGCGACTGTCAAAAAGTCTAACGTAAATTCGATTTTGCATTCACACCATCACACTTGATATAAACCAACATAGATGTGCCATCATAAAACTTTTCACGGCGGCAGGTGCGCTATTCGTCGTAGGCGATAGACGTGCCGGCGCGTGAAATTCTTCAACAAATAAAATAATAATTATATATAGCACATCCAAATTCAATAGCACAAACATATTTTATGTTCGAAATATAGCATGAGCAAAATACATTTATAAATGACAGCTAAATTCCAAATTTTGAGCTTTTTTATAACGACAAAAAATACTATCAGTGACGGCACCCCATCGGCTACGAAATAGCCGACTACTCAATTTTTAATTAGCTGGTTTGCTAAAAAACACAGCCCTGATCCAATGTAAAGTATTATCGTTTTGAAAAGTTTCAAAAAACAACAAAGTCGTATGGGATGTCAAATTTTTATCGTATTATTTTTCGTAAACACAAAAAGGAATTAAAAAATATATATATAATACCAGTAAAAATTATAAATAGCTTGTTTTCTATGTTTCCCAGCTATCTATATATCGACATTTCATAGGAACTACCCTAATCATCAGTAGACTTTGGAAATTTTTGAAAGATATTCTCAAATATTCAACTTTATATCCCAACAATCTAAATAAATTGCTGAGAATTTTTAAAAGAAAAATGCTCTAATAATATCCGTCAAAACACAAAAAACAAGCTTTTTTATTTATAAACGTCTAATTGTTTGAATATATATAATAAAAAAAATTTACAAGAAAAGAAAAACTTTTAAATATGTCGTGAAAGTTTTAATTATATGCTGAAAATAAAAGTCTCAGATTATAGAGCTTGGAAAGGTGTAAATGGCCGGCCAGATTTGGGAGGATTCTGGATGATATCTGGCGCTCAAGATACAATACAAAATCAAAAAAAAATTAAACGATTAAATGTTAATCGTTTACTGTAAACGATTAACATTTAATACAATAAGACGGACGACTTTACTAAAATTCCTGAAGAAGAGTACCACAGGTACTCGAAATATCGAAAATAAAAAAATAAAAAACAAATATTAAATAAAACAAAAAAGAGTTTTATTTAAAATACACAGACCTAGAACCTAAAAATAAATAAAAAAAAACAAAACTTAAAAGCATTAAGGTCAAATAAATCAAACAACTTTTTATTTTAAATATATTATAGTTTTAACTCACCTTGTGATTTATTATTATTATTTTACCTTTGTACATCTGGTTAGGCGTCACTACATATATTTAGTTAGCAAAGTCAATTAAGAAGGTGTGTTCCTATGCTTTTGAAGTGCGGTAGTGAGTTAGCGAAGACAGCGTGAACGGCATGATTACTTATCGTTTTTATACCTTCGCTACACATCTTTTAAATGCGAGGGCTTAGCATATTTCGTTAGCTTTGTGTCTATACTGTTAGCAAAGAGAAAAAAATTAGTTTTTATGGCGAGCTGCTGGCCAATGTAGCTAGTGCTCTTATAATTTAATTTAATCTTAGAGTTAATTTCTTTTAGATTACATAATAATAGTTTTTATGATTTAACATTACATTTATATACATATAGATAAAGAACACAGGGTGGCTGCTAGCAACATATTCATTACATAAAACGTACATATAGGGTGTTTTTTTAAGCCCGATAGAACTTGAAATTGTAAAAAATAACACAAAAAATTAAATTGTAATCAAAATTTTTTTTATTCGAAAGATCAATACGTGACATTAACATTTGAAAATGATTTCGGGCATATGGGCACCGCGGCTGTTCTTGACGAAGCGCATTCTGGACGTCCAATTTTGGGCCACTTTTTCGAGCACTGCTGGCCGTATGTCACGAACAACACGAACAATGCTGGCCTCCAAGGCGTCAATTGTTGCTGGTTTATCAGCATAAACCAGTGACTTCACGTAGCCCCACAGGAAATAATCGAGAGGTGTCAAATCGCACGACCTTGGAGGCCAATTGACAGGTCCATTTCTCGAAATCAACTTATCGCCAA
Organism: Thecocarcelia acutangulata; assembly: GCA_914767995.1. Lineage (NCBI taxonomy): Eukaryota > Metazoa > Arthropoda > Insecta > Diptera > Tachinidae > Thecocarcelia > Thecocarcelia acutangulata. The sequence goes on along the minus strand of OU612094.1, from coordinate 26,490,088 downwards.
ATTTTGATTTCAGTAAGTCGATGGTTGCGTTCGCCGTATGGCACGTAGCGCCATCCTGTTGAAACCACATCTCCTCCGGATTAATGTCATCCATATTTTCAAACAAAAAATCATTGATCATGGTGCGGTAACGATCTCCATTGACCGTAACGCGAGCTCCGGCCTCATTTTTGAAGAAATAAGGTCCGATGATGCCACCAGCATGAAAACCGCACCAAACAGTGCATTTTTCTGGATGTAATGGAGTCTGTAGGGTCTCTTGTGGATTGGTCTCACTCCATATGCGGCAATTTTGCTTATTAACAAACCCGTTAAGCCAAAAATGCGCCTCATCGCTGAACACAATTTTGCGATAAAACAACGGGACTGATTTTCAAAGTAAATTTGGATAATTTCGTAGCGTTGTTCAAGCGTGAGTCTATTCATGATGATTTGTCAGAGTATACTGAAACAAATAAAAAAAATGTTTCATCAAAATTTAATTTTTTGTGTTACTTTTTACAATTTAAAGATCTATCTAGCTTAAAAAAACACCCTATACATAGATAATTTTATAAACAAAATAATCGGATTTGTAAAAGTACTGCTGTATCAGTTTTATCAATGAACATTATTACCATATACATAGTTCGATAAGATGATAACAAGTTGCTTGACTCTTATGAGGGTGAAGTCCAGCCACAGCATTTGGTTTAATAACTTACTGTTAATGCAGGGTAACCTTATAATTATAATTCACATACATATTGATAAAGATTTATATGTTCATTATATAATAGGTTTTTTTTAATGAAACATCGATATCGCTTATGTACTGCTGTATCAAATTTTATAATTCGATATGTTGGTAGCAAGTTGGTTGGTTGAGACAATAATATAAAGTATTGCTGTATCAGTTTTATCAATGAAAACTATTACCATATAGTTCGATAAGAGATAACAAGTTGCTTGACTCTTATGAGGGTGAAGTCCAGCCACAGCATTTGGTTTAATAACTTACTGTTAATGCAGGTTAACCTTACATTATAAGGTTATGACATGGTATAACTTCGTATCTTGATCCTAGTTGTTCGACCCTTTTTTTTTAATATAATTTTTGTTTACTTGAGCTTGAGGTCACTTGTTACAAAATTATTCGTTTTATTAATGTTTCGATATTTCGACACCCCTTTGTGTGTCTTCTTCAGGAAATTTTCTAAATTTTTGTTTACAAAATTTTTATAAAATTTGTTTTCAATTTTATAAAAATTTTGTAAACAATAATTTAGAAAAACGTTCGTTCGTTCGTAAACGTTCGTTATAATTTTTAGGGTAGAAAACCTATTCCGATGCCGTTTATAAGCTTTATTTTTCCTTGATCTTGTATCATTTGCCTTGTCTATCTCTGATATATCCATTAGTTGAGTGATAGTGGACTATAAGTCACTTATAAATAATCTTAAACATTGGCGAGCATTAACGATACGACATCGTGAGCCAGGCACTAACTTTATTCTATGCGAACGATGTGTCAAAATTCAATTAAAATACATAAGTACATGAGAACGAACAATAGTGACATAGACAAACCCAAATTGATTGGAATGTAAGTGACTAGCTTTCTTTCGCGCACATTTTCATTCGATATCGACGAACAGGCTGTATTAAAACAAATTTTGAGCCGCTGGGTTTCGGGTGTTGGTTGGTTTCTCTATATATTATTTCATTACTTTTTTTTATTTTTCATATGATATTATATTTAATAAAAAGAATAGTTGCTGTGGTCGATGTGATTAATGCTTGCGATATACATCTCTTCCAAAACAGTGCCAGTTTCAGTTTTCGTCAGAAAATATAACTTGTGCCCATAACTCCATAGGCTTATATGAGTGCAAAAATATGGTTCAGTGCTGGTTTATATAAAAAACTAAAATAAAATTCAAAACGTGGTTCGTGTCAATACTAGTTATTTGAAAATGTATCAAGTTTTATTTCCAAAGTTCAGTTCGAACGATAAAATGAAACACCGAAACTATAAAGTGCGGTCTCCACCTGAAATGAAAACACACTAACTTAAAGATAGTGTTTTCATGTCTTACTTCAAGATAAAGTTAAATGTTGAAGTTTGGTTAAAGTTATAACTTGGTTGTTAAAACATTTAATTTGGAAACTTTGTTATAACTTAAATTGACAACAGCCTGCTATTTGTAGTTGTTTTTCGCCATTTTTATATTTTTACTACGGGAAGTTATAACTCATACTCAGCACTACTACGTGTATGCCACGCCGCCTTAAACAGACAGATATTTTAAACATCAAGTTTTAACTGCGTTTCAAGTTAGGTGTAGACTGCATATTACTTTTTCAGAACAACAAAAATGAAGAATTAACTTTTCAAATAATTGTTTATTTTTTTCATTCTACTATTTTTCTGGAACATGCCGGTTTATATCCCAACAATCTAAATAAATTATTGAGAATTTAAAAAGGAAAGCTTATTATAATTGTTAGGATATATTATAATTGTTAGGACATATAGACAGCTGGGACACATAAAAAAAAATTAATTTATTGTCTTGAAGAAAGAGCAGTTTTTTTCTTCCCTAAATGTGATTACAGCAATAAAATTATTAAATAATGCACGATAATAATACGAAGCAGACTCACCGTAATGTTTATTGAGCTCTTCTCTTTCGCCGTTTCCCCTGTCAGATAAATAGTGTTTAGTCACTATACGAAATTCATTTTTTTTTTTTCATTTTTCAAGAAACACAAAAGTTGCTAACTTGAAACGACCACAAACAACAAACAAACTAATCGATGAATTTGGGTGAAATTTTAACAGCTGACGTTTAACAAATCGCAATATCAAAAAAAAAAAAAAATTTTTTTTTTTGCTATTTTTGCTGCCATCTAGCGCATTATCAATTCGCCCTCGTAGTTTGTATTATATTTTTTCCTTCTCTTGTAATTTAGTGATATATCCTTTGCTCACCTTTTATTTTAATAATTCAGACAATTAAAACGAGGAATAATTTTACAATTACACAAAACAATTTTAAAATTTTATTTATTAATTTATATTCATGTATTTTACGAAATTTGTTTTGTTTTATTTTTATTATCAGTTAAAAACATTATTTGTTAAGATATATTTTTTTGTAATTTTTTTTTGTTTGTTTTTGTTTTTTGTATCGATCAATAAGAAATAAGCCTGGTTTTATTTATTTTGTTAAGTAAAAAGATAATTGCAAATTTTTTGAAAACAAAAAGAGAAAATAATTTAAATAAATATTATTGAGATTGAAAAGAAAATTTAGCAATTTTGTTTTAAAAAAATTTGTCGGATTTTTGAAGTTTCGTTTTGCTATATATTTTGTTGATGTTGTTGTTTTTTATAAACAATCTTTACTTTTTATATACTTTTTTTTTTTTTTTTTACTAATTTTAACAATACGTTTAAACTCACAATATTACAATATTTTTGCTAAATATTTTTTTTTATTTCCACTTTTATATATTTAATAATATAGTATAATTTAGTTTAGTTTTTATTTATAAGTACAATAATTGTAATAATATATATTTGTAATAATATATATTTTATTTATGTTTTAATTTTAGTATATATAATTTTTATGTATAGTATATAAAGAACAAGGCTTGTTTTTTTACGGTTTTATATTTTATTTAAGTAGAATTATGAGTTTAAGTAAATAGTATTGATATGACTTTTTTTTTTTTTTTGAATTTTTTCGTATAAGAATTTTAAACTATATAAGAAATTTAAATAAATTTTCACAAATTAGCAATTCTTGCAAACAGCTTTTTTTTTTTTTAAATTATGTGAAAATTATAAAACGATAGTTTTAAATTTATTTTTTATTTTTTGGTTTTTGATATTTGTAAATAAATTTATTATTATATATTTTTAGTTTTATAAAAATTGTTTACATGATTTAATATTATATTATAAGAGTATATGATTTGCAAAAAACAAAATTTTATAAAAACTGTAATAAAGTTTTGTTTTGCTTGTTTCTAAAAAAAAGAAAAAAATAATTTTGTATTAATTTTTCTTTTTTTTTCTCATCGGGCACGAGTTTGATATGTTTGAATTGTTAATTTATTAATTGTGGTTTAATATAATATCCTTTATTTTCACAATCGTTTATCTTATCATTTTCACTTTTTTTTCTATTTGACTTATTATTTAATAGAACTTCAACGCAAAAAATATTTTATTTGTATAAGACTAAATTCTTGCTTTATTTTCTGCCTTCATTAATTTACTTTATTAATTTTAATTTACTTCCATATTTTCTTTTTTTTTTGTTTTTACTCAAATCAATTTCACTACTTGTATTTTTTCATTTCTTTTACGCAATTTTTGTTTTTCTTTTTGGTTTCTTTATTATTTCTGTTACTGATAAAAATTTGTTTTCCTCAATTTTACTATTAAAAGATTAGCATTATTTTATTTTTATTTTTTATAAGCTTTCCGTAGATATGCTAAATGTATTTATAAATTGGTATATGTTGTATATGTTTTAGCAAAAATGAAATATTCACTAATTGAAAATTCGTTCATGTTGGGTTTTTATTCATTTTTAAGGAGTTTTTATAAAATGTAAAAAAAAGAAATTAAGAAATAAGACATTAAAGGTCTTAATTACTGCAAAAATAGAGAAAAGTTTTACTTCAAAAACAGAGAATTTTTAATGGAAATGCAAAAATAGAAAATTGAAAAATAAGCTGAAAAATAAAATTTCATTTTACAGAAACAAATAAAAGTTAATAAAAATTAATTTATTGAAATTCAACACAAAATGTTTTTTTATATAAAAAAAAAATGTATGTTCCCATTATAAGCAATAGAGGACTGCTCAAGCACAAGCAACATATCTTATAAGACATTGTAATATTTTCACACTTCAAAGCAAACACTTCAGTGCCGAAATGTTCTAAACACAAAACGAATACTGTCTAACAATCGTTTAGAACAAACCAAGGTGCATTAACCAGGTGGCAACACTAGCGCAGGTGACAATCTTTCATTTAAAACGACCGGTAGTGTCAAACGTTGTTTATGTTTACACAAATTGAAGTGCAAAAAAAAGAAAGAAAAAGTGAAAAAGTGCAAGAAAAACAATAAAGAAGTTTGCAAATACATTTTGGGGTTACTCGACCGTGTGCAGGAGAGGGCGAAGAAGCTTATCGGTGACAGTAGGGTATCCAACTCTATTGACTCACTGGAGCATCGACGCAGTGTGGGGTGCGTTACTCTGTTCTATCGTTACTACAATGGATTTTGCTCTGACAAGATTAGGGATCTTGTTCCCGAAACTCGCACATTTTTACGTAGCACGCGCTCATCGTCTAGAGCTCATCCATTTGTAGTCGATTGCCCGGGGAATCGCACTATGCATTACAGAGAGAATTCGTTTTTCAGCCGTACACTTCGTCTGTGGAATAAGTTGCCTGCAGACGTGTTTCCTGTCTGTTTTAACGTTGGAAAGTTCAAGTCAAATGTTCACAAACACTACTCCCTCTTTCCCCCTCCTCACAACCTATTTTCCTAGTTCTGGTACAATGCACTGCATATGTAGGGGTTATCCCCTGAGTACTGGTCCAATATAAAAAAATAAAATAAAAAATTGCGTAGAAGCTGTTTATGTTTATACAAAATAAAGTGAAAAATAATATTTTAAACAATTTGAAAATGTGCAAAAGAAACAATAAAAAAGATTTCAAAAATATTTTAATTCCTTAATATGCGTTGCTGTCTGCTATGTAAAAAGAAAACTTCTACTGCTTATCGACTTTCCTCGCTTCAAAAATAATTTAATTAAAAACAATTTATGAAAATAATAATACACAATTAAATTTCTTTATGTACAATTTTTTTCTTCATTTTCCTCTGTTTTGTAAACATGTTTTTGACATTATGGGGGAATTTTTAAACAAACAAAATATTATGTATCTAGTACAGCAACTCTAATGCTGCCACCTTATAATTGCACCATGGAACAAACAGAACCAAACACAAGTAGAACCAACTGAAGTACAGGGTGGCTAATGAAAGCTGCTACAAAAAAAAAAAAAAATAAGTAATAATTTATTTTCTGTTCCATTTTTCTTGTATTTTATAGATTGATCTATAAATTTAGCTAAAATGAAGAATTGGGACAATGATTCAGGAATTTGGATAGGGCAACGCTTTCACGCTTCAGAGTCCGTTGTTTCCATCCAAAGAGTATATAGGCGCACATGATGTGTTATAATATATCCAACTATTCCTACAACACGTACCAATATAATCTAATAAACATATTTACATACATGCATAAATGCATATACATAAATATAAAAAGTATTATTTCGTAAAAAATATTTTTTTTATAAGAAACCTGATCACAATAACAAATAAATCTATTACAACGTCCGCTGGGTGTGACAAATTGTGTGCACTTTCACATACACCAATGGGTTTTATTTTTGGCGACGAATACTCGTGACCAAAAATTCGTCGTTCGTCGCAGTTGTGTTTCTAGCATAACGCTGTTCAATTTTAAATACAAGGTGGCGCAAAAGTAATCCTCCTATCAGAAAATGCTATAAATTTTACTTTTAACGATTCGATAATCGCAACTTTTGTCATCAAATTTCATCGCTTGCACTAACGATTGAGTGATTCTGTAACTTAATTCTAACGATGGTAAACAGCTGTATTTTTCTGTTCACTCATATAAGCATCACGTGGCATCTCTACAAAAAAAAAAAAAAGCGAAAACCACAAAGAAGAAAAGAAAAAACAATAACTTCCCATAACAATATGTATACATATTGATTTTTATTTGTTGTGATTTTAGCTTTTAAGTGACAATAAATATTATTTAATTTGTAATAAGGTAAGTAAAATAAAATATGTGTTCATATGTTTCATTTATTTGTTTATATGTACTAATTTCTATATGTTCAGAATGACCACAACTAAAGACTGGTGATAATCAATATAACTTTTTAAATTCATTAATTGTCAACTCAAAGGAATTGTCCAACTCCCGATAAACACAATGATTGTCCCTTGAAGCGTTCAAACTTGTTTCATCCCTTGCAAGTCCGAATGACAAACGTTCAATAGCTATTTCAACACAAAATACACTTTATCGGTTAAAAAATTATACTGAAATTTTTGTTTTTGAAAATGTATTTAATAAACATTTTATGTATTTATTTATGTATTTAATATATAATAAATATTTTTATGTCTTGAAAATCTGATTGTAAGCACTTTATTTCATGGATGCACAATTTGAAAAAATACACTTTAACGATTAAATATACAGCAAGAAAATTTTTGTCTTTAAGAAATCGACAATCAGCAGTAAAATTAACAGCTGATTTTGATCGACTGCGAATATCGTTAAGAAAATGTTACAGAATAGCAAATACGATAAAATATCGTTATAGCTATTTTAATGATTCGATTATCGTTATATAAGTTACAGAATCGCACTACTGATGTCAGTTCTGTTTTGACATTTGTGTAGTAAACTCATGCGAAATACACGTTAATAAACAATGTTATGCTACACTGCTTCAGAACGCGGAATATGGGGGACTATTTATTTGACCCCAAGAGGGGTCATTTTTCTCTTATTCATGTTTGTTTTTAATTTTAAGTATTCATGTATGAATGTCGTACGAAAAAAGCTTTGCTTATGTTATTTCGTCTGTTATGCGATGTACGATTCCCCGGGCAATCGACCACAAATGGATGAGTTCTGGACGTTGAACGCGTGTTACGTAAAAATGTGCGAGTTTCGGGAACAAGATCCCTAATCGCGTCTGAGCAATATCCATTGTAGCGATAGAACAGAGTAACGCACCCCACACTGCGTCGATGCTCCAGTGGGTCAATAGAGTTGGATAACCTACTGTCACCGATAAGTTTCTTCGATATCACCTGTACATGGTGGATAAACCATGAGAAGAAGACTTTGAAGCGCCAAACCAAACATGAGAGTTGTATTCCATTTTCGGTCGGATATAGCTGGTATAAATAGTAAGGAGGTCGGATGGAGTGAAGTGCATCTTACGCCGTTTCAAAAAACCGAGGCACCTGAATGCTTCTTTAGAGACATGAAAAATGTGTTCAGTCCAGCGAACGTCACACTGTATCTTCATTCCAAGGACATCAATAGCATCCGATTCCTCAATATTTATACAATCCATGAGTACAAATGAATCAGCACCTGCCGTCGTATGTTTGTGTGGGTCTTACGAGCGTTAAAAGCGACTCTGTTTTTACGACTCCATTCGGAGATTAATAGAAGATCACTATCCAATGAGTTTTTAATATTTTGCCTTTTGGCAATGATCTCGAATAGGCTGGGCCTATAATTGAAAGATTGCGAATGGCAAATGCTGTTGTCATCTGCAAAAAAGTGGATAGGGTTGGAAGTTTGATAGAGAAGGTCATTGAGGAAAATAAGAAATTGAATGAATGAATTAATTTTGAACTCGTTTGATGAGACCCCATCTATAACAACTCGTATAGTGCGGTCTCTGAGAAAGCTCGATATAAACCGAGAAAAGTCATCACCGACATCAAAAGCAGTAAGTTATACCAGTAGTGCAGTATGCCACACTCTGTCAATTGCTTTGAAAATATCCAGAGCCATTACTTTACTTTCACCGAAATGATGAATTGAGTGGCAGCATTTCTCTGAGAGTTATGTCAAAAGATCTCCAGTAGAACGACCTTTACGAAATCTATACTGACGATCACAAAATAATTTATGCGACTCTAGATACCTCACAAAGTGGTAATTAACCATACTTTCCATTACTTGGGAAAGCGCAGAGCAAATTGCAATTGAGCGGTAGTTTTCAGGGTAATATGCCTCCCCTTTTTTGGGGATTGCCGTTACATTAGCAACCTACCAGCACGATGGGAACTCTCCAACATGGTAAAGTATGCTGAAGGAGCGTGCTAAACCAATGTGCAACAGTTTGTGGTTTATCAAAAAACAAAAATTATAAATTTTTTTTTTTTATTTTAAGAATATTTTTAAAAATCAAACCCCATGATTGCTGCAATTGTGCAGAGACTGGGCGCAAATTCTTGTTTGCCCGATGCTTTTTTGAAAGAATTCGAATTTCTCGATGTTGGTATCCCATATTGCCGTTGATATTTACGAAAGATTTATTAAATCCTCCGAAATCCTACAAAATTTTTGCACGTATTAGAATATAAAATAAATCCTGCGAAGGCCTACAAAATTTTTGCACAGTGGGTTAATACGAAAAATTATTTTTAACAAATTTAAAAAAAAAAAATCTAGAAGTGGATCTTAAAAGTTGTGGAAAAAAATCAAAGTTTAATACAAACAAATTTCAAGAAAATCAAAGAGTACAAACAGTGGGAAATATTGATTTAAAATATAAAATTTCGAAAATCGCATCCAGTAGTGCAATTCACTAACTTTTAACGATTTTAAAAGAGCATAACTTAACGCGAGCTATTGTGGTTTGCACTAACGCTTAAGGCCGTGTCAGATAAAACTTTGTCGCTTTGCGTGAAGTTTAAAACTTTAACAGAAAAGCGCAAAGCAAAAAGTGTATGTCACAATAAAAACTTTATCTAAAAAAATGTTTGTTAATTTTACATTTAATCATTTCTTATGATAATAGAAGTGAGAAATATTATTAAACGAACTACAGAAATTGGTTCTAATTGTTTTCTTAGTGCATAAAGCGTTTAGAAAAAACTTCAACGCGTAAAAAGATGAGAGTTGCCGAACTTTTCGCTTCGCGTTGCGTTAAAAGTGCTCTATGTGACATATAAGTATATATATATTTTATATATATAGTATATATATATTTTATCTCAGATGTCAAAGCGAATTTGCAACGCAAAGCGAAGCAAAAGTTTTATCTGACACGACCTTTATGTGATTCACTAACTTTTTATTATTGTATCTTAAAAAAATTTGAAATAATGTGGCAGCTTTGTTAAAAATAAAGAAAACCACAATGGGGAACAGAACAAGAACAAACAAATTTGCAAATAAATCCATGTTTAGGGTAGGTAAAACTATTTATATGTTTATTATTTAAAATATTTTTTCTTAAATAAGATAAGTTCTTCTCACGGAGAAGACTGCTGGAGTCTTCCGACAAGTCGTATGCCAAATACTGTGAAGTTATTCTAGTAGAAATTTTAACGACATTGTTCTTAAGATAAACACCACAAAAATAATTGGTGTTTAATTAACGCTAATCAGTCAGGCTATAAAAACAGCTGATTTAAAACGAAGACAAATAGTGTTGAAAACTGTTATAGAATCGGGAAAACACCAACGCTAGTGTTAAATTCGGTAAACGAATTTTATTAGCGTTAAAACAGGTTAGTGAATTGCACTACAGGCCACTTTCCACAATTTTTTTCCAGTTTTTATTGTATAGTAAACAGAAAAGAGAAACAATACAAAAAAAATTATGCTAATATTGAAAACGTTATGAGTATTTATTCGGACAGTGTATTCTAATTACTCGCTTTTTCTAAATTTAATCAACTGTACTGTTCAAAAGGAACATCAATACAGTAGATAATAAAGCAAATCAAAAAAACTTTTTCTTCGAACTGTCCGATTTGTCTTGGATTGCCCCTTTTATATATACGGCACAGAGTTCACTTCCGTTCGGAAATGGAATTGAATCGGTTTTTTGTTTCTTCAAAAAACGAAAATTTAAAACTTTTTCGGAATGAAATCAATTCTATAAGATAATACTAGTTTCATTCTGGCAACTAGAAATGAGTTCATTCCGAAAAGTTTTTTGGTTTTTCGTTTTTTGAAGAAGTGAAAAAAGAATTCAATTCCGTTTCCGAAAGGAATTAAGCTCTGTGATATAGTTTAAGCTCTGATAGTTAAAAAGTATATACACAGTTACGTTATTATGCTGTTTGGAGTAATGTTGAAAACGATATGAGTATTTATTCGGACACAGTGTTTTATAACTCGAGTATTTATTCGGACACAGTGTCTTATAACTCGGTTTTATTAAAGCCCTATCTATATCTCTGCAACCTTAGGCCAAAAAAATCTGAAAATTTAGTCACCTGTACTATACAAAAGGAACATTAATACAGTAGAATCAAAAAATTTTTTTCTTCAAACTGTCCGATTAGATTTGGATTGCCCCAAAAACGATTCAAGCAAGAGGACTTGCGCTGTCTGCACACCAAAGAAAGTTCAAAGCAGAAATTGCTATAAGAATCTCAATGAAATAAGGATTGTTTTCTATTTATGTTTTATTATAAAACATTTTAAACTATAATTTAAAAAAACAAATAAATCAAAATAAAACAAAAAATGTATTTATTTTTCAAACGAACAAGTAAAATTATTTATTTTTAATACACATACATAATTATGTTTGTTTAAAATTGTTAATAAAGTATGTAAATATTAATTTTACAGAATTGTTAAGACTACAAGTAAAAAATTAGAAGCTTCTTACTTCACAGATTTCAAAAATATAAATAAATATACTAAAAAATACAAAAGAATTTTGGTAAAACTTGGTTTGTTAAAAATATCGTTTAGTAAATGTTTTACTCAAAAAAGCGTCTTAATAATGATTATTAATAAAAAAAAGTTTTAAATATAGTTAATTATACAATATAATTTATAATTAAAAAAGGCATTTTTAAAGTTACGGCAAAGAAAATAAGGCAATAATACATGATTTTGGTAAGAGACAGCGACCAGAGTGACTATTCGAAAGAACACTATGGGATGTTCATAGAACAGTTACAAACAAGCGACTCGTCTAAAAAATTTGTATGGAAATCACTCAAAAAATTTAGTAACTTTCTTAAAAATTTTATAGATAAGTTGCTGGTCTGTAATCTATGAACAGCATAATTATGCATACAGGGTTGCCACAGACATTATACGAAATGTTTTGGATTAGGAATTTTCGATTCGATCGATTTTATTTTACTTAGACTCAGATCGATTTATTTCATTCTAAAAAATTTAAGTTTTATTAGTTTTAAAGTATCCCATACATGATTCAGTTCAGTTGTCAATTGGGTATTTCATTTGAATTGATTCTTGGCCACACACTTCATAAACTTAATTGCACGATTTTCATTCAACTCTCAAATTTGATGAAATTAATTTAAAATATTTAAAGTTTCCTTTGCAAAAAAAAAAAAAAGAAAATATACAAATATAAATTTTGACAGCTGGGTGCGAGTTCTGTAGCTTTTAAGACACCCACAGACGATATGTTTTTACGTCTGTTTTTTAATATGTAATTCCTCATGTATTTTTTCATGTCTGTCAAAATTTTTTTATATTTACCGACGGTTCTTAAAGTTTGCTCACAAACGTACATGTACATTTACGCCTGACATTGTCTAGGCTTTTTATTATTATAAAAAATAATTATTTACAACATATTAAAATACTATTGCATTAAAATTTCATCAAGCCGACTTGTTCGTAAGGCCTAGAGTTCTAATGTCAGATGTTTAAACAGAATAAAATAGAACACCCTCCATTTGAAAATTTGCCAGATGACTTTGCTCATATTTTTTACAGACGCAATGTTTTTGAAGTAACAGACGATGTGTAGGCATTTTACATTGTGAAAAATTACATCTACATTGTTAAAAACATATCGTGTGTTATCTACTTTAACAATAACAAAATTCGTTAAATTGTCAACTAATACGTTTTGTCGCTTGCAGTTACGATTGTGCGATTCTGTAACTAGTAAATAACAACATTGACAAAAACTTCAATCAAGTGGCATTGCGGTTACAAATTATGCCAAAGCTGCGAAAAGAACTATGAAAAATACAAAAAAATATTATCACCCAGCTAAAAGAAGTTGGAATTTTTGGAATATTCAAGTTTGTTAAATGACAAAACAATAACAAATGTTGTTAAATAGAATAAGAATAGAAGAATTGTCAAATTGATTATTAAAGTTTTTAACAATAACAAGCATTGTTAAAATAAGATACAAAATCGCACTACTGATCAAGAGAGTCGATATACAGCGCCATTGAATTGAAAGACTTATTCGCCAGCTTGAATAAATCAAAATCTTTTGATATTTCTTCATAACAACTCGACAACTGCTAAACTAAACAATTGAAAAAGCCATACACGTCTTGAATTGGATAACAACTGACTCGGTTGTAGAGCTGTGTCGTTCATAAATGAACGGGTTAAATTGCAGGGATCATCTCAGTTTTGTTGTCGCGCCATTCGGAATAACCGCGTTCGGAGTAACCGAGTGAACGAAATGAACGAACGAATCAATCAGTCTTTTGTAATTCAACGAAAGTGATCGGTCACTAAAATGAGCGATCCGGCACAGCTCTACTTGGTTGCCAATTGAGTTGAAACGTTCTTAACCTAGCATCTTCACATAGCAATATTTATTGCGGCAATTGTCAAATTTAAGTGCGTCCATACAATTTGCGATGTGCAGACCGCAAATTGCTATAGAAAGCAATCTATTGCGCAATGATTGCTCTAATGATTGCCAAGCAATGAGCTATCAGTTGTTGTAATTTGGTACGTAAATATAACAAACACATACAATTTCCCACGTTGAATTTTGTTAGAATTTGTGATGAGGCAGTAATACGTTTACGCCACTTAGAGCAATTAGCAATCGCTGTACTGTTATTGTGCCGTCGTTTTTGCTTGAGCTCAGCCATAAAAATTGCTATGTGGAGACACTACTAAAAAAACAGTTGATTATTCAATTCCAGTCTGAACTTTTACCCAAAGTCACTATGTCACTATTGTTCGTTCGCATGTACTTATGTATTTTAATTGAATTTTGCCACATCGTTCGCATAGAATAAAGTTAGTGCCTGGCTCACGATGTCGCATCGTTAACGTTCGCCAGTGTTTTAGATTATTTATAAGTAACTTATAGTCGACTATCACTCAACTAATGGATATATCAGAGATAGACAAGGCAAATGATACAAGATCAAGGAAAAATGAAGCTTATAAACGGCATCGGAATAGGTTTTGACCCTAAAAATTATAACGAATGTTTACGAAACGATATCGTGAGTCAGGCAGTTAGAAAAATCCAAATCAATTTTCTTTCGCCTAGAGTGGGAATGAACTTATCCTTTCGACATCGTCGAACTGGCTGTTAAATTTGTTTTTTTACTCTCATAGACAGAAACTAAAGTTCAATCATAAAGTGATTTCATTCTAAAGAAATTGATCGGCTTTCATTTTCGGAAAAAGCTTTTCGGCATTAAAATAACTTTCGATGGAAATTTGTAGAGCAAATTTTAAACAGTACAAAAGTCTTCAAAGTAAAACGAAATATGATGATGGCAGTTGTGAAATTGGTTCACCGCAGCACCTGCCTTTACGGCCGTTTTGCTTGTTGACGTGGCCGTTTAAGGTCGCTCCTAAAAATGGGATTTACAGTGCAAAAATGTTTGTGTCAAAGTCGCTTTCTTTCAGTTCTTGAACGATTTGAAGTTGAAAAAATAACAGCCTGTTCGACGATATCGAATGAAAATGTATGCGAAAGAAATCTAGTCACTTACATTCGAATAAATTTGGGTTCGTCTATGTCACTATTGTTCGTTCGCATGAACTTATGTATTTTAATAGAATTTTGACACATCGTTCGCATAAAATAAAGTTAGAAAAAACCCAAATCAATATTCTTTCACCTAGAGTGCGAATGAACTTATCCTTTCGACATCGTCGAACTGGCTGTTAAATTCGTTTTTGTACTCTCATAGACAGAAACTACAAGTTCGATCATAAAGTGATTCCATTCTAAAGAAATTGATCGGCTTTCATTTTCGGAAAAAGCTTTTCGGCATTAAAATAACTTTCGATGGAAATTGATTGCTGAGAGGTCAATCACAGTCAGTAATAGACTTTAAAATTTGTACAGCAAATTTGGAACAGTACAAAAGTCTTCAAAGTAAAACGAAATATGATGATGGCAGTTGTGAAATTGATTTACATCAGCACCTGCCTTTACGGCAGTTTTGCTTGTTGACGTGGCCGCTCCAAAAAATGGGACTTACAGTGCAAAAATGTTTGTGTCAAAGTCGCTTTCTTTCAGTTCTTAAACGATTTTAAGTTGAAAAAATAACAGCCTGTTCGGCGATATCGAATGAAAATGTGTGCGAAAGAAAGCTAGTCACTTACATTCGAATAAATTTGGGTTCGTCTATGTCACTATTGTTCGTTCGCATGAACTTATGTATTTTAATAGAATTTTGACACATCGTTCGCATAGAATAAGTTAAAAAAAACCCAAATCAATTTTCTTTCGCTTAAAGTGCGAATGAACTTATCCTTTCGCCATCGGCAAACTGGCTGTAAAACTTAAAATTTCATGAATAATTGATATTAAAAATCCCACCGGAGCTGCTCGTTTACCTGTTGAAAGTAGCGGATTTTCATGTAAACTGCTATCAACACTTTCAGGAGTCCTTGGGCACTGCCAATTGTGAAAAAGATTTACATCAGCACCTGCCTTTACGGCCTAATCTGATGATAGACCACATCCACGAAGTGAATTATTCACGATTCACTAGCGCCTCTGAATGGCTTATCGGGTTCACACAGGTCGCAACTTGTTACTGTATATTTGTAGCCATATAGGCAAATCGCTTGCTTAAGATTTCCCAGCAATCAATGGAAGACAAGGCTTAAGGAGTTAGTAGGCTCAAGCCCACTAAGCGCATCAGCTCTTAAACCAACTCACCCGTCTAACCATCACCACTGGTTCCTTACAAAACAGGTATCTGTTGCAAAGCAACAGCAGCTCGGGGGGTTGTTAGCACCCGAAAAAAACCATGCACCAGAATTATCAGGGATACTAACATCCGGTTCATGCGTCTTTAGGTTTAAACTACAGCCAGAACGTTTCAGCCAAGGTGGGCCCGGAATGAGCTGCAAGCAGAACCAATTTATATCCTCTTAAGAGTTTTCGAAATCCTTGACACAACATAAGTCATGCAACTTCCTAAACAACACACTCCTTCCCCTCTATGCCCCAGAAAACCGAATGCCCTGGTTGCTTAGCAAATTTGGCATTGGCTGTATAGTTTCTTTCAACAGTCACTTAAATCGCATCCTTCTCAAAACAAAACTAAAGCAGATATATTTTGTTTTAAATTAAAAAATAATAAGAAATTCCCTAATAGTAAGTTTTCTTGTTTTAAAATGTTTTTAATTAAATTAAAAAAAAAGTATTTAGATTTTATTTCTTTCTATTCAATAATTGTTTTTTTTTTGGTAACTGCTTTTTGTTGTTGTTGCTGTTGATTTAAATTGTTAGTAAATATGTAAGTTTTTCATTTGTTTTTTTTTTTTATATTTTGTTTGTTTGTTTAATATTTTTTTATTTAAATCTAAAAATGTGTTTTTCTCATCTCCTGCTTTGTCTTAACAATATTGCGTTTTCGGCATCTTTTTTTTCCTTTAATTTTTGTTATAATTAATATTCTTCTAATTTTTTTCTTTTTATAAGAGTTTATTTTTTTAAAATAACATTATCTTTAAAAAAATTATTTAAAATTTCTTTTAATTATTTTTTTTTGTCTAAACTGTCATGTAAAAGTTGTTGTTGTTGTTGTTAGTTTTCCTCTTTTTCTGATATGTATTGGTTTTTGTTATTGTTGTTGTTGTTGATTATGTTTAAAAATTTAATTTAATTTTGTTGTTGTTGTTGTTCTTGTTTTCATAATATTTAATATAATGTTCCCATAATTCATATATTGTTTAGTTTAAATTTATACGCTTTGTCTTTGTTTTTGTTTTTTTTTTAATTATTTTATTAGTTTATAAATAGCTTTTTGTGTATTTTTTTTTTTTTACTATAATTAATATTGTTTTATGCCGGCGTATTTTATTGAAATTTATTATTTTATAAGTTTCAGCATATATTTATTTTCTTTTTTTTTATATTCGTATTTTATTTATTATTTAATAATATATTGAATATTTTCTTACTTAAAAGAAGTAAAAAAAAAAAAAACAAAAATTGAAAAATGTATAAAATATAAATTAAAACAACTTTTAACTTTTAATGAATATTAGCTTCTATACTTTTTGGATTCAAAGTTGCTACTTGTTCATTTAATACTAACAAAGTTATTTAAAATTAAATTAAAAAACAAACTACTAATTATAACAATACTTAAAATTGAAGATATTTGTTGATAAAAAAAAGGGAATGATGTTTAAACATTTAACAAAACAATATAGAATGGATGTCTTTCTAAACGGCAAGAATTCGTTCAATTTTAAGAGTCCTCTCGTTGAGATGAAGGCTGAAGCCTAGAGCTGTCCCTTTTTACGGGGACTCAAAAAATCTACTAATCCATTCAGGAAATATGTTTATGCTTGCTGGCAGTTAGAAAGGCTTCTAACAAGCATATGATCATATAACCCTAGACCTTATACCCAGCTTCTGCCATGAGAACGTATACCCCCGTACAGGTGTGGTCAGTATGAAGTTTTTCATGTTTTTCTTTTTATTTATTAAGAATATTTTTTTCTCACATATAGGTTTTTACTTTCAAATTAACGATTTTTGTGCTCAAATTCAATTTTTTACAAGTCAAACACAATGTTTTGCAACACAAATTAAATTTCTTGCACTTCAAATTAAATTCTTTTCATTTCATATTAAATTTTTTGTATTTCAAATTAAACTATTTTTATTTTAAATAAAATTTTTTGTGTTTCAATCTAAATTTGTTTAACCTCGAATTCAAGTTTTTATTTATTTAGCCAAAAAATTACAAAATTAAATAAAAATAAGTTTGTTGTTCAAGTCATTACTCGTAATTTTTCCTTAATATAACTTTCTAAACCAAATTTGGACGGTTCCTATTGCAACCGTGCTCCAGATGCAGCTAATGGCGAACTCATGGTCATATCAAGATAATAATTGCTACAATCTGAAGGTGCTACCGTTTCGACTGACTGTTTAATTATTGTTATCAAGTCCAAATTATCCGCATCAACTAATAAATTTCGGGCAGGTAGTTTTGTTTTAGAAAAAAACTTTTTTATTGGATTAAGCTCACGTATATAGCTGTGTAAGGAGGAAGAAAATTTATAATGTGGCCGGATTCTGCAACCTTATCTTTTGTATCTTAGCATTATCAAGGACCAGCCAAGCACATGCGGTGCTGGTTTCAGCTAATTTACTGAATAGCTAACTCTTCCAGGAAAAGTATGAAAATGTTGGAATTTACAGATAAATTAGCAATGATCGTCTTGTCTTTCAAAAAAGAAATTTATTACAATGAAATATCGGTAGAACATATTTTTTCAATTTATTTTCAAATTTAAAATAAAGTTTAATTCATAAATTTTTTTTCAAAATTTTTTACTTATAATGTAACGTCTATTGAGTTTTTTTTTTTTTTTTTTTTTTTAATAAAGCTGTAAGTTTTTAGCCAAATAAACAAAAAATTTAATTCGAAGTTAAACAAATTTAATTTGAAACACAAAAAATTTAATTTGAAATAAAAATATTTTAATTTGAAATAGAAAAAATTGAATATGAAATGCAAAGAATTTAATTTGAAGTCCAAGAAATTGAATTTGTGTTGCAAAATATTGTGTTTGACTTGTAAAAAATTGAATTTGATTACAAAACTCGTTAATTTGAAAGTAAAAACCTATATAACCCAGTGTGCAGCTAATGATCTGCTGGTTACAAATGTACAACACACACATTCATTCACCCAAACAAGATAAAACAAAAGACATAAGGCTGATTTATACGGTGATTTAAAGCCATGTCTTTTTTTTTTTATAATATTCTTTTAAAGCTCCTATTAAAATCATGTTACATATTTACGATGACTTTTAAGTCATGTCGTTTTTCTAATTGTTGTCGTTAAAAATAATCGTTTGTCTCTTTTTATCCTTTTGGTAGTATCGATGTGGTTACCTTGCCAACCGAATGAAAACTAAACAAATTAAATAATAACAAAGGAGTGAAAAAGAAATTAGAGCAAAAAGTTGAAAACCAGAAAACATGTTTTTTTTTAATTTTTCAGTACAAAAGAAAAGACTTGCCTTTTAGACATGGCTTTAAATCATCGTCAAAATTTGCTCATAATATCGGGTGGTTAAATTTCAAGGGCCGATGTTGAATGTGAACCACACCTAAACGCCAAGTTTTTTTTTCCAAATTTTATTTGACTTTTCTCTATTTCAGACTTACTCAATTTGAACCATAAAGAGATACACAATCCAACAACGTGTTAAAGTTATCCAGACTTATTATGAAAATGGGCGTTCAAATCAAAATGCATATCATGAAAATCCTCTTCAGTGATGAGGCACATTTTCACCTCAGTGGATTCGTCAATAAACAGAATTGCCGCATTTGGGCGAATGAGAATCCAAAAGTGACTGTCGAAAAACCAATGCACCCACAAAGAGTGACTGTTTGGTGCGGTTTATGTGCTGGCGGCATCATCGGGCCGTATTTTTTCCAAAATGAGGCCGGTCAGGCAGTTACTGTGAATGGTGTTCGCTATCGTGAGATGATAATGAACTTTTTATGGCCCGAATTGAAAGATATGGATGTAGAAGACGTGTGGTTTCAGCAGGACGGTGCCACTTGCCACACAGCTAACGAAACAATTGCTCTTTTGCGCAACAAATTCAATGGCCGTGTTATCTCACGTAATGGCGATGTCAATTGGCCGCCAAGATCATGTGATTTGATACCGTTGGACTTTTTTCTTTGAGGTTATTTAAAAGAAAAGGTGTACGTCGATAAGCCAACAATAATTTAACAGCTAAAGGATGAGATAATTCGGCACATTAACGGCATAGAACCTTCATTATGTCTCAGGGTCATCGAAAATTTGGACCATCGGATGGAGGTGTGACGCCATCGTCGCGGCGCCCATTTGGCCGATAATTTGTTCCATACATAATTGAGTAATACCAATAATAATAAAATAAAATTACAATAATTTCCTAAATAGTTTGTGTTTTATTCAAAATCAACATCGGCCCTTGAAATTTAACCACCCTTTACAAGCATATACACTCATAAAAAAAGCGTCTTCATATTAATGACGGCTGGACATCAGAATTGTAACATCAATATTATGTAAATAGTCATCAGTAATGCGAAAACAGATATCAATCTGAATGACAAAAGTCATCAAAAAATTTTGTCATACATTGAGTATCATCAATGCTACAACTTTGGTGACATCAATTCAATGACATATTTGGTTAATAATTTTAATACATCTAACTGGTCAAAATTTATTAAAAAAAAGGTAAATAGTATTATAGTATTTTCAATTTATTGTTGAAAAAGGATTTTTTTGTTAAAACCATTAAATTAATTTTTAAAAAGAAGAAAAAAATGCATCATTTTGATGTAAATTTGTAATCACTTGAAGAATTGTTTGAGCAAAGACAAATGAGTATAAAGCGAATATATAAATTAACAATAATACATCACCTTGATGACACTTTGTCATCACATGCGGCGTTAGTTATATAACTAATACGATAAGAGCGTAGAGAGTAAAATGCTAATGCCACACTCAGACATTATATAGATGACAGTAAATCATCAAAACTATAAGAAGATTTTTAATTCTCATTGGTTTCTTGAAAATAGTGAAATACATAGTTACATGTTTGAACATATTTTTGAATTAAATTAAATATAACTAGAGTTTCTGATGACATTTTGTCATAAAATATACTGATGTTAATAAGCCATCACATCAATAAGATTTTTACATCATATTGTAACCAAATTATAATTGGTCTGAGTGTATGATTTAAAGTTAAAGGTTTATTACGTTGTTTGCTGTAAATGAATTTTAAGTCCGAAAGCCTTTTTTTTCATATAAGTATGTTATTATATTTATTTATATTAGAATGGAAAAAATCAAATACCTTCCAATAAAATTTTATCTATACATTTTAAATGTTTGATGACATAAAAGACATATACAAATGCACTTTTTATCATAAAATAATATTGCATTGCCATTTATGTTATCTGCTGTAATTGGTAAAAAAACTTTAAGCGTGTAGCCACTGTTGCCAGAAATGCAGATTTATCTTCATTTTGCAGATTTTTGCTCTTTAAAAACACTAAATGAAGATATGAAGATTTTTGGCCTAAAAACGCAGATTTTAAAAACTTTTTTTTTTACTTTTTCCCTTATATTTCTATTACCATTTGTTCATGTTATAAAATGGACAAAATGGAATAACATCTTGCACAGATTTTTGAATGTTATGTAATAAAATTAAGCGAAATTTTGAAAAAATTTTAAGGGTTGAAAACTACCTGCAATTGATTGTTTTTGGACGCGAAGTTCAAAAAGTTACTTTGTTAAAGCAACTTTGGCAAGCTTCTAGAAAGTAATATGAGCTTATTTATACGATAATTTAAAGTCTTTTTTTATAATACTCTTTTAAAGTTTACGACGATTTTTAAGTCGTTTGCCTCTTTTCATCCTTTTGCTAATATCGATGTCAGTCAAATGAAAATAACTGTAAACTAATACAATTAATTAGTTGAGGCTAACAACCAGTGAGAGCGAGACGAAAACTCTAGAAGGCCAAACAACATCGACAAGCCTGACGGCACTTAGGAAACTATTACGATAACGCGAGGACCGTTCTCCAGCACAGGGCTGTATCTAAAATAAAACCAGCTAATTCTGACAATTTTCAGATTCTAACCGAGTTTATTAAATATATAATGATTTTACCACATTCATCAGCAAATGTGGATCTACAGCTAGGTAAATTTTAACGACACAGAAGTCCGAATATTATTGTACATCGATATACGTGTTTAGGCATTAAATAATTTTTACAACTTGCATATATGTTTGTTTTCCCATTAAATCTATTTGCATTTTAATATTCTGAAATGCATAATTTCTTTCAATATGTTGTTAATATTTTTAAAATGATTTATTAATAAAAAGGGCATATTAATAAGCGCTTGAAGATTTGGAAAATAAAGTGCATATTTTGCAGATTTTTTCATGAGAAATTCTCGAGTTTTGCAGATTTTACCTCATTAAATTCTGGCAACCCTGCGTGTAGCTAACATGTGCATTCGCCAACGTCTGTTGAACGATTAAATTAAAGAGCATAAGAAAAAGAAGGCGTTGGTTATAAACAATTGTTTGAGTAAATGTTCTTCGCTGAATTCCAACGATGTTGTTGTGTTTCTGGTATTCTTGGTATTCGTTTTATTACGGTTCATTGTTGTGACTTGTTTATTGTTCACAAGCATGTGCATGAGTGTGTGTGTGTGTGTGAATGAAATACATTTGAACATTATCACCGACTAGAAAATTCATGTCGTTTGTAGAAACTAAAAGAGAGGTATAATTAGCAGTCAGGTCGGCAGCAGCAACCAGTCAGTTTGTTTTTAAACTTAGTGCACGAAAGTCATAAGTCAGAATGTACATAAATCTAGTGTTTTAGTACACAGTAGTACTAAGTGTAAATAAAGTTGTGAACTATTTAAGTACTCTATAACGAACAAGTGTGTGAGTCATTATTTCATTTACAATTGAAGAATCCGGAAAAAGCGTTTTTAGAGGCAAAAAAGTAACAATATTTTTAATGTGATTTTATGGATGAATATATTTACAAACACTTTAAGTGGTAATAAGAATATAATGTAATCGTGAAATATTGACGAAATGGTCAATTCCTAACAAGTCAACACTTGTAAAAGTGTTACTTTTTCGTTTTCTTTGGATTTGCTTCTTGGTCTTTTTTTTAACATATGGACCACAGACGAAACGTTCATCATTTGTCATCCGACCAATATAAAAGGTAAATTCAAATATATTAAGTAACGATTAAGAATGATTACAATGAATATTGATTATTTATACATTTGTAACAGATTAACTGATGCTGAAAAAGAGAAGTACATCCAAACACTTTTTGACGAAGTCATAGGCGATGAAATATACCCGGACACTGAAGATATCGAAGGGGAAAAAGGAGAAACTGCAAACAAAGTTACAGTTTCGGATATTGAGGAAACAGAAATGCTCTCCAAAACCAGGAAGATGACGACGAGAAAACCATTAGTTTGGAAGCAGCTGAGTTCGTTGCACGTGATGGCACGGTATGGAGCCCAAAACCAAGCCTAGCATGCCAAACTAGACAGCAAAATATTTTAAGGCATCGAAGTGGGCAGGGGCCAGATTCCGCAACGATGAGTTACCAGTGAACACTCAAAGTAAAATTCACCAACAGGCGTAGTGTTCACTTTTCAATAAAAAGTGATTCCGTAAGAATCAATGAATTTTATTGCGCTGAATGTGTTCGTAAACGCAGACAGATGAGCTGAATACTCAAATCTACTACCACGCAAGTTTTCTAATTGAAACCTTAATTTACATAATATTGTTGTTTTTTTTATTCATTTTCAAATTATTTTACAAAAATCAAAAAACACCGCAGATTTTGGAGTGAAAAAATTATTCCTAAGTGTTCACTATAATTGTCAAACTTATACATTCTCAGCATTGCGGACACAAAAATTAAAACTGAACACTGAAATAGCTGAACATATAAAAATTCATCGTTACGGAATTTAGCCTCTGGTGAAATCCCCAGCTACACTGTCCATCGAAAATACATTCAAATCTTATCTGAGCATGGAAATCGTGAATATAACAACACGCCACACAAATAAAAAAGCAGAAGTTACATATGGAACATACAACGCCGAACATCCGGAGGTGCAACCGAGGACTTGGAAGCAGGTGACATTGAGCGAAAACTTTTTGTCTGTCCCATGAACCAAATATACTTTTTCGGAAAGGGGGGGAAAAAATAAAAATACAAGAGTATCAGCGATTTTCATGTACACATCAGAGTATTATTTTTTTTTGTATAAAATATAAAGCTCGTAGTGTCTGTCTCTCTGCCAGTGTGAAAGGCTTTGGATAAGTTTTTAACCCTTTTTCCGTGATCCAATCCAGCTGAATTTTTGCAGGCAGACTCGTGGAAATGTCCGTATCACGAACAGTTGTTTCCCTATCGTGGCAAAAACTGTTTAGCCATTTAGGAGGTATATAACTAAGAATTTCATACTGGCCACACCTGTATCCAAGTATAAGCATTAGGGTTAAACAGTAACTCATTTTTAGTTTGATTGAATTAAAAAAGTATTTTCCATCTCTGGCAAATCTTATACAAATTTTAACTTTTTCTTGGACTTATTTATTTTCTTGTCTTTTAACAATAGATTGCTTTTGTTCTTACTTGTCTAAAAAACATTTAATATTCATATATATATGTATGTATATATATATTTATCTTCTTGTTAATTATAATTTTCTATGTTTAAAGACTTAAATAATTTTGTATTTAGATTTAAGACTTAACCTGAATATTTTGTTTTTATTTTGAATTCTTCAAACATTTCTAATATTTATTAGTTCTTAATACACTAAAAGAATAAATTTCAAAAAATTAGTTATTTATACATATATAGTATATATATAAATATGTATTTTGTCTTATTTGTTATATAATATAAACTTTTTCTTAAAAAAAGGCGCAAGTTATGATATGCATTAGTAAGTAAACTGTTGTAGAGCACAAACAATTTCTTATGAGTTGTTTTCATAAATATAATATAATAAAATTTAAGTTTTTATAAAGATTATATATTAAATAAGTTTTGTTTTGTTTTTTTGTTTCTTTTGACAAAGAAAAAAGTTAAAATTTGTATACTCTGTTGTTATTCTGGGATTTTCAGAATTTCGTATGCAAACTGTGCTTATTAAGCCAAAGTGGTTTGGGCCAAATCCAGTAGTGTAAAGAATTATATAATATATGTCTGTAGTTCTGCTGTTGGTTGCATTTTATAGGAAAGAATGCTTTCTAAAAACACAAGTTTTCTTTAATTACAATTTACTTTAATTCTAACAAATCTCTTTCTTTGACTATTTTTTGTTGATTTCAATGTTGCGCAGCTTTACTAAATCCATACACAAAAACGATCAACACAATCAACAAGGGAATTATTCTGCAAAAAATAGGACTAGCCCATCCATGCGTGTAAAGAAGAGTCCATAACGGACTAGGTTTAACCCTAAACTAACCCTATTGTATGTTAAAAACATGATATTTTTTACAATACGATGACCTAGAGCTGGACCACATATAACCCAGTTTCGCTTTACATAAGAGTAGTCTCAAAGCTACTCCATAAAGTGCTCCAGAAGGTTAGTAATAATACTTTTGACATTATGATGACCTAGGGCTGGACCACATATAACCCAGCTTTGCTTTACATAAAGGTAGTATCAAAGCTTGAGACTCCATGGAGTACTCCAGAAGGTTAGTAATTATGCTTCATGGAGTACCACAAAGAATTAGTTGCAATACTGCTCCACAGAGTATTCCAGAAGGTTATTGACAATACTGCTCCATGGAGGTCCGAATTGAATTTTAAAAAACTGTGCACAGAATTTGGCGTATCCGTTATCTTATTTATTTAATACTTCAATAAAAATGGGATATTTGCCTAAAGCTTGGAGTCAGGAGTCATTTATTATTCCAATTTTTAAGTCTGGCTACAAATCTGATGTTAATTTGCAAAGCTAAGTGCTATTCTTAGACTCGAATTGTCGATTTGTCATCAAACACACTCGCTTTTGACACCATATCAGTATCAGAGAACTTCAAAATCATGTTTTTTTTCCTGATTTTATTCATTAAAAAATTTTTTCCTCATTTTAAAGAACAATGAAAAATTCAATGATGATTAAAAATCATTTTCATTCTGCTGCACACACCAAATTCTGATTATGAACAGAATGAACAAAAACATTTTATGAACAAGTTCGCACAAGCAAGACAAAGGCTTGCAGTAAATTCATCATGTCCAAACGCTGTTATTCTCATTAACGTCTGTGTGGCTTGACAATATGATATAATAACCAGAGATTTGCAACCGGTACCTTTTTCAATGATCTCAGTATACCCGTCTTAAATCGAGTTTTTTGTTTTTTACCCAGTCAAGTTTGTTGTTTGCTGCTTGATTTGGTTTCTCAATTATTTTTTCGGCATCGTATTCTTACTTCTTCTTAACAAGAAAATAATATTTGTATGAAAGAATTTGCAGTTACACATTTACCTTACCCATGAGAGTATGTGTGTTCAGTTTTATGTATTTATGCTCTCACACTCGGTAAACATATTCGTAGGAAGCGCAGCATTGCCAGAGGGTTTTTATAACATCATGTTTTGGCCATCGTGCTGTGAAGAAAATATTTTATTTGAACATATTTAGTACTAAACCGGTAAAAATAATAACTTTTACTTAAAAGAAATACATTTTTTATGAAGCATATTTTCATCGAATTTCTTTTATTTTATGTTACTTGATTTAGATTAATTTTTTTTTCTTGGTGTCCCATTGTGCACAAAATTTTATTTCAATTGAATTTTCATTGAAATTTTGAAAATTTTCAGCTAAAAGAATCTTAAAATCGTCATTCATACTTTCAAAATCGTCAACATGGTTGTAAATTATAAAATCTTGCAGCCGCGATTTCAGTTAATGTTAAATAAAAGCTGACGCATATACACAACAAAAGAATTTGTCGTAAGCGTTGTTTTTACAAGTTGATTATGTGACAATGTCATGTATGTATTATTAAGAAAACGATTAGAAACGAAAATAGAAAATACTCAAAATGTTTCTCTTACAAAGTGCTAGTAACAACAGCACTCTGTGTTGTGTAGTCGTTTCTTTTATTCTTAAAAAATACGCAAGATACGAAAGTAATTAGATACATTTTTGATGTCTTAAGATTTCGCAAGCGAACGGCGGGTATAAATTTTTAAGAGTGTTTAAAATTCTCAAATGTGAAAACGATTGGGTAAACAACCGGTGTACTTGTGGTTGCGGTATACCAGTGCAGGTCTATGATAGCAACAAAGCAAAGAAAATGGTCAAGTTTGATCAAGGCTCAAAAAAGACTTGTCTTTAGTTTGTTTTTCATTGTTAAATATGAAATTTTTATCGTTTGCCATATCTGCATGTATAATTCGGCGTACGCAATTCAACAAAAAAATTTTTTCAACAAGTGAAGTTCCCTGTAGTGCGATTCACTATTCTTTTTAAGCCCCAATTATTTCGGTTAAAATTATTAACCACAAAATTAACCTTTTTCCTATTCACAAGTACTTTAAACACCACATACTGGGGTTTAAAGTCAGCTGTTTGAGGCAGCTGTTATATTTAACCACATAAGTAGGTGTTAATTAACACCCCAATTGTTTGTGGGTTAAAAAAAGTGTTGATATTGTTTACATATTCATTTCATTTAATTTATGTAATAAACTATTTGTCTAAAAAAAAAACAACAAAAGTTAGCAAACAACAAAAATAAAAAATAAATCAAAAATGTTTTGATAGGCAATAAAATAACATTATTTTTATGTTAAATGTCATTATGTTTGGATGTATGTATGTGCTAAAGCTTTTTATGTTATTTTATTTCCTATTACAAAAATGTTTTTGATTTTATAATTAAACAACAAATACATTCCTTAAGAAGTTTTCTAAAGCTAAACGAAATATTCAATAAAAAACTTTTAATTATTGTTTTATATAGAAAGGATCTCGAGCTCACATATTATTTTCAAGATTTTTATACATATGTATGTATGTACATATATAAAAAGGTCAAAGTTACAAAAGATGAAGAAAACATATAAACAAAAAGAGATTCAGTACAATAGCTAATAAAAATTAAATAGAGAGTTGCCACGTTATAACAATCTGAACCTGAAGAAAAATAAAACCCTTTACGGTGGCTAAATATAGTTAGTGAATAACGTAGGGGTTAGTGCAAACCACAAAATGTGTGGTTAAAGTTAACACTTCTAATTGGGGTGTAAAGTTAGCGAATTGCACTACTGGACAGTATGGATTTTGTAAAGCACAACAAATCTATCACACCTTTCTTGAAAAATTTTCAAATAAAATATGTGTATATACATATTTTCTTGAAAACACGATCGCCAAAACATGATGTTTCAAAAATCTTCTGGTAACGCCGCGCTTAGTACGAATGCGTTTACCGAGAGGGAGTGAGTAAATACATAAAACTGAACACATGGGAAAGGCAAATGTGTGACTGCAAGTTTTTATATACAAAAACTGTTTTTGTTATTAAAAAGAAGTACGAGTTCGATTGCCGAATGTGGAAAAAATTATTAAGAAAGCAAATCCAGCAGCCACCGCATACAAACTTCACTATGTATGCTATATACTCTAGTTAATAGGTGCAAGCTCTAACGAGTAGAAACCATATGGCCAATCACACCACTACTCGATTTAAGACGGGTGTACTTAGATCATTAAAAAAGCCACCGGTTGCAGATCTCTGGTATGTATGCATGAGCATTTTTTTTTCGAAGATATATTTTGTTGCAAACTAGTGCAATCAACAACAGAACTTTGCACAGAAAGCACAGTTTATTTTTAAGTATTGTTAAAGCATATAAAATTATTAATAATGGACGGAATTTTCACTAATAAAAAATAAAAAAACAATATAAAAACTACCATACACATTAAAAAAAAAATTAAAGAAAGCTAGCTGATTTTTTTTTTGAGATTAAATAAATAAAATGAGATAATATCGTTACGAATATTCTTTTTTAGTTTGTTAAATAATATATTATAACTTTGGTTTGTCTAGTTTAAAACTACTTGTTATCTTGATTTCTTCTTTTTTTTATATATGTATTTTAATTGATCTTTTATATTTAATTATAATATTTGTTTAATCTTAATAATGGTTTTTGTTTGTTTGTTTTGCTTTAAACAATTAATAATTGATATTTAGTAAGGACAACTTTGGTAATAAACAAATTCATTATTTCTTAATTATTTTTTGTTTTTGCTTTGTCTTTTCTTAATAACTTTTTTGTTTTTTGTTTTGTTTTGTCTTCAATAAGGTTTTCATTTTTAAATTAAAATGATTAAAAATAGTTGTGTTTAATAATAAAATTTACAAATTAAAGTATATTTAAATTTTCTTTGAAGTTACACGTAAATGAAACAAAAAAAAAAAAAAAAAAAATTTACTAAAAATATTTTTCTTTGATTTTTTTCTTTCTTAAATATTTTTAGTTTTGAAAAACCCCAAGTTTTCAATTTCCATTATGTTTAATTTGAAATTAAATCATTGATATGTTTGTGTTTTGTTGCTGTTGTAAAATTTTCAGTTTGTATCCTTTTACAGTTATGAGTAGGAGCTGATAACAGTTAAAAGGTGATTGTTCTAGCTTTTTGTCTCCTTTAGAAAACTCCTGCTTTTATTTAAATTTTTTTTTTTTAGTAGGTTTAGGCCCTTTTCGCTTTACTGTCTATTTTAAGGATTTTTTGTTTTTTGTTTAAATTTATCTAAAATTGTTGATGTTTTCTTTTTCATATAATTTCCAGTTGTTGTTGCTGTTGTTGTTCTTTAATAAAAAATATCGTTTTAATTTTTGTTTGTCATTGTATATAAAGTTTAAAAGTGGGCGGAAATTTATGTAGAGAGTAGAGTTAAGTATAAAGTTCTTTTCGTTTTTATTTCACTTGTTTTGTAGTTGTAGTTGTTAGTTGGTTTAACATAAGTATAATAATAGTTAGTTATTTGTTTAAATTATAATATACACTGTTTGTTTTCGTATGTGGGAGAAAGTTTTTGTTTTTTTAGCTTTTACTTATTATTCTTGTTGTTTACAAACTTAGATCTTTAAGTATTTAAGTATTAGAGTCTGACTGAATTCTAAACATCCTGTTTTATGGTTTTGCTTGTATTTTGCTTTAAAGAGTCTTTTCTGTTTTTCAATAATAATTCTATAAGAATTTAACCTCAAAATTCTATTTTTAATTTGTATGCATTTTCTGGTATTTGTTTGTCTTTTTCTAAAATTTTGGAAACCTTTCTTAAATTTTTTTATTATTTTATAATTGTTTATTTGTTGCTTAGGCAAAATTGCTTTTAACTCTTCTTTTTTTTTGTTTGTTTGTTTGTTTTAAATTTAGCAAATTGCTTTTTTGTCGTTGTTTTCATTGTTTTAACATTACATTGTTTACTCTTCGTAAAATTGTTTAAAAAATTTAATTTGTATAATATTTTACATAATTATTATTATTTTTTTTATATTTTTATTTCAAAACGAAAGGGAAAATTAATCTTTTAACAGAGAGCTTTGGTTTTTTTTGTTCTAAAAAAGGGCACATACGGTTAAGCTATACTAAAACTGTCTAAACTATTACCATTTTGTTTAAATTTTTTGTTTTTTTTAATATTGTGGTTTTCTTTTTCTCTTTCTGTAATAATTATGAATAAGCCTTTGTATTTTTATTTATTTAAATGTTAATGCTATACATATGTATTATATAATATATAATTGTTTGTATTCAGCAGATAACTAATTGAGCTGAATATTTTTTCTTTTTATCTGGAAACTGAAGTCTATGGTTATCAATTCCTTTTTGTTTTTAATGGTAAGTGAAAAAGGAATACCGAACTAAACATAAAAAGTAAAGCAATCATAACAGTTTAATAAATAAAAAGAAAAAAAAAAATTATAACTTCCCGGCCCACTGTGTCACTCGACATTGCTCGCTCGCATAAATACATTTGAAACAAATTCAAATTTTAAAATATTGTTTTTGGTTTTTAAAAAATTATTAGCATAAAGAAATTATTTAAGCAATTAAGTTTTTTATTCGCTATTTAAGCTTCTAACATTTATACAAGTAAAAAGTTATAAATAGCTTGCCTTCTATGTTTCCCAGCTATCTATATGTCGACATTTCATAGGAACTACCCTAACCATCAGTAGACTTTGGAAATTTTTGAAAGATATTCTCAAACATTCAACTTTATATCCCAACAATCCAAATAAATTGCCGAGAATTTAAAAAGAAAAATGCTTTAATAATATCCGTCAAAACGCAAAAAACAAGCTTTAGAGACGTTTATAAATAGAAAAGCTTGTTTTTTGTTTTTTAATCTCGAATGCAAAACTATTTAACTGCTCTCAAGTTCAGGTCACTTGAAAAGTCTATTTAAGTATTATGATTAGTATGTACGAGTATAGACAAATTATTGTTTAGAACTATGTTCAGATTTGAAATTTGCTATCATATCGAATAACATTATGATTGTGCTTTACACAAAACGTACTAGATTTAGGACAATACGTTTCTTAAAAGAATGACTACAAAATAAAATTGTTTAAGGCTTTTATATCTGTGGCATTATATCATAAATTATATTATTATATCACAAATTTTTACTTCAAATGGCAGCATTCATTTGCTTACATCAAATCAACTCAGGCCGCAAATAGAACAGCTTTTTTTCTGCCCGTGGTCGCATGCCGCTTACATGGGACTTTCACTATTATGTGGCAGTGCCCCGTCAGGACTGCGACAGTAGAGTGCAAGCTCCATTATGATAAATGCCTAGAGGTAATAGTTCTCCTGTTATCAAGCCCGAGTCATTTTTGAGGTGTAGAAAAATTATTCGAAAAGGATCCAAATATATATATGAAAATATTGAGTGAAATTGAAGCCTACATTTCATAAATGAAAGCCAAAATTCAATTTGATGCTGTAGTTCATGCAATATTAATTAAAATCTGCTCGTCTTTGCTATTACATGAAAATTAAAATGTTAAATTAAATGTAGAATTATTTTATGAAACTGCTTGAAAAAGATTATTATCTTTATCGGATATAAACATCTTCATAAACTTGATATTTAATTATTTTATCTTGTTTAGGTAAATATTTCTTATATTTGCAGCTAAAGATTATTTTATGTTATATAAAAAATTTTAACAGTATTTGTTTTCAATATTTCTAAAACTGTTAAAATTTTTTATATAACATAAAACGATCTTTAGCTGCAAAAATAAGAAATATTCATGTGATTAGGATGAACTATTTAAACTTAGCTGAAGGATCGCTGAAATGATTTCTCTTAGTGAACAATTTAGTTTTACTCTAAAACACACCTGTCAAGACTTATGAAGCAATAGGTTTTCTTCCAACAGAAAATTTTGTAATTAAGTTCACCGAAATTCTGCTGAGTATATAAGTATATCAAACGGTCTCTAGACAAACGGTTCTTAAACGTTTTTGCTGCTGAATGTCAATCAATATGAGAAGAAGAAAGTAAGCCATAAAAAAGCTAATAAATAAATAAATAATGTGATGCTTATTGTTTCATATGCATGTAATCGTATGTATATCGTATAATGATGTTGTTGATTTTCTAATGTGGTAATTTTTGTAATTAAAAATAACTTCTCAATCTACCGATTTTATACTAATGATATTTTAATTACTTCTTATGCAATTTTTTTTTATTAAACTGGGGTCTTAAAAAGTATTGAAAATGTTTACGTTACTCGTATGCTAAAAATGTTTTAACATCTGATATCCTTTTTTTTTTTTTTTAATAAAGCATACTATTATATGCCAAATTATGAAGCCTTATGCTACTCCATGCCTCGTTATCTATGAAACAAAACTCGTATGATATGCCGTATGATGTTAAATCTTTTAAATATTTTAATACTTTAAAGCAATTAAACCATCTGTGTTTTTTTTGTTGTGTTTGTATTAACATTTGTTTAAATTGTATAATTTTATTTATACACAATGTTGCTAAACATTGTTGATAGACCTATTAAATGTTTAATCAACACCGTTTTACTTTTTATATTGTAGGTTTTTCATTATTATCTTTTTTTGTGGTATTTTTTTCTTTTTTAATTTTTTCTATATGTACTGTATATTTTCCTAAAGACATAAACACAACATAGTCTTAAATATGATACATCTATACTTGCTGTTCTGCTCTGCCCTGTCCTTTTGAATCTGGTATATTATTTTTGCGCGCCTATTTACTTTCTAAACCTTCTTGTGTTTAAATTGTATATGAAGAATATTTGGTAAAATATTTAAAACTTTCCAACTAAAAATTGCTTTGCCACGTACTATGCTGCTATGTGTGTGGCTGGTGGCAATACATATGAATAGAGACCAGTTGCCGAACCGGGTGGTGCTCCAGCTATTAATGTTGTTGGTATATGATGTGTGGCAGCTAATGTTGCAGCATTACTTACATAATGATGGTGTGGATTATGATGTGTTGCCGTTGTATGCTGATTTGGTTGGGTATTAACATGGGCCTGATGGAGGGGCTGTGTTACATAATGTTGATAATGTTGTTGCTGCTGTTGCTGCTGTTGTTGTTGTTGTTGATGTATGTGTGTCTGTTGTAGTTGATGTTGATTATGTTGTGTATGCTGTTGGGGATTAGTTGCTGCCGCTGTTGTTGTAATGGGTCAGGTTGGTGTTGTCATCAAAAATTGTTGATGCTGATGTTGTTGATGGTGATGTGGCTGTTGGTGTTGGGGCTGCATTTCACGTTCGATTTTTTTACTTAGTAAATCATGCCTTGATTCCATACCCGCTCCTCTGAAAATATAGTTTTCAATAAAAATTAGAAACCACAACTAACTGAAGATCCTTTGTTCATAAGCAATTTATTTTTATTATCTAAGTAAAAATAGAAGCTTTCAAAAAACTTTTTGAGAAAAGTCTTTTAAAATCCTTGAGAAAAGTTGTCATATAGCTTAAGTAAATTTTCAAAAACTACTTATAAATATTACTATTAGGTTGTAAGAAAACATAACATTTGATTTGGAGCATCCATATGTACACGTGAAATAAATTAAAATAAGAAATATATTTTTTTTAATTTCTGCAATTTGACATAAGTGCAATGTGTGGAATATAAAAAATTAAAATATATTAATTATCGGGTGGTTAAATTTTAAGGGCCAATGTTGAATGTAAATCACAACTAAACGTCAAGCTTTTTTCTGCATTTCATTTGACATTTCTCAATTTCAGACTAACACAATTTGTAATTGAAATTGGAAAGATACACAGCGAGCAACGCGTTAAAGTTATTCAGGCTATATAAAAATTACAGGAATTTTTCGAGCTTGAGCTTAATTATAAAGGTCGAACAGTCTATCATTAATGTTGTTAAGGCTTATTATGAAAATGAGCGTTCAAATCAAAGTTCAGCATCTTCAGTGATGAGGAACATTTTCTCTGAACATTTTAAATGATATACCAAGAGAGATTGTCGAAAAACTAGTGCACCCACAAAAAGTGACTGCTTGGTGCGATTTATGGCATCATCGGGTCGTATTTTTTCCAAAATGAGGTCGGTCTGGCAGTTATTGTGAATGGTGTTCGGTATCGTGAGATGATATTAACTTTTTATGGCCCGAATTGTCTTTTTTTGTTCATTCATTTATTTATTGAATCTTCAAAATATGAGCTAACAATAAGTATTCAAATCTTAATACTAAATATAAAAGTTATTTAAGTCCAGCCACTGCTAGACAAAAAAGTTTTTTTTGCGCGAATAATATCGGTAGAATCACCTAGTTAACGTTCTGGTGGTGGCAAGGGCATCCCTTCTTCTCAACCGAGAGTGGCCGCCAAAAATAAGTATGTTACGTGCAAGTGGATTTGGGTGAAGTTCCAGTTTACTGATATACCTTGTCGCATACTTAGAAAACTCATCTTTTACCAGCGGAACACATAGATCCTTATAAATTCGTGAGTTTCTTACGTACCATGGAGCTGCAGTAATCGTACGAAGAATTTGGTTTTATCGTCTTTGAATTTTTTCAATGTTAGATGTTGAGGCGGTTCCACATAATTGAACTTCGTAGCACCATATAGGCTTTAAAATTGCGTTATATAACAGTTTGCAATCCAACTGGCCCAAATTGAAAGATATGAATGTGGACCATACGTGGTTTCAAGAGGACTGTGCCACTCGCAACACACACAGAAAAAAATAGATGAGATTTTTTTTCAATCAAGTTATGTTATTAATAAAAAACCATCAATTTAATAAAATTTGCATTGACTTAATTATATTATTATTAATAATGAATTTTTGGAAATATCTCTTAATAAAATGCAATTAATAAAAAGTTTTCCGAATTATTGACTGTTATTCAATAAATAAATTGAAGAGGTTGTCATATAACAATGAAGAGTTGTTGTTTCATTAACAATTTTTTTTGTTAAGTATATTTTACATATTAACAAAAATATTTTTCAACTCAATAATTTTTGCTTTTAAGTGAAAAAGCTATTTCTACTTTATAATTTGAATTATCAATCCGGCAAAAAATCGTTTTCACAGGAAATTTGATAAAAATAGTGCAATTTTTTTTTTATCAATATGGCATCTATTTTTTTCTGTGCAGCTAATGAAACAACGGCTCTTTTGCGCGACAAATTCAATGACCGTGCTATTTCACGTGTTGGCGATGTCAACTGGCCACCAAAATCATGCGATTTGACACCTTTGACTTATTTCTTTGGGGCTACTTGAAAGAAAAGGTGTGCGTTGATAAGCCAGCAATAATTCAAGAGCTAAAGGGTAAGATAATTCGGCACATTAACGGCCTAGAACCTCAAATATGCCTCAGCGTCATCGGATGGAGGTGAGTCACCAAAATCGCGGCGGCTATTTTACCGATATTTTATTTCATACCTAATTGAACCATACCAATAGTATAATAAAAAACAAAATGAGAAAAATTTCTGAATCATTTGTGTTCTATTCAGAATCAATATCGGCCCTTGAAATTTGACCACCCTTTATATGAATAAAAAATAAGGAAACTGGTTAAAGGCGAAAATAAGATAATTATTTGCGTAGAAGTACACTCAAAAAAGGTTTACATTTATTGATTGTAATTTATTTAAAACGTTATCCGTTAAGTTAAAATTAAATGTTTGCATAGTTATTTCAGTAAGAAAAATATTTTATAACTTTTAAAGTATGTTAATGTTTGCAAATTCCCAACACCAAGATTTACAATATATGTAGTAGATATGTATTCGTAATATGTAGTAGCTATGTAATATGTACGATTTTTTTCAAAAATTATTTGTTAATTCATCAATAACTATTTTGTCCCCTTTAAAATAATAATCCTCCTCAGATATAATACACTTATGCCAGCGTTTTCTCCAATCCTCGAAACACGCGCTTTTTTGTATCGCCTTTAGTTCCTGTTACGATTTTTCTTTTATCTCGCTTTCTTTCTTTTATAATCGCAGCAAAACGCTTTCATTACATCGGTGTCTTCAGTTTTAGGAAGAGGAAAAAGTCAGCGGGAGCCAAGTCCAGTGAATACGGTGGTTAAGGCATGACAATGGTTTTGTTTTCGGCCAAAAATTGCAAAGAGTACATATGTATATACATGGTCTGAATAAAAAATAACCGATTTTGTCAAATTTCGTGAGTTACGTGTGTACGATCTTCACATTTCTTTCTGTTATGTTGGTAGACATGTCTGTTATATATGTTGTTAATATCAGCCCATTTTCAGTTTGTTTTTGACAGATAAAAAGGTTAGTCGTGTTTTGGCGTGTTCTTCGATTTTTTATTTGAAATTTTGGTCAAAAACAATTTCGCATGGACATCGCTCAGGTGCTATTGAATAAACATTGTCAACGATGAT
Organism: Thecocarcelia acutangulata; assembly: GCA_914767995.1. Lineage (NCBI taxonomy): Eukaryota > Metazoa > Arthropoda > Insecta > Diptera > Tachinidae > Thecocarcelia > Thecocarcelia acutangulata. Next base: position 26,453,417 of record OU612094.1, on the reverse strand, counting down.
CCAAAAGAAAAAATCCCGTCAAGTTTGGTCAAATGTGAAGGTTTTGTTTAGAGTTTTCTTCGACTACAATGGCGTGGTGCATCATGAATTCTTGCTACAAGGTCGTACAGGGAAGCATTTCGTCAGAGACAGAATTGTGGAAAAAACAATCATGGATTTTGCTCCATGATAACGCATTGGCTCACAAATCGATGCTTGTGTGTCGTTATCACCGAACTTGGCCCCCGTTGACTTTTTCCTCTTTCCAACACCGATGAAAGGAAAGCAGTTTTCTACGATTGGATAGATTAACGATAAATCGCAACAGGAGTTTTTGGCGATACCAAAAAGCGCCTTTCAGAAGTGTTTCGAGGATTGGAAAAAGCTGGCATAAGTGTATTATATCTGAGGGGGATTACTTTAAAGGGGACAATATAGTTATTGATGAATAAATAAATACTTTTTGAAAATTCTCCAAATAATCTTTATTTTTTGAGCAGCATTCGTATGTTGAAAATTTTTTTTGTTAATGTCTAATGTATTATTATAGTTTGTGAAATTTAAGTACTCCCTGAGGACCACAAATAATGTTGGCCGTAATATAGGAAAAGAAAAAATATTTTTTTTTAAATTAAATAAAAGATTTTTAATTTATATAACAAACGACTTCAATTCAAAATTTATCTAATCAACATTAAATACTAAAGGTTCAATAAAAACAAATATACATAAAACTAAAAAGTTAACTGCACAGTAGCGTTTTAAGCTTCAAACGTCACTTTTAAGCAAACATGTTGAAAAATATTGACGTTTTTAGATACTTTTCAACATAGCTGAACACTTTGCTCTTCAATCATTTTAATTGTGGTATATCTATACACTTCGCAAAATCTTAAAAAGATAGAAAAAGTAGAACAAAAGCAAACTGATGCTAGTAAAGGCCCAATCAGACTATTATACAAGTATAAATACTTTCATTAGATTTTGTGAGATAAAAGTCTAAACACATTTCTTGCGACTGTCAAAAAGTCTAACGTAAATTAGATTTTGCATTCACACCATCACACTTGATATAAACCAACATAGATGTGCATCATAAAACTTTTCACGGCGGCAGGTGCGCTATTCATCGTAGGCGATAGACGTGCCGGCGCGTGAAATTCTTCAACAGTTAAAATAATAATTATGTATAACACATCCAAATTCAATAGCACAAACATATTTTATGTTCTAAATATAGCATGAGCAAAATACATTTATAAATGACAGCTAAATTCCAAATTTCGAGCTCTTTTATAACGACAAAAAATACTATCAGTGACGGCACCCCATCAGCTACGAAATAGCCGACTACTCAATTTTTAATTAGCTGCTTTGCTAAAAAACACAAACCTGATCCAATGTAAAGTATTTTCGTTTTGAAAAGTTTCAAAAAACAACAAAGTCGTATGGGATGTCAAATTTTTATCGTATTATTTTTCGTATGTATGACGGATTACATTCAGACTATCAGGCTTGCACGTATTATTTGAATTTTTGACAAGTATTAATACAAAGTATAATAGTCTGAACTGGGCTTAACTGATATTTATCTGACGATACAATTGTCTTGTTCATTTTTAAAATGTGTGCCCAGCCCTATGCGCTTGGTACTCAATTGTTTTTGTAAGTGCGCTTAGTTATAGGTCTGTGCTCTTTAATACACAAACAACTTCCTCTTATATATATTTTTTGTCGCTCTTCACTGCACACACAGACAAAAGCAAAGCAACAACACTTTCGCATGTTTTGCAGGTAAACATTGACGACATCAATTATCAGCGTGAAGTTTGTTTTTGTAAATGTTTTGCTTTTTACAACAAAAAATATTAATTAAAAATAATTTTTCCTTAAATGTATTGGTGTTTACTCTTCTATATAGAACTTGTGGGCAGCACTGTTCTAAGCACATCTGCTATAACTTTTTTCTTATAATTTTAACTACTTATAATCTCAGCTTTAAACCGTAGAGCCTATTAAATACTCAAATCAGTACTATAATAAGTAAAAACTTTCCAAATTTAAAGGTTCTAAATAACTTAAGCAATATAGCAATACAACACCGATTTGTTTCTCTCAAAAATTATTTCAAGAACTTTTAACAATTTAAAGTCAAGTTTTCGCCTTGGATTTTAACAAAGTTTCAAATATTAAAATATATTTTTGTGGTTGAAGCAATATGCGGTAAAATTTCACTGTCTGGTGATTTTATACATTCTCATATACATTCACATTTTAAGCAAAATATTTATACTGTTTCACATATCTTACGATAAATAACACACTAGTCAGCTGCACGTACATTTATACCAAAAGCCAAACTTCTTGCCAGCCCCGCCCTCTATGCTATAAATACAAATGTTTAAGTTTTAACAACTAAACTAAAGTACATAATAACATAATGCATTTTTTATAAACTGAGCTATATTTCGTTGTTGCTTTTTTCACCCCATGATTTTGCCTTTTATTTTTTTTTTGTTAGTTTGCTCTTATTGCGCTAAATATGTTGTTAGTAAAATAAGAAAAATTTGCTTAAAAGAGTGCAGAAATTTATGTTAATTTTTGTGTTGCTGGTGAAGCAGTTTTACGTTAAGGAGTACTCTGTATGCAACATGTACACCGTCTAATGGTTTTTCTTTAACAACGGATTAAACTATAAACATCGATTTTAAGCAATGTTGCGCTATTGAGGGTAAACTCAGACCAACCTTGTGTAAAAAGGAAATAAATAGCTGAGCTGCTTTCTTAATAATTTGTTTATTGTTTTAAATTGAAACAGTAAGCTAAGTTTTAATTCCTAAAGCGTAAAAATAACGCAGCAAGCAGATAAGTCAGAAAAACTAAAATAAGAAGATATATATAAATATATAAAAATAGAAATAAAATTTCTTATACACGCGCTATTTGAGTGTGCTGGGGTCAATATGGTGAAAAATATCGTCGAATGTTGCTATTACCATATATACTCGTATATTGTATTAAACAAAAAACTGTTTGGCCAGTTGATTTCGACAGAGTAGAGGAAAAACAGATATGTAAAAAATTGTACAAATAGCTCGTTTCTTTATACAGGGTGGTATGCTTTTAGTATTCAATAACTTTTTTAATTTATCTATATTTTTAATTTTATTTCAGAACTTTGCGAAGAAGACTTAGGGAATTTAACATGTAACACTACACAACAGAGCAGCGGTCAAAAATTGTTAAATAATAACAATTGTTTTGACGTAAAGTGCTTATCGTGGGTTTTTTTTTAATATGAGTACTAGACTTTCAGCACCTATAATAAACCACCCCGGGGAACTGTTTTTGCCTTGGCGTATTGCAAACCAGGATATTCTCTCTAGAACGCCGCTTGACTTATGTTGTGTTGGCTTTCGAAACCCTTACCAAGGGTATAAATTGGCAGAAAGGGGATTAGCATTGCCCCGGGTGGTTCTGCTTCAACCCGGCCTGATCATAGTTGAGGTGCCTACCTTAGCTGAAACGTTCTGGCTCTGGTTGAAACCTAAAACTCAGGAAGGGAGTGTTCGTATCCTTGATAATTGTTTGGTGTGTGGCTTTTTTCGGGGACTAACAAACTTCCTGTGCTGTAATGAACCAGTAGTGATTTGGTTTAAGGGATGATGCTCTTAGTGACCTTCGACCTACCAACTCATTAAGCCTTCTCATTCATTGATTGCTGGGAAATTGCTTACAGGAGAGATTATATAGCCTGATATCCTTAACAAAAAATTGCTCATATGGCTTAAAAACATATGCCAAAAATTGCTACCTAAGTGAACCTAGTTAGCCACACGTGGGCGCTGGTGAATCCTGAACAATTCACTCCGTGGAACTGATTCAATATCAGATAAGGCCGTAAAGGCAGATGCTGATGTAAATCTTTTTCACTACCTTTCTAATTAGAGACTTTAAATGGGAAGAAACTAAATGATTCAAAGCCCCTACACTAATCATCAGCATCCACTAAATTTCAAATCCGAGATCGTGATATATTAGGTGTACAACTGTGCTTTCGCCGTTTTGCAATAGATGGCTGTAGCGATAAGTGGTAATCGAATTATATGAAATAATATAATAAGCTTAGTATTTTTAACATAATGCTATCGAAATATTAGTCGATTTGTTTCTGCACCATAAAGTTATTCTAGATTAAATATGTCAGCATACAAGTTAAGTTCTCATCAGATACGGAAAGTTTTAATTTTCTGCTTTAATATGAAGAAACCTGCAGATGAGGCGGCTCACTATTAGTGAGAGAAAATACCGAGAGTGGTTCCAACGTTTTAAGAACCGTGATTTTGACGTCGTTGAAAGTCGAAGATGCAGAATTGGAGGCATTACTTGATCAATTGTAAGAAAAATTAGCAGAATCACGGGGAGTGAAAGAAGAAGCCTGAAAATCATGAAAATGATTCAGAAACCAGGAAATTGGGTGCCGTACGAGCTGCCGGGAAATGTTGTAGCGGTTGTTGTTTACCGCTACAACAAAGGTATATAGATGGGATCGTTGGAATCCCGCTTAGGAGCTGTAAGAAACAAGTCCAGCGTAAACTTTTAGAGACCGCACAAGAGAGATGGTCTAGTGAGGTCACCTATCCAGTATCAAGGCTGGCATGGCCCAGATATGACAACAGGAGAACTATTATTCTTAGGAGCCTGCCCCGAAAGAGGTTGCGCTCTGCTCTGGCGGTCCTGACGGTGCATTGCCACATAAGGTCGCAGGCGAGGAGGTTAAATTTTCCATTTAATGACTTCTGTAGAAGTTGCAGAGATGAGGAGGAAGTAGAGAGTGTTGAGCACTTCCTTTGTCTATGTCCAGTTCTTTCCTACGTAAGGGCTTTGTAACTAGGCAGACTTGTCGGAGGTATCAGAATGTGAGGTAAATGTATTGGACTCCTTTATCCGATCCTCGGGTTGCTCTTAAAGCAGTGATACGTAGATCTGCTAAGATACAGGCAACACAGCGGGATCAAAGTGGACCCAAGCTAACCTAACCTAATCAGCTGCTTAATAGGCAAATATGGAACGAATATCTGTATCAATATAGGAAAAATAGGTTCATTGCAGTAATCACAAGCGTAGAAAATCATGGGAATGTCCTGACAATACTTTCACGTCGACTGCCAAATCGAATTTTCATGGTTCCAAGATCATGCTCTGTATTTAGTGGGACCAGCTCGGCATAGTGTATTGTGAGTTGTTAAAATCGAATAAAACAATCACAAGTGATCATTATCGAACGAAATTAATGCACTGGAGCCGAGCATTGAAAGTAATTTTACAGCATGAAAATGGTCGACTCCATGTTACGAAATTGGCAATACGTTTGTTTTTGATATGAAACAGTAGTAAAAAAGATTTACATTAGTACCTGCCTTTACGGCCTTATCTGATGATGCTGCAATTCCACGGAGTGAATTATTCAGGATACACCAGTGCCCCCGTGTGGCTTACCAGACAGACACAGATATCAATTTTTGCCATATGTTTGTAGCTATAAAAGCAAGTATTGGGGAGCTTGGGCCTTCTAATCCCATCTGTATGCAATATTCAATGGAGGACAAGGCTTCATGAGTTGGTAGGCCGAAGCCCACTAAGAGCATGAGCCCTAAAACCAATTCACCCGTCAACCATCACCAGTGGTTCCTTAGAGTTTAGGTATCTTTTGTAAAGGCAACAGACCCTCGGGAGGTTGTTCGTTCCCGGAAAAAAGCCATGCACTAACAATCGGTGGAAATATCGGTTATGTATGCTTTACAAATGCATATTATACTTAGAATTTTAATAGATACGACTAAAAAAGCTTAATTTCATGCTGAACCTTTTTGCCATACATTTTTGAAACGACATTCAAAAAGTTTTGTTTTCTTATTATTATTATAAAATAACAAAAAAAAAATCATTTTCACATTGCACACAAGTCTTAAGTAGCGGTGAAAAATTAGAAAAATGGTTAAAAAGAATTAAAATAAATTTTTCTTACATTTCAAATAGCAAATACCGTACGAAAAATATGCGTGCAACACGCATATGAATTAGTTTGTTCTCAGTGAATGCTAAAAAAAATTTTATGCTATTTTTCACATTTAGCCAAATGAAACTATTGGCAACATGGGAAGTGGCTGTTAGCCAAATGCTACCAAAAAAAAAAAGAAAACTTCGTGGTTGCTTACCAAAAACACAACAGCTTTAATATGGGGTAGAAAGAAAAAATTAAAAAATAAAATATTAAAATCATGTAGTCACGACAATTTATAGCATAGTTCTTTTTAATATTTTCCTTTTTCTCGTCTACAGGTATACGAGTATACGAGTACGAGTACAAAAACAACAGTTTAAGGGTTTTTTTCCTGTAATTTTTATTCAAAGTACATTTGTACATAAGGTTATGGCTGTTTATTTAAGTTACATGTTTGTATATATTTGAGCAGTTGTTGGTGCTCAAAACCACAATAACATTAAATTAAATATTTATAAAAGTAAATTATAGCCACAGGGAATACAATAGTTTTATTGATACTGCAATTGAAAAGTTATTGTACTTTTTGTAGTTTTACTTCTATAGCTTTTGTTAAATTTTATTGTTTTATTTAATTTTAGAAAAAAAGAAAACTCAAGTAAATATATTTATTTCGATTTTGGAAAATTACTTTGAAATTAAAATGTAAATTTTTTTTCTACAAATTGCAAGAATATAATAACCTTTTTTTGTTATTTTCTTCATGTGCCCCTTTGTAATTTAAAAATGTTATTTTCTAAAGGGGAAATAAGTAAATTAATGGAAAATTGTGTTGCATTTGTTTAGCCAGTTCTAAAACACATTTTTGTGATTTGTTGAAATCTCAAAAATGTGCACAACAGAAAAAAATAGTTTCATTTTTTTTTTCTTTTTACATTTGTACAACGGGTTATAGTTCAGGTTATTATTCTTCTTGTCTTCGTCAATCAAAAATCACAGCAGATTTGTATTGTAAAAAAATTCTTCTTAAGAAAAAAAAAAACTTCAGAAAGGAAAAAACCTGAACTATAACCCGTTGTACAAATGTACAAACCAAAAATTTAATTTAAAAATTTATGAAAGTTCAACAAAAATTCAATAAATTAATAATTTCATATTCAATAATGAAATTCGTTGAATCAATTAATGCAAACACATAACTAAATATATCAAAGTCGGGTAGCTTATCTCAACTTGCCTCTATAATGTCTAGATTAAAAGACGCGGAGGCATTTTTTTTAATTGAATACATACAAACATATACGAGTACACAGAAAAAAATAGATGCCATATTGATAAAAAAAAAAAATTGCACTATTTTTATCAAATTTCCTGTGCAAAAGATTTTTTGCCGGATTGATAATTCAAATTATAAAGTCCAAGATCAAGCTTAAGCTTAGAAAATAAAGTACTGTTATACAAAACAATACTTAAACCTATATGGACATATGGTATTCAACTTTGGGGAACCACAAGTAACTCTAACATCGAGATATTACAGAGATACCAATCAAAAACCCTTAGACTATTAACAAATGCTCCATGGTTTGTCAGCAACAAAAATATTCACAAGGATCTACGAATTCCAATGGTCAAGGATGAAATTAATAAATTCAGTGAAAGATACTTAAATAGACTAAGTAATCATTCCAATGTATTAGCAATAAACCTATTAGATGATAGCGACGAAATCCAAAGACTTAAAAGGCTACATGTACTTGACCTACCCTACAGAAAATAAATAAAAAAATATAATGTTGTTGCATCAACTAAAAAAAAAAGTAAAAATTTTTGCACCTACTTTTTTTTTTTTCTTTATTTGAGTTTAATTGAAACTCAATATATGTAAGTTAAATGTTATGAAATTTGCTTATTATTTTAACTGTAAAATAGATTGCAAATAAATAAATAAAAAAAAAAAAAAATTATAAAGTAGAAATAGCTTTTTCACTTAAAAGCAGAAGCTACTGAGTTGAAAACAATTGTTGTTAATATGTAAAATATACTTAACAAAAAAAAATTGTTAAAAAAACAACAACTCTTCACTGTTATATGACAACCTTTTAAATTTATTTATTGAATAACAGTCAGTAATTCGGAAAACTATTTATTAACTGCATTTTATTAAGCGATATTTCCAAAAATTCATTATAAATAATAATTTAATTAAGTCAATGCAAATTTTATTAAATTGATGGTATTTTATTAATAACATAACTTGATTGAAAAAAAATCTCATCTATTTTTTTCTGTGTATGTTTTATTTATTATTTAGTTATATATACATATCGTGTAGTAGTAGGTTAGGGCAGGTTAGGTGTGACATGCTGCCAGTCATTGTAAAGCCAGCCCACTTAGGTCCAGTCAGGTCACGTTGTGTTGCCTGGATATGTATCTCAGTAGATCTACATATCACTGGTTTAGAACCAACTCGAGGATCGGATAAAGGAGTCCAATCCACTTACATCGCATTCCGATACCTCCGTCAAATCATGTATCGGTCTGCCTAGGTACAATGCCCTTATATAAGAAAGAACTGGACACTGACAGAGGAAGTGCTCAACGCTCTCTTCTTCCTTCTCGTCTCTGCAACTTCTACAGAAGTCATTAAATGGAAGATTTAACCTCCTTGTCTGCGTCCCCATGTGGCAATGTCCCATCAGGACCGCCACAGTAGAACGCAACCTCCTTCGGGGCAAGTCCCTAAGGATGATAGTCCTCCTGTTTTCATATCTGGGCCGTGTAATAGTAAATAATATGTGAAATAATAAATATTTATTTTAATAAATAAAAATTGTAATTATTATTGTAAAGATAACATTGTCTTAATAGTAGTAACAGAATTGCACTAGAGGCCAAGTTTGACAAACATGAATTCAACCTATTCCACAAAAAGGCTGTTTAATTATCATAGTTTTAGTATAAAAATATTATTTTTTATAATAAAAAATGGGTTCTTAGAAATGAAAAGAAAAATTCAAAATTCGGTGCGTTTTTTGTTGAAATAACGCTCTTTTTTCCCCATTTCGGTGCGTTTTGAAATTTCAAAGTTGACAACGCTGATACGCATAGTGGATATGAAATGAGTAATTTTGCAAAACAAGTTTGCAACCAATGATTCAATTGAGGTGAGCATGTTTATTTCATAACTGCTATTATTGCTTATCTTTCCATATATGTATAATTTAGACTCAGTTTTTGAAGTCGTATTGAAATTCCATTTAAAGAAGAAAATCTATTCATTTCCATTCAACTTGAAATTTCATTTAAAGATGAAAATCTTTTTTTCATAAAAAATTTCAATCAAACTTAAGGGCCAAATAAACTACACAAACTGCTTGGCAAACATGTCAATATTTTACGTTTGTATAGACATTTTGCTTTGTTTTGCGGGTGTTTGCTTGTTTGCACAATTATTTGAAGCATGTTTGCAGGCAAGTCAAAAATTATTTTATTAATTTATTTTTTATATTTGCAATCTGTAAACATGTTGATGTTTGTCAAACCGAAAAAAAGTAAAATTTTGCAGAGTAGTGCAAGAAGAATCACACAAAATTGAGCAGGAAACAAAGAAGTAGAGACTAAAACAATTTATATTTTGCGGGCTGCATATGGAATTCATGCTGCCGCAATACAAACGCCATCTATTCACATTTAAAATGGCAAAAAGTGACTAATTTGTGTTTGTCTGCATTATGTTTATGTCGTTTGTGTGCAAACGGAAAGCGAGTGTTTGGCAAACGGTTTGCGTAGTTTAATTGGTACTGTAAGCGCGCAATATTTTAAGTTTTATTTAAGTTAAACTTATTTACCACATGATTTTCTGTGCCTTGCGTGTACAAATAAAATTAAAATCCTAGTGTAAAAAATTTTTGTTTTTAAAATTGATTAAAATTTGTTTTATGAATATTAAAAATTTTAAAAATAAAAATGAATTTAAAATGAATATGTAAATTTTGTTCCTGTGCTTTCAGTGAAAAGAAAAAAAATCTTTTTGCTATATACATATCTACATATTTCTAGTAAAAAAAAAAATAACAAGCGAAAAATTAATAAAAGTGCAAAAAATTCTTAGAAAAATTTAGAATGTTTTTTTTAAATATTGCTTCATTTCGTTTTTGGTTTGTTGAAACAAATTAACAATACATACGTCTCTAAAAAGATGATTTTGGTGCTGTATTGGATGAAGTTGGTGCTGTAGTGAATTTACAACAACAGTAGTAGGCTGAGGTGGTTGTGGTAGTGGTGGTTGTGGTAGTGCAGTAGAACGATTATTATTAATTATATTTGCATTGTTAATATTATTAATATTATTTAAAATAGCTGTAGTTGTATTGTTATTAGTATTGTTCGTGCCGTTGCTATTGGTGGAATTATTATTATTATTAAATTGCAAAGTGGCTAAAGTGGGGGCCATAGAAACAGCTGTTAGAGATAAAGAATTGGTTGCAGTTGGAGCAGTAGCTGCTGCAGCGCAATTAATAAATTGATTATGTTGGATATGATGAGCTGTTTGGGGTGGCGGTGGTGGCGGCGCCATCAATATCTGCTGATGGGGTTGTAGCGAAGTTGCAACATTTGGAGCATTTGCTGTGGCATAACCATTTAAAATAACCAGTTGAGGACAATTGTTAACGGTTGGAGAATTAAGCATATTTGTAGCTGAGGGATTTAAAACGGCCATCGATGCTGGATTAATGGCTATTGATGTTGCTTGAAGTATTTTGTTGTTATTGTTATTATTGGTATTGTGATTTCCATTGACAATTTGTGTTGTTGAACCATCATTAATCATTTTTGTCTTGGCAAATTCTATACGTATTGAGCCGCGATCAGAAGATAATAAATATTTGCCCTGTAGTTGGTGCATGGCAGCTGAAGCACTATTTGCATCTTTAAATTCAATAAAAGCCACGGGATGGTTTGCATTAGCTGTTGCTGTGGCATTTCCGGCCGACAAAGTAGTTGAATTTCCTGCAGCATTATTATTATAATTGTTGAAATGTTTTTGCTGTAATGCTTGGTATGGTTGTTGTTGCTGCTGTTGACTATGCAAAAGTCCAGCTCCAGTGTCGTTTGCTGCAGCTAAAGTGTTGAAAGGATTTGTGCTACAACTGGTTGATGTGTTGGTGTTAGTGTTCGAATTGGTGGTGAGAGTAGTGGACGTGAATGTAGTAGAAGTAGTAGTAGTAGAAGAAGTGATGGAAGTAGTAGAAGAAGAAGTAGTGATATTGTGCGTACCTTTTGTGTGCATTCGTAGGCGACAAAAGCCAGGCATACTGTGCATTTATTATTTGTTAATATTTTTGTTTTGTTTTTTTATGTTTTATTTAAAAGAAAATTTGAATGAAATATACTGTTTAAATATAATTTCTTTGAAGTGAAGTAAATAAATTTAGAGTTTTGTGAAAACATTTTCTTGAGTTTATATCTAAGACTTGATAATAGAAGAATTAAAATAGTTTCTAAATCATTTTTTTTCGTACCAATTTAATATTTATTAAAAAAAAATTCAAATCAGGCTTTATTTTATAAAAACTAACAAGTTTAGTCAGCATTTGCTAATATTTTCAGGACTTTTGTTTCTAAGAATTTTCAGGCAGCTTTGAAAGAGGCGCTAAATTTTTAATATTGGATATAAAATTTGTACAAATGTCATGCGAAAACATTTTTGAAGGAATGTAAGTACACTCCGCTTCACTTATTTAAAGAAATTAAAAATTCTATATTCAAAGCCTGTATCTTTGCAATTTTTACCCAATTACAGAATTTAAAAATATAAGTGGTAGCTAGACATAAAATGTTTAAAAAATGAGCTTTCTTTTTGGTTCACTTGAATAAAGGCATTTTATTCACCCATATTCTGCGAATCGGCATTCCTGTTGTCCATATTGGCATGTATCGATAAGTGCTGAAATATATTTGATATTCTAAAAGAGAAAATGGTGGCAATATTGTCTTTAAGTAACGGTTATTTTGGAGTCACAGTTTTTAGCGTCGAATTCAAACTAAAACATCAAAAAAATTAAAACTAAATCAGTTGGAATAAAATGGAAAAAATTAAAATTACGAATCCCACCCAATTTCAAAACTTAGTAGAGGAGCTGGAAAAGAGCCCATCAATGGCCAGAATTAAAAATGCAGGATTTCTGTCTAAGCAGTGTTCTTTCCACTATTAAGTTTGTTTTGTTTTCTTGGTCACTGGAGTCTAAATATGGCTGGAAAAACATTTTTATATAAAAACTTCCTCATGTTTCTTTTTCACTTTTTTACTTTGCACAAAATTTTGTTCTAAAACAAAATGCAAACAAAATGAAGCAACATACATTAGAGATGTGTGTTGGCTTTTATTAACATAATCGATAAACCGGCAACAGCAATACAAAACTGTTAGGGAATGCCAGATTAATATTGATGTCGTCTTAAATTAATGTTGCCATAATATTGCCGACGGTATTGCCGCCGACATGCAGAATATGGGTGATAATTTTTTTTATTACTTTTAAAGTAAGCGGTGATTTTTTTTGTGATTGTTTTTGTTTTTTTTGAGACAATAAAGATTTCATTCTTGTTATTAGAAATAGTTTCATTCCGTTTTTTGTTTTTTGTATATTTTTCTATATATTTTTTGTAAGAAATATATAATATGGATAGCTGTGCTTAGTATTAACATTAAGTCAATATTATGAAACCTTTTTCGCGCCAAAACTTTTCAACAAACTATTCATTACTCAACATGATTAATAATTTTTGACTTTTTTTTTTATACGAGAGCGGATTGATATTTAAGCTATACATAGCGCTAAATGGCAGAACAAACACAATTTTTTATTTTATTTTTGAAATTGCGTTCATTCCAACGGCAGCCGATATATTTTCCCCCACATTCATCGATTAGTTTATTTGTTGTAGTCGCTTGAAGTAAGCAGCTTTTGTGTTTCTTAAAATATGGGAAAAAATGAATTTCGTGCAGTGATTGAACACCATTATTTGAAAGGGAAAATCGACAAAAAGGAACGAAAAGCTCGATGAACATTACGGTGAGTCTGCTTCGTCAGAGAACATGGTAAAATATTGGATTGCTGAACTTAAACGCGGCTGAACAAGTACTGCAGCAATACTATCAACAGGAAGGCAAAAGAAGGTGGTTACTGAAGAAAATATCAAGAAAATCCTTGATACCGTTATGAATGCTCGCCGAGTCAAGTTACATGAGACTGTTGAAATGGTAAACATACCATATGAACGTGTATTCAACATTTTGTATGGACATTTGCATATGAAAAAGCTATCGGCAAGATGAATGTCGAGGTGCTCGTTGCCGTACAAAAACGAGTTCGATAGTCCGCTTCACAGCGGTGTTTGGACATGTTGTTGATTTTTGGCGTCGACTAATGTGGGTCCACACCTGAAACCAAAAATCAATCAAAACAATATGTGGAAGCTGGTGGAAATGTTCCGAAGAAGGCGAAGACAGCGAAGTAGGCTGGCAAGGTTATGGCTACTGTATTTTGGGATAACCACGGAATATTGCCCATCGATTATCTTGAAGAAGAATCTACAATCATACGAAAATATTATCGTGCATTATTGGATCAGTTAGTTGATGCAATCAAGAAAAAACGTCTGCATTTTAAAAGAAAACAATGTTCTTTCTTCAAGACAACGAACCGGTTCATACAGCATTAGATACGCTGCTAAAATTACGTGAAATACATTTCGCTCCTAGAGACTTTTTCCTGTTTCCAAACTTGAAAAATGGCTCGCAGGAAAAAGATTAATATCAAACGACGAAGTGTTTCCCGAAACTAACGCGTATTTTGTGGGGTTCCCAAAATCGTATTATTCAAATGGTATAAAAATGTTGGAATATCGTCTTACTAAGTGTATTGAGCTACAAAGAGACTATGTTGAGATATAAATCGGTTTCGAAAACAATCAGCCATGCCACAGAGCTTAATTCTGTTCGCAAACGGAATTGAATGCATCAAAAAACGAAAAACTAAAAAACTTTTCGGAATGAAATCATTTGTAATTGCAAGAATGAAACTAGTATTATCTTATAGAATTGATTTCATTCTGAATAAGTTTTAAATTTTCGTTTTTTGAAACATTAAAATACCGATTCAAATCCATTTCCGAACGGAAGTGAATTTTGTGACATGACCGAATATGTCTTTTTTCTAATTCGATATTAGTCCGCCCTCGTAATATCGGTTTTATGAACATGTGATTCAAATCCATTTCCGAACGGAAGTGAATTTTGTGGCATGGCCGAATATGTCTTTTTTCTAATTCGATATTAATCCGCCCTCGTAATATCGGCTTTATAAACATGTGATTCAAATCCATTTCCGAACGGAAGTGAATTTTGTGACATGGCCGAATATGTCTTTTTTCTAATTCGATATTAAACCGCCCTCGTAATATCGGTTTTATAAACATGTGCGTATTTTAATAGTGTTTTATAAAATAAAGCCCTTAAAACAAATAAGATTTTAAGCTTTTCATTTCTATTTACAATTTTGTAAACAGCTATAAATTATTAGTTCAATTAGTTCAAATATCAATTTTCTTTTTTAGTTTTTTTTACAAGTGTAAAAGTGCATTTCTTTTAAACATTTTTTGAATTTTAATATGTTTTCTCAACAATAAGTGCAATATTTTTGTTTGGAAATCAACAAGTGTGTTTTGTGATATAAACTTGGTTTGCTTAAAATAAAAAAAAAAAAAAATGAAGAAAAGAAAAATTTGTAAAAAAAACTTACCTAGAGAATACTTCTTTGAGTTCATGTTCTGAAACAAATTGTCCCAGATTGGCTACAAATAAAGTCGAACATGGTGCATTGGCAGCCAAGGGTGGATTATTAGGATGCGTTGCATTATTTGTAGAACCAACTGGGCTCGCTAGAGCGGGACTTGATAAAAAAGGATGATGTGATGGATGTCCAGTTGACTGGTGGCCGGCACCAGCAGGACCTGTTGCGGCACCGCTAGGTGGTAAACCAGCTGCAGCAGCAGCGGCGGCAGCAGCAGCAGACATATGCATATTAGGATGTATAGCTGTTGTTTGTTGATGATGTTGCGGCATTGACATTTGAGTCTAAAATATAAAATTTTTTTGTTTATTTGCAATTTTATATAAAAATTTTAATATATTAATTACTTGATGCATTGGCTGCTCCATAACTTTGTCTGTATTTAGTCAAAGATAAGAACGTACCGGCACTTGAGGATGCAGTGCCGGATGAACTAAAGTAGCATGTTGTAGAGCTGCAGCTCCTGGCAATTCAGCGGCTGCTGCAGAATATGCTAACGGATGATGCCATAACTCGGGTCCCCCCGGAAAGAATGGTCCACCCAAATCTACATGTTGGTTATGAGAAAGAAAATAATTGTCTTTTGTTAAAAAACAATCCAAAAAAGAAAAGGAAATAAAATTTTGATAAATTATCAAGAATAAAAAAGATGGTTGTTTGTTTAATTTTTGGAAAGTTTTTGTTTTGTTTTTTAATTAAATCTCTTTTTCTTGGTTAAGGAAACATAATAAAAAATTGTCTGGTTAAACACAAATATAAGCGCATTTTTTACAGTTTTTTTTTTATAAAATCATAACTATTAGAAAAACATAAAAAACCTAATAAGTTATTATTAAAAAATTTGGTTTTATATACAAAATATGTTTAAATTTCTTGTAGTCGAATGTTTATATGTAACAACTCTCATGTATAACATATTAAAAGGAGGAAAGAAAATACTATTTGCAAGAACTACTCGTAAGTAAATTTAATTCGTATTGAAAAAAATTTTATATGAAGTTCGTTTTTAACTCACTGCATATGTAAATGAGAGTTCATATTTTAATATTTATGAAATTTAATTTTATAGCACTGTACAACAAGGAAAACAATCACTCGCAATAATATTCAATTAGATTAAATATATATATGTGGTATGAAATCTAACTCCTCAATTTTAGCTTATGAATTATTATGAATTTTTTTTGACATATTATATAAAGATGAGATAGGTATAGGGTTGGGAGTTACCCAGTCTTTGTAGAGACTTACTTTTAAGGATTGGAGAGAATGAAATTTTTTATATGTTAAGGCAGAGGTTTTGTTTTATTTTAATACAAAAAATCTAGTTTTTATTCGTTAGTTTAGCTTCTAACATTGATACCAATAAAAAATTAGGGTAGCTCCTATGAAATGTCGATGTATAGATAGCTGGGAAACATGGAAAACAAGCTGTTTATAATATTTTGTTTTAATACACTTACATTTGAGTTCTATTGGAAAATGGAAGATGTGGAATGATTGGTTTCAATTGGTTTCTGCTTAGTGCTCATGGGGGTAATAAGATGGACTATTGAACAATAATATATTCGTTTATATACATTAAGGAGTTAGTTAATCGTTCTTTATATCAATACATATCTTTTGGCACAAATTTTAAAAAGCTTAGACAAATCATTTGACTTAATCTTTTCAGACACGATCTTGGAGATAAAGATAGTCGAGAGGACGAGTTTGTGATATATACAGGTTGAACCGAGTCAAACTTGAGAGTTGGTGAAGGTATTTTTATACCCATGAAAGATTATATTCAGCTGCGCAGCCGAAAATTACAGCTACACTAAAAGCAGCAAACTGATTGCCATATACGAGAACTACACTGATATCTGAATTTGAATTAATAGAAAGGAAGCATTGAATTCACTAGCCAGGTCTAAAGTCAATATTGGTTGGAGGAAGCTGGATATCTCTAAATGAGATAGCGAGAGATTTGAAGATTTCTGGGTACAAAAGTAGAGTGAAGTGCCTGGTAATGTTGTAGCGGGTGAACTGTCAAAAGCCGTAATCCATTAACAATGCTAGGGATTCCTTTTAAGAGGTGTAACAACCTGCTACAACATCAACTTCTGTTAACTGTACAGGACAAATGATCTACTAAAATTACCTATCGAATATCGAGGCTGACAGTCATAATAATAGAAAGAGTATTATCCTTAGGGTTCTGCCATGATGGACGTTGCGTACTATGGTGGTGATTTACGAGGTGATTAAATATTCTTGTTAACAATTTCTATAAAAGTTCTAGGAAAAGATGGAAGAAAGTATTGAGAATCCAGCTCTTTCTTATATGAGGGTTTTGTATGTACACAGACCGGTGCTGCATGATTTTGCAGAAATATCAAAATGCAGATTCTCAGATACATATTATCCTAAGACATCACAATGGGGTCAAATTGGGCAGGGGTTTTTTTTGCTGGTCATTTCAACCAAACCTAATCTAACAAAACATACAGCTTTTACCAAAGTAGTTAGTGGACTGCTAACTGCTTAAATATAAAAACTTATATTAACACCTGCTGAGAAGGCAAAAATGCAGTGATCGTCACTATTCACTTTTTCAGTTTATACTTTGTTAGTTTTTAGAGACCAATAGTAGTTTTTTTGTATTTTGAATTAAAGAGTGCAACCAATTTACTTAGAAATTTGCCATAATCTTACTCCCAATAAAATATATTTAAAACATATTAAGTCGTATTATGAACATTTTTATGAACAGTGATGTTAAATGTTTAAATTAAGTACTTAATATAGTCTCGGACCTAACAAAAAAAAAAAAAAAAAAAAAAGAAATACAGTTTATTTGGTTCAAAAATAGCTTTATTCATCAACGTAATCTCCATCGAGAGTAAAGAAACCATTTCAGCGCCGTTCTAATATTTCAATACCACTTTTGTAGAATGATAATTAATTAATAGAATATTATGAAATTTTGGCAGCTGTCTTTGGAAGGTTAGTGTTAACTGAAAAAATGTGACAGCTATAAAACTAACGCCATCTATGTGTTAGGCCCAGGTTTCTTCAGCCCATGTAGTACGAGTATTATAAAAAACATTGCTATGCTACAGTTATCAGTTAAATGGATCACTTTGGTCCTCTTTATGAAAATGCTTTCAAAAAACAAAGAATAACTCAAAAAGTTTTAGACTCAAAATATTCCGCTAAAATATTTTCAGTTGCGCATTTTATGTATGCATGTTATATATAATATAAAAAGGGAAAGGAGTATACTAATTTATTGTATATTCTGCCACAAAGACGTTCTTATTATATTGAAAAAGTATGACTTTGCTGTACAGTGTTTTTAACGGTAAAAAATCGTTTGCCTAAAAGTTATTATAAATTGGTTTCTAATTTAATTTGAAATGGTCTATTGTTTTGTTTTTGTATTACTTGTTTTAAAATTCCAAGTAATGTGCAACCTTTATTAAGAATAATCATATTTATTTCAAAAATTGTAAGATAAGTAGTGTATATGCCCTAAGTCTTTTGTTTTTATTGATTTAGTTCCTAAATTATTGATAGTTGTAGTGTTGCCATATTCTTCATCATACATTGTCTTACCCTCAATGTGTATATCATATGCCCCAATAGATTTCGTTCTGAAATTTGAATACTGTTTAGATTAATATTTTCGACCTCAAAATTGGTTCTTGAAAAGTTTTGTAACAAAATCTCTCAAATTTTCACAACATGACAATATTTTTGGACTTAAGTGAGCATTAGGAAATAGCTTTTCTTTTTCAAAACATAAATAATTACAACTTTAGAGAAGGAAAAAATATAACTGATACTTTATTTATCGTCTTGTTATATTTTTTGAATAATTGTTTATGAGCCTGTTATTTATAAAACTATTCCATTAAAATTTTCTGACGAGTAAATTGTTTTAGAATAGCTACAAAAAATAAGTTTCACGAAAGATACTATTTGCTATTTTCTAAACTTTTACTTATTACACAACTTTATGATACAAGAAAAACCATCAGTTCTTTTAAATGCATTTAATTGTTTAATATACTATTAAACATATAATGACGATTTTGTTGAATAAAGAAACATATCGTTAGTCTCACGTAGAAAGGCCCTAACTCGCATTTTCCCTGAATTGAGCTCTTTTAGGGATTCTACGACGTACGCAGTGTCACAAAGATTTAATTATATAATTTCATACATATTGCTCTTACAAGCAATTGAGCACAAAAAGTCACTTTTAGATGTACCTATTTATACAGTTTCCATTACGATTTTTCCTTTTCCTGTAACATTTCAATTATTTTTGTTAGGGCCTTTTTACATGAGACCAACGATATGTTTATGCTCCATATATTAGGTTTTCAGTATATTTTAGTTTAATGCATATTAAATTTAATAATATTTATTACTCAGTTACAGAAAAACGGTTGGTGCAGCTTAATTACATTAAGAGTACAAACAGCTTAAGTCTCTGCAAAATATATAACCACATTTTCGATCTTTAAATAAACACAATTCGTTGAAATTTTAGTATCTGATTTTTTATAATATTATTAGATAGTTGAATCCAGTTTGTAAGGGTTTTCATGACGTATAACGCAAACGGTGCAGATGATGCAAATTGTGAGCAAAAATACTTGGTATTTTTTACACCCCAACAAAATGTATATATTTGCAGTTTGCTTCATTTCTCTTTGCACTAAAAAAGTATACTAAAATATTTAGTTGCAAACAATTATAAACAATAACATTTTACACATTTAGCGACATATTTTTATTCGTTAAGAAAGTGTATAAGTTGAAAATTTTGGTGGTCCTGAAAATACATACAAGTTAATAATATAGATATGGACAAAATATGACGTCACATGTGTGTGTCAATAATAACATACATATATATTTTTTTTTGGCAAAAAACTCACACTCTAACATCGATGTGTGAGCTGGTGCGTTATTGCTTCGCGCAAATGGCGTATAACTCCATAGTAGTATTTCTTAATGACTGTACGACCTTGTGACAAGAATTCATAGTGCGCTACGCCATTGCAATCGAAAAAAATAGTGAGCAAAACCTTCACATTTGACAGAACTTGACGTGCTTGTTTATGCTTCCACTGGGACAATTGGGCTTTGATTTGAATGTCATAGCCATACACCCATGATTCATCACAAGTTATGACCTTTTTGTGGAAATCTGGATCGTCGTTGACGATGTTCAAGAGCTCCTAAGCGATGTCCATGCGACATTGTTTTTGCTCAAAATTTAGTAAATTTAGAAACAAGTAGAAGAGCACACCAAACACTACTAACGTTGTTATCTGTCAAAAATAAACTGACAATCCAAAATGGCTGATGTGACTGACATGTGTACCAACAGAAAAACAGAAAAAAATGTGAAAAGCGAACATACGTAACTCAAGAAATTTTAAAATAGTGGTTATTTTTGATCAGACCATGTATAATTGTGAACAAATTCATATTTTTGACGACTTCCAAACATTTTTTGTGTTTTCAGAACCATTTTCTAGAAAAAAACGGGCCTGCTCACAATCAACCATAATATGTATTGTAAATTGCAAATTAGCACAATGACCATCGTGAAAACCTTTACCATTTTAGAAACATGATTTTTTCGGAGCTATCAATGGCAAATAGTATATGATAAATTAAACAAGAGTTTATTTGAAAGCTAAATATTTCCAGATATGGCAACACTGCAACTTTATATACATATATTTATTATAAAACTTTTGTTTCTTAAGTCTTTTGTTGTGGATAGTGTGGGAATCACCGGTCGACGCAATCGACCAGAGTATTTTTAATATAGATTAGAAAGTTATAGTTTTTCTGCAAATGATAGTTTTTTAGCGCTCTTAAATAATGCACTCTCATATAAAATCCAATGTTGAAACCAATAAAACCATGAAAACCCACATATACAGACAAACAAATATGTTCTTTGCTTATATATGGGTTGAGTTAAACCCGTATACATATTTTGTTTGTTGGTGCTAGTAATAATTTGATAGCAGTATTTCTACTAAAGTTTTGAAGATTGGGCTTATATGTTAAAAAAAAGCTTTTCAACCACATATATCTTTCAAAAATTTAAATTTATGTTTATATGATTTGAATTGCACTTGTTTGTTGATGTAGAAACATGACTTTTTCCACAAAATTCGGTGCTATCAATGGCAAAGAGTATTTGATTAAGGAAACAAGAGTTTATTTGAAAGCTAAATATTTCCAGATATGGCAACACTGCAACTATATATTATAAAAATTTTGTTTCTTAAGTCTTTCGTTGTGGATAGTATAATATCATTAATGTGTCTTAAGTCTTTTAATATATCATTAAATTTTAAGGTATTTATAAATACTAGTGGGAATCACCAGTCGACGTAATCGACCGGAGTATTTTTAATATAATATTTATAATTAGTTATCGTTTTTCCGCAAGGAGCTTAAAATACATAATTAATTTTAGTTTGAATGATAGTTTTTAGCGCTCTTAAATAATGCACTCTCATGTAAAATCCAATGTTGAAACCAATAAAACCACGAAAACCCACATATACAGACAAACAAATATGTTCTTTACTCATATATGTCCAAACTGTTTATGTTTTACTTGTAGTCAAGTCAAACCCATATACATATTTTGTTTGTTAGTGCTAGTAATAATTTGATAGCAGTATTGCTCCTAAAGTTTTGAAGATTGGGCTTATATGTTAAAAAAAAGCTTTTCAACTGCATATATCTTTCAAAAATTTAAATTTATGTTTATATGATTTGAATTGCACTTGTTTGTTGGTGTAGAAACATGATTTTTTCCACAAAATTCGGTGCTATCAATGGCAAAGAATATTTGATTAAGGAAACAAGAGTTTATTTGAAAGCTAAATATTTCCAGATATGGCAACACTGCAACTTTATATATATTATAAAAATTTTGTTTCTTAAGTCTTTTGATGTGGAGAGAATAATATCATTAATGTGTCTTTTAAATATCATTAAATTTTAAGGTATTTATAAATACTAAAGTTTTGAAGATTGGGCTTATATGTTAACAAAAAAAAAGCTTTCTAACCACATATATCTTTCCAAAAATCGATGTAGTACGCAAAAATAGGGATATTAAAAAACGTGTTTGCCTATTAATTATAGAGATTGTGTACAAAGAACTAGTGTGGTAGGTTGTTTCAAGTGTTGATTTGGTGTAGTTCTGAAAAAGTGTCGATTGTGTTGCTGAGATGTTGTTTGTTGGTTCTTTTTATATTAATTAAAAGTGACAAGTGATTTTTATGGTAGTTTTTCAGTTTCAAAGTGCTTACAATATTTAGTAATGCTAGGGAATTGATAATGGCTTTTAGTATATTAAGAGGAGACATAGTTTTATTTAAAGTTTTTAGTTTTATTTTTAACTAAAATTAAATCTGCTTAGAGTGCTAGTTTTTGGTCATTATTGATTAAGCTGAAATCTGGTATTAAGAAATTACTTGGAGTAATTTAAAACACATTTAATTTTTTTTTTTTTTTTTTAACAAAAAGGTTTAAAGTGCGCTTTTATATGTAAATAATTTAATATTCCATGTAACACAAACCAAATAATTTTATACAAGAAATAAAAAAAAATAAAATAAAAAAGTTGTAAAAGAAATAAAAGTAGTAAAAATAAAAACAAAGTTACTGCAATATACATTTAACATTGAAAATTAATAATAAAAATTATATGAAATAAAAACAAAACTAAAAAATTTTATACTAAATAAGAACAGAAGATAGTAGAGTTTTTTTGTTTTTTGTTTTTTTGTTTTTACTTAAAGTTTACTTACGTCCAGTGAGTGGGTGCATCAATGCAGGATGTGAGGCTGTTGTCGCTGTATTGGGCTGTGGTTTGGGTTTGCTCACTTTCGTGTTACTCTTGGCGAATTCCAAGCGTATTGTTTGGGGCATATCGGGATCGAAGCGTACACCCTGCTGTAAATTTAATAATACAGCGGTTTGTTCAGTTTTCAATAATTATAGTATTTTTGTTTAAGAAAATTTTTAAATGTAAGTTATTTTGTATATTTTTTTTCTTTATTTTTGAGACAGAAGAAAATTTGGAATATATTTTTTGAATAGTTATACTGTATAAAAAAAATATTTGATATTCATTTATTTTGGTTAAGTATTAATCTTTATCATCAATGTCTTAACAATTCGCCAAAAATAATTTATATGATTTGAATTGCACTTGTTTGTTGGTGTCTTAACTATAGAGTTAAATAAAAAGGACTTTTTTCATTTAGGGTTTGGTACGGCAAAGGCTTTTTGTTTTTTTACAGGCCTATTTTGTATTTTATTTAAATTTGTAGTGCTTTCTATAGAGGAATTTTATTTGGAACTATTATTGAGAATTTTTGTACTAAATGGTAAAAAACTTGGGTGCTTAAAAATATAAATAAATAGTTTTCTGAGTGATTCCTAAAGAAGCTCTTTCCGAAGATATGTTGGATTAGATACCATATGCTGACAAAAAGACGTTTTTAGTTGATAAAGACAACCAGTCTATCGGGCTTTGTTTTTTTTATCATAAAAACTATGGAAAGCCAATTTTCTAACTAATTACATATTTTAAGTATAAGAGGACTGCATGGTATTAAATAAATTTTAGTTTTTACTTTTCTTTTTCACAACTTTTTACATATGAACTCTAGCAGATTTACAAGAGAAATTTTCTTATTTGCTACAAAAGGAAGCAATTACTTGTTACAAAAAGAAGCAATTACTTGATAAATAACACTTATACGAGGGCAGATTGATATTGAAGCTACCTAGCGCTAGATGGTAGAACAAACACAACATTTTTTTTTAATTGCAATATGTCAAACGGCAGCTGTTAGAACTTCACCTAAATTAATGGTAAACGTGGGATGCACAGGGCATCTTGTTCATTTGTTGTAGTCGTTTAAAGTAAGAAACTTTTGTGTTTCCCGAAAAATGGAAAAAAGTAAATTTCGTGCAGCGATTAAACACTATTATTTTAAAGGAAAACGGCGAAAGAGAGAAAAACAAAGTTCGGTAAACATTACGGTGAGTCTGCTTCGTCAGACAACATAGTAAAATATTGGATTGCTGAATTTAAACACGGCCGAACAAGTACTGCAACAATACCATCAACAGGAAGGCCAAAAGAAGTGGTTACTAAAGAAAATATCAAGAAAAACCTCGATATCGTTATGAATGATCGTCGTGGCAAGTTACATCAAATTGTTGAAATGGTAAACATATCATATAACCGGGCATATGAAAAAGCTGTGGGCAAGATGATTTGCCGGGTTTGCCTGTGTCGAACAAAAACGAGTTCGACAGAGTACTCCGCAGCAGTAATCCTGTTGCTTTTTGATGAAACCACCACTACATACCTGAAACCAAAAATCAATGGAAACAATGGATTGAAGCTAGTGGAAGTGTTCCGAAGAAGGCGAAGACAGTGAAATCAGCTAGCAAGGTTATAGCCACAGTATTTTGGGCTGCACACGGAATATTGCTAACCGATTATCTTCAAAAAGGATCCAAAATCACAGGAAGGTGTTACCGTCCATTATTGAATCAATCGATTAATGCAGCCAAGTGCTCTGAAGATTGCGAAGACAGTGAAATCAGCTAGCAAAGTTATGGCTACAGTATTTTGGAATGCACACGGAATATTGCTCATCGATTATCTTGCAAAAGGATTCACATTCACAAGGAAAGTATTAACGTACATTATTGTCACAATTGATTGATGCAATCAAGTCAACGCACTAGTTCATATAGCATTAGATACGATGCTAAAATTACGTGCCTTACTCTTCGACTTGGTTGGTCACCCATCTTATAGTCCAGCTTTAGCGATGTTTTTTTCTTTTTCCAAACTTGAAAAAATGTCTCGCAGGAAAAAGATTCATTTCAAAGTGATTACCGAAACTAGCGCACATTTTGAGGGGTTCCTAAAATTGTATTATTCAGATGGTATAAAAATGTGGGAATATCGTCTTACTAAGTGTATTGAGCTAAAAGGAGACTTTATTGAAAAATAAATATTATTTGAAAACAAAATTTTTTTTCCTACTTAAGTAGCTTTAATATCAATCCGCCCTCGTATGTGTATATAAAACTCTGTTATACGCAAGTGCTTGGTTTGTTCATAAGATGATATAAATTTTGCCAAATTTTATGGGCTTAGAATAAATACCTGAGCTAAAAACTTAGTGGGATGATTGGCCTCTAGCTGGATTTAAGGCTCAAAGTGAACAAGAATGAAAGCTTATAATAAAATGCAAGAACGGTATATATTAATTCCCAAATAAGAAAATACCTTCCTCATATAATTGGTTTTCAGTTCTATTAAGTAGTGCTGTGAATACCAAAATGAGTCAAATTGTCGTATGATTGAACTTTAGTATTGTATTTTTAAGACTCTTGGCTTTTTTAATCCAACCTTCAGGTTAAATCCTAAGAATTAGTTGTGAAGCTGTTTAGCTCCAACACCTTAATTGTGTGTTTATGCATTGAAAACCTCAAAAACTTACGGCTGCTTGTAGACTGTGCGAGCAATAAAAAAGTTGTGCGCTAGACCACATTTTGAAAAAAGGCTTTAAGTTAAGCGAAATAAAGAGTTGACTTTGAGGTGTTTTTTTTTTCTCTTAATGTTTTGAGTATTAATATGTGTCAAGCAACAGCTAGAAAGCTATTAGAAAGTTGTTGTCAAAGTATGTTGCTAATACTGTTAACAACATCAGGACGGTGAATATTGGAGGTATCATTTGGGCGAATATATGAGGTATCATTAGGCCAAGTCTTGAATAGTAGATTTAACTACACCTTGCTAATGCTGTAAGCCCATTTATTTTTCTGCAGAAATTTTAGGAAAATTGTAATGAAAAAGAAAAAGTTTTTAGTCAAGTTAAAAGTATTCTATTTCTTTTCAATTTCTGTATATAAGAAATCAACAACTTAAATAGTCCAGTATTCAGCTGCAGCCAAGGTATACAAAGTTGTAAGATTCATTACATTGCAGCTTAGTGTTTTGTAATCGCAAAGCCCTAAAAAAATAGTCGGTGGTAGAAGAAGTGCTAAATGATAGAAATATAGTTAAATGGTGATATCAGCTGTTGCAAGCTTTAGCTTAAAAATCCCCTTTTAGAATACCTAGTCCATAAATGCAGTGATAAAAAAATGCTTTCAGAAATATATAATTGAGTAAATTCTATGTAATGTAATGTAAAGAAAATTAAAAGCAAATTATAAAAGTGATTTAAAAAATAAATAACAGAACCATTCATATCCATTAAGGTGGGCAAGGCAATACTTTCATATAACAGTTTTTGTTTTATCTAAAAGATGAAGTTTACACCATTAATTAATTGTTTTATTTTGTTGGTGCTATACAAAATGCGTGTTTGTACCGTTCAAATAATACTCTCGGGTCGGGAAAACAATAAAGATTCTAATACTTTCATATATAGTATTTTGTAGCAAAAAATATGTTTGTAAAATTATACAAATAATGTTTGGATAGTGTGAATTGTGGTGAGCTGGTGTACGTGTGTCAAAGTCAAAGAGCGAGCGAGAGCGATAGAGTGTGTAAATTTTAAACAAAACTCTAAATATAAATATGTTGGTTGTTCAGTTAAGGCATTCACAAGAAATGTCATATATTCAGTTTATTTATATATGTAAATAGTAATTTGCAAAAGAAAAGTGTAGTGCCGGTTTGGTTGTTTTTATAGTTTTACATAGTGTAGGTATGTATTGTTTATTTGGAAGGATATTGTTAAGCTATATTTAACTGAGTTTTTGTTGCTGTTCACTTTTAAGTTATACATCATATACTTAATGAAGTTTTATCAAAGATAGTTGTTTTGTATTTATTACAACGATTTTACTAATTGTTATACAAAATAGTTTACAATTGTTAAAATAAAAAATGTTTCTATAAAATTATCTTACTTTATAAATAAATAATTTTTTTTTTCAATAAAAATTACCTGTAAATCTTGTTTAGCGGCTTCAGCGCCAGCTCGAGTATGGAATGTTACAAAACCAACAGGCTAAAGAAAAAAACAGATTGTAAGGGGAAATAGTATGATTTAGAAAAGTTGGGGGTTGTGTGTGCTTGAAAATAAAATAGTGCTTAGAAATAATACAAAATAAATATACTTACCGATGCAGTTTTACCATTTTTACTAGTCACTTTTAATAGAGATCCTTCATAGCCCTAAAAGCAAAGGAAACAAAGTTTTAGCAAAGGCTATAAAGTAAATATTATACAAAAAAATAATTTATGCTGTATTTAATATAAAAAAATATATTCAGATTAAAAAATATATTCCCTTTGTTTTGTATTTCAGAGAAATACGGAAAAGAACATCAATTTCGTGTTAAAATTCATTTAGAGCAATAAAAGTAAGTAAACGTTTGAACCGGAACTATCCGTGTACTTTTTTGCCTTCTTGTTTATTGACACTTGATAAGTGGGAGGTTTGGCGATTCAAATTGCGTTATAAGAAATGACCACCACTTTTAGGGAAATGGCGTTTAGTGAAATTAATGGCAGAGGCCAGAAAACTTAATATTTTGAGCAAAATATCGTGATTCAATTGTTGTTGTTTAGGTACTTACCAGTAGTAGTAAACAAAACTTATATATTTCTGTTACATTTTATACTTCCAGAGCAGTAACTTTAAATCCAGCACAGTTTCCTTCAACTATTATCTGTTACCTAACCTTCACTAGCTAGTTCCTGACAGCTCTTGCAACTAATTTTTTCAATCTTCGCCCAGTACTCAGTTCTCCAGGTAAGAGGGATCAGTGTTTATGGACTTGTTTGAGATCTTTACAAATAGATCCAAGATGGAGTCGGAAGTTAGAGGGGAATCTTTATTCCCTTGCATAACAAGAAAATTAGTTTCAGGCTTCAAAATTAATGTAGCGTAACTCAGTCAAAAATCACGACAATAATTAGGGCAGTTAACCGGTGGTGGTACTACAGGTTATACAAAGAGGTTATCAGAATTTGTACTAACAGTAAGGCTGCGTTGAATGTACTAGCGTGGTTCTATAGAAAGTCAAGATTGGTTCGTGAATGCTGGATATATCTAAACGAGATAGCGAAACATTCGATCCTGGAGCTTTTCTGGGCACGAAAGCACAGTGAAGTGGCCAGAAATGTTATAGCAGACGAACTGGCAAAGACCGGAGTCCGATTACTACAAGGGGATATAGATTAGTGGCCTTATTCATAAAAAATATTTTATGTTTATTAAACTGTTATTTGACAAATTTCTATGGGAAATTTTTCAAATAAATGTTTAATAAACATACAATATTTTTTATGAATACGGCCGTAGATGTTTGGAACTCCACTCAAGAGCTGTAACTTTTAGGGACCGCACAGGATAGAGAGTCTAGTGAGGTTATCTGTTGAATATCGAGGCTAACAAGGCCCAGATATAATTTTAGAAGGACTATTACCATTAGAAGCCTACCCCGGCAGAGGTTGCCTTCTGCTATGGCGGTTCTGCGAGACGATTTTATTTTCCATTTAATGATTTCTGTAGAAGTTTTAGGGATGAGAACGAAGTAGAGAGTATTGAGTAATGCCTCTTAAAGTATCCAGCTCTTTGATATATAAAAGAATTGTATCTCGGCAGACCGATGTTGTACGATTTGACAGGAATATCGAAGTGTGATGTAGGTGGATTAGACTTATTTATCCATTCTTCGCGTTGGTTCTGTACTAGATCAGTGATATGCTGAGATACTGTATTACACTCAGGCAACACACTGGGACCAAACTGGATCCAAATGGGATGACTTCAATGGCTGGCAGCCTGTTAAATCTAAACTAAGCTTCATTAGAGAGTTTTTGACAGCTGCTAGAATTAATTGTTTTAATCTTCGACCAGTACTCAGGGAATAACCACTACATATGTAGTTCAGGAGAAAAGAGGCAGCAGTATTTGTGCACGTTTAACTTAAATCTGATAATAACAACACGGAAAGACTAAAACAAACGTTATCCATTACCATTTAAAATGTTCGGATTGAATTGGTTAAAAGTACATTTTTAAAAAAGAAAAAAAGTACTTGGTGCGCTGATTAAACATTATTCTTATGCAAAAAACATCACCGGAACTAAGAGAAGGACTGATAAAAACTATGATGTTTACAAAAAATTGGTTTTGTTACAGTAATACTAGCATAAATCACATCAAAAATTGGAAGGCAGCAAAATGAAAATGCGTATGTGGATTGAAAATGCAGACGTCCCAATTGAGTGATTTTTTTTTTGTTATAAAAAAACTATTCATATTTTATATGCCGTGATTGTTTATTTTGGGGACATCGTATAGACACCCACAAGCGCATTTAATGCAGCCTTACTATCATTAAAGATTTTATTTTGGGGCAAAAGTACAAAATTTGGATCAGTTAAAAAAAAAGTGCTGGATTTATTCAAGTGAAGATGTATTTAAAGAAAATTGAGTTTGCTATGTTGGTCAATAAAAACCACACTTCACTTCAGTCACATTGAAAACGAATACCAATTGTGATAATCAAAATTCTTGTTCGGTTTGAATATTAACTTAAAGTGAAACCTCCTTCTTTTGGCAAAGAAGATAGTTTCTTTCTATCAATTGGAATGGACCGAAGTGGGCTGGCTTTATAATAGCTGGCAGCCTGTTAAACCTAACCTTCTATCAATTCAATGCGTAAGTCCATATTGATATATAATGCAATAAGCCATAATTTGGGCTACTCCATCCAGCGGTCTTTTCAGATTTAATTACTTCTATTTCCTCAGATTTAGTACATCAAAAATTGAAAAAATAATTGAACGGCAATCGCTTTGGCTTAAATGAGGAGCTTATCATTGCAATAGATCCTTCCCACATCTTATTACTAGAGTGTAAAAAACTTCTAAAAATACGCTGTACTAAAAGCATCAAGAAATTGAGAGAAATACTTTTTGAGAATTATCAATCTATCCACGTATGCAACAAAATATGTTACCCTCATAACAAATATATTTGGGGTAAACTTTTACGCTCTAACTTTAAAGTTTTGGGTGATTTTGTCTTTTTTGAAATTATCGAGGAAAACATGTTTTTTACCATGAAAGTTATGCATAACTTATTGCTATTTTTTCTACAGCAATTACAATATTTTGTAATTATCCGCTTTATATATAAAATTAAGTCTACACTTACCTCATAAGCTCTAAATAATAAATATAATTCACGTGGTTTTGCATCCATCGGTAAACCACTAACAAACAGGGTGCGAACCTAAAACGAAATAAGTTAAAGTAAATCAGAATTAGTTATTATTCTATGGATATTTTCGAATTTTTAATTCTTAACAGCTGTAAAAATATAAATGCTTCAAAATTTTAAAATGCTTCAACATTTTATAACCTCAAACTCTTCTCTTTGGCTAAAAAACTTTTTCATTTAATTACAAAGCATGATTATGATTAATATAAAAATGTCTAAGTGAACACCTAATTAGCGTAACCAACCATGTGAACTGGTAAAATATTTTTATTTATACATACATACATTTGTACGTGTGTGTGTGTGTGTGTGTGTGTGTGTGTGTGTGTATTAGAACACACACCTGTATGTACAAATTTAAGCCACTGATACTTGAACGTTAGAAAAGTTCATTATGTTTATTTTTGCGGGTTAAAGAAAATGTGCAAAAAACAAAAAAAGCAAAAAAGAAAACAAGATAAAAATCTCTGGGTTAACAGACTTCAACCCCATGATGAAGTTAAAAAAGCACCGAAAAAATAAATACTCTCAACCTCTAACCTGATTTTTTTTTTTAATTTTTTTTTTTATCACAAAATCATCATCATATGAGAATGTATGTAGTGTTAATGTTTATACAACATCAGAAAAAAAAGGAAGAAATATCATCATGTTAATGGTAATGAAGCCAAATTGTGAATGAGGTGAAAAGTATGTGCAGAAGAACTAATTTATACATCACTAAATATGTTTATAGAAATGTATGTGTGTGTGTGTGTGTTAGTGTAGACATTTTCATTTGGAAAAATTTTAATGGTAAACGAAAATGTTCAGCTTGAAAAATTTTAACTATAATGTGGGCAGCTGACGTTAAAAGTGAACCAATCCAGAGGTAACTCTGGATAGGATGCAGCGCTGTGCGAGTATGTAGCGCAAGAGAAAAGTTGTATTTTTTAAGAAATTATTTTTTTGATAAATTATTTTTTCTTCCGAGATTTTTCTTAAGAATGCTTCTTTTTCTTATCTATCAGCCCTGTCACAGAATTCGATTCTGTTCGAAAATTTAATTGGATACGATTTTTGGTTTGTACATTTGTACAATTAGTTATAGTTCAAATTTTCCCTTTCGTGCGTTTTTTTCTTAAGAAGGATTTGACAAAAAAATAATAATCAAATCTTTAGCTGGGAGACAACCAGCTGTTTCGTAGTCACTACACTACTCATCAGCACCCACTGGGATTGGAATCCGGGTCATGACGTATCATGATCTGCTGCTGCAGTCACCGATCCATTTAAATATTCTCTATCTATATTCATCTCACATTGAATCACATTTGTATTTTGTTAATTGCCCACATTGTTTGTACAGCGTTTGCTGTCTCATAACTAGCGGTATTTCTTTTTTTGTTATTAACATATATATTTTAATAATTCTCCGTACCCAGAGTGAATTGAATCCATTTATTGTTTATTCAAAAAACGCAACTCTAAACATTTTTTCACAATGAAATCATTTCTGTGAGATAATACTTGTTTCATGCTTGAAACTAGAAATGAATTCAGTCTGAAAAGCATCTTAGTTTTACGTTGTTTGAATAAGCAAAAAAAGAATTCATTTCAGTTTCTGAATGGTAAATAATGCAAAACTAAAATAATAAATACATTTAAAAAGTCAGACATATAGTTAACTACAATATTTCTACAGATAAGTTATCTACTGTTCAGTATAAATACGAGTAATATTGCTTTAACTTAAGATACATCAGTATGTCTGCAAAAAAAGGTCATATGGGTAAATCCCTGGTGTTGAACGTGACATTCGTATGTGTTGAAAGCCAAAAAGCAAAAAAAAAAAAGTAGTTTCAGGTTCGACTTAATATTAAATTATAGCTTATAGCGAACACTGTAATTTATATTAAAACTAATAGCAAATGGAATCTTGAATAAAACAGAAAATTACAAAATAAGTAGTGGGTCGAACGTGACAAAAGTAAAAGCAGTTTTCACTTTCGCACTTAGAAAGCAGTATTTCAGCGAAACCTTACGCAATTTCTTCTTGTAATTATTTTCAGAGTTTTACCTAACAATAATCTTACTTTTATATTTTGTGGTTTGAATAAAAAGGCTCGTGTTTGTATACTTTGCTTTGGACGATACGTGTCATGTCGAACGTGACATTTTTTCAACAATAATTCAAACATTAAAATATTATTACATTCACTAAATTTACTCTTAAAAAAATAGACATTATTCATATACTTAAAGTATACAGCCATGTTCCGAGAACGCGCGTTCTGAAACCGCTATGCGTTTTGAAAAACGCTTAATTGCTTTTTAGGTGTTCTGAGGAACGCGCGTTTTACTGGCGTTTAAGAGTTTTTTTCCGAAAAAATACAAATGTATTTTACATACATATATGTGTATGTGCTAGTAATGTAGAACAAAAAAAACAAAAAAATTTGACAGCAAATAGACAAATTTTTAAATTTGGTTTTCTTAATGAAAATGTGTAAAATTCTTTGAACGTTTTACTGAAATAAAAAGAAAACATATTAAATTTTAATAGTGCATAATTTTATTGCCTTTTGCAAGTTCAGTTTTAGCAAATTCAATCAGTTCACTTCAATATATACATGCGAGTTGAAGTCGTCAATTTTAAGCGATATGCGTTTTCCAGAACACCTATTTGGCGATTTCAAATCGCAAAACCATATTTCTTGCGTTATACGTTGCTCAGAACACCTTTTTGGCGTTTTCAAATCGAAAACGCAAAATTTAAGCGATTTGCGTTTCTCAGAACATGCATGATAATATTTTCTTTTGTGAATATGCAGCTCTCGCTGCTTTTATTTTATGAATGCAGTTTTTCGATACTCAGAATTTTTATTATATAAAAAAACCTGGAAAAAATTATTATCAGAAATGAGAAATTGCATTTGTGCAGCACAGCCGTCTGATTATTCATCTCATTTGAAAAAATTATGGCCAAATTGATTTAATTAATAAAACTTCAATATTTTTCTATCGTAAAAAAATTTATTTTTGATAACTTTTAATTTTTTGGCCCCAATGAACTTTTTTCTGGATTTGCCCATATATGATTTCAGCACACGAGAATATCCTAGAAAGCCATTTAATTTAGAGAGCTGAGTTATCACATGTTCAAACTTATTTAGCAAAAAGCTAGCTCAACCGCGTTGTAAGTACTCGTATAAAAACGCTTGTCGCTTGTTGCTATTGTTTTAGCTTTAATGTTAATTACTTAAGTTTAATGTAGACAAATTTTTGCTTACAAAACATGACGTTGCTTCGTTATACACATTCTTTTCCATTACATTTTTAACAGTGAAGGTATTTTTTGTTTCATTTTAAAACGAAAATAATGATTTTTTAACCATTAATGTAACTTAAGGGGAAGTCTACAAAGGAATTAAGTCGACAAGGTAAGTACATGTGTTTTAAATTTTTCCTATAAGAGTGTATCAGTGTGTGTGTGAGAGAGAAAGCATTTTTGAACGCGAAATGAAAACGTGTTTTATCACAAAATCTTTTTTACGGTTTTCTTGTTTTTGTAATTTAGTAATGTTTGTCACACCCGCAAACAGACAATAAAGTAAAGCAAAAAATAAACTGATGACAACATGTTTGTTTCGACGTTAGCTTTAAACAATTTATTGTAAAATTCAGGGAAAATATTTTTTGTGAAAAAAAAAAAATTATTATAACAGACTATTATTATAAATATGCATTTAAGAAATAGGTATCTAAGGTTAATGTGTAGAGTTTTACGCACTTTAAGCTAGCAGTTGATAAAAGGCCGTATAATAAAAAAATCAAATGTATATTAAGATTAATTTTTACATTTTCCATTTATCATATTTTTTATTTTTATTTGGAAATATTTTTGACTTGAAGTGAAGCATTTGTAGAAACAGGGAGTTGTTTATAAAGAGAGTATAAGTATAAATTAAAGCGTTTAATTATAAGCTGGAAAAGGGCGCTATTATCTTAGAAAGGTTTATCAAATAATAATTTTGTTTGGAGTGTAAACATCTGTCATTCTACTTCAGTATTCGAAAGACGCTAAAGTGGAATCACAAGTTTTTCTAAGTCTCTATGATAATGCTGAACTTTGCAACTAAAAATATGTATTTCATTTGAAGAAAGCGGTTGCTGCAAGTTACCGATTGTTGCTAGAAGCTTACTGTCAACTTGCACCAAATCAAACGACTTGTGAACGATGCGATGAACGAACACAAAAGACAAAAGGTGTCCTAGTCTGCAAGAAGAGAAATTAGAAGCATTGCGAGACGAAAATTGCTGACATTGGGAGTCATACAACAAGTCATTTCCCGATGTTTAAAAGCATTGACTCACGTTGAAGAGACATTTTGTATTTCAGAAATTATACTTGAATTCTACAAAATAAGTCATATTTCAATCGATTTTTACTGGTGATGATAAATAGACACATCACGATAACCTCAAGCGCAAAAAGTCATATATAAAGCCCCGCCAAACAGCCAAGTCAACGTCGAAAGCCGTATATCCATGACGCCAAAGGTAATGCTCTGCATTTGGTGAGTGAAGGGGAAGGGTCTGGAAATGCTAAAAATAGTATCCGACGATGACTGCGAACTGCGTAACGTAGGCAGTTGGTTCGTTCGAAGAGAGCAATCAACGAACCACGACTAGAACATTCGACTAGACACGAGGCCATAATCTTCCATCATGAACACTCGGCCCCTTATTGCAAGACTGGTTGGAAAAAAATGGATGGAAAGTTTTAGATCACTCACTTACTATTGTTATTATTGGATGGGATATGGCCCTCATCGGCCATTTGTACTGCGACCAATGTTGATCTATTGTGTGTCCCCTTGCCCCATTATGGGTTGTGTATGATATTAAGTCACATTCACTTAACATATAAGCTTGTAGTTGCCTATATCTTCTGTGTCCCAGTGCTCCACAGTGGGTGATTAAGTGCTTCATTGACGTTTCTTCATCACCGCAGAATCTGCAAATATCTGTGCAGGTGCTTGTAGCAGTTATAATGACCTGTAAGTTCACCTGTCAATGTTCTGAGACTTTTCTTGTCCAGTTTTAGAGCACGTTCGTCCCTCTTGTTATCAAAGTTTAGAAATTTCTTGGAGTGTTCAAGACCAGCTGTCTCGTTCCAATGCTGTTCAACTTCGTCCATTTCTTTATCTCCTCACTCATTTAGGGTTAATGTGCTAATTTAAAACATTCATATTTTGCAAATTATAAGTAGAAAAAAAAAAAAAATATAAAAAATATATTGTCCAACTTAGTTTGAACACATGTTTTTCCTACTTGGATAGCTTCAATATAAATCTGCCCTCGTATACGATTTGTTTTTTTTTTAAACATTCACATGTGATTCCTTAACAACTGTTTTCTTAATGAAGGATTTTTAGATAGATTAGATTATATCGCTCCTTTATTGCAACATAGTCATATCTCAAAAAATGAGCTTTTCGAGTTAACAATGCAGAATTGTTAACGGTACTACCTTTTATACTGAGGCATAATTTTATTTAAATTACCTGTAAACTGTTTCCTTTAGGCGATATTTTCTAAGACTTGTATGGAAACTAAAAGTTTGAAATGTGGTTTTCTCGAAACAAGCTTTTTTGCGTTATGACTATGTTGCAATAAAGGAGCGATATGTAGTAGGTTTAACAGGCTGGACAGCTATTGAAAAGCCAGCGCCCACTTGGGTTAGACCCAAAACACACAGGTACACAGAATAAGAATTTTTTCGTGTTCAATAACGAAATTTGTTGAATCAATTAATAAATTGTTTGAATGTGGACCTGTAAAGGAATTCGTGGATTCAAACAAAAGTTTAGTAAAAATAATTATTGATCGAAAACAACTATATTTTTAAACAACAACAAAATACGCTATCCAAGGTTATTTTTTGATATTTATGTATATGCATACAAATTATTTTTTCAGACAAAAATTTTGTTCATTTTATTTTTACTATAATTTCTTTTGTGTACAGTTGTGTTAAAGATTAAAATTCTTAAAAACTATAAGATAGCAATTTTTATTTCTTGCATTTTTTTGCTTTTCATAAATTTTTTTTTTTTAGTTTTATTTAAGAGTTTAAGTATTTTAAAACAATTTACTTTTTCTTCAACTCAAAAGGTCATCCTTTTCCAAGACAAAGTTTATTTTTTCTAATTTGTGTGCATTATTACTAAATGTCTTAAGTAAAAGGTTAGTGTTTCTCAAGTGGTTTATTTTATAATTGAATTAATTTCTTTCTCTTTTCCGCTCTTCAGAACATTTTGGTAAAAAATAATTTCCTCTTTTTTACAAAGGAGACCACACAAACACTTGTAATAAGTTGCTGAAGCAAAACATTTTTATTAACGCTAATTACGTTAGTTATGCTAAAAGCATAATAAGGTGGCTAAAACAGCTTAAAACTTCAAAACAATATAATATACATAGTAAGAAAAAGAAACATGAATTATGAAAGAAACAAAGTATAAAACAATTTGCCCAGATATTTTTCGTCAGGATTGCGCTTAGAGGAAAGTATAAAGAAGCAAAAAAAAAAAAAATTAAAATTAAATAAAATTTAATTGCTACATCTAAAATATTTGCATAAAAAAATATTCATAGAAAGAAATATAATTATGAAAAATTAGTTACTTAGAGTGGTGCTGTTTACTTAAGTTTGCTTTGCCTAATTAAAGGGGTTTAAATGAGCTGTTTACTATGTTCCCCAAAACATTTTGTTTTTACTCTTTGAATACTTACATACATATATAGAAAAGTAATAACAAAGGAAAATAACACAAAGTCTATAGCAAACCTTTGGAGTAATTGTATTGTATAGTATATTTATATGTTTGTAAAATTTTGTCTGAAAGACGATTTTAGAAGCAAGCCAACAAGAAAAATGATTTATGGTTGTTGCTTGTAAAATAATACCTTTTGTTATATATACAATACTTGTATACATATAAAAAAAAAAGCTCAACAATAGAAAAATTAACAAAAACAATTTAATTCAATAATGTTTTGTTTTAACACTTGCTTGACTTATTTATTGTTCTATGGTCAACACAGCACTATTCAGTTATTGTTCGTCACCGCATATTGTTTTGTAAGTGTTTTTAAACTAAATCAATTTGAGAAATTGTTTTCTCTTCTGTTAAAATTATGTGGTTCAAAGTGTTTGTTGAGTTAGTGAATTCCTTAAGTTTCGTTGATCTACACATTTAGTTGCCTGTTAACATGTTTAGATATATCGGGTGGTTAAATTTCAAGCGCCGATAATGAATGTGAACCACACCTAAACGCCAAGCTTTTTCCCGAATTTTATTTGACATTTCTCTATTTCAGACTTACTCAATTTGAACCATGGAGAGATACACAATCCAACAACGTGTTAAAGTTATCCAGACTTATTATGAAAATGATGATCAATTTTCGAAGAAAATCATTTTCAGTGATGAGGCACATTTTCACCTCAGTGGATTCGTCAATAAACAGAATTGCCGCATTTGGGCGAATGAGAATCCAAGAGTGACTGTCGAAAAACCAATGCACCCACAAAGAGGGACTGTTTGGTGCGGTTTATGTGCTGGCGGCATCATCGGGCCGTATTTTTTCCAAAATGAGGCCGGTCAGGCAGTTACTGTGAATGGTGTTCGCTATCGTGAGATGATAACGAACTTTTTATGGCCCGAATTGGAAGATATGGATGTAGACGATATGTGGTTTCAGCAGGACGGTGCCACTTGCCACACAGCTAACAAAACAATTGCTCTTTTGCGCAACAAATTCAATGGCCGTGTTATCTCACGTAATGGCGATGTCAATTGGCCGCCAAGATCATGGGATTTGACACCGTTGGACTTTTTTCTTTGGGGTTATTTGAAAGAAAAGGTGTACGTCGATAAGCCAGCAACAATTCAACAGCTAAAGGATGAGATAATTCGGCACATTAACGGCATAGAACCTCTATTATGCCTCGGGGTCATCGAAAATTTGGACCATCGGATGGAGGTGTGCCGCCGTGGTCGCGGCGCCCATTTGGCCGATATTTTGTGCTACACATAATTGAGTAATATCAATATATCATAATAAAATAAAATTGCAATAATTTCCTGAATAGTTTGTGTTTTATTCAAAATCAACATCGGCCCTTGAAATTTAACCACCGTTTATAAACTTTTTAAGCTGAGTGTGCCAAATATTTTTCTAAGCAATTTGCTTTACTTAGGCTAATATATATTTCCACCTTTTAAGTAAAGTTTTAGTTATACTCAAATATGTAAAACTTAAACTATTTATATTTTTCCTATAAAACTTTTCATGCTAAATGATTTTTTTTTTTTTTTTTTGTAAAGAAGTCAAGGTAACTAGTAAATGATTGATGAGCTGTTGGCATTTATCGTAATGAAAACCTCCAAAAAAGGATATTTTTAGTATAGTGGATATCGAGGTCACACTGAATTGATAATAAATATATATATATTTTTTTTGAAAAATGGCTAATATTGGTATTTTAATATAATTTAACTGGCTTAATAATTTTTATATTAAATAGTTAAATTATTTAAAAGTAGTTTATTTAAAAAGCTTTAATATCACCAAATAATAATCTAAAATCCAAATTAAACTATAACTTTAGATTATACAAAACGGAACTTTTTAGTTTGCCGAGCTAAAAAAAAAAGAAAAATACGTGTTAAGTATGTAGTTTCATAAACCTAATAAACTAAGTTAAAATATGAGCAAAAACATTTACACATATGT
Organism: Thecocarcelia acutangulata; assembly: GCA_914767995.1. Classification (NCBI taxonomy): domain Eukaryota; kingdom Metazoa; phylum Arthropoda; class Insecta; order Diptera; family Tachinidae; genus Thecocarcelia; species Thecocarcelia acutangulata. Next base: position 26,414,469 of record OU612094.1, on the reverse strand, counting down.
AAGTATTTATACTATGCACAATTAAAACCAATTTTTTGAATACAAAAAGAAAACACAATGGGAACACCATGAGGCAAAGTTAATGTTCGAAAAGTGCTTAATTGGCAAAGTAGCCAAAAAAGGCAACAGCCTGTTTTTATTCATGTAAAACAAAATTAAATTTTTGAACGTGTTTATGCATGCACTCTGTCATACATATGTATGTATGTGTGTTTTACTAAAATCTCTGCTTTCTGGTACTGATTGTTTTAAATATTTTCACATCTAATGTTTTTGCCTTTGCCTTGACTGCCAAAATTAAAAAAAAGCACAAAAAAAAAGAATTATTCAGTTATTTCCTTTGTGTATTTGGCCTAAAAGCCGTATTTTGTTATGTACGTTTATATAAGTAAAGAGGATTTTCACTCGGTGGTAAATCTATTCAGGCTTTTCCAAGTAAACCAGCCTTACTGTGCAACCGAAATTAGCGCTTCAAGCGTAATTTATCTGGCAAAAATCTTCATGTACATACCAAATATATGAGACCAACCCAATTAGCGCGGCGTCAATGCTTTACAATTGGACCCAGCAGCGAACACTGCCTACCACATTACTTCTCTTCGATGATGTAATCAATGAATGATAAGTTACAAAGTGTATGAAAGTAGTATTCGGAGTTCCCAAAATGAATTACATTCATTTTTTGTATCACATTTTATTTTTTAGTTGCAAGTCAAACTTTCGTCGCCTTTGTCAGACTACGTTGCAAAAATTTTAATTAAAAAAATCAGTGCTAAAGGTAAGAATGCCTAGAAAACATTATACAAAAAGTACAAGAGAGATAAAATATTTAGTGAAAAAAGAAAAGAATTCAGTAAACAAAAAACAGAACAAACTTATTTAACTAAATATTCCCAAAAAACTGAAGTGTGCAGTACATCTTCGACCTACTTACAAAGTAAGCGAGATTGTATTCGAGCTGCCTACTGCCAGCTTACAAAGTATGCGAGATTGTATTCGAGCTGCGGACTTACAAAGTATGCGAGATTGTATCCGAGCTGCCTACTGCCGGCTTATAAAGTATGCGGGATTATATTCAAGCTGTCTACTGATAACTTATAATGTATGCTAGGAAGTAATGAGCTTTTGTTGCATTAACACCTCACTAACTCGCTTACTTTGTGTGCAGGTGGTGGGCGTTTACTCTACAAATGCGACAATGTGTGTGAAAATGTATACTAGGTTCGTATATGAGATGGTGTGCATTACTGACTTACAAGTGTGCATCGGATCATCGCTTCTGTAAGCGAAACTTTGGCCGCTGAGGAAAATCTAATTTTTGTAGAGCGTTAGAAAAAAAGCTTTACTGTCTCTCAGTAAAGTTCGCTTCAAAACATTGAATTGCTGAGAGATAGTAATAAGAAGTTCTCTGAGAAAAATTATAATTTTCCATTTCTTTTAATTCTCATTAATTTATTTAAAATAATGAAATATATAGTTGTATGTTCGAAAATATGTTTCCAAGTTTTCCAAGTCTACTAATGATTAGGGTAGCTCCTATGAAATGCCGCTAGGAAATGCAGCTAGGAGTTGCAAAATACAATCTGTATATATTTTTTGATTGTTATAAATATTAGAAGCCAATAGAGTAAATAATAATAGGCTCAATTGTTCATTGAGTATAATATGTGAGTGTTGTTTTAAGTACAGATTCTGGATTAAATAAACTTTACAAATCTTGAACCATTCACATTTTAAAATTGGTTCCACCTCATCTTTTATCAAATAAATCTTATTTTCGGCTTATTTTAAGTACGGATTTAGAATTAAATATGCATAAAATTAAGTATTTAGTGCTTGAATAATCCATACTTGAATCAAGCGCAGCGTACTTAATTTAATAAAATCTAACTCCAGCCCAGGCCGTGTCAAGCTTGGGACTGATTTAAGGATAGAAGGATTGAATTTTCTTAAGAGTGTATTACTTCTACATTATAAAATTCGTTATTACACCCTATAAACATAAATATATTTGAACATAAATAAATTTGAAGCGTTTATAAGCTTTCCAATAGATAAATTATTGTCATGCCAGAAAAAACAAGAGCTTAAATTAAGCAGTGGATTAAAATGATTTCACGTGTGCTCAATCAGGCCTTTGAAAAGGCCTCAATACTTCGCTTCTTGACTGTTGGATAGTAATAACGCTAACTGCTAGTGCTGTTGCAATACTATTCAAATGGCCAAATGAGTTCATTAACAAAAATCTAAAATAACTTTTATTTGTACTATAATGTTTAAAAAGTTTCAGCCGCTCGCTGGAGTTCAAAACGAAAATACAAACACTCTATAAAATAAAGAGTAAGATAATAATAATGAAAAAGGAATACTAATATGAAGTAAAACATGAAGGAAATATGTTGCAGAATTGATTATAAATACAAATATATGTATATACGTTTCTATGAGGGTAATTAACATAAAATATATGAATTGATTCTTTCGTCTTTTGGGACGAAAGACAAACAATTCTCCCTCTACTGTCTAAGAAAAAATCACTCAAAAAATTGAGTAACTTTCATGCAAATTTTCTACACGAGTTGCTCGTCTGTGTTCTATGAACAGCACGTAGATGACTTATGATGTATATTATTTTTCTATATATCATATTGCTCCTTTATTGCAACATAGTCATAACTAAAAAAAAAGCTTGTTTCGAGAAAAATGCATTTGAAGTTTTTAGTTTCCATACAAGTCTTAGAAAATTATTTTAGAAAATATCTCTTAACGGAAACAGTTTAAAAGTAATTTGAATAAATTTTTGGCACAATATAAAAGGCAGTACTGTTAACAATTCTGCAGTGTTAGCTCGAAAAGCTAATTTTTTGAGATATAACTGTGTTGCAATAAAGGAGCGATTTTGTGCATTTTATTTGTAATCATAATTAATCAATTATTTGACTCAAATACGAACTTAAAACACGAATAGGCAATTTCATAAAAATTTGGAAGAATTTGAAATGTGTTTTAATTCAAAAACTATATATAAAATATTACTAAAATTCATTTCAAATATAATTTTAAATTTTTATGAATATGTACATAAATATTTTTTATAAATAAATCTATTAAAAATTTAATACACATAAAATATTTTTTGAATAAGGTTAGATTAACATCTGTCTTTCAGGGTTTAAAAATTTATTATTTTTATAAATACAACTAAATATGTACGAGTATGTATATATAATATGTTGTATCAAAAACTTTTCAAATGCAATTCATCACAGAGATCTATCTGCATGTTCAATAAAAAGCTAATAATTCATTTATGTTCTGTACTTTTCATATTTGTTCTATGAATGTTTGGGGAAAGTTCATAACTCCTAAACAAATATTTAGCTTTGATATTGTGCTTCATTTCGTTTGTCGTACAGCATGACACTATCCCCGCATCAAATACAAACCGAAAATACTATAGGAGCACAACAAACTAAAAGACCCTGACCATGTGGTTTTATTCTATAACAATTCATAGTAGAATTTGTGGTTTAATTGGTCAAGTTTAAAGGCTTTTGAATGGCTGCCATACATGAGAGTTTATTATTGGAAAGAGCTTGTGTTAACATAATATTTGCAGCAATTCAATTGTTGTTTATGTATGTATTTAGGGAGATTTGGTTTGCCTTTATTTTGTACACTCATGTGCTGGTGAACAAAAAATAAACTCCAAATGTTTCCAATATTAATATATGGCATAAGAATAGATAACAATGTAGATGAAAAATTTATTTATAATTTAAAATCTTATAATTTTAAATATTATGAACGGCAAATTGGCCAACATAAGAAAACTTTTTCACAAATACGAGCATCACATGGTAATTTTAAAGATATTCTGTGATCTGCTAAAATTTAGTAAAAAGACGTGTCAATACTTTTGTATTGCTAAGAGAATTTAAATTTGGCAGATCGTAAAAAGATGAAGTTGACTAGAGATGAGTAATAAAAATGTACTGTAAGTGTACGGATATTTAACTTATTCGAGTAATTATATTTATTACAAAAGTAACAATTGCCATTTTGTTTTGAATGTAACGAAAGTATTCCATGTGAGAAAACTGGCACGGAAGCATGAAATGTGTTCGCTAACCTCTAGCAGTGTAAGCCATGTAACATTTTTATCTTAGATTATTATGATTATTGTTTTAGGAATGCTTCCTAGAATTATGCAATTCATTTGCATATTTTACTGCTGTTCAAAACTTAATCAAGCTGATCAAAATTAATCAACTTAATATTATTAATCCCTTTTTATATTTTCTACCTGGCTATATTATTGATTAATCCTTTTTTTATATTTTCTACCTGTCTATATGCTGACATTTCATAAGCACTAACATGATCATCAGTAGACTTCATTTTGCAAGCGGAGAACAAACTACGTCTGTCGTGCATGCCTACAAAGCAAGAGACACTTTGTATTGTAAAATTTGCGAACGATTGTAAAATTTACGAACGATTATCTTAAACAAATAGTTATCTTGAAAAACACGAAAGAAAAACTAATCTTGTAGGCGAAAGTTTAAATATTCTTCTCATTCTTACTCCTAGTAAAGCAATACAATATCGTTTTCTTGTGTAATGCGTAGTACCATGGTTAAACTGTTTACGCAATATTTCCTGTGCACATATTTAATACACACTACTAATTTTATAATCGTACAATTTGTACATTGAGAGAACAGCTTTCTTAGTTATAAAGATTTTTTGCATTAATGTTACGACTTTGTCGTTGCAAAGTGTCACTTGGTTTATGAATATTGTTTCAATAACAAATAATTATCGTAAATAGAATGAAATTTTGTAGTCTATGAAAAAAAGTTGTATGATGTTATTTGTCCTGTTGGGAGTTCAATTCTACTCTTGATCAAAGATGACGGAAAAAATAATTGAATTTAGTATTCACTCACAAGTAATTGCACTCACTCAGGATTCAAACCCGTTATCATGTAAACATTATAGATTTTCAAACAATTAAGTTTTTATTCGCTATTCTAGCTTCTAACATTTATACCAATAAAAAATTATAAATATCTTGTTTTCTATGTTTCCCAGCTATCTATATGTCGACACTTCATAGGAGCTACCCTAATCATCAGTAGACTTTGGAAAAAGAAATGTTAGTTAGAGACGTCTATATATGAAAAAGCTTGTTTTTTGTGTTTTGACAGGTATTATTAGAACATTTTTCTTTTTAAATTCTCAACAATTTATTTAGATTGTTGGGATATAAAGTTGAATGTTTGAGAATATCTTTCAAAAAATTCCAAAGTCTACTGATGATTAGGGTAGTTCCTATGAACCAATGGCCATTTGGCCAATGTGATGGAAAATGCTATAAAAAGGGCTCAAATGACAATCAACTTTGGCGGCGGCCTTTTACATGACATCATTTTCTCGACTTGATGTAAAAAGACTAAAAGACCGAATAAAAATAATCCACTAGAAAAATCAAAGTGTTTCATTTTTTTTTTTTAAATTGCAGCCAAAAAACATCAGAAGGTTATTTTTGCGCCACCCTGTATATATAAATATATATTATTGATTTTAGTTTTCATATACTGTTCTCAGCAAAAATTAATTTATAAAGAAACTAGCCAAGCATTTCGCAAATGCGATAAAATACTTTAACTTTAACAGAAATAATGAAAAAATTGAATGATTGCGTTAGACATCTAGAAATGCGGAGTATAAAATCAAGTATTAATTAAATTCACTTTCAAAATTTACTTCCCAAAAAATATTTCTCCCCTAAACAGTCCCCAAAATATAGGAGTGGCATACTTTAAACATTTATACAAAAACCAATACAGAATTACCAATAAGAAAAAATTAAATTAATTTGACCCTATTGTAGCTACACAAAATCCAATAATTCAAATAAAGCAAAAAAAAAAAAAAAAAACAAACAAAAAAAAAAAAAACTGTAGACATGAATTTTTAAATAAACGAAAATCGAACATTACCCCAAAAAATAGTAATAAACTACAGCATGATGTAGGTATGTTTTGAGCTGTTGCCACATTTGCTCAAAAATACTTGTAGTGGTGGCCACCACCCACCCATCACTTGCAAATATCTGAGATAAAACATGAATTGGTTAGACATTTGAGTTTTGTAATTGAATTAAGTTACCAAAGTATATTGAATGAATGAAGGAAAATATTTCAATGAATATAAACGGAAAATCTAAGAATTAATATTTTTCTTTTGTTTCTGTAGACTAAATGGGGACTAGTTTTTATGGGAGTGTTCTGAATGGTATTATTGTAGACTATGAGTAATATGAAAGAATTAGCTTTTTAACCTTGTGAACGCATACGACTGAATGTCGCTAACCTAAGCATTATTTTTACAAAAGACGAAACAAAAAAAATCTAAGCTATTAAATTAGTTCTTTGGGTTGATTTGTGCCTTTTTGCACTAAATGCATTGGCATGTTTAACTTAAAAATGGCCAGTAAGTTTACTTGTTCTTTTGAAATAAATTTCTACCTTTCAAACACCTTATGACATGTCATCGAACTGGTACACAAATTAATTCTTAAGTTCTTGAGTTTGGTTTTATATTGTGGAAATAACTTTGCACAATATTTTATATTGTATGAAAAAAATATGCTTAATATACGCTCAGATAGGTGAAATATTTAACGAAATAATTTGTTATAATATGTATTTGCTTCGAAACGTGTCAAACAAAAATGTATTTTGTTTTGTGTTTAAACTACGTTCAAATATTCAGTCATAATTGTTTGTTCAAACAGTTGAGAAATAAAATCAAGGAAACATTATTTTTCATGTGCTCAGACTGCAACAAATATTTGCATTAAATAATTTTTTAACCAAAATATCAATAAATACAAATTTGTTTGATAAAAAGTGAAAATGATAAAAAAAAATATACTTTATTGATTTTATGCTGCAGGATACAGAACAATAGTATTTTATCTTCCATCCCGTACCCACATAAACAGGCCTGAGAATGTTAACCTTTCACTCTTCGTTTTATATATCTTCAATATATATTTCGAATGCCTTTTAACACTATTTCAGGGATTATTCCTGAAAACTTTAAAGCAATTTATGATCTAGATGGCTTTTCCAGTAGCCGGGGACAGTCTAAAATGATTTTTCGACCTTAAAAATCCCTTGATACGGATTTTTATTAAAGTCATTAAAGCCGTTTTCGAGAAGCAATAAAAGTATTACAAATATTTAAAAAATGGGACCTATTTTTCGATGATCAAAACGTCTAGAGAAGAATATTATAAACATCGTTACGACGGCTTCCGAAAACCAATAATGATCTGGGTGACTTTTCCAGTAGACGGGACAGTCTAAATGGATTTTTCGACCTAGATACGGATTTTTATTAAAGTCATTAAAGACGTTTTCAAGAAGAAATAAATGTATTACAAATGTTGAAAAAAATGGCAACTATTTTTTTATGTTAAAAATGTCTAGATAAAGAATATTATAAAAATCATTACGGCCGCTTACGAGAATCAATAAAAATATCACAAATGAATGAAAACTGGGACTAAATGGGGTTTCCCGGGGATGGCGATAGTCTAGATCGCTTTTTTGACCTTAAAACCAATACAAGTGCCACACACTGCAAATGGATAAAAACCGGGAGAAAATGGATTTTCCCAAGACTTTTTATATTCGAAAGTAAAAACTTCCAGAAAGCACACTAAGAAAACACTGAAATAGTAAAAATAATTCTGAAACACGTTTTACTAAAGATATATAAAAGATATATTATTTTTAAATACATATACGAGGGCGGATTGATATTGAATCTACCTAGCACTATTGATTGATATTGAAGCTACCTAGAGCATAAACACAAAATTGTTATTATTTTTTTTAATGACGATCTGTCAAACGAGAGCTATTAAAATTGTATCCAAATTCATTGATTAGTTTATTTTTTGTAGTCGTTTGAAGTAATTAACTTCTTTCTTGAAAAGTGGAAAAAAGTGATTAAACACTATTATTTGAAAAGAAAAACGACGAAAGTGACATAACAGAAGCTTAATAAACGTTATGGCAAATCTGCTCCGCGAAATTACATGGTAAAATATTGGATTGCTGAATTTAAACACGGTCGAACAAGCACCATCAACAGCAAGGCCAAAAGAGATGGTTATTCCAGAAAATATCAAGAAAATCCACGATATCATCATATATGATCGCCGTGACAATTTAGGTGAGCTTAATAAACATTGCGGTGAGTCAGCTCCGTGAGATTAGATGGTAAAATATTGGATTGCTGAATTTAAATGCGGTCGAACAAGCACCAGCAACAACAAGGCCAAAAGAGATGGTTATTAAGGAAAATATCAAGAAAGTACTCGATATCGTCATAAATGATCGCCGTGTCGATTTAGGTGAGATTGTTGAAATGATAAACATATCATATGAACGAGCGTTCAATATTTTGCATGAACATTTGCATATGGAAGAGCAATCGGCAGGGTGCCTTGTTTGTGCAGTGTCGACTAAAAACGAGTTCGAAGGACCACTTCACAGCAGTGTTTGAACATCATTAAGCGTGATCCTGTTGATTTTTGGCATCGATTAATAACTGTTGGTGAAACGTGGGTTCACCATACACAAAATCAATCGAAACACTGGGTGAAGCAAATGCTGCGAAGAAATCGTAGTGAAATCGGCTGGCAAGGTTATGGGCAGTGTATTTTGGAATGCACAAGGAGTATTGCTCATCGATTATCTTGAAAAAGATCACAGAAAAGTATTATATTGCATCGATTGGATCAATTGACTGATGCAAACAGGAAAAAACGACCACATTTAAATAAGAAAAAAGTGCATTTTCTTCAAGACAACACATTGATTCCCACAGCATTAGATACGATGCTAAAATTACGTGAAACACATTTCGAATTGGCTGATCATCCATCTTACAGACCAGCTTTAGCTCCAAGTGATTTTTTTTTTTTTTTTTGTTTCCAAAACTTGAAGAAGTGGCTTGCAGGAAAAAGATTCATCTTAAACCAAGAAGTGCTTACCGAAATTATTGCATATTTTGAGGGGTTCCCAGAATTGTATTATTCAGATGGCATAAAAAAGATGGAATATTAGTTTTACTAAGTGTATTGGCCTAAGAGGAGACTATGTTGAGAAATAAATTGTTTTTGAAAAAATATATTTTATTTTCCTACTCAGGTGGCATCAATATCAATACGCCCTCGTAAAGCAAATATTGTTTTTTAATATTCCAATTAAATATTAGTAAATATTTTGCATTTTTTCCAGAAATTTAATTTGCATAAAAGATTTTAATATTAACTTAAAAAGTTAAGTATTTAACACTTTATTTAAGTGCTGTTCAAGCAAATTTACCACCAACTATTAATAACGTTATGCATAAAAAAACACACAAGTTATAACTATTAAAAAATGGTATTGAAAAAGTAGACGTGTTGCCTGTTTCATACCTGAAAGTTTAATACGAGTAAACTTAAGCAATTTTTTTTTTAATACGTACACTGTAGGAGTAAAACAAAAAATCTTTTGAAAGATTTATTTCAAACACTGGCTTTCTGAACAACTGTCAATTGCAATGTCATTGCAAGCAATATTTCATTACATTTCAAATGCATACTTTTTAGTTTCTGTAACAAATTTTTCAAAACTCAGGGCTGTTTTAAATGTTTTCTTTATGACTGTGTTACATGTTAAATATTTCTTTAAAAGTTTATGTGCCATTTGGAACAATGTAAATGTAACATAAAACTATAATCTGTATAATCAGTATTTGAAGTTGGCAATTGACGACGACAACATGTTGAGTGTTGAATGAAGTTGCTGAAAATGTCATTGCAAATGCGGATAAAAAAAAAATCTTTTAAATAATCTTTGCTCAAGAAAATGAAATGTAATGTATTGAAATAAATTATTTTAAAACACTGATCAATTTATTTTGTTGACAGTTTACATGATGGTTTCCTACACACACATATGTACATATATAAAATGAAAAATGGTCAAAATGTGTTTGTTGTTTGTAAAAATATATTAACAGCCGTATTGATAAAAGAATTAAACAGCTATTCAAATCATGTTTAGGGAAAATTCGATAAGACTGTATTCATATACGAATTTTACATTAAAAGGTTCTTTTTAGCAGTTTTTTTATTCAAACATTCTCAAAACTGGTTGCAACCTTTTTTTAAGACAATTTTGTGGTGACGTTTGTGCAAAAATGTGTTTCAATATAAAAATTTATTTATTTTACTTTCAAAGCCCCTTATACAAGACTTAAATTCTTATATTGCGGTAAGGTGTGACTGCGTATACATGGTCTGATCAAAAAATAACCGTTATTTTCAAATTTCGTGAGTTACGTATGTTCGATTTTCGCCTTTTTTTCTGTTATGTTGTTACACATGTTTGTTATATATGTTGGCAATATCAGCCATTTCCGATCATTTCCGATCAGTCAGTTTGTTTTAGAGAGATAAAAAGAATTTTTTTACTAAATTTTGAGTAAACACAACATCACAGGGACATCGCTCAGGAGCAGTTGAATATCGTCAACGACGATCCAGATTCCTCAAAGAGGTCATAACTGGTGATGAATCATGGGTGTGCGGCTATGACATTGAAACCAAAGCCCAATCATCCCAATGGAAGCGTCCAGGAGAGCCAAGACCGAAAAAGCACGTAAAGTTCGGTCAAATGTGAAGGGTTTGCTTACTGTTTTCTTCGACTGCAATGGCCTAAGATCGTGCGATCAACAAGGAATACTACCTTGAAGTTATGCGCCGTTTGCGGGAAGCATTTCGTCAGAAACGCACAGAATTGTGGAAAAAACACTCATGGATTTTGCAGCATGATAAGGCACCAACTCACACATTGATGTTTGTGCTTGAGTTTTTGGCCAAAAACAAAACCGTTATCATGCCTCAACCACCGTATTTACTGGACTTGAACCCCGCTGACTTTTTCTCTTCCCAAAACTGAAGACACCGATGAAAGGAGATACGATTGAGGAGCTAAAAGAAAACTCGGAACAGGAGTATCGTTGTTTAGCGTCGCAGCTTTTGTTTTAGAGGCAGATATAAAATTACTTCTTAGCGGAGTTGGAAGTGCTGTTATTTATATGAATTTATTTTACTGAAGTTAATTTACTACTTCCAAAAAACTTAATATTTTTGTTGGGTATTAGCGAATCTGATTTGTAAGGTAAATGGAATGCTCAATTGCTAATTATTGCCAGTTTTTAAATTATTGGATCAATACAAATATTAACTTTATTATTATTTGTATGAACATTGCATTTAGCATTTGCATTGAATAATATTTTAATTAAAATTTAAAAAGAATGTTCAGGAGAAACAAATCTCGCAAATATGAATATTTAATCTTCTAGTTTTGTTAATAAAGTTTAGCAATTCAAAAATGCAATAGAGTTAAAAGTTTTTGTTAGTATTGACAATAAAAACAATTCGAGGATTCAAGCGGTATCATTTCACACTAAATGTCTTTGTTCATTTACCTGATGAATCGATAGGATAAATTAACAAACTATCGGTTTGGGGATAAACCGGGTGAGGGACTAAAAGTTGGGAATAACCTAAGTGGATTTAGATACCAATTAAGTGAAAACTAGAGAACTTCACTTAACTTCAAATCAAAATTCTAATATTTTTAATTTTGGGTACTTACTCGTACATATTAATTTATTTTCAAAATATAGCTTAAATGGTTAAATACCTGGGGCACCGAGCGTTACTCGGAGCTTTCATATTGTATACATTCTGAAATATATTTACGTTAGTAAAACTTAGTTCACAAGATTTTTCCATTTTTACGCTGTTTGCAAAAGTCACGTTAAAATTGTGCTTTGACTACCTTATTTATTTTTTCTTAAATATTTTGTGAAGTGAGGGCAATATAGCAATTCGCTTATTTATTATTCCGTTTCTCATCAAAAAAATCAACTTCTGTGTTCTCATTAAAAATTCTTAGTTTGATATCCATATCAAAATTTCACCATATCTATGTGAAAACCGAGCAAAAAACTAAGTTTTAGAAATGAGACTAACGAATATAGATTTTTGTTTCCAAAAACTTCCAGATACTGTCTCTTTGAAACCATTTCATATGCCATAACGTCGAATGTTAGTAAAACCCGTAAAAAACTTGTGATGAAATCGTGATCGCTAAAATAATCAAACTCAGTTTAGTCGTTTTCGAGACCTAAAACACCTAGATGTCGACTTATATCAAAATCATTAGCTCCGTTTTTTACCTTTAAACACAATAGTTACTAATTTTCGTTCAAATCGTTAGAGCCATTTTCGAGAACCAATAAAAGTATAACAAATGGGTAAAAACCGCGACAAAATGGGCCTTTCCTGAACCGAAAATACTCTAGATCGCTTTTTTGAGCTTAAAAACTCTTAGATACTGATTTTCATTAAAAACGTTAGAACCGTTTTCGAGAACCAATAAAGTTTTACAAATGGGCAAAAACCGGGACAAAATGGGTCTTCCCGGGGCCAAGGACAATCTAGATCGATTTTTCATCCTTAAAACCCCCTAGATACTAATTTTCATTAAAATCATTGAAGCCGTTTTCGAGAACCGATGAAAGTATTACAAGTGGTTAAAAACCTAAAATGCGTCAAACCCGGGAGAAAATGAATTTTTTCCGGACCCGAGACGAACTGAAATCGATTTCTCGTCCCCAAAAACTCCCTAGATAAGCCAATTGCAAATATATTGCACGTTTAATAGGAGAAGATAAGATTGGCTTTTTGACGACATTCTATGGTGAGCTTTTTGGGAGTCGATACGAATGTGTCGGGAAATGTACAAAAACTTCAGTTTTAGGATCGCTGTTTCGTCAAAAAATTGGTAAGTTGTGTCACAAAATGTATTATTAATATGAATAAAGTTTAGAAAATTCGATTTTAAAAATTTGCAAAAGTAACAATAAAAAAACTCACTTGTTCTGGTTGCACAAAGTTGCTGTATGGGTTCACATCAACTTTGGGTTAGGCAACCATTCTTCAGAGGGGGATACTGCATGAAACTAATGGGGGAATCTGTAAAACTGGTTGTTGTTATAATTTGCCTCGAAAGAATAAATTGTAGCAGGGTGAATTTTGTGAAAGAAATACGAGTACGCTTAGAATTTCTTCAAGAAATATAATAGAGGGTTTATTTTTTACCTTTTAATCGTAGATAGAAATCGATGTAGGTACTCTTGTGTAGAGATATATACTTATGTACTGATATAGAGATATATACTTATGAGTATGAGACTGTTCACGCTGACTGTTGGTTGTGTATTAAAAAAAAAACCCCGGAACTATATCGATCTCTGCTTCACTACAAGAATGACGTTTTGAAAACTTTCCAATGGTCAGCGTAAACAACCTTGCATAATTATATAGTATTCATACATACATTCAAGCGTTTAAATTCAAAATTTAAATTTAAAATAATAATGGTTTAGTTGAAGTTAAGTGTTGGTAAGTATATATGATATAATTTCAGCTACGTTTATATTAATTAAATTTAGGTTACTAAATGATAATAATAAAGGTAAGTAGAAAATAAAGGTAAGTATAAAATTAAAATTCATCTTACGACGATCAACTCCATTAAAATCACAAAGGGACCTACAGGAACCAAGTGAGCTAGAGTATCCGGGTACTTTTTGGAGAATCCAGCGGCCTGCCTACCTAATACCATTAAATATTTATGTAGTCCAAACTCGTTTGGACACTGGTAATAGAAAAAAATTAGCTCAATTGACATTAACAAATCTTGTTATTGGGTTTCGTACAAAAAAGTCATAAAGTAAGAGGACTTTTCAAACTCTGTTTTTTGACTTGACATAACTAAGCCGTTAACATGTCAGCTGACTCAAATTTCAAATAGCACACAAAATTATGACGGCATGCTAACAGCAGTAATATTTATTTTCATGCTATTAGTTTAAGACTACCCTTAAGGGCCATTATTACAACTGACGAATAGCTAACATTAGGATTTTATCTTACAGATAATTTTTTTTTGGGTTATTACAAGTTAACATTAACCTAAAAAGTTTGTGATAACTTAACAGCAGTTTTATCCTCATGGTAAATTTCAAAGTGAATTTTACGCTTTTGAAGTTGTCATACATTCTTTTGTAAATATGGCAACTTCAGTTGCAAAATTGGGGAAAATTTAATGGTAGCTTTATCGTTCACGTTAACTAATGTGCAGGTTAACTATGGGGAACTTTATCATTAGGTTGTAATAATGACCATTAAAGGCATAAATATATGTTTAATACTAGTTTCAAATTAATTTTGTTAATTTTTTAAAAAACAATAAATATTTTCCCAGTTTTCTTTCACAAAAATTTTGATATTCAACTTGACATTATAGCAAGCTAAAAGCTACTTTTCCAACACTTGCAATTTAAACAATTTCCATTTATTTTATTTAGTTCAAAATAAAATTTCATAAGTTAAACAAACAACAGCATATGAAACTTGACATTTGTAAATATTAAAATAGCTGTCAGTTAAAAAAAAAAAAAAAAAAAAACAAGAAAAAGCAATTCAAAACTACAAATAAAAACTGAAATATCCTCCATTGCAGATGATGTTACAAAATGCCTTCTAACAAAATTGAAGGTAAAAACAAATGCTTTTAAGTAACAAATGAAATAAAATACTAAAATGTAAAAATATCCATGACAAAAAATTTTTATGCAAATAGAAATATAAAATTTTGTTAAACAATAAAGGTAGATGCTACATAAAACTTCCAGCTTTGACAAGGTCTATTATAACAAAAAAGCAACAAGACTCAACATGATTCTGTTGAGAATACGAGAGTAAAAGAAATAGAAAAAGGAAAAAGTTAGAAACAAGCGAAGAAAAATTGTAAAACTGAAAATGCATAATTTAAGAATTTTTATGCTGCAATAGTAAAAGTAGAAGAAACAATTTAGAAAGAAGTTTTTTTTTGCGCCAAGTGCTACAGCTTTTTCTCCCAATCAACTTATTTGATGGCATGAAAAATTTTGTTCTTAAAAATTATTAAGGAAAACAAAAAGACAGATGGGCAAAAGGATATGACGGAGGTACTATTTCATTTACCCTTAAAAGTGAGAAAAGTTAACTTAGTGCAAAAAGCTTTATAAAATTTGATTAATAAAACTGGAAACTTTTTGCAAAGTCTTTTTAATTATGTATATGCCTCTAAAAAGTTTTTTAGTTTTTATTTTTATTTTTATATAAAAAAGGCTTAATTCGCTAGCAGAAATTATTACTATATACAAACTGCAAATAATAATTATTGATTCTAATACTGATATTCAGTTTTTATTTACTTATTTCGCAAAACTACAGTCATTACTTATTTTAATTTGTCGCTGAAAACAAGCAATATTGCTCATAAACGTATTAATTCTAGATCCTATTTGCTTTGACATTTGTTTAATTTAATATTTGCAATAAATTTCTTGCTTTCAAGGTCCTTTTTGTTTTTTTTTTTAAATTTCCAAAGTCTACTGATGATTAGGATAGTTCCTATGAAATGTCGACGTATAGATAGCTGGGAAACATAGAAAAGAAGCTATTTGTAATTTTTAATTGGTATCAATGTTAGAAGCTAATATAGCGAATAAAAAAACTCAATTATATTTTTATACTAAAATTTAAAATTAAAGTTCAATACATAGGATTATAATAAAATGTAGATTTGTCTACGCAAAAGTATTTCAAACTTTTATAATAAATATTATATTAATTCTTTCTTAAATGGTGAAAAGGTGTTGATCCTTTTTAACCTTATAGGCAAGCTATTAGCTGACCTGATTGCACTAGACTTTTCTTTATCGAGCTATATCAAGCAAAAGGTGTCTAAAACAAAACTATGAAACATGACCGAATTGAAGTAGTCCATTAAAACAATAACTGATGCAATTCCGGCCGTAATCAATAAGTTTCCGGTTTTGCGGTATATTGTCTTATCACATATAATCTATCAATTAGTTATATAAAATCATATTCTTTTTATCGAGCTATGTCAAGCAAAGGATATAAAAAAACGAAACCATGGAATGTGACCGAATTAAATTAGTCCATTAAAAGCATAACTGATGCAATTCCGGCCGCAATAAATAAGTTTCTGAACAGGTGTCACGAGTATGGGAGTCCTTTACGGTATATCGTCTTATCATATCAGTTATATAAAATTATATTTATAATTATATATGCATGCAAAGAAATATGGTCGCAACAACATTAGTATATATACTATAACATAGTGTGTTATTGTTAAAAACAGAGTATTATCAGTTTTTATTTTATTGCATTAAAACTATGTTATTGTGAGCATTTTTGTAATGCTATTGTTATCATCTATGAATTTCCATATATGGTTGCATAAAATAATAGGATTTATGATAATTTTGTTAGAAACAATAATAGTTTTTATCACACCCAATATTAAATATGTTGTTTTTATTATATGTATGATACGCTAACTGACATACAACATAACTAAGCTTACTATTGACGTCATTAATGATAGTTCCCGTCGCTAGCATATAACATTCTTTCAGTTTTATTTTTCTTTGAAAGTAAAAAAATGGGTTGTGTGTCGTTTCATTTAAAGAAAAATATCTCTATAGATGTACATATGTTGATGTAAACAAAAAAGATGAATATTGTACAAAAACCCCGTTTTAAGTGATGGTGTAAATTAAAAGGTTAGTTTATTAAGATGTAAACATATGTCTGGCAACCAACAATACTAAGACGTAGCCAACCATACTAACCAAGCTAACCATGTTATGGTTGTACCCAACCATACTATTGACATAGTCATTTACATTTTTATGATCCACCATACTATTGTTGTGATCAACCATACTACGTTACATCTAACCATATTAATATGGTTATATATTACTCTTAAAATCGCAATCTCAGACGAATTGCTTAATAAATACTTTTGATTTATTACAGCTTAGACGAGTATATACTTCAACAATAAAGAGGAAAT
Source organism: Thecocarcelia acutangulata (assembly GCA_914767995.1). Lineage (NCBI taxonomy): Eukaryota > Metazoa > Arthropoda > Insecta > Diptera > Tachinidae > Thecocarcelia > Thecocarcelia acutangulata. Next base: position 26,397,376 of record OU612094.1, on the reverse strand, counting down.
TTATGCTTTCATCTCATTTTATTTATTATCATATGTATGTATAATGAGTTAATTATGACAAAAATATGGTTCTATTAAAATAAAGTTATTTGCGATATTAGTATATTTTTTTAATGAAAGAAATATGTTTATATATGTATGATAAAAATATGGTTTGTTGATATAATAATATGATTAAGTATGACACTAACTTCAATTAATACTAACTTCAATTAATACTATTGTTACTTACTATTAGAACAATATTGAACCAAAATATAATATGGTTATTTATAATCTTTTTTTTACAATACTATGGCGTGTCAGATTAATGGCGTTTTAAATATTACAATATAGTGTTATCAGGTACAACTATATAATTTGACAATAGTATGTTGCCCCTAGAATATTGTCATATCAACCATATATTTTTTTTAATGTTAATGAGCCATACTTTTAATGAGATTTTTTTTTTAGCAAATTGTATCCAAATTATAGTTGGTCTGATATTAGCGTGAAGTTTGATTGATGAACTTCATTTGGTCAATTCTTCGACATTATATAGGCATGTCATCAAGCATATTCCCATAAATCTTCCCTATGCTGTCAGTTTAACATTGAAGCAACTGATGTAATTAGAGAAGTCACAGCGATGAGTAGTGTCATGGGGTCAAAAGTGAAAACACTTGTCATTGTGTTGAGTGTTATGTTCCATGTATTTTACATCATATAGGGCAAATGCTTATGTTTTTTTTCAAATGCATGCAAATATTTTTAGAAATTTTAAAATCCATATAATTTAAAATCAAAATTAAAGTTTCGCAAAAACTTTTCATTCTTCCTGATAAATATATTTACATACTTTTACAAACAAAATTCTAAAATAACACCAAACACATTTCACGAACCTGATATCATAAAAACTTAATGTTGCTGCAAAATTTTTGCTCAAATATTGAAAACATTTTTTGAACTTTATTTACTACTTTTAAAAATTATACATAAACAAACTTTTTTCAGCTAAAAACAAAAAAACAAAAAAAAAAAAACATGAGAAAATTTTTGCTCAAAAATATTTGTATCGGGGCAAAATATTTGACAGGATATTTATCTAAAATAAACTAAATACTGCAACTACTACTGCAATATACTAATCACTGATAAAACTGCTTCAACACACACACCCCCATCTACACGCACATAAACTCACTCACACACACACACAGGCACACACTGATACGTTATTGCAGATATTTCACCAACTGTTTTGGAGTTACGTGTGCATGTAGAAGTGCCAGTTTTGGTGTTTTAATATCATAAATATTGAGCTGTTAACGTTTATTAAAACTAAAATGCAATTTATTATTATTTCAAAACTGGCTAAAACACTAAAGAGCGTGATGCATTGTGATGGTTTTTATTTCGTTCTGCTCTAAAGGGATTTACGAATTTTGATTGTATTTTTAATAATCAAAATATATAAAACAACTACAGAGAAAGTTAAAGGGAATTTCCACCAAAACCTGTTTAAATATTCTGGCAAGTACTGAAAATGAAACATACAGAGAATTGGGACAATGAATCAATAATTTGGATAGTACACCCCTTTCACTCTTCAGAGTCCGTTGTTTCCTACCAAAGAGAGTATATGCAGATGGAGTATATACAGTTGGAACACAGGGAACTATCGCTGCTGTAGTATGACAGATACAGTCTAATCATAGAGTTTCGACAAGGAGCTTATCTACTCAAATAGGTGTCAACAGACAGTCACTGCAGACATTTTTTCTCCAAGATTTGAACTTATTTCCATATAAAATTAAAATAAGTATTTTTATGTGATTTGAAATAGGACCAAAGAAAAAATTTCTCTTTTTCAAGGCTTCACAAGTTTCATTTACACGTCCTTAAACCTAAACTTTCTGCTTCACTTACTCAAGTTTCTTGTTTGTATATACGGAAATCTTTTAAATTAAACAATTTCCTTTATAGCATTTCCTTCTTTACGTTATTACTAATTGAAGCAGCAGCTATAAATCGCTGTAAACTTTTATTCGTTATGTTCTTAATGCAGCTTTTAGTTGTTGTTAAAATGTTTCTTACTTAAGAAATATATATATACAAGTTAGTTTTAGTTGTTGTAGTTATAAAAATATTTACTTAATTAGATGTATCCTTTTAAAAGCAAAACTAACAAAACCATTTACTAAATCAGATGTTTACTATGTTCTACAACTATAAATTTGTACACGCTACTTCATGACATTTCAAGTGAGTGTATTTTCATTTCTTTAGAAATTACTATATTATTTTTCGTATGAAAATAAATATAAATGTAGGACAAGGATAAGAATCATCACTTCAAATTCTTTATTTGTTTGTTTTAGCTTTGTTTTTACATACCAACATATAAAAATATTGTGTTAAGTACGTATGTAAATACAGTGTGTCAACTATATGTTTGCAATAAAAAAAACAGACCTGGGTCAAGTCGCTTAAAAAAAAAAAAAAAAAAAAGAATAAAAAAATAAAAAAAAAATAAAAAAATAAAACAATAAAAAAAAACTATAAACAACTTTTTTTCTATGTTTCTCAGCTATCTATATGTAGACATGTCATAGGATCATCAGTAAACTTTGCAAATTTTTGAAGAATATTCTCAAACCTCCAACTTTATATCCCAACAATCTAAATAAATTATTGAGAATTTAAAAAGAAAAATGTTCTAATATAGCGAATAAAACTTAAAACGAAGACCTTATGCCCACGATGGTATTAACAGGAATACGTTGCGGCGCTGCGGCTATCGCATAGGAAGTTGCCGCGTGGTTAGCAACGAAAAACTTAAAAAAACTGTAAACTAATGGAGTTAGTTGGGGTAGAGTTAACCAATGAGAGTGAGATACAAAACTCTCGAGCGTCAATCAACAACGACAAGCCTAACTGCACTTAGGAAATAATTACAATGGCGCGAGAACTATTCTCCTGCTCAGAACTGCTTTACGACTGTTATAAAAAAAATAGTAATGTATTATTCAACTATACAAAATTAAGGTTCTGTAAAATTATGTATGACATTAATATAGTGTACTATAATATTAATATGATTTTTGCGAACTAAAGTAAGTATAGTTAGTATAACAGTATGATGTTAATATTGTAACTTTAATTAATACTATTTTTGTTTAGTATTATAAAAATATTGAACTAAAAGATACTGTATTAATAGGTTTTTTTTTACAAAATTATGATGAGACATATCAATGATATTTCAAATATAACAATATAATATTATTAGAACAACCATATAGTTTAACAGTAGTATGTTGCCGTGTGAACTATATATTTTGTCGACATATTTTTTCTACATATTGTACAAATTCATACCCAGTTTTTATTTTCTGTGTAACTACCCTGTTCCGTTTTTATTGTATTTTATAGATTGATCTTTAAGTTTAACTAAAATGGAGAATTGGGACAATGAATCAAGAATTTGGATAGCACACCACTTTCACTTTTTAGAGTCCGTTGTTTCCTGCCAAAGAGAGTATATGCAGATGGAGTATATACAGTTCGAATGCAGGAAACTATCGCTGCTGTAACTGCTGTCATACAATCTAATCCTAGAGTTGCGACAAGGAGCTTATCTACTCAAATGGGTGTCAGCAAACAGTCACTCTAGAAAATTTTTCTCCAAGATTCGAACTTATTTCCATATAAGATTCAATTAACAAAAAAACTGAGCTCTAGAGACTTCCCGATTCACTTGGAATTTTGTGGGAAGATCATTCAAATGGTGTCCGAGGATGTAAACGTCTTGAACTGCATTTTTATGTCTGAAGAGGTATATTTTGATTTAAACGGCTACGTTAACAAACAAAATTGTCGAATATGGAGTAATTCTAAGCCACAGACACTCCATCAGATGCAAATACATCCACTTTGTATCACAGTGTGGGGTGCAGTTTTTTCAAGGTTCATTGTTGGGCCATACTTTTCAAAGAAAACGGTCTTACTGCTACGGTCAATGGAGACCGTTAAAGTTCTTGTTTGTAACAAACCCACAAAAAAATCAGGTGCAATGAGGTCAGGAACCCTGGGAGCCCAACCGAATGTGGAGTTTTTGAAATCAGTTTTTGCCTCAATTCTAACATAGCAGGCGTGTCTATGTTGCAAGTTACTCCATCTTGTTGAAACCAAACAGCGTTGAAAGGGAATCTCTTTTGGCGTAATTCTGGAAAGAAAAACTCTTTCAACATGTTTGCTTAATTTAAAGCAATTTATTCGAACGGTAATTAAGACAATTCCCGCTTCATCACTACAGGCAGTAATGAATAACTTTTTGATAAGATGTCACTTATGTGTCACCAAGGGTGAATGCCTTTTGAATCCAATTATTTTCTAAACTTCATGAATTACTTTAAGAAAAATGTAATATTTTTCAAATGAATTATAAACTTAAATAAACTTAACTAAAAGTTATTTGAGTGCCTTAATGTAGCAAAATGATCAGCCACTTTGTAAATTTCTTAGGCATTTGAATAAAAAACCTAATCTTTATGGAAGTGAAAAACCAGCTAAAGATATACAAATTGAGAAAAACATTGCAATTGGCCATGTAATAGCTTAATCCGTCACATCATCCTTCTATATCTTACAACTCATATATATGCAATTGAGTTATTAAAATCAGATATCTTTACAGCAAATACTTTGTTTTCTGTTAAAAATTTTCCAAAATCAGTAAATATTTTCTTGACAAACTGTAGAGGCGCAGCTTTGTTTAATATTAACAAGTAAAGGTATACAACATATACATGAGCATATTTGTTTAATATTTAAATATGTATATCTTTTATTTTTTTGTAAAAAAAAAACGAAATGTATGAAATACATATGATAAAATTCAAGCACTTGTAATTATGTGCGTAAGTTAAACCTGTGTTCTTAAGGGAAAATTATGTATTGCACAGATATGTAGTCTAATGAAGGCAATGAATTAATATATGTAGTTTTTTTTAAGGAAAAGCACAAATTACTTTATTACATGTTCAATTCAGAAAATCTATCGTATAACTTATTATTAAAAAAAAGGGTTTTTATTTAAGGGTCTTTGAACAGACAATATTGTTACATTTTGATTTCATCATACTCGTACTTCTCAATAACAATAAATGAAAATCAAACGAGTTATAAAGGGTTTAATTTATTTAATACGAAAAAGTAAGAGATTTTGACGGTAAAGAATTTGAATTAAAAATTAAGTTGAACGGAAGAATATACAGGGTGCCCCTGACCAGCGTTTTTTGTAGTCAGGAGGTCCCAATTAACTTATCTAGGCATGTGGCGTTCTTGGTATTTTTTTGGCTGTTATTAATAAAATTATAAATTTTTTCCCAAACGTTTGCATGGTTATTGTGGTAAACTTCATCTTTTATTTGTTATAATTCTGGCAAATTTTCGTATGTTTCAATAAATTCATTTAAAGACACCCGCTCTAGCCAACTGATTTTCACTATTCGCTTAAGAAAACACAAATATAATTTACACTGTGTTTGATAGAATTGCTGTTAATAGTGTTTGATGGCTTGTAATGCCATTCTTTAACTTTTTTTTATACTCCTGCAATATAGTTATAACGACGGTAAGCAGCTGTATTTTTGTGTACCGGATAATAGGCGGTAAAACTAACATCTGATTTCGATCGACAGCGAATATAACCAAATAGTATTGGTGAATAATAATTTTGATAAAATATCGTTACAATTATTGTACAGACATTGTCTTAATAATAGTAACAGAGGCCAAGTTTGACAAACTGGAGGCCAAGTTAACAAACACGAATTCTAACTATTGAACGAAAAGGCTGTTTCATTATTGTGTTTTTATTATAAAAATATTATACTTTTTATGGTACAAAATGGGGTTTTCAAAATTAAAAGAAAAATTCAAAATGCAATGCATTTTTGTTGAAACAATGCGCTTTTTCCCCATTTTGGTGCGTTTTGAAATTTCACACTTCACAACGCTGCAAATCAAGCAGCCACTGCATACAAACTGGACTGAATATATTATATACTCTAGTTAACAGATGCAAGCTCTAACGAGTATAAAACATACTTGTGCAAACAATATGCGATGGCCAATCACACCGCAACTCGATTTAAGACGAATGTACTTAGATCATTAAAAAAGGCACCGGTTGCAGATCTCTGGTTTTAAAATTTTTCTAAACAAATTTCTGACATATTCTATCCTAGTATCTTATATGTTTACTGCTAAATTTGTACATACTTATAGAAATTTTAGGGATTCCTAGCTTAAAGTTTTTAGCACAATATACAACTTTTTTTTCTTCTTCTTAAACTTTATAGTTATTTTTGCTTTATAGCTTTTATTTTCTAAAAGTCTTTATGAAAATTATGAAAGTTTTAATAAAATTGTATAAAAAGTTAAAGGAATAAAATCTACCAGCAAAACTTTCAAATAAACTTAAGAATAAAAAAAAAAAGAAAATGAAATACGAGCATATGAACCTAAAAATTAAGAGAAAGAAAAAAAAACAGTTGAAAATCAACTTTTTTTTTATTGTTGTAAAAAAGATAATTCATCTTATGAAATATAAATTAAACAAAGTTTTTTTCTCAAACTCAACAACATTTAATTTTCATTATTCTACTGAATGCTATACTGCTTGTACTATAGAATCAACTCAAGAAGTACAAAATATGTGTGCAGTTAGTTATGAAACACTTAAAACTGTGTACGAGTATAACGGGGGGGAAAAAAAGGAAATTTTCTTGGCAACATGATTGTTGAACCACAATTATGCAGAAAATTTAAATGCATGAAATAGCTCTATGTACGTTTGTGTGAAGTGCAGAGAATGGCCGTTTTGTTGTTTATAAGTGTGTGTATGAGTAACTTTTTCTCCATTCAGTTGTGCTGTATTTTTTCTAGAGGTTTCTTAACAACTGCATTATAACAATGATGACTGTGTTACAATTGTTAGCGGTAATTAGCGCTTTTTTTTCTCTCTCTCTTGCAGTTGTTGCTGGGTTTTGTTTCACACAAGGATGTTTTGTAAATTTGACTGCGTGAAAGAAAAGTTTTCCGTTTAAATTGAGCAGGGCAACTAGATTAAAAGGTTTTTAAAGATGTTGTTTCAAGAACTTATTCACTACTTCTGGCGAAGTGGAAGAGTTTTTACAAACTGAAGAAGCACGGGTGGTTAAATAATTTATAAATCTTTATTATAATAGGACTCCCTTCACTTGCAATTTTTCGGCTCGTTTTCAAGAATAACTTAAAACAAATTTTTGTTTATAAATTATTTATTAATTTTTAAACAAATGTTTATTTAAAATTATTCATTATGAAAAACAAAATATTTATATTTTATATGTTTTTTTATAATCTTACTCTCTTGACTCTTTATTTTATAGCTTCTTTTCAGGAATAACTTAATACAAATGTTTCTAAATTATTATTAATTTTAAACAAATATTTGTATAAATTTGTTCCTGAAAGCAAATAAACAAACTATTTAATTTAATTTGTAATTTTCTTTTAAACAATAAAAGCCCTTCAGCTAATTAATAATATTGTATTGACCAAAAAATTGGTCCAACTAATTGATTTTGAGTATCTGGGAGAAGAAAAGTTGGACTACTTTGCTTAAAATTTTCCTCGTAGATTGCCAAATAGAGCTTTGTTTATTTATTTATTGAATCTTCACAAAGTGAACTAAGTGCCAGTTTACACACATCAAGTTTGACTCGTCAAGTCTTAACTTTGTGGGAGAACGGGGAAAAGAGAATGGAAAAGGGTGCAGACTTGACGGTACCGTCAAGTTTAAAATGAAATGCCAAAAAATATGAAAACTTTAAGGTAAAAGAACTTAAACTTGACGACATAAAGCTTTTGTGTGTGAACATAAATGCAAGTTCGAAAGCAAAACGAAGCAGAATTGATCAAGAAAACCTGATGTGTGTAAACTGAGAATAACAATAAATGATGAAACAGAATACGCCCGCAACTTCAAGCAAAAACGTTTCTCAGAGAAAACAGGCACATAATTGAAACGACGGCTGCAACTTCACAAACTTTCATTTAATGTTCTTTTTTATTAGGCAAAAAAAAGATTTTTCTTTTATTTTTACTCTTCTTCTCAGCTTTGGTTTTGTTTATAAAATATATGAAATTTACTAAAAGTGTGAAAGCTTTTCTGCTTCAAAGTGGGAGCATAAAAAAGATCGCTGCCAAAATAAAATAGATTCTATTTTACGACCGCATTCTCTGGCGTTATTTTATGCCAAATCGTATGGAGAAAAACGTCATGCCTTTGTTCTGTTTCATCATTAAGTATTCAAATCTTAATACAAAAAACCGCAACTTCAAGCCCAAACGGCTCTCAGAGAAAACAGACACATAATTGAAGCGACGGCTGCAACTTCACAAACTGTCAATTAATGTTCTTTTTATTAGGTAAAAAAAAAGAAGCTTTTTCTTTTATTTTTTCCCCACTAAAGCTTTTGAAGCTTTGGGTTTGTTTACAAAACATATGAAAGTTTTTAAAAATATGGTGATATTGCTTAAAGCTTTTCTGCTTCAAAGTGATAGCATAAGAAAAATTGCTGCCAAAATAAAATAGATTCTATTTTACGACCGCATTATCTGGCGTTTTTTCATGCCAAAGAGTATGAAGAAAATCGTTTCATCATTTAAGCTCTGTCAGCATTGAAGTTTTCAATTGCAAAGCGTTGGCGCTAAGCTAATTGAGTTGATTTTATACATTTTGCATGTGCATGTGGATTTTTAAAAGATAAATTATGTTCGACGCGTTAATTTAGGTTGCGCTGTAAATGTATGTGCAAGGAATAGGAATAGGGTGGTACTCGTTTAAAATTATTTATGCCAAAGATTCAGCATAAAAATGTAGACAGTACTGTTTTAAATCTTGTTAAAATAAGTGCTTTTATTATTTGTCTTTTTTTACGATTTTTATTAGTATTAAAATATAAGAAATACTTTCATTAAAAATTATATTGTAGTTAAAATGATTTGTCATGACGACGAGTTGAAATGGTCGGCTCTTCAGCCACATTATCGCGAACAGCAGTAATGTTTTCTGCAGAACGAGCTGTACGAGCATGTACTAGTGATTTTTCCAACTGTACCCACAGTTAGACGATTAAAATGACCGAAAATATCACGAAGTGCGTGGTATGCATTTGGATTTTTACGCCCATTTTCATAATAAGCCTGAATGACTTTAGCGCGCTGTTCAATTGTGTGCTTTTCCATGGTTCAAGTTGAGTTAATTTGAAATTGAAAAATATCAAATGGAATGTAAGAAAAACTTGACGTTTAGCTGTGTGTGGTTCACATTCAATATCGGCCCTTAAAATTTAACCACCCGATATAAAAACACTGTTCGTTGAGCCAACAATTAAAGGCTTTGTAGCATGTACGAGTATGTATGTACTAGTATGCAAAATTTTTTTTATAGTATTTTTTATTCACACGACTGTGCGTTTGGGCCATATGGCCTGACATACGGTTTTCTTCTGCTTTCTAAGACATTTAATTATGTTTTACTTTTATAACATTATCATATTGTATCACATGCCGTGCATCAAGTCATTGAAACTCTGAGAATTATCTTTTGTTTAACCCATAACACAATGATTCACTTTTTTGTAATGTTCGCCTTTATATTGAAATAAAAAGAAATCTTCAGCAAATTCACACTGCAGATCGTGTGGAGCTAACGCTGTATGGTAAAAACTTAAATACAATTTTAACGCTTTTCTCGGCAACACATGCTTAAAAACCTTAACACTTGGAAAGTGAATTTTGTCTTTGGGAAACACTTACACACGCATACACAGACAGTGCCATTTGTACAATATTTACTGCAATGCAGTAAAAAACAGTTGTTTCTTTAATTCGACTCCCCAAGTATGTTTCGTTTTGCTTTATTTTGCTTTTAATTTGATCTGTGTTGTTGTTTTTTTTTTTTTTTGTACGTTAACTTTTTTATTTTATTTAAGTTTTCCCCCCTGTTTTTTGGTTTAGCAACTTCAAATAAAAATGTCTAGCAAGTTTGCGAAATAAAATTTCTATACTATTTACACTTGTGTACACATTAGAAAGTGTGCACACAAAAGTTTGTTAGTATTTTTTATGTTTCATTAAAAAAAACACACAATGCACATACACACACATAGGTAAACGCTTATACCCATGACTTGTTAAATTTTAACCCAATTTTTTGTGTTAAAAGAGCCATAAGAAATTTATTCATCAATAATCTTTATTTTGCCTTAACGCTAGTTCATTTTTTTATTTTTATTTATTTTTTTTGATTTATATTCTATTCAATTTGTTTTCGCAAAAAACATTTTTTTAACGAATTGCCAACAACATGAACATGTATATGTGTGTGTGTGTGTGTTTATTAAGTTTTATTGCGCTGTGCCTATTTTGTGTTTAACTAACAAACTGCATAAACATTTTATGAAGCTCGAAGAAATTTTATGTTAAATCAAGTGAAATTTTAGGTCACTGAATTTTCTTGTTGCTGAGTTATTTATTTTATAAAATAGAAAGCAACAATTATTCTTTTTTTCTTGAATCAAAGTCTGGCATACTGTTCTGTATAAGAAATAAACTAACGTCCTTTGCAATTGAATGACTGTTCTAGCAGCTGATAGTCAAGGGATACAAAGAAGAGATTTGGGAATTTTTGTGTAAGAAATAATATAGTATTCTGAAAAATTAGATAGCTCGTTCAAGCAACAGCCAGAGAAAAGATAGAGTGTTATGGAATTATAAACTTAATTAAGAAAAAGAAGAAATATATTCGTATTATTAGACGTTGACTCAATTTTTCATTTAGACAATATGATAGTAGAAATAGATCAGATGTTGGTATAGAAACAAGAATGTATAAATCGTTAGCTTATGTACCTTTAATGTCTAAAAGGTTAGGTTAGGTAGGCAAGCCGCTGGATACCCCGGAATAATAATAATGTCTAAAAGGTTACAAAATGCTAATATACATATATATTTGATAAAGGAAAGTATAAAATTAAACATAAGATTATCAGATAGGTCGAACCTAGTGTACAAAATACATTGTAGCAGTGATGATAATTAACAATATGATAATATTTAAGTAGGAGGAATGATAAATATATTTACAATTGGAATATTAGGACTTATATACTCCTCATAGAAGACGGTTTTGTCGATATATTGTCGTGATTGATTTAAACCACAATTATTATAACGTTTCCTTATTAAATAAAGAAAATAGTTATAGAAAAGTTTGAGATACTACAAGTAATTGTTCCAATAGGAAACGTAATTACGTTATTCAAAGGATTGTCATAAAGTCATAAGTCTTAAAATATTAGTATGAAAAAATATTAATACTGTAAGCGTTCTGACATAAATTATTTTAAATTTGAGTCAGCTGAGATGTTTAAGGTTAAGTTATAATAAACTGCGTTTAAAAAAACTTATTACGAGTACTTTCTGACTTTTTCCTTCGAAGCGTAATATAAAATATTGTGACATTATATGTGATATGTCATCGTTTGAAACCCCCAAAAAAATTTTAGAAAATAAATTAAGGCCGGAATCACTAAGCCAGTCACAACAACAAACAATAATGAAACGAATATCAAGAATGCAAAACAACAACATCATTTGTTGTTGATTTACTTGGAATTTTACGTACTTTAAATCATGTACGTTTGTTTATTTGTGTATTGTTTTTCATTTTATCTTGTTTGTATGAATGTGTTGTACATTTATAATAAGCAGATCGGCAGCTGCACATTGGGCTAGATGGGACAAAAGTTCTTAACAATATTAATTTAATTTTAACATTATGTTAAAAATTTTTTTTATTTGAATTTTTTTGTGACAATTTGTATTGATTTTATTTACTTTTTTGTAATACTCGGTTTCATTTTAAAAATATGCCAATTTTAGCCTGATACAGGTGTTATAAATAGTAACGAGATCGGATGAAGTGAAGTACTTCTTACTACGTTTCAGAAAATCGAGAGTGTTTTTCTCTGAATTTTCATACCAAGAGCATCAAAAGTATCCTCCTCAATATTTATACCATAAAGATGAAGCATTACTTGCGGTCATGAGTTTTTGTATTAATAGACAGCACTGGGGCTTATGATCAAATAAGGCAACCCCGTTTTTACAACCCTAGTATTAAGAGCAGATCACTGCTCAGTGAGTTATTTATATTTGGCTCGTGGCACATATTTCGGATAGACTGGGCCTATAGCCGAATGAGTACAAATGCTGCTGTCATCCGCGAAAGAGTGGATAGGATTGGAAGTTTGGTATAGAAGGCCATTAAGAAAAATTAAAAATGGAGGACTCCTTGATCATTTTTGCTCTTACTGTAGGAGAATGAAGCCTGGAGGTACCCCTGCATAAATCTTGAACTCGTTTGATGAGACCCCATCTTAGAAACTCGTATAGTGTCGCCCTGCGAAAGCTCCATATAAACCGAAAAAACAAATCATCGATACAAAAAGCAGTAAGATTTGATTACTATTCTCCAAGCCACACTTTATCAAATGCTTTGAAAATATCCAGAGCCTCCACTTTACTTTCATCAAAATGATGGAACGTTTGATACCATTTATTCGAGAGTTGCGCCAGAATATCGCCAGTGGAGTGACCGTTAGTTAAAACATTAGCAAACACTAAATAGTGGTGCAGAAAACTAGTTTCAAAATATTCAGGGCAAGTTTCGTAAACGGTTTCTCAATAGAAAACTTAAAAATACAAGCAATTTATTATTGTATTTATAAAACAACTACTAAAAATCCATATAGAGAAAACTTTTGTGTTTTTTTTTAATCGATTTCTTTGTTAATGTTTGATTTCAAGACTTGAAATATATTGAATATTTTCTAAAAATACTTGTGTATCAATTGTAAAGTATAGAAACGTCTTACCGCAAAAACTGAGTTCAAAAACTCAATACTTTTCAAATTAGTAAAACATATTTAACATACCTAAAAAGAAAAAGAATAATTTATATTATTAGCTTAATTTGTGTAAATTTCAGAAATAAAAGTTTATATGTATTTTTTTATTATTTGTTATTATATTCTTATAAGATAGATTCATAAGTAAAATGACCGAATGGAAATCAGCAAAAGAAAGTTTTTTCTAAAAGTTTTTCCGATATTTAAATTTGTGAAAGCGCAGAGCTAAGCAAAGTTAAAATAAACGCGCTCAGTCTTAATTTTTTTTTAGCTCTTATTTATTTATTGAATCTTTACTATGTGAACTAACAATAAGTTTTCAAATCTTAATACTAAATACAAAAAATGAACGAAGTCCAGACAATACTAAACAAAAAGTTTTGTTTTGCGCCAATTATATTGGTGAAATCACCTATTCAATGCTCTGATGGTAGCAACAGTATCCCTTCTTCTCAACCGAGTGTGACCGCCAAAATTAAGTATGTTGCATGCAAGATGATTTGGGTGAAGTTCCAGTTTGCTGATATATCTTGACGTATACTTTGAAAGTTTATCTTTTATTAACGGAACATACAGATCCTTGTGAATTTGGAAGTTTTTTACGTACCATGGAGCTGCAGTAACCATTCGAAGAATTTTTTTTGTCGCCTCTGAATTTTTTCATTGAAAAATTTCTAATAATTATTCATTAAAAGCTGAATTACATTGCTATCGATGTAGTAAATTGACTCATAGTTCAATCGGTATGATTTGTTTCATTTTAATAACTATTTTTTCAAATACCATTATTAAAATTTATATCCTTAAGACTCACACGGTTGTTCTTTTTCTTTTTTACGTTTAATGCAGTTGAGAAAAACCCTTCTTTAGGATTTTGTAAGTCAGAACATATCGCTACTTTATTGCAACATAGTCATAACTCAGAAAAGCTTGTTTCGAGAAAAACACATTTAAAATTTTTATTTTCCACACAAGTCTTAGAAGGAATTTTTAGAAAGTATCTCCTACAGTTCAAAAGTAATTTGAATAAATTTTTTGCCATAATAACGACTGATTTTTTTGCTATTATCTTTTTGGCAACACTAGTTTTGACAGCTCACGCACGTTTTGTATCTTGTGTCACTGTCAAACATCTTCAGTTTGGTCTATAATTTAATCATGAATCGTCTTACAAACGAACAACGCTTGCAAATTATTGAATTTTATTACCAAAATGCGTGCTCTGTTAAGAAAGTTCATCGCGCGCTTCTTCCATTTTATGGTCAGTTTAATCGACCTACTGAGGCTTCTATTCGGGCTATTGTAAAAAAATTTCCCACCAAATTTAGATTTTTGGACATTAAACCACCAACACGCTTACGCAGAGTGCGAACTGAAGAAAATATCGCAGCCGTATCGGCCAGTGTTGGTGATGACCGTGAATTATCGATTCGGCGCCGTTCGCAGCAATTGGGCCTCTGTTACTCCACTACGTGGAAAATTTTGCGGAAGGATTTGGGTGTGAAGCCTTATAAGATACAGCTGGTGCAAGAATTGAAGCCAAACGACCTACCACAACGCCAAATTTTTGGTGAATGGGCTCTTGAAAAGTTAGATGAAGATCCACTTTTTTATCGAAGAATTGTGTTCAGCGACGAGGCTCATTTCTGGTTGAATGGATACGTGAACAAGCAAAACTGCCGTATTTGGAGTGAAGAGCAGCCAGAAGCATTGCAAGAGCTACCAATGCATCCACAAAAAACAACCGTTTGGTGCGGATTATGGGCTGGCGGCATCATTGGGCCGTATTTCTTCAAAGATGATGCGAATCACAACGTTACTGTGAATGGTGAGCGCTACCGTGCGATGATAACAAATTTTTTTTTGCCCAAAATGGAAGAGCTTGACTTGCATGACATGTGGTTTCAACAAGACGGTGCCACATGCCACACAGCACGCGAAACAATGGACCAATTGATAGGCGAGTTCGGTGAACAGTTTATTTCACGCTTGGGACCAGTCAATTGGTCGCCCAGATCGTGCGATTTAACGCCTCTAGACTATTTTTTGTGGGGATATGTTAAGGCTAATGTCTATAGCGACAAGCCCGCTTCGATTGACGCACTGGAAGCCAACATTGCCAACATTATTCGTGAGATACCGGCCGAAATGTTGGAAAGAGTATGCCAAAATTGGACTAAGCGGATGGACCATTTGAGGTGCAGCCGCGGCCAACATTTGCATGAAATAATCTTCAAACATTAAATTATATCGACCCAAGTATCGATCCAAATAAATATTTCATGCAATTTTCTGAATTTTATGTGTTTTTTTTTAAATTTCCGATAGTTCTTATAAAATCACCCATTACTATACTATACTATATTATACTATTATACGCTTGCCAATTCGTTGAACTATATATTTATGCGAACTATTAATTTTCTGAAATCGAACGGAAAATTTATATTTCCTACAAGATTTTTAAGATCTTATCGCTATTTAAGCGACATTGATACCTGAATAAACAAATTATTTGTCAGTAACACTTTTATAATATACCTTTCTAAAGCATGATTCGAGCATGATTTTTTTAATTTCCGATTATAAAAGTTAGTACTGTTAACAATTCTGCATTATTGCCACGAAAAGCCCATTTATTGAGATATAACTATGTTTCAATAATTTATATAATAATTTCAGCTGATCAACAAAATTAAAGTTTACGAAGCATTAAATCGATTTCACCCCACCTATTTTGAGTATAATATCTCGTTATAACTGTTTGTCCTTAAAACCAGTAACCGTCAAATTCATTAAAGTTAAGCATTTAGCAAATCCAGCATTTAACCACATACGAAAATTTTTGGAAATTTTCGCTTTTGCAGAGGATTAATGAAAAGCAAAAAGGATAGCAAAATTAAATGTGTTTACAAAATTTTCATTAAAAAATTTATTTTCTGCAAATAAAGCGCAAAAATAAACAAACTGAATGAAGAATATTCGTTTTTATTGCTTATGATGGTGCAAAATAAAAACTAAACAAAAATATATTGATTGCATTTTCTCAATCAACACCAATCAATCTAGTCTAATGACATTAACTCGAACTGTCAACGCTCGTCTGCACTTTGATTTGATCACAAGTAACAAAATCTACTTTGAATATTCCTCACCACCCTCCACACACATACGAGAGCAGCATTAAATGAAATGAAATTCTTCCATGTAGTGAGTAGTGAGTGGTATTGCGAGTTTTAGTAGTGTTGTGTAATAGTACGAGTATGTATGGATAAAGGTATCATATGTTTGTTGCTACAGGTAAATTTGTGTCGGTGTTAGTAAAAGTAAATTTTTTGTAGGAAGGTGTGCGTGTGTATCGACGCTATTTGCAAACGTTTTGCTTATGCAGTTGTAACTTTTTATCATGTGTAATATAACAGGAAATCTAGCCCAACACTGTTATTGTATATATTTATTTATATACATATATTTTTTTCATCTTGTGCCAGTCACTGTTAACCCGCAGTTATTTGGTGGCAAATCTAGTTAACAAAACTCAGACGTTTATAGTTTTTTTTTCTAATATGTTTTTCGATTTTCAATCTCTTAATATTTGTACACTGATACACTCGAAAAAAAACTGGGTTTTCTTTCAAATTTGTCTAATTTAAATTTTATGGAAAATATTTATATATTTTCTGAACTAAAATTTGTCTAATTACTCGTATTGGGGAGTATAATGCTTGAAGGTCTCTGAAAACACTACAGGTTTTAGATATCATAATTATTTTCTAAAGGCACACAGAATCTGTTGTACGTTATTTATTTTTATTTTTTGATACATTTGTACAATAAGTATTCAAATCTTAAAACTTGAAAATTTAAAGAAAAAGATGTGCTTGAGCCCGTCTAATGCCAGACAAGAAGTTTTATGTTGCGGAAACTATATCGATTAAATGCCATAAATAATGTTTTTGTTTCTAGCGGTAGAAGAGATTCAAACGACTCTAATGATATTGATCTTTTTGATGAAGAATTCGGAGGATTCTCTTTTAGTAAGATAAATGCGGATGAACTGCAGGTTGCAATATTCAAGGTTTAATCCAATGCCATTGGCATTGATGAAATTCCTATTAAGTTTGTGAAACGAATTTTACCTTTAATCTTGAAACCGGTATTATATCTTTTTAATTATATTATCACTTCTTCATCATATCCTAATGGATGGAAACTGGCACGCGTGGTTCCCATACCCCAAGACAAGCGCAAAACTGATTTTTGTCCGATAAGTATCTTGCCCTCTCGCTATGGAATATGCAAGGTTATGGAATATGTTCTAAAAGAACAAATATTAGAACATGTGTATAAACAGAATTTATTAAACATGCATCAGTAAGCGTATAGAGAATATCATAATACTTCAGGGATGCTTTTGGGTATAACCGTGACTATAAGAGATTGTATAGATGAGAAGAAAAGAAAGAGAAAGAAGACCTTTCTAAAACTTTCGATCGTCTTGATCATAAAATTTACCTGCGGAACACTTAGATCTGGTTTAAAGCATGTTACATGAAAATCCACGACAATACAAAAAAGTCTAGCCTCACTGGGGCTTCCAAGAGCAATTATTCATAAAATGTTAAAAAAGGGTCCATTCTTTTAAAATTTAAATCATTCAAGAACTGAAACAAATTGACTTTTCTTTACGCAGAATATTTGTGAAGCGATGTTGAAACGTTTTCGCACTATAAATCCTATTTTTTGGAGTGACGAGGCTCATTTTTACCTAAACGGCCACGTCAATAAACAAAGCTGTCGTTATTGGTCTCCAAGAAACCACGCACGCAAAGAAAAGGCAGTTTAGAATATGGTTACTCATACTATTGTTGATAATAACCATACTATATTACATCCAACCATATTATATGGTTATATATGATTTTTAATTAAGCAATTGTTGTCAAAATACTTAAAAAATGTATTTTTATTCTGCTAGTAGATGATAAAACCAGTTGAAGACAAACTTTCATCCTCTTCATAAACTTGTTTCCTAGTTCCACCATAATACACTGCATGTGTAGGGGTCATCCCCTGATTACTAGTAACATTTTGGATTCAACCGTGATCTTGTTCGTTACGCAATCATGGCCTGGATATTTATTAATGTGCAGATTTGAAATTATTTCTTAAATCATCAACTGATTAATAAATTGCCGCAAAGTATTAAAATAATTGCAATTATCGATGGATTTTTTACTATTTCTTCGTTAAGGACTTTCTGTATTTCAGTGAAATATTTATTAAATACGTGAAATATTTATTAATTCTTCAATAACGAAGTTTGTTTGCTTCAGTAGCTTTTTACGGGTGTTTTTTGTCCAAATGGTTTTGTACGATATTTTTATGAAGCTTAGTTCTTGCTTAAGCTCATTGAACCTATATTTGCCAATGTAAATTAAAACAAATTTATTTACATTTTTTCCATTTTTATGAACCTTAGTTCTTTCTTAAGCTAATTGGACCTAAATTTTTCTTTTTCCTTCCCAGGTTTCCGATCAAATACACTTAATGTGTACTGTTTTGGATTTTAATATGATTTAATATATGATTTCTTTCATAGCATTCCTTAAAAATTTTTCTCAGTGTACTTTTATATTGCGTTACTTTTTCCTAATATGTTCGTGGTTTTATTACTTACTCTCTTTTTTTTCGGTATAAAAATTTTAAGTGGATCTTTGGTAATTGTATTTTCAAAATAAACACACAAATGGAAAAATGTGTTGACGGATAAACACACAAACCCTGATTTTTTTTTACTTCTTTTTACTGTAAAAAATAAAAGTTAAGTGGCGTTGATACGAATCTATTACTAAACGAGGAAAGGAAATGGTTTTACGTAGTAATGTTAATAAAAATTTGTTCAACAAAAACCAAACCAAACTGTTTTTTTTTTTTAATTTTATGGCAGACAAATTCGATTTAATTTAACCCGCTTAATTGGCAAGAAGAAATAAAATGTAAAAAATAAAGAAAATATGTATGTACAATATGTAAAGTATGTATGTATGGCGCTTTAAAACTAATGTGATGTTTCCATAACACAAGCAAGCGACTAGACTGAAATACTTGTATTGATATCTGTCAAAAAATTTAAAGTTTTTCATTAAAAATTTTGTATAAGTCATTTGATGTAGAAACATCACATAAATTTATTGTGACAATAATAAATTTTAGTTCTGAAATTTATGTGCTGTTCATAGAACACAGACGAGCACTCGTCTAAAAAGTTGTATATGGAAATTTTCTAGATAAGTTGCTCGTCTGTGTTCTATGAACAGCACGTTAATGTTTTTAGTATAGATAGTTGTTCGCCAGCTAAATTCTACAAACACTTTTCTTGTTTCTTTAATTTGAAGTAATTGATCACACCAAAAAGTTATAAGATACAACTTTTTTAACCCTAGAAACAAGGGAAAACAAAAAATTTCAATGATTTATTAATAGGGCCTATTCCACTAAGTCGAAAGCCAGCGTTCGCTAACATTTTGAACACCAAAAAATCTATTAAACGCAAACTCAGTAATTGAATCGCCACAATTCATTAATGCGATTGACAGATGAACTTGTCAACATAAAGTTCATAAATAATCCACAAATCAGCCTTCTGATCTATAAAATACTGGCGTACGTTAGCGTTCAACATCGTGGGACAGGCAAGTAATTAATATTTAAAACTTGGAAATGTTATTTGTGATAAAATTTCTGTTACTGTAGTAGCTATGGCATATTGTGTAAAGCGTTTTTTCCTCGTATTTCTGATAAGCTGTAAAATTTTGACATTAATTATGCTCAATTAAATTTTAGTTATCAGTTATTATTAAGGGCGCAGTTAGCAGGCGAGTTCGGAAAACTCTGCGAGTTTAATTGGTTAGTGGTATTGAAATTACACTAGTGACTTAAAACCACTAAAGTGATTTTAAAACCGTACCTGTTACATTTTCACTATGTTCTGTATATCGCTGAAAGTTCTACAATTTCGATTC
The DNA here is from genome assembly GCA_914767995.1 of Thecocarcelia acutangulata. Taxonomy (NCBI): domain Eukaryota; kingdom Metazoa; phylum Arthropoda; class Insecta; order Diptera; family Tachinidae; genus Thecocarcelia; species Thecocarcelia acutangulata. The sequence continues at coordinate 26,377,338 of OU612094.1, read as the reverse complement.
ACTAGTTGTTTGCAAATCACACTATCAATTTGGAGACAAAGTAGTGATTGGGACACCACAATAGTGATTTGGAGACCACAAAAGTGATTTTAAAATCGCATTTGTTTCGTTGCCATTGTATTCTACAAATCGCAATTGTTTCAACTTTTTTATATGTAATTCAATATGAGATGACTATAGACAAAGAATAATTCAATGGCTCGGTGGCTGAGTGGTTAAGCAGTTCATGATACGTTATGACCCGAGTTCAAGCCCCAGTGTAGTAGTAGTGTAGCGATTACGAAATAGCTGCTTAGAAATAGCCAGCTTAAAGATTTGATTATTATTTTTCTTGTCTTCTTCAATCAAAAATTATTGATCACAGCAAATTTGTATTGTAAAAAATCCTTCTTAAGAAAGAACTTAAGAAAGGAAAAACTCGAACTAAAACCCGATGTACAAAAACCAAAAATCTAATTTAAAATATTTTTAAAGTGCAACAACATTCAAATAAATTAACATGTTTTTTGTTCTTGAGAACACAAAATAATAGTCATTGAAGCACATTTAGGGTATATTTCACGATTTCGAACGTTAACGTCCGCAAGCAATTTGAGTGGCGAAAACTCCTATTTCCAATCCATTTGTGAGTTGAAAAGACAGCATAGTGTAAACAAACATGGCAAAGAATGTATCAATTCACGAGAACAATTTTATTTTTGAGCTATAAATGTGTTTCTTGGCCATTTCAAATGTATGCGAACGTTAGCGTTCGAAATCTTGAAACAGGCCCTTAGTATCTTATACAAAGTATTGTTACGCATTTTTATTACATCTAACACAGTGTGCAGCCGTTGATATGCTTGTTATAAATGTACAAGCACATTCACACAGTCATGATAAAAGTAAAAATATAATACACAAACATACATGATTTAAAGAACGCAAAATTCCTAATAAATCAACTACAAATGATGTTATTGTTGTACTTGCATTCTTAGTATTTTGTTTCTTATTGTTGTTGTTCTTGCTTTCTTTTTGTTCGCAAGCATATGTGTGAGTGTGTATACGCGTAAGAATTATATTTGTTAATTTAAATCTGTAATTCACAATAACTAGACAAATCACGATGATTGGAGAATATAATAAAGAAGTATAAATATATACATAGAGAGAGAGAGAGAGTTTGATTTCAAATTTTGTGCAAAACAGTCATAAGCAGACTAGTGTTTTAATATTCAGTGGTATTAAGTGTAAATAAAGCTGTGAATTGTATTTTTGTCTGCAAACCACTTTAACAAAAAATGAATGCCAGTATTATGGTTTTTAACACATAATTCCTTAATCACTACTGTTGGCTTTTGCTTAAATAATGATTCAAAATTATTAGTCTAGTCTGACTACGTCTCAATGGGTAGTCAGCAGGATTACTTTTATGTAACATTTATACCTGCAAAATAAGTATTGATAATGTTAGCAAAACATGTTTCATGTATTCAAACTTCTCTAATGCCAAACAAAAATCATCAAACTGACGATAACTTGTCAAATCAAATTATACGTGCTCACACCATACTATGGCCTACATTTTACTTTCATTTAAAAACCAATTTGCTTGGCCAAATAGGGCAATTTATTGCTTAATTTTAATGATTTAATAATTTTAATCCAATTGAATTCTATGATCTATTTGCCAATTATAATACACTACTTAACCAGTTAAATACTGACTTATGCACTTACTTAAGTAAATTTATTGTTTCTTCTTCTTATTTAGTTTAAGTGGTTGCCATTATTGTATTTTCCATTTAAACATTTTTAATATACTAGATTACATATAACAATTGTTTAAACAAGACAATGCTTGTTAAATACTCGTTTACAAACAGAAAACAGAAATTAAAATTAATCATATTTGTCAATAAACATAACAACTAATGTAAAATAATTGTTTGTCTGCCTGACATTCAAAGATTATTATTGTGACTATTTAAATAATCACTTTAAACGACATGCACTAATTTGTTCAATCAGGCATGAAGCATGATGTGACCTGCTCTGTGTGTGTGTGTGGTGTGTGTGACTGCTTGGTTTTTTAATATATGTGTAATTTTCTGTAATTAAACTAAAACAGTTTATTTTATTAAGAATAAAAGAAATAAAAACAAATAAAATTAAACCATACTTGCCCTCCACTTAAAATCTTGCCTTTTAAATTTGAATTATTAATCAGAGATATAAATTCTAATAAAATATCCTTTCTAATTTAAGAAAGGAGAAAACAAACCTACATCTGCACAATAAGCAACAACGAAGAATTAAAAGTTCAGCTAAAGAGCATTAATGTAATATTCAAAACTAAATACTATTTTGAGGTAAAAGTTGTATGCGTTTGTAAATAAATTCAATTTTGCGACACCTATTTGGCCAATATCATCTTGCCGTATTGACCAATAAAATTCTAAAGGCTCAAAGAAACATAATAAAAACATAATAAAACAACAAAATCGAAGTTCTTTAATTTCATAAAAAATATGAGAGACAAACAACAATGGATGATTTCTTTTGGCCCACCTTTTATTAGAAATTTGGATTAATACTAAACTGTAAACCATTGAGTTTGTTTTACATTGTAGCATGATCACGACATAAATTCATTCTTTTAGCCATAACATGAATGCATCCTATTAAAGGCATATACAAGAAATAATTAAAAGAACATTAAGTTACTTTTAAATTTCTCGTCACTTGACACCTTTTCTGTCACTGGCCGTTGTCGCGACAGTGTGCCTACTAAGTGCAATCATTTGAGTTCACAGCAATTATAACAATTGGCTAGTTTCTGGCCGATAAATGTGAGGAAACGTGTACCTCTGTCTATCACTTTTCTTGTGTGGAATTGAAGTGTTTTCAGCAATATTTCTGAAAGAAAATTAAAGACTCACACAAATGAAAGATATTGCCAGAGACAAAAAATTGACGTTGAGACAAAAGGGTCTTATACCTAACCTGAATGATTTTTCTACCTCGATTAGATCTAGCAAATTTGATTCTTCTAAATAGATTTATGTTGTGCAGGAATATTAGGCATTTCATTTTAAGGAGATTTTCAAACTTCACTTGAAATATCCTATACGAAAATAGTGAAATGTGATCACGACGCACTGTTAGGAATATTATTTATTTATTTATTTACTTACAAATTTATTATAATTTAAATTACAATAAACTATATTTAGTAAAGCACTAGCAACTGGGGCTATCGGTTTGCACTATAAAAAATATATGTTTAGTTATTAAGTTATTTGTAATATTTTATATAATTTTGAAAATATTTTATTTAAATGGCATTGTTTAATTTAATAGTTTGCAGGAATTTATATACGTTGTTTGCATTCGCAGCAGATGGATCAGATAAGAGTTCAATTATGTTATTTGTTATGCAGATAGCAGGTGGGGTATTGTTAAAATTGAGCTGTTGCAGAAAGAGCAGACGGAACGGGGAGCTTTTGATATAAGAAATTAGTAAGTTAACCTTGTATGTGTTAGTCGCAATCTGGTGAAGCATCTATTCTTAAGCCAGCCAGTTGAAATTGAAAGTTGAATTGGGGTTTTTTTAGGGTTAATATTTTGGTATAAATGATTGTAACTCCGCCATTGGTTTAGAATTGCAAGTTTTAAGTTGCTCATGTATTTTCTGATCATAAAGTTTTTGGATGCTGGTGAAAATTGTGGGCTGGGATGTAAATGAGCTAACTTCGCTTTGTGATCAGCAACTTTGTTACCTATAACGCCGATATGGTTTGGAAGCCACAGAAGTTTCACTTTATTCATAATTTCTATTAAACGCTGTTGAATCTGCATTGTGCTGAAGTTTTTGTTCTTTTGGCTAGACAAAGCGTCAAAAACGGAACGACTGTCTGTACATATAATGTGTTTGCTATTTGATTCTTTAACAAGTTTTACAGCTTCTAGGACTGTCATAGCTTCGGCTTCGAAAACCGTTGCTTCCGAAGGTAAGATACCTATTCTTGCTTGCTGTTTTAGATCCATCTGTGTAAGGGATATCGCAGTTTTCATTTTTTAATTTTACTGAATATTATACTATATTTATATTCTTTTGTTTTTCTAAAATTGTGCCGGCGCTAATGAACGCCACTGGCATGTAACAAAAAGGCAGTTTTATATGCCAATTAAATTTTTATCTTTTTGCCGAAAATAAAAGGCAAAGTTATTGATCAGATTGATAATTTTATTTACATATCAAGAGCTTATAAATAAACTTAACGGTACTTAAAAACTACAATACTTAATACTACAATTCCAATAAAATAAATGTTGTTATTATAATTCCAATATTTATTATTTTATTAAATAAGTGTAATTAGGGTTCTACAAATTCATGTAAATATTATTTTGATAAATAAATATAATTAGGGTAGTACAAATTTATGAAATACTCTACACCCTAACCCTTAAGAAAAATTTGTAACATTGAAACAAAATAAAATGTTGCAAATTTTAGATTTGTGTTTAATGAAACTCAATATTTCTTTAGATTGTTATTGTGATATTCTTTGAAAGTATTTTTTATGTCTAAAATAGAGTTTACTCCGTTTCTCTTTATTATTTTGTATGGACCATGATATGGAGGTTGATTCTTTTTTCTATTGAATCTTCGTACGAGCACCAAATCTCCTACGTTCAAATTTAAAGGGTTAATACTCGTAGTTGAATTTTTATTTACTCTTTTTCTTTTCGAGTTTTCCAAATATTCTTTTGCTTTATTCAAAGAGAATCGCAGTCGTGCTTTCAATTCCTGAGTATAATTATCTATGTTGTAAATTGGTTTATTATCTAAAACATTATCATTGGGCAGGTTTGGTAATCTTCCAAATATTAATTCGAATGGTGTATAGCCCGTATCTACATGAGGTGTTGAGTTATAGGCAAAACAAAAATATGGGATCCATTTGTCCCATTCATCATTTTTACAAAAGTTCAAAAGAAATTCATTCAGAACTCTATGGTTTCTCTCTATCGAACCAAGTGTTTCGTGATGGTATGGTGTGCTGAAAACTTGTCCAATTTTGAGTAGTTTACATAATTCGGACATTAATTCATTTAAAAATTCAGTACCCTTGTCTGATTTGAGAATCCTAAAATGACCATATACTAGAATCACATTTTCAACAATAGCTTTTGCAATAGTGTTCGCATCTTTTGATTTAATAGGGCAGGCTATAATATATTTGGTTAGGTCATCCTGCATAGTTAGTATGTATCTGAATTGATTTGAAAATCTTAGAGGACCTACTGTATCTATTGAGATGATGTCAAAACTATTCCCTGGCGTATCGGTTATAGTTAGTTTTTCTTTCGTATGTTTAGTTTGCTTGTTTATTCTGCACTCTTTGCAATTCTGTATGTGTTTCTTCACCATTTTTCCCATATTCTTCCATATATATCTCTGTTTCAGCTTCAGAGTTGTTTTTCTTACACCTAAGTGACCTCCTACAGGCGAGTTGTGGTATTCGGTAATCAAACTGTCTTGTTTATTTTTATCTGTTATACGTTTTGGTTCAATGTATAATAAAATTTTCAAAGTTCCATTATATGTTCGTTGTAAGTTATTGAAAATATCTTTAAATTTGGCAATTGATATGATTGTAAAAATAGCATCGTTTGTGCTTAAACCGAGTTCTTGTATATTTTGGGATAGCGTTGTTACTAAGAGTTTCTCCAAGGACAGCTGTATGTCAATTGGATTATCACTACATGTAATTGCTACCTCTAAGTTTGTTACCATGATATGTGGTTTCTTGAACTCCGTATTTATTTCAAAGCGTAACTTTCTCATGTTTTTAATATCTGAAATTGACGGACATTCCCAAATAAAAATTTGGTCAGGTTTCATATCAGTGACAGTGTTATTTCGTGTGATTAAATTCTTTGCCATACTTCGTGTTATAGTTAGTATATTTTTCACACTTTGTTTAGTTTCTGTGGGAATCATTGCCTTCAATGTTTCGCTACTCAAGACTATTCTTGACAGTGCATCAGCGTTTGTATTCATTTTGCCTTTCTTGTATAAAATTTCAAAATCATAGTCACATAGATCAAGTCTAATGCGAGTTAGTTTGGATGAAGGATTGGTGTGCGAAAATAAGGAAACAAGTGGTCTATGGTCTGTGACTACATAGAATTTCCTGCCGTAAAGGTACGGTCGAAAAAAATTAATAGCCCAATGTATTGCTAATAGTTCTTTCTCTATTACAGATTTATTCAGATCATGTTTTGACAATGTTTTGCTCGCATATGATATTGGCAGATCTGAGCCAATTTCTCCTTGTGACAATACTGCTCCTAGCGCAAAATTAGATGCGTCTGTTGTCAATATGAATGGTTTTTTAAAATTTGGGTATTGCAAAATAGGTGGACTCATTAGTTCTGATTTGAGTTTGTCAAACGATTCCTGACAACCTTCGTCCCATACAAAGGGCTTACCTTTTTTTAATAATTGGTTTAAATTTCTTGCTATATGTGCAAAGTTTTTTACAAAACGCCTATAATAGTTACAGAACGCGATAAACCTTCTGACTTCATCGACATTCTTTGGTATTGGGTAGTTTTCTATTACATTATGCTTGCTGGGATCGGTGCGTATTCCTTTATCAGTAATAAGGTGACCTAAATAAACCACTTCTGTTTTCAAAAAGCAGCATTTGCTTGTATTCAACTTCAAATTATATCTTCTCAGTTTCTCAAAAACTTTTGCTAAATTGTCGTGGTGATGTTGGATGCTGCATCCAAATACGATTATGTCGTCCACATATAAAAATGCTTCCGCACTCAAACCACTTAATGCTATTGTTAGCATGCGCTGAAAACTGTTGGACGATATTTTAAGTCCAAAAGGTAGTCGTGTAAATTGGAAGTGACCATTTCTTGTCGAAAATGCAGTTAATGGCCTAGAGTCTTTATGCAAATTAATTTGGTGGAATGAGCTGGTCATATCCAACGTAGAAAAATATTTAGCCCTTCCTAATTTATCTAGCACATCTTCAATTCTCGTTAAAGGAAATTTGTCATTAACAATTTTCTCATTAAGTCTACGAAAATCTACTACTAGCCGCCACTTACATTTATCTTTTGCAGATTTCTTAGGTACAACCAATAAAGGTGAGTTGTATGGACTTACTGATGGTTCAATAATCCCATCTTTTAGTAGCTGATCTACCTGTTCATCTATTTTCTTTACTTGTGTCTCAGGCAATCTATAGGGTCTCGCATGTACTGGTGTGGAATGTGTTGTTTGTATGTGTTGCGTATAAAAGTTATTTACAGTGAGTTTATCACCTTGCACGTGAAAAATTTCATTATATTTAATAATTATGTCTACCAGAGATTGTTTTGCTGCGGAGTCTATGGACTCAATATTTAAATCACTTAAGATCTTTTGTATTCGATCTTCTTGTACTGAGGTAACGTCATCTTTATGACTGTATATATAGTAATCTTCCAAGTTATTAGTTTCTAACTCTATATTACTCATTTGAACATCTTTATCGGTCGTGTTTAAAATTTTTATATGTTTCGTTCCTAATGCTGGTATTATACAGTTTGCAACAAATACGCCTGGAACTATTTCCTTGTTCATAATAATGCTGTCTTTGCTCGTATGTATATTAATTGGTACTATCGATTCTGATCGCGCTGGTGTGCAAATTTCAGTGTTATAAACGCATTTTGTGTTTATTGGTACTATAAATTCTTCATCCGCTACGTTAAAAGTTGTGGTGTACGTGTCAAAATCAATTTTGCACTTACATTTCTCTAGTATGTCCCGTCCCATTATTCCATCAGTGGGTATAGGAAAATCATCGGAAACTACGTGAAACCTGTGATTTACGTGCTTATTTTCAAATTGCAAGCTTAAATATGCCGTGCCAATACTTTCTATTGTATCTAACGTAATACCACTTAATTTTGAAACATTTCTTTTGTCTATTTCCTCAATATCTCCTTGTTTACATATAGAAATGTCTGCGCCTGTATCTATCAAAAAACTGAGGCTTCCTTGTCTACCTAGGAAATTCACTCTGATTGCATTGCTTGTTGTTGTAGAAAGTTTAAAAAGTTTAGGCTCCGGATAACACTTTGTGTTATCCTGCCGCTCTAGTTTCCCTGTCTATTGTGTCTGGTTGAAACATTATTTCTACTTGACGCTGTATTCCTGTTGAAAGCAAAACTGGGATCATATCCTTGCACATACCTATTGTTGTAGCGTTGGTGAACATTATTGCGGTTACCATTGTTACTCATATTGTTGGAACTGCCATAATTGTTATTGTTGTGAGTCCTGTGACTGTTATAATGGTTCCTTTCTCGACCCCTATCACTAAAACTGTAGTTTCTGCTTCTATTGCTACCCGTATTTGAAATGTTGTTATTGCCACATTGGTTTAGACTTCGAGCATTATTGCTGATGTTACGATTATCGTTATTATTAGCGTTAATACATCTGCATCCTGATCCACACTGAGGTCTTCCCGTTTGCCATCTTCTAACTCTAAAGATGCCATTATCACTTGTTTGTCTGTTCCTTTCAGCCGTCATACACTTCTCTACCGCTTCGTTCAACGTTTTAGGACCACTTGCAATTAATATGTCCTGATACTCATTGTTTACACCTTTTATAAATGCATTAAGTGCCATATTATCTGTCATCTTATATACTGCGTTTTTTGTTTCTTGGCTCGGATTGTCAAGTGCCCTTATCTCAAAATTGCTTAATTGCTCAGAAAGCAAAACGATTTTTTCCCTGAAAGATGATATATTTAAATTGCCTTGCCGTATCGTACCAAATTCTGTCAGAACCTGTTGCAATGTTCTTGGGTTCGGATAAGATGTGACCATCAAGGATTTCAAATCTTCAAAAGTGACTGGTCTATTAGCACGCCCTATTATGCTCCGTACGTGAGCTGTGAGCTTAAAATTGTAAACGTATTTAACGAAGAGTTCTTTATCTTCCGCCCTCAACATGTCATGCAATAACTCTGCTTGCACTAAAAAATCTTCTAATAATTCGTAAGAACCTTTAAAAGTTTGCAGGTTTTTACCTACAACTGAAATATCGAATTGAGACATATTTGAAATATTACCAGTATTTTCAATTATCTGTGAGTCTGTGCTCGATTCTGTTGTATTAATATTTTGCAATAGTTTTAATAATCTATTGTAAATTTCGAAAAATTCTACCGCAAACAACTTGCTCTCCTCTTTGTCCAAAGTTTCAAGAACTTTATTAACTTCCTCCTTTATTATATTTAACCGTGCGAGTTTTCCAATTTGATAAGATGAGGAGTAAATTCTATTTTTGCTTTTTTTTATATTTTTTTCCAACTTTACTAACTCTGCAATACATTCATCAATATACTCCATAAAAAAAATATATATATATATATATATAATAATAAATATATATATACTGTTTTGTTCTTCTACCTATGCGTAAATATTACTTTAATAAGAAAAAAAAACTTTTTTGTTTAAACACTATAACTTGCAGTGTGTAAAATGATACAAAAAAAATTATGTTATGGCAATGCTTTTACCAAAAATTATTTTCTTTGTTTTTTTGATGTGTCAACGCTGTTTTATGTTTAACGCTGTTGTTGGTATTTTTGTATGATTTGCTTACATCGAGTTTTTAGAATTTTATATTCACGCAAAAAAAATATTCATAAATGTTCAATAAAAGTAGAAATTATTCATTTTTTTTTTTATTCAAAGTGAAAAAAATAGTGTGGTTAATACGTTTATATACAATTTTGCAAATAAAAAGAATGCAGGTGAAAAAAAAAAAAAATTTCTTACAATAAATTTTGGTGCCTGTTAATCAAAATGTTTTTCTTTCTTTTCGATGTTTACTCATCTCTTCTTCGAGGGAATCAATCTGCCGCCATGCCTCAGATGCTGCTTCCCAAGATGGTGGAGGGTCTGCATTCACAACTGCTCTTAATGCAGCAAGTTTTCTACGGCAGCGTACCAATTTCCCACCTCTTTTGTGCCTTGGCAACTGTACTTTCGGAATCCTGGTGAGTTCCTCCTCTTTTTTGCGCTGCGCTCTTTTTTTGTATTCCTCTATTGTTATTTTTTTTGGTCCAGCTTCAACAGCAGCTGGTGTATAAACTGGTGCCTCTTTTGTTCCTCCCGTTGGTGAATATTCTTCCACAGGCAGAGGGCTTAAATTTGGCAGGATCGCCATATACTATATTTATATTCTTTTGTTTTTCTAAAATTGTGCCGGCGCTAATGAACGCCACTGGCATGTAACAAAAAGGCAGTTTTATATGCCAATTAAATTTTTATCTTTTTGCCGAAAATAAAAGGCAAAGTTATTGATCAGATTGATAATTTTATTTACATATCAAGAGCTTATAAATAAACTTAACGGTACTTAAAAACTACAATACTTAATACTACAATTCCAATAAAATAAATGTTGTTATTATAATTCCAATATTTATTATTTTATTAAATAAGTGTAATTAGGGTTCTACAAATTCATGTAAATATTATTTTGATAAATAAATATAATTAGGGTAGTACAAATTTATGAAATACTCTACAATATATAAATTGCTTTATTGTTGTAAGCAACCTTAAGTTTTGTTTCATCATGACTGTCACAGTTCGCAAAAATTTCACACCCATATAATAGGGCGGGAATTCAATAAGTTTTTGAAAGTTGCATTCGTCTGGTGTTACGGAGCATACTGTAGACTCTACCTACAATGACTTTAATATGATTTGACTACGTTAAACGATTATTAAAGACGACACCCAAGCTGGATGTTGAATTGGCATAGCAAATTTTGTTTCCTACTATTTTAAGTTAAGGTACGTCAAAATCTCTATTAGAACTCGAAAGCAAAATACATTTCTCCTTAGAAGGATTAATAGATAGACCATTTGCCTTAGCAGATGATACAACATTCCTTAGCATACATAGTAACCACCAGCAAGCATCAATAAACTTACAGGAACATATCGACAAACTAGAGAAATGGCTCAAGCTTTGGAAAATCAAGGTTAATGAACAAAAGTGTGCCCATGTTACATTCGCACTGCGTCTAGGAACATGCTCAGCCATTACTATTAAAAGTAAAGTAATACCTCAACATAGTGAAGTCAAATACCTCGGTATTCATCTTGACCGTAGACTAACATGGAAGTCGCACATCGAGGCAAAAGTAACGCAGATGAAATTGAAAGCAGTGCAAATTAACTGGCTACTAGGCAGAAATTCGACCTTGAAGCTTGATTGTAAACTTTTGCTGTACAACTCGATTCTAAAGCCAATATGGTGCTATGGGATTCAATTATGGGGCACAGCCTCGGCATCCAACATTGAAAAAATTCAAAGAAGTCAAAATAGAATTCTCCGTAGAATTACAGATGCTCCATGGTACGTTAAAAACTCACGAATCCACGCAGATCTGAAAGTACCTTTTGTGAAAACTGAATTTGTGAAGTACGCGACAAGATATATTAACAAACTTGAATTCCATCCAAATCCTCTTGCAGCTAATATTCTTAATTTTGGTGGTTATACCCGTCTGAGAAGGAGGGATACTTTGGCTACCATTAGAGCTCTAAACAGATGACTGAATTCTGAAATAATATTCGCATAAAAATAAATTTTTGTCCAGCACTGGCAGGACTTTAATCACAATTTTTTTTTAGTATTAAGAATTGAATACTTATTGTCATTACATTTTTTATGTAGATTCAATAAATAAAATAATAAAGTTAAAAAAAAAAAAATCCAATCGTTGTTGATATTGTCTATGGTCGAGCTTAAATTTTGCTATAGGTGAACTCATGCAAACCTGCATGTCGTCACTATACATATGAATCTTGCTATTAATTGTAAGATCCGGTATATCATTACTATATATAATGGCAGACAATATTTTATTGAAAACTCCATTAACTTAGTTTTAATTTTACTCTTTATTTTTGTTTTATTTATTATATGCAATTATTTTTTGTTGCCTAGATATTCATTGACTACCACTATGTTTTGTGCGTTCGTTTTTCTTCATACGAGTATATCTATTCTCATTTTACCAATCTAGTTCAGTGCTATGAAGTGGCACAAATGTTCCAAACAATTTAAGTAATGCCTATCAAAATTTTAAATTAATATTAAGTACTTTAACGTAATTTTATAATGTAATTATAATTAATTTAGCTCTTCTTAAATGTTTGTTATTTTAATTAACAAAATAATGACCAGTTTTAGCTTGTTTCATTCGTTTAAGAATTTTTTTTTTTAATTTGCTTTAATTTTAATCATGCAGCAAGACACAGTGCGTTTTTTTTTTTACCATTTTTAAATGCCGAAATGAATGACATTGTAATTGAAATTTAATTAAAGATTCGTATCGAATGAATGGGCGGTATTCACAGTTTAAAAAACTCTCAATTAAAAAATGTTAAAGGTCGATTCATTTATTTTTATTCCATCATTTCTTACTTTCATTTTACTCGTAATGATTCTATGAAAATTAATTCCAATTCAAAGATTCCTAAACATAAAAAGAAAAGAAAAAACTGAATAAATTTATGAAAAAATCGTACCATGTAGAACTTAAGGCAATTAAATCAGGTTTGAATAGAACTTTCTTAAAACAGATTGTTTTTTACAAAAATTTTATGAACTATTGGGAATTTAATTTTTTCAAATCCATATTTTTTTTACCTACTAGGGTTTTTTATTATTATTTTTCGTTTCACCTTTTTATCTGCAAAAATGTAGACAGGTTTATTTTGTTTACATTTCATTAGCATAAGTGCTTTAAAGTGGCATTAGTTACTGATTGAATGAAAGTAGAAGGAAAAGAAAACTTATTTGTTTTTCTTTTGGTATACAACTAGAAGGACAACAGGATAAGAAAAACTAAAAGAGAGCTTAAATTTTTTGTACAATTATCTAGAAGTTTTTAAGCCTTTAAGACAGATTATTGGCAATCACAGAAAAATTTGTAAGTGAAAAAAACAGAAAAAGTGGGCTGTAGAATAGTAAAAGATAACAACGAAATGGCATGTTATAAATACCTAAGAACTCAAGCAAGTGCAACTTCACCAGTACGTAAGAAATTTCGTAAGATAGAGGAATATTAAAATTTGTAAAAAGTAGCTGGTATTAAGTCTACTAAACCCCTTCCTTAGTAAAGAAACAGATGGTAATTCGATCACATACGAGTACTGATAATACTGCTACAAGATAGGTATAAGAGGGTAGTTTAGGTAGTTAGCATAACGAATTCAAAGTTAACCATTCAATACCAGACTTCAGAAAAATACGCACATTGTACAAAAATCTCGTACATAAATGTAAACGAACATAGCCCAACGCAACTAGCACATATTTTTATTTTCATAGCAATTATGTGCGTCTCCAAAATTTGTTTGATACCGATCACAAGCATGTACGTTGTTTTGTTGTAATATTTAGTTGCGTACACCAACACGAGAAGTTAAGTTATGTACACACGGTTGTCAGATGTTACAATATTGTAAGATCTGGCAACATGCTGACAAAGTAGTGACAATGAAAAATTGTCCCGCAGAAGTAAATTGTGTGTTCAGAAGATCGTAAGAAAATCTTACAATTTCATTGTCAGATTATGGTCTGACAAATAACTCATCTGACAACAAAAATTGTCAGTTCACACGGTTGTCAGATTGTTAGATGAAAAAAATTGCCAGACATGTTGTAAGGCATTGCCACTTATGTATATCAACAACCATCTGTTTGGCAGTGTTGCCCATCAAAATTTTTTCTGACAATGATGCCATTGTCAGGTGCATTAATTTTATACATCTGACAATTAAAACTGAGCTTACAATACCAGCCAATTATCTGGCAGTGCCGACAAAGAGTGTTCTCACGATTGTCAGGTGCCTGACAACATTATCATCTAACAATTGATTGACAATGATTTTTCTGACAACGTTGTAAGTTAAAAATTGGCAGTTCACATTTTCAGACAATTTTACTGGCAATATTGTAAGATCCGACAACCGTGTGTACGTAGCTTTAGGATTGTAGCAACGCTTTAAGAACGTGTATGTAAGCGAAAATAGTGTACATGTACGGTAGCCAAGTTCGAGTGTAGCTTTGCATTATGTTCGTGTTCGTGTAAGGCAAAAAAGAACATGTACGATTACATTTTTCTCTTATAGCTGTGTATTAAGTTTATGTACATATGTGTGTGGTGCACGTTGCGAACTTCGACAGCTATCAGTAATTTTTTATGTTTTTCGTTCAAAAATAAGGTAAAGAAAATGACTTGTAATGACGTTTTAAATTTGCATTACTTACTGCACTTAGTTCCTTTTTACAGGCTTCAATTAGGTAAATTTTTTTTCGCCATTTAACAATGTTTACAGTATTTCTTAGTCGTCTACGATAATGCATACGTATGAAAATTTATGAGGGCATGCTTAGTGTTTGCTGAAACAAACGCTAATCTGTTTCAGCGGTGGCTAAAACTTTTCTTTTAATTATTCCTTAGCAACGTTCACATTTCATTAATTCTTTCTTAGTAAACATTAACTTTAGTCTAATTTATATAAATTGAAATAATACAGTAAGCAGTTTGATTTTTATTGATTTGATTGTTTGACGATACAAACTGTTAATGCTTTGCAAAATATATATTGTTACGAATTTGTGACTTTTCTAACCTACTGTGCAAGCCGTTGATTTGCTTGATATAAAAGTGTCTACACATCTACTCATGCAACTACAACGAACATGATCAAAAGAACGCAAAATTACACGTAAGTCCATCACCAAAGATTTTATTGCTATTGTTGCGTTCTTATTCTTTCGCAAGCATGTGCGTGTGTGCATGTGCATAGCAATTGTATAATTGTATATTTGAATCTGCGAAAATCATTAGCAAATAAATAGATTATTCGTGAATAGTTTTGAAAGTAATAAAAAAGTATAAGTAGCAGGCAGATATTCGGCAGAGACAGACTTTAATTTTAAACGTGGTAAAAGGCAGCCGTAAGGTACAAAAGTAAGCAAGTCTAGTGTGATAATAAGTGTAAATCATGGGTGTGAAGAACTTATCACTCCTTTATTGCAACATAGTCATAACTAAAAAAAACTCGTACAAGTCTTAGAACTTTTTTTTTTGGAAAGGAAACAGTTTAAAAGTAATTTGAACGTGGGACGTTTTTAAACGTATAATTTTGTGTCTTAGTTTTAAGTGTCTTATAAAAATCTATTTTATTTAACAAGAGTAATTATTTACAAATTAAATTGAATTATTATAAATTAAAGTAATAACATTTATATGATTACCCCTATCATGAATAATTTTTCCCCTAAAATGTTTCCCCAGTTCCAATAAGTGCGATCATGAATAATTTTTCGCATAAAATGTGTTCCCATTTTCTGATATGTAATTCAGCGGTGAATGACAAGAACAAAAAAATTTTAGCATTAAAAATTTCGCCTTATCGTGAATAAATTTTTCAAAGACATTTTTTCCATTTTTTGTGTAAATTTTTTCACTTTATTTTCTTTGGGGAACTAGAAAAATAAATGTAAGTAGCTGTTATATTTTAATGAATATAAAAATTAACTAAAAACTATTTTCAGGTCTAAATCAATTAATAATGTGCAACGTGGCATGCTTCTCAATGGCATACAAAATAACCTGCAATGGGTTTGTTATCATTTATTATTAGATGTGGTTTTGTGAAAGTTTCTAAAGATGTTGTGCCCGAATTTTGGAATTCACTTACAGAAGAACTAAATATTGGTGGTCCTCCTATTAGAAAAGTTCATGAATATGTATGTACATACTTATACAACTTGCAATACGTGTGAATAGACCAAAAAATGTATGTGCGGTGAAAATCAGCCGCTAATATAAAAAACCAACGAGAAACGGGAGGTGGACCACACCGAACCACAAGCTTGTCAACCAGTGAGCAGTGTATTATGAATTGATAGGAATAGAAGTGTCGGTGGAGGGATAAGAAAACTACTTCAGCTTTGGTTTACCAAAAGACGTTTATGAATGCGAAAAAATTAAATAAAATCTTTACGTACTCTTGATGATGAAATAAGCTCTGAAACACCCATCTGTTCAAAACTTTTAACACCATCGCCATTAGCCACTACAATAAGAAGAAAGTTCAGTAATAAAAACGCCTCCTCCATTAAAAGAAGAAGAATATAGCCACAGGAAAAATTAACAACTGCCGAAAGAAAGAGTTGAATACCGAGGAAAACTTATGCTCTCCACAATAGTTGAAATGTTCGAGTCACTTTAGAACCCCAATAAAGAAGTGGAAGTTATGATGAAAAGGGTATATTGCTTCTTAGAAAAGAGCAATAATTCAAAATCGAAAAATATCAAAGAGTTGGAGCCTCAAACTCAGTTATTGAAAAACTTCGCGAAAAATAAGTTGCAGATAAAATACAAATTTGTGGATATTAATTATAAAACTTATATTTAATTACTTTGTACATCACTTAACCACAAATTTTCAATAATTATTATTCTGTATTTATACTCACTACATATTGTTAGCAAAACAAACGTTGCCATGATATTCATGATAGCAAATTTCCCTACTTGGAAAATGAAAATTTTATGGGAATAAAAATTTCACATTTTATTCACGATAGGGGTGGATACCTTTTCACCACTCGGTGTTCTCATAAATTCACCTAATTCATTTTAACTACATTTTTTCTTTGATCCTACATCTTTAACTGTTTATTTATCATGTACAACTTCATTAGAGTTTAATTGACATGACAAACAAACAATCACTTTTATTTTTCATTTATTTAACACTCTAAAATTAACAAACAAAATTTACAACGACCATTTCTTCTTCATGAAACTGCCCCAAAAGAACTGAAAAAAATCACAAAAATTTAAAACACAAATAAAACCCTTAAAAAAAAAACAAATTGAAAAACTGCAACTATTCATCAACAATAGCAAATATTATTATGAAACAATCGCTCTTTCACTAGCAAAAATAAAATGAAATACCAAAAACCAGCAACCAACCAGACACCTTTATTCACTATTTTATCCCCAACAGCAGCCAAACCGTCTGATTTTTACTTTAACAATAAAACATATTGAGAGGATATTTATAAATCATGTAACAGGATCTATAGGAAATAAAGCTTTATTTGTCTTTTTCATGTTCTCTTTTTGTTTTTTTTTTGCTTTTTTTTTTTTGCATGAGTAAATTGAGTTGTTATGTTTTTGCCAGACTTCAGCTGCTGTTAGCGTTTGTTCATGCCGATGTTCGTGGTGTTGACAAAGACTGACAAAATAATGAATTTACTTTTTGTCAATAACATCAGGTTGTTTTTATAGTGTTTTTTTTTTTTTTTTGTTTTTTAGAACAGGCCATCTATAGCACAGTTAACATTTTTCTGCTATTTATTTAGTTTAACTGAAAAAGAAAATAAACCTGAGTGAAAATAATTAAAATTAACAAATATTTTTTCTAGATTTAAAAACAAATGCCGTACTGCTTGTTAACATACAAATCGATGGCAATTGCCATATTCAATAAAAAAAATAAATTTTTTTTAAGCTTAACTATAGACAGTTATACTCGTATAAAGCAAAGTTAATATGGAAATGTTTTATATTTTTTTAATTGGCTTTAAAGTTATTGGCATATAAATATTCTACTAAAGCGTATTTTGAAAAAATTAAGCCAAAATTTAAACATTCCATATAAATGGAAGTAGAAACTGTCACGATAAACTTATCCGCCTTATTGTGTTTGGCGATCTTATGGCAAAAGACAGGCGTTTTTAAAAAATGGTACCGTGATTGGCGAAAACGCCAAAGAATACGACAAATTTCAAATCCATTACAAAACGCCATTAAAATGCTATTTTGTTTTTCAAAAGGGAGCAAATTTGTCGCCAACGTATTTGCTCACGACAGACAACTTAAATTTGATCAAATAAAAAAATATCAAAAATAAAAATATGAATTCTATCTCCTTTTTTTACATATGATTGCTGTTACATTTTCTCATTTGAAAAAAGTATTTATTTGTTTATTTATTTGTTTATATATGTATATTTATAAAAATAAATAGTATATCGGCGGGACACGCCGTTTGCGAAAATTTAATTTATATTGGACCACCATCCCGTTCCGTGGGAGGTTGTACTAAGGCCTGGACTGATTTGAAACATATGTGAACTAACATTTATAATACAATATTTTCTAACATATTTTTTGTTAGAAAGCAAAAATATTATCACTTGCTGCTATCTCAGCTGCTTTTTATAGAATTAGGATAATCAAACAATTAAGTTTTTTATTCGCTATTTTAGCTTTTAACATTTATACCAATTAAAAATTATAAATATCTTGTTTTCTATGTTTTCCAGCTATCTTTATTTCATAGGAACTACCCTAATCATCAGTAGACTTTGGAAATTTTTGAAAGATATTCTCAAACATTCAACTTTATATCCCAACAATCTAAATAAATTGCTGAGAATTTAAAAAGAAAAATGCTCTAATAATACCTGTCAAAACACAAAAAACAAGGTTTTTCATTTATACACGTCTCTAACATTTCTTTACACCTTTCAAACAAGAAATGTTAGAGACGTGTATAAATGAAAAAGTCATTTGGATAAATGTAAAAAGAAGAGGTCCGAGAATTGAGCCTTGCGGTACACCTCTGACTACTGGGAGGAAGCTTGACGACGATAATGAATTTATTTCCACATATTGCTCTCGCCCATATAAGTATGATTTCATCAATTTGGTTGACGTTAATGAAAAATGCAGCATCATCATTTCAAGCTTTTGAGCCAAAATAACATGGTCAACTGTGTCAAAAGCTTTTGAGTGGTCTAATAGTACCAACAAAGTTGTATGTCTATCGTCAAGTTCAAATCTCATATTTTCAATTACCTCAATGAGTGTTGTAACGCAGCTATGATTTTTGCGGAAATCTGATTGTTTGCTAGTGAGAATTTTTTTTTTTATCATTCAAGTATTGTGTCATTTGACTGTGGAGCAGTTTCTCGAAAACTTTCTATAAGCAGAGTAGGGTGATGTGGTAGTAGAAAACTATTAAAGAAGGAAATGTAGCTCTTACAGAGCCAAGAACATCGATATATAAAATGTTGCGATCGGAATAAAAATGGCGACACAGTGAACAACATACTAAAAGGGAGGTATTTGTAGGCGTGGCAAAAAAAAAACATATTTTTGGAATTGTTTTTACATTGTCTTTAATCCTAGGAGGTGACCGATATAACTTATTTTTTTCTAAGGAGAGCGTCCCCCGGGGAACAGGTTTTGTCTTGGTGTGTTCCTATCCAGGGCACTCTGTTTTTCGGGTAAACAGGGGAAGGAGTTCCTCGTTTGTTGTAGCAAATAAAACTCTAGGAAGCCACATGACTTATGTTGTGTTGGCTTTCGAAACCCTTAACAAGCAGAATTAGTGTAAGAATCATTAAACAGCTCGGAGGCTGAGTTGGATAAGCGACCGTATTAAAAATATGCACATGATCCCGAGTTCGAGTCCGGGTGGATGCTGATGGGTAGTGTAGCGACAGCAAAACAGCTAGTTGGCCCCCAGCTAATGGTATTCAATTATTTTTTCTGTTCTTCTTTTTTTTTTATTGTTTCACAGCAATAATTGTTATAGTTAAAAATAATGCCTCTTCTTGACTGAATATTTTTCTCTTGATGGCATTTTAGAGACATTTTGTGATTTTCATGAACTAGTGGCCTTAACACCAAACTTTAAAATATAAATTTTTTCTAACGATAGTGAATTTCTTATAAATGTTCCAATTTGTTTTATTTTATTTTTGTGGCAAGTTTTATTTTCATAAATCAGAATTTTTCTTTTGCCTCTAAAAAAATCAACACACTATAAATATTTCAATTAAATTTTGTTTTGGTAAACAATTCTGTATTTACTCAGATTTCACTCATAAATATAACAATACAAACATACTAGTGCACATTTTTCTTTAATTAAAAAATTATTATATATTTCATTTTCACAAAGTTTTGAATAAATGATTTAATATTCCATTTAATATATTTTGTTTTATTGAAAATAAATAACCACGAAAAACATAATAAGTCAAGTTAAAAAAAAACATTATTAATAAAATATATGTATGTGTATGTAGTCGCATGAAAAATAAAAATATTAAAACGATTTAATTAACACTTTGGAAATAGTTTTGGTGATATCGACATGTAGAGAAATAAAATTTCAAATTTTTTTTCCACAAATAAGAGAGTTTATAAATAAGTTATTAATATATTTTAAAATACAAATTTTGTTGTTGCTTTTGTTAAACCACACAAATTAAAAATGTACTATAAACGCAACGCCGCTTAAAAAAAGTAGATTAAATCTCCATGGAGCTTAACCACAATGCTGAAATTTATTGCAACAGGACTGGATGTATGTACGTATGTACATATAATCAGGGACCGTAACAGTTTTGACTAATACACAGATTTTTTCTTTTATTTTCAACAATGGAATTCATTTGATTAGGTAATAAATTGCACCTGTAAAGAAATTCGCAGCTTCACTTTGTAAAAATAGTTGTTGAACGAAAACTGCTAATTTTTTTTAACTAACTATATATATATCATACAATATTAGCTGTTTTGGTATACAATTATGTATTACATATGAGTAGCTGTAAGTGACATATGCGCCACATGCACGGTTGCCATATTTGACGATTTATTGTCATTTTGGCGATTTTGTGTGCTGAAAATAGCAATTTGACGATTTAACGGTTTAAAGCCTATTTTTGACGATTTTTTTAGATCATATTTTAATTTTCATATTTTTCAAACAATTTTGGTTTAACAACCACATACATACTTCCTTTTTTTTAAGTTAATTTATGTACCGAATGAAAGTAATATT
This sequence comes from Thecocarcelia acutangulata, assembly GCA_914767995.1. Classification (NCBI taxonomy): domain Eukaryota; kingdom Metazoa; phylum Arthropoda; class Insecta; order Diptera; family Tachinidae; genus Thecocarcelia; species Thecocarcelia acutangulata. Next base: position 26,356,344 of record OU612094.1, on the reverse strand, counting down.
TATGGTAGAGAGAAAACCGGTAGTAAAATAAGTGCGTGCGCAAATACGTATGTAAAACTGTATGATGAACATAAATTTAAAACGTTAAATCTTAAAAAGACTTATAATATTATAAAAGAAGAAATCGCCAAGTTGATAGGAAATCAGGTTTGGATAAAGTGCTCCCTGATGTCGAATTCGCGATGAATAATATGAAGCATAAGAGTACGGGCACGACGCCGAGTAAACTTTTGTTTAGAGTGCGTCAAAGAGGAATGGTTGTAGATTTTCTTAGGGCAAAATTGGAAGAGATTAATTTTTGTCCGGAGCTGGATTTGTTTAAGGCTAGCGAAAAGGCTGCGCGGAGGATTGTCAGATATCAGGCATACAATAGTAGGCTGAAGGATCGGAATAGGATTCCGTCCGAATATAGGGTAGGGGATTACGTGATGATGAAGAATTACATAAGCACTCCGGGGGCCATATAGGGTCAGCAAAGTGCTAGAAAACGATAGATATGTAGTAAAGGATATGGAAGGGTTTCAATTGACACAAACACCATATGTGGGGATATGGGAGGCAGCCAATTTAAAATCATGGTTTAAGGGATCACAGGCCCGACATACTTCGGATGAAATCGGGACGATTTGAAGTCAGGATGGCCGAACTGTAGGCGTAGGTAACCCTAGATATGTGATAGTGTGCTTAATTTAAGTCTGAATTATATAGTTAAGTATTTTATGTATAAGTTAAGTGATTGTGAATAAATCCATTGTAAAGTTAATACGGAAAAAACTGAAGCGACGAACAAATAAAAAATTGAAAAGAATAAGAATTATAATTTATTGTTTTCTTACAATTTTTTCTCATAATCCTATACATTCCGAAAAATATATTTTATTTAGATTAATATAATAAACTTAATCACCACAACAACACAAACACATACGATTTTATGATGCCTTGTGAATGCCCTTAATACATATTTTTAATTAAAATTTTGTTGTTATTTTCATCACAGTGCATTTCGCTTACATTTTATAGTTTTGCTTGAATTTCAATAGTACTTATTTAAAACTGTCACTATTAATTGAAAATAATTGCTGGCATCTGTTTTATTTTTGTTCTCATTGTATTTGTTTTGTGGCTGAAAATAAAAAAAAAGCAGAAATATTTCAAATGACCTTTGAAAAGGGAAAAATCTTGCCATATTAAAATGCATTGAAATTTTGCAATGTAAATCTCCCATGATTGTTTAATTAATCGTTTTTTATTTGTGAATATTAATATATTGCAAAATAAATAAAATCTCTTTTAACGTTTATATTAGCACTGAAAATGTCATATGTAACCACTAATATAAATTACAACTTGTGTTTGCTGATCCCGAACTATTAAGTAAAAATATGTTTAAGTTTGGTTGCTACTAAACCTAAAAAATGGGATTACAGTGCAGTTGTGTATTTTTATTACATAAAATACTTCCTATTTAACTAAACATGCAGTCATATTTGTATTGTAGTAACGATAAAACAGAGTAATGCACCGAATACAGCGTCGATGCTCCAGTGAGTCAATAGAGCTGGATAGGCTTCTTCGCCTTCTCATGCACACGGTCGAGTAACCCCTAAATAGACTTTGTGGCATCAGCCCAAACATGAGAGTTGTACTCCATTTTCGGTTGGATATGGGTGGTATACTCGTAAAAAGTAAGGAGATCGGGTAGAGTGAAGTACATCTTATATCGTTTCAAAAACCCCGGCTTTATAGACATGAAAAATGTGCTCAGTCCAGCGAACATCACACTGTATCTTCACTCCAAGAACATTAAGAGCGCCCGTTCCCCAGTACTTATACTATCCAGGAGTACAGCTTAAGCAGCAGCAGTCGTTTGTTTGTGTATTAATAAACAGCACTGGGTCTTCCGAGCGTTAAAGGCGAGCCTGTTTTTTCCACCACATTCGGAGATCTATAGAAGATAACTATTGAGTGAGTCATTCACATTTTGCCTTCTGGCAACTATCTCAGATAGGCTGGGCCTATAACTGATAGAGTACGAATGTCAACTGCTGCTGTCATCTGCGAAAGAGTGGTTAGGGTTGGAAGTTTGATATAGAACATCGTTGGAGAAAATAAGAAATAGGGTATGAGAAAGAACGGAGCCTTGCGGTACACTTGAATTAATCTTGAACTCGTTTGAATGGACCCCATTTATAGTGCGGGCCCTGAGAAAAGTCATTACCGACACCAAAAGCAGTAAGTTTTGCCAGAAGTGCAGCCTGCCACACTCTGTCAAACGCTTTGGAGCTATCTATAGCCACCACTTTACTTTCATCGAAATGATGAATTGAATGGCACCATTTTCCCGAGATATATTGCCAACAGATCGTTAATGGAGCGATCCTTACGAAATTCATATTGATGGTCAGAAAGTAATTTGTGCAACTCTAGACACCTCACGAGTTGGTAGTTAGCCATACTTTCCATTACTTTTAAAGCGCAGAGCAAATTACAATTGGGCTGTAATTACACTTGCGCTGTAATTTTTGGGGATTGGCGTTACATTAGCAACCTTCCAGCCCAATGGAAACTCACCGGCATGGTAAAGTATGCTGAAGAGGCGTGCTAATGGACGAGTGAGCGTAGAAGAACACTGCTTCAATACCAGAGCCATAATGCCATCCGGTCCAGGAGTCTTACTTACCTTTTAACTGCTCCAGCCCGGAAAAATATCTTTGACTCTTTCAAGCTCAAGAAGTGGTTGACTGCTTTCCGGCAAGTAAGAATTGCTTGCAAAAATTACAGCCAATAGATTAGCCTTGTCAACCGGTTCATTCCTTAAGAAAGTTGAAATTGATGAACTAGCACTGTTATTTACTCTCTTAACGAAAGACAAGAAGGTCTTCCTGCCCCGGGGAGCTGCAAGAACCTTGGCACGAAGTACCCTGGCACACGAAGACCTTGGCTTTCTGTGTAGCAAATCAGTTTCTGGGTTTTCGTTTAAACGCCAATTATTGAATGCTTCCACTCTGAATCTGACTGGGTTTGGCACGTCTGATTGAACCAAGGTTTCGTTCTTGGTGTAATCGGAATCTGCTTGCAGGGGATGAATGTTTTCAAACCTATCATTATTTAGAAAGCAAAGTTTCCAATTAAAAGTTTCCGTAAAATTTAGTGAGCTCAGTCCAACGAGCCTTTTCGTAAATCACTTTTGACCGTGGCTGATTTAGAAACGTTATAAAGTTTAGACTCTGAAACAGTTTTATTATATGCTACCTTGATGCACGCCAGAGGTAGCAGCTTATGAAAATATAGATCTTAAAAACTTTTATCAAGTTTTATTTATTTGAGTTTTTTTTAGCGTTGATTGTTCAAAGTAGTTTTTCAACATTTTATTTATAAAAATTTGTTTAAGCAAAAACCTTTTTATTTTTCTCTCAAGATTCTTGGCTGTCAACAAAACTTATTTTAGATTTCTAATACAACTCTCCTCCTATGAACTACCAATGACACCAAACAAAATAAAGCACACTTGATTTTTATTAACGAACTGTACAAAATAAAGAAACAATATTTCAAAATTGTGTTTATATCATTTTGTGTTCGTTTATTTTCCGGTGGAAAAAATGCTGGGTTTTGTTTCAGGGTGTAGACCAACATAACATCTTTAATGTATTTTGCTTAAGTTGTTATACGCCCTCCCTCCCCTTCCTACAGATCAAACTTTTGTGCTTGAAATATAAATGAACTTATTAGGGTTTCTGCACTCATACACACATACATACATATACAGGAGTAAACAGACAACAAGCCTTCATACGCACATATAGAAATTACTGTTATAAATTTCTTAAGAAAACTGTTTTATTAAAGTTGTGGCAGAAAGACATATTATTATGATGTGTGAGTGAATATACTACGTACATGCACTTATGTGTCTCAGAGCGTGATGTTGTTGTTTGAAACAAGTTAAAAGTGTGTGTGTGTGTGTTTCAGCTACAGCAACAGAAAGTTCTGTAAAAAATTGATGTGTAAACATTAATAAAAGTTTTTCTATTATAAATGTTGTATAAAATTGTGTGGCTGATGATAATGCTAATAACACAACTACAAACGACTAAGAAACAACAGCGGGAGCATTGGGGTTTAGACATTTGTCAAATAAACTTCATAGTCAAAAGATAAAAGCTGTGATTTCAGAAAAGTAGCGAAAGTACTTAAATATTAATTTGTTTAATATTTGAAATCAGCAGCGAGATCTTTGTTGGTTTTTTACATATTTTCTTCACTATATATTGTATAAAAACATATATTGTAGTAAAAAATCCGGTAAAACTTCTCAGCTATCTAAATGGCTTCTAAGGAGATAATTCCTGCAAAGAAATTTGCTTGCAGCATTTTTTTAGTATTATATTATTTAGGAAACTTCTCGTATTTTGTAATGAAACTTTTCCTTAATGTTCGTTTTGTTAAAGACACTTTTGAAAAAGTTTTCGTGTTCTGCAAAAAAACTTCTTGTTAAAGGATCCTTTTATTAAGGATGTTTTTATTAAAGACATTTTTAAAGTGTTTTGTAATAAAAATTTTTATTAAAGGGAATCCTTCGATATATTTTTTAAATTAAATTTTCTGTACAATTGAGTTTATTTACTTTATTAGCTTCTAATATTAATACCAATCAAAAAATACAAACAGTTGTTTTTTTATGTTTATTAGCTGTCCATATGTCAACATTTCATAGGAGCTACCCCGTCATCAGTAAACTTGGAAACCTTTGAAAGATATTTTCAATTATTTAACTATTTATTCTAATGTTCTAAATATAATGTTTTAAATAAGTTATTGAAAATTTAAATAAATAATAATATTATTTTATGTATTTTCTAAAAGATGTTTTTATTGGAATGTTTTCAAAATGATGATTTTTTACGACGTCAATTATGGAAGACTAATAATTCTTTAAGAGTATCTAACAATATAAGTAAACTACACTTATTACTTAAGTAAATACAACAGTATTTTCCGTTCTATTAGAACATTGGAGTCTGTTATTTGCTAAAGTTTTGGGCCTAAAACAGAAAATACTGCTTTTTGGTGCGTTATACGTCAATTCCATCAAGGTAAACGCAATCATTCCAGCGCCGCTCTAACATTTCAATACCACTTTTGTAGAACGATTTATCTTTTCCCTCAAAATAGGCCTCAGTTTCAGCAATAAACTCTTCATTCGTAAGAAATTTCTTACCGGCGATCTGTTTTTACAGGTCTACTAACAGCCAGTGGTCGCTGGGAGTCAAATCTGGAGAATACGGTGGATGTGAAGCAGTTCGAAGTTCAATTCAAGTTGTTTTGTTATTGTTTTAATTGACTTGTGACACGGTGCATTGTCTTGATGAAACAAAATTTTTTTCTTTCCCATATGCGGTCGTTTCTTTTAGTTTAATTTAAATTTTTGTGATAACGTTATTAATCATTATACACAAATCATAACTTTTACCAAATGTATGGTTATATGGTATTATTTGGTTGTTGGCTGTACTAGGTTTTGTAAATACATTTCGTAGTGAAACCATATTACAACCATAAAACTCAACGATAGTATTTTGCCCTAATACTATTTTCATATCAACCATATTTTTTTTCTACGTGTGCTGAACTAAGATTTCAACATTTTACGCTTTAGTTTGTTGCAAGCTTTGCTATATCAGATACAAGATTACCTGCTTTCAGATGCTTCGTAAAAGTCTTTTAGTTACTCTAGCGCAGAGATTGGAATGGACTTAGTCCTTGATCTAATTAATTATTGCATCCCGAAACCTTTCCTCTCAAGGAGCTTCAGCTACCAAATGGAGGAATTTCCCCTAGAATTTGGCTACTTTTATGTTTACACGCATGGGGCCAGAAGGCGAGAAAGGGTTGGGGGTGGCGTTTGCATAGCAGAATTTAGCACTAGAATAGCCTTCAGACTATCAAATGGATGTAGTGTTCTTCAAGCTGAAATATCGGCTATTAACAAAGCGACCAGATGGCTGACGCTTCACTAGATATTCGGCAGGGATATCATAATAGTAACGGACAGCAAGGCCGCCATCAACAACCTAGTTGGAATATACACTAATTCCAGTCTAGTCCAGGAACGCTGGACATTTTTAAATAAGATGGCGGGACATTCTAACCTAACCCTAAAATGCGTAAATGGACAACATCGCTGATGACTTAGCCAAAAAAGGGACAGCCCTAGAGTATAGGGATGTATATCCCTTTTGCGGACACCGCTTATCAGCGTGCTGGAAAAGCATAAAACTCCACATGCTGGAACGCGAATGAGAAAAGTGGCACACAGAGCCCACATGCCTTATATCAAAGAACCTGTGGCCGCACATTAACTCTAAAAGAACGTGGGAGCTATTAAAACTGCCTAGATCTTACCTAAGAGTGACTGTAGCAGTCATCACTAGACATTGTCCGTTTGAGAACTATGCCAGGAGACTAGGCCTACCCCATAACAACTTCTGTAGAAGCTGCCAAGACGAGCAGGAGAAGCAGATATGTTTTTCTTCATCTCCTCGGCACATGCCCGGCATTGGAACATCATCGTCTAAGGTATTTGGGCGAGTGGAGCTTCAATAGCCTTTCATGTCTGGCCTCGGTCAACCCGACCGCGCTAGCATCTTTCATAAGAAGCAGCGGATGGCTAGTACAGCAGCATGTAGCGCTACACTAAGAGATTCTCGCCTTTCCTTCCTTCCGCACGTCCATCTCCTCCACTCACACTATACTCCCCATAATGTCTATACTTCTCTTCACTATCCCACTTCTCAGGCAATCACAAAGGGAACGCCTCAGGGGCTGAAAAACCTAGGCTATTTCGGGGGATCCAGTGGCCTGCCTACCTAACCTAACTTACCCTAGCAGTTAATTTTAGGATGTTTGTAACTCAATGATTTATGTATTCAAAGCAGAAAATTATTTTCAGGAAAGTAATTTTTCGAAAAGGCTTTCTTTTTCGAAAGAAAAGTTTTTTTTTGAGAGATTTGTTTAAACTTCTTTTTCAAAAAGGTGCTTTGCTTAATGTGGGCTCTCGAAGGTATTTTTACTAGCAAGTTCTTTTCTTTAGCGTATTTTTGCTTTCCAATATTGTCTCTAAAAACTACGTTTTCTCAAAAAGTAAGTTTTTAAATCTTAACATTGATGCAAGCGCTTTTTATAGTAAAAAGTGATAATTTAAATTGTCAACTTATTTCAATAAATTTAATCTCAGTTAACATCAGCCGTTGCGGATGGAAATGTTGATGCCGTAAACCACAATCAGTTGTTATTTGATTAAAATGTGTGAATGAGGTGAATATGTGTGTGTGTGTGTGTTTGTGTGTGTGTGTGTGTGGTATTTTTTTAAGTACTTAAGGGTGCATGCGTTAGATATTGTGGTTTATGAATCCTTTTAATAAAAATTATATGATTTAATTGTGCATACCACAACACTGGATAGAAGTTAAAAACTATTGAATACAATTTAAAATTTTTGGTAACTATTAGTTGCAAATTACATTCATGTTTTGATTAGTACATGTCTACGTATATGCAAATGCAAAAAAATAAAAATAATGATATTAATATGTTGAAAGTTAAAATAGCAATCTGGAGCAAATAAATGTCGATTTACACGTTTTGGCTTAAATTCAATTTTAATTTCTCACGATTTCTCATCAACTGTTTTATGCACTTTGTAAATTGTTTTAATACTTATGGTTGGTTATTTGGGAAAATGTTGTCTTTTGTTTTAAACAAAGTTTCTCTTTTTGATTTTTGAATGTGTTTTTACTTTGGCGCCCAAATAACAAAATAAATGTTAAGTTCAAAAATTATTTTGCAACAAATTTTGTTTGGCACAGAAATTACACAAATAAGCGGAAAAAAGAAATAAAATGTCCCCTTAAGAAAAGAAATTTAAACGAAAATAAGAGAATAATTTGATTACGTTTAAGTTTTTTTTTCTATCTATTCCTGTCTTTCCCCAACTGCTTGCAATTTAAAGTTTCCGGGTAAAAGCCTAAAAGTCATACGTACGACTCTGAATGACTGAATGAAAGAAATTATATTTTAAGGTTTGTGCAACGAACTTAGCAAAACTGAAAACTTTTACTCGCACACTGGCACACAAAAGAGTGCACACGAAACGACACACTATAAATGCAGCATTTCTTTTCATGCAACATATACAACACCAGGGTGTGAGGCCATGCAGCGTAATCGATATTAAATCTCTGTTTTTGGAGAAAGTTCACTGTTAGAATCTTTGAAGGGGACTTATTGCACAGTAGCACATTTTTTAACTTCATAATCTTGAACCAATTGAGACTCCCAAAATAAACCGCAGCTGAGTTTTCAATTATTAGCTAAGTTTTTTTTTTAAATTAATTTTTGTAGCTTTTAACTGAGAGTTGGATTTCAGTACAATTTTCAAAAAACATGTACTGAATCTTAACTTTATACCTTGTGAACTATTCGAAATATTGCTTTTCTCTGTTCAGCGAATCTTTAGCTGTTAATTAGATTTAAAATTCTTGAGCAATTTGGTTTTAGAAAAGATCATCCAACATCAAGCATCAAGTTAAGAGAATTGTAAACTTTATCTCAAATAACAAAAATAATTGAAAGAGTACTGGAATAGTCCTGTTAGACATAGAAAAAGCCTTTGACTCTATATGGCACAATGGATTAATTTTTAAGCTCCATAATTTCGGTTATTTTTTTTTTTTTTAACTTGGACCAGTACTCAGGGGATGACCCCTACATATGCAGTGCATTGTACCAGAACTAGGAAAATAGGTTGTGCGGAGGGGGAAAGAGGGAGTAGTGTTTGTGAACATTTGACTTGAAACTTCCAACATTATAACAGACAGGAAACACGTTTGCAGGCAACATATTCTACAGGCGAAGTGTACGGCTGAAAAACGAATTCTCTCTGTAATGCGTAGTACGATTCCCTGGGCAATCTACCGCAAATGGATGAGCTCTTGACGAAGCACGTGTGCTTCGTAAAAATGTGCGAGTTCCGGGAACAAGATCCCTAATCTCGTCAGAGCAAAATCCATTGTAGTAACAATAGAACAGAGTAACCTTGAAGCTGTGCACCGTTTGCGCGAAGCAATTCTTCAGAAATACACAGAGCTGTGGAAAAAACAATCTTGGATTTTTCTATGTGCCGAAACGTACAATGAAAAAGCAAAAAACTAATTTTACTACTGAATTTAGAAACAGGTACCTTATGTATTATTCTGAACAGTTACACATATTCGATTGTTCGTGGACACCAGACGTAGTATGCAAACGTTGTTTTTGTTACATATTCAACTGGATAAAAAGAAAACCACACCCACTGTCTTATGGAACACCAGTAATATGAACGCACCCAAAGGGACACTATGAAAAAACATGCTACGGATGTATAAATTTCAAAAGTGAAATCACTCGAAAAAATAAGTCAACTGTAGTGTACGAGGGCGGATTGATATTGAAGCTACCTAAGTAGGACAAACACATTTTTTTCAAAAACCATTTATATCTCAACATAGTCTCTTTTTATCGCAATACACTTAGTAAGACGATATTCCAACTTTTTTATATCTTATTAATGATACGAGTTTGGAAACTCTTCAATATATGCTTTAGTTTCGGCCAATGGTATTTCATTTGTTTGAAAGCTATAAAGAAAAGTAGAAACGAGGGCAAAAGAAAAAACTTTGTTTTTTATATTTTGAAAGTTATTTTTAGTTTCAGGTTTTTAAAAAGTGATTTCTTTTGGTAAGTAGGTACCATTTTTAAAAAAGAATTTTTTTAAAAACAACTTCAAAAGGTACTTTTTCTAAAAGGTACTTTTTTTCAATAGGTACTTTTTCAATAGTTACCTTTTATAAAAGGTAATTTCATAAAAGTTTCATTTTTTAAAATATATTTTTGAAGGTACTTTCTCAAAAAGTACTTTTTTAAAATATATTTTTTAAAAGGTACTTTTTAAAAAGTATTTTTTTCAAAAGCCTTTAGTTTAAAAAGCACTTTTTCAAAATTAACTTTTTTTTGAAGTGAATTTTTTCACAAGTATTTTTTCTAAAACCTGCTTATTACGAAAGGTATTTTTTCGGTCATACGGTAGAATCTTCTTGTTGGAATAATCTTTAAAACTTACTCTCTTATCTGTTAAGGGATGTTTTGTATAAAATTGTTAAAATATTTTTAAAATCTTACTAATTTAGCTATTAAGGGTTTTTTTGCGCAAAACATACTCGTACTTATGTAACCTGTTTTAAGACTGCTGTATAGAATATTTAAAAAAATATTTATTTAAAAATAATATATTTGATATTTAAACCGGACCTATAATGCAAATATGCATTGCAATTTTTTAAGCGCTATTCAGTTCCTTTACAGCATGCCGTGATTATTTGCCCATTGTGCAGCTGGTGCAGTAGAACTAACATCATTATCAAAAAAGCAGCAGCTTCATTATTATGATCATTTCTACTTAACATATTTAAAATTCATTCAATGTACGATATGTATGAAAACGTGCCACAGGGACTGTGTCAAATAAACGAACTATTGGTGCAAGTTGGAAAAAAAAATCTTTTCTTCCGACCCTTATAACGACACACAATAACACATCTTGAGTCTTAACCAACAGCTTCTCAATTGCTTTGCCAATTGCTGCTTCCAACAACATGAAAATTGCACTTAAAATAGGAAATCATAGAGAAATTGTACAAAAAAAGAAATATTAAAGAACAAGAAAAAATTAGTAATTTTTCTTTTTATACCAATAATAAAACACACTGCACCATTTGTATGAAAATTGCTGTTATGCAGGAAAATGTGTTGAAGCCGGTAACATGTTTAAAGGCTTTGAAATACTCATAAGTATTGGGTATTATTATTTGTTAAATATAGAAAGCCAGAAATTTAGGCAAACAGACGGTTAAACATGTGATAGTCAGGCCTTTTAGCCCAACGAACCGACCAACCATCCACTGAAGCAACCAACCATGTGGTTATTTGTTGCCTGCATGCATTTTGTAGTTTTTCCTTAACTAAAACTATGAGAGCACAACGATCGATTGGTTCAGAATAATAAAAACAAAAACTAAACACTTTACAAATATAAAAAAAAATCATTTTTTTATTTTTGTTTAATTTCTCTATTTGTTTTTTGAATTTGTTTTCTCTGGCAATCTTGTTGGATGTTAACAAAATGGGGAAAACACAAACGTGTTTTGAAATATGGGTCAGTCATTAGATTTTACTAAAAGTGCTTTTGAGTTAAAATTTAAGTTACGTATTGATAAAATATTATAGTTTTTTATTTATTTATGTATTTTTCGATGTATACATATAAATCTACGAAAGTGTGTTTTAGTTCAAATGATTTAGTAATTATTTTTAGTGTTTTGTTTTTTGTTGTTTCTTCACACTTCATTATTAGTATTACAGTACATTTACACCAAAGCGAAATCCAGCGAAAACTTCTATTGCAAAGTAATGTGTTAAAATATTAATAAACATACTATTCACTACTTCTACTTCATTATTTTAACATGACGATGTCATTGGAGGCAAGTACTTACCATTCTCGCTTACGAGTAACTATTTCAAAGTGTCATTACAAAAGAGTCATTAAAAAATCTAATCTAAGTCTTTGACTTACGAGTTGGTGTCTATAGAAACTATCAAAATATTGATATACTAGATTTGTCACTTTATAAACACTTTAAAACTTCTTCACCTTATCCGCTTTTATTATTTATTACTGAAACTCGTTTCTTCAATTTTTATTGCATACGAGTATATTGTACATTTGCCAAGAACAACTACTTACATACGAACATGTAAAACAGATATTAACTTATTACTTACTTAACTTATTATAAGTAATGCACGCGGTAAATACTATAATAATGAAAATTATGTTCTTAGGTAAGTGCAACACATTACCAAGTTTTCTTGTACATATTACCAAGTTTTCTAGTACTTACGGGATTTTGAATCAAATCTGGTTGATTTTGATAAGATTTCTCATATAAAATACAATCTATTTTGCGACTAGATTTTGACAAAATAGATTAGATTTTAGTTACAACTACGATTTTGTTCTCGATAGTACATAAAAATACTTAGTTGCAATAAAAAAATATACTTTTAAAAAGCGAATTCATTGAGTTATAGTTTTTGCCTAAATTTTATGAAAATGAAGTGTTGCAAGACGCCAAAAACCCAAGTGCATACGTATAAGATTTTTTTGAAGATTTTAATTCTGCTTTAGTGTAAATGCGTTGTAGGAGAGTGATAATCATAAAAAGTAAGAATTATACAATATGCAAAAACACGTATAGAAGATAGAAGCATAGATGCCAGATAAATTTGGTTTAAAGTCATCAAATTCCGGGGAAAAAATCATCAATATAGTTATCGCAAATCGGCCAAAAAATCGTCAGCAAGTAAAATTGATCGTTTTTAAATAAAGAGCTAATTTATACGATGATACTCCCAGTGTAAATTTATTTACACTCAGAGCGTAACTATGGATTTCTCTTTGGGCATCACTAATCTAAAGCCATGTCTTTTTTGTTTTATAATACTCTTTTAAAATTCAAAAAACAAGCTTTTTATTTATCACCTTCTCCACCAACCAACGGTTGTTCATTTGTTCGTAAGGTGTAAAGAAAAGTGGAGAGGTGAGAAATAAAAAGCTTGTTTTTTGTATTTTGATAGGTATGTTTAAAGCAGTTTTCTTTTTAATTCTCAATAATCTATTTAGATTATTGTGATATAAGGTTGAGTGTTTGGCAATATCTATTAAAAATTTCCAAGTCAACTGATGATTATGAAACTTATGAAATGTCGACATACAGACAGCTAGGAAATAAAAAATAACTTGTATTTATAATTTTTTCTGTATAATTTTGTTTTTTATTTTTCAGATCATAAAATATATGAAATAGATACTTTTTTCACACAAAATGTGGATTATAATGTCATCTAAATAACCCCATCTTCTTAGTGGTAGGCTCATTTTAGAGAAATTTTTATACCATTTTTTTAAATAAAATGTAGTGGAATGGTGTGCATAGTACAAGAAACTAATCGCGAAAATGTCCGTCGACCCGTGTGCTTAGATACGACACTATTATAGAAGAAAGTTTGTGAACATGATGAAAATTTGCATCACTCTTACTCCCTCTTTATCGCCCTGTATGATGGAGGATTAGTTTTAATCTGCAAACTGAGTATAGCATAACGTAGACGAAAAATCAAGGTTATAATGAGGACAGATATCTGGTTACTTACATTACAGGTATATGTTGCAACATAACAGCACCTTGGGGGGTTGTTAGCCCTCGAAAACCGGCATTGTACCAAGGTTATCAAGGAAACTAATTTCCCTTTTGGCGACCAAAGCCACCACAGCTAACCCTAATGCTACATGTGGCTGAGCCGATTTTTGAAAAGTCATAACTAGAATTTGCCGTGGAGTGAAAAACTATTAAGAGACAGAAATGTAGCCCTTACAGAGCCAAAAACGAAATACTAAAAGGGCGGTACTTTTAGACATGTCAAAAAATTGAAAAACTAATTTTCGAATTGTTTTTACATTATCTTTAATCCTAGGGGATGACGGACACAAATTTTTTTTTGTATAGAAGCCGCACCACTCCTAGGCGCTATAGAGTTCCTTTACCTCCTGATATCCGGGGGTAGCGAGACACTCAATCTTGGAGCCTTTCTGGGCACCATTGCACAACGCGCACTTTAGTCCGGAATCCGCTTACAACAATATCATATAAATGGAATGGTTGGAGTCCCGATCAAGAGCTGTGAGAACCAAGCACAATGTTAACTTTTAGTAAGTGTACAGGACATCTGCTCAAGTGAGATTACCTGTCAAATACCAAGGCTGACATGGCTCAGGTAGGTAACTGTGAAAATGATTTACATCAGTACCTGCCTTGACGGCCTAACCTGATGGTGGACCAATTCCACGAAGTGAATTTTTCACGATTCACCACCGCCCCGTGTGGCTTGCTAGGCTCACACAGGTAGCAATTCTTGTCATATGATTGTGGTCATATGAACAACTTCTTGTTGAGGAGTTCGGGCTTTCTAATCCCTCATGTATGCAATTTCCCAGCAATCAATGGAGGACAAGGCTTAATGAGTTGGTAGGCCGAAGCCCATTAAGAGCATCAGCCTTTAAACCAACTCACCCGTCAATCATCACCACTGGTTCCTTACAGTACACGTATCTGTTGTATAGGCAACAGATTCTCGGGAGATTGTTAGCCCTCGAAAAAAGCCATCACCAAACAATTATTAAGGATACTAACACTCCCTTCCTGCGTTTTAGGTTTCAACCACAGCCAGAACGTTTCAGCCAAGGTAGGCACCTCAACCATGATCAGCCCGGGTCGAACCGCAAGAAGTACTTCCCGGGGGCCATGCTGATCCCCGTTCTGCCCATTTATACCCTTGGTAAGGGTTTCGGAAGCCAACACAACATAAGTCATGTGGCTTCCTAGACTTTTGTTACCGCACCAAACGAGGGACCCCTTCCCCTCTTTTCCCCGAAAAACAGAGCGCCTAAGTTAGGAATACGCCAAGGCAAAACCTGTTCCCCGGGGGGGCCCAGGAAGGTAAATAGGAACACTATCATCCTTAGTGGTCTATCGCGATAAAGGTTGCGTTCTACTGTGGCTGTTTTAATGGGACAGTGTCACACAGGGCCGCTTGTTTGGAGGTTAAATTTTCCATTTATTAACTTCCGTAGAGGTTGTGGGATAAGGAAGAGGTAGAGAGTGTTGAACACTTTTTTTTGTCGGTGTCTAGCATTTTATTATATAAGAGCTTTGTATGTAAGTAGACTGATGCTGTCAGATTTAGCAATAATATCGGCATGTGATGTAGCCGAATTGGGCTCCTTCATCCGATGCTAGGGTTGGTTCTGAGCTGGAGTCGAGATACGTAGATTTGTTGAGATAAATCTAACACGCAGACAACGCAACGAGACCAAATTAAACACAAGTGTGTTGGCTTTACAATGTTTGACAGCCTCCTAAACCCAAGCCGCTCTTCCTTGCTCTCTTCTGTAAGTAATATATGGAATATTAAAGATTTTCGCATGTATCCCTGACAATATTCGATTAGACAGACCTGCAAGCACATATTTCTCCTAGCACCATACCCCAGCCATATCAACTTGTGAAGTTCCTAAATTATGACTCTCTACGTTTTATTCATAGCTTTCAAGCTGAACATATGCTATACAGTCTACGATCTCTATGCACGGCAGTTTGCACACTACAATCTTTAAGGACATTGCCCACTGCCCCATAACTGGAAAAACTCCAGATTCAGATGTCGTTATCTTGTTAATTTATAAACTAACTTGGACATTGCATAGACACTCCTTGATGTATTTAATATCAATACTGATAAGCACTCGATTTATAATCTAGTGGAGTTGCACTACTCTCTAATTTAAAATTTCCATATAAATACATTCGAGTATATATATGAGCCAATTTCTTATAAAAATTAATGCCTACAAGTATGCAATGTAAAGAACGTTCTTCGGAAAGAAAGAGTGTAGAACAGAAAGCTTGATTTACAACTACAGAAATTTCGTGTTACATTAGCACTTACTTACTTATTTCACTTCGTCCACGATTAAGTTATATGTACATGCATATAAATATAAGAACTTGTACGTATAATTTAGTTAAATATATATGTATGAGCTTGGACTTGAGTCCTGTATTTTCAGCTCCTTAGTTGAAGGTTTATAAGCTGGACGCTAAACCAAGGCAACTGAATTGAACAAATTGATTTTCATTGCACACACACACAATTAACTATAAAATGCAATTTTTGCCAGTAACATAAGAAAGAATAGTATTATATTTTTTTACCCGTTTTCTATGCTATGTCTATGACCTTGCTAGATAAGATTTTTTTTTTTAATATTCTTTTGTTTGTTTCCATACTTAAAGTAGTTATTTACAGGCAAAGAAATAAAAAGCAGACAATAAAACATTATTATCAGCGATAAGCTGCTAAGTTTTCTGGCTATTGATGTTGACTGGTGGCATGGCTGAGATTTTTCACGAAGACAATGGTGGTATTTAGTTGTGCTCGTATCACTGGCAATAAGAAAAACAAGTTATCGCTTCTTCTTCTTAAAGAAAATATACGTTAAGAAAGAAAAATAAAAATCCTTGGCAATAAATATTTATTGTAAAACAGAAAATCAAAAGGAATGATAAAGAAGGAATTAAATTGAGAAGAGTTTGCATAAAGTTTCTTGCATGTTCAAGTTATTACAAACATTTTTTAAAGAGTATATTTGATTTAACAAAATTAAATTTAAACAGTTACTTTCTATATTAAAAAAATAGTTTTAATTAATTAACGATTAAGAAATAAAAAATTTGATAAAAACATATACAAATTCTTTCTTAAAGAAGTGGTCATATCATATAAATATGTTTTTGTTTCTTATATGTTTATTTAACATATTTCCAAGCAGAGTTTGTTAAATAAACCCTTAATAAACTTAACATGTGTTTTATTAATACGGGCAGTTATATTTTACTGTTATTTACATTATTAGATTCTAGTACTTTATACCAAACAAAAGATGTACACAGCTGTTTTTTATTTTGGTTTACGTTTTATAGCTATTTATTTGTCGAAATTTCATAGGTGCTAAACCAATCATCAGCAGACTTGGAAAACTTTGAAAAATATTTTCAAATTTTTAACTTTATATTCTACTAGTTTAAAGAAAAGAAAGAAAATTTAAAGAAAAAAATTTTTGATAATATTTTTCAGATACAGTATTTATTTTCTTCAAGTTAAATTACTTTGCGCTTTACAACTTTACTTACAAGTTGTAATTTATATGTATTTATTTTTTCTGAATGTATAGGTTCTTTTATAAGAAGTATTGAAAAGTATGAAGTATGAAATTATTATATCACGAAATTCTGTGTTCAAATGTTTTCTTTGTTTTATTTTATTTTAAAGTACTTTTTAACAAAAAATATTACCGGTATTTCTTATGTTTCCTAGGTGTCTATATGTCATATTTCATAGGGGCTAAGCTAATTATCAGCAATTAAACATTTGAAGATATTTTCTAAAGGGTTTTAAGTTTGATAATTACTTTAGCACCTATGAAATGCCAACATATAGACAGTTAGGCAACGAAGAAACAGCGGTATATATTTGTTTTAAAAAAGTACTTAAGAATGGAATAGAAAAAAGAAAACATTTGAACAGAGAATTTCGTAATATGATAATCTCACATAATACTTCTAAAAGAAACAGTAAATTTAGAAAAAAAAAACAATAAATAAACACATTTATATAACAACCAATTTCAGAATCAATAGGAATACTGCCTTCAATAGGAATACTTCGTTTTAACATGAATACTAATGGGTGAAAAATTTGCTTGATCTCGAAATTAATACTGAGCCGCCATTGTATTAGACAGAATTTTTCTTCATTTAAAAAAAAAATCATAAAATAGAAATATCAGTTATATGTTTTATTTAAATATAAATAAAAACTGTTTTACTAAACATAGCAAATTTTGCGGGATATTTAATCTGCTTACATCTTTTTGTAACTTAAAAAATAAAAGGTTGTAGACATCCCTTAGGTAAATGAATCCCGACATCTATGTTTAGAAACAATATCTCGCAAATTTGCTGCTTTAAATGAAACGTAAAATTTTTGTTTATTATCTGCAATATTTTTTCGAGCAATTTCAACTCGAAATTGTTGAATTGTAGCATATAAGTCGCCTTAAATCTTTAGAGTCAGTACAATGCAATATTCATTGAACTATATCGAAGAATAGTCTATTATTCTGAATTCCAGATCGCGGATCACGCCATAGATATTGAATGTGTAGCATAATACGTTGTTAAGAAATTTAAAAATAAACAAATAAAATACGCATTACAAAAAAATTGGCATGTTAAATAATAAAGTTTAATGGCCAATAGATTCGGAGTTAACGACCGAAAAACCGATTTTGAAAGATTTTATTTTTAATTTGGAGGCATTGCGAGAGCTGTGGGACTCGCTGTTTAAAGCTTATTGCGAAGAAGTAAAACATTCGCACAGCACAAATATATAATAAATACTAACACGATATACATTGAACATGTAGAGGGCACGTGTCAATGATCAATCCATTCAAAAATATCGTGATCCAAATAACACAATATATATTTACGAATTTTTATCACATCAAACCCAATGTGCAAACCGTTGATCTGCTTGTAATAAATTTACACGCACCTCAGAGCAAACAACATAATAAGCCACCACATGATTTAATGAACGCAAAATTCCAAGCAAATCAAACATTAATGATTTTATTGTTGTTGATGCGTTCTTGTTATTGCGTGCTTATTATTTGTTGTTGTTCCGTTCTTATTGTTTCTCAAGTATGTGTGTGAGTGTGTATCCCCGTAGCAATTATATTTAGACATTTGATTCTAGAATTATTGTGAAAAATGCAGAATGAGCTAAGAAGTATAAATAGCAGGCAGATTTCGGCATAAAGACAGTTTCATTTTAAACGTTGTACAAAACAGTCATAAGTCAAAAAAGGAAGAAAAAAGTAAGTCTAGCCTTGTAATACACAGTTAGGTGTAAATAAAGTTATGAATTATTTAAGTACTGTGTAACAAACAAGTGTTAGTTTCAGTGTTTTATGTGCAATTGAAAAATCCACAAAATCCTTTTTAAGAGCAAAAACGTAACAATATATTAAACGTGTAGCAGTGCGCTTAGAATACACGTTCTTTAGAAACATGGAGTCTGCTACTCACTAAGAAATAACGAATCTACTACTCGCACGTTAATATTACTACCTTCAATTTCACTTAGCAGTATGTGATTCAATATGAGATGAATATAGATAGAAAATAATTAAATGCTCGGTGGCTGAGTGGTTAAAGCAGCAGATCATGATACGTCATGACCCCAGTTCATATCCCAGTGGGTGCTGATGAGTAATGTAGCGACTATGAGACAGCTAGTTGTCCCCAAACCAAAGATTTGATTAGTTTTTTTCTTGTCTTCTTCAATCAAAAATTATTGATCACGGCAAACTTGTATTGTAAAAAATCCTTCTTAAGAAAAAACTTAAGAAAGGAAAAAACTTGAACTATAACCCGTTGTACAAATGTATAAACCGAAAATTTAATTTTAAAATTTTAAAAGATTTTCACATTTACCAATTTTCTCCTTTTAGATTTTATTAACAATATTAATTCAATGTCTTCTCACGAGAAAATAGTTTCTTTTGAACTTTTATTTTTCTGACGCTGCTGCGTATGTCTTAAAATGTTTTTCAGTCTTTTTTCTTTATGACGTATATAAATACATACTTATATAATTCATGCATAAAAAGAAGCAACATATAGGAGTACGCTTATGAATAGAGTTTCATTTTTTCGTTTATAAAACACGTGATTTAGATATTATCACGTTTCCCTAACAATGTTTTTCATTCTTTTTAATGCAACATCAAATTTTTCATACTTTTCTAAAATGTTTTTTATATTTGTGCATAAATATTTTTCTTTCAAGCAGATTGTTTCCTTTTATGTTTGCCAAGATTTCTATCTATATATAATTTTTATAAGCAATTTTATACTTTTTTGTTTTGTAAACTTTTGATGTATAAACATGTTGGCGGCTACAGTGGTTATATGAAGCATGAAAATGTTTTGATTACTATGAAAAAGGAAAAGAACTTAGAAGAACATAAACATTTTCAATTGAAGTTTCTACGTTTGATATTTCAGAAAGTAGCTGTTTTAAAGTTATTTCATTATCTGGTATTCTCTAGTAATTAATTAACATCAATTCGGTCATATCCAGTCACAAACCGCTCTCTTGTGCAACGTTATCATAACTCAAGAATAATTACCTTTGTAAAAGAAAATATTCTGTTTTCAATTTTCTAATATTTCTAATGACAATTTACTCGTATATGATATTCATATTTTGAGGAAAAATTGAAGATGATTCCAGCCTAGCCAGCCCATTGTTTGAGGTATGACAACTTATTGTTAAAAGTGCGAAGCATAAATTTTTTGTGTTTAATTTTTACATACCACTGGTTTTTAATAAATAATGTTTTTCATGTTTTACGATTTTTGGTGAGATGTAAAACATCTGCAAGATTTGCTTAACATTTAACAACAGACAGAAAAAACTTCTTTATCTTTTGAAAATATTAGCTATAATATTGAAAATGCTTCAACTGAAGAGCATTTGTAGCATAACAACATTTGAATAAATGTTTGTAAAAGGCAGCAGACGGTTTGATGAACAATAAGTACTTTGTAAGAGAAGGCCTGAAAGTTTATAACTAAGTTGGAACTTCAAAGAAGAATTATAAAAGCATACCAGCTCAAAGTTTTAACGCTAATGCAATTAAAGTCGTGAATAAAGAGAAAATCCTAGTAAAAATTCCACCATCATAAATAAAAATAACTAATTGAAGTGATTTAAAATGTGGTACATATATTGTTTCAAAGGACTTAACTGCTTAAAAGCTATAAAAGCAAAAGAAAGCATGCTTGTAACATTTCTCGAAAGCTTTTAAAGTTGTTAATAGACTAATAGTGCATTTAAATTCTCTCGAAATCTAGCACTTACGAGATTTTGAGTTAAATCTAGTTGTTTTTTTTTTACCAGGTTCCCCATTACAAAATGAAATCTACTTTGTCACTAAATTTGGACGAAATCTTTATAAATCTAGCAGTGCTTAGTGATTGCAGTACTTAGTATAGAGTTTTTCCACCTTGTACTATAAATTAAATAAATCTGGTTGAAAAAGCTAAAAAAGACTTTTCGATATCAAATTTCAAATCTTTCATTCACTCTTGTTTAAGCTTCTTCCTAAATCCATATAACCGGATAGTTATCCGTGTAACATGTTTCGAGTTTTTTGTTTTGCAATTCGCAAAATCGGCTTCAGGAATTGCCAAAATTCCCCATGTTCCTGGAAACAATATGGCAACTTCAATTAAATTGAATTACCGCTAATAGTTCAGATACCCGTTTCACAGCAAAAACGTACACCGTATATGAAAAACAGGTCCCGATTCGGTTACCGAAGCGGTTTCGGGTTTTTTTTCCCAATGTCGCCTTCAGGAAACGGCAACATCGCCCCACTTCCTCCGAAGCAATACGGCAGCTCCAATTTTTGCGCCAAAGCGAATGACCTTTTATAGTTAAGATGCAAGTTTCACGGCAAAAGCGCGCACCGAATATGAAAACCCGGTTTCAGACCGGTTAGTTAAGTGGTTCCGAATTTTTTTTTTGAATTCCCAAAAATCCCGCTATTTTCCGAAGCAATACAGCAACTCCAAGCTTTGTACTAAAGCGGCAACACTGTATACAGTTTTATATATGTATATTTAATAAAATTTTTATGGCATGGGTTTCGAGTGTTTCAAACATACAAACTTACAAACAAATATGTAAGTGAAACTAATGTAAACGTGTTAAAAGCAAAACGAAGAAAATTTTGTAGACTATTAAAATTATTAAAAAACTGGAAATTTTCAGCTTTAATTTAATCAAATGGAACACAAAATGGAAATAAATGAACTGGAAACGGCATCAAAGACGGCTTCTGGAAACGTCAAAATCGCACCACTTTTTCAGAAGCAATTTTTGCACCAAAGAGAACGACCGTTTATAGTTCAAATACATGTTCCACGGCAAAAGCGCGCACCGAATACGAAAACCCGGTTTCAAACCGGTTAGTAAAGTGGTTCCCATTTTTTTTGGGGGAATTCCAAAATCGGTTTTTGGAATCTCCAAAATCCCCCCGCTTTCCAAAGCAATACGGCAACTCCAAGTTTCGACCTAAAGCGGCAACACTGTATACACAGTTGTATATAAAAGTGTTAAAAGCGAAACGAAGAAAATTTTGCAGACTTTTAAAGTGATTAAAAAATTCGACATTTTCAGCTTTAATTGAATCAAATGGAACACAAAATGGAAACGAATGAAGTGGAGAAGGAGTCTCTTATAATAACAATTTTTCATTATTTTTTTGGGCTTGTGCTGCTATCTAGTGCTAGGTAGCTTCAATATTAATCCGCCCTCGTACTTATATTTTAGCAGCTGCCATTTTAATATAATATATCTCCTGTCTATTGCGGATTTATGGGAAGCTAAGTGGCATATCAGCCTTTAAAGATATTCGGCTGTACCTAAATACCTACATTTGATAAACGTCACTCACTTCTTTATCATGTAAAAAAGTGAGTCTGTTAAAAAGTTTTTCGAAACAAATAGCTTTCAAAAACCTTTTAAGCAAACCTTTGAAGGTTAGTCTTTATAAATTTCTTTAAATATTTAAACCCACAAAACTCCAAAAAAGTAAAATATATCTTTCCGTAATATAAAAATGTTGGAGCTGTTTTTCTTTTTTGCCTTAAAGTTTTCCAGCAGTTTTCTGCTTGTAAAAAATTATTGAGTTTTTCGTTATTTCACACCAAGTGCTAGTAAACGTTGTTAAAATTTTTTTTTGTCTCACATCATGCCATAAAATGTCTAATATGTTTTATGGCAGTATTATGACAAAATCTGTTTAGATAAAACAAATTTTGATGATAAAAAATTGAACACAAAAACATAAGTTAAAGGAAAGTATAAAACGCTTGAAGGGTAGTGAATGTTAAACAAGATTTAAGCTAAAAGAAAATTTATGGTAAAATGGTAGAGTAAAAAAAAGAGAAACAATGCCAAGAAGTGACAAAATGACAAGTAACACATTTTTTATATTTCACGCATATTTTTGTGACATGATGAAAAGAAAACGGAAAAAATTCTTCCTTTGCTTTACTAGCAAAATAGAACTTGATGGCTCAAAGCAAGAATGCTTATTTTTGTCCTTAAACGTTTTAAAGAGGGGGAAAAAGAATGAAAATACACTAAACATATACAGCGTAACATGTTGCAAAATGTTTTTAAATCTTTTCTTTTATTTAGATTTAGAAAAAAAAAAATTGTTTTCTGTTAAACTTGAAATTAAGTGAGAAATGGGAGTGTATGTACCAAAGCTATTTAAAGCAGTAAAAATGTATTTAGTTAAACCATCTGGCTATTATTAACCATTTTTTCAAAGTCACCAATCAGAGATTGTAGTTATTTTGAATATATCCGTGTTCTCTTTAACAGTATACCTTCTTTTTTTCCTGTATCATTTTTTTTTGTCACTAAATTTTGTGTATCAAATAAAAAAAGCAGAAGAAAATCAGAAACGCTGTAGTAAATGTATTGGCACTCGTACTCGTATGAGTACCATTCATCAACCGTGGCCCAGGTGGCAATTTTTATACAAAAAGAAAACGCTTGTAGACACGTACGAATACACATACGAAAAGACTTCCCGCACCCAACAAACACAAAAGCTAACATTTAAAATAAGAAATGTTTTTCCTTTGAATTCATTTCAATTATTTTTCAGACTTTTGATTACATTGAAGACTTACAGCCTGTTCACCGATATCGAATGAAAATGTATCCGAATGGAAAGCTAATCACTCACATTCGAATCAATTTGCATGTACTTATGTATTTTAACTCAATTTTGACACATCGTTCGCATAGAATAAAGTTAGAAAACCCCAAATCAATTTTCTTTCCTCTAGAATGCGAATGAAAATATCTGTCCAAACTTGGTTTGGACTCAAAATTGTTTTGTTAAACAATTAAATTTAAAGTCTTAAATATTGAATAAAAAAGAAAGAGTTTGAATTGCAATTATTTTTATATATTTTTAATTATAAATTGCAATTGTTTGCAACTATTTTCATATCCTTTCGACATCAGCGAATTGGCTGTAAATATTTGGGTTAAAATTTATATTTATTTTTTGAGATAGGACTATGTTGCAATAAAGGAGCGATATGATATGTTCCTACCAGAACTACGAATATAGGTTGTGAAGAGGAGGAAAGAGTAAGTAGTATTTGTGAACATTTGACTTAAACCTTCCAGATAGAAAACACGTCTGCAGGCAATTTATTCCACAGGCGAAGCGTACAACTGAAAAACGAGTTCTCTCTGCAATGCGTTGTACGATTCCCCGGAAAATCAACCACAAATGGATGAGCTCTAGACGATAAACGCATGCTTTGTAAAAATGTGCGAGTTTCAGGAACAATATCCCTAATCTCGTCAGAGCAAAAGCCGTTGTAGTAACGATAGAACTGATTAACGCACCCTACACTAAGTCAATGCTCCAGTGAGTCAATAGAGTTGGATATCCTATTGTCACGGATAAGCTTCTTCGCCCTCTACCCATGAGCAGTAGTAACCCTAAAATAGAATTTGGGGCACCGGCACAAACATGAGAGTTGTATTCCATTTTATTCAAACTTAATTTGCATTTTTTTTTAATCTTTATTAGCATTTAACTTGTGTATAAAGTTCGCTCGCACTTGGTCTGATCTCCCCTAATAGCACTAAAAATATTTCTTGACTATAGCCAGTATTGAACTTGAGCCATACGAATGATACCATCGTATTTAATATTAGAAATATGTAAAAGCTATTATTTTTACCGGTTTTACACTAAATATGTTAGAATAATATATGTGTATATATTTTCTTCAAAACACGACCGCCGCAGCGTGATGTTTTAAAAACCTTCTGGCAACGCCGCGCTTAGTACGTATCCATTTACTGAGTGTGAGTGAGTAAATACATAAAACTGAACACACACACTCTCATGGGTAAGGTAAATGTGTGACTGTAAATTCTTACATACAAATATTATTTTCATTGTTAAAAAGAAAAACAAGTTTGATTGCCGAGTGTGGTAAAACTAATTGAGATACCAAATAAAGCAGCCACTGCATACAAACTTGATTGGATATATTATATAATCTAGTTAGCAGACGCAAGCTCTAACGAGTAGAAAACATACTTGTGCAAACAATATGCGGTAGCCAACCGGAACTTGATTTAAGACGGATGCACTAAAGATCATTAAAAAAAGACGCCTGTGGCAGATCTCTGGAAAAAATGTCTCTAGTAAAAAGTTTGCCCAAGTTGATAAGCAATTATGTTTTCAAACAACCCTTTGTCATTAATAAAAGAGAACAATAACTTATTACAAATTTAAAGCTTCAAATTTTAATATCACATTTAAGTTTCAACCTTAGAGTTTGCTGGGTTGCTCTTATACACACAAATACACACTTGTACACACACATTAATGCCACATAAAACCTAATGACAGTCTAGTTGTTATTTCCGTTACAATTGTTTGCTCTCATATTGACTTTTGTTGTTTTGTAGATGTTTCACGTTTGATTGCTGTTGAGAGGTTTGAGACTTCATGGTGTTAGTGTTTTTGGGAAAAGATTATGTGTGTTTGAGTGCATTTGTTTGTAACGTTTATGTGTTTGAGAAATATTAGACGACACTAAAAGTGTTCTAGTAAAGAGAGAGAAAAAAATGAAAGCTGATATCCAACAAATCTTTAGAGAATTCTGTTCTTCTGTTCTGACTTGTAAAGAAATTAAACAAAATTGCCAATAAGAACGCACAGAAGTGAAAAAAATTCCGTAAAGGCATTTTGGAAAATTATATTTTTATGAGGATTATATCAGATATTAGATTCAAAAGCTATTTTGTTTGAATGTGAAGAGCTAAATATGTGTGTAATTGATTTAATTACACATACATATCATATCAGATAATCTTTACTAATATTATAAATGGGAAAGTGTCTGTTTTCTTTTCACGCACAATCGACTGAACCGAGTTATGTGTTATTTATAATATATCTAGAAAATTTGTATGAAATATACTCAAAATTTCGAGTGTATTTCCTACAAATTTCATAGACGTAACACTTATTTTCGTTCCATAAACACCACATTAAAATGAAACTCGGTATATAAATATTTTGAAGTTCGAAAACAGGATAGTTTTTATTTTGAAACTTACGTGGTGTTTATGTGATAGGAATAAGTGATACGTCTAGAAAATTTTGTGACATAAACTAAATATTTTGAGTATGAATGTAAATGTATTTCATAAAAGTTTTGCAGATATACCACTCACCCCTATCCCATTAACACCACATTACTCTCTATAAAGGGGGCAAAATGTCCGTCCAAAAAACAAATGTTTAAATAACTTTGCCATTTATTAAGCGATTTAAAAAATTCTTTTTCTTCTTAAAGGGTATCGGGTGCATAAAATTTCCGACAGAAAATCATTTTTAAATAATTCCGTCATTTACATAAAAATTTGCTTCAGTGTGATTTCTTTTTTCTAAGATTTGGCCGACAAAAAATCATATAAAGTTTAGTTATCGTTGAAATAAATCCAAACTTTTTCTATCAGGCATGTTCTGAGAAAATTGCTTAAATTTAGCGTTTTCGATTTGAAAACGCCAAATAGGTCTTCTGAGAAACGTATAACGCAAGAAGTGTGGTTTTGCGATTTGAAATCGCCAAGTAGGTGTTCTGGAAAACGCATATCGCTTAAAATTGGCGCCTTTCACTCGCATGTGTATATTGAAGTGAACTGATTGTATTTGCTAAAACTGAACTTCCAAAAGGCAATAAAATTATTCACAATTAAAATTTAATATGTTTTCTTGTTATTTCAACAAAATGTTGAAAGGCTTTTTAACATTTTCAATTAATAATACTAAATTAAAAAATGTTTCTATTTGTTGTCATACATACATATATATGTATGTAAAACACATGTTATATTTTTTGGACAAACTCCGAAACGCCAGTAAAACGCGCGTTCCTTAGAACACCTAAAAATCAATTAAGCGTTTTTCAGAACGCTTTGCGGTTTCAGAACGTGCGTTTCTCGAAACATGGCTGTATGTACTCGTATGCTACCATTTTTCGTTTTAATTCTCAACAATTTATTTAGATTATTGAATGTTTGAGAATATCTTTCAAAAAATTGCAAGGTCTACTGATAATTAGGGTAGCTCCTATAAAATGTCGACATATAGACAACTAGGAAATATAGAAAACAAGCTGTTTATAATTTTTTGATTGTTATAAAAATCTTATATGAGTTTTGGTTTCTTATAGGCCAGAAATCAAACGCCTCAAACTAATAATATATATATACAGAAAAAATTATAGTAAAACTAAAATCAACAAAATTTTTGTCTGAAAAAATAATTTGTATGCATATATGTAAATATCAAAAAAGTAACCTTGAATATCGTATTTTGTTGTTGTTTAACAAAATAGTTGTTTTCGACCAATAATTATTTTTACTAAACTTTTGTTTGAATCCACGAATTCCTTTACAGGTCCGCATTCAAACAATTTATTAATTGATTCAACGAATTTCGTTATTGAATACGAAAAAAAATTTTTCTGTGTATTAAATTTTTTAATTTTTATACTTACATTTATGTATAATTATTAAAACCTTTATTGCAAAACATACCTGCAAAGAAATGGAAACAGAAATTTATTTTAATTTTTGTGTTATTAACTAAAAATTGTAGGCAACGAAATTGTAAAATTACTTGAATATAATATACTCGTATACAAGCCCTTTTAGGCATTAAAGTTAGTTTAGCATTAAGTTTTACTGCTGCAAGAAACTAATGGAAAATTTAACATTTTCTTGGTCGGGGAATACCCTTAAACATAAACAATACGTGCACGAGTATATACACTCATCAAACAGTGATGAAAATTCATTAATTTGTTTGTATGCGTATGATCTTTAATATTAACTTTAACATTTAAAAGCTTTTTATAGTAATAACTGTAAATTTTCCATGCCCATTAGTAAATGTATGTGTGTCTGTTAAAGTCAACATGTTCATTGTTGTGTGAGTAACAAAACAAAGTTTACATTGGTTGTCATGAAATTGTTCTAATGGGAATTAAACGTGGCAATAAATAAATGTTATGCAACAAAAATGTAAATGTTAAAAATAAATACATATTAAAATTCATAAAAATATGTTTAAAAAAACTAAACAAAAACAAAAATAATATGTGACAACGTTATCATGTTTATGAAATACAAACACGAAACAATAACTTTTTTTTAAATTTTTTTTTCTAGCTTTTTGTTGTTTGCTGTAGACAAAGACCAACATTATTGCAACATTTAACTAAACTTGCTAAAGTTTTGTAAAACGTTGTTCTTTTTTAACATAGTGTTGTATTAATAGAACAACTTTATACACAAGCTAATATCTTTTAGTTTGTAGGGAAAAAAATTTGAAATACATCAACAGCTGCTAAAAATTGTTTTTGTTCCTAGTAAAGGGTTCTTATTTTGTGTGAATATTTTAGTATTTCTTAGTTTACACGGTGAAGAGACCATAACACATAACTGCTGAAACGTGATCAGGTATAAGCGCTATTTCGTTGTTAAAAGTAATAAAAGAGAACTGAAATTTTCATAAGAAAATACAGAAGAAATTTTGTATAAGAGGGCAGTTCGGAAACTTCTAAGCCTAGCACAAAAAGCGCGGTATAAATAGAAAAAAGTTAAAAGTTTTGGAAACTTCCAACTCTGCTATGAACACATGTTAAATTTTGTTTCGATCTGGTAACTCCTTTATATAAAAACAGGTGTTTACAAAACACACATCCGCGATTTTTTTACAATGGAAAAATTAGAAATGCGTGGTGTCATTAAATATTTACATAAAAAAGGTTTATCGGGACAAGAAATTCATAATGATATGGTGAATGTGTTAGGTGAAAGTGCTCCTTCATATGCAACAGTAAAAAATTGGGTTGCTGAATTTAAACGTGGTCGTACAAGCACTGAAGTTGAACCACGTAGTGGACATCCAAAAACAGCAACAACAACAGAAATTATAGCCAAAGTGAGTGATATGGTATTAAATGATCGACGAATAAAAGAGCGTGAAATAGCTAATATCATAAGCATCTCAAATGATCGAGTTCATTTAATTTTGCATGAAGAACTACAGATGAGAAAGCTTTCTGCAAGATGGGTGCCGCATTTCGACCAAAAACGCATAAGAATGAACATTTCTCAAGCTTGTTTGGATCGTTTTAAGCGAAATAAAATGGATTTTAAGCGTCGTTTCATAACTGTTGATGAGACATGGATCCACCACTATACTCCAGAGACAAAAGAACAATCCAAACAATGGACTTAAGCTGGAGGAAGTGCCCCAAAGAAGGCAATACCAATTCAATCGGCTGGTAAGGTTATGGCAACGGTTTTTTGGGACTTCAAAGACATTTTATTAATTGACTATCTGCAAAAGGGTAAAACAATAAATTCAGATTACTATTGCATCCTTTTGGATCAATTAAATGTACAAATTCGAGAAAAACATCCTGGCTTACAACACAAAAAAATAATTTTTCATCAAGACCACGCACCAGCCCACTAGAGTGTTTTAACGATGGCTAAATTCAACGAATTAAAGTACGAGTTGCTTAACCACCTACCTTAGTCTCCTGATTTAGCTCCCAGTGACTTTTATCTGTCCCCAAATCTAAAAAATTCCTTGCTGGCAAACGTTTTACCTTGAATGAAGATGCAATTACAGTTGTAAACCACTATTTTGAAGAGCCTGAGAAAAACTATTTTAATCAAGGGATAGCATTGCTAGAAAAGCGTTGGACTAAGTGTATTGAAGTTTCAGGAGATTATATTGAAAAATAAAACTTTGAAATACTACTTATTCCTTTTCATTGATAGGCTTAGACGTTTTCGAACCGCCTATGTAAAATCAAATCAATCGTAAGGCTATATTGCCCTAGGTTCTTCGTTATGCAATATACTTTTCTCTTTCCCATATAAATATCAGAGTTTTTATGCTGTTTTCTTAAAGCAGAATTGTTTTGTGGAAAACGAACTACTTTTTGCGAACTGCTCGAGGTGGTATAGTACTCGTATACAGCAAAAAGCAATGAGCAGCTGTAAAAAAATCATATAACGGTTGCACTATGCTAATGTCTACTCCGCGGGATACATTTACCTGCAACTAAAGCTCACATAAGACCGCGCTTTGAGGTATAGCAGTTAAAAAGATATATAAACATATTGCTCCTTTATGGCAACATAGTCATAACTAAAAAAAGCTTGTTTCGTGAACAACACATTTAAAATTTTTAGTTCCCATACTAGACTCGGAAACTTTTTTTTAGAAAATATTTCCTAAAGGAAACAGTTTAAAGGTAATTTGATTACATTTTTTCACAATATAAAAAGTAGTACTGTTAACATTTCTGCATTGTTTTTTTTGAGATATGACTATGTTGCATTAAAGGAGCGATATGAATTCCTGTAGATGAAATGACTGTGTTGATATAATAGACGTTACTGCTGCTTTTACAACACTAGTTAGTATGTAAGGAGTTATAATTTAAATTTTCTTTGTATTTAATACATAGAAGCCAAACTTAAATTAAGTATGTGTGTGTGCGTGTGTGTGTTTATTAAACAAAATGATTCCACATAAAAAATTTTCACTTGATAATTTAAATTTTCTTTGTATTTAGTACATAAAAGACAACCTTAAATTAAGTGTGTGTGTGTGTGTGTGTGTGTGTAATAAACAAAATTATTACACATAAAAAATGTTCACTTGATTTTTTACCCTTTACTTTAGAAGTTTTTTCGAGCTGTTTTCAATGACAGACACCTAGTCGCCTTTGTTTCCGTTTCCGCAAAGCAAATGTGTTTTCTTGTTTTAACCAGTTTTTTAATTTCCAGGAAAACAAAAGTTATTGCAAGAGTGAACAAGGACATTTTATCTTTTTTTTCTGTTTTTGTTGTTTAAATGACTTTTTGCAAACTCAGCTAAACTTTGTAATTAGACTAATAGGTATGCATAGTGCAGAAATGGGAATATGCATTTTCAAAATTTTTCAAATGAAACAAAAATGTAGTGTCTTTGTTGTTATTTGTACATAAATACTATTTTCCGGTTCAAGTCATTTTTTTTTCTTTTTTAAATTAAAACAGATTTTCATAATAACGTATGAGATCAATAATTTTTCTTAAATATGAATAATTTATAGCCGTCACATTCCCATTTTCAATCATTTATCCTTAAAAAATTTATTTTTGCTTAAGAAGGTCGAATAATAAATCATAATTAATATAGAAAAATAGTTTCTTTAATAAGCAATCGGACAATATTTAAAGGCGCTATGGCCAAACATTGTATCTATGTCTGCTAGTATATGATTTTTCCTTAAGTAACACTTGAAAAATATTCTATGACTTGAATGCTGTACCAAGTTATGACCGTTGCAAACACGAACTTATACTTCCAACTTCCGCCTTTTTTTACATCTATAAAATTTGTACAAATATCTAATTCAGAACCATTTCCACACAGGAAAAATTTCTTTTCGTGTTCAATAACAAAATTCGTTGATCAATTAATAAATTGTTTGAATGTGGACCTGTAAAAGAATTCGTGGATTCAAACAAAAGTTTAGTAAAAATAATTATTAATCAAAAACAACTATTTTTTTAACCAACAACAAAATGCGCTAGCCAAGGTCTTTTTTTTTATATTTATGTATATGCATAGATATTATTTTTTGCAGACAAAAATTTTGTTGATTTTATTTTTAATATAATTTTTTTTTGTGCATCAGTTTGTAATAATAATATTTACGCTCACATGATATGTATTTTTGAACTGGTTAAGTAATTATGATGGATATTAGTATCATTTCTGATAACTTTTCTTAGGTGTGATATGTAAGATATTTAAAAGTGACTGCAGGTTACAGATAATTCATAAATTTTCAGAAGAAATGATAAAACACGAGCATCGCACTATATGAATTGTTACAGATGGGGTCTCACCAAACAAGCTCAAGATTAATCCAGGGGTGCCGCAAAGGTCCGTTCTTTCTCCCACCTCAATGATCTTCCATTTTAAACTTCAAATCTTATCCACTCTTTCGCGGATGACAGCAGCATTTTCCATTCGTATTCTTTTAGTTATAGGCCCAGCCTATCCGAGCTCATTGCCAAGAGTCAAAATATTAATGCCTCACTGAATAGTGATTTTCAATTAATCTCCGAATGTTGTTGTAAAAACGGGTTCGCCTTTAACGCTCGTAAGACCTAATGTTACTTATTAACACACTAACAAACGACCGTAAATGCTGCTTCATCTATACTCATGAATGGTATAAATATTGAGCAATCGGATGCTCTTGACGTTCTTGGAATGAAGAAACAGTGTGATATTTGCTGGACTGAACATATATTTCATGGCTCTAAAGAAGCATTTAAGTGCCTCGGGTTTTTGAAACGGTGTAAGGTGTACTTCAGTCCATCCGACCTCTTTACTATGTATACCACCTATATCCGACCGAAAATGGAGAGCAACTCTCATGTTTGGATCGGTGCCACAAAACTTATTTTGGGGTTACTCTACCGTGTGCAGGCGAAGGAGCTTATCGGCGACAATTCTATTGACTCACTGTACTATCGACGCAGTGTAGGGTGCATTACTCTGTTCTATCGTTACTATAATGGATTTTGTTCTGATGAGATTAGGGATCTTGTTCCCAAGACTCACGCATTTTTACGTTCATCACCCAGAGTTCATCCATTTGTGGTCGATTGTCCCGGGAATCGTATCGTATGCTTCGTCTGTGGAATAAGTTGCCTGCAGACGTGTTGTCTGTCTGTTCTTTCCCTCTCTTCCCAACCTATTTTCCTAGTTTTGGTACTGTGCACTGCAGGGGTCATCCCCTGGTACTGGTCCTAGATAAAAAAAAAACATGCAAACATACGACTATAGCAAAAAGTTTTTAGTCTTTGTAGGCAGAACTTGGCGTCAAATATTATATTACGACTAAAGAATATTTTTGACAATACAGACAGTTAAATAGCAGGCTGAGTTATGGTGGTTATTTGTAACCTGTAAAGTTGTTCAAATATTCTGCGCTAATAGAAAAACTTTATAATGAATTTTTACATCAATGTTACGATTTGTTTATTGCTTTTGGACCAACGTAAAGCTTCATTATAAATATTGTTTCATTAATGAAATAAAATGAAAAAGAAATTTTCATTGCAAATTAATGCCCACAATGCTTTTGTTTTGACAATAACGAATACTTTTGGTTATACAGACAGTCATATAGCTAAGTAATAATGGACATTTGTATTCGTAGTCTCTCGAAAAACTTTCAAGATATTACCAATTTTTCCATTAATTTCATGATTTTGTCATTGTTTTTGGGCCAACGTAAAGCTTTATGCGGCGTATGAATATCTTGAAAAACTTTCGAGATATTACGAATTTTTCCATTAATTTCATGATTTTGTCATTGTTTTTGGGCCAACGTAAAGCTTTATGCGGCGTATGAATATTGTTTCATTAAAGAAATAATAGTCGTATATACAACGAAATTCCTTCGTTTATAAAAAGATGGCTTTCATTGCAAGTACTTGTGTTAAATGCAAGAAATAGTATAAATAATGAAATGCATTTATAATATTTTTTTTAGTAAACACTAAAAATTTCAAGTCCTTTTCGCTTGTCTGCAATTGTACCCAGAGCTTAGAAATCGAACCTTTAGTTAGCACTCTACCAAATCAGCCAGTGAATATATAATGAAAAATTCACATAATTTTAACCACATTGTTTCGCGGCTGTTAGAAAAGCCTTACATTAATACAATGAAATAGTTTTATTATATGATACTACACTGTTTAGAAATTTTGTACATTTTCCTGCAAAAGTTGTTAAAATTAAAATTGGTGCTATGCAACACTTTTATTCCATTAATGAAACTTTCACAACCGAAATGAAACTTTTCATGGTATTAACGAAAAATTGTTGAACGAAAAAGTTTCATTCTGCTAAAGAAGCATTTTTCTTTCAGTATGGAGCATAATTTATACCTTTTGAGAAGAAATAATAAAATAAGAGCATATTTATCTACATGCCTAAATGAAACAGTATCAATAGTAAAAAACATAAAGTCTCTGACAGGAACATGCAAAACTTTTATTCCATTAATGAAACTTTCGTAACCGAAATGAAAATTTTCATGGTATTAACGAAAAATTGTTGAACGAAAAAGTTTCATTCTGCTAAAGAAGCATTTTTCTTTCAGTATGGAGGATAATTTATACCTTTTGAGAAGAAATAATAAAATAAGAGCATATTTATCTACATGCCTAAATGAAACAGTATCAATAGTAAAAAACATAAAGTCTCTGACAGGAACATGCAAAACTTTTATTCCATTAATGAAACTTTCGTAACCGAAATGAAAATTTTCATGGTATTAACGAAAAATTGTTGAACGAAAAAGTTTCATTCCGCTAAAGAAGCATTTTTCTTCCAGCATGGAGGATAATTTATAACTTTTAAGCAGAAATAAAAAAATAAGAGCACATACTCTATTTATATACCTAAATGAAATAGTATCAATAGTAAAAAACATAAAGTCTCTGACAGGAATATGTTTGTCTCACGTCTTTTGGCACTGCCTGCCACCACTTCTGCAAAACGCCATTTGCACAGCAGGCCGGCACGATTATAGTTTTTCTATTTAACTGTTTGCATTAGTTTTGCACTGCAGTCTTTGGCTGCTTACTTGCTTTGCTTTGATAATTAAAAGCAAAAAAAAAAAAAAAAACAAAAAAATGAAAATCAATTTTTCATTCATGAAAATGTAGCAATTTACTTTTTTCTGTTGCCAACAGTTCAAGTTTTTAATTTACAACTGTGTGTCTCCTGTCCATGTAAAAATGTATTTAAAGCACAATCCGTAACACAGTTCTTTCGCACCTGCACACATTTGAACCTCTGTTGTAGTTAGCATCATTGTGCTCTTTGCACAATGACAACATGTATGAAGAATTATTTCAATGAGTGCCCAAAGGACATGCTAAAGGATATTTATTCAACATGAAAACACATGCAAATACCTACATTCACACATTAAGTGCAACCATTGGTTTTTCATGCTACTTGGAGTATAAAAATATTTTTAAAATAAATTCATTCAGTGAAAGAAAGAGGGAGAGATATAGAGAGGGAGAGAATGATGGGCAGAGATAGTGAGAGAAAGAAGACATTTGTCCTTATAAAAAGTAAAAACTACGGCAACTACAAAATGCATGAGTTATTTATTCGTGTGGGTGTTAACATGAAGTGGTACGAAATTCTTTTTATTTCATATTTTGTTTCAACATCTTTAATTTAATATTTATGACGAAGACTCTGATGCTTATCAGACGTGTGAGAACTTTAAATTTAAACTGGTCAGAGAGGGTCAAAGCAAGGTGTTGATTCGTTTTAATAGTATTTTTGTATTTGAATTTTGAATATGAAAATACCATTTAAGAAAATTTTAAGCAATTAGCAACTCATTTCCTTCTATAGTACTTTGGTTGCTCAGCGCCAATGCTGTTACTTGCTTTTTGTATTTTTTTTGTCTGTTTATTTTTTAAGTATTTCTTATTTTACTTTCAGATTTCATCCAGTGCATGGTGCGATTCTGGTAAGTAGGAAAATGGAAAGAAAATTCATATAAAATAATTTGTCATCACCTTTTGAACAAATGGTTCGCAATAAAAATTCTTTGGTACATAATGTTGTAAAAATGGGATTAATAAAAAAGGAGCTTAAATTAAGAATAATATTTTAAAAGCGGCACTTCTGTTTAAAAACAGATTTATTTTTTCTTCTATTAAAAAACATTAGAGTTTTTGTTTTAAAAAACTTAATTGGAGCGATTAAGAATGATTTTTTTCTGCAAGGCTTAATATCTTTTTCAATATTCCAGAGTTAACAGAAAAGGAATTCACGGATTAAATTAAGATGTAGTTAGAGTTAAAAAAAACAACATTTCTTTAATTTATCTGCACGCAGAGAAAATGCATTTCGAAATATTTTATTTTCAAACAATTGAGTTTTTTATTCGTTATTTTAGCTTCTAACATTGTACCAATAAAAAAATTTATAAATAGCCTGCTTTCTATAGATAGCTCGGAAATGTAGAAAACAAGCTATTTATAAATTTTTTATTGGTTTCAATATTTTATTTTCTTTAACAATACAAATTGTTGGTGCAAGCAATGTATTATCATTTTAGAAATAGTATATTTTACTATGAATATATTTTTTTATTTACCTTTTTGTAACTTTATTGTCATCGTCTACAAATGTTAAAATATGACTGGATGGAACAACATTATTTATAAAAAAAAGTTTCTGGCTAAAACAATAGTATGTAAAACATAGAATAAAAAAAATTTTGTAAAATTGTGAATGTTTGTTTTATTTCCTTGCAAAATAAGTATATTTGCAGAATAATTTTACTATTTTTGTTGTTTAAAACATTTTTATTCTCATTACAATGACAGTCAATGGATTGACAACAATAAAGCTGGATTCACCCATTGTTTCCGAACAAAATTTTTGTCCGGACAAAATTTTTTTATATGTAATTTGACGTCTCGCTTTTTGAGAGAGAGAAAATATTTTTTACGAACAACTCCCAACTTGAATTGGTTTTGGAATAATAAGTCGTTTTGAAACCA
Source organism: Thecocarcelia acutangulata (assembly GCA_914767995.1). Lineage (NCBI taxonomy): Eukaryota > Metazoa > Arthropoda > Insecta > Diptera > Tachinidae > Thecocarcelia > Thecocarcelia acutangulata. The sequence goes on along the minus strand of OU612094.1, from coordinate 26,319,729 downwards.
ATGTTAGGTTAGGTATAACATGCTGCTAGCGATTGTAAAATTAGACCACTTGGGTCCAATTTGGTCCCAAAAACTAAAAGCACGGACTTCTGCTTATCAGTAAACTTTACGATAGCATTCAAACTATTTTAAAGAAAATATTATTAGAGAAAATATTATTATATTTAAAAGAAAATACTTTTTAGATATTAAAAACAAAGGGAAAAGTTTGATGCTTGTGGTTTAAAAATATATAAATAATTATCTCTACTAGAATGACCCAGGATGCAGCGACAAGACTAATGCACGTAACCTTGAATATTTTTCATTACTTTCAATAAGAAAAACCTACCTCCAAAAGATGTCATCGTTTGTTTAAATATCAAAGTAAGCAAAATTTGCATACAGTTTTCCGTCGTTTCCGTGCCTTCAAACTTGTTCTGGACGTGACTTGTAACTTCTCTAACAAATGGCACGATATAATTATTCAGTGCATTTAAAAGAAAAACAAAATAGCTGATTTTAATAACAGCCAATTAGTGACCACAATTGCAAAAAAATTTGACATTCACCACAACGTTATATCACGAATTATAAGCAGTTTTCGTTTTTCGGATTGTTTGGTTACAGAACATAATTCATGAAAAATCAGTAAACGAGATGGCCAGGCAATAATACGTTTGATAAAAAAAAGTTCGATTCGTGTCGTCAAGAACCATCGCCACACAATTGTTATTAAATGTTACCTCCAGAAGGATTCAAAGGCAGGCGAACTAAAAGCATACAAAGCAAAGTGTAAAAAAGATCTTTATAATACGGAAAAATTTACTGGGCAGGTTGGAATTTGCAAGAAAACACCACACAAATGAATTTCATACTATTCTCCGATGAGTCCAAATTTAATTTAAAAGGTTCCGATAGATTAAGACTGATTATATGACGTTATACTAAAGGCACATTGAAACATGGTGTCGGTAGCATTTTAGTCTGAGAATGTGGTCGACTTCTTAAACGCAAGTTGCAATGCATAATTTAAAAAAATGCGTATGCAATGCTAAACATGCCTTAAGTACAACCATGCGTTGCAGAGAAACTTTTTGCATTTTATCGGCATTTAGGAACGTCGCTATGCAACTCATACATAGGACAAATATCAAACACATGTTATAAAATTTAATACATTTTTTTTGGAAAAATGGAGGTAACACAAAATTATTTATCCATTTTGTTGACAAATGTTGAAGAATTATCTCAGGCTAAACGTTCAAAAAATATTTGATAAAGAAACTTATTAAAAAGGAGAAAAGAAGAGACAACTTTTGTTAAGGACAATAAAAATCCCGAAAAGAAAAGTCATCAAAAATATTAATGTTTGCATAAAAAATAAATATGATGCGCGTTTCTGACAGCTGATATGCATTAAAATGAGTTTCCAAATGATTAGGAACATTGGACGTTGCCATAATGTTTACGTATGCGTTTACGAAGTGTATGCATTGTAAATATGTATTGCAACATGCATTTAGGAAGTCGGCCTGTTTTTCAGGCTATTTTTATATATTTTAGATTTATGTACATATGTATTTTATTTTAAAATTTTTATTTATGTTTGTTAGAAAACACAATTTTATTATTATTTTTAGACACAACTTCAAACAAAACTGAAAACAAGGGAAAGTGTAAACTAATACGGTAGCACAATTTTATCGAAAATGTCACAATCCTTATACTTGTCAGATAGTGATTGTTAAGGAAAATTGAGAGAATAAAACTACCTTGTATTTTTTATATCATGCATTATAGTATTGTTAAAAGGAATAATAATGTTTTTTTTTCTTTCCTAATAACATGGTTGATAAAAATGGTACAATGGTTCAATAAGGTATTAGTACGTTAAAATGCTAAAATTAACATGGTTACAAACAGTAATATTGCTGTAAGTCGTAACAATATTTTATGTCACTTAATTGCCATTATTTTAAAATTAAAATGTTGGATATAGCCACTTAATATTTTTGTATCTAAACATATAGTGCCACAATAGTATGTTGGCCCTCAGAATATTGTTGTCTCAATCATATATTTTTTTCTACGTGTGCATAACTCTTTCGGACCCAAGTGAGCTGGACAACCTAGATGATTCCGGGGTAACCAGCGACCTGTCTACATATAACTCTTTCGGTGCCCAGAAATTACAAAACTTCTGAATTTCATTACAACTATCATACAAAGTTTGAGTCCATTGAAACAGGATATATAATAGACTGGCCATAGCGTTACATGGAAAAATTAAAAAAAAAAAAAATATTAAATCCAAAAGTTTTTGTACCGGAAAATATGAGTTTGGGGAATCATCCATATTAAAAATTTTTTCTTTTCCATTTCGAGTACTTCCGGGTTGAGCCCAAAGTTTTTTTGATCACCCTCTTTAAAAATTTCATGCTATTAGCGACAACAAGACAAAGTGATCTAACACTGTATTGATGTTTTTTGAAATAAAATTTTGTTAATAAAAAACCACTAAACTGTTGAACATTACTTGATACTACTGTGTTTACCTACATATATATGTAAGTATATTTATTTAACAGCCTGTTCGACGATATCGAATGAAAATGTATGCGAAGGAAAGCTATTCACTCACATTCGAATAAATTTGGATTCGCCTATGTTACTATTGTTCGTTCGCATGAATTGAATTTCGACACATCGTTAGCATAGAATAAAGTTAGAAAAAAAACCAAATGAATTTTCTTTCGCCCTGAATGCGAATGAACTTATCCTTTCGATATCGACGAACTGGCTGTAAGTTTGATTAAAAATTTTCACCTGTTAAATTTTATTTTTTTTTTCTTCTAAATTTTCCAGCTCAAGATCTTGAGCGATTTTTGTTTTTTATACAAAAAGGTTTGACGGTATTTTATTTTCGATATTTCGATAACAATTTGTTATCATCCTCACATTTAAATTTTCCTGGAGATGATAACAAATTGTTAACGAAATATCGAAAATAAAATTCTGTTAAACCCTTTTTATAAAAAACAAAACTCAATTAAGATCTTTAGCTAGAAAATAAAAAAATGAAAAAATTTAACAGGTGAAAATTTTTAATCAAGCTTAAATAAATATACCTACATACTTATGTATGTAGGGGTTTAATTAATTTTTGAAAATTTTGACAGTATTAAAATTCTGGCCTTATGCTATTTTATATTTAGAACATAACTGCAACAAATTTGTCTCTATAGAAAAATTTTCTAAAATGTTTTTTACAAACATTTCTCCACTTCCGTGAAAATTTAATTTTTTTCTCTATTCTTAAGTGACAAAACATCCTATTAAAGTCCCTTATTGAAAATTCTGTGGCACAATCGTGTTGAAAACAGCAACAAGAAAAACAAGTACTTGCAAAATAAAGGAACTTGAAAAATTAATATCTCTGCAGAAACATATGTACATGGCTACCAAACAAGACAACATGATTAGATGTACAAGCACAATCTACTTCAGATTAAATTTTCCATACACAGCCATGCACACACTCATACACACATTGGCAAGGACTTAAAAATACCAACAGACCTTTTCTCCTTTTTATACTTTAAAACAAAAAAAACTGTGCAAACTTCCGTGTTTTTTAATAAATAATAAAGCTTAAAAATAAGAAAAACTGAAAATCTTAAAACAACTTGAGATCAGAAAAACATTAAAAAAAAAAAAAAACAACTTCACAGCTTCAATACACAAGATAAAGAATGGAGAAAAACTCTATTAAATAACCTTTAGTATATGCCAGAAAAGAATAAAGGCTTTAGGCCTCAAATAAATGTTGGGGGTATAAACAGCAACTAGAAGAATAATAATTCACTTGTACATACACGGACACAAGGTAAACAGTTTGTTCTTTGTTGGCCTTTATATTCCCAACTCTCTAAAGCTGTCAATGACTCAGAATGTGCGAGTAAATATGTGGTTATAGTTTTATGGTGGGGGTAGTAAGACTTTGAAATAAAAGTACGAGTAGCTTTGGGTGATCTTAAGCAAAAGGAACATTTTTATGCAATATAAAACACAGGATAATTAAACCATAAAGTTAATTTTACGATTTTTATTACATCATTATGGAAGAGCACGCTTTAGTATCAAAAGGATTTTCTTTGTAGTGAAACTTTGGGTACTGGAAAACTTTTATGTTTTAACTTCTTCATTCCTACGGTTTGAAATTTAGAGGAAATTAATTTAAACTTTATTTGAAATCCATCAATATTTTATAAAGAAATACATATTCAAAGTATGAAAATAAAGCATTTATTTTATATTCAAAATATGATAATGAAACATTTATTTTTTTTTTTTAATTTTACGGTTTGCTTTTATTGTTTGTTTACACATTTTTTTTTCTCTCATTTTTTGTATTCTTGGCAACACTGTATTTGACTTTGTTTTTGGTCTGATTGGGTTTTGCATAAGTTAGTGCCAATGTTTGGCTTTTTTTTCGTGCACAGCTTAAGAGTGTGTACTGTCCAGTGTTGTCAACTAGGCGCTTTTTGCACCGTTTTTGGTGCTTTCTAAAGTTATTTGTGCGAAAAATTCTTTAGTCGGTATTTGGTGCGCTTTTTTTAATGTTCGGTGCGCTTTTTAGATTTCGATTGCACCAAATCAAATTCACCTTAATTTCTTGTGTTAATCTAAGAAAAAGTTTATTCAAGTGTTCAAAATTTTTACGTTTCATTTTGCAGAGCACAATCAACACACGGAATTACGAGGTCTGATCAAAAAATAACCGTTACTTTAAATTTTTTCAAAAAGCATTTATTTATTCATTAAAAACTATCTTGTCCCCTTTAAAGTAATCCCCCTCAGATATAATACATTTATGCCAACGTTTTTTCCAATCCTCGAAACACTTCTGAAACGCGTTTTTTGGTATCGCCAACAGCTTCTGTTTTGTTTTTGCGAAACAGGAGTTCTTGTAGCAAAATGCTTCCTTCCTTCAGTTTTGGGAAGAGGAAAAAGTCAGCGGGGGTCAAATCCGGTTGAAGCACGATAACGGTTTTGTCTTTAATACAGTTTCTTTGATCCATTTTTTTTCGAATAGTTAAAATCGAAGAGCACACCAAAACAACTAACCTTTTTATGTGTTAAAAACAAGATAAAAATCCGAAATGGCTGATATTGCCAACATATATAACAGACATGCGTACCAACATAGCAAAAAAAAAAAAAAAAACCCCCGTAACTCACGAAATTTTAAAATAGATATTTTTTTCCGTATTTTAGTAACCTCCTTTTATAATCGGAACTTATTTTAAGCTAAAAAAGTTTTTTCATGGAAAATCGGTTTGGACTATTTCTCGGAATATGTGGATATATTTTAATTTTCTCTATAAAATAAACTGTTAAAGTTTGCTTACGCCACATTTTCATGAATAAATCGGTTTGAGCTATATCTTGGATATATATGAGCCGATATCGGAAGTTTTCATTTTCCATATTTTGGTAACCTCCTGTCATAATCACAACTGCTTTTAAGGAAAAAAATTTTTTTTAATTAAAAATCGGTTTAAGCTTATATATCGGGTATATAACGAATAATATCGGGAAAATTTTTTTGCCTCTGAATCGTAATGCGAAGTAATTGTGTCAAGTTTAAAGCAGAACAAACAATTTTTTTCACAAATTTGCATACAAAATGCAAAAAATTTTTTTTTTCGGAGTTTTGAATATATCTCAGCTATATATGAACCGATATTATTAAATTTCAATAGCAAACCCATGAATTTATGGGGTAATAGAATGGTGAAAGAAAAAAGTTTCTAAGTCTCCTGGTTTTCTCAGACACGGTATTTTAACGGTGGACAGACGGACCTGGCTTAATCGAATTTTCTATCAATGCTGATTCCGAATATGTATACTTTATAGGATCGGAAATGAAAATTGTAGAAATTACAAACGGAATCACAAACTTATATATACTCTTTACATTCTTGTGATAAAAAATATTATCAGTTGTGTTCCGAGAAACGTGCGTTCTGAAGTACGCTTAATTGATTTTTAGGTGCGCGATTTACTGGCGTTTAGGGGGGTTTTCCGAAAAAGTACTACATGTGTTTTACATACGTATATATCAGGTCTGTTCTAAAAATCACATGATTTCAAAGCACATGCCGTTTCAAAAGCACAAATGTGATTTGCGTCTGTTCTGCAAATCAAATTTTTTTGTGATTTTCCATGTGATTTCTATTCTTTTGAAGCACAAAAAACAGCTGTTTTTTGCTTTAATTTATTAATATTCTTATTTTCAGGTTGAATTTTTTTATTTGCGGTATTATTTGAAAAAAATAAGGTTAATTTCTTATAATGAGTATAAAAGATAAAATAAAATAAATCAATGAACCAAATCACAAAATAATACAACAAATCTTGCAACAAAATAAGTCTACTTTTTTTTAATTTAGTGAATTATTTCGCATAAAATAAATAACTTTAATCAATAGAAAACACATTAAGTTATTTATTAATGCAATAAATTATTAAATTCATAATAAAGTACGTGCAAAAATTGGAATGTGATTTCAAATTGATTGCAAGTTAGCTAACCGATTTAAAATCACAAAAATCAAAAATATTTTGTGTGCAGAACACCTTTTTTGTGATTTCAAATCACTTTCATAAAAAGTGATTTGCAGAACAGTATTTAGTATTTATACAAAATGAGAAAAATTTGACAACAAATAGAAAATTTTTTCAATTTAGTTTTCTTAGTGAAAATGTGTAAAATTCTTTAAACTTTTTTTGAAAATAAAAAGAAAACATATTAAATTTCGATTGCACATAATGTTATTGCCTATTGTTATTTCAGTTCTTGCAAATTCTATCAGTTCACTTCAATATACACATAAGAGTTGAAGTCGCCAATTTTAAGCGATATGCGTTTTCCAAAAACACCTATTTGGCGATTTCAAACCGCAAAACCATACTTCTTGCGATATACGTTTCTCAGAACTCCTATTTGGCATTTTAAAATCGAAAACGCTAAATTTAAGCGATTTGCGTTTGTCAGAACATGTCTATATACTTTTTATTCTTCAAAATGGGCTTTTAAAAATGAAAAGAAATATTCAAAATTCGGTGCGTTTTTGTTGAAATAACGCGCTTTTTTCCCCCATTTTGGTGCGTTTTTAAATCTCAAAGTTGACAACGCTGGTACTGTTGTAGAAAAATTGAGTATAAAAGGATGTTCTATTTTTACTGGTAATGTGTACACACACACACACACACACTCGCTTTCTAACAATGCAACTTTTAGTAGCTGTAATAAAAAAACAAAAAAACAAACATGTATACAACATAATGTTTGTTTGTTTGGCTGTGTGTGTGTGTGTGCTTTTGAGAATGAATTTGTATGGATTGGTTTATGTCTGTGCATGTATTAAAAGACAAGTGGTTCACATTTAATTACTTGAAGCTTTTTATGTAAATGACAGGATTAAAGTATAAACATTTTCTTTTGTGCAAAATATTTTGCGACTAGTTAAATATGCATTAAAATAAACATGGAAATGCGGGCGATTTTAATTAAAATTTAAAAAAGACGAACACAAAAAACAAAAAAAATATCTATAGAAAAATTGGATAAATCGTGCAGAGAAAAAGCTAAATCTGCAAGAATAAACTTTAACATTTCATTTTTAAACAGTTGTGTAATTAAATTTCAAATTTCAATGACTTGCATGTTATTTGCTTATATGCATTTTATTTACTTTATTTAGACACATGCAAATTTTTTTTAATTAAAAATATTTTATGACTAAACAAAACTCCAGGGATTTAAAGAATATCAATATCAATTAGTTGCTATTAGTCAAAAGCAATCATTTTAGATTTTATTGTATTTATATGAAAACAAAGTAAACAATTAAAAATTAGTAACATTTAGCTAAATGCTAATGGATACATATTAAAATGTAATGATGTAACTGCCATCAACAAAACACTCAAAGGTATTCCCTAAAGCATGAAAATATGTATAATTGTATATGGAATACAGGTAAACAAGGGCTAATTACAATTTAAAATAAATATAATTTTATATATGTACTGTAACATTATATATCAAACTAAACCCGTGCAACCGAATACAAATACTCGTATGCATATAAATAAGATTTATCCGAATTCAAGTATGATTGTGATCGCTTAAGAGAATATTTACAGAACAATATATATCATAGTCGCCTGTAATCAAATGTATTACTTTATTAGCATTAATGGGTCAAGGAAGTAATATTAAAAAAAAAATCCGTTAAAAAGTACAAGGTGACAGGGTGGTTTAGATACTGTTCTTAGTGGAGTTGGTGGCGTATTTTTGCTTTGACGAAAGCTTTCGACTTATTTGACCATAATATTTTGACGCAAAAGTTTAATATTTTGATTAAATTAAAAATATAAATAAACTAAAATGTTATTAAGCATTTCAACCTTAAAGATATTTCTGCGCCACCTTTTTTTTCTTGGACCAGTACTCAGGGTATGAACCCTACATATGCAGTGCATTGTACCAGAACTAGGAAAATAGGTTGTGTGGAGGGGGGAAAGGGTGTTTGTGAACATTTGACTTGAACGTTCCAACGCTATAACAGACAGGAAACACGTCTGCAGGCAACATATTCCACAAGCGAAGCGTACGGCTGAAAAACGAATTCCCTCTGTAATACGATTCCCCGGGCATTCGACCACAACTGGATGAGCTCTGGACGATGAACATATGCTACGTCAAAATATGCGAGTTTCGGGAACAAGATTCCTAATCTCGTCAGAGCAAAATCCATTGTAGTAACGATAGAACAGAGTAACGCACTGCCGTTACTCTGTCAATACTGCGTCGATACTCCATCACTGCGACACTGCGTCGATACTCCAGTAAGTCAATAGAGTTGGATACCCTACTGTCACCGATGAGCTTCTTCGCCCTCTCCTGCACACGATCCTGTAACCCCAAAATAGAATTTGAGGCACCGGCCCAAACATGAGAGTTGTATTCCATTTTCGGTCGGCTGTAGGTGGTATAAATAGAAAGGAACTCGAATAGAGTGGCGGGCACTTGAATGCTTCTTTAGAGACATGAAAAATGTGTTCAGTCCAGCGAACATCACATTGTATCTTCATTCCAAGATTCCAAGAGCATACGATTTCGCAATATTTATATCATCCATTAGTATAGATAAAGCAGCATTTGCGATCGTGTGTTTGTGCGTTAATAAGCAACATTGGCTCTTACTAGCTTTAAAGGCGACCCTGCTTTTACGACCCCATTCGGAGATTAATAGAAGATCACTATTCAGTAAATCACTCATATTTAGCCTCTGGGCAGCGATCTCTAATAGGCTGGGCCTATAACTAAAAGAGTACGAGTGGCAAATGCTGAGTGGATAGGGTTGGAAGCTTGATAGAGAAGGTCGTTGAGGAAAATAAGAAATAGGGTAGGAGAAAGAACGGAGCCTTGCGGTACCCCTGAATTAATCTTGAATTCCTTTGATGAGACCCAATCTGTAACAACTTGTATAGTGCGGTCACTCAGAAAGCTCGATATAAACCGAGAAAAGTCATCACCGACACCAAAAGCAGAAGTTTTGCTAGTAGTGCACCATACCACACTCTGTCAAACGCTTTTGAAATATCCAGAGCGACAACCCTACTTTTACCCTGTATTAATTTAATAAAACAAAAATTTAATTAAATTGGACCAACCCTCCAAATAAATAAATTTGACTAAAAACATTTGTATGAAAAGTTTTAGTACAAACGAAATAAAGGGAATGCAAATATAATAAAGTTCAGAGTGCGATGCACAGTGACCACAGCCCGTGGCCAAAAATTAAAAAAAGTGGTTTTAAGTTGTATATAAAAATACATAGATCGATAGATAACAATATAGTTCAAAAAAATGTTAAAGAATTTTTCAGGTCTAACTATTTGTGGTAGCACAAGAGGGCCTTAAAATCGGAGAACTTGAAGTAAAAATAGCTAAACAACTACCACTACGGGGGGAAGTTACAGGTTTGCTTACAAAGAAGGATATATGACAGGACCTAGAGTCCTTGTGCCGTTTACAGTATAAATTTCCTCACAAGTTACTAACACGGGATATAAAAGATATACGGGTTTTTACGAATTTCTATGCAGACATGTAGTCAACATTGAAAATTTTATTTTTACCACATATGGGAGGTAGGCGTGTCCTCCGGAAATTTTTTTTTTTTAATTTTATATTTCTTAATTAAAGTATGTATGTATTAATGTTAAATAGTCGAACTTTTATTTTTAATATTTCTAATATTATATGATGGGTTGTTATCATTCGTCTAGCTCGAGTTCAATCCTGGCTAAAGCCAAGAAATATTTTTATTTATAATTATAACAATAATTGCCGCGATCAATAACTCTTGATCAAAGAAGACAGGAAAAAATAATTGAATACACTAAAGCTGGGGGACAACTAGCTGTTTCACAGTCGCTACGCTGTTCATCAGCACCCATTAGGATTCGAACTTAGTACCATGTAAACATGATGTATTTTTAATACGGCTGCTTAACCAACTCAGCCACTAAGCCCTTATTTATTTTTTCGTCTATATTTGTCTCATATTGATCACATATGCAATAATTGCTATAATATATAAAATTAAAAATAAAAGTTCGACTATTTAACATTAATACATACATATATATCTCCCAGCACAGAGACTGTCAACATACATACGTACGTTGATAAATAATACAAAATAACTGGTTGTTCAGTGACAGCAAACTGCAGTACAAACAACTGGGATTATAACAAATTGCATATGTGATCAATATGAGACAAATATAGACGAAAAAATAAATAAGGGCTTAGTGGCTGAGTTGGTTAAGCAGCCGTATTAAAAATACATCATGTTTACATGGTACTAAGTTCGAGTCCTAATGGGTGCTGATGAACAGTGTAGCGACTGTGAAACAGCTAGTTGTCCCCCAGCTTTAGTGTATTCAATTATTTTTTCCTGTCTTCTTTGATCAAGAGTTATTGATCGCGGCAATTATTGTTATAATTATAAATAAAAATATTTCTTGGCTTTAGCCAGGATTGAACTCGAGCTAGACGAATGATACCCACCCATCATCATATAATATTAGAAATATTAATTAAAGTATTTTATAGTATTATACCAAATTTCACACCTCTCGGACGACTCCTTCGATTTTAGTCCTATCGCTATATGGAATCAAAGCACTGTGCGACGCCCATAATTTGATCAACTGCTTATTAATTAAAATTTTATTTATTTCAAACACCTGAAAATTCTTGTACCGTTTGAACTTGCACACTCCTTCATATCACTCAATTAAAGAAGGCCGTTTGACTTGAATAGATGTATGTGTTACTCAAAGTCTGTATGTATGTATGTATGTAATATGTATAAGAATAGACAGACATAAAGTGCGTTATCAGTCTTTTGTAAACGAATGAGAGTTTGTGCTTAAAATCAATATTTATCTGTTTCAAATAAATTGCCAAGCTTTATGACTTTATGATTGTCTGAGTTAAGCAAACTGTTTGTCTTTATATGCATCTCTTTCGGTAGATTAGAATATTTAGATTCAATACGAGGGTTAGCGTTTCTTCATCAGATTAATGTACATTTTTAATAAAATTTAGAATTTTACATCAAGCTGTGTAATTGCACTGTGTAAAGCAGAGCTTTGCGGTAGGTATCAAATACGAAGGCCTTAACCAAATTAATTGCAACTATGCTGAAGAAAGCCACATATACAATTATGAATTCATATACAATTTTTATACAAATGATTGTATAGTCAATGCTTTCGAAATTATCCCATTTAGTCGTTGCGACGAGCTGCATATGTATTATGTATTAGAATTCCTAAAATGTAAAACTCGATAAAAATGCGATTTAGAGCCTTTCTACATGGACCATCGATATTTGGTATTCTATTTGAAACGAAATTGAACAGAAGCTGAGCTGACAGTTATCAAAAATTGTAGTGAAGTTAGTTAAAAGAAAAGAGAAAATAGACAGCAAATCGGGGTATTGCTTTATTTTTGGCTTTATAAACGCCTAGTTTTTTTCCGAATTTTATTTGACATTTCCCTATTTCAGACTTACTCAATTTGAACCATGGAGAGATACACAATCCAACAACGTGTTAAAGTTATCCAGACTTATTATGAAAATGATGATCAATTTTCGAAGAAAATCATCTTCAGTGATGAGGCACATTTTCACCTCAGTGGATTCGTCAATAAACAGAATTGCCGCATTTGGGCGAATGAGAATCCAAGAGTGACTGTCGAAAAATCAATGCACCCACAAAGAGTGACTGTTTGGTGTGGTTTATGTGCTGGCGGCATCATCGGGCCGTATTTTTTCCAAATTGAGGACGGTCAGGCAATTACTGTGAATGGTGTTCGCTATCGTGAGATGATAACGAACTTTTTATGGCCCGAATTGGAAGAAATGGATGTAGACGATATGTGGTTTCAGCAGGACGGTGCCACTTGCCACACAGCTAACGAAACAATTGCTCTTTTGCGCAACAAATTCAATGGCCGTGTTATCTCACGTAATGGCGTTGTCAATTGGCCGCCAAGATCATGTGATTTGACACCGTTGGACTTTTTTCTTTGGGGTTGTTTGAAAGAAAAGGTGTACGCCGATAAGCCAGCAACAATTCAACAGCTAAAGGATGAGATAATTCGGCACATTAACGGCATAGAACCTCCATTATGCCTCAGGGTCATCGAAAATTTGGACCATCGGATGGAGGTGTGCCGCCGTGGTCGCGGCGCCCATTTGGCCGATATTTTGTTCTATACATAATTGAATAATACCAATATATCATAATAAAATAAAATTACAATAATATCCTAAATAGTTTGTGTTTTATTCAAAATCAACATCGGCCCTTGAAATTTAACCACCCGATATAACTTTCTTTTATTACCAAAACTGCTTTTGAGCACAAGAAAGTTGCTTAAGTTCACTTACGCGACATTTTCATAAAAAACCTGGTTTAGGCTGTATCTCGGAATTATATAGACCGATATCTGAAAAATTTTTTTTTGGCTTTTAGTCACCATGCTGTATAAGTGTGTGAAGTTTGAAGCAAAACAAACAACTTTTTTTTTCAAAAATTTTCAAACAAAATTGCAAAAAAAAGATCTTTTTTGGAATTTTGGATATATCTCAGCTATATGTGAACAGATTTTACTAAATTTCAATAGCAAACCCATAAATCGTCTAATAGTTTTCGCAGAAACGGTATTTCAACAGCGGACTGACAGACATCGCTTCATCGACTTTTCCATTAATTCTGTGCCTCGTTTCTGTAAGATTGTTGAAAAGTTTCTCGCATCGAAAACTATGAAACATAAAATTCCATCGTTTCTCGACTATCGAGAAAAACAGCGTTTCTGTATATTAAATCGAAAAGAGGCAATACTATTGGAATATTTCCATTAAGCAGCTGTCAAAATGCAAAAAGTAAACAAATAAGAAGAAGAATATAGGAAAAATTTATCAAACAAAAAGAAATTTTAAGAAACAAATGTATATTTAATTCTGTCAATCAATAACACGTGTACATAAATAAAAACACATACAAATCATAAATAAATTTCATAAAAACTTTCAATAAGGTATAGTTTTGTGCTGATGGTTGCTGACCAATATGACCGGCGAAACATGTTGCGCATTTACTGCCAGAGATTAAGGGCTGCAACTGACCCTTTTTTAGTTCCTGAACCGATGAGGGAAGCTTCTCGCATTCGAGACAGGCTAAAATTAAGATTTTGCCATTAAATTTTTAATTTATCATACTGTATGTATGTACATAAATATTAAGAAATAAATAAAAAACCAAAAAAATTCATAATTTTTATATATTTATTATACTATATCTTTCAATTTTCTAAAATAAAAAGAAGAAATGAATAATGAACTACATTCAATATCTGCCGTATTCATAATAAATAATTTACACATAACAAAGGTTTAGTTGACAAATTTTGTGTAAAAATATGTATGTCAAGTAAACTTTTACTAATTGCAAATTATTTTTTATGAATACGACAATATGTGTATAAATATTTAAAAACTTTATCTTTTATACACGCTTTGCATTCATTATGTCAATTATATATTTTTTAAATTTATAACTTCCGCAACTCTTTTATTTGTGAAAAGTTTTGACAGTTCTAGCGAGAAACTTCTCACAAAATTTTAATACAGAAACAGGTTAACTCAAAAGCTTCCAATGAATTACGTCAAAAAAGCTATTTTGACAGATATTTCTCGCTTCTCAAAGATACAGAAACATTTGTGTGAGAAACTCCATTTTTTGTTTCAATTCGCATAGTTTCTCAGTCAATTCCTTTGTTTCTTGTGAGAAATTTCTCGATGCGAGTAATACAGAAACGAGGCACTGATTCAGAATATATATACTTTATAGGGTCGCAAATGAAATTTGTAGAAATTACAAACGGAATCACAAACTTATATATACCCTTCACATTTTTGTGAAGGGTATAAAAATAAATCAATGATGCAATCTGACCTGTTTTGTAATAATTTTTTTCTTTTATTTTAATATTATTTTTGACGTCATTCAACTTAAATTTTGTTGAATTTCAGTCAACGCTTTGCACTGCAACTTCACATTTACACACATAATTAAGAAAAAAAAACTCGATATTTAACAGCTCAAAGCTGAAATTCGTTTAAGCAAGCCCTCGCATATTTATTTGGTTGGCACAAACTTAATAGCTTTTGATTAGCTTCACTGCGTATTGGTTTTGCAGATTGTATTGTAATGGTCATCATGAACATGAACACATCACCATCATCATGAATATTGTTGCTGTTGTTGTTGTTGCAAGGGTCATTATAAAAAAAAACAAGCAAATACATATGTATATGACCACCTTTTGTACGAATAAGTACATACATATGTATGTACACACAAATATGAAATGAACATATAGAAAGCACAAACTTGTGCCAGCGAACGAGTGTGTGTGTGTAAATGTGTACACATGCTTACGTACATACTACAGATACAAAAGTATATTTATAAATGCTGCAGTTATATGCTTTTTTGCTTATTCATGCTATTTGCTTTTTGAAAATGCGGTAAAATATAAATTCAATACCAAAATTACCATTAAACGGATATAAAACCCTAATAATGATAGGAAATTTATATAGAACAGTAAATACATACGTATGGATGTAAGTGTGTGTACAATAAATTAGTAAAATTGTACATCAAGTAAATTTGTTGAATGTTATATGAGTGTATATACGAGTATGTTCGTGGAAACATATAAAAACTGGGAGCAGCAAATATTGCTTTAATTTCATTTATAAAGAAACGTTTTTGTGGAAAATTAAATTTGCTTTCGAGTGTCTGTTTTGTGGCGTGGTAACTTTTTAAGGTGTGTCAATAATTTTAATTTGTTTTCTGGTTAATTACAAAATTTTTTTCATATACTCGTATTTTTGAATATATCATTATTTTTACACAAAGAGATAAAATATTTGATTGCTTTTTGCAGATATATCTTTTTATACCCTTCACAAAAATGTAAAGGGTATATATAAGTTTGTGATTCCGTTTGTAATTTCTACAGTTTTTTTTTGCGACCCTATAAAGTATATATATTCTGAATCAGAATTAATGGAAAAGTCGATTAAGCGATGTCCGTCTGTCCGTCTGTTCGTCTGTCCGCTGTTGAAATACCGTTTCTGAGAAAACCATTAGACTTAGAAACTTTTTTCTTTCACCATTCTTTTACCCCATTGATTCATGGGTTTGCTATTGAAATTCAGTAATATCGGTCCACGTATAGCTGAGATATATTCAAAATTCCGAAAAAAGCCATTTTTTTTTGCAGTTTTGTATGAAAATTTTTGAAAACAAAAGTTGTTCGTTTTGCTTCAAACTTCACAAACTTATTAAGCATAGTGACTAAAAGGTAAAAAAATTTTTTTTCAGATATCGGTCCATATATGCCCGAGATATAGCCCAAATCGGATTTTTAATGAAAATGTCGCATAGGCGAAGCTAAATAACTTTTTTTTGCTCAAAAGCAGTTCTGGTCATAAAATTAGGTTACATAAATATGGAAAATGAAAATTTCCGATATCGGTCCATATATACCCGAGATATAGCCCAATCCGGGTTTTTCATATAAATGTCGCGTAAGCGAACTTAAACAACTTTTTTGTGCTCAAAAGCAGTTCTGGTAAGAAACTAGGGTCATATAAATATGAAAAATGAACATTTTCGATATCGGTCCATATATACCCGAGATATAGCCTAGACCGGGGTTTTCATGAAAATGCCGCGTAAGCGAACTTAAACAATTTTTTTTGTGCTCAAAAGCAGTTCTGGTAATGAAATTAGGTTACATAAATATGGAAAATGAAAATTTCCGATATCGGTCCATATATACCCGAGATATAGCCCAAATCGGGTTTTTCATGAAAATGTCGCGTAAGCGAACTTAAACAACTTTTTTGTGCTCAAAAGCAGTTCTGGTAATGAAATAGGGTCATATAAATATGAAAAATGAAAATTTTCGATATCGGTCCATATATACCCGAGATATAGCCCAAATCAGGGTTTTCATGAAAATGTCGCGTAAGCGAACTTAAACAACTTTTTTGTGCTCAAAAGCAGTTCTGGTAATGAAATAGTGTCATATAAATATGAAAAATGAAAATTTTCGATATCGGTCCATATATACCCGAGATATAGCCCAAACCAGGTTTTTCATGAAAATGCCGCGTAAGAGAACTTAAATAACTTTTTTGTGCTCAAAAGCAGTTCTGGTAATGAAATTAGGTTACATATATATGAAAAATGAAAATTTTCGATATCGGTCCATATATACCCGAGATATAGCCTAGAACGGGTTTTTCATGAAAATGCCGCGTCAGCGAAATTAAACAACTTTTTTTGCTTAAGAGCGGTTCTGGTAACAAAATAAGGTTATATAGATATGAAAAATGAAAATTTCCGATATCGGTTCATATATACCGCAGATATAGCCTGGAACGGGGTTTTCATGAAATTGCCGCGTAAGCGAACTTAAACAACTTTTTTTGCTTAAAACAGTTCTGGTAATAAAATAAGGTTGTATAAGTATGGAAAATGAAAATTTTCGATATCGGTCTATATATACCCGAGATATAGCCCAAACCGGGTTTTTCATGAAAATGTCGCGTAAGCGAACTTTAACAACTTTTTTTTGCTTAAAAACAGTTCTGGTAATAAGATCAGTTTATATAAATATGGAAGATAAAAATTTCCGATATCGGTCCATATATACCCGAGATATAGCCTAAACCGGGGTTTTCATGAAAATGCCGCGTAAGCGAACTTAAACAATTTTTTCGCCTTAAAGCAGTTCTGGTAATTAAATAAGGTTATATAAATATGGAAAATGAAAATTTCCGATATCGGTCCATATATACCCGAGATATAGCCCAAACCGGGTTTTTCATGATAATGTCGCGTAAGCGAACTTAAACAACTTTTTTCACCTTAAAGCAGTTCTGGTAATGAAATAAGGTTATATAGGTATGAAAAATGAAAATTTCCGATATCGGTCCATATATACCCGAGATATAGCGCAAACCGGGTTTTTCATGAAAATGTCGCGTAAGCGAACTTAAACAACTTTTTTTTACTTAAAACAGTTCTGGTAATAAGATGAGGTTATATAAATATGGAAAATGAAAATTTCCGATATCGGTCCATATATACCAGAGATATAGCCTAAACAGTGGTTTTCATGAAAATGCCGCGTAAGCGAACTTAAACAACTTTTTTCACCTTAAAGCAGTTCTGGTAATAAAATAAGGTTATATAAATATGGAAAATTTAAATTTCCGATATCGGTTCATATATACCCGATATATAGCTTAACAGGTTTTTTGATGAAAATGCCGAGTAAACAACTTTTTTGTGTTCAAAAGCAGTTCTGGTAATGAAATAAGGTTATATAAATATGGAAAAAGAAAAAATCCGATATCGGTCCATATATACTCGAGATATAGCCTGAACCGATTTTTCCAATAACATTTTTTTTTTACTGAAAAGCAGTTCTTGTTATAAAAGAAGGTTGCGAAAATAGAGAAAATTAAAATTTCTGATATCGGTCCATATATACCCGAGATATAGCCTAAATCGGGTTTTTCATGAAAATATCGCGTAAGCGAACTTAAACAATTTGTTGTGCTCAAAAGCAGTTCTGGTAATGATATAAGGTTATGTGGAAAATTAAAATTTTCGATATCGGTCCATATATACCCGAGATATAGCCTGAACCGATTTTTCCATTAAAAAAATTTTTTTTTTTTTTTTTGCTGAAAAGTAATTTTCGTTATAAAAGAAGGTTACTAAAATACAGAAAATAGAAAATTCCGATATCGGTTCATATATAACCGAGCATATTTAGGTCACATTTTTAATATACTATACATATTCGTGACTATCGTGAAGGGTATTTTAGATTCGGCCCAGCCGAATATACTACACTCTTACTTGTTTTAATTAAATTTTGCTGTCAGGAGTATGGAAACAACTTGACAGGGATTTGACAAAAACTCTCATTATTAAAGAAAAGAAAATATTTTCTGAAGATGTAACTTTTTCTTTAGCTTTTTCACTAAGAAATTTTTTTTTTTATAATTTTTAAAATTTCTTTTCTGCTCCTTAAAAGTATCAGGCATTGAAAATCCAGCCCATTTGTGTCCAATTTGGCTCAATTCAAAACCATCCCGACTATACGATGAACGAGTTCAGTCCAATTACATCACATTCTGATATTTCTACCAAATCGTGCAGCACTGGTCTGCCTAGATGAAAAGCTCTAATAAATGGGTTTCCAATGTGGACTAGACAGCTTTCAATTTAATTTGTGAAACCACTAGTTCTAACCATTACTTTCCGTTTTCTCAGTAAGCTCATTATTTTCATCATGGTACGAGTAAACTACACGAACGAAGAACAAACTATAAAAATATACTACCGAAATTCGGAGTCGGTGACCGCAACTTTAAGAACTTTAACTCCAATTTTTGGTCTTTATTCCCAGTAGACTAAGCTTAGTGCAAAAATGTCATTGTGTGATGCTGCCGTGCCAGTAAGACAACGGGTTGACTCACTGCCGTTCAGGCGTCCAAGTAGCAATGCATTCAAATCAGCCGATTCCGCGGCTTTTTCACGAAGTGGGCATCGCCAAGACTACTTTATGGCGAATTTTGCATAAAGACTTTGGTTTACACCCATAGAAGATCAAACTTATTCAAGAATTGAAGCTTATGGACCATTTCAAGCGACGTACGTTCTTCGATTGGACTCTGGAGAAGATGCGCCAAGATGATGAATTTCATTGCAAAGTCATCATGATGAAGTTCATTTTTGGTTCAATGATTCAACATTTAACAAACTAAATACTCGTGTGCATTATTGGTCTGATGAAAATCCACAAATGCTTCATGAATCACTACTTCATAGACAAAAAATAACTGTTGGTGAGGTTTATACGACGGCGGCTTCATTAGACCATATTTTTTCGTCGACAATAATGAACATCACGTTACTGTGAATAACGATCGTTACCGCACAGGATTACCGATTATTTTCAGCCTGAATTGGAAAACATGGACTTGGACGACATGTGGTTTCACAGCTGCCGTAAGTTAGACAGCACACGTTATAGTCAATTTATTGAAGAGTAAGTTTGCTGGCCGTGTTATAGAAATGTCAAGAAATGGACCAGTCGATTGTCCATCTCGTTCGTGCAATTTTCTCCGCTAGACTTTTTCCTTTGGGGCTGCGTCAAATCATTGCTCTAAATCAGGGGTGCCCAAAAGTTCTATATGGAAACTATTAAAGAAAAACTACTTTTATTTAAAATTTTTTGGTATAAAAAGCAAAACATATTTACAAAAACAAAATTTACACTGATAATCAATGTTTACCAGCAAAGCATGCGAAAGTGCTGGTACTTTGCTCTTGTGTGTGTGCAGTGAAGAACGACAAAAGAATATATAAGACAAAGTTGTTTGTGTATTTTGTGTATTTTTCATTGCTAGTGCTGAGTGCAGTATGTGTGAGCACAGCTAAGCACTTTTACAAAGAAAAAAAAAAAAGAGCATCCATCGCATAGGGCTTGGGCACCTCTGGTCTAAGACAACAAGCCGATAACATTGGAAAACCCAGAGCCAGCATAGAACACGAAATAACTTTCATTACGGCCGAAATGTGTGACCGAGCCAGCGAAAATTTAGTTCAACGAATCGACCGCTATCGATGTACCTGCAGTGGCCATATGAACGAAAATAAGCTTCATTGTTAAATGTTTTGATTGCATATAAAGTCGTTCATAAAATTTTGGAAATATATCAAATGGCTTGCGTTTTCTAATAAAAAATGTGAACTCCTTATTGGAAAACCCGATATTTTGTTCTACACTAGATTTTCATATTTTCCTTTAGCACACCTGTCCAGCTTCAAAATTAAAAAAAGGATAAACACAACTATCGTTTACAAAATAAATTTAATATTCAGTGCAGCAGCAGTATTGCAGGCAAAAGTGTAAATTTACAAAAAGTTTCTTCCGTTAAATAAAAAAAAAAAAACTACAACAAACTAAATTCTTTTAGTGGAACGTTTATTTTGTAGCGAAGAAAAAAACTTGCGTATAGCATGAACTTAAGGCCCAAGTTTTATTTTTTTTTATGAGTGAGTTTGTGAAAATTGTTGTAAATAATTTAACAATATTTGCATACGCTGGTGTTGAAATATGATGCTAAAGTTGTAATCCTTGTTTAATATGTTCCTTTGTTTTTCTTGTTTTCCAATTTACAAAAAAAAGAGCAATTGCCGGAAGAATTAAAACAAAGACGATAAAATTTTATTTATTATAAATTTATATTGCAGTCGTATAGGCTATGAGATTATTGAACAGGATTTATGCCCAGAAACCTTTTAAAGTAACATTTTGGCAATAAAAATTTTGTAAATACATTTTTTGTGGTATTTAAGAACATACACTCGTACAGCGCTGTATTGGTTTTCAGGGATGAACTTGGTGGTTGTATGTAAAAATTAAGTCAGAGATGGTTAAGTTAAACTTGATAATTCGGCTATGCATTACATATTTGAAGTTATAAACAATTAACAAATTGTATAATTCACACGCTATCAGTAGAGAAAAATAGTGTTTCCCTATCAGAGAGCTGCAACGAGTATGATCAATCTTTACTTTTTATTTATGTTCAAGTTGCGTATATAATGAAATAAATTCAGTCAAAAGCAATATATTGTGCTTAATTTAAATAATTTTATACTAAGTATCTTAGTTGCAGATCTATTCTGTTGTATATAAGCACTACTGAGAGTGAAAGATAGTGCGTCGTCTGAAATTAGTGGTGCTTTGGTCGTGAATTTTTAGTTTTCATTTTTTCTTATTTCTTGAAGCATAAAATAATGTTTTGTTTTAACTAAAAATAATTGTCAAGGTGTGATGTCCGAGACCTGGTTAAGCCTAGTTTGTTATTATTACTTTTTTCAAACTTTTGCTGGAAATTCGATTGTGTAAGCTCCAGGATGGCTAGAATTAAGATTTCACTTTAATTTGGAAGAGTTTCAAACAAAATAAGATTTAAAGATCTTTTTCTAGAAATTAAGATTTTTAAAGTTTAGCATTCTGAAAACTCTGTGAAGCTTTTTTTCAAATATTAAAGATAAATAGCTGAACTTATTGAATATTTGTAAAATTATGTGATCCTATATTTCTGGTCCAAGTTCAAATCCGGCTTTCAAATATCCAATGAATTTTGACTACTTTAATAACATTAAACACATCATTTACCTACCCAACAAATTGAAGGTCAATAATATTTCAAAGTAACTGTGCTAGTTACACTCACTAGCATAGTTTTCTACTGTTTTGTTGCCAGAAGGATATGACTTTGTTACTTTTAAAGGGATCTTAAATAATAAGGAATCTTAAATTATAAGTTGATACACATAAGTGGTCGATGGCCGCTTTTCATTTTACAAAGCACAATATGAGCAAGGAGTAATAATGTAGAAAATACATCAACTCATAATAGTAAGACAATCTTCGCTGTTGTATATTATACATATTCTCTAAAGAAAAAGGAACATTTAATTTTATAAAATTTTCTATTCTAGAGAGTGTTTTGATATTAAACGATCAGACCGAGTTCTGTAAAAAATCTTAATAAAAACAGACACTGAATAGTTCATATTTTTGATGACGCGGGCATTAGTTACTGCCTTGTTAATTGACATATTACCAAATTATTAATAATATTATAAAAATTTTCTGCCTTAATTATTAAATGTAGTAATCTTAACGTTTTATTTCTCATAATTTCAGCTAATTTTCATATATTTCAATAAATTGACTCACTTTGACCAATATTCATATCTCCACTCTTCGCTTGCGAAAAAACAATTGAAATTTGCACTATGTTTGATGGAATTGCTCTTCAGCGACTTTGTTAGCGATTCTGTAACTTTTAACGGTCTGATAATCGAAACTGCTTTCTATAATACTTCATCATATGCAGTAATGATTGTGTGGTTCTTTCATATAAACGATAAGCAGACTGTAAAAACAAAAGCTGGCTTTGTTCACCCACGAATATCGTTAAAAATATTACTGAAAAAAATATCGGTATAATTATTGTAACGATAGGATTACTAGGCCAAGGTTGATAAACATGAATTTTGGGTATTGAAGTAGTTTGGTGGTATGCCAATAGGTGGTGCGGTCTAAGCCTAATTAGATCGTTTACTACCCGCTTAAACGTGTGTTTTATTGTTATGCTTTTAATACAAAAATACGAGTACACAAGAAACAAAAATTCTATATTTGATGCGTTTTTGTTGAAATAACGCGTTTTTTCTCTCATTTTGCTACGTTTTGAAATTTCAAAGTTGACAAAACTGGATTCACATTTAGTATCGGCCGTTAAAATTTAACCACGCAGCACTTCAATTTATTCCTTGATTTTACCTATACTACACGTGAAAACCAGCAAAAAATTTCACCAGACTTTTTTTCTCTTTTATTAATTACGGAAAGAATTTCGTAATATTTTGCTGTCGCATTTTTGTCACCGAGTAAACGTAGTTGTTTTTTTTTAACTTATCTATTCCACACCACAATGAACTCAAGTACCTTGGGGATTCACCTCGACCATAGGCTAACGTGGAAGCCTCACATTGAAGAAAAAGTCACTCATTTGAAATTAAAGGCAGTGCAACTTAATTGGCTTATGGGCAGAAACTCTATATTGAAGTTGGACTGCAAACTTTTGTTATACAATGCTATTCTAAAGCCTATATGGTGCTGTGGAATTCAATTGTGGGGCACCATCTTATCATCAAACATTGAAAAATTTAAAGGCGACATAACCAAATTCTTCGAACAATTACTGCAGCTCGATGGTGCGTAAAATACTCACGAATTCATAAGGATATGTGTGTTTCACTGGTAAAAGTAGAATTTTCAAAGTACGCGACAAGGTATATCAGAAAACTGGAACTTCATCCAAATCCTCTTGCAAGTAACATACTTAGTTTTGGCAGCCACACTCGGCGGAGAAGAAGAGATACCTTTGCCACCATTAGAGCGATAAATAAATAAGTGATTTTACCGATAAAGCTCCCGCATAATAAAACTTTTCATCTAGCATTGACCGGACTTAAGTAAAAAGCACATATTTTTTATTTTTTAAGTTTAGTGTAAAGATTTGAATACTTATTGTTAGTTCATTTTAAAGATTAAATAAATAAAAAAGCTTAAAAAAATAAAAACAAATCTTTTTTGGACCAGTATTCAGTGGATGATATCTATATATGCAGTTCATTGTACTGCACTAAGAAAATAGGTGCTGAGCAATTGTTTATGCGGAAAGAGGGAGTAGTGTTTGTGGACGTTTGAACAATAATAATAACAAAGCACAGCGGAAAGGCCCAAGCAAACGTTATCACAGCATTTAAAGGGTTGGGAATAAATTAGTAAAAACTGATCAGTGGCCAGTGTTTATACCTTAGGCATTGCTCAGACTAGCTAAATTAGTCCAGCAAGTCCCATAGTGCATAGCAATGAATAGCATTGAAATAAGTAATGAAGATATAAAGAAAACACGGACGAAAAAAAAACAAAATCATCGCTCCTTTATTGCAACATAGTTATATCTCAAAAAGTTAATTTTTCGAGCTAACAATGCAGAATTGTTAATACTACTACCTTTTACATTGTGCCAAAAAATTATTCAAGTTATTTTTAAACTATTTCCTTTAGGAGATATTTTCTAAAAAATTTTTCTAAGAATTGTGTGGAAACTTAAAATGTTAAATGTGTTTCCCTCGAAACGAACTTTTTTTACTTATGACCATGTTGCAATAAAGGAGCGACATGTCCATAGCATGAAAGACCCTTAAGAAACAATGGCAATTGCAAATTATTTTTGTTTGGAAAAATAAAATTGGATACAATAAAAATAAAATTTTTTAGTATGTTTGCCATACAAACACAAGTATATACATATGTATCTATCGAAGTTGGCACAAGTGTTTAAAACGCTTTTGTTTATCTGCGTATTTACCTTGATTTTTGATTTGAGTTTCGTTCATTATTTTTAATCCATTTCGATTTGATATATTTATTATTTGTTTATCATAATATGCAAAATACTGCCTATAAATCTGTTTAGACACTCAAATATTTGTTATAAAATGCTATGAAAAGGCTTTGTGGTTCGTGCACTTTTTTCTTTTGTGCAATTTTTAAAATTAAATTGCAGTTAAACCTTGTATTAATGAGCAGTGCATACAAATCATTTGAATTTGTGCTATTCATTATACATTCGTATAATGCACATAAACACACACACATTCGCAGACACACACAAACAAGAATAATTTAAATATTATTTCGTTACTATATCATTATCTAGCTCGAGCAAAACCGCATGTGAAAATTTCCGTTGTGAATTTTCAAATAGGTTTTCCTGCTAAACAAATAATCGCTTTTAGTCGATGATCAAATTTTTATTTTGTTTTTCTTTTTTTTTTTGGCGATTTTGGTGCACAACTTTGAAATGTACTCGTATGCCTGCGCGTGAGGCTCTTTGTTAGATTAAGTACTGCAATTTACAATTGGTTCATTTTCAATATTTGTTAAATGCTAGAAAGAAAACGGCTAAACTAAGTTGAATGCTGTTAAAAACCAATTAAGAGACGTGACTTCATTATGCGTTATTTGTTTTCGAATTGGTTACAGAAAATTGATTTTTCGTTTGAATACAAATGAAGTTTGAGAAATTTATAAACTACAAGAGCACTTATTGAAATTGTTAAATTTATTTTGTTTACTTCCATTCCTGCAGGAGTAGATTCTATATGAACCAGAAATAAAATAGAAATTAAAGTCCATTTTCCTATTTAAGTTAAGTTATACTAAATTTTTATTTATGTTAGAAAACCAGTCCTATACTCGACTTAATGCAACAAAATCATAACCCGAAACAACCTGCTTCGCTAAAAACGCATTTGAAATTTTTAGTTTTCTTTTACATAATTTATAGCCTGTTTATAAGATACGACTCGCCAATAAAAAGCGCTGACTTTGCAACTTTTTCAGTTTTTGATTTACAAACCACGACCTTTGACGATTTGCGTTAAAAGACGTAACATCTGTCAACTTAGTTTGGTTTGTACAGTCGTAAAGCAGCGAACAGCTCTTGCGTCATCGTAATTATTCCTCAACAGCTGTCAGGCTTGTTGTGGTTGTTGTTACGCTTTTGTAAAAAATTATTTTTAAGAACAACTTAAGAAAGGAAAAACTTGAACTGTACAAAAACCAAAAATCTAATTTAAAAAATTATAAAAAGTTCAATAAAAATTCACTAGACCAAAATAAGGTTTAGCCGACCGAACGAATAATATCCGATCAATCGGAATAGACCAATAGTGGCAACGTTGATATGGTTCCTAACAAATTTAACTCTCTTACACTCTCGCTCTCAAAAAGAGAAACGTCAAACTACATATAAAAAAAAACATGTTTCAGAACAAAAATTTTAATCCGAAACGATAGGTGAATCCAGCTTTACGGAGACACTTACTTACAGGGTGTCGCAGAACTCAACGCAAAGCCAAAACAGGGTGATAAGATTGGTTGTAACCATCATGAGAAAAGTCAGAAAAAAAAATCTAAAAAACAAGCAAATGTTCTTTATTCGTAGAAGTCCTTGTATTTTTATTTTAGATTTACAATCAATTTTTTCATCCTGTTTCAGAATCAGAATTAACAGAAAAGTCTGTCCGTCTGTCGATCGTTGCAAGACCGTTTCTGAGAAAACCATTAGACATAAAAACTTTTTTCTTTCACCATTCTATTACCCCATCAATTCGTGGAGTTGCTATTGAAATTCAGTAAAGTCGGTTCACATATAGCTGAGTTATATTCAAGGTTAGGATAGGTTTGACAAGCTGCCAGCTATTGTAAAGCTAGCCCACTTGGATCCAGTCTGGTCCCGTTCTGTTGCCTGGATGCGTTACATATCTCAGTAGATTTACATATCACTGGTTTAGAACCGAGGATCGAATAAAGGAGTCCAATCTACTTACATCGCGCTCCGATATCTCCGATATATCCAAAACTCCGAAAAAAAATTTTTTCTTTTGAAATTTTGTATGAAAATTAAAAAAAAAATATTGCTTGTTTTGCTTAAAATTTCACACAATTATTAAATATGGTGATTAAAAGGCAAGAAAAATGTTCTACGATATCGGACCATATATATTTGAAATATAGCCTAAGCCGATTCTTTAATGAAAATGTCGCAAAAGCGAACTTAAACAACTTTTCTTGCTTAAAAACAATTCTGGTAATAAAACTGGGTTACCAATAAAAATTATAAATAGCTTGTTTTTTATGTTTCTCAGCTATCTATATGTCGACATTTCAGTTGAATGTTTGAGAATATCTTTCAAAAATTTCCAAAGTCTACTGATGATTAGGGTAGTTCCTATGAAATGTCGACATATAGATAGCTGGAAAACATAAAAAACAAGCTATTTATAATTTTTATTGGTATAAATGGTAGAAGCTAAAAATAGCGAATAAAAAACTTAATTGTTTAAAACTGGGTTACTAAAATATAGAAAATTAAAATATCCGATATCGGTCCACTATATACCCGAGATATAGCCTAAACCGATTTTTTCATGAAAATGTCGCGTAAGTGAACTGACAAAACTTTTTTTTTTTTTGCTTAAAAGCAGTTCTGGTAATATAAGGAGATATATCTAGTTGGTCTAAACCGATTTTTCAATAAAAAAAACTTTTTTTGCTTAAAAGTAGTTGTGGTTATAATAGAAGGTTGATAAAATACAGAAAATGAAAAATTCCGATATTGTTCCAGATATAGCCTAAACTGAGTTTTTCATGAAAATGTCGCGTAAGCAAACTTGAACAACTTTTTTTTTTGCTTAAAAGCAGTTCTAGTAATATAAGGTAACCTCCAAATACACAAAACTAAAATTTTCGATATCGGTCCATATATACGAGTACATACCCGAGATATATCTATATTGTCTAAACCTATTTTTCAATGAAAAAAAAATTAGTTTTTTGTTTAAAAGTAGTTGTGGTAATAGGAGGTTGATAAAATACAGACAATGAAAAATTCCGATATCGCTCCATATATACTCGAGATATAGCCTAAACCGATTTTTTAGTGAAACAAAATTCTTTTTGCTTAAAAGCATTTCAGATTATAATAGGTGGTTACTTAAGTACAGGAAATGAAGATTAAGGACATCGGTCCATATATCCGAGATATAGCCTAAACCGATTTTTTCATGAACAACATTTTTTTTTTTTTTTTTGCTTAAAAGCAGTTCTGGATATGAATGAAGGTTATTAAAATACAGAAAATGAAAATGTTCGATAACGGTCCACACATACACGAAATATAGCCTAAACCGATTTTTCCATGAAAAAATTTTTTTTTCTTAAAATCAGTTTTGGTTATAAAATGAGCTTTTTAAAATGCAGAAATTAAACATTATTATATCGGTATATACCCGAGATATAGCCTTAACCGTTTTTTCATTAAATGTCCATGAAAAAGGTAACCTTTTTGGTATGGTGATTACAAGACAAAAAGTTTTTTCCCTGATATCGGCCCAAATATATCTAAGCATATTTAGTTCAAATTTTTTAATATGTACTATATATTTGCGTGACTATCGTGAAGGGTATTTTACTTTTGGCCCAGCCGAATATACTACACTCTTACTTGTTTTGCTTCCAAATTGGAAGAAATATGAGAGCGTGTAGCACTTTAAACAGAGAGGTTACCACTAAAATCTTATTATATGGTGGTTACAGAAAAATAAAATAAATAATACCAAATCATTAAAGAAGTGATTTGGCTGGCTATTTAACTATAAGCTTTTCATGTGTGCTCTGCAAATTATTGGTAATAAGATTATAATACACAAGAAAAAGATTTGAGCCACCCTCGTAAGTTAAGAAATGAAAGATAATAAGCTAAAAAAATATCATCAATTTTATTTTTATACAACGTATAAGGAATTTATTAAAACAATTTATACTCTGTTTTAAGATTATTAAGATCTAGAGTGGAAAACACAGAGAGATATGTGTTGCCAGCCTCGCTTTACAAAGATAAAGCACTCATTGTGGTTTGCAGAACGTGCATTTAGGCAACACACTTGCATAAAATATTAATTCCATGCAAAGCTGTAGCTCGCTTCAAAATAAGAAAACTTTTTCATTAATTTGTTTGTCTCAAACCAACATCTTTTTCATTTTTTATTAAGCAAAAGCATATAAGGTGTACTTAATAATTGAAATTCTTGTCCATTGTTTAAGACTATTTGGCAAAAGCTTGTTTCATATTGTTTGTTATTTATGACACTTATACATGTTGTATGACAATGTTTGCCACTTCCTCTGGCAGGTGATCCCTTTTTATGCTTGTTTATACTTATATACATATATTTTCTTTTGTTTATTCCCCAAGCCATTATTCACCGCTCGTATGAACACAAACACACGTACACAAATACATACATATATTTATGCTTTGCAACAAAAACTCCGTCTTTAGCCATTTTCTTTATTGACCTGTTGTTGAACAAAATGTGTTTTAAGATATTTTTTTTTTTTTTAGTTTATATCTTTGGGTTTGTGTCGTTTTTGCCCTGTTCCATTTTAATATTTAAGTGTTGATATTTTAGTTAAAATACTAAAAAACGCAAACGTGTTTGTGCATGTCTCTGCTCAGCTACTACTTGTTTTTTTTTTACATTATTTTCACCTGTATGTATGACATGCATGATGATGCCATCATTTATTTATATTTTCAATATACATACATACATATATTTTTCGTTGTTTGTTTTATTTCAACTTAACTTTTATAGTGCAGAACAAAAAGAACGAAGGAAAATATAAAAAAAAAGCAACAAAGTAGTCGTAGTGTTTTTATCCTTGTTTAAATATTTAAATTTTCATTTAATGTGAACATGCGAACAGGTAAGAGTGTATGTGTTTGTGTGTGTGTGTCAACTTGGAAATTGTGCTGTTGTGGTAGTGAAAAGAAATGTTCTCATATGTTAGTTATTCGTGTAACCTTAATGCTTAAAAAGCATTTTAAGAGAACTTGTTCATTTATTTTCTACTTAATTTTCTTAGTTTTTAATTTTACAAAATTTAAAACCGAAAAATAATGGAAAATTGTTTAAATTTTGGCATTAACTATTAGCGTACAAGGGGTGTGTTTTAAGTTATTTTTGTAAAAATTTTAACGAATTGGAAACAAATTGTGTCTCAAAAGAAAAACTCAAAGACTTTTGATGCCTCAGAGGAGTTTAAAACAGCTGGAAAATGTACTCAGTAACTTATTGATTTTAGATCTAAGTTATAAAGCCCGTTTGACTCTGGAATCTAATTATTAAGATAAAAAATCCATGCAATCTACACACTTGTCATGACCCAAACTTAAATTTAAAAACAGGTGCTGATGAGTAGTGTAGCGACTACGAAGCAGCTAGCTGTCCCCCAGCTAAAGATTTGATTATTATTTTTCTCGTCTTCTTCAATCAAAAATTGTTGATCACAGTAAATTTGTAGTGTAAAAAATTCTTTTTAAGAAAGGAAAAACTTGGATTAAAACCCGATGTACAAATGTACAAACCAAAAATCTAATTTAAAAATTATAAAGTACAGCAAAAATTCAATAAATTAATCTGCTGCTTAAAGTTTCGTTGTCCAAGCTGCCAGTTTCATGAATCCATCCTACTTGGGTTCTTTCTTGGTCCCGTTTTACTGCCTAATGAATATATGCAGCTTATGAGACTTATACATCGCTGGAAGGTTCACATCAAAACTAACTCGAAAACTGGATTAAATAATCCAATCCGTTCACCGTTCCTATATATCTACCAACCCATGTGGTATCGGTCTGCCCAGATACAGTGTTTTCATAGAACATACAGCCGGATACCGACAAAGTAAGTGCTCTCTGACTCGTTTTCTTCCCTACGATTTCTACAGAAGTCATTAAATGGAAGATTTAACCTGCTTACATGCGTTCCTATGTGATAATGTCATTCATGAAACAAATCAGAAGTCGTGTAGACATCCGCTAGCATACTTAGGACTTCGCAATTTTTCTAAAGCAGCTACGACACGCTTAAAGTATGTTTGTCAAAAGGATGGTTCGGCAGAGTTCAAAAAATTTTACGAGTATTTTAATTCGAAATCTTGCTTCCTTGTCAATGCCATAAGTGCTTCGGTGAAAATGGTCGAAAATATCATCTTGCCAGGAATGAAACCAGAAATTCTTCGAACCTATTTTAGCATTAAAGAAAATATTGATAAATTTTCAAAAGAAAAATTAGGTTTCCATTTAAAAAAATAATGCAGCTCACACAAAAGTTTTGTATATTACAAAGAGTAAAGACAACATTTGCACTCAGAACTAAAAGTAGGCATATATTTGTTCCTAAAGATATGAATGCATTTATAAAAGTGAGTGTAAAAAGATTGTAACTTTAAGGAAACGCAGAACGAATGAGTACATAAACCTTAAAAATAATATTATACTTAATTTTTTATTTTAAAGTTCATATCATGATAGAAAGATATAGTATACAAATTTGCTAGGAAAAAAAAATAAATAGCAACGAGAGAAACAAGAGGAATCAAAGCAGCCAACAACTATTGTTTAAGTTGAAAAACAAAATTACAAAAAGAAAATCACAGCAAAAAATCTACGTTTTATGCCGCACTTGATTAACCAAGCGCAGATTTAATTGTAATTGGTTTCTATTTTTTGTTTTTCAACTTCTATTTAGTGTTCATTGCTGTGTTAGTAAATCGGTGTGTCAGTGTGGCAAGTAAAGTTGATTATACTGCTTTATAAAGGTAGAACACGTTCAGAGGTGAGACACATACCCGGTTGTTCTATGAGCTGTACACGTTTTTACGTTTTGCACAGAAATTAATTTAATTACTAAGAAATTTCGACTTATAGTTAATAGAAATTTGTTCTTCATGATTTTATGGCCCAGAACTAAAGGGCAGTATGTTAAAATTATCTAGCTGCTCAAAATTAAGCTTTAGGTGTGAGTACGTACTAGAGGGGTGCTCAAGCACAAGAAAAATGTATTTTTTTTATATTGGACCATGTATTTTTTTTAGTATTGGATCAGTACATATGCAGTGCATTATACCAGAACTAGGAAAATAGGTTGTGAGGAGGGGAAAACATTTGACTTGAACCTTCCAACAGACAGGAAACACGTCTGCAGGCAACATGTTCCACAGGCGAAGCGTACGTCTGAAAACGAATACTCTCTGTAATGCGTAGTGTCTTACAAGACATCGTAATTTTTTTAAGTACTATAGCCTCCTTTCGCATTTAAAAACAAACACTTCAGTGCCGAAATGTTCTAAACATAAAACGAATACTGTCTTACAACAGTTTAGAACAAACAGAGTCAAACACAAGTAGAAATAACTGAAGTAGAACAAAATTGAAGTAAAACTTCAAGCACTGACGTTATACTCTACTTCAGTTTTGTTTATAAAATTTGTTGTTGTTGTTCATATTTTTTCTCTTGGTATGAGTGCAGAAGTGTTGTATACACAGATGCACATGCGCTAAGGTGTTAGTGCTAAAGTTTTAGTGCACTTGCTACGCTTTGGTATATTTGCCTCATTCTAATGTTTCTTTTTTTTTGCTACGAAACAGAATTCAAATACTGTCAAGCACTGCCGTGAATGGGTTTCTTAACTATGAAGTGTTTGTTCTGTTTCTAAATGTTCCACAGCTTGTTTGCTTTGTTTTAAAGATTGTTCTCAAACACAGTGTTTGGAACTACTGCATATTAGTGAGATGTCTTCTTTACAACATTCTGTACAGCCTTCTAGTACGTACTTAACTTCATATTAATTTGTATTGTTGATTATTTTACATCATTGCCTAAGATAATAATCATATATTAATGTACAATAAAAAAAATTTATTTATTCGTTTGTTTGACTTAAATTATTTTTTTTTTACTACGTTATTATTTAAACACAATCATAACAAACGCATTTGCGCTTCTGATATGTATTTTACAGTACAAAATGAAACACGTGTCTTTCAAGATGGTTAAATTTTACAAGACTGCTTTTATTCTTCCAGAGTTGCCATACTTATTCTAATACATACTTCAATGTTGTTAATCTAGTTATATAAGTATACTTCAGCTTCGCTCTACACCAGAGGTGCCCAAGCCCTATGCGCTTGGTGTTCATTTGTTTTTGTAAAAGCACTTTAATATACACAAGTGAAAAATAACGACACTTTCGCATGCTTTGCTTAATAAAAACAATTAGTTTTACCTTAAATGTATTGTTATTTGCTCTTTCATATAAAACTTTTGGGACCATACCAGAGATGGTGGATCGCGTTTTTTTAAATATTATCGAAAAATTAGCGAATCAGCTGCAATTAAAATCCTCGGACAATTAGATGTAGATTAGAAAAAACCAAACAACGCATTGAAAATATAAATAATTATGAGCATAATGGGTCACCTAATTTTTCAAATATTACTAAAAGTATTTCAATTTTTAAATCATATTTTAAAATTCCTTAAGTGATAATATAGAAATACTTTAAATAAAAAATTTGATTTTCATTAGAAATAAAATATATTAGATATTTTATTTATGTATATTTGTAGCTTATTTTTAAATTTTCATTCTATTAACGAGAATATTTCCCGAAAAACGTGCCTTAACAAGGCTAATAGACTGAGACCTTTATTTTGAAATATTTTATACGCGAAGTCACATAATTTTTAAACGTAAAGTTATTGCATATGTATAAGAACTAATAATTTTATTTAAAACGCTAAAAGCCATACTTTTTATATGAAGATGGTCTTAAAATTTGCACTTTTGCTAAAATTCTTATATTTTTTGTAAAAAAAATTATAAAAAAATTTTTTCTCTCTCCTCACATAATTGTAAATTATTTAAAATAGCAATACAAATGCTAAATAAATAGTGAAACAATCAAATACTTAAACCAAAGAAGTAGCGCGCAGCATAGAGCTAAAAATTAACTTTCTTCATTGTTAATTTAACATTGCTGTTTGGTTTGCTGGGTGTTATGTTATTTCTTTAACAAATTTCCCATTTACCCTCATAACATTAAATGAGATTAAAAACATCATATTATATTAACACAGTTTCTTAAAATTTTCGTTTGTTGCGCCCAAATGCACTTTTCGTTTGAAAGGATTTTCCATCAAAACAACAATAAAATTTCAAGTGAAATTGTGCAGAAAATGGTATAAAACAGCTACAAAAGAATATTGCTTATTTTAAGTAACTGCAACAAGATAAGTCAGGCTTACAACTGATTATGACAAAGCTTGTTGTTGCAATTGCACTTGTATAAATTGCAGTTGTTATTGTTGTTGCAACGTGTCTAACATATAACTTATGTAAATTTTTTTGTTCGTCAGTTAACATTTATTGAAGGTATTTTTTTTTTTTTTGCTTCTTTTGCTCTTTTTATACTATTGTTATGACAGCACTAGCACTTGGTACGTGTTTTTTGAGAAACGTTCGTGCATTATTACTTTTATACATTGATACATATGTACTTGTATGTGTTTAGGTACCATGACTAACAACATCATCATCAACATTCTGAAGTTTTATTACTTTCAACTGGGTTTCTACATATTTTCGTTTTTGAGGTTTTTTATTTTTGCAACACAGTAGCATGGCATGGGATGCTACACTTTACATGCCATCCATTACAAAGCGAAGAACTCTTTACAGTTATTACTGTAGGTTGTTGCAACTAACGCTTTACGTCGTAGTTGGCTTAGATAAACTATTGTTGCATACAAAATTTATTTCGTGGGTTGAAGTGAAAGAAAACTTTATGATATGAGCAACAACAGCCAGATAAATGTCTATGTTTTTGCTGAATTTTTACTGGATGATTTGATTACATGAAAACAATTTATTTTCCATTGGAATGTATTTTTCGTCTTCTTAAAACAATATTTTTGGTTAGGGAATGTAAGCAGTGTTTCAAAAACAGGATAGCGTATTTATATTTGAGAAAAATTTATATGTCAAATCATTTTGGTAACATTTTGGTTTCACGGCAAAAGGAACACATACATTTCGTTTTACGTTGTTTCAATGGCTAAAAATGTAGGCTTTCACTGTGCTTTAACCCTACAGGATCTTGAGCCGCAACTAAATTATATGTTATTGCAAATTCAACTTCATCATTACTGAAGTAAAGTTGAATAATATTGAAATAATATGAATTATAGGTAGCCACGAGTTTACAGAAAAGTAAACTTAAATGAAAATGCTAATGAAAAATATTTTTTTGTGGGTAAAGTCATGTGCTAAAATTTACATTTCGCAAAAAATGTGATTACGATTTGAAGTTACAAAATTGGTGACCTGAGAGTAGCAATCACAAAAAATGTTGCCATTACAACTCGCAACCAAATGATGAAGTGATTTCTAAAGCAACTTGGTTACGCTACAAAAATTATTAGCCAAATCGTAGAACTGAAAGCAACCAAATACAATTTAATGTGTTTTTATGTATTTTCATCAACAACATTTATAATTTTTATAAATTTTAATAAAATCGTATACAATTAAAAGTACACTTTTTTAATATGGCTGCTCTGTTGATACATTTGTTTAATTTAAAAATAGTGACTTCATATAGCAAACAGCAAGTGCTACCAAATGTTATGTTATGTTATGTTATGTTATGTTATGTTATGTTATGTTATGTTATGTTATGTTATGTTATGTTATGTTATGTTATGTTATGTTATGTTATGTTATGTTATGTTATGTTATGTTATTTTATGTTATGTTATGTTATATTATGTTATGTTATGTAAATATATGAGATGTAAATATAAATTTATTGAATTTTGTTTTCTTTTTTTTTTTTTTTTTTTTTGGTTGTTTGCTAAAAAAAATAACCAAAGATGAATCTGCCCATCCATGTACACTTGTTATGTTATGTTATGTTATGTTATGTTATGTTATGTTATGTTATGTTATGTTATGTTATGTTATGTTATGTTATGTTATGTTATGTTATGTTATGTTATGTTATGTTATGTTATGTTATGTTATGTTATGTTATGTTATGTTATGTTATGTTATGTTATGTTATGTTATGTTATTTTATGTTATGTTATGTTATATTATGTTATGTTATGTAAATATATGAGATGTAAATATAAATTTATTGAATTTTGTTTTTTTTTTTTTTTTTTTGGTTGTTTGCTAAAAAAAATAACCAAAGATGAATCTGCCCATCCATGTACACTTGTTATGTTATGTTATGTTATGTTATGTTATGTTATGTTATGTTATGTTATGTTATGTTATGTTATGTTATGTTATGTTATGTTATGTTATGTTATGTTATGTTATGTTATGTTATGTTATGTTATGTTATGTTATGTTATGTTATGTTATGTTATGTTATGTTATGTTATGTTATGTTATGTTATGTTATGTTATGTTATGTTATGTTATGTTATGTTATGTTATGTTATGTTATGTTATGTTATGTTATGTTATGTTATGTTATGTTATGTTATGTTATGTTATGTTATGTTATGTTATGTTATGTTATGTAATGTTATGTTATGTTATGTTATGTTATGTTATGTTATGTTATGTTATTTTATGTTATGTTATGTTATGTTATGTTATGTTATGTTATTTTATGTTAGGTTAGGTTATGTTATGTTATGTTATGTTATGTTATGTTATGTTATGTTATGTTATGTTATGTTATGTTATGTTATGTTATGTTATGTTATGTTATGTTATGTTATGTTATGTTATGTTATGTTATGTTATGTTATGTTATGTTATGTTATGTTATGTTATGTTATGTTATGTTATGTTATGTTATGTTATGTTATGTTATGTTATTTTATGTTAGGTTAGGTTATGTTATGTTATGTTATGTTATGTTATGTTATGTTATGTTATGTTATGTTATGTTATGTTATGTTATGTTATGTTATGTTATGTTATGTTATGTTATGTTATGTTATGTTATGTTATGTTATGTTATGTTATGTTATGTTATGTTATGTTATGTTATGTTATGTTATGTTATGTTATGTTATGTTATGTTCTGTTATGTTAAGTTTATGTTATGTTACATTGCGTTATTATATAACGCAATAACTTTTAACTGTTTCCATACGTGTGTTCCCCAGTACCTAAAACTACATTTATTCAATGTTAAGTTAGTGTTCTATTTACCTGTTAAAATTTAAATTAAAAGTTATTTTAACTCAACCAGGCCTGCTATAGTAATTGTAATTGAATTAAAGTTTGTTTACAGAATTCGTGAAATTCATCGCTCATATTAAGTTGAAAACTTTTCCAATTCAACAATAATTATTTTTAGGTATAAAGATAAAGCAGAGGATAAATTCTTAAAATATTTTTGTAATAATTAGTTTTTATGTCACTCTACTTGCTAAAAAAGAAAAACAATAGAGCATTCACAATAGCTAACTACCGACTACAACCAGTCAAAAATGTGAAGGTGTTTAATATAATATATTATTATTTATAAGAAGGTAGCCATGACGAAATATATAGAATACTCGTATATCTAATATTGCCCTACGTTTTCCAATTTTTGTTGTGGCTTCACTCACTTCAAAATAGAGCAACAATGTAAGAGTTTACACCGCCATAAACAAACAATAAGAATTATCTATAATACAAACAACTTTTTCACGCTCTTATGTGAATAAATTAAGTTTACAATACATCTTATCATATTAAATAAGTTGAAAATATATACATTTTCGAATAATTTGCAGTTGGACCGTAATAAATGGTAATAGATCTACCAGATTTGCAAAAATTAAAAGGCTAGTAAGGGCTGTTTTATACGCACCATGAAACCCCCTATTGGTTTGAAATAAAAAGCAGATATACCATTAACATTAATAGCAAATATTATATTAGCATTATATGAGTTTATTCCACTATGAATTGTTGCTGATTTTTATTTTGTTTTAGATATCACGAGTTTTCAAAAGCGATAAAAATAATTATAATAACACTTGCTGGTAATTTATTCTAGATTTTTTAATTTCTCAGCGAAACGAAACAGGTTTGTAATGTATATTAAAGAATGTAATAATATTTTTAAAATATTTTCTTAATTTTAAGCAATCGTAAATTGTTTGTACAAAAAAACAGCTTTAAATTATATTTTATCTCTACTTCTATTGTTGTTGTGAGATTGTTTGGTCATTAAAATAGTCTTTTCATATTCATGGCAGGTTAATTTTACAAGTATAAACAATTTTGCACCCTCAATTTAAGTTGATGTGTGCAACTTACGAGCAAAAACTAACTGCAACTACAACAACAACTCTTCATCATAATGTACGAGATTTGATGAATTTCGGTTGAATTTGTGGTTGGTTAACAATTGTAAAGTTCTTTTGGTTGCTGCTCAGTTTGAGTTTATTTTTTTGCTCGTTTTGATTGTAATTTCAATATATATTCCGGAGTTAATTTGTTGTTGCAGTTTGTGGCTGTAATGAAGTTTTTTTTTTAAACATATGTATGTAAGTATAATGTACTCGTACTATAAAGCAATGATTGTTACTGGTATAATCGTGGCAGTTGTTGTGTTTATTGTTAAGTATCATAACTCATTTTGAGGCAGTTTTTACATTGTTTTCATTTTTTGTTGGTTGCAGTTGAAAACTAATGAAGTTGTTATTCCATTCCATTTAAATTTTAAGCAAACGTTAATTAAAGAACAGTAATTGAAAAATATACCGTAAATATATTAAATTAAGAGCTTTTTCAGAATATATTCAGTTATTGCAATAAACAGATAAGTAGAAGTATTAGAAGCGACATTTGTGCTCGGCTACACTTACGATCATTTCGCATAGAATCTAAGCTAAGGATCTAAATAAGGACTAAAAAATATCCCTTGAAATTGTTTTGATAATAAAAAATTGATCGCTTCAACAAATTTATAAACTTTAGAATATTTTTAACTTTCGTTTCTTTAACTTCTCTTTGGAACTCTCGGATTTTCTGCAAAATATTATACAGGGTGGCGCAAAAATAACCTTCCGAAGTTTTTTGGCTGAAATTTATAAAAAAATGAAAAACTTTAATTCTTTTTGTGGATTATTTTTATTTGGTCTTTTAAATTTTTTACATCAAGCGGAGAATATGATGTCATATAAATGGCTACCGCCACAGTTGATTGTCATTTGAGCCCTTTTTATAGCATTTTCTACCACATTGGCCACATTGTCTTTAAGAGCTGCAAGAGTCTGAGGCTTGTTGACATAAACCCTTGTTCAAAAAGCCCCACAAAAAGAAGTCTGCAGCAGTTAAATTAAGCGATCTTGCTGGCCAGTGCAAATCGCCAAAATAGGGGATTAGGCGCCCGGGAAATGCACCCTTCAGCATATCGGTTGTGGCACGTGCTTTCCAATCCCTATTCATCAAGTTGCAGCAAAAAGAACTCGTTGATCATTGCTCTGTAGCGCTCACCATTCACAGTAACCGTTTGGCCCGAGACGTCTTCGAAGAAAAATGGTCCGATGACTCCTCCAGCGAAAACAGCACACCATACAGTGACTTTAAGCGGATGTAATGGCTCTTCGTGTGTTACACGCGGATTTTCAGTGCCCCAGAAGCGTAAATTTTGCTTATTTACGTACCATGATTATTTTTGATGAAAAATCCTCTTCATCAATATTCCGCGTTCTGGAGCAGTGTAGCGTAACATTGTTTGTTAACGTATATTTCGCATGTGTTTACTACACAAATGTCAAAACAGATCTGACATTAGGGGCCAATCGCAAAATTTATAGCATTTTCTGATAGGAGGATTACTTTTGCGCCACTTTGTAGTTCAATGTGAAATTGCAATAAAAATTCTTTTCTAACACGCTTACATTACTCGTAGCTTCACGTGTGTGTTTGTTTGTATGTTTGTAACCCCTGAAATATGCAGTGGAATTTAATATTCCTCTATAGAAGACAGTGTTGCCGTCTTACTGCAAAACTTTTAGTTGCCGTCTTACTTCCGGGAATGTTTCGAGAAAGGAGGACATTTTAATGATTCCTGAAACCAAATTCGGGAAAGAAACTCAACAGCATCGCGCTTTTTGCTAAACTTTAAGTCGCCGTCTTACTTCCGGGAATGTTTCGAGAAACGAGGACATTTTGATGATTCCTGAAACTAATTTCGGGAATTCACAAGAAACTCAATAGGATTCCGGATTTTTTTGTGAGCATTATCTATTTTGGAATTAGTAATGAGAAAAAGTTTCAAGAAGTTCAGTGCTTAAAATATTCAAGAGAAACACAATTCAAATCAGTGTTGCTATACGAATAATTTATTCTTAATGAAAGTTTTACCATGTACATATATTACTCGTACACCCTATTCATCAGATCTAAACATTATCAAACATGTCTTCAGTGGGTTAGATCGTAAGGTCTATAAAAGAGGTAGACAATTTGATAACAAGCAGTCACTAATTCAGGCTATTAAGGATGCTTGCATACAATTTTCTTTGGATTACATAAATCTCTTTATCTGTCAATGAAAACCCGTATATTTGAAGTTATTAAAAAGCAAAGGGGGAATTTCCCATTACTAGTCATTATTAAGTAAAGTAAATAAAGCAATATTAAGTAAAAAACAAGAAAAATATTTTTGGACGTTTTTTTTTATAAATTGCTCAGAGAAAGTTGTTTAATTATGCGATCAGTATTTGCATGATTTTTTTTATATCTCAAGATGTTTAAGTTCTATTTCTACTTTAAAATACTGCAAGCGGTTAAAAGTCACAAAAGATACAGGCTTCTAGATATGGAATTTCTAGCGCCTTTAAATAAGTGAAACAGAGTGTATGTCGATATAATTGCTTTTGTTTTTGCATGAGTTCATAGAATAAAACAACAAATTTTTTTTATATGCTAATATTTATCACGGTAAGGTTAGGTTAGGTTAGGTAGGCAGGCTGCTGGATACCCTAAAATAACTTAGGCTCTCCAGCTGACTTGGATCCTGAAGTCGTTCCCTTTGTGATTGCCTGAAAAGTGGGATAGTGAAGTGAAGAATACAAGCTAGAGGGATATAGTGTGAGTGGAGGAAATGGAAGAGAGGGGATGTAGAGGTGTGAAGTTTCTCATAGTAAAGGTCGCTTTATATTTCTATCCGAATAAAATTTAAGAAAAAACAAATTTATATACCAAAATTTTTACTTAAAGTTATGAGCAGCATTTTGGCAAAATTTTTGCTTTCCTGAAAAATTTCAAAAACAGAAATAAGTGCTTTTGTCAAAAGTCCACAGATATATTTTAAAATATTAATTCAATTTAAATATGCATTTTTAACACACATTTCATAAATTAACATCTTTGTGAAATAATTAAAAATTTATTAAAAACTTATAATTGTATAAATATTGAATTTTTTTAATTTTTTTAAAACTCTAGTAATTTATTTATGTATATTTATTAGTTTTTTCTTTTTTTTAAGTTATGTAACTTGCAAATTAAATAAT
Organism: Thecocarcelia acutangulata; assembly: GCA_914767995.1. Classification (NCBI taxonomy): domain Eukaryota; kingdom Metazoa; phylum Arthropoda; class Insecta; order Diptera; family Tachinidae; genus Thecocarcelia; species Thecocarcelia acutangulata. The sequence continues at coordinate 26,278,440 of OU612094.1, read as the reverse complement.
GTGTGTTTATCTGCCCAGTATTGTTAAATAAGATTGCATGCTAATTTATTGAACTATTGTTCTACTTTTATAATTTTTTAAATTCGATTTTTGGTTTTTGTACATTTGTACAACGGGTTATAGTTCAAGTTTTTTCCTTTCTTAAGTTTTTTTTTCTTAACCAGGATTTTTTACAATACAAATTTGCTGTGATCAATAATTTTTGCTTGAAGAAGACAAGAAAAATAATAATCAAATCTTTAGCTGGGGGACAACTAGCTGTTTCGTAGTCCCTACACTACTCATCAGCACCCACTGGGATTTGAAGTCGGGTCATGACGTATCATGATCTGCTGCTTTAACCACTCAGCCACCGAGCATTTAATTATTTTATATCTATATTCAGCTGATATTGAATCACATTTGTATTTTGTTAGTTGCCCACATTGTTTGTACAGCGTTTGCTATCTCAGAGCAGTATTTCCTTTTAGTTATTAACATATATATTTTTGTATTTTAAAACTTCTGCGTACCCAGATTTTTTTTAAATTTTTAATAATCGCTTGGGCTACGTTAAAAGTGCGTCTAATTTAACCCAAAAAACATGTTTTTTTTTTTTTTTTGAGTTTGTGAGCTGTCATACTTTTTTCGAAATTTCTTCAAATTCATCCTATTACCTAGGCTTAACATTATACAAATTTAACAAAAAAAAAAAAAAAAAAAATGTGTAAAAAATTGTTATGCTTATTGTACTGAATTTTTGAAAAAAGTAAACAATAATAAAATAAAGAAAATTTCATTGAAATTCATCTGAAACATATAAAATTATTTTATGACTTCCATGTTCATATGCAAATTGAAATTATTTGTAAGAAATACACTAGCCCTATTCACAATCTTGTGCAAATAGCCTTGCATCATTGCATTTACAAAGTAAAGTGGTAGATTTTTACTTTACAGTAACGAAACTATTTTTTAAACAACAACAAAATACGATATCCAAGGTTATTTTTTTAATAACGAGTGATTTTTTTGCTATTATCTTTTTGGCAACACTAGTTTTGACAGCTCACGCACATTTTGTATCTTGTATCACTGTCAAACATCTTCAGTTTGGTCTATAATTCAATCATGAATCGTCTTACAAACGAACAACGCTTGCAAATTATTGAATTTTATTACCAAAATGCGTGCTCTGTTAAGAAAGTTCATCGCGCGCTTCTTCCATTTTATGGTCAGTTTAATCGACCTACTGAGGCTTCTATTCGGGCTATTGTAAAAAATTTCGCACCAAATTTACTTTGTTGGACATTAAGCTACCACCAACACGCTTACGTAGAGTGCGAACAGAAGAAAATATCGCAGCCGTATTGGCCAGTGTTGGTGATGACCGTGAATTATCGATTCGTTCGCAGCAATTGGGCCTCTGTTACTCCACTACGTGGAAAATTTTGCGGAAGGATTTGGGTGTGAAGCCTTATAAGATACAGCTGGTGCAAGAATTGAAGCCAAACGACCTACCACAACGACAAATTTTTGATGAATGGGCTCTTGAAAAGTTAGATGAAGATCCACTTTTTTTTATCGAAGAATTGTGTTCAGCGACGAGGCTCATTTCTGGTTGAATGGATACGTGAACAAGCAAAACTGCCATATTTGGAGTGAAGAGCAGCCAGAAACATTGCAAGAGCTACCAATGCATCCACAAAAAACAACCGTTTGGTGCGGATTATGGGCTGGCGGCATCATTGGGCCGTATTTATTCAAAGATGATGCGAATCACAACGTTACTGCGAATGGTGAGCGCTACCGTGCGATGATAACAAACTTTTTTTTGCCCAAAATGGAAGAGCTTAACTTGCATGACATGTAGTTTCAACAAAACGGTGCCACATGCCACACAGCACGCGAAACAATGGATCAATTGAGAGGCGAGTTCGGTGAACAGTTTATTTCACGCTTGGGACCAGTCAATTGGCCGCCCAGATCGTGCGATTTAACGCCTCTAGACTATTTTTTGTGGGGCTATGTTAAGGCTAATGTCTATAGCGAAAAGCCCGCTTCGATTGACGCACTGGAAGCCAACATTGCCAACATTATTCGTGAGATACCGGCCGAAATGTTGGAAAGAGTATGCCAAAATTGGACTAAGCGGATGGACCATTTGAGGCGCAGCCACGGCCAACATTTGCATGAAATAATCTTCAAACATTAAATTATATCGACCCAACTATCGATCCAAATAAATATTTCATCCATTTTTCTGAATTTTATGTGTTTTTTTTTTAATTTCCGATAGTTCTTATAATATCACCCATTATTACAAACAAAAATTTTGTTGATTTTATTTTTACTATAATTTTTTCTATGCACTACAATGGCACTTACTATAATGCGCTTAATGTCACCAGAGGAGTTCCGCAGGTTTCAGTACTTGGCCTTTTTTATTCTGTTTATATTTAAATGAATTACTTGATACTTTGGTATCTAGTAAAATACAAATTTATGCGGATGACGAGCAAATCTACAACCATAGCAGATATAATTTCATGTGTAAATGATATTAACCATGACCTCGATAAAGTAAGTATTTGGGCTAAAGCCAATGGATTGGCTTGGTAATATACATTTAAATCAAAATGTATATTACTGTCGATATCTGGAACCTTCAAATAAAAATAAATGATAATTACATAAATCCAGTCACCTCAGCGCTTAACTTGAGAATTACGTTTAATAATAAGCTTTACTGATCTAGCCATATAAACGTCGTCATAGGAAAACTATATGGTATGTTGTGAAACTTATGGGCTGTTAAAGATTTTTCTCCTTTTGTTATTCGAATGTTACTAGCTAGCACTTTTCTTATCCCAGCACTTCTGTATGAAAGCGAACTATATGCGAACTGTGATAGTGAAGTTCTACGTAGACTTAATACACAATAACATTGCAAGCTTCGTTTTCCAAAAACGCTGCAGAGATCATATTTCATCGTATTCCTATCAGATTTTTCTGATTAAATTCCATAATCTGTGAAATTAAAATGTGTTCTTTTTTTCCATAAAACCATCACATCACAACAACCGGTTTATCCACACAATGGAATTCTGTGTGCTAAGTCCAACCGTGGGGAAAAAGTAGTTCAACAACAATATAACTACGAGCGGCTTGGAAACTTCTTAGCCTAGCACAAAAAGCACGGTATAAACAGAAAAAAATTAAGTGTTTTTGAAACTTCCATCTTTGCTATGAACACATGTTAAATTTTGTTTCGATTTGGTAACTCCTTTATATAGAAACAGGTGATCATAAAAAGACGCATCCGCGATTTTTTTTGTAATGGAAAAATTCGAAATGTCATTAAATATTTACATAAAAAAGTTTTAGCGGGACAAGAAATTCATAATGATATGGTGAATGTGTTAGGTGAAAGTGCTCCTTCATATTCAAAAGTAAAAAATTGGGTTGCTGAATTTAAACGTAGTCGTACAAGCATTGAAGATGAAACACGTAGTGGACGTCCAAAAACAGCAACAACAACAGAAATTGTAGCCAAATAAAAGTGCGACGAATAACAGTCTACCAAAACCGCATAAGAATGGACATTTCTCAAGCTTGTTTGGATCATTTTAAGCGAAATAAAATGGATTTTAAGCATTGTTTCATAACTGTTGATGAGACATGGATCCACTACTATACACTATAGAGATAAAAGAGCAGCCCAAGCAATGAACTGAAGCTGGAGGATGTGCCCCAAAGAAGGCAAAAACAATTCAATCGGCTTTTTTTGGGACTTCAAAGGTATTTTATTGATTGACTATCTGCAAAAGAGGAAAACAATAAATTCAGAGTACTATTTCAACCTTTTGGACCAATTAAATGTACAAATTCGAGAAAAATGTCCTGGCTTACAACACAAAAAAATTAATTTTTCATCAAGACAACGCACCAGAGTGTTTTAACAATGGCTAAAATCAACGAATTAAAGTACGATTTGCTTAACCACCCACCTTATTCTCCTGATTTAGCGTCCAGTGACTTTTACCTGTTCCCAAATCTAAAAAAAATACATTGCTGGCAATCGTTTTACCTCAAATGAAGATGCAATGACAGTTCTAAAGCACTATTTTGAAGACCTTGAGGAAAACTATTTTAATCAAGGGATAGAATTGCTAGAAAAGCGTTTGACTAAGTGTATTTAAGTTTCAGGAGATTATATTGAAAAATAAAAATATTTTTGAAAAACTAACTATTCTCTTTCATTGATAGGCTTAAGAAATTTCCGAACCGCCCTCGTATCTGTTGTCACAACGACAATTTCTGGTGAATACTTTCCAAAGACTCTGTCTTTTATTATATTGCTTAAAACGTTTTTGGTGTTTAACCTATTTGTAAATAAAAAACATGTTGTTTTTCTTTTGCCGACGTTTCGTAGATTTTTTGTCTACATTTTCAAGGGAGCGTCTATTTTTTATAAATATAAAAACAATTTTTATAATTTAATTACATATATGTGTGAAAATTACCTAAATTTATTATATTATTTTTTATATTAATTTATTATATTATTTTGATATTGTATCCTATTTTTTCCCCCTAATGATATTTTTGTAAACATTTATTTTTGCTCAATCACTAGCACTATCATTTATAAGACTCTGTATCTTGTTGTGCTAGATAATGATAATAATAAATAAATAAGTAAAATAAATAAAAAGTAGGCAACATTAAATCATATATAAGAAATAAAATACACACAAACGTATTAGCTCTATTCACAATCTTGTGCAAATGGTCTTGCATCATTGCAGTTGCAATATATTGGAGTATATTTTAACTTTACACTAACAAAATATACCTAAAAATTTCACTTTTGCAATTGCAGAAATATGCAATCTCAAATGGACAAGATTGTGAATAGAGCTATTATATTTGCAATTGCAGAAATATGCAATTTCAAATGCACAAGACTGTGAGTAGGACTATTGTTTCAGTAATAATAACGTAGCAAATGGAAAAATAAATGTAGCTTAAACACATAATTCCACATTATGTCAAACTTAATGCAGCGTGAAAACTGTTTCATTAACATAACATACACAGACACACATACAAATGTACATGTGTATAAACTGATTTTTTATAACATTGTTCGCTCGATTTACTACTTACTAAATTAGCATTTTTAATTCATGTTATTGGAGCATACCTGTAATGAAAAGAAAGGAATGAAAATCACCAATTAATAAATTAAATTAATTAAATAAATAAGTAAAATATGTTAATATTGTTTACATATGATTCTGATTGCATTAAAACAACAGGCATTAAACATTAAACATATTTTTTTAACTACGTTGCAAAATAATTTTATTTTGCACAGTAAAAGTGGTAAATATAATATTAATAAAGAAATCTAATGTAAGACATATTACTTATATTTTTAGTAATTTTATTTCTAAAGTTGATTTGCCACAAAAAAGCCAAGTGTCTATTATTTTAATACAAACTTCCGCTTCAACACCTTTGTGTGAAAAATTCTGTTTATATCTGAAATGTATTTGAGTTTAAATTTGTTTCCGAATGAAGTCACAAATTTCTTCTTTTTTCGACAGAAAGTTTGTGTATGAAGCTTAAAAATTTGTTTGTTAAAAACAAAACTAAATTTATGTTGATGTAAGTTAAAGAAACCAAATTAGTTTGAGCATATTTCTCTGAAAAGTGCCATAATCCTATAAGCTGTCTGGCTTTTCTTTTAAGGTAACAAATGATACATAAAATTTGTGCTTTAAATTAATATTTGATATTAAATTTACACAAAAACCTTACGCTGAATTTTTGGGTAGGATGTCATAGTGTTTATGGACATAAGGTCCACGGACATTATCTCGCACTTAAAAGTGACATAATGTCTATGGACACAATGCCGCTTTCCAAATTGTCATAGTGTTCATGGACATTATGCCGTTTTCGGTATGGACATTATGTCACTTGCAAAAGTGTAATAGTGTCCACACTAAAAATTAGGAAACAAATTTCTGATCAAAAATATAATTTTTCAGATATAAACAATTTATATTTTTGAATTGAGCAAAATTTTGTATGAGACATAACAACTTTCTTGTATAAAAACTAGGAAAAAATTAAAAAAAATTTCAGACCGGAAAATAAAATAAATTTTTATATATTATTACTAAAATATAGTTGACATATCTTCTACAATTTGCCTGCAGTATGGATATGGATATGTTTGTTTTCGATTTTGTGTACAAGTTGGAAGTTTGGAAGCAGCTGGAGCAAGTTTTAAAGTGATTAGATGACAACAAAGCCGTGGCCCTCGGCTCTGTAAGACAAAAGATATATTTTAATACAACAATTTCGATTTCTTGATTGTCTTCCTGTTTCACTTCTTGTGGAATATCGTCAAATGCAATTGTTTCATTTTCTTTGTTATTAATAATATTGAAAAAATCGTGCAGCGCTATTTGTCCTCTATTTAATTGTTGGCTAAAATTGTGAATTTTGTTTTCCTTACTGGTTTGTACCTTTCAAAAAACTGGTAATGCACCAGCTGACTAAGGCAAACCAATTGGTTAAAATCTTCGTTTCGGTAACATCAAGGTACTTAAAAAGCTGCCCGTGTTTTTCTAATTTTCTTGAGAGTTTTTGAATTTTGAACATGCAATTTTGTTCAAAAATAAACTTTTTCGTGTATTTTGTTATACTAAATTAGTGAAAAATTATTAAAAAAAACCCAGAAGTATAAGGGCAAAGGCCTCTTATTAACTGTTGAAGTGAAACATTGGTGTCGTCTATAATTTATAATTTGGCAAAAACATTTAAATTGTAAACTTTTTTTTATTGTGTTTGTTTTGGTTATTTTTTTTAACATTCAGTGATGCTTCATTATTATATGCATGAAAAAAATCGCATAGTTGAGAAAAAAATCTCTACATTCAAAAACCAAAAAGTTAACAGCACAGCAGCATTTTAAGCTGCAAACCAGAGATCTGCACCGGTGCACCGCAACCATAAGTACACCGGTTGTTTACCCAATCATTTTCACATCCGAGTATCTTAAACATATTTGTACAAATTTGTTTTGCACGTATGTTAGTAAAATAATTTGAGAGTAATTTAATATATAGTGACAAGCAAAACTAACATAAACATTTTCGTTTAAACATTAAAATCGCGTACGTTAATGCTGTTATGACAGTTTCGTAAGAGCTATAAATGTTTCAAAAACGTAGAAACATTTTATATTGGGTTGTTTACTACATATGAATTTTAAGTCCGAAAATCTTTTTTCACATAAGTATGTTATTATATTTATTCATATTAGAATGGAAGAAATCATAATATCTTCCAATAACATTTTCTGTACAATGTCAATGTTCTGTATATGTCATACAAACGCATTAAAAAATTTTGCTTTGCCATTTATGTTATCTACTATAAGTGTAAAAAAAGCTACTGTAAGTGGAAAAAAGCTCTAAGCTTTTAGCTGACATGTGCATTCGCCAACGTCTGTTGAACGACTAAACTAAATAGCATAAGAAAAAATAAGCGATGCTTATAAACAATTGTTTGGCTAAATGTCCATCGGTGAATCTAATCAAATCGCTGTATCTAATCACTTGTGTATTTTTTTAAGAGTAAAAGAAACGACCACAAAAAAGAGTGTTGTTGTTAGTAGGACTTAGTAAGGGAAACATTTTGAGTATTTTTTATTTTCGTTTCTAAATCTAAAAGTCCATACCGCGCGTTATATGCGCTGCTTTTACGCATTTTAAAATTTCTACGCGATCTACACCTGTTTTAAACTCAAGTTACAGCGTTGCATTTCATGCGATAAATCTTTTATTGTGCTTGAAGTATTTTTTCAATAAAAACATTTTTTTAAACACAAAAACATAAAATAACAATACACGACACAAATAGTCTTGCCGATAACTTTGAAAAAATAATATGAATTTTGATCTGCGGCTATCAAAAACAACTGATAGTTTTTAGAACGATTATGACGCGTGCAAAAGTAGAAAGTAAACCTACTTTTGGCGTCGAACACACTTAACGCCTCATACGCTTTGTGCTGTGTAACCTGTCACATAAAATTACACTGATTGTACTTTTTTGACAGACGCTTAGAACGCGTGGTATAGACTTCCTGCTTAATCGTTTTCTCAATAATATATACATGAAGGCATCACAAGATCAACTTGTAAAAACAACACTCTCGACAAATTCTTTTGCGTCACCTTTTATTTAACATTAACTGAAATCACGGCTGTCAGATTTAATAATTTATAGCCATATTGACCATTTTGAAAGTAGCATATTGAATGATGATTTTAAGATTGTGTTGGCTGAAAAATTTTAAACAAAAATTCAATTCAAACAAAATTGTTTCCACAATTTGTTATATGTATGTGTAACTGTATATATATTGTGATTATGGATTGAAACCAAAATATAAAAATTATTATAAATGAAGGAAGATAAAATAAAAGAAATTTGAAAAAAAAATCTATTTTTTAGCGTAAAAGTTATTATTTTTACCGGTTTTGTACTATTGGCCATGTCACAGAATTCACTTCCGTTCGGAAATAGAATTGAATCGGTTTTTTAATTCTCAAAAAACGAAAATCTAAAACTTATTTCGGAATGAAATCTATGCCATAAGACAATACTAGTCTTATTCTTGCAATTAGACATGATTTCATTCCAAAAAATTTTCAGTTTCGTTTTCTTCGTTTTCAGCTTCGTTTTTTTAAGAATTAAAAAAAAATTCAATTCCGTTTCCGATCGGAATTAAATTTTGTGACATGACTGTATATATGTTGAAATAAAATACGTGCATATATTTTCTTCAAAATACATCGGCCAAACTTGATGTTTTAAAAACCTTCTGGCAACGCCGCACTTAGTACGAGTGGATAAATACATAAAGCTGAACTGAAACTGAAGGTGAGTGTGTGACTACAAGTTCTTGCATACAAATATTATTTTCGTTGTTAAAAAGAAGTACGAGTTCGATTGCCGAATGTGAAAAAAAATTATTGAGAAACCAAACCAAGCAGCCACCGCATACAACCTTCATTGGTTATGTTATATACTCTAGTTAACAGACCCAAGCTCTAACGAGGAGAAAACATACTTGTGCAAACAATATTTGGTGACCAATCACACCGCACCTCGACTTAAGACGGGTGTACTTAGATAATTTAAAAAGGCACCGGTTGCAGATCTCTGCTGCAAACGTTACTTTTAGGAAAACATTTTTCCCACTTTTTATCGATAACATGTTGAAAAATTTTAAAGATTTTCGATATTTTTTTTCAATAAAGCTCGACTGTTTGCTTTTAATAATAATTTCAATGGTGATATATCTATACTCTTCTCCAAAATGTTAAAAAAAAAAATGAAAAAAGTGTCATTACGGCTTAAGTAATTACTAAAAACTTGCAGTTTTCTCTGAATAAATACTTTCATATTGCTCAAATACAATTTTTAAGTTTTTTAAAGAACATTTAGTAAATTCAAAAGGGGGAAAACACAAAAAACTGATTAAAACTACTTTCGGTCTGAAGGCACGCTGTTCTTAAGCTATACTTTTTATTAAATTTTCAATTTGTTTTAGGTCTATTCTTTATTTTTTCCCACCTAGAAATAAAATTATAATATTCGTATTACATTTCTTATCTTTGGTTTACATTTTAACTTTATTTTTATGTGTTGCTTTTCAAGGTACGTTACATTAATTACAATCATATTAACATGTTTACATTCACTATCTTTTCACACTTTAACAGACATCTATGAGTTTTAGATACTCGTATACGTATTAACATACACATGTGCAAATATATATAAACTCAATGTATTACTTTTATATTTATCGTTTCGTAATAGAATTTCCATGTTACATAAATAGTTTATTTCATATAAGAAAAAAAGAAAAATGGTAGACAAGCAGGTGTTTTATTTGGTATTTAATTCCATACGCTGGAGATTACAATAAATATTCTACATATGTACATTTATAAAAAGGATATATAAATGTACATGTTTAAGCACAATAAATTATATATCACTTTATTACAAAATATTCAACAGGCAGAGCTTACGTAATAAATTTGTTCATCGTTTTAAGAATTAATACGCCCATATTTTAACTAAATTTAGGGCTCGAAGCAAAGAGTTGAGTTCTAATTACACATCCCTCCTTTATTGCAACATAGTTATATCTCAAAACATTAGCTTTTCGAGTTAACTATGCAGAATTGTTAACAGTACTACTATTTCTATTCTGCCAAAATTTTATTTAAACTACCTTTAAACTGTTACCTTTACACTGAAAGAATTATGCGTCATATATTTAATGAAACTGTTTCATTTAATACTTTTCATTAGTCCAATGAAAACTTTTCACAATATGCATGAAACTTCATATATATTATGAAATAGTTCCATCAACTTAGTTTCATTAAGTTTTATAGTTTCATTAAAAAAAATCATTGGATTTATGACTACAACAAAATTTTATTTTTTTTTTCAAATTCTTTGAATTTTGGTAAGATATATTAATGGGCATTTATTAATCTTAAGGTACAGTTTAAAAAATGTCAAGTTTTTTTTATTAAAATGTAAGTTTTATGAGTTTCATAATTCCAATGAAATAGAATTCATTAGATCAATGACAAATAAATTTCTGGCTACCGAACTTGGGTATGTATGTACATATGTGTATGTACTCAAATCAGCATAATAACAGTTTAAAAAATTTAAATACCAGTGTATTGAAGTCATTTGAATTAATAAAATCGGGTTTATTTGGTGAATACTTGTTCAACACTTTCTTTTAACGTAATTAGGTACAATTCCACAAAAGCAAGGAATAGTATTGTTTGAGTAACGAAATAAAGTATCAATGAATAAATGAAATAATTCCATTGATATTATTACGTACATTTGTGAACATATTTTATTAATGTGTGTTACAATATTATTTCATTAAACAAATGTAACTATTTCATTGATTTAATGTAAATTTTTCAGGTGCTCAATGAATAAAAAAATTAGATAAATGAAATAACTTCATTGACCTTATGAAGGAGTTTCATATTTTTGATGAATATATTACATTAGTACAAAGATGTTATTTCATTAAATAAATGTTACTTTTTCATTAATTTAATGTACAGTTTTCATGTGCTTTATGAAATTGATTCTTTAATCTAGAGAAATTATTTCACTAATCATATGATTTGTCTTTCATACTTTTAATGAATGTAAGTCATGTTTCTTATTAAAATGTTTCATTGCTTTTAAGAAGGTTTTCATTAAAATAGTCTAATGAAATTTGTTTCATTATTTTTATGAAAACTTACAATGGTTGAAAAATAATGAAAAAATTCATAAAAGTAATGTCAAAATTCAGAGAATTTCTGAACAAAATTTTTATCAGTGCAGGAGATATTTTCTAAAAATTTCTTCTAAGACTTGTGTGGAAACTAAAAATTTGAAATGTGTTTTTCTCGAAACAAGCACCAGTTCAACGGAGTGAATTATTCACAATTCACCAGCGCCCGTATGCATATGGCTGACTAAGCATTTTTTGCCATATGTTTGTGGCCATATGAGCAACTTCTTGAGGAGTTCGGGGCTGCTTTTCCCTCCTGTATCGAATTTCCCAGCAATCAATGGAAGACAAGGCTTAATGAGTTAGCAGGCCGAAGCCCACTAGCAGCATCAGCCCTTAAACCAACTCACCCAACCATCACCACTGCTTCTTAATTACAGGTATCTGTTGTAAAGGCAACAGACCCCCGGGAGGTTGTTAGTCCCCGAATAAAGCCACATACCAAACACTTAGCAAGGATATATTGATTCTATTTATTCGACCTTTTTTTTAAATATAATTGTTGTTTAATGAGCTTAAGGTCACTTGTTGTAAAAATTATTCGTTTATTGTTTTGATATTTGGACACCCCCTTGAGTGTCTTCTTCAGGAAAATTTCTAGAAATAAACGAATAATTTTTACAACAAGTGACCTCAAGCTCATTAAACAACAATTATTTTAACAAGGATACTAACACCCCCTTTTTGCATCTTAGGTAGCTTTAATATCAATCCGTCTTCGTATGTTTATAAAAAAATAGTTAGATGTGTTGTATTTTTGTTAATATTAGCTGTATTTATTGTATGGATTTTTGAACTCCTTTACAGGTCCGAATTCAAGCAGTTGAAATGAATGCAATAAACTTTTTTGTATACCAAAATCATGAAAGTGATCTAAGGTCTGGTAAAATACTCCGCTCTGAAAACATATGGGGAAAAGCCGCCTACCAAGAGATAAAACATCTCAAAGGCATTCTCGTGTAATAAAGTTATATAAAGGTATCATAAATTTTATAATACAATAAATACTCGTATGTATGTAAGTACCATAAATTTTAGAAATTTTATTGTTAAACTTTTGCATTAGACAGTATTGCCAGTAGAGTGGCAAATCATGTTCCCTTTGTCATAAATATATTTTTTTTTCTTTATCAGTTTTACTGTCACTGACAGTTGATAAAGATAATAAAACGTGGTAATGATAAGACGTTGTATGACGTTTAATGTATTCCCACCAGAAAAAGAAACATACAGTAGTTAAAAAGCAGAGTTGCTTTTTCTCATACATCAATTTTTTTCCAACATTTTAAGATCACAGGCAATTCGCTATACCTTACTTGGCTTACATGTAATTTAAATACATTTGCTGGTTTTTATTATTTTTATTTAACGCTCCTGGCTTTCGGAGTTAATTTATTTTTTATTTACTTCACTTGTGTAAATTTTTTTCCCCAATTTTCTTTGATTAAGTGTAAAAACAAACCTTTAAACATTCAGTGTAAAAAAAAAAATCTTTCATTCTTTTTTGCCTTTTCCCACTTTTTATGGTCTAGTTGACAATTTATGGTTTTTACTGAATTGTTGTTTTATTTCACAAAACGAAAAAGAAAAAAAAATTAACATTATCAACATTTCCCACACATGTGCTCCAGTTAAAACTCATTTACACTTTAACGGTGAATCAAAAAATGTTAAAATAACGAGGGTTGTTTTATCAGAAATTAAAATACTAAAAAAAAGTTTTAAAGTGTCAAAGTGAGATCAGATCGCATTCAAAAACGAATTTTTTGGTGTTGAGTTATATAACAGTAAGAGGAATCTCAGAGTGTAAAATATTAAGTTACACGCAGCGCTTTTCTAGGCATTTTTATTGCTTCTTGAAATTCTAGAGGCAGAGGCAGTTTTCCTTTAGCGCTCGGTGCTTTGCTTTTTTGATTTAAGTATTTTGTGTTTATTGCCTTACCACCCTGTAAGAGCATATAATTTTGAATAAAATCATCAGCACCCCCTGGGATTTGAACTCGGGTTATGACGTATCCTGATCTGCTGCTTTAACCACTTAATTATAGTGAATCACATATGCATTTTTGTTAATTGCCCACATTGCTTGTACAGCGTTTGCTGTCTCATAGTTATTAACATATATATTTTTGTATTTTAATAATTCTCCGTACCCAGAGATGAGAATTTTTGTTGAACTTTATAAATTTTAAATTACCAGTAGCTAATTGTCCCCCAGCTAAAGACTTGATTATTATTTTGCTTGTCTTCTTCAATCAAAAATTATTGATCACAGCATATTTGTATTGTAAAAAATTCTTCTTAAGAAAAAAACTTAAGAAAGGACAAAATCGGTTGTACAAATGTACAAACCAGAAAGTAAATTTAAAAAGTTCAACAAAAATTCAATAAATTAGCATACAATCTTATTTAACAATACTGGGCAGATAAACACACATCATCTTCCACGAGGAAGATGATTTTTCATAACAAATGATCATGAGTGATGAGGCCCATTTCCATTTTAGCGGGTACGTAAATAAGCAATATTTACGCTTCTGGGGCACTGAAAATCCACGTGTAACCCACGAAGAGCCATTACACCCGCTCAAAGTCATCGGACTTTTTTTCTTCGAAGACGTCGCGAGCCAAACGGTTACTGTGAATGGTGAGCGCTACAGAGCAATGATCAAAGAGTTCCTTTTGCCGCAACTTGATGAATTGGGATTAGATAACATGTGGTTCCAACAGGCACACACTGCCCGTGCCACAACCGATATGCTGAATTATGTATTTCCCGGGCGCCTAATCTCCCGTTTTGGCGATTTGCTCTGGCCAGCAAGATCGCCTGATTTGGCCGCTGCAGACTTCTTTTTGTGGAGCTTTTTGAAGTCGCGGGTTTATGTCAACAAGCCTCAGACTCTTGCAGCTCTTAAAGACAAAATCCGTTAAGAATGCGAAGACCTATCGCCGGAAGTTTTGGCCAATGTGATGGAAAATGCTATAAAAGGGGCTCAAATGACAATCAACTAGGGCGGCGGCCATTTACATGACATCATATTCTCGATTTGAGAATATGAAGCTTATTTTTGCCCCACCCTGTATTTAAACCTTCTCCAAAACACCGTTTCTGTTCATGATAATGTCCCTTAAAATTCTTCAAACTAAGCGAATTTTCAAATAGCCTCGCCGTAAAAATGATGATTAATGAAAATTCCCGCTTATTCCTGAACCATACACAAACAAATATGTTTGTATGTAAATACATATGTATGTATGCATGAACATCGTCTGTCGGTAAAAATCGTAAAGATTCTTTTTTTTTTGTATATTATTTTGCTGCGACAAGCATTCATTTATATTTTCGTAACATGTACTATCACAGATTTTCACAAGCTCGTAGAGCTTTTATAATGAGTTAACTGAATTAATTAAATGTACGTTTTAAAATGAGATGAACTTTAATTAAAAAAAAAGAAGAAAATGTTATATAACTGAGAGAAAAAAAAAATGCAATGATAACAACATTTAAAAAGTCTGCAATTTTTAAACATATAAAAAAATTAAGTTCAAGCTTTTTACTTATGTACACACATACATATGTGTGTACTCGTTCGTGTGCAAAACAACGTAGTTAAATATTAATAAGGAAAAACCAAATCTTGTCAATTGCTTGTTCGCCTTTTTTTCTCTTAAGTTGTAACATAAAACTTCAAATCCAACAAATAATATAAAAAAACCCCTAAAACACGCCATAATCTTTCCTATTCTATTCCTATTTGCCGGTTTGGCATGTGTGAAAAACACTGTTCTATAGCAGCGCTAAATTTTATTATATTTTTTATTTTCTTTTAGCTTACAATATTGGTGGAAGACTTGTAAATATTAAAAGAATATTTTAATATGTATGAGCGTTTCTATAATAAAGAAAAACTTGGCTTCGCCTGAAGTTAAATTTAACACTCAAAGATAAACTGTTAATTACAAATATCTAAAAATATGCTCTAGTCCGTGTTATATATTACAGTTAAGTACATATCTATGTTTGTTGATATGAGTCTGTGAGAAAATTGTAGTGTCAAAAATATGACTTAATTTGTTCAAATTACATTAGTCATTTTTAGAATTCCAGCAAAGTAATGGGTGATTTTATAAGAACTATCGGAAATTAAAAAAAAAAAACATATAAAATTCAGAAAAATGCATGAAATATTTATTTGGATTTCATTTATTTGGATTTCATGCAAATGTTGGCTGCGGCTGCGCCTCAAATGGTCCATCCGCTTAGTCCAATTTTGGCATACTCTTTCCAAAATTTCGGCCGGTATCTCACGAATAATGTTGGCAATGTTGGCTTCCAGTGCGTCAATCGAAGTGGGCTTGTCGCTATAGACACTAGCCTTAACATAGCCCCACAAAAAATAGTCTAGAGGCGTTAAATCGCACGATCTGGGCGGCCAATTGACTGGTCCCAAGCGTGAAATAAACTGTTCACCGAACTCGCCTCTCAATTGGTCCATTGTTTCGCGTGCTGTGTGGCATGTGGCACCGTCTTGTTGAAACCACATGTCATGCAAGTCAAGCTCTTCCATTTTGGGCAAAAAAAAGTTTGTTATCATCGCACGGTAGCGCTCACCATTCACAGTAACGTTGTGATTCGCATCATCTTTGAAGAAATACGGCCCAATGATGCCGCCAGCCCATAATCCGCACCAAACGGTTGTTTTTTGTGGATGCATTGGTAGCTCTTGCAATGCTTCTGGCTGCTCTTCACTCCAAATACGGCAGTTTTGCTTGTTCACGTATCCATTCAACCAGAAATGAGCCTCGTCGCTGAACACAATTCTTCGATAAAAAAGTGGATCTTCATCTAACTTTTCAAGAGTCCATTCACCAAAAATTTGGCATTGTGGTAGGTCGTTTGGCTTCAATTCTTGCACCAGCTGTATCTTATAAGGCTTCACACCAAAATCCTTCCGCAAAATGTTCCACGTAGTGGAGTAACAGAGGCCCAATTGCTGCGAACGGCGCCGAATCGATAATTCACGGACATCACCAACACTGGCCGATACGGCTGCGATATTTTCTTCAGTTCGCACTCTACGTAAGCGTGTTGGCGGTTTAATGTCCAGCAATTTAAATTTGGTGCGAAATTTTTTTACAATAGCCCGAATAGAAGCCTCAGTAGGTCGATTACACTGACCATAAAATGGAAGAAGCGCGCGATGAACTTTCTTAACAGAGCACGCATTTTGGTAATAAAATTCAATAATTTGCAAGCGTTGTTCGTTTGTAAGACGATTCACGATTAAATTATAGACCAAACAGAAGATGTTTGACAGTGACACAAGATACAAAACGTGCGTGAGCTGTCAAAACTAGTGTTGCCAAAAAGATAATAGCAAAAAAATCACTCGTTATTTTTAACGAAGTCAATTAACACAATTTGATTAGGATGGTTGATATAATAAAACAAGTGAAATAAAAAAGCTTTTATGCAAATGTTTTTTAATCAAGGACGATTAAAAGTGATTAAAAATGTAATTAAATTCGAATAAAGTATATTTAATTTACATTTAATTTATACAAGTTAATAATTTATACAAGTTAATAATGACGATTTGGCAACATACAGCTGCCAGAAAAAATATGATAGAAATCGTCAATATCCCGATAATTTTTGAAAATATCGTTATTTTACACTGAAAAAATTTTGGAAAGGCCCAGTCAGCTTACATTGTCGCCATGACAGAAGAAACTGTCGTTTGTAAGATTATCGACGATTATGTACTGTGTGCACAGTTTTTGGGCTATTTGTCATCAATATGTTTTTTACAGTTTTCTATTGTCTAAAATGTCTTAATTGCATGACCAACTGGGATATTAAACGAGAAATGCTTTCCAAACAATATAGTTAGAATAAATATTTGACAGATTTTTGTACATTTTATATTTTGATTGTTACGTTGGATCATTATACAAAGAAAATATTTGCAAATGCCCAATTATGCGTTTAATTTGTATTTATGCTTAGTATTAGAATTTGAATACTTATTGTTAGTTCATTTTAAAGATTCAGTAAAAAAAAAATGCTATTAAAAAATTTATGCTTGGCCTTAGATAATGCCTTTCTTAATTCATTGTTTTTTCCGTTTGGTTAATGAAAGTTGTTATTTTCACTAGCAAATATTTTTATTTGATCTGTTTACTAGTCAATAAAAAACTTACTTTACAACACCTCACTAACAGCCAGATTATTACGCACTTAATAACAGAATCTTTAGACGCTTTAACTTTAATAACACCTTAAAAAAAATCTAAACAATTTGAAACCTAAAAACAATCTCTACATACCACAAAAATACCTACATGATTAATTCTTCTTGTTTACTTTCAGCCACAAGAGAGACAAAATATTTCCTTGTTCTTGCTGCCAGGCCACTTCAACTTAGAAATAATGATGAGAAATACACTACTACATTTAAACACACACACATTTACAACAACAGAAAACAATGTATTACAAGTATCAACATGAAGAAAAAAAGAAAAGAAATTCCAACTTGATTGTGATATATTTTTAAGAATATTTGCAGCTTTTGCAAACTGCTGGCGTTGTTATCATTCGTCGTCGTGGCTGTCTATTTTAAACATCCTGTTATAATAAGGATAATGATGTTGATATACATGTAGTTGTAAATATAACAATTTATGCTAAAGTGTCTGGTATTTACCAGGATATTTTTCACAGCATACTTAAGATATATATTTTTATCTTATTTGAACTCGTAGCAAAAATGCCGAAGTGAGGGAAAAACAAAAAAAAAAAAAAAAACGAAAAAAGAAATGCTACAAGATAAAAAGCAACATAGAAAAAGAGGATTTAAAACAATAAAATTTTATTGCAGTTTATAGATATCACATTGAAGGAAAATAGTTGAAATATTAAAGAGTTTTTAAACCAATTCAATTTTAAATTTATAAAATTGAATATATTTTTCTTTCTATAAATTGCTAAGCAATCAACTTAAAAACAGCTGGACCCGTTTGGATAATTTTCTTTTGAAAGCAAAGAACAAATTGAAATTGGATGGTAATTTGCAGAATCTTTTGCCTCACCCTTTCTGGGTATTATGGTGCTACATTAGCAAGCTGTGAAAGCCAAAAATGAGCAATGAAGTCCTGTTTGCTCAAGAAAACATTTTTTAAAGCTATTTTTATGTAACAAAATATACAAGTTTAATCTAAAAAAATATTTCAAATATATCTTTTCAAATCCTGAAGATATTAGTATGCCAAATAATGATTTTACTGAAAACGTTGCACGGCTATACAGCTAAGAGTCAGGAATGTGAACAATAGAACTTATTTCTTTAAAGCTCAAGCACTTCTGTCAAAAAAAAAGAAGACTTAAAAGAGAGTGGCAACTCAGCAGGTCTGCCCAGCCTAAATTTAGGTTACGGAAATGCATAACTCAATTACGAAACTGGCTTGAAATCCAGAGAATGGGTTCCCTTCTGATTATATCTCCCCCCGAGGAACAGGTTTTGCCTTGGCGTATTCCAAACCAGGTTACTCTGTTATCTAAGGCATAGACGGAAATGAGTCCCTCGTTTGTTATAGCAAATAAAGCACTAGGAGACCGCATGACTTATGTTGTGTTGGCTTTGGAAACCCCTACAAAAGATATAAATTAACAGAACGGGGATCAACATGGCCCCGAGTGGTTCTGCTTGCAGTTCAACTCGGGCTAACTCATGCTTGAGGTGCCTACCTTGAGTGGAACGTTCTGGCTGTGGGTTAAGACGCAGAAAGGGGGAGCTAGTATCCCTGATAATTGTGTGGTGCATGGCTTTTTTCGGGGGCTAACAACATCCCGAGCTGCTGTTGCCTTGCAACAGATATCTGTACAGCAAGGAATCAGTGGTGAAGGATTTGGACGGCTGATTTGGTTTAAGGGCTGACGATCTTACTAAGCTGCGGCCTACCAACTCATTAAGTCTGGTCTTCCATTGATTGCTGGGAAATTGCCTACAGTAGGGATTAGAAGGCCCGAACTCCTCAACCGGGTGTTGCCTACATAGCTACAAACATATGGCAAGAATTGCAAACTGTGTGTGCCTGATAAGCCACACGGAGGCGCAGGTGAATCGTGAATAATTCACAGCGTGGAATTGGTCTATCATCAGATAAGGCCGTAAAGGCAAGTGCCGATGTAAGTCTCTTTCGCTTTCTGAGTATTCCCAGTGGAAAAAGACAAAAGGTTGGAAAATCTCTACTTCTGTGAGTTACAACTGGTGTTTGTTAACCATTTGGTAAACATCTTTATTACAAATGATACAGCAAATGATACTGCTGAACTACCACTCTATGCTGTAAGACCGCGTGTATATTTGAGACTTAATTTTCATGATGTCAAAGCACTGACCCCATTAGTAATAAAATACTTGAGCAGTTACCTCGTGTAGCTACAAGAATTCTCTTCTTTATTTTTTAAGTTTACATCGTGAGTTCTAGAAGGTAACTGTGATTACTATCATATCCAGTCCAGGGATAAAACACACTAGTAGTTGCTGTCTATATGTTGGTATTTCATAGGAGCTACCCGAAACATATAGACAGCTGGGAAATATAGAAAAATATCTTTATAGTTTTTTGATTGGTATCAATATTAGAAACTAATTTAGTGGATAAAACTCAATTGTCTGAATTTTTGTTCTCTGCTTTTTGATGCTGTCAAAAAAAAATAAATAAAAATACAAAAATCGTAACAACCAACGGTTGTTGATTTGTTTGAAAGCTGTAAAAAAGTAGAGACGTGTGCAATAGAAAAAGCGTTTTTTGTGTTTTTAATGGTATTATTACAACATTAGTCTTTTTAAATTCTCAATAATTTATTTAGATTGTTAGAATATAAAGTTGAACGTCTGAGAATATTTTAAAAAAATTTTCACAGTCTATCTTATCATCAGGATAGGCGTAACTCCTATGAAATGTCGACATACAGACAGCTGGGAAATATAACAAGCTGTTTATAATTTTTTGATTGGTTATACATCATCCATAAATGGGTTCTGAATGGTCGTTTTCATTTAAAATACATATACTCGTATGTAGAAAACATATAGGAAAATTACCACTTTTCCTTCCTGTGTATTGTAATGGCGTAAATTAAATTAGCACCTTTTTTGTCTATTTCTTTAATTTTCTAATGAGGCTAAACTGTTAATTAAAATTTATTTTTAAGCCATAAAATCAATTAATTTCAATTATTTATGGGTTTAGATTTATTTCATAAATTTGTCTTTTCTTCTATAGTGCTGCTGGCCATTTCTCGTTTCTTTGCTGTTTTTTTTTCGTCTTCTATTGCGGTTTTTAAAATGGTTTTATGCTTAGGTTGTTGCATGCAACATATAATTAATAAATTTGAAATATTGTAATTAATAACAGCTCATTAGATGACATTTAATATAAATGAGCTCCTAAACGTTTTGCAACCACAAAAAATATTAATGCTTCAATGGATGTTTTGCAGACAATTTAATAAAGAAAAATAAGACAATTCAGTTGAATTAATTCAGGAAAATTTCAATTTATGTTAAACTTAAACGAAACTAAATTAACCCTAAAAATTATTAAATATATATGAAAAATTGGCTGGCAGAATAAAATTTATATATTTAAGTAAGTGGTGGTATTACAGTAATTCTTTTAAAGCAGGGGTGCCCAAAAGCTCTATAGGAAAGAGTAAACACCAATAGATTTAGGGAACAAACTTTATTTATTTAATATTTTTTGTTGTAAAAAGCAAAACATAATTACAAAATCAAAATTTATACTGATAATCGCTGTCGTTGTTTACTGGGAAAGTATACGAAAATGTTGTTTCTTTGCTGTTGTATGTGTGCAGTGAAGAAAAACAAAAAGTATATATCAGACAAAGTTTTTTTTTTGTATTTTGCATTTAAAGAGCCCAGCCCTATAGCTAAGCGCTTTTATAAAAACATTTGTGCATCAAGTGCATAAGGCTTGGGCACTTCTGGTTTAAAGCATTTGTTTTGATAGTCATTATGACCAACTATAGAGCATGGGCCGCAGAAAAACAAAACAAAAAATTTATAATAAATAACACAGACAAGTGCGAACTAAGTATGTATTTAAAACAATTTTAAAATAGTTTTAAATTAATTGTGCGCATACATTAAGCAGCTCTAGTGGTGGCAACAAAGCATTTTGTACGAGCAACACTAAAGAGAAAACTGCAAAACATAAAAACATAAAAACAAAAACGTCAACAAGATTTTGTTGTCATTATTATGTATTAGGTGTGTTTTTTCTGTGCATATTTTGTTAGCAAACCAACACTTAAATATATTGCCAACAGACAAACTGACACAGGCAAAATATTTTTATCTTAATACTTGTGGCAAAAGTTTAAGTACCAGTTACTGTTTTTTTACAAAAGCCTACAAAACACTTGTCTATTAAAGCCCAACCAGCATAAAATTAACACACAAACACACCCATTATTGTCATCTAACCCTTCTTTTGTTAAGTTTCTAAATTTTGTTTAACTATTCTGCAACAAAGAAAAAATACAAAGATTGTTTAAAAAAGAAAAATATGTAGAAATAACCTCTAACATAGACTTTACAACCTTTAAATATTAGCGCAGAGAAAAAGTAAGTCAAAATATTTACTACAACTGAGGTCTTAATCATCAGTGATTAAGTTCATACGCACAGTTTTAGCGTGTAAAATTGTAGGCGGATAAATCATGTTTGCTTTGGGAACCTATTATTCCTATCTCTCAGCAATTCATTCACATGTATGTATTTGTGTCAAGGACACATTGGTATTTTATTCAGGGTTTGACTCAAGAACTTTATACTTATTTTAAGACATCACAGAATTGGTTATCATAAACAATCCAGTTGTCAGCTTATTTTAAGTACAGTTGTGTGTTATTCGTACTTTTGAGCATGACTCGTATTAACCCGGCATCGGGCAGCTGAAAAAAGTAACATGGGTGAATATAAGCCTAGTTTTTTTGCGATTGTATTTTGCTTAATTTTCAAAATTTGATAAACATATCAGTAAGCAGTATATTCATTACTCTTTTAGCTATTTAATTTAATTTATTAATTACAAAAAAAAAAACAAGTAAAAGCGTGGTATATTCGGTTGGGCCGAATCTAAAATACCCTTCACGATTGTCATTGCATATATTACAAATTTGAACTTAATATGCTCGAATATATATGGACCGATATCGGAGAAAAATATTTTTGGCTTGTAATCACTATTCCAAAAAAGAAATCTTTCATGAACATTTTCATGGAAAAGTTTGTTTAACCTATATCTCGGTTATATATGAACCGATATCGGAATTTTCATTTTTCATTATTATATTACCTTATTTCATTACCAGGACTGCTTTTAAGCAAAAAAATTTGTTTCAGTTCGCTTACGCGACATTTTCATGAAAAACCCGGTTTAGGATATATCTCGGATCTATATGGACCGGTATTGGAAATTTTCATTTTCTTTCTTTAAATAATCTTCTCTTAGTACCAGAGCTGCTGTTAAGCAAAAAAAGTTGTTTAAGTTCATTTACGCGACATTTTCATGAAAAACCCATTCTATGCTATATCTGGGGCATATATGGACCGATATCGAAAATTTTCATTTTGCATATTTATATAACCTTATTTCATAACCAAAACTGCTTTTGAGCAAAAAAAAGTTGTTTCCATGAAAACTCCGGTCTAGACTATATCTCGGGTATATATGGACCGATATCGGAAATTTTCATTTTCCATATTTTATTACCAGAACTGCTTTTAAGCATAAAAAAAGTTGTTTAAGTTCGCTTACGCGACATTTTCATGAACAACCCGATTTGGGCTATACCTCAGGTATATATGGACCGATATCTGAAATTTTTTTTTTTGCCTTTTAGCCACCATGCTTAATGAGTGTGTGAAGTTTGAAGCAAAACCAAAATTTTTTTTTTATCAAAAATTTTCATACAAAATTTAAAAAAAAAAAAAAAATAAAAAAATGGCTTTTTGCGGAATTTTGAATTAATACACTAAATTTACTTTTTTTCAATTGGTGTAATCTTACTACACTAAACTTAGTAACGCTTTTTCTCTCTGTGTATTTAAAATCTAAAGGCTGGATTCCGCAACGATGAGTTTTTTACCAGTGAACACTCAAAGTAAAGCTATGTACACACAGTTGTCAGATGTTACAATATTGTAAGATCTGACAACATGCTGACAATGCAGAGAAAATGACAAATTGTCTCGCAGAAGTAAATTGTGTGCTCATACGATCGTAAGAAAATCTTACAATTTCATTGTCAGACTATGGTCTGACAAATAATTCATCTGACTACAAAAATTCTCAGTTCACACGGTTGTCAGATTGTTAGACGAAAAAAATTGTCAGACATGTTGTAAGGCATTGCCATTTATGTATATCAACAACCATCTGTTTGGCAGTGTTGCCCATCAAACTTTTTTCTGACAATGATGCAATTGTCAGGTGCATTAATTTTATACCTCTGTTAATTAAAACGGAGCAGCCAATTATCTGGCAATGCCGACGAAGAGTGTTCTCACGATTGTCAGATGCGTGACCACATTGTCGTCTTACAATTGATTGACAATGGTTCTTCTGACAACGTTGTAAGTTAAAAATTGGCAGCTCACACGATTGTAATACATTTTCAGACAATTTTACTGGCAATATTCTAAGATCTGACAACCGTGTGTACGTAGCTTAAGTGTTCACTGTTCATTAAAAAGCTGTTCCGCAAGAGTCAATGAATAATGTGCTGAATTCTCAGATCTACTTTACAATACAAGTTGTCTAATAGAAATTTAAATTTACATAATATTTTTCTTTATTTTTTCAATTTTAAAATATAAAAAAACCAAAAAACTCCGCAGATTTTTGAACAAAAAAAAAAAAAAAAAAATTAGTTTTTTTTTATTATGAAATTAAAAATTTTGCTCTGGCACTAAATTCCGCAACGATGAATTTTGAAATGTTCACAAACTTCAGTGTTCACTTTTGATTTTTGTGTTTAATTTTATTATAATTTTTAAATTGAATTTATAGTGCTATCTAAATTTTTAATTACAATCACTTTCAGTTTTTTTGAAAACTTATTTTCCAATCTAAATAATATGTGGCAAAGAATTGAAACTGGCAAAACGCTATAGTAATTTACAATGACTTACAAGGTACTGCAATGAAAAGGGTTTAATGAAAACAACATTAATTATATTATTTATATCATAATAATATTAATTATATCATAATAAAAGATATATAAAGGTTTTAAATCAAGCCATTAAAAATAAACAGAAATGACTTGTACCCTTCCCGAATATTTCACACTATTTATAACTTACGCTTGCATACACACACACGCACACACACATTTAAACGCATCCATATTCATGTTGTGCGGCACACAGAATCGCTCAAATGACAGGCTAACGCAACGACAACATATTTATTGCTTTAGCCATCACACAATGTCGGCAACACATTTATGTCAGTCTAATGTGACAGTCATGGTGTTAAGTATAAGACCTCTTGCACAAAACACTGCCAGCTAAATATTAATGTCATAATGTTGCTGATGTTTCGGTAGATGTGCTGCAGCTACTGGCCTGTCAGCTCCTGTCCCTCCGTTGCCAGCCTCGCTCAGTTGCCGACTGGCTGCTTGGATGTTGGAATGACTAGTTTGGGGGGGACAAACGTGTACTAAATGAATTAGTGTGGCAGTTGGAAAATGTGTGTGCCTTGCATCCAAATGTTGTAAAATCTAAATAGTAGCATTACTGCAGTTGGTATGTCTTTTACTCTGGCTGAATGACTGACTGTACTCTCAGTCATTCATTTATTCAATCTTTTTTGAACGAAAAAATCTAGTTATGTTAAATGCTTGGCTTTTTTTGTGGTTAATTTTGTTATTTTCTGCTGGTTTTTTTGTTTTTTACTAAAATCATTTAAGACAGCTACAAATAATCTTGGTTGTAGAGTTTTAGGTATTGTGCAGCTATACAAAGCTGTTCACACATTCTTCAAAGTTTCAACAATCAAATTTGTGTGGTCGAGTTCCACTCGTCTGAAGGTGATGAAGATAAGAACGGCAAAACTGAAAGCAAAGTTTTGCTTTTTGAAACTTTAAAAAAGTAGTTCTGTTGCTAAAGTGTTGATTAATTGATTATTCTGTGGCTGTTAAATTACGCATTTGGGAAAGTTTACCCTAAGAGCCAAAGGGTATTTGAATATGATTGTTTGGTAAACTGATAAAGTTTGTAGTATGGTTTTACTTGACAGAGAAAAGTCTGCATTTAAGATTCAGAAAAAAAAAAACGTTTAAAACAGCATAAATTATTTTTCCCAGCAAAGCTTTTTGGTGCATTTTCATATTTATGGTAGAATAAACTGTCTTTCAATATAGTTTCATATAATTATTACCTACAGTTTCGTTACTTTTACAGAAAAAAGAAAAAGCTTAAAATCTTTAAAGAAAACTACCTAAAATTTAAACTTCAGATACTCTAAATATTTCAGGCCTTCTTATATAACAAAAAATTTATATAAAACTATTAAGGCAAACAAGATGATATAGCTCTTTTATATGAGGTTTGTAAAACTGTTATAAGATAGTTTACTGCCTGAAATTGGCTCCAAGAAGCGGATACAAAATATGCTACTAAGGCACACTATATTTTAATTCTTGATCCTATTTGCTTTGAGCTTTATTGAATTCAATATTTACAATAAATTTCTTGAGCTCAAGTTCCTTTTTAATTTTTTTAAATTCGTTCAGAAGACTACTTCGGGAACATTTGTTTGTGTGTAATAATTTTATTCAAATATTTTGTTGAATTTATAACACACAAACAAATTTTCCTGAAGAAATCTTCCGAAGGAATTAAGAAAAAAAACAACAAAAAGGACCTTGAGCTGAAGAAATTTATTGCAAATATTGAATTAAATAAAGGATCAAGAATTAAATATATTTATATTTGTAGAGGGTAGAATTAAACATTTTTTTAAAAATCACAAATGACCTTGAGCTGAAGAAATTTATTGCAATATAAATATATTTATTCTAAAATTGCAATGTAAAAAATTAAGTTTGCTATTTCCGTTCTGCAAAAATCATTTTTAACTTACCAATAATTTTAGTTTTAGTTTTTTTATATAGCAAGAATATTTTTCTCTAACTGGGAGGACAAACACCTTTTAGTGGATCACCTATCTCTCTCTTTCTCTCTTTAACGATAATCAGAGGTTACGAATAACACTCAATAATTTTCAAGACAATCGACAAGTGGCTTTTGGAATTTTACGCTAGAACTTATTCTCCTAAGCAGCGGTTTAATGACGTTTAAATATTTAAGCGCCATTTCTGAAGAAAGCTTTCTATACTATTGATCTTGGCTTAATAAAAAACTCAATCAGCATTGTTGGAGCTCAAAAACAGTGATGGCCAATGGAATTAAAGAATCAGTAGATTTGAGATCTTCACTAACTTTACGTGCGTTCCACGAGATCTCGGAATAGTTCGGACAAATGAGAGTAAAAAGCAAATTACTCTCTAAATTTTGCAAATTTTACTCAAAACTGCTGGAACACAAAAAGCTACAATTGTACATCTTACAATACTAGTGCTGCTTACGTTTTAGATTAAAGTATATTTTAGTGATTTTAGACGCTAAAAAACACATAACATCATGTAATCCAAAAATTTTCATTATTGACAACAGCTGTAAAATTAAAAGCAATATAAAGATTTCTGTAGATTATTTTAGTATATATTTCTAAAATGAAAAGCATGTTCTGTTTACAACTTCACTACGTTCTTTTTAGTTTGGGCAGCCTTGCATTTTGCTTTTAATTAATTTTCAAACAAAAAATTTCTTACCATAAAATTTTCTGACTAATTTTCAGTTTCAGTAAGTAAACATAAAACAGCTGATTATTCAATTCTAGTCCGAATTTACCCAAAGAAAAATGCAGGCTAATTTGTACAGGAAAAGAAAAAATTACTTTCTCATTTTCTCTCAAAATTGCACAAAACTTGTTACATGGAACGCTTTTGGACTACTTTGGACTAGTTCGGATTATTTCGTTATTCACGTGGAACACACCTTTTGTAAAATCTAGGGTTGCTCTTGATATAAAGCAAGCTTGTGCTTGTTGGAATGCTCAAGAAAAAGCTAATAAAATTAAGTTAACATTGATGACTCTTATTTCTGAAGGGAAGTGCTATTGTTTTTAAATTTGATATTTTATTATTTGATCTTGTTTATGTAAATATTTCTTATTTTTGCAGCTAAAGATCGTTTTTTATTTCTTATAAAAAATTCAAAAGTATTTATTTTCAATATTTCGATAACAATTTCTTATCATCGTCTGGAAAAATTAATATGTTATTCAATTAATTACTAATATGTTGACGATGATAACAAATTGTTATCGATATATTGAAAAAAATATTGTTGAATTTTTTATAAAAAATAAAAAAACGATCTTTAGCTGCAAAAATAAGAAATAATTATTATTTTATACCAGTAAAAAATTATAAATAGTTTGTTTTCTATGTTTCCCAGTAGATTTTTCAAAGTCTACTGATGATTAGGGTAGTTCCTATGAAATGTCGACATATAGATAGCTGGGAAACATAGAAAACAAGCTATTTATAATTTTTTACTGGTATAAATGTTAGAAGCTTAAATAGCGAATAAAAAACTTAATTGTTTGTATTATTATTTTAAATATATAAAAAGAGTGTTAAAGCCGTTCTTGAGTTTTGCGCCTAACGATATATATTTTGATTACTTTTTATTTGCATAGATGAATTTTAATCCCAATAAAACTTCGAGAATTTATCAAAAAGTTATATAATTCGAGCAGAAAATCTAAAAAACAACACAATTAAAAAAGCATATAAACAAAAGTTTTATTTTTTTTTTGAAATTTGTAATTTTTTTACGACCAAATAATTTTTTTATCAAAAGCTTTAGTTTTTTTTATTTTTTAAGCTTTAAAAGCTTTTTGTTAAAAATTTGTAAATCATATGAAATTTCTTTTTTGAATTGAAAGCTTTGCATATAACCAAAGTTTTAATTGGGTATTTATTTATAAAACTTATTACGCTTTAAGCTTTTTGATCTAAATGATGAAACAGAACTAGGGCGTGACGTTTTTCTCCATACGATTTGGCATAAAACAACGCCAGAGAATTCGGTCGTAAAATAAAATCTATTTTATTTTGGCAGCTTTCAACAATATTACCACACTTTTAGTCAATTTCATACTTTATGTAAACAAAGACAAAGCTTCAAAAGCTTTACTGTGAAGAAAAGTAAAAGTAAAAGAAAAAGCTTTTTTTTTACCTAATAAAAAAGAGCATTATATGACAGTTTTTGAAGTTGCAGCCGTCGTTTCAATTATGTGCCTGTTTTTTCTGAAGCTGCGGACGTATTCTGTTTCATCATTAAAGCTTTTTTTGTAACTCAAAAAATTTAATACTAATTAATTAAAAAATTTAATACTTATCTGTTAGATTTTGTCAAAAAGATATATATTATAATTAATTTTGTCATTTCACGAAAGCTTTTTATATAATCAAAGCTTTAATTGAAAACTTATTAAAAATTATTATACTATAAGCTTTACGATCTAAAACTGTTTTACTTTTTTAATAACTTAACTCCAATTGAATTGCTATTTAACATTCAAACTTCAGGTTTTTACTAGACTTTTATGTAAATTTTTGATTTTAAACTCTTATCACTATTTTGCTTTAAAATACAATTTCTCTTAAAGTCTCATACTTGGCTGCAACAATTAAATTACCGGCCGTTCAATCACCTTTGCCACTTGACTCTGGGTGTCAGTTAAAAATATTTTTGAAAATTTTTCGTCCGTACAGTGAATTTTTGCTGTCTATAATGTCAATTGAGGCTGGGAAAATACTACTTTTTTTTTTTTTTTTGGTAAGTCACTCATGAAATTTAAGTACATACATACAAGTACATGTATATGTGTAGTGCGACTACAGAATGGTGCGTGTGTTACAATGATGTCTGAGAGAACTGCAATAAATAATTCTGGTTGCATGTTTCCACAGGCGGTTAAAATTTGTTTAATGGCATTTTATCTGTGATTGGGCAATCTGCCGAAATGTCGTTTATTTTAGTTCAAAAATATACATATATTTATTTGTACGTATGCATCTCTATTGTAGGCTAGCATACATATTTATCACTTTTTTATATGACAACAAAATTTTAAAATATCAAAAAGTATTTGTTTTTTAGTTTATTTTGTTAAAGTGTAAATTTATTTAAATATTTTGGCTTTAAAGGGTTAATTAAATAGGAATTTTTTCAAATGTTTCATCACATTTGATTTTTATATTACAAACACTAATGCGATCATCTTCTACTACAAAGCAAGAATTAAAAAATGAAAACATTCAGAACGCCTACATTTTATCAACAAGTGTGTGCAAAATGATATTTCTAGTTCTTAATGTCTAGTTTAAATTCAACATCATCCACAACGTCATCATCATCATCATCGTTGTCATAATCTCTGTTTCCATTTTTAGCAGATGTTTAAAAAATTTCAAAGCATGTTGTTACATACATATCGCTCCTTTATTGCAACATAGTCATAACGCAAAAAAGCTTGTGTCCAGAAAAACACATTTCAAATTTTTAGTTTCCATACAATTTTTTTTAGAAAATATCTCCCAAAGGAAACAGCTTATAGGTACTTGAAATAAAACTTTGCCACAATATAAAACGTAGTACTGTTAACAACTCTGTATTGTTAAATCGAAAAGCTCATTTTTTGAGATATGACTATGTTGCAATAAAGCAGCGATATATACTCGCACTTATATGTATACTAGTACCAACTGAATCCAACTAAAATGATTGTGTTTGCTGTGTGTACGCCTGCTTTTGCAATATTTATTTGTTTAATTTAGACTAATAAAAGCGAATCTTTGTTTTATAGCTCCAGTCTGGCTTCTTTGACTTCATGCCAAGCCTCCGTCCCTCTTGCAGGCCTGTGATAAAAAGTTTTTAGAGAAAAAAATCGCGCATTTATAGCAATGAAAATAAGAGTGACACAATAAAATTTTTTATTATTGCGTTTTTTTTTTTATTTTTAATATTTTTTTTTTTTTGCACAAAATCAAATGTGTTGGATTACTGGGGGTAGTTAGTTGTAAATGTCATGCTAAGTGATTTTAACTGAGAAAAGATGCAGAAGTTAATCTCAAAACAAAAAAACAAAATTGTAAAGATAAATATTATCTTATCGCACAAGCGATAAAACAATAATAGTAAAGGCTACTCAAAAAGAAGAAAAATGACAGCTAATTTTTACATCTTAATGTGCGCAACCTAAATTAGTGCGCCAAGCGAATTTATGTGTCACAAATCTTCAGGCGTAAACATGCTGTATGAGATCAGCCAAAAATAGCGCAGTATCAAGGTTTTGCAATAAGAAAGTCCAATAATGACAGAGCATTAGAGAGTAAACTTTACTCTCTCCATCTTTCTAAAACCATCCGCCCCCCCCCCCTAGGTCACCGGGAGCAGGTTTTGCCTTGGCGTACACCAAACCGGGGCATTCTGCTTTCTGGGGCATAGAGGGGAAGGAGCCCTTCGTTTGTTGTAGCAAATAAAACTCTAGGAAACACTCCGTTTGTTGTAGCAACTGTGAAAATGCCTTGACGGCCTAACCTGATGGTGGATCAATTGCACGGAGTCAATTTTCAACGGTTCACCACTGCCCCCGTGCGGCTTGCTAGGCTCACACAGGTAGCAATTCTTGTCATATGATTGCGGTCATATGAACAACTTCTTGTTGAGGAGTTCGGGCTTTCTAATCCCACATGTATGCAATTTCCCAGCAATCAATGGAGGACAAGGCTTAATGAGTTGGTAGGCCGAAGCCCATTAAGAGCATCAGCCCTTAAACCAAACTTACCCGTCAATCATCACCACTGGTTCCTTACAGTACACGTATCTGTTGTATAGGCAACAGATCCTCGGGAGATTGTTAGCCCTCGAAAAAAGCCATCACCAAACAATTATCAATGATACTAACACTCACTTCCTGCGTTTTAGGTTTCAACCACAGCCAGAACGTTTCAGCCAACGTAGGCACCTCAACCATGATCAGCCCGGGTGGAACCGCAAGCAGAACTTCCCGGGGGCCATGCTGATCCCCGTTCTGCCAATTTATACCCTTGGTAAGGGTTTCGGAAGCCAACACAACATAAGTCATGTGGCTTCCTAGAGTTTTGTTTGCCGAACCAAACGAGGGACCCCTTTCTCTCTTTTCCCCGAAAAACAGAGCGCCTAAGTTAGGAATACGCCAAGGCAAAACCTGTTCCCCGAGGGGCGTTTGTTGTAGCAAATAAAACTCTAGGAAGTCGTATGATTTATATTGTATTGGACTTCGAAACCCAGGTTTAAAATTGGCAGAACGGAGACTACCAAAGCCACCGTGATGTTGGCCCTTGCAGATATCTTGGTGCTGATCAGGGTTGAGCTGCCTGCCTTGGCTGAAATATTCTGGCTGTGGCGTAAGCCTAAAATAGCAGGAAGGGGTGTTGGTTTCCCATTTTCTTGGAGGCTAATAACCCCCCGAGATGCTGCTGTCTTGCATTTGATGCCTTTAAGGAACCAGTAGTGATGGTTAGACAGGTGAGTTGTTTAAAGGCTGATGCTTTTAATGGGCTTCGGCGTACCAATATTGGAAGGCACGAACTCTTAAGCAAAGTAAATAAACAAATTAAAAAGTATATAATTGATTGATGTTTTCTTTTGTTTTATAAATCTCGTTTTTCAAAAACTTTGTACCTTTACATCTATAATAAAAAAAAATTATAAACAGCTTGCTTTCTATGTTTCCCAGCTGTCTGTATGTCGACATTTCAAAGGAGCCACCCTAATCATCCGTAGACTTTGTAAATTTTTGAAAGATATTCTCAAACATTCAACTTTATATCCCAACAATCTAAATAAATTGAGAATTTAAAAAGAAAAATGCTCTAGTAATACCTGTCAAAACACAAAAAACAAGCTTTTTCATTTATACAGGTCTCTAACATTTTTTTACACCTTTATAATTTTATCATTAGTATCAATGTGAGAAGCTAATATCGCGAATAAAACTCAATTGTTTGATTTTTTGCAGAGAAGGTTTTCGATATTTTCAAAAACAAATCATAGCATTTCATTTGTTCATTTGTTTCAAAGATGTAAAGAAACATAGAAACAAGCTGTTTGCAATTTTTTAATTGATATCAATGATAGAAGCTACTATAACGAATGAAACTTAATAGTTTACATCTATAATATCTAAAACTACACGAAAATGTTCAACTTTTATATTCAGTATGTTAATTTGAGTACACACTAATACGATTTTTTTACCCCTCCTAGCAAATTTTCTTTACATATTTGAAAATCATGCAGCGAACCAAATATTAAATCACATTTGTTCTAGATGTCTTATAAGTTCTTGCGAAGTTTTTGCACATTTTTTGCTTATCAATTTAATTTTATAGGTCCTACAACAAGTGTGACTGAGCAATAAAAAATATATTTCAGCAAAATGCTTAACTAAACTCTTTAACTTGTGGCCGGGGTGAAGAAATACTCAAACTATTCAGCGCATAAAATATGCTTGATTATATATTATTATGCAAACCACAGAACGTACAACAATGTTAATTTCAAATCGATTATTATAATCATTGTGTTTAAATAAAGATTTAATGTAACGAGAAATTTAGATATCTAGAGCCAAGAAAAATTTTTTTTGCGTTCAATAACGAAATTCGCTGCTTTAGTAAAAATATTATTTGAATGCGGACCTAAATATACGAGTACATATGGTTTTCTATCAGTATATGCTGATAGACATAAGTATATAACATATATTTATAGCTCTACCTACACAAATGTTGATATACATACGCTGACAAATCTAAGTGATTTTACATACATTAAAGTCTCAATTCGAGTATTAACATCATTGTGTTCAAATAAAGATTTGTTGTAACGAGAAAATTTTCTAGACCCAGAAAAAAATTTTTGCGCTTTCAACACACGGAAAAAGTTATAGTAAAAATTATATTTTGTCAAAAAATCAAAAATTATAATATATCAAAAAAATAACCTTGGATATCGTACTTTGTTGTTGTCTAAAATAAAAAAATAGTTGTTTTTGATCAATAATTATTTTTACTAAACTTTTGTTTCAATCCACAAATTCCTTTAGTCTGCATTCAAACAATTGATTCAACAAATTTCATTATTGAACACGAAAAAAAAATTTTCTGTGTAATGAAATTCGCTGATTAAACTAAAAAATTATTTGAATGCGAAATTGAATAAAAGTATGTTTTTCTATTAATACGAGTATCTGCTAATATACTTACGCTTACAGAAAACCCGTCATAACTGTTATGTAATGCAATGCCAAATGTCCTCATTTTTGATCCCATGATACTTTTTATAGCTGTAATGTCAGCCATTACATCAGTTGCTCTAATTATTATTAGCGACACTTATTTCATCAATGAAATGTCATACTGAGCATCATGAGAATGTCTTATCGGAATATGTTTGAAGTGAATAATTGATCAATGGTGCTCTAATGTCAAAGAAATGGCAGTATGAAGTCAATCTAATGACTAAATATTATCAAGGTACTCTAATGTCAAAGAAATGGCAACAGAATAACATCAGGCCAACTATAATTTGGATTCAATTTGATATAAAAATCTCATTGATGTGATGACTCTATTACATTAGAAAAAATACTAAGCGAAGTAAATTTGATGACAAAATATCGTATGGACGTACCATGGCACACTATCATCAGCTAAACTTAAGCTCCGATTAAATTGAATAATTTCAAAGATATATTTAAGCATGTAAAATCAATTTGAATTAAAATTATTCTAATTCTTGTCATATTGTCTTTAATATAATGTATGTATGTAGTATTATCATATTTTAATTGTATGTATGCAGTGACTGAGAAACTATTCTCTTTCTTTGCTTCCTAGTTTCTTTTTTTATTTTACTCTCTACGCTCTCATGATATCTGTTATTTAACTAATGCCGCATATGATGACTAAGTGTCATCAATATGATGTATAATATTGTTAAGAATATTTTGTCACATCTAACCCAATGTGCAACTGGTTATTTGCTTATTATAAATATACAACACATGCAGACAAACAAGGTAAAACTAAAAACATAATACACAAATAAACAAACATACATGATTTAAAGTACGCAAAATTCCAAGTAAATGAGCTACAAATGATGTTGTTGTTTTTCTTGTATTCTTGGTATTCGGTTTATTATTGTTTGTTGTTGTTACTTGCTTATTGTTCGCAAGCATGTGTATGAATGTGTATATGCGTAAGAAATACATCTGTACATTATGTCGTTGTAGAAACTGATAAATACATATAAAGAGCAGATAGGTCGGCAGCAGCAACCAGTCAGTTTATTTTTAAACTTTGTGCGAGACAGTCATAAGTCAGAACGTAAGCAAATCTAGTGATTTAGAACACAGTAGTACTAAGTGTATATAGTGAATTATTTAAGTACTGTATAACGAACAAGTGTGAGTGTCATTATTTCATTTATAATTGAAAAATCCGCAAAAGCATTTTTGGAGGCGAAATACATTATAACCAATCATTAATATACTCGCTTTATGGTTATACTTATTCGCCCTTGCTGAAATACTTGATGTGATTAATAAATAAATTTAGATAAATTCATATCAATATGATGTATATTTTTTACTTCTTCAAAATTAATTTAAATTTAAAAGTAATAGTTTTAGCAATAAAATTTCTTCTCAACAATAAATAGAAAATACTACAATACTATTTATGAATTTTTTTTTAATTTTTTGACTAATTAGGTGTAATATAATTATTAATAAAATGAATCATTGAATGGATGTCACCACAGTTGTAGCATTGGTGATACTCAATATATGACAAAATTCTCTGATGACTTTTGCCATTGAGATTGATGTCAGTTTTCGCATTACTGATGACTATTTACATAATATTGATGTCACAATTCTCATAAACTGCCGTCATCGATATGAAGATGTTCTTTTTTATGAATGTATGTACGCCGACAAAGCTAAGTGATTTTATTTGGAAAAGTCTCGGCTAAAAATATTTCACATGCCAGTGGCATATAACTGCTTAAAAATACTAGCCCTGTTTGTGTTCAAGCATCATGAAAAAATGCCACTTCCAATGCCTCAAATGTTACTAATGCCAAAGAGATTGCCCGCTTAAAATGTTTCTGCTACAGATGACGACTTCTAAAAAGATCAAGTAGAAAAAAATGTTGATTGTGCTGTTAATGATGATTATGATGTTTATGTTATTTTTATTGTTGTAAATACTGCTTCATTCATTTATTTTTTTTCGCTTATTGTTTCATTTATAAACGTCAACGTTTATTTGAATTCAACCACGCACAATTTATCGTAAAATTGCTTGTAAGTAAATACGTGTATGTATGTGTTCATACATACAAGCAAACATTTGAAGTGAATGTGAATGTTTTATTTATTTATTAACTTATTTTCTTGTTTAGTTATTTTCTTGTTTAATTTTTAAGACTGCCTTTCTTGAATTTATTTTCCTAAATTAGTTCAAGTTTATTAAAAGAATATAAACTGTAGTACTTGAACAAGTTCCTAAACAAGTCTTCATACTACTCGTATATGTTTAAATATGGAAGCAAAAGCCTTGACATGGGCAAAAGTAACAATTAGGTACATACATACGAGTATAAATATATGTATGTATAAATGATAAAATATGCATGTCTACATTTGTTGAAACATTTTTTTCAAGAAGATAAATAATTGAAGCATAAAATTGTGCGCACAATCAACAAATAAATGGCGCCAAAGATGTTCAAATTGAAATTGCAAAAATTCTAAAATTAAAATGTTTTCCTTTTAGTATAATAATTTATTTAATTGGTAATATTTTAACAATTATTTTATAGTCCCTTATATTATAATAGACGTCATCGTCGTCATTCTTGGCTTTACACTAGAGGGGTACGGAAAAAAATATTGTTCCCTCCAACCCCTCTCTAGGTTTAAAGATTATGTAAAATAATTAACAAAAAAAATAATTTAAAAATTTTTTTTTTCCGCCCACATTTGGTATTTTATTCACTGTATTGCCATTTTTAGTACGATTACAAAATTTTATATACCGCTGTTCTTGGCCCTGTAAGGGCTACATTTCTGTCTTTAATAGTTTTTCATCACCCCGTCAACTCATAATAGTCATGAATTTTAGAAACTCGGTTCATAGATATTTCGCGCACCGAGTTTTTAAAAGTCATGATTAGTATTTAACGTGGCACTTGTGGGCGTTGCGTATAAAAAAATAATTATAAAAACAATATATATGGAATTGTTCTTATATTATCTTTAATCCTGGAAAGTCAACTGACACAATTTTTTTTGTACGGAAGGCGAACCGCTCTGTAGTGCACTCGTCTTCGACAGGAATTATTTATTCAAGGACAGGTTTTTGATGTTTGCTAGACCTAATATAGATAGATAGAAACTTTCGGCAACATTTATTTGTTGTTCACAACTATTATAGTAATATGAAAAATAATCCTCTTAAGCATTTCACAGGCAAAAGTATAATAATACAAAAATTATAAATAGCTTGTTTTCTATGTTTCCCAGCTATGTATATGTCGACATTTCATAGGAACTACCCTAATCATCAGTAGACTTTGGAAAATGGTAGAAGCTAAAAATAGCGAATAAAAAACTTAATTGTATAATAATACTATAAAAATAAAATATTTACTATTGTAATTAAGTTGGTTGAGCAAATTCTTGGTAATGACACGACCACGGCTCGGTCCATTGTCTATCGTTTAGCTTAAAAGTCATTTATTTTCCGACATCCTGATCAAATAATTAATAATTTAGATATAGATAATTCCCCCTAAGGTTATTTTTAGATAATTCACCCTTGCGAATCAGTTTACATGTACCAAGTTGCCCAAATTATTTAATATGTTAAGAGCAGCTTAAACAAAAAATTATACGAAAAAAAATTCATTGATTTTTTTAAATATATTTTTTTTAATAAATACTTTTTTTCTGATCCGACATACAGCATAAGCAACCATGGAAAAAATTTTGTATAGTTATTAATTATGTTATGATAAAATTTGAGTTACGCTCTAAGTATTAATTTACATTAATACGTTTATTATTATTTAGAACGATATTCTTACTATACAATCTGTATAAATATATACTAAAAATATAAACCCAAAAGAAACAAATACAACTTAACAGCTAATTATTATCCAGACAAAAACCATAATTGCCTCTGTTAAAAAAAAAAAAAAAAATTAAAAACAATAATCTCACGTGTTTTGCAGGCAAAGGTGCAATAAAAATAAAATATTGTTACGTTTTTTCCGCTAAAAACGCTTTTGCGGATTTTTCAATTGTTAATAAAATAATGACACTTCCACTTGTTCGTCATACAGTACTTAAATAATTCATAACTTTATTTATACTTGATACCACTGTGTACCAAAACACTAGACTTGCTTACTTTTACTTATAACTGTTTTGCACATATCTTAAAAATAACTCAGTGCCCTCAACATGCCTCCTATTTATATGTCTTTATCAGTTCAATCGACATGAATTTTCTAGTCATTCACAATTCTGGAAGTAAATTTACAAATGTATTTGTTTCACATATACAGATTCATACACATGCCTGCGAATAATAAGCAGGTCACAACAATAAACAATAACAAAACGAATACCTCGAATACAAGAGAAACAACAACATCATTTGTAGTTGATTGACTTGGAATTTTACATACTTTAAATCAGTGCTACCCACAAGTTCTATATGGAGAAGTAAGCACCAATACATTTAAGGAAAAACTATTTTGATTTTATATTTTTTGTTGTAAAAAGCAAAACATTTACAAAAAGCAAAATTCACACTGATAATCGCTGTCGTCAATGTCTACCAGCAAAATATGCGAAAGTGTTGTTGCTTTGCTTTTGCGTGTGTGCAGTGAAGAACGACAAAAAAATATATAAGACGAACTTCTTTGTGTATTTTTCATCGCTAGTACTGAGCGCAGTATTTGTGTATTGAAGACCACAGCTCTATAGCTAAGCGCATTTACAAAAACAATTGAGTATCAAGCGCACAGGGCTGGACACACTTGCTTTAAATCATGTATGTTTGTTTGTTTGTGTATTATATTTTTAGTTTTATCTTGTTTGTATGAATGTGTTACACATTTATAATAAGCAGATCAGCTGCACACTGGTTTAGATGTGACTAAAAATTCTTAATAATATTTACTATAGATCTGGATTAAAAGTCATTCACATTCCTGATTTCCTGGTCAAAAAATTAGTAATTTAGCTATAAGGAGTTGATTTTAGAGAATGCGGTTTTCAAGTCGATGTACCTAAAATTTACATCCCACAGAAAAATGACCGGTTAGAAAAATCAGTAAAACTTTTATTTACAAAAATAATTATTTCTTCAATAAATATGGTTGCTGTTTCGTACAAATGTTGTCTTTCAATATAGTATTGCTTAGTTTTTGCTGACCTTCAAAAATTTCTACAGCGTTGCTCTGTGTAGTATACATTCGAGTTACAGCTATATACATACATATGTATAACAGGTAGTAATATTCCATATTTTTTTGTTGCTCAAAATAGCAAAAGCTGATTTCAATTGATAGCAATTTTACTAAAATCTTTTTTATGAATATAATGATTTTTAAAAGCTTGGCTGGTGTCAATCCCAATGATGCATGTTTTAGAATCGAGTTACTACCATATGCGTTTTATTTTTCAAGCACAGTTTAAGGGTTAAACAGTTTGACATAAGATAGAGATGTTTTCAAAGAACATTTTGTAAAAATGTTTATTGAAGTAAACTTTCTGGTTAAGGCCTCTGTAGACGGTTTACATTCAATATTAAAATTTTGTTTAAAATTTGTAGAAATAAGAGGAAAAATAGGTAAATAATTCTTTATTCATGTGCCATTAGGGAAATATAAAATAAAAGAAAAAGAAACTTTTCAGCATCTAATATATAAACTCTAACTTCTTTTCCGTTACTACCCTTCAACTAAAAATTGCAGCGTGAATATTTTTAATAATTTATTAACACATGTATATTTACATTTTGTAGGTACTCCTATCATACATCTCCTCCTCACTACAAGAATTTTTATTAATGAAATTCATTATCTTTAAATAATTGAATACTGTGGAAATTTAAACAATTAATATAAAATTCATTAAAATATATATATTTTTGCCGACAACCACACACTTGTACTTTAAGGTCCACACACACACACACCCAGATATTCATTTATATCCTCAATATCCTTTGTAATAGATGCTTGCAAGTGTGGTATTTCATACCTACACTTGTTTCAGAACAAGTACCAGTTTATGTAAGTTGAAACGCAAACTTGTACATATTTATTTCGTACTTAAAGTTTGAAACTGCGCTGTGGTGTTATTGGTGTCGGTGTATTTCAATTACATTGTATTCATTTAGACACCAGCACATACAACCCTACAAATATTCCAAGTCTAACTAAATTCATGTATTTGCATTTATGTACATGAGTTTGAAGTATGTTTCTCTTTAGATGCTTGACTTGATAATTTATAACATGTACTGGTGTGTATTTTTGTGTGCCTGTGTGTGTGTATGCGTGTGTGATGGT
Organism: Thecocarcelia acutangulata; assembly: GCA_914767995.1. Taxonomy (NCBI): domain Eukaryota; kingdom Metazoa; phylum Arthropoda; class Insecta; order Diptera; family Tachinidae; genus Thecocarcelia; species Thecocarcelia acutangulata. Next base: position 26,238,150 of record OU612094.1, on the reverse strand, counting down.
GTTGGTTTAACCGCAACAACAAATAAGAGGTCTTAACATTTAAGTCACATATTTGCATGTATTTTCTTGTACTTTACATGTTCCAACACTTAAACATTATTAACGAGTTGTACGAATGTACAAACGAACATTTAAAATCATACAACGGCAACAGATTTTTCACTAGACGACGTAAATAGTGCGGTGAAATAAGTAATTTTCTTCCGCTAATTAAAGTAATTACTAACAACTTTAAGTGTTGTGTGTATAGATGAACGAGAAATGGCTCTTGTAATCCAGTGAACATTTAAGTTCGCAACTAGAAGATATTGAAAGTTAAGAATATCTGTAGACAATTTAAGAGTTTTCGAAAAATTAGACGGGGCAACTTTATGGAGTTGGTTTTTGTTTACTGTGATAATATTATCAACCTACATATGAATAGATAAGGTAAAAAAAAAGTCCAAAAATATATATTTCGTAGTTTTTTGCCATCCGTTTTAGTATTTTGTTTGACATTTTTAGTCCGATCATAATATTTTGTATGCCGTTGCTCATGGCTCTCTAAGTGCTCCATTTCTGTATTTAAAAGTTCTCTTACGCCTCGTATTCACGTGCCATCGACTTGAACATGACATGAGCATAACGTCGGCAGAGCGAATGTACAAATAATATTATTATTATTATTGGAAGGGATATGGCCCTCATCGGCCATTTGCACTGCGACATATGTTGATCTATTGTGCGTCCCCTTGCCCCATTATGGGTTGACTATGTCAAGAAAACGGACAAGCTCCTTCATTGGGAGTGATATAAAGTGACATTCACTTAACATATAAGCTTGTAGTAGCCTATATCTTCTGTGTCCCAGTGCTCCACAGTGGGTGATTAAGTGCTCCATTGACTCCTCTTCACCACCGCAGAATCTGGAAATGTCTGTGTTGGTACGAATGTAAAAATAAGTTCATATTCTTGTATGTGGCGAACACGTATGTTCGGATTTACCTTATGATACGAGTAGTGTTCAGTTCGGCACCATTTTGTGTATTTTTGTTCGTGATGGCCAACTGCATGGCGAACATCGATGCTCAATCATATGCTCGAGCATCGATGTCGGAGCATGAACGAAACATGAACATGAGCGGTCCACATTAGCCATTTGCGCTTTTCGCCATGATGCTCATACCATGTTCATGACTAATGGAGACCCCCAGTCTAAGTGCGTGCGTGCAGTCGTTGTTTTTCGGGTACGCCTATGTATAGGTTGTCGGCTCTGATTGATGAAAATCAAAAACTTTTGATATTTTATTTTGATAGTCTCCAGTTGTGATTGAAGGTAAAAAAATGTCAGTTTTGTTATCGAAAGTAACAACAGTAAGTAAAATAGAAAACTATATTTATAACAGGTGGGGTAAAAGTTATCCTCCTATCAGAAAATGCTATAAATTTTACGATTGGTCATTTGTGTAGTAAACACATGCGAAATACACGTTAATAAAAAATGTTACGCTACTCTAGAACGCGCTACTCTAGACTCATCTTCTTCCAAGAGGAAGATGATTCTTCATCAAAAATAATCAAGAGTGATGAGGCCCATTTACATCTTAGCAAATACGTAAATAAGCAAAGTTTACGCTTTTGGGGCACTGAAAATCCGCGCACAACCCACGAAGAGCCATTACACCCGCTCAAAGTCACTGTATGGTGTGCTGTTTTCGCTGGAGCAGTCATCGAAAACGTTTTCTTCGAAAACGATTACTGTGAATGGTGAGCGCTACAGAGCAATGATCAGCGAGTTCTTTTTGCCGCAACTTGATGAATTGGTATTGGAAAACGTGTGGTTCCAACAGGACGGTGTTACGGCACACACTGTACGGGCCACAACCGTTATGCTGAACATCGGAAGGTTATTTTTGCGCCACCCGTTATTTAATATGATTATTGAGTTTTATTCTATTACTACTTTTCATATATAGTTTTTTTTCTTCTTTTCATGTTTTTTTTTTCTTAACAAAATTGCACAAGAAAGCAATAGTTCATTATCCGATGATAACATGTTTAGAAACGAACGATTGACGATTTTATTTGTACGTCTTCTTTTAAACGACAAAAATGCGATACTCACACATATGCAGTCATTGTCGTGTTTTTTTTATCGTCTCCAGGGCACTTTAGTGCCAGTCTACACTTATCAAATTTGACTCGTAAAGTCTTGAGTTTTTGCGAGAACAAAGAGAAGAGAATAGAAAAAGTTGCAGGTTTGACGGAACCGTCAAGTTTAAAATGAAATGTCAAAAAATTTTAAAACTTGAAGGCGAAAATCTTAAACTTGACGACACAAAGCTTTTGTGTGTTAACGTAAATGCAAATTCAAAGGGAAATTGAAGCAGAATTCATCAAACAAACCTGATTTGTGTAAACGGGGACTTACTACCACATCAAATTGTACTCATGTACCTTAAAAAATCGGTTCTTAACTACTCTAATCGTAAATGATTTTGAACGAAAACAACGCTGAATTATTGTGATACATTTTTTGCGTTGAAACCATTTATTTTTATTCGTAAACAAAAACATTTTAGGAGAATATATTCGACAGCAACGGAAGCGGTTATGACCAGAAATATTACGAAAAGTTATGGAAAATGCGATAAAACCGGCACAGATCTGTATAAACACCGGCGGATGCCAATTGGCTTTCCAATTAACAGAAAAAATTGTACAGACCTAAATAAACATTTGCAATGGGCAAAATGATTTTTTATTTTGTAAAATAGTTATTACAAAACAAAACTGAATGGCTAACTTTGCGCCATCTTGCATAATTATAAGTCACCGCTAAGTGAAAGCATTATTGTATCCTTATTAATATGTGTATTGTGTTTTGACATTAATTTTCACTGCTGCTGTTGCAATTCAGCCACAATTCAGATATAAATAACTTTATAATCATCAAATGTTTTGCTTGTTATCATCGCAAACGTTGATGGAGAACTGTTGTTTTAATGTTGCTCAAGTATGTAGATATTCTACAGACATTTGAATAGTTTAGAATCAAAATCATCATGACTTCTTAATTTAAAAATCATAATCATAATAATACAACATGCAGCAACAACAGCAAATATTAAAGTTTTGTCTCAAGTCTTTAAGCACTTTAAATTAGTACATGATACTCAAATGTATGTACGAGTATGTCTAATATGAATAATCTTGGGTTGGCATCTGTCTTAATAAGTGGGTGTTGCATGTTGAACTAGAAGTGCCTTTATGGGCTCATTTTCTATTCATAGTACTTAACCGTAATTACAAACATTCTACTAGACTCATAGACATACTTACATATATGAAACATGCAAATGATAAGGCTTGGCAATAAATATTAAAATAATTTCAGTTTATCCAAGCCAAAGTTAATAATTAGATTTTTTCTTTTTTTATAAACATTTTTGAAAATAAAAGATTTTTGATTAACAAATTTAATGATATTTATACATAAACTAGCGTGTGATCCGGCGTTGTCCGGGGTTTTCTTCGTTCAAAGTTTTGTATTCTTTTGAACACCACTCAGGAGAATAAGTAACTGTTTCCCCAAGTGCCCTTTGTCTTAGCTTGGAAAATGTACATGGTGTGATCAAAAAATATTCATTTTCAAATTTCGTGAGTTACGCAAGTTCGATTTTCGCATTCTTGTTTCAGTTATGTTGGTACACATGTCTGTTATATATGTTGAATATATCAGCGATTTCGGATTGTCACTTTGTTTTTGACAGATAAAAAGGTTAGACGATTTTTTTTTACCAAATTTAATAAATTTTAAGCAAAAACAATGTCGCATAGACAGCGCCCAGAAGCGGTTGACCGATCCAGATTTTCTCAAAAAGGTCATAACTGAGGACGAATCATGAGTGTATGGCAATGACATTGAAACCATAACCCAATCATACCAATGAAAGCGTCCAGAAGAGCCAAGACCGAAAAAATCATGTCAAGTTTGGTTAAATGTGAAGATCTTGCTCACTGTTTTCTTCGACTACAATGGTGTGGTGCATCATTAACTCTTGCCGCAAGGTCGTACGGTCAAAAAGGTATACTACCTTGAAGTCATGCGCCGTTTGCACGAATCAATTCGTCAGAAACGCACAGAATTGAGAAAAAAACAATAATTGAGTGATAACACCCCTGCTCGCACAACGATGCTTGTGCGTGAGTTTTTGGCCAAAAACTAAATTGTTATCATGCCGCAAACACCGTATTCACCGGATTTGGCCCGCGCTGATTTTTTCCTCTTCCCAAAACTGAAGACAGCGATGAAAAGAAAGCGTTTTGCTACGATTGGGGAGATACTCGTAAAATAAAAATCGAAAAAAGAGGTGTTTGTGATACCAAAAAGCGCGTTTCAGAAGTGTTTCGAGGATTGGAAAAAAAATACTGGCATAAGTGTATTGTATCTGAGGGGGATTACATTGAAGGTGACAAGTTTGCGCATTACAAGATGACAACTTTTGCAAAACTTGAAAATGACGGTTATTTTTCGATCAGCCCTTTTATACAGCCTGTGATTTTTTAGCCGCAGTTATATCTAAATAGCTGGAAATAAAAACAAGTCCCTGTAGTTTATACGTTATTACGGTCATAACTTGTAAACCAATAGAGATTCAAAAACGATTTATATTTTAAAAACCAGACATCGACTTTAGCTTTCATTTGGTATGCGAGTAGAATGGGTACACGCATTACAGAAATTTTTGGTTATGAACACAATGCAAAATTATTTTATACCCAAAAAATAATATTTTTAAACACATTGCAATTTTTAACATAATTTGTCTGTCGCTTTCATTAAAATTACATATAACGAACTCCGTCCTGTTTAAATTATATTTCACTACAGTTAGATACATACATGTATACGTATGTATATATATATGTATAAGTGTATGCATTTTTTAATTTGTTTCTATTTGTATCAAAAAGCACAACAATGTGTCAATTATTTAGATGGCAAACTTCATATAAGTATTTGGCTTTGAAATATTACGGGATTTATTACTTATGTATTACTTGAAGCTGACATCAGTCCTCTAATATATCGCTACGAATTTGCATAACTCATAATCCACTGTGCAGGCCGTTGATCTGCTTGTTATAAATTTACACACACATACCAAATGAAACTAAAAACATAATACACAAACAAAAAACATAATTTCATCGTTGTTGTTGCGTTCTTATTGTTTCATAAACATGTATGTGTGTGTGTACAAAAAAATTGTATTTGCACATTTAACTGGAAGCTTCAAGAACAATGTAAAAGGATTGTGAATTATTTAAGTATCGGTTCACACTTATTGGTTACGAACACAATGCAAAATTATTTTGTATCCAAAAAATAATATTTTTAATCATATTGCAATTTCTAATATAATTTTTTATGTCTATCACTTTCATTAGAATTGAAAATAATCAACACTTTTTGGTTTGATATATCTTCCACTACAGTTACAAACACTTATATATGTATATACATATATAAGTGTATGCATATTTTAATTTTTTTCTATTTGTATCAAAACACAAAACAATGTGACAATTATTTCGTGACAGCAAGCATGAAGGTTGTTTCAAAGTTATTGTTATTATTATTGTTTCAGAGAGGCAATAAAAACACTTTGAGAATGTTAAAGTTAAATACACACCGAAATTGTATTTAGAAAACACACCCTGTATAATTGTTATTTGAAATTGATTATAAAGGCCGAGAGACTTATTAACTGCTGCTCACGAAGAAACTATTAAAATGAGTCAAGCAGCTGAAATAAACCAAAACTCTGTATTTTTAACAGGAAACGAGTTGATGTTTTAAAGATATTTCTTCTAAAGATAACTTTAGGAAAATTTTTAGTCACAAGCAGCAATTCTATTGTGCTTTTTATTATCTTTTAAACAGAAAATTTCCTTTATTAGAAATTTTGATTAATTCATCAGTTGTTTTTGTTAATTTTGCTTCATATTGTTTTGCTGTCTATTTAGTCGAAGAATTGCTAAAATAGCTTATAAGAATTTCGCTACTGCATAAAAAGTTATTAAGATTAGAATTCATGCCGTAGTTCTATTTGCGGAAAACAGTAAATTTTGGTGGTTGGAGGTATTATACGCACTAATTTACTTCGATCCTTTACAATATATTTGGGGAAATTGTTGACTTTAGAAGAATTAAAAATCAATATATATTGAAAAGAAAATCAAGAATCTGTCTTTTGAAAAAAAATTAGTATAATCGGTGTAATAAACATTTTGTTTCTATAACTTTTTTTTTAACAGCATTTTCGAAAGAAATTATTGTATATTCAGGCATGCTCTAGAAAAGTAGTAAAATGAAAGGCTAATTGTTCATTTACTGACGAAAGTAGTTTGAGTTTCATTCGAAATGAAGTTCGAAAATGAAAGCTGGATAAATTTTCTTATAACTAGTACTGACATATAAACCAGAGATCTGCAACGGTTGCCTTTTTTTATCTAAATAGATTCATCTTAAATCGAGTTGAGGTGTGATTGGCTACTTCACATTCTAAGCCCAAATATGTTTTTTACTCCTTAGTCAATACGTCTGTAGCATATGAATATGTAAAATCTTAAATCAAGTTTGTATGCGGATGCTGCCCGCTTTTCCTTCTCAATTATTTTTTTCACATTCGGTAATATAATATATAATACTATAGTATACATAATAATATTTATGTAAATTATATATAATAGTATTATGTAAAAAAAATTTACCATAGTATTAATGTATTTTTAGTGCTTAAAATTTGAAATTTTTTTTTTTTGTTACAAAGTATGATAATTTTCTTATTTTCTCCTATGTACGATTAGGCAATTTAATCTCAAATAAACACATCGCCATCTAACAATTGTATTTCAATGTAATTTTAATTGAGCTCAATTTTTTCCGTAAAAGTTTTAAATTTTACGAAGAAATTTAACAGTATTGTTATGAATTTTTGTCACATCTAACCCAATGTGCACATAACGAAATCATAATACACAAAAAACAATATATGAGGATGGATTGATATTGAAGCTACCTAAATAGGTAAAAAACATTTTTTTTAATATTTATTTCTAATGATTTTATTGTTGTTGTATCGTTCTTATTATTGCATTCTTATTATTTGTTGTGATTGCGTTCCTACTGTTGCGCCAACATGTGTGTAAGAATTGTACATTTGAGTGTGGAATTATCAGTAACTATAGAATTCATGATGGTTGTAGAGGATAACAAGGAAAAATAAATAGCATACAGTTGTTCAGAAAAGTAAGCCAGTCTGGTGTTCTAATACAGAATGGCATTTTAAGTGTTAGCAAAGTTGTGAATAATTTAAGTATTGTGTAACGGCTAAGTATTAGTGTCATTATTTCAAGTACAATTGAAGAGTCTGCAAACTGCTTCTTTTGTTAAAACTTCCTGTTTTGTGTAAAAATATTAAACTTGTAATGTAGAACACCAAAGCTTTAAATTAAGGAGATTTCAAATCATTTTCACTACAAAATATAATTACAAATATACCATTAAATATAAATATAAATTAAATACACTGAGTAAAAAAAATTATTTCATTCATTCTTAGAACTCGAAACGAGTGGAATCCAAAAATCGTCCTACTTTCTCGTTTTTTGGAAAACGAATATGAATTTGGCTGCAAGCATAAAACATTAAAACCCTATAACATTTATAAAACTGTGCGTGCCTTTCACATAAATTTAATATTTAATTTTAATTAGCAGCATATTAAGTTGTCGCACGTCTGTGCTCTTTTTTTTCTTTTGTTTTTGAAATCTAATCGATTAGTGTGTAATTTAAAATTAATTGCAAATAAGTACGGATGGCAGCTGCTTTTACTCATTGTACTTTCTGACACAGTTTTCAATTGATTTTAATAATAGTTAATTCACTTAATTGATTTATTAGCTCATATATTCATTCGCTTACATGTACATCAATGACCTGAATGTTAAGTAAAGTTCACATTTGTACATACCTAAAAAGAAACAGAAAGTAAAAACCAATTAATTTAATTATTAAATAGAGATCATGTAGGTAATACAAAAATGATTGGAATGATTTACAAGAAAAAGATTTACTTTAAAAATCACTTAACTTTTTGATCGATTTCAGTTTTTTCTTTTCCTATATTTTTATATCGACTATGTGATGGACTTTTATTTACAAGTAAACCACTTTAGAAATCAGTGATTTTTCATCGATTTCAGTTTTTTCTTTTCTTATATTTTCATATCTACGACTATCACAAAAATGCAACTCTTATTTTAAATGCAACTCTGATAAACATACAGAACAAAGCAAACATTTACTGGAATAAAAGCAATGCCAGAATTTTTTATATCTATTGATTTAGTATTTGCAATAAATTGTTACAGCTCAAGGTCTTTTTGGTTTTTTTTTTAACTTAATAACAAAATTTTTAAATTATTATTTTGTAAATTTTGATTTATTTCAGAATTTTTTATTAAATTGAAATAAAGTTTTTGACCTCCAAAATATTCTGATCAACCTTGATCAAATAATTTTTCTACTATTTTCCCAATTATTAAAAAATTGTTAATAATTCCATAAGTAGAAATAAAAGGTATAAATCATATTGACCTAAAAAAATGAAAAATATTATGATTATTTAATGATTTATTAATAAAAAATAAACTAACATTTATATGTATTTTTTAATATTTTGTACAAGTTTTCAATAAAAAATTTCAATTGAATTAATAGCACACAAACAAATTTTCCTAAAGAAGTCTTCCAAAGGAAGAGGAAATAATGAAAAATAGAATAATAAATTTGTTTAAAAAGCCAAAAAGAACCTTCAGCTGAAACAATTTATTGCAAATATTAAACTAGGATCAAGATTATGTGCATATCTATAGATTTTTTTCGCTAAATAGAGACGGGGAACTACCTAACTTCCAAAATATTGCAGTTGCTTAAGTCTTTTATTACAGTTTGTCAGGCATTTTCAATTTCTATTGAATTTATTTTTTTTGTCTTACCCGAAATTTTGTTGATCTTCCATAGCTGTTGGTTTTTTTTTGGTCTAAAATTTTATCGTTACCCCTTTAATCATCTCTTCTGTTTTGAAATTTCGAAAGTAAAAAAAAAAAATGTTTTTTCATTGATATCAAAACACGAATTATGCTGATACCAATTAATAAATTGCTTGAATATGAACCTGTAAAAAAATTTGTGAATTTAAACACTAAGTTTGCAAAACAGAATTCTTGCATAAAAGCAGCTAGTTCAAAAAAAGAGAAGTATGTTAAGATATATTAATGGGCATTTATTAATCTTAAGCTGCAGTTTAAAAAATGTCAAGTTTTTTTTTATTAAAATAAAAGTTTTATGAGTTTCGTAATTCCAATGAAATAGAATTCATTAGATCAATGACAAATAAATTTCTGGCTACCAAACTTGGGTATGTATGTGCATATGTGTATGTACTCAAATCAGCATAATAATAGTTAAAAAAAATTTAAATACCAGTGTATTGATTTAATAAAATCTGTTTTATTTGTTGAATACTTGTTCAACATTTTCTTTTATCATAATTAGGTACAATTTCACAAAAGCAAGGAATAGTATTGTTTGTGTAATGAAATAAAGTATCAATGAATAAATGAAATAATTCCATTGATCTTATTACGTACATTTGTGAACATTTTTTATTAATGTTTGTTATGATATTATTTCATTAAACAAATGTAACTATTTCATTGATTTAATGTAAATTTTTCAGATGCTCAATGAATAATAAAATTAGATAAATGAAATAACTTCATTGACCTTATGAAGGAGTTTCATATTTTTAATGAATATATTACATTAGTACAAAGAAGTTATTTCATTAAATAAATGTTACTTTCTCATTAATTTAATGTACAGTTTTCATGTGCTTTATGAAATTGATTCTTTGATCTAGAGAAATTATTTCACTAATCATATGATTTGTATTTCATACTTTTAATGAAAATAAGTCATGTTTCTTAATAAAATGTTTCATTACTTTTATGAAGGCTTTCATTAAAGTAATCTAATGAAATTTGGTTCTATGAAAAGTTACAATGGTTGAAAAATAATGAAAAAATTCATAAAAATAATGTCAAAATTCAGAGAATTTCTGAACAAAATTTTTTCAGTGCAGGTTTACATAAGTTCCTGGGGCAGATTCCGTAAGAATTTTATTGCGTGAATGTGCTCGTCAAGGCAGTATGATCAGCTGAATGCTCAAATCTGCTGTCACGCAAGCAAAATATTTTACAAAACTTAAACCTTAAACTTAAATTTTTGAGTGAAAATATTATTCCTAAGTATTCCTAATAATTAAACGAGAACAGAGAAATTGGTGAACATTTAAAAATTTATCGTTACGGAATTTAGTGCCTGATATAAATATATGTAACTACGAGTAAACATATTTGTATGACTTCTTTACTTCACTTAATTACTTTATCGAGATAATTTAATAAATCAGTTGAATGTTTTCTCCGCTTAATTAATCTAAAGTCTGATAGTTTTCAATGAGGGTTTCTACATTTGTATTTTAGCTAGAAACTAAGCAGTTTTATCAGAGACAATCGCTGGGAGGGCAAATTTTTTAACTTAGAAAACTAAGCTAGTCTTAAAATACAAGATATAAACTGCAGTTTATCAGCCTGGTGACTTTAAAACTCGATAGAAATATTTTTGTTAGTTTAATATTTGGCTTAAGAAATAAAAAGTAAACTAAACAAAGGTCAACGACAAATATAAAATAAATTTTTTCCCCCATCATCAACATTTTGTAACAACATTTATTTTCTAAGTAACAAACTAATTTCTTTTTGGTTACTTTGAAAGTCTTTTAAAGGGAAATTACTTCTTTTTTTTTAAACATTTTTGTAATTAAAAACCTACCTAAACGAATAAAACATTCAACATTTTTGTTTTTTGAAGACTGCAGAAGTACAAACCACAAAAAGCTTTTTACAACTTCTCTATTACCTTTTACAAAATACATAAAAATGTATTGATGGTGAAGGCTAACAAAATAAAAAAAGGTAAAAGAGAAAGAAAGAAAGAAAGAAGTCAGTGGTGGCAGTGGCATTGGTGGCAGGTATAACATCGTGTTGTTGAGTTTTATGGTGGTTGTTTAATAATCAGAAATCCTGTTTGGCTTAATGTAACAAATAGGAAAAAGAACAACAAATTTTTCAAACATATAATAACACATTGCTCGTCAGAAATTTCTTTTAGGCGTAAATGGGCGGAAAATAAAATTATGTTTACTAACAACCTTTTCTTAATGTCAACTTATCTTTAAATTTATGGCGAGTTTATGAAGTCTGTATATCTATCAACGGAAAGGACTTTTAAACTTTATTTTCCTTAAAACTCCACTTAATACTCCCACTCTTTATTAGGGAAGTGAGTTTGCTTATTTATTTTCTTTCTGCTTTTTTTTTTTTGTTATGCTTTTCCTTTATATTTGTTTATTAAACGGGTTTTTGAGGTTAACAAAAATATGGGAAAAAAAAACTTAAAGTGAAGTTTTATTGTTCATTTTGGTGGTGTTCATTTTTGTTTATTCATTTCCTTTTGCGTTTTTAAACGTTTTGTTTGTATTCTGTTCTTTTCTTTTCATTTTCTTAACTAACATTTTTACAAATGATTTCTTTTTCATTGTTTGTTAAGCAGAACCAAGAGAAAGACAGTAAGACATGTGATGAGTATATCATCAGCTGAAATGAAAAAAAACGTAACTGACAAAAAAAAAAGCGATAAATATTTGTGGATGTTAACAATGTTTTTTTTTTCTCATTCATTTATTTATTGAATCTTCAAAAAGTGAACTAACAATAAGTATTCAAATCTTAATACTAAATACATAAGAGTAATTATGAACAGTTTTTTGGTTAGATTGAAATCTATGATCTAAATGGTCACCAAATTCAAATAACGCGAAGGAAAGTGGATTGGGAATACTCTTAATTTATTTAAACTTACTTGCAGGAGGGGATTCCTGATAATAAATAGATACTTTACCACTTACATTAAATTTAGAATATTTATTAAAAGGCGGTAGTCTTCAAATAAGTTGGAAAACCTCTGAGGAAGCTGCCGGTGTTGATCAGTTCTGGTTGAGCGTTCGAAAAACAATCACCGTCATATGATAGAGGTGAATAACATTTCATTTAAACGGTTTGAAATTTCTTTTTTGCCAGTTATGATCTTTTGCTTTTTAGGTAACGAAATACGAGTTTGGATTTAACATGTCGTATTTTCATATTCTTAAATATATTCTTACATATATAAGTATATTCATATAAGTTTTTGTATAAAGGTTGGTTAAACACTGAACAAAAAAAGGCCAAAAACTGCGGTTTTCCTTTGCATTCTCTGAGGTAAAATGGGCAAATTTCAATTAGAGGCTCTTAAGCAGTATGGCCATAACAAAAATTAGTTTAGTCTTAAAGGGGCTTTAAAATAATGCTTAAAAAAAAAACTCTAAATTATAAAAAAAAATATTATGCTAAAGTTTTTGTAGAATTGTATAATGATTTATTTTCCGATTTTTTTTTATAAATACTTATTGCATGTACATCGTTTTAATAAAAGAAACGACCAAAAGCAAGAAAGAGTGTAGTACAGTTGAGTTCATGAGCTCTATTGAGAGAGTGCTGTTTTTAGTTTAGCTCTTTTTACTGAACTATGTCCTTCTTTTATTTCAATAGTTTAGTGCTCCATCAATAATATTTTCAGCGAAGGGCTCTGTTTCAGACTTCATGATAAAGAATAGCAAAACAAGATTGGTGTAAACAATTGAAAAGGATTAATTATAAGGATTAATTAAAGGTGAGATTAGAAATATTCAAGTGTGATGAAAAACAATTGTAAAATTTGAATTCTTGATACTATTTGCTTTGACCTTTATTTAATTCAATATTTGCAAATAATTCGTTTAGCTCAAGATTCTTTTTGTTTTTTTTCATGTTTAATGTATTTTCAATATTTCGTCTTCATTTGGAAGACATCTTTAGGAAAATTTGTTTTTTTGTGTGTAATTTCAATACAAGACAACAATAACTTTCTTAATACGTTGCCGAAATTCAGGTATAGTGCCTAAATTTTTTCATTGAATTGAAATTTTTTATTGAATTTACATACAAAAAAACAAATTTTCCTGAAGAAGTCTTCCCAAGGAAGACGACATATTGAAAAATACATTAAACATTTTTTTAAAAAAACAAAAAGGACCCTGAGCTGAACGAATTATTTACAAATATTGAAAAATAATTGTATTGAAAAGAAAAAGGAAACGATTTATTTGTGATGAGTCTCGATATTTTAATATTCATTTATGGTCGCATATCATGACATTATTGTTTTTATACTACAAAATACAACAGCACTTATGTATGTAAAACAAAATAGTGTATGAATAGTTGTATATAACATAGGAAATGTACTTTCTGCATCAAATTCTGGCAGCACTGTAGTACTACTTCGGTATACATATGTACCAAAGAAAGAAATATATAACTTAAAGACAAAAACAAAGAAACATGAACTTCGGAGCTAAAAGAGCTCGCAGATATGATCGTCTCACTTATCTCCCGGAAGTGAATAGTTCAGTGATACTAGTTCGTTTGCGAACTACCCATTTCTAGAGTGTAGCATATTCGGGTATTTTAGACTCGGCCCAGCCGAATGTACTACACTCACGATAGTCAAGTATATAGTATAGTCACGATATACAGTACAGTCACGATAGTATACTCACGATAGTCAAGCATATATATTACAAATTATATATTACAAATTTGAGCTAAATAAGCTCGGATATATGGACTGATATCAGGGAAAACATATTGTAATCACCATTCCAAGAAGGAAACCTTTCGGTCTAAAAAAATCGGTTTAGTATATATAAACCGATGTCGGAAAATTTCATTATCTGTATTTAAGTAACCTCGTTTTATAATCAGAACTGATTTTCAGCAAAAGAAAATTTTTTTCATACAAAAATCGGTTTAAATTATATCTCAGACCGATATCAGAAATTTTAATGTTCTCTATTTGGTAACCTCCTTATATTACCAGGACTTCTTTGAAGCAAAAAAAATGTTTAAGTCCGCTTACGCGACATCATGAAAAAATCAGTTTAGGCTATATCTCTGGTATATATAGACCGATATCGAAAATTTTAATTTTCTGTATTTTAGCAACCTCCTTTCACAACCAGAACTGTTTTTAAGCAAAAAAAAAAAAAATTTTTTTCAATGAAAAATCAGTTTAGGCTATATCTCGGGTATGCATATATGGACCGATATCGGAAATTTTCATGTTCTGTATTTTAGTATCTTCTTTTTATAACCAGAACAGCTTTTAAGCAAAAAAAAAAAAAAAAAATTTTTTTCTCATGGAAAAATATGTTTAGGCTTTATCTCGGGTATGTGTATATGGACCTATATCGGAAATATTAATACTCTCCATTTGGTAACCTCCTTAGTTGTTGTTTGTGTGAAAAAAAATTATACCAGTTTTCCTAACAACAAGTGAGATAATGTATAGGAGTAGTTCAAAGTTTTAACTTGAACAATAATCACTTTCAAGGGTAGTTGCATTTATACAAGTCCATACTGAGTGTTCTCTTTGTGGGAAGCACTGGTCCACATAGATTATCTCCTATACAACTTATCCAAATTAAAATGTTTTGAATTTGTGTTTGAAATTACTGCACTATATACAACTTTACACTACTGCATAAGACTCGTGAATTCGGTTATTATTTCAAAGGCAAATTGCCTTTACAAAAGTTGCAAATTTAATACGAAAGCATAAAACAATCCTTTTAATAAAGATATGCAAAGACTTTATTAGAGGCATGCTTTTTAAAAGCCTACTCTGTTTTACCGCTTAGCTTTTCTGTATATATATTTATATTAAAAAATCTGTTTTCTCTTCAACCATTGTAAAGCAAACATAAAACTGAATGAACAAAAAAGCCACACAGAAAATAGAACAGCTCGTTATAGAATAAACTTAAGAACCAAAAGAATAAAGCTTAAGATACTGCTGCATTCAACCTAAATGTTGTAAATAAAAACGTAAAGATGTGCTAAATTAAGTTGAATATTGTATTAAGTGTTTTACCTATAAACGTATACACATATTTGCATTTGGTTAATAAGGAGAGACATAAATGAAATGTGAAAAAATATTGTTCTGCAGGAAACTTTAGTTTATAACTAAATGTATAAAACATAAGTCTAGAAAACGGAAGAAAATGGTTTTAGAGCAACAACAAGTAGCAAAATATACGCAAAAATATAAATAAGAAAATAATGAGCTTAACCAAATTCTGAATATTTATTTGAACTTCTTTAATATCAAAAAGGATTTAATTTTAAATAAAAAAGATTTATTTTCTTTGGATTTCAAACCAGAAAATATAATTCAGTTAATAATAAGGTAAATAAAGTAGTATTAAAATGTCATAGTTTAGAAATAAATGACATTTAAGAGATAAGCACTAAGCGAAATGGATGCCGTCAAGTCAATTTCTTTCCGCTGAAAATCTGTAATCTACTTCCAATATTAAACCCTATATCTTAATAATTTACATATGGCAAGCCTGGTAAGCTACACATGGACGTTGGTGAATTGTGAAAAGTTAATTTCCTGAAATTGGTCCATCGTCAGATAAGGCCGTACAGGCAGGTGTAGATGTAAATCTATTTCACCGTCTATAACTTAGCATCTAATAACTTTTTTACCATTTTTCTACAAATAGTTTTAATACTCATAAAAAAATATAACTAATTTTCTTAGCCCTGTACAAAGCACTGCATATGTAGTGGTCATCCCATTGTGCAACTAACTAGCTGGCATCACTAGCGCAGGTATTCATTTCTTGTTTCATAAATTTGTGGGTGTCAAAAGTTGTTTGCGTTTGCACAAACTAAAGGGAAAAAATAAAAAAATTTAAACAGTTTGAAAAAGTGCAAAAGAAACGCAATAAAAAAGTTCAACAATATTTTAGTGGCTTAAACTGCGTTGAAAGCAATTTATGAAAACAATTATATTAATTTTCTTTGTTCATTTTCTTTATATAAACTTATCTTTCTTCATATTCTTCTTTTTTGTTACCACGTTTTTCACGGCGTCGGGTATTTTTACACAAACAAAATCTTATATATGTACCAGAGATCTGCAACCGGTGCCTTGTTTTATGATCTAAGTACACCCGTCTTAAATCGAGTTGCGGTTGGCTACCGCATATTGTTTGCACAAGTATATTTTTCACTCATTAGAGCTTGCGTCTGTCAAATAGAGTTTATAACATACCCATTCAAGTTTGTATGCGGTGGCTTCTTGATTTGGTTTCTCAATTATTTTTTCCCCTTTCGGCAATCGAACTTGTACTTCTTTTTACACAGAAAGTAATATTTGTATGTAAGAATTTGCAGTCACACATTTACCTTACCCGTGAGAGTGTGTGTGTTCAGTTTTATGTATTTACTTACTCACACATAGTAAACGTGATGGTACTAAGCGTGGCGTTGCCAGAGGTTTTTTAAAACATCACGTTTTGGCGATTGTGTTTGGAAGAAAATATGTGCAGATATATTAGTAGAACATATTTAGTACAAAACCGGTAAAAATAATAACTTTTACTTTAATACAACCGATTTTTTTATGAAGCACATTTTTATCAAATTTATTTTATTTTATGTTTCTTCATTTATAATAATTTTTATTTCTTAGTTTTCATCCATAACCACATTAAATGCATAATTACACATATAAATATATGTATATATAACCAATTGTAGAAAAAATTTAGTTTGAATTGAATTTTCGTTTCAATTTTTTCAGCAAAAACAATTTAAAAATCATCATTCAGTATGTTACTTCCAAAATCGTCAATATGTTTGTAAATAATTAAATCTGGCAACCGCGATTTCAATTAATGGTAAAAGGTGACGCATATACACAACAAAAGAATTTGTCGAGATTGTGTTTACAAGTCGTTTGTGTATTATTAAGAAAATGATTAAAAACGAACATAGAAAATACTCAAAATCTTGCTCTTACTAAGTGCTAGTAACAACAACACTCTTTTTGTGGTCGCTTCTTTTACTTTTAAAAAATATCAAGATACGAAAGCGATTGCATACATTTTTGATGCATCAAGATTTCGCAAACGAACGACAGGTATAAATACCACCGCATGAATTTTTAAGATAATTTTTAATAGTCACATGGGAAAATGATAGGGTAATCGATACTTATGGTTGCGGTGCACCGGTGCAGATCTCTGGTGTGTACTACAATAACTCCAATGCTGCCACCATGGGTACAATTATTTGGTGGTGAGTACTAGTCCAATATTAAAGAAACATTTTTCATAAGAAATAATGGGCGTACGTAAATTGCCATTAACGTATGTTCATTCCTCTAAAATTGAAATAATTAAGAGTAAAAAACATAACAACGGTTAGTTAAAAACTATTTTCTTTCTTGTGGTCTAACGTTTTCCAGCCAACAGAAATAATTGGGGTCCTCAAAAATGATGGCGTGGTGGAACTATTTTCCCTAATGCAATAGTTGTCGAATATTCGATGGCCTAATATCGACAAATTTTGATCCTTTCAAATCGATCTACCCTATTGAGTATATTTGTTATGTTATAAACACATCAGACCATTTTTTACAGGACATTTTTTCTACGCATTGATGTACATATGTAAGTAATATATGTTTTAATTCAAATATTTAGGTTTTAAAAATTAAAGTTATTTGCTCTCTGCTTGCTAAATTGCTTCTTATTTATAATAAATGTAAAACACTTTCTTTACAATTGCTCAAAATAAATGCAGCAAGTTTGTGTAATATGGTTTTTTTTTCAATTTGTTTTCCCAGCATAAGTGTCACTTATTTTGAAAATGGCAAACAAACTGTTAAAAAATGCAGCTGATGAATGGTCTGCAAAGGAAATGGAAATAAAATGTGAATTCTGTTGTGGAAAATAAACTTATTTCCGTTTTTCTTGCCCCTGTTTGCTCTATACTTAACAAAACACTATTTTTTAATAAAAAATAGTTAAAAGCAGCTTTCAATGACAGTTGAAAGTATATTTCCATGTGTCATTGGAATTTTTTTTCTTTTTGTGACAATAAATAAAATATGCAGTAACTTAAGTGCACACATATAAAAGTAAGAAATGAATATTTTCTTGCGAAATTTATTTTTAGTGCCTTTTTAAAGCAGCGAGCCACATGACCACCATTTGTCCCTTAATAAACATTTTAGGGGAAGGCAGGTGGTTAAAAGGAAAACATAAGTTTTTATTATCTAACAGTAATTTTCCAAGGTTATTAGAAATGGATATTGCTCATCTGACTTAAATGATTAAAAGTCCAGTAAATATCAGCAAGCCTAAAGTCAAAGTAACTAAGTTTACTTTAAACCTGAAAATTGACCATAGAGCTTTTTTTTGGTTTATAAGTTATTTCACTGGCCAGGAGGAAAGAACAAGTTGCTGGCTTATGTTGCGACACTTTGCTTACCCCATCGAAAAACTTTAACAAAACACAAAAACAAAACAAAAAAAAAAAAATAAAAAGTTATAAAAAGTGTAACTTATCTTTGTAAATGCAACAGAAACTACTAAAACAAATATGGTTTACGTCAAGCTGTTACTTACAGCATGTGGCATGTTACTTTATTGTTTTGAAAATGAACAAGCTTTTTCCTGGCAAAAATTAGATGGTTAGTTTTAATAATTTAGAAATAGTTTTTCGTTTTTTTTTTTTTTTTTGTTTTCAACTTTTTATAGTGTCATATAAAGGAAAAAGAAATGAACAAACAAAAGTTTTTTGTTCGACGGCAAACACACGAAATAAATAAACTTGTCGTTTAAAGTTAAAGTTTTGCAACAGCATCGCTATCAATGACAAGTTTTATTAGATATTTTGTGAAAATTTCCCAGTTTAAGTGTGAAAATATGTTGCTGGGCAGTGAAAATTATAAAAGCTTTTGAAGGTTGGTACTAATTTAAGGAGTTGTAATGAAAATAAAAGAGAATTTTATTTGTTTTTTCAACAGTAAAAAATAAAAGACTAAAACTACTCGTGCATATAGAGTTATAAACTAAAAGTTAAAATTTAATTTTTGAAAAGGCAGTTTGAAATATGGTTACAGCAACATTAGTATATACACCTACGGTGATTGAGTATTATCTATTTAATTATTGTTTATTTGCCCATAAAAATGTATTAGATTGCATTTCTGTAAATCTATTGTTACCGTCTATCAATTTCAGAATATGAATGCATGTATAATGGCTATAGCTTTTATGATACCCAACAATAAAATATTTGTTTTTATCATATGTATCAATGGTGCAATTCGTCCAGCTCGTAGCCGACTGAGAACCGCCACTGGCACTTTTTTTGGCAGCCGATTTATTTCATTCACATGAATTATTCAGTTAATCTCAAAAATTTTCATTAACATATTTTTTGTATATTTGTTTGCTAAAAATGAAATTATAAGACAACAAAGCTTTTCATTTCACTCAATTTGAAGAGAGCAATACCATAATTCTCTCCTTGTAGGGTGTGTGCAGACAAAAATTGAGTACCTTTGGCTTTGCTGATCACTCTTCTGGTGCTACCAAGTCTAAAATGTTCAATTTTTAATCTTCTTAATATTTTATTACATGGTAAACTAGTTTAACATATTAGATCACATCGACATAACTGAAAAATTATGTGTGAAAAAATGCCATATTATTAATAAAAAATTAATAATAATTATAAAATAAGTAACATGCAATTAAATAAGTTGTGTTGTACTTAAAATATAGTTTCATTTATATGCTTTTAAAATTCCGTGATATTCTAGCCAACTTAAAATCTCCAAACAACACAAATAGGTCTCTACGAGTGCAAACCAGAATTTCCTCCTGGACCAAACCTTTTGCAGATTAAAGAGCATCATTTTAACTTTGATTTGACATAAAATTTCTAAAGCCTAAAAGTTTTTGCTTAAATAAAGTTTCAATTTAAAAGAAAAGTTCTGTCATTGCACTCAAACGCTAACGGGCCTCCCGAGCCCAAAGAAGAAATTCTTCCTAGACCAAACCTAGTGTATAATAGAGAAGACCTTTTTAGCCTTAATTTGATATGTAACTTATATATATTTTAATGTTCACATTAAGGAAACTTTATCAAAGTCAAGAAAAGCTTATTTTTTGTACAGACTTCTATTTCACTCGAAATATATTAATAACAAAGTGAAGATAATAATATATCAAACGCTGATAAGACCTATACTCACTTATGCTTGTCCGATTTAGTTTAATATTTCTCCATCTTAAATGGAAAAAATTAGGATATTTGAGAGGAAATGTATAAGGACATGCACTTCAATTTACAGATCTGCAGAAAGCAGATATATTTCAAACAAAATTATGTACAATAAAGCAAATATAATCCGTATAGATAATTCTATCATTAACCTAGTAAGGAATCATATTGTACGTTGTTGTAATTGTACTGAAAATAATTATATAATGGCTCCTTATTACACAAGCTATGTATATATAACTAATTCCTTAGAAAATGGATTTTTCCCACCAGAAGCTTTTGTATATGTAAAGGCGTTATCCAAAATGAAAGTGCCATTCCCATCATATACCATAACTTCAGGCGGACTAATATGAAAACAATCGATTGTAATCCAAGTCAGCGTAATATAAGATACAGTACAAGTACATCAAAAAAAGACTTTAAATTAACGCAAAAATCTAAAGCCAAAATGTTTTGGTGGTTAACAAAATAAAGATTTTCTACTCTTAGTTTACCCCCCTTTTACTCCCTTGACTAACCTCTAAAAACATTTTTTTTTCTTCGATACACAAACAATGTTTTTGTAAATACTTTTTTTTTGTAATATATTTTAATAATTATATTAACTATTTGTAAATATATATAAATTTTTATTTTTATTTTTTTTGTAAAAAGCAAATTATTAAGTCGTTATAGGATAATACTAGAGCGCTCGTTTTAGAGACATTGTATAAATTAATTAAAGAAATTGATATTGTTAACCAGTGTTTATTATAGCTTGAAGTTAATTTTTGATTAAAGCAATAAAAATAAAAAAACTACAAAAAAAAAAAAAACTTGTATAGCTCAAAAGTTTCTGGTAAAATAAAGTTTCAATTTTAAAAAAAAATATTTCATTGGCACTCAAACATTAATAAGCTTTCCGAGTCCAAACCAGAAATTCTTTCTGCATGATATTTTCCACATTCCTTGTACTTGTCAGATGGTGAATGTTTAGGAAAATTGGGAGAATACAACTGTTTTGTATTTTTTATATCATGATGCATTATGTATACGAGTATACGTCTATGTATTTAAAAAAAGCGAAGTGTTTAAATAATTACATCGGCATTAGCCGGCTTTCAGCTGCCGCCGATGGTTTTCACTCAATATATATGGCATGATAAGGTCGCACGGTCAATAAGGAATACTACCTTGAAGTTGTGCGTCATTTGCGCAAAGCAATTCGTCAGAAACGCACAGAATTGTGGGAAAAACAATCATGGATTTTGCACCAGGATAACGCACCAGCTCCCGCAACGATGCTTGTGCGTGAGTTTTTGGCCAAAAAACAAAATCGTTATCATGACTCAACCACCGTATGCACTGGCCTAGGCCCCCGCTGACTTTTTCTTCTTCCCAAAACTGAAGACACCGATGAAAGGAAAGCGTTTTGCTACGATTGAGGAGATAAAAGAAAAATCCAAACAGGAGCTGTTGGCGATACCAAAAAACACGTTTCAGAAGTGTTTCGAGGATTGGAAAAAACGCTGGTGTATTATATCTAAGGATAATTTTGCAGGAGACAGATGAATATATAAATACTTTTTGATAAAAAAATAAATACCTTTTGAAAAAATTGAAAATATCGGATATTTTTTTATTAGACCTTAGCTACAAGCTGTAATTTTGAACAATATTTTGCAAACACTTTTGTGATGAACTGTTTATACGGTGTAAATTGACAAAAACCCAGTGCTTTAAGCATTCTTAAGATATACAAAAAGTCAATAAAAAACTTGAGAGAAACCACGCCCACTTATCTGATTTCACTAGCTTTTTGGCCAATAGCTTAATTTGGCTTTTAAGCAATCCGGACGAAATCAGAGAATCTTACTCTTAACTTACTGTTACAATATTCATTTTGTATGGGCGTGGCATTTTTAAAAGAATTTTATTCACAAACCATCTTCTGAAGATTTTGATTACATATATTTGATAGTCGTTTATATATACTTATTTAGATGTAAACCTT
Organism: Thecocarcelia acutangulata; assembly: GCA_914767995.1. Lineage (NCBI taxonomy): Eukaryota > Metazoa > Arthropoda > Insecta > Diptera > Tachinidae > Thecocarcelia > Thecocarcelia acutangulata. The sequence goes on along the minus strand of OU612094.1, from coordinate 26,215,745 downwards.
TCTGTCGAAACACATAAAAATAATGGGCTATAACTATAGTCAAACACTAAAGTCGGTTCTTTTCAAAAACAGCTTAATATTTTAGCACCTGCTGCTAATTTTTTTTTTTCAATTATAGTCAAAAATAAAGTTGGTTCTAAGTTGAACTGGCTCTAAATGGGTGACAAATCAAATTCATTAAACATTTACATACAATCTAGTATAAAATATAAACGAGTGGCATCTCTGATCAGTTGACAGGCAATGTAAAAAAAAGGAAAACAAACTAACAAATAATGTGAATAAAAATTAGAAAAGAAAGAAGTTTGTAAAAACTATTATAAATTAGGTACAATGGAGAAATGCTTCTGCATGTTATCAACTATTTTGACTCTATAAATTTGCGCTTTAATTGACCGCGTCAACACAAGAAGGAACGTGAGGCTAACTCGAGTGCCTATTTCAGGCTGTATCGGGAAAAAAACGAAAACTTTTGCCAATATAGTTTGGGTTTTATGACAAATTCGACGTCAATGTCTTCAATGCAGACATTATCGGCCTTAGGTATAATAAAACCTTGTGTTAACTAACTAGCTGCTATCTGTCCCTTATGGGAATTTACACACAAAAAACTTAGCAGCTAGTTAGTTAGCATAAGGATTTTTATTATACATAAGGCCGTATATATACATATTTAAAAAAAAAATTTATACCTAGTTTTTCTTAATTTTCACAAAACTAATTTCTAATTTAATCATTTGACGCCGAACTGCTTATTTATTTAGAGTTATGTTACTTAAAACAGATTTTTCTCTGTTTAATTTTAGAACCGGCTTTTGGAAGTAAAGTAAGCTCTTATTTTTAATAGTAGACGAAAAGTATACTTTTTGTTGAACATTACTTTATATTTTTAAAAGTATACTTTTTTAATGACTATAGTTATAGCCCAATTTGTTTAATTAAAGATATATTTAAACTTCCTTGTATCCCCCATTAGTCAAAATCAATCGATATTTAAACGAACTCAGAGTTATAAAAAAAACTCGTTTATATGCTTTTTATGAACTCTTGTTTAACATGCATTAACAAGCTTTTTTAATTTATGTTCCCTGCGTGTTGGCTGAAAAGCGGAAATAAATTTTATATTTTTCTTTCACGTCCCTTTTTCTCAAACAAACAAAATTGTATATACACAAATGCTTAGTGCTATGCTACACCTTTATAACAAAAACAAATATACAGGTATACAAGTATGTGTATAAATGAGTGCATGTGGATTCTTATCATAACTGATAGCATACCCCACTGTTCGGGAGAGAGTAAGCAAAGTTTAAAAAGGGGTTTTTATATTATTTCTCAATTAAATATATTTTTTATGAAACACAATTGGTCTTAAATGGGCTTTAAAATGAATTTTTGATTTATATAGTTCTTGTTTATACGGATGCAAAAAAAAAAAAAAAAAAACACAAATACCAAATATATTTTAATTAAAACAGACTTTTTAATTATATTTTTTTAAATGCGGTTATATTAAAAAAGTCTTACACTAGTTTTTACAACTAGCTCATTTTTTTTTTATTCTCTTCTCTACTTTAAAAAAAATTAGCTTTAAATAATACTTTAGTGCCTTTTTTTAACGTGTTTATGTGAATACGTAAGACAAAGTTATCACTGTGCAAATTATTGAAAGTTATATAATAGATTTGATTAATTGAATATTAAGCCACACAAAAATCACTCAACGTCCACTACTTAATCAGCGGAAAAAACTATGCTTACACATGAGCACTGATAAGCAGGAAGTTTAACTTTCTCCTCCTAAAAACGCTAACTTTATCTTTATATAAAATTATTTAAAAAAAAGTATTACAGTTCAACTACCGGGTAAATGCAATTGCCGGTTTTTAATGTTTACTTTTAACCATCAACTTTTATGGCCTACATAAACGTATTAATAGCTTTTTATATGCATACGAGTATATCTGCATAAAAAAATATGTATAGCAAAGAAATTCTGTTTTACGATTGCAGTTTGTTAGTGATGGATTTAATTATACTTGCAAAGTCAAAAAGGATATTCTCCCCTTTCTGTTACAAGCATACGTAATGAAAAGAATTTTGCTCACTCTAAAGTGTTCTTTGACGGTAAGAAATCTGTATGAATAGTATTTTAAGCAATAAATCTTATGCTACAGTGTCTCTATAAAAATCAAAGGTTTTCTTAGCTTATTAAAAACTTAAATTTTTTTAAATCTGTTATTAGAGTTTATAGCACAAAGAGGTTACAAATTTAAATGAAAGAAAAAACTTAAATATAAATAGATAATGATAATTAGCGCGAGAAAAAGAAAGGATATCAACTATAAAGGATTAAAATAGCTACTTAAATGAATTGATTCCAAAATATGATTGGAATTATTTAAAACAAATTTATTAAAACAATAGAGCTTTATTCGCTAAATTAGCTTCTAATATTGATACCAATCTTAAAATTATAAACAGCTTGTTTTCTATGTTTCGCAACGGTTTGTCTGTCGACATTTCATAGGAACCCTCCCACAAAATATATCTCTTTTGTCTACCACCAAGTCAATACCCGCTAATGTGTTCATTGTTAATTTCTATTCAATATAATTGGTTTCCTTGTGGGATGTGTTAGTCTGAGCAGAATCAAAGGTAATGGGTGATTTTATAAGAACTATCGGAAATTTAAAAAAAACACATAAAATTCAGAAAAATGCATGAAATATTTATTTGGATCGATAGTTGGGTCGATATAATTTAATGTTTGAAGATTATTTCATGCAAATGTTGGCCGCGGCTGCGCCTCAAATGGTCCATCCGCTTAGTCCAATTTTGGCATACTCTTTCCAACATTTCGGCCGGTATCTCACGAATAATGTTGGCAATGTTGGCTTCCAGTGCGTCAATCGAAGCGGGCTTGTCGCTATAGACATTAGCCTTAACATAGCCCCACAAAAAATAGTCTAGAGGCGTTAAATCGCACGATCTGGGCGGCCAATTGAATGGTCCCAAGCGTGAAATAAACTGTTCACCGAACTCGCCTCTCAATTGGTCCATTGTTTCGCGTGCTGTGTGGCATGTGGCACCATCTTGTTGAAACCACACGTCATGCAAGTCAAGCTCTTCTATTTTGGGCAAAAAAAAAAGTTTGTTGTCATCGCACGGTAGCGCTCACCATTCACAGTAACGTTGTGACTCGCATCATCTTTGAAGAAATACGGCCCAATGATGCCGCCAGCCCATAATCCGCACGAAACGGTTGTTTTTTGTGGATGCATTGATTGGTAGCTCTTGCAATGCTTCTGGCTGCTCTACACTCCAAATACGGCAGTTTTGCTTGTTCACGTATCCATTCAACCAGAAATGAGCATCGTCGCTGAACACAATTCTTCGATAAAAAAGTGGATCTTCATCTAACTTTTCAAGAGCCCATTCACCAAAAATTTGGCGTTGTGGTAGGTCGTTTGGCTTCAATTCTTGCACCAGCTGTATCTTATAAGACTTCACACCCAAATCCTTCCGCAAAATTTTCCACGTAGTGGAGTAACAGAGGCCCAATTGCTGCGAACGGCGCCTAATCGATCATTCACGGTCATCACCAACACTGGCCGATACGGCTGCGATATTTTCTTCAGTTCGCACTCTACGTAAGCGTGTTGGTGGTTTAATGTCCAACAATGTAAATTTGGTGGGAAATTTTTTTACAATAGCCCGAATAGAAGCCTCAGTAGGTCGATTAAACTGACCATAAAATGGAAGAAGCGCGCGATGAACTTTCTTCACAGAGCACGCATTATGGTAATAAAATTCAATAATTTGCAAGCGTTGTTCGTTTGCAAGACGATTCATGATTAAATTATAGACCAAACTGAAGATGTTTGACAGCGACACAAGATACAAAACGTGCGTGAGCTGTCAAAACTAGTGTCGCCAAAAAGATAATAGCAAAAAAATCACTTGTTATATACAGTAGGCACTGAACAGTTTTAACTAATTTAATTCCAATAAAATATTCGGTTTTTTATTGATAGGTTTAAGTCATTCGTCCACAAACACTACGCCTTCTCTTCTCCTTCTCATAATATAGCTCCCTAGTTCTGGTGCAATGGTCAGCATATGTACGGATCATCCCAAAAATACCGGTCTAAGATAAAAAACTAGAATTCTTTCAGTTATGCGTTATGTCTTTAACCATTTCGCTATTATTTATTTCGCTAACTAATATTTGCACAAGTCCAAAAATATATGAGCTCTACTTTTCTTTACAATTTTTAAATTTTTTTTTTTTAGTATTGTATTGATTATGCCCACGATGGTATTAACAGTATTTTTCATGCGGCGCTGTGACTAATTGTATCCACTTATGCCTTCGCATAGGAAGTTGCCGCGTGGTTAACAACGAGATACCTCCAAAAAAACTGTAAACGAATACAATTAGTTGAGGTAGACAATTAACCAATGAGAGTGAGACGCAAAACTCTCGAGGGCCAAACAACAAGCCTGACTGCACTTAAGAAATAATTATGATGACGCGAGAGCTGTTCCCCAGCCCAGAGCTGCTTTACGACTGTTTTTTTTTTTTTTTTTTTAAATAAAAATGCAACTTTTTTGCGTTTTAAGCATTATTGGAGCACTGATCTTTCTAATTTTCATTATATTCTGGAAAATAGTAAAAAATACAGTTAAATGTTTCAAAATATTTTCGCGCTTAAGTTAGCCCGTATGAAATTTTAAGGCAGCTAGGAAACACAAAAAAAAAACACTATATACACTACATATACAGTACATATACACTATATACATATATACTATATATACAGTATAATCTCGATAATCTGGACAATTAAAAGCCATGTGGTGTCCAAAATATTGAAATATCCGCATTTTCGAGACACGATAAAATTTTTGTTTATACGATAATCACTTTCAAATAAAATTTGTGCATTCAAATTAATATTATTTATCAATATATTTACAGCAGTTTTATTACTTTCATTCATTACTTGCTGCACAAATATTTAGACATTTTTCATTTGTGCTGCAAGTTTTCAAATATCCCCAGCTGCAAGTGTTTTATCTAGTTGCTTACTCCGGTGCTGTGTCATTAGCCTCGTAAACTTGGGAAAACGCTATTTTCTTCTCCATATATATATATATATATATATATATATATATATATATATATATATATATATATATATATATATATATATATATATATATATATATATATATATATATATATATATATATATATATATATATATATATATATATATATATATATATATATATATATATATATATATATATATATATATATATATATATATATATATATATATATATATATATATATATATATATATATGTATATATATATATATGTATTTTTTTTTTTTTTTTTTTTTGTTGGAAACCTTCAATAAAGGATTGGACTGCGGAAGGGTTATTTGACAACGTTTCTCCGGAAATTTAATAAAATGGTAAAATTAATCCAGCAATTACTTGCTTTAAATTCAATAGTTGATCTATAAATTTCCGCACATAAAAATTTAGCTTTTTCTTGTGATGCAAATTAACCACTGACTATTAATGATGAATGCATTATTCTAGGCACTCATGTGAAATGTTGCGGGGGGAAAATGTATTCATTATTCTAAAATTTCTGATTTCTTATTCTGCATACTTTCTATATAAAAATTTTCAGATTCTCAAGTTTCTTCCTTATCTCCTTAATACCAGTGTGATGCAATATGAAACTATTTTCATTAATTAAATAACAATCATACGCCATGGTGAGTTGCAAAGCATGCAAATGAGAACTAAATTCATATAAATCATACGCCTTGGAGCGTATATCAGTTTAACATATTTGAAAATTACAAATATTCTTTTGACGTTTAAATTAACCGAAAGCATTCTTAATGACAGTTGTTTCAAAAGAACGACATTATTTTTAATTATATTCAGCTCCAGCACATTATTCATTATATGAATCATTATATTGTAGTTAAAAAGTGCAACTTCACAGCATCTTAAAAGCTGTCATTTTTATACAAAAATTGCTAAAGCACCACAAAAAAAAGGAGCAAAAACAAGAAAACCAGAAGTGATAATTTAAGATTACTCTGAATGACTTTATGTGTGAGATAATAACTCTTAATTGTACGCAGATAGCGAGCAAGGCACTCTGTTTAAAAATGCATCTTTTCGGCTTTCTGTGTTTAATAATTATTTCTTAATCAACATATAAGGTTAAATAAGTGATAAAAAATTATGTTTTCTGTGAAAGGTTTCTGTTGTATTTGGCTCATTTGCAAATTTGAAAATTGTTTTCATTTAAAACTTTTTCGCCACAGCCAGAAAACATTTACTCTATAACTAATACCTCTGCCTCTTTACTTTATATACTTACTTATATACTGCTAAAATTCCTGACAGAAATGATGTAAGAAATGGATCACCTGGTGGCTGAGTCATCAGTTTTAATTTTATAACATTCGTTGTTGGCTAAAAGTTTATACTGTTTTATACATATTAAAGGCGCCACCTTTAACAACCGCAAATGACTTCAGCGCACACTAAGTAAATACACGTTTATACGTGTAAGTTTCTGTATAGTTACGTTACGTGTGCTTACAGATGCATGTGTGTGTGTATATTAACAACAACTGAAAATTATTTATCTTTATTTTCCAGGTAAAAAGTTTTAACCATGAGCTTGCATGTGTATGTAAGATAATTTATATGTATGAGTGTTATTTTAACTGCCTTGACCCTAATTTGTTTGTTTCATGTATACACATTATCTTATTTTCTTACTCTTTTACTCCTTGATTATTAATATACATACATTTGCACCGGTACAAGCTCATTACACTGATTGAAATGTTCTTTTACGTGTTTGTTTGTATTGCATTTTAATGTCGTTAAACACAAAATATTTTCTTTCTTTAATGCAGAGTTTTTTTTTTTCTTTAATAAAAATTTTATGGCATTGTAAGCAAGTCAGCATAATTAAACAAATTTATAAAATTCTACATCAAAGGGGAGATCAGTTAACAATTTTATAGGAAAATAATTGCACACACGAAGTTTCAGCTGCAGCGAAAATGTTTACTATTTTACACCTATTGGGATTATTGTAAAATTCTTTTTATACAGGTTTGTGTGTTAACTGCAGCTTTTCAATGATGCATTTAAGACTTAACTAGAATCCTAGGAGTAAATAATGTTATATGGAGGTTGAAATTAACTAATTTTATTTAGATGTCTGACCAGTATAGCCAGGACTTATGCCTCCAAAGCGTTTGCAGCTAATACTAAATGATTCGGATAAACTATTAACTTAATGCAAAATCTCATACTGTGCATCTTGTTCTTGTTCATATAAATATTTGTGTTAGAAAATTTCACAAATGATGAAACAGCACACGACTAAAACTTCAAGTAAAAATGACCCTTAGAGAAAATGGGCACACAATTGAAATGGCGGCTGCAGTTTCACAAGCTGTCATTTAACGTTTTTTTACCTGTGGAAAAAAGCTATTAGAAATTACACTTCTTATCCAGTATTTACTATTAGATATTAAACTTCATGCTTTTGTAAATCATACATTTTTTAATACAGTCGTATTAAAAATACATCATGTTTAGTTGGTACTGGGTTCGAATACTAGTGGATGCTGATGAGCAGTGTAGAGACTACGAAACAGCTAGTTGCTAGTTGCTAGTAATACATAATTCTCGGCGAAAGCCAGGTTTGAACGAATAATACCACCCTGCAATATTAGAAATATTCCTTAAAATAAATAATATTTATAATTTCTAAAGATTTTTTTTCGCATACTTCTTCTTGGGTCACCTTCAAGGAAAAAAATACAAAATAAAATTTTTCTATAAAACAAACACAATTTCGTGACCAAAAGTAATTTACCACAGACTGGCAACGAAAACAATAAAACTGTGCAAATTTGTACGCCACCAAATTATTGAAGCGTGTGTGAGTTTGTAATATAAAAAAAAAAACAAAAAACAAAAAGAAAATAAGACTTGCAAACATTAATTATTTATGAAAACACATTTTAGCCGTAATTAATATTAAGAAATTCTAACTTGTGTTAGAAGAGCAAATAAGCGTGTGCGTTTTTAATTGTATATACTATTTCTTAACGTTTTCCAAAAATTTAATAAAGGTTTAGTTTATATTTCTGGCGAATAAAATTGAATTAAAATTATACATAAAATTGGCAGTCTTCTTTTGGTTTGCTTTAAAATACCTACTCGTAATTCCAGTAATAACACCACAATTCGCTTACATTTTTATGCCGCTGATTTTGTTTTGCTTATTATTTCAGTTCAAGTTGTCTGGGCAAATGGTTGTCAGACATGCGATTTGAGCGTTAATAAGATTTCGAAATAATATTTCTCGTTTTCTTACATAAAAAAAAAATTTTAATTTTTGTTTTAGTAACAAATAGAGACTACAAGTATTAAGACTACTGAAAAAAAATGGTGACATTTTTCTTTTAAGTAAAGAAAAAAATATGGACTGAAGTCCATATTATAAATGTTATAAATGTCTGTACATGGTGTTGCACATGCGAAGTTCTCGCATTTCGAGTACAGTCTATTCCATCGATTCCAGAATGAAGATTTTACCTTAATTTTGAAGATTTGTCATGCAAAATAAGGTTTGAAAATTTTCTCCTAAAACTAAGATTTTTGAGATTTTGACTTCTTAAATATTATGAAATATTCTACCTCTTAATTGCAATAGGGATGGTACACGTACGAGGCCTGATCAAAAATAACTGTTATTTTCTCCAAAAGTGGTTAAAAATGATTAATACTTTTTAGTATTTTAGTTGTTTGCATGCATGTGCCGAAAATAGGGGGGCTCAATAAGAAAGTTGTGGTGAAGCTTTTTTTGGGCAAATATTTGAACAATGTAAATGTACCTTTTGTTTTAACAATATATTTTATTTTGTACATATCTGTGGTATGTAATTATTGTTTAATACTATTATATTAAATAAAAGATGGGCCTAAAGCACATTTGAAAAATTTTGTAGATTTGGCAAGCCGTCAGTCTAATCATGTTGAAATGCCAAACCAAACTGAATATAAATCTCTTAACAGCTGGCAAAATAGCCGGTAGTTAAAAAAAGTGGTATATCTCTTTAAAAGCACTCTTTATATGGAATGGATGGATGAGTTGGTTGTTCTTTATGAACTTCGAGCATTATTAACAAAGTTTAAAATCTTTTCTCTTTCGCTGGTTCACAGAATTCACAGAATTTGTTCGTGTTCAATAATTAAATTCGTTGAATCAATTAATAAATTAATTGAATGCGGAACTGTAAAACTGTGGATTCAAACAAAAGTTTAGTAAAAATAATTTTAGATCGAAAAGACATTTTTTTTTAACAGCAACAAAATACGATATCAAAGGTTTTTATTTTTTTTTATTTTTATGTAACGAGTGATTTTTTTGCTATTATCTTTTTGGTAACACTAGTTTTGACAGCTCACGCACGTTTTGTATCTTGTGTCACTGTCAAACATCTTCAGTTTGGTCTATAATTTAATCATGAATCGTCTTACAAATGAACAACGCTTGTAAATTATTGAATTTTATTACCAAAATGCGTGCTCTGTTAAGAAAGTTCATCGCGCGCTTCTTCCATTTTATGGTCAGTTTAATCGACCTACTGAGGCTTCTATTCGGGCTATTGTAAAAAAATTTCGCACCAAATTTACATTGTTGGACATTAAACCACCAACACGCTTACGCAAAGTGCGAACTGAAGAAAATATCGCAGCCGTATCGGCCAGAGTTGGTGATGACCGTGAATTATTGATTCGGCGCCGTTCGCAGTAATTGGGCCTCTGTTACTCCACTACGTGGAAAATTTTGCGGAAGGATTTGGGTGTGAAGCCTTATAAGATACAGCTGGTGCAAGAATTGAAGCCAAACGACCTACCACAACGACAAATTTTTGGTGAATGGGCTCTTGAAAAGTCAGATGAAGATCCACTTTTTTTTATCGAAGAATTGCGTTCAGCGACGAGGCTCATTTCTGGTTGAATGGATACGTGAACAAGCAAAACTGCCGTATTTGGAGTGTAGAGCAGCCAGAAGCATTGCAAGAGCTACCAATGCATCCACAAAAAACAACCGTTTGGTGCGGATTATGGGCTGGCGGCATCATTGGGCCGTATTTCTTCAAAGATGATGCGAATCACAACGTTACTGTGAATGGTGAGTGCTACCGTGCGATGATAACAAACTTTTTTTGCCCAAAATGGAAGAGCTTGACTTGCATGACATATGGTTTCAACAGGACGGTGCCACATGCCGTCGCGTGCTACACAGCACGCGAAACAATGGACCAATTGAGAGGCGAGTTCGGTGAACAGTTTATTTCACGCTTGGGACCAGTCAATTGGCCGCCCAGATCGTGCGATTTAACGCCTCAAGACTATTTTTTGTGGGGCTATGTTAAGGCTAATGTCTATAGCGGCAAGCCTGCTTCAATTGACGCACTGGAAGCCAACATTGCCAACATTATTCGTGAGATACCGGCCGAAATGTTGGAAAGAGTATGCCAAAATTGGACTAAGCGGATGGACCATTTGAGGCGCAGCCGCGGCCAACATTTGCATGAAATAATCTTCAAACATTAAATTATATCGACCCAACTATCGATCCAAACAAATATTTCATGCATTTTTCTGAATTTTATGTGTTTTTTTTTTTAATTTCCGATAGTTCTTATAAAATCACCCATTACATCGCTTTCGACTAGGAAACACGTTCTGTTTTTCTATTTAAATTCAAAGCTTTCTGAAAAGATAACATTTATTATACTTTCTCTTCTTTTCTTTAACAGCAAGCTTAAACTAAAAGTATGTTGTAAAAAGTCATGTAATGTAATTATTACCTTTAAAGTCATAACAACGTTTCTTTTATTAGATATTGGTATTTGTCATATCATGTAACACTTTTATTATTGTATTATGCTCTTTAATATTTGCTTTGTTCTCCTTAAAGAAACTTTCTGAAAAACACTAAATCCCTTATGAGTATCTACGTCATCAAACTCTGTATTTGTAAGGCGAGCAACTGTGCGTGCGTAATAGAAATTCCAAAAGAACTTAAAATATTTCAGAGTTGATTTTTGTTTGAAGATTGTATGAGATTGTAAAAATACATAATTTTTCTTACGACTTGAAAAAAAATACATACATTCTCCTTTCTTCTAAAAGAAAAGAAATAAATACAATATAGAAACGCGGAGATATTTTCCTTACATGTTGAAGTTTCTAAATGCATCTATATCCTTAGCATGTTTGTGCGTTTCCATTTGTATGTCAAGTCTTCATAATGAAACATTATGGTTGCACATATAACAGCTTAAAGAGCAACTTAATAATACTTGTATAAATGTAGGTACATTCGTACTGGCAAAATGTTTTCGAATAATAAAAACAAGACACTCTTATATTCTTTTTCCATAATCATATCGCTCCTTTATTGCAACATAGTCATATCTCAAAAAATGAGATTTTCGTGTTAACAATGTAGAATTTTTAACAGTACTGCCTTTTATATTGCGCCAAAATTTTATTCAAATTACTTTTTAAACTGTTTTCTTTAGGAGATATATTCTAAAACAAAATTTTTAAACTTGTATGGAAACTAAAAATTTGATATGCTTTTTTCTCGAAACGAGTTTTTTTCTAGTTATGACAATGTTGCAATAAAGGAGCGATATATACGAGAATATAAAATTCTGCTCAAATATTTTTTTAAGAAAAAAAAAACTGTATAAAAAGAAAAGCAACTTTTCGAAAACTTGTTTCCTAAGAACACATTATTTATTTTGTATGAACACGAATTAGAAAAATTACAAAAATGTCGTTTAAAAAAATTTTTACTGTAAAGAAAATAAAAAGTTGGAAACACTTACAGATGTTATTTACAAGGCAATTACTTTGAGTAACTTGACAGAAAAAGTCCTTGTCAGGAGACAAATTTTCAATACATAATGTTTTAAAAGAATTTATTTTAGTTAAATTTTATTTTAAATAAATTTTTAAATGATATTAAAAAAAAAATTAACTTTCTTTACATAAAGTATTTTAAAAAGTACTTTTTAAAAGTAGTAATCGTTTAAAAACCTCCTGTTTTTTAAGGTAGGTTTTTATTTTCTTTTACGAGGTTCGCTTCTTTAATGGGGTTTTTGTACAGAAGTACTTTTGTACAACGCCTCTTTTGTAAAAGGGTACTTTTATAAAAACGTACTCCTTTTGTAAAAAGTACTTTTGAAAAGAGGTACTTTTTTAAAAAAGACTTTAAAAAAATAATACTTTTGTAAAAAAAATATTTTTGCAAAAAAGTACTTTTGCAAAAAAAAACTTTTGTAAAAAAGTACTTTTATGAAAAAGTACTTTTGTGAAAAAGAACTTTTGTAAAAATGTACTTCTGTAAAAATTACTTCTGTAAAAAGTACTTTGCAAAAAAGTATTTTTGTAGAAAGTACTTTTGCAAAAAAATACTTTTGTAAGAAGTACTTTTGCACAAAGCCACTTTTGTAAAGAGGTACTTTTATAAAAACATACTCCTTTTTGAAAAAGTACTTTTGAAAAGAGGTACTTTTTTAAAAAGGACTTTTAAAAAAATAATTTTGTAAAACAGAACTTTTGTAAAAAAATACTTTTGTAAGACGTGTTTTTGTAAAAAAGTATTTTTGTAAAAAACGACTTTTGCAAAAACGTACTTTTGTAAAAAAGTACTTTTTAAAAAAAGTACTTTTTTAATAAAGTACTTTTGTAAAAAAGTACTTTTTTAATAAAGTACTTTTGTAAAAAAGTACTTTCGCAAAAAAGTACCGTGGAAAAAAATATTTTTGAAAAAAGTATGTATGTATTATGTAATAATGGACATTCAATACTATTACGAACAAACTTTACAATTTGTATATACTAATGGGTGCGAATATATACACATAATTCAGCGATAGTATGCTGCCCGTAGAATATTGTTATCTCAACTATATCCTTTTTTTACGTATACTTTTTTAAAATATGTACCTTTCCCCGATTTGTACTTTTCCACGATTGTGAAGTGTATTAAACAAATATATTATTAGAACTAATATTTTACTATAATTATATTTGAAGCTTACTTTTCAAAAGCCAGCTTTTGATTAGATATTTTATATGACATGTGGTCCAAGTATGGTTTTTCGAGAAGATATATGTTTACAAAGAATATTTTTTTTTAATTTTTATTTTGTTAAATTTTTTTATTATATTATTATATTTTATTTATTATATTATTATATTTTTATTATTAATGAATCTGTTGTTTTTTACGAAACTTATCTGAAAAGTTTTTCTATGATTAATTTAGAATAAATTATTAGAATTAAGTATTTCTATACAATCATTATTATTAATATCCCTACATTTTTATGCAATATTTTTAAAATAAATTATATTTTATTGCGAAAAATGTGTTTGTTTTTGTGGCCATCAACAGTGGTATAACTGTACGTGACAGTAGTAGTTTAAACAATAATATAGATGAAAGTGATAATATATTATGTTGTTATGCTAGTATTATTAAAACTTTTGCCGAACATAGGGTTACATGATATAATATGGTTTTTGAATGTACTTAGCTTAGCAAAGAACATTTCAGTCTAAAACCATGTTATTTGCTTGCCTTCAAGCATATAATTCAAAAGGAGTATATTACCCTCAAAATATTGTCATGTCAAACATATACTTTTTTCTTCGTGTAGCTATCTATATGTAAACATTTCATAAGTGCCACGTTCATCATCAGTTTACTTGGAACTATTAAAAATTTGTTTCGAACATTTAACTATATATTCTATTATTTAATATAAAACAATGCGAATTAAAAAAAAATAATGTTCTATTAATATTTTCGTTTTCCTCAAAGAACTTTCATTCCCCTACTACAGTTCACCACCCAACTCAGTTTCTCACCACCCAACTCAGTTTCTCACAACCAAACTCAACTTTCCCACAACCAAACTCTCTTTGAGTATTGTTGAGAACGGCAATACCAAAAAAAAAAAAAATTGGATACACAACTGAGATGCCAACTATCAGTTGAGTTGAGAACGGCAATGCAAATTCATCAAAGACAACCAAACTTAAAAATACAATTAAAAACCGTCTTATAAACATTGGGTTGTATTCATAGTCGAAAATAAAGTGTACTTTAAGACAACTTTTTTCAACTTTTCTAAGAGTCGACTCTTACTCATTCATAGACAACTTAAAGTATAGATTTGACGTTAAAACCAACTCTATATTTAAAACATTTCACTTGCTGAAAATAAATCATTGATTGTATATACATATTGAGCCCAATTATGAATAAAAATTTCGTAGGAATTTGTTCACTTTTCACTTTCCTCCAATTATGAACAAAAGTTAATTATGAGGTTTTTTATTTTTCTCTTCATGCGATTCGTTGAAAACACTAGAGAGAGATCAACTCTTACGGCCAAGTTAACAAAAATTGTGTTTTTCTCTTTAATTTACATTGAAAAAATATGTTATGTGAGAAATAAATTTCGTGAGGAATAAATTCCGAGAGAAATAAATTCCGTGAGAATATTCATAATTGGGCTGATTCTTCAAACTTTCAAATTCTGCTTTTTCCATTCTCCAAAATTTCGTCTCAAATGATTATTTTATATTAAAATAGAAGCGTATACAATGTTGCTAAATTCTTAAGGAAATGTAAACAGAAGAAAATCAGTTGTTCAAGATTGCCACTTTCTAGTGTTTGACTAGGAATTGTGAGTAAACATTCAGCAAATAAAAGTTACCACCCATTTAAATCCAGTTCAAATAAAGCTAAAGATTGGTTTTATATAAAAAGCTCAAAAATATATTTTTTTCAATATTTCGCTAACAATTTGTTAGTATCATCAGGAAAATAAATTTTAGATTTGAACGTAAGTATATAAGAGTTTTAGAATATTTTTTTAAACTATGTTAATAATTTTTATGTTGTTCTGTTAACAACATTTGTATTTGTAACTACATCTACAAAGATAACTTTTTAGTGTGTTAAACTGAAAGCCATCTCTTATGGCTTAAAACAGAGTTTTAAGATTAATTTTTTTTAACGAACTTCTGTGTTTGACTATGTTTATGGCTTGCAGCATTTTTTTCTTTCGCTATTTTGGCTGAAAAATCAAAAATTTTCAAACATTTCACATACCTGTTAGCTTATATGAGCCAAAATATGAAAGAGCGTTTGTGTTCAGTTTCCTTTGGCCAATATTGTTAATTCCCTTAGCTATAAAACAGGCAGAAAAGTTTACAAAAAAACAAAATTAAAAAGTTAAAAAGCCTAACCACAACTGTTGGTTGTGTTACAAAAACAAGACTATACTTTTAGGCTGTTTTTTCTCTTTTGTTTTTCTTCTGTATGCTTTAAGGCAAAAATTATCAAAACGAAAGAATCTCTTTAATGCCTTTATTTTTCATTTACATTTTATTTAATGTTTGCAAAAAAACTCTTAAAGATTCTTATCACTTCAAAAATTTAAATTTAACGTGATCGAAGGTCGTTTACTATTAAACTCACATTCCTCTAGTTCGTTTTCGAAAACTACAGGATTCCACTTCAATTACAGTTTTGTGATTTGAAAACTTTTTTTCTGCTTGTTATCAATAATTTTCCTGTAGAGGTTTCCAGTTTTTGTGCTTCGCAGAGTGAATTTTAATTTTAATGTAGACATTATGGTTTTAATTTCTTTGCCAAGTTTAAAGAGCATTCTCGTTAGCAAGGACAGCTAAATAGTTTATGAACGAAAAATAAGAAAAGCAAAGAAATGGAAACAGCTTAAGTGCTGGTGGCTGTAAGTTTGGTCTAAAGTTAAAAATGAGATTTCATTTTTCTTCTTATTTGTTTTTCAATCCGCCAAATATAAGGACATTATAATTTATTTGCATAAATGAGATTTTCAGTTGAACGAACTTGAAATTAATGTTAAAATCGAGAATAATAAATTTTTAGTTATTTCTCAAACAGCGAGAACGAAAGAAAGAAAAAAGTTTGAATAATGAATGATAGACTAAAATGCGAAATCAATTGTTCGTTGGAAACACGGATGCTTTTGAGAATAGGAGGTGGAAATTGTTACAAGCGAACTGTAAATTAAAAATTATGGTTTTCATTTTTAGCAAATATACAATTAAAACTTGTAATGACAATTAAAATTATTCTAAAATTTTAAGACTGCGGAGGTTTCTCTAGTTGTTTGTTGAATTTTGTTTTCTTTTTAGGTTTTAAGATTCTTCTATTTGCTTTGGATATTTAAATAATTTGAAGTAAAAAGTAATTACTAATTGTTCTGTCCCTTTAAGAAATTATTTCCTGGCATTTTTGGCAAATGTTTCAATGTAAGTGTCGTTTGTAGTACTGAAACTTTATGAAATCGTTCATAAATTTATACGTAATGGTTCTTTTATGTAAATCATGCTACTTTTTAAAATTTTTGAAAATTTACTTATTTCGACTTTCTTTTTATACCCTTCACAAAAATGTAAGTTTGTGATTCCGTTTGTAATTTCTACAATTTTCATTTGCGACCCTATAAGTATATATATTCTGAATCAGAATCAATGGAAAAGTAGATTAAGCGATGTCCGTCTTACCGTTTGTCCGCCGTTGAAATACCGTTTCTGAGAAAACTATTAGACTTAGAATCTTTTTTCGTTCACCATTCTTTTACCCCATCGCTTCATGGATTTGCTATTGAAATTCAGTTATATCGATTCATATATAGCTGAGATATATTCAAAATACCAAAAAAAAAGCAATTTTTTTGCAATTTTGTATGGAAATTTTTGAAAAAAAAAATTTTTTCTTTAGCTACTTTTTTTTAAAAAGCGGAGAGCGAGTAGAAAAGAGAGAGAGAGTAGAAAAGATCGTTATTTTTTTCATTTCAATTTTCCTGACGATGAAAACTAATTGTTATCGAATAACCGAAAATAAATAATGTTGAATTTTTTATATAAAACCAAAACGATCTGTAGTTCGAGTTAATTATTATTATTGCTTTTCTATTAACGGAACAAGTTAATTTTTTATTATTACTTTTTCAAATTGTTAAAATCGAATTTTCTAAACTTGTAGGAAACAAATTTCAGTTAATCTATTTTTATCATCCCAAGCCGCAATTGAATAGCTATTGTGATTTTTTGGTTAACTAGCGATTTTGTGACACAACTTAATGTTTCTTTTGACGCAATAGTGTACATTTTCTAAACTTAAAACTAAATTTTTTGTACTTTTCCGCTTCACATTTGTATCAAAAAGTTCCCAAGAAGCCAAAGAAGGACCATTTAACTCGTATTTTGAAAATAAAGTAATATGTAAGTATTTTGATGGGAAGTGGAGTGAAGTTCTCTAGTGTTCACTGAATTGGTACGTAAATTCCCTTAAGCTATTCCCAAGTTTGAGTCTCTCATCCGGTTTATCCCCAGACCGATAATTTGATTGTTAATTTAATCTATCGACTAATCAGATAATTAAGCACAATTTTTTTAAATTTTTTGAAAATTACTCTCTAAAAGGATCTATTTTAAAAATATCTTATTGAGGCAGTGTTCTGTTCTATCGTTACTACAATGGATTTTGCTCTGACGAGATTAGGGATCATGTTCTCGAAACTCGCATATTTCACTCTCATCGTCTAGAGCTCATCATTTTGTGGTCGATTGCCCGATTTATTGATTTTTATAAAGCCCGGGGAGTCGTACTACGCATTATAGAGAGAATTCGTGTTTCAGCTGTACGCTTCGTCTTTGGAATAAGTTGCCTGCAGACGTGTTCAATGTCTGTTATAACGTTGGAAAATTCAAGTTAAATATTCACAAACACTACTCCCTCTTTCCCCCTCCCTTCCCCTTGTTTCTCTAGTTCTGGTAGAGTGCACTGCATATGTTCGGGTCATCCCCTGAGTCCAAGATAAAAAATAAGATATATGTATATATTATTGAATTTATTAAGTTAACTAACCGACTTAACAGGTGCCTATCAAATTAATTTTTAGGAAGGGTCTTCTTTTTTTTTTTACTTACAATTTTGAATAAAGCTATTATCAGATTAGTTTTTTAAAGCAAGGGACTTTTGTTTGTGCTTTCGCAACCATTTCTCTTTCTGTAACAGTCATATCTCTCCTTTATTGCAACATAGTCATATCTCAAATAAAGAGCTCTTCGAGTTCACAATGCAGAATTGTTAACAGTACTACCTTTTATATTGTGCCAAACAATTATTCAAATTACGGTTTCCGTTAAGCGATATTTTCAAAAAAAAAATATTTTTCTAACACTTAAATAGAAAGTAAAAAATTTTAAATGTTTTTGTGTCGAAACAAGCTATTTTTAGTTATGACTATGTTGCTGTAAAGGAGCGATATATTTGAAGGCTACTATGGCCTCTTTAAAAGTATTCTTTAGCTTAAAAATAATTTATAAGATTAAAATTTCTTTCCGGCTTGCGGTTAAAGCTATATTCGCCCCAACTTACCTCTTCTTCATTGCTTGCTGTATTAACTGAATCCATGCTTTGTGATAATCCCAGTGGTGCCAGTGACATTTGATTTTCCATTGTAGATGTGGTAGTCGCTGTAGTGGCGGTTGTATTGTTTGACGAGTTACTGTTGCTGCCGTTAGTATTGACACTGGTTAAGGTGTCGTTTGTTGTAGCGACAGTGGCTGCCACCGACACTGCTGTTGGTGTGGGTGTTGCTGTCTTGGATGAAGACGTTGATGCGTTTGAATCGTTGGAATGTAGAGCAGTGTTGATGGTTATTGAGTTCGAGTTGTTGTTAGCAGTTGGTGTTGGGGATACCAGAGAAGCGCTAGGCGAACTTGATGCTAAGGGTGTGGTGGAACTCTGTTGGTTATTTGTGGCAGTAGGTGTTGTCGCCGCTAATAATTGTGTATGTTGCTGTTGTTGAGGTTTGGTATTGTTAAGATTGTGATGATGCTTTTGTTGCAAGTGTCTTATCTGTTGCTGTTGTTGATACTGCTGGTGTTGCTGAAAGATGTGTTGTTGCTGTTGCAATACTAGATGTTGCTGATGGGCAGCGTTAGCTGCCGCAGCTGCTACAGCTGCAGCGGCCTGTTGTTGTTGGTGGTGTTGCTGGTGTGTTGCTCCCTGACTAAATTGGTGATTGAGTAGAGCAGCAGCAGCTGCTGGATTTATATGTTGAGCAGCAACAGCAGCTATATTACGTTGGTGTTGAGCAGCAGCAGCGGCCGCAGCTGCTGCAGCAGCTACTTGTGTCTGGTGGTGGGGATGTGAATGGGCTGTGATGGCCGCTGTGGCAGCTAATTGAGCAGCGGCAGCAGCAGCTGTATTGAAGGCAAACTGTTGGTGACCGGCTTTTAGAGCGACTTGATGGGCGGCAGTAGCACTGGCTGGTGCTGTGGCGTATTGTATCTGTGGTGTAAGTTGGGCTGCTGCTGGATTTGTGGCGTTTGTTGGTATAACAGAAACAGCTGCGGCACACTGTCGTTTGGGTGACAACACCTGTGGGGCACTCGCTGGCGTTTGCGGCAGCGTTGGCCTGCGTTTAATCGCAATCGACGAAATGGTGATGGCTTTTTCGTACACGTTTGTCTGGGGGGGAGTGATTTTGGGGCTGTTGAAGAGACACTTTTACGACTTTTTTTTTTCTTGTCTTCGGTAATTTTACGTTTCCTTGTGTGTTGTATAAAAGGTTTTCTATTAAAGTTTATGGATTGCTCTTTCCTCAATTTGAGCAGGTTCTACAAAGGAGCTGCCAATCGCTAATTATTGGGATTTGGTGTTTTTTTTTTTTTGGTTTTGCGTTGCTTTCAGAATTTGTAAGGAAATTCTTGACATTAAATTTTAGTCACAATTCAAACTGTAAAGAAAACCAAAGAAAATATTGAAAATAGCATATTTGATATACATTAAAAATAAATAATTTTTAAGAATTCTTTAGAACTTTTGATTTCTGTTGTGTAAATTGTGTTTTAGCAAATGCTTTCAATTGTTTATAACAAACTATTAAATTATAATTAAATTTCCTCTCACTTTGCCTTGCCAGTATACTGTTGTGAATTCAATAAGGAACTAAAAATTGCTTTATTGTTTTCTTTTAATTAAAATAATGTTTTTCTTTCAAAGATTTAATAAGACTTAATTTATGCCTTAGAAAATGTTTGTCTAGGATAAAAAGGAACACAAAAATAAATATACAAACACTCATACACTAGCTCGAGTGTGTGTGTGTGTATTTTGTATGCAGATGTGTGTATTTTGTTACATTTTATATTTCCCAAGCAACTGCTTATGAACCAGTTTTCGTTTCTATACGTTACAAAGTTGAACCAAGAACTTTATAGTTGATGTGTATGTATATGAAGTCGGTAGATTTATTTTACATATTTCATTTGGCAAAACTTAAAACAATATATGTGTTTATATGTATATTATTATTTTGTACATTTTATATTAT
The DNA here is from genome assembly GCA_914767995.1 of Thecocarcelia acutangulata. Lineage (NCBI taxonomy): Eukaryota > Metazoa > Arthropoda > Insecta > Diptera > Tachinidae > Thecocarcelia > Thecocarcelia acutangulata. Next base: position 26,195,175 of record OU612094.1, on the reverse strand, counting down.
TTACCCATAAAAATCTTTCAAATTTCGTTTTGCAAAAGTTCAGGAGTATCTTAGGTACATTTTAATACATAAAATAAATGAAGTCATGACTTTAAATTTGCAACGAAAAAGCAAGATTAATACACTGTTCAGACATACATAATTATTGGGATTACCGCAATTATGGCTTAATTGAGTTTATTATTCCGTGCAAAAAGCCAATTAAGTTATTTAGAAATTTGCACGGAATGGTTAAAAAATTTAGCACAATTTGAAATACAACACTGTTGCAGGTACGTTCAGTGAGCAAAATCATTCACAATAGCAATCCAAATGCCAAACAAAGTAAACAAGGAAAAAAATGACGGGTCAAGTTGGTGGTAATTTTATTAAAATTAAATTTGTAATAAACAACAATTTATTTTTAGATAAACTGTCTATATTTTAAATAAAATAAAATAAAATAAAATAAAATAAAATAAAATAAAATAAAATAAAATAAAATAAAATAAAATAAAATAAAATAAAATAAAATAAAATAAAATAAAATAAAATAAAATAAAATAAAATAAAATAAAATAAAATAAAATAAAATAAAATAAAATAAAATAAAATAAAATAAAATAAAATAAAATAAAATAAAATAAAATAAAATAAAATAAAATAAAATAAAATAAAATAAAATAAAATAAAATAAAATAAAATAAAATAAAATAAAATAAAATAAAATAAAATAAAATAAAATAAAATAAAATAAAATAAAATAAAATAAAATAAAATAAAATAAAATAAAATAAAATAAAATAAAATAAAATAAAATAAAATAAAATAAAATAAAATAAAATAAAATAAAATAAAATAAAATAAAATAAAATAAAATAAAATAAAATAAAATAAAATAAAATAAAATAAAATAAAATAAAATAAAATAAAATAAAATAAAATAAAATAAAATAAAATAAAATAAAATAAAATAAAATAAATCCTACTGTTTAGAAAAAAGTAACAAAACTCGAATGGGTTAAAGTGAGGCCAAGCAAACTAAATGGTCTGCGTGTTCACCCTCATATTTATGTGAAGATGGCCCATAAACTTGGCATTGCAGTTCGTATAGGCCTAGGGACCTACAGGTGAAGTCAGGTATCATTATTTTGTTGACAAAATAATGATACCAGTATATAGTATCTTTGCTTTGAAAGTTTTTGCATGTCAGAAATTCTTTATTAATATAGTTAAAAAAAAATAAGTTTTGCATTTTTGCTATTCTTTTTTATCTCATAAAACATATACTTGTGTCATTAAAATATTTAAAAATTTATTTATTTATAACATAAAAGATAAAAACTTTTTCAAATAAGTTTACAGCTGCCAGCTAAAGTATAAATTATTTACAATATTTCACTTTTCTACGGCGATAAATCCAATCAATCTTATTCAAATTTCAAATCTTAAATTAACTCAGATAAAATGAAAATCAATTAATAAAATTCACTATTTTACTAATTAATTATGAAAACTTTTACAGCAACAACAAAAAGTTAACAGGATAAAACAAAATCTGTTTCTGTTTACTTTCAAAAACCAATTCAGAATTCTTATCAATAATCTTCTAAAACCCAAAAATAATTCAAACTTTAAGCAACACAACTTTGTCAGCCGCTGGGCCCTAATGTCATAAAGCGGTTCAAAGAGGTTTAATATTTCAAACGCAACAAATATGAGTAATAGTTCTGAATAACAAAAATAGAAACTAAATGAAATATCAAATGCGAAGATACTCATAATAATTAACTTTCTAGCTATTTAACAAAAATATATTTTAAACTTTTGAAAACCCACATAAAATTAACAAAACAACATTTTGCCAGATTAGGTAGAAATGATAATTAGCTTTTCTTTTCTAAGTGTAAAATTATGAATATGACATGTGTGGGTTTTCATTTCAAACACAATGTGTATAAACTAAATTAGCTGATGTTTTTTTCAACAGATTTAAGTTCATTAATTTATTTTTTTCGTATAGTTGGAGATTGAGTTGAAAACCTTTGCGTCACATAACATATAATTTTATTGACTCTAGAGCAAAATGAGCACAAATGAATGAAAAACTCATTTATTTTGAAAATATTTCTTACTTGATCAAATATTTTTTTCTTTCGGTTGGACAGGTGAAATGCCAAACGCATTCTCAGATACTGTGACCACACATTATCCGCTATGTGGGGCTTGCATCCACTAAAACCCCTCCCTTTTCTTTGAGCCTTGCCTCCACCCCGGTACCGCTTTCGCATTGCTTCAGGATGGGGCTCCTCTTTTTTTTTGTACTGGATTGCACCTGCCATGCCTGCGTCGATATCTTGCCCTACTCCCTTCACTCACTTTCCATCCATTTCCACTCACTTTCCATCATAACTTTTATCACGTTTTCCGGTATTATTTCACCAACATCCTCCTCTAAGTCATGTCTTACTTGCCTCCGCCTGTCACATCTGAAGAATGTGTGTTATGCATTGTCCACGCAGTCATCTCCGTAAAGGCATATCGATATATTTGTTTTCCCCAGTCTATGGAGATATTCCAGAAAAGCATCTGCGTTATATAGTAATATATCTCACCATGCTGTCTGTTTATCCACATGTCTATATCGATGATCAATCTCGCTGTCCATCTGCCACGTGATTCATTGTTTCATCTTTTTTGCCACTTCCGTATAGTGTCCGCCAGCGCTGATCATGCCGTTGCTGCCTCGCAAATTGTCTACTCTCTCCCCACAGCTTTTTACGCTCTTCAGCCAAGAGGTCAATCGGGATAATTCCGCTTATGACCAAGGCAGCGGGCTCTGATATTGTGCGATGTGCTGAAGCCACTCTGAGAGCAGCAGTACGCTGTACCGTTGCCAACATCTTCCTGCGGTATTCTGCCTGCAAGGAATTTGCCCAGATTTCGCACCCGTACAGCAAAATTTACTGGGTCGTTGCCATTATCAGATTCCTTTTGCTATATCTTAGTCCGCCGATGATTGCCACCAATCTGAGCAGCTTTGTTGCAGCATGTTCTAGCTGGGCTCTGAACGTCAGTCTGGAATCTAGTCTCTGGCCTAGGTATCTGATCAAACTGCTTGTCCTAATCGTTTCAAACAATACCCGAAAGTCTACTTCCAGAGAGGTGTGCTTATTTAATAATAATAATATATAATAAGCAACTCCGTCTTTTCCGTGGCTAGCTTGAGGCTGCGAGTATCCAACCATGCTTTAGTTCTAAGCTTGCTCTGCATATCCTCCATGTTACGAGCCTCCATAAGAGCCACAATATCATGTGCCTAGCCAACCAGGTAGGTATCGCTTGTCATCTCGGTACGTAGAATATCATCGTAACTGATATTCCAAAGCTCAGGGCGTAGGATCGAGCCCTGGGCTACCCCTGCAGTTATCTGCCTTTCATAGGATTGCCCAGCATTTACGTATGTGAGCACGCGGTCCCTCAGATAACTTCGGACCATCCTTATAAGGTATGTAGGTGCTCTAAATCGTACCTCCAGAGCATCTATAATATCATTTAATATTGCGCTGTTAAAGGCGTACTTGGTAAAATAACGGCCGAAACTAATTTGAAATAATAAATTTAATTTTTCTAGCTAAAGGTCTTGATTCGTTTTTATAAATATTTATTAATTGTTATTTCTTCTGGAATATTTCAGTGTCTTAACATCTTCAGGTAAATTAAAAATTTATTTATTTATTTTGGTATCAACACAACTTAATTATTTTCAATACAAACTCTGACGTAGAAAGCACTCAATTTTTATAAGTAAATATATATTTGAACAAAGTTGCGATTTTTGGGCTAAAAAGCAAATTTGTGCTAACCAATTCTGAGTGTAAATAATAATCTATGAGTCAAAACTAAGCTTGATCGCACTGGTTTGTCTGTCGTTGAAACGATGTAAAACCAAATTGACACTTCGAAAGTGACTTGACCCGCCAGGGCGAAGAACTTTATATATAAGTATAGATAAGTAGGTAATTAAAATAAATGAATAGTAAGTACAATTCATTAAAGAAATTCATAATTAATAATTATTACAATAAAATATATACTAATACATTTATGACTAAGAACAAAATAGTTTTGTCCAAAGTAGTTTGGACAATATTTATATGGGGTATGCCAGAACTCAACGTCAAGCCGAAATAGGGCGAGAAGATTGATTGTAACCAAGTCGTCTTCATTTTGTACGCATTGAGTAGTATGCATTGAGTTGTACGCATTGAGTGTATTAGAGTTGTTGAGTAGTACCATTTTTTTTTCTGTTCATAATTTTTTATCTGACACTGAGCAGGTAATGATCGTTCTCAATTGAATGGTTCTCAATTTATCGTTTTTCGCGCTAGATTAAACGCTCCTCAATAGCTAAAAGGCCGCACTTTTTCGCCACCGCGTTTTCTTTTTTTTAAATCCGCTAAAATATTGTTTTTTATATACTTCTTTAAGCATCTCTGTCTGAAATATTTGTATAGAAATCACTCAAGCAATTGAGTGTTTTTCATACAAAATCTCTTGAAAAGTCGCTTGCTTGTGATGTCGTAATATATCATAAGAATTGAATTGAAAAGCAAATAAACTCATTTGTTTCAAAAGAAAAACAATCAATATTTTCATACATTACATATATATTACATAGAAAACCATATTTTCCGTGTTCAATAACGAAATTCGTTGAATCAATTAATAAATTGTTTGAATGCGGACCTGTAAAAGAATTCATGGATTCAAACAAAAGTTTAGTAAAAATAATTTTTGATCGAAAACAACTATTTTTTAAACAACAAAAAAATACGATATCCAAGGTTATTTTTTTGATATTTATGTATATGCACACAAATTATTTTTTCAAACAAATAATTTGTTCATTTTATTTTTACTATATTTTTTTCTCTGTATCTGCAATATTTAGGATTAAATTTTTCATATTTCATTTATCTAAAAATTCTGTATTTTATTTAAGCAGCTTTCTAGTTTGTCGAATATTTTCTTCTACAACCACAATATAATAGACATCTTGTCATTTAAAACAAACTTTAACATATTTATTGACCACAAAGTTTTTGGTACGCTTTTAACAACAGAAAAAACCAAAATACAGCAAAAATAAAATTAAACTTCATAGAAAAAAAAATATATATACGAGTTATATATAACAAAATATAAAAAAATCAACTTGTTATTTGCACACCTGAAACGAATTTTAATTTCACTACAAAAACATACGTTTTTTTGTTTAAGTAAAAATTATATTTAAAACATATTAGAGTTAGAAAGTTATAGTTAATAACAAGCTATCGACCTATTCAATTATTTTATCTCATTTTAATCACTTTTGAACGAAAAATATTCTACTTCGATTCTTGTGATTATAATTAAAATATTGTTAAACAGTATTTTTCTTCTAGCTGTGAGAAGGCTTTGAATAGGATTGAACTAAACGAAAATCTACAAATTTTCAGCAACTTTTGTTTCTTTATGTTCATAATTTTTATTGAGTTTCAAGTATAGTGTGCTCCATATTTCCTATTTATCTACTTCCACTGATAAAATGAAAAAGTACTTGACAATTTAGTTTTCAAGTTTCTTTGAAGCAAGAAGTTTTCTGTTTTCTCTCTTCTCTTTTTCAAGTTTCTACTTTTTTTTGTGGCTAATGAAATATATAAATCTTATTAAAAACTAACTTAATGAAATGGAATTGAAACTGCTAAAGTACAAATAATTAATATAGAAAACTAAACTTTAAGCTTTATATACAAAAAAGATTATATAACGAGTAGTGGTTGAAAAAGTAAGAAATATAGATTAGGAAGAAAATTTAAAAATATATAAAAAATCAAAAGGATTTCAATTAAAAGATTAGTCAAAAAGAAAATAATAAAAATTATAATAAAATCTCGAGCAATAAAATACTCGAAAATATTTTCAATATTGTATTTCAATTTAGAAAAAACCGTTTACATAACTTATAGCTATGGTAAGAAAAAATATAATTTCCAATACTTTTTTTTAGTTTAGCAAAAAATACAGGCATGTTCTGACAAACAAAAATCGCTTAAAATGTGGGGTTTTGATTTAAAAACGTGAAATAAATGTACAACACAAGAAATATGAGTTTTCGGTTTAAAATCGTCAAATACACGTTTCAATTCAATTGTGAATTGAACTGAATTGGTTACTGCCCACATACTTCATAAACTGAATTGAAAGATTTTCATTCAACTATTTAATTCAATGAAATTATAGAAAATTTTAAAAATATATAACGTTTTCTTTGTAAAAACACTACAAATATAAATTTTGAGACCTGATCAAGAGACTCGAACACACCCAACACAATCGAATTGAAAGACTTGCTAGTCAACCTGAAAAAATCAAAACATTTTAATTTTTCTTCAACCAACTCGACAACTGCCAAACTAATCAACTGACAAAGCCATACACGCTTTGATTTGGACAACAACCGACTCAGTATGTAAATTCATATCGCTTAAAATTGGCGACTTGCAAGCTAGAACCAGGTTACCCTGATCTGGGTTCCAGGACATAAGGGGCACTATGGCAATAAGATGGCTGACATCCATGCCAAAAACTGAAGCAGAGCGGTATTTTATTGGCCCCACTGCAACATTTGCCTTCAACAAGAACCTCTTTACAAAGGAGTTGAAGAAACGAACGGAGTCCATCATTGAGCAACATTGATACGAGACAGCTGGTCTCAAATTGCAAGAAGTATTTGATGCAAAGAGGGGCGTATGTGCCCTAAAACAGAACAAGCCACAGAACGTTAACGGGTGCACTTACAGGTCATTATACCTGCCTTGAAGCAGGTAAAATGTCCGACGAACGGAGTCCATCGTTGAGCAACATTGGTACGAGACAGCCGGTCTCAAACACTCTAAGAAGTCTTTGATGCAAAGAGGGGCGAATGTGCTCTAAAACAGGACAAGCCACAGAACATTAACGGGTGCACTTATAGGTCATTATACCTGCCTTCAGACAGGTAAAATGTCCTTACAGGATGAGCATTTCCAACAAATTCTAATGTGCGGAAGACGAGATTTGATCACCCACTGTGGACCTTTAGGACACAGGAAATGTAGGCTGCTACAAACGAAGAGCGTTGAGTGAATGGGTCTTACTATCACTCCCAATGAATGAGCTAGGTAGTTTTCTTCACGTACTTAACCCGTAATGGGTCAAGACGACGCACAATAGATCTGCAATGTTCATAGTGGCAGTATATATATATATATATATATATATATATATATATATATATATATATATATATATATATATATATATATATATATATATATATATATATATATATATATATATATATATATATATATATATATATAGAATATAATATAATATAATATATAATACTAAAACCAGTCTATTATATAATATTTTTTTGCAAATATTACTTTTCCCATTTACTTTATTAAAAATTATTAAACAATAAGTTGCATAATTGCTGATAGAAAAAATGAAAGCAAAACTCTTAAAGCATAGACTTTTTGTTTTAAAAAAATTTTCTATGACACAATTAGTTTAATCCAACTGTTGTTTAATGCCCTTTTATTTATTTAATAATTTTTTTTTTTTTGTATGTAGGAATTTCAAAAAGTCATGCTTCAATTATTAAGGTATTCAATTTCCTATTTAAAAGAAAAGTTTAAAAACAATATTAAAATCAGTAATATGATTTACCTTATGACAACCGTTATTATATGATTTTTGCCTTTATTACCATTTGTATAGATACTAAGGAAAAACAAACTTGAAACTACGTAGATGAAGTTTTATATAATGTCACATCTAAACCACAAATTGTAGACAGATTTTTTTCCTATTTTTTCCATAATTTTTTTTTTTTGTAGTTTTTTTTCTTTATTTTGCTGTTTCAATGAATATATTGCATTGTCGTAATTGTTGACAGTTATTTGATATCATCGACAATACAGAAAGAGAAGAAGAGGAGGGGGAGAAGAGTGATGTGCATGCATACAAAGAGAGAGAAGCTTTTAAAAAATAAAGCGCAGAATTATAGAAAAATAATATTTTCAGCACGACTTTGTTATAGAAGGGAGCAGAAATAGTGAAATGTATCCGACAAATGATGATTTTCTATAAATATTTTTCTATTTGGTAACAATCATACAATTATGTGTGTTATTTTTTTTTCTATATTATTAGGTTTTCTTTTATACAAGTGACAAAGCAATATTTGCCACAAATATACGAGAAGATTGCTGAACAAATTTACACAGGTATATCAAGTTTTTGTGGTTTTCACAATGCACAGTGGCACCAAAAGTGAATAAATACATTTCTTCAATATATTTCTTTTTTAACACTAACATATAAAAGTAATAATGGGGCACACAAAGAAACATCAATTTGCAATATTGTTATGGCAAGTTTAGTTTCCACTCTGTCATAATTTGAATTGTTGTCGCTTGCTGCGGATTATCGTTTTTAATATTTAGTTTAGTTCACTATAAACATAGTAGAATTGAAATTTTCACATTTCTATTATTTGGATTATATTCCCATAATTTTAAAACGTGATTGAAGGCAATAATAAAGTTTTAAAAAATAATTTAAATACAACAATTTATTTTGTAACATTCAATAATAGATTATTTACGAGTATTTTATTCTGAATTTGAAGACAAACAAACCGAGTTTATTAATAATGTTCTACCATCGATTTGGATTCAGAAAAGAACATAACATTTTCCAACCTCTACTAAGAATCATAAACATGGTTCACTCAAATTTTGAACAGGAATGACCCTTCTCGATATTAAGGCAGCTTTCGAATCAGTATTTCATAATTCTCAGTTTCCACTATGCAACTCCTATTGCTGAACTGATTAGCTTTTAGAGAGCGGGGTGAGGTATTTTACCTCATCCAGTAAACGAGTACATACTTTTATTTACTTGCAATTCGTTTTGCTTTCATATTCGTATGTATACTATTCAAGCTAAAATCTGTTCAGTTTAAGCTACAAGACTTGTACAGTGGAAACGGCAAAGAAAGTTCAAAGAAGAAAATGAAAAATTGCAATCTTATTTTCTAATATTTCTAATATTATATGATGATGGGTGGGTATCATTCGTCTAGCTCGAGTTCAATCCTGGCTAAAGCCAAGAAATATTTTTATTTATAATTATAACAATAATTTATTTATAATTATAACAATAACTCTTGATCAAAGAAGACAGGAAAAAATAATTGAATACACTAAAGCTGGGGGACAACTAGCTGTTTCACAGTCGCTACACTGTTCATCAGCACCCATTAGGATTCGAACTTAGTACCATGTAAACATGATGTATTTTTAATACGGCTGCTTAACCAACTCAGCCACTAAGCCCTTATTTATTTTTTCGTCTATATTTGTCTCATATTGATCACATATGCAATTTGTTATAATCCCAGTTGTTTGTACTGCAGTTTGCCGTATTAAAAATACATCATGTTTACATGGTACTAAGTTCGAATCCTAATGGGTGCTGATGAACAGTGTAGCGACTGTGAAACAGCTAGTTGTCCCCCAGCTTTAGTGTATTCAATTATTTTTTCCTGTCTTCTTTGATCAAGAGTTATTGATCGCGGCAATTATTGTTATAATTATAAATAAAAATATTTCTTGGCTTTAGCCAGGATTGAACTCGAGCTAGACGAATGATACCCACCCATCATCATATAATATTAGAAATATTAAAAATAAAAGTTCGACTATTTAACATTAATACATACATAATCTTATTTTCTTGTATAGTGGAAAAAGGCACTAACGGACTGATTTTAAAAATTTAAAATAAACTTTAACCTTCCAACAGAATTAATTAAAATTATCCAAAGCTTCCTAAACGACAAAACATTAAATGTCTACATAGCTTCTACTCACTCTCAACAAAAGAGCTTAACAGCTGGATGCCCAAAGAGCTCCTGTTTATGATGAAACAGAATACGTCCGCAACTTCAAGCAAAAACGACTCTCAGAGAAAACAGGCACATAATTGAAACGACGGCTGCAACTTCACAAACTATCGCTTAATATTCGTTTTTATTAGGTAAAAAAAAAAGCTTTTTGTTTTATTTTTACTTTTCTTCGCAGTAAATCTTTTGAAGCTTCGGTTTTGTTTACAAAATGTATTTACTAAAAGTGTGGTAATATTATTGAAAGCTTTTCTGCGTAAAAAAAATCGCAGCCAAAATAAAATAGATTCTATTTTACGGCCGCATTCTCTGGCGTTGTTTTATGCCAAATCGTATGGACAAAAACGTCATGCCCTAGTTCTGTTTCTACATTTTGTCATATACTTTATATAATATTTTTACAGCCGATTTTCCAACACAAAGTTTTAGCAAAACTTAAATATTCGCAGATGATACAGCGTTATTGTGTTCTGATGTAGTTGCTACAGATGTCATCGCTAAACTGGAAGGTGCTTTAAAAGAAATTCCCGATTATTTCACAAAATGGAAAAAAATCATTAATAAAAAAAAGACGCAAGCAATATAAATTACGAGAAGGCAAAACGCATGTTTTGTGCCACAAAATCCAATAAATTTCAACAATAATGCAATAAATTGGGATACTAGTGTAAAATATCGGCGTGTCATGCGTAAGCAGGCCGCTGGTTTTCTAGCAAGTACCCGGAAACTCCAGCTCACTTGGGTCCTGTAGGTCGTTCCCTTTGTGATCGGCGTGTCATACTCGACCAGAAGCTTACATTTAAAAACCATAACTCATATATTATTGACAAGCTAAATAAAACTACAAGAATGCTGTACTTTCTAATAAATCGAAATTCAAAACTAGCATTGGAGAATAAAAAATTTATATTAAAAGCAGTTTTTCGCTCAATTACGTTCTACACTGCCCATTCACCGTTACGCTGTTTTCCCATTTTCAACGAAGTAAGGTCCAATGAGTTCTCTTGTCCAAATTGCACACCAGAATATCACTATTGCTGGATGCAAAGGTGACTGATGAATAATTAGAGGGGTTTCCATTGGCCAGAACCGACCATTCTGTATATTCACACAAATATTCATATGAAAATGTGTCTTGTCACTTATTATGATTTTACAATGGAAATCGGGTTTGTCATGGGCGAGCTGTAACATCATGTTGGCATATGTACGATGGCATAAATGGTCTTGTGGAAGAAACTCTTGTGCTCACTGAATCTTAAATGGAAACAAATGCATATCCTTGTGCATAATTGTGGACAAAGTTGTTCTCTGAAGAACAAGTTCCAGAGCACGATGTCGAATTGAGGTTGATGGACTCTTTTGAAACCTTTCTCAGGCAGCAGTAAGGTTTTCTGCCGATCTTGCAGTACGTTGTCGTCCCATAGTTGGGCCTATTGCCTACAGACCATCTTTCTTCGAAGTCATTCACTGCACGATAAATAGTGCGTTTTGTTGGCACGTGGGTTCTCCCAAAAATTTCACGCAACTTTCTCATCGTCACAGCAATCGATGATTGATTTTGATAACATTTTTAACGATTAAAACATGTTGGTTTATTGAATATTTTTCCATAATATTCCTCATAATAAACTTCACGACTGCCAAATATGAAGCGACAATACTAATGTTTACCCAAATGGCGGCAAAACAAAGTAGTACGAGTATACCTTCCCAGCGGGCACCCGGTTTTTTTACTAATGCTATTATTTTAAAACTTCACATAATGTTTCAAGCTAACAAAAATATAATTTTCTATATTGCAAAGCAATTTCTTAAATTTAAAGTTTTCAAAGTGTTCAATAAGTGGAGTGTTCTTCTGTGGAATGGCAGCTACAGCTTAAAAATCTGAGCAGAAATTTTGTTTCCCTTATTTATTTTTTCTACGAATACAAATTTCATGGTAAATGGAAATAAAACTGTCATATTTTCTGAACGAGTACGTACAAAAAAATATCCATAAAAACATTTACAGGCCTTCAAACATCTGTCATTTTGTAAAAATAACTTTGTGGTCAATGCAAAAGAAAAAAAAGGAAACGAGGGTAAAATCCCAACATGGCTAAAAGTGGAAGAAGAAAAAACCTATAAAATAAGAAACTTTAAAGTCATTTGAAGTGTAAATTGTATATTTATGCTTTTTTCTTTTGCAATTTTCTAAACACCATATTATTTTTTGCATTTAAAAGCTTTAGTGTTTACTCATTCATAATTTAAGTTTGTTGAATATTGCTGTTTTTTTTTTTATTCAAAATTTAATGAGTCTATTGACTTTCATAAATCCGCAAGAGCTGACCATAACCTTTGGGTGTTTGCATTTTTTTCTTCTTCTTGGCTTTTACGCTACTGTTTAGTTTTTATTTATAAAGAAATGGCTTTCCTGGTAGTAAAAGGCAGTGAAAAGCAAAGAAAAATATATAGGGTGTTTTCTTAAGCTAGATAGAACTTTAAATTGTAAAAAGTAACACAAAAAATTAAATTTTGATGAAACATTTTTTTTATTTGTTTCAGTATACTCTGACAAATCATCATGAATAGACTCACGCTTGAACAACGCTACGAAATTATCCAAATTTACTTTGAAAATCAGTCGTCGATTCGCGCGTTGTTTTATCGCAAAATTGTGTTCAGCGATGAGGCGCATTTTTGGCTTAACGGGTTTGTTAATAAGCAAAATTGCCGCATATGGAGTGAGACCAATCCACAAGAGACCCTACAGACTCCATTACATCCAGAAAAATGCACTGTTTGGTGCGGTTTTCATGCTGGTGGCATCATCGGACCTTATTTCTTCAAAAATGAGGCCGGAGCTCGCGTTACGGTCAATGGAGATCGTTACCGCACCATGATCAATGATTTTTTGTTTGAAAATATGGATGACATTGATCCGGAGGAGATGTGGTTTCAACAGGATGGCGCTACGTGCCATACGGCGAACGCAACCATCGACTTACTGAAATCAAAATTTGACGATAAGTTGATTTCGAGAAATGAACCTGTCAATTGGCCTCCAAGGTCGTGCGATTTGACACCTCTCGATTATTTCCTGTGGGGCTACGTGAAGTCACTGGTTTATGCTGATAAACCAGCAACAATTGACGCCTTGGAGGCCAGCATTGTTCGTGTTGTTCGTGACATACGGCCAGCAGTGCTCGAAAAAGTGGCCCAAAATTGGACGTCCAGAATGCGCTTCGTCAAGAACAGCCGCGGTGCCCATATGCCCGAAATCATTTTCAAATGTTAATGTCACGTATTGATCTTTCGAATAAAAAAAAATTTTGATTACAATTTCATTTTTTGTGTTATTTTTTACAATTTCAAGTTCTATCGGACTTAAAAAAACACCCTATACAAAACCAAGATTTGCCATTAAAGTTATGAGTTTTAAGTTATAAAAGAGGCAACACAAAAAAATTTTATGCATTTTCATAAAATGTTTGGGAATACTTTCATGCTTGCAATTTCTTTCATTTCTCCGGTAACAGAAAAAGATCTTTGTATATTAAATAAGAAAAAAAAATGTTAAGAAATATTTACGAGGAAAAAAAAATTCAGGGATTTGACACAATTGATTTTTTCTGCTTACCCTTATTTCACAACTTTTGTTGATTCTTTAGAGAAATAAAAAAAAGACTATAAAATAAAATTTTCTGAAAAAGCTTAAATTTAACAAATTTATTAGAAACTGTGATTCTTGTATAACAGAATATTAAATTTTATATTATATTCTTTTACACACACCGTCTTGTATTTTATTAATTACCAAGTGTAATTTTCCCCAGTAATAAAAATCAAATTTGTTATATAAACATTAGCCATAAATATGAGCTGCATTAAAACTTATTAAAAATTTAATTTAATTAGTCTCTATAGAAATAATGCAGACCCTAATTTTAGCGGAAATGCTCATAAAACAGCGAGTAGAGGAAAAAGTTAAAAAACAATTTTCCCCAAAGATGATGAGAGAACAAAAAATAAAATATATTTCCTACTGCTAACATGTTTCTTTAATCATTTATATTTTTCAATCTTTTATGTTTGTAATAAAAAACGTTTTATATCAATGGCTTTATATAATAAAAAGGACATACACTCCGGTTCACTTATTTAAGGGCACTAAATATCCCATATTCAGAAGCGTGTATCTCTTGTGTATCAATTTTTAACCGATTGTGTATCAAGTTTTAACCGATTGCAGAATTATACAAAATAGAAATGGCAGCCAGACATCTTGAGATATAAAAAAAACAAATTATGACAAAAGTGGTTTCTTAACTAAAAATATTTTTTAAGCAATTTATAAAAATTAGTCAAAAAATGTGCTTTCTTTTTTGATTCACTTGAATAAAGGCATCTTACACTTTTATTACACAAATTTTCAATTGGTGTTTGTCAACTGGATATTTTCCACAATGGATATTTTCGCCGTTTAAAACGGCAAAAATAGTACCTATATTAAAGCCGGGAAAGGACGCAAAGTCACCTACAAGTTATCGTCCCATAAGTATGTTGAATTGCTTAGATAAAGTCGTTGAAAAATGAATACACCGAGACTAATAATATAATACAAAAAGAGCAATTTGGTTTTAGAAAAGATCATTCAACATCAAGTTAAGAGAATTGTAAACTTTATCTCAAATAGCAAAAATAACCGAAAGAGTACTGGAATAGTCCTGTTAGACATAGAAAAAGCCTTTGACTCTATATGGCACAACGGATTAATTTTTAAACTCCATAATTTCGGTTATTTTTTTTTTTTTACTTGGATTTTTACGGAGCACGTGTTCATCGTCCAGAGCTCATCCATTTGTTGTCGACTGCCCATGGGATCATACTACGCATGACAAAGGGAATTCGTCTTTCAGCCGTACGCTTTGCCTGTAGAATAAGTTGCCTGCAGACGTGTTTCCCGTCTGTTAAAACGTTGGAAGGTTCAAGTCAAATGCTCACAAACCCTACTCGTTCTTTCCTCCTCCCCACAACCTATTGTCCTAGTTCTGGGACAATGCAATTTAAGGGTTATCCCTTGAGTATTGGCTTAAAATAAGAAAAATTGTAAAAGTATATTTAAATACAGGGTTAACCATAAGTCTCTTAACATTTCAACAGGCCGTGACGGCAGTGCGGATGTGGGGCTACAAAACTGGAGACCGGCTTTTAGGGATTTAGTGTCATGATGTCCTTTAGCGGAGAGCAATGGACATTTTTCGTGCGCGCATACTTTCACAACAACGGTTCTGCAAGCAAAACTAAATGCAAATTCTCTTTCTTAATATTCGTGATAGGAATCATTCTCCTATGATTCATACTACTAAGCACTGGATCAACATTATCAAAACAATGACCAAGGTGTCCTAAAACATCGAAGAAACCCGAAACTGTACAGCAAATACGAGCATCTGAACCTCTTTTTTCAAAAGCGGTCTTTCAAAACCGCAAATTAATTTCTGCTGCATGCCGCTTAATGTCAATCGTAATCGGAATACTTTAAACTATAAATTTATAGCCAGTTTTTTTTTAATAATGAATGAAAATGACAGTTTGCTATTAGTTGCCGATAGAAAAACATTTGTGAAAAAAAACTTAATAATAAAATTAGTGAAAAATAAAGAAAAAAATTTAAATTGGAAGCATCGAAAAAGAGCGAAAAATTGATGGCTCAATATATACAAATTTTCATCATTCCAAATCGAAACACCCTAATCCACATATAGCAAACAATTTTATCATAAGCATTGATCGTAATTATGTCAAGTGAATAACGCTAATAATGACACATTAAGTTTAATTAAATCATTAGTTTTTGTTTTTATGCAAATGCTGAAATATTAATGAATTTATTAACTGCAACATGCTTTCACTCAAATTCCAATTAAATATAATATTTCCTAATTAATAATTTAAACGTTAACAAACAAAAAGCAAATAAATACAAGAGAGCATTTATTGTACTAAAACACGAATATTCATGAATTAGTGATAATAATTTTCAAAAAACTCTGCCACATTCGAAGGAAATTTAAAAATATTTTTACTTCTATTTGATTGTTTAAATTGTACAAATGTGGAAATTGTTTTGCGTTAGAGGGACTTTTTAGTAAAACGGCATTCCGATCAGGCAAATCCTGTCGTGGCAATTGTGCTAGAAGCTTAACATCATAAATTTATTTCAGAAAAACATATACCGGACGTCCGCCGGGAAGGTATACATACTACTTTGTTGTACCGCCATTTTAGAAAACATCAGGCGTGAAGTAAACACGTGGCAAATTTGTTACGGAAAAATATTCGACACATTAAGGTGTTTTAATCGTTAAAAATTTCATCAAAATCAATTATCTATTACTAGGACGACGAGAAAGTTAAGTGAAATTTTGGGAGAAACAATGTGCTAATGGAACGCATTATTTATCGTGCAGTGAATGATTTCGATAAAAGAGGTTCTACAGAAGACTACAATGTACTACAATATCGACTGAAAACATTACTGCCGCTCAAGAAAGTGTTCAAAACCTATCCTACCTATCAATCCTAATTCAACGCCAACCTTGGTCTTCAACGAACAATTTTGCACAAGGATTTCATTTAAGATTCAGTTGATACAAGAGCTTCTTCCTCAAGACCATTTACGACGCCATACACATGCCAATATGATGTTACAGCCCAACAACCCCGATTTTCATCGAAAAATCATTTTCATTTAATAATATTTAATAATATGTGAAAAAACAAAATGATCGGTTCTGGGCAATAGAAACCCCTCAAACTATTCATCTATGTGCATCCATTAAAAGTGACAGTTTGCTGTGCAATTTGGTCAGGATGAATCATTGGGCCACACTTCTTAGAAAATGAAAACAGCGTAACGGTAACTGTGAATAGGGAGCGATATCGTGATGTGATTGAAAGCTTTTTTAATACCACAACATCATGCTTTGGGCTTGATTAACGTGTGATTTTTTTTTTTTTTTTTTATAATTCAATTATTTATTGTATCTTCTAAAAGAACTAACAATAAGTATACAAATCTTAAAAATAAAAATTCATTAATTAATATAGAAAAAAAATTAATTAATATTGAAAAAGTTTATTTACTTAGGTCCAGCCAATGCTGGACGAACAGTTGTTTTTTGCGTGTATTTTGTTGGTAAATCACCTTTCCAACGCTCTGATGGTTGCAAGGGTGTCCATCCTTCTCAGTCGAGTGTGGGCACCAAAGTTAAGGATGCTGCGTGCGAGAGGATTCGGGTGAGACTCCAGTCTGTTAATGTACCTTATCGCGTGTTTTGAAAATTCATCTTTCACTAAGGGTACACCTAAATCTTTGTGAATTCGAGAGTTTTTAACATACCATGGAGCTGCAGTAATTATACGGAGAATTTTATTCTGGCGCTTTTGAATTTTCTCAATGTTAGATGCAGAAGCGGTACCCCACAATTGAATTCCATAGCTCCATATTGGCTTTAGGATTGCGTTATACAACAAAAGTTTGCAATCTAACTTCAAGATAGAATTTCTGCCGATGAGCCAATTTAGTTGCACCGCTTTTAATTTCATCTGGGTGACTTTGGCGTCAATGTGAGACTTCCACGTGAGCCTACGGTCGAGGTGAATACCAAGGTATTTGACTTCACTGTGCTGCGGAACAATGTAGTTATTGATTTTAATAGCCGAACAAGTTTTTCTACGTAGTGTGAATGTAATATGGGTACATTTTTGTTCATTTACTTTGATTTTCCAAAGTTTCAGCCATTTCTCCAATATAAGAATATGTTCTTGCAAATTTTGTGATGCTAATTTATAGTCTTCATGGACACTGATGAATGCTGTATCATCTGCAAAAGTTGAAGTGTGAAAGTTGAAGTGTGAAACGTGTGATATAAATAAGACGGTGACACGTCATATACAGCCAGGATTACAGTGGAATTACTGCGCGTAGCATAACTTTCTGGCGGACACCCTTAAGTCACGTTCCGCATTTTTGATTTTGCTATTACCGTAGAGTTGTTTGAAAAAATAATTGTAAAAAATAATTTGTAAAAAATTACTTTTCTATATTATTTTTTTCATGCCTATAAATACCGTCCTTTTAGTATTTGTTTCACTGTGCCGCCATTTTAAATTCGATCATAACATTTAGTATACCGGTGTTCATGGCTCTATAAGGGCTATATTTGTCTTTAATAGCTCTATCGCTGACATATCAAATTTTAGTCATGACTTTCAGAAACTCGGTTCAAGAATATTTGGAATTAGTGTAGGTACGAACACTGTGTTTTTAAAACTCACGATTAGAATTTGACGTGGTAGCGAAAAACGATTAAAGCTAGTGAAGTAGCCTTAACTCTATTACATACGCCAAGTCAGTTGAATGTGATTCTCCTGTTTAAAATGTCGTAAAACTATTTCTAAATCATCTAAATTTTTTAAGTTCACGTTCGGTTACTTCTACAAGACTTTATTGACCTAGTTGTTTTGTTTAGAGTTCAAATTTTAAGCTAGAAAATAATTCTACCATTCCCTACAATCAAAAAAAGCATTAATGTGAAAAAAGAAAATTTATTTACTTAAGTGTAAATGTATATAACGATTTGAAATTGTATGGAAATGATGTCATTAATTAAAATTGCATGAACAAAATTACTGTTGTCAATTAAGAGCTCAAAAGAAAGAATAAACAACAGAGATAGAAGAAAAAAATTCATGAAATTATTTATGAGCGCAGTAGATTAAAAGCACAGCAGAAATGTAATTCAAATATACTCAACAATCAGATCTTTTCTTTTGCTTCATTTCGAAATTTTTAGAGATTTTACGGAAACAATAATAGCTTTTTGAAAATATCAAACAAATTATATATTCCAACATCGAATTTGGAGCAGAAATATGCATAATGTATTCTTTAAAATAATATAACAAACATATATCTTCAATTTCTTTTCATTTTTTTTTTTCTTCAAAAATAAGAAAGAAAAACATTTTTAGAGTTTTTTTATGTTTTATGCATTTTTTTGCGGTAATGGAGTTTTTAGACATGTACAGTCTATGAACCAGAGAAGGGCAACGGGTATCAAATGTTCTGGTATACTTTTATGTTTCTTCTTTTTTTTACAATTAAACCGTTTTATTCAAAAACAGGCTAGGCTTATTGACAATGTTTAAATGCTCAGTTTTATCGTATTTAAAATGAGCGTATAATTGTAGTAAAGGTCATGTTCATATCGTACCTTTATTACAACATAGTCATAACTAAAAAAAAAAATAAATTTTTTCCATACACGTCTTAGTAAAAATTTTTTGGAAAATCTCTCCTAAAGAAAAAAGTTTAAAAGTGATTTGAATAAATTTTTCAGTGGTCATAACCTTGCCAACTTATTTTACTGTCTTCGCCTTCTTTAGAGTACTACCGCCAGCTTTCATCCACTGTTTCGAATGATTTTTGGTTTCAGGTGTGTAGTAGTGGGCACAAATTTCATTAACAGGATTACGCTTTATATTGTCCAAACACCACTGTCGAACTCGTTTTTGTTCGACAGTGAGCAAACGCAGCACCCATCTTGCCGATAGCTTTTTCATATGCGTATGTTCATGCACAATGCTGAGCACACGTTCACATAATATGATTACCTTTTCAACAATCTCACGTAACTTGAGCCGGCGATCATTCATAACGATATCGAGAATTTTCTTGATATTTTCTTTAGTAACTACCTCTTTTGGCCTTCCTGTTGATGGTATTGTTGCAGTGCTTGTTCGGCCGCTTTTACATTCAGCAGTCTAATATTTTATCATGCAATCTGATGCATCAGACTCACCGTAATGCTTATCGAGCTTTTCTTATGTCTTTTTCGCCGTTTTCTCTTTCAAATAATAGTGTTTAATCACTACTCGAAATTCACTCTTTCGATTTTTCAAGAAACACAAAAGTTGTTTAGTTCAAAGGACTACAAGTAATCGATGAATTTAGGTGATATTTTACCAGCCGACATTTGACAGATCGTAATTAAAAAAAAAACAACCTGTTGGTGTTTGAGCTGCCATCTAGCGCAAGGTAACTTCAATATCAATCTGCTCTAGTATACTCGTTGGGGGTGAATGGAGTGTGTTCAAGTGGCAATCCACACGCAAGCGAGGTTCGCATGATAAAGAATAGTGAACTGGTCAAACGAAAAAGCAAAAAAAAAAAACATCGCCAAAATTTTCTAACAAATTTGCTATCAGATTTAGAACGAGGTTGAGAATGTAAAGCACCGATATTATTAAACTTCAAGTTATCGTACAGCAAATTTTGTTGAAAAAAATACAGCTTTTCACCATACACTTAAATGCAAATGTGCTTACGGGCAAATTGAAATAAAAACACTTAACTTACGTTTTAAAGACTACCTCGAATGTCATACGATCGTTTTGTTTAATAGCAGTTTTCGTTGTGCTGGGTATATTGCAAAACTATGTCAACCAACCTTTTAATGGATTTATACACACTATCGCAGGCCTCTAAAATTATTCTGTTGTTTTTAATTTAATCGATAAAGCCTCTTTTATTAAAAATCAAATTTATATAGTTTACTCTAAACAAACACCCGTATATGTACAAAGAAAAACATTGAAATATTTTTTTCTTTTCAGGATTTCTATACGACAAGACAACTTAATTAACTTTGATGTCAAAACAATAGATGTTGATTTTTTTTTTTTTTTGACTTAGTTTGAGGTTATTTAAATTCTCTGGCATTTCATTTCTTCCTTCTTCACAAAATAATAATCAACCAACTTACTACTAATCATAACAGCAAAACTGGGCACAAATGAAAACCATATTTTTCCAACAATACTTGTAGAGCAGAAACAAAAAAATGAAAATTTGCAAAGGGGCAAACAGGCAGAGGATTCGTTCAACTCTCATATAAGAGTTCACAATACAATCTTTAAACAAATACAAAAACTCACAAAATACTCTGAAGTGAAATTGAATTTAAGGTTCCATTTTATGAACAAGTTGTTGTTATAGTCAAAACAAAGAGAAAAAAAATGAAAACAGAGTTGTATATCAAGTTTGTTTTGTGTACTTTTGTTATATTGTAATTTTAAAAAGTTTCATCGTAGAAATTTTAGAAAAACTAAAAGTGGTAAGCCAATATTTTTTGGGGGCATTGAAAAATGTCAGTGAGAAAAATTTAGTAAAAGCTGGTACACAAACCTAGAAAAAACCACAATTCGCTCAAACAGTTCATAATTTTGTGTTTAAACAGTGATGCCAATAGAACTATATTTCACAGGTATCAACGTATCAACTCTGCGATACAAGTATTAACTTTTTATACCACTTTTTGATAGTTTAATATACGTTGCTAATGAATTTGACAAAATTTTCACGTTAGTTTTAAGTTAAAGAGAACAATTTCATTCATTACACCAAGCTAAATTTATTTAAAAAATTTTCAACTAGTTTTACAAGATTGTTTGCAGCTTTTTGTTCAGTTAGCTGGAAATTTATCTACGCTTGTCGATTTTACCGCAGCTCCTATTGCAGCTCAATATTTTCATTGTTTTATTTTCTTTAGATCAAATGTGTACGGGCATACGGGGGTTCATGAAATAAGTAAGAGAAAACAGCCGATTTACCGTTATAAAAAAAAGGGGGGGACGGTGATGCACTGAGATGATTGACTGTTGTTCGCTTCGTGGGGATAACAATGGACTGATGGGGAACTGAAATTTCAGAATGATGCGTTCGCTATGGCTGCTGCGGCGTGCAATAATGCTGCATAGTGCAACAGTTGGCTCCGGGTGATGACAGATGTACTAGTGTACGCAGGATTGACTGATGTCCGTTTACCTTAAAAATCCGCTATCCAAAATCTCTGACGCTGTTGGCGCAAATAGTTTTATTATTTATGGTTCTATGGAGCCGTTCGAGCGGTTGTTGGCAGTGTCCAAAATAAAATACGATTTTGTGATTTAACGGAATATTTTTAGCCTCTAATTGGCGGCACACTTTATTTATTGCAATTTATAAAAAAAAAATCACTGGACACTGTTGGAACACACCAATCACTCAAAATACTGAAAAAATGTATTTAAAAAAAATTCACTTTGGCTGTGTATTCGTCTGCTGTTCAAAAAGGAATGAATATAGCAGCCAAACGGACATGAGGTCGAAACCTTGCAGTTCGAACTTAACGAGCTTCTATGCGTTAAGTTCGCGCTGCGAAGGGCTCTATACTCGCCTAATTCAACTTTCATATAAGAGTAAAGGCATTTGGTGTTCTGAGTTGCCTAAAGATCGGGTAGTAATTATTACACTGGTTTACATGTTGCTAGTTAAATAGACTATTTGTTAAAAAAAATGAAACATTCCTGATCTTTACTAAAGCGTTGAAAAAAAAACGAAATAAAAATGAAAATTTTTGAAACAAACGTAAAAAATATGCAAATGTTGAACTTTGAGGTGCCATAACTCAGCCATTTCTTGTCATATAGAAATTCGCGTCATATCACGGCATTCAATTACCTTTTCAACGATATGCAAGGGTTTGAGTGGGACCATACACAAAAAAACACAAAAGTACCGTTATCTAAAAAACGGCACTCAGAAAAAAAATTACAGCATTTTTCATGTTCAGGAGGTCCCAATTAACTTATCGAGGTATGTGGCGTTTTTGTTATTTTTCCAAATTTAAAATTTGTAAAGCTGTGTAGAGTAATAAATTCTTTTTCAGAACTTTGAGAAAATTCTTGTCAGAAAAGAAAACACCACAAAGTGGGTTGATTTAGCAATCGATATTGTGTCATCGATGTAACGATAACTTTTGACATGAGGAAATTTTTTTGCTTATTCTCATCTTATATTTTTAAGTTATATAAAAAGTTATATTTTTAAGTTAAGGCTTAACTTTTTTACATATTATTTTACCTCTTCAAGATGAAATTTATTTCTGAATTATAACTATTTTAAACAACTACTGACTGAAACTTCCACTATTTCCATTAAAAATTTTCATTCGCATAAAAGCATTTGAAACAAAAACAAAATTTGAAAGTGGCAGTAAATTTTTTTTTATGAAAATGAGGAAAATTTGAATTATTTATTAATGAAAATGACAGTTTGCTATCATTTGCTGATAAAAAAATATGTATGATAAAAAATTTTAAATTAAAAGTTGAGAAAAAGCCAAAAGATCAAAATTTCAGCTCGTCGATAATGTCATGTCTGTCAAGTCAAAAGTTATAGAAAAATCGATGGCACAATATTGATCGCTAAACAGACCCACCCTAATGTAGGAATTTAAAAATTTTAACATCATATATAATTTTCCGTATCTTAATTTGAATACAATTATAATATTTTAAACACTTACATTCACTGACCATTCTTTAGTAGAAAAATGTTTAACTCACCTGGAAAGATAAATAAATAAAATATTTATTATTCGATAAGAAACAAAAACACATCATAAATAATAAATTTATTTGAAATTTTAGTATGAGGATATTTAATTATTATTTTGTATTTTATGATCCTTTTAATAATATTAACTGGCATTTTTTTATTTATGTAGTATAATAGATTTAACAAACTTTTGTATTTTTAAATAAAATAAGCTTTGTTTGATTATATTTTTTGTCAAATATTTTTTTTGGTAAATTAAATAGAACCGGAACAAAACTTTAAAAAAAATTTACTAATTCACTTCACTATATTATTACCAACTTTATGAAAAATATTTCTACATTAGTATAAAATTTAGATATATTTAAACCAAATTTCAAATGTGTGAAAGTGTTGTGGATATTAAGAAAACAGTTTATATAAAGACTGATTTTTTCGCTCACCAGTGTTCTTGTGACTGCACTGTTGCTCTTGTAGTTTTTATTTTTTTTAATCGTTTATTTAGTACAAAATTAACAATTATTGTACCACTTTACAATCCTGATTAAATACGCAAACTTATAATGGCACTTGCCAAGCCACTCTAGCAGAACAGATAGTCTTAACTCTAGAAAATTTGTGTCATTACTTTGCACTTTGGTTCCAGAAATGTTATATTATTAATCACAATAACCAAAATATGGTTACAGTTTGACCAAATTTCTAGGGTTTTCGGAAATTACCACAATTTGCCAACTGCATGGGATAGATTTTTTCTCATTTTTCTCATGATGGTTACAATCAATCCTGGCACCCAGTTTTGGCTTGTCTTTTGGGACACTCTTTATAAGATTTGTTATTCAGTCGAGCAAAATACAAAGCAAAAAATTAATTATAGCACTCAAAAAACTTTAATGATCGAAATATTTAAAATCGTTGATGACTGATACTTATTGTATGTATTTAAGCATCATATAGACATATGTATATATTTATATGTATTTCCTTATTATGAAAATTTGAATGAAATTTTGCAAAGAGTTTTAATGATCGAAATATGTATGTGCACACATATTTCCTTACTAGAGATTTGAGGGTTCGTGACTTGTGACTTAAATATATTTTTTTTTTATTTTTTATTTCCACGATTTTACATTGCTGCTAAATTTTCGTTGCTTATTTAACTAAGTACAACGAAAATCAGGTTTATTTCTTATAAGAAATTATACATATAAATGTATATAATAATAAGCATCCCAGTTGGCAAAACCGTCCTAGACGATATTGTTTTTGAAGATATATGCACGATTTGTTTAGGTTTTGTAATAAAAAGAGGACCTTATGGGCGACAATGTCTTCAATCTGTCTACAAATTGTTAATGTAGGCATATCAAAAAAGCAACTGTATTCTAAAACAGCTAAAAGTTGAACCAGAACTTATATTTGTGTTTAAATGAGCGACACAATGGGCGACAATGTCTTCCATCTAGTCTTCAACCTGTTCAAGTAAAATATTTCTGCAAAAAAATTGACGAGAGTCTGAAAAAACAATAAAAATGTATAAAATTTAAGTATATCGTTGCTCTCATGTAGAAAGGCCCTAACTAAAATAATTACAATTTTACAGGAGAAGAAAAAATCGTAATGCAAACTGTGTTAATAGGTACATCTAAAATTAACTTTTTTTGCTGAATTGCTTGTAAGAGCGAGTTGTATGAAATTATGTAATCAAATCTTTGCAATACTATGTACTTGTGTAAAACGTAGTAGAATCCCGAAAAGAGCTCAATTCAGGGAAAATACGAGTTACGGCCTTTCTACGTGAGACTAACGATATATTTTTACTCAGTTGAATATTAACAGCAGTACAAGATATATCATCAGTTGTTTCTGTACATTTTTTGTATGAAATAAAAAATATATATTATAGCGATGCACTTATGTACTCGTATTTAAAAAAAAATATTGAAACAAAAATTAGTTTCTCAATAAATTTACTGCCTGGCCCACGACAACGCTCGCTCACGTAAATAAATGAAAACCAAAAATAACATTTTAAAATTGGTTTTTGTTTCAAACGTATTTAAGCGAGCGAGCGATATCGAACTGTCAGGCAGTTAACATAAATTTTATCACTTAATTGTACATGCATACTCGTACATATTACTTTTAAACAATTAATCGATTTTAAATATATTGATATTGTGGCGGAAATCGTCGTTTACACAGTCGTTGAGGAGGTAGTGTGGATATTGTCACTTATGTATTTGTCGATGACATGGTAGAGGAAAATGTAGTATATATAATCGACGACGATGCGGTGAGGGAAACTGTAGCTTGTGTGGTCTTGCGTGATTTCGTGGCCATTTGCTCGAAATTTTCATCAACGATGTGTTTGAGGTGTTGTCAGCCGCGATTTTCTATTGTCTTGTGTCCATCGTTTAAGGCTTGGCCAACTGGGATATTATATCCAACACATTCACACGGTAAAATAATACTCACCTGTTGTTCAATTTTGAACAAATAGTGAGAGAAGAGCGCAAAACACATAATTACAATGAAACATCTGCTAAGTGTAAGTGAATGCACGTGTACAAAAAATCTAAAAAAAAACAATACGCAAGTAAAGTTTGAAAACTTTATCCAGTACTGATGTACAAATGAAAAAAAAAGTAAGAAGCTAAGCGAAAAAGAAAAACAAAATACGTAAATATGAATGTCAAAATATGAAAGATTCTTACAAGAAAAACCATTATATAAATACAAAAGTAATAAAATATTAAAACAATGACTAAGCATAAATAAAAATACTTGTGCATTCAAATTTAACTCTAGACCATTTATCAGTCACTCAATCTTTTAGACATGACTGTCTGTGTGTTCGCCTGTACGTCTGTTCGCCAGACCTCAGAAAATTCTTACGAAAAAGATTTGTTCATACCTCTGTGTGTACGTACATAAATAATGAAAAGGCGGCTAAGCAAAAAAGATGAAAAACAATAAACAATAAAAACCAAAAACAGTAAAAATAAAGGAAAAACTCTACCCACAGCCATTTTCCACAAAAGTCAGTCACCGAAACAAACAACAATTTTCACATACTAAATTTAATTCCATTCATACACCCAACAAACGCGCCGGCTTCATATTAATATGATAACAGGTGATTCTTCAAAGGTCATACCTTTAAAGTTATGGTGTAGTATTTCTTGACATACATATACATATAAAGAATTATCAAAATCTGGAATCGCGTTTATAACAGATTACAAACAGATTTATTCTCTGGCAAATTTATAAAATAATGAATTTTCCATACATATTAAAAAGATATCGTTGATTTACTTGAATAACGTTATAACTCAAAATATAAAGCTCTCGAGCGACCAACGCATACTTTTTAACGCCAATATTCTTTATGCTGTGTCAAAAATCTTTAAATAACGTTCAACCTATATCCTTTAGGAGCCATTTTCTAAAATTTTGCTCCCCAACGTCTATAGCAACTACACCAGAAAAATTCAGCCCCTCCGTAAAGAGATCAACCCCAAGCGGTGTCAAAAGTACGGTAAGTACGGATTTTCTTAAATCAAGTACGGATTAATTGAGTCAAGTATGGATTAATCAGGTGATAAATATTTACTCTTAGCATGTTTAATTCCGAATCCGTATTTGAAATAAACGAAAACTGAGACTGATTTGAGAAAACCTGAGATCGAATCAATCTTGCAATGCACTTGATTCAAGATTTTTATAGTCGATTCAATCCTGAATTCATACTTGAAATAAGGAAAAATAAGTCTATTATTATTTATTATGTTAGCTACTAATATTTTTACCAATCAAAAATATATATAGCTTGTTTTGTGTTTTCTAGTTGTATATTTGTTGACATTTTATAGAAGTTATTCTAATCAACAGTAACATTTAACTATATACTCCGTTATTTTAAACAAATTAATGAGAATTTAAAAAGAAAAATGCTCAAATAATATTTCATCAGTAAAACAAAAACAGCGTTTTTTCCGTAGAGAACTTTTTATTCCTATCTCTCTCTCTCTCTTAGCAGTTTTTATTATTTTTATACCCTTCACAAAAATGTTAAGGGTATATATAAGTTTGTGATTCCGATTGTAATTTCTACAGTTTTTTTTTTTTGCGACCTTATAAAGTTTATATAGTCTGATTCTGAATTAAAGGAAAAGTCGATTAAGCGATGTCCGTCTGTCTGTCGTTGAAATACCGTTTCTGAGAAAACCATTAGACTTTTTTCTTTCACCATTCTATTACTCCATCATGCCATGTGTTTGCCATTGAATTCAGTAATATCGGTTCACGTATAGCTGCGATATTTTCAAAATTCCGAAAAAAGCCATGACTTTTTGGTATTTTGTATGAAAATTTTTGAAAAAAAAAAGTTGTTTGTTTTGCTTTAAACTTCACACACTCATTAAGCATGGTGACTAAAAGGCAAAAAAAATTTCAGATATCGGTCCATATATACCCGAGATATAGCCCAAATCGGGTTTTTCATGAAAATGGTACGTAAGCGAACTGAAACGCTAGACTTTTCTTTTTGTTCACATTTATTTTTATTTTTAATAGTGTTAAGTTACAAATCGAAGAAAACATTAGCTACTGGTAGTCCAATTTGGTCCAGAAGTCTCCAGGAAGTTTAGAAATTTATTAACTCTGTCAGTTATACAGTATAGTTAATTTTTTCTAACTTATACTAAGAATTTCCATACTAACACCTACGAAGGCAATTTAGGTAACATTATTATACATAATATA
The DNA here is from genome assembly GCA_914767995.1 of Thecocarcelia acutangulata. NCBI lineage: Eukaryota > Metazoa > Arthropoda > Insecta > Diptera > Tachinidae > Thecocarcelia > Thecocarcelia acutangulata. The sequence goes on along the minus strand of OU612094.1, from coordinate 26,166,985 downwards.
AAAAATAAACCATTTGAAAGAAATAACAGAAATAAAATTGACTTATTTGTGCTTGTTGGGCGCAGTCTTCCGAATTTTCGCAAACGTATAAATAAGATGAAAAGCGAAGTACTGTTATTTTGTATGTACGAGTATGCATGATTTTTATCAATGCACACTCCGATTCAAAAGGGATATCAATAAAAAATGGAATATATACACAATTAGTTATACCAACAGAATAACATTTAGGGTTCTATGCAAAAAAAAAAAACCAATCGTTCTTAAGCTTTAACGTATGAGTTAGTTAAACACTTTAAAGTTTTAAAACAGCTTTAAGAGCTTTTTTTGATAAACCAGTTGGAATTTATCTATATCTCCATGTCGTCAAGGCTAAGTAATAATTGCAGCTACTATTTGGCTTAGTTGGCGTCAGGATTTGGCTGTATCAGTAGCGACGGATGCATGAATTGAAGTCTGGTGACTTCATGAAACTGAAACACAAAGTTATTGTTAATAATTGAATATTCAGAATTAAACTTTGGAAACACTTAATATTGCATGTACATATACATTCCTTTGTATTGTGATGATAATATTACGAAACTAGTTAGCGACGATGTTTTTACTTTTATACTACGATACGCTTTGGTGTACCTTCTTTGAGGAAGTCTCGACATTTAAAATATAAATGTTTTTTAATAAAATTTGTTAAATGTACCAGAACCTAAAAAAATGAAATAACAATTTACATCTTTCAAATACGGGGTTTTAGTAATTTGTAACACATCAGCTATGTAACTGCATTTATAAAAATTATCTTTACCAAAATTACACCTATGTGAAAAATTTGGCTAGTAGCTGCAAAAATCTTTTATATTTATTTATGTACTCGATCCACCCTAATGATAGTAATGGGACCTCTTTATAACCTACTGTCACTGTTCAAATAGGGAGAAACTAAAGTCGTGTAACCTTATTGGCCATCATGCAATCTTTAAGGAAATCAGAGGCGCAATTGGCAGGTCTCAGGCGAGTGACCACATGGATCCAAAGGAAGTTTTGCATCATCTTACTGATAGTAAAGAGTGATACACGAGTCTAACGTAGTTGCGGGATGGTTCACAATAGTGGTAAACGGATAGATCCAAAATGTTTCAGGAAGTGGGAATAGTGGAGCCTAGAGTAGGAAGAAAACTAGCTCTTAGTAAGGATACCACAATCCTTCAAGAGGAACCATACGCAATAACAGAAGCTATGGAGATTTTTTCCGTTAAGATCCACAAGGGTGTAATGATAAAAAATTATGGTATGTTTATTTTAGGATTTTACTTTATTTAACCTGCCTATCTTAAATTAGCCGGCACTTAACGCCACTGGCTGAAATAACCTTCTAAAGCAGATTTAATGCCTGTGGTTAAAAAGAATAAGCCGATTTTAACTTTGGCTCAAGAGAAAAGTGATCCTTAATTTCTAAAAAATTTCTGTTTTTATACAAAATTAACGGATTCTTAGAAATATGTTGTTGTTCTAAATTACATTAATAAATTCCAGTATTTCCAATTGAGTGAAATTAAAAAAATATAAATACAAGGAAAATAATAATAAATAAGGATACAAGTGAGAGTATGATAATGGTGCAGTGAAAGTGTAGCTTATGTTCCTCCTACGTATTTATCACCTTACAGTGTGCGCGGTGTTGAATTAATTTTTGTTATTCTGAGCAGTGTCGAAGGTATATACACTGGGCACTTATCAGTTTTAACTAATTTAATTTCAACACTTTAAATGCCCCTGAGTAATGGTCTAAGATAAAAAAAAATAGCCAAATATGAAGTACACTACATAATATTTACTGACAGTCAAGCGATTCTCAAAGCCCTGAGCTGTGTGTTTACGTCCAATCTAGTACAGTAATGTTACAACAGGCTAAATGAACTAGCAAGACAGAGACAGAGAACTCTGGTCTGAGTTCTAGGACATAAGGGGTATTAAGGTAATGAGATGGCTGAGATCTGTGTCAAAAATGGAGCAGAGGGGACTTTTACTACACCCACTCCAACTCTTTGTTAAAGCAACAGCATCCTTAAAGACAGACATTTCAGGCTATCATACAAGTATCGAGATTTTCATTGCATTTTTTGAGACAAAAATCTAATGATATTTGCTTCGACTGTTACAAAATCTAACGTACTATTAAATTTTCTTTTCACACTATTACACCTGAAGTAAAATGAAAAATAAGTGCAGAAAATAAACAACCAATTTGATCAGCATCTGGGTTTAATATTTTATTTATTTGTTTTTGTAAAAATTCAATCAAAATCTTATTTTTTGGTTTGTACATTTGTACGGGTTATAGTTGAAGTTGTTTCCTTTCTTAAGTTTTTTCTTAATAAGGATTTTTTACAATACAAATCTGCTATGATCAATAATTTTTGACAAGAAAAATAATAATCAAATAATGGGGGACAACTAGCTGTTTCGTAGTCGCTACACTACTCATCAGCACCCACACGACGTATCATGATCTGCTGCTTTAACCCCACTCAGCCACCGAGCATTTAATTATTCTCTATCTATATTCATCTCATATTGAATCACACAAATCTTATTGTTTAAACGAATTTCTAAAAATGATGAAGAGTTATGGGATGTCATATCTTTTACCGTAAAATTTCCCATTTTCATAACTCTTTACATGCACACTATCACACGTGCACGTATCTCAATATGAATTTGGGTATTCTGAAGTGCCCTTTACCGGTTTACAATAAATAATTAATGACGTTTTCTTTTCTAACAGAAATGTTACAATTATTCTACCCTTTGCTCGTTTTTATGTTATTTTCTAAAACGCAGGCAACTTTATAAATAAAAAACGTGCTCTTTTCTAAATATGTTGATTGAAGAAGGGCAAAATATGCAGCATATTTTGCCTTCAACTTCAAGAACAGGGTGAATGAGACATTGCCTTTTTTACTACTCTGTATGCTAACTTTTACTCGTATATTTATGTTTTATGTAAAAATAATTTTACTACTTTTCATAATTTATTGATAATTATTTCAAAAACAAACATAAAAGAGAATAAAATGGCAATTTAGCCATAATTTTTTCAAATGAGATGAACAATCAGAGGGTTATGCTGCACAAATGCAATTTCTCATTTCTGACAATAATGTTATATTATAAAAATTCTGGTCTCCAAAAACTGCACTCATTTTCATACGACGGTGATAAAATAAAAACACCGAGAACTGCATATTTACAAAAGGAAATATTATAATCTAAGTATATGATTAATATCTATTTTTTTAAGAATCTGGTGAAAATATACCAATACTTTAATGTTCGCATTATTGAAGAAAAAATGTCACGTATCGACCGAAAATATAGGTAAACAAAGTATACAAATACAAGCCCTTTTAGTCAAACCATAACATTTTAAGTAGCATTTAAAATTCTGAAGTTAATTGCAAGACGAAATTGCGTAAGGTTTCGCTGAAATACTCCCTTCTAACGATGCAACCTAAATTAGGGCGTAAAGCGCAACGTAATTTAACGCTTTGATTTTACGCTGCAGTGAGTAACTTAAATAAAAGCGTTAAAGTTGTACTGTTCACTAACCTTCTTTAATAAAAATCACTGAATAGGTATAATAAGAAGTGATAAAATCGCTAAATTAGTCTGAAAGCACCTAAAATGTGATTACTAATAGCCGCATAAATTGAGTAACATGTGTTTTGAAGTGAATTTTACTGAGAGACAGTAAAGCTTTCTCTCTTACGCTCTGTCAAAACTGGATTTTCTAATTCCAAAGCGTTGACGCCGCGTTATTTACGTTGATCTAATACATTTTGTATGTATATTTTTGACAGATAAATTACGCTTGACGCGCTAATTTAGGTTGCACAGTAAGTGCGAGTGCGAAAACTGCTTCCACTTTTGTTACATTCGACTCACTACTTATTTTTTGGTTGATTCGTGATTTCATTTAACTTTATTATAAATTACACTGTTTGCTATTAGCTACAGTTTAAGATTAAGTCGAACCTGAAAGTACTTTTAGTTTTTTTGCTTTTTGGCTTTCAACATATACGAATGTCACTTTGCCATGTTCTTTTGTATATAAAGATCAACAAATTGACCTTGAAAGTAATATTTGGTTTGAAACCAAAAAAAATAAAAATTAATTAATTGAATTAAAAAGGTCGAAACCAACATTTTTAACATACGAATGTCACCCATATGTGTGTTTGAAATTAGAAATGCCAATGTTTCTTTTTCTACACAGCCAATTTTGATACAAAAGCACTTCACTATTTGCACTCTATTATTTTATATAATACTAGCTGACCAGGCAAACGTTGTTTTGCCTTCAAGTTTTCTTTACATGATATGAATGTCTTTAAATTTTCAAATTGTCATTGCCAGTGCAAGCCGTATATTGACAACTGCAAATGCTTAAAATAGAATGTTATGCCTTTCGCAACCATTAGGACTCATGGTATCAAAACGTCCTCACATTTACTCTATCATTTAAGTACTCTTTTTTTTAAAACGTTGGCCATCAAATTTTTCGCCGGAAGCCAAATAACATTACAAAGACATGGTTGGTTTATACTTCATAATATTACGGCTACCGTAATAGCGAGTAGAAAAACTGGCTTGTAGAGTTGTAACTTGGTGACATTCCAAAAACCACTGAATGGAGTGGATGGGATGGCGATTAAAATTGTATCCATTTCAATTTACGTTAGTACAACACAGGCCAGTGGTTCCATCTGGAAATGTGGACATCTCAACGTCATTCTACCCTTACATCCCTGTAGACTGCTATCAATTTCGCACTCATAATGAAAAGCAGCACATTCCACGTCTTGTACAATACGACGTGAAAGTCGTGTTAATCGCTGCGATGTTCGATTTCTTAGACTTCTATCCGCAGATGTAGTTTGACATCGTGCATTGCATTGCAATTGGTTTGAGGTAATCGTTCAGCTTGCGATCTCCTTTAAATTTTGATCGAGCAGCTCCTGGCATCACCTTTGATACAATAATTGTATATAGCAGGTGAAAAATAGAATGGTCGATACAAGGCCTGAAAAGATACAACTCAGGAGTCTGTGTGTCGTGGTATAGATAAGACATTACGATACGTGGTTTGGTATTTTTTCAAGTGACAATAAAAAATCATAATATAGACAATGGAGGGAATTTTGTTAATATTTGCATGGCAATAGATAGGAAAATCTAAATGCCATATCTCTGGAATCACTAAGCCGATTGTGTGGAAACTTCACATAAACCATCTACAGTTCATCGCCAACATACCTTTAAATTTGGGTCGAAATCGGTCGACCCGTTTGGCCAGTTAGTGGTGACATTGAAGTGTACACTTATTTTTATATATATAGATTTTGTGTTTTTTTGTAAACGTAAAATATGTAACACATCTCAAAAATCCGGTTAGGGTGCCTCGATGGCTGATTTGGTAGAGTACTCGTCCAGCAGTATCGAGGTCATAGGATCGTATCCTGCGTCAGGCTCTGGGTGTTACTGCAGACAAGCAAAAAAGCTTCGCAGTTTTTTTTTTTTTTTTTTTTGTGTTAGCATTTAAAAATTTTGCCTAATCACAGGTAAAATTTTATTTTTAAGAAAAGAAAACGCCATTAGTTGATTAGTTTTTATGCTTCATTTTTATCTCATGTTTCTTCATTTATTAATATGCTTAATAATGAAACAATAAATATCATATTTTAGATGTCGAAAAAATTTTTGAATCTGTTTCAATTATTTTTTTGTTGTTATAACGCCTGTAAGAAAACTTATAGGCTTATACGAGTACAATACCATCTGTTGAGGACAAGAGCCTTTTCTTGCCTTTTTTACAAGTTTATAAGTTTACTTTAATTTGTTGAAAATAAGTGTAGTTTTATATTTTCATAATCCATTTATTTTTAATATTAAATTTATAATTTCGTGTAAGCTGGAAGAGCTTGTTACTTTTACACCATCTATGTACATTTTGACTGGAACAAATTAATCGAAAAAGTAAAATTTGCTGTAAATTTTCCAAAAAAAACCCACTGCTAATTATTATTATCTAACTAAATTGTACCAAAAAAAAAAAAAAAACAAGAGTTAAAAAAATGAAAATTTTTCTTCATTCAACCCACTGTGCATTTTGCCAAATTATACAAAACAATAAAAATTCCTCTTACAACAAGAATTGAATGTTAAAAGTCATATTATACACAAACATGCGATACATACTCGTACACTTATATTCATTTCTATGACTTAAGAAGTAAAAGAGCTGGAGAAATAAACAACAAAAAGAAGAAAAACACTAAATTGTTAGTAGAGATTATCATTGCCTTTGTATTTGATTATTGTGTGCAATTTTTATGGCATTTCGTGTAGTTTTCCTCATCTGTTCTTCCCATTCTATGCTGCTAATGCTGTTGAGAGCTCGATATCATTGACATCTGTTCGCATTTGTTTAGTTGCCAAGGCGCCGAGCAAATAATTTTTTATTTTTTTTATTTTGTTTTTCCTTCTTTCATGGCACTACAATAGTTAAGAAAGCAGTGAAAAGTATAAACACCATGACAACAACTATAAATATTTCACGCATTAGAAGGCACTCGCAGGCAAATATAATAACACACATTCATATACATACATACATATGTAGCTGCTAGTGCTGAAGGTTGAGCAGACGGACAAAGAGAGAGAGAGAGTTAAAAAGGTACATACACTCGACATTGTGCCAACACTTTGTTGTATTGTTAGAGAAAACAATAGGTGTAATTTAAATAATATGCAAGGTAGTGATAAAAAATTTGTTGCAGGAGAGAAATTATCTATTCCTGCTTTTAATTTGTCTATTTTTGCCAGTTTAGCCTAAACAATAAGTTCTGCAGTCACTTACATAGTTCCCTGTTTTCCCTTCTACTCCTAAGCAGCTCTTCGACAGCAAGTGACTGCATAACTTAAATTAAATGCGCTCACCAAAGCAGCATTTGGTGCAGCATTTGTCCTATTGTAAAATTAAACCATTTGTCTTTAAAAATACTCCACTTTTTTCCATGTACCACCCTCGTTTATATTGGTAAACGTTATAAATAGTATTCAGGTGGTGTCGTTGCTGTCATGTGTTTTTATTTCACTTATTCCTGTTATAATTGTTAGTTTCCTTTTCTAAGGTGTGCGTTTGCATTCTATTCATTGAAGACATTTAAATTTTATGGATCCTATTGCTTTTTATTCTGCCTTTTTACTTTTTTTTTTTTGTTCTGTAAATGCGGTTGAACACCTTTAAATATTTGTCATTGTTTTTGCTTCTGTTTATGCCTTAAGCTCAATTTATGCTTTAGTTGATTAAAAGAAGCCACATAAAGGAGCTATTTCCTTTCTTTGAAAAACAAATAGTTGTTAAACAAAAAGTAAAAGAAAAAAAATTCAAGAAATATACGTATTTTTTTTAATATAAAACTTTAATGTAATAGCTGGTTTTTAATCAACATTTTATCGGTAACTACTGCTTTGAATATCCTCTGGGTTCATCCTCTCATCAACATTTCCATTCGTAGCATTTGCATTATGTAAACATATCCAACTTAAGGAAATTTTTGTCTTAATTGCTACAACTCCATATTTATAGTATACTGGGGGGTTTTTTTTGACAGGTTAATAAATTTGAATTAGCAACACTGTTTTATTTGACAACGGATTTAACAGCTGATAGTTGTTTTTCTATTCAGTATGATTTGACATTTCAATATGGTCTTACAGCAGTGCAATGCTATATAAATTATCAATACAATAGTTCCGCATGGTCACACAGAAAAAATTATAATAAAAAAAAAATAAAATCAACAAAATTTTTGTCTGAAAAAATAATTTGTATGCATATAAAAATTATTATAATTATAAATGTCAAAAAAATAACTTTGGATATCGTATTTTGTTGTAGTTTAAAAAAATAGTTGTTTTCGATCAATAATTATTTTTACTAAACTTTTGTTTGAATCCACGAATTCCTTTACAGGTCAATCAACATTCAAACAATTTATTAATTGATTTAATGAATTTCGTTATTGAACACAAAAAATATTTTTTTTCTGTGCAATTTTGATATTGAAATTCCACACAAAATTTTGTTATAACTTCCATTTTAGTTTGAATCAGTACATAAATAAGTAGAATTTACATAATACAATCTTTTGTCGCAACTCCATTATATCAAAAGAAAAAATATGGATTGGAGCGCTTTCTGGGTGGACGTAGTCATGGGTGCATACGTCAATGGTGCATGGTGGAAAATTAAAATCTAGATTGTACTTTGTACGCGACAGTACTGGCGGTCACATTACCGAAGGTAAACATTATTGTCATAATTATTTTTTCCCCCAGCTGTTTATATGTTGAGGGCGCCAGTAGTTCCTCGAACTCTTAGGGGTTTAAAACTATAACAGCTCTTTTTAGGACTGCGATAGTGTGACCAGAGGCTATTACTTTCCAATACCACGGTAGCCGGGAGCCTCAGGAACATTGTTCTCGCCCGGCTATGGTGAGGTCCTTCGGGGGCAACGTGGTGGTTGTGTTTTAATACCCAAATGCGGGTAGAGTTTTCGGACTCGGTGTGAAGTAGCACTGCAACTGGGTGCCGTGACCCTGAGATCGGAAGGAGTTGAAGAAAGCATGCGCCATTCAGCATGTGATCGAAAATGGTACCCAAGCATGATGATTTGTCATGCATGGTCATGCGAGACAGTTTGTCATGCATGGAGATGTCCGGGTGAATGTTTTTTTTGCCTTGTGAGAGAATCACCGTGGGGTTGAGCCATCAAGGCAGTAATCCACGTTAAACATCTTCTGATTCTGTGTATATGTCGACATTTCATTGGCGTATTCCCAACCAGGGCACTCTAAAGAGGGGAAAGAGTCCCTCGTTTGTTGTAGCAAATAAAACTCTAGGAAGCCTTATAAGGCTATAAGTAATTACTTATATTATGTTGGCTTTCGAAACCTTTAGCAAGGGTTTAAATTGGCAGAACAAGAATCAGCTTGGCCCTCGGATGGTTCTGCTTGCAGTTACACTCAGCCTGATCATGGTTGAGATGCCTATCTTGCCACTGGGCCATAGGATATTTTATTAACAGCACAAATTTTGCATATGAATAGCAATTACAGATATGTGCATGCGAATAAACATATGTTAAGTATCTAGACTTTTATTTTTAAAATGAATACCGTCTTAAAATTAATCAATTTGATGCGATTTTTTTTTTTTTTGTAAAATATTATGTATATTATTTTGCTCCTTTATAAGCTCTTTTATTTACATAAATTTAATGTAAAGCAAACATAAACAAGTAAAAGCAGGAGTAAAAGTAAATAAGCTTATTGTTGGGAACAGTTCATAAAATATATTAAAACAAATAAATGCAACCTGCATGAAATTCTAAACCAAACACAACCTCAACGACATTCATGCCAAAAGAAACATACAAGAAAAAGGTGGTTGGTTTCTTTAGAATTTAATGAATCATGTAAAACAGTAATACGAATTACGAGGGTTGTTGATGTCATAACAAATTGCCCTAAAACCTCCTTAAAATTTGAACTTCGTACAAATATTTGTGTGTCATTGCATTCACATGGGTGTAGCGTAATTTGAATGATATGAGTATATTCACAATACAAACCAAAAAAAAAACAGTTAAAACCTATAAGCGTAATTCGCAGGTTTGTGCAAATGGCCTTGTACAAAGTAAGCAGATATGCATTTGTTACATTTTTGCATACACAGTAGTAGTTTATATTTGTGCAATGCGTGAATGCAACCCTTAATGGTAAACGAACAGCTGGAAGAAGCGGTCAACAAAAATACTGGAAGCAAATCCTTACAATTCACACATATGAAATGAACAAGATTATGTAGTTTACATATTTGGAATACTTGGTAGTTATTTTAAATACACTACTGATCAATTAAAATCAACTGAAGTTGATATAGTATGTGTAATCGATTTACGCCAGCACTTGCCTTGATGACCTTTTCTAACGATGGTGCAACTCCACGAGATGAACTATTCATGGTTCACCAGCGCCACCGTGTAGTTTGCAAGGCTCACACAGGTCAACTTTTGTTATATGTTTGTAGCGATATGGACAAACCTCTTGCTGAAGACCGCGTGCCTTCTAACTTCCCCTGCACGCAACACCTAGGGATGAAACAATACGAGTAAATACAAGTAAATACTCTATACTTTTCTTTCGATACCAAGTACTTATGGTATCGATGCTTAGGCATCAGTCAAAAATAATCGTATCGGTCAGAAATACAATTTTCTTATTGACAGGCAACAAAAAAAAAAAAAAAAACTGTGTTGGTAACTATTTTTACCATAATTTTATTTGTTTTAAAATTTTTTATAAAATAAATCCATGCAACCCGTGCATGCCAAAATCGGGTGTATGGGTGCCTTTCATACAGAAAGACGAAAAGATTATGGTCACGATTTTGATATACTAAACTAAATAGTCCAGTTATTAAAACCACTCAAATTTGTCAGTAAAAAATCTTCAGACCAGAAGTATGTGACTTTATTTAAGATTATATCAATGATAAATTGTTTTACATCCTCGCTACAAAGTTTGAATTCCTCCATTGGATGTGTCGGGCAGTCACAAGAGAAACTATTGAAGAATTGTTATTGAAGAATTGTTATGATGAAATTCTTGCGTTTTATCATATTCACAATATCAGCCAGTGATCAAGTCCATAACGAAGAGTTCGATTTTTGGTTCCGTGTACTTTTCCCTGTCGCCAGTCGTAAGAAGAAATCGACCGATAAACGTATGTATCGATGCTTTTTTTTCGAAACCGACTAAGTATCACGATACAAATATGTATCGATGCTTTTTCTTCGATACCAACTAGGTATCAATACTTTGCGATCGAAGGTATCGAGTATAAGTATCGATACCCTAGTGGTATCGTTTTATGCCTAGCAATAACAATAGGACAGTCAATAAGAAAAAAAAAACAGCTTAACGGGTTGGTAGACCGAAGATCATAAAGATCTTAAACAACTCATCCTTAAACAACTCATCCTCCTAGTCATCACTACTGATTCCTTGCATTACAGGTATCTGATACAAGACAATATCATGTCGGTAAGTATAGTTAGCTCTCCAAAACCGGAATGCAGTATAGTTATCAAAGAAGACCAATAATCCTCCCCTTGCGATCTTAGATTCAAACCACGGTCAGTACGTTTCAGCCAACAAGCAGGCACCTCAACCGTGGCCAGCGCCGGGATGGTCTACAAAACACAAGCTTCTATGTGCTTTGCTAATCTCTATTCTGTCAGTTACCTCCTTGTGAGGGCTTCGGATGTCTAACATTAACTTAGTTGAAACGGAGAAAATCAAAGATTTTATATGATTAGAAAAAGTATTCTCATTTAGACAAAACAATACATATTCATCTTATGGACCCCTATAGCTGAAAAATTATTTTAAACAGGTTCAGTTTGAGTTTGTTTACAGCCCCAAGCCTGCTTTACAAGTTAGTGGTACTACTACCTAATAAAGTAAGAAATACAATACAAAATAACATCATTAATATTAATCGGTAAAAGGCAACAGATCAATATCAAAAACAGTGCTTACTTTGACTTGTAAAAGAGAGCGTGTTTTCTAAGAATTATGATGGTTTTGGTATTTTCTGATATCGGTAAGACTAGTATACGGTTTTCACGTCAAAGACCAACATGGCGGTGGAACAGACATGCTGTTAGAAGATGCAGGCTTGGACAAATTACTTCATCAAGACTCATGTAAAAGAAAACAATAATTTGGAAGGATAATTGCGAGTAACGCAACAAGCAACTTCAAATGCCTGAAAGCCATTGGAATGATTCAGAAACAAAGACATTGAGTACCGTGCGAATTGAATGGCGCTTGTTTTTTTTTGTAAACAGCTGCTGCCAAGGAAAGACAGAATGGATTTCGCATCACATCGTGACTGAGAGTGGAAAATGGATACATTACGATTGTCCCAAGTGTAGAAAATATGGGAATATCCCGAATATGCTACCACGTCGATGGCCAAATCGAATATTCTCAGTTTCAAGGTCATTATCAGTGGGACTAGCAGCTCGGCGTAGAGTATTACCAATTGTTAAAACTGACTGTAACGATTACATGCGATGGTTATAGAATGCAATTAAGGCACGTTAGTCGAGCATTGAAAGAAAAAGGACCGCAATGCAGCGAGACACATGATAAAGTGATTCTAGAGCATAATCATGTTTGACCCCATGTTGCGAAAGTGGTCAAGACATACTTAGAAACGTTAAAATGGGAAGTCCTACCCCACCCGCCGTTTTTTCTAGACGTTGCTCTCTTGGACTATTACTTGTTCCTATCATGGACACACAAGACTAACTAGAAGTGCTGGCTGACCAGCGATTCTGCAACTCGGCATCATTTGGACGCTTCCCAAAAAATGAGAGAGGAGTGGCCAGGTATGTATATGCATGTACGAGTATACCTTGTGTAGTTTCATTTGATTTTATATAACATAAAAATAATTTTAATAATTAAGTTTATTTACTTCATTAGACTCTAACTTACATACCAATCTAAAAATACAAACAGCTTGATTTTTATATTCCAAAGGTTTTCAAGTCTACTGATTATTAGGGTGGCTCCTATGAAATGTTGACATATAGACAGCTAGGAAACAAAAAGCAAGCTATTTATAATTGTTTGCTTTGTATCAATTTTAGATGCTAGCATAGTGAATAATAAACTCAGTTATTTAAAAAGTTTTAGGTTTTTTTTTTCATCATAATTTTTAATATTCATTCAGTGCGGGCAATTTTTTTTTAGCTGCATATAAAAGGTAATTTACTTTCTTTAAAACCAATCGCCAGGCAAGTGAATTACAAAATTTGTTAATAAATTTTAATTTAAAAAACTGAGTATACACGTTATTAGCTTCCAATATTGTAAAGAATATTGGGATATAAAATTGAATCAGACTCAGAACATCTTTCGAAGGTACCCTGAAGTCTTCTGGTGATTAAAGTAGCTCCTATGAAATGTCGACATATAGACAGCTAGGAAATATAAAAAACAAACTGTTTATAATTTTTTGAATTTTAATTTATTTAAAGTCATAAAAATTACTAGATTTTTCACATTTATTAACATTTAGCTAAAAGCCAATACTTAATGTTCTAAATTTTTAAAACTTAAATCCATAAAAATGGTTTTCTTTGAATTGCCATATCAAATTAAATATTCTTAAAAAGAAGTTTACTTCATTTACAAATTGAAAAAAGGAAAAGATTCTAGTAGCATTTATATTATATAAATTTTTTTTTGTATCTTTCAGTTAAAGGTATTTGAAATTCAATTCTATACATTCTTATATTCTTCCATTTGTCTGGTACGCTTTCATAAAGAAATAATGATTTTATTTAAAGCAAATGAAAATAATGCAATAAAAACAAAAACGTAAAACAAAAAGGAATTCTCTAAATCAAAAACAAATAGAAAAAAGAGACTTGTAAATGAAAATAAATAAAAAAAAAAAAATAAAAAAAAACTTAAATAAATGAAAAGCAAAACTGAAACGGAAATAAAATTAAAATTCTTCACAACATCCAAACAGTTACGACACAGACGAGGGCAGACAAGAGATGAATCAAGGAGGAACTCAGCAGTATCGCTGGTAAACAAGTCAGCTTTAGCACCAGTATCAGCCTGGTGCCAGCTTTAAGGTGTTTGCATACATTTGTACAATTTAGATTCGGCAAAAGAAAGCATTTATTGCAAACTCAGCAGGCAGGCAAACCAATTTTGTATAACTATAAACACATATACATATGTATGTAAATGGGTGTACAACTTTGCTTCCGCCGTTTTTTCCGCAATGTCAGGCTTTATTGTAAAAACTGGTTATAAATTTATGATTCAAAGAATTGTCTGGCCACTACATTCTCCCATATTTCGGGCAGCACACGAATCCCGCGTTGAAAATTCTCTTCATTTTTTGAAGCGATCCACGAATCGATAAAATTTTTTACTTTTTCATAAGACTAGACTGTACTGACCAGCACAGCCAGGATGTGTGCCTTTGATTAAAGCAGATAATAGTCTGACAGAGCAACGTCTAGAGAATACGGCGGGTAGAGTAGGACTTCTTATTTTAACGTTTCCACCACTTTCGCAACATGAGGTCGAACATTACCATGCTGTAAAATCACTTTATCATGTCTCGCGTTGTATTGTGGCCAATGAAAGACATTCAATGCTCGACTCAAAAGCAGTAATTGCATTCCATAACGATCGCATATAATCATTTCAGTCGGTTTTAACTACTGATAATACACCATGCCAAGCTGTTATTCCCACTGAGCATGACCTTGAAACCGTGAATATTTGCTTTGACGCTCGAAGTGGAAAAATGTCCGGGATATTCCCATGATTAGCTGCACTTGTGACTATCGTAATGTATCCATTTTCTACCCGCAGTCATAATATGATGCAGAAATCCATTTTGTCTTTGCCTTGGCAGCAGCTGTTCACAAAAAAACAAGCGCTATTCAACATATCTCGGCTTCAACTCACACGGTACTTAATTTCCTTGTTTCTGAATCATTCCATGGGCTTCCAGGCATTTGAAGTGGCTTGTTGCGTTACTCGTAATTATCCTGGCAATTTTTGTCACCTTTGTTATGATGCTTGATGAGGTAATGTATCCAATTCTGCAGCTTCGAACATCGTTTCCACCGCCATGTTGGTCTTCGACGTCAAAGTCATCATTCTCGAAGCATTGGAACCATTCTTGGCACTTTCTTTCATTATTTGAGAGCATTTGTTTTGCTTCAGCTGCAGACTTAAAGCAGAAGCTGAAAACCTGCTGCAAGTTTCGATAATTTGGCTCTTGAGCTGACATGTTTAATTGAGAATAACTTTATGATGCAGACACAAATTGACTAATATTTCGATGGCGTTTTGTTTACAAATACCCAAGCTTACTGTATGATATCCACAATTTATTTATTTCGACTACCACATACCACTACACCCTTGCAAAACGGCGGAAGCAAAGTTGTACACCTAGTATATATACGCACATACATATGTACACATTTCTTTTCTATTTAGGACAGAAGGCAAGCAATTGAAACATTACAACAAAATGTAGACAGAAATATTTTGTTTTTTTTTTTGTTTTTGTTGTTGTTTTTGCTTGTTGAATTAGAAAAAATATGTTCAAACCCAGTTGATTGTTTTATTTAGCCTTTTTTGCCTTTGCGTGTTTTCTCCGAGTACGAGTATGTATGTGTTTTTGTTATACCAACACAAAACCATTTACATTTTTCAAAACAAGCTTTTTACATTCCAAATAGGCCTATGACTTGTGTGTATGTGGAAAAAAGTTGTTGCTAACAACCACACACGCACACACAAGTAGAAACCATATATTTGCTGATACTGCTACTTGTTTCTTGCGAGCAGAAGGGTTTATTCTTTATCCTTTAATACCTCTGTTTGATTGAGTGTGTGTGTGTGTGTTTTAAGATTCCTTTGCGTTTGTGTGTTAAAGCATAAATGATTGTGTACAAAAATATGAATGACTTACATAGTTGTCATATTGTGTAGGACTTTTTTAAAGCAATAAATTTATTTTATTAAGAATAATATATTTCCATACTTATGTATGTTTAATAAAAATGGGTCTGCAACGCATCGCAGATCGTGTAGAATAAAGAATCAGGGCCGAAAAAAAGTTTGCTGAATATTAATTTTGCTCAACATTGACCTTTTTAATGGTTTTAATGATCAAAGCTAGCAATAAAGTTCCTATAAGTAAAATAGCCAGATAGCTTTTAAAAAAGCTGTTTAAAGTAAAAGTTTGACTTCTTCAACGATTACCTCAAAAATTGTCGAAAGTAAAAAGGATGTTTTTTTTTATAAAACCAAAGTGGGTTCAAAAATCTAAGTTACTCAAAAGCAAAGTGAAGCAAATAAAAGTTTTTGAAATCTTCAAAATGCAAATCGTTCCAAAGTTTTTGAGATCTTCAAAATGCAAATCGTTCCAGTTGAAAGTAGTATGACAAAGAGTTAAGTAAGCTTTACATTTACATTGATATGTAACATTTTTTTTGATTTGACTCCCTAATCATATTGTCTAACTGTTTATTTTGTAATATTTTGCCAGCAGAAACTTTCCCATTCTTTACGCATTCTAAAAAAATTTCAATTGAGTAGATTTTTTAAAAGACACATTCATTTCATAGTCTGCATAGAAAATTTTACCTTTTCTGCACAAGAGTCCTTAAATCCTTGCCGCACAGTTCATCAACTAAATATTTTTCATATTTATGTCATTTGAAGAAATAAATTCTTAATAACATAACTTTTTACTTTTGTTTTATTTGTTGAAAACAAACAAAAAAAAAGTCTGAATCAAATATTTATTTAACCGGAAACAAAATGGGGCAAAATTCCAACATTAATGTTAGCAAAATGTGTAGATGTTTCGTTTGTAGTTTATTATCAGTATGTCCTACTCTATTTACAAATCATTAGTAAAATAAAAGTGAAACATATAGTTGAAGTACATACATGTGTACCTCCACTTGCTTGCCTCTATACAAACCAACCAACTTTAAATACATATCAGGTACACAGAAAATGGTGTATAAAGGTCTTTATTATGACTGACTTGATGGTAGGCATAGAAACGCAAAAAATTATGTGAACCAAACTGAATATAAAAAAAAAAACTAAAGTAAAGTTTATAGTACACATTTTCACACGCCTACTTTCACTTTGCTTATAATAGCAAAAAAAAAAACCTGCCTCATTAGTGTTGCAAACAAAAATAATTTTTGCCAAAGTGTATCTTGTATGTGTTTCCATGTTTTTAAGATTTAAGAAGAAAGAACGGTTCGTGTGTTATGGACAAATAATAGTTTTCTACATGGCGAACAGAGAGATGTGACTGGTACAAGCCTGGCCCACATTTCTCATACAACCATTTCAACGCATATAACTAGAGAGCATGGCGGAATGTGTAGAGTATTTTGTTGGCTTTAGAAAAAGAAAACGAGACTGTATTTGTAAATCTTCTATTTATACATTTAAGCGGGTATAAAGAACTTGCACAAATTATTTATTTGCAAGTCTCAGTTAGTTTTATTTGGAAATTTATAAATAATAAAATATGTATAAAGAAAATAATCAAAAAAAATAAATTGATAAACTTTTTTTTTTTGAAAAAAGATTTAGAAGCATAAACTTCAGGCAAACGCAATATCTATTGCAATATTGCCACTGGCAAGCAAATAGAAGCTGTAACGTTGTGAAAGAAGACAGTAAGGGTGTACTGTGTTTGGCGTAGCTCTCGTAGTAGCTGTCGCATTTACACTCTTGTGTTACCGTCTAAAATTTTCGACAAGCAAAATTTTGTAAATGAGTCATAATGTAAAAGTTTGTGTCAAAGTAAAAGATTATGCAGCGTCCTGTTAAAGAAGTGCCAAACAAATGTTTATAAATAACAAAAGTAATATAAAAATAGAGTTTATTTGATATTGTTCACTTAATTTGTGCAAATAAATTTTATAAAAATATTGTTGTGTTGCATTTTGCTCATCCTCTGAATATAAAAAGAGGAAAATGCCAATTCTATAAAAAACAGCTTAGACTGCAAGTGAACATATTTGCGCTTTATGACAAGAAATGTGTTACAAAATAGTGTATTATAAATCTTTGTTAACATATGTTCATACAAAAGAATTTTTTAAAATCAGTCCACGTCTTCGTGCAAGCCTCCAAGGAACGGGATGGTGGACCAATATAATTCAAAAATTTCGGAAACTGTGCATCGCGCTACTTTTAAATATATATAAATAAAAAATAAATACTCGCTTCAAATGAGAAAATGTATTTTGTTTTTTATATTTCTTTTATTTCATCCCATTTTAACTATTTGTCGTGAGGAAATACTTAGGCGACAAATTTGTTCCCTTTTGAAAAACAAATACGGTAAACACGGTAGCACTTTAATGGCATTTTTGTAATAGATTTGAAACTTTGTCGTATTCATTGGCGTTTTGCGCCAATCACGGCTTCACTTTTCACAAAACGGCCGACTTTCGCCATTAAAACGCCAAACACAATAAGGGCGAGTATTTTTACTTTAAGCAGCACGCCATAAAACTCGTTCGACTTTTGTGATTTATTAACTAAACAAGTATTTTTTTCTTGTTTATTACAGGTTTATTTGACAAATTTCAATAGAAATTTTGACAAAGATAAAAAATATTTTTTCCAAGCACGGCCGTAAATTCTCAAATTTTTTATACTCTTCACAAAAATGTTAAGGGTATATATAAGTTTGTAATTTTTACAATTTTCATTTGCAACCCAACGAGTATAAAGTATACATATTCTGAAACAGAATTGATAAAAAAGTCAATTAAGCGATGTCCGTCCGTGCGTCTGTCGGACGTTGAAATACAGTTTCTGAGAAAACCATTAGACTTAGAAACCTTTTTCTCTCACCATTGTTTTACTCCATCGATTCATGGGCTTGCTATTGCAATTCAGTAAAATCGGTTCACATATAGCTCCACATATATGTATATCCAAAATTGCGAGAAAAGCCAATATGTTTAGCAATTTTGTGTGAAATTTTTTAAAAAAAATTGTTTGTTTTTCTTCAAACTTCATACAATTATTAAGTATGGCGAATACACAGCAAAAAACATGTGTCCGATATCGGTCCATATATATCCGAGATATAGCCCAAACCGATTTTTTAACGAAAATGTTAAGTAAGCAACCTTAAATAACTTTTTTTGCTTAAAAGCAGTTCTGGTAATAATATAAGGTGAGTTAAATACAGAAAATGAAAATTACCGATGTTGGTCCCTATATAGCCAAGATATAGCCTAAACCGATTTTGTTTGCTTAAAAACAGTTGTGGTAATAAAAGCAAGTCACTAAAATACAGAAATTAAAATTTTCCGATATCGATCCATATATATCCGAGCATAGTTAGCTCAAATTTGTTATATATACTATATATTTACGTGACTATCCTGAAGGGTATTTTAGATTCGGCCAAGCCGAATATACTACACTGTTAAATTCAGTATACAGCGATTATATACAGAAGTTTTATTATTTTTATGTCTTATTTTCATCACTTATTTACAAATGTTTGCTTGTTAGCGGTTAAACAGGGCGCAGCTTGCTGGTGTTTTTCCATCTCTTCTGCAGATCTGCAACAACACTTTTTTTTAAAAGGTTTATACTAAAAGATCATCTTCATGCTCTTAGGATTTTGGATACAAAGACTGATATTGAGTTCAAAATTTCGTGCGAAGTTCTGTCACATTGCATACAAAAGTGATTCGTAAGACATATTTGCGAAAAAAGTTGATAAAAGTAGTACTGAGTTTTTTAAGTGAAAAACACGCAAAATGTATCTGCAACATGTTTTAAATTCAAATTGTTTCTGGATTAATTTGTTTATTCAGCTGCGAAATAACATAAGCAAAGCTTATGGCACACCTAAAATTAAAAAAGTAAGATGAATAAGAGAACAAATGGGCATCAT
Source organism: Thecocarcelia acutangulata (assembly GCA_914767995.1). Classification (NCBI taxonomy): domain Eukaryota; kingdom Metazoa; phylum Arthropoda; class Insecta; order Diptera; family Tachinidae; genus Thecocarcelia; species Thecocarcelia acutangulata. Next base: position 26,147,340 of record OU612094.1, on the reverse strand, counting down.
TTAATAAATATCAATTTTTTCGTGCGAAACAGAGAACAGCTTTGAGCGATTGCAAAAAATCATACTTATTCAACAACAAGAAAAACTTTACATTTCGTTCAAATAGGATTTTGTGTCCAGCCGCACAAATATGCAGTTGATATTTAATTAGTAGCACAATGAGCAACATCTTCGCTAGTGCTATCATCGTTAAGAGGTTCGTGTTTGAATAAAAATAAATGCTCATATAGTTTGGCAATGATTTCTTGCGTTTGAGTTTTTGTTTTGGAAGAAAAAAAAATTAACAAAAATCAATGTTGTGATGTGCTCAAGAGTTTTTCTGCATGCTTCTTTAAAAAAAGCATAATAAAACGCCTATAGAGACAAAAGGCTTTCATACATACGTATATTTCTTTTTAGAACTTTCTTTAAAAAACATTTAAAAAATTAACTTAGACTTAAATTCACAAAAAATCAATAAAAACAATTCATATAGACATAAAATAATTTTATTAGTTACATATGTACGAGTACGTGAAATTTATAACAGAATATAAGAAAAATATATGTAAATACATTTCTTTCAAATGTGTTCATGCAACTCACTATCTCAGATAAATGCGCAATGTTTACAAAACGTGTTGATTTTACTCAAGATTGAACTTTGTTGCCTGATTTATGTTGATTACAAATTGAGAATGTTTACAAGAAGAGTTGATTTTTCTCAGCATTGAACTTTGTTGCTTGATTTTTGTTGTTTACAAATTTACAAAAACATGATTTTTGGTGATCACTGGTAAGCAATGTTGCTGAAAACTTTTCGCACATTCAGTCTCTATACTAGGCTTAAGGTAACGTATATTCTGTCCTTCCAAATTTTATCTAATTCCGGAATAAAATAAGAAAAGTTGATATAAAAATAAGCGCCTATAAAATCTTCCAAAAGAATAATAATATCTAAAACAGCAACTGTCAATATTCGGCGCTAAAACATAAACAATACATTGTTTTCATTGCATTGACTTTTGCTGACAAATATGTAGCAAAACATTATTTATGCATTAAATTAAAGAATAATAAAGTAAAAAAAAAAACATCATTCAATTTCAAGTTCATTTTAAATGTACATTTTTAAACATAAAAACAACAATATTGATATTGTTTGCTACGGAAAGCTTCTTCATTTGTGGTACTAATTTAAAATGCGGGATTTTGATTTCCATTTTTTTTTTTTTTTTTTGCCGTAAAAAGCATTTGACATTAGAAAATATAAAAAACAAACAAGCGTAAAAAAATTAAAACTAAAAATAGATCTCGTGTTAAGCTTATAAAATTCACGACTTGTTGACGTTTTAACGCCAAATCGTTTGGTTGGCGTTTAGGGTCTTTAGAAAACTTTTTTATTTTCGTGCTGATTTACATATTTATATATGTATATCTACTTACAAAGTATTGCATCAAAAATTACCACCAACAGCTTTACTTATACAGGGTGGCTTGAATGTTCAATATTTTTTTTTAGTTTTTCTATATGTTTTATTTTTATTTCAGAGCTTTGTGAAGAAGATTTTGGGAATTTAACATGGAGTACTAAGTACCAGAACCGCTTTACACAATTCTTGAACAATTGAGTTTTTACTCGCTATTTTAGCTTCTTACATTCATACCAATAAAAAATTATAAAAATTAAAGTTGAATGTTTGAGAATATCTTTCAAAAATTTCCAAAGTCTACTGATGATTAGGGTAGTTCCCATGAAATGTCGACATATAGATAGCTGGGAAACATAGAAAACAAGCTATTTATAATTTTTTATTGGTACAATTCTTGAATTTTCTTTTGAAAATCAACGATCAATTGTTTTAAAACAACGTGTTAATCGTTTTTTAATGTGAGTACTAGACCTTGAGTACTTGCAGTAAACCACCTGGTACAAGGGTGAAAAAGATTCACATTAGCACCTGCCTTTACGGCCTTATCTGATATTGGACCAATTCCACAGAGTGAATTAAGCATGATTCAGCAGCACTCTTGTTTGGCTTTCTAGGCTCACACAGGCAGCAATTGTAAATATATTTATATATTTATGTTCCCAGTCCATGAACGATTTTACTTTTCCTATAAATTCCTCTAAATTTTAATTCGACCAGCAAAAAACCAAAAAAATAGTTTAAAATTTATAACAGAAAATGTTCTACAAATATTTTCTAATGTTCCCAAACTTGTGTCATTTAGGAAAAAAAAAAAATATTTTAACAGATGCCGCAAAGATTTTTGGGAGAAAAAAAATATTATTAGAAAATCCATAGTTTTTTATTTTATTAATAAGATTTTAAAACTAATGACTAAAATGGCAGAAAAAACTAATTTTATTATGGAAAGTATTTGAGTTTTAATTTAAGAACAAAAACGAAATACAAATATCTGCAGGGCAAGATTTTAAAACTATTGACTAAAATAGAATTGTGTAAATAGAAGATTTTGGGTGAGGAAAAAGATTATTTTTATTTAAAAACAAAAAAATAGACGACAATTTAGGGCAGAACTTTTTAAACAATATGATTTTATAAAAGAGAATTCTTTCTTTTACAATAAGTGTATTAGTATATACTTATACCTAACCAATCCAATAAAATTTTAATTGAGGAATTGATTGAGTATTTATGACTGCTTATAACAAGAGCATGAATGATTGTTATTGTCCATCTAAATTAGACATGTAAGGCTGTTAATAAATCCTGTTAAAACACACATTAGAAAGTTCGATTTTGAATTTGTGGAGTACATGTCGTAATATTTCATTATTTCTATTCCGTCTAAAAGTAGACATCAATAATTTTTATGCCCGAAAAAAAAAAAAATAGTTTTTTTTGCAAACTAGTGTTTCACATTTTTTTGCAACTTATGTTAAATCTAAACCATTTTATCTTTTTTTTCTAAAAATTATTTAAAAACTTTTTCTTCCACAACACAAAAATCAAGTTTTCAGAATAAAACGTCATTTACTGTTCCTGTTACTATTAACAGTCCTGTTAAAATTGCAAGAAAACGGTGACATTTACAGCCTACAACTGATAGTAATAACATTTTGCTGTTCCATTTTGGTCAGTTAACTAAGCTGACTGAAAATAACTCTAACCAAATTTGATAACTTAAGAATAAAAATCCTTTACACAAGTATTACGTACATACTTAAACAAGTGAATAAAAATAAAATATTTTTATGAAAAAAATTGGCTCTATTAATTTAGAACACATAACCTTATCAAATGTATTATATCAAAAATTATGCATCAATTTCAAAAACACAGGATTACCAAGTTTAATATGATACAGCAAACTAACAACGAATGCGCCGGTTGCAGCTCTCTGTATGTATTATATAACGGATAAGCATTTCACGAGTTATACAATCCCTACATGAGTCTCATACGATCCATGATATGCTTTATGCGCCTATTAGACGGTCATTTTTGGTGTGTGAAAATGGTATGACATCATACTAGGTGTAATGACCGTGTCGGGCGTGTCAGTTTGTAAGTTAAAAATCCAACAATTTTGATATTTTGACACTAGTGTAGTAGCAACATACTCAATACATATTTCATTTGAATTTTGGCAAGGCAAACAGTAATAATGCACGTATTTTTAAAAGTATTTATTGCGGACTGTGAAAGTCAGCCAGAATAATATAAAAAGCGAAATATATCGCAATAGATATCTGAAGCAAACAAACTTTAAAAATTGTTGAAAAAATTAAAACAAATTGTGCCGAAATGAAGATGGGAAATAAGTACATTTTGTTGCTGCTGCAGACGCGAGTTGGAAAAAAATTAAACAATATGAAAAATCTAGAGCTGTATGGAACCGTTTTCGTCTTCTAATAAACGAAAAATTTCCCATTCCCAATTCGCCAATTAGCAAAACGGCAGCTACAAACTCATTTGCCGTTGTATACACAAGCTTCACCGAAAGAGATCTTTGTATATTATTTTAATAGCAAAAACTAATGTAGAAATAACAAATTTTTGACAAAAATGTTAAAAACTAAAGTGAGGTGTGAGGAAATTTAAAAGAACAAACGCTAGGTACGTTACTATTCCCTTCTATTTCGACATATATTATCACAGAAAAAGTTATATTAAATTTATATAAAATTTAAACTATACTCTGAAAAAAAAATCTAAATTTATATTACTATTAATAATCGAATTGCATTTCCATTAAGGAAAAAAGTGCTATTACTTTTTTCTTTAATGGAAATCCAAACTATTGCTTTATTTGCGAGTACTTATTTGCCACCACAAATTTATGTTACAATAAATATAAACAATTAATAAAACTAAAAGAAGTAAAATTGCTTAATTTGTCTTCTAGTTATTGGAAAATAATATTACCTATTTGGTTATTCTAGTATTTCAGCACATATCGCCAGCAGTTCTTTGATGTAGACAAATAAGTTTGATCTCTTGTGACGTCATACATAGTAGAAAATACTTTTGTTAAATTTGCGACGTCATCTTAGTTATTTGCTTTATGAGTTGATGCTCCGATTACATTCCAACAAAGATCATCAAATTAAATTACTGAAATATGCGCTTTTCACAATTACACATTAATGTTTGCTGCTACTAATACAAGCGTATAAATAGAAACGTATAAGTTTGACCACCACTGTTCTACGCACACTACAAAAGACTGGCGCGGTGATGTAAATATACATATTCGCTTACCTCTGGTTTGCTGAAGAATCTCTGAGAAGAACTAGCTCGTGCTAGAGTTCTACGTTTTAAATATGACTTTGAATTTGATCAAAAATACCTTTTCTTTTTCAGTAGACTATTCTACGTTGAAAAATGCTAGCTGGGCACATATGCACGTCTATTAACATTTATCTTTTGAAAGATTAGCTTTTTTAGCTGATATTAATATCCACAATAAAGATATTCGTTGACTTTTCTAAATTTATCTTTAAACCTTAAAATGTTAAGAAATATTATAAAATGCAATCTATTTTTGCAGTTGTTACTTGCAGAGCGAAAACTACTTGCGTATGTGCTTGCAATTCATGTTTATACCGGGTTACGTGGATTTCAGTTTTACTTTTTCATTTTATGTAAAACAATCTCTTTATTATAAATATGTATTTAAAGGGATTTATTTACAGGTATGAATGTCTTTTTACGTGTGTATGCCGTAGTTGGTGTCTGAGTGTGCTGTAGATTTTTGAGAATTCCTGCTACGTAAATGGCAGTCTTCCTCTTCTTCTTGTTGTATTTTGCCAACAATTTGGTTGTCTGTATTTTATGTTTGTTAGTCGTGTTTTTGTTAAGCACTTGTAAAGCTGCCTTCTTCTTTTTTTTTTGTTTGCTTTCAAAAAATTGTCTCGTTATCAACATAAATAAAAATGACAAATCACAGTGGGATAAAACCATAACCACACTTTTACACAACATATTGCATTTGCGCAAATTGTATTATATTTATATAAATTTTTGTTATCTTATGTTTTATATAATAATTTTTAAAATAAATTTTTTGAATTTTTGTTGGACTTTTATAAATTTTATAATAAAACTTAAGAAAGGAAAAAACTTGAACTATAACTCGTTGTACAAATGTACAAACCAAAAATTTTTAAAACTGTTTATTTTTTCTTCTAAAATTTTAAGCGAAAGATCTTGGGATAGTTTCAGTTTTTTATAAGTAAGGTTTAAGGCACGTGTACAAAATAATACGCATTAAAATCTCACTAATGTGCATTAAAATTCTACCCTGTCAGACGAAAATAACTGCGTTTAGTAAACAGCTGTTTGCTTGTAAAGAAGTGTTTTTCTTTAGGTAAATAAATTAAATTGGTTGTTTTTTAATTAGAAGTCGCCTTGTAATGGATAGAAAAAAGAATATAATACTAGCAGCTATGCTGTTGGTGAAAAATCAAACAGAAAAATTTTTTAATTTTATAATAGAAAAATTTTACATGCAATAGCAACCAGTAATCTAAACATATTGATGTATGTAAATATTGCATTGGAACAATGAAAAAAGAGAGAAGGGCAATTATGGAAATTTGTAGGTTTAATATTATCTGCTCATTGTACATAACTCATGTACGAGTATGACGTTTTTTAAAGGACCGCAACAGCACTTTTTTGGAGTATAACGTATCTACGATGAACTACAACAGATTCAAAGAAAACATTCGCGTCAACAGGAAGACTTTTCAAAAACTGTGTGAGAAAGTTCAAAACATGGCCATTTGCCGTTGACCGTCGCAAATCTTCAGCACGCTGGGTCCACACTTTCAGAAGAACTTTTGCATCTTCGTCGTTCACACACTTCGCTACTTTTCCTTTGCTGCCTTTAATCGAAAAAATATTCGTTTCGATTTTAATATTTTATTAGCAAATAACTTACTTGCTTTGAGTTGAGAAATACGTATTTATGGCAGGTTTTAAGAAAATTATGAATGATTGTTATTGCCTGTCTAAATTAGTCATGTAAAGCTGCTAAGACATCCTGCTAAAACACACGTTAGAAAGTCCAATTTTAAATTCGTGGAGTACATGTACTCGTATGTCGTAATATTTCATTATTTTTATTCCGCCTAAAAGTAAACATCAACACTTTTCATGCACAAAAACAGCAATTTTTAATGCAAAATTTACAAGCTCAAACTAGTATTTGACCTTTCTTTTGCCACTTATATTAAATTTAAACTTTTTTGCTTTTTTTTTAATTATTGAAATTTTTTCTTCCACAACACAAAAAACAAGCTTTCATAATAAAACGTCCTTTACTGCTAACAGTCCTGTTACTGTTAACAGTCCTGTTAAAATGGCAAGAAAACGGTGACATTTACAGTCTACAACTGACAGTAAAAACATTTTGCTGTTCCATTTTGGTCAGATAACTGAGCTCACTGAATATAACTCTAACCAAATTTGATAACTTAAGAATAAAAATCCTTTACATAAGTATTACGTACATACTTAAACAAGTGAATAAAAATAAAATATTTTTATCAAAAAAATTGGTCTATTAATTTACATTTATCAAATGTATTATATCAAAAAGTATGCAACATTTCGTGAAAATTGTTTAATGTGCATAAGTTTCAAAAACAAAACACTGCCAAGTTTAAAGCGATACAGCAAACCAACAGCGAATGTGCCTGTTGCAGCTCTCTGTATGTATTATATAACCGATAAGCATTTCACGAGTTATATAATCCCTACATGAGTCTCATACGATCCATGACATGCTTTATGCGCCTATTAGACGGTCATATTTTGTGTGTGAAAATGATGTGACACCATGCCATCATACTAGATGTAATGCCACAGATTCGAGCGTGCCACTTTGTATGTTGAAAATCCAAAAATTTTGATATTTTGATACTGGTGTAATGGCAACATACTCAGTACATATTTCACTTGAATTTTGGCAAGGCCAACAGTATTAATGCGCGTATTTTTAAAAAGATGTATTGCGGAGTATGAACGTCAGGCAGAATAATATAAGAAGTGAAATATATCGCAATAGACATTTGAAGCCAAATAAACTTTAAAAACTTTTGAAAAAATTAAAACAAATTGTGCCGAAAACAACAATTGAAGTGGGGAAATAAGTACATTGTGCTGCCGCTACAGAGGCGAAATAAATTTGCCAACAGCTACTGTTTAAAGACAGTATTGCCATATCAAAATACCTAAATGCCATTTACATATGGTTCTATTTACTGCATTAACGATAAAACTAATGCAGATAATTCACTAGTTAATTTGTCTTAAGACGACTAATGTGCATTAACGCTGTCGTCTGTCTACGCCATAATATAAGATATTAAGATTTTGTGGAGGCAGAATATTACGAAATTCTCTCCGCACCTAAAAAAAAGTGGACAAAAATATGTTGTAAGTATTTTGTACGTTTACATCTGTGGGATAAGTATAAACAAAGTGTTATTATGCAACTCTAATAAATTTACTGATGGTTACAATTCTACAACATTTACAAAAACAACATGCAATATTCTAGAACTGCAATGGTTTGAGTTTGTCAATGGTGTGTCAACTTGAAGTGCTGCCAATGCAAATTTAAAAATACATCTCTGATGTAATGAGAACACAGATTTTCTAAAATGGTTTAGAAAATGAAATACCGACCGTTTGTCAATTTTTGCATTTGGATTTCTCTCTTACTGAATAACAATCTAAAAATTATAAACATTATGTTTTCTGTGTTTTCCAGCTGTCTATATGTCGGCATTTCATAGGAGCTACACTAATCATCACTAGACATTTTTTTTTTTCTCCTACTGATTATATTTTGTTTTTACACGATAAGATTTCATTCTACACATATTTTTGACCAAGGCGAATTCATTATTAGGTGAACTTGACAGCTCAGGTGATTATTTTTTGCTGCTCGCATTTTTTCCAACAAGACTAACAAATGTTTTTTCTTTTGTTTACAAACATTTTCGCGCCATTTTAATCTACAGGTTTTTTTGTATGTGCAATTTCAAGAAATTTGTGTGAATTTAAAAGTGAAAAACTAACATAATCTGTGATTTTAATTACAAACAATTATTAAAGTTCATATTTAAAGTTTATATAAATTTTTTTCCCAGCTAAGCAATCTTAGGCGAATATAGATTTTGACATTCACCATATGTTTTACAATAACCAAAAGTACTGGATTCGCCTTCCCGCTTGCATTCGCCTGTATAAATTTGCCTTGTTTTTGACAGATCTAAACACTTGCATTACCAAGTAAAAGTGCCTTTAACAGTACTTTATTTTCGCTGACAATTTTAGAAGAAAAATAATATATAAAAAATTTAATTTTTTAAGTTGTAAATTTTTGTGACAATTTGCTTATATCTTTGTCTACGGTGAAATGTATACATATATACAAGTAACGGGAAAAGCTTGAGAAACATATACTTTTAAAAATATTTTAACAAAAGCACAATACTATCATATTACAAGTTGTAGTATTTTCGTAAGCAAATGAGATCTACATACATATATTTTCAAACCATTTTTTTTTGTTTTTGCCATTAAATACATATATATATTTAGTTTACTTTAAATATTCTTGTTTAAAGTACACTTATGACTAACATAAAGTTTATGTTTTCTTCCATACCCTTCTCAAGTCAGTTGTTGTCTTTCTTTTGCAATTCGTTGGAGGTAATTCTTGTTTTAAATATTTGTTTGTATTTGCATCGGATATGACTTATTTAAAACTACATCAAGTGGCATTAAGTAATTTTGTCGTTTTAAATACATACTTTGCTTTAATTTGCGTTACAGTTTCTTAAAACGGAAATATTTAGTGGCACAAGCAGCAAAATGAAAAAAAATGGAAATAAAACTGTAAGGAAACATTTGTTGTATGAAGTATCAAGTTTAAGTTGCTGTAGGTTTTTAAAAGAGTCATCTTTGTCAGACTTAAAAATATAATTAGAACTCAGATTAGACTCTTATGAAATACAATCAAGCCTAATTCTTAAAAAAACACAAGCTTTGTACTTTAGTAAATAGCCAGTTCACCAATCTCGAAAGAAAATGATTGCGAAAGAAAGCTAATCACTCACATTCGAATCAATTTGGGTTTCCCTGTCTAAGATATAATAGTTTTTATCAAGTATATGATATTTATTAAAAAAACGTTTCACATGTTTTCCAACATCCTGAAAATGTGACTGACTCTTTATTATCATTTTCCGTTTTCCAGATGGCTAAATATTTACTTTAAAGGTGTAAAGAAATGTTAGAGACGTTTATAAATAGAAAAGCTTGTTTTTTGTGTTTTGACGGATATTATTAGAGCATTTTTATTTTTAAATTCTCAGCAATTTGTTTGCTTTGTTGGGATATAAAGTTGAATGTTTGAGAATATCTTTCAAAAATTTCCAAAGTCTACTGATGATTAGGGTAGTTCCTATGAAATGTCGACATACAGATAGCTGGGAAACATAGAAAACAAGCTATTTATAATTTTTTATTTACTTTAATTATTGCCAAGTGGTATCTTTACATTACAGAAATATTTATTTTATGTAATGTTAATTTGTATTTTCATTGAGTTTCGAAACATCGTTCGCATAGACAGAAGTTAGACGAACACAAATCAATTTGCTTTTGCCTAGATTGTTAACGCAAGTTTGGCAAACTGGCTGTTATCCTTAAATTATAGAAGAATATATTTTCCTAACAACTTGAACAAATTTATATTGTTAAAAAAACCATTAAGAGGAATATAATTTGTCGAAATTCTTAATAGCATGGTAATGGTAAGTGTGAAAATTTGAGCAACATTGATGTGTGACATCAATCTTGCTTGACGGAATGTCAAAATTGTTTGTCTTTCTGGAATGCTTGTGTGCCATGTTTGGTTCTGTCTAAAACAAACCATCAATCACGAACAAATTTTTATTATTGTCTTGTGATTATCAAAATATACAAAATTAACATAAACTGGTGACGGATATCGAAAAGGCTCTGAGCACCAAGAAGACTGCCCTTTGTGCATTCATACATACAGATATACAGGATGCCTTCGATAATGCAAATTTCCTTGCTATGGAAACAGCATTCTTCAATAGAGGAACTGATCTGGCAGTAGTAAAACAGATTGATAACATGCTGAGCCAAAGGATAGTAAGGGCTTCACTTAGTTCTGCGGTCAAAGAATGCCCTCAAGATGCAGTGCTATCTCCCTTACTATGGTCAGTACTTGTTGACGACCTCATCAGGCTCCTTAACCGTAAGGGATGCAAAACCATTGGATACGCAGATGACATCTGTATGACAATTAAGGACGATCCTGCTAATACGATGGGAGTGTTGATACAAAATGCATTAGACGCCACATGGAGAAGGGAAGGGCTTTCAATAAACCCTGCTAAGACAACCATTGTGCCATTTACCAGGAAAAGGAAAATAGAGGTCTCTATTCTAAGGATAAACGGTACTGAGGTAGCTCCCAAGACAAAGGTGAAATATCTGGGCTTAATCCTGGATAAAAAACTCACATGGGTACCGCATCTTGAAGCTATTATAATACAGGCAAGAATAAGACTGTGGACTACTACTGGGTAGATGCTGAGGCCTAAGCCCTAGAATGGCATACTGTTTATATACTCAAATGGTAAGACCTACTATTCAATACGGGGCTCTAGTATGGTGGGAAAAAACCAAACAAGTAACAGTCATATCAAGACTTTGCAAGGTTCAGAGATTTGCATGACTTTGTGCTACCACCCCAACGACAGGCATGGAAGCTCTTTTGAACCTAACACCGCTTAAAGTGGTTGTTCAAAAAGAGGCAATCACTCACACGATCTCAATCTACCACTAAAACTAAGCTAAAGACAGGAGACCTTAGAGGTCATCTTGCAATCCTAAAGGGTATCAGAGACGTAATCAACATGTCTCAAACAAGTGGCCTTATAATCCATCCGATCCGACTAACTCTTTTAATAAGAAATTTGGGATCATTTTCCCAACAAGGAAAGAATGGGATGGATCACAAAATTGGTACATGGATGAATCCAAAACGCTCCAAGGAGTTGGGGCGGATATAGTGGGGCCTAGAGCACTTTAGTATTTAACTCTTAGTAGAGACGCCACAATTTTCCAAGCGGAATGCAATAAGTTAAGCAGAGGAAATACTCTCCGATAGGGGACACAAAAGAGTGCTTAGCAAAATATTGTCTGATATCCAATCAGTACTAAAGGCCCTGAACTGTTGTATCTTCACGTCCAGGCTAGTACTGGAATGTCACAACAGGCTAAATAAACTGGCAAGCTAGAACCAGATTATCCTAATCTGGGTGAAAGCACATGAGGGGCACTATGGCAATGAGATGGCTGACATCTACGCCAAAAAGGAAGCAGAGGGGACTTTTATTGGCCCTACTTATATGTGATTGATGTTTCACAATTTCATGCTTGACAACCCATCAAGCATTCATTTTGATTTTGCGATGTTCATTTGGTAAGAAATGACCGGCAAACTTTAATATATTCCAAAATATGTTAATTGTAACCACTCGTTAACTCGTATTTTTATTTTGTAAAAAATATTTTTTGTGTTAAAAAATTCATAGTTGAATAAAGACTTTTTATTATTTACTCGTATTATTAACTCGTAAGCTTGTAAAACTCTTGTAGGCTTAAAATTGTATTAATCAAATATCTAACAATTTTTTAGAAAAAAAGCTTTAAGGATTAAAAATTTTGAAACTGTACGTGACAAACTAGATTGCTTCAAAACATTTCAAATATTATTATATATTTACTGTTTGACACAATCTCCCTAATTCCAATATCCATCATCATCGCCACATCAAGACATCATCAAAAAACATTCGTTAACTTTATTTATTCTAGATAGGCCTTTAATGTTACCTAGACCTAACAGGAAGACTGAGACAGTCGAAAACAAAAAATTGTTGCAAATAACGAGTAAGCAAACAAAAAATTGTTTACGTTGACTTTATGTGTCTACGATGACTGCTCTGAAGGGGAATAATTTTTGTTGTTTCACATTTTTTTAAAGTCATGAACTTGTGTGGAAACAGGTGTTTCCACACAAGTTCCAAATTAAACAATGACAAATTTAACTTCAAAGAAATTCTTTTTTATTAATTTTATAAAGCAGCAGTATAGATTATTTGGTTGCAGTTATAAGTACGGAAATACTTATTCATATCTCCCCTACAAAAAATTAACTGAAAAATTTATGTTAAATAATTTTTACAATATATTATTTTGTAGTGGAGTTCAAGTAAGTTTTTTTAGGTTAACAACACGTTCCTATATATTGCCAACAAGTTTTCCAAAAGAATTCATTGTTATGATATTTGATATGCATATGAACAGGGGTTCAAGTTGATTTTTGGCTTCCTTAAAAAGTAAGAAGGGTTTTTTATCGTAATTTATTATTGCTATCAGTAATTTAAAACAAAAAAAGATATGAAAAGTTATTATTTACAATTAGCTGGGAAGCAGTCAAATCTTTCGTAGTCGCAACACATTTAATCAACATCCACTGGTCCTCGAACTCGGGAACATAGGAAACATACTGTGTTTTACTGCGTTTAAACTTAAACCACTCAGTAGTTGCTTTTACTTTTTATTTAGCTAACCAGAATACTTTTCTAACTGGAGCACAGAAATGTAGGAGCCTTTCGCTTGTTGTAGCAAATACTTTAGCTCAGGTTTAACATGCTGCCAGTCATTAAGAAGCCAGCCCAATTCGGTCCTGTATTGTTGCCTGGGTGTGATATGTTTCTCAGCAGATCTACATATGGCTGGCTCAGAACCAAACCGAGGATCGTGTAAAAAAGACCAATCCACTTACATCACATTCCAATACTTCTACCAAATCATGCCGTTAGATAGAGATGGCAATCGACCGAGAAAGTGCTCAGCTCTTTATACTTTCTCCTCGTCTCTACAACTTCTACAGTACTCACGGAAGATATAATGCCCTCGTGAGCACAGACATGTGTAGCAGCATGACAGAAAAAAATGCGAAAATCGAACATACGTAGCTCACGATATTTGAAAATAACGGTAATTTTTTTTCAGACTCTGTACTTCTGTTTGGCCACTTTAGCTTTACGAAAATTCCGTTGCTTTATAGAAAGACTCCGGTGTATACAAACCTTTCATGAAAAAAATTATTCACTCTAAAAAAGTCATACAAAGAAAAGAAGAGCAACTTAACTTTAAAAGACAAACAACAATTCGAACATGTGTACCAGCATAATAGAAAAAATTCGAATATCGAATACACCTAATTCACGACATTTAAAAATAACGGTAATTTTTTGATCAGATCATGTATATGATTTATTTTATTCTATTACTCAAAAACTTAAATTAAATTGGGTTCGTTATGGCAAATGACGTAAAAGCCAGTAATTACGGTTGTGTGATACAAATTTGTGTTTTGAAAATTAATGTTTTTTCTTACTTAAACTAAAAGTAAAACTTTTTAGGAAAACTTTTTAAGAAGAAAAAACTTCTTATTTAACAAAAGTTCTACAGCAAAACTGTTCTCTTATATAAATATATATGTATATAAATATTGCATATGTTGCCAAATGTCAGTGATAATTAAAAATATGCACATAGTGTCCCAGAACTAAATGGCCGAAACAGGGTGACAAGATTGATTGTCACCATCTTGGTAAGCGCTTGTGCGAGTAAAAACCATCTGAACTTAGAAAAATATTTTTTATTTAAATATTTTTTTCTAATTTTTCTCCCCGTTTTGGCTTTTACCCTGTTTCGTCTTGACATTGAGTTCTGTGACTGTGTTCTGGAACTTTCGCCACGAGAAGCTTTTCGACTGAAACGTCGTGAAAGTTGAAACAATCAGCTGCTTATCTCACTAAACTGTAGCTATAACTTTTTTTTGGTGAGTAATAGCTGTCACGTAAGGAAATTACTCGCCATTTTACAGAAAAACTGTGTCTGTAAAACTTTTGCGAAAAAATTTCCCGCTTTCAACTGTCATTATTTCTCGCAAATAAAAAGGCTGTGAGATAATGTTTCAAATAACAATAATCACCACTAAATGAATAGTAATGTTTTGCTCTTAAATAAAGTTTAATATATATGTAAAGGGTGTTTTTTTAAGCTAGATAGAACTTTAAATTGTAAAAAGTAACACAAAAAATTAAATTTTGATGAAACATTTTTTTTATTTGTTTCAGTATACTCTGACAAATCATCATGAATAGACTCACGCTTGAACAACGCTACGAAATTATCCAAATTTACTTTGAAAATCAGTCGTCGATTCGCGCAACTTATAGACGAAAAATTGTGTTCAGCGATGAGGCGCATTTTTGGCTTAACGGGTTTGTTAATAAGCAAAATTGCCGCATATGGAGTGAGACCAATCCACAAGAGACCCTACAGACTCCATTACATCCAGAAAAATGCACTGTTTGGTGCGGTTTTCATGCTGGTGGCATCATCGGACCTTATTTCTTCAAAAATGAGGCCGGAGCTCGCGTTACGGTCAATGGAGATCGTTACCGCACCATGATCAATGATTTTTTGTTTGAAAATATGGATGACATTGATCCGGAGGAGATGTGGTTTCAACAGGATGGCGCTACGTGCCATACGGCGAACGCAACCATCGACTTACTGAAATCAAAATTTGGCGATAAGTTGATTTCGAGAAATGGACCTGTCAATTGGCCTCCAAGGTCGTGCGATTTGACACCTCTCGATTATTTCCTGTGGGGCTACGTAAAGTCACTGGTTTATGCTGATAAACCAGCAACAATTGACGCCTTGGAGGCCAGCATTGTTCGTGTTGTTCGTGACATACGGCCAGCAGTGCTCGAAAAAGTGGCCCAAAATTGGACGTCCAGAATGCGCTTCGTCAAGAACAGCTGCGGTGCCCATATGCCCGAAATCATTTTCAAATGTTAATGTCACGTATTGATCTTTCGAATAAAAAAAAATTTGATTACAATTTAATTTTTTGTGTTATTTTTTACAATTTCAAGTTTTTTACAATTTCAAGTTCTATCAAGTTTTATTTTAACTTTTTAATTAATTTTTATACCCTTCACAAAACAAGTTTTAAGGTAATACTTATGCTTGTAGTTTCTGCAATTTTAATTTCCGACCCAACAAAGTATATTGCAATACTTTTATAATGTTTTTTCAGAATTCACAAATTGTAATTGTTTTTTAATTTTAGAAAATTTTGTACATAAGTATGTATGTATTTGTAAATAAAATGTAAACGTTAGAGCCATACTATACATTTTCTAGAATAGTCGGCGGTTATAATATGACGCCGTCGAACAAAATTTCTTAACTTCAGTAATTCTTATTCGGCGGCGGTGCTAATTGTGGATGGTGCTTTCATTTTTAAAATTACATGTCGGCATCGTTTTATATTTTCAGACATTTTTAACGTAACAACGTAAACGTTTTAGGTAGTTTTCGACTTGAGTTACAGACGCAGTTTTTTCTCACTTTTCGAGTAACGATGGAATAATATGTTTCACAAGTTTTTGACGCGAGAATTTCTCGCCAAAGTTACAGAACACAGCCACTAGGATACTTTGTATTTATTTGGTTTGCTACCAACAAGGAATAAATTTTTATAATTTTGTTTTAAAAATTATAACGAAAAACAAAAAATATATGTAAGTATGTATGTACTTTTATGTGTACGAGTATAAAAAAGCCAGCGTTCAAGAATTAAAAACAAACATACAAAAATAAACGCAAAAGGTGTGGTTCACTGCCCTTTTTTCCAAAAAGTACATATTTTTTCTTGGCTGAATGCATTTCATTGTTGTACAAAAGAGTTAGGCAGTGTGTCTGTTTGTTCATGTGTTTTTAGGGGAAACAAGCATAAACACCGGATGACAATTAAACAAAGAAACGAAAAACAAGAATATTTTTCCATATTTAATGGTTCTTTAGGGTTTAAACCCCATCACTTACATTAAGCGTCCGGCAAGCT
This sequence comes from Thecocarcelia acutangulata, assembly GCA_914767995.1. NCBI lineage: Eukaryota > Metazoa > Arthropoda > Insecta > Diptera > Tachinidae > Thecocarcelia > Thecocarcelia acutangulata. The sequence continues at coordinate 26,130,834 of OU612094.1, read as the reverse complement.
CAGTTGCAAATTTGTGCCAAGTCCAGCATGAAGTGAAAAAATTATAAAGGATATACAAAAAAAAAAAAAAAAAACAAGACGCAGAGAGAAAGCTGATATAAAGCTGATATGTGTTTTATGTTTCTCTTTTTTTTTTTTTTTTTGTAATATTCAACATATGTATCTATCCTTTGTTGCTGCATGCTAGCAGAAAAAACTGGTGGTTGTGGAAAACAAGACAAGCAATTTAAACAGACACGCAACACATTCCACTCATACTAAATGAGCATGCAATGACAATAAATTTTAAAATTTTATTATAACAGCACGTGCTAGTCTTATAAGAAAAGACACACACCCACACACATACACTCACACATACTCACACACAGCCATATGCACACGAACGATAATCCCTCCTTGTAGATCACTCAGTTGCTAACAAACACACAAAGAAGCTCTCACGCACACACTTATATTTTTTTCAATTAAGTTGCTTCCATAAATAGAGAAAAACAAACTATTTTTCAAACAGTTCACAAAACCAAAAAATTTTTCTGGCATTTTTGTGCCCAATCAGAGTAGAAAGATTCTTAAAACTAAGAAAAACTAAGCCAAGAAATTGAATGTTTTGTAGGCAAAGCAAGTTTGTTTTGTTTTAAAATAATTACTCGTACCTACATATATCAACTATATAATTACTATTAATGTTCAAATGTTCTTCAAGAATTGGAGATAAGAGTATTATGTTAAATTAGGGGTTTTTAAGGCTTTATTTGGGGTGACACAACTTCAAAAAACACTAAACTAAATTTAACCCAAGGCGAATTCATTTTACCGAAACTGAATTATTTTTTCCTGTCTTCTTTGATCAAGAGTTATTGATCGCGGCAATTATTGTTATAATTATTAATAAAAATATTTCTTGGCTTTAGCCAGGATTGAACTCGAGCTAGATGAATGATACCAACCCATCATCATATAATATGAGAAATTAATTTTGATTTCAGGGGAGGGCAGGCGCGCTGACAGAACATCATTCGGCGGTGTGACGGTTTGATGAAAGTCAACAGTCGTGAAAGAGGAGTTATTTATTTTGTTTATATTCTTTTTTTTTATACACTCACTTTCGAGCTTCACCACTTTAAATAGAATATTGTGGGGCAATTGTAAAAAAAAGGCTGGTATGTTTTTTTTTGTAGTTGCATTGAGCTGGATTGGCCGGCAAGAACCACTCCCGATCGGCGAGCCAAAGCCGGAGCATCCGCCAGCGCAGCCGGTAGTGTACCAACAAACCACAAAATGTTCAGCATTTTGTTTTTTTTTTTTCACTAGGCACACTACTAAGCTACTTATGCGGCCGGAAGTTTGTTATCAGAGAAGGCAACTTTATACGCGCCTTACAGCCAATCGGGGCAGGAGTTTCCCAAGGTAGCATTCTAGGACCTACTTTATATTTGATTTACGCCTCTGACATGCCAACGAGATCCGGAATCCACACTTCAACTTTTGCGGATGACACAGCATTCTGCAGCGTACATGAAAACCATCAAATAGCTTCGCGAAATTTGCAAGATTATAACTATATCAATATTAGAGATATGGTTAAAACGTTGGAAAATTAAAGTTAATGAGCAAAAGTGTACTCACGTTACATTCACACTGTGTAAACAAACATGTTCAGCTATCCAAATTAACAATTCCGCAGCAAAATGAAGTCAAGTACCTTGGTATTCATCTCGACCGTAGGTTAACGTGGAAGTCTCACATTGATGCGAAAGTTACTCAGTTAAAGTTAAAACCAGCGCAACTGAATTGGCTTATGGGCACAAATTTGACATTGAAGCTGGATTGCAAACTTTTATTATACAAAGCAATTCTAAAGCCTATATGGTGCTATGGAATTCAATTATGGGGCACCGCCTCCGCTTCAAACGTTGAAAAAATTCAAAGGCGACAAAACAAAATTCTTCGAACAATTACCGCAGCTCCATGGTACGTAAAAAACTCACGAATCCACAAGGACCTGTGTGTTCCTCTTGTAAAAGACGAATTTTCAAAATACGCGACAAAGTATATAGTAAATTGGAACTTCACCCAAATCGTCTTGCACGCAATATACTTAATTTCGAAGGCCACTCTCGGTTGAGAAGGAGGGACACCCTAGCCACCATTAGAACGTTAAATAGGTGATTTTACCGATTTTGACCGTGCAAAATAAAACATTTTTGTCTAGCATTGGCTGGACTTAATTAATTTTATGTATTCAGTATTAAGATTTGAAAACTTATTGTTAGTTCACTTTGTGTAGATTCAATAAATAATTGAATGAGAAAAAAAAACTAGGCACACTACACGCCTACGGCGAAGAGTTCACCTGTTGCCGCGTAAAGTTTTAGGTTAGCACATCTATTTGCTGAATAAATAACACAAAGTTGAAAGCTTTTACATATTTAGGTGCGTGTTTTAATAATTAAAATTCCCGAAATGAGCAAATACATATGCATGCGGTTGCAGAAAATCTACTAATGCCACAATACCTAAAAACATATTTTTTTTCGGCTCATCATATTCCAAATTGGTAGTTTTATAATTAATTTCTTCTTTAAAACTGTCCATCACTAATGTTTATCACGAACAAAATTTTCCCAATTTTTATGAAGTTAAATCTTAACACGATAAAATAATTAAAATTGATTGTTTTGTAAAAAAATATGAACAGCTGATTTCTTTTCTACTCAAATTTGACTGTTTATATCAAGTGTGACGGTTTGAATGCAAAATCTAATTTACGTTTTTTTACGTTTGTTTACGACTTTTTGAGAGTCGCAAGAAATGTGTTTAGACTTTTATCTCACAAAGTCGAATGAAAGTACTTATACTTGTATAATAGTCTGACCGGGCCTTTACTTCACGTGTTTTCTACTTTGAATTTTTCTATAGAGTATTACGTCTTTGAAAATTTCGTCAAGATGCTCCAAAATCACTTTAAAATTTCAAACACCATAATAAATTTAATGTAAAAAAAATTATAAAAAATTAATTAGAAGCGGAAAACTGAATCTCTTAATGAATATTACTTTATGGTAAAACTTATTTTAAAAAAACTCAATAATTTGCCTTTCATTTTTACCAACCTCTTAACAAAATTTCCTATAACTCGTACCTACAAAAAATTACAAGTATTTATTAAAATTAATAATTATTTATTGATTTTTATTTGTTCACATTTTTGAAATAGTAACAAAACAACTCAGCACAACGATTACTTCTTATCTAAAGTAGAGCATTTTACAAAAAAAAAATAAAAAATTTAAATAAAAATATAAAAAAAAACCTGATGAACAAAATTTTTTGTTGATTGTTACTATTTTAACGATAACATTTACTTTTGATGATAAATCATTTTTATAAAGGTTTTTGTTTGTGGTTTTTGTACTGTGGCAACGAACACTACAAAAACCTTAACAAATGCAGTGATTGATATTTTTTGTACACGAAATGAAATTATATTTTAGTGCCATCATAGAGGTTTAAACTGTAATGAGTACACAGAGCACACACAAACAAATTATAATTTAAATTAAAAAAAAACTGATCATAAAAGTTAAGTACTTTTGAAATATTCTAAAGCAGGGATGGAAGTTGAGTACTTTTAACAATTTTTACGAAAGTCAATAAAAAATAAATGGCAAGATTTTATTGATTTCTATAAAACGTGTTTTAATTTAAATATAAATATATTTTTTAACTTAATTTCGAATGTATTTCTATTGACTATTATTGGCGAATTTGGTTTAATATAAACGGAAGTCAATTTGTTTGACTTAATTATAGCAAACTGTCTGTCATTAAAACACAAAATTGATATAAGAATGTATGCGTGTGGCAAAAGAATTAAAACAAGAAAAAAAAAAGTATTAAAATTATTAAATAATACTGAAAAAATCCACCATCGACGCCATATCAGTTAAATTTTTTGCTTGTACTCATTGGTCAGAAGCACAAGACTCTTAAGGAAATGTTTGTTTAATACAAAGAAGAATTTTAATTTACTTTTAATTGCACTACTATTATAAAAAGAAAAACGTAATTAGCAACTTCAAAAAATTGCGCAATATAATCGCTTAAGTACCTTGTTTTATATGATGTTACGACAACACAAGCAACCGACTTGTCTAAAATATTTGTGCAGAAACCACTAAGAAAAATTTGTGCTTTTGATATGAAATTTCTTGACACGTCGTTTGCTTGCGTTGTAGAAAAATCACATTAGGCTGCGCAATTTCTGACTCTATAATTAAGATTTAATGATAACAGTTATTTTTGCGCGAGGAAAGTGAAAGTAAATATGAAAGCGATCGAGTTTTTTATTCGCTATATTAGCTTCTAATATTGATACCAATAAAAAATTATAAATAGCTTGTTTTCTATGTTTCCTAGCTATCTACATGGCGACATTTCATAGGAGCTACCCTAATCATCAGTGAAGTTTGGAAATTTTTGAAAGGTATTCTCAAACATTCAACTTTATATCCCCACAATCTAAATAAATTGTTGAGAATTCAAAAAGAAAAATGCTCTAATAATATCTGTCAAAACACAAAATACAAGCTTTTTCATTTATACACGTCTCTAACATTTCTTTACACCTTTCAAACAAGTGGTTGCTACGATTTGTTTGAAGCTTTTTTAATTTTTGATTTCATGTAGTGAGCCGGAAGACATTCATTGCAACTAGGTGTGGAGTTGCGAAACGATAAAAAGGATATTTCCCCTCTCCACCAAATGATAAAGAAATACTTCCTTACCTTGTAGTTTGGAAGATGTTGGACAAAATTTTGTTAGTCTGAGCTGGGCACCGATCAGTTTTAACTAATTTAGTTCTAACATTTTAAATACTGCAATAGAAGTTGTTTTGGTCTTTCGTGGCGTTATTGTCCTTTATTATAAAAACAAGACTTAAAGAATTAAACAAAATAGTAATTTTAGCTCGAAATAAAATGACAAATCAAACTAAACATATAAGTATCACTTAAATTTAAAAAAGTATTACCATTTTAAAGTTTTACATCTCTATAAAAAGAATCCTTCTTTATAATAAAAAATATATAAAATAGTAATTTGAGCTCGAAATGAATAAAAGCCGTAATAACAGTTATTTCTGCCTTAAGAATAAAAGTCAAAACAAATATTTGGCTCAATATGAACACAGCTAAGTACAATTTTTATTTTCTTTGCACAAAATATTCATAATATCCCACGGAAATCGTCTTATATATGATAAGACGAAAAAGTAAATAATCCAGAAAACTCACAATGAAATTACACCTGAACATAATTGGAATCGAAGAAGTATTCTTACCTAAGTATTAGTTTTTAAATAAAGTCTTGATATACATACCTGCAACGAGAAAAAACAGATCATGATATATTATGAGTTGTAAACTGAGACAAAATACATTAAATAAAATTTCTAAATGAACAAAGGAAAAATTTATAATATTTTGAGTAAAAAACACATATATCTGTAGACATTTGACCAAATCTAGAACGAAAGAGTCGACCTCTTTCAGATTTTTTGACAAAGTGGATAGAGCTTAACAAACTTTTGAATGAAATTAAATTTTAAAAAAAAATGTTTGCTAAATCTACATTTAAATCCTACAAAATCTAAATGCTTTCTACTTTCCCAAAACAATCAAAATGATACCATGGAAGTACTTGTGGTATTGGGAGCTTAAAACACTTCACTTGTTCAATCAACCACTAACCTTGAGGTCATATTCAATATATTACTACAAAGAGTAGAATTCCGCCTTTCATTGTGTGCCCATTATCGTTCGTGCTTTCTATACATACACGAGGTTATCGTGTTTATTTATTCATCAATAACTAACTATCTTGTCCCCCTTAGATATACACAGCCTATAACTAAGTGCTTTTACAAAAACCTATGAACACCAAGCGCATAGGGCTTGGTCACTTCTGGTTTAGAACTTTGTATACTTAAAACATATGCTAAAATTGTTGTTAAATTATTAAACAAACGATTACTAATTCTTTACTTAATAACCCTTAAACTCAAAACTGATATTCTCACATCTACAATACGGTTTAAATACTTTACACATACACATTCATTTCATTTCAAAAAGACTGCAAAGAAATGCGTCATAAACTTGTTTATAGAAAACTCGCATACAACATACAAAGTTTTATTTTATTTTAGAAAAAAAATCGTTTGATAAATTATAGTTCAATTTAATTGACTCTAAGCAATTTGATGTAATGATGGCTGTAAAAAACTAAACAACAACAAACTAAAAGCTGAATAGAAATAAAGGAATGAATTATTATTGAGAGCAGAAATAACATAAAAATTTATTCCCATTGACAAAGAACTACAGCAGACATTTTAGAATATATTTCAAGGTTTTGGAAAAATGATAATACAAATTATTTTATTTAATTTGCCATTCAAAAGTGACTTTCAATACCTTTTCTGCTTTTATAAATAGTTTGGAGCACAAAAAAAATTATTAATGTAAAGCTTACAAGATTTTGAGTCACGGTACAGTTTTCGAAACTAGCTGGCATTTTGCTGTGAATTTCATATTGAACTGTTAGTTAAAATTGTTAATTTAACATGATTTTTCGTTTGGTTTTTTATTAAAAAGCATATCTTCATAATTTGAACATTAATTATTTTCATTTATTTGCCTAATATAAAATTACGAAAAAAAATCGGTTATTGTAAAGTTTGCAAGAACGTTAACACTGTTAATTTTCAATCGGTTTCAATACGATTTCTACAATTCATTTTCAACTCTGAATATTTTATAACTTATTATAGTTAATAATTCAAGTCAACTCGGCAGACTAATAGCAATTGTTGAAGGTCACTGCCGCCAAGTGCAGACTTCTTATGGAAGTCGTCAATAGAATTCTACTATACAGAGGTGAGCTCTCGCGGATAATTTCTGGTGCATAGAGGGGTAAGAGTTCTTCGTTTATTTTAATATTATATGATGGTATCATTTGTCTCGCTCAAGTTCAATTTGGCTACAGCCAAGAAATATTTTAATTTTTTTAATTATAACAATAATTGCCGCGATCAATAAGTCTTGGTCAAAGAAGACGGAAAAAAATAATTGAATACACTAAAGCTGGAGGACAACTAGCTGTTTCGCAGTTGCTACACTGCTCATCAGCACCCACTACGATTCGATTCATGTAGTATATGATCATTCAATACGGCTGCTTAATCAACTCAGCCACCGAGCTCATATTTATTTTTTCGTCTATATTTGTCTCATATTGATCACATATGCAATTTATTATAATCCCAGTTGTTTGTACTGCAGTTTGCTGTTTATTGTAGATAATAAACTCAAGGAAACCGCAATACTTTTATTGTGTTGAGTTTCCGAAACCCTTACCAAGGGTTAGTTGAAAGAACGAAGATCGGCTGAGCCCCCGGGAGGTTTTGCTTGCCGACCATCCCGGAATTGATCATGGTTGAGGTGACCACTTTAGCTAAAACGTTGTCGCTGTGGAGAAGAAGGGTAAAGGGTGTTTAAGAGCTAATAAATTTCGAGATGTAGTTTTCTATCAATTAAAGAAACCGGTAGAAAAAGCTGAGTTGGTTTAGAGCTCTTTATGGACTTCAGTCTATCAACTAATAAACATTGACAAACTTATGGCAGAAGTGATCTTTGGGAGCCTTCAAAGCCGCACGGGGGCCGTAGAGTCCGTCCATCATCAGACAAGGCCGTCAAGGCAGGTGCTGACGTGAATCAATGAACCATTCTAAAGAGATGAGCTATAGGCGGAAGCTCCTAAAGTCAAAGAAAGAGCGATTTTGTGGGGTGGTTTAAAGTAGTGGCGTTAAAAGTCACATCAGCATAATTTGTTGTGGCAAGTCGCTTTAGCGTGCAGTAGATGTACATTAAAGCTGATTCCTAACATGATGGATAGATAAAAGGAAAGAGTCGGAATTTGCGCAAACTTTTAATGGCACTTGCCAAGGCACTTTAGCACAATTTTTTAAAGAAGATCCATTAAAGTCCACAAATTTTTCAAATTTTAAACTCTTAGTTTATACTCTAAAAAACTTGGGGCACTTATGTCATTATTTTTGATGTGTTATCTAAGGTTACGGATCCAAAGTTTAAATGAACAAAAATGTCAAAATTTAAACATAACAACCGAAAAATGGTTACAGTTTGACCCAACTGCTTGGTGGTTACAACTAATCCTATCACCATGTTACGGCTTGAGTTTTGGGACACCCTTTATACCTAAACCAAATAGAAGAAGATAACAAAATAAAAACATAGAATGTTTTGTAATTAAGAATAAAGTTTAACTGTTTTAAAACTAATTACTTAGTTCAATTAAATAAAATGAGTTTTCATTTAATATATGAGTTTATTTAATATAAAAAGATGTTCGAAAAAACTCTTGATAAAGATGAAAAAACTTAAAAACTAAAACATATATTCATTCATACATATGAAGTTATGTTTGCGCAAACATTCAGCTAAATAAATAATGTTAACATTTTGATTTTAAATGCAATATTCAGGTCATTACTACTTCCAGTTTTAGTTCTATGAAAGTTAAATAAAAAAATAATTTTAAATAATCATAATAAACGTGGTTTTTTCTTCATATCTGAATTATATGCACAGCATTTTTTATTTCATTTTGAGCAACAACTTGTTTACTTTTCCATATGACTTGAGATTTTTTTTTACAAGTTCTATAAAAATATCTAGATATTTAAAACAAATATATAAAATTTTTTTCTACATTTGTAGTTGTATGAAAAATATACTTGAATGTGCAATTTACTAAAGTATTAATTAATGCATATTTTTTTTTTTTGTTGTTGTTAATTTTTACTCTGAATCACTAAAACGAGAACTGTTGTAGTTATTTCAATTGAGGAATATTTTATATAAAAATGTGTATGAAAAAAGGCAAACAGTTTTTAAGAGTTGAGAACTTGAAAGGGTGCAGTGCTTATTTAAGTAAAAATATAGAAATTATGAAAGAAGTACTTGGAAATGGTTGGAATACAATTTTTTTTTTAGAATAATACCATGAAAGCAACAGAATATATGTAGATAAGAAAAATGATAGACAATTTTTAATCGAAAAGATCTTTAAAGCTTAAGGCCGCTTCAACAAAAACTAAGCACTTGCTTTAAAATAGAATTTGTACATATTAAGTAGAACTTTGAAAAGCACTTACTCGTAATGTGTTGCTTCAATTAACAGCAGAAAATTGCTGATTCAACATCTTCAGAAGAAAAAAATGTTGGTGTGGGTACACGGAAAATGACAAAACTCCATGGAAAAGCTTTAAGATAACAACAACAAAAAGCTGTTGTGGGTAGCGTTTGAACAAAAAACAAATTATTAACAAACAAACAAAAAAATTGAGGACGCCATCGGTAATACAGTTCTGTTACTAATGAACGCTACAGGCTCTTGATAAACGACTTCTTGCTGCTGAAATGTAATGATTCGCAAAGCGTTCTAAAAAACGCTTAATTGATTTTTAAGTGTTCTAAGGAACACGCGTTTTACTGGCGTTTCGGAGTTGTTTCCGAAAATATACAACATGTGTTTTACATATGTATATATGCATGTGGTAGTTATATAAAATGAAAACCAATTTGACAACAAATAGAAAAATTTAATGATCCGCAAAGCGTTCTGAAAAACGCTTAATTGATTTTTAAGTGTTCTAAGGAACACGCGTTTACTGGCGTTTCGGAGTTGTTTCCGAAAATATACAACATGTGTTTTACATATGTGTATATGCATGTGGTAGTTATATAAAATGAAAACCAATTTGACAACAAATAGAAAAATTTAATGATCCGCAAAGCGTTCTGAAAAACGCTTAATTGATTTTTAAGTGTTCTAATTAACACGCGTTTACTGGCGTTTCGGAGTTGTTTCCGAAAATATACAACATGTGTTTTACATATTTATATATGCATGTAGTAGTTATATAAAATGAAAACCAATTTGACAACAAATAGAAAAATTTTTTAATTTGCAGCCAATTCGCCGATGTCGAAAGGATAAGTTCATTCGCACTCTAGGCGAAAGAATATTGATTTGGGTTTTTCCTAACTTTATTCTATGCGAACGATGTGTCGAAATTCAATTAGAATACATAAGTTCATGCGAACGAACAATAGTGACATAGACAAACCCAAATTGATTCGAATGTGAGTGACTAGCTTTCTTTCGCATACATTTTCATTCGATATCGACGAACAGGATGTTATTGTTAGTTCACACTGCGAAGATTCAATAAATAAATAAAAGCTAAAAAAAAAACTTTCAAATTATTATCAAGAACTTGGGTAGGGAGCAGAAATAACAATTTTTTTTTTTTTTTTTTTTTTTTAGCTTGGACCAGTACTCAGGGGATGACCCCTACATATGCAGTGCATTGTACCAGAACTAGGAAAATAGGTTATGAGGAGGGGGAAAGAGGGAGTAGTGTAATTTAAACTATTTTAACCCTCTAGTCCCCAAGACCGCCTCTAGACGGGGTAAATTTATTGTTGGCTTATTTGGCGCCCAAATTCCCTTTGAATTTTTTTTTTACTTCGTCTAATTTGGGGAAGTCCAAAAATTTATTTCATTGCATTTAGAACGCAAGTTGATGCTTTTTATAGCTATCACCATCATTTGAAGTTGGAAAGTTGTGCAATACGGACGAAATAATTATTTTGCAAAAAGTGTGGATTTAAAAAATTTTTTAAAAATACTAAAAGTTTACAAAGTTAAAAAAAAAAATTATTGCTGTGTTGCTGATTATGTAAGGAAAGCAAAAAGAGAAGAAAAAAGGGGGAAAAAGGCTTTGCAAGCTTTTTACTGATCTTGGAAGGTAGCCCGTCTGAAGGCGGTCTTAGGAAAACTCGGAAAAAAATATATTATGCAAGTTCGAAAGTTGAACCTTTCAGGAAATAAAAAATTATTTTTAATAGACATGGAACGTCGATAAACTCAAAAGCTGTCATCGCTTTCTGATGAAGAGATCGGGAAAATATTAGATATGATGAATTTCGAGAGCGACACTGACGCAGAAGATATTGACGATGATTTGGATGTGGATACTTGTGATATAGAGTATCATACTAACATTAGGTTTGATGAGGCGATAAATAAAGCGGTGAATATGTCAGATTCAATGCTGGAATCGGAGATTTGTGTTGCCTCAAGAGGAAGTCCAGCATCACTGGCAAAATTGTTATCTCCTACTACTTCGATTGCTTCAAGTATTACACTATCACGGATACGCGTTAAGCCTGCTCAACACAATATCATTCAGCCTGATAATAGTATTATAAATGAAACAGGAGAGTTTATTGGATCCATTTCTTAAATAGATCCCAAATCTCACAAATCTCACAGGCCGCCCACGCCAAGAAGTTAAAAAAAAGTGTACAGGACAAAAATCTTTTTTACTGTCTGCAGATATCCGTTACGATGGAGTCGGCCATTTTCCGCTTTTTATCACGCGCTAGTAAAAAAACTTGTAAGTTTGCAGGTTGCAAGTCCGAAACTCAAATTATATGTCGAAAGTGTAACATAAACCTATGTCTTTCTAACCTCAAGGACTGTTTTTACGACTTTCACCACAAATAACTTGAACAAACGCTGTTTTTCTCATGTATATTTTTGTCAAAACTTTTTTAATCAACTTAAAAAAAATTAAATCTAAAACTATTGCTTATTTTCTGCATACTTTTGTTGTAAATTGTTTCTTTTTTTTTTTGAACAAAATATTTTTTCGCAATGTACAAAAGAGAAATTGCTTTATTGAGAAATTGCTATAGCTCCTGATCTAACCAAAAAAAAATTTTTTTTTTATATTTTGTACTTTTAGAAAAAGCTAAAACGCAATATAATTTTTTTTATATAAAAAAAAAATTGGGCACGAGAGGGTTAAAATAATATATTCATAACATTTTTCTTTTTGATGCTTATTATCATTCTATAAAACTGAATGCTTGAATAAATTTCTCCACAGGTTTCCAAGACTACTGATGACAAGTTTAGCACCTATTAAATGTCGACATATAAACACCTAGAATATGCTCCAAAAACCACTATACTTTGATTTGTGTAAATGCAGCTTTTAAAGTCAATACTGATGACAAGTTTAGCACCTATTAAATGTCGACATATAAACACCTGGAATATGCTCCAAAAACCACTTTACTTTGATTTGTGTAAATGCAGCTTTTAAAGTCAATAAGGGTAAACCCTAATGTTGCTATCTTTATTTACTTCTTCAGAAGCTCTACCTCGCGGCCAGCAACAAAGCACCATTAGCACTTTAATAAATTCGAATTCTCCAGCAAGCGTGAAGAATTTACAAAATTTTTCCGTTAAGAAATCTTTTCACATACAAATGCCGTTGTTTAATTTTGATTTACACATTTTTCTCTTAAATATTTTTCTTCAATAATGACCCTTATCTATAATTTTCTTTTATTTATTGAAAATACTTAAAATCGATTTAGTATTTAATTTGATTTATTATCTTGAGCAATAATCATTTGTTAGGCATGTGGGTCATTTGGGGTCAGATCATTACTTATATTACCGACTGTTGTCGTGTTTATGGAGAAATAACAGTGTGAACTACCAGCATATTTCTGAAATAAATTCACACTTACTTTTGATTATTTATGTATCACTTTTTCATACTTATGTTTGAAGTGTCTTTTTCTTCTTCTTTTTTTCTGTTACAGCTCTTTAAGAGTGTGTTGTATATTGTTGTTAAAATTTAATTAAAATTTGTTTATGTTTTAATTTGTAGAAAGTATTAAATATGTTTTACGGTTTAATGTGATAAATAGAAATTGATAATTGTTAAGGAATTAACATAATTATTTTAAAGCAGTGAGAGGAGAAAATATATGTAATAGAAAAGGTAAATTATCAGGGTAATTAGATTTGCTTTTACTGATAATGAAAAAATGACATTCAAAATAAAATATCTAATGGAATATTAAAAGAAGTTTGTTACTTAGATTTGGTTTAATTGAATTAGCAGTAAATATTCTTAATTTAATTATATTGAGTTAGATAATTTGGCATGACTTGTGTAACACTATTTTCCCATTGTGCTTCAATATACTCATAATGGGTGATTTTATAAGAACTATCGGAAATTTAAAAAAAAAAAAACATAAAATTCAGAAAAATGCATGAAATATTTATTTGGATCGATAGTTGGGTCGATATAATTTAATGTTTGAAGATTATTTCATGCAAATGTTGGCCGCGGCTGCGCCTCAAATGGTCCATCCGCTTAGTCCAATTTTGGCATACTCTTTCCAACATTTCGGCCGGTATCTCACGAATAATGTTGGCAATGTTGGCTTCCAGTGCGTCAATCGAAGCGGGCTTGTCGCCACAGACATTAGCCTTAACATAGCCCCACAAAAAATAGTCTAGAGGCGTTAAATCGCACGATCTGCGAGGCCAATTGACTAGTCCCAAGCGTGAAATAAACTCTTCACCGAGCTCGCCTCTCAATTGGTCCATTGTTTCGCGTGCTGTGTGGCATGAGGCACCGTCTTGTTGAAACCACATGTCATGCAAGTCGAGCTCTTCCATTTTGGGCAAAAAAAAGTTTGTTACCATCGCACGGTAGCGCTCACCATTCACAGTAACGTTGTGATTCGCATCATCTTTCAAGAAATACGGCCCAATGATGCTGCCAGCCCATAATCCGCACCAAACGGTTGTTTTTTGTGGATGCATTCATTGGTAGCTCTTGCAATGATTCTGGCTTCTCTTCACTCCAAATACGGCAGTTTTGCTTGTTCACGTATCCATTCAACCAGAAATCAGCCTCGTCGCTGAACACAATTCTTCGATAAAAAAGTGGATCTTCATCTAACTTTTCAAGAGCCCATTCACCAAAAATTTGGCGTTGTGGTAGGTCGTTTGGCTTCAATTCTTGCACCAGCTGTATCTTATAAGGCTTCACACCCAAATCCTTCCGCAAAATTTTCCACGTAGTGGAGTAACAGAGGTCCAATTGCTGCGAACGGCGCCGAATCGATAATTCACGGTCATCACCAACACTGGCCGATACGTCTGCGATATTTTCTTCAGTTCGCACTCTACGTCCAACAATGTAAATTTGGTGTGAAACTTTTTTACAATAGCCCGAATAGAAGCCTCATTAGGTCGATTAAACTGACCATAAAATGGAAGAAGCGCGCGATGAACTTTCTTAACAGAGCACGCATTTTGGTAATAAAATTCAATAATTTGCAAGCGTTGTTCGTTTGTAAGACGATTCATGATTAAATTATAGACCAAACTGAAGATGTTTGACAGTGACACAAGATACAAAACGTGCGTGAGCTGTCAAAACTAGTGTTGCCAAAAAGATGATAGCAAAAAAATCACTCGTTATATAAAAACAACTGGCAATTTTTTATTTTAGACCCACCGCTTCTTTTTATTATTTCATTCAGCAAATTCTAAAAGCATTGCAGCCATTTTTCGTCTTTGTAATTTATCAATTGTTTGACAAAACCTACATTTAATTAATGCCATAGATATTTTTCTTACTCTTGTTTTAAAATTTCTTACCTAATAAAGATGCAAGTATAGATGTGTTCTTTTTTTTCTAAATTCATTGACAGCATTAATTAAACTCTTCAAAAGACAAAAACAAAAACTGAATTTATCTCAATAGATTACTAACATCTTCCTTTGTTTAAGTATTCGTTTGGATATTTTCTATAAAAAAAAAAAAAATTACAAAAAAAAAAAAAAATTTTAATTTTGTGTGGAGCTGGCACATAAATGTAACGTATGTGCTTCTATCTGTTGGCAATTTATTTTTAAATTAATTTTCTGTTGAGTAAAAAACCCCTAAGCCCACACTTGCTAGTACTTTTTGTTGTGTTCTTAACAAGTTTTACAAACATGGCTTCAGAATTGTATGTAGGCAATTGCCTGATTGTTATAAACAGTAGTTATAAATCTATACAAGATGATATTAATACCACTTAGTATTTAAACATCTTCAAGATAAATAAAAATAAAATAAAATTTTGTATTACATGACAAAAGGGCAGACAAAATATATGCATATATAAAAAACAACTTATTGATTCTTTATGGAAATTTTTCGTGATGAATGTGTCAACAATAGAAGCAAAATTTTAAACTCTTTTTGAATGGCACATAATTAATACAAATTGAATATAATTTATACAAATCGAATCATGATTTAGAAAGGTATATTATAAAAGTGTTACTGACAAATAATTTGTTTATTCAGGTATCAATGTCGCTTAAATAGCGATAAGATTTTAAAAAATTTCGTAGGAAATATACATTTTCCGTTCGATTTCAGAAAATTAATATAGTCCGCATAAATATATAGTTCAACGAATTGGCAAGCGTATAATAGTATAATATAGTATAGTATAGTAATGGGTGATTTTATAAGAACTATCGGAAATTAAAAAAAAAAACACATAAAATTCAGAAAAATGCCTGAAATATTTATTTGGATCGATAGTTGGGTCGATATAATTTAATGTTTGAAGATTATTTCATGCAAATGTTGGCCGCGGCTGCGCCTCAAATGGTCCATCCGCTTAGTCCAATTTTGGCATACTCTTTCCAACATTTCGGCCGGTATCTCACGAATAATGTTGGCAATGTTGGCTTCCAGTGCATCAATCGAAGCGGGCTTGTCGCTATAGACATTAGCCTTGACATACAAAAATAGATAGAAAAGATACAAAACGTGCTTGAGCTGTCAAAACTAGTGTTGCCAAAAAGATAATAGCAAAAAAATCACTCGTTATAAAATGCCGCTAATTGAGCTATCCGAAACCCGGTTTAGGAGAAACCCTATAAATGATATACTGCGTACGGTATTAGCAATATATTATGATGTTTTTTTTATATTTTTGTATTTTTCATTATGAATATTTTGTATATTAACATATAACACTTTAATGCTTTAATAACAAAAGCTTTGATTTCTTCCAAATAAAATATTGGAAAAAACAAAGTTATTGTTAAGAAGTTTTTAAAGTAATTAAATAAACTGAAAACAAATTTAACGCCCCAAGAAGTGGGTCAAAAGTGGTGGTCAAAACTATTTTTAAAGTTCCATGGAATAAGCGTAAATAAGTTTTTTTTGCCCATAAATTTGTGACGTAAAACGAAACGATTTTGTTGAATATTTTTTTTTTTTTTACAGCCATTATTTATGGTTTGTTTGTGACCTTGAAAAATTTTATAAAAGTTGTACAGTAATAGCAATAGTAATAAATAATATATATGTATGTATACAAAAGTAATAGGTAGTATTTAGATTTACTTTCAAAACAACTACAAAATTAAGTTGCATTCGTAGATGCCTGATTATACAACTAATTGTGGTTTTGGCGATGTTTGTTTGTTTGTTTTGACGGTTTGTTATAAAAACAAACTCTGCTGGTATGGTGCTGAAATATATTTAAACAAATTGTATAATATATGTTAGAGACCGTTTTAATAGAAAATGTTAAAAATTAAATTATACCTGTTTGAAAACATTGATACATCATATGGCCCTTATTATGAAAACTACTTGAACATATCGCTCATTGCAACTAATAAAAAAGTCCGACTGAGAGTTTGTGATCATTAGGGAAAATTGGTATTTTATCCATCACCACAAACTTCTTTGGACATACATTGGTCACGAATTCTCTACGATTGGGCAGACATTCCAAAAAAAGTCATTCGTAAATTAATGGAATGTGATACAAAACCTACAGAAAATCTTTTACGCAACAAAAGATGTTGGACTAAATAATAAAAGTACTACCATTCACAAAAGTTTTTAAATGGAGTAAAATTGAGTACATGCGAGTTGTATCGTTTTTCTCTAAGAAATGTCATACTTTTAGTTTTAATTGTTAAGCTATATTGTTAAGTCCCAAAACATTATATAAATTTAACAAAAAAATAAAAAAAATAAAAAAAATATAAAAAATTAAAAAAAAAAAAAAATTAAATAAAATAAAATAAAAACTTAAAAAAGCAAAATTGGATTGGATTCACTATCAGTCCAATTATTAATATTCTCACGGAATTTATTTCTCACCTTTAAAATTTTTTTTTTTTTAACTTTATTATTTTATTTATTGAATCTACTTAAAAATGTAATGACAATAAGTCTTCAAATCTTAATACTAAAAAAAATTTTAATTAAAGTCGTGCCGGTGCTGGACAAAAATTTATTTTTATGCGAATATTATTTCAGAATTCAGTCATCTGTTTAGAGCTCTAATGGTAGCCAAAGTATCCCTTCTTCTCAGACGGGTATGACCACCAAAGTTAAGGATATTAACTGCAAGTGGATTAGGATGGATTTCAAGTTTGTTAATATATCTTGTCGCGTACTTCACAAATTCAGATTTCACAAAAGGTACGTTCAGATCTGCGTGGATTCGTGAGTTTTTAACGTACCATGGAGCATCTGTAATTCTACGGAGTATTCTATTTTGACTTCTTTGAATTTTATCAATGTTGGATGCCGAGGCTGTGCCCCATAATTGAATCCCATAGCACCATATTGGCTTTAGAATCGAGTTGTACAGCAAAAGTTTACAATCAAGCTTTAAGGTCGAATTTCTGCCTAGTAGCCAGTTAATTGGCACTGCTTTCAATTTCATCTGCGTTACTTTTGCCTCGATGTGCGACTTCCATGTTAGTCTACGGTCAAGATGAATTCCGAGGTATTTGACTTCACTGTGTTGAGGTATTACTTTATTGTTAATAGTAATGGGTGAGCAAGTTCCTAGACGCAGTGCGAATGTAACATGGGCACACTTTTGTTCATTAACCTTGATTTTCCAAAGCTTGAGCCATTTCTCTAATTTGTCGATATGTTCCTGTAAGTTTATTGATGCTTGCTGGTGGTTACTATGTATGCTGAGGAATGCTGTATCATCTGCAAATGTTGAAGTGTGAATGTTGGTGCCTATCGACCTTTCAAATTGAAGAGAAAATTTTCTGTTAGCTTGACCGCCCAGCGGCGAACACTGCCTACCACATTACTTCTCTTCGATGATGTGTGCAACACTTTGTAATCAATGAATGATAACTTACAAAGTGTATGAAAGTAGTATATGGAGTTCCCAAAAATGAATTACATTCATCTTTTGTATCATATTTATACACAGGTATTTTATTTTTTAGTTGTAAATCAAACGTTCGCCATCTTTGTCAGACTACGTTGCAAAAATTTGAATTAACAAAATTAGGTAAAAGTGCTAGAAAAAAATTTTAAAAACGTACAAGAAGGATAAAACATTTAGTGAAAAAATAAAAGAATGCAGTAGACAAAAAACAGAACAAATTTATTTAATGGAATATTCCCAAAAAACTGAATTGCGCAGTACGTACGAGTTGCCTACTGCCGGCTTACAATGTATGCGAAATTGTATGCGAGATTGCATTCGAGCTGCGTACTTATAGCTTACAATGTATGTTAGGAAGTAATGAGCTTTTGTTGGATGAACACCGTACTATCTCGCTTACTTTGTGTGCAGGTGGTAGGCGTTCACTCTACAAATGCGGCAATGTGTATGAAAATGTATACTAGGTTCGTATATGAGATGGTGTGCATTACTGCCTTACAAGTGTGCATCGGATCATCGCTTCTGTAAGCGAAACTTTGGCCGCTGGGTAGTGTTTTCAACGAATGGAGAGAAGAAATAAATAAAAAACCTTCATACATAATTTTTGTTCATAACTGAAGGAAAGGGAAAAGTGATAAAATCCCAGGGAATTATTATTTGTAATTGGGCTACATATAAATTTTTATGGAATAAAAGGTGCACAATACACAAACATGTACTCATTTTTGCACCCTACTGTACATCAAAAAATTACTCAATTGCTGTAAGAATTGAAGACAACTAGGTATGTTATTGGTATATTAGAAAATTCTCTGGCTTTCTATTGGTTTAATATTCTTAAGTAAATACTACATATTTTCCAATGAAATTTTGTTTCTTGACTGTGATTAGCGAACTGAAGTAGTTCTCTTTTCACTTCCGAATGGAATTTAAAAATATAAATAAAATAAATATTTTAGCAACAGTTCGGTAACAAAGTTTGATTCTACTTAAACATATCTTTTATAATATTTTAAAATATTTACCATTTCAAATGATTTTGTATCAGTGTGTGAGTTTGTGTGTGTGTGTTGGTTTCTTGGTTGATTCGTTGAAATAATTTGAAAACTGATTTCTCCTGCTTTTCTATGTGCGAAACTAATCCGTTTGTATTTCCTTGTTAACAGTAGTAATTGTTGTTTTTATATTTTTTGCATAATCAATTTAATTTTTTTTTAGTTGTTGATAATGCAGCAAATCATAATATAATTTATTTTAAATATTTTTATAATTCTTTTTTTTCTTTCTACGTTTTGATATGCCTTCTCTACACTGACTTGTTTGGTAAACAATGGTTTTAAATTAGTTTTACGATAAATTATTTTTGTTATTGTTGTTGTTATATTTTATGCAACAAAAACCAAACCAATACAAACAATTATTTCAAAATTTGCCGTAGACTTTTCAGACTAAATCACAGAGTGCGGTTGATAGTTGTCTGCGTTGTTATTATTTTTTTTTTTTTTTTTTGAAATTTTACTTTTTATGTATACTTCTTTTAGTGTTTAAGTATTGTTAAATTCTGTTGCAATTTGTTTTTATTTATTTATTTATATAAGCTTGTTAATATTTTATGTACTTTATGGATTTTATTGAATTCTATGTAATCCACTCATTTGTTTTGTTTTTTTTTTTTGTTTTAGCCAGTTAGGAATTTATTTAAATATTTTAATCCCAATGTTATTTTTCAATTGATTTTGTTTATTTATTTTTTATTACAATATTTATAATAAAACATTTGGTTTGGAAATTTTATTGTATATCACACAGTTTTGTTTATTTGAAAGGATTCTAAAATTGTTATGTATCTAGAAAAAATAAAAACAGAAAAAAAGGAAAAATTAGATAGAATAAAAAAAAAATTGAAATAAAAATAAAATTTCTCATTCAAATACGTAAATCAAATAAAAGCTATATAGTTAAGTAATAAAAAGCTAAAATAAAGAGCTGAAATATGTTACGATTAAAATACAGAATATATGAATGAAAAATAAAACTAATAGCGTGTACACCATTTGAGTTTTTATAAGTTTGATATGTTAATTTTTCGATCTTTCCCATAACTTAACTTCTGTTGAAAGCACCAAAACTGAACACATTTCAAAACGTAAAAGGTCAGAGTTCGGATAGTCACACTATTCGAACTCTGCCACAGTATAAAGGCAGAATTAGCTTTTACCATGATACAAAAAACAAGGTACAATACTGTGAGCAGGCTGGCATAAATTATTTTAAATTTGACTCAGCTCAGATGTTTATGGTTTAGTTATGGCAAAAAAGTCTTATTACGAGTACTTTCTGACTTTTTTGTTCGAAGCGCAATATAAAATATTATGACATTATGCGTGATATGATACCGTTTGAATTCCCCAATTATGTTCTTCTACCCAAACACAGCCATACTTAGGTTGGCATGAATATATTGTATATGTGTGTGTAATTAGATTTTTTACTTTTAAGCATTCATACACTTTTTCCTACAATAAGTACTTAAAGTTATACTTTTGTCAATCTCTGGTATACATATACTTATACGCAAAAATATTTATTCGAATCCCTGTTGACCATGTCATAAAGACATCTCAAACGACGAGAACCAGACTATAGAGAATCGTATGAAACATGTTGATAACAGTGCCAACAAATCGTTGACGAAGTTTTAGGCCATATATGCATATTAAAAGTAAATCTATTTGAATTCAAATGAATTTGATAGTAAACCCTAGTGCATATATGGTCGAATATAATGTATTCCAAATGGATTGGTATGAATATGTTTTGTATACATGGTCTGATAAAAAAAACCCAGTATTTTAAAATTCCTTGAGTTACGTATGTTCGATTTTGCCGTTTTTTTTATGTTATATTGGTACACATGTCTATTATGGATGTTGGCAATATCAGCCATTTCAGATTGTCAGTTTGTTTTTGACAGATAAAAAGGTTAGTCGTGTTTTGGTGTACTCTTCGCTTTTTTGCTTTCAACAAAAACAACATCACGTGGACTTCGCTCAGGAATCACATTAGTCGAACATCGCCAACGATGATCCTGCTTTCCTCAAAAAGATCATAACTGGTGACGAATCATGGCGTTGAAAGCAAAGCCCAATCATCCCAAGGAAAGCGTTCAGAAGAGCCAGAGAAAAAAGCATGTCGAGTTCGGTCAAATGTGAAGGATTTGCCCACTGTTTTCATCGACTGCAATGACATGATGCATCATGAATTCTTACCACAAGGTCGTACGATCAATGAGTAATATTACCTTGAAGTTATGCGCCGTTTGTGTGAAGCAATTCGTCAGAAACGCACATAATCGTGGAAAAAAATAATCATGGACTTTGCACCATGATAACGCATCAGCTCACACATGGATGCTTGTGCGTGAGTTTTTGACCAAAACCTTTATCATGCCTCAACCACCATATCCACCGTACTTGGCCCCCGCTGACTTCTTCCTCTTCCCAAAACTGAAGACACCGATGAAAGGAAAGGGTTTTGCTACGATTGAAGAGATAAGAAAAATCGAAACAGAAGCTGTTGGCGATACCAAAAAGCGCGTTTCAGAAGTGTTTCGAAGATTGGAAAAAACGCTGGCATAAGTGTATTATATCTGAGGGGGATTACTTTGAAGGGGACAAAATAGTAATTAATGAGCAAATAAATACTTTTTGAAAAAATAGACCATAACGGCCACTTTTTTTTATCAGCCTTCGTATGTGTGGTTTGAGTTCTTATTTGCACACTTTAACACTCATTTGGCTACAAATATTTATAAAGTACATTTGTACAACGGGTTATAGTTCAGGTTTTTTCTTTCTTAAGTTTTTTTTCCCAAGAAGGATCTTTTACAATACAAATCTGCTGTGATCAATAATTTTGATTGAAGAAGACAAGAAAAATAATAATCAAATCTTTAGCTGGGGGACAACTAGCTGTTTCGTAGTCGCTACACTACTCATCAGCACCCACTGGGATTTGAACTCGGGACATGACGTATCATGATCTACTGCTTTAACCACTAAGCATCTGTGTTCCCAAATTCACTTAGCAGCACTGAAATCTGCTTACTTACAGCTAGGTAAAATTTTTCAGCTTTGAGAAAACTTTGTTAAAGAAAAACTTACTCTTAAACAGATTCTTTTAGTTCTAAAAAATTAAAAAAAAAATTAAACAAGCTTCGGCAAAGCTTTGGTAAAAACACTAATCCGAATTTGACTTTATAAACAAAGAAAATTTTTATTGTTAAAAAATATTATTCCTGTATCGTGTATATAAAAATAATCCAATTTTTAATTTTAACTTTAAGCCTTAAGCTTAATACTATGACAACAGCTGTTAAACAAAATAGCTTTTCTCTTCAAGTTCTCTATATTTTTAATTTTCCTAATCCATTATATCGTCTTATCAAGTTCAATTTACATTTTGTTTTTTCTCGTAAACTAAAGAACTTTTGTTAGCCGCATTGTGCTTTTATCCCTGTCCTTAGTTAACGTTTTAACATTTTATATAATTTTTTTATTTTTACCTTAAAGTCAATTAAAAAGTATCAGCTGCTACAACCAGCGCGCGAATAGCTTCCCCCTTGTTGACGGTTAAGTCAGGTACGTGTTTAAGCCAGACCAACAACAAACAAGACACAACAACAAAAATATAATACCAGCAGCAGTTTACATTTTGAACATTGACAGGCTCTAAACAAAACAGCAACAAAACTGAAAACGTGCAAATAAACCCAACAAAAATATGGAAAAACGGTTGAGTTTAGCAGAAAAAAAAACGAAACGACAGGCGTTAAAAAAAAAACTAACAACAAAATTTGAACATTTGATTAACAAACAACAAAAGTAACATCAATAAAGGCTAAAATAAAAAAATAAAATAAAAAAACAATAACAACAATAGTTGCTGCAACAGTATCTAACTCCACTGCCAAAAAACAAAACTAACAACAACTGACAATTGTGAAGTGAATAACTGAAAGAATGACGTTTTGGAGTGAGTGCATTCATGGCTGTTAAACAAACGGGGTGAATGAATGACTGACTGACTGACTGGTTGACTGACAAACTGACTTGCTATTGGGCTGGAGAGACTGACTGAATCTAAAACAAAACCAGACAGTAACGATGCATGCAAGTGCCAAAATATAAAATCAACTCAGCTCTCAAAACTTCAAATAGTCATTAAACTCACTTTTGTCTCCGCCCTCGCCCACTCGCTTTGTTGTTTAGTTTTGAGGTAATAAAAGATTTTAAGCCCTAAAATGACAAAAAAAAAACAATAACAACAACAAGCCAGCAATTGGCAGTATTTGTTGAATAAAAAAAAAACTTTTTAATACTTTAGTTTGGTAGCTGAATTTTAATATTTTTAAGGACTTAAGTTTTAGATGAATCTAAATTATACACAAATTTTGTAATCTTCAAAAGCAAAAAAGTAAAGTTAAAGTAAATGTTTAGTTTATGGCAATTTTAAGCCGGAATTCAGAAGTTGCAAGAAAACGTTTCAAAAAAAAAAAAAGAAGTTATTGCAAAAACACTTTTATTTTTTCCCACAAAATTAAAGTTTAAAAATTTGACCTTTATAAAGCATGGTTACTATTTTTATAAAAATATTTTATCTATAGTGCCACTAAACTAATTAATAGATGAAGCAGACTCGTCAATACAATGACAAGTATTTTCCAGCTTGATTCCATGATACAATTCATCGCTGTTTTATAGGCCATTGCATCAGTTGCTCTAATTATCATTAGCAGCAATTATAAAAAATATTTCAACAATGGAATATCATAGGGACGATTTAGTGGAATATGTTTGATGTAAACATCAATACAATGGCACTCTATTATCGATATTAATCGAATTTGAAGGCTTGTAGAGCAATTATGTAGCTTTTTATGATACGATAATCGTAAATTCTTCCCACAGTAATGAATGTATGCTCCTACAATATAATTTTGACGATGTTAAGCAGCTGTATTTTTGTGTCCCTGATAAAAGTAACAGCTGATTTCGTTCGACAGCAAATATAATTAAATAATATTGCTTAATAATAAATTTAATCAAATATCGTTATAAATATTGTAAAGAAAACATTATCTTAATAAAACTAAAGCATTAAACACATTGTAGCCAGCAGACAACCGACTTCAATATGTCAAATATAAAATACATGCATTTAAATGCGAATGTTTATTTAGACAACAGCAAGACGACACGCCTGCAGGTTGTTGTCCAAGCTGGTTTTTTTTTGCCTCACTCGAATTAATTTCTATTTTTGCTGACTACCAAATAAAAACAGTGTGACCAATGTAAAAAAAAAATGTAATAAAAATTTTTGCTCTTGGAAATATTTTATTTTCTAATAAAGCATATTAAAAGAACAAAATTTATATGGGCTTTTAAATAAATTAATAAATTTATTTGTTCTACTGTTAAATATGTGCATACATATTTATCCTCAATATAAGAATGCCCAATTTTATAAAATAACTAGTTAAGCGTCAAACAAACTACACAAACAACTTAACAAACATGCAAAAACATTTGTACACACATCAAGCGTTGTTAAGGGGCGTGTTTACTTGTTTGTACGTATATTTGAAGCATGTTTGCACGATTTTTGCGCAAACATCTTGAATGTTTGTGTTGTCTAATGCAAAATTTTGTTATTTCAAAGGAAATTTTGCACAGTGAAGTGATGGAAGAAGAAACACACAAAATGAATCATGAAAAAGTTTTCTTGTTAGAATTTTTAGTATTGTATTATAGTTTACTTTCTTTGTAGAAATTGAGAAAACAAACAAAGATTATAGCAACTGAATATCAAGAAATAGAGGCTAAAACAAATTATAAAATGATTTATGTGTTGTAAACTTCATATGGCAAGAAAACTCCCGCAGCATAATTGGCGTGTACTCTCATTGAAAAAAATTAATTAATTTGTGTTTGCATTTGTGTCGTTATGAGCAAACGGAAAGCGCGTGTTTGCCGAAAGGTTTCCATAGTTTATTTGTCTCTTCAGATATATTCCAGTTACTTCATTTATGAGTAGTTTTAATTGCATATCTTCGACGAACAATTTTATAATTTATATACATACATTTTTCTTTCTCGAGTCGAATTATTTTTGTCCGAATTTTGAAAAGTTCGATATAAATGTTCAATTATTTAATATTGTTCCCATTATACGAGTAGATCAATAGATTATATTTTCAACTTTTAATACCCGCCTCACCTGAATTGAGCTTAGCAAACAAAAGCTTTTTTAATTAATTTGTTTTTTTAGATTTTAATGCCTTTTTTAAGAGAGAACTTTTTTCATGAAGGATTGATATAAACAGAACTCGTTCTGTAAAACAATGGTGGCCACACTGAAGAATTTATGTTGCTGCCGTGTTCAAAATATTTCAGTAGTCGCCTACACAACTACAATTGCTGGTTGCAGCATTTGCTGTCGTGAAGTTGTAAAGTCTGTTGTGGTGTATGTGTTTAAAGCTTAACAGAGTCGTACTAGAGGCCAAATTTGACAAACACGAGTTCTAGCTATTGAACGAATTTGATGGCATGATTGTATAATAGTCGCTTAAGGGTTTGTTTCGTTATCGCGTTGTTAATAACTATAAAAATATTTCTTAAAATACAAAATAGGGTTTTAAAACTGAAAGGAAAAAATTCAAATTCGCTTTTTCTCTCAATTTTCGTGCGTTTTGAAAATTCAAAGTTGACAACGCTGTTCCTATCTACGAATTTGTGTCCTTACTTTGATTAAAAATCAATGAGAATTCACAAAGAAAATATTTTTTTTCAGAGAAACTTTTATTCCTATTTCTCAGCAATTAGTTCATATGTATGAAATTGTGTCCTTACTTTGATTTAAAATTTTAACGTCAATTTATAACATCGCAAGATGGGTTTTCTTCCTACTTAAATTTTTGAGCTCGACTTATATTAAAAGAAAGTAGAAAATACTTCAATTTAGTATGAAATTTTTCCTTCTGTGTATATTTATTACACATATATTTAACATACATATATTACTAGCATTTGAATTAGAGAATGTGTTATATTTAAATATTAATTATTAATATATTACCCGTGTATTCTACAAAAATCAAAACTATTTTTTAATATTTTTTATCTACTCGTATAATTATTGTAAAATTTCGTAAACTTTGTTTATATGGAAGTTGTATATTCCCTAGAGGGATGGATATTTTCAAAACGCCCACGATACTCAAACTTTTAACTTTATGTATTTCACTATTTTATATAAATCAATGAGAATTCACAAAGAAAAATATTTTTATAAAATTTCTCAAACTCAGAAAACAATATTTTTTCTCAGAGAAACTTTTATTCCTAATGTGTATGAAGATAAATTTTAAAATTTTTAACCTCTGCTATTTTAACATACCTCTGTTTATGTAGTAACACAGCTCTTTTAAGCATGAAAATCGTAATTTAAGCAATAAAAATGTGCTTTAAACCAATAATTTTAACAAATTTATAAGAAACAATTTGAGATAATTTTCTTGAATCAAAATCTGTATAGAAGGGTTATAAAAGTTTTAAAACAACCCTCTTATCAAACAAAATTGCACAAACTTAAAATTACAAATATTATAAAATTTTTCAGAAATAAAAAAAGATGGGCGAAAAAAAATTATTGGAGGTCACTCCTTATGCCGTCCGTAACGATGTCCAATCATCAAAAGTCGTAACAGTGCGTTTTTCTAGAAATAACAGCCATTTTAAAAAGGCACGGTTTGTGGCTGAGGTAAAAAGTTTTAAAATTTATCTTTACACACATTTATTCCTATCTCTCAGCAATTCATTCATATGTATGAATTCATTCATATGTATGTGTTCTTGCTTTAATTTAGAATTTTATAAATAACTTATAACATCGCAGGATTGGTTTTCTTGAACAATCCAGTTCTCGGCTTATTACACTTGTGTGTTATTCGTACTTAAATTTTTGAGTGTGGCTCGTGTTAAAAGTAAGTAGAAGATACTTCAATTTAGTACGAAATTTTTCTTTATGTGTATATTTCCACATATATTTAACATACGTATATTACTAGCATTTCAAGTAGAAAACGTCGTTTTATAAACATTAATTATTAATATATTATATTGTATCATCAAAAACGATTATCTAATGTTTTTTATCTATAACTGTTATAGTATTCCGTTAACTTTCTTTATAAGGAAATTGTATATTCCCTAGAGGGGAATTTTCAAAACGCCTACGACAGCTTTGTAATAGATTAATGAATAAGCAAACTTGTTCTTTACAAAACTTTTAAAGATATGTTGTAGTGAATTGCCTTAATTCTCTTAGACTTTAAAAGGTAAAAGCTTGTCTGCCAAATTGGATTAAACATTACATATTTAAATCCAATTTCAATTAAGTCATCATCATCATTTCTCATTTTCTCATCAACATTTCAATTTTAAAATGCCTATCGAAACAAACTAAACAAAGTTTCAGTTTATGTCCCTTTTCTCCCCCGCTTTTAAAGTTCCCAACATCACTGTTAACCTACATACACAAATTGTCTTTCTGTTCTTAAAACCTGGCAAACAAAATTATATGTGGAACAAATTGAACGAACAAAAAAAAAAATAAATAAAATATTTAATAGCAACACAAAACTAGCAAACGAACTTTAAACAGATGGGCTGAAACAACAAAGACGTACTTGCAAATAGACAAAATGGGAACAGACTGGTCAAACAGCAGCATCATCATTGCATCAATAAAGAAAAAAAGCTAAATTTATAAATGAAGTTAAAAACTAAATGTTAAAGCGGAAATTGTAGCAAAAACAATAACAAAGGCGGTAGAAGAAAATTAAGCGTGAACTCGAAAGTCAAATGAGTGGATATAATATAAAGATTTTATGTACATGTACATATGTATATACATGCATAAGTATGTACTGCAAGTTAGTACGTCTACAAATATTTTTAACAATCTCTTTTCTTTCTTCCCAGCGCGCTACCTATAAATGTAGCAGAGAAAATGGATTGAAGTTTATCTATTTTTTTTTTCTTTTATTTTTTGATGAAGAACGCAAGTTGATGAAACAGAGTTCAAACGTTCACACAACCGAACACGCAAAAGAAAAAAAAAAATGTTGGTAAGAAAATTGGTGAGCAGCAAAGAGGAAGTACCGTGGTTTAGGTTCGCTAAATGCACGTAAAATACGAAAGCTGCTTTAAAAAAACTCTTTTACCAAAAGTAAAATTTTTCTAAAACAGCTCCAGGTTCGCCATCGATAAAATTAAACTGGTATATGATGAAAGGTTGTAGAAAATATTGTTCGCGAAAAACTGGTATATGATGAAAGGTTGTAGAAAATATTATTCGCGAATGGTGTTATGGAAAACCGTGGATACTAAAAAATTTTTATTGGCAATTATGTTACATTTATAGGAAAGCCTACACAGATTCTAGCACGAAGGAAAGCATGGATATCAAGACAGAATGGCTGTGCAGACATTGGAAGAATGCAGCAAATACGATAGGAAATGTTACACAGTTGGCAGGAAGCACCAAGGAAGGCATGGATATCAAGACAGACTGGCTGTGCAGACATTGGAAGAATGCAGCAAATACGACAGGAAATGTTGGCAGTATAGATGGAGTACTGACACTAGAGGCAGATGGACGGAGTGTCTAATTTCCAATATCGAGAAATGGTTGAACAGACGGCACAGAAATATGAACTATTATCTGCCTCAAATGGTCCCAGGTCACGGTTATTACCGGGGCTACTTGTACAAAATGGGCAAATGTAATAAAACCTTTTGTTCATACGCAGAAGAAGAAGTCCTTAATGACGCCGAACACACTTTCCTTAAGTGTATTCTATGGGCGGAAACTCGTAGAGAACTGGAGATGGTAGCTGGCTCAAAAACGGTAGAGAATGTTGTGGACATCATGATTGTGAGCGCGGGCAACTTTTTAGCGGTATAGCAATTCTGTGAAAAAGTTCTGCCGACGAAAAAGCCAGGTCGGCTAGAGGCCACAAGACAATATCATAATCAGTATCCCAGACGAAGGATAAAGAGAAAGGCTGATTAAGCCACTGGGAATCCACCCCGATGCAATGCTATGGCGATTCCGGGGTGGACATTTTTATCCCAGTAAGAAGAGGGGGTTTTTTAGCCCCTAATTTCACTGTTGTGATCAGTCCTACACAAAGCGGAGGGTACGGACTCTCTGGTCAGTGCGTAACGCATTTTTCCCCCACGCCGGAAAAAGTAGGGAATGCTTCGCAGATGATAATTACTGGAACAGCTACATAATGATATTTTTTTCGCTTTTGACGCCATGACGCTTCTCATTACTGTGATATCGAGAATTTTCGAAAAAAAGAATTTCAGAATACCTCATACGGGGATAAAGCAATGGGGCAATGCATGGGTTTTTGATGTTTCAATCGAGTGTTGCTGGTTTTCGGAGACCAGTAACAGCAGTTGTGCTTGTTGACGCGGCTGTTTAAGGTCATTCCGAAAAATGAGATTTACAGTGCCAAAATGCTCCAATACTGTCTCATAAAAATTTCTGCGTTAATCAAACCCGATTTCTTTTAGCTCTTGAATGGTTTAAAGTTTAAAAGGATGTTAGTTATAATTTCATGAATAATTGATCTTGATCTTGGGGCTGCTTTCTTCCTTATTGAAAGTTGCGAATTTTAACGTAAACTGTTTTCAACCAATTCAGTGCTTTCGGGAGTCCTTGGGCCCTGGCAGTAGTGAAAGTGATTTAAATCAGCTTTTACTGCCTTATCTGTTGATGGAGCAGTTCGACGAAATAACTTATTCACGATTCACCAGCGCACCCGTGTGGCTTTCTAGGCTCACACATGTAGCAATTTTTGCCATATGTTTGTAGCCAAATGAGCAACTTCTTGCTGAGGAGTTCGGGCCTTCCTGTATACAATTTTCCAGCAATCAATAGAAGACAAGGCCTAATAAGTTGTTAGGCCGAAGCCCACTAAGAGCATCAGTCCTAAAGTCAACTCACCCGTCAACAATCACCTCTGGTTCTTTACAGTACAGGTATCTGTTGTAAACGCAACGGAACCTCGGGAGGTTGTTAGTTCCCGAAAAAAGCCACATACCAAACAATTATCAGGGATACTAACTCTTCCTTCCTGCGTTTTAGGTTTCAACCGCAGCCAGAACGTTCCAGCCAAGGTAGGCACCTCAACCATGATCAGCCAGGGTTGAACTGCAAACTGAACCAACCGGGGCCATGCTAATCCCCGCTATGGACAATTTAAACCTGTGGTTAGAGTTTCGAAAGCCAATACAACATTAGTCATGCGGCTTCCTAGAGTCTTATTTGCTACAACAAACGAGGAACACCTTCCTGGTTTGGAATACGCCAAGACAAAACCTGTTCCCCGGGGGATCTTGAGCCCTGGCAGTAGGACATTATTAGTCAAAGCAGTTGCACCCACGAACGAATTAAATTTACACTCGGTCCATCACATATTCACCGAATACCGCACATTGAAAAAATTTTTCGATGAGGAATTACGTAATTATCAATGATTTACCATCATTCTTGTGTCTCAAATCTGAGAGACTGCCTTAAATTACAAGCTGGTGTTGACAAATTATTTGACTGGTGTTCTGAAAATGATATACATATTAATATAACAAAATGTTGCTCAGTACCCTATACTCATGTCTTAAGCCCTCAATTAAAGTAAAGGATTTAAGGATGCAAGCAATTGAGTTTCATTCACTACATTAGCTTCTAATATTAATATTAACCAAAAAATTATAAACAGCTTGTTTTCAATGTTTCCCAGCTGTCTATACGTCGACATTTTATAGGACCCACCCTAATCATCAGTAGACTTTGGAAATTTTTGAAAGATATTGTCAAACATTCAACGTTATATCCCAAAAATTTAAATAAATTATTGAGAATTTAAAAAAAGAAATATTTTGTTAATATCTGTCAAAACACAAAAAACAAGTTTTCACACGTCTCTACTTTTCTTTACAATACAACCACAAACTACAAACGGTTGTTCAAGACTCACGAGAATTGACAGCATTATTGTAGTGAAACAACAAGCCACTTCAAAACACCTGAAAGTCATGAAAATTATTCAGTGGAAGCCGAAAAATATTGAATGGCGTTTGTTTGCTAGCAAACAGCTGCTTACAAAGCAAAGAAATAAAGGAGTTCTGGGGAGAAAAAATTGGTTCATTACAATAATCGCAAGCACAGAAAATCATGGCGATATTCCGGTCATGCCTCTACGTCAACAGCCAAACCGAATATTTAGGGTCATGCTCACTATTTAGTGGGACAAGCAGCTCGAGATAGAGTATCATGAGTTTTTAAAACCAACTGAACCAAATATAGGCGGTCATTAGCGAACGCAAGTAATGCGTTTGAGCTAAGCATTGCAAGGTAAACGGCCGCAATACAACGAGAGACACGATAAAGTGATTTTACAGCATGATAATGCTCGACACCATGTTGCGAAAGTTGTCATGACGTACTTGGGAACATTAAAATGGGAAGTCCTATACCACCCGCTGTTTTCTCCAGACTTAAGTCAGTTGGCCTATAACTTGTTTCAAACAATGTCACACAACCTACCTGACCAGCACTTTTGGTGTTATGAAGAAGTAAAAAATGGTATCGATTTTTGGATAATTTCAAAAGATTATAAGTTTTTTCAACGCGGGATCCGTACGCTGCCCGAAAGATGGGAAAGTGTAGTAGCCGCCGATGGATGGATCCACTCGAAGCCACGAAGGCTTCTAGTGGATCCATATGGAATAAAGGTAAAGTGAGCCTATTAAAACCATGTATGATATTTATGTTAAAAATAAAAAGAAAAGATTTTTTTAATTGTTTTTTTTTTGCTCCAATCAACCACTGTCCATCAAGCAGAAGAAGAAAAAGAAGAAAAACTTAAAAAAGTTTTATGAAAAAGAAGCAAAAAAAACATTGCTTAAAACTTTAATACAATTTTATAAATTACATACATACGTACTCAGTCAGTTTGGTTCAGTCTCTGTGGGTCATAAAACTACAACATGGAAAGCAACAGCAAAAACGAAAAAAGTTCAATTTTAACGTGGTCTAGATTTTGTTTAAGTCTAACACAAAAATTACATACAATATTTGTATGTACCTACAAACATAGCACATATTTACTGTTTAAGGAAAAAAAACGAACTATATGTAATGAAATAAAATACTGGAAACAAACTCCCAGAATCATATATTAACTTCACTTTACCTAAAACCTCGCATTAAAAAAAAAAAAAAAAAAAATGCGGCAAAAACTTAGTAAAATATAATAGAGAAATAGCAATAACAATATTAAAAAAGTAAAAGAAACATTTATTAAAAAAAAAAGAAGAAATATATAAATGTTGTTTGAGTGAGCGGCGGAAGTGATATTGTTTGGCAAAACTTTTTTCTTCTTCATCTTTCGTTCAAAAACTTTAACTTTTTTTTTTTGCAAAACGAAACTATATTTTATCAGCTTTTTCAAAGTGTGATTTACTAATATATAATATATGTATATGGATGTTAGTTTGCTATTTTACTTTTGCTTAAACTTAGAGATAAATCATTTTACAATGGCTTTAGCTGGCAAAATAAACCCAAAAGTAGAAAAAGAAGACAATGTCTCCACTCATTTGGGAAATGACAAATGCTTTTAATGAATTTACAAAAATAAAACTAAAGTAAAACAAAAAACAAAAGAACAAAATATAAAACACACTTTTATTAAGCTGGCAAATATTCCCAGTAAATTTAAACTTTTTCGAAACTTTAACTTTGTTTAAAACATATTTTTTTTTTCTCTTTTCTATGTTTTAGTTTTAAGCTTCAAATTAGCTACACCTTTCGAGAGATAAGAGAAAAAATAATATTAACAATTGTATACAATTATTTATGCATAGAAAAAACTAAGTTATTTATTTCTAACTAATAAGACTGTGAACGCTTTGGAGTAAAGATTTAAATTGAAATATTAAGATAAAAAAAAAACTGTTTTGAAAATTCATTATGTTGCTTAATTTTTGGATTTGAAAATGTTGGTAACCTATAAAAATTTAATTTTAAGCACAGCAGTTTGTTTCTTGTTGTAGAGATACTCGTACCAAGATAACCGTTAAATTTAATTTATTTTATAAAAAAAATAAAATAAAGAGAAAGTAATCAAAATATCAGCTGGAGTACGAGTAAACCCAAGAAATGTTGCTTACAAAAAGAACAGTAATAACTTTTTACAAATCGCTTGTTTTTTATGTTTCCTATATGTCGATATTTCATAGGAGCTACCCTTCTTATCAGTACACAACAAAAAAAAATCTCATGCTATTCATACGTCTGGCTCAAGTTCAAACCTGGCTTTAGCCAAGAAATATACCTCAAGGTATATCAGTAAACTGAAACTTCACCCAAATCCTCTTGCACGCTCGGTTTAAATAGGTGATTTTACCGATATTATTCGCGCAAAATAAAACTTTTTTCTAGGCTTGACTCAATTAATTTTTTTATATTTAGTATTAAGATTTAAATACTTTTTTTTAGTTTTGTTTCTTAGAATCAATAAATAAATGTATGAAAAAAAAAAGATTAATTCAGGCTCGGGAGTTTTCAAATCAATCTAATTTTGGGGTTATTTCAAGTACAGATTCGGGATTAAATATGTCTGAAAGTAAGTATTTATTGTGCGGGTAATCTAGACGATCTATCTTGTGTAGTCCCTATAAGTTGACTATTTATGTAGTTCTTACAGCTTTTAAGCGGGATCCCAATAGATATAACGAGTAATTTTTTTGCTATTATCTTTTTGGGAACACTAGTTTTGACAGCTCACGCACGTTTTGTATCTTGTGTCACTGTCAAACAATTTCAGTTTGGTCTATAATTTAATCATGAATCGTCTTACAAACGAACAACGCTTGCAAATTATTGAATTTTATTACCAAAATGCGTGCTCTGTTAAGAAAGTTCATCGCGCACTTCTTCCATTTTATGGTCAGTTTAATCGACCTACTGAGGCTTCTATTCGGGCTATTGTAAAAAAATTTCCCACCAAATTTACATTGTTGGACATTAAACCACCAACACGCTTACGTAGAGTGCGAACTGAAGAAAATATCGCAGCCGTATCGGCCAGTGTTGGTGATGACCGTGAATTATCGATTCGGCGCCGTTCGCAGCAATTGGGCCTCTGTTACTCCACTACGTGGAAAATTTTGCGGAACGATTTGGGTGTGAAGCCTTATAAGATACAGCTGGTGCAAGAATTGAAGCCAAACGACCTACCACAACGCCAAAAGTTAGAGAGCTACCAATGAATGCATCCACAAAAAACAACCATTTGGTGCGGATTATGGGCTGACGGCTTCATTGGGCCGTATTTCTTCAAAGATGATGTGAATCACAACGTTACTGTGAATGGTGAGCACTACCGTGCGATGATAACAAACTTTTTTTTTTGCCCAAAATGGAAGAGCTTGACTTGCATGACATGTGGTTTCAACAAGACGGTGCCACATGCCACACAGCACGCGAAACCATGGACCAATTTAGAGGCGAGTTCGGTGAACAGTTTATTTCACGCTTGGGACCAGTCAATTGGCCGCCCAGATCGTGCGATTTAACGCCTCTAGACTATTTTTTGTGGGGCTATGTTAAGGCTAATGTCTATAGCGACAAGCCCGCTTCGATTGACGCACTGGAAGCCAACATTGCCAACATTATACGTGAGATACCGGCCGAAATGTTGGAAAGAGTATGCCAAAATTGGACTAAGCGGATGGACCATTTGAGACGCAGCCGCGGCCAACATTTGCATGAAATAATCTTCAAACATTAAATTATATCGACCCAACTATCGATCCAAATAAATATTTCATGCATTTTTCTGAATTTTATGTGTTTTTTTTTTAATTTCCGATAGTTCTTATAAAATCACCCATTACAATGTGTTGTAATAATTATTGAGATGGAGTCTTTTTGGTACTGCAAATTCTGATGGAAAGTTTTCCAGCTGAACATTTTTTAGAAAGTTAAGCACAAAGTTTTAAAAGTCAAACTTTTCTGTTAAGTTGAGTTGATGCTTTTATATGAACAGTCTTGTAATCCTAATTTATAATTAAACTGTTTTCTTTGGCTACATGATCTCATGCTCTCGCAACCGAAAAAGATAAACCAAAAATCTTCTACAGGTAAAAGGCTTTCGTACAGCTGAATTGCAAAGCGGTAGGCCGAATTAAGTCTTAGGTTGAAAATTTTTTAGCTGAATTGGTGAAAATATCTTTACTAGCTCTATTTACTTGGCTAAGTGGGATATCTCATAATGGAGTGAAATTGGTATAAATTTTATCGCTGAATATAAAATATAAAAATAAATGGATTAATTAAGCAAAGTACTTACATTGAATTAGCTAAATATTAGAGCAAAACAATTACGATCGTATTGAAAAAAATATTTTATATTTATTAAAGCTTTTTTAGACAGACTTTGTATAAAAATTTATACAATAAACTAGCAAGAAACAAGAAATATTTTGTGCCAATACGAATGACCTTCAGTTGTTTGGTGGCAAATTTTTAGATATTTTTTTCCCCCCGAGTTTCATAGCTGAACTAATTTGTAATATTTCGAATTTGCAGTTAAATTTTTTATATAAATAGCTGATAAAATCATTTCAATATTCAAAAAGCTATACAGAAAAACTGACACAGATAAGCTGACTTCCATAACTAAATTGAGAAAAGGTAGGCCAAATTATCCTATATATCAAACGTCTTCGTACTTTTGTAGCTGAATAGGTGAAAATGTCTCCTCTAGCTTAAGTTTTTAGCTGAATTAAATAATTGCTATTTAATTCTCACAATGATGTAAGCTTTATACAACTTTTATAGCTGAATTATTAATTTTCTTAGCTGAATAAAATTTTATGGCTATATTTCGTAAAATATTTCTATTGAATAAGATGAATATTACATCTATATAAAATATATCTTAATAGTAGAAATTCTGAACAACTTTTATACATATTTATGGTGATCAAAGCTGAGTTATAGTGTAGAAAGTTGAATACAATTATTTAAGTTTTCATAGAAAGTCAAATTTTATATAACTTTTGTAGCTGAATTATTATTTTTCTGAGCTGAATGGAAATCTCCCGATTTTGCAAAATAGTTTTATTAGTTTCCATTTCACGGATATGAGAGCACAATTACATTTAAAGCTTTAACTTGAATTGTTTGAATGAACCAACAGATTCGTTATCCGTGAACTGGCACTAAATTTGCTGAATATTAAAGCCAACGGCTTAAAGGTAAAATGAAAGCAGCATATGCTGAATTTGATGAGGCAGATTTTGTATAATTCTTTTTTTCTGTATCGTTTGTTTTCTTAGCTTAGTAGGTTTGTATTGCTTAATTTCGCAGTATAATTACATTAAATGAGCTCGGTAGTAAATTCAGCAGATTAAAATAAAATTAAAAATTTTTTTTATATTTTTATTCGAAATTTAGCTAATGGAATATGCTGAATAAAACTCTGATTGCATTTGTTTATAATTAATATCTCCTATTGAAAAGCATTGCTATAATTAAAAGAAACTTTATCTCTCTAAGAAATTTTGTTTTTTTTTTTTTTCTTAGACTACTTTAGGACTCTAAAATTTCGCAAATATAATTTTAAACATTTTTATGGCGCATTAATCAATTTAAAGGGTTAATTTAATTTGCATTCTGATGCTTAAATTAAAAGCATAAGCATTAGTTAATAGTATTTATCTATTGTTATAATATTCTATTTAGTGATGTTTTAAGCTTCGAAAATTTATTTAGTCTGTCTTTTGAAACATGTTTTGTCATAAAAACAAGATTTTGTTCACGTGTATTGAAAGCAATTTTTCATTCCAACGAAGAACAACGTTTTTTTTCTAGACTTGAGCGTCATAGCGTCTCTACTTTTCTGAACATCTCAATTCAAGTTTAAAAAAAAAGTGAAAAAAAGAAATTACTCTTAATGAAAACACTTGTGTTTTAAGTTAATAAACAATTAAAATAAATTATTTTTTTTTACACACTAATTTTTTGTCATTATGACTTAATTTGTATTATTCATACTTTTAATTTCACCGTTTTAACACATATTTTTGCATAAATAGAAAAAATGAATATTTTAATGAGCAAAAGATAAGTTAGCAATATTTTTTCTCATATGTATGTATACACAGGGTGGCCCAAAAGATGTAATAAAGCTTAATAATTACAAAAGTTTTATGTCATTGAAAAAATCTCTGTTTTATATTCTGAAAAAAATTATAAATATACGCAAAAATTATTATATTTTTCTGGATATGTAATCTCATAAAATCGATATTATTATAAATGTAATATATCAGAAATCGTTGCATTAGTTATATTTTTGTCGGTAGATTTTTGCAATACGTTTCGGAATATATTCCATATCTGCCACATTTCACCGAAATCCTTTAGACATCCGTAACACAGAAAAGAGATTAGTTTTACAGGATTTTTTTTTGCAAATCCAATAACAACAAAATATTTTAATTAACAAAAAAAAAATTTAATTAACAAAAAATCAATGACGAAAATGAAACAGGACAAACACGTACAGAAGCCGTACAGAGATAACACGATTCGTGACTGAATGAGACCTGGTGACAAATAGTGTTGAGGCTACAAAACAGCTAGTTCACCATCAGCCACAAGTAGACAATTACTTTTCTTGCCCTCTTTAATATAAATTATTGATCACAGCAATAAGTTAATATACAAATTATTTTTTAATTTAAGAAATAATGGAAAACAGCCTAAAATCTAAACAAGCAAAAACCAAATAAAGTTCGCTTTTCGATTCTTCAAAAAAATAAAATCTAAAAAATCAAAAACCGAATAAAATTCGCTTTTCGATTCTTCAAAAAAAAAAAGAATGTTTCAGAAAAAAAGTTTAATGTGATGTTTATGGAACGCAATCGAGCGATACGTCTAGAAAATTTGTATGAAATATTCCCAATATTTCAAGTGTATTTCATATGAATTTTCTAGACATATTACTCATTCGTGTCCCATAAACACCACATAGTTGCCAAGGCAGGAATTAATAACTTGCGTTAAAAATTATTTCATTCCAATAAACTTATTAGTTTTTCGTTTTCTAAATCGTCAAAAAAGAATTGAACCCCGCAAAGCAGCCTTGCCAAGGTAGTGGTATAAGCATAGCTGTCTTTCGTTTCGTGGAAATTTGTCATAAACACATAGACTTTCTTGCTTTTTCAAACAAAAGTAAAACAAAAGTTTGACAAATTTTCGTAATTTCCATCTAAAAAATACATGTGATGCTTTTTGGTGTCGTATTCATTGTAATTCTGCCACTAACTATTAAAGCACCCTTGGAACTCCGTTTCCGAATGAACACAAACTCGCTAACAAGGTTGATTATTTTATTTGTTTTTATAAAATGGGTGAGAGCACAAAATTATGTGTTAAAGAAGTCACTTCATAGATAACATACATATAGGATAGAGCAAAACTAATCATCACAGCTTTTGCAAGAGGCTTTTTACGTCAATCATGTTAACAAGAAATTGACTTACATCAGCACCTGCCGACAACATAACTGATGATGTATCAACTCCACGGGGTGTGTTATTTACGATTCACCAGATCACATGTGTGGTTTGCGGGGCTCGCATACAGGTTGCAACTTTTGCCATAAGTTTGTAGCCATTTGGACAAACCCCTTGCTAAAGAGCTCGTGCCTTCTACACTCTCTTGCAAGCAATTTCTCAAACAGTCAACGGAAAACAAAGTTGGTAGACCAACTTACACCTTTAACTGATTCCTTACAATATAGATATCTGTTGCAAGACAACAGCACCTGGGGGTAGTTGACCCCTGCAAACCCGCATTGCACCATACTTATCAGGGAAACTGGGAAATTAGTTTCCCTACGATTTAGATTCAAACCACAGCCAGAACGTTCCAGCAAGGCTAGGCATCTGGATGACGATTAGCACCGAAATCGTCTGCTAGCAGAACCTCCCGGGAGCTTAGGTGATCCCCGTTCTGCCAATTAATCCTTGAGGGTTTCGGAAGTCCATAATAACATAAGAAATGCGACTTCCTAGAGTTTTGTTTGCCACAACAAACGATGAACCCCTACCCCTCTATGCCCCAGAAATCAAAGTTCCCTGATTTGATGTACACCAAGGCAAAACCTGTTACCTAAAGGAAATAATACGTGGAATATCATAACTCAGAAGTGAGCAATATGAGATGAGTATAGGCAAACCATAAATCAAGAGCTTGGTAACTGAGTGCTTTAAGGAAGTTTAAGTCCAAGTAGCAGCTGATGAGTAGTGTAGCGGCCATGAAACAGCCTATTTTGTTGAAGTTCAATTCATCATAAATCAGGCGGCTTTCTAGAGTGTTATTTGCTACAACAAACAAGGAACTCCTACTTCTATATGCGAGTGGAGTGGTATACTCTCCTTCTCATACTATATTTCCAGTATAATACACAATATATAGTTCTAGTAGAATACATTGCATAAGTAGGGGTAATCCCCTGAGTACTGGTTCAGGATAAAAATAAAAAAAACTTGAAACACGTGAAATAATTGTTTCGATTCATTTAACCCCGATTTTAAGAAGAAAATCATCACGAGGAAGGAAGAGTAGTTTCATTTAAAAGGTTACGTCTATGAAAAAATCTACATTTCTGGGACAGTGAAAATCCGTGTGTGATGCATGAAAAGCCATTACGGTCACTTAAGACTACTGTGTAGTGCAGTGCTCACGTGGTTGGATCGATTAGACAGTATTTTTTTTTATTTTATTTCATTTTATTTATTATTATTCAATTTTTTTTTTTTTTTTTTTTTGTGAGGGCGCTATTGGCACAGTGGGCCTCGATGGCTGATTTGGTAGAGTACACAACCTACAGTAGCCTGCCACAGACCCTGGGTGTTACTGCAGGGAAGCAAAAAAGCTTTGCAGTGTTTGTCTTTGT
Organism: Thecocarcelia acutangulata; assembly: GCA_914767995.1. NCBI lineage: Eukaryota > Metazoa > Arthropoda > Insecta > Diptera > Tachinidae > Thecocarcelia > Thecocarcelia acutangulata. Next base: position 26,090,523 of record OU612094.1, on the reverse strand, counting down.
TAAAAAAAACTAAATTATGGAAATTTAAGGCGTTAATTGCGGCAATCTCAATAATTGTGTATGTCGGAACAGGGTATTAGATGCTTTCATGCCCATTTAGCGACTTTATCTCTATTTACTTAGTATTAATGGCGAAATTTACAGGACCATGCGAAGCGATTTCTTATTGCTATACTTGAAGGAGCAGGGCTTGGTGAGTACTCGCATGTGGTTTCAACAAGACAATACTCCTGCATGCACAGCAGGAGCCACAATAGGTATTGTGAAGAAAGCATTTCCTAGTCGCTTAATCCCCGTTTTCGCAATTTTGCCTAGCCAGTTGTAACCACCCCAGACTTCTTTCTTGGGAGCTACTTGAAATCGCGCTTTTATGCCAACAAACTCCAGGCAAACGCAGCTCGCAAGAACAATAGTTGACAGGAATGCGAACAGTTATCAACAGAATTATTGCGATAAGAAATGGAAAATACAATAAAAGTTGCACAAATGTGTATCAACACCGGTGGCACCCACTTGACTGTAATCACATTTTCCATTTTTAACTGCAAAATCAGATCCAAATAAAGATTTCCAACACTCAATAGAATTTTTTTTTATTTAGTATAAACTTTTCAAAAACGAAATTGGATGATTAGTTTTGCACTACCTTGTATATTACATTCTCACTATACTCGCACACAGTGAAATGAATTCATTGTAAACTTGATCGTGGGAGTAGTGATTGGAAAAGAGGGTTAGAGTCTTTGATAAGATAACAATCTTCCCATAAGTAATTATAAAATTATTAAGCAAAAATGTTTGAAGTCGTACCGTAAATGCGATAATAGACAAACAAACAAGCAAACTCACATAATATAAACAATTTCTTTCAAATTTCTGTTTATGTTTCTTCATTTATTGTAATATGAACGCAGTAATGCAATTATGTGCTTATATTCTGGTTCGAAGAAAGCAAATCTATATTTTTTATATCTTTTAATTTTTTTCATCAATATTTTGCTGTTCATTAAAATTTTAATAATTCTAATACCTTTTAAATTCTATTGAACAATTATTTCTTGGAAACAATTAAAGTAATTGTTGTTACAAACATATGTAACGTAAGTTAGTTTTGTTGTAATGATATTTTTTGTTTAAGTTGAATGTAAATTTTTTGTATTTTTTCTTGAATAAATTTATTTGATATTTTTACACTATTTCACAAATTGTAGAAACCGCAAAAAAATATTCGTACAAGGTTTTTAGTTAATTTTTTTTTATCTTGTTTAAGATTTTATTTTTATGTGCTTTAAAAACTTTTTTGGTTTGCTTTGAAGCAAATATTTGCACAACTTTATTATTTTTTTTTTTTTTCTTGTTTTAAAAACAAATATGATTTAAGTCAATTTTTTTTGTTTCTAAGTTGTGTTTTTTCAGATAAAACTTTGTTTTTTTCTTTTTCATTTATTTTATTTTGCTTTTGTGATGTTTTCTTTGTAGTTGTATTGCACTTTTTGCTAAAAGATTTTTTTTTTTGCCCAAACAATTTAAGATTTTTTTTTTTTTACTTTTATCAAGAGTAAACAAACTTAAAAAATAGTAAATTTCTAAAAATATTTTTGTTAATTGAAAACATCTAATTTTATTTGTTTTTAAAAAAACAATTATTTAGTTAATAAAAAGCTTTTAATTTTAATATTTTTTTAGCTTCTATTTGCCGCACGTTGTTGTATATGACTTCGTATCTGATGTTAGACTAACTTCAGCTGTGCGAGACGTTTGGCGAAGTATTTGATTGTGTGTATTTTGTTTTTGTTTTGTGCTCTTGTTGTTTTTGCGTTCTTCGTATTGGCTTCTACCGGGTTTATATTATTTTTGTTTTGTTGTTGCTGTCGTACTCAGAAAATAAAGACAGAACCTAAACTAAAACATACGTTCCAATTGTAAGTGATTTTGCTTTAGATTTCTACTCAGCGTTTTTTCCTTGTGGTTGTTTTTATTTGTCGGCTGGTTTGTTTTTTTTTTGTTTTCTTTCGTATTACAACATTATTCATTGTTGTGTTTCCTCTTGCACCATCACTCAATATAACATTAATAACAACAAAAGCTATAACTCATGACTAACTAACGTTTCGTTAACCATCGTTTGTTTCCTTTACGTTCGTGCCTTTGGGTGAGTATTTGGTATAGAAAATAAAAATGTTACGTTCATTTGTGGGTTAAACTCTCAGAATTTGGGCATGAGAGAGCAAACTTGTTATATTTTGATTGGGCATTTAATAAGAGTGTGGTTGATGTAGCGAGTTTGTTTAGAAATTAAAACCAGAAATTTAACAAGCCAAACGGATAAAATGCGGTTTTAGTATTAAAAATCCAAATATGAAATATGTTTATTTAATTGTTTCTGATACTTAAGATCTCTAAATTTTTCTTCAAGGATTTTTGCAGAAAACTTATGAAAACTTAATTTATAAAATCATTTTATTAACTAAAATTCAATTTTCTAACATTTAAAATACAGAAAAATAGCAGCTGCAAATAAAATAAACTGTGTCATATTCAATTAGCATATCTTTAAAAACACTTTCATAATTATCATAATTATAATTTATTATAATACATATTTGTAAATAATTCTTTCAGCTCAAGGTCCTCGTTTTTTTTTTTTTTTTTTTTTTTTTTTTTTTTTTTTTTTTTTTTTTTTGTAATGTTGTAATGATCTATTCAAATTTTGGATTCAATTTGCACACAAAAAAAAAATTTTCCTGAAGAAGTCTTCTAAAGGAAGACGAAATATTGAGAAATACATTAAACATTAAAAAAAAAACAAAAAGAACATTGAGCTGAACGAATTATTTAAAAATATTGAATTAAATAAAGGTCAAAGCAAATAGGATCAAGAGTAAATACCTCTGATAAAAATAAATAAATAAATAAATAAATAGCTATAATAAAAATTTGCATTTACGACATGTGTAGTTTAAAATTACTATAATAAGATATTGATAAAACGTGTGTACATGCATGTATAATTTCTTTACGATATCGTGGGCAATTAGCGGCAAATCGAAATAAGAAAGTCTTTCAAGGAAATTTTTGTGAAAAACTATACTCCAGACCAAATTCAAATAAGTTAACACTGCCATAAACTTTCGGCAGTATAATTAAAAATATTTTTTGCGAGCAAGAATGTTATATGCATTCCATTAATTAAATCACATATACTCAAACGTATATAATATTTAATATTATAAAATATTTAATGTTGATGTATACAATAACTGACGCCGAAGTTTTCGTTAAATTAAGTTTCATCTATTAAGTAAAAATTTTTAGTCGATTGCTGATTTTCAGTTCTACCATGCTTACTACTCAGCACTAGTGCACGGTATCTTAGTATTCAATTGATGTTGATTACCACTGTGCTACCGTACTTAAAGTTCTACTGACGCTGTTTGGGATGAAGCATACTGTCTAGCAAATTAATTAGATATGAAACAATTATGTATATTTTTTGTTTTGTATTTTTATCAGAAATTTTTGTATACGTATTATACTAATAATCGACCTAATGTTACATAGCAAAATGCTACATTAGAAAAAAAAGCATCTAAGCACTAAAAAATTTGTGTACTATTAATTGTTAATGGTCTTTTTTTACTAATTATTTTCTTTATTCTAAAACTTGATAAATGTACATTAATTTTAAGCCGAATTTTTTATTATAAACTTATTTCTTTGCAATAATAGGGTTTTTTGGTTTGTTATTGTCAAAAGCTACATATAAATATATAACTTACCTTCCGAAAATATGTTACTTTTTAGTTTCAGCTGAAATTAAATATAAAAAAACCAAATAAAATACGTTAGTAAAAAGTTAAATTATATTTCAAAACATATGCAATACATTCTTTCAGAAACAAGTAAATTAATTAATACTACCTCTTTGTAGAATGAAAATAAAATCAACAAAGCTTATGTTAAAAAAAATAATTTTTCTTACAATTTCGTATCAGTTTTTCTGATTTATTGTTAAATTATGTAGGTGGCTAAATACTATTTAGCCACATTTATTTCTGTACTTAAAAATAAATAACTGCTGTATTTCAACAACCATTTTCACACAAATTTTTTGGTTGAAGCTAAAAACTGTTTTACAAATAATTTATTAAATGATACTGCAGATTATTTTACTGAACATAAAAAAAAATTACGAATTTTGTTTATTTATATGAACATACAGATATGCGTGTTCAATAATCAAAACATTGGAAAAAATTTTAAAGAATTTTTTTTATTAATATAAATATGTATTTCGCAATATTTTCTTTCAAAAAATTTGCTCTAACGGCAAAAATTTTATTTGAAATATCTATTTTAATTTTTTGGTATGTTAAAAATTTATCAACTAAAAATATATCAGTAACAAAAATATTTAAATATTATTTAAAACCATTTTTAAAATAGTTTTCTGCTTGTATTTTTCATATTATGAAAATTTTAAATTATTGCAAAGTAAAGAATCTGAGTGTCTCAAATAAACAAATAACTTATATTTCTTTTTTGGCCTTATTTACCTCACCGCGTGTAACTGTTGACCAACTTAGCTCCGTAGGTGATTTTTGTTTTGGTGGTTGCTAAGCAATATTTTTTGTTCTTTTAAATTCCTGTCTTTTTCCATTATTTCAAAATTAACTGAGTTTCATATGCCACCCGCTTTTTTGCATCATTAATATATACTTAGTACACACGATATAAAAAAATGGTCACAAGTTTTTATGGATGTACCACAACTTTTACATACATATTAATATGTACATACATAAATTCATATTAATTTACGTATGTATGAGTGTACTATAGCGTGTATTTAAACGCCAACGAAGCGAATCGGCTTTTTATATTCTTGTTGTACATTTTTCTCATTTTGGTTTTATTTTTTCATATCATTATTCATGTGTTTTTGTGTGCTTGTGTATGTGTTAGCAAAGGTGTACCCACAATTAATTGTCTATTTCAGAGTTTTATACGTTTTACTTTTTCTCTTAATTTTATTGCATTGGCAACATTGATAACAACAATTTATATTTGCACTTACTGCAGTCTGCAGAGCTCATACAATTTTCATCATCATCGTATTTGTTTTGGTCATGCAGTTCGTTAATAAGGGCACTCTTTTTATAAGTTCTCTTTCGAATGCATTTAATGAGTGCTTAGTAAACCTCTTGCAAAGAGGGAGCACTTTTAGTAGTCGTTTAAAAGACAACACAGTGTTTTTGCAAAAATTCTATTCGTTGTGGATTATAAATCTCATAAGAAATGTGTTCTCTTAAAACATATGCATGATGAACATACAATTTTTTAAGGAAATTACACCAGAAAATTGTTGTTAGTATTAAAAGCAAATGAGTTAAAGATGCAAAATGTTGCTGATATTTTTAAAGAACTGCTTTCGAAAACTGATAAATAAATAAAATTGTGATAGATGAGAAGAAATTCAAATATTTTTCTTGATACTTATATGCTCTGGAAAATTTCGAGAACCATAATTAGCGTTATTATTAAAAATTATGTGTGCTTTCGAGTCTTTTATAAGAGGCCAGCCAGTATCAATTAAATTGGCGGCCTTCATATCGAAGCCAGCTTGTGTAGTAATATTGTCTAAACGTTTGATAGGAACGATGAAAAAGTTTTGGATAATATAATTTTATTGTTTAAATATAATATCTACATAGATATGTGAATTAATTGGTTTAATTATACAGCTACATTTAAGAAGGAGGCAATTTATTATATCTTCCCATATCTACATATGTATTGAAACTTAAATCTTTTAATAACTTTTATGGCTAAAAATCTTGTAAGCTCAGTTTTAAATAGGGATGAAACGATTCGAGTAAATACAAGTACTCGATACTTTTATTACGATACAAAGTACTTTTCGTATCGATGCTTTACTACCGGGTACCAAGTAGTTATGGGTCGAAAATACTCGGTATGTTAGAAATACTCTTTTCTTATTATGCTAGAACACACCAAACTATTTTTAGTCCGAACAATTTTTGTTCTTTTCATCACACAGGAGACTAATTTATCTATATTACCATGTATTTCGTATGTATTAGTGTTTTTATTAATTTCTACTGGTATTGTGCTGCTTGTGCGGGTATAAAGCTGGTTGAAAAAATTTTGCCTTCGTCACATTCGCCTACAAGCTGTCAGAACAATTGTTCTCATGTGTGATGGAAAATTGATAAGCAAACTGAACTGGACCCATTTTTTACCATAATTTTATTATTTTTCAAAGTTTTTATAAAATAAATCTGTGCATCCAAATGGTACCAACAAAATATAAAATAAGACGATAAGTCACGATCTTGAGATACTAAAACAAATAGTCCAGTTACTAAAACCATTCAAATTTATCACTAGAAAATCTTTTATCGAAGATTATACCAATGATAAATTGTTTTATATCGAAGCTTTAAAGTTTTTCTTCCTCCATTAAATCTATCATACAGTTACGAGGCAACTATTTGGTGAATGCACCAGAAGAATTGTTATCATAGAATTCCAGATTTTTTAAAAATCTTCGCCTCCGTGATCCTAACTAAGACACTTCAATTTCAGCAAACGGAGCAGAAGATGAGGTCCATAATGGTTAGTTTATAAAAATTGCTTCAAAATCTAAAAAACTTAAGTCTCCATACTTGGAATAAAATCTTCTGATGAGAGATGAGGAAGCATTTTGAAGGGGAATTGCTGTTTTTATTGACAATATTATTAGAAGTTTTTTTTTCAAAGTCAAATATTTCCGAAATTGGAAATATACACAAGTTACATGATTGCTCTTAATATCACTTTGTGCATATTTTTTTATTGTCTTGGAGCAGTACTCAGGGGATAACCCCTACATATGCATTGCATTGTAAAGAAACAAGGAAAATAGTTTATGAAGAGGTGGAAAGAGGGAGTAGTGTTTGTGGACCTTTGAAGTGCAGCTCAAAAATTATCGGAAAATTGACGACATCTTTCATATTTTTTCTGACAGCTCTGAATGTTATATGTATTTGGCAGTGTTTTTAATTTTTTTTTTTATTAAATTGCCTTATCAAGCGGTTCAGGTATAGAAGTACACATTTTTAATTTTATTTCGATGTTTTAAGAAAACTCCTATTGCCTTTTTATTAAGATTGCAATAAAATCGGTTGGACTCAAAACTGAGGTTAGATTTTTCAGCTTGATTCTTTTGATTCTATTAAAATCGTTGCTGTAAATTTCTCATAAGTGTTCAATATTAAAAAAAATATATGTACTTATTCTTACTAAGAAAAAATAAATAAATAAAAGTACAATTAAAATTCGTATATAAAAATCGTTCGAATAATTAAAACTGTTTTATAATTGAGGACAATGCAGAATTTATAAAAAAAACCGGTTTTATTAGAACTCTTCCACAAAATTTCACGCTGTAATTATACCAATCCCAAGCAGGTGGTGTATTCCCAGCAAATTATATGTTTTATGATCGGTCAACAAACTTCCTCTGCTTATCAAATATTTATAAGATACATATGTAGGTAAGTACGAAAACGTATTAAAAAAAAATTAAACAACTTCATAGGAAGGGAAACAAATTAACAACCCCAAAATGACAATAATAAAAACCAGTCAGTCCAGAGAATATCATCAGCCACTCGACAATGTGTGTGTTAATAACTGTGGTTGTTGGCAGAGTGGTGGTCGCTTTTAGAAGCATGTGTATTTTTAAGATACAAATACAATGCCATCCACAAATGAAGCAAAAAGATATAACATAAGGTAAAAAACACACAAACAAAGCACCTGACATTAAAAAAAAATTAATGGTCAGAAAGAAAAGAACTGCTGCAACAACACTTGAAGTAAACACCTGCAAAAGTTATAAAAGAGAATTGTTATAAGAGAGGAATTTTGTATGTATAAAACTAAGAGAAGTATTTTTCTTATAAGCAGCAAATACAGGGTTGGAAAATAAGAAACAAATTCTTTCTAGTTGGAATAATTAACAGAAAAAAGTGGCTTAGCTGGGCCAAATTTGGGTAATTTTAATACCATAACAAAAAAGATTCATATGTTTGTTTTTTATTTATTTACTTATGGCATGTTTCCACATAGCAGGCAAGTGTTCAGACAAACAAGTACCACACAAAAAGTACGTAAAAATATGAGTATTTTTAAACCACTTGTCTAGCTTACGTAGCACTTTACGTTTTACTAAACTGCAGGATTGCCGTAGTGAATATTTTTGTACTGTGTATACTTTTTTCCATACAAAAACACAATAATTTCATTACTCAGTGGCAACTCTTAAACAAAAACAGCTGGTTTTCTTATAAATTAAAATTTCTTATACATACATACATATATGCATACTTACAATTTATTATCTTTCAAGTCCACATTTGCATACATATATAATTTATGTAATTTTACTTATTTTAGCAAAAAACAAAAAATGTTTTTTATGAAAATTACTGAAAGTTTTTTAAGTTTATTATTTTATAACGTACACAAGCACTTTTTTGTGCTTGTCTGTTTTTGACAGTAGTCACAATTGCAATTGCAATACAGAAATCACCAAATCACCATTTATAGCCTTACGTTGTTAATAAAAAAAAAAAACTGATATGTGTGTAGTGGAACCCCAAAACACTTTTTTTCACTCAACCAACAAACAATTTTGAGTGACTTGGTATATAGAAACATGCCATTAAGTCTATGGACAAATTCCTTACAGACTACTTTAATATTTGAATACAGTAGATGATATTTTATAGCCGAAATTAAAATGTTATATCATTTAAATAAATCTGAACGTATGAAAAACTTATGACATATGTACAAACGAGTACATAGAATCTATATTAGTACACGTCTTATAAATTCGGATTCGCTAGAACCTCTTACCTTGTGGGGTTTGGTAAAAAAAAATGGCAGTGGAAGTAATGTTAAGGCTAACCGGCAGAAAATCCACAAAAACTTCATAACAGCCTGTGGTTCGCTCTTAAAGCTCTTAAAGGGTAAAATAAAAGACCGACTTCCACTAATATTTCTGCCCTCACATTAGTTGTGAACATATCTACCCTCTAACTGCTCTTATTAAGGAGGCTCTCATACAAAATATTTTAGAGTACACCGCCCTAACTGGGCCCAGAGTGCTCCTAAAGCTGTTGAATGACCAAATTTTAATATATTTGTAAGCCCAACATTTTTGCAGAATATACCTAGCTTCTAACGTCTTTTCGTTATAGTCCCAGCCTATCCGGGATTGCTGCCATGAGACTAAATATGAATGATTCACTGATCAGTGATCTTCTTTTTCTCTCCGAATGGGGCCGTCTGCAAATGTTGCTGCATCTGAACTCATGGATGGTATAAGTATTCAGGAATCGGATGTTCTTGATGTTCTTGGAATGAAGATACAGTGTGATGTTCGCTGGGCAGAACACATTTTTCTTGTTTCTAAAGAAGCATTCAAGTGCCTTGGGTTTTTGAAACGGTGTAAGATGTGCTTCATTCCAACTCTGGTTCTTCTGGTCTGTCTTTACGTTTAAAATAAAATAATTACTCGATGATATCACACCAAGTTTTATTAAATATTTGAATAAGACGTTTTAACCTTTTTTGTCATCTCAAAAACAGGATGTACTCTAAAATCTTGGAACTATCAATCGTTGATCAGATACAGAGTATTTACGAGTATTACTGAAACAGAAATGAAATATAATTACAAATACATAGTTATATGCCCATCATTCGTTATACCGGAACTGTACTTTAATTTTTATAACTACGAATTCTTACTAGATTTTGAAGTAAACTAATATCTTAATATATAAATGTTTGTCTGTGTATACATATTTAATTTATAGAAAGCAAATTATACTGTTTCTGTAATTTCTTATGAAAAGGATATTGGTTATCCTATTATATGGCAAATCATGCAATGAACAATTTATATTCAAATCACTTTACCATTAAAAATTCAAATAGACATCATCATGTATTGTTAAGTTGTCAACAAACTGAAAAAAAGCAAAAACAAAAATGTTGATTTCAAAATGTTATAAATTTTTAATAGATTTTTTTTTTGCCTGTTCCATCTTTCCTGTATTAAGGTTTTTGTATAAATTTCATATCTATTTACTTGATTTTTGGTTTGAAAAATAACAATTTAAACAACAAAAACCATTTAATAGTAGTTATTGATCAAACAGACCGAGTAAAAAACTATTATCATATTTATTACAAAATTACCTGACATATGAAAATAAACTTGCAGTCAAATTATTTGAAATTTATTCCACACAATTTGTTTTTTCAATTTCAGTAACGGTAGTTTGCCTACCCCTTTAGTTTTTCTTTCACACAAACACACAAACTCTTACTTACTTATATACTTCTTCAGCAGTTACTGGAAATACACACGAACACACTTGCAAATTACATGCTTATATGAATTTCTACAACATTTTCTATACAACTATAAAAAGTGGTAAATATTATACAAATTTTATACTTTCATTTAAATAAACGTTAAAAAATGAATAATTGACATAACAAATTGTAGGCAGGATGTACATAGTTGGGCTTGTTGTTCCCATTCAGGCTACTGACGCAAAAGCGTGTGTAATTTTGACTTGAAACTTTTCAAGAAAGCTGCATAGTATAAGTTTAGGATCTTACTCATCTATCACGAAAACAAAAGCACTTACAGAATATAAGTTTGCGGAACTTTCTGTCAAAAGCTAAGGAAGCAGTTTCAATGGATAATTATTGGTAACAAAATTTTTCTGCAGAATTTTTTCATTAATAAATTAATCTTTTTTATTTTCAATAATAAAATTTTTTAAAATATTGGATTGACTTTTGCTTCAACAGCAGAGAAAAGTATCCTTCATTTTTTCATATTCGATTTCCCAGCTACGAGTATAACAAATTTTGAACTTAAATTTAAGTGCCTGGCCCACTCTTTCACCCGACATCGCTCGCTCGCACATTTGAAACAAAAACAAATTTTAAAATATTGTTTTTGGTATGCATGTAAGTATTTATGCGAGCGATCGATGTCGAGTGACATAGTGGGCCAAGCCAACTATATTCACTTTATTTATACTTTGTATACAATTCTTGATTGATTACAAGCCTCAGCACCTTTACAGGCATTATTGAGGTGAGTTGGCCAGGAACTACTCAGTACATTAAAATAAAGGGCTACATAACGTTAGTCTCACGTAGAAAGGCCCTAACTCGCATCTTCCCTGAATTGAGCTCTTTTAGGGATTCTACTACGTTTCACACAAGTACACAGTGTCACAAAGATTTAATTATATAATTTCATACATATCGCTCTTACAAGGAACTAAGCAAAAGAAGTTACTTTTAGATGTACCCATTTATACAGTTTCCATTGCGATTTTCCATCTCTTGTAAAATTGCAATTATTTTGATTAAATTTTTGGTTTGTATCTACATTTGTACAACGGGTTATAGTTCAGGTTTTTTCCTTTCTAAAGTTTTATTTCTTAAGAAGGAGTTGTTACAATACAAATCTGCTGTGATCAATAATTTTGATTGAAGAAGACAAGAAAAATAATAATCAAATCTTTAGTTGGGGGACAACTAGCTGTTTCGTAGTCGCTACACTACTCATCAGCACCCACTGGGATTTGAATTCGGGTCATGACGTATCATGATCTGCTGCTTTAACCACTCAGCAATTATTTTTGTTAGGGCCTTTCTACGTGAGAGCAACGATAAGTAGAAGTAAAGAAGTTTATTGTACAATGCAAAAAAAAAGCAAAAAAAAAAAAAAAGTTTAGTAGATCAATATATAATTAATTAACAATTAAATCATGTGAGAAATTCTTGTATAGGGTGTTTTTTAAGCTAGATAGAACTTTAAATTGTAAAAAGTAACACAAAAAATTAAATTTTGATGAAACATTTTTTTTATTTGTTTCAGTATACTCTGACAAATCATCATGAATAGACTCACGCTTGAACAACGCTACGAAATTATCCAAATTTACTTTGAAAATCAGTCGTCGATTCACGCGTTGTTTTATCGCAAAATTGTGTTCAGCGATGAGGCGCATTTTTGGCTTAACGGGTTTGTTAATAAGCAAAATTGCCGCATATGGAGTGAGACCAATCCACAAGAGACCCTACAGACTCCATTACATCCAGAAAAATGCACTGTTTGGTGCGGTTTTCATGCTGGTGGCATCATCGGACCTTATTTCTTCAAAAATGAGGCCGGAGCTCGCGTTACGGTCAATGGAGATCGTTACCGCACCATGATCAATGATTTTTTGTTTGAAAAAATTGATGACATTGATCCGGAGGAGATGTGGTTTCAACAGGATGGCGCTACGTGCCATACGGCGAACGCAACCATCGACTTACTGAAATCAAAATTTGGCGAAAAGTTGATTTCGAGAAATGGACCTATCAATTGGCCTCCAAGGTCGTGCGATTTGACACCTCTCGATTATTTCCTGTGGGGCTACGTGAAGTCACTGGTTTATGCTGATAAACCAGCAACAATTGACGCCTTGGAGGCCAGCATTGTTCGTGTTGTTCGTGACATACGGCCAGCAGTGCTCGAAAAAGTGGCCCAAAATTGGACGTCCAGAATGCGCTTCGTCAAGAACAGCCGCGGTGCCCATATGCCCGAAATCATTTTCAAATGTTAATGTCATGTATTGATCTTTCGAATAAAAAAAAAATTTGATTACAATTTAATTTTTTGTGTTATTTTTTACAATTTCAAGTTCTATCGGGCTTAAAAAAACACCCTATATATTAGATAAAAGGTAGGTTTTTAAAGAATGTTTGAATAATGAAATTCTACCTTCTGCTTTTAAAGATTCTGGTGGACTATTAAACTTATGGGTGTCCATATATTCAACGCGCTGTTTAGTTAGTCCAAGCCTGCATCTAGCAACATCCAAATTGCTTCTACTACGTGTATTAAATGTTTGTTGGTTTTGATAGAACTGAATTGTATGATGTCCTATATTATTCAGGCATTTGAAAACATACATTTTATTATTGCTGTACCGCCCTACAATCCTGAATGTCACAAATGACAGCAAATATTTTAGTTTTCTAACAATAAATCATGTTTTAGTGATAACGCAATGTTTTCTCTAAAATTTTTTCAAACGATTTTATCATTCAAACTGCTTGTGAGCTTTAAATTTCGAATTCATGATTTGATTTTCATAAAAGCATGAAAAATCCCGGGCCTAACAAGGAAACCACGGTTCAAAACACTGTTACTGCAAGGGATAAAATATCTCGAAAATATCCACGATTATCGAATAATTAAAAGTTACAGAATCGCACTACAAGCCATTAAACTCGATTTAGAATTTTTTTAATAATTTGGTAAATTATTAATTACTAAAGAAGTAGCGAATTCACGCGCCTTTATGAATACGAACTGCACTATTCAGTGTTTGCTTTTTTCGTAATACTTGAAAAACTTGGATTGATCGTTTAACAGCAAACACTCAACGTAAACAGCAAATTGTATAAACCGAAATGTTTATTTTTCTTTCGAAAAAGTGTATAATATACAACAGCATGATTATCTCACTATCTGTGATACGTTTTCCACATTATTATTCCGTGTTCACATTGGGCTCTACAAAATCTGGTGTAAACATTTTAGCCGCTTGAATAAACTCTTTTCTTACATTAAAACCAAAAGTTGGCTTGAATATGAATTGGTGTTTGGTATTTGGTGGCTTGTTTTTCAGGTCTGCGAACAGCCAGTAGTCGAGTCCCGGGGCCATAACCTTTCCAACCGATTGTTGTGCTTGCGGGCGCTTTGAGCGACGTTCCCCAGTGGCTGTCCACTTAGATGACGATCGTTTTGATTTTGGAGTGAAATGATGGATCCATGTTTCATCCATTGTCACATATCGACGCAAAAGTTCCGTTTAAACATGGCCAAACACTGCTCAGAATAATCAACACGTTCTCGTTTTCGGTCAACAGCGAGCAAACGCGGCACCCACTTTTAACAGAGCTTTCTCATAGTCAAATGCTCATGCAATATGAAGCCAACACGTTCTTTTGATATCTTTACGATGAGAGCTTTTATCGTTCAAACTGTTTGTGAGCTTTGAAATTTCGAGCTTATGATTTGATTTTCATAGCACTTCTTAATGTTTCTTGCAATCATCTTTTGGAACTGAACATAATATTTTTTAAATTAAATTATTGGTTTGTACATTTGTACAACGGGTTATACTTCAAGTTTTTTCCATTTTTAAGTTGTTTCTTAAAAAGGATTTTTACAATACAAATCTGCTGTGATCAATAATTTTTGATTGAAGAAGACAAGAAAAATAATAATCAAATCTTTAGCTGGGGGACAACTAGCAGTTTCGTAGTCGCTACACTACTCATCAGCACCCACGGGGATTTGAACTCGGGTCATGACGTATCATGATCTGCTGCTTTAATAAAGAGCATATTTACATCTCTTTCAATTAAAACGATTTGCATAGAGCTTTCTTGGACAAACCACTCTGCTTCCTTGCTTTGCTTTATTGTATGCAATACAGCACTAATATGCAACTCAAAATAATTTATCTTCTGCAAAAATAAAAATGCAATTGAAAAACAATTGTTAAAACCTTTTAAAAAGTGCTGCAGTTTAATTTAGTTTCAGAGTTTTACAAAAGCTTCGATTTATTTGCAAATTTTAATGCTAAATTGAAATTGTATAGTTGTTTTTTGGTAAGTCATTAATCTCTTTTCAGTTTATTATTATTTATTTATTTAGTATTGTACTATTATTATATATTTTTTTGAATACAAGAAATATTTCATGTTTTATTCAAAATTTGTTTCATACGTTCTTAAAACACCGCATTTGCATGTTAAATTTTGTTTGTTTGTTTGCTGGTGTTCGTGTATTATTCTCCATTTGCTACTTATTTATTATCATGACAAATAACAATTATTATAGTTTTTTTTTATATTTTTCATACAAGTAAAGAAAAAACAGTACAAGGTTGTTATTTTTACAAAAATTATGATTGCATATCTATTCGATAATTTATAGAGTTTTACAAAAGGTACTATATACCCGTATGTATGCATGTGTTTGTTTGCGAATGTGTATGAGTGTGCGTGATTTTCGTTTTTTTTTTTTTTTTTTTGTTAACTCTGTTATTTTCATGTCAAATTCTCATTGACGTGATTTGGCAAAATTAAAATTAATATTATTTTGTTATATTTGTTAATTTGTTTGTCGTTTAGTTTGTTGATATTGTTATGTATTAGAAAAGGTCAAACTGAATTCAGTCAGTCAGTCTTATGGAACGAATTTATTGCTCATTAAAACCACATATTTTTCACAAACATATTTGAAATGCAAACGGCTCTGTGGAAAGACAAAATTAATATTTATAAAATATTAGTGATAGATTTTTCGACCTTTACAATTGCTAAATAAAAGTGTCAGGAATTTTTCGAGCTTGAGGTTCAATTTTTAATTTAAAATTTCCAATATTTCGCCACACCACTCATCAGGGATATAGATATTATATTTTTCAAAAGAACTCTATAAACATAAAATAGCGATCTTTTCAACTTGAATGTTATTACTGTTTAGTCTATTTTATGTTTATAGAGTTTTATCGAAAAAAAATAATACCTAAATTCCTGATGGTGCTACCCAGTGGTGTAGCGAAATATTGGAAATTTTAAAATTAAAAAAAAAATAAAAAATTGGATTTCAAGCTCGAAAAATTCGTTACATTTTTATTTTATTTATAAAATTTTATAAAATAACTTAGCTAAGTTAATAAGTAACGAGTGATTTTTTTGCTATTATCTTTTTGGCAACACTAGTTTTGACAGCTCACGCACGTTTTGTATCTTGTGTCACTGTCAAACATCTTCAGTTTGGTCTATAATTTAATCATGAATCGTCTTACAAACGAACAACGCTTGCAAATTATTGAATTTTATTACCAAAATGCGTGCTCTGTTAAGAAAGTTCATCGCGCGCTTCTTCCATTTTATGGTCAGTTTAATCGACCTAATGAGGCTTCTATTCGGGCTATTGTAAAAAAATTTCGCACCAAATTTACATTGTTGGACATTAAACCACCAACACGCTTACGTAGAGTGCGAACTGAAGAAAATATCGCAGCCGTATCGGCCAGTGTTGGTGATGACCGTGAGTTATCGATTCGGCGCCGTTCGCAGCAATTGGGCCTCTGTTACTCCACTACGTGGAAAATTTTGCGGAAGGATTTGGGTGTGAAGCCTTATAAGATACAGCTGGTGCAAGAATTGAAGCCAAATGACCTACCACAACGCCAAATTTTTGGTGAATGGGCTCTTGAAAAGTTAGATGAAGATCCACTTTTTTATCGAAGAACTGTGTTCAGCGACGAGGCTCATTTCTGGTTGAATGGATACGTGAATAAGCAAAACTGCCGTATTTGGAGTGTAGAGCAGCCAGAAGCATTGCAAGAGCTACCAATGCATCCACAAAAAACAACCGTTTGGTGCGGATTATGGGCTGGCGGCATCATTGGGCCGTATTTCTTCAAAGATGATGCGAATCACAACGTTACTGTGAATGGTGAGCGCTACCGTGCGATGATAACAACTTTTTTTTGCCCAAAATAGAAGAGCTTGACTTGCATGGCATGTGGTTTCAACAAGACGGTGCCACATGCCACACAGCACGCGAAACAATGGACCAATTGAGAGGCGAGTTCGGTGAACAGTTTATTTCACGCTTGGGACCAGTCAATTGGCCGCCCAGATCATGCGATTTAACGCCTCTAGACTATGTTTTGTGGGGCTATGTTAAGGCTAATGTCTATAGCGACAAGCCCGCTTCGATTGACGCACTGGAAGTCAACATTGCCAACATTATTCGTGAGATACCGGCCGAAATGTTGGAAAGAGTATGCCAAAATTGGACTAAGCGGATGGACCATTTGAGGCGCAGCCGCGGCCAACATTTGCATGAAATAATCTTCAAACATTAAATTATATCAACCCAACTATCGATCCAAATAAATATTTCATGCATTTTTCTGAATTTTATGTGTTTTTTTTTTTTTAATTTCCGATAGTTGTTATAAAATCACCCATTAGTTAGATTCTCCAGCTCACTTGGGTCCGAAAGATCGTTCCCTTTGTGATTGCCTGGAAAGGAGAAGTGAAAAATAAAAGTTAGAGAAATATAGTGGCAGGGAGGGAGAGGATAGGAAAGATATGAAACCGCTTAATGTTGCATTACTTGCTGATGTACTAGCCATCCGCTGCTCTGTATGAAAAACCCTAATGCGGTCGGATTGATCGAGCCCAGACATGTTAGGGAGAGATGAAACTCCTCTCCCCTAGACATCTTAGGCGGTCATGCTCCAATGGCGGGCATTTTCCGAGTAGGTGAAAGATTGGCTCCTCTTCTTCCTCATCTTCGCAACTTTTGCAGAAGTCATTATAGGATAGGACTAATCTCCTGGCATGGTTCCCAAACGGGCAATGTCCAGTGATGACTGCTACAGTGACTTTCAGCTAAGGTGTGGGCAGTTTTAATAGCTCCCCCCTTCTCTTAGAGTTAATTTGCGGACACATATTCTTTGACATGTAGGCCGGTTTTTCTTCGGCACTTTTTAGCGTGTGGTGTTTCAAAGTCAACAAATTTTGAAAATTCATAGTTCAACAAATAGTCTTGATTATAGAAAACTTGGATTAATTGTGTAAATCTTTTTGGCTGTGATTCTAGAAATGTTATTTGGAGTTACGGCTTTGAAGTTTATTATACAAAAATAATAAATATTAACTACAATACTCGTAACTGAAAAATAGTTACAGTTTGACCAAATTTCTAAATTTTTCTTAAATGTCCATAGTTTCGAATTGGATGGGATAGATTTTTTTCCTGCTTTTTCTCATGATGGTTATAATCAACCCTGTTACGAATTAACGTTGAGTCCTGGAACACCCTATATATACACATGCAGGTGCTTAAAGTGAATTTTTTTTACAATTTTAACACAAATTCCTTTTGAAACAATTAAGTTTTTTATTCGCTATTTTTAGCTTCTACCATTTATACCAATAAAAATTATAAATAGCTTGTTTTCTATGTTTCCTATCTATCTATATGTCGACATTTCATAGGAACTACCCTAATCATCAGTGGACAATTTATTTATATTGTTGGGATATAAAGTTGAATGTTTGAGAATATCTTTCAAAACTTTCCAAAGTCTACTGATGATTAGGGTAGTTCCTATGAAATGTCGACATATAGATAGCTGGGAAACATAGAAAACAAGCTATTTATAATTTTTATTGGTACAAATTCCTTTTTATATCGCAAATCATGCAAAGTTGATTCAGCTTTCAAAACTATTATCGCACCATTGCATCAAAAAATGTGGCTCTACTACATGTAATATGTAAGTAAATATGCATGCATGCATAAATACTCGTATATATTTTTTTGTATTATTGTATAACATTTGCTAATTCCACAATCATTCACTAAAAATATGAGTATTTTGTCATATGCCTTCATCAGCAAGCGCTTCAGAATTAACAAAAGCTCAGTTTGTTTTATTAATTGTGCTTAAAGTACATGCTATTTGCCGGTCAAAGTGCAATGTCCCTTGTCTTTAACTCTTTTCATCTGGTTTTTTATTTATTGTTGCCCATCATCTGTTCTTTGTTTTTTTTTTTCTTATTTTTATTTTGCATAAGTTTTGTTCATCACTCTCAATACCACACAAAATTTTTTTTTTGTTCATATTCTGTTCCTCTAATTAATGTTTATTGTGTATAAATTTTTATGATTTTAATTTTTCTTGTCATTCTCGTCATCATCATAATAATTTTCAAAATCGTAATGATGATAACAATAAACATAAATTTCTTTTTTTTTTGGTTTCGTTTTGTTTTGTTGAGAGGAGGTATGCGTTTGTAATTTCCTTTTGCTCATTTCATTATTATGATAATTGTCAATGTCTGTTACATTAGTTAATCATTATAATGATGACAATAAATAAATGATGATACAACAAAACCAAAATAGAACTTTTAACTGCTTTTGGACTAAAAAAAAGACGAGCTTAAATTAAACCGGATATAAAGTAATAAAGGAAATTTATTACACCTCTAGAAAAAACGTATTTTTAAGCTTAACAGACGTTTAAACCTGCACCGGCATCCTTCGCCAAAATGAGGACGCGCAATTTCATTTTTAAATGAAAGCTGGTTTTTTCTTTTTGTTTTAGTCTAATGTTTTGCAAACTCCTGTTCAAACAGACGTACAGGGATCTGCTGGCTCGCCGCCGGCTAACGGCCGCCGCCAACATTTGTTTTTGACAGCCAGCCGCCGACCGATGCAAGCGGGTCGCATCAAATTCTTTATGGCAGCTGAGTTAGTTCATTTAGACCAAGTGTGCCCAGCCCTATGCGCTTGATACTCAATTGTTTTTGTAAATGCGCTTAGCTATAGGGCTCTGCTCTTTCATATACAAATACTACGCTCAGCACTAGCAATGAAAAATACACAAAACTCTTCGTCTTATATATTTTTTTGTCGTTCTTCACTGCACACACACAAAAGCAAGGCAACACACTTTCGCATGTTTTGCTGGTGAACATTGATGACAGCGATTATGAAAGTGACTTTTGTTTTTGTAAATGTTTTGCTTTTTGCAACAAAAAATATTAAATAAAAATACTAAATAAAAATATTAAATAAAAATATTAAATAAAAATATTAAATAAAAATGTAAATTGGTGTTTACTCTTCCACATAGAACTTGTGGGCACCACTGATTTAGACGGATTAATCATTTAATCTCATTTTCATTCTAATTTCAACTGATTTTTGATGTTTTTGTTTGTGAACAATGAAATTATATACGAGGGCTGATCAAGAAATAACCGTTATTTTAAATTTTTTCAAAAAGTATTTCTTTATTCATTAATAACTAACTTGTCCCCTTCAAAGTATTTCCCCTCAGATATAATACATGTATGGCAGCGTTTTTTCCAATTATCGAAACACTTCTGAAACACGCTTTTTGGTATTGCCAATAGCTGCTGTTTCGATTTTCCTTTCATCTCCTCAATCGTAGCAAAACGCTTTCCTTACATCGGCCTGATAACGGTTTTGTTTTTGGTCTAAAACTCACGCGCAAGCATCGATGTGTGAACCAGTGCGTTATCATGGTGTAAAATCCAGGATTTTTTTTCACAATTCTGTAGTATTCCTTATTGACCGTACGGTAGTATTCCTTATTGACCGTACGATCTTGTGACAAGAATTCATGATGTGGCACGCCATTGCAATCGAAGAAAACAGTACGCAAAACCTTCACATTTCACCGCTCTCGACGTGGTTTTTTCGGTATGAGCTCTTCTGGACGCTTCCACTGGAATGACTGGGATTTGGTTTTAATGTCATAGCCATACACCCATGATTCGTCACTGGTTATGATCTTTTTGAGGAAATTCGGATTGTCGTTGACGATGTTCAACAGCGCCTGAGCGATGTCCATGCGACGTTGTTTTTGCTCAAAGTAAAAATCGAAGTGCACACCAAAACACGACTAACCTTTTTCAAACATACGTAACTCACGAAATTTGAAAATAACGGTTACTTTTTGCTCAGACCATGTATATATATTTTTCGCACCGTTTTTATTTTATGAAAACCCTTTTTTTGGGACTCATAGCACGTCAGCTGAATGACAGGTTTTATATGCCAATAGTACTCTGCAATATTAGAAGTGATATCCAGAATGAGCGGCAAATGATTAGTTCAATAGAGTGCGAAAACATATTTTCAAAAAATCAACCTAGAGAAAGGAAGATAGGCGCCATTTGCTGCTCTTCAAAACAAAGAATAGCAAATTGTACGAAGTGTCAAAAAAGACTGTGTGGCGAGCACAAAATTATGCCTCGTGTTTTAAATAAAATAATTTACGTCGAAACAAGTGTTCTTGTTTTTTAATTTAGTATATATGTTATAAGATACTGAAAGATGGAATTGAAAAAAAGCGTTTTTTTTTGTTTTATAATTAATTATTTAAAATGATATGCCAATTGAAGGATGGCTATAAAATGTTTTTAAAGTTTAAAAACAAATAAATAAATTTTTTTTAATATTAATAAATAATAGTATAAATAATTAATCTATTTTGCTACAAAGTTTTGCTAATGACGTGTTTTATAGTCTCTTAAAATCGGTCGTAGTCACAAGTAAGAGTGTAGTATATTCGGCTGGGCCGAATCTCAAATACTCCTCACAAATTTTAACCAAATATACTCGGATTTATATGGCCCGACATTGGGGAAAAACATGTTTACCTTATAATCATCACGCCAGAAATATAATCTCTTTCATGGAAAATCGGTTTAGGCTATATCTCGGGTGGACCGAAGACGGAATTTTTCATTTTCTGTATTTAAGTAACCTCCTTTTATAACCAAAACTGTCTTTAAGCAAAAAAAAATTTTTCTCATTGAAAAATCGGTTTAAGCTATATCTCGGATATGTATAGACCGATATCGGAAATTCTCATATTCTGTATTTAAGTAAACTCCTTTTATTATCAGAAATGCTTTCATGCAAAAAAAATCGATTTAGGCTATATCTCAGGTATATATAGACCGATATCGCAAATTTTCATTTTCTGTATTTTAAAAACCTTAAAAGCAGTTATGGTTATAACTGCTTTTAAGCAAAAAAAAAAAGTTTTTCAAATTCGCTCACGCGACATATTCGTTAAAAAAATCGGGTTTGGCTATATCTCGGAAGAAATATTTTTTTTTTTTTTTAAATTTTCATACAAAATTGCAACAAAAATAGATTTTTTTTTTGGAATTTTGGATATATTTCAGCTATATGTGAACCGATTTTGCTGAATTTCAATAGCAAACCTATGAATCGATGAGATAATAAAATGGTGAAGGAAAAGAGTTTCTGAGTCTAATGGTTTTCTCAGAAACGGTATTTCAACGGCCGACAGACGGACAGATGGAAGTCGCTGAATCGAATTTTCTATCAATGCTGATTCAGTATATTTAGACTTAAGAAGGCCGAAAATTACAAACGAAATCACAATGTGTGTACCCTTTACATTTTTGTGAAGGGTATAATGACGAAGGATGACCTTAATGTTAAAAAAAATAAGGACGACATTCTAGGGTTAAACAACACAAACATTTTCCAACATTTTGCTTAACCATAATAGAACTAATGTATCTATCATCGCTTTCACACACGGAAAGTTTACTGTGCAAAGTCTTGAGTGTGGTGGTGGCAAGGGAAAAGTGAGTGGCTTTCAATCTTAATTTTCCCTTGCCATTATCAAACTGAAGACTTCACAAAGTAAAGCTTCCTTGCGTGAAAGCAGTGTATAGGAGCAATTGACAATATTATTTCTCACAGAAGCAGTTAATAATTGAGTGGTATCATTGTGGTCGTTTCGACTCATTTAAAAATGTTATTACCAAATTTTTGATTTGCTTAAGATAGCTTCTTCATCCAGCTGCTTTCAGCTTTTACTTCACAAAAAATTTTGTTTTTTTTTTCAAATATATACCTACTCATTTGAAAAAAAAAGAACAAAATGTAGTCATACATTCATTTATGCAATTAAACCAATATTAAATGTCACACCTCAGTTACCATCAGTCTTCATCAGAGTACAACAACAACAACAACAATGAAAATGTTTCACTTGGGTGACCATTTACATAAAAAAGGGAAACACAAAAAACAAAAATTTTTTCAGATTTACATTTTTTTTAACCTTTTTTCGTTCTGAGTTATAACAAAACAATTTTAAATAATTTAAGCTCACATTAAAACCAGAAAAAAAAAAAATAAAAGAAACGACACAATCGTTTTCGCAGCAGAATTCACTCGATGAGGTGATTTTACAATAAGCGGGGAAAGAGCTAGTTGGACAAAATGGCAATTCAAGATTATCTGTTGAGTTTAATGTATGCGAGAGCATTTTAATGGAATTACCCAGCAGTTCAAAAATAGATATAAAAGTTGGTAAAAGCTGCCATAAAAATTTTCCTGTGAAAACAATAAAAAAAAAAAAAACACCAAGCGATAAAACATTTTTATGAAAAACTTTCGATAACATTATTTTAATGGGAAACTTATTGGTAAAAATTCTTAATTAAAAGCATAATCGATAAATAAGACTTTGTATACAAAATTTTTATTTTTTTATTATTATTTAGTATTTTTCAAGTAAATAAAAAATCCAATTACAAGGTAATAATTATGCCTCAACGCCAAATATGACTATCAGAGGCTAAAAGGCAACTAATTCATGTTATATTATAAAACAATAAAAACTTAAAAAAAGTATTAAAATAACATAGAATTAGATCATATAAGACACAATGAGCATAATAAGATTCATAATATAAGAAGCTTTTCGACATTTTCTATCAAATGGTCTTTTATTTTGGTTTTATAAGTTGATAAAATTACTATATTTTTGAGAGCCGTCGGTAATAAGTTATATTCTTTAGGCGCGGAATAGCGAATATTTTGTTTTGTTAGCTCAAGGTGTCAACTTGCGTTGGTTAAATGACTCGACCGCCTTGTTGTTCCATGTGTTGTCGAGATATTTTGTACTAATTTAAAGCTATCAAGGTTAAAATTTATAAGTAAAATTTTCCCTACACCAAATTTACCGATCAGAATACTTTTCTGTAAACAAGTTATTGCTTAAAAAAATTTTCTGTAGAACACCTATCGATAACCATGATTTTAAAGTGCCCTGTAGTGCGATTCTCTAACTTTTAACGATTCGATAATCGCTACTTTTGTCATCAAATTTCATCGCTTACACTAACGATTGAGTGATTCTGTAACTTACTTCTAACGATGGTAAACAGCTGTATTTTTCTGTTCATTCATATAAACAACACGTGGCATCTCTGCCAGAAAAAAGCGAAAACCACAAAGAAGAAAAGAAAAAATAATAACAATATGCATACATATTGATTTTTATTTGTTGTGATTTTAGTTTTTAAGTGACAATAAATATTATCTAATTGGTAAAATAAAATATGTGTCCATATGTTTCATTTATTTGTTTATATGTACTAATTTCTATATGCTCAGAATAACCACAACTAAGACTGGTGATAATCAATATAACTTTTTAAATTCATTAATTGTCAACTCAAAGGAATTGTCCAACTCCCGATAAATAAACTGATTATCCCTTGCAGCCATGAAACAAGTTCAAACTTGTTTCATCGCTTGCAAATGCAAATGCCAAACGTTCAATAGCTATTTCAACACAAAACACACTTTACCAGTTAAAAAATTATACTGAAATTTTTGTTTTTGAAAATGTATTTAATACATATTTTATGTATTTAATATATAATAAGTATTTTTATGTCTTGAAAACCAGACTGAAAGCACTTTATTTAATGGATGCACAATTTGAAAAAATATACTTTAACGATTGAATAAACAGCAAGAAAATTTGTCTTTAAGAAACCAACAATCGGCAGTAAAATTAACAGCTGTATTGATCGACTACGAATATCGTTAAGAAAATGTTACAGAATAGCAAATTCGATGAAATATCATTATAATTATTTTAATGATTCGATTATCGTTATATAAGTTACAGAATCGCACTACTGGAGACGATAAAAACACACATCAACGCTCTAAGTGTGTGCTTGCAGTCGTGCATTTTTGGGTACACCTATAGGTTGTTGGCTCTGATTGATGAAAATCAAAAACTTTTGATATTTTATTTTGTTGTGTAATTATTTTGATAGTCTCCAGTTGTGATTGACGATAGAAAATGTCTGTCGAAAAGGGACAACACTAAGCAAAATAAAAAACCACATCTATATATATTATGATTATTGAATTTATTTTGTTTATTTGTACACATACTATATAAGCATTTATTACTACTTTTCATACATAGTTTCTTTTCAAGTTTTTTTTTTTTCTTAACGAAATTGCACAATAGTTGATCATCTGATGATGACATGTTTAGAAACGAACGCAGGCGAGGTCAAAATACAAATGATGATTGACGATTTGATTTGTACGTCGGCAAAAACACCACTCTTACACATATGCACTGATTGATGTGTTATTTTGATCGTCTTCAGGACAATTTATAGAAAAACTACTGATAGTAAAGCTTTTTTTCTGGCGAAAAACTGGCGATTACTAGATTTTTGATTAATTTATTTTTATTTTTTGGTTTCAAACCAAATCGGGCTTTCAAGGTCAATTTGTTGATCTTTCTATATAAAAGAAAAACTACATTTATTTATTTTAATATTTATATTCCCGACGTTTCGTTGGGTTATTTCCAACTTCTTCAGGGGTTGATTTTTATTTTGTATAGTCTGGCAACACAATGTAAACATAAAATACAATATTAGACAAAAATAATATGATTTAGCAATATAATGGTATAGAATTTAACAGTCCAAGTTTCACTTATTTACTTTAAAATTACTGGTTAAGAAAGATCAACAAATTGACCTTGAAAGCCCGATTTGTTTTGAAACCAAAAAAATAAAAATAATTTATTGAATTAAAAAGGTCGAAAATAATAACATAATTAGCGTACTAGATTTTTGTTTAGAAAATTCTAGCTTATTTAGTTTTTTTTTTTTACAGAAAGGATGACCTAGTTTTCTTTTTAGAAAATTTTACAATTGATAACAAAATTTATTTATACAAGAATTATCGATAGCAAAACTTAAATGTAGGATAACAAGTTTTGCCAGTACAAAATTTATAAAAAAAATGGAAATTAAAAAAAAATTTACTTTTCATGTAAAAAATGTTGTTATCGATAAATTTTATAAATGTACATAGATATACATATGTATAAAATTTATCGATAAGAAAAATTTTTACACAAAAAGGAAAATTTCCCATACAAATACTATTGTAAATAAAATTCTGTATGCAACATTCATCGAATGTAAAATTTTTCTCTGTAAAAATATTCGTAAGCGAAATTTTCTCTATAAAATATTATGTATCGAACTCATTACTACAAGCGTTAGATGACCTTGTGAGTAGGCAGTTCGTAAATTGTTTCCAAATCAGCTTTTGACATTCAAAATTCTGTTGAATGTTAAAGTTTTACATCTTGGCAAACGACATAAGTACCAGCATATGAAATTAGTTTAAAAATATTGGCCAGACCTTTATTTAACTCTAACTACAGGGCAAGTTAATATAAATTAAGTTTTTTTACATATGTATGTATTTGTAAGAACAAGAATCTGTTGTGTTTGTAATTGTTTTATTATTTCCATAAAAATCACATTTTGTGCACAAGGTATAAAAAATTAATTTTAAACGTGCATGTGTATAGAACAGTGGTGCCCACAAGTTCTATATTTAAGAGTAAACACCAATACATTTAAGAAAAAACTATTTTTATTCAATATTTTTTGTTGTAAAAAGCAAAACATTTACAAAAACAAAATTCACACTGATAATCGCTGTCGTCAATGTCTACCAGCAAAATATGCGAAAGTGTTGTTGCTTTGCTTTTGCGTGTGTGCAGTGAAGAACGACAAAAAAATATCCAAGACGAAGTTTTTTGTGTATTTTTCATTGCTAGTGCTGAGCGCAGTATTTGTGTATTAACGAGCAGAGCCCTGTAGCTAAGCGCATTTACAAAAACAATTGAGTATCAAGCGCATAGGGCTGGGCACACTTGGTATAGACTTACGTACTTATTTGTATTTGGGTGGTTATTTTTAATTTTTTCGTTTTTATAATTTGATGGGGTAATTGTTGTTATTAAGTCTCCTATATCGCTAGTATAATAATAGGAAGATCTATATATATATATATATATATATATATATATATATATATATATATATATATATATATATATATATATATATATATATATATATATATATATATAGATTTTTTTTAGCTTATCGTTCGAAGAGTTTGATTTTCCGCCTTTCAATTTTTTCCATGCTTCATGCTGAGGTGTTCCCCATAATTGAATTCCGAAGCACCATATAGGCTTTAGAATTGCATTGTATAACAAAAGTTTGCAATCTGCCATAATCGAACACATAGATAAAATATCATGAGATTCTATTCATTAGTTTGTGAGCTATTGTGCTGAGAGTGACGCTACTTTTGTTATTTTCAAAACAATGGATCAAACACAATTTAGTGTTTTAATTTTACACTACTTCTCGATGGGGAAGAAACACCGTTCAAACTTAGCAATGGCTTGAGAAGTGTTATAGGGACTACGCTCCATCAGTGTTTTCTTTGTTAGCCCCGGGACTTTTCAGCCCATTAGTGTTGGGCAAAATCTTTCATTTGTGTGAATCTTTCATTCTCTTTCAGAAAGTTTAAGTGAATTAATTCATTCTTTTCTTTCATCTTTCTGCTTGCCAAACATTTTAGAATGAATGAAAATATTTCAATTACTCGTATGTGTGTCAGGTGGCAGCATAACGAACTATTATATGAGTAAAGCAAAAACGGCATTATTTGTTTGTATCACAATTTGTTTAAACGCAATTTATAAAAAAAAAATCAAAAATTGATTTTAAAATTATAATATATAAAATTATAATATTATTATTATATATAAAACTTATTTAAATTTAAAAGTACAAAATAAAATAATAATTTTGAATGTTTACGGGTACTGAAAGAAAGATAACGAAATATGAAAAGAAAGAACATGATGAAAGAAATAGACAAAGAATACAGAAATATTTCATTCTTTCACTTGAGAAATTCATTCAGTTGAATTAATTCATTCAAGAACGACACAAGACTACAGCCCATGTGTGTTAAATATTGTTTCATATATGTATGTATGTTAAATATTTTTTTCCACGTTTTGGTTTTTTCTGTCACAAAAATTTTTCGAATTTTATAAAAAAAAATTATAACTATTACTTCTGAAAAAGTTTTCAAACGGTAATATTGAAGAAGTTTATATATTACAATTTTTTATAAATAACTTTTAAAAGGCGAACTCGGATTTGCAAACTATTTTAAAAAAATGTTAATATATTTACAATATTTCAACAATACAATTATCTTAAAACAAGTTTTTTTGCCCCACATTTCCTATAAATGTTTCATATGCTATTTTACTTTTCAGCAGGCGATATGTTCTGTCTCATCCACAAGTTGTTACAATAGTTGTTGGTGATAAGTTGACGTATTTTACCAAAGATATTTCTACAAAATTATTACGACAATGGCTGCTGCTTTTATTTGTTTGTGATCGACAGTTTCAATAGTATTTTAAATATCTAAATTAGTAGCAATTTGTCAAATCCAGAATAGACTCAGTAGAAAACAACAACAAAACAGCTACAAAAACACTCCTTTCGAGCTCTTTTTCATTTTTGCAATTGTTTAAATTGTTTCTATGACAAAAAATTTTCATTTGCGTTACAAGCAATATGTTGTTTAATATGACGGAAACGGATGTATTGGCTGCTGCGTACGCACTCAAGCTTAAAGTTATTTTCAGTTTTTTAGGTTCAATTTAGATTTTAATATTGTGAAAAATAACAATCCAAATATGTTTTGTTAATATGGAATTGATAACATGAATTATTCGTTTATTTGGTTGGAAAACAAAAGCAACAGACTTTCTTTTGAATTTTTTTGATTTGATAATAATTGTGATTATATCCGTTTGTTAAAAAAAAATATATATGACATGGATAGTTTGGTTCGTTAATTTTAACGCTAAAATGCAATCGTATTATGTGGCGAAATACAAGAATTAATTAATAAAATAAAAATATTTTTGTGAGAACATGTTCCATCAAATTTTCTGCACTTGAATTCCTGAAAACTTAAACTTTTACAACACTGCTTTACTAATTTTACAGCCAGTTCATAGAACACGACTAATCTCACTCGCAACGAGCCGATTTGTAGACGACTACGTAAAGAAATAGGTTTGTGTAACGCGGCTCAGTCGAGTCGTGCAGATTACATTAATTCGTGTATATGTCTAATAGTTAAGAAATGGCATCGTTGCCAGTATAATAAAAAAACTATTTGTTTGAACTTTTCTATATACAAATTTTCATTCTGATAAAGAAAAACAACCCTATTTTTGGCATGTGTACATATGTACTCGTAAATAAATAAAACAAAAAAAGTTTTTAAATGTATAATTTTTTACCAGTAAAAAATTATAAATAGCTTGTTTTCTATGTTTCCCAGCTATCTATATGTCGACATTTCATAGGAACTACCCTAATCATCAGTAGACTTTGGAAATTTTTGAAAGATATTCTCAAACATTCAACTTTATATCCCAACAACATAAATAAATTG
Organism: Thecocarcelia acutangulata; assembly: GCA_914767995.1. Lineage (NCBI taxonomy): Eukaryota > Metazoa > Arthropoda > Insecta > Diptera > Tachinidae > Thecocarcelia > Thecocarcelia acutangulata. The sequence goes on along the minus strand of OU612094.1, from coordinate 26,061,107 downwards.
TTGAGAATTTAAAAGAAAAATGCTCTAATAATACCTGTCAAAACACAAAAAACAAGTTTTTTCATTTATACACGTCTCTATCATTTCTTTACACCTATGAAATATCGACATATAGATAGCTGGGAAACATAGAAAACAAGCTATTTATAATTTTTTACTGGTATAAATGTTAGAAGCTTAAATAGCGAATAAAAAACTTAATTGTTTGTATAATTTTTTGTGAAAATAAAAAAAGTTTACCATTAAAGGAACATGAAGAAAAATTGTTAGCACGCCGAGAGGGCAGTAAGAATCACAGAGGGGCGTGAAGTTCAGACTAGTAATTGAGTTTCTTAGTTGCGAACATTGTTTTTTCGATTTAATTGCAAAATTTTTAATAATTACTCATGATAAGGTGGAAAGGAGAGAAAATGTTGATGCTGCAGCCAAAGAACGGGAAACCTTTGACATGCTGATAAAAGCTGGCTATTATCGAGCTTGTATACAAGGCTTGTCGGCTTTTGATAAAGTTGTTGGTGCCATGACTTGGTTCATATAGTGTTGCGATTATGATGTCGATGTTGATTTGTTATTTCAGGAAAATTTAACAATTGGCCAAAAAATTTAAATTACTTTTGAACATTTTTTAAGCCGATAAAGCCAAAGACGAGTTGCAATTGTTTTATATTACAAACTTTCTTTTAGTTCCTTGGTAGAAAAGAGATTCATAGAGTTTTGTGTTACGCGTGCTGTTACTCACTTTTTTGCTAAATCTGGACCACATTATTATTAATTTGACAGCAAGGCACTAAAATTTCATTTATTTTTATATCTTTTTATTTTATCAAAACATTATTTGTCCTGACGAGTATGGTTTTTAATTCGCCACACTTTGACATTTATTGTGAGTCAAGTTGTGCTATACAAACCAAAATAAATTGATAGATATTACGTCTTTTAACAAAAATCTTCTGTAATCATCATGTATAAACCAAAAACAGAAAAAAGTTGCTAAGAAGTGCTTTTTATCGACGAGTCGTGTTTTGTAAACAGGCTGTAAAATTTGGAAAAATACCAAGAACACCTTATGCCTAGATAAGTTAATTCGGACCTCCTGAACACAAAAAACGCTGTAATTCTTTTTCTAAGTACTGTTTTTTAGATAACGGTACTTTTGTGCTTTTCGGTGTATGGTCCCACTCATACCCAAACCAAAAGTCCGATTGAGATAATTGGCATATCATTGGAAAGGTAATTGAACGCCTTCGTCGATATAATGCGAATTTCTATCTGACAAGAAATGTCTGAGTAATGACACCTGAAACTTAAAAATTTGCCTATTTTTTACATCTGTTTCAAAATTTTTCATTTTTATTTCGGTTTTTTCTTTTTTCACCGTTGTAGTGAAGAACTGGAAAACTGTATTATTTTACCAAATAGTTTATTTACTTACCAACATTTTAAGCATAATTTGAAAATTTAAAAAAACGGAAGAAAAATAAGGTTTTTATTAAGGATTTTGTGGAATGACAATATTTTCATTTTCATTGCTCACACACTATATTCGGTGTAAGTTCAGAAAATTTGAATTAAAATGACGAGCAAATTGAACTTTTGGGTTTTTTTTAGATGGATCTTCGCGAATGAAAAACGAACAATAGCCCGCCATCATTTGTTCATCCCACCAGCCTTTGTAACGTGTTTCGATTTCTTCCATTTTCTGGTGAAATCTTTCAACTTGTTCATCACTTTCGCAGCCCAAGTTCGTGTGGAAAATATTCAAATGGCTGAATAAGAAGTGTAATTTAGGTGTCATACTTGAACCTAAAATTTGAAAATAATAAATTTTCAAATGATAACGGCCTTTTTGATATAAATGCTTTCACTCAACGTTTATCAATGGTACTGAATTTTTACAGTAATGTATCGATCTTCTCAGCGTAATCAGGACATCTGTAGTTTACCAAAAAGTTGTGAAAGATGTCCTGCATATGTCTCCAAATGAGCTGAACCTAAACACTTATTAAATGTTTGGTCACCATACAGAGCCCGCATTTAAGGTCCATCAAATATACCAGCTTCAAATTTGCTCGCTGTTTCTCTCGGACATTTTTGTTTAAGGTAATTCATGGCAAGACCGTCTTTTGGCAACTTTTTCACAATATTTGTAAATAACGCAAGCTTAATATGTAATGGAGAAAGTATCATCTTCTCTGTGCGTACATCCACTTCACTCGTGGTAAACTTTTCGGGTGTAGTGATTCTGATGGTCACGGCTGTCCCATAGACATAGAAAACAGGGAAACTTCGCATTGCCCCCTTACAATGCAGATAGTACGGCAAACTTTCCATTGATGTTCATCATTATGTATAAGATCGGGAAGTTCTTTCACTGCTTCATATGTTTATGTATTTTCCATATCCGATTGCAATTGATGGTTTCGTTTATGAAGCAAAACTGCTTTCAAACTATCCTTGCCTCCAGGTATCTGTTGTCTTGCAACAGATACCTGTAATGCAAGGAACCAGAAGTGATGGCTAACCAGGCGAGCTGGTGAAAGGCAGATGCTCTTAATATAATTCGGCCTATCAACTCATTAAGCCTGTCATACCATTGAGTTCTGGGAAATTGCATACAAGATGGATTAAAAGGCACGAACTTTTCATTGAGGGATTTTTCAATACGGCTTCAAACTTATGACAAAAGTTACGACATTACAAGCCACATGGAGCCAGAGATGGATCGTGAATAATTCACGCCGTGAAGTTGGTCCATTATCAAATAAGGCCGGCAAAGCAAGTGCTGATGTAAATCAATGACACATTCTATGCACTTAATACCCCCTGGAGAGGTGGTTTTGCTTAGGCATGTGTCTAAGCAAAACCACAAAACTTTCTGTGGTATATGGGAGCAGGGGTCCTTTATTTGTTGTACTAACTGACTTGACTTGTGTCGTCCTCGAGGAGTTGCCGCCTTCCAGTATCTATAATGTAAGGAATCTGTAATGTAAGGAATCAGGGCGACTTAGTTAAGGGCTAGTGCTCTTTGTGGATTTTTGGTCAGAAACTCGTGAGATCGTTCCTCCGACTGTCTGAGTAGTTGCATATAGGAGGGATTATGAGGCCCGAGCGCCGCTAATATGGGTTTGTTCACATGGCTGCAACCATATTAAAAGAATTTGTCTCCTATGTAAGCCTTGCAAGCCACATTAGGACGCTACCAGGCTGCTATGGTGGATGGTGACGTAAATCATTTTCACATGTGTGCTCTTAATTCATGGAAGGTTAATTTATGGTTAGGTAGGCTGGCCGCTGGATTCTTCAGAAAGTACCCGGATACTCCAGCCCACTTGGGTTCTGAAGGTTGTTCCCTTTGTGATTGCCTGAAAAGAATTAGGTTATGATAGAGGAAAAATAAAAGGTTACAGGGATGTAGAAGGAGTGAGGAAGAGGGAAAGGTGAGGAGAGGTGGGAAGCTATGAAAAATTTCTTCATGTAAAAAGATGAAAGTTGCCGATTTTCTGGTTAAAAGTTATTTTTGTGATATGTTTCGTGAAAGCGTGTTCGTTTTATGCTGGAGATTAAAGCCAAACTGTTACGCAATGCGAAGTAAAGATTTCACCTGAAATGGCGTTTTCAAAGTTGCATTATTTTTTATTTAATTTTATTTTAAAAAATTCCATAAATTTCATAATTTATAAGGTAAGCTTAATTTTGCTGAGCATTGCAGTTGTTGCTTTCCCATTCATTAAAAAAGTTTCTAAATATTTATTCATTTGAATCTCAGAAGAAACAGTCTTCTGAGATTTTCAATTTAGAACTGTTTAAATGCATGATTTTATATTATGCATTCACAACTACGTACTATGTATGTATGTATGTATGTATCTTTAAAACAAAATCTTCAAAGCAGTTTTAAGCTCAATGATAATTTTAATTATTTAAACACGTTTTCATTCTGCAATATGAAAACATCATTAGAGAAATACTTGAAGATAGTTGTATAAATTTACAATGAAATGACAATTTATTTTAGTAAATGAATTTGAAAATCTTAGCAACAAAAAAAAAAAAAAAAAAAGCCAAACAAAAACAAACCAATTATCTTGTTAATATAATTTATACTATATTTTCTCTGTGCATAATCAACATCATTTCTCTGCCACATCGAACTCGTATTCGCAAAAGGCTAAATCATGTCATGTAGCAAAGTATTTAATTAGAATGAGTGTGTTTGTTGGTTGCTGTTTTTTTTTTTTTTGTTTTGTTTTTGTCTTTTGCATTATTGTTAGATTAATTACAGGTGATACATGTGATTATACGATGATTTACATATTGATTGCATGCTGTTTTAAATTGTTGATTATATTCATTTCATTAGAAAGTTTGTCACTGTATCAGTTTTATTCATGTTTTTATTTTTGCACTCAAAAACCTTTTTATATAGAACGGGTAATATTTTTACAGATTCAGAATTGAGTTGTTAATCCACTAAACAAGTGATAGTTGCTTCTTGTTTGTTTCGTGCGGTGGTTTATTATGGATAGTGTAAGGAGTGTTAATTATTTTAATTGCTTTTATCTTAGTAATGATCTCACTTGAAATCTCTGGATAAAGGCTAGTTCATTGAGTTCATTATTTCGTGCGAAATTCTTTCAAATTGCATACAAAAGTGTTTCGTATGAAATATTTGCGAAATAAGTTTAGAAATGTAGTACTGAGTTTTTAAAGCGATAAACACATAATATGTATCTGCAACATGTTTTCATTTAAAATTGTTTCTGGGAATATTTGTTTTTTCCACTGGGAAATAACATAAGCAAAGCTTTTTTCGCACGAAGTACAAACATGTATACTTAAAATTAAAAAAAGAAACATGAATAAGAGAAAAAATAGAGAACACTGAGTACATCTCAATTTTTCCGTACGAAATAAGTAATGTTGCTGAAAATTTTTCGCACATTCAATCTTAATACTAGGCTCAAACGGGGACATAAAAGCACTGTTTGATAGGGTTTCCTAACCAGGGCACTCTAATTTTCGGTTAAAGAGGGGAAGAATCATTTACATGTTGATGATCATTTTACATGTTGACGATTTTTGACGATTTCCAATAACTATATTGACGATTTTTTTCGAAAAAGTTGACGATTTTAGCCTTGATTTATCTGGCCACTATGCTTAAGCGCATCAGTGTTATTATAGTCCACATACTTTTATTTAACGGATAATTTCCCTGTCGAACAGTTGTGAAACAAATTTACATCAGCACCTGCCTTGCGTCCTTATCTGATGATGGACCAGTTCTACGGAGTGAATTATTCACGATTCACTAGCGCCCCCGTTGCTTGCTAGGCTCACACAGGTAGCAATTTATGCCATTTAATTGTAGCCATATGAGCAATTTCTTGTTGAGGAGTGCGAGCCTTCTAATCCTTTCTGTATGCAATTTCCCAGCAATTAATGGAAAACAAGGCTTAATGAGTTGGTAGGCCAAAGCCCACTAGCAGCATCAGCTCTTAAGCCAACTCACCCGTCAACAATCACCACCGGTTCCCTACAGTACAGGCATCTGTTGTAAAGGCAATAGACCTTCGGGAGTTTGTTAGTCCCTGGAAAAAGCCACGCCAAGCAATTATCAAGGATACTAACACGTTCCACCGTTTTAGGTTTCAACCACAGTCAGAACGTTTCAGCCAAGGTAGGCACCTCAGCCATGATCAGCCCGGGTTGAACTCCAAGCAGAACCACCCGGAGGCCATGCTGATCCCCGTTCTGCCAATTTATACCCTTAGTAAGAGTTTCAGAAGCCAACACAACAAAAGTCATGCGGCTTCCTAGAGTTTTATTTGCTAGAACAAACGTGTGACCCCTTGCCCTCTACGCCCGAAAAACAGATTACTCTGCGGTGTGGAAGGTGTTGGACTAAATTTTGTTATTCTGAGCAGTGTCGAAGGTATATACACTGGATACTGATCAGTTTTAACGAATTTAATTCCAACATTTTAAATGCTGTAATAGAGTTTGTTTTGGTCTTTCGTGTTGTTATTGTTGAATTTAAAAGTCCACATACACTACTCCCTCTCTCCTCCTCCTTATAACCTATTTTCTTAGTTCCAGTATAATGCACTGCATATGTAGGGGTAATCCCCTGAGTACTGGTCCAAGATAAAAAAAAAAAAATATAGAGTGCGCAAGTTAAGAATATGCCAAGGCAAAGCCTGTTCCCCGGGATGAGGATTATAAGCAATTAGCTTTTTTGATGACTTTTTTCTAATGACATTTTCAAATAGTTATTCGTAAGTGAGAATGGTATATACTTGCCTCCAATGGTAGCGCCATATTAAAGTAATGACTTAAAATGCCAAAGCAGAAAAAGTGAAGACTAGGTTTATTGACATATCAACACATTACTTTGCTCTAGAAGTTTTCGCTGGGGTTATATCCAAGGTAATTTTGTTGATATATTTATTGATTTTATTTTAACTATAATTTTTTCTGTCCTGAAATCAAAAACAAATTTATTTAATAGCGTATCAGACATTCGTTTTCGTCTTGACAGCAGAAACTTCTAATGAACATTAAATAATTGCTTGACACACAAATAGAAAGTGTTGTATGTTTCAAATGCAAATAAGTCTTTTTGTGCTGCTGTTAATTTGTGAAAATTTATTTGATAATTTGCAATTTTATCTGTCGTTTAAGCCGTTTTTTTTTATTTATTAAAATTTTACAGAATTTATGATTTCCTGTTTAAATGAAAAACGAAACACACAAAATTATTTAAATTTATGTTTTCACCATTTCAATAGTTTGTAATAAAACTGCAATCGATTTTAATATTTCTATCAAGAGAACAATTTATTTATTAATTACAAACGAATTTCTCTGGGGGTTTACAGTAAATAAAATATGTTTTCTAAAATTTGTGTTACAAAGCCATAAAAGCATTGTACGAGCATGAGCGATTAGAAGTTAGTATACATTTTTGTTATTCAAATTTAAGTTTGTTTTTAATAAAAACTTATTTTTTTAATGCAGATTTTTAAATTAAGCCAGCGCAATAAGAAAAAAGGCTAACCAATTTTTTTAATGCCACAGAAACGCAACTAATAATACAAAATTAACTGACATGCGAAAGAAAGTTAGTCACTCACATTCGAGTAAATTTGGGTTCGTCTATGTCATTATTGTTCGTTCGCATGAACTAATATATTTTAATTGAATTTTGAGGCGTCGTTCGCATAGAATAAAGTTAGAAAAACCCCAAATCAATTTTCTTTCGCCTAGACATCGGCGAACTGGCAGTGAGGGCTTAAAACAAATTCACTGGCATTTTCTATCGGGTGGTTAAATTTCAAGGGCCGATGTTGAATGTGAACCACACCTAAACGCCAAGTTTTTTCCCGAATTTTATTTGACATTTCTCTATTTCAGACTTATTCAATTTGAACATGAGAGATACACAATCCAACAACGTGTTAAAGTTATCCAGACTTATTATGAAAATGGGCGTTCAAATCAAAATTCATATCGTGCACTTCGTGATTTTTTTTGGTCAATTTGATCGTCCAAATGTGCGTATAATCGCAAAAATCGTGGAAAAATTCGAGCAAACTGGGTCTGTAGAAGATGTGAGAACACCAGTGCATGCTCGTACAGCTCGTACTGCAGAAAATATTGCTGCTGTTCGCGATAGTGTGGCTGAAGAGCCGTCCACCTCAACTCGTCGTCGTGCCCAACAATTGAAACAACGTCGTGAATAGGCAGAATGGTGGCAAGAAATGGCAACAGTGGATGATAAATTTTCGAAGCAAATCATCTTCAGTGATGAGGCACATTTTCACCTCAGTGGATTCGTCAATAAACAGAATTGCCGCATTTGGGCGAATGAGAATCCAAGAGTGGCTGTCGAAAAACCAATGCACCCACAAAGAGTGACTGTTTGGTGCGGTTTATGTGCTGGCGGCATCATCGGGCCGTATTTTTTCCAAAATGAGGCCGGTCAGGCAGTTACTGTGAATGGTGTTCGCTATCGTGAGATGATAACGAACTTTTTATGGCCCGAATTGGACGATATGGATGTAGACGATATGTAGTTTCAGCAGGACGGTGCCACTTGCCACACAGCTTACGAAACAATTGCTCTTTTTAGCAACAAATTCAATGGCCGTGTTATCTCACGTAATGGCGATGTCAATTGGCCGCCAAGATCATGTGATTTGACACCGTTGGACTTTTTTCTTTGAGGTTATTTGAAAGAAAAGGTGTACGTCGATAAGCCAGCAACAATTCAACAGCTAAAGGATGAGATAATTCGGCACTTTAACGGCATAGAACCTCCATTATGCCTCAGGGTCATCAAAAATTTGGACCATCGGATGGAGGTGTGCCGCCGTGGTCGCGGCGCGCATTTGGCCTATATTTTGTTCCAAACATAATTGAATAATACCAATATATCATAATAAAATAATATTACAATAATTCCCTAAACAGTTTGTGTTTTATTCAAAATTAACATCGGCCCTTGAAATTTAACCACCCTTTACTATAAGAGAAGAAACTGAACCTTTATGAAAGCTCTACGTGGCTTCGTAGTTGTGTGATTTACTGGATATCTTATAATGAATATTGCTTATATGAGGACTGATCAAATAATGTCCGTTATTTAAAATTTTTCAAAAATTATTTATTTTATTATCAATGCTATCTTGTCCCCTTCAAAGAAATCCCCCTCAGATATAACACACTTATGCCAGCGTTTTTCCAATCCTCGAAACACTTCTGAAACGCGCGTTTTTGGTTTCGCCAACAGTTCCTGCTTCTATTCTTTATTTTATCTGCTCAATCGTAACAAAATGCTTCCCTTTCATCATTGTCTTTAGTTTTGGGAAGAGGAAAAAGTCAGTGTGGGCCAAGTCCGGTAAATACACGATGGTTGAGGCATGATAACGGTTTTGTTTTTGGCCACAAACTCACGCACAAGCATCGATGTGTGAGCTGGTGCGTAATCATGGAGCAAAATCCATGATTGTTTTCTTTACAACTCTGTGCGTTTCTGACGAATCGCTTCGCACAAACGCCGCAAAACTGCAAGGTAGTATTCCTTATTGACGGTAAGAACTTGTGGCAAGAACTCACGATGCACCACTCCATTACAGTCGAAGAAAACAGTGAGCAAAAGCTTCACATTTGATCGAACTTTACGTGATTTGGCTAACTAAAAATTCCAAAAAAGACCTTAAGCTCGAACAATTACACATATTAAGAAGAAGAAAAACGGTCGAAATAAAAGAAATAATTTTTTGGAATTGATAATTATAACCTAAAATTTATTGTGATCAATAATTTTTTTTTTCAGAAAAATTTTGCCATCGATAACTTTTCTACAAAACAGTTTAAGTATTGTAAATTTATCAATATAATAATTTTATTTGTTACCGATAACTATTAATCTAAAAACTTTTTTCATACCCAATTTCTCTTTAGAGCGATGTTGTCATTGATAATTTTTCCATAAAATAATTAAGCTTTTGGTAAATTATCGATATTTTATAATGTTTTATTAAAAAATATTATAATGTTTTATTAAAAAATTTTGGCTACAATAATTTTATTTTAAAACATTTCGTGATCAGTTTTTGAGATATATTTTTTATATAGAAATATTGGCAGCTGAAGAAAAATATTGTCATCGATTGTTTTTCATAATTGGTAATTTATGTCTCAAAATTGTTCTTAAAGATTATTTTCATTATGACATTCTTATGCCATGTTCAGACAGTAATATAAAACACTTGGTTCGCTCTCTGAACCACTATTGCGAAACTAGGTGTTCAGACGGTTGTTTTTTGGTTTACACTTATGTTTATGCAAAGCTTTAAATAATTCGTTTTTAAATTTTCATTTAAATCTTTATGTAAGTATCTAACTTTTATATGTTCCATGTGTTGCTTTTCATTTTACATACATTAATTACCTATGTTTGCTTTGTTTACATTTGTTTGAGAGCTAGTTCAGACAAACTAGCGATAATTTACGAGTTTTATCAAATTTGGAGATGATAGTGGTTTTTGAATGGTTCGTAATATGAATCAAAATGAACCAAGTTGGTTCGCTCATTAAATTTTGTATGGCGAATCATGTTGTTTCAATCAAAACTCGAATATAAGCCCTCGTGTGAACCAGAGAACAACTTTGAGTTGATTGCAAAAAAATCATACTTGCTCAACAACATGAAAACCGTTTCATTTCGTTCAAATATGATTTTGTATTCAGCCGCACAAATGCGCTTAATAAATGCGAGTTAATCACGCAAAAACATGATTTTTGGTGACCACTGGTGCGAACATGCTATTAAATAAGAAAAACCCGATAATTGACCAAGCAACAATTATTTTTTGAAATACGGGAATAAGTTAATCTGTGACTTTTATTGCCAGTTAAAAAACAATTTTAGTTGATTGATTACAAATTTTGGTGTATAAGTTAATTAAGCAAAAACATGATTTTTGGTGACCACTGGTGTGAACATGCTATTAAATAAGAAAAACCCGGTAATTGACCAAGCAACAATTATTTTTTTAAATACGGGAATAAGTTAATCTGTGACTTTTATTTGCCAGTTAAAAAACAATTTTTGTTTTAAAATTATTTACCTTTACTAGCGAAGGAAGCAATTACCAATTTAATATTTATAACATGTTTAACACATTCTAAGCATTTGATATTAAATACAGCTTAATCATCACCGCATTGAACGATGTTATAATAACTTATTTTATGATGGTTGCTGGCTGTTGTGTATTTTTTTGATCGTTAAAACGCGTGTGCACTTTTAAGTCTCGTTGTTTATGTTTATCTGGCAGCAACTTGTGTGCGACTTAAATTTCATATTGCATAAACTGAATTTGATGTTATTTTCCGAATATCAAAACTAAAATCCACACTGTATGCAAGTTTTGCAGTCATGTGTTACTAAAACGGTATGCGCGTATAACTGAAGTTTAAAACAGTTTTAAGTGTGTGTTTTTCCTCTTTGTTGGTCAACAGTGAATAAAATTTGTTTTGTAGGAACTACAAGCATAAAACGGCGTAAAATATGCGGCACATGCCACAAAGTACTATTGAAACATTTAATTAACAGCCAGTCTAGTGTTTGAAGGCGTTTAACTGTTCAGATATTTGCACTTGATGAAAAAGGTTTTTTTGTGTGTGTGTTTTTTTTTCGTAACCTAAGCTGCCGGTGGTGCTTGATACCTACATTGAGGGTCAGCTGCCAATTCTTTGAAACACATGAAAGAATATGAAAAGATTTCGTTTTCAACTCAACTAATTATTAGAACAAGAAACGAGAATAGATGTAAAACTAAAACTTTACTGAATAAAAGAAAACAAAACAAAGCAAATAAACACATTTTAAAGTTGACTAACTAATTCTGGTCTTTGTTAGTTTTTGGCCAATTTGACAATAAAAGTTGCAAGAAAAACAAAGAGCGCCATCATCAAACAAAAAAGTTACACAAACACAGACTCGCTTTTGATATGAGTGCTCTTGCTTCATGTCTTCTGCTCGAAATAGAAATAAAACCAAAACGTAACAAAAAAAAAAAAAACAATAAACAATTGTGGAGACGGGGAGTTGCTGCTGCTAAAAACAAAAATTAATAGACATCACTGTGCAGTTCCATGAATGGAAAATACCAGTTTTAGTTCACACGAAACCGGAATCATTGAGCTGGCAGGGAATTTAGTTTTCTTATTTTGCAAGCGCTTAAATATTTTTTTTTTTTAGTTATTGTTGTTTGAATATTTCTAGCACTAGTTTATTTTCATAACAGTCAAACGGTTTATTCTAGCAAAACAACAAAGCCAAATTTACGCAAGAGCGGACAAAAATGTTAAGTGGCAAACCAAAACTAAAACCTTCATTATTTGTTAAGAAAACACCAGCACTGAATGCAATTAAAAAATAAACAATCTTTAAAATCATAAGCAAACTGCAGTGCTAAGCAATTTTTGTTATCGATAAATTTTCTATATAAAATTTTGCCCAAACTTCTGATTCAAACTTTTGTTACCCATAAGATTTCTGTTCACAATTTTTTTTTGAAGTGGCTAACTTGCAAATTCTACTATGCAAGTCTTATTGGCTGAGCTGTAGTGCGATTCTGTAACTTTTATAGCGATAATCAAATCGTTAAAATAATTATAACGATATTTTATCGAAAAAAAAAATGCAATTAAAAATAAACAATCTTTAAAATCATAAGCAAACTGCGGTGCCAAGAAATTTTTATTATCGATAAATTTTCCATATAAAATTTTGCTATTATTGTTGATTTCTAAGTACGTGACAAGGTATGTCAGTAAACCCTCTTAAGCGGAGTATACTTAATTTTAGCGGCCACACTCGCCTAAGAAGAAGGGATACCGTTGCCACCATCAGAACGTTGAATAGGTGATTCTACCGATATTGCTCCCGATTAATTGAACTTTTTGTCTAGCATTGGCTGGACGTAAGTAAAAAGGAAATTTTTTTTTATTAATTCTTTTATTTTTATATTTAGTATTAAGATTTGAATACAAATTCTTAATAGGAAATTGTTATTATCGCCAAACTTCCGATTCAAACCTTTGTTACCAATAAGATTTCTGCTCACAATTTTTTTAAAGTTGCTAAGTTGCAAGGTAGTATTCCTTATTGACGGTAAGAACTTGTGGCAAGAACTCACGATGCACCACTCCATTACAGTCGAAGAAAACAGTGAGCAAAAGCTTCACATTTGATCGAACTTTACGTGATTTGGCTAACTAAAAATTCCAAAAAAGACCTTAAGCTCGAACAATTACACATATTAAGAAGAAGAAAAACGGTCGAAATAAAAGAAATAATTTTTTGGAATTGATAATTATAACCTAAAATTTATTGTGATCAATAATTTTTTTTTTCAGAAAAATTTTGCCATCGATAACTTTTCTACAAAACAGTTTAAGTATTGTAAATTTATCAATATAATAATTTTATTTGTTACCGATAACTATTAATCTAAAAACTTTTTTCATACCCAATTTCTCTTTAGAGCGATGTTGTCATTGATAATTTTTCCATAAAATAATTAAGCTTTTGGTAAATTATCGATATTTTATAATGTTTTATTAAAAAATATTATAATGTTTTATTAAAAAATTTTGGCTACAATAATTTTATTTTAAAACATTTCGTGATCAGTTTTTGAGATATATTTTTTATATAGAAATATTGGCAGCTGAAGAAAAATATTGTCATCGATTGTTTTTCATAATTGGTAATTTATGTCTCAAAATTGTTCTTAAAGATTATTTTCATTATGACATTCTTATGCCATGTTCAGACAGTAATATAAAACACTTGGTTCGCTCTCTGAACCACTATTGCGAAACTAGGTGTTCAGACGGTTGTTTTTTGGTTTACACTTATGTTTATGCAAAGCTTTAAATAATTCGTTTTTAAATTTTCATTTAAATCTTTATGTAAGTATCTAACTTTTATATGTTCCATGTGTTGCTTTTCATTTTACATACATTAATTACCTATGTTTGCTTTGTTTACATTTGTTTGAGAGCTAGTTCAGACAAACTAGCGATAATTTACGAGTTTTATCAAATTTGGAGATGATAGTGGTTTTTGAATGGTTCGTAATATGAATCAAAATGAACCAAGTTGGTTCGCTCATTAAATTTTGTATGGCGAATCATGTTGTTTCAATCAAAACTCGAATATAAGCCCTCGTGTGAACCAGAGAACAACTTTGAGTTGATTGCAAAAAAATCATACTTGCTCAACAACATGAAAACCGTTTCATTTCGTTCAAATATGATTTTGTATTCAGCCGCACAAATGCGCAGCTGATTTTCAATCACTAAACACAATAAATGACAACTTCGCTATATGAGTGAAATCATCGTTAAGGTACGTGCTTGAATATAAATGAATGCGTATATAGTTCGGCATTCATATCTTGTGTTTGAATTTTTGTTTTGGAAGGAAAAAAAAAAATAGCAAAAATCAATGCAGTGCTGTATTCAACAGTTTTTCTATTTGCTTTTGTTGAAAAAAAAAATCAAAGTAAAATACAAATTCAGAGAAACAAAAGATTTTCATAGAAAAAAACCAAAGGTGTTTATCCATATGCACATTTGTTTTTGAACATTCGTTTAAAAACACAGCGGTATCATTCAAATTTGGTATCAAATTTGCTTATTTTCTACCCCAGGAGATTTGCATTTTGTTCACATATAACAAAAACACTTGTTTCACTACGCTTTTAAATTAACTGTGCCCTTTAAGCTTACATACAAAATATGTATGTAAATATGTTTCGAAGCAACATCTAAAATTTAGCCGATTTTATTCAGTACCAAAACGAACGCGAAATATTTACCAGGCGAGTTGATTTTACTCAACGTTGATTCTTGATTTTAGCTGATTGCAAATTAATAATGTTTACAAAACGAGTCGATTTTACTCAGCGTTAAACTTTGTTGTGTGACTTTTATTGATTACAAATTTTGGTGTAAGAGTTAATAAAGCAAAAACATGATTTTTAGTGTCCACTGGTGTGTACATGCTATTAAATAAGAAAAACCCGGTAATTGACCAATCAACAATTATTTTTTTAAATACGGGAATAAGTTAATCTGTGACTTTTATTGCCAGTTAAAAAACAATTTTTGTTCATTGATTACAAATTTTGGTGTATGAGTTAATCACGCAAAAACATGATTTTTGGTGACCACTGGTGCGAACATGCTATTAAATAAGAAAAACCCGATAATTGACCAAGCAACAATTATTTTTTGAAATACGGGAATAAGTTAATCTGTGACTTTTATTGCCAGTTAAAAAACAATTTTAGTTGATTGATTACAAATTTTGGTGTATAAGTTAATTAAGCAAAAACATGATTTTTGGTGACCACTGGTGTGAACATGCTATTAAATAAGAAAAACCCGGTAATTGACCAAGCAACAATTATTTTTTTAAATACGGGAATAAGTTAATCTGTGACTTTTATTTGCCAGTTAAAAAACAATTTTTGTTTTAAAATTATTTACCTTTACTAGCGAAGGAAGCAATTACCAATTTAATATTTATAACATGTTTAACACATTCTAAGCATTTGATATTAAATACAGCTTAATCATCACCGCATTGAACGATGTTATAATAACTTATTTTATGATGGTTGCTGGCTGTTGTGTATTTTTTTGATCGTTAAAACGCGTGTGCACTTTTAAGTCTCGTTGTTTATGTTTATCTGGCAGCAACTTGTGTGCGACTTAAATTTCATATTGCATAAACTGAATTTGATGTTATTTTCCGAATATCAAAACTAAAATCCACACTGTATGCAAGTTTTGCAGTCATGTGTTACTAAAACGGTATGCGCGTATAACTGAAGTTTAAAACAGTTTTAAGTGTGTGTTTTTCCTCTTTGTTGGTCAACAGTGAATAAAATTTGTTTTGTAGGAACTACAAGCATAAAACGGCGTAAAATATGCGGCACATGCCACAAAGTACTATTGAAACATTTAATTAACAGCCAGTCTAGTGTTTGAAGGCGTTTAACTGTTCAGATATTTGCACTTGATGAAAAAGGTTTTTTTGTGTGTGTGTTTTTTTTTCGTAACCTAAGCTGCCGGTGGTGCTTGATACCTACATTGAGGGTCAGCTGCCAATTCTTTGAAACACATGAAAGAATATGAAAAGATTTCGTTTTCAACTCAACTAATTATTAGAACAAGAAACGAGAATAGATGTAAAACTAAAACTTTACTGAATAAAAGAAAACAAAACAAAGCAAATAAACACATTTTAAAGTTGACTAACTAATTCTGGTCTTTGTTAGTTTTTGGCCAATTTGACAATAAAAGTTGCAAGAAAAACAAAGAGCGCCATCATCAAACAAAAAAGTTACACAAACACAGACTCGCTTTTGATATGAGTGCTCTTGCTTCATGTCTTCTGCTCGAAATAGAAATAAAACCAAAACGTAACAAAAAAAAAAAAAACAATAAACAATTGTGGAGACGGGGAGTTGCTGCTGCTAAAAACAAAAATTAATAGACATCACTGTGCAGTTCCATGAATGGAAAATACCAGTTTTAGTTCACACGAAACCGGAATCATTGAGCTGGCAGGGAATTTAGTTTTCTTATTTTGCAAGCGCTTAAATATTTTTTTTTTTTAGTTATTGTTGTTTGAATATTTCTAGCACTAGTTTATTTTCATAACAGTCAAACGGTTTATTCTAGCAAAACAACAAAGCCAAATTTACGCAAGAGCGGACAAAAATGTTAAGTGGCAAACCAAAACTAAAACCTTCATTATTTGTTAAGAAAACACCAGCACTGAATGCAATTAAAAAATAAACAATCTTTAAAATCATAAGCAAACTGCAGTGCTAAGCAATTTTTGTTATCGATAAATTTTCTATATAAAATTTTGCCCAAACTTCTGATTCAAACTTTTGTTACCCATAAGATTTCTGTTCACAATTTTTTTTTGAAGTGGCTAACTTGCAAATTCTACTATGCAAGTCTTATTGGCTGAGCTGTAGTGCGATTCTGTAACTTTTATAGCGATAATCAAATCGTTAAAATAATTATAACGATATTTTATCGAAAAAAAAAATGCAATTAAAAATAAACAATCTTTAAAATCATAAGCAAACTGCGGTGCCAAGAAATTTTTATTATCGATAAATTTTCCATATAAAATTTTGCTATTATTGTTGATTTCTAAGTACGTGACAAGGTATGTCAGTAAACCCTCTTAAGCGGAGTATACTTAATTTTAGCGGCCACACTCGCCTAAGAAGAAGGGATACCGTTGCCACCATCAGAACGTTGAATAGGTGATTCTACCGATATTGCTCCCGATTAATTGAACTTTTTGTCTAGCATTGGCTGGACGTAAGTAAAAAGGAAATTTTTTTTTATTAATTCTTTTATTTTTATATTTAGTATTAAGATTTGAATACAAATTCTTAATAGGAAATTGTTATTATCGCCAAACTTCCGATTCAAACCTTTGTTACCAATAAGATTTCTGCTCACAATTTTTTTAAAGTTGCTAAGTTGCAAATTCCACTATGCAAGTTTTGTTGGCTGAGCTGTAGTGCGATTCTGCAACTTTTATAGCGACAATCGAATCGTTAAAATAATTATTAATATTAAGATTTGAATACTTATTGTTAGTTCTTTTTGAAGATTCAATAAATAAAAAAATAGGTCAAACAGCAAAAACGTTTTAAGCAAATAAAAAAATGCTTAAAAAAAAATAATAATTATAACGATATTTTATCGAAAAAAAAAATATTCATTCGACAACTATTTGTTATCTTCCTCAGGAAATATTGAAAATAAAACACCGTTAAACCTTTTTTATAAAAAACAAAAATCAATCAAGATGTTTAGCTAGAACATTTAGAAGAATAAAAATAAACAAGATCAAATGATACGGATATTTGATAGGTATTTTAGAAGTGACTTCTCGAATGACGAGCCAGCCCAAACATGAGAATTGTATTCCATTCGCGGTCGAATATAGGTGGTACAGATAATCAGGAGATCGGATAAAGTGAAGAACATCTTATACCGTTTCAAAAACAGAGACACTTGAATGCTTCTGTATAGACATGAAAAATGTATTCTTTCCCGCGAATGTCACATTTTGATTTCAAGCGCATCAGAAGCATCGGATTCCTTAATATTTATACCAGCCTTGAGTACTGATGAGCAACTGCAGTCATGTGTTTGTGTGTTAATAAACAACACTAAGTCTTACGAGCATTTTTACAATCCCATACGGAGATTAATAGAAGATCACTATTCAGTAAACCAAAAATCAGTAAAACATCAGTAAATTCAGTAAACAAAAAATCAGTAAATTCATATTTGGCGTCTTGGCAACGGTCTCGGATAGACTGGGCCCATAACTGCATCAGTACGAAAGGCAAATGCTGCTGCGTACTAAAACGAACGCGCAATATTTACAAGGCGAGTTGATTTTACTCAGTTGCTAGATTTTTGTTGATTACAAATTCAGATTGTTTACAAGGCGAGTTGATTTCACTCAGCGTTGAACTTTGTTGCCTGATTTTTGTTGATTACAAATTTTAGTGTATGAGCTAATTAAGCAAAAACATGACTTTGGGTGATCACTGGTTCGGGAATGAATTTTTATAAGCATTTTTTTATTTACTGGGTCTTAAAAATTAACTAACAATAAGTAATAATACTAAATTTAAAATTAAAAAATGTGGTTTAAAATTGAAAAATGTGAGTTTTTACTTAAGTCCGGTATATTACACCTATTGAGCAATCTGATGGTGGCAGCGGTATCCTTTCTTCTAAGCCGGGCGTGGCCTTCAAAATTAAGTATATTACGCGCAAGAGGGTTTGAATGAAATTGAAAGCGATTTTTGATTATTCAAAAAGCGAGAATCTAAAAATTTTTTCCCAATGAAATCATTCTTATGAGGCAATCTGAAAAGGTTTTTAGCTTTTCGTTTTTTGAAGAACGGAATTTAATTCCGTTTCCGAACGGAATTGAGCTCTGTGATATAGCTGGATAAGCTATACATTGAAAAAAAGCGTGATACGATTATTTTGCTGCAAGAATAGGCATATTATTTTATGATTTAGCACCAATAAAATATTATAAATAGGTTGTTTTCTATGTTTCCCACTTATCTATATGACGACATTTCATAGAAGCTACCCTAATGTCGTTATATAGATAGCTGGGAAACATAGAAGACAAGCTATTTATAATTTTTTATTGGTATCAATGTTAGAAGCTAAAATAGTGAATAAAAAACTCAAAACTCAATATCTAACTTTAGTTTGCAAATCAAAAATATCCACCTTAAAATAAAAATGCCAGTAAATCGAAACGAAAAACTTTTAGAAAAGTATGAATCACATGACTAACAAATGCCAAAAATTTGTGTTGTGCGAAACAGGCACAAATTAAATTTTGAGCTTTTAAAACGGCATGTGCTTTAAAATCACGCAGCTCAGAATCTAAAAATTTTATGCTTTATGAAGCATTGTTTTTACAGCTGGCAACTCTTTGCCTCAATAAGCCTCATACAAACATATTCCGTTTTATGCAGTTTTTTGTTATTTCGGTTTATTTGTGTTGTTCTTATTTTTGAAGTGCTTTGTTTTTGTAGTTTTTGTAACCGTTTGTTTTATATTTTCATGTTTGTGCTGATGTGCATGTTTAGTTATTTTTGAAAATCCAGTTATTTTTCTTAATTTCAAGTACTTTTTTACACAACACTAAAAATAAATTGTGGGTTTTGCAATTTGGATGAATTTCTTTTTTATTTTCTTTGCTAGTCAGCTAGCAAAGGAGGCAAGGTATTTTTAAATCCACTCGTGTAGCAGTTGCATTAATATGAATTAATGCGGTCAGCCTTAACACTCTTATTTGCTTGTTTTATTTCTTTGTGTTTCTTTAACGATTGCAGTTTTGTATTTTATTGCCGCTCAACTGCTGGAGTAAAGCAGTGCAGAAAGAAAAACGAACATTAACGATTTGAAACCGCATTAAATGTAAAATAATAAACTTAAGCTTGAATTTTGCCAGAGTTGGGTGGCAGACTGAGATTGCCTTTGGGTGGCAAAAGAGGGTGGGGAATTTGAACACTTGAAAATATAAAATATTAAAAAAAAAGCGCATTGTCTTTCATTTCAATTGTGATGAAAACTAAACGATTAAATTAAGCCGTTGTCGTTGAATTATGTTACACTGCAAAAGACATTGTTGGAAAAGGAAAGTTTTTTTTTTTTTTCATCCATTGTTATGACTCACCTTTTAGTTTATGTTTATGTTGCCGTTACGGAAAATTTTAGAGATTGTTGACTGCAAGAGAAAAATACAAAAATTTTGCAGTTAAATAAAAAATGTATAAGCTGTAGCAAAGTTAATATTTGATTAAAAGCAGAAATTGTAATACATATCATTTATTTCAACTACTGCTTGTCACATAGACTGCAAATCCACTTAATTTTTCATATGCCGTATGAGATTTTTGGGAGTAAAAACTAAATTTTAAAAAGATCTTACAATATTGTAAGATCTGGCAACATGCTGACAATGTAGTGACAATGAAAAATTGTACCGCAGAAGTAAATTGTGTGTTCAGACGATCGTAAGAAAATCTTACAATTGCATTGTAAGACAATGGTCTGACAAATAATTCATCTGACAACAAAAATTGTCTGTTTACAAGGTTATCAGATTGTTAGATGAAAAAAATTGCCAGACGTGTTGTAAGGCATTGCCACTTATGTATATCAACAACCAGTGTTGCGCATCAAACATTTTTCTGACAATGATGTCATTGTCAGGTGCATTAATTTTATACATCTGACAATTAAAACTGAGCTTACAATAAGAGCCAATTATCTGACAATGCCGACGAAGTGTGTTCTCACGATTATCGGATGCCTGACAACATTGTCGTCTTACAACTGATTGACAATAGTTTTTCTGACAACGTTGTAAGTTAAAAATTGGCAGTTCACAGGATTGTAATATTTTTTCAGACAATTTTACTGGCTATATTGTAAGATCTGGCAACCGTGTGTACGTAGCTTAACGCTTATTCTTTTAGATTAATTTGATCCCTGAAAATTTTTGGTTGGTGCTTAAAATTCAAACATACTGAAAAAAATTATTTGCAACCAATTAGTTTTAAAGCTGCTGTACAACTCAATAAAAAAAAAAAATAAATAAAAAAATAACTAAATAAAAATGCCGAACAAAACGAAATAAAAGTAATTCTAACAAATTCTTGCAAGACAAATTTGTAGAGTTAAAATTTTAGCGTAAAAAATAAACCAGCATGAAAAAAAAGCTACAAAGAAAATGAAAATTACAAGAAGTCTAATGCACAATTTACAGCATGTGCTTCTATTTTTAAGTTTTACTTTAACATTTCTATCGAAGATTTGTAAAGACGTTCCAAAGAGTCAAATCTTTGCCTTCGTCAAGTTTTCTATTGAAAACTTCTACAAATTTTATACAGAAAATCATTATCATCGACAAATATGTAATGTTTTATAACATTAAACAAAATTTCTATTAAAACTTTTTGCCACTGAAAAATTTTTCGGAGAAAATTATTGCCATCGACAAATTTTCTGTAGAAAGCTTTTGCAATCGACAAATGTTCTATAGATTATTTTCACAGATTTTTTTTATTTTATCATCAACAAATTCTGTACAGAAATCTATCTATAACAAATTATCTATAAAAAATTTTTGTCATTGACAAATTTTCTATAGAAAACTTTTGCCATCGACAAATTTTCCATAAAGAAATTTTGTTATCGAAAAATTTTCGATAAATATTTGCCCTTGAAAAAGTTTTGCCAACGACCATTCCATAGAAAATTTTTGCATCGGCAAATTTTCTTAAGAAAATTTTTGGCATCGGCAAATTTTCTTAAGAAAATTTTTTGCATCGACAAATTTTCTATAGAATATTTTTGCCAATGCCAAATTTCTTATAGAATTTTTTTACACAAAATATTTGCCCTCGACAAATTTTCTATAAAAAAATTTTGCCACCGACAAAGTTTCTATATAAAACTTTTGCCATCGAAAAATAATCTAAAGAAAACTTTTGCCATTGACAAATTTTCTAACCAAGGTTTTTTGTTATCGACAAGATTTCGATAAATTTTTTTTCGCCGAAAAATTTTCCAGAGAAAATTATTGCACCCGACAAATTTTCTATAAAACATTTTTGCCATCGACAAGTTTTCTATAGAAAACTTTTGCCATCGACAAATTTTCTAAAAAAGATTGTTATCGAAAAAATTTTGAAACTTTTTTTTTTACCGAAAAATTTTCCAGAAAAAATTATTGTACCCCACAAATTTTCTATTGAAAACTTTTGCCCTCGAAAAATTTTTGCCATCGACAAATTTTGTAAAGGAATTTTTTCCATTGAAAAATTTTCCATAAAAATTTTTGCCATTCACAAATTTCGTATAGAACACTTTTGCCCTCGACAAATTTTCTATAGAAAAGTTTTGCCATCGAGGAATTTTCTATACAAAATGTTTGTCATCGACAAGTTTTCCAGGCAAAATTTTTGCCAGCGACAAATTTTCTCTAGAACATTTGTGCCATCGACAAATTTTCTTTAGAAAAGTTTTGCCATCGACAAATTTTCTATAAAAACTTTAGCTAACGACAAATTTTCTATAATAAATTTTTGCTATCGACAATTTTCAATAGAAAATGTTTGCCATAGACTATTTTTCTTTAGAAAAGTGTTGCCATCGACTAATTTTCTATAAAAAACTTTAGCTAACGACAAATTTTCTATAAAAAGTTTTTGCTATCGACAAATTTTCAATAGAAAATGTTTGCCATCTACAAATTTTCTTTAGAAAAGTGTTGCCATCGACAAATTTTCCAAATAAACTTTAGCTAACGACAAATTTTCTATAAAAAATTTTTGCTATCGACAAATTTTCAATAGGAAATGTATTCCATCGAAAAATTTTCTATAGAAAAATTTTGCCATCGACAATCGAAAAGTTTTGCCATCAATAAATTTTCTATAGAAAACTTATGCCATCGACAAATTTTCTATAAAAGATTTTTGCCAACGACAATCTTTTATGGAAAATATTTGCCATTGTCAAATTCTCTGTAGAAAACTTTTGCCAGGGACAAGTTTTTTATACAAAACTTTTAACTTCAATGTATTAACTATAGAAATTTTTTGCCTAGGATAAATTTCGTTTTGAGAATCATTGATGAATGCATGTATTGTAGTTTCCTTGCTTAGCTTATTAAAACCGTCTTAGAGAAAATCTAATATGTTCTGGGCAATAAAATTGTTGAGGTTTGTTTTCCAAAGAAT
Organism: Thecocarcelia acutangulata; assembly: GCA_914767995.1. Taxonomy (NCBI): domain Eukaryota; kingdom Metazoa; phylum Arthropoda; class Insecta; order Diptera; family Tachinidae; genus Thecocarcelia; species Thecocarcelia acutangulata. The sequence continues at coordinate 26,038,188 of OU612094.1, read as the reverse complement.
AGAGACCGAACAAAATGAAAAAAACAGGACAGGTTCATTTACAGGTGTGTTTTCCCAGAATGAAATATTTTTAAACTCCACCTAAATATTCAATACATTTGAGGTTTTTGTGTTGCCCAAATATCAAGGTTTATTTTTTTTTATTCTTACAACGAGAACAAAGCTGGAAATAAAAAAAAAGCTTAGCATGATTTACTTGTGCAAAACATAGAAGCAACCAATTCCTTTTAAAATTTTACAACACAAAATATTAAACATGCCTTGGAGTTGCTCCCGATAAATTTTAGATCACAAGCGATACTTGAATAAATTTTCTCTTTAGGCTTTAAAAAGTTTAAATAAAACGTATAATTTTAGTGTTTAATGTTTTTTTAATAACGAATATTGTATAAATCATGTATTTTGAGAGTATTTCTATTAAAGGAATTGACTTTGAAATATCGACTTATTTTCAAAGTCATAAATTGCATTAAAATTTAATTCATTGCCATTGAAGTAATAAAAGATTAATGATTTTAATTCTATTTATATATTGAAATGTTACAACCGTTTTCTTCTTCCAAGACACGAACTTAAATGAAATGTTTACAATAAAAGTATTTTCATTATTCTTTAAAATATTGTTCTAATATTTCATCATAATTTTTCGCAATTAACTTATTACTTTCATTGAGATAATTAAAAATATTTGCCAAGTTTCTTTGTTGAGGTAATTAAACGAAATCATTTAAATGCTTTACCTGCTTAGAAGTCTAAAAATCTGAGCATTTTTATCAAGACTTTTTATCTGTGGGATACTTTACATACAATATTTTCTCGCATTGCAGATGTCCAATTTATGTTGCTTATTCGTTTGTTTTTAATATTTTTACTCAAGCTACGTACACACGGTTGCCAGATCTTACAATATAGCCAGTAAAATTGTCTGAAAATGTATTACAATCATGTGAACTTACAATGTTGTCAGAAACACCATTGTCAATCAATTGTAAGACGACAATGTTGTCAGGTATCTGACAATCGTGAGAACACTCTTTGTCAGCATTGCCAGATAATTGGCTGGTATTGTAAGCTCAGTTTTAATTGTCAGATGTATAAAATTAATGCAACTGACTATGGTATCATTGTCAGAAAAAAGTTTGATGGGCAACACTGCCAAACAGGTCGTTGTTGATATACGTAAATGGCAATGCCTTACAACATGTCTGGCAATTTTTTTCGTCTAACAATCTGACAACCGTGTGAACTGACAATTTTTGTTGTCAGATGAATTATTTGTCACACAATAGTCTGACAATGAATTTGTAAGATATTCTTACGATCGTCTGAACACACAATTTACTTCTGCGGCACAATTTTTCATTGTCACTAGATTGTCAGCACGTTGCCAGATCTTACAATATTGTAACATCTGACAACCGTGTGTTCATAGCTTCAGGGTCTGTTTTGCGCACTCGAACGTTAGCCTTCATTAATATTTTGTTCATATCTATCCTGTTATCAATATTTATATTTGGCCTCAGGGGTAGTGCAATTTCATTTACTTCAGAACTAACAAAATTGTATGTACGAGAGTACCTTGCTAGCGTTTCGCACACGTCCTTTATCAGGATTTTTTTTTCACATTATCTTCCGATTTGTTATATTGAAGCATGAAAACGATTATTTATTTATTTTTATTTCATCTACAGAATCATTCTTACAGATTACTGAACATTTTAATTAAAATATTTAAATAACATAAATTTAAACGAATTAAAACTAACATTAAAATTTAATGTAAGCATCTTGCAATTGCTTCATTATTCGCATAATTAGTCCTTAGACAGCTCTCCTCAAACATACAATTATTTCTTAAATCCCTGGGAGGACAATATAAGGTAAAATAATTTGTTAATTCTAGGCAATCAATATTGTTAGATAAAATATTATAGGCCAGCAATAGCAAGGAACAAGTTCTGCAAGCATTTAATGATTGCAAGCCTAATAACTTTCTCCTGATGTCATAAGAAGGCAGTTCATAAGGCGATATTAAATTTAAAGTGGTCTTAGTAAAAATTTTCTGAATACGTTCAATACGATTAGATGTCTCTACATGATAGGGATTCCAGATAAGAGAACAATATTCTAAAATACTGCGGACCAAAGAAATGTATGAAGATTTCAGCATCCTTAAAATCTTTAGAATTTCTTCGTATGAAACCAAGCATACAATAGGCTTTAGAAACAACGTAATCAATATGCGTAGAAAAACTCAATTTACTAGCAAAAAATACGCCTAAATCCTTTACTTCAGCTACACGTTTAAATGAGGGCCATTAATGGAATAATCGAACTTTAATGGGCTTAAGATATGAGTATAGGACATCGAAGAACATTTTGATATATTAATATGTATATCATTTTCAGAACACCAGTCAAATAATTTATCAAGATCAGCTTGTAATTTATGGCAGTCTCCCAGACTGGAGATACAAGAGTACAATTTTAAATTATCAGCGAATAACAAACATCTAGAAAACTTAAAAGTCATTGCTAAAAAGTATAAAAAGTAATGGCCCAATATGTGTTCCCTGCGGAATACCAGAATAAGCATCTATTAAAGATTAAGAGGTAGCGTTTTCGATTTTAGCTATAAGCTTTCTGTTAATGAGGAAACTTTTAAAAAATGATGAAGCTTACGTAACAAAAGATAATGACTAACTAATATTCGAGATCGTGAAACAGTTCTTTAGATTAGTTTCTTACAATTATTTTTCTACTATTACTCAGTGTTTACACATGCAAAACCCCAAGGCATTTATAGGTATGCAAATTGAAGTCTCACTTGCATGTGCTTTTGCCTGCTAATCCTACTTTTACTTGCCTGCCAAAAGTAAGAGCCAGTTGTGTCCACTAAATGGATATTTTAAAAAATCCTTTTTAAAATATTAATACTATAGACAGATTCTAAAATACGTCAGATTCTAAAATATCGTTTTCAGTAATCGAATTTTGTGTTATCTCTAGTAAAAATATAAACAACATACCACACAGCTGACTAGCACAAAACTAAATTCAAAATAAAAATAGTTAAAATAGAAAATCATATACTTTTAATTTCTTTATCGGGCTCACTCACGTTCGTTTCTAAACTATTGCTGGTAATTTGTTAGAGAAGACAAGAAAAGTAAAAAAGAATGTGCGAACATAAATTCTATCATTGGTCTTAATTGTTTCATACAAATTTATAGTTTGTTTCATACCTAGGTATATATCATGATACAAAAAACAAGGTACCCGCTTTGCTACAACAATACAACAATAAAACAAACAACAGGTATTTTGTTTGTGGAAAAAGGCGAATTCACACTTTAGGTGTCAAAAATACTTGATAAAGAACAAGTACAAAAATTTAATGGTGTCGAAAAAGGTAAATAAAACTTGGCAGAGGAAGTGCCGCCATATTAACCGAATTCACCTGAATTCGCCGATGCATCCACCTAATAATGAATTCGCCTTGGGTATATATTTTATTGCCAAGTATATTAAATATGAATACCTATTTCCCTACATTTTTCACAAATAATTTATTTCTTCATTGTTAATTGGTGCTTTACGCGGTAAAATCGGCGTCGACACTCTATCCATCATTTCGGTGAAGGTAAGGTAGTGGCTCTGGATACTTCCAAAGCGGTTGACAGAGTGCGGCATGGTGCACTACTGGCAAAACTCACTGCTTTTGGTGTCGGTGACGACTTCTCTCGGTTTATATCGAGCTTTCTCAGGGGCTGCACTATAAGAGTTGTTATAAATGGGATCTCATCAAATGAGTTCAAGATTAATTCAGGGGTACCGCAAGGCTACGTTCTTTCCCCTACCCTATTTCTTACCTTCCTAAACGACCTTTTCTATCAAACTTCCAATCCTGTCCACTCTTTCGCAGATAACAGCGGCATTTGCCATTCGTACTCTTTTAGTTATAGGCCCAGTCTATCGGAGATCGCTGCCAAGAGGCTAAATATGAACGATTCACTGAATAGTGATCTTCTATTGATCTCCGAATGGGATCGTATTAACAGGGTCGCCTTCAACGCTCGTAAGACCCAGTGTTGTTTATTAACATACAAACATACGACCACAAATGCTGTTTCATCCGTACTCGTGGATGGTATAAATACTGAGGAATCGGATGCTCTTGATGCCCTTGGAATGAAGATACAGTGTGATGTTCGCTGGACTGAACACATTTTTCATGTCTCTAAAGAAGCATTCAAGTGCCTCGCTTTTTTGTACCGGTGTAAGATGTACTTTACTCCATCCGATCTCCTTACTATTTATACCACCTACATCCGACCGAAAATGGAATACAAGCCTCATGTTTGGGCCGGTGCTTCAAAGTCTATTTTGGGGTTACTTGGCCGTGTGCAGGAGAGGGCGAAGAAGCTTATCGGTGACAGTAGGGTATCCAACTCTATTGACTCACTGGAGCATCGACGCAGTGTGGGGTGCGCTACTCTGTTCTATCCTTACTACAATGGATTTTGCTCTGAGGAGATTAGGGATATTGTTCCTGAAACTCGCACATTTTTACCTAGCACATGTTCATCGTCTAGAGCTCATCCATTTGTGGTTGATTGCGCGGGAAATCGTACTACGCATTACAGAGAGAATTCGTTTTTCAGCCGCAAGCTTCGTCTGTGGAACAAGTTGCCTGCAGAAGTGTTTCCTGCCTGTTATAACGTTGGAAAATTCAAGTCAAATGTTCACAAACACTACTCCCTCTTTCCCCCTCCTCACAAACTATTTTCCTAGTTCTGGTACAATGCACTGCATATGTAGGGCTCATCCCCTGAGTACTGGTCCAAAATAAAAAAATAGAAAATATAAATAAAAATATTGGGGCTGAAATGCAGTGACAAGGTATTCTAGAATGCAGATGATGTGAAAGGAGACATATGTTTTCAGCTTGTATATTTCTCTCCTCTCTAACGAATATAGATAGATACGTATTTTAGAATAGTAAAAAATGAAACGATCACGTATTTGTTGTGAAAGTGACTTCTTGAATAGAGACGATTATTATTATTTGAATTGGATGTAACTCTCTACTACGGCAATTTTTTATTATTTTTTTATATAAAAAAGCAAAAGACTTCAGGCTTGCTTATTTATTACAAAGAAAAAAAAAGGTGATGCATGTAAAAATCATTATTAACAGTTTTCTTTAAATTTTAAGTTATTCCTACTAGTTTACTGCATTAGATCGTTGTTTATTTTTGCTTAGCTTAATTGTTTCTATTTAATAAATTCGCTTATTTATGGTGTTTACGTTCAAGTTTACAACTTAAATTTTTTTCTAATTACACAGATTTATGGTCTAGTGATTGTTCTGGTTTTGTGAATTTATTGAATGAGGTTCAGTTGAGAAATTATAAATTTTCATAAAAAAAAATAAATATATTTTTGCATTTTTTTTATTACGGAAAAATAAAAACTTTAATAAAGCTTTTCTAACGTGCAAAAATAAATTAAGAAAACAAAAACATTATTAATATCTTATCAATAACAGGCTTTTGTATTAAAGTTTTATTATTTTCTTATTAATAATAAAAAGAAAAACTACTTTATCTATTGTTTTAACATTTGCTAAATGCATGACACGTATACGAGCACAAAAATGTTGTTGTTTAACATAAGAGCAAGTAAATTTAGGTTTTCTAAATTGTAGTATACTTTTAGGCGCCAAAGGCTATTAGCAAAAGTATCTCTTTGGTTGTTTTTAGTCTTCTTTTGTATTTTGCTTGATAGAAGAAATGATACTTAAACATTCTTATTATAAAAGTTAAAATACATGCATATATTAGGCAAACATTTGCACACACATACATACATACATATAAGCTGTACTTCAATAAAAAGTTTTCTTTTATATTATCCTTGCTCGTTTATATGTATACTCGTATATAGAAGTATATACGAGCACATCTTGTTATGTGTAATATGGTGTAGATAATATATATACACCACTTTATTTTTATACGTGTAAAATAAGAGCAGAAAAAACCCAACGTAAAAACTAAACTTTGCAACTACCTGACTTCGGCAATCATTTGTATGTGTTTGCGTTAAAGGTAAAAAAAAAGAACGCAAACAATTTTCTAAGAACATATTTACATGTTGGATCACTTTGTTGGTTTGAAGGGTTATCGAAAATATACTAGATTTTTGTAGATCTTCGAAAAAAGTAAGCACTTGGTTTTAATTAGTATAAGGTGTTTTTTTATAGAGGTATATAACTTTTTTAATGGTATAAAATATAATTGAATTTTTTTGATTTGCAAGAAATTTACCTTATCCAAAAGATAATCTTATGGCATTATAATTTAAATATGACTTCTGGTTAGAGTGATCAAACGGTTATTACTAGACCGGTTTTTTTTTTTGTTATTACTGTAACCGGTTTTTTTTATATGTCTGTTTTTCTAAAATCGTATAAACCGGGTTTTTTAACAAGATTAACGGGGGTTTTTCTATTCAAAAGTTATACATTTATGTATTTATATTAACTACAGATATGTTTGTATTAAAATTAAAGTATTTTTGTAAGTGACAACCTAAAAAAGAATTTGCTTCATAATATAACTAGCATAAAAACGTATTTCTTTCAATATCATTGTCAGCCGAGAGAAGGGGCCTCTGAGACAAGTAGGCTTCGCAAAATCATATAGACCACGCAGTCCATACCAGGTTTCATAAAGAAACAATTTGGTAATTGTACAACCAGCGGCCAGAAGACCCTTGAGGTACTCATGGATACGCATTTTCCTGGCTGTACACCCTACTGGCTGTGTCCCAGTGCTCCACAGTGGGTGATTAAGTGCTCTATTGACCATTTCATCACCGCAGAATCTGCAAATATCTGTGTTGGAAATTCCCATCCTGTGCAGGTGCTTGTAGCAGTTATAATGACCTGTAAGTGCACCTGTCAATGTTCTGAGACTTTTCCTGTCCAGTTTTAGAGCACGTTCGGCCCTCTTTTTATCAAAGTTTAGAAATTTCTTGGAGTGTTCAAGACCAGCTGTCTCGTTCCAATGTTGTTCGACAATGGACACCGTCCATTTTTTATCTCCTCATTCAGGGGACCCTTATTGAAGCCAAAAGTTGAAGTGGGTCCAACAAAAGTCCCCTTCGCTCCTTTCTTGGCATAAATGTCAGCCATTTCATTGCCGTGATGCCCTCAGAGTAACCTGGTTCTGGCTTGCCAGTTCATTTAGCCTTTTGTGACATTCCAGTACTAACTTAGACGTAAAGACACAACTGATCAGGGCCTTCAACACTGATTGCCTATCAGAGAGTATTTGTATCAGCACTCCCTTGTGTCCCCTCTCGGAGAGTATTTCAACCGCTTCCATTATTGCGTATAGTTCCGCTTGGAAGATTGTGGTGTCTTTGCTAAAAGTTATATATTTGCGTGCTCTAGGCCCCACTATTCCCGCTCCAACACCTTGGAGCGTTTTGGATCCATCCGCGTACCACTTTTGTGAACCATCCCGCAACCATCTTGGGTTCATGCTCCATTCCTCCCTTGTTGGGAAGATGATCTTAAACTTCCTGGCAAAGGAGTTAGACGGATCTATAAGGTGACTTGTATGAGACATATCGATTACGTCTCTGAGATCCTTTAGGATTGCAAGATGTCTAATAAGGTTTCCCGCCTTAAGTTTTTCCCTTTTGTTAATTGAGATGGCCTGAACGGCCGCTTCTTTTTGTACAGCTACGTTAAGCGGCGTTAGGTTCAAAAGAGCTTCCATGCCTATCGTTGGGGTGGTTTTCATCGCCCCTGTGATACATAGGCATGCAAGTCTCTGAACCTTGCGAAGTCTTGATATGACTGTTACCTGTTTGGTTTTTTTCAGATGGTCAAACAGTTTTTGAAAAATTGAACATTATCGGCGTACATGTGTATTTTTTTTTTTTTTTTATTGGGCCAGTACTCAGAGGATGACCCCTACATATGCAGTGCATTGTACCAGAACTAGGAAAATAGTTTGTGAGGAGGGGGAAAGAGGGAGTAGTGTTTGTGAACATTTGACTTGAACCTTCCAACCTTATAACTGACAGGAAACACGTCTACGGCTGAAAACCGAATTCTCTCTGTAATGCGTAGTACGATTCCCCGGGCAATCAACTACAAATGGATGAGCTCTGGACGATGAACGCGTGCTACGTAAAAATGTGCGCGTTTCGGTAACAAGATCCCTAATCTCGTCAGAGCAAAATCCATTGAAGTAACGATAGAACAGAGTAACGCACCCCACACTGCGTCGATGCTCCAGTGAGTCAATAGAGTTGGATCAGCTTCTTCGCCCTCTCCTGCACACGGTCGAGTAACTGCAAAATTGAGTTTGAGGCACCGGCCCAAACATGAGAGTTGTATTCCATTTTCGGTCGTATGTAGGTGGTATAAATAGTAAGGAGGTCGGATGGAGTGAAGTACATCTTACACCGTTTCAAAAAACCGAGACACTGGAATGGTTCTTTAGAGACATGAAAAATGTGATCTGTCCAGCGAACATCATACAGTATTTGAGTAAAGCTGGCAAGTCAGTGGAATAAATAGTATAAAAAAGTGGCCAAGGATTGGTAAAATAAAATTTCTCTTGGAACGCTTTCTAAGCAGGCATGACTTTTTAATAATATCGTTTTTAAACGTTTCCTATTTAAATAGGTCTGTTACTGCAAACCCTGCATGTGGCAGCAATTTCTTTACACGTCTATAATTGTCTTTCTATATGCAAAAGTAGAGAGTGTCGTCAGTATTTTGTTTATTGTTCATACTTGAACCATTAGAGTTTTTATTTTTATTACTGCATTTCCTTATCCTGACTTAATGCCTTCCTGTATTCCTTGTTCTTATTTTGTTGCTATTTTTGTTGTTATCATGACTGCAGTTCGAAATGTGCATGCATATACATAAACCAGAAGTTTTTGCACTTTTTCTTGTTCCCATATATTGTTCGGTGAGGTTTTGCTCCAACCATTGCAAAGACCCGCACGTGTTTGTACAACACGTACAGACTAAGCCAGAAATAAGTTGTGTGTGTTTTTTTTTTTTTTTTTTTTTTTTTTTGAATATTTGGGTCAAAGTTCAAAAGGATTTTTAAACAACACATAGAAAGAAAACAAACAGGAATCACTAATACTACTGCCAGCACTATTCAATTGGATGTGAGGCAACAAAACCGAAACAAAAAACATCGATAAAAATGCAATTCTTAAATAAAACTTTGAATAGAAAATGGTAAAATTGTTGAAGAAATAATAAAGGCAACGGCATTAAGCTTTCAATAACGTTGCCAGTCTTAAGAGAGGCGAGATTTGTTAACAATTTAATTTTATACTTTCTTTTTCTATGGAAATTAACTTTTAATATATTTCAGCTTAAAACTTTTATAAGCAAACACTCTTCAAGAAAAAAATATATTGGACTGACTTGCAGCAAGCATTTGCTTGTGGTAGTAGTCTTTCGACGTTATTTTAAAATTTATTAATTTTTTTCCGATCACTATTTTTCTATTTCCATTTCCTTAAGGAAAATTGCTGGCTATTGGCAACCATTTTTCATTCATTTTCCAGCAGCAGCAGCAGCAGTTTGGATTGAAATTAACAGTATTGAATTTAGTTGCGTCCTAATTGTTGTAAAATCTTTGAATTTCATTAACTTAATTGCTTCATGAAATCCTCAATCAATTAGTTGTAGATTAATTTTAATACTACTGTTATGCTGTTTTCAACTTTTAACAAGCATTTCAAGTAATTTATTGTATGTACGTATGTACATACGTATATTTCTTTTTAATTTGAAATATATTCCATTTAAGAGCAATGAAAGTAAAATAAAAATACACGGAAAATGGAAAATTTATTTCTAAACCAAGAAATGAGATGCTTCTAAAAAAAGTTAAATAAAAGAAAAATCTTGGACTTAATTCAAATATTGCTTTTAAGAATTAAAGAGCAAAATTAACCAAATCTCTTTAAGTGATTTATTAATAATGGCCCAATACTATAAAGTCAGTTACAATTTGCCAGTTCAGTTAGTCAAGTAGGCTGTAATTCAGGAGTGTTGCCAAGTCAGTTGGCACTGTAGTGCCATCTTTTGGTTTCATTACAATTTTATAAATAAATTGGAATCATTTTTTTCTTTTACCAGTACTCAGGAGATGAGTCCTGCTTATGTACTACATTGTACATAGAGATCGTAGTGTATATGGACGTTAGGCTTGAAAATTTTTGCAAATTTAGACCCTTTCGCTCTAGATTTAGTGCTTTTTAATACCATTTTTTCACCATAGTGCTTTTTGAAAAAAAAAGTCCGCTAAAACGGGGCTTTTTTATACACTTTCTGCATTTCTTAAGAAACCTGTGCTAAATTTTGATGCTGATATTTTTTTTTTTTTAACTTGCACCAGTACTCAAGGGATGACCCCTACGTATGCAGTGCATTGTACCAGAACTAGGAAAATAGGTTGTGAGGAGGGTGAAGGAGGGAGTAGTGTTTGTGAACATTTGACTTGAACCTTCCAACGTTATAACAGACGGGAAACACGCCTGCAAGCAACTTGTTCCACAGACGAAGCGTACGGCCAAAAAACGAATTCTCTCTGTAATGCGTAGTACGATTCCTCTGACAATCAACCACAAATGTATGAGCTCTGGACGATGAGTGCGTGCTACGTAAAAATGTGCGCGTTTCGGGAACAAGATTCCTGATCTCGACGGAGCAAAATCCATTGTAGTAACGATAGAACAGAGCAACGCACCCCACACTGCGTCGATGCTCGAGTGAGTCAATAGAGTTGGATACCCTAGTGTCCCCGATGAGCTTCTTCGCATTGACTACCTGCAAAAGGGTAACACAATAAATTCAGAGTACTATTGCAATCTTTTGGATCAATTAAATGTACAAATTCGAGAAAAACGTCCTGGCTTACAACACAAAAATATAAGTTTTCATCAAGACAACGCACCAGCGCACAAGAGTGTTTTAACAATGGCTAAAATCAACGAATTAAAGTACGAATTGCTTAACCATCCACCTTATTCTCCTGATGGCTTGGTGGCTGAGTGGTTAAAGCAGCAGATCATGATACGTTTAGACCCGAGTTCAAATCCCAGTGGGTGCTGATGAGTAGTGTAGCGACTACGAAACAGCTAGTTGTCCCCCAGCTAAAGATTTGATTATTATTTTTTTTTTGTCTTCTTCAATCAAAAATTATTGTAAAAAATGCTTTTTAAGAAAAAAACTTAAGAAAGAAAAAACTTGAACTAAAACCCGATGTACATATGCGCAAACCAAAAATTTAATTGTAGAAATTTTGACATGAAAAGTTGTTGCATAAAATTAATTTAACTGAGAATTTTTGAAATGAAAATTATTTTGCTGATATGGGATGGATAACGTTTTTTTAATAATTTTATTACAAAAAAAAAAAAAAACCCCCGTAATAACAACCACGACATATTTTATACAAAAAAAAATATTATTATCGATACTTTTTAGTTTTTCTTTTGTTTTCCATAATTTTTGGTTAGAATATGTTGTTCAATTTTTTTATAAAAAAAAATTGGCATCCTTATTAGTGTCTTTTTGTTCTACAAAAAGATAGTAGAAATTATTTTAACAGTCCAATTTTAATGCAAAAACTTTTGTATTTGTCTTGCTATTAGATTTAGTCTTCCTTCTTATACAATATAAAATACTATTTTCCTTACATAAACGTAGGAAACGAATAAAAATGTAAATATGAATACTTTTTGTAAGATCACACACTAACTCAAATATGTCTGTATGTATGTATGTATACATGTGGAGACTCTAGGTTGAAAATGCTTTAAAATAAACTTTGCATAATAGAAGTGCTGTTCAAATATTACACAAAAAAAAAATCAAATAGGATTTTTAAGTATTTCTAAATGTGAACAGTTTTTTTTTTGAGACAGGAAATACTCGTAATGTTGAATATTCACATGTGCATTTTTGTTCTGAAAGTACACGTCTAACGCAGCCAAATGTGTCTTTTATTTGTTACCAATACATACATATATACTCTTAGCCGGTCGTATACATTATATTTAAACGAATGTGTTTGTGTTTGCATACTTGAAATCATATTCAATAGAATGCGATCTTTTTTCTCAAACACACATTTGAAAATTGCTTTTTTTTCGGAGCAAACACAGTTTTTGAAACGGCAACATTTTTTGGTTTTTTCTGGGTAGTTGTCTTTGGTCGAGCACCGTTCATTCGCAAAGCTAATACCCAGCTACTCAACAAGAAAAATATATGAAGTTCTGCAAAAACGAAGCACCGCCGCATAAGAACATTGCTGATATAGGTGATATTAACTTCGTTGTTGTTGAATAAAGTCGTTTATAGCAACTGTTTGTAAGCAGGAGCTGAGTTAAAGTTCTGGCTGTCGATTGAAAGGTGTTTTTATAGAGCTATAAAATCTTCAGTTGGCAGCACTTTTTTTAACTAGCGGCCTTTTTGTCAGCTGCTAAGTGCTTTATGTTTAGTTTACTTTGGCATTTCAACATGAATAAACTGACGTTTGGCCGCTTCCAATTGTCGGTAAATGCCCCCCTCCTCACCCACTACCGGGGAACAAGTTTTGCCTTGGGGTATTCCTAACTTAGGCGCTCTGTTTTTCGGGGAAAAGAGGAGAAGGGGTCCCTCGTTTGTTGCGGCAAACAAAACTCTCCGCATGACTTATGTTGTGTTGGCTTCCAAAACCCTTACCAAGGGTATAAATTGGCAGAACGGGGATCAGCATGGCCCCCGGGAAGTTCTGCTTGCGGTTCGACCCGGGCTGATCATGGTTGAGGTGCCTACCTTGGCTGAAACGTTCTGGCTGTGGTTGAAACCTAAAACGCAGGAAGGGAGTGTTAGTATCCTTGATAATTGTTTGATGATGGCTTTTTTCGAGGGCTAACAATCTCCCGAGGATCTGTTGCCTATACAACAGATACGTGTACTGTAAGGAACCAGTGGTGATGATTGACGGGTGAGTTGGTTTAAGGGCTGATGCTCTTAATGAGCTTCGGCCTACCAACTCATTAAACATTGTCCTCCATTGATTGCTGGGAAATTGCATACATGAGGGATCAGAAAGCCCGAACTCCTCAACAAGAAGTTGTTCATATGACCTCAATCATATGACAAGAATTGCTACCTGTGTGACCCTAGCAAGCCACACGGGGGCGGTGGTGAATCGTGAAAAATTCACTTCGTGGAATTGGTCCACCATCAGGTTAGGCCGTCAAGGCAGGTACTGATGTAAATCATTTTCACAGTTGTCGGTAAATGCCCTCTCCCTCCTCCGGGTAACAGTTTTTACGTTGCCGTATTCCTAACCCGGTAATTCTGCTTTTCGGATAAAGAGGGGAAGGAGTCCCTCGTTTGCTCTAGCAAATAAATCTCTAGCCAGCCACATGACTTATGTTGTGTTGGCTTCCGAAACTCTTACCAAGGGTATAAATTGGTGGAACGGGCAACAACATTGCCCTCGGCTGGTTCTGCTTGTAGTACAACCCAGGCTGATCGTAGGTGAGGTGCTTAGCTTGACTGGAATGTCCTGGCTGTGGTTTAAACCTAAAAACGTAGGAACGGAAAGTTAATATCCCCGATAATTGTGTGGTACATGGGAGTTTGCGGGGGCTAACAGCCCCCCAGGTGTTGTTTCCCTACAACATACAAGAAACCAGTGGTGATGGTTAGACGGGTGAGTTGGTTTAAGGGCTGATGCTGCTAGTGGGCTTCGACCTACTACCTCATTATGCCTTGGCTTCACTAATTGTGGGGAAATTACATAAAGGAGGAATTAGAAAGCCCGAACTCCTAAACAAGGCTTTGCCTATATGGCTACAAATATATGGCAGGAATTGCTACCTGTGTGTGCCTGGTACGCCAGACGGGGGCGTTGGTGAATCGTCAATAATTCACACCGTTAGTAATTCACACCGTGAGTAATTCACTCCATGAAATTGGTTTATCATCAGATAAGGCTAATGTAAATCATTTTTGCTCTCTGTCAGTAAATGGGGTCCACCAGAGAACAAGTTTTACTTAGGCCTACGCTAAACCAGGGCACTCTGCTTTCTGGGGAAGAGAAAGGAAGGAGTTTCACTTCTTTTGTAGCAAATAAGGTTTTAGGAAACCAAGGCTTAAAATTGGCAGCACACAGATTAGCAAAGATCCCGGGAGGTGCTGCTTGTAGACCATCTCGCTAATCATGGTTGAGCTACCTTGAAACGTTCTGGCTGGGGCTTAAACCTATAATCGCGGGCAGTAGCATTAGTTTACGTGATAACTATGATGCATGAAGGTATTCTGAGACTAAAACCCTCTGAGGAGCTATTGTATTGCAATAAATACAAAGAACCAGAAGTGATAGTTAGACGGGTGAGTTGGCTAAGGGATGATGCTCTTAATGGACTTTGGTCTACCAACTCATTAAGCTTTGTTCTCCACGGAGTTGCTTATAGGAGGGATTGGAAGGCCCAAACTCTTGAACAAAGGGTTTGGCTACAAACAATATAGTTTGGAAGTTTGGACCTGTGTAAGCCTTGCACGGCACTAGTGGCAGCTGGGTGGCACTGATGAATCGTAAATAATTCAGGAGTTTATCCATCATCAGCTAAAGCCGGTAAGAAAGGTGCTGATGTGAATCAATTTTACAATTTGTTAGTAAATAGGTCCAAAACAAGTTTGCCATTGAACCCAATTTTTACAAGCGAGTTTTGTTTAGCGATGAAATTTGTTTGATGGAATACATCGATAAAGAAAACTGCCATATTACGAGTGTCTATAATTCTTAAGTAAGTATTGAGATATACTTTAAAGACTGAGAGTTTCAATGGTCCGTACTTCTTCAATGGTGTACGCTATAGAGCCATGATTACTGACTTTTCCACCAATTGAACAACCATGATGTGCAGGAACTGTGGTTTCAACAAAACGGTGCGACATGTCATACAGCTATTAGTCACAATTAGTTTAATGAAGAAAACCTTTGGTAACTATGGACTCACGATTTAAACCCGTGAATTGGCCTTCTAGATCATGGAATACGTCAAGTCGTTAGTCTACACCGATAAGCCTGAAATGATAGGCTGTTTGGAGGAAAGTATTTGCCGTATTATTTCTGATATACAGTCACTAATGTTGAAAAAAGTCATAGAAAATTAGACTTCCACATTAGACTACATCCAAGGCAGCCATAGTGGTCATATGCCAGAAGTCATATGTGAATTATAATGCCAGAAGATTATCTTTCGAATAAAGTTAATTTCATTAAACTTTTAAAAAATTAATCTTTGTGGTGTTTCATTTAAAAGTTCTATACCTCCCTTAAAACACCTTTTATAAACATTTTAAAAACATTATTATTTTATAAGCCTTCTTATATAATTAAAGTTTTTCTTTGCTCTTTTTTTAAAGACTTTCCTCTCTAAGAAAAATAAAATACTTCTAGGATCGACCGTTTGAATTAATATTTTTCTTGCATTTTTTATTTATTGGTGTGTTAGAGTGAGAATAAGGATTTTTTGTATATGTGTGTGTGTGTGTAATCTAACATATCTTGTGTGTGCTCCTATGTTTGTTTGTGCTCGCTCATATGTGAAGTTGGCTTTCTATTTCATACTCTTACATAGTTTATTTTTATCATTCCTTGGAGTGATTTTGTGTGTGTGTGTGTTTTTTTTTTTTTGCCTTTATTTCTTTTTCTGAATGAAATTGTCTCAAAGGCATGTTTTAAGTTGTTTGCATAACTGTGTGGCATCTAACGAAAAAATCCAAAAAGGGCAGGTTTTTGCGAATCGCATTTCTTAATTCACCACAAAAAGTCAAGTGGACAAAAAAGGAATAGAATATTTTTACTCGGAACAAAGTTTTAAATAGAGATTTCGCTGTAAAAATGAAAAGGAAAGTTTTATATATTAAAGCAAGAACTTGAGGTATTCAGCGACTTTAAAAATGGTAAATGAAACGATAATCACAGTATATTTTTTTTTTGTAATAATCACCCATATTCTGCTTGTCGGCAGCAATTCCGTCGATAATATTATGGCAACATTAATTTAAGACGACATCAATATTAATCTCGCATTCCCTAACAGTTTTGTATTGATGTTGCCGGTTTATCGATAATGTTAATAAAACCCAACACACCTGTCTAATGTGAACTTTAAAATGATATAATACGTTTCTAAATCGGTGCAGTGGTATATGGCTACAAAAGGGATTTTAAAAAACGTATTAATTATAGATATATAATTAATTAAATAGATAATGCTCTCCGAGATTTTTTGGAATTCCCAAATTCGGCTTCAGTAATCGCCAGAATATCCCACTTCTCCGGAAACCATATGGCAACTTCAATTTTCGCACTAAATAGAATGACTGTTAATAGTTCAGATACATATTCCACGCCCCAAAACACACACCGAATATGAAAAATCGGTTCCGATTCTGTTCGCAAAGCGCTTCCGAATTTTTTTTTTGGAAAGTCCCAAAATGGGCTTCGTCAATCCCTAAAATCCCTCCTTCTCCCCTGGAAGCAATATGGCCACCCCAATTTTCGCACTAAAGCAGCAACACTCTATATACAGGTTTATATAACTTCATATCGCTCCTTTATTGCAACAAAGTCATAACGCAAAAAAAAGCTTGTTTCAAATTTTTAGTTTCCCTACAAGTCTTCGAAAATTTTTTTAGAAAATATCTCCTAAACGTAATTTAAATAAAATTTTGGCACACTATAAAAGGCAGTACTGTTAACAATTCTGCGTTGTTAACTCAAAAAGTTAATTTTTTGAGATATGACTATGTTGCAATAAAGGAGCGATATGTACTAATCACTCGTATGGCATGGATTTCGAGTGCTGCAAAATACAAACATACAATTGAAACTAATATAAGCGTGTTAAAAAGGGCAGTATCTCCATTATCTCCACCTTACCCGAAGTACAGTGTAGGATTAGCTGATGACTTATTTTTAATTTTAAGCTGTTTCAGATGTCAATGGCATAATTTTGTTGTGGCTTGAGCGGCTGGTATGATCCAGAATCCTCCCCAATCCAGCAGGCCATTTTCACCTTTCCAAGCTCTATGATCTGAAACAATGACTTTCGCATCGCAATTCAGAATAAGCCTCCAGAACATGCAATTGTTATTTGACTTTTCATTTTATAAATATGTACTTAAAAATCTATTGAACATTTCACATTGCTTTTAATTTAACAGCTGTTGCCAATAATGCAAATGTTTTGTTTATATGACGTTATGCGTTTTAAGCGTCTAAAATCACTAGTATTGCAAAAAGTTCACTTGTGGTTTTTTGCGTTCCAGCAGTTTTGGGTAAAATTTGCAAATTTATAGAGTAATTTGCTTGTTTACTCTCATTAGTACGAGATCTTGTGGAACACACCTATAGTTTTTTTTATTGCAGCGTAGTATTTTAAAGTATTATTTTGAACAAAATCACAGTTGTATAATAGAGTACTTCAATCTTCGTCGCAATCTAGACTTCATTTTGTATGGAAAATCTCATCAAAATAAGCTAGATTTCATTCGAGAGCCCGAAAGTTGTAGATTTGGGTTAGGTTTAAATGTCCTATTAGTTTTACTTAATTTTAAAGTTAAATTTTTTTCTTTTTTTGTTACGAGTAGTATTCAATTAGATGTTGTATCTAGGCTGTTTTTATTACTCAGTGATTAATAGCTTAAAAAGAATAGCTGATATTTTATTCATATTTTTTCCCCTTTCTGAACAAAATCACAGTTGTATAATAGAGTACTTCAATCTTCGTCGCAATCTAGATATCATTTTGTATGGGAAATCACGTCAAAATCAACTAGATTTCATTCGAAAACCCGAAAGTAGTAGATTTGGGTTAGGTTTAAATGTCCTATTAGTTTTACTTAATTTTAATGCTAAACATTTGTTTTTTTTTTTTTTTGTTACGAGTAGTATTCAATTAGATGTTGTATCTAGGCTGTTTTTATTACTCAGTGATTAATAGCTTAAAAAGAATAGCTGATATTTTATTCGTATTTTTCCCCCTTTCTGAACAAAATCGCAGTTATATAAGAGAGTACATCAATCTTGGTCGCAATCTAGATATCATTTGGTATGGAAAATCGCGTCAAAATCAACTAGATTTCACTCGAAATCCCGAAAGTATTAGATTTGGCTTAGGTGGAAATGTCTATTAGTTTTACGTAATTTGAAAGTTTCAAAAAAAAGTTTTTTTTTCTTGTTACTAGTTGTATATGATATTAGCCTGCAATTAGATGTTGTATCTAGGCTGTATCCATTACTCAGTGATTAATAGCTTTAAAAGAATAACTGATATTTTATTCGTATTTTTTTCTTCTTTCTAAGCAAAATCAAAATAACTTTTAAAAATTAAACTTTCCAGTAACTATGGAAATTATTTCTGTTTCAGCAATTTATCACGTTAAACAAAAATTATGTTTAAGTGAACACAATGTGTTTAGTTTCACTAAAAAGTGCCCTTAATGTTATTTTACTTTATATCGATTAAACTAAAACGAGGAAGAAACAAAATTTTACTTTTTTTAGGGTGTATGTGTGTGTGTGTGTATGTATATGTGTGTACTTACATGAACAGTTGTTTAAAGCGTGTGTGCTTAAAAGTGCCAGTCACTTGCTAACAAATACAAGCAAGCAAGTCATACATACGAATATACGTATACGAGTATATACATACATATATAAACGATTAACTGTTATACAAAAACATTTTTACACAAACAAAATGAGCATAAGATTACACTCTGATTCTGAGCAAACAATTATCATTATCATATAATTTCGGGTATTATGTATGTGTTTGCTTGCTATGGTCAAACATATAAATTTTTGATTTGATTAAAATGTTTAGTGTGAAAATTTGTTCACTTGAGTTTATTCAAACGCTCATTATAGTATTTCAAACTGAGTTTTATATAAAAATTTATGGTAAAAGTTTTGATTTTATAAAATTTCTGACTTAAGGACATCTTGCCTTTAACAGTTTATCTTTTGAAATAAAATTATTTAAATTTTTTTCACATTCTTTCTTTTTTTTGATTTTTAGCACGATTATTGATTAAATGCGTCAAAACAGGCAACGTGCCAAATTTCATCCCTTATTTTCATTTTTGAAATATTAAATTGACAATCTATTATGAAATAAATCATTTAGTTTGTTAAATTATTATATTATTGCATATGGCTGAACTTTAGCTTTTTTTTGTCTTAGAAAAAAAATAAATGTACAACTCAATTGTTTTTTTTTTAGTTTGTTACATTTTGTATGTTTAGTAAAACACTTGGAGTCTTTTACGTTCCTTGAACGACTACTTAGTGGTCTGCGTTTGCTTTTGTTTTGGGTGTTGGCCCGCAAGCCGTATCCTAGCAATTGGTCGAATATATAGTTTATATTCGTATTGCTAAACCAGTAAAGGCAATAACAATTTAATAAATTACCAACTACTAAAACAGCAATACAAACCAACAGAACTATACCAGTTCGCACAGTGGTTGAAATTATATAGAAAAGATTTTTTTAAGAAAAATTTATAGAACTTTTCATAAGAAGGTATTGAAGACCGTAAGTTTATCCGCATTCTTAATTCCGGTTTTTTGTCTAAGACAATTTATTTTGGTCAGATTTTATATGTGATTTAAGTGCTTGAAATCAAGTATATCGCACTTCTCTAAAGAGCTACAACAGTTCTACATCTGCAAAGATCCGTATTTAAAAGGGCTAAACAGAATCTTGCTACTATGCAGTAGCTCCACGCACTGTATTTCAGAACAATCTGTAAAACGAACAAACTATAGAACATTTAGAAACAGAACAAACACTTCGTAGGTTTGAAACACCTGCAAGACAATGCTTGACAGTACTTGAATTCTGTATCATTTTTTTTTTTTATCTTGGACCAGTACTCAGAGGTGTGCTGGTACAGATGTAGGAAAATAGGTTGTGAGGAGGGGGAAAGAGGGAGTAGTGTTTGTAAACATTTCACTTGAGTTTTTCAACGTTATAACAGACAGGAAACACGTCTACAGGTCACTTATTCCTCAGGCGAAGCATACGACTGAAAAACGAGTTTTCTCTGTAATGCGTAGTACGATTCCCCGGTCAATCGACCACAAATGGATGAGCGCTGGACGATGAACACGTGCTACGTAAAAATATGCGAGCTTCGGGAACAAGATCCATAATCTCGCCAGAACAAAATCCATTGTAGTAACGATAGCACAAAGTAACGCACCACACACTGCATCGATGAACCAGTGACTCAATCGAGTTGACTGCCTTAATGTCACCGATGAGCACCTTAATGTCTCACATGAGATTTGTATTCCATTTTCGGTCGGATGTAGGTGGTATAAATAGTAATGAGGTCGGATGGAGTAAAGTACATCTTATAGCACTTGAATGCTTCTTTAGAGATGAAAAATGAAAAATATGAAAAATGTGTGCAGTCCGGTGAACATCATCTTCATTCCAAGAACATCAAGCGCAACCTCAATATTTATAACATCCCAATTGGGGTCGTTTGTTTGTGTGTCAATAAGCAAAATTGGGTCTTATTAGCGTTAGAGGCGACCCTATTTTTACGACCTCATTCGGAGATTAATAGAAGGTTACTGTTCAGTGAGTCATTCATATTTAGCCTCTTGGCAGCTATCTCTGATAGGCCGAGGCTATAACGAAAACAGTACGAGTGGCAAATGCTGCTGTCATCCGCAAAAGAGTGGATAGGGCTTGAAGTTTGATAGAGAAGGTCATTGAGTAAAATAAGAAATAGGGTAGGAGAGAGAACGGAGCTTTGCGGTACCCCTGAATTAATCTTGAACTCGCTTGATGAGACTCCATCTATGACAACTCGCATAGTGTAGTCTCTGATAAAGCTCGTTATAAACCGAGATAAGCCATCACCGATACCAAAAGCAATAAGTTTTGCCAGTAGTGTAGCATGTCACACTTTGTCGAACGTTTCGGAAATATCTAGAGCCACAACTTCATGGCAAAAACCAGAACAAAACATTAGAATGAGGCAAATAAAGAATAATTCATAGCAAGCATATGGAGTGCACTATTATATTGGCTCTAATACACTGGTATTTGAGCATCCCAATGGCCCAAAGAAGGAGTAAGTAGTGCTTCTGAAATGCCTGATTAGGCAGACAAAGGTCCTTCTTACTCGATTACAGATTCATTTATTTGTTTACTTACGATGTTCTAAGCAGTCAAGGCCTGCCATATTCCCTTAGGCGGTAGGTTTTATGATCTAAATGAAAGATAACATAATAATATTTTTTACTTTTGCAGCTAAAGATCGTTTTATGTTATATAAAAAATTTTAACAGTATTTATTTTCAATATTTCAATAACAATTTGTTATCATCGTCAGGTAATTTTGAAATTATTTTTTAAAAACATATTAATTTCCCTGACGATGATAACAAATTGTTATAACATAAAACGATCTTTAGTTGCAGAAATAAGAAATATTTACCTAAACATGATCAAATAATTATATATCAAATATAACATAATAATGTTTTTAAATGATACTTAAATTTTTTTCTAGTGAATTATATGTTACACTAAATGAAACATTCGAGTCATAGCCTGTATCAAGCTACATGCACGTAGAGAAAATACATATCCATACTAACATTTTGTATTGTTGCCGCAAAATGCATATTACCGTTTCTAACATAGTTTAAATCTTTATGAATATACTATTGCAAAAATTTTACAGTATCTATTATTACAGTTCTATTCATTTTAAATATGGTTGGTGAGAATAATAGTATTTAAAATATATAGTTTAAATACGATAATAGCTAATGTTATATGTATAGAAAAGCTTTTTATTTTAAACATATGTATGTTAGACTTACTCTCTGGTAACACATGTATGTTTACAGACTAAAATTACTATTGTTGTTTTTTTTTTCAAGACACTGACATGTAATTCTATTTCCGTTTTATTTATTTATTTATTTTTTTTTTTTTGCCTTGTCAAGCAGTAGATTTTTTTTGTTTTTATTATTGATTTATTATTGATAAATAGAAAAAAATAAAAAGTTTTTATATATTAACGGCCGTATGCAAAAAAACTTAACAAAGCTTGGTAAGCATTTGTTAAGAAAATTTACCTAATGTTCTATCCAAAAACAATTATTAGCTTACCATATGTTTAAAGTTGAAATAAGCCACTTTAACTGTACGTTAAAATGACATTTGTTTTGCTGACCTTGATTTTTCTTTAAATTCACAATTATAATGAAAATATTAACAAAATCAATGGATTATGCTCGGCAGATAAGTAAATTAGAACTTTACATTTTATACGAATTGCAAATAATAATTTTGAAAAGGAAATATAAATAAGAAATATGTTAGTGATGCACTTTCCATCAAACGAATAAGACGAAAAACGGTATTCGAATAATACAAATGTTTAAGGTATAATTAATCCTGTTAATTTTTGTCAATTTTATTAATATACCAAATATTGTACATTCGTCATTTATTAAAAAGCTAAATCGATTAAATCGATTTGTCAAAAATGTGTGATTTAAGGTAATAATAATAATTCTTTTTTTTAATTTTATTTTAATCGATTTTCGAATATTAGTTTTCATGCATCACTATTCAAGAAATTACAACTGAACATAACGGCATTGCCAGAATAAAACAACTAAATTCCTTACTATATATAAAAGTTAACGTACTGTTTTTGCATAAACTTTTTTAACAAATGTATGGTAGTGTTTATGTGTTTGGTAACTAACGTATACGTTAAAACTCAAGTAAGATTTTTTTTGGATATGGCCCTAAATATTTGGTAAAGTAAATGAATAAACCGGTCAAGGAGAATTTTTTAAAAACATCTATAATATATGAAGACAGAGAGGTTTGTATTAGCATTTTTATTTTTAGAAATATATGCATGCTGATAAACAACTATTATTTTACTGAACTGCAACCCAATAATTTATCCAAGATACCAGTAAGTTGCCCAACTCTTATTGCCTTTTTGTATATTAATTAAAGTCAAGCATTTTTTAAATAAATTATGATTTATAGCAAAAATTGTATGTTTGTATTTAATTCTGTGGCCATGAACCATCAAAGTAGTTTATTATTCATTCACAATAATAGAGATAACAATGATAATATAGTATGGTTTTCATGCTAATATTATTGAAACTTTAACCAAATGTATGATATAATACGTACAATAACGGAGGTAACAATGATAATATAGTATGGTTTTCATGCTAATATTATTGAAACTTTAACCAAATGTATAGTTGCATGATATAATACGGTTCTTGGATGTAGGTAGTTTAGCAACATTTCAGACTGCAACCATGTTATTTGGTTGTCTACAACCATATAATCCAACAATGGTATGTTGCCCTTAGAATATTGTTATCTCAACCATATAATTTTTTCTACGTGTGTCATTTAAATTGTCCGTACAATTTTGATCTGTTTGGTTTGCTTCCTTATTAATGAGACTGTTGACTTCCGTTGATTTTTTTTTTCTTTTTCTAATTTTACTAAACGTCTTAACGTTCTTTTATCTATTTTTTTTTTACATCGCCGGTCCGTATTTTTTCCAAAATGAGGCCAGTCAGGCAGTTATTGTGAATGTTGTTCGCTATCTTGAGATGATAACGAACTTTTTATGGCCCGAATTGGAAGATATGGATGTGGACGATGTGAACGAAACAATGGCTCCTTTGCACGACAAATTCAGTAGTCATGTTATCTCACGTGATGGCGATGTCAATTGTCCACCCAGATCATGTCATTTGATACCGTTGGACTTCTTTCTTTGGGGTTATATGAAATAAAAGTTTACATCGATAAGCTAGCAATAATTCAAGATTTTTTGATTGGCACAATTATTCCTAATATTCATTTGATTTAAGTTGATTTGAAATTTTTAAGATAAGTTCTTCTCCACCTGGCAGTTTTCTTATCGCTTTTTTTCTTAAATTTTTTTTGTTTTCTTCAAGATCATAGGCTTGTCTATAAAACAATAACGGGGCCACTGTAAAAAACTTAAATAATTGGTATCAATGTGTGTAAGTAGCAAGCAACTTGTCTATATTGACAATAAAATTGTGTCTGTATATATGTATTTATGCATGTATGTATATAAGGATATGTGTCTGCATGTGTACATGATATTTACCTTTCATGAGTTTGAAATGTATGTTAACATTTTAACGTCGCGTGTTCTGTTTGCAAGAAAGTTTATTAATAATTGCATATATTTGCACGTGTGTGTGTATGTATGTGTATGCTTGTGCTTAAAAACACAAACAAGTAAACAAACCTATACAACAATATAATATTTCTTCTAAAACTTGTCTATTTGCCGTCATTGTATGTAGGTTGGCTTAAAGTTTGTTACCTTTTTTTTTTTTTTTGTTACCATGACTGCGATTTTTTAGTTTGAGCAACAACACAAACGCTGTGTGCGTTTCTGTTTGCAGTTTAAGTGTGTATGTGTGCTTTAAAGCTTGAAAATAAAAAAAACCTATTAAAATGGCTGGGCATAGTTGAAGCTAAAAATACCCTTTCTGACACCGATATCAATCAAAGTTAAAAACGCTAATCAGTTAATCTTCCAATGAATTTATTGAAAATTGTCAAAATAAAGTGTACACAAATATTTCTGAAAATATTGTGTTTATTTTCGTCCTTAATTTATGATAAAATTTTACATTTAGTTACTTTTAAATCAGTATTCAATTCTCTACCTAATTCTAAACAAAACAGCAAAAATATTTACAAACAGCGAAAGTTTTCCAATAAAAATAAAAAACTAGTTCATTATTTACGCGTCAAAAAGAAGTGTAAAAACTTTATTAAAATGAAAAAAATCGATTTAGTATTTAGTTTCCTTTGGCCTTAAGACTTATTGTCTTGTGAGCATCGATTCGACTAATTTTTTAGTTATATCAGATGAATTTTTTAGTATACTTTCAGTATATACTTAATACTAATAGTCCTTTTTCGGATTTTGCGGTCCAAATATTCCCACAAACATTCAATTGAATTTAAGTCCGATGATTGCGAAGGATGATCCAATATTTTGGGAGTGCGGTACAGGAGCCCATCTTTTACTATATGTGATGTATGATTAAAGTCGTTGTCCTGGTGAAAAATCCAAGTTCTTTCCAACCCCGATATCTCCACACTAACTGGCACTTTGTTTTGCAAAATTTTCAGGTAGTCCATCTTATTCAATATACTTTCAATAAAAATCAAATTCCCAACCCCGCTTGCCGCTATACATCCCCACACCATCACCGAACCCTTTCCACGCTTAACCGTGATTATAACATTTTGGTAATCATATTCATTATTTTTTGCTCTTCATATTTTAATTGGGTTTTTCTAACCAAACTTCTCAAATTTACTTTCATCCCTAAACAGAATATTATTCCAAAAAAAAAATCGTTATTTTTATATATATTGGCGTATTTTAGGCGTCTTTTTTGATTAGCTGGCGATATTAGTGGTTTCTTTTAAAGGAATCGACCATGTAAGCCGTGTTCGTGTAATGCTCGTCGTATTGTACTGACACTGAAGAAAGCTCCTGATGTTGCTGAAACTTCTCCTGATATATTAACGGCACCTTTAAAAGGATTCTTTTTTCATCACCCACTAAAAATCTTTTTTCAGCCTCTTTTGACAGTCCAGTCCGGCCCTGGAAATTTTTTTCGCTTTGGATATGGTGGCGATATCAATTGGCCGCCAAGATCATATGATTTGACATCGTCGGACTTAATTCTTTCCTTGAAGCTTTTAAAAAGAATAGGTATGCGTCGATCAGCCAGAAATAATTCAAGAGCTAAAGAAAAAGATAATTCAACGCATTAACGGCATAGCACCTCAATTATGACTTAGCGTCATTGAAACTTTCTACCATCAAATGGAGATATTTCATTCCGTACATAATTGCACCATTGCATCTTAATAAAAAAAAAATTATGATAATTCCTTAATATGTTGTTTGCTCAACGATTATCTTGAAAAAGGATACACAATCACAGGAAAATATTATCGTGCGTTATTAGATCTATTCATTGATGCAATCAAGAAAAAACGACCATATTTAAAGAAGAAAGAAGTGCTCTTTCTACAAGACAGCACACCGGTACACACAGCAATAGATATGAATTACGTGAAATACACTTCTCCTTATAATCAAGGTTTAGCTCTTAATGACTCTTTCCTGTTCCCAAACTTGAAAAAAAGGCTGATATTCCTAAAATTTTCTAAAAATTCAATGTATGCATATGTAGGGGTCCATCCCCTGAGTACTGGTTCAAGAAAAAAATGTATCAAAATATATTTGTTTTTTTTAATATCACACCATGAGTACATACATATGTATGTAAGTGTAATTAATTAAAAACTAAATTCTTTAATAAATTTGTCTATATTTTTTTGAGTGTAAAAATTTTGCATTATAATTGTAATATATTTTTAAATAAAAATTTTATTTATTTATAAAAATATCTTAATTTAAAGTTAATCCTTACATTAGTTATTCAACGATTTTCACCTTATTAACCAGTAATAAAAAGGCTTATTTATAAATACTTAATAATATCAAATTAACTATTAAATACTCTTGTGGAAATTTATAATTTTTTGAGTCAAATTGTTTTGGAAAAATATAATATTGTGTTTTTTTTTTCTTTGAAAATAGAATGTAAAAAATTATCGAAAATAAATTTTTTATTTTTGAAAGGGTTTGTGAACAGGCTAAACACATAAAAAATTCAGGATATCCAGTAAATATGAATAAACATTTGAAATTCTTTATTTTTCCATAAGAAGTTTTTATGTAAAAAAACAGAATTCGTAAAAGTTTAAAATTTCTGCAGTCGTTAACAAGTCTGAAAGATAATTTAAAAATTTGCTTAAATATAAAATACAACTTGAAATAAAATGGGAATGGGATGTGACCAATTGGAAATGAATGTTGGCGTTACAAAATCATCAATAATCTTTTTTTTAGTTCAGTGAACGATTTTTTTATACACATTCGAAATTGGCAGAAATAGAACGCTGTCTAACGAGGAAGAATCATTATAAAATTGGTCAAATAATGCTTATTTATTTTTATTATTCTGGAAAGCTGTAGCACTTGCTATTTTTTGAGCCGAGGAAGTAATTTTTGAGTTTTATTTTTACCTAAAACTACCACCAGACGGCGCTGCATACCAGACGTGTTATTGCTTATAGATTGTCATAGAAAAAACGGTGTATTTACTGTTTCAGATATAATATTTGAACCCGTAAAGAATTTCTACAAAAAACAAGGCAATAAGATAATAAAATTGAAACAAATTAAAATGCAGAAAGAAAGTTGACGTTTAGCTAAAGTTCACATCCAACATCGGCCCTTAAAATTTAACCACTCGAAAGAAATAGCACCATTTCACTGACAGCGCGATATATAAAAACGATAGCTTACTTTATATACATTGCCTGAAAAAGCGAATAGATCGATTCTCTCGCTATGAGTTTTGTGGCTCCTTTTAAGTAATGATATATCTACACAATTTTTGCTGGAAATACAAATAACTACATGTATACTCGTATATGTATGTATATATTTATTACACACTTACCGATAGTATCAATTGAATTTGTAAAGTTCGTTTTATTTTATTTCCATCTCGAAAATTCTCTAAATTTGCGCACAAAATCTTTTTATAATTATAAATTTCAACTTATTAAAGGTTGAGAAGGGTAGAGGCTACAATAAGTTTTTGGAAATTATTAATCGTTAATAACAGCTGAATAGTGCTATTAAGTGTTTATAAATAATGTTTTTTCGATCTCTTCTTATTAACTCTTAATAAAGCAGTCAAAAGTTTTTATAAATTAGACTGTAAAAATTTGTTAGTTCTAAAAATTTGTTTTTTGCGATATTTCGAGACTATTAAAATTACGATATTTTGAAAAAACTTCGGGATATTGACGATTTTTTTCCATATTTTTTCTGCAAGTCCTGCTTCTAACGTTCATATCTTAAATTAGTATAATAAGTTTCCAATTATTATCCGAACAACTAAAAACAAAGATTAAATATGACTCCGATCTCTAGACTAAGAACCAAACTTTATTTTCAAATTTTATTTTCAAAGCAAGTGCTTGTTTTTGAAATAGAATAAAAATAGAAAATTATTCTAGGTTAGAGCTACCGAATACCGTTCCCAAGAATTTATCGAAGCTGTGCGATAATTTTTCGTTTGTTGTTGCTCTTATCTCTTAGTGTGTAAGAGTTTTAAGTAGATTAAAACACCATAAAAATTTCGTTATCATTAAATATTTGGTTTACTTAACAACCAACTAAATATTACTTTTTTTCTACTTTAGCACCTTTAAAGCTAAACTACAATTTTCTTTCCTTTTAAAATCAAAATGGTTACCAAGAAGCAAGTTATTCTTTTTTTTTTGTAAATTTTCCGCCTTCCTCAGCACCGACATCGTCATTAGCGTCAGTTTACTTTTCCAAGGATGAGTAAGTAACTGCGTAAACAATGTACTAAAGTAAGAAAAAAAAAACAACTCATTTCAAAGAAGAACAAATTTGCCGTTTTGTGGGTGGGTAATGAGTGTTTTTTTTTTTTTTTATATAATGTTAGTAATGTCTATAAACGTCAAGGCAGTTCTGCAGAATTTCAACTAAAGTCAAAATAAAAAATATAAAATAAGAAGAAGCAAAATTAAAAGAAAAGAAAAGTAGAAATGTCAGTGCGAATTATTTGAAGAGAAGACTAAACTGAGGGAGAAGTGAAATTGGCGACTCAGAAATAATTTTTATCAAATTATAAAAATTTTATTTAAAAATTTTTTAGTTTTAAACCATAACGGAAATTTATTTGTCTTAATTATAAAACAAAAATATTAATAAAACCAAGAATTGACTACGGAATCTGGCTGTGAAAACTTTGATTATATAAAGGGAGATTAAATTTTAAGGGCCGATGTTGATTTTGAATAAAATACAAATTATTTAGGAATTATTGTCATTTCTTATTATTACGACACGACTGGTATGGTATGACCGCCGTCACCTCATCGGCACATCTTCCATTCGGTTGTCCAAATTTTCCATGGTGCTGAGATATAACTGAGGTCCCATGCCATTAATCTGCAGAATTATCTCATCCTTTAGGTCTTGAATTTTTCCTGACTTAACCACGTACACCCTTTCTTTCAAATAACCCAAAACAAAGATGTTCAACGATATCAAATCTCATGATCTTGGCGGCAATTGACATCGGCACCATGTGAGATAACACGGCCATTGAATTTGTCATGCAAAAGAGCCATTGTTTCGTTAGCTGTGTGGCAAGTGGTACCGTACTGTGAAAACCACATAACGTTCACATCCATATCTTCTAAATCGGGCCATAAAAAGTTCGTTATCATCTCGCGGTTTTTTGAAAAAATTTTAATGCCGCCAGCTCATCAACCGCAGCAAAAAATCACTTTTTGTGGTTGCATTCGATAATCATTCTTGGATTATCATTTGCCCAAATGGAGCAATTCTGCGTATTTACGAATCCACTGAGGTTAAAATGTGCCTCATCACTGAAGATGATATATTTTGCAAATTGATCATCAACTGTTGTAATTTCTTGCACCATTCTGTGCCTTGATGACGCTTGGAATGAATATGAGGCTTTTTTCTTAACTTGGAGCAGTACTCAAGGTATAAACTGTACATATTGTATCAGAACTAGGAAAATAGGTTGTGAGGAGGGGGAAAGAGGAAGTAGTGTGCATTTGACTTGAAATTTCTAACACCGAAGTGCCCAAGCCCCATGCTCAATTGTTTGTGTAAAAGCGCTTTTACAATGAAACTAATAAGTATTATACCATTTTACAATCCTGATTAAATGCAAAAACTTTTAATGGTACTTGCCAAGACACTTAAGTACATTTTTTATAAAGAAAAGGCTTTTAAAGCCGACAAGTTTTGATAATTTTAAATTCTTAGTGTAACAAAAAGTCTCATTTCTAGAAAACTTCTTGACTGTGGTTCTAGAAATCTTATTTAATGTTACAGTTCCAAAGTTTAAATGAACAAAAATAATAAAAATAACCACAATAACCCAAAATTGGTTACAGTTTGACCGAATTTCTAGGTTTAGCTAGGTTTTTTTGTGATTTGTCCACTGATGGTTACAACTAGTACTGTCACCCAGTTTTGGCTTCACATTGAATTCTGGGACACCTTGTATGCATTTTACATTATTTTATAATTGAAAAAGAAAGAAATACACAACTGTGAAGCTCTTCTTTTGTCTGCAAAAACAGCCAACAGTCTTTGCTTGGCCGTAAATCGAACACTCCATCGATTCATACATTGAAACACAAATTATAGATTTGAAAATCTAAATTATTTCATGTGCTCAAGAAAAGCTTTGAACAACCAGTTAAGCTTTAAAGAGATAAGCATTTAAATAAAATATTTTTTCTTAATATTACTTAATTTGTTTCTTCACTTAAATATTTTTTTTTCTTTTTATTTAAATGTTAAATTTTTATTTATTTTTTCTTAATATACTTGTGCCTCTGTCTTGTACACATCTTTATTTATTATCACGTTGTCCTTGTTTTATTAGTTCTTGTTGTTGTTGTCGGCAGGATAATTGTATTGTTTTGTACATTTATATGTGTGTATGTATGTATTAATGCAAAAAATATATCTTGTTTTCTAAATACTGAGTGTTCTGGCTTTTAAAAGAAAAACTTAAAGGAGTTAAAACATTTAAATTTAAGCGATCTGCTTCAAGAAATTCCAGTATACAGATATTACTTGAAGTAAGAAAGAGATGTATGTATATATATCGAATCAGATATGGCCTTATATATGTATGTCAAAAACATTTCTTAAAGCTTTTAAAATAGGTTTTTGTTTTGTGTAATAATTTTCATTAAGAATCTTTAAATGTTTTTATATAAAAAACAGTTTAACTTTGATTAAGAACAAACAAAAGGAAATTCAAGAATAGACTTACTATACGGGCTGTAAAGTCCCGGGTCTAACACATAGATGGCGCTAGTTTTATTGCTGTTCACGCCATGAACAGAAGTCTCATCCCTGATGTAACAATGCCCCCTCATGATTCCTACTAATTCAACCAACGGTGATGAGTGCAACGAGTGATTAAACAGCAATCGTGTTTTTCTATTCGCTCGTCAACTGAGAGTGAAACACAAGAAGATATAAGGAATACTGACCTCGCGCGAACTCAGTATTAGATTATTAGTGAAATAGTTACATCTTTACCAAACTCTAAATTAAAAGATTAACTTTTCTATGAATATAAATTATTCGATATTATTATTATATTTAATGTAAAAAGTGACAGAAATAAATAAATACCGATATTGATAACGTTTCATGAAAAGTTACGGCGTTTTTATTTTATATATATGTATGTACGCGTATGTATTTTCTGTCACCCTAAAACTCATAAAAACAATTGCAGTCACCTTTTTTCAGTTAATACTAGCCTTCAAAAGCAGCTGTTAAAATTTAGCTGAGATTCTATTCATTAGTTTGTGAGTTATTGTGCTAAGAATGATCAAAAACAATTTCGTGTTTTAATTTTACTCTGCTACTTGATGGGAAAAAATACCGTTCAAGCGAAGCCATGGCTTGAAAGGTGTTATTGGGACTCCGCTTCATCAGAAACAACAATAAAACGTTGGTTTTAAGACTTTAAACGTGGTCGTAGGGACACCGATGATGCAGAACGCAGTGGACGTTCAAATGAGGCGGTAACACCAGAAAACATAAAAAAATCCACAAAATCGTTTTGAATGACCGAAAAGTGAAGCTGACATCGTAAAGATATCAAAGAAACGTGTTGGCTTTATATTGTATGAGCATTTGACTACGATAAAGCTCTGTTGATAGTGGGTGCCGCGTTTGTTCACTGTTGACCAGAAAGGAACACGTGTTGATGATTCTGAGCAATGTTAGGTCATGTTTAAACGTAACAAACCGGAGTTTTGCCTCGGCATGGGATTATGGATGAAACATGTATCCATCACTTCACTCCAGAATCAAAACGATCGTAATCCAAGTGGACAGCAACTGGTGAACTTCGTCCAAAGCGCCCGACAGCAATCGGCTGGAAAGGTATTTTGGGATGTGCATGGTGTAATATTTATCGACTTTCTTGAGAAAGGAATCAACCATTAATAGTGAATAGCGTTTGAAGGCCAAAATTCCAAAGAAGCGATCGTATATGGCAAAGAAAAAAAAATTTTGTTTCATCAAGACAAAGCACCGTGTCACAAGTCAATCAAAACAGGGGGAAAACTACATGAATTGAACTTCGAATTGCTCCCATATCCACAGTATACGCCAGACTTGAAAAAAAAATGCTCGCCGGTAAGAAATTTCACTTGAATGAAGAGGTTACCGCTGAAACTGAGGCCTTTTATAAAGCAGAAGATCAATCGTTCAACAAAAGTGGTATTAAAATGTTAGAGCGGCGCTATAATGATTGCGTTGCTCTGCATGTAGATTATGTTGCTGAATAAAGCTAAATTTGAATAAAAAAAATGTGTTTTCTTTACCCTAATTTTTCGAAAAGATACGGAAAGTTTAGCTCAGAATTATAGGCATTTAATTTATAAAAATAAAGTAATAAATTAGCATATTAAGAAATCTATTATTAAGTTAATAACATTATGTTAAAAATGTTTTTTGTGTATTTTAATTTTTTGTGACACTTTATGTAGATTGTATTTATGTATGTATGTTAATATTATTTTCATTACCTTTCAAATAATTTATAAACAAAAAATCAAAAAAATGTTCCTGAAGAAGTCTTGAAATATTGAATTAAATAATTGTTTAAAAAATTTTTATAAAAAAGACCTCAAGCTTTAAGATCATTACATCTTAAAAATGTGTTTTCTTTATTATGCCCGAGACTTTTCAGCCCATGCAAATCTATAGTTTAGTTCTGTAAACTAAATTTCTTAAAGTTACAAGTTAACAGTAATCTGTAAAGTAGCTGATAACTTAACAGCAGGTTTATCCTCATGGTAAATTTCAAACTGAGCTTTAAGCATTTGAAGCTGCATTTTATTTTGCTGAAAAGGCGAGTAAATTCAACTGAAAAAATGGCAATATTTAATGGTGACTTTATCATTCATATTGACAATCAGAAACTTTTTTATCGTTGGTCATAATTCTGGTCATAAGTGCTTCAATTGTAAATAAGGTTTTTCTTTCAAGTTTCTGCATCTTAGCAGAATTTTAGAAACACTTTTGTTTAAATATTTTGTTGTTTCAGTCTTCGTACTCTATTTTTATTTATAGTCTCTGACAGTTTGACTTCTTTACCCAGTAAATTTAAATTTTTGTCATTCTTTCATTTCTGTTATACAGCTCTTTGTTAACATTTGCCGTTGTTTCAATTATATTTATTGTGATAAACATTGTTGTTGTATCTGAAGAGCAAAAAGAAAAAAAGCAAAAACAATTATATGCGGCATAACGTTTATTGTCTTTCTGCCTGTTGTTGTTGTTGTTGTTGTTGTTTATGTTTTTGTCATTATTGTTTTAAACCATTATCCGGTTGTTATTCAACCAATTAGCCCGATTAACAGTTTCTATAGCGTTTTAGTCAATACTATGCGGAGCAAATGAAATTACAAAATTGCACTGCTGCTATGCTAAGAAGGTGAAACTGATTAAGTCACAATTTTTAGAGAGCATTTTTGTTTTTATCAGCAAAGTTTCGCCGGGGAGCAGCTTTTGCCTTGGCGTACAGCAAACCAGGGCACCAGATAGAGGGGAAGAAGTCTCTCGTTCGGTGTAGCTAATAAAACTCTAGGAAGCCGCATAACTTACAATGTTTTGGACTTTCGAAACTCTAACCCCGGGAAGATCATGACTGAAAAGTTCTGGCTGTTTTTTTTTTCTTTTTTTTTATCTGGGACCAGTACTCAGGGGATGACCCCTACATTTGCAGCGCATTGTACTGGAACTAGGAAAATAGTTTGAATGTTTGAGAATATCTTTCAAAAATTTCCAAAGTCTACTGACGATTAGGGTGGCTCCTATGAAATGTCGACATAAAGATAGCTGGGAAACATAGAAAACAAGCTATTTATAATTTTTTGATTGGTATCAATGTTAGAAGCTAATATAGTGAATAAAACTCAATTGTTTGAACTTAATAATAAACATATAAAGAAAACACGGACGAAAGTAAAAAGGATCGCGTGTACGCATGAAATGAAGACAAAAAACTACTTATTCCTGCGTGCTACTTATTCCATGTAATTAAAATTTTTTTTTGAAATTTACACAATCAGATCGGAAGGTTATTCAAAAAAAATTTATAATGAACATACATAAACCACTATAGTTATTTATTGCTATCTGCAATTGTGAAAATCTGTTAAAGACAGAAATGTAGACCTTACATAGCCACTAACGCCGATATATAAAATGTTATGACCGCACTAAAAATGGGGACACAGAGAACAAGCTACTAAAAGGGCGGTAAAAAATAGGCGTATGCAAAAAGATATAAAAAACTAATTTCCGAATTGTTTCTACATTACCTTTAATCCTAGGGGTGACTGGCATAATTTTTTTTCGAACAATTCTAGCGGTCACTTCTTATAACAATTAGTTGAAAATTCCTAGGAGCTTATTCAGAACTATACAGATTTTCTTTCGCAGAAGACTCTACTGCGAATCTCGTGAATAGGGTTTTTGATTATCGTCGTGCTCATTTTTTAATCATAGAAAATCCCTCACTGGGATGTTACTGTTACAGGAGCTGACTCTTCTATGAGATTCTTATACAATTCAGCAAAAGACCCTTATGTGAATTATGGAAGGACGTCTCGAAAATAATTTTTTAGTGAAACTTGTTTCCTCATACCAAAAGTTATCGAAAAATCGATGGCACCATATCCAACCCTAACATATAGTAATTTGCCATAATTTTCTAACATCCTGTTCTATGTTATGGGAACTAGGCCACAGATTTTATCTCAGATGCTGTTCCCTGGTTTTTAGTTAAGTAGACTTAAGCCTCTATACCTTTTAGCACAGATTGTATTGTAATCCGTAAGTGTATGTTTGGCTATGAACAGAAGTATCAGTGTGTAAAATACAATCATGCTTGGTTTAGTTAACGTGTCTGTGACTTTATATATCTCTACATCCTTTCAGTCGAAGTGTATGCTTCTTTATGTCATTGTATTGTATTTTCTTGTATCCCCATTGACCAAACAGTTGTTGTAAGTATACATTTCAATGGTTTCTTTTCTGATTGGTTGCTTTTTTTTCAAATTTCAAGTTAATAGTTGAACAGAAGCCTTTTGAAGCATAGTTAATTGGGTTGCGATTTGTTTGTGTAGAGGTGTAAGTGGTAGTTTGACTACAAACCCCGAATGGCATGAAAAAGCTTTTAAATATTTTAAATGATTTAATTGATATAATTTGAATTTTCCAATTAAGTCAAATTCTTACATGTCAAAATGTTAATGCATTTTTATTATTTTCATTTTCTCTTTTTCTTCTATTGTTTTACATAATATTTTTTTCTATACAGTATTGCAGGAAAATACTTGACAAAATTGTGGCCATTAAAAAATCCTTGAAATATTTTCAGCCAGTTTGGAAATAATTGATTATTTATTAAGGCTAAATCGTTTTTTACTGCACCTAAACGAAGTAGAATTTTTTTGATTTTATAATGTTTTCTAGAAGAATAAAAGTTTATCAAAAGTTTTTCGTTCATATTTTCTAATATAGAAAATCTTTTTTGAATAATCTTAAATTTATTAAAAAGTTAATAAAATTTAAATTCTTGTATCTGTTTAAAATAAAAAAAAAATATTTTCTTTGTGTTGGAAACAGATGCAAAAACATTTTTGTTTTGTATTTGGCAGTTAAAGATAAAACTTTTATTTATTTATAGAAGGATGTGTGATGGCAGAGAAATGAAAGTGTAGTTTAACGTTGAAACGTCTGTATAAATTTAAGGACGTTTTTGCAAGATACTGATTCAATCTGTTTTTAATAATCAAAATGCAAGTATATGAGTGAGTACAAGTCAATTAATACGTTTTTCATATATAAATTCAGATATATAATAAGCATTTTTTTGGACTTAAAAGATTAAAGTCTTAGCTGTAAATTTCTACCATGCAAACTTACTTTCAAAGACTTACAAACCTTGTGAGGTTTCAAAGTTACGCTTAGCTTGACCCACCCATCGATAAAAAATTTTTACATTGGACATTTTAGATTTTCAATTCGTATTGTATTTGTAACATTTTTATCCCACTGTGAAATCCAACATAAAGCTAAAAACCTAATACACAAACAAACATACATGCTTTAAAGCAGTGGTGCCCTCAAAATCTATATGGAAGAGTAAACACCAATACATTTAAGGAAACACTATTTTTATTTAATATTTTTTGTTGTAAAAAGCAAAACATTTACAAAAACAAAGTTCACACTGATAATCGCTGTCGTCAATGTTTACCAACAAAGCATGCGAAAGTGTTGTTGCTTCGCTTTTGTGTGTGTGTGCAGTGAAGAACGAAAAAAAATATAAAAGACGAAGTTGTTTGTGTATTTTTCAGCGCTAGTGCTGAGCGCAGTATTTGTGTATTAAAGAGCATAGCCCTCTTGCCAAGTGCTTTTACAAAAACAATTGAGTATCAATCGCATATGGCTGGGCACACTTGCTTTAAAGAGTGCAAAACTCCAAGCAAATCAACCACCAATGAAATTATTGTTGTTGTTGCGTTATTATTGTTTCTCAAGAATGTGCGTGAGTGCGTATGTGCGTAGCAAATACATTTCTACATTTGGGTCTAGAATGCTCATTATCAAACCACTAGAAATTTAAAGGTTATGATTGAAAATAATAAAGCAGTATTGATAGCAATAGATTTTTGGCACAAACAGAGTTTAGTTTTAAACGTTTCACCACGTTTAAAATTAAACAGTCATAAGCCAGAATGTATTAAAACCACTAGTGTTTTAATACACAGTGGTATTAATTGCAAATAAAGTTTTGAAGTATTTAAGTACAGTGTAACGAATATTATTATTTTTTTTTGCAATTCAGGAACCCG
Organism: Thecocarcelia acutangulata; assembly: GCA_914767995.1. Taxonomy (NCBI): domain Eukaryota; kingdom Metazoa; phylum Arthropoda; class Insecta; order Diptera; family Tachinidae; genus Thecocarcelia; species Thecocarcelia acutangulata. The sequence continues at coordinate 26,000,916 of OU612094.1, read as the reverse complement.
AAAAAGAGTTTTTTGAAGTAAAAACGTAACACTATGTTGTTTTCATTATTGTAAATATTATTATTTTTTTGCAGCAGATACGTGATATTGGCCCACAAACTTTCATGTGCAATAATGTTTGACATGGTGCATGTTTCCTTATAACAGTAGATTTTTCTTTTCAGTGTACAGATAGTCAAGTCGCTAAAATAGAGTGCACAGTTATTCAAGTCATTTAGATGGAAGACCCGTTTAACTGTTATAAAAAAGATGAAGTTATATGGAAAATAGTGTGCTTTATCGCGTATAACACTTTCAGCTAGCTAATAACATCGCATATGGTAAGCAGCTGCTAAATGCTTCTTTACAGCATTAATATCTGGCTGCTTTTTTTCAAAATAAAAACTTCTACTGTCATATGCCTCGCAGGGAGCAAGATTTACCTTAGCGCACTCCTATCTTGGCTTTTCTGAGGTATATAGCACATAAAACTTTATGCACATAAAACTTTATCGCGTATAACACTTTCAGCTAGCTAATAACATCGCATATGGTAAGCAGCTGCTAAATGCTTCTTTACAGCATTAATATCTGGCCGCTTTTTTTTTTAATAAAAACTTCAACTGTCATATGCCTCGCAGGGAGCAAGATTTACCTTAGCGTACTCCTAATTTGGCTTTTCTGAGGTATATAGCACATAAAACTCTATGAAGTCCCGATATATGTAACTTGGGTTATGTAGCGACTTGCGCAATCCCTCACCAAGTGCTAATTGGTGTAACGGAGATTTTTCTCAGGTGATTGCGTTTTGCAGAACATCCTGGCGCTGATCACGGGAGGCTTAGTCGGTAAGATCTAGTTTGGACCTAAAATCAGAGAACGATTTTTAGTATTCCCTTACACTAGCTAGCAGTTTGCGTTTATGGTTCAAAAGTGTTATTACGATAGTCTGAGTAGAGACTACTATTTTCTGGTAACACGGGAGCCTGGGGAACTTTATATCCGATATCGGTCCATATACACCTGAGATATAGCCTAAGCCGGGGTTTTCATGAAAATGTCGCGTAAGCGAACTTAAACAACTTTTTTGTACTCAAAAGCTGTTCTGGTAATGAAATAAGGTTAAATAAATATGGAAGGAGCAGGCTGCGATTTATTACCCAAATACGAGGAGAATTATTTTGAACCCGGTATGGAATGTGTCATTGTTTTACATATTTTTATGTGATAATAAACCATTCCACGGGGTGAATTATGCACGATTCACCAGCATTCCCATATAGCATGCAAGGCTTATGCAGGTCGCAACTTCTGCCATTAGTTTGTAGCCATATGGCGAAACTTCTTGCTGAAGAACTCGGGTCCGTCTTGTATGCAATTTTCCAGACAGTCAATGGCAGACAAGACTTATGATTTGGAAGGTGGAAGTCCATTAAGATCATCACCCCTTAATCTACTCACTCGTCTAACCCTCATTACTGGTTGCTTACATTACAGGTATCTATTGCAAAACAATAGCACCACGGGGGTCACTAGCCCCCGAAAATCAGCATGCACCACAGTTAAAAAAGAATCTAATTACCCTTCCTGCGATTTTAGATTTAATCTTCACCTAGAATGTTTCAGCCAAAGTAGTCACCGCAACCACGATCAGCGTCGGGATGGTCTGCAAGCAGAAACCCGCGGTAGCTTTGCCGATGTCCATTCTGCTATTTAACCCATGGCAAAGCTTTCTATTTCTTCATCTTTTTTTAAACATTACTATTTCAGGTAAACTGGTGACTAATTCATAGAATAAAGTCATTAAGTAGTTCGTAATGGTTGCTTTTTATGTCATGTCAATAAAAATGTTGAGAAAAAGTAATTTTCAATTGAAAACAATAGTTAGTTGAGCAATGCCCTTCAGTGTTAATCAAACTGTATGACTATAGGCAAAAACACTTTCAGACATTGCCAAACACATTTCGCCTTGATTACATAACCCAGCAAGCATCATAAATGTTAATTTTAAAATATATCTAAAATATATTTTATTTTATAACAAATAAATTTATTTTACAAATAATAAAAAACAAAACGCAAAATTAAGAAAAAGTGTAATTTTTTCAAAATTTTACAATCTTAAAAAAAAGTGTAATTTTTTCAAAATTTTACAATCTTAATTCATGTGAGATAATATAATATGGTTTTATATGTGTTGGGTTGTGGCTTCACACTTATATACAGACTTATTTACAGACACATATACGAGTACACCCATATATGCAAACGTGTTCTTAATATGTACGAGAACGACTGGAGTTAACACTCTCTTCGTATACGAGTAAATCTGTTTGCTGTATGTGTTGGTAAAATATTAATTTTTAATAAATTTGAAATTGATGAGTGCTTTTCATCTGATTTATTATGCGTTTGACAGGCTGCGAACAAAAACATGTATGTAACAAAAACCAACAACAAAGTAAGCTTCCGAACAATAAAACAACAGTACGAGTGAAAAAACAAAATTAAAATGGCATTATTTTTCGATAAAAAGGGCTGAACATGTACATACATATATAATAATTTATAGAAATACATTTTGCCAATTAATAAAACAAAGCAAAACTTTACCTATACAAACTATTTATAATGATATTGGCAATCAATGCTGATATATGTGGAAAAAAAATCTTAAATGGAAGATTTTTAAAAATATTGAAATATAAAAGGGGAACACAAATTAAAAGTATAAAAACTTTTGCTAGAAAATTTTAAATAAAAAAATTTATTTGTACATAATATTAACATAACAATTATTTTATTAAAGGCCATTTTCACAATCTAAAATTAAGTTGCCATTAAAAAATTATTAACTAATTGCCGGTTTGCTTAACAGGCACTATTTAACCAACAGTTAATAATTTGGATTGCACCATCTTTCGGTTACTTAACAGAAAAAAATTTTAAAAGTATGGCAATGTTACTTGTATTTGTTTACGAAAAATAGTGTAACGACGAACACAATTTTTATAAAGAAGCTTTTTTTCATTTCTGCGGCTTTCAAATTTCAAAAATATTTTTTAAAAAATGTTATAAAAAAAAATGATGAGCGGATAAGTTCATTGCTCGGAAAATCAGCAAGTCCTCTTGCGAACTTGGCATTTTTATAAATTTTATTGACAGCATTGCAATTGATTTTGAAACCTTTTTCACAACGCGGCTAGTTGCTGCAATTAAAACCCCACAATAATCACCTACAACTATCAAGAAGCTGCCTGTGGCGTAAAATCTCAAGGTCAATAATACCATTTGCCTAGGAGATAAAGAGTGATTTCTAAAAATCAATAATTATAACCATGATACGTACAGATGTCGAGGTTTATATGATGTATCTCACCTAGTTGTTGCAGTCTTTATATCAGCATGTACGAGCTTGGTAATGTATAGTGTTGCAGGCTTTGACAATCTATATCTTTGTCTAAATTCTTCATCACATAAAGAAAAATCATTTCGGCACTTGCGAATATTTCTCTTTCTACCACAAGCATGTTTATAATTAAAAATATTGCAAAAATATAAATGTTGATTTCTATTTACGTCCATTTTATTATTATTTGTTTGTTTATTCTTTATTTGAGTTCTGATTAACTTCTTAACCGGCGAATTTTGATCGGTTAAGTTTAACAGCAACTTTTCTGTTAAATAGTGCCGGTTAAGATATAATTATACATTGTGAAATACATTTTTCTCTAACCAGCGGTTAAAATATAATCAGACTTGGTGTAAATGGCCGTAGAGCACATTTTTTAACCAAAACTTTATTGAGCATACAAGTTTTATATAAAATAGTTTTTGAGTCAAAAGTTTTTTATTGAGAAAAATTTTAAATTTTGAGACTTTTTCGAGAATATATTTTGTAGAAGAATGGTCGCGTTAATAACTTATTGATAGAAAGTTAATCGATTTAGAAGTATTCTTTATAAGAAAGTAATTGGTCAAAAAATTAATAACAACTAATTTTTTATGTTTCCCAGCTGCTTATAGGTCTAATATCATAGGTGCTAACCAGAGAACAACATTGAGTGATTGCAAAAAAATCATACTTGCTCAACAACATCAAAATCAATCATTTCGTACAAACATGATTTTGTATTCAGCCGCACAAATGCGCAGTTGATTTTTAATCACTAAACGCAATGAGCGACAACTTCGCTATGTGAATGAAATCATTGTTAAGGTTCGTGCTTGAATATAAATGAATGCGCATTTAGTTCGTCATACATTTCTTGTGTTTGAATTTTTGTTTTGGAAGAAAAAAATTTAACAGAAATCAATGCAGTGATGTATTCAACAGTTTTACTGTGTACTTCTGTTGGAAAAAAATCAAAGTAAAATACACATACATAGAAACAAAAGATTTTCATAGAACAAGACAAATGTGCATATGTAATATGTATTTATTTTTGGACATTTGTTAAAAAACATATTAACATACAAAATATGTATGTAAATATGTTTATATCTACAACACACAGTCGAAGCAACATCTAACATTTAGCTGAGTATTTTGAGTATTTTGTTGCTAGATTTTTGTTGATTACAAATTCAGATTATTTACAAGGCGAGTTGTAATCATGAACTTTGTTGCATGATTTTTGCTGATTACAAATTTAGAATGTTTACAAGACGAGTTGATTTTACTCAGCGTTGAACTTTGTTGGCAGATTTTCGTTGATTACAATTTTTAGTGTATGAGCTATTAAGCAAACGAAAACATGACTTTTGGTGATCACTGGTGCTAACCTTGTCATCTTTTGAAAAACACGTTTAAGTTGATTTCACTCCACGGTGAACTTTGTTGCATGATTTTTGCTGTTTACTAATTTAGAATGTTTACGAGACGAGTTGATTTTACTCAGCGTTGAACTTTGTTGGCTGATTTTCGTTGATTACAATTTTTAGTGTATGAGCTATTAAGCAAACAAAAACATGACTTTTGGTGATCACTGGTGCTAACCTTGTCATCTTTTGAAAAATACGTTTAAATATTTAGCACTATATTCCACCATTTTACAGAAAATAATGAGAACTTAAAAATGATTAGCCTTATTCAAAAAAACTTACTAAGCATTTACTTATCGTTATTAAGCAAAATTCTCTAAACTATTATTAAAAAATCAATATTTATTTAATATACTGATATTAACTGCCCATATTTAAATTTACTTTTTGTCATAATTCGTCTTACTGGTTTTTGCCATTAATATAATTATTCAGGACAACATCCTATTTGGTCATATAAAAGTGGGAGCATGCATGTGTGTGTAGATATGTATTTATGTACTAGCTGACCCGGCAAACGTTGTTTTGCCTGGTCAGCCATGATATGAATGATTTTAAATTTTCAAACTGTTATTGCCAGTGCAAGCAGTATATTGACAACTGCAAATGCTTAAAATGGAATATTATGCCTTTCGCAACCATTAGGACTCATGGTACCAAAACGTCATCAGCTTTAAGTGCTCTTTTTTTAAAATTTTGATCATCAAATTTTTTACCGAAAGCCAAATGTCATTACAAAGGCATAGTTATTTTATACTTCATAATTTTATGGTTACCGACCTGACTTTAACTAATTCTAGCGAGTTTAAAAACTGGCTTGTGGAGTTGACGACCTTATCTTGGGAAGTAAAGAGAGCGATCAACTTCTACATCATCAATTCGCAAGCAGTTTAACTTTGAACCCGAAAATTCAAATCGACGACATCACGTTCGTTCAACTAAACATGATTTTTGTAAAATGTTTGAGAGTACATTTCTGATGAGCTCCGATTTTGATTCGGTAAAATAACAGAAAGAGACTGGTAATCGAAAAATAAGTTTTCACACTCTTTAACTTTTGTTTGCCAGAGTTTAGATAACAAAAATTAAATTTAAATAGCAGATAAAATTTATTTTCTGGCCACATTTTCATGCTTCTTAAAATTAATAAATAAAAACCCACTTAAATGTTAATTTTAACAACATAATACTGCTGTAGATTTGGCCATTATATTCGATATAATCCCTGTTACACACACACACACACTCACACATTGATTCATTTTAAAATGTATACGTTGTAGCCATAAACAAGCCAGCACACATACTTACACACTAACCTTATATGTGCAAACATCTTTTGTTATAAATAAATGTAAAATTTCTTTATATAACTGTGTGTGTGTTGTGAGTGTATGTGTATTTGTGTGTAAGCTTGTTTTGCACATGATGAGTTTATTGCTAAAATAATATATGACAAAGTTTATATATGTATATGCCAAAGACACACTAACACTTACACACCCATATGAGTATATGAACCTATTTGGTATCTATGACACGATTGTTTGACTTATTTGGTTTCCAGTCATTTTATTATTTATCAAATGAAAATAAAATAAAACAGTAGGCCTTCTCTTCGAACATACATATGACAGGTTGCAATTGACAATTGCTTAAATATTTAATAAGACAACAATGATGATACTGATTTTCATATTAAAATTAATCAAAAAAAAAATTACTTTTTCCTTAATCTATTTTTCATAACGAAATTAAAATAATAATAAAAAATTTTATTTTAGGCACAAAAGGTTGGTGTTATATGAAAAGTCTGAACCAGAAAAATTTTTAATGCACCTACATACATACATATGTATTTATGTATGTATGTGTGTTAGAATGGAAGGAAAAAATATTGTGCCAGCTACAAAAATTACAACCTGTACAACCTAACCTAACTACCCGCACTTTTTTTCCGTTCAAAATGGTAAAATTGTTAAACCATTTCATCAGCTGTTTGCTTTTTATGAAAATGAAGTACCAAAGTGCAAATTATAAAAAAAAAGTATTTAAAAATATACCAATACCTTATATTTAAATAAGTTATATTAAAATAAGTTAATTTTCGTTTTTATGTGGCTCAAAATGTTTAAATAAATTGGCAAAAATATTTGTTTGAATTACAACAGCGCTGTCAACTAAGCGCTTTTCACACCGATTTTAGTGGTTTTTAAAAATCGCAAGCTTTTTCATTGTTTTTTGTGTTTTGACAGGTATTATTAGAGCATTTTTCTTTTTTAAATTCTCAACAATTTATTTAGATTGTTGGGATATAAAGTTGAATGTTTGAGAATATCTTTCAAAAATTTCCAAAGTCTACTGATGATTAGGGTAGTTCCTATGAAATGTCGATATATACGTAGTGTTTACACGTGCAGGTGCAAGTTCGAAAAACCCAATACATTCAAAATTTTTTACTAACACACGCACAATCTCTGCACTTGCAACCAACTTTCAACTGAACTACCAAGCAATTTCAGCAGGCAGTATTTTTTTGGCACTTACTGAAAGTCAAATGACAACTGAAATAACAGTGTTGCCCTACAACAAATTTTGCGGAGACTAACTGGATTTTAATATAATTCTTTTCTTCTATTTAACTTTTTCAAAATGTATTTTTAAAATAATTCACATTTTTTTATTGAAACTATATAAATTAAGCAGTCTCAAAACGGCTGAGTTGAAAAATGTTAAAAATAATTCTAATTAATTTATTTATTTTATTCATGCTATTCATTTCCCGGAAAAATAAAATTACGGTTTTGTATGGTAATGCTGTTTTAGGAGCTATTGTCTCTCCACTGACATTTTTAAACTGAACTTCCATGTTATTCTTTAAATACTAATGCAACTTGCAAGAAAGTCGAGTATTTTTGCGACATTTTCGTTGATAATACGTTTACAGGACTTCCACGCAAGTACTTGTACGTGTAAACGCAGTGATAGACAGCTGTAAAACATAAAAAACAAGCTATTTATAATTTTTTATTGGTATAAATGTTAGCAGCTAAAATAGCGAATAAAAAACTCAATTGTTTATATAATAATAAAAATAAAATATCGTTAAACCTTTTTTATGAAAAACAAAAATCAATCAAGATCTTTAGCTGGAAAATTTAGAAGAAAACAATATAAACAAGATCAAATAATACGAATATTTAATTTAATAATAAAAATTTTCAACTTTTTGTAAAAGTATATGTTTTTGATTGGATTTCAGTGTATTAGAAAATTTAAAAGTTGAGAGCACTGAATTTTAAAATTGTATAAATAAACAACAGCTGATATTTAATTTCGCTCTTGAAATGTGGTTTTTTGTGTTCCAGCAATTTTTGGCAAATTTGTTGCTTTCAGAGAGTATTTTTTGTTTGCTCTCATTTTACCAGACTTTACCCAGAATTTCCTCTAACAAAGCTAATATTTTTAATTTCATTACATGACATTTTTATTTATATAATATTAAAATGATTTCTCTTTTTTATAAATTAAATTCCCATTGTAAAAGGCATCAAAATCTTAAAAGACATCTGTCAATAATAATGAAAATATTGACCAATAATTAATTATAAATTTTGTTTTTTGCTTAATGCCATTTTTTCTCAATTCTTTAATAAGTGCAACAACAAAACTCATTCTACCATTAATCAAATAAAATATTTAATATGTTACAAATATTATATTATGTGACATGTTTGTTGACGGACATTTGTATCCATATGAAAAAATATATTATTAAGTGTGTCTTAAACAAATATACTCATATTAATTAAAAGTGTATTTAATATGTTTGCATACATACGAGTAAATGTACGACCAATCATATGAATTTTTTGAACATGAAATTTCAACCCCAATCTTACAACCCCTTGTGTGCCATTAACTTGAATTCATTATCATTATCTTAATGACCAGTTGGTTTTATACTTTATAATTACTTTAGTATATGAAAATATGTGTGAAAATATTGAAGACTTTTGTTTCGAGAAAGCTTGAAGATTCATATTGTAAGTGTGTTGTATGAAGATAGTAGAAAAGTATTGTCATATTTCAGAAGTGAAGGTACGAAATTGATAATTGTCAGCGCAGTGAAAACTTTTTTTTTTAACATACATATTTGTAGCAAAACCAAGTAGGTATATAAAGGAGCTTTAATATACCTTTAAATGGTAATAAAACTATTAGGTCTACAGTTTCGCTTCTGCCGTTTTGCGATAGATGGATGTAGTGGCAGATATTGTACATTTCACGCAATAATCTTAGGCATTTGTAAACATAGCGCCATTGAAATTTTAGTAGATTTGTGTCTGCGTCATAAAATTGTTCTCGATTTAACATGTCTGCTTACTAGTCAAATTCTCGCCATTTGCAAGGGGTTTTAATTTTCTGCTTTAATATAAATAAATCTGCGACAGAGGCTCATCGATGGCTCTCAAATACCTATGGCAAGGCCCCGATTAGTGAAAGAAAGTGCCGAGAGAGATTTTGATGTCGAAGACCACCACCCACACCCAGCCGTGAACTCTGCCTACCACATTACGTCCCTTCAATGATTTGTGCAACACTTTGTAATCAATGAATGTTAACTTACAAAGTGTATGACAGTAGTATATGGAATTCACAAAAATGAATTACGTTCATCTTTTGTATTACATTTATAAATATTTATTTTATTTTTTATTCAATTTCAGCAATTTATTTGGATTGTTGGGATATAAAGTTGAATGTTTGAGAATATCTTTCAAAAATTTTCAAAGTCTACTGATGATTAGGGTAGTTCCTATGAAATGTCGACATATAGATAGCTGGGAAACATAGAAAACAAGCTAACGAGTGATTTTTTGCTATTATCTTTTTGGCAACACTAGTTTTGACAGCTCACGCCCGTTTTGTATCTTGTGTCACTGTCAAACATCTTCAGTTTGGTCTATAATTTAATCATGAATCGTCTTGCAAACGAACAACGCTTGCAAATTATTGAATTTTATTACCAAAATGCGTGCTCTGTTAAGAAAGTTCATCGCGCGCTTCTTCCATTTTATGGTCAGTTTAATCGACCTACTGACGCTTCTATTCGGGCTATTGTAAAAAAATTTCACACCAAATTTACATTGTTGGACATTAAACCACGTAGAGTGCGAACTGAAGAAAATATCGCAGCCGTATCGGCCAGTGTTGGTGATGACCGTGAATTATCGATTCGGCGCCGTTCGCAGCAACTGGGCCTCTGTTACTCCACTACGTGGAAAATTTTGCAGAAGGATTTGGGTGTGAAGCCTTATAAGATACAGCTGGTGCAAGAATTGAAGCCAAACGACCTGTCACAACGCCAAATTTTTGGTGAATGGGCTCTTGAAAAGTTAGATGAAGATCCACTTTTTTATCGAAGAATTGTGTTCAGCGACGAGGCTCATTTCTGGTTGAATGAATACGTGAACAAGCTAAACAGCCGTATTTGGAGTGAAGAGCAGCCAGAAGCATTGCAAGAGCTACCAATGCATCCACAAAAAAATAAAAAATTGAAGTAAGCGAGATTGTATTCGAGCTGTCTACTGATAACTTATTATGTATGCTAGGAAGTAATGAGCTTTTGTTGGATGAACAACTCACTATCTCACTTACTTGGTGTGCAGCTGCTAGGCGTTCACTCACTCTACAAATGTGGGCAATGTGTATGAAAATGTATACTAGGTTCGTATTAAACATCTGCTAGAGTGTAACAGAAAGTATGCCGAAAACAGTTCCAACATGTTACTACGCATTACTTTTTATTAAAATAAGCATATTATATTGTATGATGTTGGTTTGCTTTATTACTGCTACCACACTACAACTTATCCAGGCAACAAAATATATATGGTTTCTTGTTATTTTTTTTTTTTTTTTGTTTAAGACAAACAATCCTTTGCAAAACTTCATCGTACAACTTGTCTGATGCTTTGTTGGCACGCACGCGTGGATGCATACATATACACACGCACACATAGTTTGTCAATGGACGCGGCATATGGATCGAACTTTTTTCGTTTAATTGGTGACAAAAAGTATATTTCGGTTCTTTATTGCATATTTATTTTCTCATACGAAGTAAAACAATTATGTTAGATTCATACGCGCTGGCATATATAGGCATTCATTTTATGTAAAAAAGAACAGTAACCATCCGTACAAGAAGCATTGAAAAACTCACAAACAATTACAAGCATATGAAATTTCAAAAGTTTGTATGCTTTGAGTGCATCCGCGCAGATGTGTAGTTCGTATATGAGACGGTGTGCATTACTGACTTACAAGTGTTCATTGCTTCTTTAGACGACACTTTGGCAGCTGTGCAGCATTGCAATTGGAAGAGAAAAGATTTTTGAAAATGCAGAGTTGAAGGCATTACTAGATCAAGAATCGTGTCAAATAAAAAAATTATTGGCAGGATCATAGGGAGTGACGCAACAAGCCATCTCAAAATGCCTGAGAAATAAGAATATCTTACGATTTGAAGCCAAGAAATTTTGAACGAAGTTTGGTTGCTTGTGAACAGCTGCTGGCAAGGAAGGGACCGCGCATAAAAAATGGCTTCGTTATGAAAATTGTAAACACAGAAAATCATGGGGATATCCCGGCTACGCTTCCAGATCGACAGCCAAACTGAATTTTCACGGTTCCAAACACACGTTAAGTATATTATTAAAATACAAAAAATTGTATGTACTGACCAGAGGGTCCGTAGCCTCCACTTTGTGTCGTTGTGTCACCACAGTGAACTTACCGATTAAAAACCTCCTCTTCTTCCTGGGACTAAAATTTCCACCCCGGGACCGTCTTAGCATTGCTTCGGGGTGGATTCCCAATTGCTTAATCAGACCTTCTCTTTACATTATCTTTCGTCTGGGATCCTGATTATGATCTTGATAGGCGGCCTCCAGAAAGTTGTCCTCGCTTACTATCATGTTCTCCATGACATTCTCTACAGTTATTGTACCGCTACCAACTCCAATTCTCTGCGAGTTTTCGCCCATTGAATACACTTAAAGAAAGTGTGTTCGGCGTCATCCAGGACTTCTTCCTCTTCGTATAAACAAAACAGTGTGTTATATTTGCCCATTTTGTGTTAGTAGCTCCGGTAATAGCCATGACCTGATAGGTAATAATTCACATTTCCATGCCGTTTGTTCAACCATTCCTCGATATTGGGAATGAGACGCTCCGTTCATCTGCCCCTAGTGTCAGTATTCCATCTAGACTGCCAACTGTGTAACATTTCGTGTCGTATTTGCTGCAGACTTCCAATGTTTGCATGGCCATTCTGTCTTGATATCCATGCTAGAATCTGCAGATCTTCGTACTAGAATCTGTAGAACTAGTAGGATCATACCTGCTATCACTGTAAACGCGCTGACCGATACCGTACCATATGCAGATGTCACCCTTTGTACCGCTACTTTGTGACCTAGCTACAAAAGAAATACCGCTTGCTCAGAGATAGCAAACGCTGTATAAACAATGTTGACAATTAACAAAATGCATATGTGATTTAATATGAGATGAATATAGAGAGAGAATAAATAAATGGGTGCTGATGAGTAGTGTAGCGACTACGAAATAGATAGTTGTCCCCCAGCTAAAGATTTGATTATTATTTTTCTTGTCTTTTTAAAAATTATTGATCACAGCAAATTTGTGTCGTAAAAAATTTTTCTTAAGAAAAAACTTAAGAAAGAAAAAACTTGAACTAAAACCCGATTTACATAATATGTACAAACCAAAAATTTTATTTAAAAATTATAAAGTTCAACAAAAATTCAATAAATTAATCTATATTATTGTTTTGCATAAATGCTTATCTCTTCCCAAAACTCAGTTTTTTTGCTTTTTCATAGTGTAATTGAAGATATGAGGAGTTGCTTTCAGAATGTCAATCAGGAAGTTTATGTAATTGAATACTTCAACCTAAATATGTCGAAAAATGACATCTAAGATTTTTTAAATCTAAAAGGATTTTTATCGCACAACACAGCATGGAGCACATATTGTTTGGTTATTTTCAAATTTGAGTGAAAGTCATTAAGAAACAAAAATATACTCAACTACTTACAGCTTAACAGGATGGAATTTTATTTACTGTTAAATAATAATTTCTTATTATTGTTGAAGAAAATCATAATCAGGATCCCTGACGAAGGATAGTGTAAAGAGAAGAGCTGATTAAGCCATTGGGAATCCACCCCGAAGCAATGCTAAGGCGGTCCCGGGGTGGAAATTTTCCAGGAAGAATAGGGGGTTTTTTTTTGTCGGTAAGTTCACAGTGGTGATCAGTCCGACACAAAGCAGAGCGTATGGACCCTCTGTTCAGTGCGTAACGCATTTTTCCCCCTCGCCGAAAAAAAAAAACAAAAAAATAATTATTGAAGAAAGGAAAACAAATTTTAGCTCGAGGTCTACAGATGTGCTGGGATAAGCACCAGCGAAATGCAATAGACATGCTTCATCAATAGCAAAGAAGATTTAAGATTATTTGCAAGAACTTTTGAATTTTTCAGAAAGAATTAGTTTATATCTAAGAATTTCATTAGAAATTAAAACAGCATATTTAGTTAAAATTTGTTTATGTGACTATAGTGAAGGATATTTTCGAATCGGCCCAGCTGAAGAGCGTATAACACTCTAACTTGTTTTTGCTATAATATTTTCTGTGATTCACATTCGTTCCGGTTTCATGATCTCACCTTTCGATTCAATTGCTTTATATAAATTTTCTGCATTCGCCTAAAAAAATTTTAAACTTTTTTTTCTTTTTTAATGTATGTATGTATTCAAATTCACTTTACATATATACGGTATTCAAAATGTTGTCATAAAGTCATAAGTCTTAAATTATTAGTATGAAAAAATATGAATGGTGTGAGCAGTTGGACATAAAATATTTTAAATTTTGAGCAAGCAGAGTTGTTTGCGGTTTAGTTACGGCAAACTCTGTTTAAAAAGTCCTATTACGAGCACTTTCTGATTTTTTTGTTCGAAGCATAATATAAAATATTATGACATTATGCCTGATATGACACCGTTTGAATCCCCCAATAATATTTCAATTTTTACAACTTAATTAATATATTATCTTGTACTAGTTTAGTTGAACTAATTCCAACATATTTCCGAAATCAAAAATATGCAGCGATTTATCATAAGATTTAACTTAATATAATAATAAGCAAATTCTTATACATTTTGTTATATAAATTAACCACATTTCAGATTTAAGTTGCTTCCCATAGAAATTGTTTAATTATTCAGTTGCAAATATTTAAGTTTAAATATCATTTTACATTTGACTTTCCTGCAGATGTTTTCATTGTCATGGGAATTAAACATTTGTTTGTTTAAGAATATTTTAACTTAATAAAGAAATGAAATCTTTGCAGCAGACAGAAACAAGAACATTACTGAGTAGTTGAAATTATTGAGAATTCCGGTCTGATCTTTAAAACAAACATGTGGCCTGTAGTCGTGCATTATTTGATTAATTTTAATAAAGTTATGGATTGATTGGGAAAGAACTCATGCATACTCATGCATTAAGGAAAGGTGAAACAGACGCACCGTGGGACCAACTCAAATTGATGGTTACAACACAAATATTTGGCTGTAGAAACTTGACAAACTTTATTTTTGTTGCCCAGAAATTAAATGAAAATGAGTTTTAAAGTGTTGGTGTTGTTTAAAGGCTTTAACTTCCATAATTACAACTCTGACAGATTCGACAGCTAGAGTAGAACAAAATAGATACTGTAATGTTATAATGAATTGTTTTTCTACACCATTGGCATGTGTTGGCTGTTCGGTGCGTATGACAAAATCTTTTTGACGTCATATAAATTTATTTTTAAAAATGAGATGTACAAGGAGTTAAATCCAGTTTCCAAATGTAGCATATAGTTGGGCGTAGTAGTCGGCAAGTAAAGGGTGGTTAAATTTCAAGGGCCGATGTTGATGTTGAATAAAACACAAACTATTTAGGAAATTATTGTAATTTTATTTTATTATGATATATTGGTATTATTCAATTATGTATGGAACAAAATATCGGCCAAATGGGCGCCGCGGCCACGGCGGCACACCTCCATCCGATGGTCCAAATTTTCGATGACCCTGAGGCATAATGCAGGTTCTATGCCGTTAATGTGCCGAATTATCTCATCCTTTAGCTGTTGAATTGTTGCTGGCTTATCGACGTACACCTTTTCTTTCAAATAACCCCAAAGAAAAAAGTCCAACGGTGTCAAATCACATGATCTTGGCGGCCAATTGACATCGCCATTACGTGAGATAACACGGCCATTGAATTTGTTGCGCAAAAGAGCAATTGTTTCGTTAGCTGTGTGGCAAGTGGCACCATCCTGCTGAAACCACATATCGTCTACATCCATATCTTCCAATTCGGACCATAAATAGTTCGTTATCATCTCACGATAGCGAACACCATTCACAGTAACTGCCTGACCGGCCTCATTTTGGGAAAAATACAGCCCGATGATGCCGCCAGCACATAAACCGCACCAAACAGTCACTCTTTGTGGGTGCATTGGTTTTTTGACAGTCACTCTTGGATTCTCATTCGCCCAAATGCGGCAATTCTGTTTATTGACGAATCCACTGAGGTGAAAATGTGCCTCATCACTGAAGATGATTTTCTTCGAAAATTGATCACCCACTGTTGCCATTTCTTGCCACCATTCTGCCCATTCACGGCGTTCAGAATGATCAAGAGGCTTTTGTTCTTGAGCCAATTGCACCTTGTAAGCGTGTAAATGCAAGTCTTTATGCATAATGTGCATCAACGACGAGCGTGAGAGATGCAATTGTTGGGCACGACGACGAGTTGAAGTGGATGGCTCTTCAGCCACACTATCGCGAACAGCAGCAATATTTTCTGCAGTACGAACTGTACGAGCATGCACTGGTGTTCTCACATCTTCTACCCGGTTTGCTCGAATTTTTCCACGATTTTTCCGATTGTACGCACATTTGGACGATCAAATTGACCAAAAAAATCACGAAGTGCACGATATGCATTTTGATTTGAACGCCCATTTTCATAATAAGTCTGGATAACTGTAACACGTTGTTGGATTGTGTATCTCTCCATGGTTTAAATTGAATAAGTCCGAAATAGAAAAATGTCAAATAAAATTCGGAAAAAAGCTTGGCGTTTAGTGTGGTTTACATTCAACATTGGCCCTTGAAATTTAACCACCCGATATAACAGTTTTTTAATAAAGAAGCGGAATAATTTTTCGCCATCATCAAACCTTTCGTAACCCCAAACTTGTGCGGCATAAAACATAATAGATTTTGAGCACGCATTGAATATTTTAAGTATGTTATTTTTTCGATATTTTTCGGTGGTTAAAATACTTCGACCATGTAGAAGCAATAGCTATCTTAGAGATGGACAATTTATTGTGTAGGTGTTTTTTAAATGATAAGTTATAGCATAGATTGACACAAGATAGGTATAATTGTTGCCAATTTCAATATCTCGATTTCCAAAATGCCATTTTAAATCATATGAAATTCTTGATCCATTGCAAAGCACAACAGTTTTGGATTTCATCAAAGTAAGTCTTAAGACCCAGGACGAGCAATATATCTGTAAAGAGTCAATTATTTCCTGAAGACCTTTGGAAAAATCTGATAACATTACAATGTCATCTGCGTGTAGCAATATTTTAACTTTAACACTTGCAAAATTTACTCCACCAGAAAGCGCCTCAGGCAAATCATTCATATAATTATAATGACAACACTACTAGACTTAGTATACAACCTTGTTTCACCCCGCATTCCACTGGAAAGTAATCAGAAAATGTGGATCCATCCCAAACACGACTCTTAGTATTTCCATATAAAAGCATAAGTATTCTTATGAATTTAGACGAAATTCCCAAGCATAATAATTTGATGGAGAGACTATTTCTTGGTATCATATCAAAAGTGCAAGAAAAGTCTACGAAAAACGCAATATGTGTGTTTATGTGTTAAAAAAAAACCACTGTCGAAAACTCTTTTCAGTTAAAACGCTGCCAATCCGACAAACGGTTTAGTAAAATGTTATTGAAAATTTTGCAAACAGAATCCATCAACGAAATGCCCTCAATAATTTGTCACTACATTTTGGTCATCCAAATTTTGAGCGACAAAAGGTCCGAAAAGACCCGTAATAGGTAAGCCACCTTTGCGAACTTCAACTGGCGACTGGGCACGAAGCGATTCTGAAAAGGGGATGGTGTATGTTAATCATTTGAGAAATGTTTTTACGACAAATGATTCAGCCGATGCTGCAGCAGAATTTCCGCCATATGCTGTTAGACAGCCTGTGTCTTTGAGACTTAACTTTCAAGATGTCGAAAACATAAAACCCAGGCAAGCTCCAGGTACTGATCAAAGTACTGGCAAAATGCTTGAACAGTTACCTCGTGTAGCTAGAAGAGTTCTACTTTTTATTTTTAACGCTATTTTACGCCTTGAGTATTATCCTGCAGAGTGGAAGGTCTCTATGATTACTATGATACCCAAGCTAGGGAAGGATCCCACTAAAGTAGAATCATATAGACCAATAAGTGTACTACCAAAAATTTCAAAACTGTTTGAAAAATTGTTAATGGCGAAGTTGTCTCCAATACTTATTGATGTGGGATGTATCCCTGATCATCAATTTGGCTTTCGGGCTAAACATAACACCATAGAACAAACACATAGACTAGTCAATGTCATAAGACTGACTTTTGAAGACAAAAGGTATTCTTCAGCTCTATTCATCGACATTTCCTAAGCTTTTGATAAGGTGTGGCACGACGGCCTGGTGCACAAAATAAAATTGAACTTGCCTGCAAACACTCACAAGCTTCTGGAAAGCTACTTATGCGGCCGGAAATTCGTTATCAAAGAAGGTGACTTTACAAGTCTCTCACAGTCAATCGGAGCAAGAGTTCCCCAAGGTAGCATTCTAGGACCCACTCTGTATTTGATTTACGCATCTGACATGCCAACGAGATTCGGAATCCATACTTCAACTTTTGCAGATGACACAGGTTTTTGCAGCGTTCATGAAAACCATCAAGAAGCTTCACGAAATTTGCAGCAGTATATTTCAATATTAGAGCAATGGTTGAAACTTTGGAAAATAAAAGTTATTGAACAAAAATGTACCCACGTTACATTCACACTGCGTAAGCAAACATGTTCGGCTATACAAATTAACAATACACCTATTCCGCAGCATAATGAAGTTAAATACCTTGGTATTTACCTCGACCGTAGGCTAACGTGGAAGCCTCACATTGATGCTAAAGTCACTCAGTTAAAATTAAAAGCAGCGCAACTAAATTGGCTTATGGGCAGAAATTCGACATTGAAGTTGGATTGCAAACTTTTGTTATATAACGCAATTTTAAAGCCTATATGGTCCTACGGAGTTCAATTATGGGGAACCGCCTCAACATCTAACATTGAAAAAATTCAAAGACGACAAAACCAAATTCTTCGTACAATTACTGCAGCTCCATGGTACGTAAGAAACTCACGAATTCACAAGGATCTGTGTGATCCGCTGGTAACTGACGAGTTCTCTAAGTACGCCACAAGGTATATCAGTAAACTGGAACTTCACCCAAATCCTCTTGCACGCAACATACTTAATTTTGGCGACCACTCTCGGTTGAGAAGAAGGGATACCCTTGGCACCATCAGAACGTTAAATAGGTGATTCTACCGATATTATTCGCGCAAAATGAAACTTTTTTTTCTAGCAGTGGCTGGAATTAAATAACTTTTATATTTAGTATTAAGATTTCCATACTTATTGTTAGTTCATATTTTAAAGATTCAATAAATAAATGAATGAAAAAAAAATTTTTTTTGTGGTCACCCTTTTTGAATAAGGGGATTAATAAAGAACGCCTAAAAGAATCCGGAATTTTTTCTCAATTGAAGACTGATAATAGTTCTTCTAAGAAGTTTACAATTTTTTATAACCTTTAATGTAAGAAACACTTTGAGATGAAAGTTTTTAGTGAACCACTGTAAATTATTTTTAATATAAATTTGTCATAACTTATCATATTATACATGGCGTCATTTCTGTCTACAATTTGTTTGCCAACAGAACAGTCATTTTGGAATGGAAATTAACATGTCAGTCGTAACTTACGCATATAAAAATTGCACGCACATACGCATTGGAAAACTTAACACAGCACGAAGCCACGTCATATAACGGCGTGTGTAGATACTTACATATAAGCTTGTGTGATTAATTATTCTGTAGCAGAATGTTTACGTATCATGCGGACATAATTTGTAGCGAAAAATTTATATAAACTTTTTTTTTTATTTTTTGCAATTGCCCAAAGAGATACAGTTCTTTATGTTTAAAATTGTAACTGAATTTTAACAAAATATAAATTTATATCTTCATTAATCAGCGAGAAATATTTGTGCGTATGATTGTTATAATTTCAATCATTATCAATCATGCGTACGGTGGTTTTTTTCATACATTTCGCCAGACTGCACAGTGTTCGATTTGGAAATTGATTATTTGTGTTGGTGTATTAAAAATATTAATAAATTTATGGGATGCTTTTGAAAAAATACACTGCAATTGAAATAATGTTAAGAAAATCAGCACGCACTGAATAATTTATAGATGCCAAAGCTTGTCTAGATTAAAATGTCTTGCTTTTAGTGAACATATGTGCCCTATTCATTGCACCCGCGATTTTTTTGCAATGGAAAGATTAGAAATGCGTGGTGTCATTAAATATTTAAATAAAAAAGGTTTAGCGGGACAAGAAATTCATAATGATATGGTGAATGTGTTAGGTGAAGATGGTCCTTTATATGCAACAGTAAAATATTGGGTTGCTTAATTTAAACGTGGTCGTACAAGCATTGAAGATGAACCACGAAGTAGACGTGCAAAAACAGCAACAACAACAGAAATTGTAGCCAAAGTGCATGATATGGTATTAAATGATCGACGAATAAAAGTGCGTGAAATAGCTAATATCATGGGCATTTCAAATGATCGAGTCCATTTAACTTTGCATGAAGAACTACAGATGAAAAAGCTTTCTGCAAGATGGGTGCCGCATTTGTTAACAGTCGACCAAAAACGCATAAGAATGAACATTTCTCAAGCTTGTTTGGATCGTTTTAGGCGAAATAAAATGGATTTTAAGCGTCGTTTCATAACAGTTGATGAGACATGGATCCACCACTTTACTCCAGCGACAAAATAACAATCCAAACAATGGACTGAAGCTGGAGAAACAATTCAATCGACTGGTAAGGTTATGGCAACGATTTTTTTGGGACTTCAAAGGTATTTTATTGATTGACTATCTGCAAAAGGGTAAAACAATAAACTCAGAGTACTATTGCAACTTTTTGGATTAATTAAATGTACAAATTCGAGAAAAGCGTCCTGCCTTACAACACACAAAAATAATTTTTCATCAAGACAACGCACCAGCGCACAAAAGTATTTTAACAATGGCTAAATCATGGCTTGACCACCCACCTTATTCTCCTGATTTATCTCCCAGTGACTTTTACCTGTTCCCAAATCTGAAAAAAATTCCTGGCTGGCAAGCGTTTTACCTCAAATGAAAATGCAATTACAGTTGTAAATCACTATTTTGAAGACCTTGAGGAAAACTATCTTAATCACAGAATAGAATTGCCAGAAAAGCATTGGACCAAGTGGATTGAAGTTTCAAGAGATTATATTGAAAAATAAAAATATTTTTGAAAAACTAACTATTCTCTTTCATTGATTGGCTAAAGCTACGTTAAAATTGTCTGAAAATGTATTACAATCATGTGAACTGCCAATTTTTAACTTACAACGTTGTCAGAAAAACCATTGTCAATCAATTGTAAGACGAAAATATTGTCAGGCATCTGACAATCGTGAGAACACTCTTCGTCGGCATTGCCAGATAATTGGCTGGTATTGTAAGCTCAGTTTTAATTGTCAGATGTATAAATTTAAAGCACCTGACATTGGTATCATTGTCAGAAAAAAGTTTGATGGGCAACACCGTCAAAGTTGTTGATATACATAAGTGGCAATGTCTTACAACATATCTGGCAATTTTTTTCATCTAACAATCTGACAACCGTGTGAACTGACAATTTTTGTTGTCAGATGAATGATTTCTCAGACCATAGTCTGACAATGAAATTGTAAGATTTTCTTACGATCGTCTGAACACACAATTTACTTCTGCGGGACAATTTTTCATTGTCACTGCATTGTCATCATGTTGTCAGATCTTACAATATTGTAACATCTGACAACCGTGTGTACATAGCTTAAGAAGTTGTTGAACCGCCCTCTTAAAAGTCACTTTTGCAATTGCAGAGATATACAACCTAAAATGCACAAGATTGTGAATCGAACTATTGATTCAGTTAGTTTAAAGGTTACTTCTGCCTTGACAGCGCTATATAAATGTGGTTTGGATTTACCAACTAGCATTAATACTTTGTGGATGCCTCACGTAATTATTGTAATAAAGCAGTTTCTGGTAATCATACGGCTTCGTAGAGCCTTTTCTTTTTTTTCCAAACCAGAAACTTCTACACCTCTATGCCCGAGAAATCAGAGTGCCCTAGTTTACTATACACCAAGGAAAATTTCAAAGAGTAGTATTTTATTTATAACTTAGAGAAAAATAGAAACGTATTTATTACTCCATTATTTTATTCGACCTTTTGAAATTTCCAAATATTTGTAACTTTTTTAGGCTCAAGGTCCTTGAGCCTAAAAAAGCAAGAAATATTTGGAAAAATAGAAACTTAATAAAAGTGTTTGTCGATTCAGTGAAATTTTTCTCGTGGCCCGCATAAAGCTAATTGCGCTGACTCAGTTGACAGGAAATATTGATAAACCACCCTTCCTCCTTTGAAGAGGAAGATATGCCCTGATATCTAAAAATTATTTGTTGCATTTTGTCAAAATAATTGATTTATGTAATTTTTTTCCATTCATTTATTTATTGAATCTTCACAAAGTGAACTAACAATAAGTATTCAAATCTTAAAACTAAATACATAAAATTAATTAAGTCTAGCCAATGCTAGACAAGAATATTTTATTTTGCACGGTCAGTATCGGTAAAATCACCTATTGGACGTTCTGATGGTGGCAAGGGTATCCCTCCTTCTTAACCGAGAGTGGCCTTCAAAATTAAGTATATTGCGTGCAAGAGTATTTGGGTGAAGCTCCAATTCACTGACATACCTTGTTGCCTACTTTGAAAATTCGTCTTTTTATTGTTTATGTAATGAATAAAAACTGTTGCTGTTCTTACAATACAAAACAATTCCCTTTCCCAGATCTGCATTTAAAAAAAAGTGTAATTGAAATTCACAAAAGAGCAAAATTTGTTCAGTGTATACAATTTCGATTATCTTTATACAATTAGGAAGCGAATATTTGTACGTACGTGGTCTTATATGTAAAGCTCAAATTTGTTTGTTTGGGTTGTTTGCCTTTAAGGAAAAAAAAAAATTATTCTTTTTTTTAACCCACTGGGGGTTTAAACATGTAATAAAAAAGCCGATATCACTAGTCTTTGGATTACTTTTAAATTTTTTGTGGTTTTAGAGTGCTCTTTCCTTTTGGCTATGCGTTGTGCTTTGTTTTCCTATACCTTTGAGTATTACAAAAAAAAAAAAAAGTAAGTAAACACGCACAATAAATAAAATTCCTTTTTTCGTTTGTTTTCGCTGAAAACACTTCAAAGAAAATAACATTTTAACATGGCAGGACTAACAAGTTTTTCATAGAAATATATTAATAGTATAAAGAAATATGTATGTATGTATGTAGGGTAACCCAGAACTAAACGTCAAGCTGTGTTTCTGATTTTTCATGAGAAAAATCAGAAACACAGAAAAAGATTTTTTTCGTGTTCAATAACGAAGTTCCTCGAATCAATTAAAAAATTGTTTGAATGAGGATCTCTAAAGGAATTTGTGGACTTAAACAAAAATTTAGTGAAAATAATTATTGATCGAAAAGAACTATTTTTTTTAAACATTAATAAAATACGATATTCAAGGTTATTTTTTTTTTTTTTTTTTTTTTTGATATTTATTTATGTATAGGCATACAAACAATTTTTTCAGCCAAAAATTTTGTCGATTTTATTTATACTATAATTTTTTCTGGAAAAAATCTAAAAATTTGATTCGGTTATTGTGGTTAATTTTCATAGTTTTTGTTCATTTAAACTTTGAAGCTATAACCCTGAATAACATATTTTTTTTAACTAAAACTTACACAGAAAAAAATAGATGAGATTTTTTTTCAATCAAGTTATGTTATTAATAGAAAACCATCAATTTAATAAAATTTGCATTGACTTAATTAAATTATTATTAATAATGAATTTTTGGAAATATCTCTTAATAAAATGCAATTAATAAAAAGTTTTCCGAATTATTGACTGTTATTCAATAAATAAATTGAAGAGGTTGTCATATAACAATGAAGAGTTGTTGTTTCATTAACAATTTTTTTTGTTAAGTATATTTTACATATTAACGAAAATTTTTTCAACTCAATAATTTTTGCTTTTAAGTGAAAAAGCTATTTCTACTCTATAATTTGAATTATCAATCCGGCAAAAAATCTTTTTCACAGGAAATTTGATAAAAATTGCACTTTTTTATTAAATTTCCTGTGAAAAAGATTTTTTGCCGGATTGATAATTCAAATTATAGAGTAGAAATAGCTTTTTCACTTAAAAGCAAAAATTATTGAGTTGAAAAAATTTTCGTTAATATGTAAAATATACTTAACAAAAAAAATTGTTAATGAAACAACAACTCTTCACTGTTATATGACAACCTCTTCAATTTATTTATTGAATAACAGTCAATAATTCGGAAAACTTTTTATTAATTGCATTTTATTAAGAGATATTTCCAAAAATTCATTATTAATAATAATTTAATTAAGTCAATGCAAATTTTATTAAATTGATGGTTTTTTAATAATAACATAACTTGATTGAAAAAAAATCTCATCTATTTTTTTCTGTGTACTAGCAGTCAGTTTATTAATCTCGAAGAGCGTGATTGCGTTCGCAATCTAAGAAAAGGAAAATTGTCTAACTTTATTCTATACCAACAATATGTCAAAACTTAATTGAAATACATGAGTCTAAACGAACGAATAATATTGAAATAGAGAAACCTAAATTGACTTGAATGTAAGTGATTACCTTTATTTGCATACAGTTTCTTTTGAGTTTGGTCAACTAACCTTAAGTCGTGATTTTCTTGACAGAAAGTTTGAGGATGCAATACTCACTTGAGGTAGAAAAATGTATAAATAGCTTATAATTGTGCTTGGAGACATACTAATGAAGTTTTATAGTGATCGATAGCACTGTGGCTGACACACAAAAAAAAACCCAAACAAAATTAATGCTCATAGAAAATATAAATCCCTTTAATAATCTGTGTAGAATAAAATACATGATTGATACAACAGTGTTATAATAATGATATAATAATATTAATATTAATATTAATATTAATATTAATATTAATATTAATATTAATATTAATATTAATATTAATATTAATATTAATATTAATATTAATATTAATATTAATATTAATATTAATATTAATATTAATATTAATATTAATATTAATATTAATATTAATATTAATATTAATATTAATATATATGTATGAATTAATGTTAAATAGTCGAACTTTTTATTTTTAATATTTCTAATATTATATGATGATGGGTTGGTATCATTCGTCTAGCTCGAGTTCAATTCTGGTTAAAGCCAAAAAATATTTTTATTTATAATTATAACAATAATTGCCGCGATCATTAACTCTTGATCAAAGAAGACAGGAAAAAATAATTGAATACACTAAAGCTGGGGGACAACTAGCTGTTTCACAGTCGCTACACTGCTCATCAGCACCCACTAGGATTCGAACTCAGTACCATGTAAACATGATGTATTTTTTTTTAATACGGCTGCTTAACCAACTCAGCCACTGAGCCCTTATTTATTTTTTCGTCTATATTTGTCTCGTATTGAGTAGTTTTTTTCAACTAAAAAAATTTTTCCTGAAGAAGTCTTCCGAAGGAAGACGAAATATCGAATATAATTAAACCATTTTTATATAAAAAACAAAACTGACCTCAAGCTTAAAAATCATTTCAATTTAATTTATTTATTTATTTTATTTATTGAACTTATAATTAAAATTATAAGCTAATATTAATGAGAGCCAATGGTATCGTAGGCCTTTAGCTCAAAATAAGTATTTTATGAAAGTAGTATGATAAAAGGTTTTTATACAATTATAAATATAAGTGAGTGATATATCAGTATATGTATGTGTGAATATATTCACATGAGTTTAAAATTTCGTTATAAAGACAAGATTTTTTAAGGAACTTAATCAGAAGTGTAATATATTCAGTCGTGGGATTAGAAAGTAGTTGTAAAGGATCCTTGTTGGGGAGTATTGTTTGCTTTGTGATTTGGGTTTTGTGGCCATCGAAATAAAGGGGAAGGGTTGGTTGGCTAGGATATGTCACAATCGCAGAAACGAGTTGAATCAGGATAGAGTAATGAGCCATGAGTGAGCCTTGTGTGTTCCAGATGAAGTCGCATTATTTTGACCTGGTCTAATCTGTTTACCTCTTTCTGGTCTGGTATAAAAACATTTATTGATTGTAATGAATTGTTTATCGTTCTGTATCAGGGAGAACTTTGCGAGTAAACGAGGTTTCTGTGTCGTGTATAAAAGAACTCATCTATCATTTCATTAATGTGCTTACACGAGAAGTTGCATGTAACTTGTAAATGTTGTTTTGCTGCACGTTTGGCACATAAATCAGCGAATTCATTACCTTGTATTCCTTTATGACCGGGTAGCCACATAAGAATTATGTAGGAAAACTTTTTAATCAGGATTTTCCTGATATTTATTATGTAAAAGCAGGTATTTGAAATGTTTGAAATTGATTGAAAAGCAGAAAGAGAATCA
The DNA here is from genome assembly GCA_914767995.1 of Thecocarcelia acutangulata. NCBI lineage: Eukaryota > Metazoa > Arthropoda > Insecta > Diptera > Tachinidae > Thecocarcelia > Thecocarcelia acutangulata. The sequence continues at coordinate 25,974,978 of OU612094.1, read as the reverse complement.
GCATGTATTATAAACTTCTCACGTCTATTCGTGTATGTCTGTCAATTCTGCAGAGTATACTGAGCTAAATGAAGGTAAAGTGGATGTTCTTATTGTACGACGTTTGTGGTAACACGAAATGCAGTAGTATAGCTTATTCTAGAACCATCAGTACATATAAATTCGTAGTCTCTTAACGCATGACCATTAGCCGCAAATTTAATTCTCAATTCTGAAATATTCGTGGTAGTTTTAATAATATAATATTAGTATATAATATACAATATTAGTATACTAATATAAACAAGTAGTTTATTTTTGACATTTCATAGATGCTAAGCCTTACTAAATTTATATCAAGAAATGTTCTTTTTTAATATTACATGTTCTTATTTATTTTTCAGGTCCAAGTTCACATCTGGCTTTAGCCGAAAACTGAAAAAAAATAACCTCATGTAATATTATAAATATTTAATAGAGTAAGACTATTTATCATGCAAGAAATGACCTCTTTTATAAAACAAATTCAGTTTATTAGGCTTTATTGCACAATTTTTATGTAGAAATACAGGAAGTATTAGAAGGCCCCAGCTGTTCAACAAGGAATTTGTCAATATGGCTACAAACATATTTCGACCTGTGTGAGCCTTGCAAATCACTCATGAATCGAATATCAGCTAAATTTTAACAGCTGTCGTTTGAAGGTTAGTATTAACTGCAATAAAACTAGTGCCATCAGACCCTGGACTTTTCAGTTGATGGAGTATGTTTTCCTTAAATTTCAAAATCGATTCACTGGCTTTATCATGAAAAGGTAAACGACTAATAGAGTTTCTATAACATATTCATATATTTTTATATGTAAGTTCAATAATATTGTAATACTACATAATAGTTGTTTTTGAGTGTTGAAAAAACGCTTAAAAGTAAAACAAAAAACAAAATGTTTCGCAATACACTCTTAAGCGGCCCATACACGTTTCAATTCAATTGTGAATTGATTCTTTCAACTCAATTGATTATTGTCCACACACTTCATAAACCGAATTGAAAGATTTTCAATCAATTCATTTCAAATTTAATGAAATCATAGACAATTTAAAAATATATAACGTTTTCTTTGCAAAAACACTACAAATATAAATTTTGAGACCTGATCAAGAGACTTGAACACACCCAACACAATCGAATTGAAAGACTTGCTAGGCAACCTGAAAAAATCAAAACATTTTAATTTTTCTTCAACCAACTCGACAACTGCCAAACTAATCAACTGACAAAGCCACACACGCTTTGGTTTGGACAACAACCGACTCGGTTGCCAGCTGAGTTGAAACGTGTATGGGGTGCTTTAATCTTTTAACTTAAGATCTATCGACTTTTTTTTTTTTTCTTGATTACTTAATCAATATTCTCTTTCGAAAACTTTGTCAAGAATATTTTCTCTGCAAAAATTTTTATATATTATAAAACTAATAGTGAAAGGCCAATGTAAGTGGGATGTGGCAGCGGGCGGCAACAATGTGACCCATTTACAAAAAATTATATTTTTTATCAAAATAATCGTACATAAATTTCAACATATTGAATTGAATTTAATTTGGCAATGCCGTTAAAGGTGGCCGAGCGGCAAAGTTTAATTCAGTTTAACTTTTTGTTTTGCTGCTTCAATTTGTCAAACAAAAAATTAAAGGAAAAAAATGTAAAAAAAAGAAAACAGACATTATTTTTCGGTTTTGGAATTTTAACAATTGAGTTTGTTTATTTATTTTGACTTTAAAAAAATCAAAATACTTAATCTTCGGAGCACAAAATTTTCTTCAATTAGCCGCGTTCATTTGCCAAATGAACTCAAGCGGCAAATAGAACAGTTGGTTGCTGCTCGTTGCCGCAAACCGCTTACAGTGGCCTTTCACTATAAGTGTACTATTAATTAAATTTACTAAATTATTTGTATTTGTATTGTATTTGATTTATAACTATACAGTTGCAAATAAATTTGCAAAGTATAGGATGCACAGCATGGGCGGAGTAACGTAGACCTTATGCCCACGATGGTATTAACAGTATTTCTTTTGCGGCACTGTGACTAACTGTACCGACCTATGCCTTCGCATAGGAAGTTGCCGCGTGGTAAACAACGAAATACCTCACAAAAACTGTAAACTAATATAGTTAGTTGAGGTAGACAGTTAACCAATGAGAGTGAGACGCAAAACTCTCGAAGGCCAAACAACAACAACAAGCCTGACCGCACTTAAGAAATAATTACGATGACGCGAGAGCTGTTCCCCAGCCCAGAGCTGCTTTACGACTGTACTAAATTATTATCATAGGCAAGCATATTATTATTTATTAAAAACGAAAAACTATTTCTGAATCAACTTTTTCAAGCTTTAAATAAATTTAACCAATTTTTATCCAATACTTTGTTTTCATAAGGAACGCTTTTTCAGTAATAATGTCAGTTGTTGCTAAATAATTTTATTACATATGCTGATTGTTTGCGCAAAATAGCATTGGCTGGACTGATTTAATTTTTTATGTTTAGTATTAAGATTTGAATACTTATTTTTAGTTAATTTTTTTTGAAGATTCAATAAATAAATTATGAAAAAAAAAACATTTATTAATTTTATTTATTTTTTAATTATTTATGAAGGCATTACAAAAATTGAATTGATCATCACCACTTCTTGTTTTAGGCGGTTATTCCGCCCGTGCTCTGAGACATACACACTGAGACACGTTTCTAAGATTAAAATGTTTCCATTAACCTTTATTGGTATCATTAAAAAAAAAAACATAAACTCGCCACTTTATGTTCCATCTTTTACTAAAAGGAAACGCTCAACTATTACAATTATGTGATAGTTTTCATATACTTGCACACCGCAACTATTTTATCCTTTTAATGTTTTTCATTTTACCAAAAATAATAAAATTTTAATCGCTTATTTTTTCGACTCCTCCTTGTCATTGGACAATAAAATTTTAATATCATTAATGGCACACAAAAAGAGCGTTGAAGGGAATAAATGAATAGCAAATGGATGCTGATGACATTTGAACGGACATAATCTTGAAACATAAATATATAAGCACTAAATGTACATATATATTTTTCTCTGTACCTGTCGTGGGGCATTGGCCATATGTAGTTTTCACCATACCTGTCGTGGAACCATGAGATGGTTGGTGTTGGTGTGGATGAGGTGTAATTTTGCTGATTGACAACAGCATTTGAAGTCGACTTCATTTATAATCGTGAAATTGTAAAGTCTGCTGTCGTCTAAGTGTTTAGAGCTTGAGCCGGAGCCCCATAATTGGATTCCGTAGCACCATATAGGCTTTAGAATTGCGCTATATAACTAAAGTTTGCAATCCAGCTTCAAAGTCGAATTTATGTCCATAAGCCATAATCATTTAGTTGATCTGCTTTTAATTTCAACTGAGTGACTTTTGCAACAGTGGGGGGCTTCCAGCAGCACGCAGAAAAAATTATTATTTTTTGTTTATTTTTTTTTTTTAATAATTTTTTATTTATTGAATCTTTAAAATTAACCAGTGTGAGCCACATCGTAGATTGTCTTAGCAATCCCAATTTGTATTTATCAACCTAAAAATTTATACTTACCTGGAATTGTCAATTTGCGGAAAAGGTAACCCAATTAATAAAAGTTGAAACAAATACTTACTCTGTTTCTTTTGTTTTCTCCCACTCCTACATATATAATACTCAATCTGAATATGAATATGAATACCGTTATTTAGAGCCCCATTCTAAATAAAGTTATTTTATCGCAAATTTTAGCAACCTGCTTTCTGATTTGTTCATCAAATCAAATGAATAAGTATTTAAATCTTAATACTTAATTTAAAATTAAAAAAGTAAAAGTGTACTTTTTACTTAAGTCCGGCCAATGCTAGACAAAAAATTTTAATTATGCGGGAGCCATATCGTTAAAATCACCTATTGGGCAATCTGATAGTGACAACGGTATCCCTTCTTCCAAGCCGAGTGTGGCCGCCAAAATGAAGTATACTGCGCCCGAGAATATAATTATTTTAAAAAGTGGAACTCCGAAATTGGTCTTTCGTGGTAATTAAAACAATTAAAAATACGGGCGATCTAGGTATTAAGGTTTTATTGTAGAATTGACAGCATGAAAAAATAATTGGCTTAGCTGTTATATCTTAAAATACTTTAACCCCATTTCTAATTCCAATTAAGTGCTCAATTAAATTTTCATAAAACATTTGCAGATTTTCTCAGGCGTAGAATAAGTAATTTAAATGATTGGCTATTGCAAATATGTTTAACTAGCGTTAAAAAAAATATATATAATATTAAAGTAAAGTAATTAGTTTTTGCAGTTTTTAATTGTATTCAGTTGAAGATGGTCAACTTATGAATTCCAGGTAAAAACTTTTGATTACAAAAGAAGTGGAAGAATTTTCCATGTTTAAACGTACACACACACACACTATACATACACTATACATGTATACTGCATAAAAAGTCTTTAAAAGTATTAGTGCTTTTCGAATCATTTGTAAGTATTTGAATATCTGATGATTACTCGGTATGAAAAGGTTTGGGCTTATGTTTGGGTGTTGTATGTGTGTGTGTATTTGCTCACTTGTAACCTTTTTTTTTTTTTTTTCTTTATCATGTTTGAGTGTGTGTGAAAATGTTTTCCATGGGCAATAAAATGAAATTTAATTTTCAATTACTGTGGTTGTGTTTGACGACCCAATTTATACATGTTTTGTTTTTGGTTTTTGGGTTTTTTTTTTGTTTTTTTTTTTTTTTTGTTTTTTGCTTATAGTTGTTGCCAATACAAACAAAAACGAAAATAAATTGTTAGCAAAGAAAATAAACTTTTTCGTGTTTTCTCTTCAAACATTTTGTGTCGGCCATAAGATGTGTTTTTGCAGCAGGAAAGGAAGCAGATGAAGTTTGTGTTTCCAAATGTTTTAGCAATTGGATAATGCCAAGGATTTTCTTGCTGTTATTGTGTATGTACATACTTTGCCATTTAATGTTTGTTTTTTTTTTCTTATTTGATATTTAAATTTTTTTACTTTAATGCAAAAATTGTTGTTTCAGAATCAAGGGATTGTACACAAAAGACATTTAGCCAAGAAGTTTAAGTACAAAAAGAAATTTTCCTTAAATGTTATGGAACTCGGAATTAAATTATAAATTCAAGAGATAGTAAAATTTAATATAAGCAAAAGTTTTTATTCAAAACTTTTTACTTATGTTAGCCCAAATTCCTTATATGAGGCTTGTTAAGAATTCCGAAATCTTTACGCTTTATTTCTAATCTCCTTATATCAGACTTGAAGAAGAGTTGCGAAATCTTTACGCCTTATTTCTAATCTTCTTAAGTAAAGTGAGGAGTATAAAACATACACTTAAAGAAAAACATTTCGTTATGAGAGCGTAACCGTTTTATTTACCATTCTTTACTTAATATCATATTTCGTTAGTACCAAGAAAAGTATCAAAGCTTCATTCGTTTTTGCCTCTAAAAACGCTTTGGCGAATTCTTCAATTGTAAATGATATAATAACACTCACACGGGTTCGTTATGCAGTACTTAAATAATTCCCAACTTTATTTGCATTAAGTACTACTGTGTACTAAAATACTAGATTTGCTTACTTTCTGACTTAAATAAACTGACTGCTTGCTGCCAACCTGCCTGCTTTTTATACGTCTTTATGAGTTTCTATAAACGACATGTATATTCTAGTCATTCATAAAGTACAAATCTGTGGCATTTTATCATAACAGCTTAAGTCGATTTTTAAAAATTGTAAAAATTGCTGATAATTTGATTATTTAAATAAATATGGTATTCTTGTTTGCAGAAATAATTTTTCGTATTATTCACAAAATTTAATTATAATTATGGTTTATCTTTTTTTTCTTCTTAAATTTAGTTCTTCATTGAAATTTCTCTTCAAAACGTTTTTTGATCTTATCTCGTCTTAAGCTGTTATGATAAAATGCCACAGAAATATATTTCTTTTGCATTTACACACACATTCATACACATGCTTGCGAACAATAAGCAAGTCACAACAACAAACAATAATAAAACGAATACCAAGATTACAAGAAAAACAACAACATCATTGTAGTTGAATTACTTGGAATTTTACGTACTTTAAATCATGTATGTTTGTTTCTATGTGTATTATGTTTTTAGCTTTATCTTGCTTAGGTGAATGTGTGTGTTGTACATTTTTAACAAGCAGATCAATAGCTGCACACTGGGTAAGATGTGAAATATTCTTTGTGTCAGGTCACAACAGCAACTTTAGCTGGGCAATTCTTGACTTTATAGAAGCTTTCAGTGAGGGAAATAAGAAGCGAAAAATAATCGCCAGTATTCGGCAATTCTCAGCAATTCCTTACTTTTCTCTCATGTGTGTATGTGTGTGTGCATTTACAATGTAAATTGTATGAAATAGTAAGTAGAGGAAGCTCAAGAATTGCCGAAAAAAGTTTTTTTGTGTGAACAAGAAAGCAATTCCAAAAGAAAATTGCTAAAAAGTTCGGCAATTAAAATCGCTGTGTCTGACCTTAGATTTAGCGATGTTATACGTAGCACCACTTTATTATTTTTTACAACTTCAATAATTTTACACAATTATTTTCGTTCGTGTTACGCAAAACTTTTGCATGAAAGTGTAAGGATTTTGTTATAGCTGGTTTAGAAGAGATATAAAGTTGAATGTTTGATATATAATGTGATATAAAGTTGAATATTCGAGAATATCTTTAAAAAATTTCCAAAGTCTACTGATGACTAGGGTAGCTCCTATGAAATGTCGACATATAGACAGCTGGGAGACATAGAAAACAAGCTGTTTCTAAATTTTTTTGATTGGTATCTATAGCAACTAATTTTAACGCAATTATATCTGAAAAACCTTTAAATTCAGTCCTTATATAACTACAGGGTAGCAGTCCTCATAAAATATTAAGTAAGGACCGCTAAGCTATTAATAGTTTTCACTTACCTGAATTAAAATTGTGGTTGAAAACTTAGTTGACATAACTTGAATTTTCCAATTGAGGGCATCGATTCTTGCAGCTTAGTTAAAGATAACCCGTTAGTGTTTATAATCGCTTAGTTTTCTTTTTAAAATCAATTGTTGTAAATATAACTTTATATATAATTAAAAATAGTTGCTAAATATTCTTAAACTTATATATTTTGTTCTTTAAGAACTTGATATGTATTTGATATTAAAGTTTTATTTCAATTAAAACTAACTCATTTCTTTTTTAACGTTTTTTTCAGCGTCTATATTATTTTATTATTTTATTTTCTGCAGTTTAAGTTTTATATTATCAAATCATTATTCTTTTTAGTCTTAGGGCTAATGATATGTTTATATAAATTAAGTTTTTCGTTAATTATTTATCTTATTGATAATGATTAAGTAGCTTTTTATTTTTTTAATTGATATGTAAGTGATATAAACGATTTCTTGTTGAATTATGACATTTCTGTTTGGTGGTCCACTAGTTTGATAGATGAAGCTTAATTCATTTTATAAAATAATATACATAACTTGAATATTAGCTGTTATGTAAGCGAATTCTGTTAGAAACTTTTGAATATAATTGTTATAAACATTTTAATTTTATTGTTATTATATAAGCTTTATGTAAATCCTTAATATATTATATATAGCATTATTTTCATGTTCAAAACTATTTTATTTTTATAAAATTTTTTATATATTTTTTTACCTTTAAAGTTGTAATATTTTTTATAGTTAGTTCTTTTGCTGAAACAGCTGATATGTTTTGATATTTTATATATTATATATAAAAAGTTTTTAGAAATTTTATTTAATATTTTCTAAAGCTTAAGTTGTTGTTGCAATATTGATAAGATTTTTAACTTATCTACATTTTGCTATTTTCGAGTTGTATTCTATTTATATTTAGTTAAAAACAAATTACATCGTTTTAATTTATTGTTTTTTTTTTTTTTTAATTTTGTTATGTTTTTAAATTTTGTTGTTATATTTTATACATTATTTTATCATATAGATAACTCCGCTTTAAGGTTTAAGCTCTTCTTTTGGGAAGAATTTTTATTTTTATATTATTTTCTTTTATGCTCAATTTTGCTTTTTCTTAAATTGGGTTTAGAAATTTGTGCGGAAAATTTTAAAAGCAAATTTATTTTATCTGTTTTCTTTTAAACTTTTAAATAAGAAACCAAATTATTATAGAATTTTTTTTTTTCAGTTCAATGATAGAGCTCATGATGATGTTTTACTTATAGTTTTTAATATATATTTTTGTTTATTATGATGATGTGTTACATATATTTTTTTGAATATATATTTTTGTTTATTATAATGCACATTTTTAACTTTCTTTTTATTTCAGTTGCAACACTGGATGTCCTCAGCTGGAAGTTTGTAGGTTAAATTTTGCTGCTAAAATATATATTTTTAAATAAAATATCATTAAAAATCTTTCTTAAATGATAATTTTCTTGTTTTACTGCAAATGTTATAGATTTAGGGTCAGATTTTTGCAGGTTTTTATAACAAGTAGTAATTTCGCAATATGAAAAAAAGAAAATTTACACAAGATACTGATTACCCCATTAGCTGTTTGATTTCACTTGCTCTTTTTTTTATAAGCAAAACTTTTTTTGTTTGTTTCTCAAATCAAAAGATATACTCTTCAATTTACAGCTGTGTTTTTAGTTTTCTTAAACTTCTTACTTAGTTTCACTTGTTAATTATAATTCCTCTTATTTTAACATCACTGTTTACCAATCACTTTAAACCAGTGGTCACCACGCAAAGACTTCCGGGGTAATCACACTTAAAACATTGACATACTCACAGTTCTCTTTATTTAGACTACTGTTTTAAACTCACTAGTTTTCTTCCTTTTTGTTTTAATATTTTTGCTCACTTTCAACTTGTTTGCTAATTTCTCTTGAAATTTTTTATACAATTACATTATGGACTGCTCTCATGAAGAGAGAGTTTTATGCTGGTTTTTTTCAAACGAATTTATTCTATTTCAATATTTGATTTGTTTTTGCTTCTTACTTATGTTTTTAATTGATTTCTCTTCGGTTTTTGCTTAGAATTTTTTGTAATTGTTTAATTTTTAGGTTTCTGAGTTCTTGCTGAATATAATTTAGCAATTTTAATAATTTTTTTTTAATTATTAATGGACATAAGTTGCTTAAGAGCAGTGTGTTCGTGTTTTGTAGCTAAATTTTAATATTTATTCACTTGTTTAGGTTTTTTTTTTTTTTTTTTTTTTTTTTTGTTATTTTATAAATATTTAAAATACTTTTATTTGTAATTTTTTGTTAGAGATTTTATATATTTTGTTCAATTCTCTTAACAAGTCGTTATCTCCTTGCCTTCAGCGTCTATTTTTAAACAATTTCTGAAAGTTAAAATTCGAAATTTATACCAATCAATAAATTATAAACAGCTTGTTTTCTATGTTTCATAGCTGTCATCGCTCACGATGTCATTTCGTTAACGTTCGCTTATGTTGAAAATTAGTTATTTATCGTCAACTATTGTTCAAATATATATATCGGAAGTAGACATTTAAAATGATACAATATCAGGGAAAAATATAGCTTATAAACGGCACCTGAATAGCTTTTTTGACCTTAAAAGTTATGACGAAAATTTACGAAACGACATCGTGAGTCAGGCAGTATATGTCAACATTTCATAGGAACTACACTAATCATCAGTAGAGCTTCTGAAACATTCAACTTTGTATCCCAACAATCTAAATATTCTCAAACATAATTTGTTTAGATTGTTGGGATATAAAGTTGAGTGTTTGAGAATATCTTTCAAAATTTCCAAAGTCTACTCCTGACTAGAGTAGCTCCTATGAAATGCCGACATATTAACAGCTGGGAAACAAAGAAAACAAGCTGTTTATAATTATTAGTTTATTGAGAACAAATCGTACAATTGTGTAGGAGAGTGCATCCGGGTCATTATAAATTACTGATTTCTTTTGAATGCATTTCATTACCTTGGTGTTGGACTAAATTTTGCTAATCTGAGAAGTGTCGAAGGTATATACACTGGCCACTGATCAGTTTTGAATAATTTAATTCCAACATTTTAAATGCTGTAATACAGTTTCTTTTAGTCTTTCGTGTTGTTAAAGTTAAACCGTCACAAAAAATACTCCCTCTTTTCTCCTCATCATAATATATTTTTTTAGTTTCAGTACAATGCACTGCATATATAGGCGTCATTCCCTGAGTACTGGTCCAAGATAAAAATAAATAAAATAGCTGAGAACAAATAATTTTTTTGCGTGTATTTTCCGAAGTTTCTTTATTTTAGCTTCTGCAAGTTTGACTAAGTTCTCTCCCCATGTATTCATCGTTGTAAGTATAGGTACCAGATAAATAGGATTTAAAATCTTCAAATGCGGTGTAGAAATCGTCAATATAGTTATTGAAAATCGTCAGCAAGTAAAATTAGTAGTTTTTAAGAAAAATAATTACTCTAAACAATTACATTGTTTTAACAGTGCTTAGAATAACATTTTTCACAAAATGGTTTCTGCAATTTATTTTTAATTTTGGTTTTGTTAAAGTTTGTGTACTTGACTACTGCAGTTTCATGCTAAATAATGAAATTTGGCTGATATTTTTGCTATAAGATTGGTCATAGTAGAAAAAATTAGAAAATAATTATTGATTATTTATTTAAAATATTTAAGCCAGACATCTTGAGATATAAAAAAATCATGACAAAAGTGGTTTCTGAAATAAAAAACTTTTTTCTGAGCAATTAACCAAAATAAGTCCAAAAATATGATTTTTTGTGGTTCACTTGATTAAAGGCATTTTCTTATTTTTAACATAGAGTCTATACGTGATATAATATCAAATATTTTTCTATCAGCAAACATCAAATTTGATAGCAGAGAGAATTATATAACGTGTAGCCTTCAAAATTTGTATTATTGCAATATTATATCAGATATCACAATATTGTTTTGATAATATATATTTAGAAAACCATATCATGAACTGTCAAAAAACGTAAACAAAACGACATAATATTCAATTTTTGATGAATTCCCGAAAAAAGTTTAATAAAAAAGTCATAAAATAATTAAAATATTTATAAAAAAATCGTTTATTGTTCTTTTTGCTGTAGGAATATATAAATTTGTTTAAGAAAAACACGACATTCAACGATGTTTACTGCATGATTGCTTAAAAATTATGAAATATTATGATATTTGCAAAAATACTTGTCGCCATGCTAGATATGAGAGAAAATATAATTTGTTTTTTCTCGTTAATCTGCTGACGTTCTCTCTCATATTATATCAGAGTTAATATCAGTTGTAGACACTGTGTAAAGTAAGCGATAATTTTTTTTAACGGGGCGATTTCTTATTACAATTTATTACATCCTAATAAATTTTTTTTCATGATTATAAAATATTTGTGCAATAAAATATATTTTACATAGAATTCATTGAGCCTAAGAGCCATAAAGGTATTTTTGGGGCAAGTTGGCAATTGCTTATACTTGACGTACAATTAATTATTTTAAAAATGACGTTGAATTAGTTATGTTAAAATTACATTAAAAATTGTTATTTACAAAGTTTGGAAAAATTAATTTCAATACAATTTTAAAATTTACGGGTCAAAAGGGAAAAACGAAAAATTTTATATATATCAGAAAAATCTAAAAACGATGCTTAAATATCTAAAGGATATTCTAAACGCGCAATAGCTAAAAAATTGGTCAAAGCCCAACATTTGTCGACAATTACATCAAGGATAGCGAGCGGTATCAAACAAATTTAAAGGAAGGATTTTATCGTCTTTATCTACGTATGAGAAAAGAAAAATCATTAAAATTGCTTCTACTACTGCCTTATCCTTGTCAAAAGTAAGAGCTCAATCTTGAGTGCAAGCTAGCAATTCATCAGTACACAGAGTAATTAAAAGCTGTGAGTATCTTAAATACTGAAAAATACAAAAAAAGTCCCCATTTAATGCTGCTCATAAGGGAAAGCGGCTTCAATTCGCAAAATATTACATGGAGTTGGATGTGCAGCAAAGAGGTTATGAAAATGTCTGGAGCACCGTTGTATATACGAATGAGAAGAAGTTTAATTTGGATGAAGCTGATGGCTATAAATATTATTTCCATGATTTGTACAAAGAAAAGCGATTTTCTAACCGCCATCATAGCCGAGAGGAAGACGTTATGGTATGGTGTGCTATTACGTAGTATGGCACCATCGATCTTGAATTACAAAGTGCAAAAATTACTGGTGCAAGCTATAATATATTATTGGAATCCGAAGTTCAATGAGCTATTTGGTCCCATAACTTAGATAGTGTAACACAACGCCAGAGTAATAAAGCAGTTCATTGCAAGCCAAAGCGTTGATATTCTTGACTGGCCATCCTAGTCGCCAGATCTAAACATTATCGAAAATGTCTGGGATAGGTTATCTCGTAAGGACTATGAAGGAGGTAGACAATTTGATGACAAGCACTAAGCCAGGCTATTAAGGATGCTTGGAGCCAAATTTCGTTGGATTACATAAATTCTCTTCATCTCTCAATGAGAACCCATATATTTGAAGTTATTAAAAACAAAGAGCGGTTTGCCCATTACTAGTCGTTCTTAAGTAAAGTAGATAAAGCAATAATAAAGAAAAATGTATTAAAAATGTATAGAAAAACAGGTTGGCATTAAAATTAATTAAAGTGCCTTTATTCAAGGAAGAAAGCGCATTTTTGAACTTTTTTTATAAATGGCTCAGAAAACGTTGTTTAGTTAAGCGAACACTATTGGTTTGATTTATTTTTATTTATTATTTATTCAAGCTTTCACTTCTATTATAAAATTCTGCAATAGGTTAAAAATTGCAAAAGATGCAGGCTTCTAAATATGGAATTTTTAGTGCTTTAAATGCGTGAAGCGGATTGATGAAGTACCTATAAACATCTTGGAAAACAGACCTTATATCATGACATTGTCATCAGGCCATTTTCAGCACCCAAAAACGCCAAATTAATGATAAATCGTCAAATATGGCAGCCTTGGTTGTAAGCATTCTCTTTTCTCTTACCGTTTATATAAATTTCTTTTTTTTACATTACTTTTCTCTTATTCTACTCACATCATCGCCACCACTGTTTTTTTTTTTTTTTTTGCTGATTTTATGTTTTCTTTTCTACATGTTTATTTACTCTTCCGCTTTCCACTTGTTATTTTATTTCTGAATACTTAAGCATTTTTCTTAGTAAAGCAAAACACACAAAAAGAAATATTTTAAAGATGACAACAGCAACAACAATAATATGTTTTAATGGTGTATACTTTACGGCTCAGGAGTATTGCGATTATTTAATATTATCGCTATATATATTTAAATTACACAAAATTTGTTTTTACTTTCTTTTTTATGTTAATATTTCGATTACATGCAATACACAATTTCATTATACTGTTAATAATTTGTTTTAGTTTTTAGTCAATAACAAATAAATACAGAAAACACGTCCTAAATTAAGGCGTTTTTTTATGATATGTATATATTTCTATTTGTTTTAATTTTCAAAGTTTAGAGCTTTGCCGACTTTTTATTGCTACAATTTGTTGTTGAAAATGTCAAAGTTCATTGACAAATTTAAAACCTTTTAGTTGTTTGACAATAATAAGTAAAACGCACAAAAGTATGCAGCAATTTACTTTTTACGAAAAACGCTTTAACGTTTTCACCAACACCATTAAAAATTTACTTTTTATTTCAATGACAGCTTTTTTTTAGCAAAAAATTCAAGAAAAGTATTATTTTATTTGCAATAAATTTATGTTTAACTTTATCTTATTGTGTTCGTATTGAGTCCATGATGTTTAAGTGATATTTTATGAAATTTTCATTTTACTGATTCGCCTTAAAAGTAGATGGTGGAGCTAAATTTAAGCCCCCTCGTTTCGTTTACACTTTTTTTTTATTTGAATGGCAAATAAGGGAAGTTTTATGATTATATATGTGAAAATTTATGTAAAACTCGATTTTGTTTTTATTAATTTTAAGCGATTTTTATATTTATTTAACACCCACTCGGTTCAAGTTATAATTTTCCAGTCTATAAGCACTGTTTTTAATATATCAACTTACTTTTCTTATAAGAATTGCGACTTTATTTGATGTGTAATTTTTACGGTGTGGGGGTAGTTTAATGTCAACATTAATAATTAAATAGGGGTAAGAAATCATTTTTTTTTTCTGTTTAACTTTGTTTATTTTTGGCTTTTTGCTGTGTCTTCTTGTCAAGTTTGACATTTAGGTTTGCACATGATAGGGCGCATGCTCATAAATTATTCAATCTCTTACAATTCAATCTTTTACAAATAACACATAACAAAACCTTTATATGCTGGCTAGAGAAAGAGGTTGTAGTTTCCGCTGTGACTTAAAAGCCACTGTTGTGGCAATGTCCATTATACCGCATGTTTAGCGAAGACACACACAACAAATTAAAAATAATTTATATATCAGAGATGGAAGTGTGAATGATTACAAGTTACGAGTTTGAATCTTAGTGGGTGCTGATGAGTAGTGTAGCGACTGCGAAACACCTAGTTGTCACCCAGCTTTATGGTATTCAATTATTTTTTCTGTTCTTCTTTGGTCTTACTGTTTCACAGCAATTATTTGTTATAATTAAAAATAAGACCCTCTTCTTGACTGAAGTTGGAGTCGAACTCACAACCAGTTAGATAATATCGTACATATGTCATAACTGAAAAGTATCATACAAGTTACAAAATTTTTCTAACTGAACAAAACTAGCTTACCACTTATTGAGCATAAATAAACATAATTTCTAGTAATATTTTAGCAAAATAATTTTTTTTTTTCATTATGTAAAAATGTTGATTTTCCATGTATCAGTTTATTTATTATTTATTTGTTGAATAGCTTAGAAATAATTAATTATGAATAAGTTATAAGAGTACAAATACTAGCCTCTTGGGCCATTGGCTTTTTTGTATCAGTATAATTTACCAACAGACATCATAAGAGATAACTCATATTTTGCTAACTATCATTGTCATTTCTATTACCTGTCTGTTATTTCTATTACCCCGTTTATACGTACGAATTATATGCGAATAATAACGTAAGTGTTGCCGTATATTTTTTATTGCGAGTTAATAAGTCGCCAAAGTTTTTCTTAAATAACCCTTATGGTGGCAAATAAAATTTAAAGTGTTGCCACCTTTTCTAAAACTTTCACGTTTAATTCTGATAATAAAATTTACATGTTTTGTCTTTCGTTCTGTACACACGTGTTTTTCATTGTCGTCCGTTCTTATGTTTATTATTAATTTGTAAAAAACGAAATTATACCGGAATAGATAAAGTTTTGCTTTGCATCATGTGTGCATATTTTATGTTTTTACTGCCGTTTGTTTTTTATGTATTTTATTACCCTACGGTGTGCGCGGTGTCGAACTAATTTTTGGTCGAAATAATTTTCCTTCATTAAGTATAACAATGTTTCGACATCTTGTTATGAAATAAAAATTCAAAGTCATAGTGCCAAAAATTATAATTGATTTGAAATAACTTTAGTCAAAATTTGTTTTAGTTTTATTAGCACACTGACTGCCAAGGCTTTTTTAGCATATAAGCTGCTGGGGGCCCCAGCATTTTTTCCGTAATCTCTTCTAAAACCTCGATATTAAAATTAAGGCTACTACCGGTAATATTTTCTTCTTGGAAACACAGAGCTTTTTTTACAGATACGACTGTCGTAAGCATGTGTCCGACGTGTCGCCTACCAACTTTTTTTAATACATGGTCATGTCAGACATATAAAAAAAACTCTCATAAATTTTCAAACAAGTTGGGTTCGCTCTATATTATTTCTTATTTTGTGCTCAGCAAGCAAGAAGAGTTGATCGCATTATATTACTCCATAATATTTGTCAAACGAAATGACGAAATAGATTTTTTTATCGTATACTTAGCTAGAAAAATACTCGAAACTATAAAAAGTGATGAAGAATATGAGGATTGTAGTTGCGATGACTCTATAGAGGATCCTTTATCCTGCTCCTAACTCCTCGGAAAATGATGACGCTGAAGAACATGCAGACAACATAGAAAAAATTCTTGAAACTTTAGTACTAAAAAAAATAGAGAAGATAAAGATGAATATGAAGAACATGAAAAAGATCTGGTTATGAGTGAAACTGAAATTATAAATGCTGTCTGCTCCAAATACGAAGGTCATCATAACACATTTACTGAGGGTCTCCATTAGCCATGAATATGGTCTACAGCCACATTTATAGAAACACTGTTGCGCCAAAGATAATGTTGCGGAATCCTTTCGAGATAAACTAGCGAACATTCACTTTGCCAACAATAAAACCATCTTTCTTTCACAAAGTGAAACAATCACAGGTGTTCGTTATTAAATACACTGAATGCGATTAAGACAAAACTTGAAATACTAACAGCCGCAAGACGTTGTCTCGTTGATAACGGATTTTATAGAATGACAATGTTTGAGCTCATGTTGCGAAAGTGGTCAAGACATGCTTGAAAACGTTGCAATGGGATGCCCTCACCTACCATTACCACTTGTTACGATCAATACCGCACGTCCTGGCTGAACTGCACTTCTGGTCTTATGAAGATGTAAAAAATTCGATCAATTCGTTTAAAAGACGATCGGGTTTTTTGAACGCGTGATTCGTACGAAGTAGTAGCCAGAGATGAAAAATACTTTAAATCATAAAAAACGGCGGCAAAACAAAGTTGTACAGCCATGTAATTAAAAGAAAATCTGCATTGTCTGATTCTGCCACTCAAAATCGCATCACCCCTACTTCAAGGGTTTCCTTAAATAAACGTCATACGATACTTACGTTACTTTTTTGAACTGCTGACACCATACCAAGAATATAAAAAAAGTTTTTCTAAAATAAAAACCAAAAAAAAAAGATGGGTATAAAAATATGCACAAATTTACACACATATAAAAAGTGGCTCAAAATTTACAACTGCAATAGCGGCAGCACTAGTAGCAGAAACAAAAAATACATAAAGAAGGATAAAAAGCAACCAGTAAAGGATACATGTGTTGGATAGGGAAACTGATGCAAAAAAAGTGCAGGGGCAGCAAGCGCCATATACACAACAACTCTTGTCACCAGGAGAGTACAAGAAATTTCACACAAAGAGAAAATCAATAAAAAGCTCAATGACGTCAGTTCTTAATACACATGCACACAACTACAACTGTTACTTATTATTTGTATAAAAATAAAATTTGTAAGCATAAGAAATCGTAGTAGTTGGAATAGTAGAATACATTAACGTAAAAATACAACAAACGAAAACACATTCATTAAACGCAACGAACACCACAAACACCTCCAACACCACTTAACAGGATACCACTATGCTCACTTATCGGTTTGCCCCCCCCATATAAAAACAACAACACAGCAGTAGCCAACATGGCGCAAGCTGACGACCAAAAAAGAAAACATATATATGAAAGAAAGGAAGCACGCACAGCTAAGTTTGAATATAAATATGTTTGAGAGCTGACGTCTGAACGAGAGTCAAGTTAAACTAAATCAGACAATAATAAATAGAAGCTAAACATTAGGAAAAATTTAATAAATCTCATACACAAAACTCATAACAAACAAGGTAAAAACGGTAGTACATAGATAGATTGGCTATAGAGCTGTGATGCAATTAAATATTGTACAATTTACAGTGTAGAGCATTAAAAACTTTGCCAGAAAGTTCTACGAAATAGCGTTCTTTGCCAGCCTACAAATGTTCAGTCGGCCACACCTGCCCGCCTTCTGAAATCCAAATGGATTTCACTACTATGGTTTTCTGGCCATTTTGAAAATTGGAAATCATCTCTAAGCCAGTCCAGTTACACCCTAACCTTACTCACCGTTCCAAGTTTATTCCAATATAAACAAGTTAGATAATACCGCTTAAACTTAATCTTCTACCGAAAACAAAACATCCCCCCTGGAATTTTAATAATAATTTAAGCTACATATCAATGACCAAGATACCACGAGACTCTACTAATTCATTTCAATACAAGTCCATGTTCAACAAAACAAAAGACAAACTCAATACACACAAGTTTATCTTCACAGATGGTTCCAAGCCTGCTTGGCTTCAGTATCTTTCACAGGAAAAATTATAGTAAAAATAAAATCAGCAAAATTTTTCTCTGAAAAAATAATTTGTATGCATGTACATAAATATCAAAAAATAACCTTGGATATTGTATTTTGTTGTTGTTTAAAAAAATAGTTGCTTTCGATCAATAATTAGTTTTACTAAACTTTTGTTGGAAGCCACGAATTCCTTTACAGGTCCGCATTCAAACAATTTATTAATTGATTCAACGAATTTCGTTATTGAACACAAAAAATATTTTTTTCTGTGTTTTAGCGTTACCACAGAAAATTAAATTATAAAAAGGTCTTTACTACCATCATTTAGTTCGATATATTCCGCTGAATTAATTGCTATTTACCAAGCGATACTGTATATTTCATCGCAAGCAGGAAAATTTGCACAGAGTCTCTGTCTTCAGTAAAATCCATCCTTTATACCAACAACAATAATATTTATGCAACACAAATCAGGAGCATTTTCATAGAAAAATATTCTAAGATATTGTTGCTGTGGTTACCGGAATTCGCAGACAATGCCGCCAAAACCGCAACAAAATTCCCTCTCCACTTTAACACAAACGCTGATTGCAAATTAATTTACACATATCTAGCCAACGATAAAAATCTGACTTTCTAAAGAACTTCAATATGGTATAAAAGAATTAATAGTAATAAAACGTCACTTAGCAACTTTCAGTCCCCTGACGCCAGCAGGTTACACCTTGCCAAATTCACTCGTCTTAGACTTGGGCACACAAAAATATCTCACGGAACCCTAATCAACATTTATTGCCCGTCCGCCTGTGACTGCAGCACACAACATACCAACCAGCTATATTTTCTTGACGAATGTCCAAAATTTAACATGGGAACACGGATTAAAAATCTTTCCTATCCATCCCAACCAAAGAAAATATATTAAGAATTTCCCAATTCAAAAAAAACCAACATTTATGATACAATTTAAAAAAAATTTAAACGCCTTATAAAACTATTTTAATAAATTTATGTTCATATAACATTGAAGGAGCTGAAGGCCTGTGATGCCATTGCTCTTTAAATATTAACATATAATTTGTAATTATTTGTTAATAAATAAAATAAATAAATATTTGCTATTCTCAATAAAATATTATTTGACGAAATAAAATCTTTATGAAATTTATGGTATCAGCACAAGTGTTGTTATATCTCGTTATATTATCTAACTAGAACAATCGCTATCAAGAAGACACCAACCTTACGGACGAAAAGTCTTCAACACAAGCGTGTAGTTTAGCTAATCTTCCCTGCTTAGTGTAAACTCACCCTTTAGTTTAGTCCAGGAATGGCGGCCTTTAAATAGGATGGCTAGAAATTCTAACCTAACCCTAAAATGGGAACGTGAACCCAATAACGACAACAACATCGTTGACGACTTAGCAAAAAAAAAAAAAGTACAACTCTACAGGATAGATATATACGGCCATGTCAGAGAATTCACTTCCGTTCGGAAATGGAATTGAATCAGTTTTTTAATTCTTCAAAAAACGAAAATTTTAAACTTTTTTGGAATGAAATCAATTCTATAAGATAATACTACTAGTTTCACTCTTGTAAGTTGAAATAATTTCATTCTGAAAAGTTTGTTTTTTGAAAAAGTAAAAAAAGAATTCAATTCCGTTTCCGAACGGAATTAAGCTCTGTGACATGGCTGATATGTCCCTTTTACGGACCACCCTTATCAGCGTGTTGGAAAAGAACAAATCTCCACACGCCGGCACGTGACCAAGAAAAATGGCTCCACATGTCTTACATTAAGCGAACGCGGGAGCTATTAAAACTGCTCATATCTCACTTGAAGGTCTAGGCTTACACTATATTATAATTACACTATATATAATAGCTATAACATAGCTATGTTATAGCGACTTCTGCAGAAAATGCTAAGGCGAGGAAGAGAAGGAAACGATCCTTCATCTCTCCCGAACATATCCGGCATTGGAGCATCACCGTCTAAAATATTTCGGTGAGCGGAGCTTCATGTCTGGAGTTGGTAAATCCGACCGAGCTAGCCTCTTTCAAAAGAAGCAAAGAATGTCTAGTACAACAGCAACTAACGCCCCATTAAGCGGTTCCTACCTTTTCATTCCTCTTCTACACTCCCACTATATCCCTTCTACACTCCCACTATATCCCTCTTACTTCTACTCTTCACTTCTACTACCACACTTTTCAGTCAATTACAAAGGGAGCGACTTTAGGACCTAAGTGAGATGGAGAGCCTGGGATATTTCGGGGTTTCCAGCGGCCAGCCTACCTAACCTAAGCTCACCTTATTCGGTGTATCAAAGTCCCCCTTTAGCTGCAACTTTCTTCGGTGCGGTATTGTACGAGGCTTTTGCCTTAAAGTCTCACTTAGTTACTTTGGCTCAACGAGAATTTTTTCTTCTACACTCCCACTATATCCCTCTTACTTCTACTCTTCACTTCTACTACCACACTTTTCAGTCAATTACAAAGGGAGCGACTTTAGGACCTAAGTGAGATGGAGAGCCTGGGATATTTCGGGGTTTCCAGCGGCCAGCCTACCTAACCTAAGCTCACCTTATTCGGTGTATCAAAGTCCCCCTTTAGCTGCAACTTTCTTCGGTGCGGTATTGTACGAGGCTTTTGCCTTAAAGTCTCACTTAGTTACTTTGGCTCAACGAGAATTTTTTTTTGTTTGAACCAAGGCGACTGCTAAGTGCCCTAAAGGAAATCTAATAGCTTTAATAAAGGAATTCGATAATACCTTATAATGAAAGATCTTTTTCTCACACTCCTATTAAGTTCCGTAAAATAGTTCTAGCTAACTTATAAAGGGTTATTGCACAAACACTGCTTCACTATATATGAATGCGTATGTATGTAAATAATATAAATATAATAATATGCATAGTTGTATAATTTAAACTTTTTTTTATAGAATAATTCTTCCAATTTCTTTCCAGTTTGCCCAATTAAGGACTTGGATTAATAAATGGATTAAATAAATAAATATATAATAATGCACGCGTAGATAAAAATAACGTAGAAAAAATAACAAGAGCAAAATAGTATTGTTGTACTATCATATGATTCAACTTTGTTATAAAAATGAGTAACAATAGTATAGTTAAAGTTACCATATAAGTGTAATAACCAACCATATTATATTACCAAACATCTTTACTATTTTCATAAATTATCACAATACTGCCATCCTAAAACACATTATTGTCGTATATATCTTTATTTTTATACAACCATATTTTTGACATAACTAATTGTACTATTTAAAAACTAACATTGCCGGATAAATAATACATTTTATTTGAGTCGATGGCCCTAGAAGTTAGTGCTCTTTCTTTTGTAACTTTTTAATAATTAATTATAATTGAGTTGTTAAATAAATAAATACATTTTATTTATGGCTATATCGCATATGTATGGGACATAAATATATGTATGAGACATTTATATATATTTGTAACCGTGTAAACCAGGAGAGCCCCAGCTCTATGCGCTTAATGCTTAATAGTTTCTGTAAAAGCCCTTACCTATAGGGCTGTGCTCTTTAATACACACATACTGACCTCAGCAATAGCAATGAAAAATATACAAAATACACAAAGAACTTTGTCTTATATATGTTTTTTGTTGTTCTTCACTGTACACACACAAGCGCAAGCCAGCAACACTTTCGCATCAGCGTTGATTTTGTTTTTGTAAATATGTTTTGTTTTTTGCAACAAAAAATATTAAATACAAGTAGTTTTACTTAAATTTATTGGTTTTGCTCATCCATATAGCACTTTTGGGCACCCTGGTGTAAACAGTCGTCTGCTGTCTTGAATGTAGTTAAAGCATTATTTTTACTTATGCCTGTTTCATGTAAAAATAATTATTCCAGTTTCCAAAATTTATGGATAATTACATATTTAGATAGGTATGTAAATGTCTGCATATACAAGTATCTAAGTAGGAAGTAATTTTGTTTAAGGAAAATCCCCATTTTCCAAGTATCATAAATCGTACATGACCTACCCAATTATTGGCAAATTAAAAGGTTTTGAAAATATTTTGCATTTTTAAATATTATAATATTTTATGTATTATGCCAAATAGTCATACAACACTTCTATGATTTTATTTAATTCAAATTGCATTCTGCAACAACATTTCTAGTGAATTGTTTTCGTTTAACCACTTTCACTACTCCCAACGGAAAAACAAATAAATAGTACAATTTTTTATCTCTCAATGTGAAAGCTCTGTTTACCAAGTCCCAGTACAAAACTAAAATTTATTTGCAGTTATTAAAATAAAAACAAAAACACAAGTAGACTCACACACAAACACACACACACACACACATTCATACACATACAACTCAACCATGGAAAAATGATGGAGTAAACGAAAGGTGTTGAAGCATATGAGATTTTATTGTAGTATAAAGAAAAAAGCTGACAAAATTACAAAAGCAACACAACTGAAAACAACAACAAGCAATTAAAAAAAGAAAGTTAGAGAAAAATAGTGGGCAAGAGGTTACAAATGTCAACAAACACAGAGTTTAACGGTAATAAATGTTGAAACAAAGAAACAAGAAAAGAGAAAACGGAATGGAAAAACCAACAATCCACTCGCTCACTCGTTAAAAGAATTTTCTATGATGTGGTGATAAAAAAAGGAAAAGCTTTATAGGTATATTAAGTTAAAAAAAGAGGTGTTGATTTTGAGTGTTGAAAAAACGCTTAAAAGTGAAACAAAAAACAAAATGTTTCGCAATACACTGTTAATCTTTTAACTTAAGATCTATCGTCCTTTTTTTATTACTTAATCAATATTCTCTTTGCAAAAAAAGAATATTTTCTCTACAAAAATGCTTTACAAATTTTAAATTTGGAAAAATACTAAGAACGCCACATGCCTAGATAAGTTAATTCGGACCTCCGGAACAAGAAAAACGCTGTAATTTTTTTTAATTTGTTAAATTATTGTTGAACTTTTTATAATTTTTTAAATAAAAAATTTTTTTTGGTTTGTACATACATATGTACATCGGGTTCTAGTTCAAGTTTTTTCTTAAGAAGGATTTTTTACAATACAAATTTGCTGTGATCAATAATTATTGATTGAAGAAGACAAGAAAAATAATAATCAAATTTTTAGCTGGGGGACAACTAGCTGTTTCGTAGTCGCTACATTACTCATCAGTACCCACTGGGATTTGAACTCTGGTCATGAGTACCGTTTTTTAGATAACGGAGCCCTTATGGGCTCCACAAGAGTTGAGTTTTCATCGAAAAAGTAAGGCCCGACAACGAACCTTGAAGAAACTGCACACTACACAGTGATGCGAAGTCGATGTAGTTGAATCTGATTGAGTATCTGTTAGAATTACTCCATAGTTGACAATTTCGTTTGTTAAAATTGCCGTTTAAATCAAAATGTGCCTCTTCAGACATAAAGTTGCAGTTCAAGACGTTTTCATCCTTTAGCACCCTTTGAATGATCTTCTCACTAAATTCCAAGCGAACCGGGAAGTCTCTAGGGTTTAGTTTGTTTTCTTATGGAACCTTATATGGAAATAAGTTAAAATCTTGGTGCAAAATTGTCTGCAGTAACTGCCTGCAGACAATTTTCGAAGAATTTCAAATGGGGTGTCCCATATGAGCAGATAAGCTCCTTGTCGAAACTCTAGGATTAGATTGTATGGCAGCAGCTACAGCAGCGATAGTTTCCTGCGACCAAACTGAGGGATCTCGATAAAGCCTTCTTACGATTGAGCCACATTTGGTAGGAGGAGTGCCGGCAAACGTGCGCCTGTACTCTCTTTGGACAGAAACAATGGACTCTAGAGCATGAAAGCGTTGCATTATAAAGGGTGTTTTTTTAAGCTAGATAGAACTTTAAATTGTAAAAAGTAACACAAAAAATTAAATTTTGATGAAACATTTTTTTTATTTGTTTCAGTATACTCTGACAAATCATCATGAATAGACTCACGCTTGAACAACGCTACGAAATTATCCAAATTTACTTTGAAAATCAGTCGTCGATTCGCGCAACTTATAGACGTTGTTTTATGTCAAAATTGTGTTCAGCGATGAGGCGCATTTTTGGCTTAACGGGTTTGTTAATAAGCAAAATTGCCGCATATGGAGTGAGACCAATGCACAAGAGACCCTACAGACTCCATTACATCCAGAAAAATGCACTGTTTGGTGCGGTTTTCATGCTGGTGGCATCATCGGACCTTATTTCTTCAAAAATGAGGCCGGAGCTCGCGTTACGGTCAATGGAGATCGTTACCGCACCATGATCAATGATTTTTTGTTTGAAAATATGGATGACATTGATCCGGAGGAGATGTGGTTTCAACAGGATGGCGCTACGTGCCATACGGCGAACGCAACCATCGACTTACTGAAATCAAAATTTGGCGATAAGTTGATTTCGAGAAATGGACCTGTCAATTGGCCTCCAAGGTCGTGCGATTTGACACCTCTCGATTATTTCCTGTGGGGCTACGTGAAGTCACTGGTTTATGCTGATAAACCAGCAACAATTGACGCCTTGGAGGCCAGCATTGTTCGTGTTATTCGTGACATACGGCCAGCAGTGCTCGAAAAAGTGGCCCAAAATTGGACGTCCAGAATGCGCTTCGTCAAGAACAGCCGCGGTGCCCATATGCCCGAAATCATTTTCAAATGTTAATGTCATGTATTGATCTTTCGAATAAAAAAAAATTTTGATTACAATTTAATTTTTTGTGTTATTTTTTACAATTTCAAGTTCTATCGGGCTTAAAAAAACACCCTATACAAGTTCTTGTTTCATTGTCCCAATCCTCCATTTTAGTTAAACTTAAAGATCAATTTATAAAACACAACAAAAATAGTACAGGTTAGTTACACATAAAATAAATTATTACGTTTTTTATTGGTAGCAGCTTTCATCAGCCACCCTCTATAAAATTAGCAAATGGCAAACACTCCTTCTGTAGCCGTACCGATTTTAAAAAATTATATGTCGTTCTAAATTTCATTCTGCACAGAAGTGAACGAGCTTAATTTTATTTTGAACTGATTTGCTTCACTATTTTTGGGAGTAACATGGCTAATAATTTGTTACTAACACTAACAAATAAAATATTTGTATGTGTTTGACTTAAGTATATATAAGTAAAACAAATACAGTGCGACCAAATATGAGTTAATAACAAACGAGGTCTGAGTAAAAATAACCGTTATATTCAAATTTCTTGAGTAACGTATGTGCAATTTTCACATATATACACACATATGTATGGCGGCAATATCATCCGCTTTGGATTTTCAGTTTGTATTTGACAGATACAAACTCAATCATATTTTGTTGTGCTCTATGGTTTTTTACTACTCGAATAAATGGATCAAAGTATTAAATTAGATTTTTGATTTGTACATTTTGTACATCGTGTTTTCAAGTACATCGGGTACAAGTTTTTTTCTTTTTTATGTTTTCTCTTAAGAAGGATTTTTTACAATACAAATTTGCTGTGATCAATAATTTTTAATTGAAGAATACAAGAAAAATAGTAATCAAATCTTTAGCTAGGGTTGTCCCCCATGTGTTAAGTTTTGTGTAAATATGAAACTAAATATGCAAAGACATTTAAATGTTGACAGTTGCGCTTGACGAGTCTATGAACAGAACACAAGTTCAATCGTGGTATAACCGACTTAAGGAAGGTCGAGAAGATGTCAATGACGATGCTCGTCCTGGTCGCCCTAACCTGTAAAAATATTGCCGTGAAGAATTTTGGATAATCGTCAGATCCCTACCAGAGAGGTTGCTGCTTACATTGGCATATCGTTCGACTGATGCCAATGGATACGAATGTTTTAGGCCTGAAACTTGCGGTAGCGAAGATTGTTGCGAAATTGCTATGTTATGAGAAAAACAACGTCGCATGGACATCGCTCAGGAGCTTTTAAACATCATCAATGACCATCCAGATTTCCTTAAAAAGGTCATAACTGGTGACGAATCATGGGTGAAAGCGCCCAGAACAGCCAAGACTGAAAAAAGCACGTCAAGTTCGGTCAAATGTGAAGATTTTGCTTCGATTGCAATGACGTGGTGCATCATGAATTCCTGCCACAAAGTCGTACGGTCATTTTGAAGTTATGCGCCGTTTGCGCGTAACAATTCATCAGCAACGCACAGAATTGTGGAAAAAACAATCAAGGATTTTGCACCATGATAACGCACCAGCTCACACATCGATGCTTGTGTGTGAGTTTTTGAGCAAAAACAATACCGTTACCATGTCTCAATTACCGTTATCACCGGCCTGGGCCCGCTGACTTTTTCTTCTTCCCAAAACTGAAGACAACGATGAAAGGAAAGCATTTTACTACGATAAGAATATAAAATGAATATATTGCTGAAATGTACATTCTCTTACGAAACATATCACTTGAAAGACTTTTAACACGAAGTGAAGCGAAAAGTTTAAGAAATATCATTTGTATAACTTGCCTGTATTGCTGCATGCGTGTTATTAAAGTTTTTATTGTTTTTTTTTTTTATTTGTTTATTGTTTAGAAAAAAAGATATTTACACTATATAAACACTAGTTAATAATATTACTATTTACATATATACAATGTCTCTTATTCGAGCTCTCTAGTATTATTAATATGATCGTAGTTATTTTTTACAACGTGTGAATTACTTTTTGTTTATTTACATGAAAATATTTATATACTTATATAAACAAAAAGTTTTTATTGTGGCATAACGCTTTTGGTACACGATTTTCTGTTAAATTTTGAAACGTTACGATCGGCAATATTGTATTGGACTTAGCCTTTAAAGTAAGATCATTTTCACAAATCTTATCAATACTATCTTATCGTGCTTTATTTTTAATTTTTAGCTTTTCAACAAGTTACGAAACATTTAAGAAGCGCTGCTATATCGCTATATTGACAACTTTTGAGCATAAATTAATAGACAAAGAGATATCAAAATGGAATAAAAGAAAAAAAAAAAAACGGGAACATATTGCCATTTACGAAGCTCACCACTTGCAAAATGTGCCAAGGCATGGTGAGTTTCTTTATCATAATATGTGCATACATAGATATGTAGTTAGGAGCTTAAAGGTAACAGTTCCTTTACTTTGGAACTAGTAGTCGTCGTCGTGTAGTGGTGTCGTCGTCGTCGAAGAGCGCGAAAAATTAAAAACTTTAATCATAGAAAGCAAAAAAAAAAACAAAGTATATATATGTACATATAAGTATATTAGAAAAAATTCTTTCAGTATATAAAAAGAAAGAAACTTCAAGGAACAAGGTGTACTAAAAACATATGCATATGTACATACATTTACATTCATGTAGTCGAAATTCTGTATTAATATTAAAAATAAATATATTAAAGTATATATTAATAATTTATATGAAAAAAAAACGACAGGATTTGTTTCACCTAAAATAAGGAATCCAGCTACACACAGATACACAGAGATATCAAATATGCAAAAATGAGTAAAGAAAATGAAATTTTCTGTATACAATAATGTGAAAGACAGAATTGGAAAACGTTTTTTTTTTAGTTTGTTTCTTGTTCTGTTGCCCTGTGAATAAATGCAGATTATGGCTAAAAATGTTTTAAAAGGTTTTCAGATATTGTTAATAATATGTAGTTTAAATAAAGTTTGAAAACAATATTTTGAAACATTTCAAAATGTACGAAAACATCATCTAGTGAATAACGAAAAAAAAAAATCCGTGTAAATATTTGTGTATAACCATGAACAAAAAGAAGAATAAGCATTTTGAGAAATATATATGTAATGAGACAGTAAAAGGGCAATTAATCAGAAGAAAACGTAAAAAAGTGTATCTCAAGCTCTTTTGAGTTCACAATTCAACACGAATAGTTGAAAACTGAAAAAGATATAAAAGAGGAGCAACAAAAAGTTAGCCATAAAAATAACAATAATAACAGCAACAAAGTCTGAAAAGATTTAAGAGTATCTTGTTAAAAAAAAAAAGAAGAAATTTAAAGTTCAACTAACTGTTAAAACTTTCAACATACATACAGTTATTCACCACTACCGACCCGTTAACTACATTAATAAACAAACATACACACAAAATAGAGTTATTTCTTCAATAAAAAAAAAAAAACTAATATGTTTACGGACATACAGACATACATATATGTATTTACGTATTTTCAAATATACTAATTAAAAATCTAAAAAGTGTTTCAATTCCACGCCAGTTTAATACTACCATCACTTCTCTTTCCGTCTTGCTGTTTCTCACTCTCTTCTACGCTCTGGAATTTTATGTTCAGCGCAACAAAGGATAAAAAAAAAATTCACTCACTCTTATGTTGAAAAAGCATAAGAACAGTCAAGAAAAAAAGTTTAGTAGTGGCCAACATTTTTTTGTTTTACGAAAAATTGCAAAAACCAAATTCATTTTTTTTTTATTTTTATCTGTAAAAAGTGTAAATAATAAATTATAAAATAAAATTAAAACGTGCCTCTATATATTAAAACTACGAAAATATAACAAAAATCCCTGTTAAGTTTAGAAATAAAAATAAATAAATTCGACTATAAGACAAACTTAACAAAAAAGAAAATCATTAAATCCTATAACTCTTCTTCACACATTTAACCTAAAAATAAAGTCAAAGCTTTCCCACTATCTTTCTCTCTGTATCTCTTCCTGCATAAGCTATTTCATATTCAACTCAAAAACAGATACAAATAAATAAATTAAAAAAAAAAAAAAACATTATTAACTTCATAAAAGAGGTGAATTTCTGTTAGTTTGTCTATTCGTTCGGCGTATTATTTCGGTCGCTCATGTCATTTGTTATTAAAATTCAAGTGTCATTATTATAATTGGAAGCTTTAGCAAACAAACTCAACCATATTTGTCCAGTTACTTATAACCACTAAACCTTCCAAATAACTGTTGAAATATATATAAAAAAAAAAATAAAATATCTTGTTTTGCCCGCAATTTCACCACGGCCATAAAAATATTTAATACCTTATAAAATAGTTCGTATGCAACATGTTTCACTTAATAATTGCTTTTATATTTAAATCATTATAACAATAATATCAAAGAAAAAAAAACAAATAAACAAACAGCATATTAAAACTAACTTATATAATTAAATAAAAAAATATATATATTTGTATATATATGTCGAAAATTAATCTGTTTGCTTACACAACTACAACCACAAAATTAAGGATTATTCAAAATAACAACGAATATTCACACAACGCTGTTTATGAAACAAACAACCACAAATAATAGTAAGTAAAGTTTCTGCATTAAAAACTTAAATAAATACCAGTTTTGAAAATGAACTTAAATTTTTTTTTAACAAATCAGATACAACGTCATGCACTAACATGCTTTAGCAGACGACTTTTGAGTTTGTGGGACAGAAGTTTGTGGGATAATAGGAGGTTACTGGACAATGTTTTCGAATTATGAAATATATTAAGCATGAAGTTAGCTGCAGCTTAATGTATTTCGCATTTCATTCCCTGCTCGGTTGTTTTTGACATTCATTTATATATGGAATCTTCACAATATGAACTAACAATAAGTATTCAAATCTTAATACTTAACACTAACAGCCAGTTTACCAATTTCGAAAGAAAATGAATACGAAAGAAAGCCAGTCACTTACATCCTAATCAATTTGGGTTTGTCTATCTCACTACTATTCGTTCGCATATTCTTATGTATTTTGATTGAGTTTTGACACATCGTTCGCATGGAAAAAAGTTAGACGAACCCAAATCAATTTTTTTCCGCTTAGATTGCGAACGCCAGCACGCTGTCGAGATTGGTAAACTGGCTGTAAACATTAAGTGTGTGCAGGAGAGGGCAAAGAAGCTTATCGGTGACAGTAGGGTATCCAACTGTATTGACTCACCCCCCCGGGGAACAGGTTTTGCCTTGGCGTATTCCTAACTTAGGCGCCCTGTTTTTCGTGGAAAAGAGGGGAAGGGGTCCCTCGTTTGGTGCGTCAAACAAAACTCTAGGAAGCCACATGATTTATGTTGTGTTGGCTTCCGAAACCCTTACCAAGGGTAGAAATTGGCAGAACGGGGATCAGCATGGCCCCCGGGAAGTTCTGCTTGCGGTTCGACCCGGGCTGATCATGGTTGAGGTGCCTACCTTGGCTGAAACGTGCTGGCTGTGGTTGAAACCTAAAACGCAGGAAGGGGGTTTTAGTATCCTTGATAATTGTTTGGTGTGTGGCTTTTATCGGGGACTAACAAGCTCCCGAGGATTTGTTGCCTATACAACAGATAGCTGTATTGTAAGGAACCAGTGGTGATGGTTGAGGGGTGAGTTGGTTTAAGGGCTGTTTCTCTTAGTGGGCTTCGGCCTATAAACTCATTAAACCTTGTCCTCCATTGGTTGCTGGGGAATTGCATACAGGAGGGATTAGAAGGCCCGAACTCCTCAACAAGAAGTTGCTCATATGACCGCAATCATATGGCAAGAATTGCTACCTGTGTGAGCCTGGTAAGCCACACGGGGGCGTGAATAATTCAATCCGTGGAACTGATCCAACATCAGATAAGGCCGCTAGGCAGGTGCTGATGTAACTCTTTTTCACAACTAACAGCGGCCTCGCCATAAGTATTTGAGCGCCTTCGACGAGCCTCAGCCACAGATTTCTTCAAATTAAGACAGAACATTAAAACCTCCCGCAAATGGCGATAATTTGGCTCGTAAGCTAACATGTTTAATCGAGAATGACTTTATGATGCAGACATAAACTTTTACAAATACCTAAGTTTATTGTATGACATCCACGATCTATTTATTTCGACTACCACTTGCCGCTACAGCCATCTATTGCAAAACGGTGGGAACAAAGTTGTACATCTAATATTATTAGTAGTGCATATCGTTGGTCTCATATAGAAAGACCATAACAAATATAGTTACAATTTTACAGGAGAAGGAAAAATCGTAATGAAAACTGTACTCCTAGGACCATTTAAAAGTAACTTTTTTGTTCAATTGCTTCTAAGACCGATATGTATGAAATTATTCAATTAAATCTTTGTTACACTGTGCACTTGTGTGAAACGTGGTAGGATCCCTAAAAAAAAGCTCCATTCAGGGAAAATACGAGTTAGGGCCTTTCTACATGAGACCAACGATATGTATTAATTAGGTTTGAGTTCATTTATATTATAACACCAATAGTGTGGCTACAGCTATCTATTGCAAAACGGCGGACATCCACCGTACATCCAGTAGATTTTTATCAGATTATTAATTTATACTTTATTCACTATGGCGTATGAGCAATAAATGGAAAATAACTTAATGTCCCACGTTTGCTTCATTGAATATCTTCAGCTGCCAGTCTAGTGACCGGAAACTTTGCTAAGACCAATTTTGTAGCTTTTTTATTTTTTAAAATAATTTTCATATGTACTCTTACATAGCGTTCAGATTTTCATATAATTACTCAGTTATGGATTGGAGCGTATTCAATATTACCAATAATTTTTTTTATCAATAAAGTTGTGATGTGCGCTAATAAAATTAATGCTTAACACTAAACAAAATACTGATATTTATTTAATAAAATTTCGTATAAAATATGTATACACGAGTACGAGTACCTACATTAAGTCTAAATTTTAAGCATTTACTTAAAGTGCATACGAGTATAAAATAGATATGAAATAGGGATTTCAAATTTTAGCGCAACAATACATTGTGGAATATTCCGATCGAAATGTTATGATCCTATAGCTGGAGTTCTCATTAAATTTTCATATATCAAAAATTTAATGTTTTTTAAAGTTCCACTGATTTAAATATAAAAAAATTATATAAGAATATAGTACACATTCAGTTACATACATATTATATTTTCTTAAATTTTTCCATTTTCCTATTTGAATAAACTTTCAGATTTAATGCCAGTAGCTTTGTTGACAATGATTTTGAGCTGTATAAGATGTTTATTTACACAAAAAATTACGTCATAATTTATATCAACAGAATTGAAAAGAATACATAACAAAAGAACATAATTGTATGTACAATTTACATACATTTCAATATAAAATATATATTTAAATCAATGCATTGTATGATATATATAATGTGTGCATGTATGTGTTTGTTTGTTACAGAAGAAAATACAAAAAAGGCATGATGGAACAACAACAACAACAACAACAACAATACAATAAGTTATAGACGACAAAATAAATAAATGCTTTAATAAGAAAAATCAACATACAAGTTCATACGCATGCACATTAGGGTGGTGCTTGTTAACAATCTGTAAATTTAGTACAAGAAAGGTGGTTTTGGATATTGGAAAATTGTGTATGAAGAGTATTAAGTTTTTGGGACGAACACCAAACGCTGTACAAACAATGCATGCAGTGGTTAATAAGATTTATATCTTTCGAAGGACCAATTATTCAGGATTCACCAGCGCCCCCGTGTGGCTTACTAGGCTCACACAGGTAGCAATTTTTGCCATGTGTTTGTAGTCATATGAGCTACTTCTTGTGGAGGAGTTCAAGCCTTCTAATCCCTCCTGTATGCAACTTTCAATGGAAGGCAAGGCTTAATGAGGTGGTGGCCAAAGTCTACTAAGAGCAACAGCCCTTAAACCAACTCATCTGTCCAACCATCATCACTGGTTCCTTACAGTATCTGCTGTGAAGGCAACAGATCCTCAGAAGGTTGTAAATCCCCGAAAATAAGCAACGCACCAATATTTATCAGGAATACTAACTCCCCCTTCCTGTGTCTTTAGGTTTAAACCACTGCCACAACATTCCAGCCAAGGTAGGCTCATCAACCATGATCTGCCCCAGTTGAACTGCAAACGAAACAACCCGGGTGCATGCTGATCCTCGTTCTGTCAAGTTAAACCCTTGATACTTTTGTCGAGTTTTTACAAAATTTGCTTATTTTTGCGATTAGAAGCGTATTTACGGAGATGAATCAACTCTTAGTAAAAGTTTATTTTTTCATATATTCTTCCATAGTGCATGGATTTTGGTACATTTTTTTCATGAATTTTTGCAAACCTAAATGATTTTGGTATCAATAGAAAGAGGAACCTTGATACTTTTGTCGAGTTTTTACAAAATTTGCTTATTTTTGCGATTAGAAGCATATTTACGGAGATAAATCAACTTTTAGTAAAAGTTTATTTTTTCATATATTCTTCCATAGTGCATGAATTTTGGTACATTTTTTTCAAGAATTTTTGCAAACCTAAATGATTCTGGTATCAATGGAAAGAGGAACCTTGATACTTTTGTCGAGTAAACAAGTTTTGAAAGCCAACACAACATAAGTCATGCGGCTTCCAAGAGTTTTATTTGCTACAACAAACGAGGGACTCTATTCCCTTTTTACCAAGAGAACAGAGTGACCTGGTTTGGAATACCCCAAGGCAAAACCTGTTCCCCGGGGGGTTCTTAGATGTAACAGAATCTTAAGATCTTTAATGTGGGTTTAATGTCCTGTCTTGCCGGCCCCACCCCACGGTGATTCTTTCACAAAGTGAAAAAACGTTCACCCGGATGTCCCCATGCCTGACAAATTGTCACGCATGACCGTGCATGACAAATCATCATGCATGTGTACCATTTTCGATTACATGCTGAATGGCGCATGCTCCCCCCCATGATGTTAGGTGGAGCCTTCCTAAAACTTCTTCCAATCTTAGTTTCACGGCACCCGGTTGCATTACAACTCCACGCCGAATCCGAAAACTCTCCTCGTATTAAACCACCACCACCATGTTGCCCCCAAAGGATCCCCGGACGACCTGGGGTTCCTGGCTCTCTTGGTACCAGAAAATAATAGCCTCTAGTCAGACTATTGCAGCCCTGAAAAGGGCTGCTACAGTTTTAAACCTCAAACGGTTCGAGGAACTGATAGCCCCCATCTTAGGTGTAACACAAAAAATTCGAAATTTATTAAACTAGTAGATTTTTAAGTAAACTCACCGTCTTATGCTTAATGCCACTTTATCATTATACGCGGCGTTAATTAAAGCAAGAAACTATGAGGTAAACAAAGATCATGGATTTTTATATACAGCATACATATATGCAAATAAAAATGTAATGTGACATTGTGTTGATGACACCATGTCATAAAATATTTCTCGAAAGTTTCCCAGTCTCCTATTGAACTTATATCTATGAAATGCCGACACATTTTTTTACTCTTACTCTGAATGCTAAGAGATAAACATCCCTCTGTTGTCAACGTGTTATTGCACGGATTTTATTGTTAAATCAGTTCTCTGATATTAATATGTCATCAGATGGATGACTTTTTGACATCAAATTGAATTCGCACTTATATTTGTCTGATGATGATAATCATAATTGCCGCTAATGTTAACACAAAGATACAAAATCGAGATTTCCGAATGGGAATGGGACGAGGCCAATTGCCAATGAGAGGTACATTGTCCATAACAAAACCTTCAAGAGGTTTCTTTAGTTCAGTCAAAAACTTTTTTTTTTTTATATGGAACGCTTATTTATTTCTGTTATCATGGAAAATATTAATATCTTACTTTTTTCAGATTAAAAAAAAAATCATTTCTGTTATTTATGTTTACTCAAGACAAACGTAAGATGACACTGTCATGCAAATGTTGCTATTCCTTGTACATTTTCATAGAAAAAATGGTGAATTTACTGCTTCAGACATAATATTTGAAAAAACGAAGACTCTTGTCATTATATTGATGTCACAGTACATCATAGCTATGCCAGGTTTTCTATGAGCGTGTATACTCGTACATATGTCGAAAGATTTAAAATAATGCTACAGGTAGTGACATACTACAGTAGTGACATAGAAAAACATGCTACACTGTCAGGAGTTTTCCCCTAACGAAAATCAGTTATCTTATTCTTATGAAATTTTTTGGTTATACTAGTTTATTGCAAAGTGTTTTTTGCATAAGTTTATAATTTTTTAAAATTCTAAAATGAACTCATTCCGATGTACACAACAAAAAATAAAAAATAAATTTTACCTCTTATTTAAGAATAGCCTTAACTTATCCTGACATTAACATAAACATTCTTGGTTTATGAGTTCAGTGTATGACAGCAAAACAATAAGTGGATGTCATTGTCTTTGATTAGAAGCAAATAGAGAATCTATTTGTATAAATAATTTTAATGATGAGCCACATGGAAAAATATATGTATATAAATACGTATATTGACTTATACATGTTCATATATTAGTATAAAAGGTGTGGCCTTAATGCGTAACAATAGTGAAAACTATTAAAAAAACAAATCAATACGCAGACATAAAAACCAATAATTTCTTCATAAAAAGATTTCTTGCTTTTTCATTAAAACTAATGCAGTTTTAACAACAACGATGACAAAAATTAATTAACTTGCTTACCAACATGCTGATTTATGGCATAATTACAAACATACACACAGATACTCACACACACACACACACACACACAAAGATACACGATTATTTATTAAGTTTTTTGTTCTGTTTTGCAATTTGCATAAACGAATTTAATTAAACAAGACCCCAACTAAGTTTTTAAAAAGAACCCAATCGACAACAGGTTTCCTATAAAAGCTTTCTATTTATTGATTGTCATAAATTTAGTGAGACTTAATTTTGTTGTTATTAAATTAAACGTCACTTACTGTTGAATATTATTTGTTAAACAATTACTATTATAACAATTTTCATATGAAAGCTCTTACGTCACAGTCTTCGTTTTGTACAGTTTTTATGAGGTAAATAAGTAAAAGAAATTTGTTGTGGATTTTAAACAAACGTAAAATTTTCTCATATACTCGTATTCCCAGTCTGGGGGAATGGGATAATAGCTGAAGCCTGGTCTTCACAGTGGTTGACTTTGACGATCCGTAAAAGATGATCCAAAATAGTGCTGGCCTGCTTCGCTATCCCTATTCGGCACCGTACAATTTAATTGAAATAATAGTAATAGAAACAGTGATTTGTCTGCAATTCTGTACGCGTGTTTTTTCCACCGTCATCCGTACTTTCTTTATGTTTTCATTATTAATTTTATTTGAGTATAATTCATTTTCCTGTAGTGCAATATGTGCCGGATTTACGTACGCTGAATATTGATCAGTTATTTATTATTATTAAAGCTATTATATTATTATTATATTAAACGCTATGATAGTCATCCCATATCATCTTAGTGCTCCATTTTTGGTGCACAAATTTTGTTTCCACTCTGGTGACAACTTAGTGATCAGCTATTAAATTTAAGCTCCGTTGTGTATTTTTCAGTGCATAGTTTCTTTATCGCTTCATGTTGTTTCATAAAGTTTTTTATGAAAAATATCTTGCCATAAAATGTAAATTATTTTGTGCATCGTTACAATATACAAGGTCTGATCAAAAAAGAACCGTTACACAAAATTTTTTCGAAAAGTATTTATTTATTCATCAATAACACTCTTGTTCCTTTCAAAGTAATCCCCCTCAGATATAATACACTTATGCCAGCGTTTTTTCCAATCCTCGAACAACTTCTGAAACGCGCTTTTTTGTATTAGCAACAGCTCCTGGTTGGATTCTTCTTTTATCTCCTCAATCGTAGCAAAACGTTTTTCTTTCATCTGTGTCTTCAGTTTTGGGCAGAGGAAAAAGTCAGCGGACGCCAAGTCCGGTGAATACGGTAGCTGAGTCATGATACCTTTCTATTCAAACCACAATATTTTAAAGTAACATTTTTATTGGGCAAAACTCTGAAATTAATTGCAAAATGAAATTGGGAAAGGTTTGGCTCAAATACTCCTTTCTAAGTGCGAAAACGAAAACTGCTTCTACTTTTGTCACGTTCGACCAACGACTTATTTTTAAAATTTTTATTTTATTCTAAACTCCATTTGCTATTATCTTTAATATAAATTACAGTGTTCGTTGTTAGCTACAATTTAAGATGAAGTCGAACCTGAAATTACTTTTGCTTTTTGGCTTTCAACACATACGAATGTCAGGTTCAACACCAGGGATTTACCCATATATAGATAAATGTTTGAAAGTATTTTTTTAACGTTTTCCAAGTGTACTAATGATTAGGATAACTTTATGAAATGTCGACATATCACACCCTAAATACAAAAGTGTCACAACTCAAAATTTACGAAAAAACTGTTTTTTTCCATAAAAGTAAATTTTTAATTTAACAAATGTACAAACCAAAAATTTAATTTAAAAAATTATAAAAGTTCATCAAAAATTCAGTAAATTTTTAATGTTTTTGCAAACAAAGAAAAAAAGTATATCTTCAATATTGAATTTTTTATAACGAAATAATATTTTCTTTAAATATTATAACCGTTCTTAGATAAAAAGTCTTGTCTATCTTGAAATTTTAGTATTTTGAGTTGTTATCCTTTTGTATTTAGGGTGCAATATATAGAGCTGGAAACACTGAAAATAAGCTGTATATATTTTTTTATTAGCGTACATACTAGTAGGTAATAGAGTAAATAATAACATACACAATTTTTCTTATTTCAAGTGCGGCTTAAAGATTGAATCCACGGTAAAATTCTTGAATCAATCGCACTTTAAGATTGGTACGATGTCCATTTATCTCATATCAAACTCATTTCAAGTACGAATTCAGGATAAAATATGTCAAAAATTACACGGCTTTTACACACAGAAAGTTTACTTTGCAAAGTCTACAGTTTGGTGGTGATAAGGGAAAAAAAGAGTGTAGAGAGCCACTCTCTTTTTTCTTGCAACCACCAAGCTCAAGACTTTCCCAAGTAAACTTTTCGTGTGTGAAAGCGGTGTTAAGTATTTAGTGCTTAAGTTATCCGTACTTGAATCAAGCGCATCGCTTGAAATTGGTTTACGAACGGATGTAATATTTTTTTCAGTGTAAAATTATAAAAGTGAAGATGAGCAGAACATTTTGTTTTTAAAGTTTTAAAGTTTCGTTATAAATAATTTAATTCAACTCGATTACTTTAAAGGCGATTTTAGTTTTTAATTTTTCATGTTCTTGTTTAATTAAAATCATAAATAATAAGTAACTGTTATTTGAACAATTGACTCTGCACTACTTTCGCCTTTTATTATATTTTTATTTTATTTATTTATAGATTAGTTGTGAATATAAAATGCATCTATTTTCCAATTCTTTCGCCCACTGTTTTTATCGGCCAATATGTGGGTGTGATATGTGTTTGTTTTAACCAACTCTTATCAAGATAATATATAAAGATATTTATGACATCATCGTCAGAGTAACTTTCTCTAAACAACTATCAAGTATAATTTCTACTCCCTCGCTTTCAAACATGTCAACAAGGAACCAACAATTCTGCTATCAAATTGCGGTGGGTGTAAGATAACAGAAATTATAAGTTATTTTCGTTGTCATTTTCCAACTTCAATTAAGTTGAAGGTTATAGCTGATTCCAGTTGATGGCTGGTCATTGTATGATTTGTTTGCAAATATATAAAAAAAAAGTATAAAAGATTAATTATATTAGCTTCATGCTAAAAAACGGTGGCAGGAAATCTTTGTTTTTTTTTCAGATAAGTAGTATGTATGTGTGTATGTATGAACGTATGTAAAAGTTTGTTTATGATAGCGATAGTCAAAAATTGAACACATGAATATTAATACCTTTGTTACTTTTGTTTTTTTTTTGGTTATTATTTATAGATAACAATTTATTGTTAAAAACACAAGTTCTAATGAATAGAATATCATGAAATTTTAACAGCGGTCTTTTGAAGATTTGTATTAACTGGAAAAATGGTGACTGCAATAAAACTAGCGCCATCTATACGTTATGCCTGGGACTTTTCAGCCCATGTAGTATGATTACTCACATGACCTGTCAATGGCTTTGGCTTAACGTTTTCAAAATATGTATTCAATATTTAAATTTGTAGTTAAAATTGGCATTTACCGCTTTAAGATTTTTATGAATTGATGTAACTTTTTATTTAAAACCAAAAATTTATGGCTCCTTTTAAATGATTTTGTGTAATAAAATAAGAAACAAAAATAAAAACATATATTGAAACTAAGATATTTTGGCTTGCGAATCATATTTTGTTTGCCAAATTGCTAAAAATACCATCTAAAGTTCAAATAATACAAACACAAGCTTAATTTACTGGTAGGATTTCTCCAATTTTGTGTTTAATAACTCAAGTACAGTGCACTTATAGTTGAATATTAGAGGCCAGTGACTTCAAATACAGTTTCAAAGAATATTGCATGACAAAGAAGCAATAAAATGACGGAACAGTTTTATTTTATTGTTCTGCTTACTTCTCAGTTAAAACTGAGCTACTGTAAGAGAACTTTAAAAGCATTCGTATGTGAACTTGTTTTTTATTCGTTAGAGTTTTTATAAGAATATCAAACAATGTTTGTTTCTAAATACTCGTATAGTTTCTTAGTTTAACAGCAAATGAGGCAAATTATTTATTAATCGATTAACACCAAAGTGAAATACGAAATTTTGAGCCAAATATTTTACTGAAATTTCTTAAACCAAATTTTATATATTTCCCGATTTGATTCTGAAGATTTTTCTAAGTACTCTATTTTGACGACAGTAGACTTGAAAATACTACTCTGCCATTAAACATCTATACTTAAACAAAAATAATTTATTTTGTTATATACTATATGTGCCATCAAGCAATTTACGACCCAGATGCCACAGTTGATTTTGTGCTGATCATGTGAATTTGCTGTGTGATTGATTTGCATCTAGTGGTGGACCAATATCATGAGATAAACTTGTTCTTGGCTCAAGAACACCCCAATGTGGCTTGCTAGGCTCACACAAATCGCAATTTCTTGTCATATGAAAAAACTTCTTGCTGAAGTGGTCGAGCTTACTCTGATTCCTGTATACAGTTCCTCAGACAGTCAATGGAAGATAAGGTTGCACTATCTAGGCGGACCGATGCTGCAAAGGTTGGCAGACATATCGGAATCCCGATTTAACGGTCTGGATTCCTTTATCCGGCTTTCGGGTTGGTTTGGATCTGAACCGTCGGGGGAAGTGTAAGTCCCATGGGCTGTACTTCTCACTGTTATAGTATAGTAGGCAACACAACGGGACCAAAAGGACCCAAGTAGGCTGGTTTTATGAAACTGGCGG
This sequence comes from Thecocarcelia acutangulata, assembly GCA_914767995.1. Classification (NCBI taxonomy): domain Eukaryota; kingdom Metazoa; phylum Arthropoda; class Insecta; order Diptera; family Tachinidae; genus Thecocarcelia; species Thecocarcelia acutangulata. Next base: position 25,934,471 of record OU612094.1, on the reverse strand, counting down.
CCTGTACAACCTAACCTAACCTAACCTAAGGTTGCACTAGTTGGTGGCCAGAGCCACCATATGGAGCATCAGCCCTTAACCGATTAAACTATCTATTCATCACTTCTGATTCTGAAAAAATTCCAGATATCGGTTCATATATACCCGAGATATAGCCCAAACCGAGCTGTTCATGAAAATGTCACGTAAGCGAACTTAAACAACTTTTTTGCTTAAAAGCAGATCTGCTTATAAAAGAAGATTATATAAATTTGGAAAACGAAAATTTCCGATATCGGTCCATATATACCCGAGATAAAGCCTAATGTTTCATGAAAATGTCACGTAAACGAACTTAAACAACTTTTTTTGCTTAAAAGCAGGTTTGGTACTAAAATGAAGTTATATAAATATGGAAAACGAAAATGTCTGATATCGGTCCATATATACCCGAGATATAGTCTAAACCGGGTTTTTCATGAAAATGTCGGGTAAGCGAACTTTAACAACTTTTTTTGCTTAAAAGCAGTTATGGTACTAAACTGATGTTATATAAATATGAAAAATGAAAATTACCGATATCGGTCCATATATACTCGAGATATAGACTAAACCGAAATGAAATGAAAATGATTTTTTTTTTTTGCTTAAAAGCAGTTTTGCCTTTAAATCGACCGATACAAACATGTATCGATGCTATTTCTACGATAGATAGATAGATAGATTCATTGCAATCGATAATGTATCGAGTATAAGTATCGATTGTCTAGTTGTATCGTTTCATACCTAGTAATACAAAAAAGTTTCTATTTAGTAAGATTGGTAAAATTGGTTACTATAAATAGCTGTCAACGTAAATCACACAAAAAAAAACACCATTTGTCTGTAAAACCTAAAAACTCATTTACATTTTTAGCAAAATATATCAGAAGAAAAAACAAACATCAAATAAATAAACAAAACCTTTAAATGTGCCACTTTTCAAAAGGTCAATTAAAATATCGCCCACTAGTGGCATGCAGTCACACCACGCCATATAATTGCTTTAGTTTGGCCAAGTGCGAATTGTATATCCTTTATCAATTTCCTTTGCAATTTTTCTGCTTTTTATTTAGCACACAGTAAATCTAATGACAAATACATAAAATTTTCAACTTGTAACAAATAAAAAAATGGGCCAGAAACAGACATATTAATCCTATATGTTTTCATATATGCACATACACCTTTTATTTCCTCTTTTCAGTTATTTTTTTATTCAATACTCATATTTTTTTATTTTATTTTTTGTTTTTTAATATGTGTACATATAATTTGTTTTTTTCTGTTACAATTCAATTACTTTCGTTTACAATGAATAATTTTAACTTCATTGTCATCATTGCTTTTCAGTTATCCTTGATATACATACATTTATTTATCTGGTGCCTTTGTGTATGTTTCTTCTTTCTCTTTTCAAATACCATATGATTGCAGCTGTTACATTGAAAATAGAAAACTCACCACTGCAATTTTAGCAACTTTTTTTTAGAACAACTGTTAAATATTGTTCCACTTCCAGTTGTAGCAGAAACAGCAAAAATACGTAAACGGGAGAAAGTTATTTTAGAAATATTTCTCATTCTTTACCTTAACGGTGTCCGTTAATGTTGTAATTTTTTGTGTATAAATTTGAGCAAATGGTGAATTCAGTCTCAATGAAAAGAGAATCAATTAGTGTTGAGGAAAAAGAGAATTAAACATTTTATTTGGTTTCACTTTGTTTGACATATAAATAAATTAATTTATTTATTTATATAGCTTACTTAAAAAAAAATTTGCAAAAGGCAGCCAGATATAATAAACTTTAAAAGAACAAAAAATTTAAATACTTGACCTATTTATTATTTATGATATCATATCATAATTATTTTTTAAAATTTTTCAACCGTATTAACACAAAAAGATTATAATAAAGCAAAAAAAAAAAAAAAAAAAGATTTAAAAGATTATTTTTCCATTACTTTCATTGAGCTTTTTAATGATGAAATTTAAAAAGCAATCAATTCGTTTACTGCTATTAACTGGTCTTAATAACCAACGTTATCGCCAGATGTAATCTTTGTGGTGTATCATTTAAAAAAATCTCCTTTTGCATGATTTATGCTATTAAAACTTAAACGACCAAGCTTTATAGCAACATATTGACAATTGTATGCAGATTCGAATTACATACATACATAAATTTTAAATTGACATACGAACTTGTATGTAGATAAGTAACAAAAAGTCCCTTAATGCTTGTAAGTTTTTTTTTTATCGTTTGTTCTTGTAATCTTATGCAAGCGCCTTTGTTGCAAGATGTCAATCGATATTTATGATACACTAGGATATTACTCTTGGGTATTTGCATGTAAGCGTACTCGTATGTATGCGTTTGTATACGTTTGTATAGATATGTACATATATGCCGTAAATTTATAACCGCTTCTTTTGCCGCTTTGGAGTACAGTCATTTAAAGTTCGTTGTTTGCTACGAGGGCGGATAGATACTAAAGCTACCTCAGTAGTAAAAAAAAATTTTTTTTTTTCAAAAACATTTTATTTCTCAACATAACCTCTTTTTAGCTCAGTACACTTAGAAAGACGATATTTTAAAAATTTTTATACCATCTGAATAATATGATTTTGAGAACCCCTAAAAATACGTGTTATTTTCGTTAATCACTTCTTCGTTTGAGATGAATCTCTTTCCTGCGAGCCATTTTTTCAAGTTTGGAAACAGGAAAAATTCACTAGGTGCTAAATCCGGGCTATAAGGTGAATGATAAACCAATTCGAAGTGTATTTTACATAATTTTAGCATCGAATCTAATGCTAAGTGAACCGGTGCGTGTCTTGAAGAAAGAGCACTTTTTTTTTTTTTTAAATGTGGTAGTTTTTTCTTGCCTGTATCAACCAATTCATCCAATAATGCATGATAATACTTTCCTGTGATTGTGGAAATTTGTTCAAGATAATCGATTAGCAATATTCTGCTTGCATTCGAAAATACAGTGGCCATAGCCTTGCCAGCCGATTTCAGTGTCTCCGCCTTCTGCGGAGCATTTCCACCAGCTTCAATTGATTTTTGGTTTCGAGTGTGTAGTGGTGTATGCAAACTTCATCAACAGTGATCGACGCCAAAAATCAACAGAATTATGCTTTATCATGTCCAAACATCGCTGTGAAGTGGTCTGTGGAACTCGTTCTTGTTCGACATTGAGCAAACGCGGCACGCATCTCGCCGATAGCTTTTTCATATGCAAATGTTCATGCAAAATGTTGAACACACGTTCATATGATATGTTTGTCATTTCAACAATCTCATGTGACTTGACTCGGCGATCATTCATAACGATATCGAGGATTTTCTTGATATTTTCTTCAGTAACCACCTCTTCTAACCTTCCTGTTGATGACATTGTTGCAATGCTTGTTCAGCTGCGTTTAAATTCATCATTCAATCTAATACTTTGCCATGTAAGCAGACGGAGCAGACTCACCGTAATGTTTATGCAGCTTTTCTTTTGTCTCAGCCGTCAGTAGTTTTTAATCACTGCACGTAATTAATTTTTTTCCATTTTTCAAGAAACACAAAACTTACTTACTTCAAACGACTACAACAAATAAACTAATCGAATTTGGGTGAAATTTTAACAGTTGACGTTTTACAGATCGCAACTGCAAAAAAACATGTGTTTGTGCTGCCAACTAGCGCTAGGTAGTTTAAATATCAATTCGCTTAGCTTTAATACTTTGCGTTGACGGAAAAGTACGGAATGTGACACAATCCATAAGACTACATACGAAGGCTGATCAAAAATTAACTGTTATTTTAAATTTTTCAAAAAGTATTTATTTACTCATCAATAACTATCTTGTCCCCTTTCAAGTAACCCAGATATAATCCACGTTTTTTCCATTCCCCGAAACACTTCTGAAACGCACCTTTTAGTATAGCCGACAGCTCCTGTTTCGATTTTTCTTTTCAATCATAGCAAAACACTTTCTTTTCATCGTTGTCTTCAGTTTTGGGAAGAGGAAAATGTCAGCGGGGGCCAAGTGCTGTGAATACGGTGTTGGAGGCATGATAACGGTTTTATTTTTGGCCAAAAACTCACGCACAAGCATCCGTCTGTGAGGTGGTGCATTATTATGGTGCAAAATCCATGATTGTTTTTTCACTATTCTGTGCGTTTCTGACGAATACTCGTAGCTTTGCTCAAACGGCGCATAACTTCAAGGTAGTATTTGTTACTGACCGTACGGCCCTGTGGCAAGAATTCATGATGCATCACGCCATTGCAGTCGAAGAAAACAGTCAGCCAAACCTTCAAATTTGACCGAACTTGACGTGCTTTTTTCGATCTTGGCTCTTCTGGACGTTTCCATTGGGCTTTGGTTGCAACGTCATAGCCAGACACCCATGATTCGGCAGCAGTGATGACCTTTTTGAGGAAATGTGAATCGTCATTGACTAAATATCGTCAACGATGTCCATGCCACGTTATTTTTGCCAAGAACTTAGTAAATTTATTAAGAACTCGAAAAACGAGCTCACCAAGACAGGACTAACCTTTTTATCTGTCAAAAACAAACACACATTCCAAAATGGCCAACATAACAGAAAAAAATGCTAAAATCGAATATTTTTTAATTTTAATTAAAAAACGGAGCCGGCTAAGGTACGACGGATTATATGTGCCCCGGCCTGGAGTTCGTTTTTTAGCCATACGCTTCGCCTGCATTCCACAGGAGACAGGCAAGTTGTCTCCAGGCGTGTTTTCTGTCATGACGTTGGAAAGTTCAAGTTCAATTGTTCATAAACACTACCCCCTCTTTCCCCCTCCTCTTCTGGTACAATGCACTGCATAAGTAAAGGTAAAATTAAAAATAATAAAATATTAAAAATTTTACACCAACTTTTGCTAAACTAATATCAGGCCGTTAAAAAAATTTAAAAATTACTGAAATTGCAAATTTTGAAAAAAAAATTAAGGATGCGAAACAGGCATTTTTTTAATAAACATTTCGAAAATTCAAAGTTTTAAGGTTGAGGAATAAATTTGAGTAAATTTGCTAAAACAAAAGTTATTAAAAAATAATGTTAACACATAATCATTTATCAATCTATAATATTTATTGTATAGGCTATTATTTTATTTATTTATTTATTTGATTTTTTTCTTTGCAGGTTTGATCACATTACAGGATATCTACATATGTATGTAAAACAGAACAAATAAACCTAAAATAACCAAAGAAAAGATTACAATGACTTGACATTATGAAACATTTTTTGCATTCAAAACTACAGATATATATTAAAAAAATATATATATGTAAATAAATGATATATACGTTGACGCCTTGATGACTCTTATACTCAAACGCAAACTACTTGAAAAAATAAATTTCGTTTCGAGAACCATTTATATACATACATACATAATAAACATACATTAAAAACTTAAAAAACAGTTTCAACGAATGAATTTAAATAAAAATAGTTTTCTTCTTATTTAAGATTTATGTACCCAAACACTTTTTTTAAATAATAAAGTAAAACTTTTTTTTTTTGAGAAAAACATTAATTAAGTCTGTGATTAAACTGAATTCGAATTAAAAGAAAACAGAAAATCTTTAGTTATATAATTATATATAAAAAATCTAAACTACAACTCAATAAATAAACTACTACAAATAAAATTTAACAAATAAAATAAAATTACATTAAATAAATTTAAATGAAATAAAAAGCTTTAAAACATATTATTATTATTAAAAAATATTATTTTCTTAATATTAAATATATAAAAAAAACCAACAAAATCTTCCATTAAACTAAATTCAATATTGAGAAATAAAAAGTATAAAAAAAACGAACAGCACTTGCAAAAGTATTTAAGTAGCAAACTCAACTAATCAACGAACTTTAGTATAAAAAAAATTATTATAAAAATTATAACAAAGAAAATCTGTAAAATAATAATAATATTCCAATAAAAATAAACAATTAAAAAAAGCATTAAATTCTTGCAAACAGAACTGTTATAATCTAAATACAAAAGCCTTAAGGGATACTATTTTTGTTTCCATCACTATAAATGAAGCTACCAAAGATAACTTAATGCAACAACAAGAAAACTTTTTTTTAATAATATCTCACAACAGCAACAATTACTAATGAACATATACAGCCAACAACTAGAGACATAGAGAGAGAGAGAGAAGAGAAATACCTATAAATAATACTAAGAATATAACAGTTCAGTGCATTCATTTAAATAACTTAAAGTTATTAAAGATATAAAAAAAAAGCAAAACAAATAAAAAGAAGCCTCCTGCCAGCAAAATGGACGAACTGCCAGATTTGTCACATTTGACACCCCATGAGCGAATGCAAATTGAAAATGTTCTTAGGCGGCAGAAGCAAGAGGAAGAACAGCAAAATGAAATAATGCGGTAAGTGGAACGTAGTTATTTATGCAACGATTTGATTTTTTATTTGTCAAGAACAAAGCACAAACTATGAACAAGTGCAACAATGCCTTATTGGAATCTAAGGCTCTGTTTCACGATCTCGAACGTTAACTTTCGTAGGCATTTTGAGCGCCTAAACTCCTATTTGCAGTCCATTTGTAATTTAAAAAACATAACGAAAAACACACATCGCACTCTAATCACAAAATGGTCAGAACTCAAAATGTTCCAAAACTGACTTTATTCCAAAAAAGTCGGTTTTTTATGTTTCGCAAACCTTCTTAAATGTTGACTATTTTCATAATGAATTAATATATTCTTTAAATATTGCATATGTGATCAATATGAGATAAATATAGACGGAAAAATAAATAAGGGCTCAGTGGCTGAGTTGGTTAAGCAGCCGTATTGAAAATACATCATGTTTACATGGTACTGAGTTCGAATCCTAGTGGCCAAAAACCCTGTTCCCTAACTTTACTGAACAGTTCTTGTGTCGAAACATATTCAGCCCGATTATAAATAAAAATTCCATGCGAATTTTATCACTTTTCCCTTTCCTTGAATTATGAACTAAAATTAAGTATGTTTCTTTCTTCTCTCCAATCGTTGAAAACTTGAAAGGAAAATCAACTCTTCAAATCTTACGGTCAAGTTAACAAAAATTATGCTTTTCTCTTTAATTTTAAGTAAAAACCCGGCAGTCCACAAGCTATTACAATTTGCAAAGCATCCGATTGTAAGCGATTGTGTCAACAGAATATATCAAAATAAATATGTTAAGCACAACAAACAACTAGCATCCGATTCAGATTAGTCTTTTTTTTCTACTCATATTGTTAAATAAAATGTACATAAGAAGCAAAGAAGAAAACAAAAGCTAATAATATAATTTTGAACTTATCCAATCTTCGCTTACAATGTATACAGTGTTGGATGCATCATCACTGTGTAAATGTAAGTAGAAATCGTATACAGACTTCGGATGGGTCGCGCTTACATTGTCAATGGTCTTAGATCGAAGATGTATGTGACAAAAATTTCACTGGGAAAGTACTTTATGTGAGGAATAAATTTCGTGAGGCATAAATTCCGAGAGAAATAAATTTCATAATTGAGCTGATTATTCCATCGTTTCTCGAAAAGTGAGAAAAATTTTGTTCTGTTACTAAGTCGAACATAACCAAAGATTTTATCGTTATGTTATAAATATCAATTAGATACAAACAAGTATCATCGACGGCGATTTCGCCAAACATTCAGCCGTTGGGGTGGCATGTTATAATATCCAGTGATAATGTAATGTGTGTCATAATGTCTACGGGCATTGTGACACACATAATCGTGTCATAACGTCTTTGCACAGTATGACACTTTCGAAAATGTCTTATTGTCCATGGGCATAGTGACACTTTGCAAATAGACATTATGTTATTTTTGAAAATGTCATAAAGTCCATAATTAAAAAAGACGTTAAATATGAAAATAACCGTATATTTGAGTGATAATGTGAACCAATAAAATCCGTTCCCTTGGAATTGGCTCACACTTTCTCTTACTTATATTGTCTACAAGAAATGGCCACTTCTCCACCCTTTTTAATTAAGCAAGTGATGATTTCAATACAGAATTTTTTTTATATTCTTTTTAAATTTACGAATTAGTATTTCAGGGTAAAGTAAATAAAAAAATTTAGTTTTTTTTACTGAAATAAATTTTCACAGAAGTTAAAAGTACTTTATTATCAAAATAAATAATCGCCTATTGAAATAATGGGTGATTTTATAAGAACTATCGGAAATTAAAAAAAAAAAACACACAAAATTCAGAAAAATGCATGAAATATTTATTTGGATCGATAGTTGGGTCGATATAATTTAATGTTTGAAGATTATTACATGCAAATGTTGGCCGCGGCTGCGCCTCAAATGGTCCATCCGCTTAGTCCAATTTTGGCATACTCTTTCCAACATTTCGGCCGGTATCTCACGAATAATGTTGGCAATGTTGGCTTCCAGTGTGTCAATCGAAGCGGGCTTGGCGCTATAGACATAACCCTTAACATAGCCCCACAAAAAATAGTCTAGAGGCGTTAATTCGCACGATCTGGGCGGCCAATTGACTGGTCCCAAGCGTGAAATAAACTGTTCACCGAACTCGCCTCTCAATTGGTCCATTGTTTCGCGTTCTGTGTGGCATGTGGCACCGTCTTGTTGAAACCACATGTCATGCAAGTCAAGCTCTTCCATTTTGGGAGCCCATTCACCAAAAATTTGGCGTTGTGGTAGGTCGTTTGGCTTCAATTCTTGCACCAGCTGTATCTTATAAGGCTTCACACCCAAATTCTTGAGCAAAATTTTCCACGTAGTGGAGTAACAGAGGCCCAATTGCTGCGAACGGCGCCGAATCGATAATTCACGGTCATCACCAACACTGGCCGATACGGCTGCGATATTTTCTTCAGTTCGCACTCTACGTAATCGTGTTGGTGGTTTAATGTCCAACAATGTAAATTTGGTGCGAAATTTTTTTACAATAGCCCGAATAGAAGCCTCAGTAGGTCGATTAAACTGACCATAAAATGGAAGAAGCATGCGATGAACTTTCTTAACAGAGCACGCATTTTGGTAATAAAATTCAATAGTTTGCAAGCGCTGTTCGTTTGTAAGACGATTCATGATTAAATTATAGACCAAACTGAAGATGTTTGACAGTGACACAAGATACAAAACGTGCGTGAGCTGTCAAAACTAGTGTTGCCAAAAAGATAATAGCAAAAAAATCACTCGTTATATTTGTGAGCATATTACTTTCAAAAATTTGTCTATACTAAAGGCAAAGCAAGGTTGAATTACTTTTCTTAGATTTAGTGTCCAAATTTTGAAAACAAGGAGAACAAATTGTAAAATACTTGCAAAGCGTTAATAAGACATTTTTTGGCTCTCCCATGCATATAAAGCATTTTAAGATTTCTGTCACCTGACTATTGATATTGATAGCATTTACTTCGATGTCTTTTGTTTCTGATTCGCTTTCTTCTAAAATATCTTTTTTTTATTTAATAATCTTTATTACTTTGCATTGCTTGATTACTCATAAAGCAAGTATGAAGGAAAAATCGGCGCCCTGATGGACATTATGTCACTTTCAAAAGTATATTAACCTACATGGACTTTTGGCACTTTTAAGTATGTCATAACGTCCATGGACTTTATGTCATTCGACGTTATGACATGCCACCACCGTTTACCACATCAAATAGTTTCAAGAGTACTTATAGTATTTCACCCATTTTAAAAAGAAGAAATTCTTGTTTGTTTGACGTCGGTATTTTGGGATGTGCGTGGTGTAATATTCGTCGATTATCTTGAGAAAGGAAATACCATTAACAGTGAATATTAAATAGCGTTGTTGGAGCGTTTGAAGGCCTGTTTGGCCTATGAGAGGCTGTTTTGGTTATTGAAGAACAAAAAAAATGTTTTTTTCTAAAGAAACCACCGCATATGACAAAGAAAAACTTTTTGTTTCATCAAAACATCGCACCGTGTCACAAGTCAATCAAAATAATGGTAAAACCACATGAATTGAATTTCGAATTGCTCTCACATCGCCCGTGCTCGCCAGATTTGGCTACCAGCGACTACTGGCTGTTAGCAGACCTGAAAAAAATGCTCGCCGGTAAGAAATTTCGCACGAATGAAGAAGTTATCGCTGAAACTGAGGCCTATTTTGAGGCACAAGATAAATCGTTCTACAAAGGTGGTATTGAAATGTTAGAGCGGCGCTGGAATGATTGCTTTGCTCTTGATGGAGATTACGTTGATGAATAAAGCTAATTTTGAACCAAAAATACTGTGTTTTCTTTGTTAGACTCGGGACTTTTCAGCTCATGGTTAACTATTGATGAAACGTGGGTCCACCTCTAAAAACCTGACACCAAAAATAAGGCGAAACAATGGATGAAAACTGGTGGAAGTGTTCCAAAGTATGCGAAGGCAAGGTCATGGTCACTGTATTTTGGGATTTACACGGAATATTGTTCATCGGTCCTTGTGATAAGGATCCATTTACATTTCCAGTAACTATTATCATATATTATTGTATGAATTGATTGATGCAATCGAGAAAAAACGACCACATTTAAAGAAGAAAAAAGTACTCTTTTCTTCAAGACAACGGACCGGTTCACTTAGCATTAGATACGATGCTAAAATTACGTGAAATACACTACCAAATCGTGGATCATTCACTTTATAGTCCAGATTTAGCTCCTAGTGACTTTTTCCTGTTTCCAAAAAATGGCTCGCAGGAAAAAGATTCATCTTAAACGATCAAAACAAACGCGTAATTTGAGAGGTTCCCAAAATTGTATTATTGGAATATTGTCTTACTAAGTGCACTATGTTTGGATACAAATGGTTTTTGAGAAAATATGTTTTTATTTACTTGGTAGTTTCAATATCAATCCGCCCTCGTATGTTTAGTTTTTTTTCCCACAGGTTTAATAAGCTTCATATTATTATTATGTCTTAAAGTAAATATGTTTTCAATTTCAAAAGATCTTAAAACTTCACAATTCTATTTACTTGCTGTATTTTCTCTTTCCACTCACAGACGCAAACAAGATGAGGTAATTTCATTGGAAATGCAAATACGACAACGTTCGGAGCAACAGAAGAAAGCTGGTGTTGAGCTAGAAGCAACCTGTCACATATGCCTTAAAACAAAATTTGCTGATGGTGTTGGCCATATTTGTCATTATTGTAACACACGATGCTGTGCCAGATGTGGTGGCAAAGTAACGCTACGTAGCAATAAGGTAAGTACTAGATATGTATGAGTATATGTAAAACAACAGATAGAACGAGAGGCAAAAGTTAATGGAAGCATTAAAGTTTCTTAAAAATCTTTGCAAGAGCTTGTTGACAGTTTTGACTCTAAGAAAAATTGGCCGAAAAAATAAAAGAAAAAAAAATTAAACCCACTTCGAGTGACAAGTAAAATAAATATTTAAACTTTCTGGGTTTTCAATTTTTTGCTGTTTGTAATAGTCAATTATCTACAAAAACTCTCATGTTTTTATGGGTTTAGCCAAACAAATTATTTGTGCTAAAAGTTTGCTTGTTTCAAAATGTAGGTCGCTGTTTCAACACATAAAATGTAACTTATAAAAAAGCGAATGATTCGCAGCTTTAACATAAAAATTTTTTTTCTCCAAATATAACGGTTTATGTGACGCCAAATAATCTAAAAGTAGGCTACAAATAAATCTGCAATAAAAAAATATACATCAAACACTACTGGTCCAGTTAAATATATCTTGTTATTTTTTGTTTGGCTTTTGTTTAAAAATTTGGTTACTGCGTAACATTTTCTTAACAATAATCTTGTTGAGTAGAGAATTTGTTGTTACTGTCTTCTTGTGTTTGAATAATGTTTTTGTTGGTTGCTCTATTTGTGGCAGCAATATGTTGAAGGTTATTTATTGAAATGAAAAATATAGAAGAAATTCCATATAACCAATTTGATACTGCCAAAATATAATGTTTATTTTTACAACAATAAATATAAATCTTAACGAAGGACAATTTTTTTTTTGTTCTTTGTTAAAATAAAATTAAACATTTTCTTGCAGTTATATTACAAATTTAAGTCGGCTAATGTGATAGTATAATGTCGTCTGATATAAAAATTGCAAATTATTAATATAATATTTTTTTTTTTAAAGCAACAGCTCAAGCAACAAACTATAATCTACGAGTATATATGGACAGGATGTGTGTATATACAGAGCGTATGAACTCCAAAGTGCCTGGGCCGATTTTGATGAAAAGCTCAGTTTAAATCGTGTGGTAATCCAACACTAATGTTTGCTTAGGGCCAGTAACGCGGACCGGATCAGCTAGTTATAAATAAAATTTCTACAATATTAAATAACAAGTGATTTTTTTGCTATTATCTTTTTGGCAACACTAGTTTTGACAGCTCACGCACGTTTTGTATCTTGTGTCACTGTCAAACATCTTCAGTTTGGTCTATAATTTAATCATGAATCATCTTACAAACGAAAAACGCTTGCAAATTATTGAATTTTTTTACCAAAATGGGTGCTCTGTTAAGAAAGTTCATCGCGCGCTTCTTCCATTTTATGGTCAGTTTAATCGACCTACTGAGGCTTCTATTCGGGCTATTGTAAAACAATTTCGCACCAAATTTACATTGTTGGACATTAAACCACCAACACGCTTACGTAGAGTGCGAACTGAAGAAAATATCGCAGCCGTATCGGCCAGTGTTGGTGATGACCGTGAATTATCGATTCGGCGCCGTTCGCAGCAATTGGGCCTCTGTTACTTCACTACGTGCAAAATTTTGCGGAAGGATTTGGGTGTGAAGCCTTATAAGATACAGCTGGTGCAAGAATTGAAGCCAAACCACCTACCACAATGCCAAATTTTTGGTGAATGGGCTCTTGAAAAGTTAGATGACAATCCACTTTTTTATCGAAGAATTGTGTTCAGCGACGAGGCTCATTTCTGGTCGAATGGATACGTGAACAAGCAAAACTGCCGTATTTGGAGTGAAGAGCAGCCAGAAGCATTGCAAGAGCTACCAATGCATCCACAAAAAACAACCGTTTGGTGCGGATTATGGGCTGGCGGCATCATTGGGCCGTATTTCTTCAAAGATGATGCGAATCACAACGTTACTGTGAATGGTGAGCGCTACCGTGCGATGATAACAAACTTGTTTTTGCCCAAAATGGAAGAGCTTGACTTGCATGACATGTGGTTTCAACAAGACGATGCCACATGCCACACAGCACGCGAAACAATGGACCAATTGAGAGGCGAGTTCGGTGAACAGTTTATTTCACGCTTGGGACCAGTCAATTGGCCGCCCAGATCGTGCGATTTAACGCCTCTAGACTATTTTTTGTGGGGCTATATTAAGGCTAATGTCTATAGCGACAAGCCCGCTTCGATTGACGCACTGGAAGCCAACATTGCCAACATTATTCGTGAGATACCGGCCGAAATGTTGGAAAGAGTATGCCAAAATTGGACTAAGCGGATGGACCATTTGAGGCGCAGCCGCGGCTAAAATTTGCATGAAATAATCTTCAAACATTAAATTATGTCGACCCAACTATCGATCCAAACAAATATTTCATGCATTTTTCTGAATTTTATGTTTTTTTTTTTCTTTAAATTTCTGATAGTTCTTATAAAATCACCTATTATTTATTTTGGTTAGTTCACAACTTTGCCTCCGCCGTTGTATTTTTTAAGAATTCGAGTCTTTATTGTAAAAAACTTGTTATACAGTGTATCCGCCAGGAAGGATACTACACCGGTTTGCCGCCATTTCGGCAAACATTAGTCCTGAGAGTTCACATTTGGCTCTCGTGTAGTAGACGCATGGCAAATCTGTTATAGCATGTACATACTAATGCGCTGCTCATAGAACGCGGACGTCTAAATAATTTTATATGAAAATCACTCAAAAAGTTGTGTAACTTTCATACAAATTTTCTACACAAGTTGCTCGTCTGTATTCTATGAACAACACGTAAGATTTATATTCGAGGTTCGGTCTCTTAAACGGGCCCATACACGTTTCTAATCAATTGTGAATTGAGTCTTTCAATTGAATTGATTATTGTCCACACACTTCATAAACTGAATTGAAAGATTTTCATTCAACTATTAAATTCAATGAAATTATAGACAATTTTAAAAATATATAACGTTTTCTTTTCAAAAACACTACAAATTTTAATTTTGAGACCTGATCAAGAGACTCGAACACACACAAGACAATCGAATTGAAAGACTTGCTAGTCAACTTGAAAAAATCAAAACATTTTAATTTTTCTTTAACCAACTCGACAGCAGCCAAACTAATCAACTGACAAAGCCATACGAGTTCACGCTTTGGTTTGGACAAGAACCGACTCAGTTGCAACTGAGTTGAAACGTGTATGGGGTGTTTTATTCATGATTTGCGTCCCAATCTGATTGAACCATTATGACTGCCAATACAAAATTTTGAGAGCGAATCAACTTGGTTCATTTTGATTTTGCCACAACAACATACAGTAGTGAAACAGATTTACATCAGCCCCTGCATTTACGGCTTTATCTGATGGTGGACCATTTCTAAGGAGTAAATTACTCACGATTCACCAGCGTCTCCATTTGGCTTTCTAGGCTGACACAGGTAGCAATTTTTGCCATATGTTTTTAGCCATATGAGCAACTTCTTATGGAGGAGTTCGGGCCTTCTACACTCTCCTGTATGCAATTTCCCGGCAATCAATGGAATACAAGGCTTAATGAGTTTTTAGACCGAAGCCCACTAGAAACATCACCCCTTAAACCGATTCAGCCGTCAACAATCCCCACTGGCTCCTTACAGTACAGGTATATTTTGTATAGGCAACAGACCCGCGGAAGGTTGTTAGTACGAGAAAAAAGCCACACATCAAACAATTATCAGGGATACTAATTCGCCCTTTTTGCGTTATAGGTTTCAACCACAGCCAGAACGTGCCAGGCAAGGTAGGCACCTCAACCATGAACAGCAAGCAGAAACACCCAGGAGCCATGCTGATTTCCGTTCTGCCAATTTATACCCTTGGTAAGGATTTCGCACAAGTCATGCGGCTTCCTAGAGTTTTATTTGCTACAGCAAACGAGGGACTCCTTCCGCTCTTTATACGAAAAACAGAATGACCTGGTTAGGAATTCCCAAAGCAAAACCTGTTCCTCGGAGGGGCAGATCAAAAAAGCGTGTATGGCTTTGTCAGTTGTTCCTCGGAGGGCCAGATCAAAATACACCCAGGATTACAATGACATTACCGCGAGTAGTATACCTTCCCGGCCAACACCTTATACGTTTATAATTCAAAGTATTTTCCAACGCTGGCCATCACTTTCTCCCATCTTTTTGGCAGCGTTTGAGTTTCACATTGAAAAGAACTAGTCATCTTTTGAAGCTATCCACGAATGGATTAAATTTTTTACTTCTTCTTAAGACTGGTAGATCTGGTGAGCCAGGCCGTATGCTATTGATCGCAAAAAGTGCGGGTGAGGTAGTATTGCCCAAAATTTAAAAAGCGCACCGAAAATTTAAAAAAAGCGTAAAAATTTTTCGCACAGCAAAACACCAAAAATGGTGTGAAACGCCCCGAGTTGACAACGCTTTCCAGTACGGATTACTTGACTCAAGTACGGATTATTAAAGAACTGAATACTTATTTTTAGACTTATTTAATCCTAAATCCGTACTACCATTGTTTTGTTTGCAAAAATTCATTTAAATATTACTATATATTTTCTTATAAGAAAATTTCACCATAATTTAATGTTTTAAACATTTTCTTTTTTACTTATTAAGTATGCAAATATAATTATGATGCTTCGAAAGCGTTTTGATTTGTTTGTGTTGCTCTCGCTACTGCCATCGGTGGTTTTTTGTTTATTTCCCATTGAAAATTAGCCAGCAGTTGTTTGAGTGGAAATCTTGAATAGCAAATTTAGGTCATTTGCTATCAAAGAACCAATGAAAACATTATATTCTAACATTCAATTCATTTTTCTCTCTTTGTGTGCTGCCTTTTTTTATCTTTAAGGAAACAAGATAAAAACCCTGTTTTTCTTGGCAGCTGTTATGGAAACTGTAGAAACCAAATTTAATGTTATACTTCAATTAACCTTAAATGTTAGGCAAAAAATCGTACTTGTATGATATGAAATTTAAGAATGCAACTAAGTTTATTCTGAATCGTCAGTGTTGCCAGAATGCTTGCATTAAAAATCACTAATTGTTGAGAGTGTTTTAAATTAGCTTAAAAAATCGACTGAAAAAAACAATAAGTCTTAAAATATTAGTATGAAAAAATATGAATACTGTGAGCATTCTGACATTAATTATTTTAAATTCCAGTCAGCTGAGATGTTTACGGTTTAATTACGGCAAATAAGAAAACACAATTTAAAAATTCTTATTCATTTTTTGTTTGAAGCATAATATAAAATATTATGATATTGTGCGTGATATGACACCGTTTGAATCCGCCATATTTGTTTTGTGCTTGCAGTTGTTATATCATTTTGACAATACTCGTATAGTCGGAAGTTTTGGCTATAAATCGCAACACTGTTCAGATACTTCAACATTAACTACGAAATTTGTGCTTTCATACCATCGAAAAACCACCCGACTGAGTTTTCGAATTATTTCTTAGTATTTTATTTCATGATATGATGCTAGTAAAATAAAGTTATAAAGTAATGTTGTTAAATATGACAAAAATATGGTTTCTTGGAATAATAATATGGTTGAGTATGATACTAATATGGTAACTTCAATTAATACTATAGTTACTTACTATTATAACAATCTTGAACCAAACCATACAGCCATGTTCCGAGAACGCGCGTTCTGAAACCGCAATGCGTTTTGAAAAACGCTTAACTGATTTTTAGGTGTTCTGAGGAACGCGCGTTTAGGAGTTTTTTCCGAAAAATTACAACATGTGTTTTATATACGTATAAATGTGTGTGGTAGTAATATAAAATGAAAAAAAAAAATTTTGACAACAAATAGAAAAATTTTTCAATTTAGTTTTCTTAATGAAAATGTGTAAAATTTTTTACACTTTTTATTGAAATAAAAAGAAAACATATTAAATTTTAATTGTGAATAATTTTATTGCCTTTTGCAAGTTCAGTTTCAGCAAATTCAATCAGTTCACTTCAATATAAACATGCGAGTTGAAGCCGCCAATTTTAAGCAATATACGTTTTCCAGAATACCTATTTGGCGATTTCAAATCGCAAAACCATATTTCTTGCGTTGTAAGTTTCTCAGAACACCTATTTGGCGTTTTCTAATCGGAAACGCTAAATTTAAGCGATTTGCGTTTCTCAGAACATGCTCGATAATGTTATTGCCACTGTCGAGTAAATCTTTATAGTGTAAACATATTTTATTTAGGTATTCAGTTTTTAGATTAAGTACCCATCTTTGTCACAATAACTTTTCTTAAGTACCAATTACTTGTGGTAACTAATTATTGGAATAGTAATACAGAAATTTGTAGGGATCAAATGGCGCACATTTCAGCGCCAGACTTAAGAAAAGACAATTTGTCTTTGTTTCCCACGTTTTCACATTAAAAAAATTTGTTGACTGTATCATAAAAAATACATATATAGCTTTAATGTATATGTATATTGTTTTATCAATTTGTATGTACATATTAAGGAATTTGAACATTAAAAGAACTGAATTGAAGCACGACTTCAGTTTTTTTTTTCTTTCATGTTTATAATCTGGTGAAAACTGGGTACTTGGGCCTTGTGCCCGTAGCACATAGTAAAGAAGTGCGGCAAGCGCGTTAGAGCGCGTGCATGGTTTGGTACGTTGAGAACTTCGACAGCTATCAGTGATAGCACACATATACATAAACTTAATATACAGCCAGAAGAGAAAAATGTAATCGTACATGTTCTTTTTTACTTTACACGAACACGAACATAATGTAAAGCTACACGCGCACTTGGCTATCGTACATGTACACTATTTTCGCTAACTTACACGTGTTGGTGTATGCAACTAAATATTACAACATAACAACGTACATGCTTGTGATCGGTATCAAACAAAATTTGGAGACGCATATAATTGTTATGAAAATAAATCTATGTGTTGGTTGCTTTTGAACAGTACATTGTGTGTTGGATGTGTGTATTTTCTGAACCTTGGTTTGCCCCTAAATTCGATTGCCTACAGCTTTTCTTAATATTTTAGTAGGACGTTTAGAAAGTTAAATAAATCCTCGTGGAAGAAAAAAGCGTAATCTTTCAACTTTTATGTGTGGCTTTATTGACGCTTCGTTCTTAAGTGTGTACATACATTTCGTTTTTCTTTAAGTACTCTCTTTTTTAATAATAATAATTCACAATAAACTAGACTAATTATTCGCTACTTCATGATATGACAAAATTATGCTATAAGATAGAGTACTTTAATAATATTTTAACTTCATAGTATATAATTCAATATTTTATGTTGAAATGCACAAACTAACTAAGCTTTTGTTCAAAATTCATAGTTGAAAATATTTTTTGTTTAAAATATGTCGTGTGCACCCTGTGTGTCGGCAAAGCCGTTTTGTTGGGTGGGCTGACACAAGGTTGTAGGAAAGGAACGTATGCAACATTGGCTATAAGTTGTATGCCAAAAATATTAAAGAAATATGGAGTGGTGGGAAAGGGGAAAAAAAGAAGAACGGAGGATGAAAAAAAGATGGATTTGGTAGGGCTGCTGTAATTTGAGTGCTATTTGGAAAGATTTTATTTTGTTATTGCTAATTCTTTGAAGAAAAAAGAAAGAAAGTATTGGAAAACTTAATAACACAAGCAAGCACGGTGAGACAGCAGACATACACGGAAAACTTATGCGATGGACGAAGATTTGCCCAGCCCGTCTACAAAATATCCAACGGCAGTCTATTTTTTTTTTTTCAACGCTTCCTCGAGGCCAAGGAATAAAGGTGACGAAACTCACAATTGGGTAAGAGTTCAGCAGACTTTTCTATCTGGCTCCGGTAAAAGGAATTTTAAGGTCTTGGTTCAACCGGAATTCTATGAGGGGTATTTAAACCCTCTGAAAAAAAGCCCAACCAACATCCGCAGAATCTACAGGCAAATGTGATATACTCTGTTGTGCGAGTGTTTTGAAAGTTTTATTTATTTTGGTTTGATTATAATTTTTAAATAATAATTGTGGCTAGCAGTTTGCTTTCGTTATATTTTTTTATTATTACGGTGCCTTAAAGGAATTTTTCTTTCATTTTGGATATAGATTTATATAATTTTCCAATTAGAAAACTAAATAATTTCAATTTCATTTGCAAGTTTGGTTAATTTCTAACAAGTTAACTTTTCATTTTTTTTTCCTTTATATACATTAGCCATATTTTTCTTGCTTTTGTGTTTTTTATTTTTTTGATTTTTAAAACCAAATTTATTTTTAGTGACTTGTAGGAGTGAAAGCATCACAGCTTGTCGTTTTTTTTTTTTTTGCGTCCAATTAGAAGTGTTGTTAGTACTCCGAGTAGGGTGAGCTCACACTAGGCTGGGGGAAAATTTTTAGTAACGCGTTTTTGTTTGGGACGATATTTTGTCCGGAAGCTAAGCTTGTCCTTCAAGAAGCTAAAGTTTTTGGTTATTTAATAGAATTTTGGTAATAAACAATAGTGTTTGTTTTTTTGTTATTAAATAAATTGAATTTTATAAAGTCTTTTTAAAAAAAAGATCATCAAGTTTTCTTAATGGAGTAAGGCATTAGTAATTATGGGACGGTGAGTAGAGGAGGGATCGGCTGAACGTGTTTGGGGTGGTTTCCGAAAGAAAAGCGCCAGAAACCACATAGGTGAAGTCAGTTTTGATTTCAGGGGAGGGCAGGCGTGCCGACAGAACATCAGTCGGCGGTATGACGGGTTGATGAAGGTCAACAACCGTGGGAGAGTTTTTTTATTTTGGTTTATATTATTTTTTTAGTATTCATACACTCACTTTCTTGCCCCACGACTTAAATAGAATTTTGTTTGGCAATTGGAAAAAAAGGCTGGTATGTTTTTTTTTTGTAGTTGCATTGAGCTGGATTGGCCGGCAAGAACCACTCCCGATCGGCGAGCCAAAGCCGGACCATCCGCCATAATGCCAGCACAGCCGGCAGTCCAGCAACACTACACCAAAGTGTTCAACATTTTGTTTTTTATTTTTGCACCAGGCACACTACAAATATTATATTTTTTAAACACATAGGCTAGTTGCTTTTAAACTTTTTTTTACAATACGAGTACTATGGAGACAATATAGTTTTATTAAGTGCAACCATATAATTCAACAATAGTATGTTGCTCTTATAACAACCATATATTTTTTTCTACGTGTATCGATATCATTTACAAACTACGAGTATTTTTGTTTGGCTAAAGGCCATTGTGTAAAAAAAATATGCCTTTTGAAAATCTTCTGTCATTTTCTTGTAGCCGAAAGCTTAATTAAGCCAGTTTACAAATAACATTTTCATGAATAATTTGTTTATAGTTTGTTCTGTTTGTTGCTGCAACATGAATTTAATTTCCTGGTGTTTTAGTTCCGCTTTCAGTTTATTCATTTTTCACTGTCATTCTAAATTATACCAAAATATTTTCTTATATGAATTTGTTTAAAGTTTTTTTTTTTCCATTCAAATATAAATTTCTTTTTGTTTTTTTTTTTTTTTTTTTTTTTGGCAAATTGTCAACAATTTGCATTTGATGAAATTAGACCCTTAAAATACAAGTGCAGGTTCTTAAAATCAATTGTCTTTTATCAGGTCAGTTATAGTTGGCAAACATTTCCTGTCACAGTGTTTTTGTAATTAAATGAAACGTAATAGATTTGTTTTTATTAACGGAAACTCAATAAACGTTTGCACATAATTTCAATACACATGTGTTGTAGGTAAATTGCACTAAATCGCATGTAGAGATGTGAAATTGTTTGTAGTCGTATATATGTAGAGAATTTATTGTATATTTCAAAACAAGCACTCACACATCGACACTCAATTGCTTGTGTCGTTGAACTTTTGCCAATTAAATCGACTGTTTTAAAATGAATTTTATATACAAGTTTGTTTGTTGGTGCCAAACTAATTTTCCTGTTTTGCTATTTAATGTTTTTTATCGTTTCTATTAACAGGTTATCTGGGTGTGCATATTGTGTCGCAAAAAACAAGAATTATTATCAAAGACTGGCCAATGGATGAATAAAGGAGCAGCACAGCAAGATGGTTTCATTAGACGCAATGAACCGGATGGCAGCAGTGTAAGTATTTGATATTTGCTTTACTATATTAAATTCTTTGCATATAGTTATCTTAGGCATTAGTGTGAGTGATTAAAAGGGAATTTGGGTTGTATTATATTACTCTATTATTTAAATTTAGTTCGCTGAGGCATAATTGGGGATCTGTGAAGTCAACCTGCTGAATTATATTATCCTTAGGCTCTGGACTTGTTGCTGGCTTATCCTTTGTCCTTTGTCCTTTTTTTTTTTTTTTTTTTTTAACTTGGACCAGTACTCAGGGGATGACCCCTACATATGCAGTGCATTGTACCAGAACTAGGAAAATAGTTTTCAGGAGGCACCGGCCCAAACATGAGAGTTGTATTCCATTTTTGGTCGGATATAGGTGGTATAAATAGTAAGGAGATCAGATGGAGTGAAGTACATCTTACACCGTTTTAGAAACCCTAGGCACTTGAATGCTTCTTTAGAGATATGAAAAATGTGCTCAGTCCAGCGAACGTCACACTGAATCTTCATTCCAAGAACATCAAGAGCTTCCTTTAAAAAATGGCAAAGAAAGAAGTGCAACGGTATCAATAAGGCCTCTTAATTTGTCGCGCAAAAGAGGCTTTGTTTCGTTAGCCGTGTTGCAAGTGGCACCTTTCTGTTAAAAGCACATATTGTGCATATATATATATCTTTCAACTCGGGCCATGAAAACTTCAATATATTCTCACAATAGCGAACACTATTCACAATTGCTGCCTGGCCGGCCTCATTTTGGAAAAATACGCCCCGATGATGCCGCCAGCCCATAAACCGTCACTCTTTGTGGATAGATTGAGTTTTTGAAAATCAGTCGTGGATTATCAATCGCCCAAATGCGTTAATTCTGCTTATTGATAAATCCACTGAGGTAAAAATCTGCCTCATCACTGAAAATGGTTTTCTGCAATACCCCTGAGTGACGCGTTGCCCAATTGTTTATCTTCCCCCAGTTCAAATTAAGTCAGACTGACAGTGAGAAACGTCAAATGCAATACAGAAAAAACTTGTGGTTCACATTTCACATCGCTCCTTAAAATTAAACCTACCGACATAACACAGAACTCACAGGGTGTCTCGGAACTTAACGTCAAGCCGAAACAGGGTGACACAAATGATTGCAACTATCATGAAATACAAGGGAAACAAATTTGAACTGAGTAAAATGTTTTTTTTTTAGATTTGTTTTCTCATCTTTCTCAGGATGGTTACAATCAATCTGGTCAGCCTGTTGCTGCTTGGCGTTGAGCTATGCGATACCCTATATATACGCGGGCTGCTCAATAAAAAAGTTGAGTTTTGAAACTTCGCGGACTACTATTTCATTATGAGTTTTTTGTTTATGTTGGCAGTCTTATTTTTCGAGTTAGTTTCTGCTAACTTTAGTTTGTTTATGAGTGGCTCGCTATGCCAGTATTTACAGCCACTTATTTGCTGAATGATTAGACAATTTTTCCCTCAAATGTAAATCTTTATACTTAATATACAAACATTTAATAATAATTATAATTTGTTTGACTTCTTTAATAGGATATTTCTCAACAAGCCATAGTAGATCCTCATGACACACTAGATAAACGACCCAAGCTCGAGCGAACTCGCAGTGCGGCTGAAAAGGAAAATTTGCCATTGCAACGTTCAGGTAGCGTACTAAAAAGACAATATTCACAACAGGAACAAACAACGAATCAACGAATGATGGGAAATGATGGCGGCATGGATATGATAAGTCCAGGTCAACGACAACGCATGCAACCCATGACCCCGCAGCAAATGCAACAGCAACAACAACAGTTACAGTATAGAGGACAAACTATTAGCGGGAGTGGTGGTGGTGGGCCAACTTCAAACTTTCACAGTGATGAAGACCCCAGATTATATCAGGTAAAAGTGCTTTTCCATTTACTAAATGGCAACTTAAATTAAACAAATTTTGAAGTGAGTTTAAATTAAATACAATTTCCGAGAAGACTGCATTTTTATATATTTAAAAAAAATTAATATAGAAATGTGTTTTTAACTTAAAAAACGCTTTAAAGTCTCTTTAACTGTTGACACTTGTTGGTTAAAAGTAATTAAATAATTCACAAATTTATTTATTTGGAATTTATTCGTTTGGAATTGCAAAATGGCCTTTTTATACAAAAAAAAAAAAAATAAAAATAAAATAAAAAAAAAAAAAAATGCTTTCTAAGCCGAGTGGAAAATTAAAATAATTTGACAAGCGAATACATAAGGCTGGCAATTAAGCGATAACAAACATGATAGTCGATTATTTCTCTCAGCTGTTAGACAGTGGCGTAACACACTTTATGTAACGAACCTGATAAATACATACAGTGCGAACTTTAATAGCTACTTCCGATACAATTAAAAAGAGTCTGTTAGAAACTAGTATTTCAGCAAAACTTTCAAACAAAATAATATATCTCAAAAACTAATTTTAAGCCAATCACTGTTCATAAATTAATACCTTAAGATTTTAAAATAATTATTTTTCAAATAAATTTATATTTTGCAGCTTCAGATCTTTGTTTTTTGTTTTTTATAAAAAATTTACAAATCAAAATCTTTTAATTCCCGATATTTCGATAACAATTTGTTATCAGGAGAAATTATATGTTATAAATTTTAAGCCAATCAAAATTTATAACATTTAATTTCTCCTGACGATGATAACAAATTGTTATCGAAATATTGAGAAATAAAAAATTTTGAATTGTAAATTTTTTATAAAAACCAAAAAACAATGAACTGAAGCTGCAAAAATTAAATTTATTTCACAAACGAAGACGAAATAGTATTGAGATAAAATAATTATTTTTCTTTAAATAAAATAGAAATGCTGTTCAAGCTTAAGGTCTCTTATGCTGTTTTCTTGATATCATTTTTAGGGCGAAATTGACGGTTTAATGAAACAGCATCCGCACTTAACCCATCCAAGTCAAAGACAACAACAGCAGTATCAATACCAACAACAACAGCAACAACAACAGCATCAACAGCAACATCATTCGCAATATACCAGCAGTCAACAGCAACATGGGATGCGTTCCCAACACCATATGCCATCCAATGCTACTCCTTCTTCTATACCCTCTTACAATACATCACAGCATCAGCAACAAAGACTTCCAGCCTCTCAACACCAGCAGCAGTCACATCATTTACAACACCAGCAACAGCAACAGCAGCAGCAGCAACAACAACAGCATCAAAAATCGTCATCTCAGCAGCATGGCTATGGACCTACACAAATATCGGCATCATCTGCTGCGTTAAATACTCAGTTGCCAACACCGCCTACAACAGGTCCTATGTCAGCCTCCGTCTCCTCCGTCACAGCTTCTCAGGGCTATCAAAAACCTCCACCCATACAACGTAATCTTACCATCAGTGGTGGCCATGCAATGGATCCTAGCAGCTACAATACACGTCGCCACCTAACAGCCAACCAACAATATCCCATACAACAACAAAGAAGTTTTGGTGCCTACGATGATGAATTGCCAACGAAACAAATGCTTACCCAGCATCAATCATCATCCGTTGCCAGTGCAGCGCAACAGTACGAGTATGAAGGTAAGTTTGATCGTTGCACCAAGTTTGTCTGTGCGCTATTTCTTGCAACTTGCTTCCCTACTCCTTATACACTGAATACTTTCTATCTCTCTCTCTCTCTCTGTATAAATAAATACTTATCTCTTGTAATAATTGTGTATGCGTACTCTCTTAAACAACAAAACCAACTCATTTACTTTTCTTGTTTTGAACACCAATTTTTTGGTTTTTAAGTAATTCCCCTAAAAAGTTTTTCTTTCCTTTTCTTGGAATAACCTTTTATTTATTTAGACTTATTTTTACACTTTTAATACTATTTTTTCACAATTTCTCTTTTATTTCTTTAAATACTTTGTTGGGAATTTTATAAAGAAAGAGAAAACTTTCACAGGTTTTACTTTCTAAGTATTATAAAAATATGTAAATTTTTTAAGATAATTTAAGATTTTGTAGGATTTTAATTTGCTCATATGTTCTTTTTACATATACTTACGTATTTTATGGAATAAGGTATGAATATACATTTTTGAACTGTACGTAATAAATATTTATATATATTTTTTTACTAATTTATAAAAATATCCTAATTTAAAGATAGTCCTTACATTAATTATTTAATTATATATTTGTTACACACTTACCGATAGTAGCAATTGAATTTATGAAATTCGTTTTAGTTTATTTTCATCTCAAAAATTTTCTAAATTTGCGCGCCAAATGTTTTTATAATTATAAATTTCAACTTGTTAAAGGTTTAGAGAAGGGTAGAGGCTACAATAAATTTTTGGAAATTATTGATCGTTAATAACAACTGAATAGTGCTATTAAGTGTTTATAAATAATGTTTTTTCGATTTTCGAATTATTATAAATTAGACTGTTAGTATATATTTTTAAACTATTTTAAGCAAACAAATATTTAGGACTTTAACTATGTTAGGAAAATTATTTGTAAGTATCTATAATTAATAGGCAAATATGGGAACAAGTCCAGTTTACGCACAGAGCTCCAAATTGAAAAAAAATTATATAGGGGGGTAGAAAATTGGAAAATATGGGAAATATTGGAAAAAGAAGAAAATATAAAATGAAGAAATTGGCGGAAATGCTTAGTTTCCGAGTTATGGACCTCTGAAATTTTGATATATGTGTATATGAAATTGCAATATTTCATCACATTTCTCAAGGTATTTATGCAAAATTGGTATCATTCGAAAGGTTTTGAATAGATGCATTATATTATGCAAAAATCTTTTAATTTCTTAAGTGTAAATACAGGTCTTAAAAAATTTTTAATTAAAGTGCTAGAGGTTAATATATAAATATTATAATTTGTTAGAAAAACGAAACTGTGATCGAAATTTCAGTAAATAACACTGGAATAATTAAATAAATTGTTTTAGCGTAGCCGGCCTTCGACCGGGCGGAAGGATTTTCTCCTCTATGGTATAACAAACATCGGCTTCGCTGACCAAAGTGTTCCTGCATAGACGGCCTTCGGCTGGGCGGAAGGATTTTCTCCTCTATGGTATAACAAACACCGGATTCGCTGACCAAAGTTTCCCTGCATAGACGGCCTTCGGCCGGGCGGAAGGATTTTCTCCTCTATGGTATAACAAACACGGGCTTCGCTGACCAATGTTACCCTGCATAACCGGCCTTCGGCCGGGCGAAAGGATTTTATCCTCTATGGTATAACAAAATGATACTAATTTTGCGTACATAACTTTGGATACGTAATGCAAAATCGCAATTTCATACACACGTATATCAAAACTTCAGACATCCATAACTCGGAAACTATGCGTTTCCGCCAACTTTTTCACTTAATATTTTCTTTTTATTTTTCAATTTCATACTCCCCTATATAATTTTTTTTTCAATTCGGAGTTCTGTGCGTAAACTGGACATAAGCCCAAATATGTTTTTTAAAATCCCTTCTGTAGTCATACTGCTGCACCGATTTAGAAATATTATATATTGTAATAAAGTTCTTTCTGCACAGAAGTGAACGCGCATTTTGATCGGTTCAGTACTTTAAGAGTACTATGGCTATTAATTTGTTACCAACACTAACATACAAAATAGGTGTATGTGTTTGACTTAAATAAAGGTACCACTATGGCCAAATATAAATAAAGGACATATATGTGGGCTTTGATAGTTTTATAGTTTTCAACACTAGACTTTATATGAGAGTGCTTTATTTAAGAGCGGTAAAAGATTTCCCTTTAGTTAATACTTCATACACATATGTTTTTTTATATCTTTTGTATATTTTAATTGAACATTTTTAATATATTCAACGAAACATGGTTAATGAAACATTGATTAGCTCATTGGATAACCTCGAGACTAACAGTCTTGAGGTCGTAGTTCTGAATTCTGACAAAGGTTTTGAATGTTTTGGCAGTCAAACAATATATTTCACAGTCAAACAATATATTACCAAGGGTTTGAGCATGTCTGCCCAGCAACCTTTTCTTTTCTTTAAGCATTTATTAAAACGTCAAAATGAACTAAGAGAAAAACTTTTATTCAATTGTTAATTTCTTATATTTTATATTAATCAATTATAAATTTTCAAAGTCTACTGATGATTAGGGTAGTTCCTATGAAATTTCGACATATAGATAGCCGGGAAACATAGAAAGTAAGCTATTTATAATTTTTTACTGGTATAAATGTTAGAAGCTACAATAGCGAATAAAGAACTTAATTTCTTTTATATCAATCATTAACATTTTATATTATCATTAATAAATGCTATTGTGCTCCTATATCATTATTCACACGGAGCTTGCTCTCTCATTCGTGATTCGCAGCCCAATCTTGATGGAACCAACATGATTCGCCATATAAAATTTTGAGAGCGAAGCTACTTGATTCATTTTGAATCTTGTTGCGAACCATGCAGAAACTACTATCATCTTCAAATTTGATAATTCGAGTAAATTATCGCTAGTTTATCTGAACTAGCTCTCACAAAAAATGTAAGCAAAGAAAGAACAGATAATTAATGTGTACAAAATCAAAACAAACAAATTGAACATGAACAAATTGGGTAGTTACATAACGATTTAGATAAAAATTAAAAAAAGAAGTAGTGAAACGTTTGCACAAAATATGTAAACATCAGTGTGAAACAAACAAAACTCCTAGTTTCCCAATCGTGGTTGAGAGAGCGAACCATATATTTCATATTACCGTCTGAACGCGGTAATAACTTTTTAGTTTAAGCGTGAATGTAGAGTTTTTTTCTCAACTTAACGATTTTTTCATGCATATAATAATGAGGTATCACTGAATGTTAAAAAGAAATATACCAAACAGACGCAAGAACAAGAATTATGAACTAAAAATTATAGACGACAGCATTGTTTTACTTCAATAATTAAAAAGAGGATTTTGACTTTTATTAATAAATAAATACTTTTTGAAAAAATTGGAATTAACATTTCTTTTTTGATCAGACCTCGTATACATACTGTTTCGTCTACATATAAACCTTTTTGTGAACTATTTAAAAAAATGGAAATTTAACGCTGCATTGCTACTGCCAATATGAATGCCTGTGTTCATTTCATTTTTGTTGCCTCTGACCTAAAAACACAATTTGGCAAACATGACAAGAAGTCAACAAAAGGAAAGAAATTGAAGAAAAGTTAAGATAAAGAAAATTTTACAATAGCCAGAAACTTAATAACCAAAAAAATACCAAATACGATAATTAGCATTGACAGAAGTCTATAGCAATTGAAATGCATAACTTTAGAAGTCCCAAGCAGGAAATATTTGTACTATAATTTTGTTCCAATAGTAAGATGGATTACTAAATTGTTATTGTAGACTTGTGCTTAAAATCTTTCAGAATTCCTAATATAAGTTTCAATTCCAAGAAGCAGACTTCACAAACCACAACTCTTCACTTTTTTGTATCACAATTTTAACATTTAAAACATTTAAGCAGTAAGTGAGAAAAATTTTTTCTATAGGCTACGTTTTCAGGAAATGTCAAAATCCCTCCACTTCTTTAGAAGTAAAACGTCAATTTAAATTTTCGCTCTAAATCGAATGATTGTTTATAGTTCAGATGCTTGTTCCATGGCAAAAATACACAACGAATATGAAATACCGATTCAGAACCGCTTAGCTAAGTGGTTTGGTTTTTTTTTTGGAATTCCCAAAATACATTTCGTAAATCCCCAAAATACCCCTACTTCCCCAAAAGCAATATGGCAACTCCAATTTTCGCACTAAAGCAGCAACAGTTTATATACAACTATATGCCTACTAATTACTTATATGGTATGGATTTGGGTTGTAGCAAACATACAAACAAACAACCAGTGAAACTAATATAAGAGAAAATAATATAAGCGTCTAAAAAATGTACAATAACAAGAAATGTTAACTGATAACAAATAATTAAAACAAATACATATTTGCCTCAGCCGTTTTTTTTTTTTCACGAAATTCGAGGCTTTATTGTAAAACATTGGTTATAAATTTATGACTCAAAGTATTGTCCATCGCGGAATCTTACTTTCTCTGATCTTTGATGCCTGATACAAATCCCGCTGTGAAAAAACTACCCCTATTTTGTAGCAATCCACGAATCACTCCAATTTTTTACTTCTTCATAAGACCGGAAGTGCTGGTCAGCCAGGCCGTGTGTAAGTGATAAAAACAAGTGATAGTCCGAGGAAGTAACGTCTGGGAAATACAGCAGGTTGGGCTCAGTCAAAATGCTATGCAGAAGTCTCTGCCGTTTTTGCCTCGCAAGTAGCTATTCACAAACAAACCGTTCAACCTAACTCGGCTTCATTTCGTACGACACCAAATTTCCGCGTTTCTGAGCAGTCCCCATTGCTTTCATTCTTTTTTTAATAGTTTGTTGAGTAAGTCCCGATTTTTCTTTATGTACTTGACACGACTCTTGATCAAGTAATGCCTTTAATTCTGCATCTTCGAAAATCGTGTCTCTTCCTCCACCATATTGGGGTATTATGTCAAAATCACCGTTCTTGAAGCCACTCTTTTTCATTAATATCCGTCTCATAATAGGTATTTGAGAGCATACAATGAGCCTAATTTTGCTGCATGTTAGAACAGAAAATTAAAACTTTCTGGAGTTTGGCTCGTAAGCCGACATATTTAACCTAGAATAGCTTTATGGTGCAGGTACAAATTGGGTAATATTTAGATGATGCTATATTTATAAATACCCAAACTTATTGTACGATCTGTTTATTTCGACTACCACTTACCGCTTCAGCCATTGCAAAACAGTGGAAGCAAAGTTGTACACCTAATGTATTTTTATACGATTAATAATTTTCTAAATGAAGCCACTAAGACGTATGAGCAATAAATGGTGAAACCGACTTAGTCCCCCATATTCCATAAGGCGTCATCGTCGTCACATGAAGTCGACACAAACATTTTTTTATTCATTTACTCGTTGCCAAATACAATTGAACGTTGTCGACAGCTTCTATCTATCGCTTAGGTCTAGGAAATACAGATGGCCTATCAAAGAATACCTAATTGCTGTCGAAGGCGAATGTGTAACAGAGTGGTTTTTGATGTCATCTTGATGTGACGACGATGAAGCCTTTTGGAATATGTCAAACCAAAAACTAACAATTTACATTTTACATATTTATGGCCAGTTTTATTTGTAAATTTTATGTTAAAAATTTTATTTTTAATTTATGTAAATTTATGTCACGTCACTGTATCTCTATTAACGCTTGTAAATTTGAACAATTAAAAAGCAATATATATATATTTTTTTTTTTCTAAAGAAAAAAAATATTTTTTTTATATTGTTGTAATTATTTTTTCTTTTCAGTTTCTCGCATAGATTGTACTGCTAACGCAGCATAAAAACTTATTTTAATTGCAGTTGGTATTTCCACAAATACTTGTTTAACAGAAGTAAATACTTTTTTTTTAGTTTACGTGTTGGCATTCACCCATCATTTGCACGCCTGCTGGTAACACAGTTTTCGCGGATCTAGCTTCTATTTCAAGTGTTCTTCTTGAAGATTTATGATTTCAATTAAATAGCTTGAAAACATATTTAAAAACACATGCACCACAAGAAAAAAAAAACAAACACCAAGTAAAGCCTATACTTTAGACTAGACTGGCGTTTGAACATTGAAAAATTAAGAACAGCAAACTAATATTTAAGTGCTGGCAGCATTTTCTTTATGGTAGCAAAAGTTTTACACTATTTTCGGTTTTCTGGCAACAACATTTTGTGTTGTTTCTTGAGAAATTTCATGGTATATTAGCGCCATTATAAACAGTCGCCTGTTTCTCTCAAACCCTTTTAAAACTACTTTATATAATCTTAACACTTCGCCTTAAAATATGCTTTTGTATTTTGAAACTGTAGCTGCCATTGTATAACAAAA
Organism: Thecocarcelia acutangulata; assembly: GCA_914767995.1. Lineage (NCBI taxonomy): Eukaryota > Metazoa > Arthropoda > Insecta > Diptera > Tachinidae > Thecocarcelia > Thecocarcelia acutangulata. Next base: position 25,903,100 of record OU612094.1, on the reverse strand, counting down.
TATACATAAATGTGTATATATTTATTATGCTTTTTTCGTTTCTGTCATGATTCGGTTTTAAAAATATAACAAAAAAAAAAACTTTCCTACTCTTGGTGTTGTTGTAATAACATTAAGGATTCACTTGGAACACTTTTTCTACTTAAAAAAATTTGTTAAAACAAACGTCATTTATAAGTGCTAGTTTTATTTTTTATTATTATTTTTTGTAGTTGTTGTAGATTTTGTTGAAAGTGTTAAAAAGGGGTTTGTAAAATATGAAAGCAATAAAAGAAAAAAACTTAGCATATGTTTGTGCTATTTTTGTACGACTGACGGTGGAGTCTTAACTATTTAATGAGAAACTTATAAAACATTTGTAATTTTGTGTATTTCATTTTTATATATTCGCAGCACAATGTTACGTATTGATTTAAATTGCATTTCTTTTTTTACTAAAACCTCCTAAAAGTTTTTTATTTTTTCTTCCAAAAACGAGTGTGTTTGTATAAATTTGATAAAAACTTAGTTATTTGTTTGAAACTCATAAATCAGATTAAAATTAAATAACTACAAGTTTGCTAGCAATAAAAAGTAGTGCTAACGTTCAGTTTAAGAACACGAAATTTATCAGTTTTAAAAACAAATATAATTTAAATTTATGCCCGTTGGGCTAAAAAAGTTAGAGTAAAACAGAAGAGAACTTCTATGGCATCAATATATTTGCAATAAAAAAAAATATCCTCATAAAACTCTTATCAGCGCTGAATTTTCTTAAGAAAAATTTTACTATCTTTATATTCTATAATATAAAAATAATTATGTGATTAGTTATATATATAATAAGCATAAAAATAAGAATTCCTTGGAATTTTTCACAAAATTATTTAAAACACAAAATCTTGTAAAAAAAATATTAATAAAGGGTGCTTGAACTTAATTAAAAAGCCTCTGATTTGAAATAAAACACATATAAATTTTGATGTTAATATTAGGAATTATTGTCATTTCCTTTTATTATGATAAAATTAGTATGGTTCAATTATGCCTGTTTTTTTATATCTTCGGACCAGTACTCACAGAATATCCCCCTCATATTGTACTAAAACTAAGAAAATAGAACTAGAAAAATAGCAAGGGGAAAGTGGGAGTAGTGTTCGTGAACATATGATTTGAACCTTCCAAAGTTATAACAGATGGGAAATACCTCTGCAGACAATTTATTTCACAGACAAAGCGTAAGACTGAAAAACAAATTCTCGCTGTAATGCGTTGAAGGATTCCCTGGGCAATCGACCGCCAATAGACGAGCTCTGGACGATGCATATATGCTACGTAGAAATGTGTGAGTTTCAGGAACTAGATCGCTAATCTTGTCAGAGAAAAATCCATAGTAGTAACAATAGAATAGAGTAACGCATCCTACACCGCACCTGCATCGATGCTATAGTGAGTCCTGTCACCGCTAAGCTTTTTCGCTCTCTAATGCGCACGTTCGAGAAACCCCAAAATGGACGCTGAAGCGCCAGCTCAAACATGAGAGTTGTTTTCCAGCCGCGGTCGTATATAGTGATATAAATAGTAAGGCGATCAGGTGGGGTGAAGTACATCTTAGACCGTTTAAAAAGCCTAGTTACTTGCACTTCTTTTGAGACATGAAAAATGTGTTCACTCCAGCGGATATCACACAGTATTTTCATTGCAAAAACATCAAGAGCATCCGATTCCTCAATATTTGTACCATCCATGAGTACAAATGAAGCAGCATCAACGGTCGTGTGTTTGTGTGTTAATAAACAAAACTGGGTCTTGCGAGCGTTGAAGGCAATCCTGTTTTTACGACCCTTTTTGGAGATTAGTAAAATATCACTATTCAGTGAGTTATTAATATTTGGCTTCTTGCCAACCATCTCGGATAGGCTAGGCCTATAACTGAATGGGTATAAATGGCAAATATGATAGGCTAGGCCTATAACTAGGCGGGTATGAATGACAAATACTGCTGTCATCTGCGAAAGAGTGTAATAAAATATCGGCCAAATGGCCGCCGCAAGCTTGGCGGAACACCTTCATCCGATGGTATAAATTTTCGGTGACGCTGAGGCATAATTAAGGTTCTATGCCGCTAATGTGCCAAATTATGTGCTTCTTTAACTCTTGAATTGGTTAACTGGATTACCAAAGTACACATTTTTTTTTAAATAACCCAAAAGAAATAAGTCCAACGGTGTCCAATCACATGATCTTGGCAGCCACGTCACCACGTGAGATAATACGGCCACTGGATTTTAGTAAAACAACTTTAACAAAAAATTGTTTTTTGAACATATTTTTAATAAATTTAAATTAAAATTTTTTAACGAAAAAAAATATAATTTAAACTCTTAATTTTCTAGAGATTATATAAAATTTAAACATATTTAAAATTATTTAACATACAGTAGTTTTTTATGTGTAAAATTTTAAAACAAATTTTCTTTTCACTGAAAGTGTATTAAAGCACCCAAAGTTCTAAATTTCAATTGAGAGAAAGTAAAAGCTTTTCTTTTTATTTATTGCAAAAAAAAAAAACAACCCTTAAATTAGTTAAACATATGATTGTAATTCAGCACAGTTGTCAAACTGATACGCTGTAAAATAATGTAGCGTAAAAACAAATCATTCACAATAATGATATGAAATGTCTTGGTGGAAAAGAAGAAATATAAGTTTTGGCGCATGCTGTTTTTTCCTCAATGTTTCCCACGCACAAAAACAAAAACAATTTATAGTACAACATCTGAGTATACTACCGAAAATTATTTGTTTCTTAAACATATTTTGTTGCCATTTGCTACGGTTCTCAGAGAACGTAGAGAATTGAATGCTCTCCACACATTCATTTTCCAGTTTACGTTTAACAACTACACATGGTTTAACACGCTTTCGTATATTTACATGCATGTGTTTGAACTCGTATGTGTGTGTTGTTACATTTATATGTATATCGCTTGATATTGGCACACATATCTATACTTACGTACTTATATACCAATGTAATTATCATACATACTTACATACGTATGTATGTATGCTTCAGTTATGTGTAAATGTATTACAACTACTACCCTACATTAAGAAACATAAAATTGTGCCAAAAACATTAACAACAATAACAATAAATGAAAATGAAAATGCAAACGCAAACGCAAATAAAGACACAAAAGCAGTGTTTCGAAAATAAGTAAAGCGTTACAAAAGCAACTTTTCATTGTCATTGGAAGGTGTTCTCTTCCTCAGTTAATGAAGGTTTCTTTTTTATACGTATGAATGTGTGTATACGTACATATGTATGAGTATGTATGCATATTATGTAGGAAAGCGAATAGAAAAAAAAGCATGAAAAATCACCAAATAAATTTTAATAAAAAAACATAATTAAAGCTGAAAGAACACGAAATACTCGGCTAACGAATATTTCGATTTAGGCTTACAAAATTTATATACGAGTATGTATTTCAAAAGCATGATAAGTAAGTTTCTAATAGTTAGATTTTTTAACAAATATAATTTAAAATATTTTTATAAAATATTTTAGTGTTTTGCAAAAGTAATTTGTTCAAAATGTACTGTTATAATAGTAGTCAATATGTACATATATTAAAAAATGAGATTAAATAGAAATTATATGGTAGCTTTTTAACAGGAATATGGTCTTAAATGCGCCTTTTTGTTAGAAAAAATTATGATAAAAAAAAATAGTTCCCCATATTCCAAGAGGCGTCGTCGTCATCCCATCGACACATCAAGTTGACACAAAAATTTTAGCATTTATTTACTTGGTGTCAACAACAGTTGAATGTTGTTGACAGCCTCTATCTGTTTCTTATGTCTTGGAAATATCGAAATCCTATCAAATAATACATAACTATTTTCGAAGACGAATGTATAACCGAGTGTTTTTTATATCGTCTTGATGTGATGACGATGACGCCTCTTGGAATTTGAAAAACAATTTTTATGTAAAAAATAACCTTGAATATCATATTTTGTTTCTGTTTAAAAAGTAAAAATAGTTATTTCCGACCAATAATTAGTTCTATTGAACTGTTTATTGAATCCACAATTTCCTTTACCGTATTCAAAATTTTAATAATTTTTTATTTGATTCAGCGAATTTCTTTATTGAACATAAACAAAAATATTTTACCTATGTATAAATTATTTAAAGGCTAACTAACCATTTTTAAATACCGCACACATTTTTTGTATATTTAAAACAAAATTTGAACGCAGGTTCTGTTTAGGGCCATTATTAAAACTGGGGAATAGTTAATATTAAGATTTTATCTTACAGAAAATTTTTGGTTATTACCTGGTTAATACCTGAATTAAAACCTGAATACATTAACCTGAAAAGTTACTGATAACTTAGCAGCAGGTTTATTCTCATGGAAGATTTCAAATTGAACTTTATGCATTTGAAGCTACCATAGTTTCTGTTTAAATATGGTAATGGGACAAATTTAATTGTAACTTTATTGTTCACGTTAACTAATGTTAAGATTAACTGTTAAGAACTTTATCGTCAGATTATAATCTGGGATATCTTTCAAAAGCATACATACTTATGTACTCCTATGTATTTTTTTTCCGAATTTTTTTTTTATTTTTTTTTTGATAGTTACATTTTTAAATAAATATTTTAAAAGGTATTGTTTAAAATGCATTTATTAAGTTAAAAAAATTTTTTTTTTTTTAATTATATATTATAAAAGCAAATTTTTGAAAAATTTTCGACAAAGAAGTTTTTTTTTTCTTTTCATAGAAAAGTCTTCTTATCGAAAATTATATATATTTGAATAAATAGTTTTCTACATTTGTGACTTATTCTGAAGGTTAATTTTACAGGCTTAAAAAAGTATCCTTTTAGGAAGTAAACTTTTTGAAATGTAGGTTTTTAAGATATTTTTTAAAAAGAACTTTCTTGCATATTAATGTAGTGTAGTTCGGTCAAAACGTAGCTTTTTAAACTATATATTTTTATAAATTTAAATCTGTTATATTTTTGAAAACGTAATATATTAAAAAAGAACTTTTCATTATGACTCAGGTAATATATTAAAAAGGTAGCTTAAAAAAATTAAGCTACTATTTTCAAAGGGGTTTTTTTTTATATTTGTAGTTTTATAAAAAAAGTACGTTTTTAAACCGTAGTTTTTTAGAGATATAACTCTGTTAAAAAGTACATGTCTCGAAATTTAATGTTTTTAATAAGTACTTTTTTTTGAATGATAATAATTTTAAAAAGTATTTTTCCAAAAATTTTTGAGGTACATTTTTAAAAGGTATTTATTGTAAAATGCAGTTTCACAGAAAAAATTATAGTAAAAATAAAATCAACAAAATTTTTGTCTGAACAAATTATTTGTATGCATATACATAAGTATTAAAAAAGTAACCTTGGATATCGTATTTTGTTGTTGTTTAAAAAAATAGTTGTTTTCGATCAATAATTATTTTTACTAAACTTTTGTTTGAATCCACGAATTCCTTTACAGGTCCGCATTCAAACAATTTATTAATTAATTCAACGAATTTCATTATTGAACACGAACAAAATTTGTTTCTGTGTTTTAGTAAAACCTTCGTTTTTAAACCGTATTTTTTTAGAGGTATAACTTTGCTAAAAATACCTTTCTCGTAAAGCAATTTTTTAAATAAGTACTTTTTTGTATGAAAATAATTTTAAAAGATACTTTTTAAAAATTTTTTGAGTTACGTTTTTAAAAGGTAATTCTTGTTAAATGTGGTGTTATTAAAACGTATGTTTTTAAAATATACCTTTTTTTTGTTATTTATCTCTGTTAAAAAATACTTTTCATTAAATTCAATTTAAATGTTTTCAAAAATTATTATTTTTAATGACAATAATTTTAAAAAATACTTCTTCTAAATTTTTGCAAGAAACTTTTTTAAAAGGTATTTTTTTGTAAAATGTAGTTTTATTATAACATACGTTTATGAACTGTAGTTTTTTTTTAGAATTATAACTCCAGTAAAAGGCACTTTTCTCGCAACGTAATATTTTTAATAAGCACATGATGATAATTTTAAGAGGTACTTTTTCAAAAAAATTTTTTGAGTTACATTTTTGAAAGGTAGTTCTTGTAAAATGTGGTGTTATTAAAACGTACGTTTTTAAACTGTACTTTTTTTTTACTAAATGTAGTTTTCATGAAATGCAATGTTTTCAAAAATTATTTTTTGTAAAATGTGGTTTCATTTAAACGTACTTTTTTGAACTGTACTTTTTTTTAGAAATACAACTCTGTTAAAAGGCACTTTGCTTTAAAGGTAATGTTTTAAAAAAGTACTTTTTTGAATGATGATATTTTTAAAACGTAATTTTATTAAAATTTTTTTAATTGTAGGTTTTAAAAGGTATTTCTTGTTAATGTACGTTTTTTCTAAAAATGAAATTTTAAAGTTACATACTAATTGTTAAAATAACACAATTTAAAAAGGTAGTTTTTTTTTAAATGTCTTAAGATAAACCTCTTTAATAGCACAAGACATACATTGTCCAAAACATATTTCTAAAATCTACATTTGTAAGGTAAAAAAAGGCAATTATTTTTATTTAATTAAGTATCTTTAACCGATACTTAATTATGAGGTATCTTGGCTGAAAAAAATTACTGCCTGGCTCACGATGTCGTTTCGTTAACGTTCGCTAATGTTGTATATTAAAAATAAGTGACTTAGAGTCAAATATTATTCAACTAACGGATATATCGGAAATACACAAGGCAAATGATACAGGATCAGGGTGAAATAAAGCTTGTAAACGGCATCGGAATAGGTTTTTTGGCCTTAAAAATTATGACGAACGTTTACGAAACGACATCGTGAGCGAGGCAGTTATTGTTTTAAAAGCTGCCTTTTAAATGCACAAACATATATATTTTTTAGATTTTTTGAAGGTACTTTCCCTAAAGGTAACATCTTTAAAAATTATTTTTATTAAGATGTGCACTTTTTAAGAGGTAATTTTTTACTTTTCATGAAAATTAATTTTTAAAAAAATATTTTTATTTTTTAGGAGATATTTTTATTAAAAATCAGTTACTTTACAAGGCACTTTCTTTAATATACATTCGACAAGAGAGCATTTTCTTAAACAGTTTTGACGACTTTATAACAAAAGTGCTATTTTACAAAAAAGAATTATGAAAAGTACTAAAGACTAACGACGTGTTAAGGAATTTTATTAAAAGTTTTGAATACTTTATAACAAAAGTGTTATTTTACAGAAAAAAAATTATGAACAGTAATTAAGCATATTTTTACTAAAGACGTGTTAAAGAAATATTTCGCTTTTAACTGAAATTACACATCTTTTAAACCATTTTTTAATTCTGTTAAATAACAGCGATTTTTGTGTTAAGTCATTTTTTTAATGGTTAATGGCCAAATTTCATATAAAACATTCTGAAGTTGGTGAACCTTATTACTTTTTCTTTCCCCGCATCAACGACTACCAATCATTTGGTGATGTTTCTGTTTATTTTTTTTTTTTTTTTTATATTCCGTTTAATTTCGTGCTCTGCTCTTATTTTTGTTGTCCTTTTGCCAACTAAAGAGAGTTTTTAATGTCATTTGGCAAACATCGTTCATGTTGTGGTAGTATTTTCTTGTTATTGTTGTTGTTGTTGTTTTTTTAATTCTCAGCTATTGGAAATTTTAAACAAAATTTTTCCATTGAGCATATTTTGTAGCAATTTCTTGCTACAGTAGCAAACATTTCTCTCATTGTGTAAGTGCGTATGTATGTATGTAAATCTGTAGTTTTGGTTTATTTGAAATTGAAGCTGTTTAAATTAGTTTTCGATGAACTTGCAAAGAGAATATAAACACTAAACGGTTTATTTACTTTATAAATGATTTTAAATAATTAAATAATATAAAAAAAATCCAAAATTATTTGTGCTATGATAAAAAAAATATAATGAAAACATATATGTATGTAAAATATGTGCGGCTCAATCGAATACTTTGAAAAGACAAATTTAAAATTAAAAAACGTAGAAAGGTTTTCTGTTTAATAAATAATATTAACTGCTGCTCAAAAAACCTTGATTCATTTAAGATGAAAAGCAGAACAATGCAAAAAATACTACTACGAAACGTAAGGCATACAATTTTACTAGAGAATAACCAGCAGAAAAAAGTTAATAAAAATTATAAAGGAATATAATCAAAAAAGTAGCTATTAGTATGCAAAAAAATAAACAATAAAGAATAAATAAGCCTTTAAAAAAATCAATGCCAACCGCAAAAAGAAAAGCAGTTCAAATAAAAACAGTACCTTTTAAGAAATTAAAATATTTTATATTTTTATTTTCTTTTTTTTTTTTAATTAAAAAAACAACTGCCATCAAATAAAAGTATCTAAAGAAAGAAATCAAATACTGAGCCTCATAAAAACTGCTTTTAATTAAAAGAGAATACACAAGTTTATAAATAAATTTGATGTTGTTTTGTTAAAAATCAATAAAAAGTAAAAAAAAAAATTAGTGGGCATATTATAACAAAAAAAAAAATCCTACATGCTGTGAAAATGTAGTTGTATACTTGTGCCAGTGTGAGTGTAAGTGAGTGTTAAAATGAAATGAAATCTATTTTAGGTAAAAGAAGAATACGTATGTATATAAAAATAAACTTACATACATATGTATGTATGTATAGACCAGCATATGCACATATGTATGTGTAAAACATAGTATGGTTCTTTCATAGAGAGCGCATACACACACAAATATTTACTCAACAAAAGCAATAAAAATAAAAGTAAAGAAAGTAAAAGTAGAAAAGGAGCATGAAAGTCACAATAATATACAATTAATAAAATAAAAGAAATTACAAGCATAGTTTAAGGCTTATGAAATATAAATATAGCAAATCCTTTGCAAGTGCCCGCTGGCGTATGAGTGTTGAATAAAGGAAATATTCTATAATCGTTAAGTAGTAAACTGACTTCCTTGAGTTCTTCCTGCTTAATTTAAAGTAAGATTTAATGTTATGAACTATAAGAAAAAAATCTTTTCCTGCAATCGTTATGATGCTTTAGTTGAAATCAAATGAAAAAATTAATAATTAAGCAAATCTTGAAAGTATGCTGGGGGATAAATTTGCATAATACTAATTTCTACGGACTGTCTGCAGCACGAAAAAGCTGAGTGTATGAAATTTTGTGTCTACGAAATATTGTATATTGTATCTACAAAATATTCTACAAAAGTTTTATTTAATAATTATAGTTTACTGCGTATTGTTTGCAATTCATTTTCAGGATTTTTTCATTATATATTTTTATTTTTTACCTAATATTAAATTATACGTAACACAAAGTACAAGCTTCCACGCTCTTAAGAGAGACGGCTTGGTACAAGTCTGACATATGACTTCATAACTGATAACCGGCTTAAAAATTAGGTTGCTAGTTAAAGATCAATATAGTCCTATCATATTATTAATTTCGTATTAGCATCACATTTGTTTTTTTTTTTATCCAAAAATTAAATAATTTGAGCCAAATAAACATCATTTGCGATAACTTTTAATCTACTTCGTTAATTTAAAAAAAAAACAGCTAGAAGCTATCGCCCCGATGGCGCATTGATTACTAGAGTGTGGTTTCACAAATTTAAAAACTGTGAGAAAACAAAGAAAGATCGCAGTGCAAGACAAACGAATTATGTGCATTCTCATAAATTTTTTGTTCAATTTTGAATTGAAGAAATTAATAAAAAAAAATTTGTATCAAACAGAAAAGAAACTTCTAATTACTTTGCAATTAATTTAACAAGCAGCTCCACAATTACATTTCAAATTGTTACACATAAAAAAAAATATATCATTAGCTCGACAATATTTTAAAAACAACCTACTGTTTCTGAAATATATGATTGTTGCTGACATTATTGTGTTACTTCATTTGAAAATCCATTGATATAGCCTAACATAGTTTTTTAAAAGGAAACTGCTATACATAACTATGGTATAATCTGCTTCAAAATTGTTTTAGTATTATAATATTAATTAAAATTACCATGTTAATGACATACCCAACTATACTGACAAACTTACTGTTTTCCGAAAAAGAGTAATATTATTTCCTTACAGAACCATATATTATTGTCATAATTGATTATATAAACGCAATAATTTTTAATTAACAATACATATGCGACTCAATATACTTTCATACATACACATTACACATACGAGTATATAAAAAAAATGCATAGAATGGGAAATATTTAAAGAGCAGAAAATAGTTCGCCAAAAAATAGTTCGATTGTATCTCAATGGACTGAAACCAAAAGTTTATAGTTGTAGTTTCTATTGCGAATACCTGCAATAAAAAAAATATGTACTAAGCATTTCATCTATTATTTAAATTTTAAAAGTCACATACAACCATACTCATATGATTAGAAGTATTTATTTATTAATTTATTGAACAACTTAGTCATAATTAATTATTAAAAAGTTACAAAAGAACGAGCACTAGCGTCTAGGGCCATCAGCTCTTTGTTAAAATGAAATATGAATATGTATAATATATTGATAAGAAAGAGTGTTAAGGCCAAATGTCTTAAAAAGATTACAAAACCTGTGGTTAAGTTTATATTGAGATATATACAAAAGTTGATTTTTACCTAAAGAAGAGACAGCTTGACATATAAGCATCTATCTCTTTTGTATAAATGCCTAATAAAACTGGTCAATATGCCTTAAAATGGTACTTCCGGTTTTCTAAGAAAAACCACTGACTCTTAATTCGAACACACATAGAGTAAGCAGGTAAAAATTCCAATTTCCACACAATTACTCCTAAAAAACACTCCATGTTTCAAACAAACCACTAATTCACTTGGTTTTATTTGGTTTCCTTTCTATCGGTCCATCTGTAATCAAGGGTTATTCTGTGTCAACGAGCTAAAGAATTTGCCTCAATTTCACAACTTCTTCCTTTCACTCCAGCCTGCCATCCTTTCCAAAAACTGAGCAAATCAAAAAGTATTTCGATCAGATTTTATTTTATTTAGAGCTTTCAAAAGTTTTATCAAAATATTAATATTTTCTTCTGATATGTTTTACAGTAAATTAGTAGGCGATGTATTGTTGGGGGCTGTTTTTTTCCATCAAGTGTTGATGAGTCATACGTATATATTTTTGACAATTTTTTTTTTTTTTTTTTTAAACTTCTGTTGGACACATTGGTATTTTACAACTAGGATTGAATTGTTTATAATAGTGCGTGTACGAAATCCATTTGTTAATTTGCTTATTATGAATAAAGTCATGTATAGCTGAATATATCAACATTTTATTTTGGGTGTATTCAATTATCATTGGCAATTTTAGGGCATTTTTAGCTACCATGTCAGCTTTTTCATTTCCTACTATATGCGAGTGGACACTTTGACACTTAATTTTGTTTGCAAAGCGAATAAGGTTGTCCCTTATTTCGCAGATAATGTCTTCTCTATTTGTAAGGTTTTGTACTGCCATTATACAGGATTTAGAGTCAGAACAGATGACATATTTTTTTGCTGGTCTTTAATTTGATAGCATTTAATACCGCAGTTGCTTCTGCAATAAAAATTGAATTATATTTACGAAGCAATCCTTGTTTTATTATATTGGAACTATCGTCAATTAGTGCGTAAGAAACTCCGTTTATGGACTTTGATCCATCTGTGTACCATAATAACTGTCCGCGTTGATTATACTCTTCCTTTTTATTTGTAAAAATAGAGACCTATAAATTTCATGTGAAGTAGTTTTTTTAGGGAGTGATAATAGGGTGGCATATATACTATTGTTCTGGAAGTAATTTAGTATGGTTGTTTGTCATAATGGGATGATTTAACCAAAGAACTTTTACAGTAAGTGACAATAGTATGGTTGGGTGTAATCATAACATGATTAGCCTGAATAATGATTAACTACGTCTTAGCATTGCTGTACAATGTACAATATTGCAGGCAAATGCTTGTATTTTAATATTGAAAATTACTTACCTCTTGATTTCCCAAAACACTCGATAACCATATTTTACACAACTTTAAACCTAAAACTTTTTTTACATTGACAACTACATGGTCGGAGCAAAAAACAAGCGTTATTTTCAAATTTTGTGAGCTACATATGTTAGATTTTTGCATTTTAATTGATACGCATGTCTGTTATATATATTGGCAATATCAGCCATTTCGGATTGTCAGTTTGTTTTTTATAGATAAAAAGGTTAGTCGTGTTTTGGTGTGCTCTTCGATTTTTTACTAAATTTTAAGCAAAAACACCATAGCATGGACATCGCTCAAGAACCGTTAAACATCTCCAACATCCATATTTCCTCAAAGAGGTGACGAATCATGGTTGTATGGCTATGACATTGAAACCAAAGCCCAATCAGCTCCATGGAAGCGTCCAGACGAGTCAATTTCAGTTAAATGTAAAGGTTTTGCTCACTGTTTTCTTCGACTGCAATGGCGTGGTGTATCATGAATTCTTGCCACAAAGCCGTACGATCAGTAAGGAATACTAGTTTGCAGTTATGCGTCGTTTACGAAGCAATTCGTCAGAAATGCACAGAATTGTGGAAAAAATAATCATGGATTTTGCACCATGATTACACACCAGCTCACACATTGATGCTTGTGTTGTTGTCCAAAAACAAAACTGTTGTCATGCCTCAAGTATCAGACTTGGCCCTCGCTGACTTTTTCCTCTTCCCAAAACTGAAGAAAGCGTTATGCTATGATTAAGGAGATAAAAGAAAAAACGAAACAGGATCCAAAAAGCGCGTTTCAGAAGTGGTTCGAGGATTGGAAGAAGCGCTGGCTTAAGTGTATTATATCTGATGGGGATTACTTTAAAGGGTACAAGATAGTTATTGATGAATAAATAAATGCTTTTTGAAAAAATTTCAAATAAAGGCAATTTTTTGATCAGCCCTAGTACACTAGACACTGCTGAGTTTATAATAGTTTTTAATACTTCCACTACTTTGAATGCTATAATAGAATTTGTTTTGAACCTTCGTGTTGTTATTGATCAAGTTAAACCTCCGCAAACACTACACTCTCTTTCCTTTACCTCACAACCTCTTTTCCAAGTTCCATAAAAATGCACTGTATATGTAGGGATCATCCCCTGAGTACTGGTCTAAGATAAATAAACAAATATGTAATGTGAGCTTACCTTACGAAAACTTTACATAACTCATAGATAACACTTGTAGAACTAATTAAAAAGACTAAACTTATTTCAGTAATAGTATTCTTGCGGCAACCACATTCAGCGCAGCTATACATGAATACAGTGCAAATAAATGTAACTGCATCAAACATATAATTAGCTGTAGCAACAAATTTTTCCATAAAATCAACCGGCACCTTATAAGAAATATATTCGTCTTTACCGTCTATATGAAGGGAGTAGTTGAAAACTTATTAAGCTTAAGTCGTCAACTGGTCTCTAAACATTTTCTAAAGACCTATGGCCTTATTCATAAAAAATATTGTATGTTTATTAAACTGTTATTTGACAAATATCTATAGGAAATTTGTCAAATAAGTGTTTAATAAACATACAATATTTTTTATGAATACGGCCGCTACTTGTTAGAAGTGCTGTAACTAATAACTTATTTTATTTATCAATAATGTTTTATCCTGTTACCTCATACGCCAAAGGACATTTTGTATTGACCCAAAAAGTGAATTAATACAGAAAATAACTTTATTTACTAAAGCTAAATTTAGTTTTCATAAAATAATAAAATCATAAAAAATGACAATAACTACAACAAAAATCAGTTCATACAACAAAGTGAATGATAAATAAAATCACTTAAGCAACAAAAAAAATATATATATATAAATATATAGAGATCTCACCATGACTGTCAAAAGCAGTGGCAGTAGAAAGCAACACAAACTATTTTTGTATTAAATAAAATAAAGTAACCGCATCAAAAGCAGCATTTTATCGAATCATTCAACATTTTGGATTAAAATTTAGAAGGTATGTCAACTCACATAGTTTTCTAAAGAAAATACAAGATATATATAAAAAAAAATAAATAAATAAATACAACAATCAATCAATAAATGTAATGTGTATGAAATATAAAATACTTTCTCGAGCTATTACAAATAAGCATGAAATCCGTACACTGAGAGAAAATGTGGATATTTTTTCGAGCTGATAAAATAAAATAAATCAGATGTATTACTAAATATTTTGGTTGACATCCATCAATAACAAAGTAAAGTATAATAAGTCTTGATTAAGACGAAAGTTTAGAAAAAACCCGAACAGTTTTCATTTGCTGTATTACAAAAATTTCTTTTGCAGTGTTGTAACTACAAAAGGGGCGTTATGCATTTTTATAAATTGAAATGTCGTTTAAGATTGAGGTCAGTTTTGTTTTTTATATACAAAATGTTTTGATTAAATTCGATATTTCGTCTTCCTTCGTAGTTTTGGCAGTGTTCTGATCAAAGTTTTTCCATATGCGGTGGTTTCTTTGCAATTTTTGCCTTCAAATGCTTCAACAACGCTGTATAATATTCACTGTTAATGATGGTTTGGTATCATTCGTCTAGCGCAAGTTCCATCCTGGCTAAAGTCAAGAAATATTTTTATTTATAATTATAACAATAATTGCCGTGATCAATAACTCTTGATCAAAGAAGACAGGAAAAATAATTGAATACACTAAAGCTGGGGGACAACTAGCTGTTTTGCACACGCTACACTGCTCATCAGCACCCACTAGGATTCGAACTCAGTCCTATGTTCTATTATTTAACATTAATACATTCACTGTTAATGGTATTTCCTTGCTCAAGATAGTCGACGAATATTACACCACGCACATCCCAAAATACCGAGGCCATAACCTTTCCAGCCGATTGTTGTGCTTTCGGGCGCTTTGAACGAGGTTCACCAGTTGCTGCCCATTCAGATGACGATCGTTTTGATGCCTGAGTGAAGTGATGTATCCATGTTTCATCCATTGCCATATATCGAAGCAAAAACTTCTCCAGACCGCTCAAGACAGATGGTCTAGTGAGGATACCTGTCAAATATCAGGGCTGTTGTGGCCTACATATGATAACGAGAGGACTATCATCCTTAGGGGCTTGCTCCGACGGCGGTTGAGTTCTGCTGCAGCGGTCTTAACGTTGCCACACAGGAGCGCAGGCGAGGAGGTTAATTCTTGCATTTAATGACTTGTGTAGAAGTTGCAGAGACAAGGAGGAAGTAGAGAGCGTTAAGCACTTCCTCTGTCAGTGTCCAGCTCCTTCTTATATAAGGGCATTGTACCTAGGTGGACCGTTGCTTCATGATTTGACGGAGGTATCGGAATGCAATGTAAGTGGATTGGACTCCTTTATCCGATCCTCGGGTTGGTTCTAAGCCAGTGATATGTAAATCTACTGAGAAACGTATCACATCCAGGCAACACATCGGGACCAGACTGGACCCAAGTGCGCTGGATTTACAAAAGCTAGCAGCCTGTCAAACCTAACCTAACCTACGTTTAAGCAGTATCATCAACACGTTCTCGTTTTTGGTCAACAGTGAGCAAATGCGGCACCCACTTTGAACAGAGCTTTCTCATAGTCAAATGCTAATGCAATATAAAGCCAACACGTTCTTTTGATAACTTTACGATGTCAGCTAATTCACGCAACTTTACTTTTCGACCATTCAAAACGATTTTGCAGAATTTTTTCTGGACTTCCATTGTTTCTGCATCATCGGTGTCTCTACGACTACGTTTGAAGTCACCAAACCAACGCTTTATTGTTGTTTCTGATGGAGCGGAGACCCCAAAACACTTTTTAAGCCATTGCTTCCCTTGAACTGTATTTTTTCCCATCAAGAAGCAGTGTAGAATTAAAACACGAATTTGTTTTTGACCCATTGTTTTGAAAATAGCAAAAGTAAAGTGACGCTTAGCACAATAACTCACAAACTAATGATGAATATCATGAAATTTTTGCAGCTGTCTTTTGAAGGCAATTAGCTCCATCTATGTGTTAGGCCTGGGACTTTTCAGCCCATGTTGTGTCCTGTTATCCACTGGTTCGTCTGAAACTATTCCATCAAAAACAGGTGTTGCCTAGAAAATACTGTATCTTATTTAAAACGAATCAGAAGAGACAGCTAACAACAACAAAATTTCACAAACTTACAAAAATTAAAAAATCAAAATCTACTCAATTTAAATATCTAATCTGTCTGTAAATGATTTGAGAAACCGCTAATATTTCTCTCAGTGTACTTAATTCTGGCACATGTAAACAATAGACAAATATATTTCCGCCACGTTTAATAATTTCCTTTTTTTCTCTTCAGTTTTTGATAACTAAAAATATGTAAAAATATTGCAAGATAGTACAATTTAAAACTGCAAAATTTTTTTATGTTTTGCAAAGTTTTTTTTTCTGCTATTTGTTTAAAGCTATTTTTTTTTTCATACTTAAAATATGATTTGTAAATATTTTACAATAAAGAGCAGCAAAAATAGAAATTAAAAACACATTTTTCGATTGAGTAATATTCTACACTTATATCTGAAAGAAAAAAAGAAAAAAAAAAGTGAAAACTGTATAAAATTTGTACAAAAGATATCTACGTACATATGTATGTGTGTATTTATGTGGATATATTCAAACTGAAACCCAACGAATGTTTTTGTACACTTGTGTGAAACGTTTTTAGATGTGTGCGTGAATAAGATGTGTTTGTGTTGAACTGATTGTAAGAGTGTTTGTTCAAGTCTAAACTGTTTGTTTTGCATACTTGTACATATATGTATGTAAGTCTATGAATTGTGTGTGTGTGTGTGAGTGTTGATGAATGCGATTTTTTTTTCGTTCACATGGCATCGTAATGTTCTCATTGTAAATCATCAAATGTATATTAAACATCTGCTGTTATTTGCCAAAAAAAAAAAAAAAAACACTTAAACTGCAGCTGTTTAGTAAGTTTTTAATAAAACTGGAGAAATTTTTATGTGCTTTGTTGATTGATTTGAATTTTGATAAACAAATCATTAACTTTATCTAAGAGAATACTTTATACATGAATTATAGAGCTAAAATAATTTAAAATTTTTTTTTAGGTTCATTTCTTTTTTAGTAAATGATTTTTTAATAGACGTATAGTAAAGACATACAGCCAATACCAATATAGTCAGCACTCCAGCCGATCTCCTTACTATTTATACCTTCCATATCCCACCGAAAATGGAATACAACTCTCATGTTTGGACCGGTGCCTCAAAGTCTATTTTGGGGTTACTCGACCGTGTGCAGAAGAGGGCAAAGAAGCTCATCGGTGGCAGTAGGGTATCCAACTCTATTGACTCACTGGAGCATCGACGCAGTGTGGGATGCTTTACTCTGTTCTATCGTTACTACAATGGATTTTGCTCTGACGGGGTCTTGTTCCCGAAACTCGCACATTTGTACGTAGCACGCTTTCATCGCTCAGAACTCACCCATTTGTGGTCGATTGCCCGGGGAATCGTACTACGCATTATAGAGAGAATTTTTTTTTCTGCCGTACTCTTCCTCTGTGGAATAAGTTGCCTGCAGAAGTGTTTCCTGTCTGTTATAACGTTGGAAGGTTCAAGTCAAATGTTCACAAACACTACTCCCTCTTTCCCCCTCCTCACAACCTATTTTCCTAGTTCTGGTACAATGCAATCCATGTGTAGGGGTCCATTCCTGAGTACTGGTCCAATATAAAAAAAATAAAAAAGCAAAAAAGTATAGTTTCAATAATTTTAAATTGATTTTTAATTAAAAGTGATCTTATTGCTTACCAAACACGACAATTGTGACATTCACAAAGAAAAGGGAAAAAGAGATCCCTACTCTAAGAATAAACTTAATTGAGGTTGCTCCCAAGACAGAGGTGAAATATCTAGGCATAGTCCTGGATAGGAAACTCACATAAAAAGGCAACAACAAGCCTTTGAACTGCCAAAAAACTACTGAGTTGATCTTGGGGCCTAGGCCCTATGATGACATACTGGTTATAGCCAAATGGTAAGAGCCACTATGTTATATGGGGCTGTAGTATGGTGGGGAAAAACCAAAAAGGTAACAGTTTTATCAAGAGTTCGCACGGATCAGAGACTTGCATGACTATGTATCACAGGGGCGATGCAAACCACCCCAACGGTGGGCATGGAAGCTCTTTTGAACCTAACACCGCTTGTTGTACAAAAAGAGGCGGCCCTTCAGGCCATCTCAAAATACAAAAGGGAAAAATGTAAGACAGGAAACCTTATTGAACATCGTGCAATCCTAAAGGATTTCAGAACCGTGAGCGATACGTCTCCAACAAGTGACCTTATAGATCCGGCTAACTCCTTTGCCAGGAAGTTTAAGATCATCTTCCCAACAAGGGAAGAATGGGGCACGAACTCAAGATGGTTGCGGGATGGTTCACAAAAATGGTACACGGATGGATCCATAACTTAGCAAAGACACCACAATCTTCCAAGCGGAATTATACGCAATAAGGGAAGTGGTTGAAATACTCTCCGATAGGGGACACAAGGCTGATACTCTCTGATAGCCAATCAGTGCTGAAGGCCCTGAGCAGTTGTATTTTTACGTCCAAGTTAGTACTGTAATGTCACAACAGGCTAAACGAACAGGCAAGCCAGAACCAGGTCACCCTGATCTGGGTGCCAGGACATGAACTACTTTCCATTCTTTTCATAACACATATGTATTCGTACATTAAAAAAACTACTCCACAAAGCTTAATATATTAAAGTATACACACAAGAATCACAAAAGTAAATTTTTTTCTAATTTTATATGATGATGGGTGGGTATCATTCCTCTAGCTCGAGTTCATGGTACTGAAATCGAATCCTACTGGGTGCTGATGAGTAGTGTAGCGACTACGAAACAACTAGTTGTCCCCCAGATTTAGTGTATTCAATTATTTTTTCCTGTCTTCTTTGATCAAGAGTTATTGATCGCGGCAATTATTGTTATAATTATAAATAACAATACTTCTTGGTTTTAGCCAGGATTGAACTCGAGCTAAACGAATGATACCAACACATCATCATATAATATTAGAAATAGTAAAATAAAGTTCGACTATTTAACATTAATACATACAAAAGTAAATTTATTGCAAAATAAAATAAGATTTCGGCAGCTATAAGCATATATGCGCAATTATGTCTATGGCTAAAATTAGGTCTGAAAGCATTAAATTAATTTTTGATGAGAATTTACCTTTTTGGGAAAAGGTATCTCTCAAAAGTTTCTATTCTAGTTGGTACAATACCTTTTCTTATACAGGGTGGCACAGAACTACCTTAATGGTGTTATTGAAATGTCATAATTAAGATGCTGTTCGCGGTCTAACGGCTTCATTTCTTCAACAAGCTCATTCTTACGGGAACATATGCATTACATGTGCAATGTGGCTAAAATATTCTGAATGAAACTCCGCTTTAGCCCCAGTTGTGTCAAACGTCTTCTAGCTGATGTTTCTGGACTATCCTGTACACTATCCGTAACAGGGTGGATATTTTCTTCCGTATTGACCGTATGTTGTCTTCCGGTGTATGGAAGGTTCTTACTGTACCATTTTATCGAAAATTTGCAACTAGACGGTTTATTGTACGTCCTAAAAGTCTATTACTCACATTACAAAAAGTTTAATAAGTATTATGCATCAAAACAATTGACCTCCAATTCTCAAAATAAAATTCAACAATTTTTGATCGCTGTTCTCTTGTGTAGAGTTCCATGTTGAATCCTCTTCTAAAGTCTTCTTCACAAAGTTCTCAAATAAAAGTAAAAAGTATAGATAAAAAAAAAGTTATTGAACACTCAAACCATAGAGATAGCTCTGCGACACCCTATAATTTACTGTAGTATTGTAATCTTTACCGAGCCAATCATTTTTTGCATTAAAAATAAATATTGAAATGAAAATGGTATTTTATTTTAAGGAATGTTTTATGAAAACAACGTGCCAATAAAATACAAAAATGCATACAAAATAAAGCAGATTTTTTATATTTTTTGTGCATGCGTACATTTGTCTGTATGTGTGTGTGTGAGCTTTTGTGTTTGTTTAAAATTGCTTTCAATTTTAAAAATATTCGTTTACTTTCTTTAACTTAATTGTAACCACTTAAATGCAATCCATACTGTTTTTTTTATGCAAGTATTTCTGTTCTGCATTCAAAATGTATGTCACTGCCAACTAAAGAATAAAATAAAATGAAAATAAAATAGTAAACGAAGGTTTTGACTAACAAACAAATGGTAATAAAACGCACTATAGGAGGGTGAGTTGTATAGTGTACAGAAGCCAGAGGAGTGACCCATCTAAAAAATTTGTATGCAAAACACCAAAAAAGTCTATTGCTTTTTGCACAGATGAAGTGTACATTAGTGTTTGGTCATATAGGTTGTTAGGCAGGCCTTTGCCAGCCATTAAAATCACAGCCTTCCAGGGTCCAGTTTTATCCCGTTGTATTGTCTGAGTGAGATATGTGGTCGTATCTCAGCAAATCTATACACCTCTGATCACAAACAACAGATGAAGTGCACATAGTCCGATATACATATTTTCCAAATCGTGCAGCACCGGCCTGCCTAGATACAAAATTCTTATATAATAAAGAGCTGGATACTGACAGAGGAAGTACTCAACACACATCCTTATCACTACAGAAATTATTATATGAAAGATTTAATCTCCTAGCATACATCCCTATGTGATAGTATTCCGTGGGACCAGCCACAGTAGAATGCAATCTCCGCCTGGACAGACCCTTAAGGATAAAAATCCTCTTCTTATTATACCTGCGCCATTTCAGCGTTTATGTTTGACAGGTATTTGTGTAGTGCAATCCCAAAAAGTTGATACTGTACCTGTACAGCTCTTGAGCGGGATCCCAACCATTCCATCAATATCTATGAGCCTAACAGTTTTTTTTTTTTTTTTGGTTCAAAATTAGATTTAGTCATCAACGTAATATCTATCAAGAGCAACACAATATTTCTAGCGCTGCTTTAACATTTCAATACTATTTTTGAGGAAACTGCCTCAAAATAGGCCTCAGTTTCAGCGATAACCTCTTCATTGGTGCGAAATTTCTTACCGGCGAGAATTTTTTCAGGTCTGCGAACAGCCAGTAGTCCCAGGAAGCCAAACTTCAAACACTCCAGTAACGCTATATAAGATTCACTGTTAATGGTATTTCCTTTCTCAAGATAGTCGAGGCCATAACCATTCCAGCCGATTGTTGTGCTTTCGGGCGCTTTAGACCAGGTTCACTAGTTGCTGTGCACGCAGATGACGATCATTTTGGTTCCGAAGTAAAGTGATGGATCGATGTTTCATCCATCGTCATATATCGACGCAAAAATTCCGGTTTGTTACGTTTAAACATGGCCAAACACTGCTCAGAACCATCAACACGTTTTCGCCTTTGGTCAACAGTGAGCAAATGCGGCACCCACTTTGAACTGAGCTTTCTCATAGTCAAACGCTCATGCTTATATAAACCCAACATATTCTTTTGATATCTTTACGACGTCGGCTAAAGCACGCAACTTTACTTTTCGATCATTCAAAACGAATTTGTGTTGTTTTTAATGTTTTCTGGTGTTACCGCCTCATTTGGACGTTCACTGCGTTCTGCATCATCGGTATATCGGTTAAAAACTCACGAATCCACGCAGATCTGAACGTACCTTTTGTGAAATCTGAATTTGTGAAGTACGCGACAAGATATATTAACAAACTTGAATTCCATCCAAATCCTCTTACAGTTAATATTCTTAACTTTGGTGGTCATACCCGTCTGAGAAGGAGGGATACTTTGGCTGCCATTAGAGCTCTAAACAGATGACTAAATTCTGAAATAATATTCGCATAAAAATAAATTTTTGTCCAGAGCTGGCAGGACTTTAATCACATTTTTTTTAGTATTAAGAATTGAATACTTATTGTCATTACATTTCTTATGTAAATTCAATAAATAAAATAATAAAGTTAAAAAAAGAAAAAGAAAAAATCGGTATCTCAACGATCACGTCTGAAACCAGCGTTTTATTATTGTTTCTGATGGAGCGGAGTCCGCATAACACTTTTCAAGCCGTTGCTTCGCTTGAACGGTATTTTTTCCCATAAAAAAGCAGCGTAAAATTAAAACGCGAAATTTGTTTTGAAAATAACAAAAGTAGCGTCACTCTTAGCACAATAACTCACAAACTAATGAATAGAATATCACGAAATTTTAACAGCTGCCTTTTGAAGGTTAGTATTAACTGAAAGAGGTGACTGTCATAAAACTAGCGACATCTATGTGTTAGACCCGGGACTTTTCAGTCCAGGTAGTATTAAACAGATAAGAGAACTTGTTGTGTTGCAAATGAATATCTAAGAGCATAAAAGTTGATTGAGAAAGAATAGCAAAATACTTTTGCAGAGTTTCTAAAAAGCAGCGTTACCTTTCTTAGCCCGCAAGCATATTTTAAGGGTGGTTCGGAAGAATTCAATGTCAATGTCAAGTCTGTTCAAAAGTATTTCACTTCTGCTGGAGAATGTTTGTTAAAACCACACGCAATATCTTGATTTTCTCATTAGACTCACCATTGCTTCAATTTTAAATTTACTTGTATTATTTTTGCAAAAATATTTTCAAAAAATAAAATAACGAAAATTAATTTTATTATTTAATTATTAACTTAATATTAATAATAATGAAAAAAGCACTGGCTACCAAAGCCGTTGGCTAATAAATTTTATTACTGGAAATTTTTACACTTTCTTACATTTCTTATCTTTTCGCAAACATCTCTCTGCAATGATTCTTCCGCTATTAAATTTGTGCGTAATCAAAATGGAGAATTATATCTATACTGTAGAATCAATAGTATGACAATACCGCATTAAAAGTGCTTTCCGCAAGCACGAAACGGAATGAATAATCAGACCCTAGATTTCGCTTTGGTCTAAATGTACTATTACAAAATATTAAGTTTTTTTTATGTACTTTTTTCACATTATTTGGATTAATTTTTTTTATCGAAAAAATTTTTAAATAATTTTTTTATATGATATTCTGAGTTCAATAATCTTTTAGATTTACTTATTTGAACGAACAAATAAAAACAATCATTTAAATTAGTCGAACAAAATTGAAAGGTCAAAAATTTACAACTATAGTCAGTCTCTCAAATACAGGGTGGCTGGTCAGTTTTGCAACATTAAGAAACTCAAATAACTTTATGTAAAGTTTAATGTAGTTTATTTTTTAGTAAATCATTTGAAAAGTAAACATTTTTATTAAAGTAATTCATGAAGTTTACAAAATAATTGAAGTTAATTGACTTCCACATTCGGTGACAC
The DNA here is from genome assembly GCA_914767995.1 of Thecocarcelia acutangulata. NCBI lineage: Eukaryota > Metazoa > Arthropoda > Insecta > Diptera > Tachinidae > Thecocarcelia > Thecocarcelia acutangulata. The sequence continues at coordinate 25,879,637 of OU612094.1, read as the reverse complement.
ATTGATCACCCTATCTAATGATAGGGTGTACATAGACATACTGCCTGCCTCTCGATGTCATTTTTTTAATAATGTTTTTAGGATGGATGATCAATTTTGCAACACTAAGAAACTCAAATAACTTTTTGTAAAGTTTATGTAATTTATTTTTTAGTAATTCATTTGAAAACTAATACATTTTTATCAAAGTAAAATACATTTTTATCAAAGTAAAAGTTTTGAAAATAATTGAATTTAAATGGCTTCTAAACTCGGTGAAACATGTGCGACATCGTTATATTATATAAAAGTTATTCATTACTACCTGGAGTGTTGCAGTGGGAATTATCTCAATTATAGTTCGAATGGATTGCTCTAAATCATCCAAATTTGTTGGCTTTCTTTTGTAAACTTCTTGTTTGCAATATGACAACAACAGAGTGAGACCAGGGAGGCCAAGGGAATGTGGAGTTTCTGAAAATCAGTTTATTGGGAGTTTTTCTTCTCAGTTTTGTCGTAACAGGCGTGGCTATATAAGAAGTTGCCCCATCTTGTTGAGACCAAACAGAGTTGAAAGAATTTTTTTTTTGGCGTAATTCTGGAAACAAAAACTCTTTCAACGCCTTTAAGTAACGGTCTCCATTGACCACAACAGTAAGACCATTTTCTTCGAAAAAGTAAGGCCCGACAATGAACCTTGAAGAAACTGTGCACCACAGATAGTATCTGTGGCTTAAAATTACTCCATATTCGACAATTTTGTTTGACAATTTTGCTGTTTAAATTAAAATATGCCTCGTCAGACCTAAAAATGCAGTTTAAGATGTTTTCTTTCTCTGACACCATATAAATGATCTTATCACCACACTCCAAGCGAATCGGTAAGTCTCTAGGGTTCAGTTTGTTTGTTAATTGAATCCTATATAGAAATAAGTTTAAATCTTGGTGCAAAATTGTCTGCAGTGTCTGTCCTCATTTGAGCAGATAAGCTCCTGGTCAAAACTTTAGGGTTGGATTGTACGGCAGCAACTACAGCAGCGATAGTTTCCTGCGTACAAACCAGAGGTTCAATTCGTCGCATAGTTGTCGGCGGCGGCGGCTGGGCAAAAAAAGGTCGGCGGCGGCTAAAAGTCGGCTGTAGCCGACATATGTGCCTTTTTGTTGCATACATGTGGTAAAATTTTATTATATCAAGATATAACATGTCAAAATATTGTTTAAAAAAGTACGCTTTTAGACAAATACATTTTTCACTATTTTTCATCTAAATTCATAAAAATTTTTGTCTAATTGTATAAAAACTTTTGCGGTACAAATTTACTAAATATCGCTGATTTACTCAAACGACGTCATCGTTCAATATATACACATAATTATTTCGAGCCAACAACACAAATTTGTTAACAATACTATCCTTTGCAGTGTTCCATAAACTCATTCAAAGTTTTAGGAGCTATTTTGTAAACATACATATTTTCTAAGACGAGTATGGAAATTACAAATATAATATGTTTTAACTATAGTTTTTGCTATGAGGTTATTTCACTTATTAAGAAACAAATATTTTGGAAAAGAAATAAATAACATTACGTAGCTCAATTTATTTAAACAAAACTGATTTTAAATAACAATATGTGGCTCAAATTAATAAAGATTTTGGAAAAAGTAAACTTATATAGTTTACTTTTTCCAAAACAATAGCAATCTGTCACCTGAAAAATATCGGATCTTTTCTAATAAAATACCATAAAATCAAATAATTTCCAAGGTGACACTAAATATATTGTAACAAGGAACAGGTTGTGGTATGATTATACTGTCAAACTCTTACATGCAATATAAAAAACTGTATAAAATACTTAAACATAAGTTGGAGGTCACAGATTTTGCTGCTACAAATAAGCCACCCTGTAGAGCTAAGTGCCAGGTCAGACACAGCAACTTTTGTTGGGCAATTCTTGACTTCATAGAAGCTTTCGGTGAGGGGAATAAGAAGGGAAAAAGAATTGCCGGTACTCGGCAATTCTCAGCAGTTCCTTATTTTTCTCTCATGAGTGCATGTGTATGTGCATATACAATGTAAATTGTATGAAATAAGATAGAGAAAGCTCAAGAACTGCCGAAAAAAGTTTTTGTGTGTGGACAAGAAAGCAATTCCAAAACAAAATTGCTAAAAAGTTCAGCAATTAAAATCGGCTCAAGCTGTCGAATATGTAAATACGGCGGCTGAAATTAAGCTGATTTCAGCTGCCATAACGGCGACGGCTGGACGAAGTAAAACAAGACCGGCGGCGGCTCAAAGCCGGCTGTCAGCCACACGAATTGAACCTCTGGTAGAAACTGAGGGACCTCGATGATAAGGATTGTGTCACGCTCAGCAAAGTTTTTCACGAGCCTCAGTATAGTCCATCTACTAGGAGGAGTGCCGCCAAACGTGCGCCAATATTCTCTTTGGATGGATACAACGGACTCTAAAGCCTGAAAGTGTTGCACTATTCAAATTCTTGTTTCATTGTTCCAATTCTCCATTTTAGTTAAATCTAAAGACCAAGCTATAAAACACAATAAAAATGGAACAGGTTAGTTACATAGAAAATAAGTTTTAGGTTTTATTTTTGGTAGCAGCTTTCATCAGTCACTCTGTATATAAGTAACATATTTAATATATCGATAAAATTTCAGATAGTTAAAAATATACATACCGATCTTGTATATTTAACGAAAGAAAAACAATACAAATCAGCTATAAATAGCGGCTATCGGCGTATTTTATTTTTCAAAACTTTTTAAACAAAAGTTGTTTAATAACCCTCCTGCTTTTATAAAAACAGCTTTTTTTGTACAATTCTCATGCCCACTTCATTTTCTTCCAGTTCTATGCTATAGTTTTTCTTTTTTAATTTTATAAAATGTTTACCTTCAACACAGAAATTGTAATAGAAAGTAGATAAAAAAAAAAAATGAACAAAATAAGATTTAGTAGCACGTACCCCTGGCATAGTTTCTGTTTCTTGTTCAATTTTTTTTTTCTTTCGTTTTTCGTTTTTCTTCTTGCCAGTTGATTTTGGTCACGTTAGAGACTGAAGAAAAAAAAAAACAAATCTCGAGTATAAAATACAACAAATGCACAAAAGTACCACAAAATATGTATGTTTGTATATTAAACAAAAACTCTAGTGAAATGCGGTAAGCCACAAATAAAAACAAAAGATAAATGCCTTGCAAAGTAAATACAATAAATAATACATAAAATGAAAAGGGAAAATCAAGAGCAACAACAAAATAACAATTGAACCAGAGAGAGAAAAAAAAAGAAACTGTATTAAATAAAACAATTTATATAAAATGTATTTTATGCTCTAGTATACAAAGATTGTACACAAATGTGTAAATATGTTTGTATATATGATCGTACTGAATAAATAAAACATGCAATCGTTTTATATTTTTCTATTATATATATATATTTTTTTTCTTCAATTCATTCAAAAAGATTTTTCAGTAAATTAAAAAAAAAAAAAAAAAAAAAAAACTTAAGGTTAATGGAAAACAAATCAATAAGGTTTTAGAACTAAGAAAGCAATAATAATTCTGCACAGAAATTAACCAATTTAAGTTATTGAATTAAAAATTGTGGAGTTTAATTTGTTGGTTTTTAGATGTCCAACTTCGTTTTTACAACATTTAACACTTTCAGTATTAGTATCGCAGATTTAAACTTTTGTTACTTATTAATATTGTGTAATTGTTCGAGTTTAATGTATTTTTGAAGTTGTTGGTTTTTAGGTTTTTTATTTAATTATTGCCAGATGTATCGCTTTCCTTTGGATAGCTTCTTTAGGCCAAATAATGTTTAACATTTGTTACTTATTTATAACACTGTCTGTTAGGTTCAAACATTAAACACATAGACTACAACAGACTTCACGATAGCAAATGCTACAACCAGTAATTGTAGTCATAAAGTCTCCCGGAGACTTTGCTGAACTCTGTTGGACAATTTTAACACTTGGTACGGGTTTTCGGAAGTCCAACACATTATCAGTCATGTGGCTTCCTAGAGTTCCGTTCTGTCTATGCCTTAGGAAACAGAATGCCCTGGTTTGATCTAAGGCAAGGCAAAAACTGTTCCCCGGGGGACTTTCAATATTTTGTTTTCCAACGGAAATCGAAATATTGAATTAATTTATTTAAACATTTTTATAAAAAAACGACCTCGAACATTGCCAATTATTAAAAGAAGAAAATTAAAAAGTTGCAAGAATTTTACAAATTTTCAATAAAAAAACCAAATGAAAAAATTTCTCTATTTGTTGTGAAATTGTTTCGTTTTAAATAAATAAGCACGCATGTAAAACACCTATTGTATTTTTCCATAAACAACTCTGAAACGCCAGTAAAACGCGCGTTCCTTAGAGCACCTAAAAATCAATTAAGCGTTTTTGCGAACGCTTTGCGGTTTCAGATCGTGCGTTTCTCGGAACATGGTTGTAAGCTTCCCAGCTGTCTATATGCCGATATTTTCTTTAGTTCATTCTAGGCGTTCTGAAACTTTTTCGAACACTTTATGTATGCTGTGAATCTAAGTGGATATACAGTGTCAACCTTAGGTTCAAATATATTATTTTTACTACTGCTCTTCGTAAATAAAAATGCTTAAAATTCAAACCATTGATAAGTATACGGAGTATATAGTATATATACATATTTCCTTTCCTGCAAGTATTCATTTTAAAATTTTCCATTGTAATAAAATGGTAGCAAACTTATGAGAAACCCATTTGACCGTTTTTTATCTTGAAGTCAAAGTGTGATTTGAAAAAAGTTTCCAAGCAATTTTTGGCACATTTTCGTAGAGACTTTATATGTACGAGTATTTCTACGCAGGAAAAAACGAAAAGAAAATAAAACAGTGTCACATAAAGCAATAAACCACGAAAATCTTTTATTTAAAATGAATAAACTACGGAGCATCATAATGCAGTAAATTTTAAATTTATATGAGGCCTTAGTGGCGCTTTCTCTAGTTTCTTTTATCTTAACTATTTATTGCTTTACTTGTTTTTTATTATGGATTTGGACTTTAAACTTTCAATGTATTGTATAATAATTTAATTTATTGCGTTAAAAAATTCTGTGCATTGTCGAGCTTACGAGTTTATTCCACCAATTTTTCTTTACATAATTACACAAATTTTAATGTATATTAGAAATTTAAATGATGGAGTTTATATTTTTTTTAATACTTAAGCGGCCCATACACGTTTCAATTTAATTGTGAATTGAGTCTCTCAACTGAATTGATTATTGCCCACACACTTCATAAATTGAATTGAAAGATTTTCATTCAATTACTAAATTCAAAGAAATTATAGACAATTTTCAAAATATATAACGTGCTCTTTGCAAAAACACTACAAATATAAATTTTGAGACTTGCAGCCGTATTCTGTAAATCGCTAAAGCTAAATCTCCATCGCTAAAAATTTATAAAGATGATTTAGCGATTTTTGGCCGCAAATGCAATTCTGTAAGGTGCATAGCTAAATTTGGCAATGACAAAAAAATTTAATTCGCCGCAATTTTAGCGGCTAGTGGCATTGCTAAAATGTTTAAATTTTATATTCTTTAACGCATCGCTAAAATATTTGCCCAAAATTTTTTTTAGCATTTTAGCGATCGAGTTTTAGATTTAGCTAAGCGAGTTACAGAATACGGCTGCTGATGAAGAGACTTGAACACACACAACATAATCGAATTGAAAGACTGGCTAGTCAACTTGAAAAAATCAAAACGTTTTAATTTTTCTTCAACCAACTCGACATTTGCCAAACTAATCAACTGACAAAGTCATACGAGTACACGCTTTGGTTTGGATAACCACCGACTCAGTTGCCAACTGAGTTGAAACGTGTATGGGGTGCTTTATAATAAATTTTAATGACATTCCTCTTAAATGACTTTGAATTATAGTTAGAAATTAATGGAACAACTATGGATAGCAACCGAACTTTAGTTGTGCTGCCTGTGGTCAACGCAACTAACAAAAAAAAAATTATATTATGTATGGCAACTCTTTTCGTTTGATACTTTTTCTTCGGTAAATACTTTTTCTTAATAATTAAATTTTGTTTAAAAAAAATTTTAGAATTTAAACAAAATTTAAATTGAAATAATTTCACCAACTGAAAAACAGTCAGAATGTGTTTTCTATTAGAAGGCGGCCAAGGGTTAGGTTAGGTAGGCAGGCCGCTGGATTATCCAAAGAGTACCTGGATACTCCAGCTCACTTGGGACCTTTGTGATTGCCTGAAAAGTTAGAGTGTGGTAGAAGAAAAAATAAAAGTTGTAAGGATATAAAAGGATTGCGGAAGAGGGAAAGGAAAGGTGGAAAACTGCTTAATGTGGCATTACTTGCTGATTTACTAGCCATCCGCTACTTCTTATGAAAGAAGCTATAGCAGTCGGTTTGACCAAGGCCAGACATGATAGTATCTTATGCGGTCGTGCTCCAAAGCCGGGAGATGAAGGATCGTCTCCTCCTCCTCGTCTTGGATATTTTTCAAAAACTTCCAAAGTCTACTGATGATTAGGGTAGCTCCTATGAAATGTCGATAGCTGGGAAACATAAAAAACAAGCTATTTATCATTTTTTATTGGTATCAATGTAAGATGCTAGAAAGGTGAATAAAAACCCAGTTGTTTGAATTTTTTTTATTATTTTTATTTTAGTTTGGTGTGTACTCGCACGTGACTGCCAATGCACATAACTGCCAATGAGCTTATCTTTACCTATAATTCATAACTCATATGACAGTGGTTTCGAGAATTATAAACTCACAAATAAAAAAAAATACAAACGAGGCTTACATAAGCATGTCGAACATCGTGTGATTATCCGTATAAACGGCTCCGAAATGGTCTTTCAGATACACGTTCCACGGTGAAAAGGCGAATATAATATAAAAACTCGGTTCCGAATTGGTTAGCGAAACGTTTCAGTGTTTTTGGAAATTCCCAAATTCGACCTCAACAATTAGCAAAATCCACTAACTTCACCGGGACAATCCCGGAGGCAATACGACAACTTCAGTTTTCGTACTAAATCTTTAACATTCATTACTAAAGCGGTATATTAAATTAGGCAAAAGTTCATAGTTCATACAAGTGAGGCAAATATAAGCGAGTTAAAAATAATGTTTTTCCATTTAATATTTTTGCTGATTCAACATAAGTTCTCGTCCATTTAATCTTGAGTTTTGTAAAATTTCTACAATCTAGACTAAAAGATAATCTTGGATAAATCGAAATGCTTCTCTAGCAAAATGGTTTTCATAAATTTGTTTTTCTATGTGTTTAAATAATATTCACTTAACCAAAAATGTATCGCAGTGTAGTTGAAATTTGTTAAAAATAATATATTTTGTACTCATGCAAGTATGCCCACGCGTATGAGTATTTATGCATATTCCAACATTGTATTTAGTTGCTCATACGCATAGATGCGCATTTTATGTCATTATTTTTAATTCGTCACATGAACACAAATAGCACTTGTTAATTTATTTATTTATATTTAAAATTTTCAACAACTGGACAATTTTGTGGTCTTAATTTATTTATTTTCTCTTCGCTGTTAATTATTTTTTTCGTTTTTTTTTTTATTTTTTTTGTTGAACGTGTCCTAATTTTTTACTCCTTTCTTTTTAACTCTTTGCAATGGAATGAAAGGGACATAAACATAATGATAGACATGTGGCGGAAAAGAGAAATGGGAAAAAGTATTTTTTGTTCACGTTTTCATGGTTGTGTGGAAGCATTTATTTTCGAGACACGATAGTGTTTAAGCGTGTGAGTACCAGTTTTTGTGCTTGCCACATTAAAATGTATGAAATAAATTCAGTCAATACACGGACTGTCATAAGCACATTCATGCATACAGCAGCAAATGTTGCCACTATAAGAGCTGTTCTGACAATATGCAGCGTCGTTGATGTCATTTTTATTATTGTTTGCAATATTTGTTAATATTGCTGCTGCTCTTGTTGTTCGATTTATGGCAGGCTGTTGAATTGTTTTTCTTTTAATTAATGTTTGTTAACTTTTGTTTGGTGTTGTTTGAGGTTTTTTTTTCTTCTCGTTTGCTTGTACAAACTTTCATTATTAAATTTATTGAAAAATGTCATGTACGTTAGATCATTATATATTTATTTATATACACAAAATTTACGTAACTTTTTAAGTTACGAAGTGCAAAACAAACAACTCTTGCTACTTAAATTCTTGCAACAGTGTGATGTTGAGAAAAAGTCCAATCGTGAAAATTTATGACTGAAACCTAAAAAGGCTGAAATATTGTTTTTAAATAACGAATTTAAAAAGTGTCGCTAGGTGTTACCAATACTGAATATAGTTTTAAATTGGAATACGTAGTTATATTCAGAAACTGTTCAGACTGGTAAAAACCGCAATAAACACCCGAAAATATGCTAAAATACCTTAGCTATGGATTTGCAAAATATATTAACTATTATAATATCCAAACTAATTAAAAAACTAGTGAAATATTGAGGCCCAAAGGTTTATTTTGAACAAAACACAAATTATGTAGGATTTATTGTCACTACGTTTTATTATGATAATATTGGCATGACTCAATTAAATATGGACCAAAAATATAGGTCAAATAGCTGCCGCTACCTTCATCCGATGGTACAAATATTCGATGATGCTGAGCCATAACTGAGGTTCTATGCCTTTAATCTGCCGAATTATCTCATCTTTTAGATCTTGATTTAATGGTGGCTTATCAACGCACATCTCGTCTTTCGAATAACCCCAAAGAAAGAAGTCCAACGGTGTCAAATCATATGGTCTTGGCAGACAATTAACATTGCCACCACGGTCATTGAATTTTTGGCGCAAAAAAAAACATTGTTTCGTTAGCTGTGTGGTAGGTGGCACTGTCCTGTTGAAACCACATATTTTCAACATCCATATCTTCCAATTCGGGCCATAAAAAATTCGTAATCATCTTACGATAGCGAATACCATTCACAAAAGCTGTCTGATTGGCCTCATTTTGGAAAAAATACGGCCCGATGATGCCACCAGCACAATAGTCATCCTTTGTGAGTGCATTGGTTTTTGGACAATCACTGCGGGATTATCATTGACACAAACGCAGCAATTCTGCTCACTTGCGAATCAAATGAGGTTAAAATATACACCATCATTGAAGATAATTTTATAATAAGCCTGAATAATTTTAACGCATTGGCTTGTGTATCTTTCCATGATTAAATGTGAGTGAAACCTTGGATTAGATGCTGATGCTGCTTCAACTGTACTCATGGATGGTATAAGTAGTGAGGAATCGGATGCTCTTGATGTTCTTGGAATGAAGGTACAGTGTGATGTTCGCTGGAATGAACACATTTTCCATGTCTCTAAAGAAGCACTCAAGTGCCTCGGGTTTTTGAAACTGTGTAAGATATAGTTCACTCCATCCGACTTCCTTACTATTTATACCACCTACATCCTACCAAAAATGGAATACAACTCTCATGTTTGGGCCGGTGCCTCAAAGTCTATTTTGGGGTTACTCGACCGTATGCAGGAGAGGGCGAAGAAGCTTATCGGTGACAGTAGGCTATCCAACTCTATTGACTCACTGGAGCATCGACGCAGTGTGGGGTGCATTACTCTGTTCTATCGTTACTGCAATGGATTTTGCTCTGACGAGATTAGTAATCTTTTTTCCGAAACGTGAACATTTTTACATAGCACGCGTTTATCGTCCAGAGCTCATCCATTTGTGGTCAATTGTGCAGGGAATCGTACTACGCATTACAGAGAGAATTCGTTATTCTGACGAACGTTTCGTCTGTAGAATAAGTTGCCTGCTGATGGGTTTCCTTTCTGCTATAACGTTGGAAAGTGCAAGTCAAATGTTCACAAACACTACTCCCCCTCCTGAAAACTATTTTCCTAGTTCTGGTACAATGCACTGCATATGTAGGGGTCATCCCCTGAGTACTGGTCGAAGTAAAAAAAAAAGATATCATCATAAAAATGTTTATTTTGCACAAATTTCGCTTCCATACAATTTCAGTCGCTGTACGTTATACACATAAACTTTTTTGTAGGAATTTTTATATGTAAGCCAGCGCAGTGATAAGGGAAGTAAACCCTTAAATATTAGCAATTTTGCTGTTAAATTTAGAATGATGTATTTCGTAACGCTTTAAAATGATACTATTCTAAATGATTATCTAGTCAGCTGCAGCATTTTGAGGGAAACTGCCCTGAATATTAGCTATCCAAGTTACAGGACTAAGATAAGGAGATAGAGATGAACTAGTTAATTCGAATAACAAATTTACAAAACTATCAATGTAAGTGAACATAAATAAAAATCGAAAACTAATGATAGACCTTTCGACCATTACAAATGTAAAATAAAAATATCAGGAATTTTTTTTTTCGAGCTTGAGGTCCAATTTTCAATTTTTATTTAAAATTTCCAATATTTCGCTACACCACTGGGTAGCATCATCAGGGATTAATGCCATACCATACATTGATTTTTGAAGGAACTTTACAAGCACAACAAAGGGGATCTTATGTACTTAGGTATTCATATATCTAGGTAAAGCTTTTTGTGTTCATAAATTTCTATCGAAGAAGAATATCTAAATGTCTGATGATGCTACCCAGTGGTGTAAGGAATTTTCAAACAAAAGTTAAATTTCAACCTCCAAAAAAAAATCCTGACATTTTTTTTATAGAGAAAAGCTCTATATCTTATTAGTTCATATCAGGAATCCACTTCTATAATAATATAAAATAAAAAATGTAGATAAACGAAAATAATTAGTGTTCACTATATACCAGAAAAAAGCAACTTGAATTAATCGCTACTGACGAAAAGTGTAGTATTAAATTGGTCATCCCAATACTTACGAGCTTTCTGAGAAGCTACAAGTATTGCCATTGAATTATCGGCCTTTTCGATATGAACGCAATCAAATTTGTCATCTAAAATATTTTATTCGCAGCAGGGAACTAGTAAACTTCGTTAATTCGAATAATAAATTTACAAAACTATCAATGTAAGTGAACACAAAGAAAATCTAAAATTAATGATAGACTTTTGAACCATTACAATTGTAAAATGAAAATATCGGGATATTTTTTCTTGCTGGAGGTCTAATTTTAAATTTTTATTTTAAAATTTTCAATATTTCGCTACACCACTGGATGGCATTACGTATCAGGGATTTAGATATTGTTTTCGAAGGAACTTTACAAACACAACAAAGGGGATCTTGTGTACTTGGGTATGATATTAATGTCAAGGTAAACAAACCCTCCTTTATTGTGTTTATAAAGTTTTTTCAAATTATAATATCCAAATTCCTGATGATGGTAACCAGTGGTGTGAAAGCGAAATATAAGACATTTGCAAATAAAACTTAAAAATTAGACCTCAACCTCGAACAAAAAATCATGGCATTTGCTTTCTATAAAGGAAAGCTCTATATCTTGTTATTTCCTATCAGGAGTCCCTTTCTATCAGTAATAGTAAATTTATGCAAAGATTGCAAGTGCAGGCAGACTAAGTTAAATATTACGTATATTTTCTATTATAAAATTTTTCTCCACCTTAATTCAAAGTTTACTTAACTTTAATTTTTAAGTTTTTAAAGTTTACATAATTTATTACATATTTTATTTGTACAATATTAAGTATTTCTTTAATCTTAGGTCTAATATTAAGCATTTATTTAATCTCAAGTCTTTGCTTTGATTGCGCAATATTTAAGTATTTCAATTAAATTTTTTGCCAACAGCTTGAAACTATTACAAAAATAGCCATAGTTTAATTTTAAATATAATTATAAGAAAACTGACATATGATATATTATTTTTTAGTACAACCGAATTATAAAAAATTAAAATCCTACAAATTCTCCACAATTTCTAAAATACTTATTTAACAAAAGAAATATATATATAGTAACTACATCTTTAGTTCAGCAGCAACAAATTCATATGTACACCACACAAACATATATACATATATATTACATGCTTACAAAATACCAATTCAATCCACCAACAATTTGTTACAAAAAAATCATGCAAAAATCTCTTTAACAAAATTGAAATGCAAAAATAAAAAGCAAACAATATTTCTTATAATTAATACTTTTGTATTTGTTTAATTTTTTTATATTTCCTTTTTCCCAAAAAAAATAACAAAAACAAAACAAACTCCTTGTGCTAAAACATCCTTGTGTGTGTGTGTAAATGTGTTGTAAACTGTGTTTGAACTGACCCCACAACCACAACCAAACAACACCTACAACCAACTCACGCCTCGCACCACCTACAATTTATTTAAATGCGCATAAATATGTGTAAATATGTGTGTGCGCGTGTGTGTGTGTGTGCGTTTATAAAAACTTTTGGCACGCCCATCTTATTACGCCTCCAACGAATCGGCTGTTTGAAAATCAGGTAAAACTGGTGGTATTAATACAACAAGTTCAGGTGTTGTTGTTGGTTCAACCTTAACGCCCGGCGACTTACAAATTCATGCAAATGTAAGAATAAATTTTTGCTATTTTATATTTTCTATATATTTTTTTTTTTCGTTTATTCTCTAAATTGAACTCTAAAATTTTACCAATTAACAAAAAAAAAAAAAAAACTGTTTGCAAGATATGTCATGTCTTAACATGTTATGTTTTTTATTTCTAATTGAAAATTTCCTGGCACAAACTCTTTTTAAGTTTTGATTTTTTATTTATTGTGTATGTGTTTATGTATAAAAATATTGAACAAATTTTGGTTTTGTCTCTTCCAAAATAGAATTTTTAAAATTCAAAAAAAAATTGATGTTGTGTTTCTTGTCTTCAAACTTCTATTTTCACAAAAAAAAAAAAGAAAAAAAAACAAAATCAATTAAATCTGCCTTGTCTTGCCTGTTCAAGCCATTTTATGACACTTTACTTTAATGAAAAACACCTCTACACTCAGTTGTGTCTTTTGGTTTTTTAATAGTTCTCTTCATTTCTTTTAATTAAATATCTGGTTTTTAATTAAAAAACACATAAATGACACAAAAAATATATTGTAAATTATTGCTATGAAAATGTGGAAAATTTGCATGGATGCCATAATTTTATTTTACAACTCTGTTTTTTTTTCCAACTAATTTTTATCGAACTTTTTCAAGCACACTTTTTACCTGTAAGATGAACTTAACACTTACACATTTTATTTCGAAAGAAAAAAAAATTTTTTAAAACATAACTTGTCCTGAACAATAGAAAAGCTTGTACACAAAAGTTTAAAAAACTAATTTTTTATTTGAAGAATGATTTGCTTCATTTTAGGTCAAAGGCTAAGTATGAAACTTGTCTTATAATTAAGCTACAAGAACAACCTTGCGTTTAAGTGTATAAAAGGAGTTCACCAAATGTGATTTTGTAAAGCTCTGTGCCTGGTAAAGAGTTTCTATATATTTATAAAATTGCAGACAACAAAACGGAAAAATCATAAATATTCTGGCCTGTTCTGAAAACGGCGTGCTTTCAAATCACAAACCCGTTTTGAAAGCACGCAGACATTTTGAAGCTGTTCTGGAAATCACGTAATTTTACGATTTTCGTCGTGTTTTTAATTTTTCGAAAGCACGAGAAAACAGCTGTTTGTTTACATTTTTGCTTTGTTTGTTTACAGCTTTATATTCTTAAGCACCCCATACACGTTTCAACTCGGTTGGCAAATGAGTCGGCTTTGTCAATTGATTAGTTTGGCAGATGTCAAGTTGGTTGAACAAAAATTAAAATGTTTTGATTTTTTCAAGTTGACCAGCAAGCCTTTCAATTCGATTGTGTTGTGTCTGTTCGAGTCTCTTGGATCAGGTCTCAAAATTTATATTTGTAGTGTTTTTGCAAAGACAACGTTATATATTTTGAAAATTGTCTATAATTTCATTGAATTTAATAGTTGAATGAAAATCTTTCAATTCAGTTTATGAAGTTTATGGGCAATAATCAATTCAGCTGAAAGACTCAATTCACAATTGAATTGAAACGTGTATGGGCCGCTTTAACTGCAATAAAAAGTGATAATTAAGCGAAAAAATAAACCAACTGACTGCTAAAGAAAAAATGTAAATCACGACCATTGGTAAACAAAGCAAAACAATTTCTCACAAAACAAGCACAAAAAAAAATATAATAAAAATAAAATCAACAAAATTTTTGTCTGAAAAACTAATTATATCAAAAAAAAAAAAACCTTGGATATCGTATTTTGTTGTTGTTTAAAAAAATAGTTGTTTTCGTTCAATAACTGTTTTTACTAAAGTTTTGTTTGAATCCACGAATTCCTTTACAAGTCCGCATTCAAACAATTTATTAATTGATGCAACGAATTTCGTTATTGAACATGAAAAAAATGTTTTTCTGTGCAGTGTGTATAATTTTATTAATATTTAAACTTAATTTTATTACAAAATGAACAAACAACACATCATTTTAAATACACAAAACTGGTTTTATTAGATTTGTAATGAAAAACACAGAGAAAATCACCAAGTGATATCAAAAAGCCAGCCATTTGGCAGACGTGATTTCAATATTTTCTGTGTGCCAAACACCTTTTGCGTGATTTGAAATCACCTTGATAAAAAGTGATTTGCAGAACAGCCCTGATTATTCCTATAATGAAGCCTTTCATTTATTGATCACATTTCCAAAGGACCGTAACTACAATTACTTCTCATCTTGAAATTATAAAATAAAAACTATTTAACGTACTTGCATTAGAGAAATAATAAACTAAAATTTGTATGATTTTATCAAAACCTACGCTTCACGCACAATAGATCAACAACATTGGTCGCAGTGCAAATGGTCGATGAGGGCCATATCCCATCCAATAATAATAATACGCTTCTTATAAATGCGAATTGCTTTAATATTCCTTTCACCTGCAATTGGTTCAAAATCCCACTAGAACATTTTCTTTAGAAAATAAACAAAATCTCGCTTACTGAAGATTTATACTTACATACGAGTTCTGATCAAAACCTAACCGTTATTTTAAATTTCTTCAAAAAGTATTTATTTATTCATCAATAACTATTTTTCCCCCTTCAAAGTAATCCCCCTGAGATATAATACACCATGCCAGCGTTTTTTCCAATCCTCGAAAAACTTCTGAAACTCACTTTTTGGTCTCGCCAACAGCTCCTGCTTCGATTTCTCTTCTATCTTCACAACAGTAGCAAAACGCTTTTCTTTCATCACTGTCTTCAGTTTTTGGGAAGAGGAAAAGGTCA
Source organism: Thecocarcelia acutangulata (assembly GCA_914767995.1). Classification (NCBI taxonomy): domain Eukaryota; kingdom Metazoa; phylum Arthropoda; class Insecta; order Diptera; family Tachinidae; genus Thecocarcelia; species Thecocarcelia acutangulata. The sequence goes on along the minus strand of OU612094.1, from coordinate 25,864,297 downwards.
GCGGGGCCAAGTCCGGTGAATACAGTGGTTGAGGTATGATAACAGTTTTGCTTTTGGCCAACAACTCATGCACAGGTATCGATATATATGTCAGCTGGTGCTTTGTCCATGATTGTTTTTTCCACAATTCTGTGCTTCGCGCAAACGGCACATAACTTCAAGGTAGTATGCCTTACTGGCCGTACGATCTTGTGGCAAGAATTCATGATGCACAACGTCATTGCAGTCGAAGAAAACAGTGAGCAAAACCTTCACATTTGACCGAATTTGACGAGCTTTTTTCGGTCTTGGTTCTTCTGGATGTTTTTTGTGATGATTGGGCTTCAATGTAGCCGTTATTTTTCGCTTTTGGCTTTTCTGGACGCTTCCATTGGGATGATTGGGCTTTGGTTTCAATGCCATAGCCATACACCCATGATTCGCTACCAGTTATAGCCTTTTTAAGGAAGTCCGGATCATCAGCAACCTCTTTGATAGTAATACGACGATTATCCAAAATCATTTTCTTCACTGCTTCAAAAATGTTTTTATCGGTTGTTGTGGTGATGGGGCGGCCAGGATGAGCATCGTCATTGACTTCTTCTCGACCTTCCCTAAACCGGTTATATCACAATTGAACTTGTATTCTACCCGTTGTAGACTCACCAAACGACACAGTCAACATTTCAAATGCTCACGTAATTTAATTTTTTACACAAAACTTAATACAGTTTCAATAATACTCCGCACGCAGAGATGTATCTCTGGGTATGGAGAATTATTAAAGTACAAAATATATATGTTAACAGCTAAAAAAAGAAATTCCGCTAGGTCTGAGACAGCAAACGCTGTACAAACAATGTGGGCAATTAACAAAATGCAGATGTGATTCAATATGAGTTGAATAGGCTGAGTGGTCTAGCAGCAGATCATGATATGTCATGACCCAAGTTCAAATCCCTGTGGGTGCTGGTGAGTAGTGTAGTGACTACGAAACAACTAGTTGTCCCCCAGCTAAAGGTTTGATTATTATTTTTCTTGTCTTCTTCAATCAATAATTGTTGATCACAGCAAATTTGTATTGTAAAAAAATTAAGAAAAAACTTAAGAAAGGAAAAACTTGAACTAAAGCCCGATGTACATATGTGCAAAGCAAAAATTTAATACAGTTTCTTTGATGCATTGTTTCGAACAGTAAAAAATCGCAGAAACACAGCTAACCTTTTTATATGTCAAAAACAAACTGGCAATCCAAAATGGCTGATATTGCCAACATATATAACAGACATGTGTACCAACATAACTCGCAAAATTTTAACATAATGGTTATTTTCTGATCAGACCTTGTACATATACTCCGGTTCACTGATTTAGAAGTGGAAGCTAGACTTCTTGAGATATAAACAAAATCATGACAAAACACTTAGGCGACAGCATACTTCACAACTTCACGGCTAAAAATGAATTTAGCTTCAAATGCTGCCGTCTCGTCAGCAACATAATTATTTTCAAGACAGCAGCAGCACTATGTGTATTTAAGCAATGCAAATTTTAGAGGTGCCACATATATATTTTACATGAATAAAATTAAAATTACTGACTAAAAACGTAATAATATCACATAAAGTTGTAAAAACTCATCAATTTATTTGTTTATTTTATTTATATGATCTTTATTTCTATTAAATATTTCAAACAAATTTAGTTCTTATTGCGGCCATATTTTTATAGTGGCAGCACAGTTGCCAATTTTAAGCGATATGTGTTTTCCAGAACACCTATTTGGCGATTTCAAATCGCAAAACCATATTTAATGCGTTATACGTTTCTCAGAACACCCATTTGGCGTTTTCAAATCGAAAACGCTAAATTTGAGCGATTTGCGTTTCTCAGAACATGCATGATAGTTTGATTTAGTTTTTCGTTCAAAAATAAAATATATTTAAAACAAGTTGCGCGAGATTTCCGTGCTGTCGCTGAAACATAAATTTTCAAATTAAAGTAAAATGCAGTTGTTGATTTTATACCCGTTAACAAAGTACTGATTATGCCAACTTTATACTTCGTACACGTTGATGTCAGTTGAAAAAGGAGATGGACAAAGTACGACGGCCTTAATAGCTTATGTTTTTGTGTTTCTAATAATCAGTAGATTTGGAAACTTTTGAAAGATATTTTCAAATACTTCATTATATATTCCAATATTTTAAATGAATTATTGAGAATTTAAAAGAAAAATTAAATCAATTCATCAATTTCTTTTGTAAAAAACTCACAAACTGTGAGGCATATTGTGTACAGCAAAATCCAAAGTAAAGAAATCAAACCTGCGACCTTGAGACTTTTTATCCAGCACTCTGGCAAATCAGCCATCTAATATATAATGAAAGTTTTATACATATCCATATTTTAACCACAACGTTTCGTAGATGTTACGATAATCTTACAGCGATACAATAAAATATTTTTATCATACTAATTACAATGTTTAGTAGCCGTAAAGAAATTCTTCCATTTTCATGCACAAGTCTTTAATAACTTTAAGAAAGTTGTAAGAAATAATAGAGTGGAGCTACTCAAACTTTTCATTCTATTAATGAAGCCTTCGTAACCAAAGTTAACTTTTTATGGTATTAACGAAATCACAATGGCTCTGTTCGAAAAACATATGGTGCACTAAACATACGGATCACTTTTGTCAGAACAGATATGTCCTTCAACAAAACTGCTCTATTTGGCATATTTCATATTGGAAAGTTCAAGTCAAATGTTCACAAACACTACTCCCTCTTTCCTCCTCCTCATAACCTATTTTCCTAGTTCTGGTACAATGCGCTGCATATGTAGGGGTCATCCCCTGAGTACTGGTGCAAGATAAAAAAAAAAGCACACTGTTATGCTATGGACTGGTGGAATGATTGGTCTGTACTTCTTTAAAAACGATGCTTGTCAGAACAATAAGGTAAATGGTGCCGTCATGACTACTGATTTCTTCGTTCATCGATTGAACAACCATGATGTGCAAGAGCGGTGGTCTCGTGTTATAATTGATTTATAGAAGGAAACGTTGGCTTACCGTATACTTTCACATTCCGTTTGAAATTGAATTTTTATGTGGTTTTTAATTTATCTAATACCACCCCATTTCCAAAAAAAAAAGTACGAATCGATCGTTCCACGCATTTTTGTGGATGTCACGATAGTATGTGAATTGTCTGTCAACGCAAGTAGAGCAGTGTTGTCTATTTAAAAATTTTATTTATATGAAATCAGCCAAACGAAGCTTTAAGTGGTTTTGATTTCTTGAAAGCAAAAATTGAGAAATATGAAACTGAGAAATCAAATTAGAGATTTGGTCACAATTATTATTTTCATTTAAAAATGTGTTTTTTTTTTTTTTTTTTTTTATTAACTTAAATATAGTTTGTGAAATTTACGAAACAAGGCAGCTTTACCAGGTAGCGGTATAAGAACAGCTGTGTTTTGTTTTCGTTTCGTAAGATTGTCAAAAGTTTGTTAACCAGTTATTTAAATCTTAAAAAACAATTGACTTTTAAAGCGAAAGCCAGCGCAGATTTTGTAATGTAAATGATGTGTTTTGGTCTTATATTCTTTGTAGTTCTAATACTACCTGGTAAAGCTGCATTGTTACGAAGCATTCAAAGTGAAAGTTTTAAATATCGAATTGCAAAAATGTCTGCAAACAAATTTGTTATTTTAAAATCTTTTAGTGTACTCGTATGTCCACATATACTTCACTTTGAAAGGACTCACGGTTTTATCATTCAGCTGATCTAATTTAAGGAACATTTTATTTGATTCTCATTTTAGCAGTATAAAATTTCCAACAATTTTAATTTTGTAAAAATTATTTCTTATTTATTTGTAAAACATCCATTAATTCCTGAAATACTTTTACCCAACAAATATGAAAATATATATATCAAAATCAAAAATATATATATCAAGAGAGAATGTATACCAATAAACCTGCAAGAACCGTATTATAAAATATTAGCCCTTCCTACAAACATAAAACAAAAGAAATGTGCAAAACTTAGCCACTAGCAAGAACAACCACTATCATTTTCTTGTGTTCACCTCTTAATAATCTTGCAGCCACTTTGCGTGTAGAACCCTGGCGCCAGCAAAGAAGTCTCAATGAACGTGATCTATTGAGCGTAAGCAACTCCTATGCTTCGGATTATCATCGTTTGACAAGCAGTAATCGTTTATACTCATCAGCGGATCGGGATCGTTACGATCTGCATCGTGAAAGACTGGAAAAATATCCTCTAACACGTACCGCACGTTTAGATGTGCAGCAACGTAATACATTCAATCGTTCTAATCACGATCGACAAACTGGTTTTGATATTGTAAGAGCAGGACAAGTAAGCCTGACAGCTGGATTAGTAGGTGGTGGCGATCTGTTATATGGTGCCAGAAGAGCACCACCTTTGGCTACTGCTGCCTCCAGAGGTATCGGTAGTACCACGTATACGCACAACCATAAACAACCACAAATTATTATAGGCGATACCGGTCATCTGACAGCAAAGTCTTCAACGGCAGCTACTACATCCATATATGAGCGTTATATAGGCTCAAGTGCTACCATGACATCATTAACCGGATCAACAGCTGAAGGGGCCACACGTAATTTAAGTCGTGAACGCAGTCTAGTCGACGGCTATTTAGATGAGTTCCCCAGTCCTGGCTCAACACTGTCGAACAAGGCTCAAGACTCGCGACGTTTCACCGAACGCAGAATAAAGAAGACGGTGCGTTTCGATTCCCACGATGATGAAGATCCTTTAGTGGCAGGTCTAACTTCACTACCACCGGTCACCACCATACTACCTTCGACAGCGGTAGATGTGGGCGTGGCCACAATACTGACCAGCGCCAAATTAGGCGCCAACAACACTGCCCCTAACAATAGTAGTTTAAGTGATAATCCCACTAACTGGGCCCGTCAGTGGGACAGTGAACGTCAGGAAAGTCAAGATTCCGCTACCAAGGACTCGGGTATTGATACTAGCAGTACCTTTACCAGTAGTGAAGACTCCAACCGTGGCGACGGGCTAAAGGTAGTTACATAAAAAAAGAGAAAATTGCTCCAAAAAAAAAAGTGTTTCTAGTCAAACCACAAATTCTTTCAAACGTTTGTAGAACTTGTACTTTGTGTCTTCTACTGGACCCTTTTCACTCTAATTGTCTTTGGTTTGAATTTCAATTTTTTTTATTTTAAACCAACTTTTGTTTAAGTTTAAAACTAACGTGAAGATGTCCAATTTCCAAAAAAAAAAAATGAAAAAAGTTTTTCGTTAAATGAAAGCCATAACAAGACTTTTGTAATATATCTTTTATAAATATTTCAGTTTTATTCTCACAAAAAAAAGAAACACTATGGTTTGTATTTATAATACAAATAGCATATAAACATATTTTCACAGCATATACATACGTAGATACATACAAAAACTTTCATCAAACATATTTACCAGCATTATACTAATGTACACACAGGACACAGGACTTGGATCTATAAACACATTATTAAAATATACTCTTGTTAAATATTCATATATTTAATGTTTTTAGTTTTTTTTTTTTTTTTTTGTTCTTAAATTATAGCCGAAAACTGTACGCTGCATGTCGTAGTCTTTTTTCACAAATGCACATTATTTTGTTTTATGGATATTTTTGTGTATGTGTATGTCTGTATATATCTCTATATAAAGTTGCATAAAAATGTGTTAAAGAAACTCCTTAATTTTATTTGATGTCATTTTTTTATTATCATAAGAAATATCTTTTTGATTAAATTCTGGCGCAGGCTATAATTTGTTAATGAAATCCTTAATTTTGTTTGAACTGTTGTATAATAATACATTAGCATTCAAAACGTTTTACAAACATTGAGCTGTGATATCCCCTTAAATATTGTACGAGGACGGTTCGGAAACTTCTTAGCCTATCAATGAAAGGGAATAGTTAGTTTTTCAAAAATATTTTTATTTTTCCATATAATCTCCTGAAACTTCAATACATTTAGTCCAACGCTTTTCTAGCAATTTTATCCCTTGATTAAAATAGTTTTCCTCAAGGTCTTCAAAATAGTGGTTTACAACTGTCATTGCATCTTCATTTGAGGTAAAACGCTTAACAGCAAGGAATTTTTTTAGATTTGGGAACAGGTAAAAGTCACTGGGAGCTAAATCAGGAGAATAAGGTGGGTGGTTAAGCAACTCGTACTTTAATTCGTTGGTTTTAGCCATTGTTAAAACACTCTTGTGCGCTGGTGCGTTGTCTTGATGAAAAATTATTTTTTGTGTTGTAAGCCAGGACGTTTTTCTCGAATTTGTACATTTAATTGATCCAAAAGGTTGCAATAGTACTCTGAATATATTGTTTTACCCTTCTGCAGATAGTCAATCAATAAAATACCTTTGAAGTCCCAAAAAAAACCGTTGCCATAACCTTACCAGCCGATTGAATTGTTTTTGCCTTCTTTGGGGCACTTCCTCCAGCTTCAGTCCATTGTTTGGACTGTTCTTTTGTCTCTGGAGTATAGTGGTGGATCCATGTCTCATCAACAGTTATGAAACGACGCTTAAAACCGATTTTATTTCGCTTAAAACGATCCAAACAAGCTTGAGAAATGTTCATTCTTATGCGTTTTTGGTCGACTGTTAAAAAATGCGGCACCGCACCCATCTTGCAGAAAGCTTTTTCATATGTAGTTCTTCATGCAAAATTAAATGGACTCGATCATTTGAGATGCCCATGATATTACCTATTTCACGCACTTTTATTCGTCGATCATTTAATGCCATATCATGCACTTTGGCTACAATTTCTGTTGTTGTTGCTGTTTTTGTACGTCCACTACGTGGTTCATCTTCAATGCTTGTACGACCAAGTTTAAATTCAGCAACTAAATTTTTTACTGTCACATATGACTAGAGCACCTTCACCTAACACATTCACCATATCATTATGAATTTCTTATCCCGCTTAACCTTTTTTATGTAAATATTTAATGACACTACGCTTTTCGAATTTTTCCATTGTAAAAAAATCGGGAATGCGTATTTTGTGAACACCTGTTTCTATATGAAGGAGTTGCCAGATCGAAACAAAATTTAACATAGCAGAGATGGGAGTTTCCAAAACACTTAACTTAACACTTTTTTCTGTTTCTACCGCTCTTTTTGTGCTAGGCTAAGAAGTTTCCGAACCGCCCTAGTAATATACAATTTTTTGTTTTAAGTTTTCTGCTCTCAAAAATATAAAACAAACATCAACAAGCGAATGGGAATTAGTGAGGCAATTAACACACATAACTAAAACATTTTTGATAGTAAATTAATTTATTGTTTTAATGGTATATCTGAGATTGTGTTGTTGGTTAACTAGACGCCATTTATAGCGTTTTCCATCTGATACCCACCGGAAGAACTTTGATTCGTCACTTTTTAACATATTTTTCCATTGTCATTGGTTTCTTAATGTTTTTTTACAAAATCCAATCCGGATTTAAAATTTTATTTTGGAGACGAAAGTTTTTTCTGTACGATGCACCCACGTAAGACACTTTCATTAAGCCGCCGTGGAATAGCTCTAGATGATATACGTGCATACCATATGATGACACTAATTCAATTTTTTGGTGTTAACAACTTTTAAATCAGTCAACTTTAGAGGCAGTTACGACCATTCTATCGTCTCTGGCTGTGGTTTTACAGGATTTGGTATTTCTCGGTGCATTAATTGAGATCCCAAATTTATCAAACTGGTTCACTGCATTATAAATTTTTGCTATAGAGCAAATATGTAATTGAGAAAATTCATTCACCATTTTCTCGGAGCCTCTGAGATCGATGATTACCTTCTTTTCTTCTTGGGAGCAACTTGCTCTTATTCCCATACCTGGTGGCTAATTCTGATATACAATCTTACTGATAACTTTTAAAACATACCTATCAAAAATTTTTCGCAAAAAAACGAAATTAGATATTAAAATAACTTTATTTAAATAGCAGAACTGAAAATGCTTTAATTATGTGTTCACTTGAAAAACATCCCTTCTACTTAGAATGCCTGTTTGGAAGGAAAGTTGTGAACATGATCTGGGAACAATTCTCTCAACAAACTATTAAAATTAAGTTTCTATTATAGCCATTATTTTGATCGCCGATTTAGAATACGAGAAAACTAGCTAAGACATCAACCCAAATCTTTATATCACCTTTTTCTTGTTTTCTTTTGTAAATTTAAATTTATTCAAAATACAAGTTTTCGAAATAATTTATAAAGTTGGTCTTGAATTTTAAATACAAGTAACGTTTTGCAAAAAAAAAAATAAAAAAAAAATAAGGACTATGAATATGCCCCATTTTAAAACATCAGTATAACAAGATATTTTTTTTTAATTATATAAAATTTTCTTTAACACATTTTTTAAGTTTGATTTCAAATGCTTTTTTCTAGCTGCTGTTAAAACTTGCATTTTAAATTTTTAAAACCTGTAAAAAAAAAACTTAATCAAAAGAGTTTCTTAAACGTATGTGTTCTCTGCTATAAATTGCGTGCGAAAGCTGTCACAAGCAAACTGTTATACATTTTATGTAAAAAAAAAACTTAATAACATTTTGTATCTCGTATGAAAAGAAATGAAAGTTTCAGATATTGATGTAAAAGCCTGTTACTACTTATTACAAACAAACTTAGCATTTAAGCTTCTCTTTATTATTTATCCTTGTTTGTCTTCATTAGTCTTGTAATGATTGATATGTAAAAATGTTTTCTTACTGTCTAGCTTAAGACGAAAAATGAAGATTAAATGAAACTTATGTAAAAATTATTTGTTTAAAAAAAAAAATCTACTAACTGCAAGACAAAGAGTTTATAACTTATTTATATATTTTAATTTATATTATAAAAATACTTCTAACAAACGTAAAATCATAAAACCAATACTTAAATTATCATTTTCCATTTTATGTGTTTGAAAACTGAAATTCAAAAAATACCCGTAAACAAATGTACATTTTTGAAATCCTACTGCAAATCCAACCCCCCCAAAAAAAAAATAAAACAACCCTCATATAAAAATTAAACGAACTTACCGCACAATTCGAACAAAATAATTATACTGAAAATCAAAAACGTAAAAAAAACTAGCAACCAGTTAATTGGCAAATATCGGCGGATAATGCCCGCATGATTGGTCATATGATATTACGTAAATATTACGATGGTGAGGATGTTCTAGGCTTAAAAGTTTTGGGTGGCCAACCGTTGAACTGCGATAGTAATAATCTTTTGGTGGGCGGTGGTGCTGCTGGAGCGAATCCTTCGTCGTACGGTGCTGTAGTGGAAAAAGTGAAAAAAGGCTCAGTGGCCGATGTAGAGGGTCACATAAAACCAGGTAATACAAAAGCTTAAACACAGATAAGCCTTCAAATAGCTAATTGTTCTATAAAAAATTTCATTTTCTTTCTTTCGTTACATCCTTCACTCATGTGCGCCCATATCATCTTTTGTCATACTGTGTGATTTTATGTTTGTGTGCGTGTGTATGAATGTTATGTTGAAATTCCAAAAGGTGATGAAGTTATTAGATGGAACGGTCATATACTACAAAATAAATCGGCCGAGGAGGTATATGATATAATCGATGAAAGCCGCTTGGATGCTCAAGTTGAACTGGTTGTTGCACGACCAGTCAGTTCAGCAAACACATCTGCAACAGCTTCTGCCGTTAATCAACCCAACCGAAAAGTGCCCGGCAATTCAATTGCCAGTTATATAGCAGGCAGTGCTGTTGTAAGCAGCGGCGGTCGCTATGTACAAAGAAAAGGTAGTTAAATTGAAAAACAAAAACTTAAATTGCATAATACATACTTGCTACTTAAGCTACGTACACACGGTTGTCAGATCTTACAATATTGCCAGTAAAATTGTCTGAAAATAAATTACAATCGTGTGAACTGCCAATTTTTAACTAGCAACGTTGTCAGAAAAACTATTGTCAATCAATTGTAAGATGACAATGTTGTCAGGCATCTGACAATCGTGAGAACACTCTTTGTCGGCATTGCCAGATAATTGGCTGCTCAGTTTTAATTGTCAGATGTATAAAATTAATGCACCTGGCAATGGCATCATGTCTGGCAATTTTTTTCGTGTAACAATCTGACAACCGTCTGAACTGACAATTTTTGTTGTCAGTTGAATTATTTGTCAGACCATAGTCTGACAATGAAATTGTAAGATTTTCTTACGATCGTCTGAACACACAATTTACTTCTGCGGGACAATTTTTTATTGTCGCTACATTGTCAACATGTTGCCAGATCTTACATTACTGTAAGATCTGACAACCGTGTGTACATAGCTTTAGTTTTACTAAACACATTAGCGCGATTCACAATCTGGTGCAAATGGGCTTGCATCATTGCATTAGCAAAATAGTGGAGTATATTTTTAGTTTACACTATTCACAATCTTGCGCAAATGGCCTTGCATTTGTAAAATAACGGAAGATGTTCTTACTTTACACCAATAAAATATTTGCCCCATTCGCAATCTTGTGCAAATGGCCTTGCATGATTGCACTTGAAAAATAGTGGAGTATATTTTTGCTTTGCATTAATAAAATATTTGTCTTTTTCACAATCTTGTGCAAATGGCCTTGCATCACTGCACTTGCAAAATAATGGAGTATGTTCTTATTTTACACTAACAAAATACACCCAAAAAGGTCACTTTTGCAATTGCAGAAATATGCAATCTCAAATGCACAAGATGGCGAATCGGGCTATTATATTTGTAGTTGCAGAAATAAGCAATCTGAAATGCAGAAGTTATGAGTTGGACTAATATGTTCTAAATTTCTTTAATGTTTCTTAGACAAACTACTTAAGCCCTTATGACACATAATTTTTCTTACATTGAATTTATAAAGAATTGAAAGAAACAATAAATGCTAGAGAGTAAACAAGCTACAAAACATGTAAACAGATCATATTTTTTTGTATTTTTATTCTGCTGTGAACGTCTTGTTAACGAAAATACGTGGAAAGCAAAATTATAAACAGTGAAACTTCTTACAACCGGACACACTCTGACCTGGCAGTTTTACCTAATTAGTAGCGGACACCGCTTATAAGAAATATATATTTAGTATTCTGAATATATTATTACACAAAGTGGCGCAAAATTAATTTTTGAATAACTTTTTTATTAAGTAAACAAATTTTTTTGAGTGTAGGATATCTTTATCTGGACCTATAAAATTTTATCTGTTAATTGAAAACCATGATATCTATCAGCCAATGTTGATACACAGTTGTGACCATTTTATCTACAATTTTACTAGATATTTCTGGTGATAACTTCTCACATCCCTGTCGAATATATTCCTTAGTATTAAAATTACAAATAATTCTTGGCGAAAGCCGGATTTGAACTTGTGCCAGAAACATACTATCATATAGTATTAGATATATTCAATAAGATTAACTATTTGTCATTAATATACACACATATATATTTCATGGCACAGAGATATGACTATTCAAACCATAAACCATAGTTCTGTGCCATAAAGGTAATTCTGCGCCACCCTATACCTACTAACAAAGTATGTGAAATTGTATTCAAGCTGCTTGTTTATAATCTACAATTTATGTTAGGAAATAACAAACGTTTATGTTCGTTATGTATCTTGCCCACTTTGTCTCGAAGTGGAAAGCGTTCACCCAGAATATGCGGCAATGTGTTTGAAAATGTATCTACTCGTATACTCGGCTCGTATATGAATTAGTGTATATTACTATCTTACAGTGTGCATCGGATTATCATTTTCGTAATGGAAATTTTTGCCGTTGGATAAGTTCACTAGTTTGTGAAGCTATTTAGAAACCACGAAAGCAATGTGTGCTGTAAAAATTAGTTGCATAGAAATAACAGTGCAACCTAAATTCGGGCGTAAAACGCAACGTAATTTAAAGCTTTGATTTTACGCTGTAGTAAGTAACTTAAATAAGAGCGTTAACATGGTGTCATTGACAGTATTGCTCAATAAACGTGTTTTATAAAAATAACTATATATAAATATAGAACTAATAAAAAGTGATAAGCTCGCTAAATTAGTCTGAAAGCACCTGAAGTGTGATTACTAATGGCCGCAAAAAATTATTAACATTTACTTTGAAGCAAACTTTACTGAGAGATATTAAGGCTTTCCCACTTACGTTCTATCAAAATTGGATTATCTAATTGCAAAACGTTGACGCCGCGCTATTTGGATAGGTCTCATACATATTGTATCTGCATGAGAATTTTTGACAGATAAATTACGCTTGAATGATGAAACAGAACTAGGGCATGACGATTTTTTCCATACATTTTGGCATAAAATTACGCCAGAGAATGCGGTCGTAAAATAGAATTTATTTTATTTTGACAGTGATATTTCTTATGCTCTCACTTTGAAGCAGAAAAGTTTTCAACAGTATTACCACACTTTTAGTAAATTTCATACATTTTGTAAACAAAACTGAAGCTTCAACACTATATATAACGTTCTCTTTGCAAAAACACCACAAGTATAAGTTTTGACAACCGATCAAGAGACTAGAACACACAGCACAATCGAATTGAAAGACTTGCCAGTCAACTTGAAAAAATCAAAACATTTTAGTTTTACTTCAAGCAACTCGACAACTGCCAAACTAACCAGCTGACAAAGCCATACATGCTTTGATTTGGACAACAACCGACTCAGTTGCCATTTGATTTGAAACGTGTATGGAGTGCTTTAAGGGCTACGAGTTCATTCCAGCTCACAAATAACGATTCATATTAGCCATCAATAGAAGGACTATTTAGCTAAGGGTAATGGTGGTTTTATAGTTCTAAATGTATACTTTCAAATCTAAAACTGACATTAAAGCGAATTTCAGCTATGTGAGACAATATTCTGTTATTGAACAATTTGATTTTGCTATTCATACGAGTACATACAAAATTTAGCTAACTCAATTAGCATTTGACAGCTGAAAACAAAAAATTTTTTGGAAATTTTAAGTTTGCAAAATTCAAAAAATGGAAAAAATTCCTCTTTTAATTAGACATCGCTGCTATACAAAAGAATTTTTGATTCCGAAATAGCTTTACATCAAAAGAAAAACCTAAGATTTCTAAAGATTTTAGAAAAATTGAAGTTTTATTGTCTTTAAAAGGTGGTTAAATTTTAAGGGCCAATGCTGATTTTGAATAATACTCAAATTATTTAGATACCATTGTTATTTCGCTTTATTATGATAATACATGGAATAAAATATCGGCCAACAAGCCGCCACAAGACAGCTCCAACCGGTGATTAAAATTTTCGATAATGCTGAGGCACAATTGCTTTTCTATGCCTTTAATGTGCTGAACTATCTCGTCCTTAAGCTCTTGACTTATTGCTGGCATATCGATGTACATTTTTTCTTTGAGCACAAAAACGTTGTTTAAGTTCGCTTACGCGACATTTTCATGAAAAACCCGATTTGGGCTATATCTCGGGTATATATGGACCGACATCGAAAATTTTCATTTTTCATATTTATGTAACCTAATTTCATTACCAGAACTGCTTTTGAGCACAAAAAAGTTGTTTAAGTTCGCTTACGCGACATTTTCATGAAAAACCCGATTTGGGCCATATCTCGGGTATATATGGACCGATATCGGAAATTTTCATTTTTCATATTTATGTAACCTAATTTCATTACCAGAACTGCTTTTGAGCACAAAAAAAGTTGTTTAAGATCGCTTACGCGGCATTTTCATGAAAACCCCGATTTGGGCTATATCTCGGGTATATATGGACCGATATCGAAAATTTTCATTTTTCATATTTATGTAACCTAATTTTATTACCAGAACTGCTTTTGAGCAAAAAACAGTTATTTAGCTTCGCCTATGCGACATTTTCATTAAAATCCGATTTGGGCTATATCTCGGGTATATATGGACCGATATCGGAAATTTTCATTTTTCATATTTATGTAACCTAATTTCATTACCAGAACTGCTTTTGAGCACAAAAACGTTGTTTAAGTTCGCTTACGCGACATTTTCATGAAAAACCCGATTTGGGCTATATCTCGAGTATATATGGACCGACATCGAAAATTTTCATTTATCATATTTATGTAACCTAATTTCATTACCAGAACTGCTTTTGAGCACAAAAAAGTTGTTTAAGTTCGCTTACGCGACATTTTTATGAAAAACCCGGTTTGGGCTATATCTCGGGTATATATGGACCGATATCGGAAATTTTCATTTTCCATATTTATGTAACCTAATTTTATTACCAGAACTGCTTTTGAGCAAAAAAAAAGTTATTTAGCTTCGCCTATGCGACATTTTCATTAAAATCCGATTTGGGCTATATCTCGGGTATATATGGACCGATATCTGAAAAAAAAATTTTTTGTCTTTTAGTCACTATGCTTAATAAGTGTGTGAAGTTTGAAGCAAAACGAACAACTTTTGTTTTCAAAAATTTTCATACAAAACTGCAAAAAAAATGGCTTTTTTCGGAATTTTGAATATATCTCAGCTATATGTGGACCGATATTACTGAATTTCAATAGCAAACCCATGAATCGATGGGGTAAAAGAATGGTGGAAGAAAAAAGTTTCTAAGTCTAATGGTTTTCTCAGAAACGGTATTTCAACAGCGGACAGACGGACATCGCTTAATCGACTTTTCCATTAATTCTGATTCAGAATATATATACTTTATAGGGTCGCAAAAAAAAACTGTAGAAATTACAAACGGAATCACAAACTTATATATACCCTTTACATTTTTGTGAAGGGTATAAAAAGAAGTTATATTCAGATTTGGAAAAGCCAAAAGCTGTGAGAACATTTGCTGGAAAATTGGTGCTAAATATTTGTTTTTATCTAAATTATATAGACATACAATTTTAACTTATTTTCTGAAACTATAAATAAAATTTTATAAATTGAATATTCTGATTGAACTAGAACAAAAAAAGTTTATAAATAATTAACCTGCTTTAAAATTAAAATAGCACAACTAATATCCTTGTTTTTCACATTTTTTACCTTTTCTTCCCGCCCGCCAATTGCATAATCCAAACAAAATTCAATTAACACACGTCTACACCACCACCATCCCTCACAACATACTCTAGCACCCTTAGTCGATGATCTCGAAAAACATCTCGATAAGCCGAGTGTGCTTATAACATCACCCGGATCACCAGACTTACATGCAAATAACAGTAGTAGTGTTGGTAGTGGTAGTATCGCAGTTGGTAGTGGTGGCAGTGGTCTTGCGTTAAGACACAGTGCGAATGTTGCACGCACCTACGATAGTACAGTACAACGTTTGGGACCAAAAAACGTTTCAGCCGCCAGCAACAGCAGTAACTCGGTCAGTAGTTGTAGTAGCGGTAGTAGTAGTATTACACAAGCACCACCACAAATACCACCAACATCGGCATCATCGATACAAACAGCAGCAACAACGACGGCGGGCCATTATCATCATTCACACTATCATCATTGTCATCAAGTACCACCACCGCCCACGCATACGTCGTCTGCACCGTCAACATATACTTATGGCTCAGGTTTGGGACCACAGCAACAGCAGCAGCACCACCACCAGCAGCAACAAACCTATACACAACTGCAACTACAACAACAGCAAACGTCTCATACAGGAGCTATGGTTGGTCCTCTACCCCTGCATATTGAGGGTGAATTACAGATGAAATTGGGCTACGATCAAACAACTTTGCAGTTGATTGTTACAATTGTTTGTGCAACCGGTTTGACACTGCGTCAGACTGGCATTGCCCGTAATCCTTATGCAAAAGTAAGTAGCATCTAACAAAACAAAATAAGAACGATTCGACAAAAAATTGCAATACGTTTTGATTTGACAAAAAGGTGTTCCTTCTACCCGATCGTGGTACAAAGTCTAAAAGACGCACGAAAACTTTAGCCAATACCTGTGAACCACGTTGGGGTCAAACATTTGTCTATACCGGTCTAAGACGTTGCGATCTTAATGGCAGATATTTGGAGGTAAATTTTTTGTAACTAGTGTAAAAATTTGGTTTTAATTTTTGCTAAAATTGTACCGCAAATGCATTTAGGTGACCCTCTGGGATTATGTACGTTACGGAGCCAATGATTTTATTGGCGAAGTTGTTATTGATTTGGCCCATCATTCGTTGGATGATGAAGCAGATTGGTATAAATTACAACCTCATCAGGATACCTCATATCTCGTATGTGCTCTTGCTTATATCTTTGACTTTTCTTATTTTATTTTTGCAACAAACTCTGCAGACAAATCTAAGTATTGAAAAATATCTGCTATTTGTATAAATATTTACTTTAATTATAATGAAGCAACAAGTACCATTTGTTTAATATCACTGCAAAATAAGCAAATCAATTACACTTGTTTCAAGGAACAAAAACAACAAGCTGTTCCAACAACAACCTAAGTCTGATGAATTATATGTAAATTTACCTTTATGTAGAGACATTTAAAAACTCCGGGAGTTTGGTTTTGAGAAGTAACAAAATTTTACAAACTATTTTAGTATTGAAGTAAACTAGATTGTATGTACGTTAAACAAAATACACAAATATTTTCCTCTTTTTTTTTTTTTAATTGTAAAGACTAAATTTAAGATTGAACTTTATTGGTTTAATATCAAATATCGCTTTATCATTTCCATTGTATTTCTCTTCCCCTAATCCCTTCAATATCAATATAACAACCAACCACCACATTTAAATCAAACACAGTTACGCAGTCATGATTCATCGTCCCGAGATGTGGATATAGTGATTTTAACACCCAGTGATCATTTGTCACCACCCAGCACTACATCACGTCACAGTGATTCTGACACCATGTCCGAAATCGATTATATATCACAGCGTGACGGTGTGAGCATCTCATCTATGGGCAGTTCAGCCAGTACACCCCCTCCAGAGGTAAACTAAGAAATTTTTGTTAAGCCTTCCAAAGAACGCTATTTCTTTCTATTCAAATAAATCTCTGTATGTCTTTCTTTTCCGCAATTCAAGAACTTAACAATTCTACATGTAAAAACAATATCTAAAAAAAACTTTAATAAAAAAAAGAAAAACACTCAATAACAGCTAGAAAATGTCAAACATACTCGTGTTCTCTTCAAGAAGCTCTTGAAGAGTCAACTCATCTTTGATCATACATACATATACATATGTACATACAAATCTTTTTATTTTCATGATGAAAACATTAGTTTTATAAAATTTGTGAGTGTGCATTAAATGAATGTGTTTAATTTTTTTTCTTCAGCGAATGAGAATTTGATTTGTGGATTTAGCTTCCCGAATAAAAAGTTGTCGGGTTCAGAAAATAACAAACGATCTAAAAGTCTTTCCAACAAAAAATAACTGCTCTCGATTTTCAGTGCAAATAAATACTCGTCAAGTTTAAAGTCCACATTTCAAAAAACCGCTTTTAGTGTCTCTGTTTGTTTACTCGTATATCAACATTTGCAGAATTTCATATTAAATTTTTGTGTATTTATCTTTCATCGCATCATTTTATCATTTTTCACTTATTTTTTTTTTTAACACTCTACAAAAACATGAGATTTTTTCTTAAAATAACAAGTTTGCTAGAAAATGTGGAGTATACAAATTCTGTTCAAGATTTTAACTATCGTTTTGTAAAACTAATGAGATTTTTAAGCTGAAAAATGGAACCTATTCTAATTATTGGCAAAATCATTTGAGTTATTCAGTCGTAAAGCAGCTCTGGGCTGAAGAACAGCTCTCGCCTCATTGTAATCGTTTCTTAAGTGAGATCAGGCTTGTGTTTGTTGTTCGATCTACGAGTGATTTGCGTCTCGCTCGCACTGGTTAACGGTTTGCCTCAGACCTTAGTCTGACAATGAAATTGTAAGATTTTCTTACGATCGTCTGCGTTTACTTCTGCGGGACAATTTTTCATTGTCACTACATTGTCAGCATATTGCCAAATCTTACAATATTGTTAGCTTAAGTTTTCTGATGTATTTCAGAAAACTCTTCAGTCGCACCGCACTTATTTAAATTTACGTTGGCAGCAATTTGAGTTTCCTGATTAGGTGGTATAGCATTTACAAACCCAAGCAGTTACAGGTCAAGAATACTGCATGTTGTTTTTGTATATATTGTACAATAAACAGTAATTTTATTATATTATATTAATCCCTGATGTTACTTATCACGGTGGCATGTCATAAGCTCCAGTGTCATAATGTCCATGGACGTTATGACACACTTAAAAGTGTCATAAGGTCCATGGACGTTAAGACACTTTTGAAAATGTCATAGTGTCCATGGGCATAGTGACACTTTGCAAATGGACATTATTTCATTTTTAAAAATGTCATAAGGTCCATAATTAGAAAAGAATTTGTATATGAAGATAACCGTATATTTCAGTGATAATGTGAACCAATAAAAGCTGTTTCCATTTTAAAATTGGCCCACATTTTCGTTGCAAAACTTTGATACATAATTCTTGCTTATATTGCCTAAAAGAAATTAACACTTTCACTCTTTCTGATTAAAGAAGTAATTATTTCAATACAGAATTTGTTTATATTCTCTTTAAATCTACGAAGTAATATTCCCTTGAAAACTTAAGCCAAAATTTGAGTTTTTTTTTTTTTACATAAATGAGTTTTTACAGAAGTAAAAAGTACTTTATTATCAAAATAAATAATCGCTTATTGAGATATATTTAGGAGTATATCACGTTCAAAAATTTTTCTATAGTAAAGGCAAAGTTTCTTAGATTTAGTGTCTAAATTTTGAAAACCAGGAGAACAAATTGTAAAATACCTGCATTTCTTAGCTCTGCCAAGCATAACGCATTTTAAGATTCTGTTGACAGCATTTTCTTCGATATCTTTTGTTTCTGAATCGGCGCCGATTTTTCCTTCATACTTCCTTTATGAGTGATCAACCAATGCAAAGTAATAAAGATTATCAAAACCAAAAACTTGATCAGCAATTGGGCATTGCACATACATATATCAGTATCTGAGGTTTTTAATATTACTATCAATACATAAAACAATTTTCTTTCATTTGATTGCTTATCAGATAAATCAAATTGCTTGTCCTTTATACTTTTACACAACAGCACTTAGAAAACACAGAAAACGTAATGACAAAATTATAAACAAATCATATCAGGTGATAAAAGGTGTTGTCGTTTTGACTACATTCGTTCTTAATTGAACAAATCGATCTCATCGGGACAACAAGACATTTTCAATTTAATACCGGTATTTTTGTGCCATCTATTCGCAATTTGACAACGGTATGTCCACAGTTTGACAACGATGTGTCCACAATTTAGTTAGAAATGCATTATCATTCGCTGGCAAATTAAAGAATAAATTAAAGAACGCCGTTTTTCTCTTTGTGTACCTATACGTTCATATACTCGTATATAGTTATGATAAAGGTATTAAAATCAAAATTTTCAACTTATACAAATTTTTTATTATTTCTTAATTTATGGACGTTATGACACTCCGCAAAGTGCCATTGTGTCCACGGACGTTACGACACCTCCGTGATGGACAATATGTCATTTTCAAAAGTGTCTTAACGTCCATGGACCTTATGACACTTTTAAGTGTGTTATAACGTCCATGGACGTTATGTCACTGGACGTTATGACATGCCACCACTTATAACACAACTAAAAACGTGTTCTGTTTTTTATTATTTCTTAAGTTATGGACGTTATGACACTCCGCAAAGTGCCATAGTGTCCACGGACGTTACGACACCTCCGTGATGGACAATATGTCACTTTCAAAACTGTCTTAACGTCCATGGACCTTATGACACTTTTAAGTGTGTTATAACGTCCATGGACTTTATGTCACTGGACGTTATGACATGCCACCACTTATCACACAACTATAGACGTGTTCTGCTTTCAGACGATTCTTCTTGATAATTTTAACAAATCATGGCTGGACTGACTACTCCAATTAACTTTGACGATTCTTACGAAGGTGTATTAAGATATATATAATAAAGCAACTATGATATTAGAAGTATTAAAAATGAAACCAAATTACCGTACGAGTAATAAAATTACCATGCTTCCGTTTGAATTTCAAAATTTCTGCACTATGGTAAATATCGTACAAACATAATATGGGTCAGCTTACGGAATCGAAACAAAACTCTTATACATAAATACCACTGCAAAAAAAATGTCTGGCAGAGCTTATTTAAAACATCATTTAACATTTACATAGGCACTATATTCTTAATCCATTTTGTTTCTTTTCATCACAACGATTTCTTTTCTCGTAATATATTTATTTTGCCAAATTAGTTTGAATTTATATATATTGTATAATCGATGTTGTGTAAAATTTATTTCTTCTCAAATCCATAACTCTTCAAAACTAATTTTCTAATTTTAATTCCTTCAAAACTAAAAACTGTATGACATTGTGTTAAAGAAAATAATTTAAGTGTTGTAATATTAGATATATAATAAAAGAAAAATAAAAGACAAAATGACAAACTATTACATTTAAGCAAAAATAATTAAACAAACGTTTAACAAAAACCAGACAAGAGAACACATGCTTCGTTGAGTTTAAGGGAAACTTTTTTCGGTGAAAAGTTTTATACGTTTTTAGCTAAAACTGCTAGAAAAATTCATAATTATATTATAACAAAAGCTCACACAAAAGCAAAATAAAAACTTTTTAAGCACCATGCATGTTAACTTCTTGCCAACTTACATACATATGTAGTTAAAAAGAAATTTATTTATTGCTTTTAAGTTTCTTTTCTTTCTTAAGTTTATTTTTATTTTTTGGGTTTTGCCTAAAGCTTTGACTGTAGCATTAAAATATCCACATTAATAATATAAAACCATCAATCACAATTCACTCCCCTCAACACCTTTTATGTTTAGTAATTATATGTTTTGTTTTTCCTATTTGTTGTGAAGACTGTTGAAGTTCATTTCTTAAAGATCAACTTTTTCTTCTATTATCTTATCTTTTTTCTAAACAACTGCCCTGCCTGTACGTGAATATTTTCCCCTCTCACTTCCATATTAAAACAAAAAATCGTTATCCTTTCTTTATTATTTCAACAATAATAAACCCCCCTTGAAACATTATTCCCGATGATCCTCTTGCTATAAAAACAAAATGTAGATTGATTTACAAGAGCGTCGTTCGAGACGTGATATGTCACCTCAAGGTCGCAAAAGAGTGGCCGGCATGGTAGCCCGTGATTATCGTACGGTATCGGGCATTGGACAAAGTTATCACAATCAGGTTTGAAATATTATTCAAATAAATTAGTATGCAAAACAAAATAAAATCAATAAACAGTTTAAGCAGAAAATAAACAGAAAAGCGGACAAAATTATTGAGTAATAATATTATACAATAATATAAAAACTTCCATGAGGGCTGCTATATTAGATAGTATTCTGGTTTTGTAAAACAACTTGTTTCCCGATGCTTAAAAATGTTACTTAGATGAAAATTTTTTGTTTTTAATCTAAATTTCTAGGCTCTGGGAAACAAGTTATATGCAATAACACTTTTGAATTTCCAAAATAATTCTATAAAATTTCCTTAACTAAGAATATAACCTTCATCTTTAGTTGTTAAAGCCTAAGAAAGCTTACACTTTTCTGTTATATTTAAAATTTTATAAATTTTTTCTCATCACATTTCACTACCATTTAATATATAAGATCCCTAAGCATTGTTGAAAGACTCTTAAACTTCTACTATTTTTTTTGCTGATCTATTTTAAAGCCTGTTAAAGCTCTTCATAAGCTTTTTCTATTGAATAAACTACTTATATCTTTTTTAATATTTTTAAAAACTGTATGAAACTTATGTTTGAATTTCTTAAACTTTTCTAGCAAAAGTCCTAAAAATTTTCTTTTTTTCATTTAAAAAAAAAAACTATTGAAAATCATATTTTTTTAAAACTATGGAAAAATTAATTAAATATAATATACATATAATCCGTAACGAAAGTCTTTTTGGACCGAACAATTTTTATTTGCTATAATAAAAAGAAAAATGTTAATTATTTTCTTTTGTTGTTTTTCTTTAATTTTTGTTGAAATTTAGGCTCCTGGCGCACAAAGTGGCTATTTTCGTCGTAATGGTGCTACCACCACTGGTCCTGGTGGCATGAGTCTAAGCCAACGTAGTCATTCAGCTGCTCCAAGTGATGCTTATCATAGCGGTTACTATCGCAGTTCCAGTCCAAGACGTGGCTCCTTATCACCACCTGAATATAGAGGTCACGATATAGGCAGCATACCACCGTACAGTGGTGGCACATCTATAATTACACCGTACGATAGTGGAGTGGGTTCGTCTTCGTCGCAGCAGCAACGCTTCCAATCGCGTTCAGCAACTGCCACTCCGACTGGTTCACCCAAAAAAAGACAACTGCCAAAGGTATTTATACTTATGAGCGAGCCATTTCCATAACACAAGAATACACAAATGACTCGAAAATTTTAGTGCTTTCCATATAACACTTCTTATTAGTAAGTCGCTGGCTTGTGATGTGGAAACATCACGTTAATCTTATTAACAATGATTCGATTAAAACAAGCTGCCAATTCAATTATTCAGACAAAAAAGTTATAGTTAAAAAAATTAATTAAAATGACTCACAAACGCCAAATTTTACAATAATACTAAATTGTGATTTAGGGTATAACAAATATGTTTTTTGATAGTACCAGGTGTCCGCCTGGAAGTTAAACTACTTTGTTTTGCCACTTTCTATTCTTAATAAAATTAAAAACACAACAAATAGCAAATTAAAATAATAAAATATTCATTACTTACTCTTCCACTGCATCAGCAATTTTTATGATGCTTGTTTGATGTTTTACTGCGCATCATCTGCTTAATAGTTGCATTTTAGAACGCAAGACATTTGCAGTGTTGCAAACTTTTGCTTTTTAGAACGTACTGTGCATCAGATGCCGTGCAGTGATGCATTTCCAAACAAGCCCTGAGCCTCACAAATGGCAACAATAAAAAGCACAGCTAACATCTCAATTTAAAGTCAGATAGAATATCGGACCGCAATTAAAAAGATTTTTATATTTTATGCCAACTAAAAGCTTGTAGTTAATAATATGTGAGAAAAAGTTTGCTGCAACCTTTCTTATATACCAAATTTTTTACGATAACCCAAATTCGTTTTACAGATTCCACAAACATCACGCAGCGCTATGATACGTGATCGCTTGGGTCAGGAGTTCGATGATCGTTTGACATCTGGTAACGGTGGTGGTGGCCGTTTCGGTCGACATCGCACACGTCAACCTCATCATCAGCCATTGTATCGTAGTACCGGTGGCGGTGGCTGGGAACGTCATTACACTGGTGCTTCGGACAGTGATCTGCACTCGATGGAAACTCGTATGCGACCACGACATTCGTTATCACCCGACAAAGATTTTATGGGTGAATTTGGTGATTCCGATATGGAATCTGTAGTTAGTGTAACATCAAGTTCATTTTCCACCCAATCTGAAAGGCCTAGAGGTTCAAGAGGTCTCAGGTGAGTAGCCGTTTAATTTCGTTTAGTTGAAAATATTACACACTGTTTTAAGAACAAAGCTTCTCAAATAAAATTGGATGGCCCCGATGTGAAAACAGTCACAAATCGCAGCTTTTTTTAAAATACAAACGAAAAGCTTTATATAGGCTGCTTAAAATTTTAATTACTTATATTAAAAAAAAAGCTTTTCAGTCTTAAAGCTTTAACAAAAAAAGAAGTTTGACAAGAAATTTTCCACAACTTTTGGCTTAATATTGATATGTACTTATAAAAAAATTCCTCTTAACTTTCTGTTATTAAATCGTTGAAATACCCAATCTGGCTGGCATTAATTTTTTTACAACAACAACTATGATATATAAATATGAAAAACAAAATTTTCCAACAACACGAATAATCTGGAAAACTGCTTAACAAAAAAATCATTAAGCAATAAAATAAAAACAAACTAAAACATTACAAAAAAACCGAAAACATGCTATTTTCTTTATTTGTGTTCACTACTTTTTTTTTCTTTTTTCATTATTTTCCTTCTTTGTATATGATTTACAACAAAAACAAACCAACAACAACTATCTCAAATACAAATAAAAATATAAAATACCTCAACTTCTTTAACTCAACCAACGACTCAATGACGCCTGCGCTTTATTTTGTGTTTTACATGCCTTTAAATGTGCCTACAATTGCCACCAACATTCACTCACTTTCACTTGCACTCACACGCATACACCCATTCACTCAATAACTCTCTCGGTCACATATACACGACCATTAACATATCCATCTATTCTTTGCCACTCGGACGTCATTTGGTTTTCATATGATTTTTGATGTTCCTTTTTCTTGTCACTTTTTGCTTTTGTTATATTCTTTTAATTTCTCACTCTCTGCATGAATTTTTGCTACCACTCAACAACAACAATTACAACAATATAAAAACAAAAAATTCACCTCTAAATTTGTAACAAAACTTCTAACACTTATCTAACAACATAATTTCTTCTCTTGCAAAAAATTCACTCAACAACCCTTTAACAAAAATAAACACACAAACAAACAAACAAACAAACAAAAAACAAATAACCAAACAAACACAAACAAATGCATAAATATTTTTAAAATGTAATAAAAATATTGCTATAAAAATAACAGTAGCTTACCACGCAATTGGCGCTCTTATTTCGGGCCCAACAGTTTAACAACTGCTGGTCCTAGTATGCGTCTAGGTGGCGGCGACGACGGCGGCGGCAGAAGTGGTTTCTTTGAACGTTTTCGCTCAAATACCATTGAAGTGGACGACTGCGACTTTTTGCCAATGACGGCATATCCGTCTTCGCATATGCATATGCAAACGACTACACCACAACAGATACAGCTGCTAGAACAGCTGGAACATTTGCAACGTCTTGCCGAATTGGCTGCCAGTGAATCACCACCGAATACGGCGACCGTAGCAGCAGGACTACAAACACAACCACAACTGCCAACACAACTTATGGTGACAGACAATAGCGGCGATTTAGTCGAGCAATATTTTCTCGATGCCGGCCAACCCAGTCTTATAATGATGGATAACAGTAGCGGTGGCGCCAATCCAGCCATGCAGCCACGACTAACACAAGATCCTCTTATGCAAACACAACAGCAACAACAACAACAACAGCAGCAACAACAACAACAACTACAACAACAACTCAATACATTAAATCCACCTCAATACCCACCTCCACCACATACAATACCCACCATACAATTCCCAGAGTTTCAAACGCATGCTGCCAATTTCACGCATTTCCCTTCCGATCCAGGTTTTGCTACTGATAGTATTTTAGGTGCAATGGATGCTGAAGCCGCTGGCATGGGTGGCGGCGGTGGTGTTGCAATGCGTGGCTTAAAGCGTTTAACATCGCCGGTAGTAAATTTCTTTCGTCAGCATCCACAGCATTTTGGCTTAACGGTTGATGCCGGTCAGCCGCACGCCCATACTGTTTCTTCTTCTCCTTCTTCATATGTCGGTTATATACGTGATCATTACGATAATACGTGCAGTCACTGTCAAAATGGTAGCCAGCCGGTAGTTTTATCGACTAATGCCGCTTTAGCTTCTTCCGGAGTAACCATTGGGGCTTGCGCTGATCCTTATTGTTTGGTAGACGCTCATCCACATCCGCAACATTATCCTGTCGCCTATCCCTATACAGCGGAACAGCTGTTGCGACGACCATCCCTATCCATGTTTCAGCCCTCCTCCTCGGAACCTTCATTGCCCACCACCGATACGGCAATGTGCGGTGAATGTGTGGATCAACATTTTGTCAGCGGTTTAACCGCCCCTCAGTTGGACTTAGGCGCCGTACCTACTTATCATGTTCATACACCCACTCCAACAGCGCACAAAAAAGCCAAATCTTCATTGGCTCCCCCTCCCCAGCTGCCCACACAGTCGGTGTTACGTTTGTCACGTCAACTAAGTGAAGATGCTCTCGTTTCAGCTGTGCCAATAGCTGAAGCTAAAGCTCAGCCACCTTCGATCTTGAAGAAACCGAAAATCGGTATTCCTACTGGTCGTACGCCACTGGATCGACGAAAAATGTTCCACGAAGGTCAGTCGCGTTCTCTAGACTATGACGATTTACACACTAAAAGCTGGGGTCGTAGACGCATACGCTACGAAGATGAAGTCTATCCAGCTCAATTCGATGATGAACTGTCTCGCCGGTACGGCTCTGAAACAAATATACGTCAGTCGTACATGGGAGCCAATGTCGATGCCAGCAATCCCTTAAGTCATTCGCATTTTCTAGTTACAGACGATAAAATTGTGACCATCACCTACGACTCGGATGTCGGTTGGACTAGACGAGGTGTAGCACCTTCGCAGTTTCGCGACTCTCGACGCCGCTACGACATGACTCGAGAACGAAATCACATGTCCCTTGACTTGGACCGATCCACTTATGACAAACTTTATGGTAGCAGCTCAGCGGCAATGCCATATCAAAAACGCCGTCGCAATTTGCCGCATCCTCCTAGTGCACAAAACGCTCACAACTTTTCGCCTGTCGAACCAGGCTCTCGTATGCCCTACGACGATGATAATCTAATAGGCCCTGGTCCACACTCATCTGCATCAATGTCGCACGGTGGCTTGGTTAATGGTCATACAGGTAATGAACGACCGGGACCGGTGGGCGACACTGGTCGTACAGGACAACGTCCTTCGGCCATGGCCTCATCTGCCTCCTCGAAACGGCAGAGCGGCCGTACACACCAACAACATCTACACGAAACCGGCAGCGATCGCAGTAATCTCGTCAGTATTAACGATCAGCCAGAATATTTCGAGTACGACGATTACGGCGATCGTACTGCAGCCCACAACACTTCACATCAAAACACGAATCGCCAATACAGTAGTAGTAGCGGTAGTGCTATGCCAGTTAGTGGTAGCGGTAGTAGTATTAGACAAAGAGGGAAGGGAGAAGTTTTAGAACAACAGGCAGTGAAAACTGGCAGTGGGAGTGGTAGTGGTGCTGGCACTACAACTGCCACTGCTGGTAATGTTGTTGCTGGTAGTAATAATGCTAATAATGCTGCTTCTTCTTCCTCTTTTGCAAATTCCCATCATGGTGTCGCAAATTCCACATCACCCAATAAACGTGCCTCATTGAAACATTCAACCACCATCAATAATACAAACGACGCAACCACTCAAAACGTTAACGCTGACGGAACGATCTCATCAACCAATCAACCAACAACAACTACAACAATCATACAAACCACTAATCTCACAACAACTACAACAACCACATCAACCTCATCAACGAATAATGCAACAACGACAACAAATGCAACCTCATCAAATGCCAATACGGCTGCTGATCCGTCTACAACTGCTGGCGCTGGCGACGATGCTGCTGCGGCCGATCCTGATGCCCCGGTTGATCTCGATGCGGCCATTGATTGGGATGCAATTGACGCAATGTTGGACGATGACTTTAGTGAATATGTTGATACAAAAACTGAGGGCGACGAAAAGAAAGATGATGCAAATTTACAAAGTGCTGATGAAAAAATCGGTAAGTTTAGGAGTAGAAATTTTTGTTCCTACTAAGTATTAATTACGACAGACAAATACAAAATACTTGAATTTAAATGCGAACGTTTATTGTGACAACCATTTCTATTCTTGTTGACTACAAAGTCGAACCAGTGTAAAAATAATAAACGATTTAAATCTTAGAATTATTCAATTTTCGAATATAAGAAAAAAAGAAAAACAAAAAAAAGCTTAAAAACTGTCTTAAATAAATTAATGAGTTTAGTTGAGTAAGTGCAATTAAAACAAGAAATCTTAACTTTATAAAATAACTGCTATGCGATTAGATATATACAAGTTGATTTCACTTCACTGCATATCTTTGACGAAAAATTTTCTTTGATTATAAAATTTTGTTTCTTGAGCCGAATAATTTCTGATAAACATTTTTAGAAATTCGACGTTCATTTTGCTCAAAATTTAGCAATTTTGAAACTACTTGCAATGAGCCGAACGATATGACAACATCATCAGCAACCTCACGATTATCCAAAATCTTTTTCTTTACTGCTTCAAGGTTTTCATCGGTTGTTGGCGTGCTCGGGTGACCCGGGCAAGCATTTTCATTGCCATCTTCTCAACCTTCCTTAAACCGGTTATACCCCAATTAAACTTGTGTTCTGTTCATTGTAGACTCACCAAACGCCACAGTCGACATTTCAAATGTCCTTGCACATTTAATTTAATTTTTTACACAAAACTTAATATAGTTTCTTTGGTCTATTTTTCGAAAAGTAGAAAATCGAAAAAACGACTACCCTTTTTATCTATCAAAAACAAACTGACAATCGAAAATGGCTGATATTGCCAACATATATAACTTGTGTACCAACATAACAGAAAAAAATGCGAAAATCGAACATACGTAACTTACGAAAATATGAAAATAACGGTTATTCTTTGATTTGGGGGTCTTCACATCTTATTGGTTTCAACATTGGATTTTATGTATGTATTAATGTTAAATAGTCGAACTTATTTTAATATTTCTAATATTATATGATAGGATGGTATCATTCGTCTGGCTCAAGTTCAATCCTGGCTAAAGCCAAGAAATAGTTTTATTTTTAATTATAACAATAACTGCCACGATCAATAACTCTTGATCCAAGAAGACAGGAAAAAATAATTACATACTTTAAAGCTGGGGGACAACTAGCTGTTTCGCAGACGCTACACTGCTCATCAGCACCCACTAGGATTCGAACTCAGTACCATGTAAGCATGATGTACTTTTAATACGGCCGCTTGATCAACTCAGCCAATGAGCGCTTATTTATTTTTTTTTTTCGTCTATATTTGTCTCACGTTGATGACCAGCGTTGTCAACTCGGTACGATTCGCACCGTTTTTGGTGCTTTTTGAAATTTTTTGTGCGAAAAAATCCTTATCCAGTGCGCGGTGCGCTTTTTTCCAATTTTCGGTGCGTTTTTTAAGTTTCGGTGGCACCACATCAATTTTAACATAACTTTCGGTTCTAGTATAAGAAACAAATTTTTGCACTATATATCTGTAATACATTCAATAAAATTTTATACAAGCATGCAAAAGTTGCAGATTTCATCATATCACTTTGTAATATCTAGAGCAACGGTGCCAGATATTTGCATCGGAAACTTTTCATTTGCCGAAAAAAATCCCAATTTTGAGGAAAAAATCTTAAAAGGGGTTCCTTTTGATTTTTCTTATGCCAAACTCAGAAAGTAACGTTTGTTAATTATTGCAAAATGATGATTATTTTAACATAACAATGAGATCAAAATATTAAGCTAAAACTCAATTCAATAAAATATCCTTTCAAAATTAGTACTCGTACGAGCTACAAAGCTGCAGAAAGAAATATAAACAAGCGTTTTCATGATATGATGATAGACTATGACATGATAAATGGCACCCATGATCGTGATACCTGATCAGAATCTTATTTATTACGGCCGGGAATATCCCATTCGTTGTTTAATGGACTGGGTCAAGTTCATTAGTTTTATTTTTTATAGCTCTAGCTTGGCATAACTCAAAAAAATCTAGTGCAATCAGGTCAGCTGACCTGAGGAGCCTGTGGAAAGTGTAGCTGGGAGTTTCATTCAAGCTCCGCTATAACCGATCTGACTATGTGTCAGTTAAAATGGATACGGCTTCGGTGGACTTCTGAATAAAAACCTCATCCAGCATCTTTAAATAATAGCAAAAAGTTATTACATTTTGTCGTATAGCACTATTCGTCAATTACCCTATAATTTTAACTAGGTATTTGTGTATATGTAGCGTACAAAAAGTTTGGAACCAGTAAACAGCTAAATAACATTTCTTCTTAACCTTAATTTTGAGAAATATATCTTCAAATCTTATTTTGCTTATAAAATCTTCAAAATTAAGGTAAAATCTTCGTTTTGGCAACGCTTGTCTTGAACTAAGTGCTAGCAAGGGAAAATAGCCACTCTCTTTGCAAAGTAAACTTTCTGTATGTGAAAGCGGCGTAAGGGGTAA
Source organism: Thecocarcelia acutangulata (assembly GCA_914767995.1). Classification (NCBI taxonomy): domain Eukaryota; kingdom Metazoa; phylum Arthropoda; class Insecta; order Diptera; family Tachinidae; genus Thecocarcelia; species Thecocarcelia acutangulata. The sequence goes on along the minus strand of OU612094.1, from coordinate 25,834,014 downwards.
CAACACATATAGAAAATGTGTTTGAAAAGAATTTTTTCAGATTGCTTTCCACGCAAATTTCGTAGACGAATTGTACACCTGTATTATGTAGACACCACATTAAGTAAAAAGGAAATTGCTATTCTTTCAATAAGTTAATTTAATGAAAATATTACCGATTTTTAACAATTTTGTGGAAAATTTAGGTGCATTTTCTTTGAGATAACGCGATTTTTCAAAGTTGACAACGCTGTTGAACACATATGCAATTTGTTATTACCCCAGTTGTTTATACTGCAGTTTGCTGTCACTGAACAACCAGTTTTTTTTTATTATTTATGAACGTACGTATGTATGTACTTATGTTGATAGGCTCTGTGCGGTGAGATGCATATATATGTATGTATTAATGGATTTTATATGAGAGTGCATTATTTAAGAACCGGTGATAATCACTAGTATTAATAATTGGTCTGTATATGCACTGCACATTTAATTGGGGCAGCTAAACAAGGGTTTCATATTATCGTCTAAACATGGTATAGAGTTTACGACACACAAATTATTTAGAGCATAAGGTTTAAAAATTTTTATAAAAAGAAACTTTACATCATTTAACTTTTTAATTAAAAATTTTATTAAAAAATTTTAAATTTCTATATATTTTCTTGTTTTTTTTGTGATGTACAGATGGCAGTTTATCAGATACGGCTCAAGATCGTAAGAAAGGAGCTTTGGACCAAGAGCGTTCACCAAAAAGCGGTAGTGGTATGGGCAAAAAATCTAATTCCACCTCACAATTATCAGCAACAGGTACAATTTTTTTTACCTTTCAAATTTTGTTATATTTTCTTTCACATTCATTTAATTTTATTCAGCAAACAAAAAATAATTATTAATATATTTAAAAAAAAAAAAAAAATCTCGCAGAAATGTACCACAAATCATATGTTTAAACTTAAACGTCATGGCCGTTGTTAAAAAAAAGCATTTTAGCTAAAATGTTTTATTGTGTTCATTTCTTTGTACTTCTTTTCCATTAGAATTTGGTTCTGTTTGTTCATTTTTAGATCCTTAAGTTCATTTTTTAACCATTTAGTTAGAATCGAGTGTTTTGCTTTCACTGTTACTACAATTTCATTGAAAAAAAAAAAATTATAAAAAAACTATATTTTACATTGAAATTTAAAACAAAAGGTCGTAAAAGACGTATGGGCTTTGGAAAAAAGGGTAAAAGCTCATTTACGGTGAATCGCAGTGAAGAAGTTTTACCAGGTGAGATACGAGCGGTACTATCGCGTGGCTCGTCATCTGAAGCCGATGGTGGCGAAGGCTTAGTTGATCCTGGAGCCGGTAGTGGTGGGGACAGGTTCGCAACTCTATTTTAATTATTTAATCTTTCTTTTTACTATTATTTTTTTAGTTTTTTTTAATTTTTTTATTTCTTAACTTTATTTTTTATTTTTATTTTTTAATTATAATTTGTTTTATATTATAAACTAATTTAACTAATTTATGATGATAAACATTAGTTTTAAGTATTCGAACGATTTATTTACAACAATAATAACTTAAAGCTATGCTAAAAACTTTAAAGCTTTAAAAAGCTGCCATTTAAAATAACCTAATCAAACATATTCTTTTATAATACTGCAGCAACTTTTAAGTAATTTCAAACTACCTATTAAGAATTTTAAAATAAACGTTTGCGAAACCATTACCACATCCTTTGATCCATTTGAAGATTCAAAAGAAAACAGTATTAAATTGATGCCAAACTTTTAAATTTGTTAAACTTTATTTTTAAATTAAGATATCTGAATTAAAGAGTTGAAAAAAAAACATATTCCAATCCAAGGTCGATACGTATTTTTAGGCTTTTACTTTGGCTAACTAAAGAAAAAGTAAATAACTATAGAGAAAAGTCAATTCTTTGGAAAAAGCTTTTTCGATTTTTATTTCTTTGGCAACAAAATGAACTAAAAATCTTTTCGAAAAAGCTTTTTTTACAAAGATGGCTCAAACTTAGCATTTTTTTTTTTTAAATCAGCTATTAATTATTTACAGCATTTTAATTTATTTTTTTATTCTTAAGTTTCCAAACATTATAACACAGCTTTTAGTTAATGCAAACTGCTAGTTTTCTTAACAAACATACCAACATTATTATCACCTTCATTTAATTTAAACACAATATGTAGTACACATACATATAATTTTAAACAATATACTTTATGCTATAGTTAAAAACGTTTGTTACAGTTTTTGCATGTCTTTTTTTATTCAATTATTTATTATTTACACTACTTTTTCAAGTACATAAAATGCTAAAATCAGCAGAGTTTGTGAACAATTTTACTAAAACTTTGTAATATAAGCTTGAAATTATTTTTAGATACTTTTTTGCCAGGATTTTGTTATTGGTAAGCTTTTGAAGAAAATTTCTTTGACTTTTAATACCACACTCGTATGTAGCAAAAGCTCAAATTATTAAGCTAAATATTATTAAGAAAATTTATATTAACAGTTAACTCAACTTCGAAAGCACATAAAATTACGAATGTCTTAATAAGGATATTTACATAACATATAATTTGAAGACTATTAACTTTGCGACATGTTTTTACCTGTTTTTTTTTTAATATGTAATTCCGCATCTATTTCTTCATGTCTGTCAAAATTATAATTTTTACAGACGGTTTGTAAGATTTGCTCACAAACGTACATGTACATTTATCTCAGACATTGTCTATGCTTTTTATTATTGTAGAAAAAAATTATTTAAAATATATTAAAGTATTAATGTCTTCAAATTTCCTTATACCGCGCAAAGACAACTGCCTCTGAATTGTTTGCAAGGCAGAGAGTTCCAATGTCAGATTGTTAAATATATTTGAAATTTTCTCAGATGAACTTGCGCATGTTTTTACAGAAGCAATTGCTGAATTGACAAGTAAAGTAGATAACACTAAAATAGATAACACACGATATGTTTTTATCAATGTAGATGTAGTTGTTTCCCAATGTAAAATGCAGCCATGTCGTGCGTTACCTCAAAAACATTTGTTGAACGCACAAGCTCAGTGGTATCGTGTATCGATGTATTTGGAGAGAAAATTTCAAATTGATGGTAGTTTCTTTAAAGCCAATATAGAATATAGGAACGCTGTAGGCATTTGAGTTCAAAATTTATCTATTCGAAGAACAGATTTTATATACTTTATTAGCTTCTACTAGCGATACCAATAAAAAATACAAACAGTTATTTTTTTATGTTCCCTGGCTATCTATATGCCAATATTTCATAGAAGCTACCCTATCTTTTGTTAAGTATAGTAGGAACGTGTACAAAGAAAGCTTGTTTGGTTTTTGTTTTGAAAGGTATTATTTTAGAACATTCTTCTTTAAACTCTCAATAATTTATTTAAAATATTGGGATATATAGTCAGGTATTTGAACACATTTTTCAAAGGTTTCCAAGTCTACTGATGACTAGTGCAGCTCCTATGAAGCGTTGACACATAGACAGCTAGGAAACATATAAGACAAGCAAATAACATATGTTTTTATTGTTCAACCCCAAAAAAAAATAGCAAAACACATGCTGAAATGTATTTTGTGTGTGACTTGAAGACGCTGTAGTTTTCAGAACATGAACGTATATCAATAATATGATATCGTTACTTTTTATACATGATGCAAAAATAAAACTAATGGAACTGAACACCAACAAATTGAAACATTGAGGTTTTGTTGGAGTAACATTAGTGCAACTGTATATTGAGAGGATTACATTTGGAACTAGCAAGCTTAGCCTAAAAACGCTCTGTTCTAGAAATGCTAATGTGGTTCCATTTGGAAGATTGCTTGTTAGTTTTAATGAATTCCATAATCTTATTGATTATTCCTTAAACATTAAGATTACATAAAGAAATATTATTCCACCATATTCCAAGAGGCGTCATCGTCGTCACATCAAGATGACAGCAAAAATCTCTGTATTGTATTCTCGTGTTCGATATCAATTTTCTATTCTTCATATATACCTTCAATATTTCAAAGACCTAAGCTATAGATAGGGACAGTCGATAATAACCAATCACTGCTGGCAACGAGTAAATAAATGCCAACTTTTTCACGTCGCCTTCATGTGACTACCATGACGCCCCTGGGAATAAGGGAATTATTTTTTCTTTAATATATAGTCAGATTGGTTAGACCAGCTGCCAGCTATTAAAAATGCTGGCTAACCTGGGTTCAAGTTGGTCCCGTTGTGTTACCTGGGAATGATACTTTTTTTAACTGATTTATCTATCACCTACCGCATCAGTTTAGACCCAACCTGAGATTTGGATGAAATAATCTTGTTGCAAAGCCTTGGCGATTTTAATAAAGTCTCAGATACAAAATTTTTAATGTTCGGTAATATGATTAATCCTTATCTATCCTGCTTTAGAAGAGGATATAACGCAACCAGTTTGATAGTAGATAAGATAAAGCAAAACTGGGATCATTCATTTGTTTCTGTTTTGGTAACATGGAAATCTCATGAACCAAGGTCTTTGATTCTTTAGACTTTAAGTTTCTCAAAAAGAAACTGTGTATTGAATTCAAATTTGGAAATTCTGCCTGTGGTTTACCATATTCACAAGGACCAGATTTCAGTTTGTTGAAATAAATGGTCAGCAGTCAAATACTTTAGAATTACATAGGGGTATATCTCAGGGATCTATTTTAAACCCTTTACTGTTTATGATGTATATGTATGATCTTTATAATGAAATTAATTTCGGTAAACGTTACACATATTAACTTCTTTCTGACGGCAAGAGGCTGGGCTTAGATTACCTTGCTTCCAGCACCAGTTGTTTCCTTCAGCTTATTGCAGATTGAGCTGAACGATATTATTTGCCTTTGAATCCTGCAAAGACCAGTGCTATGTGGTCCGTAAATAGTATATTTACTCCGTATACATATACACATTGAGTATGTTTTGTATCGCAAGGTTTTTGGGCTTATTTATTGATAACAAATTGGATTTTCACTATCAGTCACTGTTTTGTTGCCGGTATATGTGAGAAAATGTGTAGCGCTTTGTATGTGTTTGCCGCTTTTCTTGTATGGAATTGAACTGCTTTCGGGTACATATCAACAAAATATTTCTTAGCTAAAACTTTGCTTCAACAGAGTTATCCGTTTTAAATGACCTGCACTATAAGGATAATGTGTTTTCTTACGTAGTAAGAACGCTGGTCTTTCATTTACCAGCGACTGCAGTTTTACAAAATAATCAAACGTGCTTCAAGAACTTATATGCTGACCTCCCCTTATCCCTCTTTCCCAGATCTTTTGTTGTGAGAGTACCACGGGATTGGTACACAGTAATTCAATAGGAGGAACGGAAATTTTGCAAATCTATTTCCCAGTTCAAAAGATTGCTCAAGTAGTATTTGTGAGGATTTCTCTGTTATAATAATAATATTAATTTGAACTATTTTCTGATTTTTTAAGCAAACTTCATTACTCGTAATGATACTATGCAGTTTTTTTAATTTAATCTTTTAATATTGAGGCCCATATGAAAAAAAAAATCTAACATGGGTATTAACGCACACGTTTGCACTATCATACATTTGTAAAAAAAAAAGATTAAGCTACGTACAAACGGTTGTCAGATCTTACAATATTACTAGTAAAATTGTCTGAAAATGTATTACAATCGTATGAACTGCCAATTTTTAACTTACAACGTTGTCAGAAAAACCATTGTCAATCAATCGTAAGACGACAATGTTGTCAGACATCTGACAATCGTGAGAACACTCTTCGGCATTGCCAGATAATTGGCTGGTATTGTAAGCTCAGTTTTTATTGTCAGATGTATAAAATTAATGCACCTGACAATGGCATCATAGTCAGAAAAAAGTTTGATGGGCAACACTGCCAAACAGGTGGTTGTTGATATACACAAGTGGCAATGCCTTACAACATATCTGGCAATTTTTTTCATCTAACAATCTGACAACTGTGTGAACTGACAATTTTTGTTGTCAGATGAATTATTTGTCAGACAATGAAATTGTAAGATTTTCTTACGATCGTTTGAACACACAATTTACTTCTGCGGGTAAATTTTTCATCATCACTACATTGTCAGCATGTTGCCAGATCTTACAATATTGTAACATCTGACAACTGTGTGTACATAGCTTTATGAAAGAACAGTACGTTAACTCGTAAATGTAATTGTTTTATTCTGGCAATGCCGTTATGCTAAGTTGTAATTTTTTGAATAGTGATGCAAGAAAATGTATATTACATTAACCTGAAAACCAAATTAAAAAGAAAATATTATTGTTACAAAAAATAATACATTTTTTAAACACATTTCCTGGATTTATCTTTTTAATAAATGATGAATATATAATAAAAATATGTAGCATATTAATTAAACTGAAAAAAATTAATAGGACTACATGTTCTAGAAAAAATTTTATTACTCGAATACCATTCTTCGTTGTATTCGCTTGATTGGAAGTGCATTTCTTATATTTTTACTGAATTATTTATAAATTTTTTTTCATGTTTATTAAGCTCTTATTGCACTGATTTCTATAGAAAATTTGTGTAATAAGAGCTTAATAAACATGAAAATTTTTTTAAAAATAAAGCCGTTATTATTTCAAAGTTAAATAGGAAATTTTTCTTAACCAAGCTTTGTTAAGTTTTTTTGTATACGGCCGTTAATATTGTAAGTATTTTTTTTATAGTATGCAATTGTATTAATCATTTGAAACTCTTAACTAATTTCACCATGAAGGCTGTAGTTCGTAATAAATCAATGAAAAGAAATAAAGACACGGAAGAAAGAATCTAGTCCGCCCGTAACAGATTCCGATATTTCTGACAAATCATGCTGTACCGGTCAGCCCAGATATAATACTCTTTTAAAGGGGGGTAATTATTTAGAAAGTCACATACCGTCCACATCCATATCTTCTAACTCGGGACATAAATATTTCATTGTCATCATAGCAACTGTTTGACCGCTTCAAATGAAACGCAGAAAAAAACTTGACGTTTAAGTGTGGTTCACATTCAACATTAGCCTTTAAAATTTAACCACCCGATACAATATAAGAAAAATCTGGACAAAGACTGAGGAAGTGTTTAACGTTCTCTTCCTGCTTTTCATATTTATTACATAAAATAAAAAATATAAATAATTTATTGATATATGAAAGAAACTATTATATAACGACTTCGTTTTGTTCCCCTTTGAGAGATAAATACGCAAAACACAGTTGCATTTTAACGGCGTTTTTGTAATGAATTTGTAACGAGTGGTATTTATTGGCGCTTTTCTTTTTTTTATCTTAGACCAGTACTCAGAGGATGACCCCTACATATGCAGTGCATTGTACCAGAATTAGGAAAATAGGTTATGAGGAGGGGGATAAGGGAAGTAGTACTTGTGAACATTCGACTTGAACGTTATAACAGACAGGAACACGTTTGCAGGTAACTTATTCCATAGGCGAAGCGTACGGCTGAAAAACGAATTATGTCTGTAATGCATAGTACAATTCCCTGGGCAATTGCCCATAAATCAAAGAGCTATGAACGATGCATGTGTGTTACGTAGAAATGTGCGAGTTTCAGGAACAAGATTCCTAATCTCGTCAGAGCAAAATCCATTGTAGTAACGATAGAACAGAGTAACGCACCCCACACTGCGTCGATGCTCAGGTGAGTCAATAGAGTTGGATACTCTACTGTTACCGATAAGCTTCTTCGCCTTTTCCTGCACACGGTCTAGTAACCCCAAAATAGACTTTGATGTACCAGCCCAAACATGAGAGTTGTGTTCCATTTTCGGTCGGATATAGGTGGTATAAATGGTAAGGAGATGGGATGGAGTAAAGTACATCTTACTCCATTTTAAAAACCAGAGACACTTGAATGCTTCTTTAGAGACATGATCATGATGTGATCATTCCAGCGAACATCACACTATACTTTCATTCCCAGAACAGCAAGAGCATCCGATGTCTCAATATTTATGCCATCCATGAGTAGGGATGAAGCTGCACTTTCGGCCGGTTGTTTTTGTGTTAATAAACACCATTGGATCTTACGAGCGTTAAAAGCGACCCTATTTGGAGATTAATACCACTGTTTCAAAAATCATGGTACCGTTTTTCAAAAACGCTTGACTTTTGCCATAAAACCGCCAAATCTATTCTGTTTTATAAATCTATGAATTAATTATTCTTCATCAAGCAGCTAATTTTTGTATCTGTATAAAAAGTTTTTAGATTTTTATTTGTAACATTTTTAAGTACATCGTTTAATATACTCTTAACTCGTTTGTTTTCACCAATCTCATGTCTAACAATATCTTGTGTATAAGCATACAGTTGTAATGGCAGCGTTTAACGTCAAGGCGACAACTTGTGTTTTTAATAAAAAATAAAAAAATTGTTACACAAAATGCTCTGAGTGAAGGCTCAACTCAGTTTTCATTTCCTTTCCAAATAATTATGGAAAAGAAGAGATTGTTATTAAAAAATTAACTAAATCAATAAACAGCTGCTTTGGCAGATCACCACATAAGTGTCACGTATGGCAACTCTGACACAACAGCAGTACTACTAATTTACTATAGAAAAACATAGCAGTCTGCATTAAACCATCGAAGAATAAAGCCGTCAATTTAATAAACCTTCGGGTCTATTTAAAACTATTCGTTTTCTTTAAATTTTCAATTAAATTTAATTTCTCGGCTGTCCCTGATACAAGTATCAATTAAAAAATTGTACATTTACCGGAAAAAAAATTATCTGGGGGGTTACTCTCTATTGTCATGCAAAAGTATGTACGATGCGAAATGTAGATGCGTTAAGAGTATAATTTGGTACTCAGTGCTGTTAGCACAAACTTTTTTGCGAAATAGTTTGAAAATGAAGCAACACAAATGAAGTACCACAAAATGAACAATAGCGAAGAATGTTAAAATATAATGTGCGAAAGGGAAAATTAAATGCGAAAAGAAAATACGAAAACGCAATACAGGGCGCCAATTCTTTCGCATCGCAATAGAGAGTAGTAGTAGAATAAAATGATACGTTTAAGTTTCAAAGGTTCTGGCAAACGTTAATGTTCGATTTGATTTGCTAAAAACTAAATAAAATACAAACAATTGAGTTTTATTCACTATATTGGCCGTTAACATAGATACCAATCAAAAAATTATAAACAGCTTGTTTTTTATGTTTCCCAGCTGTCTATATGTCAACATTTCATAGGAATTAAATAAAATTTAAAAATTCTCAATAATTTATTTAGATTGTTGCGATATAAATTGGAATGTTCGAGAATATCTTTCAAAAGTCTACTGATCATTAGGGTAGCTCCTATGAAATGTCGACATATAGACTTCCCAGCTGAAAACAAGGTATTTTTTATTGGTATTTTTAATTTATTTTAGTACCTCGTTTAATATAACTCATTTGTTTTCACCAATCTCCTCATGTCGTACAATATCTTGTGGATAGGCATATTGTTTTAAACAGTTGTAATGACAATGTTTAACCTCAAGGCGGCAAGTTGTGTTTTTGTTACTAAAGGACCTGTACGCAGGTGATCTAAATTTCCCCTTCCAAATGATTACGGACACCAAAAGATTGTTATTAAAAAATTAACTAAATCGATAAAAGGCTGTTTTAGCAGATCACCACACAAGTATCAAAACAAAAAATTTTTTCATTTATAAAGGGTGGTTAAATTTCAAGGGCCGATGTTGATTTTGAATAAAACACAAACTATTTAGGAAATTATTGTAATTTTATTTTATTATGATATATTGGTATTACTCAATTATGTATGGAACAAAACATCGGCCAAATGGGCGCCGCGACCACGGCGGCACACCTCCATTCAATGGCCCAAATTTTCGATGACCCTGAGGCATAATGGAGGTTCTATGCCGTTAATGTGCCGAATTATCTCATCCTTTAGCTGTTGAATTGTTGCTGGCTTATCAACGTACACCTTTTCTTTCAAATAACCCCAAAGAAAAAAGTCCAACGGTGTCAAATCACATGATCTTGGCGGCCAATTGACATCGCCATTACGTGAAATAGCACGGCTATTGCATTTGTTGCGCAAAAGAGCAATTGTTTCGTTAGCTGTGTGGCAAGTGGCACCGTCCTGCTGAAACCACATATCGTCTACATCCATTTCTTCCAATTCGGGCCATAAAAAGTTCGTTATCATCTCACGATAGCGAACACCATTCACAGTAACTGCCTGACCGGCCTCATTTTGGAAAAAATACGGCCCGATGATGCCGCCAGCACATAAACCGCACCAAACAGTCACTCTTTGTGGGTGCATTGGTTTTTCGACAGTCACTCTTGGATTCTCATTCGCCCAAATGCGGCAATTCTGTTTATTGACGAATCCACTGAGGTGAAAATGTGCCTCATCACTGAAGATGATTTTCTTCGAAAATTGATCATCATTTTCATAATAAGTCTGGATAACTTTAACACGTTGTTGGATTGTGTATCTTTCCATGGTTCAAATTGAGTAAGTCTGAAATAGAGAAATGTCAAGTAAAATTCGGAAAAAAAACTTGGCGTTTAGGTGTGGTTCACATTCAACATCGGCCCTTGAAATTTAACCACCCGATATTAGTATTCACCGCAAGAGATACTGATCTGATTATAATATCTTATTCTGGGGCCAAATCACCGCATACGATATCGAGCAAAATTATCGAAATTTTCCATTTTGGTATCATGGCATACGATATCGAATAAATTGTATTGCAATAATATAAAAAAGTTAAAGAATTTATCTTTTGTATTTTTACTTCTGGGGAACATATGATCTTTAATCTATTATATTTTGTTCAAATTAGGATCCGATATGCATCATTTGCCATAATCTAGATGTATCGTAATGTTATTCGATACGTTAGTTAATTCGATATCGTAAGCGGTGATTAGACCCCTGAGTTTTATATACAATGAGACGTTGTTCCAAAAATTCAAGCAAACGTTAATGTACGAAGTGAATAAAATATATATAAAATTTTTTATAAAACTGTTTTAATATTAAGTTCAATTTGTTGTGACTGCATGTGTTAAATTTATAAAATTATAAATTTCTAATGTTTATCATCTTTAAAAATTATTTTGTTATTAAAAGATTTTTTTACAATTCCTAAATAAACCAGGGAGATATAGGATGTTTTTGAAGTAATTTTACGTATTTATTAAATAATAATAATAATATATATTTTTAACTAAAACTCCAATACAAAATACTAAATAAAACGGGAAGACCTTATGTTATACTTAAATCAAAAAATAAATTGGCAATTACATGAATAAAACTAAAAATAGAATACTAAGGTTTAACCAACTTTTGTAAAACTGAATATAATCATTTTTTGTTTACATTTTAATTAATTGAATATTTCACTTTTAAATTAAATATTTGTTTTTGTGTTATACTTGAATAACAAGTAAAATGAAATAAATTGTTGCTTTTTTGTATGCTTATTTGCTGTTCTTAGTTAATTATTTAATTGTCTGTTTAAGTTAATTGTTTATTATATAATTTGTTTGTTTTATTTTTATTATTTTTTTTATTTCAACTTTTTATTTTATTGGTTGTTTGTTTGAAAGGTTCCTAAAAAGTGCATAAAGGCTTTGTTAGCCAAATCATATGAAATGGTATTTCAGCCACTCCAATATTGTAATTATTTTTGTTTTCTATAACCTTGATAAATAAGCGTAGCTGATTTACTTGATGCTCTTGCCCTGCAACTGTTCCCCGGGTGGGTCTACATTGTACGCCGATAATGGGTTATAGCTAAATTGTTGTGGGAATTTGTTAAACGCCAGAAGCCGGTTATTTACAAACATTCCTACACCACTATTTGGAATTTTAAGATAATAGTTTTTATTTGCTTTCATTCTCTTAAGCATTAGTTAAAGTAACTAAAAGAACTTGTGAAAGTCAAATGGCCGGTAGTTACGTAGTGTTTACACGTGCAGGTGCAAGTTTGACAAACTCAATACATTCAAAATTTTTAACTAAGGCACGTACTTGCAATCCACTTTTAACTGAACTGACAAGAAATTTCAGAAGACAGTGATTTTTTGGCACTTACTGAAAGTCAAATGACATTTGAAACAACAGTGTTGCCTTACAACGAGTTCTGCGGAGACTAACTGGATTTTAATATAATGCTTTTGTCCTATTTAACTTTTCCAAAATATGTATATTTTTAAAATAATTCACATTTCTTGATTGAAATGTATAAATCAAGTAGTCTTTGCCGTTTTGAGTTGGAAAACGTTAAAAATAATTCTAGTTCATTTATTTATTTTATTCATGCTATTCTTTTTCCCGAAAAATAAAATTATGGTTTTCTAAGGTAATGCTGTTTTTGGAGCTGTTGTCACTCCGCTGACATTTTTAAGCTGAACTTCCATGTTACTCTTTAAGTACTACTGTAACTTGCAAGAAAGTCGAGTATTTTTTCGACATTTACTTTGATAATTCGTACACAGGACTTCCATGCAAGCACTTGCACGTGTAAACGCATTGTTAGACATACATTGTTTACCAAAACATCGGCTACAAATTTTTATTAACTTCTTAAGGGCGCTTCAGACTATTCCACTTTGTATTAAGACTTGTCAAAAATTCAAATAATACGTGCAAATGAAATAGTGTGAATGTAAAGCGTTATGAAAATGAAAAATAATATAGTACGAAATTTGACATCCCGTAACACTTCACCATTTCTAGAAATTTTTTTAAAAAATAAGAGTTTTCATTGCATCAGGGTTGCATTTTTTTTACAAAAACAAATAAAAAAAATTAAACCAAGACGTTGACCACATTGGCAGTTTATTTTATACACATATTTTTCATCTTACTTCAGGTGTAATGGTGTGAAAACAAAATGTAATAGTACGTTAGATTTTTGGACAGTCGTTAGATTTCTGTCTCACAAAATCCAATCGAAATCTTAAGACGCCCTTAAAGGGCATTTCAGATTATCATACAAGTCTTAAGATTTTGATTGGATTTTGTGAGACAATAATCTAATGATATTTGTTGCGATTATCAAAAAATCTATAAATTGCTTATCGTCTGGTTTTAGTATTTTTATTATTTGCTTTTGTAAAAAATGCAACCCTGATCCAATGAAAAATGCATATGTGATTCAATATGAGATGAATATAGATAGAAAATAATTAAATGCTCGGTGGCTTAGTGGTTAAAGCAGTAGATCATGATACGTCATGTCCCGAGTTCGAATCCCAGTGGGTGCTGATGAGTAGTGTAGCGACTACGAAACAGCTAGTTGTCCCCCAGCTAAAGATTTGATTATTATTTTTCTTGTCTTCTTCAATCAAAATTATTGATCACAGCAGATTTGTATTGTAAAAAATCTTTCTTAAGAAAAAAACTTAAGAAAGAAAAAACCTGAATTATAACCCGTTGTACAAATGTACAAACCAAAAATTTAATTTAAAAAATTATAAAAGTTCATCAAAAAATTCAATACATTTATGAAAAATCTTATTGTTTAAAAAAAATTTCTAAAAATGGTAAAGTGTTATGGGATGTCAAATCTCTTACCGTATTATTTCTCATTTTCATAACGTTTTACATTCCCACTATTACATTTGCATGTATTACACATTAACGTCTAATAGGTGGCAGCGCTACGGCATGGTTACTACTGGCATTATAGTAAATCATTTACGTCAAGTGTATTGTTAATATTTTTCAAAGTGAATTTAGTGGTTTATTCTGAATTAAACATTTAAGAATTATTTTGTGAACATAAAAATAATTCAACTGAAAATAGTTTATAATTGTGAAAATGTACTTTCATGTTTTATAATTGTGAAGAAAATTAGAAATATTTTTGACAAGCAGAGCTTACCACCTGACTGCTTTTGTTGTATTGTTGTAATTTTGCTCTAGTGCTGCCACCATGCAAAACCTTGATATTACTGATGACACAAAATTTACAAAAGCAAAATACAATATTCTTGCTTCAGTCTTAAAGCAGCTCTGGCAGCGTTGTCAACTTTAAATTTTAAAACGCACCAAAATGAGGAAAAAAATTTTGAATTTTTCGTTTAATTTTTAAAAACCCATTTTGTATTATAAAAAGTATAATATTTTTATATTAAAAACCATGACAAGGAAACAGCCTTTTCGTTCAACAGCTAGAATTCGTGTTTGTCAAACTTGGTCTCTAGTGCGATTCTGTTACTATTATCAAGATAATGCCATCTTTACAATAATTATAACGATATTTTATCAAATTTATTATTATGCGATACTATTTAATTATATTCGCTGTCGACCCATATCAGAAGTAGGTTTGACTGCCTATTATCAGGTATACAAAAATACAGCTGCTTACCGTCATTAAAATTATATTGCAGGAGCATATAATCGTTACGCAGGGGAACTGAAATATATCGAAAAAATTTACGTTTACCGGATCATTAAAGGTTACAGAATCGCACTACAATCTATCAAACTCTATTAACAGCACTTCTATCAAACACAATGTAAATTTCGTTTGTGTTTTGGTAAAGGAGCAGTGAATATCAGTTGGCTAAAGTGGGCGTCTTTAAAATAATTTATTGAAATATACGAAAATTTGCCAGAGTTCTTGACCGCTTCAAATGATGGCAAACGTTAACGTTCGAAATTGAAAAAACATGCCCTTAATTGCTGTCGATGATAAATGTATAACGGAGTGTTTTTTGATGTCGTCTTGATGTCATAACTATAACGCTTCTTGGGGGATTGTACAACCTTTAGTATACTCGTATTGTATACTCAAAGTGTAAAATGTACGTCTCTGATGTAATAAGAATTTAATGTTTTCTAAAATGATTTGGTCTACCATTATTACAAGCTAACGATAAAGTTCCTCGTGGTTAAAATTAACACTAGTTAAAGCGTACAACAAAATCATCACTAAACTTTTTCCATTATTACAACTGAAGTTACCATTTATTCAGTAGAAAATATGTCAGCTGCAAATCGAAAGATTTACTAGGAAATTTGCCATGAGGATAATCCTGCTGTTAAGTTATCAGTAACTTTTCAGGTTAATGTTTACTTGTAATAACAAAAAAAGATATAAATATCTATGAAATAAAATCCTAATTTTAATTATAACTGAGTTGTAATAATACCGCTTATTGCCATTATTACAACCTAACGATAAAGTTCTTGATAGCTAACCTTAACATTAGTTAACGTGAACGATAAAGTCACCATTAATTCTTCCCCATTTCTACAACTGAGATTAAAATATTTTCAGCAGAAAGTAAGGCAGCTCCAAATGCTTAAAGTTAACTTTGAAATTTACCATGAGGATAAACCTGCTGCTAAATTATCAGTAACTTTTCATGTTAATGTTAACTTGCAATAACAATAACAAAACAATCTGTAAGATAAAATCCTAATGTTAACTATTCGTCAGTTGTAATAATGGCCCTTAAGAATTCATTCATGTTCGTTTTATTTGTTCTGTCTTGTCGGCCGGTAGAAATTTCAACTTCTAGTATATTTAGACATTTTTTGGCATATGGACAAAAAAAGTCTAGTGATTGACGATTGTAGGTCACACGTACGGATACCCTCTCTTCAGGGACTTTCACCTGCCTACTTAAAACTCCTTATTTACAAAATTATCTCTTGATAATAATAATTTTTGTCTACATATTTCAAGCCAATCTTGTTGGCTTGAAATAAATTTCTTTAAAACAATGTCATTATGACTAGTATTAATTTTTTCCTACACATTAAATGGTTGTCTGTCCTCAAATCCTTTATGGTAACAAAAAAATAAAAAAACAAAACCAAAAAGTGGTGTAGGGTTAAACTCGTAATGATAATTCTACTTTTCTTGTTAGAAACATACACAGCTTTGAACAAAAAATATTTTTTATTTACTAACAGACCAGAATGAGGCACAATATAGCACCACCAACTCCACTACAACCAACAATAACAACACCACCTCTAACATATCTTATCATCTTCATCAATTACATCCAATTCATTATCAACGTCAATCGCGTGGTTCAGCTGGTAGTATACAAAGATCCGTTGAAGTAACGCCATCGACATCAGTAATGCAATATCGTACCGGTAGTATTCACTCATTACCCAGCTCTGAAGCCTCCTCGTAAGTTTAACTCAAAAAAATTTAAAAAAATTCATTGCAAATTTGGAGAGAAAATTCTCCCTCTTTCATTTTCAATTAAAAGAAAAAAGCGCTATTTAAATTTTTATTAATTCAGTAAACTGCCTAGCTTTTAAATGTAAAAAAAAAAGAAAATTTTTATAAATGTGTCCCTTTTAAAAGAAGAGAATTTGAGTTAGAATGGTTCTAATATTTTTGTGTTTGATTGTCTGTCAAATATGTTTGACTGTTTTCATTTACTAACATCTCACTATCTCTGTCTCTCTTTCTGTCTATGTCCAATGTGAGTTTAATAATTAAATACTCTGTACATTACTTTTCTTATGGAGTGTACTTTAGTTTAATCTAAGTCTGTCTCTTTCACTATTTTACGCTCTCTCTCTCTTTACAATCTCTCAGTGTTTCTCTAAGTGTTTGTATTAATTTTAGTGAATAAAGAAACCTAAAAGAAAAATTTCCATTTTGCTACTAACGTTTTGGTGTTGTAACAGAAGCTTCTGGCTTAGGATTAAAAAAAAAGCTCGTTAAGCCATCTTTGCGAATAAAAAAAAAACTCTAAGTGTATTTGCGAATAAAACTTTGTTTGATTTACTTAAGAAATGCCTTCCTTATATTTTTATTTAAATTATTTAAAAATTTTATTTGCAATATGTAAAATATGTTTTAAGCAATTTTATTGAATATGATTTGCATTTATTATCGATGTATAGTTTTAGAGATTATTTCTTTTTTGTTTAGTTGCCTAATAGTTTTTCTTTTTCAGTGTATATAATTTTTTTGAGTATATCACGAAGTCGATGTTATGTGTATATGTATGTATTTTATATAATATTTTTGATTTATACAGCTATTTACGATCTCTTACACCTGAGACAGCAAACTTGCAAATTCCAAATATTGATTTTCGACGGGCTTTTTAGTTGATCTGTTTTGCACTTTGTTCATCAGCTGTTTGTTTCCAAGTACAGTACAACCCATACTTGTCTATAGTGTAAATACAAGTATAAATTATTCCGCCACATATATTCTTAAAGTAAAGTAAACAACGTTTACAATATCGATATATTTTAAAGAATTCTCAGACATTCTATGAATAAAAATTATTAAGTATAAATTATTGTTTGTTTGCTTGTTGACCTAGAGGTCACTTATATAAATTATCGTTGGTTACTTGATTCAATATTTCGACACTCCCTTGTGAGTGAGTGTTCTTCTTCAAGAAAAATAATAAAAAAAAACAACTAAACAACGATAGTTTATATAAGCGGCCTCAACAAAAAAATAATAATTTATATATAAAGGGTCGAAAAATTAGCAGCAAGAACTTCTTAAGTATATAATCACTAGAGTTTGTAAGCTAATCTAGGATTATATAGCGAATAATTACAATATTTTTTATATGTAAATATGTACTTTTCCTATTACTGCAAATATTTACATCCTTCTTGAGAATATTTGTTTGGAAAACAAAAGTTTTTATTATTCTATGTTATTGTCATGTCCTGGCAACAAACATCCTATGCAAATCAGGAATATTTGACCTTGACAATTGCAAAAAAACAAACTAGAATAACGCGATATTTATAGAGAAGGAATGTTAATATAGTCCAGAACTTGAAAATGTTATTTAACCTATAAAAAACCATGTTCATTCATGTCTATGAAGATATTATGGTAAAAATGCTAACTCATTGTTGTTGTATTGAAAATACTGAAAAATATTCAATTTCAACATGAAATCATATATATATATATATATATATATATATATATATATATATATATATATATATATATATATATATATATATATATATATATATATATATATATATATATATATATATATATATATATATATATATATATATATATATATTCAACTTAACATAAATTAAAATCTTTTACATACTGGCTGTGTTTCTAGTCCTGTTAATTTTTTTTTTTTTTTTTTTTTTTGGTTCCTCTCTCCGGCTCAATGAACCAAAACCAATACTTGATTACACTGAATGATAATGGCTTTTCTTCTGGGGAATCATTAATCCAGCCTCGTGCCTCAAAGCTTGGATGCTCACTAAGTTTTTGAAGAATGTTGGTATTCGGATTGCTGATCTTAAAACCCAGATTTAAATATTATAGAAAACGTCTGCTCTCTTTTAAAATGATAAATGTTTTGTTCAATAAAACCAGAGAAGAGACAATTTTTAAGGTCAATTTCGTATGGGAAGAGATACCTCTAGAGATGCTTAAAAATTTAGTAGATTGAGTACTAAGATGCCTTCAAAAGGTTATTGACACCAAAGGAATATATCTGTGTTGTTTTATCATAACAACTTAAGTCAAATTTTAGAAATTAAAAAAAAAATGTCATCTAGTTTAATTAATTTGTTAAGTATAAAGTTTTTATTTGTAAAAATATTTTTTTGTATTATTGACAAAATTTATATTTTTCAATTTTGGTTTATTTTCATATGTTCTTAAATATAGTTTTTCATTGAAATTTCTCCTAAAAACTTATCTCGACTTGAGATGTTATGATATAATGGCACAGATATATATTTTACCAACTCCTTCTTTTCTTTACTCTTATTAATTTAAACACTATTATCTTAGTATTACAGTCTTGTAAAAATACTTATGTCAACACATGGAATTGAAAATTAATTTACATCTTTTTAAGTTTCTATGAAATAAAAAATGGGGTGAAAAGCCCAGGCCTAACAAAAAAAAAACACAGTTTTTTTTGGTTCAAAATTAGCTTTATTCATCAACGTAATCTTCAACAATAAGAGCAATTCGAAGTTCAACTCATGTAGTTTTGACATTGTTTTGATTGACTTGTGACACGGTGCGTTCTCTTGATGAAACAAAATGTTTTTCTTTGCCATATGCGGTTGCTTCTTTGCAATTTCGGCCCTCAAACGCTCCAACAACGCTATGTAATATTCACTGTTAATGGTATTTGCTTTCTCAAGATAGTCGATGAATATTACACCATGCACATCCCAAAATACCGAGGCCATAACCTTTCCAGCCGATTGTTGTGCTTTCACTCAGCTGTTCACTCAGATGACGATCGTTTTGATTTCGGAGTGAAGTGATGGATAT
Source organism: Thecocarcelia acutangulata (assembly GCA_914767995.1). Classification (NCBI taxonomy): domain Eukaryota; kingdom Metazoa; phylum Arthropoda; class Insecta; order Diptera; family Tachinidae; genus Thecocarcelia; species Thecocarcelia acutangulata. The sequence continues at coordinate 25,814,654 of OU612094.1, read as the reverse complement.
CCATGTTGCATCCATTGCCACATATCGACGCAAAAATTCCGGCTTGTCACGTTTAAACATGGCCAAATACTGCTCAGAATCATCAACACGCTCTCGGTTTTGGCCAACAGTGAGCAAACGCGGTACCCACTTTGAACAAAACTTTCTCATAGTCAAATGCTCATGCGATAAAAAGCTAACACGTTCTTTTGATATCTTTATGATGTCAGCTAATTCATGCAACTTTTCTTTTCGATTACTCAAAACGATTTTGTGGATTTTTTTATGTTTTCAGACGTCCGCTGTGTTTTGCATCATCGGTGTCTCTACGTCCCCAAAACACTTTTCAAGCCAATGCTTCGCTTAAACAGTATTTTTCCTATCAAAAAGCAGTGTGAAATTAAAACACGAATTTGTTTTTGATCCATTGATGATGAAACAGCATTTGCGGTCATGCGTTTGAACGTTAATAAACAACACTGGGTCTTACAAGCGTTGAAGTCAAATCTGCTTTTACAACCCCATTCGGAGATTAAAAGAGGATCATTACTCAGTGAATCATTAAAATTCTGAGTCGTTAATATTCTGCTTTAATTATAGCTTTAAAATATTTACATGTTTTCTATGAAACACGATCGTCCATAAAAAAAACTGCTATAGGCTACAAGACAGTAAAATAGCGCGAAAAACGTTTTTATTGATGCTAATACTAAGAGCAAAAATAAAATATTCTTCGACATGTTCATATTTAGATCTTAAATTTTAAAATAACTGTCAGCGTATTTTGCATTAGCTCGATTCACAATCTTGTGCATTTGAGATTGCATATTTCTGTAAAAGTGGCAATTTTGGGTGTATTTTGTAAAAATATACTCCACTATTTTGCAAGGTCATTTGCACAAGTTTGTGAATAGGGCTATCGTATTATACATTTTTTGCTTTTACATCTTCGAATAACTCTAATCCTGATTGTCTTCAAGGAATTTACATACTTATACTTGGATATGCATTAAGACTGTTTTCCAAAAAAAAAAAAAAAAAAAAAAAAAAAACGGGAAAAATTTACAGAATTACAAAAGGATTTTTCTCAGTGTAAATAAATATATATTACTTTCTTCTTTTATGCATGATTTTTTATTTATATATGTATATAATTTTTTAGCTTGAATATATAATTGCACGTTTTGCGAACGATCTTTCTTAGAACGTAGTTAATATTATAATATCAAAAACTGCCTTCTATATCTCCCTGTGTATTATAAAAGATGAATTTTAAATTTCTTTAAATAATTTAATCTATTTCTTTACTTTCTTTAAAAATGTAAATATACATATATACTTACATACATAGGTGAATTGTATAACAACTAATGTGTTTTGTTTATTCCCAAATAATACCTTTCCACAAACTTAGATATTCGCCCACAATAAGAGCAGATGAACAAATTAATCAGTTTGTAGAGGGTTTGGGGCCTGGACAGTTGGTGGGCCGGCAGGTGCTGGGAGCACCATCTTTGGGTGATATACAACTATCTCTGTGTTGTCAGAAGAGTTGTCTAGAAGTGGAAGTTATAAGAGCAAGAGGATTACAGGTAAGGAAAAAAAACATATATCAAAATATACTCAAGATATATCAGATGTAATTGTCATATACATATTGCGTAACTTGCTATTTCCAATGATCAACATTTTTGTTTTTGACAATTATTACAAACATTTTTTGCATGTAGAACACTAGGCCAACTACTCGTAAGATAAACTCATTAAGGTGACAACAAAAACTATGCAGACAACAAAAACTATGTAGATAGTTATAACAAAACTGCATTAATCGATTAATTTCTAGTTGAAAAAATTTGTTTCTATAAAAAGTTACCTGCTATATATTTTCATTTAAAAACAAACTCTGGTTCTACCGAACATCTATCTCGTTCTTATGCTACTTTATAATCTTCTGAAATAAGAAATAAAATTTACTTTATTTCTGCAAAACTTTCGAACACAATAATATAATATTGTTTCGCATAATTTTCTACGCAAAACTTTTGGTAAGGATACAGTTTCTAGTAGACACATTGTTACGAATTCGAATTTCTTCTAACCACTGTGCAAAGACGTCGGTCCGCTTGTTCTACAAGTGCGTAAACATACACGCCTACAAAATAAAGCTAAAAGCATATTGTGAAGAGTTTTTATCACATTTAACCCAGTGTGCAGCTGTTGATATGCTTGTTACAAATGTACAGCACATTCACCCAAAAAATATAATATTAAAAACGTAATACATAAAGAAACAAACATACATGATTTAAAGTCCGTAAAATTCCAAGTAAATCAACTACAAATGATATTGTTGTTTTTCTTGTATTCTTGGTATTCGTTTTATTATTGTTTGTTGTTTATATACCTAATACCAAATACATTTGTACATTTGATCCTAGAATCATGAATAGCCAGAAAATTCATGTCGATTGCAGAAACTGATAAAGACATATACACAGCAGGCAGGTCGGCAGCAACAAGTCAGTTTATTTTTAAACTGCAAGACAGTCATAAGTCAGGAAGTAAGCAAATCTAGTGTTTTAGTACACAATAGTACTAAGTGTAAACAAAGTTGTGAATTATTTAAGTACTGCATAACGAACAAGTGTTAGTGTCATTATTTCATTTTCAATTGAAGAATTCGCAAAAACGTTTTTAGAGGCAAAAACGTAACAATATGATGAACGAAAAATTCCGAGTATATAAACAGCTTATTTTTTTGCAACTATGTTTGTACACGTGCGTAGCAATTATATTTGTACATTGAAGTCTGGATCTAGAAATTCCATGAATATGGTATTGCTACGAATTTGTATCTCCTACAACCACTGTGCAAAGCCATTGCTATGCAAGATAGTTATGTTGAGCTTTGCTTTTGATAAAATCTTCGACTACGGATACCATCGTAAAGTTAATGTCGGGTCATTTATTTTTCGATTGCATGTCGATGGTAGAAATTAATCTTATCTTATTAAACGAGCAATTTTTGTTTATATATAAATATATATATATATTTGCAATTGGGTTCTCGAAAACGGCTCAAACGATTTTGATAAAAATCGGTATGCAGGGGTTTTTAGGGACGAGAACTCGAGTTAAGTTCATCTCGGGTCCGGGAAAATCCATTTTCTCCCGGTTTTGACCCATTTTAGGGATTAAACCACTTATAATACTTTCATTGGTTCTCGAAAACGGCTTCAATGATTTTAATGAAAATAGGTAGATTAGATAGATTATCCCCGGTCCCGGAAAAACCCATTTTATCCCGGTTTTTACTCATTTGTTATACTTTTATTGTTTCCCGAAAACTTTTATTGTTTCTCCCCGGTCCCAGAAAACCCCATTTTGTTCCAGTTTGTAACCATTTGTAAAACTTTTTTTGGTTTTCTAATTCGGATTTAACGTTTTTAATAAAAATCAGTATCTACTTATTAATAAGGTACTTTTGATTGTTATCGTAAACGGCTCTAAAGATTTTAATGAAAATCAGGATCCAGGGAAGACCCATTGAAAATCATGGTCCCGGGGAAGACCCATTTTAACCCGGTTTTTACCCTTTAGTAAACATTTTATTGGTTCTCGAAAACTGCTCTAATCTAATCTCTAAAAAAATCCATCTAGATTGTTCCCAGTCCCGGAAAGACCCATTTTGTGCCGGTTTTTACCCATTTGTTATACTTTTATTGTTTCTCGAAAACGGCTCTAACGTTTTTAATTGAAAATCAGTATCTGGGGGTTTTTAAGATCAAAAAAGCTTAAAAAAAGATTATCCCCGGTCCCAGAAACCCCCATTTAGTAAAACCTTTATTGGTTCTCGAAAACTATTCTAACGATTTTAATGAAAATCAGTATCTAGGGGCTTTTAGGGTAAAAAAAAGTCGGCATATAGGAGTTTCTAAGATCGAAAAAGCGAGTAGGCCTCGAAAACGACTAAAGTGAGTTTAAATATTTTAGCGATTGAAAAACCGATCAAGATTTCGTCACCATATTTTTACGGGTTTTACTAACATTCGAGGTTAAATGTTTTCGAAAACCGTTTCAAAGAGTCAGTATCTGGAAGTTTTTGGAAACAAAAATCTATATTCGTTAGTCCCGTTTCTAAATCTTTTTTTGCTCGTTTTTCACATACATATCTGGGGAAATTTTGATATAGATATCAAACTAAGAATTTTTAATGAGAACACAGAGGTTGATTTTTTTGTGAGAAACGGAATAGAAAATGAGCGAATGGCTATTTTGCCCCTACTCCACAAAATATATAAGAAAAAAAGAAAAAGGTAGTCAAGTCAAAATTTTATCGTGACTTTAAATATCGTAAAAATGGGAAAATCTCGTGAATTGAGTTTTATTAAAGTAAATATATTTCAGTATGTAAACAATTTGGAAGCTCCGAGTAACGCTCGGTGCCCCAGGTACTATCCCTTAATAACGATTTCATAGCGATTAAAAATTTGTTTTGCAGTTTGAAACAGTATTTTAAATTATGTTTTTTCTTTCTTATTTCAGCAAAAACCCACATCCAAAATGCTACCGGCTCCTTATGTAAAAGTTTATTTGGTTTCGGGCAAAAAGTGTATAGACAAAATGAAAACATCTACCGCAAGACGTACTTTGGAGCCTCTGTATCAGCAACAATTGGTTTTTCAGCACTGCAACACAAAAGGCTGTGTTTTACAAGTAAATTTTCTTTTCCACCATATTCCAGTTAATTTTAAAAATACATAAACTTATTTTTTTTTTTTTTTATTTCTAGGTCACCGTGTGGGGTGATTATGGCCGCATTGAAAAGAAAGTATTTATGGGCGTAGCGCAGATAATGCTGGATCAAATTGATTTATCAAATGGCATTGTAATTGGCTGGTATAAACTTTTCGGCACCACATCACTGGTCAGTTGTCCTGCCAATACAGGTTTATCTAGGCGTTCATCACTAGCATCGCTTGAATCACTTAATTTAAAATTTTAGAACACCATAAACAAACAAACCTTTTCTTTTCGTCTTGTCACATCTTAAATCAATACTCTAACAAAACTCTAAATTTTCCAAAAAGAAACCCCCAAATAATAATATTAGATTGTAAAAAATTGCAAAAAAAAAAAAAAAAAAAATAGTCATCTCATATTTGAAATTAGAAACACATAAGAAATGTTTCCTACAACTGAATAATTTTCTACATTGATCATTAACTTGGCCAGAAAACCCAAATTTTGCATATAAAGTAGTTAAAAACTAAAACACCATTTCTTTAATTCAGCATACAGTAGTTATTTGTTCAAAATCTCCTTGTAATGTAACAACAGCTAAAAACATGTTAATAAACTTTTTTTAATAATTTTGTTTCTTAAAAAAAAAAAAAAAAAAAAATTTCAAACATTTCTTTTTTTTAACTTTCCATAAAACTAAAATGAAATATAAACATCCTCATTAATATTTAAATCTTTATAAAAATATTTGGCATATAGTTATCTCCTACAACGTAGACATTAGGTATGTTACTTCTCTTACACACACTTAATTATAAATAATTTATCTTTAATACAAATTTGCCAATACTCGTACATATGTATATTGTTTTGGTACTTTTTGAATTCTCACTAAACGCATGTGTTTGTAGTTTGATACAAGTTTATTTATTTATTTTCGTATGTAAATAGCTTTAGTTTCAATTTATTTATTTATGGTTTATTTGTAAAAGATTTTAAAACACACGATTATAATTAAAACAGTTCAATTGAGTGCAACATTTCTAAAGAGTAATATGTAGTCTACACCTAACTTGAAACGCAGTTAAAACTTGCTGCCTGTTAAATTCGGCGTAGTGTAGTTAGAGTTATAACTTCTCATAGTAAAAAAATAAAAATGGCGAAAAACAACTACAAATAGCAGGCTGTTGTCAATTTAAGTCATAACAGAGTTTCCAAATGAAATGTTTTAACAACGAAGTTATTACTTTAAAGCATTAAACACATTCGAGACAGCAAGCTACAAGCTACAAAAGCTCAAAATTCAAATACACGTGTTCTTATGAGAATGATTATTTTCAAGACAGCAAGCAGCACGGCTGCAGGTTGTTGTCCATGCTGATTTTGTCGTTGTAGTCCAATTAAACTAATTTCTATTTTTGTTGGCTACAGAAGCTTTGTTAGTGATGTCAATGTGTCAACCGAATACAAATAAATTAGTGCTTTGAAAAGAAATTTAGATTGAATTGTATTCATAAAAAAGTTAAACAGCTTTAGCAATAATTTTTAGGACAAATACAACAAAACTGTATTCATACAAGAATTTTATCTATTTTTTTAAATGTTCTGTTAAGCATTTTTTAAGTTAACCGCTTTAAAAGCTGATTCTACCCATTTTTAAGATAAGTTCAAGGCGATGTTTATGTTTTTAGATATTGTTTTTTTATACGAGTATATTATATAGAGCAAAAAGTCTTACAGCCTGTTTATAAGACTCGACTCGTCGATGAAAAGCGCTAACTTTCTAAGTTTTTTTTAGTTTTGGTTTACAAACCGCGGCTATTGACGATTAGTATTGAAAAACGTAACATCTGTCAATTTATTTTGGTTTGTAAGACGCGAATCGTCTCAACATAAATGTCAAAATCGGCGAATGAAGAAACATGCTCGTCAAGAGGAAATGTGTAGAAAGTGCTATAAATAATAAGAAATTATAATAAAAATAGTTTATAGGTGGTAATAAAAAAAAAGAAAACTAGGAATGGAAATTGCAACAGAACGTTCTAAGAATCTCTCAGATTTCTGGAAACATGAACTGAAATCGTTTTTTCGTTGCATACAAATGATTTGTATACATATGTGTATACATACATAATAAAACATACACATATACAAAATAAAACTTGCAGTTAATATATACAATTTTTGTTTGTTTATTCATTTTTCTCAATTAGACCGCCATAAAAAAAGCCTTTCCACAAAATTTGTATTTTGTTTTATTTATTTACTTATACATACATGCATATGTGTGTATGCATGTCAACTGTGCCTAGAATAGGATTGCCGTTTTTTAGGTTGAAAAAAATTCTTTTGGTATGAAAAATGTTAACAGATACTATTTTTTCACATGATGGCAACAAAACAATATCATAAATGTTTGACACATACGCGAATTTACGTAAGTTGCACGACACAATCAAGTCGCGTTTTATAAACTCAATTTCTTACGTACTCGTCTATGAATTGGCTTGTCGCGAGTGAGCTAACTCGTGTCCTATAAACAGGCTGCTATTTAAATTTTAAAACTTGTTTATTCATCATATACTCATATGTGCTGTTTTTGGTAAAAAGTATTGTTATTTATAATATCGGATAATTTAAGTTCTGTGTGCTTATAAAAAGGAAATGTGGCCCAAGAGTAAAAGCAATCAATTTTACATTTTCTGGTATTATTACATATTGTAATTGATCGCAGCAATTATTGTTATAATTGGAAAATAAAAATCCTGCTTGGTGAAAGCCAGATTTGAACTTTATTAGGCAGAAAACAATGAACCATTTAGATATAAGAGAATAACTTCAAATTTAGTTGTTAAATAACTAAAATAAACATAAACAAATTTTCATACCTGCAAAAATCAACATGATAGTTTTCCGTGTATAAAAACTGATTTTTATAACCTGAAATTTCGTATAGAGTAGCGCACTGCGCTTATTTTAATTTTCCTTAGCCATTTTATAAGCACAAAAAGCTTTTTAATATATGTAGGGAGATAAAGAAAACAATACCAGCTGTTTATTAGGTAGCTGCCGCCTTCAATATAATTATGTAGCTGGCTACAGGCTACATTTGTAGCCAGCGGCATTTGTAGTCGTGTGTTCGTGTAGCCTGCTGTCTCGAATGTGTTTAATGCTTAACCAAACTTCAACATGAGCGGTCCACATTTAACTTTAACGTGAAGTTAACGTTAAAGTTAGTGTTTTCATGTCAGGTGGAGGCCGCACTTAATGATTAACCTAAATTCAGCTTATGACAGAACCTAAAATTATAGCTGTAGCGTTTTGTATCCAATTAACCAACAAACATTTTAATGTCGATTTTTACTACTTTAAATAATTGCATAAAAGTTTTGTTTTAGAAAAAAAACAAGAATTAAAACCAACTTAAAATAAAAATTTCTTAATAGATTGTACTAAGTCGCCAGCATACAGGCATGTTCCGAGAAACGCAAATCGCTTAAATTTGGAATACCAAATCGAAAGCGCTAAAATTGGTGTTCCGACAAACGTATAACACAAGAAGTATGGTTTTGCGATTTGAAATCGATGTTGTCAACTTTGAAATTTCAAAATGCACCGAAATCGGGGAAAAAGCGCGTTATTTCAATAAAAACGCACCGAATTTTGAATTTTTCTTTTTATTTGAAAAACCCAATTTGTATTATAAAAGGTATAAAATTTTTTTATAAGAAAAACACGAATGAAACAGCCTTTTCTAAAATTCGTGTTTGTCAAACTGGATTCTAGTACGATTCTGTTACTACTATTAAGACAATATTATGTTTACAATAATTATAATGATATTTTTCAAATTTATTATTTAGCAATCAGATGTTAGTTTTACTGCCTATTAGCCGGTACACAAAAATAGAGCTGCTTGCCTAACGCCCTTAAAATTATATTGCAGGAGCATAAAATCGTTACCGCAGGGGATGAAATATGTCAAAGAAATTTAAAATTATCGGTTCATTCATTTAAATTTATCAGATTTAAAATTATCGGATTATTCAAAGTTACAGAATGACACTACAAGCCATCGAACTTTATTAACAGCAATTCTATCAAACACAATAGAAATTTCATTCGTGGTTTTGTAGGCGAACAGTAAAAATTAGTTGCCTAGAGTGGGTGTCTTTAATAGAATTTATTGAAATATACAAAAATTTGCCAAAACTAGAACAAATAAAAGATGAAGGTTACCATAATCAATATGCAAACGTTTTGAAAAAAAATGTTAATTTTGTTAATAATTTAGTAATTTATCAATTACTAAAACAGCAACGAATTCACGTGCCATCATAAATATGAACTTATCTATGATTATATTTATTGTAATATTTGCCAAACCTGGCTTGATCGTTTGATATCAAAACACACTCTAAAAGCAGCAAATTTTATAAAACGAAATAGTTCTTTTTCTTTCGAGAATATGTTTCGGGAATATCTATAGCAAGCCAATCTTGCCTTACTTTGTGCATATAATAAGCAGCGTTTTTCACATTATAACTCCGTATTCTGATTGTGCTCTGTAAAATGACGCGTAAAAATGTTGGGCACTTGAATAATATGTTTTCTTATATAAAAACAAAAATTTGGTTGGGTGCCACCGAAATTTGAAAAGCGCACCGAAAATGTAAAAAAAAGCGCACCACACACCCACTAAAGAAATTTTCGCACAAATAATTTTAAAAAGCACCAAAAACGGTGCGTAACGCCCCGAGTTGACAACACTGTTTGAAATCGCCAAATAGTTGTTCTGGTAAACGTTTATCGCTTAAACTTGGCGACTTCAACTCGCATGTGTACATTGAAGTGAACTGATCGAAATTGCTTAGACTAAACTTGCAAAAGGATATAAAATTAATCACAATTAAAATCTCATACGTATTCCTTTTATTTCGATAAAAAGTTAAAAGAATTTTACACATTTTCAAGTAAAAACACCAAATAAAAAAATGTCTATTTATTGTCAACTTGTGTTCGTTTTGTATTTTTTTTTTTTCGGAACAACTCCGCGTTGCGTTTTCCAGTAAAATTCGTTTTCCTTAGAACACCTAAAAGTTAATTAAGCGCTTTAATATCGCATGTGTTTCAGAATATGGCTGATAGTATACTTTGACGCGAACATATTAGTTATGCTTCTTTACTTTCTGGATAAGTTTCATGCAAATGCGAGCAAGCTTAAGTTTTTAAGGAGATAAAGTTTACCACAAGTACGGAAACGCAAAAATTTCTACCCCAAAAAGAAACATATGCTGTGTTTTAATGCTGCAATAAAAATTGTCGTTTGACAAAAAAAATGGTCTTTTACACTTCTGGGGCTTAAAGATCTGTCGCACTTACTTTTTGATTTCATATTAATATGCATTGCATGCATATAAGTTGATTCAAATGAATTTTCTTGCTTTTTTATTATTGTTATTTTTCAAACTGTTGTTTGCTTACAGTACAAGCTGTTTCGTGTAAGAAGAGGAAGTACGAGGTCTGATAAAAATTAAACGTTATTTAAAATTTTTTCAAAAATATTTATTTATTCATCAATAACTATCTTGCGCCCTTCAAAGTAATCTCCCTCAGATATCAATGCTCGAAACACTTCTGAAACGTGCTTTTTGGTATCGCCAACAGCTCCGGTTTCGATTTTACTCATACACTAAAATTTGTAATCAACAAAACTCAGGCAGCAAAGTTCAACTCTGAGTAAAATCAACTCCGCTTGTAAACAATCTGAATTTGTAATCAACAAAAATCTAGCAACAAAGCTCAATGCTGAGTAGAATCAACTCGCCTTGTAAATATTGCGCGTTCATTTTAGTACTCAATAAAATCGGCTAAACGTTAGATGTTGCTTCGATATAACAAATGTTCAAAAATAAATACATATATACACATTTGTTTTTTTTTTTCTATGCCAACCTTTTGTTTTTATGTATGTGTATATTACTTTGAGTTTTTCGACAAAATCACACAGAAAACCCGTTGAATACATCACTGTAATGGTTTTTGTGAATTTTGTTTTTCTTCCTAAACAAAACTTCAAATACAAGAAATGAATGCCGAACTATATGCGCATTCATTTATATTCAAGCACGAACCTTAACGATGATTTCACTCACAAAGCTCATTGTGTTTACTGATTAAAAATCAACTGCGCATTTGTGCGACTGAATACAAAATCATGTTGTTGAGCAAGTATTATATTTTTTTTTCAACCCCTCAAAGTTGTTGTCTGGTGTAGATAGTAATTGATGATTTGATTTATTATTTGTAAATTCTTTTGCTACAAAACTACAAAAAAAAAAAAAAACGCTTAACCTTTTAGATCCAAAAAGTTTATAGTTGATGTTTTTTTTGAGAATGTTTTTTTCTTTACAGAAGACCCCTTTAATAGCTCCATTACAATGTGCACAACAGTTTTTCTTACTTTATTTATCTTTTATACAATTTAAAATCCCCTTTTACTATATAAAGCTTAACTACAAAATATATAAAATACATAAACTGCATTCAATTTTTTTTTTGTTTACAATTTACAACACGCTTTCACAAAACACAATTTTTATGTAAATCCTTTAATACACCACACGTAAGCTTAAAGCTTTGCCTAGCTTTTAAGCTTCTCTCCATATATCATTTTTTTTAACATCATTTATTGTTGTACAACAACATTTATTTGTTATTTTATACTAACATTTCAAAACTATTTTATTTCCATTTGAAATCCCCATTTTCAATCTCATTGTTAAGTGTCTTTAATATATTAGAAAAATATAAACATTTTCCAAATAACAGTGAAACTATAAAATGGCTAGAAATGGAAAATGACTACAACTAGAAATCATTAAATAAATTTAGAATTCATTTAACTACAAATCATTCTGCAATATGAATAAAAAATAATAATAACTTTAAGCTTTTGTAGCTTCATCAAATCAGCAAATAGCCAGTGTTGTCCAGTTCATTATTTCTATTGAAAGCTATTAAAAGTTCTTTTTTTTATATTATAAAAATTTTTTTAATAATTTAAATTGAAACACTACAGGGTCGTCCAATTGTATGGGCTGGCGACACAATTATGGAAGAAGATTGTGAATAATATCAGATAATTGTTTTCAAAATTCTTGTAAAGCACACACGACTATTGTAAGTAGTAATGACAAACAAACAAAAAATAAAGCAGAACCAAAAAAAACTTTAATGAACAAGGTTGTGAACTATACTTTAAGTCCCAGTTACACAAAATGGCCAGGCAGCAACACAAGTCACATGACACACACAAACGAATACACCACTTTCAATAACAAAGTTAATAAAAAAGACACATTTCTTAAAGGAAATCAATACTGGGGAAAAAGTGTGAGTTAATTTAAAGTTATCTTAACAGCTATTAATCAAAATATACTTAAATATCTTAATAGTCTTAGCAATTTTTTATATCGCTAAGTAGAAAATATCTGCTTAAAGGTCTTGAAACATTAAGAAAGCATGTGAGAAAACTTTTTTTTTATTGAATTAAGAAAACTTAATAATTTAAATAAAATATTCAACATATAAAATAAACTGTAAGATACTGATTTCATAAAGAAAAATAATTAGGTATAAATCAATAAACAAAATTTTAGCTTTTCAAACATTTGTTTTATAAAAACATCATAAAAATGCATGAAAACTTTTGAAACTTTGCAATTGCTAAACTAAAGCTTAAAGCCTTTTAAATAAAATTATACAATTTGTCTTGTAAATATAAAACTGAATTATGCTGATAAAAAGTTTTATGAAGATTGGCTAATAATGAAAGTATTTTAAAAATACAATTATTTTTTCGCGTTAAGAGGACCTTAAAGAAAATCGTGGCAGAGAATTGCCCTCATCAAAAATTGCTCTATAATTTTAAAATATCATTACGGTGGCTGGAATATAAGGCTCTATGAGCTGGTAGGCCGATGCCCAATAAGAGCATAAGTACTTAACCTACTCAACCGTCTACCCATCACCCCTAATTCCCTATAATACAGCTATCTGTTGCAAGACATCAGCACCTCGGGGGCTTGTTAGCTGTTATGCACCTACGTTATCAGGGAAACGAATTTCTCTTCCTGCGACTTAAGGTTTAAACCACAGCCAGAGCATTTCAACTAAGTCAGGCACCGTAATCATGATCAGCACCAAGAGATCTGCAAATCAGAATCTCCCGGCGCTTTGCCGATCACCGTTCTGCTATGTTTAACCCTTGGTACGGTTTTCGAAGTCCAACTTTCGTTGGATTTCGGAAACTTTCTACAACACACGAAGAACTCCTTCCCTTCTATGCCTCAGAAAACAGAGTGCCTTGGTTTGATCTACGCCAAGGCAAAACCTGTTCCCCGGGGTGTAAAGAAATAGCAATTGTAAGTAGAATAACAGCCAGTTTACCAATCTCGACAGCATGCTTGCGTTCGCAATCTAAGCGAAAGAAAATTGATTTGGGTTCGTCTAACTTTTTTCTATGCGAACGATGTGTCAAAATTCAATCAAAATACATAAGAATATGCGAACGAATAGTAGTGAGATAGACAAACCCAAATTGATTCGAATGTGAGTGACTGGCTTTCTTTCGCATTCATTTTCTTTCGAAATTGGTAAACTGGCTGTAAAATCTTTTCCTGAGCCAGACGAATGATATCATCATATAACATTAGTAAAATTTTTTCGATTATGAAAAGAAAATGTATGATGCTATTTTTTCGGTTATTAGTTCAATTCCACTTTCAGTCAAAGCCACTTGATCCAAGAAGACAAAAAACATAATTCAACACTAAAAGCTGCATTCACTAGGATTCGAATTCGGCATCATGTAAACTCGTACTAGGGCTCTTTAATCTATTTTTTTTATCATTACATTTACTACACTGGTTAGTAGCTGTAACGAAAGCTTTCCAAAGGTTTTTAGTAACAATTTTCATAACATTAATGAAGTTGTAAAAAATAATAAACAAAAAAATAAAATAAAAAAACCGAAATGAAACTTTTCATGGTATTAACGAAAAAATACCGAACAAAATGACTTAATTTCTGTAATGCAGCGTTTTTCTTTCAGTATATATATCGAAAAACTTGATGACTAATAACAAAATTAATAAAATTTGATTGAAGCGCATCCGGTCAAGTCACAATTTAACAAGTGATTTGGAATTAGCTTGAGCCGCTTGTATTGGTTTACATCACTTTTCAGAGCTGAAAGCAAGAAACTCATCTGAATAGTGGCCTTAAAATATCCATTCTGACTTGACCAGCTATTGGATACTTAATAAAACTAAAATTTACCATAGTTTCTATGTGTAGATTAAACTGCAACTAACAGGCAATTTTTAGGTTTCTTCACGGATGGCTGTTGACTTACCATTAGCAACGGTGCAACACCTTCAAAAATCGTCAGAGTGGTGCACAGTATTGAATATTATTAAGTGTAAATATATGCGAGTATTTATGACTTTAGTCTTAAAAAATATTTCATATTTATTTCTATATATAATTTGCCTAATAAGAACTTAACAAACATTATCATTTTTTCGGTCTTACTTGAAAAAAAAAATCTAATGTTTATAAAGCTTTTACTAGTGTTACACAAATTTTATAGAGAAATATGTACAATAAAAGCTTCATAAACATGAAATATTTCTTTTACATAACGCAGTTTACAAATATTATCTTGATCCTAATTATTTGACCTTTTTTTTTTTAATTAAATTGAAATGTTCTTTAAGCTTGAGGTCAGTTTTGTTTTTTATATAAAAAATGCTTTAATTATATTCGATATTTCGTCTTCCTTCGAAAGACTTCTTCAGGAAAAATTTTTATAAATAAGATCGTTAGTTTTTAATGTTTAACAATTATGTTTCAAGATCTTTAAACACTATTAGGTAAACATTTACAAACATAAACTTAAAAACTGTATATAACATTAAAGAAAAGCTTTTTTATTTCTAGAGTCAGCAAGCTGTTAAGCTTTACAAGCCATTTTATTATGATTTGTTTTCTCTTAAAAAATATTTATATTTTTCTAATAAACATTTTGCAAAATAACCAAAAAAAGCCTGCACCAAAATATCTTAAAAAGAACATTTTCTTTAAAATGAAAATATATATGTTTTAATTACATCAAACATTCTTTATTATTCTTTTACAGTAACCTTTACAAAGGGCTGCCACATTAGCAGCCAACTAAAAAATCCTAAATAATAATAAACACACGATCAACGCAGCAGGAAACCTTCTACGGAGACGAAAAGGTTACAACAACAACAAAAAAAAAAGAAAAAAGAGCGCTAGCAAAGAAATGGATCATTAAACAAATATCATTTTTTAAGCATTTTCCAATTAACTACTAATTAAGTTAAAAAATAAATAAAATAAAAGAATACATATATTGCAAAAATGAGAGAAAAAAATAAACACTGATCAGGACATTTAAAGGTTTAAAAAATCTAACAAAAACTAAAAAATTTAAAACATTTAAAAACTTAAAGTATTTATTAAGAAACAACAACAACAAAAAAACGAGCAAAAACCCAATCTAAAATTTAAGAACAATGGAAAATATTAAAAATAAAAATTAAAAAAAATATGTAAAAGAAAATTGCATTTAATACCACAAATTAAATTTAGTAAAACAAATTTAAATAAAAAAAAATAAATAAATAACTTGTAAAATAAACAAAAAGCTAATAAAATATATTTGTTATTTTATTTGAATAATTTCATAAAAAAAAACGTTAAAAAATGCGCGTTAAAATGAGAAGAACACACTTTGATTTAACAGTTTGTTTATTTTTTGTTTTACTCTTATAACAACACTTTAGAATATTCATAAATCTTTGGCTTAAATACGTATTTTAAGTATTTAAATTTTATTTTAATTTAAAGGTTCATACATATAAATAACATGCCAATAACTGTCTATATTATAATTTACTTTACTAGCTAGATATTAATAGTAAAAAATATTATTTATTTGTATATTTAACTATACAGTAGCAAATAAATTTGCATGGCATGCACAGCATGGGCGGTGTAACGGACCCCGCATGCCCAGTATGTTCTAGCGGAGCTTCACTAATATGCTGTTCATACATACAATTTTAATTAAAATTTTGCTATTAACGCCTTAATTGATTTTAATTACCCATACAAAGTTTTAATTAACTTAATTGCCAATTAATAATATTTAGTAAAATTAAATATACAACCCTGTGGCAACCGTGTTTAGTTAGCACAATAATACCCAATGAACACACTTTGTTCAAGTTTGACAACTCATATGTAAACAAATGCAAACAAATGATGGCGAGTCAATAAGCAGATATAGTCACAATCAAAATGTAAACAACTTTTCTGTCAGCTGTTGCCAAACATTGCATTAGCAATAATATGTATGAACACTTAAAAAAATTTGTTATTTAACTGATAATTGAATTAATTAAAAAGTGTATGTATGAACAGCATATAACTATAACGACTTATGCCTTCACATAATAAGTTTCCGTGTGGTTAACAAAGAAATACCTCGAAAACACTGTAAACTAATACAGTTAGTTGAGGCAAACATTTGACCAATGGGAGTGAAACGCAAAGCTCTCGAAGGCCAAATAACAACAACAAGCCTGAGCGCATTTAAGATAAAGGGTGGTTAAATTTCAAGGGCCGATGTTGATTTTGAATAAAACACAAACTATTTAGGAAATTATTGTAATTTTATTTTATTATGATATATTGGTATCACTCAATTATGTATGGAACAAAATATCTGCGGCACACCTCCATCCGATGGTCCAAATTTTCGATGACCCTGAGGCATAATGGAGGTTCTATGCCGTTAATGTGCCGAATTATCTCATCCTTTAGCTGTTGAATTGTTGCTGGCTTATCGACGTATACCTTTTCTTTCAAATAACCGCAAAGAAAAAAGTCCAACGGTGTCAAATCACATGATCTTGGCGGCCAATTGACATCGCCATTACGTGAGATAACTCGGCCATTGAATTTGTTGCGCAAAAGAGCAATTGTTTCGCTAGCTGTGTGGCAAGTGGCACCGTCCTGCTGAAACCACATATCGTCTACATCCATATCTTCCAATTCGGGCCATAAAAAGCTCGTTATCATCTCACGATAGCGAACACCATTCACAGTAACTGCCTGACCGGCCTCATTTTGGAAAAAATACGGCCCGATGATGCCGCCAGCACATAAACCGCACCAAACAGTCACTCTTTGTGGGTGCATTGGTTTTTCGATAGTCATTCTTGGATTCTCATTCGCCCAAATGCGGCAATTCTGTTTATTGACGAATCCACTGAGGTGAAAATGTGCCTCATCACTGAAGATGGTTTTCTTCGAAAATTGATCATCATTTTCATAATAAGTCTGGATAACTTTAACACGTTGTTGGAACGTGTATTTCTCCATGGTTCAAATTGAACAAGTCTGAAATAAAGAAATATCAAATAAAATTCGGAAAAAAACTTGGCGTTTAGGTGTGGTTCACATTCAACATCGGCCCTTAAAATTTAACCACCCGATATAATTGTGATGACGCGAGAGCTGTTCCCCAGCCCAGAGCTGCTTTACAACTGTAGTAAAAGCATACACCGCTGTGTTTATTTTATTTATTTACTTTTTTCCTAGTCGTTTATCTGGCGACATTATTTCAAATGTGCTAACATAATTATCAGTAAACTTGGAAGCCTTTGAAAAATATATTCAAATTTATTATTCTACTATTTTAAATTTAGGAATTAATTTAGATAGAAGGCTTACGTGGAACACACACATTAAAAGCAAACAAACCAACTTAAAGCGTGAACTACGCAAACTATACCGGTTAGCGGGGAAAAGGTCAGCATTCAATCTTTGTTTCAAAACTTTTGCAAGTAGCATACATACATACAGTGGTGGACATGTAATTAAAACATAAATATGATCTTTCATTCTTTCGATATTTTATATGATCTATTGTTATTTCAATGGAACTTTTTAATATCTCTTGCACTGGGTTCTTTTTTTACATTAATTTTTTGTTCAAGTTTCTTAAAAAATTTTAAACAAATATTAATTAACTACGAGCTATGGGAAAAAGTCCAAGTTGCTCCGAAGAAGAGAGGAAGGTAATCATTAGATTAATTAGGCTCCGAGAAGACGGTGAATGAATTTTCTCAGTTGCTTATTTGCTTTAGAGGATAAATGTTTAATGCAATGAAACACTTTGATAAATTTGGGAACTCATATAATGTATCCAGAGCCTCCAAATCATGTAAAACCACAGCCAGAGATGATAGAATACTCGTAAGTGTAAAAATAACAGCAATCGTAGGTAAAAAATTGAGAAAGTAGAATTCATATATTTTTATTTCTGATATTTTTTTATTTGATCAGATTTTAGTTATCTGTCGAGAGCAGATACCTTGACAACAAATTTGCTCTCTTTTGAAAGACAAATACGCCAAACACGCTTGCATTTTAATGGCGTTTTTGTAATAGATTTGAAACTTTTCGTATTCACTGGCGTTTTTCGCCAAATACGGTAGCATTTTTCAAAAACTGCCGTCTTTCGCCATAAAAACGCCAAACACAATAAGGATGATTATTTTTGCATTTAACATTGACAGCCAGCTTCAGATCACGACAGAATGTTTGAGGTCGCAATCTAAGCGAATGAAAATTAAATCAATTTGTCAAAAAAAAAAAAAAGTTTGTCAAAACTCAACGCATAATAATGCATAAAATACGTAAAAACAAACAATAGGGAAATAGGTAAAGCGGAATTGATTCATATCTGACTAACTAGCTCTCTTTCGCATGCATTTGCTTTCGGGATGGGCAAACTGGCTGTGAAATTAAAAAAAAACGATTTTTTTTTTCTAAAATAAATATTTACCCCAATTATAAATAAAAATTCCATAGGAATTTGATCACTTTTCCCTTTCCTCCAATTATGAACAAAAGTTAAATATGAGAATTTTTATCTTGATCCTAATTATTTGACGTTTTTTTTATAAATTAAATTGAAATGTTTTTTAAGCTTGAGGTCAGTTTTGTTTTGTAAATAAAAATGTTTTAATTATATTCGATATTTCGTCTTCCTTCGGAAGTATTGAATATAATTAAATATCGAATATAATTAAAACATTTTTATATAAAAAACAAAACTGACCTCAAGCTTCAAAAACATTTCAATTTAATTTATGAGAATTTTTTTTTTATATTTTTTCTTCTCTCCAGTCATTGATAACACTAAAGAGAGATCAACTCTTCAATTCTTACGGACAAATACTGTGCTTTTTTTCTTTAATTTGAATTGAAAGAAGTACTTTATGTGAGAAATAAATTCCGTGAGGAATAAATTCTGAGGGAAATGAATTCCGTGAGAATATTCATAATTGGGTTGATTTTCTTTTTGGAAAATTATGAAACGATTTTTCAAGTTCACTGCACACCATCGCTTTAATTGGCAGAATTAATTTAAATATGATATTTCCCCATATTCCAAGAGGCGTCATTGGCGTCACATCAAGACGACATCAAAAAACACTGGGTTGTCTTCGACAGCAATTATGTATTCTTTGATAGACCTGCGATATTTCCTAGACAACACTCAATTGTTTGTGGCAATGAGTAAATAAATGAAACAATGTTTGTGTCGATTTTATGTGCCAGCCATGACGCCTTATAGAATATGGGGTATTATTTAAAAAAAAAATGTTGTTGGCTCTTTTCTTAATGTATGTGAATTTTTTTTTTCTCATTTAAACGCGCATTTTATTAAAAAAAAAATAAAATAAAATTATAAAAATGACTTTTTTCAAAACTATAAAAGAACATGTATAAGATAAAAATATAATTCATAAAATTAAATTATTAATAGTTAAAATTTATTATAAAAATATTAAAAAAATATATATAAATTTAAATATACATAAAAGTTAAATACTTCAAAACAAAACTTAATTAAAACAGAAAAAAATAAGTAAATCTTAAAATAAAACAAACGACCATTCTTTGATGAACAAAAAAATAATAATAATATAAACTTAGTAAAAATCATAAAAAATAACCTGCAAATGAATAAAATAAAACTATATTTGTAACTAAGCAACAAATATAACAAAATTATATATAAATAAATTGCTATGTATTACAAAATTTAAACAAAACAAGAAAAAATAAATAAAAAATCAACACTGACAGTTTACATTTAATATATTAAAGAATATAATAAAAATCTATATATTTATAAAAATAAAATAAATATTCCTGTAAATAGTTAATTTGATATTAAAAAAAAAATTAATATTATTATAGCAAAAAATTAAATTTATTTATTAATATTAAAGAATAGTTACCAAACAAGAATGAATAAATAATTGAAAAAAATCAAATTCGCAAAAATAAAATATTATTAAAAATAGCATTTGTATTATAATATAAAAAAAAAACGAAGAAAAAACGAACAAAAAATAAATATTTTTCAAATTTCATATACAGAAAAAAAAAACCAAATGAACCAACCAAACAACCAACCCCTATAATAAAATACCATATAGACTATTTAATTATTATCTGTTAAATAAAATTTCTACTTTTATAAAAAATTGGGCATGTTGTTGAAAAACTGGAAAATTTATGAAAATGAAAATTTTTCCAGCAACTTCCAAACAGGCTGCAAAGTTCACTTAAGATAACAAAATATATGGATTAGTATTTAAAATAAATAAAATAAAGTGCTAGAAAATTTTTGCACAGTGGCTTAACGCAAAAAATTATTTTAGAAAAATTAAAAAAAAAGAAATCAGGAAAAATAGTAGTTATTCGAATCCCACTACCAAACGGGTCTTAAAGGATGTGGAAAAAATCAAAGTTAAATACAAAAAAAAATTTAAGAAAATCGAAAAGTACAAACAGTGAGAAAAATTGATTTAAAATATTAAATTTCGAAAACCACGTCCAAGCCCACTGTGCACAATTTTTTTCTATTTTTTATTAGATAGTAGACAGAAATAGAAAAACAATGCAAAAAAATTATTCTGTTTGGACTGATATTGAAAAAGTTATGAGTATTTTTTATTCGTGCACGGGTTTCTCACGCGATATCTCATAAACCAAAGTCATAAGCCAAAAAAATCTGAAAATTTGCTAAAATGTGCTGTTCAACTGGACCATCAATGCAATAAAAAATAAAGCAAATCAAAAAAAATTTTTTCTCCGAACTGTTCGATTTGACTTGGATTGCCCCATACATTTATTTGACGACATGGCTGCAGGTTGCTGTCCATACTGTTTTTTATTCCACAGTCGAATTAAACTAATTTATCAATATTTGTTGTCAATATCTGAAAATGTGTAAAACAAATCAAGGCCGAAAAGTTTTTATTTTGTAATATAATACAAGGACATATTAATTTGTGTACTATTTGTTGGATCAAGCCTTTTCCTTCCTCGGAGTCAGATGAACTTAGATTGCTCCGAAAAAATTATAAGCGAAAACTTCTGCTTCAGCAACCTTGAGTAAAACAAAGATGCCTAATCTTTTATAAATGAAAAAGTTTTAAATTGTTTTTACCTTCATATTCCTAAATTAGCAATTCTGCATTCTAAACACAGATTCAGTCATTGAGAGTTTGCTAAATAATATATTTATAAAAATTTTTTACGGATTTTTAGTGCAAAAAGTAGTCATCTTAATAATAAAAATTTTCGAGCCCTTTAGACTGAAAGAAAAGTTTTCGACTGAACTCACAAGCTCCATTGTAGTGTAGTATTAACTTGTATTTTATTAACACAAAAGCAATTTACAAACAGCTGGTCTTGTGAGTGCGGTCATTAAGTCATTGTGAAAAGATACAAGTAAAAAAGGGAAAAAATTATATATAATTTTTCTTTTGAAGGACTAGACTTTTAATAATTTTTGTACTTATACCTGGGAGTCATGCTCTTTGTGAAATCCGTAAATGACTTTGAATACGAGTACTTCTTCCTTACAGATTAAAGT
Organism: Thecocarcelia acutangulata; assembly: GCA_914767995.1. Lineage (NCBI taxonomy): Eukaryota > Metazoa > Arthropoda > Insecta > Diptera > Tachinidae > Thecocarcelia > Thecocarcelia acutangulata. The sequence goes on along the minus strand of OU612094.1, from coordinate 25,792,870 downwards.
TTCAAAAACAATAATTTTGAAACAAAAATTAAATTAACAGATTATGATCTCATTCTTTATTTAAGTTCAATAAAAAAAAACACTAAACTAAACGAAACATCATAAAAAAAATAATTTTAAGTTTTAATAATTTTGTACATATTTTTAATTTCTTTATATAAATTATGCTCAATAAATTTCTGACTAATATTGAAAAAGTGTTGCTTCTTTGTTTGCGATAAAATTTTTTCTTTAAAGATATAACGATTAAAAAGAATTAAAAAAAAAAACGTTCGTTAATTAACTTTTATAAATTTTATATATACAATAGTAAGGTTATCGAATTGTAGTTTTTTAATAAATGCAAAGTGCAAAAACTATTATTTAAACGTACAACGTTTTAACAATATGTAACTTTTGAAAAGCACACACCATCCCTGGATATAATGTCACTTTTGAAAATTTCAATATTTTTTTTTTTTTTTTATATTGGACCAGTACTCAGGGGATGACCCCTACATATGCAGTGCATTGTACCAGAACTAGAAAAATAGGTTGTGAGGAGGGCAGTCTTGACTACCCCATTGAAAAGTTTTATCCATTCCCTTCTTCAATTGGCTCCAGTTTGAGGATACTTTCCTACATTTTCTTCTGCGATGTATACGAGATTTAACTGTGAAATATGTATCATAATTTGAGTGAGCAAACTCATTCTACTTACGTTTTATTTGAAGGGACAGTTTCAAACATAAATTCTTAAGATAAAAGTAATATATACACAAAAAAATTTTTCCATGTTCAATAACGAAATTCGTTGATTTTACAACAGGTGAAGAAAAATCCTTGTATTGCTGCTCCAAAACTGACAGCAATGGTCAAGGAAGCTTCTGGGACGGAGGTAAACCCAAAAACAATAAGAAGACTTCTTCGCAAGAATGACTTTCATGGCCGAGTGGCACGGAAAAAACCTCTTATAAGTAAGAAAAACCAAAGCGAACGGCTTGTTTTTGCTCGTCAATATATGACCAAAGATTTTGATTTCTGGAGTACCGTAAGTTGGAATAAACATAAAAATTTAATTAGGCTTATTATTAATATTTAGGTATTGTTTACTGACGAAAGTAAATTTAACTTATTTGGGAGCGATGGAAGAGGCAAAGTATGGCGCAAACCAAACAAAGAGATGGAAGGCAATAATTTAAGAAAAAAAGTAAAGCACGGTGGTGGATCGGTTATGGTTTGGGGATGCATGGCAGCCTCAGGCGTTGGAAATTTGCATTTCATTGACGGTGTTATGAATAAGAATGTTTATTTAAATATTTTGAGAAAAAATTTAAAGGAAAGCGTAAAAAAACTCGGCATTGATACTAATTTCCAATTTCACCAGGACAATGATCCTAAACATTCAGCATATGATGTAAAGAATTGGCTGCTCTATAACTGTCCGAAGGTTATTAAAACCCCTGCACAAAGTCCGGACCTCAATGTTATTGAACATTTGTGGGACGAATTAGGCCACTGGATGTAGGACAGGCACTGTACGTCAATTCCACAACTAAAGAATGCCTTACAGGAAGAGTAGGATAATATAAGTCCTGAGGTTTGCAAAAAGTTAGTGGAATCTTTGCCTAACCGCTTACAAGCTGTTGAAACCCAAAAAGGTGGATCTACAAAATATTTATTTTGCGTTATGTTCACATAATGCTAATTTTTTATTAAGTGCCCGACTTTAAATGTGAGACTAAAAAGTGACCTTATTTAAGTTAAGCCTTCGTCTACATTTAATAAAAGAACTTGGAATAAATTGTTTTTGTTGTTTTTAAATAAAAGAACTTTCGTGAAAAATAAACAAAATTAAAACGACTTTTTCTTCCGTCAGCCTATAAATATGGGGACTAAAATTTTTTACATGCATCTGCCCGACTTTAAATGTGAGTGACTGTATATATGAAGCTTCCTTGAAAAGGTATCATACTAATACTTGAAAGTGAATACAGTGGCATTTTGAAGAGAAGAAGCAAAAATAAGAATCTGCTTCGATTAGAAAAATTGTTTCTGAAGGCTTGCTGTAAACTACTTTTAGCGAATGATCTCTTTTTAATTCAAACTATGCAGGTAAAAATCATTGTTTGCACAGACTCCTATAGTGTCCGTTTAGGATCTAGATTTCGTCCTTGACTGTCCACACACACAAGAGCAAAGCAACAACACTTTCGCATATTGTGTTGGCTTTCGAAACCCTTACCAAGGATATAAATTGGCAGAACGGGGATCAGCATGGCACCGGGTGGTTCTGTTTGCAGTTCAACCCAGGCTAATCATGGTTGAGCTGCTTACCTTGGCTGAAACGTTCTGGCTGTGGTTGAAACCTAAAACGCAGGAAGGGGATATCAGTCACAGAATGTCATTTACAACAGATACCTGTACTGTAAGAAACCAGTGGAGATGGTTGACGGGTGAGTTGGTGTAAGGGCTGATGCTCTTTGTGGGCTTTAGCCTACCAACTCATTAAGCCTTGTCTTCCTCTGATTGCTGGGAAATTGCATACAGGAGGGCCCGAACTCCTCAACAAGAAGTTGCTCATATGGCTACAATCATATGGCAAAAATTGCTACCTGTGTGAGCGTAGTAAGACACACGGGGGCGCTGGTGAATCGTGAATCATTCACTCGTGGAACTGGTCCATCCTCAGATAAGGCCGTAAAGGCAGGTGCTGATGTAAATCTTTTTCACAACTTATCTCTCGTTTATACGTAAGAATTATATGCAAATAAGAGTTATTAACTCATGAATATGGTTCGTCTTGCATAACGCTCTTAATTGCAAATAAGGTATGGTGGCAACATGTCATAATTTAAAAGTCTCAATTTTATTTTAAACATTACTAAATGTCAATAATAATAAAAAATAAAATTGTGAAAGAAAGTTCATTATAAAGGCGCAAAAAATAATTGTTTTAATTTCAGAATTCGAGTTTTCTCCAAACTTTAACCAATTAATATATATTGTAGAGCTTGCGGTGTTACCTTATATAGCATTTCCCTTTGAACCTTCTTCAGCTGTATTAAGTGAAAGTTTGCTATTTGCAAATAGTTTTTATTCGCAAATAACTTTTAAGTATAAACGAGACATTAGAGGGTATAAAGCAGAAGTGCCCCAGCCCTATACGCTTGATGCTCAATTGTTTTTGTAAAAGCGCTTAGGTATAGGGCTGTGCTTTTTAATACACCTATACTGCACTCAGCACCAGCAATGAAATATACACAGACAACTTTATTTTTTTGACGTTCTTCACTGGACATACACAAGAGCAAATCAACAACACTTTCACATGCTTTTTTTTTTTTAACTTGGATCAGTACTCAGGGGATGACCCCTACACATGCAGTGCATTGTACTAGAACTAGGAAAATAAGTTTTGTGGAGGGGGAAAGAGCGAGTAGTGTTTGTGAACATTTGTTTTTGTAAATATGTTTTGCTTTTTACAACAAAAAATATTTAATTATTATTTGTTGTTGAGCTAGTGGTTTACTTGTAAATACTATAATTTTTACAAGTGGACCACTAGCTCAACACCAAATAATAATTAAAATAAAAAGGGTCGAAAAATTAGAAGCAAGCAACAAAAAGTATTAAGTAAAAGTAGTTTTTCCTTAAATGTATTGGTCTTCGCTCTTTCATAAAGAACTTTTGGGCACCCCTGTTGTAAAGTTATCAACTTGCTTAAAAACTGTTGGATTAAAAAACAACTTTTTTTAAAACATCTAGAAGATTTACCTTATATGAGAAGCAATTTTAATCAAAAGTAATAACAACTAATAGATAGATTTTTGCCCATTTTGTTGTTTTGGTTAGATATTAGCAAACGTAAAGAAGTAAAACACTCTCTTCAGTATTTCCAGTTCAATATTTATGCAATATTATTTTTCTATCTTCTGTTTCCTTTTACTTTTCATTTAAAATTATTAACACTTGTAGTAAAGAAATAATATAAATTGTAATTTTAAAGTTGAAAGTACCTTAAAATAGAATGAGCTGTAAAAAAAGATACCTGCTTGAAAGTTACAAAACGAAATCAATGAAAACCAAAATTCAATAATTTTAAATATTAATTTTTAACAAAAAAAAAAAAAACCCCTATTCGTTAATAATGCAAAAGGGTAGAAATTTTCCAAAGAAAATACCATTTTCAATGTTACGAACAGAAATTAATAAATAATTGAAAAATAAAATGAAATATATTAAAACTTTTTTATATAACTTACAATCATTAGAGTTTTTTTCACTACAATCTTAGCAAATTTATCGATTTACTTTCTTCAGAATGTAACAAATTAAATGGTTTTCCTACAAAATAAAAAACGCACAAATACATTTATACGAGTACTTATATTCAATTAAATTTCTAGTTTTTAAATATTTCCCTAAATAGGAATACTGTAAGAAATTAGACGACCTAGAGAATATAGAAAATAGATAAAGAAAAGAATATTTTGAAACATTTTTCTAAAGAAAAAAAAAACTTAAATTAAATAAAATGCTAGATTTTAAATATATAGTATATGATACAGTATAAAAGAATTAAAAACGTGTTTATTTCTTCGTTGTGCTTGAAATGTTTATTTCACTTTTATTTTGTTTGATGTTTATTATTTCTTAATTTCGACCTTTCAAGCTCGAAGTTTTGTCTCTTTCAAATCCATTCGCCAACATTTAGTAAGCTCATTCCGTAAAAATTTCAGTACTGCTCCGATTAGCAAAATGTGCCTCCTCAGACATAAAAATTCAATTCAAGACGTTTTCATCCGCCGACGTCATCTTGTCACAAAACTCCAAGCGAATCGGGAAGTCTCTAAGTTTCAGTTTGTTTGCTAATTGAATCTTATATGGAAATAAGTTTAAGTCTTGCTACAAAATTGTGTACAGTGACTGTTGGCTGACACTCATTTAAGCAGATAAGCTCCTTCTCGAAACTCTAGGATTAAGCTTTGAACACATAGACGACAGCCGACGGCAAACAGCAATCTGTCAAAAATAGAACACATGTGTTTAGATGCACACGATTATTTTAACGATATCACAGCAGCACGACTTCACAACAGCATTTGCTGCTGCTGCAAACTTAGACTAACTTCTATTTTTGTAAGCGGCAAAAAGTAAATGCAGTGCTGCCACTATAAATATAAATTGCTGGCAATAAGAACTAAAATTTGTTTGAAATATTTAATAGAAATAAACGTCACACTAATAAAATAAACAAATAAATTGATTAGTTTTTACAGTTTTACGTGATATTATTACGTTTTTAGTCAGTAATTTTAATTTTATTTATGTAAAATATATATGTGGCATCTCTGAAATTTGCAATTGTTTCAATACTCATAGTGCTGCTGTTGTATTTAAAATAATTATGTCGCTGATGAGACGGTAGCTTTTGAAGCTAACTTCATTTGTCGTCTAAAGGCCCTGATTCACTATCCTACACGATCGTACGATTCATTCACAGGAAACTGTTTCAAAAGTCTGGCCGACTTGAAAAAATCGTTTCAAAATGGCGTTGTATAGGTCACACTATTACACAAGTATGATTGAAATAATTTATATACAAAATTAAACAATTAAAAACTCTTATTAACATAATAATTTTACATTACTTAAATTTTTTTCTTGAGGCACCAACAATATTTTTATATTTTTCACAATATATATCACACTGATCGCACAGAAACCATAATGTTTTGAAAAGTTTCATAAAATTTTTCAAATCGCATGTTTTGTCAAAAAGTCTGTTGCACGGTTGCATTTTTAGTAATTTTTCAGCATACATGCTTTATTTTGTAGATCGCACGATCGTGTATGATAGTGTAACATGGCCTTAAGTGTTTAGAGCTTTAGACTGAATGGCAGCAGCTACAGCAGCGACAGTTTCTTGCGTCCTAACCGGGGGATCTGAATGATAAGGCCTTCTTGTGATTGTGCTACGTTCGGCAGAATTCTTTACGAGCCTCATTATAGTCCATCTGCTGGGAGGAGTGCCGCCAAACGTGCGCCACTATACTCTTTGGACGGAAACAACGGATTCTAAAGCGTAAAAGCGTTGCACTATCCAAATTCTTGTTGCATTGTCGCAATTCTACATTTTAGCTAAACTTAAAATACAATAAAAATGGAACAGGTTGAGGCCTTGCTACACTATCATACACGATCGTGTGATCTACTAAATAAAGCATGTGTGCTGAAAAAGTACTAAAAATTCAACCGGGCGACAGTGTTATTAATGAAAAATACTTTATGTTTAATAATTTCAATGGAAAATTTGTCAAATAAGTGTTTAATAAACATACAATATTTTTCATGAATATAAAAGACCGATATATATCTAGATTTTAAGTAAAATTATTAGTTAAAATTTTACTTGAAAAAGCTGGAAATCCTTCATAATTTTTAATAATAACGCTAATTATGGTTCTCGAAATTATCCAAAAAAGAAAAATATTTGAATTTCTTTGCATCTATCACAGACTCCCTAATATTTAGAAAACAAATAAAACAATCACCTCGATATTTAAGTTAGCAATTCTTTAAAAAATATCAGAAACACTTTGCATCTTTAAAGGCCTTGTTGCACTTCAAAAGTACTAAAAAGTCAACCGTGCGACAGAATTTTTGACAAATCGTGGGATTTGAAAAATTTTATGAAACTTTTCAAAACATTATGGTTTCTGTGCGATCAGTGTTCTATATATTGTGAAAAATATGAAAATATTGTTGGTGACTCGAGGAAAAAATTGAAGTAATGTAAAATTTTTATGTTAATAAAAGTTTTTAATTATTTTATTGTGTATACAAATTATTGCAATTATACTTTTATAATAGTGTGGCCTACAACGCCATTTTGAAGCGATTTTTTCAAGTCGGCCAGACTTTTGAAACAGTTTCCTGTGAAAGAATCGTACGATCGTGTAAGATAGTGAATCAGGGCCTTTAGTTGCACAGAAAATAAGTTATTACGTTCTTTTTTTGGTAGCAGCTTTCATCAGCCACCCTGTATAATGGTTTACAGAACAGTACTCGTACAATAATGAAAATTGTCATGGGGTCACAAATGCGGCCACTTTTCTTAGCATTGAGGTTAAAATATATCACAGTTGTGACGGGTTTTCTACAAGAGTTATATCTTGCAAAGTCAAAAGTATCCCATAAGAAGTGGTTTGTTGTTTTGCTCGCGTGCATTACAAATATAATAGCCCTATCCATAATCATGTGCAGATGGCTTTGCATCATTGCATTTGCAAAATAGTGGAATATATTTTTACCTTGCACTAATAAAATACAATAAAATATATTTAGCTAATTCACAAAATTTTGCATGGTGTATCTTGTATAGAATACACTTTCTGTTTAAATGCTGGTGAGCACGCAGCGTATTCTTGTATCAATTTATTTTGTATTTTAAATGGTAAAATGGAAATAAAAAGAAGAAAATCAGTATTCAGAAAAAGGTTTTCAAGAAATAAGCATTAAACACATTGAAGCCAGCCGACAACCGACTTTAATATGTCAAAAATAAAATACATGCATTTAAATGAGAATATTTATTTAGACAACAGCAAGACGACATGACTGCAGGTTGTTATCTATACTGATTTTTGTGCCGCACTCGAATTAAACTAATTTCTATTTTTGTTAACTACAAAATAAAAACAGTGTGACCAATGTATAAAAAAAATATGTAATAAAAAAATTTTGCTCTTGGATATATTTTATTTTCTAGTAAAGCATAATAAAAGAATAAAATTTGTATGGGCTTTTAAATAAATTAATAAATTTATTTGTTCTACTGTTAAATACGTGCATACATATTTATCCTCAAAATAAGAATGCCTAATTTTATAAAAGAACTAGTTAAGCGCCAAACAAACTACATAAACATTTTACCAAACATGCAAAAACATTTGTACAAATATTTCTAATATTACATGATGATGGGTTGGTATCATTCGCGTAGCTCAATTTCAATCCTGGCTAAAGCCAAGAAATATTTTTATTTTATTTATACTTATAACAATAATTGCCGCAATCAATAACTCTTGATCAAAGAAGACAGGAAAAAATAATTGAATACACTAAAGCTGGGGGACAACTATCTGTTTTGCAGATGCTACACTGCTCATCAGCATACATTTGTACAAATACTTAGCGTTGTTGAAGCATGTTTGCAAGATTTTTGTGCAAACATCTTGAATGCTTGTGTTGTCTAACGCAAAATTTTGTAATTTGCATAGTTTATTTGTCTCTTCATTTATGAGTAGTTTTAATTTCATATCTTCGACAAACAATTTTATAATATATATACATACATTTTTCTTTCTCAAGTCGAATGAGTTTTGTCCAAATTTTGAAAAAATTCGATATAAATTTTCAATTCTTTAATTCTATTATTCCCATTATAGATAAAAAGATTACATTTTCAACTTTTAAGACCCGTATAACCTGAATTAAGCACAGCAAACAAAAGCTTTTTTAATTAATTTGTTTTTTTTTTTAGATTGTAAGGCCTTCTTCTAGAGACAACTTTTTTGATGAAGGATTGATATAAATCGAACTCGTTCTGTAAAACAATGCAATTTCGTAAAGCTAAAAACTCTAAGGTGGTCACACTGAAGTATACTTTTATTCAAATGAATTTATGTTGCTGCCGTATTCAAAATATTTTAGTAGTCACCTACACAACTACCGGTTGCAGCATTTGCTGTCATGAAGTCTGCTGTGGTCTATGTGTTTAAAGCTATAAAACGGAAAATTGAATAGAAATAGAAATTTGTTATATCAACAATAAAGCTGGTTTGTATGTATTTTCTTCTTCTCAATTTGTTATGGAATTCACATGAAGTTGATAACACGACTACCAAGAAAACTTGTTATTATTTCGTTTTCAGAAGAAAAGCTAACTTACAAATTTAACAATTAAACATCATACTTTAAAATAGTTTTTTTTTTTGCTATTTTTAAATAATTATAAAGCAAAAAAATAATATAAAAATACTAGCTGACCAAGCAAACGTTGTTTTGCCTTCAAATTTTATTTCCATGATATGAATGACTTAAAATTTCTAAATTGTCATTGCCAGTGCAAGCCGTATTGATAACCGCATATGCTTAAAATGTGATGTTAAGTCTTTCGCAAACATTGGGACTCATGGCATCAAAAAGTCCTCACCTTTAAGCGTTCCTTTAAGTACTCTTTTTTTTTAAACGTTGATCATAAATTTGTTCACCGGAAGCCGAGTGACATTACAAAGACATGAGTGGAGTATACTTCATAATATTATGGTTACGAATCTAACTTTAAGTAATTCTAGCGAGTTGAAAAACTGGTCTGTAGAGTTGACGACATTATCTTGGGAAGTAAAGAGAGCCAACAAATTCTACATCTTCTATTCGCGAGCAGTCTAACTTTGAATCGGAAAATTCAGATCGACAACATCATGTTCGCTTTTGGTATATACTTAGCTGGTGAGGCCTAACGTTCTTTATGTCAATAAAAATACAGAATTTTTATTACATATTTTCCCAAACGTTTCGTGAAGTTTATGTTCACCTCTTCAGGGTAGTCGTCTATTTTATAAAGAAATTTTTTCATGTTCGCTCAACTAAACATGATTTTTGTCAAATGTTTGAGAGTACACTGCTGATGAGCTCAGATTTCGATTCGATCAAATAACAGAAAGGGACTGCTAATTGAATATTGCCAGCGTATTGGTGGAATAGACGGAGATATATCAAGATATGATTTTCCTTATTTTCACAAACTATCAGTCCGATATGATAACCTGAACTTACTTTTTTGTTAGCTTCAGTATTAGAACGTTGTGTAAATGAACAGAATGAATATTGTGAAAAAGTGGTCAGCGTAGAAATAAATTGACGATTGAAACAACGCCTGAAAAGATTGAGCTCAGGAAGCCGATTGTCGTTGTATAGATGACTTTACGATACATGATTTGGTAAATTTTCAAATCATAATATGAAATTTGAAAGGCATTTTGTTGATATTTGTATGGAAATTTATAGGAAAAACGAAATGTCATATCACCGGAACCACTAAGCCGACAAACCATCTACAGTTCATCGCCAATGTACTTGCAAATTTTGGTCGAAATCGGTCAGCCCGTTTTGCCAGTTAGTGGTGACATCAAAGTGTACACTTCTTTTTATATATCTGTGGCGTTTTATCATAACAGCTTAAGTCGAATTTTAAAAACTGTAAAAATTGGTGCTAGTTTGATTATTTGACTAAATATGGTATTCTTGTTTGCAGAAATACTTTTTCGTATTATTCACAAAATTTTGTTATAATTATGGTTTATCTTATTTTCTTCTTAAATTTAGTTCTTCATTCAACTTTCCCTTCAAAACTTTTTATGATCTTATCTCGACTTAAGCTGTTATGATAAAATGCCACAGATATACAGATTATTTTTTCAAGAATAATTATACGGCTGAATTTTAAGGTTCAATAAATATACATAAATTTTTTTTTTTTTTTTGTAAAAAAAACAGCTTAGAACTGTTTAATTTAATTATTGAAAAAAAAAAAAATTTTTTTTTTATTAAACTATTAAGTATATTTTAATGAAAGTCTTTTTTAAGCTTAGTTGATTTGTTTAAAGCATTGCCCTCAAGGGTAAGGGTAATCGCGCTTATGAATTTGCATCTTAATGGGCATATTCATAAAAATTAAAATGAATACAATTGAGCATTTTTCTTTTTAAACTGTCAACAATTTATTTAGATTGCTGGGATATAAAGTTGAATGTTTGAGAATATCTTTCAAAAATTTCCAAAGTGTACTGATAATTAGGGTAGCTCCTATGAAATGTCGACATATAAAGGGTGGTTAAATTTCAAGGGCCGATTTTGATTTTGAATAAAACACAAACTTTTTAGGAAATTATTGTAATTTTATTTTATTATGATTTATTGGTATTATTCAATTATGTATGGAACAAAATATCGGCCAAATGGGCGCCGCGACCACGGCGGCACACCTCCCTCCGCATAATGGAGGTTCTATGCCGTTAATGTGCCGAATTATCTCATCCTTTAGCTGTTGAATTGTTGCTGGCTTATCGACGTATACCTTTTCTTTCAAATAACCGCAAAGAAAAAATTCCAACGGTGTCAAATCACATGATCTTGGCGGCCAATTGACATCGCCATTACGTGAGATAACACGGCCATTGAATTTGTTGCGCAAAAGAGCTGTGTGGCAAGTGGCACCGTCCTGCTGAAACCACATATCGTCTACATCCATATCTTACAATTCGGGCCATAAAAAGTTCGTTATCATCTCACGATAGCGAACACCGGCCTGATTTTGGAACAAATACGGCCCGATGATGCCGCCAGCACATAAACCGCACCAAACAGTCACTCTTTGTGGGTGCATTGGTTTTTCGACAGTCACTCTTGGATTCTCATTCGCCCAAATGCGGCAATTCTGTTTATTGACGAATCCACTGAGGTGAAAATGTGCCTCATCACTGAAGATGATTTTCTTCGAAAATTGATCATCATTTTCATAATAAGTCTGGATAACTTTAACACGTTGTTGGATTGTGTATCTCTCCATGGTTCAAATTGAATAAGTCTGAAATAGAGAAATGTCAAATAAAATTCGGAAAAAAACTTGGCGTTTAGGTGTGGTTCACATTCAACATCGGCCCTTGAAATTTAACCACCCGATAGATAGCTGGGAAACATAGAAGAGAAGCTATTTTTTTTTACTGGAATAAATTAAAATGTATTTTAAATGTGTTTTAATTCAAAAAATTAATACAAAATTTTACTAAAATTCATTTTAAATAGATTTTAGTGCTCTCTTCATGCAGACCTCTGGTTTAAAGACATGAATTTTGTGCTGTCATTTTACTAATCGTGTAAAAATATTTGCTAGTTTATTTTGAAAAAATAATAATAATAATAATAAAAAATAATTAAGTTTTTTTGTTCACTATTTTTAGCTTCTACCATTTATACCAATAAAAATTATAAATAGCTTGTTTTTTATGTTTCCCAGCTATCTATATGTCGACATTTCATAGGAACTACCCTATATTGCTGGGATATAAAGTTGAATGTTTGAGAATATCTTTCAAAAATTTCCAAAGTCTACTGATGATTAGGGTAGTTCCTATGAAATGTCGACATATAGATAGCTGGGAAACATAAAAAACAAGCTATTTATAATTTTTATTAATAAAAAATAATTTTTATTATCCTTATCAGCGCATGCGACCCGCATGTATACTTGTTTTGTTTAATTAAGCAAAAATTGTTAAGACCATTAAAGTAATTCAAAAATTAAATTAAAAATCCGTTTCATATACAGAAAACAAAAATAGAAAACGTATCCTAAACATATAGTACATATGTATTAAAACTAACTCTGAAATCGTATATATATATATATAGAAAAACTAATATTTCATTAGCATTGCATATCTTTCTCCGTCCGCGCAAACTTAAAAACACTCAAACAGATGGGAAAAAATTCTAGAAAAAGAAAAATATCAACTGGAAATTTTGACAAAAAAAAAAAAACTTATTTACATATATATATAAAACCAAAATCTGATTGAAATTTTTTCATAAATTTTATAGAATGCAGAACATTAAAATAAAAATTTGCCATCCAATTCTAAAACACATACACACAGAAATTCCTAAATTGTTGTAAAACAATATCATAAAAAAAATATATTCATACATATTTACATACATACATACAAATATATATTAATACGCATGTTACATACGAAGTAGAAACAAAATAGAATAGATTAACATTGAAAATGATATTTTCTTAAAAAGAAAATGAAAGCAGAAAAAATTTTTTATATAAAAGAAAAATTAAAAGGTTTGTAGTTAAGAAAAAAAATTCTATCTTAAGGAAATTGAAAATATTTTTTTAAAAGAATTTTATATTTAACTTGCAATAATCAAATTTTTTATAATATTGCCACTGATATAAAGTCTCTGATATAAAGAGACCACATTGAAGAGTTATGGCGTTTTCTTTTCTAGAAAAGTGTAACATTTTCACCAACACTGGCCGATACGTCTGCGATATTTTCTTCAGTTCGCACTCTACGTAAGCGTGTTGGTAGTTTAATGTCCAACAATGTAAATTTGGTGCGAAATTTTTTTACAATAGCCCGAATAGAAGCCTCAGTAGGTCGATTAAACTGACCATAAAATGGAAGAAGCGCGCGATGAACTTTCTTAACCGAGCACGTGTTTTGGTAATAAAATTCAATAATTTGCAAGCGTTGTTCGTTTGTAAGACGATTCATGATTAAATTATAGACCAAACTGAAGATGTTTGACAGTGACACAAGATACAAAACGTGCGTGAGCTGTCAAAACTAGTGTTGCTAAAAAGATAATAGCAAAAAAATCACTCGTTATTTTCAGTGTGCACACAAACAAATGAATGTATTCTTGCAGCCTATTAGTATACACTCACAGAAAAAAGTATCTTCATATTGATGACGGCGGGTCATCAGAATTCTGCCATCAATATTATGTAAATAGCCATCAGTAATATGAAAACTATCATCAATCTCAACAACAAAAGTCATCAGGCAATTTTGTCATATATTGAGTATCATCAATGCTACAACTGTTCAATGATACATTTTATTAATAGTTATAATACATCTAATTTGTCATAGTTTATTACAAGAAAAGCCTAAATAGTGTTTTAATATTTTCTATTTATTGTTGAAAAGGAATTAGGTTGTTAACATTATTATTTTTAAATTCAAATTAATTTTTAAGAAATAGAAAAAAATGCATATATTAATGACATTTAGTCATCATATGCGACGTTAGTTACATAAATACAATGACAGCGTAGAGAGTAAAATAAAAAGAAGAACTACGCAGCAAAGAAAGAGAATATTTACTCATACACAGCATGCACACAATTAAAATATGACAATGCGTCACACAGACATTGTGTTGATGGCGGAAAGTCATCAAAAGTATTATTAGAACATTTGTAATTCTCATTGATTTTTTGAAGATGCTAGAATATAAAGTTACGCGTTTGAACATATTTTTGAAATCATTAAATTGAACCGGAGTTTAATGCTGATGATAGCGTACCATAGTGTTGATGATATGTCGTCATCAAATTTACTTCGCGAGCCATTTTTCAATAAGATTGAATTCAAATTATAGTTGGTCTGAAGTTAGTGCGCCATTCTATTGCTGATAGTTTGTTATGGCGTTTTCTTCTCTAGAAAAGTGTAACATTTTCAACATTGTTTTGCCAAAAAAATACAGAAGTATACAGTTTTTTCAACCTTTTTTAAGATATTTATAGTTATTGCGACATCTTCTTTTCATCTCAAAAAACTTAAGTTTTAAAATTTGAATTTTAAGAAAAAAAGTGCAACATAAATGCAAAACTTTTTCACAAAAGAAAACGGCATTAGTCTCAGTAAAATTCGCTCAATTATATCAGTTATAGAATTAATCAAATAATATTTAAAAGATTATTGCAAATTGTATAAAATTCAAATATGATATCAAGTTCATTTCCACAAATATTTTATGCTCCAATTCAGTTCCAAAAGTAATTAAAATCTCTGCGAAAATTCGAATAATATTTTAAACGAAAAAAGTTAATTTGGGCAAAAACAGATGCCAAAAATTATAAAAACTTAATATTATTTTTGGGATTACCTAATCTAGATCTAATCTAGTTTTAAATATTTTCCAAAATTAAGAAATTAACTAAAGCCAGCTTAAGCACTAAATCGGCTGAAAAGGAGTTTAACCCGTTTTCTGTTTGTATCAAAATAAGAATTTTTTTATTATTTTGTTTTACTTTGTTACTCTTCTTTTTTTTAAATAATGTTTATGTGTTTAAAAAATTATAAATAGCTTGTTTTCTATGTTTCCCAGCTATATATATATGTCGACATTTCATAGGAACTACCCTAATCATCAGTAATCATCATAAATTTTTAAAAGATATTCTCAATTATTCAACTTTATATCCCAACAATCCAAATAAACAATAAAAAGTTGAATGTTTTAGAATATCTTTCAAAAATTTCCAAAGCCTACTGATGATTAGGGTAGTTCCTATGAAATGTTGACATATAGATAGCTGGGAAACATAGAAAACAAGCTATTTATAATTTTTTACTGGTATAAATATTAGAAGCTTAAATAGCGAATAAAAAACTTTATTGTTTATGTGTTTTTTAATATACGAAAAATAATTTTTAATAAAATTTTAAGGAAACCCAATAACACTGAAACCAAACAAACCAACAATAAATACAAAACAAATCATGAAAAAGGGGTCAAAAATTCATAGAAAAGTTAAAACCACAAAATCTACAAAATATCACATTTGTATATTTAATTAAAAACAACAACAAACATTAATTATGATTAACAACATAACATACAAATACACAACAAAAAGATGAATTAAATTTTAAAACAAATACTTATTTGATTATATTTAATAATAAATTTACTCTTTAAACAAAACCAAATAAAAGAGCATACACACATACTTACACTTACATACACA
Source organism: Thecocarcelia acutangulata (assembly GCA_914767995.1). Taxonomy (NCBI): domain Eukaryota; kingdom Metazoa; phylum Arthropoda; class Insecta; order Diptera; family Tachinidae; genus Thecocarcelia; species Thecocarcelia acutangulata. Next base: position 25,777,269 of record OU612094.1, on the reverse strand, counting down.
TACATTTATTATATACATACATATATACATATATATATATTTAAAAAGCAAAAACAAATATATAAATATAAATTATATATTTAATAATTCAAGAACAGACAAAACAAAAAAAAAACACTTATTATCTCGACCCTGAATCGATAGTCGAGAAACGACAATAAACTGTGAAAAATTGTGTTTAATATTACAAAAAATATAAAAAAAAATATAAAGAAAAATATGAAAAGAAAACTTAAAACAAAAACTAAAATAAAAAAGATCTCTTTAAACTATAAAACCAAACTTATTTCATTATGTCTTTAAAACAAACCAAAAAAACCAGAAACAAAAAAAAAAAAAACAACAAATTATAGCAACAAATGAAAAATAAACCAAAATTTCATTAAAAATGTGAAAAATATTGCATTAAAAAATTATTATAAATAAAAAAAAAAACCAATAAAAAACTTATAAAAAATTATTATGAAAAAATAAATTTAAAATAAAAAATTGTTTTCTAATAAAATAAAAACAACAAGTTTTTTTGCTAGGGCTTATTAAACATCCCTAAAGGGTAAGTAAAAGGTGTTTTCTTATAGAGGTATAGAACTCTTTTTTTTAGCTTGCTCTAGTACACCGAGGATGACCCTTACACGTGGAACTAGGAGAATTGCATAAGGAAGAGGAGAAAAGAGGGAGTAGCGTTTGTGGACATTTGACTGCCAATAGCAACATGTAAAGACTAAAGCAAAAGTGACCACAGCAACTAAGGTATTGCAATTAAATTAATGTAAAACTGATCAGGGCCTAGTGTATACACTAAACGTCTGCATTATTATGCTGAAACAGCATTTGAATATATTCATTTGCTTCTTGAATGAATAAAGCTTCGTATCACACACAACTGACTACGAAGTGACTCATATTCTATTTTAATAAAAACAAAGAAATGCATACACAAACCGAACGAATAATGATATTAATTCGACTCGTCGAGAAACAAACACAACCACAATCAAATAGAAAGAAAGCAAGAAGAAAAAGTTTCAATGGAATGTCTAACAATTCCTTGAACGTAAATCCTGCTAAAACTAAGGCAATCACTTTTGCATACAGTCATCGCTTCTTTACTGATCTAGACATATTCTTGGGCGGGTTGCGCATTTCTTTTGTTGATCAGCTTAAATGTTTAAGTGTAATACTTGAAGCAAAACTTTCCTTTTCAAATCATATCGATATGGTAAGTGGTAAACTTTTCGGTATTCTATACTCTGCGAACCTTTCATTTCCCCTTCGTATCAGATCACAACTTTCATGGGCATTGCTAATGTCGCACATTATTTATGGTTTTGAAGTTTTTTCGGGTACATCCTCCATGTATCTGCATAGAATTAACCGTCTCATTAACATTATTGTAAGTTTTGTCTATAATATCCGCCGACGCGAACATATCTCGCCTTTATATGAACGATTTCTTGGTTGTAGTTTTACTAAATTTCTAATGATTCGTAATTTGGTCCTGTTTTACAAGATTATCAAGACTTCCACACTCTTAGCATTGTATAGGCCATTTACGTTTCTGCGCTCTTCTAGGAATCCTCAGCTACTTATACCGAGGATTTCTTGCTCTTTTTTTGATAAATCTTTTGTCGTTAGGATTGCTAGATGGTAGAATATATTACCTTCTAATATTCTCTCATTCTAATAACGTGTTTCGTTTGAAACTTTTAATGTTTTCATCTATGCTTTGAAATACATTGCTTTCCGCCTTCATATTCTCTCTTTGGTTATCCCACTGATTTGGACGTGTTCATTCCGCGCTAATGTTTTCTTTCTTAACTTTTCAGCTGGGGAGCTGGTATTCTTGATTTAGCTTTTTTATTACTTATATAATAAGGGCTGTTCTGCAAATCACTTTTTGTCAAAGTGATTTCAAATCACGCAAAAGGTGTTCTGCACACAGAAAATATTCAAATCACGTGATTTTAAACCGGTTAGCCAGATGGTTGGCTTTTTGATATCACTTGGTTATTTTCTCTGTGTTTTTCAATACAAATTTAATAAAACTATTTTTATGTATTTAAAATGATGTGTTGTTTGTTGATTTTTGTAATAAAATTAAGTTTTATTCACAGAGAAACATAAATATTAATAAAAATATTGACACTGCTTGTTTTTTGAGAAATTGTTTTGCTTTGTTTACCAATAGTAGTGATTTACATTTTCTCTTTAGCAGTCAGCTGGTTTATTTTTTTACTTAATATTCACTTTTTATTGTAGTTAAGAATATAAAACTTTAAATAAACAAAACAAAAATGTAAAAATAGCTGTTTTTTTCGTACTTTCGACAAATTAAAAGCACGTCGAAAACCGCAAAATCACGTGATTTACAGAACAGCTTCAAATTGTTTGCCTGCTTTCAAAACGGTTCGTGATTTGAAAGCACACCGTTTTCAGAACAGGCCGGAATATATTAATTATTTTTTATTTTTGTTTTAAACATTTTTGTATACTCAGGCTATGCTGCTGTGATGTAATATAACTATATTAACCCTTGAGGCTTTGTATTGCATTTTTTCTGTAAATAAATGAAATGAAATATATTATCATTCGAATGAATCGAAGCAGCATTCGATTGTATTAATACATAGGTATTTATTATGCATGTAAGTAACTGTGTACAATAATATACCATCAAAGTTCTTTTATTAACTCCAATTTATAATTTTCAGACCTTATTGCGCACATTTCTTAAAACCAAATTACGTCTTAACAATGTGCATTCGAAATATAATCGTTTTATTCATTCATTCATTCGATATTTCTTGCACTCTATCAAACAGTTATATTGTATTTGCGTGCTTTTGCTCTTACAAATAAGAGAAAATATATATTTGAATTAGAAAGAGTATACGACTGAATCTATTTATTACGACCAACTATAAAACGCAATTCATTGTCTTTTCTGTTTTTTCTCGCTTTACTTTGTCAATCTCTCTTAAAGTATTCGTTATTTGGATGAATATTGTATTTTCAGTGTGTACACAAACAAATGAATGTATTCTTGCAGCCTATTAGTATACACTCACAGAAAAAAGTATCTTCATATTGATGACGGCGGGTCATCAGAATTCTGACATCAATAGCATGTAAATAGCCATCAGTAATATGAAAACTATCATCATTCTCAACAACAAAAGTCATCAGACAATTTTGTCATATATTGAGTATCATCACTGCTACAACTGTGGTTTCAATGATACATTTTATTAATAGTTATAATACATCTAATTTGTCATAGTTTATTATAAGAAAAGCCTAAATAGTGTTATAATATTTTCTATTTATTGTTGGAAAAAAAGGTTGTTAAAATTGTTATTTTTAAATTCAAATTAATTTTTAAGAAGTAGAAAAAAATTCATCATATTAATGACATTTAGTCATCATAAATACAATGACAGCGTAGAGAGTAAAATAAAAACAAGAACTACGAAGCAAAGAAAGAGAATATTTTTTACTCATACACAGCATGCACACAATTAAAATATGATAATGCACCACACAGACATTGTGTTGATGGCGGAAAGTCATCAAAAGTATTATTAGAACATTTTTAATTCTCATTGATTTCTTGAAGATGCTAGAATATAAAGTTACGCGTTTGAACATATTTTTGAAATCATTAAATTGAACCGGAGTTTAATGCTGATGATAGCGTACCATAGTGTTGATGATATGTCGTCATCAAATTTACATCGCGAGCCATTTTTCAATAAGATTTATATTTTTATAATTATAGTTGGTCTGAAGTTAGTGCGCCATTCTATTGATGATATTTTGTCATTACATTGACTTCATTTAGTAATTTCTTCGGTATTGGAGTTTCCTTGCATTGATTACCTGCTTACATCAAACGTATTCCGATAACGCATCCCTATGATGTCAGCATGACATTTCATTGATGAAATAATTGTCATAATTGCCGTTATTCAGGGCTGTTCTGCAAATCACTTTTTGTGAAAGTGATTTGAAATCACAAAAAAGTTGTTCTGCACACAAAATATTTTTGTTTTTTGTGATTTTAAATCGGTAAGCTAACTTCCAATCAATTTGAATCACAATTTTTTAACGTACTTTATTATTAATTTAATAATTTATTACATTAATAAATAACTTAAGGTGTTTTCTATTGATTACTTGAGTAAAATCATTTATTTTATACGAAATAATTCACTAAATTAAGAAAAAACTAGACACGCTTATTTTGTTGCATGATTTGTTTTGTGATTTGGTTTATATTATCTCTTATATTCATTAGAAGAAATTAACCTTATTTTGCAAAAATTACCGCGAATAAAAAAATTCAATCTGAAAATAAAAATATCAGTAAATTGAAGCAAAAAACAGCAGTTTTTTTGTGCTTCAGAAGAGTAAAAATCACATCGAAAATCACAAAAAATTGTGATTTGCAGAACAGGCACAAATCACATTTGTGCTTTTGAAACGGCATGTGCTTTGAAATCAGGTGATTTTTAGAACAGGCCTGATTGATAATTAGAGCAATTGAAGTAATGGTTGACACCACAGCAATGAAAATTGTCATGGGGTCAAAAATGATGACATTTGGCATTGCATTGATGTTAAAATACATCACAGCTATGACTGGTTTTCTATGAGTGTATACCTTCGACACTGCTCAGACTAACAAAATTTAGTAAGTTTGGCAACGCTTTGCAAGGAGTTATATTGTCGTTTAATAAATAAAAACACTACAGATCTAACGATCCTAAAAATGCAATTGCAGACATGACGATGTCATTAAACGCAACTGCACTAAAAATTTGTGGAAAGCTAGAAATAAGATAAAATTTATAAAAAAAAATTATTAATAAACGAACCACATGTTAACGTTTGGCCCACCCTTTATTTATATGTTTTACTTTTTGAATTTTTTTTTCTAAATTTGAAATATTTGATGGCAAACATTTGTTTAATTAATCAATCTTTGTGCTATCAAACTCTAGCAGTTACAGTTTATTATTATTTTTTTTTTTTAGTTGATAAGAAATCTTTTGCTTCCATGTTTTCCTATTTATGAATTTATAAGACATACTCGCACATTCACACATAAATTAATCACTTTGAAGATTAAGCGAGATCTGTACAATGGAAGTACATGTTTGCTCGTCATTAATGTTGCTAGACAATAATTTCCATTCAAATTGAATATCACAGTTTTGGATTCAGATCAGTTTCAAATCAGTTTTGATTCAAACTTCAAACGGTACGCAGCAACTGAGCGCAATGTGCAGCAATTAAAATCAATTAAAAATCACAAAGAAAGAATTATTAAACCTGAAATGAATTTATGGGAGAGAAGAAGTATATTTTTATTATGTTTAATAATAATAAAAATCTTTATAACAGCAGTTTATACCGAAGCAGGCGCAAATGGTGTGTTATATAACAAAGAAAAAAAAATTAACTAATAGTGCAACGAAATTATTTCTTTCCGCAAATAAAAAACTTACTAGCAAACTACACTAATTCCACAAAAATATATGTTTTCAATGAAAAAAAAATGTCGTAAACTTTTTTTAGTGACCTTCTTAATTACAACATACAAAAGGCGCTTTTAAGGGCTGATGTTGGTTTTGAATAAAACACAAATTATTTAGATCTTATTGTCATTTCCTTTAAGGCAATTGAGTTTTATTCACTATATTAGCTTCTAATATTGATACCAATCAAAAAGTTGTGTTTTTATGTTTCCCAGCTGTCTATATGTCGACATTTGATAGGAGCTACCCTAATCACCAGTAGACTTTGGAAATGTTTTAAAGAAATTTTTTTTTATCTTGTACCAGTACTCAGGGAACGACCCCTACATATGCAGTGCATTGTACCAGAACTAGGAAAATAGGTTGTGGGGAGGAGGAAAGAGGGAGTAGTGTTTGTGAACATTTGACTTGATTCTTCCAACGCTATAACAGACGGGAAACATGTCTGCAGGCAGAGCAAAATCCATTGTAGTAACGATAGAACAGAATAACGCACCCCATACTGCATCGATGCTCCAGTGAGTTAATAGAGTTGGATACCCTACTGTCACCCATAAGTTCCTTCGCCCTCTCCTGCACACGGTCGAGTAACCCCAAAATAAATTTTGGGGCACCGGTCCAAACATGAGAGTTGTATTCCATTTTCGGTCGGATGTAGGTGGTATAAATAGTAAGGAGGTCGGATGGAGTGAAGCACATCTTACACCGTTTCAGAAACCCTAGGCCCTTGAATGCTTCTTTAGAGACAGGAAAAATGTGTTGAGTCCAAGGAACATCACACTGTATCTTCATTCCAAGAACATCAAGAGCTTCCGATTCCTCAATATTTATATCATCCATGAGTATAGAAGCAGCATCTGCGGTCGTTTGTTTGTGTGTTAATAAGCAACATTGGGTCTTACGAGCATTAAAGGCAACCCTGTCTTCCCAACCCCATTCGTTCAGTGAGTCATTCATATTTTGCCTCTTGGCAGCGAAACGTACCCAAATATTCACGTTTTCAGAAGCTAAACTAACGAGTTGCTCGATTTTGTTTCCATGGTTCGTGGTTCCTTTCTATCTTTTAAAACTTTATTTGTTAGACAGAAGAACTTATTCATGAAAGTTTGATATAAACAGATCTTGTTCTGTAAATCAACAAATTTTGTGAAGCTAAAAACTCTTAGATGGCCACACTGAAATATAATTTTTTTTATATGAATTCATGTTGCTGCCGTGTTCAAAAGATTTCAGTAGTGCCCTCACTTGACTACAATTGCCGGTTGTAGCATTTGCTGTTGTGAAGTCGTGTAGTCTGCTGTGGTCTATGTGTTTAATGCTTGAGTCGTACTCAAAAATTGAAGTACGAATAACACACAAGTGTGCTTAAAATAAGCCGTAAACGGGACTGTGCAAGAAAACCAATCGTACCGTGTCTTAAATCTTAAAATACTCGTAAGTATAAAAGTAGTAAAAAACCAAACTAAGACACAAATGCATACGTGCAGTGGTGCCAGAAATTTTTATAAAAAAATCTTCACTCCTCAGTAGAAAAGTCTTAATTTTAGATAAAAAAAAAAAATCTTAAATTGTTGTGCTTTTGACTTTTTTGACACCGAGAAATAAAATAATGTTTCAACAACAATTTTTCTAAAAATATACTCCACTGTTTACCGGAAACGATTTTTAAACCAAACTGTCAAAAGGTCAATAAAATTAATTAAAAGATAACCCAAATAAACAATTTGAGACAGACAAATAATAAGACAGCACGAAATAAAATTTCTAAAATAATTTAAAGGCAGGGATTGAAAATTCATCGTGCCTGTTTTTTCCCAGCTTTTCCGTAATTTTACTTTTACTTAAAATTATAAAACTTATTAAATTGTTAACAAAAATAACTATTAAAAGTTTACAAACTGCATAATTGATTATAATAATTAGTCCATCCCTATGGAGTCTAAGAAATGCTCTTAAAATTTCAATGCTTTTCTTTTGCTTTTTAATATCAAAATGTACGAATGATATAGCTGACAGTGTTAGGGCCTGTTTCACGATTTCGAAACTTAACGTTCACAAGCATTTTGAGTGGCGAAACTCCTATTTCCGATCTACTTTTGTGCTGAAAGGCAACAGAGAGAAAGCGTAGCCAAAAGTGTACAAACTCATAAAAAAAAAGTTTTTATTTTTCATCTACACTGAAAGAATTATGCGTCATATATTTAATGTAACTATTTCATAAAATATTTTTCATTAATCCAATGAAAACTTTTCACAATATGCATGAAATTTCATATATATTATGAAGTAGTTCCATCAGAATGGTTTCATTAAGTTTCATAGTTTCATTAAAAAAAATCATTGGATTTATGACTACAACAAAATAAAATTTTTTTTTTTTTAATTCTTTGAATTTTGGTAAGATTTATTAATGGGCATTTATTAATCTTAAGCTACAGTTTAAAAAATGTCAAGTTTTTTTTATTAAAATGTAAGTTTTATGAGTTTCATAATTCCAATGAAATAGAATTCATTAGATCAATGATAAGTAATTTCTGGCTACCGAACTTGGGTATGTATGTACATATGTGTATGTACTCAAATCAGCATAATAACAGTTTAAAAAATTTAAATGCCAAAGTATTGAAGTCATTTGAATTTATAAAATCTGTTCTATTTGGTGAATACTTGTTCAACATTTTCTTTTATCATAATTAGGTACAATTGCACAAAAGCAAGGAAAAGTATTGTTTGTGTAATGAAATAAAGTATCAATGAATAAATGAAATAATTCCATTGATCTTATTACGTACATTTGTGAACATTAATGTGTGTTATAATATTATTTCATTAAACAAATGTAACTATTTCATTGATTTAATGTAAATTTTTCAGGTGCTCAATATATAATAAAATTAGATAAATGAAATAACTTCATTGACCTTATGAAGGAGTTTCATATTTTTAATGAATATATTACATTAGTTCAAAGAAGTTGTTTCATTAAATAAATTTCACTTTTTCATTAATTTAATGTACAGTTTTCATGTGCTTAATGAAATTGATTCTTTAATCTAGAGAAATTATTTCACTAATCATATGATTTGTCTTTCATACTTTTAATGAAAACAAGTCATGTTTCTTATTAAAATGTTTCCTTACTTTTATGAAGGTTTTCATTAAAATAATCTAATGAAATTTGTTTCATTTTTTTTACGAAGAGTTACAATGGTTGAAAAATAATGAAAAAATTCGTAAAAGTAATATCAAAATTCAGAGAATTTCTGAACAACATTTTTTTAGTGTACAAACGTATTTCTTGTCCGTTTCACATTTATGTGAACATTAACGGGCGAAACCGTAGCCCTTAATTCTCTGACAACTGAATGTCTTTAAATCACTCTCATTTCTAACACGCTTGTATTAGTTCCACTAGTATGTTTGTTTGTTTGTACGTTTGCAACACGCGAAACTCATGTCATATGAATGATTATTACATATCGCTCCTTTATTGCAACATAGTCATATCTCAAAAAATTTACTTTTCGAGTTAAATGTGCTTTTCGAATTATATTTTTCCAAAAATTTATTCAAATTACTTTTCAACTGTTCCTTTAAGAGATATTTTCTAAACATATTTTCTAAGACTTGTATGGAAACTAAAAATTTAAAATGTGTTTTTCTCGAAACAAGTTTTTTTTGAGTTATGACTATGTTGCAATAAAGGAGCGATATGTAGGTATATAATAAAACTGTATATAAAACGATGCTGCTTTGGTGTGAAAATTGGAGATGTCGTATTGCTTCCGGGGAAGTGGGGGTATTTTGGGACTTCACAAAGACTTATTTTTAAGCGTTTTTTATTTATTGAATCTTTTTTTTATTGAATGAACGAATAATAAGTATTCAAATCTTAATACTAAATATAAAGAAAAAAATAAAATAAAAATGTAATATTTATTTGAGTCCAGCCAATGCTAGACAAAAAGTTAAAACAGGTAAAATCACCTATTGAACGTTGTGATGGTGGCAACGGTATCCCTTCTTCTTAGCCGAGTATGGCCGTCAAAATTAAGTATATTGCTCGCAAGAGGTTTTGGATGAAGTTCCAGTTTACTGACATTGACCTTGTCGCGTACTTAGAAAATTCCTCTTTTACCAGCGGAACACTCAGATCTTTATGATTTTCGTGAATTTTTTACGTACCAGGGAGCTGCAGTAATCGTTCGAAGAATTAGGTTTTGTTGCCTTTGAATTTTTTCAAAATTTGTTGCTGAGGCGGTGCCCCATAACATAATTGAATTCCGTAGCACCATATGGGCTTTAGAATTGCATTGTATAACAGAAGTTTGCAATCCCACTTCAATGTCGAGTTTCTGCCCATAAGTCAATTTAGTTGCACTGCTTTTAGTTCCAACTGAGTGAGTTTTGCTTCAATGTGAGACTTCCACGTTAGCCTACAATCTAGATGAATACCATGGTACTTGTGCTACGGAATAGGTGAGTTGTTAATTTGGATAGGCGCACATATTTGTTTACACAGTGTGAAAGTGACATGAGTACATTTCTGCCTCATTAACCCTGATTTTCCAAACCTTCAGCCATTTTTTCAATATTGAAATATATTCCTGTATATTTCGTGAAGCTAATTGGTGGTTTTCATGAACGCCAAAAAACGCTGTGTCATCTGCAAAAGTTGAAGTGTGGATTCCAGATGTCGTTGGCATGTCAGACGTGTAAATCAAATATAAAGTAGGCCCCAGTTCACAAAGATGGTTTTGAGAAATCCCAAGAAATTCGGGACCATATCGCTATCCGGTTTGGAACCGGTTATTCATATTTGGTCCGCGTTTTTGTCGCGGAACATGCGTTTGAACTATAAACTCTCATAGGTTTTAGAGCGAATATTGGAATTTTCATATTGCTGTTAAGGAAATGGGCAGATTTTGACGTTTCCTAAAGCCAACTTTGGAAATTCCCAAAAAAAAAAAACTCGGAACCGCTTCGCCAACCGAGTAGGAATCGGTTTTTCATATTCGGTGCACATTTTGGTTGTGGAAGGTGTATCTCTTTCGAATTATTGCGAAAATTGAAGTTGCCATATTGTTTCCGGGGAGGGGGAATTTTGGAGATTTCTGAAACCGATTTTGGGAATCTCAAAAAAAAACTTAGAACGTGTTATATGAATAATTATCTGGTTATTAGTTTGATAGATAAGCGTGTTTTCTAGTTTTTTAAACTATATTTATTTAAATATTATTAGCAAAAAATTCTTTAAAAAAAATCATTTTGAAGAAATGAGTCCAACGAAGAATTTTCCGCTGGAAATCTTTAAAATTTTATTTCGGATTTCCATCTGAAAACGCAAAATTTCACAGCCAAACTTTTATCAAAAATTACTGCTTCTATGAGAAAAATCAAACATATGTGTCCTATCACTATGTTGCAATAAAAGAGCGATATGCCCTTATGTAATTTATTAAACCAATTTTTTTTTTATATTAAGCTTATGTTGGCCAAGAATATTATGATCAAGATGAAGATGAAGACTTCGTGCCCGTCAGTCCCTGTAATGGTGTGCGACCCGGTGATCCTGATTTGACAACTTACGATATCATATCATCGTATCGTTTCGAAGAGTATCATTATGAGTACCAGGGCGTTCAAACAATTGTGGGTTCAACGGGCTACCAGCAGGCGTATCACATCAGTGAATACTCGAACATGACAATTGAGTCAACGAGAGCTTTTCCCAAAGGTGTGCCAGATGAGTTTTCATTTGAGTGCACATTCCGTGTGCCACAACCGCAGCCTGTGTTTGAGGACTGGTATCTATTCGAGCTAACCGACTACGAATATCAGTCTCAAATGAATGTCAAGCTACTGCCGCAGCAAAACACTTTGGAGTTCTCTTTACCTAAATATGATGGTTCAATACAGACGATAGTATATGAGGAAATAAAGGCAAGTTTCTGTTTATAGTCTTAGTTGTACAATAACGATTCGAAGAAATTTATACAATCTTTTTATAGATATTTGATCAATTTTGGCACAAAGTAATGTTGGGCGTGGGCCAAGATAATGTACGGCTGTGGATAGATTGCAAGCAAGTGCCGGCTAAAAATGGCAGCTATGTGGCTCCTTTGGATGTTCGTGCTCCCATTGATGTCACGGATGGTGTTTTTTCTGTTGCGAAAAAGTGTAATAAACTGGAAACTGTACCGGTAAAATATATTTATTAGCATTAACAAAATGTTCTTGCAGTTTTATTTAGCACGAAATTATCTTTAGATCGATCTCCAATGGATGATTTTTAGCTGTGACAAAGATAAGCCTGAACAAACTACCTGTGAAGATATTCCGCAAGCCTTTACTCCTTCTAAGAACCAGTGGGCCTATGAAACAACTACTCGTTTCTCTCAACCTCCAAGTGATTGGGAAGTAGTTACAACGCCATATCCTCCAGATTTCGGTTTTGGGGACACCACTACGCAAAGGTCTTGGATTTTTAGCTCTACGCCCAGTTCTTTAACTGACAAAAAAACAATTAGGTGTCCGGAGCAATGTCCCGCAGGTCCACCAGGACTGCCAGGCCCACCAGGCCCACGAGGCTTAATGGGACCGCCGGTAAGATATTTAAGCCGAAATCAATTTTGTTTTAAACATGTTTTGTTTGTAGGGCATGATCGGTGTACCTGGTGCACCGGGATCAATTATTCAACGCTCCGAATCAGCTACCGCTAAAGGAGAGAAAGGTGAGCAAGGTTTTATTGGCTTAACTGGAATTCCAGGGCAACCTGGTCGGCCAGGTGCTCCAGGCGAGAAAGGTATAGAAGGGTTACCTGGACCTCAAGGTCCACCCGGCTTTGGAGCTAGAGGTATAAAATATTTGTTACACTAACTTTTAACAACGTAATGTTTATAAGCGTGATATTTAAAGGCCTAACTGGTGAACCTGGTTTTCCGGGTGAAAAGGGTGAAAAAGGAGAAAGCGGGCTGCCTGGTCTACCTGGAGTAAGAGGTGAAGTGGGTCCTGAGGGTCCACCAGGACCTCCAGGTCTTCCCGGATCAATTTCTTCCACACAAACCGCAGAGTTTCTGTCCCATCCGGGCATGATTGGTGCTGTTGGTCCAGCAGGTCCTCCTGGGCCAATAGGACCAGCTGGACCACCAGGTCCTCCAGGTCTTATTGTTGCTGAAAACCGTCACTTTGACGAAAAAGAAGTTCGCGACATTTGTATGTCTGTGGTAAGAGAATATATAAGCGAAATATCTACTACGCTAATTGGGCCACCGGGACCACCTGGTAAACGAGGTTTAGGCCGACCTGGTCCTAGAGGTCCTCAAGGTTTTCAAGGTATATATATATATACATGTATATTCAAACAAAACTGTAACTCTATTTGATATTTAAGGTGAACCTGGTGTGCGTGGTCCACAAGGGGAACGTGGTTATCCTGGTATACCGGGTGTACCTGGCTCTACTGGTGATGTAGGTCCTCAAGGACCACCTGGTGAAAAGGGTGATCGTGGTGAATCTGTCATAGGCAGGGAAGGTCCAATGGGTCCGATGGGCCCACCAGGTTCTGAAGGTCGGGGTATGGACGGCATCCCTGGTAGACCAGGTGATCGTGGTGAAATCGGAAGACCAGGTTTGTGTCTACAATTAAGCTTACATATTTCTTAATTTCATCGTCTTTCTACCAAATAGGCGATACTGGCCCTAGAGGTCCTCCTGGTGATCCAGGCTCATGCCCCGACTGTACTTCTTACCAAGCTGCCTACGCTTATCCCTTGCTTTTAGCTCAACAGCAACAGAGTAATAAAGGTCCTCAAAATTATTATAATAAAGGATAATGTTTAATATGAAATTTTTTCTTGTTAAGAGGAATAATAAAATTCAAGGCTCTCATTTAGGGATTTAGTAAGAAAAACATTTTTTTTTTTATTTTACATATTAGTTATTATATAAACTTATTTGGGTGCTGGTACCTATGTCTCCAAGTCCAAAATCCATTGCATCAATTAAATTAAAAGAGCATATAGTTGCTCGATGTGTGCGCTTTTATGCTATTATCTTTTTACATATCATGCAACTTCCCACAGTTTTTTAAACGCACAAATCATGGCGTAAACACATTTAAAAACAAGTAAGAGCGGCTGGGCCGAATTTAAAATACCCTTCACGATAGTCATGTAAATATATAGTACATATTACAAATTTGAACTAAATATGCTGGGATATATATGGACCGATATCGGGGAATAAATATTTTTGTCTTGTAATCACCATGCCAAAAAGCTAATCTCTTTCATGGAAATTTTCAATGAGAAATCGGTTTAGGCTATATCTCGGATTATGGACCGATATCAGAAATTTTTATTTTCTGTATTTTTGTTCCCACCTTTAATTACCAGAATAGATTTTAAGCAAAAAATCTTGTTTAAATTCGTTTACGCGACGTTTTCATTAAAAAATCGGTTTAGGCTATATCTCGGCCGTTATCGGGGAACATTTTTTTTTTGCCATTTAATCGCTTTGCCAAATAGTTGTGTCAAGTTTGAAGCATAACAAAATATATATTTTTTTAAATTTTCTCACAAAATGGCAAAAAATAATGGCTTTTTCGGAATTTTGGATATATCTCAGCTATATACGAGTAATAACCGATTTTACTGAATTTCAATAGCAGACCCATGATGATGGTTATAGAAAGAAGAAAGAAAAAAGTTTCTTAGACTAATAGTTTTCTCAGAAACTGTATTTCAACGACCAAAAGACGGACAGATGGACACCGCTTAATCGAATTTCCTATCATGCTGATTCAGAATATGTATACTTTATAGGACTGGAAATGAAAAATGTGGAAATTACAAACGGCATCACAAACTTTTATATACGCTGTACATTTTTGTGTATAACAACATTAACGTAATGAAAATAATTATTTCTAGGGTATATAAATATATCGCTCCTTTATTGCAACATAGTCATATCTCAAAAAATTTGCGTTTCGAGTTAACAATGCAGAACTGTTAACAGTACTATCTTTGATATTGTGTCAAAAATTTTTTTTTAAATTACCTTTAAACTGTTTCCTTTAGGAGATATTTTCTAAAAGACTTGTATGGAAGCTAAAAATTTGAAATGTGTTTTTCTCGAAACAAGCTTTTTTGCGTTATGACTATGTTGCAATAAAGGAGCGATATGTACTCGTATATTTCTAGCCTTTACATTTTCGTGAAGGGTATAAAAATATTGGTCATTTGGACCGATATCCGAGATGTTTGCTTTTTGTATTTTAATAACTTTCTTCTATCGGGTGGTTAAATTTTAAGGGCCGACGTTGAATGTGAACCACAACTAAACGTCAAGGTTTTTTCTGTATTTCCTTTTAAACTTCTCAATTTCAGACTAATTCAATTTGAACGATGGATACACAACTGAATCTGAACTGAACATATCTGAACCAGAAGATACACAAACGAGCAACGCGTTAAAGTTTTTTAAGCTTATTATGAAAATGCGTATTCGCTGCGTGATTTTTTCAGTCGATTTAATCGTACAAATGTACGTTTAATCGCAAAAATCGTGAAAAAATTTGAGCAAACCAGATCTGTAGGAGATGTGATAATATCAGCGCATGCTTGTACAGTTCGTTCTGTTCTGTGCTGCTGTCCGCGATAGCGTGGCTGAAGAGCCGGCCACCTCGATTCGTCATCGTGCTCAACAATTGCAAATCTCACGCTCGTCGTGGATGAACATTGTGTATAAAGACTTGCATTTACTCGCTTACAAGGTGCAATTCAATTTAAGAACTAAAGCCTCTTGACCATTCCAAGGGTCGTCAGAATGACAACAGTGGATGTTGGGAAACCTTCCTTCAAACACAACTTTACTTTTCTTCTACTCTGATGAACGAGTACGCTGACAGGTTATCTGAGTCGTGAATTACAAGTCAATAAATATAGTCCACTTTGATTAAATTAAATACTATTAACTTGAGTGAATAAATAAATAATATTTATAAACAGTTTATGTCTTATTGAGCGTTTAATTGCTTTACAGCAAAAATGAAATTAATTTGCTTTTGTTCAACTAGTGGATGCTCATTTTTCGAAGAAACTCATCTTCAGTGATGGGACACATTTTCACCTCAGTGGATTCGTCAATAAGCAGAATTGACATATTTGAGTGACTGATAATTCAAGAGTGATTGTCGAAAACCAATGCACTCACATGTTTTTGTCCCGCTGTATGAGAGGAGAATGAGTTCCAGGCTACAAAATGAGTGTAGCGTAACGCAGGCCGAAATCGCGGCCATTATCAGGGCAGCTAGCTGGTTAAGTTACTACAGGATATTCGGGGAGGATATCCGAATTTGTACTGATAGTAGGGCTGTATTGTGTGTACTAGCTGGGGCTCTACACGACGTCCAGGTTGGTTCGTGAATACCAGATATCTCTTAAACGAGATGGCGAGATATTTAAATCTGGTACGAGAGCACAGTGGAGTGCCCGGTAATACGAGTATTATAGCGGACGAACTGGCAAATGCCGGTGTCCAGCGACAACAAAGGGATGTTGATGGGATCGTTGGAGTCCCACTTAGGATCTGTAAGAAAGTAAGTAACCAGCCAAATATACTACACTTTTACAATGTCTTGAGAAATCGGGTCTTAGCGGTTTTACATATTTATTTAAAGAAAACCACAAATCTTCACATTAAATTCTTCTTTATTGTTCAGCGCACTTAAAATTAAACAAACGATTCAAGTGTAAGAAACTGACTGACTTATTGAAAGAAAAGTAAATTTGAAAACAGAGTTAAGGGCAAAAGTGTAATTACAGAAGTTACACTAAAGGGGGAAAAAGTTCAAACAGTAAGGTTGTATTTATTTCTCCTGCTATCAGATCGCCTTGGTTAAAATAAAATTGCACATACTGCTGCTGCTGTCTTTAAAATAATTATGTTGCCGATTAGGTGGCAGAATTTGCAGTTAACTTCATTTACTCATATCGCTCCTTTATTGCAACATAGTCATATCTCAAAAAATGAGCTTTTCGAGTTAACAATGTCTTTATATTGCGTCTAAAATTTATTCAAATTACTTTTAAACTGTTTCCTTTGGGAGATATTTTCTAAAAAAAATTTTCTAAGACTTGTATGGAAGCTAAAAATTTTAATTGTGATTTTCTCGAAACAACCTTTTTTGAGTTATGACTATGTTGCAATAAACGAGCGATATGATTGTTAAGTTGCGAAGTCTGCTGTCGTGTTAAAAGCTTTAAGGGAGTATTTGCGCTTTTTAACTTTTTTCCTTTTATAATAAAAAGACGTGTTTTTTTTATATTTTTGTATATGTTTTTTTTTTTTATTTTTATTCATATTTTAATATCAATTAGTTTGTTTTCGTTTCATTTTTTGTTTGTTTTTCAAATATTTTATAAATGTTTATTTATTATTACTCATTATTTATAAATAATTGTATCAGTAATTAATTTCGTATTTATTTATTATTATAACTTAAAAAATTGCACAATTTTTGGTAAAAAAATGAAATAAGAAATGTGTGAGAGGGTGTTTGTGTGTATATGTGTGTGTGTTTTTTTTCTAATAATAAAAATAGGAAACTTTAAGTTTCATACAATGTTTTTTTTTTTCAACAAACTTAAATATTTTATGAATGAATGAAATTTACACAAATGGCACATGATATTAAAAATATATAAATATATTAGCATAGAATGTAAATAAATTGTTTGTTTTCTGATTTATTAATGTATACATTTTGTTAATATAACTATAATATTAATTTTAGTTTTGTATAAAAAAAAAATAATAATTATTTGCAATACTAGAGAATTTGTCAGCAAAATGTTCATTAATGAAATTAATTATTTACAAATTTACATAATACGCATATTGAAGCTGTTTAAAAATTATATTTAACATAAAGTTAATTATGCAAAATATTGTACTTTTAAGTCAAATCAAAGCGAGAGCACATCTTGAAAGGTGAACAAGTGTAAAATTCAGCAACATTGAACATTGTTATTGTTAAAGTTAAAACTCCACGAACACTACTCCCTCTTTCCTCCTCATCATAACCTATTTTCTTAATTCTAGTACAATGCGCTGCATATGTAGGGGCTATCCCCAGATAAAAAATTTGAAAATTTAACCATAAATTTCTGAAATAATTTGTTTGTTCCTTTGCGAGAAAATTTTAAGAAAATCAGAAGTAATCGAGTTGAGAATTTTCAACAGAATAGTATAAAAAAGTGATTTAAGCCTAGATTCTTTTGTTTCAAGAATGACTTACAGCTAGTTCATAGAACATGATCAAGCTCAATCACTCACAACGATCCGATTTGTAGACGACTACGTAAAGAAATGGGTTTATATAACGCGGCTTAATCGAGTCGTGCAGCTTACACTAATTTGTCTATATGTCATATAGTTAAGAAATGTTTTATTTGGACGTGTGTGAAACGGTTGAAGAGCATTCTCGTGTTCATATTATCCACAAAGCACACAGGGATGAAAAAGTGATGTTGAAACAAAATAAAAGCAGGTTTTAAATTTTCAGATGTCAGAACAGAGATAGCAGATAATGTATTATTGCTTTCTTTTTCTCCTGATGTTGCAAAGTTGTTGGTTTACGAATGAAAACACAAAGCACAGAGAGAAAAAATGATACGAGTAACGTTAATAGTTTGCCGTTTTTGAACTCTGTTTACTTTTTCGGCCTCTTTCTTTTTCTTTCTCTGTTTACATTTTGGTATTATCTTATCTAAATGAAAATTTATGAAACTCTTTGCAAAATGTGATCTTGTTGTCATTGACTTAATTTGGTTTTCATCTTAATTGCAAATGTGATTGTTTTCTATGTTATTTTTTTTTTCAAATTAATTTTTTTTAGTTTTTATTGTCCTTATAATATGTTTTTTTTAACAATACTTTTTTATAATTTTTTAATATGTGTTAATAGTGTGAATTTATTGATTGATTGATAATGAGCACATTTTTCTATAATCGAATTTAAAAAAAAGTTTTACATATTAAAATCTGCAACTTTTATCAATAACTAACTACCAGCAGCCGTATTCTGTAACTCGCTTAGCTAAAGCTAAAACTCGATCGCTAAAATGCTAAAAAAAAATTAGGGCAAATATTTTAGCGATGTCGCTAACTCTGTATTCTGTAAGCTAAATTGCTTAGCTAAATTTTTATATATTCGCCGCAGCTAATTTGCTAACTGTATACTATTTATTTCTTTCTATTTGAATGAACTTCTGTTAAAAAGCGATAAACATAATGTAATAATTTTTGGCAATTCATTATAGTGTTACCTTACTGTATATTGTACTGCCCGTAAATATTCTGAAAACTTCTCTTCAATAACGTTTTAAAATATGTTTTGAAATATAGATTTTAAAAAAGTTATTGTGAAAGATCCATTCAAAGTTTATTTTGTTTTTGACAAATATTACTTAAACAGCACTTAAGTCGATAAATTATGAGCAGTATTTTTTCATGATATAACCAAATATGGAATTTATGGGAAAATTTTCAAAATATGGCATCACAAAAAAGTATTTGTTTATTTACATTTTAAATAAAGAAAAAAACGTTCACAAGGTTTAGAAAAAATGTTCTGCATTTGATAATAATAAATATTTAAAAAAGTGAAAATGAGCAGTTTCTATCGGCGTCGTAATATAATGAACTCATTAAGTGCAATTACTCGTAGTGAACGCAATAAGCTAAATGTGAACCAGAAACATTTGTGGAATTCACAAATCTTAAAAAAAACTAATTTTTGTCTTCTGCTTCACTTTAAGTTGAAATTAATTTTGTACCTATCATGGGCAAATTGTTTGTGCTCCTCCAAGTACTGAATAAGCATATATTTTAGTCGTATGTAATTCTTTTTGTTGTTTCTTGCATTATATTGTAATAATATTTCTTTTAACAAGAAACAATAGAAAAAAGAAAACATTTGTAATTTACTTACATTTTAGCACTTAAAAATTTCCGTTGCTAATATTTTAGCGTTTTACACAACGACAACTACTTATTTGGCGTTAGAGAATACAAAATTTAAACATTTTAGCGATGCCACTAATCGCTAAAATTGCGGCGAATTCAATTTTTATGTCATTGCCAAATTTAGCTATGCACGTTACAGAATTGTATTTGTGGCCAAAAATCGCTAAATCATCTTTGTAGATTTTTAGCGATGGAGATTTAGCTTTAGCGAGTTACAGAATACGGCTGCAGTTCTACAGCGGCTACTACACGATCATGCATTGGCTTGACATCAAACTCAAACTTGGTATCTAATATTTGTGTTTGTCAAACTTGATCTGATAGATTTCAAAAATTGCTAATATGTTGTGTTTGCCATCAAGACGTCAGACCTATTTGATAGCAATCTGTCAAGAATAGTGTAAATTTCAATTTGTTTTCGTGAGCGTAAAGTATCCCATAGAGCGAGTGTTTTTAAAAGAATTTTTTGAAGTGTAGGAAAATTTTTTAGAATTGTAGCAAATAAAAAAAGAAGTTTACTATAAAAAGTATTTAACGCAAATAGTTTTGGAAAATTTTAATAATTTCATTAATAGTTTAGTAATTATAATATAAAGGGCTGTTCTGCAAATCACTTTTTGTCAAAGTGATTTTAAATCACGCAAAAGGTGTTCTGCACACAGAAAATATTCAAATCACGTGATTTTAAACCGGTTAGTCAAATGGTTGTCTTTTTGATATCACTTGGTTATTTTCTCTGTGTTTTTCAATACAAATTTAATAAAACTATTTTATGTATTTAAAATGATGTGTTGTTTGTTGATTTTTGCAATAAAATTAAGTTTTATTCACACAGAAACATAAATATTAATAAAACTATTAACACTGCTTGTTTTTTTGAGAAATTGTTTTGCTGTGTTTACCAATAGTAGTGATTTACATTTTTTCTTTAGCAGTCAGCTGGTTTATTTTTTTACTTAATATTCATTTTTTATTGTGGTTAAGAATATAAAACTATAAATAAACAAAACAAAAATGTAAAAATAGCTGTTTTTTTCGTGCTTTCGACAAATTAAAAGCACGTCGAAAACCGTAAAATCACGTGATTTGCAGAACAGCTTCAAATTGTCTGCGTGCTTTCAAAACGGTTCGTGATTTGAAAACACTCCGTTTTCAGAACAGGCCTGATAATCACAAATAAGGTACACAGAAAAAAACTTTTTTTTTTGTTCAATAACGAAATTCGTTGAATCAATAAATAAATTGTTTGAATGCGGATCTGTACAGGAATTCGTGGATTCAAACAAAAGTTTAGTAAAGATAATTATTGATCGAAAACAATTATTTTTTTAAACAACAACAAAATACGATATTCAAGGTTATTTTTTTGATATTTATGTAAATATATGCATATAAATTATTTTTTCAGCCAGAAAGTTTGTTGATTTTATTTTTACTATAATTTTTTCTGTGTTTTTGTATGAAATATTTATGTATTTACCTCAAATATTTTAGTGATTTTCATATCAAATTCCTTGACCAGTCGCATGCTTGTATTGTGGAAACATCACATTAACATACGACCTTCACTATTTAGTGGCCGATTTTAATTTGACGTTTGACAAACTTCGCCTGATCGTTTAATATCAAAGCTGTCTCACAGGCGATGTTGCCAGTTTAATCGTCTAATAGTCTTTTTAATCAACTTTTTAGAGTCCGGCATCGTTATTGCTGAATTATGCTCTATAATTTGCCTTCCCCATGATATCATGAGATAACGTTTTACAACACCAGTTCTTAAGTTTTCGTGAATGGTAAAAAATTTGTTCACATACTGTCAATCCCACGCCCCAGAATTCAATTCCGTTCGGGGCGTGCCATTCATTTTATTCTGAAGCTAAAATATTTTGGCA
The DNA here is from genome assembly GCA_914767995.1 of Thecocarcelia acutangulata. Lineage (NCBI taxonomy): Eukaryota > Metazoa > Arthropoda > Insecta > Diptera > Tachinidae > Thecocarcelia > Thecocarcelia acutangulata. The sequence goes on along the minus strand of OU612094.1, from coordinate 25,755,802 downwards.
AAATGATTTGATTTTGATTAGAGCGACTTCGGATATGAACTTATTGAGACAATATTCGTTTAATTGAAAAAATTCGATTGCTGTTTAGACATACATCCCCCCGGGGAGCACGTTTTGCATTTGTGTATATCTTAGCGGGTCACTCTGCTTTCTAAAGCATATAGGTGTAGGAATTCCTCGTTCAGAGATGATGAAAGCGAAGTATTAAGCAGCGGTGAGAAGCAGCAGAACAAAAATGAAATGCAAAGAAATTATCTGCAAGGGAGAGTAATTGAAACAGTACAAAGGCAACAACAGTTGGGTAATAATTTTACAAGAGAAGACTATATTTGTTTACAAAGAGAACTTGAATTAATAAGAAGAGAAAATGATGTACTTTCAAAGGAGAATAAAATAGAGAGAACGTGAGTTTTATTTGATTAAATGCAAATAAAACTCTAGAAAGCCGTATGACTTATCTTTGAGGAAATCACTTTTCGTTGACGGGCCTACATTTTGACAAAATATTGACTATGGTTTAAACCAAAACCGCAGCAAGGGACATTATTTTCTCTGGCAACTTTGATGCATGCCGGGGCTAAATACCCTCGAGGTGCTGTTGCCTTGCAACAGATAGCTTTAATGTAAAGCAAGCCACAGACTGCGCGTCTGGTTGTACAACATGACGATGTTAGCTATTAGATTGTAAAGTGTGTGGGGTCGTTGTATGAAGTTGTGTCTCGGTTGTACGAAAGATTAAAAAGTTTTGATTTTTTGGGGATTTTATTATGAATTGCTATTATTTTTATATACAATTGTTGCATCTGCGATCATCTTCACTCAACAGAATTTTTTAAGAAATGAAGTTATGAATTAATGCCGCACAGTTTGTGCGCAAAACACACAAATCGGCAAGCCAACATTTTGGTCTCTTATGGATTTTCTATGAAATTGCATACAGGAGAAATTAAAAGGCTCGACCTGTTCAGCAAGGTGTTTGGCCATATGGCAAAAATTGCGATCTGAGTGAGATTTTTTTACCTCTGGAGTTCTGGTAGATCGTGAACAATTCACCCCATGAAGTTGATCTATCGTCAAGGCAGGTGCTGATGTATGTACACATTCTGTTTATACATTCATTCCCAGGAGAGCAGGTTTTGTCTTGACGTATTCTTAACTTGTGCACTCTGCTATCTGGGGTAGAGAGTGGTATTTAATTATTTAAAACTCGGTTAGTTGCATTAAAAAAACCACCCAGATTCTATAATATTTGTGAAATTCAAAATCTGTAAAACCAAAAAACCGCATGATTTATAAATTTTCATAAATTACTTAATTTTTTTCTCGATTTTTACATTATTGAGTTTGTGTGCACTTAAAAAAATGAAAAATATTTTCAAATTTAAAAAAATTCCAGATGTTGAATTAAAGGCTGATCTTGAACGTTAACGTTCGCAAGTAATTTTAGAGAAGAAAGCTCTTATTTGCCATCCATTTTTAAATTCCAGCGCAACATGATAAAAGAAAACGCAGCAAAAGATATTGGTACTAACTCATAAAAGATTTTATTTTTTGGTCCAAATACGTTCTTTGTTAAAATATTTGCGAACGTTACGTCCCAGACCGTAAAACTGATAGTTTTCAAAGTTCTCAATATACATATGTTAAAAGTAAGTCAACTTTAATACTTAGCATTGAAGGAGGAGCTTGGAATGGGCCAAATCTCATCAGGTTGTATGTATTTCGACTTAGCTGTCAGTTGAAAAAGGCAACGGATAACGTACCACAGATTCTATGTACCCCGTTCTTTAAACTGTCAAATGTGTTCTGGCAAACAGGTTGCATCAAAACGATTAAAAATCGCAAAAACAACCTTTTTGTAAAGCCATGTGATTTCAAAACTAATCCACTAAAACACTATTACTTCAAAAACATTTCACTATGTATGCTTTTGTTTTAGAGGAGTTTCGTAAAGAAAAATTTTAAGAAATTGCTATAAACTATATATTTTGGTTGAGCAATGAAATCGATAAGTTAAAGTTACGCTGAAGAATGTCAAATCGGTGTAATTTGAAGACCAACAAAACAATCAGACTTGTGAATCTGAAACGAGATTTGCAATCATGTGCTTTTCAGAACATTTCTTTGTGTGCCGAAAAAAATTCGTAGGAAACAACATTCGACACGATTAAAAATTGTGAAGAAACTGCCCGGTGCTATTTTGTAGTTGAGCAGTTTGAGTCTTTTCCTTGATACGAGTATTTTAATCGCTCAGTTTGTTTTTGCTTTTCATACCTATAGTTAGTTACAAGCTTATTTGAATGTTACAATGTGAAATTATTATCAATTTTATCTTAATAAAATTTATATACAATATTTGATTAAATAAAAACACTTAATTTAAAGATCAGTCATTTAAGAAATCAAATATATATAAGTTTATAGTAAAACGCTTGTTAAACTACTCAACAACATGACAAAATCATTCTTGGTGTCAAAGTCCAGCTAAATGCATTTTGTTTTTTGCTTTTGAAATTTTAGTTTTTAATACAAAAAGTGTGGATTTAAAAACGATATTTTTAATAAATTTGTAAAGATGTTCGTTTGTCCACATAAATACTTAAGAGTCTGACAGCAAACGAACTAACGACTTTGGGACCATTAGTCGAACACTCTCTCAACTTTTTCCACCATACTCTATATATTTCGCTCCTTTAGTACAACATAGTCATATCTAAAAAAAATTTGCTTTTCGAGTTAACAATGCAGAATTGTTAACAGTGCTGCCTTTTATATTGTTGCAAAAATTTATTAAAATTACTTTTAAACTGCTTGCTTTAGGAAATATTTTCTAAACATATTTAAAAATTTGAAATGTGCTTTTTTCTCTTTATTGAGATACGACTATGTTGTAATAAAGGAGCGATGTGTATATCAAAACTGATGTTATTTCTATAAGTATAATTAAATATTTCTTATTTTTGCAAATAAAGATCGTATTGATTTTATATAAAAAATTTAACAGTATTTATTTTCAAATAAAATAAAATAAAAATACAAAATAATATAAAAAATAATATTAAATGAAATAAATAAAATAATGAATAAAATGAATGAATAAAATAAAATTTTTCTTAATCCTAATTTTTCGACCTTTTTCTTAATTTAGAATGTAATGATCTTCAAGCTTCAGGTCTTTTTTATAAAATTATTTTTAAAAAATTGTTTATTTAATTCAATATTTCGTCTTCAAGAAATTTTTTTTTTTTTCTTTTTAGAGGTTACTGCGTCTGCTTTGATAGTAGCTGGTGCATCTTGCACTACGCAAACTAAAGCACTGACTGATTCGTTGGCTTAAAAAAAAAAAAAAAAAAAAAAAAAAAAAAAAAAAAAAAAAATTCCTGAAGAAGTCAACCGAAGACGAAATATTGAATTAACAAAACAATTTTTTAAAAAATTTTATAAAAAAGATTTTAAGCTGGAAGATCATTACATCTTAAAATAAAATAAAATAAAATAAAATAAAATAAAACAAAATAAAATAAAATAAAATAAAATAAAATAAAATAAAATAAAATAAAATAAAATAAAATAAAATAAAATAAAATAAAATAAAATAAAATAAAATAAAATAAAATAAAATAAAATAAAATAAAATAAAATAAAATAAAATAAAATAAAATAAAATAAAATAAAATAAAATAAAATAAAATTAAATAATTTTATTTCAATATTATTCGATCTTCCTTTGTTAAATAAATTTAATTTTTGCAGCTTCAGATCTTTGTTTTTGTTTTAATAAAAAATTTACAATTTAAAATCTTTTATTTCTCAATACTACGATAACAATTTGTTATCATCGTCATTTAATTTCTCTTGACGATGATAACAAATTGTTATCGAAATATTGAGAAATAAAAGATTTTAAATTGTAAATTTTTTTTTTATTATTAAAACAAAAACAAAGATCTGAAGCTGCAAAAATTAAATTTATTTAAAATAAAATAAAATAAAGTAAAATAAAATAAAATAAAATAAAATAAAATAAAATAAAATAAAATAAAATAAAATAAAATAAAATAAAATAAAATAAAATAAAATAAAATAAAATAAAATAAAATAAAATAAAATAAAAACAAGATCAAATAATTAAATATAAGTATAATTGATAAAATTAATTACATCAAAAAATATTTGAAACAAAGAACTTTTTTTTCATATCTCTAGAGCATTAAATGAGATCCGTATTATCCATTTATTTTAACTATTGGATATTAAAATTGTTGAGTAGTTTTTTCTATTTAAATAATATGAACTACATTTAAGAAAAAATTTTAATTTATTTGAACAATTTTGAGGACAAAAAACCTTCAATTAAATTACTAAATTTGGGCTTGTCAAAAAATTGTTTCTCTTAGGACGTGTGCGAAACGGTAGCAAAGTTCTATGGTGAAAAATAATTTGTCTACGGTAAAGAAATTTGATCTTTTTGCTGTGTGAAAAAATATTATATTTGACAACATAAAATTTTGACAAAACAGAAAAAAAAATTTGCAAAACTGATAAAAAAAAAAAAAAAATAAAAATGAATAAATTAATAAATAGTTATAATAGCGCCATTTTTCAATTTATTATTATTTGATTTTTGTACTTTTAATTATAAAATTTTTGATTATAATTTATTTCAGTTAAATTCCTACATTTCAAATATTTCTATCCTATTGTCAAAATTTATATTAAGCGCTAGAGCTAGTAAAATTTTATTCACCTCAGAAATGTCAAAATTTTACTTACGAGAATGCTTTTCTACCGCTTCACACACATCCTTAAACAAAATTTTCCCTGTTGTAAATTCTCTTATGTGGTGTTTATGGGACATGAATGAGTGAATCGTCTAGAAAAGTTCTTTTAAGAGACTTTGTCAGTGAACTGAAAAAGTTTTCGTCCATGGGACATCTGCGTACGTCTATGAGAAAAATACATTTTTGAATACTTCCGTCATTAATAATATAATTTTCTAAATTGTTATGTGAAATAATTTTCAATATAATACTCTTTCAAAAATAAAATTTTTTAAATAATTCTGCCGGATCCATAATTTAAGATTTGGTTTTGCCTCAGAACATAAAAGTTTAATAAACTTTTTGAAAAGCCCACGTTTAAAAAAGAAGCAAATAATAGTAATAAATAATAAATAACTACAGTTGTTTCAAAAACCTTCTTAAATTAAATTGTAGCATAATTATAAAAACAAATAATACAGTTAATTACTAAAAAATAATTCACGAGCTTCGCAAGCATTTTGAAGTTTACACCAACAGTAGCCGCTTTAAAGCTACTTACCAAATACTTTTCGGAACTTGTGATTTATATAGTAATTCAGTCTAATAAAAAGGGTTTTTATTTCCATAAAATTTGTCTTGAATTAACTTTCCATAAATGCAAATTTTTCAGAAAGATACCACAAGCAGCGCTGTCAACTCGTACCGTTTTAGGCGCTTTTTAAAATTTTTTAAGCGAAAAATTCTTTAAACGGTGTGTTTTTTAAATTTCGCTGGCACCGAAACATATGCAACATAGCTTTTTGTTTTAATGTAAGAAACATGAGTTTGAATACCATTTTAATTAAAAATTTTTCTATTTAATTTTACACAGTACAATAAAAACATTGAGTGATAATGTAGAAAACGCACCAAACCATATACACAAAATACGACAATCTTTCTGTTGTTTACTATTCATATTCTTTAAAGAAATAAGCACTTTTCCTGCCTGGCCTACGATGTCACTCAACATCGCAAACATCGTTCGTCTCAAACATATTTATGCGAGCGAGCGATATCGAATGACCGTAACTTGGTTTGGAACTTAAAAATGAGACATGTGGACGCTCTTAGTAGAATGTCATGTTTACTGGCTGATAGCAGTCTCACCCACAGAATAAGATGCGCCCAGGAGGATGATGAATGCACGAAGGCCATAAAAGCAGTTTTAGAATTTGGGATATATGAAGACTACTTCACGCAAAATGGTGTTTTGTATAAAAATCCGCAGAGGGATTTAATTGTTGTACCGGTCCAGTTGGAGAAGGAGATCATAAGGTTGGCGCACAACCAGGGCCACCTTGGTGCTGGAAAAACTAGCGAGCTGCTAGAAAAGCAGTATTACATTCTCAGACTAGCTGCCAAAGCAAAGGAAGTAGTTAAAAGTTGCGTCGAGTGCATCATCACCGAAGCAAAAACAGGAAAGAAGGAAGGTTTTCTCAACCCGATTTATAAGGAAGATCGACCGTTTGTAACGTATCATTTGGACCACGTTGGCCCGATGGACGCTACTCAGAAGGCCTACAACCATTTGTTTGTGGTGGTAGACGGTTTTACCAAATTCGTTTGGCTCTATCCAACGAAGTCGACAGATGCGAAAACTTTTATTGATTGTCTAGAAAAGCAATCATCTATATTTGGCAACCCGCGGAGAGTCATTACTGACCGTGGATCAGCATTTGTTAATAGTCACTGGTGTTCCCCGTGGAAATGGTCAGGTGGAGCGAATCCATAAGATAATAATACCAATGTTGGCGAAGGTAAGCAGTGAAAATCCATCAAAAGGGTACAAACACGTACGTCGTGTTCAGATGTTCATAAACTCAACGACAACCAGAAGTACCAAATACTCACCATTCAAGTTGTTTAGATTAGATAGTTAGGTAATATAAACTTCTTTAACTTATTCTATGTTCACAACCGTCTTACAACTTCTTCGTTTGACTTCTACTCATCGACTGTCCTTTCTTCTTATTTCCAATTGTTCACTTTGTCTCTTTTCGTTTGTTTGTCATTCGAATGATTTTATCTGCATTGTCCGTTACTCGTTAAGTCTTATGTGTTTGGTCAATGTCACACATGCTGCACCTTGGGATAGCATCCCAAGCGGTCCACCTGAACCAGCAAGGGTTAAAAAGACATCAGCTATCTGTTTTAACTCTCACTCTCACTCACACATTGAATATTTAATATACCTTCTCACTCTTTAAACGAACGCATACGCACACGCACTTAGAACAAATACTGAACTTTACGACAAGAGAAGAAAGCACAAGACAGTTGAAAACCGACCACCAAGTCAACCACACCTCGCGGATATTACTTTATTGTATTTAATTTAAGCAAGAATTTAAATATAAGTGAAACATAAATTTACTTAATAAAATTATACTTTGAATTGACGCGTTGGTGTTATTATTATTATTTCAACTCCGGATCATCAAATCCCACAAATGGGGGCTCGTCGCAAAATTTCACAGTAAAAAATAATTAAAAATTAAGCTGACTGTGTATGCGCGTGGGTTTTTACAAAATTGTGTTGTCAAGTGAAGTTTCTGGAAAGTTTCTAAAAATCAAACTGTAAGGAAAATAATAAATTTTACATATACTTGGTGTGATGGTTGAACAGTGACATATTGTGCAGTTAGTGCTAGTTACAAAAAAAAAAAAAAAAAATAAAAAAACTAAACTGAAATTTTACTTAGTTCGCAAAAGCGTTTGAAAAAACTACATATGTATAAAAACCAATATACGAATATACTTACAAAAATTGCACTAACCAAAAAACAAAATTGAAATTGCAAATAAACGGTAAAAGAAACTGTACTTAATCCAGAAATTATGTATGTATACTTAGTTACACAATCAAAAGTGGGAAAAACAGTAAAAAAAAAAAAACAAAAACGAAGTTTTTATGCTAAAGAGAACAAAAAGAAAGAAAAAACGATTTTGTGCATAAAACCAGAACACTGAAGAGAGCTGAAAGTGAAAATTAAGCTAACAAAGTAACGAGTAGATACGCGCAAAACGTTTAACATAAATTCTGTTGAGTGAGAAAGGAAAATAGACAATAAAATTCTGGTGTGTTAAGACAACAATTTCAAACGAAAAACATACAAAAGTAAAAAAGAAAACAATTTAGTATTTTTGTGTGTAGAGCAGAACTTTGAGAGAAAGCCCCAATAATATACATAAGTCTATGTAAAAACTATTTAAAAAGAAAGGATAAAATGAAAACTTTAAGCAGCCAGTGTAATAAAATATAATGAAATATAAGACTGTTGCTGTAAGATAAAACAGTGAAAAAATATAAGCAAAGCGAAGAGTAAAAATAAGAGCAGCGTCGCAGAGAAGTTTGTTGATGGTGTATATGCTAAGAGAACAAGAAGAGTTTTTGGATGCAGTCAGTAATGTTGCAGCGAAGTAGATGAGTCGGTGTAGTTGACTGAGATGTTTCCAGTGTGTAGAAGCAGCGAAAGCAAGATGTTTAAAGAAGTTTACGGTGGCGCTGTACTTTCTGAGTTGGGTTGTTAAGATAAGTGATTTATGTGGCTATATTATATAATATCTTTTGTTATTATAAACAAATAAACAAAAATTAATAGTTAGGAATCCGATTAATCACAGTGTTTCGTTTAATGGAAAATATAATAGATTGAATTTGTACTTTTAAAGAAGAATATAATTTTAACGTAATATTTTCATTAACGCATGTTGATCAATTGGAAAAAAATTTAATTTAAGATTCGTATTTTAAATTCGGGTTGCAAAGACTTAGCATAGAATTTCGATTTAATATTGAATTTTCAGTTTGCTTGAATGAGTATTAAAACAAAACTATTAAGATAATTCTAAATTTTGCTAAATGTTCACGTTAACGTTGCAATAGTTCAAAATTATTAGATAAGAAGCACAAAAGTAAACAGTTTCGTTTAAGTGTATGATCCACATATGAATATTAATTACTGTGTTTATGAAAACTGAAAACCTTAAACGTAAAAGGAAAAGAAACCTGAACTTTTGTGGTTCTTAATTAACAAAACTCAAAAATTTGGAAAAGTAATTAATACAATAAGAATTTGTAGAATTCGGAGTATTATTGGCATATTGATAATAAGTTTCAGGAAAATCATTTATAAATTAAATTTGTTGTATTATTATTCTACATTACATTATTTCATAATTTAATATTGTGTTTGTTGACAGACGATGGATTTATTGGATATTTTTGGCTTAAATGATGAAGATTTGAAAACGAAATGTCAAGAATTAGGACTAAACGCAGACGGACCGAAACTAATCCTACAAGAACGATTAATAAAACATTGTGAGTTTGGTCAGAACACCAGTGGGGTGGAGTTGCAGTGCGAGAATGCAGCTGCCAACACTCAGGGGCCAGTGGGTCAATGTTCGGGATCCACCACTTTCACATTGAGGGATATCGCAGATACGCTAGCTAGGTTTTCTGGGGAAGGTCAGCCTGCAATAGAGCAATGGCTAAATGATTTCGAAGAATGTGCGTTGACAGTAGGATGGAACAAGTTGCAAAAGTATATATACGCTCGTCAACTTCTTTCTGTTGTTTACTATTCATATTCTTTAAAGAAATAAGCACTTTTCCTGCCTGGCCTACGATGTCACTCAACATCACAAACATCGTTTGTCTCAAACATATTTATGCGAGCGAGCGATATCGAATGACCGTAACTTGGTTTGGAAATAAAATATTTAAACTGTGCATATGCACAATTGAGAACAACTTTTAGAGTTAAAATTAACATAAAATTTTATATATTTTATATATTTTATATTAATTATTTATATTAGTACATTTAAGCTTTAAACACATAGACCACAGCAGACTACACGACTTCACAACAGCAAATGCTGCAACCGGCAAGTGTAGTCGTGTAGGGCACTACTGAATTATTTTGAACACGGCAGCAACATAAATTCATATTCAAAAAACCATATTTCAGTGTGGCCATCTAAGAGTTTTTAGCTTCACAAAATTTGTTGATTTCCAGAACAAGATCTGTTTATATCAAACTTTCATGAATAAGTTCTTCTGTCTAACAAATAAAGTCTTAAAAAGATAAAAAGAGTAACTTAACTCAAAAAAATTCTCGTTTACTACGATTAATTCAGGTCATATGGGTCTTCAAAGTTTAAAATATAATTGGATATAACTTCTGATCTATAATATGAACAGTGTTAAAGAAATGAAACTTTAGCACAATTTATCGAATTTTTTAAAACGGTGACCAAAACTCTCTTGAAATTTTTTTTTATCAAAAATATGGAATTAGAACTACTTGTACGTGATGTAAAATCAACTGGTATATACATATGTATCTAATCACATCCTACTTATTTAATAAAATTAAGATTTCTTGTTTTGAAATTTCCATACAAAATTTATCAAATAAGTGTTTAATAAACATATAATATATTTTACGAATACGGCCGTAAGTATGTATGCATATATTTAACAAAAGTACCAATATATTTATTAATTTATTTAAAACAGCATTTAAATTTTATTGTTATTTTATGTTATATTAGAAAATAAAATATTTCCAAGAGCTAAATTGTTTTTATACACATTGGTCACACTGTTTTTATTTTGTAGTCAAGAAAAATAGAAATTAGTTTAATTCGACTGCGACAAAAAAATCAGTATGGACAACAACCTGCAGTCGTGTCGTATTGCTGTTGTCAAAATAAATGTTCGTATTTAAATGCATTTATTTTATATTTGACATATTGAAGTCGGTTGTCTGCTGGCTTCAATGTGTTTAATGCTTTATATTGTAACGTATATTTTTTTGTATGAATTTGGTACCACAGAAATTTAGTACCGTCAGATTTGAATGGTCAATTATTATTTGTTCTGCAAAGCAGCAGAAAATGTAGCTTTTGAAGTTTCTTTAAAGTAAACATAATGAATTTTTGTCACTAGCATTCTCTTTACTCAATAATTTCATTTTTATTGTACAGCAGTGGGCAACCCCTGGACCACATGCTCTTATTTAAATTAATCACCATATTGAAATTAATAAACCAATAGTTTTAGTAAAATCTGTAAGGTGGAGTTGCTTCTTCAAAATTGCTAAATTCGGTGAGTCGTACGTGCGTGCTATTTATGTTTCCCATTTTACTTCTTATGTAATTAATTATAAATACTTCCCACCGAGTGGTTAAAACTAATTGCTCTGATCTAGTTTGGCCTATCAACCTATCAGAAGAGCAGTTTACAATAAAGTCACCCATCTGTATTCACAGTTTATTTTATAATATTTTCTGTTTTTGAGAGAGTGTTTTGTTATTAAACGATCAAGCCAAATTTCTAAAATATCCCAATAAAAATGAAGTGAATAGTGAAGTTGAACAAAAAGCAGCACGCAGTGATCACATTCATAGACGTTTATATCTCGTTATATGTATATAAAATTGGAAATCAAAGTTACACCATCAGGGGAGCATAAATTGTTTTATACCATTTTGACCATTAAAGTTGAAAGCGAAGTAGTTAGACAAGGAACTTGCAATTGTAAAATTGTATATCCACTAGCACAGAAGACATCAGTGCAACCAATTAAATACAATATTTGGATACGTACAAATTTAAGCCTAAATTTTGAATACAACGGCTCTATAGAGAGCTCTTCAGACGTTGATACTCTAATATCTGAATTTATACAAAACTACGGTGCTAATTCACAAACTATATTAGCCCACACAATCCGCGACCTTATCAACAAATACAATGGGGAATACCAGGGCCCAGCAAATGCTGCTAATCAATGGGGTATTCGCATGAATGACAATGAATTGCAAGAATTCAATGTTGTAGGTCAAGTCCCTAATGAAATGGCTGGCATGGTTGAAGCAGGCGACACTATAATAGTTGGTTTGGCTCCTGAGGAAGTAGCAGCAGAATTTGGAGGAGCACAATTTGATTTTGAAGATTGTGAGCTAGAATTCATATAAGTGTGTCCTGATTATGCTCAGGCCATGTCTTGGGATTCTAAGAGCAAAGCATTACAGTTCGCCTGTGATGTTATATACAGGGTTGGACCTGCAGCCAGACGTGTTAAAAAGGCTGACGGGGATAAATTCTGGAAATTTCGCTTCACTCAAAATGTTGAGGGCGTCAACCGCTTTTATGTAATTTTTGTCAATACTTACAAGAGTTCGCCGGCACCAACTAAGCCACCTAAACTAGTAAATGGTAGATTGTCATTTACAGTCAAACAAGATAGCTTAATAGCTACTAATGTACTAACTAAAATGATTGGACCTGGCCTAGCAAATGATTGCACTCTATTGACACCATTAGCAGGTGCAATTTTTAGTAAGGATGATTTAGACAACCTCTGCAATGATCTGTTACCAGGTTATAGTTTAGAATATAAAGCTGGAGTCATTGCAGCAATCATTCAAAGCTGCCAAAGTGGAGGACAGTACCTGTCTCACTCGAAAGCACATGTGGCAGCATGCGCATCTTTGATAGCCACAAAGGGTATGAAGGATCGCAATGTCGCGATGAACATAGTTTCTAAGACTATTAAGCAGTACAAGGCCAGGGGAAAGGAGTTTGATCATCAGAAATTCTTAATATTCTGCAAGTATGCTAGTGGCGGAATTCCGTCAGATTTAGACCCGAACTCTCTATTTGACAAAATGATAGATATCCAACGTTTGAAGAGAGCACACCTAGCTGATATAGAGAGGGCAGCTTCAGTTATAACTGTCATAAATAATAGACCAGGTGCTGGTCAAGAAGGGCACCAAAATGACCCAGAGGCATCATCCAGTTCATCTGCTAGAAATGAATGAGATGTTGCCAGTGCTGTAGAGGAGAAGGAAGAATTTAGTTATAAGAAAGAATTAGTAGATAAGGTATACTTAGATTTAGATGATTCTTCTAGTGAATCAGAATCAGAAGTCGATAATAATAAATATAGTATTAAGAGATTATTAGATAAGATTAATGTTAAGAAATTGGTTATGGAACACTTAAGTAGTAAGGAATCATTAGAAAGTAAGGTATAGATGTTAAGTTTGACAGTGGCTCTATGCCATCAGAACTCTTAAATGTATCAACAGATTTTGAAGACGCATCACCCATAAAACCTGACAGACCTGAGCCAAGCTTAGTGATATTAAAAGAAATGATGAAGAATTTGAAAATCATCTTAAATGACAGCACTTATTATAAATTTAGAACTACAAAAGCATATGCCACTTTTGCAAAATACATAAACGATATTCCAGCATGGAAGAGATTAAATAGAATTAATAGATTGACTTTTGATTTGATACACTCAGCTAGAATAGGAAATAGAACATCGCCCAGGAACCAAAATGAGACATGTGGACGCTCTTAGTAGAATGTCATGTTTACTGGCTGATAGCAGTCTCACCCACAGAATAAGATGCGCCCAGGAGGATGATGAATGCACGAAGGCCATAAAAGCAGTTTAAGAATTTGGGAAATATGAAGACTACTTCACGCAAAATGGTGTTTTGTATAAAAATCCGCAGAGGGATTTAATTGTTGTACCGGTCCAGTTGGAGAAGGAGATCATAAGGTTGGCGCACAACCAGGGCCACCTTGGTGCTGGAAAAACTAGCGAGCTGCTAGAAAAGCAGTATTACATTCTCAGACTAGCTGCCAAAGTAAAGGAAGTAGTTAAAAGTTGCGTCGAGTGCATCATCACCGAAGCAAAAACAGGAAAGAAGGAAGGTTTTCTCAACCCGATTTATAAGGAAGATCGACCGTTTGTAACGTATCATTTGGACCACGTTGGCCCGATGGACGCTACTCAGAAGGCCTACAACCATTTGTTTGTGGTGGTAGACGGTTTTACCAAATTCGTTTGGCTCTATCCAACGAAGTCGACAGATGCGAAAACTGTTATTGATTGTCTAGAAAAGCAATCATCTATATTTGGCAACCCGCGGAGAGTCATTACTGACCGTGGAGCAGCTTTCACGTCCAAGTTATATACGGAATATTGCACTACAGAGAGTATTCAGCATTTGTTAATAGCCACTGGTGTTCCCCGTGGAAATGGTCAGGTGGAGCGAATCCATAAGATAATAATACCAATGTTGGCGAAGGTAAGCAGTGAAAATCCATCAAAATGGTACAAACACGTACATACGTCGTGTTCAGATGTTCATAAACTCAACGACAACCAGAAGCACCAAATACTCACCATTCAAGTTGTTAACCGGAGTTGATATGAGGCTGCCAGAATATCCTGATCTAAAAGAAATGCTAGAAGAAGATGTTGTACGAGAGCTGATGGAAGAAAAAGATGAAATGCGTGCCGAAGCAAAAGAAAACATAGCTAGAATACAGGAAGAGAATTGTAAGACCTTCAACAGAAAGCGCAAACCGGAAGCCGAATACCTAGAGAATGATTTAGTCGCCATTAAGCGCACTCAGTTGGGCACTGGAATGAAGCTGAGAGGCAAATTCCATGGGCCTTACAAGATTGTTAAGAAGCTACCCCATGGCAGGTATGAAGTTGTTAAAGTTGGGTCTCACGATGGCCCAATTCGCACTACGACCGTGGCCGAAAATATCAAGAGTTGGCAATCCGAGCCGAATTGCCGTCAGGAGGGCCGATTGTAGGGTGCAGCATGTGTGACATTGACCAAACACATAAGACTTAACGAGTAACGGACAATGCAGATAAAATCATTCGAATTACAAACAAACGAAAAGAGACAAAGTGAACAATTGGAAATAAGAAGAAAGGACAGTCGATGAGTAGAAGTCAAACGAAGAAGTTGTAAGACGGTTGTGAACATAGAATAAGTTAAAGAAGTTTATATTACCTAACTATCTAATCTAAACTTAAATTAATACTTATAATTAGTTTATAAATCTAAGAACTGAATTAAATAAAATACTAAAATGAAACAGTAATCCCACAATTATTTTAATTTAAGTGATGGCACTACAAACTATTTTATATGTACATAATTATGTTGAATTATAAAAATTTTACTAAATATTCTTATTATTTGATCTTGTTTATATTTTTCTCTTCTAAATTTATGGCAGAAGTAATTGTAAAATATTTGCTACAGAAATGAAAGCCACAGAACGGCAACAGAATGCAAAAATTAATGAGGCCTTCATTTCGATATTTTGCTAGTTTCACAGTTTTTTAGCACGATGCCAACAAACTGTTGGCGAAATATCGTAATAAAAATTAAAAAACCGTTACATTAACATTTTATTTTATAATTTTTCGCTATTGTTTATTTTGTGTTACTCATTTTTAAACTATTTCGCGAAAAAGTTTGCGCAGACAGCACAGAATATCAAATTATACTCTTATCGCATCTACCTTTCGCATAGCGATAGAGAGTAATCCCCCTGTGTATATGATAAAAGGCTGTAAAAGTGAAAGCTGATTGGGATCGACAGGGAATATCGTTAAAATATAATTGAATAGCAAATTCCATAAAAAATCGTCAAGTTTGACAAACACGAGTATGGGCTATTGAAACAGTTTGATGGCATGCCAACAGCCAGTGCTGTTAAGATTAGTTTGATCGTCTACTATTTACTTATAAATGTGTTTCATTGTTATGATTTTAATACAAACATATTATACTTTTTATACAAGATGGGGCTTGAAAATAAAATTCCTATACTTGGTGTGTTTGTGTTAAAATGAGTTTTTTTTCCCCTATTTTGGTGCGTTTTTTCAAAATTTCAAAGTTGACAACGCTGCTCACAGTGCGTGAAATAAAAAACCTTTCTAAACAAAATGCTGCTTAGCCCAGATTGAATTAGTTTTTCAATATTTTTCTTAAATAACTAAAATATGTTTAGCGGCTTAAAAACTGTTTGTAAAATATAATTTTATATATTAAAATGTATTTTTTCGTACTTAAATGGTAGCCAGTATTAAATGTTATTAAAAGCTTAAAAATAATAATAAAAAAAAAAACTAATACAGAATTACAATTATTTAATATACTAAATAACTAATTTGGGTTAGTGTAGGTGTGTTGCTTTTTTTACGTTTTAGATTATTTATAATAATTTTTGGTTTAAACAATTGTTCACTTTCATTTACTTTAGAGATTTCTCTTTTACTTTAAATATTAAGTTGTGTGTCTGTGTGATTTTTTTTCTTCTTCTTCTTAATTATTTTTAAGTTAACTTTTGAATATTCAATGTTCTGTACTAACAGTTTCATCGATATTACTGTCCCAATTGAATTCGGTAACACCCTGTTTATAATAAATATTGCCTAAATTGGCGAAACGTTTTTCAAAATCGTTGTCTTTAGCTTTAAGATGTTCAAATCTAAAAATGCAAAGAAAACAAACAATTATTTACATTAAATTGATGTATAAAATGTTTTTGTGTAGTAAGTTTTTCATATTATTTAAATTTCTTATTCAGCACAAACCTTTCAAATAATAAATTTTTGGCAAAAGCATACAATTCAATGTCTAAACTATTTAATTCTTCTATATGGCGTCTTTGGTCGGGTCGTAGATTGTGTATGGCAGAGACCGATAAGGTGGTGTTATGCTGTTCAAATGGTATGGCAAAGCGTAAATTGAAAGTCTCCTCAAATATATACTGGGAAATCTGTAAGAATATTATGCATTAAAAAAATAGAAAAGGAAACATAAAACATTTGTTAATATATTTACCTTTTGATATTCTGTTAAACCAAAATAGGCCATGGCTGCTAAATTTCGCTTAGCACTGGCCAGCATGACACGATCTCTTTCATGCCCCGGCATGGCAGATTTATTGTAACACCCCACCAGTGCCAGATCGGCTAACATTCTTGTTTGACGATTTGCCGCCAAATTTGAATCACAACCAGCGAACTCATCTATGGTAACATCTAACCAGTCTTTGCCTTTATAACAGGGTGGCAGCTCTAGAGTGGTGGCCTGCCTGCCCAGACACCAATGTCTGGAACCTTTCCAGGTAGCTCCTCTCTTAACATGTCGGTACTCTGACATGTAGCGTGCAATCGGCTCTCGGAGCAGGGTTATATAAAAATATCTTCGTTTTGCCGATTCACCTTCGTTTTTGTCCAACTCTTGATCGACACAACTCGTCAGTTCGGTCCAATCGGCATGAAGGCCACACTTCCAACCGGTCGAGTAGCGGGAAAATAGCCAGTTTTCATTACGATGTGGACGGAAACAATAGCAGCGTTTGCGCTGGCGTTGACATTCGCAAGGTCTCTGTGAATAAAAATGAGGCAAAATTAAAATCGTTTTCATTTATAAATAATACACAAAGTTTTGTTGTTAATTATTTTTAATTATCAATCCGTTATTATAAACTTTAATGTCGATCTTCATAAAAAATTCAAATGAACTTGAAATGTGAAAAAATGCCACAGAAAATTTTACTAACATTCATTTCAAATACATTTAAAATGTTTATGAATACGCCCATTTGTGTTTTACTTCAAATCAATATCGGCCCTTACACTGCGTTTAGACATACAAGTAACTTGTTACAAGTTGTGTGTACATATTAACAACCAATACATCGAAAAAAATAATAAAAACACTTGCAATTTGCACGATTGTTTACACACTCAAGTGCAAGTTCATTTTCAAAATGTCGTCGAAGACAAACGTTGTACGCCTTTGTACTACATGCGCTTTTAATGTCTGTGCTGCCAAAGTTTTAGCATAGCAATATTACAGGGGAATTATATTATGCACACAATTTAAATAATAAATTTGTATTCCAAATAAAAAATAAGTTATAGATGTTTATTTATTTTCGTGTTTTTATATTATGTTTTCGGCATACAATTAAAAATTTTAATATTTTAAAAAAATTTCCTTGAAAAATACCCATTAAGGTTAAAATGAAATATCTATTGGCAACACTGTTTGTTTCTGCTTGCATGCAAGTGAAAAAATCACTGCCAACCAAAATCAGTTGCAAGTGAGGCTACTACTTGCAGGTGTGTGAATGTATTAGTAAAAATATGGGTATGTATTGGGTTTTTTGCACTTGCACTTGCGTGTGTAAACATTGAGTTAAAATTTAACCACACTTTATATACGAGGGCGGTTCGGAAACTATCAATGAAATAGAATAGTTAGTTTTTCAAAAATATTTTTATTTTTCAATATAATCTCCTGAAACTTCAATACCCTTAGACCAACGCTTTTCTAGCAATTCTATCCCTTGATTAAAATCGTTTTCCACAAGGTCTTCCAAATAGTGGTTCACAACTGTAATTTGCATTTTCATTTGAGGTAAAACGCTTAACAGTAAGGAATTTTTTTTTTACATTTGGGAACAGGTAAAAGTCACTGGGAGCTAAATCAGAAGAATAAGGTGGGTGGTCGAGCAACTCGTACTTTCATTCTTTGATTTTAGCCATTGTTAAAACACTCTTGTGCATTTTTTTGTGTTGTAAGCCAGGACGTTTTTCTCGAATTTGTACATTTAATTGATCCAAAAGGTTGCAATAGTACTCTGAATTTATTGTTTTATCCTTTTGCAGATAGTCAATCAATAAATTACCTTTGAAGTCCCAAAAAAACGTTACCATAACCTTACCAGCCTATTAAATAGTTTTTGCCTTCTTTGGGGCACTTCCTCTAGCTTAAGTCCATTGTTTGGATTGTTCTTTTGTCTCTGGAGTATAGTGGTGAATCCATGTCTCATCAACAGTTATGAAACGACGCTTAAAAACCATTTTATTTCTCTTAAAAATATCCAAACTAGGTTGAGAAACGAAAATTTCTTTGCGTTTTTGGTCGACTGTTAACAAATGCGGCACCCATCTTGCAGAAAGCTTTTTCATCTGTAGTTCCTCATGCAAAATTAAATGGACTCGATCATTTGAGATGCCCATGATATTAGCTATTTCACGCACTTTTACTTGTCGATCATTTAATACCATATCACGCACTTTGGCTACAATGTCTGTTGTTGTTGCTGTTTTTGGACGTCCACTACGTGGTTCACCTTTAACGCTTGTACGACCACGTTTAAGTTCAGCAACCCAATTTTTAACTGTCGCTTATGACTGGAGCACCTTAACCTAACACATTCACCATATCATTATGAATTTCTTGGCCCGCTAAACCTTTTTTATGTAAATATTTAATGACACCACGCATTTCTAATTTTTCCATTGTAAAAAAAATCACTAATGCGTCTTTTGTGAAAACCTGTTTCTATATCACGGAGTTACCAGATAGAAACAAAACTTAACATGTGTTCATAGCAGATATGGAAGTTTCCAAAACAACAAAACTTTTTTCTGTTTATACCGCGCTTTTTGCGCTAGGCTAAGAAGTTTCCGAACCGCCCTCGTAATCAATTTTAAAACCTCAGAAACGCTTTTTACTAGAATTTCACGATCTCTAATATTAACGTTAAATATTTGAAATGGCCAAAACGATTATTTGTAACCCACAAATAAAATCTTTTAAGGTAAAGTTGGTTTATCTTCTGCTACGCTGTTGGCAAAGAAAATTATTAAAACTTATTTTGAACATAAAATGCAAATCAACTCGAATTTATTAAAATAAATAAATTTTATAAAAAATAAATTCGTAAAACTATCATGTGATTTTATTTGGCAAACCAAAATCAGCATTCGTATTTTAGTTTCTGTTCATTTCTCGTTATTTCTGCAATCATTCTGCATAAACGATTATTATTAAAATTCAGCACTTGCAAAAGAAACAAAAAAAAAACAACAAAAAATGTTTAACATGAAGTGACAACCAAATCCTGACAAGGTTTTAAAACGACAATTTATGTTAATTTCTCTTTCTTCAAAAGAAATAATTTTCAAAAGCAGAATTTGTTTAAAATTTGCAAAAAGTTATAAAAATTAATGCATGCACAAATTAAACAAATGGACAAAGGCCTTAAAAAGGATACAATATCAAAGTAAATATTTTATGAATTTTATGAACCTGGACAGAGTTGCCAGTCGGTTTATTTTTTGTATTACAATTTTGGGAATATAAAGTATTATACCATGCTTCCACTATTAAAGTAGATAGCACACGATATGTTTTTAACAATGTACATGAGCAAAGTCGTCTGACAAAATTTCAAATAGAGTGTGATCTATTTTGTTATGTTTAAACATGTGACATTAGAACTCTATGTCTTGCGAACAATTCAGAGGCCGTTTTTGGTCGGTATAAATAGTCGGCTTGAGGAAATTTTAATGCATTAATATTTTAATATGTTTTAAGCATTTATTTTTTATAATAATAAAAAGCACAGACAATATCAGACGTAACTATACATGTACGTTTGTGAGCAAATTTTAAAAACCGTCTGTAAAAATGAAAAATTTTGACAGACATGAAAAATACATGAGGAATTGCATGTTAAAAAACAGATGTAAAAACATTTCATCTGTGGGTGCCTTAAGGAAAGCACTTGCTTTGAGGAAAGCATTTCGAAGTGTTCCTCTTAAAATATGAAGTGTTTTTAATTTCGAATTTTCGAAGTTGGCTTTGCATCAGTTTATTTTCAATTTATTTAAAATTTTTTTAGTTTTTCAAAATTTTTATATACAGGGCGGCTGACGAAAACTGCTACTAAAAAAAATGGAATAACTTATTTTCTTTGTAACTAGGTTAGGTTAGGTTAGACTGTACAGGCCGGCAGTTTCATGAAACCAGCCCACTTGGGTCCTTTGGGTCCCGTTGTGTTGCCTGAGGAAGAAGTGCAGCCTATGAGACTTACACTTCCTCCGACGGTTCAGATTCAAACCAACCCGAAAGCCGGATAAAGGAATCCAGTTCGTTCACTTGGCATTCCGATATATCTGCCAACCCGTGCAGCATCGGCCCGCCTAGATACAGCGCTCTCATAGAACAGAGAGCCGGGCATCGACAAAGGAAATGCTCAACACTTTCCTCCTCGTCTTCATCCCCGCAACTTCTGCAGAAATCATTAAATGGAAGGTTTAACCTCCTAGCATGCATCCCTATGAGACAATGTCCTGTCAGAAGTGCCACCAAGGTACGCAACCTTTGACGGGGAAAACCCTTTAGGACCGCAGTTCTTCTACGATCATACGCAGGCCATGTCAGCCTTGCTTCTTTGTAACTAACCCGTTCCTTTTTTGTTGTGATTGATCTTTAAATATAACTAAAATGATAGTGCAACGCTTTCACGCTTTAGAGTCCATTGTTTCCGTCCAAAGAGAATATAGGCGCACGTTTGGTGGCACTCCTCCTAGCAGATGGAGTATAATGAGGCTTGTGAAGCATTTTGCCGAGCGTGGCACAATCACAAGAAGGCCTTATCATCGAGATTCCTCAGTTCGGACGCTGGAAACTATCGCTGCGGCCATACAATCCAATCCTAGCAGACAGTCACTGCAGACAATTTTGCACCAAGATTTAAACTTATTTCCATAAAAGATTCAATTAACAAACAAACTGAACCCTATAGACTTCCGGATTCACTAGAAATTTTGTGAGATCATTCAAATGGTGTCAGAGGATGAAAGCATCTTGAACTGCATTTTTATGTCTGACGAGGCAAATTTTGATTTAAACGGTAATTGAGTTTTTTATGCGAAAGGTGTAAAGAAATGTTAGAGACGTGTATAAATGAAAAAGCTTGTTTTTTGAGTTTTGACAGGCATTATTAGAGCATTTTTCTTTTTAAACTCTCAACAGTTTATTTAGATTGTTGGGATATAAAGTTGAATGTTTGAGAATATCTTTCAAAAATGTCCAAAGCCTACTGATGATTATGGTAGTTCCTATGAAATGTCGACATATAGATAGCTAGTAAGCATAGAAAACAAGCTATTTATAATTTTTTATTGGTTTAAAGGGTAATGTTAACAAACAAAATTGTCGAATATGGAGTAATTCTAGCCCACAGATACTCAATCAGATGCAATTACATCCACTTCGCATCACAGTGTGGTGTGCAGTTTCTTCAAGGTTCATTGTCGGGCCTTACTTTTTCGAAGAAAACGGTCTTACTGTTACGGTCAAAGGAGACCGTTACTTAAAGGTGTTGAAAGAGTTTTTCTTTCCAGAATTGCGCCGAAAGATAATCCCTTTCAGCTCCGTTTGGTTTCAACAAGATGGGGCAACTTGTCACATAACCACGCCTGTTATGACAGAATTGAGGCAAAAATTTCCCAATAAACTCATTCGTCAAGAAACTCCACATTCCGTTAGCCTCCCAGGTGTCTTGACCTCACTGTACATTATTTTTTTAAGCAAGAACAACATATATTGAAAATATGTACATTTCTAAAAAATAGCAAATCTGAGTAAAATCCCATATGCAGGAAGTTTCCCGCCATCTGACAACACTGGTGGTCTGTGTGGGGTACACAGAACAAAAGTGTTTTAAGCAAAACAGCAAAAAAAATGTTATATAGACCATAAACCACTGCCAATAATGCTCAAAGCTCATAACCTGTCCTTATGGCTTAGAATAATAATGAGTATTTTAAATTTTTAAAAGATTATTACGAACAGAATTTAAGATTAAAATTGAAGGCATGCAGACATTTTCGCAACGTTAATAACCAACAATTTGAATGTGCGACGACTAACAAAGGAATTGTTTTCTTTAGAAACATCAACATCTCATTTTAAATGATTTTTAATAAAGTAAAAAAATATATTATAAAAAAAGATTATGCACAAAAAAATTTTTTTTTGTAGACAAAAATTTTTGTTAATAAATATTTTCTACTGAAAAATGTCTAACATTAACAACTTTCGAACTAAACTTTTTTAACTGAAAATTTTTCAATCGAACTTTTTATGGAATATTTTTCGTTTTTAAATTGTGTGATCAAAACTTACGTGGTTTTGAAAGCTTTATACAAAAAATTTATCGTCCTTAAAAATTGTTTCTTCCAAATACTTTTGCTATTAAAATCTTCCCATAGAAAAAGATGTTTATAGCGAAATTGCATAGAAAATTTGTGTTAATGTTTAGTAAAAGAGTTCGCTGGGTCTGTTAATAAAGGAATTTGTGGATTTAAAAACAAAAATTTTGTAAATATTGTTGGACGAAAACAGTAATTCTTTTCAACAGCAAATTTGCGGACAACCATATTATAATTGTGACTAACCAATTTATTATCACACAGCCTTAATAATTTTAAACACCAACCATACTATTGTTGAGAACAATTAAACAAGTTATATCTAACCACAATAATATAACCATATTATATGATTTATCTAGGACCAGTACTCAGGGGATGATCCCTACATAAGCAGTGCATACCAGAACTAGGAAAATAGGATATGCAATTATTAACAAAAGACATATATTTTTTTTTATTTCATAATAGATACTAAAAGCCATTGAAATCGAAATCATTTGGAATTTTTGACCAGGACTATTTTTTTCGAAATATTTTTAATTATATTATTTTATTAAAACATATTGTATTAAATGCTTTTATATTAATTTATTATTTAACGTATATACTTTATGTGACATAAGTAGTCGTCAATAAATAAAATAGTACTATTTAATAGAAATATCGTATTTTTACTCAATGTAGTGAATTATGACAAAAATATGCTTCTATGCCAATAAAAATGTTTATGACATTAGTATGGTTGTTTGCTGAAAGAAATATGTGTATTTATGATTGGTTGGCTTAATAACATGGTTAGGTGTGTCACTAATATGGTAAGTTTTATTATTGCTATAGTTGCTTACAATTGAAACAGTGGTGGATCAGAATATAGTACTGATTGTGAAACTGATTTGTAAGACTAATGTGAAGATGGAACAACTTCACAGGGTGTACTATTCTCGACTCACCAGTGGGCGTACCGCACCTATCGGGTTGTAAGGCTCACGCATGCCGTAACTTTTTGCCATAATATTGTAGCCATATAAACAAGCTCCTTGCTTGGGGCATTCTAATCCCCCTTGTACGCCATTTCCCAGCAGTCAATGGTAGACACGGTTTAATTAATTGGTAGGCAGAAGTTCATAAAGAAAATCAGTCCTTCAAAAACTTATACGTCAGCTCATTATCATTGGTTTCCTACATTACAAATATCTGTTACAAAACATCAGGACCTTGGGAGGTTATTAGACACCAAAAACCGACAGTGTACCAGTTATCAAGGAAACTAATTCCAACTCCTCAGCTCATTATCATTGGTTTCCTACATTACAATTATCTGTTACAAGACATCAGGACCTTGGGAGGTTATTAGCCACCAAAAACCGACAGTGTACCAGTTATCAAGGAAACTAATTCCAACTCCTGCGATTTTTGATTTAAACTACAGCCAGAACGTTTCAGCCAAAGTAGGCACCGCAACCATGATCAGCGTCGTAATGGTCTGCAAGCAGAACCACCCGGGGTCTGTGTTGATCAGCGTTCTTCCAATTAATTAATTAATTGGTAAGGGTTTCGGAAGTCCAACACAAGTCATGCAGCTTCCTGGAGGCTAAGTTGCTACAACAAACGAGGAATTACTACCCCTCTAGGCCCCAGAAAGCACAGTGCCCTGGTGGAATGTACATCAAGGCAAAACCTGCTCTACGGGGGGCCATAGTATAGTATAGTTGTGAATTATGCACGATTCACCAGCGCCTACTTGTTGCTTGCTATTCTCACACAGGTCGCAATCGTTTCTCCACAAGTTCATAGCCCTATAGATGAACCCCTTGATTAAAAGTTCGGGCTTTCTAGTTCTTCCTGTATGCAATTTCCCAACAGTCAATGGAAGACAAGGCTTAATGAGTTGGCAGGCCAAAGTCTATTAAGAGCATCAGGCTTTAAACCAAAGCACTTGTCCAACCATCACTCCTGGTTACTCAAAGTACTGTTGCAAGGCAACAGATACAACGGGTGGTTGTTAGCCTCCTTAAGTCGGCATGTACCATAGTTATCAGGGAAACTAACTGCACCTGCCTGTGATTTTAGGTTTAAACCACGGCCAGAACGTTTCAGCTATGGCATCATGGTTGATCAGTGCCGAGAGATCTGCAAAGTCGAGTCCCCAAGGGGCTTTGCTAATCCCCGTTTTGTCAATTTTAACTCTTGGTGGTTTCAGAAGTCTAACACAATATAAGTCATGCGGCTTCCTAGAATTTTGTTTGCTACAACAAACGAGGGACTCCCTCTTCTACGTTTCAGCCATGGCAGGCACCTCAACCATGATCAGTACCGAAAGATCTGCAAAGTCGAGTCTCCAAGGGGCTTTGCTGATCCCCGTTCTGTCAATATTAACTCTTGGCGGTTTCAGAAGTCTAACACAACATAAGCCATGCGGCTACCCAGAATTTTGTTTGCTACAACAAACTAGGGATTCCTACCTGCACTAGAAAACAGAGTCCCCTGATTTGGTTTACGCCAAGGCAAAACCTTTTCTCCGAGGGGATCAGAATATAGTACAGTTATTTATAACATTTTTTTACAAAACTATGGTCAGGCATATTACAATATAATGTTATCAGCACCAACCAAATAATTGAAGTTGGCCTTAGAATATTGTCATGTCAACCATATATCTTTTTTCTGTGTGTTAAAAATTGTTCTAAAGATCAATTTTCTTTATTGCAAACATATTTTATAATAAAGTTTTTCAAATAGTTGAGTTAATTTTCTATATCAGTTTGTCCTATTGAGACAAAAAAATAAAAAATACAACAATCAGCTTGATTTTTATGTTTCCTTAGGTATCCCAACATTTCATAGGAGCTTAGGGTAGCTCACCACCTGTCTTTATAGGCGTCAGTGGTAGAAAAATATTTTCAAGCCTTATGCTATATATCTGATTAATTTAACTAAAACAATGAGAATTTAAGAAGCAACATAATCTAATAATATCTTTCTTTCAAACATAAAAAAAGAAGAATTTGAGTTTACATACGTTTTTACCTTATTGATTATTTATTTAATTGTTGTAATTATTTTTATTAAAATTTTTTATCTTATAACTATATTTAAAATTTTTATTTAACTACTTTTTGTAGCTTTCAACAAGCAGATTGTTCAAGATGTTTTTTGTTCTGTTTCTAGTATTAAGTCTTCACAAGTGTAAATATCTTGATCCTCAAAATAATTGCTATTTTATTGAAAACCTCTTTTTGTAAACACTAATGCTTGAAACGATTATCACGTAGATTGATTTGAAGCAAATATATGTATGTTATGTTATGTTGGTAAAATAACTTTATGAATAAAATCGCAAAAAACTCACTTTTAAATCCAAGTCACGCACTAAATGACGACCAAACGATGTTCCTCCGGTTTTTTGAATATGCAAAAATACCATCACATCATGACCATCCATATCAAATTGGAAATCATCGTTTAGTACGTCGTCATAACTGAGGCCAGCATTGGCTATAATAATATTATTTTGTTGTATTGTTTTGGTTGATGCCATCGGTACTGGCTGTGGATGCAATTGCTGTTGATGAACTATTAAGGCTCCAGTTGCTGCACTCTGCGCTGAACCAGCTCCAATAGCGCCGGGCAGCAGTGGTGGTTGCTGTGGTATATCATTGTATGATAATAAATCTGGTTGTAAAATCATGCTACGTTTTGTTAATGCACAGACCTAAAAATGAAAAAAACCCCATAAATTGTTAAAAAAAGAAAACAAAATAAAACAAGAACATAATTGATGTAAAAATTATTGTGTTTATAAAGCAAATTAAGCCTTTAATGCTATTATTAGAGGTTTATTGTAAAAGGGGGCAGCATAACTTTACACTCAGAAAATTTTTAAAAATTTTTATTTATTTCATAATGAAAAGTTTGAAAATAAAAATAATTTTTTAAAGGAAAGTTTTTGACAGCGGAAACTTTCATAAGAAAGTTTCATTAAAACTAAAATTATAAGACTAATTAAAGGAACTCGGTGGCTGAGTTGGTTAAGCGGATGTAACAAAAGTACCTCATGTTCACATGATCCCTAGTTATAATCCCTGTGGGTGCTGATAAGTAGTGTAGCGGCTACGAAACACCTAGTTGTCCCACAGCTACAATGGCATTCACTTATTTTTTCTGTCTTCTTTGGTCTTATTGTTCTCAGCCATTATCGTTATAATAAAAAAAAATACTTCTTCCCGGCTGAGTTATAACTTGTTAATTAACATTAATTAATAAGTTCGCCTATTAATGATTCAACAAAATCTGATTCCAAAAATAAAGCGCTTAAATCGTTCAAAAGCAAAATTTTAGTCTTCTTAAATTTACATAACGAAAACTATTTATAAAAATAGCTGCAGACAAAATTGGCTATCGTAAAATGTTTAATAGTTTTTGAGAACCAAAAATGCAAATACAAAATTGTTCAAAAACAAATACAAGTAATTGAACACCAATTTTAGCAATTTTTAACAAAATAAGAATTAAAAAAAATTTTTCAACAACAAAAATTAAAAAATAAATAGTCACTAATATAATCTATCGCGAAGTTAGTGGCAAATTGATAGATAAACTTTCTGTAGCAAAAATTTTGATAGCTTTTTATTCTAAATTTAAAAAAGATGCCATAAAAAATACTTTTTTTTTACTAATTTATTGACTTTTTTTTTAAACTTTTTTATAATTTTTAAATTAAATTTTTAGTTTGTATATTTGTACAACGGGTTATAGTTCAAGTTTTTTTCCTTTCTTAAGTTTTTTCTTGAGAAGAATTTTTTTCATTACAAATTTGCTGTGATCAATAATTTTTGATTGAAGAAGACAAGAAAAATAATAATCAAATCTTTAGCTGGGGGACAACTAGCTGTTTCGTAGCCGCTACACTACTCATCAGCACCCACTGGGATTTGAACTCGAGTCATGGCGTATCATGATCAATATGAGATGAATATAGATAGAAAATAATTAAACTGAGTGGTTAAAGCAGCAGGCCGAGGGCCAAACTGATCCCCGTTCTGCCAATTTATACCCTTGGTAAGGGTTTCGGAAGCCAACACAACATAAGTCATGCGGCTTGTTTGCCGCAACAAATGAGGTACCCCCTCTTTACCCGAAAATCAGAGTGCCCTGGTTAGGAATACGCCAAAGCAAAACCTGTTCCTCGGGGGGAATAGGGACAGCCATAACAAAGGACGTGTGCACAGAATATAAGACAAACGACTACTCCCAGTGACTACAAGCTTGCAGACATGAAAATGAGGTTATCGCTGAAACTGAGGACTTTTTTGATGCAAAAGATAAATCGTTCTACAAAAGTGGTAAATATTAGAGCGGCGCTGGAATGATTAAGTCTCTCTTGATGGAGATTACGTTGATGAATAAAGCTGATTTTGAACCAAATTTCTTTATTAGACATGAGACTTTTTTTTTATATTATATATATTCTTCAATAACAAACTTTTACCATTAAAAAGTTTTCTGCAAAACAAAATTTTAATAAAAAAATGTATAATACCAAAAACTTTTAACAATATAAACACACAATTAAGTTTTTATTCGCTATTTAAGCTTCTAACATTTATACCAGTAAAAAAATTATAAATACCTTGTTTTCTATGTTTCCCAGCTATCTGTATGTCGACATTTCATAGGAGCTACCCTAGTCATCAGTAGACTTTGGAAATTTTTGAAAGATATTCTCAAACATTCAACTTTATATCCCAACAATCCAAATAAATTGCTGAGAATTTAAAAAGAAAAATGCTTTAATAATATCCGCCAAAACACAAAAAACAAGCTTTTCTATTTATAAACGTCTCTAACATTTCTTTACACCTTTCAAACAAATGAACAACCGTTGGTTGCTACGATTTGCTTTTTGAAAGTATCGAAAAGCAGAGAACAAAAATTCAAACAATTAAGTTTTTATTCGCTATTTAAGCTTCTAACATTTATACCAGTAAAAAAAAACGTGTATAAATGAAAAAGCTTCTTTTTGTGTTTTGACAGATATTATTAGATCATTTTTCTTTTTAAATTCTCAGCAATTTATTTGGATTGTTGGGATATAAAGTTGAATGTTTGAGAATATCTTTCAAAAATTTCCAAAGTCTACTGATGATTAGGGTAGCTCCTATGAAATGTCGACATATAGATAGCTGGGAAACATAGAAAACAAGCTATTTACAATTTTTCTACTAATATAAACACACATTAAAATATTTTAAGTGTTTTTTTTTTCATTTAATATTTACAATGCATTTTTTTCTGACTTTTATTGATCATTATTATATATTTTGCAGCCGGCCTAAAAGCCATACATTTTGCTATTATTTTTCTGTGGTATTTTTCTATTGACTGTAATCGGCGGTTGCATATTCTTTTACAAATACATTTACAATAATTAACGTATACCAATACACAATTTTTTTGTACAGATTTTATTACATTTTAAATCCAAGTAAATAATTGCTGTTTTTCACAAATGTGTAAAGCGAGCATATGAGCGAGGCTTGTATAATGGCAACAAGCCACCACATCTCTTAAATCCTTTTCTTTTTTTTTACGAAAAAAAAAATCGAAAAAAAAAATGTTAATTTTGCATTGAAAAAAGTTGTGGTACAAAAGGAGAGAAAAACGTACAAATATACAATCAACTATACTGGCCATTATAATGGCAACACATTGTGGTCATTGAGTGAAAAACAAAACCTAATAAAGTTGCAAAAAGCTCTCGTCATTCACTGCTGTCGAATCTAATTAACCGTATACCGTATGAACACATGCTGAGTTAAACTTGGAAAAAACTAGCAAAGTTGTCACAACGCAGCAGGGAATTCGAGGTTCAATTGCACTTGATTTTGGAATGCAAAACAGTTAGTTAGATTTTCAGACACACTTTATAAATGACACAATATGCAGTTTTAAATTTTATTGCACATATCTCCAAGGTTGTAGTTTTATAAACCAGCCTATTGTAACGCAATGAAATTATGGAAGCAATTTATGATGCACAATAGGACACAATGTTGAAAATTGATCATTTATAAAAATCTGCATGCAGTTTGTAGCGCAGGCATAAGCCGTGGAGTATATAACGAATATATGTTAATACAAGGTGACGCAAAAGTAATCCTCCTATCACAAAACGCTACAAATTTTGCGATTGGCCCCTAATGTCAGTTCTGTTTTGACATTTGTGTAGTAAACACATGCGAAATACACGTTACTCTATTCTATCGCTACTACAATGGATTTTGCTCCGACGAGATTAGGGATCTTGTTCCCGAAACTCGCACATTTTTACGTAACACGCGTTCATCGTCGAGTGCTCATCCGTTTGTGGTCGATAGCCCGGGGAATCGTACTACGCATTACAGAGAGAATTCATTTTTCAGCCGTACGCTTCGTCTTTGGAATAAGTTACCTGCAGACGTGTTTCCTGTCCGTTATAACGTTGGAGGGTTCAAGTCAAATGTTCACAAACACTACTCCCTCTTTCCCCCTCCTCACAACCTATTTTCCTAGTTCTGGTACAATGCACTGCATATGTAGGGGTCATCCCCTGAGTACTGGTCCAAGATAAAAAAAAAAAAAAACAATATTACGCTACACTGCTCCCGAACTCGGAATATTGGTGACTATTTATTTGACCCCAACAGGAAGATGATTTTTCATCAAAAATAATCATGAGTGGTGAGGCCCATTTCCATCTTAGCGGGTACGTAAATAAGCAAAACTTACACTTCTGGGGTACTGAAAATCCGCGTGTAACCCACGCAGAACCATTACACCCGCTCAAAGTTACTGTACACTAAGAGAAAAGTTATTCATTCTGGCTATGAAACTGGTTCATTGATAATTTTTCATTGTATAAATGATTTTCTTCATTAATGGAATGAAAAATTTCATTCTCTGAATGAATTCGCTCTCTTCAAAATTTATTTCATTTTGATGTGTTCATTTTATGGATGAAGAACTTTACATTTATTTTATTAAAATTCATTTTTCGCGTATATTTTGATACAGGAGATTTAACAATATCAGATGTCATTATATATTGCATTTAAATATATAACTACGTTAATTAGTATTAGTTAAATCATAAAAAACAATTATTTATGCAATTTTTGTATATAATGAAAAATCCTATGACATGGCATAATGAATAACATGAACATTCTTCATTCATTTCTTACTCGTTGCCATGGCAAATTCATTCTTTTTTTTAATTTTAAATCAGTGAGCTTAAGTTTAAGCAATAAACGCATTGTTATATCCATACACCTACACATGTACTTACATAATTTGTGCGAGTGCTACTTCTCACTCTCTTTAATATATATATATATATATATATATATATATATATATATATATATATATATATATATATATATATATATATATATATATATATATATATATATATATATATATATATATATATATATATATATATATATATATATATATATATATATATATATATATATATATATATATATATATATATATATATATATATATATATATATGTATATAGATATTTTTTTTCTTTTTTTTAAATAATATTGTATTTATAATAATGTATTTTTATATTAATTTTTGTTTTATGAATTGAATTTGAATTAATAATTTAAATATTAAAGAATTTATTTTACTTTCAACATTTTGCATTTCGATTTTTTTTTGGTTAAATAGAATGAAACATTATCATTCATATTATGCTATTATTTCATTAACTGAATGATAATTGTTTCGTTGCTTCAACGATGGATTGTCATTTAATACATGAAATGAGGCATTAAATCAGTGATTTTGTTTCATAGATATATGAAAAGTGTTCATAATAATAATGAAGTTTTGTCATAGAATTAGTGAACAAAAACATTAAACCAACGATTTATTTTCATATCTCTAATGAAAATGTTTCATTATTGCAATGAATATGTGTCAGGCTATTAATGATATATTTTCATTGCATTAAGAATAAACTTCATAAATTTAATGAAATATGTTCAATGCTTAATATTTCATAATTCATAATACAGTGAAACTGTTTTCATTAATGACATGAATTGCTTCATTAGCTCGTTATTAATGATAAAAATCATTAATTTAATAACGAAATTCATACATGGAATGAAGTTTTTTCTCTTAGTGTACGGTGTGCTGTTTTCGCTGGAGGAGTCATCCGACCTTTTTTCTTCCAAGACGTCGCGGGCCAAACGGTTATTGTGAATGGTGAGCGCTACAGAGCAATGATCAACAAGTTCTTTTTGCCGCAACTTGATGATTTGGGATTGGAAAACATGTGGTTCCAACAGGACAGAGCTACGGCGCACACTGCACGTGCCACAACCGATATGCTGAAGGACGCATTTTCCCGGCACCTAATCTCCCGTTTTGGCGATTTGCACTGGCCAGCAAGATCGCCTGATTTGACTGCTGCAGACTTCTTTTTGTGGGGCTTTTTGAAGTCGCAGGTTTATGTCAACAAGCCTCAGACAATATCCGTCAAGACAATATCCGTCAAGAATGTGAGATCTATCGCGGGAAGTTTTGGCCAATGTGATAGAAAATGCTATAAAAAGGGCTCAAATGACAATCAACTGTGGCGGCGGCCATTTACATGACATCATATTCTCGGCTTGATGTAAAAAAATTAAAAGACCAAATAAAAATAATCCACAAGAAGAATCAAAGTTTTTAATTTTTTTTTTTTTCTAAATTGCAGCCAAAAAACATCGGAAGGTTATTTTTGCGCCACCCTGTATATGTATGTAAAATATATGTGTACTTAGTTATAAGCAGCAATATAGAGCAAAGTGAGTTCTGAATGTATATTTTCTTTCTGTAAGTTTTTTACATGTTCATTTTTTACATTTCATTTAAGTTTTTCTTTTTTATTATTATTATTATTTTCCCAGCCACTATATGTATTACTCATCTTTGTATGTATGTAGTTATATACGCGAGGAAAAAAATTAATTGAATAAAAACATTTTGTATACAAAAGCTGCGATTGCTGTTGAATGTAATAAAAGAAAAATCATTTAAACAGCCACCCGCACATGTGTCTGAACACATTTATGGCTGCTGGATATTCTTTAATTCAATATTTAGTCCTTCAATTGTTTTGCTGTTACATTTTCCTTTTTTTTTTTTTGTTTTTAATATGAGTAGCACGTAAAATACTATTAATATAAAAAGAAAGTCTAAAAACTATATGCGGCATTGACAGCAAAATTGGTGTTTTACAAAAAGGGTTGCGAAAAGGAAAAACAAAAAATGGCACAATTAAAAATATCATGTTAAATTTATGTACATTGCAGGTTTATAAAGGATAATGAAATTTTAATTGGAAAATAAAAACTTTACAAAAGATAGAACAATTAAAGAGTTTTCAATTGTTAAAAGGGAGGCATACATTTGCATTTAAATATTTATTTATTTATTTTTATTTTTTATTTGAGTTAATAAAAATTGCATATGTTTTTTCAGTATCTAACAAATGCCAATGTAAAAGTTACCATGGAGTTGTCCTCAGTCTCACAATAAGCTTAAGCCGACTTAATTGAGTAAGTTTAAACACCTGCTATAATAGTTCCATTTACACCAAAGCAAAGTCTAGTACGTACGGAATTTCAAGCCAAAACTATTTGATTTAGACGAGTTTTTTTTCTATTTTTTATCCTGGACCAGCACTGAGGGGATGACCCCTACATATACGGTGCATTGTACTGGAAAATAGGTTATAATAGGATGATAGAGGGAGTAGTGTGTTTGGAAGTTTAACTTGAACAAAAATAACTCTATTACGGCATTTAAAAGGTTGGATCAGTTAAAACTGATCAAGGCCCAGTGTATATACCTTCAACACTGCTTAGACTAACAAAATTTAGTCCAACACCTTCTACACTGCAAGGTAACGAAGTACATTAAAAAGTAGTTAATAATGAACATATAAAAAAAAATACGGAAAACGGTGAATAAAGAAACACGTGTACCTATTCCGATGTAATATGGTTTCATACGAAATTAATTATGAACATATATAGAAAATACGGACATCAGTAGTAAAAGACGTGCGCACATAATGGAAGAGACCCGAGTTCAAATCCCAGTGGGTGCTGATGAGTAGTGTACCGACTACGAAACAGCTAGTTGTCCCCCAGCTAAAGATTTGATTATTATTTTTCTTGTCTTCTTCAATTAAAAATTATTGATCACAGCAAATTTGTATTGCAAAAAAAAAAAAAAAATCCTTCTTAAAAAAAAAAAAACTTAAGAAAGGAAAAAACTTGAACTATAGCTTGAACATACAAATGTACAAACC
Organism: Thecocarcelia acutangulata; assembly: GCA_914767995.1. Lineage (NCBI taxonomy): Eukaryota > Metazoa > Arthropoda > Insecta > Diptera > Tachinidae > Thecocarcelia > Thecocarcelia acutangulata. The sequence goes on along the minus strand of OU612094.1, from coordinate 25,721,753 downwards.
AAAAATTTAATTTAAAAATCTCTTTTTGTTTTCTTGCACCTGATGAACGAGTCGTATGCTTAAATTGTAGAAAAACGTTCTCAATTTTTCGAGGAAACAACCATCAAGTCGCAATTGAGATCCTACATAATTTTTCCATTTAAGCTTAAGACAGTGTCATATGAAAAATAATAGTATTATGACTTTCGTGCTCATTGGCTTTAAAATTTCTGTATTTAATGCAGATTTGGAAACAAACAAAAAAAAATTGAGTCATAATATATGTTAAAAAAAAGTTGTTGCTATTTCAATATATTTGTAATTAAGACTCCTTTGTTACTACTTTTGCGAAACGAAAACTAAATATGTTAATTAACATGGTATTAAAATAAAGCAACGAGTTGAAATTCATTGACAAATCGTGCTCGAAATGGCCACCATGCACAGCTATACAGGCTCTACCTCGTCGAACGTTTAAGTCGTCGAGCAAACCCGCTTTCGACGACCTTCTTAGCTGCTGTTTGTACCCTACTAGTCTGTAACTGCTCTATACTGTATATTGGCTGCTTATACACGTACTCTTTTATGCAGCCCCAATAAAAGAAATACAGAGGATTTAGGTCCGGCGAGCGTGGCGGCCACAATATAGCGGCTAAACGCTTATCCACCTATTTTTAAACTATTTGTAGATATTAGGTGATGTGCATGCTCTCGAAATACATTTTTACACACAACTAAATGGAAAAAGTAGAGTACGAGTAGTGCACACTAACTAGAAGAAAAACAATCGAATGAAATCGGCACGTCTCAATCACCAAATACAAATATGAGGCACCCATTTTTATAACCTTCGCCAAAATCTTATGGGTATATATAAGTTTGTGATTCCGTTTGTAATTTCTACAATTTTTATTTGCGACACCCTATAAAGAAAAGTCGATTAAGCGTTGACCCTCTGTCGGTCGCTGAAATACCGTTTCTGAGAAAACCATTAGACATAGAAGCTTTTTTCTTTCATCATTCTATTAACCCATCGATAATCGCTTAACATATAGCTGAGATATATTCAAAATTCCAAAATGGCTATTTTTTGCAATTTTATATGAAAATTTTTGAAAAAAAAAACACAATTATTAAAAATGGCAAAAAATAAAATTTCCCCGTTTTCGGTCCATATATACCCGAGATATAGCCTAAACAGATTTTTTATGAGAATGTCGCGTAAGCGAACTTAAATACTATTTTTTCTTAAAAGCAGTTCTAGTAATTAAAGAATATGAAAATTTCCGATATCGGTTCATATATACCTGAGATATAGACAAAACCGATTGCTCGTGGAAATGTCGCGTAAGCGAACTTAAAAAAATTTTTTTAGCTTAATATCATTTCTGATTATAAAAGGAGGTTACTTAAATACATAAAATGAAAGTTTCCAATATCGGTCCAAATATACCCGAGATATAGCTTAAACCGATTTTTCCATATAAACAGCTTTTTTCTTAATAGCAGTTCCGATAATATAAGGAGGTCAGCACATAGAGAAAATTAAAATTTCCAGTATCGGTCCATATATACTCAAGATATACGGCCATGTCATAGAATTCACTTCCTTTCGGAAATGGAATTGAATCGGTTTTTTAATTCTTCAAAAAACGAAAATTTAAAACTTTTTCGGAATGAAATCAATTCTATAAGATAATACTAGTTTCATTCTTACAATTAGAAATGAATTCATTCCGAAAAGTCTATTTATCAGCTTTTCATTTTTTGAAGAAGTAAAATAGAATTCAATTCCGTTTCCGAACGGTATTAAGCTTTGTGGCATGGCTGATAGTCTAAACCGAAATTTTCATTTTTTAGCTTAAAATAAGTCCTGGTGATAAAAGGGCGTAACTAAAATACAGAAAATGAAAAATTCCGATATCGGTCCATATATATCCGAGATATAGCCTAAACCGATTTTTTTATGAGAATGTCGCGTAAGCGAATTTAAAAACTATTTTTGCTTAAAATCAGTTCTAGTAATAAAAAAAATTACTAAAATACATGAAAATTTCCTATATCGGTCCATATATACCCGAGATATAGCTTAAACCGATTTTTTCATAGAAATAGCTTTTTTGTTTAATAGCAGTTCCGGTAATATAAGGAGGTCACCACATAGAGAAAATTAAAATTTCCGATGTCGGTCCATATATACTCGAGATATAGTCTAAACCGAAATTTTTTTTTTTATCTTAAAATAAGTTCTGATGATAAAAGGGGGTACCTAAAATACAAAAAATAAAAAATTCCGATATCGGTCTATATATATCCGAGATATAGTCTAAACCGATTTTTCCATAGAAATTTTCTTTTTGGCATAGTGATTACAGGGCAAAAATTTTTTCCCCGATATCGGTCCATAAATATCCCAGCATATTTAGTTCAAATTTGTAATATCTACTATATATTTACATGACTATCATGAAGGGTATTTTATATTCGGCCCAGCCTTGTTTTTTTTTTTTTTAATTATCCACTTCGCATTTCATAAATAAAGTCAACCGCTGAATAAAAATATCAACCATTAAAGCACAACTTGGCCTGAGTAAAGAAATAAAAATTCACTGGGTAACAGTTTTCACTGGCAGCAGATGTACGAGTAAGTACAACAAATGTTGTATTTTTTCCTCCCCCCCCCCCCCCCCAAATAGATATATGGCAGTATTATTGTTAGTTATGGTGTATTTGTTTTCTTATCCTTTCTATTTTGTATTCCTCTTAATTTTAACGCAACGGTTATTAGTAACCATTTAGCACAACGAATGAGGCAATAGAGAAGCATAAAAATGCTGGAGATAAAATTGTTTATGGTAGAGTTACGATTAATTAAGTCATGTAAGCGTAAACTCAGTCTTATTTTTGTACTTTTATTTCTTGTATTATTCATTTCTTATTATATTGTTGCTTATTGCTACCAATTGGGAAAAATCTCCTCAAAGAATTAATATGGGCAAGATATTTACTGGCTTTTTTTTGTAAGAAAAACTACGCTGATTGAGCACACTGTAATTTATAGAATAATGCCGCAAAGCAGATAATGTTTATAAATTTTTCCGGCGCATTTTCTTTTGTCATACTTAAGAACGAGCAGCTGTATTTATTATCTTGATTAAGAGGCAAACCAAGAAGGAAATAAATTGCGTGTATAAGAGGCATTTGCTAAAAGGGTTAAACAGAAAAATATGATAGCAAACTTAGCAAGTTTATTTCTCAAGTTTTGTGATAAAAATCTGTTATCAAAGAAAATTAGTTTTGGAAAAAGCTAAACGTTGAAAACCACATTATTAGAAAATTGTTGACTTGTACTGAAGGTCGCATTTTATGTTAATTGATATATAAGAACATGTGTTTTATTTCCCAGGTATTGATTTTTATGATAGATAGTTTGTTACAAATCAAGCATTATAATTTTTTTAAGAACGACGATTGTTTTTATTACACTCAATACTAAAATACCGGTTTTTATCATATGTATGATACCATTATTCACATGAAACAAATGTAAATTTACAGACTAAAGTTTCTATTGTAAGCATTACTCGTATCAACTGTTTTATTCTAGCCGTTGACATATAATTTTCGCTTAGTTTTTTTTATATATTTTGTTTTAATCAAAGTAAAAATTTTTTTAATAAAAAAAATAAAATAAAATAAAATAAAAAAAAATAAAATAAAATAAAATAAAATAAAATAAAATAAAATAAAATAAAATAAAATAAAATAAAATAAAATAAAATAAAATAAAATAAAATAAAATAAAATAAAATAAAATAAAATAAAATAAAATAAAATAAAATAAAATAAAATAAAATAAAATAAAATAAAATAAAATAAAATAAAATAAAATAAAATAAAATAAAATAAAATAAAATAAAATAAAATAAAATAAAATAAAATAAAATAAAATAAATAAATAAATCTTCAAATTAAAATTTTACAATTTTAGAGTGTTTGCAGAAATTGGAAGGTATGTTAGTATATTAAGATTTTGATATTTGTACGCATGTTGTAATCAACAATACTATAACAAAGTCAACCATATTGTCGGCCAACCATATTATAGATGTGTACAACCATACAATTGTTACAACCAAAAGAGTTTTAATGACGGATCATACTATTGTTGAGAACAACTATATACTATGTTACCTTAAACCATATTTGTATGGTAATGACTATATGTAATTTTTAATTCTGCCCTTATTTTTATTTCAGCTAATAGATGTTAGAATTCATTGATATCGTCGCCGTTTGAATTTGTGCAATAATTCAAATTTATCAAAAAATATTTTAATAAATGTTTTTATATTAATTTATTATTATCAATATGTTTATTATGTGACATAGATATTGTAGTATATATAAATAAAATAGTTTTGGTTTTTCCAAAAATATCCTCGTTTTAATTAATATAGTGAGCCATGATAAATATATGCTTCTTTGCCAATATAAAGTATGGTTATTTATAAAATTTGTTTACAAAACTATAGTGAGGTATATTAATGGCATTTCAAATATGACAATATAATATTATCAGCAGCAACCATACAATTCAACAATAGTTTGCCCTTAGAATATTGTCATGTCGACCATATATTTTTTCTACGCGCAAGAAAGCTCCAGGTATTAATAAATTCAATGGTAAAATGTTTCAGCGATTATCTCGTGCGGCTAGAGGCATTTTTATTTTGTATGCTATTTTACGTCTTGAGGATTATCTTGCAGAGTGGGAGGAGTTTATGATTACTATGATACTTAATCCAGGGAAGGATCCCATATCACATCGAACAAATAGATCACTACGTCTACTACCAACAATTTCAAAACTGTTAATGGCAAAGTTGACTCCAATATGCTGTGGGATGTACCTCTAATCATCAATTCGGCTCTCAAACACAGCATCATAGATCAAACGTACCAAATATTAGGTGTCACAAGACAGTTTTTTGAAGACAAAAGCTATTGTTCAGCTCTATTCATTGATATTTCACAAGTATTTTATAAAGCGTGGCACGATGGTTTAATGCACAAAAAACTGGTAAATTTAAACCTGCCTGCAATCACTTATGTGGTTATCAGAGAATTAGATTTGTTAAGCCCAACTCAGGCAATCGAGGCAGGGGTCCTCCCAAGTTAGCATTCTGGGATCTAATTTATATTTGGTTTACGAGTACACCTATGACATGCCAACGATATCTGGAATCCACACTTCAAATCTTGCAGATGACAAAGCATTTTGCATCGTTGATAAAAACCATCAATTAGGAATACATTTCAATGTTGGCTGAGCCAGATATAAGCATTTCTTCTTTTAACGCTTTTGTTCTCATTGTTTTTCCTGCCGCCTAAATTTCTTAGCGTTAATCGAGCTGTATCCTTAAAAAATAAGCTGTATCCTTAAAAAATATTAGTATTTTGTTGCTTTTTTTTAATGTTGTTAATGTTGGCAGTGTTTTTCAAAAATGTTCTTTCAAACGTGATGTTTTGCATACTTTTATTTTTTAGAATTTTCATTCTCTCGTGTTTAATTATTTGTGTTTGTTTGCAAACAGAAGGAGTCTAAGACTATAATTTTACCGCAAATTTGTTACCCATATTTTTAAGAAAAAGTTTTTTGTTCTAAGAAAATTTTCTTATTGTGCTTCTGCTTCTTTATCTCTTTGTCCCAGGCAAATAATTTTTATTTTTAACAGCAATACTTTTTGTTTTATAATAAATTTGATAACAAGCAAAAAACTTTGCATTTCATAAAATATTCAAAAGTTTTGCTAGTAAAGAAATTATATTTACGTTTTTCTTCTTACCAACAAGCAACAACAAGAACAAAAAAAAAAAAAAAATTTATATAAAAAAAAAATTTTTTTAAAGAAGCAAAAACTGAAAGGGAAACTTTAACCATTATAAAAGTAATATTTTATGACAAACTCTCGTTTCGTCGCTTACTTGAACACACACTCATGCACACACAACAGCCCACACTAAACAAATAAATTCAAATATCTTTTTTTTGCGTGTGTTTATGTGCATTGTAAAGTGCCGTTGAAAAAGATACTTTGAATCTGTTTGGTTGCCTGTAACAATAACTACAAGATACAAAAATATACAACAACTACTTACATGATAGCTATGCAGTATGTTAAATTTATTACCTTATGTTGGTATTTATGGTTTGAGTCTTTATTTTCATAATACACCTAACATCTTTTATACGGAAAGAACTGTTATAAGGTTAAATTTTCTTTTAACCGAATGTTACATTCTCATTAAATATTTTATTTTAAAAAGTTGCAAATACCAATTTTTCATGGAACATAAAAATTTATAAAATAAATTCATAGCAAAAACTTTAGCTCTGTTTAAATAGTCTCGCTTTTTTATCTACAGGTATTAATCGATCATAACCAAACAGTAACCGGACACTGTTTGTTTTGATATTGACCACTGCTCGTTTTTCTGATTCTTGATATTTGGGTATGATCGTTACTCTGTTCAATGTTCGAGCATATGAGCATACTCAGAAATAAAGTACGCAACTATCAATCTTGGAATGAAATCAATTTCTTCTCTTGCAAGTAGTATATAATTTAATTTGGTCAAAACCCTCCCCATTACCGGCAAGCTATGCCTAGTATTTCAATCATTCCAAGCCAATCAAATTAAACTAGCATAAACTATACACGGATAAATTCTGAACAACCTACTGCAACAGAGTATCCCCCCAGGGAACAGATTTTGCTTTGACATATTCCTAACTTGGTGGCTCTGTTTTTCGGGGAAAAGAGGGGAAGGGGTCCCTCATTTGCTGCGGCAAACAAAACTCTAGGAAGCCACAAGACTTATGTTGTGTTGGCTTCCGAAACCCTTACCAAGGATATAAATTGGCAGAACGGGGATCAGCATGGCCCCGGGTTGATCATGGTTGAGGTGCCTACTTTGGCTGAAACGTTCTGGCTGTGGTTGAAACCTAAAACGCAGGAAGGGAGTGTTAGTATCCTTGATAATTGTTAGGTGTGTGGTTTTTTTCGGGTACCAACAATCTCCCGAGGATCTGTTGCCTATACAAGAGATACCTGTATTGTAAGGAACCAGTGGTGATGGTTGACGGGTGAGTTGGTTTAAGGGCTGATGCTCTTAATGGGCTTCGGCCTACCAACTCATTAAGCCTTGTCCTACATTGATTGCTGCAAAATTGCATACAGGAGGGATTAGAAGGCCCGAACTTCTCAACAAGAAGTTGCTCATATGACCGCAATCATATAGCAAGAATTGCTACCTGTGTGAGCCTGGTGAATCGTGAATAATTTACTCCGTGGAATTGGTCCATCATCAGATAAGGCCGCAAGGCAGGTGCTGATGTAAATCTTTTTCACAACTGCAACAGAGTATGTATAGAATAAATAATAATAACATTAATTGCCGATTAGTCTACTAAGAATCGCATGAAAAGCTATTATGATCGGCAACGGGCAAATATTTGAACTGTAGAAGATCCCGCACACGGGAGAAACTGCTACAAGAACTGATTCTTCCTTAACTTTCCAAAATACCCAAAAAGGAATCGTTTGGGACTAATGTAGGGATTATCTTGCACCACTTTATACAACGGGCTATGAAATTCTTAAATGTTTTATATTAGGTGCTACAAAAGGCTCAAGACCCAACTAAATTTTGCACAAATGGGTTTAAGATTATGTATAGGGTGTTTTTTTAAGCCCGATAGAACTTGAAATTGTAAAAGATAACACAAAAAATTAAATTGTAATCAAAATTTTTTTTTATTCGAAAGATCAATACGTGACATTAACATTTGAAAATGATTTCGGGCATATGGGCACCGCGGCTGTTCTTGACGAAGCGCATTCTGGACGTCCAATTTTGGGCCACTTTTTCGAGCACTGCTGGCCGTATGTCACGAACAACACGAACAATGCTGGCCTCCAAGGCGTCAATTGTTGCTGGTTTATCAGCATAAACCAGTGACTTCACGTAGTCCCACAGGAAATAATCGAGAGGTGTCAAATCGCACGACCTTGGAGGCCAATTGACAGGTCCATTTCTCGAAATCAACTTATCGCCAAATTTTGATTTCAGTAAGTCGATGGTTGCGTTCGCCGTATGGCACGTAGCGCCATCCTGTTGAAACCACATCTCCTCCGGATCAATGTCATCCATATTTTCAAACAAAAAATCATTGATCATGGTGCGGTAACGATCTCCATTGACCGTAACGCGAGCTCCGGCCTCATTTTTGAAGAAATAAGGTCCGATGATGCCACCAGCATGAAAACCGCACCAAACAGTGCATTTTTCTGGATGTAATGGAGTCTGTAGGGTCTCTTGTGGATTGGTCTCACTCCATATGCGGTAATTTTGCTTATTAACAAACCCGTTAAGCCAAAAATGCGCCTCATCGCTGAACACAATTTTGCGATAAAACAACGGGTCAGTTGCCAACTGCTCTAGAGCCCAATCGGCGAAAGAACGACGCATACAATGGTCTCGTGGCTTCAATTCAATGATTTGTCAGAGTATACTGAAACAAATAAAAAAAATGTTTCATCAAAATTTAATTTTTTGTGTTACTTTTTACAATTTAAAGTTCTATCTAGCTTAAAAAAACACCCTTTATTAAAGTATTTGTCTGCAATAATTTCCAAACAAAAAGTAAAAAGGATTTTGTGGTAAATTGTTTAATTTAAAATGGAACGAAAGCTAAAACACATTTACTATTTGTTTGCGTTTGCCTTAAATTTTTCTTTTTAATTTATTTTAATAATTTTTAGAAACATGCACACAAAACTTCTAAAAACAGAAAATTTAAAACTTCTAGAAACAGATGACAAAGTGCGCTCAGTATCGTACTTTGCTTAAGCAACTGACATTACACGAAATTTAACAAAAAGTTTTATTAAGTACATTACAGTTGTTCACAGTTGAGTAAATGTATTTGAACAGTTGCTTAAGCTCGCTGAAATCATTATAGTTAGGCGTTCATTTGTTGAAACTTTAACGATTTGCCTAACGCCACACACGTTTTCTTTTATTAAATTTTCTCAGGATCTTTAGCTTGCGCATCAATAGAGTCAAGTGTTTATTAAACTATGTTTCATTATTATTAAAAAAATGATTACTTGTTTGGTAATATATAAAAGAAAATCAAAAAATATATACATATATACATATAAGGGAAGCGGAAACAACTTAAGTGTTTTTGCTTTTGTATTATGGTGTTTATGTGTGTGTGTATGTTAGTATTCGCTTGTCTTCGCCGTTAAGGTACTTATGCATATGTTATTTTTGATAGTCTCGATGTTTTTGGCACAAAAATTATAAAAGTTTTACAAAATAAAATTAGAAAATTTTTTATCATATTTCCAAATATTAATACTATTAAAAGTATCAAATATTTTATGGTTTTTTGTTTGAGATAAAAGTTTGTCTTTGAATGTAATTTCTACATTCATTTGGCAGAAATTAACCACAGACAGATTTTTCTTTCATTTGTGTTTTTTTACCGAAATATTTTTCAAATAGCTCTGAATGGGTCTTTTTAATAAGTTATTTAATGACAAAAATATTCAATATTTAATGTAAAATTAAAAAAATGAATAATTATATAGAAGTCATATTTTTACAGATGAAGTTCTTTGCAGATAAAGTGATTAAAATTGAAAATGCTCGGTGGCTTAGTAGTTAAAGCAGTAGATCATGATACGTCATGACCCGAGTTCAAATCCCAGTGGGTGCTGATGAGTAGTGTAGCGACTACGAAACAGCTAGTTGTCCCCAGCTAAAGATTTGATTATTATTTTTCTTGTCTTCTTCAATCAAAATTATTGATCACAGCAGATTTGTATTGTAAAAAATCCTTCTTAAGGAAAAAAAAACTTAAGAAAGAAAAAACCTGAACTATAACCCGTTGTACAAATGTACAAACCAAAAATTTAATTTTACCCTTTTATTTTATTTTCAATAAAAAGCGGTTCCGTAAGAAACAATACATTTTATTGCGTTGGATGTAGTCGTAAAGGCAGAATGATGAGCTGAGTGCTCAAATCTGCTGACACGCAAGTTGTCTAAAGGAAATTTTAATTTACATAATACTTATGTTTATTTTTTCAACTTCAAAATATTTTACATAAATCAAAATTTTCCGCAGATTTTTGAGTGAAAAAATTATTCCTAAGTGTTCACTGTAACTGTCAAAATTATTCATTCTCACCGTTCCGTACACAAAAATGAAAAGTAAATACTGAAATTGGTGAACATTTAAAAATTCATCGTTACGAAATTTGGTGCCAGTTATTTCTAAAATCTCTTCACTTCCCTGGAAGAGTCCTGACAGTAATACGGCAGCTTAAATTTTCGCACTAAAGCGGCAACACTCTCTTCTACACCGGAAAATCAAACTCGTTAACAGTACACGATGCATAAAACAAGGGTTGTAAAAGTTATAAACATACAAAAAAACATAAAAGTGTATCTAATATAAACGTGTAAAAATGGGTCGCTATATAAATGCACAGAAAAAAATGTTTCAGGTTCAATAACGACATTCGCTGAATCAATTAATAAATTGTTTGAATGCGGAACTGCAAAGTCAGTCGGATCAGGGTTGTGTTTTTTAGGCAACCAGCTGTAAAAAGGTTTACTAGCCAACTATTTATTAGCCGATGGCGTGCCGTCACCGATAGTATTTTTTGTCATTATAAGAAAGCCCGAAATTTGGGATTTAACTGTCGTACATAAATGTATTTTGCTCATGCTATATGTAGAACATAAAATATTTTGGTGCTTTTAAATTTGAATCTGTTTTACATAATTATTATATTAGCTGCTAAAGATCTTCAAACGCCGGCACGTCTACCGCCTACGACGAAGAGCTCACCTGTCGCCGTGTAAAGTTTTATGTTGGCCCATCTCTCTGCTGAATAAAAAAACATTCAACTTTGAGAATATCTTTCAAAAATTTCCAAAGTCTACTGATGATAAGGGTAGTTCCTATGAAATGTCGACATATAGATAGCTGGGAAACATAGAAAACGGGCTATTTATAATTTTTTATTGGTATAAATGGTAGAAGCCAAATATAGCGAATGAAGGACTCAGTTGTTTGAATATAAAATAAGTTTTTAAAATGAGAGGAAAAAATTAAAAACTCGGTGCGTTTTTGTTGAAATAACGAGATTTTTTCCCCCCATTTTGGTGCGTTTTGAAATTTCAAAGTTGACAACGCTGCTTTTGAATGTACAAACATGAAACGGTTGCAAGTGGTTTAATTTGGATCGTTTTCTGATTGTTTTAGCGCAATTTATGTCGGTGAAGATGTAGTGACTTTAAATAGGAATGAATTTAGTGGCACCTCTTACTCGAGATCTTGCAATTACTATAAAGATGCATTTACCACAAAATTGTCCGCTGCAATATTACTTTGTTTATATCCCAAAATATCTTCTCAATAATTTTTTCTGCTTAAAATCAAGTAACGAAACTAAAAGCAAATCACTCAATTTAAATTTAAGTGCATACTGAAAAAAATCTTAAACTTTATTCTTTAATGATTCGTTTTGTTCTGAATAAAAAAAACAACGTCCATAAAGTCAACTCAGCATCCTAAAACAAAACAGTTTATGCTTATCAAGTAAAATCAACCAGTTCACACCATCCTAACTGACTGACATTCGACAGTGAAATTCCCCAAAGATGATTTTGCATCGTTATCTCGTTTATTGTTGGCTTTTGTTTCTGGTTTTTCTTTTTTGCATCCTTCAAAAAAAGTCATTTTCATTTCATCAACAACAGCAGCCACCAAAAGGGGAACATACTCATGCTTATTGGGTTAACAATGCCATTCTCTGACTAGTTACGAGTATTGAGGGGCAACCAGACCTCTCACTGGGTTATATGTGACAGTAGAACAGGCATGTCTTTTCTTTTGTTCAGCAATGTCTTTTATTAAATTTCTTTTTATATACGACTACATATGACTGCTCTTCATAGACAGGAAAGTTTTGTTTTGTTTTTGGTTTCAATACATGAAGTTATTTTTGCTAAAGTATATTTTATGTTGTTTGATCTAGGGCTTAGAAACTTAGTTTGTGTATTTATGAAATATATAAAAAATTGTGACATTATACTTTCACTCTTTTTCTCTCTCTCTCTTTTAACCTGAAAAAAAATACAAATTATTACACACAATTCTAGTTGAAAAGTTTACATTTCACTTTCACTGCATGTTATGGGTTTAATGTTAAGGGATTAAATGTTTCAATTCAAATCATTTCTGTTCTGGGATTAGGGAATACGATAGCATGCGTATATACTTACATACATACATGAGTGTTATTTAAACGATAGACCACTTAAAATGTGTAAGTAAAACATATTTTGCAATAAATCACAACTGCGAAATGTTTTAAGGACGTGAACAAAAGTACAGTGAAATATTCTACGTATACAAATACAGGCAGTAGTGCCAGATATTTTTGTCGAAAAATCTTCACTTTAGAGAAAAACATCTTGAGTTTAGGAAAAATATTTTCCTTTTGATTTTTTTTATGTCAAACGCACAAATAGCGATTGTTATAAACGGCTCACGATAGTAACAAAAAAAAAAAAAAAAAATGATATAAAAAAAAATTTTAAGCAAAATTTCTCTAAATTTCTTTCGTAAACTTCTTGCATGTGTAATTATGTGTGCATGAAACCAAGAAGCAAAAAATTTATTTCAAGTCTAAAACATTAAACACATAGATCACGTAGAGCAGGGGCTTCACTACAGAAAACGCATTTTGAGCACGGCAACATTATAAATTCATTTACATAGGACTACACAGCAGTGTGGCCAATTTAGCCTTACAAAATTCCATTGAAATTAGTTTAATTCGACTGCGGCAAACAAATAAGCGTGGACAAAAACCTGTCGCAAAATGACCGTTACCTTAAAACGCATGTGTTTTATATTCGATACATTGAAGTCGGCTGATTGCTGGCTTCAATGTGTTTAAAGTCTCAGTTTATGAAAGTAGTCAAATTTCATTAGATGTTTGAGAAAATTTCACACCTTTACTGAAATAAACCTTAAACACCTCAATTTTTTTATTTGGAAAATCATCAAAAATAAGGTAAATTATTTATTCTGGCAACGCTGTGTGGCCAAACCCAATTGTAGAGAAGCTAACAATATCGCCATTTAAAAGGTTTGAATGGTATTTTTTTTCTTTTTTAATAACATAATTTATAACACCAACAAAATATTCAAAACCGAAATCGTCAAAGAACTAAAATATATTTGCACGTTGCTTATATTGGCAATTTTTGCTTGACTACTTCAGTTGGAGAAAAATCAGCGCAGCTGTCTATTTTTATAACAGCCACAGTGAGAATTATTACCTACTTTTAATCTGAAGATGACTTATGGCTCCCCCTCTTTAAGAAACAAGACTCTGAGGAATTCACACAGCTCTTTGAATGTGTACATAAATATTTTGTTCGGCATGTGATTGCTTCAACAAAATAAGTAAGCAAAGGAAAAAATTCGAAATGCCTAAAAATAAATGTAAAAAACAATACATAAATTTTACATTGTTGGCTACAAAACCTCCAAGCAGTGCTGGGAAGAAAACGGAATGTAAAGTTAAAAAAGACCCCAAAACTTTGATTGTGAAAAGAATTAATGGTAAAGAAAACAAAAGGGAGTTAAAAAGGTTATACCTTTAACAGGGTAGAGTGGTTTCCACTCGCGTGAATGGCAAATAAAAATGCTGTAAAGCAAAACTTTATTTGATTAAATTAGAAACTTCCGGGAGCTTTGCTGACCTCTGTTCTGCCAATTTTAACCCTTCGTAAGAGTTTCGGAAGTCCAACACAACATAAGTCATGCGGATTGCTAGAGTTTTATTTGCTACAACAGCATCTCGGGAGGTTATTAGCCCTCAAAGACAGGCATATACCAAAGTGCATCAGGGAAACTAATTTCCCTTCTTGTGATTTTAGGCTTAAACCACAGCCACAACGTTTCAGCCAAGACCATGATCAGCGAGATTGTGTGCAAGGCAGAACCTCCCCGGGGGCTTTGCTCAACCCTTTTTAACCCTTGGTAAGAGTTTCGGAAGTCCAACACGACATAAGTCATGCGGATTGCTAGAGTTTTATTTGCCGCAACAAATTAGAGACTCACTCTTTTCTATGCCACAGAAATCAGAGTGCCCTGGTTTGGTGTATGCCAAGGCAATGCCTGCTCCCTGTTAGCTACGCACAGAAAACGGGGTTTTACAGCGAATCGCCGCTGTTGGATACATTGTGATATTCTAAAAGAAAAAATCGATTCGCCCCTGGAGATGAAAAGTATTCACTATTCATCTCCATCTGATAATCTAAAATTAATTATTGGAAAAACTTATGCTATATATTTGATGAGCTCAGCTGGGTGTGGTGTATTACGAGTTGTTTACTCTTAGGAAAACAATTACTGTAACTCTCTACCAAACACAGTTGATAGGCTAAGCCGAGCTTTTAAGAAAAAAAACGCCCAGAATTGTACATCAGACACAATCAAATTTTACTTCAATACGATAACACTTGTTTGCTTGCATGTAAGGGTTTTGGTGAACAAGAAATGGCTGAGTTGGTTAAGCGGCCGTATTAAAAATACATCATGTTCACATGATCCCGAGTTCGAATCCCAATGGGTGCTGATGAGTAGTGTAGCGACTACGAAACAGCTAGTTGTCCCCCAGCTAATGGTATTCAATTATTTTTTCTGTTCTTCTTTGGTCTTATTGTTTCACAGCAATTATTGTTATAATTAACAATAATCCTTCTTCTTGACTGAAGTTGGCCTCGAACTCATAACTACTTAGTTTATGTATTTGAGCTAAAAGTTCATTTATGAACTAGAGAAACCCTTATGGACCTAAGTGACTATCGAGTGGGGCATAAAATCGAAAGGCAGCTATTCTGAAGTTAATGCTTTTAAACAAAACCCTTGCGGCTGCTACAAAATAATCAATTATAGCAGCCAGTAGGTCATGGTTAACCGTGTGAACTGTATATCTTAAATCGATTAAAAAGCCCAAGACTCGTTTGTCAAAGTGAAAATAATTACGCAATATAAATTATTAAAACTTAGTTCTTGGTCTCGAACAAAACTTACGCCCCTTAAAAAACTTAACTGGACAATTTTAGACCTGGCAGTCGCTCTTTAAAAATATTAACGCTATTTAGCCACAAATACGCTTTCGCAATATTTTTGTTGCTAATCTAATTTCCATACTGATAATAATAAAATAATAGTAATAATCACAGATGCCTTGAATCTTTATTTTGCTTTTTCATTACATCATTTGCATGTATAAGGGTTTTTTACGGTTTGTCTCTTATCATCTTAACAAGGTTAAAATAAATTTGTACTAGATAAAATCATTTTATTTGCCCACCAAACAAACATTGCATTCATGCAAAAAAAAAAATCTTTAACTCAACCTAAAAACCAGAAATACTTTTAAATATTTGTGTCAACATTTTGCCAATTACTGGTAATTTTGTGTCAACATTAATTTTTATGCCAATTAGAAAAAAAAATCCCCAAAGAGAAAGACAGTTACAACAGCAGAAAGCCAACGATGCCTTTCCGGTTATGAGGTTAACCAAAGTTCGCAAGCCAACGAAACCAAAACGCTAAAACATACGATACAAACAAACATGCTTGTACAAATATTAACACAAGATCTCATTTAGCCGCACATACATATGTAAATAGATACAAGTGTGTACAAAGCATTTTTTCTTTTGCTTTTATTATACATTGCAAAAATTTCAACTGTTTAAGTCTGGTAATTTTTTTTTCTGTAGGGTTGAGTATCCTGCTGAATGTTTGTGTACGTTTTTGTGATGAGTTACAGGTTTGAGTTTTGATTTTTATTTTGCAGTTTTGTAAGTTACGTTATAGACTTTCTAGCAAACAACTACTCGTTATATCTATCAGCACTATTTCTAGAAAATATATTGATATACATATACCGGTTATCAGCCCGGAAAGTATACTTTGTTTTGACGCCATTTTGATAAATATTAGTCTTGACAGTTTACATTTAGCAGGCGTGAAGTAGGCACATGGCAAATTTATTACGGAAAACTATCCAATAAGCCAGCGCGGTTTAATCGTAAAAATTTATTTTATCGAAATCAAGCATTGACTATGATGATGGAAAAATAATCAAATCTTTTTAGCTGGGGGACGAACATTACTTCTCTGTGTACAGAGAATTATGAAAATAAGTATGTTAATAATTAGAAAACAAATAACGCTTGTTCAATGCGGGCTCAACGCTGTATAAACAATGCGGGTAATTAGGAAAAATGCATACGTGATTCAGTATGAGATAAATATAGACAATGGCTCGGTGACTGAGTGGTTAATGCGAACGTTCATGATGCGTCATGACCCGAGATCAAATTCGAAGGTAGCTGCTGATGAGTAGTGTAGCAGCTACGAAACATCTAATCTAAAAAGTTTTGATTATCTTTCTGGTCTTCAAAAGTTTTTGATCAGAGCAAATTTGTACCTTTGCGGACTCCAACTGGCGACTGGGCAAGAACCGATTCCGAAAAGGGAATGTTGTATGTAAATCACTTGCGAAATGTTTTTACAGATGAAGCAGCAAACGACATAGCAGTATTTCCGCCATTTGGCGTAAGACCGCCTGTGTCCTTGAGATTTAGTTTTCCAGATGTGGAAAACGTTATCAATAAAATAAACTCTAAGAAAGCTCCAGGTATGGATAAAATTACTGGTACAATGCTTGTACAACTACCTCGCGTGGCTAGAAGAATTCATCTTTTTATTTTCAACACTATCTTTTTATTTTCAACACTATCTTAATGCTCTGCACTTTTCATTGACGTTTTCCAAGCTTTTGACAAAGTGTGGCATGACGGTTTAATGCACAAAATAAAACTAAACTTTCCTGCGAACACCCATAAACTTTTTGAAAGTTATTTGTCTGGACGTAAATTTATCGTTAAGGAAGGTGACTTTTATAGCCCCATTCAACCAATCGACGCAGGCGTCTCACAAGGCAGCATACTGGGCCCTATCTTATACTTGATTTATGCTTCTGACATGCCAAGAAGCGATAAAATTCATACATCCACGTTTGCAGACGATACGGCTTT
Organism: Thecocarcelia acutangulata; assembly: GCA_914767995.1. Taxonomy (NCBI): domain Eukaryota; kingdom Metazoa; phylum Arthropoda; class Insecta; order Diptera; family Tachinidae; genus Thecocarcelia; species Thecocarcelia acutangulata. The sequence goes on along the minus strand of OU612094.1, from coordinate 25,704,554 downwards.
TTTCAGTGTACATGAAAACCACCTAACAGCATCACAAAATTTGCAGGAACATATTTACAATTTAGAGAAATGGTTAAAACTCTGGAAAATCAAAGTCAATGAACAAAAATGTGTCCATATCACGTTCACACTGCGTAAAAATACATGCCCGTCAATAAAAATTAATAATCAAATAATTTCACAATACAGTGACGTCACTGTGTCGGTATTCACCTCGACTAACTTGGAAGAAACACATTGACGCAAAAACAACCCAGATGAAATTAAAAGCCGCGCAATTGAATTGGCTCATCGGCAGAAATTCCACCCTGAGCTTAGATTGCAAACTTTTGCTGTATAACGCGATCCTAAAGCCAATATGGTGCTATGGAATTCAACTATGGGGCACCGCCTCCGCATCGAATATTGGAAAAATTCAAAGGCGTCAAAACAGCGTTCTACGTACGATTACAGCAGCCCCATGGTATGTAAAAAATTCTCGAATTCACAAGGACCTAAACGTACCTTTAGTAAAAGATGAATTTGCCAAATATACTGGAAGGTATATAACCAAACTTGAAATCCACCCAAATCCACCTGCTCGAGACATCCTTAACTTTGGTGGTCACACACGATTAAAAAGAAGGGACACCCTGATTTCCATTCGGGAGCATAACAGATGATGTCCTGTGGCACGGTATTCTGATACATTCGCTGAATCACAATTTTTTGTCTAGCATTGGCTGGACTTAAAGAAAATTTTTTAGTTATTAGAATTTGAATAATTGTTAGTTCTTTTTGAAGATTCAACAAATAAATAAAAAAAAATTGATAAAAAAAAAATAGTACAAAAACCATATCGTTGGTCTCATGTAGAAAGGCCCTAACAAACATAATTGCAATTTTACAGGAGCAGGAAAAATCGTAATGGAATCTGTATAAATAGGTACATCGAAAAGTAACTTTTTTTTACTCAATTGCTTGTAAGAGCGATATGAATGAAATTATATAATTAAATCTTTGTGACACTGTGTACTTGTGTGAAACATAGTAGAACCCCTGAAAGAGCTTAATTCAGGGAAAATGCGAGTTAAGGCTTTTCTACGTGAGATTAACGATATGCAGCTCTCAATAATTCAAGTCTTTTTGAGCATTTAATTCCATTTTTTATACAAAAGTTGATGCAAATTCTTTAGACTAAGAAAGAAAATCGCCAAGCAAGCAAAATACGTCTAACTGTTATGCTTCCTTTCATAAACAAACTAAGCACGAACAAACTTAACAAATTTTATATGTTTGCGAAAAGTGCACCAATATAAAAAATTTGCTATTTAAATGAGCGTATCCTGAGATATTTCTGGCATAACTTTTAGTTCGATACATTATTATACAAACAGTTAATAAGTAACGCACGTCTTCGAGAAGAAAGCAAATCAACCCATGAAAGAAAATGCATTTACTTTAATACAAGTGACATGTAATTGGTCACTTTGGGCAAAATCTCGTACAATTTGGTCAAATTATGGACCATTTTACTCAAGTGCCAGCAAACTGTTATTGGTATCATTGTAATGAAATGAACAATGATTGGTATCATTTCATTATTCACGTCGCTATTGTTCTATTTAATTCATATCTTTTGTACTAGAGGTCGAGTAAATATTTTATTTAAAAAATAAATTAGCGAATGTCAATTAAATGGATATATAAACATAATCCCTTTTATACAAAAATGAAAAACAAAGAGCTCACAGTCCACTTAAAAAGACTGCGTCATTGCTAGTTAAAAATTGTCTTTTAACGAAAGTTTTTTTTTATTTTATTTTGCCTTTTTACTTTTGTTCAGATTGGATTTTTGGCAGTATGCAAAGGGATTTCATGCAGAGAATTTTTATATTTATATATGTATTTTCTTTAAACTCTTTTATGGTTGTTAACGATTTCCGTTGAGTAACAACAGGAACACTCACATCAGTAGACAAGAATAAACAAACAGGAACCAACTTACAACAAACATAAATACACACAAGCACATATGCATGTTCCAAGCTTATAAAGGAAAACCGAGGGAAAAGAGAAAAAGAGAAAAAACCCCAACTGTCTGTTGTTGAGTGATAAATGACAGTGTATATATTTTTACGGTTTAATTCCCTTAATAAATTATTTCCAACCGTGTGTGTTGAGTGGTAAAATAAAAGAAGTGGGATAAATAAATGAATGCAGGCAAAAAAAAAAAAGAGAAGAAAACCGGTATAAGAAATGTACACAAAGCAGAAGAGAAGACTCCGCAACATTTGATTATAAAATATTTGTACAATATATTTTATGGTTATTTTTTATTTCTACTTGTTTCAATTTTCTAGGAATTTAAAAAGCAACATAAGATCGAATTACCGTAAATAAATTTGAATTAATATGCAAATCAGTTTTTATGAAATGATGTCAATACCAATTTTCGCAAAGAAATTGCATAAATTGAATTTATGCAAATTGACATTAAAAAGGTGTAAGTGCTTTAGGCGATAACTCAAAAGGATTACAATACTCGTAAATAAAGATTTACAACTTGTTAAAATTACAGCTTATTGAAGTAAATGAAGATGTTTAAGACCGCTTAATACCTTTTATTTTAAGAGGCATCTACTCGTAGACATGAGAATAAACTTCCACATCCACAAGCAACGAAAAAGCTGCTTTTTCTGCAGCTCTATAACATTGTGTACGAACAAACATATATATGTTAATATTAGCATTCCTATAATTCTATTGCTAACGTATATGAATTATGAAATGTAATACGAATTCACATGCATCAAATATTATGTTTACAGAATAAATTTATTGTTATATACTATGAGCATCAAAAGTGAGTCAACATCAGTAATAGTTTTATATTTCGTTTTATTACATTGCTAGTATTAGCACTAGAATAATCTATGTAACAACAATCATAAGATTAACTGATGCTCATTTAACCAGTTTCAAAAAATATGCAAAAAAAAAAGGCCCAAAAATTTTTTACAGTAACTTTTAACTAAAACTGTCAAAATTTACGCTTCATAAATGAGTAAACAGTTTCTTTCTCATTTAATTTTTTTTGCTAAAACCGGTAAATTTACAGCTATTTTTTTGATTCATTTTGTTGAAAAAGACAAAAAATAATTGTTTTAGTTAATTGATAATCAACATTCGTTGTGGAAGTACCAGTAAAGTTTTATAGAAACAAGCAATATTTTAAAAGGCCTGAGAGAAAAAGGTAAATCATTTCGAAAAATTGGTCAAATTTGGGTAAGACATCACAAAATCATCTTCACACATCACACTTAAAAAAATTTTTAAAAAATAAAAAAGCTTTAAGAAAATAGACAATTTTAAGCGAAGAGATCGTCCAAAGCTGTTAACTGAAAGAGAAGAAAGAGAAGAATTGCTGCCATAGTTAAAAATATTTGCAATTTGTACCGCATGTTGTCGTGCGGTACAAAATGCCCAGAGCATCACTACAGAGTCTAATAAAGCAGTTAGTGGCAGACAGGACAATACGACGTACTTTGTAGAGATATGTATTTAATGACAGACATCCGAAAAACACAACTATATATACATTTAGTTTAGACATTGACTTTTGATCATATATTACTATTTTTTGTAAAGTATAAAAAAAGACATTATATTTAATTTCAGTTATTTTTTCTATTATAGCGTAATAAATAATGAATAAACAATTTTGTTATTGTAAGTAAAATCGATATGTATGATATAATTTCATTATACAAGACACACTATTGGTGTTTACTCACTTTTGACTCTCATAGTACATATTCACATACTCGTAGTTGATTTTTGTTTAGTTGCAAAATTTGATATTGAGTTTCCATTCATATATTTCTTCTCCGATGAAGCCCACTTTTGGTTGAAAGGGTATTTCATTAAGCAAAATAGTCGCATTCGAAGTAAGGCTAATCCATAAGCTTTCAGTGTTAAGTACTAATACATAAAAACATGAATTGACTTGTTGCTATTAATCTTGCTAACATATGACCCTAACAGGACGAAGCCGTATTACACATCCTTGATTTGATTTACTTAATAAAACATTTACGATTGCTTTGACGCAATGAACCAATTAATTGGTAAGCAAAGTTGTGTGACTTAACGCCATTGAATTATTTTCTTTTGAAAAGAGAAAAAATACGAAATACGTCTTCAAGCCTGCAAATTGATGTTCCAGATTGCGCTTTGCATGCGCCTGCCTTGGTACCTTGGGAGGTTCTGCTGACTTACCAATCCGGCGCTGATCATGGTTGAGGTTCATACCTTGGCTGCAACTTTCCGGAATGCGGTTTAAGCTTAAATTGGAAGAAGGGGAGTTAATTTCCGATATATCGGGGCTAATAACCTCCAATGTGCTGGTGTCTTGCAATAGATACCAGCGATGTAAAGAACCAGTAGTCATGGTTACGGGTAAGTTGGTTAAGGGCTGATGCTGTTAATGGGCTCCGGAAAACCAACTCATAACCCCTGTCTTCCATTGAATGTGTGTCATCAGAAAAGGTCGTCAAGGCGGGTGCTGAAGTAAATCAATGATACATATTGCCGGATGTCATGTTTAAACATTAATATTCTAATATGTTCTATCTACTAAGGCCTATTTCATTTAATATTGAAAATCCATTTTTTGGTTTTATTATAATTTAAACTTGAGAAATCTTGATCCTACTTGGATTTGTATTTAATTTAATATTTGCAAAAAATTATTTTTTTAGCTCAAGGTCCTTTTTTGGTTTTTTTTTTTATTAATTTTTTATTTTATTTTTCTATATTTCGTCTTCTTCAGAAAAATTCTTTACGAAAATTTGTTTGTGGATTTTAACTGCCTGGCCCACTATGTCACTCGACATCGATCTTTTTGGCAAAAAAAAAAAAAAATAAAAAAAAAAAAAAAAAAAAGGACTTTGAGCTGAAAAAGAAAAAATTATTGCAAATATTAAACTTGAGTAAAAAATTACTCTGTATAATATGCGACATAATTACGTAGATAAATAATTAAATGTTATATTTATCTATAAATGTCACTCTTCTTACTAATATGTTTGATTGTGACAGTAAATAGTTGACCGCAACAATTATATGCTTGATCATGATAATAATACGATTATAGTTGTATATGATTATATGGATCTTTATGAAAAAGGCCTAAATAGTTGGCTATGACATTTATTCCTTTTTAACTAAGACATTACAATATTATTGGGAACAACTCTATAATTAAACCGTAGGTGCTCCATATATTTCTGTGAAGATAAATATATTTTTTATGAAGATAAATTGACGAAATCACGACTGACGATTAGATATTCCAGTTTTCAGTATTATACGATATTATTAAATTATTATAAAACTTTTTGCTAAAACTTTTATTTCTAGCGTGGTAATTGAAGCAAATACAATATTAATTAAATAAACAAATTTATACAGGGCATCTTTTCGTTAAGTTACTTTTCAGCAATTTAACAATTACTTTGTGAATATATAATATGTAAAAAAATAACTATAGCTGAAACTGAAAAAGTTTTCCAATTTTGATAACAAGCTAAGAAAAAAAAAACATTTTACGCACAATGAATTTTCTAGCATTTCTTAAGCTGTAATAAACTACGCAAATCGTTTGGCAAACACCTAAACTACTCGTATACAAATACATAAACATACTAGTGCAATTTAATCACACATTCAAAATAAATTAATGACTTTTTTGTTTTCAATGAGAGTCATTGTGTTGCGGTAATTTGCTCGCCATAAGTTGTTATACCCTCTATTTCTTGATATTCTAATTTTTCATCTTTATTTTTTTAATTTCCACAATAAAGGTAAACTTCTATGCAATTCTAAATATTATTACATTTTCTTGATTCACTTTGTGGGATTCTTCTTCCAGCACCCTACTTTGCATATTCACATTGTTTGCACGAAAATTTTTTATTTTATACACAAATTAGCAAACAAACCGATTGTTTAAGCGTTGTTTAAAAATAAGTTTTATTGTAATAATATTAACTATAATGAATTGAACTATTATTTAACGAATATGAATTATTGCATATGATACGAATATCGATTATTTGTTTGTTACCAAATCTACCGCTTTGAATATTACTGTGTTGTTATTGCGGTTTTGCGGTAGACAGCGTGCAACTCTTATAAAATATATTTTTTTCAATAAATATTAATATAAGTAAATAAAAAGAAAATCTCTACTTCTTATTATTTAAACTCAGGAATCTCCTCCTATCATTAAACGTAAGTTTCTACAAAGATTGAGTAAACATAGCTCAACTTTGTTCACCCATAAACAAACAAACATGTTTGTGCAAATCTAAAATTTTGCCATGTTCCGAAAGCAGTTTGTGTAGTTTATTTGGCCGTCTACTCTTCAATGCTATTAAGATATTGGAGAAGAGTATAGATACATTACGATCGAAATTACTACTACGAGCAAAGAGTTTAGTCATACTGAAAAAATTTAAGATGTTATCGATAAAAAGTAGCAAGCGTCAGAAAAAAAACTAAAACGTTTTTGTTAAAATACTACAGTGCTGATAACTTGTTGATTTTATGTTTTTTCTTTGGAATGTATTCAAAAGAAAAAAAAATATTTAACAAACACAAAAATAAAACCCATTTTTAAATTTAAATGTGTTTGCAAACTGAATATTTCATTTATTTGCCTTAACAAATTCCACGAAAAAATACATTTTGGGATAAAATTGTGCGCTATTAAATGTCATATTTATGTGTATAGAAAAATATTTTTTTATAAACTATATGCGTAATTAGCTCTTTCTAACATCGACTATTTCGCTCTTTCAATCTTAGATTAAGAAAAGTTTAAAAAAGTAGGTGTCCTTGCAGGTTTAATATTGAAAAGCGTTTGTATTTTTATGATTAAATTTGTTCACACAGCAATTTGAGAAATTCATCAACAAGGCGCAGCGTCTAACTACAAAGTTATTTTTATCTAGTTCGGGCTAAACTTTTATTGCTTACTCGTAAATGTACTTTTTTTTTTTTTGTTAAAAATTTATCTTTGCGGAAAGAACTAAAAGCGAAATATATAATTGTATTTCTTTTTGTATAATTTCCTTTAAAATATATCCTTATCAATTCTTTCCACAAATTCATTCTAGTGTGAATGTCATAATTTATTTTCTATTTTATTTTTTCTCTTTCTCTCTTTCTGGTTTCTTTTATTATATCTGTTTTGCTTCTAACTCAATACTTCCTTTCATTAAAACTCATAAACTAATAAAGACACATATGAATGAACATTTTTAATGGCAACAATAAAAAATGGAAAGATTTATAATTGAATTATGTTTATTTCGTTTCATCGCAGCATTTGATAAAGAAGCAGCAGTGCCAGCAGCAGGAGTAAACGGACGGAAATGTAAAAGGAACGGTAACAATACAATTGATGGGTTGCTCACAAAATTTAAGGTTTTATAGCATTTCTAAGCTTGTTGTTTTTGTTTTTAATACCCATAACTGACTGTAAAACAAAAGAATTTAAAAAAAAGACACAAAATTTCGATCCGGCATTTTTCTTATAATCTATTTTCTCAAAGAAAATTAAGTATATATCTACATTTATACTTATGTATATACAAAAGTGCTATTTTGCTTCGTTCAAATAATAATAAAATATTTTCTAACACGTCTAATCTTATTGCCCACACCCAAAAATGTCTCAAGGGTTTATGAAAAAAAAGATCAGAAAGGATAAATCTTTTCTTGCGCGTTTGCTGTTCAGAGTTTTACAAACTTTCAAGTAAAATTGCAAAAATGCATTAGCAATCAATAGGAATTAGATATGTGTGATGTTTGATTGAAAATATTTTTACATAAGTATATAGAGTCGCACTATGAAATATCAAACCAACATTTAACTAAGTGAAAGTGGAAATATTGAACTTAACCAAAAATTGCATTTCTACTAGTTTATGAATATGGCGGCGGTTCTAAATGTCCACATGCAGTGGCAATTTTAGCTCCTAGTTGCAGTTTATTTAATACGTTAGTCCTACTCAGGGTTTTGTGCATTTGAGATTGCATATTTCTGCGCCAGATACACACTTTAAATGAAACTTGACAATTTTGACATCAACTTCCCATAGTACCTTCATATGTGGTGCATGAAGTAGTATAAATTTCCACTCGAACCCATGAACGGTATACTCTCGAGCAATATCGTGAGCGGCATTTAATATAGATAGAGAGCTCACGGTGTAAGACTCTACGGGCACCCAAAAAATTTCTACCGTTTTCAGTAGTAACCTTCTGGGGGAGACCCGGCCTCCCAACTTTTAGCGCCCAAAGGAAAACAAGTTTTGTTCACTCAGTCAAATCAAACGTTCGGAAAGAGTAATCCCTGTTGCCTCCTTCCCATAACCCATTTTCCTGCTTCCGATACAATACACTGCATATAAAAGGGTAGTCTTTATTAAAAAAAATTATTACTTTTTCTCACTTTTTCACTCTTGTAAAAATAGTATATTGTGAAGAATTTTTATCATATCTAACCCAGTGTGCAGCTGTTGTTAAAAATGTACTATGCATTTACCCAAACAAGATAAAACTAAAATAACATAATACACAGGTAAACATAACATAAAATACGGGTAAAATTTCAAGTAAATCAACTACAAATGATGTTGTTGCTTTCCTTGTGTTCTTGTTTGTTGTTGTGAGTTGCATATTGTTCGCAAGCATGTGTATGAATGTGTATATACGAAAGCAATACATTTTTACATAATGAACTAGAAAAATCATGTCGTTAGTAGAAACTGATAAAGACGTATAAATAGCAGGCAGGTCGACAGCAATCAGTCAGATTATTTTTAAGCATTAAGCAAGACAGTTATAAGTCAAAGTAATCAAATCTAGTGTTTTAGTACACATTAGTACTGAGTGTAAATAAAGTTGTGAATTATTTAAGTTTAATTGGCATTATTTCACATAGACTTGAAGAATCCGCAAAAGCGTTTTAGAGACAAAACGTAACAATGTATTTAACTTTACAGAAAGTTTTCAAACCCAAAAATGCTTTTTCTTTAGCTGGATTTTTTATTTTCAAAAATATTTTCAGTTTTTTTTTATTGGACCAGTACTCAGGGGATGATCCCGACATATGCAGTGCATTGTACCAGAACTAGGAAAATAGGTTGTGAGGAGGGGGAAAGAGGGAGTAGTGTTTGTGAACATTTGACTTGAACCTTCCAACGTTATAACAGACAGGAAACACGTCTGCAGGCAACTTATTCCATAGACGAAGCGTACGGCTGAAAAAATAATTCTCTCTGTAATGCGTAGTACGATTCCCCGGGTAATCAACCACAAATGGATGAGCTCTGGACGATAAACGCGTGCTACGTAAAAATGTGCGAGTTTCGGGAACAAGATCCCTAATCTCGTCAGAGCAAAACCCATTGCAGTATTATTGCCAGATAATAGAATAAAAAAACTTAAAAAACCAAATAACCAAAAGAGACCTTAAGCTCAAAAAATTATATAATATTAAGAGAAGGAGATCGGATGGAGTGAAGTACATCTTACACCGTTTCAAAAAACCGAGGCACTTGAATGCTTCTTTAGAGACATGAAAAATATGATCAGTCCAGCGAACATCACACTGTATATTCATTCCAAAAACATCAATAGCATCCGATTCTTCAATATTTATACCATCCATGAGTACAGTCGAAGCAGCATTTGCGGTCGTTTGTTTGTGCGTCAATAAGCAACACTAGGTCTTACGAGCATTAAAGGCGACCCTGTTTTTACGACCCCATTCAGAGATTAATAGAAGATCACTATTCAGTGAATCATTCATATTTAGTCTCTAGGCCTATAACTAAAAGAGTACGAGTGACAAATGCTGCTGTCATCCGCGAAAGAGTGGATAGGGTTGGAAGTTTGGTAGAGAAGGTCGTTGAGGAAAATAAGAAATAGGGTAGGAGAAAGAAACAAGCATAGCACACTTTCTCATGTCAGGAGCGGCACAAGATATGAGCCGGCCTATTTGCAGGGTAATACATAAAGTAATTAAAGCCTACAAACAAATGACTTTTTTATGTGCCAACCTAATTCCATTACAGCTTCGATTTGATAAAACTATGTAATAGCACCCAATACATATTACGTTTTTCATGAAAACAATAGCACCAAAATAAATAGAAATTTCATGTATAAATATGTATTTATGTAGAGGGTGGGTCGATTTAGCAATCGATATTATGCCGTCGATTTTTCGATAGCTTTTGCTGCTTGAGGTAAAAGAGAAATCCACAATGACGTATCAAAAAAATCATTTTCAGGGCGATCAAGTTTCGTTAACAAAAAATCTAACTTCATCGAAAATAATTCAATAATAATCCAAAATAATAAAATTTCAAATACATTGAAAGGTTGGATGATTTAACATTTTTAATAAGCAGTTCATAGAACACAGACAAGTAGTCGTCTAAAAAATTTTATATGGAAATCACTCAAAAAATTCAGTAACTTTCATACAAATTTTTTAGGCGAGTTACTCGTCTATGGTCTATGAGCAGCACGTAAATATCTACTTAAAAAACCGAAAAATAAAAATTGAGAAAAAGTCAAAAAATTTAAATTTTAGCTCCTCGAAATCAATGTTTTATTTAGATTTCGGAGCGGAACTTTTTTCCTCATGCCCAAAGCTATCGTAAAATCCAAATCGACCCACCTTAATTCATACATATATTTTTTTCCTTTTATTCCACAAAAACTGTTAAAGGACATTTTTATTCTAAACGAAAACTTGATGTGTTTGTCTTTCATCTTAATATGTGATGGAAATACTAATATTCTTAAAATTGTAATAAAAATAACCCATCTACTCACATGAAGGGATAAATACAAAAATTAATTAATTAAAAAAGGTCATACTTGGCTGAGTGAACTTCAAATAAAGAAAAGTTTATTTTGTTCAAATGAAAACACCATACATTTCCAAAACTGTTACGTGTCCACAGTGTTCTTACAATCAAAAATAAATTTGATAGTACAATCGAGGGCAAGATTTTTATAATAAAAATATTTCAGTAAACAAAGTCTAGAGAAAGCGAATCTCATTTTTGAGAAGATAGCAGTAAAATCTGCGGCCTATTCGTACAGCTTTTTTATAACACTGTTTAATAAAAAGTAATATTTTTTGGCTGTCTTTGATATAAAAGTATATGGTCTGCATGGATTTTGATGCACTTAATTCATACCAGTTTGCTGTTTTCGATCTAGGAGGAGTTTTTACAGGTCTGATCAATTTTACCCCATGGTGTATTTCGCCATAACTTGAGAACGGCTTCAATGATAAGGACGCCAGAAGAACAAATTTTGCCTTTATTTTAAAACAGGGCACTCTGTTTTTCGGGTAAAGAGGGGAAGGAGTTCCTCGTTTTTTGTAGCATATAAAACTTTAGGAAGCCGCGTGACTTATGTGTGTTGTGTTGGCTTTCGAAACGCTTACCAAGGGTTTAAATTGGCAGAACGGGGATCATCAGGCCACCGGGTGGTTCTGCTTGCAGTTCAACCCGGGCTGAATTTGATTAAGGCGCATAATTTGGCTGGAATGTTCTGGCTGTGGTTTAAACCTAAAGACGCAGAAAGGAGTATCCCTGATAATAGTTTGTGCATGGCTTTTTCGGGGGTAAAAACCTCCTAGGTGCAGTTGCATTGCAACAGATAGCGGTACTGTAAGGCCCAAGTGGTGATAGTTGGACGAGTGAATTAGTTTAAGAGCTAATGCTGCTAGTGGGCTTCAGACTACCAACATGGTACATGCTGGTTTTCGGGGGCTAGCTAATAACACTGCAGGTGCTGTTGCCTTACAATAGATACCTGTAATGTAAGGAACCAGTAGTGATAGTTAGTCCAATTACATGGTTAAGGGTTTATGCTCTGAATGGATTTCGGCCTACCAATATATCGTTTTTAGTATATTTTTTTTCCAAAATTATATTTATATAATATATTAATTATGAAGTTCAACATGCAGTTAAACGAAAAAAATTGTCGAAAACGTATTTCGAATAGAATACAAGATTTACCGTTACCTCTCCGGGTACAGAGAATTATTAATATACATAAGTATGTGTGTTAATAACTAACCCAGAAATACCACTTATTTAGAGACAGCAAACGATGTATAAACAGTGCGGACTATTAACAAAAATGCATACGTGATTCAATATGAGATGAATATAGACAGAATAATTCAATGGTTCAATGGCTGAGTGGTAAAAACGGGCGTTCATGTTGCGTCATGACCCGAGTTCAAATCCGAAAATGCGTGGATGAGTAATGTAGCGACTACGAAACAGCTAGTTGTCCCCCAGCTAAAAAGAGTTGATTATCTTTCTGGTCTTCTTCAATCAAAAAATATTGATCACAGCAAATTTGTATTGTGCGAATAAAAAATTCTTCTTAAGAAACTTAAGTTTATTAAAAAAAAAGATTTGTCTAAGTTGACTTCACTTTACAGACATTGAAATTATTATACAATTTTAAATTTTACAACAATTGTTAAAATTTTATTTTATTACTTTATTTAATAAGAATTCTTAAAATTTGTATTATTTTTTAATTTCGATCCTTTTTTTCTTCTTGATATTATATAATTTTTTGAGCTTAAGGTCAATTTTATTACATGCACATACATACCGTTGTTTGCCTTTCGACATTGATGAGCCCGATGTTGCCCGTACAATTTACGGGGTGTCCAGACTGTTGGCGGCGCTGGCATGCTGGCGTAATGCTCCGGCTAAAAGCTCGCCGTCTTGGGGGTGGTGTCCTTGCCAGCAGTCCTACCGTTGGCTCGGTTGGTTCATGAATAAAAAGTTCATGCCAGCTTAGGGTGTATTGAACCACTCTTGCTACACAAAATCAAAAAAAAAAAAAAAATCAAAAAAAAAAAAAAAGGTCCGAAGAAGAACGATCTTTGTTCCAACTGGTGTCATAAAAAACGGCTTTCTAAACGACTTGCTGCAGCCAATAGCTCGCGACATCTCTCCAACATTTGGGCTGTTGTTGTGCTCTATGTCGCTACCCACCCTCATGGAGTTTACCTACACTTAAACTCCGCCATGATGACTTGTGGCGACGATTTTTATTTTGAAGTTTGGTTTTTTAAGTTTCTTTATTTTATTATCTGGCAATATTTCGCTCTCCTTCGGATAGCTTCTTCAGGCCAAATATGAAAAGGACCTTAAGCTCAAAAAATTATATAATATTAATTCTTAAAATAGTTTTTTCCTGATTTCATCTTTTTTTATATTTCTAAGTTGGCAATAATGATTTTACTCAAAGCTAAAATCAAAAAAAATTTTTTTTGCTGAGTTAGCAAAAAAATAATATTATTGAAACAAAATTAACATAAAAATTTGTTTCCAAAAACTTTTTTATGTTAGATTTTAAATGTTTCATAGTATATTTTGAATTTGCAATTAGATACAATATAGTAAAATAATTTCTTACTAACCCCACTGTAAGGTGTGCAAGTTGTTCTTAATTTGGTTTAGTTGTATATAAACTCATTTTATTTTTTTTATAAAAAAAAACATTGTATATATGAATATATGTATGCTTTGTATATTAAAATGTTATAAGTAGTTTTTACTTTTTTTCAAACAGATACACAAAGTTATAGTTGTATTTCTGTGTTGAGGTGTCAAGAACTTTAAAATTATATTTTTGTATGCCATTCTGCATTGTGCTATTGCGTCCGTCCTCTTTTACTGCAGTTTGGCATACAAATACGTATTTTATATTCCAATCCTATAGCCTTTTGACTCCTTGCTTTTAGATAAATTTTTATGGTTGTATGTATATTCGAATGTCGTATGCACAGTGAGACAACTGGAAGGCAAGTGCTAGTGTATTGCAAAGACTACTTAGACACAGAAAAATGCCAAAAGAACCACAAATGTTACAATTCCAATTTACAAGGATTACATCTGCTTGAAACATGATAAAAATGAAGAAAGAATATAAAACAACAAAGGAAAAACAAACTTTAACTTAAACAACAATGACAATTTTAATACTTCTAAGTTGCATTTGCTTTTGTTTCATTTGCAAAAATATACCAATGCAAACAAACATACATATCGTTGGGGTCATGTGGGAAGGCCCCAACTTGCATTTTTCCCGAAATCAAGACATTCAGTTATTCTAATCTAGTAAGTAATGAAATAGTTTCAGAAGTAACTTATTTACTAAACAAATGCCCGTTTACACTGTAACCAAAATCAGATTTTTGATATTTCATCTAATTGTGGTTGTAGTTGTTTGAAAGCTATTCGATATTTCTTGCATAGATCGCTACTTGTACATATACAGTGAATATCAATATATGAAAGCGATAATGAATATTATTATTTATAATATTATATGATGGGATGGTAACATTCGTCTGGCTCAAGTCAATCTTGGCTAAAGCCAAGAAATATTTTTATTTTTAATTATAACAATAATTGCCGCGATCAATAACTCTTAATCAAAGAAGACAGGAAAAAATAATTGAATACACTAAAGCTGGGGGACAATTAGCTGTTTCGCAGTCGCTGCACTGCTCATCAGCACCCACTAGGATTCAAACTCAGTACCATGTAAACATGATGTATTTTTCAATACGCAGCTTAAAAAAAAGCGAAAAAATTCCGCGTTCATTGGCGAACTACGCTTGCATTTGTGAGTTATATATTTATAAATATAGTTTCTAATTACTTCTCTTAAATACTTCTCTTGTATAGTTTAAAAATATATATTTATAAACACAGTTTCTAATTACTTCTCTTAAATACTTGTTTACTTCTTTATAGTTGCAATTACGTTAGTTAGGGCCTTTCAGCATAAAACCAACAGTATTCATAAAAGATGTGGATTTTGAAATACATTTATTTTTGTCTGCTTTTGTTTCATTTTTATTAGAGAAAAACTACTTTTACAAAAAGTTGTAAACTAAAAATCATAAAAATATTATGAGAATGTTATTGTTAATTTATTATGCACAGCAGTTTAGTTTTAATAAATTGTTATGTAACAAATTGAAAGTTTGTTGATTTTACATGACTTTCGTTTTAAGTCTTTTGCTTGAAAATATTCAGGGATCATATTAAAAGCATTTACGATCGCACGCTCAAAGAAAAATTCATTTTCGTATTGATGACGGCGTATCATCAGAATTCTGATATTAATATTATGTTGATAGTCATTAGTAATACGAAAACTGACTACAATCTAAATGGCAAGTCAACAGGGAATATTATAATATATGGAATATCATCACTGCTATAACTACGATATCAATTCATTATATTATATTGACGGGTATAATTACCCGCATTTTTCTTTTTAAATTCTCAACAACTTATTTAGTTTGTTGGAATATGAAGTTGAGTGTTTGAGAATATCTTTCAAAAATTTCCAAAACTTACTGATGATTAGGGAAGCTCCTATGAAATGTCGACATATAGACAGCTGGAAAACATAGAAAACAAGCTGTTTATAATTTTTTTATTGGTATCAATGTTAGAAGCTAATATAGTGGAGTACTGTAGCCGAAGATTTCGCAGTAGCTGAATACTCGTGAGCTTAGGAAATTTAGATTTCGGCTGATGCTGGTCTAATATGTTGCCCATTCCTTAGTAACTGGCGCCAAGGCACCATGAGTGCACTTCAAACTATTACACTTTGAGCTAAGAATAAAACTGAATTCTTTTTTAAATCAATATAAATCAATCGAAAAATCAAAGCGCATGTACTCCTACTACCAAATTACGAGTAGGCAAAAATAAAATTATTCCAAAATCTACGAGTATATCAGCGCTAAACGTGATTTTTTTCAAGTAGAAACATCCTAGCCAACATAATTGATATCTTTCAGGAGAAGGTAAAGTTAAAGTAGTTTCTACTAACCACGCGATTTCTGGCCTAAGACTGTCCTGCATAAGATTTAAAATTGCGTGCTATTTATACTTCTTTATTACCTTCTACATTGTTCATGAAACATCTAGATAATGATCATTCCAGACGCAAATGTACAAAAATTATTACTACGCACACACACACACACATGTTTGCGAAACAATAAGAATGCAACAACAACAATGAAATCGTTGGTTGGTGATTCACTTTGAATTTTGTGCTTTTTTTTATCAAGTATGTTTTCAGTTTGTGTATTCTGTTTTTAGCTTTACGTTGTATATGTGCATGTGTATGCACATTTATAACGAGCAAATCGACAACTCGCACACTGAGTTGGAAGGGATACAAATTCATAACAATATTTAATATAATTCCGTTTCATCTGATTTGGCCCTTTAACAATTCACTTTTAACATATTTATATACGGTGTCTGCTGAAAATTGCGCACAGCTAATTAGTAAACTTCAAAATTTAGAATAAATGATGACTATAAAAAGGAGCATGTATGTCTGTATAACATTTCGTTAAGTTAGAAAATTTACAATGAAAAAATGTTACTTCTTCGAAAAGATAAACTACAAAGAACTATGTTGTCATCAGAAAAATAAACATGAAGTAAAGTAAACAATTACTAAGGAGCTTCCATACAAGAAGTATTATTAATTGGAAGTAATATTAATATATGGAATAATAGCAAAAAAAAATTTTTTTTGCTTTTAAGATGATTCTGTTTTCAATACAATTAAAATAAAGATAGATATTCCGTCAGAAATCTGCTAAAACTTTGGAATAGGGCTTTAGAAACTTTGATGTAAAGACTTGTTTTTTCTAGGTAAAAATGGCTTCAAATTGTTTTTTTAAATATTTCAGTGTTTTTAAATTATATTATTGTGAAAAATTTAATAAGTGTATTATTTATCTTAGTTTTGTTGAATTGTTTAATTATCAGAAAAGTGTTTTCTACAAAAAAAATTACAATTTTATTTACTTTACATATTTCGCTATTGCTGCGAAACAGTAGTGAAGTATTGTCAATATTTAGTTTATACATTTTAAGTTTAAAGTTAAAGGCTTTTGTATACAAACAATACTTATGTATATTTTCCACCCAGTTGACCAGGTACTAAAAACATGTCAAACGACTAATACAGGTCTATAGAAAATTGAGGAAGATATATTGACGACAAAAACAAATCTTAGACGAAATCTTTAAACAAATGACCACAAAATCAAGTAAGACCACACACAAGACTACTCAACTCACTGTTGACAATTATAAAAACGACAGTCTTATGTCGTCGATGGCCATTAGCGAATTAAATGTGTGCTCAAATATTATCTACTCGTATTTTTGTTTGTTTTTTTAGAGTTCTGATACTTTTTGCAAACATATTTTATATGAAGACATTATCGCTCACCTTCACTTAAAATATATTCAGAAAGTCTAAACAAGAGGTCAATTTGTCCACTTACCGTCACAGACTATAACGTGTAGGACGATTTTGCCAACAGGGCTCTTTATTAAAACATCAAACCACAAACAAATAATAATAATCAAAGAAGTCAGTCTCTGCATGCCACTCATTAATGCAAACAGTAATAAAAATTGTGTTGCGCAAACACAAGTCAACATTTACATTAACAAACTAGCAAATAAGAAATGTGTAAAATAAAAGCCACAAAACATGAGTTTAAAGGATAATACAAGAAAAAAATAATAATCTTGATTAGTGGATGAAAGCAACATTATTGATGTTGCTGGGTCAATTCTAGCAGAAGCACATAAATGATAATAACAATTTTAAGACTTCTTCTGTTTTATGTTATTTTTTATAGTAAACTTTTTTAAGCAAATATTTTATATTTCATAAACATTTCGAGCAGAAAATTCGTGTTATTGCGAACACAATTTATATACGGAGTAATTCCAATATGTACATACACAGTAGTGAAAAAAAATTTACATAAGCATCTGCCTATACGGCCTTATCTAATTTAACTTTTCCGCATGTAAATTTCGAAACAAAAAAATAAATTGCTGGTTTCTGCTATCAAATGAAAATATGTCTGTTTCAAATTTTATTGAAAAAGGTTCGTAGATTTTAGGAATGACTAAATTACACGATCTACAAAAGTCAAAACCTCAGGGCACAAGTAGCTTTTTCATAGTCGTCGGTACCCATTGGCCCACAGACGCTAGTCATGCATATGTATATAAAACCAACGCCATACAAAATTAGCAAAATTATTACAAGGAGTCTGGTGGCAAATTTGTATTTTCAAACTTAAATAAAAAACGTAATAACTTAAATAAAAAACGTAATAATTTATTAAGAGCATCATTGAACGGTAGAATGGAAATGCGGATTTTATTTTTTAAAGAGTGGCAAACTCTTTATCTCCTCTTTATCTGAATACACTGTTCAAAGCGGAGAGTTCTGAGAATTGCGTATTTGCGATTAGACACTTATTTACCGATTTAGAAGCAAAAAAAAACTTTTTTTGATAAAATTTTTAGTTGATACCAAATTTTGCTTATTTTTGCGATTAGACGATTCAGAGCAAAAAAAAAATTTTTTTTATGAAATTTTTTGTTGATACTAAATTTTGCTTATTTTTACCATTACACACTTATTTGCCGATTTAGAGCAAAAACATGGTCTCATGCGTGATTAAGGCACACCAAACAGTTACCCTGGGACAATGCAATGGTTTTTGATGTTTAATTCGAGGGTTGCAAGTTCTTGGACACCAGCAGCGGCAACTTTGCTTTGTTGACGTGGCCGTTAAGGTGAAAATGAGCCTCGTCGTTCCAAAAAATTTTATTTGCAGTGCGAAAACGCTCTAACATGTGTCAAAGCCACTTTCTATCAGTTTTTGAACGACTTGAATTTTAAAAATTGCATGAATAATCGGTCTTTTTTGCGATTAGGCACTTATTTACCGATTTAGAAGCAAAACAAAAATTTTTTTGATAAAATTTTTAGTTGATACCAAATTTTGCATATTTTTGCGATTAGACGATTAAGAGCAAAAAAATTTTTTTTAAGAAATTTTTTATTGATACTAAATTTTGCTTATTTTTACCATTACACACTTATTTGCCGATTTAGAGCAAAAACATGGTCTCATGCGTGATTAAGGCACACCAAACAGTTACCCTGGGACAATGCAATGGTTTTTGATGTTTCAATCGAGGGTTACAAGTTCTTGGACACCAGTAGGGGCAACTTTGCTTTGTTGACGTGGCCGTTTAAGTGAAAATGAGCCTGGTTGTTCCAAAAAAATGTTATTTGCAGGGCGAAAACGCTCTAACATGTGTCAAAGCCACTTTCTATCAGTTTTTGAACGACTTGAATTTTAAAAATTGCTTGAATAATCGGTCTTTTAAGTCCCAGTGAAGCTGCTCTCTTCCGTATTGACAGTCCCCGATTTTCACGTAAGCTGCTTTCAACCAATTTATTGTTTTCTAGATTCCTTGAAGTTCGACTGGGCCCTGGCCGTCGAGCATTCATAGCCGAAGCTGTCGCGCGGGATTTCAACACTTCCGAATACCGAACTTCGAACAAAATTGTGAACGAGCAATTACGTAGCAATCGTTACTCTTCAAAATGTCTCCTCAGCGAATGCGCAATGATCACTCGATTACTGCGACATCATGACAGGCAAATCCGCAATCGATAATTCCAAGGGCGTCACCTTTCGCCCGCACCGTTAATAACTTTTCGAAATAATCGTATTTAAAAATATGAATTTACTACCAAATACCCTGTATTAACAGTCGGCTTTACAACAAAAGTTTTAACCATATTGCAGGCTGCTGTAAATAGAGTAGGGAAAAAATAACAACAACAAAATTGTTTTCTGTACTCTTTTAAAGCAAACGAAATTGTATAATTTAAAAAAAAAACTATATTTTTCCCCATTTCTTGACTATTTTCGCACATATTTCATACAGATGAAATATAGAAGGGTTAAACAAGTACAAAGAGGAAACTAGTTAACACAAGCAAAAAGTAAATACGAATGAGTATTTACAATACACCCACTGTCTATGATGCAGATACGTTTGTACGGTTTAATTTAAACATGAATGTTTGTGTAACTTATAATCAAAAGGTAACCACCCAAATTCAAACGTACCACCAGCTAATAAAAGTTTATTAACAAAGAAACACAAAGAAGGAAAATAAACACGATTTTTTTTTCTTTTTTCTGTAGAATCAAATCAAAACTAACACAACTTTTCATTTTTCTTACACCCACTCTTACACACTAATACACATACATACATGTTTAAACAGACAATCCAATCTATTTACACTTGCCAACAATCACAGGGTTTCCTCCCTCAGAAACACAAGACCATTACTAGAACTAAGTCATTCATTTAACATTTAAATCAGATTTAATAGAATTCCTGCGGCATATTTCATTTGAATAAAAT
The DNA here is from genome assembly GCA_914767995.1 of Thecocarcelia acutangulata. Lineage (NCBI taxonomy): Eukaryota > Metazoa > Arthropoda > Insecta > Diptera > Tachinidae > Thecocarcelia > Thecocarcelia acutangulata. The sequence continues at coordinate 25,684,128 of OU612094.1, read as the reverse complement.
GTAGATAAATCAACACTTTGGGGATGTTCCCCGTCTCTGGATGTGATGACTGATGAGTAGATTGTTGGAGAAATAGGAAAATAGTCAGAAATTGTTTTTTAAGAATACCAAAAGTTTTTTTGGTGTTGTAATGAAGCCAAATTGAAATGTCAAAACTTTTAAAATAACTAATGCTTTTATTATATAAGCGGTCGGTAAGCTAATCGAATACGTTTTTCTCTAAACGTATTTAAAGATGAAAAGAATATGCGTATTTTATAAATACAAAGCAAAGAAAAAAACAAAAAATACCATAGAATAAAAAAACATTTTTCATTATTAATATGTTTCGGGGAGAGCAAAATACTTTATAGCAGGGGTGCCCAAAAGCTCCTTATGGAAGAGCAAACAGCAATAAGCAAAAACTACTTTTATTTTAACTTTTTTTTTTAAGCCAAACCTATTTACAAAAACAAAATCTATACTCATAGTAGCTGTCGTCAATGTTTACCACCAAACTATGCGAAAGTGTTGTTGTTTTGCTCTTGTGTGTGAAGTGAAGAACTACAAAAAAAATTATATAAGAAAGTTGTTTGTGTATTTTGCATTGCCAGCGCTGAGTGTAGTATGTGTGTATTAAAAAGATGCACAATTGAGCATCAAGCCCATATGGCTTGGGCATGCCTGCTTTATTTTATTAGGGACCGTAACGGTTATAAGTGATGTCAAATAAGTTGTTTAATAACAATTATTTTGTGGCCCTAATTGAAAAAATCTATCTTAAATAGTTATGTGTGACAGTCAAATAAAAGGTCAGATGAAACTTTTGAAAAGAGAGTTTTATTTGACCGTCATAAAATAAAAATCATTTGAGAAGTTTTATTCTTCCATCAGAAAATATAAAGCATTTGAACTATATACTATATAATATAGGTGACTATCGTGTTTTAGAGTCTGCGCAGCCAAATATATTACTTATTTACTTTTTTAATATTTTTTGTAATATTTTGCTTTTGTTTTTAATTTTTATTATTTTTTTTTTGTGCTATTTGTTCTTACCATTTGTTATACTGAATATAAATTTTTTGAGTGCTCGCAACATAAGGTTGTCAATATCAAAAATTACACCGTCCGTTATTTCGAGCTTTGACTGTTATCTTAATTCTAATATGTTATTCTTCTCTACGAGAGAAAGTTCTTGAATCACCTAAAGTTAATGAGTTAAAATGATCTACAGAAATATTTCCCGTAAAAATATTTTTTAATACTTTAATTGCAAACAATATAAAATGGAAATATTTAAGTTCTGTTATTATTTATCTTATTTAGGTTTTTAATGTTTGTTAAGGATGACTAAAAGCCACAGACAGCATGCAGCAATTTCAAATACGATTTTCAAAGTTATTATTTATTTATTTATTTAGTAACTGTACAGTTGCAAAATAAATTTGTAAAATATAGGACGCACAGCATGGGCGGGGTGCCAAAGACCATAATGCCCAAGATGGTGTTAACAGTACTTTTGTAGCGTCGCTGTGACTGACTATAACGACCTATGCCTTCACATAGGAAGTTTTCACGTGGTTAACAATGAATAACATCTAAATAAATTTTAAACCAATACAGTTAGTTGAGGCAAACCGTTAACCAGTGCGAGCGAGACGCAAAACTCTCGAAGACCGAACAACAAACACAAGCCTGACCGCACTTAAGAAATAATTACAATGACGCGAGAGCTATTCTTCAGCCCAGAGCTGCTTTACGACTGCGATTTTCAAAGTTAATGTACGCAGCTTGCGAGTCGTTTTCTTTAAGAGCATAAAAGGAAGCAAATAACAAGTTTTTTTACGATACATATTAAAATGTACTGAAAGTTAAATATGTTTTGAATTTTTTTAAATATCTTTCCTAATTTTTAAATCAATAAATATATTTCATTGTTTTGCTAATATGAACAAATGTACGCACAAGTCATTTGCGACAAAGACAAACTCTTATTTAATCTTCAGAAAAAATAAACTAAATCAAACACGTTCATAAGCATTTAATACGTACACATTGTATGCGTTAATTAATATTCTTGTTGTACATTTTACTCGTTCTGCATAAACACAATAACACATAAATGAAATCTATCACGTTCGTTACACAAATATAACAGTAAATGTTCTCAAGAGAATATAAAGAAAATAAAAGCAAACAAGTTTAGATTAGCTTAATTAAATACCACCACTTGTAAATACATACGTAAGTATGTAAATACATAAGTATGTGTACATACAAGTACATATGTACACAGAAAAATAATAATATCAAAGTTTTTCCAGGCAAACTCTTGGATGGAAAATTTTTAAAAAGTTTCAATAAAAATATTTTATTTTTATGTGAAACTAATTCTTATGCTTTTTTGCATCTGCAGCAAAATCATTTTGTGGGTGCTTATTCAGACAAAAATTTCTCTGATTCAGTGAATTATTTGAGTAAAAATATTTAAAAAAAATTATTTTTTTTATTTAGGGAGAAATTAAAAACTAATTTTCAGCAAATCTTTTCGTTTTCTTCTTTTACAGCCTGTTCGATGATATCGAATGAAAATGTATGCGAAAGAAAACTAGTCACTCACATTCGAATAAATTTGGGTTCGCCTATGTCACTATTGTTCGTTCGCATGTGCTCATGTATTTTAATTGAATTTTGACACACCATTCGCATAGAATAAAGTTAGAAAAAACCCAAATCAATTTTCTTTCGCCCTGAATGCGAATAAACTTATCCTTTCGACATCGACGAAGTGGTTGTTAATTTATTAAGATGTAAACATATGTATATCTCTGGATTATTATTATTATTATTAGTGGATGGGGTATGGCCCTCATCGGACATTTGCACTGTGACCAATATTGATCTATTGTGCGTCCCCTTGCCCCATTATGGGTTAAGTATGTCAAGAAAACGGACAAGCTCCTTCAATGGGAGTGATACTAAGTCACATTCACTTAACATATAAGCTTGTAGTATCCTATATCTTCTGTGCCCCAGTGCTCCACAGTGGGTGATTAAGTGCTCCATTAACTCCTCTTCATCACCGCAGAATCTGCAAATATCTGTGTTGGAAATTCCCATCCTGTGCAGGAGCTTGTAGCAATTATAATTACCTGTAAGTGCACCTGTCAACATTCTGAGACTTTTCCTGTCCAGTTTTAGAGCACGTTCGGCCCTATTTTTATCAAAGTTTAGAAATTTCTTGGAGTGTTCAAGACCAGCTGTCTCGTTCCAGTGTTGTTCAACGATGGATTCCGTCCATTTCTTTATCTCCTCATTTAGGAGACCCTTATTAAAGCCAAAAGTTGGAGTGGGTCCAATATAAGTCCCCTCTGCTACTTTCTTGGCATAAGTGTCAGCCATTTCATTTTCGTGATGCCCTTCATCTCTGGATACTAACTATGACGTAGCCAATCATACTTCCAGCTAACCATGTTATGGTTGTACCCAACTATATTGTCACATTCATTACAATTTTTATTTTGTCAACCATACTATTGTTGTGATCAACCATACTACGTTACATCTAACCATATTAATATGGTTATATAATACTCTTAAAATCGCAATCTCAGACTAAGTGCTTAATAAATACTTTTGATTTGTTATAGCTAATACGAGTATATACTTCAACAATAAAGAGGAATTTTGTGATTTCATGTCATAGAGAAACAACCTGAATAGTATCGTGAAAATATAAATTTGTATAGTTTAGCTTTAATTTATTATCATATACATATGATAATAATGAGTTAATTATAACAAAAATATGGTTCTATTAAAATAAAGTTGTTTTAGTATTAGTATATTTCTTTAATGCAAGAAATATGGTTATATATAATAATTTGGTTGAGTATGACACTAATATGGTGACTTCAATTAATACTATTATTATTCATTACTATTATAACAAGTTGAGAAGCTTTAGAGATATTTCTTAAAAAAATTACTTTTTCTTTCACGTAACACGCCAAATTTTAATACTCCATATCGCTCCTTTATTGCAACATAGTCATATCTCAAAAATGAGCTTTTCGAGTTAACAATGTAGAATTGTTAACAGTACTACCATTTATATTATGCCAAAAATTTATTCAAATTGCTTTTAAACTGTTTCCTTTAGGAGATATTTTCGCAAAAAATTTGCTAAGACTTGTATGGAAACTAAGAACTTTAAATGCGTTTTTCCTGAAACAAGCTTTTTTGCGATATGACTATGTTGCAATAAAGGAGCGATATAGAAACTGGTATATCACCTCTTTATGTAGAAACTTTAAACTAGTTATATAAGGAAGAAATTCGATTTACCGAGAAATAGACTACCGTCAATTTTAGCAGAACAGACACTTGAACACAATACGTTCTGGGTATCGCACTGGAGCCCTTTGTATACTAAAATAGGTATTACTTTTGATATTGAGACCTGGAGAATCAATTCATATTCACAACACAAGAGCATTATTGATACATTAAAAAATATTGAACGCCATAACCATGCTCAGAAACTCGCGTTTTCACAATTTATATACATTTTTGAAATATGACTTACAACCTTATTTCTGTGACAATTACTAAGCTCATCTTGTGAGACTACGAGTAGTTATGAAAGCCAGAGTTGGGTTACTAAGTTTGAGCGCCCGCTCATTTCTACAAACTTATGTACATTGCGTAACTCAAATGAAAATGAGAGTACGTACCACTTTATTGGCAAATGCCATATCTTTTTCAATATCTGTTTAAGTATTTTTGGAAGAAGATGCATATCACTTGAAGAGGTGCTTGAAGTATTGAACGGTGGAGATTATATGCGTTTTTTTTGCGTTTGGACCAGTACTCAGGGGATGACCCCTACATATGCAGTGCATTGTACCAGAAAAAGGAAAATAGGTTGTGAGGAGGGGGAAAGAAGGAGTAGTGTTTATGAACATTTGACTTGAACCTTCCAACATTATAACAGACAGGAAACACGTCTGCAGGCAAATTATTCCACAGACGAAGCGTTCGGCTGAAAAACGAATTCTCTCTGTAATGCGTAGTGCGATTCCCCGGGCGATCGACCACAAATGGATGAGCTCTGGACGATGAGCGCGTGCTACGTAAAAATGTACGAGTTTCGGGAACATGACCCCTAATCTCGTCATAGCAAAATCCATTGTAGTAACGATGGAACAGAGTAACGCACCCCACACTGCGTCCAGTGAGTCAATAGAGTTGGATACCCTACTGTCACCGTTGAGCTTCTTCGCCTTCTCCTGCACACGGTCGAGTAACCCCAAAATAGACTTTGAGGCACCGACCCAAACATGACAGTTGTATTAAATTTTTAGTCGGATGTAGGTGGTATAAATAGTAAGGAGGTCGGATGGAGTGAAGTACATCTTACACCGTTTCAAAAAACCAAGGCACTTGAATGCTTCTTTGGAGACGTGAAAAATGTGTTCAGTCCAGCGAACATCACACTGTATCTTCATTCCAAGAACATCAAGAGCATCCGATTCCTCAATATTTATACCATCCACGAGTACAGATGAAGCAGATAAATTTTAGCAATTTTGCTTGAATTATAGAGAACTTATTATAACTGACTACAGATTACTTTGTAAAATATAGTAGTTATTTCATACACGAACACTACTCCCTCTTTCGTCCACATCATAACATATTTTCCTACTTCCAGTACAATGCGCTGCATATGTACGGGCCTTCCCTTGAGTACTGGTCCCAGATAAAAAAAAATATGTATTTGTATATTTAATTTCTTTTTTTCGTCACTTTTGAAACTTTACCACACATTCTTATATATTATAATTGTAAATTGCCAATCAGACACACAACATTTTTTTTTTTTTTGTTATGTCTTATTGATTCGTACAAAGATAATCTTTTTTCGAGACTATATAATTACATATGTAAATCAACATAAGCATTTTTTGAAATAAATCATCTATCTATCTATCTATCTATCTATCTATCTATCTATTATAACAATATTGAAACAAATATAATATGGTTATTTACAATCTTTTATAACAATATTATGGAAAGTACCAGCAATGGTGTTTTAAATATAACAATACAGTGTTATCAGGTAGAACCATATAACCCCACAATAGTATGTTGCGACTAGAATATTGTCATATCAACCATATATTTTTCTTGTACGTGTAGTAAGCAAATTACGACTGCAATATATCCTGCCATGATATCATCCATAATTGGTATTTATACCTCTTATTCTGATATCTAGAAGTAATTCTTCATAACTGTAGGGCTCTTTCAATTCATTTATTTATTAACTAATGGGAAGGAAACGAGGTTGGCTGTGCTTTTTATTTACTTTTTTCTGCGAACAAGCATTTAAGTTGAACTACATATTATATGCTCATTTAATTGATATTGTTCATATCCAAAAGGTGTTGATGAATTAATTAGAATTTCTTTAATACTTTTGTTTCCTTTATTTGAACTGATTTGCTATTGAATCCTGTTGCTTGTTAGAAGTTGTTGTTCATTAGTTCATTAACTAAACAATTCGGAATAAAGTCATTAAGTACAAAAAAAAAAAAAAAACGAACAACAAAATCTTTTGAAATGTCAAAAGGGAAAACATTAACTTGTTAACGTGTTCAAAGGGGTTAAATGTTCAAGGGGTAGAGCAGAAAACGCGTTTTGGAAAAATAGAAAACAGGAGAAAGAGAGCAAAGAAAAATAATATGAAAAAGAAAAACAAAAACACAAGCAGTTTCAAACAAAAGAAAGAGGTTTTAATTTACATGGTATTTGCATTTTTATGCGGCTTTCAAGTGGAAAAATGGGGTCGTTAAGAGTTTTTCTAGTTCTTTGTTAGAAAAAAAATTTTAATAGAAAACTTTTGGCCAGATTTTGCTTTCCTTTTTTTTCTTGGTCTTGGTTAAGAATTTTCACGTCCTTTTCATGTTAGCTTTGCTTAGGTTTCAGTCAAATACTTTTTGATGTGTTTTAAATTAAGGTTAAAGAAATTTTTTAGGACAATAATGTTTGGGTTCTAAACCAAAAAAGTTTTTAGCCAAATTTAACAAGATTAACAAAATGTGCTCTACTGATTTTGTTTATTAAATAATAAAGTAAAATTTAATTAGTTTAATAGGTTTGTTTAACCGGCAGGTTATATGCCATTAGTAAAAGAAACACATATTTTGTGAAGCAATGGATGTTTTTTTTTTAATGAAAATTTACCTTGATTTAAATTGGGGTTCACGACATACCTGCAAATTCATAAAAAAAAAGTGGTTTATAAATATTATTATGTATAAAAAATTAAAAGTAATTTCTCTTATACACTAAATATAATCATATTAAATTGTGAATTTAAATAACAAAACTGGCATTTGTTTTTAAAGCTAAAAAAAAAAATAAGGACAGTCTTGTATAAATGCCTGAAATGGCAAGGAACAGCTTGTATCTTTTATGCAAAGTACAAATTTTCTTCCCACTTGAACAGAGTATTCAATGAAATCGACTAAATTTAGGCTCAAGACAACCATTAACATCCTGTTGTCATCTTAGTTTTCTTGTCGCATTGCAATCAGCACTGAAAACTATAAAACATTTACGTGATATGAGTGTAAAGATAGTATTTTACTCAATCCCTTTTCAGATTTTTTTTCTTTGAATTATAGACAAGAAAAAATAGCAATTCTTATGGTAAGCATAGTATAGAGAATGTGGTATGAGCAGCTACAAAGAACTCACTTTACCCTCCCTTTAAACAAAATTATTTCCTAAAGGTAACATACAATAAATGTGCGGAGCAAATGGTCATGAATAGAAGACAATATCGGTGGGGTATGTAAAATCAGTTTCTTGTTTACATCAGCACCTACCTTGACGGTTTTATGTGATGATGGACCAACTCCACGATACACCAGCGCACCCGTGTGGCTTACAAGGCTTACACAAGCCGCAACTTTTGCCATAAGTATGTGGTGCTCGATCATTCTATATGGTATTCAACCTATATATAATTTGGTAGACAGTCCACAGAAGACTTTGAGTTGGTAGGAAGAAGCCCAATAAGATCATCAGCCCAACCAACTCCTCCGTCTAAGCATCATTGCTGGTACTTTAAAGTACGTGGGGGCGATGGTTTATTAGGCCCAAAAAAGCGGCATGCTGCAAAGTTATGAGGAAATAATTCCACTTCCTGCGATTTAAGGTTTAAAGCAAAACATTTCAGTTATGGTATGCACCTCAACCGTTATCAGCGTCGTGATAGTCTACAAGCAGAACCTCCCGGGGTCTTTGCCGGACCAGCGTTTTGTCACTTAATTTTTTGGAAGGGTATTGGCAGTCCAACACAACATAAGTCTGGCGGCTTTCTAGAGTTTTATTTGCTACAACAAACGAAGAACTTCTACCCCCCAGAAAGCGGAGTATACTTATTAGGCGTACACCGAGGCAAATCCCGCTCCCTGGAGGTCTGATTTCAGTAATGCAGAATATAATAGAACTTAAACAAACAGGAGAACAAAGGGATGACTCTACAATATCAGCCATTTTTTCAGAGTGGTTTAAACAGCCGTACAAAGATAACTGCTCTTGATGTCCTTGGAATGAAGATGTTCCCTGGACTGTACACATTTTTCATGTCTCTAAAGAAGTGTTCAAGTGCCTCGGGTTTTTGAAACGGTGTAAAATGCACTGTACTCCAACTAATCTCCTTAATATTTATACCAGCTACATCCGACTGAAAATGGAATACAACTCTCATGTTTGGCCCGGTACCCCAAAGTATATTTTGGGGTTACTCGACCGTGCGAAGTAAGCAGTTTTTGCGTTTCTTGAAAAATGGAAAAGTCTGCTGCGTCAATTTACATGCTAAAATATTGGATTTCTGAATTTAAACAAGCACTGCAGCAATACTGAAGAAAATATCAAAGTCTATTTTGTGGTTACTCGACCGTGTGCAGGAGAGGGCGAAGAATCTCATCGGTGACAGCAGGGTATCCAACTCTATTGACTCACTGGAGCATCGACGCAGTGTGGGGTGCGTTACTCTGTTCTATCGTTCCTACAATGGATTTTGCTCGGACGAGATTAGGGATCTTGTTCCCGAAACTCGCACATTTTTACGTAGCACGCGCTCATCGTCCAGAGCTCATCCATTTGTGGTCGATCGCCCGGAGAATCGCACTACGCATTACAGAGAGAATTCGTTTTTCAGCCGAACGCTTCGTCTGTGGAATAATTTCCCCCTCCTCACAACCCATTTTCCTAGTTCTGGTACAATGCACTGCATATGTAGGGGTCATCCCCTGAGTACTGGTCCAATATAAAAAAAAAAAAAAAAAAATATAGTTATGAATGATCACAGAGTCAAGTTACATGAGATTGTTGATATGGTAAACTTGTCATATGAAAGTGTGTTCCAAATTTTGCATGAACATTTGAATATGAAAAAGCTATCGGCAAGATGGGTGCCGCGTTTGGTCAGTTTGGTCGAACAAAAACGAGGTCAACAGACCAATTCACATAGGTGTTTGAACATGATAAAGCGTAATCCTGTTGATTTTTGGCTTCGATAACTGTTGATGAAATTTGGGTCCACCACTACACACCTGAAACTAAAAATCAATCGAAACAAAGGATGGATAGAGCTCCGAATAAGGCGAAGACAGTGAAATCGACTGGTATGCACACGGAATATTACTCATCGATTATCTTGAAAAAAGAATCCACAATCACAGGAAGGTATTATCATGCATTATTGGCTCAATTGACTGAAGCAATCAAGAAAAAACGACGACATTTAAAGAGGAAAACTATGCACCGGTACACACAGCATTAGATATGATGCTAAAATTACGTGAAATACACTTCGAACTGGTTGATCATCCTCCTTATAGTCTAGACTTAGCTCCTAGTACCTTTTTCCTGTTTCCAAACTTGAAAAAATGGCCCGCAGGAAAAAGATTATTTTCAAACGAGAAGAGGTTACCGAAACTAATGCGTATTTCGAAAAGTTCCCCAAAATCGTATTATTCTGATGGTATAAAAAAGTTGGAATATCAAAGGCTGATTTATACGGAAATTTAAAGCCGTATCTTTTTTTTAAATATTCTTTTAAAGCTCCTACCAAAATCATGTTACATCTTTACGATGATTTTTATGTCATGTCGTTTTTTTTAATTGTTGTCGTTAAAAATAATCGTTTATCTCTTTTTACCCTTTTGGTAGTATCGATAATAACAAACAAATGAACAACCGTTCCTATGAAATGTCGACGTATAGATAGCTGGGAAGCATAGAAAACAAGCTATTTATAATTTTTTATTGGTATAAATGTTAGAAGCTAAAATAGCAAATAAAAACTTAATTGTTCACCATTTTTTTTTCTAACATATATGCACTTGCATGACTTATACCCGATATAGGGTATCAAAAAGCTATAATACGAGTACATATAAGAAAGACTAGTATCCTAAAAATTTGGCAGAAAAAAATGTTTAGAATTTTTATATGAGCTTGTGAACATGGTGTTCAAGAATGGGTGTGCGAATGAGCGTGTGAGATTGTTTGTATGTGTGTGTGTGTTTGAATTAGATCGAATCATAAGGGAGTCATAAAAGAATTTACGAGAATGATTGGATTTGGATTCAATTGGAAACGAGGTGGCAATACTAATAAAGTGCTTGGCATCCATGTTTTATTTTATTTTTTTTTCGTTTTTCTTTCACTAGTGGTCTTGATTTTGATGATGTGTTTCAAATGCACAATATTTTGGTTAAGCAAACATAAAAAAATAAAATGTTGCCAACTAGATATATAATAAGTCAATGAAAAAATTGTTTAATCTTTTCTCAATTTTTTATTTTTTATTTTTTCTTATAGCAAAACTCAAAGTATCAAAAACTGAAATAAGAAAATGAAAGAGAAAAAGAAAACTGTGAGGGAAATAGGAAACATAAGCTGCTTATTAAGCAATAAACCTTTTATATACTGTTCACTTGCTCAACGTACTAACAAAAAGCACAAAACATATATACACACACACACACATACATACTTATACAATTCTCAGTGTTTGCGTGGCTTTCATATTTTAAGGGACATAATAATTTATGATTAAAAAAATATTAAGCTGGCAAAAGGTCAGGAAATTGGGTTTTACTGGATATATTTCAAAATAGAAATATAAAATTTTTAGGAAAATGAGTCTTAACTCGTTTTTCGTTTCTTTTTTTTTCAATTTTACATTTAATTTACTACAAAGTAATTTTTATGTTCTTCAAAGTGTACGAATTTTTACGTTTATTTTTATATTTATTTTTTTTTTTTAGCAACTTAAAAGCAGTTTTATTTTGTATTTGTGTTGCTTGTTAATGTTTGCATTTACACTTGTATAGTTTTAGTGCTATTACACTCGTATTTTATTTTACGAAACTTGAGCAATTTTGCAAAGTGGCTTTTTGTTTTCCTATCACAAAATGTTGAGTTTGGCAATTTAAACCATTTTTTAAAACTAAGCCACTAAATGAAAATTTATTTGCAAAATAAAATTAAATTGCAGGTTTTATACAAACTTTATTCTATCATAATTATGAAGCTGAGCCCAACTTTTTAACGAGCTAAATTTTCTTATAACAAAAACAATTATCCTTCTATTTTAGGTTTAATATTCTTTTATCATAAAAAGTTACATTTTTGGAACAATTGAGTTAAAGTCTTGTTTACTTAAAAAGTAATATACATATGGGCAATCCAAGTCAAAAGACAGTTCGGAGAAAACATTTTTTTTTTAATTCGTATCTTGATCCCAGTTGTTCGACCTTTTTTTTAAATATAATTGTTGTTTACTTGAGCTTGAGGTCACTTGTTTCAAAATTATTCGTTTTATTAATGTTTCGATAATTCGACACCCCCTTGTGTGTCTTCTTCAGGGAAATTTTTCTGTAGAAGACACACAAGGGGGTGTCGAAATATCCAAACATTAATAAAACGAATAATTTTGAAACAAGTGACCTCAAGCTCAAGTAAACAACAATTATATATATATATATATATATATATATATATATATATATATATATATATATATATATATATATATATATATATATATATATATATATATATATATATATATATATATATATATATATATATATATATATATATATATATATATATATATATATATATATATATATATATATATATATATATATATATATATATATATATATATATATTTAATTTTTTTTTTTTTTTTTTTTTTTTTGATTTGCTTTATTTTTTATTATACTGATTTTATTATACTTATCTTTTGCACATCACATTTCACAAATTTTCAGATTTTTTTCGCTTATGATTTCCGATATCGGATTTTATAAAAACCGAATTATGAGGAAGCCGTGTCCAAATAAATACTCATAACTTTTCTAATATTAGTCCAAACAGAATAATTTTTTTGCATTATTTTTCTTTTTCTGTCTACTATCTATTAAAAAAAAAAAGACACCCCGCAAAAGGCCATAAAATTTTACTATTTATGTTAGAACTCACCAAAACCCAAGACTACTCATTAAGGGTTAATTTAGTTATTGCTCACATATATAGATTATCCCATCTCTGACAAGAAGGTTTGACACTGAACCGAACAGTTGTGCATATACATCATTTTAATTCTGTTGCCAACCTTCTTCTTTATTTGCGTGGTATCATACTTCTTGATATTTTTTGTGTTTTCATAGCCTCATAAGGGAATGGTTAACTGAATATTTGGAAAAACTAGACTGCTTTTGCTATATCGGCGGCTATTATACCCAAAGAACAATGTTTGTTCTTAAAAAACAAAATTAACTAAATGTGTTCTTCAAACACATATATGGCATCATATAAACTATAAAGGATGGAGTGCTTTATAGCAATAAAGTCATATCGCAAAAAATTAGGTTTCCGAGTTGACAATGAAGATTTGTTAAGTTACTACACTTTAAATTATGCCAAAAATTCATTCAAATTAGTTTTAAACTGCCTCTTTTAGGAGAAATTTTCTATAAACAAAAATTGTTTAAGACTTGTACACTCATAGAAAAAAGCATCTTCATATTGATGACGGCGGGTCATCAGAATTGTGACATCAATAGTATGTAAATAGTCATCAGTAAAATGAAAACTGACATCAATCTCAACAACAAAAGCCACCAGACAATTTTGTCATATATTGAATATCATCAATGCTACAACTGTGGTGACATCAATTCAATGATACATTTTATTAATACGTATAATACATCTAATTTGTCAAAATTGATTATAAAAAAGCCTACATAGTGTTATAATATTTTATATTTATTGTTGAAAAGGAATTAGGTTGTTAAAATTATTATTTTTAAATTTAAAGTAATTTTTAAGAAGTAGAAAAAAAATGCATCATATTAATGACATTTAGTCATCATATTGCCTCATACACAGCATACACGCACTTCAAATATGATAATACGCCACACAGGCATTGTATTGATGGCAGGAAGTCATCAAAAGTATTATCAGAAGATTTTTAATTTTCATTGATTTCTTTAAGATGGTAGAATATAAAGTTATGTGTTTGAAATATTTTTCAAATCAGAAAATATAACCGGAGGTTAATGTTGATGATGTCGTCATGAAATTGACTTCCAAATCAATCCAATTTATAGTTGGTCTGATGTTAGTGCGCCACTCTACTGATGATGTTTTGTCATTACATTGACATCATTTAGTAATTTCCTGGGTATTGGAGTTTCCTTGCATTGATTACATGCTCTCATCAAACGTATTCCGATAAAGCATCCCCATGATGTCAGTGTGACATTTCATTGATGAAATATTTGTTATAATTGCCGCTGTTGATAATTAGAGTAACTGATGTAATGGTTGACATCACAGCGATGACAAGTGTCATGGGGTCAAAAATGATGACATTTGGCATTGCATTGATGTTAAAATACATCATAGTTATGACAGGTTTTCTATGAGTGTAAGGAAACCAAAAATTTTAAATGTGTTTTTCTCGAAACAGGGTAGTTGTGATGCTGCAACAATCAAGAAGCGTTATAAAAAACAAATTGACCACCTTTCCAATGGAAAATGCGCAAAAGATAAACAAACAAAAAAAAAATCCCGAAGATCAATTGGACGCGAAATGAAACCAGTTTCATTTTATTGCCAAAAAAAAATTTTTTTTTAATATATATATATATGTACACATACATATGTCGGATCAAAAAATAAACGTTATTTTCAAATTTCATGAGTTTTTTTTGCTATGTTGGTACACATGTCTGTTATATATGATGACAACATCAGCCATTTCGGATTGTCAGTTTGTTTTTGACCGATAAAAAGGTTAGTCGCGTTTTGGTCTGCTCCTCGATTTTTTACTAAATTTAGTAAATTTTGAACAAAAACAACGTCGCATGGACATCGGTCAGGAGCTGTTGAACATCGTCAACGACGATCGAGATTTCCTCAAAAAGATCACAACTGGTGACGAATCATGGGTGTATGGCTATGACATTGAAACCAAATCTAAATCATACCAATAGAAGCGTCCAGAAGAGCCAAGACCGAAAAAGGCACGTCAAGTTCGGCCAAATGTAAAGGTTTTGCTCACTATATTCTTCAACTGCAACGGCGTGGTGTATCATGAATTCTTGCCACAAGGCCCTCGTATGTATTTAAAGCTCACATGTGTTCATTGAAATCGGTTGATTTATTAATTTAGGGCCCCATAAATGTCATTTTGCCTTCTACGGGCTTTACTTTCCAAAACAATGCAAAGCTTCTTTTTTATTATTATGTATCAAATTTCCTCATGTTCTCCGTACTCTGCTTTAAGATTGGTGCAGGAAAGCCTATTAGTGCCATAAGTTTTTTGCTCGTTTTCAGTAGTGTTGATGTCAAACTGGGAGAAATAAAGGTTGATGTTGCCAAAACACGCGGAGAAGCAACACTTTTTCCCAGCAGTTTTCTCCAGCAGAGAGGAAATAATTAACTACAGATCAGTATTTTGTGCGGTTGGGGAACTTACTTGGGTAAGTTGTTGTTCCTAGTACTTACACTCTTATTATGTGTACAAAGCTTTACTTAATTGACAATAGAATTCAAATATTGCACAATAATATTTATGAATTTTATCTTCTTTATATGAAACATATTTCCGCATTAATTATAAACAAGAATGGAACCAGTACTCTTTAAAAAGCTTTCCATATTCTATGAGTTTTTAATGCAAAATTTTGCAAAACCATTTTATTACAAACAAATTTGTTAAAAATATTAAATATCATATTTTTTATTAAATAATTTAAATAGTTTTTATATAATGTTTTTTTTAGTTTACTAAAATGATAAAACTTATAAACATATGTAAATACTTATGTATGTGTAAACACTTTCTTTTGGCATGTGTGTCTAGCTGTCAGTCCAATTGTCGGTTATGTTGCCATTTTGTAGCTGTCCGTACCTTAAAAGTCTCATTCGAGCAGAATGACTTAAAATTTAACATTTTTGGGTTTTAACTTTTGACACATTCTTCCTTTTGCTATGGGGGGTTTTATGCCACTGACACATGCGGTAAAACATGCTAACATAAACATACCTTCACACAAGACTACACACACCCTTCACCAGAAGTAGAAAAAAAACTGGAAAAAACTATTGCCCAGCAAATACGTGAATGTGTTTTTAAAAAACACTTTTTTGTGACTAAGTTTGCAAAACACACAAAAAAGGCAGTTTTGTCACTGCAACAGGTAATATTTTGATTAATTACTTTTAGGTTTTTCCTACTTTTGCGGCAATGAAGATTTACACCCTGAACAAGTTTAAAACTAACATAAAAAAGATTGATAATTTTTTTATTAGTTAACTTTTACGTTATTTCTTTTTCACTATATAATAAAAATAGTCAATTTAAAACTCTAGCAATATTTTACAATTTAAATTAAAGAAGTTACGAAAATAGTTTATTGCTGTTTGTTCGATATACTTGAACTAAGTTTTATATAAAATTGTAAAGTATTGAAATAACCTGACAAAATCATAAAAACAAAGTGAATACACGTTAAGTTTTATAGCCAAAATGTTTTATTTTAAGACCGCTTTTGCTTTAAAATGCCGTATGTATTCGTGTTGTCTTGATGCGAGTCAATCTTTTTTTCAAGAAGTTTGTCACGGAGTAGTTTGCGTACGCAATATGCTGTAATTTTTCTTACAGACAAAGTTTGGTATAACCAGATAAAGCTTGTTATGTGATATGGCGAATGGCACTGACTACCTTAGCGAACACTTGAAAATTCTATAATCGATATTAACAATAAAAATATAATATACCAAGAAAAACCAACTAGTAATAACATTTTTGAATTAAACACCCAAATACCTCAGGGTGTTGTTATTCCCCGAAAAATGGCACTGCACCATAGATATTAGTGAAAAAAAAGTTACAGCTAAACTATGATCAACAACGAATGGTTTGCAAGCCGAACTTCTCGGGCACCTTACTGATCCCCGCTCAGCTAACTAAACCTTGATAAATGTCTAGCACAAGTCATGTGGCTTCCTAGAGTTATAATTGATACAACAAAAGAGGAATTACTACCCCTCTATGCCTGGTTTGGTATACACCAATAGAAAACCTGCTACCGGAGAGAGGGAAGGTTAGCCGGAAAAATGAGTGGCTCTAATAGTATGGACAGACTACAGTTGCAATAAATAGAATGCAACTTAATCTGATGTTCTAAGAACTCCTCCTTGCAGATGGAGGCTGAATTAACATAGCGACAGGGCACAGGGTCTAGGTATGGATCTACCAACCACAAGTAAATAACACGACCGAACTTGGGATTATTCTATCCGAAGAGGAATATCCTGTCTTGCTATTTGTTACGTTAGAAATTATAGATGTTTGTAGATGTAATTAAATAACAATGTTGCGTAAATAACGATGTATATTTGCGGTCCAGGATATTGTTTGAGAGACGCTGACTGTACCTCTTGGAAAGAATGCGCGATTGCACGCTTTCACATAAGAACGAAGTATTGCGTTTGTTTCGATAATGACTTTTTCGTTTAAGATGACTATTTTTCCCACGAGCCACTTTTTCAAGTATAGAAACAGGAAAAAGTCACTAGGAGCTAAATCTGGACTATAAGGAGGATGATCAACCAATTGGAAGTGTATTTCACGTAATTTGTGCGTTGTTTTGAAGAAAGAGCACTTTTTCTTCTTTAAATATGGCAATTTTTGGATCAATCAATTGATCCAATAATGCACAATAATACTTTCCTGTCATTATGGATATTTTTTAAAGACAATCGATGCAATATTCCGCGTACATCTCAAAATACAGTGGCCATAACCTTGCCAGCAAATTTTACTGTTTTCGTCTTCTTCGGAGCACTTCCATCAGCTTCCACCCATTGTTTCGAATAATTTTTGTTTTCTGTTGTGTAGTGGTGGTCACACGTTTGATCAATAGTTATTAATCGCTACCAAAAATCAACAGGATTATGCTTTATCATGTCCAAACACCGCTGTGAAGTGGTCGGTCAAACTAGTTTTCATGTAACTCTACTCGGCGATCATTCATAACAATATCCAGGATTTTATTGTCACCTTTTTGGCCTGTCTGTTGATGGCATTGTTGCCGTGCTTGTTCGGTCGCCTTTAAATTCAGCAATCGAATATGTTACCATGTAATCTGACGAAGCTGACTCACCGTAATATTTATCGAGCTTTTCCTTTTTCTCTTTCACCGTTTATCTTTTCAAGTCAAATGTTCATAAACACTACTCCCTCTTTCCCCCTCCTCATAACCTATTTTCCTAGTTCTGGTACAATGCGCTGCATATGTAGGGGTCATCCCCTTATTACTGGTCCAAGATAAAAAAAAATAATAATAATAGTATTTAAGCACCGGAGGAAATTTTATTTTTCAAGAAAAAGTTGCATATTTCAAGCAACTAGAACAAATAAACTAATAGATGAATTTGACAGATCGCAATTTCAGAAAAAAATGTGTTTATGCTGTCATGTCCTACTAGGTAGCTTCAATATCAATTCCCCCTCGTGCTTTTTCTAATACTATATAACTGTCTTTCACAACAAAAAATTGAACAAAGCATTTATTTCTAACATATTACTAACTTATTTCAAATTTATTGCGCAGGGAATCGTACTGCGCATCACAGAGAGAATTCGTTTTCAACCGTACGCTTCAAACACTACTCCCTCTTTCCCCCTCCTCACAACCTATTTTCCTAGTTCCGGCACAATGCACTGCACGTATAGGGGTCATCCCCTGAGTACTGGTCCAAGATAAAAAAAATATCTTATTAGACAAATGTCTATTCAAAATTATTATCTATAATTAAGCTTTTATATCTACCTAAGAAAATGTCTGCTGGGATCCTGATCCTGCAAACAGGCATAACCAGAAAAACTCAGGAGAAAAAAGTGTATAAAGTACAAAGTGTTAAACACAAGTACGTTTGTATTAGTAGGTTAAAGTTACTAAAACGATGTTAGAGGAGAACAAATTTGAAATAATGGTCTACTAAAATATACAAGACAAAAAAACAAAGAGTGCATTGCTTTCCATATTCTATATAAATTTACAACCAAAATTGCAATAACACCAAGAAAAAACACTAAAACATCAAAAATTATCCAAAAAGAAGAAAAAAAGGGGAGAAAACATTTCTACAAAACAATTGGGAACATGCAAAAATATAAAAATATTAAACAGACAGCCAACCATGTTTGCCATTTGAACTTTTTAGAGTTAGAAGTTTTTATTTTGAAAGGAAGAATTTTACTAAAAAACAACGACTAGGGGCATTAGAAATGCAAAAAGTAGGCAGAAAAATTCTTAGAAAATTTATGGTCATTTAGGTTTTTGTTGTTTTCTTTAGAGGTTTTGTTTTTTTTCTGTTAAGTGTTCTTTACAGACAATAGAGACTGATTTGCCAGGTTATTTTGCGGTGCCCTAAATTTGTGAAAACAGGAATGTATGGATTTTAAGTTGAATGAAGGAAACCGATTGTATTGGCACAATTCTAGTTATATTAAAGCAAAATTCACAAGTTTAGTTAAAGAGCATAAATGCCGGCCAGCCGCACTCAGCAAATTGCAGCCGATATGGAACATTAAAGACATTTAACAAATATATGTATATGCCAATACAATACACATATGTACGAGTATAAATACTTTGCAAGCAATAAAGCCATTTTGTTTCAGAAAACTAAGCTACTGAGCCCTAGGTGCATCAAAATCGGTCAGATATTAAAAAAAAGTCCTTTTGGATAGCAAAGTAAAACTAAAAAACAGGACAAAAATGTTTTTCATATAACGAATTGTCACGATAAATGGGGGCACGATTTGAATACATATGCTTTTGGGAAGGTAAACGCAACTCCTGCCTGCGTTTGTACTCTTCAATGGTGATGAGCTTCGGGCCTTGCTTCTCCATTTGGGTTATCCCAGTGTCTATTGGCTAGACACTCTTCTGGCGGAGACTAGGCTGCCCGCCAGGAACCAAAAGTATTAATTTAAAATTGGATTTTATTTTCCTTGGGTGCTTCTCTATTGAAGCACATCCAAGTGTGCCAATCCTCTACCTAGTTGGGTGCTCTAATTATTAAGCACTCCAAACTGGAAGCATCGCCATAAAAACAATTGAAATATTTTTAAATTGAAAAGGGTTTACTTATTTTAAAATTTAATAATGACGAGCAACCCGATTGTTGCTCAAGTCAGTGCAAATTATAATTGTTCTTAAAACTAAAATTATGTCTACTTATATACTACTTAAGAGAAGTTCTAGACGACTCATAATATTATAATTAATGTTTGGGAAAGCAATTTGGTTCCCACGGCTTAGAGGTAAACTGATCAGACTTTACCTATGCAGACATAAATTGTCACTTTGGAATATGCACGTGTGGCGCGATTCAAGTGTTTAGGTTTAATTGTAACAGTGCAACACACATGCACACATACTTTCATAAACCATATCATTCGTATCTCAAGTGTATCTTCAAATGATTGCACTTAGTAGGCATACTGTCGCGACAACGGCAAGTGACAGAAAAGGTGTCAAGTGACAAGGGTTATGAATTTAAAAGTAACTTTATATTCTTCTAGTTATTTTAGTTATTTCTTGGATGTACTCATGTTATGGCTAAAGGAATGAATTTATGTAGTGATCATGCTACAAAGGATATTTTGTCGGTTTGAAAATTTAATATCACGTGAAGTTAACTTGGGTACGGCGATACATCGCTACTTTATTGCAGTATAGTCATATCTCAAAAAATGAGCTTTGTGAGTTAACAATGCAGAATTGTTAACAGTACCACCTTTTATATTGTGCCAAAAGCTTATTCCAATTACTTTAAAATTGTTTCCTTTTTCTAAAAAATTTATCTAGGACTTGTCAAAAATTTGAAATGTGTTTTTCTCAAAACAAACCATTTTGAGTTATGACTATCTTGCAATAAAGGAGCGATATTTATTAGGCTGAGTTAGTGTTATATGGGAAACCTTAAGAACGATAACGGGATGCGCAAGAGACTTCGGTTTTGAGGGGTTTCATAAAAAAATGCAAAAATAACTAGGACATATTATCATAGAAGATATTATGCTGGGAAAGAATATACTATTGGAAGTTCAAATAGGGATCAAGTCATTTTGCAACTTTTTTCTTCAGTTACAGCCCGTAGATGACTTGAAATGATATTATTACTTCTTAGTGAAAACATACTACATTATCATTTGAGACCATCAGGCGCCATCAGCTATACTCAATGGGTGGCGAAAGCTATATACTGCTCAAAAATATTTTAATTTCGAAAATATCGCGTTCTGAATAAAGAAGAAATAAGCTGACAACACAAGTGCAATCGAAGCTCCAAAAAATGATTTTAATTTTTTCAACATGGTTTCTGATTATTCCTTGAATGATGACGCTGTATTGCAAAAACAGGGAAATAGGTTCTTTGGATGTATATAGTATATCAGCGGTGAAGCTGTAGCTCTTGCATTATTTGATAAAATGTTGACTATAGCACCAAAAATAAATTAGCGAACCTAATTTGTGGATTTAGGAATGAAAAATTTAGAAATACCGAGAACAGTGGGAGAGAAGATGTCGTAAGTGATCTCGTGCATCATATATTTTCGGATTGAAATATAAAATTAAGTAGTAGTTCAGGTTTCAATTTGACTAGAAGCATTATTGGGACAAGCTTTGTCCTAGTGCCGCGGGCAGCAGGGAGTGAAAAAGATTTACATCAGCACCTACCTTGCGGCCTTATCTGTTGATGGATCAATTCCACGGAGTAAAATATTCACGATTAACCAGCGCTCTCGTGTGGCTTACTACAGGTCGTAATTCTTGTGGTGTGTTTCTAGCCATATAGGTAAATCCTTGTTCAGGAGTTCGGGCCTTCTAACCCCTACTGTATGCAATTCCCCAGCCAACAGGGCTGTTTATAAAAACATCAAACCACAAATAAATAATAATAATCAAAGAAGTCGGTCTCTACGTACCACTCATTAATGCAAACAATAATAAAAATTGTGTTGCGCAAACACAAGTCAACATTTACATTAACAAACTAGCAAATGAGAAATGTGTAAAACAAAAGCCACAAAACATGAGTTTAAAGGATAATACAAGAAAAAAATAATAATCTTGATTAGTGGATGAAAGCAACATTATTGATGTTGCTGGGTCAATTCTAGCAGAAGCACATAAATGATAATAATAATTTTAAGACTTCCTAGTCAGTTTTATATTATTTTTCATAGTAATATTTTTTAAAGCAAATATTTTTGATGTCAAAAAAATTTCGAACAGAAAATTCGTGTTATTGCGTACACAATTTATATACGGAGTAAGTCCATTGGCTATGACCAATATATACATACACAGTAGTGAAAAAAAATTTACGTCAACATCTGCGGCCCTAACTAATGATGGAACAATTCCACGGGGTGAATTATTCACGATTTACCAGCGCCCCCGAGCGGAGAACTAGTCTCACACAGGTAGCCATTTTTGTTGTATGTTTGTTGCCATATGAGCAACTTCTTGTTGAGGAGTTCGGGCCTTCTAATCCATCCCAGCAGTATTTGGAAGACAAAGCTTAATGAGTTGGTTGGCGGAAGCCCACTAGCAACATCAGCCCTTAAACCAACTCACTCGTCTAACCATCACCACAGGTATCTGTTGCAAGACAACATCGCTGCTTTTTCTTTTTCTACACTGATGCTCACAATCATTGCCAAAAACTTAAGCCTTGTTGTATTCGAGAACTTAAAAAAACATGACATGTGCTTTAAAAGCTTCAGCTTTTTAATTAGAGTTTTTGAATCAGGAACTTTTGACGATCTTATGATCTGTCAAAACTAATCTCACCTTAAAGGATTCAATCTATTTTATCCATTATTGTCCCAAGTTTAATAGAACAATTTTTTTTATATATTATTTTTCTATTTTTCTTTTATTCCTTCCAATAAACTATTATTTCATGTTTGTTTGATGGCTAACAAAAAGTTTCTTTCCCAAACTTGTGTAACTTCAAGTATTATTAAAAAAAAAGAAGGAAAAATATGTAATAAAAGGACTCTATGACACAAACTTTTTATTCTATTTCATTCATACAAAACATCAATAAATGTGGTGTTGGTGTCAGGGCACAACAAACGATCGAAATATTAGAAGAAGATGACAAAAAAATGCACACAAGCGAATAAGAGGAAATAAAATAGGAATTGGAATTTATTTAGTAGTTCTTTTCTTTTGAAACTTCTATTTGGAATGCAATGCATTTTGCCAAAGGGCAAAGTCTATTCTTTTTTTTCTAGTATACTAGTTTACATGCATTGCAAATAATATTGCAAAATGAACTTTTTGCTTTTTTTTTTTATTTGAACTGGTTATTACTTTGTAGAGAACTTTGCCCAAGTATTATTAAACAGGAATCAATGCAGAGGAAATGATGTTTAAAAACTATTTGTTTAGATCAAAAGCGCTTTTGTAAAGATTTTAAAAAAATAATTTTTGTAAAGCCATGCATTGTTTTTAACAACAAAAGTGTGTAAGTTTGAAATTTCAAACTAACACGAATCATATAATAAAACTTTTGATATAAATAACTAGCCATATAGATTCTCCTAAACATATCGCAAATACAGAGTGAGAAGAACTGAAAAACCCAGAAACACATAGTAAACTAATAACACAAGACGTGTTTCACTTTGCCCATACTACAGGCCTGCATAATTACACCTAAAATATATGACGAAGCATTAACATTTATTCGAAGTAAAACTGCTTTGTATGGACAACTCGCGGTCGTTTTATATTCACATGACGATTTCAAAACAATTCTTTTTTAAATTAAGGTACTCGAATGCGAGTACCCCATGTACAAGCCTTAAACGTCTTGTATATAGTAGCATATACTATAAATAGTAACAAATACTACAACTACCTCTTCGCTGCTACGTAAATCAAAAAGAGAGTCAATTTCCTATAAAAATAACGTTAAAAGTAAAAGCTATCGGACTTGTTTCCAGATGTTTTTATATAATTTCCAATTTCTATGTTCACATATACATAAGCTAATTTTTGCGTGTGACTACCTACTTAAATGTGAATGATGAAACAGAATATGACCGCAACTACTCGTAAAGCAAAAACGATTCTCAACAAAAATACGTCCACAATTGAAATGCCGGCTGCAACTTCACCAACTTTCATTTAGTATTTTTATTTTATAAAAAAAAAGCTTTTTCTTTTATTCTTTTTTTTCTTTTCGATAAAGCTTTTGAAGCTTTGGCTTTGTTTACAAAATTTACTAATAGTATACCCAGTTAAATGTTTGTCACATACATCTTCGATCTAAGACCATTAACAATGTAAGCGTGAGCCATCCGAAGTCTGTACACATAAGTCTGTAGGGCATAAGATACATCCAACACTGTATACATTGTAAGCGAAGATTGGATAAGTTCAAAACTATATTATTAGCATTTGTTTTCTTCTTTGCTTCTTATGTGCATTTAATTTAACTAATCTGAATCAGATGCTAGTTGTTTGTTGAGCTTAATATGCTTATTTTGATTTTTTTTTTTGACACAATCGCTTACCATCGGATGCTTTGCAAATTGTAATAACTTGTGGACTGCTGGGTAGTAATATTGTTGAAAGCTTTTTTGCTTTTAAGTGAGAGTATAAGAAAAAACCCTGTCAAAATTAAATAGACTCTATTTTACGACCACATTATCTGGCGTACTTTTGTCAAATTGTATGAAAAATATCGTAAACCCTTCGTTCTGTTTTATCGTTAAATGAAAAGCAACAACGCAGTTTTTTCGTGGCTTGAATGCTGAGAGAAAGAGAGAGACAGAGAGAAAATACATCAGAGCTATTAAGCAATAGCTTAGAACTCCTAGGAAAAGTTTTAAAGAACTGAGATCAGTGACAATGAAAGCCCGTTTCATAGAAAGTCTACAATCACATCCGACTTATATTTACACAGCAATAGCCTAGGCTGTAAGATTTATCAAGAATTGTATATATTGTAAACAAAGATAGGATAAGTCCAGAACCAAGTGCATGGTAAGCGAGAAGTACATGGTCCCAACTATTGTGGTTTTTTCAATTGACATAATAAGTCACAACCGGATGCTTTACAACTTGTATTAATTTGTGAATTGCTTAGTTTGACTAAACGATGAAACAGAACATTACGTATGTGCGTGTGACTACGTACTTGGATGTGAATGATGAAACAGAATACTACCGCAACTTCGAGCAAAAACGAGTCTTAGAGAAAACGACGCGTTGCAACGTCTGCAGCTTT
Organism: Thecocarcelia acutangulata; assembly: GCA_914767995.1. Classification (NCBI taxonomy): domain Eukaryota; kingdom Metazoa; phylum Arthropoda; class Insecta; order Diptera; family Tachinidae; genus Thecocarcelia; species Thecocarcelia acutangulata. The sequence continues at coordinate 25,659,204 of OU612094.1, read as the reverse complement.
ACAAACTGTCATCTAATCGCATCAAAAGCTTTTGAAGCTTCGATTTTGAGTGCAAAATTATTTTTTTTCCATCGGGTTTTAGTTCAAGTTTTTCTTTTATTAAGTTTCTTAAGAAAGATATTTCTTACAATATGATCAATAATTATGATTGAAAAAGATCAGAATAAATAATCAAAAGTATTGTCTTATGTGTTTTCCCCAGTAAGAAATACAACACATATGTTAATCTCATTGTCGCTTTCATTTATTGACATTCACTGTATGCAAACAAGTAGCAATAACAATCCGTATGAGAAACGTTCACAAACAAGCACAAGTAGTTGAAATTTCAAAAAATTTTGTGCTTTGAGTATAACCGTGCATGTGTTTAACACAAACTAGTAATTTGATTTCATCTCAATCTCGCAAGAAAACTGCTTCAAACACTCAACAACACTCAACATGAAAAATTTCGAAAGAACACTGAATGATGGTGAATGTTTGTATGCGGATATATTTCTAACTTATAGAAATTTGCGACAGAACTATATCCCAAGGCCGATTTATCAGGTAGTGGTATAAACAAAATTGTATTTCGTTTCTGTTGCATAAATTTGTTAAAATTTTGTTTACAAGCTATATAATTCTGAAAATGCACATAGATTTTGTCGATTTTTCAAACAAAATTTGAAAACATTAAAATATATGTGATGGCTTTTGGTATCGTATTTATTGTAATTTTGACACTAGTTGGTAAAGCTGCCTTGCTGTGTCCTATATAAATTTAACATACAAGTATGTAGCAAAACATTTCATGCATTATCGGCATGAAAAACGTATTTTTATAAATACATTTCTAAAGAAAATAAATAATCTGAAAATGTAGCAAAATTGTAAAAGATTTTCTGGAGAAGAATTTGTTTTTTGTAAAAATTAGTAAACGATATGCAAATTATTCTTCGAAGTATTATTTTGAGTTTTAAATTTTCCTTATGAAGAATTATATAAACAAAAAACAATTTAAAAATTAAAAAAAAATGCAGAAAAGATTAACGTAAATATTAAACTGAATTTTAAATAATTGTTTTAAGTAAATTATTCGCCAAGCACACCCAATTAAACAAACAAATTCTTTTATTATTATTTTTTTTTGTTTTAGTTTTTAATATTTCTCTGTCAATCCTGTTGGCAAAAAAGTATCCTTCTAGATTTTAATCATGGAAAAGGCTCATCGATCATTTTACACAAGAGAAAAACATTGCTTTATTGCAATTACTGTCGCCTTTTTAAGCTGGCATTTTATCTTAAGGACAACCAGCAACCAAAAGAAAAAAAAAAGATTTTTTTTTACATTTGGTATTTAAAAACAGTACACAAGGGTGTGCGTAAACAAGTGGTTTGTAGTAGTTAACTCTTAATCACTACCACTAGCGCTGAAAACCAAGAACAGCGACAACAACAACCACACAAGAAACATTATCAGTCATGCGTAAGACGGTGTCAACAAGGACAACCAATGTTGATGATGATGTTTGCTGTTTTCATTTCTGTTGTTGCTGTTGTTATAACATATTAATTTTTGGTGGCATTTATAACAGAGTCAACAGTGCATATGAAAAATTTCCTTTTGTTTTCGTCTCCTTCTTATTTTCTGCCTTTTGTTTTGGATTCACTACTTAGAATTAGTTCTTTCTTTTCGAGCTTAACACTTTATAAGCAATTATGAGCAAGACAATTAAAAAGCGAAAATCTTAGCAAGAACTGCTTAAAGAAGAAGCTGAGATAAAAATAAATTATGAAAAGTCTTAAAAAAAAAACGTTAACAAACATTCATAAAAATGCATAAACAGTTAAAGATAAGGAAGTGAAAAGGAAGTTTTTATCAATTAACAGTTCCCAGAGAGAGGAAGATAAATGTAAATTTTATATTTTATAGAGCTTTCTGTTTGGGGCCAGAAAACAAAAGCAATATTAATAAACTCATTGCTTTAATTAAATAACTTACATACAAAAAGTTTAAATAAACTTTTTTTTACAGACTGTATACAGAAAAAAATTGTTTTCGTGATCAATAACGAAATTCGAATCAATTAATAAATTGTATGAATGCGGACCTGTAAAGGAATTCGTGGATTCAAACAAAAGTTTAGTAAAAATAATTATTGATCGAAAGCTAAAATTTTTTAAACAACAACAAAATACGATATCCAAGGTTATTTTTTTTGATATTTATGTTCACTATTATGTTAACTATTTTTTCAGACAAAAATTTTGTTGATTTTATTTTTACTACAATTTTTTTTGTGTAGAATTGCGAATAAGGGACAGCAAAAATATTTTTTTAATTTTGTAGAATTACACAAACACACAAAATAAAAATTTTATAAACAAATTTTTATTCGCCAAGAGAATTTTTTTCGCCGTTTGAGCATATTATTACGTTTTCACGTTTAAAAAACGCTTTTACGGATTATTTAGTTGCAGATGAAACACTTACACTTGTTAATTACACAGTACTTAAATACTTCACCACATTGTTTACATTTAACAGCATTGTGTGTAACACAATGTTTCGCACAACATTAAAAAAAAAACTCTGCCTCTGTTATAAAATATTGTTAAGAATTTTTGTCACATCTAACCCAGTGTGCAGCTATTGGCCTGCTTGTTATAAATGTACAACACATTCATACAAACAAAATATAACTAAAAACATAATACACAAACAAACAAACATACATGATTTTAAGTATGTGAAATTCCAAGCAAATCAACTACAAATGATGTTGTTTTTCTTGTATACTTGATATTCATTTTATTATCGTTTGTTGTTGTGACTTGCATACTGCTCGTAAGCATCTGTATGAATGTGTATATGCGTAAGAATTATATTTTTACATTTTATGAATATCTAGATAAATCTTGGTAATTGTAGAAAATGTTAATGACGTAAAAATAGCGGGCAGGTTTGCTTCTAGAATTATGAATAGCTAGAAAATTCATGTCGATTGTAGAAACTGATAAAGACGTATAAATAGCAGGCAGGTTGACAGCAATCAGTCAGCTTATTTTTAAGCATTGCCATAAGTCAAAGTTTTCAAGTCTGGTGTTTTAGTACACAGTGGTATCAAGTGTAAATAAAGTTGTGAATTAGTTAAGTACTGCATAACGCACGAGTGTGTGAGTCATTATTTCATGTGCAATTGAAGAATCCGCAAAAGCGTTTTTAGAGGCAAAAAACGTAACAATATATACTTTATACATCTTTATTACCTTTTACATTGTCCACGAAGCGTCTAGTTAATGATAATTACAAACTAAAATATACAAATACAATTTTTACACACACAAACATGCTTGCGAAACAATAAGACTGCCAAAATAACAATGAAATATTTGGTTGGTGATTTTGCCTTCTTTAGATCAGTTATGTTGTTTGTTTATGTATTAGGGTTTTAGTTTTATGATGTAAGTGTGTGTGTATGCACAATATATTACAAGCAGATCAATGTACACTTGCATAATGGGTTCGAAATGAGACAAATTCGTAACAATATTACCTTAAGCCTAGTATTGAGATTTAACGTTCCAAAAATTTCGTAAAACGTTGCCCATTTATTTTTTTCTTATTCAGTTTTCTTTTTATTTTAAGTATACATCTATGTATTTCGTGCGAAAAATGATTTACTTATGTTATTTTTCAGCTGAGAAAACAAATAATCCCAGAAGCAATTTTAAATTAAAACATGTTGCAGATACATTTTGCGTATTTTGCGCTTTAAAAACTCAGTAGTAGTTTTCTAAACTTATTTTGCAAAAATTTCGTACAACTTTTCTATGCAATTTGAAAAAATTTCGCACGAAATAATTAACTCAATATCAAGCTTTGTTACTTGATTTTATGTTTATTAAAAGTTCACAATGTTTATAAGACGGCTTAGTTTTATTCAACATTGAGCTTTATTGCCTAATTTTTGTTGATTACAAATTTTGAATGTTTACAAGACGAAATGATTTTGCTCAACATTGAACTTTGTTGCCTGATTTTTGTTGATTACAAATTTAGAATGTTTACAAGACGAGTTGACTTTACTCAGGGTTGGAATTTGTTGCCTGATTTGTGTTGATTACAAATTTAGAATGTTTACAAGACGAGTTGATTTTGCTCGGCGTTGGACCTTTTTGCCTGATTTATGTTGATTACAAATTTAGAATGTTTACAAGACGAGTTGATTTGACTCAGCGTTGAGCTTTGTTGATTACAAATTTTAGTGTCTGAGTTAATCAAACAAAAACATGCTTTTTGGTGATCTCTGGTGAGTATAAACGGAAAACTCCGGTTCAGTTCAGTTTACCATAGCACTCTATATAAAATTATTCTACAATAACTTTAGCTAAAAAAATCTACAAAATACATTATTTTCCAAGACAATATCACAGCCTGTTCGACGATATCGAATGAAAATATATGCGAAAGAAAGCTAGTCACTCACATTCGAATAAATTTGGGTTTGTCTACGTCACTATTGTTAGTTCGCATGAACTCATGTAAATTTAAAGTTATAAATAATCCAATCAATGTTCTTTTGCTCTAAATGTGAATCAACTTATCCCTTCGCCGATGTCGAAGGGATCATCTGTTCCACGATGCCATGGAACAGGATGATCAGGGGATTAAATTTTTTCTAGAATATCATAATTTTAAGTAAGACACTTTTGAGCTCTTTTTTTTTTATCAATTATTCGTTATTTTGATTGTAAAATCAAACTATTTGTGCCAAAACAAATGTGTCATTTATTAGATGAAGCATTTTCGTTAATAAACAAAAATATGTAAAAAAAAAACTGGGAGTTAGTTTATACATTTGCACCGGCAGCAAACTTGCTTTGACAATATTTTCAATTAACAAAATTACCAATAAAATTTGTTTTTCCACAAAAAAATCAAAAACGCTATTTTGTATTCCCAATTCTTAACTTAAAACACAATGATTTTAAAAACGAAATTTAAGAACAATGTTTTGCTGTTGGCTATTTGAGGAAACTCAAATATAGCAGTTAAAACATGAAACAATTGCCAACTTTTTCTAGCCCTTTGGGTATGAAAATTATGATTTTGAACTCAAAATAAAAAAAAAAACACACACACACATGCAAGCAAACAGAACATGAAACCAAAATTCATGTTTACATTAGTATGGTTTCTATAGCATGAAACAAAAAACATCATGAATATACAAAACAAGATGAACATGTTGCAAACAGCAACAGCAATAATTTTTGTAGTTGTACTCGTATGAGAGGAATACAAACATGTACACGTTTGTGACGTTGATATGTCTTGAATGCTGCTGGGGGGTGCGCGGTTAGGTAGAAATTTAAACAGGATGATATGAGCATCGAAACTTAATTTTTTTTTTTTTAAGAACAAGTAGTGTGAGTTGGCATAAAAATTTTTAATTTTGTTTTCCCATACCGAGCTCAAATAAATAAATGTAATAAAAAAAACGTATTTTAATTTTATAGAATATTTAAACAAGAATAGACAAAAAAACATTTTGAAAATAAATGAAAAAAGTAAAGACAAAAAAAAAAACAGGAGTTAGCTAAGAGTTGGCTGTTTGCTGATGCCGCAATTTAAAATACCACTGAAGCACAAGAAACTGTTTTTGGCAAGCTGAGCAAGCAACATAAATACAAAACATGCAACATTTTAATTTAACACATAAATACATAAATTAAAAAACAAAAGAGCTCTTTCATTTATTTATTCAAATTTTTGTTCATGAATATGAAATTAAAATGCAATATTTTATTTAAAACTAGACTCAACGTCACCTGTAAGAAAAGCAACGCGAGTGTAGCAGTTAGAGTGAGTCTGTGTATACCGTTGATAATTTTTTTTTTTTTTTTTTTAATACAAGGTATTAAATAAATTATATTAGAATTCATATTTTATTGCAAGTATTTTTTCAATCATAAATAATTTCCCAGCAACAGAGAAACAATTTATATACAAACTCTGGTTTATTATGAAATATTTTAAAACATTTGCTGATTCAAAAAATATTTAATTTCTAGATTAAACAAAATTGTAACATTTATTAACAAAAGAACTCGTTGATTGATGTGAAATTTCTTAATAGGTCCGTAAAAAAAATGATTGGCAAGAAAGTTATCGCAGACAAAAATTTGAAAAAAAGACGTTTTTAATTTCATTGAATTTTTGTTGAACTTTACAACTTTAATTTTAATTAAAAAAAGACGTTTTTGTTCAATAGAAAATTTTTTATTAAATTCAAACTGTCATGAGTTTTCTTAACAGTTTTGCTTGTTAACCAATAATTTCTTTAAAACTTCGAACTTCTTTATTGTTACAATATATTAACATTACAGAAGTTGTATTGTTATCTATGTTTATGTAAACTCGATAGGAGTTTATTTTTACTTTTCGAACTTAAAAACATTTTTTATTATAACGCTAATGCCTCTTGGTATTGATCACTTTTTATCAAAGAAGACAAAAAATATTATAATAATTACAGTTAGTAGATAACTACTTGATTAATAGATATTCAGGCCTGTTCTAAAATCCACGCTCTGACGAGATTAGGGATCTTGTTTCCGAAACTCGCACATTTTTACGTAGCACGCGCTCATCGTCCAGAGTTCATCCATTTGTAGTTGATTGCCCGGGCAATCGTACTACGCATTACAGAGAGAATTCGTTTTTAAGCCGAACGCTTCGTCTGTGGAATTATTTGCCTGCAGACGTTCAAGTCAAATGTTCACAAACACTACTCCCTCTTTCCCCCTGCTCACAACCTATTTCCTAGTTCTGGTACAATGCACTGCATATGTAGGGGCCATCCCCTGAGTGCTGGTCCAATACAAAAAAAAAAAGCACATGCCATTTCAAAAGCACAAATGTGATTTTTGCCTCTTCTGCAGATCACAATTTTTTGTGAATTTCGATGAGATTTTTACTCTTCTGAAGTACAAAAAACTTTTTAGCGATATCGCGGACGAAAAAGCAAAATCTGGACGCCGCACAACAAGATCATAATCAGGATCCCAGATGAAGTATAGTGTAAAAAGAAGGGCTGATTAAGCCATTGGGAATCCAACCCAAAGCAATGCTAAGGCGGTCCTGGGGTGGAGTTTTTTATGCCAGAAAGAAGAGGGGGTTTTTTAGTCACTAAGTTCACAGTGGTGATCAGTCCAACAAAAAACCGGAGGTTACGCACCATCTGCTTTGTGTCAAATATGTGTTTTTGCCTCAATTTACTTATATTTAATTTTAATTTAATTGCTGATATTTAATTTTAATTTACTGATATTTATTTTCAGGTTGAATTTTTTTATTCGCGGTATTATTTGCAAACTAAGGTTAATTTTTTCTAATAAATATAAAAGGTAAAATAAAATAAAACAATAAAGTAAATCACAAAATTCTACAACAAAGTCTGCAACAAAATAAGTGAATCTAGTTGTTCTTAATTTAGTGAATTATTTCGTATAATGTAAAGAATTTTACTTCAATAATCAATAAAAAACGCATTAAGTTATTTATTTTTGTAATCAATTATAAAATTCATAAACGAAATTAGGATGTAATTTCAAATTGATTACCAGTTAGCTTACCGATTTGAAACCACAAAAATCAAAAATATTTTGTGTGCAGAACACTTTCTTTGTAATTTCAAATCACCTTCACAAAAAGTGAGTTGCAGAACAGCGCAGATTGTTACATATTTAAACATGCTTTGTGGATTTTTCAATTGCAAATTAAATGATGACTCTTGTTTGTTACATAGTACTCAAATAATTCACAAGTTTATTTACAGGGGTATTAAACCCTGTAAATAAAACCTGTGTATTAAAAGACCATTATTTATTACTTTTGCGATTTATGACTGTCTTTCACCAATTAAACCCTGTCTCCACCAAACATCCGCTTTCTATCTAGACTTCTTTATTACTTTTTGCATTGCTCATGAAACTTCTAGTTAATGATAATTCCAGCACGGTGGTCATCAAGAAAAAACTGATTGAAAAGCTCAAGACACGCTTTAACTGGAATGGACTTAGACAGTGAATAACCCAACGGATAGCAAATTGTTCAGAGTATACCACAGCAAAAGCGCGAGTACGACGAACTCGAACACGAATACAGCAATATAATTCAGGCCCACCATTTGAGAGAATCTCTATGGATACAGCAGGCTCGTTCTCAGTTAGTAATGCCGGTAATCGCTACATTCTTACGGTAATGGAAAAATGCCAGAAGTATACCCCATGTCGAATCAGTAGGCCCAGACCACGTTAAATATGTTAATGAACAACTCGATATGCCGCTATGAGGTACCAATAGAGCTACACTATGATCAAGGTAAGAATTTTGAGTCTGCCATCTTCAAAGAAATATGTGACTAAGAAAAGCTAGGACAACGCCGCTTCCCTTGCAATCCCATCGCATGGTTGAAAGACTTAAATGAACACTGGAAGAGTGGTGAGCGAACGTCAAAGGGATTGGAACGAACACATTCCGAAGTTTTTACGGTCAAATCAAAATATTATAAATAGCTTGTTTTTTGTTTCCTAACTGTCTATATGTCGACATTTCATAGGAGCTAACCTAATCATCAGTAGACTTGGAAACTTGTGAAAGATATTGTCAAACATTAAACTTTATATTCCAACAATCGAAATAAATTATTGAGAATTTAAAAATATGAGGCATGATAACGGTATTTTTTTAATACCGTTCCACCATATTCAATGGACTTGCGACCACTAACTTTTTCCTCTTCCCAAAACTGAAAACACTGATGAAAGGAAAGAGTATTGCTACGATTAAGGATTTGTTGGCGATACTAATAAGCGCGTTTCAAAAGTGTTTTGAGGACTGGAAAAAAAGCTGGCATAAGTGTATTATATCTGATGGGGATTACTTTAAAGGGGACACGATATTTATTAATCTTTTTGAAAAAATCTAAAATAACGTTTATTTTTTATCAACCCTCGTATATAGTTTTCTCAGCCTATGTTTCTGCTGAATCAACAAAAGCTTTCTTTGATGAGTATTGCTTTTTTGTTTGTAAAAGGAAAAAAATTATTGTTCTGTGTTCAAACAATTTATTAACTGATTCAGCGAATTGTGGTGTTGAATACAAACAAAAAAATCATGTGGTGACGAATGGTGTTGTAATCGAAAACTTAAAGCTACACCGCTACACCAGGGCTTAGAACAAAGTCAATAATGTCCTTTTTCTGTGTTCTTTTTTTAACCTCAGCCTTATTACAAGAATATTACTCAAAGTGGTGAAGCAGTTCAATTAAAAATTTTAATATCCATTTAGAAATCGTTTTGATTTGGGATTTACAACCATGAAGAATCCATTGGTAAGCCTAACAAAGTCCATGCAAAAACTTTACTGACATTATTTTAAAACATCTCACTTAGTGCTGAATGAATATCATTATTCTAGCACATACATCTATTCAATATAAACATTATAAAAAAAATGATGATATTATAAAATCACAAAGCAACCAACACGCAACAAAAAATAAACACCTACAAAAAAGTAGATCATATGTGAAAACCTTTTACAGATATACAAATTAACTTTTTTCCATCATTAAATGCAAAAAAAAAGCAGTAAAACTAGCATTTAATTGAACATGCAACAAAAACTTCGTACAAAAGTTGTCCTTATAAATCCAATTTATAATTTATTTGAAGCAAACAAAAAAAAAACTAGTTTTGTGGGAAAAAAATCGCTTGAACTATTTGTGAAAAAATGAAAATGCACTTTTTTATGCAAAACTAATTTTACGGTTTTTGCCTTATTAAAGCAATTAATTTGAAAAAAAAAACAAAAGAATAGAAACAATTACGGTTGCAGAATAAAGCATAAACAAAGTTTCGTTTACGTTCCAATTACCCAGTAACAACGACAGCAAATAAGAACCATATTTCGCCAGAATAAAGGAGCAAAAAAATAAAAAATGGAAAGTTGAAAAATAATGTATAAAAACGTTAATGTGGTTGTTCGATTTAAAGCAGAAAAGGAAAATTTTACATTATTTAACCACTTAAAATCGAGGAAAGTTTTTATTTAAAAAATTTTGTAAATTTTTCTAGACAATAATCGTAATTGAAATAATTAGTTAAAATGTGCATTTTTGGTAACTTTTTGGTGATAGACATAATTATGAGTGAACGATAAAATTATCACTAGTTAATAATATAGGGTGAATTAAAGTTTCAAGCGTGATTACAAATACACAAAATTTGCTCCACCTGCTGATAACAATGTTATGGAAACACCATTTCAATATTTTGGTAGATATTTCAATGATGAATTTTTTAATAAAGCCGAATATTTTACATATGTATATGCTGTTCAGCAAAGTAAAACGTCTTTCAGAACGAAAGACAAAACACTACTTAAGAATTTTATTTTAGCTTTAAAAATTTTAACCATTTTATATTTCTTTATCATGGTATGACCGAGCAGTTTTCAGACAAATAGAAGAGTATTAAGTCTTTGTATTAAAACATAATAAATTGAATTCGCCTTTAAAAATTTGTTTTCTTTGCCAACAAGCTTCTTCAAGAGCAAACAAAAATAGTTGCAAAACAAATTTATTTTTGAGAACTCTGCTAAGAAAAAAAAATGTACATACAACTTAAGCTCAACACACTCTTATAAAACTTTAAAATATATATGATAGAGATGTCAAAACAGATAAAATTGTTAAAAAGGATATTCTAACGGAAAAAGATAATACGTCATGACATGACAAACAAAACGTTTATAGTTTTATTTGCAATAGAGATTTATTTTCGACTGAGTGTTTGTGTCAGGCTGTGTGTGAGAAGGTGCTTAATAAGATGTTTGTATGCTATTTGAAAGAAAATGGAAGACAATAGAAATGGGTATAGGTGATATTTAAAAATTTCTAGTTAAGTATAAAGAGTATATCTTCTACGAACTAATTTTAAAGGTTTAAAGAAATAAATAATAGTGTTTAAGAGAGGAATTGATTTGCGTGAGCCAATAATTTGAGGATGAGCCAATAATCAGCATGGACAACAACCTGCAGTCGTGTCGTCTTGCTGTTGTCTCAATATTCTGATTTAAATGCATGTATTTTATATTTGACATATTGAAGTCGGTTGTCTGTTGGCTTGAATGCGTTTAAGGCTTAAGCACGTTATTCAAGACAAACTTTTGTAAGTTGGTTACTCGCATAAAACTATACGGCAGTATTTTACGTTCTTATTTACAAATAAGTCATAAACGTATAAACGAGATATGTATTGACACATTTACCTTTTTATTTCCTTAACTCCGCAAAATAAACCAAATATTGATCGAACTTACCTAGAAAAAAAAATACATATAAAATTTATTAGGCATTTAATAATAAATTATATACTTAGAAGAAGTGTAAGTTAATAGATTTTAGTTATAAGAAAAAACCAAAAGCAGGTAATCACGGCACTCAGTGAACGAAAAAAAAAATAATGCTTGTGCCTATATATGCTATTTATAATTATAATTTCCTTGTAGAAAGTTTATTTTATTTTATTTCTTATTTATTTAATCTTTTTTAACATAAAAAATAATTTAGTTGAATGTTTGTTGAACAAGAAAAACAATTTAGTTTATCTCTTTTAACATTTATTTGCTCTGTTACTAAACTTTAAACACATATTTTTTTAACCTTTATAATACTTTCGTTTTTCTTGTTGCTTTTAAATCATCTCAAAGACTTTTATTTGTTTGACTTTTCAGGTTAAACACAAAATTTCTATATATTTTAACTTCAATTGTGGTTGTTTGTGCTTCTGTCATTTACGTATTTGTCAGTGGCAGATATTTATTTTTTAGACACACAATCCTCACTACATGCTCTTCATATAAATAAGAAAAAAAAAGTAAAGTGTAGAGCACATTTTTTTTTGTGTAAAAATAAAATTTCATCAGTGAATATAATACCAGATAATGATACGAAAAGCTTTTAATATCAAGTGTCAACTGTTATAGCACATTATCAGAAATTGAAGATTTTGTCGGTTTAAAATTGTATCCTTGTTGAGATTTATTTCAATACACAACTATGGATCACAATTTAGTTAAAATAAACAGTTATTTGATTATGTGCTGTATGTGCAAATAAATGTATTTTATTAACATGTTGAAATCTAGGACGAAATTTTTCAACTGAGAATGTGCCCACATATGAACAGACGTTAGGATATGATTCAAAATGTTGAAAGAACGTGTGAAATTTCATTCTAAGAGAGAAAATTCATATTTGTTTCTCTGGTAGACTTTTATATAACAAACCTCTCGAACGATAATGCGAAAGAAACCGTCAAAGTGTTTCACATTAACAGAAGAGTTATTATCACTGTGAAGGTATACGAATATTTTAGTAAAAAACAGTAGTATTAAATGATAATTAAATCATAGACAAAAGGTAACCTAAAATACTTAAAAACATACATAGTGTTACGAATTTATATATTTTTAACCCATTGTGCGAGCCGTTGATATGCGTGCGCACACATCCATGCATACAACATAAAGCTAATACACAAACAAATAACCTAAAGAACGCAAGTGAATCAGTTACTAATGGTTTTATTGCAATTGTTGCGTTAAGATTACAACAAAACTTTGTTTTGGAACAAAAGCACAAAGCGGTAATAATAATTTTACATTTTTTCCTGTTTTTTGTGATTTTTCCGTTTACTTTGTGATCTTTATTGACATTGTAATTTTACCCTTCTTTTTTAATCGTTAAAAGATTTTAATCAAAATCAATAGTCGATTACTGTGACGATGAAAAATTTACGTGAAATTTTTGGGAGAAACAACGAGCCAACAAAACGCACTATTAATCGTGTAGTGAATGATGTCGAAGAAAGAGGTTCTTTTTTTTTATATTGGACCAGTACTCAGGGGATGACCCCTACATATGCAGTGCATTGTACCAGAACTAGGAAAATAGGCTGTGAGGAGGGGGAAAGCGGGAGTAGTGTTTGTGAACATTTGACTTGAATCCTCCAACGTTATAACAGACAGGAAACACTTCTGTAGGCAACTTGTTCCACAGACGAAGCGTGCGGCTGAAAAACGAATTCTCTCTGTAATGCGTAGTACGATTCCCCGGGCAATCAACCACAAATGGATGAGCTCTAGACGAAGAACGCTACGTAAAAATGTGCGAGTTTCGGGAACAAGATCCCTAATCTCGTCAGAGCAAAATCCATTGTAGTAACGATAGAATAATATTGAGACAAAATTACTTTTTTCTTTTATACATTTGTTTTTATGTATTCACTCTTCAAAATGAACTAACAATAAGTATTCAAATCTTAAAACTAAACATTACTGCTGATCAAGAAAGTGTTCAAAACAATCCATCAACCTCAGGGCCTTCCAGGAACAATTTTGGCCACCATTTTGCACAAGGATTTGCGTTTTTTTTTTCTATTTAAAATCGACAGAAAAACTTCTTCTACAAGAATATATACGCTGCCGTGCATATGTCAATAGGATGCTACAGCTCGCCCAAAGCAACCCCGATTTTCATGACAAAATCATAATGAGTGACGAAGCACATTTTCATTTCAATTGATATGTGAATTAAGAGAATAGTCGGTTCTGGACAATGGAAAACCCTCAAAATCAGTCACCTACTACATATCCATTAAAAGTGACAGTCAGTAATTTTATCAGGAGGAATGATTGGGTCCTCCTCCTTTGAAAATAAAAACGATGTAATGGTAACTGTGAATGGCAAGCGATATCGTGATATGATTGAAAACTTTTAAATGCTACAACTGCATGCTTTGGGCTTGATTAACATGTGGTATCAACAAGACGGTGTCACATGGTGTACAGCCAGGCTTACAATGGAACTACTACACGTAGTATACCTTCTCGGCGGATACAAGTTAATTAATGATGACATGTCAGAGTGTCTATGGTCATAAGGTCCCTGGACATTATATCGCACTAAGATACTGACATAATGTCCATGGACATCGGCGCCGATTTTTCTTAACTCTCCCTTCAAATTTCGTCTTCATCACTTCTTACACGCAAAGAAAAACTAGTTTGGAATATTGTGATGGCAACATTAGTGTTTACTCCCTCTTAATTTGTATTGTTGCCACTAGCTGTATGTTATCGTTTTTAATATAGTTTAATCCTCTATAGTAGTAGTTGTGTTGAAGTTTCCACATTTCTATTGTTATATTTCTATAGTTCAACATGGTTGAATACAATAATAATGTTTAAAAAATAATTTGAACACAACAATAGATTTTGTTCTGTACAACTATATACGATTTTTTTTATGAATCTACAACATATATCCGTCAAACTAACTATTGTTGTTAAACATATACACACATATTTTTATAATTTTTTTTTTTTTAATTTTTAAACCATCAGTTTATTTGTACGTGTCTGTGTTTTCAACATTAATAATATTAAATGTAATGAATATTATATAAATATTTTTGGCAATTGTATAAAATGGACCCAATAAACGGGAAGTGAGAAGGTTTGTATACAAACTTATATAGACAAATGTAGGACAAATGTAACTGTGTGTGTATTTTTATGGATTTCTGGGTCAGATCTTTCAGGAGCATCAAGATTTCGCCAAATTCGAAACGCTGATATCCATTTTTAATTCAACTAAATATGTATATTGAATAAATTACAAAAGTTTTAATTATAAATGTTTATGTGTGTTTATATGTGTATTTATTATAGAATCATATAATATTGTGACGCTCAACACTAGTACGATTGATCGTAACAATAGAATTTACATTTTTACAATAATATGGGTGGTAATAATATTATTATATGGTTGGGTATGACAGTAAAATTTTAATTTTTATAATAACAGTATTAGTCATGATACAAAAATTATAACTTTTACCAAATATATGGTTATAAGGTGTATTTTTGGTTTTTGGCTGTACTAAGTTTTGTAAGTAAATGGGATTGAGACCATGTTATTTGATTGTATTCAACCATATAATTCAACAATAGTATTTTGCCCTTAAAATATTGTCATATCAACCATATTTTTTTTGTACGCGTTCTTACGAATAATCCAACAGAATTTTTTTATTATCGTTATTTAGTTATAATTTAGTTATAAGTTATAATTATCATTATTTAGTTATTTGCTTTCAAATAATTTTTTCTTAGCTTTAACTAATCATAACGTTTTGATATATTATTCATGTAACTCCTAGAGGATTTTCTGTACATTCAGAACCTTCAGTTAGAACCACAAGTGCCCCAGAAGGATTCAAAAACTCTCAAGAAATTTGGGCAGTTTTTTAAATACCTTGGTGTTACCGAAATGAAGATTTTAGCCAATTGGTTTGCCTTAGTCAGCTGGTGCATTACCAGTTTTAACAAAAAAAAAAAAAAAATTAAAGGTACAAACCAGTAAGGATGACAAAATTCACAATTTGATACAACAATTAAACGGAGAAGGAAGAGTGCTGCACGATTTTTTCAATATTATTATTACCAAAGGATATAGAGTAATTGCATTTGACGACGAGAACAAACAGGAAGACAATCAAGAAACCGAAATTTATGTTTTTTTTTTTCATTCATTTATTTATTGAATCTTCACAAAGTGAACTAACAATAAGTATTCAAATATTAATACTAAATACATAAAATTAATTAAGTCCAGCTAATGCTAAACAAAAAAAAAGTTTTATGTTGCACGGTCAATATCGGTAAAATCACCTATTGAACGTTCTGATGGTGGCAAGGGTATCCCTCCTTCTCAACCGAGAGTGGCCTTCAAAATTAAGTATATTGCGTGCAAGAAATTGCTCCAGCTGCCTCCTTGTACATAAAATCGGAAACAAACAGATCACTCTTGCTTTGTCCATATAGAGGGCAAATTCATAGAAGATATTTCAACTATATTTCAGTAATAATATATAAAAATGTATTTTATTTTATTATATTCCTAGTTTTTATACAAAAAAGTTGTTACGTCTCATATAAAATTTTGCTTAATTCAAAAATATAAATTTTTTATATTTGAAAAATTCTATTTATGATCAGTAATTTGTTTCCTACTTTTTAGTGTGGACACTATTACTCTTTTGCAAGTGACGTAATGTCCATACCAAAAGCGGCATAATGTCCATGGACACTATGACATTTTTGAAAGCGGCATAGTGATTGTTAGTTTATTTTGTAGATTCAATAAATAAATAAAAATGCTAAAAAAAATATGTGCCACATTCGGAAGAACAAATTGCTGCTCGTAATTCTGAGAAGCATATTTCTGAATCGTATCGGTAGTAGCTAAGCGTATAAATTGATCATATTTAATACTAAGAGATCGTTCCGCTTCTACAAAATTTGTTACAGTAGCGGATATAATCTTTTTTGGCAAATCTCAATGTAGAGTAAATAAGCTAGCAGCGGCCGAGAAAGCATTAATGGTTACATAACAACACATTTCAAAATGGTTTGCTTGCGTACAAAAGCACACGAAAACAGCTATATACTCGTATCATTTCTGATTACGAAAACTTTGCTCTATAGACGTTTTAGTTTAGAATAATCCAATTAGCTCTCAGAGCACGTATTTGACAAACAATTTAACTTGATATCCAATCTACATATGAGCCATTTTGTTGCGATTTAAATGTACTTGGTTTTTTTTAGCAATTTAAATTATTCTAAAATTTTATTATCAGACCAGATGGTTTCAATTTGATTTTCTCTCTTGTGTTTAAATTAAATAACAAATTCCACGGCAGTTTGCGTGCAAAATTGTTTTTCATTTTCTTTTTTTTTCTGAATTTGCTGTCCCAACTGATGTTGAAATGGAAAATTTAATAAAAATTGGCTTTTATTTTATTATAATGTTAGTAATTTAGCAGATACATACATATTATTGTTGCATAGCTATACATACAGAATACTAAATGTACATTCAATGAGGAAGCCAGGGGCCAAGTTCCGCAACGATGAATTTTGAAATGTTCACTACTCGTAATTTCAGTGCTCACTTTTGATTTTTGAAATGAATAATTTTTAACAGCTGCTGTGAACACTTAAGTAATAATTTATGTAGTTTATTTTAATAACTAAAATACCGAAGCGTTTATTGTTATTAATGTAAAATAAATGAGTTTATTATTGTTAAAAAAATGAGTTAATTATTGTAAATTTAATGATCAAAGAAAAAAGACTGCGCACACGTCTGCACTGCTTGATGGCTAAATGTCGACTAAAGCTTTTTGATTTTGACTCTCCCACATTTATTTCACTCAAAAATCTGTGGTGAATTTTGGTTTGTTTAATATTTTAAAATTGTAAAAAAATAAACAAACATATTACGTAAATTAAAATTTCTATTATTGCTAGGAACACAACTGCGACGAACGACGAACTTCGCCCATCGCGACGAATTCGCTGGCAAATATTAGTTGTATAAATTCGTTGTGTGAAGCACAATATCAACGCACAATGTTTACATTCCGCGCAAAGGAAGAAAAATAAATATAAATACTAAGGTGGCCATATTAAAAGTAAAGCTATATAAATCCCAAACCTTTATAAATCCCAAGTAAACATATATAAATTCCAACCGAAAGATGGATTTTTGAACAAATTATCTCAGGTACTTTTTATTTTGAGAACATCTTCATACATATTTTACTACATGGATTAATATAAATTATAAAAAGTATTATGTAGTGAAAAATACTTTCTTTATATAAGAAACCTGGTCACCTGATACTGCTTTGTGCGTCGTTCGCTGACGAAACAAATAGAAATGAATCTATCTCAACTTTAGCTGAGTATGACGAATTTCGACCAACACCATGGTTGTGTGCATTTTCATATACACCTATATGTTTTATTTTTGGCGACGAATATTCGCGACCAAATATTCGTCGTTCGTCTCAGTTGTGTTCCTAGCATATGTTATAAAGTAGATTTGACAATTCAGCATATTATTCAGCCTTAACTAAAACTTAACAGCGCAACAAAATTCATTGTTTGTTGCGAAATAACTTTTTAGTGAAAAGTGAACACCACACTTGTCGGTGAATTTTACTTTGATTGTTAACTGATAAAAAAAATTCATCGTTGCAGAATCCGGCCCCAGGAATCATATATAGCAACGAGATGAAGAATTGAGAAAAAATTAAAAAACTGAATTAGGTGCAGACACGAATACTGAAGACAGTTGTTTAAGAGAGACTTAAAAAGTCATTCTGTTGTTTAAAGTAAGATCTTTTTTTTATAAATTTTTGCTATCGAGTTTTTTAATTTGATAGGGTACACAACTTTAGACCTTTCCAGTACCTGTTAAAAAAAAACTTGATCTTATTAATCGAAGTTTTAGATTATCTTACATTTTAGTTTTCTTCTTATTTTAGCTAGTTGAAACGTTTCAAAGTGGTAGCAATAATTTTTCGTATTCTGTTTGTAATGAATTTCTACTATTTCTATCGGAAAAAAAAGGACGCAGAAAGAAGAAATTCATTTAAATCAAAAGGTTGAGTTATCTTTTAGCCTAGGTTCTAAAAAAATGTAAAATTTTTCCCAACTGTAGAAACCTGAAAATGTTTAACCAACTTGCAACAGATTTGTATTGATGAAGCAACAGTTAACTGATTTTGCTTGCCTATGGAAAGTTGGCAGGAATCGGACCTGCCTCGTCGTGATTATTAATTCAGTGCCTTGCAAACTCGAACGAGTAATGGTATTACTCGTATTTGGATATTTATATAATTCTTTAAATATATCATCTCTTGCTCTGGAATAAAAGGCGGGACAAACAGTTTGGAACTAAATTTTTTTTAATTAATAGCTTTTTCCTTTCGTAAGTATTTGCGCTATAATCAAACGCACGGCGACTATAGTTTTGACGGCAATTACAACTGTGCGGAGGAAAACTAAAGAAATTTTTTTTTATATCAGAGTGATTCCAAAGTCAATTAAAATTTTGTTAATATATAAATTTTGTGGTACTTTTTGTGACAAATACAAAATTATATTATTTTGATAACAACATATTAGTACGATAATCGAATCGTTAAAATAATTATAACAATATTTTATCGAATTCGCTATTCTGTAACATTTTCTTAACAATATTCGCCGTCGATCAAAATCAGCTATTAATTTTACTGACGATTGTCGATTTCTTAAAGACAAAAATTTTCTTGCTGTATATTCAATCGTTAAAGGATATTTTTAAGACATAAAAATATTTATTATATATTAAATACATAAAATATTTATTAAATACATTTTCAAAAACAAAAATTTCAGTATAATTTTTTAACCGGTAAAGTGTGTTTTATGTTGAAATAGCTATTGAACGTTTGGCATTCGCATTTGCAAGGGATGAAACAAGTTTGAACGCTTCAAGGGATAATCATTGTGTTTATCGGGAGTTGGAGAATTTCTTTGAGTTGACAATTAATGAATTTAAAAAGTTATATTGATTATCACCAGTCTTAGTTGTGGTCATTCTGAACATATAGAAATTAGTACATATAAACAGATAAATGTAACATATGGACAAATATTTTATTTTACTTATCTTATTACATATTAAATAATATTTATTATCACTTAAAAACTAAAATCACAACAAATAAAAATCAATATGTATACATATTGTTATGGAAAAAAGTATTGTTTTTTCTTTTCTTCTTTGTGATTTTCGCTTTTTCTGGCAGAGATGCCACGTGTTGTTTATATGTATGAATAGAAATATACAGCTGCTTACCATCGTTAGAATTAAGTTACAGAATCACTCAATCGTTAGTGCAAGCCATGAAATTTGATGACAAAAGTTGCGATTATCGAATCGTTAAAAGTTAGAGAATCGCACTACTGATTTGAATAAAAATTCCTACTTTCGGACGACAATACTCAGTATATTCAGAGTTAGTTTTTTCTTTATTGTGTCTATTATGTCAATTTGGCACAGAAAATTGTGAGCTAAAAATATCGAAATATCGAAAATAAAACACCGTTAAACCTTTTTTTATAAAAAACAAAAATCAATCAAGATCTTTATCTGAAAAATTTAGAAGAAGAAAATACATAAACAAGAGCAAATAATAGAAATATTTAATAGAAAATATATAAAGAACTATCAAGTTTAAATAATATTTTCCGTAAACATTAAACAAACCAAGTTGATATCATTTTGTTAACTGGGTAATTGAAAAGATAGATTTTTTTCTAGTACACCATTTGTTTTTGGTCAATTTGTTTGATTTTTTTTTCTTTTATGACCAAAAAGGGAAAACAAGAAATTAAACCAATAAAACAATTTGCAAATTACTACAAACAAAAACTGTTATTATTCGATTATAAAATGAAATAATAAACTTGTACAATTGTTAGCAGCCTATACAATACATATGTATATCTATGAATGAAATATGCATACGTATATTTGGCAGGCAGACAATTTTATTTTTAAATAAATTGTATAATTATTTTTGAAAAAAGCCTTATAATTGATTTTTTTTAATTTAATATAAATATTGGCAACATGCTGTAAATGTACGCTTATGATTTATTTCAAAAACGTTTAAACTAATTAATAAATGAAGACAATGAATATTCATAAAATTTATATATTTTTTATCTTGGACCAGCATTCATATTGGAATGGAAAATGGGTTATGAGGGGGAGCAAAGAGAGAGAGAGAGAGAGCAGTGTTCATCGAAGTTTGGTTTGAAACGATCAATAACCACACGGAAAGGACCAAACAAACGTTATCACACTATGTAAAATGTTGGAATTAAATTAGTTAAAAGTGATCAGGGCTCCAGTGCCGAGTGTATATAACTTTGACACTGCTCAGACTAACAAGAATTAGTCATACGGCATCTCTCTCACTGCAGGGTAATAAATTGCATTGAAAATAAATGAATAATGAACATGCAAAGAAAACACGAATGAAAGTGAAAAACCGTGTAAACAGGATAGAAGACAAAACCCTACTTGATAAGCAGTAGGGTCTTATATGATCTGGTATTGGTGCGAAAAATTGAAGTTCTATGCTTTGTAGACACCATTTACAACTATTAAAGACAGAAATGTAGCCCTTGACGCTGTCATGAACACAGGTATATAATATATATGTGTATATGATCGAAGTAAAACTGACGACACAGTAAACAAAATACAAAAAGAACCTTTTTTGTAGGCGTGGCATAAAAGTAAAATATTTTTAGAATTGTTTTTATACTATCTTTAATTCTCGGGTGTGCTTGCAAAATTTTTTTTATGGAAGGTTCGCATGTACTCAATTCGCTATTAAACATATGACACATTACGTATGAGTGATATATAGCTAAAGAGAGAAATATTCTTCATTCGAAAAATGTCTGTTTCATTTTCCAAGAGAGACAAAACATTCGGTAATCAGTTAATAAATGGTTAAACTACAGAGATGTAAAGAAATTCGTGGAGTTAAAATAAAAGTAAAAATAGTTCTCAAGCAACACTCAAAAAAAAGTAGTTGGTAAACCCAAATAATTCTATCTGTAAATTAATTTTTAATATAATCTGTTGTTGCAGTTTTTATGGTTACAAAATCTCTGTCTAAGTCACAGTAGTAACTGAACTACTAATGTAATTTGTTTTTGGGACTTTTAAAAACAAACAAATTTTCTTGATAAAAATAACCAATTTAACTGCTAATGTAAACTGTTATTGCAATTTGTTCAACCTAACCGTTTTTGTTTGCTAAAATAAGCATAAAAAGTGGTTGCAGAACTTTCATTGTAAAAATCTGTGGCTTTTTAGCAAAATTTTATTAGTTGAAATCACTAACTGAAATTAGTTACAGCACTTTTATTTTAAATTTTTATATTGACAAATTTAATTGTAATTTTTACCAATACATAGGGTAAAACATAACTTAACATTTTGTTTAAATCACAAGTAAAATTGATCAACTGGTTTTATTTTTATTTTTATGTGCGTGTTGCTTTTTATGGCAAGTTTTGTGTAACTTAAACAATATTGAATAAATGTTTTAATAAATTAAAGTTTTTAAACGACCATAAGTGGTAAAATGCAGAATGATATTCGGGAAACAAAAGTTCGTTAATGAACGTGTTCTCTTTCTAGCCTAGAAAAGAAGCCGTAATTGTAACAAAATTTAATTTTCCATAAAAGCCGACTTGGACCATTTGTTTAAAAATAAGCAAATTATTCAAATGGAAGTAACAAATGGTAAAAAAAAAAATATTAATTAACATGAATATCATGAACCCACTTTTCGATGTATGTATTTAGATGTTATCTAGGATTGTTGTGATGTTGCTCTT
This sequence comes from Thecocarcelia acutangulata, assembly GCA_914767995.1. Lineage (NCBI taxonomy): Eukaryota > Metazoa > Arthropoda > Insecta > Diptera > Tachinidae > Thecocarcelia > Thecocarcelia acutangulata. Next base: position 25,636,816 of record OU612094.1, on the reverse strand, counting down.
TAAGCTCAAATACAGCAAACTTCTCAACAAATTACAATTATGAAAAACCTGAGTACGATGTTTCTTCTGAAAAAATTTTAAATGCTGTTCAATTAACTTATTTCTCAAACAAATACACAAAATTAATACATTTATAAAATAATTATCTATAAAATATTACAAAGGAACATCCCACCGTTGCTTATGTTCTAAGAACTATTTGAAATAATAAGCTTGACGATGTTGCCAGAAAAATATTGGTAGACACAATATTCACTCTGGCTATTAAAACTAAGAGTAAGCTGACAAAAAGGATTTTTGTAAAAATTTCTACTCAAATTGAAACTGACTTCTGCGGGGATAAGGTAATATAATGTAGTACAATAAAACTAAGTTCATTTTAGCGCGATTTTTTTTATATTTTTTTTTTATTTATTTATTTTAATTTTTTATTTTTTTTTTTCATTTATTTATTTTATTATTATTATTATTTTGTTTTTAATGACGTATAGTTAAATAGAATCTAGATCGTCTGGGAACACTCTTTGATAAGTATTACAATACAGTAAAGCGTTAAAAAGACCGGATAATTTGATACATCGAATCCTAAAACATCGTCTGATTACAGTGACGAAAAATGTAAAAACTTATTATGAGAAATGGTGATCGATTATTTTAGCAAAATTATTTCTTCCTGCTGGATTTTATTTAATTCTTTTCTTCTCCCATAAAGTAGCAAAACAATAGTGATAAGCGTTATTTATAATAAGTCTTCTAGTTAAACCTACACCTATAATAGACCACTACATTTGAGCATTAAAATTATGCATATTATGAACAAGTAACTGAACTGGAGCTAACTCAAATTTTATACAGGGTGGCGGAAAATTAAACAGTTTATAGCAAGATGTTATAACTTTTGTAATTGACGTTTTACGTCACTCATTTTTGACAATTTGTGAACTAGGCAGCTGCAGCATACAAACAATGGAGAGCTCTACTTCGCAAGAGCGTGGAGATAGCTCAGTGTTAGTTTTGTCGTAGATTTTCTAATAATAAAATCTTTGTTTCTGGGGTACTAGAAATCCATAAGAGATGCATGAAAAGCCATTACACCCACTCAGGACTAATGCGTGGTGCGGAGTTCACGTGGGAAGAGTGATTCGACGGTCTTTTTTTTGAGGATGTCATCGTCAATATAGTTACTGTTACTGGCGCAATCTACAAGGCTATGATAAGCGACTGCCGGCATTTTATAAGCGAGGTGTGGTGAAAATGCGGTTTCAACAAGACAGTGCAACCGCATACACAGCTGCATCCACAATGTATATTGTAAAGGAAGCATTTCGTTGGTTTTGGCACACTCAAAAATATTGTCCCATTTAGCATCTTTGGTGCTACTTGAGATAGCGGGTTTATGTCAACAAGTCTCAGGCAATCACAGCTCTTAAAGAGAATATTGCGTAAAGTTGTGGAAATACTATAAAATCGGCACATATGTGTATCAACAACAGAGCACCCACATGGCTGCTAAAATATATTCCAATGAACAGAAAAATGCACTAAGACAAATAAAGATTTTCAACACCCAAAATAAGTTTTTTCATTCAGTAAAAATGTTATTCAAAAACGAAATTGCGTAAGTAATTTTGCGCCACCTTGTAGTAACAATTCTGATTTTAATTACTTTAAGAGCTCATAATTGTTGCTAAAGTTTGTTAAACTATTAGGGGAAAATCGTAAGTTCATAATTATTATTATTTCTTTTTGCTTTTAGACAAATTTGTTATAGTTGGAGTATTTATTTTTGAGCTCAGTTACAAGAATGTTAGAGGCATATAATTTCATTTTTTTTTTTTTTTCATTCATTTATTTATTGAATCTTCACAAAGTAAACTAACAATAAGTATTGAAATCATAATACTAAATACATAGAATTAATTATGTCCAGCTAAATTTCATGTTGGCAAATCATTTTAAAATCTTTTTCATATTATATTTATATATATTTTTATATTATTATATTTTTAATGCAAACATAATCTTATTAACTTTCTTAAATGCCTTTCTGGTGTTTCGAGACAATTTTTCTAAGCTATACTAACTACAAAACGCTCCTTTATTGCAACATAGTCATATCTCAAAATATGAGCTTTTCCAGTTAACAATGCAGAACTGTTAACAGTACTACTTTTTACATTGTGCCAAAAATTTATTCAAATTACTTTTAAACTGTTTGCTTTAGGAGATATTTTCTAAAAAAAAAATTCTAAGACTTGTATGGAAACAAAAAAAATTTGAAATATTTTTTTCTCGAAACAAGTTTTTTTAGTTATGACTATGTTGCAATAAAGGAGCGAAAACGCCGCATTTCTGCTGCAGAAAAAACTAGAAGGCAAAATTTTGATAAACACTACATTTTTTGGAATATTTGTTATAAAATAAAAAAAAAACTTTAACCATTTGCTCATCAGCAACGCATTTAACTTCTATTTAGAATATTGTAGAACAAATTATCTAGCAAATCTTCAAATTCTCTTTTCACCGCAAAAAGGAAAATAATTTACAAGAGTTTGTGTAACATCTGTTACCTTGACCTTCAAACTCTAGTATTTTTATTCACCATTTAGCGATTTTTTTTTTCCTTTAATATTATGGCTTTTGTCTTAACAGCTATTCAATGTCGAATATGTGTTTCTTAATGGTTAAAAGAAGCAATTGAGAAAGTTGTTTCACAGTTGGCAAAAGTTTTTAAAACATTTTTGTTTTTTAGTTACTAGTAGTTTCTTTTTCTATTGTTACTATACACAGCTTTGGGAGAACAAAAAAATATCGAACTAAAACAATCTATGAACTTTTTTATGCGAGTTCTGTTATAAATATGTGTACATAACACACTAAACTTGCTTGGTGTCTTTTCTAGCAGCTGAACACAACAGAACCAATAAAAACCATTAAATCTTATTTTTAAGTTTATAAAAAAACTCAGATCCTCCCCTGTTTTCAAGCCCGAAACACACACACACACACACCAACAACCACTATCATGTTATATGCCACAACATCTTTTATACGCTACAAAGTCACAGTATATATTCCGGGTTTTGCTTTTAGAAAAAAATATATTATTAACAAGGTCATAAAGGAATTATTAAAGCATAAAGAAAAAAGATTTAAAACAGTTTAAACAAAACTGTAAAACAACACCACAAGTTACAACAGCAACAATGCACTTATATGCTGGCCGAGTGAAAGAGAAACTTTAATGTGTTTATTTTCTTCTGCAAAGTTTGTTATTGTATTCATTTTAAAATAAGTTTCTTTTTCCAAATACATACACAAACTTATCGAACAAATTGAACCAAAATTATTTAATGTTTGCAGCATAAACTAAGAAAAGGAGAGCATTGTTTATTAAGGAAATATTGGCCAAGAAATTTAAGAAAATTTTCAAATATTTGCTAATTTTTAATTCCATAGAAAACACTTTATTGCTTACTTTGCAATTATATAACTTTAAGTGCTTAAAGCTGTAGAAAAATAAAAATAAATGTATACTTAAGATAATAACTTTTGGTTTCATATATATGTATATGCACGAGGGCTGATCAATTTTTTCCAAAAAGTATTTATTTATTCATCAATAACTATCTTGCCCTCTTTGAATATCGACCAATAGCTACTTTAAGCTGCCTTTCTAAAGCATTTAGATAAGCCATTATATTCAGCATAATAAATTGATGTCCGACAAACAATCAGGAGGGTTACTCTCTATTGCGATGCGAAAGAAAAATCTAAGAATTTGTACTCTGTATTGCGTTTTCGAATTTTCCTTTCGTATTTAATTTTTCCATTTTGCACATTTTATTTTATCATGCTTCGCTATTGTTTATTTTGCGGTACCAGCGTTGGTTCATTTTCAAACTGTTTCGCGAAAAAGTTCGAGCAAAGGGAACAGAGTAGCAAATTATACTCTTATAACATTTGCCTTTCGCATCGAACTCACTTTCGCATCGCAATAGAGAGTAACCCCCCCCCCCAGGTTTTCGACTAACAGTTGTGCAACTGCCCTAGTGGATGTCACAGAAAGCATTAGGCGTGAACTAGATAGCGGGAAAATTAATATATTAATACTACTCTATCATACTAAAGCTTTTGACACAGTCAAACCATCAAATTCTCTATTACAAGTTTAGATCTTCGTTTAACTTTTAGTCTACAGCTGCACAACTTATATTTTTAAATAACAGATCGTACACAGTCAGTGTGTGAGAACAATGCCGTTTCCAATCCAATTAAGCTTGAAAAAGGTGTTCCTCAAGGTTCAATATTGGCACCTCTGCTATATTCAATTTACGCCAATGACTTGCCTAACACTTTGAGGCATTGCAATGTCTACGTGTATGCAGATAATGTGCAGTTCTGGCTCAGTAGCCCAGCGAAAGCATAAACAAAATCAATTGTGATTTAAATAACATTTATATGTGGGCATCTGCAAATGGATTACAAAACTTTACAATAACGATTATTTTTTATCATAATTTTTGTTTTTTCTCATAACCGCAGAAAAGTGGTACTTTTTTGTTCATATACAATTTTTGAGAAATTGGAGTTATACTCCGTTCTGTAACGATCCGTAAAAATTGCAAAGATTATGGATAAAGTACATTTTGTTAAAACAAAGTAATAAAGTACGTTTTGTAAAGCACCAAAGATTTTTCAAATTAAGTGTTTTTTCAAACGCATAATTTGCAACATCGGATGGTGATGTGACACTGAGTTCGCGGCGGCTCTTTGTCCCATTTTTTGTTCCATTCATCATTAAATTATGCTAATATTATATCATAAAGAAATTACAATAATTCCTGAATAATTTGTGTTTTATGCAAAATCAAAAAATTTATCACCCTTTATATATATATATATATATATATATATATATATATATATATATATATATATATATATATATATATATATATATATATATATATATATATATATATATATATATATATATATATATATATATATATATATATATATATAAATATATATATATAAATAGATAAGCTAAAAATTTTATTGGCATTCAAATCATAAAGGTAGATTTACGCCACCCTGTATAAGCATTTGAAAATTAACAGCCAGTTCGCCGATGTCGAAAGGATAAGTTCATTCGCAGGCTAGGCGAAAGAAAATTGATTTGGATTTTTTATAACTTTGTTCTATGCGAACGATGTGTCAAAATTCAATTAAAATACATGAGCACATGCGAACGAACAATTGACATAGACACAAACCCAAATTGATTCGAATGTGAGTGACTAACTTTCTTTCGCATACATTTTCATTCGATATCGTCGATCAGGTTGTTAATAATAATTTTGCTGCCATTTTTTTCTACTTTCAATACTTTTGTTTTCAGATTCTAAATAAATTCTCGTTAATTAATATGGAAAATTTATTCGCATGTGAAATTTGTTAATGAAATGGAGGTTGAAAATCTCAATATTTGTCGTAGTAGAAGAAAGAAATTGGCCATCAAGATCGTGCGATTTGAGAACTTTACAGCCAGTTCGTCAATGTCGAAAGGATAAGAATGCGAATGATTCTAGGTGAAAGAAAATTTATTTGTGTTTTTTCTAACTTTATTCTATTCGAACGATGTGTTAAAATTCAAATAAAATACAAAAGTTCATGCGAACGAACAATAGTGACATAGACAAACCCAAAATTGATTCGAATGTGAGTGACTAGCTTTCTTTCGCATACATTTGCATTCGATATTGTCGAAAAGGCTGTTAGAGTTTTTTGTGGCGTTTTTGAAATCGGGAGTGTTCAACACTAATCCCCTAATAGTTCAAGAGTTTAAAACCAACACCATCGACTAGATATCAAGCACTGACAGCAGTTTATGGAACAACGTAATTGATCACTTTAATAACAAAAATTGGGAGACTGCCGAGCCAGTGCGGGAGAGAAGGCACGAGCTACTTGACCAGCATAAATAATTTTTCATTTTCAATCGAAACCTAGCTGTAATAAATAAAAATAAAAATATCTTTAATATCTTAAAAATGACTTTTTTACTAACATGGAAGGAAAACTTCAATTCTGATACACAATTTGCTACTACCAAATTTACAAACTATTTTCCTCTAAAAGGTTTTGCAACTTTTTTATTACAACCGAGCAAAACTACACTCTCAATTTTGTCGAATTTCTACTCGTTTTTCCTTTCAAATTTCAAAAAAACTTACTCATTGCTAACTATATAATAATTTTCATTCGTATTTGCCAGCCATTTTTATATCATTCTTGAGGGTGTTTTCTTGTAGCAAGCCAACTGCAAGCGTTTCGTAGCTCCACGACCAGGCGTTTGTTAGATCAAGTTCAAATGTATGTAAATGAATTTTAACTTAAATTCCAAATTATTGTTATTGACACATTTGCTGAACCCAATTTCTCAGTGAGACTTCATAGTAAGCTTGTGTGTATGTAAGTGCTCTTCCTTATTATTAGTTAACATGTTGTAGAGGTTTGCAATAGGAAACCACAGCGATGATAGCAACAATATTAACATTTCATATCAACTGAATAACATCTTGAATTACAAATATTTCTTGTCAAATAAGCAAAAAGTACCACGCAAGCACATTATTAGAATTTTGCTCGTTTTTTTATGGTTGATTGTTTTTTGTTTGGTTTAATGGAATACTAGAGGGCGGCTCCTCAAGAAATGTATTAGCCAACGTTGTTCCATTGCGTGAAAGTAATTTGATGTGTTGTTTGCGATAGAAGCAAATTAATTAACTCAATTACAAAAATTATATTACGTTAATTTTCAACGTTTGTTTAACTTAACACGTTTGAACTTTTTAAGTATTTTGTTAGGAGCATAAAATTTAGGAGAATTCTAATTTTGTTTTATTTTTTATAATTAAGTTTTATTTCAGACACAGCGAAATTATATTTTAGTACTAAGAAAAAAAAAAACATTTTATTTCATATTTGCAAAATATTCGTTCAGCTCAAGGTCATTTTTTTTAAGTTTAATGTATTTTTCCATATTTCGTCTTCCTTTGGAGGACTTCTTCAGGAAAATTTGTTTTTTGTGTGTAAATTCAATTCAAATTTTGTATTGAATTTAGACACAAAAAAACAAATTTTCCTGTAGAAGTCCTCCAAAAGAAAACGAAATATTGAAAAATACATTAAACATAAAAAAAAACAAAAAGGACCTTGAGCTGAAGGAATTATTTGCAAATATTGAATTAAATAAAGGATCAAGAATTCACTTTATTCCATAAAAAAAAATTTATTAAAAATAATAACTATAAAAAAATGTTATAAAAAAAAATATAAAAAAAAATAAAAAAAATTACAAAAAAAAATAAACCAAAGTTTTATACAAAAAATTTTTGTAATCACTTTTAAAACTGCAATATATAATACTGTTAAGAGTTTTTGTCACCTCTAGCCCAGTATGCAGCTGTTGATCTGCTTATTACAAATATACAACACATTCATACAAACAAAATAACACTAAAAAAATAATACACAAACAAACATACATGATTTACAGTACGTAATATTCCAAGTAAATCTACTACAAATGATGTTGCTGTTTTTCTTGTATTCTTGCTATTCGTTTTATTATTGTTTGTTGTTGTGACTTGCTTATTGTTGGCAAGCATGTGTATGAATGTGTATATGCGCAAGAAATACATTTGTGCCCTTGATTCTAGAATTATGACAGCAATCAGAAAGTTTCTTTTTAAGCATTAAGCAAGACAGCTATAAGTCAAGCTAATCAAGTCTAGTATTTTGGTACACAGTGGTATGAAGTGTAAATAAAGTTGTGAATTATTTAAGTACTGCATTATTTCATTTGCAATTGAAGAATCCGCAAAAGCAATTTTAGAGGCAACAATACTCTGCCTGCTACTCGCTTAAGGAATGACATTTTTTTAACTTAAATTAAATATATTTCCTAAGCTAAAGTTTGGCAAAATATTATTTTTTGCAGAATCAAATTTCAAGGTGTTTTCTCAAGAAATAAAATATATACATATACTAAAAATGTAAACAATGTTATCTACACAAAAGTTGGCTGATATTGTGCATCAGACGACGAATTTATACAACGAATATTAGCCGGCGAATTCATAGCGATGAGCGAAATTCATCGTTTAATTTCATTTAAATAATAGACTTCCTGATTAATATTAAACGAAATCATTATTCAAGTGACACACGACAAAGTACCACAGAAATAAATATCTTTAAATAAATGCATAATTTTAGTATAACAATATATGTATATTTTTTTATTTCTGCAGAAATCTAAAGCCAATGCCTTGAAATTTGGTTCTACAAAGAATTTTATTTTCTGCATTTTAGTATAATTATATCTCACTTAATTAAATTTAAAAAAAATTAAAATTCTTATTCAAGTGGCGGGCAGAGTTCGTTTTTTGTTTTCTTCTCTTTTTGTTCTTTTTACTCATTCTGAACTTTATACAATAATGTGCTAAGTATGATGTTGACTTAACACACTGTGTACGAGGCCTCCATATAAAATGCAAACTTTTAATGAAATCAACCCTATTTGTTTGCATACTTGAATGGTGGTATTAACACACACACACACACACATACAAATACAAATAACCGCACAGATTGTTGAGTTTGCCAACGGAAATTAACATGTCATCTATAAAGGAAATCAGTTAAAAAATTTATTGGTTCCGGTTTTGAAAGAGATTTAAGTAAAACAAAATTTTACTTTCTAAGTAAAAAAAAAAATAATGGGGATATTTTCCAAAGTACTTCAATTTATAAAAGGAGGTAACAAAACTAAAATAATTTTCCAAGAAAAATGCAAATTTTTATTAATTAAAAATATTAAAATATGCTTATCTATTTATTTTGATTTTAAAAAAATATTGCAGTAAAATTCGCTTATAGTCTACTGCTTTTTGTGGACAATAAGGCGAATTGTACTATGGTTAGATTTTTCTATATGCCACTTTTTGGCTTATTTTGACTACATAAAATCTGAAAGCAGGTATTTCAATGCTCTCATTGACAAAAAACAAAAAAAAAACACATTTAACATTGCAAACATGTGTCAAAAATGAAATACATATGTATATATAAAAAAGTGTTGAATTTTTGTTCTCCGTTTTTGTCTAGGAAAATTGTTATTAAATTTGCATCTCGGATTATATCTTCAATAACTTGCATGAAATTAATTACAATACAAATTTGCTGTAATCAATAATTATTAATTGAAGAAGACAAGAAAAATAATAATCAAATCTTTATCTGGGGGACAACTAGCTGTTTCGTAGTCGCTACACTACTCATCAGCATCCACTGGGATTTGAACTCGGGTCATGACGTATCATGATATACTGCTTTAACCACTAAGCCAATACATGAAATTAAGTTTTTTCACATCGCATCTAGGTGGAATATAAGCGAAAATGGCCTATAGCGCTAATGGACTATATAAGAAATATTTTTCAGGTATTTTATTTATTGATACCAAAAAGTTGCACATTTTTGACTAAGTCGCTAATTCTACTATAAGCGGTGTGGCTTATAAACGAATTTTAGTGTATTATTATTTTTTTGGGGCAAATCGGAAGGCTGTTAGAATTCGAAGTTAAGAACAAATTGTCATTAAAGATTTTTAATATGAACGAAAATTGGTACTTAAAATATTGTACGAAAAATGTTTGATGTAAACAATTTCATATCAATAAAATTAATAAAAAATTTTGAATTTGTGAAGATTTACAGCCAGTTCTTAGAACACGAACTAAGCTCACTCGCAACTAGCCGATTTGTAGACGAAAACGTAAAGAAATAGGTTTATACAACGCGGCTAAGTCTAGTCGTGCAGATTACGTTAATTCGTGTATATATGAAATAATTAAGAAACGGTATCGTTGCCAATATAATAAAAAGATCCATTTATTTGAATTTTTCCATATGCAAATTTTCATTGTGATAAAGAAAAACAGCCCTATTTTTGGCATGTGTACACATCGCTCTTTTATTGCAACACAGCCATATCTCAAAAAATGAGCTTTTCGAGTTAATAGTACACAATTCTTAACAGTACTCTCTTTTATATTGTGCTAAAAAATTTTTTTATTATTTTTAAACTGTTTTCTTTAGAAGATATTTTCTAAAAAAAATTTCTAAGACTTTTATGAAAAGTAAAAATTTGAAATGTGTTTTTCTCGAAACAAGCTTTTTTTAATTATGACCATACTGCAACTAAGGAGCGATATGTACTCGTAAATAAATAAAACAAAACTATTTTTTTAGTGTATAATTTTTTGTGAGCTGGATTCATGTTCCAGGCTTAATCCATTAAAAAACCATGCAGAAAATTTTTTAGCACGCCGAGAGTGCAGTACGAATCAAAACTGCATAAATAAGGATAATCTAATGGAACTCTGGGTCATCTTTGTGTTGAATACGTTCTCAAGACAATAAACAACGACTATGATAAACATGCTAAATTCGTCTGGAGACTAAGCGAAGCTGACCAATATATCCTGTGTTGTGATCATAAAAAAGTATTTGGATTTGCGATATTGCGACTCTATCAAAATATTCTATCAATGTAAATAATGTAAATGACCATACACTTTTTCATTTGCTGATAACAAAACTCGAACCCGAGATTTGAGCAAGTATGTAATGTAGCCAAAAGGGGCTGTTCATACGAGTATTTCGAAAAATCACATCCAGCAGTTCATCATCATCGTACTTGATCGAGATTTCCAATACATAAGAAAACAAGAACACTCCAACGAACTCGCGATGGCGTTTTTTATTCGTCGAATCAAGATATTTACCAATGCGATAACATTTGCTGCGAATAAAATTGGGACGGCTTATGGGAGGTATACAACTTTCAAATGGAATGGGATGGCTTTTGAGAGGTATATAACTTTCAAATGGAATAAAATATTCATTTTTTTAATTGGTATGAAATTCACTTTATTCGAAAGATAATCTTTTGGCATTATAATATAAACAAGATTTCTGGCATATGACTACCACGACTGGACATACTCTTAATATGATGGTGCAATTTTCGATTGCTTTTTCCAAATGTTTTGGCTATATAAGGCCAATAACGTGGCGACTGTTGTCTCCTAAGAGGTCCATGTTTTCAGGGTTATCGGTGAAGACTAGCAACTCAGATTTCCCAACAAAAAATAGTCTAGTGGAGTTAAATCGTACGATCTTAGAGGTAAATTCACGAGTCAGTAATGTGAAACTATGTGATTACCAAACGTTTCTATCAATAAATCAGTTGTGGTACGAACTGTGTGAAATGCTGCTCCTTCGTGTTAAAGCACAGCTGTTGCACATCGTAGGTATTCAATTGACGAACGAATAAGTTAATAATCATGGTTCTATAATATTCACCATTGACAGTAACGTTCTGACTAGCATAGCTTTTAAAGAAGTACGAATAAAGGATTCCGCCAGCCCATAAAACACACCAAACAGTAGGTTTCTCTGGAACGGCATCTCAACATTTTTTTTTTTTTTTTTTTACAATTTATTTATTTAATGTCCGAGCATGATCGTGTTACTGATCTTGTTTCGCAGTTCTTAGGCTGTAGTTTCCATGATTATCTTCAATTGCGCATTCTTATGATTTTTTATAAAACTACTAAACTGGGACAACCTTAGCAAGTAAAGGCTGTTTTTTTAAGCCCGATAGAACTTGAAATTGTAAAAAATAACACAAAAAATTAAATTGTAATCAAAATTTTTTTTTTATTCGAAAGATCAATACGTGACATTAACATTTGAAAATGATTTCGGGCATATGGGCACCGCGGCTGTTCTTGACGAAGCGCATTCTGGACGTCCAATTTTGGGCCACTTTTTCGAGCACTGCTGCCCGTATGTCACGAACAACACGAACAATGCTGGCCTCCAAGGCGTCAATTGTTGCTGGTTTATCAGCATAAACCAGTGACTTCACGTAGCCCCACAGGAAATAATCGAGAGGTGTCAAATCGCACGACCTTGGAGGCCAATTGATAGGTCCATTTCTCGAAATCAACTTATCGCCAAATTTTGATTTCAGTAAGTCGATGGTTGCGTTCGCCGTATGGCACGTAGCGCCATCCTGTTGAAACCACATCTCCTCCGGATCAATGTCATCCATATTTTCAAACAAAAAATCATTGATCATGGTGCGGTAACGATCTCCATTGACCGTAACGCGAGCTCCGGCCTCATTTTTGAAGAAATAAGGTCCGATGATGCCACCAGCATGAAAACCGCACCAAACAGTGCATTTTTCTGGATGTAATGGAGTCTGTAGGGTCTCTTGTGGATTGGTCTCACTCCATATGCGGCAATTTTGCTTATTAACAAACCCGTTAAGCCAACAATGCGCCTCATCGCTGAACACAATTTTTCGTCTATAAGTTGCGCGAATCGACGACTGATTTTCAAAGTAAATTTGGATAATTTCGTAGCGTTGTTCAAGCGTGAGTCTAATCATGATGATTTGTCAGAGTATACTGAAACAAATAAAAAAAATGTTTCATCAAAATTTAATTTTTTGTGTTACTTTTTACAATTTAAAGTTCTATCTAGCTTAAAAAAACACCCTATAGTTTCTCTTTTATTAACTCTACCCGAAATGTTCAGATTGAAAGTGCATTTCTTATATTTTTACTGCCTTATTTATAAAAAATTTTTCAAGTTTATTAAGCTTTTATTGCACTGATTTCTATACAAAGTTTGTACAATAATAGCTTAATAAACATGAAAAAAATTTTATAAATAAAGCCGCTACTAGAATATATCTTTCCATTTTTGAAAAATCATTTAAAATTAGGGTGTGCCGTGTTTGGAATAGACATCTTTCGGCACTTAAGTTATTTTCTTACTCTATTCCTACTTATAGAAACATTTTGTTAAATTGGTTTAGCTCTTAACTATACGTAATATCTCTGGTGATAATAATTAATAATTAATAAAAAACAATTTCGGTTTATTTGTACATATGGTATTCGTGGTTGGGGAGCCACTTGTAATTTATCTTTTGAACTATTGCTTTGAATTATTATTGATTAGTGTTAAAACGTTAATTGTACTACAAATACATGTCTAATTGGCCTTATAGGCTTCCTATGTATTAAAATAAATAAATAAATAAATAAATAAAAATAAATAATGTATATTCTATATAGAAGAACTAACAAACAATAAGTATGCAAATCTTAAGACTAAAAATTGATTAATTAATATAGAAAAAATTTAATTAATATTCAAAAATTTTATTTACTTAGGTCCAGCCAATGCTAGATAAAAAGGTGCTTCTTGCGTGGTAAATCACCTTTCCAACGCTCGACATACATTTCAGGATTATCATCGCTCCAAATACGGAAGTTTTCTTCATTGACGTATACTCTCAAACAAATGTGAGCTTCATGAAAATCGGGATCAGGAACAATCTTGTTTTAGACTCATTTGTACAATCTCGAAATGTTGTGCAGGCGTCAGTCTATTCATGAAGAAATGCCAAACCAAACCAAACATAAATAACTTAACAGCTGACAAAATGGCTGTTTAAAGAGTATTGCCAGCATGAAATATCTTATATCAATAATTCTTTCGCTATAGCGACTACTTAGTGAAGGTAGTTATTTCATATATATTCTTTTTATATTGATAATTTCACCAAGTACACCTTTGCTATTGCAATGATCATTCTAGAGATCTTTTTTTTTTCGAAAACTTAACATTGGTCGGCTTTTATTCATGGAAATTTTCTATTACAATGATCATTCTAGAGATCATTCTTTTCAAAAAACTTAACTTTGGTCAGCTTTTATTCATGGAAATTTTCTATGTAAATTTAGTTCACATAACTTAAGCCATATTTTTTTTAGCTTGCAGTTTCTTTAGAAATGTATACTGTGCAGTTGTTTTATATGTCCTTGAAAATATATTTTCCTTTAAGCTGCTTTTTCCAAACAAATGTTTTTAATTTTTTTTTTACCACCAGCAGCAGCATAAACGCCACAAATTCTTACACAAGAAAAGCCATTAAATGTAATTAAATGGCACAATTTCTTAGTCAAGTGCAAAAAAAAAATATATTTAATTGCAAAATTTAACCCAGGCCTACAAAATGAAGATAAGTCAGCATGATTGTGTAAAAAAAAATACACAAATTTAGATAATTACAGTTTACAAGTTACTCCTAATTGCAATGACTTTCATTTTTTTGTGGCAACAACAACAACAACAATCAAATTGCTTTGACCTTAAATGTCTTAAAAAGAATGTTATGAACTTATTTAAAGTATAATTTAAGTAAAAAATAATCTTCGCTGCAAAAAGTTGCCATTGAGGGGACAGGGCGGGGATTAAAAAACTTTTTCCAGCATGAAGAAGGCTAGTTTCCTCATTTTCTGCTAAAATCTTTCTTTTCATCTCTTTACAATTTGCTTGGAGCATGAAATCTTTGAAAATTAAAATACACGATTAGAATTGTGTCACTGGATTTTTGCGATACTTTTTTTTTAATTTCTATTTTTAGCTAAATTTCTGCAATTCTTTTACAAGCAAAAGTTTTGAAATTTTCTCTTCTATTTTGTCATCTACTCACTTAAGTCCTTGCGGGTAAGTGTGTTACTTAACATTTTTTATTTACTCGTATTTTAATGTCAAATCGCTTGATTTTATTTTCATTAGAACTGTTGTTGTGGCTGTGTTATAAAATTTTTATTCTTCTTCGTTCTTTTCATTTGTCATTCTGCTCGTTTTGTGCAAAATTTCACATAGTTGCCAGCGGTTTCAGTGGTTTTGACAGAACTTGACAATTGTTTGTACAAGTTGTTAACCAGCAACACAGAAGAGAAGAGAAGGGGAAAGCACAGAAATTATACTAAATTAAAAAAGAATAGAATTGATGATTGTTCACAGTTTATTTGGAGTTCAATAGCACTGAAAGTCTAAAAGAAAATTTCACATGATTGCAGGCAAATAGCCGGTTACATGATTATATGTATTAAATGAATCAAAAAAAAAATTTTAATTAAAACTAAAAAGCAATGCAAATACTGAAAACGGTTTATTTAAAAAATATTTGTAAAACACAAAAAAAAAAAATAAAAAAGTTTATAATTTGTCATTAAATAAGTTAAAAAAAAAAAGTTAAACTGGAGATTTTTTTACAGCATATCTGTCTTCTTTTTGATCTTACTTTTCTGTACGCTAGATTTTTTAGCCTATAGCATACGTAGAAGAAAAACATGGTTGACACAACAATATTTTGGTAGTTGCAATTGGTAATCTTTCCTATTCCAAGAGACGTCATCATACTCACATGTAGACAAGACTTTGCCATTTATTTACTCGTTGTCGACAGTCTCTATAAAAGTAATTATACTATAATCTGATTCACCGTTGTTATATTAGTAAACAAAAAGTACTATGAATTAAAATGATATTTTTATTGTCCCACCTAACCAGGTAATTATTCGATTCAACTATACGTTTGATGTATAACTTTAATTAAACAATGATATTAATGTCATAAACAGCTATATTGTAATAGAACCATATTTTTATCATAACTAACTTTTTGTAAAGTTTATACAATTTATTTTTTAGTGATTCATTTGAAAAATGCATTACTACAGCATCGGTGACACATGTAGGACATCTTATCAAAATTTTATTCATTACTGCCCGGAGTGTTGTAGCGGGAACTGTCTCAATTACCGTTCGAATGGATTATTTTAAATCATCCAAATTTGTTGGAGTTTTTTTGTAAACTTCTTGTTTGCAATAACCCTACAAAAAAAATAAGGTACAGTAAGGTCTTGAAGACCTGGGAGGCCAACGAAACGTGGAGTTTCTTGAAATCAGTTTATTGGAAAATTGTTGCCTCAATTCTGTCATAACAGGCGTGGCTACGCCAAGCAAAGTTGAGATGGATTTTTTCTTCTTGAAGAAACTGAACATCACTCTGTGATGTGAGGTGGATGTAATTGCATTTGCTTGAGTATGTAATGAGATAAATCTGGCAATGAGATAATGAGACAAATCTGGCAACGTTGTAGTATAAGTATACCAAATAAATCTAAAGAATGTAATAATAAAGAGATGACAGTCAGTCACAGAACATTGAACAAAACGGTCTTCTCTTTATTATTACATTCTTTAGATTTATTTGGTATACTTATACTACAACGTTGCCAGATTTGTCTCATTATCTCATTGCCAGATTTATCTCATTACATACTCAAGCAAATGCAATTACATCCACCTCGCATCACAGAGTGATGTGCAGTTTAGAATTACTCATAGTGGGTTAGAATTACTCCATATTCGACAATTTAACATTGTCGTTTAAATCAAAATGTGTCTCGTCAGACATAAAAATGCAGTTCAAAACGTTTTCATCCTCTGACAGCATTTGAATGACCTTCTCACAAAATTCCAAGCGAATCGGGAAGCCACTAGGGTTCAATTTGTTTGTTTATTGAATCTTATATGGAAATAAGTTTAAATCTTGGTGCAAAATTATTTGCATTTGAGCAGACAAGCTCATTGTCAAAACTGAAAACTTGGATTGTATGGCAGCAGCCATACACACGTTAGTCTCACCTAGAAAGGTCCTAAGTTGCCTTTTTGCCTGAATTGAGCTCTTTTAGGGATTCTACTACGTTTCACACAAGTACACAGTGTCACAAAGATTTAATTATATAATTTCATACATATTGCTCTTACAAATAATTGAGCAAAATAAGTTACTTTTCGATGTACCTATTTATACAGTTTCCATTACGATTTTTCCTTCTCCTATTAAATTGCAATTATGTTTGTTAGGGCCTTTCTACATTAGACCAACCTTGTGTAACCTTTACATTTTTGTGAAAAATATAAAAATGTCCCAATTTTATTGACAAACTTATTTTAGGCGCCGTGAACTTTTAAACGATTGTTTTTCAAACGCGAAAATTTCACTGGCGCAAATATCGGAAATTTTGTATTTTAATAACTTTCTTCTATTACCAGAACTACTTAAAAAAAATGTTTTAGTTTGCTTACGCGATATTTTCATTAAAAAATCGGTTTAAGCTACATACTTCGTCTATATATGTACCGATATCCAGGAGATTTTTTTATGCCTTGTATAGCCATGCCAAATAATATTATTAAGTTTAAAGCAAAAGATACAATTTTTTAAAGCTGTTTAAACAAAATTGCCCACTAAATGTATTGAAATTTTGAGTATATTTCAGCAACACTTGAATAGCTTTTACTGAATTTGAATAACCCATGAATCGATTGAGTAATAGAATGGTGAAAGAAAAAAAGTTTCTAATGGTTTTCTCAGAAACTGCATTTCAACGAAGGAGATCGACTTTTCTATCAATACTAATTGAACATTACAAACTTATATATACCCTTTACATTTTTGTAAAGGATATAAAAAATATTCTGCTTGCATCGCAAGGGCCTGATTCCGTGTTAAATTCCGTACTAATAATTTCAGTTAACTATGAACACAGTTCAAATTATCATATGTTACAAATTTAATACATTTTTAACCCATTGTGCAACCGTTGATCTGCTTGTTATAAATGTACGCGCACACCCACACTATCAACACTCATCTGAAACCAGAACATTAATACATGATTGCAAGCAAATCATTTAGCAAAATAAGTAAATATCGAGTCAATGGTTGGTTGATCGCCAAAGACTAACATACGAGCATATTACATAAAAATTTCCAACAAGAATCATACACTATTGTGCTTTAGTTCAACATTACATTTGATACAGGAATACAATGTTATGCTTTTTTTGTGGACCAGTACTCGTGCACAGATATGGATAATTCTACGTATGTAGTTCGAACTGATTTGACTTAAGTTTTTTTAGCTTTTAATATATATACTCGTATATATATAAATGTGTATATGTTTTTAGCATTTATATAATATCAGTAGAAAAATCCTTTCAAGCCAGGAATGCTGTCCCCAAGAAAAATAATTTATAAAGTATAAAGACAAGTCCAAGAATATCAATTTATAGTTTTTATTTTCAAACACGCGAAAAGACTTGTCATGTTTCGTAGACTTTAAACTCCGTTTGTAACACAATGGCAAAATGATTGTTGCCATAGGAAATTGTTGGCAATGTAAAGAGGAAATAACTTAACATGGAAATAAAATGAAAAAGAAAAACAAAATAAATCGACAAACTAGGAAGAGAGTTATTTAAAATGTGTTTGTAATGTTAAATTCAACAACATCATATAAATAAAGCTGACAAATAAAAAGTGTTCACAAACACAAATGAAGTACTAAAAGAAAAAACATTTTAACGTCTATCTTGCTCGGAGCTAAAGCAGGTGAATGCAGAACTTTAAGCTACTGTTTAATAAATATATAAAATGATGTAAAATGTAAAATAAAATGATGTTCTAACAAGAGTAATAAATTCGAATGGCCTGTTAGCTGCAGCAGAGGCCACAAAGTTCGAAAAGCATTACAAGTGCTCTATAATCACTACATACTTATGTATCGTTCTTTAATTTTTCAATTCTAATAACAGTTCTACCAAGAAGGAGTTCTAGCAAGAAGGAAATTATGTCTTTCCACAGTGTTTTTGAGGTAACAGACGCCATGTAGGCATTTTACATTGGGAAAAATTATATCTACATTATTAAAAACATGTTGTGTCGTTAGCTAATTTAATTTGCTTATAGTGGCAACGTACCAGAAGTTATCGCACTACAATCGTTACGACTTCAGCTGTCGGAAAGAAACGTTTTTGCTTCTTATTTTTTACATTTTTAAGATTTTGCAATTATTCTTCTTTGCATTCCTTTAGATACTGTAGAAATACATTTAAAAGAGACCCGACCAGCATCGTTTAAAAGAAATCAAACTCTTTTGTTGTCAGGGGGAATTTGAAACCATTGAAGACAATGACACAATATTATAGCAAGAAAGACGTTATCACATCTTCGTAATATATCACTAGAACTGATGTTTCTTTGCCGTCCTAGAAATGCTTGTGTAAAAGCCAGCAGCATTTTATATGAAATTGTAGAGACACAGCACAATTCAATGCACTTCTTGACAAGAAGTTGTAAAAAAAAACCAGAAATAAAACATATATATGGATGTATTTAAGAAAATTAAAAATATTTCTTTAAACTTAAACCACCCAAGGGAAAAGGTATATTTATTAAATTTAAAATTGTTAGCTTGACAATAAATAAATGTAAAACAGTTTATCAAACTACTCATATCTGCAAAGCTGGAAATTTTGCAGCTGATGTATAATGCAGCTCTAATAAAATAATCTGCATTACTAAAACTTGTGTAGTGTTTGAAACCTGAAAAGTTTGAAACAGGAACAATTATAGTAGGCGAGGTGGCACAGGGTCTATTTACAGTTGTAAAATTTATGTACATCAGCACCTGCCACGGCGGCCCAATCTAATGATGGACTAACTCCACAATGCAACCCTGTGGCTTACAAGGCTCACAAAGATCGCTACTTTTCGCCATAAGTTTGTAGTGCTACAGACAGACACTTGCTTAAGATTTCTGGCCTTCTAATCCTTCCTGTATCCAATTTCACAACAGCTAATTTAATACAAGGCTTAATGAGTTAGTAGGCCGAAGCCCATTAAGAGCATCAGCCTTTAACCAACTCACCCTTTCAACCATCACTTCCAGTTCCTTATAATACACTTGCCTGTTGCAAGACAATAGCATCTCGGGGGGTTGTTAGACCAGCATACACCGTAGTTATCAGGGAAACTAATTCCCCTTCTTGCGATTTTAGGTTTAAACCATAGCCAGTGAGTTTCAGCTAAGGCAAGCACTTCAACCATGATCAGACCGCGCTAAACTGCAAGCAGAACCAACCGGGGGCATGCTGATCCCCATTCTGTCACTTTATATCCTTGGTAAGGGTTTCAGAAGCCAACACAACATAAGTCATGCGGCTTCCTAGAGTTTTGTTTACCCGAGAAGCAGAGTATCCTGGTTCGAAATACGCCCTGGCAAAATCTGTTCCCAATAGCAAGACAATAATGTTTTAATGTAGGAAAATCAACTAACTAATCTGAATTATTGTTATTGGTCCCAAACCCCTACCAACGGCAACAATCCTAGCCGCCCTGAAAAAATAACTGCGACGACACCAGAGCATTTGTTTGGTCCAGACTTGCTAAATCAATTTAAGATCAAAAACTTGTAATTAAAAGCTGATATTTTAATATGGATACATTTTTTTTTTTTTTTTTGATATCTTCTTTGAAAAATACTCTAAAAACGTTTTGCGGATTCTTGAATTGCAAATGAAATACTAGCTCTTACCCTTATTCGTTACATAATTTTTAAATAATTCACAACTTTATTTACACTGTACTAAAACACTAGACTTGCTTACTTTCTGACTTATGACCGTCTTGCACAAAGTTTAAAAATAACTCATTGCCGCCGACCTGCCTGTTATTTATACCTCTATCATTTTCAACAATCGTCATGCGCTTTCTGCTGATTTATAGTGTACAAATGTAATTCTTAAGCATATACACATTCACACATATGCTTGCCAGCATTAAGTAAGTTACAACAACAAACAATAAGAAACGAAATATCAATAATGCAAATATAACAACAACATTATTTGTAGTTGATTTACTTAAAATTTTGCGTACTTTAAAGCATGTGTTTGCTAGTGTATTATGCTGCAAACTGGGTTAGATGTGATAAAAACTCTTAACAATATTTTATTTTTGCTGATAAGCATTTTTTGATTCTGGTGAAACAACAGAAAACGTTCTGGCTGTGATTTAAACCTGAAGGCATAGGAAGGGGAGTTAGTATCGCTGATAATTGTTGAGGTATGGATTTTTTTCGGCGGCTAACAAGCCCCCGAGGTGCTTTTGCCTTGCAACAGATAACTTTACTATAAAAAAAACGGTGGTGAAGGTTGACGGGTGAGTTGGTGTAAGGGTTTAAACCAATCGTCTAAATTTTGTCTCAACGAAAATTATAAATATAATGCAAGCATATGCGTTAACAGGAAAATTGTATTTGCGCCAAAATTTATTGAATTGAAGACCAACAATTGAATAGCTAATTGAAGAATAAGCAATTTTTTAAGCCCGAAAAAATATTTCATTTTTATTAAGCTCTTATTGAACAAATTTTGTATATAAATTCAATAAACTTGAAATATTTTTTATAAGTAAGGCAGTAATAACGTTGACTTATTTCATTTAAAATAAAAATAAAAAAAATAAAAAACTCCGACTTACAAAAGCAACAATGTGTAAGAAGAAATGTGTATGAGTATTTCTGAATTAAATAATTTATTTGTACAAATTTCCTTTTCAACAAATTTTTATGAAAACTATGCTCATAATATGCTTCACTTCTCACATTATTACAAGAATTGATGGGGAAAACGTTGAAAGGCACCACAGAAAACGAAAGCAGGATAACGCTGGCAAGTACAACAACTGAAAGTTAAATTTTCTTTGCAATGTACATATGACTTATACGCGAAAAAATACAAAAAGTCAAGAAATTTAAGTTTTCCAAAACAAAAAACAAATTTTTTTTGTTCAAACTTTTTTTCATAAAAAAATATATATATGTACATGTACATAAATATTTAACTTTTTGTTTCACCCTAATATCTTGCACATTAATCATTATTATTTTTAATGTTTTAAATGGGTTCAAACGCTATCCACAGTGGAGTAATACACACAAGTGTATACATATGTATATCCACACATATTTGCAGGGTTATGTGTGCATATGTATGTATGTGCGTGTATGTTAATGTGCAATACATTACAGTTGCGTGAGTATCAAAAGATGCCCTACAGTTCTAGTGGCCGGATTTTTTTTAGCTTTTTCTTTTAACAGCTCAAATGGGGTTTTCCACTATTGATTATATAATGCAAAAAACTCTCTTACAAGCCGATATCAATCAAAATAAATTTAGTTTGGAAAAATTTCACAATTCTAATTTTTCCATTCTTCTTTTCCGTTGCCACCACTAAACTCAAAACTTTGCAAAGCAAACTTTCCGTGTGTGCAAGCGGTGAAACGAGGGCGGCTCGGTAACTTCTTAGTCTAGCACAAAAAGCGCGGTATAAACCGAAAAAAGTTAAGTGCTTTGGAAACTTCCATCTCTGCTATGAACACATATTAAATTTGGTTCGATCTGGTAACTCCTTCATATAGAAACAGGTGTTTACAAAAGACGCATTCGCGATTTTTTTACGATGGAAAAATTAAAAATGCGTGGTATTATTTAATATTTACATAAAAAAGGTTTAGCGGGACAAGAAATTCATAATGATATGGTAAGTGTGTTAGGTGAAAGTGCTCCCTCATATGCAACAGTAAAAAATCGAGTCCATTTAATTTAAGAACTACAGATGAAAAAGCTTTCTGCAAGATGGGTGCCGCATTTGTTAACAGTCGACCAAAAACACATAAGAATGAACATTTCTCAAGCTTGTTTAGATCGTTTTAAGCGAAATAAAATGGATTTTCAGCGAAATAAAACGTGATTTTTATACAATTTACTCAGACTCAGTCACTTAAAATTTATCGGGCACATATTTTTGTAGAAAAAGAACCTCAAGCTGCCAGTTCTACTAGATACGTGTAGCTGTCAGCTTTTACTTGTTTTATGTTTCATTCCTATTATGAACTGTCGTTTCATAGCTACGGTTTTTGGATACATTTAGAGTCAGACGGGATGAGTTTGAGAACAGCAATGAAATCACTTTTTTATCTGCTCCCTATTCAAATCCATTAGATTAACTGCCTGTTTTTGGGAGACGTTCAAAGTAAACAAGAATCGGATTCCAGCTTGACGAATACGTAACAATTTGGGTTTACTGGACACGTTTCGATTTTATCGACTTACTCACGAGAGCATTTACGTTGTATGAAGTCGTTGTGTTACCTAATTACTACAATTTAATATTTGTTTACTTTTGTTCATATGAAATATTTATTTTAAGCATTAAAAATGTTAGCCCCGTTTGAATATAAAAAAAAACAAACGGAAAAAAGAAAACGAAAACAAAATTTTTAACGTCATATTTTTTTGTATAATAAAAATTAAAAATTGTTAAGCCCCTTCTAATTTTTATGAAATAAAGTGGGTATAAAATAAACAAAAGTAAAATATGTATTTAAAAAAAAACTTGTGGTATAAAATATTTTTTTGATAAATTGTATTGTTTATTCTCCGGCGACTGGTATTTTTCATTCGTGCATGTTTGACAGTTGCGTCAGCACAAATCGTCACACAAAAACCAAAAAAAAAAAAAAATTAATTTATTACGTAAGTAGCAATAATATTTGAAAATATGCAAAACGTTAACGTTTTAACGCAAACTGAAAACAGGCCGTTAGAGCTCGTTAATAAATAACGTCGAAAATGTGCCATTAGTAAAAGAAAAATTATATGGCATCACTTTACCTCGGCTAAGTAGCCTTCACACTGCTGCAGCCAAAAAAAACTACCGAATATTTAACTTGTTTTATGAGCGTGCATCGAAACAGCCGGGGTGGCCATATCTTAAAATATATTGAAGAAACCCTTATAAATTAAGTTTTATATTTTATGATTTCTTGTGAAAGCATATAAAATATATCTCTGTATGTAATTTATTATTTATAATTATACAAAAATGTATTCTTTTAATGACCTTTTGCTATTCGCCTGTTTTCGTTTTTTATTTATTTTCAAGTCAATACTTTTATGTTTTATTATTATTATTTTTTTTTTTTTACTATTAAATATATGAAATGAACTTATTTGCATGGCGTGCTCCGAGTGCAGTTGCTGCTGCTACTGCTGCTATAGAGAATTGCTGTTGCTGCTTTTGTTGCCACATTGTGCTTATTTGCAACAATAGCAATGCTGCAACAAACTCATATAATATGGTTGGTTGCTTGTTTGAGTAGTTTTATTTGTTGCTATTTTTATTTTTATTATTATTTTTTTTTTACTCCTCTGTATTGAACGACTTGCAAAGTTGTGTGTTATGAGGATTTAACGCTTCATTGAATTAATTATGCCAAACCGCGCGAAAACTTATAAAATCGTGAATACAAAATGCAGTAGGCATTTAGCAAGATGTGTGTTTTATATTTCTGTACTTAAATACAATAAGTACATCATGTTCTATAAAATATAAAAATAAATTAATATAAAAATGCATAAACAGAAAAACTTTTTTCTTCTTCATAAATGTGAAAATTAAACACTGAGTCCTATTTTATCAATGGCTTGTAGTGGTTGGGTAGATGGAAAACGTACATTTTTGTACTTTACTGCTAATGCCTTATATATGTTTTGTAATCTACAGATTAAAGCACATAAAATAATTTGAGGCTCATTTTAGTGCATCAGTTGCATCCGAAAAAAAAACTAATTCAAAATGAACGAAATAAGGCATAAAGCGCATTTTTTTTAAAGCATAATTAATCCACTGTTAAAAGCAAATGTAAAACATATCCACTAGAAACAAGATATTTTTTTTTTTTGGTTGCCGAGGACTTGGTGTAGTGAAAATGGTTTTTTCTGCAACTCAAGCATGCAGCACTTTAAATTTTATGGTACATTTTTATCATTATCGCTGTTGTGGGTTCAGCCGTTGCTCGTATTCTTGTATCGTCACATTGTCCAAATCGAATAAATGAATCAGCAAATTACAAACTAAACCTCAAATGGCATTGATACAGGAAGTTTTTGAAAAAGGCATGTAGTAAATTTTGGGGGGGAAATAATAAAAACGAAAAGCAAACAGTCGATGAGATGTTAAAAAAAGAATCATACTAGAAAAAAAAATCACATGAAATTTTTTTTAAATACAAAATTTTTTTAAATAATCTACCAAATGTGATTTCAAGGCTTTTGCTATTGGTGAAAACAAAAAGTCTTCATAAAATCAGTTTTTTCCAATATGCACTTTTTATGCTGCTAACAGCGCAAACTAAATTAAGACGTAAAGCACAGCATAATTTAATGCTTTGATTTGTCGATCAGTAATTATATAAATAAAGGGGTTAACGTTAACGTGCTATGAACAGTATTGTTGACTAACCTTATTTAAAAACGAGTAAGAGTGTGGTATATTCGGCTGGGCCGAATCTAAAATACCCTTCACAACAGTCACGTAAGTATATAGTATATATATTACAAATTTTAACTAAATATGCTCGGATATATATGGAACGATATCGGAAATTTTCATATTCTGTATTTTAGTAACCTCTTTAAAAAAAAAAAATCGGTTTGGACTATATCTCGGGTACACATGGACCGATATCGAAAATTTTCATTTTCTGTATTTATATACCCTTCTTTTATTAGCAGAGCTGCTTTTAAGCAAATAAAATTTTTTTTCTGAAAAAATCGGTTTAGGCTATATATCGGGTATATATGGACCGATCTCGAAAATTTTCATATTTTGTATTTTATTAACCTAGTTTCATTACGAGAACAGCTTTTGAGCAAAAAAAAAGGTAGTTTAAGCTCGCGTATGCGACATTTTCATAAAAAAAATCGGTTTGGGCTATATCACCGGTATATATGGACTGATATCGGAAATTTTCATTTTCTTTAATTATATAACCTTTTATTACCACAACTCCTTGTCAGCAAAAAAAAAAAAAATTCCCATGAAAACACCGGTTTACACTATATCTCGGATATATGTATATATATGGACCGATACCGAAAATGTTTTCATTTTCTGTATTTATATAGCCTTCGTTTATTACCAGAACTACTTTTAAGCACATAAAATTTTTTTCCTGAAAAATCGGTTTAGGCTATATCTCGGGTATATATGGACCGATATCGGAAATTTTCATTTTCTGTATTTTAGTAACCTCCTTTTATAATCAGAACTGTTTTTAAGCAAAAACATTTTCTTCATTGGAAAAACGATAGCCTATAGTCTTGAGGTTATATCCCGAGTATTTATGACCGATATCGGAAATTTTTATTTTGTGTATTTTAATAACCTTTTGTGTATTTTAATAACCTTATAACCAGAACTTTAAACAAAAAAAAAATTTTTTTCATGAAAAAATATGTTTATGAAATATATGTTTATCTATCTTATCATGAAAAAATATGTTTATCTATAGTATATATGGACCGATATCAGAAATTTTAATTTTCTCTATTTGGTAACATAGATATATTACCAGAACTGCTTTTAAGCAAAAAAAAAAAAAAAAGTTGTTTAAGTTCGCTTATGCGACATTTTCATTGATAAATCGTTTTAGGCTATATCTCGGGTATAAATAGACTGATATCGAAAAAAATGTTGTGCCTTTCAATCGCCATGTTTAAGAAGTCTGAAGCAAAATAAATAATTTTTTTTTAACTTTCATACGAAACAGCAAAAAAAAAATATGGCTCTTTCGGAATTTTGGATATATTTCAGCTATAAGAGTATGTGAACCGATTTTACTGAATTTCAATAGCAAACCCACGAATCGATGGGGTAATAGAATGATGAAAGAAACAAGTATAAGTCTAATGGTTTTCTTATAAACGGTATTTCAACGGCGGATAGATGGACATTGATTAATCGAATTTTCAATCAATGCTGATTCAGAATATGTATTTTTTATAGGGTCGGAAATGAAAATTGTGGAAATTGCAAAAGGAGTCACAAACTCATATATAGCTTTCACATTTTTGTGAAGGGTATAAAAATCACTAAATAGAAATAATAAATAGTGATAAAGTCGCTAAATTAGCATGAAAACAGCTCAAGTGTGATTACTAATTGTCGCAAGAAATTAGTAACATTTGTTTCGAAGCTAACTTTACTGAGAGTAAGGTTTACTCTCCTACACCAAAAAGGAAAGGCTCGTGCTAAATTTAAATACTTAGTACTTGCCGTGAGTCGTACTCAACACTTTAAGTACGAATACTATTCTAGCGACAACTTGGTAATGTGCTGCACTTTCTGAAATACGCCTTAAACCATGACTCTTTGGGCTATATTTTCTATATGGTGGGATATGTGTATAATTTCGTATTTTGTCCAAAAAGTCAACTTTAACTTAAAAAAATTTCTGAGAAAAATTACTCTGTTCAACGCTTTTTTTTATTATTTCAGAAATACCACTTATCCCACGGCTCAGAGGACCTTTTGGGCCATCTTTTCTAATTAGTGAGATATGTGTAGAAGTAAAAGTCAGCTGTAACTTCAAAAAATTTCTCACAAGAAATAAATTTCCTCAAAACTTTTTTCTCAAAATTATATAGAAATACGGCTTATACCACGGCTTAAAGGACCATTTTTTCTATATAGTGAGATATATAAGATATGTGTAGTATGTCGTATAGTTTTGTTATGGCCACTTTTCTTTCCAAGAAAATCAGAAGTTTTAAATAGCCTTTTTTTTATTATAAGAGACAATGAATTATGTACTTTTAAGGCAAAACTAAAAAATATGCATTCCGGAAAGCATATTCCAATTTATTATTTATTTGTATATGGCCCAGTTATGGAGATTTCTCTCCAAGAAAAATATATTTCAAATTAGCATTCACTGTTAACAGTTAACAGAGCTCTGTTAACGAGAAAACTGCAAATGTGGTTTATGTCTGTACTAATTAAATTTAAACTTTATCTTCATTCACATCCAGATCTGACAACCATGATTGCAAAGCGTTAAGCTATTTGGGTAAGTTTAATATATTTTGTATGTGCATGTCGATAAATTACGTTTGGCGCCCTAATTTCGATTGCACTGTAAAATATTTCATCTTGAATTTTCACAAAAGTATTAAAATTACTGCTCGGTTGTTACAAATTATATACATTCTGGCTCTTTATTTATCACTTTATTCAAACGTTTAATCATGTGGAAAAAATACCATTTATCATTTCTAAGCAGATAAGGAATGATGAAAAGCAAATCAAGTTTTATTACTGCCATTTTCGCCTGATACCTTTCAACTGAAATAATACGGAAAATGAGATCTCCAATTAGGCATGATAACGATTTTATTAAAGTGCAGAGACAGCAGAGATAATTATTCAAACAAAAGTGAAATTATCTGTAATAAATATACTCAAGTAGAAATTTTTATAGCTAGCTATAAAAAAAACTGCGTTTATTGAACCACATGTTTTTGTTTGTAAGCTTGAGTGAATTTATGAGCGTCAAAATGCTTCTAAATTAGATTTTTGGTTTGTACATTTATACATCGGATTTTAGTACAGGGTTTTTTCTTCTCTTTCTTAAGTTTTTTCTTAAGAAGGATTTTTTACAATACAAATTTGCTGTGATCAATAATTTTTGATTGAAGAAGACAAGAAAAATAATAATTAAACCTTTAGCTGATCACAGCAAATTTCAAGTATTCAACCATACTGACCCATTGCAGCATCGCTGCAGCTTTAGATGCGTTTCTTCATTTTATCATATATTATTGCGCAACACGCGTTCATCGTCTTGAACTCATCCATTTGTGGTCGATGGACCAGCGAATCGCACTGCATATTACAAAGAGAATTCGGTTTTCAGACATGCGGTTCGTCTGTGTAACAAATTGCGTGCAGACGTGTTTCCTGCCGCATATAATTTTGAAAAATTCAAGTCAAACGTCCACTAATACTACTGACTCTTTTCTTCTCTTCATAACCTATTTTCCACTGCGTATATAGGGTTCATCTCCTGAGCACTAATCCAAGAGCATAAAAAACCAATAAAATAGTAATAGAATAGCGAGATACAAATGAAAAAGATGTATATCGTCAGATTAAATGCAAACGGACGTAACTACACAAAATTTCGATATTGAGTTTTTTATCGATTATGGTTCGTTTTATCAAAATACATGTTCCTGCAAAATTTTAGATTCCTACAATGAAAAATTTCGATTTTTTACTGAAATTCAAGCGGACGTAACTAAAAGTGCGTGTATTTGTAAATGCAATAAGACGTAACTACACATTTATATGAAAATCTTACATACAAACTCATTTGTTGTATATAATAATGCCAAGACTTATATCTCGATCCTGAAAATTATGATTTTCGATATTTATGAAATCCCCAATCCCCGGATTTGCCAAAAAAATAATCCTAGCAATTTCGGACTTACGAAAAACCCCGAAAATAATGAAATATATAATATTAGAAATAAAAATATATTCAAAAAAGACTTCGTATTAGAAATCACTATTCTTCTGTGGAAAAATAACTTTTAGCCATTTTTGTTTAAAGCAAAATATCCAAAATATATAAAAAAAATATGACAACAAAAAAGCCAGCCTCGTTAAAATTCTTCCCACAGCAATAATTTTTAAATAGATCATAAAATAATAGCATCATAAAAAGGGTCACTGTCATCTTGCTAATTGTTTAATTGACTCTTTTGCATAAATTCTGCCCATTCAAGCACAACTGCTGTTGTATGCCAAAAAAGAAGAGAAAAAAAAATCCGAGAAAAATTATACAAATTCTGTCTAGAAATGTAACAATTAAACTACGAGTACTCGTACTTTTCGCATTCAATCTTCCCCATCAATTCACTCATTAAACAACAGCCATGAGTATTAAAATGAAAATTGTAAGCAGACAAAATGGTTTTGTCATGGATTTCATTGCGAACACAATAATGAATTAATTAGCAGGATGGTAAATTTTGTGTTGTGTTTGCTAGTGGGTGCGTGTGTGTGTGTGTGCTTGAGTGTGGATGAGCTAATGTACACGATGCACACGTTTAGTTCATTTACAGTACATTTTCATACAATTTAAGCAAACAAATTGCTTTTGAAAGATTCTTCTTCTATTGACAACAAACTGTTTAAATTTGTATTACCTCACTTTGAACAATCGAATACATATTTACATATACATATATGTGTGTACAGGCTGTCAATAAAGAGTTTGCATACTGAAAACAAAAAGTAATGGCATTAAACTTCTATATTGGAAAAAAATTTTACGAATATTTTTCATAAATTTATATATATTTAAAGAGATCGTGGCAAAAAAATAAAAAATTAATATGTTTTCTTAATAATTATTCGAGCTTAAGGTGTTTTTTTGAATTTTTAGTTTTTTTGGTTTTTAATTATCTGGCAATATTCCGCTTTCCTTTGGATAGCTTCTTCAGGCCAAATAATATTTACATATTTAATTTCAATTTGTAGAATATTTTTGAAAAATTAAAACAACAAAAACAACAAAAACAAATAATTTGAAATAAAAATATTTTCTTTTCCTTTCATATTTTTCTAAATATTCGGTAAGAAAATATTTTAATTTCTTACAAATTCATATAGGTACATAGTTAAAAACAACAACAAATACAAATAACAACATTTTATAAACAACCCTTAATTTTAACTAAATACTTATATGTTTGGGCTATATTCTCAATATCTGTCTTAAAATTAATTCTCCTATGATCTGGTGTGTTAATAATTTGTAACATCTCTAGTGTAATTATAATTTATAATTATTCTCCCTATTCAAAATTGTTGTGTCTTCAAACTTAGGGAAATGATTTGATCTTGTACAATGTGCAGTCAATGCTGTCTTTTGTGTTGAGTTCCCCATTCTATATTTCTGATCTGATCTATGCCCAGCTAATCTAGTTTTAAGTTTGTTTTTAGATGTTCCTATATAAACCTTATCACAATTTTCTATATCGTTTCCACCACACGGGATTTTATAAACTACATTTGATATCTCAAGTTTGTAGTTTTATCTTTTAATTTACTGAACAATGTGCTTAATGTTTTATACGTCTTATGGGCCTTCATATACTTTTCTTCATTATATATCTTAGATTTTTCCAACCTTTCTGATATTTCCGGGATATATGTAAATGACTTGTAAGTTTTTGGTCCTATTGTGGTTACATTATTGTGTGTCCCTTGAATTCTATATTGTTTTAATTAAAAACCAAAAAAACTAAAAATTCCTAAAAAGACCTTAAGCTCGAACAATTACACATATTAAGAAAAGGAAAAAACGGTTGAAATAAAGAAATAATAAGCATATAAAAATTAATATGTTTAAAGCTACCAAGAAACACAAAAAAACAAAATTATACTACGTTAAGGCTAATTTTTTAAGGCTAATAATTCATGATTTTGCGCGAAATCCTTTCAAATTTTTGAAATAATTATAAACAAAAATTAAAAAAGATTTCCCGATGGAAATTCCTCCAATGGAAGACGAAATATTGAATTTAATAAACAAACTTTTTAACAAAAAATTTTATAAAAAAAAAGACCTCAAGCTTGGAGATCATTACATCTTAATTTAGTAAAAAGGTCGAAAAATTAGGATAAAGAAAAATTGTTATTGTATATTATACGAGTACATACATACTCTTGAAATAAAAAGAAACATTACGTTTTATACAATTTGCTAATTTTAGAGAGTGTTTTGCTATTAAACGATCAAGCCACGTTTGTCAAATGTTACAATAAATGCAGTCTCTGAACAGTGAAGTTCATATTTATGATGTCGAGTGAATTCATAACTATTTTGGTAATTGAGAAATTGCTAAATTATTAAATAAATTATAAAATTTGTTTAAAACGTTTGCATTCATCACAAAATATTGCCGAATACGTGCCGAATAGCGAGGAAAAAGCGCTTTTATATACATGCTCTGATCAAAAAATAACCGTTATTTTAAAATTTTGTGAGTTATGTATGTTCGAGTATCTATGTTTTCTCGACTATTGTTTAAGTGCAAGTGATAAAGTGAATTTTAAGCTCCACTGTGCTACCACCTTCCAGCCTCTTTCACAACCTTCCATAAATTTTGTAGTTTGTAAATTAATGCAATGTAACAAACGACACGAAATGTTTGTAAACTGTCTTGTTTTGCTCATTACGGATAAAAGAGGTAACTATTTATACCCGAACAATAAATCTAAACTTAAATTAAAATTAACCCCCGATTGTTTTTAATATTTGTTTAAAATCCTCGGCCTCCAACCCCAACAAGTATTTTTTTTTTTTTCTCTGTTATGTTGGTACACATGTCTGTTATATATGTTGGCAATATCAGCCATTCTGGTTTGTCAGTTTGCTTTTGACAGGCAAATAGGTCAGTCATGTTTTGGTATGCTTTTCGATTTGGCTCCTGCCGACTTTTTGCTTTTCCCAAAACTGAAGACACCGACGAAAGGAGAGAAAGCGTTTTGCTACGATTGAGGAGATAAAAATAAAACCCGAAACTGGAGCTGTTGGCTATACCAAAAAGCGCGGTTCACAAGTGTTTTGAGGATTGGGAAAAACGCTGTTATAAGTGTATTATATCTGAGGGGGATTACTTTAATGGCGACAAGATAGTTATTGATGAGTAAAT
Organism: Thecocarcelia acutangulata; assembly: GCA_914767995.1. Classification (NCBI taxonomy): domain Eukaryota; kingdom Metazoa; phylum Arthropoda; class Insecta; order Diptera; family Tachinidae; genus Thecocarcelia; species Thecocarcelia acutangulata. Next base: position 25,604,374 of record OU612094.1, on the reverse strand, counting down.
AAATTCTTTAAAAAAAAAATTAAAATAACGGTTATATTTTGATCAGCCCTCGTATTTGCTGCTGAGAGCAGTGGTTTTTTCTTATTGTAATTATTTTTTTTATAGTCTGACGCACTGTCTTGAGGCAAACAGTAACACCAAGCTCTTCTTGTAGCTCTATCGCTAGTCGTGGTATGCAAACTTATTATTGACAGACTGTATATGTCAACAGACTGTATCTGTATGCGTAAAACAGGATTGTATGCTGACTTAAGAAAATAAAAATAAGATACTTGTACTTATTAACACAATAAGTTATTGATGCTTAATATTTAAGAAATAAAAAATTAAAAGCAGAATGCCGAAAAAACGAACATTTATTAAACTCTTAAATCCTCCACTTTTTTAACAAATCCTTGGTATTTTTTTATGCTCTTTTCATAAGCATTTGCTGCTTTATTTTAATGTTCTGTATAGCTGTTGGATTTCTATCAAAAATAAAATTTAAATGTACAACATAAAAATTAAAACCAAATGTTTAAACATCTCCCTCTATAAAGGCCTCATTAGTTTTTACTTTCTGTTGCCGTTCTGAGACGTTCAGTTCTGTAGCAAATATTTTACAATTACTTTTTCCGTGAAAATATTCAGCTGTTTTTACAGTAGAGCATAAATAAAAGAAAAACATTGGAATGAAGAATAAAACATGTACATAAATATTATCTTGTGTGAAAAAACAAAAAAGGAAACAAAACAATAATTTAGAAATGGTGATCGAACAGTCCACTTCTTTCGCACAATCTGCAGAGTTTATGACACTTCTTATAGAAAATATATTTTTTTCCTCGCTAAAATAATATTCTTTTGATCATACATAGTTGCTTAATTATTAAAAATGTATTAACTTTTAAAAATCTTTAGTTGAAATAGTTTTTTTAACTTTCGACAAAAAAATTATATACATTTGAATAAAAAATTAATGTTTCCATACCTGAAAAAAGTAACACATACACATATCTGGCCGTCACTTAACGTTGAATTCTATTTTCAACAGATTAGTCCGTAACAGAACAGAAAGTAAAAGTGAAAACAAACCATGTACATATAGTTTATATTGAACAGAAACATAACAGCTGATCCAGAACGGAAGAGAACATACAAACTAATTCTGCCTTTACTCGTAGGAATTTGTTGTTTTTTTTTACTAGTAATGCCAGGAAGGAGTAAAAAGGATTTACCTCATTTACAGCCATAAAACGTTCATATTTAAGATAATTTTATTCTTTGAAAATTAAGTTGTTCAAAGAACTTGTTGTCTTGTCTATGTGTTGCACAGTGTCCACATCAGTGGGCAGTATGATTCTTTTTTTTAAGTGCAAATACAGAACGTGTGATTTCAAAAAAATTATTCAGGCAAAATTGCATGTACTCGTTCGTATTAAACAAAATTGCAGCACAATCATTTTTACGAAAAGTATAATAAGTTCAATGAGTTAAAACCTCCCTCCTTACCTCACCATCTCTACAAAACCCATAGTCCGTTTACAAACAAGTAAATTCGTATACATGCGTTTGTATCCAGAGCAGTTGCCTTTGAATTACTTTTGGTTTTGGGTGTGTGAGTGTGTATGTTCATGTGCGAAAGAGAGTTTTACGCTTTGGGAGTTTCATTAACTGAAACAACTTGAAAAAAAAAACGGAAAACGGAAATAAGCCAGTATATAAACGGATAGACTCGTTGCTTATTTTTATCCCTTATTCTTCTTAATTTTTCCACTACGTTGGCAAACTCAATGAACAATATTTAGAAGAGAAGCCATAACAGCAACATTATCCACAAAAACCTCAGGTTCTTCACCTTTTCACAGGACGACGCGTTTTATTATTTAGCTTAAAATTCTCTAAAGTAATTAAACAACATTTCATTTAAAAAGTTTTAAAATCTTTGTTTGCTGTTACTCTTCTAATTTTTCGGGCTTCTATTTTGTTCTTTTAAGAGCTGTAACAGCTATTATAAATGTTTGTATTGTGCAGCTGTATAACCTGGCTGCTGCTCGCTTAAGGTGTTTCCTTAACGCATAATTTTTAATGAGGTTTCTGCAGAAGGAAAGAGACCATACAAAGTGTTTAATTAAAATAAAAAGAAATTTGTAAAAGGAGATCTTTTGCAGTAACAGATAATACGATATAAAAGAAGATGGTGAGGATGGCATGATTATAATTTTAATTTTAATGTTATACAGGATGGTTGATAAACAAGTTTTATTTATTTAATTAAATAAAGTGAAATAAATATCTTTGGCGTATTATACGAAGAAAACAACAGCAATTTCTTCTATTATAAACTAAAGCATATGTTTTTACGCCAAATATTTAGACCTTATTGCAGCACTGAAACAAAAATTTACCCAACTAATGCAAAATTGAGTGTAAAATTAAAAAAAAGTGATTTACACATTACAAAATATTTATTCATATTTACTGAAATTGAAAACATTTTTCATTTAATTAATTTAACAAAAATATATTGTTGTAAAATTAATATATATTTCTTCATTTCTAGAGGCGTTAATTAAACAACCTTTTCATTTCATTTCTGGCCTCGGTCAATCCCACTGAGCTTTCATAAGAAGCAGCGGATGGTTAATACATCAGCATGTAACGCCACACTAAGCGGTTCCCATCTTCCCTTTCCATTTCATCCCCTCCCATCCATCCCCTCCACTCACACTATATCATCCCCCGTTTGTTGTAGCAAATAAAACTCTAGGAAGCCGCATGACTTACCAAGGGTTTAAATTGGCAGAACGGGGATCAGCATTGCCTCCGGGAGGTTCAGCTAGCAGTTCAACCCGGGCTAATCATGATTGAGGTGCCAAACTTGGCTGGATCGTTCTGGCGGTGGTTTAAATCTGAAACGCAGGAAGGGGGACTAACAAACCTCCCGAGGATCTGCACTGTAAGCAACCAGTGGTGATGGTGGACGGGTGAGTTGGTTTAAGGGTTGATGCTCTTAGTGGGCTACGGCTTACCAACTCATTAGGTCTTGTCTTCCATTGATTGCTGGGAAATTGCATACAGGAAGGATTAGACGGCCCGAACTCCTCAACAAGAAGATACTCATATGGCAAAATTTGCTACTTCTGTGAGCCTAGTCAACCATATGGGAGCGCTGGTGAATCGAGAATAATAATAAGGCCTTTACGGCCTTATCTGATGATGGACCCTCTAACTTCTATTCTTCACTTTACTATCCCACTTCTCAGGCAATCACAAAGGGAACGACTTCAGGACCCAAGTGAGCTGGAGAGCTTAGGCTATTTCGGGGTATTCGACGGCCTGCTTACCTAACATGCCATTTTTGTAAAAGGAATCAAAGTCCTATTTCAAAACTAACAGTCCGTTTTTAGGAAAACTTCTATTTCTAGAAAAACACATTGTTACTTCATTTTTACAGGCTGCCTAAGCACTTTTCTCCCCCCATCTTCTACCATTTTCGTAAAAAGTACCAAAGTTCTTTTTCAAATTTCAAACGTTCATTTAAAAAAAAAAAATCTGCCATTTCTGTAAACATTGTTGGACATTGTTACAGGCGGCCTAAGGACTGATCTCCAATCATTTTTTATTTGCGTCCATATCTTACCTTTTTCGTAAAAGGGACTATAGTCCTTTCTCAAATTCCAAGAGGTTTTTTTAACGGCTGTTATTTCTGAAAATACACTGTTTCAACAATGTTACAGACGGCCTAAGGATGATCTCCAATAAGTTTTCCCACAATCTCCTACATTTTTAATTTTAAACGTCCACTTTTTGCAAAATGTTAATAATTTCTAGAAAAATACACTGTTACGACTTTTGACCCTCGAATCTTCTTACGGATGGGCTAAGGCGTGATATCCAATAATTTTTTTTCGATCATCATTTTTTATTTTTACAAAATTATAAAATTTTTAGTAAAATACATTTTAGTAAATACATTCCAATTATGATTTTACTTTATAAATTTTGATTCATGAACTTTATCTTAAATCGTTTCCTGTAAATTTGTTGAAATTAGTGGTTTTTTATTGATTACATTGCGATTTTTATGTTTAACAGAGCCATGTTACTGCATTAACAGAGGTATGTTAATATAGCAGGTTTGCGGCTGCGGTTAAAAATTTTTAAATCTATCTTCACATATAAAATAATATTATATGTAAAATACATTAGTTGTTTTTAGAAAAGGATTATTTTTGAATAAGTTTTAACAAATAAACTAAGCGAGTTTTTTGCTTGGAATGATATTGCTGTTAACTTTGACTTAAACCACTCATTTAAGTTTAAACTAAGATTTAATCGATTACTTAAGCCCAACTAAATACCTTTTGTTAATTTAGAAAAGTTTTTGTATATCATCAGTATATGCTGGCAGCAAAAAAAGGAACACATACCTGAAAGAAATAAGAGACAAAAATTTTATTAAAAAATGAAAGAGATTCAAATTATCACAATTTTAAGAAAATTATATAAAAAATGTACATTCAATAAAAAAAAAATAAAATCGAAAATGTTGAGAAAATACATTTCTTTCAGTGCATTACCGGTGTGCTGCGCTCTCGTATCGTATATCAAAAAGTTTGAGCATTTCAGCATGAAAAATTTCAGGTCTTAGGAGTTGCAAATGTTGTCTTAAATGTGTACAATTTACAGAATCTTTCACCTAACGATAACATCGAAAAGCTACAATTAGCGTCTAGTGAAGGGAAAATTCTCAAACTAGCCATTTTGCTTTACATATGTTAATGTGCACTCCTAAGATCTAAGCAAATTCTTAAATTCCCGATAGGTTTAGCGAATTCTCTCTGTAATGAGTAGATCGGCCCAAACATGAGAGTTGTATTCAATTTTCGGTCGGAAGTAGGTGGTATAAATAGTAAAGAGATCCGTTGAAGTGAAGTACATCTTACACCGTTTCAAAAATCCGCGGCACTTCAATACTTCTTTAGAGACATGAAAAATGTGTTGAGTCCAGCGAACATTACATGTATCTTGATTCCAAGAACATCAAGAACATATGACACCTCAATATTTATACCAACCATGAGTACAGATGAAGCAGCATTTGCGGTCGTTTATGTGTTAATAAGCAACATTGAGTCTTACAAACGTTAAAGGCGACCCTGTTTTTACGACTCCATTCGGAGATTAATAGAAGATCACTGTTCAGTGAGTCATTCATATTTTGCCTCTTGGCAACAATCTTGGATAGGCTGGACTTATAACAGAAAGAGTATGAATGACAAATGTTGCTGTCATCCGCGAAAGAGTGGATAGCATTGGAAGTTTGATATAGACGGTTGTTGAGGAAAACAAGAAACAGGGTAGGAGAAAGAACGGAGCCTAGTGGTGTCCCTGAATTAATCTTGAGCTCGTACATAAACCAGACATTCATACCATGATGTATTATTAATTTTTAATACAATAAAAATCTTTTAGGTCAAAATCTCGCTATAGAATATTAAAAACAATTTCAAGTCATTAAAATTTTATTTATGAGATCTATTTCATTTTGAAATGAAAATCACTTCATGACAATGACAATCTAGAAATAATCAACGATTCACATAGAATTAAAATGTCTGTTGAAGAAATTTACCTTAAAGCAATTACTTGTTATCTTAAAGGCTAAATTATGAAAATAAGATGTCTTTAAAATTAAAAATAAGACAATATTATTTTATTGATATTCCACCTTCTATACAAACAAATAGACATACTCATTTTTATAACAGCAAGACAGCAAGATAACACGTGTCACTCACTCAAGAGCAGATGATGTCCTTTTATATGTACTCGTATATAACAAGCATTATAAATAATAAAGCACAAATAAAAAATAATATAAAAATGCCAATCTATACTCGTATACAAAATGTAGTCCAAATATTGCAAAAACAATATACATGTAAAGTAAAAAAGCAAACAAAAAATCTCGTATTGTAAACCGTTTTTTCTTTTTGTTAATATTTTCGTAAGAAAAACTTAATAAACTTTTGTCATGCTAGATTTGTAAAAAGCACTTGTACATTTAGATGTCGTTTAAACAAATCAATTCTTTCCATCGCATAAATTTGAAAAGACTATATAGGAGTCTATCTAAAACACACCCACTTTTCTTTCACTCAAGCAGAGCAAAAGCTACGGTTCAATCTTTAAAACTTTCTGCTTCATTTCATATAAATAACGTTAATTCTGGCTTTGATTTCTAGATTTTATTTTCTTAAGAAAACATAGAAAGAAAAAAGATTTCAAAATGTGTTAAATTATTGGTGCCGTAATAAAGCCGAACGCTGTGGTTTCGAGTGGAATTTACTTAAATCGTTTCATACCAAACAAGCAAATGAAGGATGAACTATTAAATTTGATGTAAGAGGATAAGAAAATATAAAAGTATTTTTAAGATCATAAAGGCTTTCGAAAAACTCGTATTTAATGCAACTTATAAGGGACTCCTGCAAATACTTCAAACCTGCAATTTTTATGTGTAAAACCAAGTTTGAGCTGAAGTTGCACAATTTTTGCTGGAAACACAATTGAAGCCGGCGACGACTATTTGCCAGCGAATATTCGCTGCTGAAAGTAAGACATGTTGGTGTAAACATGTTAAGACGTTGGTCGAAAATTCGCCAACAGTCAGGAAGTCTGGTATAAATTTAACTTGATTTCTTATCCAGCCAAACAAATCAATACCAAGTCATTATGTTGGGTTTTAAGGGCCAAATAAACTACGCCAACCGTTTGGCAAACAAACGCTTGACGTTTGCACATAAACGACACAAATATATTGCATACACACACAAATTAACCATTCTTTTTCTGAGAGTAAACGATTATTGTATTGCGGTAATTTGCTCACCATATGAAATTCACATGATATAAATTGTTTTATAAATGATTATAGTTTTTATTTCTTGAGATTCTGTTGCTATAATCTTTCTCTTTAGTTTACTACAAAGAAAGAAAGCTTTTATACAATTCTAAAAATTCTAACAAGAAGACTTTTTCGTAATATAGTTTATTATCTACGAATTAGTCGTGCTGGGTGAAATTCGTCATTCGTGGCCTAAGTTGAAAAAATAGTCTCAACTACCTGACTAATAAGCAAACAATGCATACATATGAACACTCATGGGGAGAAGGTGTGACGGCCTTCAAAAACTTTTGCTGTTAGCATAGTTGACTGAAATTATGCTTTTCTTTGTGATATTATATACAAAAACTTCAATGAATTAAAATTTTATAATCAATTCTTTACTAAGTAAAAATTTTACTTTTTTTTTTTTAATTTAATAGTATACAATTTTGCTTCTGCCATTTTTTCAAAGATGCGAAGTTTATTGTAAAAAATTGTTCATACATTTATGATTTAAAGTATTCTTGTTTCGTTCGACTCGAGTCTTGAGCAAGTAATGCTCAAGACTCGTGCTGTATTTTCGAAAAACTTCTCTCTTTCACCGCCATGCTGGGAACTTCGCGCGAAAATTACCGTTCTTGAAGCGTTGAAACCAATATTTATTTAATTGTTTTTTTTATCTACATATTTTCAAGAAGTTGAAAATGCTATTGGTAATCTAAACCTTAAAAAAGCTCCAGGTATGGATAAAATCAGCAACAAAATGCTTGTAGAGCTGCCTAGTGTAGCTAAAAGAATTGTTCTTTTTATTTTTAATGCTATTTTACGACTTGAGTATTAACCCTGCAGAGTGGAAGGTGCCCCTGATAACAATGGTTCCTAAGCCAGGCAAAGATCACACGAAAGTAGAATCATACCGTCCAATAAGTCTACTGACAACAATTTCAAAACTTTTCGAAAAATTGCTAAAGGCAAAGTTGGATCCAATGCTTAATAAGGTTGAATGTATTCCCAATCACCAATTTGCTATTAGAGCGAAACATGGCACCATTGAGCAAACACACAGGTTAGTTAACGTCATAAGAAAGGCATTTGAAGGTAAAAAATATTGCTCTGCCTTATTCATCGACATTTCACAAGCTTTTTATAAAGTGTGGCACGATGTCTTAATGCATAAAGTAAAGTTTAACTTACCTGCAAACATACATAACCTTTTGGAAAGCTATTTATATTGTCGCCAATTTATAATAAAAGGGGATTTCATAAGCCCCGCCCAGCCCAGCCCATGGAAGCTGGAATTCCCCAAGGCAGCATATTAGGGCCTATCTTATATTTGATCTACGCATCTGACATGCCGACAAGCACCAACATTCACACTTCAACATTTGCAGATGATACAGCATTCCTTAGCATACATAGTAACCACCAGCAAGCATCAATAAATTTACAGGAACATATCAACAAACTAGAGAAATGGCTCAAGCTTTGGAAAATCAAGGTTAATGAACAAAAGTGTGCCCATGTTACATTCGCACTGCGTCTAGGAACATGCTCACCCATTACTATTAACAATAAAGTAATACCTCAACACAGTGAAGTCAAATACCTCGGTATTCATCTTGACCGTAGACTAACATGGAAGACGCACATCGAGGCAAAAGTAACGCAAATGAAATTGAAAGCAGTGCAAATTAACTGGCCAATAGACAGAAATTCGACATTGAAGCTTGATTGTAAACTTTTGCTTTACAACTCGATTCTAAAGCCAATATGGTGCTATGGGATTTAATTATGGGGCACGGCCTCGGCATCTAACATTGAAAAAATTCAAAGCAGTCAAAATAGAATACTCCGTAGAATTACAGACGCTCCATGGTACGTTAAAAACTCACGAATCCACGCAGATCTAAACGTACCTTTTGTGAAATCTGAATTTGTGAACTACGCGACAAGATATATTAACAAACTTGAATTCCATCCAAATCCACTTGCAGTTAATATCCCTAACTTTGGTGGTCATGCCCGTCTGAGAAGGAGGGATACTTTGGCTACCATTAGAGCTCTAAACAGATGACTGAATTCTGAAATAAAATTCGCATAAAAATAAATTTTTGTCCAGCACTGGCAGGACTTTAATCACAATTTTTCTTTAGTATTAAGATTTGAATACTTATTGTCATTACATTTTTTATGTAGATTCAATAAATAAAATAATAATGTTAAAAAAAATCTACATATTTCGACTACTATTTGCCGCTATAGCAAAACGGCGGAATCACAGTTGCACAGCTAATAAATTGATATCATGATCTCATTACATAAATACTTAAGTTGTAATTGGTAAATCAAGTCATGCCTCAAACTGGTTAAATAAGGTGATATCGATGTAAAATAACAATAAATAAATCTTTTAATACAGTCAAACCTACAATTATTGGTATCTGACCAATCTGTGTAATAAAAGCCACTACGCAACTTCTGGCCAAGCTTTTAACAACATATGTGAGCAGCCTATTTAGCTTTTTATTGGTGTATTAATATTAAAAATGAAGTTAAAATATTTTTTGAAGTTTATTTGTTGGGATATAAAGTTGAATGTTTGAGAATATCTTTCAAAAATTTCCAAAGTCTACTGATGATTAGGGTACTTCCTATGAAATGTCGACATATAGATAGCTGGGAAACATAGAAAGCAAGCTGTTTATAATTTTTTACTGGCATAAATATTTCACACTAATATGCAGAATTTTGATAAATTCCTTTAACATGATTTGCTGACATTAAAATTATTTTTAATATTTGTTTGTAAGTTCGCACTGGAACATAAAATTTTGCCGCTAAAACGATTTTTTGTTATCAAGTAATACGAAAAATATATCGAATAGAAATAGTATAAAAATGTTTTCTTTTGATTAAATGTGCCCTGGTTTTCTTTGAGGTTTTTCTTTTCAATAAATGCTTTCTATGTTTATGTAAAAGCTTTTTGTTCAAGCTGCAGCTGATGCTTTGTTGAACAAAAATACTATAGAACAAGATGAAAAAAATTTATTAATATTAATTCACAAAATTTCACCTAAATAAAATGCGTTAACGAAACAGTTAAGGGAAGCTGGAAATATTTTTTCAACAAATTACAAAGCGATACTTTTGATCAAAAAGTTTTATTTAACATATTCTCTTTAAGCCGCTTCCCACAAGATGTTTATTGCCATACTGGTGTTTTAAAACTGCTTTTGTTTTGCAACTATGCACATACTTACATTCGTTAATATGCTGTTTTATGCATTTTTATTTGCTCCTCTGTCAGAAAATAATCTTGATGTTATTAAATAAAATATTAAAAAAAAAAAAATTTTAAGCGTTCGCTCTAAGATTTTAATGCTTTGCTGTTATCTTTTGTGTTCATCCCGTTGTGTTGTATTTTGTTTTTTTGTTTATTGTTTATATTCCCTTAATTGCCTTTTGCATGAAAATTCTAGCAAAGAAATATGAAAAGAAGAAATTTAAGAAGAACAAAAAAAAATGCCTTACGCGGAATGTTTTCATCTCTTTCTTAAGCCAATTAAATTAAAGCATCCTTTAGCCTGGTTTTATAACACTCTTTTATTCAAAATACTATAAATGCGTATGAGCAATTTTCTTTGTACATCTATATCTAGCATACGCCCAGCTGCACAAGTATTTAATTAAATATCATTTCAAGTCCTGAAGTAAAATATACTTTAAACTATCTCTCTTTTACACATTATGTTAAATAAAATGAAATAAATGTAATTAAATTATTTGAAAAAAGAATTCCATTCATTTCATTTCACAGACAACTTGCACTTGCAAACAAATGTCAATAATTTGAACAATTTTATCAAAGAAAACTATTCATTGTAGCAAAACTTACTTCAATATTATGTTTTCTGACCCTTTTGAATATTCTCCAAAGTATTAATAAAGAAACTTAAAATAATAAAGATAAAAATACAAATAATAATAACAACAAAATATATTTAGATATAAATAGAAATATTATGGATAAATAAAAGTAAACAGAAGCGTATTTGAATTACATGGATTAAAGATCAAGTAACCTAAACAAAGTTTTTGTACTACTTTTTACCAAACCTTGGAAAATATTTCTTTTGTGAAAAAATATTTAAAAAAAAATAATAATAAAATAGATTGATTTTCAACTTAATTAAGGAGTTCCAGCAGATTTTATTGCAGGTGTCTGTAGTTTATGACAATTTTTACTTAACTTAATTATAGAACTTAATAGTTAATATCTGCAAATCAAATTTGGAAGAATATTTTGCTAACAAAGAAGCTTAAAATACTTATTTCAATCAATCTTGCCAGTGCAAAAAAAAGTAAACAAAAAAAAAAAGTTTTGTTTATTAAGGAGAAAGCAATGAGGTTAAGTTTATATTACGATTATAGTGTAAAAATTTTGATTTCAATTATGAAATTGATTTTATGATAATCAGCCGTGTCAGAAACTACAATTCCATTCGGGAACGTAATTGCATACGTTTTTAGGTTTTTTTTAAAGAAAACTGAAACGTTTTTTAGACTGAAATCATGTCTTATATCAAGAAAGTAATTAATATTTCCTCTTTAAAATGATTACACAACTTTGATATGCGCCACATTAGCTCATCCTTTAGCTCTTGAATTATTACTGACTTATCAACCTTTGCTTTCAAATAGCCCCAAAGCAAGAAGTCCAACAGTGTCAAATTACATGATCTTGGCGACCAGTTGACATCGCCACCACGTGAGATAACACCGCCATTGAATTTGTCGCGCAAAAGAGCAATGGTTTCGTGCGCTGTGTGGCAAATGGCACCATCCTGTTGCAACTACATATTGTCCACATCCACATCTTCCGGTTAGGGCCATAAAAACTTTGTTTGTTAGCATCTCATGATATTGACCACCATTAACAGTAACAGCCTGACCGGCCTCATTTTGGAAAAATTACGATCCAATGACGCCGCCAATCCATAAACTGCACCAAACATGCTTTACTCTGTTCCATCGTTACTACAATGGAATTTGCTCTGACGAGATTAGGGATCTTGTACCCGAAACGCGCACATTTTTATGTAGCACGCGCGCATCGTCCACAGCTCATCTATTTGTGGTCGATTGCCCGGGGAATCGTACTACGCATTACAGAGAGAATTTGTTTTTCAGCCCTACGCTTCGTCTGTGGAATACGAAGAAGTTGCCTGCAGACGTGTTTCCTGTCTGTCATAACGTGGGAAAGTTCAAGTCAAATGTTCACAAATACTACTCCCTCTGTCCTCCTCCTCACAACTATTTTCCTAGTTTTTGTACAATGCACTTCATATGTAGGGGTCCTATGAGTACTGGTTCAAGATAAAAAAAGCAGTCACTTTTTGTGCGTGCTTTGGTTTTTCGACAATCAGTCGTCCAACTGCGGTAATTCTGCTTATTGACGAATCCACTGAAGTAAAATTGTGTTTCATTATTGAAAATGATTTTCTTCGAAAATTGATCATCCAATTTTGCTATTTCTTGCTCTGACCATTGAGAGGCTTTAGTTCTTGATTTAATTATTTTTTTATTTATTTATTTATTTATTTATTTATTTATTTATTTATTTATTTATTTATTTATTTATTTATTTATTCAATTAAGACAATAAGCCCATTGGGCCAAACTTGCCTAAAGATATAATTTGGCTATAATCGATTATATAAGCCATAACATGAAATTAATTACAAAAATGTAAGTGTAAAAATATATATAAAAATACAAACAAAGAAAAAAAAAGAAAATCCATAAAATTAGCATAATTTATTTTATATTTAAAAAAGAAATCCAAAAAAAACTTTCCCTCCTGCACTATCAATGAGAACAATATAGCAAGTTATTGTTGAAAGTGTGGCTCACAGAAAACAACAAAATAAATTCAGTGTCTCGACATAATTACTTCTTTAAAATTCGAAACGGATTTTGAAAACTGCCTTTCTTCATAAGGAATTATCTGATTCGACAGACGCGTAACCTTAACTACAAAGGATCTATTCATGACCAAAGATGAAAATAGTGAAATGTTCAGAGCATGAATACTTGTTGAAGAACCAAAACTAAATCTTTGGAGAAGATAAGCAGGAGATCCAAATTTAAAAACTTTGTACAATTGAATAAGCAATCTCAACTTAACATAGTCATCAAAATCACATGCCAACAACTTTATTACGAAAGGCGTTATGTGCCTAAAATCTCTATACTTAAGACCAAAAATATAATGAGCAACTCTATTAAAACCCTGTTTTAGCTTCACTAAATTGTATTGTGACATTCCAGAAAAAATTTCTAAACCATACGTAAAAATAGGTACACATAGCGCAAGAGCAACTTCTTCACTGGCTCCGGCAGATATACTGCCATATTGTATATTCGTCGAATCACAAAATTAACTTTAGACGTTACATGGCTTAAATGGTTATCAAAACTAAGCTTGTTGTCTATAAAAATTCCCAGAGCTTTATAATAGGCAACAAACTCAATACACTCATTGTTCAACCTAAGACATGGAGTAACATTAAGCTGTGAAGATCACATTGCTGTAGTTTTAGATGGAATAAGTTGCAGCTGATTATGAGCCGACCAATTCATAACGCTTCGCAGATCAGTATTGAATCTATTCTGAAGATAACTAGTCCCACAGTCATTATCATCACAAAGCAATTGTACATCATCAGCATAACAATATATCCTACAAAACTTTACCTACTTAAACAAATCGTTCATGTAAATCATAAATAGTAACGGACTCAAAATAGATAACTGTGGAACACCGCAATAATTACACCTTGTAAGCGTGTAAATGCAAGTCTTTGTGCATAATGTTCATCAACGGTGAGCGTTAGAGGTGCAATTGTTAGGCACGATAACGAGTTGAGGTGGACAGCTCTTCAGAATAAGCTGTGCAAGCCTACACTGATGTTTTCACATCTCCTGCAGACCACGTGGGCTCAAATTTTCCAAGATTTTTCCCACTGTACGCACATTTGGACGATTAAACTGATCGAAAAAATCACAAAATGCACGATATGCATTTTAATTTGATCGCCCATTTTCATGATAAGCCTGAATAACTAAAACGCGTTCTTCGATTGTGTATCTTTCCATAAATCCAATTGAGTTAGTCTGAAACAGAGAAATGTTATTTGAAATGCACAAAAAAACTTGATGTTAACGTGTGGTTCATATTTAACATCGGACCTTAAAGTTAAACCAGCTGATATGTGTATTCAAGCAGGTGCTTAAGCTAGCTCAAGTCAGTTTATGCATATTATAGGTAGGCACAGCTGTAGCATATAATGGGTGATTTTATAAGAACTATCGGAAATAAAAAAAAAAATACATAAAATTCAGAAAAATGCATGAAATATTTATTTGGATCGATAGTTGGGTCGATATAATTTAATGTTTGAAGATTATTTCATGCAAATGTTGGCCGCGGCTGCGCCTCAAATGGTCCATCCGCTTAGTCCAATTTTGGCATACTCTTTCCAACATTTCGGCCGGCATCTCACGAATAATGTTGGCAATGTTGGCTTCGAGTGCGTCAATCGAAGCGGGCTTGTCGCTATAGACATTAGCCTTAACATAGACCCACAAAAAATAGTCTAGAGGCGTTAAATCGCACGATCTGGGCGGCCAATTGACTGGTCCAAAGCGTGAAATAAACTGTTCACCGAACTGGCCTCGCAATTGGTCCATTGTTTCGCGTGCTGTGTGGCATGTGGCACCGTCTTGTTGAAACCACATGTCATGCAAGTCAAGCTCTTCCATTTTGGGCCAAAACAAGTTTGTTATCATCGCACGGTAGCGCTCACCATTCACAGTAACGTTGTGATTCGCATCATCTTTGAAGAAATACGGCCCAATGATGCCGCCAGCCTATAATCCGCACCAAACGGTTGTTTTTTGTGGATGCATTGGTAGCTCTTGCAATGCTTCTGGCTGCTCTTCACTCCAAATACGGCAGTTTTGCTTGTTCACGTATCCATTCAACCAGAAATGAGCCTCGTCGCTGAACACAATTCTTCGATAAAAAAGTGGATCTTCATCTAACTTTTCAAGAGCACATTCACCAAAAATTTGGCGTTGTGGTAGGTCGTTTGGCTTCAATTCTTGCACCAGCTGTATCTTATAAGGCTTCACACCCAAATCCTTCCGCAAAATTTTCCACGTAGTGGAGTAACAGAGGCCCAATTGCTGCGAACGGCGCCGAATCCATAATTCACGGTCATCACCAACACTGGCCGATACGGCTGCGATATTTTCTTCAGTTCGTACTCTACGTAAGCGTGTTGGTGGTTTAATGTCCAACAATGTAAATTTGGCGCGAAATTTTTTTACAATAGCCCGAATAGAAGCCTCAGTAGGTCGATTAAACTGACCATAAAATGGAAGAAGCGCGCGATGAACTTTCTTAACAGAGCACGCATTTTGGTAATAAAATTCAATAATTTGCAAGCGTTGTTCGTTTGTAAGACGATTCATGATTAAATTATAGACCCAACTGAAGATGTTTGACAGTGACACAAGATACAAAACGTGCGTGAGCTGTCAAAAATAGTGTTG
The DNA here is from genome assembly GCA_914767995.1 of Thecocarcelia acutangulata. NCBI lineage: Eukaryota > Metazoa > Arthropoda > Insecta > Diptera > Tachinidae > Thecocarcelia > Thecocarcelia acutangulata. Next base: position 25,588,881 of record OU612094.1, on the reverse strand, counting down.
CTAAAAAGATAATAGCAAGTAAAACAAACCTTTTACTAAAAACTACCTTTAAGTTACGAAAACGACGAAAAATTTAAACTTGATGGTATTAATGCCGCATACTTCTATAACGCCAACAATCTTTGTTATAACTTTGGACTTTGGTGACTCCACTCTTCACCATTTTTAAACATGTCTGGGATATTAGTAAGAATTATGAATTAGGCTTAAAATTCAATAGAATTTAAAGCCAGTTCGCCGATGTCGAAAGGATAAGTTCATTCGCAGGCTAGACGAAAGAAAATTGATTTGGGTTTTTTATAACTTTGTTCAAAATTCAATTAAAATACATAAGTTCATGCCAACGAACAATAGTGACATAGACACAAACCCAAACTGATTTAAATGTCTAGCTTTCTTTGGCATACATTTTCATCCGATATCGTCGAACAGGCTGTTAATCTTTTTACGGCAAAGTGTTTACCATCAAATTAATCCCTTTTAACAACTTTCTTAAACTTTCTTTTAAAAAACAAATATTAAATATTCTATTATTTCACGAAAGTTTTCTTTTCCTTTTATTCCGGCTAAAGCTTTTCTTTCTTGTAAATAGCGCGCAAAAGCATTTCTAAAAGTATTTCATTTTTTGCAATAATAAAATGAATTTTTTTAAGTGGAGGCTACATGTTGCAATCAGAGACGCTGAACAACATTTGTAGACGTAAATGGTAAGAAATTCACAGCAGCGAAATGGAACCTGTAGAGCATTAAAACAAAAGCATAACGAGGACAAGCTGGTTATTAAAAATAAATGCTTTAATATTTATATAAATATATGAATAGAAAACTACACAAAAGATGACAGAATTATTATAAATTCACAGCAGTTATGCTGAATTTATAAACAATTATAAATAAATATAAAAATAAACGAAAACAAATGAATTTTAATGCAAGAAAACTAAAAGGTATACAAAGAAAGAAAAAAAAAAGTCAAGTTATTATTATTTACATTTTTAAATCCGTAAAAAAATTTTACATAACAACTCAGTCTCACAATGGGTGCTATTTTGTTACTAAGTGAAGACAATGGCATAGAATGGTGAGGAGATACAGGGGTATGTAAGCATTTCTTAGAGCAGCAGAAATTTTATAAATATGCAGAAATATCTCCCCTGCTTCAAATACTAAGTGATTTAAGGATTTAAAGATGACGTACATTTTATTTATTTACATTTTAATACTATTGTAGGAATTATATATTTCACACTTACTTACTCTGTGACTGTTATCATCACTACAGATCTTGGAAACACCTAAAATTTTACATAAAATGATTTTACGAAAACATCAGAACATATGAATTAGTTCTTTGCTTAAAAGTACTAATTTTATCCACGTGCAATCACTTCATACAAGTATTATAATGAATGGTTTTTAGCGACTTTGAATTTTTTTTTTTCTCAGAATACAAAAAAAAGATTGTGTACGATTTTTTATCTCTTACTGAACTGAACGCATGATACCCTTAAAAATTAGCTTAGCTTTTTTTAAGCAAACTTGTTACGGTTATTTCTTTTATACAGGGTGACGCAGATCAGAGAACAACTTTGAGTGCTTGCACAAAAAAATCATACTTGCTCAACAACATGAAAACCATTTCATTTCGTTCAAGTATGATTCTGTATTCAGCCGCACAAATGCGCAGCTGATTTTTAATCAGTAAACACAATGAGCGACAACTTCGCTATGTGAGTGAAATCGTCGCTAAGGTTCGTGCTTGAATATAAATGAATGCGCATATAGTTCGGCATTCATTGATTGTGTTTGAATTTTTGTTTTGGAAGAAAAAAAAACTAACAAACCTGAATGCAGTGATGTATTCAACGGTTTTTCTGTGTGATTCTATCGAAAAACTCAAAGTAAAATACACATACATAGAAACAAAAGGTTTGCATAGAAAAAAAAATGTGCATATATACATATATATGTATTTATTTTTAAACATCGAAGGAACATCTAACGACTAGCCGATTTTATTTACGCCCAATATTTACTAGGCGAGTTGATTTTACGCAGCATTAAGCTTTGTTGCCAGATTTTTGTTGATTACAACTTCAGATTGTTTACAAGGCGAGTTGATTTCACTCTACGTTGAACTTTGTTGATTGATTTTTGCTGATTACAAATTTAGAATGTTTACAAGACGAGTTGATTTTACTCAGCGTTGAACTTTATTGCCTGAGTTTTATTGATTAGAAATTTTAGTGTATGAGTTAATCAAGCAAAAACATGATTTTTGTTGACCACTGCACCAGTGCAAATCTATATTTATGGTCTAAGTGCTCAATAGTTTTTTTAGTTTTGTTTTAATATTTTTTATTAATTTATTGAATTTTCGTTGAAGTTTATAATTTTTAAATTAGATTTTTGGTTTGCACATATGTATATCGGGTTTTAAATCAAGTTATTCTTTTCTTAAGTTTTTCTTAAGAAGGATTTTTTACAATACAAATTTGATGTGATCAAAAAGTTTTGATTGAAGAAGACAAGAAATATAATAATCAAACCTTTAGCTGATAGTCGCTACACTACTTATCAGCACCCATTTGCATTTGAACGCTGGTCAGGACGTATCATCAACTGCTGCCTTAACCACTCAGCCACTGAGCAGCGGAATTATTCGCTGCCTATATTGATCTTATATTGAATCACATATGCATTTTGTTAATTTTGCTATATTTTTAATTTTTATTATTTACTAGATACTACACACAGAACAGCGATCAAAAGTTGTTGAAAAAGGTCAATTGTTTTGACGCAACATGTTTATCGTCATTTTTTAATGTGAGCACTGACACTTAGATACCTATAATAAACCGCCTGTTTACAAATTTTTGACAACATGGTTTATTTGTAGTATTGATTTGCATCAGCACAGCCCAATGTGATGATGAACCAACTCCATTGTGTGAACTAATCGCGATTCACCAGCGCCCTGTGTGGCTTACAAGGCTCCCACAGGTCGCAACTTTGTAGCCAAATAGAGTTCGGGCCTTCTAATCCGTCCTGTATGCAATTTCCCGACAGTCAATGGAAAACAAGGCTTTATGAGTTGATGGGCCGTAGCCTATTAAGAGCATCAGCCCTTAACTAACTCAACCGCCTAAACGTTCCACTTTTCATTCCGTAAGAAACAATGAATTTTATTGCGCGGTATGTGTTTTTTCAGGCTGCATGATATGCTGGTTTGTCAAATTAACTGTGTCACACAAGTTGTTTAGTATATAATTTTAATCTTCGTACATAATCCTTTTGTTTATTTTTTTCAACTTCAAAATATTTAAAAAAAAAACAAAATTCACCGAAGATTGTTGAGTGAAAAAAATTATAATTCATTGTACACTTTAGATCAAAATTATTCATTCTCACCATTGCGGGCTCAAAAATCAAAAGTGACATCTGGAATTGGTGAACATATCAAAACTCATCATTGCGGATTTTGCCCCTGGCTCCTTACAGGTATCCGTTATAAGACAACAGCACGTTCACGGGTTAATCGCCCCCAAAAACAGATATTCAGCAAAGTTATCAGGGAAACTAATTCCTTTTCCTGCAATTTAGGGTTTAAACTACAGTCGGAATGTTTCAGCCAACCCGGGCACTTCCACCATGATCAGTATCGAGAGATTTGTAAGGCAGAATCTACCGAGGGCTTTGATGATCCTCTTTCTGCCAATTTTAACACTTGGTACAAGTTTCGAAAGTCAAACACAACATAAGTCATGCCATTTCCTAGTTTTATTTGCGATAACAAACGAGGTACTCCTTCCTCTCTATGCCTCAGAAAACTAAGTACCCTAGTTTGGTCTATGTCAAGGCAAAACCTGTTCCCCGGGAGGAACAACATGGTATAGTAAGACACCTTCTATATATGAAAAAACCACGTACAGACCACACGGAAGAAAATATCCAACGCGTTGTGGATAGTATACAGGATAGTCCAGAAACATTGACAAGAAAACGTTCGGTACAACTGGGGTAATCGCAGAGAATTGAAGCTGATAGACTTCGAACAGTGTCTTAATTATGCCATTTTATTCCAGCCATAAAGGTAGTTCTGCGCCACCCTGTATTTATCAACAACGTATATGTGCACTGAATGAAAAAAAAAACAAAATGAAATTTTATTTTGGCATGTGCGGAATAATTTAATTTAAAACAGTAAATATCCTTAAGCATATTTCAGCTGGCGTTCCTGCAAATAAACGAAAAAATGAGTGCCAGAGGAAAAATTAAAAGAAGAAAAACAGACAACGGAAAGAAAGCAGTAACATGTTTTCAACTTTGTATAAAAACAAGTAGCACATGATATGTGCTCTTAAACAAACGTATCAGTAACGCTGCATTTTAATGGCTTTCAGTTAGATTTTGAGGAATTATTTTTATATTAAAACTTTTTTCATTATAAAAACTAAAGGAATTAAAAAATATATATCTACATATAAAAAATATAAATATACATATACATTTGTTAACGATTATGATCAATTATGTGGAAAATAATTAATTATACTAATTATTAGACTAAAAAGAGCGTAATAGGATTTTTCTTTACAGGAAAAGAAAAATCCGTAAAATTTTACATAAAAAAAAAGTTTTAAATCAATTCTTATAAAAAGGACCAACCCATTTAATTTAAAATAAATTGTTTTATATTTTTCTATTTCAATGAAATTATCTAAAATAAGACCTTTGTTATATTAGTTATGACATAACTTCGCAGAAACGTAAGAATTCGAGGATTAATATAAAAAGGGTGTAACAGGATTTTTCTTTATTTGAAAGGAAAAGAAAAATCCGTAAATTTTAGATACAAAAATGTTTTAATGCAATTTTTACAAAAATGGGCAACACATTTAATTTACAATAAATTGTTTTATATTTTTAATATTTGCAATAAATTTCTTCAGTTCAAGGTCCTTTTTGTTATTTAAAAAAAATTGTTATTGCCTTTTTTCAATATTTCGTCTATAATATTTCAAAATTTTATTTAATTTATCACACAAATAGGATCAAGAGTTTTATATTTGTCTATTTTATCTAAGATAGGCCCTTGTTATATTAATTACGATACAATTTCGCATAATCATAACTATCCTAGGATTAATATAAAAAGAGCGTAAAGGGATTTTTCGTTACTTTACGGGAAAAGAAAAATCCGTAAATTTTAGATACAAAAAAGTTTTAATGCAATTTTTATAAAAAGGAACAACACATTTTATTTCAAATAAGTTTTTTATATTTTTTTATTTTAATGAAGTTATCTCAGATAGGCCCTTTTTCATTCATATTAAAAAAATGTAAGTTAGGGCTTTTTCCAAATTAAGTTCAAAATTAGATATTTTTTAAAATAATCCAGGTTTAAACAATAAGAAAAAGTATTGATGAAATTAAGAGCAGAAGTGAACTGTAACGAATTAGTTTTTGTAAGGCAAGTTATCATAAAAACTGGCAATCTGCAGGTAAAAACTTGTGCAAATCTTGTATAAGGCCCTATTTTCTTTTTGTGAATCGCCGTCTTATGAATTATGTGGGAGAAATTCGTAGTCGTCAGATATCCCTGTTTTGAAATATATTGATAATGACGGGTCATATGCCACGGCTCGTAGCTTATGTATAGTAAGATCACCAAGACGTCTGCCAAAAATTTTAAAAAGACATTAAATACATACAGGTCTAGAACTTTTGCAGTAAGCAATATTTTTACCAGGTCGAATCAAAGAATGTCGTTTACTGATGTTTTCGAAATTTAGGAAATAGTCGTAGTCCAACTAATAGTGACTCGTAGAGGTGCGGAAATTTTACGTATCTCCTTTATTAATTTCACAAATTGCGACAGCTAATTTAATTGTTTATTTTTAAATTTTCTTTTAGCAGAGAATGGCTTGAATCACATTTCATTTGCGTATGTCAATCTATTAAAAATGTTTATTAAATTGTTATTTGTGTTACCATTCTAAACGCTAATAATCCAATAGACAATATTATATTGCCGTTTTGGTAGAAACATCCATCTGAATATGGGTAATTTTGTGATATTTGGAACGGCAGCGTAGCAAAAATATTTAATATAAGAATTTTTTTCAGTATAATCGCATATACAAATAATGGCCAGTCGAGTAATATACTTCTGCCGATATTTTAAGTGACCAGGGGAGATACTTTAGGGATAGGGTAAAATTATAAAGCCCTGGACAGAGTCAAAATAGTCGACAATAAAAAAATAGATGAAAAACAAAAATAGCCTAAAATTCCCATACAGTTTACCTTTATGTAATTTAGAATTCAAAAATTCTTAGTATCTGCTCACATAAACATAGTCGAAAAGAAGTAAAGTATTTAATTGAACATATTTTGACAAAAACATATAGAGCATCAATGATCCAATAAAACCTTTAAACTTAAATATCTACCCTGGCTACAAAATCTCTACCCTGCCATCTGATGAAGCAGGGGAAATACAACAAAGAGATAGATGTTTTCATTAAAAACTAGCACAATCAGAAAAATATTGCAATGAGAAATAAACTAACATAGTAAATTATACTGAAATTAAAATAAAAAAACATATTACAAACAAATTTAAACCGCAAATAACAAGCGAGTAAAACTCACCAGTGGAGGTACATCGATCACTGACACGTGCAAGCAAACCGATTGGTGTGGTTGAGTTATTAGCCCAGCGCGCAATTTTTGAATGGTCGAAAAATGTGCAGGGGACTTAAATACGAGGGACAAAAACTGCGTAATTTAGAATATTATAGTAATTTTAAAGTTTAGTTAAACGACTATCATTGTTATTTATACTACTGTATGTAATTAATAACGATTATATGTTTAATGAATAAATAAAAAGTAAGGGGGCGGGCCAGGGTATATACTTTTTTCTAATCTGACGGTGGAATTTTACGGCCCAATTTTCGGTTTACACGATCACGGTTCGGCACTGCTCCCATGAGCCTTGCAAGGCTCGCACAGGTGGGAACTTCTTGCTATATTTTATTTATATGAGCAAAGCATTTACCTCCTAATACCTCCCGCCTATAACTCTCTAGACAACCAAAAGAATGCTGGGCTACGCGGAGTTCATAAATAATATCAGTCCTTAACTAACTCGCCCCTCTATTCGTCACTTTTTCTTCCTTACAGGTATCTTTTGCGCAAGGCTCGCACAGGCGGGAACTTCTTGCTACATTTTATTTATGTGATCAAAACAGTTACCTCCTAATCCCTCCTGCATACAATTCCCCAGACAACCAAAAGAAGGCTGGGCTATGCGGACCTCAAAAAGAACATCAGTCCTTAACTAACTCGCCCCTCTATTCGTCACTTTTTGTTCCTTACAGGTATCTTTTGCGCAAGGTTCGCACAAGTGGGAACTTCTTGCAATATTTTATTTATATGAGCAAATCATTTACCTTCTAATCCCTTCTGCATATAATTCCCCAAACAACCAAAAGAAGGCTGGGCTACGCGGAGTTCATAAATAACATCAGTCCTTAACTAACTCTATAACCCTCTATTCGTCACTTTTTGTTCCTTACAGTATTTTTTGCGAGACAACAATACCTCGGTGACTATTATTAGTTCCTAGAAAACCAAGATCATTATCTAAACAACAGCCAGAACGTTTTAGCCAATATGCACGCACCTCAATCACGGTCCTCGCTATGACCGTCTGAAAAAATTACATTCTGTGTATCTTCTTGGGGGGCGTCGCGAAAGTCTAAACAAAACCTAAGTAATGCTAGGGTCTCCTAGAGTTTTATTTGCTGAAATAAACGAAGGACTCTATACCCCAGAAATGAGAATGCTCTGTTAGGAATGCGGCAAGGTAAAACCTGCTCCATAGGGGGAGACCATAGAACACCAGGAAATCAATATTCGCAGAGCGAAATACGGCCGTAAATGCCGGGAGAGAGTTGTAACATATTATATTTTTGATTACGCTTTGCACGCCTCAGCGACAACGAAATCATATTTAGACATTAACGTCATAAAATTTTCTAGCTGTAATTTTACTTTTTTGTTTTATTATAATTTAAAGTTGTATAACTCTAAAAGTACGCCTTGTATAAAGCAAACTAGATCTGTTCGTAACGAGGTGGCTGTTTTAATATCTTATTCCATCAAACGATTTGCTGACTGCAGTTTGGGGCGCTTTAAAAAAACTCGTTTCAAAATAGTAGACGCCAAACGATTACACAAAGAAAATGTAAAATAACATATTTTATTTGTTTGTTTTTCTATTATGAAACCTATCATTTTATGAATACGAGTATTTTCGTAAACATTTGCAGATTAGAGACGTGCAATAAAATTTGTTATCGATTTATTTAAATTTTTAGGTCACCCTAACATACTTTTTGAACACAGAATTATTTGAAATAAATATGATAAGTGAATAACGGCCTCAAGAGTGTCAAACTGTTTGTCAAAGTTTACAATCCAAACAAATGTGGTGAATTTTCTGAGCTATAAAAATACAAAATGCTGTTAAAATTCTTATAAAAAATACAATTTCTAGGTAAAAAAAATGTTTGAAGAGGTTTTTCCTCCTAAGTTTTAAAGAAAGTGATGAACTCAACAAATAAGTAAGATATGTAATTATTATTCATCTCATCCTCTGTGTTCTTTGTCAAGAAACCCTCTTTTCGTTTTTAGGCAATCAAATGCTTGAAATAAACCCCAAATAACGCCTCTGCGCGGAGTTTAACTTATAAAATATACATACATATTTTTATTTGCAACCTACACCCTTTCAGTCAGCTCTTTCTGTCGTGCAAACTTAAAATACCCCAAACAATTATATAATTTTTTTCTGCTTATATATATTTTTTTTATGTTTACTTTGGCAGACAAAAAATGTATAAAATATAAATAACAACAATCTGTTTTTTTATATATTTTTCAAAGTGTTTTTCTGTCACTTATTTAAGCTGACATAAGAGCATGTGTGTATGTGTACTGAATCTTTAAACTACACTTATAAGTCTTACGTAAACACACCCACGGAAACACACACACATAGAAGAACGAACGAAAAGACTATAGAAAACCGAGAGACTGTTGTATTTCGACATATTTACCTACGCATATGCTGCACAAAACACGTATTTCAGGGCATACACATACAAACTTATGTACTGATACTTATGTAGTTTTCAAAATAAATCCAAATAAACAACCGTTTATTTTTCAACAGGGAAAAAAATTTCAAAAATATTACAAGAAATAAGTCATCCAGTCTGTTTGTTATATTAATAACATTGTAAATATTTTTAAGTAAATTTGTTTAATACTTTGTTAAGAGTTTAAGATTAAATTCTTTCAAATAATAAAGTTTACAGCGTAACCTAAACTAACGTATAATAGCGCAACGTAAATTGGGGTGTAATTTACGCTGTAGTAAATAACTTAAATAACGACGTTAGCATTGCTCCAGGAGTAGTATCGCTCTATACCCTTGTTTAATAAAAATCACGAAATATAAATAATAAAAAATGATAAAGTCAATAAATTAGTCTGAAATCACCTCAAGTGTGATTACTTATGGCCGCAAAAAATAAGTAAGATTTGTTTCTATTCTCTTTTACGCTCTCTCAAAATTAGATTTTCCAAAGCGTAGTGGTCGCGCTATTTGTGTTAGTCCTAGACATTTTGTACAACAAGATTCTTAACAGGTAATGATGAAACAGACGATGCTTTCCATACAATTTGACATAAAATTACGCCAGAAAATGCAGTCGTAAGATACGAGTACAATCTATTTTATTTTGACTGCGATTTTTCTAATGCTCTCACTTCATTGCCTTGTACTGTGGAAGGTGGTGGAATAAATCTTATTAGTCTGAGCAGTGTCGAAGGTAAAGACACCGGACTCTGATCATTTGTAAATAATTTCATTCCAACATTTTAAATTCTGTAATAGAGTTTGTTTTGGTCTGTCGTGTTGTTATTGTTCGAGTTAAACCTCCGCAAATACTACTCCATCTTTCCTCCTTTTCATAACCTATTTTCTTAGTTCCAGTATAACGCACTGCATATATAGGGGTCATTCCCTGAGTACTAGTTCATGATAAAAAAAAAGAATCAGCAACATTACCATATTTTTAATAAACTTCATACATTTTATAAACAAAATCAAAGTTTTAAAAACTTTAGGGCGAAGAGAGGAAAAAGAACATTAAGTGACAGTTTGTGAAGAGAGTTTTCTCTGAGAGTGGTTTTTGCTTGAAGTTGCAATAGTATTCTGTTTTATCATATAAATTACGCTTGACGCGCTTATTTAGTTTACACTGTAAGGCGTAATTTATCTGTCAAATGCACTCACAAAAAGTATGATACCAATGCAAATAGTGCAGCGTCAAGGCTTTGCAATTGAAAGGTCCATTTTTTTCAGCAAATAAAAGTTTAGGAAGCCGTATAACTTATATTGTGTTGGACTTCTGAATGCCTCACCATGGACCAGCCATCTCAGTGCTGATCATGCTTAAGATGCATATCTTGGTTCCAACATACTGTCTGTGGTTTAAACCTAAAATCGCATCATAACTATGGTGCATGCTGGTTTTCGGGGGCAAATAACCAACAGAGGTGTTGTTGTCTTGCAACAGACACCTCTACTGTAAGGAAACAAAAGTGATGGTTAGTGGTGGTCGATGCGTTAAGAGCTGCTGCTCTTAGTGGGTTTTAGCCAACCAACTAATTACGGCTTATTTCGTTCGTTTGCACAATTACATTTAAAACAATAACAAAATTTGGAATGCTGTTTTGGGTTTAAATATAAATTTGCGAAGGAATGAATACCTTCGTTTTACACTGACTTCTTTGCAACTATATGCAGGACGGATTAGAAGGACCGAACTCTTCAGCAAGGGTTTCGCCTATATGGTTACAAACTTATGGCAAAAAGTTGCGGCCTGTGTGAGCCTTGCAAGCCACACGGAAACTCTGCTGAATCGTGAATAATTCACCCCGTCGAAGCAGGCGCTGATGTAAATCAACAATCACTAACTTGCAGTGGGCTTCAAAGCAAATGTTACAAAATTTGTGTGGTTGTAAGTTATTATTTATTACTTCTTCTGCATTTGAGACGAATACTCTTCCAACTATTCGTCCAATTCTCTATCCTCGTTAATTTTTTTTCTCTATGACTGCAATATGGGTCTTCTATGTCAAAACAACCGCATATAAACTTTTGAAACCACTCATGGCATTTTCTGTCACTCAAGGCAGCCTCATTATGTGCTTGTAGTAAATTGAAAGTTGCCGCAAACGACACTTATTTAGCTCAAAATTAAATATTCTTATATAAAACTTAATGATGATAATATGAAGTTTTAATATGATAAGTTTATGGAGCTATCAACATAATTTTTAAGCCTTTTATCACCTAGGGATATCAACGTCAGCCTGAGGGCAGGTCATTGCTTTCGAAATGGTGAAAACTTATTTGTACTCCTAAAATACAAAAAAAAATTATAAAAACCAAAATCAAGCTTGACTCAGTTTGTAAGCTAAGATTGTTGTATTTTATCTGAATGTTTTGTTTACAATTGCTTATGCCGCCTTCATTACCCTGGTATTTTATCGTTGTTTGAAAAAATTAGTATAATTAATTAATTAACCAATACTTTGTTACTTCCAATACTTGGTTACTTCTCTACCTGTATATACTGTTCAAAAATCAGCTTTTTACTCTATTGGATAATGCAGTGACGCCGAACAGGAATTGCAAATCTAATTGTAAAGGTCTCTCCCCTGGCCAGAATATTATTAATTATTTATATTAAGCTAAAGAACAGTAATGCTGTAAGTGAAATATACTTATTTTTGGCTCTAGAAAAAATCAATTGAATCGATTTCCACCTCTTTAATTTCTAAACGTTCCTTATCGTCACAAAATATTTATGTAGATTTAGTCCTAGTTAAAATAATACCTCTGTTCTACGCCATATTCTCATCTGCACCAATTCATGGATTTTTGTCATTAAAGCTATAAGTTTTTGTATAGCTACTTTGTATTTCTACTATACATCTACACACTTTGACTATTTCCTTACAACTATATGATGCTGGAAAATGATTTACTACATTTAAAGCATTTATGGAAAACCTAATTTGCGTTTAAATCGAAGTCCTTGACTTACTAAATTTAAACTTTTTTACATTTTAAGTGAGAGTGCTTCACAATTGATTGTAGTACGAGTAGGCTTTTTTGAACATTTTCTTCGATTTACGATTTTTTATTTATTTAATTTTTTTTATTTTAAATTTGTTTTGAACATCCTTTTTTACGAAAAACTACTAAAACTTGAAATATATTTAAAATAAAATACAAAATTATTTCCGTGATTAATGTCTTTTTCACTCAATATGTCTGCTGTAGAAGAAGCTACATATTTCCATGTCTTGTTTGTTGTGTAAAAAACCCCTAAAGTGTTTGGTGTTTGGCTGTTAATGTCGACATTCATCATCTGGCAGAAACAAAACAATTCCAATGGCAACAACACAACAGCAGCTCAATTTTCAAAAACTGTTTTTCTGTTGCGTGCAATAAAACAAACAACTACATTCTCACATGAGTATGTCCCTTAAAGAAGCATTTTGTTTTCGAGCATTAAAGGATTGAAAAATATTTATTTTGCTTCTGCTTTTTTCTACGGCAGCAGCAGTGCGAGCATCAGTATCAGCGACCACAAATAAAGCAGTTGTAGTGAAAAAAAAATTGCAAAAACATCCACGACAAGTAAATTTTTGCATCATCAGCAGCAACTAAATGAGAGTGGTATACAACATGAACTTTTTTTTTTTGAAAGCAAGAAGAGCAACCAACCTTAAAAGCTCTTCACTAAGTACACAAAGGGTTTCCATCCAAAACAAAAAAACAAGCCAAGTGTTTATTTTTAAAATTCAGAACGTGACGTGTGAATGTCAGGGATGTGAGAAAGTAAAACTTGGAACGCACGGCATCCCAGCATATTACGTAAGTTTAACTTAACAAGGGCTAATCTCAATTTTCAATACGCCAGGATAACCAAATTTTAGTGTTTTATTTCAAATGCACATTTTTGTTTAGAAAATATTTCAAGTTCCCTTAAGTTTGTTTAGTGTTTTACCGGCACAACAGTTTATTTCAAATTGCGGTTAATTTGTGGGTACTACCCCACTAGCTTTACGAATTATTCAATTGCCTAATTTGCAAGCTGGGTGGTGATAAATTTTGTTAAAGACTAACAATATATTGCTACGAATTTTTATCACTACTATTCCAATGTGCGAGCCGTTGATTTGTTTGTTGTAAATGTACAAACACATCCACACAAGCAACATAAAACTAACAACATAATACACAAACACACAAAATACATGAAGGCAAAATTCCAAATAAATCAACCACCAATAATTTTATTATTGCTATTGCGTTCTTATTGTTTGTTGTTGTTACACAAACTTGTGTGTGTATGTGGGTAGCTATTAGAATAGTACGAATGTAGGAAGTAACAAAAAAGTATAAATAGCAGGCGGAGTTTAAAAAACCTTGGGCAAGACAGTCATAAGTTAGAAAAGTAAGCAGGAATAGTGTGTTACTGCACAGAACTTAGTTGCTCTGTAAATAAAGTTGTGAATTATTAAGTACTGTGTAGCGAACAAAAGTTTGTGTCATTATTTTATTTGCAATTGAAGAATCCGCAAGGCGTTTTAAAGCTAAAAACGTAACAATATCCAGGCTATATTCGTACTTACTACTTAAAAAGCACTTGGAGAAAACCATTGAAAGCATACATCGCCTCAATAATAACGAACACATGCATGCACAAATGCGAGCATGCACAATAATCAAGAATATTTAGCTATATCGCGACAACACCAAGGGATCAAAATTTATATGGAAGTATATTGAGCCAGTAAAAGTTTAGCCTGGATTGTGACCCCACCTCGCAAATAACAGTGACCACAAATAAATCATTAAGCATGGAGTTAAACATTTGTCTTTTCACACGTCACAGCGAGCGGAGAATATTCTACTTGTTATCTAAAATAGAGACGAGATTATGGAAATTGATTCGCATTAGCTTGTTATCTGATGATGGACCAACTCTACGTCACAGCGAGTGAAAAATATTCTACTTGTTATCTAATATAGAGACGATATCATGGAAATTGATTCACATTAGCACTTAGCTTGTTATCTGATGATGGACCAACTCTACGGGGTGAATTATTCACGATATACCAGCACCCCCGAGTGCCTTCCAAGACTCACACAGGTCACAACTTCTGTCATCAGTTTGTCTCCATATGGACAAATACTTTGCTGAAGAGTTTGGTGTTCCAATCCTTCGTGTGTGCAATTTTCTAGAAGTCAGTGACAAACAAGGCTTAATGACTTGATCGAACCTCATTAAGAACATCAGCCCTTAACCAACTCACCCGTCTCGCCAACACTTCTGGTCCCTTACATTACAAGTATCTGTTGCCAGACAATGACACCTCCGGGGGTTATTAACCCTCGAAAATTGGCATTACAACATAGTTATCAGGGAATTCCCCTTCTTGCGATTTTAGGTTTAAATCACAAGGAGAATGTTTCAGGCGAAATAAGCACAGAGATTGCTTGCAAGCAGAACCTGTCGGGTTATTATTTAGGGTTTCGGAAATCCAACACAACATAAGTCATATGGCGTGCTAGAGTTTTATTTGCTACACCAAATGAGGTACTCCTACTCCTTTACGCCCCAGAAATTTTAACATAGACAAGAGCTATAATAATGACCTGTGCTTAATTCTTTTCATTTCAAACACTGGAACTCGATTGGTGAATTATACTACTAAGCCAATTTTCACCAAGATCTTCGTTTGTTACAGAGACATTTGTTGGTTCCACAATACTAAAATACTTACACTTAATACCACTACGTATTAATATACTAGACCTGCTTACTTTCCTGACTTAGGCCTGTCTTGCACAACGTTTAAAGTTAGCCTTAGTATCTGCCATACATCTATCTACAATTTATACTTCTGTAGTATACTACTACTAATGAAGTTTTCATTAATCCAACGAATGTATTCATTAAATAATTTTTAATGAAACAAGATTCATTAATCCAATGAAGACCATCATTGGCCGAAAAATAATGAAAATTTTCATTAGATTCATGTCAAAATTCATTATACTAATGAAGGAATTCTTTTCAGTGCAGGTTCAACCACAGTCATGAAATTTCTAGTGAAACTTCTTGATTGTGGTTGCTTCTGATGAAACAGAATAAATGCAAAGTACTTTGTGAAAGATAAAACAAAGTATAAAACAATATATAAGGGTTCTTTTACGAGTATTGAGCTTAGCTTTCATGTGAGAGAGATAGCATATGATGATTGTAAAAACAAAACAAAAATTAAGCAGTTGCGCGCAATATTGCAATAGAAAAGGTAAAAAGTAAATGAGTAATTAAGGGGGCGCTAACCTGGTGACGCGTAGTGTATGTATATAAGAAACTACGGAAATAAATATGAGTACAAAAACAGCGGTCTATAAAAATGCCAGAAATCATTTTACAGCATTTTACTATTCTCCAACCAGAATAACGAAAATGGAATGCGAATGGAAAGCCCTACAAAACCTTACAATAGCCTTCCATTATTAAAGAGGACTTAAAACAATGTTACTTATGAAAAAAGAATTGCTCACAAATTTAAAAACCAAGCAACAGAGATCTCAAAACAAAACAAAGCAGCATAAAAATTCTGCATTTTTAGTAATGGCTGGTAAAAGCAATGGCGGTTTTACAAACAAAAGCATATCTACTGCAAATACATGCTCTTAAAAGCACTACAAATATAGTTGTAGTTCTTTTTCGTGAGTATTTTATATGAAAGCCAAGCAAATACTTCAAAGAGCTTCAACTTTTAATATTTTGTATTTAAACCACTCTTTACATGAATCATATTATTTGTTGTTAGCACGATTTAAAATTTCTCGTTCTGCGACAAAAGAAGTTTCTGCGTTCAAAAGTATAAAATAAATAAATATTTTAACGGGGAAGTAATTTGTGCACTAAGTATCGTTTAAAGCAGTGTAACGTTCTTGCGTTTAAAATTATAAAATAAATAGTTATTTTAACGGGGAAGTAATTTGTGCACTAAGTATCGTTTAAAACAGTATAAAATTAAACATGTTTGCATATTTTATTAAAAATGGATTTTAGCAAAGTTTGGTTTTGAAAAAACAAATTTTAAAGAGGGTAAAAATGTTTTTCTGCATGCCTTATATCATTTTCAGCCGTCCTTAAGTAGAAATTTTCTTAATTTTAATTAGCTTAATTTACTTTAGTTCTCAAGAAAATGTTTTGCGATCATGCCCATTATATTAGCCCTATTCACAATCTTGTGCAAATGGCTTCGCAACATTGCATTTGCAAAATATTGGACTTTACACTAACAAAATATACCTAAAAATGTCACTTTTGCAATTGCAGAAATTTGCACAAAGATTGCACAAGATTGTGAATCGAGCTATTGTATTAAGTTTAAGTTAACTCTTTTACTTTGCCAAGAAATATTTTTTTTATAAACCACTACTTTTTTAGCACTACTACTTTTTAGGTACCAATTTTTCAACAATGACTTTTCCTAAATACTACTTTTTTACGCTTCAAAATTGCTTAAGTATAATTTAAGTTAAGTATAATTTATTTTAATATACGAGGATGGACATTAAATTTACCTAAGAATGAAAATAATTTTTTTTTTGAAACCATTTATTTCTCAACACAGTCTCCTGTTAAGAAGACGATATACCAACTTTTTTACACACATATATGTATACACTACTTGCCCTAAAAGAGAAAACTTCTTTAAGTTATGGAACAAAATATGTATATGTGCCAGTGTTGTCAACTTTGAAATTTCACAACGCACCAAAATGGGGGAAAAAGCGCGTTTTTTCAACGAAACCGCACCGAATTTTGAATTTTTTGCTTTTATTTTCAAAAACCTATTTTGTATTATAAAATTATATTTTTATATTAAAACCACGATAATGAAACAGCCTTTTAAACGACTACCTATTATACAATCAAACAAAAAACTTTATAATTCTCAATTACCAAAACCGTAATAACATCAGAGACTGCATTTATCACGATATTTAACAAACTTGGCTTGATCGATTAATAGCAAAACACTCCCTAAAAGCAGTAAATTTTATAAAACGAAATGCTTCTTTTTCTTGCGACTGTGTGTATTATATATAACAGCAAGATTTTCTTACCGTGTGCATATAACACGGTACGTTTTTCACGCAAAATGACGCACAAAAATTTTGAAATTTTGGACACTTGCTTATAAACTTGTAAACAATGTAAAAAATGTAAATAAAAAGTTGAGTTGAATATGGTTTTGTGCCACCGAAATTTAAAAAACGCACCGAAAATTTAAAAAAAGCGCACCCCGCACCCACTACAGAATTTTTCGCACAAATAATTTTAAAAAGCACCAAAAAAGGTGCGAAACGCATCGAGTTGAAAACACTGATATGTGCCCTGTTTTGAGTTTATCTGTTTTTTTTTTTTTTTTTTTTTTTTTTTTTTTTTTTTTTTTTTTTTTTTTTTTTGGAGGAAATTTACGTTTGTACTGCATGATGCCCAGATTTTCTTTGTATAAAAACCAACAAAGCTTTTATTTACTTCTGACATGTCATTTGAGTTTTCCTAAATATTTCTTACCATCGAAAAATCTTTGATTTCTTTTTATGCTTATCTAAAAAACTTTTGCTCGTGTTCAGGGAAAAATTGAAATTATTTTTTTTTTTTTTTTTAGCATTTTTTTATTTATTGAATCTTCAAAATGAACTAACAATAAGTATTCAAATCTTAATACTAAATTTAAAAATTAAAAAATGTGATTCTTAAGTCCGGCCAATGCTAGACAAAAAGTTTTATTATGCGGGTGCTATTTCTGTAAAATCACCTATTGAGCAATCTGATGGTGGCAGCGGTATCCCTTCTTTTAAGCCGAGTGTGGCCGCCAAAATTAAGTATATTGCGCGCAAGAGGGTTTGGATGAAGTTCCAGTTTAGTGACATACCTTGTCGCGTACTTAGAAAACTCCTCTTTTACCAGCGGAACACTCAGATCTTTATGAATTCGTGAATTTTTTACATACCATGGAGCTGCAGTAATCGTTCGAAGAATTTTGTTTTGTCGCCTTTGGATTTTTTCAATGTTTGACGCTGAGGCGGTGCCCCATAACTGAATTCCGTAGCACCATATAGGCTTTAATATTGCGTTGTATAACAAAAGTTTGCAATCTAATTTCAGTGTCGAATTTCTGCCCATAAGCCAATTTAGCTGCGCTGCTTTTAGTTTTAACTGAGTGACCTTTGCTTCAATGTGAGACTTCCACGTTAGCCTACGGTCCAGGTGAATACCAAGGTACTTTACTTCGCTGTGCTGCGGAATAGGTGAGTTGTTAATTTGGATAGGCGGACATGTTTGCCTACACAGTGTGAATGTAACATGAGTACATTTCTGTTCATTAACTTTGATTTTCCAAAGTTTTAGCCATTTCTCTAATATTGAAGTATATTCCTGTAAATTTCGTGATGCTAATTAGTGGTTTTCATGAACACTCAAAAACACTGTGTCATCTGCAAAGGTAGAAGTGTGGATTCCGGATGTCGTTGGCATGTCAGACGCGTAAATCAAATATAAAGTAGGCCCCAGTATGCTGCCTTGGGGAACTCCTGCCTTGATTGGTTGAGTTTGGCTTATAAAGTCGCCTTCTCTGATAACAAACTTTCGCCCGTATAAGTAGCTTTCCAGAAGCTTGTGTGTATTTGCAGGCAAGTTTAACTTTATTTTGTGCATCAAGCCGTCGTGCCACACTTTATCAAAAGCTTGAGAAATATCAATGAAAAGAGCTGAGCAATACTTCTTCTCCTCAAAGGTTTGTCTTATGACATTGACTAGTCTGTGCGTTTGTTCTATGGTGCTATGCTTAGCCCGAAAGCCAAATTGATGATCAGGGATGCATCCCACATTGTTCAATGTTGGACTCAACTTCGCCATTAACAATTTTTCGAATAGTTTTGAAATTGTTGGTAAAAGACTTATTGGTCTATATGATTCTACCTTAGTTAGATCCTTCCCTGGCTTGGGTATCATAGTAATCATTGAGACCTTCCACTCTACAGGATAATACTCAAGGCGTAAAATGGCGTTAAAAATAAAAAGTAGAACCCTTCTAGCTACACGAGGTAACTGTTCAAGCATTTTACCAGTAATTTGATCAATGCCTGGAGCTTTCCTGGGGTTTGTATTACCGATAACGTTTTCGACATCTTGAAAATTAAATCTCAAAGACACAGGAGGTCTAACAACATATGGTGGTAATTCCGCTGTATTATTCTCTGAATCATTTGTGATAAAAACGTTTCGCAAATGATCGACATACAACATTCCCTTTTCAGAATCGCTTCTTGCCCAGTCGCCAGTTGAATTTCGCAAAGGTGGCTTACCTATTACGGGTCTTTTTAAACCTTTTGTCGCTTTCCACAAGGAATAATCAGATTGAGGGGTACCATCAAGGCTTTCCAAATATGTTTTAAGGGAATCCATTCTATGGACTTCAAGCAGATTTCTTAGCTGAGCTATGCATTCCCGTAGCCTAGTTTTAAGCTGGGGCGACCTGCGAAGTTGCCACTCTCTTCTGACTCTTCTTTTTTCTGACAGAAGTTGCTCAATTTCAGATGAATAAGTTCTATTGCTCTCATTTCTAGGTCTTAAATGACTAGTGGTAGCATGCTGTACGGCCAGTTTGAGGTTTTCAGAAAAATCGTTAATTGACCCATCAATATCCTCAGGCGTTCTCAAGGCGATATTTTCAGTACAATGTGTACTCAGAAATTTTTTGTATTTTAACCAATTAACTCTATTGACGGTCAACGGGGAGCAAATCTCTTGGGGAAACGAAACGGAGATTATAGTGGGTGAGTGATCTGATGACAAATCTAATGAAGGCTCCACTTGCATCCACTCTAAAGGAAAACTTTTCGCAACTCCAAAATCTATAACGTCTGGGATCTTTCGTCGGTCTGTCGGCCAATAAGTGGGGTGTCCGCTTGAAACCACATCTAAGCCCATTTTGGAAACGGTGTCAAAAAGCACACGGCCTTTCGAGGTAATTAAGCGTGATCCCCAAAAAGTGTGTTTAGCGTTATAGTCGCCAGCCGCTAAAAATCGAGGCCCAAGTGAATTGAAAAAATTTGTATATTGATTTTCTGTTACTGAAAACCGGGGTGGGGAATAAATCGATGAAATAACAATTTTATGATGAAAATGTTCAATACATATGTTTGTTGCTTGAAGATACTCCTCACATGTCTCGTTTAGCAAATAGTGCTTAATTCTAGTTTTTATCAAAATTGCTGAGCCTCCGCAAGATCTGCCACGGGGATCTTTAGTATCATATAGTCTGTAACCATTAATTTTGAAATAGCTGTTGCTTGTTAAGTGAGTTTCAGCAATCAGCATTATGTCGATTTGCTTTTCCATAAGGAAGTGCTCAAGTTCATTTTTGTGTTGGCGGATGCCGTTTGCGTTCCAGAAACATATTTTTAACCAGCTCATTTTTTTAAAATTGCCTGCAAAATAGTGGATTGCATTTTCAGCATTTCCTGCATCATGTTCGTCATGGAAACCGTAAATGTATTTATAGATTGAACAAGAGTCTGCAGAGTTGCCTCAAGATTGCTAAAATTTTGGTCGGAGTTTTGAGGCTTGGACTCTTGATTCAAGTTTGGATTATCGGATTTTACAACATTCGCATAAGAAATTTTTTGGGGGTTTTGCACGTGTATATGGCTGGTTGGCTGGCGTACCTGGGGAAAATTGCTTGTAGAAATGCTGGTTGTCTGCTGGGGTGGCATATTTAAAATTGGTGACCTATTTGTCATTGACCTCTTGAAGTGAGTGTAGACAGGGCAACCCCTGTAGTTTGCAGTATGGTTACCTCCACAGTTACTGCATTTTTTAACGCTCGCGTCAGTCTTAGGTTTTTTGCACTGCGATGTACCGTGAAGTTCACCACACACAACGCAAACTGCGGGCAACTTACAATAGGCCTTAGTATGGCCAAATTCTTGGCAGTTTAGGCATTGAACGGGCCCTAAACGCTTATGAGGCTCCTCAACGGTAACCTTACGATGCAAAAGATACTTGAGGTTATAAATGGGATGCACTTCATTCTTTTTTAAGGCAATATCTCTCGGTTCCAATTCAACCCTAAACATGGGTTGAGGAATTTTTTCACGGTTCCTAATATTAACCACATTTTTAATTTTGAAGCCATTGTCCTCTAGGCCGGTTTTGACATCATTCGTATCCACAAAAGGGTCAATCCCCTTTATAACGACCTGAATACCTTTGGCACTTTTAAGCTGATATGTGTAAAACGATCTTTTCTCCTTCTCCAGGACATCAGACAACTTTCGGTATTCATTTTCACTGTTTACCTGGATTTTGGTTTCATTGATGCTGCCGTGCTTAACCGATGTTACATTAAAAGTGTCTTTGCCGATTGCAGTAATAAGTTGTTTTACCAACTCACTAGAGGTAGGCTCTCGCAAATATATTGGTGGTGGCTTAAAAGTTTTTTTGGGTATTGCTGGTTCATCGGTCTGAAGGATAGCAAACCTATTACTATCCATTGTCGTGGTGGTCTTATCATCTTTGGGTATTTTGGACTGAGATGACATTTGAGCGGATTTGGGGCTTCGCTGCCGTTTAACTACGGTTACATACCTATCCATACCCACTTGCGTTTTCGGTTTATCAGCAATAGCTGGACTGGAAGATGGTTTGTCGTCTGTTATAACAATAATGTTTGGCGAGCACGAACGCGTGCGTTTTTTATCTCTTAGAGACAGGAGATTGTCCAATGATTTTTTCAATGATTCCTCTTCAGAAATCCAGAGGTTTTTTTTAGTGGAGCTAAGCTCTCTTTCAGAATTGCACCTACTGGGTACACTCATGCAATTTTTTGTTTATTTATATTTTTGTTGCTTTAAAAGTATATAAAAATAATTGTCACAAAGTTTTTATTTTGTATTAATTCACTCTTCACTTATTGCGGTTTTTTACTTATACCGTTATCTTTTCTTTTTTTTTTTTGTAACACTCCGATCAAAAAACAAATACGTCCGTTCACTATCAAAGCTACACTCTGACTCAAATTGAAATTATGATTTATTTCCTCGGCTAGATTAAAAAGTTGTGTTGTTTATATGAGCATTTCTATATAATACAATACTTTACGCATATTAGTGTTCTAGAAAAGCTCTTGTATTTTCCTGTCAACTTGCATTAGAAAAATAATTAGTTTGTATACAAAACAAACAAAAAAACTTTTGGATTAAATTATGTATTTGAGAAATTTACGCAACGTATTAAGGTGTCCAGAAACTATTTGATACCCAATGTGTGTGAAGATAAATATGCCGAGTTAAATATGTTTGACGTAATGGAATAACGTAACGACATATTTAAGTGTGAAGATAAATATGTTTGACGTAACGTCCCAACGAACTAACACGTTTGTTTATGTGTTTGAAATAACTTTTATTAAAAAAAAATACACAATACCATAAAACGAAAAAAATTGTGCAAATACAGCAAAAACAAATATTATTTGAAACTGAAATGCTGAAATTTTAACATGGAACATATAAAACAATTTAGTGGAAAATTCATGATCCGCGAAAGAATTTGCCCATATATGGGCACATTTTTGGTTGTCACTCAATAGGACCTTTTGGAATAGAAGGCCAAGAGTGTCCTCTAAACGCTGGTATAAGTGGCTAATCTCAATTGTATTTGGGAGTTTTTTAATAGGAAGCCAAGACTGTCCTCTAAACGCTGATATAAGTGGCTGATCTCAATTGTATTTGGGAGTTTTTTTAAAAAATTAATTCTATTAAGGTATTAAAGCATAAATTCTTTAAGGTATTAAAGGATGTCGTGAAAAGCAAAAAAAAAAATTTGTTGTTTAAATACATACTCGTGTATAAAGTTAATAATGTATATAAACTTTCAACTGGGAGGTTCTCTATAAAAACTAGTTTAAAAAATGTTAACTTCTTTTTCTTCTAAATGGTTTATTCAAAGATCTTGATTGTGTCTTTGTTAAAAAAAAAATTGTTTAAGGGTATTTTATTTTCCATAATTCAATAACTGTTATGCATGTAGATATATATATATATTTACATATGTACATATGTAGATGGGCAACTTAAAACATAAAAGGCAAATCTAAAATATGCAGTCTTTTTAAAAGACTTACTTCATCACTACCATCTAAAAGAGTTATTGCAAGTAAGTTTTGGTAATCGCTAAGTCTTTTAAGGTAATTGGTGATGTACTTTTTGATTTTATCCTTAATACAAGGAACATCAAGATCATTATGAATTGTTGAATTTCTTATATACCATGGGGCTCCTAGTGTAAGCCTGAGAGTTTTGGACTGATAGCTTTGAATGATGTCAATGTTGGAGTAAGAAGTAGTTCCCCATAGCTGGTTTCAACGCTGGTTTGTATAACAGTATTTTGTTGTTTATGCTTAATTCTCACCTTGATCCCAAAAGCCAATACATTTTACTTGTCATAAAATTGAGTTGTTTTCTTTTTAGTGTTAAATAAGTTTTTCAAGTTAAGCGTCGATCAACGTTTAGACCTAAATACTTGATTCCATTTGCTTTAGGTATTTGGACTCCGTTAAGTACACAATCTCCGTTTTTTAGCGAAAAATTAACGTGGGCAGATTTATCTGCATTTATTTTAATATTCCATTTGTTTAACCAATTACTTATTAAGTCAAGCTGCGACTGAATGTTGGATACTATAAATGCAGTCATTGGATGCTAATAAGGCAATTGAGAATTTAAAAAGAAAAATGCTTTAATAATACCTGTCAAAACACAAAACACAAGATTTTTCACGTCTCCACATTTGAAAGGTGTAAAGAACGTAACGTGCATTTGGAACTTAATAATGACAAATGAAGTCTATCGAGATATTTTAAGAAACATATTAAGCGCCCGAAAATTCGCCTTTATTGACCCGAAAACCTCCGGAAAGTTAAAATATCAATTTTATTATAATAAGTAGTATTTCGTTAATTTTAAGGTCCTTTTTGCTTATTTATTTTAATATGTCTGCACACATATTAAAATAAATAAGCAAAAAGGACCTTAAAATTAACGAAATACTACTTAATTAAGAAATAGAGGTCGAATAAAAACCAAACTTTATTATAATAATTATCTAAAACATAAATCCTACATTTGGAGATTATGGCCACTTTATAACAGCAGAAAAATAACTGATATCCCAGCACAAAGTCCTGAATATAAAATTAAAAGATTCTGTGAAAGAATCTTATAATAGCATTTATCAAAGAAGCGTAGGACAGAATAGCAAAAGAATGTGATAAACAAAAATTAATCGAATCAATGCGGAAGCGGTTGTAATCTTTTCCCCCGTTTTGAGTACATTTTTTTTTTTTTTTTTTTTTTTTTTTTTTTTTTTGTGGAAAATGTGTTAAAAGCGTCTTCATTCCTGTAAATAAAAATTTACTGTTTTTACTTAAAAACAAAAGTTTTCCTGAAAAAAAAAATTTTTTTTTCCAAACTGTATTTTCCATTTCTTATAGTTTTCAAGTTAAACGTAAGAAATTCGAACCCTTTGTTCCCGCAAATTCAAAGAAAAGTTGTCGACTTTTTTCGGAAAACAAATGCAAAAACTACAAAACTTTTTTGCTTGTCTGCAGTAACACCCAGGACATGTGGCAGGAATCGAACATGCGACGTCGAAACGGTTGGTCGAGTACCATCGAGTCACTTGAACTGAGAAAACCAATATTAAAACCCAAATGTATTATACATATTTTGCAATCGTTAAGCTAATTACAAAATTGGCTTAACACTTCCGCAAATAAATTTCTTGTCTGTGCTTAAAATATTGACGGCACAAAGTTGTAATATATTCCGCATATTTTGCGTGTGAAACAAAAACGAGAAATAACAGATAAAGCATAGCTTAAGGCTGTCAAGAAAGAAATAGATAAATTCTTGCATGCTTTCAGGCATTACTCAAGGTAAGACTAATTCTGTAGGAACAGAATTTATTTATTGGAGTTTGATTGCTGCAAGAAAAAATACTCCGTTTTGTAATGTTTACGTTTTTTTGTGATTTTTCTTTGTTTGTTTAACAAAGATTTGCTGAGACGTGACTTGCAAAATTCCACGAAAAACGGTTCGAACTTCAGATTGAAACTGGATAACTGAATTTTGCAAACTAAACGAAAATTCTTATAAAAAACAAACAAAACACTTTGAAGAGTTCACAAGTTCTACTTTAGTTTAGAGATCATACCAAATATTTTTTATTTCACTGAAATTTAATTTTGTTATAAAGGATTTGAATATATAAACAAAAACGTTTACCTCTCTCAACTAGTACACATCATATTTTCCCAATCCAGAAACCAATAATATCATGCAATTGTTTGACTTCCACCTGAGAGTTTTCTAATTTATTTTTGTTTGCCTTTTCTGCATAAAACGTATTAAAAATTATTTTCCCACAACAAAAGTATATAAAAGAACGTTGATTTATTTTTCAGAGTTCTTAACCTTTGGCAGATAGTTGTAGTAATTCAAATCTCGTTCTTACAATTTTTTGCTCGTTCACAAATTCGTTAGTGTTCTACGATTTGAAAATTATATAACTTTTTTTTCCTCTTTTAAATCATAATTTGCATTTATATTGAAATTTTCTTGAATAAATTTTTTCATCCTGGGTAAAAGTCGTACTGCTACACATGTATAATGAATTATATCTATAAAAAGAAAAGTACAGCTCAAGCTTCATACGAGTACATACACAAGGTCAACTGATACTGTATATATGTATACTCGTAGTAGTGGAAGAAATTTAAAAGGAATAAATAAGACTCTAGTGATGTACAGACAAAATTTAATGACAAAATTTCAAAATAAAAACACTGATAATATAGGGTGTTTTTTTAAGCCCGATAGAACTTGAAATTGTAAAAAATAACACAAAAAATTAAATTGTAATCAAAATTTTTTTTTATTCGAAAGATCAATACGTGACATTAACATTTGAAAATGATTTCGGGCATATGGGCACCGCGGCTGTTCTTAACGAAGCGCATTCTGGACATCCAATTTTGGGCCACTTTTTCGAGCACTGCTGGCCGTATGTCACGAACAACACGAACAATGCTGGCCTCCAAGGCGTCAATTGTTGCTGGTTTATCAGCATAAACCAGTGACTTCACGTAGCCCCACAGGAAATAATCGAGAGGTGTCAAATCGCACGACCTTGGAGGCCAATTGACAGGTCCATTTCTCGAAATCAACTTATCGCCAAATTTTGATTTCAGTAAGTCGATGGTTGCGTTCGCCGTATGGCACATAGCGCCATCCTGTTGAAACCACATCTCCTCCGGATCAATGTCATCCATATTTTCAAACAAAAAATCATTGATCATGGTGCGGTAACGATCTCCATTGACCGTAACGCGAGCTCCGGCCTCATTTTTGAAGAAATAAGGTCCGATGATGCCACCAGCATGAAAACCGCACCAAACAGTGCATTTTTCTGGATGTAATGGAGTCTGTAGGGTCTCTTGTGGATTGGTCTCACTCCATATGCGGCAATTTTGCTTATTAACAAACCCGTTAAGCCAAAAATGCGCCTCATCGCTGAACACAATTTTGCGATAAAACAACGGGCGAATCGACGACTGATTTTCAAAGTAAATTTGGATAATTTCGTAGCGTTGTTCAAGCGTGAGTCTATTCATGATGATTTGTCAGAGTATACTGAAACAAATAAAAAAAATGTTTCATCAAAATTTAATTTTTTGTGTTACTTTTTACAATTTAAAGTTCTATCTAGCTTAAAAAAACACCCTTTATAAAGAATCTCAATGAGCAGAAAATAAGGAATATTTATTACAGCTTTTTATGGAAAACAAGATATAAAAGGATACAGAAAACAGACCAGTTAATAAGCATGATGTACTTAAACGCCTTTAACTGCGCACTTTTTCTTTTCTTAAAGAGGACATGATTCGAGTGGATCTTAAAGTATATCTACAAGCACAACAAAACTATAACCAAAAACTTTTAAAAACTTAATCTCAGGATAGAGACAGAGAGCAAGATAGACACACGGGGGGACACCGAGAGACAGAGAGAGAAACCGATACATAGAAAGAGAAACTGACAGAGAGAGAGAGAGAGAGAATGGAGGATAGAGACTTCATATATAAATACAGGACATCCAATTATTATCTTTATATCCTGTAGATGTCGTGTTCATATCTGTTTCTTATTTGCGCTATGTCTTCACTATCCCATGTATCTGGTCCATTTCTATGTTAAATACAATGCGCCTATATGTCTTATCTATGGCTTCTGCTACGACTTGTATATATCTTGTGTATCACAGAATATTTTTATAAGCACTCTTTTGTGTCCCCTATCCCAGAGAGTTTTCCCACCACTTCTTATATTGCGTATACGAGTAGTTCCACTAGGAATATTGTGGTGTCTCTACTAAGAATAAAACACTAGCGTGCTCTATATCTATAGTACTATCTATAGTACTATCTATAGTATACCTTATGTATGTATTCTTTATATGTTATCTTGTCTACGACTATTCCATCTAATGGATGTGTGTCTTCTTTAGGTGGTTTTGTAATGTGTATACGAGGTCTGATAACTTTTTTGGTATCGCCAACAGCTCCTGTTTCGATTTTTCTTTTATCTCCTCAACCGTAGTAAAACGCTTTCCTTTCATCGGTGACTTAAGTTTTGGGAAGAGGAAAGAGTCAGTGGAGGCCAAATACGGTGAATACGGTGGTTGAGGCATGATAATGGTTTTGTTTTTGGCTAAACACTCACGCACAAGAATCGATGTGTGAGCTGTTGCGTTATCATGGTGCAAAATCCATCATCGAGTTTTCCGCAATTATGTGCGATTTTGACGAATTGTAGGTAAAGGTAGTATTCCATATTGACCGTACGATCTTGTGGCAAGAATTCATGATGCTCTATGCCACTTCAGTCGAAGAAAACAGTGGGCAAAGCCTTCACATTTGGTAGAAGTCGGCCTGACTTGTTTCGGTCTTGGCTCTTCTGGACGCTTTCAATGGGATGATTGGGCCTTAGTTTCAATGTCGCCACCAGTTATGACCTTTAGAGGATATCTGGATCGTCGCTGACGATGCTCAACAGCTCCTGAACGATGTGACATTGTTTTTGCTCAAAATTTAGAAATTTTGGAACAATCTTCGCTGCCGCACGTTTGATCCTAAAACATCCGTAAAAATTGCTTGGCATAAGCCGACCGATATGCCACAAACATCAACAACCTCTCTAATAAGTGATTCGACGATTAGCCAAAATAATTTCCTTCACTGCTTCAATATTTTCATCTGTTGTTGACGTGCTCGCGCGGACAGGACGATTATCTTCATTGACGTCTTCTCGGCCTTCCTTAAGGCGGTTATATCAGACTCGCCAAACGCCACAGCCAACATTTCAAATGTCTTTGCGCATTTAATTTAATATTTTACACAAAACTTAATAGTTTTCTTGATCCATTTTTTCGACTAGCAAAAATTCGAAAAGGAGACCAAAACAAGTCCAACATTTTTATTTGTCAAAATCAACTGAAACTCAAAGTGGCTGATATTGCCAAACTATATAACAGACTAACGTAACAGAAAAAAAAATTCGGAAATCGAACGTACGTGACTCACGAAAAGTTAAATTAACGGTTATTATTTGATCAGACCACGTACATATTGGAAAAGCCAATGTGGGTAATTAAAAATTCCATTTACAAAATGGCAACTGCAACTGCCTACTGAGCGAATATTTTTTTTTTTTTTTTTTTGCTTGGACCAGTACTCACGGGACAACCCCTACATATGCAGTGCATTGTACCAGAACTAGGAAAATAGGGAAAAAGGGAGTAGTATTTGTGAACATTTGACTTGAACTTTCCAACGTTATAACAGACAGGAATATATGAAACTATAGCATAAACTTAGGATTAATTGAAATTAAAGCGCATAGAAAATTCTTAACAAGAACTTCGTAACTTGCCTACTCATGACTGGTAGTTTATTTCTATTAAATTTTTACAAGCATTTAAATCTATAAAGAAATTAAAAATAACAACATTAAAAAGAAAATCGCAAAACAAGCAAACACAAAATTGAAGTTTTGTTGCATACTATGATGACATGTAGCACTTCCCGGTTCCTTGTTAACAACTTGTTAAATCAGTTGTCAATATCGAGATTTTATTTGTCATTGGCATTCCAACGTATTAAAATATTTGCAGTTCTTATTTGAAGTGGGAAACTTTTACTCGCCTTTTAATTTTTATTTTTTTTTCTAATTTGTTCAGGCAACACAAAAGCAAATACCAACTTCGAAAGATGACGGTGCCCTCAAAATGACATCTACTCGTATACAATTCCCAGCAACGGAAAAACATTAAAGTAATTCAAATACAAATATTTATCAAATGTTGGCCTCTAAAATAAAAATCTTTTTGTGTTGCCATATTGTCAACGATACAATGATGTGATTGGCGGTGGCACGAACGGCGCCATCATGCCACTTTTTTCGCATTTCTCGTGACAAATTTTGTTAAATAAAAACAAGTGATTGAAAGACGAAAAGTGAATGGAAGAAAATATCATGAACGGAAAAAAAAACAAACATATTTCGCTGTGATAGTTGTGACCGAATAACAAAACATCATTTACATTTTTGCATTAAAGTTTCAATGAAACTTTCGCAGATAATGATGATGAATGTACGTTCTTCAGTCATTATTTTCATTATACACCAGGGAGACATGAATCGTACCCATGAAGCAGCAGAGGAAAACAGAAAGTTTTCTAAATACGAGTATAGAAAAAAAAAAACGCAACAACAATAACAACAAAATCACAAGCATCATCATCATCATCATCATCGTCATCACAGCCAACCGAGGCGCTTGATTAAAATGTCAAGCATTAGAAATATTTCAAAAATTTCTCTCTAGTTGTAGTAGTTTCGTTTGGTTTTTAGGTCTCTGTTCTTAATTTTAAATGCGCTTTCTTTAAAGCCCTGGGAGAATACAATTTCTATGCAAAAAGAAAAACAAAATTATTTAAACAAAAATGTCAAATATTTTTATACTTAACTTGTGAGTAAGAGGTCGCGCTGTTAAATGTCACTGGGTTTGCAGGAGAGACAAAGTCACAGTAGAGAGAAATGAAAAGCTCAACGAAGAATATGCTAATTGTATGTGTTGTTATGTTCGTTAACGGGTGACATTTTTTAAATTTTTATACCAAGAGAGTTTAAACAAATTATTTTATTAACTTAATGATTGATTATCTAGCCAAAGTTATTAACACGATATATTTTAAAGGCCGTATTTATAAGACTCATTTTATTATTTACTAAAGGTTCAATTGACAAACTTTGATTAAAAATTTATTAAAAAAAACTTGTAACAAACAAAAGATATTTTAAGTTCTCTAGACAACTTCTCTAGGGAAATTTATTTTCATAAAATATGATTTTTAACTACAAAACATTTTCTTTACAATGAGCTTTTAAGTTGGAAATTTTTCCCTTTGGGGAATTTTTTTGTACGTTAACAAAACTTTAACTGAAATCTACAAAACTTAAAAAAAACAAATAACTGACATTATTTTAAAGCTTAAATTTATAAGTAAGTAAATTATTGAGCTCTTCATAGCATGATATAAAAAATACAAGGCAGTTTTATTCTCTCAATTTTCCTTAACAATTACCATCTGACAAGTATAAGGATTGTGACATTTTCCATAAAATTGTGCTACCGTATTAGTTTATACATTCCCTTGTTTTCAGTTTTGTGTGAAGTTTTGTCTGAAAATAATAGTTAAATTGTGACTTCTAACAAAAATAAATAAAAAAATTTTAAAATAAAATACATAAATCTA
The DNA here is from genome assembly GCA_914767995.1 of Thecocarcelia acutangulata. NCBI lineage: Eukaryota > Metazoa > Arthropoda > Insecta > Diptera > Tachinidae > Thecocarcelia > Thecocarcelia acutangulata. The sequence continues at coordinate 25,557,741 of OU612094.1, read as the reverse complement.
AAATGTATAAAAATGGCCTGGAAAACGTCACCAGACTAAAATGCTACCGACACCACATTTCAATGTGCCTTAAGTATAACGTTGGCTTTACGGTCATCTAACCAGTCTTAATCTATCGGAACCTTGTAAATTAGATTTGGGCCCATCGGAGAATGGTATGGAATTCCTTTGTGTGGTGGTCAAGTTAATGTGTTCCATTGCAAATTCCAACCTGGCCAGTCTATTTTTCCGTGATATAAAGATCTATTTTGAACTTTTGTATGGTATGTTTTTAGTCTGCCTTCTGCAGCCTGCCTTTGTATCCTTCTGAGGTTAATATTTAATGACAATTGTGTGGCGATGATTCTTGCCTGGTCATCTCGTTTACTGGTTTTTCGGGAACGTCCACCATTATGTTCTGTAACCAAAGTACCCGAACAACGAAAACAGGTTATAATTCTTGGTGAAAGTCAAATTTTTTGGAATTGTGGTCACTGATTGGCCGTTATTAAAATCTGCTATTATTTTTTCTTTTAAATGCACTGAATAATTATATCGCGCTATTTGTTAGAGAAGTTACAAGTCACGTCCAGAACAAGTTTGAAGGCACGGAAATGACGGAAAACTATATGCAAATTTTCGCTATACATGCAAATAATGACTTTTTTTGGAAGTAGGTTTTTCTTATTGTAAATAATGAAGAATATTCAAGGTTACTTGCATTAGTTTTGTCGCTGCTTCTTGGGTCATTCTAGTAGTAATAATTATTTATATATTTTTAAACCACAATCATCAAATTTTTCCCCTTTGTTTTTAATATCAAAAGAGTATTTTCTTTTAAATGAAATAATATTTTCTTTAAAATAGGCATTCGTTTTAATGCTTTCGTAAAGTTTACGGATAAGCAGGAGTCCGTGCTTTTAGTTTGTGGGACCAAATTGGACCCAAGTGGGCTGGCTTTACAATAGCTGGCAGCCTGTTAAACCTAACCTAACACCACAGATTCCCACTTACATCAGCTTATTATTTCTAGCTTTTTCTAATATGAACAATGCACTACACATTTCAGAAAAAATCCATTCTAGGGGTAAATTCCCTAATTCAACTGTGTGGCAACGCCTTTTTATATTTCTCTCTAAAAATAAACTTCAAAAATCCTTATTACAAATAATAAAAAGAGAATGAAACTACCTTGTATTTATTATATCATGCTTCATAGTACACAGACGAGCCACTCATCAAAGAAATTTGTATGAAAGTTACTGAATTTTTTGAGTGAACAGCAGTCAAACAAATATTTAACATCATAAAGCTTTAGTTAACAATTTTTAAAAATTTTATACTAATTTTTATTATTATAAGTTTTTATTATAATATAAATTATTACTTTTATTAAAACAAAAAAAATTAACAATATACAAACAATTTATCAAAAAAAAACCTTTTTTTTATAGTACAAATTTTGAAATTATCTTTCGAAGATAAAAGTTGACTTAATTTTGTGTTTTCCAACGATGTTGGCCTGTTTCCGTGGAAGACAAATTCACCCCTATCGTAAATAAAATGTGAATTTTTTATTCCCATAAAATTGTAATTTCCCAAGTAGGGAAATTTGCTATTATGAATATCCTGGGAATGTTTGTTTTGCTACCAATATGTAGTGAGTGTACAATAGGAAGAAGAAAATATAAAAACAAAGTAAAAATGATTGAAAATTTGTGGTTAAGTGATGTAAAAAGAAATTAAATGTATGTTTTATAACACAAACAAATTTTTATTTTATCTGCAACTTCTTTTTCGCGAAGTTTTTCAGTAACTGAGTTGTGACACTCCAAATCTCTTATATTTTTCGATTTTAAGCCGTTGGTCTTTTCTAAGGAGCGATATATTCTTTTTATCATAACTTCCACTTCTTTGTTGTGGTTCTTAAGTGGCTCGAACATTTCAACGATTGTGGAGAGCACAAGTTTTCCTCGGTATTCAACTCTTTCTCAGTTGTTAATTTTTCCTGTGGCTCAATTATTCTTCTTTTGAAGCGTTTTTATTACTGGACACTCCCCTCATTGTAGTGGCTAATGGCGATGGTGTTAAAAGTTTTGAACAGATTGGTGCTTCAGAGCTTATTCCATTATCAAGAGCACGTAATAATGTTGTTTAATTTTTTTCGCATTCATAAACGTCTTTTGATAAACCAAAGCTGAAACGTCTTTTGGTAAACCAAAGCTTGTCACTGGCTGACAAGATTTTGGTATGGTTTGATCCACCTCCCGTTTCTCGGGAATCACCGGATGCTTTTGACTGTACACACGGATGCTTTTGACTGCACATATTTTTTTCTTCTATCCACACCTACTGCAAGTTATATATGTACATACTAGTATGCATGTAGTATATGTATGCATGTTTAAAAATATAAAATATTTAATCCATTTTCCATTCATGAAATTTTTTAATATGAGGGCCAGCACTATTTACTTTTTCGTAAGCGAATTCCAAAATTCAGTCACCACATCCTTAAAAACTTCCACAAAACCACATATAATAATAAACAATAACCGACCCATTGCAGCTTGTTTTGCATCCTATTGAGAAGCATGTCAAGTTGCACATTATTTATTGATTTAGACCTAAAAATAGTTTTTAGTTAATTTATACATCCCTCAAAATGTATCAACTACTTACATTTTTTTCTAGTTCCCCAAAGAAAGTAAAAAGAACAAATTGACACAGAATATGGGCAAAATTTCTTTGAAAAATTCATTCGTGATACGGCGAAATTTTGAATGGAAACATTTTGTTTGTGCATGTCATTCACCGCTGAATTACATATCAGAAAATGGGAACACATTTTATGGGAAAAACTATTCATGATCGCACTTTTAAGAAATGGGGAAACATTTTAGGGAAAAAATTATTCACGATAGGAGTGAATATGTTTTAGAAATATTATGAGTACTTAAGATGGGCTTTGCTTACTAAATTTTTTAATTATCATCAGGGCTATGAGCAGCGTTGCCGGAATGAAGATTTTACCTTCAGTTTGAAGATTTTTCAAGTAAGATAAACTCATGATGCACCACGCCATTGCAGTCGTAGAAAACAGTGGGCAAAGCCTTCACACTTGACCGAACTTTACGTGCTTTTTTCGGTCTTGGCTTTTCCGGACGCTTCCATTGGGATGATTGGGCTTTGGTTTCAATGTCATAGACATACACCCATGATTCGTCACAAGTTATGACCTTTTTCAGGAAATCTGGATCGTCGTTGACAATGTTCAACAACTCCTAAGCGATGACCATACCACGTTGTTTTTGCTCAAAATAGCCAAAACATGACTAACCTTTTTATCTGTCAAAAACAATGACAGTCCGAAATGCCTGATATTGCCAACATATATAACAGATATTTGCACCAACCAATAACAAGAAAAAAATGCTATAATCGAACATAAGCAACTCACGAAAATTTGAAATAACATTGATTTTTTTATCAGACCATGTTTTGTAGTAAAAAAGAGGAGTACATTCATTATTTAAAAGTGGAAAAAATGTCCTTGGGTTACTGTAGCACTTTTTCGTCTATCTCTAGGAGTTAATGGCAAGTCATTGGTGTTAAAGCCTTGTTGCTCTATTTTGATAACAAAAGAAAAACATATTTCTATTGTTAACATGCTCCAACCTTAAACCGATGTTTGTTCTTCATTATCCACCATAAAAACTTAAAATCTAATATTAAAAAAACACAAATTAAAATAATTTCCATAAAATGTTCCTGAAATTCGTTAGAGTCCCATAGTTTTGAAAGTGTGATGTCATAGAATGACACTCATTATCATTGTTTAACCCTGATCATCATCGTCATCATTTTCAAGTTTTTCGTTTACTGGGAGCAACAAAAACAGACAGCAAAACTTTATGTTTCAACAGCAATATTTGTGTAAAAAATAAATGCTTATCATGTAGACAATAATAAAAACATAAGGAAACAACATTAACATTGTAGTTGCTACAAAACCAACAGATAGTAGAAGCATCACCAGCATACTCTCTGCAAGCAAATCTTTAATAATAATAATAATTTTACGGCCTGTTGTCTTCTTTGTGGTTCAACACAAACGGATTTTCTACATTTGTGTCATTTGCTTTTAGTGTTCGTTTTTTAATGGAAATTTCTTGATTTTACGAATAAAATACGAGGACAGTTCAATAGAAAAGGTGGATTTTGAAATTTCTCAGGCTATGTGCATTCGCTCCTTTATTGCAACATAATCATATCTCAAAAAAGCTTGTTTGGCGAATAACGCATTTCAAATTTTTAACTTCCATACAAGTCTTAGAAAATTTTGTTAGAAAATCTCTCCTAAGGGAAGCAGTTTAAAAGGAATTTTAATAAACTTTTGGCACAATATAAAAGGTGGTACCGTTAACAATTCTGCATTGTTAACTCAAAAAGCTAATTTTTTGAGATATGACTATGTTGCAATAAAAGACCGATATGTTCTTAGTTGAGCCAGTTTGTCAGAGAGACAACAATTCGACGTCTTTTGCTTGTTCGACATTTTCTGACGAAGGAATGAAAAGTTATCAAGGCAAATGCTTAGTGAAATTTTGTGTAAAAAATGGAATTAAGTGCCCAAAACAAAATCTGATCGAAAATTACCCGTTATTTTAAATTTTTTCAAAAATTATTTATTTATTCATCAATAACCATCTTCTCCCCTTCAAAATAAGCCCCCTCAGCTATAATACACTTATGCCAGCGTTGTTTCCAATCCTCGAAACACTTCTGAAGCGCGCTTTTTGGTATCGCCAACAGCTCCTGTTTCGATTTTTCTTTTATCTCCTCAATCGTAGCAAAAGGCATTCCTTTCATCGGTGTCTTCAGTTTTGGGAGAAGGAAAATGTCAGCATGATAATGGTTTTGTTTATGGCCAAAAACTCACGCACAAGCAGCGATGTGTGAGCTGGCGCGTTGTCATGGTGCAAAATTCATGATTGTTTTTTCCACAATTCTGTGCGTTTCTGACGAATTGCTTTGCGCAAACGGCGCATAACTTCAAGTTAGTGTTTCTTATTAACCGCACAACCTTGTGACAAGAATTCATGATGCACCACGCCATTGCAATCGAAGAAAATAGTGAGCCAAACCTTCACATTTGACCGAACTTGACGTGCTTTTTTCGGTCTTGGCTCCGAATGCTTCCATTGGGATGATTGGGCTTTGGTTTCAATGTCATAGCTCTACACCTATGATTCGTCACCAGTTATGACCTTTTTGAGGAAATCTGGATCGTCGTAGACGATGCTCAACAGCTTCAGAGCGATGTTCATGCGACGTTGTTTTTGCTCAAAGTTTGAAACAAATTTTCGCTGCCGCATGTTTCATGCCTAAAACATCTGTAAAAATTGCTTGGCATGAACCGAGCGATATGGCAACATCATTAACAACCTCTTTGATAGTGATTCGATCGATTATACAAATTAATTTTCGTCACTGCTTCAATGTTTTCATCGGTTGTTGACATGCTCGGGCGACCAGGTGAAGCATCTTCATTGACGTCTTCCCGGCCCTTCTTAAACTGGTTATACCACAATTGAACTTGTGTTCTGCTCATAATAGACTCGCCAAACGCCACAGTTAACATTTCACATGTCCTTGCGCGTTTAATTTGATTTTTTACACAAAACTTAATACAGTTTTTGAACCATTTTTTTGAATAGTAAAGAATCGAAGAGGACACCAAAACACGTCTAACCTTTTTATCTGTCAGGCAATCCGAAATATCCGACATTGCCAAAATATATAACAGACATGTCTACCAACATAGCAGAAAAAAATGCGAAATCGGACATACGTATCTCGCGAAATTTGAAAATAACGGTTATTATTTTATCAGACCTCGTACATTGGTTTAGTGTAAAATCATCTTAAAATATGCTATTAGGCATGTTCTGAGAAATGTGTGATCTGAAGCCGCAAAGCGATTTGAAAATCGCTAAATTCGTTTTGAGGTATGTTGCTTAGAATATACGCGTTTTACTGACGTGTTATGAAAAAATACAACCTGTGTTCTACATACATATGTATTTTGTAGCTATATAACACAAAAACAAGTTGACAATATATAGAGTAATTTTTTAATGTGGTTTAAGCAACTTATGCGAGTTGTAGTCGCCAATATTACATTAAGCGATATACGTTTACCAGATCACCTCTTTAGCGATTTCAAATTGCAAAACCATACTTCTTTTAAGCGATTTGCGTTTGTCAGAATTTGCAGGTAATCGTAGTTTGGCTATACGAATATAAAGAGTAAATAGTTTGTGATACACGAGTAAAAGCGTAGTCTCAGAACTACTAAGTAATGAAAAACTTTAAGGAAATCAACATCTTCTTCTAAATAACGTTCAATGCTTTTAAAAGAAACACAAAACTTTATCAGGGATAAATGCTGGAGTAGCTCGCCGGGTTTGGCCAGGCGTAGAAAAAAACACGTTGAAATATTTTGTTTCCCAATTTATTTGATTAAAATTAAATAAATTCAGAATAAAGAAATGGTTAAGAAAATGAACCAGTCCGCGCGAAGTTTTAAAGAAAATGATAGGAACACCAGTGTCGTGGATTACCCGTGCGACGAGTGTATGGCTGGCTGGTTGGCTAATGAATGGTTAGTGTTTTAGTAAATGCTAAGCCTGGGACCTAAGGCTATAAAAACCTGTAGGTTCCCCCTGCACTACTACAACTTGGTCTGGGTGCTATGGCTGTAATAACCAGTAGCCACCCTCTACCACTACTACTTATTAATTGGTCTGGGAACTATGGCTATAAAAACCAGTAGAACCCTCTACCACTACACTGAGTTGGCCATGTGTTCGACCACCAAGACGAACCAAAGCCAACTGTCGGTGTAGTGCTAGTCACGCCAGCATATAGTACTACACACACTAGTTGATCAATGATGTGTAGTAGTGCAAGTGAGAGAGCGCATTTAAACACATTACACTTCTCTTGTTTCGTTTCTCTTAACCATTTGCTCTTACAATAATTGAGATGAAAAAGTATATAAGATCATAAGAGCATGCTGCTTAATATATAAAGTATAAAAATAATAATCATAAGAATATAAAGATAATAATAAGAATATAAAAGTAGTATAATTCATTCAAAAGGTAAATAAAAAAAATAATTCATTCAAAATGTAAAGTAAATAATTCATAAAAATGCATGTAGCGACGAGAAACTTCGTTACAAATTATACTATAATTTTAAATGCTTAATGCGAATATAACAAACAAATAGCCAACGCCAACTATTAAACAGATTTATTTACTTTTCGTGGGCTACTTCCGTTTTATCTGGAAAAAATATCTTATATTACTCTTATTTCTTTATATCTTCTTTTACTTTTAATTTTTGTAAACAATACAGAAAATTATGAGCAAATGCTTATAAAAAAAAAAAAAACAATCAAATAAATCAAACGAAATTTACTTAATAAATTTCTATGTACTTGGAGTAAAAAATCAATTCGCAAACAATATAAATAATGCACGTGTTTGATGTATTTTCCTGCATATAAATAAAGAAATGACAAATAAAATTCTTTTGAATGAAATGAAGATTTACAAGAGATCTATAAATCAAACAGTGCGTATAAATTCAATATAATATTTTGTTGTATAATGATTGCTATGTAAAAATCTCAAATATCTGTATGAATATGTAGAGTACATTGGTGAACATTTACACATTACGGAGATCCAGGAAAATCTTCGAAAATGTTAACACTCACAAAAAAATAAAATAAAAAAACACTTATTTAGGAAAACTATTTTCGTAAAAGAAAAAAAATATTTACGTATATAATTTTTTTAAAGCAGCAAAAATACCATTTTTTAAATATCCTTTTTAAAAGCTTGCCTTTTTTTTTAAATATACTTTTTTAAAAGCACTAGCTTGCATAACAATACACAAAAAGTAATTTTTGCAAAATATAGCTTTGGAAAAACGTACCTTGACAAAAATAACAGTTGCAACATAAGTACATTTAAAATCAAGACCTTTTAAAAAGTACTTTTTGCGAAAGTATCTATGAAAAAAGTACCTTTCTAAAGAATTCACTTTTAAAAGACAGATGTTTATAATTTTAAAAATTAACATTACTTACCAATATAATTTCTAAATCAATCTTTTTTGCTTACATCGTTTTACTGAACATAATTTTCGACATCTGTCTAATATTTCGATTGCCGTACTTTGCTCAAAATATCCCAATTGTTCAAGTAGTCCGACAACAAACTTAGTCGTCAGCTATTTTACTTTATTCAAAATTTAACACAATATCGAACGTTATAGTGAAAGGCCAATGTAAGCGACAGCGGGCGGCAACAATGTGACCCATTTACAAAAAATTATATATTTTATAAAAATATTCGCACATAAATTTCAACATATTGAATTTAATTTACTTTGGCAATGCCGTTAAAGGCGGCCGAGCGGCAATGTTGAATTCAATTTAACTTTTTGTTTTGCCGCTTCAATTTGTCAAACCAAAAAGTAAAGGAAGAAAATAGAAGACAGAAATTAATTTTCGGTTTTGAAATTTCAACAATTGAATTTGTTTATTTATTTTGGCTTTAAAAAATATAAAAATGTTTTTTTTTTGTTTAATCTTCGAAGCACAAATTTTTCTTCAATTAGCCGCGTTCATTTGCCTACAACAAATAAACTCAAGCGGTAAATAGAACAGGTGGTTGCCACTCGTTGTCGCAAGCCGCTTACATTGGCCTTTCACTATTAGGTGTAAAATAGTGGACTCCAAGACAGAAAGAAAAAGCCCATACTAAATTTAAGCTTTTTTTAATTGCTTTTAGTATGAGTTGTACTCAAAAATTTAAGAACGACAAACACACAAGTGTACTTAAAATAAGCCGAAAACGGGATGATGGTTCAAGAAAACCAATCCTACAATGTCTTAAACTAAGTAGTAGGCCTGTAGAGATTTAGTGCCATGGCAGTATTTAGCGGAGCACAATGTACGCCAATATTATTGTAACCACCCTTTTGCGACCAAGGTAAGGTTGAAAGCCAATTAGGTCGAATTCGGTTCCGTTGTGTTACTTGGGTGTGATATGTATCTCAGCAGATCTACATATCACTGGTTCAGAGCCAACCCGAGGATCAGATAACGGAGCCCACTCTAGTCACGTCGCATTCCGATACCTCCGCCAAACCATACAGCATCGGTCTGCTTAGATACAAAGCTCTTATATAAGAAAGATCTGGACACCGACAGAGCAAGTGATCAACACTCTCTTTTTTTCCTCATCACAGCAACTTATACAGAAATCATTAAATGAAACATTTAAACTCTTGCAATGTCACGTCAGGGCCGCCACAGTAGACCTAAACCACCGTTGGACCATTCCCCTAAGGATTATAGCCCTCCTGTTATCATATGTGGGCCGTGTCAGCCTAGATAATCGACAGATAACCTTACTAGACCATCTGACCGGTTTCAAAAAGTTGCCGCTGTACTTGTCTTTTGATATTCAAACGATCACATCTATATATCTTTGTTATAGCTGGATACCGGCCTTTGCCAGTTTGTACGCTACAACATTTTCGGGCATTGCACTGTGTCCTCGTACCCAGAAAAGATTCAAGCTCGAATGTCTCGCTGTCTTTTTTACAGCCCCCCGGGAAACAGGTTTTGCCTTGTCATATTCCTAACCAGGGCATTCTGTCTATCGGGTAAAGAGGGGAAGCAGTTCCTCGTTTGCTGTAGCAAATAAAACTCTAGTAAGCCACATGACTTATGTGTGTTGTGTTGGCTTTCGAAACGCTTGCTTCCCAAGGGTTTAAATTGGCAGAACGGGGATTAGCATGGCCCTTGCGTGGTTCTGCTGGCAGTTCAACCCAAGCTGATCAAGGTTGTGGTGCCTACCTTGACTCAAACGTTGTGGCAGCGAGTGAGTTGGAATAAGGGCTGATGTTTTTAGTGGGCTTCAGCCTACCAACGCATTAAGCCTTTTCTTCTATTGCTAAGCGCGAAATTGCATAACGAAGGAATTAGAAAGCCCGAACTCCTCAACAAAAAGTTGCTCATATGGCTACAAACATATGGCAAAAATTGCTACCTGTGTGAGCCTAGTCAGCCAAATGGGGGCACTGGTGAATCGTAAATAAATCACTTCGTGGACTGGGTCCATCATCAGATAAGGCCGTAATGGCAGGTGCTGATGTAAGTCTTTTTAACTCACTGTCTCTTTTAGAGATATCCGGCATTCACGCACCAAACTGTACGTCGTATAGACCTTAGCTAGTGCATACAGCTCAGCCTTATACAAATTCGGATAGCCACCACGTCTGCGACCAAAGCTTTTTGTTATCATTTAAAAAATATGTATATATATATTCGCGATAGGAATAATTCTGCAACGATTCAAACCATTAGGCAATGGGTCCGGAAGTTCAAAATACCTAGAACAACATTATGAAAATAGTGAACGGGGCGTCCGAAAACATCACATGGGACCACAAAACGTAAAGTGAGTACGAGCTTCAGTTCGAGAGCAACCCAGCCTCTCTAATCGTCATCGTTCTGCGGTTTTATATACGCGGATATCTGAGAGCAACTAAAGAAAAATGTACGCGAGGAAATGCAAAACATTTCAACCAATTCTTGTGAAATGGTCATGAAAAATTGCCAATATAGGTTGCATTAGTGCCAGAGTGAACTAGGAACGCATTTAAGTGCTGCGATTTAAAAAAAAAAAAACTATACTTTCGCAATAAATAGTTGTCTAAACACGTGGCTATTTGCTTTTTATTGATCATTTTAATTTTTAAGAGACTTATGGTACACCCTGTCCTTTCTGATTTTCACTTTTTATTAATACAAATCTTTTCTCCACAATTTTAAGATGTATTATTATAATATTATAATGTATTATTTGTATTTTTTACAGTAAATCTGCAACATAAGTACTCGTAAATTTAAAACAGACTTTGATTATTTTTTTAATTTTTTTTTTTATAATATTTCCCAGCGTGATACCTTGGGCGAAACCATCCACTTGCTTGCAGCAGCAAATTGTCGGCAAAACATCGATTATTCTTTTACATAGCAAAAGTTAAATCTTGGGGAATGAAAACTATTGCTGCTATATCGTCGAGGAGATACAATGATTATGGACAACATTGACAATTGGGTTATAAATTCGACTGACAACTACGTAAATTTTTTGGAATATAAATACAATTGTTGAAATTTAATACGTGAATTATATTGAATATAAAATACATTTTTTTTTACACTTTATGGAATGCAAACGCACACGCATCAATACATTACAAATAGAAGCTTCTTGCAAACATATCAACCTGAGCGAACGTAAGTAAGCTCGTAAGCATTTGTTCTTGTACGAATATTTGCACACTAAAGTTATTTGCTTGTCGATGATTTGTTTTTGCATGTGTGTGTGTATGCATGAGTATTAAGATAAATGACTGTGTATCTATGAATATGTCATACAATCACATTTAAGTTAAAATAGAGAGAAGAACAGGGAACAAAAATTTGCTGATGCATAAAATAAGGAAATTTACACGCTCACCCAACAACACAACAATATAAAATGTAATGCCATGCAATGCAGAACATTTGATTATCTTTCAATTTCAATGGATGACGTCAGGTGTATGCTGTGCAAAGGCTTTTGTCTCTTTGCGTTTGCTTAAGAATGTGTAGAGATGTACGAGTATATGAGTGCAAGGATGCATGATTTTTTCATTTCAATTGTTGTATGTAAGAATATTATTGTACTAGCTAGCTGGTATCTGTTTAACTGTCTGATGTAGCAAGAAGGTGTTAAGCTAAAATATTTCTTTTTCCATCAAAATATGCCAGTAAACATTTCAGTTACCAAAATAAAGCTGTTGTTACAGCTAAGAAGATGACTGCGTGCCAAAAGTCTGAAGTTTTATGCGGGCCCGCTTAAAATCATTAATTTTTCCTTTCATGTGTGTTACTTTTTAATACATATTGCAATGTATTTTCGCCTTGATATCTGCAGTACTTAAACCGCAGCAACACAGAAAAAAATAGATGCCATATTAGTAAAAAAAATTGCACTATTTTTATCAAATTTCCTGTGAAAAAGATTTTTTGCCGGATTGATAATTCAAATTATAAAGTAGAAATAGCTTTTTCACTTAAAAGCAAAAATTATTGAGTTGAAAAAAATTGTTGTTAATATGTAAAATATACTTAACAAAATAAAATTGCTAAAGAAACAACAGGTCTTCACTGTTATATGACAACCTCTTCAATTTATTTATTGAATAACAGTCAATAATTCGGAAAACTTTTTATTAATTGCATTTTATAAAGAGATATTTCCAAAAATTCATTATTAATAATAATTTAATTAAGTCAATGCAAATTTAATTAAATTGATGGTTTTTTATTAATAACATAACTTGATTGAAAAAAAATCTCATCTATTTTTTTTCTGTGAAATAAACATAGGGCAAACTTTTTTTCATGGCCAATAAATTCGCTGAATTAATAAATAAATTGTTTGAATGCCGACTTGTTAAAAAAAATTCGTGAATTCCAAGAAAAGTGTAGTAAAAATAATTATTGAATGAAAGCTACTATTTTCTTCAACAACAACAAAATATGACACTTACAGCCTGTTGGACGATATCGAATGAAAATGTATGGAAAGAAAGGTAGTCACTCACATTCGGATCAATTTGGGTTTGTCTATGTCACTATTGTTCGTTCGCATGAACTTATGTATTTTAATTGAATTTTGACACAACGTTCGCATAAATAGAATAAAGTTAGAAAAAACCCGAATCAATTTTCTTTCGCCTAGAGTGCGAATGAACTTATCCTTTCGACATCGGTAAACTGGCTTCTGTTTTTTTTTTCAAACAATTGAGTTTTTTATTCGCTATATTAGCTTTTAACATTGATACCAATAAAAAATTATAAATAGCTTGCCTTCTGATGATTAAGGTAGCTCCTACGAAATGTCGACATATAGATAGCTGGGAAACATAGAAGGCAAGCTATTTATAATTTTTTATTATTTTTTATTTTATTTTTTTTTTTTTTTTTTTTTTTTTGTGCAATGTGTTTGTTTTGTCATGTAACTCTCTATTTCTGTCAAAATTGTAACTTTTACAGAAGGTTGGCTCATAAATGTACAAGTATATTTACGTCTTACATTGTCTCTGCTTTTTTATTTTGCTTTTTCACTTAAATATCAAAGTCGTGCTTGCTGACGTTGAAAAATTCTTGCCTACGACACACAGCAACTGATGTTTCAGCAGTTATTTCTTCTCTCAGTTCGATAATATTAAATTTATATTAAAAAAAATTAAAAGCGATTTAAAGGGCCAAAAATCCAAAATTTTTTGCCAAACATCTCAAAATTTTAGGTTTGTACAAACATTTTTGTTGGTTTGTGGGGGTGTTGGCCAGTTTGTACAAATATTTGAAGCATTCAAATATTCAAAAACATTTTTTATTTTCGTGCAAACATAATGAAGGTGTGCGTGTGTAGATTTTGTCAATTCAATGAAGTTTTTGCAGAGAAAATGTTTTATTGTAATAATGTTTAGAATTGCGTAAAAATATGCCTTTAATGTGGAAATTATAAAAATTAAGATGAAAAATAACAGAATTAGGAAAACAGGCTAAAATAATCTGTATCCTGCAAACTTCATATGGCGAGCAAGTTGCCGCAACACAATGGCCGTCTTCACTCACTGAAAACATGTATTTGTATGGTTTAGGTGTAAGCGGAAAGTGTGTGTTTGGCAAACGATTTACTGAAATATTACTGCTGTAAAATATTTCCTTTAGCCGTCTAATGATACCGCCCAATATCAACCGCTCTTCAGTTTTTCGCAAGGCACAGATTTCTAAAGTCAGATGTTTAAACACAACCAAATAATGGGTGATTTTATAAGAACTATCGGAAATTTAAAAAAAAAAAAACACATAAAATTCAGAAAATTGCATGAAATATTTATTTGGATCGATAGTTGGGTCGATATAATTTAATGTTTGAAGATTATTTCATGCAAATGTTGGCCGCGGCTGCGCCTCAAATGGTCCGCTTCCGCTTAGTCCAATTTTGGCATACTCTTTCCAACATTTCGGCCGGTATCTCACGAATAATGTTGGCAATGTTGGCTTCCAGTGCGTCAATCGAAGCGGGCTTGTCGCTATAGACATTAGCCTTAACATAGCCCCACAAAAAATAGTCTAGAGGCGTTAAATCGCACGATCTGGGCGGCCAATTGACTGGTCCCAAGCGTGAAATAAACTGTTCACCGAACTCGCCTCTCAATTGGTCCATTGTTTCGCGTGCTGTGTGGCATGTGGTACCATCTTGTTGAAACCACATGTCATGCAAGTCAAGCTCTTCCATTTTGGGCAAAAAAAAGTTTGTTATCATCGCACGGTAACGCTCACCATTCACAGTAACGTTGTGATTCGCATTATCTTTGAAGAAATACGGCCCAATGATGCCGCCAGCCCATAATCCGCAACAAACGGTTGTTTTTTGTGGATGCATTGGTAGCTCTTGCAATGCTTCTGGCTGCTCTTCACTCCAAATACGGCAGTTTTGCTTGTTCACGTATCCATTCAACCAGAAATGAGCCTCGTCGCTGAACACAATTCTTCGATAAAAAAGTGGATCTTCATCTAACTTTTCAAGAGCCCATTCACCAAAAATTTGGCGTTGTGGTAGGTCGTTTGGCTTCAATTCTTGCACCAGCTGTATCTTATAAGGCTTCACACCCAAATCCTTCCGCAAAATTTTTCACGTAGTGGAGTAACAGAGGCCCAATTGCTGCGAACGGCGTCGAATCGATAATTCACGGTCATCACCAACACTGGCTGATATTTTCTTCAGTTCGCACTCTACGTAAGCGTGTTGGTGGTTTAATGTCCAACAATGTAAATTTGGTGCGAAATTTTTTTACAATAGCCCGAATAGAAGCCTCAGTAGGTCGATTATACTGACCATAAAATGGAAGAAGCGCGTGATGAACTTTCTTAACAGAGCACGCATTTTGGTAATAAAATTCAATAATTTGCAAGCGTTGTTCGTTTGTAAGACGATTCATGATTAAATTATAAACCAAACTGAAGATGTTTGACAGTGACACAAGATACAAAACGTGCGTGAGCTGTCAAAACTAGTGTTGCCAAAAAGATAATAGCAAAAAAATCAGTTAGAACACGCTCTGTTTGCAATTTTGTCAGACGACATTGCTCATGTTTTTAACAAGAGCTAACATACAGTATATAGGCATTTTGCAGTGGGAACATATATAAAAATAACATATATGAGTACATTACATTAATGAGTACTAACAACATATCGTGTGTTGTCTACTTAAGGTTACTTTTTTGGTATATAGATAGAAATTTATTATATAAAAATTTTATTTTTTTTTTATTCTAATATTGTGCATGGAAATATTAAAAAAAAAGTTCAAATGTTCTTTTTACTTTTTTATAAAAATAAACATAAATTTAACTTTATATGCACCCTGTATTTCTTGCGGCAATGTCTACACATGGCAAACAATCCTAAAACCTAAAAGTTATTTACTAACCTAATAATTAAACGATATTGTTTTTATGATATTTTATTTGTTGGGTAAACATTTATCTGCAACAACAACAACATGATAAATTTGCTCAAAAACTCATAAAATTGAAATATATTTTCCTACAAGAGTGGTCACACAAATGATGAATTTTATTGTAGCAGATCGATTTTCATTTAAAGAAACTTAAAGTGAAATTAAAAGAAAGAAATTAACATTTGCTTTTCTGTTTAAATCAATTAAACTTCTACAGTTTTAAGTTAAGAAATGAGTTCAACAACTGCGTATAATAAATCATATTAGAAGCAATAACTTAATTAGATGATAATAAAACTGAACATATGCATTATTAAAATCTTTTCAAAACATGGGCAGTGCTACACAATAGCGCATTTAAACTTTCAAAATTTACTAAAATGTAAACGAAACTGATAAACACTATTTTAAAAAAGGAAATGTTCAGGAGTACGATTTTGAACAAGTATTTTTATTTGAAGAAATTGTTTTTCTTTTAAAAGGTACTTTTTTTTTAAACAAACTTATTTAAAAGGTATTCGTTTTAAAAGTATTTTGTCACAATACTTTTTTCAAAAAGAAATTTTTTAAAAACGCAGTTCAAAAAAAAGGAAGGACTCACAGCAGAATGTATTTTTTAAAAGCTTACTTTAAATTACATTTCATTCGAGATATATTTTTAAGTTAAGTTTAAGTTAAGTTTAAGATACTTTTTTAATATGCAGTTATCTCTGAGGTACTTTTTCAAAAGGTAACTTTTTTAAAAAAGGTACTTAAAGGTTTTTAAAAATTGCTTTTGTAACAGGTATTTTTAAAACGTACTTTTTTGCAACGCATTTTTTGAAAGTCATGTTTCGAAACGGCACTTCTGTATTAAGATACCTCTTAAATGGAGCTATTTAAACGCTTTTCTAGGGGTTCTTTTTGACACAGAGCTTTTTTGAAATGGTATTTTATACAAAAGGTGCTTTATAAAAGATACTAATTTAGAGGTAGATTTTAAAAGAACCTTTTTTTTACTTTTTAAAAGATGTTTTTTCACAGATACATTTTTAAAAGATACTTTATTAAAAAGTACTTTTAAAAGATACTTTATTAAAAAGTACTTTTAAAAGATACTTTTTTAAAATTTTGTTTTTTTTTAAAGTACAAGTTTTATTTTTAAAGGTATTTTTTAAAAAAGTACTTTTTAAAAGATACTTTTTAATAAAGTATTTTTTTAATATATTCTTATACACTCTCAAATATTTTTATATAAACTATAAAATGTACCCTTTTAGAGGTACTTTTTTAAAACTTACTTTTTTAAAAGGTAGTTTTTAGGAGTTACTTTTTAAAATATAATTTTTTAAGAAGTTACTTTTATAAAATATACTTTTTTTATAGATACTTTATTAAAAAGTTTTTAATTTGAAAGCTACATTTTAAGAGGTACTTTTTTAAAAGGTATTTTTTTTAAGTTACTTTTTTCAAAGATGCTTTCTTAAAACGTACTTTTTTGTAACGTTACTTTTTTTCAAAGGTTCTTGTTTTAAAAAGTACTTTTTTTAAAAGATATTTTTTTTTTAAATTACCTTAAAAAAGGTACTTTTTTAAAAGACACTCCTTTAAGAAGTACATTTTTAAAAGGTACTTTTTTAAAGCTATTTTTACAAGCAACTTTTTTAAAAGGTACTTTGTAAAAGGTCCTATTTTAAAATGTTCTTCTTTAAAAGGTACTTTTTTAAAAAGTTCTTCTTTAAAAGCTACCTTTTTAAAAAGTTCTGCTTTAAAAGATACTTTTTAAAATTACTTTTGAAACGTAGTTTTTTAAAAGTTACTTTTTTCAATGGTATTTTTTAAAAGGTAACTTTTAAAAATGTAGTTTCTTAAAACGTGCTTTTTAATAGGTAATTTTTGAATAGTACTTAATCAGAGATACCTTTAAAAGTACTTTTTTAATATGTACGTTTTTCAAAAGTACTTTTTTAAAGAAATCTATTTTAACAGGTACTATTTCAAAATGTACCTTTTTAAAAGGTATTTTTTAAAAGTACTTTTTTAAGTTACTTTTTTTACAAATAATTCTTTAAAATGTAGCTTTTTAAACCTAGGCGATTTTTTTTTTTAAGAAACAACTACACATTAAAATACGAAATAGTGCAATAGGTATTTGTTTGAGCTATTATATATAAAATATATTTTCCAGCTATTGTTCGCTGTCAGACAACAATGAAATGAATACTTTCCAATTTAGACATTAAGTTTGTTTGATTTTATATTGCTACCAATATCTTGAGGTTTTGAGAGTTCCGATTACTGATTTTTATAAAAACACATCTTGTGGATGAAAATCAGAACTTTACTTTTTAAACTGTCAAACATTTAATATTTTTGATTTTACTTAAATCATAAACACTTCTTTTGAAATAAGTGTGTATTGAAATTAAAATGAGCAAAAATTCTTGATATGATTTTTCATACTCGTACTTGAAAACGATTGTAATTAAAAATTTTTCTGAAACGCACAAACAAACTACAATTCCATACAACTACATACAAAGCAAAGAGTACTGCCAAAATTTCTATTTAGTAGATGTTTTTTTTCGTCTTTATGCAAACAAGAACCAACTGAATAGAATCATAATAAAGTTTATTTGAAAAGTATGGGCACCACCAAGAGCAAAAAAAAAAAAAAAAGAAAAAAGAAAAAGAAAAAACTTTAATCTTTCCGTTTATTTATACTAAAATATTTGTTATTATACAAAAAGTTTTGTGTTATTAAGCAAAAGAGCGCTTCCTGCTCATAGTGATGGTTTCCGCAAACTGCAGTTGATCTGAGATGATGCCAGCAAGGATTTTCAAAGGACATACACATGCACATGAAAAAAGAAGGATACTCTTCATAAATCCACCACTCATTTCAACAAACATTAACAAAAATATATTAAATGAAATTAAGAATTTCTCTTTATGTTTGCGTTGAGAAACAAATTACAGAAAACTAAAATTTTACTGTTTTCTGTTTTCTTTTCGTGCTTTTAATGAACATATAAAATATTTCTTTGCACTGTAAACTTATTTGCTTAAGGATAATTAACACTATATTGTGGCTTTGAAAAATAATTTATTATGCTTTCGGGTTATATTAATGTAGCAATATGAAATTTAACAAGCAGTTTTACTACAACAATACTCGAACAACAAATTGGGTAAAGAACGTATGAAATTAAATGTAAGTGAACACAGGACACAGGATCAAAGTGTAAATTGCATTACAGTCTTAGTTTATTTTAGCATTAATGAAGCATTTTTATATTAAATGCTCACTGTAATGCTACTAGCATTAGACGATAATATCATATTACCGGTTTTTAAGTGTAGCAATTTAAAGACTGGGTGCCCGTCAGGAAGGTATACTACTTTGTTTTGCTGCTATTTTGGTAAAGATTAGTCTTGATAGTTCATATTTGACAGCCGTGATTTAGATACGTGGCAAATTTACTATGGAAAAATATTAGACAAACCAACGTGTTTTAATCGTTAAAACATTTTATGAAAATCAATCATCGATTATTGTGACGATAAGAAAGATACGTGAAATTTTTGGGAGAAATATCTATCGTTTAGTGAATGATTTCGAAGAAAGAAGGTCTGTAGATAATAGGCCAAAGCATGGACCACAACGTGTTTCCAGACAGGAAACACGTCTGCAGCCAACTTATTCCACAGGCGAAGCGTACGGCGGAAAAATGAACTCGCTCTGTAACGCGTGCTACGCAAAAATGTGCGAGTTTGGGGAACAGGATCCCTAATCTCGTCATAGCAAAATCCATTCTAGTAACGATAGAACGGAGTAACGCAGCCCACACTGCGTCGATGCTCAAGTGAGTCAATAGAGTTGGATACCCTACTGTCACCGATGAGCTTCTTCTCCCTCTCCCGCACACAGTCGAGTAATCCCAAAATAGACTTTTAGACACCGGCCCAAACATGAGAGTTGTATTCCATTTTCGGACGGTAATTTTGACGTCCACTACCGCTATGCTGGTGATGGAAGAGAGAAGTCTTTCGAAGATACAGAATTCGAACCATTTTTTGAACAAGGCTCGTATCAAATGCAACAAGAATTTGCAAGATCACTGGCAGTGATGCAGAAAGCCATTTAAAAACGCCAGTAAAACATGGGCATGATTGAGAAACAAGGAAGTTGGGTGCCGTACGAGTTGAAGCCGAGAGATGTTAAACGGCGTTTGTTTGTTTTCTTGTGAACAGCTGCTTGCAAGGCAAAGACAGAAGAGATTTTTGTATCGCATTGTAAGAGGCGACGAAAAATGGTTTCATTACGATAATCTCAAATGTAGAAAATCATAGTGATATTAAACTAAATATTCACGGATCCAAAAACCAGCTTGGCGTAGTATATTACGAGTTGTTAAAATCCACTGAAACAATCACAGGCGATCGTTAACGAATGCAATTAATGAGTTTGAGTTGAGCATTAAAATACAAGCGGCCGCAATGTGATTTTACAGCATGACAATGGTCGACCCCATATTGCGAAGGTTGTCAAGACACACTTGGAAACATTGCAAAGGGAAGTACTTCTTGCACGACAAAGACGGAAGATATTTCTGCGTAGCATTGTGACTGGGAGCGAAAAATGGGATCATTACTTATCGTAACGAGCCCTAGCGCAGAAAATCATGGGGATATCCCGGCCATGCTTCGACGTCGACGGCCAAACTGTATATTCACTATAATATAATATAACGAGAGATGATAGTGATTTTACAGCATGATAATGTTGTGAAAGTGGTCAACACATATTTGGAAACATTGATATGGCATGTCTTATCCCACTTCCCATATTCACCACACGTTGCTCCCTTGGACTCTTACTTGTTTTGAAAAATGTCACACGGTCTAGCTGACCAGCACTTTCGGTCATGTGAAGAAGTAAGACATTGGATCGATTCGTAGGTTGACAAATTTGTTCAACGCATTCGTACGCTGCTCGATATATGGCAGAAAGTAGTGGCCAACGCCGAACAATACTTTAGCTATGTACACACGGCTGTCAGATGTTACAATATTGTAAGATCTGGCAACGTGCTGACAATGTAGTGATAATGAAAAATTATCCCGCAGAAGTAAATTACGATCGTAATAAAATCTTACAATTTCATTGTCAGAGTATGGTCTGACAAATAATTCATCTGACAACAAAAATTTTCAGTTCACACGGTTGTCAGATTGTTAGATGAAAATAATTGCCAGACATGTTGTAAGGCATTGCCTTCCATCTGTTTGGCAGTGTTGCCCATCAAACTTTTTTCTGACAATGATGCCATTGTCAGGTGCATTAATTTTATACATCTAACAATTAAAACTGAGCTTACAATACCAGCCAATTATCTGGCAATGCCGACGAAGGGTGTTCTCATGATTGTCAGATGCCTGACAACATTGCCGTCTTACAATTGATTGACAATGGATTTTCTGACAACGTTGTAAGCTAAAAATTGACAGTTCACACGATTGTAATACATTTTCAGACAATTTTGCTAGCAATATTGTAAGATCTGACAACCGTGTGTACAAAGCTTTTGAAACTTAAATGTATCACTAGTTTTTTACAATAAAGACTTGAATTTCGGCAAGAGAAACGCGGAAGCAAATCCGTGCAGCTATGCAAGTTTTTTCAAAACTTAATTTTGTAAAGCGTACTTTTTAAAAACGCATGATTTTTTATTTTTACTAACATCTTTGGTAAGGTATTTTAAAGTTTAAAGAAATATTACTTATTCCATTGGAATATTAAAGAGAGAAGCACACATGCTTTTACAGCTTTTCATTGCACACAGCAACCCGTCGAATGTTATTGTTATTTGCCTACAATGGCCATGATGCTTTGTTGCAAAGGACTAGCAATGTCTAAGCACAATATTAATTGCGTCGAAGTATGGCGTAATTAAAAATTGATATTTGCAAATATCTTTGGATTATAAAGGCAACAATGAAAGCCCGCCATGTCCTGGCCAACCAAATGAATTCCAGTAAAATATGGTTGTAGACATTCGGCGTTTCAATAAGGAAACTAAACAGAAAAAAAGCCAGCTACAAAGGATTATGCCAGATATAAAGTAAAATGAAGGCACATTAAGCCAACACACTGGAGCCATAAAAAAGAAGATGAATAAATCAGCTTCTTTAAACAGAGGTTTGTATGTTAAGCTTTTACAATTTAAATAAAGTTCTGCATGTGTGTGTGTGTGTGTGTGTGTTTGTGAGTAAAGCGATTTGTGTGTTTGTATTCTTACATGAATTTTGATTTATGGCTCGGAGCCATAATATAATTTAGCTGACAACAATATGATGAAGTAAGTTTCCTTTTGCAAAACCTTACAGCAAACAGTGTATTTGAGACATTTTTGCCAGAGCCATGTTTGGTTTTTTGCTTTTATGTTGGTTGTTAGTTTGTAATTTGGTGCTCTCTTTATTTCTCGCTCATTTCCCTTGCTGCTAACACAAACTTTTTTAAAGCATTCAACATGAAAAAGAATAAACTAGGACATCATGAGAATAGAGTGTTCGTTCGTCAAGCCAAACAACAACAGCGGCAGCAAAAATATTTTTTCTTTTTTTTTAGTTTTATACTTAAAATAGAGAAAAGAAAACTAGAGTGAAAAAATGCATTCGTGCGAAAAATTACTTGTTTCTGGTTAACCATAAATATTTTGACAAAAATATCAAGTAGAATTCCACAGACCATAAGCACATACACACACACACGCACACAACTATCCATTCAAACATACGCTAGTTCTGTGTGACTGACACCAGCATTTCCGTTTCCGTAAAAGTTTAAGTATTTGCCGTATGCCTTATATAAATAAGACAAACACTCACGCACACACATACTTGCAATTACAGTACGCCTTTAAGTGATAAACTATTAAATGACATGTTTGGTTTTGGTTTTTAATCCACAAAATGATATTCTTTGTAATAAAAAAAATCTTGATATTTGTTGCAAAAATAAGAGAAATATTGTAAAACATATTATTGCAGATTAGTATCGATTGAGCCACGCCCATGGTAAAATGGTGCCCATCTATTCGCCAAATCATCTCCTAATAGGTATTATTGCTTCTATTATTATTATTATTTTTTTTTTCTCGATGTTATGCATTTATCACAATCTTTGACAACTCAAGCAAAATAGTTATATGAAAAAAAGAATATAAGGCAGCATCAAGTCATTATGAAATTTGGTAGTGATAACTAGGCTTGCCACCCGTACTTTATAATAAAGTATTCGTATTGGGACCAGGGTAGGAAAAATTTGAGCTCGCGAATTAAATTTTATTTAATTCGCTCGTTTTTAAATTTGTATTCTTGAATTTAAAAATAAAATTAGCAAAAAGAATTTAATTTTAAGTTCGCGAATTTTTTTTATTATTTTTGCGAACGAAAAAAAAAAATTAAAACTGATTAAATTCGTTTGCGAGCAAAATGAAAAAATACCCGAATTTTTTTTTTTTAACTTCATTATTTTATTTATTGAATCTACATAAAAAATGTAATGGCAATAAGTATTCAAATCTTAATACTAAAAAAAAATTGTGATTAAAGTCCTGCCAATGTTGGACAAAAATTTATTTTTATGCGAATATTATAGGGTGTTTTTTTAAGCTAGATAGAACTTTAAATTGTAAAAAGTAACACAAAAAATTAAATTTTGATGAAACATTTTTTTTATTTGTTTCAGTATACTCTGACAAATCATCATGAATAGACTCACGCTTGAACAACGCTACGAAATTATCCAAATTTACTTTGAAAGTCAGTTGGCAACTGACCCGTTGTTTTATCGCAAAATTGTGTTCAGCGATGAGGCGCATTTTTGGCTTAACGGGTTTGTTAATAAGCAAAATTGCCGCATATGGAGTGAGACCAATTCACAAGAGACCCTACAGACTCCATTACATCCAGAAAAATGCACTGTTTGGTGCGGTTTTCATGCTGGTGGCATCATCGGACCTTATTTCTTCAAAAATGAGGCCGGAGCTCGCGTTACGGTCAATGGAGATCGTTACCGCACCATGATCAATGATTTTTTGTTTGAAAATATGGATGACATTGATCCGGAGGAGATGTGGTTTCAACAGGATGGCGCTACGTGCCATACGGCGAACGCAACCATCGACTTACTGAAATCAAAATTTGGCGATAAGTTGATTTCGAGAAATGGACCTGTCAATTGGCCTCCAAGGTCGTGCGATTTGACACCTCTCGATTATTTCCTGTGGGGCTGCGTGAAGTCACTGGTTTATGCTGATAAACCAGCAACAATTGACGCCTTGGAGGCCAGCATTGTTCGTGTTGTTCGTGACATACGGCCAGCAGTGCTCGAAAAAGTGGCCCAAAATTGGACGTCCAGAATGCGCTTCGTCAAGAACAGCCGCGGTGCCCATATGCCCGAAATCATTTTCAAATGTTAATGTCACGTATTGATCTTTCGAATAAAAAGAAATTTTGATTACAATTTAATTTTTTGTGTTATTTTTTACAATTGCAAGTTCTATCGGGCTTAAAAAAACACCCTTTATTTCAGAATTCAGTCATCTGTTTAGGCTCTAATGGTAGCCAAAGTATCCCTCCTTCTCAGACGGGTATGACCACCAAAGTTAGGGATATTAACTGCAAGTGGATTTAGATGGAATTTAAGTTTGTTAATATATCTTGTCGCGTACTTCACAAATTCAGATTTCACAAAAGGTATGTTCAGATCTGCGTGGATTCGTGAGTTTTTAAAGTACCATGGAGCATCTGTAATTCTACGGAGAATTTTGTTTTGACTTCTTTGAATTTTTTCAATGTTGGCTTTAGAATCGAGTTGTACAGCAAAAGTTTACAATCAAACTTCAAGGTCGAATTTCTGTCTATTAGCCAGTTAATTTGCACTGCTTTCAATTTCATCTGCGTTACTTTTGCCTCGATATGCGACTTCCATGTTAGTCTACGGTCAAGATGAATACCGAGGTATTTGACTTCACTGTGTTGAGGTATTACTTTATTATTAATAGTAATGGGTGAGCATGTTCCTAGACGCAGTGCGAATGTAACATGGGCACACTTTTGTTCATTAACCTTGATTTTCCAAAGCTTGAGCCATTTCTCTAGTTTGTCGATATGTTCCTGTAAATTTATTGATGCTTGCTGGTGATTACTATTTATGCTAAGGAATGTTGTATCATCTGCAAATGTTGAAGTGTGAATGTTGGTGCTTGTCGGCATGTCAGATGCGTAGATCAAATATAAGATAGGCCCTAATATGCTGCCTTGGGGAGCTCCAGCTTCAATAGGCTGGGCGGGGATTTGGCGAATTGAAAAATAAAATTCGTCAGTACAACTTTACAAACAAGAAGAACAAAGAAAGAAGAATTATTTTTAAAACATTTAACTGAGCATGATGAGAGTTGTTTTTGTTTTGAAGGTTGTTAAAATGTAAATTTTAGCACATTTTTGAACCAAAATGTGATTTGATAATTTTTTCGACACTGAAATTTAAAATCAATAAATTAAATAGAATTTTTCGCACAAGAAGTTTCAAAAAACATCAAAAACAGTGCGAAACGCAACGAATTGACAACACTGCTTTTTTCGGGAATAATTCGCGAATTTAGTGCCAATTTCACGATAACAAAGCTGTTCGTTCGTTCGCACAATTACATTTAAAACAATAACAAAATTTTGAATGTTGTTTTTGTTTCACATGTAATTGCGCAAACGAACGATCAGCTTCGCTATCGTGAAATTGGCACTTAATTATTTAATTCTCTCACGAATTAAGCAATTCTTGCCCAAATTTTACATTTAAATTCCCTTCTTTGCTTTGTAAATTCGCTCACGAATTTTATGGATAAAATTCGCGAACTAATAAGAATAATTCTTTGAAGTGTGAAAAACTAAAATGGTTAGCGAACGAATTTAATTCGAGCATTATTCTTACCCTGATTGGGACATTTGACAATTTTTATTTTAGATATGCATATTTTTAGGCGTTGTTCTTTTTTTAAACTAAATTTTAATGCTTATCAACGTATTTGCTATGAATTACTTTAGATAAGACATATGACAATTTTTATGGTAGAAAATACCCCACAAGCGGGTAAAAAGTGGGATTTATCAATGGAATTTTTGTACAGTAGTATGACATTACTGCACTTAAAATCATAAAAAGTGGCATGTACATATGTAAGCTATTTATTGATAACAATTAGTAAATCATTTAAATACCCATTTCCTGAAAGTCAAATTTTACGGAGAAGCAATGGGGCGGAAGATTTTTAGCCATGTACCGAGAACGCGCGTTCTGAAACCGCAATGCGTTTTGAAAAACGCTTAATTGATATTTAGGTGTTCTGAGGAACGCGCGTTTTACTGGCGTTTAGGAGTTTTTTCCGAAAAAATACAACATGTGTATTACATACGTCTATATGTATGTGGTAGTAATACAAAACGAAAAAAAATTTGACAACAAATAGAAAAAATTTTTCAATTTAGTTTTCTTAATGAAAATGTGCAAATTTCTTTAAACTTTTTATTGAAATAAAAAGAAAACATATTAAATTTTAATTGTGAATAATTTTATTGGCTTTTGCAAGTTCACTTTTAGCAAATTCAATTAGTTCACTACAATGTATACATGCGAGTTGAGGTCTCCAATTTTAAGCGATATGCGTTTTCCAGAACACCTATTTGGCGATTTCAAATCGCAAAACCATATTTCTTGCGTTATACGTTTTTCAGAGCACCTATTTGGCGTTTTTAAATCGAAAACGCTAAATTTAAGCGATTTGAGTTTCTCAGAACATGCATTTTTGTATGGTATGTGTATATTTTTAAGCGTTGTAATTACTTGAAACTAGATTTTAATGCTCATCGACGTAATTACAATGGATACTTTGAATTACACCACTTTAACCACATTCGAATCATATTACACTGACAAATTTTAAGTTTATATTGAAAGGTTTATTTTTATTTCAGAACTTTTTGAAGAAGACTTATGGAATTTAACATGGCACACTACACAACAGAACAGCGAAAGTTTTGAAAGTCAAAGGTCACTTGTTTTGAGGCAACGTACTTATCATCGCTTATTAACGTGTGTTGTACTGGACCATCAGTACGCGCAATAAACCGCCGACAAAATGGTACAGTAAGACAACTTCCATGTAGCGGAAGACTATGTACAGTCCACACGGAAGAAAATATGAAACATGTTGCGGATAGTGTACAGAATAGTCCAGAAACACTACGAACAGCGTCTTAGTTATGTCATTTCAATCTCACCATAAAGGTGATTTTGCGGCACCCTGTACAGAGATAAAAACTAATGTGCATATTCCTAGAAAAATTTAAATGTATTTGCAATAAATTTTAGTCAACTTTTTTATTTGCAATAAATTTTAGTCAACTTTTGTATGGAACTTTTGAATTAATTACATTTCAAAATCATTTAAATTTTTATATTCATATTCATTTATGCTCATACAAATATTCTGAAATTTTTCTGCGTTTTTTATTCAAAATATCTATAGTTAAATTGTTACATTTTGTTATTATTTTTCTTCAAGTGGTTAGCAATTGTTCTATTTTTAGTGCTAATATTTCAATCCTCTTAATCTTTTGTTCCTTAACATTCTCTTTTTTTCCTTTTTTGCACCCTTTCTAATTGTAATTGTCCTGTGGTGCTTGCCATTTATTATTGCTGTTATTTTATTCACAAGAAACCCTCTGCGAAGTGAAACAATAAAAAATATCTTCTTGTACATGTAAAATTTAATTAACTTTTTTTTATATAAAAAGAAACCATACTTTATAATCATTTGACTGGTGAGACCAAACATGACAGCACAATGTCAAAAGTCTACAAAAAAGCAAACGGTATGTGGTATATGTGGGTTTGTTACAATTTTGGAACTTTAAGCTTATGAAAGCTTTAATCAGTTTATGAATAAAATTTAATGAGTATCTATTGAGAAAAACATTAAGTAATTCAATTAAAAGTCTAATTGACCCACCGCGAAATTGCAACATTGACTTTGAAATATTGACCTTTGTAAACTTGTGTCAAATTAATAATAACAATGTGATGTGATGTTTATAATGCTTTTTGACGTGATTAGCGAATTTAACAAACGTCTAAAGTCACTTTATCGGACAAAAAATTGTTTTCGTGTGTTCTAGCATAATAAGAAAACAGTATTTCTAACCGATACCGAGTATTTTTAACCGATACCTACTTGGTACTCGGTAGTAAAGCATCGATACCAAAAGTACTTAGTATCGAAAGAAAAGTATTGAGTATTTACTTGTATTTACTCGGATCGTTTCATCCCGACATTTAAACAGCTAGGAAGCAAAAAAAACAAGATTATACTCTTGAAATTTGAGCGAACCATGAATTGAACTATTTTAAGTTTGTAATTCTGTAGATTTGATATAATAACGGTACCAGTAAAAAATCCTTGGTTCAAGGACGAAATCTATAAGAGCTTCCAGGTTAAACATATATTTTATGGTCTCGTTTAAAATTAAAATTTTTGGAAAAATTTTAAAGAAATTCAGTGCTGTTCTGCAAATCACTTTTTGTGAAAGTGATTTGAAATCACAAAAAAAGTGTTTTGCACACAAAATATTTTTAATTTTTGTGATTTTAAACCGGTAAGCTAACTTGCAATCAATTTGAATTTACATCCTACTTTTTGCACGTACTTTATTGTAAATTTCATAATTTATTACATTAATAAATAACTTAATGTGTTTTCTATTGATTAATTAAGAAAATTATTTATTTTGAACGATATAATTCACTAAATTAAGCAATAACTAGATACTCTTATTTTGTTGCAAAATTTGCTGTATTAATTTGTGATTTGGTTTACTGGTTTATTTTCCTTTACTTTTTATATTTATTAGAAGAAATTAAGCTTATTTTTAAAATAATACCAAGAATAAAAAAATTCAAAAAAAATTTAGGCGAAAAACAGCAGTTTTTTGTGTTTCAGAAGAGTAGAAATCAAATCGAAAATCACAAAAAATTGTGATTTGCAGAACAGGCACAAATCACATTTGTGCTTTTGAAACGGCATGTGCTTTGAAATCACGTTATTTTTAGAACAGGCCTGTACATCTTGAATTTTTTGATATAAGTATTATGATCTTTTTATATAAAACAACAGCACTATTGTTTGTTTGCTCTAAAAGCTTCACTTGTTTTGCAATGTAGAAAAAAACAACGAAAATCCCAAGTGAATTAAGCAAAAATTTCGTTTTTGTTAAAGTCTCTTTTGGTAAATTTATCGTCTTGTGCTGTGCTGTTGTTGCTGCGATAATAATATTTTTGATGTTGGTACTTTGATTGAAAAACTGTTGCTGTACTGCTGTTACGTACTCTTATGTATCATAAAGATAATATTCCTTGGATAGTGATAATGATAACATACTCAAAAGTTGTTTAAATATTTAAAAACGTACATACATACATGTGTGTATGTGACTTCATCATATTCATGCCAAACTAATGTTCTAAATCCATTTTAAGCAGTTGCAAGCAAACATTGATGCCCTAAAAGTCATGTTGTACACAACGTTATGAATTTTGCATCAGCATGTTTTCCGTCAGTTTTACCCTTGTCCCTTTCGAAAATGTAAAACATTTTCTCAGTTTTTCTTTTCTCAAGTGTTTTTACACAAACATGCATGTAGTTTTTGCTCTGCCAGGCAACGTGTACAATAAAATAAGAACAGCTTCTGTGCAACAACTGATATTATATTTAAATGACATGACAGTCGTCATCATGTTGTATAAAAATCTTGCTAAATATAAAATGCAATAAAAATGCAAATCCAAAACATTTTGTGTTTAATGTTTTAGACAAAATAATTATTTTGTTGTAAGCTCATACGAATAATTGAGCATTTGAACATCATTTTTTCACTTCTTTTCTTTTTTTTTTTTTTTTGCTTGTGTTGGTTTTAATTGTTATAATTATCTGTATTTAATGGCATAACAGCATGTAGTTTATTTGTTGTTTTAAAAGTAGCACATAAACTGTTGTTACGTTGAATACAATGTTAGTTAAAATGCATAGCATACTTTTGGGTGCCATTAAATGAGACAATTTGCAGCATACTTTACTTGTACTAAAAGATTTTGAAATATGTATGGAATTTTGTGTATATTGTTACCTTATGCTGATTGGCCAGAAATTTGTTATATGTAAGTAAGAATTCCTATTTAATTGCAGTTTATTTGACGTTTTAGAGTTATCTAATTTCTTTTATCCAATTTCTCAAGGGATCTTTTATTTAAATGAAAAATTGTTTGGTATTTTGGATTCATATTTTTTTGCTTCGTAGTCAAAACTGTGTGCTTTAGAGTTGATTCTAGTGGAATATTAATGAAATGGGACAACCAAAACACTTTCTTAGTGGTCGATTAACACCAAAAAGCTAGCTTTTGCGTTTATGAAATAAAATTTTGTGGATTGCTGAAACAAAATTGTATTGGCTGAAATTGAAAATTAATTAACTGAAAAGTGCATGAAGAATTCAAAAAGTATATTTTCTTTCAAATTAATTTTCTTTTAACATGATTATTTTATTTCATATAAAAAAAAAATTT
Source organism: Thecocarcelia acutangulata (assembly GCA_914767995.1). Classification (NCBI taxonomy): domain Eukaryota; kingdom Metazoa; phylum Arthropoda; class Insecta; order Diptera; family Tachinidae; genus Thecocarcelia; species Thecocarcelia acutangulata. The sequence continues at coordinate 25,527,422 of OU612094.1, read as the reverse complement.
AATAAGAAATATTAAAAGGATTTGTTTTTAATGTTCTATTTAAGCAACTGCCAAGCGAATAAACAGAAAATATTATACTAAAACAAATATATTAACACAAATAAGTTTTTTATTCGCTATTTTAGCTTCTAACATTTATGCCAATAAAAAATTATAAATAGCTTGTTTTCTATGTTTCCCAGCTATCTATATGTCGACATTTCATAGGAACTACCCTAATCATCAGTAGACTTTGGAAATTTTTAAAAGATATTCTCAAACATTCATTTAAAGTTGAACGTTTGAGAATAATAAAATAAAATTTTTATTTGTATAAATTATTGTATTTTTATTGGTATAAATTATTGTATAAATTATTGTATAACTAAAATAAAAAAAAAGGATTTTTGTTGAGAGAATAATTCAAGTGAAATTAAGAGCTCAGTTGATAACTTTTTTGTTTTTTTTATTTTTGCCGGATGTCAAGAAAAAAAATTAAAGAAAAAACTTACAAAAACAGTAAAAATTTATTAATTATGTATCGTAGCTTGAGAGCCAGGTATAAACCAGAATCCTCTCTAATCCGGCTGGCCTTTCCAAGCTCAAATCACACAGACTTTGCGAAATAATTAAAAGTTTCACGAAATACAGTGAGCCAAAATATGAAACGCAGAGAATTATTAGTGAAAGTAAGTAGATAAAATTTATTCATACAAAATTTTCGTAAATAATTTTTACAATAAACAAGCTTTTTCATTTATACACCTCTCTACATTTCTTTACACCTTTCAAACAAATGAAACCAACGGTTTCATAAAGGTTGGGATATAAAGTTGAGTACCAAATTTTGCAGCAGGGTCTGAAAAATTCCTAGGAAAGAAAGCAAACCCTGAAACCGCCAAAATAATTTTAATGGTCGAGTCGCATGTAATAAGCCACGTAAATCAGTACCGCAACAATTCTTTTTCATTCTATAAACAACTTTTATTTACAAACAAGAGTAAATAAAATATTTTAAGGTCCGGTTGACGCTCTTATATGTAGAGAAGAGCCAATGAAGCGCTCCAGAAAACCCGTTTGCAGCTCGCAGTGAAACATGGTATGGCTCAGCGATGGTCTGGGGCCAGGAAATTTACACATAATCAATGGTATTATGAAGCAGATGAGAGAGTAAAAAATTAGGAATTAAAGAAAAATGTTATTCCCAAAACATAAAGCTTATTCCAGGGCGGTTCGGAAACTTCTTAGGTCTTCAAAATAGTGGTTTACAACTGTAATTGCATCTTCATTTGAGGTAAAACGCTTAACAGCAAGGAATTTTTTTAGATTTGGGAACAGGTATAAGTCACTGGGAGCTAAATCAGGAGAATAAGGTGGGTGGTCAAGCAGCTCGTACTTTAATTCGTTGATTTTAGCCATTGTTAAAACACCTTTGTGCGCTGGTGCGTTGTCTTGATGAATAATTATTTTTTGTGTTGTAAGCCAGGACGTTTTTCTCGAATTTGTACATTTAATTGATCAAAAAGGTTGCAATTTTGTTTTACCCTTTTGCAGATATTCAATCAATAATATACCTTTGAAGTCCAAAAAAAAAGCCTTACCAGCCTATTAAATTGTTTTTGCCTTCTTTCGGGCACTTCCTCCAGCTTCAGTCCATTGTTTGGATTGTTCTTTTGTCTCTGTAGTATAGTGGTGGATCCATGTCTCATCAACAGTTATGAAACGGCGCTTAAAACCGATTTTATTTCGCTTAAAACGATCCAAACAAGCTTGAGAAATGTTCATTATTATGCGTTTTTGGTCGACTGTTAACAACTGCGGCACCCATCTTGCAGAAAGCTTTTTCATCTGTAGTTCTTCATGCAAAATTAAATGCACTCGATCATTTGAGATGCCGATCATGCACTTTGGCTACAATTTCTGTTGTTGTTGCTATTTTTGGACGTCCACTACGTGGTTCACCTTCAATGCCTGTGCGACCACGTTTAAATTCAGCAACCCAATTTTTTACTGTTCCATATGAAGGAGCACTTTCACCTAACACATTCACCATATCATTATGAATTTCTTGTCCCGATAAACCTTTTTATGTAAATATTTAATGACACCACGCATTTCTAATTTTGCGATTGTAAAAAAATCGCGGATGCGTCTTTTGTGAACACCTGTTTCTATATGAAGGAGTTACCAGATCGAAACAAAATTTAACATGTGTTCATAGCAGAGATGAAAGTTTCGAAAACACTTAACTTTTTTCTGTTTATACCGCGCTTTTTGTGCTAGGCTAAGAAGTTTCCGAACCTCCCTCGTAGTGTCCGGCCATGGCTTTCATATAATTACCCACTCGATTTCAAAACCCCGTCACAGTCACCGGACCTAAATATAATTGAATATGTTTAGAGTTATCTTGAAGAACCGCTGAAAAATTTTACGATTTCCAAACGCGAACGTTGCAGAATGTCCCAAATTTGGACCATCAGATTGTAAAAACTAGTTAATTCAATGCATAAGCGCTTAGAACATGTAATAAAATCAACAGGTTTAGCAAAAAAAATTAATTATTTTTTAATTTTATGAATTTTGTGATAAAAACTACTTGTGTTCCATTTTATGTTTTTAATGAATTTTTAGTAATTTGCGGTTTTTGTTATTTTTTAAATGTATGATTTCTAAAATCAACTGGTTTCGATCTAAATTGCATAAAAAAAGTTTTGAATAATGTGAATTTTAAATAAAATCTTTTATTCGCTAATGCTAAGTTTTTTTGTTACGAATGTCAAAATTGTTTGACTGTTTCATTATAACTCTGATTCTCAGTACATCGTAAAAAGCTTTTTTAATTAAATTCTATTAGTATATTGTCTAGTTCTGTCTGTATTGTAACATATATATAGTTGGTCTAATGTAGAAAGGCCCTAACAAACATAATTGTAATTTTACAGGAGAAGGAAAAATCGTAATGGAAACTGTATAAATAGTTACATCGAAAAGTAACTTTTTTTGCTCAATTGCTTGTAAGAGCGATATGAATGAAATTATATAATTAAATCTTTGTGACACTGTGTGCTTGTGTGAAACGTAGTAGAATCCCTAAAAGAGCTCAATTCAGGGAAAATGCGAGTTAGGGCCTTTCTATGTGAGACTAGCGATATGTGTGATATTCACAAATCACAAAAATTTTCTGCCAAATGAAATAATCCATATGTTTTTTCTTTCAAAGCAAATTTTCATTATTCTTTTTTTTCAAACCATTTACCACTTCTATTTGCTTCATTTTAAATGTCAAAAAAAATTTTGAAATGACAATTTTCGGTTTTGTTTAACAAAAACTGTTAATTAAATTATATTCCACGCTAAAAGAAAAATTTTTTTTTTGTTCAAATTTCCATAAAAAGTCGTTCGCAGAAAAATAGTTGTTCGCAGAAAAATAGTTTTGTATTTTTCGATGTCATTCAGTCTGTCAAGTGCATTTTAGTCATAAGTACTAACTGCATATGTAGATGAATATGCATGTATGTATGTACATGTGTATATGTATGTATGTGTAACTGTGTAAACTTATTACTATTTTTTTAATTTCTTCTTCTGCTTGGTTTATTTTTTGTTCAGAGTATTCAAAAACCAGCAAAAGGAGACATGTTTCATTTGCATGATTCTTTATGGCAGCAATGACAATTCATTTAACATTTTACACAAATGACTTCAGTTTGAAAATATCAAATTTTTCTTGGTTTTTCTTTTCATTTTTTGCTCCCTTTCCCTTTGTTCATTCAATGTTTTTGATTTTCACATTGTGGCAGAATATTTAAAGATGAAATCGCAAAACACACACATACACACACACACACAAGAAAATTTGCATTTTTTTTGTGTTTCGTTTTACAAAATGAAAATGTCTGCATAAGTTTGGTTCGGACAAAAAATTATGGATGTGCAAATTATTTTGCTTTATTTTTGTCTTACTCAGAGGAGGTGTTTACGTAGTCGGCCTGTCCGCTTCTCTTGTGTAAACGTTTTAATTTAAAACTAAAACAAACACTTAAATCATGTTGTTTCTAATGATGTCTTTGTTCTTTTTGTGGCCACCGTATATGGAAGTCTATGTATATACTTATATATGTATCAGAGATCTGCACCGGTGCAGCGCAATCATAAGTACACTGGTTGTTTATACCGTGTCTCCACTACAAATGAAAACGCTTGTTTTGAGGAAAACATGTCGAAGTGTTTCCATTGGTATATGAAGTGTTTTAAATTTCGAATTTTCGAAGTAAGTTTGACGTTAAGTTGTTTTCAATTTATTTGTAATTTTTGGAAGATTTAAAAGGCTAGTTTATTAAAACTGGTTTGTATTTCAATATAATGTACCATACAGATGACGGAATATCAAAGGAAATATGAGCAAGTTTCTTTTAATGTTCCTAATCTGTAGCGGTGTTTCATTTTTGGCTTTCAAAATATCTTTTTTTTAGATTTTGCATGTATTTTAGATTTTGCATGTTTCTGTATTGATGCTTGCTGTTTTTGTTTGTTTAGTTCGTTGAGAGCAGTTGTGCTGCTCACTATGATATATTAAATAAATATTGTAGTTGTTGTAAAGTACTTGCATCATTAACAATTAGTTATGCACAACTGACTTAATATTTGGGATTTCCTTCAGGCAGAAGTTTGTTCCATCGGCTCTATTATATAGAGACAGTTTCATATGTATATGTAGGATTAAGCAATATTTTACTTATGGATTGAAGGGTCATGTTAATAAAATCAGAATTTTGTTCTAAGACTTATTTTTTCTGCTCTTTAAAAGAAAATTCCATGCAAATATATTCGTATGTATACTATTTTATTAATAAAAACTAAATTTATTTGGTTGGAGCTAAGTATTTGGCTTCTACCGAATTTAATTAAATATTGTTATGCATAGTTTTAAGTTTTGTTTGATTTATTAAATTAAATGTTGATAAAAAAGATTTGTAGTCTGAAATAATTACATTAAAATGGGGACAGAACTTCTCTGCAATATGAATGCTGAGGCAAAACATTTGGTCCCAAAAAGAAAAATTAGGATGTAATAAAAAGACTATTACGAGTCAAATCATAGTCAAACATATTTGCTTTGGTTTTCCTCAAGTTTTGATTTTATTGATTGTTTTGTTCTGACGTGCGTTTATGCCATTAAACGAAGCTTGCAATGCTCTTGGACTAGACCTGTAGCCTTTTCACTACCAACATAGTGTCAGAGAAACTAGTAAGTAGTCTGCATTAGCTGGAGCGAATTTGTGTGCTCGTATTTGCTGCAGAAAAATATGAAACTTCTATCATATTTTCAGTCCTAACCGCAACTCCATTTCGAAAAACTTTTAGCTGCAATACAAATCTTAAAATCTTTTTATTGTTCTTTATTTTATTTAAACATTTTAATTATTTTGTTGAATTTTAGTTGTTTATTTTTTTAATGACATGTGAATGAATAGCACAACGTTGTATACCGTTTTGTTGAGTAAGAGCAGAAAATTTTCGAAGTGTTTTGCTCCAAAACACGTAGATTGAGGTGCTTTGCTTTTTCGAAAATGTATAGGAAAAAATGTTCATTTCTACATGTTTTGCCCAAACCCCATGTTTTCAAGCAAAACACCTATATGGAAACGCAATATTACCCAATCATTTTCACACCCGAGTGTTTTAAACACTCTTAAAAATTGATGCAGTGGTATTTATATCTGTCGTTTGTTTGCAAAATCTTGACACCTCAATAATGTAGCCAACCATTTTCGTAACTTGTGTATTATTGAAGAGTAAAAGAAACGACCACAAAAAAGTGTTGTTGTTACTAGTACTTAGTCTGAATTTAGACGAGCGAACATTTGGAAGAAAAACATTTGGAATTCTCATTTGATATTCCTTTCGTGTTCACACAGTAGAATATGTTGCCGACAACATTCCATTATTATTTGTTTTTTACTTTTTTCATTGTGTGGTCTGTTAATTTTTTGACATATGATTAATTTAACTTCTAAAAAATAAAAAAAATTTAAGTTTTTCATAAATAAATTTATTTTTAATGTCTGTTACAGTCATCGCACACTGTACCGATAATCTCTTTCCTGTAAAAATAAGATTAATTTTTCTAAAATTTTTCTTTTCCATTTATATTCCATATTTATTAAAATTTCTTTTTCTTTAACAGAATTAACGGAATTTTTAAAACCACACAAAACTCCAGAAAATGTAAATTAAATAAAAATGTAAAAAAGTATGTCAATAGAGGAAATATGAACAAAGCGTGTTGCCGAGTACCGAACACAAAATCGATTCTCTCTTCCCCACCGGTAATTTGCTACCAAACTAAATGTTTCACTTCCAAATGTTTTCGTGTCTTAAATGCAGTAAGAGAAACATTTTGAGAATTTTTTATTTTGGTTTCTACTCGTTTTTTAACAATACATACATGACATCGTCACAAAATCAGCTTGTAAAAACAACACTATCGGCTGCCAGATTTAACAATTTACAACAATATTGACGATTTTGAAAGTAGCCTAATGAATGATGACTTTCAGATTGTTTTTATTGAAAAATTGGTAACGAAAATTAAGTTCAAACAAATTCTTTTCTACAATTAGTTATATGTATATGTAACTGTGCAGTTATTGTGGTTATGAATTAAAAGCAAGAAATAAAAATTTTTATAAATGAAGTAACATAAAATAAAAGAAATTTTATGAAAATGTTTTTCATAATATAAAATCTATTTTTTTAAAGTAAAATATATTATTTTCACCAGTTTTGTATATATTTTTATCAAAATACGTTCACCACAACATAATGTTTTAAAACCCTTCTGGCAACGCCGCGCTTAGTGCCAATACGTTTACCGCGTCTGAGTGAGTAAATACATATAACTGAATACACACACTCTCGTAGGTAAGATAAATGGGTGACTGCAAATTTGTACATACAAATATTATTTTTATTCTTAAAAAGAAGTACGCGTACGATTGCCGACTGTGGGAAAAATAATTGAGAAACCAAATCAAGCAGCCAACGTATACAAACTTGATTGGGTATGTTATAAACTCTAGTTAACAGACGCGAGCTCTAACGAGTAGAAAACATAATTGTGCAAACAATATGCAGTGGCCAATCACACCGTAACTAGATTTAAGACGGGTGTACTTAGATCACTAGATTAAAAAACCCACCGGTTGCAGATCTCTGATATGTATGTGCTGGTAATATCTGTGCTGCTACGAATATTAAAAAGAATAATGCATAATGGTTTAATAAAAAATTTTTTATTTCCTAATTGGGAGAAAAATAATTTCAGTTTTCCTCCACGGAAAAAGAAAAATAATGACCAATAAAATGTTCATATCACAGAACTTATTTGATGCGGGAATTCAGTGAAATATTTCATTTTAATCAGGAATTCAAATATAGATTTTTAGTATAATTTATTTACTACAAACTACAGAAAATGTTTATTTCGTCTGCATACACAGAAAAATTTCTAGTAAAAATAAACGCAATGAAATTTTTGTCTGAAAAAAACTATTTCTTTAATTTTATACATATTTATTTAATTTATAAAATAAATTGTAATTTTTAATTTATAAAATAAATTATAATAATTTGAGTACATGTATATCAAAAATATCTTTGGACATCATATTCTGTTGTTGTTAAAAAAAAAAATATTTACTTTCGATCAAAAATTATCTCCACTAAACTTATTTGAATCCACGAGTTGCTTTACAGGTCCGCCTGCATTCAAATAATTTATTAATTGATTCAGTCAATTTCGTTATTGAAAATTAAAAAAAAAAAATTTTTTTTTCTGTGTATTTAATATTAATCCAACCAAATATATGACATACAAAAGTGTTTTACAGTAAACAATCAAAAAATATATGTCATAGCAAACTGAACTAAAATATTTTTGCAGAAATATTTTTCACTGCGCACAATATGCCAACAACTAATTTCGTTTTAAATTTTTTTCAATCTATATTTCATTTTCATATAAATATTTTATGTTTTCGTTATTGAGATGAGAATTTAAGCTACAGAAAAAAATAATAAGAGGTCTACGTAAAAGTGTTTCTTAAAAATATGCCAACAAAATTAATCGCAAGATTAACAGCCAGTTTGCCGATGTCGAAAAGACAGTTCATTTGCATTCTAGGCGAAAGAAAATTGATTTCGGTTTCTCTAACTTTATTCTATGCGAACGATGTGTCAAAAATTCTATTAAAATACATAAGTACATGCGAACGAATAATAGTGACATAGACAAATTCAAATTGATTCGAATATGAGTGACTAGCTTTCTTTCGCACACATTTACATTCGATATCGGCGAACAGGCTGTAATAGCTTTTGCAAGTGGCGTTTTACGTCAATCATTTGACATTTGGGAAGCAGACGCCTGCAGAATACAAACATACGACAAACATTGGAAACATGTCGAGCTATCCTCAAACTCAACAACGAAGAGAACGATTTTCAGTCGAAAATCATCATGACCGTCGCATTTTCATTCAGGTTAGGAAAAATTTGTGCTCGCAAATTAGAATTTATTTAATTCGCTCGTTTTTAAATTTATATTCCCGAAATTAAAAATAAAAGTTGCGAAAAGAATTTAATGTTAAATTTGCGCATTTTTTCTTTGTATTCGCGAACGAAAAAAATAAAGAAAAACTTGTGAAATTCGTTTGCGAGCAGAATGAAAAAATTCCCGAATTTAAAATAAAATTGTGTTCGCGAATTGAAAAATAAAGTTCGCGAATTTAAAAATAAAATTCGTCAACACAACTTTACAAACAAGAAGAACAAAGAAAGTAAAACTCTTTAAAACATTTAACTGAGCAAGATGAGAGTTGTTTTTGTTTTGAAGATTGCCAAAATGCTAATTTTAACACATTTTTTGATCAGTTTTGAACCAAAATGTGATATGATAATTTTTTCGCCACCGAAATTTTAAATAAATACATTAAATAGAACTTTTCGCACAAGAAGCTTCAAAATACACCAAAAACAGTGAGTAACGCACCGAATTGACAACAGAGGGCTTTTTTATTTCTTCGGGAATAAATCGCGAATTTAATTATTTAATTCTTTCGCGAATTTTATTTTTAAATTAGCTTCCTTGGTTTTAAATTCGCAAACTAAAAAGAATAATTCTTTGAAATATGGAAAATTAAATTCGTTCGCGAACGTATTTAATTCGAGCATTATCCCTACCCTGTTTTCATTTCAACGGTTACACAGCCCTTAAGAAACTTGCGACACGTAACAGCTGTTACTCACCACAAAAACAGCTGTTTGTTTCAATATATAATATTTTTCTTAAATTTTGCACGTTTCAATCTAAAGGTTAATCCAACGGGGAATTACAGAACACTGCCGCAAAACAATCAAAAATTTTAATGTTTGGATTTTTATAGATCATCTTTTGAAGCAAAGAATTTTTGTGAAAGTGCTTTTTTAATTTTGTAAAGAAATTGAAGGTACGGGCAATTTATTGAAATGTTTTTAATCAGATATTTTATTATTGAATTTTTTTTACTATCACTAAGTCTCAATTTACACACATCAGGTTTTCTTGATCAATTCTGCATCAATTTTCTTTTGAACTTGCATTCACGTTCACACACAAAAGTTTTGTGTCGTCAAGTTTAAGTTTTTTTGCCTTAAAGTTTTCATATTTTCTGGCATTCCGTTTTAGACTTGACGGTACCGTCAAGTCTGCACCCTTTTCCACTCTCTTCTCCCCGTTCTCCCAAAAGCTCAAGACTTGACGAGTCAAACTTGATGTGTGTAAACTGGCACTAAGGAAAACAGTGCAGCAAACTGTCTCCTATTACCAATATTGAAGGCTAAAGTCATTGACGGTACGGTGCTTTCAGTATATGTACAGTAGAGTGCAAAAATGAGTACGTGTTACTTAAATAATGAATTAAATCCAATTTTTCTTCCTTAAGTTATTTTATGTTTTCCTACTTAATAGATTAGTTTAATAATCTAAACTAAAATTATTGAATTCTTAATTGGCCCATACACGTTTCAATTCAGTTGTCAATTGACTCTTTCAATTGAATTGATTCTTGGCCGCAGACTTCATTAACCGAATTGAAAGATTTTCACTCAACTTTCAAATTCAATGAAATTATAGACAATTTTAAAAATATTTAACGTTCTCTTTGCGAAAACACTACAAATATAAATTTTAACAACTGATCAAGAGACTCGAACACACATAGCACAATCGTGTTGAAAGACCTACTATTTTTATTGTATATAATTGTGTGTTTGAATGCATTCCATGAAGCCTACAAAGAGTGTTTTGTTGGAGTGAAAGACCTACTAGCCAACTTGACAAATCAAAATCTTGTAATTTTTCTGCAACCAACTAGACAACTGACAAAGCCACACACGCTTTGATTTGGACAACAGTCGATTCAGTGTCCAATTGAGTTGAAATGTGTATGGGGTGCTTTAGAGAAAAACAAGCTTAAACGAAACACCTCGCTTGTATTCAATTTGGATGATTTTCAAACTTTTTGGAATACTAATACTTTTAGTATTGTTGTGCACAACGTTTTCAATACTTTTTGGTATATTTTCTACCAACTGATGAATAATTACTTTTGGAATCACTACTCAATAGCAGAGATTTCGTTGCCAGAGCTCATTCAAATTATTTTGTGGTGACTGATAAAATACCAACTTTATCTTCACAATTGACGATACATTCTCAATTGGGCTGAGATCGGCACTTTCAGTAGTCCTCTCCGTCAACCAGAAATTTAGGCCATTGAGCATTTCTTTCACGATTTTTGGATGTATGCTTAAAGCCACCACCATGATGAACAATACTTATTTCTCCATAAGATTGCCCTGTATGAAGATAATTTTCTTTCTATTTTAACAGAATTTAATACATTTAGTTTTTATTTCTAAACTATTTTGTACCAAAGCATAAAACTACTTACGAAAGAAAAATACAAACACTTACTCATTTTTGCAACCTACTGTAATCACCTCGTCCAAATCCAATTGCCCAATTTCTACTTTATTCATTTAGTTTTTTAAACTACTTAGTTGCTTAAAAATTAAGCTTTATTAGTAATTGGAAAATTTCGAAACTTTAGTTTTATTTAAAGTTTTATTGTTTGTTTTCTCTTTTGCATTTGCAAGCATATGGCCAGAAGACCCCCATGTGAGTTTTCTTATATCGGTCTCTTCTACTCCAAAGTGATTAATTGTTATTGTGCGCAATTTTTCAAATGCAAGTATATATACACGAGTATATCTTGACCGGCAGCAGCAGGAAAATAACAAGAAAAAAAAACTGAAAAGAAAAGAAATAAATACTGATACTTTTTATTTGTTTCTTTAGCTGGTGTTGCTTTACAATTGTTAAACTGAAGGGTATTCTTCTTACAAAATGTGAACTTTTTTGTTTAGAAATTCCAAGTCATGAATCTTCTTGCAGCAGTCGTTATTTTGAGTTTTTCTTTTCTCTTTAAAATACTGCTTGTTTATCCTTTTAAGGTGTTGTTGAGTCGATTTAGTTTGTTTTGTTTAGTTTCCGTAACAGAATGTCAGTTAATCTAGGGTAAGTGATTGTTTTAAAAAAATTTTTTTTTTTTTGCAAATCTCATCGAGGACAAACAAGCAAAACTTAATTTAAAACCAAAAACATGATTTAAAAAATTATATAAAACTATTTTTGCAAAATGTTAGAGTTACACATTATTGTAATTAACGATCAAGCACCAAACGTGTAGCCTATCTTTAGGAGTAATTTAATTTATGTGTAGTTCTAGTTTTAAGAATTTATTTATTTTCTCTTTTTGTTCAAAACAGACACATTTTCCTAGAACAAATAGCGCTGCCTACGGTTAGGGGTATAATTTATTTTGTTTATAGTTTATTTGCGTACCTGGTTTGGGCTATTAGGTATGCATGCAATTTGCTGATTAACCTTAAATAAAACTGTGTTTGCTCAACTTAGTATGTTAACATGTCGCCTATGTGATAATTTATTTCCACGTTGCTTACGAGCACGAACCAAGTAATTACAGACAGCTTGTACATATGCTATAAATTTGGCAAACATTAAATAAAATCCTTACTTTCGGGTTAAGAATAATAAAAGAGAATTTTAAACATACACACCGCCTCAGTAAATGTTCACTAAATAAAAGAATTTGTTGATATGTCTAGACAGTGTGTTGTGCCACTATTACTTACGCTGCTATAATATTTTATAAATGGAGAAAATGTTCAAGTACCTGAAATGAGAGAACAGAAAAACAAATTTATTTATAAAATATAAAAACAAAATACTTTACTTAATGCTTAAAACATATGCGGAAGAAAATAATTCATTTCAACAGCCTGACTTTATGCATTACATTTTGTATAGCCTATATGTATGCTTTAGATTTTTGCTCTATTTTTTCATAGTAAGTACTTGAAATGTTCTTGAAAGAAAGTAAACTCGTTTAAAAACCTTTGTTTAAACAACTGCAATTGACTTCTTTTCTGTGTTAATTAAAATTTTCCTTTTGTCTTGCACCAAATATTTGTGTTTTTCTTTGAATTCAATTTCGTATGTTTTTTCGATTTGCTCTTGACAAATAAACAATGAGATTGGCATTATTTCGCACAACACCACAGCTTAATGGCTGTTGCCATTTTCAGTGACTCGTAGGACTTGTAATGATTTCAATTGAACTCTTTTCGTTTTGCTAGCAACAATTGTCCGGAAGCAAATAGCAAGAAATAAAAGAAAAATAAAATAGTTTAACTAACGTTCAAATGCTTAAAAGCTTTTTAAGTATGCGGAAATGTCATCTACTTGTTCTTTGGCAAATTGTTAAAACAAACAAATACGCAATTTAACGCGTAAATTGCTGCGAAATGCAATTAAAATCGAATTGTTTTCTAGGGAGTAAAGACAGAGTTATTCAAGTTCGAAGAAGTGATTAAAAGTTAATAAGAAATACTTTTAATTGTTGGGGAATTTGCAATAACAATTGGCTAAAAGTTAAGTACTGATTTTAGGAAAACAATACGAAGTAAATTGACTGGATGGTAACCCTTTAAGTATGCAATGGAATTACATTAATGTAAGTATGCCACATAAAATTTTATATTCGAGTATATGTTTAGAATTCTGCTGTTCAACTATTAAACTAAAGAAAACAGTATACACAAGCGACAAGGTAACAAACTGGGAAAATTAAGCGTATTAAATAGACAATTATTAAAAACTACGATTGTAGCAGAATCCGGAATTACTGATTAAGCGAAATAATCACTTAAATCTTAGTAGTAAGTATAGTGTAACTATTTCAAACACAAGTAATTGTTACAAGTGAAGTTGTAATATGAAGTCAATGGAAAGGCTGATAAACCTTAACGTGAAGCCAACGTTTTACACTTTGAAGAATTTTAACTCTTAATGGGCAACGGCGTGGCTTTTTACTTTCTTTTAAACACAATTAAACGAAAAATTCACGTTTTTTGTTAGGCAAAGCGTTAGTTTAAAATGTCTATATTAGATTAAAAATTATATCCACGACACATTTGCTGAAATTGTGGATCTATTTCAGTAATCACATCTCATATTTTGATTGTTGCCATGTAGACTCTTTCAAAAGTGTCAAATGGCATATTTTTTTAGCCCTTTTCTTTAGCCCTGCTATATGGCATTAATTCGGTGTTACTAATAGCAAGGCTAGTCATGAACGGGCATGTTCACCTGCTCTTAGATTTTCAGTAGTCCAAAGATAGCAAATTTCTCAAGTGGTGTCTGTGGATAAGTACCATTATTTGCTATAGTTGAATATATAACCGGCAAATCCGAATCCTGTTTCCCACTGCAGCTTAAAGCAGAAATGTTTTCACGTATGTGACTTGATCACTACGAGTAATGACGCCTTATTATGTAATGAGTTAGTTGACTCGACTTCACGGACTCTTAAGTTTGGTGTGAAAACACGTGCTCTATTATACAATCGATTGCTTTGCGTAATAGGGAACTTATTAGAGTACGGCAGACACAAATTTTATGTTACCAAAAATAGCAGCAAAATAACAACTACAGTTGTCTTTGGTATTATCATTTTGTCGCCTGTGTTGTGATTTTACTCGATTGCATTATCCATTTCAATTGCAATACGCTGGACATCCATAATCCAGCAATAAGTTAGGCTTTTAAAATTTGAGCTTCAACATTATTGAACTTTAACATTTTTGATTTTGCCAAGATTGTGGTTCCTGTCTGTACTTAAAAATGTGTAAACCTCCTAGAAGCAGGGTTTTCTTTCGCGTACATCTAGCTAAGCCACTCTGCGTTTTGGGAAATAGAAGAGTAGAAGTTCCTAGGTTGTTGTAGGAAACAAAACTCGAGGAAGCCGCATGAGTTATGTTGTATTGGACTTCCGAAGCCCTTACCAAGGGTTAATTGGCAGAACAGAGATCGATAGTGCCCTCGGAAAGTTCTGCTTACAGACCATCTGGGTTCAGGTCATAGCTGAGGTGCCTACCTAGGCTGAAAATGTTTGGCTGCGGTTTAAATCTAAATCGCAAGTAGGTGAAATAGTTTTCGTGACAACTTTGGTGCAATGCCGATTTTCGGGGGCTAGTAACCCTTCGAGGTGCTGTTGTCTTACAATAGATATCTTTAATGTAAAGAACCAGTAGTGATGGTTAGACGGGGGTGTTGCTTAACGGCTACTGCTCTTAACGGAATTCGGCCCACCAACTCAATAAGCCAACATTGCCAGCAAGGCAAAAGTTGCGACCTGTGTGAGCCCTGCAATCCACGCGGCAGCGCTGGTAAATCGTGAATAATTCACCCCGTGGATTTGGTCTATCATGCATCATAGGTTCTGATATAAATCTAATTCACATTTTTTTTAAATTTAACTTTTTATTTTCAAGACGTATTAGTACGTTTTCAATTATTCCCTTTTGCTATATACCAGGTCTGATCAAAAATTAACCGTTATTTTTAAATTTCGTGAGTTACGTATGTTCAATTTTGCTTTTTTTTATGTTTGTACATGTGTCTGTTATAACTATATGTTGGCAATATCAGTCATAACAAAGGTTAGTCGTGTTTTGGTGTGGTCTTCGACTTTTTACTATTCGAAAAAATGGATCAAAACAACTGTATTAAGTTTTATGTAAAAAATTAAATTAAATGCGCAAGGACATTTAAAATGTTGACTATGGCGTTTGGCGAGTCTACTATGAGCAGAACACAAGTTCACTTGTGGTATAACCGATTTAAGGAAGGCCGAGAAGATGTCAATGACGATGCTCGTCTCGGTCGCCCGAGCACGTCAAGAAACGGTGAAAACATTGAAGCAGTGAAGAAAGTGATTTTGGATAATTTTCAAATCTTTATCAGAGAGGTTGCTGGAGGATGTTGCCATATCGCTCGGCTCATACCAAGCAATTTTTACGGATTTTTTAGGCATGAAACATGCGGCAGCGAAGATTGTACCAAAGTTGCTAAATTTGAGCAAAAACAACGTTGCATGGACATCGCTCAGGAGCTGTTGAACATCATCAACATTGTTGAACATCTTCAAAAAGGTTATAACTGGTGAACAATCATAGGTGTAAGGCTATGACATTGAAACCAAAGCCCAATCGTTCCAACGGAAGCGTCCAGAAGAACCAAGAGCGAAAAGAGCACGCCAAGTTTGCTCAAATGTGAAGGCTTTGCTCACTATTTTCTTCGACTGCAATGACGTGGTGCATCAGGAATTCTCGCCACAAGGTGGTACGGCCAGTAAGGAGTACTACCTTAAAGCTATGCGCCGTTTTCGCGAAGCAATTTGTTAGAAACGCACAGAATTGTGGAAAGAACAATCATGGACTCTGCACCATGTTAACGCACCAGCTCACCCAACGATGCTTGTGCGAGAGTTTTTGCCTAAAAACAAAACCGTTATCATGCCACAACCACCATATTCTCCGGACTAGACCCCCGCTGACTTTTTCCTCTTCCTAAGACTGAAGACACCGATGAAAGGGAAGCGTTTTGCTACGATTGAGGAGATAAAAGAAAAATCGAAACAGCAGCTGTTGGCGATATCAAAAAGCGAATTTCAGAACACAGAAAAAATTATAGTAAAAATAAAATCAACAAAATTTTTGTCTGAAAAAATAATATGTATACATATACATAAATATCAAAAAATAACCTTGGATATCGCATTTTGCTGTTGTTTAAAAAAATTGTTGTTTTCGATCAATAATTATTTTTACTAAACTTTTGTTTGAATCCACGAATTCCTCAAAAAATGTATTATTTAACTCAATGAATTTCGTTATTAAACACGAAAACAATTTTTTTCTGTGAAGTGTTTCGAGGATTGGAAAAAACGCTGGCATAAGTGTAATATATCTGAGGGGGAGTTCTTTGAAATACTTTTTGAAAAAGTTTAAAATAACGGTTATTTTTTATCAAACCTCATATGTAAGAAATAGAACTTCTGCGATCGATATGACTTTGAGCAAAACCATACAAATGTGTTCTTGAAACCCAAAATTCTAACGGCCGTATTCATAAAAAATATTGTATGTTTATTAAACACTTCTTTGACAAATTTCCTATAGAAATTTTTAAATTTTTTTATGCAGATTTTTACCCAAATTTAGTTGCAGGAATAAAAGCACCATAGCAAGTTAGATCGTCCTGGCACTATTATAAATTAAACCAAAAGACGTCAGAAGACAAATAGAAATTTTAACACAACTAACAATATTTTTTTAAACATTTTTTAAAAATGTCATGTACCACTGATTTTCAGGATGAATTACAAATTTTCAGGATGAATTACCTGAATTTTAGTGACAAATAAAATGTTATTGCTCAGAAGCAATCAGTACTAAATAGTCTTTTATGATTGTCGAAAGACAAATATTTTTCTTTTATACTTTCAAAACCATTCCATCTTCCTTAAGCTTTCGGTTGTCGTACTATGTTGCTAAAGTTTTTTATCTATATATATATAAAATTCTTAAAATTTTAAATTTCAAATATAATTGTCGTTTGCGGTTACAACTGCAAATTACAAATTTTTAATCTTATTTTCGAAGCGTTTTCATAAGTACTTTACATTAAAAATAAAAACTTTTCTTTCTTAATATGCACTTGGCACCAATATTTGTTTGTTTTTCTTCCTTTAATATTTTATAAACTTTTTCGAATACTTAAGGCAATTTTGAGAAACATTTTTAAGTATTTGCTTTTTTTTCATTTATTATTTTCTTCTTCAGTTTATTTATGGGTTTAATGTTAAGTTTCGCTTGTAAATAAAATGTAGCATCTCTGCTGATAATAGTTTAATACTGTGTAAGTAACAAACAATTGTTAAACTGAAACAGGAAACATTGTGTACATTTTTATCGTAGAATATTTAAGTAAATACCCAGCAATGAACAAGACTATAAAGTATATTTTTTTCATTTTTTGATTTCTGTTTTCAGCAGAATTCTTGCATTGCCCTGTAAAGGAAAGCAAGCGAGATTCGAATAAGGATATGGATACGAAAAGTTTAAATAAAGTTAAATATTTGATAGTCCTTGTAGCCACTTCACAGAATTATGCTTTTAAATGTTCTAGAAACTCTATCATCATTAACTGAGTTGTATTTAATCGAAACAATTCTACACTACTCGTATACTAAGGTAGAATTTGAACACAATGGAACGATAATTTATTGCGGTGCGGTCTTTCAGACGATTTTGAAGCAAAAAACCACAGTGCGGAGCAGCATAAAATTAAAATTTATATTATTTTCCTTGCGGAATTTTTTATTCTATAAATTTTTGGCACTCTTTCTCTTTCCGGTGTTGCTATAGTTTTTGAATAATTGGCGATTTTCACAACATTATTGTAAACAAAAAACATGATTTTGAAGTTTATAAATTTTTGTCGTGATATACAAAAGCTTGAAAAATATATTAACGGAAAAATAAAAAATAGACAGCAACGAAAGAATTATCGAAGAAGTTAGGAAATGTGACTGTCTTTGCAATTTGCAGTCGTGAAATTACAAAAACTTCCAGTATAAAGAAGATCATCGCCAATCATTTATTTTAGGATTAGCCACATAGACTTCCTGCAATTCATTCCGTATTACTTCATATGTTTCATAAATAGCCTTCCTTCCACGGGATACTACAATTTTACATGCTCAAGTCAAAACTTGCATACTTCAAGTGAGTAAGGTAGATTAATGAAAAGTTATACAAAATTAGGTTTGGGGATGGTGAAGCAAGAAGTTTTTAATCATATTTCTAAACATATTGCAGATCTAATATTATACATTATCACTTTTACTTACAGTAAGATAAATGAAATACATTATGAATATACATTAAGGGTCTTATCCACGATCTCCTGTTAGTATGTGTCGTGGTTTCTAATTTCACACATAAAACAAACATGTCTTTAGCCAAATAAAATTTTTTTTCCAATTTCTTCTAAATTCTTCCAGCTAAAAATATTTTTTTTTGTTGTTTTTTATAAAAAAGGTTTAACAATTTTTATTTTCGATATTTCGATAATAGCTTGTTATCATCCCCAGATAAATTAAAATGTTAGCATATATCAAACAGCTAAATGGTGCATACCTTTAGGCATTTATAATGGGTGATTTTATAAGAACTATCGGAAATTTAAAAAAAAACACATAAAATTCAGAAAAATGCATGAAATATTTATTTGTATCGATAGTTGGGTCGATATAATTTAATGTTTGAAGATTATTTCATGCAAATGTTGGCCGCGGCTGCGCCTCAAATGGTCCGCTTCCGCTTAGTCCAATTTTGGCATTCTCTTTCCAACATTTCGGCCGGTATCTCACGAATAATGTTGGCAATGTTGGCTTCCAGTGCGTCAATCGAAGCGGGCTTGTCGCTATAGACATTAGCCTTAACATAGCCCCACAAAAAATAGTCTAGAGGCGTTAAATCGCACGATCTGGGCGGCCAATTGACTGGTCCCAAGCGTGAAATAAACTGTTCACCGAACTCGCCTCTCAATTGGTCCATTGTTTCGCGTGCTGTGTGGCATGTGGCACCGTCTTGTTGAAACCACATGTCATGTAAGTCAAGCTCTTCCACTTTGGGCAAAAAAAAGTTTGTTATCATCGCACGGTAGCGCTCACCATTCACAGTAACGTTGTGATTCGCATCATCTTTGAAGAAATACGGCCCAATGATGCCGCCAGCCCATAATCCGCACCAAACGGTTGTTTTTTGTGGATGCATTGGTAGCTCTTGCAATGCTTCTGGCTGCTCTTCACTCCAAATACGGCAGTTTTGCTTGTTCACGTATCCATTCAGCCAGAAATGAGCCTCGTCGCTGAACACAATTCTTCGATAAAAAAGTGGATCTTCATCTAACTTTTCAAGAGCCCATTCACCAAAAATTTGGCGTTGTGGTAGGTCGTTTGGCTTCAATTCTTGCACCAGCTGTATCTTATAAGGCTTCACACCCAAATCCTTCCGCAAAATTTTCCACGTAGTGGAGTAACAGAGGCCCAATTGCTGCGAACGGCGCCGAATCGATAATTCACGATTATCACCAACACTGGCTGATACGGCTGCGATATTGTCTTCAGTTCGCACTCTACGCAAGCGTGTTGGTGGTTTAATGTCCAACAATGTAAATTTGGTGCGAAATTTTTTTACAATAGCCCGAATAGAAGCCTCAGTAGGTCGATTAAACTGACCATAAAATGGAAGAAGCGCGCGATGAACTTTCTTAACAGAGCACGCATTTTGGTAATAAAATTCAATAATTTGCAAGCGTTGCTCGTTTGTAAGACGATTCATGATTAAATTATAGACCAAACTGAAGATGTTTGACAGTGACACAAGATACAAAACGTGCGTGAGCTGTCAAAACTAGTGTTGCCCAAGAGATAATAGCAAAAAAATCACTCGTTATATCGATTTTTATGACATTTCATGAAAATGGTTTTGTATGCTGGTTCACAAAATGAAAGTTCAGGAACACCGATATTTCATTATATATAGTATACATATAGTATGCGAAACGAAATATCGTCCCAAAAATATGCGCCAAAATATTTCATTCTTTAGCTCTTGCATAGTTCATACCTTATTGCAGCACACATTTTTTTAAATATCTCCAAAGAAGGAAGTTCAACGGTAACATATCATATAATCATAGCGACGAATTATTATCGCTACGACGTGAAATAACACCGCCATTGAATTTCTGGTCACAATAAATCCAATATCATATCAAAAGAGGGAACCGCACCAGTCACTCATAAACTTCTCAGCAATCACTCGTGGATTCTCAATTGCCCAAAAACGGCAAATTTTCCTGTTAACGAATCTCCTAAAGTGAAAGTGTACCTCTACCGAATAAGATTTTCTTTGTAAAGTCACCCCCCAAGGGAGAGAGTTTTGCATACACTCTGCTTGGGGCAGAGTATTGTAGCAAATAAATCTTTAAGAAGACGCATAGCTTAGTTTTGTTGGACTTCGGAAACTCTATCCAATGGTTAGCAAATTCCCCGGGAGTTTCTGTTTTGCAGACCATTCCAGCGTTGATCATGGTTCAAGTGCTTACATCTTGGCTGAAACGTTCTGGATGTGGTTTAAACCTAAAAGCTCAGAGAGGGTAATTAGTCTACCCTGCTAACTATGGCACATGCTGGAATAATAACCTCCTGTTGAATTCTAACCAGATACCTGTAATGTAAAGAACCAGTAGTAATTATAAGCGGATGAGTTAGTGTAAGGGCTGGAGCGCTTAAATATTCTGCGGCCTACCAACTCATTAAGCTTGCGATTTCATTGACTATCGTTGAAATTGCAAAAAGCAGCCTAAACTCTTCAGTAAGGGATTTGTACACATGACTACACACTTGAAATGTTCATTAGCCTTCAGCTCTCGAATAAATTGAACCTTGTAAGTGCGTAAATGCAAATATTTATTAAAAGTTTACATTAGAATTGTTCGTGAGATGCTCCATTGTTGAGCACAACGACGAAGCGAAGTTGACGGCTCTTCTCTCATACTATCGCAAACAACAGCACTGTTTGCCGGAGAACAAACTAGGCGAGCATGCACAGGGTTTTCGCATTTCCTACAGTCCCGGTTTGCTCCCCCCGGGGAACAGGTTTTGCCTTGACGTGTTCCTAAACAGGGCATTCTGTTTTTCGGGTAAACAGGGGAGGATATCCTCGTTTGTGTTAGCAAATAAAACTTTAGGAAGCCGCATGACTTATGTTGTGTTGGCTTACAAAACCCTTACCAAGGGTATAAATTGGCAGAACGGGTATCAGCATAGCCCCGAGTGGTTCTGCTTGCAGTTCAATCCGGGCTGATCATGGTTGAGGTGCCTACTTTGGCTGAAACGTTCTGGCTGTGGTTGAAACCTAAAACGCAGGAAGAGGAAGTTAGTATCCCTGATAATTGTTTGGTTTGTGGCCTCCCGAGGGTCTGTTGCCTTTACAACAGATACCTGTACTGTAAGGAATCGGTGGTGATGGTTGACGGGTGAGTTTAAGGGCTGATGCTGTTAGTGGGCTTCGGCCTACCATCTCATGACGGCTTGTCTTCCGTTGATTGCCGGGGAGTTGCATACAGGAGGGATTAGAAGGCTCGAACTCCTCAAAAATTGCTACCTTTTTGAGCCTGGTAAGACACATGGAGGCGCTGGTGAATCGTGAATAATTCACTACGTGAAATTGGTCCATCATCAGATTAGGCCGTAAGGGCAGATGCTAATGTAAATCTTTTCCACAGAGCCGGTTTGCTACAATTTTTAATTGGGTCGCAAACGAAGAAACAACATATAATATAAAATATAATCACTGAAACCGACCTCAGGAGAATCACTTCCTTTCCACGACTAGAAAAACAAATTTCTTTTGGAATGTTTTTTTAGTAACAAAGTTGTAGAAGATTGTGCGTTTGTGGTTTAATTATTATTATTGTTAAAGCTTTAGTATTCTAGAAGTTGGCCCAACATTTTCAGCATACACGCTGACCAAAATTTTACCATCATTTTTATATGTTCTTGCTTTAAAATTGTTTCCCGGTTCTAGTTTATTGCTAGTTTTCGCTCCAGCTATTAGCAGCTAATTATCTTATTCATGTTGCTGTTGGTGTTGCCGAACACAAGTAGAACGCACTTAGTTTCATATTTTCACCTCAACTTCACCTTTTAACAATAAGTGTATAAACGAAAAACTTTTTGCTTCCGCTTTTACCGGTTTTTTAACTTATTATTTTTTTCGCTCTTGTTTCAGCCTTCTACACGATTGCATTCAAGGTATTTAAAACCTTTGACTTCATCAATACATTTTTTTTTTGCACCCATTACTAAAAGCAGATGTTTGCCAGCGAGTTTCCATTAAAATCCTACTCGTACTCATCACAAGATGTAAAAAAAAGTAAAACTTAAAATGTTTTTTTTTTTCTGCACGTAACTTTTTATAACTAACAAAGTTTAGCATGTAAAAAATACAATAAACACAAAAATGCATTCAACCATTACAGATGTATGGAAAAGGGCGCAAAAAAAAAGGGAGCACTATTCTTACTGGCACTTACTAACAGTAATTTTTTGTTTCTTTCTTTTTCATTTCTAGGCCAAAGACTTAGTTAAAGTTGACTGCAACTCTCAACAAGGGCCACAACATGAAGAAGTAAGTATCAGGAACATGAAAACTAGAAGCATTTGGTAATCGAAGTGTAAAGACACCAATCAAAATACAACATGAAAGAGGCACAATTTTATATTAGAATTTTATTTTTCAGGTCGTGGTGGCATTTCACTAAAAGACCCTGAGTGTTTTCAAATGATGGACATGGAGTTAAAGGAGATTGCAGTAGGTTCCTTTTACCAGCAATAATAATATTTCAGTCAGCAAAATATGTGAGTAAATCAAGCCACAACACACTCATACATTAGATAATGATAATGATTTTGACATAATCTTTTAACAGGTAACCACAGCTTTACATAAGTAAAGTTCCACACGTGACTGTTTTTCAAGTCAAGTTTTTCGTCTGCTAGCTACCTTTGCTTTAAATAATTAAAAACCACATTATTATTTACCGAATTTTGGGTAAAAAATAATAATAAGCAATATTTTACGTTTGCCTACACTGAAATAAATATGCTTCATATAAATAAAAAATTATAAATAGCTTGCCTTCTATGTTTCCCAGCTATCTATATGTCGACATTTCATAGGAACTACCCTAATCATCAGTAGACTTTGGAAATTTTTGAAAGATATTCTCAAACATTCAACTTTATAATTGTTTGAATTTTATGCTTCATATATTTAATGAAACTGTTTCATTAAATTTTTTTTCATTAAACCAATGCAAACTTTTCACATTATGCATGAAAAATTATATATATTATGAAACAGTTCCATTAGAATTATTTCATTAAGTTTCATAGTTTCATTAATAAAAATCATTGAATTTATGACTGCAATAAAATTAAATTTTTTTTGAAAACTTTGAATTTTTGTAAAGCATATTAAGGGGCATTTATTAATCTTAAGCTAGAGTTTAGGAAAATGTCCAGTTTTTTTGTTTTATCAAAAAGTTCGATTTATGAGTTTCATATTTAATGTAAATTTTATGATTTAATGTAAATTTTTCAGGTACTCAATGAATTATAAAATTAGATAAATCAAATAACTTCATTGACCTTATGAAGGAGTTTCATATTTTTATTGAAGTTATTCCATATATCTATGAATATATTACATTAGTACAAAGAAGTAATTTCATTAAATAAATGTTACTTTTTCATTAATTTAATGCACAGTTTTCATGTGCTTTATGAAATTGATTCTTTGATCTAGAGAAATTATTTCACGAATCATATGATTCAAAGCAAATATATTTTCAGCTTTTCTGGATTTAACATATAAAAAATATTATATTTACGAATCTCCTAAAGGTATGCCATAAAACATTTTATTATTACACCTTCTTTTTTACACAAAATTCAATATATATATTTATGACGTTTTTTCAATTATCTGAAAATTTACAGCTAAAAATTCTTGCCATAATTTACATAAAAGTTCATCAATATAAAAAAAAATTACTTATTAACATGGTTTACTCCCTAAAGTATGTTATACTCCTAAAAGTATGTTACGAACTTTAAAATTTTAAACATTCTCAAAATTTTAAGCCCCGTAATTTTTATTTTTTTCTTTTCTTTCTAAGAAACTTCAAGAACGTTAAATTTACAGAAGCATTGGTATGTGCTATACAAGTAAATGTGTAAAAACCAGTCTGCGTGATTCAGGTTGGCAGAAGGCAAACATTTTAAACTTTTTACTTGTATCACCGCACACAACAGCTAGAAAAAATAAAATCACAAAACTTAAACCTTTACGTAACAACTTTATGGAACATACTTTCCTAACAAGCTAAAGCCAAAGTGCGTGCTTGTATGCATACAAACACACATACTCATACATTATGTGCCTATGTACGAGTATATGTTGCCATACCAAGTTATGCATTGGCATGTTTGGAAAAACCAAACACATATAGTTGCACGTTGAAAGTTCATTATATTTGCCGGCTTTAAATTGGATTGAAAACTGTATCACACTCTTTGGCATGTGCGAATGCAGAACAACACCTGCTTACACACATCAAGCAGCTTATCGCTGTGAAAGTGCGTTAACCAGAGGCGGCAACAAATCATGTATGGGGTTATTACATATCTAAAAAAAAATAGAAAGGGAAACGAAGAAAGCTGTAATGTTGTGAATGAAGTATTCAGGGTACAAAAAAAAATTAAGCCTAGGCATATTGGCGTGAAGCACAATGACAGAAGCTCGTTCATATTCATTCCGGATTTTAGTAGCCACTTAAATTTCCATTTCAAGCAAATATACTCGTAAGTTGCTTCATGTTTACTCTTTAGGTTTGTGTCGATTTTTAAGTCATGTTGGTGGTCTATAACATGCTATATCTGCATATTTCCTCCTGTCATTGTGCATATCTCCTCAATTATTTTGCCATGTCTTCTCTATTTGTATATGATATGTCTAGTATTTTGTCTATATCTTCTCGTGTATCGGGTGGTTAAATTTTAAGGGCCGATGTTGAACATGAACCACACCTACCTGTAAAATGTTTGTTTCTGCATTTCATTTGATATTTTTCAATTTCAGACTAACTCAATTTTAACCCTGGAAAGACGTACAATCGAGCAACGCGTTAAAGTTATTCAAACTTTTTATGAAAATTGACGTTCAAATCAAAGTGCATATCGTGCAAATGCCTTCGTCATTTTTTCGGTCAATTTAATCGTCCAAATGTACGTACAATCGAGAAAATCGTGCAACCCGTCTGTAGGAGGTGTGAAAACAGCAGTGTGTTCAGCTCGTTCTGCAGAAAATATTATTGCAGTTCGCGATAGTATAGCTGAAGAGCAGTCCACCTTAGTTCGTCGTTGTTCCCAACAATTGCACATTCCACGCTCAAGTAAGCTTCGTCAATGGTCAGAATGGTGGCAAGATATGGCAACAGTGGATGATCAATTTTCGAAAAAAAAAAATCATCTTCAGTGCTGAGGCACTGTGGATGCGTCAATAAGCAGAATTGCCGCATTTGGGCGAATTATAATCCAAGAGTGATTATCGAAAACCAATGCACCCACAAAGAGTGCTGTTTGATGCGGTTTATGGGGTGGCGGCTTCATCAGTCGGTATTTTTCCCAAAATGAGGCCAGTCAGGCAAGTGCTCTGAATGGTGCTCGCTATCGTGAGATGAAAACGAACTTTTTATGGCCCGAATAGGAAGATATGGATGTGGACAATTAGTGATTTCAATAGGACAGTGCCCCTTAACACACAGCTAACA
Source organism: Thecocarcelia acutangulata (assembly GCA_914767995.1). Taxonomy (NCBI): domain Eukaryota; kingdom Metazoa; phylum Arthropoda; class Insecta; order Diptera; family Tachinidae; genus Thecocarcelia; species Thecocarcelia acutangulata. The sequence continues at coordinate 25,501,507 of OU612094.1, read as the reverse complement.
AAACAATGGCTCTTTTGTGCTACAAATTCAATGGCCATCTTATCTTGCGAATCGGGGCGATGTCAATATGCCGCCAAAATCATGTGATTTGACACCATTGAACTTCGTTCTTAGGGTTTATTTGAAAGAGCTCAAGGATGATATAATTTGGCATAATAACGGCATAGAACCTCAATTATTATATTTTGTTCCACACATACAATTGAACCATACCAATATTACCACAATAAAAGGAAACGACAATAATTCCTAAATAATTTGTATTTTATTTATAAGCAACATCGGCGCTTAAAGTTGTACCACCCTTTACTTTGTTCATAAGTACATGGTCTGATCAAAAAAATAACCGATATTCTCAAATTTCGTGAGTTTCGTAAATTCGATTTTCGTACTTTTTTTTATTATGTTGGTACACATGTCTGTTATATATGTTGGCCATTTCGGACAGTCAGTTTGTTTTGTAGAGATAAAAAGGTTAGTCGTGTTTTAGTGTGTTCTTCGATTTTTTACTAAATTGTGCAAAAACAACGTATACGATCCAGATTTCTTCAAAAAGGTCATAACTGGTAACAAATCATGGGCGTATGGCTATGACACTGAAACCAAAGTCCACTAATCCCAATAGATTATTGGACCAGAAGAGCCAAGACCGAAAAAACCACTTCAAATTCGGTCAAATATGTAGACTTTGCTCACTGTTTTCTAGGACCGCAATGGTGTGGTGCATAATGAATTCTTGCCGCAAGATCGTACGGTCAATAAGGAATACTACCTTGAAGTTATGCGCAGGATTCCTCAATACTTATACCATCCATGTCTTAAATATGTCTTGCATATATCTGCTTCACTCCTTGTTTATATCTCCTTAATTGTTTTTCTGTGCTTTGTCTATGTCTGTTTTGTCTATCACCCATGTTCCGAGAACGCGCGTTCTAAAACCGCAATGCGTTTTGAAAAACGCTTAATTGATTTTTAGGTGTTCTGAGGAACGCTCGATTTACTGGCGTTTAGGAGTTTTTTCTGAAAAATACAGTATGCATTTTACATACGTACATATGTATATGGTAGTAATATAAAACAAAAAAAAAATTTTGACAACAAATAGAAAAATGTTTCAATTTAGTTTTCTTAATGAAAATGTGTACAATTCTTCGAACTTTTCTTTGAAATAAAATGAAAACATATTAAATTTTAATAGTGAATAATTTTATTGCCTTTTGCAAGTTCAGTTTTAGCAAATTCAATCAGTTCACTTCAATACATACAACGAGTTGAAGTCTCCAATTTTAAGCGATATGCGTTTTCCAGAACACCTATTTGGCGATTTCAAATCGCAAAACCATATTTCTTGCGTTATACGTTTCTTAGAACACCTAATTGGCGTTTTCAAATCGAAAACGCTAAATTTAAGCGATTTGCGTTTCTCAGAACACGTTTTCCTATACTGTGTTCATATCACATGTATGTTGTTTCAATATTTTATCTACATATATAGTTTGCTTTATATATGTCTTGCTTATGTCTTGCCTATGTACTTACTGCTCATACTCGTACTGTGTCTTGCCTATATATTACCCATGTCACATCTTGTAAACGTGTTGTCCTATTTCGTATATGAATTAAATTAAATATGCCTGGGCTATATATTGTCTTTTTCTTATTTTGGTGTAGTCTACATAGATAAATATGTGCTTGATCTGTTAACTCTATGGTACCCGACCATGTCGGTTTTACGTTTATCAAACTTTGCTTTGCGCATTCTTTAAAGTTCATGTACGATCATGTGATTATATGTATGATTTGCTCTACTTATTTCAACTGTTTTGTCTTTTGCATGCTGTCTAGACTTTGTTTGAATTATATTATGGTCCCAGTCTAGACGTCAGTGTTAAACTCTTTGCCGCTTTTAGCTTAATAAGTTTTATATTCTCTTATCTGGACACATTTAAAATTAAATGTGTACCTCTTGTCACAAAGAAAATTACAACTGTCACTGTTTATCACGGCATCATGTCTACCACTGCAGTAAAAATACGGCCACACTACAAGCACATTTGAATTACGGTGTTCATTATTGGTTAACAAGAATTTAAAGGAACAAAGGATACGACATAATAAAAAATAACGTTAAAAAGATTATATACGAGTGAAAAATAAAGTATTATTTAAAAAAAAAAAAGAAACTTCAACGTTAACATTTTTGAAAAAGGATATCAAAGACTTACGTAAATATGCTGTTGCATGCTATCACAGCCATGCACCAAACACTAAATGATGATGTATTTAAAAGTCACGCGAAAATGTGGCGGTTATTTAACAAATACTATAAACCAACACGCACACTTGCCGACAGTTGACATTTTAACTTGCAAATTCTAGGAAAAGAGGTTTTCGTGAAACAAAAATATTGGCAACAAAAAGTCTGCTAAAAGAAATTGCCACCATTTATATTTGCGCATGAACACACATGTATTTGCTGTGTGGCGTGCTGCTTGCTACAAGGAATTAAGCGTATGTTTGTAAATATTAACATTACCTTGAAGCGCTTTAAGAAAATGTGTACGTATATAGAGTTTAACGAGCACTAAAGTTTCCACCAAGTTAAATTTTTTTTTCTTCATCACTGAAAATTTTTGGTTTAAAGGTGTGGAGGTTAAAGTATTTTGCATAATTTTAGGCGCTTTTCGTTTTACTTGATAATGCTTGACTTTTTTTATTTTTTGTTATTGAGTTAATTTCAGTATATTCTTATTCTGAATATATTATATTATTAAAGGAATGAATTTTCGTGCCGCAATTGTGAAATAAAGGGAAAAATGCGGCTTTAATGGATGGAAATGAATAAAAAAAAAATATGCTGGACTTCTTTAGGTTGGAAAAGTAAATTTTGTAGTTATTTTAAAAGAAATTATAAATAGGTCTTTTATTTAGGTCTTTAATAAAGCAGGGACTTAATTATATAAAAGTAGTCATAACAATTAAAAACACAAAAGGTTATGACTGATTTTTACTGTTTTATACTGTAAAAATATGTTCTCTTATACAGAGTGTAGAATTGATTTACATCAGTACCTACCTTGTCGGTCTTATCTAATAATGGGCCAACTCTACGGGGGGAATTATTCACGATTCACCAACGCCACCGTCTCACTTGCCAGGCTCACAACAGGTCGCAAATTTGGCCATAAGTTTATACTCATCTGAACAAACCTGTTACTGAAGAACTCGGGTCTTCTATTCCTCCTGTATGTAATCTCCTAGACAGCCAATGGAGGACAAGGCTCCATTAAGAGCAACTCACCCGTCTTACCATCACTACGGGTTCCTTACATTACAGGTATCTGTTGCAAGGCAACAGTAGCTAGGGGGTTATTAGTCCACGAAACCCGGCATTGCACCATAGTTAAAAGGGAAATTAATTCCCTTTCCTGAGATTTAGGTTTAAGCCATAGCCAGATTGTGGCCGCAACCACGATCAGCGTCGAGATGGCCTGAAAGCAGAACGAACCCCCGAGAGCATTGCTGATACCAGTTCTTCCGAAGTGTTACATAAATATAATACAACATAAGTCATGTGGCTTCTTATTTTTATTTGCTACAAGCGAGGACCTCCTACCCCTCTATGCCACAGAAAGCAGCATGCCCTGATTTGGTGTAGACCAATTTTTTCTACGAGGGGGTGTTTTTCTTCTACAATAGAATCGATAATAAATGATCTAAGCTGAACTAGCTTAATAGCTAGAAATCTTCCTAAGTGCCCCTAAAAGTATTGTACACTTTCATGAGCAGCCAGAACGTTTTAGCAGCGAGATATTCTGCAAAGCAGAACTTCTCGGAGGCTTTGCTGTTTCCCGTTCTTGGTAAAGGTTTCGAAAGCCCAACACAACATGTCATGCGATTTCCTAGAGTTGTCTTTGCTACAACAAGCGAGGACCTCCTACCCCTCTATGGCTCAGAAAGCAAAGCTCCCTGGTTTGGTGTACACCAACCTTCTTCACGGGGGCTGTTTCTCTTATACAATAGAATCGATAATTAATGATATAAGCTAAACTAGCTTAATAGCTGGAAATCTTCTCTAGGGCCCTTAAAAGTATTGTACAATTTCATGAGCAGACAGAACGTTTCAGCCAAGATAGGCACCTCAACAATGATTAGCACCGCTCGGAGGCTTTGGTGTTCCCCGTTCTGCCAATTTTAACCTTGCTAAGGGTTTCGAAAGCCCAATAAAACATGTCATGCGATTTCCTAGAGTTTTCTTTGCTACAACAAGCGAGGACCTCCTACCCCTCTATGCCTCAGAAAGCAGAGTGTCCTGGTTTGGTGTACACCAACCTTCTCCTCGGGGGCTGTTTCTCTTATACAATAGAATCGATAAGTAATGCTATAAGTTGAACTAGCTTAATAGTATTGTACACTTCCCTGAGCAGCCAAATTGGAAATGCAAAGTCGTTGTTAAAGCTCTGAAAATGTCTAGACTAAGATTCGCTTTTCTGTATAGAGCTTGAGCATTTCTCTACGAGTTTTATCCTTTTTCCAATTTTTCTCTTTCATTTTATGTTATAACAGGTTGGTGCCTTCTATACAATTTATTTTTTTATTTATATCTTTTGTATTAATGCTAAATACTTTAATATTTAAATTTTTTGCATTGCAGAAAGACATTGAATTTCAAATTTTCTTCCAAATTTTTATATCCCGAATTTCAAATAAATCAAAAAGAGGTTTGTTTTGATTTAAACGTTTGCTCAGCTTCCTTTTGTAGTGTTTTTTTTTTATTATTTTGTTCAAGCAAGTAAAATAAAAGCAATTTTTGAAAAAGCATGTTGATGAATAACTGTTTGACAGAGAACCTCATGCACAAGGAAGAACTTCCAAATGATATTGATAAAATGTGCCAAAGACTAAATAGAAATTGCGACAAAAAAAATGCATCAACATAAAAACGAAGACGAGTAAAAGGCATAACATAATAAACAAAGCCTTTAGCCATCATTGAAATGCAATATTCTTTTCAGCATCAACACATCGCAGTCAGCGTCAAACTTTATTCGCTTCGCTTTTAACTTGATACTCATCATCTCTGTTGTGACTTTTGTGGGCCGTTCGTTCGGTTTTTGCTTCACTGCTATTATGCAGCTAGCAATTTGCAATGACGTTAAAGGAATAAACTTTTTAAAGGATTGTATAATAAAAAATATATAAGCAGATTAAAAATGAAAAAGAAGTTTCAATTCAACGATTGCGTTCGAAGTCCTGAACAAAAAAAAAAAAATGAATGAAATTGCTTAAAAGTCGTAAGCATTTGAGTGATTTGATTAAATTAATTTGAAACTGTTACGATGATAAGAAAAGAACTACAATTAGGAAACGATAAACCGAAAAGCACTTCGGAAATAAATTTTTCAAAAATTATTAATTTAGAGTGGTTTGCAGGAAACTAATAAAATTCATTGAAAGAGATAAATATAAATAATGCAAAGATTTTGGTTGATGCAAAGTTTAATGTTGCTAAAAAGGTAAAAATAAGAACATGCACAATACGGAAAAATTGTTAAGAAAATGTTAGATAACGAAAGAAATTTGATAAAAGTTGATTTAATAGAATAAAGGCTGCATTCATAAAAAAAACATTTTATATTTATTAAAGGTTTATTTAACAAACTTTGTATAGAAATTTGTCAAACAAACCTGTAATAAACAAAAAATATTTTTTTGATTAATAAGTTTATATCTTTTCAAAATTAAATACAAATTTTCATGGACAAACGCTTAACACATTTTAGCGAATGGTGCTTATTTCTAGTCCTGTTTCAGCGTGTTAACTGTAACAAACCGTATATGATTTAATTGTCACCCCCCAAAGTATGCAACAGTTTATGAAAATCATCATATATCCACATAGAAATAAATACATTGAAATAAAAACATCCATTGTTTTTCAATATAATCATATTTAATATATCAAATTTACCAAAAAGTTCTACAGTTACAAAATTAATAATTTTTGTAAGCTACAAAAATAAAATTTTTTTTCCTGACTCAACAAAAAAAATTGTTATGATACGTTCAAATCCGAAAATAGGTGCTGATGAGTAGTGTAACGGCTACGAAGCAGCTAGTTGTCCCCCAGCTAAATATTTGATTATTATTTTTCTTGTCTTCTTCATACAAAAATTGGTGATAACAGAAAATTTTTATTGTAAAAAATCCTTCTTAGGGAAAAATTTAAGAAAGAAAAAAAATTGAACTTAAACACAACGTATAAGTGTACAAAAACCAAAAGTGTAATTTTAAAAATAATAAAGTTTAACAAAAATTCAATAAATTAATAAAGAAAAAATATATATTTTTTTAAAGTGATGTTTCTGCCATACAACCAAGCGGCTTGTCTGCAAATTTTGTATTGAAACCTCAACAAAAAAAATTTTGTGCATTTCATGTAAAATTTATTTAGACAAGCCACTTGGTTCTGTTGAGGAAACATCACATTATAAAGTAATTACTTTTTAAATAAATTTAATTTTTGCAGCTTCAGATCTTTGTTTTTTGTTTTTTTTTTTTTTTTTTTTTTTTTAATTTACAATTAACAATTTAAAATCTTTTATTTCTCAATATTTCGATAACAATTTGTTATCATCGTAAGGAGAAATTAAGTGATATAAATTTAAATATATATTATATTTATAACATTTAATTTCTCCTGACGATGATAACAAATTGTTATCGAAATATTGAGAAATAAAAGATTTTAAATTGTAAATTTTTTATAAAAAAAACAAAAAACAAAGATCTGAAGCTGCAAAAATTAAATTTATTTAATAAACGAAGATCAAATAATATTGAGATAAGATGTAATTACTTTTTTGTTGAGACAGAAAAAATAAAAATATTATAAGTAGGTAACATAAGTGAATTAAGGAAATAATTTATAAGCTGATTATAGACCTAAAAACTATTCACAAAGGAATTGTTTTTTAAGAGTAAAGTTTAATAAAGAAAACTTTTTTTTTTAATGTAACCAAATTCTTATTCAAATCACTTAAGCAAAACTCTGGCTCGTTTTTAACTTTTCGTCAAACACATAAATGGTCATCATGCCCATGTAATGGATATGTTTTATACACAAATATAACTTATTTTCATTTCTTAAGGGTTATAATACTTGCATCAATTTATTCGACAAAGTTTAGAAAATGCTAAAAATCCCTAAGGTATGCAACAAAATGCAGCACCATTTAAAGAATATACACATGCTCCCCAATGTATGCAACAGTTTGCTTAAAGCATACATTAAACAGAATTATTAAATTTTGTAAAGGAAACCAAAAAATTTTTAACCCAAGTAAGACAATTATTAAAGCAAGAAATTAAAGTAGCAGCAGCCACACTTCAGGGTTTTAAGCAGAACCCTGCAAATATTTGAGCACTTCCTTATGGAAAAGCAAATCGATATAATGTTGATTGCTGAAACCCATTTGACAACCAACAGTTATTTCAAAATTAATGGGTACGTATTATATGACACTAAAGATCCCCGCGGAAGATCTTGCGGAGGATCGGCAATTCTAATAAAATCCAGAATTAAGCACTATTTAATGAACGAGACACGTGAGGAGTATATCCAAGCAACTAAAATATGCATTGAATATTTTCATGAAAAAATCGTTATTTCCTCGATTTACTCACCGCCCCGATTTTCAATAACAGAAAGCCAATATTCAAATTTTTTCAAATCACTTGGGCCTCGATTTTTAGCGGCTGGCGACTATAACGCTAAACACACTTTTTGGGGATCACGCTTAATTACCTCGAAAGGCCGTGTGCTTTTTGACACCGTTTCCAAAATGGGCTTAGATGTGGTTTCAAGCGGACACCCCACTTATTGGCCGACAGACCGACGAAAGATCCCAGACGTTATAGATTTTGGAGTTGCGAAAAATTTTCCTTTAGAGTGGATGCAAGTGGAGCCTTCATTAGATTTGTCATCAGATCACTCTCCCACTATAATCTCTGTTTCGTTCCCCCAAGAGATTGGCTCACCGTTGACTGTCAATAGAGTTAATTGGTTAAAGTACAAAAAATTTTTGAGCACACATTGTACTGAAAATATCGCCTTGAGAACGCCTGAGGATATTGATGTGTCAATTCACAATTTTTCTGAAAACCTCAAACTGGCCGTACAGCATGCTACCACTAGTCATTTAAGACCTAGAAACGAGAGCAATAGAACTTATTCATCTGAAATTGAGCAACTTCTGTCAGAAAAAAGAAGAGTCAGAAGAGAGTGGCAACTTCGCAGGTCGCCCCAGCTTAAAGCTAGGCTACGGGAATGCATAACTCAGCTAAGAAATCTGCTTGAAGTCCATAGAATGGCTTCCCTTAAAACATATTTGGAAAGCCTTGATGGTACCCCTCAATCTGATTATTCCTTGTGGAAAGCGACAAAAGGTTTAAAAAGACCCGTAATAGGTAAGCCACCTTTGCGAAATTCAACTGGCGACTGGGCAAGAAGCGATTCTGAAAAGGGAATGTTGTATGTCGATCATTTGCGAAACGTTTTTATCACAAATGATTCAGAGAATAATACAGCGGAATTACCACCATATGTTGTTAGACCTCCTGTGTCTTTGAGATTTAATTTTCAAGATGTCGAAAACGTTATCGGTAATACAAACCCCAGGAAAGCTCCAGGCATTGATCAAATTACTGGTAAAATGCTTGAACAGTTACCTCGTGTAGCTAGAAGGGTTCTACTTTTTATTTTTAACGCCATTTTACGCCTTGAGTATTATCCTGCAGAGTGGAAGGTCTCAATGATTACTATGATACCCAAGCCAGGGAAGGATCTGACTAAGGTAGAATCATATAGACCAATAAGTCTTTTACCAACAATTTCAAAACTATTTGAAAAATTGTTAATGGCGAAGTTGAGTCCAATATTGAACAATGTGGGATGCATCCCTGATCATCAATTTGGCTTTCGGGCTAAGCATAGCACCATAGAACAAACGCACAGACTAGTCAATGTCATAAGACAAACCTTTGAGGCGAAGAAGTACTGCTCAGCTCTTTTCATTGATATTTCTCAAGCGTTTGATAAAGTGTGGCACGACGGCTTGATGCACAAAATAAAGCTAAATTTGCCTGCAAATACACACAAGCTTCTGGAAAGCTACTTATGTGGGCGGAAGTTTGTTATCAGAGAAGGCGACTTTATAAGCCCAACTCAGCCAATCAAGGCAGGAGTTCCCCAAGGCAGCATACTGGGGCCCACTTTATATTTGATTTACGCCTCTGACATGCCAACGACATCTGGAATCCACACTTCTACCTTTGCAGATGACACAGCGTTTTTGAGTGTTCATGAAAACCACTATTTAGCATCACGAAATTTACAGGAATATACTTCAATATTAGAGAAATGGCTAAAACTTTGGAAAATCAAAGTTAATGAACAGAAATGTACTCATGTTACATTCACACTGTGTAGGCAAACATGTCCGCCTATCCAAATTAACAACTCACCTATTCCGCAGCACAACGAAGTCAAGTACCTTGGTATTTATCTGGACCGTAGGCTAACGTGGAAGTCCCACATTGAAGCAAAGGTCACTCAGTTAAAACTAAAAGCAGCGCAGCTAAATTGGCTTATGGGCAGAAATTCGACACTGAAATTAGATTGCAAACTTTTGTTATACAACGCAATACTAAAGCCTATATGGTGCTACGGAATTCAGTTATGGGGCACCGCCTCAGCGTCAAACATTGAAAAAATCCAAAGGCGACAAAACAAAATTCTACGAACGATTACTGCAGCTCCATGGTACGTAAAAAATTCACGAATTCATAACGATCTGAGTGTTCCGCTGGTAAAAGAGGAATTTTCTAAGTACGCGACAAGGTATATCAGTAAACTGGAACTTCATCCAAACCCTCTTGCTCGCAATATACTTAATTTTGGCGGCCACACTCGGCTTAAAAGAAGGGATACTGCTGCCACCATCAGATTGCTCAATAGGTGATTTTACCGAAATAGCTCCCGCATAATAAAACTTTTTTGTCTAGCATTGGCCGGACTTAAGAATTACATTTTTTAATTTTAAATTTAGTATTAAGATTTGAATACTTATTGTTAGTTCATTTTGAAGATTCAATAAATAAAAAAAATGCTTAAAAAAAAAAAAAAAAAAAAAAAAAAAAAAAAAAAAATTATTATAAAAGGAAAAAGCTATTTGTTAACTACTTAGCCAGAAAGGCAGTGTTTTTCAATGCGGTCGTAATTCTTCCATGTATGGGCACGGTTTTACTTTCTAGGTGATAAAGGTGTTGTCACACCGTCCATAGAAAAAGAAACAATACCAGAATTGTTTTAATTTTAGTACTTATATTCTTGCTGTCGGTTTTTAAAACGGACTTTTAATACATATGTAATGACGCTCATGTTTATTTCAATTTATTTATTTATTTATTTTTTTTTTCTGTTTCAGATTGAAGCGAAAGACCTTAAATTTGAAGAAGGAAAAAAATATGTGGCAATAACATGAGGAAATAAAGATTTGATTAAAGCAGACTATGTTTCTTAAAGTATAAAAACAGTGTCTAAGCCGAGTTCAAAGAAATAAGAACCCTTCTATGCGGCTTATTCAGAAGTTCTGATGAAAGGAGCAGTGATGAGTGCAGTTTCTACCATATCATCAGGATTGTGAAATTAAACATTATCGTCCGACTTAGAATACATGGAATTCTCCGATGCATAAGCACGCTTTGATCACTATCAGCCAGTGTTGCCAAGCGTAGGGATTTTCCCTTTTTGTACAGATTTATTTGTTTATTTCGACATGTAGGGAAAAAAGGACAGATTTTCTCTGATTAGGCTTATTGTAGGGAATTTTTAAATTATCACGAATTTTTAACATTGTTGTTTGTTATTATACCTACTATTATAATTTTCCCGACTATGACTAACATTATTATTTATCATTATACTGCTATAATTTTTCCAACTATGAGGAAAACTCGTTGCCGCAATTGGATATCGATGCATTTACATCCAATTTATATACAACATTAAATATTTTAACAATAAGTATTAATAATTAATTACATACATTTTAGATGTACACCCCTAACCTCCTTAAAAAACTTTAATCAGAAATGACTCCTAACTCGCATTTTTCACGCTTTCAAGTTTGTTAATGATTTGCACAAATTTTAAGAAAGACTAATTGAAATAAACAACGGGCTTTCACACGTAATTATACAATAAAAGTCGCATATTGGTAAAACTAGTTTCAGCTTCGTTTTTTCCTGTCCTGCAAAGTTGCATTTATGTTAACGTTTGATATTCTTACAAACTCCATCACAAAACGCAAATACCAGTATGAATTACACCAAGTCACTTAAAATAATTTATTTATGTAGCTAAACACATACATACATTTTTAATCATATGAATTGTTTAAGTTATATTTTTTACAATACTTTTTAATATAATAAAATAATTTATTTGTGCAAAAGTTAGATGGAAAATTGCGTAGGGAAAAATGCAGGGAAATATTTTTTTTAATGTAGCTGTTTAGAGGGCTATAGGCCGAGCCAGCAATTTCCCTGGGGATTTTGAACAAAGTACAAAGCGTAATAAAAGACTTGATTTATTATGCAGTGTATTTTTATTAAAATTCCTTGTAAACAAATAAAAAATAATAATTATACATATTAATAATATATAGAAATTCAAGAAAACAATACTATACTCTTTGATAGGGAAATTTCTGGAAATTTAGTTCTTTTGGTTATATTTCTGAACCGCCTCGTGATTAAGTCTTTACAAAATGGCGAGGGCGGTAGAACGTTTTTTGACAATCAAACTTTTATTACGTAACTCTAATTATTTTTTACGGTGTTTAAATGGTGCTGCCAGATTACACGCATTTCATTATGGCGATTTTGGGAGTTGCGTTAACAGTAGAGAAAAATAAAGATTTTTATGCGCTATGGTAGAGATTTCACAAAAAAAAAAAAGAATCATGAAAATTAACATAAATTTTTTATTATCCTAAATATAAATAATTATTAGCATGTATTTAATTTCTAAAAACCTCCTTTAATTATACATAGAATTCCTCAATTTACAATAATTATTCACATGCTTTTAGGCAGCTTTTAAATTTCATTTATTTAGTTGCCAAGCCCAATAAAACTGCAGCATAACCTTTGGCTGTTAAATATATAAGCAGTTCATTCACGCGCTGTAAAGTTTTAGAAAGAGGACTCACCCCTCCCCGAACAATTTTTTTAATTTATTAAACTAAATTAAAATTGTATAAATCTAGTAACAAATCGCACAAAAAAACAAACAAAGTTATTTTATTTGACCACCTAATTAAAATGCATTAGTGTTTGTTATAAAAATTAATTAGAATTAGCAAATACCACAAGAAGAGAGCATTTTTATTTATTTTTTTAACGTAATTTATATATGCTACATATATTTAAAGTGGTATTGTTTTCTGTTTTAATAAAAAAAAAAGCTTTCCAAATAACGCAATAATGTTTTCAAAACACGCACTTACACGCAAATGAAATGCATTTTTAATTTGTTTAAACAATATGATTTTAATTACATTTAAATGCCGCATTTAAGAAAATACCTGTCAAAATTTTAATTGGATTAAAATATTTAAATAGTGTAATTAAATTTAAATCAGGTACGTGTTAAAATATTAAGCTGGCCGTAAAAGCTGAAATAAAAAACCTACTTACATATGTAATTTGGACAGCTTAATGTAAATACATAAGTAAATGTGTTGCATAAAATATCTCTGGTTGTATATTTTATAAGAAGCGCAAATTTTAACTACATATGTTTTGAAAAACAAAAAAATAATATCAATAGCCGTTTAACAACAAAATTTTAACTACATATGCTTTGAAAAACAAAAAATTAATTTCAATGGCCTTTTAACATTTCTTGGAATAAGGAGAAAGATCGCGTTTAGAAAACGTTCTAAAAAACTTATCATTTGCCCATTATAAAGTCTTTAGAAAGTCCATTCCATTTTAAGCGAATTTTAAAACCCAAGCTGTTGTCAAAGAACCCAGTATAATGTTTTCGATTAAAAAATACTTCATTCCCTCATGCATTAAATGTTTTACCACTCTTACAAGGCAATAATTGTACAATAATTAGTTTGACTCGTCAAATGTTAGTTTGTAGGAGAACGGGGAGAGAATAGAAAAGGATGCAGACTTGACGAAACTGTCAAGTTTAAAATGTCACAAAAAATATGAAAACTTGAAGGCAAAAAAAAAACTTAAACTTGACGACACAAAGCTATTGTGTGTGAACGTAAATGCAAGTTCAAATGGAAATTGAAGCAGAATTGATCAAGTAAACCTGATGTGTGGAAACTAGGACTTACAATCAACATTAGTACAGGGGTCTAATCATCGCACATGATATCGAATTAACTATCGTATCGAATAACACTACGATACATCTAGATTATGGCAAACGATGCATCTATTAATCTCCGAATGGGTTCGTATTAACAGGGTTACCTTTAACGCTCGTAAGACCCAATGTTGCTTATTAACGTACAAACAAACGACCGCAAATGCTGCTTCATCTGTACTCATGGATGGTATAAATATTGAGGAATCGGATGCTCTTGATGTTCTTGGAATGAAGATACAGTGTGATGTTCGCTGGACTGAACACATTTTTCATGTCTCTACAGAAGCACTCAAGTGTCTCGGTTTTTTGAAACGGTGTAATATGTACTTTACGCCATCCGATCTCCTTACTATTTATACCACCTACATCCGAACGAAAATGGAATACAACTCTCATGTTTACGCCGGTGCCTCAAAGTCTATTTTGGGGCTACTCGACCTTGTGCAGGAGAGGGCGAAGAAGCTCATCAGTGACAGTAGGGTATCCAACTCTATTGATTCACTGGAGCATCGGCGCAGTGTGGGGTGCGCTACTCTGTTCTATCGTTACTACAATGGATTTTTCTCTGACGAGATTAGGGATCTTGTTCCCGAAACTCGCTTATGTTTACGTAGCACGCGTTCATCGTCTAGAGCTCATCCATTTGTGGTTGATTGCCTGGGGAATCGTACTACGCATTACAGAGAAGATTCGTTTTTCAGCCGCACGCTTCGTCTGTGGAACAAGTTGCCTGCAGAAATGTTTCCTGTCTGTTATAACGTTGGAAAATTCAAGTCAAATGTTCACAAACACTACTCCCGCTTTCCCCCTCCACACAAACTATTTGCGTAGTTCTGGTACAATGCACTACATATGTAGGGGTCATCCCCTGAGTACTGGTCCAATATAAAAAAAAAAAAAATTTTAGATTGTAATTTATACAAATGTACGAATACAAAAAAAAAAAAAACTGTATAACTTTTTTATATTATTGCAATAAAATTCATTCGATTTCACATGCCATGATACCAAAACGAAAAATTTTGATAATATTGCTCGATATCGTATGCGGTGATTTGGCCCCAGCGTTTTTTTTTTTTTCTTTTTTTTTTTTTTTTTTTTTTTTTTTTTTTTTTTTTTTTTTTTGAAAAAATACCCGATAATGCATTGGACCCAGCCTTAATATCAGTACAAATCCGAATATACTCCTTAGCACCTTAATTAGTTACCTATCCACAGGGGGCAAATTTTTTGGTGTACCCCTACACCAAAAGTGGGCACTTTGTTTTTTGGGGCATAGAAAGATAGAGTGCCTCGTTTTTTTTAGGAAATAAAACTCTAGAAAGCCGAATGATTTTTGTTGTCTTGGTCTTCCAAATCCCTACCAAGGGTTAAATATGGCAGCATGCAGATCAAAAACGTCCCAAGAAGATTTTGTTTGCATATCATCCCGGTGTTGATCATGATTGATGTTACAAACACAAACTTATAGTAGAAAAGGCCACCTGCACAAACTTATAATATAAATACATCTTAGCAGAAACGTTCTGACTGTGGTTTAAACCTAAAATCGCTGGGAAGTGATTTACTCCTTCCTTATAACTTTCCCGGGAAACAGGTTTTACCTTGGCGTACCCTAAACCAGGGGACTCTGTTTTTCGAGGTATAGAGTTTATTCCTTCTAATGGACCCTAAGAGCTTTATGATTGCATCTAAGAACTGTTTGTTATTTTCTTTACTTATACCAATACTTCCTCAGCTATACATAACTACTTCCCACTAACATTTTTCTATTATGTTCGACAATTTTTTATGTAAATTATTTATCTTAAAAGAAACAAAAATATACAAACAAGTAATTAATTGCTTCAGAGCATTATAACAACCTATTCCAATTAGTGCAGGCAAATAAAATGCTAACACATAGAAAATAATTACATACATTAAGGCAACATTCAAAATAACACAAATGGGCATATACATTCTACATCAAATTGTATAGCCTACATTCATGATATTAGAAACGTAAAACAATGTTAAAGAAATATTGCATACATTAAGGCTTAATTATAATTAAATATATATAATAGAATAGACCTGTGTTGAAACATATAATAAATGTATTCTTTTGTATTGTTGCTACTTTTTTCATTGTTCACATTAGGCTAACCTAAAAATAGCATAAAGAGCAAAATAAAATAAAAAATAACTAAATAAAACATATTTAAAAAATTACATCAAACTCAACAATAAGAACTTAAACAAAAACGTTTGCCTTTATACGAGTTTAGTTATTTCAAACAAAAACATGTTGAAGCACAAGCAAGTTTTTATTTAAAATGTAGAAAATAAAAATAAAAAACATGCACAAAAAGAATTTAGTAATATATCAAGTCATTTGCGAAGTTATTTTTACAGAAATTTAAAATAAGATTTTCTTTAATTAATTAATTAGTACAAATGAACTAAAATTTGTTGCTAAAGTGCAGCAGTATTTTAAAACTTAAGAAGCATAAAAAAACATACGAGTAAGAAGAAAATATGCTGAGTTTTTTGTGTGAAAAGTATTATTAGACCAGGTTTCTTTTTAAATTCTCATTATTTTATTTAAAATTTTAGAATATGTAGGTAAATGTTTGAAAATATATTTCAAAGGGTTTCAAGTCTATTGATGATTAGCGTAGCTCCTATGAAATATCGAAATATAAACAGCTAGGAAATACAAAAACAAAACTTATATTAGCGGTGATTTTGCACACGATTTTGGGATAAAAACTCTTATTCTGTAGGGCTTGGTTAAAAACTGCATGAGAAAAAAACTAGGACGGTAGGATGAGGGCTTCGCATCAAAGTCAAAGGTAGGGCAAAACGGCAAAAAAAAAAAACCCACAAAAAGGTTCATGACTGTCTCTCGGTCACTCTTAGAGCAGTAAAATGTAGCGCCGAACCTTACTAATGTTTCTCACTATACATTTCTTCTGAACATATACACGCCCTAGCTGCCCTTCTTAACGGGGTTCTCGTACAAAATATTAGTTTTTAATATATAACCGCCCTAAAAAGCCCCAGGAAGCTTTTAAAGCTGCCGAGTGTAGGCCCCCTTTCAGTATTTTTGTGAATCCAATATTTTTATTTTCAATCATTAGGGTGTCCCCATACAAAAAACTAATTATCAAAAGATATTTTTTTTTAATTTTTAAGCATCGTTTTATAACTGTTGATGAGACATGGATCCACCACTATACTCCACAGACAAAAGAACAATCCAAACAATGGACTGAAGCTGGAGGAAGTGCCCCAAAGAAGGCGAAAACAATTCAATCGGCTGGTAAGGTTATGGCAACAGTTTTTTGGACTTCAAAGGTATTTTATTGATTGACTATCTGCAAAAGGGTAAAACAATAAATTCAGAGTACTATTGCAACCTTTTTGATCAATTTAATGTACAAATTCGAGAAAAACGTCCTGGCTTACAAAACAAAAAATAATTTTTCATCAAGACAATTTTTACCTGTTCCCAAATCTAAAAAAAAATCCTTGCTGGCGATTTACCTCAAATGAAGATGCAAATACAAACCACTATTTTGAAGACCTTGAGGGAAACTATTTTAATCAGGGGATAGAATTGCTAGAAAAGCGTTGGACTAAGTGTATTGAAGTTTCAGGAGATTATATTGAAAAATAAAAATATTTTTGAAAAACTAACTATTCTCTTTCATTGATAGGCTAAGAAGTTTCCGAACCGCCCTCGTAACTTTAACTTTTTTGTAGAGGAAAACAATTTAAAAACACTTAAAGTAATTATAAGTAGTTAAAGGGCAAAAGAAAAAAAATAAGCTACCAAATCAGTCTAGCCACAAATATTTCTTCATATTCAAATTCAGCAACATGTTCTTATCCCACAAGTAGAGGTTTGTATTGTATCTTATTTTAAGTTGTGTAGTTTGTTTATTATTTATTGCTTTAACATTGGCACAGTTTTACAGAATCAATTGATCCTGTGAAATAGTCATTTTAATAAAATTACTATTTCTCTGAAGGTATAAATTTGATAAGAAACATTTTAATTGTTTAGAAAACTAAACTTAAACTTTAATCAAAACTAACTAAACTGTTGGAAACAAATAATAAAATAAAAATATTTGCACAAAAACCCAACTTACGAAAAAAAGTATGTGCATATGTATAATAAAACCAAATTAAATATTTTAATAACAACACAAATAACAAAAAGCTAAACTAATAAACAAAAACGAAACAAAAGGGGAAAAAAGTTAACATGTGTTAAACAACAATTTCAAAAACCAAAAACAAGCCATAAAAAGTAAATTTTGCACAACAACTTTTACATTTAAGTGTCAGGAAAAAAAAACTATATATGCATTTATATGCATTCAAAGCATTTTATGAATAGAAATGAAAATATTTTGAATAACAGAAACCTTAACATACTTTTAGGTGGAATACCATAAGGTTTATTTTACTCACACACTCACATCGTCATTATCAAAAATAATCTAACAATATGTGCAACCAAAACTGTATTTCAAGGAATAAAAAATTCGTATCGTAGTAACAATCATAGATGATGACAAGAAAAAACTGTCTTTTTAAAAGTTCCATTGTTTTACTTTCTCACTCAAATGAAGAAGACGACAAGTACGTACACTTGAACAATTCACACACACATGCACACACACACTTTTATTTAAACAAATGAGTTTGTGTATGAAACAATTTTGTATCTGTTTAAAGAGCAATGTTAGTGGAAAATTACTTATATGCGCTACATTCAGTGAGTATAGTTCAGAGAACAACTTTGAGTGATTGCAAAAAAAAAATCATACTTGCTCAACAACATGAAAACCATTTCATTTCGTTCAAATATGATTTTGTATTCAGCCGTACAAATGCGCAGTTGATTTCTAATCAGTAGACACAATGAGCAACAACTTCGCATTTTTACGTAGCACGCGCTCATCGTCTAGAGCTCATCCATTTGTGGTCGATTGCCCGGGGAATCGCACTACGCATTACAGCGAGAATTCGTTTTTCAGCCGTGTGCTTCGTCTGTGGAATAAGTTGCCTGCAGACGTGTTTCCTATCTGTTATAACGTTGGAAAGTTCAAGTCAAATGTTCACAAACACTACTTCCTCTTTCCCCCTCCTCACAACTTATTTTCCTAGTTCTGGTACAATGCACTGCATATGTAGGGGTCATCCCCTGAGTACTGAGTACATAAAAAATATGTATGTAAATATGTTTCAAATTTGTTAGTACTGATTTTATTCAGTACTAAAACGAACGCCCAATATTAACAAGGTGAGTTGATTTTACTCAGCATTGAGCTTTGTTGCTAGATTTTTGCTGATTACAAAATCAGATTGTTTACAAGGCGAGTTGATTTAACTCAACGTTAAAGTTTGTTGCTTGATTTTTGCTGATTACTAATTTAGAATGTTTACACGACGAGTCGATTTTACGAGTACTCAGCGTTGAACTTTGTTGCCTGATTTTTGTTGATTATAAATTTTAGTATATGAGTTAATCAAGCAAAAACTTGATTTTTGGTGATCACTGGTACTGGTATACTTTTCCAATATGTCCTCAAGAACATAGAAATGCTAATTATTTTCCACGAAGATATGGCCTTTGAAAGACAGCTTTTTCATTATTAAAAACTTTTATTTTTTAGAATCCAGTTATGAGGATAAGTTTTTTTTTTTTTAATTAGTTTGATGTTTCCACGCATCAGTCTCGGTTGTACGTAACGCTAAACCTGCGTTGAGTAGTAGACTATTAATTTAAAACCTTAAAAGCATGAACATGCAAACGTATAAGAGTTTCAGCGTATAAGAGTATTTACGTATTAGAAAAGAATTGTATATACAATAGTGAAGTCTAGGAGAGCTGTTTTTAAGTAAGCACTATTGCCTGTTGAAACTGAAATAAAAGCTTAGAAGCATGAGCATGCAAACGTATAATAGTCAATGTTGTAAACTCGGTGCGTTTCGCGCGATTTTTGGTGCTTTACAACATCTTTTTTGTGCGAAAACTTCTTTAGACGGTGCACGACATGTTTTTGTTTTAATTTCTACAACAATATTCCAAATTGATTTTTCTGTACGTGTAGTTTAATTTAAATTTATTTATATACAATAAACGTATATTTTTCAGTACAGCGTTATGGCCAGCATAATGTTTTTCTCCTTTAGTTATTGAAAACCAAAGAAGAAATTAAGAGCATTAAAGCTAACGTTTTTAAAGTGCTATTTAGTTTTAAAATCGCTTTTGTCCATAATTCAACAATTTCTTCCTTTCATGCAAAATTACGTGAAAGAGGGACTACTCGTATTTTTTACAACATTCGTTTATTCACGCTTTTTAGTGCATGATTGCATGCGTTTTTGAGATATATTTTCAAGGAATGTGTTTGTTACACGGTGAAAAAAAACAACCCAACCAACAGCCACACAAACAACAATGTTATATTACAATAGTAGAATATTACGTAATTCAAAAATATGGCGCAATTAAAAAGAAACACACAGCAGTGTACTCGTTAGATTAAAATAGGTACTTAACACAGAAAAAACAACGAGAAAATAAAATGTATGAACGTAGCAAAAGATATACGAAGGACGGATGAAAAGTTACTTGATACGGTACGGTGACCACTATGTGTGGGAATGAATAAAGCAATTGGTGGAATGAGAGAAGCTTGCAGAACTCATTAAAATTTTAAAATTATTTCTTGCAGAAAACTGGTTCACTTCTTGAATATTATAAAATGTGAACGTATTTCAACATGTGATAATGAAAATCTAATGTTAACAAAAAAAATTGGAATGTATAACGCTAAAAGCTCTAATTAGGCTATAAAACGAAATCCAGTTGGATTGCAAATGGTGTAAAATGTCCACGGACATTATATCTCACCAAAAAATAGCTTACTGTCATAAAACTTCATAAAGTCTTTGGAAATTAAATCGTTTTCCGTGACACATTGTCCACATAAACAAATGTTTATATGTAGGTTTATGTGTATATAAGTATGCATTATTGTTTTTCAGATTGCCTGTTGTTATTAATTTTATTTAACGAATTGTTAATTTACATACAGATTATTGCTATGCTGAAACCAGCGTCCTATTTTTTTGGATCAGTACTCAATATATATGTATGCGGTGGAACTAGGAAAATACGTTATGCGAAGGAGTAGAATAGTGTTTGTGTATGTTTGACTTGAATCTTCCAAAGTTATACGTGACCGGAAACATCTCCGCTTGTTCCACAGACGAACCGTACGGCTGAAAAACTATTTCTCGCTGTAAAGCGTTGTGCTATGCACTGGGAATCGACTACAAATAGATGAGTTCTAGGTGATGAACGCTAATCTCATGAGAGCAAAATGCATTGTAGTATCGATAAAACAGTGTAGCGCACTCAACACTGCAGCGAGTGGGCTAATAGTGGTGGATACTCTATTGTCAAGCTTCCTCGCATTCTCCTGTAGGTGGTATAAATAGTAAGGAGGTCGGATGTCTTACACCGTTTCAAAACACCGAGACCCTTGAATGTGTCTTTGGACACATGTAAAATGTGTTCAGTCAAACCAACATCAAACTCAAGAGCATCTCATTCCTTAATATTTATACCGTCAAGCATTTATGTGTTAATAAACAACACTGGGTCTTATGAGTCTGCTTTTACGACCCCATTTAGAGTTTAAAAGAAGATCATTACTTAACGAGCTATTCATATTTCGCCTCTTATCACCGCTCTCGGGTAGCCTGGGCTTATAACCGAATGAGTACGAATGGAAAATGCTACCATTTATCTGCAAAAAGGTGGATAGGTTTAGCAGTTTCATAAGTATAATAAGAGAGTAAGAGAAAGTACCGAGCCCTGCTTTAACCCTGTATTAGTCTTGAACTCGTTTGATGAGACCCTATTTGTAATATCTTGAATGGAGTATTGTCTGAGAAAGCTCGATATAATCCAAGAAAATTCTTCACCAGCACCAAAAGCAAGAAGTTTTGCCAATAGTGCACCATGCCACACTCTATCAAATATCTTAGAAATATTCAGATCCACCACTTTACTTCCACCGACTGATCGAGTGACACCATTTCCCCGACAGATATGCCAAAACATCGCCAGTAGAACGACTTTTACGAAATCCATATAAACGGTCACAAAGCAAACTGTATGACTCTAGAAAGTTGTTCACTGACCATACTTTCCATTACTTTCGAAAGCGTAGAATAAATTGCAGTTGGACGATAATTTTCTAGATTATTTGTCTCACCCTTTTTGGGGATTGGCGTTACATTAGCAATTTTCAAACAGAAAGGGAACTCACTAACATGATACAATGTGCTAAAAAAAAAAACAAGGCGAGCTAATGGACGCGCAAGTGTAGGCGAAGACGGACTCAAGACCACTGCTGAATGCTATCCGCTTCAGGAGACTTTTTTTTATCTGGGACCAGTACTCAGGGGATGACCCCTACATATGCAGCGCATTGTACTGGAACTAGGAAAATAGATTATAATGAGGAGGAGTGTTAAGAATAACAACACGAAAGACCAAAACAAACTCTATTGCAGCATTTAAAATGTTGGACTTAAATTAGTTACAACTGATCAGTGTCCAGTGTAATCTTCGACACTGCTCAGATTAGCAAAATTTAGTCCAACACCTTCCACACTACAAGTTATATCGAGATCGGCCAAAACCTTCCCGAGCTCGGAAAAATATCTTTATCATAGTCACAAAACCTCCCTCGATTTCGGAAAGTAGTTGGCTGCTCTGCGACAAGTATGAATTACTTGCAAAAATTTCAGCCAGCAAATTAGCTTTGCCAACCCGGTCGGTGAATCGGAATTGTTGAATAAGTACTATTCCTTACTCTCTTAATAAGTGGCTAAAGAGTAGGCAATTCGTGCGCCCGACCAAAGGATGTCTATACGGAGAAACTTTATATAGTGTAGCCAGTGTTTGTGTTTGAAATAAATTTAATTTTAATTTAAGTCAAACAAAATTGCCTACTTTAGTTTGAAAAACTTTTTTTCTAGATTGTGTCATAATCTCCATGGATGAGGTGTCATTAAGCTGATGGACTTTGTGACAGTTTCAAAACTAACTTACTGCCCATGGACATTAGGACCCTGAACATTACGGCCTGCCACTGTTAAAAATTTATTACGAATCAACTTTTTTCCATTACCTCTGCTGTTTTTTCTTACGTCTTTTCAATTCGTAATGGAAACATCAAAAATTATTCTAGTGCAAAGTTTCAAGTCGGTTTTTACAACGTCCTAACAAAATTTTGCAATGGCTAAAGTAAAAATAAATGTTTCAAAAACCTTTCGGAACTACTTCTAACTACAATTGTATATGTACATATGTATGTGAATAAAGAAGAAAAAACTCCGTTTTCAATTCACGTGTGCTTTTCTGTGGGTCAAGCAGGTAAAGAACAACATATTTAAAATGCTTTAATGAAAAATGCGCTATTAATATTGAGTCATACGCAGATCAGCGAGCAGAAGTTGGGCAAGGTTGAATAAAAGGCCACTTCAATTACCACCTACTAGGGAACTGCTACTTAAGATTCGAGCAGAACAATACAATGATTATTGTATGGTATTAAGGAGCAAAATCTTTCCTAAACTTTACTTTAAGCCCACGAACTACATGGTAGTAGTTACCATGTGCACTTCATAGCGCCATAAGAGGATAAGTAATTAACACTATCAAAGTTGTTTTAGTTTTCGTTGTTTTTGTTAAAGTCTGAATTATATGCAAATATAATGGCAAACTGAAAGCAGTAATAACAAAAAAAAAAAAACATGTTAATATGGAAAACTTTTTAACACAATTAAAAAAAAGAAAATAAAGCGAAATCTCTTCACCCGCAGAAGTCACTTATGAGAGTGTTTTTAATATTAATTAACACCTTTTTCTGCTAAGTTGAACAATCTAGTTTGCTAAATAGAAATAATTAAGATCAGTTACGGTGCGTTTCTCTAAATAATATGAAAACAATGTCTGTTTGGCTCGTAAAAAACAGTTAAGGCACAATTTGAATGCAAAAGGGGCGTATGTGTGCATCATGACAAGTCATTAAAGACCAAAAGATTTGTATACTCTATTT
Source organism: Thecocarcelia acutangulata (assembly GCA_914767995.1). Classification (NCBI taxonomy): domain Eukaryota; kingdom Metazoa; phylum Arthropoda; class Insecta; order Diptera; family Tachinidae; genus Thecocarcelia; species Thecocarcelia acutangulata. The sequence goes on along the minus strand of OU612094.1, from coordinate 25,477,909 downwards.
CCGTAGATCTTTTTTGGGAGAATAAAAAAATATATAAAAACGTTAAAGATTTTCAACCCCGCCTTCATTGTCATTAAAAATATTAGTAATTTATAGAGTTAAGGAACACTGATGGGATTTTGCCAACAAAATGTTTAGAAGCAAAAACAGAAAACTTTATCAGTGTTGCCAAATTGTGTGCAGTTTAAGAGATTGGGCATAATTCCTTAAACGTTTTCTTACAACTTAACTTGTCTATACATAAAATAAAGTCATTCGGTTGTAAAAAAAAAGTGTTCTCATATAAAAATCAGACGAACGTATTTTGCTTTCCCCATTGTCATATTTTCAGTTTTAATTTTTCTTTGGATGGAATTATTACTTTAAAATAAGAAAAGTTATTAATTTTTTGCACAAAATAAAAAAAGCTTAAATATTACAATAAAAAAAATTTATTTAATGGCAACAAAAAGTTTTTTAGGCAAGTTAAAATCCCTACAACTGTTTTTGCCAATCATATAATTATCGTGATCAACCATGTTGTCATGGTTTCTCAACGCCAGTTTTATTATTATTGAGATGGAGCATAATATTGTCACCACAATAACATTATTATCATGGAGAACTACAGTGTTGTCCACATGTAATACGTTATGGCATGAACAATTATTTATATTATTAAGCATGTTATTTATATAACCAACTATATCGTTGTCTTGCTAATAATAGAATAATAAATTCAAAAATCATTTTTTCCGCTACTTCTACGGCAAATATTAACATCAAAAATAGAAGCAAAGTAATTGCAACAATATATTAGGCCTGGATAATAGTATAGTTAGCTATAATTATGAATTCTTTGGGCACTACTAATGCTGTAGTTATTGTTAACCATATCATTGTGTTAACTACTGTCATAAATATTGTTAAGAATTTTTGTCACATCTAACCCAGTGTGCAGCTGTTGAGCTGCTTATTGTAAAGGTACAACACATTCATACAAACAAGATAAAACTAAAAACGTAATACACAAGCAAACATACATGGTTTAAAGTACTAAAAAATTCCAAAAAACGATGTTGTTTTTCTGGTATTCTTGGTTTTAGTTATTATTATTATTTGTTGTTGTGACTTACTTATTGTTCGCTAGCATGTGTATGAATGTGTATATGCCTAACAATTATATTTTTACATTTTATGAATATCTAGAATAAAATGAGTAAGAATTATATTTGTACATTTGAGTCTACAATTATGAATGGCTAGAATGATCTTGATAATGAAGTAAATAAACAGCAGGCAGGTCGGCGGCAACCAGCCTGTTTATTTTTAAGCTTTGTGCTAGAGAGTCACAAGTCGACGCAAGCAAGTCTAGTGTTTTGGTGCACAGTGGTGTCAAGTGTCAATAAAGTTGGGAATTATTTAAGTACTATATAACGAAGAAGTGTGAGTGTCATTATTTCATTTACAATTGAAGAATCCGCAAAAGCATTTTGAGAGGCAAAAACGTAACAATATGTCATTAAAACAATTGTAAGACAGAAAGAGGAATGATTTTCTATCTTAATATTTGGCTGGTCATGTCTAGAGTATTGCAAGCTTGACAAAAAGACGCTGGCATGTTCCCATTACGTATAAAAATAATACGTTGACCTTGGAAAAGTACACCCAGGGAGCAGGTTTTGCTTTCGTGTGCGCATAATCAGGGTATTTTGCTTTTTGGAGCATAAGCGGCTAGGAGTTCCTCATTTGTTGTAGCAAATAAAACTCTAGGAAGCCGCATAATTTATGTTGTGTTGCAGCTCCGAAACACTTACCAAGAGCTAATTTGCAGAACGGGGATTAGCAAAGAACCCGGGGAGGTTCTGATTGCCATGGTGGTGACGCTGATCATGTTTAAGGTGCCTACTTTAGCCGAAACATTCTGGCTGTGGTTTACACCTAAAACGCAGGAAAGAAATTAGTTCCCCTGATTACTATGATGCATGCCGGTCTTCGAGGACTAAGAACCCCCGAGTAGCTGTTAGCCTGCAACAGATACATGTAATGTAAGGAAGTAGTGGCGGGTGAGTTGATTAATGATAATCGGTCTACCAACTCATTAAGACTTGTCTCCATTGAAAGTATGGGAAATTTCATAAGAGGGGAGGAGTAAGAGGGGGCTGTTGAAAAGACCCAAGCTCTGCTGCAAGGAGTTTGTTTATGTGGCTAGAAACTTACGGCTTATGTACTGTGTGAGCCTTACTAGTTACACGGAGCGCTGGTGAATCGCGAATAATTCACCCCGTGAAGCAAGTCCATTATCAGATAAGGCCGTTAAATCAGATGATGATGTAAATCGATGACACATTCTGTTCCTGGGATTTGCCTAATAGAGTTTATGTTGAAGTCAAAACTAAAGTTTTAATAAAATACCGATTAATTTAAAAGATGTTGATATGTCAGATAATTATTGAACCGAATTAACTTAAAAAATTGTATCTTCCTTACTTTTTTCACAGCACTATGCACATTTTGCGGTTTGGCAGATTTTAAGGAAATATGTATGTTTAGAAGTATAAAGATATGTATATTTGAGATAGAAGTTAAGGTACGTGTGTGGGTATGTCATTTCTAAGAAAATACACTTTTTAGTTTTGTCCTTTTAAGAAACTGCTCTTAATGCTGAGAGAGTGAATATGAGAGAGTATATGTGGTTTCTCTTTCCACTTTTAAACAAATGCTGCCAGTAATATTTTATTAATGTTTAAGTCAAAATTCCCATCTTTATTTAATTTTTGTTTAATTTTATTTCTTTTACAGTTTGTTATAAAGTAAGCTCAAAACAAGAGAGAAAAAAGCTTCACTTACTACTAATTTTGTTCTTTATTTGTTGCTTGACCTATTTTAAGGCTTATTAAATATGTGATTCGTTTTTGCACAAGTTGGGATGATCATTATAATCTTTTGTAATTTAAAATTGTGATGTCTTTGATTAAACATATTCCTATGAATGTAAGTATACATATTAGAGAGACTCAAGCTGTAAGGAAACGAAATGCGTGCAAGGTGTACTCCCTCAAAATGATGACATTTAAGATATTTCGGCTCCAGCTTTGACCTTTCATGAGCTGGAACATTTTGAAAATGGGCTTATTTTGCATGTTGAATCTGTTTCCTTACTAATATACAACAATATGGGTATCATAAGAAAGGCTTTCTTAAAGCGCATCCAACTGTTCATACAATTTATCCAAGGACAAAGCACCGTGTAAAATGCATCGAAAAGCTGGAGCCGAAATATTTTATATGATATTTTAAAAAAGTCCAAGGTACATATTTAGTACCTTTATTTAGCACTTTTTTTGGAGAGACGCTCTAATACAAATCGCTCCTTTATTGCACCATAGTCATATCTAAAAAAAATTAGCGCTTTGGGTTAACAATGCAGAATTGTTAACAGTACTACTTTTTATAATTTGCCAAAAATTTATTCAAATTACTGTTAAACTGTTTCCTTTAGGAGATATTTTCTAAAAAAAAAAACTTGTCTGAGACTTGTAGGGAAACTAAAAATTTGAAATGTGTTTTTCTCGAAACGAGCTTTTTTTAGTTATGACTATGTTGCAAGAAAGGAGCAATATGTATGCATATACCGATGAATAAAATAATGATGCTGGTTTCATTTTACTTGTTTTTATTACTGTTATCACTTTTACATATGTATATAAAGCAGGATATAAATATTTTTTTCTTATACCGTTTTACCCACATCATCTTTGTCAAAGCTTAAGTTTTCTTTAATGAATATTTTGTTTGGCACTAAGATAATAAGAAAAAATGTTGGCTTTTTAAATACAAAAATACATAATCATTCACATGAAGCAAGAAAAAACTTGCAGGTTAGTTTATGACAAAAAGGCATTTTAATTTGAAAAGGAAAAAAAATATGTATGTGATTAAAATGTAAAAACTTTTAAATCGAAAGAAAATTTGCTTATAATTCGAGATGACTTCAAAATGTAAAGTAAATTTCTCCACATTGCATTGTAACTTCATAATTTCATTCTCTGCACTTAATTTGTTTGAACGGAATGTCTGATTTTGCTGACTTTAGTATAAAATGTATATTCGTGTTTAAGAAACAGGCTACTAACAACTCGCTTTAAAAGTGCATTCTATAGAAGCACATGCGAAGAAAAAGCACTTTAAAAGATGGTTATAGTATAATTGCTAAAGAAAGGATATTATATATATATATATATATATATATATATATATATATATATATATATATATATATATATATATATATATATATATATATATATATATATATATATATATATATATATATATATATATATATATATATATATATATATATATATATATATATATATATATATATATATATATATATATATATATATATATATATATATATATATATATATATATATATATATATATATATATATATATATATATATATATATATATATATATATATATATATATATATGTTTTTTTTTTGCTTGGACCAGTACTCAGGGGATAATAATTGGTTACATGGAGAAAGAAAGAGGGAGTGGTGTTCGAGACTCGAACCTTCCAGCGTTATATGTGCCCGTAGGCACCTTGTTCTACGGCTGAAAAGCGAACTCAGTGTACCACAAATGGATGAGCGCTAGACGATGTAGGAGTATGTGTATTACATAAAAATATCTCGATTTCGGGAGCAAGATTCCTATTCTAATGATGAAACAGAGTAACGCACCCCACACAGTGTCGTTGCTCTAGTGAGTCTGAAGAGTTAGGGTATCCAACTATATTGACTAAAAAGCTTCTCTTTGCAGTCGGTCGGGTAAACCCAAAGTAGATTTTGCGACATCAGCTTATATTCTATTTTCGGTATGATATTGGTGGTATAAATAGTAAGAAGATTGAATGGAATGAAGTATGTCTTACACCGTTTCCAAAATCCGAGACATTTAAATGCTTCTTTAGAGACATGAAAAATGTGTTCAGTCCTGCGAACATCACACTTTACAACAAAATTTAATTTTTTTTTTTAATTCTTTGAATTTTGGTAAGATATATAAATAGATAATAGATAGATAAAGGGCATTTATTAATCTTAAACTACAGTTTAAAAAATGTCAAGTTTTTTTGTTAAAATGTAAGTTTTATGAGTTTCATAATTTCAATGATATAGAATTCATTAGATCAATGACAAATGAATTTCTGGCTACCGAACTTGGGTATGTATGTACATATGTGCATGTACTCAAATCAGCATAATAATAGTTTTAAAAAATTTAAATACCAGTGTGTTGAAGTAATTTGAATTAATAAAATCTGTTTTATTTTGTGAATACTTGTTCAACATTTTCTTTTATCATAATTAGGTACAATTTCACAAAAGCAAGGAATAGTATTGTTTGTGTAATGAAATAAAGTACCAATGAATAAATGAAATAATTCCATTGATCTTATTACGTATTTTTGTAAACATATATTATTAATGTGTGTTATGGTATTATTTCATTAAACAAATGTAACTATTTCATTGATTTAATGTAAATTTTTCAGGTGCTCAATGAATAATAAAATTAGATAAATGAAATAACTTCATTGACCTTATGAAGGAGTTTCATATTTTTAATGAATATATTACATTAGTACAAAGATGTTATTTCATTCATTATTATTTACTTTTTCATTAATTTAATGTACAGTTTTCATGTGCTTTATGAAATTGATTCTTTGATCTAGAGAAATTATTTCACTAATCATATGATTTGTCTTTCATACTTTTAGTGAAAACCAGTCATGTTTCTTATTAAAATGTTTCATTACTTTTATGAAGGTTTTTATTAAAATAATCTAATGAAATTTGTTTCATTATTTCTATGAAAAGTTACAATGGTTGAAAAATAATGAAAAAATTTATAAAAGTAATGTCAAAATTCAGAAAATTTCTGAACAAAATCTTTTCAGTGCAATAACTCGTATAGTGCGGGCCCTGAGAAAACTCGATATAATCCGAGAAAAATCTGCACCGACACCAAAAGCGATAAGTTTTGGCAGCAATATACCATGACACACTCTGCCAAACGACTTCGAAATGTCCAGAGCCACTATTTTACTACCACCGAAATTATGGATTGCGTGGTTCTACGAGAAATATGCCAAAAGATCGCCAGAAGACCGACCCCTACGAAATCCAAAGCAAACTGTGACTGTGACCTCACAAACTGGTAATTGGCCACACTTACATTACTCGCAAAATTGTAATTGGACGGTCAATTTCAGGACTATTTGCCTCACGTTTCTGGGGATGGGGAATTTCCAACGCAATGGGAACTCACTAACTTGGTACCACGTGCTAAAAAAAAGCGAGCTAATGGACGCTCGAATGCCATTCGGTCCAGGCGACTTGCTTATGTCGACGTCGGCCGAACCCATCAATATACATCATGTTTACATGGTACTGAGTTCGAATCCTAGTGGGTGCTGATGAGCAGTGTAGCGTCTGCGAAATAGCTAATTGTCCCCCAGCTTTAGTGTATTCAATTATTTTTTCCTGTCGAATTTGCAACGCAAAGCGAAGCAAAACTTTTATCTGACACGCCTTCAAGTTATCACAGGTTTTTACCTCCTTTTTTTTCTTTTTTTTTTTTTTTTTTTTTGTAGTTTTCCGTATAAAAACAGCGATCTTGCTTGATGTGTTACTCAACTACTGATCATCACATGGCTACTACAATGAAACTGCCGAATATACAAATTGGTTCTTGTATTTAAATTATTTTTGCTTCAATTCTAGTTCTTATGATACATTTTTATCCAACAGCGTTCAACAATTATAATAATTAAAATAATTAAAAATTTACGCAATTTCTTAAAATAAAACTTTTCATTGAAATACTAAATGAGCAAACGCCACTTTTTCCTTTCCATTTATCGCACATAAAGCAATTTTTTTTTTTTAATTAACAAATTAATGTTTGAATTTGTTCCAGTTTTCTGGGCTTCGTTTATCATCTGAAGCCAAGTGTGAAGTTTTTTAGTTTCTAAAAAGATAAATTTTCTTTAAAGTTTAAGCAAATTTAAAACAATATAATAACAACAACTATCAGCAAAAGGCGAAGAAACCAAAATATGCGAGTTAAAATAAACAAAATGTAAATGGTAAAATTCACACCTCTAGCAATAAATTTAGAATTGTAAAAGAGCTTTTATATGAGTATTAGCACTAAAAGTACAATTTATACTGTAATAAAATAGATTTTACTTCAATATTATGCAACGAAAATAAAATATATTATCTAGCGCCCAAGAAATTTGAAAACTGCATTTGAATGTTTATTTATTCAAAGAAATGCCCATTATGTAAAGCAAGAAAATGAACTGTTTTAAAATTCGTGTTCGTTGTGCTGTAAATCTAATCGATTTGAATATCTTAAAGGAGATCAAATTTTTATGGAGCACATGAACATTTGATTCATGACAGCATAAGAAGTAGTTTAGATTATATTTTTTATACATTTAACAGACATCTGTATTGATGTCTACTGCAGAAAAAAAAACCATATACTCGTATGTGTAATAAAAGCCGGCGTCGAAACTTTGGCATTTAATGGGCTGCAATTCAGCAAAAATATGTTCATCAGTGTTGCGAATTTCTATAGATATTTATTGCTAAACAATTGAGTTTTATGCACTATATTAGCTTCTAACATTGATACCAATCAACAAATCATAAACAGCTTGTTTTCCATGTTTCCCAGCTGTCTATATGTTGACATTTCATAGGAGCTACCCTAATCAACAGTAGACAGGTATTGTTAAAGCACTTTTCTGTTTGGCAGGGATACAGTTTAATTTTAAGCGTTGTGCAAGATAGTCTTAAGTCAGAATATTAAGCAAGTCTAGTGTGTTATCACAGACAGTGGCGTTAAGTGTGAATAAAGTTGTAAATTATTTAAGTAAAGTGTTACGAACAAGTGTTAGTGTTATTTAGATGAGTGATACTAATTAATACCCACAACCTTTTATTTCAAAAAGTCTAATGAACAAATTTTATCTGTTTTAAAAATATTTAAAATGTCAAAAATTACCACTTATTTGCACTTTTTGCGAACCATTTTTGATTCAAAATTTAATTGTCATCGTACTTTATATACAGGCATGTTCTCACACTCGCAAGTTTCCAAAGTCACCAGGCGATTTGAAAACGCCAAATTTATCAGTGTTCTGTGACTCACGAGTTTTGCCTGCGAGTTGATATAATTTGAATGCTAAGAACATACGTTTTACGAAAGCATATAAACTAAAAAGAAAAATTTTAAATGCCAGCAGCATACATATTATGCATTTTGGGTTAAAAATGAAAAGAATTGAATGTATAAAAGTTTATTTCTAGAAATACATACAGCCATGTTCCGAGAACACGCGTTCTGAAACCACAATGCGTTTTGAAAAACGCTTAATTGATTTTTAGGTGTTCTGAGGAACGCGCGTTTTACTGGCGTTTAGGTACTGGTCCTTTCGATTATTTTTTTATAAGACTCTGACAATCGATTAATTTCCGTTTTCAATATTTTGAAAAAATTAATTAAACAAAATAAACTTGTTCCTTTTCTTTAATTAATTTTGTTTGTGTATTTTTATTGTTAGTTCTGAGCGCAGTATTTGTTTATTATAGCACAGCCCTATAGCTAGGGCATTGAGTATCAAGCGCATAGGGCTGGGCATAATTGCCCTATATCATCATCTAGCCCTTTTATTTCAATAGGATTGTAATTATACTCAGTTTTTCTGTAAAAGTTTTCATTTTTACAATGAAATTTGAAAGTGTTTTCAAACTACTACTTATTGTGTAGAAGTAGGTTCAAGAACCAGACATTCCACTACATATTAATGTTCGAAAACAAAACATAAATGAAAAGTAAAGAGTAGAATCTAGAACACCAATGCTTGAAATTGAGCTGATTTCAAACTATTTTCACTTCAAAATAATGGATGATTTTATAAGAACTATCGGAAATTTAAAAAAAAAAAACACATAAAATTCAGAAAGATGCATGAAATATTTATTTGGATCGATAGTTGGGTCGATATAATTTAATGTTTGAAGATTATTTCATGCAAATTTTGGAAGCGGCTGCGCCTCAAATGGTCCATCCGCTTAGTCCAATTTTGGCATACTCTTTCCAACATTTCGGCCGGTATCTCACGAATAATGTTGGCAATGTTGGCTTCCAGTGCGTCAATCGAAGCGGGCTTGTCGCTATAGACATTAGCCTTAACATAGCCCCACAAAAAATAGTCTAGAGGCGTTAAATCGCACGATCTGGGCGGCCAATTGACTGGTCCCAAGCGTGAAATAAACTGTTCACCGAACTCGCCTCTCAATTGGTCCATTGTTTCGCGTGCTGTGTGGCATGTGGCACCTTCTTGTTGAATCATCGCACGGTAGCGCTCACCATTCACAGTAACGTTGTGATTCGCATCATCTTTGAAGAAATACGGCCCAATGATGCCGCCAGCCCATAACCCGCACCAAACGGTTGCTTTTTGTGGATGCATTGGTAGCTCTTGCAATGCTTCTGGCTGCGCTTCACTCCAAATACGGCAGTTTTGCTTGTTCACGTATCCATTCAACCAGAAATGAGCTTCGTCGCTGAACACAGTTCTTCGATAAAAAAGTGGATCTTCATCTAACTTTTCAAGAGCCCATTCACCAAAAATTTGGCGTTGTGGTAGGTCGTTTGGCTGCAATTCTTGCACCAGCTGTATCTTATAAGGCTTCACACCCAAATCCTTCCGCAAAATTTTCCACGTAATGGAGTAACAGAGGCCCAATTGCTGCGAACGGCGCTGAATCTATAATTCACGGTCATCACCAACACTGGCCGATACGGCTGCGATATTTTCTTCAGTTTACACTCTACGTAAGCGTGTTGGTGGTTTAATGTCCAACAATGTAAATTTGGTGCGAAATTTTTTTACAATAGCCCGAATAGAAGCCTCAGTAGGTCGATTAAACTGACCATAAAATGGAAGAAGCGCGCGATGAACTTTCTTAACAGAGCACGCATTTTGGTAATAAAATTCAACAATTTGCAAGCGTTGTTCGTTTGTAAGACGATTCATGATTAAATTATAGACCAAACTGAAGATGTTTGACAGTGACACAAGATACAAAACGTGCGTGAGCTGTCAAAACTAGTGTTGCCAAAAAGATAATAGCAAAAAAATCACTCGTTAGAATCAAGAACATACCCGTGTTTTTGAAAAAAATATGTTTTTTTTTTCTTACTTCGATAGCTTCAATATCAATCCGCCTTCGTATTTTTTTTGTGAAAAAAATTCATAAATAATTTAATATTCTTCAGAATTAATTAAACATTTAATTAGCATCAATCAGTAACAAAATTTTTTTAACGAACTATTTATTATATAAATCATGGTTCTCTTGTGAACCAAAAAAGAAACAAAATGCGAATAAAATATTTTTTAAAACATTAACTTCGTTGCAAATAATTCATTTTAATTGTTATAATTTGAGGTTTCATACGTACTTATGTATGTACTCGTATGTAAGAACTCGGAATAAAATTTTAAAAAATGGCTTTTAAAATATACACATATACACATGCATATGTTTGTGTGTATATGTATTTATAGTTAAACTTGTTGTAACATAATGAAAATGTCATTAATTTTAATTAAAAGTTTTGTCACTTTATCTTAAATATTCCGCAGCATAATCATATTTTTTTATAAAAAATAAAATAAAAGTTATAAAATCGAACGAATGCGAACGTAACGTTTAACTGTCAATATTGGTTGACGGTGCTGCGCTGCTGCCGCTGCACCGTTAGTAGTAGTAAAAGAGTGCAGAGATAAAATCACTTTAATTACAATATTTTTTCTATTAAAGTGAGTATTTGTTAAGCAAAATGTGACACAACACTAGTGCGTTTCTGTGTGCGTGTATTTGTTTGACTCAATAATTATTTGATAAAATGCTCATTTAAAATATGACAAAATAATCATTATTGCATTTACATTAAATGCAACAGCGTTTAATGAAACAAAAAGAAAAAGCAAAAAAAAAAATAAAAATAGGTTTTATCATAAAAAATAAATTTATGACAATATGCATGAATATTCAATGGAAATGAGACAGAGCAGTGGGGCTTTAGTAAATAAAATAAAACAAGCACTTAATTAACTTAATCAACCCTAAATGGTTACGAGCGTCGTAATATTTACAACTCGTCGTCTACTGACGTAAGCGTTCAAATGGCAATTTGACATATTCTCGCATATTAAGAGACCTAAATATAATTCATCATCATAAATTTGATAAGTGTCAGTGGTAATCAACTAGATTTGTTTAAGTTTTGATCCATAAAATTGAATAAACGATTGCACAGAAATTGAAATTAAATTTCATTAAATTATATTAAAATAAATGAAAACAAAGCGATATTATATAAAAAAAACATATTTATTTAGCAATTTTTAAAAAACTTCTGTCAATTGAATTATATATAGTATGTATATATATATATATATATATATATATATATATATATATATATATATATATATATATATATATATATATATATATATATATATATATATATATATATATATATATATATATATATATATATATATATATATATATATATATATATATATATATATATATATATATATATATATATATATATATATATATATATATATATATATATATATATATATTTTTTTTTTTTTTTGATGAGTAAAAACATTTTACTAATTAAAACTTTATTCCATAAAAAACAAAAATTTTCAATGATAACAACTTTTTAAAAGGAATCTTATCAAAATATCTTTTATAACGAGTGATTTTTTTGCTATTATCTTTTTGGCAACACTAGTTTTGACAGCTCACACACGTTTTGTATCTTGTGTCACTGTTAAACATCTTCAGTTTGGTCTATAATTTAATCATGAATCTTCTTACAAACGAACAACGCTTGCAAATTATTGAATTTTATTACCAAAAAATTTTTGAATTTTATTACCAAAATGCGCGCTCTGTTAAGAAAGTTCATCGCGCGCTTCTTCCATTTTATGGTCAGTTTAATCGACCTACTGAGGCTTCTATTCGGGCTATTGTAAAAAAATTTCGCACCAAATTTACATTGTTGGACATTAAACCACCAACACGCTTACGTAGAATGTGAACTGAAGAAAATATCGCAGCCGTATCGGCCAGTGTTGGTAATGACCGTGAATTATCGATTCGGCGCCGTTCGCAGCAATTGGGCCTCTGTTACTCCACTACGTGGAAAATTTTTCGGAAGGGTTTGGGTGTGAAGCCTTATAAAATACAGCTGGTGCAAGAATTGAAGCCAAACGACCTACCACAGCGCCAAATTTTTGGTGAATGGGCTCTTGAAAAGTTAGATGAAGATCCACTTTTTTATCGAAGAATTGTGTTCAGCGACGAGGCTCATTTCTGGTTGAATGGATACGTGAACAAGCAAAACTGCCGTATTTGTAGTGAAGAGCAGCCAGAAGCATTGCAAGAGCTACCAATGCATCCACAAAAAACAACCGTTTGGTGCGGATTATGGGCTGGCGGCATCATTGGGCCGTATTTCTTCAAAGATGATGTGAATCACAACGTTACTGTGAATGTTGAGCGCTACCGTGCGATGATAACAAACTTTTTTTTGCCCAAAATGGAAGAGGTTGACTTGCATGACATGTGGTTTCAACAAGACGGTGCCATATGCCACGAGTTCAGTGAACAGTTTATTTCACGCTTGGGACCAGTCAATTGGCCGCCCAGATCGTGCGATTAAACGCCTCTAGACTATTTTTTGTGGGGCTATGTTAAGGCTAATGTCTATAGCGACAAGCCCGCTTCGATTGACGCACTGGAAGCCAGCAATTGCCAACATTATTCGTGAGATACCGGCCGAAATGTTGGAAAGAGTATGCCAAAATTGGACTAAGCGGATGGACCATTTGAGGCGCAGCCGCGACCAACATTTGCATGAAATAATCTTCAAACATTATATCTTATCGACCCAACTATCTATCCAAATAAATATTTCATGCATTTTTCTGAATTTTATGTGTGTTTTTTTTTTAATTTCCGATAGTTCTTATAATATCACCCATTACTAAACACACCCCAGAAAAAATTACGTTTTGGCGAAATCTAAGCAGATATTTTAATGATAAATTTTCAATAGAAAATGTTTCTAATTACGAGTATAATAAATTTTTTTCCATGATCTTTCTTACTGACAAATTTCTATAAAAATAGTTGGTTATGAAATTTTAACATAAAAATGATTTTTTCAGTAAATATTCCACATAAAATGTTGCTGTCGATACATTTTTTTGCAGAAAAACTTGTATTGCATTAAAAGATTTTTTCAGAGAAATTTTATTGTCAATAAATAGAAAATTTTTGCAAAAACTAAATCTACCCTTATGTTGAAAAATTTCCTATAAAAAATTTTCGTTTAGCATAAATTTTTAATAGAATATTTTTCGTCGATAAATTGGTATTTCATTAAACACTTTTGCAGAAAAATTTAATAGTCAATAAATAAATAATAAAAAAATTACGCAAGAACTAAAATTTACTTTTATATATCAAAACTTCTTATTGAAAGTTTTTGTTTAGGATAAAATTTCAGTAGAAATTTGTTACCAACAAATTTTTTATCGATAAATTTGTATTGCATTAAAAATTTTTTGCAAAAAAAAATATTTCAATGACAATAAATTTCTATAGAAAAATTTTGCAATGCTAAATTTACCTTTATATTGAAACATTTCTTATAGAAAGTTTTTGTTTAGGATAAATATTTAATAGCTATTTGTCATCGATAAATTTGAGGTCCATAAATTTGTATTCCATCAAAAACTTTTGTAGAGAAATTTTATTGCCAATAAATTTCTAATAGAAAAAAGGTATTTATTTAGGATAAATGTTTAATAGATGTGTCATCGAAAAATTTGATATCGGTAAATTTGTTTACTAAAAGCTTTTGTTAACTTTCTACAATAAATTTTTGTTACTGATTTAGTTTCCATAGAGAAAGATAATAATCGTTTAGCATTTTGTAAAATTGTTTTTGAATTATATAAGTAAAAAAATCTTGAAACAATGGCAAATAATTTATCATCGATAAATTTAATATCGATAAGTTTGTTTAAAAAATGCCTTTATTGTCAATAAGTGATGTAGAGAAAATTATTTTCAACGATAAATTTTCTACAGGAAATTTTTGTTATTGATTTATTTTCCATAGAAAATGTTTGCTATCGTTTGACCTTTTTATCATTATTTTGTTTAGTTATATAAAAAAAATCGGTTGATTTAAACAATATATGAAATTTACTATTGAAATTTTCTGCAATCGATAAATTTTTTATTTTCATAGAAAATAATCTGTTACAGAAATTTGTGTTCTAGCAATCCTTTTTCTTATGAACGCATTTCAAAGAAATTATTTTTTTTTTAAATATCTTCTAAAAGTAATTTGAATAAATTGTGGGCACAATGTAGAAGGTAGTACTGTAAACAATTCTGCATTGTTACCTCGAAAACCACGTTTTTTGAAATATGACTATGTTGCAAGAAAAGAGCGGTATGTCCGTAAGTAGAACACTACAAAAGCCACAAAAATATTTTAGTTTCCTAGAATGTTTTAACATTATAACAATATTAATAAAAGGCCAGTTGCATGTGGTTTTGAAATATAAAAGTGTAAAATTTTGCAGGATTAATTCTATTTTTATTTACTATTTAAATTTTTATTAAAACTAATAGATTTCCCTAAATCATTTATTCGTACCTAAAAAATATTTAGTATGTTTTAATATGTTCGATAAATGTGTTTGTGTGCGTACTTTTGACCCCCTTTTTCAACGTAAATCGACACTTAAATTCAAAATACATTTTCCAAACTCTTTTGGCATTTTTGAAGTAGGTTTCCTTTCATATCCCACAAACAACATGTTGTCGACTGTATTGAGTCGAGTGGCAGGGAAAGTAAATAAAATATAAAACAGTGCACACAGAGAGTACGAACTGGATCGAAGCTTGGGTGCAATTGCTGGAATGGTTAGGGAGTGGATGGTTTCTGGCTGTTTGTTTGGTTTTTTACATGGATAAATGTTTCGTTACGCTTGTGCCCATATGGTTCATTACAATTTTTTGATAACCAAAAAAAAAAAAAAAAGAAACAGCAAAACTAAAACATTTTAAAAAACTTTTGTATTACGTATTCGAAAAGCGGCAATAAAACTAAACAAACTGCTGTAGCTAATGATATCTAATCCCGATTTCAATATTAATGGCGTGTTGAGAATTATTTTTCATTTGTGATTCATTTAATTATACGCTGTAATTAATACATGTTGTTATTTATTTTTGGAGTACAAAAAATTTTTAGAACGCCTACTCGCATGAGTAATTGAAATGAAAATCTCTGGTGTCTTTAATGAACGATTTGTTCTTTTGGCATCTATCGTTTCAAGGTTTAGTCGTGGTTAGTAGTTGATTGGGTCATTAAATTAAATATCTGACATCAAACCAAATGGCAGAGATTTTTTAAACTTGATGTGATTTTTTTTTATTTAAATAATCTTGATTTTTTATTTTTTTATTTATGTTCTTCAGAAAGGATAATTGGTACAAAAAAATAAACTAGTAGAAATTACGTATTCGGTTTTCTAAAAGCACATGTTGTGTACGAGGGCAGATTGATATTGAAGCTATCTAGCGCTAGATGGCAGCAGAAATACAAAAATTTGTTTTTTTTAATTGCGATCTATCGAACATTAGCTGTTAAAACTTTAACCAAATTCATCATTTAGTTTATTTGTTGTAATCTTTTTTTTTTTATTTTGGACCAGTACTCAGAGGATGAGCCCTACGTATGAAGTGCTTTGTACCGGAACTAGGAAAATAGGTTATGAGGAGGGGTAAAGAGTGTTTGTGAATATTTGACTTGAACTTTCAAACATTATAACAGACAGGAAACACGTCTGCAGGCAACTTATTCCACAGGCGGAGCGTACGGCTGAAAAACGAATTCTCTCTGTAATGCGTAGTGCGATTCCCTGGGCAATCGACCACAAATGGATGAGCTCTGGACGATGCAAGTGTGCTACGTATAAATGTGCGAGTTTCGGGAACAAGATTCCTAATCTCGTCAGAGCAAAATCCATTGTAGTAATGATAGAACAGAGTAATAGTGAATCAATAGAGTTGGATACTCTACTGTCACCGATGAGCTTCTTCGCCCTCTCCTGCACACGGTCGGGTAGCCCCAAAATAGACTTTGAGACACCGGCTTAAACATGAGAGTTGTATTTCATTTTCGGTTGGATGTAGGTGGTATAAATAATAAGGAGGTCGGATGGAGTGAACTACATCTTACACCGTTTCAAAAACCCGAGGCACTTGAACGCTGCTTTGGAGACATGAAAAATGTGATCATTCCAGCGAACATCACACAGTATTTTCATACTCAGAACATTAATAGCATCCGATTCCTCAATATTTATACCATCCATGAGTACAGATGAAGCAGCACTTGCGGTCGTATGTTTGTGTGTTAATAAACCTCATTGTATCTTACGAGCGTTAAAGGCGACTCTGTTTTTACGACCCCACTCGGAGATTAATAGAAGATCACTGTTCAATGAATCATTCATATTTACAGCCAGTTCGCCGATGTCGAAAGGATAAGTTCATTCGCACTCTAGGCAAAAGAAAATTGATTTGGGTTTTTTCTAACTTTATTCTATGCGAACGATGTGTCAAAATTCTATTAAGCTACATAAGTTCATGCGAACGAACAATAGTGACATAGACAAACCCAAATTTATTCGATTGTGAGTGACTAGCTTTCTTTCGCATAGATTTTCATTCGATACCGTCGAACAGGCTGTTAGTCTCTTAGCAACGATCTCTGACAGACTAGGCCTATAACTAAAAGAGTATGAGTGGCAAATGCTGCTGTCATCCACAAAAAGATGGATAGGGTTTGAAGTTTGGTAGAGAGTTTGGTTTGGTTAAGAAAAATAAGCAATAGGGTAGGAGAAAGGAAGGAGCCTTGCGATACCCCTGAATTAATCTTGAACTCGTTTGATGAGACCCCAACTATAACAACTCGTATAGTGCGATCTCTGAGAAAGCTCGATATAAACCGAGAAAAGTCATCACCGACACCAAAAGCTTTAAGTTTTGCCAGTAGTGCAGCATGCCACACTCTGTCAAACGCTTTGGAGATATCCAGAGCTACCACTTTGCTTTCACGAAAATGACGGATTGATTGGCACCATTTCTCACAGAGATATGCCAAAAGATCTCTAGTAGAGCGACTCTCACGAAATCCATATTGACGATCACAAAGTAATTTGTGCGACTCTAGATACCTCACAAGGCGGTAAGTGACCATACTTTCCATTACTTTGGAAAGCGCAGAACAACTTACAATTGGCCGGTAGTTTTCAGGGTTATTTGCTGCACCTTTGAAATATGGAACCTTTATTTATCAAAAGCTGTTACCATTCATTCATAACGAGTGTTATGACCAGTCGTGTGAGGATATATATGTTCGCACGACGAAAAGAAATTCAGAGGTCAGATATATCGTAGTGCTCCCTTTTAAGGAAGATGTTCCCGATTCTCAGAACATAGGCAATTCTAGGTCCAGTGTAATGGCACAATTTTTCCGCAATAATACCAGACTAATTCGAAATCTAGGCTTAAAAGTAGAGTATGATTCTATCATTAAAGAATATGAAGAGCTTGGCCATATGGTTAATATGCAACCGCCTTGCTATTCTGAAAGTATTCTGACAGGCTATTTAGCCTGATAGTATTTCTATATATTTTTGATGCATTTTCACCATCCTCAAATAGGTTGAGCTTGAACAGGCTATCTGGCCTGATAGTATTTCTACATGTTTTTAATGCATTTTCACCATCCTCAAATAGGTTGAGCTTGAACTTTTTATTGCATACGAAACCAACTTTACAGACTGATTTAATGGTATTAATTTTTGTATATTAATCATTGTAAACGTAACGAAAGAACCGCCATTTTAAAATTAATACCATTAAATCAGTCTGTATTAACGATCTATCGAACTTTAGTAAAAATTTCGCATTCGTTTTTTTTTAACTACATGTTGTGTAAGAGGGCGGATTGATATTAAAGCTACCTAGCGCTAGATGGCAACAGAATAACAAAAAAAAATTTTTTTTCTATCTTTTATCTATCGAACGTTAGCTGTTAAAACTTTATTCAAATTTATCGTTTAGTTTATTTCTTGTAGTCGTTTGAAATAAGCAATCTTTTTTGCCGTACCACTCACACATAACGATACCACTCACTCATAACGAGTGTTGTGACATCACTTTTGGCATGTCTTCGCATTGAATTTTAACGTTTCAGCGACATTTTTGAATTACAGACAGAAAGTTCAGTATGGACAAAGTATTTTTTCTTTCCACATTTTGGGCCGTTCTTAAAAACCTAATATTCGTTTTTCATGTAATTAACTCATTTTGTCATTCATCTTTTTTTTTTTTTTTTTTTTTTGCTATAAAAGTGTGGATGACTGTTGCCTTATTGAAGCTGCAAATAATGTATTTAATAAAGCAATATCCTGTTGTATTTATGCACTTATTATATTTAATAAACTTTTCCTCAGCTAAGTTGCTCCACCTCAATAGCAATTGATTTTTCCGCTCACTTACTTGTATTTGCTGATTGAGTGATTTTCCGCATTCTATCGCAACGCCTTAAAGCTTGCGATTAGAATTTATCAAACAAACATTTGTTCAAGTTTAATTGAAGACATAATAAACGGAGGCTTCCATGTGCAGAGAAATAAATTTTTATAGATTTTTTTTTGTTGGTTTTTAGTATCAAACACTTGTTTATTTAATGACAATTTATCACTTAATACAATCATCCAAACTGGCAGCCAGGCAGGCAGGCAGGCAGCAGTTATTCAAACTGGCAAATTCAAATAAAACATGAATAAGAATTAGTCAAATTGAAACATACTTGTGTGCTTGATGCAAGAAGTGCAAAATTACACAAAACTAATGTTGAATATAAATACAGGCAAACAAAAAAAAAAAAAAAGGAAACTGACACACACATACTTTTTTTTATATTTATTTATTTATTTTTATGTTGAAGAGTAATAAATCTTGAGAATTTATTAAACGAAAACTTCTTTTTCAATGGTTAAATGGCGACAATGGCAATATATATTCGTAAATGCTATCATTGAGATGATGACGATGACGAAGATACACCAACTTGTGACTCCGACACTGACTCTGTCACGACAAAAGGCAACCAACGATTACAGCCAAATGACAATAAAGCAACAACAGTTTTAAAGGCATAAAAAGTAAAAGACGTGACAGAGATACACAACTTGCCAATAAATACAACTTGAAATTAAACAAGATTATAGTGGATATAAAGAGAAAAAAAAATAACGAGGCAATATGTTTCTTCATGCACTTTGTGTATAAAAACATAAAAAAGAAAAGTGGGCTTAAAAGCGTACATTCGACCGACCAGCGAAACAGAGAACAAACGCAACAGGAGAATATTCAAATTGTGGACAAGAAATTAATAATAAACGCGGAAATTGATGAATACTGTAATAATTTTGCAAATGTGAAATTATCAAAATGGTTGCAAATAAGCAAGAACACATTTACATTCAAACTCACATGGTTTAAGGTTTAAACTTTTAACCCAACACAATTATACCCAGCAAACAATTTCAAAAGCAACAGTGTGAAACATGATAATGTTACTACAAAATTTAATCGAAATTTTTCGCATTTGTTATAACTTACCAAAACATTATAATTTAAACAACTTTCCAATCATTGAAGTTTTACTTTTTCCGCCAAGTTATTCTGTTATCTAGGTTTTTACTCTTTTGAATCAGCTGTTAGCATAAACTTTTATTTAATTAAAACCAAAGATTTTTCATGATTACGGTTCTTCCGCCTTGATTTGAAAGTGGATAGATCTCTACAAGATTAAACGAAAGCACCAAATAAAATTTTGGGATATCTCCCAAAATCCCAAAATGGTTTTTTTTCTTACTTCTTTACTTTTTTTCTTACTTCTGGCTATCAAGTGATGAGTCGGAACTTTATTGAGTTTCCTCGGTATACTAAGGAAGGCGAGTGTTGCGAGTGGCGAACCAGACAGTCCTTTCTTAGTGTAAATGGAACGTGGTAAATGACACCTCCCCGTGGTACGTTCTGGGCTTAGATAATGTTATCTATAGCGATATTAATTTTTTATGTATGAATTCTCCGACCAAACTTTTTCTACATAGCCGGCCTTCGGACTGGCGGAGAAATTTTCTTCTCTATTGTACAACAAACAACGGTTTCGCTGACTGAAATTTCCTTGTATTTTTCGATTATTAAGTATTGAAACTAAACTAAATAACGAAAATTTTATTTAATTTTTTTTTCGTTTTATCTCGTCGAGATCTATGCAGACCCCTTTAAATCATGACGCCAGGCGAGTTATAATATCCCCAAAGATTTCTATTTATAATTCTTTTTAACATTTTGTTTCTATACTAAACATATTAAAACGAGCAGACAGCCAACTTCAATATGTCAAACATAAAATACATGCATATAAATGTGAACGCTTATTTTGAAAACAGCAAGACGATACGGCTGGAGGTTGTTGTCTATGCTTTTTTCAGCATTCAAATTAAACTAGTTTTTATTTTTGAATACAAAAGAAAAACAGTATGACCAGAGGTCAAACTAGGCCACTCTGTTTTTCGGGTAGAGAGGGGAAGGGGTCCCTCGTTTGTTGCGGCAAATAAAACTCAAAGAAGCCGCATGACTTATGTTGTGTTGGCTTCCGAAACCCTTACCAAGGGTTTAAATTGGCAGAACGGGGATAAGCATGGTCCCCGGGTGGTTTTGCTTGCAGTCAACCCGGGCTGATCATGGTTGCAGTGCCTACCTTGGCTGAAACGTTGTGGCTGTGGTTGAAACCTAGAACGCAGGAAGGGAGTGTTAGTATTCTTTGTTTGGCGTGGCTTTTTTCGGGGACAGACACCTGTACTGTGAGGAACCAGTGGTTGACGGGTGATTTGGTTTAAGGGCTGATGCTGCTAATGGGCTTCGGCCTACCAACTCATTAAACCTTGTCTGGTAAATTGCATACAGGAGGGATTAGAAGGCCCGAACTTCTCAACACGAAGTTGCTCATATGGCTACAAACATATGGCAAAAATTGCTACCTATGTATGCCTGATGAGCCATACGGGAGCGCTAGTGAATCGTGAATAATTCACTCCGTGGAACTGGTCCATCATCAGATAAGGCAGGTGCTAATGTATGTAAATCTTTTTCACAACTGTGTATAATCGTATATGGTGGTTAACTATTTAAAAGTATTGCTTTATTTAATTTAGGTGTAATTTTAGCTCTTAACACAAATGTTTGTTGGGACTACAAACACATAAAAGGAGAAATTACAAAATGGGCTTGTTCGTTATTTTTAAGTGGCAGCGTCTTTTTTACACTTTAGTGAAGTTTTTGTACTTCATTTTAACAATTTTTTTTATAATTTATGTTATACATATTTTATGTACACAGATGTTTTAGAGCCATAGACGACACTGCAGATAGTATGTGGCATTAGTTTCCTTTCTCACCTAGCAGACAATTTGAGGAAGTCTAATTGTGATGCAAAATAATTATTAAAAACACTGAGACACAAATTAGGGCTAACTTCTTGCTTGACTTTAAGTAAATTTGATATTTTAGCATGGTAAATAGCTTGGAGTTTTATATAATTTATATTACCTACATGAATAATATTTAATATTTAAGAATTTTTAATTTAAAAAATGAATGTTCAGGTTTATTCGAGAATTCACCCTTCATTTCGTCGCCGTCGAACATTCACTTTCGACGGCTCGTTATCGACAGATTCCAAAATACGCGCGAACAAATATCGTTTTCAGTAATCGAATTTTGTGTTATCTCTAGTAAAAATATAAACAACATACCACACAGCTGACTAGCACAAAACTAAATTCAAAATAAAAATAGTGAAAATAGAAAATCATATACTTTTAATTTCTTTATCGGGCTCACCCACGTTGGTTTCTAAATTATTGCTTGTAATTGTTATTTGTTAAAGAAGACAAGAAAAGTAAAAAAGGATGTGCCAGCATAAATTCTACCATTGGTCTAAATTGTTTGTTTCATACATATGTATATATTTCATTACCAAATATGAATATTTCCTTACATTTTTTACAAATAATTTATTTTTTTATATGTGCGATATTAACTAACTAGTCGTGAGTTCGAGTCGAACTTCAGTCAAGAAGAAGGATTATTTTTAATTATAACAATAATTGCTGTGAAACAATAAGACCAAAGAAGAACAGAGAAATAATTGAATATCATTAGCTGGGGGACAACTAGCTGTTTCGTAGTCGCTACACTGAGTTGGTTAAGCGGCCGTATTAAAAATACATCATGTTCACATGATCCCGAGTTCGAATCCCAGTGGGTGGTGAAGAGTAGTGTAGTGACTACGAAATAGCTAGTTGTCCCCCAGCTAATGTTATTCAATTATTTCTCTGTTCTTCTTTGGTCTTATTGTTTCACAGCAATTATTGTTATAATTGAAAATAAAAATAATCCTTCTTCTTGACTGAAGTTAGACTCGAACTCACATCTAGTTAATTAATATCGCACATATATATCTAACTAAAAGGGTTCACTGATTAATGATTTACATAATTTATTTTTTTGTTGTTAATTTGTGCTTTACGCGGTAAAATCGGCGTCGAACAGTATTGGGGCTAAAATGCAGTGATAAGGTATTCTAGAATGCAGATGATGTGAAAGAAAACATATCGCTTCTTTATTGCAACATAGTCATAACGCAAAAAAGCGTGTTTCCAGAAAGACATATTTCAAATTTTTAGTTTCCATACAAGTCTTAAAAAAACTATTAGAAAATATCTCCTGAAGGAAACAGTTTAAAGGTAATTGAAATAAAAATTTGGTACAATATAAAAAGTAATACTGTTAACATTTCTGCATTGTTAACTCGAAAAGCAAATTTTTTGAAATATGACTATATTGCAATAAAGGACGGATATATTTTCTGCTTGTATGCTCTCATCTCTAACGAATATAGATACGTATTTTAGAATAGTAAAAAATGAAACGAGCACGTACGAGTATTTGTGGTGAAAGTGACTTCTCGAATAGAGACGATTATTTTATAAATTGGAAACATTTGCGTTTATATTTCATCTATAACATTTCTCTCTGTGTATTGTTTTCAATTGCAACTTTTTTTTTTATTTTAACATTTTTATTTATGCATGCTTATTTACATACGTGCATGTGCAATATTTTTCTTTCTAATTAATTGAATTCTTTTATGTTCTTTAGTACTTTCTTCAATTTAGTTAATAATTATTAGAAGTTCAAGTGCTATTAAACTTGTTATGAAGTCCATGTACGACAAGTAATAGACAATATTGAAATGAAGAATATATTAAACAGAAACTATTTACGAAAGCAATAAACAAACTGCAATACTTTTCATTTTATTTATTTTTTTTCTCTCTGGCAATTAAATGTGCATTTATGTTGTTAGTTTATTTGTTGGTTGACAAAAAACAAAAAAAAGTCACTTAAGCAGAAAGTGCCACCCTAAAAGACCTTTAAATGGAAGTTTAAATTAAATGAATTTGCTCAATGGTAAATACCATTCATTAATGTGGGGAAAACCAATCTGCAAAAAGAAGCAAGTTGCAAAGTTTATGGTACAAAATGCATTTGTTATTATTTATTCAGTTAATGTTTTTTTATTTTTTACATAATTTTGTGCGGTGCGCCACTAGGTAAAAGAGTAATATGTTTGTTTTTCATCCATATCGATATTTAAGACCTCAGGGTAGTGACCCATCACAACTGTTCTAAAATCGGGTTGACTATAAATTACATATAGTTTTAAAACAATGGTGGTGATTTCTTAACGTAAAACGTCAACGAGATTTAAAAATTTGCGCCGAAAAACAGAATGTCCTGTTTAGGAATACGCCAAGGCAAAACCTGTTCCATGTACCGGAACAGCACCTACGGCCCACACGCAAGAATATATCCAAAGTGTTGACGATATTAAACGGGATAGTCTAAAAACATCAACAAGAAGGCGTTCGGCAAAACTGGGGCTATTGTGGAGGTCCGCTCCTAGCGCTTTAGACACATTGCATATGTTACCGTAAAAGGTTCAGCTTGTTCAAGAATAGAAGCCGATAGACACACTACGAACAGCGTTTTAATTATGCTATTTCATTTCGACCATAGAGGTAGTTCTGCCCCACCCTGTTCTTTGTGTAGGAATGCAGCTTGCATGTAGAAGCTGGTGATGGTGATCCCCAATCGATTATGTAGTTTGTGCCCTATTTGCTGTTCTATTCAGTCTATTTGCTCCTCTCTTTACGCTCAGCGACCCGCAAGGGTCGGCGCTCTCATAGAGCAGAGAGCCGGGCACCGACAGAGAAAGTGCTCAACACTTTCCTCCTCGTCCTCATCCCCGCAACTTCTACAGAAATCATTAAACTTTACTACCGTATTTTACTGCTGCTGCCTACGGGAAATGGCTACAATGCTGTTAGGAGGTAGAGAGGGTACTCTACATAATATCTGTATCGCTTGTACTTTATTCGTATGAGACTCGACAGATCGTACCGCCCATCAGACCAAGGTGTAGCTTATATTGAAGGTTAGGTTAGATTGTACAGGCCGCAAGTTTCATACAACCAGCCCACTTGGCTCCTTTTGGTCCCGTTGTGTTGCCTGAGGAAGAAGTGCAGCCTATGAGACTTACACTTCCTCCGACGGTTCAGCTCAAAGCCAACCCAAAAGCCAGATAAAAGAATCCAGTCTGTTCTTTCGGCATTCCGATATATCTGCCAACCCGTGCTGCATTGGTCCGCCTAGATACAGCGCTCTCACAAAACAGAGAGCCGGGCACTGACAGAGAAAAGGCTCAACACTTTCCTCCTCGTCCTCATCCCCGCAACTTCTACAGAAATCATTAAATGGAAGATTTAACCTCCTAGCATGCGTCCCTATGAGACAATATCCTGTCAGAACAGCCACCAAGGTACGCAACCTTTGACGGGGAAATCCCTTTAGGACCGCAGTTCTTCTACGATCATACGCAGGCCATGTTAGCCTTGCTACTCGGCAGGTGACCTCACCAGACCATCTGTCCTGTACAGTCTTTACTAGTTGACGCTGCCCTGGGTTCTTACAGCTGTTAAGCGGGACTCCTACCATCGTATCAATGTCCCCTCGCTGTAGACGAGCCCCGGTTTTCGCCAGCTCATCCGCCACAATATTTCCGGACAGTCCACTGTGCCCCGATACCCAGAAAAGCTCCGAGCTTGAATGTCTCGCTATCTCATTAAGAGATATCCGGCATTCTTGAACCAACCTGGACGTCGTATAGACACCCACGAGCGCATTTAACGCAGTCTTACTATCAGCACAGATTCGGATATTCACCCCGTATACCCTATAGTATCTCGATCAGTTAGCTGCTCTCAAAATAGCCTGCATTACGCTACACTCATCATATATATATATTTAAGGGTAAATGTGTTACAATAAATTTATTTAAATAGATATAAATTTGAAATATTTTTATTGAGAGTGGATTTGATAGTAAAATTATATAGAAAAATAATTTAAATAAATCGAATTTATTTCACCTTCAGTGATATGCAAAATTTTGTTGTCACCTGCCAATAGGAAAGATAAAAGAATATAGTGTATAAATGAAAAGGACATGAAATGGGCCGTCTTAGATTGCCTAAGAGCGTTTGCCCTCATTCTTTTGCAACAGAAGTATCCGCTGGCTTCCTTATACGAATATATATTTAATTACATGCAAATATAATAATTGTTTTACTTCAAATGCTTGGCATTGCGAATTTATATTTAAGAGTATTTATTATACTCCTGAATAAGTTACTCTACTCAAATTTACTTAACACTCGTCGTTGTTTAAAAAGTTAATCATTTTGTGTAGCAATGTATCTTTCTAGTATTGAACGATTTAATTGCGATTTTTATAGAAATAAAGCACAGCGTCAAGCATACCAGAGTAAACCGTTGAATGCGGTTAATTATTACTTTGAGATACGATTAATTCTTTTTACAAATTGTTCTTTCAACAAATTTAAAAAAAAAGTGCCCTTATAATTGTAAAATTGCAACAATATGTTACATTTAAGCAAAATGCAATATAAAATTGTAATAAAATTAAGCAACATGTGGTTTGTCAGTCCGCATGGTAATTTCCTCTTCTGTATTCTTTAATGAATTGTAATGAAATAAACAGCAATAATAAAAATGTAAAAAAAAAAAATTATTTAGTGCCTCGCACTGTGTTAATTCTATTTTGTTTAATACATTTTTTTTCTGTTCATACATTTTGCCATTTCATGCTAAATTGGCAGCTTTATTGCATAATTTATGCCGCACACAAAGAAAATGTGTGAACATATTTTTAAACACTGCAAAGAACTACTTGAGCGCACTCAAATAAAAGCACTCACGATCTGCAGCAGAACAAAAAAAAATTAAGCAGCAATAAGTCGTACGAAGAGGAGTACATGAAATTACAAATTGTTTATTGTTGTCGGCAACATTTGAGAGAAGATGAAGTTTAAGTTATTTTTTTATATTTTTTGTTTCTAATAGACACACAAACGCTTAAATAAGTTATTGCAATTTGCTTTGTAGCAGGCACATATGCTTATAAATAAATGTATTTATTTGTAAGTAGAACGTGCATGTCACAAACGAAGGCAGTTGAATAAGTAATTTAAAATAAAAGAAGAATAGTTACTGATCGGAAATTATTGTTGTAATTAATAAAAATAGAAAGGTTTCTTGGCTGAAGCCGGATTCGAATTTGAGTCTAAAGAAGAACAGCCTTTTTTGTAATATTTTAATTTAAATTTTTATTAAAACTCAATATCTTAAAGTATAAAAAACTAAAACCCATCGGGAATTAATTTATTAAGTAGCGGACATGAATTAAAAATACACGTAGAAAAAAATATATGGTTGATAGGACAATATTTTAAGGGCAACATACTATTGGTGAATTATATGGTTGCACTTGATAATAATATATTGTTACATTAAAACGCCATTGACAGGACGCACCATAGTATTGTAACAAAAATATTCGAAGTAACAATATTTTGGTTAAACATTTTTTTCTTTTCTCAGTGCATACACAATTATTCTAACCTTTCATACTATTCTCATATATAACCATATTATTGTCATTAAGTAACCATACTAATATCATAAATAACTTTATTGCAACAGAAACATATTTTTAGTATAATTAGTACAAATACATACATATGACAATTAATAAGAACAAAAAGACAGCATATAATATATTTTGGTAATACGTGTAAAATAAATACAATTAATAAAAAAAAATAATAATAATCAGATTACATTTCAACGGAATCAATGCAGAGTTTCCTCTTTGATGCTGAAATAGCCATTCATTCCATCATTAGCTGCAATAAAACACAAATATTTGTTAAGGATTTTCAATTGAAATTTCAAATGTCATATATAACCATAATAATATGGTTA
The DNA here is from genome assembly GCA_914767995.1 of Thecocarcelia acutangulata. Lineage (NCBI taxonomy): Eukaryota > Metazoa > Arthropoda > Insecta > Diptera > Tachinidae > Thecocarcelia > Thecocarcelia acutangulata. The sequence goes on along the minus strand of OU612094.1, from coordinate 25,450,152 downwards.
CACGTCTTCTTGGATACACCATATATACATATGTATGCATGTTTACATCTTAATATTAAAAAATACTTATATTTTTACTTTCGCGAATACTAAATATGTATTTTTTCAACAATTCCACGTTTTTTATATAGCTGAATAAATATGTATATGTATTTTGAAAATTAAACACGCACAAAACATCTAATTGTTTCCAAAGAAAATATCAAACTAAAACCAAATTATATGTCAACGACTAGAATGAAAATATTGTAATATTCTGTAAACTTACTTTTGTTGCATATGAATTTGCGGAATATACATATAATAAAACAAATATTTTGATATTGGGTGTAAGAAAAGCTATTGTTGTTTTTAAAAAAAAGTTTGAAATTGCTATTATTGTATGCAACCATATCTTGAAATTTATAGATGTTAACAATACAATTACACAAATGCAAATATTGACATATTTATAGAGGAACAAACTATAATTAATTTGATAAGAAATAGTATTTAACAATAATGCACAATGTTACGGAATATATACTAATGTTGTTGCAATCATATATCAAACTGTCTTTTCTTTGCGTGTAATAGATTATGCTCTGCGCAAGTCCGTTATGTTGTTCAAATCAGCGTGCTGTAGGATATGACGTAGAAAGTGGCCTTTGTATAATATTGTAATAGCAAAAGGGGATGAAGAAACAACAAACTTTTGGTAAAATTATTAAAAATTTAATAAATTAAAACTTTAAATGAGGTTTTAGGTGAAAAATTGCAAGAACAATAAAAAAATATACGCAAGATAAGTTACTTTTCTTTTCCGCGCTATATTATTAAAGCAACAAGAATCTAAATATAAAAAATGTTCGCGTCCGTATGGAGTATTTTGAAGCAGATGATTTTGCAAATCTCCCTGGTATAACCGCGCAAAAAAACGACAACAGTGCAGGAAAATATTCATGGAAATACCATAGTCGTAATTAATAAACTAAAATTAATAATCGAAAAACTCAGTGGAGAAATCCTTCTTAGACGAAAGGGTTATTTCGCACTGGCCGATGAAGTTGAATGCAGTGTAAATATAAAAACACTTTTTTTAGGTCTCTAAATTAGATCAAAACTTTAGATAAAGTGCGAAATCACGCAAAAAATTCAATAAAATTATAAAGTGATTTAAAATTTAAAATAAAATTTACAAAAAAATTATCATTACATTATTATCATTACCTATATGGTTAATCTTTTTATACGAGCTCTGATTAAAAAATAAACGTTAGTTTCAAATTTCATGAGTTACGTACGCATGTTGGATTTTCGCATTTTTTGTGCAAAAATGAAGTTAAATGGCAAATTTTCTAGGAAAAACAACGTTGCATGGACATCGCTCAGGAGCTTTTGAACATAGTCAACGACGATACAGATTTCCTCAAAAAGGCCATAACTCGAGTCATGGATGTATGGCTATGACATTGAAACCAAAGCCCAATCATCCCAATGGAAGCGTCCGGAAAAGCCAAGACCGAAAAAAGCACATCAAGTTGGGTCAAATGTGAAGGTTTTGCTGACTGTTTTTTTCGCCTGTAATGACGTGGTGCATCATGAATTCTTATCACAAGGTCAATAAGGAAAACTACCTTAAAGTTATGTGCCGTTTGCGCGAATCAATTCGTCAGAAACGCACAGAACTGTGGAAAATACAATCATGGATTTTGCACAATGATAACGCACCATTTCACACATTGATGCTTGTGCGTGAGTTTTTGGCCAAAAACAAAACCGTTATCACGCGTCAACTACCGTATTCACTGGTCTTGGCTAAAACTGACTTTTTCCTCTTCCCAAAACTGAAGACACCGATGAAAGGAAAGCGTTTTACTACGATTGGGCAGATGGCGCATTTCAGAAGTGTTTCGAGGATTGGCATAGGGGACAAGATAAATACTTTTTAAAAAAATTTAATATAACGGTTATTTTTTATCAGACCTCGTATTAGCACTTTATCCCTTAAGGAAAATTAACCTTTTTGCTTTATGCAAACACAGATTTGTATCATAATAAATATCAATAATTAATTCTGGTAGGTGCTGATGACTACACTCATAGAGACCCCGTCATAACTTTGATGGATTTTAACAGTTGTGAAAAAGATTTACATCAGCACCTGCCTTGCGGCCTTATCTGATGATGGACCAGTTCCACGGAGTGAATTATTCACGATTAACCAGCGCCCCCGTATGGCTTACCAGGCTCGCACAGGTAGCAATTCTTGTCATATGATTGCGGTCATATGAACAACTTCTTGTTGAGGAGTTCGGGTCTTCTAATCCCTCCTATATGCAATTTCCTAGCAATCAATGTAGGACAAGGCTTAATGAGTTGGTAGGCCGAAGCCCACTAAGAGGATCAGCCCTTAAACCAACTCATCCGTCAACCATCACCACTGGTTCCTTAAAGTACAGGTATCTATTGTATGGGCAACAGATCCTCGGGAGATTGTTAGTCCCCGAAAAAAGCCACACACCAAACAATTATCAAGGATACTGGCACCCCCTTCCTGCGTTTTAGGTTTCAACCACAGCCAGAACGTTTCAGCCAAGGCACCTCAACCATGATCAGCCCGAGGCGAACCGCAAGCAGAACTACCATGGGGGCCAAGCTGATCCCCGTTCTGCCAATTTATACCCTTAGTAAGGGTTTCGGAAGCCAACAAAGCATAAATCATGCGGCTTCCTAGAGTTTTGTTTGCCGCACCAAACGAGGGACCCCTTCCCCTCTTTTCCCCGAAAAACAGAGCGCCCAAGTTAGGATGTATTTTAACAGCGATACAATACAAAATATCCTCATTTTTTACTATTTACCTATTATGAGTATTTACATAATATGATGTCACAATTGTGATGACCCGCCGTCATCAATATGAAGATGCATTTTTCTATGAGTGTAGTCTAGCGACTATGAAACATCTAGTTGTGCGCCAGCTTTAGTATTCAATTATATTTTCTGGTTTTTTTATCAAGAGTTATTGATCGATGTTATAATTAAAAATAACTTTTGGTATATCATCCGATTATCTAAACTGCAACCTGAATACGGATGCTATTGGCAATAAAAAGTCCACTCTCAATCAATTTTCACTTAAATTTCGTGAAAAATATTCCACACAGAACGTTAGTATTCGTAGAACAGCTAAATAATTTGTGAACATTTTCGTGAAGTAGCTTGATGATGAACTGTTAAATGTTCGATTAAAATAAACTAACAATTCAACACTAATTAAGACCATTCTATGAATGTTCTAACTGGACCACCCATTACAGACATAAAAAATTATTATTTAAAAAAGTTAAAAAAAAGTTCAAACCATTGTTTGCAATAACAACGCTAAAATTGAAGTTGACAGTGACAACGACACTTTAAAATTAAGTGTCATTTTATCTTTTTATGAAAACATTTTAAGTGATAGGATTCTGCAGGCTCTCACTCCACTAACAACGTAAAACAGCATCAATGGCAAACAATAATGCTGAGAATTTGAGGGGAGAAAAGCGTAAAAACTTATTGACAGTCCAACGTAATAAATTTACAGCAGTAATAAAAACAACTTCAACAAAAGCAGCAACGTCTGTTATGTTTCAATAGTTCATATTTACACTTCCAAAGTACTTAATTAAAGATACATTAAGGCATGTTTTACTTCATTGTTTTCTGTGAAGCGAAAATTTTCCAGAGATGTTGCTAATAACTTCCGCATAAATGTTTGTTTGTCGTCGATAAATTAACTGTAGCAAACGTTTTTTTTTTTTTGTATTTGTATATAAATTCAAACAAGATATTGTGAATGTAATTAATAAAAAATAAGTTTCAGTTTGCAACATTTTAAAACTTAAGATTACCAAGTTGAACATTATTAACATATTTTAGATATAAATTATTGACTTTTAAATGGTAGTAAGCAGCCATGTTCCAAAAAACGTCCAATCAGAAACCGCAAAGCGTTTTGAAAAAAGCTTAATCGAAGTTTTGGTGTTCTAAGGAACGCGCGTTTCACTAGCATTTCGGAGTTTTTTTTTTTTCGCAAAAAAATACATATGTTTTACTTACGTACATATGTACAGTCATGGACGAAATAATAGGGACACAAGCAAATTCAAAAACGCATTTTCAAAAACGCATATAATTAAATCGAATATTACAAAAAAGTAAACAGTGATTTATGAATAACGTTTCTAGCTTTTGTTTTCATCGTAATATGGACCAGATTATGTAAGTTATGTATATGCTACGAGGTTCGAACTGGAAAATCAAATTATTTTGATGTAGTGTTTTAGGTAGTGGCTCTACAATATTTATAGCTGAATTTGTTTAAGTTTACAATTTTGTGTTTTTATATATTACGTAGTTAATAATTTGCAGCTATCATAATAATATTTTCACCAGTTAACAAAAAAGTTACAGAGCAGTGTTGTATTGTCAGAGGATCTTGTTTTTCTGACCTTTTAATTTTTGAGCTATAACTTTTCTGTTGCTGTTGAAAAAATGGCTTCTCCCTCTCAACAATTATCTTTATTAAATTTTTCTTAGAATCTACAAATTCCTTTACAGGTTCATATTTAAAAAATTTGTCAGCTGATTCAGCGAATTTCGCTATTGTAAGCTCAACACTTGTTACTTTTTTAATTCGAAATAAGTGCACAGTTGTTTAGTTTTTGTCTTTATAAATTCTCATTGTTTTATTGAAAATAATGGTATATACAGTGGAATGTTTAAAAACAATTTTAAAAGCCTTCAAGGCTACTTACTAATGATTAGGGTAGCTCTTATGAAATGTCGACATATAAACAGCTAGGAAACATAAATAAATATGTACTGGTATATATTTTATTATTCGTATTGATATTAGGATAAAGCGAAAAATGAGGATTAAGAGAAAAAACTCAATCGTTTAAAAAAATATTTGTTAAGACATATTTTATATTATATTGTAAGTTTTTCTCGCAATCGAAGAATTTTTCTATTTAACTTGTAATTAGAAGCAAATTGTGGTGCTGCTACACAAATTTTGATGTACAAATTTAGATGCATCCAAATTTGTGACGAAGTGATCTACGAAGTGCCTACAAGAAAACTACTAAATTGGTTTTTAAACGCCTGTTATATTGTAATGGCATCGAGAGCCATTTGAAATTGGTGATATGCACAAATATATGCCCGGAAGTATGATAGCGGAGGAACTGGTAAAATCCGGAACTATATTACTCTAAAACGAACTACATAGTTCGACGCGCAAAGGCACTAAAAGGTTTCTGTCCCCGTGCAAGTTTTGTCTTGGCGTACCCCAAATCAGTAGTGCAATTCACTCACTTTTAACGATTTTTAAAGAGTATACCTTAACGCGAGCTATTGTGGTTTGTACTAACGCTTATGTGATTCACTAACTTATTTTTAACACCTCTGGTTGTATGTTAAAAAAATTTGAAATAATGTGGCAGCTTTTTGAAAAATAAAGAAAACCACAAAGAGGAACAGAACAAAAACAAACAAATTTGAAAACAATTCTATGTTTAGCGTAAGTAAAACTAATTATAAGTTTATTATTTGAAATATTTTTTGATAAATAAGATAAGTTCTCCTCATGGAGAACACGCTGACCGATTGTTGGAGGCTGATCTTCCGACAACTTGTATGCCAAATACTGTGAAGTTATTCTAGTAGAAATTTTAACGACATTGTTGTTAAGATAAACACCACAAAAATAATTGATGTTTAGTTAACGCTAATCAGTCAGGCTATAAAAACAGCTGATTTGAAACAAACAGTGTTAAAAACCGTCGTAGAATCGCGAAAACACCAACGCTAGTGTTAATTTCTCTAAACGAGTTTTATTAGCGTTAAAACAGGTTAGTGAATTGCACTACAGGGCACTCTGCTTTCTGGGGCATTGAGGGGAAGGAGTCGCACGTTCGTTGTTGCAAATAAAGCTCTAGGAAGCCGCATGACTAATGTTGTGTTGGACTTCCTAAACTCTTACCAAGAATGCAAAGAACCAAGGGTGATGGTTTGATGAGTGAGTTGGTTAAGGACTGATGCTTTTAATGGGCATCCGCTTTGTCTTCTATTGACTTCTGGAAATTTTCATACAGGAGCGTTTAGAAGGCTCGAACTCAAACATGTGGCAAAAAGTTGTGACCTGTGTGAGCCTTGCAAACCATACGGAGGGCGGTGGTGAATCGTGAATAGCTCACTCCGTGAAGTTGGTTCACCATCAGATTAAGCCGACAAAACAGGTGCTTAGGCTTTTAGTATTTGATTATTTTTTCTATTTTTACTGATCAAAAGTTATTGATCACGCCAATCGAACTCATAACCTGGCAAATAACACCATGCAAATTTTTTCATAAACGAAAAAATGTCATTCCATTTACGATGGTTAGTTCTCTACTGAAACAACATTAGTAAACTGAATGAAGCTTTACTTTGGCGCAAAAACAACGACACAATTGTAACATCAATGTAAAAAACCTTATATCTACGAAAGTTTTTTTTATCAGTGTACAAAAACCACAGTACTACGGCATTAAAGCGCTTTTCAAACGTAACAATTGCTTCAGTAGATACAGTCCCAAGGGGGCGTAACGGAGAACTGGTTAATACTTTTGCACTTTGGCGGTGCTCAGTTCTTTCTGCTTTAAGATCATCGAGTTATCCAGCAAGGTTGACATTATAGGATTCATTTATTCGTTTGAATATGTTAGGCAAATATTGTCTAGGTGATGCAGTTCTCAAACTGGGGTCCAAAAACCGCCTCTACATATTATTGTTAGCTTTTTATTATAATAATAAAGCATAATTCGTTAAAGCAAAATAAATAAGTAATGAAAAAGTAGGAAAACAAAAATAGCAATAAAATAAAATAAACAATTAAATTTTCGAAGGGAATTTCAAAGCGATTTAGTTTTCAAGTAGGATATAAACTGTCTACATAAGATAATTAAAACACAAGCATATAAAGCTTTATGTAGCAGCAGTACAAATTTAATAATATTTTAACTTAAAGCAAAAATTAAGAACGTTCGTTTTTAGAAAATCTTTAGAGAAACGTATGCAAATAAATATTTTTATCATTTCTTGTTATCCATATCTTTGTAAACAAATACTGAAATTTGAACGAATAATTAAAACAAAAATTCCAGGGGAGAGACAGTATAGATTTATTCGCTATTTTGTAAAAAAGGTGTAGGAAAGACAATGGGCAAACTAACCAGCCAAGCAAGGGGAGCTGGATAGTTTTTAAACTAATTTTATTCAACTTTTTATTCAACTCTTCTCACATTCCGCATTTTTTGCACATTTAGAATCACGGATCAACTTAACAGATTATAACTTTTGTTTTCTGGCTTAATTATTTGTTTGTTTGTTTTTTTTTATAAATTATTTTTATTCATTTGTTTTTCTTTTATTTGCAATTTTTTAAATTCAATTCATTAATGTTTTTATGTATTTTGATAAAAAAAAAAAAAAAACAAATTATATACAAACAAACTAAAAGCATATTTTTGTTTTTATATTGGAATGCTAAATTGCTTAATTAAGTGATAAATTAAAGCAAAAAATACACCACAGACATACGAGTATGTATATATATATTTAAATTTAGCTATAATAGGAATATATATAAGTACATATATATGCTATATGTGTATGGGTTTAGTGGCTATTAAATAAAATAAATCTCAGTGAAAATTAAATTTGCGTTTTGTATTTTAATCGCGATTACTATTCAGGATCCACAAATAGTAAAATCGGATGGATGCTAAAAATTTTGACAAAAATATATTCGTAATATTTTTGTCATTATAAACCAAAAGCTTTTGACTTAAGTAAGGATAAAACTTTAATTGCTATAGGTTTTCAGTAGTTTTTAACTTACATTATTATGAACACATTTTTATTCATTTTTTAATTTGTTGTTTCAACAAGAAAAATAAAGGATTCTCTATTTCGGATTGTTAATTCAACTAAAAAAGTAGCTTGTATTTCGGATTGAATTCTGCAATTAAATATGTAGAGAATGCCTTAGGGCAGATGTACCCATAACCTATGCGCTTGATGCTCAATTGTTTTTGTAAAAGCGCTTAGCTGTGCTCTTTAATACACACATACTGCACTCAGAACTAGCAATGAAAAATACACAAACAACTTCATCTTATATATTTTTTGCAGTGACACTTTTGCATGTTTTGCTGATAAATATTGACGACCGCGATTATTAGTGTAAATTTCGTTTTTGTAAATTGTTTTGCTTTTTACAACAAACAATATTAAATAAAAGTCGTTTTTCCTTATATGTATTGGTGTTTGCTCCTCCTTATAGAACTTTTGGGCACCCGTGCCTTAAAGGTTTACGGTCATATTCATAAAAAGTACTTTTTTCAGGTTTATTTGACAAATTTCTATATAACGTTTGTCAAATAAGCCTTTAATAAAAATAAAATACTTTTAGGAATTCGACCGTTATTCTTTTTCTATTTTCTCACTTAAGTTATCTTTACTTACGTTCAGAAGAATAATCAACAGCTTACCTGAAAAAATACAATTAAAATATATTAAAAAAGGATTACTTTTCTTTTTTTAGTTTTAACTTTAAATGAGAAGTTTTTGATTTGTAAAAGTTTTTTATATAATTTAATTTCAAATATTCTTGCACAGAAATAATAAAACAGTAAAAATTATATCAATAAAATTTTTATCTGCAAAATAATTGGTATGTGTTTAGATCAATGTCAAAAAATAAAATAACCTTGAATATCGTATTTTGTTGTTGTTTAAAAAAATAATTGCTTAGAAGTGTAATTATAATCTATAATCCACGAATTCCTTTACAGCACCGCATTTAAACAATTTATTAATTCATTCAGCAAACTTCGTAGCTGACAAATATAAAATATGTTCTTTGTGCTTTGAAGTCCCGTATTAAACATTCAGTTTGTTTCAAGTAAGAGAAACATACTTTCATAATTGGCTTATACGGCATTTCCACACAATATATATATATATATATATATATATATATATATATATATATATATATATATATATATATATATATATATATATATATATATATATATATATATATATATATATATATATATATATATATATATATATATATATATATATATATATATATATATATATATATACCATATTTTTGAAAAATTTAACATTCTATTATCACGATCAATCGTACTGGTGTTGAACGTCACAATGTTATATGATTACGTAATATTAGACATACACAGAATCATACACATAACTTCTGTAATTAAAACAAGTTTTTGTTAATTATTAAATATATATTTTTTAATTAAGATTTTAACAAAAAGGTTAAAACTCATAAAATTTTACAAAATCTTGATGTTCTACAAAGATTGAGGTATATAATTTCCCTTGGAGGCAAAAATCTGTAAAAATACATATAAAATTCATACACATTAATACACATGCATACATATATTTATAAAAAAAATTCGTATACAAACCTTCTTACTTTCAAATGTTTATTTTTATGACCATTTTCTCCAATAATAAATGTATATATGTACATTCATTATTTTTAATATTATTAATATTGAATAAGCACACACACATGAAAATACACTGATTGCTTCAAAATTTCAAAAATGAAATAAAAATATATATGAATATGTTTAACAACAATAGTTAGTTTAATGGAAATGTGTTGTAACGAGTGATTTTTTTGCTATTATCTTTTTGGCAACACTAGTTTTGACAGCTCACGCACGTTTTGTATTTTGTGTCACTGTCGAACATCTTCAGTTTGGTCTATAATTTAATCATGAATCGTCTTACAAACGAACAACGCTTGCAAATTATTGAATTTTATTACCAAAATGCGTGCTCTGTTAAGAAAGTTCATCGCGCGCTTCTTCCATTTTATGGTCAGTTTAATCGACCTACTGAGGCTTCTATTCGGGCTATTGTAAAAAAATTTCGCACCAAATTTACATTGTTGGACATTAAACCACCAACACGCTTACGTAGAGTGCCAACTGAAGAAAATATCGCAGCCGTATCGGCCAGTGTTGGTGATGACCGTGAATTATCGATTCGGCGCCGTTCGCAGCAATTGGGCCTCTGTTACTCCACTACGTGGAAAATTTTGCGGAAGGATTTGGGTGTGAAGCCTTATAAGATACAACTGGTGCAAGAATTGAAGCCAAACGACCTACCACAACGCCAAATTTTTGGTGAATGGGCTCTTGAAAAGTTAGATGAAGATCCACTTTTTTTTATCGAAGAATTGTGTTCAGCGACGAGGCTCATTTCTGGTTGAATGGATACGTGAACAAGCAAAACTGCCGTTTTTGGAGTGAAGAGCAAGCAGCCAGAAGCATTGCAAGAGCTACCAATGCATCCACAAAAAACAACCGTTTGGTGCGGATTATGGGCTGGCGGCATCATTCGGCCGTATTTCTTTAAAGATGATGCGAATCACAACGTTACTGTGAATGGTGAGCGCTACCGTGCGATGATAACAAACCTTTTTTTGCCCAAAATGGAAGAGCTTGAATTGCATGAGATGTGGTTTCAACAAGACGGTGCCACATGCCACACAGCACGTGAAACAATGGACCAATTGAAAGGCGAGTTCGGGGAACAGTTTATTTCACGCTTGGGACCAGTCAATTGGCCGCCCAGATCGTGCGATTTAACGCCTCTAGACTATTTTTTGTGGGGCTATGTTTAGGCTAATGTCTATAGCGACAAGACCGCTTCGATTGACGCACTGGAAGCCAACATTGCCAACATTATTCGTGAGATACCGCCCGAAATGTTGGAAAGAGTATGCCAAAATTGGACTAAGCGGATGGACCATTTGAGGCGCAGCCGCGGCCAACATTTGCATGAAATAATCTTCAAACATTAAATTATATCGACCCAACTATCGATCCAAATACATATTTCATGAATTTTGTGTTTTTTTTTTTAATTTCCGATAGTTCTTATAAAATCGCCCATTATATACATATATTAGATAAAAAAAAAAACATTATATTATTGTACATAACAAAAGCTATTGTTGTATTCAAACTATATTTTTAAACAATATTATTGCATGCAACTATGTTTTAAAATGATAGAATTTTAAGAAATCTTGAACATTCAACACTAATATATTAATAGAGGATTATACTATATAAAAATTATAATATACTGCTAGTGGCAACAATACGGAATATCACAGAATAAATACTAATGTTGCTACAGCAATATTCCAAACTGATTTTTCTTTGCGTGTAGTAAGTAATATTTTTATCTTGGCTGATATCACATTTTACAATTAACAGAGAAAACTGTACAGGTCCAGATAAAGATTCCAACACTCGAAATTTTTTTATTTAGTAAAAATATTCAAAAACGAAATTTAATGATTAATTTTGTGCCACCTTGTATCTAACAATTACTTTGAATGCTGAATATTACTAAAGTCCCGCACTTACACCATGTACTCGTACATAAAATAGAATTTTGTTAAATTTTTTTTTTTTTTTGCATATTTTTTGGATTTAAATTTTTAATTTATATTAACTAAAAAGTGAATGTTAATTTTGCGGAAAAAACTATCATACAAAAGGTAAAGTCCCGAACAGAAACAATAAAATCTTTTATTCAATCAGTTTTGCATTCCAATTTCAAAAATTGTTCCATTTTGCCAACCAATCACTTGATTGTTAATCATGTATTAATGAATTCTTTGCAAATGGATCAACAGCAGCGAGAATACGAGTATTGTGAAAAATTTAAAATAGAGATAAAATTTGCATTTACAAGATTTCCATTTTAATTGTAACCGAGCGTACGTACGTACAACTGGCAAATGGATACAATATTCTACAAATGAAACGTTTGTAGTTTGTTATTTGCTTGGAGGTAAAAGCACGGCTACACAAATGCGAGTAGCTACATACATACATATGTACATATCAACCGGCAGAAGCAAAAAACAACAAAAATAATGTTGAATTTTCAATGCAGTTGCAAAAAAAAAAAAAAAAAAAAAGATAACAACAACAAGTACAAAAACAAAGTATTAAGTTTGTTAGAATACAAATAACGAAAAACCAATTTGTTATCAATTCCAATCATACATATGGATGTATTAAGTTCAATGAATAGTTTTGTTAAGCTATTTTTCATTTTTATTTTATTATTATTTTATTTCATTTTGGATTAAGACAAGTGGTGGTGTATGATAGATTACACTCGTAGCATTAGGGCGCCGTGGATTTATTTAAAAGGATATTATTTTAAGTATTATAAACAACAAGCTATTTACAAAACAGCTACCAACTAACTTTTAAAAAGAAATAATTAAAAGAAAAAAAAAACTCCATGCGCTCATTTAATTAAGTTTTCATTTACCACCTTAATTGCCACAACATTATGTTGAGTGGCTTCTTGTCGTTTATTGTCAGCACCTGTTTTACTTGTAACAAAACCACAATTGCTGCTGTTGTTAATGTTGTGCCACCTCCACCTTTTATCATTCATGGCAATTGGCAACATGCAACATTTTTATTTTCTCTTTTTTCAAAATTCTTCTTACTTGCAACAATGTTTACAAATACTTGTCAGCACTTAAAACCACACAAAAAAAATTTTTTTAACACACACAATAGAATTGTTTTCCAGTGGTTAAGAGTGAACAATTAAACAAACATGTTGAGAAAACAGTGATTCTACAATTCAATGTTTGTACGGGTGCTTTTTTTTGTTTCTTGAGATTAAAAGGTATAATTATTGTAGAGTTTACTGCAGAAATGAAATGGAATAAAATAAATCATTTGATCAGACAGCAAACAATTGTAAAATCTTAAGAACATAGTTGAATGCAACAACACTGTTTAGTACAAGGTGGCGCAAAATTAGGCATCCAATTTCCCTTTTGAATAAGTTTTTTACTAACAGCGCTTTCACATTCGGCAACTTAGTTAAGCAATTTTAATTTTTGTTTTCTTTTAAACTTGCTTTTATGTTCACATACCGCAATTTAGTTGCGCAACTTTCATTTTGTTTTACTTAAATTTTCTTAATATTTTGAACGGCCCGTAAAATAAACAAAAAAAAATATCAAAAACATAAACAACACGAAAGGGCGAACAAAACGAATTGCTGAGTACAAGCAAATCTGTACTCAAATATCGGCAATTCTTGCCTCTTCAAGCTGCTCTTACCTCTCACATCTACAACCACAAGACTTGAGCAAGAGAATTGCGCAACTAAGTTGCCGAATGTGAAAACGCTCTAACTAATAAAAAAAAAATTATTTCGAGTATTAGAAATTCTTATTCGGAGCTGCACAGCTTTTTCTGTTAATTACAAAATTTAATATCAGCCAAGTTACTGCCGCCGTTTAATCGCGTTTACTTTGCCGCAATACTTCTGGTGATAACTGTTCATATTCCTGTCGAATATTCTTCTTAAGGGCTGCAATTGTGTGGGGCTTGTTAATAGAAACGCGAGCTTTCAAGTAGCCGCAAAGAACAAAGTCTGGGTTGTTTAAATCAGGCAATCTTGCTGGACATACTAAATCGACAAAACGCGACCTGTAAATTTTTCCGTTACAATTTGTATTGTATCTCCTATTGTGTGTGCGATTGCGCCGTCTTTTTTAAACCCCATATCTATCAAGACCCGCTCATTCAATTCCCGCAGTTGTGAAAAAGATTTACAACAGCACCTGCCTTCACGGCCTTATCTGATGATGGACCTGGTCCATGGAGTGAATTATTCATGATTCACCAGCGCCCCCGTGTGATTTGCTAGGCTCACACAGGTAGCAATTTTTGCCATATGTTTGCAGCCATATGAGCAACATCTTGTTGAGGAGTTCGGGCCTTCTAATCCTCCTGTATGCAATTTCCCACCAATGGAAGACAAGGCTTAATAAGTTGGTAGGCCAAAGCCCACTAACAGCATCAACCCTTAAACCAACTCACCCGACAACCATCACCACTGGTTCCTTACAGTACAGGTATCTGTTGTATAGGCAATAGATCCTCGGGAGGTTGTTAGTCCCCGAAAAAAAACTATACGCGAAACAATTATAAAGGTTACTACTGATTCCAGCGTTTTAGGTTTTAACCACAGCTAGAACGTTTCAGCCAAGGTAGGCACCTCAAACATGATCAGCCCGGGTTGAACCGCAAGCAGAACCACCCGGGGGCCATGCTGATCCCCGTTCGGCCAATTTAAACCCTTGGTAAGGGTTTCGGAAGCCACCACAACATAAGTCATGCGGCTTCCTAGAGTTTTATATGCTACAACAAGGGGAAGGGGATCCCTTCCCCTCTATACCCGAAAAAGGATACTAACAGCCCCTTCCTGCGTTCTAGGTTTCCACCACAGCCAGAACGTTTCAGCTAAGGTAGGCACTCAACCATGATCAGCCCGGGTCGAACTGCCCGGGGGCCATGCTGATCCCCGTTCGGCCAATATAAACTCTTTGTAAGGGTTTCGGAAGCCAACACAACATAAGACATGCAGCTCCTTTCAGTTTCATTTGCTATAACAAACGAGGGACCCCTTCCCCTCTTTACCCGAAAAACAGAGTACCCTGGTTAGGAATACGCCAAGGCAAACCTGTTTCCCGGGGAGGAGGCAAGGAGGCAGCAAGATATACATGAAGAACAGCAACATCAATAACTCAAAGCTGTCGTGCAGCGGCAAAAGTGCTCTGCTAACGAATAATACAGCAGCCGTAAGCAACAGGCGGACAAAGACTGTAGGACACTCCGGTTGCAAAAACGCTACAACGGAGGGTTACCTCCGCTATGTAGTCCCAACCTTATCCTATTAAAAACACCGCGTGCAAAAACGGCCAACCTACTAAAAGTGCGATCGTCCTCTAAGATCCTACTACAATCCCAAATTCCTCCGTCGTGATAAATTCCCAAGTCCGCTACACTCCTAATGTCACCATAGTCTGGGCACTCAGTCAGTATATGCTACACGTCCTCCGTTCCCTCACCACACCTACAATCCGAATTCTCGGACAAGCCCCTTCTATGCAAAAATGCATTTAGTGAGCCATGCGCCGTCAGTATAAAGCGCAGACTCAAACCGAAGTCTAATGTGCTGTTCATAGAACACAGACGAGCACTTGTCTAAAAAATTTTATATGGAAACCACTCAAAAAATTGAGTAACTTTCATACAAATTTTCTAAGCGAGTTGCTCGTCTGTGTTCTATGAACAGCACGTAAGTCTGGGTATTTCTGTACAAACGTCACGTCACGTATAAAACTATACGTTACCCATCACTGTCTGTCCTTGTCACTGTCTATACAGCACGTCTGCCATCTAGAAACAGGACACTCCAAAAGAAGTGTCTTACCTGCTCTAACATCTCCCACTATCAAATCAGAAGCAGAAATCAAATCCCGCTCCAGAAGTGGCAAACCAAACTTCAGCAAACTTTTTTTTAACAAACACTCAAAAACTGCGAAGCTTTTTTGCTTGTCTGCAGTAACACTTAGGGTCTGTGGCAGGAATCGAATCTGCGACCTCGAGACTCTACCAAATAAGCCATCGAGGCAACAGCACGACGTATCCATTCCAAGTCAAGAAGAGCCGCAAGTACCAAAACCTGTATAGCGTCCCTCAAATCTGTCCTGCAATTCAATTCCGGCAATAAGAAATCGCTTATCATAGCCCAATAGCGTTCACCAGTAACAGTATTGCCGTTGGCGTCCTCAAAAAGTACGGTTTATTCCCTGCTCTCACGTGAACACCGCATCATACATTAACCTTGAGTGTATGTGACGGCTTTTCATCCATCACATAAAGATTTTCTGTACCACAGAAACGAAGATTTTTTTATTGACGTAACCGTTTAAATAAAAATGCGCCTCGTCGCTCATAACACACAACCGTGGCTCAAAAAATGGCAACCATTATTCTAAGCTAATGCGGAGTATAACGTTCCATTGTTTGTCTGTTAGCATTTTGCAGCTGTCTAGTTTACAAATGTCAAATATGATTGACGTAAAACGCCATTTGAAAAAGCTATTACATGGTGCTCATAAGGTGATTAGAAAAGTTTTCTTCTTATATTAGTTTTATTTGAATGTGATTGTATTTGCGTCTCCACAAGCATTTGTTTCTATTAAAATATAAAGAATATGAGTCACTTTGTATTCCATCATGTATGGTATGAAACTTTGTTTACTCAGAAAGCAAATGAATATATTTAAATGATTTTTGTGCCTAATCATGCAGATGTTTAATAAGTACTTAGCATTACATGTTTGTCAGTCTCTGATATCTAATTAAATCTATCCATTAAAAAAAAGTCTTTAAAAATATTAGTCCTAAATATTTTTGGTTTCTTTAACAAAAAAAAAAAAAAAACATGATTCATATTGATTTTTGTTTAGCACTATATATAATAGAATATTTTAGAAAAGAACCACATACATACGTACACATATTAAAAACTTTATTATGAACCAAAAATATTTAGAAGCCCATGACAATTAAATTATATAGATATTTTTTTGCCAACTTTTGATACCAGAAATTAGAGCAGAGATATTATGTTGCGTTTGTAGTAGTTACTATAAAGAACTTGTAGCAAAATAAAGTATGACAATATGTCATAATCATAATAAATTTATAATTTTTAGCCTTAGTGCTGTTACATTGTCTACAGTACAGTAGTGGCCAAAAAAAAAACTACAATTTTCAATTATTTAAAAGAGATAAAATTGCAGTTAAAATTAAAACTTAATTCTATACAAAGCGAATTTAAAAATCGAAAAGAAACAAAAAAACAAGAAGTCGGGATGTGTTGCGAAGCGTGTAAAAAGATCCTTCCAAAGCCTGAAATACAATTTCAAGAGAAAAAATTTCCTAAAAAATAATTCATAAATTGTAAATTTTTGATCTGACTCTGGTGCCAGCACATAGAAAAACTCCTGATATCGAGCTGGCAGACGAATGAGCAAGTTAAGCACGGATTCATGGAGTACACTATAGTAAGATAGAAGTTATCTAATTAGGCATTGTTTCAAAATTGTTAGATTTTTATTAATCACTTTATGATCGGGCATTAGCCTGAAGTGAACGAATGAGCAATTAAATCTTAAACTACGTACACATCTGACTCTGGTGCCAGCATATAGAACAACTCCTGATATCAAGCTGGCAGACGAATGAGCAAGTTAAGCACGGATTCATTGGGTACACTATGGTAAGGTAGAAGTTGTCTAATTAGGCATTGTTTCAAAATTGTTAGAATTTTATTAATCACTTTATGATCGGGCATTAGCCTGAAGTGAACGAATGAACAATTAAATCTTACGTACACACGGTTGTCAGATCTTACAATATTGCCAGTAAAATTGTCTATTACAATCGTGAGAACTGAAAATTTTTAACTTACAACGTTGTCAGAAAAATCATTGTCAATTAATTGTAAGAGGACAATGTTGTCAGGCATCTGACAATCGTGAGAACACTCTTCGTCGGCATTGCCATATAATTGGCTGGTATTGTAAGCTCAGATGTTTAATTCTCACATGTATAAAATTAATGCTTCTGACAATGACATCATTGTCAGAAAAAGCTTTGATGGGCAACACTGCGAAACAGATGGTTGTTGATATACATAATGCCTTACAACATGTCTGGCATTTTTTTTTTCTCTTTCATCTAACAATCTGACAACCGTGTGAACTGACAATTTTTGTTGTCAGATGAATTATTTGTCAGACCATAGTCTTTTTTTTAAGCGTTTTTTATTTATTGAATCTTCAAAATGAACTAACAATAAGTATTCAAATCTTAACACTAAATATAAAAATAAAAGAATTAATAAAAATAAAAAAAATGTGCTTGATGTTTTACTTACGTCCAGCCAATGCTAGACAAAAAGTCCTATTATGCGGGAGCCGTATCGGTAGAATCACCTATTGAGCAATCTGATGGTGGCAACGATATCCCTTTTTCTCAACCGAGTGTGGCCGCCAAAATTAAGTATATTCCACGCAAGAGGGTTCCATTGTCTGAAGGCCATAGTCTGACAATGAAATTGTAAGATTTTCTTACGATCGTCTGAACACACAATTTACTTCTGCCGGACAATTTTTCATTGTCACTACATTTTCAACATGCTGAGCCAGATCTTACAATATTGTAACATCTGGCAACCGTGTGTACATAGCTTTAGCAAAAGCTCAATTAACTTTCTTACTTAAACACAAAATATTCCAACTTAATAATATGATTATTAAGACTTTTACAATTTTCACATTTAATTTAACACAAAATGAAATGTGTTGCATTGTGTTAAATAACTTTAATTTTTTACTGTATTACTGCTTTAGTGTGCATCTCTTTTTATGTTTTCTACTATTTATATTATAATTTATGGTGGCGCCAAAACTGTCAGCCTTTTTATACAAACCGGAGACAAAAATTCAAACATTAAATAAAAACCAGGCAAAAGAGGAATACAAAATATTAATCCACACAAAAATACTACAAATTTATAAAAAAAATAAAAGAAAAAAAAGATAAATACCAGTAGCTGGATAGTAAAATTATGTCGAAAAAAAATTAACGCATCATATTTTAAAAAACCTGATTAGCTTAAACAAAAAAAAAATTAATTATTTAAGTGTTTCGAATCTTTGAATTGAGGTTCATCAAAATGTTTTTTGCTTCAAACCCCAATATTTGAAAAATATTCTACAAATTGAAATTAAATAAATATTATTTGGCCTGAAGAAGCTATCCAAAGGAAAGCGAAATATTGCCAGATAACTAAAAACCAAAAAAACTAAAAATTCCAAAAGAGACCTTAAGCTCAAACAATTACACATATTAAGAAAGAAAAAACGGTCGAAATAAAGAAATTATAAGCATAACCTTATTTTATTACCAAAACTGCTTTTGAGCAAAAAAAAAAGTTGTTTAAGTTCGCTTACGCGACATTTTTATGAAAGCTCCGTTCTAGGCTATATCTCGGGTATTTATGGACCGATATCGGAAATTTTCATTTTTCTTATTTACCTAACCTAATTTTATTACCAGAAATGATTTTAAGCAAAAAAAGTTGTTTAAGTTCGGTTACGCGACATTTTTATGAAACCCCTATATCTCGAGTATATATGGACTGATATCTGGATAAAGTTTTTTTTTGCCTTTAAGTCACCATGCTTAATAAGTGTATGAAGTTAGAAGCAACACAATTTTTTTTTCAAAAATTTTCATACAAAATTGCAAAAAAAAATGGCTTTTTTCGGAATTTTGAATATATCTCAGCTAGACGTGAACCGATATTACTGAGCTTCAATAGCAAACCCATGAGTTGATGGGGTAAAAGAATGGTGAAAGAAAAAAGTTTCTAAATTTAATGGTTTTCTCAGAAACGGTATTTCAACAGCGGACAGATTCTGATTCAGAATATATATACTTTATAGGGTCGCAAATAAAAACTGTAGAAATTACAAACGGAATCACAAACTTATATATACCTTTTACATTTTTGTGAAGGGTATAAAAATAACAGTTATCAATAAGATAAAGCATTTCAGTCGAATGTTAATTGTTATTGCAATGAGAGTCTAATATAAATTACCGTAACACTCAATCAAAATATAATAAATGCACTCAATTTAAACAAAATAAATTTTAGTACAGAACATTAAATTTAGATAATTATTTAAAATAAAAGAATTATAAATGTTGCCCTGCTACAACTTGCTTAACAATATGAAAAATATTATATTCCTTCAATTATGATTTTGTGTTACATTTCTGCATCGGGTTTTACATAAAGTTTTTCCTTTCTTAAGTTTTTCTGGGTATCTCTGAGAACGGAGAATTATTAATATACAAATATATATACATGTCCATATATGTACGTTAATAATTAAAAATAAATACGGCTTTTTCAGAGTTAGCAAACGGTGTGCAAACAATGCGGGCAACTAACAAAAATGCATACGTGATTTAACATGAGATGAATATAAACAGAGAATAATTCAATGAATCGCTGGCTGAGTGGTTAGGACGGCTGTTTATGATGCGTCATAACCTAAGTTCAAATCCAAAAGTGGGTGCTGATGAGTAGTTTAGCGACTACGAAACAGCTAGCTGTCCCCCAGCTAAAGATTTAATTAGTATTTTTATTGTCTTCTTCAATCAAAAATTATTGATCGCAGCAAATTTGTAATGGAAAAAAATTCTTCTTAAGAAAAACTTAAGAAAGGAAAAATTTTAGGCTAAAAACCCGATGTACGAGGGCGGTTTGGAAACTTCTTAGCCTAGCACAAAAAGCGCGGTATAAACAGAAAAAAGTTAAGTGTTTTGGAAACTTCCATCTCTGCTATGAACACATGTTAAATTTTATTTCGATCTGGTAACTCCTTCATATAGACGCATTCGCGATTTTTTTACTATCGAAAAATTAGAAATACGTGGTGTCCTTAAATAATTACATAAAAAAGTTTTAGCGGGACAAGAAATTCTTAGCGATATGGTGAATGTGTTAGGTAAAAGTGCTCCCTCATATGCAACAATAAAAAATTGGGTTGCTGAATTTAAACGTGGTCTTACAAGCAGTGAAGATGAACCACGTAGTGGACGCCCAAAAACAGCAACAACAACAGAAATTGTAGCCAAAGTGCATGATATGGTATTAAAAGTGTGTGAAATAGCTAATATCATGGGCATATCAAATGATCGAGTCCATTTAATTTTGCATGAAGAACTACAGATAAAAAAGCTTTCTGCAAGATGGGTGCCGCATTTGTTAACAGTCGACCAAAAACGCATAAGAATGAACATTTCTCAAGCTTGTTTCAAGATCGTTGTCTAGATCGTTTTAAGCGAAACAAAATTGATTTTAAACGCCGTTTCATAACTGTTGATGAGACATGAATCCACCACTATACTCTAGAGACAAAAGAACAATCCAAACAATGGACTGAAGCTGGAAGAAGTGCTCCAAAGAAGGCAAAAACAATGCAATCGGCTGGTAAGGTTATGGCAACGTTTTTTTGGGACTTCAAAGGTATTTTATTGATTGACTATCTCCAAAAGGGTCAAACATTAAACTCAGAGTAATATTGCAACCTTTTGCATCAATTAAATGTACAAATTGGAGAAAAACGTCCTGGCATACAACACAAAAAAATAATTTTGCATCAAGACAACGCACCAGCGCACTAGAGTGTTTTAACAATGGCTAAATTCAACGAATTAAACTTGCTTGACCACCCACCTTATTCTCCTGATTTAGCTCCCAGTGTCTTTTACCTGTGCGTTTTACCTCAAATAGAGATGCAATTGTAAACCACTATTTTGAAAACCTTAAGGAAAACTATTTTAATCAAGAGATAGAATTGCTAGAAAAGCGTTGGACTATTGAAGTTTCAAGAGATTATATTGAAAAATAAAAATATTTTTGAAAAACTAACTATTATTTTTCACTGATAGGCTAAGAATTTTCCGAACCGCCCTTGTATAAATCTACAAAAACCAAAAATCTAAGAAAGAAATTGTTGACTGAAATTCGTCACTACATTTGAAAGAACAATACATTCGCGCAAAAGTTAGAAACCACAATTATTTGTGTGTATGGAAATTATCAAAAATACCAGCATAGTATTTTATGTATGTACAATAGTTTTTTTAACTGACTTTGTAATGTAAAGTGAAAATTTTAATGAAGTGGAGTGTTTCTGCGAAAAAATTTTCCTCTTGAAATACTCAAGGCTTTAAATTTTTAATGATTCATATTCTGCGCAAAAAAGATTAAAATTGGCTATAATATTGCAGCAGAGCACTAAAAACTTATTAAACAATTCACGTTAGTAATGTGAAGTGTACTACACGATAATAAATATACGAAATGAAAAAACTCTGCTTCTTAGAGCTCGAATTCGAATAATAATTCATTAAGATTTATTTATGGCCACATGCGTGTCGTACGACAGTACTTTAGAAATTAGTAACGGACTTATTAAAGTCAATAATTTATTATGCGTTTTTGTTCCGTGTTATTATTTAAATAAATTTACAATGTTGTTGACTTAAAGATTAATAAATTATATTTTGAGGGTCTTCTTCGAAGGAAAGAAATGAAAAAACGGGCATAATAAATTTCTTTATACTAATTGTAATGAAGACTTAAAAAAAGAAAATAAAATCTCAATAAGGAATGACAAGAAACAAGCAAAATGCTTTTGGCGTCTTTCTGTTAAACAAAATGATTTAAGTTGTTACAATAACGAGCATGAAACTCTTTCCTTAATCTTTAATCTGTTTTTTTTTCTAAGGATGTGTTTAATTTTTTTCTTAAATTTTTTAAATTAAACTATTCACATCAGTTTATTTAACTTTAAATTTATACTAGTGACATATTTTACTGCTCTTTTTTATCGTTAAAAAAAATTAAATTAATTTCCTTATTAACAGTTCTGCATCATTTCATTATTTTACGCAGATGTTTAACACGTTTTTAATGACACAAAATTTCTTTTATTAATATGACAAAGTTATAATAAGCTCCGGAAAAAATCAGATTTTTATTTCAATGATTTTTAAGCAGTCATAAAATCACTCAGACAAAAAACTATTTTAATTTATGTATAATTTATGAGCGCACATGGTTCATTTTAAAGAGGATTTTTGTTATTAAAAAAGATATTTTTATTACATATGTATTAAAGTAAATTCCAAATTTGTTTCTAAATTAGAAAAGAATATTTTAAATTGGCTACTTTATGGAAGTTTTTAAGAAAAATAAATTTACATACACTGGGGGGTCCCAGAACTCAACGTGAAGCTCAAATGGGGTGACAGGATTGATTGTAACCATCATGAGAAAAATCAGAAAAAAATATTTAAATTATGGACATTTACGAAAAACCCAGAAATTTGACCAAACTGTAAACATTTTTCGGTTATTGTTGTTAATTTATACTATTTTTATTCATCTAAACTTTGGAACCGTAACATTTCTAAAGCCACAGTCAAACATAATGACATATGTATTTGCCCCCAGTTTTCTAAAACTAATGCTAGGAACACAACTGCGACGAACGACAAATATTTGGTAGCGAATATTCGTCACCAAAAACAAAACACTTTGGTGTATATGAAAACGCACACAATCATGGCGTTGGTCGAAATTCGTCATACTCAGCGAAAGTTGAAATAGATTCATCATTTCTAATTGTTTCGTCAGCGAACGACGAACAAAACAGTATCAGGTGACCAGGTTTCTTATCATAACACTTTTCATAATTTATATTAATCCATGTAGTAAAATATGTATGAAGATGTTCTCAAAATATAAAGTACTTGAGATAATTTGTTCAAAAATCCCTCTTTCGGATGGGATTTATATAGGTTTACTTTTAATATGGCCACCTTAGTATTTATTTTCATTTTTTTTTCTTTGCATGGAATGTAAACAATGTTCGTTGATATTGTGCTTCACACGACGAATTTATACAACGAATATTTGTCGGCGAATTCGTCGCGATGGGCGAAGTTCGTCGTTCGTCGCAGTTGTGTTCCTAGCATGAGACTATGTGTTACATATGTGAGGATCTCCCTTACAAAATTGAAAGTGTACTAAAGTGCCTTAGCAGGTGCCTTAGCAAGTACCACTAAAAGTTCGCCCATTTAATCAGCATTGTAAAAAGATACAATACTTATTCATTTCATACTAGAGGGTGGTTAAATTTTAAGGGCCGATGTTGATTTTGAATAAAACACAAATTGTTTGAAAATATTGTCATTTATTTTTAGTATGGCAATCGTGCGAGTGAAACATTATGCAAATGGCTATGCTACCAGTCTGGCACATAGAAAACTTGGGGCAATTGTGGCATTATTTTTATCTGTTCTAGAAACGTTACGGTTCCAAAGTTTAAAAGAAGAAAACTAATAAAAATTAACCCTAATAATCGCAAAATGGTTACAGTTTGAACAAATTTCTAGGTTTTTCTTAGCTACACATACGTTTTAAACTGCTTGGATAGATTTTGTTTCTGATTTTTTTTTCAAGATGGTTACAATCAATCCTGTCACCCCGTATCGGCTAGACGTTGAGTTCTGCGTTACCCTGTATTTTGATCTTTTTTTCGTTAAACTATTAAAATTTTTGCGGCTAAAGGTCTACAGCATTTGCTTTTTATAAGTAAGATTTAACAGCTTTCTTTATTCTCGATATTTCGCTATTTGGTATCATCGTCTGAATAATTTTGTAGCAAAATATCGACAATAAAAAAAAAATGCTAAACCTTTTTTATAAAAAAAAAAAAATGCTGAAGCTCTTTAGCTGCAAAAATTTTTATCATTTATAAAAATAAATTTAATTTAAAAAAAACACTCTTCGATATCGAACTAAAAGGTAAGAAATAATCATTAAAATAAGCTTTAACAATAATGAATGAAATATACTAG
The DNA here is from genome assembly GCA_914767995.1 of Thecocarcelia acutangulata. Classification (NCBI taxonomy): domain Eukaryota; kingdom Metazoa; phylum Arthropoda; class Insecta; order Diptera; family Tachinidae; genus Thecocarcelia; species Thecocarcelia acutangulata. The sequence continues at coordinate 25,425,661 of OU612094.1, read as the reverse complement.
TATTGTAAATTAAGCGTCGGGCGCTCGTTATACGAATAATACGACACAAAGTGCCCTACGAATTAAGAATTCACAATAATAATTTCTATAAATTTTAATTTTAGTTATTGCCACACTGGTTGGAATTTAGTTAGAGAGGTGTAGCATGGAATTATCTTCCCACTGTTAAGTTTTATTAATAGGTTTACAACTTTGCTTCCGCCATTTTTCTCGAAACTTGAGGCATTATTATAAAAAAAATTATCAGTCCAATTACAAATAAAAATTCCGTGGGAGTTTCTTCACTTTTCTCTTTTCTCCAATTATGAACAATAATCGAATATGATGTTTTTTTTATTTTTTCATTCTCTCCATTAACAGAAAACACTAAAAGGAGATTAACTCTTCAATTCCTAGTGTCAAGTTAACAAAAATTGTGCTTTTCTATTTAATTTGAATTGAGAAAGATATTTTAATTGAGAAATAATTTCCGAGAGGAAAATATTCCGTGAGAAATAAATTCCATGAGAATATTCATAATTGGGCTGTATACATTTATGATTCATTATATATTTATGATTTAAAGTATTTTTGTTGCATTTGACACGAGTTTTGATCAAGTAATGTCTCCAATTTTTTATCTTCGAAAACCTTTTCTTTTCCACCGCCATGCGGGTTTTGACGTCAAAATACCGTTCTTGAAGAGTTGAAGCCACTCTCGGTACGTTTTTTCGTTAATAAATGCCTCACCAGAGCAATTTGAGAGCATTCAATGAGCCTCATTTGCAAATTTCCTCCAATTAAAGCAGAAAATTAAAGCCTCCCACAAATTACAAAAATTTGGCTCGTAAGAAGACATTTTTCATAGAGAATAACTTTATCAAGCAGACACAAATCTACTAATATTTCAAACGCCTTATGTTTAGAAATATCTACGATCTATTTATTTCTACCACTTACCGCTACTGTCATCTATTGCAAAACGGCGGAAGCAAATTTGTACACTTATTATATTTTTAGAGAAAAAATAAACTATTTTAGTAAAACATTATTAATTTTAGTTTAATAAAATTATTATCCTCCATATAAACTTTCAAACAGATTTTGACAATAAATGCTTTTACAATGATGTTTTAGTGATTGACTTTGTGTTTATCCAAATCAATGAAAATATCAAGTCTAAAATTTGTTTATAGCCACAAATTCATATACTCGTACACACACAAACACATTCCTTTCATGCTGTATAATAATTTTGGCATTTTAGTATTTGCAAAAATGATTAAACTTAATAATAAATTCTATTATCGTTTTAATTTATTATACAGCACGTTTTTTGGCGTGCGTTTTTGTGTGAAACAAAATACACTAGTACGTTCATACTCTTTCAATTTGCCTGAGTTTCTACACAGTAAGAAAAATTTAATTCGTACTCAAAACTGCTATCTAATTATAAATGAAAATTCCATGGGAGTTTTTTTTACTATTCTCCTTGCTCCAATTATGAACAAAAATGGAGTATTATGTATTTTATTTTTTCCTTCAAATCTTCCATTCCTTCGGTCAATTTAACGAAAATTGTGCTTTTCTCTTTAATCAATTCCGCGAGAAATAAATTCCACGATATTCTTAACTGGACTAAAAGCCTAACCATAGGCATGATAGTGCATAGATTGGCTTCAGCTTTTACCAAAACTAAACGAAAAGCCTGTCAAATGCATATATGAATCTAAAACGACTTTTAGTTGGCCATAATGTACTTATATGAACTTAATGGTTTTAAAACCATTGTTGCACAACTTCGTAATACTTGTGTTTTTTCTGAGTAAATTGTATAAAAAAGTACTAAAAATAACAACAAAGTATTTGTATGCAATAACATCCAAACGAAAAGTAAAAACAGTTTTGTTGTAATTTGTGTAATTAAAAATTGAAATAAACTAAAACACATTTCTGTTAAATTAAATGCGTTTGTTTCAATTTTTCTTTATTTTAATAATTTTTGTAAGCACACACACAAACTTCTGAAAATAAACTATTCCGTACAGAAGATGTGTTCAGTTTCGTACTTTGCTTAAGCAACTGACATTAGACGAAACTTAACGAAAAGTTTCATTAAGTACATTATAGTTATACACATTTGATTACATGCATTCGCACAGTTGCTTAAGCTATGTACACACGGTTGTCAGATGTTATAATATTGTAAGATCTGGCTCAGCATGTTGAAAATGTAGTGACAATGAAAAATTGTACCGCAGAAGTAAATTGTGTGTTCAGACGATCGTAAGAAAATCTTACCTGACAAATAATTCATATGACAACAAAAATTGTCAGTTCACACGGTTGTCAGATTGTTAGATGAAAAAATTGCCAGTGATGCCATTGTCAGGTGTTAATTTTATACATCTGACAATTAAAACTGAGCTTCCAATGCCACCCAATTATTTGGCAATGCCGACAAAGAGTGTTCTCACGATTGTCGGATGCCTGACAACATTGTCGTCTTATAATTGATTGACAATAGTTTTTCTAACAACGTTGTAAGTTCAAAATTGGCAGTTCACACGATTGTAATACATTTTCAGACATTTTTACTGGTAATATTGTAAGATCTGACTAGCGTGTGTATGTAGCTTTGCAGTGGCTTGAGCCAGTCTATGCACATTATGGTTAGGCCTTAATATATAAAATAATACACGAACAGCGTTGTCAACTTTGAAATTTCAAAACGCACCAAATTCAGGAAAAAAGGGCACCGAATTTTGAATTTTTAAAAAGCCACTTTAGATTATAAAAGGTATATTTTGTATATTAAAAACACGGTAATGAAGCAGCCTTTTAAGCGGCTTCTTTCAAACTGGGTCTAATATGACAGCCTGATGGCATGCCATCAAATACGATCAATAGCTAGAACTCGTGTTTGTCAAACTTGGCCTCTAATACCATTCTGTTACTTTTATTAAGATAATTATAACGATATCTTATCATATTTATTATTCAGCGACATTATTTAATTATATTTGCTGTCGACCGAAATCAGCTGTTACTTTTACTGCCTATTATCAGGTACACAAAACGACAGATGCTTACGGTTCTTAAAATTATATTGTAGAAGCACACAATCGTTACATCAATAGAGAATAGAGCTTTGGTGGTCATACCCGTCTGAGAAGGAGGGATACTTTGGCTACCATTCGAGCTCTAAACAGATGACTGAATTCTGAAATAATATTCGCATAAAAATAAATTTTTGTCCAGCACTGGCAGGACTTTAATCGCAATTTTTTTTTTTAGTATTAAGAATTGAATACTTGTTGTCATTACATTTCTTATGTAGATTCAATAAATAAAAGAATAAAGTTAAAATAAAAAAAAAATAAAAAAAAATAGAGGAAATATGTCGAAAAAATTTACGATTATTGGATGATTAAAAGATACAGCATTGCATTACAAGCCATCACACTCGATTAATAGCATTCTATCAAATTCTGTGTAAACTTCAATTGCGTTTTCGTAAGCGAACAGCAAAAATTAGTTGGCTTGGATATCTTGAAAATAATTGATTGAAATATACGAAAATTTGCCAGAATTGTAACAAATAAAAGATGAAGTTTACGATAATAAAAATTTAATGCAAACGTTTTGGAAAAATTTTTTAATTTAATTAAAAATATAGCAAAAAAAACAGTAACGAGTTCACGTGCCATCGTAAATACGAACTTCACTATCTGTATTTATTGTAATTTTGACAAACTTGGCTTGATCGTTTAATAGAAAATACGCTCTAAAAACAGCAGATTTTATAAAACGGAATGTTTCTTTGTCATTGGAGAATATTTATAATATACAACAGCAAGATTGTCTTACTTTGTGCTTATAATAAGCAGCGTTTTTTTATAACTCCTTGTTCTGATTGTGCCTGCAAAATGAAACATAAAAATTTTGGGCACTTGAATAAACTTTTTTCTTACATTAAAACAAAAAAAGTTGAGCTGAATTTGATTTAGTGCCACCGAAAATCTAAAAAGAATTTTTTTGCACAAAAAAACTTTAAAAAGCACCAAAAACGGTGCGAAACGCACCGAGCTAACAACGCTGTACACAAGCGTACTTAAAATAACCTGAAAATGGGATTGTTAAAACAAGTTTACAAGTAAGTCTTGAATCAAATGCAGAATTCTCTATCCGAGTAAAAAGTCAAAACAAAGACACAAATACATATGTATGTACATACTCGTATGAATAAATTGCTGAGAGATAGGAATAAAAGCTCTTCTAAGAAAAAATTTGCTTTTATTTTATTTGTGTAATATATGTGAGCTTTTTTTCTTGGAATTCTCATTAGCTTATTTAAAATAATAAAATATATAGTTAAATATCTGAAAATATATTTTTTTGTAATTTTTCAAGTCTACTGTTGATTAGAATAACTAACACAGAAAAAATTATAGTAAAAATAAACAAAATTTTTGTCTGCAAAAAAAAATTTATTTCGAATTTTGTTGTTTAAAAAAATAGGTGTTTTCGATCAATAATTAAATAACTTTTACAAAACTTTTGTTTGAATTGCTTTATCGGTCCGCATTCAAACAATTTTTTTATTTATTCAACGAATTTCGTTATTGAACACGAATATGAAATGTCTGTGAATATGAAATGTCGACATGGCGGTTCACTTTTTGAAAGGCACTAAAACTTCCATATTCAGAGAAGCCGGTGTTTTTTGCAATACGGTACTGAATTTTCTTTTCAGTGTATAGTTTCTCTGGAAGTACAACGAATTGAGTGAAATAACAATTACTACTTATTTTGTAATGTATTAGTGGGGAATTTAAATAACACATTGTATGGCATAATATTTGCGTATTATTTATATTCCTACTAAAAAAGGAAAGCTCGTTTAATTTCATATAAAAATTTGATTTAACAAAAATTTTATGCAAATATTTATTCATTGTACTAGAACATTTGTGTGCTGGAATCTTTGTCGTTTTTTTTTGTGTTGTTTGATTTGAATTGAAGGGATTTGTGCATGAAAATCATTTTGTATGCTTCTGAATTGAAATTGCAAATTTAGTGCAAAATTTATTTGATGCGAATAATCAGTTCGTTAGTTGAATTGCAGAAATGTGGCGGCGACTACGCAGTTTACAGAACATGCATATTTAAATTATGGTTTCCAAGAACGATTTGCTCTAGGTACTGTTGGCAATTTTTATAGTTTTTAAAGAGAGAAGTTTGGCAAAATTATATGTTCTGTTTAGGTTAGATATCAATTAAAACAAATATTGGGAAAATAAATTTTTATCACATTTTTATCGATATCACAGAAAGCCACAAGAGCCGTTAAATAGAAGTATTTGTAGCAAAAAGTGAACAAAACAATCAAATTAAGCAAGTGTCATTTATAGTTAATGTAAGCATAATAGTTTTATGAAAGCATAAATACGAGTAAGTAAGGATATAAAAAAGGAGATTACGAAGAAAATAAGAGGTGAAGTTTAAAAAAAAAGTATAGTGTACTAAACATAATAATCACAGTAAGCTAAAGCGGCCCATACATGTTTCAATTCAATTGTAAATTGAGTCTTTCAACTGAATAGATTATTGCCCACACACTTCATAAACTGAATTGAAAGATTTTCTTTCAACTATTAAATTCAAGGAAATTATAGATAATTTTAAGAATATATAATATTCTCTTTGCAAAAACACCACAAATATAAATTTTGAGACCACAACACAATCGAATTGAAAGACTTGCTAGTCAACTTGAAAAAATCAAAACATTTAAATTTTTCTTCAACCAACTCGACAACTGCCAAACTAATCAACTGACAAAGGCATACACGCTTTGATTTGGATACCAACCGACTCAGTTGTCAACTGATTTGAAACGTGTATGGGGTGCTTAAGTCGTAATCAATGCTGTTAGCTTCAAAGGTTGCTCCTTAGCCAGCTGCTTAAATACACAACAAGTATACAGTGTGACCATTTTGACATTTTTGCAGCAAAATTTAGCATTAATTTTTCTGAGTTAGCTGGAAGTTAACATTTTTTATCTTTAGCAGCATTATTGAATTTAGAAATATTTCAAATAGTTATCTTAATTGCAAAAACTGTAAGCCCAGCAATAGTGTGAATGAAAATTGTAATCTGGCATCACAATGTTTAATGAAAGAAATGTAATGTTGCTACTCCAAACACAATTTTTTCACATTGTGTGAAAAAATGTGAGATGAACGAATGCAAAATTATCAGAATTTTCGTGGTAGTTATCGAAAGTTCTAATTATACTATGATCATATGAATAATTAAATTTCGAATGATGAAGAAAAGAAAAACAAATAAGATAAATATGGCAGAATTCCCACATATTTCCGTTACCTGATCTACCAAAAGTTAAAATCTTATCTATTTAAAGGTTTAAGTTTTTTTTTTTTTTGCCAAAATAGAGATGCTCTTATATAACATCACGTTTAAAAGTGGGAATCAGGTCACTACATTGCATTCTCACATTCAATAAACTGTACTTCCTGACCAGCTCCTTCAGTGTCTACTTGCTTCTGAAATTGAAGCAGATTTTCCACAGCTTCTTCCAAGAAGTTTTATTTGCTAATAAATTAAGCCGCCAGTAGACGTGCACTGAATTGTTTGTGCAAATTCTTTTTTTTTTTTATATACTAAATTTGTAATCCTGCCAAACCGTTAAAAAGATTTTGTCACGCAACAATCCTATTAGAACTATTCATTTTTTACCAATCGTCAGAGTTTTTGGTGAACCAAGCGCTTTTCCTATCGTTGAAATTCAAATGTTTGTAATTTTTTTATTTGAAGATTATTATATAAAAAAAAAATCAAAATTAATAAAATTGTTGACACTAATAAGACTGACAAAATTAATAAAATTGTTGACACTAATAAGACTGACGATTAAATCAAAGCCAATTTAAATTGCTGCAGTCGTTATCGTAACGTTACACTGAGTTTACACGTGCAAGTAACTTGTTACAAGTTGTGTGTACATATTAACAAGCAATACATCGAAAAATATAGTAAAAACACTTGCAAGTTGCACGATTGTTTACACATGCAAGTGCAAGTTCATTTTCAAAATGTTGTCGAAGACAAACCTTTTACGCCTTTGTACTACATGCGCTTCTAACGTCAGTGCTGCTAAAGTTTTAGTATAGCAATATTATAGGGAAATTATATTACGTACATATTCCAAATAAAAAATAAGTTATAGATGTTTATTTATTTTTGTGTTTTTATATTATTTTTTTTGGCTTATAACTAAAAATACTAATATTTAAAAAATTTCCTTGAAAAATATGCAATAAAGTTAAAATGAAATATCTATGGGCAACACTGTTTGTTTCTGCTTGCATGCAAGTGAAAAAATCACTGCCAATCAAAATCAGTTGCAAGTGAGGCAACTACTTGCAGGTGTGTGAATGTATTAGTAAAAAAATGTGAATGTATTGGGTTTTTTGCACTTGCACTTGCGCGTGTAAACATTCAGTTACGGTATACCAAAACTACATCAACGCTTAATAATGGGCACAACGATTTACAACAATCGGCACCGTTTCATATTGATGACGCAAAATAGAATAAGTATTTCTCTGGCTAAAACAACTTTTTAAATTTTGTATTGTATCTTGAGCGCCAGATATCATTCAGAATCCTTCCCAATCTGGCTGGCCATTTACACCTTTCCAAGCTCCATGATCTAAGACTTTAATTTTCACGATATAAATTTATAAGTTTTCCTTTTCTTGTAAATTTTTTTTATTATATATTTTTTTTTAATTCCTCTATGAGTTTATATTTTTTTCCTTGACATTTGAAAAAGATTTATTTTTTATAGTGTTGTATTTAGTGCTCTTGCATATACCTTGTATGAATTCGACTTGGTTCCCGACACTAATAAGACTGACGACCAAATCAAAGTCAATTTAAATTGATGCCGTCGTTACCGTTGCGTTACGACATACCAAAACTACATCAACGCTTAATATTGATAATGGGCACAACGATTTACAACAATCGGCACCGTTTCATATTGATAACGCAAAATAGAATAAGTATTTCTCTGGCTACTTTCATCAATTGTACTAGCTAGCTCTCTATGACAAAAATGTTAAATATGTGAATGCACCGGTTCGTAAATCGGCAATGTAAGAAGAAATGGGTTTCGTTACTGAACACAATCTTTATTGAGCACTCCATATTGGCAGATATTTTAGATAAAATTTACTTTCAGAACAGTCCGGCTAACGACTAACAAACGAAAATTTCGAAAAATTGTGTAGCTTGAGCGGCCACAATCACTTCATAATCTTCTCCCTCACAATACACTACAACCGCAATACTCATAGAACATGCAACAACATAAAGCGTAAATATAACATTGCCGCAAACGATTATATGTACTCTCCCTAGTTTTAAGTTTACAAACACTTGTTTTAATGTTATCGTACTCTAAATGTGCCATAAACTTGTTTTCACTAAATATTTTAATATGATGCATGAATGCATAAACAGAAAACATATTTTTGTTGGGTTTGTCCATTAAAAGTTTAGCAAGTACATTTACAAAAATAACACATAAAACTGCCACACCACTTGACACTGTTTAAATGACTAATTTAGATAGAGATTAGCTTGTTGCTGTTTAAGTTTTAAAATGAATATAACAAAAAAAAAAAAAAAAAATTAACTGAGCAAGGGTGTGCTAATGGTTATGAGAGTTTATTGTAATGCTACGGCCTAAAAATGATTGGTTTTGTTTAAAGAATTGTTTTTAAATAGGTATAAAGGTTTTAAAAAACGAAATATATACGTACACGAGTATCGCAAATAAAAAAGTTTAGTGAGCGCAGAAAAAACTCGGACACAAACCTACTATACAAACACACTTCTGTTAATGAAGATGTGTAATTTAATTGCATAAGTAGCTGGCGTTTAACTGATATCACGGCCAAAGCTATTTCACGGCTTGCAGGGCACAGCTTTTTGTCATAATTTTATAGTCATATAAACAAGCTATTTTCTGAAGAGCTGGGGCCATCTAAACCAATTAACCAGACAGTGAGAGTATGAGCATGTTTCACGATTTAGAACGTTAACGTTCGCAAACATTTGAAACTGCCAAGAGGCGCTCAAAAAAATTCAAAACTAAACTTTTTCTAATCAATTGATACTTTCTTTGCTATGTTTTCATACACTACGTTTCTTTTCAGCTTAAAAGTGGATCGAAAGTAGGAGTTTTCGCCACTCAAAATGCTTGCGAACGTTAAGGTTTGAAATCGTAAAACCGTCCCTAAAGCTTTAAACACATAGACGACAGCAGACAGCAAGCAGCAATCTGTCAAAAATAAAATGCATGTGTTTAAATGCACACGATTATTTTAACGACTTCACAACAGCATTTGCAGCTGCTGGCAACTTAGACTAATTTCTATTTTCGTAGGCAGCAAAAATTAAAAGCAGTGCTGCCACTATAAATATAAATTGCCAGCAATAACAACTAAAATTAGTTTGAAATATTTAATAGAAACATCACATAAATAAAATAAACAAATAAATTGATTAGTTTTTACAGTTTTACGTGATATTATTACGTTTTCAGTCAGTAATTTTAATTTTATTCGTGTAAAATATATATGTGGCACCTCTAAAATATGCATTGCTTAAATACACATAGTGCTGCTGCTGTCTTTAAAATAATTATGTTACTGACCAGACAGCAGTATTTGAAGCTAACTTCATTTGTACTCGTGAAGTTGTGAAGTCTGCTGTCGTCTAAGTGTTTAGAGCTTAAGTCTAGTCTTCCATAAAGAAAATCAGCGTTTGGATAATTCATTCATTGTGAGCTCTTTCCTAAAAAGGTCGGGCCTTCTAAAGCTATTCGCCAGACAGTATGCGTATCTGTGCAACCTAAATTACCGCTTCAAGCGTAACTTATCTGTCAAAAATCCACCTTATGTGTACATACAAAATATATGACACCAACCCACATAGAACGACGTCAATGCTTTGCAATTGGAAAGCACAATTTTGACAGAGAGAAAGCTTTACTGTCTTTCAGTAAAGTACACTTCAAAACAAATATTAGTCATTCCCATTTGGTAACCACACTTTAGGCGCTTTCAAACTAATATGGCGACTTTATCACTATTTAATATGTCTATTCAGTGAATTTTATTACAAGGTTAGTGAACAATACTGTTCATGGCACAACTTTAATGCTTTTATTCACGTAACTTACTGGAGCGTTAAATCACGTTGCGCTTTACGCCCTAATTTAGGCTACACTGTGTGCCTAGGCTTAACTCCTGTATCTTTGTAATGCTCCTTGACACTTAAATTCCCGATATTTGTTGGAAGACAACAGCACCACGGGACTTTAGTTACGTCTGCGAAGTTCGGACATACACTACAACCAAAACTTTTCAGTCAAGATGCAGGCACGGCAACCATCCCTCAGCGCTGTAATAGGTTGACAGAACAGAACATCCTTGAGGCAATGCTGATCCCGGTTCTATCACTTAACCTTTAGTGAGAAATATTAACAGAAGTGAGTATAACAGGTTTGTGGCTGAAATTAAACATTTATATTTGCGCACATAGCAAAACTAAAATGTTTTTGCAATATACAGTTGTATTTCTTTTTATAAAACTTTCTTATTTCAAAAATAGTTCTTTACACAATACCAATCATTTTTAGGTTGCAACATTGCAATAAACTCTAATTTTTTACCATGAGCACTAGTCAATTTTTTCCTGAAATCCGCAGCGCAAGTTAAGTTACTCTGGGGCTTCTTAGACTCAAAAAGTATTTTTTAGAGTAAAAGAAGGATTCCTACTTATCTATGCCTCAAAACGCAAATTTCGAAGATGCTAAAGCAAAGCCAAAGCACACTGGGGGAATCTTTATGAATACAGCAACATGGCTCTGTTGAACCTTAAAATTTTAGTTTAGCCAGCTCTTAGCTTGGGTCTCAAATAATTAATTTTCGAACGTCTTCTGTTATTTCTAAAAATTTTTATAAATCACAGTTTCCAAAATTATAATTTATTAACGTGTTTACTTCAATTCTGCGATTTCGTTTCATAAGATTAAATAAATAAATAAAATTTGAAAGTTCGACAGAGCCATGTTGCTGCATTAACAGAGTTATGTTAATGTAGCGGGTTTGTGTCTGGAACTAACAGTTTCAGAATTTCTCTTCACACACATATGGCCATGTCACAGAATTCACTTTCGTTCGGAAATGGAATTGAATCGGTTTTTTAATTCTTCAAAAAACGAAAATTTAAAACTTTTTCGGAATAAAATCAATTCTATAAGATAATGCTAGTTTCATTCTTGCAATTAGAAATGATTTCATTCCGAAAAGTCTTTTAGTTTTTCGTTTTTTGAAGAAGTAAAAATAGAATACAATTCCGTTTCGGAACGGAATTAAGCTCTGTGACATGGCTGATAGTTTTGTTTTAAAAATCTATATTATCACTTCAGCGAAATGATAAATTGGCATTACAATAATAGGCGTGTGTGTGTGTGTGTGTGTGCCTGTGGTGCACAAGGGTTTAAATGCAATACAGCTAGCTTTGTGATTAAATTTTTAATTATAAATGAATTATAAAGTTACCAAGCAAATAATAAATTTTACATATTTATTTGATTTCTTAACAATATTTTAATATTTTTATCGTTTATTTTTTAGTCATTTCATTTGTCAGCCGTATTATTTATTTATTTATTTATTTATTTATTTATTAATTTATTAATTTGTGGTTACAGTGTAATGGAAATTCGCAATAAAAAAATTTATTGAAATAAAAATTTAAAAAGTTGGCATGATTTCATGATTGGCATGTTTCTTTGCATTATCTCTCTGTCTTTGCTGTAAATGGATTCATGAATGGTTTAGAGTCAATTTATGTAAGTAGAGTTGACAAATATGAGTGCATTATTTTCATATCACATCCGGTGTGCAAAACGTTGAAAGGATTCATAATAGTATTCCAAGCTTGTAAAACCATGACCTACTATAATTAATACTCAAAACGGCCATCAATAAGGATATTATTCTTCAGTTCAGTTCGGTGTAAAACGTGGAAAAAAGTCTAAGTAATGGAAAACGGTCAATAACAAAACGGAATAAACGGGTGTCATAACCCTAAAGAGGGCAGGACGCTTTATGGAAAATCTGCTATACGAGTTGTAATAATTCGCTATCCCAGTGCCAACCTAATAATATCTATTTCCAGGAATAACACAATTCTATTTTTATTAATCCAGTTTATTCGTATAATCAAATCTCGACAACCTTTTTCTATTTAAACTGTCACCCAACTCACTGCTGAAATAACAGCGTTACCAGATCTCCCAAGTCGCATGACTAGCAATCAGAGTTGCCAGGTCTACACACGAGTATTTTTAAGGGCTCTGGAGACGATCAAAAAACACGTCAATGAGTACATATGTGTGAGTGTCGTGTTTTTGTCGTTTAAAAGGATACGTACAAATAAAATCGTCAATCATCATTCTTATTTTGACTTCGCTGCGTTCGTTTCTAAACATGTCATCATCGGAATATTGTTATCTTGTGCAATTTTATTAAGAATAAAAACATGAAAAGAAAAAACTATGTATTAAAAGTAGTCTGGGCAAAATAAAATTCAATAATTATAATAAATATATGTATAGTTTTTTATTTTACTTATTGTTGTTCCTTTCGATAACAAAACTGAAATTTTTGATCGTCAATCACAACTGGAGACTATCAAAATAATTACACGTCAAAATAGACCATCAAAAGTTTTTGATTTTCATCAATCAGAGCCGACAACTAATAAGTGTACCCGAAAAAACACGACTGGACGCACACACTTAGAAAGTTTATGTGTTTTTTGATCGTCTCCTTGACACTATATATGTATAGTTTTTATATTTTACTTATTGTTGTTCCTTTCGATACCAAAATGGAAATTTTTGACCGTCAATCACAACTGGAGATTATGAAAATAATTACACGTCAAAATAGACTATCAAAAGTTTTCGATTTTCATCAATCAGAGCCGACAACTAATAAGTGTACCCGAAAAAACACGACTGCACGCACACACTTAGAACGTTGATGTGTTTTTTGATCGTCTCCATGATACTTTATATATGAATACTTTTCTATTTTACTTATTGTTGTTCTTTTCGATAACAAAACTGAAATTTTTGATCGTCAATCACAACTGGAGACTATCAAAATAATTACACGTCAAAATAAAATATCAAAAGTTTTTGATTTTCATCAATCAGAGCCGACAACTAATAGGTGTAACCGAAAAAAACACGACTGCACGCACACACTTAGAACGTTGATGTGTTTTTTTGATCGTCTCCATGGCACTTTACACTTTTTGTCAAGCACTATCAGTGTTACAAGTGCAGTATTCAAATGTTGTCATAGCACGCATAATGTTCTAATATTTTATGGCAGCTTAAAAATCTTGTTGTACCTTTTAACCTTTCCCCCCGCGGAACAGGTATTGCCTTATCGTAGACCAAACCAGGGCACTCTATTTTCTGGGGCATAAAGGCGAAGGAGTCACTCGTTTGTTGTAGGAAACAAAACTCTAGAAAGCAGCATGAATTATATTATATTATTCTGGCTGTGATTTAAACCTAAAATCGCCGGACGGGGAATCAGTTTCCCTGATAAATATGCTGCATGTCGGTTTTCGGAGCTAACAACCCCTGCGGTGCTGTCTTGTAACAGATACTTGTACTGTAAGGAACCAGAAGTGGTGGTTAAACGAGTGAGTGGGTTAAGAGCTGATGTTCTTAATAGGATTCGGCGTACCAACTCATTAAGCCTTGTCTTCCATTGACTGTTCGTAACCTGCATACAGGAGGGATTACAAGGCACGGACTCTAAAGCAGGGGGTATGTCTATAGCTATAAGTTGCGACCTGTGTTAGCCTAGCAAGCCACACGGGGGCGCTAGTGAATCATTAACAGTTCACCCCGTGAAGTTGGCCCATCATCAGATTAGGCTGTAATGGCAGGTGCCATTTTTAAGTAATAGTTTTTTGATTTGTAACTAACTACACCGTAAACATCTCAACTGAATAAAATTTAAAATAATACACTAATTATGACAGCATTTTAAAACTTTAATTTAAAAAATCAAAATTTAATTTTGACCTTCCCAACAACTGACGATTATTGCTTGATTGTGTCTATCCCACTTAAGTACTGTGATTTTTTACAGCTAAAACAAGCCACTTAGAGAACAACATTTTAAAGAATAACTCAAAATTAACAGCTTTATCTAAATAACAATTTAAAACACAATGATAGCTGCCAAATAAGTAGACCTCATAAAAACACAACTTGTTTTTTATCTGTATAAATAACCAAAAATTTCTTCCCACACTTAACTTATTAAGAGTCCACCCAACTTTAGTTTCTTTTCGCCTTTCAAGAACTTGATAAAAATCTTGACAAAAAGAGAAAAGCACGAAAATCAAAAATACTTTGATTTAAGCCGCTGGACCAATAAATTTGAAAACAAAAAATATTTCTCAAATTTGACGGAATAATTTAATAATGTGAGCTTCTTAAGAGGAAAAAGGCAATAAGGAAGGAATAATGTGTTACAATTTTGTTAAATTATCTCATCAAAATCTCTTAAGGGCACCCTACTGATTTAAATATGAAAATTTTTTAAGAATTCTTTAAGGCGTTTATTTATTGAACATGTTTAAAACTGAAGTACTGAAATTTTATCTCTTTGCAGGTGTCAGCTATTGAATTGTATTTTATCAATTAATTAAAATTAAAATAGCTGTGCAAAGCTTATCGTTGATAACTTAATCAGATTCCTCTAGATACCATCTAAATGCAACCGAAAATAGAACCCAACTCTCGTGTGTGGGTTACTCGAGCATGTGCAAGCGAGACCGAAGAAGCATGTCGGCGTGTAGTGTAAACTCTATTGACTCACTGGACCATCGCCGCTGTGTGCGGTGCATTTCTCATTTTATATTTACTACAATGGATTTTGCTGTCACGAGTTCAAAAATCTTATTCTCAAAACTCGTATATTTTGCGGAACACACGTTAATCGTCCTGGATTTATCCATTTGTGGTCAACTGCCTAGCGAATCGCGTATTACATTACAGTGAGAATTCGTTTTTGCCCGCACGGTTAGTCTGTGGAACAAGTTGCCTACAGACGTGTTCCTTCCTGTCACATATAACGTTGGAGGGTGCAACTCAAACATCCACAAACATAATGCCCCCTTTCCTCCTCCTCAGAAAGTATTCTCCTAGTTCCAGTACATTGTGCTGCATATTTAGGGGTCAACCCCTGATTACCGGTCCAAGATAAAAAATATCTGGAATTTATCCTGAACTCTGTACTATCAGAGAGTGTAATCAAATGCAATTTAATCAGAATGAAAAAGGTGGCCTGCTGCAAAATTGAATCTGAGCATAATGAATGAATGCTTAGGGATTTGATTCTTCGATTTTTGCTACAGATATTCTTATTTCTGTCAAGTCTCCAAAGGTTGTTGATCAACGACTTGCTTTTGTTTCATGGATATTGTGATGGCAAGTACTACTGTTACAGCTTGTGTCAAGTGATTCTGGCTTCACGTACTGTAGTTTTCTATTAATTGATATATTCGTTTATCTAAAAAATAATAAAAATTTAAATAGAATTTCCCATTTAAATGCGTCCCGTTTAATTGCGCTATAATTTACTTGTCGCTATGTATATTAGCAGATCACAAAAAAATGCCGGTAGTCATTTGAAAATTCCTTAAAATAGTTTACAGGTAGCACGTTGTGTTAATCAAAGGTTATTTATTTTTTTAATAAATGAAATTAAATAAAAAAAAATAATTTCATATTATGTACATCATTTCACTTTCGTAACGGTTCGTTTTAAAGCTCATGCGGCTTAATTAATATAGTTTTCTTTTAATTCCGTCAGTTAATTGATTACTTTTGCACTGCAAGGCTTCAAAACTCGTCCTTTTTTTGGGAAATCCCTGAATGGGAAATTACTCATAGAAACGTTATCTTAACTGTGAGGTACAATATAGTAACATCAACATAATGACAATTATCTTTATTTTTGACCCCAAGCCAGTTTTCATTGCTTTGATACCACACTACTATATACTTACTATATGCGTTCATATTTACATAATTGATTAATTAATATAGTTTTCTTTTAATTCTATCAGTTAATTGCACTGTAACCATAGTTGCTATATTTGACAATTTATGGTCGTTTTGACGATTTTAGGTGCTCGAAATAGTACTTTGACGATTTAAGGCCTGTTTTTGACGATTTTTGTAGATCACATTTACGACTACATATATACTTAATTTTTTTTAGTTAATTTATGTAGAAAATGAAAATAATATTTTGGGATAGAAAAAATATATAGTAAAGTAAGCCCGTACGTAAATATGTATGCAAAATTGAAATGATACGCGATACTTATTTTGGAGTATACATTTATTGTATAGGTTAGAGATGTGAATAGTACTTGAAAAAATTATAAGCAAAAAAGTGTACAAACTTTAATGCTTTACAGCGTGTGCTTATATATTACGAAGACTTAAATGTGAAGATAAATTCAAAGCTTTAACTTTTATAAATCCTTACAGTATTATTAAAGAAGGAAGTGTCTTTTTTCTGCTATAATCAAAGAGGGTTCATATTTCATAGCATGAATGATTTCCCACTTACAATGATGTACATACGTACATACATCGTTGCTTAATTAACGTAGTTTTCTTTTAATTGCGCCAGTTAATTGATTTAATTATCATCGTAGTGAATGAATAATTTTCCATTTTAATGCTTCAAAACCTGACCTTTTTTAAATATATGAACATTAGATGACATTTTCTGAAGCCGCAGCTGTCGTTTCAATTTTGAGCCTGATTTTAGTGAGAGTAATTTTTGCCTAAAGTTGCGGTCCTGTTCTGTTTCATTATTAAATATCACCATATTTAAGAGTACCTTTAAATTTTAAATAACCGTGGCAAGCTTGGAAATCTTTGTCAAACAGAAAAAAGAGCCCAAGCTTAGAGATCATTATATCTTAATATCAAAAATAATATCAAAAAGAACCTGAAACATATTTTCACATCCAAAAAAATACATTGGACAATACTGATAACATACAGTAGTTTAATCACAAGAAGCACGTTGTTTTAATCGTTAAAACATTTTATTAGAATCAATCATCGATTTTCATGAAAAAATCATAACAAGTGACGAGACACATTTTCAATTAAATAGATATGTGAATAAACCGAATAGTCGGTTCTGGGCAATGGAAAACACTCAAATTATTCATCAGTCAGTAGGAATCATTACCTTACTTCATTGAGAATGAAAACAGCACAACGGTAACTGTAATTGGGGAGCGATATCGTGATATGATTAAAAACTTTTTAACGCCACAACTGCAAGCTTGGCACTTGATTAACATGTGGTATCAACAAGACGGTGGCACATCGCATACAGCTAGGGATGATACGTTACGAGTAAATACACGATACTTTTCTTTCGATACCAAGTAATTTTGGTATCGATGCTTTACTATCGAGTATCAAGTAAAATCGGTCCAAACTACTAGTATAAGTTAGAAATACTATTTTCTTATTGACAGGCAAAAACCTGAGTTGGTCACCATTTTTACCATAATTTTATTTGTTTTCAAAGTTTATATAAAAAAATGAATCCATGCAACCCGTGCATGCAAATGATATTACGAAAATCGGGTGTATGGTTGCATTCATAAAAATTACGGTAAGATTGCAGTCACGATCTTGATATACTTAAATAAATAGTCCAGTTACTAAAACCATTGGATTTTGTCACTAAAAAAAACTTCAAGCCAGAATTATGTGATTTTGTCGAAGATTATACTAATGATAAATTGTCTTACATCCTACAAAGCTGCAAAGTTTTTCTTCCTCCATTGAATGTGTCAGACAGTTACAAGACAAACTATTAGGTGAATATGGTAGAAGAATTATGATAAAATTTCTGCGTTTTAAAAATCTTCGCTTCCGGGACACCTCAATTTCAGCCAGTGGATCAGAAGATCAAGCCCATAACGAAGATTTTGATTTTTGGCTCCATGTGTCCTTCGCTGCTACTATCGTAAGATGAAATCGACCGATACAAGTATGTATTGATGCTTTTTATTCGATACCGAGTAGATATCGATACTTTGCGGTCGATACCGTATCGAGTATAAGTATCGATACCCCACTGGTATCGTTTCATCTAGGATTACAATGGAATTACTCCTGTACAATATACGATCAGGAAAGTAGATTTGGCGATCGCCATAACGTAATTGCAAACACTACGAATTTTAAATATTTTTAATAAATTTTATATCATGAATTTTACGTTATAGCCTGCACATATTATTCGTTCTAATCTATTTTAAAATTGAACTCCATAAAACCATTCATATGGCTATCTATTTAAGTACTTTCCATGTTTATAATTTTGAAGAAGCAAATATAAAATGTTTGCCTTTATGCCACATGCGATTCTTTGATGCCACTATATAATTTTAATACTTAAATTCGGCGGAACATCTCATCATTATCATCATTTAAAACGCATTTGAAGCATACACGAAACAAATAATACTAAAACATAAAAACTTGAAGCAAAATAGGGAACTATGAAAGAAAAAACCGTTGTTGTTAATCTTCTTGTTGATGATCTTAAATGGGATTAGTTTAGCAGACATTTAACAGCAGAACCGCATGAAGAAGACAAACAGCAGACGAAGAAGATAAGAAAAAAAAAACAAGCGGAAAAATAAAGCAACATCGCATGGCTGAGGAGGATGGCGGTTGAAGTTGTAGCAATAGCTGAAACATACCATCAACTAAAGCAGCCGCAAGAAGTCGAATAAATATCAAAAATAACACTTTTGGGCATAATTAACCCTCTGATGGCACAACACTACAAGAAATTCAGACTTAAGCAACATTTTTTTTCATTCATTTATTTATTGAATCTTCACAAAGTGAACTAACAATAAGTATTCAAATCTTAATACTAAATACACAAAATTAATTAAGTCCAACCAATGCTAGACAAAAAAAGTTTTATGTTGCAGGGTCAATATCGGTAAAATCACCTATTTAACGTTCTGATAGTGGCAAGGGTATCCCTCCTTCTCAACCGGCAGGCTTAAGCAACATAGCGATAACGTCGGTCATGGTTATTGTTTAGACAAAATCTACTCGTAATTGATTAGACAGTTCAGAATTTAATATGTGGATGTCGCAAGAAAGATTGCAAAAGAGGTGAAAAGTATGTGAAAAGGACTCTTGGTTGCATATGGTCAAATTCAGAAAAAGGGTCCAAAAAATTAAAAGGTATTAAATATAAATTTTTTACGATAGTGTAATAGAGAAATACTAAAATTTTATTAATTAAATCAATTTAGCCATAATTTTTTCAAATGAGATGAATAATCAGACGGCTGTGCTGCACAAATGCAATTTGTCATTTCTGACAATAATTTTTTTATATTAGAAAAAATCTGGGTATCCAAAAACTGCACTCATTATCACATGACGGCGATAAAATAAAAACAGCGAGAAGTGCATATTCACAAAAGAAAATATTACAATTTAAATATATGAATATCAATTTTTGTTTAATAAATTTGGTGAAAATATGGTAATATTTTAATGTTCGAACTATTTTGGTAAAAATGTCACGTTCGACATGTAACGTATCGACCGAAAATATAGGAAAGCATACAAACACGAGCCTTTTTAGTCAAATCATAACATTTTAAACCAACATTGTTAGATAAAATTCTGAAATTAATTCCAAGACGAAATTGCGTAAGATTTCGCTGAATACTCCTTTCTAAGTGTGGACGAGAAGACTGCTGCCACTTTTGTCACGTTCGACCCACTACTTATTTTTAAATTTTTGTTTTTAATCGAGATTCTATTTGCTGTTAACTTTAATACAAATTACAGTGTTCGCTATTAGCTACAGTTTAGGATTAAGTCGAACCTGAAAGTACTTTTAGTTTTTTTGCTTTTTGGTTTTCAACATATACGAATGTCACGTTCAACACCATGGATTTACCCATACAATTATTGGTATTTTTTCTTTGATGAGTATGCTTTTCAGGTATGGTTTAATCAAATCTACATTGAATATTCAGTACCGAAGGCAAAAAAGTGACACATAAGATAAATTATTTTGGAAAGAGTTTCCAAAAATTTGGACTAATTTTGTTAAAGTTAAACCACCACGAACACTGCTCCCTTTTTCTTCCTCATCATAACTTATTTTCCTAATTCCAGTGCAATACCCTGAGTACTGGTCCTAGATAAAAAAAAATATTTAAATTATTTTCAGATGAAGTTTTCATTATGTGGTAAAGTGGAAATTTTATTCTCAAGGATATAAAATAGTTTACACCACAATTTGACTATACTAAGCTGAATTAAGGCAATGAGTACCTCGAGATGATTTCAAAACAATATCAATACTTTTTGGATAACACTTTGTTGAAGTATTAGCTAGTTAGTGTTTAGGCGGCATTGATTTCAATCCATTTACAGTTTATCTGTAAAGTATTTTACATCAGTACAGCACCTTGAGCAGGTTTTATATTTAAGCTTTTGGAGATCACGAAGCCATTAATTTATAATAATGTTTAAGATTTTGATGGAGCTACTAGCGCATGGTAGCAATTATATACCTTTTACGTGTTTGCAATAGGGTTCTCTCGTGTGCATACGAGTACTCATTACACACGCATGCGTATAAGCCAATACACATAAAAATGAGTGACTTTCTATTTGGTTACCATACACGCATGCCCACACGCAAACGAATGCACATACTGGTAGTGCGCATGAAGTGTAAATGAAGCTTAAAGTTGGTACAGGTTCAATATGCTTGAGCGTTCTGCTTGTCATTAAACAAATGTGTTTTTTGATATGAAAATATGTTTCAGGTTCTTGTTGACAAAGATTTCCAAACTTGCCACGGTTTTATTACTTTTATTACTTATTTATTTTTTATAAAAATCACTCAAATTATTGAGCGCTTTTCATATAAATTTTCTTGGCAATTCTTTTGCTTTTGGTATGGAAACGTCACAAAAATCTCAAAAATCTTAATTTTGAAAGAAATATCTTCAAATCTTATCTTGCTTAAGCCGAGTTCAGACTATTATACTGTGTATTAATACTTGTCAAAAATTCAAATAATACGGTCAAGTCTGATAGTCTGAATGTAATCCGTCATACATACGAAAAATAATACGATAAAAATTGAGCATCCCATACGACTTTTTTGTTTTTTGAAACTTTTCAAAACGATAATACTTTTCATCGGATCAGGGTTGTGTTTTTTAGGAAACCAGCTGTAAAAAGATTTACTAGCCGACTATTTATTAGCTGATGGCGTGCCGTCACCTATAGTATTTTTTGTCGTTATAAGAAAGTTCGAAATTTGGGATTTAACTGTCGTATATAAATGTATTTTGCTCATGCTATATGTAGAACATAAAATATTTTGGTGCTTTTAAATTTGGATCTGTTTTACATAATTATTATATTAGCTGCTAAATATTTTCAAACGCCGGCACGTCTATCCCCTACGACGAATAGGTCACCTGCCACCGTGTAAAGTTTTATGCTGGCACATCTCTCAGCTGAATAAATAAAAAAATATGAACAGCTGTTTTCATTTCTACTCAAATTTTTTTGGTTTATATCAAGTGTGGTGGTGTGAATGCAAAATCTAATTTACGTTAGACTTTTAGACAGTCGCAAAAAATGTGTTTAGACTTTTATCTCACAAAATCTAATGAAAGTATTTATACTGGTATAATAGTCTGATCGGGCCTTTATAAAATCTGCAAAATTAAGGTAAAATATTCCTTCTGGCAACGCTGTCTGTGGATATAACATGTTGTTGTTGAAGAAGAAAATAATTGTTTTCGTTAAATATTTATTTTTACTTGCTTGCTTCTAATTTTTCGACAATTTATTTATTGATTCAGCAAATTTCGTTATTGAACATGAAAAAGTAAAATTTTCTGAGTATGTAGTTAAAACTGGCAACGGATTGAATGCGGCAAGGAATAAGAATAGCATGAAATGAGAAATTCATTTTCCTTTCTTTATGTACATGCAGTTTTTCTGTCAATCCGCTTCTTATAGAATCTTTAAAGGTTAAACAAAATGCTTGCGGGTAGTTTAAATCTGTTGATTTTGGTATCATAACAGCATTCAAAGCCACATGAAAGTGAAACCGCAATGAAAACAGATAAAACGAAGAGCAGCGTACTCGTATGTAAAAAACCACACTAAACAAATAAACAACCAGACATTCACGGTAAACGTATGAAATAAGACACGCGTCATATTCTTTTAAATGAGCATTAAAAAGTGTATAACCTCTTGGTAAGTAATGCCAACGTACATACATACATATTCTTTTACTTTTCTAACTTTGGTTGTTTTTATTTTGTTTGATCAAAACAAATGTGTGTCAAAAGGTATTAAAATTATTGTTTTTTTATATTATTTTGCTGCTCAGTTTTCAAGTCTCATTTAATTTAGATTAAAGTGGAGCCAATACGCTGCTGCTTATGAGTTTTATTTAATTACTTTTTTCCAGTATCATAAGAAGAATTGTAAGATCTTTTTGACATTTAATATTATTCTTCATTAAAAGTCATTGACTTCAAGAAACACACGAAATCAAGAAACAGAAATTTGATGTGGATGACATGATGCTGATTAAACAAACGTTTAGACAATTAATAACAGTTGGATGTCAAGTTATTCTTAATAATAATAAAAAAAAAAGAAACATTAAATACTTTTTAGAGTAATAAATTAAATGATGTTATAATAAATTGTTAAAAGAGCTATCTTAAAAGTCGCTGTTATTGCTGTAATGGTAATAAAATAAAATGAGCTCTTAAAGCCGGAGAAGTGGAAGTGAAGTATGTACATACGAGGAGATCTCAAAATTGTATTATTCAGATGATATAAAAGAGTTGGAGTATCGTCTTACTAAATGTTTTTAGCCAAAAGGAGACTATTTTGAGAAATAAATGGTTTTTGAAAACAAAAATTTTTCTACTTAGGTAGCTACAATATCAATCCGCCCTCGTATACATATATGTATGTTGTAAAATGCGGCAACAAAGAGAAATAACCCTGCCAGCAAATTGGTAATCGACTATATTGACAAAATCAATTAGTAATTCAATTTTTTTATCTAACTACAAGATTTTAAGTACAAAATTTTCCTAAATGTAGGATCACCCGATTGCGAATTGGTCAATCAAACAACCTGTAATCTGCCCCATTCTTCACAAATTTGATTGCCTAAAGATTGTGAAAAAAAAACATTGTGTGGCAATATACAGGCGGTTCGGAATCTTCTTAGCCCATCAATGAAAGAGAATAGTTAGTTTCTCAAAAATATTTTTATTTTTCAATATAATCTCCTGAAACTTCAATACACTTAGTCCAACGCTTTTCTAGCAATTCTATCTCGTGATTAAAATAGTTTTCCTCAAGGTCTTCAAAATAGTGGTTTACCACTGTAATTGCATCTTTATTTCAGGTAAAACGCTTGCCAGCAAGGATTTTTTTTAGATTTGGGAACAGGTTAAAGTCACTGGGAGCTAAATCAGGATAATAAGGTGGGTGGTCAAGCATCTCGTACTTTAATTCGTTGATTTTAGTCATTGTTAAAACACTCTTGTGCGCTGGTGCGTTGTCTTGATGAAAAATTATTTTTTTGTGTTGTAAGCTAGGACGTTTTTCTCGAATTTGTACATTTAATTGATCCAAAAGGTTGCAATAGTACTCTGAATTTATTGTTTTACCCTTTTGCAGATAGTCAACCAATAAAATACTTTTGAGGTTCCAAAAAACCGTTGCCATAACCTTACCAGCCGATTGAATTGTTTTTGCCTTCTTTGGGGCACTTCCTCCAGCTTCAGTCCATCGTTTGGATTATTCTTTTGTCTCTGGAGTATAGTGGTGGGTCCATGTCTCATCAACATTTATGAAATGACGCTTAAAATCCATTTTATTTCGCTTAAGACGATCCAAACAAGTTTGAGAAATGTTCATTCTTATGCGTTTTTGGTCGACTGTTAACAACTGCGGCATCCATCTTGCAGAAAGCTTTTCCATCTGTAGTTCTTCATGCAAAATTAAATGGACTCGATCATTTGAGATGCCCATGATATTAGATATTTCACACACTTTTATTCTTCGATCATTTAATACCATATCATGCACTTTGGCTACAATTTCTTTTGTTGCTGCTGTTTTTGGACGTCCACTTCGTGGTTCATCTTCAATGCTTGTACGACCAATTTTTTACTGTTGCATATGAAGCAGCACTTTCACCTAACACATTCACCATATAATTATGAACTTCTTGGCCCGATAAACCTTTTTTATGTAAATATTTAATGACACCACGCATTTCTAATTTTTCCATTGTAAAAAAATCGCGGATGCGTCTTTTGTGAACACCTGTTTCTATATGAAGGAGTTACCAGATCGAAACAAAATTTAACATGTGTTCATAGCAGAGATGGAAGTTTTCAAAACACTTAACTTTTTTCTGTTTATACCGCGCTTTTTGTGCCAGGCTAAGAAGTTTCCCAACCGCCCTTTACTTGCCGCATATCAGTCACACGACAGTTCTAATATGAGGCAATAGCACGAACAAGCTGTTGCACCGGCTTGAGAAAGTTTTCGTTAAAAAAAGATAATAAGCGCTAGCCAATCAAAAAACAAAGTGTAGCTCCTATGAAACGTCGACATATAGACAGCTAGGAAACAAAAAAACACGCTTTTTGTAATTTGTATCAAAATTAAGCTTGGCTTTTGGAAAGCCAAGTTTTAGTTAGTTGAAAAGTAGTGCAGAGTCAGACAATTGACTAACTCCTGGACTTTGCCATGTGAAAATAGTCAACTATCTCCAGTGTTAAGTTGTAAAAAAAAATAGTTTAAAATTCATTTTAAGCTGAATTGCCAGCAGGGAAAGGTTGTTGATATAATTTTATACTCATACTCTGTAACAAACTCCAGTAATAATTTCATGTAAAAAAACTTTCGTTCGTTTTTTTTTTCGTGTTCTTTATATTTATATTAAATATGTGCTCCTAATTTGGGTTTATTACTCGTACTGTTGTTGAACTATTTAAAATTCTAAACCAGTTTGAGCTTAGAGTATTTGTTTAAATATTTCCAAAGAATTATAACAAAAATTTAAATAAATGATTTAAAATCAACGACATTACTATTCATGCGTATGTAACTGGTTTACCAATATTTGAAAATATCTTAAAATGGTTTAAGTCAATGTTTTTTAATAAACTCATCCCTAAATGGTATTTCAGGCCATCAGACTTTGTACTAAAACTAGTCAAAAACCTCAGATAACACGTGCCAGTGTGATACGGAAAATATAAAATGCTATAAAAATGGCAAATAATACGATAAAAGATTTGACATCCGACAAGTCTTCATAATTTTTAGAAACCTGGCTCAATAATGAGATTTTTCATTGGATCAGTGTTGTATTTTTAATGAGAGCAAGTAAAACCAGCCGTTGACTAAATCGACAAATTAAACTGTTTATTTTCTGCTCGCATTTTCATTTTACTTCACCTGTAATAATGTGAAAAAGGATTGTAATGGTACGTTTTTGTTTTTGACAGCAGCATCAACTTTTATTAGATTTCTGTCTCACAAAATCCAATGAAAACTTGAAGACGTTTATAATAATCTGAAACGCCCTTAAATAGTGCAAGTAAATAAATATAACAAACGTTAACTTTTGTTTCTTCATTTCTAGTCGGATACTTTTGAGAAAAAAAATTGGGTTACAAGGTACTTTTTATGCAAACTACTTTGTTTAAAAAAAAATTATTTTTTCTAAAAATATGTAATGTATTTGTAAAAGATACTTTAATCAAGATATTTTTAAAAATTGTTTAGTGAGGGTCCTTCTTTAGGAGAAACAACTTTAAAAAACAATTTTTTAGAAAGTAATGTCTTAAAAACATGCTTGTTTTAAAAGAGAGGTTTTTTAAAAATAGTTTTTAAGTAAAGGCACTTTTCATAAAGTACTTTTTTTAAAGGTATTTTTCATATGTAAATGGTTTTTTAAAACAGATTTTTTATAGGTACTCTTTCACAAGATACTTTTTTACAAGGCACTTTTTAACAGGTATGTTTTTTAGAAGTTACTTTTTTAAAAGGTACTTTTTTTAAAAGTTACTTTCTTTATAATGTACTTTTTTGAAAAGCTACTTTTTTAAAAGTGTACTCTTTTAAAAGTGTACTTTTTTAAAAGTGTACTTTTTTAAGATATACTTTTTAAAAAGGTACTTTTCTGAAAATTACTTTTTTAAGAGATACTTTTTAAAAAGGAACTTTTCTGAAAAGTACTTTTTTATTAAGTACTTTTTACAATATACATTTTTATAAGGCACTTTTTTAAACAGTTAAAGTTTTTTAAACATTAAAGTTTTTCTAAAAGACACTTTTATAAGGTACTTTCTTTAAAAGGTACTTTTTTAAAAAGTACTTTTTTAAAATGTTCTTTGTTTCAAAGGTACTTTTTAGGTAACTTTTTTGAAAAAGCATTTTTTTAAAAGTGTACTTTTTTAAAAGGTACTTGTTGTTTGTGTTTGTTCATTTAAAAAAAAAAAAAAAAAAAAAAAAAAGGTATTTCTTTTTTTTATTAGGTACTTTTTCACAATATACTTTTTTACAAGGCACTTTCTTAACAGGTACTTTTTTAATAGGTACTTTTTTAAAAGGTGCTTTTTAACAGGTATGTTTTTTACAAGTTACTTTCTTTGAAGTATACTTTTTTAAAATACTTTTTTTAAAGGTACTTTTTTAAAAGTGTAGTTTTTTAAGAGATACTTTTAAAAGTTACTTTTCTGAAAAGTAATTTTTTTATTAAGTACTTTTTTACAATATACTTTTTTATAAGGCACTTATTTTAAAAGTAACTTTTTTTTAATAAGTACTTTTATATAAGGTATTATTTTCAAAGATACTTTTTTTAAAAGTTGTTTTTTTAAGATACTTTTTTTAAAAGTTGTTTTTTTAAGATACTTTTTTCAAAAGATACTTTTTTTTAAATGTACTTTTTTAAAAAGTACTTTTTTTAAATGTTCTTTCTTTCAAAGGTACTTTTTAAGTAAGGTACTTATTAAGTCCTTTTTTTAATATACTTTTTTAAAAGGCATTTTTTTAGAAAGAACTTTTTCTAAAAGGTATTTTTTTAAGGTATTTTTTTAAGAGTTGGTTTTTTAAAGGTACTTGTTTCAAAAGGTACTTTTTTAAAAAGTACTTTTTTAAGCTGTTTTTTCTTTCTAAGTAACTTCTTTGAAAAGGTACTTTTTAAAAGTGTACTTTTTTAAAAGTGACTTGTTTAAAAGGTATTTAATTTTTTATTAGGTACTTTTTCACAATATACTTTTTTACAAGGCACTTTTTTTAAAAGGTACTTTTTTTAATAGGTACTTTTTTAAAAGGTGCTTATTACAACATACTTTTTTTAAAGCAAATTTTTCTGAAAGGAACCTTTTTTAAAAGAAACTTTTTTAAAATGAACTATTTTTAAAATGTTCTTTTTTAAATGGTGCCCTTTTAAATGGTACCTTTTTAAAAGGTGCTTGTTTGAAAGGTGCTTTTTTAAAATATGTTTTTTTAAAAGCTACTTTTTTAGAAGTTACTTTTTAAGATATATTTTTTTAAGTACTCTTTACAAAGGGAACTTTGCTAAAAGAGTAGTTTTTTTTTAATATTTTGTAAAAAATATGTATTAAAAAATTTTTTTCAAAAAGTTTTGTTTTTGTGCAACTAGGTATCTGTTTTTAAGAAATAATTTTAAAAAATTCTTGTTTTAAAGGTACTTATTAAAATAAGAACTTTTATTAAAGAGTACTTTTTAAAAGTTTTTCTATACAAAGTGTTTCTTAAAAGATGTCTTTCAAAAACCATGTTTGCAAAAGACTTAGGGGTTTAAAAGTATTTTTTTTAAGATGCTATTTTACAAGGTATTTCTAACTAACTTTTTAAAAAGTATAAAACTTTTTTAAAAAGCACATAATTTGAAAATACCAGTTTTAAACGTTACATTTTTAAACAGAAATTTTAGTTACATGCTTTTTCTAAAGGTGCTTTTTAAAAGAAGCTTTTTGCAAGTGTTTTTTAAAAAATGTCTTTTAAAAACGATTTTTATAAAAGGTTCGTCGTTTCAAAGTTCTTTTTAAAAGGTGCTATTTTAAAAACTACTTTTTAAAAATGTATTTTTTATGCTACCTTTTTCAAAAACTTCTTTCTTAAAAGGTGTATGAAATAGATCTAATTTTTTTACATTAAAATTCTTTTTTTTAATTTTTCTTGAAGATATTAACAAATTGTGGGCGAAATATTGAAAAATAAAAATTTAAAGGTTGTTAATTTTTATAAAAAAAAAACAAGATTTCAAAGATGCAAAAATTAAAGTTATTTAACAAACGAAATTTGCAATAAATTTCTGCAGCTCAAGGTCCTTTTTTTAAATTTTAATGTATTTTTAATATTTCGTCGTTCTTTGGAAGATTTCTTCAGGAAAATTTTATTGTTTGTGTTATAAATTCAATAAAATATTTGAGTTGAATAAATATTTGAATTGAATAAAGGTCAAAGCAAATAGGATCAAGAATTTAACAAATGAAGATCACAGAATATTAAAATAAAAGGAACAATACTTTTATAAAATGTGTTTTTTAAACACCTATTTGAAAAGGTATCTTTTTAAAAATGTACTAACATATAATAAATGTACTTTTTAAAAAGAAGCTTTTTATAAAAACAAGAACTTTTCTAAATATGTATGTAGTAATACGTACTAAAAGCATTTTGGAAAAATCTACATGAACGTTTTTAAGGAAAACATTTTATACCTTTGTAAGCCAGGTACTCTTCAAATGTTCTCCTTTTCCGTTCGCACGTGCACCATTAAAAAAATCACTTGCAGCAACGTTTCATTTGCTTCTTTCGTTCTTTTGAAATTGCCTATACTGTAATAAAATTTTATTACTTAACAACGTATTCTTGCGTTGCTTTGTTTAAGAAAGCCTTCATCTTCTGATACTCTTTTTTAAGTGTCATTAGGATATTTTTGTCACGATTTTACTTTCCGTTTATGTGGCAGACATTATTTTCTATTAAAATATTCGCTTTTACATTTTTGTCCCAAAAAATAAAACAAACAAACAAAATTACTACCGTAAAACACTTCAAATTTCCTGCAGAACGAACAGCAACCACTTCTTTTCAGTTTTTTAACACAATGGTTAGAAAGGTGTAGAAACTTCCGTCAAAATTTTAAACTACAACCCCGATGATTGTCTTTACATACATGCTTATATACATACATACTTATGTATGTGTTGTTTTAAAATTTTACTTTTTGATTTCAGGTGAAAACTGGATTTAGTTTTTTTTACAACAAAAACAGCTAACCAAATAAAAAATCTTGTTAATGTATTGTCAGTGGTAGTAGCTGTTGTCATGTGTTTTGCTTAAATTGATTTTATAACTAATGTTTTGTTGTCAGAAACAGTGCTAAAGTCAGCAAGGCTGCCAGAAGAAATAGCAGAAATCGTCACTATCCAGATAATTTTTGAATATATTGTAGTAAGAAAGAAGTCGAACTTTTAAAAATAGCAAAATTTTAGAATTTTTTTTTTTTTTAGTTTTCTTAAAAAAACCTATTTTTTAATATCTCAAATCAAATTGCATCAACCCCATTCTTATTTTACCGTTCTTAAATAGTGCCATACACTAAAAACTGACATACACTCCGGTACGCTTATCTTCAGAAGCCTGTATCTTTTGCAATTTTTAACCGTTTGTAGAATTTTAAAATTGAATTGGAAACAAGACATCTTGAGAAACAAAAACCCTAGATGTCTAGTTTCCACTTCTATCATAAAATTTTGTAATCGGTTAAAAATTGCAAAAGATACAGTCTGCTGAATATGGATTTTTTAGTGCTTTAAACAAGTGAACCGGAGTGTATATACATATATACATACAAATATGTCCAAATATGAATGGTCACATTGCGTTTCTTTTACTTGTAGCTAAGTGAAACACAAACACACATTTTGTTTGTTAGTGTTAGTAAGATATATAATAGCCGTATTATTCCTAAAATACTGAACCGATGAAAATAAAATTATGCTCGTTCACTGCTGTGCAGAAAAAACTTTAAAGCGATTTGTATGCCCTATTCACAATCTTGTGCAAAAGGCTTTGCATCATTGCATTTGCAAAATAATGGAGTATATTCTTGCTTTGCACAAACAAAATGCACTCAAAAATGTGACTTTTGCAATTGCAGAAATATGCAACGTCAAACGCACTAGATTGTGAATCGGGCTATAATGTTTCTAAGTCGGTGCAGTAGTACGGTTACAAAAGGGGTTTTTAAAAAGGTGTTTGCCTATTCTGACACTACCTAGTAAATTTATCTCTATTTTGTGTATGTACGAGGACGGATTGACATTGAAGCTATCTAAGTTGGAACAAAATTTGTTTCAAAATGCATTTATTTCTCAACACTAGTCTCCTTTTACACTTAGTGAAACGATATTCCACATTTTTTATACCATCTGAATAATTCGATTTTAGGATTCCCTCAAAACACGCGTTAGTTTCGATAATCACTTTTTTGTTTGAGATGAATATTTT
The DNA here is from genome assembly GCA_914767995.1 of Thecocarcelia acutangulata. Classification (NCBI taxonomy): domain Eukaryota; kingdom Metazoa; phylum Arthropoda; class Insecta; order Diptera; family Tachinidae; genus Thecocarcelia; species Thecocarcelia acutangulata. The sequence continues at coordinate 25,394,820 of OU612094.1, read as the reverse complement.
TCTTGCGAGCCATTTTTCAAGTTTGGAAACAGGACAAAGTCACTGGGAGCTAAATCTAGGTATAAAGCAAATGATCAACCAATTCAAAGTGTATTTCACTTAATTTAAGCATCGTATCTAATGTTGTGTGAACTGGTGCGTTATCTTGAAAAAAGAGCACTTTTTTCTGCCTTAAATGTGGTCATTTTTTCTTGGTTGTATCAATCAATTGATCCAATAATGCAATATAACACTTTCCTGTGATTGTGGATCCTTTTTCAAGATAATCGATGAGAAATATTCTGTGTGCATCTCAAAATACAGTGGCCCTAACCTTGCCAGCCTATTTCACTGTCCTTGCCTTCTTCAGAGCACTTCCACCAGCTGCATTCCATTGTTTCGATTGATTTTTGCTGTCAGTTGTGGACCTACGTTTCATCAACAGCTATTAATCGACGCCAAAAATTAACAGGAAGTGTTTTGTCGAACTCTTGTTTGTTCGACACTAAACAAACGCGGCACCAATCTTGCCAATAGCTTTTTTATATGCAAATGTTCATGCAAAATGTTGAATACACGTTCATGCGACCGGTGATTCCCACTAGTTACAATAAATACAACATCAAATAACATCACATCGCTCCTTTATTGCGACATAGTCATAACTCAAAAAAGCTTGTTTCGAGAAAAACACATTTCAAATATTTAGTTTCCATACAAGTCGTAGAAATTTTTTTTAGAAAATACCTCCTAAATGAAACAGTTTAAAAGTGATTTTAATAAATTTTTTGGCACAATATAAAAAGTAGTACTATTAACAACTCTGCATTGTTAACTCGAAAAGCTAATTTTTTGAGATATTACTACGTTGCAATAAAAGTGCGATATGGTTACATGGCGCAGTTTGGGTTCTTGAATGCATTTAGTTTAGTAAAGAACATTTTGGACTGAAACCATATAATTTGGTAGTATACAATCATATAATTTCGCAATAGTATTTCCTTATAGCATGTTCACACGAAGGCTTATTTTCGAGGTTCGCTCTCTAATTCGTGGTTCGCGGCTCAATCTTGATTGAACCAACATGATTCGCCATACAAAATTTTATGACCGAACCAACTTGGTTCATTTTGAGTCTTGTTGCGAACCACGCAAAAATTACTATCATCTCCAAATTTGATAATAAATTATCGCTAGTTTATCTGAACTAGCTTTGACAAAAATATATAAACAAAGAAAAAACAGATAAATTAATGTATGTAAAATCAAAAGAAACACACTGAGTATATAAAAATTGGATACTTAGATAAAGATTTAAATATGAACTGAAAAAGAAGTAGTGAAACGTTTGTACAAAATATGTAAACATCGCTGTGAAACAAAAACGACCGTCTGAACACCTAGTTTCGCTATCGTGGTTCAGAGAGTGAACCAAGTGGTTCATATTACCGTCTGAACATGGTATTAGAATATTATCATTTCAAATATATAATATTTCTACCTGCAATATAAAAATTTACACAGTCAACTAGGATTTTATTTATTTAAGATTTATATAATTTTTTTTTTTTTTTTTTTTTTTTTTTTATTAACATCCCTTAAAAAAATGCGTGTTATTTGTAATCAAAGAAAAAACAGAAGCAATTGTTTATCTGTCTCACCTACAAAAAATTTTATATAAAATATATACATATATTCATATAAAAAAATCAAAAGTCAGATAGCGATATCGCTAAATTTAGGCGCGGAGATCTTCATATCTGGCAGCCATGCAAGTAAGGTAGTAGCCAGCGATGCAGGAATGACGACTTTACCTTAATTTTGAGGATTTTTCAAGCAAAATATGATTTGAAGATTTTTCTCTTAGAAATAAGATTTTTGAGATTTTGTATTCTAATAAATAATGAGACTTATCTGCAAACATCCAATATATATTTACTTATTCAATAACATCGATCCTGAAATAACATTTACCTCTTTAAGCACAATACATACTCAGGGGCGAAATTCATAGTGAATCAATGTGACAAATGCTGACAATATTAAATTATCCTTGACTAGTGTTGATTTGGCTTTAGTGTGGTATCATCTATGAATTTTTTAAGTACTAGTATGGCTTTGTAATAATTAACTATCTGTCGAAAAAGCCAAGAGCACATTTTAAAATTTTTTATCTGAAATTAACAGCCTGTTCATGGAACACAATGTGCTCAAAAAACGCGACGAAATCTTGACGTTTTTCTTATTTGTGTTCATGCAACGCGAAAAAAAACTTTTTGGACGAAAAACGTAACAATTGTCATCTGCTTTCTGTCTGTGTATCGCGTTTTTACATGCCAAACAGGCGAATGCTGTGCGAATGGAAATTTTTATTCGTTGAGCAAGAAAAAAGAAGAAGCTTGAACAAAAATAAAGATTCAAATATATAAAAATGGAAATAACAGCAAAAACAAGTATGCATACATGTTCACACATACATATATACATAAATAAACGTTCATATCCATGTTAACACGTACATACATATACATATGTGTATATGCAAACAATTTCCTTTTTTCGCTAATTATTTAAAGAAAGGAAATAGTTTAAAAAATAAAAGAATAAATTAGGATCAATCCATAAAGGCATTTGTCTGATCATCAACAGAATTTGTATGACCAGCAAATATTTTATAATTTTTTTTCCAGCATAAAGATGTTTTGTTTACATAAATATTTATCACGGGTTTCTTTTTTTCAATTGAAATATATGTATTTTACACGAAAAAAGTAAACAAGATACATATACCTTATATAGTGGCAATACTTGATTGAAAATATGTATACTAATACGTGTATAACGTAACAGAACGCGAACAATGAGAAGCGCGTTACACAGACCCAATTTCTTACGTAGTCATAAACGTGTCGCTGGTTTTTGCTTTATTTAAAACGCGATCCATGAACAGGCTGTAAGACTTTTTTCTTGAAAAATTAAGATTTTCCCATGGAATTTTCTGGCAACGCTGGTATTAGCTGGTTCCAATATTTTCTCTCACTTTTACTCTTCGTACTTGCTTTTCTTTCCGCTTGTGGTAATTATCTTTATCTCCATCTTTGTTTTACCCCCATAATGAAGTTTATGCTTGGCACACTTTTTCTGCTTTTTGTTTTTTGAGAATATTTTTGTATTTTTATTGTTGTTGAGTGAAGAGTCAAGGTGCAGAGATTTGTTTTAGCAGCTTCACGTTCTGCAGCAGCAGCAACAGCAGCAGTAGCCACTGCAACAACAATAGCGCCAAGAAGAACAACAGCTTTATTTAGAAATAATTTTTGTTTGTTTGATTATTTCTTGTTAAATAAAGTGGTGTTATAAATACAAAATAATTAGGGGCATTCCGTTAGTGGTAGCTGAGTCAAGGTTGCCAGAAATGCAGATTTATCTTCATTTTGCAGATTTTTCCTCTCTTAAAACACTTAATGAAGATTTGAAGATTTTTGGCCTAAAAACGCAGATTTTAAAAATTTTTAATAATAAAGTAACTTTTTGCACTTTTTCTACTAGAACGAAGTTAGAACGAAAATATCAATCGTTCATGTAATAAAGTAGACAAAATGGAATAACATCTTGCACATGTTTTTGAATGTTATATAAGAAAATTAAGCAAAATTTTGAAAAAATTATAAAGGTTGAAAGCTACATGCAATTGATTGTTTTTGCATTCGAAGTTTAAAAAATAACTTTGCTAAACCAACTTTGGCAAGTTTCTAGAAAGTAATATGAGTTTATGCATACGATAATTTAGTCTTTTTTATAATACTGTTTTAAAGTTGCTACCAAAATCATGTCACATTTTTACGACGATTTTTAAGTCATGTCTTTAATTTTCGACAATTACATCCCAAGGCAGCTTTAATATGGTAGTGGTATAAGCGCAGCTGTTTTTCGTTTCCTTTGCGTAAATTTGTCAAAAACACTTCCTTGCTTTTTTAAACAAAAATTTGACAACTATTCGTAAATTCTACCAACAAAATACATGTTGATGTTTGTTGGTGTTGTATTTATTGTAATTCTGCCACTACCGAGTAACGAGGACCTTCTGCCCACGATAGTAATATCAGTAATTTGCAGCGGCGCTGTGACTAACTATAACGACTTATACCTTCACATAAGAAATTGCCGCGTTTTTAACAAAAGAATGCCTCAAAAAACTGTAAAGTAATACACTTAGTTGAGGCTAACAGTTAACAAGTGAGAGCCAGACGCAAAACTCTCGAAGGCCAAACAACAACGACAAGCCTGACCGCACTTAAGAAATAATTACGATAACGCGAGAACTGTTCTCCAGCCCAGAGCTGTATCTAAAATAAAGTTACTTAATTCTAACATAATGTTCAAATTCTAACCGAGTTTATTAAATATATAATGTTTTTACCACATTCATCAGCATTTTTACCACATTCATCAATTTTAACAACTTTCATATACATATGTTTGTTTTCTCATTAAATAATCTAAGTATTTGCATTTTAATATTCTGAAATGCATAATTTCTTTCAATATGTTGTAAGCATTTTTACAATTATTTATAAAAAGGCATATTAATAAGAGTTGGAAGATTTTTTGAAGATTTGGAAAATAAAGTGCAGATTTTGCAGATTTTTTCATGAGAAATTCTCGAGTTTTGAAGATTTTACCTCTTTAAATTCTGGCAACCCTGAGCTGAGTATAGAATTTAAATGACAATTTCTTTTTTCTATCGAATATTTACAGTAAGTACTTCTCACAAAAGCTTTGTGTCATCTACAAGTACGAGTTGTATAAATCAAATTTCTCTTAATCAGTTACCACCACATTGTACTTTGTAATTTTATGACGTTTTTGGGAAATTTATTACTGTTCCTATCAATACTTCATAGGAAACACCATCAACAACTTGCAGGTTGTTTAATAGTTAATTTTTGTTAATGTTTCTCAGAAGCCATATTTTACATTCAATACTTAAAAGACAGTGGTGCCAGGTGTTTAATATAATACTGAAAAAAAACGCTCAGTTTTATTTCAATTTGGTTTTTAAGATTTCCGTTTATAAAAAAAAAAAAAAAATTATTATTCTAAACAAACCTCAAACAACATTTACGATGATTTTTCACTTTGCATTAGTAATTTCAAATAAGAATTTAAAAATTGATTTACAATGGTGTATGCTGTGGAATTGCAAATAGTTTAATATACGAGTATTATCAAAAACAAAATATCTCCTTTTATATAGAACGATTTTTGATTTCTGGCACCGAGCATCCCAGGTGCCCTAGGAACTGTGTTCCCACACGGCAATGCGTGGAGATCCTTCAGCGAGTCACATGCCAGGTGCAATTTCAGTCGTAATCACGGGAAGAGTGCAATTGAGCTCAATGTGGAGTTTTATTTTTATAAAATTGCACTATTTTTATCAAATTTCCTGTGACAAAGATTTTTTGCCGGATTGATAATTCAAATTATAAAGTAGAAATAGCTTTTTCACTTAAAAGCAAAAATTATTGAGTTGAAAAAATTTTCGTTAATATGTAAAATATACTTAACAAAAAAAATTGTTAATGAAACAACAACTCTTCACTGTTATATGACAACCTCTTCAATTTATTTATTGAATAACAGTCAATAATTCGGAAAACTTTTTATCAGTTGCATTTTATTAAGAGATATTTCCAAAAATTCATTATTAATAATAATTTAATTAAGTCAATGCAAATTTTATTAAATTGATGGTTTTTTATTAATAACATAACGTGATTGAAAAAAAATCTCATCTATTTTTTTCTGTGTTATATTGAATATACGCATAAATATAAGAAAAATAAAATCGATGGAAAATAGAGTATGCTCGGCAGATTAATCTGTAGCCGAACTGCGTTAAGACGTTACTTATTCATGAAAGTTTGATATAAACAGAGCTTGTTCTGTAATTAAAAAAATTTTATGAAGCTAAAATCTCTTAGGTGGCCACACTGAAATATAATTTGTTGAAAATGTATTTATGTTGCTGCCGTGTTCAAAAAAATTCAGTAGTGCCCTACACGACTACAATTGCCGGTTGCAGCATTTGCTGTTGTGAAGTCGTGTAGTTTGCTGTGGTCTATGTGTTATTCAAACGAATCTATATTGCTGCCGTGTTCAAAATATTTCAGTAGTCGCCTACACAGCTACAATTGCCGGTTGCAGCATTTGCTGTCGTGAAGTTGTGAAGTCTGCTGTAGTCTATGTGTTTAAAGCTTTATTTCAAATATATTTTATATTTTTATTTTTATTTTAGTTTACTACAATAGAAAGAAATGAAAAATTTTTAAATAAGAACAAAATACTCTTATTTCAAAATAACTACTTAGATGCAAATCATTTTAAATTTTTATTTAATAGCCAAATTGTTGTGTGTTGCAAAACTTGTGGTTAATTAAATTGAACAAATCATTCCACAAGATGAAGTGGTCGAAATCATTGATCTGACGGCATTGAAGTCAAATTTTAAAACTTTAAAATCGATAAATGTTTTACATTGTATCGATAACCGATATTCCACTGAGCAAATTTACGTTTTCACATTTGTTTTGCTTTCACTATTCGCACAGCTGTTAGGTGTCAAATATAACATAAGTTGCAGCAAGTGCATTGAAAGAATTTGGCGCCAAATTACTCAGTGCGTGGTTTTTGGCAATATTAAATTATTTGATTAATAATTTTATTAACTAAGGTTTTTATTTAAAGTAGAAGGTATGTATTAACTAAAAAAAAATATGTTTGTGATCTGTGATTATCTAGTTTAATAGAAATACGTTGTAGAAGTTAACATTGCTGATAGCAGATTTGAAGTGTTATATACTATAGTTTGATGGAGTGCATCTTTTGGGATTCGATCGGATTCGGTCCAAATATGGTTTTGTTTATTAATTTGGTTATTTGTTGTTGTGAAACGTCCGAAACGATCTGCCCGTTCTTGCCCGTTTTCTAGTTAATAATTTTCTTAGGCATAATGAATGTTTATGATTTGGCACAATGAAAACGTCCCTACAAAAAGATTTTCAGCTGTGTAGGCCCACGTATTTATTAATATAATAGACCAATCGCACAATAATGAGGACAAATCATCAAAAGTTTTCATGTCTACTGATGATTAGGGTAACGCCTATGAAATGTCGACATATAGATAGCAGGAAAGCAATCACAAAGAAACAGTTTTTTGATTTTTGAATAAATAAATTGGCTGTAAAGCAAAGAAATATACTTTTTTTCAAATATATTTGTGCTTTAAAAAAAAAAATTAAAAAAGTGTGTGTGGATATCAAATCCATATTAAAAATATTTTGTATGCACTTTCTCTATTTCGAACAAATGTTTTTATTCGCATAAAAACATTTAAACCAAAAACAAATTTTAAAATTTTGTTTTTGCTTCTTTTTTTATGCGAATGAGAATATTTATTCGAAATAGTGGAAGTGGCAGTGAATTAATGAAGGTTTAAAGTACACAAAAATTTTTTTGAATAAGCCCCATTATTATCTTTAAGAAATTTGTATTAATTATATTAACTACACTCAAAATAATATGTCTGTAATTTAACAGAAATATTTCTAATTTTTTGGCCAGGTATCAGCAATTTTAACAAAAAAAGTGGTGGAATTTAAGAAATTTTGTTATAGGCTGCAAATTATAAATATTTGTGTTAAATTATAGACATACTATTTTCAGTGTATTTTTTTTTTTTTTTTAGCTTGGACCAGTATTCAGGGGATGACCCCTACATATGCAGTGCATTGTACCAGAACTAGGAAAAAAGGTTATGAGGAGGGGGAAAGAGGGAGTAGTGTTTGTGAACATTTGACTTGAACTTTCCAAAGTTATAATAACAGACAGGAAACACATCTGCAGGCAACTTATTCCATAGACGAAGCGTACGGCTGAAAAACGAATTCTGTCTGTAATGCGTAGTGCGATTCCCCGGGCAATCAACCACAAATGGATGAGCTCTAGACGATGAGCGCGTGCTACGTAAAAATTTGTATTTAAAGCTCTGAAATAAATGAAAATTATTTAGAGTTTAATTTATTACGCATTTCATAGTCGACATTAAGCATCAGGCTTTGTTTTTATTAATTTGTGAATTAAATGCCGCCAGATTCGGTATATCGACCACTGTGAGATGGCACGAAACCCATCAGCCTACACAAAACTCATTGGCATCTATCTGTTTCATTTCAAAAATGATGGACAGTGGGCAGAGATGAGACGGACAGATGCGCTGTAGTGGACTGGCATTTTATTATTATTTTTTAGAATTGGTATCCTTTCTCCTTGCACAAGCCCAGTTTCTGCAGAAAAGGATATATGTATAACAAGTAAGTATATGCATGTAATATTTTTCCTTTGATTCCAATGTTTTACATCAGTATTAAAATCGCCAATATTTCATTTCTCTTTAGAGGAATTTATTTATTTATATTTTTTTTTTTTTTCTTAATTTTATAATTTTATTTGCTCATATTTTTTGCTTTCCCGACAGTTTTTGACAAAGTGGTTGGCAGTTAGTGGTGGTGGATTTTAATTTTCTTTATTTTTTGCAAGCTTTGCATTCGATGGAATTTCGTTTTCTTTTTCAAACCACTTCAGCAGCGAAAAGAACTTGAACTTGTTAAATGTCATAGAAAGAACGTTGAAGAAAGAAAAAATTGCGCTGAAACATTTTTTTTATCCTGCTTTATTTTCTTATCTTGAGAATATATAAGTACATATAGGTACATTAATATATGTATATGTATGCGTTCTTGAACTAAAGAATGAATATGATGCTGTTGTTTGTTTCTGAATACAAAAGCCCAGTTCATGTACAAAAAAAAATGCAAACCGAGAAAAATATTAAAAGAGAAAATTCTGTAAGACAAAATGAATGAAGTTTCATTGTTTTTTTTTTGTTGTGGCTGAAAAAAAAAGTATTCTGAGGGCTAAATTTTCTGCACTGTGTGGTTTTGACTTTCTTGCTGCTACATTCATCTTTCCACTTTGCCCGTTTTAATAATTTATTTTTATGATTTTTTATTTAAGCGACTTAATTTTGAACCTTCAAATTGTTCTTTTATATTCATGTTTTCACTGCAGACGTATCAAAAAGGAATAAAGGAATAAAGCAAAAATAATAAAAGATTAAATTAATCTGATAAACTTGTGCAAAAAAAAAAAAAATGAAGAAAAAAAAATGTTGTGGTCAAGTGGCATTAAAAGCATGAGCAATTTATGAACGTGTCGCTAATAAATTGAATAAATTTTTTATAAAATGATATCTTCACTATATACAAAAATACGAATAACAACAAAATTTTAAGATAGTTTTAAAATGTCTTATATGAATCCATAATTAATCCAAAAATTCAAATGACCGAAATTTTATGAACCATTGACAGCGAAATATGTTTGCTAAATGCGCTTTAGACTGCTTGAAACCTCACCCAGATGTCCATTTAAAAATATATCTGGTAAAAAAATAACCGTTTTTTTCAATTTTTTCATCAATAACTATCCTGTTCCCTTCAAAGAAATCCCCCTCAGATATAATACACTAATGCCAGCGTTTTTTCCAATCCGCGAAACACTTCTGAAAAGCGCTTTTTCACTCATAGAAAACCTGCTATAGCTGTTATGTATTTTAACATCGATGCAATGCCAAATGTCATCATTTTTGGCCCCATGACAGCTTTCATCGCTGTGATGTCAACCATTACATCAGTTGCTCTAATTATCAACTGCAGCAATTATAACAATTATTTCATCAATAAAATGTTATACTGACATCATGGGGATGTTTTTTCAGAATACGTTTGATGTAAGCATGTAATCAATGCAAGAAGACTCCAATACCGAAGATATTACTAAATGAAGACAATGTAATGACAAAATATAAACAATAAAATGGCGCACTAACATCAGACCAACTATAATTTGGATCTCATTGATGTGATAGCTCATTAACATCAGAAAAATGACACGTGAAGTAAATTTGATGACAACATATCATCAATACTATGGCACGCTATCATCAACATTAAACTCCGGTTCAATTTAATGCTTTCAAAAATATGTTCAAACACGTAACTTTATATTCTACCATCTTCAAGAAATCAATGAGAATTAAAAATGTTCTAATAATACTTTTGATGACTTCCTGCCATCAATACAATGTCCGTGCGACGCATTATTATATTTTAATTGTGTGTATGCTGTGTATGAGGAAATATTCACTTTCTTTGTCTCGTAGTTCTTCTTTTTATTTTACTCTCTACGCTGTCATTATATTAATGTAACTAACGTCACATATGATGACAAAATGTCATTAATATGATTCATATTGTCTACTTCTTAAAAATTAATTTAAATTGAAAAATAATAATTTTAACAACTTAATTCCTATTCAACAATAAATTGAAAATATTATAATACTACTTAGGCTTTTTTATAATCCATATTTACAAATTAGATGTATTATAATTATTAAAAAAATCATTGAATTGCTGTCACCACATTGATGATACTAAATATATGACAAAATTGTCTGCTATTGATGTCACAATTCTAATGACCTGCTGTCATCAATATGAAGATGCATTTTTCTGTGAGTGTTGGTATCTCCTCAACCATAGCAAAACGCTTTCTGTCATCGGTGTCTTCATTTTTGGGAAGAGGAAAAAGTCAGCGGCGGCCAAGCGCGGTGAATACGGTGGTTGAGGCATGATAACGGTTTTGTTTTTGGCCAAAAACTCACGCCCAAGCATCGATGTGTGAGCTGGTGCGCTATCATGGTTCAAATTCCATGATTGTTTTTTCCACAATTCTGTGCGTTTCTGACGAATTGCTTCGCGCAAACGGCGTATAACTTAAAGGTAGTATTTCTTATTGACCGTATGCCATTGTGCCAAGAATTCGTGATGCACCACGTCATAGTAGTCGAAGAAACAGTGAGCAAAACCTTCACATTTGACCGAACTTGACGTGCTTTTTTCTGTCTTGGCTCTTCTGGACGCTTCCATTGGGATGATTGGGCATTGGTTTCAATGTCATAGCCATACACTCTGCATCGTCGTTGTTTTTGGGGAAAATTTAGCAATTTTGGAGCAATCTTCCAAACGACGGTTTCTTTGGTCCATTTTTTCGAATAGTAAAAAATCGAAGAGCACACCAAAACACGACAAACCCTTCTTTCCTTTCCTGTATGCAATTTCCCGGACGGTCAGTGGAAGACAGGGCTTATGAGTTGATAGATCATTAAGAGCATCACCCGTCTAACCATCACCACTGGTTCTTTAAATTACAGGTATCTATTTGCTAGACAACAGGACCTCGGAAGGTCATTAGCCCCCAAGAACCGACATTGCCCAAATTTTGCGATTTTAGGTTTACGTTTCAGCCAAGATAGGCAGTTCAACCATGCTCAGCGCCGAGATTGTCTGCAAACAGAACTTCCCGGGGGCTTTGCTGATCCCCGTGCTGCTAATTAAATCCTTGATGAAGATTTTGGAAGTCCAACACAGCATAAATCATGCGGCTTCCTAGAGTTCTATTTGTTACAATAAATAAAGAATTCCTACCCCTCTATGCCCCAGAAAGCAGAGTGGCCTGGTTAGGCGTTCACCAAGCCAAACCCTGTGATACTTTTGATGTATTTACTTTCTGTTTTTGATGTAGGACACCCAACTGACCATACACGAGATAGATAAAAAGCGGAATATTTAGGTTTTTATTCAATCCAATTTTAATTTAATCCAATGATGTTAATGAATAGGACAATAAATTCATTTAATGCTTTAGAAAAATGTATGTTAAAGTAAAAAAATTATAATAAGGTAAAAACGATTTCAGTTAAAAATTGTTTTAAAAGTTACTGCACCCCTAGCTACAATGCAGCGACACCAATTCGCCGTGTGTTTTAAACTACATTCTTGTTTTATTTTATTTTTAACTAGAATTAAGGATACCATGTTCACGACATATTTGTTCAACTTTAGGTTGAACACCCTGTTCCCCAGGAGGTTTAAGAAGGAGAGATAAATTATGGGGTGTATGGCACCGTCGATGTACAGGGTGGCTGATCAACTTTTTGTAAAGTTTATGTAATTTATTGTTTAATAATTCATTAGAAAAATAGTATATTTTTATTAAAGTAATTCATGAAATTTTAAAAATAATTGAACTCAAATGGCCTTCGCCCTCGTTGACACATATACGACATCTTATCAAAAAGTTATTCATTACTGCCTGGAGTGCTGCAGCGGGAACTGTGTCAATTACCGATCGAATGGATTGCTTGAGATCTATTGTCAATATCCTGTTTGCAATAATCCCACAAATAAATCAGGTGCAGTGAGGTCAGGAAACCTGGGAGGCCAACGGAATGTGAAGTTTCGGAGTAAAAAAGCCCCATTTTTAAGACCAATTTAAATGCGATGATAAATCAGATTGCAATCCTAAAAAATAGCCTGGAATTTACTTGTAAAAACATAAAAAATTTTGTTACATTTTTCTCATATCTTTAGCGCAATATCCAATTTGGTGAGTGCTTTTTTTATTTTCAGAAAAAGGCATTTGTCTTCATTAAGCAAAACTCTTAAACTATTTTGCAAAATAATGTACATATTTGCTTTTAAATGAATCCTTAAAAGATTTATTGTTGATATTTTGATTTCATTTTGATTAATTAAAGCCAAATTATCATGTGCATAAAATTTTTATTGTTAAAATAAAAAAAACATTTTATCTCTGAAGTCCAGCTCTTTACAAAACACAATTGCATCATTGCTTTATATGGGAATGAATTGTATTTTATTTATATTATTATTTCTCTTTTTATTACAATTATATGCATAAATACCACAATAGAAATGTTATTATAGTTTTGGCTCAACTTATAATAGATATATTTTAAGTTATTTGATTTTTTTATGCCACATTGTAAAATATTTATGGGTATACATATATCTGCACATTTAGTTTACAATTTGAATTGAAAACAATTTCAATATCAATACGTATAAATTTAAATTAAAAACCACAAATAGGGTTTGTTATATTTACACAAGTTATTAACACAAAAAGAAAAAAAAAATAAGATATTAAATTAGAGCATATTGAGAAATAATTTAAACAAATAAAAATATCTATGAATGCAAAATAATGTATACAGAAAGACGGACGAACAAACGGAAATGCATCGATTCATTTGTGAGTAAAGATCAATGATAGCTATTTAATTTTGGTTTCATTTGCACAATTTGTTGGCCGCAATCACGGCGAATGACGACAAAACGTATTAAGAACTGTTGGATTTGCAATGAATATCATGTTTCTGCACACAACAGCAGGGGGTTGAAAAGAGTGTTATAAGCATTACGTCTATATTCGATTAGAAAAATTAATAGTGAAAATGTTTAAACCTGTTATACTTGAAACTGATGTAAACTAATACCATGTTTCCACTGCAAAGAAAAACATGTGTTTTAACGAAAACATGTCGAAATGTTTCCACTAAGATATGAAGTGTTTTTAATATCGAAAATTCGAAATTGACGTATATTTTGTTTAAACAGAACAAAATCTAACTAACAAAAAATTATGTTAGACCTTTCTATTTGAAAGAAAAGGTTAAAAAGTCCACATAGCGAAATTATTTTGGATGATGCTGGAGGGGATGGTAAGGATACAAGAGTATTGTCAAATGACGAAGACTGACATAATCGTATAATTTACAAGCATTTCAAGCTCAAGTGTTTTTGGTACGACACATGTTTTAACGTCTAATAGTTATCAGTAGATAGATTAAAGTTAAGATTAAGTAAAAAGTGAAAATGAAAAATCATGGTTTATTTTTTTCTGGTAAACAAGGAGAACAATGCTTTGAAACCACATGTATATTTCTAAGCTCCTAGAGGTGTATGTATATCAAGCTAGAGAATTGACCTCACTGGATTATTGAGATGCATAGATATATTGCGTAGTTCAGCACTCTCAAATGAAGGGAAGGAATACATGATCTTTTTGTTATGCAAAACTTAACTGGCAAAAAGGGATTGCTGAGTCTCCACAACGATTTTCTTACAGTGCCCAAAACTGATTAAAGTTGAGGTGACTCGTTTGCATAAGACCTTTTATAGTCTTAAGCCTAGTATTGAGATTGAATGTGTGAAAAATTTTCAGCAACATTACTTATTTCGTACGAAAAACTTGAGATGTACTCAGTGTTCTCTATTTTTTCCCTTATTCATGTTTCTTTTTTAATTTTAAGTATACATGTTTGTACTTCGTGCGAAAAAAGCTTTGCTTATGTTATTTCGCTGCTGAAAAAACATATATTCCCAGAAACTATTTGAAATGAAAACATGTTGCAGATACATATTGTGTGTTTTTCGCTTTAAAAACTCAGTACTACATTTCTAAACTTATTTCGCAGATATTTCATACTAAACACTTTTGTATGCAATTTGAAAGAATTTCGCACGAATTAATGAACTCAATATTAGCCTTTAGGGAAGTTTTAACATCAGGAATAAAATGTTGAAGGCGCCAGTAGTCCCATTTTCGAGAGCCGAAATATTGCTGTAGGTTTTCTAGGGCGACTCAGAACTGAGCGGATGCGATTTAAAAATTTTATGTTTTATTATGTCGACTATTTTGTTTTGTTTTTTTATTTTTAAGTGACAAATTAATTTTTTTTTCGAAATTGTTACTTACTTTTAATGCATAGTCCTGTGTTGTATATTTTATAATTGAGTAAGAGCAGTGTTGTACAGAACATTTTCGAAGTGTTTTGCTCCAAAACACGTAGTATGAGGTGTTTTGCTCTTTACAAAAATGTGTAGGAAAACATCTTTATTTCTACATGTTTTGCCCAAAACACCTATCTGGAAACACACTAACAAAATGTTCTACTTATATATATATATATATATATATATATATATATATATATATATATATATATATATATATATATATATATATATATATATATATATATATATATATATATATATATATATATATATATATATATATATATATATATATATATATATATATAATATTTTAGCAAAACGTACAGATTTTTGAAATTTCATTTACTGATTTTTACTGCAACTTGATTTAATATGCTGAATATCATTTAATGAAACTGCTGATCCAACTAATACAATTGTTTTACTTCTTATGGGAAAGAAACTCAAAAGAAATACTACTAGTCACAAATTAAAGTGCGAAAAAAATGTCACGTGTTTTGCCGAACTACGTGAGCTTGTTTGTATGTGTATGTGTATTGTTTTACTCCCGCAAAGCATCAAATAATTAGTAAAGTTTATGTAATTTACTTTTTAGTAATTCATTAGAAAAATAATACATTTTTATTAAAGCAATTCATGATGTTTTCAAAATAATTGAATTCGAATGGCCTCCACCCTCGGTGACACATGTACGACATCTTATCAAAAAGTTATTCATTACTGCCTGGACTGTTGCAGCGGGAATTGTCTGAACTTCCGTTCGAATGGGTTGTTTTAAATCATCAAAGTTTTCGGGTTTCTTTTGTAAACTTCTAGTTTGCAATAACTCCACAAAAACCGGTTGAAGTGAGGTCAGAAGACCCGGGAGGTCAACAGAATGTGGATTTACTTGAAATCGGTTTATTGGGAAATTTTTTACTCAATTCTGTCATAACAGGCGTGCTATGTGACAAATTGCCCCATCTTGTTAAAACCAGACAGAGTTGAAAGGGATTCTCTTTCGGCGCAATTCTTTCAATATTGTTAAATAACGGTCTCCATTGACCGTAATATTAAGACCATTTTCTTCGAAAAAATAAGGCCCGACAATGATTCTGATGACTGTGATTCAAAGTGGATGTAATTGCATCTGATGGAGTATCTGTGGAGTAAAATTACTTCATATTCGGCAATTTTTTTTTTTTTTTTTGCTAGCATTGCCGTTTTAATCAAAATGTGCCTCTTCAGACATAGAAATGCAGTTCAAGACGTTTTCACCCTCTGACACCATTTGAATGATCTTCTCACAAAAATTCTAAGCGAATCGGGAAGTCTCTAGGGTCCAGATTGTTTGTTAATTCAATCTTTTATAGAAATAAGTTTAAGTCTTGGTGCAAAATTGTCTGCAGTGACTGTCTGCTGACACCTTTTTGAGCAGATAAGCTCTTTGTCGAAACTCTAGGATTACAGTGTATGGCAGCAGCTAAAGCCGCGATAGTTTCTTGCATCCTAACTGAGGGATCTCGATGATAAGCCCTTCTTGCGATTATGTTACGCTCGGCAAAATTCTTCACGAGCCTCATTATATTACACCTGCTAGGAGGAGTGCCGCCAAACGTGGGCCTATATTCTCTAAAGCGTGAAAACTTTGCACTATCCAAATTCTTGTTTCATTGTCCCAATTCTCCATTTTAGTTAAACTTAAAGATCAATCTATAAAATACAATGAAAATGGAATAGGTTAGTTACACAGAAAATAGGTTATTATGCTTTTTTTTTTTTTTTTTTTTGGTAGCAGCTTTCATCAGCCACCCTGTACATTTTATAAAATAAAGTAAACTTGTTTCCTTATTGCTGTTTTTACATGTATAATACTTTTTTCCCATGTTTTACAAAAGAACTGTTTGATTTGATTTATTACTGACATTTTTAATAAAAAATTTTGAGCTTAAATTCCAGCTGCCCTTCTTTTAATAGGATCTAATGTTTAAGGTGAAAACTTTGATTACAATACTTTTACTGCTATTTAGGTTGTGCACGAGTATCTTAAATTGAGAAGATTTTGACACCTTTTGTTGCTGCTTACCAAATTAATTTATTTTAATTTATGTGCATGTATTTGATTAAATTTATCGGTTTATTTCTGTGTGAAATTTCTAAAGTTGTTTTTCAACCACATGCTGCTAACAAAAACTTATTGAAATACAGCTGTGGCGCTTACTCGTAGACGAAAGTGGAGTATATTTAAAAGAAACTCTGGTAACGATTACACACATACGATAATCAGATTGTATTCATAATTTCTTTTCCTAATACATTTAATTTCATTTTATTTAAGCAGATAAAAAGGGCTTAACACAAATTAGCCAAATCTCTTGAACTTTGTTTTAGTTAACAAATTAAAAAAAAAAATCCCCCGTCTAAGAAATACACTCTACAAAATAACACATTTTTAAAAATAAACATATTCAAATCTTGTTTTGATAATTGCGACTGTTAACTTGCAATTCGAATAACAAAGTATTATGCAAATTTAATATTATATTTTTGTGGAATTTAACGAATACGTATATCAAAAAAATGTTATAAAAACAAGTTTAATTTTTGTTGATGCGTTTAAGTAATCAAAACAAGATAGAAAAATACTTGAAGTTCAAGATAATCAAATTGGTTTGCAGGAAAAAAAAAGAATCAACAACGATCTTAAAAGCACTGTGCAACAAAATTTCACTAGGTAAAAACAAAACTTTATCAGTGGATTCTGCTAGAAGGGATCAACGAAGATATTGGTTGGAGTAAAGCTGCATCATGTTTTCTGGATAAGTGATTTAGGGGCGTAAACTGACCCTTAAAGGTGTATAGCGTTAGCTAAAATGCAAAAAAATAATAACTAACAACTATATAATTTTACAGGAGAAGCAAAAATAATTTCTCATATGAAAGCTATAAACGTCCCCTTGTTTTTTTTTTTTTTTAATATCATTTTTGATTGTCACAATTTTAAATTTTTTTAGTTTAGTGGCATTCATAATAATCTCGATTTTGAGTTTTTGTTAAGTACGCCTGTTTGCATTTTAGCTAACGATACATAATGTATTTCTGTTAACGTTAAAGGCCTCTTAGTTTTTACTTTCAGTTGCCGTTCTGTGACGTTCATTTCTGTAGGAAATATTTTACAATTACTTTTTCCGTGAAAATATTCAGCTGTTTTTACAGTAGGGCATAAATAAAAGAAAAATATTGGAATGAAGAATCAAATATTATCTTGTATGAAAAAACAAAAAAATAAATAAATAAATAAACAAATTAATAATTTAGGAATGGTGATCAAACTGCCCACTTCTTTCTTAAAATCTGCAGATTTTATGACACTTCTTATACAAAATATAATTTTTTCCTTGCTAAAACAAAATTGTTTTCATAATTCATAGTTGCTCAATTAATAAAAATGTATTAACTTTTAAAAATCTTTAATTGAAACAAATTTTTTCTTTTTTTGCTTTTGACAAGAAAAAATTTATATACTTTTGAATAAAAAATTAATTTTTCCATACCTGAAAAAAGTAAAACATACACATATCTGGCCGCCACTTAATGTTCAATTCTATTTTCAACAGATTAGTCCATAACAGAACACAACGTAAAAGTGAAAACAAACCAGGTACATATAGTTTATATTGAACAGAAACAAAACAGCTGATTCAGAACGGAAAAGAACGTACAAACTAATTTTGCCTTAAGCCTTAGAGAGGTTTTGCTTCGTAAAACTTATTAAATTTTAGAAATCATCCATATACTCATATTGTAAAATAAAGGGTTTGTTTAAAGCAGTGGTGGCCAGTCAGAAACGTATAAGCGTATAAAGTTATAAGCTTGTATTAGTAGCAACTGAAAACGAAATTGTATTTTTTTTTAAATTACGCCATGAAATGTAATCTTCAGTAAAGTCTCCAAACTACAATTAAATTGATCGTCTTTGCTGAACCAAAGCATCAACCGAATATATGCCTTCGTGCTTATCATGAAGATTTTTCTGGTGTGCATGTTGGGGGGCGGCACATCAGCTAAATTTTGTGCCTTATATACAGTAAAGGAAGCTAAATTTTTCGCCTTTGCTGGTTAAACGATTTTTAGATTTGTCTCTCTCTGCCATAGCTAACGGAATGTGTTGTTGATTTACATCAGCACGTGTCTTGACGGCCTTATCCAATGATGAACCAACTCCACGGGCTGATTTATTTACGGCTCACTTCTTCACGTCTCAACTTCTGTCATATGTTTGTAGCTATATTAATACATCCCTTACTGAAGAGCTCGGGCCTGCTAATCTCTCCTATATGCAATTTCCCGGCAGTTAATGGAAGACAAAGTTCATAGAGTTAGTAGGCCGAAACCCATAAAAGAACATCATCCCTTAAACCCAACTCACCCGCCTAGCCATCACTCCTAGTTCCTTACAGTACAGGTATCTCTTGCAAGACAACACCACCTCGGGAGGTGGTTAGCCCCGGAAACCGGCATGCACTAAAGATATCAAAAAAAAACTAATTCTCCTGCCTGCGATTTTAAGTTTAAGCCACAGCCAAAACGTTTCAGTCAAAGCAGGCCTCTTCGTGATTAACACCTAGATATCTGCAAAACAGAACCTCCCGGGAGCTTTGCTGATCCGCGTTCCGCCAATTGTAACTCTTTGTAAGGATTTCGAAAGTCCAACAGAACGTAAGTCTTACGGCTTCTTAGAGTTATGTTTGCTACAACTAGCGAGGGGATCCTCTCCCTCAGAAAAGAGAGAGCTCTGTTACTTGCATTACGTATACCAACAGCACGTCGAAGCTTATTGGATCCCGTAAATCGGCATGCAGCATAGTTATGAGGGTAGACTAATTAGCTCCGCCATAAATACAACACCAACAAAATACATGTTGATGTTTGTTGGTGTTGTATTTATTGTAATTCTGCCACTACCTGTATAAAGCTGCCTTGAATAAATGTAAAAGTATTAGCACTTTCTCTCTCTCCCTTCAGAAATCATCTTATTAAATAAATCATTCAAAATGTTTCTCTTTATATTAACATATTCAGTCAGAATAATGATGTTTTCGATAGAGATATGTTCAAAACTTTATTTTTCAAAATTATTTAAGAAATACCACTTATACCACGACTTCTATATAGTGGGATATATGTAGTTTTTCACATTTTGCCCAAAAAGTCAGCTTTAACTTTAAATAATTTTTCACAAAAACTAACAGCCATTTTATCAATCTCGACCGAAATGGATTCGAAATTGGTAAACTGACTGTAAATTTTTTCAAAACTTTTTTCCAAAATTATTTCAGAAATACCATTTATACCACGACTTAAAGGATCCTTTGGGTCATATTTTTAATATAGTGGGATATACATATGTAGCAAAACGTTAGCGACAAGAAATTTGTTTAAAACGTATTTATTGGAAAAAATTTCAGAAATACCACTTAAACCAAGGCTTAAAGGATCACTTATACCACGGCTTGAAGAGCTTTTTGGGCCATCTTTTCTATATAGTGAGATATTTGTGGTATTTCGTATATTTTTGTTATGACTATTTTTTTTTTTTTCTAAGAAAAGAAAAATGGTTCGAAAGTGTATTGCGTTTTCATATTTTCTTTTCGCCATTAATTTTTCCCTTTCGCAAAGTTTATTTTATCATTCTTCGCTATTGTTTATTTTGTGGTACCAGTGTTGCCTCATTTTCAAACTATTTCGCGAAAAAGCTTGCGCAAACGACACAGAGTACCAAATTATACTCTTATTGCATTTACTTTACGCATCGAACTTACTTTCGCATCGCAATAGAGAGTAACGGACCAGATATTTTAAATAGGCAAAACTGAAAAATCTGCATTCCGGAGAACATTTACCAAATTATTCTGTATGTATTTGATACAGTTGTAGAGATCTATCTCCAAGAAAAAAATGTACCAAATTAAAATTCACTTTTAAACACTTAACAGACCTCCGTGACCAAAAAAAAATTACAAATTTGGTTGATGTCTGTACTAGAAAGATTTAAATTTATCTTCGCACACATCTTTAATATGAAGCGTGAGAGCAGTTTATGTTTTTAGAAACACCTTTTTAAAAAAAATAAATTTTTAAAAAGAATTACCTTTAAAAAAAATGCATTTTTGAAAAGAATTACGTTTTCATAAAAATACCTTTTTCGGAAAAGTAGATTTTTTGAAAAATTTAATTTTATGGAAGCAATCGTTTTCAAAAAAAAAAAAAAAATTACGCTAATATAATATGCTGTTCATAGAACACAGCACTCGTCTAAAAAATTTTATATGGAAATCACTCAAAAAATTGAGTAACTTTCATACAAATTTTCTAGGCGAGTTGCTCGTCTGTGTTCTATGAACAGCACCTAAGTGTTTTTCCAAAACATTACAATTGAGAAAATTTGCTTTTTATACTGCCTGGCGCACGATGTCGTTTCGTAAACGTTCGTCATAATTTTTAAGATCAAAACACGTATGCCGATGCCGTCCAAAGTTTTATTTTTCCCTGATCTTGTTTCTTTTGCATTGCCTACCTCTGATATATCCGTTAGATTAATAATATTTGATTATAAGTCACTTATTTTTAATATAGAACATTAGCGAACGTTAACGAAACGACATCGTGAGCCAGGCAGATAGTCTTTAAAATCATCTTTTTTAAGGATTTTTCATTCTTTAGGCTTACATTTTAAAGAAAGAACATTCTCCAAAAAAAATGTAATGTAAAAGTAATTAAGTTACACTTCTGCTATTTTTAAACTAATGGAGAAAAAGTATTTGAGAAGATTTTTGCGTTGGACTCACCTGATCTTGACAAAAATAACCGAAACCAATTATACCCGCTATGGCCAAAAATAAACAAAATACGATTATGGTTCGTATTTTTGAACGTGGTTCCATTTTTTTGATTTCATAAACACCGCTGGGCAAAAAGAAAGCAAAATCACTATCAACTTGTACCGATACGTTTTTGCGCATATCCTTGATAATTTCTTTGCACTCTGTTGTTGTTTCCTGTTTCACCAAAGGCATGATCCATAACGTGCAACAGCAACAACGACAACGACACCGGTCTTAACAAAACCAATTAAATTGAGAATGGCAATGATGACGTTTAAAAAAGTTTACGAGCTAAAAACTGTGAAAACTATGTTATTGCCATTAAATAAGACTTGGAGAAATCGAGCACGTGCCCCTTCTTTTTCTTTTAAATACTTTCAAAAATGTAACTGACGACGAAACGAAGGCATTAAACGTGGGCGAGCAAACGCGGCGAGGTGAAAAGTTTTAAGGGATTTAGTTGACTTTAGTTTAGTTGGTAGAAGATTATTTAATAGCTGGTGTTTTGTTTGTAGAGATTTGTAACTTTTTGTTCCAACTTTGGTTTGTTTTATTTTACAATTTAATCCTTTGAGTTTCAACGTTTTCCGTGTTTACAAGATTTGTTGCAGGGGGTTTTTCTTGTTGCTCGTTCTGCGCTTTAACTTCAGAGGAAACGCAATATGTTTGATTATTTGCAACTAAAGTTGAAATGAATTAATCCGATTTTTGCGTTTCCTCTTTTGATTCTAGTTTATGTTCGCGTGCAGGTTGTTATTTGTTTTAATAGGTGTTGTGGGACAAACAGTGAAGCCTTTGTAGCGTTTTATGGGGCAGATTGATTAATGTTAAAACGGCTTTTAAAGTGATTTGTAGCGATTCAAAGAACACAACCCATTTTGTTACTATTCATTGCATGTATTTTTGCCAACTGTTCGTGTTGAATTGAGATTTTTTTTTTCAGATATTTAGTTTTCATCAAAACCATTATTATGTTTGATTCAATTCTATCTCTAGCACTGAAAGCTTCATGTTTCCAGCATTGTTACACGCCATTTCGTTTTATTTGTTGTAATCTTTTGATAGGCTTAGTTGCATGATTCTATATGTGTGTTTGTTGCTGGTGGAAATTTGACAATAGATTTACCTCATTTATAGAAATTCTGTTTTTCAATTAGATTTAATTTTTCTCTTTTTTTGTGTGTGTGAGCTTTTAATACTTATTTTCTGCAGTTTTTGTTGTTGGCTCTTCCTCTATTCACTTTATTATAATACAATTAGCGCCGTTTTATAGAGTCTATGTTTCTTGATAACAAGCAGAAATTGCTTAAATTGCTTTTTTTTTCCTTGTTATTGTATTTGTGTGTTCAGGATACTGCTTTTAATTTGCCATTCTTTTTGCCAGACAATCTTTTATAATACTGTTTTGCTTTTCCATTCGCGCACGCACACACTCACACTCAGTGCACTATTATGCCAACAAACTTTCACCCACGTCATTGCGTCTCCCTGGTCCTTGTCGTGTTAGCAAGTAGAGAACATTTAACTTTAGTGGAGACCTGTTTCAAAGATAAGAATGAAAGAAAAGAAAAATGGGTTGGCAAATTAGTATGTTCACACTTTTTTCTCATTATTTTGCGTAAGTTTTCTGTTTTTAAAAACACAAATAGCAAGACTTATAATAATGAACCGAAAAAACAAGAAAAATACAAATTAAAAGCGAGAGAAAAAGAGTCGTGATATCAGCATGAAGGGAAAGACCATCATTTGCTGTTTAAATCGCAAACAGTGTTGCCAGAATGAAGATTTTACCTTAATTTTGAGGATTTTAAAAGCAAAGTAAAATTTGAAGAACTTTTTTTTTTAAATTAAGATTTTTGAGGCTGAAAAATAAATGTGTGAATTATTGCCAAATATCCAACGAAGTTTGAGTTTTTTTTGTCACTTATAAAAATTACGAAACAGCTACTTGTCCCCCAGCTAAAGATTTGATTATTATTTTTCTTTTCTTCTTCAATCAATAATTATTGATCGCAGCAAATTTGTATTGTAAAAAATCCTTAAAAACTTAAAAAAGGAAAAACTTGAACTAAAACCCGATGTACATACATATGTACAAACCAAAAAAATTTTAATATAAAAATTATCGTTGTTAATTTGCCTCAATAATTCGAAACTCCCTTGTGTGTCTTTTTAAGGAAATTTTTTTTAAATACAAAGGCTCCAAAAATTCAAAACAATATACATGCATGTTCTGAGAAGCGCAAATCGTTTAAATTAGCGTTTTCGATTGGAAAACGCCAAATAGGTGTTCTGAGAAACGTATTGCGCATTGCGGTTTCAGAACGCGCGTTCTCGGAACATGGCTGATAAATATTATAATACGTACTCTGGCCACCCATTAGTTTGAAGTTGATTTTCGCAACTTTGTCGCCATCGCAACAACGAAGAGTAACTTTAATTTAACTTTTTACATTTATAGTGTAATAGATTTAAACCATGCTTCCACTGCAAAGAAAACCATGTATTTTAACAAAAACCTGTCGAAGTGTTTCCACTACGATATGAAGTGTTTTTAACTCCGAATTTTCGAAATTAGTTTGACGTACATATATTTTGTTCAATCAGGAAAAATCCTAACGAACAAAAAAGTATATTAGACCTTCCTATTTAAAAGAAAAGATTTCTTAACCCCATAGCGAAACTATTTTCGATGATACTGGAGGGGATGGTAAGGATACAAGAGTATTGTCAAATGACGTATGCATGTATATTTACATGCATTTCAAGCTCAAGTGTTTATGGTGCGACACACGTTTTAACGTTTAATAGTTATCAGTAGATAGATTTAAGTATTAAGATTAAGTATAAAGTGAAAACGAAAAAAAAAAAACTAAAATAACTGATATTTATTTAAATAAAATTTAAATTAAATAAAATAACGTTTTCCAGAACACCTATTTCGCGATCTCAAATCGCAAAACTATAATTCTTGCGTTATACGTTTTTTAGAACACCTATTTGGCGTTTTCAAATCGAAAACGCTAAATTTAAGCGATTTGCGTTTCTCAGAACAGACCTGTATATTTATTTCAAATCATGGTTTATTTTTTTCTGGCAAACAAGGAGAACAATGCTTTGAAGTTTCATTTAATACATTTTATATTGTTTTAGTTTCTTATCTTCTTTTTTGAATAATTTGCAATGTTCGAGGTCGTTTTTTATAAAAAATATTTAACAAATTTATTCAATATTTATTTCCTGAAGAAGTTTTCCAACGAAAAACGAAATATTGAATAAATTTGTTAAATATTTTTATAAAAAACGTCCTCGAATATTGCAAATTATTCAAAAAAATATATTTAAAAAGGTCAATAAGTTTAGTTTATTATGTTGTTTTATATTTTTGCATAAATTGCGTTATAGTTATTTTAAAATATTTTTGTTAATTTTTTTTTTTTTTGTTTTGTACAAATGTTGATTTTTCAGAATTTTGAATAGGCTCTAATTTATATGGTATAAAAAAAAGTAAAAAGCACGCTTCGATATCAAAATATTATCCATATGAGCAGATAATTATCCGTATAAAGCATTCCAAGTTATTTTTTTGGAATTCCCAAAATCAGCTTCAGGAACCGCCAAAATCCCTCACTTCCCCGGAAACAACTCAATTTTCACACTAAATCGAATGACCTTTAATAGTTCAGATACACGTTTCATGGCTAAAACGCCAGCGTTGTCAACTCGGTGCGTCTTGCACCGTTTTTGGTGCTTTTTAAAATTATTTGTGCGAAAAATTCTTTAGTCGGTGCGTGGTGCCCTTTTTTTAAATTTTCGGTGCGCTTTTATTTGTTATAATTCTGGCAAATTTTTGTATATTTCGATAAATTCTTTTAAAGACACCCAATCTAGCCAACTGATTTCCACTGTTCGCTTCCGAGAACACAAATGAAATTTACTTTGTGTTTGATAGAATTGCTATTAATAGAGTTTTATGCCTTGTAGTGCGATTTTGTAACTTTTAATGATGCGATATTCGTAAATTTCTTCGATATACTTTCATTTCTTGCACTAACGATTGTGTGCTCCTGCAATATAATTTTAACGACGATAAGCAGATGTAGTTTTGTATAACTAATAATAGGCAGCAAATGTAATAGCTGATTTCGGTCAACAGCGAATATAATTAAATAATATGAATGAATAATATATTTGATAAAATATCGTTAAAATTGTTGTAGATACAATGAAAATCACAGAATCGTAATAGAGGCCAAGTTTGACAAACACGAATTCTAGCTATTAAACGAATTTGACTTCATGCCATTAGACAGTGCTTCCCTACCCATTTTGAATGTATAACAGTCGCTTAAAAGGTTGTTTCATTATCATGTTTTTAAAACTGAAACGAAAAATTCAGAATTTGGTGCGTTTTTGGTGAAATAACGCGCTTTTTCCTCCATTTTGGTGCGTTTTGATATTTCAAAGTTGACAACGGAGTAAAACACCGACCGAATCTGAAAACCTGATTCTGATTCGTTTGGCGAAGCGGTTCCGAGTTTTCTGGGGATATCCAATGTCAGCTTCACGAAACGTCAAAATCCCAGAAGCAATACGGCAACTTCAATTTTCACACTAAAACAAATGACAATTTATAGATGAATGAAAATCCGGATCTAAGCCGGTTAGCAAAGTGGTTCCGAATTTTTTGGAAATTCCTAAAATCGGCTTCGTGAATCCTCAAAATCCCCGCACTTCCCCAGAAGCAATGTGGAAACTGCAATTTTCGCACTAAGGCAGCAACTCTGTATATACAGTTTTGCGTGCCTACATATGTAATAATCACTCATGGAAAGAGAACCATTTGACATTTTCCCCTTTAAAATTAAGATTTTTTTTTTTGGCAAATGAAGATTTTTCGGCATAATTTTCTGGCATCACTGATCACAAGGACCTTTTTCGGCAAAAACAAAACACGCTTTTAATTTCCTTCTTTTTTTCTTTTTTTTTTTTTTTTTGCTGCGTTGATATAAAAAGGGATTAAATAATACAAAGTAAAACTTAATAAGAACACGAATGGAAGACAGCAAAAAATTAATTTTTAATTGAAGGTAAGACAAAGACTTTTTATTTATTAAAATGAAATATATTTTCAAAAGAAGTGTTTTTGCAAAGTTAATATAATTGTGCGTAATAAACGAATTTTACACCGGTACAATTATATGCATGTACAAAAGGGTTTTTCGATAGCTTCTGGCATAGAAAAATAAAGTTCCACTACAATGCACAGTGCTGTGATGCCACATAGCTATGGGACAAAAATAGAAGGAATGGTCCCAGAGTTTTGAAATTTTGTACTCTATTATAAAATATTTTTTTTTTTCGTTTATTAATTAATTTATTTTTTTAATCAAGCAAATGGCACGCCTACCTCCCAT
Organism: Thecocarcelia acutangulata; assembly: GCA_914767995.1. Lineage (NCBI taxonomy): Eukaryota > Metazoa > Arthropoda > Insecta > Diptera > Tachinidae > Thecocarcelia > Thecocarcelia acutangulata. The sequence continues at coordinate 25,367,772 of OU612094.1, read as the reverse complement.
ATGTGGTGAAAACGAAATTTTCAATGTTGGCTACCATCGTGGTCATTTTGACATTTATGCCTTTTTTTTGACAAGATGGCGATAAAATTTTTTGCCAATTGCTTTTTTTAATTTTATTAATTTTATTTGCCATATACAATTCATACCAAAAAGACATACCAAAGCAAACATGCCAAATTTAAGGCTGGGGCACATAGAATCCCTCTTACTTTATCCGTCTACTTTTCCAATTGACATCAACGTATGCGAAGTATGAAGTTGGCACAATCAGTACTTTGTTAACGGATATAACGGACCTCGGGTTGGTTCTAAGCCAGTGATATGTAGATCTACTGAGATACATATCATATCCAGTCAACACAACGGGACCTGACTGGACCCAAGTGGGCTGGCTTTATAATAGCTGGCAGCCTGTTAAACCTAACGGATATAAAATTAACTGCATTTTATTTTAATTTGATTAAAATCTTTTGATTTATTTTTCAGGCACAGCACAGAAAATCTAACACTATTTGTTTATAATTTATTTTACTTTTTAACGAAAAACTGAATCAAAATATACAAAAAATATTACCAACATGTACGTTAAAAGTTGCTCAACTTTAATACTTTGCGTTGACGGAACAGTACGAAATGTGACAATGCTCATAAGAACACATGTACTTCAATTTAGTCGTCAGTTGAAAAAGGCAATATATAACGCACGACGGATTCTATACGCCCCGGCATTTCATGAGAATCGGATAAATATGTTATAAGATAAAGTTTTTTTCCGAAAAATGATACATGACAGGACCTAGTATCCTTACGTCTTTCACAATAAAAATTAACACACAAAATAGTAGCACGGAATGTAAAAGATCTACAAAGTCGTAAACTTTCTGTCCAAATATGGATGTATGTGTTTTTTGTCCGATTTTTTCAAAAAATTTAATTTTTCTTAACTAAAGTATTTTATAGTGGTGTACAAAGTTTCAAAAGTCTGGGACCGCTCCTTCTAGTTTTGTCCCATCGCTATGTGACACCAAAGCACTGTGCAGTAGCTGCACTGCTGTAGACTATGTCAATTAAAATGCTTTTGGAAGTGTTAGGTTGTACAGGCCGCCAGTTTCATAAAACCAGCCCACTTTGGAAGTGTAACGACAGGCTTTTCCCTTATAGGCTGGGATAGCTTACGCCTTCCTAGAAAACAACGCAACTTCATCATTCTTCAGAATGCTCTTTATGGATTCTCTTCGTTATTTATGACGGATCCAATATGCCGATTTCACAGGCCACCGATCTAAATAGAGGTTGTTAGGGGTTCACGCAAAAAATGTTTTGAACGGAGATTGACTACAAATCCTCAGTCGATTAAACGTATCTCTAGTTGTTTGTCCTACAATGGAGTTGGTTGAGCGTGATGTAGAGAATACCCGGAGCAGAGATTTACTCCAAATCCCGTGCATTCTCTTTTAACGAAAGCCAGTTAGTTCGCAGCGAGAATATTTTGAGCAGAGATCAACTCCAAATCCTCTGTGATTTCAGCATATTTCGATCTTCATGCACCAGACTGTAGGGTGGTGAGCGTGGTGCATAGAATACCCTGAGCAGAGCATTGTCTCCGAACCATCAGTGCCGGAAAAGAGATTTACACCAAACCCCGTGCACTATTTTTTCATGGAAGCCAGTTCACCGAGAATATTTTGAGGAAAGATCAACCACAAATCCTCCGTGATTTCAGCATTTTTCGACCTTCATGCACCAGACAGTAGGCTGTTGAGCGTGGTGCAGAGAATAGCCAGATCAGAGGTTTGACTCCAAGCCGTCAGTGCATTCCCTTTCCACGAATGCTAAATGTTTATGAAGAAAATTTCTTCCACTTCGGAACACATAGTTCTTCATGCAAAGGAGAAGAACACAGCGTAGTCAAAGGTTGCAGCGAATACCCTGAGGAAAACTGTCTATGCTAGCACTCTGAAGATTTCTTTTCTACTGAGGCCAGATGATTGTGAAGAGAATTTCTTCCCTTTAGAGCATACGTTTCTTCCTGCAACAGTGCCCATAATATTACCATAATATTATTATGAGTACAGAGAATACTCTGAGGAGAGATTATAGGGATTCATACGAATTCGCCTTGTATATATACGTATGTAAAACACATGTTGTATTTTTTCGGAAAAAACTCCGAAACGCCAGAAAAACGCGCGTTTCTTAACTGTTGTCAACACCTGACTCGAAAACACTAACAGGAACAGCAAAATACTGTTACTGTCAGGTGTAGACTGTAAATGTTACTGTTTTCTTGCCGTCTTGACACGGCTGTTAGACGTCTGTTTTAAAAGCTCTGTTTTAACAGTTAATGACATTTTAATATGCACAAAGTAAAAATAGTTTCAAATTAAGAGAAATTACCAAAAAAAAAAAGTTCAAATTCTTATTTTAGATTGCAAATTTTGCAATAAAAACATATTTTTTTCCACAAACTAAAAAAAAGGGCATAAAAAGTGAAAAATCAAGACATACGGGTACTCCACTATATAAAAATCGAGCCGTCAAAAGTATGTTTTAACAGGATGTCTTAACGGTGCTCCATGTCTAATGTAGACGGGCTGTTAGAACATTTACAAATCAATTATGCGTTTTTCAGAACGCTTTGCGGTTTCACAACGCGCGTTTCTCGGATCATGGCTGATTGTTTCTATTTGTTGCCAATTTGTTTTACTCCGTAACGCCAGGAAAACGCGCGTTCCTTAGAGCACCTAAAAGTGATTTAAGCGTTTTTCAGAACGCTTTGCGGTTTCAGATCTCGCGTTTTTCAGAACATGGCTGGTAGTTATATCTCCTAAGCTGCAGTTCAGAAAAAAGATAATTTCCCTAGTTAAAAAACTTTGACTACTTATTCAAGTGGCAGGCAGTGTATATACATACATACGGCAGCTTCCCAACAAACAGTAAGGTTTGATTTCAAATTGAGAATGATTTGAAATTAAATGTTTTCTGAAATGACAAACGTTTGATACTGATTTGAATTCAAATTGAAAAATATAGTATTCTCAACAAGAAGAGGAAATTATTTTAAAGTTAAGAAATTCATTTATGCTCAACTTGGTTTCAAATGTGGATTGTGAAGTGTAATACAAATAAAAACTAGTTTTTGCTTTGCAAATTAATTTTTCTTTTGATTTTATTATTATTATTTTTCTTAGTCTTGAAATTTTTGAAAGGACGAAGTAGTTTTTTTTGAAAATAAATTTAAAATGTTGATATTTTTTTCAGTAATTGCTGACATATTTGTTTTATGATTAATTTATGATTCAAAATCAAATGGATAAAGCGGCCCATACACGTTTCAATTCAATTGTGAATTGAGGCTTTCAACTGAATTGATTATTGCCCACACACTTCATAAACTGAATTGAAAGATTTTAATTCAGCTATTAAATTAAATGAAATTATAGACAATTTTAAAAATATATAACGTTCTCTTTGCAAAAACACTACAAATTAAAATTTTGAGACCAGATCAAGAGACTCGAACACACACAACACAATCGAATTGAAAGACTTGCTAGTCAACTTGAAAAAATCAAAACGTTTTAATTTTTCTTCAACCAACTCGACAACTGCCAAACTAATCAACTGACAAAGCCATACGAGTACACGCTTTGGTTTGGACAACCACCGACTCAGCTACCAACTGAGTTGAAACGTGTATGGGGCGCTTAAAACATTGAGTATCAAATGTTTATATTCAAATGATTTTTAATTTAAATTCAAATGTTAAAATCAAACCATTGAAAAAGGTTTGAAAACTATTTTTGATATCAAATGATAATGTCATTTTATACCTATCAAATGTTTGATTTGGTGTTTGTTGGGTTTAAAGCTGCCTTGCATACATAGAAATTCAAAAAAAAAAAAAAATTTTTTTGTAAAAAGAGATTTCATGTCATTTGGTTTAAAGATCATCAATTCATTTTTTAAATAATTTCAAATCTAAGATAAAAGCAATTCCTAGAAATAATATAACCATTAAAACTAACAGAAGTGAAACAAAATGTTGTCGCGAAGTGTCACTATGTCGTAGAAAAGCAACAATTTAAACAGTGAATGCCTTTTTAGAGTAAAACCAAAAAATTTAAAATTTGTTCCATACACAAGCGCCGCCAGTAGACCAAGCATTGCAATAAACCCTCTGTAAGTATGCATTTATGTACAAAGTATATATACATACATATGTATGTGTCTGCATTCAGATAAATGTAGTGCATTGCCAGCTCATAAAACAGTGTACTTGAATTTTTGTTTCATCAATTTTTTATCAATAGATTTTTATTCCGCAAATTTTATTGTGATCGCATTTGCACAAATGAAGAAAAACTGAAAATTGGAAAAATTTGCATACCGTTTGTGTTTATGTTTTTCTTTTTTCTTCATAATAAAAAAGTAGAGAAAACTAAAAAAAAAGACACCAAGTCACAAACAAACAAATCTCAATAGTATTTTTTTTCTAGTGAAATAGTTTTAAAGTGAAAATAAAAACGAAAGGATTTGGTGGATATGCATTGTGTGTGAAGCTTTTGTTGTTGTAGTTACAGTATTTGTTTTATCTATTTTTAAAAATCATGGCAACAGACGGTTAAAAAAATGCATTTCCTGCTGCACCAACAAAAACGCACAAACAAATATTAACAGAAATGAACATACTCATACTCACAACATGAAAGACTTCTCTGCACCATCTCTTCTCTTTAACATATTCAAACGTGCATGGTTTACGCAAAGAAAAATACTCACACACATACGTACATATGCTTAACGGTATGTGAACTGAATAACATGAAGCAAACTAATAACAATGATGATAATTGATTTAAATATGTCGATAAAGAAATTGAAACAAACGCTTATTTAAATAAATTATGTAGCATATGAGAAAATGTTTTGAAAACGTTTGAAATACTCTTAATAACAGGCAGTTTACCAATTTCTAATGAAAATGAATGCGAAAGAAAGCAAGTCACTCACATTCGAATCAATTTGGGATTGTCTATCTCACTATTATTCGTTCGCATATTCTTATGTGTTTTCATCGAGTTTTGACATATCGTTCGCATAGAAAAAAGTGAGACGAACCTAAATCAATTTTCTTTCGCTTAGATTGCGAACGCAAGCACTCTGTCGAGATTGGTAAACTGGCTGTAAATGTCATAAGTCACAAATGTGTCCAAAAATTTATTTCGTCTTTATAAGCCCCAATTTTCACGAGGCAATTTTAGTTGCGCAATTCTTGAGTTTGTGGACAAATAAGTGAGGAAAGAGCGGGGAGTGTAAAAATGAGTACAGACTTGCTTGTACTCGGAAAGTCGTTTTGTGCTATCATTCATAATGTCAGAAATTTTACATTTTCTTTCATTTGTGTTTCTTTTATGTATTGATATGTTATCTGTAATGAAAGTAATATTGGCGCAAAATTGTGATATTTTAAATCATTTCAAAAAAAAAAAAGTTTTAAGTAGTATTTCGTTAATTTTAAGGTCCTTTTTGCTTATTTATTTTAATATGTATGCCAATATTTCGCTTTCCTTCGGATAGCTTCTTCAGGGCAATAATATTTGTATTTGAAAACAATAACAAATATTATTGCCCTGAAGAAGCTATCCGAAGGAAAGCGAAATATTGGCATACATATTAAAATAAATAAGCAAAAAGGACCTTAAAATTAACGAAATACTACTTAATTAAGAAATAGAGGTCGAATAAAAACCAAAATACTAAAAAAAAATTTTTTAATATTGTGGACAACTTCAAAAAATACACAGCAGTATTAATTTAGAAAAAGGAAAATTAAATGGAAAAATTTGAGAATGCAGTACATGCAAGATTAAGAAAGTGTAAGCAATAGAAAACGAAAGTTGCTCAAGTAAAATTGCTGTGTCTGAACATAAAAGCAATTTTAAAAGAAAATTTGATAAGAATTGCGCAACTAAAATTGCCTCGTGAAAATTGGGACTAACAACTTTTTGTCGCCAAATATTCTTTAAATTAATTTCTGAAATTCTTTTCTGGATTTACGCAAGGCAGCTTTAACAAGGAGTGGCAGAATTACAATAAATACAACACCAAAAAACATCACTTGTATCAAGGCAGCTTTAATAGGCTGTCCAGCGTTGTTAACTTTGAAATTTCAAAACGCACCAAAATGGGGAAAAAAGCACGTTATTTCAATGAAAACACACCGAATTTAGAAATTTTTCATTTCAAATTCTTTTAATAGCAATTATATCAATTTATCTCGTAAGCGGTGTCTTTTTGAAATGTACGAAAATTTGCCAGAATTATAACATATAAAAGATAATCAATATTTAATGCAAACGTTTTGGAAAAACTTTATTATTTATTTAATAATATGGTAATTTCTCAATTACCAAAACTGTAACGAATTCACGAGCCGTCAAACACGAACTTCACTGTTTAGAGACTGCATTAATTGTAATTTTTTACAAACTTGGCTTGATCCTTTAATATCAAAACGCTCTCTAAAATCAGCAAATTTTATAGAACGATATATTTATTTTTCTTTCGCGAGTGTGTATAATATACAATAGGAAGATTGTCTGACTTTGTGCACATAACATGGTACATTTTCCACGTAAAATGAAACGTAAAAATTTTGGACACTTGATTAAACTTTTTTCTTACATAAAAACAAAAAATTGAGTTAAACTTGATTTTGTGCCACCAACATTTAAAAAACGCACCGAAAATTTAAAAAAAAAACGCTCCTCGCACCGGGGAAGGAATTTTTCGCACCAAAAACGGTGCGAAACGCACCGAGTTGACAACGCTGAAGCTGTCTTTCTTTTCTTTCGCGTAAATTTGTCAAAATGTTGTATACGAAATACATAATTCTGAACAAGGCAGCTTTATATAGGTAGTGGCAGAATTACAATAAATACAACACCAACAAACATCAAAACTATTAAAGCTGCCTTGATTCTGAAAAAATTTTGTTTTACTTTTGCTTGAAGGACAAGGAAGTCGGAGTTTTTGACAAATTTACGTTAAGGAAACGAAACACAGTTGTGCTTATACCACTACCATACTAAAGCTGCCTTGGATTTACGTATATGTATATAATTTATTTTTCATATTTGACCCTTATCCTGTAAAAATGGGTCAAAATTGCCCGAACACTTCTTGTTTCTCGTCAATTTAATAAATATTTCAAGGATTTCGTTAAAATTATGGTACAAATTTTTTTTAGCAGAATCTAAATAAACATAGAATATAAGTCTTGTAGATCTTTTTACAAAGCGTGTGTGGAAAAGCTTACACATTCGGTACACTGCGGTGAAAATTGCACAATGCAATAAAATCACTTCGCGTCTGCAATCGAGTGTTTTTGATCTTACGACATCACAAGTTGCCAAAAAAAAAACAAACCTAAAACAAAATGTTGCCGTTTGAACGCAACACAATAGTTTAGTTTGCGCTTTACGACGGTATTACGATTTATGACTCTGACATGCCAACGAGGTCCAGAATGCACACTTTAACTTTTACAGATGGCATCCTGCAGCATTCATGATAACCACCAATTAGCTTCACGAAACATATTTCCATATTAGAGAAATGCCTTAAACTTTAGGACATCAAAGTTAATGAACAAAAATGTACTCAAGTTACATTCACACTGTGTAAGCAAACATATACGCCTTTTCAAATCAACAACGCACCTATTCCGCAGCACAATGAAGTTAAATACCTTGGTATTCGCCTTGACCGTAGGCTCAAGGTTGAAATTGAAAGTAGCTCAACTTTATTCGCTTATGGGCAAAATTTTGTTATACAAAGGTATTCTAAAGTCTATATATGCTGCTACGGAATTCCATTATGAGGCACGGCCTAAACATTAAACATTGAAAAAATTCAAAGCCGACAAAACCAAATTCTGCCAACGATCACTGCAGCTCTATGGTATGTAAGAAACTCACGAAGCCAAAAAGATCTGTGTGTACAGCTGGTGAAATGCAAATGCTCTAAGCACACGACAAGGTATATAGTAAGCTGAAACTTCACTCAAATATTCTTGCACGCAACATACTTGATTTTGGCGGCCAAACTCGGTTGAGAAAAAATAAAAGTTAGTGTAATTTTTAGTATTCTAAAAATTATATTGGTACTTATTCTTTTAAAAAATATGAAGTCTCAATAAAACCAACCACGTAACATTCATAACCAGGCTTTTATTTACGGAAAGCCATTGCCAAGCCTCTAATATTTCTCTTATAAGTGTATTAATCTATTCAGAACTCATTAGCTCAGAAAATTTTACAGAGCGACAGATGGCCGTCCATGCGAAAAAAATTCCATATTTAAACGACCTTATAAACTTTTTACGTGGATACGTTTTCGCAAGTGCCATCCAAAGAGATTTTTTTCTTATTTAACAAATATTTCGGCAGCAGGAACCTGGGGTCTAATCACCGCATACGATATCGAATTAACTATCGTATCGAATAACATTATGATACATCTAAATTATGGCAAACGATGCATATTGGATCGTAAATTAAACAAAATGTAATAGATTGAAGACCATACGTTTCCTAAAAGTAGGAATACAAATAATAAATCCTTTAACTTTTTTATATTATTGGAATACAATTTATTCGATATCGTATGCCATGATACCAAAATGAAAAATTTCGATAATTTTGCTCGATATCGTATGCGGTATTTGGCCCCTGAATTTTTTATGCATTAATTTCCGTTCTGATAATATTTTTCTAGAATGTTTTAATGTTAAAATCCTGTTAACTTCTAAAAACGCTCAATAAGCCATACTTAAATAAAAACGCACAATATGGAGTTTGACAAGAACAAAAAAATATACAATGAGGACACTCATGCCACTACATAAAACACTTCTATATATGTATGTACATCCATACATAAATGCCATAGATATGTATTATATATGTATGTAGATAAAAACAACAGTGCGAAAACAAAAATGCAGACTGTTAAGTAAACATAATGAAAATTCCGAATTTACTCAGGAAGGGGGGAAATTATGTACATATGTACATACTTATGTATTTTATATGTACCTTGATTGAAAATTTTATAATTGCAACAAAAAAAATACTTATAATAAAAATAGAACCGGCAAAACACAACAAAAACACGCACATCCACATGTATGTATGAATGCATACATATGTGTATAACTAAACACTTTAATGCAAAAACAAATTACAAAGAACTGCGTCTATAAAAATTGTTATAGTTTTTCTTCTTTTTGTTCTATTTGGCTCCCCCCGCCAACAAATGAAATCGAAAACAATAAAACACAAAGAAAAGGGTTATCAAACGCTGACGACGCCGTTGTCGTCCCATAGTCTGGCCAAAATGTCAAAATGACAACAACATGGCCATCAAACTGAGAATGGAATGGAAAAACTTAAACGAAAGAGAATAATAGAGAAGTGGAAATTAAATAAAGAAACAAAACAGCTGTAAACATTTACAAGAAAATTAAAAAACACTATAAGAAATACAAATAACTTTTGTTTTGTGAAATCATCATGATATTATTTAATGCAAAATTTAAATAAAACAATAAGAAAACCAACTATAATTTCTGATTGGAATACAAAAATGTACATTTTAGCTTTTATGGCTGTAGAAACGCAGGAGAAATAAACAATAAAAGAGAAAAGGAAAATTGTTTTTAAACTATTTTTATTCACCTTGAGCAGATTTTTTTTGTCAATTATTGGACTTTATATTTATTTTACAACATTCAATTTTAAATAATTTTTCCGTGGAAAATTGTTGTTACTACTCGAATATTTTGGTTGCATTTTTTCACTTTTTTAACTTTCTTATATTCTTATGGGCTTCACAAAGAGGAGGCAAATTTTATTATTTTATACTCTTATTTAAAGAAGTAGCACACAATCCTTTATTGATATTTACACAGAACTTTTCTCAAATAAACCGAAACTTTTTTGTCAGAATATTGTTGTGGTTCCCGCTTTGGTTAAAAATATTTTTTATTAATTAAATAGTTTGTTAAAAATCGGTAAACAAATTTGTTTTATATATGAATTAATTCCACTCTACACATTACCGTCGCAACATGTTTTCATGTTGGTGTCAAATAAACAACTGTCAGTGGCGAGTGTCTTTTGAAACTGTTGGTGTTCAGCTAACAAACCACCATAACTTAACAAACGTTTGGTAATGCACAGTGAATACACAGAGAAAATACGTACTTTGTACATAGAGAAAATATATTTTCTCTATGTACAAAGTACATACGTTTTGCTCTTATATGCGTTATATAGATATGATGTTTTACATTTGAGTTTATTCGCTTTATTAGCCTCTAATATTGATACCAATCAAAATATTAGAATCCGTCGTACGTTATACGTTGCGTTTCTCATTTGACAACTAAGTTGAAATGCATGTATTCTTATGAGTTTTGTCACATTCCGTACTTCTCCGTCAACGCAAAGTATTAAAGTTGAGCAACTTTCAACGTACGTTCAGAACTTTGACAATTATCTGGTAATATTTTTTGTATATTTTGATATAATTTTTCATTAAAAATTTAAAAATAGTTGTGTTGGATGTTTTGTGCTGTGTCTGCAATATAAATTCAAAGATTTTGATCAAATTAAAGTAAAATGCAGTTGATTTTATATCCGCTAACAAAGTACTGATTGTGCCAGCTTCATACTTCGTATACGTTGGTGTCAGTTGGAAAAGAAGACGGACAAAGTACGACGAATTCTATGTGACCCGAAAAAGAAACCTTTGAAAAGCGTTTCAAACATTCAACCCATTGATGATTTAAAAATAATGTTTTAATACCTATCAAAACACAAAAAACAAGCTTTTTCTTTTTCACACGTCTTTACTTTTCTTTGCTCCTTTCAAAGAAATAAACAGCCGTTGATTACTTCGATTTGTTATTTGCAAGTATCAAAAAGTAAAGAACAATTTTGGGAGTTTATTCACTTTATTACCTTCAAATATTGATATTTAAAGAGTATAAAAAAACAAACTGTTTATCTAGAATATTGGGATATAAAGTGGAATTTTTGAGAATACCTTTCAAAGATTTCCAAGTCTACTGATGGTTAGGGTAGTTTCTATGAAATGTGGACAGCTATGAACGCCGTAATCAATAATTCTTAATTAAAGACAGAAAAAATAACAGGATACTGAAGCTGAGGCTCAATTAGCGATTTCATAGCGGCTATATTGCTCACTAACAACAACTAGGATTTGAACATGTAAGTACGAGCGGTTTAGTATTGTAGTTTAATTAACCGATTCTTCAATTTATTTCTCGTCAAGTCGAAAAAGAAAACTTAAGATAGTGGAAACGCACTATTCAATAACGAATAATAGCGTTTACTCTTATTTATCTTAGTAGCGACTAAGATATATACAAATGAAAAAAAATATATATATATACAGACATATATATATATATATATATATATATATATATATATATATATATATATATATATATATATATATATATATATATATATATATATATATATATATATATATATATATATATATATATATATATATATATATATATATATATATATATATATATATATATATATATATATATATATATATATATATATATATATATATATATATATATATATATATATATATATATATATATATACGATCGTTTTTTGCATTTTTAAGCAGTATCTATATTGACTATGCAAGCCTGTGAAAAATGTGTTTGATCATTTTGCTTTATATTCCAAAATTTTTAGGAAAATAATGAGAATTGAAGTGTTCGAATGACAGTTTTATGTATTAGGTTAACTCCTACAAAATGGCGACATATAGCCACTTAACTAAGGAAACAAACAAAAACTGCTGTATATATTGTTGGATTTATATAAACAGTAATTGTTGAACAAATTGCCGGCAGACGTGTTTCCTTTCAGATATAATGTTGGAAACTTCTACTTTCTCTTTTCTCTTCCTTGTCATAGCCTCTTTTCCTAATTCCGGTATAATGCACTGTGTATGTAGGGTTCGTCCCATTAGTACAGACAAAAAAATACTACAGATTAGCGGTTAATGTTATATTCATACTTTAATATAAATCTGAGACTCTCATACAAATTTTTTCTATTCGATTATATCGATTAAAATTTTTCATTTAACCAATTTTGTTTTCTTAGGAGTTCTATAACACTTTCGACAACAGTAAAACATTTTGCAACCGAGTTTCTGTGACTTTATCATGTGAATCAGGATTATTTAATATAGTCACTTCATACAATAATCTAACAGCCCGTTTATAAAACACGACTTGTCGATAAAAATCACTAAAGGCCGGGGCACATAGAATCCGTCGTACTTTGTCCGTCTACTTTTTCAACTGACATCAACGTATATGAAGTATGAAGCTGGCACAATCAGTACTTTGTTAGCGGATATAAAATCAACTGCATTTTACTTTAATTTGATTAAAATCTTTGAATTTATATTTAAGACACAGCACAAAAAATTTAAAACAATTTTTTTCCAATTTATTTAATTTTTGAACGGAAAATTATTTCAAAATATACAAAAAATATTACCAGATAGTTGTCAAAGTTCTGAACGTACGTTAAAAGTTGAAAGTTGCTCAACTTTAATACTTTACGTTGACGGAGAAGTACGGAATGTGACAAAGCTCATAAGAATTCATGCACTTCAACTTAGTTGTCAGTTGAAAAAGGCAACGTATAACGTACGACGGATTCTATGTGCCTCGGCCTTAACTTTACAACTTTGTTCTGGTTTTGTTTTACACATCGCAACTATTGACAATTTTTGGTAAAAGACGTAACATCAGCCAATTTATTTTGGTTTGTAAAACACGACTCTTTTCACCATAAGTGTCAAAATGCGATGAATGAAAAAATATACTCGCCTGAATAAAATGTAGAAAAAGTGCTATAAATAAGAATAAATGATAACATATAATTAATAAATAAAATAATAATAAAATAAATAAAATAGGAATACAAATTTTAACAGAATGATCTGAAATATCCCAAATCGGTTTTTATGCATATAAATGTATTAATAGAGAACATACTCATACAGAATTGATATAAGCCCCCTATAAAAAAGCCTTTCAACAAAGTGTTTTCTTTTATTTATTTAACTTTATACATACATACTTACATATGTATGTCTACGTTGTCTAGAATACGAATGCTGTGTCTATTTATGTTGAAAAAAAATTTTTGTTTTTGTATGAAAAATGTAAACAAATGCTTTTTTTATGTTGACAACAAAAATATATCATGAATGTATGGCATATACACGAATATACTTAAGTTGAACGACACGATCAGGTCGTGTTTTACAAACCCAATTTTTTACGTACTGGTCTATGAATTGGCTCGTCGCGAGAGGGCTTAGTCGTGTTTTATAAACAGGCTGTAACTCTAAAAATAAAGAGTTAACGTTTTAGATCATTACAATTGATTACGCGTTTATTCGATTCGGTAATAAATGCAATACAAAAAAAACTTTTTAGCTGATTTATGGTACTGTTCATAGAACACAGGCGAGCAACTCGTCTGGAAAATTTATATGAAAGTTGCTCAATTTTTTTCTTTGAATTAATTTTTTAATATGCTGTTCATAGAAGCCAGACGAGCAACTCGTCTAGATAATTTGTATGAAAGTTACTCAATTTTTTGAGTGATTTCCATATAAAATTTTTTAGACGAGCACTATGACATACATATGTACATCGGGTTTTAGTTCAAGTTTTTCCTTTCTTAAGTTTTTTCTTAAGAAGGATTTTTTACAGTACATATTTGCTGGGGGACAACTAGCTGCTTCGTAGTCGCTACACTACTCATCAACACCCACTGGGATTTGAACTCGGGTCATGAAGTATCATGATAACGTATCATGAGAATTTTATAAATTTTTTGATTTTGATCATTTTTATGAAACAAAACATTGAACATTACATCTGGATTACATATCGTTTACATAAATTTTTGATTAGCGTTAAATCCTTTTTGCTCTCAGTGCAATTTTTTGTTAATATGTGTAGTTGCCAACTGTTTCGTTGAGTCTTTCAAGCTGACCTGTCAATTGTAATGATTCTGATAAGAAAAGTAAACTATGTAATAACAACGGCGACATCTTCATGTGAGTTATAATGACGACAAATGAAAATAGTATTGGCTTGAACCAGCCAAATTTAGTGGGGCTTATTAAGCAAATTTGAAAAACTAGCTGATGCCCCTCCGAATTATTATATCTTTATTTGACCGCTTAGCTTTAACTTGGAAGTTAAGTTTGTAAAATTTTTAATAAATCCTAGAAAAGTTTTTTAACTATTCTGTAGATTTATAAACATCCAAATCGAGAATTAAATTACCTTCTAATCATAATTAAATTTTATTCTTTATCTAGTGGGGTTTATTAGAAATTTATTTCACCAGTAATATTGAATACATATTATGAAATTATCATTTGGAGAACCAGCAAAACAAGTAAAATTTAAAACCTTTTAAAAAATTAAAGTTAACTTAAACAAAAGACATTTCACAAGGTTAATCTAGTTCTTCCACCACATCTACTTAATGGGGGGATTGGGATTTTTGTTGGCCAATTTAGTATGTTCCAAGCTATTGAGCTTGGCAATTTGTTTAACAGTATCCAATTCTTTAATAAAAGCAGCTAAAGCATCCTTAGTGCTTCCTAAGTCCTCTTCGCGTAAATCGGGCAAATCATCTTCACTTTCCAAAACTAAAGAAAAATAAAAATACTGAGTTCTAGAAAAATTATTGCACAAAAAATATATCTATATATACCATTTATAACTGCTTCAATATCATCTAAGCGCCCCATGACAAGATCTTGTTGTATTTTAATATGTTCCATTAAGCGTTGTTGGCATTCAACGGGGTCAATGGGAGCTTCAGGCTGAGGAATATTTGGAACAAGTCGTGCTGGTGTTGTAGGTTCAGATTTAATTTTCTTTGTAGGCGTAACAGGTAAATTGGTATCTGTTGTTTTGTTTTCTTCGCCAGTTTCAGGCTTTACTTCAGTTTTTACATCAGGGATTATGTCCTCATCCCATTTTTTAGCCCAGAGATAGAGTTTAGGGTGACATTTATTATTGGCGATATTAATTTTAACTCTCAACGAGTGCATGTAGTTCTTTAACTCTAAAAGATTGCCAGTTAAAATGTGAGACCTCTTGAGGTATTCTGATCTTTTATTCAACTGGTTGGGATTAGATGTATGGTAGTTAGCTACAGGCAATTTGCCTTCATATAACCAATCTTGATCATGTTTGAAACGTAACGATTCGCGTACTCTCTGGGGATTACGACAAATAAAACAAACATACTTGTCTGGCACTTGAGAGACTTTATCAATGCCATTGCACAAGCCATGCTGCCAACACAGGCATAGCTCACATTGTATCATTAAACCATCTTCTTCACAGTAGCCGCATAAACAATTAATAATTTCCTCCTGACGCATGTGCACGATTTTAATTAGTTCGCCATTTTCCTTGATATATTGGGGAGGTTGATTAATCGTATCGTTTTCTGTGGAATTTTGTGGTTGGAAAGAATTCGAGCCCGAGTCAGCTGTAATGGGAGAATCAACGCTGCTGAGAGGAGTATTGGAGGATAAAACAGTTTTACGTTTTTTAACATCTTTGTTAATATCTGGTGTTCCATTGAATGAGTGGCGTGTTTCTTCAAAATCAGCAACACCGCTAAAGCTTGTGTCGGCAGAGACAGGCAAGGCAGTTGAAGAAGCCATTACACCAGCAGTAGCCTGAGCAGCGGTCAGATATTTCCTAGTAGTTCTTTGACGATTACTTTTTCTTGCGCCAGATATTTTCTTGTTGGATGTAAATCTAGACCTTTTAATAGCTTGGTGTTCTGTTAAACTTGCTTCAGTTCCTAATGTATCATCTGCGGCACTGGTGGAAGCAAAGGAACTCTCCATTAAAACACTTGAAGTAGCAGTTGTATTATTTAAGGAAGTATCATTTTGTGAATTATCCAGATTTTGTGAGGTTTCTTCAACTTTAATGGAGATGTCATCGATCTGCTCTGCTTTTACTTCTGCTGGAGGTGTATCAACAGTTCCTTTATGAACTCCAGTGCTCCTACGATGAGCTCTAGTTTGTTCTAGATCTTGTTGGTGTAATTTTGCAAAGAATTGTTGATTGGGAATTTGGTTTCTGGGCACCGGTTCAACCATATCGCTATCAACAGGATGAGTGCGTTTTTCTGCTAGTTCCAACATTTTGGGACATGAGCCTAATAATCTAAAAGTTAAAAAATTAATAATGATAATAAAAATAATGTAAATATATGAGTTTATTATGACTAGAACATTTATCTTCATCATGATATATAAAAAACACGTTACTCTTAAAATTGTAACTGAAATGAACTTACTTGATTAAGTGTCGATGATAATGTTTGACATGAATTTGTAAATGGTTTTCTTTTCGGAAGTTTTTAGAACAACCCTCCTGGGGACAACGAAATAGATTGTCAATGATTTGCACCTTTAAACCACCAATTAGAGCTGAAAGTATATTGATGTAAAAACATTCTAAAACGCTGTCTATAAAACCTACCATAACCATCCTCGACTTGTTGCGCTTCTTCTAAATTACTTGCTGGTGTGGTTGTTCCTGTTACAATAGGTGTAGGTGTGGCACTATCTGAGGATAAAACAACTTCTTCTTTTAAACCTACTGTAGGTGTTGAAGTAGGAGTTGGCGTAGAACTAATTTCAGCCGCTTCGAGAAGCTGTTTTGGAACTTCAGCCTCTACTTGTGTTACGCTTTTATCTTCCGCCGCCAAACTACTTGAGGAAGTTAACAATTCTATTGGTGGTAAAGCTTCGGCAATGGGTGTATCCATGTAGGGTGAGGATACAGCCGCCGACAATGCGCCTACCAAAGGTGAAGATTTGTTTTCCAAGCTGCTATCCAATGATGTGTTTAAGGAAGTTTTTGATTTAACCGGCTGTTGAGGCACATAGTCAGGAGTATGAACATAACAGTTGATATCTTTGGCTCTACGACGATGTATACTGAAGTCATAAATGTCAGGATTATAAACTTGTCCTAGCTCCTCCAAATAGGTTTTAAGATCAGCTTTAGATCTAAAACGTTTGCCATTTGGAGTTACTAAAATCACATCCCACTTTCCCAAGACATTAGAACGCTGATACATATGCTTGATCCAGCCAGGAGGCAGACGCCAATCTTCAACTATAACAGTAGGTTTACGGTGTTCCCCAACAACTAAATACCCTTCGCGTCCAATGGGCTGATCATTCACCCAATGACAAGTCCATTCGCCGTCTTTAGGAATTTCTGGTAAATTAAGGGAAGCTGTAAAGATAAAATCAGAATAGTTAATCAAAAGATGACAAACAAAAAATTTCGTATTTGCTTTTTTTGTTGCTATAAACAAACAAAAAGGTATTCAAGACAGAAATCCCAGAAGTTGTTGTGATAGTTATAAATGCGTATGATGATTAAAAAAACTAGGCTAAAAGTACTTACAGAAATCCAATTTGGATAAGTCCAATAGTGGCCAATCCTTCCTCGGACCATTCGGAGCACGTTTTTTCGGTTGAGAACCTGAATTCTGACCAGAAGACGGTCTTTTTACAGCTGAGCTTGAAGGTGTTACAGGAAGAGCAGCCAAACTTGAATCCTTATTTACAGGAGCAACAGGCATAACATCTAATCCTTCTACTGCTACTTTTTCTACAACTTCCATTTTAACAGTCGCAGTTGGCTGCACTTTATTCATATGTATAGCTCGCACATTTTTAACATAACCATCATCGAATAGAATTTCATAAACGTCATTTGGCAGAACTTTTTTAACTGTACCGGGAAATTTGCGAGGTCCCGACCAACGTGCTAAACATTTCTCTTCAAGTTCAAAACTTAGAATTGGTTTTGTGGAGATCCGTTGCCGCAAGCGGGATGAATTCATGGGTATCCATTCTTCAGTACCAGCAATATTGGATTTATGTTTAGCGTTTTTTTCAAATTTAATAAGAACTTCACGGTCATCATTGTCAACTTCCACAATACGGGCTGCATGCCATATGCCATCAAAATCTTGAGCCTCCAGGCGCGCTCCGGGATTGAATGCAGTAACAGGTTCGAATTTAAAGTTTGGTGGTGTCGACACAGTTACATTCGCACTCTCGTTTAAAGATTCTTCAAAACTGCCATCAAGTTTTTCTACCTTTATGCCAGCAGCAGCGTTTAACTCTGCTGTTTGCGCCATTATTTGTGCTACTGTCGCCGCAACAGTAGCTTTTGTGTCTTCATCTACAGCCGAAGAAGTAGTCAACAAATTACTAGCTGGTGTCGCACTGGTAGAATTTAAAAATTCTAAATCTTCTTCAATTTGAGCAGCATCAATTTTGCCCCAGGGAAATACAGTGGGAAAAACCTTTTGTTTTAGCAAATATTTACCGCTACGCTGCGGCTGAAAGTCAGCACGACGAAAGTGTCTGGAGCATACTAAAACACTTTTAGTAATATGGCGATCTACACTTATTTTGGTATTTCGTATCCAAATAGAGCGCGAATTTTGATCAGCGGGAAAAGAATGATAAGTTACACCGTGATGTTCTGGCAAGCGTGAAGTTGACATGCAACCGGCTATACAACACCGGCGTCCCATTGTTTATGTTTTCTTTTTTGTTTATATTTTATCCAATTGGATAATACAGTGCAATTGATTGTAGTTGTGTGTGTGCTGCGAGAATTTTTTCTCTGCTTATCAAATTTTCTATGACGAAATTAATTTTGGTACATTAAATTCGCACAATTCCTATTAAATTCATATATTTTTATAAAACTTTATATTGATTATATCAA
Source organism: Thecocarcelia acutangulata (assembly GCA_914767995.1). Classification (NCBI taxonomy): domain Eukaryota; kingdom Metazoa; phylum Arthropoda; class Insecta; order Diptera; family Tachinidae; genus Thecocarcelia; species Thecocarcelia acutangulata. The sequence continues at coordinate 25,348,808 of OU612094.1, read as the reverse complement.
GATGTGTTTCGTGCACAATTTATTTCTGCTTTAGTAAAATTCAGAACATTTCTCAAACTTTTTTTTATATTTTTTCACAGAGCCTTCTTTTCACACGCGTTTATGGAGAAATAATAATGTAACTGAGAAAATGAGGTTTTCATAGGAACAAGTTCTCATATACATCACTGCTATGAGAACTGCCATATATAAATTTTCTTAACAAGTAAAAGCGGTACTGCCAGCATGTGAATAAATTTGAATTTCAGCTTATTTATTATATTCTTCAGTTTGAATGGAAAGTAAATTTCCGAACATTAGAATATATAATGTTTTCAATATGTTAAATGTGTATAAAAAAGCATATTGCCAAAAAAAAAAAATACATAATGCTGTAAGTACATCTATGTCCAATGAAAAGATAGTCGATTCATAATGTAAGATAATATGCAATTGAAAAAATCATTCATTCATTTTTTTTAACTTATTATTTATTTATTCATTATTGTAATTTATGTAGCCTTTTGGTCAAGGCAGCTTTATACAGGTAGTGGCAGAATTACAATAAATACAACACCAACAAACATCAACATGTATTTTGTTGGTAGAATTTACGAATAGTTGTCAAAATTTTGACCAAAAATAAGCCTGAAGAAATAATTATGATGAAGCGAGAGCTGTTTTACGACTGATGAAGTAAAGTAACTTAAAAATTTAAATGAAAATCTTTTGTTTTTCTTGTTTTAATAATAAACAACATGAAATCATATAATCCAAGACAATTGGCTGAAATAAAAAAAATTTAGATAAACACCAATAATTTAGTGAACATAATTAATGAGTGATAATTAATTAATTAATATTATTGTATTTAACAAGCCGAACAATTCTATTTATCGATACTTTACAAATATATCCATGTATCGATGCATTCATAGATTATTTCAATTGTTGTCGACCATCAAGTAATTTTAATATTAACAAATTTGTATTCATTAATAAGTGTAGTTATTCAAGCGAATGCCAAAAATTTGCGTTGCCAAAAGTTAAATGATTTCATTAATATTATATTAATTTATTCACCTAATTTCAAAACCAATTGACATATTTAAACAATATACTGTTAATGAAAATCATTTTTATAATAATATGAGTACTTTTCATTGTTTTAATTGTATTTGTTGCCAAGTCCTTTAATTTTTTTATTTTATTTTTAAGTTTATTATTCAAAACGCAGTTCTGCTTAAAAATTTTGTATACTGACCATGAACTTGAGCTGTTTGTTCAAGCTTAAATTCGTTGGCTGATTTGCAAAAGAACTGATAGAATATTGAGTGTGTTTTTTTCTATAAGCATGAATTAATTTGATTTTTGTCCAAAACATCAAGCGGAAATACATAAAAGCTATAAAAAAATGGTCAATAAAGTTTAGCATTTCAAGTACCTGAATACAGAAAAATAAATTAAAATTGATTTCGGCTGGTAGACTGGCTAGAGAACTTGCATTGCATATTAAAACCTGAAGACTGGTACAAACTGTTACGATTTATTTGATTATTATTGACAAAAAATATAATTTCAAGTGCAATTAGAATTTGGAAAATAAAATTTAATGTATCAATGTGTATATTATGTATTAGGCGCGGACCTGCTGACACTTTTGGGGGGATAAGATTTTTTATAAAGTAAACAAAATTCAAAATTTGTTTTTGGTTAAATCGTTCATTAAGGTGATGAAAATACACAATTTTTTTTATCAGTTTTTAAAAGAGGAGGGGAATATACTTTTTCCTTCCCTCTTAAGTATGAATGTCTGCAAATTAAAGCATAACTTAAGAAAGGTAATCTTACACAAGGCTTTACATACATACTCGTATGTAGTCTGAAAGTCAGTTATAAAAAATATTTTAATTTAAGCATATATTTGTAGAACTTTCGTTAAAATTTTGTTTCTAATTATTCGGCGTAATTATATTTTGAAACTAAATAGAAAGAATTTTAAACGTTTAAAATAATTTTTTCTCTTTTTCCAAATTCCTAAAATAATTTGATTCACGTACAACCCGTATTTGGAAGAAACTTGTAACTTTTTATCTGAAACAGGGCTAAAGTTTTATATTTATATAACTTTGTATTCCAAAACTCAGATAAAAAACATTTTTACCTGAATAAAATCAAATATAAAGCTGCAAATTAAGTTTATTACAATTTATTTAGGAAATTATTAAAAGGCTTCCTTGAAACTAAATGAACTTTCAACAATTTTAAGGTATCCGTATTGTATTAAATAGATTTATGTTATATTTTTTGGATTTTTTTTTATGAAATTGAAATAAACAATTTTCAAGGTGAGAATTTTTAAAAATTGAAAATATATGTAAGTTTGTTGCAGTGTGGAAAAAAACATTAGTCCTATAATATTTTTTGTTTGTTGTATGCTTGACTTTATTTTAAAGTTGCATTAAGTTTTATTTAAATTCCTCACACATAATAACTCGTTAATTTAAGTTAAAAAAAAAAAATACACAATTACCTAGTGAAGTAATTTTGGCGCTTTAAAAGTTTCTGTTCGAGTGCCAAATGTCATCACCTACAAAAAATAAAATTAACATACAACATAAATAAAACTATCAACTTGTCTGCCATTTAAAAAAGTGGACTTTGCTATATGAAAACTGCATTTGAATTTTGAAAAACCTTTTGTTTTAAACATTTAATACTACAGAAAATTTTATTCTTAAATGAATGCCGCCAAATAGTAAACGAAACTACACTAAATGCTAAATTTAACAAATTTTTAATCACAACAAAGACATCATTTCTCAAAAAGATGTTTTTAATGCCACAAATTCTCAATGTTGATATAACTAATGGCTTGATTATGGATGGCAACTGAATTCAGATCGACTGTGAAGCAGGAAACAATATACATATTTCTGGTTGCTAGAAAGGCAGTAAAGCAACAACCTCAGTTGCTTTCGGCACTATAATATTAAGGGTTTTCACGAGGGGTAATGAAACTGTGCAAATGGTACAAATGTGAGCAAATATACTTCGTTTTTTTCACGCAACGATAAAATGTATGTATTTGAAGCTTTACTTTCTCTTCATTTGCTCTAAAAAAGTCTTGAGCAAAAAGATGTTTGCAAAAATACACAATTGCAAACGAATGTAAACCATAATAGGTGTGTTCCACGAGATCTCGGACTAGTTTGGACTAATGAGAGTAAAAAGCAAATTACTCTCTAAATTTGGAAATTTTACCCCAAGGTGCATTAACGTATAAACGGTGGCAGCACTAGAGCAAAATTACAACAATACAACAAAAACAGGCATCTGGTAAGCTATGTTTATCAAAAATATTTGTAACTATTTTCACAATTATAAACTATGAATATATCTTTTCATAATTATAAATTATATTTATTTGAGTTATTTTTATGTTCACAAAATAATTTGTATATGTTTAATTCAGAATAAAACACTAAATTCACTTTCAAAAATGTAAACAATACATTTGACGTAAATAGCTTACTATATTGCCAGTAGCAAAAAATTGTCACACGCCGTAGTGCTGCCACCGTGTATACGTTAATGCACCTTGTTTTACCCAAAACTGCTGGAACGCAATAGTAGTGCTGATTACTTTTTAGATTAAAGTATATTTTAGTGATTTTAGACGCTTAAAACGCATAACTCATATAAACAAAAGATTTGCATCATTGGCAACAGTTGTAAAATTAAAAGCAATGTAAAATTTTCAATAGATTTTTATAATCATATTTATGAAATTAAAAGCCAAATAACAAATGCATGTTATATTTAAAACTTCACAACGTTATTTTTAGTTTGGGCAACCTTTCATTTTTCTTTTAACTAATTTTTACACAAAAACTTTTTCCAATTTGCAAATTTTCTGATTATATTTTCAGTTTCATATTTATGTAAACATAAAATAGCTGATTATTCAATTCTATCCGAACTTACTCAAAGAAAAAGTTCGGGCTAATTTGTACAGGAAATGAAAAAAAATACTCCATAAATTAATTAAAAAAATATATAAAAATAGATATATGTAAGTTGAAAGTTTTAGCGGCTTTTAAAATAGACTAGAAATTTTATAAACTATTTAAAAAAAAAAAACATTAAAATCAAATGCAATGAGTGAAGAACCTTTAACAATCAAACACAGTAAAAAAGGTCCAGCTACAAATCAAACTTCACTTCATAAAGACAATATTTTTCAATGAAATCTGATGTTTCCTTGTGGGCAAAAAACTGTGTGACGTGTCAAAAGTTACGAGACATTCGAAGACAGAAGTCAAGAACTTTCCTCTCCCTGAAGGACGATTTCAGTTTATAAGCATTGATATTAGCGGACCTCTACCGGTATCAAAAAGATTTCGCTATTGTTTAACGTGCATTGATTGTTTCACAAGATGGGCAGAGGCGATACCAATGGAGGATATAAAAGCTTCGACTGTAGCCGATGCGTTTCTCTTTGGATGGGTTTCAAGATTTGGCGTACCCAGCCAAATAACGACCGACCAAGGGAGACAATTCGAATCATCTTTATTTCAAGAATTTGCAAAGGTGCTTGGCTAAAAAATTATTCACACAACTTCATACCACCCGCAGGCTAATGGTCAGATCGAACGATGGCATCGTTTCTTGAAAAATGCTATTAAGTGTCATACCGACACTAAGTGGGTTGAGGCACTTCCATTGGTTATGCTAGGACTTCGATGCTCTGTCAATCCAGACATCGGATACTCACCAGCAGTATTTCAGCACAATCCTACAGTTCTGATCATTCTTAAGTACGAGTATTAAAAAGTTTATTTTAATAAGCTTGTGTATAATTGTAAATAAATACAAATTTTGCCTACTTCTGCTAGTGCAGCCAGAAGTTTTTGTGTATCCAGAACAATTTTCTACAAATAAACAAAAATAAACGGGTACGCTCACGATTAACCATAATGTGCTCCGCAAACTTACAAATTTTACATTACATTGTGCAAATTTGCACAAAATGGCCTACAACGCCATTTTGAAGCGATTTTTTCAACTCGGCCAGACTTTTGAAACAGTTTCCTGTGAATGAATCGTACGATCGTGTAGGATAGTGAATCAGGGTCTTTAAATTTACATTTTATTTTTATTATGAAGATAAGAAATTTATTGTTACTCGTAATTAAAAACAAAACTATCAAATATTTTATTTACTTATAAGTAAAATTTAAAGTGATGTTTCCCACATCACAATCAAGTAACTTGTCAAGAAATTTTACACATATGAATTACCTTTCAAATAATAAATAGTGATAAAGTCGTTAAATTAAACAGAAAGCACTTAAAGTGTGACTACTAATGGCTGCAAAAAATTAGTAACATTTGTTTTGAAGCGAACAAGGCGAATTCATTATTCATCATGATTTTTGTATCATGGAAGCGAACTTTACTGAGAGGTAGTAAAACTTTTTCTCTTGCGCCCTGTCAAAAGTGGATTCAAACACATATTCTGTAATTATTGCTAGAAGATATTGCTGAGCAATTATCTTTGTACATAAGCTGTCAAAATTCACTTATCACCACTGATGTTTATGAACATCCATACAAAAATACGCCTCAATATATAAACAAATGTACAAATTATTATAAAAATTGATTTGATCAACAGAAAAATGTAATTATTTACATTTTTGAGTTCATAAAAAAAAAGAAATAGAGTGCTAGCAGATTGATGCATTTAAAGCACTAATTTTTAAAAGAATAAAAAAAAATATAACAATTATAATTAATTAAAACACACGAAACCTTCTGTGCCAAAGTGTAACAAATTATATTTTAACTAAAAGTACAGCAGCCATGTCAATTCTAAAATTTCAAAACGTACCAAAATGGAAGAAAAACGCGTTATTTCGAAAAAAAAAAAAAAAAACGTTGTTCGAATAAACCTATTGTCATTTTCAGTACCATGTTGCCAAGTATGCAGATTTTGTCTGTTTTTTGCAGATCTAGAAAGCATTCAAAGTTTTGAAGTATTTTTGTTTTAAAAATCAGTTTTTTCGCAAACTGTGCAGATATTGCAGTTTTTATTTTAATATTTCTGTGATACCTGCTTAAGTCAAGTGTAGTTGGTGGCAAATAATTGTATTTGTATTGTGCTTATTTATTTTGAAATCTTCTACAACAAAACTTAAGTCTTAGAGTTGCAGAAGTATACTAATAGTTATTTTAAAGTTTACATTCAAAAATTGTGAAAAAGAAAAATATTTAACAAAAATGAAGGAAATAAAATAAGAAATAAATTTAAGAAATAAATAAAAATTTATAAATGAATCAATAGTAAGTCGTGCAAAAAATAAATTTTACGAGTAAATTATTGCAATAACACTCATTAACATGTAGCTAAGAATAATATTGAAAAATGTTTCTTTTAAAAAGTAAATCGTTGCTACTTCCCCTAATATCCGGTGGAATAGTATTCCAAAGACGTATGTATCGTGGATATGAAAAACTGCCAATCTGACACTAATGTTTTGCTTCTTAGAGGTATTATTGCTTTGCTTCTAGTAAACCGATTGAAACTAAGCCGAGAAAAAAGTTCATCAGGTGGACGGGAAGTCACTATTTTGTGTAATAATATCAGAGCTCTTACTCTCATTAAGTCCTCAAACAGAACAGCAAAAATTTTTTCTGAATATTAATTTAAAGAAGTTTAGCTTTAACAAATGTAGAAGTTTTTTTGCCGTGCTAAAATGTGATATTCATAAATCTGATAATCAAAACTCCCTTTTTAATTCTTTAAACTGTACCTTTACTTCTAGAACAATAATTTATGAAATATTTTGCTAATTCATATGTGTCTTGAATATTAAAATTTAAGTAAACATCTTTTTAAGCAAGTAAATAATACAACCTTCCCAAATTACCCAATACTACAAAATACCAGTTATAAATAATTTAATCCCTTTATTTGGGGTCTTTTGTAATTAAGTATGTGAAGAAGTATTGATAAGATTATCAGACATGAATATATTTAATTATAATTTTGCTCAATTACCTTAGGCGAATTATACTCATACACGTGTACTCTTTTAAAGTCAGTGTTTAATAAACACACAGATACTTAAAGAAGAAAAAATAATAATTTTTTACTATGACCATGAAAAGCCAAAAATGTACAAAACCTAATGAGCAAATTAATAAACTACATACTTTAGAAGCGATTGGAAGACCCAACAATATTTACTGATTGCAATCATAATTTTGAGTCAAAATATTAATACTTGTGATTTCAAATGTTGACAATTTTTTTGTTTTGTTGCTTTTTGCTAAAATTTTATAAACAATGGAGTCACCAGAAAATAAAAAAAGTCCAAAATGAATGTTCAGCAAACACAAATTGTTAAAATAAACGTGAATTGTTTAAGAAATTATAATTTTATGTCAATATGTATTCATTAATTTTATGTTTTTTTTTTATTTCTACTTGAATTTATATAAGAAATTTCGAAAGGAAGACATTTAAATAAACAAATTTCGTATGAACAGAGTAAATACACTTAACCAAAGGGAATACTTATATATTTAGCTTTAAAAATAATTATAATTTCTTTTTCATCATTTGATATGTTTTGAGCACTTGAAAATAATGAAAACTTTAGTTTTAGCCCTGAATTGTAATTAACAGTAGGTTTGAGCCAAGGCAGTTTTATACAGGTAGTGGCAGAATTACAATAAATACAACACCAACGAACATCAACATGTATTTTGTTGGTAGAATTTAAGAATAGTTGTCAAAATTGTTGATGTTTGTTGGTGTTGTATTTAATGTAATTCTGCCACTACCTGTATAAAGCTGCCTTGGTTTGAGCTATCTGCTTAAGTATTTAAAAAATAAAATATATACAGCCATGTCACAGGGCTTAATTCCGTTCGGAAACCGAATTGAATTCTTTTGTTACTTCTTCAAAAAAAGAAAAAACTTTCCAGAATGAAATAATTTCTAATTACAAGAATGAAACTAGTATTATCTTATAGAATTGATTTCATTCCTAAAAAGTTTTAAATTTTCTTTTTTTGAAGAATTAAAAAAACGATTCAATTCCATTTCCGAACGGAAGTGAATTCTGTGACATGGCCGATAATCACCCTTATCATGATTAATTTTTCCCCTGCAAGTCGCTTGCCCAAGTCTTATGCTGTGAGAGGTATGAGCAGCTTGAAGGAGGAAGAATTATTGATACAGGGTGTCTGTTAGTAGATTTGTATTTTTAAACTTAAATAAAATGTAATAAGTGACACAAAGTTATATTAAGTACATTGGACGATGGAATAAATATTCGGATTTTATTTTCTTTAACAAGTATGCCATCTATAATAGTGAAAGGCCAATGTAAGCGGCTTGCGGCAACAAGCGGCAACCACGTGTTCTATTTGCCGCTTGAGTTTATTTGTTGTAGGCAAATGAACGCGGCTAATTGAAGAAAAATTTGTGCTTCGAAGATTAAACAAAAAAATATTTTGATTTTTTTTAAAGCCAAAATAAATAAACAAATTCAATTGTTGAACTTTCAAACCCGAAAATAAATTTCTGTCTTCTATTTTCTTCCTGTACTTTTTGGTTTGACAAATCGAAGCGGCTAAACAAAAAGTTAAACTGAATTCAACATTGCCGCTCGGCCGCCTTAAACGTCATTGCCAAATTAAATTAAATTCAATATGTTGAAATTTATGTACGAATATTTTTATAAAAAATATAATTTTTTGTAAATGGATCACATTGTTGCCGCCCGCTGCCGCATGCCGCTTACATTGGCCTTTCACTATAAGTCGTCCGTTGAGTTGAACACACTGTCTCAAATGGAGCCTTGTATTCTGAGCCACATGCTGCAGCAAACTTAGTTCAATTGAGCTCATTTCTCGATGAATTTTTTCCTATAAATCCTTTCCTTTAAGAGATTGGAGATTTTCATTATAAACCCTCTCTTTGAGATAGCACCAATTTTAAAAATTCCATAGGAGTTAGATCAAGCGACAAAAAAAGGGACAGCCCTAGAGGATAGGGATATAGACCCCTTCTGCGGACAACCCATATCAGCGTGTTGGAAAAGAATAAAACTCCACACGCTGGAATACGCTCAAGAAAAGTGGCTTACAGAGCCCAGGAACCTGTGGCCGCACATTAACTCTAAGAGAACGGGGGAGCTATTAAAAATTCCCAGATCTCTCCTAAGAATGACGGTAGCAGTCATCACTGGACATTGCCCGTTTGGGAACCATGCCAGGAGACTAGGCCTACCTTATAACGGCTTCTGTAGGAGTTGCCAAGACGAGGAATGTCTCCTCCATTCCTTCATCTCCTCGGTACATGCCCGGCTTTGGGGCACCATCGTAGTCTACCATGTCTGGCCTTGGTCAAACCGACTGCTATAGCTTCATAAGAAGTACCGGATGGCTAGTAAATCAGTAAGTAATGCCACATTAAGCAGTTTCCCACCTTTCCTTTCCCTCTTCTGCACACCTTCTATATCCTTACAACTTTTATTTTTCCTTCTATCATACCCTAACTTTTCAGGCAATCACAAAGGGAACGACCTTCAGCACCCAAGTGAGCTGGAGTATCCGGGCACTCTTTGGAGAACCCAGCGGCCTGCCTACCTAACCTAACCTAGACCAAGCGGCCTCGGTGGCCATGGGATGTCCCCAAAGCGACTGATCAGTATTTGAGGAAATTTCCCCGAAGCAAATTCATCGAAGCTCTGGCTGTGTGTGCAGTCGCCTCATTCTGTGGAAAGCACGTGCGTGAAAAGTACGATGGATGAGCTCACAAGTTTGGCAAAAATAATTCCGTAGACTTTAATGCACATTTCTAGTTTATGAATAATATCCTGAATAAAATTTCTTGTTAAAAAAAATTCCTCTTATCGTGAATAATACTTTAATCTGAAATATTTTTACATTTCCCTTTTATTTTTTCACTACATTTGTTATGTAGTGGATTTCTTTTTAAAATTTTTTGCTTCAAAAAATATTCTTAATCAATGAAAAAATTTTGTAATAGTTTTTACTTGGCGCACTTAAAGCTTTTCATGTAACTTGAAGTTATTATGGTGTCACACGCGTAGAAAATATGAAACGCGGAACAAGCTTTAATGCTTCCTTCGCTCGTGTGCGTTGTATAACACACACACACACACACTGAAAAGTGAATTTTTACTAATTCTCTCGGGTAATATACGTATAATTTGGATTATTTGTATTCCTTTCAGATTCATTATAACGAAGTTTAACTGTATATAAATTTAATGAGGGTTTAAGGGTTGCCAGTTTGTAAATTTGTTAAAAAGGGCCAGGCCGCTGTTATCAATAATTCCTTACAGCGACATTTACGAGTAAGTGGGTAATTAAAGTGAAGACAAAGTCAATACACACACATATTTTTCTAATGGAATTTTCTTTACATTTGTGCAACATTTATAAACAAAAGGTACTCGCATATACACGTATACTGCGCTTCCCGTCCATTACCTGGGTAATCACTCAGAAGTCAATTAAAAGCCAATTAAAGGATCAACTGATATTAAACATTTTCAAAATGACTCATAAATGAAAACAAAAAGAAAACAAAGTGTGACATTAAGTTTCTCAAACGATTGTTTTTCAACTGCTGGTAAAAGGTTGGTAGTTTCATGAAGCATTTTCTGTTTGATCACGCAAAAACGGTTGCTGACAGCAATTGTTAATATTGTCGTTTCATCCCATGTTCAGAGCTGTCATTTTTGGTAATTTCAACCAAAATTGATAATATTTTTCCATTTTGGTAAATTTTTTTCTTTCATAAATACAGTGAAACTTGCCATAACTAATACGGAATTTTTGTACGATTATGAGAGGTGTCCGCTTATAACAATTACACGTTTATTATTTCAAACATTTTATTACCTAGTTATATATTTTATTAAAACAATGCTAGGCTAGTCTACGGTGGTTGCAAAAACTTATACAGATTAGAGGGCTTAGAAAACTAGTTCAGCTATGGTTTATCAAAAGACGTTTATGAATGCGAAAAAATTAAACAACTTCTTTACGTGATCTTGATGATGTAATAAGCTCTGAAACACATATCTGTTCAAAACTTTTAACACCATCGCCATTAGCCACTACAATAAGAAGAAAGTCCAGTAATAAAAACGCTTCCTCCATTAAAAGAAGAAGAATTGAGCCACAGGAGAGATAACAACTGCCGAACTTATTGAGAAAGAGTTGAATACCGAGGAAAATTTATGCTCTCCAAAATCGTTGAAATGTTCGAGTCACTTTAGAACGACAACAAAGAAGTGGAAGTTATGATGAAACGGGTATGGCTTCTGAAAAAGAGCAATAATTTAAAATCGAAAAATATAAAAGAGTTGGAACTTCGCGAAAAAGTAGTTGCAGATAAAATACAAATTTGTGGATATTAATTATAAAACTTATATTTAATTACTTTGTACATCACTTAACCACATATTTTCAATAATTTTTACTTTGTATTTATATTTTATTCTTCCCTATTGTCTACTCACCACATATTGATAGCAAAACAAACGTTCCCATGATATTCATGATAGCGAATTTCCCTACTTGGGAAATGAAAATTGTATGGGAATAAAAATTTCACATTTTATTCACGATAGGGGTGATTAAGTTTGCTAATTTTATTGCACATTTGGTAACTTCTTGAAAAGTTTTGGTTGTGATTATTTTTTGGTCGTGACAGCACTGTTCATGTTCAAGAAATGGGATAGTTTCTTCTTCTGGTAATAATTTCTTTTTCAAATCTTTCATCGATAGCGTTTTTCTCAGTAAGAAAATTATTTGGATTCAGTTTTGTCCCCAAAATAACTTCATTGTTAACTAAAGTTTCAGTCACATTGACTACCTGCCATGATTGTACAAATGTTTCGAAAAGAAGTATATGGATTAGGAATTTCAAAAAAATACGTCATTTAAATAATTTAAGAAAGTTATAAAATTTGAGAACTAAAAATAATTACTATAAAACAGCGTGCTTGAATTTGGTATTTTATTAATTTCATTTCTTGAGCGCTGAAAAAACAAATATTTATTTCGCCGAAGACAAATATTTTTTGTTAAATACAAAATTTTAATACAACTTTATTATCAAATTGCCTAAACATACATATTTACTCATGTAACAACTTTAAGAATAAAAAATGAACATCATATTTAACAAGATAAAAGAAATTAACTTTAAACATGTCGACCAAGGTCAACAAGTCAAGCATTTTGTATGAAGTAAAACTATAAAGCTGACAACAAACTTCAAAGTGAAATTTCGCCAAAAATTTTAGCTGAAACTTAAATGAAGCTGAAATAATGTGTAATATAAAAAAAATACGTGTAAAATTGTTTAACTCAAAAACAAGCCTCTTACCGATAAAGTGCGTTTGTTGACATTAACTTCATGTTGTATTTAGGGCATCGTTATTTTCATTTTAACAAGTCATTAATCTTAAACCGCAAGCAGCACTGACAAAAGTTAGGTTTTTAAATTAATTTTAATAAAATTTAAGTGCTACATGAACAACGCAGACATGACGGATGTCGTTTGTACAGATTTTAGCAACGCTTGTGATAAAATCAACAGCCAACTTTTTATTATCAAAATGAATTTGTTGGATGTACCCAATAGATGTTTAAGCTGACTAATTTCATATAAAATACAACAGGACTTATAATAGTTACATCTAACGTTCCTCCAGGCAGACTTTTTATAAATTACTTGCGTAAGGTTATAAGCAGGGCAGGTCATGTTTGTAGTCGTTAACTCTATTTGGATCTATTTTGATCCAGAAAAATGGCAACGATTTGTTAAACCATATTTATTCTATAAACGCATAAATGCGTGCTGCTTTTATTGCATTTTTGGTTTCTTCAAAAACTTTTTATAACTAACTACATATATGGAAATAAGGAAATTGATAAAAAAAACCTCATAATAAAAAATATGCAAATTAAGTTTACTACCAAAAACATAAAAATTTCAACCACACTTTGATTTGCTCCATTTCACACTTCAACAAGGACACCCTTGATGATGGTGAAGCTATCTGTATTAAAAAATAAAATTTTATTTAAAAAAAATCATGCTTTTTTAAACTCATGGTGTTTTCTTTTCTGACACTTATGCAACACGTTCTTTTCTAAAAAATGTGATATACTATTAAAGGGTATCACATTATTTTTACATAAAACTGGCCAAAAATGTAGCATGTCCTGTACTTCAAGTAATAGCCTATTTACACCAAAGCGAAATCTGCTCATTCGAGTTTTCAACCCAAATCTAGCAGATTTTGAGAAGATTTCCCATACAAAATGAAATCTACTTATGAGATTTCGACGAAATCTCCTGAAATCTACTCAGTACCAAGTGATGCAACCGTGATTTTGTTCAAAAAGTACTTAAAAATACTACGCTGCAACAAAAATTACACTTTAATGTGGTGTATGCAGTCTCTGGGAAACATAAACATACACTTTAATGGTGGTGTACTCAGTCTCTAATAAAATTGTTTTGTCAAATCCGCGTGAATAAATTATTTTTGTGAAAATGAAATCTTGCTAGATGTCAAAAAATGGTGATGTAAACGATATAGATTTCGTTGTAGATTTTAATTCAAATCTACTAAATTTTGAGTTGGTGTAAATGTAGTATAAGGTGGAGATACTGCCCTTTTTTACATCTTTGTTTCATATGTGTTTATGCAAGGCAGCTTTAAAAGGTAGTGGCAGAATTACAATAAATATAACACCAAAAAACATAAACATGCGTTTTGTTGGTAGAATTTACGAACAGTTATAAACATTTTTTTTTTTGAAAAAGCAAGGAAGTCGATGTGTTTTTGACAAATTTACGCAAAGGGAACGAAAGACAACTAAGCATATACCACTACCGTATTAAAGCTGCCTTGTGTTTATGTAAATACGATTTTTTTTATTGTTTGATGAATGAACAGTGCTGCTGATGCTAGCTTTTATTTAAGAAGAGTAGTGACTAAAACGTTGGTTTATTAAAACTAGTCATGAGGTATGTGAAACGCTAAGTATATACATCTATAGTTAATAGGCAAACACATTTTTTTAAATCCCTTTTGTAGCCGTACTACTGCATAAAAACGAATCGCTCAGTACAAGCAAGTCTTCCCCCTTTAAACTACTCTTACCTCAAACATCTGCGACTACAAGACAAGTTGCAAGTAAGTTGCCGAATGTGAAAGCGCTCTTAATATTTGTGTTTTCCTCAATGAAACGATTAATATTGTAATATGTTTATGGGACACGAATAAGTGATACTTTAAAAAAATTTGTATCAAATGTACTCAATATTTTAAGCAAACATTTAAGGCTTACCCTTTCCTATAGATATGGATCATGAATTTGAGACTCGCTCTACAATACATATTTCAAACACAGCCCTATCAGACGCAATACGAACACCTATTTATGTAGCACTGATTTGGAACCATGGTAGAAGTATTCCAACATATACAAGTTGGTTTGCGTAATTAAACTTCAAAAAGTCGGCAAATTATGTCAAATGTTTCAATGGCAATATATATGTATTGTATGTTATGGATTTGATTTGAGTAATATAAGATTTAATGTTCCATGTCTTATTGTAAAAAAGGTTGAGAGCAAATTAGGTTTAGCTTATTCATGCATTGGTGCCATAAATTTTATTCTTTACACAATTCCATTCATAGCTTTACTTTGTTTACACTTTGAAAGTGAACGTAACTAAATGTAATAATATAATTTTTTTTTTTAACTTCATTGTTTTTATATTTTCTTCTTTGTAAATTTTATGATTATTACCATATTTTTGGTAAACAAATAAAAAGTAAAATATGAAAAGAACTATTAGCCGTAGTGTGGAAATAAATTTTAAGTTCACTGGTTGAGTGACCAACAACTGCAGTATGACGAAAAGCAACATAAACCAAAAGTATCATCGTAAGAAATATATATGTGGCTACACGTAGTAGGGTAATTACAATTCGGCAATGTCGTATATCGCACTTTCACTTGTCTTTAAATCACTTGCCATGCGGTGTAGACATTTTTTAACTTTTTGTTATTTACTACCTGCCCAACCCATTCATTCATATTTTACCTTGTATACTAAGAAATACTTTTTCTTTACCTAAATATTTATTATATTGTTTTATTTATTTGCTAAAATATATTTTTGTCTAAAATTACTGTGAATTGGTAAAAAAAAAAAATTGAGTACCAATTTTTGTGATCATGGCAAAAAATCAAACTCAAGATTTTACTTTTTAACACATATTGCGTATTAAAGCAAATAAAAGAAATTAGTTTGAAAGTTAAATGTTTCCGTGAATTCGTAAATATTTATACTTGTACTCGTATATACCAGAGATGGGCAACAAGTACTTCATTACCTTGTAGTGTGGAAGGTGTTGGACTAAATTTTGCTAATCTGAGCAGTGGCGAAGGTATATACACTGAGCACTGATCAGTTTTAACTAATTTGATTCCAACATTTTAAATGCTGCAATAGTGTTTGTTTTAGTCTTTAGTGTTGTTATTGTTAAACTTAAACCTTCACGAACACTACTCCCTCTTTTCTAGCTCATCATAACCTATTTTCTTAGTTTTGGTACAATGCACTGCATATGTAGGGGTCATCCTCTGAGTACTGGTCCAAAATAAAAAAATAAAATAAAAAAAGTACCCAACTTTTAAGCTCAATCGTTTATTATGACTTTTTATTGTTAACTCTAAAGGCCCACTTAGCCCACGCAAGTGCATGTGAAGAAAAAGTGTTCACTTATTAATGATTTACAGAAAAAGTGTTCTGCTTTTCATTTTTATATTATTATATGTTAAAGAAAATAATTAATTTTGCATCACCTATATCTTTATATCAAATCATTAGCAAAAATAAAATAAAAGCAATACAGCTGAGATACGAAAATTGTTTATATGGTACCTAAAATTTCTAATATTTCCTTTTCTGTCTATTGTCGATATTTCATATGAGCTACAGCTGGAAAATATAAAAAACAAGCTTTTTATAATTTTTTTATTAGTACCAATGTAGGAAGCTAATATAGCGAATAAATCTGAAATATTTGAATTTTTGTTCTCTGCTCTTTGGTACTTCTAAAAAAACAAATTTAACTGCTTATAATATATAATAATATTAATATATAACAGGAGCATAGTACATTCGGCTGGGCCGAATCTAAAATACCCTTCACGATAGTCACTAAATATGCTTGGATATATATGGACCGACATCGGGCAAAAAATATGTTTGCCTTGTAATCACCATTCCAAAAAGGAAATCTTTCATTGAAATCATCATGCAAAAATTGGTTTAGGATATATCTCGGTTAAATGTGAACCGATAACCGAATTTTCCATGGTGAAAGAAAACCGTTTCAAGTCTTATGGTTTTCTCAGAAACGGTATTTCAACAACCGACGGATGGACAGACGGACATCGCTTAATCGACTTTTCTATTAATTCTGATTATTGAGAATATATATACTTTATACGGTCGCAAATAAAAATTGCAGAAATTATAAACGGAATCACAAACTTATATATACCCTTTACATTTTTGTGAAGGGTATAATAGTACTAAAATTCTAGTTATATATAATTATTAGCTTATTATACTTAAAAAGTATTAAAACTTTTTTATTATTACATTTTCATTTCATCACAGACCAAAATTTATACTGTATTGCTTTTTTACATTTATATCAGCATAACTATATATTATAAACCAATTTTTAAAATTCATTTTATCGTTGGAAGATTGTGTTTGAGGAATATATTTTGGAAATCGGGCTAATAAATGTTGAGGTTACAAATAATGTGAAAGATGCAAAAATTGTGCGCAGTGTATAAATTATGCTACCAATGTATGTATATCCATCTTGCGTATTTTACAGAAAATTCCAAAATTTTTTAAAATATATTATGTGTGTAGACAAATTTAACTACTTAAACAGTTCAATTATCAAATAAACAAAAAGTACTAAAACAGGGTTTTTGTGCCGTCCTGCCATTCACAATAATATATACCATCACTGACTACATTTGCCACGTAAACACGTAATGAAATTCTATTTTCTACAGGTTCAGACGTTACGGTTACATTTCATTACAGTCAGATAAGCATTTTCATTGTTTCTCTTATAACAAAATCGATCAGCTGTTCCGACTACATGGGCCTTAACCATATTCAATATAAAAACTTTTGGGTTAATTTTGTGTAAACAAATTTGTTTAATGTTTTATTTCCATTCCTACCACTGTATGCGTTACATTATTTGAAATCTTGTTTTAACCAGGCAGCTCATAAAACAAAATCCTTAAAAAAAGATGCAAGTTTTAACTTGATGAAGGATAAAAAAAGAAACAAAATTGTTAAACATTGCACATGTCTTAGTCATCGATTGATTGGACATAAACATGCTTATTGTGTCAAGTCAATCAACAGGTTTTAAATAAAAAAAAAGAAAATAATAACATAAAATTACACACTTAATTCACAAAAATTATGTAATACTTTTTTATGTGTTAATAAGGCATTACTTTATTTTGCTCAGTACGAGGTAATTAAAAATGAAGGACTTAAGATATAAGCGGGCAAAATACCCTCATTTCACCTGCTTAGACGAAATCCAATAGAGACGGACAATTAAAAAATCTTAAGCAAATAAAATTTTATAGCTTCATAAACACTACAGGTACAAATACAAAAAGAAAACAAATTTCTCTCAAAGCCCAGCAAAAGTTTTCTCTAAAAAATATTGCACAAGAATGAGATAACAGTTAATACGAACTATTTCATTTTTATAAAACTGGCTCAGTTTCAAATTGAACCGCAGATACTGCAAATCTAAGAAATAATAATTATATTTAAACTTCAACTTGAATAAATATTTAAACAATGCCATAGAAAAATATAAGAAACTAAAAATAATAAGTATTTACTAAAGACAAAAATGAGATAAACTTTACGAACGTTCATATACGAGTTTATACGTTTATATACAAGTATTTTGTTGTAAGCATATATTGGTACATACATACGCATATATAAATGCATTTACAATTGTGTAAAATAATTACTAAAACAATCTGCAACAACAATTTTGCAAATATTCGTTCATAGCTAAAAGATGAAATACAGTGCATGATAATTAAAAAATAAAAAAAAATAAAAACAAAACAAAAGAAATCTATAAACCAAAATCTTCCGGCTATATTTTACAGACTAAAAACAACTTTAAAGAGATAAATCACTTAAAAAAATATTAAGTCTTAATACTAGTATTATTATATTGTTTGGAAGCATCTAGCAAAGACCGGTTTTACAAGTGCCCTACATATGTTGTCTTTGAAGTATGAGGAGGCTTTGCAGGATACAAATATGAGCCCAAGGAAAAATCATTGAATAATTCTATATTCAAAAAATATATACAGCTTGCTTTTATGATTCCTAGTTGACTACTCCTACGACATTTCATAGGAACTGATCTAACATATATCATAACATATTTTCAAAAATTTAGCTATATACAGGGTGGCGCAAAAATAACCTTCTGATGTTTTTTGGCTGTAATTTAAAAAAAACGAAAAACTGATTCTTCCTGTGAATTATTTTTATTTGGTCTTTAAATTTGTTTACATCAAGTCGAGAATATAATGTCATGTAAATGGCCGCCGCCACAGTTGATTGTCAATTGAGCCCTTTTTATAGCATTTCCCATCACATTGGACAAAACTTCCGGCGATAGGTCCTCCTATTCTTGACGGATATTGTCTTTAAGAGCTGCAAGAGTCTGAGGCTTGTTGACATAAATCCGCGACTTCAAAAAGCCCCACAAAAAGAAGTCTGCAGCTGTCAAATCAGGTGATCTTGCTGGCCAGTGCAAATCGCCAAAACGGGAGATTAGGCGCCCGGGAAATGCATCCTTCAGCATATCGGTTGTGGCACCATACTGTTGGAACCACATGTTTTCCAATCCCAATTCATCCTCTAGCGAAAACAGCACACCATACAGTGACTTTGAGCGGGTGTAATGGCTCTTCTAAGTACCGTTTTTTAGATAACGGTACTTTTGTGTTTTTCGGTGTATGGTCCCATTCAAACCCTTAGTAAAGGGTGTTTTTTAAGCTAGATAGAACTTTAAATTGTAAAAAGTAACACAAAAAATTAAATTTTGATGAAACATTTTTTTTATTTGTTTCAGTATACTCTGACAAATCATCATGAATAGACTCACGCTTGAACAACGCTACGAAATTATCCAAATTTACTTTGAAAATCAGTCGTCGATTCGCGCAACTTATAGACGCAAAATTGTGTTCAGCGATGAGGCGCATTTTTGGCTTAACGGGTTTGCTAATAAGCAAAATTGCCGCATATGGAGTGAGACCAATCCACAAGAGACCCTACAGACTCCATTACATCCAGAAAAATGCACTGTTTGGTGCGGTTTTCATGCTGGTGGCATCATCGGACCTTATTTCTTCAAAAATGAGGCCGGAGCTCGCGTTACGGTCAATGGAGATCGTTACCGCACCATGATCAATGATTTTTTGTTTGAAAATATGGATGACATTGATCCGGAGGAGATGTGGTTGCAACAGGATGGCGCTACGTGCCATACGGCGAACGCAACCATCGACTTACTGAAATCAAAATTTGGCGATAAGTTGATTTCGAGAAATGGACCTGTCAATTGGCCTCCAAGGTCGTGCGATTTGACACCTCTCGATTATTTCCTGTGGGGCTACGTGAAGTCACTGGTTTATGCTGATAAACCAGCAACAATTGACGCCTTGGAGGCCAGCATTGTTCGTGTTGTTCGTGACATACGGCCAGCAGTGCTCGAAAAAGTGGCCCAAAATTGGACGTCCAGAATGCGCTTCGTCAAGAACAGCCGCGGTGCCCATATGCCCGAAATCATTTTCAAATGTTAATGTCACGTATTGATCTTTCGAATAAAAAAAATTTTGATTACAATTTAATTTTTTGTGTTATTTTTTACAATTTCAAGTTCTATCGGGCTTAAAAAAACACCCATACATCAGGTTTTAGTTCAAATTTTTTCCTTTCTTAAATTTCTTAAGAAGGATTTTTTTTGCAATACAAATTTGCTGTGATCAATAATTTTTGATCGATAAGACCAGAAAAATAGTCAAACCTTTTTAGCTGGGGGACAACTAGCTGTTTTGTAGCCGCTACTCTACTCATCAGCACCCATTTTCGGATTTGGACTCGCGTCATGACGCAAAATGAAATCGTTATATTATTATAAGTTAGCAAAGAAAATATTTAAATAAAAATGCCATAGAAATAGTTCAAAAAGCCAAATAAACAATTCGGAAGGAAATTCTAAGTAATTTTTTTCTTTTTGCTTAAAATATCTTCGAACCTAAACATTGAGCAAAGTTGTTTAAGAAAAGTTTATTATTTTTCGGTTAATTAAAAAAAAAAGAAAACAACAAAATATGACAACCCAAATTGTGTTTAAAACCTGGTCTGAGTCCCCCAACACAATCACGTAAGCCTTTAAAAAAATAGAGAAACTAAATGAATTACCAATATTTACCATTAACACAAAAATATTTTTATTCAAGTCTTTTACAAACAAAAGCAAAACGCAGTCACATACAAAGTTAAACCAAGAGCAGCTACTTACGATTATGTATGTAATACAAATGAAACCTCACTGCTGATCATGCACGAGTACTCTCTTAGGTTTGAAGTGAAAAAAAACTCACTCAATATTTAAAATAAACCCGACTCAACTCAAGATAAAAATTTTGTGTTTGCTTTTATATTTTTTAGGTATATAAAGTAAGGAGGCATATAAAGTTTCATGTCATTTTATAAATTACGGTTGTAGTTACGTTACGAATTAACAAAAAAAAAAAAAAAGAAAACACAGTAGTAGTGTCGTACTAACGAAACGAAAACGAAAGTGTTGTGTATTTGATAATAAAATTAATTTCTAAAAAATATAATAAATTAATAAAAATGAAAGCATTTTTTGTGGCCAGTGTTTGTTTATTCAGTGTTTTGAGTGTGGGTTTGGCACAATTCTCCAACGGCCGTGTACTCGATCCACCAAATCCACAATTGTGCGCTCAAAGAATAATACACGAAAAGACACCCGATGGCAAAGGGTGAGTTGATAAATATAACAAAAACTTTAAAAATAAAAAAGCAAAGAGATTCTTTAGCCTAATTTCTTTTTCTAACTCTACAAATAAAACTTCAACTGGACCAAAACTTCAAAGCTGAACTAAAACCAAAATTAGAAATTTTAACTAATAAAACGATTTAAAGATTGTGAAATTTCAAATTGGAATATAAAGTTGTTTAAATAAATTTTAATTTGCTTTTGGATTAATATAGCTGCTTTAATGAAAATTAATATATTAATACTCTTTCTTACCAAGGATTTTTTGTTTTATTCTTTGAAATACAATGGCCAACAATATTCCCAAATCGGCACGCTGGAATGAAGATTTTATCTTAGTTTTGAAGATTTTACAAACAAAATGAGATTTAAAGATATTTTTCTCAAGACTAAGTATTTGAGATTTGGTTCGGTCATGTGTGAACTGGTGTCAAACATCCAAACAAGTTTAACCTTTTTCATAAAATGAGGCTTGATATATATATATATATATATATATATATATATATATATATATATATATATATATATATATATATATATATATATATATATATATATATATATATATATATATATATATATATATATATATATATATATATATATATATATATATATATATATATATATATATATATATATATATATATATATATATATATATATATATATATATATATATATATATATATATATATATATACATATATTATTTGTTGGTGGAGCTTTTGTAAAAATTATAGTTCTTTATTTTCTTCAATATTTCGACACTCCGTTTTGTATATTCTTTAGGAAATTTTTTTTTTTAGATTGTATATACAAAACAATATAAATATGAAAACACAACTACACTGAAAAAATTTTCTTCAGAAATTCTCGGAATTTTGACATTACTTTTATGAATTTTTTCATTATTTTTCAACCATTGTAACTTTTCATACAAATAATGAAACAAATTTCATTAGATTATTTTAATGGAAAGCTTCATAATAGTAATGAAACATTTTAATAAGAAACATGACTTATTTTCATTAAAAGTATGAAAGACAAATCATATGATCAGTGAAATAATTTCTCTAGATCAAAGAATCAATTTCATAAAGCACATGAAAACTGTACATTAAATTAATGAAAAAGTAAATAATAATGAATGAAATAACTTCTTTGTACTAATGTAATATACTCATTAAAAATATGAAACTCCTTCATAAGGTCAATGAAGTTATTTCATTTATCTAATTTTATTATTCATTGAGCACCTGAAAAATTTACATTAAATCAACGAAATAGTTACATTTGTTTAATGAAATAATATCATACCACACATTAATAAAATGTACGTAATAAGATCAGTGGAATTATTTCGTTTATTCATTGATACTTTATTTCATTACACAAACAATACTATTCCTTGCTCTTGTGAAATTGTATGTAATTATGATAAAAGAAAATGCCGAACAAGTATTCACAAAATAAAACAGATTTTATTAATTCAAATGACTTCAATACACTGGTATTTAAATTTTTTAAACTATTATTATGCTGATTTGAGTACATGCACATATATATATACATACCCAAGTTCGGTAGCCAGAAATTTATTTGTTATTGATCTAATGAATTCTATTTCATTGGAATTATGAAACTCATAAAACTTACATTTTAATAAAAAAAAAAAACTTGACATTTTTTAAGCTGTAGCTTAAGATTATTAAATGCCCATTAATACTTCTTACGAAAATTCAAAGAATTTAAAAAAAAAAAATAATTTTGTTGTAGTCATAAATCCAATGATTTTTTTTAATGAAACTATGAAACTTAATGAAACCATTCTGATGGAACTATTTCATAATATATATGAAGTTTCATGCATATTGTGAAAAGTTTTCATTGCATTAATGAAAAATATTTAATGAAACAGTTTCATTAAATATATGACGCATAATTCTTTCAGTGTACAACACAACTACAAATCAAAAAATAATAAACAGCTTGTTTTCTGTGTTTCCCAGCTGTCTATATGTCGATATTTCATAGGAGCTATCAAAGTCTACTGATGATTAGGTTAGCTCCTATGAAATGTCGACATATAACAGAGCTGGGAAACATAGAAAATAAGCTGTTTATTATTTGTTATAATTATAAAAAGCATAGACAATGTCAGAAGCAAATAAACATGTATGTTTGTGAGCAAATTTTACAAACCGTCTGTAAAAATTATTATTTTGGCAGACATGAAAAAAATACATGAGGAATTACATATTAAAAAAACAGACGTAAAAACATTTCGTCTGTGGGTGCCTTAAGCCAACTTCCTTTTAATTTTCCTATTTTTACAAACTTTAATTCCTTTAAAATCAAGTCCAAAAACTTTAAACTCAGAGTTTTATATTTTCCTTACTTTTTAATTACTTTTTAGTTACTTTGCTTTAATTCCTTTAAAATCAAGTTCAAAAACTTTAAACTCAGAGTTTTTTATTATCGTTACTTTTTAGTTACTTTTTCTCTTGGCGCGACCCTGCCTTAAAGGGTGTCGAAGAAGATTGGTTGAGTGCCAGAAATTACTGTCGCAGACGTTGTATGGATTCAGTATCTTTGGAAACAAGTTTGGAAAATGAATGGATTAAGCAACGTGTCGTCAACGAAAAGGTAAGTAATCACAGCTTTTAATTAAACAATAAAATAATGCCTCATCATCTTAAAATGTATTAAGTAGATCAAGAGTCACAGTAAAAGCAACATCTTTTTAAGTTGGTGCTATAAATAACCTAATTTCAGTAGATATTATTACAAATATTTAGTACCAAAGGAAGCTATTTTTTTTTTTTAGAAATAAGGAACTTATTTTTCCACAGTAAATTGATTTAAAACAGCAACGGATGGTTACAAAAGTAACCAAAACAATAAAAGTTCCGATTTTTATAAACTCTCATATATAATATGCTTTTTTGTAATATTATCTTATACTAGCTGACCACCCCGACGTCGCTCGGGAGGTTTTTACTAACGATATACAGAAGTGCTTAAAATTAGAGTTGGGTAGTACGCGAACGAACTAGTGTCGCTGAAGTATTCACTTTAGGGAGCTAAGTGAGCCGATCATTTCTGCGAGCCGTTTTAGTTCCGTAGTTCATGTTTCTTTCTTTTGTCTTCAAATTTTCTTTCTGGTAGATATGTATACGGAAGTAGTCAAACAGTGCTGCCAGAATTTGACGTAGAAAGTACATATCTATGTTATATACAACTATTCAGAATATTAGACAACACAATTTTATTTTGGTTTTTTGTATTATAAAAATAAATGATATGATATGCGACCATAATTGAGTATAAAAACATCGAGACATCATCATAAATATATTGTTTTTTTTTTTTTGTTTTTTTTTTTTAATAAAATTTGTTTTTATCACACCTGAACATTTCTAATCTCACCTTTTATTAATCCTTATAATAATTGTACCTTTCATTTGTTTACAGCAATTTTGTTTTGCTTTTCTTTATCATGAAATCTAAACAGAGCCCTTCATTGAAAATATTATTTACGGGGCGCTGAGCTATTGAACTAAAAGAAAGACACATTTCAGTAAAAAGAGCTGAACTAAAAAGAGCACTCTCTCAAAAGAGCTCATGAACTCAACTCTACTTAAAATTATGCAATAACACAAGTATTTCAGTTCAAAGACATTTTTTTTTTTTTTTTGCTCAATTTATTGCCTACAAAAATTCTTCTAAATTGGATTATTAGGACGTTTGCAAAACGGTAGCAAACTACTATGGTGAAAAATAATTTGCCTGTGGTAAAGAAATTTCATGTTTTTGCTGTGTGAAAAAATATTATATTTGACAACATAACATGACAAAACTGAAAAATATTTTAACAAACCTAATAATAAAATAAACAAAAATTAACAAATTAAGAAATAGTTATAATAGAGCCATTTTTCAATTTAATATTATTTGATTTTTATACTTTTAATTATAAAATTTTCAATTATAATTTATTTCAATCAAATTCCTACATTTCAAATATTTGTATTCTATTGTCAAAATTTATATTAGCCCCTAGAGCTAGTAAAATTTTACTAACCTCAGAAATGTCATATTTTTTAGCTATTCAACAATAATTAATTGCAAAAGAAAGGGTAAGAATATTTCATTTCACAGTCGTAAAACAGCTCTGGGCTGTAGAACAGCTCTCGCGTCATCGTAATTATTTCTTAAGTGCGGTCAGGCTTGTTGTTGTTGTTTGGCCTTCGAGAGTTTTGCGTCTCATTCTCATTGGTTAGCTGTCTACCTCAACTAACTGTATTAGTTTATAGTTTTTGTGAGGTATTTCGTTGTTAACCACGCGGCAACTTCCTATGCGAATTTATTTGCAACTGTATAGTTACAAATACAATATTTCATTTCAAACCCTGATAGTAAACAAAATTTTTATTTTTTTACAACCAGTTTACCAATCTCGACAGCGCGCTTGCGTTCGCAATCTAAGCGAAAGAAAATTGATTTGGGTTCGTCTAACTTTTTTCTATGCGAACGATGTGTCAAAACTCAATCAAAATACATAAGAATATACGAACGAATAGTAGTGAGATAGACAAACCCAAATTGATTCGAATATGAGTGACTGACTTTCTTTCGCATTTATTTTCTTTCGAAATTGGTAAACTGGCTGTTATTTTTTAATTTTTTTTAGAACGTTTATTTAATGAAAACTTCATATGCTTACACTATAAATAAACAAATAGTACAATAGAATTATAGTTTTTCTTAATTATACACAGTCCCATAGTCGAGCACTCGGTTATATTACTTATATACGATAATACATTTACTTTTAAGAATTAAATATTTACATTTTTACACAATACCCAGCAAACACCAAATCAAACGTTTGATATAAAATGACGTTATCATTTGATATCAAACATAGTTTTCAGACCTTTTTCAATTTTAACATTTGAATTCAAATTAAAAATCATTTGAATATAAACATTTGCTACTCAGTGTTTTATCAATTTGATTTTGAATCATAAATTAATCATAGAACAAATATGTCAGCAATTATTGAAAAAAATTCAAGATATTAAGTTTATTTACAAAAAAAAATAAAAAAAAAAAAATAAGAATTGCGGAAAAATTAATAAATGTGATTTGTTTGTGACCAATATTTAATTAAATGTTAGCAAAAATTAGTTTTATAAGTTAAAACGCATGAAATAAAAAATGATAAAGTGAAATAAACAAATAATGAGATTGTCTGATTTGACCGCGATTTAGAGTCAAAAGGAACCAACTACTTCGTCCTTTCAAGAATTTCAAGACTACGGAAAATAATAATAATAATAATAAAATAAATAATAATAATGGAAAATTCAAATTAAAAGCCGCAAATAAATCAAAAGAAAAATGAATTTGCAAAGCAAAAATTAGTTTTTATTTGTATTCCACTTCACAATCCACATTTGAAAAACATTTGAAAATTACATTTGAAACCAAGTTGAAAATAAATGAATTTCTCAATTTGAGAATAATATGAAATAAGTTAGCAACGTCTAGCAATGATCTGACAACGGCAAAGAAAAGTGTTTACACGATTGTCAGGTTTCTGACAATATTTTTGTCTAAAAATGTGCTGACAATGTTTTTTCTGGCAACATTGTCAGACAAAAAACGTAAGTTCACACGATTCTTCTTCTGCAAATTTTTCTGGCAATATTGTCAGATCTGACAACCATCTGAACCAAGGCGAATTCATTACTAGGTGAACTTAACAGCGCAGGTGATTATTTTTTGCCTCTCACGTTTTTTTTCAATGAGACTGTCAAATTTTTTTTCTTTTGTTTACAAACTTTTTCGCACCATTTTAGTCTGAAGGTTTCTTTTTATGATTTAGTACAATTTCAAGAAATTTGTGTGAATTTAAAAGTTAGAAACTAATATAATATATGGTTTTAATTACAAACAATTATAAAAGTTTATATTTAACGTTTATATAAAATTTTTTCCCAGCTGAACAATCTTAGGCGAATTTAGATTTTGACATTCACGATATGTTTTACAATAACAAAATACACAGTACTGAATTCGCCTTTCCGCTTGCATTCACCTGTATAAATTCGCCTTGCATCTGAACAAAGCTTAGGTAATATTTCAAGGCGAATTAATTATTAGGTGGATGCATCGGCGAATTCAGGCGAATTCGATTAATATGGCGGCACTTTTTTTGTCAAGTTTTGTTTACCTTTTTCAGCACCATTTAAATTTCTGTACATGCTCGTTATCAACTACTTTTGACAGCGTAAGTGTGAATTCGCCTTTTTACACAAACAAAATACCTGTTGTTTTTTTTATTGTTGTATTGTTGTAGCGAAGCGGCTACCTTGTTTTTTGTATCATGGTAATATTTCGGCAGCCAAATAATGCGTGATGTGTTAATTAGTTTAGTTTGATGTGCTCATATTGTAGGATAGAGTCAATGGTAGCAATTTTAAAGACAGAAATTATTTAGTTGCCTAAAATCTTTTGCTAAATAGTTGAATAAATTAATGAAATTAAATATGGAGAAGTTAACTAAATTAATTAACAGCTTAAAAATATTTGAAAAATTGTATATCCTCTCTACTTCTCTTCTACCCTTCTCTCTTTCTCTCTCTCTCTCCCTACAAAGCTATTTCCCAGTGAACTTTTTGTCACATACATCTTCGATCTGAGAGCATTGACAATGTAAGTGCGACCCATCCGAAGTCTGTATACAATTCCTACTTACATTTACACAGCGATGGCCTAGGCCGTAAGATGCATCCAACACTGTATACATTGTAAGCGAAGATTGGATGAGTTCAAAACTATATTATTAGCATTTGTTTTCTTCTTTGCTTCTTATGTACAATTAATTTAACAAAATGAGTAGAAAAATACTAATCTGAATCGGATGCTAGTTGTTTGTTGTGTTGGATGTGTTTATTTTGATTTTTTCTGTTGACACAATCGCTTACAATCGGATGCTTTGCAAATTGTAATAAATTGTGGACTGCTGGGTTGTTAAAAATTAACTTTTGGCAAAATTAATTTAATACATTTATGCAAATTGCATGTATTGTTACGTGAAGTTTCTATTGGCAGTAACTGTATTAGTGTACTATAGATGATTGCAGCAATCAAAATCATATCTTATATAAAATATGAACTACGAGTATAATGTTTTGTAAATTGGTATTTTGTTTTTTTTTTCTTCCGAATAAGTGGCATAAATACTTAAAGGAAACCATTCATATTAAATCATTTAGCTTTAAAAACGCTTAACTTTCTTAAAAAAAAAGACCTCAGAAACAAGCTTGATTTGTATTCTTTTTCAATTAAACAAAAGACTTAAAAAACAGGCCTATTGTTAAAAATACAATAGAAATTAACTTCTTAACAATCAGTCATTTTCAAATTCTTTTTTTTTTTTTTTTAATCATATATGACAAAGTGAAATCGTTATAAAAGTTTTACTGGTATTTATTTAAATAAAAGAAAATCGAAAGTTTTTTACAAAAAGCACTTGTGATTTAATTATAAAACAAGTTTTTTCCCCCCAATACAAAGAATTAGTTACTAAATGATAATATTTGTTAAATTTTGAATACAAATAAAACACTGTGTTGGAAATAAAGAAGTAAAAATAATTAGCTGCACAAAAAATGATACTTACATAATAAAAAATTAAAGTTGCAAGATGCATAAATATATATACTCGTACTCGCTTGTATATTTGTATACAAAATAAAACAACTACAAATGCTGGTAAACGCAACATAAAACTCTCATCAATATACAACAATAACAAATGAAAAAATAAAATAAAAACAAGTAATTTTACATTGAACTTAAGGCTTGAATGAAGAAAATTAGTTGCCGGTTTTCGTTCAAAAAAAAAAAAAAAATTGTGTTGTACTCACAAGTGTGGTAATGCTATTTGGCACACATAAATAAATACAATTATTCATACATACTCGTACATATTGTTTCCATGTATAAGCTTATACTCAAGCAAACACAAAAAGATATTAAAGACTGTAAAATTGCCGGAAATTTTTAAAAACAATATTTTTCTTCGTGTCCAATGTTTGTCAGTCATAAAAAAAAACCAATAAATACTTCTGGTTTTAAGTAATTTTAGGTAAAGTGTATTTTACATAATGCCCGAATACAAATTAAGGAGTGAGAGTGGATTTTAGAAGACAAGTAGTTAAACATTTTTTGTTGCTTTTTATTAGTTTTTCTTTTTAATTATTATTTGTTAATGAGCTAGTGGTCTTCTTGGGTTTGTTATGCAATATGGTTCAAAATGAGTTTTATTTTCAATATTTCGACACTCCGTTGTGTGTCTTCTTCAGGAATTTTTTTTTTGTTTGAAAAATTGTGTATACAAAATAATATAAATTTGAAAACTTCTTGAAATAACAAATACAAAATATTCAACTACATTAACATTTACAATGAAGAAACATATATTACATTATTATAACATTAAACATATTACATAATACTTTTTAAAAAGAAATGAAAAAGTTGTAAAACAATTTTAGACAAAAGACCTATCTACTCCTGTTTTTGTTTTTATGTATTAAATGCCTATAATTTTTTTTATCTTGGATTAGTACTCAGGGGATAGCCCCTACATAAGCAGTGCATTGTACTAGTACTAGAAAAATAGAGTATGAGAAGGAAAGGGGGAGTAATGTTTGTGAACTTAACACACGGAAGTATCAAAACAAACATTACCACAGCATTTAAAATGTTGAAATTAAATTAGTTAAAAGTGATCAGTGCCCAGTGTACATACCTTCGACACTGCTCAGATCAACAAAAATTAATTCAACACTGTAGGATAATAAAATATATGGGAGGAACATAAAACAGAATTTAATAATAACAAATAGAGAAAAAAAAAACAAATGACAGTAAAAAAATAATATAATAAAAAAACACATGCACACATGATGCAAAACTCTACCTATTACGGTAAAATTTCGCGTTTTACAAATTAATAATAAACAATGTGTAGGTATAGAAAACACGGACGACAATGAAAAACACGTGTGTATGCGCCATATATTGCCCTTCTTCATGCAGCATATTTAGAAAAGAACAAGTTTTTTATGTATACTGTTGCCTAATTTTTAGAAAAGAACATAAAAACGGGCAAAGGGTAAAAAAAAAATTGTAAAATTTTTGTTAGAAAAGAAAACGTCATTAGTCATTTAAGGATATACTAGTGGAAGGCATTTAAGGACATAAACAAAGGTGCAAAAAAATTTCATAAAATGTGTTTCTTTTAAAAAGAGATAACTCGTTTTTACAAATTGTTTTTTGAATGGAAATAATAGCAAGAGGCCAATGTAAGCGGCTTGCGGCAACGAGCGGCAACCACCTGTTCTATTTGCCGCTTGAGTTTATTTGTTCTAGGCAAATGAACGCGGTTAATTGAAGAAAAATTTGTGCTTCGAAGATTAAACAAAAAAACACTTTGATTTTTTTTAAAGCCAAAATAATTAAACAAATTCAATTGTTGAACTTTCAAAACCGAAAATTAATTTCTGTCTTCTATTTTTTCCCTTTACTTTTTGGTTTGACAAATTGAAGCGGCAAAACAAAAAGTTAAATTGAATTCAACATTGCCGCTCGGCCGCCTTTAACGGCATTGCCAAATTAAATTAAATTCAACATGTTGAAAGTTTTATATGAATATTTTTATAAAAAAACTAATTTTTTGTAAATGGGCCGCCTGCCGCTTGCATTGGCCTTTCACTATAAAAATATTAGTTTGCAGCATAATTTTAAGTACTGAATTTTAAAGGAATTTAAAAATCATTTGAGTATAAAAAAGTGTACTAACTTTGTATTTAGTCATCCTTTCTTATCCATATGAATTTAAAAATTTCCATTCCAAGCTAGATTTCCGAATTAAATGTCTACGCATATTTAAAAGTTATTTCAGTTATTTTCAGAACATCTTCCCACACTTGTAAGCATTTAATTTGTGAAATGTCTAATAGTGGTTCATATGTAGTAATGCGATTGGGTGTATTCTCGTATATTTTATAAACGTCTGTATAACCATCTTGGAATGCAAATTCTAATTCGAATATTGTACCATCAAAGGGATCATACACTTTTTCTCTATGATCGATCCATGCAGCATTTTCCTTGTAATTTTCGACAATAACATTCTCATCCAAAATCCATTTGAAATGGTATGTGATAAATGACGGATTCGGGCACAATTCATTGACAAAGTTAATGGAAAATTCTTTAGCGTCATCCATTAAAATTCCTTTTATTCGCACCTTATCACCATTTTTGACGGTGTTGGGTTCAAATTTGACAGTATATCTAACCGGTGTCATAATTTTTTTTAATCTTCAATTTGCTTAATTGATAAATTTTTAAAATTCTGTGTTTATAGTGTTTTTTTTTTCTAAAAATAGAAACACTTTAATTACAATTTTAAGTGTATGAATGCAATTACAGCCAGGAACGATATTACCGCCAGCCAATAATAATAATTTATGTATGATTTGGCTTGTAAACAGATTAGTTTAAATTTTATATAAATGCATCTGCATTTTTGTCGTATTTTAAATGTTAAAAAAATTACTTATTTTTTTTTATATATAGGTATTTAACAGTTGTTTTAATACGGTTTGTTATGGTATTTATGGTATGGATAATTTTGGGCTAGTCCATCTACACTCTTTTTAAAAATATATAATAATATATATTTTTAGTTAGTTATCTGCAGCATTTCTAGCATATATCTACGTTTATAATAATTTTCTTTATTTAAAATAGATGTTCCGTCAAAATCTGGATTGTGATTAAAACCACGGCAATGGATAGATAATGCAGTTTTCTGCGAAGAGTTATAGTTCCTATACTTCTGGTCAGATTTATGACCCGCTAACCTTTAAGTTTATTACCTGTTGTCCCTATATATACTTTGTCACAATTTTCATTGTTGTTACCGTTACATGGTATTTTATACACTAAACTAGACATATCCGACTTTCCTAACCTATCTTTTGTTTTACTAAAAATTCTGCCTACAGTATTATGAACTCTATGTGCAATTCTATATTTCGTATTATCGTATATATTATATGTTTCTTCATTGTAAATGTTAATTGAATATTTTGTAGATGTAGTTGAATATTTTGTTTTTGTTATTTCAATGAGTTTTCAAATTTATATTATTTTGTATACACAACTTTTCAAAAAAAAAAAATTTCCCTGAAGAAGACACACAACGGAGTGTCGAAATATTGAAAATAAAAACCATAATTTTTACCAAAACCACTAGCTCAACAACAAATAATTATTTAAATAAAAAAGGGTCGAAAAATTAGAAGCAAGCAATTTTTCTTTTTGATAACTATTTTCCTCAAAACTTTAACGATGAATACTTTAGCTGATACATATGTTTTGGTTTATCACAAATTATGTCACCTTAAAAGTGTGTCACTTTAAGTTGAAATCGTGTTTACTGCTGATCTTAAACTGTCAATTTATAAGCTTAATGATTGAATGGAAACTTGTGCTTGTATGTTATAATAGCATATTTTAATAAACTATTTGATGATTATTGCTATCAATATTTCTTTATACACTTTTGTTTAAAACAAACGCTCCGAAAACAAGAAAAAAAAGTGATTTATTTTTAAATTGTATGTATGAATCAAATTGTATAAATTGAAAAGAAAAAGAAAAAAATAATAAACAATAGAGTTAAGAAACAGACTGGCAAATAAAAATTTTGTAAGTGGTCGCAGTTTAATATTCAGGAAAACAAAAGAATTAAGCAACAAACTTGAATGCTTCATGTTTGCAATTTTGCTTTTAATAACAAACACTCGACTCGTATTTACATCAAACTTAAATGCCGAGTATCGAATTCTTAAAAACATTTTAAATATTTTATTATAATTGCAATTATATTTTTTTATAGAAACAATTTGTAGCGAGAAGTTCATTAGCTTTAAAC
The DNA here is from genome assembly GCA_914767995.1 of Thecocarcelia acutangulata. NCBI lineage: Eukaryota > Metazoa > Arthropoda > Insecta > Diptera > Tachinidae > Thecocarcelia > Thecocarcelia acutangulata. The sequence goes on along the minus strand of OU612094.1, from coordinate 25,315,529 downwards.
CAAAAAAAAAACAAACATTAGAATGTTTCCAAATTCAATAGCGTTTGGAAGATCGTTAATGAAAATAAGAAATAAAAGGGGGCCAAGATGACTCCCCTGAGGTGCACCAGAATAACCGTTATTTACAAATTTCGTGACGTATGTTCGATTTTCGCATTTTTCTCTGTTATGTTGGTACACATATCTGTTATATGTATATGTTGGCAATACCAGCCATTTTGGATTGTCAGTTTGTTTTTTTTTTTATCTGGGACCAGTACTCAGGGGATGACCCCTACATATGCAGCGCATTGTACTGGAACGAAAAAATGGATCAAAACAACTGTATTAAGTTTTGTGTAAAACATGAAATTAAATGCACAAGAACACTTAAAATGTTGTGGCGTGTGGCCAGTGTACTATGAGTAGAACACAGGTTCAATTGTGGTACAACTGGTTTAAGGAAGACCGAGAAGATATCAATAACAATGCTCGTCCTGGTCGCCCGAGCATGTCAACAACCGATGAAAACATTGAAGCAGTGAAGAAATTGTCGAATCCCTATGAAAGAGATTGCTGATGATGTTGACATATCGTTCGGCTCATGCCAAGCAATTTTTACGGATGTTTTAGGTATGAAAAGTGCTTTCCTCGAAAAGGTCATAACTGGTGACGATTCATGAGTGTATGGCTATGACATTGAAAACAAAACCCCATCTTCCCAATGGAAGCGTCCAGAAGAGCCAAGACCGAAAAAAGCACGTCAAGTTCGGTCAAATGTGAAGGTTTTGCTCACTGTTTTCTTCAACTACAATGGCGTGGTGGATCATTAATTCTTGCCACAAGGTCGTACGGTCAATAAAGAATACTTCCTTAAACTTATGCGCCGTTTGCGCAAAGAAATTCGTCAGAAACACACAGATTTTGCACCATGATAAGGCACCAGCTCACACATCAATGCTTGTGCGTGAGTTTTTGGCCAAAAATAAAAACGTTATCATGCCTTCACCAGACTTGGCCCTCGCTGACTTTTTCCTCTTCCCAAAACTGAAGACACCGATGAAAGGAAAGTGTTTTGCTAGGATTGAGGAGATAAAAGAAAAATCGAAACAGGAGCTATTGGCGATACCAAAAAGCGCGTTTGAGAAGCGTTTCGATGATTTGAGAAAACGCTAGCATACCTTATTATATCTGAGATGGATTATTTGGAAAGGGAATATAGTTATTGATGAATAAATAAATACTTTTTTAAAAAAATTTAAAATAACCTCGTACATGCATATTTAAATGTCTTACTGCTGCTAAGTTTTTTGTGTGTAAGTTTCCATAAGGGAAAAATAGCAGCTAGTTAGCTAGCATAAAGTTTTTTATTATTATTATTATAATTGTGTTATAAGCTTTTGTTGAAGAAGAAAAATGGAATAGTATTATTCAAATTAAAATTCCTGATTATTTTTAATAGAAGTGCACAAAATGCATATTATTGTATGTAATTTCTGTATAATGAAGTTTCTATATAACGCCGAAATTTTCCGCTTCCATACAAATTCAATATGGGGGAGTTCGTCTGTGCGAATATATTTCGCAAAACTGTTTTACACACTGCAATGGAAAAATGATTTATGTAGTGGCAATAGTGCCTGCACTAAGCGGTCCAATTTTTGCAGGCCAAAAGGATCAGGCAAGGCGATACGCCAGTGACCTTTCGCAGATGAATTGCAAGTTTTGGGGGTTGTATTGCGAGTAGCCTCAATAGTCCAATTATGATCTTCTTGTGGCTTACTTCGCTAATTACTTAGTACGTAGGCTTGAAAAAATGAAACAACCGGTTTTTTAATGTAGATGTTTTCTTTTTAATTGCCAATGAATAAAATTATTACAAACAGGAGCTTACTTGAATTTTGAAAATAATAAGTCATCTAGAATATAATGTAAATTACAGAGAGTAATGTTCAATACATATTAATTATGATAAAAAGTAATATTTAACAGAGATATTGGAATGAGAGTTAAACTGTTCTGTTGCATTCTCTCTATACAACATACTCGTAAATTACAAGGAGCAATATTAAATATTAATGAGTATGATAAAATACAATGAGAGTAATATTTAACAGAGATGTTTATACTCAAATTCATCGACATGTAATAGTCCATTGTATATATGTTCTTATGTATGTATGTATGTATTAAAGTTTACTATAATGTATTTATGAAAAATTAATATCAGGGTTCGGAAACTACGTCAATAAATTGATATAAGAGATAAATATAATTTTTTCTGCTACATTTACGTATATGCTTTAGCTACGGCGGCTGGGAAATCAATTGTTCATGTTATAAGTGCTATATTTCTGAGTTCATAACTCAAAACTTGAGTTTTCTAAGACGATGCTGTAGTAAATAAATAAATAGTAAAACATGTGTAAGAAAGTACAGATTTTTTTGCCATAATTTTTATTTGGTGTAGTATATTAAAAATATATTTTAAAAACCTTAAAAACCACCAACAGCGGCTTGGCATAAAAAAATGTAAATACTATTGATTCAATAGAAACTGATAATATTGGGCTTAAGAGAAAGTGTCTTTTGTAGACATTATAAGGTATTGTTAAACAAAATCCAACCACTACAAAGAAAAAATTTCATTTCAGGCCATGATTTTTATATTACCACTGGCAGCACATTAAGGTGGGGTTGAGGGTCTCAATGCATTTGCTTATTAATGAACAAAAAAAAAACTCAATCGAACGCTTTCTGAAGTGATGACAAACAGTAAATGTTTATTTATAATCACGTTTCTTTTTTATTATTATTTTGGGGTCTAACTGTTGAACAATGAGGGCTTTGACTTTTTTCTTTTTTCATACAAAAGTTTCCGTTATGTTTGAAATAAAGCCAGCAACTAACTGTTCAAAATTATTAAGCTTTTTTTAGCTTTTCTTTTTATATCGTTTGCACTCATTGAAAATATGAAAAATTTTAATTTCTTGCTTTATGCTGGTGCCAATTGGTGTCATGTTGTTTTGAATTTTGTTTTTCTAAATTTTCTATTTTGTTTTCCAATAACACTCTACACTACAATGCGGTGTAAAATATAATAAATTTAAGTAATATACTGATAAAATTTTTTGTTTAATGACAAAAAATGATATGCCTATTTGAGCGTGAAGTATTACAGTGTTAAAATTTAAACAAACTGTAAACTAAATATTGTAATTAAATAGATTAAATGTGTCAGCTTTAGAGGTATTATTTAAAAAATTATTATCAACGCTTTGTTGGAGATAAAATGAAAAACAAACAAAAAACTTATCCTCTATATAACTAATAGGCAAACAAACACGTTCTTTAATATTCCAATTTTTTGTAATGTTACATCGTCGATTTTTGGAAGATACTTATGAAGATTATGGTTAAAAAGCTTTTTCGTTTGTTTCAGCTAAATAGGATCACGTAGTCAAATATTAGTTGTGTTCGTTTACTAAAAATGTTTATAAATTTGTTGCTAAAAAGTGTTCATTAACCGAAAAAGTTTGCAGCCAGAGAGCGTCAAAAGAGCGTACAAAATTGAGAGGCAGAAAAATTCTAGCAAGTTTTTACAAGTAATGCTAGGAACACAAATGCGACGAACGACGAACTTCGCCCAAGGCGAATTCATTATTAGGTGGATGCATCGGCGAATTCGGTTAATAGTAATAGGTTAAATTTTGTTTACCTTTTTCGGCGCCATTTAAATTTTTGTACATGTCTTTATCAACTACTTTTGACAGCGTAAGTGTGAATTCGCCTTTTTACACAAACAAAATACCTGTTGTTTTTTTCATTGTTGTATTGTTGTAGCGAAGCGGCTACCTTGTTTTGTGTATCATGGTTGTATTGTTGTAGCGAAGCGGCTACCTTGTTTTTTGTATCATGACTTCGTCCATCGCAACGAATTCGCCGGCAAATATTCGTTGTATATATTCGTCGTGTGAAGCACAATGTCAACGAACATTGTTTACATTCCGTGCAAAGAAAAAAAAATGAATATATACACTAAGGTGGCCATATTAAAAGTAAACCTATAAAAATCCCATCCGAAAGAAGAATTTTTGAAAAAATTATCTCAGTTGCTTTATATTTTGAGAACATCTTCATACATATTTTACTACATGGATTAATATAATTTATAAAAAGTATTATGTCATCAAAAATACTTTTTTATGTAAGAAACCTGGTCGCCTGATACTGCTTTGTTCGTTGACAAAACAATTAGAAATGAATCTATTTCAACTTTCGCTGAATATGGCGAATTTCGACCAAAACTATGATTGTGTGCATTTTCATATACACCTATGTATTTTATTTTTGGCGACGAATATTCGCGACCAAATATTCGTCGTTCGTCGCAGTTGTGTTCCTAGCATAAAATTTTTATTTGTAATAATTATTCAAACAGCTGTTTTGCGTTTGTGTTTACAAAACAATATTTCTAAATAAAGTTAAAAATAAAAATGTTTTGAAAAATTTTGAGCAATTGTAAGTGTATGTAAATTTTTATAACAATAAAAAGTATTAAAATGATTACAGATTTAGTTTTGTGTAACTTAGGAACAACAGAGGTAAAATAAACCGTCTAATGGAAATGAACTAAGCAACATAGTATCTGGCACATCAGTGGCAAAGGATGTTCCGGCAAATTTACTTGCTTGAATGTGTTTAAAAGTTTTAAAGTATCAATTAAATTGACACTTAGCTGCTATTTTTAGTATTGTAAATATTATGTGTACCTAGCTATTTGGTACTTTATACTTTGAAATTCATTTTAAATAAACATACTCTGTGTAGGCAGGCTGTTATAACGTATAAAGCGGCCCATACACGTTTCAATTCATTTGTCAATTGAGTATTTCCATTGAATTGGTTCTTGGCCACACACTTCATAAACTAAATTGAAAGATTTTCATCCAACTATCAGATTCAATGAAATTAAAGACAATTTTAAAAATATTTAACGTTTTCTTTGTAAAAAAATACAAATATAAATTTTGACAGCTGATTAGGAGACTCGAACACACGCAGTACAATCGAATTGAAAAACTTACTAGCCAATATGAAAAATTAAAATCGCCTCATTATCATTATTCTATTACAAGCCGTACTCGAAAAACGCCAGTCACGCCATTGCTGAATGCGTGGACAAGTTTGATCATTTGCAAGTTTTTTGTGCCTTTGTTATTGTTAAACGATTTTTTAATCAACAAGTGAAGTTCACTGATATGTATGCAAGTACACATGTATAGTTTCATGTTGTTTTTGCATTCTGTTGTACTTATTAGGTGGGTTCCTCGAGATCTCGGACTAGTTTGGGCTAATGAGAGTAAAAAGCAAATTACTCTCCAAATTAGCAAATTTTACCCAAAACTGCTGGAACGCAAAAAACCACAATTGCACATCTTGCAATACTAGTGCTGCTTACTTTTTAGATTAAAATATATTTTAGTGATTTTAGACGCTAAAACGCATAATAAAAAATTTGCCTTATTGGCAACAGCTGTAAAATTAAAAGCAATTTAAAATTTTCACTACATTTCTATAGCACATATTTATTAAATGAACAGCCAAATAACTACGTTCTCCTTACAACTTCACAAGGTTATTTTTAGTTTGGGCAACATTCCATTTTGCTTTTAACTAATTTTTAAACAAAAACTATTTTCCAATTTGCAAATTTTCTGATTACATTTTCAGTTTTATATGTATGTAAACATAGAACAGCTGATTATTAAATTCAAAGAAAAAGTTCGAGCTAATTTATACAGGAAATGAAAAATATTACTCTCTCATTTTCTTAATTGTTACGTGGAACGCTTTTGGACAACTTGGGCTAGTTCGGACGGTTTCGTTATTCACGTGGAACACACCTATTGTAATCCCAATTTCTCATGGCAAAATGAATTCGTCTTGCTAGCCTCCATTAAAAAACTTAAACTAATGATTTGAATTTCAATGCAATCAAAATGTTTACATACTCGTATATATGTATTTCTTCAAATAAAACTTACAAGTTATTTTTATACTAGTTTTTCATTCATTTCATATTTTTTTATTTTCTTCCAGGTAAAATACATTTGGACTTCTGGCCGCCAATGTGATTTCAAGGGTTGTGAACGTTCCGACTTACAGCCCACCAACATTAATGGCTGGTTCTGGACTGCTACTTTGCAAAAACTTGCCCCAACCAATGAACGCAGCCAGGGCGATTGGTCTCCTACTGGTGGTATTGGTTTACCTCAACCCGACAACCGTGAATACAAACAAAATGGTGCTCCTGAAAATTGTTTAGCTCTCTTAAATCAATTCTATAATGATGGTGTCAACTGGCACGATGTCGCTTGTCATCACAAGAAACCCTTCGTCTGTGAGGAAAACGATGCTCTTTTGAAATATGTTCGTTACACCAATCCTCAACTACGTATTTAATTTTATTATTAAAAAAACATTATCAAATAATTTTAAATATTCCATGACGTGGTTTGCAAACACAAATCTTCACACACATACACATAAACGCATTTTTAGAAACCAAAAATATTTAAATTTTGCTCTCTTTTCCAAAATTAAAAACAAAAACTTATTGCAATAATTTTTAATTTGAAAAATATTTTCTTTTATACTTATGCATTTAATTGTAAGGTTGTAAAATAATATTGCTTGTTTTTAACGTTCCCTATTCTACCTATTCACACTTAATTAGTTTAATTTTTTTATTTTTGTATTAATTTATGTAAAAAATAAAAACCAAACAAAAGAAAAATATTAAAACTGAATATTTCTTTGCACTTTTTTTTATAATAACGATACCAAGTACTTTTAGTATCGATGCTTTACTATTAAGTACCAAGTAGGTATCGCCCAGAAATACTCGTATCGGTCAGAAATACTATTTTCTTATTGATAGGCAAAAAAAAAACTGAGCTGGTCACCATATTTACTATAATTTTAGTACTTTTCCAAGTTTTTACAATATAAATCCATGTTAACCGTGCATGCAAATAGGACTACCAAAATCGGGTGTATGGTTGTATTTCATAAAAAAAAGGATGATAAGATTGCAGTCACGACCTTGAGATACTGAAATAAGTAGTCCAGTTACTAAAGCTATTCGAAAAATCTTCAGGTCAGAATTATGTGGCTTTATCGAAGATTATACCAACGATAAATTGTCTTACATCGAAATTATAAAGATTCTCTTCCTCCATTGAATGTGTCAGACAGTTACAAGCCAAACTATTAGTTGGATGTAGCAGAAGAATTGTTATGATAGAACTAGGTTAGGTTAGGTATGCAGGCCGCTGGATTCTCCCGCAAGTACCCGGAAACTCCAGCTCACTTAGGTCCTGATAGAACTAGCTTCCTTAGTTCTAATTAAGATACCTCGATCTCAGCCAGTGAATCAGAAGAGCAAGTCCATAACGAAGATTTTGGGTGTTTGGCTCCATGTGTTCTTCCCTGCCGCTAATCGTACGAAGAAATCGACCGATACAAGTATGTATCGATACTTTTTCTTCGATACCGAGTAGGTACCGATAAATTGCGGTCGATACCGTATCGAGTATAAGTATCGATACCCTAGTGGTATCGGTTCATCCCTATCCATATCAAAGCTCATTAAAGACTAAAATTTCGTGCGAAATTCTTTTAAATTGCATACGAAAGTGATTCGTACAAAATATGTTGTCAAAAGTAGTACTGAAAATGTATTCATTTAACAAGAAATTTTTCAAAATTACTTTTGAATAATATATATTTTTAATAAGCGGCGCTTAACCCATACACGTTTCAACTCAATTGGCAACTGAGTCTGTTGTTGTGCAAATCAAGACGTGTATGGGTTTAAACGTTGATTAGTTTGTCAGTTGTCGAGTTGATTGAAGAAATTTAGTAAGACTTGAAACATACAGTAAACAAACAAATGTAGAGCAAAAAAACAGAGCAATTTAAAAAAAATTAAGAATAATATAGAATTAAATAATCATGCAAATCGCTTAAATTTAGCGTTTTCGATTTTAAAACGCCAAATAGGTGTTCTGAGAAACGTATAACGCAAGAAATATCAGGGCTGTTCTGCAAATCACTTTTTGTCAAAGGGATTTCAAATCACGCAAAAGGTGTTCTGCACACAGAAAATATTGAAATCACGTGATTTTAAACCGGTCAGCCAAATGGCTGGCTTTTTGATATCACTTGGTTATTTTCTCTGTGTGTTTCATTACAAATATAATAAAACTATTTTTGTGTATTTAAAATGGTGTGTTATCTGTTCATTTCTGTAACAAAATTCAGTTTTATTCACACAGAAACATAAATATTCAGGGCTGTTCTGCAAATCACTTTTTGTCAATGTGATTTCAAATCACGCAAAAGGTGTTCTGCACACAGAAAATATTCAAATCACGTGATTTTAAACCGGTTAGCCAAATGGTTGACTTTTTGATATCACTTGGTTATTTTCTCTGTGTTTTTCAATACAAATTTAATAAAACTATTTTTATGTATTTAAAATGATGTGTTGTTTGTTGATTTTTGTAATAAAATTAAGTTTTATTCACACAGAAACATAAATATTAATAAAATTATTGACACTGCTTGTTTTGTGAAAAATTCTTTTGCTTTGTTTACCAATGGTCGTGATTTACATTTTCTCTTTAGCAGTCAGCTGGTTTATTTTTTTTTACTTAATTTTCACCTTTTATTGTAGTTAAGAATATAAAACTATAAACAAACACAGCAAAAATATAAATAAACGGCTGTTTTTTCGTGCTTTCTAAAAATTAAAAGCACGTTGAAAACCGTAAAATCACGTGATTTGCAGAACAGCTTCAAATTGTCTGCGTGCTTTCAAAACGGTTCGTGATTTGAAAGCACGCCGTTTTCAGAACAGGCCTTTATGGTTTTGCGATTTGAAATCGCCAAATAGGTGTTCTGGAAAACGCATATCGCTTAAAATTGGCGACTTCAACTCGCATGTATATATTGAAGTGAACTGATTGAATTTCCTAAAACTGAACTTGCAAAAGGCAATAAAATTATTCACAATTAAAATTGAATATGTTTTCTTTTTATTTCAATAAAAAGTTTAAAGAATTTTACACATTTTCATTAAGAAAACTAAATTGAAAAAATTTTCTATTTGTTGTCAAATTTTTTTCGTTTTGTATTACTACCACATACATATATACGTACGTAAAGCACATGTTGTATTTTTTTCGGAAAAAACTCCTAAACGCCAGTAAAACGCGCGTTACCTCAGAACACCTAAAAATCCATTACGCGTTTTTCAAAACGCATTGCGGTTTCAGGACGCGTGTTCTCGGAACATGGCTGAATTATTGCTTTTTAAAATTAATTTGCAAACTATTTAAAAGATAGCAAAACGATTGTGCGCTTATAGTAATCCGTCAGAGTCCTATAACAATTCAAAAAAATCGGTTAAAGGTTATGACACAGCACATAGAGGTATGTCTCAAAACCGTTTGCTTAAAATTTATTTAAGTTTTGAGTTATTTAAAGTGTGTGTGTGTAAAACAAAACTATCAAATATTTTGTTTACTTTTAAGTAACATTTAACATGATGTTTTCATATTAAAAACAAGTAACTTGTCAAGAAATTTAACTGAAAAGCACTCACATAAGGTCGTGTTGTGTGCATTTTAACGAAATTTACTCATAAAGTAAAACCCCTACCTAATAAAACCATTCATTGAATATTCAAGAGCTGCCAGATTTTGGCGAGTACAAAGTGGGCAGACTTTTCCACCTCTGGCTCACGTTGACAGCCAAAGTTGTGCTATTTGTTTATGTTTTTCGTTTATTATTTTTTAAAATAAGAATTGCTAAGAATTAAATATTAAAATATAATTAACTCTAATAACATGGATATTGGAGAACTGCTTTCTTTTAAAGTAAAAGAGCGTTTTATTTATTTTAATGAACTACTTTGCAACATCTTAAAATTGATATTTTCAGCCTGAATCTACACCAAAAAGACCACATGAGGATGATGACGATTACAGCGGTTCACCAGAACACCCATCTACACGACAAGATGAGAAGTCTAGGCGGTTGAAACGTATAGCATTGGCCAAGGAAGCAGCTGATTTCGCCAAACCAGAAGATCCAACGTTGATGGGTGCTCCCGCTTTTTTAATGGATCCGGAATTAACAGATGAAGAACGTCTAAACATCTTGAAATATGTTGAAAGTGAAGAAGCCGAAGGCGATGCATTGGATGAACAAGGTCTTAAAAAATTGTTGCTAGTTTTTGAAAAGAAGAATTTGAAAAATCAGGAGCTTAGAATAAAATATCCCGAAAACCCGGTCAAATTTATGGACTCTGAAGTTGAGTTGCATAGTGTGATACAAGAATTAAAAGCAGTGGCCACAGTTCCCGATTTATATCCTGTATTGGTTGAACTAAATGGTATACCAAGTTTGTTGGAGTTATTAAACCATCCAAATACTGATATAGCAGTGGCAATTGTTGACTTGCTACAGGAAGTTACAGACGTTGATATACTGGGTAAGCTTTTCAACAGTAAAATTAATGTAAAAAAATTAATACACGTGTAATTTACATTCTTTTATTTCTGCGAAAAGGCGAAAGTAGTGAAGGAGCAGATGTTCTTATTGAAGCCCTACGTAAACAACAAGTTACGGCACTTTTAGTACAAAATCTGGAACGTCTTAACGAACAAGTCAAAGAAGAGGCTGATGGTGTGCATAATACTTTATCGATAATTGAAAATTTAGCGGAAATCAATGGGGATGTTGTGCGTGAGGCTGCCGAACAAGGCTTAATAACTTGGATTTTGAAAAGACTCAAGCAGAAACCTCCCTATGATGCCAATAAACTTTATTGCAGTGAAATACTTTCTATTTTGATACAAACAAATAATGAAAATAGGCTTATGTTGGGAGAAGTAGATGGTATTGATATTTTACTCCAACAATTGGCATTTTATAAAAAGCACGACCCTGCTTCTACTGAGGAGCAAGAATACATGGAAAATTTGTTTAATTGTATGTGCTCAGCTCTGATGGCCAAAGAAAATCGCGAACGTTTTCTAAAAGGTGAAGGCCTACAGCTTATGAACTTAATGTTAAGAGAAAAGAAAATGTCTAGAAATGGTTCACTTAAAGTACTCGATCATGCTATGTCAGGACCAGATGGTCGAGAAAATTGCAACAAGTTTGTAGATATCTTAGGATTGCGCACCATATTTCCCTTATTTATGAAAACGCCCAAAAAGAGCAAACGATTGCTTACGGCCGATGCTCATGAGGAACATGTATGTGCTGTTATAGCCAGTATGTTGAGAAATTGTAAAGGAGCTCAACGCCAAAGATTGCTATCGAAATTTACTGAAAACGATCATGAAAAAGTAGACCGTTTGTTAGAGTTACATTTAAAGTATTTGGCAAAAGTGGAAGCTGTTGATAGAGAAATCGATCAGCAACATAAGGTTTGTAACAAACGCATTTAATAATAAATACACTAAATAAATAAATATTTCCTTCTCTTGCGCTGTATTTAATCAGGATGAAGATGATGACGAAGAATCGGAAAATAATTACATCAAACGCTTAACGGGCGGATTGTTCACCTTGCAAATGATTGACTATATTATTTTGGAAATTAGCTCTACCACCGAATCGATTAAGCAGCGAGTGCTTCAAATATTAAATCTAAGAGGCGCTTCTATGAAGACCATAAGGAATGTTATGCGTGAATATGCTGGAAATTTGGGTGATGACGGCGATTCAGATTGGAAAGAACAGGAACAAACTCACATTTTGTCTTTAGTTGATCGTTTTTGATTTAATGCAGATAAATTTTGTTTGGATACAATTTTAACTGAACATATAAATAAAATACAATTTTCACTTTGACTTTATTTAAAAAAAATAATTATTTTTCTTTTTATTTCGTTTTACTTTGCTGTAAGTGTGCCCTAAAAATCAAAAGCCATTATTAATTTGTTTCAGTAAATGTTTTTTTTAATATGTATGATGTATTATATTTAACGAGCCAAAATGTTTCATTTATAATCAAAACATTAGGAATTTCTTTTTACAAAGAATTGAAATAAAAATTAAAATTTTGTTTCAAAAGCCCAAAAAACGAAAATTTTAACATGTTGAAAAGTTAAAATTTAAAGGATTTCTATTTGCTGCCCCTAGCAAAAAAAGAAAAATTAATTAGATACAAAAATTAACAGCAACATAAATAAATAAACAATGTTTTAAAGAGGTATTTTTATGTTATCGATGTGTGATTTTTTATGTTTAAACTTAAATTTAAAATAAAGAAAATAATAAACATTCTTTTAACAATGTTTTGAGAGTGAGAAAAGAACTTAATGTTTTAAAGAAGTAAAAGTATAATCAATTAAAAAGTAAAATTAAAATTAAAAATAACAATACAAACTAAAGATATACGAGTACAAGCAAAAAATAAGAAAAAAATCTACAAAACTTGTGACTTAAATAAATGTTCTGCAAAAATATAACAATATAGGTTTCACTTCGTATTACTATAATAACAAAATATATCTATTAACATTTAGAACTCAGTGCCAATATTTTTTTTTTATAATTTGTGCTCGAAATGTTATTAATAATTTTCTTTTCAGCCTTAAAGGCTTCAATATCAATTTAAACGTATTTCAATTTGCAAAACATTATCAATATGGAGTTGATGTAATTTTCTAGACTACGATAGAATATGTATAGATTTATAAACAGTTTAATGATGTTTTCTGATTTAATGTTGTAACAAGCAGTATGTAAATTTCAGAGCGAATAATAGAGTATGAAAAAAAATAAATTAAAATCTCTACTTGACGCTATCGGGAATTTCAAAGCTAACATCCATTTTGACTTCGCGAGCCAACTCAACAATTTTGGCCAAATGTACTGATAAATTGGCAGCTTCATCTAAATCATGGCGGGGAATTATTCTCAAGCCAGATTTTTTAATCAACTCACGAGCCTCATTTACTTTGGTACCCTGGAAAGAAACAGTATAAAAATTTATTTATTAAACGATATTTTTAGTTTCTAGTATTAAAATCCCACCTGTAATCTAACTACTATTGGCATTTTCATGTTTAAATCTTTAGCAGCAGCAATAATACCCTCGGCAATAACATCACAGCGCATAATACCACCAAAAATGTTGACTAATATGCACAACACTTTGGGATCGGATGTGATAATTTTGAAAGCTTCTTTCACAGCTTGAGCAGTGGCACCACCACCAACGTCCAAGAAGTTGGCTGGTTCACCACCATACAATTTAATAATATCCATGGTGGCCATGGCTAAACCAGCACCATTGACCATACAACCGATAGTGCCATCCAAAGCAATGTAATTCAAATCGAATTTGGCAGCTTCTACTTCTTTGGGATCCTCTTGGGTCCAATCACGCAAGGCAAACAATTCCTTTTGACGGAATTCTGCGTTGTCATCAAAACGGAATTTGGCATCCAAAGCAAAGACTATAAGAGGATTTTTAAAAATAATGTCAATTTATAAAAGTATTACAAAAATGACAAAGGAAGAGTGAAAGCATTTATGTAAATGGAAAAAAGAAAAGCAAAAAGGCGATAAAAGAAAAAAAGTGGTGAACGATAAAGCAAATAATAGAAAGTAGATTTTTCAAAAAGAAAAGTAAAGCAAAAACGAATATAAAAATAATAGATAAAATAATTATTTGTTCTAAAATTGTATACTATAAACTTATATTAAGTCAAATGTTTTGTTAAGAGGAAAAAATTCACTAAAAGGTATTAGACACACAGTAAATTGACTTAACAACCAATAAATAGCAAGTGCTACCACGCCATCAAGGATATTTTGTTGCCTTAAAGATGAGTATCAAAAGAGGGGCGACATTTGTTTATAACAAGATGGTGCTGTAATGGATTATTACCAAGATATTATTTTTTGGTAAGAAAATAAAATATGCATTTCAATATTTTCCGCATAGTCTCAAAGGTCGTACAGTTGTTTTCTTTATGCTGTTAAAACTGAAAGGTCTTTACGGATGCTACAATTGAAAATCAATTCAAGAGATATCGCTAGCAGAAAACAATATATAAATAAAAATGGCTTTTTTTTTGATTGCAACAAAATTGATTTTGTATTAAACATGTTTACAGCAGTGTTATTTTATTTTTGCTTCTTTAGTACGAGTATGCAAACTGTTTATAATAGCTACTAAATAAAATGAAAATTTATTCCCTTTACCAAGATGAGTCGATGCCCAGAACCGATGTATATATCAACACGAAAAAACATGAAATGAAACCGAAATTCTCTGCCCCGCTACCATCGGATAAATCACTAACATACGAACTCGCAATCTGTAGCACCTTTCAAGGGCAAATGAATAATAAGTTTATTGTTTATTCACAGTATTCATAGTAACAATGTGCAAAAACACCTAAAATTAACTTTTTCATTCTAAATAGTATTGTGTAAATTAAAAATCAATTCAAAAACTATTTCCTTTTGATAATATTGAATGATTTAAATAGTTTCCAGCGAACGTAGATAGACTCATTAACTTTTACGTTTATCATGGAACAACAATTTAAGTGAGTTTGTTTCACAGTATAATCTCGATAATCCGGACAGCGCAGAAATACGTACACTTATTTTGTTACAACAATAGACTCTGTAATGCGGACACAATTTGTTTCTACCTCCATAATTCGGATAGCATTTATTTCTATTGGCTACAAAATTTTCAACGTACACCCGTCACCGGGTGAATAGTTTGCAGCGCTTGGTAAATAAAAGTAGATTTTCGTTTTAAAATCTGTTTTCTTTACATGATAAGCTCAAAAATCTGCTAGCCATATATATGCATTATACATAAAATAACACTTGCACTAAAACTTCAGCCGTCTATTTTTATTTTTTTTAAAGTTTTGCATAGTCAGTTTTTAACATTTGCAAATAATACATACTCTCAGTTTTTTATTATTTGTGAAAAGAAAGGAAATGTTTAATTTGAATCACAGTGCACCATTTATACCAGAAATCGTTCAAGAAAAAGCTAAACTTTTATCTACAGAAATTTATGGATCTAATTTTGATTTTAAAGCAAGATTCACAATTTTCGATCGCGTTATGGAATAAATTTTTTTTTTTAATTTCCGGAGAAACGCTTTCAAATGACCCTTTCGTAGTCCAACCCTTTATATTAAAGATGTCCACGCAAAAATGGTGGAGATGAAATAGCACTTTCCCAAGTTTACGAAGTACTTTTTTTTGGAGGAAGCTACGATATAAAACAATTGCTGCTAGGGATATTTTAAAACTTACAAGTCTGAGATATTCCATACAAAAAGCAAAATGAAACTAAACTTCATCAGATGAGACTATCTAAATATTTGTGCAGCAAGCAAGTAGGAAAAAATTCTGCTCTTGAATTAAATTTTACTTAATTCTCTCGTTTTCAAATTTGTTTACCGAATTTAAATATAAAATTTGCGAGCATAATTTTATTTCGCGTTCTTGGTTTTTTCATTCTTTTCGCGAACGGAAAAATTCAAAAAAAACTGATTTAATACGTTCGCGGGCAGATTGAAAAAATTCCCGAATTTAAAATAAAATTCTGCTCGCGAATTTAAAAATAAAGTTCAGGAATTAAAAATGAAATTCGTTAGCAGCCTTTTAAAAACAAGAACATCGAAAGAAAAATTCGTTTAAACATTTAAGTGAGTATGATGAGAGAGTTCTTGTTGTTTGCCAGCGTTGCCAGAATGATAATTTTAACACATTTTTTATGATTTTTGAACCAAAATGTGATTTGATAATTTTCATTATTTGTTCGGGAATAATTCACAAATTTAATTATTTCTCTCATGAATATTATTTTTAAATTAGCGAGAATTTAATTCTTCTTTGATTTTTAAATTCGCTCACGAATTGTTGTGGATAAAATTCGCGAACGAAAAAGAATAATTCTTTGAAATACGAAAAATTAAGTTCGTCCGTATTAAAATCGTTTGCGAAAGAATTTAATTTGAGCATTATTCCTACTCTGGCAACAAGTAATGAAAGCCTTTCATAAAAGTGCTTTTAATGTGTTCAAAGTACTCTTAATGTGCTTACAAATTTTGTGGATAAAATTCGCGAACGAAAAAGAATAATTCTTTGAAATATGAAAAATTAAATTCGTCTGCGGAAGAATTTAATTTGAAACAATTAATGCTTTCATTATTTGGCAACAAATAATAAAAGCATTTTATAAAAGTGATTTTAATGTGTTCGAATAATTATATGAATTCACAAATTTTATTTTAAAGTGAATATCTTATAAATAAATGCAAATTAGCTTATATTTTCAAAAACATATCTCGTGCGTCGGAAATTCGTACATTTTACTACAAGGTTTCTAATTGTCCGGATTATGGAGATTATACTGTGTTTCCAAAGTTTTTTTTTAATTTTTATAAAGTTTCACCATCGTATATTAGTTACTAAATGTATTTGAACTTATAACATTTAATCCAAATCTCTAATCTTTACAGAACTGTTCTTACTGAATAAAAACTGTGGCTTTTTTTTATAAAATTAGATTCTTAAAATGTTCATTATATGTATTTAAAGTGACGTATAGTACCCTAAGAAAATGTCAACTCTCTTTAAGCCTCAAAATTCTGGTTTCACCAGTTAATAATATGCAAGTCAGGGTAAAAATTACAAGTTCTAATTCAATAGAATGTTCAGCTTTACTGATGACGAAAGCAGTTGTTGACTTAAAATATAAATTTTTTTAATGTTAACAAATTCTAATTTTAACTTAAATTAAAAGCAAAGAATTACTCAGACATTACAATCAAGGCTAATATTAATTAAATATATAAAGTCGATCGTGTTAAATCATTAAAACAACAATAACTACAATATGGTCTTAGAAACACTCTACTTACAGGCTTTTAATGGTCATCACATTAATGGAGGGGTAATAAAACATGTAAAGTGCAGAAAAAAATGACAAAAACGATTGAAATGTTAAATTTAGATTTTTTTTGTTTAACCAATTATAATGTTTTTTTAATATTATTAACATATCTAATTAAAATCCGCTATTTTTATAGGCTAGAGGCAAACAAAAAACTTGACGTAAAATAGATTTTTTATTTATAATAAAGATCTTAAAAAAGAATTTCATATTTTAATATTTTTAAAATAGTGACTCGTATGCATTTTTGTTGTTTACATCAAATTTGTTGGAATCCCACAGCCGTAAAATCTAACACGAATATAATTGATAATACCAAAGAAAATCTGCAGATAGTGTCCATGAAAATCGTTTGTAAATTATATTGTTGTTCAAAAAATATCTTAATTGAAGTTATAGAATATAATGGAAAATTTGTTTCTTAGCTCACACAGAAACAACAAATCAGTAACATATCTTTATGTTTCATGCTGCCATGATTTTTTAGTCAAAAATAACGGTTAAAAGTGGATCAATAATTTTTAAATCCTATAATGTTTAAATTTGACCGATATTTGGGTTAAAAATTATTTAAATACATATTTAAATTTTAGTTCGAAATAAAGATATACCTATAATAATCAAAAAATTATAAACTATAATAATCAAAAAATTATAAATGTTTCGTAGCTATCTATATGTCGACATTTCATAGGAGCTACCCTAACCATCAGTAGACTTGGAAACCTTTGAAAGGATTCTCAAATATTAAACTTTATATCCCAATTTTGTAAATAAATTATTGAAAACTTAAAAAAAAGTATACTGATGGCTAGCGTTGCTCCTATGAAATGTCGAAGTATAGACAGCTAGAAAATGTAGCACACAAGTTGTTTATAATCAATATTAGAAGCTAATAAAATAAATAAACTCAATTGTTTAATATACATACCTATACCGTAAACATATTTATAGAATTTGTATATTATCTCTTTGCTGGGAACACCTTTTTCCTTTAAAATTGCAGCAGGTGTATATATATGTTTAAAAAAATTAAAATCACAGCTTAGAATTATAATTTTTACAATAATTTTCGCAGCGATAGACTCGAAGTTTACTTCTCTTTCAAACAATAATTACAAAGTTTGTCAAATAAACCTTCAATAAATATGTTTATGGACGCAAAATTCTTCAGTTACGGTCTTATGTATAATCAAAATCCTTATGCTAACTAACTAGCTGCTAAGTTTTTTGTGTATAAATTCCCATAAGGGAATTATATAAAATAATTAAAATAATTCACATAAGGTCGTTAATGTTCAAGTTAACGATGTTCATGGACGCCTAAATAATTGATTTTACGGGTGTAAAATTTAGTGCTTTTCCTTTAAAGTTATATTTAGGAAACAGGTTATATCATCGGCTTAAGTAATTTTCCCCTTAAATTGTTTAATCACATAAAATATACAAAACATATACATATGTATCTATACTTACAGCCATTAATAGCATCCTCAGCATAAGGATTGATTTCAATTAACAAAGCATCCTTTTCCAAGAATAATTTATACATATTAAGCAACATATTGACGGTATCTTCTGCGTGTTTTGGATCAGACAATCCCACTTTTTGTACAACTTTGGCAGCTTGGTCTTTAGTTAAACCTTTTTTTATGTCAATTGGTTCATAAATAATGGCATCGGGATTTTCGGCGGCAACTTCTTCAATATTAACACCACCTTGTGAGGAAGCAATAACAACTGGTCCCTGAAACACATATATGTATGTTTAAAACTTATGATTAAAATAAGAAGAAATTTACATTAAATGCTCTTTCCATCATAATGGAAAAGTAGAATTCACGTCTGGGGAATTTACGTTCAGCAACCATAACTTTGTTGCAAATACGACCATTGATGCCCGTCTGTTTAGTAACTAAAAGTTGATTGACCATTTTACTGGCAATTTCTTCGGCTTCTTTGGGGCTGAAGTAAGACAACAGTGAATTGCATAGAAAATTTTTTAAATTAACAAATTACTCATTAACTAGACGAACACCTCCTTTCAAGCCATTTTTAAAAGCACCTTTGCCACGGCCACCAGCCAACACTTGGGCTTTCAATACCAAGTTGTTGGTATTGAGTTTTTTTGCAATTTCTCCAGCTTCTTTGCCAGATGAAGCAACTCCGAATCTAAAAGCGAAAGTAAATATTATTATGTAAGCCTACAACATGCACTCGCATGATTAATAAGATTTTAAATTCCAAGGGAATTGATAAAAACATAAGTCACAATTTTATTTGGAAAGGGAAAAAATTCCTATATTAAACATTTTTCTGTGTTGTTTTAAATTATTACACAATTTTTATAACGAACAAACTTTACCAGAATAGGGAAAATTACAAAAACTAGATTTTTAAAAATTTTTATTAGAATCCCTTTAATAAAGATATAAATAAAATATTTATTTATTACAATTAATTACAATAATATTAAACGAGAACTAGCTACAAAGGCTTTCGTCTCATAAAATTAAATATACATATATCAGTTACAAATTGTGAAGTAGATTACAATCTAATATGAATTTATGGAAAAGTTCAATGTTGTGTTCATTTATATTTTTTAAACATTTTGATGGTTGAGTGGATTTGAACAGTTTTATTCTGGTATTGCGAAAAGCTTGACACAAGTCTAATATGTGTATAATGATTACCGGTGTGTTACAAGGACGACATATAGGAGGTTGAGATATATCCAGTAAATATTTGTGTGCTAATCTGCAGTGGCCAATTCTCATTCGAACTATAATATTCGAAATAATCCTTGAATATGTTTTAGGGTAGTTTGGTATTTTTCCTGTGGGGTTTGTAAGCGTGCTGGTAGTTGGACCAATTAATATGCTTCAGGCTTGTTAAATATTTTATAATAAGGTTTTTTAAAGACAGGAAGCAGTGTAAAATCATGTTTTTCTTGCGCTTCCGCGGTGTCAGCATGTTCGTCACCTGGTATTCCTACATGTGTTGACACCCACATGATCCCGATTTTATTTGGGTGTTGTGTACAAATATTTCTGATTATGAGGCTGAAATAGACGAAAGGCTGTCGGTAGCTATAACAAATTTGTTTGAATTATGCGTTGCATATTGAGCTGCCGTATATATGAGGTCTGATCAAAAATACCCATTATTTTTAATGTTTTCAAAAATTCTTTATTTTTTCATCAATAACTATCTTGTCCCCTTTAAAGTAATCCCCCTCAGATATAATACACTTATGACAGCGTTTTTTCCAATCCTCGAAACACTTGTGAAACGCGCTTTATGATATCGCCAAGAGCTTTTGTGTCGATTTTCCTTTTGTCTCCTTTTATCTTCGTATAGGTAGCGCTTCTGCAGTGAAGTTGGAACAATACAACTGCAAAAGAAGTAATGTCGTTAATTTGGATCCGTCGGTGATTCTAATTTTCCATCCAAGATTCGATAGATCGTCAAAGGTGTTGTGAAAAATGTGTCTATACATTAATGCGGTTGTCGTAGATTTGTGTTTACGAGGCAACAACAAGCCTGACCGCACTTAAGAAATAATTGCGATGATGCTAATGCGACAGCTGTTCTTCTTTCCAGAGATGTTTTAGGACTGTGTGAAACTTCTTAACACTTTTTATTTAATGCGAATGTTATTGCTTGTGTGTCGCAAGTTTTTTTCAATTTTTTTTTATTAAACAAATAGAAGTATAGCTTAGATCAGCTTTACGACGTCGACCCGTTCACAAGCATTTCTTCCAACGAAACAAAGCTCAAACTTTCTTATGTTAAATCAATAGCATTTATCGGATTCATCCAGCATTTTTGATCGGAAAAATCGTTTTTATCGTTAAGAAGTATGAAGTATGTTTGAGATCGTGAAACAAACACAAAGGTCTACCCGTACTTGATATTGAATAAATTCTAAAAGACCCATTTTAAAGAATGCGTTAATACAGCACACAGGTTTCTTAACGTAGTATTAGCATATTTATAAAAATTATGGAATGTAAGGTAAATCAAAACGAAAAAAAAAAATCTAAATGAATATTATTAGGGTTTTTACAACTCTTCAAAGCATCGATATAGTATGTAATAAATTAAATGAAATTCGAGTTTTTCTGTTTAGTCAAATAGGAACTCTCGAAGATTCCAGGTATGTCATACTTTTTAATTACGAAAAACACTCCAAATGTGTTACCTTCTAATTGAGTTATTTAATTAACTGCTAGCTGCCCTGATAGACCTTGTGTTGTCAAAAGTTATTTGCCTGTCAAATATGGCTATAATTCAAAAGCAGAGTAGATTAAACCAGGTCGTTTGTTCGCATAATTACAAAACGAGAACGAAATGTATTTGTGCATACGAATAGTTTCGATCTTCAAACTGCTGGTTTTTAGTTTCCTCTTGTAATAGCCCAGCTTTTATTAGTAAAATAAACAAATCTTATAAAATTTAGATAATAATTTTAGATAACAAATTTATGAAATAAAAAACATTTGTTTAGAAACGATAAGACAAAATATTGATAATTTTAAATGCAGTAATGTTTCTGTACATACACAAAAAGTAGATTTTTATATTACAATTGTATTTTATTTATTCAAATAATATGTAATCGTAATATAAGGTGCAGCTTGGTACAATCAATTATTGTTATTATTTTATTATTTTTACATTGCGATATTTGTGTATAGAAAAAGAATTCAAAATGCATTGGTTTACTGATAACACATTATTATTATTATAGTTTCTGTATTTTAATTGGTTTTGTGGCAAATAGTAAATGTGTGTACTCGTATATATATACAATGAAAAGCAAAGTACATACATATAAATATAAAATTATTTATATGTTCGTAGTGAAAACAATCTACCTATCTGTAGAGTGGATGACTTTAATGCCTATCTACTTTTATATATGTATGTATACATATTCACATACGTATGTATACATATTTATTGATGTTCAAAGATCTCTTTTGAATGTTTTTTGTTTATTTTTTGCATATACAAAAACATTCAAACAGAAATTGATTTTTTTTGGCAATGCACGTTTGCATTGGTTCAATTAATTCGATTTTTTCTTTTGTGTCAAGTTAACAGAATAAATAAGTCAATAGCAATTTCAAGGAATTTTTGCTAAAGTAGACAAAAGTTTTCTAGATACGCAGAATTAACATATACAAAATAAAGAAAAGTTTGGTAGTATTATCAATATACTAATTCAATTCTACTTCAAATTTTAATTTTTGAATATCATGTCATGTGCTGAGAGTATTAAACTTGAGGTATGAATTTTCACATGGGAGGTATACCATTTATTATTGTTTCTATAATATTTTCTTGTATGTAGTTTTGAAAGCAGTTTTACTTTATTATAAGTAGTGTTTTCCATGTGCATGTATTACATGTACCACTTTTTCAGGATTTTCTAATATCTAGTTTGTTTAAAACAAATACTTTATTGCTTAATATAAATAATCTGTTCTTTTCTCCAATTTTAATTTATATATGATAATCCATCTCAAATGTTGTATAGACTAAAGTAATATTGCTTAATATAAATAATCTGTTTTCTCCATATTTTAATTTATATATGATAATCTATCTCAAATGTTGTATAGACTAGAGTAATCACAGTAAATGTTGTGAAATAAATTGAACTTTATTTTTAAATATCCACATAGGTAGGCAGTGAGGAATATGAGTTGAATTAATGCTAAGCTAATGTGGATGGCTAATTAAAATCACTCGATAGTGATTATATTTAGTAGGGGTTATGGGAAGCCAAAAGAAACTTAGTTTCTTCTGGTTTACCTGGGTGGATATGCTTGCCCTTTATAAAACTCTTAAAAGGGATAATACCTTTGTTTCGGTTTGAATTCAATGGGGTTTATTAATGTAAACTTTATAGCAATGAAGTTGAAAAGCAAGTAATTAAAAAATGGTAATACAAAAAGTATTTTCAAAAATATAATCTACTAAAAGCTACAACGTACTTTACTTGTAGCGCAAGTATTTCAATGTTGACAATATAAGTCTGATTCCGAAATTTTAAATAAATAATAATTAATTACTTTGTATTCAATTTGGTCATTCCTTGACTTATAAATTATGAACAAAGAATTGAATAACTTAGAGAGGCTTACATAGACCTTCTTGCTTTCGGCGAGCAATATCAAACTGTCATAACTCATCATAATTTTAGCATTTATTATTATAGGCAGCAAACTACAAGTTTTGCACGGTGATTATAGAGAAATAACTTGGGCTTAAGGATTTACAAATTAGTAATGAAGACTATAAAATTGATAACTACACTATCTCCACCGAAAGTTGTCTACGTTAAGGTGAAAATTTACTGATTTTTCACCGTAACGTCTCCACTATTCATTCAACCAATAGTTAAAACACAAGATAATCAGTTGGAACATATTTAAGAAACATAAATTAGTGAAACCAAATTATACACTCACTTTGGTGTAGCAATGCCTGCTCCATTGAGAAGGGTATATGAAACATGTTCTTGGACGTTAAGGTTACGCTTTTGTTGGCATTGAGCTGCAACAACTGAGCCTAATATCTGAAAATAGATAAATGTTCAAATTATTAAAAATTTTCAATAACATTGCTTATTGTAACAAAAAGGCAAATAGTTCATTCACTGGAAAATCAAGTTTTCTAAAGCAATATAAAAATTTTACTTTTTTGCAAGAATTTCAAAGTAAAAATTTTAGTTTAGCTTTTATTTACAATAAAATAAAATATATCTACCGAAATTTCTTAATAGTTTTAAACTATTTACAATTATTCAAAGGTAAATAATAAAAATGTTAACTTTTATTTAAACCAAATATACATTTACATACAATGTATGTGCGCTTCGTCAAACCAAAATAAACGAATCAAAAAACACTTCACAAAAAAAAAATAAGAATAATAATAAATAAATAAAATAACTTGATCCCAAATTTTAGAAACAAAAACAAGTCACGCGTTTTGCTATCTAAAATTAGTCATATGCACGAGTATCAAAAGTAACGTCATCAGTTGATTACTGAAGTTTGAAATTGCATACATACATACATATGTATACATCTGCATACATAAGTTTAATTATCTGAACCACATTATTACGTACATATGTATGAATACCAAAAAAATTTGGCAAGCTAACACAAAACAAATTATTTTGCTTAATTTAATTACTTTTTATTTAAGTACAAGGTCCAGTAATAATTGACCATCACCTTGATCAACAGTTTGTAAAATAAAGACTACTTTGTTTTTTCAAACAAACATCAAAAAACAACAACAATTAGAACACACATTTTCATACCCACTTTTCGATAATTTCGAAAGCAAATATGATAGAATGGTAGCACACAATATAAATTCCACCAGAAAAATGAAAATTTCCTTTGTTACGTCACAATTTTTTCAATTGTATTTTCTTTTCTAAATAAAATTTATTATTTTCACTTTTAAATAAATTTTTTATCATTTCTTTTCATTTCACAACATATCAACGACCTTTTGTTTGAACAAATTTGCCAATTATATAAAATTCTTTTTTGAAGGATTTTCCCATTTTTTACCTTCTGGCCCACTTTTTGATTAATAATTTCTGCAACAACTCCGCTACGTGCTATTAAAGATGCCATTATTTATAATTTTCTGTTGAAAATATTAAAAAATATATTTTATAAACTTATATTTACGCGTTTCTTATACAATAAACATTTAACTAATGAGCAGAACTGATTAGTAAAATAGCAATCGTGCCTAATTTGTACTTTCGTAAAATAAACGTCAGAAGAATGGTTTTCGAATGAAACGATGCCACTCTGCTTAATAGTGTGTTTATTTCACTTAGATATGGTAGTACTTTTTTAATCTTGTCATATGGTAGCTTTATCGACAAACACTAGAGGAGAGTTGCCGCGTTACAGAACATTCAAATGTTATATCTGTGATTCAAATATATGTGGCATTTACTTAGCGTTATCGAATTTAAGAATATTCAGAATATAGATCAATTAATATGTCAACTTAGACAACGATTGTTAAAATCTTATCTTAATATCAGAACTAACGTTTTGTGTAGTAATTGCAAATTAACATTATATAGAAGAAGTGATTAATTTCACTATAGAAGAAATTCCAGCTTTGGTACATCAATAATAGAAACTAAGTATCAACTTTTGAGTTCTGGATAAATTTATATGTTTATAAAATGCATTAAATGATAATTTATTTTGAGAATTAGTTACTTTTTCAGTGAGATTTCTGGTTTTGCAACTTAGAAACGCGGAAGTTGAAAAAGTTTTCAGTAACATGAATCTCATAAAAACGAAAATTCGAAATATTTTGACTTTATTTTGAGTGTCGTTTGAAACAGCTGAATTCATTGAAAACTTTTTATGAACATTATATTAGGAGAATTAGTGTTATATGGAAAAATTTTAGAACCGAGATTTAGATACGGTATTACTTCTTGTAGGGTTTTGGCAAAAAAAAAATGTATTAGCCAAAGAATTAGGACAGTAGGATTGAGGTAAAGGTCTTTTCATCGGGGTCTAAGATCGGGCAAAACGTTACTAAATTTCGTTTTCTAATATTTCAGGGTCGACCGTCCCAACTAGCCCCAGAGAGCTCATAAAGATACCGAATGTACGGCAACTTCCAATAGTTTTGAGAGGCCAACATTTTTGTAAAATATATCTAGCTTCTATATCTTCAATCATCAAGGCAGTCGTTGTAAAAATGTTAATATCAAAAAAAAAAAAAAAATTAATTGCAAACATTCTGACTGAAATATATTTGTTTTATAGTTATATAAATAAATATTTTACTATCTTTTATTGAAATGATGTTCAATAAGTGTGTACAAGGAAGAATTGTGAAAAATAAATAGTTTTTGCAGATAGGTATGCTAATTAAATTAAAAAATATATAATTTAGTTAAAATTTTAGCATTATTTTTTGGCAGATTAAGAAAAAAAGGTTTGAAAAAAAAGTTTTAACCACCATATTCATAAAAAAGCGTTTTTAGAGGCAAAAACGTAACAATATGTTTATTAAAGGCCATGAAGGCTTACATTATATTGTATTGTTTATTATTAAATAAATAAATAAAGTTTTATTTAGCAAATTTTGTACAGAAATACTGGACGTACTTTAAACTTTTAATAAACACTACATTTTTACGAATATGACCGTTGTAATAAACTATCTAAAAAGTTGTTTTGTAAAATAAAATTGTTTCGTTTTGTACTCTAGAAAAGAGTACTATCAAAAATTTGTTTCGTTTTTCTTACCGTCTTCACTATGGAGTTCCACACTCCATAAACTTGGAAATAATTCTGTTCGCATCCGTCAAATTCTTTTGCCAACACCATATGTCTACGTATGGACCACAAAAAAATTTATTTACAAATTGATTGCAAAATAGTTAAAGACTATGGGCCGTATGAAAAAAAAAATCGTTACTTGAGTTTTAATGTATACGTTAGTTACCAAACACATTACGGTTAAATTTTGCCCATTTCAACTTTAAAATATATAAATATGTTAAATTTAAAAAAAATAAAAGCAGTTTAATTTATATGAAACATATTCATGTGAATATTTATTACATATGTATATAATAATATATACGTATAAAAATTATATTATAAATATTTTTATTTATTGTTAACATGAATACTGTAATAAGTAAATTTAATGTTTTAAAACAATAAATTTTCCTTGTTTCTATTTTCCTAATTGACGCAATTTTATATTATTATTGTTATTAGCATCTTACATCTTTACATCTTTTAAAACAATAAATTTTCCTTTCTATTCTATTTTCTATTTGCGTCCTAACTGACGCAATTTTGTATTATTATTGTTATTAGCATATTGATCATGCAAATACATCTTTACACTTCCGTACTAATAAACCATTCACGGCGAATGTTCAAATTTATTCTAATATACAATACGTAGTACACACCTAGGAACATAAGCTTGAACATAAACGTTTTGTTTTTTTATTTTTATTCTGCCGACATTGTTGCTTATGTTCAGAAATAAATATTATGAGTGGAGACGTACCGTAAGCTGTTAAGACATCTGTTTTAAAAACTCTGTCTTAATAGAAAATGCCGTTCTAATACAACATTTTTTTTTGTATTATTACATGAAACAACTTCAATAATTTTCTATGAAGAAAAAAGTTTTGAAAATTAGAATAAATTGCAAAACGAAGTTCAAATACCTGTCAATTTTGAAATAAAAATTGGTTTTTTAACACAACCATGAAAAAGAACACAGATGTGGCAGTGTATACCTGTTAATGTAATACATATGTATATAAAAAATGATAGCACGTCTACTTCACCATATAAAATCCATACTTTCAAAGGCATTTTATGTCTAATGTAAACTGCATATATTTGTAGTGAATTAGTGCCAGTTTACATACATCAAATTTGACTCGTCAAGTCTTGAGTTTGTGAGAGAACAGGGAAAAGAGAACGGAAAAGGATGCAGACTTGACGGTACCGTCAAGTATAAAATGAAATGCAAAAAAATATGAAAACTTGAAGGCAAAAATACTTAAACTTGATGACATAAAGCTTTTGTGTGTGAACATAAATGCAATTTCAAATTGAATCAGAATTGATCAATAAAACCGGATGTGTGTATACTGGGACTTAGATATATAAAGCGTCCCAAAGTTAACGCAATATTTGAAATAAATAAAATACAGTTTTCAATGTGGGACACTCTATATATTTGTTTACCTTGTCTTTTATTTGTTTTACAGAAACCGCTTCGTAGTCAACACTACAAATTTTTTAAGAGAAAAATACAATCAATAATACCGTTATATTTTTTTACTACTGTTGCAAAAAAAAAAAAAAGAATAGAAAAATTCGATTTCCATTCAATTCTATGCGTATCGATCATACCGCAGAGTAAAAGCGCTAGCGATAAGTGGTCGTCATTCAATAATTCGATGTCTACTTCAATTAAAACTAATTTTAACGGCAGCACGAACGGTTGCACTCTAGCTGCTCTAAAAAAACATATAAACACGTGTCTTCAACGTTTCCGTCGAAAATATATTGCAAAAAGCCAACAACACAAAGGCGAACATCACTACCAGCAACATCTGAATCAGAACTTTAACAGACGATTTTTCAAATACTCTTATAAGGATTGCTCATTTGCAGAACGTACCAGCGTGTACTGTAAATCGTTGAACACCAAAGTACTTAAATATATCGATTGTCAACGTGTTAACAAGGACAGCTCTACGGTCATTAGCAATAGTGAGGGCCCTCGTCAATACGGTCGTAGAGTTGAAATTATAGCCAAGTTGTTGTCGGCCACATTAATAGCTAAAGCAAAGCCATCATCCGGTACTGAACAGGGAAACCAGTTTTTTGAAGAGCCATTGAAAGATATCCATTGTTCTTCTAGTACAAGTGATTACCGCGAGGAAGAAATGACAATAACTGATCCAACTTTTCTCGAGCTGCGTGAGGAATATCCTGACATTAATTCGGAAATTCGCAGTATTTTGACGGCACGTGCTCAAGAGGGTTCAACAATATCCCAAATTCGAGGTAAGGAATATTTATTGCCATCTGAAAAGTTATGAAAGTAGAATTTTTCTACATTGAATTTTGAGGTGCTTTTTTCAACAAACTCCATAACGGTAGTTATAATGTAAAACCCAATAAATGCCTTAAAATATGAAGAACGTACACACACATACACATATAGCTCACTTATAGCAACAACGTCATATCTTAAAAAAGTACACATAAAAAAGTTGGTTTCCATAGGTACATGTCTTAGAAAAAAGTTTAGAAAATACCTTCTAAATGGGGTTGCTTAAAAGCCACTTGAATTAATTTTTTCACTATAAGTAATTGTACTGTTAACAATCCGGCATTTCTAAATCTAAAATCTTATTTTTTGAGTTATGACATTGTAACAATAAATTAAAGTTGTGTTTATATGGCAGACAGATTTGGAAAGAATAATAGGGACACTACAAGAACTTATTAAAAATACTAAAGCCGTAATGAAAGAGTGAAATAGCCAATAATAGAAACAGACGATTATATAAGTTTGCTCTAGGCGAATTAATTATTAGGTGGATGCATCGGCGAATTCAGGCGAATTCGGTTAATATGGCGGCACTTTCTCTGTCAAGTTTTGTTTATCTTTACCCAAGGCGAATTAATTATTAGGTGGATGCATCGGCGAATTCAGGCGAATTCGGTTAATATGGCGGCACTCTCTGCGTCAAGTTTTGTTTACCTTTTTCGGCGCCATTTAAATTTTTGTACATGTTCTTTATCAACTAGTTTTGACAGCTTAAGTGTGAATTCGCCATTTTACACAAACAAAACACCTGTTGTTTTTTTTATTGTTGTAGCGAAGCGGCTACCTTGTTTTTTGTATCATGATCTTTACCGGCGCCATTTAAATTTTTGTAAATGTTCAAGGCGAATTAATTATTAGGTGGATGCATCGGCGAATTCAGGCAAATTCGATTAATATGGCGACACTTTCTCTGTCAAGTTTTGTTTACATTTTTCGGCGCCATTGAAATTTTTTAACATGTTCGTTATCAACTACTTTTGACAGCTTAAGTGTGAATTCGCCTTTTTACACAAACAAAGTACCTGTTGTTTTTCTTATTGTTGTATTGTTGTAGCGAAGCGGCTACCTTGTTTTTTGTATCATGTACATGTTTATCAACTATTTTTGACAGCTTAAGTGTGAATTCGCCTTTTTACACAAACAAAATACCTGTTGTTTTTTTTTATCGTTGTATTGTTGTAGCGAAGCGGCTACCTTGTTTTTTGTATCATAAGTTTGCTCTTATAATAATTTCGATTGTGATTTATCTATACTCTTCTGCAAAATCTTAAAAAAGACAAGTATCGTTACGACTTGAAAGGCCTGTTTCACGATTTCATACCAAG
This sequence comes from Thecocarcelia acutangulata, assembly GCA_914767995.1. NCBI lineage: Eukaryota > Metazoa > Arthropoda > Insecta > Diptera > Tachinidae > Thecocarcelia > Thecocarcelia acutangulata. The sequence goes on along the minus strand of OU612094.1, from coordinate 25,285,520 downwards.
CCGAATTCATTACTAGGTGAACTTGACAGCACAGGTGATTATTTTTTGCTTGCCGCGTTTTTTACAATGAGACTGTCAAATTTCTTTTGTTTACAAAAATTTTCGAACCATTTTAATCTGATTTTTTTTTGTGTGATTCAGTGAAGTTTCAAACAGTTTTTGTGAATTTAAAAGTGAAAACCCATTATAATTTGTGATTTAAATTTCAAACAGTGATAAAAATTTGAACAATCTTAGGCGAATTTCGATTTTGACATTCAGGATATGTTTTACAATAACAAAATACATAGCACTGAATTCGCCTTCCCGCTTGCATTCACCTGTATTAGTTCGCCTTGATTTCATACGTAAACGTTCGCGTAAATTTGAAACGGCAAAGAAATACATTTATAGCTCAAAAATAAATGTTTTTTGTATGAGTTGATATATTCTTTCCTATAGGTACTAGATTGCTTTTTAACTAAAAAATGGATCAGAAATAAAAAAAAGTTTTCGCCACTCCAAATGGTTGCGAACATTAAGGTTCCAAATCTTGAAACAGGCTCTAAATATTTCGTTAGTTTTACATAAGCGAAAAAAGTTTAAAGTTTCAAGAAAAAAACAGAAAGTTGACAGTTCTGTTTCCATCGTGAAAGTATAAAACTGAAAGTTTATTGAAAGGCGCTTACCTATCTTGTGTTTTTTTTTTTTTTTTTTTTTTTTTTTTTTTTTTTTGTCAAATTACTTTTTTACATATTTCTTATTTTTGCAGTTAAAGATCGTTTTTTATTTTTTATAAAAAATTCAACAGTATTTTCAATATTTCGATAACAATTTGTTATCATTGTCAGGAAAATTAATATGTTATTAATTTTTTTCTTTTTTTTCGAAAAATTTTTTTAATAACATTAATTTTCCTGACGATGATAACAAATTGTTATCGAAATATTGAAAACAAATACTGTTGAATTTTTTATAAAAAATAAAAAACGATCTTTAGCTGCAAAAATAAGAAATATTTACATAAACAAGATCAAATAATTAAATATCAATTATTACTTTTTTATTACTTTATTTTATTTTTTTTGTTGGTGTAGATCATTAAAAAGAATATAAAGAGCCCAGCACTGAATTTATTGCTCGCTTTGATCTGAAAGTGTAATATTTTGGGCCTTTTATTTGAAAATATCTTTGTATTATATTGAATAAATATTTTCCTTCTCCTGTAAAGTAATAAATAATCGAGAAAAGCCTGTTTTATATTAAGAATCTGTTATAAAAAAAAAACAAATGTTCTCAATGAATTAAAAATGTTGGTCTAATTGCAGAAGGATTCGAAATTTAGTTCTAAGATGTGAGCGTCTATTGTATTGACCAACGTATAAGAAACATTTGCAATTAAAATAATTTGTTTTTGTTATAAACCATTAAATAAAAAAATATGTGTTGGTCCATATTCTTTATTGGCTTTTTTTTTGCCTATTTATTTATTTAATTTTAGATGATTATCGCAAGTTAACAGGCACAAAATTTCCAATTAGCGAAGATGTGACAGAATTTCTCCTAACCATACCTTATGTAACAGCATACTGTACAGAAAGAGGTACTCGGATATTTAATATTTTGCCAATGGACAAAACTAAACATATTCACGATATGGTTATAAATCAAAAACTTCAATCAGAAACCTGTCAAAAGACTACTTCCAGTAATTATTACCGTGAGCGTGAACGCAACAACAATTACCAACCATTGAACTGGCGTCAAAGTGCAAATCGTAGACTATTGCAGAATAATGCAAATTTCGAAGAAGAACCTATAAATGTCAGAAAAGAGGAACAGCATGAGCAGCTGGTACCATCGATCGAAAATAATGATGTGTCGGAGGGCTTCTATGAAAATAACTGCTTTTATCAGGACAATTGCAATTATTTGTAAGTGAAGAACGATAGTAAAAATATCTTTAAATACTTACCCACTTGAGCTTTTTTAAATAAATGTAACATACATATATTTTATTTTAAGGTTTAATCGCATTTGCAACCAAAAACAGCATGATCCGCTAATGTCACACTTCACAGAAAATTGCCCTCAAATATTACCAAACACGGAAATAATTCCACCTTATAATGTTGGCAGTACTAGGGCTGTGAACAAATTCGATTCTAATAAAAACAATATAAATAACTTAAATAGTTTGTTCCAAGTTCAAAAATTTCAACATCATCCGTACCAACGCAATCAGTTAAGAAATGAAGAGACGCGATATTCTGTCCTCAATAATTATAAGCAACCTACTAAGCCAATATCGAGTATATCATCATCACCGAATCCTAAAAGTTTGTATGGCAATGAATCAGCTTTTACGGACAGCGATTATGAAGCGCATCTTTTGGATTTTTTACTTTTGGGTGATGATTTCTTTTTGTATATGGCCCGAATGGAATTGAGATGTAAATTTAAGAAAAGTAAGAAAGATTTTTTAATGAGTTTTGTTTTTATATTTAGTTGTCAGACTGAATGTCCAGTATTTGATTGTAAAATGATATTTGGCCAATATTTCGTACTATGCACTATATTTCTTTTTTGCTTGCCAAGTATTAAATATTATACGTATGTAAAACAGGCTTTTATTTTTGTGAATAAGAATTAAATTTATATACAGTTATTTTACGCTTTAGACGAATTTTAAAGGTTAAAATTCTAAAGTCTAGAAAAATTTGTATGCCTTTTATGATGCACAAATTTATTTATATCTTTCATTTAATTTATTTGCTGTAGAAAAGTCCAAAAAGTCAATATATTACAAAGTTTATCAAGATTAAAAACTATGTACATTGTGTATATTTAATAAATGTATATATTATTATTATTTTTTAGATCAACGAGTTTTACAATCCGGACTTTGTGTATCGGGCCAAACAATTGGTGCTGCTATTAAACGTATAAGATCGTTACACAATCAGCGTCGTTCAATTATTTTGAACATTGGTTCAGTGGATATAATGCAAGGAAGACAATTAATACAAATAGAACATGATTTTCGTGAATTGATATCGACTATGTTGAAAAAAGGTATTAAACCGATATTAACAACATTAGCACCATTGGCCAATTACAGTCATAATTATGAATTCAAACGGATGCTGCATCGATTTAACGATTTCATCAAAAGGGAAGGCCAACAGAGAAATTTAGTTGTGATAGATATATGGAAATGTTTGGTGAATGAAAAAAATCATGTTCTGTTCGATTGCTATCAGAAGTAAGTATATACTTAAACATTACATACATATCTACAAGTAAAGTGTGTATGTATATGTGAAATTGTGGAAAGAGTTGAAATTATTTTTTTGACAAGAAAAGCCCGCTACACTCCTACTCTTGTTATATATTGTTGCAATTTTCCTCTACCATTTTCACGTTGTAGACATTAAAGCATGTTGGGCTGTATCGTGCAAGAAGAGAAAGTATATTACTTGTCTTTATAAATCACTCATTTGCCGAATTTTAAAGAACGAGAAAACTTTTTGTACAAATTGGGATCCCGCGGAATCTCAAAGAAGAGTATAGAAATACCTATCTTTATATTCTTGCAATTTCGTTAGAAAATTTAAATTTAAACTTTTAAAATAAAATATTAATAAATAAAATAAGCAAATAATGTAATCGATAGGTACGCCGATAGAAAAAGTAAAAAAAAAAAAAATACGGTTAAGTGTGAAGAATATCGACATATTAACGGACGAAAAAGTTTCTTGAAAAAATTGTCAAAAACCATTTAGAGCAGTACATGGAAAAAATAATTTACTTAAAAAAAATTTATAAACAGCTTGTTTTTCAAGTTTTCCCAGCTGTCTATATCTCGACATTTCATAGGAGCTACCCTAATAATAAAGAACGGAGTTTTTTTGACGTCATGTCAGTGGAAGAGAGACGGTTTTACAAGGTGCAAAATGGGAAACGTTACTTGATCAAGACTCCTTTCAAACGCAACATGAAGGATCATTGGAAGTGACGCATCACGCCATTTAAAAAGGCCTGGCAGTCATGGGAGGCGTTTGTTTACTTCCAAAGCAAAGGCGAAAGGGATTTCTGAATCGCATTGTGACTGGGGACGAAAAATGGGTCCGTTACGATAATCCCATGTGCAGAAAATCATCGGGATAATCCCGACCATGCTTCCTCGTCGACGGCCAAACTGAATATTCATGTTTTCAAGTTTATGCTCAGTATTTGGTGGGAACAGCTCGGTGTACTGTATTATAAGTTGTTAAAACTGACTGAAACAATCACAGGCGATCGTTATCGAACGTAATTAATTAACGATAGACATGATAAAGTAAATTTACAGCATGACAATGCTTGAGCCCAAGTTGCGAAAATGGTCGCGACATAATTGGAAACGTTGATATGGGAAGTCCTGCCCCACCCACAGCATTCTCCAGACGTTCTCTTGGACTATCACTTGTTTCTATCAATGGCGCACGGCCTGGCTGATCAGCATTTTCAGTTTTATGAGGAAGTAAAAAATTTGATCGATTCGTGGATCGCTTTAAAAGATTACCATGTTTTTAACGCTTTCCGAAACATGGGAGAAAGTAATGGCCAGCGATATACTCGTACAATACTTTGAATTATAAATGTATACTAGTTTTCTACAATAAAGCCTCGAATGTCGGAAAAAGTGTAGAAGCAAAGTTAAGCAAAGAAAAAGGGAAACTTTCTTGGCTGGCTTACGATTTCGTTGCTTTAACGTTAACTAATGTTTTAAACAAAAAAAACTGACTTAAGAGTCAACTACCAAACACATCGGCGGGGAAGACAATATTAATGATATAAGATTTTGGCAAAATAAAGTTTTGAACTGCATCGGCATAAGTTTTTTGGCGTCAAAAGTTATGGCGAAAATTAATGAGACGACATCATGAGCCAGGCAGTTAACGCTTCGATGATATTTCAATTATTATTTTGATCGAAAATATTCTGGTCTATGCTGGACTAGCAAAATTTGTTAATTCAATTTTATCCTAATATTATTTGATCTTTTTTTATGTTAAATTATTAAAATTTTTGCAGCTTAAGATCTTTTGTTGTTTTAACAGTTATTTTCCTGACGATGCTAACAAACTGTTAGCATGCGAAATATGGAAACAGCGAACAACACACTGCAACAATACCATCAACAGGAAGGCCAAAAGAGGTGGTGGAAAATATCAAGAAAATCCTCGATATCGTTTGAATGATCGCCGAATCAAGTTACGTGACATTGTTGAAATGCTAAACATACGAGTATCATATGAATGTTTGTTAACATTTTGCATGAACATTTGCATTTGAAAAAGCTGTCGACAAGATGGGTGCGCCATTTGCTCTTATGTCGAACAAAAACGAGTTAGACATACCACTTCACAGCGTCGTTTGGACATGATAAAGCGTAAATCTGTTGATTTTTGGCATCGATTAATAACTGTTTATGAAACGTGGGTCCACCACTACACACCTGAAACTAAAAATCAATCGCAATAGTGGGTGGAAACTGGTGGAAGTGCTCAGAGAAGGCGAATACAGTGAAATCGGCTGGTAAGATTATGGCCAATGTATTTGAGATGCACACGGAATATTGGTAATCGATTATCTTGAAAAATGATCCACAATCACAGGAAAGCATTACCGTGCATTATTGGATCAATTGATTCATGCAATCAAGAAAACACGACCACATTGAAAGAAGAAAAAGCGCTCTTTCTTCAAGACAACGCACCGGTACACACATCACAGATACGACGCTAAAATTACTTCAAATATACTTTGAATTGGTTGATCATCAGGGGGGTTACTTTCTATTGCGATGCTAAAGAAAAATCGAGGAAGGTACCCTGTAATGCGTTTTCGTATTTTCTTCTCGCGTTTAATTTTTTCTTTCGCACATTTTAGTTTATCATTCTTCACTGTTGTTTATTTTGTGAAACCAGTGTTACTTCATTTTGAAACTATTTCGTGAAAAAGTTTGCACAAACAGCACAGAATACCAAATTATACTCTTATCGCATCGAACTTGCTTTCGCATCGCAATAGAGAGTAACTCTCCTAACTTATACCCAGATTTAGCTCCTAGTGACTTTTTCCTGTTTCCAAACTTGAAAAAATGGCTCGCAGAAAAAGGATTAATCTCAAATGAAAAAGTGATTACCGAAACTAACTCGTATTTTGAGGAGTTCCCAAAATTTTTTTATTCAGATGGTATAACAAAGTTGGATTATCGTTTTACTAAGTGTATTGAGCTAAAAGGAGACTATGTTGAGAAATAAATTGTTAAAAAAAGTTTTTTCTTACTTGGTAGCTTCAATGTCAAACCGCCCTCGTATTGTATTATAGTTTTCTTTGTAAACCCTGTTTTTAATCATATATGGCCCTATGGGCTCAATTGATAATAAATAATAATACTATAATATATGTTTAAATTCGAATTTAATTTAATTTTAAAATTTACTTATCGACTGCTTAATTATTTTTATTACTTATTAATATCAATTCATTGCAGCGAACCACGTAATGTCACTGGCACTTCCGAATCTTACCTTTTCTGGAATAAAATTGGTCGACAACGTGTTTTACAATTAATTGAGTCACAATTGGAATATTAAACAAATTTCTGATCAGCCTGTGCTAAAATACAAAATGTGATAACTTTATCCGTTCGATTCAAGTTTTAAACCGCTTTTACATTTTTAAAAAAGATTGAAAAACGCTGTTTTATGTAAAGAAATTTTATGTAACAATTATGTGTTAATTGCGTGTGTTTTGTCTCTGTCTCTGTGTCTTGTTATTTATTTACAAAAAAGAGTAAATGTAAGGAAAGGTTTTATTATTTAATAGCAATTTTTTTTTATTAAATTGCTAATTTATGTAAAAAAAACCATTTTTTTAAATTTTAGGGTTTAAAACTTTACAATTTTTCACTTAGCTTTAGTTCTTATATATTCTAACAATTTAATACCTGCTTGGTTTAAAACGTACAAGCAGCTTTTCAATTGTGCGGAGAATAAAAGCTATACTGAAATAAATTAGGGAAGAAAAACAAATTTGATTAAAAAGCTGGCTTTTTAAAATCAAAAAATTAAAATTGTTTTGAAAAATTTCTTAAAATTTCCGTAAGATTTTCCCCCTGTTATTGTAAAAAATCTGGCAAATTTTAAGAAATTTATTTATAGATTTTCTTTAGGGACATGTTTTCTTGTTGTGTTTTTTTCGCTTCTTTGTCTTATTCTGTTATTTGTCCAGTCCTCTGTTTCACTCTTTTGACCCTTGGAAAAGTAAATTTATACCTGTATATTAGTGCACATATACAGTTGCTCATAAATTTGCCTTTGAAGTTTGTTCGATTTCTTCTTTTGAATGGATTTAGGTTTTAGGTGAAATATTTTTGTATGCTTTAGTAAAATTTGGTTTTATTTTCAAATAGATCAATAAACCGCGGTTGATTTTCATCAAGAAGATATTAAACTGAATTTTCATAAGCATAAGTGTTAGTCTTCAATTCAGTTGAGTGTCTTTAGATGTAAGAATTTATTGTAAACCAAAACTACCCCGAGAAAACTGCCATCAAGCAATTTCTTTTAATTGTAATTTTTCTAGTTTAAGAATTATTTTAATTATTTTCCTTACATTTATTAAATATTTTGAAACAAATTGTTAATAGAATGTATCAAATTGTGTGTTTTATGTTTGTTCTGGTGTCAACTGTGTCATATAATGTCTGTTTGTTTTTGTGAACCATAACAAGCTTAAAAGTAAAACCCAAAAAAAAGAAGAAAACTGTGTTTTTAATTCAAAAATATTATAGTCGTTCTATGGAAATCTATGCCGAGCCAACCCACTCGTTATAACATTTACCCCTTAACGGCTTTGTTTCTTTTTTCTTAATGAAACTTTTTTTGCGTTGCTGCAACCCCCAACGTTTTGCTTTACACTTCCACCTCTTCAAAAAAGAGAGAAAAAAAATGTTCTTGAAGACATTTGAAATGGGGGTAAGAAGAATCGCAAACAAATGTTTTTAGAAAATTATTTACATTTATTTAGCAAATATTTAATGAGTGTTTGGCTGGATAAATCGGTTATTGAACCCGGTAGCGTTTGCACAACAAGTTTGTAAAAAAGAAATTTGTACTTTTGAGCTTGGCGCTTTAAGTAGGTAAATAGAGACGGGAGTTTCATTTGAAATAAATCAATAAATACATCAGCTGCTGTAAGGATCCACGGAAGCAAAATTTATTCCGGTTTCAATTAATTATTCAGATTTTTCAAAGCAAATCCTATAGATTATTTAATAATTTTTGGGAAATACTTGAAAAAATTATTATAATCTTGATATATCGCTCCTTTATTTGAACAAAATCACATCTCCAAAAATTAAAGTTTCGAGTTAACAATGCAGTATTGTTAACAATTCTATTATTTATATAATGTCAAAAATTCATTCAAATTACTTTCAAACCTGCCCCCTTTAGGACATATCTTCTAACATTTTTTCTAAGATGTGTATTTCTCAAAACAAGCTTTTGTTGTTATGAGTTCGTTGCAGAACGAAGCGATATTTGGTGTTTATTGGACACGAATGAGTGAATTAGTAAGGAATATATTCAGTATTTGTTTATTGTGTCACACATTCAGTGTCAGCGAAAAGAAGTTCCACTACGATATGTCAAAAAAGGAATTTTTGTACTTTTCTCAACTTTTTAAAGATTTTTTTTAGTAGTGTGATCACATGATTTTGCACGATTAGCTCATGCACTAAAATTTGTAATCAACAAAAATCAAGCACAACATGTTTAAAAGGCGACTGCTTCAACGTTCATTATTCATAAAAATCAAGTGTAATCACACATTTCGAATGCGCATTCATATTGGTGTTGAATATAATCGGCTTCATGTTTGTTGTTGCTTTGATAGTGAGTGAGTTGTATGAAAATATTTGAAACGTGTAGTTTTCTTTGTTTTCGTTAAATTCTATATAAAGTAATTTTATGTCTATATAAATTGGAGTTGCCGTATTACTTCCCGGGAGGTGTGGTGAGTTCGGGAATTCACGAAAACACTTTTGGGAATTCTTAAAAAATTCGGAACCATTTCGCTAATCGGTTTGGAACCGGTTTTTGATATTCGGTGCGCATTTTTGCCAAGGAACGTGTACCCGTAGTGAACTATTAACGGCCATTTCATTTAGTGCGAAAATTGAAGTTGTCATATTGTTTCAGGGGAGGTGGGGGGATTATGGAGATTCCTGAAGCCGATTTTGTAAATTAAAAATCTCGGAATGCGTCATACGAATAATCATCTGGTTATATAGATAATTAATTTGATATCGAAGCGTGATTTTTAGGTTTTTAAACTATATTTATTTTTCAAATTCGTTAAAACTTTGGTTTAGTGATAATAACAGCTAATGTGTCGGGTAGCTACGATCTTAAAAATAAGTGTGCACATTCATATATTAATGGGACTTATTGCTGTTCTCGAATTACCAGTAAAAAATTATAAATAGCTTGTTTTCTATGTTTCCCAGCTATCTATATGTCGATATTTCATAGGAACTACCCTAACCATCAGTAGACTTTGGAAATTTTTGAAAGATATTCTCAAACATTCAACTTTATATCCCAACATTTTGTTTGAAAGGTGTAAAGAAATGTTAGAGACGTTTATAAATAGAAAAGCTCGTTTTTTGTGTTTTGACGGATATTATTAAAACATTTTTTTTTCCAAATTCTCAGCAATTTATTTGGATTGTTGGGATATAAAGTTGAATGTTTGAGAATATCTTTAGAAAATTTCCAAAGTCTACTGATGATTAGGGCAGTTCCTATGAAATGTCGACATATAGATAGCTGGGAAACATAGAAAACAAGCTATTTATAAATTTTTACTGGTATAAATATTAGAAGCTTAAGTAGCGAATAAAAAACTTAATTGTTCTCGAATTACTTTAGAGCTTGTAATAGATTAAAGCAAAATTCGAGTATTTTCCCTTTAATCTACTACGAACTGTCAAATGCTTCGAGAATGGAAATAAGCATGGTTTTTATGCAAAGCCCTTCATATGGCGATGACTGACACCATAAAATTTATGGCTCGATTATCGATAGCAACTGAATTTTAATTGCATTTTCTGTTAACTACTCTGCTTTAAATTGTACCCATATCTCTGCCATTCTTCGGGTGTACGAACTGATGGACCAATACTATATAATGTTTCTAAAATATGGGTCCAAACCTGATCTGCAGTTGTTTTACATTCTCCAAGTGCGCGAACTTTTTCGCGCCAACTTGTTAAACTATTGTTTAGTTGTATAGGGTGTTTTTTTAAGCCCGATAGAACTTGAAATTGTAAAAAATAACACAAAAAATTAAATTGTAATCAAAATTTTTTTTTATTCGAAAGATCAATACGTGACATTAACATTTGAAAATGATTTCGGGCATATGGGCACCGCGGCTGTTCTTGACGAAGCGCATTCTGGACGTCCAATTTTGGGCCACTTTTTCGAGCACTGCTGGCCGTATGTCACGAACAACACGAACAATGCTGGCCTCCAAGGCGTCAATTGTTGCTGGTTTATCAGCATAAACCAGTGACTTCACGTAGCCCCACAGGAAATAATCGAGAGGTGTCAAATCGCACGACCTTGGAGGCCAATTGACAGGTCCATTTCTCGAAATCAACTTATCGCCAAATTTTGATTTCAGTAAGTCGATGGTTGCGTTCGCCGTATGGCACGTAGCGCCATCCTGTTGAAACCACATCTCCTCCGGATCAATGTCATCCATATTTTCAAACAAAAAATCATTGATCATGGTGCGGTAACGATCTCCATTGACCGTAACGCGAGCTCCGGCCTCATTTTTGAAGAAATAAGGTCCGATGATGCCACCAGCATGAAAACCGCACCAAACAGTGCATTTTTCTGGATGTAATGGAGTCTGTAGGGTCTCTTGTGGATTGGTCTCACTCCATATGCGCCAATTTTGCTTATTAACAAACCCGTTAAGCCAAAAATGCGCCTCATCGCTGAACACAATTTTGCGTCTATAAGTTGCGCGAATCGACGACTGTTTTTCAAAGTAAATTTGGATAATTTCGTAGCGTTGTTCAAGCGTGAGTCTATTCATGATGATTTGTCAGAGTATACTGAAACAAATAAAAAAAATGTTTCATCAAAATTTAATTTTTTGTGTTACTTTTTACAATTTAAAGTTCTATCTAGCTTAAAAAAACACCCTATAGTTTTCACCATTTTCAGTTACGTTTATAAGAAATAATTGTTCAGTTTGTTAGCTTTAATATAGCACTTAATTTAATTTACAATTTTTTTTCAGTCTATTGCTTTCAAAAACCATAAAGCAGCTAAAAACTTGTGATTGCCAAAATTATTTTAAAATATCAACTTAGGTCGCCAGATTTAATCGTCAGTTGCAATCTGTAATACGTTTTTAGCAACTGGCAACGCCAATAAAGTTCAGTTGCCATCGATAATCGAACCATTAATTATTCTATCTGTATTTATGTGATTGCCAATGAAAGCAAAGTATAAACGTAGTTTTTTATTGCTCACAAATTTATCAGAAAGTTCCTAAATTGTTCTTACTGGTGAAGACCTGTGTACCACTGTTGCAATGTGCAATATAATGGACTCCGTGCGCTAAATTTAAATTTTGCTCAGTCGTTATGGTTTCGTCTGGCTACTCTATCTCCAGTTATATAGAAAAAAAGTTAGCCTTAGAAAGACACTGGCTGACTTTTTCTATAACCTTGCCTTTAAATCAATAACTTATTCGTATAAGCTTATTTAAAGTCAATTCGAACTTACTTACATATTTCACTCAGCATCTAGAGTAAACAATTTATTGTCAACTACATTTTATGATGGATGTGGCGTTTTCTCATGTGTCTAAAATTCATAGGGATTTAAACGTAGCAAAGGCTTCTTTTTCTTCATTTTTTATTCTCGTCATCCACTTCTGCAAGAAATTCTAGTTCACTTATATTTATGTTGAGTATGAAAAAAATTTGTTTTGCTCTAGAATAACATAGCAAAAACAACACTACTCTGCATTTGTGCACCTTTTTACCATGTTTAAAAACTTCAACTGAAGTTTGTTTACATGAGGAGCGGAAGAAAAAAAAAAAGAAATAAAAAGATGAAACTATAGTTATTATGGCGATTACACTTAAAATAATGCTTTATGGGGAAGTTTACGCAAATCAAAATATCGAAAACAAGACATAAAAATATATAGGGTGGCCCACAACCAAGGTTGTGATATATAACACCTTTTTGATTTTATTTTAAGTTGTACTTACAGTATGTTCAGACGAGGCTTTACAGCCAGTTTAGCAATTTCGAAAGAAAATGAATGCGAAAGAAAGCTAGTCACTCACATTCGAATTAATTTGGGTTTGTCTATCTCGCTACTATTCGTTCGCATTTTCTTATGTGATTTGGTTGAGTTCTGACAGATCGTTCGCATAGAAAAAAGTTAGACGAACCCAAATCAATTTTCTTTCGCTGAGATTCCGAACGCAAGCATGCTGTCGAGATTGGTAATTTGGTCCATTTTGAATTTGCTGAATTTTTCGTGCCATAAATTTACATCAATATGGTGCATTTTTCTACTTCTTAAAAATTAATTTAAATTTAAGAATCAAAATAAATAGAACATAATTACGGTATTTAAACAGTTGTCATAAAGTCATAAGTCTTAAAATATTAGTATGAAAAAATATGAATACTGTGAGCATTTTGACATAAATTATTTTAAATTTGAGTCAGCTGAAATGTGCTTTAATTACGACAAACTCTGTTTAAAAGGTCTTATTATAAGTACTTTCTGACTTTTTTGTTCAAAACATAATATAAAATATTATGACATTATGCGTGATATAACACCGTTTGAATCTCCCAATTATAATACTACGTGTATTTATCCTTTTTTTAAATAAATTTTAACAAATTATGTGTATTATAATTATTAATAAAATGTATCATTGAATTGATGTCACCACAGTTGTAGCGTTGATGATACTCAATATATGACAAAATCTCCGATGACTTTTGTCATTGAGATTGATGTCAGTTGACTATTTACATATGACACCGTTTGAATCTCCCAATTTATCCTTTTTTTTAAATCAATTTTGACAAATTCTGTGCATTATAAATATTAGCGTTGATGATACTCAATATATGACAAAATTCTCTGATGACTTTTGTCATTGGGATTGATGTCAGTTGACTGACCAGCCGTCATCAATATGAAGATGCTTTTTTCTATGAGTATAGTCATACTTCCCTTGTCTCATGATTATGATGAGCTGTAGTAATTCTTTAAACATTTTTAATTGCAAATCACGTCTATATCTTCTATTTCCTTCTAAGTATCTTCCACACAATGTAATTATCTCTACGACTTTGCTCTAAAAAAATCGCATATTTACAACTTTAACAACTCTCTTCCATCTTTCTTCAGATCAACTATTTAAATGAACAAACAGTTGTTGTTATTGCTGCTGATGTTGTTGTTGTTATTGTGAGGCTTGCAGGTTGCATGCATGTCATGTGTTAAAAAAAACTCATAAAGAATTTTTTTAAGAATTAGCAAAAGAGGAAGAAAAACGCCTTAACTGTTGCACTTTATACTTTTTTTGTTCGCGTTACATGCAGTTCCAAGGTGTTTGTTCATGTAAACTGTTCATTTTAAAGATATGACAGACAGACAGACTCAATGGTTTTTGAAGCTTTTACTTCTTCCTATTAAGTTATCACGCTTTGTATATGAGCTGCTAAAGTTACTCGCATGTAGAATCTTATAAATATTTTTATATAGGTTGCTTGGCGTGTTTGAAGAATTTGCAAATAATGCGATTTGAGATAAAGGGTGGTTTTAATAAAACCATTTTTTTTTTTGTATATTTTTTGCAATAAACAAAAATAAGCCACCCCTATTTTGATACTGACACATAGAGTTGTTGAACTGAACTTGAATGTTTTATCAAGATTTTCATTACCACCAGCCTTTGCTTCTTTGAAGTACAAACAATTGTTTATTTTGCAAAAAAATCAATATATTAAAGATGTAATGACTGCATTCGAAGTATTTAAATGAGAAAATTGACAAAAAAAAAAAAACTTAAATGGGGGAGCTTACTTAACAAGCTTATGGTCTTGCTTTATATGTGATAAGAAAAAAGGGCTATTTGGTTTTTAACTCACTCTGTTAAGTTTCAAACAAAATCTAATAAGAGAAAATGAAAATGGTTTTTATTTAACATAGAAACATATGAGTGAAGCTGGAGGATTGGTGACTGAAATAGATAGAGAAAATCTCCGAGCAAAGTTCATATCTCTTACTTGTTGCAATGCCTTAATGGATGACTAACCGTTTCGTACCAACCAGATCACTAACGACCCTTATCCTCTTAAGTTTCCTATCGATACAATGGATACGACGGAATTTCTGAAAGTTACATAATGTTTTTGAAACTTCTAAAAGCAATACAGTAACAAAAAGCAACATAGTAACATTTTTGTGTTTTTAAATTAATTGATTTATATTGAATGATCACAACTTCGGGAGTATTGTATATGCATTGCTTATTGGCAACTGATTTCGAAAAAAAATGGGCAAGAACCGGCTTTACCTGTGTTACAGTTCTGGCCGAAACTAACTCGCACCGAAAACAAATCTACTCTTGTTCTTAATCCACGCTCCATTTAGAGTATTTTCACAGGTTACGCATGATAAGTTTTATCTATTGAATTAATTATTGTGAACTTCACGCCTTCATTACCTAATTATTTCAGAATTGTAAATGGTTATTACAGATTTACCAGGTAGTGTTACTATTGCAATAAATACAATAAAAAAAATAAAAATAAAAAAAAATAAAAATAAATAAATAAGAAAAAATAAAAAAATAAAAAAAAATAAAAGAAATTGCATGTATTCGTATTTGTTGGTAAAAGTTACGTATTAACACAATGTGCGCTCTCATTTTTATGCAAAAGCAACAATTTTTCTCAAAATTATGTAATAATTATTTGAGTTAGTTTTTTACAAATTTTGAAAATCTTCTGGAACGAAAACAAAATATAGCTGTGCTTATAGCACTGCCTGGTGAAGCTGCCGTGGTTATTACAATTGTGTAAATAATATAAAAAATTCAATAATAAATATGTAAAAGGTGGTTAAATTTTAAGGGCCGATGTTGATTTTGAATAAAACAAATTATATAAGAATTACTGTAATTTCTTTATATTATGATAATACTCGTATTGCCTGACAACGCTTGGTTAGTTTTAGAGTCAATTGCACCTTGTAAGCGTGTGCTTGCAAGTCTATATGCATAATGCTCATCAACGACGTGCGTGAGAGGTACAATTATTGGGCACGTCGACGACTTGAGGTGGACGGCGCTTCCGCTACACTATCGCGAACAACAGCCATATTTTCTGCATAAAGAGCTGTACCGGTGTTATCACACATCCATTTGCTCAAATTTTTGCACGATTTTTCGATTGTTACGTAGCCTGTAAACAAATTTTGACAATCTTCTGGGACGAAGATAAAAGACAGTTCTACTTATACTACTCAGTCGTAAATCAGCTATGGGCTGGGGAACAGCTCTGTCGTCATGTAATTATTTTTTAAGTGCGGTCAGGCTTGTCGGTGTTGTTTGGCCTTCGAGAGTTTTGCGTCTCACTCTCATTGGTTACCTCAACTAACTGAATTAGTTTACAGTTTTTTTGAGGTATTTCGTTGTTAACCACGCGGCAACTTCCTATGCGAAGGTATAGGTTGGTACAGTTAGTCACAGCGCCGCAAAAAATTACTGTTAATACCATCGTGGGCATAAGGTTAGTCCGCCCATGCTGTGCCTCCTATACTTTGCAAATTTATTTTCATAGTTACAAAAACAGAATATAATAAAATACAATAAATATATAAAAAAATACTTATACTACTAAAGCTATGTACACACGGTTGTCAAATATTACAATATTGTAAGATCTGGCATCATGAAGACAATGTAGTGACAATGAAAAATTGTCCCGCAGAAGAAAATTGTGTGTTCAGACGATCGTAAGAAAATCTTACAATTTCATTGTCTGACAAATAATTCATCTGACAACAAAAATTGTCAGTTCACACGGTTGTAAGATTGTTAGATAAAATATTGCCAGACATGTTGTAAGGCATTGCCACTTATGTACATTTGTTTGGCAGAGTTGCTCATCAAACTTTTTTCTGACAATGATGTCATTGTTAGGTGCATTAATTTTATACATCTGACAATTAAAACTGAGTTTACAATACCAGCCAATTATCTGGCAATGCCGAAGAAGAGTGTTCTCACGATTGTCAGATGCCTGACAACATTGTCGTCTTACAATTGATTGACAATGGTTTTTCTGACAACGGTGTAAGTTAAAAATTGGCAGTTTACACGATTGTAATACATTTTCAGACAATTTTACTGGCAATATTGTAAGATCTGACAACCGTGTGTACGTAGCTTAACTGGTGATGCTGCCTTGGTTATTACAATTGCATAAAAAATATAAAAAATACTTACAATAATAAATATTAAAAAATTAAAATTTAAGAAAAAACTGCTAATGAAGGCGTCATTATTGAATTTTGTTAAAAAAAAAAAAATTCGAAAATGTTTAAAATCTCTATTATTTAAGCAGTGAAAATCATCATAAATACATATTTTATAAAATAACCAATTCAGAAAGTGCAATACAATTTTAGAAATACATATTGCTTCTTTATTGCAACATGGTCATAACTCAAAAAAGCTTGTTTCGAGAAAAACGCATTTCAAACTTTTAGTTTCCATACAAGTCTTCGATTTTTGTTTTCTGAAAATATCTCCTAAAGTAAACAGTTTAAAAGTAATTTGAATAAATTTTTGGCACAATATAAAAGGTATTAGTAATGTTAACAATTTTGCATTGTTAACTCGAAAAGCTGATTTTTTGAGATATGACTATATTGCAATAAAGGAGCGATACATTGGCTATAATTTATTGCTAATGATGATTGTTTTTCAGTAACTTGTGCCATTTTGAAAACATTTGATGTGGCAACTATCCAATGCCTTTAATACATACTTGATTCGAACTTGGACGAATCAAACAACAACATGTTTGAAATGCATTTTGGTAACACAATATGAACAACTTAGTATGGCTACTTCTTTACACTTCTATTCAAACAAGGTTTTTTACTGGCATATTGGAATATGGCAACGTAATGTAAATAAAGTTAAAATATATACATACACATGTATGTGCATTTTGTTTTCACAAGTACTTTAAATGTAAATGAATATGTATGTGTCTATGAATGTGTGTGTATATTAGGAAAATAAACAATTGTTTTTGTTTTCTTATTCTTATTCTTGTTTTGCTTTTTTCTACTTTTGTTTGCATTTTGACTATTGGCGTTGTTTGCTTTATGCTTTCGTTTCACTAACACTGCATTAACTAAAGTGCTCGATAGACCCAGGCTTGATAAAATCAATGTAATATATATTTCTCCTTAAAAGCAAATATAAAAAAAAATATGTTGCTTAATAAAAAATTGAATTGAATTTTTTAAATTCTAAAATCGTTGAGTTAGAAAATGCTTAAATGTTATAAAATAGAGGAATGTTGTAAGCACTTTAATATTATTAATTATACGCATTGTCTGTCGGACACAGAAGTGCCAATTTCAATAGGTAGAAAGAAATTGTGAAAATTAGCTGCTTGTAAATAAATATTTGTTGATAGTCAATTTACACCAAAGCGAACTACGAGTAGTAGATGTACATAAAGGATATCGAGCGGGTTTTGACGAGATTTTCTGTATAAAACGGAATTTGCTCTGAGACTAGATTTTGACGACATCTAGTATAACTGTGATTTTATTTAAAATGGTACTTTAAAATACTACGCTGCAATAAAAACTGTACTTTAGCAAAATCAATTATTTGTAATATAATATGTGTTATCACAAAAATAAATTTTATGAAAATAAAATTTTGGAAGATATCAGAAAACGGATTTTCTTGATGGTTTTAATTCAAATCGACTAGTTTTTGGTCCGATGTAAATGAAAAAAGCACGCACATATGAATTTCCACAAGTAAACTGGAATTTAAAAATTATAGTATTAACAATGAAAGCCGAAATATGTGGCAGAATAGGTCGCAAACTTAGCTTTAGTTGAACTCTGGTAGCAATGTAAATTTTGTTCTAAAAAATTAAAATTTTTTTAATTATGCTGTACATCAAAATCAAACTTTTTCAAAAATTAGAACTAGAAGGATCAATAACAAAAATCTGCTGAAAATGTTGTGCTCCTAAAGGGGTTTAAGGAATCTTGAATCACGGAAAACTGTACCTGAATTAGCGAATTACCACATTTTGATAGTGAAAATTCTTTAAAACTTAAACTTTTAAATAATTTATTTCTTCTGTAGTTTAATTATTCCTGTATTCCTTAGCTGAGTTTCAACTTTAAAGTCATAATCTATTGCATTGAATGGTAGGAAAGAATCTGATCTATCAATGGCTGTATTCACCGCAAGCAAGATATTATCTGCATTTTCAAAATTAAAGGGTTTACAATTTTTGAAGAAAAAACTTGTGTAGTAGAGAATAGTTGATGATGCATGTTTCCCACATATACGTAATCAGACAGAAATTTAAGGTTTAATTGATTAATTTTAATGGCTATTGGAACTATGAATATCAAACAGACGATTTTTTTCGATACATCATTATAAATCACTTATTTAGTATAACAACAAAAGACTGGTAAAAACAGGAATGCAAAATTTGAAATACGAAGTATGTAAAAATAGCCAAATATTTTGCCACATGATTTTTAAATCGCTAGTCGCCAAACCAAAAATTTAGTAGCCATAGTAGATAAAAATTTTTCACGTTTGGCGAGAAATCGCCATATCTGACAACTCTGATTTCCTATTCAAAAAATGAACAACGAACAAAGGACCGGCTCTTTCGGTAATTCATTTTCATATATATTGTAATATTAATATTTTTGTAATATTGATATTACAATATATTAATATTTGCACTTTTGCTCAAATATTTTGTGTTTTTGCAGTTTTAAAATATGAGTATGGAATGCAACAAAAAAAGTGGATAAAATTGAAATGTAGTTACTTCATTTCGTATCTTTCAAAATGTTGAAATATATGTTGATTTTCATATATTTATCAGGGCTGTTCTGCAAATCACTTTTTGTGAAAGTGATTTGAAATCACAAAAAAGGTGTTCTGTAAACAAAATATTTAAAATTTTTGTGATTTTAAACCGATAAGCTAACTTGCAGTCAATTTTGCACGTACTTTATTATGAAATTCATGATTTATTACACTAATAAAAAATTACTAAATTATTAGAAATATTAAAAATAAAAGTTCGACTATTTAACATTAATACATACAATAATAAATTACTTAATGAGTTTACTATTGATTTTTTTTTTTATAAAATTATTTATTGTATACGAAATAATTCAGTAAATTAAGAAAACACTAGATGCTTTATTGGTTTATTTTATTTTACCTTTTATATTTATAAGAAGGAATTAACCTTATTTTGCAAATAATCCCGCGAATAAAAAAATTCAAAATTTCAGTAAATTGAAGCAAAAAACAGCTGTTTTTTTTGTGCTTTAGAAGAGTGTAAGTCACAAAAAATCGTGATTTGCAGATCAGGCACAAATCACATTTGTGCTTTTGAAACGGCATGTGCTTTGAAAGCACGTGGGTTTTAGATCAGGCCTGTATGTATGTATTTTATTTTTTAGAAGTCACAATTTTAATATTATTTTCAAACAGAATTTCAAACAAAATTTAAAAAAGGGAACATCTGACAAGTAAAAGGAAAATGTCCTTTTACTTGTCAGATGGTGAATGTCAAGAAAAATTGAGAGAATGAAACTAATGGGTGATTTTATAAGAACTACCGGAAATTTAAAAAAAAATAAAACACATAAAATTCAGAAAAATGCATGAAATATTTATTTGGATCGATAGTTGGGTCGATATAATTTAATGTTTGAAGATTATTTCATGCAAATGTTGGCCGCGGCTGCGCCTCAAATGGTCCATCCGCTTAGTCCAATTTTGGCATACTCTTTCCAACATTTCGGCCGGTATCTCACGAATAATGTTGACAATGTTGGCAATGTTGGCTTCCAGTGCGTCAATCGAAGCGGCTTGTCGCTATAGACATTAGCCTTAACATAGCCCCACAAAAAATAGTCTAGAGGCGTTAAATCGCACGATCTGGGCGGCCAATTGACTGGTCTCAAGCGTGAAATAAACTGTTCACCGAACTCGCCTCTCAATTGGTCCATTGTTTCGCGTGCTGTGTGGCATATGGCACCGTCTTGTTGAAACCACATGTCATGCAAGTCAAGCTCTTCCATTTTGGGCAAAAAAAGTTTGTTATCATCGCACGGTAGCGCTCACCATTCACAGTAACGTTGTGATTCGCATCATCTTTGCAGAAATACGGCCCAATAATGCCGCCAGCCCATAATCCGCACCAAATGGTTGTTTTTCGTGGACGCATTGGTAGCTCTTGCAATGCTTCTGGCTGCTCTTCACTCCAAATACGGCAGTTTTGCTTGTTCACGTATCCATTCAACCAGAAATGAGCCTCGTCGCTGAACACAATTCTTCGATAAAAAAGTGGATCTTCATCTAACTTTTCAAGAGCCCATTCACCAAAAATTTGGCGTCGTGGTAGGTCGTTTGGCTTCAATTCTTGCACCAGCTGTATCTTATAAGGCTTCACACCCAAATCCTTCCGCAAAATTTTCCACGTAGTGGAGTAACAAAGGCCACCAACACTGGCCGATACGGCTGCGATATTTTCTTCAGTTCGCACTCTACGTAAGCGTGTTGGTGGTTTAATGTCCAACAATGTAAATTTGGTGCGAAATTTTTTTACAATAGCCCGAATAGAAGCCTCAGTAGGTCGATTAAACTGACCATAAAATGGAAGAAGCGCGCGATGAACTTTCTTAACAGAGCACGCATTTTGGTAATAAAATTCAATAATTTGCAAGCGTTGTTCGTTTGTAAGACGATTCATGATTAAATTATAGACAAACTGAAGATGTTTGACAGTGACAAAAGATACAAAACGTGCGTGAGCTGTCAAAACTAGTGTTGCCAAAAAGATAATAGCAAAAAAATCACTCGTTACCTTGTATTTTTTTATATCATGAGTACAGCTGTTCGTAGTTTCCTTTGCGTATATTTGTCAAAATTCTGTTTACAAGATACATAATTCTGAAAAACACAGAGCTCCTTGCTTTTTTAAACCAAAAAAAAAAAAAAAAACTTTGACGTTTCGCAATATTTAATGTAATTCTGGCACTGCTTGTTAAAGCTGCCTAGGTTTGTAATTAAGCAATATTAAAATGTTTTTTATTATAGTTGAACACGTTTGATAAAAACTTATGTAAATGAAAACAATTTTTATTCCAGACCAAACCAACTAACAATTTGATTCAGTAGAATTTGGTAGTAGCAGTTTAGCATCCCTGATACAGACTGGTTGTTTTTAAATTATCGTGTTGTTGTATGACGAGTTTGTTCGTTGTGTTTTACAAAATTGTGGACGAGGGGCTCGTGATAATGTTTTACTAAAGAGCCGGTTTAGTCTTAACGTAGATTTTAAACGTCACACATGTTTTGAGTTGTGTAGAGTGCTGGTTAAACAGATTTTTGTATTTGTTTTCATTAACCTATTGCTTGATTACATATTTCGACTGTTCTTTTATTGTTTATGTGTTGTACTTGCAAACAGTTGTCTTGTTAAGTGCGCGTCGGTTACAAAGTTAAAATAAGAAAACCAACCTCAGTGCGGAATAAAATCAAAGTAGGAAAGAAATTAAATAACAAAATATAAAGGTTTTTTCAATTACTTATATCTCTTTACAAAAAGATTTTGCTTACTTTGCAAAATTTGGTTAGAAACAAAAAAAATAAATAACAAAAGTGTTTAAGGAAAAATTACATCAAATGTGGAATAATGAGAATTACGTAAATAAAAATTATAAAATTTAAATTAACTTTCACTAAAATTAATAAATTCAATATGAAACAAAAGTAAAAAAAAAAAAAAAAAATTAAAAAAAAAAAGTGTTTGTAAAATGAGTGAAACTCCAACAAACTCAGCGAACATGTCGCGTGAAGAGGAAGAAGAAGAGGTGCGCACACTGTTAGAACGTCACCAGGAACGCATACGACTCGATCTTACCAATACCGATTTATTAGCCGTTTTAGTTAAAAACTCAGTTTTAACACAATCCGAAGAGGATCTGCTGTTAAAGCCACACAATGCTAGCGCTCAATCATCGTCAGCACCCTCTAGTGTTGCCCTGACAAAACGTAAATTAAGCGCTGTTATCAGTAATGCTAGCGGTACTAGCAGTAGTGCGGATAGCACTACAAGTGCAACAGTTGCAAATAACAGTGTAAGTACTTCGCGTAGTGCCAGCGTTGTGGGTGATAATGCTCAAAGTGATAATCGTTCGATAACACCATCCGTAATCAATCAACAACAGAATGCGGATAATTTAAGTGATTTATATAGTACGAAGGATGAAGTGAATCATCATATATTTAATGATGCCGATATTGTACGTTTACAATGTGCCAATTTAATTGAGATCATTGCCAAAAGTGGTTTTGAGAAATTCAAACAATTTTGTTACGCCATCGAGAATGAGTGTCCACAACTGATAGAGGATTTAATAAACGATCGTCTAAAATCAGGTATGCACCTTCTCTCATATTTTGTAATAGTGTTATTACTTTTATTTGTGGCTATCGCTAAAGGTTTTAAAACTCATGATATTTATTTATTTTAAATTCTTAAAATTAAATACACACAAAAAAAAAAAAACGAAAAATATACTGTTAATAAGTTTGTTTGTAAAAATAACGCTTACATGCTTTAATTGGATTATATATGTTGTCAATGGTTAAACCTAGGTATCAGGACTTTGCCACATTGAAAACATAAATTTTACTGATTTCGATACCGCATATTTAATATATTCTGCGAGAAAATTGACAATGAATACTTCACGTCCATTTACAATGTCATAACTTAAACTTGTTTCGAGAAAAACGTATTTAGTGCCAATCGAATGAAAACACCGTAGACTTTCTGAATTGGAAGTTTTTTTCATTTGAGTGGATTTCTTATAACCAAAGCCGTAGGCAGGGTATCATTACCGGCGAATTACCGATTAAAAACGATAATTTCTTCAATTATCCTCTACTAAATTCTAAAAAAGTTGTTTCGGCGTGAGATGGAGAGAATAATACTTCCTTGACACTATTTCTTTCAAAGAGTATTTATTAGTATAGAGTGATTATTGATAGTAGTTTACAACTTTGCAAAATCGACAAACGGGTTTAAGTTTAATCTAGGGGTACCGCAAGTTTCTAATCTTTCTCCTACTCTATTTCTTAAATTTCTTATTGACCTTCTTTGTCATACTTCCACAATATAAATGACATGAGATCTTTTTACAATATCCGAATGGGGTCGATTTCAACGTTCATAAGACCCGGTGTTGTTTGCTAAAACACAAGCTTATGAATGCCGCTTCATCTGTACTCATGGATGGCATATCTATTGGGCAATCGCATGATATTAATTTTTATTGGAATGAAAAATTCAGTGTGGTGTTTTGACATTTTTTATATCTCTGGGTAGTTTTAAGAGCTGCCATGTTCGCTTAAAGTTAATATGCGGCCATAGGTTCCTTGATATGAGGCATTCTTTTCCAACACGTTGATAAGGGTTGTCCGCAAAAAGTATTTAAATCCCTATTTTCTAGTGTTGTCCCTTTTTTGACCAAGTCATCAGCGATGTTGTTGCCGTTGTTGGATCCGTATCCACGTATCCATTTTTGGGTTAGGTTAGAATGTCTCGTCATCTTATTTAAAGATGTCCGGCATTCCTGGACTAGACTGGAATTAGCGTATATTTCAATCAGGGAGTTGATGGCGGCATTACTGTCCGTTATTTTCATGCTATCTGTACCGAATATCTTGCTAAACGGTAGCCATCTGGCGGATTATTTATAGTCGATATTTTAGCTTGAAGAACACTACATCCATTTGGAAGGATATTTTAGTGTTGAATTCTTCTAGGTAAACACTTCCACCAAACATTTCTCCCCTCCAGATTCAAAGGGAGATTCCTCGATTTGGTAGCCAAAGCTTCTTGAGAGAAAATATTTTGGGATGCAGTAGTCAATTAAATCGATCCTTTTCAATCTCAAGTGTGTTGGCGTGTTCCCATGATCTCTTGTCGCGTTCAAGCTGAACGCGGTGTTTAGTGCTATCTGCCTGGATTCCAAGTCACATGGCATCCAGCTCATAAGTGCTTTAGTTGGTGTTGTTCTCATGGCCCTTGTGGTCAGGATTGCCATAGTTCGACTCTTCTCAATTTGCCATCTGTTGGTTGCGGAGTGTAGTTGTTTCCACCATACTGATACTCCATAGAAAATAGAATTAAGCCACACAACTCTTTTTGGTTGTATGCCTCATGTTGAGCCTATTGCTTTTTTACACGGATAGATGGACATTGTAGGCTTGGTTACTCTAGCCTGTATATTCTCTTTCCGTCATAGTTTGATGTCTAGAATGACACCTAAGTATTTTCGTTTATTCGATAGGGTAAGTGTGCTGCCATTCATTTTTGGAGGTGTGAAATTTTTTACTTATTACTGAAAAATACGATTTCTGGTTTCACTGGGTTTGTTCTTAGTACGCATTGTACATTGGACGTTGTAGCCTTGGTTACTCTAGCATGTATATTCTCTTTGCATGATAGTTTGCTGTCTACAATGACGCCTAGGTATTTTGGCGTATCCGATAGGAGTGTAGTGCCATCCATTTTTGGAGGTGTGAAATGTGGAATTTTATACTTTTTACTGAAAAGTACGATTTCCGTTTTCACTGGGTTTGTTCTTAGACCGCATTGTACATTCCAAAAGTTAAATTTTCTCCTCCTCTTAATATTATCGAGTTTTAACGTACTCCTGTTCAAAATATTCATTAGCCAGCCAAATTTTCTTTTTTTTTTGATATTTACTCGTTTAATTAACTTTTTTTTGTACACCCGTTCGAAAAATCATAAAATTTTCTCTTTGGAAAATGATAAAATTACAAGATTTGTTTGTTCTATTCATGGTGGCAAGTTGTTAAATGTCTGCAAAACAAGTCTTTTATGAAGAGTATTTCCTGTATAGACTTTGATATTAAATTATAATTACTATTAGTCCAGTTAATGGCGGGAAAAAAGAATATTAAGCACGAAAGAAATAATTTTTTTTAAAGTAGTAGATAAGTGTTACGTGTATACCAGACATCTTGACAAAAAAACAGATTTCTTTGCGTAATATATAAAAGAAACGTCGCTGTAGATTAACCAAGGCATCAGGTTGTTTAAAAGATTACGAATATTTTAAAGACGAGTTTAGTTTTAATGTATTGTATAGTACGAGTAGGTTCGAATAAGTTAAAAGAAAATTAAAAAAAAACAAGTAAGAGTGTAGTATATTCGGCTGGGCCGAATCTAAAATACCCTTCACGATAGTCACGAATATGTATAGTATATTAAAAAAGTGACCTAAATATGCTCGGTTATATATGAACCGATATAGGAATTTTCTATTTTCTGTATTTTAGTAACCTTCTTTTATAACGAGAATTGCTTTTCAGCAAAAAAAAAAAAAAAAAATTTTTTTAATGGAAAAATCGGTTCAGGCTATATCTCGGGTATATATGGCCCGATATCGAAAATTTTAATTTTCCATATTTATATAACCTTATATCATTACCAGAACTGCTTTTGAGTACAACAAATTGTTTAAGTTCGCTTACGCGATATTTTCATGAAAAACCCGATTTAGGCTATATCTCGGGTATATCTGGACCGATATCAGAAATTTTAATTTCCTCTATTTTCGTAACCTTCTTTTATGACAAGAACTGCTTTTCAGCAAAAAAAAAAATGTTATTGGAAAAATCGGTTCAGGCTATATCTCGAGTATATATGGACCGATATCGGATATTTTCTTTTTCCTTATTTATATAACCTTATTTCATTACCAGAACTGCTTTTGAACACAAAAAAGTTGTTTAGTCGGCATTTTCATCAAAAAACCTGTTAGGCTATACACCGGGTATATATGAACCGATATCGGAAATTTTCATTTTCCATATTTATGTAACCTAATTTCATTAGCAGAACTGCTTTTAAGCACAAAAAGTTGTTTAAGTTCGCTTGCGCGACATTTTCATGAAAACCCCGGTCTATGCTATATCTCGGGTATATATGGCCCGATGTCGAAAATTTTTATTTTTCATATTTATATGACCCTATTTCATTACCAGAACTGCTTTGAGCACAAAAAAGTTGTTTAAGTTCGCTTACGCGTCATTTTCATGAAAAACCCGATTTGGGCTATATCTCGGGTATATATGGACCGATATCGGAAATTTTCATTTTCCATATTTATGTATCCTAATTTCATTACCAGAATTGCTTTTGAGCACAAAAAAGTTGTTTAAGTTCGCTTACGCGGCATTTTCATGAAAATCCCGGTCTAGGCTATATCTCGGGTATATATGGACCGATATCGGAAATTTTCATTTTCCATATTTATGTAACCTAATTTCATTATGAGAACTGCTTTGAGCACAAAAAAGTTGTTTAAGTTCGCTTGCGCGACAATTTTATGAAAAACCCGATTTGGGCTATATCTCGGGTATATATGGACCGATATCGAAAATTTTAATTTTTCATATTTATATGACCCTATTTCATTACCAGAACTGATTTTGACCACAAAAAAGTTGTTTAAGTTCGCTTACGCGACATTTTCATGAAAAACCCGATTTGGGCTATATCTCGGGTATATATGGACCGACATGGAAAATTTTCATTTCTCATATTTATATGACCCTATTTCATTACCAGAACTGCTTTTGAGCACAAAAAAGTTGTTTAAGTTCGCTTACGCGACATTTTCATGAAAAACCCGATTTGGGCTATATCTCGAGTATATATGGACCGACATCGGAAATTTTCATTTTCCATATTTATGTAACCTAATTTCAATACCAGAACTGCTTTTGACCACAAAAAAGTTGTTTAAGTTCGCTTACGCGGCATTTTCATGAAAACCCCGGTCTAGGCTATATCTCGGGTATATATGGACCGATATCGGAAATTTTCATTTTCCATATTTATGTATCCTAATTTCAATACCAGAACTGCTTTTGACCACAAAAAAGTTGTTTAAGTTCGCTTACGCGGCATTTTCATGAAAACTCCGGTCTAGGCTATATCTCGGGTATATATGGACCGATATCGGAAATTTTCATTTTCCATATTTATGTATCCTAATTTCAATACCAGAACTGCTTTTGACCACAAAAAAGTTGTTTAAGTTCGCTTACGCGGCATTTTCATGAAAACCCCGGTCTAGGCTATATCTCGGGTATATATGGACCGATATCGGAAATTTTCATTTTCCATATTTATGTATCCTAATTTCAATACCAGAACTGCTTTTGAGCACCAAAAAGTTGTTTAGGTTCGCTTACGCGACATTTTCATGAAAAACCAGGTTTGGGCTATATCTCGGGTATATATGGACCGATATCGGAAATTTTCATTTTCCATATTTATGTAACCTTATATAATTATCAGAACTGCTTTTGAGCAAAAAAAAGTTATTTAGCTTCACCTATGCGACATTTTCATTAAAAATCCGATTTGGGCTATATCTCGGGTATATATGGACCGATATCTGAAAAAAAAATTTTTTGTCTTTTAGTCACCATGCTTAATAAGTGTGTGAAGTTTGAAGCAAAACGAACAACTTTTGTTTTCAAAAATTTTCATACAAAACTGCAAAAAAAAATGGCTTTTTTCGGAATTTTGAATATATCTCAGCTATACGTGAACCGATATTACTGAATTTCAATAGCAAACCCATGAATCGATGGGGTAAAAGAATGGTGAAAGAAAAAAGTTTCTAAGTCTAATGGTTTTCTCAGAAACGGTATTTCAACAGCGGACAGACGGACAGACGGACATCGCTTAATCGACTTTTCCATTAATTCTGATTCAGAATATATATACTTTATAGGGTCGCAAAAAAAAACTGTAGAAATTACAAACGGAATCACAAACTTATATATACCCTTTACATTTTTGTGAAGGGTATAAAAACAAAATAAAAACAAACTCTAAGGAAGGGGTCTTGCAACTTTTATAATAAGTTAAAAAAAATCATCTTACAATTCTTTCTGTTCAACACAAACTAGAGCAAACACTTTGTAAATACACTAAAGTCTCCTTTTCATACATGGCACACCACTCCTTGAAAACAAAACTTTATTTTCTACAATTACTGATATACGAAAGGGGAAAATATAAACATAAACATTAAAACATACCTGACTTGATCTTGAGGTAATTTGTTTTTTTGACTCTCCACACATAAATACTTTTTTGTATTGTATATACTTATGGATGTGTATGCATCAATAAGATCCCTTTTTGATCGATAAAAACCATATTCGTAGTTGTGTAACATAAATTAACAATAAAATCGAATTTTATCAAATGTGCAACCACAACTTCATTGGAACAAATCAAAAGTGCCATTATTGACTTCACGGAAGAGAGTAAAACGACCCCTGCAAACTGAATGCACATTTATACCATTTTATATGATCAGCACTGTCAGTTGATGATGAGACGTACTAGTTGCTATTATTGTGTAAGCCGTTCCTGTCGCGTTATGTTCTATAAAGGGCCATCAAAAACGTACCTAAAAGCGAGGGTTGCTTTACGAAATACATAAAAATTTACATATTTTTGTATAATTTTTGATAAAATATAATTCATTAACATACACAGACGACCTGGTGTGATGTTTCAACTGCACACAGAAAGCTCTATCGAAGGCAGATGAAATAATAGGAAAACAATGAAATGCAAATGAGTTCGGTTAAAATGAATAGTAAGTAAGTAAGTAAGTAAGTAAGTAGAAACTGCTGGTCATGGTACTTTACTCCGAACATCAATTTCGAATCGATACAAAAGGATGAAATTAATTCCTAATCGACATTGTTGGACTTTCGACTGCGAACTGACTACGCACATTCGCACGCTGTTAAAACTATTGCAAATTCTAATCAGTTGCAAAAACATAACACGAATTTAAGCCTGAGGCAGCTTTAGTAGCATTTTGTCAGCGGAAAATTTCGCACTCAATCTCAATACTCAGTGCTTAAAGGCGGAAGCTGTCCACCATGTGCTGAGAAACGTAAAATTTTTAAATCACTTGTGACCTCAAAATCACAAATTTCCTTTTTTATGTGTTTGAGTAAAAATATGTGCAAAATTTGGCAGCACTTGTTTTTTGTGTGGGGAAAACCAAGGTGCATTAACTTCTACAAGGTGGTAGCACTAAGGCATGTGACAATTTTTTGCTACTGACAATATTCCAAGGAAAACCAAGGTGCATTAACTTCTACAAGGTGGCAGCACTAAGGCGTGTGACAATTTTTTGCTACTGGCAATATAGATTTTTGAAAGTGAATTTAGTGTTTTATTCTGAATTAAACATATAAAGGTGTTTTTGTGAACATAAGAATAATTCAGATAAAAATAATTTATGATTATGAAAAGGTCCATTCACAGTTTATAATTGTGAAAAAAGTTACAAACATTTTTGACAAACATAGCTTACCACATGCCTGTTTTTGTTGTATTGTTGTAATTTTTCTCTAGTGCTGCCACCGTGTAGGCGTTAATGCACCTTGGACAAAACTATGGTGTGTTCCCAGAAGTCGCCATTTTAAAAGAAAACAATGAAACACAGTGTTAAAATAAAATCAGTCTATTTTTTAATTAAAAATATTTTGTTAAAATTAATCAAATATTTTGTGATTGTACTTTTCAGCACACCAATTTTCTGACTTCAAAACGTAATCACATTTTTTTTATTGCGAAATGTGAGTTTCAGCACATGACTGAATAACTATGGAATTAAATGTAAAACAAAAACTAGAAATCAGTTCACCGAGGCTAGAGTTAGGCAGTAATAATTCGTATCGGTAAATCCAAGCAAAAAGCAGCTGTTTTTTGTGCTTTCAAAGAGTATAAATCATATAGAAAATTACAAAAAAATTACATTTGTGCTTTTGAAACGGCAGGTGCTTTGAAATCACGTGAGTTTATGAACAGGCCTGAGTAATGCATACCATCTCATACACAACCCTAGTATATATTTTCAAGTTCACAGTGATTGAGTAAAGTTTGCGACATTTATGTAATATAATTTCAAATAAAAGAGCAGTTTTATTTCCAATTTTTTTTTTTCAAAAAATAACAAACATTTTTTTTATTTTTTAAATCACCACATTTAAATCACAATAATGGTGAATTTCACTCTAATGAGATATTGCGATAAAAATTGAGGATTTTTTTCTTTTAATATCGATAAAACCTTAATATCTTGGCAACTCTGAAAATTTTAACAACTGTGCTCCATGCAGTTAACACTAAATCACAAATATCCGAACATATGGATTCAAATCGTATATTTATACTACAAGAAAAAAACTACCTGCGGTCTTTTACTAGGAAGTATACAATGCACGGAATGGCATCAAAAGAGAAAAAGAAAGATACGCAAAATATAAAAAGAGGACAACTTGAAAAGATACAACAAACACAAGAAATAACCGCCTAATAAAATTAGCAAGACATAAAAGTAACAGACACTCTAACAGTTAAACAATCAAACGGACAAAAGAAAAATAAGAGAATATATAGAAAACCAAAACATATACACTGGTGACCAAAATAATAGGTTTTAACAGTATGTAGGTTATAAATTAATTTGATATGATTTTACCATTTATTTATTTAAGGTAATAGAATTCATAAATTTTTGCTCTTCAGTCACAGTCATGGTTTAATCTAAATTCGGAAGGGATAATAGTTAATTTATGCTTTTAATTTTCGTACCTTATCGCCAGTCTGTCAGATCCCAACATGTTATAATTTTTGCTTGGAAGGAATTCAATTAGTGTATTCTCGGCATAACATTGCTGAAAAATTAACGCAATTGCGTTGCAGTTGCCCTCATAGGTATTTTTGTAAGTGAAAAACACAAAGAAAACTTTTTGCTTGTCTGCAAAAACACTCAAAGGCAGAAACAGGAAACGATACCACAACCTCGGAATTATTGGTCGAGCAATCTACCATATATTAAGGCTCTCGTTATTAATTTGAAGTTTCTTCATGTTCCATATTCCACAAAATTTTCATTGTATTGTGTTTTAGATTTTCTTATAAATCACAGCGAAATGTGTCTGCTTGAAATGTTTTTAATTATTTGACTGAATTCTGTCTTACGCTTAGGGACACAACTGCGACGGAAGACGAATTTTTGGTCGCGAATTATCGTCGCCAAAAATAAAAACACATTGGTGTATATGAAAATGTACACAATCGTGGTGTTGGTCGAAATTCGTCAAAGTCAGCGAAAGTTGAAATAGATTTTTTTCTAATTGTTTCGTCAGCGAACAGTATCAGGTGACCAGACTTCTTAAATAAGAAAGTATTTTTCACATTTATTTGATCAATGTAGTAAAAAATTTATGAAGACGTTCTCAAAATTATAAAATACCTTAGGTAATTTGTTCAAAAATCCCTCTTTCGGATGAGATTTATATAGGTTTACTTTTAATATGGCTCCCTTAGTACTCGTATTAATATCAATGTCTTTTATGGGCATCCTTTCAGCTGTTTAATTAAAAGGATTTGAAAATAATAAATTGCATTTTGCTAAAAAATAGATAAAAGTAGAATAATAATAGTAAATGTAAACTAGCACCAAAGTCTGTATAATCTAGCTTCAAAAGATTATAAAAATGTTCAATAGAAGACGAATTTTCGAAAAAAGAAAAATTGGCTATGTAAATTTAACATGTAAGAAAAAAGTTGTATACACGAAACGTAAACAATGTTATCTATACGAAAATTTCGTTGATATTGTGCTCCACACGACAAATTTATGCAACGAATATTTGGGCGATGGGCGAAGTTCACCCCTCGTCGTAGTTGTGTTCCTAGCATTACTCATTTGGAACGAAATATATTTATTTTTTATTAATGTATTGAACAATATTTTCTATAAAAGTTTAAAGTTTTACTTAGAAATCCCCTTTTGTCTTATATACGTAATATGTAAAATATTCTTGCTGTAGTACACCTACAAGGCAAGAGGGCTGCTCAAGCACAAGAAAAATGTCTTACAAGACATCGTAATATTTTCAAGTACTATCCATCCTCTTCTTTCACATATCAAAACAAACAGTTCAGTGCCGAAATGTTCTAAACACACGAACGAATACCGTCTTATAAGTATTTAGAACGAACAGAACCAAACACAAGTAGAGCCAATTGAAATATTATAAAGTTGAAGTAGAACTTCAAGCATTTAAGTAATGTTCTACTTCGCTTTTGTTTATACAATTTGTTGTTGTTGCTTATGGTTTTTGTCTTTGTATTATTGCACAAGTGCTGTATGCAAAGTATGCTCATATGCCAATGTTTAGTGTCAATGTCTCAATGCACTCGATGTGTTTTGCAGTCTGATGTTTTGTACTGTCAAGCAAGGCACTGTCGTATATGTGTTTCAAAACTATGAAGTGTTTGTTCTGTTTCCCAATATTCTACTGCTTGTTTATTTTGTTTTAAAGATTGCTCTAAAGTACAGTGCTTCGAACTACTGCGTAGTATTGAGATGTGTTTTTTAGAACATTCTATGCAGCCTTTTAGTATAAACATAATGCGCCTTTTTTTACTGTATAACATTACTCGTAACTCCTAAATACTTGATGTTTCCTGCTAGTTCTATATTAAAAAATATCTTTGCTCTCATTACACGAATATGGTCATAAAAACTGATTCAATAATAAAAGAAGGCTATGTGTTTTTTTTCTTTTGGCTTTGGCAAGCTACTTATATAAACGTACTTAGCGTTTAGAGCTTTTGCATTTTGTCAGCAGGAGCAAAAAGATCAAACGAAGATAAAAAGTACATATACTGTAAAAATTTTAGCAAAATATTTTTTACTGTCTTCTAGAACGTCGTTCAAACACAAAGCGATTGTGCAAACATCCTCAACAATTAAAGGGCTGCAATATCTACAACGTTTCTGTATAGCCGTATCGTTTTTATTAACAATACAAAATATAACACAACTTTGGAGGAATTAAAAAGTAATTAAGTTGAGAACGAAATAATATAAGTAATTTACAGAACACGTAAATATATTTTATGGGCCATCTACATCATTCAACAAAAGTTTAATGAATTCTTGAAATAGTACATAGTTGTTTAGCATAACACACGAAAGATATTTACAAGTTTGTCACTTAAAAAATTAGCAAATAAATGTCTTACATTTCTGCTTGGTATCTATTTTTGAATACGTTTAAAAAATGTGGCACTATAGGACACATATGTATTTATGTATCTATATTTTTGTCCACTTCTATAGATTTGTTATAAACCTCGCTAAGAACTTTTGTGTGGAACAAACATGTTGGCTGACCTGTGTGTGTGTTCAGACAGTGTTTTTAGACTTAAATACATTTGTGTATGTTTGTTTGTCTGCCTTTAAGCCTGTTGTTTAGTTTGTCAAATGTTTTTTGTTTCGTTAAGCCGTTGTCGCGGTGATCGTGCCGGATTCTCATAAAACGTGATCAAGGGTTTGTTTTTCTTTGTCTTATACTTTTTAGTTTTATTCTTTTAATTTTTGTTGTTTTGTTTTTATTTTCTTAACTATATTCGTTGCTCAAAACACGTAGTATATTATAGTTATTGAAAGTAACTCTCTTATTATATATCTCCTTTTCTTCTTTCATGTTTGAACACATACATACATATGTATATACATATGTATGTATGCACATTTTAACATTCATATGGAGGTTAATTCCTTCCATGGCAAAAAACCTTTTTCTCAGTTTTGGCGTGAATCTTTTTATACATTTCGTTCTTGTCAAACTGATTGTGGTTCATGACCATCTTTTATATTCTATACAAATGATCATTAAGTATTTCATAATTATCTGCGAATTATATTAATATAGTGTAAAAAAGTGTTGGTTTCGTTCAGAAAGGCCCTAACTAAAATAATTTGCAACTTTACAATAGAAGGAAAAAAACAAAGTGGTTCGCCTCATAAGTCATGTGCATTTCAGATTGCAAATTTCTGCTTTTTATTTTAAGGAAAAATGTACTTCTTGATTTTGCATATGCAATGGTGCAAGGCCATTTGCTCAAGATAGGCTAATACTTGTGTATGCTTCAATAGGTGTGTTTCTTTACTTTCCGGGCAAGTTTCGTTGAAAAAAAGCATGCATATCTACAGATAAAATTTACTTAAAGTACGGGAACGCAAAAAGCAAAATTTCTAGCCCAAAAAGGAAACATATGCTATGTTTTTATGTGGCAAAAAAATTGGCATTTAGTTTTACGAAAAAATACTGTGATTTTTTACACTTTTGGGCATTTAAAGTCTTTTGCATATTCGTTTTTCTTTAATATTTATATAAAAACACTGAAATGATTTGTATGCGAGTTGATTCAAATTAACTTTGTTGCTTTGTTATGGTTTATTTTTCGAACAGCTGATTGCTTACTTGCCTAAACTATCCCGAAGAAAAAGTACGGGCTGTTTTGTGCAAGAAGAGGACGCATACTATTCTCTCAAAAGCGCTCTAATATGCTCAATTTTAAAGTAGGGGACATAGTTGCCATATTTGACGATTTATCGTCATTTTGATGATTTTGGGTGCACTTTGACGATTTGACGATTTAATGTTTGTTTTTGACGATTTTTGTAGATCACATTTTTACTGTTACATATTTCAAGCAACTACATGCATACTTCCTTTTTTAAAATTAATTTATGTAGGAAATGAAAGTAATATTTATGGTACGTAAATATATATGTATGTTTGTAATACTGAAATATTGTCATATATATTTTAGTGTAATAAAATATCATATGTGAATAGCGTTTAAAAAATGTTTAAGCTAAAAATGGTACAAATTTGTATGTAAAAGCGTGTGTTCATATTTTAAGCAGACTAAATTTAAAGATGAATTCGAAACTTCTACAAGTCCCTACAATATAATAAAAGATGAAAGTTTCTTTTTTCTAACATAATGAAAGAGTTTTCTTATTTCATCGTAGAATTCGAAAGACGAGAAATTTAATACCTTTGTGACATAGGTGATTGGTATACTTATGAAATTAATTTCATGTTTGGAGGAGTATACATGTAGTTGTTGTTATAGCTTTAAATGCTGTAGTTTCTTATTAAAGGCAATCATGACTTGTTATTCTATACTTTACGCCGTTAAAATAAATCTTTTCTTCAAAAATAATTAATTTTACTAGCTGACGATTTTTTGACGATTTGTAATAATCATATTGACGATTTTTTCGTTGAATTTAACGATTTTAAACCAAATTTATCTGGCATCTATGGTAGGGGAATGCTTTTCGCACAAATTGGGACTCCGCGGGACCCCAAAGTAGAGTAAAGAAACACACCTAATATGTAACTTTTTTTGTACAATTGTTAGTAAGTCCTCTACTTGTGAAGCTATCTTCGTGATGAGATGTATTTGTGTAAAATCAGTTAGAATCAGGAAAAAACTCAAATTCGAGAAAAATGCTAGTTAGGACTTTTCTACATCAGACCAACGATATGTACATACATATTATTATTTTCTTCTCATAATCTTTTTTTATTTTATTCCCTTACTCATTTTGCATTTTAAGTCGTCTTGATGATTTTATTGTGCGATCCCAGATGTGTTTTTAATTTCCTCTATAGTCCAACGTGCAAAAGAGGGGATAGTATCTGCTTGAAAAATCACAGTTTTATTTGCAGCTGTTGTATACGTTTCTTGAGTCTTCCACGGGCTAATTAGTGGCAGTAAAATCACCATTTGTATTGACCAGCTATGAAAGTTTTAGAGTTTAAAGTTCATGGCTTATAAATTTTATACATTAAATTTCACTTGTAACAGAAGTGGTTTCTAAAAGATGATTAAAAAATATTTGAAGGATAACATTTTTATTTCCTTGCAGCACTGCTACGCTGATAGAAAAGCTTTCGTAGATGTATCGATTTTTTTATTTGACGATCTCGTTTTGTGCTCGATAAAAAAAATGTAATTTGCATTGTGAGTAAACTGAAATTCGAACTGTTGATTTGCGTGTTAGTTTTGGTACGTGTCCTGAGAAAACCTCTTGCACGTACATATGCAGACGCTTGCAGATTTATTTGATCGTTTTCAGGTTTTTTAAAATTATCCAATCAGTTTCATTCTACAAGATTACGTCTGGTTTTTTTGGCAATATTACCAACTTCACTCACATTTGCATATACATACATAAGTATATATCTTATATAAATAGAATTGTGTCATTAGTAGACTAACACATTCACTGGATTTTTATTTTTTCTTATGCTATTACGCATTATTTGTTTATTACTCAATTTTCAATTACAATTCCAGATTTCAGCTAAAGACTTTCTTAAATACAATTAGACTTTTTAACGATACCCCGTTGTTTTGAGTTTAATAGAGTTTTTTTTTCAAATCTGTGTGGTACCACAATAAACTTAACCCACTTAAAAACTATGGAAACCAGTTTGTCGAAATCTTGCGCTTTTCTACTACTTTTTGTTTACGTTCAGTTTTGCGCCATATCAATATCAGCTCGTACAAGTTGTAACGTTGGAGCCAGAAAAAAAAACTCGCTGCTGGGA
Source organism: Thecocarcelia acutangulata (assembly GCA_914767995.1). Taxonomy (NCBI): domain Eukaryota; kingdom Metazoa; phylum Arthropoda; class Insecta; order Diptera; family Tachinidae; genus Thecocarcelia; species Thecocarcelia acutangulata. The sequence continues at coordinate 25,248,529 of OU612094.1, read as the reverse complement.
TGAATCATCGCAAAAGCCCAGTTTTTTTTCCTCAATGCTTGAAAGACACAAGTCTTGGTTTTTACTGTATTTTATTTGCTTTCCTCCTGGTTTACTGTTCATGCAACTTGTGCTCGTTGCATGCAACAGTTGTTTAATAGTTTTTTGTAAAAGACTTAAAAAACTATACGATCGGTTGAAGTAGTCATGCATTAAACTTGTTATGAAGTGGAAAGTACTACTTGCTTGTAAATGATTTTGATTTGTTTGCTTTTTTAAGATCTTTTTTATTTCATTGGACTTTGTACCCTTTTAATGAAATGAGTGAGAGAGGAAGAAGTAATAAAAAAGGTAAATTTAAAATTGAGGAGATTGTTAAACATGAATGGCAATATGAATATTTGTATTCTCTGTTGTACTTTTGTATGTTGTTGATTTCGGGTAAAAAACATTGTTCTAAAAATTCATTTTCAATATCAGTTATGTGGTGTTAATAGGACATGAATGAGTGCTAGAAAATTTGTATGAAATATATTCAATATTTTGAGTATATTTCATTCAAATTTTCTAGACGTTTCACTCACTTGCACCATTGCCAAAAAAATTCCGTCGAAAAATCTTCAGCTTCCAAAAAGAAAATCTTAATTTCAGTAAAAAGATCTTAAAATGCATTTCTTTTCTTATTTTATGTCAAACACAAAATTAATCAGCTCAATTACAAATCAAAATTCCGTGGGAGTTTTTTCACATTTCGCTTTTCTCCAATTATGAACAAAAATCGAATAGGAATGATCTTTTATTATTTTTTCGTTCTCTCCGTTAACTGAAAACACTAAACTTATATTAACTCTTCAGTTCCTAGGGTCAAGTTAACAAAAATTGTGATTTTCTCTTTAGTTTTAATTGAGAAATAATTTCCGTGAGGAAAAAATTCTGTGAGAAATAAATTCCGTGAGAATATCCATAATTTGGCCGAATGTCCTAATTATTACAAAAGGATCAGCAAACATAACAACACTGCCAGGAAATCGTTTCCTTGTGGGAATGAAACCGTTTCGTTCGCCATTCTTTCGTTAATACCGTAAAAAGTTTCAATTTGGCTACGAAAGTTTTATTAATGGGATGCAAATTTTGCGTAGCATAGCACCTTTTTAATATTGTCTACAACTTCATTAATGTTACGAAACCAGTTTCATGCATGTTACGAAAAACGTTTGCTACTAAACAGTGTAGTAAATATAATGAAAATATTTCATTGTACTAATGTAAAACTTTCGAAAAAGTACAAAACAATATAGTTAAAATAATGGTCATACTTCATTATACATATATAGGACTTTCATTGTCTGATTTGATAGAGTGATCGAACAACATTCTCGTGGTCGCAGGTTTGATTCCAGACACAGACTTTTTTTGTAAACAAACAAATTTCATTCTATTTACGATTGTTATTTCTTTAAGAAAACAATATTCATAGTCCGAGTGAAGCTTAACGTCAAGTGTGCCCAGGCCTATGCGCTTGATGCTCAATTGTTTTTGTAAATGCGCTTAGCTATAGGGCTGTGCTCATTAATACATACATACTGCGCTCAGCACTAGCAATGAAAAATACACAAACAACTTCGTCTTCGATATTTTTTTCGCAAAAGCAAAGCAACAATACTTTCGCATGCTTTGTTGGTAAACATTAACGACAGCGATTATCATGGTGAATTTTGTGTTAGTAAATGTTATGCTTTTACAACAAAAATATTAAATAAAAATAGTTTTTCCTTATATATATTGGTGTTTACTCTTCCATATAGAACTTGTGGGCACCACTGCTTTACGTTGTTCCAAAAACAACAAAATTGTAAAATTTGCGCCAAAAATCTTAAGAACTGAATTATTTGCTGAACTTTCTGCTGTAAAGCTTTTCTAATTGCTTTCTGATTTTTAATAGTCTTCTCGTAATCTTGTCAAGATTTTTCAGCGGTATACTTTTTGTTTCGGTATAATTTTTGTTTGTTTTGAAGTTCTTTTTTCATGTAATATGAGCTGAATCTCTAAATAGAAGCTAATTTAATTTTATTTCGTGGTTTTTTTTTTCCAATTTAATTTATGAATAAAAAATGATTGATTACTTTGCCGCTTCTACGGTTGCTACAACAGATTGATTTTAATTGATAGAATAATTTTAGGTAATTTTCTTCTGTACGAATTATAAAGTATAAAAAATAAATACAAAATTGATTTTTTTTTTAAGGTTTTTTAATTAAAATGATTTAAGATGAGCATCAAATTTCTGATGGAGATCGAAATTTTGTGGTAAACTGTTTTTCCATATTAAAAACTAATTAAGCCGCTTAGAGATTCTTTGTGGTGACAGCTTATTTATGGCTTAAGCAAAATATATAAGTATTTTTAATTTTGTTTATAAATATTAAAGCAACTGAATTAAATTTGTAAAGTGATTAGTAAATTTGTTTTGTCTTGACAACATGTAAGACTAATTCAAGATACAGAGGAGAATAATAATGTTTTTAGGGAAACTAAAGATGAGATCATTAAGGAGGTCATTAAGCTGAGAATGGACTAACTACTTAAAATAGGGAGTTTGTGTGCCAGAAATATACAGAGAAATGTAATACAGGGTAAATACTCATAAAATGTGGCTTATTTCGACCATTTACTTAATTCAAGATCAAAAGCTGGAAAAAGACTGGGATGTCGGCATCTTGATTACGGCGCAAAAGACAAATTAATGATACTTTTTAATATATCATTTAAATCTTGGTTGGTTGCTGTAGATTCAATTTGCGATCACTGTATTCCAGGATTAACACATGTAATGTTGACTTTTAAGATGTGAATCATATCTATATGTCTAATCGAAAAAGGCTTCAATCTTTGTAAAACACCAAAGAAAACCCATAGTGCGATTATTTATGTAGCGAAAAGAGTTAGTAATTACATTCAAAGTGACTCAATGCCAAGCCGAAACAGGGTGACAATTGTGATCATCATGAGAAAGAGAGAGAGCAATAATCTAAAATCCAAAAGGCCGTAACAACCAAAAAATTTCAAATATGCTTTTTGATTGATTATGATGTGATTAACCAAAATATATCTTTTCTTAAAATTTTACTTTCATATGTTCAAAAATACCGATTTTATTCAAGAAAATCAAAAGGCCGCAACTACAATGTTAACAAATGAATAAACCAAAAAGCGGTAACTATACGATTAAATTTAAAAAAATAATAATATAAATTTGAAGGAAGTTGACACTTGTTTTACGTTCAGTTGCCGTTTTTGAAATAAAATTTTTTGCAAGATGGTAACAAGAACGCTGAGACTACTTGTTCTTTACCTAAAAATAATAAAATGAGTATATGGTTCCACTAAAAAAGTTGAAAAAATTAATAAAAACTGTGAAAATAAAACAAACACGGGCCTAATAAAAGGAAATATTTGTAAAAATCACCAAGACAACGTAAAGATGGGTGTGCTTCAAAATTGTGTGCGAAAAGTCCATTGCGACATTTATGTTTTCTAAAGACGATCGCAAGGATATACTTAATAGCTTCGGGAAAATGTCTTGGGATCAGAATAAATATATGTTATTGTTCGAACTTCCAAATGAATTTTTATCTTTTATATTAAAAATACAAAGAATACATTGAAAAATATAGTTTCACTAAATAGCTATTTAATTACGGTTGAAAACCATAATTTTTTCAATCTAAATATAACTTTTATTTAAAATATTAATGTACTTACGGCTTTTTGGTTTCTGCAAAAACGATTCCATTACTAAAAAAACTACTATTGTTTTATGTATTTTTTATTAAACCAAATCCGCATTGATGTTTTAATAATAATTCTGAAATTTGGCACTTAACAAATAAATAGTCATAAAAGCTTTTTTCTTCTGTAAAAAAGCAAAAAGTGTAATTACGGCCTTTTGGATTTTAGGTGACAATATGTTGGCTACTAACCAGTTTTACCGCCATGTTCCGAGAAACGCGCGTTCTGAAACCGCATAACGTTCTAAAAAACGCTTGATTTTTAGGTGTTCTAAGGAACGCGCGTTTTACTTTCGTTCCGAAATAATACAACATATGCTTTATATAGGTATATATACATATAAGCACGGCGAATTCATATCAGGTATATGCAAGAGCAATAAATACAACACTACAAAAAATAAATCTTTTTCAAACGTCAAGGGAAAAATATAAACACAAAAAGGAATTCAAAAAAATATATAATAAAAAAAATTTACAAGAAAAGATAAACTTTTAATTATTTCGTGAAACGTTTAACTATTTCGTGAAAATTAAAGTCTCGGATCATAGAGGTCGGAAAGGAGAAAAAGGCCAGCCAGATTGCGGAGGATTCTGAATGATAGTTGCAATACAAAACCTAAAAAATTGTTTCAAAAAAATTATTTTTTTCAAATTTAAAAAAAAAAAATTTACAATAAAAGAAAAACTTAATTATTTCGTGAAAGTTTTAATTATTTCGTGAAACTTAAAGTCTCAGATGATAGAGCTTGAAAAGGTGAAAATGGCCAGCCAGATTGGGGAGAATTCTGGATGATACCTGACGCTCAAGATACAATAATAATATAAAAAATTGTTTAAAAAAATTTTTTTTTTAATTTGTTTTAATTATTCCATTGACATCTGAAAAAGATTAAACTAAACAAAAAACTTATCAGCTGCGCTGTCAATTTCACCTGTTATGAATTCGTCTTGCATATATGTATGTATGTGGTAGTTATATAAAATGAAAAAAAAAAAACTTGACAACAAATAGAAAAATATTTTCATTTAGTTTTTTTAATTGAAAATGTATTTGTTTAACATTTTTATTGAAATAAAAAGAAAACATATTAAATTTTAATTGTGAAAATTTTTATTGCCTTTGGCGAGTTCAGTTTTAGCAAATTCAATCAGTTCACTTCAATATACACATGCGAGTTGAAGTCGCCAACTTTAAGAGATTTGAGTTTTCCATAACACCTATTTGGCGATTTCAAATCGCAAAACCATACTTGCGTTATACGTTTCTCAGAACACCTATTTGGCGTTTTCAAATCCGCTAAATTTAAGCGATTTGCGTTTCTCAGAACATGCCTGTTCATTTTTTTTTGTTAATTAATCATAATTTGTACTAAGCCTCTAATCAAATTAATTTACCTGCCATATTTTCAAATTGATAAATTTGTCTTTTAACACATCTTAAACAATTGACATTTTTAAAATTTATTATTCACACAGTTCAATAACCACTTTAAAGAATATGTATTGTTTAAACAAAAACGTGACTTAAAAATCAAAGTATCTTATTTATAAGATTTTTCGATTTCAACAAAAAGGATTTCATTGTTATAAAGACAAAATATTGAAATGTAAATAAATTATGAAAAATTGAATTATGACACAGATATTTTAAAACTTGTATATTAAATTTTTTTCACAATCGTAATTTTTTATTCTTGATTTGTTTTAATTAAACAATTCCACTAAGAAATGTTTAACTTATTAGCTCATTCCTTTATAATTTTTTTTATACGAGTATGTAAACAAATTTAAATTTCTATTTGATGACATGCTAATTTAATGTTTGCTTGCATTTTTTTTTCTTTGTTGTACGAGTAGTTGTCACAAAACCAGTCATTATCTGGCTGAATAAGTAAGTACTCGTATGTACATGAAATTGTAAAAAAAGAAAAAAATTATTGAAATAAAAATCATGAGTTTTCTGTGCTAATGTTTTAGTTTTGTATTTGTTTATAGCTGATTTTGTGGTTCGTTTCAAATTTCTTTCTTTAGAAAGTCTTATCATAATTTCTAAAAATGTTGTTGCTTTGTGTTTAAGAAAATAACTTTGAAAATTGTTAATGTTTATTTAAATAATGATAGTAAGTAAGATTGTCTTGTTTCTTAAAACAAACAAATAGGAAATGAAAAAGAAATTCAACTGATTTTGAAAAATTTTACGTGTTGAAAAGATATTCGGTACATTTCAAAAAAATAAAAAATCTAAATTTGTTTTATATTCATACTTATATAAGTACATAATGTACCTAAATATTTTTTAGATAAATTAACAATATTTTTTAAATACTACTTTTTTGTCTTTCTTACAGGTATGTGTGTGTTGCAAAACCCTTCATGAAAATTCACTTTTAATATAACAGAAATGTAAGTTAACTTTCACTAAAAAATTTCATAAAATAATGACATCACATAAGAAGTACTTTTGGCAACATGATAGTCAAAAGTTTATATATCGGGGGGCTCGTGTTTGATCCAAAAAAGTGGTTTCAAAAAGAAAATGATTAATTTGAGAATAAATATGTTCCATCCCTGCATAAATCGAGACTACTTACATGCGTGTCAAGAGTACTCCACAAGGGACCAGGACTAGTCCAAAAGAAATCCAAATATACGGGAAAACCACGCTCCATTTTACATGACAGTGTCCTAGGAGAGGACCATGTAATCCAAAAAAACATTACATTAGACTAATCCAAAAACTAGTCCAAGTGACTACTCCACAAATTATTAACACAGGGTTAGTCTTGAAATTACTTCATGCCACTACTCCATGGATTACCACAGAAAACTAGTTTGGAAACCATTTTTAAATTACTCTAATGTGATTACTCATGGAATACCACAAGAGACTACTTTCAAAACTATCATTTTGTAAAATTTTTTAGAGCACTTTTGGGGTGTTTTTGTAAAAAAAATTAAAAAAAAAAAATCATATGAAATATAATCACAAAATTTTTCGTATAAATTTTTTTCTTCATTTACTGAAAGCGTATTTTAAACAAAAACATAACATAAAAATATAAATAAATAATTGCAAACATAACAATTGTATTCATAGAATATACGTGAACTTACGGAATTCAACAGGGCGGCGCAAAAGTAATCCTCCTATCAGAAAATGCTATAAATTTTGCGATTGGCCCTTAATGTCAGTTGTAGCGAAATACACGTTAATAAACAATGTTACGCTACACTGCTCCAGAACGCGGAATATTGGTGACTATTTATTTGACTCCAAGAGGAAGATGATTTTTCATCAAAAATAATCATGAGCGATGAGGCTCACTTCCATCTTAGCGGGTACGTAAATAAGCAAAATTTACGCTTCTGGGGCGCTGAAAATCCGCGTGTAACCACGAGGTGTCATCGGACTTTTTTCTTCGAATACGTCGGAGGCCAAACGGTTACTGTGAATGGTGAGCGCTACAAAGCAATGATCAACGAGTTCTTTTTGCCGCAACGTGATGAATTGGGATTTGAAAACATGTCGATCCAACAGGACATACACTGCACGTGCCACAACCGATATGCTGAAGGATGCATTTCCCGGGCGCCTAATCTCCCGTTTTGGCGATTTGCACTGGCCAACAAGATCGCCTGATTTGACCGCTGCAGACTTCTTTTTGTGGGGCTTTTTGAAGTCGCGGGTTTATGTCAACAAGCCTCAGACTCTTGAAGCTCTTAAAGACAATATCCGTCAAGAATGTGAGGAAAATGACAATCATCTGTGGCGGCCATTTACATGACATCATATTCTCGACTTGATGTAAAACAATGTCTTTTAATTTTTTATTTATTTTAAAATAAAAATAATTCACAGGAAGAATCAAAGTTTTTCATTTTTTTTAAATTACAGCCAAAAAACATCGGAAGGTTATTTTTGCCCCACCCTGTAGTAACTCAAACCTTGAAATTCTTCAAAGATTCCAGTCAAAAATATTAAGAACAATAACTAGGGCTCCATGATTTGTGAATAATAAAAATATTCATGGTTAAAGATGAAATTAACAAATCCTGTGATAGATATTTATTTATTAATGATAATAAAAAAAATCATTCGGCTTGTCAGGAAACATACTAAGCAAAACATGGTGTAACAGTGTTACCATAGTTGTATTTTTTTTTTCTTTTTTTATCTTGGACCAGTACTCAGGGTATAGCCCCTACATATGCAGTGCATTGTACTGGAACTAGAAAAATAGAGTATGAGAAGGAGGAAATGGGGAGTAATGTTTGTTAAAAATAATGTAATAATGTGTTGCGAGTATTGTCAAACATCTTTTTTTAGTCATCATGGTCCATGTTTGCATTACATCGGACTATGTTGTAACTACTCCTTTTTATTTAAAACGGATCATGTACTCCAACAATTTTTGCAGATATTCTGTTCTTTATGAATTCGACTTAAATCCAGTTATTCAGAAACTCTTCTAACAAAAAAATAACTGTTTTTATTACAACCTTTTTGAGACAATCAACCTCATAAAAGTAATCTAGAAATGTTACACAATTTAAAAACCACTATGACAACAGCAGCAAACCATAATTAATTGTTTGTCGTAGACTTTATAAAATAAAAACACAGACAAAAAAATATATGACCACAAAAAGTCAACACTTTTTTTACTTTTAATTTAAAGTCAAGATAAAGCATTTTATACATGGTGGCTGATGAAAGCTGCAACAAAAAAAAAAAAAAAAAAAACGTAATAACTTATTTTCTTTGTAACTAAACTGCTCCATTTTTATTGTATTTTATAGATTGATATTTAAGTTTAACTAAAACGGAGAAGTGAGACAGTGAAATAAGAATTTCAATAGCGCAACGTTTTAGAGTCCGTTGTTTCCGTCCAAACAGAATACAAGCGCACGTTTGGCGTCACTTCTCGTAGCAGATGGACTATAATGAGGCAGATGGACTATCGTAAAGAATTTTGCCGAGCGTTGCACAACCGCAAAAAGGCCTTATCATCGAGATCCCTCAGTTTGGACGCAGGACACTATCGCTGCTGCCATACAATCCATTCCTAGAGTTACGACAAGGAACTTATTTGTTCAAATCGGTGTCAGCAGATAGTCGTTGTAGACAATTTTGCACCAAAATTTAAACTTATTTCCATATAAGATTCAATTAACAACCAAACCGAACCCTAGAGACTTTCCGATTCGCTTGGAATTTTGTGAGAAGATCATTCAAATGGTGTCAGAGGATGATAACGTCTTGAATTGCATTTTTATTTCTGACAAGGCACATTTTGATTTAAACGGCAATGTTAACAAACAAAATAGTCGAATATGCAGTATTTCTAATCCATAGATACACCATCAGATGCAATTACATCCGCTTTCCATCACAGTTTCTTCAAGGTTTATTGTTGGGCCTTACTTTTTCGAAGAAAATGGTGTTACTGTTCAAAGGTCAATGGAGACCGTTATTTAACGACTTTGAAAGAATTACGCCGAAGGAGAATCCCTTTTAACTCTGTTTGGTTTCAACAAGATGGGGCAACTTGTTACATAGCTACGCCTGTTATGACTGAATTGAGGCACGGTCTTACTGTTACGGTCAATGGAGACCGCTACTTAAAGATGTTGAACGAGTTTTTCTTTCAATAAGATTGGGCAATTTGTCACGCCTGTTATGATAGAATTGAGGTAAAAATTTCCCAACATTCCGTTGGGCTCCCTGGTCTCCTGACGTCACTGCACCTGAGTGTTTTGGTGGGATTATTGCAAACAAGAAGTTTACAAAAGAATCCCAACAAATTTGGGTGATTTAAAGCAATACATTCAAACGGTAATTGTGACAATTAGCGCTGCTCGCAGTGTAGTTTTTCAAAAGTACACCTTCTTTTTTTGCTGCTACTAATAATGCATACGCAGAAGTATGAATACATGTGTCTGGTCGGTCGCCACTGGTAAATATATGTTGTAGAATTTCAGTAAAAGTATTCGCTGATTTAACAAGCAGGATTTTCTACGTGAAGCAAACGATGTATTGAACGAAACTTTTTCTCGCGGACTAGAAACTGGTACAACGAAAGTGACACTCATCCCATAATCGATTGGCTGTAGTATTGCCCTGTATGTATTTAGGTATTACATGCATATAGGTATTACATTGATTCTAATGACTCATGAATAGTTTAATTGAATTGTATATCTACATTACATGTTTTCTTAAGCCTTTGGGGCTATTAGGTTAACGGAAGAAAATTCACACGTGCGGGCTACCAACCATTATTTTTCCAGTCTCAGTTATTGTGAATTTACGATTGTTGCTATTCGAAAATGCTCCTTTATCAAAGTCAAGTTTATTACATTTCTATGTGATCACGATAATGAGTTAATTTATTTCATGGCAATTATAAATTAAGTAAAAGTCACTTAAACAACCCAAGTACTCAAACAATTTACGACAAAATTAATGCGGTTTTCTAAATGAACGAATGCCAGGGACAGCGATTTGAATATGTAGATTAAAAATGTTTGTTTATTTATTTACTTGTGTTTACATATCCAAATAAAAAGCTATAAAACTTAAACCAAATTGGCAAAAAATGAACAATGGCAGCACTCAATGACGTATCATATTGCTAAAATAACAGATTTTCGTTGTATCAACTAATTAGCATTTTCCAGCGAAAAAAAATACAAATTCAGTCAGTGTTTGTTTTTCAATTTAAAATCTTTCTTCAAATACTTGTTTTTTTTTTGCATAAATATGTATATTTTATATATATTCAATTATGACAAACTTGAAAAAAATTCTTGGTGTTAATTTGTACAAAGTTTAACGCAGTCCTACACATGGAAAATGTTAACGAATAAAAAACATTTTACTAAAAAGACTGTAGAAAGTTTTGATTTACTTTACTTACTTGAAGTGTTTGTCTTAAAAATTAAAGATTTATTTGATATCAGGTAAGTACACTGAGAAAAAAGTTAGCGAAAATTGCTTAGATTACCCATTTTAAATATTCACAATGAATTAATGAAAATTGAGCAAGTCTGCATTTGAATACATATGTACATACATAAATCCTGTAAAAATGATCTACACCTATAAGAAGTAAATTTTCTTTCAGTGTAATAAAAATAAAAGCGTTGCTTAGAAATTTCAATTCAAGAAGCAACCAAACAAATATTTTATCTTGTCGATGATTTCGTTCAGAAGTGTGTTGCTTATTAATTAGTTTAGAAATAAAATATAAAAATGTTTTAATGTTCAAATCAGCCATGACACCACAGTATGTTTTTAACTAATAACTTTTAACTAAAAACTAATTTTTGCCAAAATTTAATCAAAAAGCTAAAATCTCATTAATAAAACATGATCCAGCTTGAGCCCCTCGAAAAACAACATATTATGCGCATAAGAAATATTATAAAAAAAACAATCGGTTTTCATACAAATCAGCCAAGGTTACCATATGTCGGAAGTCAAATTCTGATGGAGCAATAAACATGCTTTCGAATAATTCCTGGCACTGAAGAATACCGCTTATATATGTTTTATTTTTAAGTTCTTTACCTTAAAAAAGAACACATTCTACAGAATCTGCAGATACATATTGTTGTTTCAAATATTTGTAGAGAACATAAAATAAGAATTTATTTAAGTGTGCATTCATCTGCTTTTTATTTATTTGTTTAAATGTTCATTATTTTGTTTTAAAGAATTTACAGAATGCATGTACATATGTGTGCACAATATATTTGTATAGGGTGTTTTTTTAAGCCCGATAGAACTTGAAATTGTAAAAAATAACACAAAAAATTAAATTGTAATCAAAATTTTTTTTTATTCGAAAGATCAATACATGACATTAACATTTGAAAATGATTTCGGGCATATGGGCACCGCGGCTGTTCTTGACGAAGCGCATTCTGGACGTCCAATTTTGGGCCACTTTTTCGAGCACTGCTGGCCGTATGTCACGAACAACACGAACAATGCTGGCCTCCAAGGCGTCAATTGTTGCTGGTTTATCAGCATAAACCAGTGACTTCACGTAGCCCCACAGGAAATAATCGAGAGGTGTCAAATCGCACGACCTTGGAGGCCAATTGATAGGTCCATTTCTCGAAATCAACTTATCGCCAAATTTTGATTTCAGTAAGTCGATGGTTGCGTTCGCCGTATGGCACGTAGCGCCATCCTGTTGAAACCACATCTCCTCCGGATCAATGTCATCCATATTTGCAAACAAAAAATCATTGATCATGGTGCGGTAACGATCTCCATTGACCGTAACGCGAGCTCCGGCCTCATTTTTGAAGAAATAAGGTCCGATGATGCCACCAGCATGAAAACCGCACCAAACAGTGCATTTTTCTGGATGTAATGGAGTCTGTAGGGTCTCTTGTGGATTGGTCTCACTCCATATGCGGCAATTTTGCTTATTAACAAACCCGTTAAGCCAAAAATGCGCCTCATCGCTGAACACAATTTTGCGATAAAACAACGGGAAATCGACGACTGATTTTCAAAGTAAATTTGGATAATTTCGTAGCGTTGTTCAAGCATGAGTCTATTCATGATGATTTGTCAGAGTATACTGAAACAAATAAAAAAAATGTTTCATCAAAATTTAATTTTTTGTGTTACTTTTTACAATTTAAAGTTCTATCTAGCTTAAAAAAACACCCTATATATTGTTTTTATATCCTCTGACGTTGTTGTGGTTACTGCTGGTTTAAATCACAAAAATACACAAAAGTTTTTCTTGACGGCTGGACAAACTGTTTACACAAATATACTTTATCAAGGAAGCCTTTTTTATGGTTTTTATGGGTTTTACGAGTAATTAATTAAATAATTTTTTTGTTGAGGAAGTTAAAACTTATAAAAAGATTGGGCTAAGTTGACAAAAGGTGCAGAAAGAATTGCTGACCAATTTTTTCCTAATCCTAATACTCGTAGAAGCCACAAAATGAGTTTCTTTTATTTCAAATGAATATTTTATTAAATTAAATAAAAATAATTTAGTGAATAAAAATCTCCCTTTTCTTCTACGGTCATCAAAGTAGTGAAATAGTATGTACTCGTATGTATGTACATATACTAGCATTTGCCTTTAGACCATGTGTGCCCAGGCCTATGCGTTTGATGCTCAATTGTTTTTTTTTAAGCGCTTAGCTATAGGGTTGTGCTCTTTAATACACAAATACTGCGCTCAGCACTAGCAATGAAAAATAAACAAACAACTTCATATTATATATATTTTTTTTTTTGCCTTCACTGCACACACACAAGAGCCAAGCAACAACACTTTCACATGTTTTGCTGGAAAACATTGACGACAGCGATTATTAGTGTGAATTTTGTTTTTGCAACGGTTTTGCTTTTTACAACAAAAAATATTAAATAAAAATAGTTGTTCCTTAAATGTATTGGTGTTTACTCTTCCATATAGAACATTTGGGCACCACTGCTTTAGACAGTACATCGACATCCAGCAGGTTTTTAGTGTATTTTTGTTTAACATGCAACATTAAACGCATAAATTTTTTATGCAAAAATCCCATTTAATGCCGTACATGCAACTTCAATTGCCAATTAACTATGCCGGTGTCTGTCCCGTCCATACACAAGTGAGTACAACGTCGTTTGCATGCAACGTGCGCCTGCTAGTGATACGTGTAGTGTAATCACCTTTATTTTCCCATAGGACATCCCTTAAAAATGTTCATTTGTAATAACAATAATGAAATTTCAATGTTCGGACACAGCAAATACGGCATTTGTAAGAAAGAAAAGAACACACTATTATGAAATGCCAACTCTTTCTTTGGGCAGAAATTTGATAATAAATTATCCAGACCAGAAAAGTCTCCTGTTATGAAATAAATTAAATTTCAATCCAAAATGTTCTGCTTTCTCTTCTTAAATCCTCAGAGTATGTTAAATGCAATAATAAATAATCAAGTGATAAATGATTCTATTATAATGACAATTTTGGCATGTATGGTATATATATAATGGTACAGTGAGTGATCAAATTAGTGGCATGGTTATTTTTAAATTTTTTTACTGGCATATTTTAATATATAGTAATAAGTCCTATAGTTTTTCTTAACTAAGGTTTTAAAAATTTATTTTGCTTAAACGAATTCCGATTAGCAAATTTGACGATTATATATCGCTCCTTTATTGTAACATAGTCATATCTCAAAAAATGAGTTTTTTGAGTTAACAGTACCACCTTCTATATTATGCCTAAACTTTGCTCAGATTACTTTTAAACTTTTTCCTTTAAAAGATATTTTCAAAAAAAAATTTCTAAGACTTGTATGGAAGCTAACAATTAGAAATGCGTTTTTCTCCAAACCAGCTTTTTTGGGTTATGACTATGTTGCAATCAAGGAGTGATATATTGCGTGTAGTGTACTTTTATGAAAATGCATTAAGAAGTGAAGCACATATAAATGTGTAGTGACTACAACAAAAAAAAAAAAAACAAAAAATAATAATAATAATGATATGGAAATATGCTACCGTTCCAGTCAAATCGATTCCTTATTTTGCTTGAAATCATAAATTAAGTAAAAAATCGAAGAACACACCAAAACACGACTAACTGTTTTATCTGTCAAAAACTAACTGACAATCCGAAATGGCTGATATTGCCAATATATATAATAGACATGTGTACCAGCGAACATATGTTGGCTTATATTGCAAACATATATAATAGACATGTGTACCATGGAACAGACGTAACTCACGAAATTTGAAAATAACGGTTGCTTTTCGATCAGACCATGTAAACATGAAGTTAGATGCAAGTTAATAATTTTGCTCTACTATTCATTCTTTGTTTAGCTGCATAAAATTGTAAACAATTTATAAAAGATACAGAAAGGGAATTTTGATTTACAATGCATTTTTTCGCACTTGAATTTTGTACTTTCAGCCGACAATGATTTTTTTTTTTTTTTTTGTATAAAATACATGTATGTCAAAAAGTATAGAATTTGGACGCAAACCAAAACAAATATTTTTTAAATTAAATTTTTAGTTTTTGTACATCCACTCAGCAGTTCATGATACGTTATGACCAGAGTTCAAGTCCGAATCGGTGCTGATGAGTAGTGTAACGACTACGAAACAGCTAGTTGTCCCCCAGCAAAAGATTTGATTATTCTTTTTCTGGTCTTCTTCAATCAAAAATGATTGATCACTGCACATTTGTATCGTAAAAAATCCTTGTTAAGAAACAACTTAAGAAAGGAAAAACTTGAACTAAAAACCCAATATACAAATGTACAAAAGCCAAAAATTTACGGCCAGTTCGCCAATGTCGAAAGGATAAGTTCATTCGCATTCAGGGCGAAAGAAATTTGATTTGGGTTTTTTCTAACTTTATTCTGTGCGAACGATGTGTCAAAATTCAATTAAAATACATAAGTTCATGCGAACGAACAATAGTGACATAGACAAACCCAAATTGATTGGAATGTGAGTGACAAGCTTTCTTTCGCATACATTTTTATTCGATATCGCCGAACAGGCTAATTTCAAAAATTATAAAAGTTGAACAAAAATTAAATAAATTAATAAAACGAATGTTGTTGAAATAAATTTCTAATTAATGCAACTTGAAGTGAGAATTAAAAAAAATTGATCAACAAAAGCTGAAGCGTCTGAACAGGAACTAAGTAACTTCATTTTATGCGTTTCTTTAATTACTTTCTAAGGTATATTAATCATTTTTTATTACTTCGTTAAACATTCCAATCGGTTATTCGATTCTATGTTGGACTTAAAAACACAGTATGCCATTGGTAATTAATTGTCTTTCATTCGTTATCTTAAGTGTTTTCAGTTAAGAAAAAAATGCTAAAAGTAGCATTTAAAACTCAAATATCATCAGCGGTTGTTTATTTCTTTTCTTTTTTGAAAAAAGAAACATGTGTTAGTTCAATTTTATCTAGAACTGTAACTGCACTGCATGTATACTCGTATGTGTGTATATGTAATTGGACATGACACAGAGATGTGATTTGGTTCTCTTTTTCTTTGTTTATTTTATTGATTTTATAAAATCTTTTAAATCACATTCAAAACACATTTTTATCGCACATACACCCAAACACAATCTCACATATACAAATCATACCGGTTGCTTGATTGTGTTTTCTAGATAACAAATGTGTTCTTGTTTTCCTTCTATTTATTACGAATATGTGTGTGTACTACATGTGTATGTGTGTGCTTTATTTGGTGTATTTTTCTTTTCTTCTGTCTCATGTGCACATGCAGTATTGGTCGGAAAAAAGGGAAGTAGAAAGTGTTTGTCATAAACTTCCGGCATCAGAATGAATGTTTGAATATTGCATTTTTCAAATATGTACATACAAATAAACTGTAAAAAGTGTTTATCATTAGACCGCCATTGTTTGTTATTGCTTTTCTACATACATACAGTTGTCTTGCAACTGACCAGTTTTTACAAAAATTCTCAGGGTTAAAGAAATAACAAAAACTTTTATTATAAAATATTCTTAAGATGGTGTTTTAACTCTTTCAATTAAAAGAAGACGTATGTTTGGCGTAAGAGAGAAGACAATAAAAATGCAAGTTTTAATAGTTTAGTATATGGTCCTTCGCATCGAATTTTTTTATTATTTCTGGTTTAGCTTGGCAGTCGATTTGTTTCAAGCAATATTTAGAGGTGTACGTGGGTGGGGAAGGGCTTTCAATTTCAATGTTTTCACGTATGTCTTGATTACTTTCGCAAAATGGGATCAAACATTGTCGTGGTCTAAAATCCTTTTACCATGTCTTTCGTTTGTCTTTTGTCTTTTAATGCTGGGCACAAATACATTAATGGCGTTCGATAACGGTTGCCTGTGATTGTTTCAGTTGGTTTGTAACAACTCATAATAGACTCGGAGCTGATCCCACCAAATACCGAACATGGCCTTGGAAACGTGAATATTCCGCTTGGCCATCGACGTGAAATCATTGGGATATCCGGCATGGTTTTCTGCCCTTGGGATTACCGTAATGAACCTATTTTTTGTCCCTTTCGTCTTTACCTTGCACTCACATTGCATACATGAGGGATTAGAAAGCCCGAACTCCTCAACAAGAAGTTTTTCATATGACCGCAATCATATGACAAGAATTGCTACCTGTGTGAGCCTAGTCAGCCACACGTGGAATTGGTCCACCATCAGGTTAGGCTGTCAAGGCAGGTACTGATGTAAATCATTTTCACAGTTTACCTTGCACACAGCTGTTCATAAGCAACCAAACGCCGTTCAACATCTCTCGGCTTCAACTCGTATGCCACCCAATTTCCTTGTTTCTGAATCATTCCTATGGCTTTCAGGCGTTTTGAAATGACTGGTTGTGTCACTCCAAATGATTATTATGATACCCAAACCAGGGAAGAATTTCACTAAAGTAGTGTCATAAAGACCGATAAGTCTACTAACAACAATTCTAAAACTGTTCGAAAAATTGTTAATGGCGAAGTTGACTCCAATACTGTATGATGTAGGATGTATCCCTAATCATCAATTCGGCATTCGGTTTAAACACAGCAAACACACAGACAAGTAAATATCATAAGAAAGACTTTTGAGCACCAAAAGTATTGCTTAGCTCTATTGCTTGACGTTTCCCAAGCTTTTGATAAAGTGTGCCTGCAAACACTCACAAGCTTCTGGAAAGCTACTTATGTTATCACAGAAGGCAATTTTATAAACTCGTCACAGCCAATCGAGGCAGAAGTTCCCCAAAGTATCATACTGGGACCTACTTTATATTAGATTTACGCTTCTGGCATGCCAACGAGATCCGGAATCCACACTTCAACTCTTGCAGATGACACAGCCATCAGTTAGCTTCAGATAATTTGCAGGAATATATTACAATATTAAAAAAATTTTTAATACTTTGGAAAATCAAAGTTAATGATAAAATCAAAGTTAATAAAAATGTACTCATGTTACATACACGTTGCTCTAACAAACATGTTGGCATATTCAAATTAACAACTCACTTATTCCTCAGCACAATGAAGTCAAGTACCTTGGTATTCACCGTGCCGTGGGCTAACGTGAAATTGAAGGCAGCGCACCTAAATTTGGCACAAGTTCTACATTGAAGTTGGATTGCAAACTTTTGTTATACAATGCAATTCTAAAGACTATATGGTGCTACAGAATTCAGTTATAGGGCACCGCCGCAATGTCAAATATTGAAAAAAATCAAAGGTGACAAAACAAAATTCTTCGAACGATTGCTGTAGCTACATGGTACGTAAAAAACTCACGAAATCACAAGGATCTGTGTGTTCCGCTGGTAAAAGATGAATTTGTAAAGTATGCAACAAGATATATCAATAAACTGGAACTTCACCCAAATCCTCTTACACGAAACATACTTAATTTTAGCCACCACATAATCCAACAGTATTTTAAAAACAAAAGGGGCAATCGTAAATGGTGAATGCAGACGCTTGTCATATGAGTGATCGTAGTTGATCATTGGTGTGTGGGAAAATTGCATCCAGGGCTAGTCACCCTACATTCGGTAGTTTCAGCTATAAATTGATTAAATCTATTTTTCACTTATGTTAATTAATTGCTCTATATGTGTATGTTTATCAAAGTAACATTTAATTGTTTCATGGCGATTTCTTTTTCTATGCTGCAATGAACTCTGGGTCAACAAACCACGCCACTGAGGGCAGAGCTAGCCTGATTGAATTTCTTGTCTGCATGCCATTGACTTTGAGATTATTTTCGCTAACAATTGTTGAGATTTTTATAAAAGTGTAATTATCGGTGTTAAAGCCAAGTAGACATAGACGCACGTAACATAGACGGGATACCCTTTCCACCACCAGAGGGTTAAATTTGTGATGATTTTACCGGTGAAGTTTCCGCAAAATGAAACTTCGCAAATGACGAGAATTTATGATGCAGACTCAAATCGGCCAATATTTCCATGGAGTTATGCTTATTGTATGACATTTACGATCTATTTATTTCGACTACCACTTACCGCTACAGCCATCTATATATTTCTGTGTGCATGATTTTGAAATTATTCGAACAATGTCTTTTGTTGTATATTATGACACAATTTGAATTCTACTCTGGCACCTCGTTCAATTGTAATTTGTTTTTCTACAAATTCATTATACATTTTCAATAATTCCTTAAGCCTTAAGTCACAGAAAAAAAAATAAATTTAACTTTTTTCTTTTATTAAATTTTAAATTGAAAAAAAATGAGAAAAGAAAATAGTGAATGATAAAAAAATATAACAATTAGAAATACATAAAATCATTTGTTTTGTGCCAAAGGCATTCTTAGAATTCTACTGCATGCAATAAATTAAATTTTTTCTATAAAACAAACTGCCACAGACAGACGAAGTGATTTTTTTTACCAGTGCAAAATCGAATTGAATGTAAATTTAGTCGCATGAACATTCAAACATTACGATGGTTGCACTTAAAACACATTTTTAAACGTGGTCATTCGTGTTTTAGAGCAGTAGAGTAGTTTATAGTTCAAGCAGTAGCGAATCCAATTTTTTTTTTTCAACACAAAATTATCAGGCTTACAGAAGTTAAACCAATATGTTATTATTTTTTCTTATCTTTGAATGATTTTTTATAACTTTTTATTGATCTTTAGTTTGTGTTTATACTTTAATTTATTTATTGTTCGGTAACTGTTAATGAATATTAAAATCTTTGGCTTGTTTTGAATTTAATTTTAATTTAAAAACTAATTTATTTACAAAAGTAACCATAAAATTATTAATGGCTATTTGATATTTGTGTTTAAAACACACTCTACAGTAGTGGCTGTTACGCGCACAAGCGGGAAAAGATGTTTAAATTCAATTTATAAAAACTATTTCATAAATATTTATAAGAGTGGATAAAACATATAAAGAAACTGAAATTAAACGCTTGATTTGCTGAAAAACAAAATGAACTCATTTTCCACTTCAGAGGTTTTAATAGTTTTTTTGTTTGAATTGTACGAGTATTTTTTCTTAATAAAATTTTCTATAGCATATAAATATATTTTACTAAGGGGTACTTGAGTTATTTTTAAACTTCCGTGCCAATGTTTTCAGAAAGATGTATATCATATTTTTATATAAAAAAATCTTAAAATTATAAAACAGCTAGAGGATTAAAAGTGAGAAGGGGGTTTCTTTTAATAATGATTTATTATACTTATTTAAGAAAATTTAATAAAAGCATATGAATATAGTATATCGATATAGTAGGAAATCGATACAGTAGGAATATACTTATATAATATACTTATATTGAAACCCGTCTAAATGTTGAAACAGAACTGGGGCATGACGTTTTTGTCCATACGATTTGGCATAAAATAACGCCAGAGAATGCGGTCGTAAAATAGAATCTATTTTATTTTGGCAGCGATTTTTCTTATGCTCTCTTTTTGAAGCAGAAAAGCTTTCAACAATATTACCACACTTTTGGTAAATTTCATACATTTTGTAAACAAAACCAAAGCGTCAAAAGCTTTAGCGCGAAGAAAAGTAAAAATACAAGAAAAAGCTTTTTTTACCTAATAAAAAAGAACATTAAACGATAGTTTGTGAAGTTGCAGCCGTCGTTTCAATTATGTGCCTGTTTTCTCTGAGAGTCGTTTTTGCTTGAAGTTGCGGACGTATTCTGTTTCATCATTAAATAGATCTTTTCAGCTCAGCATTTATTTTCTTATAATTACGTTGTAAAATAGACGTGCAAGTCTATTGGAAATAAACGCAAAATCTAAATTATTTGTGCTCAAACTTGGTTTGGACTCAAAATTGTGTTGTTTATACAATTAAATATTTGCTGAATCCACAAACTCAGTCGTATCGAGTACCGATGTATTTGGAGAGACAATTTCAAACACAACCATTAAACACACAAAAAATATATTTGAAAATTGTTTTTGCTTCGACGTTTCGTGTTTGAAACTGTCTCTCCAAACACATCGAGACACGATACGACTGAGTTTGTGAATCAGCAATTGTATATTTAAAAAAGAGTTTGAATTGCTTATGTATTTGTATACGACTAAACGGTCACCCTGAAGTGTAACAACTTGCTATAATTATAACATCCAGTCGACAAGTAGAAAAGCCGACTGTAGCTTTAATCTTAAACGAAAAGTTTTCATTTTTAATTGCGTACTTGCAGCTTTCTGCTAAACACAATGTTGAATTATATACTTGAATTATAAATCTTGTTTTCCTTAAACTTTCTTACCGTGTAAATCGTAGCACAGAGATTTTCCTTACCTGGTGATGAAATAAACTGTACGCAAAAAATAACTACTTTTATCTCGTTTAGAAACCCATATCACCAAGGTGAGTAATTGTACCCAACCCTAGCTAAAGATACTTCCTAACGTCTTTATCTATTTTTCTCCAACTTAACAACTTGAACTCCATTGGAGAGTCATAGTTGTCTTCCCCTTTAACAGGAATTAATTGTATCCTCTGCAATTATTTTCAATTTTGAATTTAGATACCTTAAATGCATTTCTTCCAACTAGTCTGTTCTAAACTTGCCCAAGAGTGTAACAGAAGGTATTGTGAAAACAGTTAAACCATGGTACTTTTTGCACAAATAGGAATATTATACTGTACTCGTATGTTGCTGGTTTGCTTTACACCAACTACCACACTCAACTCATTGAAAACAAAAAATGTTTATATATATTTATAGTTTGGTGTTATTTTATATTGAAGACAAACAACCATTTGCAACAGTTTACTGTACAAGTTGTCCGGTGCTTTGTAGGGACACAGTCATAGACACATGCACATACAAAACCACGTACTTAGTTCGTCACTTCTCATGGCGTTTTTTCGCATTTTTATTTTGTTTGAATCGTATAAGTATACTTCAGGATACTGTATTGTATATTTCCTTCTCATAAGTCTTTAACACTTTCGGTTATAGATATTCCATTCTGTGTAAAGAAGTACCAATAACAACTATCCGTACAAGAGACATTGAAGAACTCACAAACAAACAAAGGAGATAAAATTTTAAAAATATTTTGAGTGTATTTGTTTAGTTGTCAGATTGTATGATAAACTTCTTTTTAAATAGTTCTTCTTTCGTGGTATTCTCGTTTTGTGCACATGAAAAATTAACAGCCTGTTCGACGATATCGAATGAAAATGTATGCGAAAGGAAGCTAGTCACTCACATTCGAATAAATTTTGGTTTGTCTATGTCACTATTGTTCATTCGCATGAACTTATGTAGTTTAATAGAATTTTGACACATCGTTCGCATAGAATAAAGTTAGAAAAAACCCAAATCAATTTTATTTCGCCCTGAATGCGAATGAACTTATCCTTTCGACATCGACATTGTATGTTCACAAGTTTGAGTTGGCAACACTTCTTTATGTGACAACCCATATCATATGTTATATACCTAGTTGCTTTTTGTTTAGTTTTGCTTAATATTTCATTATGGGTAGACTTACGAAATATTGAAGAATAAAAAATAAAAAATTGTTAGATTTTTCATAAAAAAAACAAAAAACAAGATCTGCAAATAATATATTAATTTAAAATCAAATTAATAAAATTTTCTACAACACCTTCGCAGTGTAAATTGAGATTTCTATCTGTATTTTCATTAGTAAAACTGAGACTTTTACTGGTACTTATTACACACGTAGTAGGTTTTTTGTAAGCAAAATTATTATCTCTAAATTTAATTGAGTTGCATAAAATATTAAATTTATTGCTTTTAAATTCAATATGCTACTCAAACATTTAATTAAATCAAACATAAAATTAATTGTCTATTATAAATTGTTTCCGCTGAGCCTCCCACAGTTTCAGCAGACTTTGTAATTTTTTTAGCTATTATTTTTTTTATTAATTATATTACACAATTTTTTACATATACTACATATTTGCTTTAAGTAAATAAATATGGCACTTGAACATAAATTTAAACGGAACAACACGTTATTTGATTTTTAGAAACAAATATTTTATTTGTTTCTTTTTCTATATTTAATATGAAAACTTGAAGTTGCCATATTGTTTCTGGGGAAGTGAAAGATTTTGGCAATTCCTGAAGCTTGGTATCAAAGCGTTTTTTTAGTTTTATTTTTAACTATATTTACTCTTTCAGGACAGCCAAAACATTTTATTTTACTTTTCACTTATTGAATTCGGTAAATCCGTTCTCGAGTTATGGCGAAACACATTAGAGTAATCGACTAATCTTTGAGATACAATTAACAAGGCCTTTAGAGAAAAATTGAAAACAAATTTGAATTATGCGCATCAAAATCCATATATAGCCCACATTTGTGGATAGAAAAAAATATCTTTTGTTGCACAGTGTAATTATTAATAGTGAATGAAAAATCTTCTAACAGTGAAAATTTTACATTTTAGGACTCTTACGTTTTTCAATGGCATTTTGACATAACAGGAAATTATTTTCGCACAAAGTTTTTAATTAGTTGAATAAAACTGTCAATTATATGCTTCACAAAATTTTTAATTACCTTTTCGTCGATAAGCATAATTATTATAACAGTAGTTGATTTTAGCTAAACTGTATGTATGTACTATGAGAAGTAAAAGTGAGTCAACACCAGTGGTGTGTCTTGTTTTTTAATACAATGAAATTATACTATACATATCGATTTTACTTACAATAACAAAAATGAATAAATCATTATTTATAGCGTTATAATAGGAAAAATAGCTGAAATTAAATACAATGTCTTTTTTTATACTTTACAACAAAGGGTCTATAATATATGATCAAAAGTGAGTGTACGTCAATGTATGTGCAGTCTTGTTTCTCGAACACTGACATTGAATTCATATTTATGCAAAGTGCGTCGTATTTTGCTATCACTAACTGCTTTATCAGACTCTGTAGTGATATCCTTGGCAATTTGTACCACATTAGAATGTGTTTTTTTTTTGTAACTATGGCAGCAATCCTTCTTTCTTCTCTTTCAGTTAACAGCTTTTGATCTTCGCTTCACTGAAAATCGTCTATTTTCTTAAAACTTTTTAATTTTTCCACAATGCTTTTTAAGAGGTGTAGTGTCTTCATAAAATTTTACTAATTTTTCGAAATTTTTTACCCTTTTTTCTTAGCTCTATTATAGTTTTTCTTGTTTCTATTGAAATTTCCGTTTTCATGTTTCTTCACGGCTTTTATAAAACTTTACAGGTACTTCCTCAACGTATATTGATTATAAATTAACTAAAACAATTATTTTTTGTCTTTTTCAATAAAAATCATCATAAAAATTGCTGTAAATCTACCGGTCTTAGCGAAAAAATTAAATGGGGAGGAAACTGTCTACTCACTATTGAAGCATAATTTTTGCCAGTTTTAGTAAAAAGGTATTATAAAAAATTGTTGCCTTATTTTTTGAATATTTTTTGAAACTGGTTACGTAAGCATTAGATAGACTCTGAATTATAGTTACTAAGATTATTCTCGTGCTAATACTAGCAATGTAATAAAACGAAATATAAAATTATCATTGATGTTGACTCACTTTTGACGCTGATAGTATATTTCGTACTAAACTACTGTACAAAATAAACAGCTTTGAAATTTACTTTGTGTGTCTGATACAGGACGTTAAAACCTTCTATAAGCCATCTAAACCTGTTAATACTCGTAGACAAGAGTTCTTTTTAAAAAACACCGTCAAATATGGCTCGAAGAAACATTTGTTTCATGTTTACGCAGTTGAAAAAATGTGGGTGCAAAATTTGCTTGATTGTTTATTATTTCTTTTTTCCATTTAAAGTGTATTTTTTGCACGAGACTTCGTTCGACTCATAGAACACAAGTGATTTAAAGCACATTTTTTTGTTAATTTTTTTTTTTTGTAAACGTAGAGGACGTCTACCTACTCCTC
Organism: Thecocarcelia acutangulata; assembly: GCA_914767995.1. NCBI lineage: Eukaryota > Metazoa > Arthropoda > Insecta > Diptera > Tachinidae > Thecocarcelia > Thecocarcelia acutangulata. Next base: position 25,223,780 of record OU612094.1, on the reverse strand, counting down.
CGCCGTCCGTTTGTAAACAAAGTTTCTTTAGAGCAGAAGTAGTTGCATTTCATGGCTACACTTTTTTTCGTACTAATATAAAATTTTGCTTTATTGTTTAAACAACGAGTATAAAAATGTACTTGTTTAGCTCTTTTTGGAACCATATCAAAAACCCAATATATTTTTTTTAATTTTGTTTTGCTTTTCAAGATCTCTTATAAATTGAAGCAGAAGCAAATCCAGCAGCAGCCCGTGTAAATCAAATAAAATTTAAATAAATGATTTACTGACTGATAGACGGTTGTTGGCTGGTTGGTTAGTTGGCTGGCTGGCTGGTTGGCTGACTGCCTGCCTGCCTGCCCAAATAAATGAATGTATGCGAATGGTTGTTTGAATGTATTTTGGCTGCCCGGCTGGATGGACTCAATGGCCAATTTATTTGCTTTATTTTGAATGTCAGACATGACGAAACGTAGAATTTGTTTTCCTTCAAATAGCAAATGAACTTTTTTCGTTTTTAGTTCCATTTGTTTGTGTTTTTAAACTTTTTTCCACATCTGTTTTGAGGGATTATTTTTATGCAGTGATAGATAAACAAGATTAAGTCCATTATAAGCTGGCAACACAAAATAAGTGTTTTTATTTACTACAGATTAGCAAAAATACAATTATGGTATTTAAGGGGATTTTAAATATAAACAAAAAAATGGTGCATAATTTTTTTTCATTTGGTAATTAATATACAGAATTTTGAGTTTTAATTACGAATTGCAATCACCTGTGTCAATTCAAACTTTTTCACACTATGATATCTTGACTTATTTTTAAATCTTTCAAAACGGAAAAATGCCACTTCATTTATTTAAAGTGGAGCATAGTTTGGTTAAGTTGAAGGGACGCATCAAGTTAAATAAGTCATGTCGTAACACATCCATGTTGAAACTTTATTGAGAAATGTTTTGCTTTAAACTAATTTTTTTATATGAAACATGTTTGAAATTGAAAAATTTTTGTAACAGCTATATTTTTTCGCTTTGAGACAGTTTTAGAAAACATGTTATCAACAAAAATTGCATTTATACGATGATTTAAACTCATGCCTTTAACGCATGTCTATTTTTTATACTGACGAAAGTTTTTTTCTGATTTTTCTTTATTCTTATTTGAAATTATGCTATAATGTTTTATTTCCATTCGTCATTACATCGATGCTAACGAAACTACATTTTTTAAGCACCAAAAGTAAGATATATCTCAAAAATAATTGTATCTATTAGTAGCAATTTCAAAAGCAAATAGAAAAAAATGCCATAACTTTAATTTCTAGTATAAATGCCGACAAAATTTTATTTTTAAATTGTATAAATAACCCAACGTCATAACAGCTGACGTTACCGCAGGGATGGTGTTTAATAACTTCAATAACATTGTCGCTACGCCTCGTCTTCAGGTGCCATCGGCTTAAACATGACACGAACATAACGTCGGCAGAACGAATAAAAATAAGTTCATGTTCTTGGTGTGGCGTATACGTATGTTTGAATTTACCTTATCAAAGTGTTCAGTTTGGCGCCATTTTGTGAATTTTTAGTCGTGATGGCCAACTTCATGGCGAACATCGATGCTCGAGCATATGGCTGAGTATCGATGTTTCAGAGCATGAACGAAACATGAACATGAGCGGTTAAAATTAGCCATTTGCGATGTTCGACATGATGCTCATACCATATTCATGGCTAATGTAGACCCCCAGTTAGAAAAAAATCTATCCCATGCAGTTTGAAAATAATGGGAATTTTAAAAAAACATAGAAATTTGGTCAAACTGTAATCATATTTCGGTTATTGCGGTTAATTTTTATTATTTTGTTCATTTAAACTTTGGAGCCATAACCCTAAATCAAACTTTCTAGAATTAAGACTATTTGTTAAACTATAAATTTAAAATTTTAAAAATTTGTCGATTTTGAAAGGCCCTCCTTTAAAAAAAATGTACTAAGTGCCTGGGAAAGTGCCATTAAAAGTTCGGATTTAATCAGGACTATAAAATGGCACAATACTTGTTATGTGGTGTTTATGGGACACGATTGATTGATGCGTCTAGAAAATTTGTATTAATTATGCTCAATATTTTGAGTGTATTTCATATAAATTTTCTAGACGTATCACTCATTCGTGTCCTATAAACACACCGTTAGTTTCATACAAAAAAAAAAAAAAAAAAAAACGAGTAAGAAATAAAAACCTAAATTTTGCTAGCCCATTTACTCAGTTTTCTTCGCACAAGCTGTTGGTAGGTTCTTAATTTGATAGCAAAATTGTAAGAGAGATGGATAGTGGACATGTTTGCCTTGAGTACGCGAGATAGTAAGTAAAATGAATAAAATAATGAAAAATCTTCACCGAGTTTAGTTTAGATTTACTGGAATAAAATTCAAATAGGGAAATAGCATTTTTTATTACAGTAAGTATTAAAATTGTTTACCATCAGCCCCAACGAGCTGGTCACGAACGCCTGAATGTCCAATCCACCTTCCCAGATGTTCCTGGTCAAGAAAATCTCTTACTTGAACTGCGTAATTCGTTGGGCAACTATCTTGTTGATACCTTGATACTTGGGGTGACGATCTGTTAGTGGTACGTCCTCTAACAGAGATGGTAAATTTTCTCATAAAAAATTTACGTAATTCGTGCCGTTCAAGTTTTCAGGCAGCTCAAAAAGCCCAATTATTCAAAGTTTAAATGAAGAAAAATAATAAAAATTAAACACTGTTCAAACTCGGTTTGAACCTTAGTAATATATAAAACTTATTATATATTATAAGAATAATTATGAAAACCAAAAACTAATTGTTGCCATGAAGTATTATAAATATACATGAATTTTTACAATTATTTGAAATTAACGTTTGAAATTAACTGAATTTGTATTCGCTGAAATTAAATGTCAAAAAGAGATTAATCAAACTACAAAAGCTTTGTCAAAATATGTAGCTTAATGAATAGCGGTAGCTAAAAGAAACTAGTTTAAAGCACATTTTATTATTACATTTGGCGAGCCTGAAACAGAAACATCTTAATTTGTTCTTTAAATCTAAATTTTGTAATATTAACTTTATTAAAGTTACAATTTGTATCAAGAACGACACGAACCTTTATTTTTTATTGGAGTAAACCAAGCTCTGTGGTACTAAAGGAAATGATCCATCAGAAGAGAGGTTAACAACTTTGGTAAGAGTTTTACCAGCAGCTCTAAAATACAACAATGTTATTCAAACACAATAACCGAAAAGTGGTTACAGTTTGACCAAATTCCTAGGATTCTTTTAAATGCCCATAATGTTCAAACTGCATGGGATAGATTTTTTTCTGATTTTTCTCATCATGGTTACAATCAATCCTGTCATCCCGTTTCGGCTTGGCGCTGAGTTCGGGGACCCGCTGTATAAACTTTAAATTTCTTTACACAAAGTAGAGAAACTAATTATTTTCAGTTTCAAAAAGAAATTGTACTATGAAATAAGAAAACTTCTTAAATTTTCTTAAAACGGACAAAATAATATAATGGAATTAATGTTTATAAATTTATATGTTGCGAAGCGAAAACACCTAAAAGCTAAGTATAGCTTCTCCTGCTACTTATAACAATATTACCAGAAATTTTACAAATTTCTCCAAAGAATTCTACTATGAACAATTAATTTAATATAAAGCAGTTGGTTGGCTTAATAATGTTTTGTGTAATTCCTTATTAGAAAAAGGACACCTTCGTAAGGAAATCCTTGCGATTTTTTCCTACTCCGTTTGCACAAATATCTACATAAAAAAATTGTATTGAGATTTTGTTCGTTTTTTTGTTTTTTATATTTTTGCAAATAAAACTACAATTTCCCCACAGAAAACTCTTTACATTCTCTGCTTGATTAAAAACTTTTTTCCTATTCATGCATCCGTTTAAAATTAAGCAGAAAAAGAGTATTTAAAAATATGCTTCAAGCCTCGACATTTGTTTTCTGTTCAAGTTAAACGAAAATATTTGGTGTGGTTGCAAGCCCAACCCAAAACAAGCGCAAAAGTGGGGAATTTAGTGAGTCACAAAATTAAATAAACACTAAACATATAGATAAACAAAAGCTTAAAAAAATATTTAAAATTTTATTAACAAATATAAAAATTTTTAAGAAGAGTTAGCCGCTAGTATCACCTAAGCCCGTATATTATGGTAGTTACCAGTTGATCTGCTAGAGATAATCAAAGGTGAATTAAAAAAGTAAAGGGGTTTAAATGTGAGCGTGTAGATGTTGAGATGGAATAAAACAAGATATGTGTGAGGTATTAACAAATTTATTTTGTTTTGTTTTAAAAAAGCATTATATATAGAATATAATAACATCGTTCATATGTCCGCCTAGATTTCTTACGGTGGTAGTACGCTCGGAGTGGTCAAATATTCAATGACTTGGTCGCACAGATCCATTTGAGTTTAAACAATGGCCTCAGTTATGTCGGTTTTGAAGGCATCGTGTTCCACCTTATTGGCAAAAACCTGTGAATTCAGGAAACCCAATAAGAAGGAGTCTAAAAGCGTCAATTTGCATGATTTTGTTGCAAATCGTTCATGTAGAATGTGCATTGTGGTGCCCGTTCTATGCATAATAATATAACGTTTAGAGGTGTCGCTTCTGACTGTATGGATGAGTTTGTAGAGTGTTCGATTAACAGCACTGAGGTTGTGGGCTTCATTCCTACATATGCGTAATTTGTTGAAACCACGATATATGGTTCTGCTTATATCGTTCAAATTAGGGCGAACGAAATCGGTTATTAATGATGGTCTCACAAAGATGTATTCAAAAAAGAACAGATCAATGACGCCGGTGGCGCAAAATCCGCACTAAACAGAAATTGTTTTTATATGCGTTCCCATCTGGTGAACATTGTATGGATGGACGTCGTATTATACATAGGAATGTTGCTTGTTAACACAGGCATTCATCAAAAAATGTGTGTCCCCTAAAATGGGTGCAACACGCACAAAGTTGGCCCTAACGAACACTCGTTTGGATAACAAAATTTTATCATTTGGACACCCTGCTCAATCGGCTGGAACCGATTAGGCAGATGGCAAAACAGAGCGTGGCAGTCGCAGGCCGTCAACATCTGCATACACACATCAAAATTGTATTTTTATACAATTTCGATATGCATACTAATATAACGATTAGAGGTGTCGCTTCTGACTGTTTGGATGAGTTTGTAGAGTGTTCGATTAACAGCACCGAGGTTGTAGACTCCATTCCTACCAAAGACAAGCCATAACTATATTTTTATTTTTATGTAAAAAAGAGGCGATATAGCCTCTTTATTGCAACAAAGTCATATCTCAAAAACTAAGGTTTTAGACTTAACAAGGCAGTGTTAATATTTTTATATTGTGCCAAAAATTCATTCAAATTGCTTTTGAACTTCTAAAATATTTTTCTAAGAAGTGCGTAGACTCTAAAAAATTAAAATGTGTATTTCTCGAAACCAGCTTTTTAAGTTATGACGTTGTTGCAATACAGGAGCGATATATACATAACAAAATTTTCACCAAAGTTGAGGTTGCTTAAAGAAATTTGAAAATTTAATTATTTAATAAAAGTAATGTCTAAAGCAGAAGTGCCCAAGCCCTATGCGCTTGATGATCAATTGTTTTTGTAAAAGCGCTTAGCTATAGGGCTGTGCTCCTTAATACATACATACTGCACTACTACTAGCAATTAAATATAATTCGACGAGAGAAACAAAAAATTTTTATCAGTTGCTTTGAATTTTTTGTAAAAAATATGCTTTTTAAACTACTCGTAAGTGAAGTAAAATTAACTGATATATATCTAACCACATACTAGTTATTTTATAAAATTAAGATTTATTGTTTTGTGTATAAGTACATATACATATATTTACCAATAGAATAAACAAAATTTACTTTAATTTATTTAAAACAACATTTACATTTTGTTATTTTTTTATGCTTTATTATAAAATAAAATATTTCCAAGAGTTAAATTGTTTTGCATTTTTTTACACATTGCTCATACTGTCATAATTTGACTACGGCAATAAGGGCAGCATGGACAACAAACTGCAGTCGTGCCGTCGCACGTTCGCATTTAAATGCATCTATTTTACGTTTGACATATTGAAATAGATTGTTTGCTGGCTTCAATGTGTTTAATACCTTAACTTTCACTGATAATGAAATCTTTAAGCTAGGCCAAAATTTCGTGTCACTCTACTACTTTACATTTATATTTATGATCAAGTAAAGTAAATAACTTCAATATAAAGGTAATAGTGCCTTTAATTTCATCACTCACTGTCTTCTACTCTGCAGTCATATTTGTTTATTCATTTTCCCTAGCTAATGGCCAGTTACTGTACTCAATGGCCATGCTATGGCATTGTCCATAATGGTGTGGCCGGGTTGGCGTGTCATCATTTATAAGGTGGTGTAAGTCAAGTAGCTTGATTGAATGTCGTTCATCCAACAGACGACAACAACGACCGAATGGCCAAACAGAAGTATAAGCAAATAAATGAATGGGATATCTAACGTACTCGTAGCATGTCGACGGCAGCAACACTTTTTAATTTTATCATTCACATCATCGTTTTATTGACGAATAAAAAGTATGCACTTGCAGGCAAAAGGTTATACAAGTTCAATGGACACGTACTAAAGATGGATTAATTTTACTATTTTATTACTCGTATTAAAATTACACAAGCAACTTAATGGAGTTGTTCAAAGGCAAATAAATATTTTAAAAAGAGTCTATTTTTACTTTAAAATCTATAATATTTAAAGCTTAACTATTGAAAAATACTTGAATGGAATGCTGTTCAAGCTTAAGGTCTCTTTTTGTTTTAATATGGTAAAAAAAAATTCTTTAGAAATTTTTTTTAGATTCGCATTAAAAAAAATGGTCAAAAATAGGATTAAGACTTTTAAATATAAAATCATTAAGCATTAAATTCAAATTCTATTGGTGAAAATTATTTTGAATATTATGTCTGGCACCATTTAATTAACAATTTTGCTGATTTAGCAAATTATTTGATTAAAAATGTTCGAATAAAAAATTTCGTTCAAAACGATAAGTGGCTAAAAGTTTGAATAGTTACTTGATCAACTTAGTGTTCTTCTTGAGTATTTAATAAAAATAGAAGCTCGTAGCTATTTTTTTTGCAATTGAACAACTATAGAGCGACGAATAAGTACTGTTATGATATAGCGTAGGATAGGCTTATTTGGACGAACTGTATGACCGAGTATATTATTGAGACCAAATTTCTGGATTGTTCTCTATTTCCGGCCTTAACAGTTATTATCCGATATTGAAAGCCATTCACGTTAACCGCGACTTGTTTGTCGTTTTTAAAGAAAAATATGGCTCCTTTACAAAGTTATTCCACACCATGCTGTGCATCTAAGTACATAGGTTGATGTTTAACAATTATTCTTGGACTTTGGGGAAAACTGCAAACAATAAATTTATTCACTTGTTAAATCATAAATAGCGATGATAAAATAGTTATATATTAATATCGCTGGGTATGTATAAACGTCCATTTCCTGTAAACGCATATAGCTTAAAATTAAAGCACCAAAAAGGTATTTGGCGTTTTCTAACTAAAAATTGCAATTTAGAAATTTCTTTTGAGTTTGTCCATTGCTTTTCTCAAATGTTTACTTTTGATCTGGCGATTTGCGCGAACAATTTTTACTTTTTGTAAAACCACTATAGAAAAGAATTCATGTATTTATTTATTTTTTGAACATGCTTATATAAGTTTCACTTTTTTTTTGTTTGTTGTATGTTTGCAACACTTGAAAACCATGCTATATGCATAATTATTACATATGCAGGTAATGCGAAAATTGGAGTTAACGTATTGCTTTCGGGGAAGTGTGGGGATTTTGGAGTTTCACGAAGCTGCTTTTAGGAATTCCCAAAACTTTTGGAACCACTTCGATAACCAATTGTGTTTTTGCCATGGAACATGCATTTGAACTATAAATGATCATTCTATTTAGTGCAAAAATGGAGGTTGCCGTATTGTTTCTGAAAAAAGGATGAAGGGGGGGGGGGGGGGGGGGGGGGGATTTTGACGTTTCCTTAAGCCGGCAAAAACTCGGAACTAATTTTTCATATTCGGTGCGCTTTTTTGCCCTGGAACATGCGTTTGAGCTATAAATGATCATTCGATTTAATGCGAAAATTTAAGTTGCCGTATTGCTTCTGGAAAAATGGAGGGGGGGACAACAATTCGGAACTGACTTTCATTATCCGGTGCGCTTTTTTGCCCCGGAACATGCATTTGAACTATAAATGATCATTCGATTTAGTGCAAAAATTGAGGTTGCCTTATTGTTTCCAGGGAAGTGGGGGATTTCGGCGATTTCTGAAGCCGATTTTGAGAATTCCAAAAAAGGGTATTTTTTAGTTTTTTTTAAACTGTATTTCTTTATTGTTCAAACAACAATTTCAAATAAAAGTAAACGTTAGCGGTTTCAGAACATGCTGAAAAGAATTTTGCGTTTTTCATGTTTGAAATTTGAAAATGTTTTTCAGAAAATGGAAAAAATATTTCTGCGGTTTGAATTTTGATTACAACACAAGTACTCAAGTAGCTGACATTTGTAAACAAAACTATTTTCAAAGCCTCGTCGCCTTTTAATCCTTCGGTTAAGTAGAACTTCACTTCGAGATACTCATTAATATTTTTTAAATCACTCTTGACGAAAGTGATTTAAAATTAATGAGATGGTTCTGCCTCCCAACATTTTAGAAACCTCGTGATTTGAAATCTTGCAGATTTTAAATCACTTACTCATAAGTATATAGTGTTTATTTTTCTATGAATGCAATTGATTGATTTATATTTTACTTATAAACGCAATAAAATTTTATAATAAATTAAACAAACCAAATTTAAAAATTCACAAATTATTGAAGACGTCACTTTTTCTAGAGAAATAACTGTTTTGTTGGGAAATATATGTGTGATGTGTGTACATTTTGGTTTTTTAGCAGCCAGCGGTTTTGTCTTATATGTAAATACAACCGTGGTTACCAGATTTAAGTAGCTTGCTGGTGACTTCGGCATAGAAAAGAACTTTGAAAAAGCTAAAATCTCATGATTTTCAGGACACCAACAAATCACCTCCATGTTTTTAAAACCGTTCGTGAATTAAAATCACCTTGGTTTCAGAACAGACCGGATTTATTTTTAAATCCACGATTTTTTCAATTTTGTGTACGAACAAATTTTTGAAAAATTGCTTATAAAGAGAGCTTAATGTCAATAGCAAACGTAGTTGTAATGAAAAATTGTGTAATTATTAACGGAATTCCACTTTTCAATACATTTTCATTTTTTAAATCATATTAAATTTTCGGAAAATTTAAATTGGTTCACCCTGTGCCCTAATGTAAGTAAATATGTACACCTCATGCTGTATTCATTGGACACAATAATGTACGAAAGTTTTGTTTCAATTGCACCATAGTTTTATTTTATTCTTTGTTTTGTGGAATTGTTTAGAAAAACTTTATTTCCCCTGTTCAATTTCAAACTGTAAGTACAAAATAAAATAGATAAAATCATTTTAATAGGTTTAAATAACTTGGCAATACAATGAACTAAATATTGTAAAGGAAAGTAGGTACGCTACTGCCATCACCCTAGGGATTTAAGTTGTTGATTTAAAAATAATCTTTTTGTGCATTTGTAAAACTTGTATAATAGAAATAGAAGTTTCATTGCCTGTAGCAAAGTTTAGAATCGATAAGTGTTTATTGAAATTCACTGAAAATGACTGATAGTCGCAATATTTCGTAATCACTTTCAAAAAATACACTTTTCTGTTTTACTCTATTCAATGTTGCTTGAATTGGCACCGCTGTTGCTTCAACAGTCAAAATTTAAGTGGATCGATTTTGGAGCATAACTAAAGGGCCACCTGTAATACACAAAATATTTCTATCTATGTATGTGTACAGGGTGTTTCAGATTTCAACGTCAAATGAAAACAGGGTGACAAGACTGATTGTAACCATCATGATATAAATCAGAAAAAAAAATCACAAATAAAACACAAGGGCTTGTGCGGAAAAATAATTTCAACCAATCGCTACATATTGCTAGTCTTTAACTTTTCACAAATTTAATCTTTAAATAAGTGCATTCCAAATTCGTTACTGCCTAACTAAACATCCTTTTCATGTTATTTCTTTTCTTTTTCCTGCCAACAATCATGTATTTTAATAGTATTTGTTTTGGTATTGTCTTGTTTTAGACAACTTTTTCAAAGCATTAAGGGTTAAATGCTTTTAAATGCTTTATGTAGCAAAAAAAAAAAGGTAGACAAAACTATAAAGGGGAAGTTCATTAAGCGAACTTGTTCTAGAGAGTATTATTTACACCTTTTTCTCATTATTTGTGCACACCGTCAGTTAGTTAACAGTTAAGTTTTGAACTTTTTTTAAGTTTAAGTTTAAGCTTGATGTTGTGCAATATTAATGAACTAATGATTTTTTTTTTCATTATTTCTTTTCAGGTATGTTTGGATGTACGAGTACATATATATTTGATTCTTTAAAAAGATTTAAGGATAAGTATTTAGAAAAAGCCATAATCTAAGAAAAAGTTTTAAAGCTTTGAAAATTTTAATTAATCTCCACGGCTTAATAGCGAACACAGAGCCCTCGAGAATCTTCGTTTCGATAAAAAAATTTGCTTTAAATAATCATAAGGAGTGTGTTTTTCCAGGTTTATGAAACTTTAAATTCAAATAAGTACAGGTATAGCTATCCATATATGATATCGCTCCTTTATTGCTACATAGTCATAACAAAAAAAGGCTTGTTTCGAGAAAAACACATTTAAAATTTTTAGTGTTCATACAAGTCCTAGAATTTTTTTTGCCTTAAAAATATCTCCATTTTAAAAGTAATTTGATTAAATTTTTGGCACAATATAAAAAGTAGTACTGTTAGCCCGAAAAGCTAATTTTTGAGATATGACTATGTTGAAATAAAAGAGCGATATGTTTTCTTTGATCTGACTTTTTATATGCTTTACTCACATGTTTTCTTCATGTCTGTGCGCTTGTAAATTGGGTTTTTTTCTTACTGATGATTTGTAATGGTCGTATTTGGTCACAAATGTACATACGTAATTAAGACTGAGATGAACCATATTTGTTCTCATATAAGTTTTCGTATATTTGTATCCAAACCGTTTGGCTGTGAAATGGTGTATAGCCGTCAGAAATAATTTTGCTTGCGTAGTGAAGAACAAAATGTTTAAGATTTTTTTGGTTTTTTCATTCCAAAATTCCAAGATATAGGTTAGGTTAGGTAGGCAGGCCGCTGGGTTCTCCAAAGAGTACCCCGATACTCCAGCTCAACTTGGGTCCTGAAGGTCGTTCCCTTTGTGATTGCCTGAAAAGTTAGGGTATGATAGAAGGAAAAATAAAAGTTGTAAGGATATAGAAGGAGTGCAGAAGAGGGAAAGGAAAGGTGGGAAACTGCTTAATGTGGCAATACTTCCTGATTTACTAGCCATCCGCTACTTCTTATGAAAGAAGCTATAGCAGTCGATTCCAAGATTTAAGAATCTATTAAAACTCAATTGTGTGTGCTGTTTTTATATAAAAATTTAATATATATTATATATTTAAATAGAGAAACTTAACTAAAATAATATTTAAATAAAAATAATATTTTTAATATATTTCTTCCAGCCGACTAATAATATATATATATATATATATATATATATATATATATATATATATATATATATATATATATATATATATATATATATATATATATATATATATATATATATATATATATATATATATATATATATATATATATATATATATATATATATATATATATATATATATATATATATATATATATATATATATATATATATATATATATATATATATATATATATATATATATATATATATATATATATATATATATATATTTCTTCTGTACGTGTGCCTTTTCAAAAAGCTCTTCTTGATAAAAGTACCACTTTTATTCAATATTTTTCTTAAAAACTTTTTCCATAAAAATTAATATTCATGGAATTAAGTACGGAACTGGATTTTAGCACTGTGACGAATTTAAAAATTTATAGTTAATAAATTATAACGAGCATAACATCACCTTTACACTGGGTATTCTCATAACCTGTAAGCAGTGTTGCCAAGAGATTTTTTGTGAAATCCCTACAATAGGGCTTTTTTTCCTACAACCAAAAAACATTTCCATACATTTTTCCCCACACTATTTTTCATTTAAATATCGCACAAATAAACTATTTTAATACGACTTTTACGTTTATTGTAAATTTAAAGAGAAATAACTTTCTAATATACTATAAAGTATATTGGTTTAACTAGTGTACAAAACATATAACTAAGATATTCGTAAGAGTAAATTAATGTGTTCAGCTATATAACTAAATTCTTTTAAGTGACATTAGATTTCAAACTGACGTGTATATGGATGAAAAAATTACAATATCACAGTGTTAACATAATTGCACTATAACTGTAAAGTACTGGAGATGGAGAATACTACAACAGAAACTAGTTTTACTAATATTGAACATTTACTGTACAATTATGTGTAAGTGTATTATATTTTCATAAAATTTTTGCGACGAGGTATATTTATTTAAAATTTGTTAGAAACAAACTCAAATGCGGAAAAAATCCGAGGTCCTAAACTTTTCTACGTGAGATCAACGATACATAGATATTAAACATATGCATGGTTACACGCAAAGTATACAAAATTTTCAAATTCCATCTACTATTTTGTATTATCTGATTTTCCAATATTTCTCGTACCGATGGTTATTGCTACTTGTTTAAGTACGGGGAACATAAATGAAATAAAGTGATAATAACTAATATAATTATTTTCCCAATTGTTTCTAGTCAGAATAAAAGTGTTCTTGTATGCGAAAACATAAATATTTTTTTTGTTTTGATATGCTGAGTGTGTTAGTTAGAGAAAGCAAAACAGTTGTTAGATATTCAATTCGTTTTATTTAACAATTTTAATTAAAGGATATGATGCTTAAATAAAGGAAAATTAAATACTAAGTTTCAACCAGTTACAATAAACCACGTGTGTATTACATCAGCCTTTTTCTTTCCATCTGTCCTCTTTTTTTTTATATATTCAATAGCAATACAAGTTAAGAAGAATCTAGAATATAGATCGGCCAAATAAAATTCATACAGATAATTATCGTTCAGTATCGATAGCTAACACAGTAGTAGACAATATGCAGTAGTATACAATATAAGTAATGCGTTCTAAGTAATTCGTGCAAAAAGTAATACGTAATAACTTAGTTAAACTATTTTCGCAATACTTTCTCTTACGCTAATGCACGTGTTTAATAGATATCCAATAATTTAATGTTACAAGATCTTTATGATTAAAGTTTTTCTAGTGGTTAGGTGGTCCACAAATTTATGCAGTCAATGAAAGAACCTTGCAAACAAGATCTTGAAATGTATATGGAATTTGAAACTTCACGGTTTAGTTTTTTTTCTCATTTTTATACGTACGTTGAGAATTATAGAAAACCCCCTCTCTGCATCCTTAATGCGATTTTAATAATATTTGTGTAATTAGGAGATACTAAGTTATTTTAAAAGTATTTAATGCTGTGTATAGAAAATAAGCTGTGAGCATGGAAAATAAGCTGTTTATAATTTTTTTGACTGCTACCAATGTTAGAAGCTAATATAGTGAATAAACTTCAATTGTTTATAACATGAATTTTAATAACCTTCGCAAAATGAAAAAGAGAAAGCTTTTTCACTAACTAACCCACCACGTTACTTATGTAGCACCCTATATATTATAATTTATTTATTACTGTAAGATATTACTCATGTTTGAATGCCCTGAATTATTTTATGAAAACTGTTTTTTATAGAAACTCTAGACTATAAGCAGAGTTTTTTGATTCAACATCATTGTTTTGCTTGTTTAACTCCTAAAACAGACCTTTTAAATCTAAAAGCCGAATAAGTGTGAAAGATGTTCTGAAGTGTTTGCATTTCAAATTTGGGTTAATTATTTTAATAGCTCAAGGAAATTTTCCAAATATAAATAAGACGATCAGGTGTTGATTTTTTCTAATTTTAAATTTTATTATAAACATTTGTTTGGAAGAAATGCATTGAAGAACATAAAATAAAATGAAATAACATAAACTTTTACTTAAAATGCTGGAAGGGAAAGATTTCAAATATTTTGTGTGTATAAATCTGAAAGTGAAACAACCACTAGCATTTTTGAAAGCCACTTCAAATCTTATCACTTCAAAAAAGTACTTAACATTTGATACGAGTACTTAAGCTTTTCCTTTCAGATTCGTTATTTTAAATTACATTTTACACATTTTTTTTTTTGCTTTTCTTATTTACTTTTCACTTTACGATTTGAAACATCCTATTTTATGTATAAACGGGCTGCTATTAAATTTTTAGTCCGGTTGCTGTTTTAATTATACAAAGAATTTTTAAAATTATGTAAATTTCGAAATCTTTATTTCAATTTTGTTGTGCTTAAAATTTAAAGAAATTTTTACAGTTGAAAAAAAAAAAAATGAAACAATTGACACTTGTCCATGCTTGACTGACCTTAAATTTTTTTCATACACTTGACACTTGCTTCCAACATTTTCAGTAAATTCTTAATATTTTTCTGAATAAAAGGAAGACCTTCAAAAGAAAAAGGAGGGAAAAATATTGTTGGGGATTATTTTCCTGTTTGGTAAACATGAAATTAGAAATTATTTGATTTTATGCTTGCTTGCATTCTTGTTTCTCTTTTTCCCCCCCTTACAAGATCCTTATCAAAAACCAAAAGGCTTCAAGCAGGACTTCTGCACACTCACATACATTTATGTATATGCATATTGGTTTCATGCACATGTGTTGTTTATGTATCTCTGACCGAGCCATTTACTAAATATTTTACTACAAGTTTTCTTTGGCATAAAACTTCTCTTTTCAACAGCTGCTTGCTGGCTGTTCAGACTACAATTTGTTATTATTTTTCAGTAGGCATTGTTGTTAGGTTTTGCTTTTATATCCTTATAAGAAACAATGAGAAAGAAAAACCTCCTAATGCATGCCTTAAAAAGCACTTGTCATTGTTTTCTATGTGACTGTTTTTATTAGGAGTGTTCACAGGTTGTAGTAAAGTCCTATAAAAATAAAAAGGAAGTTTTGATTGACTTGTGACATGTTGCCTTGATAAAACAAAATGTTTTTCTTTGCCATATGCGGTCGTTTCTTTACAATTTCGGCCTGCAAACCTTCCAGCATGGCTATATAATATTTACTATTAATGGTATTTCTTTTCTCAAAATAGTTGATGAATATTACACCTCGCACATCCCAAAATAACGAGGACATAACCTTTCCATCCGCTTTCGACGAGGTTCACCAGTTGATGTCCACTCAGATGACGATCGTTTTGATTCCGGAGTAAAGTGATGGATTCATGTTTCATTCATTGTCACACATCGACGCAAAAATTCCGGTTTGTTACGTTTACATATGGCAAACTCGGCACACACTTTGAACAGAGCTTTTTCAGAGTTAAATGCTCATGCACTATAAAGCCAAAACGTTCTTTTGTTATCTTTACGATGTCAGCTAACTCACGCAACTTCACTTTTCGATCATTCAAAACGATTTTGTGGATTTTTTTATGTTTTCTGGTGTTACCGCCTGTCTCATTTGGACGTCCACTGCGTTCTGCATTATCGGTGTTTCCATGACCATGTTTGAAGTCAGCAAACCCACGGTTTATTGTTGTTTCTGATGGAGCGCAATCCCCATAATATTTTTCAAGCCATTGCTTCGCTTGAACAGTATTTTTTCCCATCAAGAAGCAGTGTAAAATTAAAACACGAAATTGTTTTTGATCTATTGTTTTGAAAATAGCAAAAGTAGCATCATTCTTAGGACAATAACTCAGAATCTAATGAACAGAATATCATGAAATTTTAAAAGCTGTCTTAATTTAGTATTAAGAGAAAAAAATGTGACCGCAATAAAACTAGCGCACTGTGGGCGATATGGTCGATCTAGCGTTGTTTAATTCCATTTTCAAAGTGTTTAACTACCCCAAAACTGTGTATTTATCGATTACTACCACTGAACCACTAAACTAACATATCGATTACATTTTGATTGACATAATCTAGTTGAACAGCTGTGAGCTGTGAAACATAACATATGTTTCAGCCGGTATATCAGCTTTAACACGTGTTTTCTTTGCATTGCAAAATATTCTCTAAAGTTGCGTTTGTCCCAATTAAGTGGAAGAAAATTGGTTTTGTTTATAGTTAGAGCTGTGTATTAGTTTTAAAAAAATTTGTTTGTGACCTGTGCTGAAGTGTTGTAGAAAATATGTGTGATACATGTTGACTATACGACTTGAAAAAAAGCTAAAAACGACTTCTGTGGACAGGAACTTCTGATATTCTTGGGTATTCGCGCTAGAATATTTTTTTAAAATTACTATGTTGTCCTGTGATTGTAAAATGTGCAAATCTATCTGCAGCCATCTGCAACTTTATATGATATTGCATTTTTTAGAAACAATGTCGGTGCTCAGAACGAGTAGTTTATTTACTATGGCGCAACGAGCCCGTGGCTACTAAAAAATTTTCTGCCATTGAAAGTCATATATTTAATAATATAATTAATGTTAACACGTATAGAAGCAATAAAATTAATTTAATAAGCAAAAAATAGAAATTTTGCAGCGAAATTGGTTGAGAAATGGAAATTGAGCCTTAGAATTAGCCAAAAATTTGAAGAAAACAACAAGAAGTGGTTAGATGGACAACTTTTATTAGTTGATCTACTGACTAGTCGTGGAAGGCCCGATAAGATGTTCGACGAAAGTTCCAATTAAACGAAATTAAGTAAAGTCTCCCAAATTGTTAAGGAAATACTTTACATTAAGCTCGTAGTAGCTACAACGTGCAATTTATATAAACCAAAAATGAAGGATGTCGATAATGATATTTGACAGCTTTTGTCACAACATAGTGTACCACCTTCCACCTTAGATTCATCTAGTAGTTCTCAGTCGGAATAAAAAAAACTGTTAATAATATTGTTATTTTTTTGACATTGTAATTAAATTTTTGTTGCGAAAGCAACTGAAGTATATGAAGACGTGATAAGGTCAAAACAATTATTTCAACAGAAAAAAACTTGAAAAAAAATGAATAAAAATTTTTTGAAAAAATTTTTTTAATGTTGAAGTTTAATATATTTTTAGACCAAAGGAATGTTTAAAATATGAAAAAAAAAGTTGCAACTTTTACAAGAAAAAGATAAATATATTTAAAAAAATATATTTTTTTGTTTAACATTGTAGCTTAATCTATTTTTAACTATTACTATTTTTTTCGAATATGTTTCTACATCGATACTTTCTATGATAGATTCGTCCAATCCCAATAATTTTGATACCAATGGAATGAGGAAGCGTTATACTAACGAAATACGTCAATTTTCGGGAAAAAAATTTTTTTCGAATTTTTTGGTACATTGAAATTTCGTTGATAAATTCAACTTTTGGGGCAAAAATTTTTTTTCGAATATGTTTCTACATCGATACTTTCTATGATAGATTCGTCCAATCCCAATAATTTTGGTACCAATGGAATGAGGAAGCGTTATACTAACGAAATACGTCAATTTTCGGGAAAAAATTTTTGTTCGAATTTTTTGGTACATTGAAATTTCGTTGATAAATTCAACTTCTGGGGCAAAAATTTTTTTTCGAATATGTTTCTATATCGATACTTTCTATGATAGATTCGTCCAATCCCAATAATTTTGATACCAATGGAATGAGGAAGCGTTATACTAACGAAATACGTAAATTTTTCGAAAAAAAAATTTTTTTCGAATTTTTTGGTACATCGAAATTTCGTTGATAAATTCAACTTCTGGGGCAAAATTTTTTTTCGAATATGTTTCTACATCGATACTTTCTATGATAGATTCGTCCAATCCCAATAATTTTGGTACCAATGGCATGAGGAAGCGTTATACTAACGAAATACGTCAATTTTTGGGAAAATTTTTTTTTCGAATTTTTTGGTACATTGGAATTTCGTTGATAAATTCAACTTCTGGGGCAAAATTTTTTTTTCGAATATGTTTCTACATCGATACTTTCTATGATAGATTCGTCCAATCCCAATAATTTTGGTACCAATGGAATGAGGAAGCGTTATACTAACGAAATACGTCAATTTTTGGGAAAAAATTTTTTTTCGAATTTTTTGGTACATTGAAATTTCGTTGATAAATTCAACTTCTGGGGCAAAAATTTTTTTTCGAATATGTTTCTACATCGATACTTTCTATGATAGATTCGTCCAATCCCAATAATTTTGGTACCAATGGAATGAGGAAGCGTTATACTAACGAAATACGTCAATTTTTGGGAAAAATTTTTTTTTCCAATTTTTTGGTACATTGAAATTTCGTTGATAAATTCAACTTCTGGGGCAAAAATTTTTTTTATATAAGAGAAACAAAACAAAAAAATTCTCTAAACGCTATTAATTAAACGCCGCTAGAATCAGCCTTTTCGCCCACTGTGTAGCGCCATCTTCGATATTATATTAAATCAAACCCAAATTTTTCTAATGTGTTTTTTTCTAACTTTATACATGCGGAATATCTGGTTCTTCTGTAGCAGTCACTACTGGGCGGACTAATAATTTTAGTTACAAGTACATTAGTTGAAAATACTCAAAAAAATAATTCGGCATATTAGTTCATATTTTTTTCATTCTTGTTTTAAAAAATGTTTTGTGAGCACTCCTAACATCTCATGGATGACTTTTGTTAACATGTTAATCATACATTTAACCGTTCTCATTTGTGCTGTAACTATATTCTGAGAAAAAAAACCAAACAGTCCTAGATATGACATATATCATCTTTTAAATGCCACATTTTGTGCATTTTTATAAACCCCATTAACATTTTTATGACATTTGCATGTCTTAAACCTGCAATTACATGAGCAGAAGTTATTTTTGTTTTGCTTTGACACTTTTTTTTTTTTTTTTGTATAAAGCATGTATTAAATATTTTAACAGCTGCTACAAAATACATTTTTTTTTAAATATTTTGTACAAGTATTTAAACTGCTAAAGAAAAACATAAAACTGTTCGTTATTTGTGTGAAATGATAAGAGTTTTATTTTAAATCCTGTAATTCATTGCTTTAATCCTGTTGCAAAATGACAAAATAGGAAACGACACAAGTTGGCAACTGAATTGTTGAAACAACAAAAGCAAACAGATTGCAATTAAAATAAATGCAAATATTTTAAATGCAAGCAAATGTGGTTGCAGCCTGTGATGACACAACGAAATTATTTTTCTATTAAAAGCTATTTGAAAGATACCATTATTCCATAAATGCCTGAGCTTTCATCGATTTGATTAATCATTTTAGTAATAACTGGAATTATGTTTTTTGCTTTTTTTCTAAAAGATTAATTAAATGAATTTATATTTTCGAAAACAATTTGCCTACTATTTATTTTTATCTTCTAATATACTGTAAAATTTGGTAGTTAATTTTTTAAAAGAAATTTGGAATTTTATATATTGAACTTTTGTTTAACTTTATAATTTTTATATTAAATTTTTGGTTTTTGAAAATTGAAGTTAAAAAAACGAAGACTTTGAACTTGTAAATCTAAGAATAGAAACGTTCGAACTAGAATTCGGAGTTTTCGCACTTATTTATTTTTATAAATTAATATGTTCCCATATTTTATTAAAACACTGATAATAATGATGTAATCGAGATCTTCAAGTGTTCAAGTTTATTAACAGTTTTCAAGCATCCTGGGAAAATTGCTATTGACTTTTTTACTTCAAAAATTGAAAACAATATTATAATCAAGGGGAACTTATAACAAATGAAGTTGACAGTTGATAACTTTTTTTTAAATTTTAAACTGTCAATTAATTTAAAAAAATTTAAAAAAAAATTAAAACAATTTTTTAATTATGTATTGGCGCTCAACAGGTATCATCCAGAATCTTTGCCGATTTGGGTGGCCGTTTTCACCTTTCCAAGCGCTTTGATCTGAGAGTTTAATTTTCACGAAATAAAAGTTTCTCGAAATAATTAAAAGTTTTCCTTTTCTTGTAAATTTTTTTTTATTATATTTTTTTTTTAATTCCTTTTTGTGTTTGTATTTTTCCCTTGACATTTGAAAAAGATTTATTTTTTGTAGTGTTGTATTTATTGCTCTTGCATTTACCTGGTATAAATTGGCCTTGATTACAGTGTTGTCAACTCGGTGCGTTTCGCACCGTTTTTGGTGCTTTTTGAAATTATTTATGCGAAAAATTCTTTAGTCGGTGCGGGGTGCGCTGTTTTTACATTTTCGTTGCGTTTTTTTAATTTCGATGGCACACATTCAAATTCAACTCAATTTTTTGTTATAATGTAAGAATAAAGTTTAATCAAGTGTTCAAAATTTTTACGTTTAATTTTGCGTGGAATACATTCCATGTTATTTGCTGCACACAGTAATAAAAACCTTTCTGTTTATATTATACACACTCTCGAAAGAAAAAGAAACATTTCGTTTTATAAAATTTGCTACTTTTATAGAGTGTTTTGCTATTAAACCATCAAGCCAAGTTTGTCAAATATTACAATAAATGAAGCTTCTGAGCATGAAGTTCGTATTTATGATGGTTTGTGAATCCGTTACGGCTTTGGTAATTGAGAAATTACAAAAATATTAAATAAATTATAAAGTTTTTCCAAAACGTTTGCATTAAATATTGTTTATGGTTAACTTCATCTATTATTTGTTATAATTCTGGCAAATTTTCTTATATATCAATAAATTCTTTTAAAGACACCGCTTATGAAAACACAAATGAAATGATTGATAGAATTGATATTAATCAAATTTGAAGACTTGTAGTGCGATTCTGAAACTTTTAATGATCCGATAATCGTAAATTAATTCCACAGTAATTACTGTATGCTTCTGCAATATACTTTTGACGACGTTAAACAGCTGTATTCTTGTGTCGCTGATAATAGGCAGTAAAAGCAACAGCTGATATATGCAGGTCGACAGCGAATATAATTAAATAATATTGCTCAATAATAAATTTGATCAAATATGGTTAAAATTATTGTAAATGTAACATTATCTTAATAAAACTTAACATTGTCGTACTCCGTACTACAGTTTGATAAACACGAGCTCTAGCTATTGAACAAATTTGATGGCACACCGTCAGGAGGTGCTATGTTATCAGACCCAGTTTGATTGTTTAATAGTCGGTTAAAAGGCCGTTTCATTATCGTGTTTTTAATATATAAATACGTCTTAAAATACAAAACAGGACTTTAAAACTGAAAAGAAAAAATCCAAAATTCGGTGCGTTTTTGTTGAAATAACGCTCTTTTTTCTCCAGTTTGGTGCGTTTTGAAATTTAAAACGCTGCTTTATTATAATGATGATCGAAACTTTGTTCGAATTTTCCATAATAATTTTTTTCTTATTAATTTTATTTTTATTTTATTTTATACCAAACATTTCTGTTCTTCTGGTTCAATGTGGAATGCTCAAAGTTAATGACGAATTTTCGAATATACTCTACACTGAACCTATCTTTTCGAAAATAATCGTCAATTTCGAGTGCACTCAAGAGTTTGACTGAACAATTTTATGAAATAGTAATCTAAAGTAGTTTAATAATATATTATTTTGAAACTCTTTCGAATGTACGAAATAAATTTTGAACTTTCGAATATACTTAAACAGCAGCGATTTAATTTAGTTGTAAAGGTTAAGTTTAAGGACCGATGTTGATTTTGAATAAAATACAAATTATTTAGGAATTATTGTCATTTATTTTATAGTTCAATTATCGGCAACATGGCTGCCGCGACCTCTGTGGCACATCCCACCCGATGGTACAAATTTTCGATGACGCTAAGGCATAATTGAAGTTCTATGCCGTTAATATGTCGAATTTTCTCATCTTTTGGCTCTTGAATTGTTGCTGGCTTATCAACGTACATCTTTTCGTTCAAATAACTCCAAAGAGAGAAGTCCAACGATGTCAAATCACATGATCTTGGCGGCCAATTGATATCGCCATCCCGTGAGATAACACGGCCATTGAATTTATCGCGCAAAAGAGCCATTGTTTCGTTAGATTTGTGTCAAGTGGTACCGTTCTATTGAAACCATATATCATCCACATCCATATCTTCTAATTCGGGCCATAAAAAGTTCGTTATCATCTTACGATAGCAAACACCATTCATAGTAACTGCCTGACCGGCCTCATTTTGGAAAAAATACGGCCCCTGATGTCGTCAGCCTATAAACCACACTACACAGTTAATCTTTGTGGGTGCATTGATTTTCCGACAATCACTCTTGGATTATCATTCGCCCAAATGCGGCAATTCTGCTTGTCGACGAGATGAAAATTTGCCTCATCACTGAAGATGATTTTCTTCGAAAATTGATCAGCCAACGTTGCCATTTCTTGCCACCATTCTGATCATAGACAACGCTTGGAATGATCTTGAGTCAATTGCACCTTGTAAGCATGTAAATGCAAGTCTTTATGGATATTGTTCATCAACGACAAGCGTGAGTGGTGCAATTGTTGGGCACGACGACGAGTTGAGGTAGACGGCTAGTCAGCCACACTACCGCGAACAGCAGCCATATTTCCTGCAGAACGAGCATGTACTGGTGTTTTCCCACATCCTACAGACCTGATTTGCTCAGATTTTTGCACAATTTTTCCGATTGTACGCACATTTGGACGATTAAATAAGTTGACCGAAAAAAGCACGAAGCTTTGAACGCCCATTTTCATAATTAACCTGAATGACTTTAACGTGTTGCTCGATAATGTATTTTACCATGGTCCAATGTCAAATGAAATGCAGAAAAAAAACTGGTGTTCACATTTAACATCGGTTTATAAAATTAAACCATCCGATATAATATACGTATATAATGAAAAAATTATAAATAGCTTGTTTTCTATGTTTCCCAGCTATCTATATATTTACATTTCATAGGAGCTACCCTAATCATCAGTAGACTTTGGAAATTTTTTGAAAGATATTCAAAACCATCTAAATAAACTGTTGAGAATTCAAAAAAAAAAAAAAACTTATTACAGTTTCCTTGATTCATTTTTTCGAAAAGTAAAAAATCGAAAATCACTCGAAAATACGACTAACCTTTTTATGTGTCAAAAACAAACTGACAATCCGAAATGGCTGATATTGCCAACATATATAACAGACTTGTGTACCAACATAACAGAAAAAATGCGAAAATCGAACATACGTTACTGACGAAATTTGAAAATAACGGTTATTTTTGATCAGACCTCGTATATGCATGTACGTTCGTATATATCACATGTATCGTTGTGCTTATGATATGGAAGTGAGGTTAATTTGAGTACAATAATATATTTTTTTAATTGTTATGAGCAGAAATTTTGCGGTTTTAATTTTACTGTATGATTTCCAAGTGGTTGGAAAATTAAAGTTTAAGTTTAAGGTTAAAAAATTTTATGAAAAATTTCTACTCCATGATGAAATTGTTCTAGTTGTTTTAATAAAACTGCTATTAATTTCATAAAAAGCGAACATATTTTGTTGAAATTTTCAAAAAATAATTCTAGTCAAGATGAAGGAATGAATATTGCTCCATTAAAATTAAAAACATTTTTTCTTGTTAAATTTTTGTTAATTATTTTGGCGCGTGTTGAAATCGATTATTCGGCATCTTGCCATTTGTATGTTCAATGTATTTTTGTTTTAGTTTATTTTCATTAACTTACAAGTGAAAAGCATCTGCTGGAGACCTGCTTTTGCCAGAAAAGATGCTGGTGCTGCCGCTTTTAAGAAAACATAATTGTTTTCCTCCTTTTGCTTCCCTTTCATAAGACCATTTGTAAAGTTTTTTTTTTTCATTCTGTTTGACTTCAAACATATGGTTGCACCACAAGCATAAATATGCATGCAGCATGCATGATGCATAAACATACATATAAATGTACATATATGCACTTTTGTATTGTGGAACGGCTGGCGGAGTGTTTCCTCTACTTGTTTAAGTTTCAAGTGTAAAGAAAGAAAGAAAGAACTACATGTGGTTGTTTTAAAATACTCTGAAAAGGCCCATAAATAAACTTTAACGTATTTGTTTCTCGTGTTCATACTTCAGTACTTTTTTTATTATTATTATTTTTTTTTATTTAAAGTATTTCGCTTCTACACTTCTGTCTTTTCTTCTTTCTAAAAGCGAAAAAAAAGAAAAAATAATTTTGTTTAGTTATTAATAACAGAGAAAAGGGCATCTGTTTCATGTTTCTTGACAAATTAAGTTCAATTATGGAATTGTATAGTTTTCAGTGCGAAACGCATTAAAAAAAAGAGTGCATGAAATATCGGTCAATAAACCATGAATGAAAACGAAGGGTTGATAGAAAAATGCGAGTAATTCAATTAAGTAACAATTAAATACAATGTACGAAAGACGAATTTGTAAACATAATTGAGTTTTTTTAAGTTAACAACAATTATAATCAGCACCCTGCTGGATTTTTTTTCCTGTTTCACAAATACCTGTCACATGACACATCAATGGTAAGGTGATGATTAAACGAAAATATAAGAAGCTGGTAAAAACAAGTTAAGTTTCTTAACTGGTGTTGCACTTCGCACATAATTGGAAGATATATTTGCATTGAAAAAAACCAAATTATAGAGAAGATTTAACGAGAATATGTACAAGAGTGTCTTGAAATAGGCTATTTTTCCACACACAGAAAAATCTTTTGCATGTTCAATAATGAATTTCGCTGAATCAAATAATAAATTGTTTGAATACGCACCTGTGAAGAAATTCGTGGACTCTGACAAAAACTTAGTAAAAAGAATTATTGATCGGAAACAATATTTTTTTTTTTACGACAACAAAATATGATATCCAAGGTTACACTTTCATCTATTTAGCTACAGATAATTTTCTCAGACTAACGTTTTATTGATTTTATTTTTACTATAACTTTTTCTCTGTGCGTTGATTGATTTGACGGAGGGCTAACGCTGGTCAATCTGATAAAATATATAATGACTTGAAGATACTCTATTTCTTATTTTGCTCAATGCTCTTCTGAATTATTCCTTAATTGTACGAGTATCAAAGTCACACTATCCTCCACGATCGTGCGATCTATCCACTATAACATGTGTGCTGAAAAAGTACTAAAAATGCAACTGTGTGACAGAGATTTTAACGAATCGTGGGATTTGGAAAATTTTATGAAATTTTCATAAATGATGGTTTCGGTGTGATCAGTGTGGTATATATTGTGAAAAACATGAGAATATTGTTGGCGCAGCAAGAACTAAATTGAAATAATGATAAATTATTATTGCCTTATTTCTTCACTGTAAATGAAACGTACGACCGTATAGGATAGAATATCAGGATCTTTAGTTACTTATTCTTGTACTCACACAGCAAGCGATAAGCAATTATTGCTCCTCTTTTTCTAAGAAAAAACCAGCATTACGGCTGTTCTCCTTGCAATTGGCAAAAATATTTTGTTTCAATTTCAGGTACAACAAATAAATTTTATTATTTTTTGAGACTTTTGAACTATTTTTCTGCTTAGCACTGGCGCACATGAATGCATATTCCATTAATATAGACGTTATTTTGTGGCATTATTGGACAGCTTTGCTTGCAGGAGAATATTGTGCGTATGTTCGGTGCAAGATATCCACGGGTGATGTTGTCAACGGTTTTTCAGCGCGCTCATGACTTGGTTATATTATAATTAAGATACATGACTTGGCTATATTATCATTAACTTCATAAAGAGCTCGAACTAATCCGTCCAATCCGGCAAGTAATTTTCTAGACGAATTCCACAAAGCTAGGGTAGCTCAGCTGGTAGCTCAAAATCCGCAACAAGATATAGCCTTAACTAGATTCGCTTGATGTTCGCCTACTAATTGATACTAATTTCGAATTTGACTGTGAATATAAACTCTACTGCAATCCGAATTTCCCCGCTTCAATATACCTCAAGTCCCCAACATTCTTTTTAATGAGATAGCATGTGTAATTGATTTACATCAGCCCAACTCCACGCTTCACCTGTATTTTCTAAGATGTGGCTTGCAAAGTTCATACAGGTGTCCTGTGCTTGTAGCCATGTAAACAAACATCATACTGAAGAGCACGTGCCTTCTAATCCCTTCTAATTTCAGTTTCCCTGACAGTCAATGAAAGTCAAGGCTTTGCGAGTTGGTGACCCAAAGTTCATAATGAACACCCGTACTTGTACCACTTCTGATTTCTTAAATTACAAGTGTCTGTTGAAAGACAATAGCACGTCGAGAGCTATAACCTCAACGACTATCAGTGCCAAACAGAACCAACTGAGGGCGTGGTGATCCCCGTTTTCTGAATTACAACATATGTCATACTGAATTACAACATATGTCATGCTGGAACTTTCAGCGGATTTATTTGCTACAACAAATGATCGACCTCTACCCGTCTATAGCCCAGAAAGCAGTGTGGCCAAGTTAAGAGTACTCCAATGCAAAATCTGCTCATCGGTGGGACTCTAATTACGACAAAAGCAACACGAAAAGTTTAACGATCAAGAAAATATGAATATTTTTTTGATAGTCTACGAACTATTTATTGTAATGAGTGCACGGAATGAAAATTTAAAAAAAGAGTTACGCTTTATGACCCAAATATCTTTTTACGACCCTAATCGCTATATTTATAGGTTTTAAGACGCCTCAAGCTTAAATTGTGTTGATATACACCAGCGTTGCCAATATAAAGATTTGACCTTAATTTTGAACTAATGATTTGAAGATCTTTTTCTTAAATGAGCGCAACCGTGCAATGATAACAAACTTTTTTTTGCCCAAAATGGAAGAGCTTGACTTGCATGACATGTGGTTTCAACAAGACGGTGCCACATGCCACACAGCACGCGAAACAATGGACCAATTGAGAGGCGAGTTCGGTGAACAGCTTATTTCACGCTTGGGACCAGTCAATTGGCCGCCCAGATCGTGTGATTTAACGCCTCTAGACTATTTTTTGTGGGGCTATGTTAAGGCTAATGTCTATAGCGACAAGCCCGCTTCGATTGACGCACTGGAAGCCAACATTGCCAACATTATTCGTGAGATACCGGCCGAAATGTGAGTATGCCAAAATTGGACTAAGCGGATGGACCATTTGAGGCGCAGCCGCGGCTAACATTTGCATGAAATAATCTTCAAACATTAAATTATATCGACCCAACTATCGATCCAAATAAATATTTCATGCATTTTTCTAAATTTTATGTGTTTTTTTTTTAAATTTCCGATAGTTCTTATAAAATCACCCATTATTTGTGCAAACAGGTTCATAAACAACGCAAAATGTCTGTACGTAAGATTTTGGCATGTCTGTCAAGCAGTTTGTATAGTTTATTTTGCTGTTCACATACGCTACTATTTTTAACGAAGGATATTAAAATTTTGGTTTTTATCTTTTGTTAGAATATATGTACCTCCTTTTGTAATAATTAGCAAATATTATTTTTGCGCTTAGACATAAAAAAATTTAAGATTTTTTCCTTAAAAGGAAAATTTTATACATTTGAAAATGAAGATTTTTCGACAAAAATGTCTGCCACCACTGTATACAAGCGTGGATGCAGTTGGGAGCGTGGGAAGGGGAGGTGATTTTTCATGGGACAATCAAAGTCCAAAAAATTTGGCGATGATAATCCCCAATAGCCACGCAGTGCATGTGTGTATAAAACTTTGAAAATCTCACTAAAATCAATTATTGAACTAACAGCAACTTCCATTGATATAAACACCAACATTATCCAAAACCAGACAAAGCGTACAACAAGGGATTGGTGTCTTTTGTTTTATTTTACTATTAAATTATTTAATTTTGTTTTCAAAATAAATTTACTTAATAATTTTATTTAAAATATTTTTAACTCTGGTATTGAAACTTTATTTATTGCAATATTAATGCTTTCATGGTTCTCATCACATTTTGGGATTTTTTTATTTTTAATTTCTATAGCAAAATTATAGGAATTTTATAAATTACAGTCATATATTTTTAATTCACTATTATTGAATTTACAGAAATTTCAATAATTATTTATATTTGTATAATTTTATCATATTATTAACACGTGTTTAAGTTTACTAAGAAAAACAATTCCCAATAATTGAAGCCAGCTGACGACAACAAGACAACAAACTTTTATATAAAGAAGAAAAAAAATGGCAACGTGTCTGTCAACAACAGACGTTTTAAACGCCAAAGGAAATGTTGATCATCTAAATGTTGTAGCAGTTCTATGAATTTCGTGATCTGTAAAAAAATAGATAAATTAAATAGATTTATTTTAAGTTATTTTCCATATATATTTTAAGAAATGATACTTAAATAAATTTAATGAAAATTCCTTTTGTTTTGTTTATTTCTGATGACAACTTTGCAAAAATATACAATGAATCGGCCAAACAAGATAAATAAATCCATTAAAACTATTAATTCGAAATGTGATTTAATGCTTATTTATTTAAACAATTTTTCTTTTTATTTTATAAATTAATTTTTCTTTTTTTATTTGTCTATAATTTTTAACTGAGCATGAAAACTCTGTTGTTAATAATAGCGGTAATAAATTTATTTTTCTGAAATACAAAGACTAAAAATCAGTAATTGGTTTCGCTTAAAATCAATTTTTGAAGATTGAGCTGTTTTGAATTTAATTTATAAAGTCTTTGTAAACTAAATATAGCTTAAATATAACAACCTTTCAGCTAAAGATAATTCGTTAAAAAGTTTATAACCGATTAGCGAGAGTAAATTTAGCATTCTAGCTGTTTCCTTTTTTCACATTTTCAAAGTTTCGCTTTCAGCACTGCCAACATTTTCAAAGCAAAAAGCACTTTTGGAAGCTGAAAAAGCGCTAAATTATAATTATTCGAAAAACGCTAAAAATGGTAAAATATTAATAAAACAAAAATTCAATGGTTTAAACCAGTGGTGCCCACTAGTTCTATATGGAATAGTAAACACCAATACATTTAAGGAAAACCTATTTTTATTTAATATTTTTTGTTCTAAAAAGCAAAATATTAACAAAAACAAAGTTCACACTGATAATCGCTGTCATCAATGTTTACCAGCAAAACATGTGAAAGTGTTAATGCTTGGCTCTTGTGTGTGTGCAGTGAAGAACGACAAAAAAAATATATAAGACGAAGTTGTTTGTGTATTTTTCATTGCTTGTGCTGAGCGCAGTATTTGTGTATTAAAGAGCACAGTCCTATAGCTACCCAGCAGTCCACAACTTATTACAATTTGCAAAGCATCCGATTGTAAGCGATTGTGTCAACAGAAAAAATCAAAATAGTCATGTTAAGCATAATAAACAACTAGCATCCGAAGCAGATTAGTCTTTTTATACTCATTTTGTTAAATTAAATGTACATAAGAAGCAAAGAAGAAAAGAAATGCTAATAATATAATTTTGAACTTATCCAGCCTAGGTCATCGCTGTGTAAATGTAAGTAGGAATTGTATACAGACTTTGGATGGGTCACGCTTACATTGTCAATGGTCGTAGGTCGAAGATGTATGTGACAAAAATTTCACTGGGTAAGCTCATTTACAAAAACAATTGAGTATCAAGCGCATAGGGCTGGGCACACTTGGTTTAAACAAAAAACAATTTAAATACATTTATATCAAATTTTAAAAACACTACATACATTGAGGCAATTAAATATGTTATACATGGTGCAATTATTAGGTGGCAGCATTAGAGTTTACTTTATTTACATAACAGAAGAAAATTAAGAAAAGTTTATATAAAGAAAATGAACAAAGAAAATTAATATAATTGTTTTAAACGCATTTTAAGCAGTTAAATATTTTTGAAAATTTTGTTATTGTGTTTTTTGGCACTGTTTCAAACTTATTATTTTTTCACTACAGTTTGTGTAAACATAAACAAATTGTGACACCATCAAGTATTTGAAACGAAAAACCACCTAGTTAATTGCACCATGCATATTAGTGTTGTCAACTTTGAATGTTCTAAACGCACCAAATTGGGAGAAAAAACTTGACCTAGTAATCCTATCGATAAAATAATTTTAACGAAACTTTATCGAATTTGCTGTTCAGTAATATTTTTAACGTTATTTGCTGCCGATCAAAATAACGTCTTATTTTTACAGTCTTCTATTTCTTACAAAAAAAAAAAAAAAAAAAAAAAAAAAAAAAACACAGCTGTTTACCATTTATAAAATTATACTACCACATAATCTTTACTGCAAGTGATGAAGTTTGTATCGTAGGAAAGATTCGATTATCGGATCGTTAAAAGTTACAGAATCACACTCAGCAAACTCGTTAAAGGGTAATTCCGTCAAAAATAGTGTAAATTTCAATTGTGTTTTTGTAAGCGAAGCGAATATATGTATATTGGCCAGAGTGAGTGAATTTATTAAAATATGCTAGAATCTGATAGAATTACGACAAATAAAAGGTAAAGAATACCATACTTAGCATTTAAGGTTGAATATTTTGAAAGAATTGAATAATTTTGTTAATATATTGGTCATTTCCAAATTAATAAAGCAGTAACTACATTCCGCACCATCACAAGTATTCAGTGTCTGTTTTTATAGTGATATTTGACAAACCTGGCCTGATATTGTAATGAGAACACACGCTTTAAAGCAGTAATTTTTTTTAAATGAAATGTTCCTTTTTCTTTAGAGAATATCTATAATATACAACAGCGGTATAAGATTTGGTGCATTTTCTACATTATTACTCCATTTTCTTAGATGCTTTGGAAAATAAAAAGAAAAAGTGTTGTAATTTGAATAAAGGTATTCAAACGGCTGTACAAACACTTTTCTTACATTGCGCTGCCACCGGCATTTTGAAAAACGCACCGAAATTTAAGAAAAAGCGCACTGCACGGCTAAAGAATTTTTCACACAAAAAATGCCAAAAAACACCAAAAACGGTGCGAAACGCACCGAGCTGGCAACACTGGTGCATACGTAATTAAATATATACATATGTATATATTTTATTACAAAGATAACATGTACATACATATTTATTTCAAAAATATGAAATATATTTGCCTAATTAAATAATTTAACTTTAAAATAAAAATTCTTCTTCCTCTTCAGGCCTTAACACCGTTTTAATATAAAATATTGATTTTTTACACGTTTGTAAAAAATTTATTTATAACATTCAATTGAGTATTATAGCTACAACAACATGAAAAATCATTGAATTGAATCCTCCTCAACTTCAGCATTTGAGTATGGAAATGTCAAGTGGAGGGATTTAGGGAATTCGTAAAGCCGATTTTGGGAATTCTTGAAAAATTCGGAACCACTTCGCTAACCAGTTTGGAACTGGTTTTTCATATTCAGCGCGCGTTTTTCTAAATATAAAACAATAAAAACGCCAATTTTTATATTTCAGCACCTTTTTTAAAAAGCGCTAAAATATAAAAATGCGCTTTCTGAGTCATCAAAAAGCGCTAAATATACCACGAAAAAAGTTAAATTGGCATTGCTGTTTGCTTCCTTCCCGTTTAATTCGTTTAAGTTCTAAGGTGGATAACCTATTAAACAAGCAAACATCTTTTTAAATACTGCTTTAACATACATATATGTTCATACATGCCGTTCGTCTCATGTAGAAAGGGCCTAACTAACATAATAGCAACTCTGGTTAAATCTTTGTGACAAGGTGTATTTGGGCGAAAGAATCACTAAAAACTTAAATTCGGCAAAAATTCCAGTTAGGACCTTTCTACAAGATCTTAATTGCCACAAAAAATTAAAATTAAATAAAAACTTAAATAAAGCAAAAGTGTCAATAAATCTCTGCTTTCATTCCCTAAACATTGATAAACATTATTTAAACAAGGCGGTACCTAAACTTTTTATTTTGTTTAATTTCTCATATTTTTTATAATTTTTTGTTAAAAACCCAAGACACATAAATAAATAAATTTCAACTTGGCTTAAAAAAACAGCTCACAACAATTTTACAACAAGTGTTAATTCAAAGCACGCGCTCAAAGTTTTATTCAAGATACTTATTCCTATAGTATAAAGTTTTGAGACTTTTAAACTTGTTTAAGCCAAAAGTACAACTGGGCGATTAAATGGATTATTAACAAAAGCCAGAGAGAGCGGGACGCGTAGAGAAAAAAAACATTTGTAAAGAATCGTTAATGTTTTAGTGCTTTTTTTTGTTGTTGTTAAAAAATGTAACCGTGATTTTTGTTTTGTGTTCGTGGCTCAAGTTACATGCAGAATTTTAAATTTTATCTGTGAACTTTGTTGTTCAATTGTTTAATTCTGGGTGCTAAAATATTTTTGTTTTCTTTTTTTTTCTCTTTTAACAATATTTATAATTGTCTGTTAACTATTTCCGCATTGAGTTGCTGCGTTAAAAAATTTTTATGTTATTATGGAAAAAAGAAATATATTTTTAATGTCGTTTACATAGAAAAAAATAATAATAATATAAAAATTTTTTTCTATATGTTTGCCTTTTGCATTAAAAATAATAGATTTTTTTATTCAACATTATCATTATATATTAATTTTTATAATTTTTTTCAGTTACTTTTAACACAATAACACTTAACATATCGCTAACTAAAAAGCTTGTTTCAAGAAAAACGCATTTCAAATTTTTATTTTCGATACAAGTCTTAGAATTTATTTTTTTTGGAAAATATCTCCTAAAGGAAACAGTTTAAAAGTAATTTGAATACATTTTTGGCAGAATATAAAAGGCAGTACTGCTAACAACTCTGCATTGTTAACTCGAAAAGCTCTTTTTTCGTATCAGTTGATGTATCACGAAGCTTGATTTTCAATAGCCTATATTGACAGACCACGTATGCTTCATATCAAACTGCTTTGTCATTTTTGTTCATCGTCATCATCGAAAGACTCATACTGCAATAGTGTCTCCAATTTGTTCAGCTGTTCTCGACAGTGATGTTTGTCGTGAAATTTTATTCAGTGATTAACCAAATTTATGGCTAAATGGATACGGTAATAAACAAAATGGCCGTATTTGGACTGATGAGCAACCTGAACAGTATCCATTAAAAACAACAGCACAGTGTGGTTTATGGGCCGGTAGGATCATTGACCCGTATTTTTTTTTTTAATTAGGCAAATCAGAATGTTACCGTCTATGGCAGTCGTTGTCGCTCTGGATGATGAGCGCGTGCTAAGTAAAAACGTGAGAGTTTCGGGAACAAGATCCCTAATCTCGTCAGACCAAGATCCATTGTAGTAATAATAGAACCGAGTAAAGCACCCCCCACAGCGTCGATTCTCCTGTGAGTCAATAGAGTTGGCTACCCTACATTCACCGATAAGCTTCTTCACCCTCTCATGCACATGCTCGAGTAACCCCAAAGTAGACTTTGAGGCTCCGGCCCATTGTATTCCATTTTCGGTCGGATGTAGGTAGGATAAATAGTAAGGAGGTCGGATGGAGTGAAGTACATATTACACCGTTTCAAAACCGCGAGGCACTTGAATGCTTCTTTTGAGACATGAAAAATGTGCTCAGTCCAGCGACCTATCACCTGCGAATGCTTTTTAATCGAAATCATTCATTACACTTTATAGTGTATTTTGTTGGCACGTTGTTTATCACAAAAATGTCGCGTAACTTTCTCATCGTCACAGTAACCGATAATTGATTTTAATAAAATGTTTTAACAATTAAAACACGTTTGTTTATTGAATATTTTTCCCTAATAAAACTCCCACGCGTCTACTTCGCGACTGCCAAATATGAACTGTTAAGACTAATGTTTACCAAAATGGCGGCAAAACAAAATAGTACTCGTATACTTTTCCGGTGGACACCCGGTGTAACCTAATTAATAAATAAAAAAATATGTATGTATATAAACGAAAAAGTTATTAAATTTTTAAGCTTTATGGTGATATTTAGACCACCTTGCATATGCTATAAATTTATATATTTGCCGTGAACGTTTGTGTTTTTAACCGATGCCAAACTGAACAAGTTAAATCATTAATATTTTTAATGATCGATTTCATTGTTTTTATTTCTAAGAAGTTAAAACGTGTTTAAGAATTGTTAGGCGATCAAGGTTAAAATCGTTTTAAATTAAATATGTGGACACAAAATGTTACTTTTTATAATAAAACATATTTTTAGTGGTTTGGTTTTAAAAAAACCTTGACTTAAAAGAAAAATTTCTAACATCGTGACAAAAGAATAATTGTTTAAAATATGTGTATGTAATAAAAGAAAAAAAATCCACTGTGATACAACACTTCATCATCATAATTTAGCGAGATGGGACATGTCATCTATTAAATCAGAGTAAACTCGCAAAACTTCCGTTTGGCGCAAAGAAAAGAAGATTTTTTAAATGTGGTTTTGTCGGCGATATTTTTGCATCGATTTAACCAAGTGTTTAGACATGCGAGTAAGAGTTCGAAAAACTCAACATACACTAAAATTTTTTTACTACCACATTCACATTTTTCGCAGTCACATGTCTACGCGCTGCTAAATTTGCTTGCGAGTGATTTTTTAGCACTTCAATGCAACCACATGTCAAACAAACAAACAGTGTTAAGCTATGTAGACACGGTTGTCAGATGTTACAATAATGTAAGATCTGGCAACATGCTGACAATGTAGTGACAATGAAAAATTGTCCCGCAGAAGTAAATTGTGTGTTCAGACGATCGTAAAAAAATCTCAGACTATGGTCTGACAAATAATTCATCCGACAACAAAAATTGTCAGTTCACACGGTTGTCAGATTGGTAGATAAAAAAAATTGCCAGACATTCAATAAGGCGTTGCCACTTATGTATACCAACAACAATCTGTTTGGCAGTATTGCCCATCAAACTTTTTTCTGACAATGATGCCATTGTCAGGTGCATTAATTTTATACATCTGACAATTAAAACTGAGCTTACAATACCAGCCAATTATCTGGCAATGCCGACGAAGATTGTTCTCACGATTGTCAGATGCCTGACAACATTGTCGTCTTACAATTGCTTGACAATGGTTTTTCTGACAACGTTGTATGTTAAAAATTGGTCGTTCACACGATTGTGATACTTTTTCAGACAATTTTTTTACCAATATTGTAAGATCTGACAACCGTGTGTACGTAGCTTTACAGTGTAAATAATTTTAAGCAAATCAACTGGATCATGACAAAATCAAAACTTAAGTTTTAGCTAGTTTGTTTGTTAAATTGTATCTTAATTTATTGAAATTAATACTATAAATGGAATGTTTAAGTTGTAAAGAGTTAATATTAATGCCAACTATTTACTAAAAATATTTTCATGTGAAGAACACGTCAACTCCAATTTATAAAGAGAAGATAAATTAAAATAGAAATAAAATATAAGAAGAAAACAAATTGTTAGAAGTTTACGTGCTGACGACAAATTTAAAAAGAACTCTCACTCGCATGTGTAAACAGAAAAGAAAATTACAAGACATTCGAGTTTTTCGAAGAAATTTTCGTTGATAATCATCACCCATATTCTGCTTGTCGGCGGCAATACAAAACGGCGCCGATTTTTAAAATTGGCATTCCTGTTGTCAATATTGGCATGTATCGATAACTGCCGACACATATTTGATATTCTGCAAAAGAAAATGGTGGCAATCTTTAATAGGCTTTTTACACTGATCAACATCTAAATGAAATGCATGAAAGATGTTGAAAACGTGAAACACTGTTTACATTGCTCACATTTAATATCTACTATCAACCAAAAATATTATTTTTTAAATTTTCAAACAATTTAACAAAAGCACGTGAATTTTTTTTGGAAAAAAAAATATTTTAAAACCAAAAAGAGGATTGTAAAATTTATGTACATATGTCTATAAATAAAATGTAGGTCTTATAAACAAAATTTAACAAAAACAAAGAAAAATTATTACAGAAAAAAAATCAAGAAAGAAAACACACATGCAAACAATTGACACATTATAAATAAATTATGATATTGTTTTTTTTTTTTTTTTTCAAAATAAATGTCGTTTTTTAAGTGATGCCACAAGAATAATCGACATTATTGCCACTTTTCTAGTGATGACACTGAAATAATCGAAAGCTGCTGAATGGAATAAAATGAGATAGGAACATTTTATAAAGATGTTGAAAAATGTTGACTTTTAGTACAATGTATTTCTTATGAGAAAATGTTATCATCTTCAAAAACTGATAGTAGATGTTAGATGTTGTTCAGTGGAAAAAGCCTATAATTGACGGTTATTTTGTCGTCACAGTTTTAAAGCGTCGAGTTCAAACAAAAACAAACAAAAAAAATTTATATTTCTTATTTTTGCAGCTAAAATTGAAAATTGAAAAATTTTTTAATAACATTAATTTTCCTGACGATGATAACAAATTTTTATCGAAATATTGAAAATAAATACTGTTGCAAAAATAAGAAATTATTTACTTAAACAAGATCATATAATTAAATATCAAATAAGAAAAATGTATAAAAAAACTAAAATTAAAAAATATGGAATAAAATTAAACAAATGCTTGAATAATTTATTCAAGCAAAAATAACTTTCATATCTTAAACATTTTTATAAAATTTATTGCTTGGAAAATATCAACTCAAAAGTGTTAAAAACTATCACTCACTTCTTGTCTTGTGTCCACTATTAAGTTTGTTTCTTTTTCTTCGTCACTGGAGGCTGAAAAAACATTTTGTATATAAAAGCTTCTTCAATTTACTTTTTCCACAAACTTTATTATTTTGCACAAAATTTTATTCTAAATCAAAAGGAAAACAAAACGAAGCAAATGACACATACATTAGAGATGTGTGTTGGGTTGCATTAACATTATCGATAAACCAGCAACATCAATACAAAACTGTTAGGGAATGCCAGATTGATATTGATGCCGTCTTAAATTGATGTTGCCATAATATTGCCGATGGTATTGCCACCGACAAGCAGAATTATGGTGAATACATATTCAGCACATGCATGGGATTACTCGCATGTCTAAATGCAGGGTTATACTAGCCATTATAAATCTGTCGCTCAACTATTTCCGAAATATGTTACATATATGAATTTCAGGTTTGCACTCAAACCATTTTAGAATTTTTAAACTTTACAACATTTTGCTAACTGTTTTACTGATTTAAAAAATTTTTTTATAATGTTTTGCTATACTAAGCACATAATTTACTTAGTATCATTTGCCCTAGAATATAATCTAAATATTACCTTTTTGTTTAAACAATTTTTCTAATGTCTCAGTTTTGTCATGGGAATATTTTTGCTTCAAGCTAAAAATTTTTGTTTTATTTCCATTTTGTTGCTTTTCTAACCGCAAACTTTTTTTTTGTTTTTATTTAAAAATAAAACGTTCACAGGAAATGTGACACCAGAAAAAAAGTTACAGAATATGACTTTAAACTTAACGTTTGTTGAAAAAAGACAGTGGTAGTGCGACTACCTTTTTCAAGCTGCAAATGACACTGCAGCAAAAGGCAATTTATTATTGAAAAAAGTAAACCACAAAAAAATGCATACACATATACATATATACATATGTACATATGTGAAAAGAACACAAACCTGACACATTTTCTTAAGAGATTGTATCTGTTGCTCAAAACCGCATGAAATTTTAGTGTTAAATTGCAAATAGAAAACATTCATTCATTCATCCAGCCAGACATCAATCCATCGAAACATTCAATTTGTTCCATAAAAATTGACAGCATTTTATTGAAGTGAAGAAACCATACGAGTATATGTAGAAAATGTAAATAAATATGAATATTCTTGGTCATAAAACCAAAGAAATTATGAACAGTAGAATTGAGAGGTTGACAAGCAGGATGTAACAAATTAGAAAGTTACAACAGATATGGAGAGAATATTATTTGTTGATATTTTAAATTAAGTATTTTTAAACAATTGAGTTTTATTCACTATCTTAGCTTCTAACATTGAAACCAATAAAAAAAAATATATATAAACAACTTTTTTTTCTATGTTTCCCAGCTATCTATACGTCGACTTTTCATAGGAGCTACCCTAATCATCAGTAGACTTTGGAAATTTTTGAAAAATATTCTCAAACATTCAACTCTATATCCCAGCAATCTAAATAAATTGTTGAGAATTTAAAAAGAAAAAATGTTTTAATAATACCTGTCAAAACGCATTCTTTTGGACAACGATAAAGCAGAGTAACTCTACCCATACTATGGAGATACTCCAGTGAGTCAATAGAGTTGAATGCCCGCCCAACTGTCACCATTACTTGAGAGTTGTGCGAGTATTTAATTTTCGTTCACCATTCTTTCGTTAATACCATGAAAAGTGTCATCTCGTTTATGAAAGCTTCATTAATAAGATGAAAATTTTGCTTAGCATGCCTTTATTATTTTCTTAAACTTCATTAATGTTACGAAAATTGTTTCATTCGTGTTACGAAAAACTTTTGAGAGAAAATGAGAGAATTTCGTTATAGCTACTAAATATAATGAAAATATTTCTTTGTTTTAATGTCAGATTTTCGTAAAAGCGACGAAACAATGTGATTAAAATAATGCGCATATTTCAATTATACTGTAATACTCGCATATAAGTATCTAAAACTTTCATTATAAAGGGTGTCCTAAAACTTAACGTTAAGCTGAAACAGAGTGACACGATTGATTGCAATCATCATGAGAAAACACAGAAAAACAATCTAAAAATACAAGGGCTTGTGCGAATAAAAAACATTTGACCTGAGTGTTTCGCTTTGAATTTGAGTTTTGCCACCATCTATACTCGACTGCTGATTTGGCAGAGTGCTCGCCTAATATTCTCGAGGTCGCAGGTTCGATTCCTGCCACAGACTCTGGGTATTACTGCAGACAAGCAAAAAGCTTCGTAGTTTTTGTTGTTGTTAAAAAGAAAAATATCGAAGAATTCGTTTTATTATATATACTATTTCTTGCATTCAAATAATGAATTTTTTCGTGTTTGCAATGAATCCTTGTTTACAAACCAACCAATTTCATTCTATTTATGATTGTTATTTATTTAATGAAACAATCAATATTCTTACACCCTTAATACTTTGCTTTGGCGTAAAATCAGCGAAAAATACTAACTTTAATGCAATAAATCGTTATATCTACAAAAAATTTATTTTTCAGCTGCAAAAATCCCAAGGCACATGAATCTTTCTTTTGAGACATAAAACGTGTTCAGTCCAGCGAACATCACACTGAACTTTCATTCCAAAAACATACGATGCCTTATTATCTATAGCTTCCATGAGCACAGATAAAATTAGTGATCATTATTCAGTGCGCCATTCATATTTTGCCTCTTGGTATTGATCTTGGATTGACTTGGCCTATACTTGATGAGTACAAATGACCAATTCTCTCTCTCATCTGCAAAGCAGTGGATAG
The DNA here is from genome assembly GCA_914767995.1 of Thecocarcelia acutangulata. NCBI lineage: Eukaryota > Metazoa > Arthropoda > Insecta > Diptera > Tachinidae > Thecocarcelia > Thecocarcelia acutangulata. Next base: position 25,183,999 of record OU612094.1, on the reverse strand, counting down.
GTTTTGAAGTTTGATATAAAAGGTCATTAAGAAAAAAAAACTAGAGTAGGGTAAAAAACTGAGTTTTGCGGTGGCCCTTGTTCGATCATCATCGATTGATTATAGTTATTTTTGTTGGCCGAAATATGTGTAGTGAATTTTACAAAATAAAGATTTTAGATCAAACATCATCGTAATGTATTTTTACATGTTTTAAAGTGATTTTCACATGAAATTAAAGCTTCTGTAATTATTGCCAAAAGTTTTACTATTGATATGCCAATACAGAAACAAAAAACTTCACACAAATTTAATCTCAAATAGAAGTATACATAGGTTTGATCATTGAAATTAATTTTCTTTTGGCTTATTCGAGGAAGGTCCTGAATAATACAACTCAGCAGTAAAATTGTCCTTTAAATAAAATTTTGTGGACTAAAGAATTCTGATGCGCTAAACTCCAACCTCTTTTTAGTGTTTCTCTATCACGCAGACCATTTTTACGAACTGCAACTTTTCATGATGCGTTGGCGATCGCACAACAATATTTATCCTTTTCAATTAAAAAATCCTATATAAGTTGTGTATTATTTTATTTAAATAATACATAACTTTTCCAATTTCAACCTGCAATGTTTTTAAAATTAAAGCTTCTTTCATCACGTGACATCCATACAGATATGTACACATAACTGTTAGTATTTTCAGTTTATTTCTTATTCAACGGGTCGAGTGCGGTCCACTCACTAGAGTAGGCTCTCCAGCATATTGATATTATGGTGATAAAAACAAAAATGTACATAAATACAAACATACCAACATACTCGTATACATCTACCTTAACATTTCTAAAAACTTTCTTCCATAAAAGCATTCCGAATTTTTATATGCATTTTTTCCATGTTTGCTGTTTGATCTAACAGCAGAAGTTCTCCTGGAGTCTAGTAGTGCAAAGCACTCATTGCAGGCAGTAAACATAAAAGAAATGTTATTGATGAAGTTGTGTCAATAGCAATCAACCAAACTGTCATGTCACTACAACTAACGTCATAAGTTTGCAACCAGATAATGAGGCATGCAGGTTGAATGACTTTTTGTTAGAGAAAAATGTTTGTAATAGAAAAAGAAACACACAAGAATAATGACTTAATTGAAGACTTTAGAAAGTCTAGGCGATTGGCAGCAGCAAGCGCCAGTCAGAGTAAATAATTTATTGGAAAAGAAATTCAATATTGAAAAATTATTAGCAACAGGATGTAAATGCCACAACATACATTCAAACTTGTCAGTTATAACTAATTTTATTAGCTTTTAGCAAATATTTTATTGGCATGATAAATATTTACTGTAATAATACTTGGCTTGCGTTAATTAACAAATATTTATATTATATTTTAAAGTGATTTCTAAGCAAAAGTTTTGTTAAGTTTTTGAAGAGAATAAATTCTCTTGTTTAAAATGGAATTTTAAACGTTAAAACCGCTCAAATGTTTTAGTGATTTTATATAAATTGTTGTTAAGAATTCGTTAGTACCTGAAAATGGTTCCTGCTGAATAGACTTTGCTTTTATACCATACGATTTTTAATCTACAGAAATTAATGACAGATCTATTTATATTATTAATAAAATATTGAATCCTCCTGGTTGTTTTACCAACAAAGACTGGACTTTACACAATTCGCAAAAAAGTCCAGTAAAAGACATATCAAATAGGCGGCTATATGACCGTTTTTTGCATTAAGAAGGCAAAAATGCAATATGCATGCATTCCAGAAGCTGTCACCCCTGATGTGAGTCGGGCTCCACGTATAGCGTATACCTACTAAAATCCTTGTCTTTCGGACTCTAATGAAGAAAGTCCACCCTGGAAATGCGTGTGCATTCCTTTCGAGTGCTTGCTATCTATGGCACTATACGTGATTGACTATGCTTCTAAGGTATCTTCCCTGGTAAGGGTTATCACATAGGCACTCATGCAAGGGGATTAAATTTTCCATTTAATGATTTCTGTACAGTTTGTATAGATAAGGAAAAGGAACAGAGTGTTGAGTACATCCTCTGTCATTGTCCCGCGCTTTCTTCCATAAGAGCGTTCTATCCGAGCACATCGTGACTGTAAGGTTTTTCCGACACTGCTTGGCAACATGTGATTGGACAGGATTATGGATATATGGACAGGATGGATATTTCCATAGGGAGATCAGGAAAGTTTTCATGAAATTGACAGCCTACACAAACTCATTAAATCTGATACTTTTAAAATGGGGTGGGCCAGAACATAATCGCCAACTGTGGGTGCGCACACAGCGTGTTTCCTGAAACGATTAAAAAATGTGATTTGGACTGAGTATACGCGGGTCAGCGACAATCCGACAGGTAACCACAACAAACCATCTGTGCTATGTAGCACCCACAAGTTGACGCTGTACTTGGTTTTTTCAAAATTTGAATAGGGTCCCATACCATCTTGCTGTAAGCAATATTTTCGAGAACTTCTCAGTGCACTAGAAAAGCTCCAGCTTCGAATGTCTTACTATCTCAGTAAAAGCCTCCCAGGGCGCAGATTTTGCCCTAGTGTACGCCTGACTGCTATCTGAGGTATAGAGAATTAGGAGTCCGACATTAGTTTTAGCAAATAAAACGGTAAGAAGCTGCACGACTCAGGTTATTTTGGACTTCCCCAGCCCTCACCATGGGCTAATTGGCAGAAGGGCGGTTCTGTTTTACAGACTATTCCGCGCTGATCGTAGTTGAAGTGCCTGCATCTTGGCTGAAACGTTCTGGTTGTGGTTTATACCATACATGGTTGTTATTACCACTACCTGATAATTATATAAATGACAGACTTTCAGGCAATTATACGAGTAGTTCTCGAGGTGATGTTGTTTTGCAATAAATTCCTGTAATGTAAGAAATCAGAAAGGGTGTTCTTCGTGCTCTCCTGATAAATTATCAAGCAAATTTGTATAAAAATGTGATGATAAAAATTATAAATATGGTCTAAATGAATCACCCATTAAAATGATGGATTAAATTTTTGAAATTTTACATATGAACTCTAAAATTAATATTTATGTATGTTGTTGTTGTTGTTGTTTTAACTTAAAATCTTTTCAAATTCGCATATTTTTATATACCAATGCTCAAAAACCAAGTTTCACTTAAAATTTGACAACTTTATCATTTACTTGAAATCTTCTTTTGTGAAGTATTTATTTTAAAATTTATATACATAAATATTTTGCATCAATAATTTTTGTTATCGAATTGAATGTAGAAATCTTGTTTAAATTTTAAATTTTTTTCTGAAATTTTTATTTGTTCGATTTTTTTTTCGCTGTCATATTTAATTATAATACGTCATTTGATACAAGCCAAGTGTGAGGATTTGATCATTTAACGCTTGGCTGCACCTAAAAGCGTCAATAGAACATTAAAACAAAACAAAAGTAATTGAAAATAAAAAGAAGATTTTAATAGTTGATTAAATCAAATAAATAAATTACAAAACAAATACATACATATTGCTCCTTTATTGTAACATAGTCATAACTAAAAAAAATCTCGTTTTGAGAAAAACGCATTTCAAATGTTTAGTTTTTATAAAAGTCTTAGACATTTTTTTTTTACAAAATATCTCCTAAAGGAAACAATTTAAAATTAATTTGAATAAATTTTTGGCACAACATAAAAGGTGGCACTGTTAACAATTCTACATTGTTAACTCGAAAAGCTAATTTTTTGAGATATGACTATGTTGCAATAAAGGAGCGATATCTACTCGTATATACGTACGAATGTATGTTGGTGTTTTAAGGAAAATGTTAATACTAAAATGTGGTAAATGATGTCACATTTATCAAAGATGATTGATGAATTTTGTTTAAATAACTGGAAAGCTAAAAATTGAGAAACGTTTTTTAATGCGAGTTTTATGTAAACCAATAAAATTTTTAATGTTTTGCCAAAAACTGAAAAAAATATATTTGCACATAAAACGAAAAGCAAACACAAAAATATCTAAAAACTTCGTTACTTGGTAAAAATATTAATTTGAAAATAAGTATTTAATTGATATGTAATGAATTTGATATTCATTGCACGAATATAACTTTAACACTAAAATTACACCAAAATGTAGTAGATTTGAATTAACATTTACAACAAAATCTATATCGTTTACACCACCGTTTTTTTGACATCTCGCAAGATTTCATTTTCACAAAAATAATTTATGCGTGCGGGCTTACCAAACAATTTTATCAGAGACTGAATACACCACATTAAAGTGTATATTTTTGTTGACCAAAGACTGCATACACCACATTAAAGTGTATATTTTTATTGACCAGAGACTGAATACACCACATTACAGTGTATAGTTTTGTTGCAGCGTAGTATTTTTAAATCACAGTTGCATCGCTTGCTACTAAATAGATTTCAGGAGATTTCGTCGAAATCTACTCATAAAGTAGATTTCATTTTGTAAGGGAATTCTCAAAATCTCCCATATTTGGTTTGAAATCTTGAATGAGCAGATTTCGCTTTGGTGTCTTATAGTCTACTTTATGAGTAGACTATAACGGAATTTTTTCCTACCGGTAATTATTTCTCAAAATATTTTTCTCAATTCAAATTAAAGAGAAAAGCATAATTTTTGCTGACTTAACCCAAGGAATTGAAGAGATAATCTCTGTTTAGTGTTTTCAGTTAACGGAGAGAACGAAAAAAAAAAAAATCATATTCGATTTTTGTTCATAATTGGAGAACAGATTTGGTGTAAATATACGACTAGAATACTACTTTTATAATTGGTAACTATTCTAACAGAGCCAGCTCTCCTTGTTTTTAAGATTCCTTTCGTAAGATTATTCCTTTTTTGTTGCTTCAGTTTTAATTTTGATAAAATTCACTTAAGAATTTTTAAATTCATTTAAGAATTTTTAAAAAGTTTCGAAGCAAAATATTCCTTTTAGTATATTTTTTGTTTATACAAAAAAAAAAAAAAAAAAAATAACTTAAAACTTGCAAACAATATTCCCCCTATAGGTTAGTTTCTATAAAATTTTATTTTCTTTATTCTCGATGTTAAAAACCAACTCCTTCCGAACTCGCTGCTTAAGTGATCTAAATTTACAAAAACTAGAAACTAAAGCCGGGTAACCTTATTTGCCATCTTGTAGCCCTTAACGGAATCAGAGACGTAATTAATATATTTCAGGTGCATGACCACATCGTCCAAGCTAGTACTGAAATGTCATAACAGGCTATATGAACTGGCGAGACAGAACCAGATTACTCTGATCTGGGTGCTAGGATATGATTCGCATGGTTGCAATGAAACGGCAGAAATCTGTGCCAAAAATGGGGAGGAGGAAATTTTTACTGGACCCACTCTAACATTTGGCTTTAACAGAAGCCTCCTTTAGGAGGTAAAAAAAATGGACTAAGTCCATCGCGGGGAAACATTGGAATGCGACAAACGGTCTGGAACATTCCAACAAATTTCTAGGCTTTCATGTAAAGAGAGCCGAGCGTGCTGTAAGATTGGACAGGAAAAGCCTAAAAACACTGGTAGGTGCACTCACAGTTCATTTACGACCTGCCTCAAGCATTTGTACAGAATAGGTATTGCCAATACAGACATTTGCAGAATTTGATCACCTACTAAGGCTTGCTACCACAAGCTCATACATTAAGTGAACAGCTCTTGTTATCTCTGCATGGGCAATTTGGGGCCACACCCTACTCAAATAATAAAAATAATGGCTTCTACCGACAATAGGGTATGCACCTCATCAGCAATATCAATTAAATTTTTCTCCTCAAAATCCATAAATACACTCTTAAGGCAAATAACAAAACAAGTACTAGTATCATAATTAATTCTTACATGTATCGAACATGATTTTTTCTACCATTTAGGAATTTTTTCGTTAAATATTTTTGTAATTCTTTCATTTTCATTACTTCTCTGCAGCGCTTGTTTGTATATTTTGCCTTAAGCAAATATTGTCATAGAAATAAACACAAAATACAAATAGAAAAAAACTCAAATATTATGATTGATCAATAAAAAATTGCAATGACTGCGGCAATTTGTTGTTGCCGTTGTTGCCATTAAATGCCATTGAACAGCCGAAAAATAAACGTTAATAAAACATTCGACAAATTGCAGGTGTTGTTTAAAAAGTGATAAAAATTAGACAAATACAGCGCTAACAAAAATGTTAGATATTTGTTTTTGGGAAAAATAAGAAGTATGTACATACATATGTATATACAAAAAAGGACGTTTTAGGTAAGGAATTTTTTTTCGCCTTCTGGTAAAATTTGCCGGTTTGGGGGCAGGAATTGTGGTTAGTATTTCACATGGAAATGCCAAAATGCGTACATAAAAAATATGGGCAAAAATCACCTGAAAAAAATGTTGCAAAAGTTGGATTGTGTTTTTTTTTGCGGTAAAACATTAACAATAAAAGTTGTGCTCCACAAGATCTCAGACAAGTTTTGACTAATGAGAGGAGAGAAAGAGAGACTTTACCCAAAACTTCTGGAATGCAAAAAATCATAATTTTACATCTTCATATACTAATGTAAATTAGTTGTAAAAAAAATAAACTCAAAGGTGACTGACATAGTGATCTATCAACGCACAGCCCAAACCACTGAATGGATCCAGCTGAAATTTGGCATGTAGGTAGATGTTATGACGTTTGGCATGTAGTTAGATGTTGTGATGTAGCCATCTGCTAAGAAAGTATTGTGATTAATTCTACCCCCAGGGGGATAAAATAGGGATGAAACTATGAAACTTTGTTGGCGAGCGAAGCCACGGACAAAATCTAGTAAAATATAATATAATAATTTAAGACGCTTAAAACGCATAACTTCATAAAAACAAATCATTTGCATTATTGGCAATAGCTGCAAAATTGAAAACAAATTGAAGTTTTCCATAGATATTTTGGTACATAATTACAAAAAGGAAAACCAGAAAACCATTGAACGTTTCCTCCTTACAACTTCAACTTTTGTTCGGTTAACCTTTCATTTTGCTTTTAATAAAATTTTAAACAAAAACTTTTTCTCTTTTTCAAAAATTTTCCGATTACTTATTCAGCTTCATATATATGTAAACAAAAACAATTGATTATTCTAATCCAGGGGTGCCCAAAAGCTCTATATGGAAGAGCAAACACCAATACATATAAGGAAAAGCTAATATTATTTAATATGCAAAATCTGGGAAAGTGTTGTTGCTTTGCAATTGTATGTGTAAACACACATGTGTATATTAAAGCCTATAGCTAACTACTTTTATAAAGCGCATAGGACTTGGGTACTTCTGTTTTTGATATTACGAATATAAATATTCTACAATAGTCAAACCACTAACTTTGTGCATATCAGTTGGTGCATTTTATGCTACTTTATGTTCTTATTGTGCTCTATAAAATGATATGATAATTGTATTACTGATATATATAGTACAAACATTTTTTTCTTATACTGAACCAAAAAGTTGTTTTCAGCCTGATTTAGTGAAACCAAAATAAAAAAAAACACATCGAAAATTTAAAAAATTCACCCCGCTCACTTTAGTCTAATCCGAACTTAGCTAAGTAAAAATTCGTACAACTTTGTACAGGATATGTAAAAATTTACTCTCTCACTTTCTCTCAAAGTTGCAAAAAAAATTCTAAACAACTTTGGACTAGTTCGGACTGTTTCATTATTTACGTGGAATACACATAAAGTACACCAAGGCAAAACCACATCCCCAGAAGGTGTACACCCAACCAGGACACTCTACTTTCTGTGGCGTAGAGGGGAAGGAGCCCTCATTTGTTGTAGCAAACAAAACTCTAGGAAGCCGCAAGACTTATATTGTGTTGGACTTTCGTAACTCTTACCAGGGATTGCAATTGGCAGAATGGGGATCAGCAAAGCCCAGGGAGGCTCTGCTTTACAGATCTCCCAATGCTAATCATGGTTTAGTTGCCTGCCTTGGCTGAAACCTTTTGGCTATGCTTTAAACCTAAAATTGCATGAAGGAGAATTAGTTTCCTTGATAACTTTTGGTTTATGGCAATTTTCACGGGCTTATAACCCCCCGAAATGCTGTTCTCTTGCAAATGATGTCTGCACTATAGGGAACCAGAGGTGATAGACGGTTGAATTTATTAAGGGCTGATGTTCTTAATGGACTTCAGCCTACCAACTCATTAAGTGTTGTCTTTTTATCAGATTAGGTCATCAGATTAGCCCGACAAAGCAAGTGCTGATGTAACTCAATTTCACAATCTGCTTTATGCCATTCAACACCTTGTTACATTGACGGCTGGAAAATTTCAGGAGGGATTTATATGGCTACAAACTTATGGCAAAAAGTTGCAAACTGTGTGAGCCTAGAAAGCCAAACGGGAGCGCTGGTGAATCGTGAATAATTCATGCCGTGGAGTTGGTCCATCATCAGATTAGGCCGATAAGGCAGGTGCTGATGTAACTCTGTTCTATCGTTACTACAATGTATTTTGCTCTGACTAGATTAGGGACCTCGCACATTTTTACGTAGCACGCGTGCATTGTTCAGAGCTCAACCATTTGTGGTCGATTGCCCGAGAAATCGTGCTTCGCATTACAGAGAGAATTCGTTTTTCAGCCGTACGCTCCGCCTGTGGAATAAGTTACCTGCTAACGTGTTTTCTGTCTGTTATAACGTTGGAAGGTTCAAGTCAAATGTTCACAAATACTACTCCCTCTTTCCACCTCCTCACAACCTATTTTCCTAGTTCTGGTACAATGCACTGCATATGTAGGGGTCATCCCCTGAGTACTAGTCCAAGTTAAAAAAAAAAAAAACTCAATTTCAGAATCTGTACTTTGTGTCATTCAACACCATCTAAACTACATTAAGAGACTCATGAGAAAATTTTATTACAACCATTTGACAATTAGCTAGAAAAACCTCTTCATATTCAGTAAAACATTATATTATTAGTTTTTTCTTAATTCTCTTAATGACTCATTCTTTTTTCCACGTTTTATTGTTTCACGTTGCCTTATACAAATATAGTTTTGCAAATTGTTTGATTATGTTAACAACGGCAGCAACAACAAATCGCCTTTTTAGTTTCTTTACATCGAAAAAATGATTATTTTCAAAATAATTTAAATGTTCTTATATATTTTTTATGGATTTTAGAAATAAATTACGATTTTCGGGCAAAAATAATTAATCAAATAGCAAATAAATTAATTGAAATAGTAAAGATTTCTTAAAAGTCTTAAATGAATTGATGATGATAAATTGCAGACAATAGGCTGTTAAAAATTTTATAGCAAATTTAGAATTTTACAAAAATCAATTTAAGGTGAACGAGCACAACTGTTTAAAGTGATTTTACTTTATACAAACAAAAGAATATCAAGCATAAAATAAAGAATTGGTAACTATAGGGGGTTTTCAGAGTTATACGAACTTAAATAATAAGAAAACTTATATAGTTTCATTGGATAGAAAATTGTATGGCATTAAAGTTTAAATAAGATTTCGGCCATGCCGAAATCTTATGCCAGCACTTGTAGCCATATTTCGCCAATAATTCTACGAATGTTGACTTACAGGTTTTCAGTTGTCTTTTGCACTAAGGCACTCTACTTTCTGTGACATAGAGGGGGTAGGAGTTCCTCGTTTGTTGAAGCCGCATAACTTATGTTGTGTTGGACTTGCGAAACGCTTACAAAAGGTTATTTGGCGTAACGGGTATGGATAAAGTCAAACCCCCAGGAGGTTCTGCTTACACACCAGGTTCTTACTTTGGCTGAAACGTTTTGGCTACGATTTATACACTGGATTCCCTAACAACTATGATGCATGCCGATTTTATGGAGCTAATATCTCCCAAGGTGCTTGAAAAAGATACCTGTAATATAATAGGCCTTTTACACTGATCAACATCTTCATGGAACGCGTGGAAGATGTTGAAAATGTGAAACACTGTTTACATTGCTCACATCTAACATCTACTATCAATCAAAAATATTATTATTTAAATTTTCAAACAATTTAACAAAATTGTTTCGAAAAAAATTAATTTGAAAGACAAAAGAGGATTAATTACAAAATATACGTATGTATGTCTATAAACAAAATGTAGGACACATAAAAAAAATTTGGCAAAAACGGAGAAAAAAGTATTTCAGAAAAAAAATTAAGGAAGAAAAACACTCACGCAAACAATTGACACATAATAAATAAATTATAATTTTTTAAATTTTTTTCAAAACAAATGACGTTTTTTTTAGTGCTTGCCCCAAGAATAATCGACATTATTGCCACTTTTCTAGTGGTGACACTGAAATAATCGAAAAATGTTGAATGGAATAAAATGAGATAGGAACATATTATAAAGATGTTGAAAATTTTGGCTTTTAGTACAATGTATTTCTTATGGGAAGATGTTATCATCTTCAAAAATTGATGTTGTTCAGTGGAAAAAGCCTATAAGGAACCAGAAAAGATTGCTAGACGGGTGAGTTGATTGATGCTCTTAGTGGGACTCGCTTCATCAACTCGTTAAGCCTTGCCTTCCATTGTATACAGGTTTGTTCATATGGCATTGCAAACCACACGAAAGCGCCGATGAATAGTGAATTACTCACGCTGTGGAGTTGGTCCATGATCAGATAAGGCCGTCAAGGCAGGTGCTGATGTAAATCAATCACACATTCTGTTCAGCTTTCTCTGGCTTATCGACGTAGGCAAATGACTTTATAATGTGGATTATACTCCCATCACATCAAATGCGACAATTGTGCTTATTTACGTAAACGAAACGAAAAACGGCTTTTGTCGTAGAACAAAATTTTGAATGGAAATTCAATATCATTCAGTATGCCTCAGTCCATTCGCATGCGTTACTCTGGTACAAATCTATTCATTAAAAAATTTATAAACAAACTATATAACTATGAGCTAATAAATGGGTTGTTGCTAACTCAAGCTGTGAATCTTAAAAAAAACACTCAATCTTTGTGTCATTCTAGTCACAAATCTTAATTGAATCGGAGTTTACAAGTACCCAGGAATTTGCGTAAAATAAAATCGGAAGTTCATAAAAGGTTAAATAAAAAACTAATAAATTCATTTAAAAGTACACTTTTGTTTAAAATACATATTTGATGCAGCTATAAATTTTTATTATATATAATATATATTTATATAAATTTTTCTGTTTTATTTTTTCAGGTATGACTCAACAAGGAATTGAACAGATAGGTATCATATTTTTAAAGTTACAAAATTTTTGGAATTTTTGACTTATGAAACTCATATTTTTACTATATATCCGCTATATCAAAACGTCAATAATTCCATTTTATATGTATTTGTTTTCCTTTATTTTTGCTTAATTTACTTTTCGTCTTAATTATTTTTTTTAAGTTCAACCAGTGTCAATTAATGTCACAAATACCTCTGACTACCAATTACTTACTGTTCGTTCACTTGTTGTTTTTTTTAATGAATAAGAATAAATAAAATACTTTTAAAATAATGCATTTAATTGATAGCTTGTTATAATTAAAATGAAAAAGTAAATATGTAGAAAGAAAAAGTTGGAGACTGTAGAGAGCAAATAAATCCAATTAAACATGTCATTTGATTATTTTTAATTAAAGCGCAAAAACATCAAATGAGTGGGAAAAGGAAAAAATGGAATACTCAATTATTTATATTAATTTAAAAAAAAAATTAAATGCACTGTCGGAAGCGATTCTCTTTTAAAGTTATTTATGAGTAAATAATGGACATTATCACCTATTTTCTACCGCTTTAATAAGTATGAAAAACAGTGCATACACATGAACACTTGTGAGTGATATGTTTATAACTTTTTCGCGTGCTTTCAAAATTTTGCACAAATTTTAAATAAAAAACTGACCATTGGAAAAAATAAAATACGAATTCTGATTTTATAATCCTCGAAACACTTCTGAAACGCGCTTTTTGATATCGCCAACAGCTCGTGTTTCGACTTTTCTTTTATCTCCTCAATCGTAACAAAACGTTTCCTTTCAGTGGTATCTTCAGTTTTGGGAAGAGGAAAAAGTGAGCGGGGCCCAAATCCGGTAAATATGGTGGTTGAGGCAGGTTTTGTTTTTGGCCAAAAACTAACTCACGCACAATCACCGATGTGAGCTAGTGCGTTATCATAGTGCAAAAACCATGATTGTTTTTTCTACAATTCTGTGCGTTTCTAATGAATTGCTTCGCGCAAATGCCGCATAACTTCAAGGTAGTATTCTTTACCGACCGTACGACCTTGTGGCAAGAATTCATGATGCACCACGCCATTGCAGTCGAATAAAACAGGGAGCAAAACCTTCACATTTTGCCGAACTTGACCTGATTTTTTCGGTCTTGGCTCTTCTTAACACTTTTATTGGGATAATTGGGGTTTGATTTCAATGTCATAGCCATACACCCATGATTCGTCACCTGTTATGATCTTTTCGAGAAAAAGCACGTTTCATGCCTAAAACATCCGTAAAAATTGCTTGGCATGAGCCGAACGATATGCCAACATCATCAACAACTTCTGTGATAGAGATTCGACGATTATCCAAAATCATTTTCTCCGTTGAGTGCTGGTCAAAGGTAAAAAAAAGGTCACGGCGTAAAGCTTCAAAACTAAATCTATACTTTTTTGTTATGAATAGTCCCAATTCCATAAATAGAAGATCAAAATTGAAAAATTTTGTGAACTTGACTAACGAGAAGTTGTTGTGCAACTGAAAATTTTGAGGGTGTTGTTTTGCGCTGTAAAGGTTTTGATAACTATATCCGGAAGATACAGACTTGTTCTAAATTATTGTTTTTTCTAATATTATATGATGATGGGTTGGTATCATTCATCTAGCTTGAGTTCAATCCTGGCTAAAGCAAAGAAATATTTTTATTTATAATTATAACAATAACAGCTCTTGATCAAAGAAGACAGGAAAAAATAATTGAATATACTAAAGCTGGGGGACAACTAGCTGTTTCGTAGTCGCTACACTACTCATCAGCACCCACTAAGATTCGAACTCAGAACTACGAAACAGCTAGTTGTCCCCCAGCTTTAGTGTATTAAATTATTTTTTCCTGTCTTCTTTGATCAAGAGTTATTGATCGCGGCAATTATTGTTATAATTATAAATAAAAATATTTCTTGGCTTTAGCCAGGATTGAACTCGAGCTAGACGAATGATACCAACCCATCATCATATAATATTAGAAATATTAAAATAAAGTTCGACTATTTAACATTAATACATTATTGTTTTTTTTTATTTTGATTCCTTCTGTTATATGTAGTATAAATCGACAGCTGATCGTGATGGAATGGCCATTAGTTTTGTCTATTATTGCTGTACAAATTTTGTTTAAAACAAGCATTTCTAATTATTATTATTACTAAATTTTCGTAATAACTTTAAACAAAGACTAAAACATGTTGGGGAAAAAGCTATCAACATATGTTAATTATATTGTTAAGAATTTGTTTTCTACGATTTAACACATGATGACTGACGTTAATTAGAGTTTAGAGAACATATTTCTTGAAGCAAATTATTGGTTGTCTGCTTATGCTTTTTTACATTTCTACAAGTTGTGCAGTTAAGATATTAGGAAATACTTATTCTACCAGTAGCTATTTGTAGCTTATGATTAAAAAAAAATAATTATTATTATAGAAAAAATGTATTAAGTAGACTGTAAACTACTGATTTCAATAATTTTTGCTTAAGTTTCTATTGTGCTTAATTGTTGTTTACTTTTTGTCAGTTAATTCTTTTGTAAATGCTTTTGTTTGTACAATGAAGGGGTGTGTTTTGCTAAAAAAATTTAAATAATGTTTTATATTTCTATATTTTTAAATTGCTCTGGGCTTTATTTTAGTTAAATATTTGAATTAAACATTCACAAGCCTACATTTTCTACAATTTTTTTACATTAAGGCAGCATGTGTAATATCGCAGCAAAATAATGCTTTTACAATATCTCAAATAAAAATTATGGTAGACGGCCATAATGTGAGAAGAGGCGGTCAAAACCACTGTCTCCGTACCATAGAGCTGCAGTAATTAGTCGAAGAATTTGGTTTTGTCGCTTTGAATCTTTTTAATGTTTGACGCTGAAACGATGCCTTATAATTGAATTCCATGGCACCATATAGGCTTTAGGATGTCGTGGTATAACAAAAGTTTGCAATCCAACTTCAAGGTAGAATTTCTGCCCATAAGCCAATTTAGTTACGCTGCTTTTAGTTGCAAATGAGAGAGTTTTGCATCAATGTGAGACTTCCACGCCAGCCTACGGTCGAATACCAAGGTACTTGACTTCATTATTCTGCGGAATACGTGAATTGTTAATTTCAATAGGCGATCATGTTTGTTTACAAAGTGTGAATGTGACATGAGTACATTTTTGAACATTAACTTTAATTTTCCAAAATTTTAGCCATTTCTCCAATATCGTAATAAATTCCTGCAAATTTCTCGAAAATAAGTGATTGTTTTCATTTACGCTGCAATATGCTGTGAACTTTCATTTTTAAATATGGGTTTCGGAGGCGTAAATCAGATATAAAGTAGGTCCTAGAATGCTACTTTGGGAAACTCCTGCTTCGATTGGCTATGAGGGGCTTATAACACTGACTTCTCTGATAAAAAATTTCCGTCCGTATAAGTAGCTTTCCAGAAGCTTCTGAGTATTTGCAAGCAAGTTTAACTTTATTGTGTACATCAAATCGTCGTGCCACACTTTGTTAAAAGCTTGAGAAACGTCAATTAATAGAGCTGCACAATACTTTTTATCCTCAAATGTCATTCTTATTACTTTTACCAGCCTGCGTGTTTGTTCTAAGGTGCTGTGTTTTACCCGAAAGTTGAATCAATGATTAGGGATACCTGCCACAGTAGTCGATATTGGAGCCAACTTCGCCATTCATTATTTTTCGAACAGGTTTGAAATTGTTGATAGTAGACTTATTGGTCTATATCAGATACGCCCAGGCCTATGCGCCTGATGCGCAATTGTTTTTGTAAAAGCGCTTAGCTATAGGGCTGTGCTCTTTAATACACACATACTGCGCTCAGCACTAGCAATGAAAAATACACAAACAACTTTGCCTTATATATAGTGATGAAAGAAAAATCGATAGTTATGCTCTGAGTGTAAATAAATTTGCACTGGGAGAAAAAATACGCAAATCAAAAAAATCGTTTTACTTACAATTTAATTAAAATTGAAGTAAAAGTAAAGAATAAATATATGAATTTATGTTCTTAGTATTTTTAATAAATTTTATATCACAAAAAGTAAAAAATACCCAAAATACAGAGAAAAACAAGGAATAAATTCATACACCCATGCGCATGTTCATTCGTCGCTGTCTCATTGACGACTAAACTAATGAGCTTAAGATTGTGTTTGCTTTTGTTTACCACTTTAATACAATGGATGGTCATCTCTATCTTATATATTTGTTTTTTGTTCTTCACTGCACACACAAGAGCAAAGCAACAACACTTTCGCATGCTTTGCTAGTAAACATTGACGACCGGGATTATCAGTGTAAATTTTTTTTTTTTGTAAATTGTCTTGCTTTTTGCAACAAAAAATATTATATAAAAGTAGTTTTTCCTTAAATGTATTGGTGTTTGTTTTTCCTATATAACTTTTGGACACCCCTGCTCTTTATGATGCTACTTTAGTGAGATCCTTTCCTGGCTTGTATTAAAATAATTTACTTGCTTAAATGAAAAGTTGCGTGGGGAATATTGTAGGGAAATATTTTTTGATTGTAGGGGGAAAAAGCGATTTTTTACATTATGGTAACGATTTCACAAAAAATCTCCTGGCAACACTGTTCACAACCATCTTTGTTTAAATGATAAGTCTACAATAGAGCTTCTGAATTGAAATATAAAATAGTTTTAAAGTAATTTTAAGCCATGCTAATTTTTGGAAGTAAAATTTCTCTCCATGTTTGTGTTATTGAAGGACGACTAAGTAATAGTAGTTTTTTAAACTACTACTTTTTTTAAATATTTTTTCAACTTCAAGGTTGTTTATCTCAGTTTATTGCTTCATAAAATGTGATTAAATACAACTACATTGATTTTCTTAAAGAAAAACCCAAATTTTCTTTATCCTTTTAGTCTGTTTATCGGGCATTGCTTTAAAAATTCAAAATTTCAATGATTTTACAAGAATTTATTGTTTTATGAGCGAATTTGTGTACCACTCTAATATTCTTTTATTTGAAATTTATACACAAAACTATTTATAAAATATTTGCTCATTTTGCCATTGAACAAGTTTTGATTTCTTTTTTCCCCCCTCTCTGCTTCATTTGATTCATTTGTTAATGACTTTTTGTATGCTCATGTGGGTGAAGTTCTAAAAGACTAGCGCAACTATTTTTTTTTAATCTTAAATTGTTTACAATTTATGTACAACTTTGTTTGATTCAACAGTGCCGCCTCTTATAATAGAATATAAAAGAAAAAAATTCAAATCAAATGGAAAAAAGCAATTTTAGGTAATGGCTTTAGGTACGTTTACTTGTACCTGTAAACCCAAGCAGCCAAAATTTAAATCTGAATAATATTGTGACTAATCAAAAAAAAAAAAAGCGAAACCAAATCTAAAACTAAACTTAAACATTAATGAATCTTAAAATGGTATTTTATATAAAACGCTTAATTTATTTATGAATCATAATATTGTAAAACTATTTCACACTTTTAATTTCAAAACATTCCAAAGCAAAGTTCGCCCAAATTTTATTAAGTAATCTGAACAAAATCTTCTCTTCAAAACAAAAACTATCAGCTATTTTTATCTCGTTAAGTTTTTCTTATAAAACACTTTTTATACGCCTACATAAATTTAGTTAGTTATGAATAGGAAAAAAGTAGTTTGAATATTTCTGTTTAAGTTCGCTCATTGGTATGCTATTAACAAATTATCAAAACAAATTACCAAAATCGTGAATGAAACTGTTTTATTATTGAACGAGTGTTGGCTATTTCTTAATTTAATTCATTTTTGCAAAGAGAAAAATATTAAACGTTTTTTTTTGCATTATCACGACTTTAAAATCGCTTATGATGTGACAAAATCGACATACTGTCGTTAAACAAATAACACCTTGCATGATCACATAAATTGTACGGCTTAAGAAATAATTAACATATGATTGATTATAAACATTATTAAACTAAAGTTACAAAGTAAAGAGGTTATGTAACACATATATACTAGAGGGCTGCTCAAGCACAAGAAAAGTTTCTTACCAGACATCGTAGTATTTTCAAGTACTATCCATTCTCTTCTTTCGCATTTCAAAACAAACACTTCAGTGCCGAAATGTTCTAAACACAGAGCGAATATTGCTTTACAATTATTTAAAACAAAGAGAACCAAACACGAGTAGAACCAACTGAAGTAGAACAAAATTGAAGTAGAGCTTCAAGCACTCCAGTACTGTTCAACTTCAGTTTTGTTTACAAAATTTCTGATTGTTGTTCATGGATTTTGTCTTTGTTTAGAGAACAAGTACTGTATACAAAGTATGCCCATGTGCCAATGTGTTAGTGGCAATGTTTTTGTGTACTCGATATGTTTTGCTATGAGTCATCGTTTATTTGCTTCAATCTGTTGTTTTGTTTTGGTTTTTGCTACGAAACTGTCAAGCACTGTCGTGTACTTATGTGTTTTAAAACTATAAAGTCTTTGTTCTGCTTCCAAATGTTCTACTGCTTGTTTGTTTTGCTTTAAAGGTTGTTCTAAAATACAGTGCTTGGAACTACTGCATAGTAGTGAGATGTGTTCCTTAGGAATTCTATGCAGCCTTTTAATATATACACAATATGTACGAGGGTGGATTGATATTGAAGCTAACAAGCGCTAAATGCGATAAAAATTGCGATCTGTCAAACGTTAGTTATTAAAATTTCACTGGAATTCACTGATTAGTTTATGTGTTGTTTTATTAGTTTATTGTGTGTCTTTTGAAGTAAGCAAGTTTTATGTTTCTTGAAAAATGGAGGAAAAACTGCACGAAATTCACTTTTATTTCGTGTAGTTTTTAAACACATTATTTGAAGGGGAAAACGGAGACAGACACAAAAGAAAAGCTCGATAAACATTACGGTGAGTCCGCTCCATGAGATTGCATGGTAAACTATTGGATTGTGAATTTAAATGCAGCCGAACAAGCACTGCAACAATATCATCAAGAGGAAGGCCAAAAGAGGTGGTTACTGAAGAAAATATCAAGAAAATCTTTGATACCGTCATGAATGATCGCCAAGTCAAGTTGCTTGAGATTGTTGAAATGGTAAACATCATTTTGTTCATTTTGAATGAGTATTTGCATATGAAAAAGCAAGCTATCGGCAAGATGGGTGGGTGCCGCGTTTGCTCAGTGTCAAAGAAAAATGTGTCGTGCCGTTTTTATTCGACACTGTGCCGGAAAAAACGTCAACTATTAAATGCGTGTTATGCCACCTATGTAATCGTTGACGGTTCGGCCTACATAGTCGTGATCGATGAGGTGGTGGGTGATATTGTCACTTATATATTCGTCGAGTGTCTTCTATATAATCGTCGACAATACACTGAGCGATATTGTCGCTTGTATGGTCTAGCTTGATTTCGTGGCCATTTGTTCGAAAATTTCGTTTATGATTTGTTTGAGATATCGGTAACATCTTTTCCAGGATATTTATAGCCTTGTGCCCGTCGTTTACGATGTCGTTAAAACAGGGCCAACTGGGTAATACTGAAATTATGTAAGTTTAAATATTGTTTACGAAATCTGGTTTGCAGAAAGACATTTTTTTCACAAATAATGAAACCTTCTTTCTTTTTCAAACAACTTAAAAGGGTAGTTTGATAACATGAATTTGATGTATTCCTGTGCTAAGTCAGACCAAATTTTATTAACACATACTCGCACATGAATGTGATCATTTGCTTTGATGTGTGGCCACCGTGCTTTAACTAGGAAGAAAATATTTCGACCACATTCTAACGTCGTATTAACGACCTGGTTCAACAACAATCAATCATTCCAATTTTTACATCAACCATCATAATTTATTTCCGTAACCTTAATTCTGATTTGATTTCATCATTATTTCTTTTTCTTTTCCAAACGGAAGTTGTTGGTAATTAAATCTCTTAGACATTGTAAAGTAAACTACAATGACTATAGTAAAAAATTATGTCTTAAATGTGTGTGTGTGTGTTCTAAAGAAAACTTACTTTTGCGGTTTTATTATTATTTCACGCTGTTTCATTATCAGTTTGAAAATGTAACAGATATTTCATATTTTGCTTTTATTTCGCCAGACCAAATTACTTAAACCCAACTAAATGTTTGAAGCAAAAATCTTCCCATGACAAAACTATACATTTTTCTTTTTCACAAAAATTCTCAGACTTGAAAGAAATACAAATAAACAAACGTAATTAACGATGTCTAGATGTGATGAAAGCTTTGCTAATGAAGATGGAGCTCATACGTGATAGTTAATTAATGTTTTCGTGTTAGTTTTGCTGCTGCAAAAAAAGGAAAGAAGCAGGATTTCATAGTTTTGTGCGTATGTTTGCAGTTGGGAATGCAATCAAAAAGTAGCACACTGGTTAGAACAGTACAATTAAGATATTATTTCTTGTTTTAGAAAATGAAGAGGTATTTAGATTTCTACTTTAGTTTGCAGGTATGCTTTTGCAATAACTAGCTTGCTTTAACGACTCATATATTTAAACAATAGGAAATCCTTTATAAAATACTTGCAGTTGAGCAAACTTTACCAAAACTTTGTGTTTATTTAGAAACAACATAACATTGTTATAGCCATAATAAGCAATTCTAATATTGTTGAAATAAATATAAAATTTTTTCTATAATTGATTTACTATATCTCTACTTAGATCGTCGTACTTTAATGATTTGCCTTTTTAGTTAGAAAAATGTAGGCTTCTGCTATACAAATATGTGTTATAGTACTCCAAAGATAACTTCTTTACCCTTAAATACCTTTCACTTATGTATCGCTCTATACAAGATTTGGTGTTTTTTTTTTTCTTCTTGTACAAAACTCCTTATTACCGTAATTAAAAAAATTAAGTAATTAGATGAAAATTCTAATTTTCAAAACAAACATTCCTCTTGCTTTAAGTTTAAGAAATTTTTTATGTATGTAACTAGCGAATATCCAGCTAAAAAAATATTTTTCATAACAAAAATGTAAATGATTTCACATATATTTTATTTAGGGTGTCCCAGAACTGAAAGTCAAGCCGAAACAGGGTACCGAGATTGATTGTAACCATCATAAGAAAAGTCAGAAAACCTACCACCAAAACTGCCATGTACACTTTCTATAGGCTCTCTAGGTCAACTGGTCTGATTGCACCAGAATTTTTCTTATCGAATTATATCAAGCAAAAAGTGTAGAAAACGAAATCATGGATTTTGGCTGAAGGTAACTTCAGGTAGCGTGTATACGTGGATGATCATGAAGATCGTTTGCCGTCTAGCTTCTTCAAAATCAATTAGATATAGT
The DNA here is from genome assembly GCA_914767995.1 of Thecocarcelia acutangulata. Classification (NCBI taxonomy): domain Eukaryota; kingdom Metazoa; phylum Arthropoda; class Insecta; order Diptera; family Tachinidae; genus Thecocarcelia; species Thecocarcelia acutangulata. Next base: position 25,163,381 of record OU612094.1, on the reverse strand, counting down.
CCCCGTTATTCCAAGAGTCGTCGCCGTAGTCACATGAAGGCGACTTCATGTAATGCTTTTACTTGTGATGTAAATCTATATGACGATGTAAGTCTATATCACTTATTCTCTGAAACTCTTCAAAGCATTTCGACATTTATTGCCTAGAGACTAATTGGAATTTTTTACACGCTTATACACTGATAGGAAAACTTTCGTTGATATAACAGATTTTTTACATTAATATTACGATTTTGTCATTATTGTTGATGAAACGTAAAGGTTCATTTGGGCTATGGATATTGTTTCGTCAAACACAAACTTACATTTTTAAGCAAATAATCTTATAATTTATTTTTAAAGGTTGATAACACCGGAAAATTTGTATAAATCTTCCGGTAGTATGTTATATTCACTTGGACCGCTAAATTTAATGCGCTGCTCAAGTAAGTTAAGTAAGCTCAAGGCGACACCGCACAATGTTCAGGTCTCTTGACTGTCTAGTATTCATCCTGGATGTTGATATGTTCTGTTGAAATAAAACAGTACACAGAAAAAAATAGATGAGATTTTTTTTCAATCAAGTTATGTTATTAATAAACAACCATCAATTTAATAAAATTTGCATTGACTTAATTAAATTATTATTAATAATGAATTTTGGAAATCTCTCTTAATAAAATGCAATTAATAAAAAGTTTTCGGAATTATTGACTGTTATTCAATAAATAAACTTAAAAGGTTGTCATATAACAGTGAAGAGTTGTTGTTTCTTTAACAATTTTTTTTGTTAAGTATATTCTACATATTAACAACAATTTTTTTCAACTCAATAATTTTTGCTTTTAAGTGAAAAAGCTATTTCTACTTTATAATTTGAATTATCAATCCGGCAAAAAATCTTTTTCACAGGAAATTTGATAAAAATAGTGCAATTTTTTTTATCAATATGGCATCTATTTTTTTCTGTTTATGCAAACCAATTCTATTTATACATTTGAAAACATATAGAACCAGTTGGTATTTAAAAAGTCCTCGTATTGGAAGGATTGATTTGGCATAGTTTTGGAAAAGGCTTACTGTTGAAAATCTTATTGGAAGGTTGAACACAGTTGTCAAAGCCTTATTCTGAGCCGATTGTAACGTCTTTAATATGGTACTTGATTTTGATGCATAAATTATTGGAAGGTATGTAAGATGCGAGTGAACTAAAGACTGATACAGTAACAGTTTTGTTGTAGTAGGCAATTTGTTTTTAAATTTATAAAGAACACCAATTCCGGAAGAAATTTTTGCCTTCAAGGCAGTTATATAATTATCCCACAGAAGATTATGACTTAATTTAATGCCAAGATATTTGACATTTTCAGATTCGTATATTGTATTTCCATCAATGTGTATTTCCATAAATTCTTCTGTTCTATAAACATGCATACCTTAGAAACTCTGACATGACCACAGCATCATGTTCAATTTGCGTTTGTAGAACTTTTTCATATTTATATTTATAAAGAATGCATATATCATCTGCGTACATAAATAATGTTCCATCAAATGTTATATTTTTCAGATCGTCGATATAAATTTGAAATAAAAGTGGCCCTAACACACTTCCTTGTGGAACCCCTGACAGTACTGCTAACTTTTCACTACTTGCATTATTTATTGTCACAAATTGGTTCCTACCCCTCAAATAATCCTTAATCAAAGCAAGAGAATTATCTTGCAATCCAGTAAACCGAAGTTTTTGTCATAAAATATCATGGTCCACTAAATCAAAGGCTTTTGACAAATCAAAGAAAATACCCGCAATCCCTTTATAACCATCATCCAGTCCAATACAAACATATTCAAACACATTTAGTAGCTATAATTAAATTCTTACATTTTTATGCTAAAGTTTTTCGTAACATTAATGAAGCAGATTTCGTATCATTAATGAAGTTGTAAAAAATAATAAAGTGATGCGACGAAACGGTCTTATTCCCATTATAAAGCGTTTTTCTTTCAGTGTACCATTTACGTTGTTTTTAATTTATTGAAATTAGCGCCATCTACTGTTATCTGATATCAATATATATGCAGTAATAACTACCTTTTTTCATCACTCAAGGTTTCGTTTAATTAAATTTTCAATTAAATTATAATTTATTTATTTGTTATAAGAAATTATGCTACTTTTTTCATGCACAAATTAAATGATTCCATTTCAAAAGATTTATAAACTCCAATTAGTCTTTATTAATCCCACATAAGTACTTGAAAATTGTTGTTCAATTAATGAATCATAAAATTAGATTACACTTGAAGCATATTTTATCTTCTTCTTTAAGCGACTACAATGACACATTTATTTACTTTTTATTTTTCTTCTTTCTTAATATTTTAATAGGACAACAAATAAATGAACAATAAAGAATATAAATCACTGAGTACGTGTTTTAAAACTCTCTGGCTTTCTTTCTTTTCTGTTCTGTTATGAATGTTAAAATTATGTCAAATTGTTGGATATATGAAACCAATTGTTACGGTCTGTCTTAAAGCAGGCAGTTCGACTGCCAGACGGACTGAGCTGCATACACTACTCCAGCTTAAGTATTCAATTTAAAACAGATTGCCCATTTTTTTACTCTTTAAAAAAAAAAGTCCAGCAACAGAATTACGCATGAATTACAAAAATTTACTCAAGTATTTATAACTCGATTAAGTTAAGCAAAGAAAAATGAAAGAAAAAGAAAAACGACATTTCAAAAGTGTCTGTTTCTCTTCTTCCAAACAGACATACAGACAGACATCTTCATGTTTGAGAAATTAATATTGAATACAAATCTAGTTATTTCAACAATATAATCGCACACACAATAGAATATATTGTTGGACTTTGCAATTTAAAGTGTTTTTTCTTCTACTAGTCGGTTTTTTATTTTTTATTCGTTAGCAGTTACAAAAGAAATGTCTAAGAAACACTATAAATGACACTCGAAAACACTTATTTACAACAATAGTAGGAATGCGAATTGTGGACTTTTACATTTAGTTTTTGTTTTTATACAATATCTTTATATGTATGTGATTGTTAAATATTTAATGTTTTTATGACGACAACTTTACAACAACTATTTTCACCACTCATGCTTTTGTCTTATAAGTAAATTTATGGTTTCAGCTGACAATAACTATTAAGGACATTCACAGTTTGTTTATGTAGACAAAGAAAAAAAAATGGAAATACTAGGTAATAAAAAAAGTAAACATAATAGTTTTGAAGTATAACAATATTGATGTATGTTTTAAATATATTTTTGTTCCATTACGAATCATTCATAATCGTGAAAAAGTATTTTTATTCGCATCCTAAACGTAAAAGAACTGAGTTCCATTTTTCTAACAGAGTTTGATGCGACAAGTCACTAGAACAACAGTGTAAAAGAGAACGGGCATGTTCTAACACTCGCCTGGTATTTACAATTGTGACTTGAACTCGTAGCAAGGTGTTCGGCAAATCGCAATTGCCAGAATCTTGGTAAGTTCAAATCACAATAGTATACCAACGTGAACTGATGAATTAACACTAAACTAAACCTTAAACAATAATAAAAAGGCGTATATATTAAGTTAAATTTGTTTTCTTTGTACTAGAATAAAAGTTAGACGATTTTTCATACACTTTTTGCTAAATACATGCAATTTATAAAAATGTTCTTAAAAAGCGAGCCAAACTCATTATGTATTTCTGGAAATAAACTTTTATACATTTAATTCTTTAGTACAAAATAGCATAATATGGATATAAATTTATTTTTTAGTTTTGGTGAAACAAGTGTTTTTAGCATTCAAATTATGTCAACTCGAAAGCAAAACGCGTGAGTCACAGAACACCTAAAAATAAATTTGGCGTTTTCAATCACCAATCAAAACTTGTTAGTATTGGAACATACCTGTTAGCAACACTCGAAACCCGTGCCATATGATTGATTATTATATATGTAGGCATATAAAAGGATATATACAGTCAACAACATATAAAATCAGCAGCAAGCTTTAATGCACAATATTAATTTCTTCTGAATGTAATGGTAATGACCTTGTAGCGTGGAAGGTGTTGGACCAAATTTTGCTAATCTGAGCAGTGTCGAAGGTATATACACTGGGCACTGATCAGTTTTAAATAATTTAATTCCAACATTTTAAATGCTGCAATAGAGTTTGTTTTAGTCTTTCGTGTTGTTATTCTTAACACTCCGCGAACACTACTCCCTCTTTTCTACCTCATCATAACCTATTTTCCTAGTTCCAGTACAATGCACTGCATATGTAGGGGTCATCTCCTGAGTACTGGTCCAAAATAAAATAAAAAAATAAAAAATGCGAAAATCTGGGGTAGTGGGAAGGGAGTTTTGGGGATTCCTGAAGCCAATTTTGAGAATTCCCAAATAAATTCGGAATCATCCGGTGCACGTTTTTGCTGTTGAACATGCATCTGAACTATTAACAGGTAATTTGCATTTAGTGCGAAAATTGAAGTTGCAATATTTTTTCCGGGAAAGAGGGGGATTTCGGCGATTTCTGAAAACGATTTTGGAAATTCCAAAAAAAAAAAAAACAAAGAATGCGTTATACGAGTACTAATCTGGTTATATGGATAATTAGTTTGTTAGTTTTTTAAATTATTGTTGAATTCACAAGCTCAGTCGTATCGTGTATCGATGTATTGGGAGAGACAATTTCAAACACAAACATTAAACTCACAAAAAATATATTTGAAAATTGCGTTTGCTTTAAAGTTTTGTGTTTAACATTTTCTCTCCAGATACACGATACGACTGAGCTTCAGCATTTATTTAAAGTATAGATGGTTCATATTATTTTCTGGAGACCTAATTCTGAGGTGTCATAAAACACTTCTTTAGTGCTCTTGTGGTCAACCATTGGAATCCATTTGATGTGTATTTACACTGCATATACAAGAACATTGGTGAGGAGAAAACAGGTCGGTTAGCAATTAACCAATCATGGGCTGCGTGATTGGTTTAAATGGGGTCTTTTTAATTGTTCAAAAATCTGTTGATGTTTAGAAATATTTTCTAATAAATCAATACACATATTTATAAGGGGTATTTTTATAGAGGTACAGTATTTGAAAAGTAATAATAGAAATATGAAATTTTTAAATTGACATGAAATTTACTTTAATCGAAAGATTATAATATTTTATATGATCGCTATGGCTGGCTTCCTAACCGGAAGGTCTAATTTTCGAAGACTTTTTCTAACATTTCTAGCCGTATATAAGCGAAGTGGTCACTCGTTTCGGGCTTATCGCCGTAGACTAGCTAGTTCATATATCTCTCCACGAAAAATAGTCTAGTGGCATTAAATCACACTAGGAGGGCTACTGACAGGTCCGAGATGTGAAATTACCAAACGTTTACTTTAACAAATCAACTCTGGCATGACCTGTGTGATATGTTCAGCCATCTTGTTGAAACCAGAGATCATGGTTGTTCAAATTTTATTTTTTTTTTTTTGAAAAACAGACAAAAACTGCGAAGCTTTTTTGCTCGTCTGCAGTAACATCCAGGGTCTAAGGCAGGAATCAAACCTGCGACCTCGAGACTGTTGGTTGAATACTCTGCCAAATCCACCATCGAGGCTGGATGCTTATTCTGAATTGCGATGCGAAAGTCATTGCGATGCGCAAATGAATTGCGATGCGAAAGATATTTGGTATTCTGTAAGTCTTTCGCATTCGCAATTAATTTCAAAATGTGGCAATACTCTTCCAAAGTAAACAAATAAACGTCAAATTTATTTCTTATTCGATAAGTTTTAAAAGTAAAAATTGTTTGTTTATAAAAAATAAGAAAAGTTTAATTAAAAAAAATTTGTGTCATTTTCAAAAATGGAGTATGTTGCACTATGGTTTGATGACGAAGATGGAAATGAGAAAAATGAAAGAATAGACAGAAGATTGCTTAGAAGCAAATCCGATATTCTAAGTTTGAGTGAAAAAAGGTAATTTATTTTGAAACTGGCAAAAACTGTTTGATGAGGTCTGCAAAATATTTACTTTTCAGTTTCATAAAAAACTTTAGGTTGAAAAAAATGCATTTATGTATGTGTTAAATAACATTAGCATGGCAGCGAAATCAAGTGCGATTCCGCCCATTATCAAATTAGCAGCTGCTTTAAAATTTCTGGGTCTAGGTGGCTACCAACACCATCCTGCATCATCTCTTATTGCTTGCATTTAGTTCTTCGGCTAATGTATCCCACAAAGCACTAGCTGTCTGTCGAGCATTTGGTGTTTTCAAGTGGCCTTTCGCCAAATGATTATGCGTTTTAGTACTCTTGTTAGTTTCCCTAAGTGAAATATCATTAAAAGCAATTAATCTATTAGCTACCACAACGAATTATTATTTCATTTAATAATTTATTGTCATTTTAACAAATAAAATAGATGAATGAACAAACAGTAATATAATATTTTCGTGCTTCGCTAATGCTGTTTTGCTATCGATTGAATTTTGCGATTTTGACATTCATTTGCGCAATTAAGAATGCTGAATTGCCACCTTTTCGCATTTTAAATGCGAATAGGTAATAGAGAATAGCAACTCTTCGCATATATGAATTTTCGAGTAGTATTACCATTCGCATCGCAATTCAGAATAAGCCTCCAGCAAATTTGCTCATTGACGTATTCATTCAAACAAACGTTAGCTTCAGCCAAACGAAATTCGCTTATGAAAATTGGGAATCAACGGCAATTTTTTGTCTAGCATTGGCCGGACTTAAGAAAAATTCACATTTTTTTATTTTAATGTTATATTATTAAGATTTTAATACTTGTTGTTAGGTCATTTTGAAGATTACTCGTATATAAATAAAAAAAGTTTAAAATTTTGGTTTTGTTTTGGGGTCACTTGCGCAATGTGGAAACATTGTCTATTCATGTTGAAATGCCAGAAACTAAACATAAATCAATGAACATCTGAGAAAGTGGCCACCAGTTAAACAAGTGTAGCCAACTTAAAGTTTTATTCCCTATATTTATATGCTTTGCTTTTCTCATGTTTTATTGACATGTACGTATGTATGTATCGCCCATTTTTCATATGACAAATAAGTGACTTTGAAATTTTTAATCTATTAAATAAATTTCTGTTACATTGTCGCCATTAAGAAAACTACTTTAATGAAAAGAACTGTAAATATAATAAATTATGTAGCATACAATTTTGCATCAACAAATTCCCACGACTTTTTTAATGACCTTAGATATAAAAATTAAAAACAATTTATTAACAAATTGTGATAATATGAGTCTTTCTTTTTTTTTTAGCACAAAACTAGGCACATAAAACATGACATATATTAAAAACAAAAAAAAAAAAAAAAGAAAGCCAGTATTTATGCTTGTTTTAATTACAAACCACTATTTGGAAAACAAAATTGTCACATCAACAAACTCGAGAGACACAGCTTGATTAAATGTGTTGCCTTCGGCCAGCGACATGTTGTCTAAATATTTCTTTGATTTATGGTGGAAAAAATGAATTTTAACATTTTTCCCGATAAGTTTTAGTTGTGGAAATTTAAATTTATTTAACAAGATCAGTTTTATTTTGTTTTTCAATATTGTTGCTCTCCCCCCGGGTTGTTGGGGACATGTAAATTTGCAAGTGTTCCAACAAGTTGCCAATTAACACTGTGACATGTGTGCTTGTGTGTTTTGCAAATGTTGGTGTGTTTGGCACATTGTTTGACATGAGAGTAAAGCAAATATTTGCTTGTTTTTAACTTAAATGCATTTAAATAAATTTTTTATATGAAAGATGTGTGTTTTTGATAACTACTGTGGAAATAATAAAGTTTATTTTTTTAACACCTGAGCTTTCAAGTTTTATTTTATTTTTATTTTATAATAATTGGTAAAAGTTTCGATGATAAATAGTACTCGCACGACAGTACGCAGTTATACAAGTTTTATGGCGGCAATGCCAGTTATCATAAAGTTTATGTTTTAAAACAGTTGGTATGGAAACGTACACGAGTTTTACATAAACTTTTGTTATTCAGTGATACTGACCACAAATGAAAATCGCCTGACAAAAATCTGTTTTTGGCAGCCAGATTACGACACTCTTATTTTAATTGAGCTGCCATTTATTCAAACTATTTTGTCAAATCACCATGAACGAATACAGCAGTCAAGAACACGTGCAAATGATAAAATTGTTGTATCTAAATGGCTGTTCAGTTCGGGCAACTTTACATACACCTCGTATATTTCAACGATCCACAGTGTGTGGTTTAATAAACAGTGAACCAGCGCACAGTGGTCGAAATCATTGATCTGACGGCATTTAAGTCAAATTTTAAAACTTTAAAATCGATAAATGTTTTACATTGTATCGATAACCGATATTCCACTGAGCAAATTTACGTTTTCACATTTGTTTTGCTTTCAATATTCGCACAGCTGTTAGCTGTCAAATATAACAGAAGTTGCAGCAAGTGCATTGAAAGAATTTGGCGCCAAATTACTCAGTGCGTGGTTTTTGGCAATATTAAATTATTTGATTAATAATTTTAAAAACTAAGGTTTTTAATTAAAGTAGAAGGTATGTATTAACTAAAAAAAAATATGTTTGTGATCTGTGATTATCTAGTTTAATAGAAATGCGTTGTAGATAGCAGATGTGAAGTGTTATATAATATAGTTTGGTGGAGTGCATCCTTTGGGATTCGATCGGATTCGGTCCAAATATGATTTTGTTTATTAATTTGGTTATTTATTGTTGTGAAACGTCCAAAACGATCTGCCCGTTCTTGCCCGTTTATTGGTTAGTTATTTTCTTAGTCATAATAAATGTTTCCAAACGCACACTTTTTATGATTTGGCACAATGAAAACGTCGCTACAAAAAAATTTTCAGCTGTGGAGGCCCACGTATTTATTAATATATATTAATAATATATTAATAGACCAATCGCACAATAATGAGGACAAATCATCAAAAGTTTTCATGTCTACTGATGATTAGGGTAGCGCCTATGAAATGTCGACATATAGATAGCAGGAAAGCAATCACAAAGAAACAGTTTTTTGGTTTTTGAATTAATAAATTGGATGTAAAGCAAATAAATAAACTTTTCATCAAACATATTTGTGCTTATTCAAAAAAAAAAAAAAAAAAAAGTTAAATTAAATTAAAGTGTGTTTGACATCAAATATTCGTATTATTTGATCTTGTTTATATTGTTTTTTCTTCTAAATTATCCAGCTAAAGATCTTGATTGATTTTTGTTTTTTCAATATTTCGATAACAATTTGTTATCATAATCAGTTTTCTTTTTAACTACTTTTTTTATTGAAACCCCGTATGCCCCGCAAATAGAAATGAGGAAACTTCAAAATTTATATATTCATAGGGGATTAAACTATATTAAAAACGATAGGCTGACGATATGTCTCAGCTAGCTTTCGTTTTGCACCAGACCACTTCTTAGTGTTATATGTTGAAAGATTTTTAACAGATTTTGAGCAACACGATGTCTACGGCAAAGCCGCTGCGCAACTAAGTGAATTTTAACTTCTTTCTCACTAACAGAAAAATGTGAAATTGATTTATTTCAGTACATGCCTTTATGTCCTGAATTATATTTCCAAACATATCCTGAATTATAATATTTCCAAACATTTCCTTAAAAGTAGTGTGTATATTAGAATATTTGTTTCTCTTTTTTTTTTTGGAAACTTGATTAAAAAGGAGAGATTTATGTTTCTAAAAACTTCCAACTGTTAATGATCAATTTATAACAAATATTGTACTACTTTATATCGAAACATTTTGTAAGGATCATAACAGTCTTTTGTTTTATTATTTGACGTAATAAAAATATTTTGTATGAAAAATTTTAATTAATAAAGGTTTAAAGCACACAAAAACTTTTTTGAATAAGCCCCATTATTATCTTTAAGAAATTTGTATTAATTATATTAACTACACTCAAAATAATATGTCTGTAATTTAACAGAAATATTTCTAAGTTTTTGGCCAGGTATCAGCAACTTTAACAAAAAAAGTGGTGGAATTTAACAAGTTTTGTTATAGGCTGAAAATTATAAATATTTGTGTTAAATTATAGACATACTATTTTCAGTATACTTGTATTCAAAGCTCTGAAATAAATGAAAATTATTTAGAGTTTAATTTATTACGCATTTCATAGTCGAAATTAAGCATCAGGCTTTGTTTTTATAATTTTGTGAATTAAATACCTCCAGATTCGGTATATCGACCACTGTGCAGCGTGGTAATTTTGGAACTTTTGCGGCTAAATTTAGCGTTTTTTGATTCTGATGTGGACGCCAATTTTCCATTTAGCAGTTAGCATTTTTCACTTATATACTTAGCATTTTTAAGCATTATTGATTTTAAGAACTTTCAAAATATAAATCCTCAGCTAATATGGCAACTTAGACAACGACTACCGAAATCTAATCTTAATATAGGAAATTCTAATTTTTTATATATACAGTTTAAAAACTATTAATTACAAAGTAACATTTTACAGAAGAAATTATTGATTTCACTATAGAAAAAATTGCAGCTTTGGAACATCAGTGGTAGAATCGAAGATCAGATAAATGATTAAATAAGTATTTAACTCTTGACACAATCTATTTTTCTAGTTCTAGTACAATGTACTGCATATGTAGAGGCCATCCCCTGAGTCCTGGTCCAATATAAAAAAAAAAATTAAATGATAATCTAATTTAAGAATTAGTTGCTTTTGCAGTGAAGTTCCTGGTTTTGCTACTAACAAACACGAAGTTGAAAGAGGTAAACTCGAAATATAATGACGTTAAAAATTGTAAAGTTACTACTTGTTGAATGTGGTTTGAAATAGGTGAATTTTTTGTAAACTTTTTACGATTCCATTAGGGGGAATTAGCCTTATATTGAAAATCTTTGTAACGAGATTTAGATACGGTATACCTCTAATTTTGTATAGTATTATTTTGTGGGGTTTGGTAAAAAAAAATCCGTGAATCAAAAAATATGGACTGTAGGATTGAGATAAATTGCTTCGCATCGAGTTGAGAGGTGGGAAAAAAAGAGCAGAAAATCCACAAACAGTTTCTTAACGGTCTCTGAGTAGCTCTTAGGAAGGATAAAATGAATGAGAAGTAAGACCGACCTCAGCTTATATTTTTCCTTCTACATTTCTTGTACACATAGCTACCTTCTAAATGCCCTCCTTAAGGGGCCTCCCATACAAAATATTAGTTTCTAATATTTTAGAGACAATCGTCTTTACTAGCCCCAGAGAGATCCTAAAGGTACTATGAAAGGCAATGTACGACCAACTTCCAATATTTTTGCAGAATATATCTAGCTTCTATCTTCCATCATTAGGGGAGTCGCCATACAAAACCTAATATTTGTTTTATAATTTTCAGACTAAGTTTAATAAATAATTGATTATTTCTTAATCAGTTGATTGCCAATAAGTGTTCATAAAGAAGAATTATGAAAAATAAATCAATTTTTAAAGATATGTTAACTAAAATAACAAAAATATAATTCAGTTCAAATTTTAGCACTATTTTTTTGGCAGTTTAAGAATTTATTTAGCATTATTTTTAAGCCGATTTAGCTCTGAAATATATTTGTGTATGACCACACTGCAGTGAACAATAACTACCTGTGCAATGGCGAGATCCAAGATCTGCTGAGAGACTGAGCAGGAGAATGCTTGATTTAGTCGACTTTGCAGTGTTCACACCTTTGTAGATCACAACTTTGCTATCTCTGCGTACGAGTATTAATATTTGTTTGTTGAATACAAATGGACTCATTCGATGTTTTATCAACCATAAAAATTTTGCATTTGTGAGGACACTGATTCACATGACCTGATCAGATAATATTTCAGTATTACAAACATAAATATATATGTATATACTTACGTATGCTACTTTCATGTCCTACATAAATTAACTTTAAAAAAGGAAGTATGCATGCAGTTGCTTAAAAGATATGACACTAAAAATGTGATCTACAAAAATCGTCAAAAACAGACCTTAAATCGTCAAATCGTCAAAGTGTTATTTTCAGCACCCAAAATCGTCATGACGATAAATCATCATATCTATTGAATATTCTTATTAAATAAATAAATAAAATAATAATAATTAGTTCACTAACCACAATTTACATTTACTATAATATTCATAAATAATATATTATCGGCCTTATTCATAAAAAATATTGTATGTTTATTAAACACTTATTTGACAAATTTCCCATAGAAATTTGTCAAATAACAGTTTAATAAACATACAATATTTTTTATGAATAAGGCCATATATTTATAAAGGGCTGATATGACAAATATCCATAAAAAGTATGTTACAATTTTTTTTGTAATTAATGTGTAATGAAATTAATTAATTAATAACAAGATTAGTAATTAATGTATAATAAAATATTCCATAGTATACATTTTATAAATTCAAAACATTTGAAACTATTTTTAACAGCTTTAATTAAACTATATTACGATTTTTTTGTAGATACGCAATAGAAATTCGTTAATAGCGATTAAATTTTTATTCTTATTAACCACAGGGTGGGTAATCTCTGGCCCTTCCTGTGTTAGATCAACCTCAAAAGTCGAAGATCATAAAATACTCCACTTCAGTGAAAATATGTGTGAGAAATTAGTTGACTAATGACAATTTACATTTACTGTCTTACTCATAAATAATATATTATGTTTATAAAGGGATTATACTGTCGTAATTAATGTATAATAAGATATTATGGAATACATTTTCTAATTTCAAAATATTCTAAACTATTTTTAACAGCTTTAATTAAACTAAAAAAACACAAAAGAAACTCGTTAATAGCGATTAAATTTTTATTCTTATTAACCACCATTCAAATTCTATTTACTGCGCTCCTTATATTATAAATGCAACATGTCTTTGTTTTTCTTCTGGCTCTAACTGTCTTAGAGTTTATCTTGGTAAAAATGATCTTCTTTGGCAATGCAGTTTGCTGGACTTTAGCTAGACTTGTTGGTGTGTGTGTGTGTGTGTTGGTGTTTTTAACTTTTAACTTTTCACTTTTTCATTTTCTGTCTTTGTTATCTTTCATGTTCATATTTCATTCTATCGTTCCTTCACTTAACATTAACATTAAACTGGTGCAAAATTAAGCTGCAACTTACATGCAACTTGAGATATTTAAAACAATTTTCTTTCTCACGCATTACCTTGGGACATGCTTCAGTTAATGGGAAATAGCAGAAGCTAGAGGAATACAAATTCAAATGGACACACATACATACACAAACTAACAAACGAATAGATTTCGTGTCCTACAATAAACAAATAATTTCTTGAAAAATTCTGCATATTCCCTGACGAAACCGTTGGTATTAAATTGAAATTGAATTCATAAATTACAAAAGTTTTTGTACTGAAATCCAAAGAAATAATATTTTAAACATATTTTGAAAACTTTAAATATTACTGCATTAGGGGTCTTAGAATAATTGAAAAATTATTCAGAAATACAAACGTGACTTGAACAATTGTATTCTTATACGAATTTTTATTAATTTGAAACAAACATGTTTCTGTGAAAAAATACTTGTTCGTTTTCATTCGATTGATTCAAGTGTTTTAGATTTAATGAATTAAATTGTTGTGTTATTTCATCGAATCATGTGTTAATTATTTTTGATTTCAATTGCTGGCCTTCAATAATTATTGGGTTCTTAACATAAATGGTTTTTGTCAAACGGTTTTATGAAACATACAAATGCCTAAGTGTGTGTCTTAAGTCTTTTGTTTTCAGTTTGAGTCAAATTTTTCGATCAATAAAAAATTCGAATGTGTTTAAAATTGTTTTGATTTCGATTTTATGTGCTTTTTATATGCTGTTTTATTTATATGTATAATGTAATATTTGTTTTTTTTTTCTTGCAGACGTAACTTTTGATGAAGAAAAAAATGAGGACAAACTTCAAAAAGAAATTGATACGATCGAATACATTGACAAGTAAGTAACAAATAAAACTCTCCCACACAATTGATATATCTTTTTTAATACCAGAAAATCAAGTTAACAAAAAATTTTGAAAGCGAGTTCCAAGGCTAATACTGGACAAATGTAATTTGTTTAAGAAAATGGAGTGATGTATGTTTCATACGCCACTTGTGATCTGTGACATAAAAAATGATTGAAAAGCATTTAAAAACCTATTTTGTAAAATGAAGCTCTTATTAATATTGAAAAATCTCCTAATTCTTTATAGATGTTACTTGTATCACGTAGAATAGGAATTAAAAACGGCCTACGAGATGATATACGAGTATAAATAATCTTAGGACCATAAAGAAGTCTATTAAAAATGTTTATTTGAGTTTTATTCACCATATTAGCTTCTAATATTATACGAATCAAAATATTATAAACAGCTTGTTTATAAGAACACTAAAATAAAACAAAAAATTTAGTTCAAAAAGTTGTATTTATAGCTTAATGTTATAACTATAAACATGTAACAAATTAAACAGTTTTTCCCACAGTGATTTTTTCCTATATTCACTATTTATATAAGGTGAAGTTTCAAAAGGCTGAACACATGTTACAAGAGCTTTAAAGCAATGAACTAACCCATTGCAAAATATATTATAGTAATATCTCGAACGAATCTTCAGAAGCTAAAGAAGAATATTCGATCCATGACGTATTTTATTTATAATTTGAGTTTTTTTTTTAAATATGTTATATAAACTGGATTGAAATACTAATTTTAAAACACAAAGCGCGCTTTTTCATACTACAAGGCATGATTTGTGCAGGAAATCTATAGGAAAATCACAAAATTTTCGTGTAATTTTCACAAAAATTTCGTGCATGTGTAATGTTAAGAGGGGATGAGATTATTGATATATTTCAATAAATAATATTATAAATATTATGGCATTAATTGTCCTATTTATGTGTTTTCCATGTGTACTGATTGGACTGGCCGTATACCTAATTTTAGTTCTATCTAAAGCAGGAGAGCCCAATACATTTAAAGAAAAACTAATTTTATTTAATAAGCAAAGCATGCAAAAGTGTGGTTGCTTTGCACTTGTGTGTGTACACACACATGTGTATATTAAAGCGCACAGCCTTTAGCTAAGTGTTTTTACAACTTAGCACCAAGCGCATAGGGCTTGGGCACTACTGATCTAAAGCATAGTTATAGGTATGAAGGAGTACCCCAGGTTCTGTTGTCTTGCAGTAGATGTTTTTAATATAATATAGTGAACCAGAAAGTGGAGAACATTTAGATGAGTCCGATTAGGGTTCAATACTTTTGGGTCTTAGTTTTGAGGTACTTGCTCTAGATGCCTTGACTTCATCCAACTGTCTAAAGAATTTCATACAGTAGGGAAAACAAGAGGTTTGTAATGTGTTTGGAATTAAAATATAACGGAAAATTGCCACCGTTATACACCTCACAAGCGAAGTTGGCCAGTTCACTCCGCAAAAATCGTGCACCATCAGATTTAGCCGAAATCAAGTGCTGCTGTAAATAATTTTCACATTTGTATAACTGTATACATCTGTGACATTTTATCATAATTGTTTAATCAAGATAATATTAACAATAGTTTTAATAGGAGTTCCCATTAAAAATTATATAAGATCAATTGAAAATCGTATTACAATGAAATTATATCACTAGTACGAAAAATAAATACTTTGGCAAACAAAATGTTCAATTACTCAATTTAGAAACACTTATTGTAATTTTAATAATTCAGCTTAAGTTGATAAGATCAAATATCATAGATATCCTTATAAAAATGCCCGCGTACAAAAATAAAAGTATTATAAGTTTATATGCCCAAGCAAATGTAAAAAAACGTCGAATTAATTCCTTTCTGAAGTATAGATCACGAAAAATATTGTTACGTTTTTTGCGTCTAAAAACGTTTTTGCGGATTCTTCAATTGTAAATGAAATAATGACTCACATACTTTCCGTTTTACAGTACTTAAATAATACACAACTTTATTTACACTTGAAAACACTAGACTTGCTTACTTTGACTTCTGGCTGTCTTGCATAAAGCTCAAAAATAAACTGACGGATTACCATCCACTTGCCTGCTATTTATACGTCTTTATCAGTTTCTACAATCGACATGAATTTTTGTAGCTGTTCATAATTCTAGAATCAAATGTACAAATGTATTTCTTACGCATATATACATTCATACACATGCTTGCGAACAATAAGCAAGTCGCAACAACAAATGATAATAAAACGAATTTGATATTCATATTTTGGAATATTGGAATACAAGAAAAACAACATCACTTGTAGTTGATTTACTTGGAATTTTACGTACCTTATATCATGTATGTTTGTTTGTTTGTGTATTATATTTTCAGTTTTATCTTGTTTGTATGAATGTGTTGTACACTTATAATAAGCAGATCAACGGCTACACACTGGGTTAGATGTGACAAAAGTTCTTAACAGTATAATAATTTAATTTTTAGACTGCTGGAAAATATTTTTGAAATATTTGTTTATAGTATAAATATTCGCATTTTATGCATATTTAAAAATATATATTAATTTCAACTAAACTTTCTTTACATAAATTCATTGTATTATAAATATATTTTACATATATTAAAAATAATTTGCATTGTTTATTTATGTAAAATGTTATATTTGTTTTCACTTTTTAAATAAAACAAATTTCACCTTTACACTCTATGATACTTCTACTAAATAAATTAATTAGATATGAATAAATAACAAAAACAATTCTATGCAAAAATTTGTCTTGAGTTTAAATTAGACTTTAGTCAAATTAATAAACCAAAAAGTTTTATGATCCAAAAGAAAGAAAAAGAGCTTAAAGTCAAAAAAAATTTTTTTAAGCTTTTGTTTTATTCACTTTCACTCTTGACTTTGATACTCGTATATCGTTTTTATTGGCCATTTTTAGTAAGTAGTTTTCAAAACTGGCTAAGTGACTTAATTTGTTTCTTTATTGTCTTTATAGTCATTATCGCCTTATCAAAGAAAAAAAAATCGCTTTCTAAGTGAATCTCCTTTTTTTACAGACGTTTTATGTTGTTTACTTTTAGTTTATCACAAAAACAGGTACTAAAACACCTTATTAAGTCTTTTATTTTTATTTTCGTCTTCATAATCATAGCAATAAAAGCTTGAAACAAGTTTCTTAAATTTGGTTTTAAACACAATTTATAATATATTCCTCCCGTTTTTACATAATAATATAATTACATAATCTATGACAAAAGCTAATACTTTTTTAAATTTAAGAACTTCTTAAATAAACTATGTTCGATAAATACAATATATTTCAATCAGTGCCAGTCTTAATATACTAATATTTGATACTTTTCTATGATGTAAGACAGAAACGTTTGTGTTTTAAATCCAGCTGAAATAATGATACAAACTGCTTGTGGCTTAAGTCTTTTGTTTTGCTACAATAATTCAAGTTTCCGTGAACTTAATATGTATATTCTTTTCTTAATTACATTAATTTGGCCCTGGTTATTAAAATTGATTAATAAGTAAATGATGCAGCCTGAAGATATGTAACCTACACTGACAAAAATTTTATCTGGGCTTTAATGAAATGTTGCCTGCCTGGCGTGAAGAACACGATTTTGTTTAAATATATTGAAAACAAACATCGCCACTTTGTCTCTGGAGAATAGGTATTTTCAGCAAATAGTCTCGTAGTGCAACGAACCCTTTAACAAAGTTTGTTGACGATAAACTTATTTATTTTCATATTGAAAATTGGTTCAAAAATTGGGCAACTGCTCCTGAACTTATATTTTGCGCAGATGTCTTATATGTCCGATGTCTCAAAAGTTTTCCTTAGCCCGTTGGCAAGCGCCATTAAAGGAAAATAGAAAATTTTAAATTTGTTTGCACTTGTTTACAGTAAAAAAGTCATAGAAATTTTTGTCTAAAAAAACGATAATGCAAAAGCTTGACCACATCTGTAACGCTTCCATGCAGTCAAAGTACCTTATAGTCATAGTAGTGTCCTGCACAGTAGTTGGATTATGATGATCATAATTATCCTGCTCCAACATTTGTAATAAGTTTTAACTGTAGTACCAGGTGTCCGCCGGTTGCCACCATTTTGGTAAACATTAGTCTTGACAGCAAATATTTGGCAGTCGTAAAGTAGGCATTTTGAAAATTTATTCTGGAAAAATTCGATAAACCAACATGTTTAAATCGTTAAAACCTTTTACCATGACGCCAAGAGGCGTCATCGTCGTCACATTAAGACGACATCAAAAACACTCGGTTATACATTCGTCTTCGACAGTAGTTATGTATTATTTGATAGGACTTTGATATTTCTAAGACCTAAGTAATAGATAGAGGCTGTCAACAACATTCAATTGTTGTTGACAACAAGTAAATAAATGCCAAAATTTTTGTATTGACTTCATGTGATGACGACGACGTCTCTTGGAATATAGGGGAATAATTCTTCCGACTTCAATTTCACTCTTTCGGTAATTTATTCCATAACTCACAAACAGAGAGGTGTGTTTCAAATTACAGTAAAAAATTTCTCGTAATTTATTTGATAACTCACAAACAGAGAGGTGTATTTCAAATTGTTCCACAGTTGCAGTAAAAAATCTCTCATCAACAATTTTTGTGAAGAATAGCTAAATATGATTTTTAGTGGTTTCAAAACCGCTGGTGTAGTAAAGCGGTTATCGGAAGTGTTATTTATTTAGCGAGATGTTTATCATGTAAAAAAGTACATTCTCTGGTTGTCCACTGAGTACTAGTCCAAGATAAAAAAAAAATGTTAAAATAAGGTTTTTGTTGTAAAAAAAATCTTAGGTAATTAAAATCCGATTAAAAAGCGAAATTTTAAAAAGTAAATGTATTTTTTAATACTACTTTCAACAAAGTATTGAAGTTATGATTTTATTACGGTAATTAAACAGATTTGATTAGACTGTACTTACACTTTATCTCGACAGATTTAAAAAAAAATAGTTTAACTTTTCCTTCTGGAAATAAAAAAAAAATTACATCCGTTGTCTGTACAAAATCAAAAACGAATAACTTTTAATTTTTCGTATTAAAAATTTTGCAATTTTAATTTTGTCGGGTCAATTAACTCTTTATCCATCCGCTTTAATATGAAATTGAAATCATTTAACAGCCTGATTTTAAAACATGTTGTTTTCTCAAGACTAACATGTAATTTAAGCTCTAGTTTGTTTTTTCTTTTTTTTTCGCCAAACCATTAACTAAACAGTAGTAAAGGTTTTCTGTTAAAATTTTATATAAAATTTTTCATAAAATTATTAGAGAAAAAAAAAACCACAAACATGAAAAGTAAAATCTTAAAACTTAAACAATAAAAATCATGATCAAGTCAGTTTTTGGAAAAAACTGGTAAATGTTCGCTGATTTTTTTTTCTTTTGGTTTCTGTTACATATAAAGTGTGCTTTTTTACTACCATTCATGACCGTTAGTAATAAAACAATTAAAAAATTGCTGCATAGTGTGGTAATGTTGTTTTTTTTTATATAATTTTGTTTTAGAAGAAAACTTAAATCGTATTGGGCTTGGTCGCCATTACACCGCACTGGCAAGTAGTAAATTTGCAATTATTTTAAAAGTATCTCTTAAATATAAAGACAGTTAGACAGTGTTACAGACAAGCAAACATGCAGCCAATCTGTCTGTTTTTTAGAAAAAGACTTTGTCATATACGTGCAGTAACAAAATTATTATAAAACTGGTTTTAGTCTGTAGTATGCGAGTAGTACTCTATATTAGGTATTGGTCGACCTATATGCAATATGTACGTATATTAAATATATACATATATGTATGTGCTTTTATTACTTTTCTGATAATTAGTAGGTATGATATTAAAGATAGTAAATATTTCCACTGTAAAATACCTGGGGGCTAAATCTGTCATTCGCTTACGAGCGAGTTTTTACTCGAATGTGCGAGTTTTCACCCTTTTGGGATTATCTCTTTCGATATCAAGTAAAAGGTTTCGAAATTTCTAATGATGGCATTCGATAGCGAGTAGTCATTCGAATACAACCGTGCAACTTTTTACTCGTAAGCAAAAGTACTATCGAAAACCAGCCAAACAGAAAAACACAAAAGAAATGTAAATTAAAAATTAGTTTTGAATAGCAATAGTAGTTAAATTAAATTGAGATTTTTTGGTTCTTAAGGATTTTATCAATTCATGTGATGATGTATATGTATATACCGGTGTATGTATATAAAGATGAGTATTGCTAAGAACACAAAAACTTATATTTGAAGTCACATGTTATTATATTCAAGAATTTATTTTTGTTTTTTTTTAGAAATTCATATATACATACATATGCTTATACATAGTTAAATAGTTGTTTTTTACATATATATTTATTGAACTGTTATTTCTATTCACTTCCTTTTTAATGTACGCATACATGACTGATTTAAAAGAATTGTTATTGTGAACGTATGTGTGTTTATTTAGTTTTTAATGTGCAACAAGTATAGGAAGTATGCAAATACATACAATTTTCGGCAGTGTTATAAAACACATTTTGTCAGTATTTTGCAACACTGAAGTGATAACTCGACTCGTTACGTAACGAGTCACATCATTAGAAATTTACACGATATCGAAATTATTTTCTACTCGATAGTAATTTCGATCACGAATGACAGAATTAGCCCCCTGTTCAATTAGGGATTGTCTGACATTTACCTTACATCAAGTAATTTTATTATATGGCTTTTTCAATATATATTGGAATGGAATTAAATTTGTTTTGGGTGAGGTATTAACGAAATTAACTTTTGTGTGAAAGACTCATGAATGTTATTATAATCATCGAATATAACGTTGTTAAAGTATCCTTCGCACCAATCGATACGATAGCACCAATCGAAGTGGAATAATATCCCAACACTTTGCCGTGCAAATCCGGCTACATTTCAGGTATTGCTTGATTACGTTGCTTTTCACACATAAATGCATGATTTTTTTTTGATAAAAAAAAAATAAGGTACAGGGTAGCTGATCAATTTTGCTACATTAAGAAACTCTAATAACTTTTTGTAAAGTTTATGTAATTTATGTAAATCATTAATGAGTGAACTGTTTTAGTCATATACATATGTACGAGATTAACTAGTTGTGAGTTCGAGTCCAACTTCAGTCAAGACCCAGTGGGTGCTGATGAGTAGTGTAGCGACTACGAAACAGCTAGTTGTCCCCCAGCTAATGTGGTATTCAATTATTTTTTCTGTTCTTTTTTGGTCTTATTTTTTCACAGCAATTATTGTTATAATTAAAAAATAATCCTTCTTCTTGACTGAAGTTGGACTCGAACTCACAACTAGTTAATCTCGTACATATGTATATGACTAAAACAGTTCACTTCTCGTACTTATGTAATTTATTTTTTAGTAATTCATTTGGAAAATAATACATGTCTATTAATGTAATTCATTAAGTTTTGAAAATAATTGATTTCAAACGGCCTCCACCCTCGTTGACACATGTCCGACATCTTATCAAAAAGTTTTTCATTACTGCCTGGATTGTAGCAGCGGGAATTGTCTCAATTACCGTTCGAATGGATTGATTTAATTCATCCAAATTTGTTGGATTTCTTTTGTAAACTTCTTGTTTGCAAAAACTCCACAAAAAAAAAAAGATCAGGTGCAGTGAGGTCAGCAGACCTGAGAGGACAACGAAATGTGGAGTTTCTTGAAATCAGCTTATTGGGAAATTTTTGCCTCAATTCTATCATAACTGGCGTGACAAATTGCCCCATCTTGTTGAAACCAAACAGGGTTGCAAGGGATTCTCTTTCGGCGTAATTCTGGAAAGAAAAACTCCTTCAACATCTTTAAGTACCGCAACAGTAAGACCGTTTTCGTCGAAAAAGTACGCCCCGACAATGAGCCTTGAAGAAACTTCACACCCCAATATGATGCGAAGTAGATGTAATTGCATCTGATAGAGTATTCCATATTCGACTATTTTTTTTTTTTTTTTTTTGTTAATATTGCCGTTTAAATCAAAATGCGCCTTGTTAGACATAAAAATGCTGTTCAAGACGTTTTTATCCTCTGACACAAAATTCCAAGCGAATTGGAAAGTCTCTAGAGTTCAGTTTGTTTGTTAATTGGATCTTACATGGAAATAGGTTTAAATTTTGTTGTAAAATTCTCTACAACGATTATCTGCTGACACCGATTTGAGAAAACAAGTTCCTGGCCGTAACTCTACGATTGAATTGTATGGCAGCAGCCACAGCAGCGATAGTTTCCTGCATCCAAACTGAGGGATCTCGATGATAAGGCCTTCTTACAATTATGCTACGCTCGGCAAAATCCTGCAGGAGCCTCATTACATCCATCTGCTAGGAGGAGTGCAGCCAAAAGTGTGCCTATATTCTCTCTGGACGGGAACTTACAAGAAATTTTAATTGTGTATTTCCTTCTCCTGTAAAGTTGCAATGGCTCCAGTTAGGCCCAACGATAACTCTGTTTGGCTGCAGGGTGAATGATATTCTGTTTAACTGAAATTATAATTTTGGTTTACTTAGGAATGGTAACTTAAATCTGTCTAAATTTATTCAGAATATCAGAAAAGTTGTCTATTGTTGTTTCTCCACCTCTTCACAATTTTTTTTTTGTGTTTTTGCTTTTGTTTTTTTTTTTTTTTGTGGGATGTTTTGTAGTGTTGGTATCTCTGTCATTATTAGTAATTTTGTTGAACGTTACAAATTTAACTTTATTATTATTTTCCTTGTGTTCGATTGAAAATTATTCTACACACCACTTCTATTCAGTATACAAGTTAATTATGCCACACAACTATTATTTTTCTATTTTACTACTTGAGATACAATAAAAACGAAATTTATGGTAACACGATTTAAACAATTACGCCAAGAGCTTTAAAAGATGTGTGTGTGTGTGTGTGTTGCAGAGGTCGGCAATGAGTATCAAACTTTCGAGTATACTCAATTATTTACTCTGATTTTTTTATGATTAAGAACAAGGCAGGCTTATCATCGAAAATATTTATATCAAATATATCATTTATATAAAATCATATCAAATTATATAATATATATCAAATATACGTCAAAAAAGCTTAACACGAAATTTCAATCTCAGATGTTTAAATTCTGAGTAAACTCATATTAATGAGCTGGCATCATCTTAGTATTTAGTTAGTGACGAGTATGGAGGTTCAGTAGTTTTTATTAGAAGAAAATTTAAATTAAAACGGTTTTTGAAAATTTTTGCCTCCAATTTAGTTAATCATGTATTTAAAAGATTGTTTTTAAAATTTAATTTAAATATAAAAACTTTCGTATCTGTTTTAAAAATTTTAGAACATTTGTGTCTTTTTTTGTGAATGTTTATAGTTTAGCGGTTTTTAGGGCTTTTTGGGTAGGTAGACGGCGCGTTTTGGTCATAAATAGTTGACAACCCTGCAGAACAGTTTCCCACCTTTTTCCCTTCTAACTATATTCCACTATATCCCCATAGCTTCTCTTTTCATCTTTATTTCTTCATCTCTCTATTTTAAAGACAAACACAAAGGGAACAAATTTAGGACACAAGGGAACTGGATAACCTAGAACATACTGGGGAATCCAGCTGAAATGCTACCTAACCTAACCTACTATAAGTTTTTGTGCGTCTCTTGCAAATCAAAAAGGGCCGTTGTGAACAGGTTCGATTGAAAGACTTTGGATGTTTCTGCAGATATGGAAGATGCTTTGCAGTATTTATGTTTCACCGCTTTTACACACGGAACATACTCGTACTGGGGAATCCCGCTGAAAATACTTTAGGTGTTTCTGCAGATAAGCAAGATGCTTTGCAGTATTTATGTTTCACCGCTTTTACACATGGAAAGTTTACTTTGTAAAGTCTTGAGTTTGATGGTGGCAAGGGAAAAGTGAGCAGCTCTCTTTATTTATCCTTACCACCACCAAACTCAAGACTTGGCAAAGTAAACTTTCAGTGTGTGAAAGCGGTGAAACATAAATGCTGCAAAGCATTTGCTTCTTAAAAGAAATTATGTTGGGTCCGACTGATACATAACATATATACATGTATACTAGTTACAGCTCTTTGGTGTTATGTCGAAATATTAAATGCTTTTAAACCTGAAGTTGAAGTTGAATTTTTTTCTTCTCTTTCTTTCAAAGAATACTCGTAACAAACAACAAATTATATTTTAACTGAAATTTAAACAAATATAAGCATAAATTTTTTTTATAAACATTAAAACATCTTTATTTTTTTAAGAACTCCTAGCAATTTGTTTTCGACACAAAACACACGTGCTTTTTATTTATTAATGCTTTTAAGTCTTTTAATTATTTAGATAATTTTTTGTTGGTTTTAAACCAGTTTATCAATATTGCTAAAATAGAAATACCAAATAGGAAGAGAAAAGAAGAATGGGGCTTCATTAGGCACGGTTTGGAACTTAATTTGCATGAAAAGGCAAAAGGTTTAATACATAAAGCATTAACATTTGTGTTAAATACAATTTATGGCTGGTAATTAATAAAAATAAATTTCAAAATACGATATACGTATGTAAGTAGTTCAATAATATTTTAAGGCAAATGAGCAAATATTGGAAGGTTTCATAAGATCAAAACACAATCCAAATTATTGCAAAAATATTAAGAAAATTACGTGAAAATGAACATATATATAAAATGAACTTTAATTCAAATATTTTATACAAAATTTTATGAAACACAATTAAAAACACATTTTTTCTTATCTCCAAATATTGTTGAGATTACGGCAATTAACCCCTTTAGTTTAGCTGCTGCTTGTGAGTCTAGTAAGCAAAACTATTCGCAATGACAACTTAAATGTCAACAAAAATTAAACTAATTAAAACAAGTAAGAGTGTGGTATATTCGGCTGGGCCGAATCTAAAATACCCTTCACGTCACATATAAGTATGGTACAAATTTGTACTAAATATGCTCGGATATATGTGGACCGATATCGGAGAAAAAATATTTATGCCAAAAAAGAAATCTTGCATGGATATTTTCATCTAAAACCGATATCGGAATTTTCTATTTTCTGCATTTTAGTATTCTTCTTTTTTAACGAGAATTGCTTTTCAGCAAAAAAAAATGTCAATGGAAAAGTCGGTTCAGGCTACATCACGGTCCACTTGTATGGACGGCAATTTTCATTTTCATATTTATATAACCTTCTTTTATTACCAGAACTGCTTTTAAGCAAAAAAAAAGGTTTAAGTTCGCTTACACGACATTTTCATGAAAACCCCGGCTTAGGGTATATCACGGGGATATCTTAAAAAATTATTTTTGCCTTCCAGTCACCATGCTTAATAATCGTGTGAAGTTTGAAGCAAAACAAACAACTTTTCTTTTCATTCCAAATTTCAAAAATTAATGGCTTTTTTCGGAATTTTGAATATATCTCAGCTATACGTGAACCGATATCAATGAATTTCAATATCAAACACATGGCACGATGGAGTAATAGAATGAATGGTGGAAGAAAAATGTTTCTATGTCTAATGGTTTTCTCAGAAACGGTATTTCAAAGACCGACAGACGGACATCGCTTAATCGACTTTTCTATTAATTCTGATTAAGAATATTATAAGTTTTACAACAATTTTTAGAACTTTTATATTTTTCATTTTTATGTAAAGCTATTTTGGAATT
The DNA here is from genome assembly GCA_914767995.1 of Thecocarcelia acutangulata. NCBI lineage: Eukaryota > Metazoa > Arthropoda > Insecta > Diptera > Tachinidae > Thecocarcelia > Thecocarcelia acutangulata. Next base: position 25,137,550 of record OU612094.1, on the reverse strand, counting down.
AAAAGTAGATCACATTAAGTGTGACAACTATACGAGGCCTGATAAAAAATAACCGCTATTTTCACATTTTCTTGAGTTATGTGTGTTCGATTTTCGCATTTTTTTCTGTTATATTGGTACATATGTCTGTTATACATATATGTTGGCAATGTCAGCCATTTTGGATTGTCAATTTATTGTTGGCAGATAAAATGGTTAGTCGTGTTTTGGTGTGCTCTTCGAAAAAAATGAATGCTCTTCGAAAAAATGAATCAAAGAAATCATACAAGACGCTTGTTTGTGTTCTGAAAACATCACATTACGAGTAATTTTATAGTTTTTAGTTAATTAAAAAACAAATAACACAAAATAAGCATAAAAAAGAGATTATGAAAATGGATACACATTTAGTATTTTTAACCAACAGACGATATATATTCCAGGTCTAGAATAGTTAGTATACTGTATATGTCAACTGCGATTTGGAGTAAAACAATTATATGGATTTTAAATATTTATCTTTTAAACTTCTTTAATTTTTTTAATCTTCTTTTTCTTTATTTATTTAGAATTTTCTCAATTTAAAATGTCTTTGTTTTATATAAATTTTATTTTTTAATTTCTCAATCTCATTTTGAATATTTTTTTAGTGTTGTTTACACAAAATTCCAAAAATATTGCGATTTTTTTTCCTGCTTATATAGAATTGTTTGGCTATATTTAAAATTGTTTTCAATCTAATAGATATATGTAGCTATAATTGCAAATAATTATGTGCGATATGCAATGCCGATGCTTTTTATTTTTGAAAATTATAGAAAACATTAGTTATAGAAAACTTCAACCTTCCGCTTTAAAGATATTAAATTGAAATTTTTACTAAACGATGTTGCCATTTCTTTTTTAATTTAGCAGTTTACAGGGTAAACTCTTTGCAGTTGTTTATGTAGAAAATTATATGTAAAATCGTAACATATAAAGTGCTGCAATAAAGCAATATCACTGCAATAAAGCAATATCACTATTAACTATTATGTTGGAAATGTGTCAATTTAACTGCATAATATTTAATATTAAAAAAAAAATTTAGTTTTTGTATGGGGGCCACCCTAATGATTGAACATGGAAGCTAGGTATGTTCCTAGCTTCCATGAATTCCCAAAAATATTGGAAATTGGTCGTACTTCTGGGGCTTGTTAGGGCGGTTGACTCTCATATGTTACAAACTAGTATTTTGTATGGAGCCCCCTTGAGGAAGGCAGTTAGGTGGTAGATATATATGTTCACAGGAATTGTAAAGTGAGAAATTTTAGTGGGGATTGGTGTTATATAAGTCTATATTACATGTTTAACAGAAACTCAGAGACAGTTATGAAGTTTTTCATGGATTTTCTGCTGTTTTATCGTATCTTTGACACCCATCCTACCATTTTCATTTTTAGGCTCATGCATTTTTTACTAAACCCCGCAAAATAAGAGGTTCTAGCGTATTCAAATCTCATTCTTAAGATTTTTATATCACACTAATTCACCACAAACAAACGAGGGCTGATAAAAAAACAACCGTTATTTTCAATTTTTTCAAAAAGTATTTATTTATTCATTAATAACTATGTTGTCCCCTTTAAAGTAATCCCCCTCAGATATAATACACTTATGCCAGCGTTTTTTCAAATCTTCGAAATACTTCAAAAACGCGCTATTTGGTATCGCCAACAGCTCGTGTTTCGATTTTTCTTATATCTCCTCAACCATAGCAAAACACTTTCCTTTCAACGGTGTCTTCAGTTTTGGGAAGAGGAAAAAGTTAGCGGGGTCAAGTCTGGTGAATACGGTGGTTGAGGCATGATCACGGTTTTGTTTTTGCCCAAAAACTTACACCCAAGCATCGATGTGTGAGCTGGTGCGCTATCATGGTGCAAAATCCAGGATTGTTTTTTCCGCAATTCTATACGTTTCTGGCGATTTGCTTCGCGCAAACGTCGCATAACTTCAAGGTAGTATTCCTTATTGACCGTACGACCTTGACCACGCCATTGCAGTCGAAGACAACAATGAACAAAACCTTCACATTTGACCCAACTTGACTTGTTCTTCGGTCTTGGCTCTTTTAGACGCTTCCATTGGAATGATTGCGCTTTAGTTTCGTCGTTGACGATGTTCAACAGCTCCTGAGCCATGTCCATGTGACGTTGTTTTTGCTTAAAATTTAGCAAATTTAGTAAAAAAAATCGAAGAGCACACCGAAACATGACTAACTTTTTTATCTGTCAAAAACAAACTGACAATCCGAAATGGCTGATTTTGCCAACATAAATAACATGTGTACCAACATAACAACAGAAAAATAGCGGAAATCGAACATACGTAGCTCATTAAATTTGATAATAATGGTTATTTTTTGATCAGACCATGTATATCCCACGATAATGATGTGTGAGTTTCAGAGACATTAGATTAAAACGAACGATCTTCTTAAAAACAGATGATATCGATTAAATACATCACATAACAAAATTATTCGGTTCACTAAAACTAAGTGAAATTTCAAAAAGTTTGGATGATGAAATCGATTTCTATTTGATAAATACATATGTATATGAGTGTATGTACATATTACGATTTTCATATGTAAAAAAAAACTAATATAAAAAAATGCTTATTTTAAAAACAAAATCATAAAAATCTGTGTACCCAACTTAAAAAAATTCGCTTCAAAAGCCACGCATGCAAACATTTATTTATGCGTCCTGCATAATCGTAATAGATACGTTAGAATATATTTATCGAAAATAATTATAAAAAATACATATTTATATGCATTCAGTCAGTTGTCTGTCAGGCTTATAACGTGTTACCTATAAAAACAAACAAATCACGTTCTTTATAAGTTTAAAAATATAAGAAAATGAGTTAAAATAGTAGAAAATTATTAATTCGCCGTTTTAAAGATAACAGTTTTCAGTTGAAGTGTAATAAATATGTATGAAAATTATTATTACAGAATGATTATTTTTTATGTTTGTACTGGTTTGAAAAGCTTACTTTTGTTTCAAGAAAAATTAAATAAAGAGCAGAACACTAGAACAATAAAAAATTCCGAATGAAGTCACAGCAGAGGAAAAAAAAATCATTAAAGAATTAATGGAAAGTGGGGAAAAAATTAAAATTTAGCATCTTATTTCCGAAACCTGTTAACAGTTTTAATTAAGCACAAACTGCTAGCACTTATCCAACCTAAAGCCAGCCAGCTGTTATTTTTTGCAAGCTGTACAAAACTGTTTATAGTTTTTTTTTTTCTCCTTAAAGGCAAGAGGTAAAAACTAAATGAATTATGTATTATACTATGTATTGTGTTTCCAAGCACCTGCCCATCTGCTTTGAAATGCATGTTGTATTCCTTGTTTTTGCGCCATGACTCATCACTTCTGTTTGAAGACACGTGCCAAGCGGATTTTAATTACTTTATTTCTTGAGATCTGATGTGCCACTTTTTCAGCTTAAGAATTTTCTGTAAACAAAAAGACATTGTAAAATTTATTTATTTATTTATTTAAGTATACTAAAACAAAATAAAATTTCAAAATACAGAGTGCACAGCATGGCCGTAGTAACAAAGACCGTATGCCGAAGATGTCATTAATATTACATTTGTAGCTTCGCTGTGACTAAAGGCCGTGTCAGATAAAACTTTGTCGTTTTGCGTGAAGCTTAAAACTTTAACAGAAAAGCGCAAAGCAAAAGGTGTATGCCACAATAAAAACTTTGGCAACGCTCACGATTAGTTTATTTATCTAAAAAATTGTTGTTAATTTTTACATTTAATCATATCTTCTGATAACAGAAGTTAGAAATATTATTAGACGAACTACTGAAATTGGTTCGAATTGTTTTCTTATTGAATGAAGCTATTAGAAAAAACTTCAATGCGTAAAAAGATGAGAGTTGCCGAACTTTTCGCTTTGCGTTGCGTTTAAAGTGCTCTATGTCCATGTTTCATATAAGTATGTATATTTTGTCTTAGATGTCAAAGCGAATTTGCAACGCAAAGCGAAGCAAAATTTTTATCTGACATGGCCTTAACTATAACGACTTATATCTTCACATGGGAAATTGCTGCGTAAATAAAAAAGAAAACAAAAAAACTGTAAGACAAATCAGTTGAGGCAAATCAGTTAACCAGTGCGAGCGAGACGCAAAACTCTCGAAAGCCAAACAACAAGTATAAGAGATAATTGTGAAGACGCGAGAGCTGTTATTCAGCCTAGAGCTGCACATTGCAAAGTATAAACATGTTTTAATAGGAAGGATCCTTTAAAAATTAAAAGCTAAATAATTAAAAAATATTTGACTAGTTCAAAAACACCATACATAAAAATTTCAGTGTCTTGAAGGATTGAAAAATATCAGTAGGTGCCTCAGTGCAATCAAAATCATTAATAAATATCAAAAACATATAAATCCACGTGAATATACACGTGAGCAACCATGAGAAGAAATTTCTGCGGCCACTGATATTAGTGCTTTTCCGTTTTGTCCCCCCGGGGAATAGATTTTGCCTTGGCGTAGACCCAATCAGAGCACTCTGTTTTCTGGGGCATAGAGGGAAAGAAGTCCTTCGTTTGTCATAGCAAACAAAACTTTAAGAAGCCGCATGGCTTATGTTGTGTTGGGCTTCCGAAACCCGCACGAAGTACAATTAGTAGAACAGGGATTAGCAAAGTCCCCGGAAAATTCTGCCTTGCAGATCTCTCAGTTTGGTTTAAACCTAAAATCATAGGAAGGAGACTTACAAAACACTATGTCGTTTCGTAAACGTTCGTCACAATTTTCAAACATAGGTCAAAAAACCTATTTCGATACCATTTGTAAGCTTTATTTTTCCCTGATCTTGTATCATTTGCCTTGCCTACACCCGTTATATCCGTTAGTTGAATAATAGTTGACTATAAGATACTTACTTTTAATATAAAACATTGGCGAACGTTAACGAAACGACATCGTGAGCCAGGCAGTAAGTTTTTCTGATAACTTTGGTGGTTACCGACTTGCGGAAACTAACAACCACCCGAGACCAGAACTCTTAAGCAAAGGTTTTACCTATATGGCCACAAACTTATAGCAAAATGTTGCCAAGTGTGTGAGCCTAGCAAGCTACACGGGGCCGCTGGTGAATAATTCACCCTGCGGAGCTGGCCCATCATAGGATTAGGTCCTTAGGTTTTGTCTCTTTGTTTTCAGAATATGAAATATGATCGTAATCACAGTTTTTTTTTTGCATATTCAAAAACTGAAGTCACAAAATCGGGTAATAAATGGTTTGAGTTCGGACAGCAATACAAAAACAAAAATTTTGTGTGTCGATGTACCCAAAAGACTTCACAGAACTCCAAAGAAAATATTTCAATAATGAGGTGGCCAATTAACTGGACAGTTTATGGTCCATTCTTTCATCAAAAGTTTTTTTTTTTTTTTTTGTAAATCAATAGTAGCGCGCACTGTTTGACATGTTAAATGTTTCCTGAGGTTGATAACAAATTGTTATCGAAATATCGAAAATAAAATACCCTTAAACCTTTTTTATAAAAAACAAAAATCAATTAAGATCTTTAGCTGGAATATTTAGTAGAAAATAATATATAAACAAGATCAAATAATACGTATATTTAGTTTTGGTTTATATTTTTCATTCCACATGATCGCAATTAAAAGAAGAAGGATAACGTCAACATCCACCAGTGTTTAGTGCATTTTTTAAACCCTGGAAACTTCAAGTACATGATTTGGTCCCATGTACTATTTGCTGTTTTAACAAATTTAATTTTGCCTTTAAGAGTCTTAAAATTAAGCATGAAATTGTTATTATCTGCATTCAGTAATCCCCACCCTAAATTATAATTTAAAAGAAGAAAAAATAAAAACAAGTTTTTATTTGTTGCTTTTTGTGGATTTTTAGGTAAATTTAATACTCGTATTGCAGCCGGCCATATTATAATGAATTTATAAATTGCGCTTTTTGTTTTGTGGTTGAAATTGTTCGCTTCACTGCACATAAATGCACTCATTCATTATATGAGCATTTTATAGATTTGCGTATTCCAACAAAAGCCTCTTAAAACACCATTTAGTTGGCCCATTTACTATTTGTTTGCCTTATTTCAACATCGCTTGGATAGATAAATATATCGCTCCCTTAATGATACATTTTCGTAACTCTTTTTACATATCTTCGCAAAAATTCTGCAAGATTTTCCCCTCAAATAGCTAAATAATAAGACTGCTGAAGAAAAGGAATAGATAATGCTGTTTTTAAAATTTAAAAACTGAATTTCTAAGTTACGACCAGATTGCGTTAAAAGAGCGATATGATTGTGTCTAAATATGATTGTATATAAATATGTATATGTAGGAAGCTGTGGTCAATGAAATCGTTAATGTCATTGTCTGGCTGTTGAAAATGTCTAGCGATAATTTAACAATGAATAATAAAAAATAAAAAAATACAAAAAAAAAAACATTTCAGCAAGTTTTAACAAATTGGCTTTTAATTGCTTCAAAGAAAATGTAAATTGCTGATTATGGTTTAAAATTAAATAAACTGTATTAGACTAAGTCTATAAGGTGCTAATAACACTGTACTACTACACCATCATGTTGGATTGACAAATTTTGGTTTTCCCCCAATGTCGCGAGTTTTGCCTTTGAACGATGATAATTGGATACTGAATACTCGCAATGAAAAAAAAAATGATCCGCGTATTTTACTGGCCATTCCTACCAATTTGTAGATAGAAGCGCCTATCCTGTGAAGAAAGTAGTTTTCAGCAACATGGTGACCCTAAGCATTCATCACAAATTGTGAAAAATGGCTAATTGGCCAAAATTTCTTATTGCTGCAGTGGACAGCTCAAAGTCCCGACTTCAATCCGATTGAGGGTTTGTGGTCTTTTTATGTTGCCACACTTGTCGTGAACATTTGGATGTTCCTATTTGAGATTGTTTGTGTTTACTTTGATACTGAGACGCATAACAGTTTGATGCTGCTTTATCTTATTCTCAAAATGGGAGAGATCCATGGAAAGAAAGCGTTGTGCGACGATTGTTGTTTTCATTAAATGGAAATTAAAATTTTATTGTTATCAACTCTAAGAAATCAAGAGCTGCACCTTTTAATTCTGCGGGCTTCAATATGGCTCAAATATTTATCAGTGGTGAAGAAATCAAATATGTGAAATATATCAGAACTCTTGGAATTATTATTGACGATAGGCTCATATTCAACCACCAATTAAACAATATTTTTTCGCGATGATGTTTTGGACGGCTAGAACTTTATAATATAAATTGTTTATTGCCAGTAAACATTCGCAAACTTGTTGGACATGCAACGCTCATGCCAGTTTTACTCTATGGCTTAGAAATATATAGCGGAACCACCGAAACCAATATTGCAAGTGTTCAAACTAAAGTTGAACAAATATATGTCGTGAACATGGCATCCCTAATTCTAATTAAAAATAAAATAAACATAAATGCAGTTTACCTAGTGTCTACAACTGCGATTAACTCTGAGATAATATCTCGGCAGAATGAGAGAACGAATTTCTTTATGTCCAGTTTAATCTCTAACAAGGAGTACACGTATTTTTGTTAATCTCATAAGAATTCATAAATCATTGAAAGCCGAGAAGAAAACACTTCTTTGCGATAAATAAAATCTTATATGAATTTTGTATATGCACACATTTTGTACGAAAGTAATGATTTAGAGTGTTTATTTAATGAATAAAAACAACCTATTTTCCATTTAAAATGGTTTTTTAAAAGATATTTTGCAAAATTATTAATCGGTAAACTTACAATGGCGCCTTTTTGTAAACAACCACACACACATAATCACTTCTTTGACAGCTCTTATTATAAGATCGTTGCCATGAGATTTCTCATAAGAACGCTCTCATAAAAATTATTATAAGACTGCGATTACACTGATTTTAAGTTTACATGTAACAGAATTCTCTCTGCGATTGAATTTGACGTTCTCATCTCAGATATTAAGTTAAAAAACACGGCGAATTGGTGTTGCTGCATCGTAGCTAAGGTTGCCGTAACTTTTAAAAAACTTTTAATTTTGATTACTCATTGAATCACAACTCTCGATGCAGATCGTTTTACCTTACCATAATTTTTCTTATCTTAATTTTTTCTTAAGTATAAATTTTTATTTTTGTAGTAAAATCATTGAATTAATAAGAAAAAACCAAATAATCCGCTTTTCTGATTATCTCGGGTATGGTCAGTTGGGTGTCCTACAGCGAAAGCAAAAAGTAAGTACTCGCAAAGTATTTAGCAAGAAGTATTTAGCAAGACTAAAAATTTATTTTAATTGGAAAATGAAATAAGTTTACAAGCTTAAGGCAAGAGATCATGTGCCTATTTATGTGAAAGATTTCCTAGCATGCTACTTTGATGATTTCTTAAAACTCAGATTGATGATATTTTATAAAGTTTTTAATTACATTTTATACAGATTTGACTTTAGAAACTCTTCCGAATCTCATACGTCGCTATGACCCAGATGTTCCTCTCAAATATTGCAGAGATCTTCTTTGGTCAGAGTTTGGCATCAATTTTACCTTATACTGATAGACATTTTTCTCATTCGCCTACTGGAATGAAGTGCAACTTTGTCATGTTTCTAAATTTTGATTTTCGTTTTCCCATTGGCAAGGGTGGTGTACGATTATTTATGATATTATGTGACATTTTTTATGAAGTCTGTCCAGATTCATGATGTTATACAGGAATTATTGATTTTGTTGATTTCTTCCATGATTTGCTGTTAGTAAAAGTTACTTACGCTATTTTATAAAAAGCTTAAAGTTTGATGTAATTATAAGTGTCAACAATATAAACTATGTAATCAATTTGGCTTTTTTTTTGCCTTAAAGAGTATTAATAAAGTGAATTAAATTGTATTAAATAACGCATCCCTGAGAGAGCTAAAGGATTGGAAAAATAACACTGACACAGCTATGTTATGTCTTTGAAGGCGACAAAGTTGAAATGATAAATAAATATTGTTTGAGTAAAATGAAAATTCACCTGTTCCACTGAACAGTGGAACAGCACCTCGGGGCTTCATAGCCCCCGAAAACCTTCTTTGCGATTTTAAGTTAAAACCACATTTAGAACGTTTCTTATGTACATACATGTATTTGCATACATACATATAAAGAAATCTAACAGAGAACCTTTGAATTTCGGAAGAAGAAAAGTCTATGAATTCGATATCGCGAATGGACTACCACTCCGTTTACTGTGCCAATATAAATAGTTAGCACATGGACATAATAAAATTTGTTTGTTAAAAATGGAATTCTACTTAAGTAACGTTGTAAGCGCTTTGTTCATTTTGTGGTCACCGTAATGTTAGATAATTTTTGTAGCCACTCAGCTAGTAAGCATATGACGATGAACCCCAAGATGTATGCAAAGTTTTTTGGTTGTCCCTGTTGATTTCGCGCCGCTCAAAGCACCAAATTTTTCTTGTGACTTCCGTAGAACAAATTTTTCTTTGTGTCTAGGGCCTGGTACTACAAATAAAAAATTCAACCAATTCTAAATGACCATAAAAAATAACAAGTGTTCGCTTAGTGGGTCCTTTCAGCGAACTTCATTAAAGTGACGACAACCATTTCTAACTGGATGGGTTCACCAATAAATAAAATTGCCAAATTTGGGTAATCCAAAGGCTGGGAAACCTTCACCAGACCAGACCTTAATAATCAAAAGTGATTTGAGAGTATAGCCATCTCTCGTGTTAGTGATGTATGATTTGAGTATGTTAGACTTTGGGAGGTTTTCTTTACTCGATAATAGATATTGCTATGCGAAAACCACAGCGCCTCACAAATAGAACATTACTTAGTATAACATTGCCGAAATTTAAACTGCTTGGCGCCATCATCACGAAAGGTTTTTTAACTATTCGAGAGGATGACATCCTTCTACAGACATTTGCATTATTATGTTGTATTTCATACATAATACCATCGATAGGACTTTCAAATGAATAACAGATTATTATATTTCACATACCATAAAATATTTTGTTGAAATGTAAAGATAGAAAACGCTTAACTAAAAAATCTTCGAAAAAGTAAATAAAAAAAATTTTCCATTTCAATTTCAGATGAAAATTGTACCATCCAAAAATCTGTTGTACTAAATTTAGCAAAATTGTAACGTGTATCCCATCAGAGTTTCAAACGGCAAAAGATATAATAATAAAACTTAAGTGTTAATACATATCAAACCCCTGTTAACTCGAACACGGTTGAACAGTTCAAAAAATCTATGTCACTCGCTTCACAAGATTGTTTTTATGTTTTTATTTCTCTAATAAACATTTTGTTGACACTTAAAGTTGTTTTAGCTGCCACAACTCTTACATGTTGCAAGACCTGCACTGCAAAACATCACTGATTTATAACACTTGTTTAAATTTTAAAACGACTGACTGAATGCCCCCCTTTTGTTGCACTTTGTTTTTTTTTTATTTTTTTGATTTTTCTTAGTATTGCTCTCAAGTCAAAAGGAAAAAAATAAATTTTAACTTTAATTGTTTGTGTGTGAAAATGAGACATGTTTAAAAATAACGCTGGAATCTGCATCGTCTCTTCTAATCGCAAACGTCTTGTTAGCAGAAATTTCACACAGCATTTTGTTTATTTTCATGTGTGTCTTCTTCATTTTATTATTTTAAATGAAACGTAACGTGCGACTGATAAAACCGTTTTTTTCCTTGGCTTTCCAGTTTAAAGTGAAGTAAATATATGTATGTATGTATGTAAGTATGTGTTAATGGGACTTGCTTTTATTTTTGTTGTATTTCATATGCAAGCATACAATGTTATTAAATTGTTGTTTGGCGAATATCACTATAATTATAATGAAAGCTGCCAGACTTACCATTTATCTGACGATTTGCGAGGCGACAAGCAAAAAGTTATGTGAAGTAATATTTATTTGCTACATACTGATTAATGATGACATATTTTGTGTGATAAACACATTCATATTATCTAAAAAATAATCTCGGATATTATTTTACTTTTAGCTTTAAAATAGTGTTTTTTGGAGCTACGCAAGCTTAAAACATGATAAAATAAACGATTCCTAATTTGTTCAAGCATTTCATTTATTTATTGAACTAACGATAAATATACTAAATAAAAAAAAATATAACTTATATGAAAATATTTTTTTTATTTAAGTCGACAAAAAGTTTTTTTTTCTGAGATTACTCCGTTGGTGGAAACATCTTTTTAACGCTTTGATGGTGGCAAGGGTATACCTGCTTCTCAACGGAGTATGTCGGTCAAAATTAAGGATATTACGTGCGAGAGGATTTGAGTGAACTTCAAATTAATTATTATACTTAAATTTTACCTCAAGTCTCTTAGTACCAATGATACGGATTTTATTTATTATCAGGGATGCTAACTCTCCCCTCCCGCGCTTTAAGTTTAAACCACAGCCAAAAGGTTCCAGACAAGGTAGGCACCTCAACAATGATCAGCCCGGGGTGAACTGCAAGCAGAAACACCCGGGGGCAATGCTGATCCCCGTTCTGCCAATTTAAACTCTTGCAAGTGTTTCGGAAGCCAACACAACATAAGTAATGCAAGCCTCCTATAGTTTTATTTGCTACAAAAAACGAGTGACTCCTTACCCTCTTTACCCGAAAAACAGAACGCCCTGGTTTGGAATACGCTAAGGCAAAACCTGTTAGCCGGGGGGCTATCCAGCTGCTACAGCAGGCGCATGCAAAGCCATATTTCGAATACTACCATTGACTTCGGTCATCAGTGATAGTAACGTTCTTGTTGTTTCAAGATATCAATAATGACTCCGCCAGTACATAATGCGTTAAAAAAAAAAAAAAGTATAGTTGTTGTAATGGTATTTCGCCTAAAATATTTTGATTACTTTCACTCCAAATGGGATAATTCGACTTATCTACATGTCAAATTTTGAACGGAAACTCAATATAAATTGGTGAATAGAACCATTATTTTGAAAAGAGAAAATTCACCAAATAGCAAGCGATGCTGTGGTATTAGTTTATCCAGTATGAAATGTTCAAACTAAACAAAAAAAAAACTTGTTATCAGCTGTTAAATAACTGGTTAAATAAACTATTATTACCAATTCTCTAAAAGAAGCACCCTTTACTTTTTCCCATTTAAATATATCAACATAGCTCATAATATGTGGCGTTTTTTATGTTTTTTTTTTTATTTGAATATTTTCGATTTAATTTTTCAAAAGTTTTCTGTTGTAATTATTGAAGATTAGGGCGTTTTTAAATTTTTTTTTAAATTTATTAAAGAAATATTTTGCGAAATGTTGATAAATATTTGTTGTTCCTATAGAACAACACGATTAATATTTTTTGTTTAATTCCTTAATTATACTATGATACAGATCTTGAACCAATTCCTTTTTTATTTTTTTTTTTGCCTTGACGGGGCATTGCCACATGGGGATGCAGGCGAGGATTAATGACTTCTGTAGAAGTTGCAGCGAGAAAGTAGAGTGTTGAGCACTTACTCTATTGGAATCCGGCAGACGCATGCTCCATGATTTTACAGAGGTATGGAAATGTGTTGTAGGCCGATTGAACTGTTTTATGCGATCCTCGGGTTGGTTCTGAATCTGTGATATTCTGATATCCATTTCACTCCCAGGCAACATAATAGCACCAAATTATAGATCCTTTCGCTTTTCAATGGCTGGCAGCCTGGTAAACCTAACCTAAACACTTTTGTGTGGCTACGTCAGCAACTGTGTCTATGCGGACGCTAACGTTTGCGAATTTTCAAACCAATATTCATCAAGCTATCTATACTTCCTTAAATGTGTGAAAATGTAGCCGAAAACTACTTAAAAAGAAATGAATTTATTGCCGCGGACATGCGCTCATATACATTTAATTTTATTTTGTATATAATGGTATTACCAAGAAAAGTCATATTTTGCGCTCAAAGTAGATTTGCTAAATTTATTCATAATTCTCAATAATACTTTCTTGTGAAAAACCCCCTTGTTAAAGTATTTCTTCCGTCTTTTGGTATAATTTTTATACTTGTTTTTATTTAAAAGTAATATTTTGAATTAGATATACTAAATTATATTGAAATTATCATATATTTAAAATACAACCATGTCACAGAATTCAATTTCATTCAGAAACTGAATCGAATCCATTTTTTGATTCTCTAAAAAGCGAAATATTTGAAAGCTCAGAATAAGATTACTTCTTTGAAAAAATATTGTTCCATTCTTGAAATAAAAAATGATTTTAAGCCGAAAATATCTTTAGTTTTTCGTTATTTTTATTATTATTATTAAAAAAGGGCGAATTCACGATTAAAAACCAAATTCATCTCTGTGACATGGCGTTCTATATTTGCTAAATTTGCGTTATTATCATCCTAGACAACAAAAAAACATTTCTTACTCATACTGATTCGTATTCCATTTAGGAACGACATTATGACATTTTTGATATAAACGATTTTCTTCGAATCTTAATCTGGCATCTCTGATTGTAACAGCATTAAATGCGAGGCATTGTGTCTTAAAAAGTATGTCATATTTTGTTTTTTTTTTTATGGAGTTATTTAATAATTAAATTTTAGTATTTAAACAGATCTACAGTTATTGTAGCCAGTTTTTGTTCCAATATTTTGGTAAAAATTTTGTAAGAATTGTACAGGAAGTTTTCAGTAGAAAATTTATTTATAATATAATTTAGTTTATTTTGAAAAAGGAGTTTTTAATAATAAAACCTTAAACATTATTTGCATTTGTATATAAATAAAAAAATGTTAAAATTTTACTTGTTCAAAGAAAATTTTATTTTAAAGAAAACAATTATTCATACAAAATAAACTGTTATTTGACTAATTTCTATGGGAAATTATTACTAAACTGTTTGACAAATTTCTATAGGAAATTTGTCAAATAAGTGTTTAATAAACATATAATATTTTTTATGAATACGGTTGTAAATATGTATATAAGTATATGTATGTAATGTCCCTGCAGGAAATGTCACCAGTAAAACTATAATGATTACCTATTGACGATGTCACCAGTACTACTGACAAATTGTACCCTTACTAATGCTAACTACTATTGACATTTAACACAGGCTTGTTCTACGAAATCTACCAGTAGACTGCGTCAATACTGACTAGGTAGTTTTTTTGGGGTCATATGAAGAAAATGTCAATAGTAAGATTGTACTGGCTTACTATTGACGACATTACCGCCCAAAGTCCATAGTAAAACTGTATTGATTCCCTATAGACGCTGTCACCACGTACGTAGAAAATGTCAATAGTAAAAGAAATAATGACTGCCTATAATTATTAAACATTTAACTAGTTTAGCACTTTTTACTTACTTTTTTATATTACTTTTTATTATTATTATTTTTTATTAGAATTAGCTATTTTCTTGCGGCCACAGACAACTTTTAAAAGCAAATTAAATTATTAACAAAAAATATTCTCTATTTATCAAAAACAAAAGACAAGGAAAAAAAATTTATTGACAGTGTCACCAGAAAGACACCATAAATGTTGACATGGATACACTTAACCCCATACTTCCTTCAGGGGTATTTTCTAGTCCAAAATGTCAAATTTTCCTTCAAACCAATATTTTTATTTGTAGAAGTAAAAATTTTGAATTGCTTATTTAATAAATTTGTTACCCTTTTTTACTTTCAGGTACGAAAATTATTTAATTTCAATAAAGGATAAGTATTAAAAATCTGTTATGTTTATTAAAGGTTTATTTCACATACTAGCACAAAAATTTGTAAAACTGCAAAATTATTGTAAGAACTAATTCTTCATTATTTAATATAATCAAATCATCAGAGTTTCATATAAAATTTTTTTAAGTATCAACCATTAAAAATTCCACACTCAAAAACATATTTAGGAAACTCTCATCTGTGTAATTGTTTAAAATCGATGAATAAATTAAATGATAAACTAAATGAAATAACAATAACATTTAAAACATATGCTTTTGCATATGTACAAGCATAAATTTATAATCATGTCACACCTACAGACCTATCAGAACACAATAACAAACCACAAAATATTGTACTCGTATGTAACTGCATAACAACAATAAATTATTGATCAAACAAATCAACAGAAGATTTCAGTTCATTAAATTTTAAATATTGGCTTTTTTGGGGACCACTGTATCCGGAGTTTGAAAATGCTGTGGAAACAATAAATTTTGACTGTGACTAGTGAACATCTGGAGAGTGTGTGGTAAAATTACATTTATTAATTAGTTAACAGCAAGTTGTAGAAAATTTTATGTACAAAAATTTTTACCCAGTGGTTAAAATGATATTGAGAAAATAGGAGGATAAAGTCAAATTAGAGATTACAGTTTTGCAGGAAATCGTTTTTTTATTTTACGTTAGATTGTTCAGGCTGCCATTTAGAAAATTCTGTTTACCAGTTTAGATCTGAATCAACCTGAGAATTGCATAAAAAAAAGCATAATTTAATTTACAGAACTCTATGCCCCAGAAAGCAGAATGCGCAAAACCTGCTCCCCGGGAGAGAGAAAGAGAGAGAGAGATGGACAGCAAGAGATAGAAAAAAAACAGAGTGCCCTGGTTTAGTGTATGCCTAGGCAAAACCGGGGTAGGGTCAATCATGGTCAGTCAAATAAAATGTTATTATAAGCTTTCCAGCTGCATAACATTCACCTGTAGTTATGCACGATAGATGCTTAGCATCTCGTGTATAGTTTACATTTTTGGTTATTCGATTAGACGAAATATACTTAGGTAAATATTTACTCAAACGAATATATTTGCTGCTGAATTGTTGAAGGTTTATTGTAGAAATATATTTGCCTAATTAAAAGATGAGTTCCCAACTCATGCTGGCTAATTTATCAAAATCTCCCACACACATCACATTTACATATTTATTGGTGCGTGGAAAAATATATGCAGCTCCAGCAAATTCATGTCTATGATTATGTATATTTGTATTCATATACATTTATATGCCCACAAATGCACACATGGATGTACGAGTTCATACATACCCAGTGGTAAAATTGGTTAGGCTTTTACAAATAATTTTTATGTTAAAACTGAATCAAAAGAAGAATCAAATTTAATTACATTTTCCATGATTTAAAATTATTGAAAATGAAAAAAAATATATATATAAACAGCTTTTTGTTTTTTATGTTTCCCAGCTGTCTATTTGTCGACATTTCATAGGAGATACCCTAATCCTCAGCAGTCTTTGGAAAGTTTTGAAAGATATTCTCAGACATTCAACTTTATATCCCAATAATCTAAATAAATTATTGAGAATTTAAAAGGAAAAATGTTTTAGTAATACCTGTCAAAACACAAAATCCAAGCTTTTTCTTTGACACGCGTCTCTACTTTTCGACATATAGATAGCTGGGAAACATAAAAACAAGCTGTTTC
Organism: Thecocarcelia acutangulata; assembly: GCA_914767995.1. Lineage (NCBI taxonomy): Eukaryota > Metazoa > Arthropoda > Insecta > Diptera > Tachinidae > Thecocarcelia > Thecocarcelia acutangulata. The sequence continues at coordinate 25,121,007 of OU612094.1, read as the reverse complement.
TAATTTTGTGATTGGTATCAATATTAGAAGCTAATATAGTGAATAAAACTCAATTATTTGAATTATTGAAAATGTTTTGTTACAAATCTTATAATTTCTCCACTTACATTGCATACATAACTCAAATAGTGTTGAAGGCAAATAAACATTAAAATTTTTTTTTAAATCTTGATGTAGCTGATATATACGAGGAACTTTTTCGAGTGAAATAAATAAACTGATTAACAACTGTTGACAAATTCGGACAGAACTTTTAATTTTCAGCTGGGCAATGTTTTCTATTATTCTTTTCTTTTTTTTTGTTTAATTAAAAGAAATCTGTTAAAAATTCTGTCATTAATTGAAGTGTTTGCTACAAATTTACACTCTTGTCTGTATAATAAATCTTTTAACCAGCATTTTGTTGTAAATTATCATGAGTGTTTTTAAAGCGTGTATAAAAATCTTGTTCTTAATTTAATTTAAAACGAAAATAAATACCCCCAAGTCTTTAACAGACTTTGTGTTTTTGTTTTCATAGAATAAACATGGAAAACAATACAAGACAGAAAAGAAAACTATGCACATACGAGTGTAATGAAACAATTGCATTTGTTCAGCAAATAATGCGGGCTTTTACATTTTTATTGTAAAAAATCACACAATTGTCAAGGAATGGAACTAATGTTTGCTACAAGTACTCCAAAATAAATTAAGCAAATAAACAACAAAGATATATATGATTTTGTGTGTAGATGGGCAAATATATTGTTTATATCGTCATATGTTTTCAAAAAGGCCCTAACATACATAAAATTTAAACTCGATTTTTTGACTGACTCTAATGCAAATTATCATTACACTTGTTCCTTTAAAATTTTGTGCTTCTACAGTTAAAAATAACGACTTGAACGGTTTTAAAATAAAATGTTTCAAACTTTTGAGTAACTTTTCATATTAAGAGTTTTTTGCTTCTACTGTAAAATTTTGTCGATGTAACTTAGGGCTTTTATGAATTTATATGACGACATGAAGCACAACTAGTGAGTGATTGAAATTCAAAGAGGGGAATATTTATTTGATAATAAACTTGTGAATCTATTTCAACTTAGATCCTTTCTCAGCGATTTTTGTGCTTGTGTAAAGTACTCTGCGCTAAAGTTTTGTGTTTTTTTTTTAATTTCATATGACTTCTTCATTTTCCCCCTGTTTTTTAAAGATTTTACTTTTTCGTTTACTCGGCATAAAATATTCGTGCTTCAATCTGTGAATTACTGATAAAATAAGTAATTTATTTTGATTCTTTTTAAAAGCTTAACACATATATAATAATAATTAGCTCTTTCTCAGTTTATAAGACTAAAGTATTTTACATTTGCTAAAGTTTACACGTAAAATGTTTGTTGAGGATTTTTTGCGCAACATTTTTATTCCTGCTTGCTGCGCGTACCAAAAAAGTCTGTTTAATTTAACGTTAACATATTTATTTAAAGCGTATAAATAACATTATCATGATCACATGATGTGTTTTACATAAATTCGCTAAGAAATCTTAAATACATCGTTATTAGTAATTCGCTGTAATATATCAATGATCAAATATTGTAAGACATATTAGTTTATTAGACAATACAAGATCTATTATTTATTATTTAAGATTTTTGTGTAGGCGTTAAAATAGAATAGAACAATCTATACGAGGGCGGATTTATATTGAAGCTTTATAAGTAGGAAAAAAACATTTATTTTCAAAAACCATTCATTTCTCAGCTTAGTTACACTTAGTAACACGATATTCTAACTTTTTTCACTATCTGAATATTACGATTTTGGGAACCGCTCAAAATATGCGTTAGGTTAGGTAGGCAGGCCGCTGGATCCTCCGTAATAGCCTAGGTTCTCCAGCTCATTTGGGTCCTGAAGGCGTTCCCTTTATGATTGCCTGAAAAGTGAGATAGTGAAGTGAAGAAGAGAAGAATAGACGTTATGGGAAGTATGGAGAGCCTCCTCCACTCTGTGTGAATGGAGGAGATGGAAAGGAGGATGAGGCGGGGATGGGAAGGAGGGAAAGCCGGGAACTTCTTAGTGTTGCTGTTGAAGCTCCGCTCGCCTAAGCATCTAAGACGATGGTGCTGCAATGTAGATGAAGTATCGTCTTCTCCACCCCCTCGTCATGGCAACTTCTACAGAAGTCGTTATAGGGTAGACCTAGTCTCATGCCATGGTTGCCAAATGGCCAATGTCCAGTGATGACAATGCCCGTTACAGTCACTCTTAGGTAAGATCTGGGCAATTTTAATAGCTCCCAAGTTCTCTTAGAGTTAATGTGCGGCCACAGCTTGCACAGGTTCCACATACCCACATGGGCTCCACGTGGGCCTGTGTGCCCACTTTTCTTGGACACGTTCTAGCGTGTGGAGTTTTATACTTTTCCAACACGCTGATAAGGGATCAATATCCCTATACTCTAGAGCTGTCCCTTTTTTGGCTAAGTCATCAACGATGGTATTGCCGTTGTTGGACCCATGCCCACGTACCCATTTTAGGGTTAGGTTAGAATGTCTCACCAGCTTATTTAAAGATGTTCGGCATTTCTGGACTAGACTGGAATTAGTGTATATTCCAATCAGGGAGTTGATGGCGGCCTTGCTGTCCGTTACTATCATGATATACTTACCGAATATCTTGTGAAACGTCAGTCATCTGGCCGCTTTATTTACAGCCGATATCTCAGTCTGAAGTACACTGCATCCGTCTGATAGTTTAAAGGATATTCAAGTGTTAAATGTCAACGCCACCCCCAACTCTTCGCCCCTTCTGGACCCATCCGTGTAAACATAGAAGTATCCAAATTCTAGGAGAGATTCCTCAATTTGGTAGCTGAAGTTCCTTGAGAGGAATGGTTTTGGGATGCAATAGTCAATAAGATCGGGGACCAAGTTCCTTCCAATCTCCAGTGTAGTGGCCTGTCCCCGCGGTCTGTGGGTCCGCGATAGTTTCGGCAATTACTTCTTCGTTTGAGATGAGTCTTTTTCCTGTGAGCCATTTTTTCAAGTTTGGAAACAAAAAAAAAAAACCTGCTAAACCTGGACTATAAGGTGGATGAGCTACCAATTCAAAGTGTATTTCACGTAATTTTAGCATCGTATATAATGCTGTGTGAACCTGTGAGTTGTCTTGAAGAACGAGCACTTTTTTTAAATGTGGTCATTTTTTCTTAAATAATCAATTGATTGATTGAAATTGAAATAATGCACGATAATACTTTCCTGTGATTGTGGATCCTTTTTCAATATCAATCCGCCCTTATATATAGTGTATCTTTCCTTTTTACTCGGTTGAAGAGTTCTTCACTAGATTCAAGACTTTTATACTTATGTATGTATTAATATATTTTATACTTATTTGAAGATATCGCAGGATTTGTTTTCTTGAACAATTCCATTTTTTTATTTTAAGTACACTAGCGTGTAATTCGTATTTAAATTTTTGATTACGACTCGTATTGAGAGCAAGTAAAAATAATTACATTGAATAAGAGCTTTTGCTTTCTGTGTACTATTCAAATTATAAATAAAACATAAAAAATAAAAATCTGTCTTAGCGAAATCCAGATTTGAACTTTAACCAGAAAATAATTACAAAATGTAATACATATCAAAAATAAATATAAAACAGTTTATTCAATCAATTATTTTATTTAATACATGCATTAGACATTTAGAAAAACGTTTGATCTAAGTTAAGTTTTAATAAAGCAAAACATTATCGATTAACACTAACGTTGCGCAAAAAAAAATTATAATTTACTTTCGCAATAAAAATTGAAATTTTTTTGTTGCCATTTATTTCAGTTTTGGGCCATTGTGCATAATTGTTTGAAACACAAAATAAAAGCACCTTCGTGCACATTCTTGCACAGTAATTTTTTTTTTCTTTACACAAATCCATTCATTATGTTCTCATACACATCTCAAAACATAATTCTTCTTTTATCAACAGTTCATTTCTTTACGCGAATTAAAACTACAAAGAAAGAGGGGGGAGAATACTGCCTATCAGAAGCAAATTTCGCGCTCTCCAATAAAAATATATTTTTATTGTATCAATTTAGAGATGTTATTTGTTTTATCTCCCATTGTCAGAATTATGAATGAGAATTAAAGAATTGAGCACAATCTTTAAGAAAAAAAAGCACAAAATTAAAATATTGTACCCAACAACAGAATGTTTGCATCAAAGACAAACGTCACCCAGTTTGTGACATTTAATGAAGAGATTTAAATAAATTTATTAAATTAGAAAAACTCAAAAAGAAATAAAACTAATGATCATTAAGATAAGAAATATCATTAAAAAGTAAGGAATACTTTGCAAAGAAAAATTATGGTTATTTGTAAAACTAACGATAAATATTTAACTTTAAGTGAACACAAACGGGGATAATGTAAGAAAATCGAGCGTAGACCTACTGAATATAAGAACATGAGTCTTGAAAAACAAACAAATTGTGTTAAAGTGAAGAAATAATTGATGCAATAGTATAATAAACTTATTTATAATAAAACATTTGATTTCAAAATGAAATCACATTAAATTTACACTGAAGTTTTACCAAAAGCTCAAATAATACATGTGGAATAATCTGAATTCAAACTGTTATAAAAATGTTATACAGCTTTTGAAATAGCAACTATAGTCTCTTCGTTGATTTCCTTTGATTGAAACGGGGGCGACCACAACAGTAGAAGCAAAAAAAATTGGATATGGGCTTCTATATAATATGCAATAGGAAATCATTAATTAATTAATAAAAGCGGAAGGTTGTAAGATAATAACACTTACATAAGAAAAGAGTTAAAGTGAAATGTTCGTATCATAACATCGACACCCAAATCCACCAAATTGTTCACATAGACGAGTGCATGTATGAATACTTGAATGGTTTAAATTTCAGACATAAAAATTCTAGAGTAAAAATAATATTAAACTTTTATCTAAATAAAAAAATCATCATATACGTCGCCAAAAATCAAATCAAGAGTTAGGACGCAAAGCAAGTGCTGAAATAACTACGTTTGCGAGAAATCTCCAAATCTGGCAACCCTGGTTATAAGAAACGTTTTTTTAACAGGCGTAACAAATCTCATTGGGCAACAAAATCTAATAAAAATCTTAAGACATATACATACATATATTCTCTAATTCTAAACATTTTTTGATTTAGAGCCCTTTTGATTTAAAAATTTTTTTAACACAAGTGCAGGGCTGCTTTTTCCCAGAAAGGCATATTTTTATTACATTAACTTTTTCTTTCTTAATCGTTAATTTAGCATATATTATTTTCCTAATAAAAAGTTCCCATAGTGCACAGCTATTGCCTGTTGCACACTCTATAGGGCAATTAACTATAATAAAAGACAATGGTTTCATACGGCATTAACAGGGGCATTAATAATAAAAAAATATCTTTTAATAACAAACGTGCGTCTTTAAGTCTGCCAACAGACAATTTCTTGCCAAAAGATTTCTTTTACTTTTTACTTCACATTAAACAGGCTGTCTAGAGGCAGCAAAAAATAAAAAAGAAAAAAGCCCGAAGGGAGAAATTAGACAAATGCAACACAAACATGAAATAGTCGGCAAAATTATGATGAAAAGAATATAGAAAATAAACATAAATATTTAGTGCAGTTGCGGTCATTGGGTAAACGTCATGTTTTTCTCAATGATGCCTAACTTTAGCCGCCACTGTGCACACACACACACTCTTTTTGCTTGGCTACCGAATGTGTGACACATTAAATGGGCGCTTAGCCCGCTCACCATCAGTTTACGTAGACGAACAAAAAGTGCAGGAGGCAGGCGGACAGACAGACAGACAGACAGACAGGGAGATAAATTGACGGAACTGCTATTATTTGTAATGGGTTTTTCATTTAATTTCGTGAGTTTTACTTTTTTCCATTAAAAACATTCCGCTTTAGGTGTTGTTGTTGGAGGGAAATTGTTTTAAGCATGAAAACAGAGAGTGAGAGCAACTTTACTAATCAAATATTCAACAGGGGGATATTTTTATTTCCTACACTGAGTTTGAATGAACATATTTTGTTGGCTGCATTATTACTGATGCCACTACGTTTTATTATTATTTTCTTTTTTTTGCAGTTGTTGTTTTAAGATTTTCAAAATATCATCCCATAACAAAAACGACGCGGTCTTATTATAGGCAAACAAAGTGAGATTATTTATTTACTTTTGTTTTAGTTTTAATTTCTTGTCCGCCGCCGTCGTCATTTGGCTCAATGTTCTAAAGAGAATCAGTTGAAAGTTTGCTTGCGGTCAGAACATTTGTACAACGCCGCCTTTTTGACTAACAGCCGGGCCAAACTTTTGCTAGAGAAAAAAAAAACATAAAAAATCACAACAACTCAATGAAAGAAAACCTCTAGACTTTTAACATTTTATGTCCGGTGTAAACGAATTTAAAAAAAATCTGTTGTTTTAATTTTTAGTTTTCTTTTTTTTTTTTTGGCACGAGTTTTTCCGCGAGCTGTGTAAATTAGAAAATTTCGTAACAAAAAAAATTCAAATGTATTTGTTTGTATGTAACTTGTGTTAAGGCATTAAGATAAATTTATTTTGATTTAAACTTAAGGAAAAATAAAATTAAAAACAAATTGGAAAATTCAGTGAAAATAAAACGAAAAATTGTTTGAGGCGCCTTTAAACTTAGGCCTGCTGCTAGTTAAAGCAAAAAAATATTTCATGAAAACGTGCCTTTATTCGAAAATCTCCAAAAATAAATAAATTTTGAATTCAAAAAAGTAGTGAAGTTGTGTGTACTCGCAAATGTTGCAGGCAAAAAGCGTGAAAATAATTTAAAGCCAAGTAACAGACAAGTTGCTGAATAAAAATAAATTAAGAGTTAACGAAAAAGGAAAAAAAAAATATATAATAAAATTAAACAAAAGTGAAGAATGATAAAAATTTTTATAAAAAATAAGTTAAAAATAAAATTAGTTTAAAAGAGACGAAATTGGCATAATGCATAGAAATCCACTTGAAAATAACTTGCAGCTTTAAAATAATCTGATAATAAAAAATAAAATAAAATAGTTTAAAATTAAAAAAATAAAATAAAAATGATACACACATATGTATATCTAGAGTCGCATAAATTACTTTGTGATCAGCAATACGGATTTCGTAGGGGTCTACTGGCGATCTTTTGGCATATCTCTCAGAGAAATGGTGCCGCTCAGTCCATCAATTCGGTGAAAGTAAAGTGGTGGCTTTGGATATCTCCAAAGCGTTTCACAGAGTGTGGCATTCTGCACTGCTTTTGGTAATGACTCAGTTTATATCGAGCTATCTCAGAGACCGCACTATACGAGTTGTTATAGATGGGGTCTCATCAAACGAGTTCAAGATTAACTAAAGAGACTGCAAGGCTCCGTACTTTCTCCTATCAAACTTCCAACCCTATACACACTTTCGCGAATGACAGCAGCAACTGCCACTCGTAGTCTTTTAGTTATAGGCCCAGCCTATCAGAGTTAGTTGCCAAAGGCTAAATGTTAATGATTCGCTGAATAGTGATCTTCTGTTAATCTCCGAATGGGGTCGTAAAAACAGGATCGTTTTCAACGCTCGTAAGACCCAGTGTGGTTTATTAACACACAAACAAACGACAGCGGATGCTGCGCTCATCTGTTCTCATGGATGGTATAAATATTGAGGAATCGGATGCTCTTGAAGTTCTTGGATTAAAGATATAGTGTGATGTTCGCTGGAATGAAGACATTTTTCATGCCTTTGAAGAAGCATTCAAGTGCCTCGGGTTTGTGAAACGGTGAAGATGTACTTCATTTCGTCCGACCCCCTTACTACTTATACCACCTACATCCGACCGAAAATGGAATATAACTCTCATGTTTGGGCCGGTGTCTCAAAGTCTATTTTGGGGTTGCTCGACCGTGTACAGCGAAGAAGCTCATCGCTGACAGTAGGGTATCGAACTCTCTTGACTCACTGGAGCATCGACGCAGTGTGGGGTGCGTTACTCTGTTCTATCGTTACTACAATGGATTTTTCTCTGACGAGATTAGGAATCTTGTTCCCGAAACGCGCACATTTTTACGTAGCACGCGTTCATCGTTCAGAGCTCATCCATTTGTGGTCGCTTGCCCGGGGAATCGTACCCATTGCAGAGAGAATTCGTTTTCAGCAATAAGTTGCCAGCAGATGAGTTTCCTGTCCGCTATAATGTTGGAAAGTTCAAGTCAAATGTTCACAAACACTACTCCCACTTTCTCCCTCCTCACAACCTATTTTTCTAACTCTGGTACAATGAATTTTGACATTTCTGAGGTGAAATTTTGACAATAGGATAGAAATATTTGAAATGTAAGAATTTGATTGAAATAAATTAGAATTGAAAATTTTATAATTAGAAGTGTAAAAACGATATAATATAAAATTGAAAAATGGCTCCATTTTAATTATGTTTTAATTTATTAATTTTTATGTAGTATTTTTGATGAAAAAATCATATTTGTCAAAACTTTTTTTTGTCAAATAAATATTTTTTCACTCAGCAAAAACGTGAAATTTTTTTTACCACATACAAATTATTTTTCACCATAGTACTTTGACAACGTTTCACACACGTCCTAATACACACAAAAAAAGTCTAGTTGGAAGAAGTAGTTAGATTATAATCTAGTTAAAGTAAAAACAGTTGTTTTTATAGCCGATAACAAAGTACTGATTGATGTAAAAATTGATGTAAAAGAAATCCGATAACGTACGACGAATTCTATGTGCCCTGGCTTTTAGAAAATAGTTTCTATAGTGCAAAATTTAAAAGCAATTGGAATGAATTTTTGACGCAATATGAACATATTGTAAAATTCTTCAACGTTAGCTTGAAAATTTTATAATTTGAGTTATTGCATTGTTGCAATAAATCAGCAATATGTGCGTATAAATGCGTACATTCGCATTTTGAAATTTTAAATATATGTATGTGGACTTGAGAGTACTTTAAAAATGTTTAGCTATGACCTCAGTAAAAATATTCACCATAAAATATTTTCTTCAAGTGTACAATAATAATAATCTTACTAAGTATCTCAATGAAAAATTTCTTCTTGATTTTCCCACAATAGCTAATTATCAGCACCTCTGTGAAATTTCAAGCGGTTCGTTGCTAAACAAATAGATATACATAAACGAGTATATACATATGAACATTATTATATTCTTAGCATTCAACGCGATCGAAAAATGAAAACTACATAATTCGTGTCAAAAATCCGTCTCTCACAAATCATTTATTCACAAGTGATAAAAATAGTTCATGTTCATAAACATAAACAAAAATATACATAAATCAACAAGCATATTAACTTTTTGGCATTTCAAGAAACAAATAAAAATACAATTTTAAAGTAAATTTTAAGTATCTCAAAATATTATTTAAATTCAAAAAAATAAAAAATTGTAATAGCATTTAAAACAGTAATAAAACAAAGTGTAATAAAATAAAATGTAATAAAAAATTGAGCAGTAATCTCCGTATAATAAGAAAATTAAACCACTCCAAGTAATCACACCGCACTTAAGCTCGAAATTCTAAAATTTTAAGTGGAGACCAAAAACTGTTTGCGTTACGGTTAAAAAAAATTTAAAACGCCAATTAAGTCTTAAATTACAATAGAAATTCTCCTAAAAATATGTATATTAAAATAATTTTTTTCTTTAATGTTTTCATGGTGACAAATTTTATGTTAAATATTTTTTAATATTTATTTTATTGACTTTTTGTGGAACTTTATAATTTAAATTAGATTTTTGGTTTTTGTACATTTATACATCGGGTTTTAGTTCAAGTTTCCCCTTTCTTAAGTTTTTCTTAAGAAGGATTCTTTTACGATACAAATACAGCAGTTAATAATATGTCGTGACCCTAGTTAAAATCCGAAAATGGGTGCTGCTAAGCAGTGTAGCGACTACGAAACAGATAGTTGTCCCCCAGCTAAAGATTTGATTATTATTTTATTATTTGATTATTATTTTTCAATCACATTGATCACAGCAAATTTGTATTGTAAAAAAATCCTTCTTAACAAGAACTTAAGAAAGGGAAAACTTGAACTAAAGCCCGATGTACAAATGTGCAGAAACCAAAATTTTTAAATATTATTTGGTTTCCTATCAAAAGGTTTGCAGTTTTATAATTTATAAATTTTTTTTGTTAAATATATTCTCGACAAAAGCTTGAGTTATATGATGATTTAAAGCCATGCGTTTTTTATAATACTCTTTTAAAGCTCCTACCAAAATCATGTTACATCTTTAAGATGATTATTAAGTCATGTCGTTTTTCTAATCGTTGTCGTTAAAAATAATCATTTGTCTCTTGTTACCCTTTTGGTAGTATCGATGTGGATACATTGCCAGTCGAATGAAAATAAAACTAAATAAAAAAAAAATTTAAAAAATAATAAACGAGTCAAAAACTAGCGAAAAAAACTTGAAAAACAGAAAACATGGCTTTTTCAGTTTTAAAAAAATGTTCAGTACAAAAGAAAAGAAATACCTTTTAGACATGGCTTTAAATCATCGTGAAAATTTGCTCAAAGTCTTCCAAAAGAAAACGAAACATTTAGTAAAACATATATGGGCTCTTCATAGAACACTGACGAGTTATTTCTCTAGAAAATTTGTGTGAAATCAATAGAATTTTTTGAGAGCTATCAGTACAAATTTCATAGGTGAGGCACTCGTCTCTGTAAAAAAATAAGAGACCTAAAGCATGAAGAATTGATTACGAAATTATGTGTAACAAATAGGTAGAAGAAACTACACACAGCGTTACACTTTTGATACTAAGGTGTCAATTAGACCCTCTTTGATGTCTACGGGACTTTTTTTGACCCTCTTTTGAAAATGTCATTTTTGACCCTTTTTCAAACATGGAACATTTTGTTGAGACTGATCAAACAACTCTTGTACTCTTATTTATGCATAAATACCCAGTTCTCATGCATATTTAAGTAAGTTTTCATACGAGTATTAAACTGCTCTTATACGAGTATACTTATTAACATATATTTGACAAGACACTTAATTTACACTTTACGTTAGTTGTGAATAAGGCGAATAGTGTATTATGTTTCATGAAATGATGGGCTAAACAATTTAATGATCGCTATGTGACGAAGAATCTATTCACATCTTTAGTAAGACTGATTCTTGAATATGGTGCTATAATATGTGATCAGCAGTACAACTTATATATTAAAAAGATAGAATCAGTTCAGAAACAATTTCTGTTATTTTGTCTCCGTTTTCTTCCATGGAATCCAGCTAAACATCTTCCGCCTTATCGTAGTCGATTGTCACTTATAAAACTCCCAACATTGAAAAGCAGAAGTGTTGTATCCAACATCGCATTCTTGATAAACTTATTTCAAGGAAAAATTAACTCCATCTTTCTTCTCAGTAAAATAAACATAAACATTCCCAGCAAACAACTTAGATCATATGAGTTCCTTCATCTAAATTTTAAATGAATAAATTTCCTCAACTTCGACCCAATTCGTAGAGATTGTTCGGATATTAATAAATTTTATTATCTTATAGAGTTATCTGATCATAGTTATATTTCGAAGGCAATACTTTTAAACTATTTAAATTCAAATGATTATAACGGGTGGTTAAATTTCAAGGGCCAATGTTGATTTTGAATAAAACACAAACTATTTAGGAAATTATTGTAATTTTATTTTATTATGATATATTGGTATTACTCAATTATGTATGGAACAAAATATCGGCCAAATGGGCGCCACGACAACGGCGGCACACCTCCATCCGATGGTCCAAATTTTCGATGACCCTGAGGCATAATGGAGGTTCTATGCCGTTAATGTGCCGAATTATCTCATCTTTTAGCTGTTGAATTGTTGCTGGCTTATCGGCGTACACCTTTTCTTTCAAATAACCCCAAAGAAAAAAGTCCAACGGTGTCAAATCACATGATCTTGGCGGCCAATTGACATCGCCATTACGTGAGATAACACGGCCATTGAATTTGTTGCGCAAAAGAGCAATTGTCTCGTTAGCTGTGTGGCAAGTGGCACCGTCCTGCTGAAATCACATATCGTCTGCATCCATATCTTCCAATTCGGGCCATAAAAAATTTGTTATCATCTCACGATAGCGAACACCATTCACAGTAACTGCCTGGAAAAAATACGGCCCGATGATGCCGCCAGCACATAAACCGCACCAAACAGTCACTCTTTGTGTATGCATTGGTTTTTGGACAGTCACTCTTGGATTCTCATTCGCCCAAATGCGGCAATTCTGTTTATTGACGAATCCACTGAGGTGAAAATGTGCCTCATCACTGAAGATGATTTTCTTCGAAAATTTTCATAATAAGTCTGGATAATTTTAACACGTTGTTGGATTGTGTATCTCTCCATGGTTCAAATTGAGTAAGTCTGAAATAGAGAAATGTCAAATAAAGTTCGGAAAAAACTTGGCGTTTAGGTGTGGTTCACATTCAACATCGGCCCTTGAAATTTAACCACCCGATATGTATAGTTGTTATTAATTGTTTTAACGAGTCGAATTATGTATGTATTTATTTTTGTTCTTTCTCAGATTGTTGGGATATAAAGTTGAATGTTTGAGAATATCTTTCAAAAATTTCCAAAGTCTACTGATGATTAGGTTAGCTCCTATGAACTGTCGACATATAGATAGCTGGGAAACATACAAAACAAGCTGTTTATAATTTTTTATTGGTATCAATGTTAGACGCTAATATAGCGAATAAAAAACTCAATTGTGTAATATCCACATCGAGGTAACTATAGTAAAACTGCTCGAACTTGTTTCCTCGCTTACTAGCCTAAACATCTGAAAATGTTCGGTGAGGTAGTCCCCCTTATTGCAACAGGCGTCATTGTAGTAGGCATATACAAGCGACGAAAACGTTTGGCATTTATTTACTCGTTTTCAACAACGATTGTGTGTTTTCGACAATCTGTATCTATAGCTTAAGGCTATGAAATATACACAAGGTCTGTTACAGACTAGATAATTGCTATCGAAACCGAGTGTACAAACAAGAGTTTTGTGAAGTTATCTTGATGTGATGGCTATGACGCTACTTGAAATATGTATGTATGTATTTCTGCAATAATAATTTTGTGTGCTTGTTACTATTTGCAATGTAAATAGGCAAAAAAAGGTTTTGGTTTTGAATTTTCTTCTTATTTAAAAAAAATATTTTTTGTTCATCGAAATCTTAAGAAATTGTATCATAAATAAATAAGTACTTTAATGCAAATTAAATACTAATGCAAATGTTTTTGTACAAAAAGATTCTTTTTACTTTTATATATTTACCTTAAACCACAGAGCAGACAAAATAGAGACACATAAAATGTGGTCAGCGCTAAATCAGCGTAAAAATTGCAAATTTTTGCTCTGTATCTATTAGTTGTAGGATTTGATAATCTCCCGGTTTTGATTTTGTTACAAAAGCATATTAAAAAAAGGAGAATGAAATTAAATTAGTGCTAAAAGCATATATTTTTGTAAAGCAGCAGAGTTCTTTTCTTAATTTTTCCAGCCTTAAGTTTTTCATGATAAATTACTACCTTCAGAACTAAACTTTTCCAATTGTGGGAAAATTTGAATGAAAATAAGAATAAAAGAATTTCAATTCGGAAATTAACATAAAGCTGCTATTTTAAATTTTCTCCCCCTTATTAATTTTCAAAAGGGTATTTTGTTTAAAAGCTATCAAATAGCTTTTCAAGTATAAAAACTTTAATTCAAAAAATAAATTAATGGTTGAGGTAAATGGCATTAATAAACAACTTGAGTCATTCAATTAAAAAGGAAAAAAAGAAATGAAACAAAATTTTTAATATTTTAAGTATAAAAACGCTTAATGATTAAAGGCAATAAATACTAGACTGAATTGAAAGTATTTTTAGCTTTTGCTTTTTAACTTTACGTATTTGCCACTGATGCATTTGATTTGTTATTTTCAAATGAGTTTTGGCGAGAAAAGTGAAAATTGTTCATTGACCAAGCAAAATTATGACTCAATAATTTTCAAAAAATTTCTTATTTTTTAGATAATTTTCTTGTGATGAAAAAAAAATATTTGTTTTTATTTTCAGCTTTCATTTTCATAGAAAACCAAATTCATAAATAAAATAAAAATTTTGGCAAATTGAAATATTTGTTTTACTTATAAACATAAACAAATGACACAGACATGTTATCTACATATTTGTTGATTTAGGTTTTTATTTAAATTCGATTTCTAGGAAGACCAGAAAATATTTCAAAGATTTAGTGTGTATATGTGTATGTATTGTATGTACGTACATATATATGCTTCGAAGAAATTGATCGCATGGTCAAAGTATATATTATGTACATGTTAAAATAAACATACATCTTTGCGTTGTGCCTAAAATAATCAGCTTGTTCCACCATAATAGAATATTGTGAAAATTTTAAAGAAACCGCTTGTGAGCAGATAGGGAAACTTATGAAAGAATGTTCTACTTTGCACTCGTACTCCATTAACTTCGAAGAAATCATGAGAATTTCAAACATATAGCATTGTAATTAGAAGGAAATCATTTATGCTAGGAATACAACTCTGCCGTCATCTGAGTTTCGTTTCACACCACAAATTTGATAGTAAAAAATTCATTCCGTAAATTCATAGTGTGAAACCAAACAAGAAGGAAAATAGATCACCAGTTATAACTGAAAAAGTTCTTTACTTATAGTGTAATCATATTAAAAAAAATACACATTTACAAATGCGTAGTTTAGATTAGGTTTAACCGGCTACCAATCATGGAAAAGCCGTAGTATTGCCGGAGTATGATATGTATCGTAGCAGATCTACATATCATTGGCCCAGTTCAGAACCAATCCGAGGATCGGATAAAATAGTCTAATCCATTGACATCCCACTCCGATGTTTCTGTGAAATCGTGCAAGACCGGTCTACTTATATAAGAAAGAGCTCTTATAAGAAAGAGCTGGACACCGACCGACTTTCTATTTACTTCTAGTCCTTACAACTTTTACAACAAATTATTAAATTTAAGATTTAATGGTCTGTCAGAGCTGCCATAGTAGCACGCAACCTACATCGGGGCAGGCCCACTATAGTCCTATTATCATACCTGGGCCATGTCAGGCTTAATATTCGACAGGTAGTCTGACTAGACCATCTGTTGTATGTGATCTCTAAAAGTTGACGTTATACTTGTTTCCTACAGCTATTGTGCGGGACTCCAACCATCCCATCTATATCTCCTTGTTTTAACTGAACCTTGGCTTTGCCAGTTCGTCCACTGTAACATTTTCGAGCATTTCACTGTGCCTCTATACCCAGAAAATATACAGGTTCAAATGTCCAGCTATCTCGTTTAGAGATATCCGGGATTGACGAACCAACCTGGAGGTCGTGTAGACCGCGGATAGTGTATTGAACGCAGCCTTACTATCTAAATAAATTCGGATTTCCTCTCTAAGTAAATAATATTGATGATATTTAAAATAGAAAAACAATTTTATATGTCCTTAAGATAAAAGTATAGCTAAAAGTTGAAGACCGATCATGTAAAAAATATTATTTTATACATATTTCTAATATTACATGATGCAATTTGTTTTTGGTAAAAGTTCAAATCCGGCTTTCGAAAAGACGATTTTTTTTTAATTTTAACAATAGTTACCGTGATCAATAAATATTGATTAAAGAAGAAGAGAAAAAAAAAATAATTGAGTACATTAAGCTGGGGCTTAATGTACTCAATATGTACTGGCTGTTTCGTAGCCGCTATACTACTCATCAGCACCCACTATGGGTCGAATCATGTAAACATGAAGTATTTTAATACGACCGCTCAACCACGGATTTCTTAATTTATTTTTTCATCAAATAAAAAAAAATTATTTTTGGATTTGCTTTTACAACCCTGTCGCAGTTTTTTTTTTTTTTTTGTCGAGCCACTCTAGCAGTGACAATAGTCGGGAGGGTACTCTCTATTGCGAATTGGTACTCTGTATTGCGTTTTCGTATTTTCTTTTCGCAATTAATTTTTCCCTTTCGCACATTTTATTTTATCATTCTTCGCTATTGTTTATTTTGTGGTACCAGCATTGGTTCATTTTCAAACTATTTCGAGAAAAAGTTTGCGCAAAGGGAAGAGAGTACCAAATTATACTCTTATCGCATTTACCTTTCGCATTGAACTCACTTTCACATCGCAATCGAGAGTAAGCCCGCTGGTATCTGATGAATTACGAGTGAATGCCCAATCTCAAAATGACAGAGCACCAAGAATATCCAAACCTCTTAAAGAACATTAGACATTAAAAATAAATCAAAATTATCAAAATAATAAAACAAATGCTTAAAATTAGTAACTTGAAAAATAAATATAAATTTTACTCGTATAAGATGTGTGCAATTTAAAACTAAATAAAAAACTGAAAACATATAATGATTTAGATACAATAAATAATTTATATACATTCATCATTATGTACATAATTATTCTTTAATTAAAAAAAGTTGTATTAACTGTGAAGTTATAAAAAGTCAAAAAAAAAAAAAAAAAGATAATAAAAATTTAATAACCTGTTGGTGCTAATTAAATTTTAATAACAAACTACTCTGAAAGAGACTTAAATTTAAACAAACATGGCTCAAATAGACTATCAAGCTCACAATTTCACCTGTTACACTGTACCTGAATGTTCTTCCAACGATGAACTCGAACCCCGTGGCGGTGACTGCAGCAGTCAATATTCGCTCAATTCCACCGAATCGACTACCTCATCAGTAGATAATAATATTTTGCGTAAACATCATCAACAAATTAAATATTATAAGAAATTTTTTAATCCTTATTTCACCGCCACTACTCAACAGCAAAGAATATCGCTGCCTCTTGTGATAGCACCGAACTCTTTGCATTCGGCACAATTGCAAACATACCAACGTTATATAAATACGCCGTATTCGTATCAACGCCAACAACAGTTTCAGGAACAGCCGCCCTCAATGCAATCGCCACGACTGGGATATTTTGTACCTTTTGCTCCAAATTGCTATTTTAGTCCGCCAGTGCAGAGAAAACGATTTAGGTATAATTTCATGATTTATTACAATTTGTTACATGTTGGAAGTATACTCGTATTCTAAGAACTCTTTGAAAAATTGTAGTTTAAACAAAAAATATCATGAAAATATGAAATGACTTTCCAAATATATCTCTTAAAGCTGATTTATGCTAAAGGTATTTTTGCCAATAATTAAATTGTCTCATAAGATAGACCTAGTACCTAGGAACTTACAGTTTTAATAAATATAATGTATTCGTTTTAATAAATATAATGTATTCTTTAAAGGACTTCCTTTAAAGTTACATTTTCAAAAGGTAACTAATTCAATAGCCGCTTTTTTTAAACGGTACTGTTTTGCTATGCTACGTAGTTTTATGTAACCCAGCACTTACACATGCAAGTGCCAATACATTCAAACTTTTTACGAATACGCACACATTTTTCTTACTTACAACACAACTTGCAATCGAATTCAGTTGTAACACTGCATTTACACATACAAGTAACTTACAGCAAGTTCAAAATACATATTATTATCGAAAATGTCCGAAATATTCCCGCAATTTACTTTTGTGTTTACACACGCAATTTCAAGTTCATTTTCAAAATGTCGCCACAGCATAAAAATCTATTAAAAAATGTTTTATGTTTGTAGCTAAAAATTATAAATATACAAAAATTAAATCGAAATTTATTTATCAATTCCTTGTTCATATAAATTTTTGTATTTTATGAAAAATAATTGATTTAAAATAATATTTGATGAAACAAAGTATAAATCAAGTATTGCCGTTTTGCCATTATTGGAAGAGTTCAGGGAAAATGATTTTTCCCCAAAAAAGAAAACATGTTATTTATGTTTAGTACTACCATTGAAATATGTTACTATACAGATGTGTTCTTTCTTTATTTTTCTTTTTATATAAATATGCTAGAAATCAGCTATGAACATTATTCTTATTTTAATAATTAATATTCATTTGATTTAAAACTCATTTTCGGCAACACTGTTTCATTATTTGTAATTTTGCTTGCAGTAAGTGTTGAAAATTCACTTACAATTGATTGTTGAATTTGATTGTAAGTTAAGTTGTAGGTAAGGAAAATTTATTTGGGTATTGGTAAAAAAGTTTGAATGTATTGAGTTTTTCGAACTTGCACTTGCATGTGTAAATGATGGGTATAACTGAATTTGATTGTAAGTTGAGTTGTAGGTAACAAAAATTTGTGTGTATTGGTAAAAAATGTTAATAGATTGAGTATTTCGAACTTGCACTTGCTTGTGTAAATGCTGTGTTAAATGGTGTCCAGAGATCTGCAACCGGTGCCTTTTTAATGATCTAATGACCTATGTGCGGTGGCTCACTTTGTTTGCACAAGTATGTTTCCTACTCGTTCGAGCTTGCGTCTGTTAACTAGATAATATAACATACCCAATCATGTTTGTATGCGGTGGCTGCTTGATTTGATTTCTCAATTATTTTTTCCACATTCGGCAATCGAACTCGTGCTTCTTTTTAACAACGAAAATAATATTTGTATTGTCACACATTTACCTTACTCATTCACACTCGGTAAACGTATTCGTATTAAGCACGGCGTTGCCAGAATGTTTTTAAAACATCATGTTTTGGCGTTCGTGTTTCGAAGAAAAAATATATATACACATATTTTACTTGAACATATTTAGTATACAACCAGTAAAAATAATAACTTTTACTTAAAAAAAAGTAGATTTTTTTTATAAAGCACATTTTCATGAAATTTCCTTTTATTTTATTTATAATAATTTTTATTATTTCTTGGTTTTAATCCATAACCACAATAAATGCACAACAACCATAAATGCACACATACATATAACCAATTGTAGAAAAAATTTAAATTGAATTTTCGTTTAAACATTTTCAGCAAAAACAATCTTAAAATCATCATTCAGTATGCTACTTTCAGCATGGTTGTAAATTTTTAAATCTGGCAGCCGCGATTGCACTTAATCTGAAATAAAAAATTTGTCGAGCGTGATGTTTTCACAAGTTGATTTTGTTACGACGTCATATATGTATTATTAAGAAAACGATTAGAAACGAAAATGGAAAATACTCAAAATGTTTCTCTTATTAAGTACTAGTAACAACCACACTTTTTTTTGTGGTCGTTTCTTTTACTCTTACATAAATACACAAGATACGAAAGTGATTGGATACATTTTTGATTTATTAAGATTTCGCAACCGAACGATAGGTATAAATACCACCGCATAAATTTTTAAGAGTGTTTAAAATACTTGGATGTGCAAATGATTTGGTAAACCGGTAAGCCGGTGTACTTATGTTTGCGCAGCACCGGTGCAGATCTCTGGTGGTGTCCATATTCTAAAAGTGGTTATGTGTGTATTTGTATATCTTCAGGTTTTCAATTATATTAGCAAGCTACACGTTGTTTTTAGACTAAAACAAAACCATAATACTTGAAAAATTTTTAAATTGTGGCTTCATTTTTTAAAAGTACTCAATCAAGTATAGTAGCACCAATGGCGCTAAGATTAGTTTACATGAAATATGAAATGGCGCGCATAAAAATCTGTAAAAACAAATATGAAAAAATAAACAAATTTTGATAGTTAGGTAATGAGCAGTTAAAAAAGCTGATAATCACCTATGCTAACGAGGCCACCTGGTACTTAATTCGCCTTGATAAAGTATATACCAAGGCGAATTCTCCTTGGTATATTTTAAGGCAGCTTTGTAACTGCCCGTCTACATTAGACATGAAACGCCGTTAAGACATACTGCTAAAAAAAATACCTTTGACGATCCGATTGTTATATGGTAGAGTACCCGTATGTCTTGATTTTTCATTATTTCAACTCAGTCAACAAAAGCACATCATCACTTTTTATGCCCTTTTTTATAGTTTGTGGGAAAAAATATGTTTTTATTGCAAAATTTGCAATCGAAAAGAAGAATTTGAACCAATTTTACGCAGTTTCTTTTAATTTGAAACTATTTTTACTTTTTTCATATTAAAATATCTTTTTCTGTTAAGACAGAGCTTTTAAAACAGACGTCTTAACAGCCGTGTCAAGACAGCAAGAAAACAGTAACATTTGCAGTTTACACCTGACAGTAATAGTATTTTGTTGTTCCTGTTAGTGTCTCATGTCAGATGTGGACAGCACCAAGGCAGCTCTATACAGGTAGTGGCAGAATTACAATAAATACAACACCAACAAACATCAACATGTATTTTGTTGGTAGAATTTACGAATAGTTGTCAAAATTTTGCCAAATATTCGTAAATTCTACCAACAAAATACATGTTGATGTTTGTTGGTGTTGTATTTATTGTAATTCTGCCACTACCTCTATAAAGCTGCGTTGGACAGCACTTACATAGAGTCTATACGTGATATAATATCAAATATTTTTCTATCAGCAAACGTCAAATTTGATAGCAGAGAGAATTATATAACGTGTAGCCTTCAAAATTAGTATTATGGCAATATTATATCAGATATCACAATATTGTTTTGATAATATATATTTAGAAAACCATATCATACTATAAAATGTCAAAAAACCTAAACAAAATGGCAAAATATTAAATTTTTGAAGAATTCCGGAAAAAATTTGAATAAAAAAGTCATAAAATCATTAAAATATTTATAAAAAAATCGTTTATTGTTCTTTTCGTTGCTGGAATATATAAATTTGTTTAAGAAAAATACAACATTCAACAATGTTTACTGAATGGTTGCTTAAAAATTGTGAAATATTATGATATTTGCAAAAATACTTGGCGCCATGTTAGTTATGAGAGAAAATATAATTTGTTTTTTCTCGTTAATCTGCTGACGTTCTCTCTCATATTATATCAGAGTTAATATCAGTTGTAGACACTATGTTAAAGCTGCCTTGGTATATTTCAAGGCGAATTCGCCTTGATATATAGGGTGTTTTTTTAAGCCCGATAGAACTTGAAATTGTAAAAAATAACACAAAAAATTAAATTGTAATCAAAAATTTTTTTTATTCGAAAGATCAATACGTGACATTAACATTTGAAAATGATTTCGGGCATATGGGCACCGCGGCTGTTCTTGACGAAGCGCATTCTGGACGTCCAATTTTGGGCCACTTTTTCGAGCACTGCTGGCCGTATGTCACGAACAACACGAACAATGCTGGCCTCCAAGGCGTCAATTGTGGCTGGTTTATCAGCATAAACCAGTGACTTCACGTAGCCCCACAGGAAATAATCGAGAGGTGTCAAATCGCACGACCTTGGAGGCCAATTGACAGGTCCATTTCTCGAAATCAACTTATCGCCAAATTTTGATTTCAGTAAGTCGATGGTTGCGTTCGCCGTATGGCACGTAGCGCCATCCTGTTGAAACCACATCTCCTCCGGATCAATGTCATCCATATTTTCAAACAAAAAATCATTGATCATGGTGCGGTAACGATCTCCATTGACCGTAACGCGAGCTCCGGCCTCATTTTTGAAGAAATAAGGTCCGATGATGCCACCAGCATGAAAACCGCACCAAACAGTGCATTTTTCTGGATGTAATGGAGTCTGTAGGGTCTCTTGTGGATTGGTCTCACTCCATATGCGGCAATTTTGCTTATTAACAAACCCGTTAAGCCAAAAATGCGCCTCATCGCTGAACACAATTTTGCGATAAAACAACGGGCGAATCGACGACTGATTTTCAAAGTAAATTTGGATAATTTCGTAGCGTTGTTCAAGCGTGAGTCTATTCATGATGATTTGTCAGAGTATACTGAAACAAATAAAAAAAATGTTTCATCAAAATTTAATTTTTTGTGTTACTTTTTACAATTTAAAGTTCTATCTAGCTTAAAAAAACACCCTTTATTTCATTTAAAATACATTTTTAATTTTTTGTATTCTTCACTGAATTATATTTCAAAGCTTTTTCATTCAAAATAATTTTTTGTGGAATATAAAAAATTTTCAAATTTTATTTTTTTTTAATTGTTTATAGAGATAAAGAAAACGATCGCAATCGTCGAGCTGTCAGCTATGGTGGCACAGACAATAACACCACTTCCATGTCTACACTGCCACGTGCAGCCCCCCGTCGAGTGAATCTTATGAAAGAACCCCCACCACCTCCACCAAAGCCGTTACTGCTACAACAAACATCGTTGCAATCCTCTACGACGAACGCACACGACACCTCCTCCCTTTCGATACCGAGTAAATATCCGCAATCCGAATATAATCTTATAACGAAATTGGAATCTGCCACAACTGCTCTTGCAGCTCCAACGCAATATCAGGCGCAAAATTTCTATGCAAATGTCTCTACAATTGCAGCGGCTAGCAGCAACAATTATGCGTCGTTGCTGTGTCATAGCAATTCGACATCAAGTCCGTTGGCGGTACGCAAACGTGAGAAACTGTTGCATCGTTTCAGCGATGCCGCCACATTGGGTCGCAAGCTGAAGAAGAAGAAGAATACAAATCGCACATGTCGATCGATGACCGAAGCAATTGAAATGTTGGCCGATCCTGTCATAGAAGATGAATTTTTTGTAAGTACCCATCTTTATTATTTAAAAATATTATATGCTACTAATGAATCTTCCATTATTAAATGAATAAAGGGGTGTTTTGTATTGAAAATAATGTATTATTTTGTAGATAATTATAAAATTGTCTAGGCTGTTTGCATTTTGTTTAATTTTGATGAAAAGTTTTTTTTTTACAAACGGTTTAGGTTCTTATCTTCTATTCTTTGACTATGCGTATTGTATTTATGCTGATTGTTGCTTTTTTTTAACAGATTATTTTATTTTTTTGTAAAATTGAATTCTTTTTGCTTTTCCATTGTCCACAAACAGTTGACAATTGTTCTTTGGCGCGGTCATATCGCGAAAACAAAATCGTTACAAGAGTTTCACAATAGAACGGAAAACGGATGTTGTAATTAATTAAATTATTTGCAGGGTGTAAATGCACTATAATTAAATTTAGTGCAAACAAAAAAGTGTTTTTTTTTTACCAAAACTTTAGTAAATAAAGTTGATAGTGTGAATAAAAACGAAAAAAAAAAACAATACAAAAAAGATTTTACATAATGAAGTCAAGCTTAAAATGAAAATGTGCATTAAATTACTCGTACGATTTAAAATGCGGAAGGAAAAGTTTCAAAGTAAATATCGATGAAAAATTCAAATTAAATAAAGCAAAGCTTAAAAACAAACGGAGCTTTTATGAGGTTTATATAAGAAAGCTAGAGCTACGAATGTCATTTAAAGCCCCTGATAAATCGTTCGAAACACCAAAGTGTTTAAATGATGAAAATTTTTATTTGGCAAAATATTGCGCTGTACGACTCAGTTCTTGGTGGATGTTCACAATGAAAAATGAATAAAATTTTCAAGTGAAAAAAAAATATGGAAACGAATTTATATAAAAATATACACCCCTATTTATATGAGAATATTCACCCCTATCAATTTTTCCCTACAAAAGTTTTGCCAACAATTTTTCACTCAATTGCAATCGTAAATAATTTTTTCCTGGGAATTATGTGATCATTCAATCGTGAGTAATAGCTCTGAAGTTTGAAACAAAATTCCCCCTATCGTGAATGATTTTATTCCCAGCTTTATATTCGTTTTTTTTTTTAATTTACACGTTTTATTGTTGACGGCGAATCAATCAAAAACATGTAAATTATTAGAATTTAATTTAGTTTAATAAAAATGAAAAATTTTTCTCAGGGCAAAAGCAATATATAAAGTCCAAAGCGAAATGATGTTGAATAAAATGCAGACCAACAGAGTAATAGCCTGTGGCTTTGTTAAGCTCTCAAAAAAAGTGGTAGCAGAATTTTGGAACTCTTTGATAATGGAATTAAATAGTGCTGGTCCTCCTATAAAAAATGCAGCCCATGACACCCGGAATTGCATATTTCATATAAAATTCTTGGGCTATAAGTCTAGCCTCTTCCACTGATGGATAAGTTATCCATCGCTTACATAACTTTGCCTCAAATGTATGTAAAATTGTAGAGAGCACCTCACTGAAAGTTGACTGTGACATTCCAACTTCGCAGTCCCGTGCAACGCCTTTCGGATAACCTGCTTCTGCGAAGAACCGCAAGCAGGAACTCAGCATAGTAGAGCCTCGTTTAATATTTCCAAAATATATTTAAAGACTGCTTTATTTACTCTGTAATGCTGAAAAAATTTGAAACAAAAATTTATTTAAAATTAAGCATAAATATTCCAAACATATACAGTGGTGGACATATAATTAAAACATAAATGTGATCTTTCATTCTTTCGATGTTTTATATGATGTATTGTTATTTCAATGGAATTTTTCCACTGCAAAGATAAGTATGATATCTTTTGATCTTGGTTCTTTCTTTAAATTTACTTTTTGCTCAAATTTCTTTAACAAAATAAGCCATTATTTTTTGAAAGGGACGTTTTTCAAGTGGACACATTATTAAAAGATTTTCAGTTCTGCAATTCAAATAAAGTTATTCTAATATCTAATTTCGTTTTTTGGCGAAAATTGCTTGATAGGTGCGTTTTGTATGATATCTGTAAAATTGTATACCAATATTAGCCACTAGGTATGCAAGAAAGACCAAGTTGCTCCGAAGAAGAAAGGAAGGTAATCATTAGATTAACGAGGCTCCAAAAAGACGGTGAATGTTTGTCCTCCATTACTTATTTGCTCTAGAGGAAAAATGTATATAATACATGTATAATGTATAATATATATGATGAAACCTTTCGATAAATTTGGGGAACTCAAATAATGTACCCAGAGCCTTCAAATAAGTTAAGCCCACAGCCAGAGACAATTGAATAGTCGTAAATGCTTCTAAAGCTGATCGAGTTAAAAGCTCTAAACAGCTAAAAGTAGAATTAGAGTCATCGTATGGCATCCATATATCATCTAGAACTATTCGACGGTGGGTTAATGAAAGTGCCTTGTGTGGATGCAACGCACAGAAAAAACTTTCGTCTCCAAAAAAAAAAATTAAATCTATATTGGATTTTGTCAGCAAAAAAAATTTAAAAACCTATTAATTTTTGGGAAAATCGTTTATGGAGTGACGAATCCAAGTTTTTCCAGTGGCGATCAGATGAAAAACGTTATGAATGGCTTTTAGTTAACCAACTATCAAAACAATAAAGTAATTTACTATAAAAATACAAAAACATACATATGTAAATTACTTACAATGAATTAAGCTGTTCTAATGGATTAGATACATTTCGCAATACTCGGCGAACTAGTCTATTTTCTTTAACCTCCTCCTCTTCATTTGCAAAAAATATTCCAATTCTAAACATTTTTTTAACGTAAAACTTTACTTTATTATTGTTTATTTCTTTAGATTTCAAACTTCTTATTTATTTGGTCATTCAGTAAGCAATGATAGTTTCACTCTGTTCTTCAAAGGGAACAAGATCTTCACGTGAAGTTTACGATAATTTTCACGTGAGGGGAATGAAAACTTGGTTGGCAAGCCGAAATCTCCCGGAGGCTTTGCTGATGCCCGTTCTGCCTATTTTAACTCGTGGCTTCGGAAGTCCAACACAACATAATTCATGCGGATTCCTAGAGTTTTGTTTACTACAACAAATGACGAACTCCTTCCCCAGAAATCAGAGTACCCTGGTTTGGTCTACGCCAAGGCAAAACCTGTTTCCCTGGGTGGTAAAGAAATAACAGTCGCAAATAGAGAAATGTGTTTCTTTATGAAAATAAAGTTACATGATGTTAGATGTCAAGTTATGAGTTCGATTCGACTTTTAGCCAAGAAATATTTTTTTATTATAACAATAATTGCCACGATCAATAACTCTTGGTCACAGAAGACATAAAATATACTTGAATACTACAGGTGGGGGTACAACTAGCTGTTCCATAACCAGTTTCGCTATTATTCATCCACAACCACCAGGATTCGAACTCGGTATCATGTAAACATGATGTATTTTTGAATACGCCCGTTTAACCGATTCTGCCATTTATTATTTAGTCATATTTACCACACTGTTTTTGTAACACGAATAAAACAATTTCATTAACATTAATGAGATAAAAAAAAAAATAAAATGGTGCTACGCAAAATTTCCATCCCACTAAAGAAGCTTATATAACGGAAATGACACTTTTCAGTATAGGTATTAACGAAAAAATGGTGAAAGAAATGGTTTAATTTTCGTCGCTTTCTTTTCAGTGTACGTATGTATATGTGTAATCTAGGATTTTTTTAAGCGTTTTTTATTTATTGAATCTTCAAAATGAACTAACAATAAGTATTCAAATCTTAATACTAAATTTAAAATAAAAAAAATGCTAGACAAAAAGTTTTATCATGCGGGAGCAATATCAGTAAAATCACCTATTGAACGTTCTGATGGTGGCAACGGTATCCCTTATTCTCAACCGAGTGTGCCCGTCAAAATGAAGTATGTTGCGTGCAAGAGGGTTTGGGTGAAGCTCAAGAGGGAACACTCAGATCTTTATTAATTCGTGCATTTTTCACAAACCATGGAGCTTCAGTAACTGTGCGAAGAATTTGGTTTTATCACCCTTGAATTTTTTCAATATTGGACGCTGAGGTGATGCCCCATAATTGAATTCCGCAGCACCATCTAGGATTTTTAATCGTTAATTTAAGTTCATGACAAAAAAGTGGGCGTCAATTAAAAGAAAAAAAATTATCAATATTATTTTCAACAAAAAACTGAGTGTACATATGTAGGCACATATGAGTAGCATACTTATGTACTTATATGTAAGTATGTTCTCAAGTGTATCTGATATTTCGAAATTAAATACTTTAAACTATTGGGGTCAATACATGTATTAATTTGTTATCTGACATGGTAAATGGAAGCAAAAATAAGCACTGTCAACTTAAATCGTTAAAAAAAAATTAAAAGAAAATTGTTAGAAAATAGATTAACAATGACAGATTAACTACAGAAATTAAACTAAAACATTGATATGCGATATAGAGGCAAAGAAAAAGGAATTTAAATTACAGGCAACTAAATAAGGCAAACAAATTTTAATATAACGGTTAAGCAAAAAGATAAAAACAACAACTACTTGTATACAAAACTCACACACTCATACACACACACAAGTTCAAATATATAGAGGCAAAAGCATGAACGTAAAATGTTAAAAGTGTGCCAAATTTGTTGTCACAAAAACCGTTTAAGCCAGAGATGGAAAATTGTTATTTTGAAATTCTATAATTTGCATAAAGTATAATTCTGTGGCAGACTCAAAAAAAATCTGTCGCTTTAAATAATTAGTTTTCTTATGGGTTCAAATAAAATTAAGAGCTAAAATGTTCCTCTAAGATTATTTATTATGGTGTTCATTTTAGTATAAAGTAATTAATTTTTAATTATAAAATCTGCATAATCAAATCTGCGTGAAACTATTTCTAAAGTACCTATCAAAATAAAGTTAACTACCAATAAAAATTCCAAATAGCTTATTTTCTATGTTTCCCAGCTATCTATATGAAGACATTTCATAGGAACTACCCTAATCATCAGTAGACTTTGGAAATTTTTGAAAGATATTCTCAAACATTCAACTTTATATCCCGACAATCTAAATAAATTGTTGAGAATTTAAAAAGAAAAATGCTCTAGTAATATGCGTCAAAATACAAAAAACAAGCTTTTTCATTTATACACGTCTCTAACATTTCTTTGCACCTTTCAAACAAATGAAAGAGCATTTTTCTTTTCCTATGAAATGTCGACATATAGATAGCTAGGAAACATAGAAAACAAGCTATTTATAATTTTTTATTGGTATCAATGTTAGAAGCTAAAATAGGGAATAAAAAACTCAATTTAACTCAATTTAAGTTGTTACCTCAAGTTAACAACTAATGTTAACATTATTGATTAATCGCTCATTATTTTTTATACAATAACTTAAGCATTGTCCATGTAGTCCAGAAGCTGGTATAAAGTAGTTTTTGGTTATAAAAGTTAATAATGATTAGGACAACATATGATAGAAAACAAGCTGTTTATAATTTTTTGATTGGTATCAATATTAGAAGCTAAAACAGTGAACAAACATTCAACTTTATATCCCAACAATCTAAATAAATTATTGAGAATTTAAAAAGAAAAATGGTTTAATAATAAAATCTGTCAAAACACAAAAAACAAGCTTTTTCATTTATACACATCTCTATTAATTGAATTTTACAAGTGAAATTTTTAAGCAACACAAATTTGTTTTGTTTATAGTTGTTTCCGGCTTATTAAAATAATTATTATATGCGATCATTTTTTTCTGCCATTTTAACTCAGCTAAATGTGATTAAAATATATAAAATATATAAAAACGGTCATTACTTTAAATGAAGTAAACGCAAATATAACAATATTTTTAATAGGCTGTCGATATATTTTACAGACTATAAGTATTTTTTTAAAAGAAAACAAAAAGTTTTCAAGTAGTAAGAGCCAATAAATAATCCATGGTTTTTTTTTTTGTTCTTCTGGTAAGAAATTTAATTTTATATCAATATTTCACTCCAGCTACCGAAAAAAAGAACATATAATGCATTATTTAATATGCATCTCATTTGAAATTTTCGGAGGTCTTTAAATGATGTGATTTCCCAAATAAAACATTTCTATCTTTATTTCTAAGTAAAGCAGGAGTATATTTACTACGTAAAGAAGTTTTACCTTTAAAGTATGTAAGAAAACGATCACAGAAAATCAATTTTCATTTAAATAAAATTACTTTAAGATCTCACATCAAAATTTCAATTACTATGGACATCTGAATTAAAAAGTTTTTGCTACTGAACTATCCATACCTGACAAGACTGTAACGTTAGAGTCAGTCCAACAAACGACACGAGTTTTTTCAGCCTTTTTCTTACATCTTAATTTACCTTGTCATCAACAATGAACCGTCGTAGGTGGCGAAATAAAAGAAAAAATAAAAATGGATAAAAGAAAATAGGAACAATAGAAAAAAATACCATTCATGCAAAAAAGTCACAGCAAGAAAAACAGATGAAACGATACAAGAAGAGTTACTCGTTGCAAAGAAAATTTCCCCACAAAAAAAAGTATGGGATTAAACCACCAGCAGAAAAACGCTAGTTCTTTTATATTTTTCAAACATATTCTAAAATTTCTATTTAAAACCAGAGATTTTAAATATTTTGGCATACATATGTATAGGGTGTTTTTTCAAGCCCGATAGAACTTGAAATTGTAAAAAATAACAAAAAATTAAATTGTAATCAAAATTTTTTTTTATTCGAAAGATCAATACGTGACATTAACATTTGAAAATGATTTCGGGCATATGGGCACCGCGGCTGTTCTTGACGAAGCGCATTCTGGACGTCCAATTTTGGGCCACTTTTTCGAGCACTGCTGGCCGTATGTCACGAACAACACGAACAATGCTGGCCTCCAAGGCGTCAATTGTGGCTGGTTTATCAGCATAAACCAGTGACTTCACGTAGCCCCACAGGAAATAATCGAGAGGTGTCAAATCGCACGACCTTGGAGGGCAATTGACAGGTCCATTTCTCGAAATCAACTTATCGCCAAATTTTGATTTCAGTAAGTCGATGGTTGCGTTCGCCGTATGGCACGTAGCGCCATCCTGTTGAAACCACATCTCCTCCGGATCAATGTCATCCATATTTTCAAACAAAAAATCATTGATCATGGTGCGGTAACGATCTCCATTGACCGTAACGCGAGCTCCGGCCTCATTTTTGAAGAAATAAGGTCCGATGATGCCACCAGCATGAAAACCGCACCAAACAGTGCATTTTTCTGGATGTAATGGAGTCTGTAGGGTCTCTTGTGGATTGGTCTCACTCCATATGCGGCAATTTTGCTTATTAACAAACCCGTTAAGCCAAAAATGCGCCTCATCGCTGAACACAATTTTGCGATAAAACAACGCGCGAATCGACGACTGATTTTCAAAGTAAATTTGGATAATTTCGTAGCGTTGTTCAAGCGCGAGTCTATTCATGATGATTTGTCAGAGTATACTGAAACAAATAAAAAAAATGTTTCATCAAAATTTAATTTTTTGTGTTACTTTTTACAATTTAAAGTTCTATCTAGCTTAAAAAAACACCGTATATACTATTCAGAGAAGCATTTTTATACACACTACCTCCGCTAATTATCATACTATATTTTGAAATTCGGGAGCGATTCTTAATGTCGATTTTTTTTTCTTTTTTTTTTTTTGGCTAATATGTGTATGTTATGAGTGGTTGGTTAATTTACATGACAGCTCTCTGCATGCACAGAAACAAAAATTGTCGAAATGACTCCGTTATAAAAAAAAAACCGCGCCAAACGTAGAATATATCATCATAGTATAAGATGTAAGGTGATAACACAGTAAATTATTAAGCATGGATGGAGCAAAAGCAGCTCACTAAGGTTTCACTTTCTCAGAAAAGTGGTTTTCTTGACAGACAAAGCTGAGCATTCACACAGGACAAAATTCATTACAGGCAACATCAAGACGACTTGCATTCGTATGTCCCCTTACTATAGCAACTAATCACCAGTTATTACTGGCATTAATATCGATAAATGTCTCTAACTAATGGGTAAGTTGCCTACTTCGTTTTTCGTCAAAAGGTGGCCACATTTGCCAACTCACTGTGCATCGGAATTCTGTTTTCGTGAAGAAGAATATATGCGGTTGCACACATATACACAGCCATGTCACAGACCTTAAATCCGGTCGAAAACGGAATTGAATTCTTTTTTTACTTCTTCAAAAAACGAACAGCTAAAAAATTTTTCGGAATGAAATTATTTCTAATTACAAGAATGAAACTAGTATTATCGTATAGAATTGATTTCATTCCGAAACAGTTTTAAATTTTCGCTTTTTGAAAGATTAAAAAACCGATTCAATTCCATTTCCGAACGGAAGTGAATTCTGTGACATGGCCGATAATTTGATATTTTCATAAAGTGACTGTAATGAGTGCTTCGCTATATATACGATTGATGACAGATGCACTTCCAAACCGTTCGTTGCCTTTGTCGGTTTTAAAGCATGATTTTGCCATTTTTCCCCCCTATTTTTTTCTTTATTCTGTTGTCGTTGGATAGAAACTCTTGACTAAATGCTTTTTTATTGCTCAAAACTTGTTGTAAATATAGTGTGTTTTTGTATGAAAAACTTCAAGGAATCGGTTAAAACATTCGTTGTATTAAGCTTTTCGATATAACAATGTACGTTGTACCAATATTTCACTGTAATATATAATATTGCATGTAATAGATTCTTGCAACTAATCGGTTGTTTCTCCATAATATATTTTTTTATATAGAATAGTAAACAAAGTTGAAGTACTTTCTCTCCTTCTCTATATTAATATGTGATTTCTATAGAAATCATTTAAAAAATTGAGTGTTTTTCAAGTAAAATATCTTTGTAAAGAAAAAAGTAAAATTTCTTGTCTTGCTTGTTTTGTAGGCCCATCACATAAATAATACAATATAATTTTAATGAATTAAATAAGAAACAATTTTTTCTAAAACATTAGCTTATATTAACTTACTACAAACATTTTCCTCGAGTGCTTCTAACACAAGCATAAAAAAGAACGCAAATTTTCAAGCACAAATATCGCGTAATTGGATTAAAAACATATACAACATAAAATAAATATTTGACTTGCATGGTACAACAACAATCAAAGAAATTTGCAAAAATCAATTGCATTTAAAATTTTAAACGAAAAACAACGATTTTATTCGATTTCTATGGTAAAAAGAGAAATAAATAAAACAACTATGATTTCTTCCGTTAAAAATGCCACGAATTTTTTAAAAATACATACAACTCAGTGAAAGCAAAATAAAAATTTTAATTAAAAAAGTAAAGTATGCTTTTAAGCGAGTGTATTAAATTAAAAACCAAACGAAACTAACAATTGAAATAATAAAAAAATCCCAACACTTCTGACTTCATTATTTTATAACAAAGAAAGAAAACCACCATGAAAATTTTGAAGTATACTTCGAGGCGTAGCAGTTTAAAGAAACGTAAATCGAATATGGCAGCCTCTTCACGTTCTAGTGTTATGCATCCCGTTAATCCCAAAGCTGCTTTCTATCCATTTTTAAAACAAAAACCTACTGCTTTTATACGCAATGGCATTATTGGCAATGGAGAAGGACCTGGTTCGAAAGGTCTGTATCAAGTAGACGATCGCATTTATACGACAACCAAAATGTTTATACGTGATGGCTATATGTATCCTCGGCAAGCTGGTCAATCTATGGATCCTAGATTTCCTTATGAGCTCCATGAGTTTCCCGATGATACAGGAGCCACTGGTCTCCAGCTGGTTACCGCACCAAAAGTTCACATATCTGGAGAATATTTGGCCAATGGTTCCTCAGATCCTGCCACTTCTTTGCCGGCAGCTCGAAATACTATACATGCCGGTAGTGTTGGTGGCGGTTCATTAACTCGTCGTGATGCTCGTAAGGCAGCCGCTGAGATAAATTTAGCCAATCAAGTTTATTGGTTGCAAAAGCAGCGTATACGGTCGCGCAGCAATAGTTTGGGTCAACAGCGGCAGGCAGCTGGCGATGTGTCACCTACAATTGCCTCTCCAACAGCGGAACGCAGTTATATACGCAATGTTGATGACCTGTTAACATCGTTGAAGCAATCAGACCACATTTATCCACTACCTCCGAGCGAAAGTGGCCAGTCAAGTGCCTCAGTTCGTCGGAAGAAAAAGGTGAGTTGTACAAAAAAATTCAAAATTTTTTTCAATGTTACTTTGCATTCTTAATAAACCAAACTTCAGTTGTAATTTCTTTTGTGGTATAAAAAGTGATTTACTGATAAATATTGAAACTGTTTGACTTAATCGCTTAAACTTCTCTAAGAGCATAAAAATTAAATCATAAAAAAAGAATACAAAATATGCGCTCTTAGTAAGACATTTAATCGATAAAATTATTAGATACGCAGAAAAAATTGGTATCGTGTTCACTAACGAAGTTCCCTAAAATAGTTAATAATTTGTTTAAATACAGACATGTAGAGCGGTTTTGTGACTTTTATAGCGATAATTGAATCGTTAAAATAGTTATAACGATATTTTATCGAATTTGCTACTCTATAACATGTTTTTAATGATATTTGCCATGATGCAATTATTAGGTGGCAGCATTAGAGTTGCTGTACTAGATATATAATATTTTGTTTGTATAAAAATTCGATCATAATGTCAAAAACATTTTTACAAAACAGAGGAAAATGAAGAAAAAAAATGTATATAAAGAAAACTAATTTTTTTATTATTATTTTCATAAATTGTTTTCAACACATTTTAAGCAATTAAATTATTTTTGAAGCGAGGAATGTCGATAAGCAGTAGAATTTTTCTTTTTACATAGCAGACAGCAACGCATATTAAGGAATTAATATATTTTTGAAATCTTTTTAATTGTTTCTTTTGCACATTTTCAAACTGTTTAAAATGTTATTTTTTCACTTCACTTTGTATAAACGTAAACAGCTTTTACGCGATTAAAATATTTTTGAAAACTTCTTTATTTATTTATTTTTTTTTTTTGCACTTTTTCACTTTTTATTTCTTTTTTTGCACGATTTAAATATTATTATTTTTTCACTTCACTTTGTGTAAACACAAACAATTTTTGACACTACTGGTCGTTTTAAATAAAAAATTGTCCCCTACGCTAGTGATGCCACCTGGTCAATGCACCTTGATATTTGCCGTCGATCAAAACCAGCTGATAATTTGACTGCCGATTGTCGATAAAAACAAAAATTTTCTTGTTGTTTATTCAAACGTTATTTTTACTAAATTGTGTTTCCATGAAACAAAGTGCTAATAATCTGATTTTTGATACATAAAATAAAAAATATTTATTAAATACATAAATTAATACATAAAATATTTATTAAATATCATATACAATTCCAAAAACAAAAATTTCAGCATAATTTTTTCAACCGGTAAAGTGTGTTTTGTATTGAAATGGCTTTAGTACGTTTGGCATTCGAACTTGCAAGGGACGAAACGCTTTAATAAGAAATATCTTTGGCCGAAAAAATTCTACTTATATAAATGTATACAATTTACACGGATTTTTTTCTACATCTTCTTTAAAGGCATAATTTTTGATTTAGGCTGCTTTGGCTTGTACTCACAGATATATGATTGATATCTTAAAGGATGTTTGCTTTTGACACTTTCAACAAATTACAATTGAAATAAGTGTTTATCTTAAAATTGTGTATGCATGTATTTTCATATTGTTATCTCTGCTAAATCGTAAAAACAATTTCTTTTTCTTTATATGCATTTCATTCAACATTGTTTTCAACTTTTAACTTATAAGTTCAAAAGTTTAAAACTTGCATTTATATAAAACACCTTTAAGATGAATATTTGGAATGGTATTGTAAAAAAAAAGACAATTATGCTAACAAAGAAAATTGAAATCACGTTTTAACCTGAAAAGATGTCAATATGAAAAGCAAAAATGTGATATTGGCAGTTGTACGAATAGCACCAGAACGAGCACCAGGTATCGTCTGTTGGAAAAAGAAACGAAAAAAAGTGTCAAAAACAAAAAGGAGAGATTCTTTAGCACACAAAATGACAGACAACATGCGATGAATAATAATGAAATGCCAGTTTGAAAATAGAGAATATCACAGTCTCTGATTGTAGTGCGAGAGTTGTTTCAGTTGTGATATATATACACTTACATATGTATGTATATAATGAATACAAGTTTTAAAAAATTTGTTAAATGTTTTCTTAACAGAAGTTTGTTTATTATGTTTCCTAGCTGTCTATATGTCGAAATTTCATAGGAGCTACCTATCAGTTGACTTTGGAAATTTTTGAAAAATATACCCAAAAATTCAACTTTATATTCCAAGAATCTAAATAAATTATTGAGAATTTAAAAATAAAAATGTTTTAATAATACTTGTCAAAACACAAAAAACAACTTTTTCATTTATACATGTTTCTAATTTTCTTTACACCTTTCCTTTGAAAGTATCTAAAAACAGAGAACAAATATTCAAATAATTAAGTTTTATTCACTATATTAGCTTCTAACATTGATACTAATCAAAAAATTATAAACAGCTTGTTTTCTGTTTCCCAGCTGTCTATATGTCGACATTTCATAGGAACTACCCTAATCATCAGTAGAATTTGAATTGTTGAAAGACATTCTTAAACGTTCAACTTGATATTCCAACAATCTAAATAAATTATTGAGAACTTAAAAATAAAAATGTTTTAATAATACCTTTCAAAAATTTCCAAAGTCTACTGATGATTAGGGTAGCTCCTATGAAATGTCGATATATAGACAGCTGGGAAACATATAAAACAAGCTGTTTATAATTTTTTGATCTCCTGCACCAAACTGGTGATCAAACTTCGCCAAAAATCGCCAAAATATGTTTTGTATGATCTTTAAAAAACAATAAATCCCCGAAAGTCTCCTGAAATGATTTTCATAATTTTGTAGTGATTAATAATGTTTATTCTTTTAATTCATATAAGTATATTATATTATTTAATAGGATTATTGGCACAATGGGCTAATACTAAGCCCATTTTATAAACGAATAAAATAAAATTAAATACATTTATCTGTCTGTCTTAAAAAGCTTTCTATACAAACAGCTAAAAGCAGATATCTAGTAGGTTGTAATTCTCAGTCTCGTTTGTTTGTTTGAATGTTTGTTCTCTATTTTTTGATACTTTCGAAAAAACCAATTTTTCTCCCTGCTTTCAATCTTTGCTTGTTTTTCAAGCTAAATATGAATTATAAAATAATATTAAATGCCACCTTTTTATTTATTTTATGTGAAGATAAAGGAGTAAATGTATAAATCGTAAAAATCCAGTTTTTATATTGCAAATTTTCTCTATTTTAATTATTACTACTTACAATTGGTCGCAAAATCGATGAATGGCTCGAGATATTTGATATCTCTCGAGCTATTTATCATACTTTGTTGCCCCATGCTAATCATTATTGCTCAATCGAACACAGAAATATTAATGATTAACTTTTTAATTGAAAAAAGTAACAATTTAAATGCAAAAAAACTAGCAGCTGAAAAAAATTCGTCGTTTTAAAACCCCGAAACTAAAAAAATATTTTATGTTGTTTTTTGATTACCATGTACCATGTCTGCGAATCTTCATATTTCAAAATAAGTAGTTTTCCTTTTACCATTTTTAACAGCCATTGTTTTTCTTGCACATCTAAAAAAGAAATAACTTAACAAGACAAAACCGCATAAAATTTTTATACGATTTAAGCACGTGATTTGTTTTTAAATTAAAACCAAAGAAATAAGAGACTAGAAAAGTCCTCAAAGCAAACACTTTCTTTTGGAAAAATTACAAAAAAAAAATTTTTTTTGTTGCTGGTAACTTCTTAACATTGTACTCGTAATTTTATTATTGTGTTTTTATTTTCTTCTTACCACCTTCAAAGCATTTTAAAACCATTAAA
The DNA here is from genome assembly GCA_914767995.1 of Thecocarcelia acutangulata. Classification (NCBI taxonomy): domain Eukaryota; kingdom Metazoa; phylum Arthropoda; class Insecta; order Diptera; family Tachinidae; genus Thecocarcelia; species Thecocarcelia acutangulata. The sequence goes on along the minus strand of OU612094.1, from coordinate 25,084,219 downwards.
TATGGCAGCGTGTCTGGTTATCTGTCATCTGTGACATGATGAATGAAATTTTACCAAACAGCACTTCATGTTTAAATCAAAAAACTTAACAAGAAATATTTAGGAACGACATTTTTTGTGCTCATCAGGAATACTATTTCATTTTTAAACATATTTACTTTTTGGTTGTCCAGCAGGAAAAGAAAATTCCAAGACGTAATAAAATGGCGTATTTACTACTTGAAAGAAGGAACACGTTTTTTCATAAGTAGTGGAGAAAAAATATCAAAGTGCAATATATATTTGTAACACAAGGGGGAAAAATCACAGTAAAATTATTTAATATCACGTTGATTTAACATCTTTTTGTATTAATTTTGCTTCGCTCATTTAAAAAAAAAATTATGTAATTTTTTGAGTTCGAACACTCACAAAATTGCAGGTTCGAATCCTGCCGTAAAATCTAGTTGTTTCAACAAACAAGCAAAAAACTTTGCAGTGTTTGTGTTTGGTAAAAAATGTGTATTGATATTAAAGCTACCTAAGGAAAAAAAATGTTTTTCAAAAACCATTTATTTCTCAATATAGTCTCCTATTAGCACAATGCACTTGGTAAGACGATATTCCAACTTTTCTGTACCATCTGAATAATACGATTTTGGAAATCCCTCAAAATCCGCATTAGTTTCAGTACTCACTTCATCGTTTCTATGAATTTCTTTGTGCTAAAAATTAAATCATTATAAAAATGTAATTAATTCTTATAAAACTTTTAACCAAACCTAAAAAAAGGAAATAACATTTGTTATACTGAGTCTGGTGACAACAGAGAACCTTGCCAATAATTGAAAAAAAATCCAAGTTTAAGTTAAAGTTTTAAACCAACCACCACATTCATACATACATTTTTTACACACAGCTATTAACACACCCAATTCTACTGAAACTGTTGCACTGAGAGAAAAGCCAATATTTAAATCTACATCGAAATTGGTCTTATTGATTAAAAAAGAAACAATATTTTTTTGTATTTAAAAAAAGAATATTTTAAGAATAATTTCAGACCATTCAAAAAACGTAAAGAAGTGTTTTCCCCTCCTGACTAAGCGATCTAGCTACTCTGCCCAGTAAATATTTTAAATGGTCTTGTAAGAATTAAACAAATTGGGCAACATTCACATAACTATTAACACACCCAATTATACTATTGAAGTTGTTGCACTGAGAGAAAACCCAATATTTTAATGACAATAATCTCACATTAAAGAAATAAATCTACATCGAAAATTAAAGAATAAAACTTTTTTTTTTTTTTTTTTTTGTATATAAATATAGTTTAAAAATCTAAAAAAAGTGGTTCGATATCAAACTAAAATAATTAACTATATAACCAGATAATCATCCGTTTAACGCGTTCCGTTTTTTTTTTTTTTTTTTTTTGAATTCCCAAACTTGGATTTAGAATTTGTCAATAACTACTGAAGTTTTTGCACTGAGAGAAAACCAAATATTTTAATGACAATAATCTTCCATTAAAAAATAAATCAAATCAAATAAATCTACATCGAAATTATTATTGTTACTTAAAGAATACAACTTTTTTTTTTTGTATAGAAATATAGTTTAAAAAACTAAAAAACGTGCTTCGTTATCAAACTAAAATAATTGACCATATAACCAGATGATTATCCGTTTAATACGTTCCGATGTTTTTTTTTTTTTTTTGAATTCCCAAAATTGGATTCAGAAATTGTCAAAATCCTCCACTTCTTCGGAAACAATATGGCAACTTCAATTTTCGAACGACCATTTATAGCCCAGATGCATGTTATATGGCCAAAAAGCGTACCGAATATGAAAAACCAGTTTCAAACCGGTTAGCGAAGTGTTTTTTTGGGAATTCCCAAAATCGACTTTGTGAATCCCCAAAATCCCCCCACTTCCTCAAAAGCAGTACGGCAACTGCAATTTTTGCACTAAAGCAGCAATATAGGGTAATGTAATAATAGAGTATGTAATAATCACTCATATGGCATGAATTTCGAGTGCTGTACAAGTAAACATGCAAGTGAAACCAACATAATGCTGTTATAAAGGAACAATTTTTGTTGAAGTCTTCTTTTTTGCGAGGGTCTAAGTTAACCTTAATTCAGGCTTAATTTCAGCGGATCCAAAAAATTTAACAAATTGCTTTTTCGATCCTGAGTGAGCGATCTAACACTCTACCCAGTAAAAATTTTAAAAGGTCTTCTTTCCTATAAAACAATTTGGCCAGCGTTCAGGAGCGCTGTTTTGAAATATACATATATGAAGAAATGCGGCAAGCGGGTTAGAGAATTAGTTAGGGAATGGGCAATTAGAGTTAAATGGACTGTAGGTCTGCCCCTAAATTAGATTGCCTACCGCTTTTCTTAATAATTAGAAGAACGGTGCTAGAAATTAAATCCTCGTGGAAGAAAAATGTGTGATCTTTTAACTTTACGTGTGGTTTTATTGACGCTTCGTTCTTAAGTGTGTACATACATTTCTTTTTGCTTTAAGTACTATTTTTTTATAGCATTATGTGCAATAATTTATAATAAACTAGACTAATTATTCGTTACTTCATGATAGGACAAAATTATGTTATAAGATACAGTACTTTAATAATATTTTTAACTTTAAAGTAAATAATTCAATATGCAATGCACAAGCTACCTAAGCTTTAGTTCAAAGTTCATAGATGTAAACATTTTTTGTTTAAAATATTTATATTTTAAACAATATATAAAAGAAAATATCTCAGCTGGCAGTATTGATCAAGAGGATTTCTTCAAAATATAGGTATTTTCCCTGCGCAAACTGAAAACCCTTAGGAATATTTTATTAATTTTTTGTTTGTTTCTGGTACGTTCATTTACCCCCATTCCACACCAGACTTTGTTAGAACTTATTTATCATTTGCATTGTAAACACATTTCACAATCGATTGAGAAGAAAAAACACATTTAGAAATTCCTTATTGGTTTGAAATTCCATACTAAGAAGATAACATAATCATTTCAGTATGTGTTTAAATGCCGCATTTATACATACAACAAAATCAAAAAGAAACGTATAAAATACCTTTCGTGACGTCCACTTTTTTTTTTGTTTTTGGTTTTTGTATAAAACATCATTGGAATATCAGGCAACTTGAAATTGCACATTAAACTTTTCATACTCATATTTTGTTTTTTTGTTTTTACTTTTAGATGGAGCCTACTTTGTTTTCTATACTTGAGAACAATGCCAGCTCCTGGTCTTGCATACGAAATAACTGAAAAAAAGATGTAGGGAAAGGAAAAAAAAAATTAAACCTTCACTTAAAAGAATAAATTCTTTTTATAAAAGCAGCAGAAAGGGGTTTCCAATCGTTGACAGTTTAAAATACTCGTATATACACAATAAATAATTTCTTTGGTTTTGTATTTTTCTGTAACTTTTTATTCTGCTGGAAATATAGTTATAAGAAAATAATGCATGTTAAAATTAAAAGTACAAAACTCTGAAAGCAAACATGCGATAAAATTTCAACAATTTTATTAGAAAATCGTTTTTCAAAACAAGCTATCGATTAAAATGATTAAATCCACATAAATGTTCATAAAAAGATTTAACTCTTTTACACATCAAGCAAGTGCAAAAATGTATTTCCAAATGGTGAAATCTTAAATATAAAGTTTTGTGGCTTTGTAGTTTTAAGGTGAAATATTCTTTTAAAGTTAAATTCAGCAAACAATACTGGGTTTTATACAATTAAACATTGTTGTTGTTTTTTGTTGTTGTTGCAATTGATGTGGGGTGTATGTTGCTAAGCCTTTATTTAAGCTGTGCTTTGTTGTAGCAAAAGTAGTTTGTCAACATTTTTAGCTCTTGCCTCAAGTTTTTTTAAGGTGTGTGTTTACCTGTGAAGTTTACACATGTGTGCGTGCGTGTATGCATGTTGTTCAGGAAAAAAAAAAACGAAAAGCATTTTAGTTTGAGAAATAACGATGTGTGTTATGTGTGTTTTAAGGTATGCCAGGCTAACAGGGTTGCCAAAGTATTTTATTCATATCTTTAAAAAAATTTTCTTAACACATGTGTAAATATATAGTCTAAAAAAAATAGGTACATACCTATTATCTGTTTTTTTTTTTATTTTTCCTAAAAAATTTGCTTAATAGTTTTACTCGTATCTACATAATTTTGGAACAACTATCGCGGACAGCCCTTTCAGCTTCTGCCAAATTGCTAAAAGAAAACTATTGCTGCTACTGGCAGCATTACTCCTTCTTGCCTTTTGGTTGACAAAACACACGTATGATAACGCATACACATCATATAGCCCAGCAAACATTTTTATTATAAATATGCAAAGATGCAGCTTTGATTTGTATTTTCGTCTAAAAACTGGTTTACACCGGAAAGTAAAACAAAATAAAGTGTCAATTTCACGATAACGAGGCTGTTCGTTCGTTCGCACAATTACATTTAAAACAATAACAAAACTTTGAATGTTGTTTTTGTTTTAAATGTAATTGTGCGAACGAACGAACAGCTTAGCGATCGTGAAATTGGCACAAAATAAAATAATTATTTATACGATATTGAATTTTTCTATCTAGTTTCCTAATACACAGACATCAGAAATAAGCTACTGCGTGTTATATCAAAATTGCGTTAGCTTATTAAAGAAAAACAAAACTCATCGTTGATAACAAGCCTTTAGCATTTGTTTTTTTTTTTTTTTTAATTCTACAAGAAGTATCTTCTTCCGGGAGCAGATTTTGACTTTTTTTTTTAAGCATTTTTTTATTTATTGAATCTTCAAAATGAACTAACAATAAGTATTCAAATCTTAATACTAAGATTTTGACTTGGCATACTTTTAAAACATGCACTGCTCCTCTGGTAACTTAGCACCTTGAACTGGAGAGCGGGAACGCATGACCTCCTGTACCCCTCATAAAAGCCTAGTTATCGAAACGTGGCTTAGTAATACATCGAAATAGGTAGCAAGCAGTAGAGTTTTGTCTTCCATTATGTGTACACGTGTTTTTTTTACTAATTTTAATTTTTTGTATTACACTCGTCCAAGTTTTTTTATGTTCATTATCAATTTCATTTGAATGTTTTTGCTGTATAATTGTGTTAGAATGTTGGACTAATTTTAGTTAGTTTGAGCAGTGTTTAATTTCGGCAATTTAAATGCTGTGATAACATTTGTTTTTGTATCTCTGTGCTGTAATTGATAGATTCAAGTCAGACGTCTATAAACACTACTCCTTTTTTTCTCCTCTCCATAACCTGCTTTCCTAATTCCATTACAATGCGCTGCATATGTAGGGGCCATTCCCTGAGTACCAAGATAAAAAGAAGTCTTCAGAGCTTAGCTAAACATTTCGACTGAATTGCAAAAAGCGAACGTTGGTAATTCCTGAATCCTCATGTTCGAGATGCTATTGTGTTTTAACCGATTCTGACCTAGTAATAGCTTTTGATTTATGAAATTCATATGACCTGGCTTTTGCGCTTTCTGGAGAACTCCTCTGATAAGGGGGACTAAAAATCGTTAACTGCTCAAGAAAGCATTTGCATATGAGCCATAGTAAGGGAAATAGAGCCGTGTTCTATTTCATACACAGTTTGGAACGCCATCAGGCTAAGCTAGTTACTGATAAGAATCGAAGAAAAAAAATCTACTTTTCAGCTACAATAGACTTATTATTTTGGAACCAATTACATAAATCAAAATCAATAAAAATTGTAGTTCCATTTGCCGTTCACAGGTCGCAAGTAGGGACGCAGACCGAGGTATTGATGTATTTTTAAATATATTGGGGACTTTCGATGGGTAACCAAAATAGAATTAGAAGAATTATAGCTGATAAAAGGATACCGTATCGAAAAACACTTAATGTGTCATGGCAATGTATTTTTATTTTACCCTACTAGAAACACCGTTATAACTGTGATGTATTTAAACATAAATGCAGTGCCAAATGTCTCCATGACTTTTTTCATCGCTGTGATGGCAACCAACTATGCAATTATGACAACTATTTCATTAATGAAATGCCACACTGACACCACGTAGACTCTTTATTGGTATAAGTTTGATGTGAGCATGTGATCAATCCTGTGACACTCTAATGTCAAAAAATTACTGAATGAAGTCAATGTAATGACAAAACATCATCAGTAGAATGGCACATCAACATCAGAATAACTATAATTTTAATTCAATATGATGTAAAATTCTCATTAAAAATTACTAAATGGAGTAAATTTTATGACAAAATATCATCAATATCATGATACGCTGTCATCAGCTAAACTTAAATTCCCATTCAGTTTAATGATTTCAAAAATATTTTCGAACACATAACTTTTTATTCTACCATTTTCATGAAATAAATTAGAATTAAAAATGTGCTAATAATACTTTTGACGATTTACTATCATCAGTAGAATGTGCGTGTGTTGCATTATCATATTTGTGCGTATGATGTGTACGAGAAGATATTCGTTATCTTTGGCTCATAGCTTTTTTTTATTTTACTCTCTACGCTCTCATTAAATTTGTTATTTAACGCCCCAGCAGTCCACAAGTTATTACAATTTGCAAAGCATCCGATTGTAAGCGATTGTGTCAACAGAAAAAATCAAAATAAACACATCCAACACAACAAACAACTAGCATCCGATTCAGATTAGTATTTTTTTTCTACTCATTTTGTTAAATTAACTGTACATAAGAAGCAAAGAAGAAAACAATTGCTAATAATATAGTTTTGAACTCATCCAATCTTCGCTTACAATGTATACAGTGTTGGATGCATCTTACGGCCTAGGCCATCGCTGTGTAAATGTAAGTAGGAATTGTATACAGACTTCAGATGGGTCCCACTTACATTGTCAATGCTCTGAGATCGAAGATGTATGTGACAAAAAGTTCACTGGGGCCGCATATGATGAATAAGCGTCATCAATATTATGTGTAATATTATCAACCATTTATATATGATTACAAATTGACAATACAATATGATGCCTATTTTGCTACTTATTAAAATTTAATTTAAGTTTAATAATTTTAACAATAAAATTGCATTTCAACAATAAATATTAAATATTATAACAGGGCATTTCGATTCAAATATAGCAGATTTTGACGAGATTTCCCATTCTAAATGAAATCTACATTGCGACCAGATTTTCACGAAATCTATTAGATTTTTTTAAGTACTCTATTATATAACTTTGACTCTGTTCACAGCAATACTTAAAAATACTACGCTGCGATAAAAAAAAAGTATACTTTCAGATGATGAATTCATTGTGATATAGTCGTTACTGCCAAACCCTTTGCAAAAATAAATTTGATGGGAATGAAATCTTGCAAGATGTCATATAACGAAAGTATAAACGCTTAATAGCCTATTTACACCAAAGCGAAATCTTCTCATTCGAGATTTCAAGCCAAATCTAGTAGATTTTGAGAAGATTTCCCATACAAAATGAAATCTACTTTATGAGTAGATTTCGACGAAATCTCCTGAAATCTACTCAGTACTAAGCGATGCAACTGTGATTTCTTGCGAAAAGTACTTAAAAATACTACGCTGCAACAAAAATTGCACTATAATGTGGTGTATGCAGTCTCTGGGCACAAAAAATATACACTTTAATGCTGGTGTATTCAGTCTCTGATAATAATGTATTGTCAAACCTGCATGCATAAATTATTTTTGAGCAAATGAAATCTTGCTAGATGTCAAAAAACGGTGGTGTAAACGATATAGATTTCGTTCTAGATATCAATTCAAATCTACTAGATTTTGAGTTGATGTAAATGCGCTATAAGATTCTCATTTAAATGTAGTACATTTTGGGTAGATGTAAATGCACTATAACACAATTTTAAAATCATTTTGACACATTAGATGTATTGTAATTGTTAATAAAATGAATCATTGAATTAACGCCACCACCGTTGTAGCATCGATGGTGCTCAACATATGATAAAATTCTCTGATGACTTTTGTGATTGAGATTGATGTCGGTTTTCAGATTACTGATAACTATTTACATAATATTGATGTCACAATTGTGATAACTCGCCATCATCAATGTGAAGATGCTTTTTTCAATTTCATACTGCAATTATCATTTAGAAGTGACTTAGACGATGCTACTCTGAATACTATTCTTCTCAATTCTTACTGATTTATTAATTTTGCTTTATGTTTTGCTTACCTGTTACTGTCGCCAAAGGTAAATTGGAGAGTGTAGACTTTTTATGTTGTTGAGTTTACTTGAGTGTGAGTTTTGCTTTTTGTCTGTTTTGTTTTTTTTTTCTTCTGTTTGTTTTGCTCATAAAACAATATTTTTGCTTCTGACTGGGTTTGATTGTTGGGTACTGGTTCTTTTTACATTGGTTGGTGCTTGTACGCCGCCTGTCTTTTTTGGTCCGTCTGTTGTATGGTTTGGTAACTGGCTAAATGTAAAATCTGACTCTAACTCAAAACAATCTCTAAAAGTATGTGCTGCGCGTCCATTTTAAAAGCATAAGAGATTTCGTGGCGAGTGGACAAGATTTACGGACTAATTGCAAAAGTTAATAAAGATTTACCTGAAAATACAACAACAGCAAGAAAAAACTACAACTGCTTGCTACCTACAATATCAGAAATGTTTTAGAGAACACTGGAGTCTGTACTTTTATTTAAATGCAATGAAAATGCTCTACACTTAATTACAATCCTCATATATTCAGCATTAAAAATGAGAGTGTATTTTTTTATAAGTGTTTTTTTTTCTACCAGTATTCATAATTTGAAATGTACAAAAAATCGCGTGTGCCTACTTCAAGTTAAAAAATAATGATAAATTATAGTGTTAAATAAGTTTAAATTATTTATGTTTAAAGGCAAAAAATGGAAATTTATTATATCCATCATGTCTAACAGTCATTAAATTAAAAATACAAATTCTTCTTTGAAGAAAATTGTAATGATCGAGAAGAAACCTTAGAGAAATGCATAGTATGTACATAATTGTGATAATTTTTAATTATATACAATAAAAAATTTAAACACGTTAAAAAAAATTAAAGCAAAACAAGTGCCGTATAAATTAAGTTTAACTAATAAACAAAACATCAATTAAAAATACAACAAATTAAGTAAAAATTTATTTTGAAAATTATTGTTTAAGAAAAGGAAAAAAAAGAATATCTAACTTAAAGTTTAAGTTGAAAATAAAGCCTAAAAAAGATCTGATATTAAAAAAATACACACATATACATACATACACGTGTATGTATGAATACCTGTTTAAAATTTTCGAAAAACCTGTTGATCATTTAGTTAAACTCGATCTCCTTACCTTAAACAACAACAGCAACAAAACAGAACAACTTTGTCTCTTCATTGTGTTTATTGGTGTAAGTTATTCTGTCTGTGTATTTGGAACCAGAGGAAAAACCGGGTCCTTGTTTTATAACATAAAAAATCATCTGAGTGCTTTTATGTTTTAATTTATGCTTTGTGTGTGTATGTGTGTTAAATATTATTTTCATTGCTGGTTGCATCATGTTGCATTACTTTTATAACATTGTTAGTGGATAATTTTTGCTCTCACCCTGTGATCTGTGCACCAACATTAAAGGATAAATTTTAATTCTCCTTACCCTCTCACATAAAATGGATATAGTTGGTCCGCCTACAGGGAATCAGATTGCTATACCAAATAATCATTATCGTCATGACTCACAACAGGTAAATTGCCAGAAGCTTTTCATTAAAAGCATTTAAGACTTTTAGTTTGACGCGCCTTTTAAATTTTTTATTTTATTGTAATAAATTTGTAATGTGATATTATTTTGGCATATATTAAATTGCTGTAGAAGAGAAGAAATAATAAAAGTCAAGTGGTGTCTTTGCCGGTATTTGACTGGATCTAAGGGAGATCTTTAGGTAGCGAATTCTATGTCTACACGGTTGGCAACATTTTAGGTCCATTCACGCATTTGATTACAACAATATGTTACGCCATACAATATTTTGGTATTGAATATTTTGAATCGATTTTGACAACAAGCTAACGATTGAGCTTATCTGAATTAAATAGAAAAAAATAAATAAATAAATGTACGTAAAATATGTATAAAAAACAAAACAAATTTGTATTTTCATCGATAAAAGTTGTGAAATATGTTAAAATATATGAAAATTGTAGAAAAAAAAGTACGAACATAGATATGGTCTTAATTTTGGTTCCTTTGCACACATACACTATCGATATCACCATCTATAGCGATAGCTTTGTGTCCTTTCGACCTTTTTTATTACAATACTATCGCTAAAAATATGTACTAAAAAAATAATAAGCCAAAAACTGTTGATCTTTTCAAGCAATATTCATCTAAACCGTACTATTTTCGAATTATATGGTTACCGCTGATAATATTATATTGTTATATAGGAAACTGGTTCCTATTCTGGTTCAACATTCTTTTAATATTGAGTAACCATAATAATAATTAAAGTTACAATATTAATGTCATACTCAACCATACTATTATAGTAATCAAAATTTTGCCTAAAAAAACTACATATAGTATCGTTATAGTGAACCATATTTTTATTTATATAACCATATTTTTGTCATAATTGAATATATCAATTAAACAAACACATTTTTGGATGTGGAGTTCTCCCGGGTAGTGTTCTTGGACCCTTGCTTTTTAAAATATATATCAATGATCTACAAAATATAAACTTTTTTGGCGATTTAGTTATGTATGCCGATGATGTTTGTTTGTTATACAACTACAAGTGTGAGAAAGTCTTACAAACGCAGGTAGAACACGATGCTTCAGTATTATCGGAGTACCTTACCCATGCCATAGACTGTGCGACCGTCGCTACAACACGTTGGCTTGCCGAGTTGTGTGTTTTGCGCACAAACTGTGAAACTTTAATTCACAATTTCACTTCTTAAAAAATTTTGTAGAGTAAAGATGACCGCAGATGCAGCAATTGTATATATAAAATAATAGCAAATCAAAATAAAGTTGTACAACATGCTATTAAATTTTACAACCAGTCGATACAAGTACCGAAAAAATCAAAACTTTTTAATCTTTCGTACAACCGAGACACAATTTCATACGACGACCCCACACACTTTACAATCTAATAACCAACATCGTCATGTTGTACAACTAGTCGCATAGTCTGTGGCGTGCATTAGTGTTCACATTTATAGGAATCTGATTTGGGAGATTTGGCAGTAAGATGTCGCCTTGAATTAACCAAACAACATATAACATTTGCTGGCCCAAATGAATTTAACTGTATACCACCTGATATCAAATATTCTTCTACTCTATCCATTTTTCAAAAGAACTTAAATCAATATTTAGTAAACAAAGTTGGAATACTTCTAGCTGAATTATATTATTTTAATTTTTCTTAACTGTATAATGCTACTTTGACGCTGAGGCAATTTATAATTGAATTTTGTTGCATAAAATAATTTAAAAAAATTAACGATATATTTCATTTATTTATAATTATATTATTTAGTATAGTTACATGCTTACACATAATAATAAATTAGAATAAACGAAATAGAATAGACCATATATTAAATATAGAAAATAATTCAAAATAGTTCGCCACAAAATAGGCGGGCTGCATCTCAATGCAATGAAAGCACTAATTTGTAGTTTTAATATATATTACCTACCAATTGTAGGCCACAATAAAACAAAACATTTCATCTATTATATAACTTTGAAATTCACATACAACAGCATTAATGTTGCTGCATGTACCATAGTATGGGTGTTCATAACAACAATATGTTTGAAAATAAGAATTTTTAATGTTTGTGGCAATAGTGTGGTTGCAAACAACCATAATACGTATATTAGGAAGTATGGTTGACTATGTAATAATATTGTCGTATACGACATACACATACAAAATTACTTACCTTTTGATTTCTGCGAATAGTAAATAATCATTTTTACACAATTTTAAGCATAAAGCTTTTTTGATGCCGACAGCTATAAACCTTTTTAAATTAAAAAATACACAATATGTCTTTCTACTTGCCAAAAAAGAGTTAAAACTTAAAGAAAATTAGAATGAAACTAACGTTAATGATAACAATAGTAATGTTGTTCTGTAAACATACATTTATTTAATATGTTTGACTATCCCATTTTGTATTAAGACTTGGCAAAAATTCAAATAATACGTGCTAGTGTGAATATAGAGCGTTATGAAAATGAGAAATAATACGGTAAGAGATTTGACATCCCATAAAAATTCGCAATTTTTAGAAATTTGTTTAAACAATAAGATTTTTCATTGGACCAGGGTTGTATTTTTTACCAAAACAAATAATTAAAATATTAAACCCAGACATTAAGCTTTCGGCGGAACAATTCTCAAATGATGTACCAGATTTTCAATACCATGTTTTATCGATTAACAATCTGGATTTTCTCATATAACGATTTTCGCCTATTGATGTTAGACAATAATTTATGATAGTTTTTAATACCACTTCAAAAAAAAAATCACCTTGTACAAATCTCTTAACAAATCGTTGCATTGTGTCATACAATCTGGCATATTATGGCTGCTAACCACATTTTTGTGTCACACTTTTGGTGTTTCTTCAATTTCTCTCTTAAACATAAAAATAATAGTTTGCTGATGTCGCAAAACAATCAAGCAAATCAAATTTCTTTTTAATTGTGGCTTGATGGTGTACAAATGACTTTTTAAGCTCTTTAATTGAAACTTTGAGGTTTTTTTTATGTTCAAAGTTATGCTACTCGTATTGCTGTTTTAAAGGCAAAATAACCGCAATAACATTAAATCTCGTCGTCTGGGTGGGTAAGTGCTGTACAAATAAATATCTTACTTCGTTCATTGTTTTGTTAACAGATTAGTAATTCGACAGCAATTTTAATAAAGTTGTAAAATTTTTCAATTTTAATAGAAAAATCTTGGTTGATTGATTTTTAAAACCAGATAAATTTCAAACATATACATACATAAATTAAAAAAAATTATGGCCATAATTACAGGCTATCAGTTGCGGCCATTGACTGTTTTCATGTTGGCTGACATGTTGTTGCAAGACTCTTAAAATTAAACTATTAAAAAGATGGTGTCTACAGCAGCTTCAATATAAGTTTCACTTTCTTTTTTTCTCTTTTTTTGGTGAATAAAGCTGTGATGTTTATTTGTTTGCCAGTTTATATAATAAAATATTGATTGATTTCAATTGATTGACATTTTTGGTAAAAGCGAACAAGTTTCATTTTTGTTTTGTTTTGCACGTGAAACCACATTAAAATTACTAAATATGCTAACTGCATGTTAAATGTAATTACAAAGATAGGTATTCGATTTGGCAACTACGCTTCTTGGCAATCAAAGTATAAACGTATTCAAAATAAATTTACAGTTTAAAACAATATAAAAGTATATTTTTGAATACTTCTAGCTATTAAATATGTAGCCATGTTCCGAGAAACGCGCGTTCTGAAACCGCAAAGCTTTCTGAAAAACGTTTAATTGATTTTTAGGTGTTCTAAGAAATGCGCGTTTTACTGGTGTTTTGGAGTTTCTTCCGAAAATGTGTAAAATTCTTTCAACTTTTTATTGAAATAAAAAGAAAACATTATATTTCAATTGAGAATAATTTTATTGCCTTTTGTAAGTTCAGTTTTAGCAAATTCACACATGAGAGTTGAAGTCGCCAATTTTAAACGATATGCGTTTCCCAGAACACCTATTTGGCGATTTCAAATCGCAAAACCACACTTCTTGCGTTGTACGTTTCCAAAATACCTATTTAGCGTTTTCAAATCGAAAACGTTAAATTTAAGCGATTTGCGTTTCTCAAAACATGACTGATGGTTAAAAGCAAAATACCTTTTCAAGAATAGAATATTTATTATTGTATTATATAGTAGTATTGTAACAAATGGGCTGAAAAGTCCCGGGTCTAACAAAGAAAGCACAGTTTTTTAGGTTTTAAAATTAGCTTTCAGCCATGTTCTGAGAAACGCGCGATCTGAAACCGCAAAGCGTTCTGAAAACGCTTAATTCACTTTTAGGTGTTTTACATACGTATATACATATGTAAGTGGTAGTTATATAAAACGAAAACACAATTGCCAACAAATAGAGAAATATTTTAATTAGATATTCTAAATTGAAAGCGATATGCGTTTTCCAGAACACATATTTGACGATTTCAAATCCCAAAACCATACTTCTTGCATTATACGTTTGTCAGAACACCTATTTGCTATTTTCAAATCGAAAACGCTAAATTTTAGCGATTTGCGTTTCTCAGAACATGCCTGCTTATTCATCAACGTAGTCTCCATCAAGAGCGTCTCCATCAACGAAATCATTCCAGCGCCAATCTAACATTTCAATACCACTTTTGTAGAACGATTTATCTTTTTCCTCAAAATAGTCCTCAGTTTCAGCGAAGAGGTTGAAGTTTCGCAAAAATTAAGACGTTCTTCATTTGTGCGAAATTTCTTACCAACGAGCATTTTTTTCTGGCCTGCGAACAGCCAGTAGTCGCTGGGCGCCAAATCTGGCGAATTCGGTGGTTGTGGGAGCAATTCGAAGTTCAATTCATGTAGTTTTGCCATTCTTTTGATTGATTTGTCATACGATGCGTTGTCTTGATAAAACAAAATGTTTTTCTTTGCCATATGCGGTCGTTTCTTTGATGACGATCGTTTTGATTCCGGAGTAAAGTGATGGATCCATATTTCATCCATTTTGTGTATTGACAGGTATTATTAGAGCATTTTTCTTTTTAAATTCCCAGCAATTTATTTAGATTGTTGGGATATAAAGTTGAATGTTTGAGAATATCTTTCAAAAATTTCCAAAGTCTACTGATGATTAGGGTAGCTCCTATGAAATGTCGACATATAGATAGCTGGGAAACATAGAAAACAAGCTATTTATAATTTTTTATTGGTATAAATGTTAGAAGCTAAAATAGCGAATAAAAAACTTAATTGTATAAATAAATAAAACAGCATGGTAACATGGAAAAAAGTTTTTCATTGGACATTTCTCAATTTCAGACTCAGTCAATTTGAAACCTGGAAAGATAGACAATCGAGCAACTTTCTAGATTTACAGCCAGTTTACCAATTTCGAAAGAAAATGAATGCGAAAGAAAGCCAGTCACTCACATTCGAATCAATTTGGGTTTGTCTATCTCACTACTATTCGTTTTGACACATCGTTCGTATAGAAAAAAGTTAGACGAACCCAAATCAATTTTCTTTCGCTTAGATTGCGAACGCAAGCAGGCTGTCGAGATTGGTAAACTGGCTGTTAGGCTTATTATGAACATGTAAGTTCGAATCAAAATGCATATCGTGCACTTCGTATTTTTTCGATTAATTTAATCGTTCAAGTATGCGTACAATCGGAAAAACCGTACAAAAATTTCAGCAACCCGGGTCTGTAGGAGATGTGCAAAGACCAGCGCATGCTCGTACAGCTCGTTCTACAGAACATATTGCTGTTGTTTGCGATAGTGTGGTTGAAGATCCGTCCAACTTAACTCGTCGCTGATGAACATTATGCAACAAGACTTGTACTTACACACTCACAAGGTGCAGTTGACTCAAGAACTAAAGCCTCTTGACCATGCCAAGCGTACTCTATGGTTAGAATAGTGGCAAGAAATGGCAACAGTGGATGATCAATTTTTGAAGAAAATTATCTTCCGTGATGAGGCACATTTTCACCTCAGTGGCAATAAGCAGAATTGCCGCATTTGGGGGAATGACAATCCAAGAGTGATTGTTGGAAAATCAATGCATTCACAAAAAGCGACTGCTTGGTGCGGTTTATGGGTTGACGACATCATCGGGCCGTATTTTTTCCAAAATGAGACCGGTCAGGCAGTAACTGTGAACTGGGGTTGGTTTTGAACTGGGCCATATGTAGATCTGCTGAAATACATGTCATACTCATGCAACACACCAGAACCAAATTGGACACAAGTGTGTTGGCTTTTCAAAGGCTGACAGCCTGTTAAATCTAACCTAGAACACAGAAGTTTATGCATAAGCAAGGTCACATTGATTTACTTTAACATTAAAAGTCATCAATTCTTTTTTTCGATTTGTGTTCGCATATTTTGATAAATCAAATGAGTTATAATATTTTCATATTTAGCTACATAAATGTTTTCTCTTCTCTTCAAAACTATCCTACTGAGTTTTAAGAAAGCTGTCTGTTACAATATATTTTCCACTACTTACATTTTAATTTAATTTTAATTTAACGATACTATAGAATAACTAAAGCGTTTGTAAAAGTTACTCGCAACTTTTATATGAATAAATTTTTTCCAATCATAGAGTTTGTGTCCCATAATGCACTGCTGTCAATTTTTTACTTTTTTTTTAAATTCCCAAGAAAATATTTTCTCATTTTTAGTAAAATCAACATTTATTTATTTATATATTTTGAAGTTTATGGTCATAAAGAGATAATATTTTACTGCTTTTATTGATTTAGCATGCATGTCATGGTGTATTACAGTGACAAAGCTATGTGATAGGTATGATGATGATGATGATGATGAAGTTTATCATTACGATTTTTATGCACTAATGTCACTTTTAAATGAACATTAGTAATTTTTATCAGGCTTCAGCACTTTTTATGGCTATCAAGTATGGAGAAACAAAAAAATAAATAAAAAATCTTGTTAAGTGAATTAAATGTATGTACGAGTGTGCATGAAGATACATGGTCTCAACTCAGCTGCATGTAACAGCGAAAAATTTAATTAATAACTTTCGAAATTTATTAACACATAAATTTAGCAAAATTTTCAGATTTTTTCGCAACACAAATTTCCAGTTTTTGCTTTTGTGGCAAATTTTAATTTGTAGTTTACACTAATTAGTCACGACTTATTTTAAATTTTCAAATCCTCTAGTATAATATGGACCTATTTTGATTTTTGTTTTCCGTTGTTGATTTCATTCAAGTGGATTTTGCATTAACAGAGGGAAAAAATTTGCTTCAAATGGCAGAAAAATAGTATTAAATTCATTCAAGACTATAATATCGTCGTCATGTTTGACGGTTATAAGTTAATTAATGTACTGTTAAATAATGATTCTATCAGCCTATAAACAACACAAAACAGTACAATTTTCTAAATGTAACGATATTTCGAGGAGCTGGCCCGTCACCTTAAACATGCCCATATAGCTTCTTTATTTAATTTAGCGAGAACAAAATCCTAATGACAAAAAAAATTATTAAGCTGATTGCCAGCTGTTTTAAGCTATAAAAGCAAGATTCTGACGCAAATTTCGAGCCTCCTCGAACTGTTTGACAATGGTCTGCATACACACTCTCCACTAATCTTAATATTCTTCACACCGCGGAGTAGAAAACTTCGTAACTTAGCGTCCACGCCTGCGATAACAACTGAGATGAGAACGTCAAATTCAATCGCAGAGAGAGTTCTGTTACGTACGGACTTCAAATCAGTCTTATAATAATTTCTATGAGAGCGTTCTTATGGGAAACATCATAGCAACGATCTTATAATAAGAGCTGTCGAAAAAGCGACTGTGTATGTGTTTGTTTGCAAAAAGACGCGACTGCAATTTTACCGATTATAAGTTTTGAAAAAAATATCTTTTACAAAACTCTTTTAAATGAAAAAAATTTGTTTTTATGCATTAAATATATACTGTAAGTGATTAATTTTGTACACAATTCATGTAAGAATTTATTCATCGCATAGGTGTGTTTTCTTCTGAATTCTTATAAGATTAACAAAATACCTATACTCCTTGTTAAATATTAAGATGTACATAAAGAAATTCATGCTGTCATTCTGCCGACGTTTTCTCAGATATTATGTCAGAGTTAATCGCAGTTGTAGACGCTACGTAACGTAGAATCGAAGAGAGTACATAAAATATCTCACAGAATGTTAGTTTTTGCAAACCTGCAGTATAATTATAATATCAATGTGAGATCTGTTAAAAAAAAAACTGAAATTGACCTCTCTCTCATTAAATATTATCAATATCAGTTGAGGACTTTATAAATAACACTTTAAGCTTCTTTCCTTGGGAGAAAGAGTCCTTCTTCAAGATGATTTAACTTGTTTATTGGCTTAGTTTATTTTTTGTTGTTGGTGCTACCTTCTCTTTTACTTCTGTAATGGCTTATGTTGCGGCCACGTGAACAAACAATTTATGGCTTATTGAAAAGAAAATTTGAAAACATATTTTAAAGCAATTAATAAAAGAAAGTGTCATTAAAGCATCAGCGTGGCAAAAAGTTTTAGTTTTTTTTTTTTTAACTTAGACACAAAGTTATAAGCATGTTTGTAAGTGTGTAAGTTTTCAAAACCCTGAACTAAAACTGTTTAACAGTTTACAGTCAAACGCGGGTACAATGACCAGAACGACCGTTATACCGCAAAGTTCTGTAAGATGAATAAATCATCATTCAGCTAACACACATGTCGAGCTTTTAAGCCAAACTCGAGGCAATTTTGCTACATAGCTTATTTTTGAGTGTAATAATGATGATTTTGCTATTCCATATAGGACTCCAAATTTCATGAAGAGAATTATTCAAAATTCTTGCCCATTTGAAGTTCAGTAGAATATGCGCGGCAACTTTCTTTTAAATAATATTTTCCCCGTTTGAAGTTCAGTTGAATAAGTGCACAACTTTAAAAGCAGTTAAAAAGTAGGTTCGCAGCAGTTTGAAAAAAAAAACTGACGAAACGACTTCTCTTTATTGTACAAACTTCTATGTTAGCTTACATTGCCTTCGTTAAACATTCGCTATATAAAGTAATTTATGTCAAAATTTTCGTTGAAAAAGTTTTTTTTTGCTATTTTCTTGTTATATTTTTCTTACCATTCTGTAAAAAATAATCGTGAAAGCGAGATTAGTTATACTGATCTTTGTTTGCATTTATTTATTAGTCATCCAATTCCAGTAAAGTTAACAAACCAAAAACATTAATTTAATTATTTGTCATTAAATATATGCAATAATAACAATGCGGTCTAAAATTTTAAGTTTTTTGAAAAGAAAAAAAAAAATGCTGTAAATGCAACTGTCATATAATTATGCCCCGTAGAACTGGTTTTGCCTTAGTGCACACCAAACGAGGGCACTCTGCTTTCTGGAAACATAGAGGAGTAGGAGTTGCTCGTATGTTATAGCAAATAAAACTCTAGGAAGCGAATGACCGTGCTGTGTTGGACATCCCAAGTCCGAATTGTACCTCACCTAGGGTTAATTGGCAGAACGGGGAGGGGCAAAGCTAATCATGGCTGAGGTGCCTACATCTTGGCTGATACGTTCTGACTGCGGTTTGAGTTGCAAATCGTAGGGAGTGAAACTAGTTTCCCCGATAACTATGCGAGTTTTCGGGGGCTAACTAATAACTACCAAAGCGTGCATTACAGATACCTGTAATATAAAAAACCAGTAGTGATGATTAGTCAGGTGAGCTGGCCAAGAGCTGATGCTCTTAATGGGCTTTGGCCTACTATCTCACTTAGGTTAATCTTCTATTGACTGCCTGGAAAATTGCATACGAAAGATCGAGCTCTTCAGCAAGAGGTTTATGCATATGTCTAAAATCTTATGAAGAATTTGCTGTTTAAACCTTTCAAGCCCCCGACCCCGTGTGGCGCTGGTGAAACGTGAGTAACTAACCGTAAATAATGCATCGTGAATAACTAACAGATAAGACCGTCAAGGCAAGTGCTTATGTAAATCCTGTCATATAATTATATGTATCTGCATGTCTGGCTAAACTATATTCAGACACATTTCTCATTCCATTCGGCCAACCTTAAAAAGCCGATTTTGATATATTTTTTAATTGATTCACTAATACCTAATTTATATTCTGTAATTTATATTCTGTATTTGGTTACATTAAAAACTTATTGTTTGTTTTTTCTTTTTTTTTAGGTAAGTTTCCACTTTTTATTAAAAAACTTTAAAAGTTTTCATGTAAGTTACAAAAAATTATATGCATATACAAAGTTTTTACTTGAAACATTAAATAATTTTTCCGTAATAATTTAATTAATTTTCAATAGTTTATGTGCTGTTCATAGAACACAGACGAGCACTCGTCTAAAAAATTTTATATGGAAATCATTCAAAAAAAATTGAGTAACTTTCATACAAAATTTCTGGACAAGTTGCTCGTCTGTATTCTATGAACAGCACGTTAAATAATTGTTTTATTAGTATTCGTGACTATATAAGAATTTTTAGATTTTTTGAGTTGAGTTTGATTTCTCAACTTTTATTTTTAATGTTAGTAAAAATAAATTGTTTATTTAATTTTTTCTTAAAGATGCAATTTATTTTTGAAATATTACTGAATTATTTTTAATGAATTTTAATTATATATTAACAAAATTTCGACGCCTTAAAAATGGAGTTTTCGTTATGTCGTAGTGAAACCTTTTTTCCTCATGCCAAGAGCTATCGAAAAATTTATGATACAATATCGGAAAATGTTGGTCCCGCCGACCCTTCTTAGTTTACATACTATTTTAAGAAATTTAAAGATCATTTAAAGAAAAATATTTGTTCATTTAGCGAAAGTCCATTTTAGATCTGCACCAGAGAACAACTTTGAGCGATTAAAAAAAGTATACTTGCTCAATAACATGAAAATAATTTCGTTCAAATATGTTTTTGTGTTCAGCCGCACAAATGCGCAGTTGACTTTTAATCAGTAACACAATGGGCAACATCTTTGCTAAGTGAGAGCAATCATTGTTAAGTGATCGTGCTTGAATATAAATGAATGCGCATGTAGTTCAGCAATAATTTCTTGCGTTTGGGTTTTGGAAGAAACAAAAAAAAATCAATGTACAAAAATATACATTTATATATTACATACATATATATTTCTTTTTAGAACTTTCTTTACAAAAAACATATAAAAATTAACTGCCATGGTGAGCCTGGCAATCGTTTTGTTAACGTACGCTAATTTTTATATTAAAAATAACTATTGTTCAACTAACGGATATATCGCAGGTAGACAAGGCAAATGATACAATATCAGGAAAAATAAAGCTTATGAACGATATCGGTATAGGTTATTTAACCTTAAAAAGTATGACGAAAATTTACGAAACGATATCGGGAGCCAGGCTGTAATTTAGACTTAAAATACCTATATATAGCAAAAGAAAAATCAATAAGAACAATTTATATAGGCATAAAATTATATTATTAGGTACATATGTGCGTGAAACTTAAAATAGAATTTAAGAAAAATAAAAGAAAAATGTATGTATATATGTTTCAAATACATACAACCCACTATCAAAGCAACAACAAACATGAAACTGATTTTATTCAATAGTAAGATGAATGTGCAATGTTTACAAAACGAGTTGATTTTACTCAGCATTGAACTTTGTTGCTTGATTTATGTTGATTACAAATTCATAATACTTACAAGACGATTTGATTTCACTCAGCATTGAACTTTGTTGCTTGATTTATGTTGATTACAAATTCATAATGCTTACAAGAAGATTTGATTTCACTCAGCGTTGAACTTTGTTGCTTGATTTTTATAATTCCAAAATTTAGTGCAAAAACTTGATTTTTGGTGATCACTGATCTGCACTCAGGCAAAATTTTTCTGATTCAGCGAATTATTTGACTAAATATGCTTATGGAAGGATTTCTCTTAAGGAAACCCGTAAAACTTTTTTGTAAATTAATGTTATTTCTTTCAGTATTCTTTAAAACATTATACAAAAAAATTCGTCAAATACCCGAAATCCTTTAAAAGATTTGTGTATTCAATATAACACGTAATTGAAACCACGAAAGGCGTTATAATATTTTCTAGGTGCACAATTTGATATATAAAGTTTCCGAACTTTTGTCAAAAAATATATATGTACTCGTACTCGTATGTATATAAAAATCTTTGAAGATTTGAATATCAAATAAGCATGTTTAATAAGATAGTTACTAATGTTAAGTGTTCAAATGAGGTCGGTACTGCAGAAACAGCTGACTAATAAATTGTTTGTACATTAAGTAAGAAAGTTGTGTTTTAATTATTAAGAATTACTAAGAAAATTCCTGAAGACTATACATATGTATGTATATAAAATTCACATCTTAATGCATTGCCAATATGTAAATAATATATCAGTGTACTTTGTGCATGCATTGCATACAGATGTATATAACAACATATCGAAAAAATTGGAAGAGAATAAACTGAAAACAAAAAGTAAAAACATTAAAGAAACCTTTAAAACAATAAAAAAAACAAGAAGCATGTAGAATTCAAGTTAAATAAACTGGTTTCTTTGCCAGATACAAATTCAATACAAACATGAGAATGCATGACAAAATAAAAATGTAAAAATATGACTGAATAATAAGTAGAATAAAGAAAAAACAACACAGCATAAATGATGATGCTTAAAGAAAGACATTAACAACTTTAATAACAAAAAAAAAGTTGCCCTCTAGAATCAATAAAATCATTTAAATACGAGTATAATAAGACTTGTGCACAAATGTGCTGCTACTCATGTTTCGTGGCTCTAAACTAACTCTCTGCTCTTCGAGTTTTGATGTGATAATGATCATGAGTTTCTAAATTCGATAATAGTACTTGAAAACCGGGTTTTATACACACACACATACACATTTGTGTACACAACTGCTTTGCAGCATATTTACGAGTAAAAGGGCTTTTTTCAATTGAGTCAACATAAATGCACTCGATTAAAAGCCTGAATAGAGTCTCACTCAATTGTTATGGTGGCGGCTAAAGCAGGTTTTGAGTATTTCAACCGTTGCTTTCCCCTCTATTTGTTAAAAGAAAGAAAAAGTTTTTATATATCTCTAGAATTGAGTCAAAGTCAATGCACTCGATTAAAAGCCTGAATAGAGCCTCACTCAATTATTGTGCTGGTGGCTAAAGAAGGTTTTGAGTATTTAAACTGTTCCTTTCCTCCATTTGTTAAAAGAAAGAAAAAGTTTTTATATTTCTCTAGAATGTTGATGTTGGTGTAGTTAGAGTAAAAACATTTACTATTATAGTTTTGTGTGCATTTAAAAGTTACAGTGGCAATCAAAACGAATGCTAGCATATTGTTTAATTGAAGTCACAAAAAAAAAAGTTTGATGTACGATTATTTATATTACGAATGCTCAGGCACAACATATCATAGTTGTCTATATCCAGCACGAATTATTTTTTATTTATTATTATTTCTACACAAATATTTAACACAAGTCCGTTGCTTGTTATTAACGGTTTCCCGATACCAATTTCCGCCATATGGATACTGTGTCCAAAATCGAGTTATCATTTTAATTATGCTGCCTTTTTTTCTACTTGTAGTTTTGACCACCCCAGTATGGGTAGTAAAAGTTTTTATTTTATTAAACTGAAATAAGAATATTTTTGATATCTGAAAAAGGTTTTTTTTCTTATTAAAATTAAAATGATACCCGAATTTTGGACACCTTATACTTTTGATTTGATTTTGATCTGATCATAAGATTGGTTTATGCCAGTTTTCGGAAAGCTAATTATTGTTCTCATCCTGCAACAGCAAGTAAGAAACCAGAAGTGAAGCATAGACGGTTGAGTTGGTTGGACTAAAAGAACCGTATGACCGTAAGAATTCTACGCCACATGGTGGCCCGGGTCAATCATTAATTGGTCCATCGTCAGATTAGGCACTTCAAGCACTTATCTATGGAGCATTCCAAGATAAACTGGAGCGTTCGGAGAAAACATTTCTTTACCATCTGCAATGGCTTTTTAGTAACTGGCAACGCAACTAAAGTTCAGTTGCTATCGATAATCGAACCATTGATAATACGCCTGATAGTATGAAAATGTTTGTAATAGTATACTGCTTTCAGCAAACATTCGTATGGTTTTGACCACCACTGTATATGTGTAGATATGAACATACTTGTGTATACCTATACATATTTATAATATGTAATAATCTTTTTTTTTGCAAACTGATAAACTGGTTTGGATTTACTTTTTCTTTATTTTATTTGTAATTTACTTCTTTTGTTATTCGTTCGTTCGTTCTGTTTTTTTTTTTTTTTTTTGCCTTCTGAAACACAATTTATAATCTTATATTGGCGGCATGCCAAGTTATAAAAATGTTTTTGTGGTTGTGTAAGTTGAAAAAGAAAGGCACAAAAATAACATTTTGAATTAACAATATATGAGGAATTTAACTTTGTAGAAAGTTTTTATAGAAATGTAAGTTTTTTTTTAATAAAAACTGTTAAAAAAAAATTATATGCGACTGACTGCCAGTACTCTGGCTAGTTAAAATTTGTTTTGTGGTCCTTAGAGCTCAAATTCCATCTCGCGTTTGAAAGCATTGAAATGTGAATTGTACCTTTTTATTATGCAATTGTCCAGAGGCCGTCTCCTTATGTCCAATTTGACCAATGTATATAAATATACCAGTATATCTTTCGAAAGCTCACATCAATTTTAATTAATTTTTTGATCACCAATTAGGAACACTGATGCTCAAAGTACGCTTCAGCGAATGAAAAGCTATGAACTGCATATATACTTGTATACAAACTCAACCGATTCATGTAAAATTTGGAGTAATCTCGATCGGTTGCCCATCGTTTTTTTTTTTTTTTTTTTTTTTTGTAAAGAACTTTTGCGAGCCGTTAATTTGAAACCGTAATAAGTATCGAAAAAAAGCAGGTACTCGACGATGATTTTGCGTACAAATAGGCAATGAGCTTTTATCGCAGCTGGACTTTAACATGTCGCCAAAATCGTTAGCGGTGCAAGTCAAGATATTGCTGTTTATCGTATAACACACAAATCAGACAATAGACGACACTATTCACGACAGTGTCACTTAGTTTATCGTCATTGGTCTGCCTTGTCACCATACATGCCAGATAAATTTGGTCTAAAATCATCAAATTCGGCGGAAACAATCATCAATATAATTATCGGAAATCGTCAGCTACTAAAATTTATAGTTTTTGAATAAAATATATATGTATTTCAATAGGGTAATAATGGCAAATCAATTCATATACTCTTAAGTATTTAGACGGGCATATCCAAGTCAAAATACCCACTGTTCCAAAATTTTAAGTGGTCTTTTGTAGGTACATAACATTTCTTCTGAAAATGGTTCGTTCAACTAATTTCCAGCAGGTTCAAGTACTCGTACCTGAATGCAAACTCTCGCATTTGCAGAAGAACACGATAAGACAAATATTTTCGCTATAACCTTAGCCATAGAAGGATAAATTAGTGAAGAATTATTTTTGATATTTTATACCAAAATTTTGTCATTTTCATATCTATAAAATAAAACAAATTATCCAAGTTTAATAGGCTATGTTGCTTTAATTCGATTGAAATGTTTTGCCTTTCGAAATCTACGATAAAATAAGAAAATTCCTTCTCTGTCCTTGCTTTTGGAATTTTAAATTTCCGAAAGAAAAGACACATACTTCTCTTAAATACTGTTAGGATTTATTAAGCTAATGTTTTAAGATTCAAATTTAAGTCTGCTTGAAATATGAGCACACTTACATAAAAATGTGAAGAATTTTTAGCTTATAATCTTTTTCAAGTAGAATTCACATATGATATTTTAAAATACATCTCTAACATATACTCCCAAATAAATATTTGGTAACATTACAATGTTACATTCATATTTACGTACACATTTATTTACTACCGTTTATTTCTATCCATAAATATTATTTGCATTTCCTGCATAAATTAACTTAAAAAAAGAAGTATGTATATAGTTGTAAATGTGGTCTACAAAAATCGTCAAAAACAAACCTTAAATCGTCAAATCATCAAAATGACGATAAACCGCAACCGTGTTTCTCATTGAGACAACTTTTCCTCTATCAAAATCAATCCCTCTTTTTTCAAGAGACTTCATCGTAGTCACTGACTGCAATTGCGTGTCGCTAAAAGTCTTAAAAAGGTCTGTTAAGATTGGATAGCACATTAATGAAATACTAAATAATACTTTGCCAGCAAAATCGTAAGGAAAGACATGCAAAGTATATAATAACACATGGGCTGAAAAGTCCCGGGCCTAACAAAGAAAACACAGTTTTTTTTTGTTTCAAAATTAGCTCATCAGCGTAATATTCTTCAAGACCAACGCAATCATTCCAGCGCCGCTCTGGCGCTTTTTGTAGAGCTATTTATCGTTTGCCTCAAAATAGGCCTCAGTTTTAGCGATAACCTCTTCATTCGTGCGAAATTTCTTACCGGCGAGCATTTTTTTTCAGGTCTGCGAACAGCCAGTAGTCTGGCGAATACGGTGGTTGCGGGAACAATTTGAAGTTTAATTTCTGTAGTTTTACCATTGTTTTGATTGAATTCTGACACGGTGCGTTGTCTTGATGAAGTTTTTTTTTCTTTGTCATATGCGGTCGTTTCTATGAAATTTTGGCCTTCACAGCTCCAACAACGCTATATAATATTCACTGTTAATGGTATTTCCTTTCTCAAGATAGTCGATTAATATTACACCACGCACATCCCAAAATACCGAGATCATAACCCTTCCAGCCAATTGCTGTGCTTTCGGGCGCTTTGGACGAGGTTCACCAGTTGATGTCCACTCAGATGACGATCGTTTTGATTCCGGAATGAAGTGATGGATCCATGTTTCATTCATTGTCACATATCGACGCAAAACTTCCGGTTTGTTACATTTAAACGGGGCAAAATGCTGCCCAGATTCGTCAACACGTTCTCGTTTTTGGTCAACAGTGTGCAAACGCGGCACCCACTTTGAACAAAGCTTTCTCATAATCAAATGCTCATGCAATATAAAGCCAACACGTTATTTTGATATCTTTATGATGTATTCGATATGTAACTCACGCAACTTTACTTTTCGATCATTCAAAACGATTTTGTAGATTTTTTATGATTTCTGGTGTTACCAGCTCATTTGAACGTCTACTGCGTTCTGCATCATAGGTGTCTCTACGACCACTTTTGAAGTCAGCGAACCAACGTTTTATTGTTGTTTCTGATAGAGCGGAGTCCCCATAACACTTTTCAAGCCATTGCTTCGCTTGGACGGTATTTTTTTTATCAAGAAGCAGTGTAAAATTAAGACACGAAATTTTTTTTGAGCCATTGTTTTGAAAATAACTACTCGTAAAGTACAATAACGCACAAACTAATGAAGAGAATATCATAAAATTTTAACAGCTGTCTTTTGAAGTATTAACTGAAAAAAAACCGATAGACGGCGCAATGTTCTATCAAAATTAATCCACCTTCAAGAGACGTCAACGTAGATAAACTGACAGCAATTGTGTGTCACTAAAAGTCTCCATTGTCTTAGGTTTAATAAAAGTCCATTGTACTATCAACGATGAGAGTAAAGCTGAGAATTTTTTCATCACGGCTTGATGTGATGACGATGACAACACTCAAAATGTAGGGGAATGTATTTTGTCCTCTCTTTTAGAAATTTGTTATCATAAACTTCTATCTGTCACTGTAACTTTAAAATCATCGTTTGTTTCTTGTTCTGATTAGCTTTTGTGTGAAATAATTTATTAGTCATTTGCATTAGTACACCTATTGTTTTGTTTCTTAATAGTTTCCCAAATATTCGTACATATGTAAATATATTCTATTGTTATAATGTGTATGTATGTAAATCGAACAACATTTTAAAGCAGCCTTTTGTTTTTTTTTTTTAATACTTATAAATTCCTAACATTCTTAACGCATACTGCGTCAGTTAAGTAATACAATAACATATTTGTTTATTTTCGCCGTTGTTTTTGTTATTGTCCGTCGCTCTTTACTGTCATACGAGTACATGCTTAAATATTTATTTATGATTCAGTCAGACTTTAAAATTATATTTCATGTGTTTCAAAGTCTTGGCAAAAGGAAATACGAGTTCGTGTGTATAACCACTTTTTAACTTCAGGTTAATCAACCTGTTTTTAGACAAATTGAAAAATGTCTATAATTTGGAAATATCTATCATACATATGTACATACGCATACATACATATGTACTCGTATAAAAAATAAATATTGAAACTGGCCTAGGAATTTTATATATTTTAGCTGACGGATAATTCATATTACGCCATCGGTTGGTTGTTTGTAAATTGTTCGTGTAACAAATACAATATAAATATTTGCTTTTCGAACAACGTGCATACTTATTTTATTGAGATAAATATTTATGCTTATTTATTTGTTTAAAAAATGTAACCGGTTAGTTGAAATGCAGTGGAAAATATGCACATTAAATTACTGAACGGTTCTGTCAGTAGTGATTTTCAGTTTTTCTCTAAAAGAATACATATTTGTAATGAAAAAATTGTGAATATAATTATTTTATTGTGAGGAATGAAGAATAATTTAAAGTTTACGACAAAGTTTGTCAAAACATTTTCTAAGCTTAAAATATAAAAATTTTTATGGATTTTTTGTAGATGTAAGGTCGAATAGAAACTACAAAATAAACACTGATTTTAAAATGTTTTTTTCTATATAAAATAGCTTAAAAGTTTGATAAGTGTAAGTTACACAACGTTTTATGCAATTGAGTTCTACTCACTATATTAGCTTCTAACAACGATAACAAAATTTATAAACAGCATGTTTTCTATGTTTCCTAGCTGTTTATATGTCGACATTTCATAGGAGCCAACGTAATCATCAGTAGACTTTGGAAATTTTTGAATATCTTTCAGTCTACTGATGATTAGGGTAGGCTGCCATGAAATGTCGACATACAACTTTTATGCTTAAAAAATAATTTATTGTTTTAAAAAAATTCGTTTTATTCAATAGAAATACACATTTCTAAAGCAACATAAACATAAATGGTAATACTATGAACTCCCAAAGAATATATTTACTTAAAATTAAGACATATAAATGTTAGCCCTATTTTTTAGCGCTTAAAAATTTTTGATCACTTTTTGGCACTATTTTGGTGCAAATTTGGCTCCAAATTTTTTTTGGATCTGGTCACACTGATTGTATGCTACGGATTGAAGAGAGATTTTATATAGTATCAATTTCGCAATGAAATATAAAAGCAGTTTAAGCAATAATACTTGTGTTGTTGGAACGTCAACTAAAGTTCGAAGAAAAATATGTAATAAGAATCTAAATAAGACTTTCATTATGTAAATTGTCGTGTACTTTATGGAATGTGAAACAAATTGTGTGTGAAGTTTTTATATGAGTCAAGTTTCAAAACTCAAAATAAACAATTCTACAACGCCACACCTGTGTCGATCATATTACTTGCATATTTATGTTTTTGGAAATTAAAAATGATCTAATGTTGGGCCTGACCTACAAGT
Organism: Thecocarcelia acutangulata; assembly: GCA_914767995.1. Classification (NCBI taxonomy): domain Eukaryota; kingdom Metazoa; phylum Arthropoda; class Insecta; order Diptera; family Tachinidae; genus Thecocarcelia; species Thecocarcelia acutangulata. Next base: position 25,054,736 of record OU612094.1, on the reverse strand, counting down.
TATATTTACCATAAGTATCGCTTATGGGCAGATCAGTTATTTGATGTTTGATGTATTAAAGTATAAATTTCGCCCTTTTCTGATGTGCCATGACAATTTTAGAATTTGTGACTTTTTTGTAATATTCCCTTTTGTAGAATTTTTGATTTGTGGTATTTTTTGCCACTTTTTTCAAACTTGAAACTTTTTTTGGGAATAATCGTAACAACGCTGGTGTAAAAAGTTTTTGTCACAAACCACTCTTATGTTTGCACAAGTATTCAATCCTCATTCATATTTCAACCAGATTTTATTTAAAAAAAACCTGGTCTCAAGTACACTAAAATGTTGTATATTTGGAAAATAAATTACCATTTCTAAAAAGTGATATGTAAAAATAGTCGAATAATTAATGGCAAGATTTCGAATATAAATGTAATATGTCTTATCGATAAGTATGAACAAGTAAAATTATTTTTAAAAAGGTTTTCAAGTAAAGCTAATATCATTTATGTTAATATTATTAATTATATTTGCATTGTTTTCTTAATGGTAATCGTTACGCTGTATTTTCATGCAAATACAGATTTAAAGAATTTTTATTTAGTTTTTATTGATAATTATTTTTAATATTAATTTATTGAATTTAGGTTGAACTTTATAATTTTTAAATTAGAGTTTTTAGTTTTTGTACATTTTTACATCGGGTTTTGTTCAAGTTTATCCTTTCTTAAGTTTTTTTTTTTTCTTAAAAAGGATATTGTACAATACAAATTTGCTGTGATCAATAATTTTTGATTGAGCTTAAAGAAAAGTGAATAAAACTCAATTGTTTGAACTTTTGTTCTCTGCTTTTTGATACTTTCAAATAACAAATCGTAGCAACCACCTTTCATTTGTTTGAAAGGTGCAAAGAAAGGTAGAGACGTGTATAAACGAAAAAAGCTTCTTGTTTTTTGTGTTTTGACAGGTATTATTAAAATATTTTTCTTTTTATATACTCAATAATTTATTTAGACTGTTGGGATATAATGTTGAATGTTTGAAAATTTCTTTCAAAAATTTCCAATGTCTACTGATGATTAGGTTAACTCTTATGAAATGTCGACATATAGACAGCTGGAAAGCATAAAAAACAAGTTGTTTATAATTTTGTTAATTGATAGTATTATAAAATTAAATTGAGGTAAATGTTTATATTATTGATATAAAAAAAAAAAAAAAAAACTTGACTACTTTTTTTTAGAAATACCCTTTTTGTGACACCTTTTCCCAAAATACCATTTTTGTGCCACTTTTTTAAAAATTTCAAGGGCAACACTGATCATAACCAAAAATTTTATACTTTAGAAAAACAAAATTTTAGGTGTTGATTCCCGCTTACGAAAAAGATTTTTATAATTTTACCAAACAAGCAGAACGTTTCCAAGAGTTTTCAAAACATCTAATTCAATTGTAGCTATAAGAAGAGCACTCTTTATATTAAAATTACTAACAACAAAAGTACAATATATGTTCACTTATTAATGATTTATACAATATATTTTATAATTACGAGTATATGATTAAACGACCCGCACGTCATTAATGTGGATGGTTATTTCAGTCAAAAACAGAAATCGGTTTTTTCATAAATATAATTTTTCGGTAAAAATTGTACATTTTTGTTTAAAATACTTTCTAAAATTAAATAACCTTTTAGAACTGGTAGCACCTTAACTATACACTACCGTTATTCTATATCCTCAGTAACAATATGTAATAATTTAAGTTATAGCATATTTTTAGGCGTATTTTATTTTCTCAAATAATTTTTCTTTTTAATTTTCGGACTGTTTACAAGAATATTTCAATTATAACGTGCCATAGATTCCATTGTCTTTTTTTTCTGTTCTGAGATTTTTTCGAACAACTTCTTTGCTTCAATAAAAATATTTCTATTATTCCTTCGTTGACACTTGTTAACAAAGAAATGAAAATATTTTGAGCACTAGATAAACAAACCCGCTATATATTATTTGTTACTTGACAAACAATGCAATAATTTGTTAAAGAAATATTACTTTTCAACAGTTTTTTTTCCAGCCAACTGCCTCAAGGCTTTGTTGTTCAATAGCGCTGTTGCATTTTTGTTTCATTTTTTATTTTTTTTTTTTTTAATTTTTTGTTTGTGTTTAATAAAGCACAAAATAAATTTGAATTACTTCTAACACCATGGGTGTTGCTTCCTGTACGTATCTTTTGACTGCATAAAAAAGAGCACTTGAACATTTAAAAAATATAAATGCACTTCAAAAAGGGTCAAGTAAATTACATTTATTTGAATATATACTTGAACAAATGGGGCACTCGTACTGAAAAACAAAATTTTAATAGCAACAAATTAAAGAAGAATGTAAAAAGTTCAAATAAAAATAATTAACACTGTAATGAGCTTAAAGAAGAGAAACGCAAAGCAAATGATTAGTATAACATTGAGGTTAATCTTTTTTTTTCTTCCTGCTATTTTAGTTTTTCTTTATTTGTTCTTCTATTAATTTTTTATGATTACTTCTTTGCGTTTTTATTTTAACCTAAAATCAATACCAGTGGTAAAATAGTTGTTAATTTTAAAATGTTTATTGCATTTGTTTTGGCATTTAGATTTTCATGATTATGTATCAATTTTTTAGGCAAAATTTACAAATGATTGCATCGAGTCAGCAGCGGTAATTATGTATGTATGTACATATATTGAGTTCAGTTTAAATTACTTTTTATTACGTGTACATATATATCAGACTGTATACATCAAGGCAGCTTTAATACGGTAGTGGTATAAGCACAGCTGTCTTTCGTTTCCTTTGCGAAAATTTGTCAAAAACACATAAACTTCCTTGCTTTTTCAAACAAAATTTTGACAACTGTTCGTAAACTCTACCAACAAAATACATGTTGATGTTTATTGATGTTGTATTTATTGTAAGATGAAAAGCATGGTTCCATCACCAAACATAATATTGTTTTATAAGATCAGTTTCCGAAAAACGTTATCCAATTTGCATTCACATGGTTTTAGCTAAATTTTCTTTTTTGCTTTCAATTTAACAAAATCTGCATATTATTTGTTATCAAACTTGTATAATTTTGTCTTTCTTCAGTTTTGTTCTTTCTACGTAAAAAAAACAATAAATATTTTTGAAACATTGTTGCGCCAACAATACATTTATATAAATACTAAGTTGCAAACCATAAATATGTTCCGATTTAAAATTTTATATTTCGTTTGTTTTCTGTCAATTTAAAAACTTAGTTGGATACAGGTAAAGCTTTTATAAAAATTCAGTGTTGTGGTTTTTATTCTACATAATAACCACAATTATTCATCAGTAAACATTTGAACCATATAACATGTTTATTTATTGACTAACTTGCATCTTTCCCAAATTTTAGGCTTTTTAATGATTCGAACACATTTCACACATTTTCACACAATTTAATGAAATATTTTCATGACTAAGAGACTTAGAAGCATGTGCCCAAAAAAACAAATATTTATTGATATTTATATATTCTATTATGGTTACCTCCCAATTACAATTATGTTAGTTAGGGCATTTTAATATAAGACTAACGATTTGTATATTGAACTCACTCAGTTGGAACATAAGTATGTCGCCAGAATAAATTTATTACTGTTGTTATTAATAATGTTTTTATTACTACTATTAATATAAATTCAGTTCAATTTTATTTTGTCTTTCAAAATAAGACGATACTTTAGGTGTAAATACGCAAAACGTATTGTATACATATATACTAAGTTGTCTTAGAACATAAAAGTCCCATAAGTAAAAGTGGAACTAAAAATATATGTAAAAATTTAGATTTATGTATATGTACACATGTATGTTATTATCGCTTATACTATGTTAAAAACTATATTATAGTGGCCGCCAACCATACTATACGGTGACTAATCATATTTCCGTCACAGCCCATTAAAAAGTGGTAGTGCTATATTACTGACATGACCATATATGGCACCTAAAATTTCACTTAGAGCTGTAATATAAATCAATATTTTTTCAACTAATAGAAATTGCTATATCGAGAAAAGACTATTATCACAGAAAACAAATTTTTTTCATGTTTAATAGCAAAATTCGTTGATCCAATTAATAAATTGTTTGAATGCATACCTGTAAAGCAGTCCGTGGATTCAATCAAAAGTTCAGTAAAAATAATTATTATACAGCAACAAAATACATTATCCAAAGTAATATTTTTTGATATACTGTTAATACCAATACTGTTAATAACATGCTGTGCATCCTATACTTTTTAATTTACTTTGCAACTGAATAGTTAAATAGAAATATAAATTAAGTTAAGAATTATGTTAGTAACATTTTAATTTATCGGTTAATGAGCTCATTACTTTGTTACTTTCGCTTACCAATCTGCACCGTCATCACATGATTTTTATTTTGCCGTATCCCACTTGGTAGATCTTTTTACTCAACTAATTAATAGCGTCTTGTTTCTTCAAAACTTCAGCTAATCCAAGCTGTTCCGATTTTTCTCTTGCAACGGTCTAAAATATTTATTTTTGCAAAATAAACATTTGCTAAAAAAAAAGCATTATTATTTTCAATATCCAGAAATGTGCTTCAATGAAGAAATTTTATAAGACGTGATATTCGTATTGCTTGCTTATGCAAAATATATTTTAGCTGGGTCGCATCAATAAAATATATCTTATTTACACTCTGCAATAAAAATCATATTGATATACATACATAGATAGATAGTATCCACATTTTTCACTAATGTACTAATTGTACGAGTATTGTTATAGTCAACAATTTTCGCAAAATGTTTTTGGCCGCAAAAAACAAGAAAATTTAAATTTGACGCGCGGTTAAAGTTTGTTTCAACTTTAAAATGTGTATTATTAACGGCGCCCTGCCAAACACAGCCAAGTTTAAGAAATTTTACTTAGCTATTGCTTACCAACCTTTGTTAAGTTATTTTTTGCATACGGCTGTTGGAATTTTGAGTCCCATCAAGTTTTGCATCTGTTCATGGTGTCAAAAGTTTTAAGTCAACCAACAATAATGTAAAGATTTTTATCGCATTAAAAGAAACTAAAAGTTTTGTGTTCATTTTGAGTCTTTAATAAAAACTTTAGAAAATCTGAAATTTAATATTTTAATTCTGTTCGTTTACTTAAAAACTGTTTATTTAAATCGCTTCTTAATGGCTGAAACAGAAATAACTTTTGCTTACAAAGCAAAATATGCATAATTTTTAATAAAACCCTTCCTATTTTTACAAAGAAAAGCACACAAATCTGAGTTACTAATATTTCTCATTTGCATATTCATACACTCACTCATTCATTCATGTTTTGTCTGCACTGATACGAGTATTCTTGTTGATTTTATAACCCTCGCAGTGTTTGACACCCTCTTCCTTCTCTTCCTGAATCTATCTACAACTCATTTACATGCATATTTAATACATGTATATATGTATGTGAGGATGTATTATATGTTGGTTGAGAATAATATGGTCTGTCTATAGAATGTTAAATGCCTCTCGGTTCTCTTTTTCTATGCGGCGAAATTTTTCGAACCATGTGACAGTTATCGAAAGTGACATTTGAATGCAAATTTTATGTTAGACATTTTTTGTATATACGCACACACACATTTCTACATATACATACACATATATATTTTTTTTGTTCTTAATAGTCCCATATTATAATTTAGTAGTTAAATATTTTAAGGGAAACGAGCATGTACATACATATATATGTATTTGAAAATATGTTTTTCTGTATTTACAATATTTAATACAAAAATTAAAGGGACAGTAAAATTTTTTTCAAAACAATGTTGTAGTTAGTTGTACACAGATTTCGTTGAAAGATAAGAAGTAAAAAATTTACTCGAAGTTAAAAACTGCACTTCTTAACAAAATAAAAACAAAACCTTTTAAAATCCATTTCACTATATACATAAGTAAATGACACAATAATTTCTTTTGCTCGCTATCGGACTCCAATTTATAGGTTTTTATCGCTAGAACTTTTTCATAAAATAGGACCTTCATTTTAATTGGTAATACGAGAAATAATATGTGTTATTTTTCCGAATCGTTCTGAAACGTTACAATTTTCAAGCTTTCACGAGAGAAATTTGCTACGAATATTTTCAAGAACTCTTACCCCTCCGTGACAGATCAGAAGGTTAGTCGTGTTTTGATGTGCTCTTCGATTTTTTACTATGTGTAAAAAATGAAACTAAATTCGCCAGGACATTTGAAATGTTGACTGTGCCGTTTGGCGACTCCACCATAAGCAGAACACGAGTTCGATTGTGGTATAATCGGTTTAAGAAAGGCCGAGAAGATGTCAATGACGATGCTTGTCATGGTCGCCCGAGCACGTCAACAAGCGATGAAAACATTGACAGCCAGTTCGCCGATGTCGAAAGAATAACTTCATTCGCAGTCTAGACGAAAGAAAATTGATTTAAGTTTTTACTAACTTTATTCTATACGAACGATGTGTCAGAATTCACAGCCAGTTCGTCGATGTCGAAAGGATAAGTTCATTCGCACTCAGGGCGAAAGAAAATTGATTTGGGGTTTTTCTAACTTTATTCTATGCGAACGATGTGTCAAAATTCTATTAAAATACATAAGTTCATGCGAACGAACAATAGTGATACAGACGAATCCAAATTTATTCGAATGTGAGTGACTAGCTTTCTTTCGCATACATTTTCATTCGATATCGTCGAACATGCTGTGAAGCAGTGAAAAAAATGATTTTGGATAATCGACGAGTCATTATCAGAGAGATTGCTGATGATGTTGACACATTGTTCGGCTCATGCCAAGCAATTTTTACGGTTGTTTTAGACATTAAACATGCGTCAGCGAAGATTATTTCAAAATTGCTAAGTTTTGAGCCAAACAACGTCGCAGAGACATCGCTCAGGAGCTGTTGAACATCGTCAACTACGATCCAGATTTCCTCAAAAAGGTCATAGCTGGAGACGAATCATGGGTGTATGGCTATGACATTGAAACCAAAGCTCAATTATCCCAATGGAAAAGTCCAGAAGAGCCAAGACCGAAAAAACCACGTCAAGTTTGATAAAATGTGAAGGTTTTTGCTCACTGTTTTCTTCGACTGCAATGCCGTGGATCTTGAATTCTTGCCACAAGGTTGTACGGTCAATAAAGAATACTACCTTGAAGTTATGCACCGTTTGCTCGAAGCAATTCGTCAGAAACGCACAGAACTGTTGAAAAACAATTATGGATTCTGCATTAATTTTTATCAGGCCTCTAGCAGTGCTTTAAACAGTGCTGAGGATTTTGCTTTAGCAGAAAACACGGAAAAAACCTCATAAATTCTTTCAGTGTAATACTTTCATAAAAGAAACACGCTTACTTCTTTGTATTTTTATTTACAATTTTGTTTTATAATCAAAACTTTTGCTTTTTGTTTATATACATATGTGTACGTAATATGAAACCTTAATACAAATCTTAAAAGTACAAAAATAAAATGAAAAAAAGTAAAAAAAAAACTTAAATCAGTAATTTGCTTAAATTGCAGTTATTCTAATGAAATTGAACTCCATTAGAAACGACATTACATAACAAAACGCCCACACATTCCATCGAAAACAAGCTGATAATTGGAAAATCGTGTGTTAATTTTCATTCTTTTATAATCAAATGACAGGCAGTTTATGTGCCTGTCTGGAGAGAAACTATTTTTATGAACGTAACAGCTTTGTATTATACTCATATCTATGTATGTGCGTATGTATTTATGTATGTGGTTTTGCTTATTAAAATTCTAACAAAGACATCTTGTTGGCATCCAAAAAAATTTATTCGTTTATAAGATTACGCCTAGCACTAAAATCTTAAGATATGCTATCGTTTGATTTTTCTCTTGTCTTGTGTAAATTTTGTTGGCAATAATTATGCAATTCAACAAAGATTTGTTTTGAAATAAAATTACTTTATAGCATAAACAACTTTTTGTAATATAAGAAGAAAACAAAAATCTGTCAGCAAATAATGCTAGAAAGTCTTAAAAGAATCTACTGAAAAAATTATCTTTGAAGTTCATATATGAGAAAAAAAAAAAAAAATCAAATCGGACATAAATTTAGTACTTCAGAAAAAATTGCTATCATTGCTCTTACTTTTCTTGAAAAGAACTAAACTGCAAAACTTTGAAAATATTCAATTTAAACTCCTTTTTAAAGATCATTTATATATACACACATTTTTTTTTTATTGAACACTGAAAGTCCAAAAATAATTCAAATTTTTTGTCGTTACAAGCAAGACTTTAACAGTCGTTCAATGACGTGTTTCAATGTTTTATAATTCTAAATGTCACTGCTAAACAGAAACACACAAACATATATACACACACATACACACATATGTATATACATGCTGTAAAAAAGGACACAGCATTGTTGTGTCAGCTTTCGATTTGATTACGTGTTGCAAGCAATTCTAGCGTATCATTTGATGGTTTGGAGAAACATACAATATAAGAACACGTAAACATCGTGTAAATAACTAAAGGTACACCTATTGTAAATGAAAATCCAAAAATATTTAAATGTGTGTACTCGTACATACTAACTTCTACCAGTTTTTTTTTAAGTGAAATTTATAGCAGGGTTCAAAAATTGAATGCCACATTTACTATACACGCAATAAAGTACCTAAAGTCAAAAAGTCTTATTTACGGCAATTTTCTCCCATTTTTTTTTTACAAGAAGTAAATTACATATAAAAAGCCGGTATGGAGTTCTTACGTTTAGAAAGATACATTTTTTTCTACACGGAAAAATAATTGTGTAGATTGGAGTAGAAGATTGTTTGTAAATCTATTCTAATTGTTTTTTAAAATCTATTTTATTAATAATAATAATACAGTCATCTAGTAATACAGTCAACTGTCAACAATTCCGTAGGCAAATAAATGTATGAACATTAATTCTTGTTATAGTTAACGGAAAAAACTCTTCAATTTTACTTTTAACATACCTGTAATAATAAACAAATATCAAAAATTCCGTTTACTTTATCTTCGTACCGGTATTTGGAAATTTACATAAGGAATTTACCAACCTGAAATTCAGTCATTTTTTTACGCAGCTCTAATGGGAACCTGAATTTCCGTAAGAATTCCGTACTGCCCTTTAATGTAGGCTATAAACAATTTGGAGATCAAATTTACCGAAGGGATAAAGAGTACGAAAAACAGAACTCGCATTCATATAACACTGGCGTTTTAATTTACATTCATAAGCCGCAGCGTATGTTATATACGCGTCACCTCTATGTATCAATACGCATTCGCTTGAGCGCACACGAATTATAGAATCGCATGCGCACTTGCTTATTCATGTGCGAAAAATAATTATTTATTTATTTATTTAGTAACTATACAGTAAATTTACAAAGTATAGGCTGCACAATATGGGCTGGGGTGACAAAGACTATATACCCAAGATGATATTAACAGTATACTTGCAGCGTCGCTGTGACTAACTATAACGTTCTATGCCTTCACATAGAAAGTTGCAGCGTGGTTAACAACGAAATACTTCTAAAAAACTATAATCCAATACAGTTAGTTGAGGCAAACCGTTAACCAGTGCGAGTGAGATGAAAAACTCTCGAAGACCGAACAACAAAAATAACAAGCCTGACCGCACTTAAGAAATAATTACGATGACACGAGAGCTGTTCTTCAGCCCAGAGCTGCAAAAAAGAAGTAAAATAGGGCACTAATACATACTTATTAGGTTTTATCTAAATTTTATTCAATGTTACCAGAAAGGTAGTTTTTTTTAATTATTAAAAAATTTTATTCAAAAAGCGGTCATTCCTGAATAAAATAATAGGTTTTTTTTTCATTTGTTTCTTATTTAGTTGCTTCAATTTATAAGAGGTATAATTAAATATTAAGATGCATGTATATGTATGTGTTTATATCGTAACCGACAATACTATAACGTAGGTAACAATATCTTCAGCCAACAATGTTACGGTTATACAGAACCATATTATGGTCGTGCTTAACCCTTAACAATTCCTATGGTCATCAATTTCAGCTGTTTAATATGTACACTTTTAATTTTTAGTTCAGATTCACCTGCCATACCCCAAGTGCCATTTTCCTGCATTGATTTTATGTTGCGAAGAAATCGAATATATATTATAACTAAAACATCGTTTGAGAGTTTTTGTCAACAAAAATTAAAAAAAAAGTTTCACATTTTAAAAAACATATTTGGCAATTAACTCAATACCTGGAAGCATATTTATGTGGCAGAGATCCGCACCAATGCACCGCAACCATAAGTACTTAATGTCCTGATTCACTAACCTACACGATCGTACGATTCATTCACAGGAAACTGCTTCAGAAGTCTGGTCGACTTCAAAAAATCACTTCAAAATAGCGTTGTAGGCTACACTATTATACAAGTATAATTGAAATAATTTATATACACAATAAAACAATTAAAAACTTTTATTAACATAATAATTCTATATTACTTACATTTTTTTCTTGAAGCACCAACAATATTCTTATATTTTTCGCAATATATAACGCACTGATCGCATAGAAACTATAATGTTTTGAAAAGTTTCATAAAATTTTCAAATCGATTTGTCAAAAACTCTGTTGCACGGTTACATTTTAAGCACTTTTTCAGCACAGATGCTTTATTTAGTAGATCGCACGATCGTGTATGATAGTGTAACGAGGCTTTTTATCATTTAAAAAATGCACCGGTTGCAGATCTCTGTCATGCGCATCGATGTGTTACGCATTTCATGCGCCACTCACGACATGCACACCAACATTAAGCACATGCGTGTGGACATGTACTCATATGTGTAGTACGCAAATATAAAAAGCTGCTCTATTTTTATGTGAGTGTGTTTTGGCTCATGCACATACGTGTGTCATAAATGCATGAAATATGTGTATACGCACATTTATAAAAACACTATATTGTACTTAACAAAAATGTAAAAGTTTCTTGAAAAAGCTTTTGGTTAATTGCCAAAACATTTGCAAGTCGTAAACTTCATATCAATTGTCAATACTGTTGAAAATATATCGAGTGTCATGCACCCGGTATATTTGTTGGTATAAAAAAAAAAGTTTATTGCTTAAAAACATATTTTTCCAAAATATTTCTTTATTGCAGTTGTTTAAATCGTATTTTAATAAGTTTTTCTAAGATTTGTTATAAAACCCTTTTTGTCACCAGACTAATTTTAAGCCATGACAATTTTGCTGCAACACACAGTCCTGATAGTTCAACCCTTTCAGCGTTTTGACACAAAACATTGTACTTTCAAGCGGTACAATAGTTTTTCCCAACAAATGCTCAGGCAAATGTATTCAGTTGGCAACTGCAAATGCAACTGCTAATTGCGAATGGCAAAATTCGTGTTCAAAAAGCGTGCCTCCTGTTTGTTTTCAAAATTGTTTGTAATAATTTGTGTGGTGTACGTGCGTTTAAGTGTTTTTTTTTTTTTTCTGTTTGTACGAGTAATACAAACTTAAAATCCTCATTTTTTAATTTGTTTTTAAATTTGAACGAGCAAAGCAGCAAGCAGGGAGAGGTTTACAAATGCAATTTAATAAAGAAAACTTATTAAAATGTGCAAAAATGTTTGTATAATTGCGATTGTGCATGAAATTTTATGCAAGCCATGAACAAAGCTTTAAATTTGGCTTAGTTTTTATTTTTGTTTTAATGTGGAAACACAAATGTGCTAAAGATTTTACCATAATAATTTTTAATTGTTAATTTAAAAGCAGAAGGCACCTGCTGAAGAGAAAAATATTAATTTATAAAGACGTTGAGATTTGTTTTTCGATTCAACACAGGGCTAAACAATAACCATAAACTTCACTGATTCGATTTCCAGCTGATTTTTTTTAATGTTTTGTGAATGAAATTTAAAAAAAAAATTTATTAAAAACAAAAAGCATAATTAATAATAATTAGTGCAATAATTCAAAGTTGTGTTGTAATTAACAAAAAGTAGCCAATGATTTGATAGTACTATGATATGTTCATAGTTCGTCGATTAAAACGATGCCATGGTTAATTGGGATATTATCCCCATGTATCAAATATACTTATACCTTTTCTATCTGATTTTAAGCCCAAAAAACAAAATATTTAAATTACGTTTATCCAAAAAAAGAATTTAAATTGTTAAATTTAATTAATTTTCTTGACGCACCATCAATTAAAGCCGTGTCTGCCTGTCTTGCTGGATCATTTTTAAGCGCACAGAGTATTATATGTATTTTCCCAGATAAGATTGCATTAAAACACGCACTAAACATTACTTAAAACCCTTCCTTCAATACTGAGCTGATTTATGAAAATTTCTATTCAAAAAACCACTTCAGGTACCAAAAAGACAATGTTTGAAACTTCTTAAACACAATCAAACAAAGTAATTGTTAAAATGGTCTCATTGTTTTTGTATAACTAAAATAAAAGAAAAAAAAATGAAAAGATAAAACGTTTTCATTTATGTACCCTTGAAAACTAAAAGATAAAGGGAATGAAAATAAAAATAAATTCAGGTAACAGAGAATGAAACTCGTAAGAGAGTAAGCAAAGCATGCTTCAGCATGTTTGATTTTAGAAAAAATTTAATGAAATATCACTTTGGAGTTGTGAAATTCATGATGAAATCAATGGTCAATAAATGCATAAGACATGAATCACTGTTTTGTGTTTGAAGACATTGAAATGTGGCTGAGGAATATTAATTAACAAAGCGAAGGGGATATGTACATATGTATGTATAGGCATACGTAATGTGTAGATGTGTATGTATAGTATGTTAAATAAGATATTTAACTTTTTATTAAGATTTATCTACAGAAGTTATTCATAGTAAGATTACCTGAAAAAATATGTAAAATCGAAGTTATTGAAAAATTATAAAATATTACAAAATAAGTATATATTTTTATTTGCTTATTTTTAGGTGTTCGAAAGAACGCGGTTGTTACTGACGTTTCGGAGTTGTTATGAAAAAATACAAAATGTGGTTTATATGCATACATATGTATGTGGTAGCTGTACAAAACGAACACATATTGACACTGATATTTCGATGAATTTGGTATTTTTAATTCAAAATGTGTAAATTTCATTTAACTTTTTATTGGAATTAAAAGAAAACGCACACTTTATTTTCTTTTGAAAGTTTAGTTTAAGCAAATTGAATATATGTATAAGTACATGCGGGTTGAATTGCGAATTTCAAGCGATATGCATTTACCAGAATACCTATTTGATGGTTTTAAATCGCAAAATTATATTACTTGCGTTCACGTTTGTCACGCTAATTTTAAGCGATTTGTGTTTGCCAGAAGATGCCTTTATAAATATTTTTCAAGCTGAATTAACCTACCCCATTAGTCCAAAAAATAATTTTTGAAGGACTTTAACGGTGAAATTTCAATCAAAGTACATATCCCTATCAATATGAACATAAATATGTAGGTATGTGTGTTCGTATGTATGTATATAAAAAACTAAAGCATTGAGTTCAATTGATTTGAATGTATTTATTTACACTTCCTCTCTCTTTATTTATGTATGTATGTACTTACATATTTTACATTTGTACATTACTATATTGTGGTTTCTTTTCTATGAATTCAACAATTTTAGCTTCTTTGACAAACTAAACGTTTTTAATGAACCCGCACTTTAAATTCAAATTTCACCATCAGAAAATCCAATTATATTTATATATTGTATTTATATATAAACAGCATAGGAGAAAGGACTAAAAAAATTCTTCATTAAAGAGCAGATCACATATTACTGCTCTTGGTCAAAAACAGCGTTGCCATAAAGTATTTTCAAAATTCTTCGAATTTAAGATAAAGAAATATGTTCCCACTTTGTTTACAAAAATTCAATTCTCAAATTATGTTTACATGTATAAGTACATATGTATTTATATACATACATAATATATAAATAAAACAGATACGGCAAAAAGTTTCTTCATAATTTTCCTTGACCTCGAAAGGAATATTTTTTAAATAGATGTACATACATAAGTCTACTGGCAGGTAAGATGGCTGCTATGAGACAGGATGTCTTATGTGATGATGGATAAACTTCATAGGTTGAATGCTTTATGACTCACCAGCACCACCAAGTGGCTTGCAGGGTACACACAGATCCAAACTTCTGTCATATGTTTGTAGCCATATGAACAAACTCTTTGCTAAAAAGCTCGGGCCTTCTAATCCTTCCTGTATGTCATTTCCCAGGCAGTCAATTAAATACAAGGTTTATGAGTTAATAGGCCGAAGCTCATTAAGAGCGTCAGCCTTTAACCAATTCACCCGCCTAATAATCACTACTGGTTCCTTACATTACAGGTATCTGTTGTAAAACAATAGCACATCGGAGGTTATTAGCCCCCGAAACCCGGTATGCAGCATAGTTATCAGGGAAGACTGATTTCACGTTTCAGCCAAGGTAGGCACTTCAACTCAACGCCAAAATAGTCTTCAAGCAGAACTTCCCGGGGGCTTTGCCGACCCCAGTTCTGCAAATTTTAACCCTGGGTAAGGGCTTCAAAAGTCTAACATAACTTAAGCTATAATTAATTATTTGTCTCATATGCATTTAAAAAAAGTCTTAAAAATTTGAAACTACTTTTTCTCTGACGAAAAGTTGGCGTAAACTTTACTCTCTTTCATACAATGGCCTGCTCAGCAATCTCGGAAAGTTAAAGTTCGCAAGCATTTTGAGAGATAAAACTCTATTCGCTACCCACTTCTAATATCCTGCGCAACATAATTTAAGAAAAACTAGCAAAAGATATATCATGATGAAAATTTATATTTTGGGCTATACAGGAAAAGTTTGCCATTCATATTAAGAAAAATCAAATGGAAATTATGATATTCACTTTTTACATACATATGTGTATATATCTGAAATAAAACGAATTATTTATCTACCCATTGTTTCTTCTAAAGAGTATATTATTAATATCATTTAAACGATTTATCTACTCTCTTAAAATATCTGTTTTGTAGATGGATTTTTTAAAAGCCAACTTTCAACCACCACATACATACATACATACATACATACATACATACATACATACATACATACGTACTTATGTACATGCAAACTAAACAAAAATTATAAAAGAATTTTCTGTCTGTATTTGACTTCCTTATTAACTGAAATAAATATCACAAAAGCACCCAATATATACTAGTACTTCATAGGAGCAAAAAACTCCCCGCTTCAACAATTTTTATTTGAACACATAAAATAGTTAGAGATATATTTTTTTCTTCTTTTAACTCATAAACTATCAAAAACCTCATCTTGTACAAATTCATTGTGTACTCATGCATTCTTAAGTTGATCATACTCGTACTACGACGTTTGTTTGTATTTTTCTTTTTCTTTGTGTTATTATAAGACTTGTGGATATTTATCTTATGGATACTTTTCTTCCGTGTGTGCATTTCGTTTGTTTACATTTTGTGGTGGTACTTGTTTTGTATTGTTTGCCTACTGAAATACAAAATGAAAACGTATCCATGTATATGAATGAGTTTGCTTTAATTGTAATTTCTGTTTTGCTCTGGACATTCGTTAGTGAGAGCTTAGAGCTGTGTTGCCGTTTTGGTTTCGCTTGAACAGAAAGTGAAATCATTTTGAAAATCTAATCATATTCGTTGGGCTATATGATGTTTGAAACAATTAAATATATTATGTGAGTTATACTGGGAAAATATTGTTTGAGACGCTACCACTTCTTTTTTAAATTCGACCTAAATTTGAAGGAATGTCTCTATATAAAATAAATATAAATCATACAGCCATGTTTTGAGAAACGTGCGAGCTGAAACCGCAAAGCCCTCTGAAAAACGCTTAATAAATTCGGAAAAAATTTGGACAAATATCTCCACTAGCCTGTGCATGTAATATAAATATAAAGAAAAATGCAATATGTGTTTTGTATATTGTAGTTACATATATAAAATGAAAACAAATTAACAATAAACACAGAAAGTTTTTAATTTGGTATTTTTAATTGAAAATGTGTAAACTTCTTCCAACTTCTTATTGAAATGGAAGAAAAACATATTAAATTTTATTTGCGAATAATATTTTCTTTCCAGAGTATAGTCAATCAGTTCACTTCAATATACACTATACGCGTGCGAGTTGAAGTTACGAATTTTAAGCGATATGCATTAACCCCAACACGTATTTGACGATTTCAAATCGCAGAACCATTCTTTTTGCGTTTGTTAGAATACCTATTTGGCATTTTTAAATCTAAAGCGCTAATTTTAAGCGATTTGCCTTTTTTAGACCATGCCTAATAATATAAATTGGTTTGATAGGAGAGAAACTCAAAATAACTGTTAAAAGTAAAAGCTATTGTTTTATCTTAACAACTAAATCAAAAATTTTTTCTGTCGTGGCATTTGCTCTCATGTGTTATTTAGCTTTATAAAAATTCAATAGGTTTTATTTTGTAGTATTTGGATTACGTAGACAAAAAAATTAGACAAATAGGAATTTTCGATAAGAGCTAGAAGTAGGTTTTAGTTAAGGAATGGAACATGATGGTAACGAGAAATCTTAAAGAATGAATTTTAAGTAAATGGGAAAGGTGCTAAACGCAACTGAAAAACAAATCAAATTTTAAATTAGGAATAAAATAAAAACTGTTATGTAGATGACACATATTACATATACATATATGACAAAAATGCCAAATACTGGGCATACAATACACAAACGATCTGTATAGTGCCCAAGTGTAGCACCGTACGAGTATAGAGCGTTTGTGTAGGTAGGGTGGTTGGAAAAATCGAAACGATTTTGGTATCTGCTCAAGCGAAAAGTCAGGTATGTGTGTAGGTTATCCCCTCATAGTTTTAAAATTACTTTTAGACGAAAGTTGGAATTTTTCAATAATTTTTTCTCACAAGAAGTTTTCACAAATTATGTACCAGTTTTTACAGCACGAGCGCATTTTTCTTCTATTTTTTTGTTTGTTTTCTTTTCTTTATCTGTATTGCTATAGCAAACAAGATGGTAGCGCGGTATTTTTATATTACTTCGTCTTGGAAAATTAAAATTTGTGCAATTGTATGGTGTGAGTTGCAAGTGTATGTAGTTAGTTGCATACTTTATTTTCTAGCGCAAAGAAATATGAGCAATTTTTTGAATTCTTCTGTTTGCGAAATGTTATCATTTTTATTTTTACTCGTTGAGCTATTTTTAAATGTAATTTAATTATTTTTTTATAATATAAATTAGGTCTTTTTAGTGAAATATATTTTAGTGAAATATATTTACTTATTATTTCTTATTTTTGCCGCTAAGAATCATTTTATTTTATATAAAAAATTCAACAGTATTTATTTTCAATATTTCGATAACAATTTGTTATCATCGTCAGGAAAGTTAATTACAATTTGTTATCATCCTGACGATGATAACAAATTGTTATCGAAATATTGAAAATAAATACTGTTGAATTTTTTATATAAAATAAAACGATCTTTAGCTGCAAAAATAAGAAATAATTACTTAAAGAAGATCAAATAATTAAATATCAAATATATTTACTTATATGCATTTTAATTAGAACCAACTTTTGGATTTAACAAACATGCCAGACGTTTAATAGTTTCGTTAAATCGAAAAAATATTTTATAAAAAGAAAATATCTAAACCTTACTTGTGATCTTAAATACTAGTTAAAAATAATATCAAAGTTAGGCGAGGTAAACAGAAATCCCCGTTTATGTATGCAGTTGATAAACATTTTTGGCAACTCATTCCTTAATGAAAAAGTATCTATGTGAATACAACAAAGCATGCATGTGTTTGTTGATATTTGTTTACAATATGTTCTTTTTTTACTCTCGCTCTTTTATTGTGGGTTCAAATGACTACACAAGCCATACAACAATTTAGTAAGCAAACGTGTTTCAAAACGTTAACAAACCCAAAATAGAAAATAAACGGTGCTAAAGTGAACGTCTAAAAAGTAATGTTGAAATGTTTTTTTTTGAATGGAATACCGGCAAATGATTTAAAAATTAATTATATACATAAATATGTATAACGATTGGAAAAAAAATTGCCAAAGAAAGAGTACAACAATAAAATGCAGATCGATCAGTAACGCCAGTCATTTATTGTTGCAAATAACAAGAAAAAAGTGATTTATTATGTTTTATTTCGTTACCAAAACAAACAAAAAATGCTTTGTAAAGTTGTTTATTAACAAAAAAAAAATTCATAAAATAATGATAACTTAAAATAAAAACAAAAAAGTTTTATAAGTACTAGTAAAAAACTTAAATTAGCAGTCTAAAAATTTCATTTTAATCTTTAGCAACACAACAACTGCTGTTTTTAGGATCTTTTACAAGAAATTTTATAACTTCTTCTTATTAAATCTGATCAAACTGATCACAAATTATAGGAAATTTTTAAAACTAATTGAAATTAAAAAACTTTTAGTCTGATCAGGGTTTATAAATGGAGTTCCGCCTATTTTATCAAAACTTTTCAAATAATCCTAGATTTTCAGTATCAGAGCGAAACGTATTCGTATTTCCGCCATTTTTCTAATTGAGCCTGCGTGACTTCGAAATTAATTGTTTTATGACAATCGAAAATTATTTTCTAGTATCGTTTAAGATTAGAAATATAAAATATACAAGTCGACCATCCTTAAGCCACGGTTGCTGCCGCTTTAGTTTTGTAAAACTCTGTTTTTTAATGTATCGAAAGTTATTTTTGTTTTTCAAAACGGTATAAGTCCATTTTTTCATATATTGAGATATTGAAGGGTTTGCCTTTGAATCAATTTAAAAATATTGGCCAACTTTAATCAGTTCGATTGATGTTATTTACACTATAAATCTTTTAAATTTTGTTGTGAAATAAAAATGACTAAAATTATTTGAAAAACTAAACGATTTTCTTAACTCCACATGGACTTATGCCACTTTCAAAAAGAACATATTGCAAGACATAAAAATAGTAGCGTAATAAATCCATATATTTGCAGACATAAATGCTTTACTGAATTGGATTTTTATGTAAAAAGTAATAGTTAAAATGAAGACATATAAATATACGAATAACCAAGTTTAGTAAGAGTTTATTTCAATTATTATAAAAATCATTAAGAGCTTTCTGGCGCTTACTTACCAACATCACTTTCAGACCAAATTGACGGATTGTCGTATTCTTCACAAGTATATGAATTTATTGTAAAAACTAATATTACTTATTTAAACGTTTAATTTTCTAGTTTAACAGCAATTATATTTAAATAATACTATTTGCATAAGAACCAAGGTCCGTAGGATAACTATACAATACTTCTCATATTTCATCAGATCAATATTACCTTTATTTTGTTAACAATGTTGTTTTTAATACATTAGCACTAGATAAGCGATCTGCGTGCAATAATCAATAATAATTGCAATAAAAAATTTGTTTTAGTTATATACTTATGTATTAGGAATGGACTTATTCCATTTTCAAAAGAAATCTGTTTGCGATAACATTGTACAGCAAAACTGTTTTTGCTCATTTTATTTCAAAAAAGAACCGTATTGAAACTGTGATTATTATTATAGAGAGAAGATGTCTGTAGCTCATTGAAACTACAATTAATTTAGTTTTTTTAAAAAGTGGACTTATACCATTTAAAAAAAAAAACAGTTCAAATATTAGGATTATGCCGCAAATACCGAATTCTTATAACGTTATTTTTTTTTTAACTATAACTTTTAAACAATATGTAATAAGAAAAAATGCATTAAAAAAATAATACTATGTTAGCACTAACAATGTGAGGAATATAAAAATAAAAAAAGGAAAGCAATAAACAATTTGTCAGAGGAGAGATCATTTAAAAAATACTATTTTGTTTCAAGAAACGGCAAAATGCCAATTTTTTTTTCTTATATTTTTTCAATGTCGACTTCTGTTTTGTATTAATGAAAAGATGCTATCTTTGCTCGTAATTGACAATTCAGGGAAAAATTCTATAATATAAATAATAGCTGAAAATAAAAATCGCTGGCTGTGCCTATTAGACCTAAAACCGCAGAAAGGAGCAATTGGTGTTCACTGATAATGGTTGCTATATGACCCAATAAGATTCCCGAGGTGTTCTTGTCTTGCAACAGATATCTGTTATCTGTTAAGGAATTAAATGCTGGGAAACATTTGATTAAAGTCTGGTGTTATTTCTGAATTTCGAGCTATTATCTCCTGGCGCCTTGATTTCCTCCAACTGTCTAGGGAACTCGTACAGAAGGCATGAGCTCGAGTTCCTTAGCATGGGGCTTATCAATGTGGTTGACCAGCATATTTTCAAGATAAGGTCACCTGTGTGTATCGGGTAGGAAACGCCGTGTAGTTTATCCTCTGTCGAATAAGATGCTGACATTAATCTAATCCACATCTCTCTCTCTCTTAAATGTCTTCATCGATCAAACTTTATGTTCTTATAACCTTGAAACAAAAATTTGTAAAAATATTTTCTTTTAAAGCTCTGTTATTTACATTCGCAACGTTTCCAAAAAAGGCAAAAAACTAAATATGTTTTTTTCCAAAGAGCCATTAAGCGTAACCATGCTTATTTTGCTCTTGGTTTTTCCTTTGTTTCTTATTTTTTTGTATTTTTTATTTTTTATTAAAAGTGTGCTCTGATTTTATTTAAATGCCTGCCTTTTATGATGCATTACGTTTCACTTTTATATAAAATCATCACAGTTTGTTAAACAATCTGTACGTTAATACGAGACTTTTAGTATCTGTCTGTTTGCCGGTTTTCCGCCTTGTCCGTCCGCGCCACCACTATCTGTTTATCTAACAGCTATTTTAGTATTTTTAGCTTTGGATGCGCCAGGCTGGTTGCAACAAAAAGTGCAATTTTTGCTGATACGAATAGACAGACAAAAGATGAAAACTTTGCTTTTTTGTTTCTTGTTTAAGAATTATACCATTTAATGGTCATTGCTTTTCTTAATGTATTATTAATGGTTTGTTTTGCTGCTTGACGTGATAAAGTTATATTTCAGAATATTAAACCAAGTTTATTTTTAATCAGAAGTTTAGTTTTTGTGAGAAGCTTTTCTATTTGCATAATCAATGAAAAAAAAAATAGGGAACTGAATTTCATGTCACAGTTTTCGTTTTTAAAACGATAAAAAACAATTGAAAACACTTTCTTGCAAATTGCTCATTACCATAACATTTAAAAGCAATTTTTGTAGCGCCATTCAATGTTTTCAATTTTGTTTTCTATTTCTAACAGAGAAATAAAAATTTATATATTTTTCTTAAATCCCACTAAAAATAGGAAATTAAGAATTTTTCGACTTTGACAGCCATGTGTCAACCTTTTTCTTTAGTGCGTATTAAAACAAAAAAATAAATAAACGAATATAAACAAATATTTTTTATTCACAATATTAAATTTACTGTAAAAAATGTGTGAACGTCTAAAAAATTGCTTTTCAAGTGCTAATTGTGTTAATTTAAATTATTTTTAGTTCATCTGCTTTCTGCGATGATACTGCAAATAGGGATCTTAATTTAGATCTCTTACAAAAGGGAGTACAATAAGATTGATTGTAGTAGAAGTCACCGAGTCAAGCAATCAACCGCCCTTTTTTGCTGGGAAGCTTCAAAAGAACATTTTTACAGGAAATTGAAAAAAAAAACTTACTACAAGAAATTCAATTGTATGCTTTAAATTTAATGAATGACTCAAATACTATTTGAACATACTTCATAATATTTAAAGCAAAAGTAAACAATATTTGCAGTTTAAGTCATATTGTTAAATGAGGCTTTAATGGCGCCTGTTGTCTTTAAGCAATAATCTCTAGATTTTTCTATGAAAATATATGGTTTCTATGGTTCAGTATAGAAAAATATCTAAAAAACTTGACCCACCGCTAACATATTGCATTATTCGTATGTAACGATGGAAAATTAACTAGCAAACATTTAAAATTAATATAGCTCTGTTAAAAACTTTAGAAGTTTGAAAAAATCAAACCCAAACCTTATCCGCCAATTTTGATATGAAAATATAATAGAACTTCAAAAAAATTAACTAAAATGTTAAAGTGATGATTGCCTTTCGTAACATTAAATTTCTTTCATTGACTTAGTATTCATCACTGCAAAAGAAAACCTATATATGTATATTTTTATGCCGGTTTGCTTTTAGACTGTCTCCCTTGAATATTTTCTTGCACAGCATCATTATATTAATTTATGCGAAATGGTTAAAAAAGCAGTTGAACATTTTTTGTGCAACAACTTTTGACAATTTTCGAACTTATTATAATAAATTGATTTGTAATAATTGATTTGTAAAGTATTGATACTATTAACTGTTTTCGAGGAGCTTACTGTTGATTAAATATTTTACTCCATAATTGACCTGTCGCTATCATTATCCAACAAAATGTCGTGTCATTACTGCTAATGTCATTTGTCATTACTGCTAAGTTACCTAGCTTTGGCAACAATAAAGGAACATCTCGAACGAACTCTATCTTTTCTCCAGTATCGTGCCGTTTATTATATCATGTTTTTTGTATGATATTACATGGTTTTGTAAGAACAGCTTACTTTAATTTATCTCACATTGATCTAAGCAGCAACAATTTAAATTTCTTTCTAAATATATTCAACTGGAACGTTTTCTTGTGCTGTGAAAAGTTAGCTGAAGAGTTATCTCTTTAGATTTTTTAGGTTTAGTCACCCGAGCCTTATCTTTTATGCAAGGTAACTTTTCCGAGATTCTACTGTATATGAGGTAAAACCAAATAGGGTTTACTATTTTAAAATATTGGATTGTTTCCGCTTTGCTGATTATAAGAACTAATTCAATTTGGCTCGATACTTGGATCAGAGTATCCGCTACGAAAATATTGTTGTGTGCTTAATTTTTCGATTAAAAACATCGCAGTAGCTAGCCATACAGATCGACCCAAAGTAGCTCACGATTTTCGACGTAGTCTAGTGTTTAGATTTGACGCTGTAATGAGTAAATTACACAAGCGCGCTAAAAAAACACTAAATAAAAATAGTAAAGAGATATAAAGTCGCTTATTTGGGTTGAAAGTAGCTATAATGTGATTACTAATTTCCATATAAAAAAAGAAAATAAGAACGAAAAATATTTCCCAGTTGTCAAAGTTGGATTTTCCAATAACAAAACGTTGACGCTTCGAGAGGTCTCATATATTTTTGGCAGAAAGATAACGCTTTATTTAGTCTAATTTAGATTACGCTGATAGTGTTAGAGAAAATTGCCAGTTCCTCAACGTTCTCAAATGTTCAAAACATAGCGAAACTGAGAAAAAAGTTGTTTTTGAAACCACACAATATAAAGCTAATATTATTCGCTGAATTTCTTTCAGCCCTTAATACACAAGGCTTCAAATTTGCCATATTCTTTTTTCCAAAACTTACGTTTATTAACTTGTGTGACTTTTACTCCTAGTTTCAAAAGCCTACGACATCAGATTTTCTATTGTTACGTTTGTACCTTTAAAGATGCTTTGCGGATTCTTCAATTGCAAATGAAATAATGACACATATACTTGTTTATTTTACACTTAAGTGCATCACAACTTTATTTACAGTTAATACCATTGTGTCAACATACTAGACTTTCTTAGTTTTCTGACTTATGACTATATTGTATAACGTTTAAAATTAAACTCTGTCTCTGCCGAACATCTGCGTGCTATATAATACGTTTTTATTACTTTCTACATTTCTACATCGTGAAGCTTCGATAATTCCAGAATCAGATGTACAAATATAATTGCTACGCACACATACACATGCTTGCGAAACAGTAAGAAAGCATAAATATAGGGTGTTTTTTTAAGCCCGATAGAACTTGAAATTGTAAAAAATAACACAAAAAATTAAATTGTAATCAAAATTTTTTTTTATTCGAAAGATCAATACGTGACATTAACATTTGAAAATGATTTCGGGCATATGGGCACCGCGGCTGTTCTTGACGAAGCGCATGCTGGACGTCCAATTTTGGGCCACTTTTTCGAGCACTGCTGGCCGTATGTCACGAACAACACGAACAATGCTGGCCTCCAAGGCGTCAATTGTTGCTGGTTTATCAGCATAAACCAGTGACTTCACGTAGCCCCACAGGAAATAATCGAGAGGTGTCAAATCGCACGACCTTGGAGGCCAATTGACAGGTCCATTTCTCGAAATCAACTTATCGCCAAATTTTGATTTCAGTAAGTCGATGGTTGCGTTCGCCGTATGGCACGTAGCGCCATCCTGTTGAAACCACATCTCCTCCGGATCAATGTCATCCATATTTTCAAACAAAAAATCATTGATCATGGTGCGGTAACGATCTCCATTGACCGTAACGCGAGCTCCGGCCTCATTTTTGAAGAAATAAGGTCCGATGATGCCACCAGCATGAAAACCGCACCAAACAGTGCATTTTTCTGGATGTAATGGAGTCTGTAGGGTCTCTTGTGGATTGGTCTCACTCCATATGCGGCAATTTTGCTTATTAACAAACCCGTTAAGCCAAAAATGCGCCTCATCGCTGAACACAATTTTGCGATAAAACAACGGGTCAGTTGCCAACTGCTCTAGAGCCCAATCGGCGAAAGAACGACGCATACAATGGTCTCGTGGCTTCAATTCAATGATTTGTCAGAGTATACTGAAACAAATAAAAAAAATGTTTCATCAAAATTTAATTTTTTGTGTTACTTTTTACAATTTAAAGTTCTATCTAGCTTAAAAAAACACCCTTTACAATAAAATCATTTGTGGTTGATTTAATTGAAATTTTGCGTTCTTTAGATCATGTATGTTTAGCTGTTTGTGTATTGTGCTTACAACTTTATGTTGTTTGTGTGGATGTATGTGTACATTTATGATTAACGGCTGCACAGTGGGTTAGAAGTGATGCAGATTCGTAACAATATTTTTTATATCGATATACAACATCTAAATGAGCATCACTTCTAACCCACTGTGCAGCCGTTAATCATAAATGTACACATACATCCACACAAAGATGATAGCAAGCTTCTTTGGTTAAACTTGCCAAATATTTGTTTATTTGTAAATAGTTCTCTTTAGTTTCGGTTCTAAATTTCAGTTATATGTGACATCTCTATCGATTATGATCCAATTGCTTTATGAGATCTGAACGAACAAATGCAAATTTTCGCATATGTTTATTAATTGTATATTTTAATTTTTGTTCTAATTTTCAGTTAATTGCAATATCTTTATCGATTATTATCCAACTGATATATGGGATTAGAGGGATTTATATATCGGAAAATATTAATACATATGAAATATTTACGAAATTTATTCAGAACTCACATGTTTTCAAACGTGTTTTATATAATTTAAAACGTGTTCTTTCGTACATTCTTTGGATAAAAGCTTTTAAATGCATTTTTTTTAAATAAAATTTTGATGCGAAATAAAACAAATAAAAAAAACTAATTATATTAAGATTAATAAAGAAGAAACGACAATGAAACTATTAATGATTATTATAAATTTAAAGATATATTCTACAATATATAAATGACATCACGAAAAAAACAATTAAAATTATTTATCTACAAATAATTGTTATTAATGTTGTTGCATAATAAAACTAAAGTTTATTTAATTAACCTTTGATATATACAGACTTAAATTTAAAAGAAAAATACAACAAAATATAGTTCTTACTTCTATAAAAATATGTGTGTTTTTTTCTAATGTATTACAGAAATACCGTACAGCTACATTCCATAATAGTCGACATGAAATGATTTTTAAATGAATTTATGTTAAAAAATTTAAAACTGAAAATATAACCAAAAAAAAAAGATCATGAAGAAGTAGTTTTTTCCAACGACAAAATTAATGTTTCATTTCTAGAAACATGAAGAGCTTTTTGAGCATCCAAACGAATTAATTTTGACAAAAAAAAAAAAAAACAAGAATAAAGTGCTTTTTTTAATCGGTATAAAACGAAAGTTGAGACGTTTTCGAAATACGTAAATTTAAAGTCGAACAGAAATTCTGTTTTGCATTTTAAACAAAACATGAAATTTCCAGATTATGTGCCAAATAATATATTGGTAAGATAATAAAATATTTCTTAATTTATTTTTAAATACGTATTTTCAAATAGCAGGGGGATTTTACAGCGTTGTCGAAGAGTGTGACTCACAACAACAGTATATTTAACAAAAATATAAAATTTACAAAAAAGAGAAAAAAATACTTGTTTTTATGTATGTATGTATTTGGTGGAACATTTTAAACTTAACAAATTAAATTAAATAAAAAAACAAAAATGTTGTTTACAATTTTATCATTTCATGAATAAAAACTTGAATTTTTGGTACATCGAAAAATTTTTGATAAATTCAACTTTTAGGGCAAAAATTTGTTTTCCAATATGTTTGCACATCGAAAATTTGTATGATAAATTCGTCCAAGCCCATTCGGTATCTGTCACATACGTTACTGAATTAAATATTTATTTTAAACGGCATGTGTTATTTGAATAAATTGTATAATACTTTGTGTTTTTCCAGCCTTAAAAATAAAAAATTATAATAAAATTATAAATAATAACTGTGGAAGTACGTTCACAATGATAATTTATTTGATCAAATTAGTGTAACCAATACTTATGTATTTTCGTCTAAAATAAATTTAGTAAGTAAGTAGTATTCCTATTTAATATGGCTCTAATTTATACTTGTTTGTTTGATAATCGAAAATACTATTTTATTTGTTACTTTATTGCTGGCACTACTTTGGTGCTGGTACTAAATCAGCACAAAAGTAGTGGTTAAGCTTATTTGATTAAATATTTGGTCAATGTGAACATACCTTGAGATAAAAAATGCCTGGTAAAACTATTTATTGTAATAAATGCATTTTTTTGTTGTGAAAAACTTTTTAACACCTACATGTGAGTTTTTCAGATTTATCTTGAAAATAATCTATTTGAGTGAGAAGTATTCTTACTCTTGCATGAATAACCAATTATTAAACAAAACATATTATTATCGTTTGTTTTACATTATAATAGATAAAGATCTTAATTTAATAATAAAAAATAATACATATCTATAAATGTGTCATATAGACACAGATATGTTAAATTAGGGGAGTAAAATGGTATAATTTTATAAGTATGTACTTCATTAGACAGGTTCCAAATACAAAAGCCTTAAAATCTTGTGCCGCACAAACTTACTCGCATTCGAAATTGTGAAATAAATTTTAGGCCAATCGGAATTTGCCAAATAAATTTTAGACCAATCAGACAATACTTAGAGGTCGCTAGATAAGTAACATTTTTAAGGTTCATTTCAAAGTTGAGAAAAGAATTTTATGTTAAAAATAGTACAATTATGTACTCGTATTTCTATATACGGTTTGACTTCAAGTTGAGAGTGATTTCAATTCAAACTTTTTCTCAAACGACCAACGTATGATACTGATTTGAAATCAAATTAAAAAAACATACAGTGCAACCTAAATTTGGGCGTAAAGCGCAACGTAATTTAACGCTTTGATTTTACGCTGTAGTAAGTAACTTAAATAACGCAGTGCCGTTGACAGTATTGCTCAATAAACTTGTTTAATAAAAATCACTACATAGAAATAACAAACAGTGATAAAGTAGATAAATTAGTCTGAAAGCACCTAAAGTGTGATTACTAATGGCCGCAAAAAATGAGTAACATTTGTTTTGAAGCGAATTTTACTGAGAGGCATTAAAGCTTTATTTCTTACGCTCTGTCAAAATTGTATTATCCAATTGTAAAGCGTTGACGCCGCGCTATTTGGGTTGGTCTCACACATTTTGTATGTGCATGAGGATTTTTGACAGATAAATTATGCTTGACGCGTTAATTTAGCTTGCACAGATAGAATTTTCAACAAAATGTGGAAATTATTTTCAAATTGAGGAATTCATTTCAAATTGAGAACTTCATTTATTGTCAAATTGTGATGCAAAGTGGAACACGAATGGCACAAGTCCTGAAAGTCGAAATTATTAACGACCTCTAAATACAGCCTGATTGTTCCAATTTTTAGAATGGACACTCTTTTTGAGGAAGGGAACAAAGACAGCCTTGAGAAGGGAAAAAAAATGTACATCTTAAAATTCCATTATTGAGCAAGTCTAATACATATTTAAGTAGATATTCAGCTGCAATTGATCCAATAATGCACGGTAGTACTTTCCTGTGATTATGGATCAAGATAATCGATAAGCAATATTCCGTGTGCATCCCAAAATACAGCGGACATATCCATGCCAGCCGATTTCACTGTCTTTGCCTTCTTCGGAGCACTACCACCCATTGCTTCGATTGAGTTTTGGTTTCAGATGTGTAGTGGTTTCATCAACAGTTTTACGCTTTATCATGACAAAACACCGCTGTTAAATGGTCTGTCGATTAGTTTTTGTTCGACACTGAGCAAACGCGGCACCCATCTTACCGATAGCTTTTTCTTATGCATGCAAAATGTTAAACACACGTTCATCTGATATGTTTAATATTTTAATGATCTCACGTAACTTGACTCAGCGATCATTCATAACGATATCGAGGATTTTTTTTGATATTTTTTTAAATCTTGGACCAGGGATGGACGAAGGGATGACCCCTTCGTATGCAGTTCATTGTACCAGAATTAGGAAAATGGGCTGTGAGGAGGGGAAAGAGGGAGTAGCGTTTGCGACGCGTACGGCTGAAAAACGAATTTTCTCTGTAATGTGTAGTACGATTCCCCGGGCAATCGACCATAAATGGCTGAGCTCTGCATGATGAACGCATGCTATGTAAAAACGTGCGAGTTTCGGGAACAAGATTTTTGATATTTTCTTAGTAACCACCTCTTTTGGCCTTCCTGTTGATGGTATCGTGGCCGTGCTTGTTCGGCCGCGTTTAAATGCAGCAATCCAATACTTTACCATGTAATCTGGCGGAGCAGACTCACCATAATGTTTATCGAGCTTTTCTTTTGTCTCTTTTGCCGTTTTCCCATTCAAATAATCGTTAGTCTCACGTAGAAAGGCCCTAACTCGCATTTTCCCTGAATTTGAGCTCTTTTAGGGATTCTACTACGTTTCACACAAGTATACAATGTCACAAAGATTTAATTATATAATTTCATACATATCGCTCTTACAAGCAATTGAGCAAAAAAAGTTACTTTTAGATGTATCTATTTATACAGTTTCCATTACGATTTTTCATTCACCTGTAAAATTGCACAAAGGCCCTAACAAGCGCCTTTCTACATGAGACCAACGTAATAGTGTTTAATCACTGCACGAAAATCTGTTTTTTCTATTTTTCAAGAAACACAAAAGTTGCTTACTTCAGACTACTACTACAACAAATAAACTAATCGATGAATTTGGGTTAAATTTTATCAGCTGACGTTTGACAGAAAAAATTATTGTCTAGATAGCTTCAATATTAATCCGCCCTCGTATGTGATTTTTTTCTTGCGTTTCCGAAAATCATATGAAAACCCAACTAAAAATAATGCCATCAAACTTCATAAAAAAATAATATTGATTTTGAAATTTAATAGTTGCATATGAAATAAAATGAAAGAAAATGTCGAAATGAATTCGAATATTATTTAGCAGACCATAAAAAAGCTTAAAAAAACTCTGCACCTGCAATAGGCTCGAAACTAAAGGTTTGTTAACGAAGAACCAACCCACGTACGAAACATAAAATTAACTTGCATTGTAATTTTCATTTTTTTGGGTTTGAGTTTAACTTAAATAATAATAAAAAAAAATTGTGAAAATGATAAAAAAAAACGAAATCGAAAATAAAAACTTCAATTTATGTATTTAACACGTCTATAGATTTCCATTTACAAATTTTATTTGCCGGATTGAGTAATAATTTACATGCTGTTTGAAGACATTGCATCTATTTTTCTTTCGTGCAACTATTGTACACTAGTAGTTTTAAAATAAAATGTTTAAAAGTGTGTTTAAAACGCCCACTTCTGCTCATTGAGGCTTCAAAAATTATATATATATTTTTTTTAACTAGCAGCAAAAAACACAAAAAAAAAATTTAATTTGAAATGTTTAAAACAAGTGATGCATTCTATAATATTTTATTGTGTTTTGCCTTCTATGGTGGACTCTTTTTCAGTGCAGTTTAATTTTATTATACTTAACGTTTTAAGTTTTTCGGTTCAACCACTTGTCACAGACAGGTGGAGCCACTAAACTGATTTAGAAAAAAAAAATTTCAACGTAATATATACAAACTTTTTTCCGTTTTTGAACGTTGTCATTTAAATAATCAAGATGTATAAATTTGTATCTTTGAGATAATTTTTATTTTGTGTTCACCAGGCACAATAATTAAAATATTTTTTGTATGATTGTTTTTTTATATATAACCGTTTTTATGCTAATTCAACTTCAATATGTTTAACGCGGCATTTATACATGTATTTAGCAGGAAAAGGTAGGTCATTTAACATAACTCCCACATTGATTTAATCAGTTTGATAACCTCCTGTTATGCTTGTATTAATTAAGGTTATAAATATTTAATTTTATTTTATTAAATATCTTTGAATAAATACTATAAAAAATTCTGTGAATGACAAAATATACAAATTTAAAATGGAGAAAGTCTAGGCTTTTTTATTCTGGTCTTTTAATTAAAATGAAAAAAAAATGTCATCTTATGCCAACAAATAAACAGTTCTGTTAAAATCAAAGCAGCTGAAATTTGTGGAAATTTTGAAATTTCATAAATTTAAAACACTAATACGTATTTATTAGGGTGAGTCGATTTAGCAATCGATATGAGAGACAAAAAGTTCCACTGCAATATATAATAAATAAATAAAAATAATTCAGTAATACATATAAAAATAATAATAATAATAAAAAAATAATAATCCATGAGAATTCTTTCACTTTTCCCCTTCCTCCAATTATGAACAAAAATGAAGTAAGATGTTTTTACTCTTTCCTTCTCTCCATTCACTGAAAACACTAAAGGGGGAGTTGAAATCTTCAATTCTTGCCATCAAGTTAAAAAAAATTGTGATTTTCTTTTTAATTTGAACTGAAAAAAGTACTTTATCAGGGCTGTTTTGCAAATCACTTTTTATGAAAGTGATTTGATATCATAAAAGAGGTTTTCTGCACTCAAACTATTTTTGATTTTTGTGATTTTAAACCGGTAAGCTAACTTGCAATCAATTTAATAATATCACATTCTAATTTTTGCACATACTTTATTGTAAATTCCTTAATTTATTACATTAATAAATAACTTAATGTGTTTTCTCTTGATTATTTAGGTAACATTATTTATTTTGTACGATATAATTCACTAAATTAAACAAAAACTCGATGCTCTTATTTTGTTGCAAGATTTGCTGTATTAATATGTGATTTAGTTTATTGGTTTATTTGACTTTACTTTTTATATTTATTACAAGAAATCAACTTTATTTTTCAAATAATACCGCGAATAAAAAAAGTTAACCTGAAAGTAAAAATATCAGTAAATTGAAGCGAAAAACAGCAGCTTTTTGTGCTTTAGAAGAGCATAAATCACATTGAAAATCACAAAAAAAAATTGTGATTTGCAGAACAGGCACAAATCACATTTGTGCTTTTGAAACGGCATGTGCTTTGAAATCACGTGATTTTTAGAAGAGGCCTGTATATTAAAAATAAATTCCAAGTGTAATATATTCTGTGAGAATCTATATAATTAATAAGCAAACACGTTTTTAAAATCCCTTTTGTAGCCGTACTACTGCACCAATTTAGAAAAATTATATATACATGCATGTTCTGAGAAACGCAAATCGCTTAAATTTAGCGTTTTCGATTTGAAAATGCCAAATAGGTGTTCTGAGAAACGTATAACGCAAGAAATATGGTTTTGCGATTTGAAATCGCCAAATAGGTGTTCTGGAAAACGCATATCGCTTAAAATTGGCGACTTCAACTCGCATGTATATATTGAAGTGAACTGATTGAATTTGCAAAAACTGATCTTGCAAAAGGCAATAAAATTATTCACAATTAAAATTTGATATGTTTTCTTTTTGTTTCAATAAAAAATTTAAAGAATTTTACACATTTTCATTAAGAAAACTAAATTGAATTTTCGTGTTATATTACTACCACATAAGTATGTAAAACACATGTTGTATTTTTTCGGAAAAAGCTCCTAAATGCCAATAAAACGTACGTTCCTCAGAACACCTAAAAATCAATTAAGCGTTTTTCAAAACGCATTGCGGTTTCAGAACGCTAGTTCTCGGAACATGTGTGATAGTTTTAAAGCTATTTTTGTTTCACAGAAGAGAATTTCATTTTGATCGGTTCATTATTTTAGGAGTGATACAGCTTTGTTACTAACACTAACAAACAAAATATGTGTATGCGTTTGTCTTAAATACAAGTAAAACAATAACAGTGTGACCAAATATAAGTAAAAAGCATGTTTGTTCACAGTTTTATTGGTTTCAATACTTTATATGAGAGTGCATAATATAAGTGCGGCAAAAAAAGAATGCCGTCAATTGCGTCGATCGGTGATTCCCACTAGTATTCATAATTGGGCTAAATAACTCAAAAAATAATTTTACTTTATAAAGGTAGCGTTAAAAAAAATCAGTAGATTTTTTCTACTAACTACCAAAAAGTAGAGAAAAGTTAAAAAAAATTCAAATTTGGTCGCCTCGAAAATGAATTTTTTGATGTGTCGTAGTGGAACTTTTTCCCTCTCATGTCAAAAGCTATCGAAAAATCGATAGCACAATATCGACAAATTTTGATCCTTCCTTTCAAATTGACCTTCCCTAATGTTTATATTTGTAGGTTATAATAGGGTTGATTAGAGAGTTGTGATAGCCGCCGCTGCGTCAAAACGGCTATCTGCCCAGCAATACTCGTAATACAGCTTAGTTTTCTTAATTAAAACGGTTTTAGCCTACAACTTGAAACCAAAAAGCGTGAGTTTTTTCGTATACATTTTGCTTGAATAGCTTTCAAATTTTAATTATTGAATAATTACCGTAATGATGTAAATAATAATGATAAATAATAATTAGGGGACGTTCATACAAATTACCAGAAGTAATAAGGCTACAAAAATTATACCCAAGGATTACATACTCAATCTCAATATCCAATAGATATTTTCTTAATGTTTCATTCGTTTTGAAGAATCTATGACCCTATTGGAGTAATGTGACCGTGCTGTGTGAATCCATTCAAGATTTTTTTAAGATTTTTTTTTTGATAAAGCTCCTGAGCTCACTAATTTCTTCCCACAATTTGCAGTTTCTTTCGAAAAATTAACCGTTTTCCTGTACTGGTATATTATTAACAGCACAGCTTCTGTTTCTGATAACAAACATAAAATATTTGGAAAAATTCTATATTTGGATCAGTTTCTGGGGAAATTTTCCCAAAACAAATTCATCGAAGATCTGGCTGTATGTGCAGTCGATCCACTCATTGTGTGAAGAGTACGATGGATGAGCTCGCAGATTTGGCAAAAAGAATTCCGTAATCATGCGACGATAATTTTCACCGCTGACATTCGTCGCCTGGCCTTGAAAATTTTCGAAAAAAAATGGTCCAATGATCTCGTGCCTGATACTTTTTGATGTTGCAGATTCTTTGAGATCAGTAACGGCAGTTTTGCTTGTTGAGGTGGCCGTTTAAGTGAAAATGCGCGCTCCAAAACATGAAATTTACAGTGTGAAAACAGTTCAATATCGTTTCACAAAAAATCTTGCATAAATCGAAATCACTTTCCTTCAGTTCTTGAAAGATATGAATTTTAAAGGGATGAAATTTCAAATCCATTTTTAAAATTTCATGAATAATTGTTCTTGAAAGTCCCAGTGAGACTGCTTTTTTCCGTATTGAATGCCGCGGATTTCCACATAAACTGCTTACAACCAGTTCAATGTTTTCGAGAGTCCTTGAAAATCTACTGGACCCAAAGCAGTTGTGCGGAACCTCTCAACCCACGAACGTATTAAATTAAAACTTGGTCCATCACGTATTCGCCGGATGCCGAACTTTGAAAAAAATTATCGACCAGCAATTACATAAGAATCATTACTATTAAAAAATGTTTCCACGAGCGATGCTCACTAGACCACAGCGACGTCGTGACTGACAAATCCGTTACTGTTTTAAAAAATCGCTTTTAAAAATAAAAATTTGCCAACAGAAACCCTGTTTTTTTTAGGTTAAAACGAGTGGTATAGAATATATATCGCTCCTTTATTGCAACATAGTCATATCTCAAAAAATGAGCTTTTCGAGTTAACAATGCCGTGTTGTTTACAGTACCAACTTTTATATTGTGCCAAAAATTTTAAAAAAATTACGTTTAAAATTTTCTTTTAGGAGATATTATCTAAAAAAGATTTCTAAGACTTGTATGGCAGGTAAAAATTTTTAATGTGTTTTTCTCGAAACAAGCTTTTTTGTGTTACGACTATGTTGCAATAATAGTTCGACGTCATCTAGTTTGGCGTGATTGAGTAAAATATCGGAGTCCATGTTATGACATGAAAGTGTATTTTTCGTGACATATAATTTTTAAAAGGATGATATATAATAATATAAATTTTTATACTCGTAGTCTTACTGCATCACAAAATATAATAACAAAAACAAATTTTTCGTATTTTACTAAAGTTGTTTGATTAATTTATTTTTAGGGTGATCGTACAACATGGGAATATCATACAGTCTCGGTAACTCGTGTGCCGGGTTATGGTTTTGGTATTGCTGTTTCCGGTGGCCGTGATAATCCCCACTTTGCCAATGGTGATCCGTCTATAGCTGTTTCAGATGTTTTGAAAGGTGGCCCAGCAGAAGATCGTTTGCAGTAAGTATATCTTTTTTACATTGCTTTTTTTTATTGCCCTTAAATATATACATACATATGTACAAATATTTATTTAAAATTTGTTTTTTCCCCTTTTTTTGTGTATACAAGTGTTTTAAAAATTAGTTGCCTATTCTTAGAGTGTTTTTAAATTAAGGTTTAGTTTTATTTTATTGCTTTTTCCATGATTATTTATCACGTTTGTAGATTTTCCCGTATAAAAGAGCAAGAGGTGGGAGTTTTGTTAAGCTATACAGGAAATTCTTTTTAAGTACTTTAAAATATTAAATGCAGTTTATTATTCTTCTGTTAATTTTTCCCTTATCTGATTTTTCTGGTTTTCTTTTTCAAATGTTTGTTTAAGGTGGTCATGTTCATGTTTTCTTTTTTGTTCGTTTATTTTCTTGTCTCTTTTGTGGAATTGAAATATTCTATTATTCCTTTTTTTATTTTCTTTTGGTCTTGCTGTGATAAGATATTTTGTTTACTTTTCAAAGGCATTTTATTATTTTTACTGTGTTTTCCTTAAAAAAAGAAACAAAAAACAAACAAAAAATATTTAAATTTGAGCTCATGGCGTGATTGGGAGTCTTTTGTAAATGGATATAGTTTTTTTTTTTCAAACATAAAAAACTAACCTATTTACAAGTTCTTATAAATGTTTGAATACTTAATAAAAAAGTTGATAATATTAAACATTGTTTAAAAAATCCGCTTGGGGTAATAAATATATCTTTAAACTCCAAAAAAATTTTATCACCAAACAAAAAGCAAGAAGAAAAGATTTATAATATTTTCTTTTATAAAATATTATTATAATAAATTTTTATAGATTTTAACATAAAAAAGATTTCTAGATATCCTGTGCTGCTCATGCATAAATATTATTTTTTTTAGTTTAATTCTCATTAACAAATTCTACAATTTTATATTTAATTTATGAACGCAATGAAGAAAACAAGTTGTTGTTCCCTTAACAATGAACAACTTCATCGAATAATCCTCCAATGAAGTGGAACAACATTCTAGCTATATTATTTACAAAAAATATTTTATGTTTATTAAGCAATAAAGCACAGATTTCTATACAAAATTTTTCTAATAGGAGCTTAATAAAAAATAATTTTATAAATAAGACCGTATAAATATATTTAAATTAAAATTCCATTGGCATATAAATAAATATTGCACAATTAAAGTCAGAAATATCAAGAAGCAGTAATGAGAGAACAATTTAAGACTTTTACACCTCAAACAAGTGTCCTTGTAGATCCGTCTAACTCCTTTACCAGGAAGTTTAAGATAATCTTCCCAACAAGGGAGGAAAGGAGCATGAACCCAAGATAGTTGCGGAATGGTTCACAAAAGTGGTATACGGATGGATCCAAAACGCTCCGACTACTACAAAGTACAGGGTGGCGCAAAAATAACCTTCCGATATTTTTTGGCTGTAATTTAAAAAAAAAATTAAAAACTTTGATTCTTCTTGTGGATTATTTTTATTTGGTATTTTAATTTTTTTTACATCAAGTTGAGAATATGATGTCATGTAAATGGCCGCCGTCACAGTTGATTGTTATTTGAGCCCTTTTTATAGCATTTTCCATCACATTGGCCAAAACTTCCGACGATAGGTCCTCACATTCTTGACGGATATTGTCTTTAAGAGCTGCAAGAGTCTGAGGCTTGTTGAGCCGCAACTTCAAAAAGCCCCACAAAAAGAAGTCTGCAGTGGTCAAATCAGGCGATCTTGCTAGCCAGTGCAAATCGACAAAACGGGAAATGCATCCTTCAGCATATCGGTTGTGGCACGTGCAGTGTGTGCCGTAGCACCGCCCTGTTAGAACCACACTTTTTCCAATCGCAATTCATCAAGTTGCGGCAAAAAGAACTCGTTGATCATTGCTCTGTAGCGCTCACCATTCACAGTAACCGTTTGGCCCGCGACGTCTTCGAAGGGAAAGGGTCCGATGACTCCTCCAGCGAAAACAGCACACCATACAGTGGTTTTGAGCGGGTGTAATGGCTCTTCGTGGGTTACACGCGGATTTTCAGCGTTAATTTTGCTTATTTACGTACCCGCTAAGATGGAAATGGCCCTCATCACTTACGATTATTTTTTATGAAAAATCATCTTCCTCTTGGGGTCAAATAAATAGTCACCAATATTCCGCGTTCTGGAGCAGTGTAGCGTAACATTGTTTATTAACGTGTATTTCACATGTGTGTACTACACAAATGTCAAAACAGAACTGATATTAGGGGCCAATCGCAAAATTTATAGTATTTTCTGATAGGAGGATAACTTTTGCGCCATCTTGTAGAATACCTTCCTGGCGGACACCCGGTATAACAAGCTTTCTATAACGTTTGGATGCTGATTTTTTGTTTCAACTTACCATGACATAAAATGCTATGTTGTATACTTATATTAGGTGGGTTTTGAAAAGTTCACAATTTTGATTTAGCAAAATTGCTAATTTGACAGCCCTATTAACTGCTGATAGTTCGTTTTTGGTTAAATTGACTTGACAATTTTTTATTGATAGACTTACGCCAGAGCCAATTGAGCGAATAGGCTATTGAATTTTCATACGAAATTTAGGTCTCGAATGATGCCCAATGTAAATAAACAGAATCATCCACAGAAAACTACTGTTTGGCGCGCCCTATTGTCTGGCGAAGTCATTGATTCATATGTCTTGAAAAATTATAATGGTCAGGTATGAGGGCTTGATGAAAAAAAAAATCATACCACAATTAGCTGGCATTAATATTGTCGACAAATAATTTCAAGAGAGTGAAACCACATGCCACAGAGCACACGCTACCATTTATTTTCTCTACAAAATCAATATACCAAGGTGAACTCATCAAGTGAATGTATAGGCGAATTCCTTACCAGTTCGTCAGTGCAAAACAGAGTATCGGAAATTGGCTTGAGTCATTCTTTACCTCAAAACCGGGAAATTTGTTTTGCACGAAATCTATGTGCTACCACAAAGATGGGAAAAAGTAGTGGCTGCCGATGTACAATACTTTTAATAATATATCAATTCATTTACATATAATAAGTGTAATTTACAAGGAAAAAATCGTTATTGTTAAGGTGAGTTCCTTATTAATTTGCCTTGGTTTGATAAGTCAAATTTTATCATGCTCTACTCTTCACACCCGCTCGAAAAAAAGAAAACTCTAACAATGTAAGTGTTTCTTAGCAGCTACTTTTGACAGTTCAGAATTTTAATATGTTATTTACACAAACAAAATCCTGTTGTTTGTTGGTGTTGTAACGAAGCAGTTACCTTGTTTATTGTATCATATTTATGTCCGCTAAATAATATATAATACTTAACGCAAATGCAAAAATAAAATTGATTGCCTCTTCTTAAAACCTTGACCGTTTTTTGCTATCCGTGCCACAATAGGACATGCTAAGAGACATGCTTTTCTCATGTTACAAGCTAATGCTCACTGATCTGCATGATCAATGTTAAAAATCACTGACATATGTGCGTCTAACTTTATACACATGCTACAAATATGCAATTTATTTTCTTTACCAATGTTAAGGGTTCTTTTGAAATTATCTGCACAAGCGTTAGCAATTACACTTCTTTCAAGTTAAACAAATTATTAACTTCCGCTTAACCACTTCGCTGAAAAGTGATTCATTCAAGGGAAAAGGAGTCATTAGCCTGGCGCAGGCAGAGTTAACATTACTTATTAATATTTTCTTTGGAAAACAAAACGTTTTAAACTTGTCACAAAGAAGAGTGAAATGCATAAAATGTATAAAAATACCTTAAGAAAAAAGAAGCGACAATTATGAAAATAAGACAACGTATTTTTAAAACCAAGTGCAAAAAAGTTTGTGGTGGTTAAAAACACTGACACCATAAAAACTTCAATGAACGACGTTTCTTTTTAAGTTTGAATTTTTTTTCATTTTTCATTTGGTTTTCAATTTCTTCATGTATGGACTCAATATTTAATTACAAAATTCTCAAGTAGTTTATTTAATTGGTTTAAAAATTTCTTTTGCATTTTTTTCACCTTAACTTCAGTTCCTTGTTCACGTAAAAAAAAAATGATTTCAATTTTTTTGTATAATGAAATACAGTAAAACTTGAAGGTGGAATATTTAACGTTGGTTATTTCAAAAAACAAATGTTGATCTAAGTAAAAATGTAAATAAACTCCTAAACTTGTTATATTTTTTAGCAGATAGCGTAAAATATCCGTAAAGTATCTCACTGGGACAAGTTTTATTACAGCAGTGTTCTAGTTTTAAAAATTTGTTTTACTTCGTAGGTTTAACAAATTTAATAACTTAAAGACGGGACAGAATCAGAAGATGTTTTACGTGGGTTCCTGCCTTGACGGTCCAACCCCACGGTGATTCTCTCACAAGGCGAAAAAACGTTCACCCGGACGTCCCCATGCATGACAAATTGTCACGCATGACCATGCATGACATATCGTCATGCATGTTTACCATTTTCAATCACATGCTGAATGGCACATGCTTTCCCCTATGGTGTAGAGCGGAATCTTCCTTAAACTCCTTTTGATCTCAGGGTCACGGCACCTGGTTGCAGTGCAACTCCACACCGAGTCTGAAAACTCTTCCCGCATTTGGGTATTAAACCACAACCACCACGTTGCCTCCAAAGGTCCTCAACCATAGCCGAGCGAGAACAATATTCCCGAGGCTCCCGGCTCCCGTGGTACCAGAAAATAATAGCCTCTGGTCAGACTATCGCAGCGGGCTGCTACAGCTTTAAACCCCAAACGGTTCGAGGAACTCGTAGCCCCCCATATTAAAGCCGGAACACATAGAATACTTTGTTTTATACGTTGCCTTTTTCAACCAGAAAGTAATAGCCTCTGGTTAGACTATCGCAGCGGACTGCTACAGTTTTAAACCCTAAACGGTTCGAGGAACTGCTAGCCCTCATATTAAAGCCGGGACACATAGAATCCTTCGTACGTTATACGTTGCCTTTTTCAACCAGAAAATAATAGCCTCTGGTTAGACTATCGCAGCGGGCTGCTACAGCTTTAAACCCCAAACGGTTCGAGGAACACGTAGCCCCCCATATTAAAGCCGGAACACATAGAATCCTTTGTACTTTATACGTTGCCTTTTTCAACCAGAAAATAATAGCCTCTGGTTAGACTATCGCAGCGGACTGCTACAGTTTTAAACCCTAAACGGTTCGAGGAACCGCTAAAGCCGGGACACATAGAATCCTTCGTACGTTATACGTTGCCTTTTTCAACTGACAACTAACTTGAAATACATGTATTCTTATGAGCTTTGTCACATTCCATACTTCTCCGCCAAATCACTTTTACAAAAAGCGATTTGTAGAACAGCCCTGATTATTGTGATTTATTTTCTGGCTGGCCCACTACATCGCTCGCTCGCATATATACGTTTGAAACAGAAACAAATTTTAAAATTTTGTTTTTGGTGTGCATGTATTTATGTGAGCAAGCGATGTCGAGTGACATCGTGGGCCAGGGAGTTTATTTTTTTTTTTTTTTTATATTTTTATGTTTTGCATTCATTTGATTTGAATCTTAGGTTTTTCCTCAAAATGTTTTAGTATTTTTTGGAATTTTCCGAGAAACCCAAGCCACGTGTAACTAAGGAGTTTAGTGCATTTAAATATGTAAAAAAATTGTATCTATCACATTTATTTTCCTATGCGCTTATATACTACATGCAAATATATATTCAAACATATATACATATGTATGTACACAATTCGTGACGACGCATTTAGAAATAAATCCATACAAGCCAACTTTAACTACATGCAACATTTTACAACAAAAAAGGGAAGAAAACGAAATGTAGGTAAATCATGTTAAAGGTACAAATACACATGTTTTCAAATTTACTTAATGCGCACATACATATTTACACCATACAGTGCTTAAGGCTTAAGTGCACTGTGTGTAACTGATCTTATTACACTGTATAACATGTACAAGAGCATGATAAATATTTTCCAATTACAAGCGCTTCTTTTTTTTTATTTCTTGAACGGAGCAGTTTATTGTGCTGAAAGAATTTGAAAGTACTTGAATTGTCGTCGTAAAACATTTAACAAACAGCAGAGAAGAAACTTAAATTTTTATTAGAGATATTTTTTTGGAAACTACGTCAGTATTACACATGTGTCTTTAAGTGTGGCAAAATGTTCAAACATATCTTTTTATGGCTGTAATTTAAAAATTAGTCTAAAGTGATGATTAAATTTATTTTTGGGTCGGTGTTTTACTGTAGAATTTTCTTAAACTGTTTATTTTTTTTTTTTTGTTTTATTCTTAACAACCTGTTGTTGAACGACTACGACTGGCCCTAAAGTTTATTACAGTTTGTTAACAAACTTTAATAGCTTAACGTTTAAATGTTATACAATTTGTCTTATGAAATTTAGTTTAAAAACGCCGTTACTGGAAATTTTTGCGCAAAATTTTAATATAAAATTTGTAGATTGTTGGAGTTAACTTTGTTTTTGTAGTAAATACTGAATATACCTGTATAATATGTATGTATATACATACAAGTATTTAAACAGCAGACGCAATTTGAAAATTTTAGTTTGAGAACGATTGTTTTAACCGCATAGCAAGGTGCTTCAAACGTACGTACTATATAGTAATAGGCTGCATGAATATATTCATTTTTTTATACACACTGAAAATACAATATTCATTCAAATATTCAATACTTCAAGAGAGGTTAACAGGAGAACGAGAAACATTATAAAGAGAATGAATTGCGTTTAAAAGTTGCTCGTAATAAATTTAATTTCTTTCATGTTCTCTTTTTAATTCGAATATATGTATATTTACTCTATTCGTAAATGCAATATCACACAAATACACGATTACTGTTAGACAGAGTACAAAAAATATCAAATGAATGAATGAATAAAGTGAATATTATTCGACTGTATATTACATTCATTACACTGCAAGGTAAAAAATTCTATTAAAACGAAATTTGCTTTAAAGTGTATGCGGAATAAAAGCAGAAAATGTTAAATTGAAGTTGATAAAAGAACTTTGCTAGTATATGAAATACGCATATATGAGTGATTTAAATGTTGTAATTAATTTTTACTTATTTTTTTAAATAAATGACTGCAAATATATAAGTGCATGCGCACTTACTTTTCAAAACCTTTAACATAAAAAAATTAGTAAATAAATTACTAATAGAATACTACGTACATAAATATGAATACATTCGAAAACTACTTATATTCGTTCGAATGATAATATATTTGAAACTTTTTCTTCTTATATTCGTTTTATTTGAATATGGTTCTATTTGTTTCTCCAGGAGTAGAGTTATTATCATTGTTCATTCGGCTTGTGCATTCATTCGCCTGTTTTAATTAAAATAGAATATGAGTCACTTCGTATTCTGTCGTGAATGGTACAAAACTTTATTTACTCAGAGAGCAAATGAATATATTTAAATATTTTTTTAAGCAAAATCATGCAGACGTTTACTAGATAGAGTATTCATAATAATGATTCGATCTGTGAAAAAGTTCAGATTTAAAATCAGCGTTAAACCGATAATCCTCTTCTGTCTTAAAATAAAACCATTTCTACCATATTGTTCAAAAAATATTCTAGACTTAGGCTAGAATTATCAATAAAAATTTCAGCAATTTAAAAGAAATCGTAAAAACGAATGACATTTTTAAATTAAAGAATACTGTGCCAGAATAAAAAAAATTGGAATTTTGTTCATATTAAAAGTGAAACCAAACGCAATTTGAAAAATGAGACTAATAACCATATTAAGAATTTAAACAAATGGTATTACACTATACAAGTCTTAATATGTGTTTTACACTGACGCACATATGAATAACATCATCAAAAATGCAAAACAACGTATCAAAAAAAAAAATAAAATAATAAAAAAAAAAAATATATATATATATATATATATATATATATATATATATATATATATATATATATATATATATATATATATATATATATATATATATATATATATATATATATATATATATATATATATATATATATATATATATATATATATATATATATATATATATATATATCACCCTGGGATTATCAGATTTAGGGGTTAGAAAATGGGTGACCTCGAGTGAATTATGTAGTACAAAAATGGCTCCAGAAAACCAAAAAATTTTGAGAATTGAATCAACAAGAAATACGATCCAAGGAAAACGTTTTATTTTACTCCAATAAAATTTATAACAAGTAATGTTATGTACCTTTGGATTTTAATAGCGT
Organism: Thecocarcelia acutangulata; assembly: GCA_914767995.1. Lineage (NCBI taxonomy): Eukaryota > Metazoa > Arthropoda > Insecta > Diptera > Tachinidae > Thecocarcelia > Thecocarcelia acutangulata. The sequence continues at coordinate 25,011,295 of OU612094.1, read as the reverse complement.
CTTTAAACCGCAACTTCTATGAGTTTTGATTTGATAATATTTATATATAAAATTTTTTTAATCCAAACTTTTATACTACAACATTAACTAAAATTAAATTTCTAAGCACAAAATTTTGTTCCGTAAAAGCTTAACTCATAGCATTTTCTTTCCATATTTCTTTTTATAGAGTTAACGATCGTATTATATCAGTTAACGGTGTTTCTCTAGAGAACGTTGAATACGCAACAGCTGTTCAGGTTTTACGTGATAGTGGCAATACAGTAACTTTGGTAGTAAAAAGACGTGTACCCTTAAATACAGTCAACAACAATAATCAACATCAACATTCGCATAGCATGAGCAATGTGGGACTAAATTCCTTACCCAATACTAATGGTCCATCAATGGCGGTCAGTTCCGCTGTTCCCAACACAATGAGTCAACCAAATTCCTTAAATTCCTCGTTAATACAACAGAGTGGACAACCAGGGCCACCCATTAAAGTAACTCTTACAAAAAATAGCAAAAAGGATGATTATGGTATTGTTTTGGGCTGCCGTTTGTTCATCAAAGAAATCTCGAGCAAAGCTCGTGATCAGTTGGCTGCTAATGGTTACAGTTTGCAGGAAGGTGATGTCATAACACGTATACATAATACAAACTGTACGGATACAATGAGTTTGAAGGAAGCTAAAAAGATTATAGATGGTTGCAAAGAACGTTTAAATTTAGTGGTTTTGAGGGACATAACAAATCAGCCGACAACAATTGTCAACCAACTGAATAATTCCAGTACACAGCCTCAGAATATCTATGCCACACACCAACCTCAATTGTCGAATTGTAGCAATAATTTGGATGATCCATATTTGAATGGTGGCGCTACATATTCGTCACAGAACCTATATGTTCAACCTCCTACCAGATCTTCCAATAATGGTCCTCAAAATGGTATAAACGATGAGAAAAGTAATTTAACCCCAAGAGGTAGATCTAGGGGACCAATTATGGAGGGTGTATCCTTGCAGCAGTTGGATAGACCTGTTACTCCGCCCAATGGCTCCACACCACGGTCACGCATTGACGAGCCACCGCGGCCACCACCACCCCGTGGTTCTAATAATGCTGAAGATTTTTACAGTTCACGCAGACAGCTTTATGAAGATGATCCACTGATGCGATCGCGTCAATCGGCTGAACCAAGATTTATATCATTCCAAAAAGAAGGTAGCGTAGGTATACGGCTGACAGGTGGTAATGAAGCCGGCATCTTTGTCACAGCAGTACAGCCAGGATCTCCGGCTTCTCTACAAGGCCTTACACCGGGTGATAAGATCTTAAAGGTAAACGACATGGATATGCATGGGGTAACACGAGAAGAGGCCGTTCTGTTTCTTCTCTCCTTACAAGATCGCATCGATTTAATTGTTCAGTATTGTAAGGAAGAATATGATGAAGTAGTTAATAACCAACGAGGTGACTCGTTCCACATTAAAACACATTTCCATTGCGATAATCCTTCTAAAGGTGAAATGGCTTTTAAAGCTGGTGATGTTTTTCGTGTTATCGACACTTTACATAACGGCGTGGTTGGCTCATGGCAGGTATTAAAAATCGGTCGAGGTCATCAGGAAATGCAAAGAGGAGTTATACCAAACAAGGCCAGAGCAGAGGAATTGGCAACGGCTCAGTTCAATGCCACCAAAAAAGAAATGAATGCCAATGAGTCAAGAGGAAACTTTTTCAGAAGAAGGCGGTAAGTTGCGAACAAACAAACAACCTTTTAAGAAGCTGGTGAGTTTCCTTTTAATTTCAGATCAACCCATCGACGTTCCAAAAGTTTGTCACGCGAAAATTGGGATGATGTTGTATTTTCCGACAGCATTTCTAAATTTCCAGCTTACGAACGAGTTGTTCTTAGACATCCTGGTTTTGTTCGTCCCGTTGTCATTTTCGGTCCTGTAGCCGACCTGGCTCGAGAAAAACTGGCCAAAGATTGTCATGATAAATTTTCTACACCCCTACAGGACGATGACAAGACTACAAACTCGAAATGTCGCATTGTACGTCTTTCAAATATACGTGATATAATGGATCGTGGCAAACATGCTCTTCTAGACATTACACCCAATGCAGTAGACCGCTTGAATTATGCTCAATTTTATCCCATTGTGTTATTCTGCAAAACAGATAGTAAACATGTTATTAAGCAGTTGAGGCAGGGTATGCCGAAGTCTGCACATAAAAGTTCGAAAAAATTGCTGGAACAATGTCAGAAACTTGATCGTGTTTGGTCCCACATCTTTAGCACACAAATTGTGTTAAATGATGAGGAAAGCTGGTACCGCAAACTGCGAGATGCCATCGACTTGCAACAAAGTGGTGCTGTGTGGATGTCAGAGACTAAGGTAAGTTGGCACATTTAAAGTTTAAACATTTCAGAATAAACTAATTTATATTAAAATTATCGAAAGCTGGTGAAGGGTTTTTTTTATTTAGATACTGAACTTAAACATTTTTAGCATGTTTAAAAATTGATGTTGTAAAAAAAAATTTTTGTGTGATTAAAAGTAGTTAAATAACATTATTTTTAGTTTAATTAATAACAAGGTGCAAGGCATACACAATTCAACAAGACCGAAATTAAAGAGCTAAAAAATTAATGTAACAAAACTACACGAAATATATTAAAGATAGAAAAAGGCAAACTGTTAGTAACTCTATATCTCTATAAAAAACTATCTGCCTGGCCCACGATGTCATTCGACATCGCTCGCTCGCATAAATACGTTTGAAACAAAAACAAATATTAAAATGTTACTTTTAGTTTGCATGTATTTATGCGAGCGAGCGATGTCGAGTGACATCGTGGTCCAGGCAGCATATTTTCGTGCAACAAAGGTTATTCATACATAAACCCCCGACTACCATGGTGTAATGTATCCTCGCAGTAGCAGATCGTTTGAATTATGTTCAAATTTCTTCACATGAAGTACTCATTCTTGGTTTACTTAAAAGCAAAGATGCGTCTTCCACATCTCTTAAGTGGAACTTTCTGAAAATATATTGATACTTTTCAGATTAATTTCCCTTGTCTTTCAATTCTTCTGATTTGCTTTTATAAATACAAGTGATATTTAAGTTATAAACTTCTTAAGCGCCGTGGCCACACAAACTATTTGCTCAAATTTCAATGTGTTAGTAAGATATGGTTTGACTTAGTACAGCAACACATCAAACTCTTTCCGTCAAACTTCATTTTAAAATTGTTTTGAAAATGAAAGAATGTGTGATTTTCTGTCGAAAACCATTTCATTATTTGCTAAAAATTTTTATCTTTGGTTTTTCGTATTAATATCTTCAAGGCAAATTCATAACAGGTAAAATCGAAAGCGCAGCTGATAACTTTTTTTGTGTTTTTATCTTTGCCGGATGTCAATGGAAGAATTAAAAGAAACTTGAAAAAGAAATGTTTAAAACAATTTTTTTATTTATTTGTAGTAACTTGAGAGCCAGATATGATCCAGAATCTTCCCCAATCCGGCTGACCATTTTTACCTTTCCAAGCTCTATAATCTGAGACTTTAATTTTCACGAAATAACTACAAGTTTCACGAAATAAAAAGTATTTCTTTTATTGTAAATATTTTTTATTATGTATAAATTATCAATAAGCGAACTTTTTAGTTATTACATATGTACGATATTAATTAACTAGTTGTGAGTTCAAGTCCAACTTGAGTCAAAAATAAGGACTTCTTCTTGACTAAAGTTGGACTCGAACTCACAATTAGTTAATGAATATCGTACATTTTTTATTATTTTTTTTTAATGCCTCTTTGTAATGTTGTATTCAAGGCGAATTCATAACAGGTGAAATTTTCAACGCAGCTGATAACTTTTTTTTCAATTTTAATCTTTTTGAGATGTTAACGGAAAAAAATTAAAAAACCCTTAAAAAAAATGTTAAAACAATGTTTTTAATTATATATACAAGCTTGAGAGCAAGGTATGATTTCTCTCCAATCCGGCCGGTCATTTTTACCTTTCGAAGCTCTATGATCTGAGATGTAAATTTTCACGAAATAATTAAAAGTTTCACGAAATTATTAAAAGTTTTTCTTTTCTTCCAAATATTATTTTAATATATTTTTTTAAATTCCTTTTGTGTTTATATTTTCCCCTTGACATTTAAAAAATATGTTTTTTAGTGTTGTATTCATGGTGCAGTTAACCAGGTGGCATCACTAGCGCAGTTGATAATTTTATATTTCATAAACTTATGGGTGTCAAAAGTGGTTTATGTTTACACAAACTGAAGTGAAAAAAATAAAATTTTAAACACTTTGAAAAAACAATAAATAAAAAAGTTTTCAAAAATATTTCAATTGCTCAAAATGCGTTGAAAACAATTTATGAAAATTGTTATATTAATTTTCTTTGTTCATTTTCTTTATAAAAACTTTTCTTTGTCCATTTTCTTCTGTTTTATAAACATGTTTTTGACGGCGTCCGGGATTTTTCCACAAACAAAATATTATGTATGCAGTACAAAAACTCGTAATGCTGCCACCTAATAATTGCACCATGATTGTATTTCTTGCTCTTGCATTTACCGGGTATGAGTTCGTCTTGGTTGTATGTATTGTTCTGCTGTATTTATCTGATATGAATTCGCCTTTCATATGTCTGAATGAATTTAAATTGTTTTTAAACATCAAGAAACTCGAAAGTCACCAAAATTATTGATGTTGTCGCCACCAAGACCACTCAAACGTTAAATTTGAAGTAGTTACGCACACACACACATCAAACTATCTTTAATCTTCTGCTGCGATATTGTAAAAATCTAAATTATTTTGATTTCTTCAAACCCACATCAAACCATACGTGTTAGTTAATTCTCACTAGGCCCCAGTTTACATTGCAAAACTTCTGTCGTCACAATTTTTGTCATTTCTTTTTTAAAATTTCTTTTGCGTTTATATTGTGAAATTTTTATAGCAGCAATTTTTTAGTTATTATATATAATCTGATGTATGAGAAAAAATAAAGGTTTACGACTCATATTTTAATAGCAATTTTTTTTTTTGTTACATTAAAACAAACAAAAATGCTAAAAAAAAAGTTAAAAAAGTTACATCTTATCCCGCGGTGGAGCTCCTAAAAATGAATCATTTTTGAAATAAAAAAATTCATTAAATTTTTTAATACTTTATTTACAATTAAATAATAATAATAAATTAACAATATTTTACTGGGATCCAATGCAGACAACAATACAACATATTTACGCTATTAGAAGTCGATATGAGAAGAAAAAATTTTTTGACCTACCCTAATGTTAAACATGTGTCAAACACAAATGTCAAAAGAAACATTCAGCTCTCTACACATGAAAAAAACGAAATGCACGAGTATAGGCATATGTGCACCATTTTCAATTCCCCTTTCCCTTTTCATCGCCAAAGTAAGAATTACAGCGACATAAGTGGTACAGTGTAAACTGGGACTAACATACTCAAAAAAAGCCTAGTTAGAAAAAACAGTTTGAGGTGTGGTCTCATGCCACTTTAAATAAAATGTTTAAAAGATTATGCGGCTGAAACCTGTAAGCCTTTACTATCGTATTGTCCCTGTTATATTGCAACTATTGAAGATTAATGGCTAGGAAGTTTAAGGCAACTTAAAGGATGTAAATTTAGGGCATATCTCCTATTGGTTTATAGGTTATAGTTTCATTTAGAAAATCATAATAATATTCAATATGGTTCCGTGTTTCATATTTTTTAGAATATCAAAATTTTTGAGTTTGGATTTTCCAAAATAAGCCCTACTAAATAAAGTGGCTCAGAGATAGTAAAAGTTTAGTATATTTAATTATAATTTTTTATTTGGCAGGTTCTATTTACTTAACTAAAAATAATCTTAATTATTGTTTTTATTAATTTTTTTTTTCAAAATCTTTTTCTTATTTTTTTAACATTAAAATGATGACAAAACAAACAAACAAATAAACAAAAACAGTTACCAGATTCCCCAACCGAAATGTTATTCCCACCCTATATAACACAGTCATGCCAGTTATCCTGTTGTCGACCCATGTCGTCATCTGTGCCACGTTATACCACTGCTAACTATAACAAAAATTTACATAATTATGCTTTAAAGCGTCGCAATTCATTTACTCTGAACAACGACGACAATGACGTTGATGATTGCAATGATTTAATACCACCAAGACCGCCAGAGGTATTGGTGAATAGTAATGAATTGCCTAAACATTTGACATCATACGAAATGGTACCAATAATCAAGCCAGCCTCCTCGATGCCCAACGGTTTGCCAATTACGCATCCCCTCTCGAATGATATGACCGCCAGTGATGATTGTTTGCTACCAGATGGCACTGAGTCTCATTATAGATGCTCTCAGCCCAATATAATGATGACTAGTGGTAGAAATAATTCTCGGGGCACGAATAAAAGTGATAATATATCCAATTTGACTACTAGCACTACTTTAGCCTCTTCTACACTGTCGAATTTGACAACGAAATCATCTGTTACAGGAAGTGGAGGAGGCATAAGTCGTAACAGTGTGACGGCGGGAGGAGGTATTGGTTTGAATTCTTATGGTAATAGTAATGGCAGTGGTCCGTTGAGTTCTTCGCGTTACAGCAGTAGAGCAACATCTATTGAGCCTCGTACCACTGCCTATTATTATCATGAATTGGCACAAAAATCGGCCGTATTCGATTCAAATTTAAATCTTTTAAATGACAATACAAATGACAACGCTATACCAACACCTACTGTTAATATGAGACAACAAAAACAACAACAACATCATCATCATCAACCACAACAACAGCAACAGTCTTTAACGCGTCAACAGTTGTTGAACAATAGTGGCGCTCATAAGTTATCCTCATTTAATGGTAGTTTAGATAATGTATTAGAAGCTACACGTAAAAATTTGGATGATTTAATTTTAAGCAATTCATTACTATACAGTTCGCACTCATCAAATGATTTGTTGAATTGTAATAACAATGGCAATAGCAGCAGTACCGGCACTTTGGTTGATGAAAATCTTAACTTAAGCTACAGCCATAACCTCAATCAAAATCACTCTAATAATAATCCCATACCGGCTGCTAGAAACATTTTAAGTTCAAATAGTGGCTATTTAAAACGTAGCAGTCAAAATTTACATCACGCCTCCAGTAATTCGAATTTATACAATAGCAATAATGGCAACAACGCAAACAATAATCACAGTCAGAGTCATCATAATGAAAAATATATTGCATGAAAATCTAATTTTTGTAAATGAATAAAATAGCAAAAGCTGAAATCGTACTGTCAAATGAAAATGCTGGAAATTAATAAAACGAAGAGAAATTTTCTCCTTGTACCCACAAAGAAAATGTATGATTTGGAACCTGGTGGTGGACCGAACTTATAGGTACCTTAAAGACTTATTACCATTATAGTGCGCGAAATTTGATCAATCAAATAGAACAAAAACTGATATTTTAACTTCACTCATGGAGAGAGAAAATAGTTTGAATATGAAACAGAACTTTCAAAATGTATAATAGAAAAATAACATAACATCATGTAAAAGCATAAAATTCAAAAAAAAAAATGTTTTGGATAGGCGCTTTGCTATATAATTTTAAATATGTTTAATATAAATTTATTCATATGTATGTAATACATAATAAATTATTGTGCTTCAGCAAAATAATACAATAAAAAAAACTTAAACCTTCTCTGCATAAAAAATGTTTTCAATCATTCAGCCAAATTAGTTTTCAAACTAGCAATCTTTGGTTCAAATTTAAAATTTTTTAACAGTTATATTAAATAAACAGAGTCTTTTTTAAGCAATGAATTTTACGAAGCTCATTAACCGGTTCATTTTTCTTCTTATTAGCGTTTAAATCTACACAGAATTTGTTTTCATGTTCAATAACGAAATTCTCTGAATCAATCAATAAATTGTTTGAATACAGGTCTTTAAGGAGTTCGTGGGTTCAAACAAAAGTTTAGCAAAAATATTTATTGATCGAAAGCAACTAGTTTTTTCAACAACAATAAAGTGTTATATCAAGGGTTTTTTTTTTCTTTTTTTTTTTTTGATACACATTAGAATTATTTTTTCAGACAAACATTTTATTGTGAATAACTTTGAGCTGAGGTGAGATGCTGGTGAATCTCTTACCAAAGTTATTAAAACTTCTCTGGTGATGGATAAGTTCCTTCAGTGCCACAGAGCTTGTTTTCCTTCAGAAATAAAACTTCTTGTCGGTTTTTTTGATACAAGATGTGACTTTATTGAGTTTCAGAAATTCAAGTTAATAGAAAACAAATGAATATGTTGCTATTTAAGGCTCGCAAAAAGTAATAATCAAATGTATTTTAAACTAGTTCGTTTTAGCTACCGCTGTTCGTTACGCTACATATTTTGACAAAGCTTTTTGTAGTTTAACTATTCTCTTTTGACATTTAAATTCAGCGAATACAAATTCAGTTAATTTCAAACAATTTCGTTAATTTCAAATAATTGTAAAAATTCATGCACACTTATAATGTTTCATTGTTAAAACTAGTTTTTGTTTCTTGGCAGTTATTCTTTCAATTTATAATACTTTTTATATATTACTAAGGTTCAAACCGAGTTTGAACATATTGATTTAATTTTTTCTGCTGATTTTTCTGTGCAGTAAATACAAAGTTTTGAAGACCATCAAGTAGATTTTAAGATTTAATTTTTCATGCAAAACGAATCCATGTATGCCATCAGATTTTTGCAGTCTTGTAGTTTTTAGTTAATAAATATAGTTTAAAAAACTAAAAAACACGCTACGATATCAAATTTCAAAGTTTTCATTCACTGTTGCTTTTACCAAAATCGGCTTCATGAGTCGCCAAAATCCTCTACTTCCCCGGAAACAATATGGCAACTTCAATTTTGCACTAAATCGGTTTACCGTTAATAGTTTAGACATACGTTCCACCGGTTCCGATTCGGTTAGCATAGTGGTCCCGAGTTTTGCGGCATTCCTAAAGTCAACTTCAGGAAGCGTCAAAGTCCCCCTCTTCAGGTTTCGCTCTAAAGCGCATGACCGTTTATAATTTACAAGCGAAGTGGTTCCTAATTTTGTTAGGAGTTCCCAAAATCGGCTTCGTGAATCCCCAAAAGCCCCCCAGTTCCCCGGAAGCAATACGACAACTTCAATTTTCGCACTACAGCGGCTCACTGTATATACAGTTTTAAATGCCTATATATATAATAATCACTTGTATAGCATGGGTGTCGAGTGCTGCAAACACAAACAAACATACAAATGAAACTAATATAAGCGTGTTAAAAATACTGTGCTGCAAAAGCATTAGTCTAGGCGTTTTTATAAATCCTACAAAACTGAAAGAAAACCCGAGGTTTCGACTGCTATATCTAGTATTAATTAGAATAGAAAAGAAAGGAAGCATTTTGTTCAGAAACGGAGCTCAGCAACATATCAGGGTACCTATAACTCAATAAATTTGAATAGCAATTGTTATTTGAAAAGGTTAGAGTTTCAGAAGTAAGCAGATAGAACAAATTGAACATGTGTTTATCGCACTTACGCATGCTCATGTACAGAAAAAAATATATAATTTAGTAGAAAAACCTACGCCGATGAAATGCATCTGCTTATTCGTATTCAAATTACTTAGTCAGAAACCTTCTTGTCTGCAATTCAAGTTTCATACATTTTAACACTACAAATATGCAAAAAATATAATATGTATTGGGATATTTTTAAACAAACACAAACTGTATGATTTTAACTTTGCAATTTGCTATTTCATTTACAACAAACCTCAATATATTTGTTTTGCATGTCAACTTTTAACATTTTTCACCTAAAGCTCTAATTTTATTTGCCTTATTGTGGTCGGTGAGCTTTAAAAGCGCCTGCGACAGTTTTGTAATAGATTAAAGAAAACAAATTTGTTTACTCATTACTTTATTACAAAACTATAGAAGACGCACGTTTAATCACGCCAAAAAAATTAATATAATGTAAATATGTACTCCTAAATTAAATTTTAAATGCATGTATGTGTAGTATTTTTATTTATTTGTAATCGTATTGAAAACCAAACCCTCATTAAATAACAAAAATCATCGTGTTAATCCTTTAAACACTAATTAAGTTAATAAAAAAAAATGTTACGAAATTTAATAATGTTGCTAACTTAATGTTTTTTGTTTCATATATTTTTTTCTTTTTATACAAATTTTTGAAACACTCAAAAAACCAACAACCAAATAAAACATCATCAACATCCACATCATCATGGTCATTTCCTTGCTTAATAAAAAAAATATATATAAAATCATTATCCTTTAAATAAAAAAAAATCAACCACTAACCGTCCCTTATGTATTTGTCCAAATAAAAACCAAACAAAAAAAAATGTGTCCGTCCTTATCTGAATAAACAATAAATGATCGTATCCATTTATATCACAAACCTAATGAAAACTTATAATAATGCTTGGCAACCAAACGTATAATTTGTTATATTCATTTATCGTTTTACGTTACGTTTTATCTATACGTTATATGTTTTACGTTTTTCTGCCTTCACTTTAACTCTCGTTTTATTTGTTACATTTCGTTACGTTACGTTTGTTGCTACTTTTTTCAAAACCACTTTAAATTTTTAAATGCTTTCCCCTAAAACTTCCAAAATTTCCCTAATTCCTTAATACCACTCCTTAATTTCCTTAATTTTACAAAATAAACTTGGTTCTGACACAAAATGAAAATGTTAAAACAAACACAAATAAAGCCTGTTGAGTCCTTATCCGATGACTTCCTATTCCCAATGACCTCCAATCGTTTATCGTATGCATCAAGTCCAGAATCCGATTTGGAGTTAAGTCCTGGTCCATCGACATCATTATCTCTTAGCAATTTGCCACAATTGGTTAAGTCGAGCTCAGATCCATCGATTGCGACGAATCAGGATAACTTGGATAGGGATAGAGACATAATTGGTGAAGGATTACCACCTCCATATACGGTAAGAGGCAACAACAACAACAACAAAAGCCATTTAAATAATATTTAAACATTTCATTTACAACACTGCTCCCGTAACATTAAAGCATCGTATTTTTATGGCGCATGTTTTAAAAATTTAATAGCTTAACTTTCATGGTTTTAGTAGATATTTTTAATCGCTTACTAATAACATTTAATAAATTTACAAACACATTTAGATTCCTTACGATCATGCTGCGCAGCCGCCGCCCAATCGGCGTCAAACAATGGACACTTCTAAGTATGTAGGCGGTGGTGGCTTTTCTTCAAACTCCAACCTCTTAAATTCGGATACGTCAACACCATCCACAAGACCACAATCCTTATATGGCATCAATGCTCCCGATTTACCACCACGCATCGACCGTCAATCTAAGCCTGGCGATTTGCAAGTTCCTCCTAATAATATCGCAGCAAATAACACCAACACACCTTCACGTTCTAATAGTTCAGGTGGTACTTTGGGTCGCTCGGCTCAAGAAAGACTTTTTGGCAAACCTATCGTTAGTGATGATGTTCAGGCCGAGTATATATCAAGGAATGCTGCCAACACAAATGTCACAGATGCCATGGAACGTCATCATGCCTCACTGGAAAGGCAAGCTCGCATGAATGCTGCAGCACAATCCAAAATACCTGGTGCTTCAGCTCAGCAAAATGGTTCAAGTTATGATAGCGTTTCAAGCTATGATTCTTATAATGCCTCGCAGTTAACTATGCAAAATTTGGGCCGTTTAGGTCCTAATGCTCCCGATGATCTCAAATCTGTGCCAAATGCCAAGTAAGCCAAAAAAAAATTACTTATTTATATTTTGTTATTTATAAATTAAATTATTTTTAATTATTATTTAAGTGCCGGAAGACCTTTGCCGCCAGTCGTAATGGGCTCCCAACAAGCCGACTATGCTCGTAGCACACATGATCATCGTCCATATGCCGGTGCTAATGATCTTAATAGGCAAAGTAGCCCTGGGAGACCGCCATATCATGACATCAACACTGCTAGAAATATTGGTGAGTTTAACACGAAGCGAATAAACGTTACTTTTTATAAAAACATGCAAAAGAAAGCCGAAATTTCGTTTCTCTTATTTCATTAAACTTTTTTATATGTATATAATTTTTATGATGTGCCCTCTACATATCGTTGACAAAGATCACTTCTAGTAAATACGAGCAATATATATGTAAGTTGCAGCGAGGGTTTTGAAATAGAAAGCGAGAAAATATTGGAATAAAGTAATTTAATTTCAACACTTTAAATGCTGTGATAACGTTTGTTTTGGTCGTTCCGTGTGTTACATTCACAAACATTACTCCTCCTTTCCTCCTTCTCATAATCTATTTTCCTAATTCCAGTACGATGTAATGCATATGTAGGGGCTATTCCCTGAGTACTGGTCCAAGATAAAAAAAAAATTAGAATGTAATCTAACTAAGCTAAAAATATTATTTACCAGCTGTTAGCCGAGACTTTTTCCACAATGAATTGGTTTTTCAAGTAGGCTGTTCGACATGGAAGCAAATCCAAATGACTAGTTTAAAATGCAAGATGACGTTTTGAATATTTTTTTTACTAAATAATTTTATCCTAATATTCTTGGATCTTAAATAATTAAAATTTTTGCAGCTTAAGATCTCTTATGTTTTTTATAAAAAGTGATGGTTTTTTATTTTATTTTCAATATTTCGATAACAGTTTTTTATAATCCTTAGGAAAATTAAATTGAAATTAAGAAAAAAAAAACGTTACTTTTTGTAAAAAATATAAATGTTAACTAACATTAATCTTAAGCTGCAAAAATATAAATTATTTTTTTACTTTATAAAAAAAAAGTTTTTGAGTATTGCAAATCTTGGACCTTTACAATATTTTCCATTAATTGGAAAATATGACAGCCAAGTGGCTGTCGCTAGTGTTGATACACATCTCCAGAATATTTCTATCAAATATTTTCCTTAAGAACTAGGATTGGCATAACTCTACATCTTCAAGTAGGCCCAAAGAAAGCAGTCCCGATTTATTAAATCGGCTGATCATGCTGCCCATAACAAATCATCAAAACGGAAGATTACGCCACCTGAAAATTATTCCTTCACAATATCCATTGGCTCCCCTGCTGTGTATGCGGTTGTACCGTTCATTCAATTCCGGCGGTAAGAAGTTGCTTATTATGATCTTGTACCGTTAGGTTAGGTAAGGTTAGGTAAGCAGGCCGCTGGATTTCCAGCAAGTACCCGGAAACTCCAGCTCACTTGGGTCCTGTAGGTCGTTCCCTTTGTGATTGCCTGAAAAAGTTAGTAAAGGAAAAAGAAAATAAAAGGTTATAGGGATATAGAAGGAGTGAGGAAGAGGGAAAGGAGGTGGGAAACTATTAGTGTGGCATTACTTGCTGATTTACTAGCCATCCGCTGCTTCTAAAGGCCGGGGCACATACAATCCGTCGTACTTTGTCCGTCTCTTTTATCAACTGACATCACGTGTACAAAGTATGAAGTTGGCACAATCAGCACTTTGATAACGGATATAAAACCAACTGCATTTTACTTTAGCTTGATTAAAATCTTTGAATTTATATTTCAGACACAGCACACAAAATCTAACACAATTTTTTTTCAATTTATTTAATTTTTGAACGAAAAATTATATTAAAATATACAAAAAATATTACCACATAGTTGTCAAAGCTCTCAACGTACGTTAAAAGTTAAAAGTTGCTCAACTTTAATACTTTGCGTTGACGGAGAAGTACCGAATGTGACAAAGCTCATAAGCCTACATGTATTTCAACTTAGCTGTCAGTTGAAAAAGGCAAAGTATAACGTACGACGGATTCTATGTGCCCCGGCCTTAATGAAAGAAGCTAACGCAGTCGGTTTGACCGAGGCCAGACATGAAAGGCTATTGAAGCTCCGCACGCCTAAGTACCTTAGACGATGATGCTCCAATGCCGGGCATGTAGCGAGGAGGTGAAGGATTGTCTCCTCCTCCTCCTCGTCTCGGCAACTTCTACAGAAGTCATTATATGGTAGACCCAGTCTCCTGGCATGGTTTCCGAACGGGCAATGTCCAGTGATGACTGCTGCCGTCATTCTTAGGAGAGATCTAGGAAGTTTTAGTAGCTCTCCTGTTCTCTTAGAGTTAATGTGCGGCCACAGGCTTCTTGATATAAGGCATGTGGGCTCTGTGTGCCACCTTTCTTGGGCATATTCTAGCGTGTGGAGTTTTATTCGTTTCCAACACGCTGACAAGGGTTGTCCGCAAAAGGGGTCTATATCCCTGTCCTCTAGGGCTGTCCCTTTTTTGGCTAATTCATCAGCAATGTTGTTGCCATTATTGGACCCATGTCCATGTACCCATTTTAGGGCTAGGTTAGAATGTCTCGTTATCTTATTTAAAGATATCCGGCATTCTTGGACAAGACTAGAATGAGTATATATTCCAGTCAGGGAGTTGATGGCGGCCTTGCTGTCTGTAACTATCATGATATCCCTTCCGAATATCTTGTGGTACATCAGCCATCTGGCCGCTTTATTTATAGCCGATATTTCGGCCTGAACTACAGTACATCCGTCTGCTAGTCTGAAGGAAATTTTAGTGTTAAATTCCTCTATGTAAACGCCACCCCCAACCCTTTCTCCCCTTCTAGACCCATCCTTCCATCTTGTACCGTTCGCCAGTAACAATTTTGCTAATGGCGTCCTCAAAAAAATCCATTCACCGCTCCTGCATACACACCATCTTCAATGAATGTAACGTCTTTTCCTGCATCACATGCAGATTATCAGTGCCCCAGAAATATATGAAAATTCGCCCCGCCGCTCATAATGATTTTTGACTCAAAGTCGTGGTTAAAAAAATCGACACAATTATCCCATGCTTTCACGGAGTACATCGCCCTATTGTTTGTTTATAGTCTGCAGCTGTGTAGTTCACAAACAGCAAATATGATTGACGGACAACGCTATTTGCAAAAGCTATTACATATTACTATAGGGCGGTTCATTTTGTGCAACCCTGTGTAAAAAAGTTATATCAAAAAACATAACTCGCTACCTTTTTTGCAATCTTACGGGAGGATTTCTTTTCTTGAACTTTCATATATCTCAATATCAAATTTTATCAGTTCAGCAGTTCAAGTTTGGAAAGGAAGACAGAATTAATTTCGTATTTATAATATTAGTAGAGATAAGCCAAATATACCTACTTTATAAAAGTTTAAAGAAATATGTACGTACGTTTCTAATATGATCAATAATTCATTTTTCAGTACTTGTGCTATAAAGATATTCTATTAAAATGTTTGTGTTGCCATCACTTATGGCAAATATTAGTTGCACAGTCACTAATTGTTTAGTAATTAAAATATTTCATAATTTATTTACTTTCAGATCCTCGTAACGGTAAACCACAACGTCCTTCTAACTTAGGTCTTGATGGCAGTCCACGCAAAGTTGAAACCAAAACTGATTATGGAAAATACAGGTATGTCCCTATATAGTTTATTTTAGTAATTATCCTAAAGCTTTATATACTTATGTATGTATGTGTTTCTACATGACTTTTAAGTTAGAAAAAACTACAATAATTCTTGTATATATCTAAATTTGCGATAATTTTTATTTCTTTTTTTACTTTTTTAATAAAAATGTTAATAACAAAAAAAAAAAACAAAAATTAACTGCATGTCCAAAACCAAAATAAATTGAAACCGAAACGTAACTATGAAAAATAATACAATACATCATAATTGTTTAATTGTACTTTTGAATAAAATCCCTGTTCCATCTGTGTATCTATTGCTTTTCCCGTATATGTCAAAGATATCATTTCCATATACATCCTTTTCATTTGCATTGCCCTCCGCAAAAGCTTCAATTACAAATGCATCAGCGGCAGCAGCAAAAACATCTTTTTCCACAACGTTCTATAACAAGTTGTACCGCTGTTACCTCATGCATACCCAATAGAACATGGCGTTCTTGTAGAACCACTAACGGTTTTCTAATGACCTACCCAGCACAAATGTGTACACTCCCACGACCCATTGTGCAAAATATTTCCATTTACGATACATTAGTTTAATACTTGTCTCTTTTTCTTTAACAGAATTCATGATATTCTTAAAAATTATTTGAATTTCTCAAAATGTTATTAGTTGTTATAAATTGTTGGTTTGTGTCTTTTGTATTGTATTTCTTTACAAGTTATTTTAATATTTCCTTAAATTTAATTCTACTCTACAATAATAAAGTTGCCTCATTTGAAATCTACATTTTTTTTTTTTATTTTATTTTATCTTTCAACATTTTTCGTAATACCTTAAATCCTGTTTGTTATTTTATGAACCTGTTTTGTCCTGGTCGCCCATGTGCCGTTATTTCTGTGTTTGTTCCAAACTGAATTTATATCATCATCATACTTTTATCACATTAATGTGTGTATGTGTGTGTTATTGTTGCAATAGTCGTAATAATTCTGCCACTCAAGCTGATTATAATAAAACTCCGAAACAACCGGGACCGGCACACGGTATGGTTGTACCACCGCCAAACATAAACGGGAACCTAAATGGAAACTCAACGCCAAATGGTTCAGGCGGACCATTTAAGCCTGTACCACCACCAAAACCGAAAAACTATAGGCCGCCTATGCAAAATGCTGGTTCTGGCAATGGACCAAATCAATGGGCTGATAATGCGGTAAGTTAAAAAATATTAAAAAACTAATTTACTTTGTAATTCAATATTTTAATGAAAAAAAAAAAGAAATTGAAGTATGCGAAAGTTGTTATTGATTAAGTACTATATCAGCGTAAGCATTTGCGGGAATGTTGTCTATCTACCTAAAGCATTGATCATCGCGCAATATCCTCAAGAGTGTTCTGTCTGTGGGAACTACTAAGGAACTACTAACCTTAAATCGCCTTTGATTAGAAGATGCAATAAATAATTGAAATAAAAAATTCTACCTCACTCTCTACATAAACTCTCGCTCAGCTTAGAAGATTCACAATCCGCTTACTTATATTTTAAATCAGTGGTCTTCCAAATTCAAACTATTGGTCTATCGAGCATCTACGCCAAGCTTTAAAACATTTTGAACCTTTAGGCACTTTGGCGTTGTTTAATATTCAACTCATAATGACAAATTCAGGTGATTTTTCATTAATGCCTTTATTGTGGTTATCGCCTACGATATTTTTGTAATAGATTAAAAAGATAAATAGTACTTGTTCGTTCATCTATTGCAATACTAGTTGTGTTTCTTTACTTTCCGGGCAACTTTCGTGTAAAAGAGAGCATGTATAAGTTTCTCTCAAAACCAGATAAAATTTACCTAAAGTACGGGAACGCAAAAAGCCAAATTTCTAGCCCAAAAAGGAAACATATACTGTGTCGTTATGTAGTAAAAAAATTGGCATTTAGTTTTACGAAAAAATACTATGATATTTTACACTTTTGGGATTTTAAAGTCTTTTGCACATTCCTTTTTATTTAATATTTATATAAAAACCCTGAAATGATTTGTATACGAGTTGATTCAAATGAACTTTGTTGCCTTGTTACGGTTTATTTTTCGAACAGCTGATTGCTAACTACTTCCCCAAACTAGCCCGAAGAAAAAGTACGGGCTGTTTCGTGCAAGAACAGGAAGCACACTGTTCTCTCAAAAGTGCTCTTATTTGCGGGAATGCTTTTCGTGCAAATTATGATCCCGCGGGATCCCAAAGTAGAGTAAAGAAAGACACCTACTGTTGTAAGTGAGTGTTTTTATTTCACCAATCATGACAATATGATCAGGTATTTGATAGCAAGAAATTTTGAAAACGACTAGTCTTACAAACGGAAAAAGGTGAGATGAACATATTTCAATCGTCTTGGAAATATTTAAAAATTCGTAAATAATAACAGGGGACATAGATGGGATGATTGGGATTCTGCGCATGAGCTGTAAGAACTTGAGGGCTGCTCAAGGACAAGAAAAATGTCTTACAAGACATCGTAATATTTTCAAGTACCATCGATCCATCCTCTTCTTTTATATTTCAAAACAAACACTTCAGTGCCGACATGTTCTAAACATGTAAACGAATACTGTCATATAAACGTTAAACAAACACTTCAGTGCCGACATGTTCTAAACATGTAAACGAATACTGTCATATAAACGTTTAACACAAACAGAACCAAACACAAGTAGAACCAACTGAAGTAGAATAAAATTGAAGTAGAACTTCAAGCACTAAAGTAATGTTCTACTTCAGTGTTGTTTACAAAATTTGTTGTTGTTGTACATGGCTTTTGTCTTTGTATTAGTGCACAAGTGCTGTGCACATAGTATGCATGTGTCAATGTGTTAGTGCTAATGTTTTAGCGCACTCACTATGTTTTGCTACGAGTCATCGTTTGGTTGCTTCAGTCTGTTGTTTAGTTTTTTGCTATGAAACAGAATTCAAGTATCGCCAAGCACTGTCGTATATGTGTTTCAAAACTATGAAGTGTTTGTTCTGTTTCCAAATATTCTACTGCTTGTTGGTTTTGTTTTAAAGAGTGTTCTAAAAGACAGTGCATAGTAGTGAGAAGTGTTCTTTAGAATATTCTATGTAGCCTTTTAGTAAGAACCAACAACAGCGTAAACTTTTTGGGGGCCGCACAAAACAGAGGATGTAGTGATGCTACCTGTTAAACACCAAGGCTGACATGGCCCAGGTATCATAATAGGAGGACTATTACCCTGACGGAGGTTGAGTTCTACTGTGACGGCTCATTGACATGCGAGAAGATTAAATCTTCCATTTAATAATTTCTGTTGTAGGGTAGTTATAGGGACGAAGAGGAAATTGAGAGCGTTGAGCTCTTCCTTTATCTGCTCCACACGGCTTGGAAGAAATATCGGAATGTGATGTAGGTACTCGTAGATCGGTTGGACTCGTTTATCTGATTCTCGAGTTGGTTTTGAGTTGTAGCAGTGATATTTACATCTGCTGAATTACATATCATACTCAGGCAACACAATTCGATTAAATTGTACCCAAGTGGGTTGACTTTTCAATGGCTGGCAGCCTAGTAAACTTAACCTAACCTAAATAATCACTTTTCTTCAGTTTTTGAAATATATCTGTTGTTGCTACTTTAATTGTTATTGTACTTAATCTAATTGGGAGGGTTTCAAGCCCTCATTAAAAATTGTTTATGAAATTTTAGAAAAAGCAATTGTGGTCTAGTGCACCGATATTCTTTAAAACAATCGATTTCCAGCACATATCTGAATAACACTCAATAGCATTTTGTACTCGATTTTAAATAAAAGCAATAATCTCTCCAGAATTGGACGTGGAAAAGGCACCACGTCCAGAGTTATACTAGAACCAAGTTAAATGTTAGATATTTTCTTCTTTTTTTTTTTGCAATGTCCTATCGTTTTGAAGTTTAGCCGCAAGTCAGTATTACTCTGGTGTCAGTCTTACCAGCATGTAGATCATCTTTGTGTCAGCGTTTGGTAGTTTCCTTAACTTTTAGTCGCAACGTTGACTTTCCATTTTTGTGAAAGCATTCAGCTTCGTTCGGAAATGGAATTCAATCCGTTTTTTTTTTTTTATTTCTTTAAAAAACTAAAAACTGAAATATTTTTCGAAATAGAAATGATTTTATTTAAAAAAAAAATTTTAGATTTTCATTTTTTGAATAATCAAAGAACGGGTTCAATTCCGCTTCCGAACTGAATCGAATTCTGTAACATGACTGAATATTTTCTGTTAAAAATGCTTACATTTGAAAAAACCTTTGTTTTTTGGTTTCTGAAGAAGCCAAAAACGGAGGAAACTCCGTTTCAGAGTGGAATAGAACTCTGTAATATGGCAGATTATTACTTTTTTCCAGCTTTCATATTGTTTAAATCTAGGTCAATTGCATTTACAACTTTTAAATTTCAATTGTTAAATGTTTTAATTGTATTTTAAGGAACCTGGTTCACCACGTTCGCCCAATGGTTTCTATTATCCTCCTGCACCTCAACACCATCACTACTCTCAGCAAACTCCTGGATCTCCACATACCAATGCAAATATGCAGCCCACTTATGGCAGCAATAACAATTATGGCCCTGCAAATGCTCCCGGCTATAACAGCAACCCCACATCGCATCATTACAATGGAGGCAGTGGCACTGGGCCTTATATAGCTCCACATCGGGGCATGCCACCGCCCATAGGTATGCTAGCTTTTAATATTTTAATGTACAATATTCAATGTAGTAAAATAAAATATTACTTATTAGGAAATCTGCCGCCGCATACACCCGAACGTCACGGCTTAGATTTGGCCGGCAGTCGAGAACAGCGTGGCTCAGCATTTGAATTATACCGGAAACCACAAATCGGTACTGCTGGGCACCATCATAATATGAGGTAAGTATCTTTTTTATTTATTTATAATCTCTTTTATTTTTTTATCCAGCGAATACAAAGAAAAAAAAAAGAATTAAAGTTTGGAAGTTTATATTGAAAACAAAATGAATTTTGAGTGTTTATTGTGTTGTTTTCAATAAAAATTTCCAAATAACGATTTTCTCCAAACGGTGAAGTGAAAGTTGAACTGTTTTTCAAAAAAAAAGTTTCCTCTTTTCCCCACTTCTTTAGTCCTTGAATTTACTTTTTTTTAATACTTTTTCAATAAATTTTTGTGTTAACGAAAAATGTTTTTATTTTTGTTTATTAATCAATAAAAAAAGCTATTGTAACAATTACTCGTTTCGTTAAATGTAAAGAAATATTATAAAACATCATAAATCATTCGGGTAAAAGGTCATTAAATTTAAAATTTTGTTTAATTCCAAATTAATATTTTTTCAAATACATCTTGTTTAAGCAATTTTCTAAACATATTTATGTCCAAAATTAAAAAATAAATAAAAAAAATATGTAACAACCTCATTTCAAAGGAAAATTATATCGAATTTATTGAGCGACAAAAATTTTGTTTTTTATTATTTGCAATAACCAATTCGTAACACCCACCATAAATAAATATTTTTCTAATAATTTTATCAATAAAATTTGATCATTTAAATGAAAATAAAACATTTTTCGGGTTGAGTTATAAAATATGAAAAATCTAACCTCACTTTTAAGATTTTGTTTATTTTTTCCCCTTAACTTTTAAAGGCAATTTATTTAGTAACTCTGCTAAAGAACTAATTTTACCCTTAAAACAGCAAATTCTAAAGGTTTCGGTTAAAGCAAGTAATGCGTCTTTATTCTACAATTAAAAATAAAAAATTAACCATTTTTAACTAACCCCAATTTCGATAAGATTTGTTTTTTATTGAAATCAAAACCATACGAGTACACACACTTCTGTTTTAGCATATACGAGTATTACATTCATTTTATATATCTAATTAAATTCTTTATACATTTTTGGGTCTATGGATTTAGAGTATGGTAACTTTTTAATCTAATAACTTTAATTTTCTACTCAATTGGTATTTGCAAAATAAAGAACAAAATTTTTTCCCCCCTTTAGAGACATTAAAAAATCGCGAAATAAAGAAAATGTAACAAAAAAAATTTTTTGTTAATAAACACAGCAAGTATTTTAGAGAAATTTTCATTTAAATATATTTTGCAAACAGCAAAATAAATATCAAAAACAATGGGGACGACTTATTTGATGTTAATTTAATTGCCATTAGTTAAGGGCATTTTGTTAGAGGTATAAAACTTCAGGTGGGCAAAACTTTTTTAGCTGGCAATCATTTTGTCAGCTGTTAAGTGATTTATGTTTAGTTTAGTTTGGCATTTCGGCATGAATAGACTGAATAAAACTTCCAAATGGGGCCAATACAAGATTGCCATTGATTCTTATTTTCATGCTACATATTTGATGTAATTTAATTGCCATAAGTAAAAGGTATTTTATAGAGGTATAAAACTTCAGGTGGGCAAAATTTTTTTAACTGGCGATCATTTTGTCAGCGTTTAAGTTATTTATGTATAGTTTAGCTTGGCATTTCGGCCAAATAGGGCCAATGCAAGATTGCCATTGATTCTTATTTTCATAAAAGAAGTTTGTTTAGTGATGAAGCTCTCTGGTTTGAAATAGTGTATGACAAGATCTTTCATTTGTGAGAATCTTTCATTCACTTTCAGAAAGGTTAAGTTATTTAATTCATTACTTTTCGTTGATCTTTGTATATGCCAGACATATTTCAGAATGAATAAAAGTGTTTGAATTATATACAATATACCAGGTGGCAGGATAACGAATTATTATAAAGCATCAATTCAATCAGACACGAGAATAATTGCTCTGACAGCTCGTTGGCGAAGGGGGTGAAGGAAGTGATATTTTGTTGCCATCATTTTTTCAACCAGCTACACAAGCCAAACAATCAAACCCAGCGAAAAACTTCAAAAGGTCTTCGTCTTAGAAGGCCTTCTAAGACTTTATTTTAGTTCCGATACTCATTCTTGCCTGCCTTCTAATGAAGGCCTCCTATAAGGCCTACAAACCCCCTGCTACAGGAAGGTGGAAACCCACTACAATAATGAGATCATATTCCAATGACAAAAAAAAAAACTATGTTTGTTACGTATGTATTAGAGGGCTGCTCAAGCACAACAAAAATGCCTTACAAAACATCGTAGTATTTTCATGTACTATCCATCGTCTTCTTTCACATTCAGTGCCGAAATGTTCTGAGCACATAAACGAATACTGTCTGTATACTGTAATAAGCATTTAGTAGAAACAGAACCAAACACAAGTAGAACCAATTGAAATAGAACAAAATTAAAGTAGAGTTTCAAGCACTGAAGTAATGTTCTACTTCAGCTTTGTTTATAGACTTTTTTGTTGTTGTTCATGGTTTTTGTCTTGGGATTAGTGCACAAGTGCTGTATGCACAGTAAGATCATGTGTGAGTGTGTTATTGTTGTTTATGGTTTTTGTCTTTGTCTTAAGCACAAGTATTTAAGACGCAATATACTCAAATGCCAATGTGCTTGCTGTGATTCATCGTTTATTTGCTTTATTGTGATGTTTTGTTTTGGATTTTGCTGTGAAACAGAATTCAAGTACAGTCAAGCACTGTCGTGGAGGCGTTTCAATACTACGAGTATGAAGTGTTTGTTCTGTTTCTAAATGTTCTATAGCTTGTTTGTTTTTTTTTTCAAGAATTGTTCTGAAATACAGTGCTTGGAACTACTGCACAGTAATGAGCAGTATTCTTTAGAACATTCTGTGCAGCTTTTTAGTATGTATGCATATAAAATAAATAAATACATATGTACATGGTCTGATAATGAAAATAATCGTTATTTTCAAATTTCGTGAGTTGCGTATATTCGATTTTCGCCTTTTTTTCTGTTATGTTGGTACACATGTCTGTTATATATGTTGGCAATATCAAGCATTTCGGATTGTCAGTTTGTTTTTGACTGATTAAAACGATACGGCTTTCCTTAAAAAGGTCATAATTGGTGACGAATCATGGGCGTATGGCTATGGCATTGAAACCACAGCCCAATCATCCCAATGGAAGCGTCCAGAAGAGCGAAGACCGAAAAAAGCACGTCAAGTTCGGTCAAATGCGAAGGTGTTTTCTTCGACTGCAACAGCGTAATAAATCACGAGTTTTTGCCGCAAGGTCGTATGGTCAATAAGGAATACAACATTGAAGTTATGCGCCGTTTGCGCGAAGCAATTGTCAGAAACGCACAGAATTGTGGAAAAACAATCATGGATTTTGCACCATTATAACGCACCAGCTCACACATCGATGCTTGGGCGTGAAGTTTTGGCCAAAAACAAAACCGTTTTCATGTCTCAACTACCGTATTCACCGGACTTGGCCTCCGCTGACTTGTCAAAACTGAAGACACCGATGAAAAGAGGTAAAAAAAATCGAAACATGAGCTGCTGGCGATACCAAAACGCTAGCATAGGTGTATTATATCTGAGAGGGATTACTTTAAAGGGGACAAGATAGTTATTGATAAATAAATAAATACTTTTTTAAAATCCCTCGACATATCTGCATATAACTCATTTCATGTAATGAACAAAACAAACTTTAAAAATGTCTTCGTTACGTTTTCGTTACGTTTTCTTTCATTTATATTATTTTTCGTTTCTCTGTATTATCATTGTATATTATAGTCCAATATATATTATAGTCCGATATCCAAGAGTGGTTTCTGGGTTTTTAACTATATTTATTTGTCATAGAAAGAACCAGATTCGCTAGTTGAGTACTCGCTAAATTTTTCGAGTTTAGTTTTGTTTTCCTTTAAAAAAATTTTGTTTGTTTCAAAAAAGCATTGGGATTTTACTGTACCTGATGTGTTGTAATAAATTATCCAAATGTTGATGGGTGGTCATCATTACTGGTTAAAATATTTAATGACACAACAAAATAATACAACAGATTTTTATTTTCCAATTCTGTTCAAGCTTTCCCATCGGGTGAAAAAAGTGTTAAAAGTAATAAAAATGAAAACTTCTCTAAAATACTTGCTTATTTTCTTACAACAAAGTTTTTTATCTTGTATATCTATCTCAAACATCCATTTTCTTAACTATTTTAAAATAAAAAAAAAAAAAACAAATCCCTAAAAATGTATCAAACATCCCCTTTTGTGAAAATATTTAAGCGAAATGGAGCCATATGAACAACAAAGGTATAATGATTATTATGCAATGCCACCGCCGCAGCATCCACCTCCACGTTCACGTTCGGTTCCCCGTTATGTCCATGAAAGGCTACCCCCTCCACCATCTCATGATCCAAATAATTATTATAGTTATGGCCCACCGCCTTTGGCACCCACACAACCGCCGCACATTCAACAACAGTATTACAATGAAATTGAAATGCATCCTCCACCGCTGCCGCATAAAATCAAAAAGAAGTCCATGCTTAAGAGTCCTCTGATAGCAATAAAAAATGCCCTAATTAAAACAACAAAGCCCTTAAGACGCATGAATAGCATGGTGGAACCGGAACGCAAACAAAAATCCGGTTTAAGACGTCAACATTCAATGTTGGAAAGAGGTATGCAACGACCCTATTATCCGGATGAATACCCCACATATCCAGCTGGATTTGATGAGCGCTATTGTGGAGGCAGGGGAAGGAGTGTGCCCGCCTCTGCCATAAGAGGATGTAGGGAACAGTATTATGAACAGCCAAATCAGCAAAACTTTAATCATGATCCTTATCTGCCCCCACAAGATCTTATGAATAGTACATATCAAAATTTAGAAACTGAAGATATTTATGGGCACATGGGAACAGTGCCTAAAGCAGGAAGAGATCGGTCTTATGAATTCGGTAATGGTTACACGGATCATGATGATCTTTATGCAAATAGAGCTTGCATAGATCTGGAAAGGCGCCAAGCTCAAGCTGTCAATGCAGTACAAGGAAGAAGTGGCAGAAAAATCGTAAGACGTCATAGTAGTACGACAGCAGATCGCATAGCTGGACGCAGGCATAACATGCCAGGCAATGGAGCCCAAGATCCCTACGAACAAGATGACATTTATCAAAGCAAACAGGGAGCCTATATGTTGGATAATCAACGCAGAGCACCTAACTCAGAAGTTATGACCCGTAGAAGATTTTATCCGGGTGCTGCCAACGAACAAGTAGAAATACATGAACCTATTTATCAGTCGCGTCGTGAAATGCAGCGCGAAAGACAAAACCATCATTTATATCAGACAAAAAAAGAAATGCAGGAACGTATCATTCAAGGTAAGCGCGATATGGAGCGAGAATTTACTCCACCTCATACAAATCAAATGGACAAAGATGACAAGGCCGATAAAGAACCTATTTATCAGTCAAGAAGAGAACTAAAAGACAGTGCTCTTAAAACCAGAGCCCAGTTAAGAGAACAAATCTATCAAACCCGCAGGGAAGCCCTGGATAGCATGGCCGAGCCGGGCTATGTTTCTAAAAGGGATGTCGGTAGACCAGAACCAATTTATGAGACAAAGGAAGAAAGTATTTTGCAATCGAGAGAAAATGAGACTGATGAAAAGAAGGAAGAAAAGACTGAAATACAAACGCAAGCTGAAATCAATCAGGAGGATGAGGAAGAGGAAACTCTTAGCCGTTCTGAATTACAAAAGTCTACCGATACTATTATAGAAAATGTTGTAGAAAAGAATAATTCTCCTCGTAAATCTGCTCCTCTGGTACAAAGTGAAGATGATGATTTAGATGTGGACAGCGGTAAAGATTTGGATAAATCCGAAATGGCCACAATGTTAGAAAGTCTACATAATCAAGGCATGTTGGAAAGTACCGAAGCCAATATTACCGAAACCAATGATATATCTGATGACGTTTTCGAATCCCCAAAAGCAATATCTCCGCCTTTGGTTGTAGAAGGACCGCGGCTGGAATCTCTGGAACCTCCTAAGCCCACGATGCCGTTGACACCACGTTCCGGCAGAACCCCTTTTCATATATCAAACATTTTAAAAAGAACTGCTCCTCCACCTGTAAAGAAATTAAGTGACAGCCGTACATCCATCGAAACTCAATATATTTCACAAGCCAGCTTGCCGGTGGGACCACCAAACGCCACCAGTACACCCTATACGAGCAATATGTCATTACCCATTGCTGGTCCTGTGCCTACTTCCGCACCAGCTGCTGCCAGTTCTCCTGGCAATGGCTCCTTTCCCACTATGCCCCGTGAGCCTACAACGTGTCGCGGCATTTTTGACTCAAATGGTGGTACTTTAGCTGATAATATTTGGAATGTTTCGCTACAAATACCACCAGGAGCTATTGCCCCGGGTGTTAGACAGGAAATCTATTTCACCGTCAGTGATCCACGTTTGGGACAAGCTGTTGGTGGCCCGCCTTTGGATATGGAAAACGGTTTGTTCTTTTCCCTTCTCTCACTGTTTATATGTACATATATAATATAACCCTATTGCAATTCTTCTCTTTTTCTTTTCTTATTTCTTTTGCTCTAAAACACCGTTTACGTTTGTTTTATTGTTATAATAATTTGTTTTTTTTTTAAATTTATTTTGCATACCATTTGATTTTATATTAAAATCTTTATTATTATTTATTTTTATTAAAAACAAAATCAATTTGAATGTTTGCTATTATCTAACACGTACTAATAACCCTTTAGTCAAGTAAAATCTGTTTCAGTTTGCATGTTTATATATTTTTGTTAACTTTTTTATGTCAATTTCAATTCCTTATAACGATCCAGGGATGTTCATCTTCCCCCATTTAGGAATATAATTTTTGCAGATTTTCGGTTTAAGTTTTTGCAATTTCGATCATTTGTAGTATTGGATACTGTCGGGGTGAGTTTCGGTCAAGAAAAAAAGGTTATAGAAAAATTCCAAGTAAAAATACAAAGAGTTAGACTTCAATTTACAAAGGGTTTATTAATGTTTTTCGTGGGAGTCGTTCAGATATCAACTGATTACGACCGAAATGCATAATTAATAGTAGGCTTACTTATTATAACTTAACGAAGTATTTTCATATAAAAAGAGAGTGAGAGATTAATATAAATTACAGAGGAATTCATTGGAATCGAACCACACGCGTGCGCATAATTATAAAACTATTATAATTAAATAATTGAACCAAACATGCCGCCTCCCCTTGCAGGAACGCAATAGTTTTTCAATTAAAGCAAATGATAAATATAACTTTAAGTATGTAAGTAGGATAAAATAACATAACATTTAGAATTCAATATATAAGTAGAAGAAATAAATTCATAATATTCAATAAAATAAGATTAGAAGAAGTTTAAGTTGGCAAGACTATGTGATTCGGAAAACTATTTTTAATAGAAACAGGGTGCTAGAAATAATAAAGTTATCTCGATGTGACGTTGATTACAATGGTCGGAAAACTAGAAGTGTTTGTTCCGATTAGTTTGTTGACTGTATGTGTATTTTGATTTAGGTCATCAGATTGAATTTGATGGTTTTTAGGTAGTATTTGATGTTGTTGTCGGTGATGGTAAATGTTCTGGTTATGACGCAGATGTTTACGCTTCTTGCCACGAGGAAATTGATTAAAGACATGAAGAAGTGTATGCGCCATACCATCGGATAAGCAGATACATTGTACAAACACACATACGTATATAATATCTGATATATATAATACAGGCATGAGAAACGCAAAACGCTTAAATTTAGCGTTTTCGATTTGAAAACGCCAAATAGGTGTTCTGAGAAACGTATAACGCTACAAGTATGGTTTTGCGATTTCAAATCGCCAAGTAGGTGTTCTGGAAAACGTATCGCTTAAAATTGGCGACTTCAACTCGCATGTGTATATTGAAGTGAACTGATCGAATTTGCTAAAACGGAACTTGCAAAAGGCAATCAAATTGTAAATTGTAGTTGTAGCTAATAGTCTATTTACACCAAAGCGAAATCTGCTCATTCGAGATTTCAAGCCAAATCTAGTAGATTTTGAGAAGATTTCCCATACAAAATGAAATCTACTTTATGAGTAGATTTCGACGAAATCTCCTGAAATCTACTCAGTACTAAGCGATGCAACTGTGATTTCTTGCAAAAAGTACTTAAAAATACTACGCTGCAACAAAAATTGCACTATAATGTGGTGTATGCAGTCTCTGGGCACAAAAAATATACACTTTAATGCTGGTGTATTCAGTCTCTGATAATATTGTATTGTCAAACCCGCATGCATAAATTATTTTTGAGCAAATGAAATCTTGCTAGATGTCAAAAAACGGTGGTGTAAACGATATAGATTTCGTTGTAGATTTCAATTCAAATCTACTAGATTTTGAGTTGGCGTAAATGCGCTATAAGAAAAATTTTTCTATTTGTTGTCAATTTTTTTTCCTTTTTATATTACTACCACATATATATATATATATATATATATATATATATATATATATATATATATATATATATATATATATATATATATATATATATATATATATATATATATATATATATATATATATATATATATATATATATATATATATATATATGTATATATATATATATATATATATATATATATATATATATATATATATATATATATATATATATATATATATATATATATATATATATATACGTATGTAAAACACATGTTGTATTTTTTCGGAAAAAACTCCTAAACGCCAGTAAAACGCGCGTTCCTCAGAACACTTAAAAATCAATTAATCGCTTTTCAAAACGCGTTACGGTTTCAAAACGCGCGTTCTCGGAACATGGCTGAATAATTTTTATGAATAAAGTCCTCATTAGTTTTTACTTTCAGTTGCCGTTCTGTGACGTTCTTTTCTGTAGCAAATATTTTACAATTACTTTTTCTGTGAAAAAGTTCAGCTGTTTTTTTTACAGTAAAGCAAAATTAAAAGAAAAATATTGGAATTAAGATTTTTTGTAAAAATTATTTTATTTGAAAAAAAAAACAATTTAATTACTTAGACAAAACAGCCAACTTTGCTCTCAGGATCTGCAGAGTTTACGACATTTCTTATACAAAATATAATGTTTATTCGCTAAAATTATATTCTTTTGATCATTCATAGTGGCTTGGTTGATTAATGATTGATTGATTAAAACAAATTATTTTAGCTTTCGATAAAAAAAATTTGTATTGAAATTACTAAAAAAATTGAAAAAAGTAAAACATACACATATCTGGCTGTCACTTAACGTTTCCCCCGGGGAACAGGTTTTGCCTTGGCGTATTTCTAACTTAGGCGCTCTGTTTTTCGGGGAAAAGAGGGGAAGGGGTCCCTCGTTTGGTGCGGCAAACAAAACTCTAGGAAGCCACACGACTTATGTTGTGTTGGCTTTCGAAACCCTTACCAAGGGTATAAAGTGGCAGAACGGGGATCAGCATGGCCCCCGGGTAGTTCTGCTTGCGGTTCGACCCGGGCTGATCATGGTTGAGGTGCCTACCTTGGCTGAAACGTTCTGGCTGTGGTTGAAACCTAAAACGCAGGAAGGGAGTGTTAGTATCCTTGATAATTGTTTGGTGATGGCTTTTTTCGAGGGCTAACAATCTCCCGAGGATCTGTTGCCTATACAACAGATACGTGTACTATAAGGAACCAGTAGTGATGATTGACGGGTGAGTTGGTTTAAGGGCTGATGCTCTTAATGGGCTTCGGCCTACCAACTCATTAAGCCTTGTCCTCCATTGATTGCTGGGAAATTGCATACAGGAGGGATTAGAAAGCCCGAACTCCTCAACAAGAAGTTGCTCATATGACCGCAATCATATGACAAGAATTGCTACCTGTGTGAGCCTAGTCAGCCACACGGGGGCGGTGGTGAACCGTGAAAAATTCTTTCCGTAGAATTGATCCACCATCAGGTTAGGCCGTCAAGGCAGGCACTGATGTAAATCATTTTCACAGTTGTCACTTAACGTTGAATTCTATTTTCAACAGATTAGTCCGCACCAAAACAGAACGTAAAAGTAAAAACAAACCATGTACATATAGTTTACATTGTACAGAAACAAGACAGCTGATTCAGAACGGAAAAGAACGTACAAACTAATTCTGCCTTAAGGCCATTAGACTTGTAGTTTTTAATTATTAGTTTATTTAGTTTGCCTAGAGTTATTTTTTCTATATTCTTACACAAATCTTATTTACACACTGACACATTTACAATACCTTAAATACTTTTGTAACAAACAAAAAAATAAATAAATTTTTAATGTAACTAATGAGTAATTAATAATTGCTTTTATTTTATTTTTTGTTTTTCTTTTGCAATTATTAGGTGAAACTATGCTGTCACCGCTAGTAATGTGTGGCCCTCAAGGTCTGGAATTTCTTGTACCCGTAACGCTTAATATACCCCATTGTGCTGGCAAAACAACATCTTTGGGCTTAGCTTTGAAGGCTACCGATAGTGAAAAGAATATTCACACCGAATGGGATAATATAGATTTACCAAGCAACGCAGCTGCTCATACAGTATCAGTTAAAGTAGATCATTTTTAAAATATAATAATCTAAGCAGCAACCATATATTAATAAGTTAGTTTTTTTTTCTGTATAATAGCAGGCAAGCATTCATATTTTAGAAGACATTTAAATTTTCTTTAAAATGGAAAGGCAAAAACATATAAAATTTATATTTGAAAACATAAATAAATATACTGACATACATCATATACTGTAAATATACTCATATAAGTATATACACACTTTACATTATCTAACTATATACGAAAACTTTTTTGTTTTGTAAGCATTGTTTTATAGTTTTATAAAAAAAAATAACCTTTAAGTTAATGAAAATACTTATATAAAACTGTAAATTTTTAAGACTTTGAAAGAAACGATAAATTTTTGTATACAAATTTTATAGTAAATTTGTGCCTTTAGCTAAAGTAACAAATTAATAACATTATTTAATGAAATACTTTCTTCCTTTTACAAATTTTTAAATATATTTGTCATTCTCATATATTTTGTAAATAATTTCCATTTCTCTGTAATTTATAATTATAATACTGTTTTAAAAGCATCTTAAAGCATTTTAAATGTGTATAAATAAGAAAATATAGAACTTCAAATTCTTACGCTTTGCAAAAAAAAAAATAAATAAATAATAAAAAATAATAATTTAAACGTATATAAAAATATATTAGTATTTAAATAACGAAAAAGCAAATTTAGACTATATATGCACTATTATTCATTTATATTATACATAAATATAAAATTATTATAAAGCTTCAATAAACTATATACGATTATTAAATCAATGAGAAATCGTTTATTTTTGAGTTTAAACTACTTACTGTTTAGAGCAAGTGTGCCCAGCCCTATGCGTTTGATACGCAATTGTTTTTGTAAACGCGCTTGTGCTATTTAATACACAAATACTGCGCTCAGCACTAGCAATGAAAAATACACAAACAACTTCGTCTTATATATTTTTTTGTCGTTCTTCACTGCATGCACACAAAAGCAAAGCAACAACACTTACGCATGTTTTGCTGGTAAACATTGAAGACAGCGATTATCCGTGTGAATTTTGTTTTTGTAAATGTTTTGCTTTTTACTACAAAAAATATTAAATGAAAATAGTTTTTCCTTAAATGTATTGGTGTTTACTCTTCCATACAGAACTTGTGGGCACCCCTGGCTTAGAGGTTTGAGATTAACAGCCAGTTTACCAATCTCGACAGCCTGCTTGCGTTCGCAATCTAAGCGAAAGAAAATTGATTTGGGTTCGTCTAACTTTTTTCTATGCGAACGATGTGTCAAAACTCGATCAAAATACATAAGAATATGCGATAATAATAATAGTAGTGAGATAGACAAACCCAAATTGATTCGAATGTGAGTGACTGGCTTTCTTTCGCATTCATTTTCTTTCGAAATTGGTAAACTGGCTGTAACATTGCATTTACACATACAAGTAACTTACAGTAAGTTCAGTATACATATTATTATCGAAAATGTCGGCAAAATTATTGAATGTCTCACAAGTTAGTTTTATGTTTACACATACAAGTGCAAGTTCATTTTTTTAAATTGTCGCTACTATTAAAAACTGCTTTAATTTTGTAGCTAAACATTTTCGGCCGTATTCATAAAAAATATTTTATGTTTATTAAACACTTATTTGACAAATATCCCATAGAAATTTGTCAAATAACAGTTTAATAAACATACAATATTTTTTATGAATAAGCCCCTTTTAAATATACAAAAATAAAAGCGAAATTTATTTAACAATTTCTTGTTGATATATTTTTTTTTTTTTTTTTGTATTTGTTGAACAATATTTTATTTGAAATAATATTTGAAAATCAAAATATGGATATCAAGTATTGCCGTTTTGTCATTATTGGAAAAGTTTAAAAAACATCTTTGCATGAAATAATTTTTTCCAAAAAAACATGCTATTTATATTTAGTACTACCATTGAAATATGTTGATATACAGCTGTGTTCTTTCTTTATTTTTCTTTTCATATAAATATAATAATGAATATCTATTCCGTTTAAAACTCATTTTCGGCAACACTGTTTCATTATTTGTCATTTTGCTTAGTCCCCGTCCATACTACGAAACCTTTGCTGCAAAACATTTCTAAATTCTCTTTTAAAACTGTATTTGTCAGCCATGTTCCGAGAACGCGCGTTCTGAAACCGCAATGCGTTTTGAAAAACGCTTAATTGATTTTTAGATGTTCTGAGGAACACGCGTTTTACTGGCGTTTAGGAGTTTTTTCCGAAAATATACAATATGTGTTTTACATAGATACGTATATATGTATGTGGTAGTAATATAAAACGAAAAAAAAATTTGACAACAAATAGAAAAATTTTTCTATTTAGTTTTCTTAATGAAAATGTGTAAAATTCCTTAAACTTTTTATTATATTTATATTTTTTATAAAAAGAAAACATATTAAATTTTAATTGTGAATAATTTTATTGCCTTTTGCAAGTTCAGTTTTAGCAAATTCAATCAGTTCACTTCAATATATACGTGCGAGTTGAAGTCGCCAATTTTAAGCGATATGCGTTTTCCAGAACACCTATTTGGCGATTTCAAATCGCAAAACCATATTCCTTGCGTTATACGTTTCTCAGAACACCTATTTGGTGTTTTCAAATCGAAAACGCTAAATTTAAGCGATTTGCCTTTCTTAGAACATGCATGTGTGTCCAAACTTAAGTTTTTCTTTGCAGTTTGTATTGTTTGAAGTACCTTTCTTCCTTCTTCTTCTATTTATTTTTTGACAGTTTTGGGCAAATGAAAATTGTTTTTGTTTTAATTTAAATGCATTAATCACATTTTTTCACATTAATTTAATAATTTTTTTGTGCAACTATTTGATTTTTAATATTAACAAAATTAGAAAATTGTTTGCATGTGTAATTTTTATTTGTAATTGGGGCAAATAAAGAAATTAAATAAAAAGAAATGTCAAATATAGTTGTAGCTAATAGTCTATTTACACCAAAGCGAAATCTGCTCCTTCGAGATTTCAAGCCAAATCTAGTCGATTTTGAGAAGATTTCCCATACAAAATGAAATCTACTTTATGACTAGATTTTGACGAAATCTCCTGAAATCTACTCAGTACCAAGTGATGCAACCATAATATTATTCAAAAAGTACTTAAAAATATTACGCTGCAATAATACTTTAATTTGGAGTATGCAGAGTCTGGGCAACAAAAATATACACTTTAATATTGGTGTATTCAGTCTCTGATAAAATTGTTTTGTCAAACCCGCATGCGTAAATTATTTTTGTGAAAATGAAATCTTGCTAGATGTCAAAAAATTGTAGTGTAAACGATATAGATTTCTTTGTTGATTTTAATTCAAATCTACTAGATTTTGAGTTGGTGTAAACATTACATCGGAAAGTGTGAATAAGAAACTCAACAGGAACTGTATGTCCA
The DNA here is from genome assembly GCA_914767995.1 of Thecocarcelia acutangulata. Lineage (NCBI taxonomy): Eukaryota > Metazoa > Arthropoda > Insecta > Diptera > Tachinidae > Thecocarcelia > Thecocarcelia acutangulata. The sequence continues at coordinate 24,976,738 of OU612094.1, read as the reverse complement.
TGAAACAAAGTACATGTTTCACTTCACTTTTCCTGTGACATCGCCAATCTCGAAAGTTTTGCAGCAAATGTGTCATAGTATGGACGGGGACCTACAGTTAGTATTGAAAATTTACTTACAACTGAATTTGATTGTAAGTTGAGTTGTAATTAAGAAAAATTTCTGTGTATTGGTAAAAAAGTTTGAATGTATTGATTTTTTCGAACTTGCGCTTGCATGTTTAAATGCGGGGTAACTGTGGAATAATTGCTATTCTGTGAGCAATTGGTGTTTTCTTCAGCAGCCAAAAAGTATGCAGCATAAAATGTGTCACTGTTGTTTATTTTATTTAAGACACACAGTCATTGCTTAAGTCGGGTATTAGACTTGGATAGAAATATACAGGCCTGTTCTGAAAACGGTGTGTTTTCAAATCACGAACCGTTTTGAAAGCAGGCAGACAATTTGAAGCTGTTCTGCAAATCACGTGATTTTACGGTTTTCGACGTGCTTTTAATTTGTCGAAAGCACGAAAAAAACAGCTATTTATACATTTTTGTTTCGTTTATTTATAGTTTTATACTCTTAACCACAATAAAAAGTGAATATTAAGTAAAAAAAATAAACCAGGTGACTGCTAAAGAAAAAATGTAAATCACTACTATTGGTAAACACAGCCAAACAATTTCTCAAAAAACAAGCAGTGTCAATAATTTTATTAATATTTATGTTTCTGTATGAATAAAACTTAATTTTATTACAAAAATCAACAAACAACACATCATTTTAAATACATAAAAATAGTTTTATTAAATTTGTATTGAAAAACACAGAGAAAATAACCAAGTGATATCAAAAAGCCAACCATTTGGCTAACCGGTTTAAAATCACGTGATTTGAATATTTTCTGTGTGCAGAACACCTTTTGCGTGATTTGAAATCACTTTGACAAAAAGTGATTTGCAGAACAGCCCTGATAAATTACTCGATGAACATTTCGTTTGCACATTATAACCGGAAGGTGTTAAGATAGTCAAAAGTTTTTCGCCATATTTCACATTAGGACTCTAGTTGCACTGTAGACAAACTTTGACCCGTCTAATTAACTTCTGGCTATATAAAAACTAATTAAATTCTGGCTATAAAACCTTTGATTTTGATGCAAAACTATTTACACAGTGTACTCACGCATCAGATATCAAAATGTGCAAAATTTCGAAAAAAAAAGTTTACCAAAATTTGTATTTCCTTACTCCTCCCTTGCCAATCAATAATTAACAAATTTAAAAAGATTGCATATTTTAATATGATAAAATATCCTTTAATAATTTGTAAATGTTTTTTTTTTCTTCTTTTGTATAATGATATACACATAAACAGCATTAAAAATTTTTATAATTTCATGTAAAATTGTATAGAAAATAAAGCAAATAATTTTTAGAATATAATCATTTAATTCAAATAATTTAATAAAGTCAACAGTCATGTTACATACATTATATGTAGCTTAATTAACAAAATAAAATTGCTTAAACTTACGAAAGCAAATAAGAATATTCTTAAGTATTAGAAGAAGTTGAAGTTATCATCGTATTATCTACTTCTGGAATGGTCAAAACAGCTTCTTTAACATAACCATAAATTTGTTTGCGTGTATCAGCTACTACATCACGTACCATATTCTTGAAGAAAGGCGAGTGACGTGGTGTCTCGGCATAACGTTCATAATGGTCTAAAGAATCTTGAAGTTTCAAAGTCAAATCGTAGTTTTTACGTACCACCTCTAAAATTTGTTCTTCTGTGGGCGTTGAAAGACCCTGCTCGGCCAGCCATTCTTTGATTTTATTTTGAAAATGTTTGACAATAGCCAAGATATTAACTAAGGCGTTTAATAATTTGATAACATCCTCTTTGTACTCACACTCCGGCATTGTCGTATAACGAAGTACTAAATTGAATAATATGAAGATTGTAATTGATGTTTTTAATAATTTGTGTGACACCTACCCATAGCATGTAATTCGGTAAAAACCTTTTCTTCTCTATTCAGTTCGTAATAAAGTTCATCATAACTATTTGTTGTTGCCAAAAAAGTGTCACCATAGGTTATAAATAAGTTGAAAATATTAACCACCTAAATAAAACAGAAAATAGATTTTATCAAAATTCGTGTTTTTAATCAAATAAAATTAGATTAATTAAAACAATTGACTTTATTCTTATTACATGTAGACTGCTAGGAAACATAAAAAACAAGCTGTACATATTTTTTTGATTGCTTTAGACCAATTTAATAAGTTTTACAATAAATTTTCTGTACCCAAACATGTCGCCTGTTCCTCTGTAAAAACTTTATTTTCCTACTCGTAAAACGACTAAAAGTAACCTCATACTAAAAAAATGTAATACAGAAGCGAAAAAGTTTGCGGCGATTGCAACAGAATATTAAATCTTATTTGAAATTTGTATAAATAAATAAAGCGCACGGCTTGGCTAATCAAGCTAATTTTGTTTTCATATTTTCGATAAGGCAGAATACAATTTTGTATGGAAAGAGAAAACCTAAAACTAGGAATTAGTAAAGCAACAATTTTTTATTTCATACAAACAGAAAAGAGAAATTATAGATAGAATAGTAAATTCAATTTATTCTACTATTGTGTTAGCGTCGTAAACATATATAGGATTGTAACAGATTTAGATTTAGATTTATTGAGCCTTTGAAACAACAATATCATGCAAATTGCAATACAATGAAAGAAAAAAGACTTGGGACTATAATGTATTATCCTAATAACAATATAATTAAAAAGCAACCAACTTATTTCAATAAACTTAATATATTGCGATATGCAAAAATGAAGTATAATAAGCTCTTGCTCCCTGAGATAGCATGAAACAAAATAAACTTAAAACTAATTTTAAAAACTAACTTATATGTAAGACTTAAAAACTAAAACAAAACTAATCAACAAATGGGCGCTAACGCTGTGAGTACCCGGAGTACTCTTCAAATAAAAAGGGGGACGCAAATTAATATTTAAGTTAAAATTAGGAGGATCCTGATTTTAAAAACCAACTGGTGATAAGTAATTTGTATTCGACCAACTAAAGTTTATTTGTCCATTTAAAGCATTCCTTATTACATCATTCTCGTGATGAGCTTGCTATAAATTTTTTTAAAACATCACAGACGTAAAGACTAATGGGAGTAATATTTGATTCGTTATAAATAAACAAGTTTGAATATCGTTTACAAACAGATTGAAAGTTTTTTCCAATGCAGTATCTTAATACCTTTCGTTCAAAAATTTCCATTTCTTTTATAAAAGACGGAGAAACATTAAATCAAATAGGAAACGCGTAAAGAAATACTGGCATCAGGCTTGTCTTGTATAATAATAATTTAGTTTTACGAGGTAAATTTTTGTTATATAAAATTCTTGAGAAATAGCGCATAATTTTATAAGCTTTCTATACAGTAATTCTTCCATGCTCGTTAAATTTAAAAAACTTATTGAAATTGATACCCAAATATTTAATTTTATCACGAATCGGAATTTCATTATCATCAATATATAATCTAAGAGCTTTGCTTTCCGGAACAACAAAATTTTCGCATTTTCCAGAAGCATTCCGAATGCATTTTGCCTCACACTTAGAAGCATTGATTTTAATACCCCATTTATTGTAAAATTCTTTGACCTCCATTAAATGATCTGAAACTTGTGTTAGAACTCTCAAAGTGGATTCATTATGCGAATAAAGAAGGAAGTCATCGGCGTAAAGTAAGCCAATAGAATTATTTCTTACATGAGGAAAATCATACATAAAAATATTATATAAATGAGGAGCTAAAATTGAACCTTGTGGAACACCACATTTAACATCTCCAAAATTTGACAATTCATCTTTAAAGTAAATGCAGTTTAATAATATAGGAACTAAAGCCAATTTGTATCATCTTAAATAGAATGCTATTATGACCTGCGTGGTCAAAGGCTTTCTCCACGTCCAAGGATATTGCTACCGTACAATAACGTTTTCGAAGATTGCAAACAATATCATTTTGAAACTTGAATAACGCATCAATAGTTGAATGGTTACTCTTAAAACCAAATTGAAGATTATGTATGTAGTCTCCACTTATTTCACTATCCAGTTTCTTCTGAATTATCTTCTCGAATAGTTTCCCTGTGTTTGAAAGCAACGAAATGGGGCGTAAATTGTTAATGTTAACGTCGGATTGTAACAGAAATTATACGAAATGGTTTCGATTACAATTTTTTATTTCGATCGATTTTGTTTTATATTCTTATTACAACAAATTATAATTTTGTCATTTTTAGACTAAATGTGGCAATATTCTGGTAAGCAAACTAAAACAGACAGAAAAATTAATTGAATACTAAAGCTGGGGGACAACTAGCTGCTTCATAGATAATTATTGTTATAATAAAAAAAACCATTCTTGGCTAAAATTGGATTTGAACTCATAACCTAACAAATAACTAAATGCAAAATGAAATAATAAACTTCAACTATTTATCATTAATACTAACATAAACTGACATTAATTAAGTTTTTGTCTTACCTGCAGCGATAAAAAGAAAATGTTGCATTTTTTGACCAGCGTTTGCTCCTGATTAACCAAAAAGCGCAGCAGACCAATCAAAGCCGACCACAATTCTTTCCAGGGATAATTTAAACGCACGCGGCAACGTTTTTGGTAGCACAATATGCGGTGTATAACACCCACACATAATAAATACAATTCCATTGGGAATTTTTTCATCAAATGAGAAACAATAAATTCTACTAGTAAATCCAATAAAGTGGCAGCTAATGGTTGAGATTTGCCCACACGATCAACATTCAGTTTACGGTGACGCATTTGGGCGCGATGTAACATAACTTTAAAGGTTAAATTACTATCATGCATCATTGAGTTCGCGTATTGGTCTTCAGAAATACATGTGAGAATTAAGAAACAAAGTTTAAGATTTGCCACGCTAGATTCGTTTTTGTTGTCCTGCATGACGATAGAACTAAGTTTAAGAAATAAAACGATTGGGTTATTCAATTTCAAACAAGCCACTGTTAAATTTACCAATATTGAAAAACGGCTACCAAAAGATTAGTGGGATATTGGGTCATGTCAATAATTGGAGCATTAGCTAAATCAGGCACTGGTTGTGTTAGACTTAAAGTATTGCTGGGTGAAGGCGGAGCACTAGTTTCTGCTTGCGTATGAGCCAGCGTAGTAATAAAATTACGGTTCAAATGTACAGCTTCGTACAGAGCTAAGAGCAAACCATTATTAGCTTTTATTTGCTGAACTCTTTCACAGCCTTCATCCGACACAAACATATTTCCCACAATATTCGATAAGGATGAAAACCATGATGATGATTGCACATTATTCAAACTTTGCATATACTGACGGCAGAAATCGATTAGAGATTGAGAAATCATTTGTCCATAGCTATGAGAAACAAACTTTTTGGTACATTTATATGTTTCACGTATTTATTACCTACCCATTTAAAGCCAACTCATCCGCCAGTATTGATAACTGCACTATATATGGATTTGTAGCTTCATGTTTGCGATAATTTACCAAGATTGTTAGCAATATAACTATGTCATGTCCATGTTGAACTCTTAAAGTTGGATCACTTAGAAGTCGGACAAACGCATCAAATAATGTGTTCATCATTAAATATTCTAATAAAACATTTTGACTGACATTGTCTGTGCCTGTTACGAGAACTAATAACAATTTCAAGCACATAAATCTGGCATTTTCAGTGACATCGCCTGTGTATAAAAAAAAATATTATTAAGGTAATTTTCTATATTTAAAGTTAAACATCCAAAATCTGGACAGCAAAGAAATTTCAGAGTAAAAATTTTTCAACTGCGGTTAGATATTTCTTGAATATAAAACAATTACTCACCCAGTAATATTTGATTGCAATGGTACAATAACTGTTTCATCCATTTATCCATATGCTCGTAGCCAAATATCTCGTTAAGTATATCGTACGAATTATCAGCAGTTGACTTTTTAAATATGGCAAAGAACAGGGAACACAAAGTCTGCAAACTATTACACAAGCGTTTAGGATGTTCTAAGCAAGCACAAGGTAAAAAGAATTCATATTAATATGAAAAACCAACCACACCCTACAAAATTTCCTGTTCCCTAACAACTATCAGTCCCAAATTAACATACCTGTCTCTAATATTTCTACACATTTTTGAAATATCATATTCAGATTTCGTTTAACCACAGATAATTGTTCACTTGTCAGCTTAGTGACTTCGCCTTCCAGAGATTCAACATTGGGCTGCAGTAAAAAAAACTCATTCCAAAATTCTGGACTATCTTGTGTGGGATCTTCTCCACGAAAGAAAAGTTCATATATATAAACAACTTTTTCTTTGGGCCGCTTCGAGGAACCGCTACCACTCCGTTTTCGAGAAGTCATTCCTAATTTTTTAAATTTAATAATTTATAAGGGCAGAAGATGTTTGTTTATTTTTACAGCCGTGCTGAAAAATTTTACTTTTTTTGTGTTGTCTTGTCAATCTTTTGTTCAAAGCTGTTTGAAACTGCATTGTCTTAGCGGTGTAATTCAAACGGCGTTTTTGGTTCACTTGATCAGCTCTGTAGTTAAGAAGGCCAATTCTAAGTGTCTGGTCAGACACAGCAATTCTTGACCTTATAGAAGCTATCGGTGAGGGAAATAAGAAGGGAAAAATAATTGTCCGTACTCGGCCATTTCAGCAATTCCTCACTTTTCTCCCGTGAGTGTATGTATGTATGTGTATGAGCATATACAATGTAAATTATAAGAAATAAATGCTAGAGAAAACTCAAGAATTGCCGAAAAAGTTTTGTGTGTGGACATAAGAGCAAGCTCAAAAGAAAATTGTTAAGAAGTTGGGCAATTAAAACCGCATTGTCTGATCTTACTTTAAAAATTCAAAATATCACTCATACGATAGGTGTTGCGAGAGTTACAAGTAAATGATGAAACAGAATACGTCCGCAACTTCAAGCAAAAACGACTCTCAGAGAAAACAGGCACATAATTGAAATGACGGCTGCAACTTCACAAACTGTCATTTAATGTTCTGTTTTATTAGTTAAAAAAAAGCATTTTCTTTTATTTTTATTTTTCTTCGCAGTAATAGTGAAAGGCCAATGTAAGCGGCATGCGGCAACGGGCGGCAACCAACTGTTTTATTTGCCGCTTGAGTTTATTTGATATAGGCAAATGAACGCGGCTAATTGAAGTAAAAACTTATGTACCGGAATTTAAACAAAAGAACTTTTTGACTTTTTCAACGCAAACATAAATAAATAAATTTAATTGCTAAAAATTTTAAACCCGAAAATAAAGAAAATAAATTTTTTTCTTCTAATTTCTCTATGTTTTGCTCCTTTACTTTTTGGTTTGACAAATTGAAGCGGCAAATCAAAAAGTTAAATTGAATTCAACATTGCCGCTCGGCCGCCTTTAACGGCATTGCCAAATTAAATTAAATTCAACATATTGAAAATTTTGTATGGATATTTTTATAAAAAAATAAGTTTTTTGTAAATGGGTCACATTGTTGCCGCCCGCTACCGCTTACCGCGTACATTGGCCTTTTACTATAAAGCTTTTGAAGTTTTTGCTTTGTTTACGAAATGTATGAAATTTACTAAAAGTGTGGTAATATTGTTGAAAGCTTTTATGCTTCAAAGTGAGAGCATAAAAAAAATCGCTGCCAAAATAAAATAGATTCTAACTATTTTACGGCCGCATTCTTTGGCGTTATTTTATGTCAAATTGTATGGAGAAAAACGTCATGCCCTGGTTCTGTTTCATCATTAAAGCTGTTATAAACAGGGTGTCAGATTTAGTGCCAATTTCACGATAACAAACATTTAAAATTTTGTTATTGTTTTAAACGTAATTGTGCGAACGAACGAAGAGTTTCGTTATCGTGAAATTGGACGTTATTTTGACAAATGTAGGAAAAAAATTCTGCTCGCGAATTAGTTTTTATTTCTTTCGTTTAAGTTTTCCCTTTCTTAAGTTTTTTCTTAAGAAGGATTTTTTACAATACAAATCAATAATTTTTTATTGAAGAAATAATAATCAAATCTTTAGCTGGTCGCTACACTAATATAATTTGTTGGCGAGCAAAATTCCCGAATTTAAAATAAAGTTCTGCTCGTGACTTTAAAAATAAAGTTCACGAATTTAAAAATGAAATTCGTGAGGAAGAAAGACAATTTCTTTTAAACATTTAACTCAGCATGATGAGAGTTCTTTTTGTTTTGCAGCATTGCCAGACTAATTTTAACACATTTTTGATGATTTTTGAACCAAATTGTGGTTTGTTATTTTGTTCGTGATTTGTTAATTATTTAATTCTCCCACGAATTTTATTTTTAAATTCGCGCAGAATTTAATTCTTCATTGCTTTTTAAATTCGCCCACGAATTTTATTGATAAAATTCGCGAATGAAACATAATTATTCATTGAAATTTAAACAAGTAAATTCGTTCGCAAACGAATTTAATTTAAGCATTATGCCTACTCTGGGGCCAAATCACCGCATACGATATCGAGCAAAATTATCGAAATTTTTCATTTTGGTATCACGGCATACGATATCGAATAAACTGTATTGCAATAATATAAAAAAGTTAAAGGATTTATTTTTTGTATTCCTACTTTTAGGGAACGTATGGTCTTCAATCTATTGCATTTTTTTTAAATTACGATCCAATATGCATCGTTGCCATAATTTAGATGTTTCGTAATGTTATTCGATACGATAGTTAATTCGATATCGTATGCGGTGATTAGACCTCTGATTTTGGCCTTTTTTAGTTTCTGACTAAAACGTATCTATTTTTTAAATTAATAAAAATATTTTTTATAATTCCTAAAAAAAGTAAATTCGTTCCTAATCATCGAAAGTCGCCAAAAGGAATGCTTGTATCATTTTTCCAACCTGCAGAGTTTGCCTTCGGGCAAAATCGTTTTGTCGATCTATACACAGAACGCAAGGGCAGAACTGAGACTTAAAAGATATTAAGACGGTAGATAACTGAGTAATGATTAACACGTGTACTATTTTACAGTTCATTGCCGTACGTACGATACGTTACTATACAACAACGAATAACGGTTCTATTGATCTATTTTATGATTTTGAATATAATCACAAAAATATACTCTCATATTGACAGTAATATTGACTTAAGTAAATCAATGTATGATATTAAGTGCGATTCTTTACATTTGGTGTAAATTACGTGCGCATGAAAGCAAGCACAAGTTTCTTTCAAAAAGTACAGGAATTCAGAAAACCAAACATATGCTATGTTTTAATGCTGTACAAAAATTAGTTGATTTTGTCACACTTTTGGCTTGTTAAGGTCCGTACCAGTGAGACCCTATCAAAAAATATGTAGATAATTCGTTCTTAAAATAATTCTTACAAATGCTAAAAAAAAACTCCTAAACTGCCAAAAAAAAAATTTTAAAGTTTAACTATTCTGTAAATTATATATTTTACATAACTCACCTATACATGAAGATGTATGAAGTTGTATAAATTTACCAACCTGAAATTCTCCAACTTTTTTTGCACACAGTTCTTATGGGAACCTGAATTTCCGTAAGAACTGCGTAATGCCCTCTATTTGGAAAAATCTAAGTGAAATTATGAAAATCGTTAGATAATAATTTTGAAAGATCATACAGATTGACAAAATTTTTTTGTTTCCCTGAGTTTCGTTATTTTCATTTTGTATGATGGATTAAATTTGTAAAATTTGTCTTTTTGATTTTGTTTTTTTTAGTTTTATGTAAAATGCCACAATTTAGTTTTTCTGAAACTTCTTTGCATTAGATTAGATTTTTTTAATTTAACGTTTCATCATTATTGAGTTCGTTGAAGCCATCTCTGGAGTTATGGCGTAGTCCACTAATCATAGACGTAAAACAAATTTGAATTAAGCGTATCAGAATCGATAATATAGTCCAAATACTTTTATTTAATAGACAGCCATAAATTTTTTATTTTTTTGTTAAGTGTTTTAAATTTAAAAATACGTGAAAAATTTATATCAATATATTAACAGTCTTATGTACATATAATAAAAAAAAAACCTTGTGCTAGTTAACTAGCTGCTATCTTTCCCTTATGGGAATTTACACACAAAAACTTTTCCGGCTAGTTAGTTAGCATAAGTATTTTAATTATACATAAGGCCGTAAGTTTTTTAAAATATGCAAAAATATATTTTTGTATCAAAACCTCTTTATGACATCCGGAATAATCGTTAGTGCTTCTCATTTTTTAAGCTGGTTTAGCCTGAGTACTTAAAATAACAAGATTTAAGAAACAAATTTTTGTAAAGATAAAATACTTATGCGATGTATGTATGTATGTAAGAACACAATCTAAATACTTACATTAAACCAAAAAAAAAAAAAACTAATTTCCGGCAATCTACATATATGTATATGCATGTATATATAAAAAGTAAGCATTAACAAAATATATACGTTTTATTTTCTGAAAACATGCGATAAAGCGTTTAATATATGTACATATCTGTAGGTAGAAAATAAACTATACGAGTACCAAATCATATTTTCGAAATTTTACTGAAGACTGGCAAATCAAATGTTTTTGGCTCTGTATTAAAAGTTCTATTACATGTATAACTTAATACTATTTATTTATTAACGTCGATTTCTCCTTAACAATATTATGTAGCATAATGTTACCGTTATTTATGAAAATGTGCTTGGTGTTCTTTCCTTCCTATGTGTTAAAATTAAGAAATTTGGATCTCCAACATTTATATTTTAACAGTAGGTTTTTCAAGTTTGAATGTTTTTGCTTTCAACAAAATAGGCTTCAATACCAAGTCCTAGAACAAAAGGGCTACAGAGGTTTTTTTTTATATAATGAACTAACCCAAATCTAACATATACGACGCAAAAAAATCACTGTATTCTTTCGATTCCAAGTGTATAAAATACGAATTTAAAAAAAAGTGAGATTTAGTGTAGTTTACTTTCCACAGGCGGATATGTACATAAGTATGTGAGTTTTTTTTTAAATAATTTGTTTGATAAAATGTACATACACATACTATGTATGTGTAGGGGGAAGTGTAAGTCTCGCGGGCTGCACTTCTCCCTCAGGCAACACAACGGGACCAAAAGGACCCAAGTGGGCTGGTTTCATGAAACTGGCGGCCTGTACAACCTAACCTACTATGTATGTACGTACATATGTATGTATGCATAAAATGTAAAAAAGTTCTTAAAGTTAAAAAATCTGTAGTTGTTTTTGTATATGACATACTATTTCCAGCCAATATTAATACTCGCATCATTTGGCGTTGGTTCATAATCTGGAGGCAAACTAAATCCCATAGCTTCAATCGGAGGATGTGTCTTAGGCTCAGAGTTAGAAATATTATGTTTATTGATTGGTTGTGATGGAGACGCAATAGACGAAGGAGGAAGTAGTGGTTGTGTTTCAGGAATCGATGAAGTTGCAGCAGAAGGCGTTCTAAATGGAGTCGGTGTTACAGCGGATATATTGGCAGGTGGATATAAATTATTGCTTTGTGTTACATCTGATGGTGGAGGAGCTGAGGGTACACTTGCTCCATCGGTGGATATATTAGGATCATTCAGAAATACTGGGTATCTGGGTTTAAATGTATTGCTTTCAAACTGTTCTGAGCGTGCATCTTCTTCAAATATAGGAGGAGCTTAAATGGGAGAAAATTATCGCGTAATAAGCTTTCTTGAAAAGAATTGAATTAAAAACAAGACTTTAAAACTTACGCATTGGTTTGTAAGCTGGACCACCACCTGGCTGTATTGTAATGGCTTTCTCATCAGCTGCGCTAGCATATAAAGGAAATGTTCCAATAACAAATGGAAACTCTATTATAAGATCTCTGTGTATACGCGACACCTTTGCTATAAATTTCAAAGTATAGCTGACTTTTATAATACTGCAATTTTCAAAAGATGGTGTAGTTGACGGAATTTGTAAAAATTCATTAAATTCAGCCTTGTTCAATTTCACCACTTCTCCGCAATGATTGTCTGCCACTTTAACTTCGAGTTCTTTTGTTTTTGTTTCCGGATTACGACTAGTGTAAACCATCTTTTTCATTAGACGTACTTTCACATCATGGCAATGAACGTTGGACTGATTGTCAAGTACTATATTGAAGTGTACTTTTTGCCCTGGTGCATATGCTCCAAAAGGCACTTTAACAGACATAACCATGGGTCCTTTTGTGCCACAACATAAATTCCAGCAGAAAGTTTTCTCTTCTATTTTTTGAAGTGGTTTCTGAAAATATCAAATTTTTATGTGCAGTTTTTTTTATTATTTTGGCTTTAAGTCATTTGTTTAAAAACGTTTATTTAAGTTAAAATAAATTTGTTTCTGTTTTTGTTTTAATGATCAACATAGTTGATCATCTTCAGGGGATATTTTGAAAAATAAAATTATAATATCCGTTATTTTCAAATTTCGTGAGTTACGTATGTTCGATTTTCGAGTTTTCCTTACTTAGCATGTGAGAACGACATGCCATCATACTCGTGTAATAGCGAAAAATTCTCGTATGTCAGTTTGGCGTATTGGAAATCAAAATTTTTTGATATTTTGTGTATACCATCATGCTCGTTTAATAGCGATTCTGGCATACATAGTAAATTTTTCATTTGGATTTTTGCGGCCAAACAACAATGATGTTTTGGTTCGAGCGCATATTTTTAAAAGAGTTTGTTAAGGTATATGAAAGTATGCCAGAACATAGAATATAAAAATTATAACATAAATCAAGAAAATATTCCTGAAGAAGTCTTCCGAAGGAAGACGAAATATTGAATTAAATAAACAATTTTTTAAAAAATTTTTATAAAAAGACCTCAAGCTTGAAGATCATTACATCTTAAATTTTTATAAATTAATGGGGTAATAAATAAATTAATTTGTTTTTTGTTATTCCTATGTAGTTAACTACATTATGCATACATAGTCTGATCAATAAATAACCGTTATTCAAATTCCGTGAGTTACGTATGTTCGATCTTCGCATTTTTTTCTGTTATGTTGGCACACATGTCTATTATATGCTGGCAATATCACCCATTTCGGATTGTCTATTTAATACCGCTTGGGAAGTACGAATGGATTGAATTTTCTTTTCAGGGTATGCGGATATTGTTTTTACACACATATTTATTCTAAAAAAAATAAACCAATAACAAGGAACTGCTTGCTCTCTTACCCCATGATTTGGATTTAAATTTAGATCGTAAGGTGAAATCACTGTATAAGCCTGTTTGAAAATATTATTATAACGCATTACACGATCCACAACAACGGAGACCTCATGCTGTATTTGACCACAGGCTCCATTAAGTGAAGTGGGCGCGTTTGGTGGTATAGTACCTTGGAATGGAAATACGTATTTGCCGGCTGGTAGTTCCAATTGTGCACCACCACTTTGTCCATAAACATATTTTTCACTGCTATAGTACAATTCAGAAGACGAATAGGTTTCGGGAGCCTGTACACGTTTGCCCTGGGCATCTTGTTTTGTAATATTTTCCGTCCAGCGCACTTCAGCAAACCCACTGATCGTTATCAATATAGCTATAAAAATATACATAAAATAAAACTGTAAATACGAATTATGCAAAATATTAAAACACATTTAAAAACAAGAAAATAAATCAATTGGTTTTGTGTCATGACTTAAAAGTTCAAACATACCCATGCACCAAATTGTGCACTAGAAAATTTGTTGTATGTACTTATTTTATCTCAAATAAAAAATTTTTGCTTAATTGGCTGATTCTTAAATAATTTTTCTTATTAAACTTGTTAAAAAAACATGAGAGATACTTGAAAAATAAACTACACAACGGATACTTTCGGTCTTTTTTTTACGATTTACCGCACTTTTTTAAAGTCTTTAATTAAATAATTATTTAATTCAATAAAATAACCAGGCGGCTTTAATTCACTTAATAAATGAAAACTATTTGATATTTATATGATTTTTAAAGAGCTTGCGTTTAAATTTTCATTAATAAGGTCAACAAATTAATAATATTAAAAAGTTTAAAGTTTCGCCAACGGAATAATATTAATCTGGTTGAGTTTTTTGATTTCCCTCCATTTTTTAATATACTTATCAAGAATAGTCAAATTGCATTCCCCATCTGTGTTATCACCAGATAATGAAGAAATTTATAGGAAAACACAACACAAGAAGCATACACATTAATATCTAAAGAAACTAATATAAAAAACTAAAAAACACGCTTCGGTATCAAACTTAAATAATTATCCATATAATCAGATTTATTATTCGTATAACTTTTTAATTCCCAAAATCGGCTACATTAATCTCCAAAATCCCGTCATTTATTTATTCATCCCTAGAAACAATATGGCAACTACAATTTTCACACTAAATCGAATGACTGTTAATAGTTCAGAAACACGTTCCATGGCCAAAACGCGTATCGAGTATGAAAAACCGGTTCTGATTCAATTACTGGCAGTCTCCATTACCCATGAACATGGTATGAGCATCATGGCTAACATCGCAAATGGCTAATGTGGACCACTCATGTTCATGCTCAGCCATATGCTCGAGCATCGCTGTTCGCCATGAAGTAGGCCATCACGTACAAAAATACATAAAATGGCGCCGAACTGAACACTTTGATAAGGTAAATCCGAACATACTTATACGCCACATCAAGAACATGAACTTATTTTTACATTCGTTCTGGCGACGTTATGTTCAAATATGGCACGTGAAGACGAGGCGCTAACACAGCGGATACGGGAACAAGGCCCAAGCGACCAGTTTTCACAAGATTTTAATTCAGTTCTTTTTAATGTTCAAATTCCTAAACATAAAGATATGTACTTTTATAATTCAATACTCGTAAAATGAGTTTTATTCACAATATTAACTTCTAATATTGATACCAATCAAAAAAGTATAAACAGCTTGTTTTTATGCTTCCCAGCAGTCTATATATCGACATTTCATAGGAGCTATCCTAATCATAAGTAGGCTTCGGAAATTTTTGAAAGGTATTCTCCAACATTCAACTTTATATCCCAACAATCTAAATAAATTATTAAGAATTTAAAAAGAAAAATGTTTTAGTAACACCTGTCAAAACACTAAAAACAACCTTTTTCTTTTGCAAACGTCTCTACTTTTCTCTACACCTTTCAAACAAATGAACAACCGTTGATTGCTATGATTTGTTTTTTTTTGAAAGTATCAAAAAGCAGAGAACAATGGGTTGTTCCCCAGGGGGGCCAAATCTGTCCCCACGTTGAACAGATTTTGCCAGGGCGTAATTTTACCAGGGCATTCTGTTTTTCGGGGTATAGCAATGAAAGAGTCCCTCATTCACCACGCCCCCTTGGCTGGAATGTTCTGGCTGTGGTTTAAACCTAAAGACGCAGAAAGGGGAAGTTAGTATCCCTGATAACCACCCGAGGTGCTGTTGTAAAAGATACCTGTACTTTAAATAACCAGTGGTGATGGTTAGACGGGTGAGTTGGGTCAAGGGCTGATGCTCTTAGTGGGCTTCGTCCTATCAACTCATTAAGCCTTGCCTTCCATTGATTGCTGGAAAATTACATACAGCAGGGATTAGGAGGCTCGAACTCCTAAGCAAGAGGTTTGCCTATATAGCTACAAACATATCGTAAAAATTGCGACTTGTATGTGCCTGGTACACCACACAGGTGGTGAATCGTGTATAATTCACTCCGTGGAATTGATCCATCATCAGATAATGCCGTAAAGGCAGGTGCTGATGCAAATCACTTTCACCACAGTTTCTTACATATGTATATTTATATGTTGGTGAATAAACTTTTGATTATCCAATGAATTTGACATCTGCGTGAATATGATCTAGCCGTAAACTTTCAAAGCACAGAAACTACTATAATTTTGTACATGACAAAATGTCACTACAAAAAAAAAACTACCAAATGTTAACTGTTAAATTTTTTTGAGCTACATTTCAGGAAACTACCTGCGATTTAAAGTGAATTGTCACTAACTCAACAACAGTCTTTTTACGTTTATCATAAGCCGTCGTTTGCAATGAATTTGTGCAAGAAAATCTTCAAATTTATTCGAAGGAAAAATTTACAAAATTATATACATAAATCTTGAAATAGTGTTTTCTATAACTCTCATTTACAAGATGGATTATCATTGTTTCTATTTTAATATTGGTGTTGCATTGCATCTTTAACTTGTTGATAAAGAATGTTGAGTCAGTAAACTTCTTATCAGTTGACATTTTTTATTGTAAGTTATAAAAATAGTGCCTATGTAACATTAAAATTCAATTGAAATGCTGTTTAAGCTTGAGGTCTATACCGCAGTTTTCAGAGCGGCTTTACCAGGGTAGTAGTGTAACCACATCTGTCTTTCATTTCCTTTGCGTAAATTTGTCAAAATTGTGTATACAAGATACATAAAAAAAAACACATAGACTTTCTTGCGTTTTCTCACAAAAGAAAATCAAAATTTTAACAACTTTTCGTAATCTCTACCAAAAAAAATACATGTGATGGTTTTTGGTGTTAAATTTATTGTAATTCCACCACTACCTGTTAAAACTGCCTTGATAAAAAGTATGTTCCACAAGAGCTCGGGCTAGTTCGGCTAATGAGAGTAAAAACTCATAAATTTTCCAATTTTACCCAAAACTGCTAGAACCAGTTCTGCCAGAGAATCTTAATTTCAGAAAAAATATTAAAAAAATATTTTTCTTTTAACATTCTTTTTATGTCAAAGTCAAATATGCGTTCTAATTATTATAAAATAATGGTTATTTATATAATGATTATTCTAATATAACAAGATTAAATAAAAATTGTAAGCGAAAATTCAGCTCAATAAATTTTTTTTTTCAAAAATAATCATATTTGTAGCTATGTGTAATCATATTTGCATGCTATTTGTAGGTATATAGCATGTAAAAAAAATTAACTAAAAGTTAAAAAATAATTTCAATAATGTCCATAAAATGACATGGAAACAGTTAAACTTCATTATGTATTTGGAAATAGTTTAAACATTAATTAATTAGAATGCAAAATCTCAAAAATCTTGATTTTGAGAAAAATATCTTCAATTCTTACTTTCCTTGTAAAATCTTCAAAATTAAGGTAGAATCTTCATTTTGGCAACGCTGGCTGGAACGCAAAAAACCATAGAGCGAATTCATTACTAGGTGAATTTGACAACTCAGGTGATTATTTTTTGCTTGCCACTTTTTTTCCAATGAGACTGTCAAATTTTTTTTCATTTGTTTACAAACATTTTCGCGAACTTTTAATCTAAAGATTTTTTTTTTGTATGATTTAGTGCAATTTCAAGATATTTGTGTGAATTTTAGCCTATGAAAATAGGTACTAACATTTATGCTGCACATTTATCTTTTGTACCTGCAAATTTATTACAAATGTTGGTGTTATTTACTTGCATGCGTATATATAGGGTGTTTTTTTAAGCTAGATAGAACTTTAAATTGTAAAAAGTAACACAAAAAATTAAATTTTGATGAAACATTTTTTTTATTTGTTTCAGTATACTCTGACAAATCATCATGAATAGACTCACGCTTGAACAACGCTACGAAATTATCCAAATTTACTTTGAAAATCAGTCGTCGATTCGCGCAACTTATAGACTACTTCGACGAGGCGCATTTTTGGCTTAACGGGTTTGTTAATAAGCAAAATTGCCGCATATGGAGTGAGACCAATCCACAAGAGACCCTACAGACTCCATTACATCCAGAAAAATGCACTGTTTGGTGCGGTTTTCATGTTGGTGGCATCATCGGACCTTATTTCTTCAAAAATGAGGCCGGAGCTCGCGTTACGGTCAATGGAGATCGTTACCGCACCATGATCAATGATTTTTTGTTTGAAAATATGGATGACATTGATCCGGAGGAGATGTGGTTTCAACAGGATGGCGCTACGTGCCATACGGCGAACGCAACCATCGACTTACTGAAATCAAAATTTGGCGATAAGTTGATTTCGAGAAATGGACCTGTCAATTGGCCTCCAAGGTCGTGCGATTTGACACCTCTCGATTACCTGTGGGGCTACGTGAAGTCACTGGTTTATGCTGATAAACCAGCAACAATTGACGCCTTGGAGGCCAGCATTGTTGGTGTTGTTCGTGACATACGGCCAGCAGTGCTCGAAAAAGTGGCCCAAAATTGGACGTCCAGAATGCGCTTCGTCAAGAACAGCCGCGGTGCCCATATGCCCGAAATCATTTTCAAATGTTAATGTCACGTATTGATCTTTCGAATAAAAAAAAATTTTGATTACAATTTAATTTTTTGTGTTATTTTTTACAATTTCAAGTTCTATCGGGCTTAAAAAAACACCCTATACATGGATACGTGCATCTGTGTACATAGATGTACGTATGTACGCATATACGTTTGTATTTATGTTTTTGTATATAATTTTTAGAATTTATATTTTTCTGAGATTTTTATCTGTTAAGTTTTGCCATTGTTTATATCATACTATACCTAATTACATACATAGTTTTACAATTTAATGAATTTTCTGAATATATATTATATTAAGATTGCTATGCTGTGTAACTGTTCTGACCCTTGACAGTGATTTGTTATTATGGACATTTGTGCAGGTCGATAATTGATGTAGGATATTATATGTACTTACATATGTAGGCATAAATAAATAAATAAAATGTATGTATACAGTAATACACATGGACAGTATTTCTAATTTGAGAAATTGAAATATTTTGAATTATATGTGGGTACATACATATGTGTGAACGTATGTATGTGTGCTGACTGAACACCACGTTGAAACTTTCAAATATTATTATAATACATATGTATATAGGTACATAAATAAACAATAATTTCTATTAGACAAATTTTTTATTAATAAAAATTTTATCTGCCACCCAAGGCAGCTTTATAAATGTAGTGGCAGAATTACAATAAATATAGGGTATTTTTTTAAGCTAGATAGAACTTTAAATTGTAAAAAGTAACACAAAAAATTAAATTTTGATGAAACATTTTTTTTATTTGTTTCAGTATACTCTGACAAATCATCATGAATAGACTCACGCTTGAACAACGCTACGAAATTATCCAAATTTAAATTGGCAACTGACCCGTTGTTTTATCGCAAAATTGTGTTCAGCGATGAGGCGCATTTTTGGCTTAACGGGTTTTTTTAATAAGCAAAATTGCCGCATATGGAGTGAGACCAATCCACAAGAGACCCTACAGACTCCATTACATCCAGAAAAATGCACTGTTTGGTGCGGTTTTCATGCTGGTGGCATCATCGGACCTTATTTCTTCAAAAATGAGGCCGGAGATCGTTACCGCACCATGATCAATGATTTTTTGTTTGAAAATATGGATGACATTGATCCGGAGGAGATGTGGTTTCAACAGGATGGCGCTACGTGCCATACGGCGAACGCAACCATCGACTTACTGAAATCAAAATTTGGCGATAAGTTGATTTCGAGAAATGGACCTGTCAATTGGCCTCCAAGGTCGTGCGATTTGACACCTCTCGATTATTTCCTGTGGGGCTACGTGAAGTCACTGGTTTATGCTGATAAACCAGCAACAATTGACGCCTTGGAGGCCAGCATTGTTCGTGTTGTTCGTGACATACGGCCAGCAGTGCTCGAAAAAGTGGCCCAAAATTGGACGTCCAGAATGCGCTTCGTCAAGAACAGCCGCGGTGCCCATATGCCCGAAATCATTTTCAAATGTTAATGTCACGTATTGATCTTTCGAATAAAAAAAAATTTTGATTACAATTTAATTTTTTGTGTTATTTTTTACAATTTCAAGTTCTATCGGGCTTAAAAAAACACCCTATACAACACCAACATTTATTTGGTCAAAATTTTGACAACTATTCGTAAATTCTACCAACAAAATACATGTTGGTGTTGTATTTATTGTAATTCTGCCACTACCTTTATAAAGCTGCATTGCTGCCACCGTAGAATGTCATGTATGGATGTACATTTTTAACATCTTTTAGTACAATACTAGTCTTCGGATCTCGAACCTGTTTGTTCGCTTAATAACGTTCAAAATAAAAACCATTTTTATCGTTCTTCTTTCTTTAAATGTAATGTTCGAGGTTAAAGAACTGAATAGTACAGTATTTCCGAGTAAGGTACGATATCTTTCTGTAATTAGGAACCACTTTTGTTATAATACTCCTATTTTCAGCTTGGTCGTAAAACTAACAATAATATTTCGTTTTGAAAATTATTTAAAGTGAATGGAATACAAACAAAAAAAGGTAAAAGAAGAAAAAAAAAAATTAAATATCACAATATTAAAAACATTTATTTTAGTTATATTGTTACATATATCATATATACGTATGTATAAATTACCACTTTCGGGTTATTTCTATAAAACACTTGGCAACACTGCAAAGACGAAAACAAGTTATTAACAGTTTAATATCCGGTGACGTCATCACAAATCAAAAAACATTAAGCATTAGCAAAATAACGAAACTATAAATCATATATACATAATAAATTACGCATTAATACATTATGTACGCATCTTAGCAAAAAAATAAATAAGTCTTAAAGACCAGTAAATCTTTTATATATGTACTTACATCGTATAGTTTTCGGACGTGACGTTATTAGCTCAGCCGTGCCAGAGACAATTTGACCGGCATAATAAATACCAAATGCATTGTTATCGAATTGTATCGTACACTTACTAGACATTTTTAAAGTTTGTTTTTGTTATTTGAATTTTAAATACACAAATTAATTAATGCAGCTTTATGTGGTAGTGGTTGGGAACAGTCACTTTGATAAGTTATTTCTTTATTGTTTTATGATTTATTCAATCCAAACTCCCATGCATTACCACTGTCGATGATATTCTTTTCGTTATTGAATTAATATAATTCAAAAAATTATTTTTGTATGTACAATATGCACATACATACTTATGTATTTCAATAAGTATTTTCTACGCACTCAGACGCAATGTTTGTAGCATCATATCTTTCTTTTGTTCACAATTTAAAATTTTTGTACGGTACAGCGGTATCCTCCCTTGCGTTAGTAAACTGTTCCATGCGCTATCAACTTCAGTTTCAAACTAAATTGTTGAACTTGGTACACAAAACCTTTGTGGGCTTCTCTGTCACATAACAGACAACAAAGACACATTTTTAAAAGTTGGTGTATATGTTTGCATGGGCACTGGTACGTTACAAACACACACAAATACACATATGCACTACTCTAATGATTTACTTAAATCGAAATTGTTGAACGTGGTCAGCATATGAAAAG
This sequence comes from Thecocarcelia acutangulata, assembly GCA_914767995.1. Classification (NCBI taxonomy): domain Eukaryota; kingdom Metazoa; phylum Arthropoda; class Insecta; order Diptera; family Tachinidae; genus Thecocarcelia; species Thecocarcelia acutangulata. Next base: position 24,955,259 of record OU612094.1, on the reverse strand, counting down.
AATTAAATCTTTGCTCACATAAGTGTTAAGAAAATATGTACTTTTATTTTCTAAAGTTTTTAAAATTAAAATAACAATGCTAGTTTTTTTATAAATATAAAGTTTTCATTTATTTACAAAAATATGCAATACAAAGCCTCAAGGACCAATATAATTATATTACATCACAGCAGCATAGCCTGAGTGTTTAAAACAAAAATAAAAGTTAATATATTATATAATTAATAAAAATAAAAAAGCTAAATCAAGAATACCAGCTCCCCAGCTGAAAAACTAAGAAAGACAACATTAGCCCGGAATGAACACGTTCAAATCAGTGGGATACCCAAAGAGAGAATATGAAGGCGAAAAGCAAAGTATTTCAAAGCATAGATGAAAACATTAAAAGTTTCAGACGAAATACGTTATTAGAATGAGAGAATATGCACAGAGAAAAATGTAATATATTCCACCATCTAGCAATCCTAACCGCAAAAGATTTGTCAAAAAAAGAACAAGAAATCCTCGGTATAAGTAGCTGAGAATTTCTAGAAGAGCGCAGAAACGTAAATGACCTATACAATGCTAAGGATTTGGAAGTCTTGTGAAACAGGACCAAATTACGAATCATTAGAATTTTAGGAAAACTACAACCAAGAAATCGTTCAAAGATATTTAAAAAAAATTTAATGAGAATAGTAGTATGAATATTTTTTCCATGGACAGATATTAACATGTTATGGTCATATTTTACGCATAAATGTAATAAATCATCTTGATCCTAAGAAAAGTTATTTAACTGCTTCTTATTTGACATAATTCAAATAGCATCTAGTTAAATTACTAGAGTTGAGTTCATGAGCTCTTTTGAGAGAGTGCTCTTTTTAGTTCAGCTCTTTTTTCTGAAATATTTCTTTCTTTTAGTTCAATAGTTCAGTGCTCCGTAAATAATATTTTCAATGAACGGCTCTGTTTCAGCTTTCACGGTAAAGAAAAAGAAAAGCCAAACAAATTTGGTGTAAACAAATGAAAAGTACTATTATAAAGATTAATTAAAGATGAGATTAAAAATATTCAGGTGTGATGAAAAATAATTGTATTGAAAAGAAAAAAAAACCATTTATTTGTTTCATCATCATTTATGGTTTGCATTTTTGTAAAAAATAATTGCATTGTCTAATTTTCGGAATAGTTGTATATAACATGGGTTGTATATAACATAGGTGGCAGTGCTGTTTGAGTTCTTCCGTATACATATCTACCAGAAAGAAAGAAACATGAACGAAAAAGAAAACTTGAAGAAAAAAGAAAGAAACATGAACTATGGAGCTAAAAGAGATTGCCGAAATGATCGGCTCACCTAGCTCCCTGAAGTGAATAGTTCAGTGATACTAGGTCGTTCGCGAACTACCCAACTCTATAAATTACGGAACAACATCAACATAAATATAAAAATTTTATAACTATTTTAAGTTTCTTTTTTTTTCATTCATTTATTTATTGAATATTCAAAATATGAACTAACAAGAAGTATTCAAATCCTAGTTCTGAACATAAATTATTTAAGTCTAGCTAATGCTAGACAAAAAAGTTTTATTTTGCGCGAACAATATCGGTAAAATCACCTATTTAACGTTCTGATGGTAGCAAGGGTGTCTCTTCTTCACAACCGAGTATAGCCGCCAAAATTAAGTATGTTGGTCGAAGTGAATACCAGGATATTTGACTTCATTGTGCTGCGGAATAGGTGAATTGCTAATTTGAATAGTCAAACATGTTTAAAGAAATGCGGCAAGCTGGTTAGAGAAATATTTAGGGGTTTGATAATTAGAGTTGAGTGGATTGTAGGTTTGCCCCTAAATTAGATGGCCTACCGCTTTTCTTAATATTTTAGGAGGACGTTTAGATGTAACGTGAGTACACTTTTGTTCATTAGCTTTGGTTTTCCAAAGTTTTAACCATTTCTCTAATATTGAAATATATACGAATTGATGGTTTTCATGTCAGCTGCAGAATGCTGTGTCATCTGCAAAAGTATTATTTAAGTAAACAATTAGTTCACTTAAACTTCTGAAAATGTAAAAATTTTAAATAATATTTCCTTTAACAGTTGTATTGTATTGTTGTACCTACGTACTTGTAAAAGTGTGTTCTGTAACACAAATAATAGTTTTTGATGCAATTATTTTTTGTTTTGATATTACTTTTTGGTATTCTATTAATGAAAAAATTTTAACAATTGACCGGCAAATATGTTAATATATATAATTAACATACATATATGAAAATCAACTCACAGAACATTAATTAAACGACGACATTCACTTTGCATTGAATATGAAAACCTTAAAATAGTTAAGCGAAACATAGGTACTTTTGTATGCCCAATTTTGCACTCTAATTATATTGTAAATTGGTTGAATTTTCATTATTTTAGTGGAATATTTTACAATTAAATCCACAGCTTTAATTACTTAATAGAAATGTTTAATATCACCAAGTTTTTTTAATCTCTCCATTAGAAGCACAGATATAACCCCTAATCTGTGATTAGAAGTAATCTCGGATCATAAAAACTATCTTTATGTATATAGTTAATTGCCAAAATATACATGCATCTGGCAACTTCTTCTTGTAATATGTTTGGCATTTGCTAATTTTGTTTTTCTTTTTCTCTCTCTCTCTCTCGCTCTTTCTATTTTCAGAATATATAACACTAAACTATTGTGATTGATTGTGTATTAATTTGTAAAGAAAAATTTATACAAAACATTATATTGGGACTTGCAGTGGCAAAAAGATGCAATAAATTAATAAAAAAAAACGAAATAAATGAACGCCCGTAAATCTATCATCAATTAAAATAGCTTGTGAAATAAAAAAATTTTGAGTGCAATATATGTTAAAGAGATGTAATAAACGATGGCTTCGTTAAGATACCAATGAAACAACCAACAACTTGAATGATTTCATTGTGGTCACTATACTAAGAAAATTTAAAAAAGAAAATCTAATTTATTTTTGGATAATATCTGTAAAAAGTCAAAAATCTAGAGCATTTATTTTCCTGCAGTGTAGGGGAAAACGCAGTTGTTTGCATTGTTGTTAAGTGACAGGGCGAAGAACTTGTTTGTTTTTAATCTAGTGAGATTTCATTTAAAATTTCTTTAGTTCTAAATTAACAAATATCTGGGACAATAATATGGAAAACGAACGTTTGCGTATAACTGTGGATAGTCCCAACAAAATGTACATTGCCGGGCAAACAATTAAGGGTGAAATTTGGTTTAATTTAACCAAGCGTACGAAAATACGAGGTAAGTTGTATATTTTGTCAACAAACAAAAAATTGATATCTATGTATGTATATGTAGGTACATAACTTTTTTTAGTTATTCGCACTACATACACACGTAAATTTATATCAACTCTCAATTCTATTCCATATACACAACTACATAGAAACATATGTATATAATTTCGTTTTTGTGGTTTGCAATATACTTTTTCACTTCAGTTATCATGACATGTTGTCAAAACAAAGAATTCTCATCTGTTCAATTTGTATACAGGGTAGCGCAAATGCTGTCGCCCGATATTCCTTCAGCCTGCATAATTTAGGTTATTGGTCGCACAGTATGATCCGTTACTAGGGTGTTCGATTATTCGCTCGAATAGTGGCGATTTAAAAAATCCCGGGTTTCGGTAAAAAATTATTAAAGAAAAAAGCGTTTAACCGAGTTAAAATAAAATAATTAGAAACAAACTTGTTAATAGATAGCTGGGAAACAGAAAACAAGCTGTTTATAATTTTTTATTGGTATCAAACTTGTTAATAAAATAACATTTGATTTTGATGGTAAAAGTAACATTTAAACAAAAGCAAAGTAATTCCCAAAGAGAACAAAGTAAAACAAAATTAAAAACTTTTAATAAATTTGTGTTTTTGGTCGCATATATGAAAAGATGCAAAGTGTACTCGTATACATATGTATAATGTACTCAGAGTTTGATTAAACTGCACATATGCATGTATTTAGATCAGTTTGTCCTACAAATTCTCAATACATAAATGTATAAGCGCTATTACCCTTGATGGCATAGCGTGATCAATGATTTTGATATATAGTCGCAAAACGTACTTAATAGGACTGAAGTAGGAAATATGACACATAGGTTTGTATTTTTAATAGGTATTTAAACGTAAATTACTCAAAAGATCTAGTTTTTTCTGTTGTTTTTATTAAACTTGAACACATAACTTTAAGTAGTATTTCTAGTTTATCAAATCTTGATTTTCCAAAATGTTTTCTTTACGATTAACAGTAGTTCATTTTCTGAATTCTACTCGCTGTCATCGCTTTTAAGTATTTTAACGAAATTTGTTATGGTAACATCTTTATCAACAGTGTAAGTAATTTCAACGTGTACCATGAACAGTAATGTTCACTAGCCCTGCTTGACAAAATTCACTGAGTAAGAGTAGTAAATGGAGACAAAGTCTTTAAAGCAACCGACCTGAAAGCGCAATTATTAATTACCATAAAAAAGAGCGACAGTTGTTTTGGAGTCAACTTCACTGATTAATCTTTACTTTACTTTAAAAGTAAGCTTTACTCTCCCAAACTGTTTACACCGGGCTAATGTGATTGGTTTAGTACATTTTGTATGTATATGAGAGTTTTTCTTACAGATAATAGCACTTTAATTTAGGATGCGCTAATAGGATATACTGTTATGTAACATATTTATCAAAAATTAAAACTTCAAACTTAATCGCAAATCGAATATAATTACTTGTAGACATCAAACTGCAGTGTTATAATAACTTATCTGGGAGCGATGTTATGATAAACCTCGTCAGTAATCTAAGAGCCGTCAAAAGGCTAAATATGTATTTTTTTACAAAAAGGCACCATTGCAAATCTATCGTATGTATTAAAAACCATTTATAAAATAGGAGACAGAGAAAATAGTTTGGTTTTAACCATTAACAACATTGAACACAACGGGACAAAACTGACCCAAATGGGCTGGCATCCTGTTAATCTTAAAGAAGCGTTTTCTTCTCGGCTGTCAATGATTTATATTTTTTTTTAAATTAAAAAAATACGTAATTAAGCGTATTATAATTATGAAGCAAATTCTTTTCTAGATTATCAGACATAAAAATACATAAAAATTACGAGAATATCCTGAGGATGATAAGAAATTGTTATCGAAATAAAAATAAAAAACCCGTTACTATTTTATAAAAAAAAAAAAAACACAAGATCTTAAGCTGCAAAAAATTTAAATAATTTAACATAAAAGAAGATCAAATAATATGTTTAAAACATTGGTTTACTCGATATTCGAAAAGTAGACATTACAAAAAACCGGCTACAGTAAAACCAAAAAAAAAAAAAAAAACCCCGGTCGAATAATCGTTGGATTACTACATAAGGCCAATTTCACGATAACGAAACTGTTCGTTCGTTCGCTCAATTACATTTAAAACAAAAACAACATTCAAAATTTTGCTATTGTTTTAAATGTAATTGTGCGAACGAACGAACAGCTTCGTTATCGTGAAATTGGCCTATATTGTTGGAAGAACATCTTCCCCATATGAGGTAGCACAATGTCGTTGTTATAGTCGTTCACAACAGTCGTGTTAAATACCGATCACATATCCAGCGTGAACACAATACCAAAAGCAACAATGAGATGGTATAATGACCCACCCTCTCTGCCAACCTGAAAGTGACAATTCTGCTTATTTTCGCGTGTCCAGAGAGATGTATATTTTCCTCGTCGCTTATCATGATTTACAATGAAAAGCTTACGCTAAAAATATCGGATTACTTCCCGTTCTTTATAAGTATAGCGATGTATGCTTACAAACAGTATTCACGATGCAGCCCATGCACAACTTACAGCGCCTTGTGATAGGGTAATAATATTTGTGCCACCTTCTGTTACGTAGGATTGTTTGTGAGCGTCTCTTAACCATTTTCCTTATACGTACATAGATGTATACACATATTCATTCCTTTGTTACACACAATTACAAATGTCTGTGTTGCCGGTTTAACTCGAATTTTACACTTAACATCTGTAGCTGCCAAATTACAAAATTTTCCCATAATTTAATACATTCTTTATTGAAATGATTTAAGATACGAATCGCTCGTAAAAAATGCAAAAGAATCATTTAGATTTTTATATAAACCATCATGAGCTAGGAGGGAAATTTGCACACATATGAATATTTAGAATTATGTAACACCGAAAATACGAGCATAGCACACGAGAATCCGTTACGCTCGCTCCAAATAACTGTATGGGGTGATGTTTTCGCTGTAGGCTTCATGGACCCTAAAATGGCTTCTTTGACAGGCGAGAAGTACAGAGCCATATTCTTAATTTAACTGAATATATTAAGCCGGGAGAACATGTGATTCCAAACTGAAAGAGCTTAGGCACATATTGTGCGACTTCAACCAAAATTCTGAGAGCTAAGAAAAACTCGCGACAATTTGTGATAGCTATCTTGTGATTATTTCTAAATGTGCTTAACTTTATTTTCGTTAAAAAATATTTTAAAAACATTAGTGTTTCATTACTTTTTGGGTAAGTGTAAAAGAGAGCAAGCATAAGTATCTCTTAAAAAGAGATAAAATTTACCAGTAGTACGGGAACGCATGTAAAACATTTAGTTTTACGAAACAATAATATGATTTTTTACACTTTTGGGTTTTAAGGACTCTTGAACATACTTTTTAATTTAATATGAATACAAAGGCATTGAAATGTTTTGTTGATTCAAATGAATTTTCTTTCTTTGTTATTGTTTCTTTTTCAAACAGCTGAAGAAGAGGAAACATACTGTTCTCCCAAAATCGTTTTGATTTGCCAAATTTTAAAGTACGAGAACTCTTTTCGTGCAAATTGGAGTAAAAATAGAGTAAAGAAACACACCCAAAACTTGACATTTTTCTTATAGTGATTATGAACAAGATTTATTTACGCAATTTCGTTCGTCTTATAATTTCTTAAATTAAGAAACAATTTTCTATTATAACTTATCAATTTAATTAAAAAGATAAGAAAACAAAATAATAAACTTTTCACTTGGAGATAAATATTAGTAGTTTCGAAGCCGCTACACTACTAATCAGCACTCGTTCATTCTTTCGCTCGCTACTGTTAAGCGTAGCTTACGTGAGTCCCCTAGTGTACAATATTTTATCTGTACACATCTGAAAAAAGTGGCTACAGTAATGTGAGAATCTATTTAGGCTACTCATCCGCCGAATGCAGCAATTTTATTTATCATTTAAAATATAGGAACAATTAATTTGTTATAAGAAGTTATGCTACTAAAACAAGGTTTTCGTCATAGATACCATATTTGTATAGAATTATAAAGGTTGGCCCTATGGGCTTTATTACAAATAAATTAAATAATAATAATAATAATAATAAATGATTATAAAGGCAGTAAATGTACATACATTTCTGTGGTGTTTTATCATAACAACAAATTGAAAAAAACGGTAACTATTTTTGTCGAAATATTTTTCGTATTATTGACGAAATTTTGTTGCAATCATTGAAATTACTTCTAAAAACTTTTTTTTTTATCTTATCTTGACTTAAGATGTTATGATATAATGCCACAGATATACGAGTATAAATGCAAATTATAATACCATTATAATATTTCGAATAAATATCTTCCGTTCAAGGTCATTTTTGTTTTTTAATTTTAAATGTATTTTTCAATATTTCGTCTTCCTTTGGAAGACTTCTTTAGGAAAATTTCTTTGTTTGATAAATTCAATAAAAAATCAAAACTTTTATTAAATTTATCAAATAAACAAATTTTCCTGAAAAATTCTTCCAAAGGTAGACAAAATGTTGAAAGATACATCAAAATTAAAAACAAAAGAACGAAAAGGACCTTGAACAGAAGAAATTTATTGCACATATTGAATTAAATAAAGGTCAAAGCAATTAGGATCAAGAATAATACCATTACTTATTTTTGCTTGGATATCCCTTCAATGCAGATGTTATTCTTGCAATATTTACTTCATAGAAAAATCCTTGTATTTTACGATTACCTATAGTGAGAAGTGTATTGTTAGCTAAACAAAGAACACCTTATCAAATTTTATGCACATCGCAACAATAGTTTATAGGTTTATAAATGAGTACATAAATATGTATGTATGCTTTCACAACATTTTAGTGTAACAAAAATATTACGAATAGTAATTTTTGTGACAGTACAGTTTTTGTACAGTTTTTCATAGATTTTTTTATCGTCCCCTTTTGTCACCGAATAGGAGGCAACTTCTCTGACCCCAATTATTGGGGTAACTCAATAACTAATCATGGACGTTCCAAAATTTGAATTCTATAGTGTTGATTGCAAATAAATTAATTTTAATATTAAGTAAATAAATAAATTAATCTAAGTCCTTTTTTCAAGCAAGCTCAACAAATGGTAATTTATGTAATATGTATGCCAATTTTTGGTCCTCTTAATAAAGGGCGTTTCAGACTATCATACAAGTCTTAAGATTTTGATTAGATTTTGTGGGACAAAAATCTAATGATATTTGTTGCGACTGTCAAAAAATCTTACGTACCATTACATATTGTTTTCACACCATCCCACATAAAGTAAAATAAGAAAAATGATTTGAAAATAAACAGCCAATTTGCTTAATGCCTGGTTTTAATATTTTTATTATTTGCTTCTGTAAAAAATGCAACCCTGATCCAATGAAAAATCTTATTGTTTAAACAAATTTCTAAAAATGGTGATGTGTTATGGGATGTCAAATCTCTTATCGTATTATTTCTCATTTTCATAACGCTTTAGATTCACACTACCACACATGCACGTATTATTTGAATTTTTGACAAGTCTTTATACAAAGTGTGATAGTCTGAAGTGCCCTTAAGTAGTGCAATTTTTCACATTTTGTTTTTTAATGCATTTAAAACTCTCAGTTAAACTATTGTCGCACTACTTATGTACACATAATTACATACATACTCGTATGCATGTATATGCAGTTCATTTGTGCATACATATATGTAGAGAGTTGAAATAATCTTGTCGTTAAACATTTGTTCTTCTCATTTGTATTTAATTATTGTTAATTCAATAGGTCATATAATTGACATTTATTTTAAATTAAAATATAAAATTCAAGCTAACAAATTATATGTATGTATATCGTACTTTTAAAACAAATAATTATTTGAGCTTTAAGATTTTTTCTATTCTGTTTATCATACATTATTAACTTATTCCATTTGAATAGTTGTTAAAGCTTTGATTTTTTATTTAAAAATTCTTCTATCTTTGGCCATATTTCTGCAGTTTCATTTCCTTTAAAATTCGTTACTAATTTATGTTTTGCATAATAATCCAACACCGGGTTCATCATTTTCTCATATATCCTTAAACGTTCGGCTACAATTTCTGGTTTGTCATCGTCTCTTTGAATTAAATCTTCCCCTGTTTCATCATCTTTGCCGGGTACTTTAGGTTCTTTAAATCCTATATTATAAATACGACCAGAGGGTAAATGTATCCACCTGCCTTTCACTCTTTCGATAATAACATCATTTGGTACTACTAGATTTATGACTGCATCCAGATGCTCTACAGCAGATAAACGTTCGGCTTGTATAACAGTGCGTGGAAAACCATCCAACATCCATGATTTATTGGGACCCACTTCATGCAAACAATCCATAACACAATTTATAATGAGATCGTCAGGTACCAGTTTACCCTGATCGACATATGTTTTTGCTTTTTTGCCCAATTCTGTGTTATTTATTACATTTAAACGCAATACATCGCCGGGTGAAATATGTGCAAACCCAAATTTGTCAACAATGCGTTTTGATATAGTACCTTTACCCGAAGCAGGAGCTCCCAATATGACAGCACGAAATATTTTTGATATCATATTAAATTATTTAATTTCGGTCAATAAAAACCACTGTTTATTTTAATACGAGTAGTGTTAGAAACTAGACTGAAAAAGAGAAAGAAATATTAATATTATTAGAGTGATAAGTAATTCATTTCTAATTTCGATTAATTTAGGATTGCTTTTTGTATGGAAATTATTAAAATGTGAATTAACATACATACGTATGTATGTATATGTAAATGCATGGAGTTGTTTAGGCACTTATTTCAGCATGTATGTGTGTATTTATGCATGCTAAAGGTAATAGTGAGTGTATGATAGAATATGTTATAACGAAGCACGAAAAGTACTTCCAATCCGTACACTTTCTACCCTTCTGTTAAGAATGGTGTAAAATAAATCTGTTTTTTTTTTGTTTGTAATCAAAAAAGGTTTAACTTTATACAAAAATTATTAGAAAACTTTAATAATGCTAGAAAATAGCACGCATTAAGTGCCAATTTCACGATAACAAAGCTGTTCGTTCTTTCACAGAATTACATTTAAAACAATAACAAAATTTTGAATGTTGTGTTTGTTTTAAATGTAATTGTGAACGAACGAACAGCTTCGTTATCGTGAAATTGGTACTAAATAAATTTGTTTAAACATTTAACTCTACCTGTATTCCAGAAAAATCTACCTACGATTTTTAGTGGTAGCTCATTTGTATAAATGTTAAGAAAAGTAAAACGTACGAAAAATATGCTGTTAATCTCTTTTGTTTCAAAAGTATTATTATAATATTTGTGTTTTATAGATTTTCATTATTTTTTTTTAATAGAAAAAAATATAAATGATATGGGCTTAAATATTTGAACATATTTTCTAGTGTTGGGCAAAATCTTTCATTTGTGTGTGAATTTTTCATTCTCTTCTAGAAAGGTTAAGTGAATTAATTCATTCTTTTCCTTTTCTTTCTGCTTGACAAACATTTCAGAATGAATGAAAATGTTTCAATTATGTGTGTCAAGTGGCAGCATAACGAATTATTATACGAGTAAAACAAATACGGCATTATTTGTTTGTATCACAATTTGTTTAAACGCAATACAATAAAAAATAAATAATTGATTAAAATTATGAAATATAAAAATATAATATTATTACTCGTACTCGTATTATATCTAATGTTATAGGATGCTATCATTCGTCTGGCTCAAGTTCAATCCTGGCTAAAGCCAAGAAATATTTTTATTTTTAATTATAACAATAATTGCCGCGATCAATGATCAAAGAATACAAGAAATAATAATTGAATACGCTAAAGCTCATCAGCACCCACTGGGATTCGAACTCAGTACCATGTAAACATGATGTATTTTTCAATACGGCCGCTTACCAATCTCATTATTTTTTCTCATTTCTCTCAGATATCATTTATTTTTTTGTCTCATATTGATCACATATGCAATTTGTTATAAAAAATATTACTAATGGTAATATTGTTACTAGGTAATATTGTTATTTTGGCCATTTTTGGCTTTATATTACTGAATTGGTCAAATAAATAAAATTTGTATTGTAAAAAATCCTGGGGCCAAATCACCGCATACGATATCGAGCAAAATTATCGAAATTTTTCATTTTGGTATCACGGCATACGATATCGAATAAACTGTATTGCAATAATATAAAAAAGTTAAAGGATTTATTTTTTGTATTCCTACTTTTAGGGAACGTATGGTCTTCAATCGATTGCATTTTGTTTAAATTACGATCCAATATGCATCGGTTGCCATAATTTAGATGTATCGTAATGTTATTCGATGCGATAGTTAATTCGATATCGTATGCGGTGATTAGACCCCTGCTTAAGTAACTTAAGAAAGCAAAAAACTTGAACTAAAGGCCGATGTACAAAAACCAAATAATCTGAAATTAATATAATTTAAACAAATTTATATAATATAACAGAAAGATCAAAAAATATATACATTTTATAAAAACATAATTTTTTAAACAAATTATCTAAGTACCTATTCTTTTATTAAAAAATGAACTAAAGAAAAATATTTTTTACTTAAAAGAAACATCATACTACTACATGAAACTTGAGTTTTACATATTTTAACAATTTGTGCTCTAAAGTAGGGTGTGTCTTATATCAGTAATCTTCCTTTTCGTTTTGCTTAATCAACAATAACAGCTCAAAGTCCATTAACTCTGTTGTTTAAGTCTCTTCCATATAAAAGCTGACTTCAATGCAAAAAATATAGGTAGGTATATACACTGAAAAATACCGCTTAAATTAACGAATCAAAGTTAGCCGATACATATTGATGTGACGAACTTTACAGATTTTATAAATAAAAAAAAATTACCCACCAGCTTTTGATAACGAAAAGTAGGTACATACATATGTACATACCAAGGTGCATTTAATTGCACAATGGCACATACATAAATATGTGCACAGGTTTTATTAGCTTAGTCCTATGACAACGGAGAAAATTCTTATGTAAACTTGCAACAACACCATTAATACAAGCATATTGCACCTACTACATATTTACTATAGTATACAAAAAGAACGAGTATTTTTTCACCCAAATTTACATACATACCTATTTATAGTTAATTTGTATTTTACCTCTTTGTGTTCCTTTCATTTTTTATTAAGGCCTAATTAAAAACTTGTTTAAGTTGCAACGATATGTTGATAAAAACAGTTAAAACTTGAACTTTACATGCGATATGTTTACAAAAAGTAATTCTAACTGCTCTTAATGTCAATATTAACACTATCAAACATACTACACTACTGTGCATGGCGTTTAAAATTTTTTTCAGCAGACTTATTTTTGTTATGCTTTGATTTAATTCAGCGATGCCAGAATGTATTTATTTTGAACCCTAGTTAGATTTTCTATTTACCCCCAAAAACAGTATTTTTAACATTGTTTTAGTTTATTTTAATTTGATGTAAGCTCGATTCAAGAACAATATTAGAAAAAATTACCATTTGATGATAGCAAAAAAAGTTGGCATAATTAATTTAAATCTACATTAAAAAAAAAAAACAAAGTTTCCCCTACAATGACTGCTGTTGTATTAAATGAATTATTTGGTAATTGTGTTGTATTTTACATTGAGTTCCGCAAACAGCTAACAAACAACTTGATTTTAATAATACAGTGTTAAAAAAAGAGTTTTCTTTTTTAGAAATATAGATAGCTACAGTGGTGGCCACGAATTTAAGACACGACCTATGACTGACTTGGTTGTGCTAATTTTTACAACCCTGTTATATCAAAATAGAAATTCCGAGGGAAAAACAGTAATGGAGATATCCAAGCTCCTTAAATGTTGTAGGTGTAAGATTTACATGTGCTGGAACACATCAAGCAACATAAAAATGTTAAACAGCAGCCTAGAGCTCGTAAAACTGCACCCCAGGAGGAAAGTTTAATTTATAAAGTAGCTGCTAATAATGCTTTCCCGAGCTCAAATAAAAGAAAAACTGAAATAGCATCGGATTTTGGTATCGATATTTCAGCTGGGACAATAAGAAGATGTCTAAATGAAAAAAGACTTACGTGGGGGTATTGCACAACGAAAACCACCTGTGTCAAAAAAAGTATCAAGTCCCGTCTACCATTTTCGAGAGAACATCTCAATAAACCGAAGATATTTTGGAAAAATATACTTTGGAAGACACAACATTTTACTTATATATCGAAAACGATAAACTTAAGTGATTTGCGTTTCTCAGAACATGCCTGAGCATTATATATTTAAGATGTGTGAGCAATTTTCAATAATTTTTGAAATTTTGTGAAAAAAATTTCGAAAACTTCTATGAATTACAATATACATCCCTGCAAAAGTTGGAACTCGTATATTATACTAGTACACTGATCACCAGTACTATACCATCTTTAAAAACCTTTTTAAGCTCAAATTCGTTAATTAAAAAAATTGTTTCAAAGGTTTTATTTAGAAACTGAAATATATATGTAGCTTAAACTAATAAATATTAATTAATAAATTTATTTATAATTTGTGTTATAATCAAATTGAAAACACAACTTTTCAACGCTGGCTTTAAAAACTCGTTTTATTTGAAACTAAAAAGATTCGGTCAATGTACTTTCAGGCTCGTTAGCCATTATAGTACTCGTAATTGTGTCTACAAACAAATGTATGTAATAAAATATAAAAGATGAGTAAAGAACTTCACGATCAAGGAAAATTTTAGATTTAGTTACCTATCAATGATGAAGAGCGCGTATTTTTAAGACTGCTTTCCCTGCGTAACATCTACGTTGCACACATGGATCATATTGTTTGTCATAATTTTTATTCATAAATCGTCCAACATTTCTATAACAAATGTAATTACAGACGTAATCACGTTTAGGGATCAGTCTGCGATTGTACAGAAAAATTCACCTCACTTAATTTCTCAGAATTGTCCGGGAAGACTTGCATAACTTCATCTATAGTGTATTTCCATTTTTACAATTTGTTAAAGAATGACAGTTGGTTTTCTTACGTTTTTCATTCTCTGTAACTAATTTTCAAATTTGCAATAATTTTTAGAATTTTCGTGGTTCACTAACTGGGTTTTCCTCTACTTTTTGTTTCCCCTTTTGAAATATTTTAAAGCTAAAAAGTTTTAAATTATCTTTTAATAATTAAAATTTTTTAAAATATCACTTTTCTAACGTGCAAAAATCTCTTGACACTTTATTTATATGAAAAAAAAAGTAAATAAATAAAAAATAACTGATGAATGTTTTTTTTTCTTAATTTTTTAATTAAAAAGTATTGTAATAAATTTTTTAAACAAATTAATACAAATGTCAATTCTCTTGAATCTATAAATGAACTACTTGAAGTCCTAGTATTATTCTATAAAATCTCGTAACAGTTTTTGAACTAGAGCATGTTGTTCTAGAAACTGTACCAGTAGCTCTCAAACAATTAACACTTAGTCTCTTGCAGGGATAGTATAAAACTGTTGATTTAATACCAGAAATATACACACATAGGAATAAATTTTATCTCAAATGTAGAATGTAGTTTAACAAATGTTCATCTGATAATAAGTGTTATCAAAAGTTTTGCGTTAGTTTTTAGGTTTTGATTGCTATTAGTTGACCGATAGAAACATCGGTCAAGCCCTTCTATCAAGTTCTTAAAGGCAATATGAAAAAATTATCGGAAATTTTGCATTTATGATGATTTTTCTAACACATTCTCAAAAATATTATATACGTATTTCTTTTGGCGATGATGGTTATAAATTTGATTTTTTATGAATAAATTTTAAATTGTTTCTTAAAAGGAGGAATGAAAATTTCTGGCACCACTGATTTGGTTTGTTATTATTTGAGAAAATTTTATTATTCTCTTTTAAACCATCAAACGAAAATACGCTCACGTGTTTCTTGCATTTTATTAAGAGTTGCCAAGTTAGGGGCTTTCACCCCAAATGCAATGTTGATTTTTGCTCTGATGCATTATACAAACGAAGGAACATTGAAGGAAATGTGTTTCTCTCAATTTTACCTTTTTCATACACACAATGGGTCATCAAACGAATCATCAATTGTGTATGAATGATTGTTGTTGATACAACAACTGAACAACAAATACTCTATTCATTTTCGGTACTCCACATATTAAAAACACCTTGCAGCACTATTATCAAAATAAAGGAAAAATGGTAAACATCAATACAGACGAGGACGAGAACATTGTTTCAATTGTTTTGGAATAAAAAATGTTGTGTTTATTTTATTAAATTTTAGCAATGTAAAAATGTAACTGCAATAAGCAGTTCTGAGCTGAAGAACAGCTCATGCGTCATCGTAATTACTTCTTAAGTGCAGTTAGGCTTGTTGTTTTTGTTGTTCGGTCTTTGAGAGTTTTGCGGCTCGCTCGCACTGGTTAACGATTTGCCTCAAATAACTGTATTTGTTTACAGTTCTTTTAGAGGTATTTCGTTGTTAACCACACTGCTATTTCCTATGTGAAGGCATTGGTCGTTATAGTTAGTCCCTGCGACGATACAAATGTATTGTTAATACCATCTTAGGCATATAGCCGCCGTCACCCCGCCCATGCTGTGCATCCTATACTTTGCAACTGTATAGTTAAATAGAATAACTGAAATAAGGAGTGACTTCGGCTCTAGACTATTGGATTTTTGTGAACTCTAGCGATATTATATTAATTCTTCTTATTAAATATTCGATTTTCGAGTTGGGAGGACTTCTGTTGCATTCTTTTCTCCAAATATTTAGAAAACAACACAAAAAAAAATTAATTTAGAGTTAGTTGCAAAGGCTTCCAGTTTAAGAGTTAATTTGTATTTTGTTTCCACAAATTTATTCTGCAAATTTGTTTAAAATACTGTGATTTAAAATTTCGTAGTATCACGGTATTATTTAAACAACTGCTAGATGTTTAATACTTCTAAAATTATTTTTTAAACGTTAGAACATAGCATATTGCATTTATGTAGGTATATGTACTTATTTAAAATCAACACGATCTTTCAAATTCCTGCGTTCTTGCCTCTCAGCATGTAATATCGTCTGCATTAAATTCCAAAGAAATTGTTTCTTTATATTTTTATTTAGCAATATTTTCTTACTTTCCACGACAATTCTCGTAAATTAAAGAATTTTTTTTATCGTATTTATTAATTATTGAAATACCATGGGAAAAAAAGGATACAATACATCTATATACTACGAGCTTTTTTAACTATAAAATACAAATTATGAAATATAATTAGATTTTAATTATGTAATAATAAAATGCTCACTTATCAATTCTTACCAATTGTTGGTTTTCTTAAGTATATTTTTGTCACGATTTATGATGTCTTGCTTGCGTTCTTTTTGTGCTTTACTTATTATTTCATCAATTTCCTCAATCGAAGGCCCATCATTTTTTTCTTCAAACTTATCGTGCAACCACTTGCCATCCGCCGATGTGGATAGCGCTGGCGCCACACGAGGTTTAAAGTCTGGACGTTGCCAAGTGCGGTTTCCAAATTTTGGTGCTGGTGCTCTACGCCTGGGACTGCGAGAAAATCTACGTGGTGAACGTCTATTAAATCGGGGAGATCGTGATCGACGATATCGTGAGTTAGGTGACGGAGTGCCTCGAGGCACAAAAGGAGAAGGTGTACGACGAGCAGCTGTCCGGGATCCTGAAGAATTTGCTCGAGAATCTCGTCTCCGGCTGCGATACCGAGAATTGGATCTAGAACGAGAACGTGATTTAGATGATGAACTTCGGTGACGTCTGTAATTGGCTCTTCTTCTACCCCGGCTATAGCCACGCGAGTGAGACCGCGACCGAGAAATATTTCTTCTGATGCCGCTTTCGCCGCGAACACGACTTCTACTGCGACTACGTTGTCGAGGACGTGGTGATCGAGAATATCTTCTTGCTCGAGGTGGCGAAGGAGTTGGGCTATTTTGTAGGGCTGGGGTTGCCAAGCGTATAAGACCAAATTTATCCACTTTAACAGGCTTCTTTATCTGAAATGAAAATTTTGGTTGTTCTACAACTGGAGCTGGCTTCGGTGCCGCTGCATAATTGTTTTTGCTGAAATTAATCGATTTGTAAACATATGTTGAAGGAGCGGGCAAACTTGTTTTCAATGGCGGTGGTGGTGGTGTTTCCGAGCGATGACGTTCTCTGTAAGCGGCAGCTGAAGTAGATGCTCCTGTTGAAGTTGATTGATGAAGCAATTCTTGACGTTTACGTATCTCTTGTATAGATTGTTCGTACATTTTCAAATTGCTATTTAATGTACTTTCAATTTTTAAGCCACCACCCAATATGCTTAAATTTTTTTAAAGTTTTTAATATTAGTCGAATAAATTTTAAAATCAAAACTTACTTATAGGCTTCCTCAAAGTTGATTTTATCCAATATAGACGCAGAATTCTTGGGAGATTTACTTTCTTTTTTAGACTTTTTCGATTTTTTTGATTTTTTAGATTTCTTTTTTTCTCTCTTATGTTTCATTGCCTTATGCAAAAGTTTTTGTACTCTAGATTCGGTATCATCATCATCAAGCTTAAATAAAATAATTTTATAATGATACATTTATTTTATTATGTACTAATTAAACATTTTAAAACGGTAATAAAAAAAATCGTGCATACCTTAAATTCGTTTGGTATGACAGGATAATTCGCAACTTGTTTTTGAGTTTGAAAGGATGATTGATTATAATGTGATTGCGGTTTTTGAGTAGTCTGCATACTTGCTCTATGCATGGCCAATTTTTTACTAAGTGGTGAAAGAGAAGGATCTTTATCAGGATGTTCGTCTGAAAGAGTATTATTTTATTGTTGAAGATATCTTATATGTGAAAATATTACCTGAACCATCTGATTCAGACCCAGAAGTGCCGTCCGAAGAGTCATCTTCATTGCTAGATGATTGTATTGTGGTTATTTGATTTTCAAAATCTGGAGTATTTAATTTGGTTAAATATGTAAATCAGAAGTGGAATTTCTTTAACAAAGGAATGTTATCAGAATTTAGTGTGTAAATTTACCATTTAATTGTTGTTGCAATGAGTTTTCAGAAATAGCTGGTGCTGGTGGCATTATTGGAGGAATTATTGGATCGACGGCTGCTCCAGTACGATGTTGTATAGCTTCTAAAGAAAGCCGAGCTTGTTCGTGGTTTGGTATAATGTTTAGACAATCTCGGTAAGCCTTAGCTGCCTCTTGTATACGGTTATCATCTTCATAACTTCGTCCCAAAGCTACTAGAGTTTCGCCCATATACTTACGCGCATTGACATGATAAGCATTTAGCTTAAGGGCTTTTTCGAAGTCTTCTACAGCTTTCAAAAAAGAACCCTTATTAGCATACAATGCTCCTCTTGCTACCAAACCTTCAACATTGCGTGGGTCTATGTTTAAAGCCTTATTAAGACATTGAAAAGCTTCTACATGCTGCCCTACTTTGAAATATTCTATTCCTTCAGCCACGGATCTGAAACATTTGCAAGATACACATTTTGAGCATTTATTATATTGCTTTCAGCACTTACCTAAATGCCCATTTACTAGCCTGTACTTGCCGAAGTTCCTTGGCATATTCTTGTGGTGGAAAATCATACTTTAAATTGGTCATCAATGAAAAATTATCATTGATATCTAAAGCATTAAGTGTATATAAAACTTCAAAATTTGGATTTTCAAACTCTTTTGCTTTTCTTAAACATTCGTCATACTTTTCCAAACATTTTTCAGACATTTTTCTAAGGTTACAGGTATATATACAAGAATCCAATTTGTTGAATTAACCCGCGCTAGTTTTTAAAAATCTGTGAACTTACCGGTATAGCTGTGGCATATCCTCATAGGGTATTAGACCTAATTTAAAATTTTTGTTTTTAGATGACGTAGGCAATAAACTCAAAGTTAAGCGATCAGCGTCTATAGAAAATTCTATAACCTCACAACGCAAGTATTCAAGATTGTCGTTGCTACGAGATTTGATGGCTTTGTCTTGAATAATTGAGTCGCAAAAATGAGCCGGAATATGAGCCTGAAAATGAGAGCAGTTTCCACGCTTATATTACGAAATTATTCATTGATTTTTCTTTACCTTTATTTTGTATTCCTGAATAAATTTGCAATTTGGTTCACCAGTACATACTGGTGAAACACTTAACTTATGTGATGCTATAGATGTGGCCGGCAATTTTGCACGTCCTATCGTAGCGTACATAATATCTCCTGATTTGATTGATTCCAAAATATGACGTTTTACCTTATCCTTATTTTTGACGATGTACAGTTCATAAGGTGGTACTTCGGCCACAAATTGTTTGGCTAAAACAAGTATGTAGGTTGAATGTGGAGTAAAATTTTATTAACAAATAATACTTTACCATTGAATCACAAGAATGAATTTTGGGTGTAACCAAACAAAATAAACTTTAATTTTTTTAAACAAAAATAGTGAGGATAATATAAAAATTACTTTTTGTCTTTCAAAATTTAAAAGACATCTAAATAATTACACCGTAAATATATATATAGATGCATAATTATAAATTTCATTAAGGAAAATTTTCGATTACCTTTTTCTAATTCCTCTTTTGATTTCATTGAATTAATTAATGATTTACTCAAATCTTTGTCATAGAGGTCCACTGCTTTTCGTGCCAAAAATTGATGTAGTTTAAGACGTTTGGCTCTATCTTGAAACGTAAAATATTTTTGTCTATCCATATAAATGTGGTAATTGCCATCATCCGGCACACCCAATAATTGTAAGTCACCAGCACCCCTCTCATCATCCCATATTTTTTGCATTGGCTTACCATGGAAGCACAAAGCTTTTTTTATTAAACTGTTATCCATGTTTGTTTTTTCCATAACAATATTTTAAAATTTAAAGTGCAGCACTTTTGCAAACTAAAAGAAAAATGGGTGTATATTTAAAATGTAGGGAAAAGCAAAGATAATTTTTTAGGCTATCCAAACATTTTTGACCCAAGCCCACAAAAAATCAATGGCTTACCTTTGCTTGCAGCATATTTGTTTAGCAGTTTACACTGTTATATATTTCTACGTTTTCAAAATTCCTTACAATAAATATTCATACTTACGTACAAAATTAGACAAACAAAATACCTTTTAAATGAAATATTATTAAATTTTTACAGCACCTTTTCACACAATAAGTTCACCTTGCAGCATTTTCAGTATCTTGCATACATAAGTGACAGCTCGGGTTAGTAAATTCACAGTAATAATAAATAGCATTCACAATAATAAACAAATGCACTGCGATGTATAAAAAAGTACACAAAAGTGTTGTAAAATTCTCTCAAACGTAGACCGTTAATATTTAATTTAAATTAAATTTTCATAATGTGTACACATATACGTATGTATAAATGAACTTCGAAATCCACAACTGATTTTGCCTAAAATTAACAATTCTATTTTTGAAAATTCGTTCATTGTAAGGTCTTGCAGACTTTACACTGATCTCCCCATTACGTTAAGAAACTTTGAATTTTCTATGGCTCAATTTTTTGCTGCTTTCAATGGTTTCTGCCAGTGATATACATATAATATCATCATCCACCTACATAAGTATGTATTTGTTATTGCTTTAAGATATATGTGCACTATTATTAAATACATTTTTAATCACATTCATATCATTGTAAGCTGTCTTATGTGGTGTTTATGGGACACGACAGAGTAATACGTCTAGAAAATTTGTATAAAGTATAGTCAATATTTTGAGTGTATTTCATACAAACTTTCTAGACGTATCACTCATTTGTGTCCCATAAACACCACGTTAAACTATTTCATTTCATTATCGAATTATTGAACATCATATAGTATTATCGTTTCATTAGTTTGTAAACCCCATTTTTAATCATATATGGCCCTATGGGCGCGATTGAGAATAAATAAAAATAAATAAATAATTTAATGAGATCTATAATGTAATATAATACAATATATGAAATTTATAAAATTTCAAATATTACCTTATTTATTACTGCATATTCGGTCCTTAAGAGATTGCGTTTTTTTTTTGGAAATGATAAACGTTCATACTTTAATCAACCTGTTTCTTAACGACTTACATATTCCATTAACTCAGCATATGCGGAGTTTATCGAATTGATTGCTCAGGTTGAATTTCAAGTATCAGTTGCTTTGTATTCTACTACTAATCAAATATTGTTCTCAGATCTAATAGATCTTCATAATAGCTTTAACATAAGTATAACATATGTATGTACATGTAGTCGGTTCCATGTAGAAAGGCCTTAACTAACATTTTCCAACTGTAATGGAAATTATTCCATTAAATCTTTGTGACGAACTTTATCTGTGTGAAGTGTGTCAGAATCGCTGAAAACTCAATTTCGAAAAAAATCCATGTTAGCACCTTTTTACCTGGAACCACCCATAAATACATTACATGTCTATTTCCACAGGCATGCTAAAGGGAAAAGGAACAATTTTAACAGCCCATTTAGCACAGATTTTTTTTCCTACATATGCAGTGCATTGTACTGCAACTAGGAAAATAGATTATGAGGGGGAAAGCGGCAGTAATGTTTGCTGACATATGACCAAAACAAACGTTATCACAGCATTTAAAGTGTTCGCATTAAATTAATTAAAACTGATCAGTGCCCAGTTTATATAAGTTTCGACACTGCTCAGACTAACAAAAATTAGTACAACACCCGGCTCAAAAGTGAAAAGCAATACAAAAGCATACCACAAAGCCTATACTCGTCTAGGGATAGAAGTTTACCATTTTCAACAATTTTGAAATTTACCTTTAAAATTAATAAAACTAAATACTATACGTATGTATGTATGTAAGTCATTGATCATCACGCAATGCTCTCAAGGGTAACTGTATACATATATGTATATACATTTATATGCTGAGCGTTGTCTTCACTGATATACCATACATATGTAAAGATTTGTCGTGCTTTTTTAAACACCTATTCAATATTTTACTTTATTTTTTTCCTTTAGCTATCAAAGTTCAAATAACCGGGAAGGGTAAATGTAAGTGGATGGAAATGCTACGCAAAAATTCGAATTCAAATAACGAAACTACACGAAGCCTTTTTTATTCGAGCAAGGAAATATACGCACATAATGAAATACCGCTTTCGATTTTCGAACCCCGTGGAATAGAACTTAGCCCTGGTGAACACTCTTTTGATTTTTCTATGCCCTTGGAATGCTTTCTGCCATCAAGTTTTAAAGGCAGTCATGGTTCTATTAAATATAAACTGCGTGTACTCATTCAAAAGCCTTGGTCGTTTGACGAGCGTCATTCTATACCCATAACCATATTGAAAAACATGACTCTGCCGCCAGCATTTCGGCTAAATCCAAAACCACTAGAAAAACAAATAACGAAAACCATAAGTTTATTTGGTACTCGACCCATTAGCATGTTAGCTTTATTGCCCCAAGACTTCGCTGTGCGAGGTGAAGCTTTACGTATTTTTGTTACTGTAAGCAATAACAGCACTACCAACGTAGAGAAATTACGTTTTAGCGTTCTACAATATATATCTTACTACAGCCATTTACCTTTGAGGATACAAAAACTAGAAATTATCCCGATAACTCGCAAGGAAACGGGGTCGGTACATAAAAAGAGTGAACGTTCATTTGCCCATGAATTGCTTATACCAGAAACAGCACAACCAACAGACGAGGAACTTTCCGGTATTATTAATATAACTTATGAATTACGCGTAGAAGCTGTGTTAAGGGGGTTCTTTAAAAATCTCGTTCTTAATCTGCCATTCAAATTGTATACAAGTGAGACTGAAGCTGCCGTACGTTTATCATCAACTGTACCCCATTCTCCCATGCCACCTCTATTGCCAAATGGCGCCGGAAATCCTTTTGAACAAACAAATTCTATAACAATGTACCCACCACTAGATACAACTGTTGTTTCACCTTCTCATTCATCGCAGTACAGTAGTGAATCGAGCTCTTTGAATTCTACAACTTCGGATTCTTCAGCAGCTACTTTAAGTCCTGCAGTAGGTGGCACTGCTCTCTCTTATACATCTGGTTCATCGTCACAATTTAATAGCCCTTCGAATCGTGCTAGTGTTCGAAGTAATTCAAATGTACCATATATGCCTTATTCGAGTAGTCCTTTGATGATTAATTCATATCCACCACCAGCAACAAATATGCCACAATACCCAATATCAGATTCTCCACAATATTCACTGATGCAACAACAATCTCTTCCAAATTCAGGAACCCCACCGCCAGTAATAAATAATTTGAATTTGAGTTCAATACCAGCACATTATGCGTCGGTGTCATCATCAATGTACATGTCAATTAGACCTCAGCCAGGAGCACACGAATTGCGTATGTATTGTTTTGCATTAACTTTTATTCATCAATTAATTAATTTCCTTTGTTTCAAAGGCAATAGATTAGCGTTATATTTAAAAATATAAGAATATTTCTTTGTCGAAATATTTTAAGTTGTAATCTAATATTGTTAATTTTCTTTTACAATAAATTTTATTTGTTTTATTTTTCAGCACCTTCCTATGATGAATTGTTTGGCGCTGCTACTGCTCCTACGGAAACGTCGAAATGAAATTTAATTAACAATTTATAGACACAAAACTTATGGAACAAAGTTACTAGGCCCACCCCTTTTAAAATCTAAATAACTTAATAAAAATGTACGAGAAATTGATAATTGAAGGGATTAAGTAAAATAATTCAAATACACAACCTTTTTTTTCGAATTAAGCACATTAATTTGTAATCGAAGTCTAAAATATGTATATGCTAGGAGTTACTACTAATTTCTATTGATTATTATTATACATATTAAAAGTTTAACTCCTAATCAAATATTTTCCTAAGTTTTTTCAATAGATACGACGAATTGTGATCCATTGCATCTTTCGTGTTTAACTTAGATCTTCAGCTGCTGAAATTTATAGAGCATATAAATAAGTTTAAATATACATAACTTGAGCTTGAAAGCACTGAAGCTTACAATTTTATTTGAAATAAATTAGAACTAAATAAAAGCAATACTTAAATTGATATTGTCCTATTGAATTTAAAAGCTAGATTAACGCAATAACCATTTTTAAAAGCCTGTTACATAATGTAGTTGAATTTTTTTTCGCCGCTAAAAAAATAAGTAAAATTCTAATAAACCATAAATTAGATATTAAAAGCTTTATGTATGCCATATATTAAATAACAATTATATATTTAATTTCTGATGATTTATGCCAACAAACAAACTTTGCTTAGGAAATTTTTGTTTTTTAGTTAAAAAGAAATTTTTTGCTTAAAATTAAACCAAACTATGAAAGACCTTAATTTCATAGGTTTTCAAGAAATTCGAATAAATTACGTTGCGTAATGATAATACTTGTGGAATCAAGACAACAACTTAAAAAAAAAACTTGATTCTGCAGTCATCTTCGATAACAGTAATCTGTTCTTTGATAGATCTTCGATATATCATAGACCTAATCTATAGATAAAGACTGTCGGAAACATTCAACCTTTGTTGGCAAGGAGTAAATAAATGCAAATTTTTCACACCCCACCTTTATATGACTACGAGGATGCCTCTTGGAATTAAGGCGAATATACAATAACAAATAACAGACAAAAAAATCAAGATTGTTACTTTTAAAACTATAATTTTTTGGAATTTAAAAAAACTTTTCAATCGAAATACTCGTTTTATTATAGTTTATATCTTTGGAATCTCTATATTTAAGAGAAAATTAAAAAACAGTAATTTTATAACTTTTTAAATTAGATGTTTGGTTTTTATACATTTGTACATCGAGTTATAGTTCAAGGTTTTCCTTTCTTAAGTTTTTCTTAAAAAGGATTTTTTACAAAGGAAAATCTTGAACTATAACCCGATGTAAAAATGCACAAAAACCAAATATCTAATTTAAAAAGTTATAAAAGTTCAACAAAAATTCTATATATTGTAATTTTATAACATAATTAAGAAAACTTTAATCGTTTTCAAAAAGTATTTTTGTTTTAAATTAGGGAAATTATATTTATATTGTAGAAAGAAATATATGGGCAAATATGTATAAGCTTTATACAATTCAAAAAAATATTGTTTAATACGAATTGATGCCCTGTTTCGTGTAGTATTTGCATTCAAAACAGGTAATAAATTTAAGGGGTCATTAATTATCCCACATAAAGTTTTCCAAAATATTTAATTTTATTCGAATAATATTCATTTAATACATTTTTTTTTAAGAAATGTTTATATTACAAAATTTTTGTTGCAAACGCTGGAAGAACATGTTTCACATAAATTAGTTTATATTACAAATCCCAACATTTCACGTAATTCAAAAATGTTGAGTATGTTTATTGCCGGTTTGAACTCATTAAAAAGTACTTCAATATATATATGTACATCACAAAGAATAAAAAGTTATGAAACAAATTTAATTTCGAATTAACGAACATTTACGCCAACAAAATGAGAAATTAAGAACAAATTAATACAGAAAAACAAAATATACATGTATACACATAACTTAAATATTTGGAGCAAAGTTGAAACAAAATTATTAATTTTTTAATTTTTTTCTAAAATTTTTATAAAATATGAACAAATGAACTTATTAGATTATGTTTTTTAACTGCCGTCTTTTACATATAAAATTATTTTCTTATATACACTACACTTAAACTAATTACATATTGTACCAATTACTATTATATTAAGTTAAATTTTTTAGTTTATACGCACAATTTAAACTTAAATACTAAAAGCAATTTTTGAGACTTATCACTGAAAAATTTCAGGTATTTTTTTTTTTTTGCTCCGTTCACTAACTATAATTAAGTCACAAATTATTTTTTGTATACTGATATTTTGAAAATCAAAAAATTTATATTTTATTACATAGTTTTTAGAATTAATTTCTGAGTTTATTTTTTAATAATATTTATGTATCATATAAAAATTTCAACTCGAATAAAAATAGCACAAACTGTTAACAAAAAAATTAAAATCCTTTGGTTTTTAAATATTATTTTGAAATATGCTTATTATTCCTTTATTTCGACCCTTTGTTTCTTAATATTATATAATTTCGTGAGCTTAAGGGCTCTTCTTATTTTATAGTTTTTGGTTTTTTTTATTATTATTTTATTATCTGGCAATATTTCGCTTTTCTTCGGATAACTTCTTCAGGCAAAAAAAAAAGAAGCTATCCAAAGGAGAGCGAAATATTGCCAGAATATAAAATAATAAAAAAACAAAAACTATGAAATAAGAAGAGACCTTCAGCTCTAGAAATTATATATTCCCATATATAATTTCCATATTCCAAGAGGTGTCATCGTCGTCACATCAAGACGACATCAAAAAACACTCGGTTACACATTCGTCTTCGACAGCAATTATGTATTCGTTGATAGGCATGCGATGTTTCCTAGACCTAAGCGATAGATACAGGCTGTCGACAACATTCAATTGTTTTTGGCAACGAGTAAATAAATAAAAAAAAAGTTTGTGTCGACTTCATGTGACGACGATGACGCCTTATGGAATATGGGGGAATATTATTTTAAAATATTTTAATTTATTTTTTGATGCAGTATTCACTGGAAATTGAGAATTGTCTTAAGAAAACTTTTTACAAATATTTTTTTTTAAAATCTTACCAATAAAATTAATGAATGGCAAAAATCAAAAATATCGATAGACTTGATTTAAAACGAATATTTAAATACGTACATGTAGACTTTTGATAAAAGCATTTATTTTTAATTCAAGCCGATTACAATTTTATTACAATTTAAATTGTAATGATATCTAATTAAATAAATTGATTTAAAACGAATATTTAAATACGTACATGTAGACTTTTGATAAAAGCATTTATTTTTAATTCAAGCCGATTACAATTTTATTACAATTTAAATTGTAATAATATCTAATTAAATAAATAAATAAATATTTTTCTTATTTTTCAGTATAGCAAAGAAAAGTGTTTTGTCTCTCATCCTGTGCACAAGTCTTTTGTTACTGCTGTCCGTATTTTCTATATATGTATGTTCATTAATTAAATTCGTATGAAACCAAATTGCACTGGAATAGGTAGCAGTATATGTGTAACACGTGTTTCTTTTTTGTCTTTTCACCGTTGTCCATGTTTTCTTTATATGTTTAATATTTCTTTTCAATGAATTTCATTACCTTGTAGTGTGGAAGGTGTTAGACTAAATTTTGCTAATCTGAGCAGTGTCGCAGATATATACACTGGACACTGATCAGTTTTAACAAATTTAATTCTAACATTTTAAATGCTGCAATAGAGTTTGTTATAGTCTTTCGTGATGCTATTGTTAAAGTCAAACCTCCACGAACACTACTCCCTCTTTCCTCCTCATCGTAACCCATTTTCCTAGTTCCAGTACAATGCGCTGCATATGTAGGGTTCAAGATGAAAAAAAGTACTATCAAAATGCTGATCGTAACTTTATTTATTATTTTTTTTTTATTTATTTATTTATGTAACATTTTAAGCCACTTCTGGCCAGTGGCTTTAATACTTTTGGCCAATGGCCATTCTGATTGGCTAGCGGATTGACAAAGTCTGTGATGACAAGGGGCCATCTAGACGAGAGGAATTAATTATAACCACTCGGTTGGAAAATATTTTATTTCTTTGCTACATTTGTATATACACAATTTTAAGTTCCAAAACAAATTTGGCAAATTTCGTATTAAAACATTTTCATAGTTTTCTGTTAAAATTGGACATTTTACAGGGCAGATGTTTAATGTGTAGAACATTTTTAGTACAGAGCATTTTTTTTTTATTAAAGAGGTTGGTTAGAATTCATTAGAGCTGTGTCGTTTGCGAATGAACGGGTTAAATTGAACGGATCATCCCACTGAACGAAGTGAGCCGATCATTAAACTGATCACCTTTCGTTCAATGGTGAGCCGTTCAATTTGGATAGCTTTCGTTCGATTATCTTTCATTCTTTTTATATCATGTTCTTTTGTTTTTGTTGTTTTGTTTTTTTTTTGTGTTATATTATTTTATATCATTTAAAATAAAATAAAAATAGATTATGAAACTAATAAAAATTTACCCCACAATACAATATACAGATAGTGCCGAAACGGCAGCCGAATTTTTTTTTTCTGTGATGATAACTGTCAAAAGTTGCAAAATATTGCACGAACATACTTACATACAAATTTTTTATTATTGTTTACAAATTGAAAAAGTTTTTGAAAAATAATGTTTCAATAATACTTTTCAAACACAAAGACAGCTTTCTCTTGATCTTTATATATGCATATATAATTAATTGCAAGAGGTTTAAATGCAAAAACGCATTAAAAAATTATTTGTAAAATAAAAACTCGAAGAAAAAATACGTTTGCTCTTTTATTTTCTTTGACAGTTATCAACACAAAGCAACAACAAAAAGCCATGTTGTTTTTTATTGTTGGCTTGTTGTAGTTCCGCTTTTACCTGTTATATTATTTAAAGGCCTTGTCAGATAACACTTTTTCGCTTTGCGTGACGTTTAAAACTTTAACAGAAAAGCGAAAAGCAAAAGGTTTATGTCACAATAAAAACTTTGCCAACGCTCACAATTTGTTTATTTATCTAAAAAAAAATTGTTGTTAATTTTTATATTTAATTATTTCTTATGATAAAAGACATTAGAAATGTTATTGGACGACCTACTAAAATTGGTTCCAATTGTTTTCTTAGTGCACAAAGCTTTGGATCTATTAGAAAAAATCTTCAACGCGTGGAAAGATAAGAGTTGCCGAACTTTTCGCTTCACGTTGCGTTGAAAGTACTTTATGTGACATGTTTCATATAAGTATGTACATTTTATCTTAGATATCAAAGCGAATTTGTAACGCAAAGCTAAGCAAAAGTTTTATCTGACACGGCTTTTACCGTGATCCCACCATGGTGTTTATTTAAAATTATTTTCCCTTTTAAAAATAATAAATTTTTATAATTTTTTATTTCCTCATTTTTTTTTTTGTTCATATTACAGAGCTGTGTAGAAAAATTACCGGAAAATTGTAGTGTTGGCCCCGTGCCGTTAGTTCAAAATGTCCGATTGAACGATATAAACGAACGTATCAGTCTTTTGTAATTGAACTAAAGTGATCGGTCACTGAAATGAACGACCCGGCACAACTCTTTCATTTTCCGAAAAAATGAAACACAGAACCTTTTGTAACGATCCGTTTATTAGTTCTTCCAGTATTAACTACAAAAATATAAATATATGTATCATGAGAGAGCAAGAGCAAATTCCTCAATAACCGGTACGTTAATTGAAGGAATGAAATGATTTACGTTACAAGTTAATTAAAGTTATTATTTTCTACTTCTTTGATCAAGAGTTATTGATCGTGGCAATTATTGTTATAATTAAAAAATATAAATTTTTCTTGGCGAATGCTAATCAGAAAACAATTATTAGAAATAAGAAAAAAAATTATTGTAATATGTTCCAAGAATGGACCCATACTCATTTTACGCATAATTCGCCACTACACACTTAAGACTAAGTGTTTTTTCATAACCCGACTATTTAAATAGGGTAAATTTTGTCAAATGCAGAATATTTTAATTACTCTTTACGAAAAGAACTCAATAAATAAAAGTTTTCCAATTCAACCCAGTTTCGTTGTTTAAGTTAATTTAAAAAAATTCCAAATTTGATTTTTATTGCCATGGAATGACGTTTTATTATTTTTTTATTATCTGTCTGGCTGACGATGTCGTTTCGTTAACGTTCGCTAAAGTTTTATATTAAAAATATGTGACTTATTTTCAAATAACGGATATAGCGGAGGTAGATAAGGCATATGATACAAGATCAGAGAAAAATAAAGCTTATAAATGGCATCGGAATAGGTTTTTTTTACCTTTAAAACGAACGCTTTACGAAACGACATCGTGAGCCAGGCACTATGTTTCTTAATTGCTATGAGGAAATCTAAAAAAATATATTTTTTTTTATTATTTTATGAGTTTATGCATAAAAAGGAAATATTTTGTGACATTAAGAGAACATTATGTTTGTATCTTTAATTATAAAATTATTATTTTTTTATTAAAATTTTGTAATATATTTTTTTTAATACCAAATTGTTATTACGCCTTTACTAATAGTTAATAAAAATATTTAAACAAAAAATTTCAAAAATTTGTTTTATTTCTGAACTGATGCACCAGAGGTGCCAAAAAGTTCTATATGGAAGAGCAAACACCAATACATTTAAGGAAAAACTAATTTTATTTAATAGCCCAGTTGGCAAAATCATCTTAGACCACATTTTCTTCGACGAAAATTGTTCATGTAGACACTTCAAAAAGCAACGGTACTCTAAAAAAAGCTGAACAAAAATTTATATTTGTGTTTAAATGAGTGACACGATGGGTGACAATGTCTTCAATCTAGTTCTCAAATCTGTTGCGGGTGGCCTAAAAGCACTGAAATGTATGCTAATGTTATTGTTTCCTAGGTGATGTGGTTTATATACACAGTTATGGTGTGTGGAAGAAATAGGAAAGGCAAAATGTGGGTTTGCAATTTATTTATTTTTTCTTATACCACTGGGTGATTGTGATTGTATGTATGGGGTGGTTGTTTGTAGATATGTATGGAAGAAGTTTGGCTGGTCGAAGGTTGAGTTTTAGTATGGATCTGGATCAGTGTGTGCATGGATCAGAGGTATGAATGTGTATGCTGGATGCGATTGGTAGCAGGTACGGCCTTAAGGCGACAGAAATTAGCTGAAAAAAAGGAATATATATTGGTAAAAAGGTTGAAAATATGTATAGACTAAATTACGTATGTATCTCAAATTGTGTGAATGTGCGTGTGAATGAATTGATGAAATATGTTATGGCTCCGTGTGTGATTGTGGTTGCCGATGTTGAGTCTTGATGGAAGTCTTTATAGTTGGATGTGCCTGTAGGTGGATGAATCGCGATTTTCTGGCGAGTTTTGTTAATTTTTTGTAGTTTATGAAGTGAATTTCTGTGTGAATGGTAAAATTGTGTGAGAAGGACAACTTGCCGGCAGAGAGTGTTAAGTGCTGTCCACACCTGACATGAGAACACTAACAGGAACAGCAAAATACTGTTACTGTTAGGTGTAGACTGCAAATGTTTCTGTTTTCTTGCCGTCTTGACGCGGCTGTTAAGACGTTTGTTTTAAAAGCTCTGTCTTAACAGAAAATGACATTTTAATATGAAAAAAGTAAAAATAGTTTCAAATTAAAAGAAATTGCAGAAAAAAAGTTCAAATTCTTATTTTAGATTGCAAATTTTGCAATAAAAACATATTTTTTCCCCACAAAATATAAAAAAGGGCATAAAAAGTGATGATGTGCTTTTGTTGACGAAATTGAAACAATGAAAAATTAAGACATACGGGTACTCCACCATGTAATAATCGGGCCGTCAAAGGTATTTTTTAACAGTATGTCTTAACAGCGTTTCCTGTCTAATGTAGACGGGCAGTTAGGGTGATTTGTTTAGTATGAAATTTGTGGTTTTTCAGCGTTGCAGTGCTGGATAACAGAGTGACACTAGAAGAGTCGGTAAGACAGGGTTATGCTGTGTGTCCGTCATGCATGGTTTCTGGATGATTGAGAACTTAGTTTTTTTTGTTAATTTAAATTAATTTATAGGCATGAATGAGACGTATGGTTGATGAAAGATTAATTAGGGAAAATTGAGTAGGGTTAAGATTATGAATGTGTATGGTATGAGAAAATGAATGAAGGTTGGCAATGATGGGTTAATGGATGAACGTTAACTGAGTTCAAGGTCGGTCATGTAATAAAGCGGGAAATTAGAGCGGTTATTTTTTTAGAAAATACAATAGAAAATTGGAAGGTCTAATAGAAAGTGAGAGCAAGAACTAAATGGTAGACAAAATCGGTGAACAGTTAAAAGCAAGTGGTAATCGCGAGAAGTTCATATGAAACAGTGAGTTTGGTTTTAAACGTTTGGAAAAAAAGAGTAGAAATTTTCAGAAAAAAAGGTATGTAGTTTTGTTCGGGTGTATAGGAAAAGTCGAGTGGGTTTTGGGGTCGCAAACTAAAATATGATCGGATAAAGTATTTGTGACATGGTTGGGAGGGCAATATCCAAGGCGAACACCTGGCCTTGGTGTGGTGGTATTATGTGGACAAAAGGGTAGAATAGTAGAAGTGCAAAGTTAAGTGTATGGTTCTTTTTTTTTGGTTGGGTATATATTGTGAACATTTTTGGTTTTTTTGTGTGTATAATTTTTTTGTTTGTTTTTATGTCGGCATACCCAGAGGGAGGGTTGGAACCCCCCGAGTGATCACATGCTTGTAAATATGGCTAGTCGGAACCCCTCTGGTCTCTATGGCCGTAACAAATCATTCAAGTAAAATATTTCTGCAAAAAATTTAACGAGACTAAAAAAACAACAAAAATGTATAAAATTTGAGTATACACTTTTACTCATTTGAATATTAACAGAGACATATCGTCAGTTTTATCCTAACATTTTTTGTGTGAAATAAAAAATATGTACATATAGCTATGTACTTAAGAATGTATTTTTTTTTTTTTTTTTTTAACTTTATTATTTTATTTATTGAATCTACATAAAAAAAAAATGTAATGACAATAAGTATTCAAATCTTAATACTAAAAAAAATTTTAATTAAAGTCCTGCCAGTGCTGGACAAAAATTTATTTTTATGCGAATATTATTTCAGAATTCAGTCATCTGTTTAGAGCTCTAATGGTAGCCAAAGTATCCCTCCTTCTCAGACGGGTATGACCACCAAAGTTAAGGATATTAACTGCAAGTGGATTTGGATGGATTTCAAGTTTGTTAATATATCTTGTCGCGTACTTCACAAATTCAGATTTCACAAAAGGTACGTTCAGATCTGCGTGGATTCGTGAGTTTTTAACGTACCAGGGAGCATTTGTAATTCTACGGAGAATTCTATTTTGACTTCTTTGAATTTTTTCAATGTTAGATGCAGAGGCTGTGCCCCATAATTGAATCCCATAGCACCATATTGGCTTTAGAATCGCGTTGTACAGCAAAAGTTTACAATCAAGCTTCAAAGTCGAATTTCTGTCTATTAGCCAGTTAATTTGCACTGCTTTCAATTTCATTTGCGTTACTTTTGCCTCGATGTGCGTCTTCCATGTTAGTCTACGGTCAAGATGAATACCGAGGTATTTGACTTCACTGTGTTGAGGTATTACTTTATTGTTAATAGTAATGGGTGAGCATGTTCCTAGACGCAGTGCGAATGTAACATGGGCACACTTTTGTTCATTAACCTTGATTTTCCAAAGCTTGAGCCATTTCTCTAGTTTGTCGATATGTTCCTGTAAGTTTATTGATGCTTGCTGGTGGTTACTATGTATGCTAAGGAATGCTGTATCATCTGCAAATGTTGAAGTGTGAATGTTGGTGCTTGTCGGCATGTCGGATGCGTATATCAAATATAAGATAGGCCCTAATATGCTGCCTTGGGGAACTCCAGCTTCAATAGGCTGGGCGGGGCTTATGAAATCGCCTTCTTTTATTATAAATTGGCGACAATATAAATAGCTTTTCAAAAGGTTATGTATGTTTGCAGGTAAGTTAAACTTTATTTTATGCATTAGTCCATCGTGCCACACTTTATCAAAAGCCTGTGAGACGTCGATGAATAAGGCAGAGCAATATTTTTTATCTTCAAATGCCTTTCTTATGACGTTAACTAACCTGTGTGTTTGCTCAATGGTGCCATGTTTCGCTCTAAAACCAAATTGGTGATCAGGAATACATTCAACCTTATGAAGCATTGGATCCAACTTCGCCTTTAGCAATTTTTCGAAAAGTTTTGATATTGTTGACAATAGACTTATTGGACGGTATGATTCTACTTTCGTGTGATCCTTCCCTGGCTTAGGAACCATTGTTATCATGGACACCTTCCACTCTGCAGGGTAATACTCAAGCCGTAAAATAGCATTAAAAATAAAAAGAACAATTCTTTTAGATACACGAGGCAGCTCTACGAGCATTTTGTTGCTGATTTTATCCATACCTGGAGCTTTTTTAAGGTTTAGATTGCCAATAGCATTTTCAATTTCTTGGAAATTGAATCTTAAAGGCACAGGAGGTCTACTAACGATAGGTGGCAACTCATTTGCATTGTCAGACCTATTTGTGGTAAAAACGTTTTTCAAATGGTTAACAAATAAATTACCCTTTTCCGAGTCATCTCTAGCCCAGTTACCAGACGGTTCTCGCAAGGGCGGCTTACTTCTAACTGGCCTTTTTAAACCTTTAGTCGCCCGCCATAAAGAATAGTCGCACTGAGGAGTACCATCCAGACTTTCTAGATACGTTTGTAGAGAAGCCGTTTTTTGGGTTGCAAGCCAATTTCTTAACTGACTTGTGCACTCACGTAGCCTTGTTTTTAGTTGCGGAGATCTGCGAAGTTGCCACTCTCGTCGAACTCTTCTTTTTTCTAACACAAGTTGCTCGATTTCTGAAGAATATGTTCTATTTTGAAGGTTTCTGCGTGTTAAATAAACGCTAGAACCAATTGCAGCGGCTTGTTTAAGGTTTTCGCTAAAGTTGCTTAGTGACGCATTAATATCTTCAGGTGTTCTTAAAACAATATTCTCAGTGCAATGGGTACTCAAAAATTTTTTATATTTCAGCCAATTCACTCGGGTGACAGTCCTATGCAAATTGTTAATCGGGGACCAAGTCTCCTGGGGAAAACGAACTGAAATAATAGTTGGTGAATGATCCGATGACAAGTCTAACGAAGGCTCAGCTTGCATCCATTCTACTGGGATCCCCTTTACCACTCCAAAATCAATCACATCAGGAATCTTTCGCCGGTCAGTCGGCCAGTAAGTGGGATGTCCGCTTGATATTACGTCTAAGCCCATTTTAGAGATTGTATCAAAAAGCACTTGACCCTTCGGTGTGATTAAACGTGAGCCCCAAAAAGTGTGTTTTGCGTTGTAATCTCCAGCTGCTATAAAACGAGGTCCTAATGAGTTGAAAAAACTTGAATATTGTGATTCCGTCACTGAAAATCGAGGCGGCGAATAAATCGATGAAATAACCAATTTGTAATGAAAATTTTCCACACAGATATTAGTTGCTTGAAGATAGTCCTCGCATGCGTCGTTCAACAAAAAATGCTTTATCCTAGATTTTATCAAGATTGCAGAGCCCCCACAAGCTCTTCCACGGGGGTCTTTAGTATCGTATAGTACGTAGCCGTTGATTTTGAAGAAGCTTGTTGACGTCAAGTGAGTTTCTGCAATCATCATTATATCGATCTGCTTATCCATCAGGAAGTATTCGAGTTCATTTTTGTGTTGGCGGATGCCGTTCGCGTTCCAGAAACATATTTTTAATCAAATCATTTTTTCGAAATAACCTGCAAAATGGTTGATTGCATTTTCACCATTTCCTGCATCATCGTCATCATAGACGACGTAAAAGTGTTTATAGTTTGAATTAGGGTCTGTATTGTTGCCTCAAGGTTACTAAAATTTTGATCGGGCGGTTGAGATCTAGATTCCTGATTCGGGTTTGCGAATGTAGACTTAACTACATTAGCATAAGAAATTTGTTTTTGATTTTGAACGGTTATGTCTGCGGTTGACTGTCGTGTCGGAGGAAAAGAGATATTAGAAAAAGTTTGAGTCTGCTGTGGTGGCTTAGAAGCAATTATTGGTTTGTTGTTCATTGAGCGCTTGAGGTGGGTGTAGACGGAGCAACCTCTATAATTAGCTGTATGGTTTTCACCGCAATTACTGCATTTTTTAATTTTTGGGTCGAATTTCGGCTTATTGCATTGTGCTGTACCATGGAATTCTCCACACACAACACAAACTGTAGGCAACTTGCAATAGGTCCTAGTATGGCCAAATTCTTGGCAGTTATGGCACTGTACGGGTCCTAAGCGCTTATGCGGTTCCTCTACGGTTATTTTACGATGTAAAAGGTATTTTATATTATATATAGGATGAACTTCATTCTTCCTTAAAGTCACATCTCCTGGCTCTAATTCAACCCTAAACATGGGTTGAGGGATCTTTTCACGATTTCTGATGTTTAAAACATTTTTTACTTTGAATCCCTTGTCTGTCAAACCGGTCTTAACTTCATCAATGTCTACGCAAGGGTCAATCCCTTTTATTACGACTTGAAGACCTTTAGCGCTTTTAAGCTGATAAGTATAAAAAGCTTTTTTTTCCTTTTCAAATTCGTCAGACAGTTTTCGGTAGTCATTTTCATGGTTAACCTGAATTTTAGTTTCGTTAATATTGCCGTGCTTGATGGAGGTAACGTTAAATGTATTTTCTCCGATTGCTGAAACAATTTTTCTTACCAGTTCATTGGAGGCAGATTCTCTTAAATAAATTGGTGGTGGTTTAAACGATTTTTTTGACGATGCTGTTGGCTCATCCGTTTGAAGAATGGAAAATCTGTTTTGATCTGTTGGTCTAGCGGTGTCGGCATCTTTAGAGATTTTAGATTTGGATGCAATTTGAGCAGATTTAGGGCTTCGCTGACGTTTGGTGATGGTGATATACCTATCCATGCCTACTTGCGTTTTTTGTTTATTGGCATTAGTTAGAGTAGAAGATCTTTTATCTTCTGTTGTAACATCTATGTTAGGCGAGCCGGAACAGGAGCGGATTTTATCTCTTGTAGAAAGAAAATTGTCCAATGATTGCCTTATAGATTCTTCTTCAGAAGTCCATATATTTTTGCTGGTGGCGCTAGGCTCTTTTTCAGAATTATTTCTGAT
Source organism: Thecocarcelia acutangulata (assembly GCA_914767995.1). NCBI lineage: Eukaryota > Metazoa > Arthropoda > Insecta > Diptera > Tachinidae > Thecocarcelia > Thecocarcelia acutangulata. The sequence continues at coordinate 24,917,892 of OU612094.1, read as the reverse complement.
GGGATTACTCATACAGAAAACAAAAACTTTAATGTATATTTTTTTCCTACTGGGTAGGTAATCTTAACGCACAATTACAACAATAACAATGCACTGCCACCGCACTTGTTTTATTGAAATTGATTTTATTGTTTAGTTACTGAAATGTGATGAATTTATTTTCCCGTTGTATTTTAAAATAATTTGTTCTTGTTTTTAAATACAATTTAATACAATATATTATTGTTTTTGTATGTAAGTTTAAAAATATGTAAGCACAATGATTATTTGGTTTGTTTTTTTTTTTGTTCACTTTTTTAAAAACACGACCGTGCGGTTGAAGAATCACAGAGTGAATGAATGATATATACAAAAAAAATATATACATACATACCCATACTGAAACAAAAATGAAATTCTTAATAAATTATACATGAATTTTTTCCATGAATTATACATGCATACAAATTAATTTTGAAAACATAGTCGATATCAAAAATATAGATTTTTCTTTTCTAATTCATTTTTGCGCTTTTTTATATTATTTAAAATATGTAATCGATTTTTATGTTATTTTAAATATTTCGCTGACAATTTATACACATTTTCTGATGATTTAAAATAGAGTAAACTTTTGAAAAGGCATCGCAAGCTCAAACAAATTTATTAATAATTTTCATTATATTACTTACTATCATTGCCGACAGTTTATGGTGAAGATATCGCCGGAACAATCGTCAACGATTATGTCGCCTATGCAACCATCGACGATAGTGTTGTTGTGTGTTCTTGCGTGGCCATTTATTCGAAAATTTCGTCAACGATTTGTTTGAGGTGTCGTCAACATGTCTTCCACGATTTTCTATTGTCTCGTAACCATCGTTTAAGATGTTCTTAAGACATGGCCAACTGGGAAGCAAATATTACGAAAGTGTTGTTGCTTTGCACTTGGGTGTGTACACACATATTTACAAAAACAAATGAGCACCAAATTAATCAAAAACCTTTCTTCGTGGATGCCAACGTCATAACATCTACCTGCATGCCAAATTTCAGCCCGATCCGTCCAGTGGTTTGGGTCGTGCGATAATATATAGATCACTATGTCAGTCAGTCACCTTTGAGTTATATACATATATTTAGATGAAGATTGATAGTTTAAGATTCAAATGCTGTTATCAGCAAGAAAACTTTTTAAGTTTTAAACCTAAATAAACTTAAAAACTAGGTGCTTTAAAAAATCACCTAATTCTAAATAATTTCCGCAATGTCAAATGATTTGTACTGGTTTCCGCTTCAGTTTTATAGATTGTTTCATTTTTTGTAATCTAATATTTAGTCAATTGAATCGTATCCTTAAAAGAAGTACGCAAACCAAATTTTTTTTGATCGTATATTAAGTTTTCAACATCATATTTTTTTCAATAATTTTATTTCGATTTTTAAATTAAAAATTGAATGTTTATTGAATTATGTCTGTTATTAATTTATTATTCACAATAATTGTTACATATTTTAAGCCACAACAATGTAGGTAAATATATCTAACGTATAGTATAAATTAAAGTACATATATATTTTAAACAAGTTTAGTCTTATTCGATATACTTTCGTTTATATAAATTTGTGTTTCGTCATACATACATATTTTTATAATACAAACAAATTAATACAACTCTTATTATTCATACAGTAAGCCATCAGCTTACTTTTACTTAAATGCTTAATGTGATTATTCCTTTTTATAAAAATAAAACAAACATAATTTTGGTTTGAAAATCTTTACCTGATTTTTAAAGATTTATAAAAATTGTCCTAGATAATAGATAAAAAAAAAGCTGTAAAGAATAAAAAATTGTTTTAAATGCTTACGGCCCATAATAATTTTATATATAAAACAAATGAAAGATTTTACAAAATACAATTAAAAAAAGAAAAGTAAAGGAAATATTTCAATTGATATGCTGCCCTTGTTTTAAATTTTCTTAAGAACCATCAAATAAAAATCGAAAAAATAATATAGTTTGGTGTAACAGGTACAAGAGATGTGTTTGTTCAAATAATGCCCCTATTGCGGTTTACAGCCTAACTTTACTCCAGTTGAAATTTTTCGGTTTGGTATTATCGACTACAACTAAACCAGTCAAAAATATTAAAAGTTGAATTTATGGTGTATTACAACTTTTGTTGTGGTATTACTGTTGACAACTCTTGTGTTAGTGTGGTTAACAAAAGCGTAGAAAGATTACAACTGATGGCTGGCAGTTGTCTTAAAAACAACTAAGTTGAGTTGTAATTTTTAATACCAAAAATGAGTTAAGTTGTTTTAAAGTTATGTGGTTTGAATTACAACCCGATTTAAGTTGCAAACCATTATAGAGACATAAAATTTATTCTATAATTTTGTTATCCACGCAAGTTCTTCAACAATGAGACATGTTCTATAAATTTTATTGTTCTGTTATCTATGAATTAATTTGATAAACGCTGTTGGCAAAAAATAAAATAAGGAAACAAAAAATACTATAAAAGTGTTGAACATATTCATATAAATATGTATATTTTTAATTATTTAGTAGAGGTTCCTGGTCGCTGGCGTATTCGTCATTATTAATACCATCTCCAGCATTCATCAATCTAGCTGCAGCTATTGCATTGTTGTATTCAACACGTTGTACAGGTGACATATTAAGGTTCCCCTTCGTTTTGCGATCATATACAAATATCACACAAGTGGCTAATAGCGCAACTGCAATTTGATTAACAATAGACAAACAATTTAAAACAAGTGTTCTTTGAAGCTCCTGGGGGGTTACTCTCTATTGCGATACGAAAGTAAATTCGATGCGAAAAAAATAAACAATATAATATGTGTAGGGAAAATACCAAAACGCAATAGAGGTACTAATTTTTTGATTACGAACCATTTTGCTTTCGTATCGCCATAGAGAGTAACCCCCCTGTTTATAATTTTACCTGTCAGCCAGCTTAAGAAGAATAATTCTACCCAGGTGTGATCTCCATCGCTGTGATCCACAATCAAACCAGCCAAAATAGTTATTACTGCTAATCCAAGATTTTGCACAGACTGGCAACTGCATGGGTGAAGAAAGTTAAATTAAATCAGTTTAGATTTTAATAAAATTTCATACTGAAATCTTACAATCCGTATGCGGTACCCAATTGATACTCGGGTATTATTAAAGCTACCAGGGGCCAAAGGCTAGCAGCCAGCATTGAGTAAGATAGTCCCATTAAAACCATACCAACATATGGATTAAGCATTGTAAAAGCCAAAAGTGTATGAGCTCCTATCGTGGACAAAGTAGCGACACCAATCCAGGAGACATTACGTCCCGTTTTATCGATCACAAAGCCAAATAACGGTGAAGCTACTGCAGAAATAAGGTAAACAATGGAATTAACATTGTTAGCTTCATCCGGAGTAAAATGAAATTTGTCCATGAAAAACGATTTTCCCAAAGCAATAAAGGGAAATATTGCTACATAATAGGCTACACAAATAACCGACACCATCCAAAATGAAACTTTAAAAGTTGTTATGTCACTTAATTTTGCAATTTCTCCTGAAGGATTGTTATTGCGTTGTAAAATACGCTCTGCTCTCTTATCCATCCAACCCAAAATCAAAGCACATAGCAATGACATTACGCAAGTTCCTGCAGCAAGCAAGAGAACTACCCCAATAGCCCGATGATCGTCATAGTAATTTGTGACATAATTATAAATTGGCTGCATAACCCAGAAATTAACTGTACTTCCAAAACGGGCAACTGATAGCTGCAGGCCAAATACCATATTTAACTCCTTGCCCTTGAACCATAAGACTGCATAATTATTCTGAGCAACTGCCAAAGACTCCGCACCAATTCCAAATATAAAACGGCCTACTATCATTAACCAAAAGGTTCCCAATATACCTCCAGAGGCAAACAGTAATTGGCCAATCAGTAGAATGAACATGTATATAACAGTACCCAAACGTATTCCAAACACCCGATCAATAAGAAAGCCTCCGACGAAACACAGTACCACATTTGGCCAAGAATAAATAGAATATATGAGTGTAAATTCTGTTGTTGTAATGTTCAAGTCTCTCTTGAAAACCTCCTGCAGGGCACCAGGATTGTCATAACAAAAGTAGGAACCGAACCCCAATAGGCACATAAAAATTAAAGCAAGAAAACGATGAAATCCACTTGATGGATTACAGCAAGCCGAGGCGCCACAACCTGTTGGCTCTGGATCCAATTCGTTATCAGGTGGCCCATGATGTGTTGTTGCTGTTTGTTGTTCATTTTCAACTATAGGCAAATTGTCGTCGCTCATTGTGATATTTAAATAATCCGAATAGTGTTTTAGCGTAAACGCCTTATTTCGTTGATTTTTAGTTACAACTGTTTCAAAAAGTTTTTTTTTTTGTTTTAAAACTATCAGTTGAATAATACTTGTTACTCTATATGCTTTTTGATCTGCGTTAATAATAACACCTCTTTTGCTTTCAAAAATAAAATATATTTCACTTTAAAATTTTAATACTTTATGCATAAAAAATTGTTGGGAGTTTGGTATTTCTTTCTTTTATTTAATACAAAAAAATTCACGAACAGTCATTTAATATCAGAATGAAAAATTTATATATACATATATATGTATGTAAATAAAAGAAACAATGGCATACCACACCAGCATTTGAATGACTGTGTTACTAGTTAGACAAGCGATACTTTTTCGATTGCTTCAGCTGAAAGCATATAAGACAAAGGCTAGCGAATACATAAAATTTATATACGTCAGAGTTGCAAAAAAGAAATTTTTAAATGACATTGAACTACAACTGAAAGAGTACTTTTTACTACTAAATGACACTTTTTGAAAAAATCTTTTAGGAAAATTAACAAAAGCAAAATTGTTAGTGTTCTAAAGAAAATTGTTTGAAACAGTTCAAAATCTTTTGAGTAACAAAAATCAAAACAAAATAAAAGTAGATCTCAGTTCTGAAATAAGGTTTTTACTGCATTATTTATAAAAAATATTTTATGTTTATTAAGCTTCTACTAAACAAATTTGCATCAAAAATTGTCTAATAATAGCTTAATAAGCATTAAATACATTTATAAATAAGACGGTACATATTATATTAAAAATTAGTACTTTAAATTAATTTTTAAAAGATAATTTTTATATTTATAAAAGCAACTGATTTTAATAGGTAAATAAAAAAGTTCTCTTATATTGGTTTAAAAAACATGAAGCATTTTAAAATAAGACCGTAAATATTTAGTAAAAAACTAGGCCTTTATATTCATTTTTATAAGATGAAATAAATTTACTTTAAGATGTAAGGATCTCCAAGCTTGAGGGCTTTTTTTATACAATTTTTGTAAAAAAATTTGTTTATTAAATTCAAACAAATTAAAAAAAAAAATTATAAAAAGGACCTCAAGCTTGGAGATCATTATATCTTAATTTAAGAAAAAAGTAGAAAAATTAAGAATAAATTTACTTTGTAAGGACGTGTGCGAAACGGTAGCAAAGTACTATAGTGAAAAATAATTTGTCTGTGGTAAAGAAATTTCATGGTTTTGCTGTGTGAAAAAATATTATATTTGACAACATAAAATTTTGATAAAACAGAAAAAATGTTAGCAAAACTAATAAAAAAAATATATAAAAAAATGAATAAATTAAGAAATATGTAGTTATAATAGAGCCATTTGTCTGCCGTTTCACACACGTTCTAAGATCACAAAAAATTATTATAGTTATTACAGCAACTGTAATTAATTTTGATCAAACTTTAAATGATTTCATCGTGGTAACGATTTCGTTCTTTACTTTTTACTGCATTTTTTGTTTAAAATATGCGTTCAACTACTATTAACAATTACGATATTATCGGCAAATATTTGCTTATCCATTTCGACTTAAATTTGTGCGCAGAATGGGGAATTAAAGCTTGCTTAATTTTTTTTTCTCATTTGGCAATGACGTGGATAATATTGATATTAGGCTCTTGGATTTACCAGAAACAATATTTTTGAAGTGAAACTGTTTATCATTTTTAGAGTTTTATTGTCAAAACAGAACTTAGAATTGCAAAATTTGAAATTAAAAAAGTGGTGTTTTCTTTCAATTTATACATTCCTTGTCAATTTTATATGTATCTACAAGTATGTAGAATTTAGTTCCACAGGAAACTTCATATTAAAGTTAATAGTTTTTATTTAAACTTTCCTCTGCATTTTCCACTTGTAGAAACAAAAATTTTCTTCTGGATAGACAAATTCGGATCATCGTCTTCTTACTTTGTATTACAATAATAATTTTATTAATTGTTTTTAAAATATATGACCAAAAAAAAAAAAAAGATACATTTTTGTTTCAGGTTTCATTATCTCAGTTTCGAGGAATTGGTACATTTGTTACCATTCGATTTATCTTTTATTAACCATTGATACTTATCCTTCCATTATTCTCAGAATCTAGCATAAAATGTTTTTATTTTGCTAAAACTTTACGTATATTTTAAAATAAAATATATAAACGAATATTACATCATTTCCTTATTTAGTAAGCTTTGTTATGTATGTACATAAATCAAAAATTCTTGCTGAAACATATTCGACATAAACATTTATATTAGCAGCAACATCATTATCTATAAAAAACAAGTTGAAAAACACAAAATATAAAATATGGGATAAGAAAGTACTAAAATAACGCGAGGTATTCTAAAGATGAGTAATATTGAAAAAAGTACAAAATTTTTTGTTATATGTATACATATTCTTACTTGGTTTTCATCATCATAGCGTCATCGCAGATAATGATCGCTCTTTCTCAACCCAGCACTATTTATAAGACAAATATGTTGTTGAACGAATTGAATTAAAAATATGTTTGCTGGGTAAGGTAAGGAAAAGCAAAAATATCATATGCATATAAACTCAATAACTATTGTGATTAGTCACACTCTGAATAATTTCTGACATTGTGACTTTTTATTTCATACTAAAATATCAACGCTGTCTTATTTAGGAAAGAAGCAGCGTTGCCCGACTTAAAATAATTTCATAAAACCGGATTTTATATATTGACAAGGGATTGTGTTAGAGTAATATACGATTCAAATTATATATAACAATAAAAATTATTTTATAATGGCTATTCATAAAATATATTTTATATATAATAAATGTTTATTTGACAAGCTTTGTAAAGAAATTAAAATGTAGTTTATTAATAATGTACATAAAAAAAATATTTAAAACAAATTATATTGTGAAGACCTTCATTTACTATTATATACTTTACAAAGTGCAAAATTTATATTCAATAAATTATATAACATGCTTTTTTTTTTAGCTGTCAACAGGTTGATATTAAAGATAGTACAAAGTTAATGTTTGAATATATTTTTTAAGGGTTTCAAGACTACTAATGAGTAAAGTAGACAGCTAAAGAATGCATGTACCTATGTCTGTTAATTATAATTTAAGTAATATTTAAAAAAACAATAATAATTAAAAAAGAAAATAAGTTAGATATTATATCTAGTCTACATATATAATGAAAAGAACTGCAAAAAAATTTACAGCCATATTCATAAAATATATTTGGTGTTTATTGCAGGTTTATTTGGCAAAACTTTTGTACAAAATTTGTTAAAGAAACCTTTTTTAATACTTGCAATAACAAAATATTTTTTTTAAGAATACGGCCTTTATATTCAAGTTTTTATAACCTATTTGGAAAATTTACTTTATTTACTGTTATTGCTCTTGACCCGTTTTGCGAATGAAAATTCACTGTGTTTTGTTTGCTATCGAACATGTTTGGATGTTAAGAGAAATTTGCAAATTCCATTAATAGCAAGTGAGTTTTTATTTTGTGTTCACATACTTGCATTCTTCATTATAGTGGAAGCTTGTATTACCGCTAGCTTACTGCATGCATGCACAGTTAGACCTCGATCATCCGTAATGGTCGGGACCGTAAACATTCGCGATAATCGATTTTAGCCGTTAGCTTTAAACATTTTTTATTTATATGTAAATCATTTATTCAGAGAAAATATATTTGGCTTTAAAAATATTTAAATAATACAAGAAAAAATGAAAATTAAAAAAAAGATAAAACGATACGTAAAGGTTTCATTTTACGTAAGACAAATTATGTAATATTGTTTGTTTCTTCTTTTTCGAATTCATATCTTTGTTATTTAGATTTTAATGAATGCGGTAACTTAAGTAAATTATCTTTAAATTCTCAGATAATAGACGTTATCACGGTTAAATGACACAAAGCAATTAAATTTATAGAAATTATTACAAATTTTCTTTATCGGATAGTCGACTTATCTGGTTAATCGAATCACAGATAATCGAATCCTTACTGTACGTATATATAGGCTTTATTTCTTTTTTTACGATCGATTGTACGAGAATAAATAGACTCCCAAGGGATCTCCAGCATCCCTAATTATTGCGGACATATTAATGGAAAAGTTATTGGACAGCTCTATAGATAAGTGGAACATAAAACCGAGATTAATGACTAAATATGTAGATGATTTGTTTTGTATTATTCCTGGTTTAGCTGTTGATGACATGTTTTCAACTTTGAATGATTTTAATTCTAACATTAAATTTACTATGGAGAGGGAAAATAATTCATGACTTCTATATTTAGAAACAATGATAATTAAGAGGAATAAAAAGCTAGTTATGGATTGGTTTCAAAAGCCAACAGCATCAGGTAGAATAATAGTAGAAATATAATCACTAACACAGCAAGTAATTTTGTTGAAATAGTAGTTACAATAAGTGATGAAGAGTATCACAGAGAGAACATTATTTAAATCGGAAACTTGCTAGAAGACAACGATTTCCCAACTGAACTAACTAGAAAATTTGTGAGTCAGTTTAAAAATAGAAAGCTGAGGGCTGATTCAAAAATAACCGTTATTTTAAATTTTCTCAAAAAGTGTTCATTTATTCAGCAAGAATTCATGATGTACGACGCCATTGCAGTCGAAGAAAATAGTGAGAAGTTATGTTATGATTTTTATATTCCATGTTCTGGCATACTATCAACCAACTCTTTTAAAAATATGTGCTCGAACCAAAACATCATTTTTCGAATTTTTCGCTATTATACGATTATGATGGCATGCCGTTCTCACATGCTAAGTATGACCGTCTAATAGTCGCTTTACACCCAATTTTCACGACTCCTTTTAAAGACATGTTTGCTTTTTATTTTCTGTTAAAGCGGCTACCAAAATCATGTTACATTTTCATCATGATTTTTAAGACATGTATTTTTTTATTGTTGTTGCAAAATAATACCGTTTGCCTCTCTGTACACTTTTATTAGTATCGATTGACCTTACCAGACGAATCTAAATAAAACATAAAAAATTTATAAATAATAAGAAAAAGAAATTGTGAAAAAACCACGAAAAAACAGGGGCCAAACCACCGCATACGATATCGAGCAAAATTATCGAAATTTTTCATTTTGGCATCACGGCATACGATATCGAATAAACTGTATTGCAATAATATAAAAAAGTTAAAGGATTTATTTTTTGTATTCCTACTTTTAGGGAACGTATGGTCTTCAATCTATTGCATTTTGTTTAAATTACGATCCAATATGCATCGGTTGCCATAATTTAGATGTATCGTAATGTTATTCGATACGATAGTTAATTCGATATCGTATGCGGTGATTAGACCCCAGAGTTCGGATCTTTTTGTTTTGTTTTTCTATGAAATTTGCCTACAAACAAAAAAAAAAAAAAACAAAAAAAAAACATGACTTTAAGACGTTTGAAAAATTCATTGTGAAAATTGGTTGCTACAAACAGGCTGTAAATCCTCAAATCGTCAACATGCTATTTTTAGTACCCAAAATCGTCAAAATGACGATAAATCTACAAATATGTCAACCGTGGCTGTATATAAAACACACACATACACAAAAGACGTTTAGTACGTAAACACACGAAAAAGGACATCTGCCAACTTATTGAGATCATGGTCAAAGGAGAGAGAAAAAAAAAAAAATAAATAAAAATGTATGTCCTTTACAAAACTGTAATATAAATATAAATTTTTATATTTTCTCAAAGTTGTTTGGCAGCACATGTTCAAAATATCAATGAAGCAAATAGAAGTTTAAATTGGCTAATGCCTGATTTAATTCTAAACGTTGAACATAATTGTCTATTAGTATGTATGTATGCACATCGTTGGTTCCAGTTAGAAAGGCCCTAACTCGCATTTTTTACCGAATTTTCGAATCAATAAAAACCTAATACACTTCATATCTCGTCACAAAGATTTTTTGTACTAGTTTCGTATATAACCGGCTTACAAAAATAAAAATACATGTAAGGTTTCAGTATATATATATACAGTATTGGGCAAAACCTAAGAAACGCTGCTTGATTTTAGCTTGTAGTCAAAATTATTTAAAATTATTTAAATGAACATATTTCAATTCAATGCTTTAATGCAGTTTTATTAGTAAATGTGTCATACAAAATTACAAAAAAATTTTTTTAATTATCTCTCACCTAACGGTTCTTTTAGTACAACAACAAAAAATACTCAAAAAATCATTGGGCAAAACCTAAAAAACTTTTAATATTTGGATTAATAATCCTTATTTTTTATTACTGCGGCGTACCGACGCGGCATAGATTTGATTAAATTATCACTTATTTTTGGATCTATGCTTATCCATTCATTCCCCAGACACGAAAATAAATCGTCTCTCTAGGAAAATCGTTTCGATCCAACATTCCTCTTCAATATGGAAAATAAATTTTCTATTGGGTTCAAATCGGGCGATTGAGCCGGCCAATCAAGCACTTGAATCCCTTTCGATTGTATCCAGTCCTTCACCAACTTCGATGAGTGTTTCGGATCGTTATCATGTTGAAACACTCATCGAAGTGGCATATTCCACTCGGCATATGGCAACATCTTCTTTTCGAAAATGTCCCTATACACAAATCTGTCCATTTCGGTAGAAATTCTATGTCGGTATCCCTATGTGGATGTATATATGTGTGTATGTGTGGGTGTGTTTCAATGAATAAAATAATTATTGTGTTAAAAGTGCTAAATACTAGCATTAAGCTGTTGACATTAAACGGAAATATTTAACAAGTTTGACTATTAAATAAAAGAAACAAGTAAAAACAATAAAATTTAATTATATCTTTAAATTCGTTTACATACATATATAACGTACATAAATAGATACAAACATTTACAAAATTCACAATAAATTTTTGGGTCGAATCGCATATTTTTTAGAACCATGAAGCGCTAAGTATACATACATACATACAAATTTAAGAAAAAAGCCTTAGGAAGATTCAATGTGAATTAATTTCTACTAGGTGTAACTAAAAAATCAGATCTTCTGCTTTTTTCTTCGATTTGTAGAACATCTAGTAGCAATCGTTGCTTACTTTTTACCTAGTATCAGTTTACACACATCAAATTTGAGAAGAAAATGGACATTTTAAAATTCACTTTTATGTTTACATTCAAATTTACACGACTCAATTGCTCGTATTGATTTTAATTTGTTTTTGTTTTTTGCATGCGGAAAGTACGAAACAGAACGATATAAAATGGTTCCCATATTGATTATTTTCGCACTCTGATTTAAATTTGCATTTATTACTGTTGTATTAACTCTTTATTGCAAAATTAATTTAATTTTAAATATTATAAATACAACATTTAAATTAATAAAAAAACCATTTTCAAAATCTTTTGCATTATCAAAATCATTATTGTTGACATTGTCAGCATTTAACTTTATGCAAATCAAACAGCCATTTCGAATGTGCAAAATTTTTTGCTTAAAACATTTCGATTTATTTAAAATTGTTAATTTAAATTATTTGGTATTTGTGTAAATGCATAGAATTTCATATGTTTAAATATTCAAATCTGTTTGATTTGTGCATATATGTACATATATGTGTGTGTTGTATGCATACATAAATATGTACATACATATATCACGAGGCTTAAACATGCACCTAAGTGCACATACTTTTGGGTACAAAATATGCGCAATTAAAAATGCATGTACATAGATGCATTTATTTGCAGTTTATAATTAAAATTGTTATATTTTTGTTTTTGTTGGTGTTGTTGTAGTATGACGTTGCAGATGCCACCGTTGAAGTTGCAATTATAGTCATTGTTATTGTCTTTGCTGATGTTTTTAACCGTTTAACTTTATTCATTAAAAATAACAAAATAAAATTCATTCGTTCAATAAAATTGTCCTGAACGTAAATTTACATTTATAAATAAATGTTTAAATAAATGAACTTATGCATGTATTTATTATGGTTGTTATCAGGAAAGTTCGATATGCAAATAATATAAATATTTATAGTGCTAATGTTGAAATTTGTTACAACCAAAGAAAAAAATCAGCCATTCCTAAACAATACAGAACGTAAGACAGACAAATTTTATAAAAAAAATCTGCAAACAAATCGAAATAATTTTAACATCGGAACAACTTCACATAAGATTATAAGCAAAAGTTTAAGTTGAAAAAAGCTAACACCGATTTTACACACGGAATGTTTACTTTTGCAAAGTCTTTATATATGCTCTTGCCATCACCAAACTTAAGACTTTGCAAATTAAACTTTTCATGTTTCAAAGCTGTGTTATGGCCAGAGCTGGCGTTTTGGTAATTTTGAACAAGATTGATAATATTTTTCTGCAATGTGGGAATATGAATATTTTTTTTCATTTTGTGTAGTTTTTTCTTCGATAAATATAGTGAAACCTCTCTTAACCGGACACACCAACGCGGAATTTTTGGCCGCTTATGAGGCAATCCATGTCACACTCTATAAAATGCCTTGCAAATATCTAGAGCCACCACCTTACTCTCACCGAAATTATGTATCGAGTGGCACCATTACTCCGAGAAATATGCCAAAAGATCGCCTCTACGTAATTCATACTGACGGTCACTATATGACTCCAGATACCTCACAAGATGCTAATTAACCATACTTTCCGTTACTTTTGAAAGCGCAGAGCAAATCGGAATTGGGCGGTAATTATTTGCCTCATCCTTTTTGTGAATTGGCATTACATTAGCTACCTTTCAATACAATGGAAGGTCATCAGCATGGTACAATTTGCTTAAAAGGCGAGCTAATGGTTGAATATTGAGTTTGATCTTGATTATGATAGAGATTGATATATTACAAAAACATTAATAGATACAATATGAGGAGTTGCAGAACAAAACGTGCTATTTTGCATCTTTTTCGAAAATGCTTTTTTCATGTATTTGCATTAATTTCACCAAGTTCTGCTGGAAAACAATCTTATTTACACAATATTTCTTCTCTTCTCATAGAAAAATTTTGTCTTTAAAAATTTGGTGCAGAACAAAACGTGCTATCTTGCATTTTTTTCGAAAATGCTTTTTTTATGTATTTGCATTAAATTCACCAAGTTCTGCTGAAAAAAATTTTATTTGCTCAATACTTCTTCCCTTCTCATAGAAAAATTTTGTCTTTAAAAAATTGGTGCAGTACAAAACGTACTTTTTTCTTATATTTTAACAAAACGTTGTTTTTTATAACAATTTATTTTTGTTGTTTTTTTCTCAAATCACGCATGATTGTAGCTTGAGCGGGCGTGCGTGAGCACGATGTAAAAAAACAAAAACACACACACACGTGCATCTCTCTAATTGTAAAGATGTTACAATATTGTAAGATCTGGCAACATGCTGACAATGTAGTGACAATGAAAAATTGTCCCGCAGAAGTAAATTGTGTGTTCAGACGATCGTAAGAAAATATTACAATTTCATTGTCAGACTATGGCCTGACAAATAATTCATCTGACAACAAAAATTGTCAGTTCACACGGTTGTCAGATTGTTAGATGAAAGAAATGGCCAGACATTTTGTAAGGCATTGCCACTTATGTATATCAACAACTATCTGCTTGGCAGTGTTGCCCATCAAACTTTTTTCTGACAATGATGCCATTGTCAGGTGCATTAATTTTATACATCTGACAATTACAACTGAGCTTACAATAACAGCCAATTATCCGACGAAGAGTGTTCTCACGATTGTCAGATGCCTGACAACATTATCGTCTTACAATTGATTGACAATGGTTTTTCTGACAACGTTGTAAGTTAAAAATTGGCAGTTCACACGATTGTAATACATTTTCAGACAATTTTACTGGCAATATTGTAAGATCTGACAACCGTGTGTACGTAGCTTAACAGTAATACAGTAGAGAGAGGGATATCGAATGCAGTTGCATTGAATAAGATACTAGAAAAAAGTTTGATTTTTTTTTACAGTAACGAAATTGAAATTGATTTAAATTAAATTACCTTTGACTTAGTAGAAATAAAATATTAATTTATTGCATCCAATTGATATTTTTATGGAAAAGTTTAATTAAGGTCAAAAATACCCGTATATATGATTCCATTTGAATAAGAAAAAAATCTCTTACATACATACATACAACATACATACGAGTAAGTTAAATAATTTCGATAAAGAAATAAATAGTTTCGATAAAGCAAGTTTTAGAACTTTATTTGAACACCCAAACTTTAAGACTAATCTGTTTTATATAAATTATTTAAATACGATTATAACTAAAATGATAACTTTTACATTAAAGAGATAATAGTAATCATTACGAAATAAAAAAAGAGCAGATGAGAAACTTAAAAATAACTAGTACATCCTATATACATATAAAAAATATTTACATATTAAAAATACGCACATCAAAACGTGTTTTTTTTTCATTTCTTGTTTTATTTTAACAAAACGTGCTATTTGCAAATTAAAAGCCCTTTAACTTTGTACAACGTTAACATTTTTTGAGCCGACTTATTGCCGTCCGATGCCTTTTAAAATAAGTAATTAACTTGTTTGATAATCAGGACTCTTGCTGCAATATAATCGGGTGAAAAAAAAACTCTTTGATTTTCCAACATTTTCAAACAATCAAAAGGGAACGTTTTGTTCTGCGACTCCTCATTTAATATGTATATATTTTCTTCATGCAGCCTTTAATTTTACTAACATTTTACATTTGTCTGTAGTCGAAATTTTTGCGCATTTATGTCTGTTGCTGCATCCGGTTGTAGGTACTCGTGCGTTATTTATTACATGCATATAATTTAATTGTATATTAATTTAAAACCAAAATTATCAAATACTTATTGGTTAAATAAAAGCACGCATACAAACTCGGTTTAAGTATAAATATGTGCGTGATTATGTACGTATTTATATATGTTTCAATCGCTGTGTGAGTTAGAAATGCGTTTATTTGAGTTTTTGTTCTGCGATTTGATAAAAAATAAATAAATATATATATATATATATATATATATATATATATATATATATATATATATATATATATATATATATATATATATATATATATATATATATATATATATATATATATATATATATATATATATATATATATATATATATATATATATATATATATATATACATACATATATGTATATTATTTATTTACTTACATATTTATTATAATTCAAATTATAATAAATCTTAAAGCTAAGAGTACTAGTATCAAAGGCTATCGGTCATATATGTGTATATATAAAAAATAACCGTTGTTTTCAAAATTTCCTGAGTTACGTATGTTTTTCGCATTTTTTTCTGTTATATATGTTCCCCAGGGGAGTAGGTTTGGCCTTGTCATATTTCTAACCAGGGCACTCTGTTTTTCGGATAAAAAAGGGAAGGGGTCCTTCGTTTGTTGTAGCAAATAAAACTGATGTTGTGTTGGCTTCCGAAACCCTTACCAAGGTTTTAAATTCACAGAACCGGGATCAGCATGGCGCCCGGGAGTAAATTAATTACACCACTTTTGTGTATTTGAATATATTTTATTATCTTACTGCCTTATTTATAAAAAATTTTTAAAGTTTATTAAGCTGTTTTTGTACTGATTTCTATACAAAATTTTGTGTAATAAAAACTTAATAAACAATAAAAAATTTTATAAATAAGATCATTAATCTATAAAATAAAATCTTAATTTTTTTCTTTAAACAATTATAAAAAATGAAATACAAGTTAATTGTTTAATATCAAAATTAAAAATTGAAAAAAAATTTGATTGAAACAAAATTACAAAATATTATATGAAAATATGATTATTTCAGAATGTTTATAACAATGGTAGAAAAAATAAAAGTAATAGAAATAAGTACAATATATAACAAAAGGTATAGAAGTATGTTCATTGTATCATACAGATATATAACATGTAACTCGGGTTCTGCTTGCAGTTGAACCCGGGCTGATCATCGTTGAGGTGTCTACCTTGGCTGAAATGTTCTGGGTGTGGTTAAAACCTAAAATGCGGGGAGGGAGTATTAGTATCCTTGATGATTGTATGGTTTGTGGCTTTTTTCGGGGACTAAGAACCTCCCGAGGATCTGTTGCCTATACAACAGATACCTGTACTGTGAGAAAACAGTGGTGATGGTTGACGGGCGAATTGGTTTAAAAGCTGATGCTGCTAGTGGTCTTCGGCCTACCAACTCACTAAGCCTTGCCTTCCATTGATTGCTGTGGAAATTGCATACAGGAGGTATTAGAAGGCTCCTCAACAAGAAGTTGCTCATATGGCTACAAACATATGGCAAAAATTGCTGCCTGTGTGAACCTGGTAAGCCATACGGGGGTGCTGGTGAATCGTGAATAATTCAATCCGTGGAACTGGTCCAGTAAGGCAGGTGCTGATGTAAATCTTTTCACAACTGTTATATATGTTGGCAATCATCCCAATGGAAGCGTCCAGAAGAGCCAAGCCCGAAAAAAACACGTCAAGTTCAGTTCAATATGAAGATTTTGCTCACTGTTTTCTTCGACTGCAATTGCGTGGTGCATCATGAATTCTTGCCACAAGGTCGTACGGTGAATAAGTAATGCAACATTGAAGTTATGCGCTGTTTGCACAAATCAATTCGTCAGAAACGCACAGAATTATGGAAATAACAATCATGGATTTTGCTCAATGATAACGCAACAGCTCACACATCGATGCTTGTGCGTGAGTTTTTGGCCATAAACAAAACCGTTATCATGCCTCAACCACCGTATTCACGGGACTTGGCCCCCGCTGAATTTTTCCTCTTCCCAAAACTGAAGACACCGATAAAAGGAAAGCGTTTTTCTACTATTAAGGAGATAAAAGAAAAATCGAAACAGCAGCTGTTGGCGATACCAAGAAGCGCATTTCAGAGGTGTTTCAAGGATTGTAAAAAATGCTGACATAAGTGTATCATATCTAAGGGGGATTACTTTGAAGGGGACAAGATAGTTATTGATGAATAAATAAATCCTTTTTGAAAAATTTCAAATAACGGTTATTTTTTGAACAGATCTCGTAAGAGTATAAAAAGCGCAAGCTTAACGTATTTTTTTTAAAGCGCTGAGGTGAAAAGAATCCGGATTTCTAGGCATTGAAAGGCGCTAAATCTAGCGCGAAAGATGCTAAATTGGCAACCGTGTTCATAGGTAGTCACAGCGCCGCTGTAAACTATTGTTAATAACATCGTGGGCATAAGGCCTTCGTTAAGCCGCCCATGCTGTGCATCCTATACTTTGTAAATTTATTTGCAAATAAGTAAATAAATATATTTTAAATTTAGGTAATGAATTTTCATAAATTTCTATTTTATTATAGTTTAACAAACAAAATATATTTTAACATTTTTGTCTGCTTATAATAAATACTTAGTACACAAGTGTGCGACTTTTTTTCAGCAAATTAGTTTTAAAACTAGCTGTTTAAAACTCTGGGGAATTGCTATTTTATGAATTGGGGTAAGTTTCATTTCTTATAGTTTCAGTTTGTTTATTAGTCCATTCCTTTGCTAACAATTGGTTTGTTAGCATTTGTGTCATAAGTTGCTTCAACGAAATACGGCTGTAAGAATTGTATAACTCTATTTAAAGTTTTTTTTTAAAGATAAGAAACTTGCACATACTCAATAACTATCTAGCGTTCAATTTTACTTCGTAGCATATGAAACTCTCCTTTCATTTTATTTTTAATTTTAAAAGCATAGTTTATTTGCTTGTGGTATTGCTTTTACATCCATTACATGGTTTTGAAAATTTTATTCTAGATTTATTGAATTTATTTTGGGTGTTCATATGCTTAATTTTTGTGACCTCAATCGTTTCAACAAACATTTCATTTCGTGATTCTAATGAAAAAATGATGCAGTTGTTTATGGAAAACGCATTTTCATATTTGCATTATTTAGCAATATTAAAGTTTTTTCCATCTGATGTAATTATTAATACTTATTACTAATGAAGGTATTTGATTTACTTGTTTGTTTTATATAAAATATAATAGTTTATTGGATTTTATTGAAACTGAACTCAGAATTAAAGAGGTTAATTTGTGTATATATATTATTGAGATTAAATTTTATAATTTTTTAACTTTATTCACTTTATATATAGTGACATCCATCAAAAAATTATAAACAGCTTGTTTTCTATGTATCCTATATGTTGACATTTTATATTTTACTTTAATCATCAATAGACTTAGAAATCTTTGAAAGATTTTCTCAAACATTTAACTTTATATCCCAATATTCCAAATAAATTATTGAGAATTTAAAAAGAAACTTGTTTTAAAAATACCTTACACCTTTCTAAGAAACGAACAACCGTTTGTAGTTACGAGAGGGTTTGGCACGCCTTCGGTGGCATACCTCTATCCGATGGTTCATATTTTCAATGACTCCGATACATAATAGAAGTTCAATATCGTAAATGAGCCGAAATCTTTACCTTTTGATTTGTTCTTGTCATATTGATGTACACATTTTCTTTTAAATATCCCCAAACCAGACGCTCAAGTCAATAAACGTAATCACGGCGGCCAGTTGACGTCACATTTCATTGGCTGTTTGGCAAATCGTCTGCTAAACCCACATATCGACTAAGTGCATATTCTCAATTTCTCGCCACAAGAAATAGGTTATCCTCCCGCGATACCTAGCACCATCTATGGTAATTATTTGCCCGACGTCATTTTCAAAGAAGTACGGCTCGTTAACTCCGGCAGCCCATAAACCGCACCAAACAGTCACTCTTTGTGAATGCAGCGGCATTTCCCATGCAAAAGAATAATTATTTCATTAGTTGTTTGTCAAGTGGCCTGTTAAACCCACATATCGATCAGGCACATATTCTGTATTTCTCGCCACAAGGTTATCATCTCGTGATACCTAACACTATTTATGGTAATTATTTGGACAACGTCATTTTCAAATAAGTACAGCTGGTTGATTCCGCCAGCACATAAAGCGCATCAAACAGACACTCTTCGTAAATGCAGCGGCTTTTTAGCGGCTCAAATGTCGCATTTCTCTTTGTTAACGAATCCACTACGGTGAAACTGTTCCTCATTGCTGAATATGATTTACTTTGCAAAGTCACCATTCACATCTGTCTGTCTTCCCTCCCCCGGAGAGCAGGACTTGCCTTGGTTTACATCAAACCAGGCCACTCTACTTTCTGCACCATAGAGGGAAAGGGATCCCTCGTTTCACGTAGTTTTAGCATCGTATCTAATGTTGTATGAACCCGTGCGTTGCCTTGAAGAAAGAGTGGTGGCTCTGGATATATCAAGTGTGGTGCACTACTGGCAAAACTTACTGCTTTTGGTGTCGGTGATGACTTTTCTCGGTTTATATCGAGCGTTCTCAGAGACCGCACTGTACGAGTTGTTATAGATGGGGTCTCATCAAACGAGTTCAAGATTAATTCAGTGGTACCGCAAGGCTCCGTTCTTTCTCCTATACTATTTCTTATTTTCTTCAACGACCTTCTTTATCAAACTCTCAACCCTATCCACCCTTTCGCGGATGACAGCAGTTACAGGCCCAGCCTATCAGAGATCATTGCCAAGAGGCTAAATATGCATGATTCACTGAATAGTGATCTTCTATTAATCTCCGAATGGGGTCGTAAAAACAGAATCGCCTTTAACGCTCGTAAGAGCCAATGTTGCTTAAGGCCCAATCAGACTATTATACAAGTATAAATACTTTCATTAGATTTTGTGAGATAAAAGTCTAAACACATTTCTTGCGACTGTCAAAAAGTCTAACGTAAATTAGATTTTGCATTCACACCACCACACTTGATATAAACCAACATAGATGTGCCATCATAAAACTTTTCACGGCGGCAGGTGCGCTATTCGTCGTAGGCGATACACGTGCCGGCGCGTGAAATTTTTCAACAGTTAAAATAATAATTATGTATAACACATGCAAATTCAATAGCACGAACATATTTTATATTTTAAATATAGCATGAGCAAAATACATTTATAAATGACAGCTAAATTCTAAATTTCGAGCTTTTTTATAAGGACAAAAAATACTATCAGTGACGGCACCCCATCGGCTACGAAATAGCCGACTACTCAATTTTTAATTAGCTGGTTTACTAAAAAAAAACACAACCCTGATCCAATCTAAAGTATTATCGTTTTGAAAAGTTTCAAAAAACAACAAAGTCGTATGGGATGTCAAATTTTTATCGTATTATTTTTCGTATGTATGACGGATTACATTCAGACTATCAGACTTGCACGTATTATTTGAATTTTTGACAAGTATTAATACAAAGTATAATAGTCTGAACTGGGCTTTATTAACACACAAACAAACGACCGCAAATGCTGCTTCATCTGTACTCATGGATGGTATAAATATTGAGGATTCGGATGCTCTTGATGGGCTTGGAATGAAGATACAGTGTCATGTTCGCTGGACTGAACACATTTTTCATGTCTCTAAAGAAGCGTTCAAGTGCCTCAGACCTCTTTACTATTTATACCGCCTACATCCGACTAAAAATGGAATACAACTCTCATGTTTGGGCCGGTGCCTCAAAATCTATTTAGGGGTTACTCGATCATGTGCAGGAGAGGGCGAAGAAGCTCGTCGGTGACAGTAGGATATCCAACTCTATTGACTCACTGCAGCACCGAAGCAGTGTAGGCTACATTACTCTGGATTTTGCTCTAACGAGATTAGGGATATTGTTCCCAAAACTTGCACATTTATACGTAACATGCGTTCATCGTCCAGAAATCATCCATTTGTGTTCGATTGCCCGGGCAATCGTACTACGCATTACAGAGAGAATTCGTTTTTCAGCCGTACGCTTCTGTCTGTTATAATGTTGGAAGGTTCAAGTCACCCTCCTCACAACCTAGTTCTGGTACAATGCACGGCATATGTAGGGGGACCCTGAGTACTGGTCCAATATAAAAAAAATAATACTTTTCTGTGAATGTGGATTCTTTTTCAAGATAGTCGTGGAGCAATATTCCGTGTGCAAAATACAGTGGCCATAACCATGCCAGCTGATATCTCTGCTTCTTCGGAGCACTTCCACCAGCTTCCACCCATTATTTCGATCGGTTTTTGATTTCAGGTGTATAGTGGTGGACCCACGTTTCATCAACAGTTATTTCGATCGGTTTTTGGTTTCTAGTGGTGGACCCTCGTTTCATCAAGAGCTCATTTGATGCCAAAAATCAACAGAATTAGGCTTTATCCTGTCCAAACACCGCTGTAATATGGTGTGTCGAACTCGTTTTTGTCCGAAACTGAACACACGCGGCACCCATCTTGCCAATAGCTTTTTCATGCAAAATTCTGAATATATGTTCATACGATGGTAAATATACCATTTCAACAATCTCATGTAACTTGACCCGGCGATCATTCATAACGATATCGGGTATTTTCTTAATATTTTCTTCAGTTACCACCTCTTTTGGCCTTCCTGTTGTTGGTATTGTTGCAGTGATTATTCGGTCACGTTTAAATTCAGCAATCCAAAATTTTACTATATAATCTGACGGATCAGACAGATCGAGCTTTTCGTTTGCCTCTTTCGCCGTTTTCCCTTTCAAATAATAATGTTCAATCACTGAACGAAATTTACTTCCTTCCATTTTTCAAGAAACACAAAAGTTGCTTACTTCAAACGACTACAACAAATAAACTAATCGTTGAATTTGGGTGAAATTTTAACAGCTGAAGTTTAAGAGATCGTAATTAAAAAAAAAGAATTGTGTTTGTGCTGCCATCTAGCACTAGCTAGCTTCAACACCAATCCACCCTTGTATTTATAACATGAAAGAAAAAAAAAAAATCGTAACAAGCGGGGGGCGCTTTGTGTCATATTTTTCTTATATCGAGCGCCTGATGCTTTTTTCACAATAATACTAGTATTTTTCGTAGTACTAGTATTTTTAAAGATTATTTTTTTTACTTTTTAGTTCGATATCGAAGCTTTTTTAACTATATTTATTTTGACTTAATATCATTTCGGGTACTATCAAAGATTTAACTGACCATTCAAACAAATATTATTATTGCTGTTGCAGTTTTAGAAGTATTTACGTGCTGGTGAGTAAATAATTTCCAGGAAATATTTATACATAAATAATCATATAGCTAATTAACAAACGCTAAGCTCTTGAACAAATAACAATAATAATCACAATAATGCAACAATTTTAAAACAAATACTTACACATTTCGAAGTATTTGCACAATTACACCACACAGACACCCTTTCACCTCCCAACCAGACACAAGCTCGTATTGTAATAAAAACAATTACAATAGACAATTTATATATTTTGTGTAAAATTTATTAATGCAGCAAATATACAAAACACATACATACCTGCAAACAGTTATGGCAGCTTATGGTAATAGTCATACAGTAAATTTTGGTTACGATTTAAAATGTTAACTTTCCATAATGATATCCCTGCAAAAAAATAAAATTAAGAAAACTAATCGCTTTGAACCAAACAAAAATTAAAACGGATCTAAAACAGCAGGGTTCATTGGATTTGCTGTTGGAGACGATAAGGAACAGTGTTGTCAGATCGTAAGATTTATAGTTTTCTTTGCTGGTTTTTTGATATACTGAAAAAAAGTTTTGTTTTGGGAAATTTGTGCTGCTAAATTTTTTATGTCTTTTTTTTTTTTATGTCTTTTTTTTTTATGTTTTTTTTTTTTTTTTAAGTCTTTTTAAAAAGATTTTTTGAAAAAAAAAAAAAAAAAAATGACAACACTGATGTTTTCGAAGACAAAGCTGTGGCAATCCTAGAAGCTGTAAAACTTCTTAAGAAAAGCTGTAAAGCTTCTAAAGAAATCGCATAGGTTTATGTTATATATTTATATTACTATTATAATTATTTGTTGTACTTAATTACCCATTGTTAATTATTAACGTTCATAACATTTTTTCTTGATAGTTCTAATTTAGTTAATTTCAAATTTCAAATTTCAGCAATACTGTTAAAGATCCAATCAGACTATTATACAAGTATAAATACTTTCATTAGATTTTGTGAGATAAAAGTCTAAACACATTTCTTGCGACTGTCAAAAAGTTAAACGTAAATTAGATTTTGCATTCATACCATCACACTTGATATAAACCAACATCGATGTGCCATCATAAAACTTTTCACGGCGGCAGGTGCGCTATTCGTCGTAGGCGATAGACGTGCCGGCGCGTGAAGTTCTTCAACAGTTAAAATAATAATTATGTATAACAAATCCAAATTCAATAGCACAAACATATTTTATATTCTAAATATAGCAGGAGAAAAATACATTTATAAATGACAGCTAAATTGCAAATTTCGAGCTTTTTTATAACGACAAAAAATACTATCAATTTTTAATTAGCTGGTTTGCTAAAAAACACAACCCTGATCCAATGTAAAGTATTATCGTTTTGGAAAGTTTCAAAAAAAAAAAAAAAAAAACAAAAAAAAAACAAAGTCGTGTGGGATGTCAAATTTTTATCGTATTATTTTTCGTATGTATGACAGACTATCAGACTTGCACGTATTATTAGAATTTTTGACAAGTATTAATACAAAGTATAATAGTCTGAACTGGGCGTAAATAAGATATGGGCTTAAATAATTCTTGTTCTACTGTAATTCCACTAAAATAAAGCAAATAAAATAAATAAATAATCATCAGCCCAAATTCGGCAATTTTGTTAATTAATGTATTCATTCAGTGAGTGAAAAAGATATACTTCAGCACCTGCCTTTACGGCCCTATCTGATGATGGACCAATTCCACGGAATGAATTACTTATGATTCACCAGCGCCCTCGGGTGGCTTACTAGACACACACAGGTATCAATTCCTGCCATATGTTTGTTGTCATATGGACAACGCCTTGTTCAGAAGTTCGGACCCTCTAATCCTTCCTGCATGCAATATCCCGGCAATGAAAGACAAGGGTTAATACATTGGTAGAGTATCAGCCGTTAAAATTCATCCGTCAAACTATCGCCACTGGTTCCTTACAGTCGTGGGTTTGTTAAATCGCGAAAAAAATCATGCATCAACAATTATCAGGGATACTAACTCCCTCTTCCTGCGTCTTTAGGTCAAACCCCCAGCCAGAACATTCCAGCCAAGGTAGACCCCCAACCATGAACAGGTCCGGGTTGAACTGCAAATAGAGCCACTCGGGAGCATACTGATACTCCATACTGATACTCCATTATACCCTTGGTAAGGGTTTCGGAAATCAACGCAATATAAGTCTTGCGGCTTCCTAGAGTTTAATTTGCTACAAGAGGGATTCCTTTCCTTCTTTACCCGAAAAGCAGAGTGCCCTGGTTAGGAATACGCCAAGGCAAAACCTGTTCACCGAGGAGAAACGTATTCATTTAACTAGAAATTTACTTCATTACTGCAGTCGTAAAGCAGCTCTGGGCTGGGGAACAGTTCTCGCGTGATCGTAATTATGATCGACTTCCTAAACGCAAATTGCAATGCATAACTTTAAAAAAAATGCGTGTGCAATGCTAAACATGTTTTAAGTACAACCTTGCGTTGCAGAGCAATTTGATGCATTTTATCGGCATTTAGGAACATAGCGACGTTCAACTCATACATAAAACAAATGTCAAACACATGTTATAAAATTAAATAATTTTTTTTTTTTTGAAAAATTGGAGGTAACACAAAATTATTTATCGATTTTGTTGGCAAGTACTGAGGAATTATCTCAGGCTAATTCTAAAAAAGTATTGATTTGCTAAAAAAACTTATTAAAAAGGAAAAAAGAAGAGACAACTTTTATTAAGGACAATAAAAATCCCGAGAAGAAAAGTAATCAAAAATAAAAATGTTTGCATAAAAAATAAAAATGATGCGCGTTTCTAACTGCTGATACTCATTAAAATGAGTTGCCGAACGATTAGGAACACTGCACGTGGCCAGAAAGTTTACGTATGCCTTTACGAAGTGTATGCATTGTAAATATGCATTGCAACTTGCATTTAAGTAGTCGGCCTATTTCTTAATAATTATGATCACGTGCAGGTTTGTTGTTGTTGTTTGGCCTTCGAGAGTTTCGCTTCTCACTCTCATTGGCTATTTGTCTACCTCAACTAACTGTATTAGTTTCAAGTTTTTTTTTGAAGTTTCGTTGTTAACCACACATCAACTTCCCATGCGAAGGCATAGGTTGGCATAGTTAGTCACATTGCCGCAAATAATTACTGTTAATACCATCGTGAGCATAAGATCTTCGTTACTCCGCCCATGCTGCGTATCCTATACTTTTCAAAATAATTTCCAACTGTATAGTTACAAATACCAAAAGTATTTCATCACTGAACAAAATCGCACGAAAAACATTTTTCCCAGAACGATGTTTTCCGTAATAAAATTTGAAGACGCTGTTGTCATGTACGAGTAAGTCTTGCCATGATCGCTTGCTAAACGATGTTTAGCAAGAATAACCAAGCAGTTTGTCCAAATATGTTTGGACACATCATATTTTTTATAAAAAATAATCGCCAAGTTATGCAAACTGGTAACACTGTTCAGTAACTAGTAAGTCTCCGCTGAATTTATCAGGGCTGTTCTGCAAATCACTTTTTGTGAAATTGATTTGAAATCACAAAAAAGATGTTCTGCAGACAAACAGGGCTGTTCTGCAAATCACTTTTTGTGAAAGTGATTTGAAATCACAAAAAAGGTGTTCTGCACACAAAATATTTTTGATTTTTGTGATTTTAAATCGGTTAGCTAACTTGCAATCAATTTGAAATCACAACCCAATTTTTGCAGGCACTTTATGATGAATTTTATAATTTATTACATTAATAAATAACTTAATGTGTTTTCTATTGATTATTTAAGTAAAATCATTTATTTTATACGAAATAATTCATTAAATTAAGAAAAAACTAGATACGCTCATTTTGTTGCAAAATTTGTTGTATTATTTTGTGATTTGCTTTATTGGTTTATTTTATTTTACCTTTTATATTTATTAGAAGGAATTAACCTTATTTTGCAAATAATTCCGCGAATAAAAAAATTCAACCTGAAAATAAAAATATCAGTAAATTGGACCAAAAAACAGCATTTTTTTGTGCTTTAGAAGAGAGTAAATCACATCGAAAATCCCAAAAAGTTGTGATTTGCAGAACAGGCACAAATCACATTTATGCTTTTGAAACGGCATGTGCTTTGAAATCACGTGATTTTTAGAACAGGCCTGTATAACACTTATATTTAGTACACATTAAACCTATGTTGAATTTCAAATATTTAGAGTTATTCTAAATATTTTAGTTAGTTTTAATAATAATAACCATTGAGCGCTTGCCTTAGTATCTTGCAATTGCAACTTGTAATAATATAATTGAATATAATTGTAAATAAACCCTATTGAAGTACAACTCAGAAGCCTTTTATATTGGTACTAAAAACGGGTAAGCAGCCAGTCAAGCTCCCAGTCCCAGAACAAGGAAAATAATACAACCCAACAGTTGTATTATTTCACAGTTTAATATGAGTCTTACGTGATCTGTCAAAAAAGGCCCATTGAAAACCAAACTTCATAATGAATCACCCGATAGTTCAAAAGTATCTGAAAAAATCGTAAGTATCTTGCATCATGTGTTAGCCGTTCATACACGGTTCGTAATGAATGAATATTCTGAACAACATATAAATATGACCAGCGGGAATAAAGCTCAACGAATGCTGAGTTTTTTTTCGTCTCATTATGGTTCATTTATTTGTTTTTTCATATTTTACGTTTGCATAGGTAAACACAATTATGTAAACGAAAGGAGTTTGAGTTAGGCGTTTAAATATGTCGAAAATTTTTCCTCAACTGCATATTATACTTTTTTCTTTGATCACTGGAGCCAATTTTGTTCATGCCAGCAGCATTTTTGAAATAAAGTTCCTAACAGATATTAAAGTTAAATCAATATTTATTATAACAATTGAAACGATTTAGCAGATGAGGCATAACTTTGTGCAGTACACATATGTACATGTAAATTAAAAAAAAAAAGATTCGTTTAGTGGTATTTGAACAAAGAGGATAATAAAGCTTTAGAATATGCAGCACCACTAACTAATTATTGAAAAACGAAAACTAAAACATTCATTAGTTAAAGTTCACTTGAAAGTGGTTTAGTGCACTTGAAAATTGCACAATGCTCTGGATTAAATCAATTTATTATATAAAACTACTAGAAAAACTTTCATATATTAAATGTTTTAATTCAGGTTTTTTAATATGTTCTAATGAGAACACTTTCAGTTAGTTTGCTTTGAGGGGCGTTGAACATAAATTGGATTTCAACTTAAATGTACAATAAAGCAAAATAATTATATTTACTAAAGTAAATAGTATATAAGCTCACTTCAAATTGGTGGCTTAATGTTTCAATTTAAAATTTATTTAACGCGTGTGTACTGCAACTCGTCGTAAATTTAAAATCCCACCAGTGAACTTCATGCTAATTTAACAGGATTTAAATTTTTTCAATTTTATTTTATATTATTTCCATTTTGGTCGCAAAATGAACTATTTGGATTAATGTTTAGTATCTGGAATGTTTTCATTCACATGATAATTATCGCTAAAAAACACTTTTTTTTATCTTGTACCAGAATAAGGAGATGATCCCTACATATGCAGTACCGGAAGAAAAGGTTATGAGAAGGGGGAAAAAGGGAATAATATTTATTGATATTTGACTTGAACTTTCCAATGTTATAATTGACTTGTTTCCCATCCCAACTGTACGGTTGTACCATATACTGGGCAATCAACCACAAATGAACATATGGATTTCAGGAACAAGGTCCATAGTCTCGTCACAGTCAAATCCATTGTTTTATCAATAAAACCTCAGTGTGTTACTGTACCCCTGCGTGCAGTAACACCCTTGGGTGTTACAAAAAAGAAAATCACTTTTAACCAGCGGTACAGTGTGGCTTGCAACTATTGCCCTAAGTTTGTTGCCATGTGGACAAACCTGTTGCTGAAGAGCTCGGATGGTCTAATCCCTCCTCTATGCAATTTCTCATGGAAGACAAAGCTTAATGAGTTGGTAGGCTGAAACACGTTAAGATCATCAGGCCTTAACCAACTCACATTTCTAACCGTTACCGCTGGTTGCAAGACAACATCACCTAACGGATTATTAACTCTTAAAAACCAGCATGTGCCATATATATCCGGCAAACTAATTCCCCTTCCTTCGACAGCCAGAAAATTTCAGCCAGAACCTTGGTCTACAAACAACTCATATGCCTAATTCTCACTGCAGTTTGTAAAACAACATCACCCCGAGGTTACTAGCTCCTGAAAACCGGCATGCACCAAAGATATCAGGGAACCGAATTCCCCTCATTACGACAGCCAGAAAATTTCAGCCAGAACTATGCTCTGCCAGAAGAACCTTCTGGGGGCTTCGCCGAACGCTGTTCTGCCATTTAATCCTTGATAAGGTTTTCTGAAGTCCAACATAACATACGAATAAGGCATGCGGCTTTCTAGACTTTTATTAGCTACAACAAACGAGGGGCTTCTATCTCTCTGTGCCCCAGAAAGCTCTGGTTAGGCGTATACCAAGGAAAAACTTGCTTCCCGGAGGGGATCATTCAACACAGTTACCCTACTGCCCTGCCGACAAACTTCTTCATCCTCTCCTGCATACGGTCGCGTAAGGCTGAATATGAAGCACTAGCCAAAACCTGAGAGTTGTATTCCTGTTTCGATCCTACATAGTTGGTGTAAACAGTAAGCAGATGAGATGGAGTGAAGTATGTTTAGTGCCGTTTTGGAAATCTCAGGCACTTCGATACTTTCTTTGAGACATTAAAAATGTGTTAAGTTCCATGCACATATAAAGATGAAAAAGAGTGGACTTTGACATATAGGGTCATTAAGAAAAGTAGGAACTAGGGTGGTAGAAAGAACAGAGCATTGCGGTATACCTAAATTAAACTCTTCGAATTTTATCAATTGACGTGCTGATAATAAATCACTATGCACACGTTTATGTAAGAGATCGTAATACAGTTACTAAGCAAAAAAAAAAAAAATTTTTTTTTTGTATATTTGAAAAAAATTTGTTGCAACTGTTTTTTAATTATGTCCATAGAATTATTTTTTAAAAATTTACCTTTCAGTTTATAAGTAAGTATATCTAAAATAAGCTCAATAATAAAGCATAATTAATTTTAAATTACCTTTCAGCTGGTGTAAAAACTTCAACAGCCACAATTAACTCATATATAAATTGCTGCAATATTTTATCACTTTTATTAAAATTTAATAATAATATTTTCTTCTTAATTAAAACGAAACTATAATTTAAATTACAAAGCCAAACATTTATGCAGACATTAAGTCAACCAGTCAGTTGTCAGTCATCCATGCTTTCGCTGGCCCAGGATGTCATGCTGCCAACCTTAAAGCAATTTGTTGTAAAAACACTTAACTTTTTTTTCCCTCTATTATTGTTATTATGATTATTAAAAACAGTTAAATGCAGACGTGAAGAAGAAAATTGTTAGCAGCACTTGTAAAATTCAGACGAGAACATTCATACAATGCACGAACACGTTTACGCGCACACCAAAAGTTTTCATTTTTAATGTAATAACAATGTTATAATGAATAAAATTATAATAGACACAGCCCAGCAATCTTCAATATTAACAACAAATGAAAACAATAACAAAGTCATTAACAATAAATAACTGAAAAATTTAAGCATACTGTTAAAACTTTGAGGAGTATCGTGGAAACAAAGATACCCTGCAGAAAGCCAGCAAGAATAGGAAAATTCAGAATCGTATAAAAAGTTTTAATGTTCTAAAAAATCTGTATTTAGTTGTTAAAAAGAAAACACACTAAAAGCATTGTGAGAAATCGTTGAAAAGCTTTGCTTTTTAAAGACGGATATTTGTAAAAATTTCGCAAAGCAAAGAAGAAGCAAAAA
Source organism: Thecocarcelia acutangulata (assembly GCA_914767995.1). Classification (NCBI taxonomy): domain Eukaryota; kingdom Metazoa; phylum Arthropoda; class Insecta; order Diptera; family Tachinidae; genus Thecocarcelia; species Thecocarcelia acutangulata. The sequence continues at coordinate 24,887,404 of OU612094.1, read as the reverse complement.
AGCTTATACAGATCTGGATTCTCTCTTCTTTTTAGAAAAAGGAGAATGAAAATCTTGTTTTATATAAGTAACCGTTGCAATTCAATAAGCCATTCGTATAAACTGGTATCTGGTAACACTAGCGCAACTGTTTTTGTTTTGATACCAACAAAATAGTAAAATTTTGTTTAAGAGCGACATCATTTTAGTAAAACCTATACATGCATATCGCTCCTTTATTGCAACATAGTCATAGCGAAAAAAGTCTTGTTTCGAAAAAAACACATTTCAAGTTTTTAGTTTACATGCAAGTCTTAGAAAAAAAATGTTTAGAAAATATCTGCTAAAGAAAACAGTTTAAAAGTAATTTTAATAAATTTTTGCCACAATAACAAAGGTAGTACTGTGAACAATTCTGCATTGTTAACTCGAAAAGCTAATTTTTTGAGATATAACTATGTTGCAATAAAGGAGCGATATGTATATTTTTGCTTGTGCAATGATGACAAAGCGAGGAAAAATTTTAATATTACTTTGTATCTCTCTAATAACAGAATAATACTTTAAGAGCTTGTAGGTGGCTAATTATATGTATTTGACTAGACTTGAGCTTTGGTATATAGAGATCATTATGCCTGCCATGCATGAGGTGGGTATACACTAAGCCCCAAGTGACGGGCGGACGGGCGCTTAGGCCAGGCAGGTATAAATTTTTGGTGAATTTTAATTCCATTTGGTCACATCTGTCGCTTTGAAATATGAAAACATATTATATACTATCGGAAAATAACAATGGCAGACATTTAAGTGCTGGGCACAGATAAACAGGTAATGAAATCTTTTACCTATTACCCGATCGTGTGAATATTAGGGGGAAATAATGTTACGGAAAATCTTAGGAGCGAGATTTGGATACGCTAGAACCTCTTATTTTGTAGGATTTGGTAAAGAAATACATGAGTAAAAAATTAAGACAATAGGATAAGGGTAAAAGCCTTTGCATAAAGTCAACAAAACTCTTTATAACCGTGTCTGAGTGGCTCTTAGGGGGGTAAAACTTGAAACCGATCACAACTAAAATTTTTCTCTCTACATTTCTTGTCAACATATCTACCCCGTAACTGCCCGTCTTAAAGACGGCTCCAATACAAGATCGTCAATTATGTATTCTCAGATTGTGAACTCAACATAAAATGAGAACTGCTTAATAAGGAGCGTAACACTTGAAACAGCAAAGTTCTCTCTTTACTATTACCTATCTTATCTTAAGCTTTGGAGTTATTCCCACTCATAACTAAAATATCGAAAATTTCACGAATATATTGAATCACTTGCCAACAAAGAGTGTAAAGACGAGAAGTTTTTAGACTCGTCTTGATGTAAGAGTATAGGCGATACGAGATTTTTTCATATATTTTTTAAGTTTTGATTATTGGTGAAATAGCAGTTTTAAAATTTCTGTTTTAATAAGCTGCCATTTTTCAATTTCACTCTTCTAGAAAATACATACATATGTAATCATATACATAAATACAAACTTTAAAATTTATGCTAAAGCTTGTAAATTGATATGAAATTTTACTTTCTGAATAATCAACGGCATATTAAACAGAAGTTTCTCGCCGTATTAAAAGAACTGCCAATAAAAACAAAAGACACAATACGAGTACATACAGTCAATTCCAGCGACCAGCGAAACGAGGAAAAATGCACAAAATGCAGTGTGAAAATTAAGTTGCACTTAGCAATGAAACGAGTAAAAAATAATAATAAAATAAAACTACATATAGCAGTTAAAAAGTTGTAAAATTCTTGTTCGAGTATTACACTTGTTTAACACAAATTTCTGATTGTTTAATTTTATGTTAAGAGATTTTTTTTTTTTTGCTAATTTTACAAAAGCCTTGGTGGCAGTTCTTCATGTATGTGAGCAGCATTATATAAAACTAAAAAATAAAAATCATGGAAAATATTTTACTTTTTTGTGATTGAACTAGTAAATCTTTGTTAAAAAATAAACTACTTCATGTGTTTTGTTGAAAACGAAGAATTTTTCACAGAGTTCATTAAAAAAAAGGAGCACAAAGTCCATCAAAAACTGAAACTGGTATTACAATTCATTAAAGGAAATATTTCACATTTGAACTTAGAGCTTCTTTAAAATTAAACTGAAAAACTTTTGGAAGAATTTATAGCAAAATATGTAGCGTGAGTTTTAAAACAAAAACAACAAAGGCTATGTAAAATTAAACACTTATTATTCCTTCCTGGAAAAGTTGTGTTAGAAATTATTGTTGATTGCAAGCTGTTTTGTTCTTAACATATATTTGTTATTTGTGTTTGTTGTTGTTTTTAACTATGTATCTATATGAATTTGTAAGAAATTAAAACATTTTCTTACCGAATATATAGAAAAATATGAAAGGAAAAGAAAATATTTTTATTTCGAATTATTTGTTTTTGTTGTTTTAATTTTTCAAAAATACTCTACAAATTGAAATTAAATAAATATTATTTGGCCTGAAGAAGCTATCCAAGGGAAAGCGAAATATTGCCACATAATTAAAAATCAAAAAAACTAAAAATTCCGAAAAAGACCTTAAGCTCGAACAATTACACACATATTTTTTAGCCGTATAAAAAAATTAATTTTTAAAGATGATTCACTATTAAGTTTATTTTTATTTACTTTATTAGCTACTAGTATTTATATATACCAATTAAAGTTTGTTTTTTATGTTTCCTAGCTGTCTACATGCCTAATCATCATTCGATTTGAAAATCATTTGAAAATATTTACAAACATTTATCTATATATTTCATTATTTTAAATTATGCACATACTCGTACATGCCAACTTACCATATTAATATTTAAATAGGGTTAATCCCTCTCTTGTGAATTTTTATTCTATTCTTTTTTCAACCCTTTACCAGATTTCGGTAGATTCCTTTATTTTTTGTATCGCACAGTGGTATAAATTAAAATAAATAAAAAACATTTCCTTATTTGTAGCCAATTTTTCATTCACAAGAACCAACAATATACTTGCATATTGCCGGTATATGTCTACATACGTATATATGTATGTATGTTAACCGCAATTAAATAAATACTCATATAAAACTTAAATAAGTCTTTTCGTAAATGAAAAAAATTAAATGAAATTTTTTTAATGTTTAATTTATTTTCATTTCGTGAGTTGAAGAATATGAGAAGGGTGATCGATTATTGGACTTTATTTAAAACCGGTTTTCGAATGATTTGTTTAAATTCCCGGTTTCCGTTTAATAATTAAAGAACAATACAATAATTATAAATATATTTGTTAGTAAAATAATACTTGAGAAAATCAAAGTACTTCACAAAAATAACAAAATGAAAAAAAAAAAAATTAAGAGTTATTCAATAAATCTGCTCTTTTTTTATATTTTTGTGTTTGCCACTCAATCAATTTATCATGCTTTCAATACTAGTAAATGTTTATGAACGTAAAGAAATATGTCACATTTATGTGCTATGTGTTTTTTGAAGATGATTCTCTAAATATATGGTACTTCATGGGATGATCTTTATGTTTTTTTTTCGCAAAGAATATCATTAAAGAACGGAAATGTGAAATAATTGCTCAGACAAAAACATAAAGCTTTTGTTATATAAACTCCTTATGAGTTTTAAAGATCAAGCAATAGATATTGGGTTTTCCAATAAGAACTTGACAGTTTTTTAACGTGCTGCGCTATGTGGCTTGTTTTCCAATACGGGCCAAAAACAATCGGTAATAATGGCGCGATAACGATTTCCATTCACAGTAACGTGATAATCGTTACTGTTGTCAAAACAATATGATCCAATGACCGCACCAAACAACAATTTTTTGTATATGAAGTGGTGATTTATGAAGCACATGTGGATTTTCATGAGACCAATAACGCATATTTTGCACATTGATGAAGCCATTGAAGCAAAAATGGGCTTCGTCACTGAAGATGATTTTGCTATGAAATTCATCATCTTGGCATCTTCGGCTTCAGTTTTTGTATAAGTTTGATCTTGTATAGGTGTAAACCAAGATATATATGCAAAATTCACCATAAAGTTGTCCTGGCGATGCCGCGCAATCGACTAATTTGGATCTTTTTCTATGAACAGCTGAACTTCAGCGGTATTCTCGCGACTTCGAGCCACCAGTTGTCTCACTGGCAGGGCAGCATCACACAATGAATGTATAGATAAATATTTGTGCACTAAACTTGTTATCACTTGTCTACTAGGGCGAGTTAAAAGTTAAAATGAAAGTAACAGATCAGTGAAATATTGCGTTCATAAATTAAATTCAAAGTTGTCAACCCTATACTCGTATATGTAATATGAGTTTCTATGAAAATTCCCACGTCAGGTATATGTCATCGCTATTAATCTTTGAACCCAATCTGTCACAGTGTCATACATATCAGTACACAAATGATTATATAACAGTGTACAAAATTCTCACTTCCCACTCTCATGCAAATACTTCAGTTACGGGCATATTGGAATTTAAATGGATTTAAAAATATAACATTTGTACTTAATTTTTTTATCAGTATTAAAAACTACATTATACCTTATAAAATATTATTTTAAAATATAAAAAATAATAATAATATACCAAGAATATTAATAAAAAAACAGCGCAAAAGGAAATTAATGTCTGAGTGTTTTATTTTGTAAGTTATTAATATAATTTAATATATTTGTGTTTAATGTTTTAATCACAAAAATACTAATCCCCTGAAGAAGTGAACATAAAATTCATGAAACGTTGGGAAAATATGTAATAAAAATTCTGCATTTTTATTGACATAAGGAATGTTAGGCCTCACCAGCTAAGTAAATACAAAAAGCACATAAAAAAATATTTAAATTAAGCGAACTCATATTAAATCCTACAAATTTTACACACTTTTTATTGAATAAGTTAAATTTGCGCGATTAGTCGTATTAAAAAATGCGGTTTTAGTGCCCTCAAAGAACCAGTAACAGCAGTCGAATAGCAACCGTTCAATCGCCCTAGATATTTATATAATACGTGCGCAAGTGTTTGTGTTAAATAACTTGTTTATAAATGACATTTATATAGCTGTTTTATTACGTTGATGTTTTTGTTATTGTCATTACCTCGTATTGTTATTTTAATTATTATAATATTATTTTATTGTTATTAAAATGCTTTCAGTGTTATTATTTTTACATGTTCATAAAACACAATTGCAAAGTGGAGTAAATGTTGTAATAATACACAACTGTGATGTGCTTCTAAAACTTTATATTAAAAATTTGCTTTCAAAGTGAATATTATAACAACAAAATGTTATTTTGGCACAAGTAAGAAGAAATCGACTTGGCTCTTTAAGGACCGCCAGATGACAAACGGATTTTTGTAAAGGATCGCGCATGATATCTGTATGATGTTTTGATAAATGCTGCAGAGTCCAAAATATATGAAGCTTAAAATTTAGTTTTTCCCTTTTACTCCCAAACAATTTTTATTTATGCAAACTAAGTTAAATAATTTTGTGCACATAAGGAAATATATTTTGAATAAGTAAGTAATTTATTATTTATTTGCGCTAAATTAAACACATTTAATACTTTCATGTATTAAAACAGAAGTAGATAAGTTTTTTGTCCAAACTCTTTAAAGGCGTTTTAATATTTTTTTAAACAAGAAATAATATTAAATTTTTGGTTTGTACATTTGTACAACGGGTTATAGTTCAGGTTTTTTCTTTCTTAAGTTTCTTTTTTCTTAAGAAAGATTTTTTACAATACAAATCTGCTGTGATCAATAATTTTGATTGAAGAAGACAAGAAAAATAATAATCAAATCTTTTAGCTGGGGGACAACTAGCTGTTTCGTAGTCGCTACACTACTCATCAGCACCCACTGGGATTTGAACTCGGGACATGACGTATCATGATCTACTGCTTTAACCACTAAGCCACCGAGCATTTAATTATTTTCTATCTATATTCATCTCATATTGAATCACATATGCATTTTGTCAATTGCCCACATTGTTTGTATAGCGTTTGCTGTCTCTAAACTAGCGGTATTTATTTTTATTTATTAACATACATATTTTTGTATTTTAATATTCTCCGTACCCAGAGATGTAAATATAAATTTATTGAATTTTTGATGAACTTTTTATAATCTTTAAATTAATATATAATATGGTATGTAATATCTTTAACATTACAATTATGTATATAAGTATACAACTTTGCTTCCACCGTTTTTTTCCAAAATTCCCGGCTTTATTGTAAAAAGCTACTTATACATTTATGAGTCAAAGTATTGTCCATCGCTGGCCACCAATTTCTCCTAACTTTCGGGTTGCGTACGAATCACGCATTAAAAGAACTGGTCTTCTTTTAAAGCAATTCACGAATAAATTTTTTGTTTCTTCATAAGACCGGAAGTACTGGCCAGACAGGCGGTGTGCCATTGATCGAAACAAATGACAGTCCAAGAAAGCAACGTCTAGAGAATACAGCGAGTTGGGTAGGACTTACCATTTTAACGTGTCCAAATATGTCTTGACTACTTTCGCAACATAAGGTCGAATACTGTTGTCACTTTACAACACCCAATTTCCTTGTTTCTGAATTATTTCCATTACTTTCAGGCATTTTAAAATGGCACAACACGCCAATGATCCTGTCAATTCTTGTTGCGTTTGACATGAGTCTCGATCAAATAATACTTCCAATTTTGTATTTTTGAAAACCTGCTCTCTTTCACCGCCATGCTGGTTTGTGACTTCAAACCCACGCTCGCCATGTTTGTTCACTAATAGTGAGCTCACCATTTCACACCAGAGCATTCGATGGGCTTCAGCAGCAGATTTCTTCATATTAAAACAGAAAACTAACACCTCCCGCAAATGACGATAATTTGCCTCGTAAGCTGACATAACATACTTAATCGAGAATAACTTAATGTTACAGACACAAATCGACTAATAGTTTGATGGTGTTATGTTTAAATGAAAAAGTTTGTTTTTTGTTTTTTGATAGGTATTATTAGAGCATTTTTCTTTTTAAATTCTCAGCAATTTATTTAGATTGTTGGGATATAAAGTTGAATGTTTGAGAAAATCTTTCAAAAATTTCCAAAGTCTGCTGTAGATTAGGGAAATGTCGACATATAGATAGCTAGGAAACATAGAAAACAAGCTATTTATAATTTTTTGTTGGTATCAATGTTAGAAGCTAATATAGTGAATAAAAAACTCAATTGTTTGAAATAATTTTAAAATTATAGTAAATTATTTTTGCAGTAAAATATTTCCTTCAGCCGACTAATGATACCGCCCGAAATCAACCGCCGTTGAGTTTTTTGCCTGGTACAGAGTTCTAATGTCATATGTTTAAACATAACAAAATAGAACACGAGCTATTTGAAATTTTGCCAGACGACATTGTTCATGTTTTTTACAGAAGCAATGTCTTTGAGGCAACAGACATTTAGCAGTGGGAAAAATTACATATGTATATATTGTTAAAAACATATCGTGTGTTATCTACTTTATATGTACATAAGTTATGTACACTAAAAAAAATAGCTTCTTACATCATACTTTGTTATAACTAAAAAAAATTTGTTCAATTATTATTTTTTACTAAATTTTTTGTTTGAATTCACGATTCTTTAACAGGTCAGCATTAAACCAATTTATTACTTGATACAACGAACTCCGTTATTGAACATACAAAGCATTTTTTCTTATGTAACAAAACAGATTTATTACAGATTTATTTTATTAGTTCAATTAAGCATAATATTATTTTATATTGTGGATGTACCATTTATAGTATGATTTGTAGCAACGTCTATATTTAGCATAACATTTTTGTTCCAGTGTTAAAGTGTAAACAAAAACTATTGTTTGCTCAATTTTGAAGATTTCATATCTTTTTTCTCGCGAGTATTGGTTATCGCTAACAGTATTTGTTTTTGTATTTGCATATTTTTTATTGTAACATTTCATGTGACCGTATTCATTGTATTGGTATTGAATGTTTGCTTTTTTCTCAGTTTTTGGTTTTTTATTTGTTTTTTTGTTTGGTTTAGAATTCTGTATTTTAGTGCTTAAAGCTTTGGCAAATGAAGATAAAAAATGAAACAATACTTTTCTGCACATATGTATGTACATACAGCTATGTATATATGTACAATGTACATACGTATACACATATGCAGATTGAACATACGTACACACATATTGGTTGCGCGTATTCGTGTGCGTTTAATCATAAGCAACATTGTATTGATGTTAAAAGTGTCTTCCTTTATGTCATGTTGTTTTTTAACTGTCGTGAGTTTTGGTTAGCACAATTTCTGTTGCTGGCACCGAATATTTTAGTGTGTGATTCTTATTTCTTTCATATATATTTTTTTGTTAATAAAGGGTTCCTAGCTGCTATTGTTGTTGCTGTGGCTCTTATGGTTTTTTGCACTTGTTGGTTTTGTTTTCTTTTTTTTTACTTTATTCTATTCTAGCAGCTGTTGTTGTTGTTATTTTGTAATATCCCTGTAAGTGTGCCAGCGCAAGAGTACATTTTTAAGTATTGGTTATTTTTGATGGATTCAGTTTTATTTTTTCTTTCACACTTTTCAATTGTTGTTATTTGTTTTAGTTTTATTAAAGTCATCATCTTTTTTAAGCATTAGGGATTTGTTTGGTTGTTGCTGTTGTTGCTATTGCTATTGCTGTTGCCGTTATTGCTGTTGTTTATTTGATTGTGGGTTTTGTTTGCCGTACTGATTGAAAAGTATTTGCATTTTATTTTTTCGTTGTTCATATTGATTCTAATACTAACACCATAAACTTGAATGTGTGTAGTGAACAAAATTCTATTTACATTATCTGGTCTCATACAACACACTTGCTAACAAACGATATATACAGTTTTAGATATGTGTGCGTGTATGGATTTGTTTTCATCATTGTGTGCTCATGTCTATTTGCAAGTGGTAGTGACATTGTTTAGCTACATTGCATTGTATTGTATTCTTTTGATTTGTTGACAATAGAATTTTTTTATTTTTTTCACTTTTTTCTATTGGCGTTGTTGTTAGTTTCATTGGCTGATGCTTGTTGTTGGCATTGACATTTGATATTGTTTATATTTTACCATATTTATGATATCTTTTGTTTTTTTTGCCATATATCGACAGTTTTTATTTTTTAGTTATAGACTTTTTCATATTTAATGTTTACTTTGTGATTTAGTTTATATATTTTTTTTATGTCATAGAATAATATAGAAAAATATGGATTTCAACAGAGTGAAGTGTTTTCCATGATGCCATCCATCAAAAGTATCCTTGTTTCTTATTTTTACCAATAGACAATATTTATATATCTAATAGGTTAAAGACATGGTTGATAATAATTATAATCATTATTGTTATGACATAATTATCTAACTCATTACCCAGAGGCTTTCATTTTATATGGACGATGGTCAAGATAATACTATAAGAACGATATTTAAAATATTGAAAGATAAACCAAAAGAGAACTGCTTACTTGAAGATGGTGAAATATCTACCAAAAACAACAAAAATAATGGAAAAACATGCTGCAAAGTGTTTAACAGTTTTATCATCACTACAATATTGAATATGTTTGGTATGACTTGAGTTTGTAGACCTATAAGTGCTGATGACTACGGAAATCCAGCAAAAGGTTTGCCACCTAAAGCAGGCTACATATTATTTATTTATTTTGAAACATGCTTTATACAGTTTGAATACAATACATGGGTGGAGCAAATATCATATTCTATGAGCTTAAAGGCTATAAATTACGGCAAAAGTATCCAACAGCAGAATATAAATAGAATACACTACGTAAAATTCCGAAGACTCCGTTTAGGCCACACTTTGCCCCACTGTATAACACAAACTTTACGCTCCCCTGCCAGTGTAACACATTCCTCAGCTTCTATGAATATCATTTCCTCTGCGAATGTCCAGAAACGCTAAAAATGAGGAACACAATATTTAAAAATACAAATCCATTGGAAAATCTCTCTAATGCCACTTCTGCTAATGTATCATTGATAATCGATTTTTTTACAAAAACACATTTTCTTACAAAAAAATTTAAGTTAAAAGCATGTTTTTATTAACTATCCATACGTACATCATAACAAAAGGAAAAATTGTATTTTTATATCTATTTATTTAACATAATTTGATATCGTGCTGAAGGCCTAAGTCGCCATTGCCTTATACACTGTTAGCTTATAATTTTAAATTGTACGTCTAATAAATAAGTAAATAAGTAAATAAATAAATAAATAAACAAATAAATAAATAAGTAAATAAATAAATACTTTATCTTCTCTAAAATATATAAATCACAGAACTTTTTAGCCAGTCGAATCAAATTTGATCTTCACACGATTTAATCTTCTTTATGATAAAATCATCTGTAGTGTTATAGTGAACTATAATATAGTATTATTCACAATATAATATTCTTTCGCTTAATAATTTTTTTGCTTCGCAATACCTTATTATGTTCACTTCAGCAGCTACAAATATACTATTTCCTGACTTAAGCATAAAACTGTAGATATATTCCGTATTAATTTCTAAATATCTCTTATATATGTTGGATTTAAAATTTGAGTTTTTAATACACAGTAAACAAGAAATATCAATTTTTTGGCAGTAACCACGGAAAAAATTATAATAAAAATAAATTTGATAAAATTTTTATCTGAAAAATTATTTGTATAAATACACAAGTACGAGTATAAAAAAAAACCTTGAACATCTCATTTTGTTGATGTTAAAGAAAATATTTGCTTACATCTAATTATTTAAAAACTCAAACAGTTTATAATTGAATTGAACAAATTTGTTATTGACCATTAAACAAACTTTTCATTTCATGGAGTGGTTCAAAAGCGCTGCCAAATAGCTTGCACGGCTCAAAGAGTTGGCAACATCTTGTCATATGTTTGTAGCCCTATGAACTAACCTCTTGTTGAAGAGTTCTGATTTCGAGATAATGAAGCTAATGTCCTTAAAAACGTGACTAGGTATCCCTGAGAGCGATGATGCGTTACGAGTATAGGAATAGACACATACCTGACACGCAGTCAGGTATGTGTCTATTTTTCCCTCAAACTGTATGTATCACTGGTGACCCCAAGCAGTTAAGCAAAACTAGTTTAAAAATGTGTTGGGTTACAATAGGTAGAGTGTTATATTTTAAGTAGTCTGTTATTAAAAAAAGAAAAGGATAGGAAGTTGGATCTTGCTTTTATGATTTAGAAAAGTATTCGCTGAACAGTGAAAGTCGCATTTTATTCTACGTTCATCTGATCTAATTTAGAAAAACCCACTAAATATTAACTACAAAATATATTTTTGTTTTAATTAGTTCGGTACCTACTAACACGTACTCGTACTTTTTGTTTCAGTTAGTGCCATTCAGTGTTACTTATTCTTTCTTGTATTTTTATTTCTCGTAAAAGTGATGGCTTCTACATCTGGCATGAGTGGTAGAGCTAGACAAAATTTTTCTAAAAGCTGCCCTCCAATCGACAAGTTTTAGCTATTATGTTCTACAATTTGCGTACTGTGAAATTAAATGTGGGAGACTTTGTGGCAAAGTTGACGAGGTTTTTGTTTTTTGGACAAAAGCTAGAACTCCTAAAAAAGCAAAAGAAAAGTGTAATAGCTGGAAAAACAGTACGATGGTTGGAGAAAAATGCAAAAGTACAAGCTAATATAACCACTGCTTATAACTATTAGCTTCACTTGAATATTTGTATTTTTGTTTTGTACCTCTCGGGACACTGTTGTATGAGTGATTATTTTAAGGACAATATAACACCATTGTTACTCATACGCATGTGTATACACGCTTTCATAGTACATAAAGTTAAATGAGGGAAAATTGTTTAAAAATTTATTTTATTTGCAAAAAAAGTCTGGGCCGCTTTTTTGTATATAATGCGACCGATGTTTTTTTTTCATAATTTTGCTGTAGAATTTTTCATTCATTTAAGCGTACTTATTAAACTATTTCTTACTTTTTAGTTCAATATGCTTTAAAAACGTGGGGTATTTAAATTTTTTTTTTTTTCAAAGTAGATAATAAATATACTAGAATTTTAGATTTGAGCATTGTTTCCAAAATAATATAATAAATATACTATATAATAAAACTGATGAATTTAAAATTGTTTTTGAGAATTCTGATATGGACGTTATTTGTGTATCGGAAATAAGGCTTTAAAGTTTTTAGATGCGATAGAGTAAGCCGTAGTGGTGGTGTTGCCATATTTGTAAAAAAAATCTATTTCATGTAGAATATGCCAAACGTCATCTATTGTTCCTAATTCGACAGAGTTGGGAATTGAATTTATTTTTATTGAAATTTTCTCATTTAGCAAAAAACTTTTAGTGGACTGTGTATATCGACCAAATAAAAGAATACCATTTTTAGCTTTGTATTCCACGGTGTAAACTTTTGTTTTACAATACGAGGATATTATTGTTACAGGCGACTTTAATGAATAACTTCTCATACTCGTGTTTTGTATTACAATACGGGATACAAAACGGTTAGCAGATTTAATTTCAGTTTCCTTTATTATTTGTCCTATTGTTTCTATTATTTTAGTTAAAATATTTTTAGTTCGTATTTATTATTTGTTTTAACTAAAAAAAGAGGCAATATAGAGATTTTTTATGTGATTTATTATTGATGTCAAATGCATGAATTTGATTATTTCTAAATTTATTACTTTTTATTAAAAACTAATATTTATTTTATATTTTTCGAACACCAAATCTTTTAGCCAAATCATATTTTGAGAAAAATATTTGTTTGAACTCAACCAAAATTTTTATACAATATAATCACAGCAGACCGTGAACGAATTAGCGATATGAAACACACGCATACTTATAGCTTAAAATATTATAGAACGTGCTTAAGGAATAGACTCCATTTTCTTTTGACAGCGTTTTTTTCTTATACTGCAAGGTATATACATCAATAATTCCATACATTAATTCATTTTGCAAACATAAAATAATATAAAATAAGAAAAGCAACGAATTAAAATTTTTGAAATTTTGAACAATGAAAGAGAATGTAAGGTTGCTAGCGCCATTTTTATTATAGGCTATATAGGAAAGCAATTTTTCGCGAAATTACAGATTTGTGAGAAAGATTATTTATTGTGAAAGATTATTAGTGTGAGAAAGATATATATTGTATTGTTGTATAATTTATAATCTAAAGAAAAAAAAAACAAATACCGCCGGAAAGGTATATTAATTTGTTTGCTTATAAATTTTGATAAAACGATAGAGAATCCATCTTATATTAATAAATGTTTTCTCTAATGTCTAATGTCAGTATGGCATACAATATTAGATAAATGTCCGCATCTGTTCACCTCACAAATGCGAGAACTTTTGAGCATATTTTTCATTACATTCTCTGGTTTGTTTGCCTAAATCTTGCTTATCAGATATGGAGGCCAATTTCTTGAAATAACTTGTTGTGGAAACACGTCTCGCAGTAATTGCATTATAGTCCTGGCTGTGTGCACTGTGACATCGTCTTGTTAATACCACATGTTCATCAAATCCAAAGCATGCAGTCGCGGTGTTAATAACTTTTCAATCATATCACGATATCGCTTCCCATTCACAGTTACCATTACCCCGTATTCATTTTCAAAGAAGGGAAGTCCAATGATTTCTCTTGATGAAACTATAGACAAGACTGTCACTTTTAATGGATGCAAAGGCGACTGATAAATAATTTCAGTGTTTTCCATTATTCTGCTTATTCACATATCCATGCAAATCAAAATGTGCCCCGTCACTCAATATGATTTTTTCATGAAATTGTCATATATATGGCGGCATAAATGGTCTTGTGGAAGAAACTCTTGTGTCAACTGAACCTGAAATGGAAACAAATGCAAATCATTGTGCAGAATAGTGGCCAAAGTTGTTCTTTGAAGACCAAGCACGGCAGTGAACTGAGGCTAATGTATTATTTTGAACATCTTCTTAAGCAGCAAAAAAGTTTTCAGCTGATCTTGCAGTAATTTGGAGACCATGCTTGGGCCTGTCATTTACAGACCCTCTTTTCCGAATCCTTAAACGTTCACGCAAAGAATAAAATTATTTTTTTCGTAAAATACAGAATGGCGCAAAATTAATCACCCTATTATAACTTAGTAACTACAGTATTGAAAAATGAGAAAAAAAATCAATTTTACCTGATTTAGAAATTTACTATTTAAATAGACTTTTCCAAATTTAAGTCCAAATGAAATTGTGATTATTATAGCAAACACAGCCTTTTGTATTGTATGTAACATATGTTACATATACATATATACATACATATGTTTATGCACATATGTTTATATGAGCTTATAAACGTAAGTATTTCTTTTTTGTTTGTGCAGTTTTTGTTTCAAAAGCATTCAACTGTTAATTGTGAATGAATGCATTCGTTTTCCATTTTATGTTTTGTGGTCTAAATGCGTATGTACATTGGTATGTCTGTATGCGTATGTATGCGTAAACATGAGTGTTGTTTGTGCCTGTCCCTTTGATAAAAGCTTTACTATCACAAAGGAATTACCAACTCTCCGGCACACAAGCACTAACACAATAAAACTAACTTTCTGTCTGACTTGTGAATGCAACCATCATAGAATTTCTACCAAGCATAATATGATTTTTTTTTTTTAAATAAATTCTTTCCGTTTAACAAGTTTCTTTAAACAAAAAATTGTATAAATATGCTTTTTTAAAACTGAAAACACATGGATGTAACAACATAGATAAAATTGGGGGAAAAAATTCTTTAAAAAATATAAGAAACAAAAATCTAACAATATCTTTAACTCAAAATGTTCACATATCCATATGCATACATATATTTTTATAAAAATTTATTTAACGCGCCTTAAGGTATCTTATAATGTCAGCACATTTGAAAACTGCTTATTAGCTTTAGTCTCTCTTCAAATTATATAAAAACAATGTTAGATAAAAAAAAAAAAAAAAAAAAAAACAGAAAAAATCCATTAAATCTGAAAAAAATAAAGGAAAAACGTAATATACATTATGGCCCATATAAATTCCAGTTAATGCACTTACACACTCTCTCATAAACATCGGCATACAATACCCATACACATACACTTGTTTGGTCATAGTTGACTTGTATTACAGTAACATTAACTTTGTTCTTTAAGCAGCTCCGGCAAAACACAGATATTAAAACTAAGACAAAATGAAATCTTAGATATCTTTTTAATATTTATAAGCAGGAAATTGTAATAAATGTAATCACAGTAAAAATAAAATTATATGCGTTTAATGAAAATTATCTTTGGCTCTGAAATCTTATGAAAGTTTCACTGAAACTTGAAAGCTGGGGCTTGTATACATACATATGTATATATACTCGTATATCACAAGAAATACAATTATCACAATTTTTTTGCCAGTCAATTATTTGGCTACAGAATTTTAAAAACACCTATAAAATTATTTACTAAAACGAACTAAAACTTTGTCCATGTGAAACTAAAAATTAGTTTGTTTTTCATGACAAAAGTGTTTATTTAGCAACACTCCATTGCAAGCCAGACAAAAGTTTCACTGGTTTAGCAAATTATTTGACTGAAAATATTGAACAAAAATTTGTTGTTCAGGAAGACAACATTATTTCTACTCATGCAGGGTAAGCCATGATTTTTATTACAAAAATAAACACAAATAATTTGTTTTAATCAATATATTGTATATCATGTATTGTATTTCATGTATAAATTACGTTAAATTTTATTTAACTAATTGCTTTTGAAGTTGATAAATCGGAGCCATTACCATGTTGTTGGAACCGAATGCTGCTATTACATATATTTGCTCTTGGGCTTGACGTCACCAGAGACCACAAGTATTTGTACAGTTGCCCCATCTTGCTGGAACTAAATGCTGCTAGTACGGCTACTCGTATTTGCTACTGTGGATGACGACACAAGACAACACAAGTATTTGATTATATCATATAAATGCTTGCGATTTGTGTTGAAATAACCAAATAATTAATAGAAGACAAATTGACAACTTTTACTTCTTTTTGTTTTAATAATTATTCAAATAAAAACTTTTACTTTTGGTATCGTGTACAAATGAGTAAAGCTTAACAAACTGTTATCAAAAATTTGTATTCAGAAAACAAATACAGCGGAATTACCACCATATGTTGTTAGACCTCCTGTGTCTTTGAGATTTAATTTTCAAGATGTCGAAAACGTTATCGGTAATACAAACCCCAGGAAAGCTCCAGGCATTGATCAAATTACTGGTAAAATGCTTGAACAGTTACCTCGTGTAGCTAGAAGGGTTCTACTTTTTATTTTTAACGCCATTTTACGCCTTGAGTATTACCCTGCAGAGTGGAAGGTCTCAGTGATTACTATGATACCCAAGCCAGGGAAGGATCTAACTAAGGTAGAATCATATAGACCAATAAGTCTTTTACCAACAATTTCAAAACTATTCGAAAAATTGTTAATGGCGAAGTTGAGTCCAATATTGAACAATGTAGGATGCATCCCTGATCATCAATTTGGCTTTCGGGCTAAACATAGCACCATAGAACAAACGCACAGACTAGTCAATGTCATAAGACAAACCTTTGAGGCGAAGAAGTACTGCTCAGCTCTTTTCATTGATATTTCTCAAGCGTTTGATAAAGTGTGGCATGACGGCTTGATGCACAAAATAAAGCTAAATTTGCCTGCAAATACACACAAGCTTCTGAAAAGCTACTTATACGGGCGGAAGTTTGTTATCAGAGAAGGCGACTTTATTAGCCCAACTCAGCCAATCAAGGCAGGAGTTCCCCAAGGCAGCATACTGGGGCCTACTTTATATTTGATTTACGCCTCTGACATGCCAACGACATCTGGAATCCACACTTCTACCTTTGCAGATGACACAGCGTTTTTGAGTGTTCATGATAACCACCATTTAGCATCACGAAATTTACAGGAATATACTTCAATATTAGAGAAATGGCTAAAACTTTGGAAAATCAAAGTTAATGAACAGAAATGTACTCATGTTACATTCACACTGTGTAGGCAAACATGTCCGCCTATCCAAATTAACAACTCACCTATTCCGCAGCACAACGAAGTCAAGTACCTTGGTATTCACCTGGACCGTAGGCTAACATGGAAGTCTCACATTGAAGCAAAGGTCACTCAGTTAAAACTAAAAGCAGCGCAGCTAAATTGGCTTATGGGCAGAAATTCGACACTGAAATTAGATTGCAAACTTTTGTTATACAACTCAATACTAAAGCCTATATGGTGCTACGGAATTCAGTTCTGGGGCACCGCCTCAGCGTCAAACATTGAAAAAATCCAAAGGCGACAAAACAAAATTCTACGAACGATTACTGCAGCTCCATGGTACGTCAAAAATTTACGAATTCATAACGATCTGAGTGTTCCGCTGGTAAAAGAGGAATTTTCTAAGTACGCGACAAGGTATATCAGTAAACTGGAACTTCATCCAAAACCTCTTGCTCGCAATATACTTAATTTTGGCGGCCACACTCGGCTTAAAAGAAGGGATACCGCTGCCACCATCAGATTGCTCAATAGGTGATTTTACCGAAATAGCTCCCGCATAATAAAACTTTTTGTCTAGCATTGGCCGGACTTTAGAATCACATTTTTTAATTTTAAATTTAGTATTAAGATTTGAATACTTATTGTTAGTTCATTTTGAAGATTCAATAAAAAAAAAAAAAAAAAAAAAAAAAAAAAAAAAAAAAAAAAAAAAAAAAAAAAAAAAAAAAAAAAAAAAAAAAAAAAAAAAAAAAAACAAATATTAACTGATATGAAATTTTGTACTGGTAAAAAATTGTGTTCTAATGATGCAAAAAATATGTATTATATTAATCGGTAACCAAATTTTTGAACACTTTTTAGTTGTAAATTAAAGAAAAAAAAACATTTGCGTACTATAAACATTCCTCTGCTTTTATCTTTAAGTGAAAAATTGCAATGAACAAAATTAAAATAAAAAAAAAATGTATTAATAAAACAAAATTGAGCAGATTTTCGAAGGCGAATGAGATGTACTTTTTTCATTACGAATAAAAGGAACTCGAATAATTTTATTATTAATTTTTTGTACATCACTTTTATGTGTTTTATTTTTTGTTATTCAATAATAAAAATTTATTGAAGTTTAAATATGAATTGAAAAAGTACATATATGTACATATATGGATGTTTGTATTTATACATACAAACATCCTTTCATATGTATTTACTTGGACGCATTTTTTGAATTTCTTTTTGAATCTTAAATAAAGTTTTTATTTCAATTTTTTTTTTCATATATGTATATGTATGTATATATGAACATATCTACACACACATGCATGTCCACCACAAATGGAGGATGGTAAAAATATGTGGGTTTCGGAATCCATTGTAATAACGATAGAGCAGAGTAACGCATCCTACACTGTGGCGATGCTGCAATGAGTTAATAGAGTTGGATATCCTACTGTCACCGATGAGCTTCTTCGCTTACTCTTGCACACAGTCGAGTAATCCCAAAATAGACTTTGAGGCACCTGCCTAACCATGAGAGTTGTATTCCATTTTCAGTCGGATTTAGGTGGTATAAATGGTAAGAAAATCGGATGGAGTGAAGTAAATTTTACATCGTTCTAAAAACCAAGATAGTTGAATGCTGCTTTAGAGACATAAAAAATGTGTTCACTCCAGCAAACATTCATTTCAAGAATATCAAGAGCATCCGATTTCTCAATATTTATACCATCCATGAGTGCAGATGAAGCAGCACTTACAAGCGTTGAAGGCAGCCCCGTTGTTACGATCTCATCCGGAGATTAATAACAGCTCACTACTCAAGGTTTTGTTATAGACAATTTCAACTTTTATTTGAAACTTTTTCATCTAATTCCCAATTTGTTTGTTGTTATTTATAAGTTTGTCTGCTTCAGTTTTTAGTAAATTTATTTTTATATAGAAACTTTCAGTATACATACATCAAGTGACGGTCAAATACTAAGAAATTGATCGGGACTTGTTGATTCTTAGCTGCAACAGATATTTAAAAATAAAATAATTCTACAAATTTGTTTTACAACCCAAGTACCCATATAAAATCACTTTATGTTCATTTTAAAACACCTGCAAAAATATGAGCTGGTACTAAAAATAAAAATACTTTCAAGTCATAAAATTTCTAAAACCATTTCATGCTTTTTGCCAGCAGAGCGCAAAAAGTAAAATAGTTGAAAGAGGAAATGAGAATAAGGTTTCAAGAAAAATTGTTATTCTATTACAACATTAGGTTGCAACGTTATATTTTCAACATCATCGCCATCATTTCCTTGGTTGATTGTTACTTATTTACACTTTCAGTTTTGTACTTTTCTCTTTTTTGCCCACCTCCATTTACGAGTATTCGTAATGTGTTTATTACAATAACCTAAATAATGGCTTTGCCAGAGAAAGCGTGGGTTAGTGCTGGCATAAACTTGGCTAACAATAAATAAAATGCATTATAATGATAATATAACTTAAAGGCGACAGCGTAATTATAGTCTTGTATCTAACTCCATTATATTAGTTTTCTTTTCACTTACTATGCAAAACTTTTTAGTTTCATATAATTTTCAACCTGAATGTTGGTTTATTACTTTATGAACTATAATCTTTTTTTATGAAAAATAAAAATGGTTGGCCATTTTAAAATAATGGATAGTTGATGTTAATGACCAGAAAAATTGTTTGTTGAAGAAATTTTAAAGAAATATAAATCATAAATAGCTGAAATAAAATTTGTATATCAAAGAGTTTTTCGTTAATATACAGTGTGATTTATAAGTGTTTAAGTAAATTATTTGTTATTAGTACATTAATGTAATAACTTAATAAGCCATGGGGAATATAAAGTATTTTGTTCTCATATAATATTTAATAAATGTGAGCGCAAGATGTTAAAAAGTGTACAATATTTCTTATTTTTGAAGCGCAAATATTGTATTTGTATGAGAATATTACTAAACAGAAAATATAGAGAACAAGAGAGCAAACAATGCAAAAATCATTGCACCTCATTTGAGTGTTTCAGTTTTATCAAGAGTGCAATAAATATTTACACTTTTTTTGAGAGTAAAATCTTTTATTTTTTTATATTCTGCGAGCGTCAAAATAAAGTGTACACAAATTTTTCTTAAAATATGGTTTTTTATTTCAGTCTCTATATATATGATAACATTTTGCATTTAGTTATTTTAAATCAGTATTCAAATATTTACAGCAACAAAACTTTTACAACAAAAGTAAGAAATAGTTCATTTTCTATGCGTCAAAAAGAAGTGTACAAACTATTTTAAAATGAAAATAAAATCGATTTTGTTTTTAGTTGATTTTCCTTTTGCCTTAATTACGGCATTTAGTCTTCTGAGCATCGATTCTACTAATTAGTTTTATCAGATGAAATTTTCTACCATTCCTCCATTATACAGGATTTGAGCATATTGCTAATTGTTCTTTTTCGGATTTTGCGGTACAAATGTTCAATTGGATTTAAGTCCAGTAATTAGAGAAGATGATGCACTAAATTTTGAGTGCGATACAGGAGCCATTCCTTTACTATATAGTATGAATGCTTGGAGTCGTTCTCCTGTTGAAAAATCTAAGATCTTTCCAACCCCAATTTCTCCACACTGGGTGGCACTTTGTGTTGCAAAATGTTCAGGTAATCCATCTTATTCATTATACTTTCAATAAAAACCAAACTCCGCTTGCCGCTATACACCCTTATACCATCACTGAACCCTCTCCATGCTTAATCGCGCTTATTAAATTTTGGTCAGCATATTCATTATTTTTGTTCTCCATACTTTAACTGGGGTTTTCCGGCCAAACACGTCAAACTTACTTTCATTACTAAAAGCATTTTATTCCAGAGAGGAGCATCTTTATTTTGATATTTTTTTGCGTAATCTAAGCGTCTTATTTGATTAGCAGGCGATATTAGTGGTTTCTTTCGCGGAATTCGACCTTGTAACCCGTTTTCGTGTAATGCTCATCGTGTTATACTGGTTTTAAGATAGTTCCTGATACTGCCGAAACTTCTTCGTATATTTTAATGGCACTTTAAAAAAAAAAAATATTTTTTGCCTCACTACGGAACTTATTTCAGCCTCTTACAAAAGTTTTAGTCAGCCCGGCCTTGGACGACTTTCTATTTGCCGTATTTTTCGTATTTATCAACAAATTTTTTTGCAGTCAGCCAATTTCAGTAGAGCCAATTTTTTAAAAATTTTTCCCTTCATTCCGAATTGATATTACTAATTCTCTGATATCACTAGAATTCTGTTGACCTATTCCAAAACAAATAAAAATGTACTTCACACGAGGAGTTGTTACTCTGCCGATCACAATTAATTAACATAAAACAATAAAAACGTTTCAGTAGAATGCTAACACTAGCAAATAATCAAATATAACGGTATTATTTTATAGAAAGATACCGCTGATATGATGCACATGCAACATGTACACATGTTCTATAAGTTATATAATTATTATTTTGTTATTATCTTGTTTTTTCCAAGCTCTTTTTAACCCTTTATTGCTAAATTGTTACGATTTTGTTTCTAAACATGCTTTCGTGGATTCTTCAATTGCAAATGAATTATGACTTTCATATTTGTTCTTTACACAGTACTAAAATACTTCACAACATTATTTACACTTGATACCACTGGGTATTAAAACACTAAATTTGCTTACTATACTGACTTATGACTGTCTTGCACAAAGTTTAAATTTAAACTGCAGATTTTATACTTCTTTTTTATCTTCTATAATCATCATGATGTTTCTAGTTATTAATAATTCCAGAATCAAACGTACACATATAATTCTTACACGTATATACACTCACACATATACTTGCCAACAACCAGAAAGCAAAAACAATATACAATAAGAACCAAAATACCAAGAATGCAAGAACAATAATAAAATCATTTGTTGATATACTTGGAATTTTGCATTTTTTAAATCACGTGTGTTTGTTGTGTATTATGTTTGTGTATTATGTTGTTTGTGTAAATGTACTGTACATTTATAACAAGAACACCAACGGTTGCACACTGGGTTAGAGGTGTTAAAAATTCGTAACAATATTATTAGTTTACAGTGTCTAAAAAGCATGCCTTAAAAATCATCGTTGATATATAACAGGATTACTGCTGAACGGAAAAGTAAAATAATGTTTGCAAAAGGATTTTATAAAAGTCTAACTCTCCAATTTCAGACAAAAATTGTAAGGAACAATATTAAAAAAAATATTATCGTCCTCAGGAAAATTAATTTTCAATAACAACAAACTGTTATCGAAAATAAAAATTAAATTTATTGAAATTTTTGATGAACTTTTATAATTTTTTAAATTAAATTTTTGGTTTGTACATTTGTACAACGGGTTATAGTTCAGGTTTTTTCTTTCTTAAGCTTTTTTCTTAAGAAGGATTTTTTTACAATACAAATCTGCTGTGATCAATAATTTTGATTGAAGAAGACAAGAAAAATAATAATCAAATCTTTAGCTGGGTGCTGACGAGTAGTGTAGCGACTACGAAATAGCTAGTTGTCCCCCAATAATAAATAAAAATGATAATATAAATAGTAAATAAAAAAAAATTTCATATTAGCCACATACAACTAGTTTTCAATATACTGTTTATTTAAAAAATGTTGATCTTTACAGCATATTGCTTATTATAACTCAGATTTGTTCAAGCTTTCTGTTGGCACAATCAAATCAAACGAAACTCATTGTATGGAATAATCAGACTATCGCGTTATGTAAGTTGTATCTTCTAAAACAAAAACATTATTATCCCAACACATGCAATTTAGCTCTGCACAATCAAAATTCATTCATTCCGATCCGTGTGTCTTTTTATTAATCTTTATCATATAAATTCATATAATATATTACAGCAATTAGATGTGATTATGTGTATTTTCAAATGTGCGTGTAACGATTTCTTTCCACGTTTTTATGTATATCGTTTTTTTTTTTCTAACGAAGTGCTTAAAAATGCTTTCAGCACACACTTGAACACACTACTAGTTTCCTAATTATTTCGTTACAGTGAAAAACGTTTGCAACACGCCAATACTCGCAAAAACTAATTGAGTGTCTGTTTGTGGATGTCGACCGTTTTATCGTATAATTAAAATAAAAACATTATTCAAAATTTTATTCCTGTGTTCAGTGTAATTATGTAATTGAACGAAAACGTTCGATATCCAGAAACACGCACTAAAATAAAATATGAGGAAGGAATAAAAATATATATGTGCATATAAGAGGAACAGAAAACTATACCACCCTGTTGGCCATGTTATATCATGTTGTATTTACACGACAACAACATGATGACTTTTTTATTATGCTGTTTGTGGACACTAAAATGCTTAAAGCTAATATTTTGTATGGAAGAATTCTTAAGGAGGGTAGTGTGGTAGGTTCCCAAAAAATAAAAGGAAGTAGTAGTGTGGGTACGATTTTGCGCTACCTTTGACCCCGACAGGAAGCCATTTACCCCTGTCTCACTCTCCTAGTTTTTGGCTCATGATTTTTTTTTATCATAGAAAAAGAAGCTAGCGAATACAAATTGGCAGAACTGGGGTCAGCATTTCCCGCGGCTGGATCTGCTTACAGTTCAACCCGGGCTGATCACGGTTGAGGTGCCTACCTTGGATTGAACGCTCTGCCTGGTGTTGAAACCTAAAATACAGGAAGGAGGAGTTAGTATCCCAGATAATTGTTTAGCGTATGGCTTTTTCGCGGACAAACAACTTCCCGAGAGTCTGTTACCTTTACAACAGGTACTTGTACTCTCAGGAACCAGCTTAAGGCCTGATGCTCTTAGTGGACTTCAGCGTACCAACTCATTAAGCCTCCCTCGTCTTCTATTTATTGCTGGTAAATTGCATACAGCAGGGATTACAAGGCCCGAATTCATTAACAAAAAGTTGCTCATATGGCTACAAACATATGGCAAAAATTGCTACCTGTGTGTGCCTAGTTAGCCATATGGGGGCGCTGATGAATCGTGAATAATTAACTCTGTGGAATAGGTCTATCATCAGATAAGGCCGTAAAGGCAGGTGCTGATGTAAATCTTTTTCACTACTATCGTGTTTACAATGAAATCTTTTTTTTTTTGCATAAACGAACATTTAAATTTTTTTCAAAATATAATTTCATTCTATTTACGATAGTTACTTTTTTAACGGAACAATATTCATAGCCCGAATGTAGCTTTACGTTGGCCCAAAAACAGAGACAAAATCGTAACATTGATGTAAAATCGTTATATCTATCATCTGTCAGAGTATTGTATATCTAATAGAAATGAATTCTCCTTAGAATTATCCCATATTTTATATTTTAAATTGAGTTTGTTTTTACCTGCTTTTTCCAAATCAAATTTGTTCTATTTTGACATACAATTCCCGCCTTTGTTTTACGAATATTTCTTTATGATGTATTGTAAATCAATTTTTATACATACGTATATGCACTCCAAGAGGTAAAACAATCAAGGCTTTCTTTATAATTGCTTAATACATATACTTGAATATAAAAGTTGAATTGGAGTTGAATAAAAGTTGAATATATTTCAGAGGGGTTTAAATCTGCTGACGTGCAACGTGTTTGCAAGTAAAAATGTTGGTATGAAAATATATATAATTTTTTTTACTTTGTTCCGCCAAATAAATCAATAACTTAAAATATATTTGAAGATAAAAATCAAAGATATTAAATGGTTTTAAAAATCCATACTATACAGTTTTTTTCAGTGCAAGGTCTCAACGAAGGCCTGGTTATTCCATATTCTTGCCACTTGAGTGTAACACAATCTATTCAACACACACTGCTGCAAGCAGCAACGAGGCAATTGGCATAATTTCCAACAAATAACACATGCAATTTCAAATTGCTTACGAAAGTGTGTGATTTTTAAATGAAAATGTTTAAAATAACGAAAGTTAAACAAACATTTATGAATGTGAATATACCAAGAACTATTAAGGAGCTATAGCAAAGAAAATTTTAATATATATATATATATATATATATATATATATATATATATATATATATATATATATATATATATATATATATATATATATATATATATATATATATATATATATATATATATATATATATATATATATATATATATATATATATATATATATATATATATATATATATATATATACATATATATACATATATATGTAATGGGTGATTTTATAAGAACTATCGGAAATTAAAAAAAAAAACACATAAAATTTAGAAAAATGCATTTGGATCGATAGTTGGGTCGATATAATTTAATGTTTGAAGATTATTTCATGCAAATGTTGGCCGCGGCTGCGCCTCAAATGGTCCATCTGCTTAGTCCAATCTCACGAATAATGTTGGCAATGTTGGCTTCCAGTGCGTCAATCGAAGCGGGCTTGTCGCTATAGACATTAGCCTTAACATAGCCCCACAAAAAATAGTCTAGAGGCGTTAAATCGCACGATCTGGGCCGCCAATTGACTGGTCCCAAGCGTGAAATAAACTGTTCACCGAACTCGCCTCTCAATTGGTCCATTGTTTCGCGTGCTGTGTGGCATGTGGCACCGTCTTGTTGAAACCACATGTCATGCAAGTCAAGCTCTTCCATTTTGGGCAAAAAAAAGTTTGTTATCATCGCACGGTAAGAAATACGGCCCAATGATGCCGCCAGCCCATAATCCGCACCAAACGGTTGTTTTTTGTGGATGCATTGGTAGGTAGCTCTTGCAATGCTTCTGGCTGCTCTTCACTCCAAATACGGCAGTTTTGCTTGTTCACGTATCCATTCAACCAGAAATGAGCCTCGTCGCTGAACACAATTCTTCGATAAAAAAGTGGATCTTCATCTAACTTTTCAAGAGCCCATTCACCAATAATTTGGCGTTGTGGTAGGTCGTTTGGCTTCAATTCTTGCACCAGCTCTATCTTATAAGGCTTCACACCCAAATCCTTCCGCAAAATTTTCCACGTAGTGGAGTAACAGAGGCCCAATTGCTGCGAACGGCGCCGAATCGATAATTCACGGTCATCACCAACACTGGCCGATACGGCTGCGATATTTTCTTCAGTTCGCACTCTACGTAAGCGTGTTGGTGGTTTAATGTCCAACAATGTAAATTTGGTGCGAAATTTTTTTACAATAGCCCGAATAGAAGCCTCAGTAGGTCGATTAAACTGACCATAAAATGGAAGAAGCGCACGATGAACAGAGCACGCATTTTGGTAATAAAATTCAATAATTGGCAAGCGTTGTTCGTTTGTAAGACGATTCATGATTAAATTATAGACCAAACTGAAGATGTTTGACAGTGACACAAGATACAAAACGTGCGTGAGCTGTCAAAACTAGTGTTGCCAAAAAGATAATAGCAAAAAAATCACTCGTTTGTGGTTGCGGTGTACCGTTGCAGATCTCTGGTATGTATATAGAAGAAAGATGTGCTTATAATACCCGATTAAAACAGTTCGATATTGAATGCTGTAATTAGATTTATAATACTGCATTTTCCATGGTAACACACGCATTAATGAAACTATAATGCCCATTTGTATGAGTTCAAGTAAATAATGATTAAAAACCTACTTGAAAATGAAATGAAAAACAGAAATTCATTCAGAAAGTAATTGCTTAGATGTAACAACATAATTATGTTTGTAATATATAACAGCAACAACAATAGAATTTTCAATGAAGTAAATAACAAAAAAAAAAAAATAACAAAAACTCATCTCATTTAATGATGTAGCGTGAGCGAACATACAGTTGGAATTAAAAGAATAGAATATGTGAATACCGGTAAAGCTGTGGTAGAGATTGATGATGTTTCAATTTGAAACTTTCAAACACTTTTGAACAAAACATTGGACATTATTTTATAAATATGCTAACGCACATTGGAAATCAACAGACTAGAATATGAAAATCAAACTAGTATATGAAAAACTTGTTTCACTCTCCGAGCCACTACTGCGGACTTTGGTGATCAGAGAATGTTTGTTTTTGTGTCACTTTGAAGTTTCGCTGTTTCTTTTTTTTTCATTTTTATTTAAATCTATATGTTCAATGTTTTTTTACACGCATAAATACAGGGTGGACCATAAGTCTCTTAACATTTGAAATGAGCAATAAAAACAAATTGCCACATGTTCATAAAACTGTTTATTTATTTTGAAAGTAAATGAGCATACATTAAAGACATATCAGAGCTGCGGGGTGGCTAGTTAATGTTACCTCTTTTCAATATGATTTTCTGGCCAACAATTTGACTAACTGCAGCCAACGAGCCATTTTATGTATGGCATGGGGCAACATGGCATTGTTACAAAATGTGATTTAAAGATGATCAAGGCATATTTAAAACCGCAAACCGCTTACAAAAATACTTCACAACTTTATTTACGCTTAACACCACTGTGTATATACTACACTAGTTCACTTTTCAGACATATGGCTGTCTTGCACAACCCTTGAAATTAAACTCTGATACAAATTCGTAACAATATGATAGCGAATCAATGGGTCTAGCGGAGTATATCTAGTACCCCTTCATATTAGTAATATTGAAGTTTATCTGTATTAAGATATTAATTTAGATGCAAAAATAAAATGTAATGTTATGCTAGGAACACAACTGCGACATTTGGTCGCGAATTATTTGTCGCCAAAAATAAAACACATTGGTGTATATGAAAATGCACACAATCGTGGTGTTGGTCGAAATTCGTCATACTCAGCGAAAGTTGAAATAGATTTATTTCTAATTGTTTCATCAGCGAACGACGAACAAAGCAGTATCAGGTGACCAGGTTTCTTACATAAAAAAAGTATTATTCACGACATAATACTTTTTATAATTTATTTTAATCCATGTAGTAAAAAATTTATGAAGGTGTTTTCAAAATATAAAGTATATAAATATAAATTGTTCCAAAATCCCTCTTTCGGATGGGATTTATATAGGATTACTTTTAATATGGTCACCTTAGTATTTATATTAATTTTTTTTTTCTTTGCAAGGAATGTAAATAATGTTCGTTGATATTGTGCTTCACACGACGACTTTATACAACGAATATTTCTCGGCGAGTTCGTCGCGATGGGCAAAGTCCATCGTTCGTCGCAGTTGTGCTCTTAGCATTACGCTAGATATTTTTAAAATAACATTTCAATTCTTAATTAAGTATTCGTACTAGTAATCTGAAAAAAAAAATCCAAATTATTATAAACTTTGCTCTTTTTTCAACCTTAAGTGTTAATCTGACTAGAAAAAAAAAATATGTTGAGAAGTAATTATTTTTATTTTTCATTGCTATTTCTCATATTTTCTCGAGCAATATGTTTAGTTTTTTAGTTTGAAATCGTTTTGCAATTTATTGGCAGCCATTAAATTAACAAAAAATTTAAAAACTTATTATTAGATTAAATTTTATTTTATGAATTTACTAAATACTTTTAAAGATTTATTTGTGTAAAACTAAATAATGTATTTTTATACTTCTGTAGATATATGTTAAAAAGTAATTTATTGTAGAATTTATCAATGAAAACCAAATATGGTAAAAAGTATTTAAGCATGTGTACGAGTACTAATTTTTAAAAATAAGTTTTAAAAATCGACATAAATTCTATACATTCCCCAAGGTGCAATAATATTTCTGTTGCATTATTTGCTTAAAAGCTATTTGCTTTCTGAACACCCCCATTCACATAAGGAGACACGCACGTAGCGGACTGGTATTGGGTGGTAGAAAAAGTTTCTCTGTGTAGTCAGATATAACTGACATTGATTGATAAATGAATTTTGTAGTTTAAAAAGCTATTTTGCCTTGTGAAGAAGGCAAAATAAATACATATTAATACACTTATTTGCAAATGAATAAAACAAATAATTTGAAATTTCAAATCTATAGAAAGTTTTTGGCTCATTGGAGGGAAGTAATCAAATAATAGATAAGATGCGTATATGAGTATGGCAAAAAATTTACAAATTGCTACTTTAAGAAAAATGAGTACTGAATATACTCGTATTAGTTACACTAAATGATCAAAAAATAACCGTTATTTTCGTGAGCTATGTATGTTAGATTTTCGCATATTTTTTCTATTATGTTGGTCCTGATATCTGTTATACATGTTGGCAATATCAGCCATTCTGGAGTTTCACTTCGTTTTTGACAGATGAAAAGGTTAGGGTGCGCCCTTCGATTTTTTACTATTCGAAAAAATGGATTAAAGAAACTGTATTAAATTTTGTGTAAAACATTTTATTATATGCGCCAGGACATTTGAAATGTTGACTGTGGCGTTTGGCGAGTCTACTATGAGAAGAACACAAGTTCAATTGTGGTATAACCGGTTTAAAGAAGGCCGAGAAGATGTCAATGGCCCGAGCACGTCAACAACCGATGAAAACATTGAAGCAGTGAAGAAAATGATTTGGATAATCAATTTGGGATGATGTTGGCATATCGTTGGGCTCATGTCAAGCAATTTTTACGGATGTTTTAGGCATGAAACGTGCAGCAGCGAATATTGTTCCAAAATGGCTAAATTTTGAGCAAAAATAACGTCATATCGCTCAGGAGTTGTTGAACATCATCGACGACGATCCCGATTTCCTCAAGACTGGTGACGAATCATGGATGTATAGCTATGACATTGAAACCAAAGCCCAATCATCGCAATAGAATCGCCTAGAAGAGCCAAGACCGAAAAAAGTACAACAAGTTCGGTCAAATGTAAAATGTTTGCTCACTGGTTTCTTTGACTGTAATGGCGTGGTGCATATAAGGTCAATAAGGAATACTACCTTGAAGTTATGCGCTGTTTGCGAGCAGCAATTCGTCAGAAACGCTTGTGCGTGAGTTTTGGCCAAAAACAAAACCGTTATCATGCCTCAACCACCGTATTCACTGGACTTAGTGGCCCTCGTGTGGCCTGACTTTTTCCTCCTCCCAAAGCTGAATGCACCGATGAAAGGAAATCGTGTTTCAGATGTGTTTCGAGGATTGGAAAGAACGCTGGCAGAAGTGTATTATATCTGAGGGGGATTACTTTGAAGGGGACAAGATAGTTATTGATAAGTAAATAAATACTTTTTGCAAAAATTTAAAATAACGGTTATTTTCAGATCAGACCTCATATATGGCAAATTATGGTTTCGAAAAAACCATAATTCATGCAATTAAAAAATTTATTTTTCCATTAGTTGTTTCTTTTTTGAAGTCTTAATAAGTTCTCGAAAACATCTATTGTTTTTTACAAGATATGTTTACCACCAAATAAGTTACTTGCCCGTCAATATGTTCGTTTTCTGTGAAATTCATGCTCCTGTTATTTCCATTTTATTTTTTATTTATACATATGCATGTTGAGTATGTACTGCAAATTTGTTCAGCAGAAAAATATGGCACAAATTTGGGAAAAAGAAGCATAAATAAATGCACTGATGCATTTATTAGATTTAGCTAAAAACAAAAATTCATAAGGCTTTTAAGGTTTACTTAGGTGTGTGTGTGTGTTAAAGCACAGTGAGGAGTAAAAGTGAAGAATAACCATTTAATATTACATACGAGTGTAATAGTGAAAGGCCAATGTAAGCGGCATGCGGCAACGGGCGGCAACCAACTGTTGTATTTACCGTTTGAATTTGTTTGATGTAGGCAAATGAACGCGGCTAATTGAAGTAAAAATTTATATTTTTTTTTTATTACAAAAATAAATGAATAAAATAAATTCTTAAAAAATTTTAAGACCGAAAAAAAAGAAAATTAATATTTTTTCTTCTATTTCCTCTACGTTTTCTTTCTTTAGTTTTTGGTTCGGCAAATTGAAGCGGTAGAAGAAAAAGTTAAATTGAATTCAATATTGCCGCTCGGCTGCCTTTATCGGCATTGTCAAATTAAATTAAATTCAACATGTTGAAATTTTTGTGTGAATATTTTTATAAAAAAATTAATTTTATGTAAATGGATCACATTGCTGCCGCCCGCTAGCGCATGTCACTTACATTCGGCTTTCGCTATAATTTTTTAGAAATTGTATTTTCGAAGCGAGCCTATGAATGTTGGAAAATCAGATATTTTTTTCAAAATTGGATTGAAATCGAATTTGTTTTGCATTTGCGTAGTTTTTTTTGCTAGGTGTGGCAGTCGCGCTCAAGATGGTATTACTATTATATGTTTGTACTGACAGGGCATCTTTGTTGTTTTAAGAAAAATTGTAACCCTGAGGCAGTGTTGTCAGGTGATTTTTTGTGAAATCCTTACCATAGTGCATAAAAATCGTTATTTTCCCCTACAATCAAAAAAATATTTCCCTCCATTTTTCCCTACGCAATTTTTTATTTAAATTATGCGCATATAAATTATTTGTGTGTATTAATATAAATTATTTTAATAAGATTCTTCTGTTTATTGTAAATTCAAACAGGTACAACTTTTTACCAAAAAATAAATTAGTTAAATTCAGGGCGAATTCATAACAGGTGAAAATGGCAGAGTAGCTGATAATTTTTTTTTTTAATTTTAATCTGTTTCAGATGTCAATGGAGTAATTAAACGAAATGTAAAAAAAAAAATATTAAAAAATTTTTAAAATTATATATTGTATCTTGAGCGCCAGGTATCACTCAGAATCCTAAGCAATCTGCCTGGTCATTTTCCCCTTTTCAAGCTCTATGATCTGAGACTTTCATATTTACGAAATAATTAAAAGTTTTTATACTCTTGTAACTATTTTTATTATATTTTTTGAATTCCTTTTTGTGTTTATATTTTTCCCTTGATTTTTGAAAAAGATTTATTTTTAGTAGTGTTGTATTTATTGCTCTTGCATATACCTGGTATAAATTCGCATTGGAAGTGTCCAACGTATAGTTTAAACGATTTATATGATTGAAAAGGTAAGTATGTATTTAGCTATGGGGTATATTTATGTGAAATTTGTTAAAATCATCAGCAAACTAAAGTCCGGGAAAAGTGCGAGTTAGGGCTTTTCTACTGAGACAAACGATATATAGATATCCAATATTTTAGTATGCTTAGTTGAGATTACCTTTAAGATCCATATGGAGTTTGAAACTTCACGGTTTAGTTGTTTTCTCTTTTTGTACGTCCATTGGTAGTTATACAAAAACCCCCTCCTATCTGTCTTAATACGATTTTAATAATTTCGGCGTAATTGGGAAATACTTATGGTTAAAATATTTAACGTTGTATATATGTAAATTGGATAAAAATGCATCGATATCCAATTTGGGTAATGATTTCTCCTCATAGTCGGAAAAATTATAATAGTATAATAATAAACAATAATGTTAATTATAGTCGGGAAAATTATAATACTATATTATTAAATAACAACGTTAACTATTCATGATACTTTAAAAACTCCCTACAATAGACTTAATCATACAAATTCTGTACTTTTTTAAATATACAATAATGTTAATTATAGTCGGGAAAATTATAATACTATATTATTAAATAACAACGTTAACTATTCATGATACTTTAAAAACTCCCTACAATAGACTTAATCATACAAATTCTGTACTTTTTTCCCTACATGTAGAAATAAACAAATAAATCCCTACAAAAAGGGAAAAATCCCTATGCTTGGCAACACTGCCCTGAGGTAACAAGTTAAATGCCTAAAGTAATCAATGCTGGCGTGATTTTCTACGATAGCAATATACAAATCTTAACGGTACGGATGTAGCGGGATCATAAATGATGGAAAAAAATAATGAAAAGTTGACGTGTTTTTGAGATTGAGAATATCATTTGTGATTCTGGTGCCGGTAGAACAACATATTTTAAATCAAGTTAGTATACAAGTTTAGTGTTCAGTTTCTGTGAATATTTTTAATATAACTGGTGTCTGCGTAAACATTTTTTATGCTGGTCAGGAAGGGAAAAAAGCTCGGCACTGCCACAGGAACGAACAAAATACAAATAAGAATCGAGAACGACACTCACCCAACCCAAAGCGGTGCACCATCACGACGCGATACTTACAGATGTAACTAAACCTTCTACAAACTCGCCAGCAACCAGCACCATTTCGCCTTTCAGACTGGCATTTTCTGTAATGGTTGTCATAACTGTTGACCATTGAGTAAAATTAACGTGATGCAACACCGCCCTTATGGGGCACCAGCCACTATATTGTCGATGGCACAAACCCGACCTACTTTTTGGCAAAGGGAATCCAGCACATATATCTTTTCCAAAAGGCCAACATTGGGTAAACAGGAGTCCTAACTCAATATACATATACAGCAGTGTAACCACTACAAAAATTTTCAATCCGACCAAACTTGGATCTAAAACCTATCAAAATCTATCCCAAAAGACCAATTTTTAAATATTAAAACACGTATATGTATTTCTCATATAAACTATAATTTTTTCCGAAAAAATTTTTAAATTGTAAAATGAATAACAAAAATAGCAATAATGTTACGAAAACAAGGGATGTCACAGCATACAAAAATTCATTTAATTTATTGAATTTTTGTTGAACTTTTTATAATTTTTTAAATTAGATTTTTGGTTTGTACATTGGGTTTTAGTTCAAGTTTTTCCTTCCTTAAGTTTTTTTCTTAAGAAGGATTTTTTACCATACAAATATGCTGCGATCAATAATTTTTGATTGAAGGAGACAAGAAAAATAATAATCAAATCTTTAGCTGAGGGACAACTAGCTGTTTCATAGTCGCTACACTACTCATCGGCACCCACTGGGATTTGAACTCAGCCACCGAGCGATTTAATTATTCTCTATCTATATTCATCTCATATTGAATCACATATGTATTTTGTTAATTGCCCATTGTTTGTGCAGCGTTTGCTGTCTCTGGACAAACGGTATTTCTTTTTTAGCAATTATCATACATATTTTTGTATTTTAAATAATTCTCCAGACCGTAAACGTGAAAAAAAAAACAGCAAAAAGCAGCATGCTAAACATGACATAACAAAATGGCACCCACAGTGGTGCCCAATAAACACACTGCATGCTGTGCACAACATCTATTTTTATTGGTATATTATTGGTTTTAAAATAAGAGGTATTTTCTATTTATTTAATATTACAACTTTTGTGAAAGTATACCAACATTTGCTATATTCTGCACTCAACTGTAATCATTTTTTTTCCAGCCATATGCTGTGACTAGAAAATTGAATAGAAATAAAAAGCAAAGGAATGTTTTCAACAAAATTTGTTATTCCTTTTTTATGTATTTGCAGCTAAAAGGTAAAATTATTTTATTAATGAATGAATATGATGGATGGATTTAAAACCTTTTTCTCGCTTTACTGAAATTCAAATCATTTAAATCCATTAACAAAACAATTTTTTTTACTTTGGAAGAAAAATCTTATTAAATAGTACTGTGGGTAAACAATAAATTATATTTACTTGAAGGAACAAATAAGTCAGCTCTTAAGTTTTTTTTTTTATTAATTTTTTGTGACTTTTTTTAAGAAAACCACTCAAGAAAAATGCAATTATTTTTGACTATAAAAAAGAAACCGGTAGATTATGGTGGAGAGAATGAAGATATACGAGTATATTATAACAAAGAAATTCAACATGTGAATAAGAAAACGCTGCCAACGAAATCATCAGTTCATTCGCATTTAGGGCGAAAGAAAATTGATTTGGGTTTTTGCAAAATTTTTCTATGCGAACGATGTGTCAAAATTCAATTAAAATACATAAGTTCATGCGAACGAACAATAGTGACATAGACAAACCCAAATTTATTCGAATGTGTATTTCTTTCTCATACAGTTTCCTTCGATATGGTCGAACAGGCTGTATATGTTATTCATGGCGAAAACTAAGTGAAAAGCATATTTGTAAAATAATATTTGCAGTAATGATTATACATAACACTTTTTTTATTATGCACCAGTATCCATGTGATGCCATCTACATATTCACTGCCTTGTGCCATAACTAGGAAAATAGATTATAGAAAGAGGGAAAGAAAGAGTACTGTTTGATGACGTTTGACTTGAACTTTCCAAATTATAATTGACGAGAAATACTTCTACAGGCAACTTGTTTCACAGACAAACCATCTGGTTGAAGAATAAATTTTTGATGAATTATGGATGACGAACGTGTATTATGTAAAAATACGTGAATTCCGGGAATCAGTTTCCTAATGTTGTCGGAGAAAATCCATTGTGATAACTATAGAATAGATTAGGGCATTCCAGCGCCAGTGGCATCTCATTATTGAAAATGAGATGCCCGTATTAAAAAAATACATCGACTTCGAATCCTACTGGGTGCTGATGAGCAGTGTAATGACTGTAAAACAGCTAGTTGTCTCCCAGTTTTAGTGTATTCAATTATTTTTTCCTGTCTTCTATGTTTAAGAGTAATTGATCGCGGCAATTATTGTTATAATTATAATTATAATTATAATTATAATTATAATTATAATTATAATTATAATTATAATTATAATTATAATTATAATTATAATTATAATTATAATTATAATTATAATTATAATTATAATTATAATTATAATTATAATTATAATTATAATTATAATTATAATTATAATTATAATTATAATTATAACAATAATTGCCGCGATCAATTACTCTTGAACATAGAAGACATATAATTATAATTATAATTATAATTATAACTATAATTATAACTATAATTATAATTATAATTATAATTATAATTATAATTATAATTATAATTATAATTATAATTATAATTATAATTATAATTATAATTATAATTATAATTATAATTATAATTATAATTATAATTATAATTAAAATCAAAAATATTTCTTGGCTAAAGCCAGATTCGAACTTGAGCCAGACGAATGATACAATTATCTAATTTTAGAAATATTTTTAATAAATTTTACTGTTTTGGCTCCGGTGGACCTTTTTCTGAATTTGCCCATATTCAAACTCCGTAATCTAGTGCTATATACAGGTTGTCCCAGAAATACTTTTCAAGCTGTCATGAGAAAGAAATACAAGGGCTTGTGCGTATAAAAAACGTTTGATTTGACTAAAATATTTTTTCTTCTTCTAAATTTTCCAGCTAATGATCTTGATTGATTTTTGTTTTTTATAAAAAAAAGGTTTGATGGTGTTTTATTTTCGATATTTCGATAACAATTTGTTATCATCCTCAGGAAAATTAAAATGTTATTTCCTGAGGATGATTACAAATTGTTATCGAAATATCGAAAATAAAACACCCTTAAACCTTTTTTATAAAAAACAAAAATCAATCAAGATCTTTAGCTGGAAAATTTAGAAGAAACAAATATAAACAAGATCAAATAATACGAATATTTAATAAAATATTTTTTTAAAGATTTTTTTCCGATTTTTCTCATGATGGTTAAAATCAATCCTGTCACCTTGTTTCCACCTGACGTTAAATTCTGGAACACCCAGGAGAATATAAATAGATAAGTGTTCTAATAATACTTTTCAAACACGAAATATAAACATATTTTTCAAAGGTGTTCAAGCCTGATGGTCAAGCTAACACCTATGAAATGTCGATATCTGGAGAGATAGGAAACATAAAAAAGCATAAATATTTTTGTAAAATTTTCGTTTGTTTCTTTGGTCACTGCATTTTGTGTTCATACTATTACGAGTATATAAATAAACTTAAATAAATTAAAATAAACCTAATTTATTTTTGTGTTTACAACCTTTCATTTTTACTGACTGTTAAATCAAATTGTCGTAAAGAAATATTTGTAATAATTTAAAAACAGAAACAGAAAAAAGATTTGATTAACATTTTGCGATTATTAGATTTTAATTCACACAGATAATCATTCAGAGTTTTTCAAAAAGCTTTTTGCTTTTTATTCAATTGATATAGCGTCATATTTACTTGTAAAAAATTGTTTTTAAACAAATTTGTTTAAATAAATTCTCATTTCGTAGAGATAATTTACTTAAGCAATGCATATTGCAGCTACGCGAACAACAAACATGCAGCAGCACGAAAAAGGGAAATAAAAATTAAATTTATTTCATTTTATAAACAGAACTGAAAACTTGTTAAATGTCAACAAATTTGTTAGTTTTTTTTTGTTTTAATTTCATAAAATTTTTTCGATTGAAACCTTTTTTTTTTGTAATGTTTTTTGATCAACATGCAAATATACTTGAGTTCGGGATAAAAAATGCATGAATGAAGGATAAAAAAAAAAAACAAAATTTAAAAATGTTAATAAAAATTAACAGAGAAATAAAAACAAAGAGTGCAGAACTGAGCAAAACAGACACACAGTAATAAACAAACTGCATAATAAAGTTCGTTTGGGTTTTCGTCCTTGTTGTAGTTTTAGCTGTTATATTTTTTGTTGTTCTTTTTATTTTTTCATTTTTGGAGTGATGTCGATACATGAATAAATGAAGAAGATATTTAGCTGAATGAAAATGGGTGTGTAGATGCTTTGTAAGGGTTTTGTCTTTGGGTAGTCCACAGATGCGGAATTGATTTGAGAGAAAACTGAAATTTGAAATAATTACCTGCACACTAGTCAAGCGACATTGAAATTTCTGCTGCAACGTAAAAATCTGAATTGTGTTCATTGAGTTTTCACACACGAAAATAATTGTTGCAGCAGAAAGTGACGGATTGTAGGTAAAGAAATTGAGGGGAATTATATTTTGTTGGCATAATCATTTTTTCAACCATCTTCAAACCCGTATTAACAGCAAAAAATCCATATAATCACAAGTCAAGCAATCAAATAGCTGCAAATTACCAATACACACATAAAGCTGTATATATGTATACAAGTTATGTCATATCGGGTGGTTAAATTTCAAGGGCCGATGTTGAATGTGAACCACACCTAAACGCCAAGTTTTTTTTCCGAATTTTATTTGACATTTCTCTAATTCAGACTTACTCAATTTGAACCATGGAGAGATACACAATCCAACAACGTGTTAAAGTTACCCAGACTTATTATGAAAATTTTCGGAGAAAATGATCTTCAGTGATGAGGCACATTTTCACCTCAGTGGATTCGTCAATAAACAGAATTGCCGCATTTGGGCGAATGAGAATCCAAGAGTGACTGTCGAAAAACCAATGCACCCACAAAGAGTGACTGTTTGGTGCGCTTTAGGTGCTGGCGGCATCATCGGGCCGTATTTTTTCCAAAAGGAGGCCAGTCAGGTAGTTACTGTGAATGGTGTTCGCCATCGTGAGATGATAACGAACTTTTTATGGCGTGAATTGGAAGATATAGATGTAGACGATATGTGGTTTCAGCACGACGGTGCCCCTTGCCACACAGCTAACGAAACAATTGCTCTTTTGCGCAACAAATTCAATGGCCGTGTTACCTCAATTAATGGCGATGTCAATTGGCCGCCAAGATCATGTGATTTGACACCGTTGGACTTTTTTCTTTGGAGTAATTTGAAAGATAAGGTGTGCGTCGATAAGCCAGCAACAATTCAACAGCTAAAGGATGAGATAATTCGGCACATTAACGGCATAGAACCTCCATTATGCCTCAGGGTCATCGAAAATTTGGACCATCGGATGGAGGTGTGCCGCCGTGGTCGCGGCGCCCATTTGGCCAATATTTTGTTTCATACATAATTGATATATCATAATAATATAAAATTACAATAATTTCCTGAATAATTTGTGTTTTATTCAAAATCAACATCGGCCCTTGAAATTTAACCACCCATTATAAGTCAGCTTTGTGTATGGAAGTTTGCAACAAAATTTGTTCGCTTAAAATTTGTGTTTGTGTGTTTTACGCGTAACTTTTTTTTAATAACAATCTAAAAAACTCTAATTTGACGAGTTCGTTTGACGCATGATCATGCTGCTTGAAGAGCAAATCGTACGACTATTGCAAATCTTACAATCTTGAACAAATTCGTTGCCTCCCTAATATGATGCTTTACTTATAAAATTAATTGGCGCATGAAGTGAAAAATTGGTAGACTATACTCCCTCTATTTGAATGGAGGCTGTACAACAGAAACTGCATTGAGAAAAAAAAAAACAGCAAGAAGTTTTAAATAAATGATTGAATATTTTGGGGTGGGTTTAACGAATGAACGGAGGATAACCTATTTTTTTTCGTAAGCAAACAGGCAAAAATTAAAGTCATTTAAAACAATTTTAATTTACATAAAGTTTTTTTCTTCCTTAATAAACAAAATAGCAATTTATAAACTTTTCTTAAGAAAGCGAAAAAAAAGAAAATATATATTGTACAACTCTGATTCAAACAAGAATGAGTATGCATTAGGGGCTTATTAATTCATTTTAAATATTTATTATTGTTGTGCACATAAAGGGTGTCTTTTTAGAGTAATACAAGCTTGAATCAGAATGAAGTAAATAAATATACTTTTAATATCAATGAAATGGGATTTTTTTTTTATCTTGGACCAGTACTCAGGGGGTGACCCCTACATACGCAGTGCATTGTACCAGAACTAGGAAAATAGGTTGTGAGGAGGGGGAAAGAGGGAGTAGTGTTTGTGAACATTTGACTTGAACTTTCCAACCTGGGGAAACACGTCTGCAGGCAACTCATTCCACAGACGAAACGTACGGCTGAAAAATGAATTCTCTCTATAATGCGTAGTGCAATTCCCCGGGCAATCGACCACAAATGGATGAGCTCTAGCCGATGAGCGTGTGCTACTTAAAAATGTGCGAGTTTCGGGAACAAGATCCCTAATCTCGTCAGAGCAAAATCCATTGTAGTAACGATAGAGCAGAGTAACGGGCTTTGTAGTATAGAAAACTTTATGAAATGAATGGCTAAAGATGATTAAGGTCATGTGGCCATCACTCCACGGCACATGCGAGGCATCATTTGCAACAGCTATATTTATAAGCTTTTCGCAGCATTTGCGGCCATGTTTTTCCAATAATTCTTCGAATGAGAATTGCCAGGTATTCAATTGTTTCTAGCTTTTCAACATACATAC
This sequence comes from Thecocarcelia acutangulata, assembly GCA_914767995.1. Taxonomy (NCBI): domain Eukaryota; kingdom Metazoa; phylum Arthropoda; class Insecta; order Diptera; family Tachinidae; genus Thecocarcelia; species Thecocarcelia acutangulata. The sequence goes on along the minus strand of OU612094.1, from coordinate 24,847,128 downwards.
ATAAGTAGTCTGTTCATGAATTTAACGAAAATTATTCATTACGTGCCATTATTTTTTAATCAAAAGTGTCTTTGAAAAATTAAACTTTAGTACGCACTGTGTGGCTTTTGGATGCGGCATTGAAACCACATGTCAGGAAGCTTAATACCAGCTAATTAATGTACGAACAAATTTTTAATTATGTCCTTATACTGCTATAATGTTTAACATGATAGTAATATTTTGAACATCATTGCTTTTGAACACAATTCGCCCATACACTCAAAGTACAACCATTCTATTTATTTGCATATCCTTCAAAACAAAACTAATTTTCATTGGAGTGCATGATAAATTTGACAAATAGAACTAATAGTTTGATAAAAAATTTCAACAATTTCAAAGCTTTGCTGTGATGTAGATCTATCCGTGATGAAACATCAAACCAAAGTTGGAGTTTAGCTGCCAACATAAACGGACCTATTTGGTTTGATCTAAAGTAGTAGTATGTTCTCTTTCATACTGTGCACACATGCTTTTTACGGTAGTCCGTGTTGTCTATATATGTACACTGCCTGCCACTTGAGTAAATTAGCGTTTAGACAGGAAAGTAATTTCCTGAAGGTTACACTCACACTTTTTTACTAGCACGCTCACATTTTGCTGAATTTCCACTCAACTTTCATCAAAAATTTTATGAAACAGATTTTTTGACGTTTTCTGAAAGTAAAATGACAAATTCTAAGCACTGTAGCCATATACAAAGAATTATACAAAGTTGCAGTATTGTAGTAAAATAATAATTAGAAAATAAACTTCTTATGCATGTATATGAAAATAATTATAATATTTTTTCCTTAAATTGTATATTAAACACATAAAGAAAATTATTTAAGTATTTTTATAAAAATAATATAGAAAAATTTATGATGATAAGTTTTTTCAACTATTGCCCCGTAAATTTGTATATGTAACGAAATAAGAGTGGAGAGAAGCAGAGGCAATTTTGCAACTCTTTGCCTCGGCGACATTTTTAAAATGAACTTTCACTTTCTTGTGTAGACGAACATGAAAGTCGTCCATTTCATTGAAATTTTTATTTGTAATACGTCTGCAGAAATTTCATGAAAGTACTTTCCTGTGTAATGGTAGCGTAAGGAATCACATTTTTAAAAACATTAAGGGTATTTATAAGTTTGTGATCCCGTTTGTAATTTCTACAATTTTCATTTCCGACCCTATAAAGTATATATCTTCTGAATTAGTATCGATAGAAAATTCTATTAAGCGATGTCCGTCTCTCCGCCGCTAAAATACCGTTTCTGAGAAAACCATTCGTTTAAGAACCTTTTCATGGGTCATGGGTTTGCTATTAAATTTCAGTAAGATCAGTTCACGTATAGCTGAGATATATTCAAAATTCCGAAAACAAAAATTTTTTTGTAACTTTGTATGAAAATTTTTAAAAAAAATTTATTGTCCTGCTTCAAACTTGACACAATTATTTGGCATGGTGATTAAAAAAAAATCCCCAATATCGGCCCATATATACCCAAAATATTGCTTAAATAGATTTTTTAATGAAAATGTCGCGTAAACGAACTTAAACAACGTTTTTTGCTTAAAAGCAGTTCTGGTAATAAAACGAGGTTACTAAAATACAGAAAATGAAAATTTTCGATATCGGTCAATATATACCCGATATATATCCTAAACCGATTTTTCCATGAAAATGTAGCGTAGGGGAACTTCACTTGCATGTTCTGAGAAACGCAAATCGCTTAAATTTAGCGTTTTCGATTTGAAAACGCCAAATAGGTGTTCTGAAAAACGTATATATAACGCAAGAAATATGGTTTTGCGATTTGAAGTCGCCAAATAGGTGTTCTGGAAAACGCATATCGCTTAAAATTGGCGACTTCAACTCGCATGTATATTTTGAAGTGAACTGATTGAATTGGCTAAAACTGAACTTACAAAAGGCAATAAAATTATTCACAATTAAAATTTAATATATTTTCTTTTTATTTCAATAAAAGGTTCAAAAAAAAAAAAATTAAAAAATTTTTCTACTTGTTGTCAAATTTTTTTTCGTTTTATATTACTACCACATACATATATACGTATGTAAAACACATATTGTATTTTTTCGGAAAAAACTCCTAAACGCCAGTAAAACGCGCGTTCCTCAGAACACCTAAAAATCAATTAAGCGTTTTTCAAAACGCATTGCGGTTTCAGAACGCGCGTTCTCGGAACATGGCTGTCAACACCTTTTTTTGCTTAAAAGCAGCCCTGGTAATAAAAGGAGGTTATTTAAATACAGAAAATCAAGTTTTCGTATAGCCGAGATATAGCTTAAAGCAAATTTTTAATGAACACATCGCGTACGCGAACGTAAACAACTTTTTTTTGCTTAAAGCAGTTCTGATTATAAAAGTATACAAATACATAAAATGAAAATTTCCGATATCGGTTTATATATACCTGAAATATAGTCTAAACCGATTTTTCTATAGAAATTTCTGTTAATTTGAGCAGTGTCGAAGATATATACTCTGGGCACTAATCAGTTTTAACTAATTTAATTCCAGCATTTTCAATGCTGTGATAACGATTGCTTTGATCATTCCGTGTTGTTATTTATAGGCTCAAATCAAACGTCCACAAACATTAATCTCTCTTTCCTACTCCTGACAACCTATTTTCTTAGTTCCAGTACAAGGCACTGCATATGTAGCGATCATCCTCCTAAAAAAAAAGAAAAAGAGGAGTTATCAGCTGGTAAATGGGATGCCCAATAAAACAGTATTGCCAACTCAAAGTAGTTAACCTCTAAAAAACGGTGGCAATTTTATAGCTGAGAATAGTTCGTAAACATATTTTTAAAATTTGTGATATGTGAAATGTACATATGTGTTTCTTTATTGGTATTAAATTGAATAACAAGTTCATTTTTTTTTCATTTACATAAAATCTTATTATACTATTTTTCTCTTTTTTTGTTATTGGCTCATGTATGTATGTATGTACCTATGTATGTAATCTGTGTATGCATGTATGTCTTTATGTATGAATGTCGTTTTGCTTGCTTGTAATTGTATGAATTTTTATTGAAAGTCTGGTTGCTGCTGGTTGTTATGAACTGTGCATAAAGCATACACAATTTTTATTTTATTATATTTCATTTCATTTCATAGAATGGCAAAATTTTATTATTTTCATCCGAATAAAATATAAAAATACATATTTTTCGCTTTTTCCTTGTTGTCTTTCAATACATTATTTTATTTAAATTCTATAGCATTTGCTTGACGGTTACAGCACACTTCGATAGTATCCCAGCATGCATTACTACTTAACTTTATACATGACTTTTCTTATATAATGGGTATTTAAAAATTAACACAAGACTTGAATTTATCGCAATTTATGCAGCGAAATGCAGGCAATCCTAAGGAAAATAGTTCGTCAGCTGATAGCTTACATCAGGAGTGCCCAAAAGTGCTGTGTGGAAGAGCAAACACCAATACATTTAAGGAAAACCTAATATTCCTTAATAAGCAAAGCATACGAATGTGCTGTTGTTTTGTACTTGTGTGTGTACACACACATATGTATATTAAAGCGCACAGCCTACAGCTAAGTGCTTTTATAAAAACAAATGAGCTCTAAGCGCATAGGGCTTGGACACTTCCAGCTTACATGATAGAACAACGTGTCTTCATTATTGAACAACATTTCAAAAATAATAATGGCAGCCGCCGTTCTAAAACTTCTTACAAAATATGATCGGAATAGTGTTTTAACTTCGCAAACTGTGAAGAAATTAAGTGAAAAATGTGTTTGCAAAACACTACTCGTAAACATCTGCTTCTCCATGTTTGCAACTCACGAAGAGAGCGTGAGTTGGCTAAGGGATGATGCGCTTTGTGGGCTTTTGCATAACAACTCATTAAGCCATGTCTTCCATTGACGTAAAAATCTGCTACTCCATGTTTACAACTCACGAAGAAAGCGTGAGTTAGCTAAGGAATGGTACTCTTTATGGGCTTCTGCTTAACAACTCATTAAGCCTTGTCTTCCATTGACTGTCTGGTAGTTGCACACAATCTTTAGTAAGGAGTTTGACCATATGGCTACAAACTTATAGCAAAAGATGCCACCTGTTAAGTCTCGCAAGCCAGGTGAGAGCGCTAGTGAATCATGAATATTTCACTCCGTGGAGTTGTACCATCATCGGAAAAGGCCGTCAGGGCATGTGCTGCAGTAAGTCCTTGACACTTTCTGCTCAGTTTACATAAAAAAAAAAAATGAATGTATATTAATAATAAAAAATTATTTCTTTCTTGTAAGTTTTAAAATGCAGTAGCGGACGGGCTGGCAAAGTCCAGTGTCCGGTTACAACAAAGAGATATAGATGGGATTGTTGGAATCCCGCTAAGGAGCTGTAAGAAACAAGTCCAGCATCAACTTTTTGAGAGTGAACAAAATAGATGATGGTCTACTGAGGACAGCTGTTGAATATCAAGGCTGACATGGCCCAGATATGCAACAGGAGGACTATTATCCTTAGGATCCAGCCCCGAAGTAGGCTGCGCTTTGCTGTGGCGGTCCTTACGGATCATTGCTACATAGGATCACAGGCGAGGAATCTTCCATTTGATGACTTATGTATGAGTTGCTGAGACGAGGAGGAAGTAGAGAGTATTGAGCACTTCCTTTGTCGATGTCCAGCTACGTGTTTTGTTACTAGGCAGACCGATGCTGCACGATTTGGCGGAGGTATCGGAATGTGATGTAAATGGATTGGACTTCCTTATCGGATCTTTAGGTTGGTTCTAAACCAGTGATATGTTTATCTGTTGAGGCAGCACAACGGTACCAAATTGGACACAAGTGGGCTGGCTTTTCAATGGCGGGCAGCCTGTTAAAGCTAGCTTAACCTAAGTTATAAAATAAAAAGCAAATGTTTATTGGGTTGTTATTTGATTAATGTGCATGTGTACGTGCGCTAGTGCGTTGTATTAATGCTAAATGGATAAAATTTTAAATATGTGACTCCTTTACGTGAGCATGTTTATTGAAGTATTTGTTTAAATATGTGGAAAAAAAGGTGACCATATTTTACATTGATCAGTACTAAAAGCTGTTTTTGTGTTTAAAGTTTTACATTTGCAAAATAAGAGAATCAGGAAGGCTTTTAAGAACCAATTTTTTTTCTTGTTCTATAACAAAATTCGCTGAATCAATTAATAAATTATTTGAAAACGAAACTGTAAAATAATTCGTGGATTCAAACAAAAGTTCAGTAAAAATAATTATTGATCGAAAGCTACTATTTTTTTTTTAAACAACAACAAAGTATACTAAATAAGGTAATTTTTTTTATATACATACATATACTTGTGTACATACAATTTTATTTTATTTTCACTATAATTTATTCTGTGCCCTTTAATAATATATTTAGTTATAGAAACATTATATCATAGTCATGTCAGTTCTATATTAACTTTTTTTAGTCAAGTTTTGATTTCTTAGAGCTTCTCAACTTGATATGGTAACCTTAAATATGACTTTAAACGGTTCAAAAAACAGCTTAAGTAATATTCAAACAATGCATAATCTTGCAATACTTAATAAGAAGAATGTATGTTTGTATGTATGTTCATATGGATATGTGAAACCTACATAATGCCAAATGGCGATGAATAAGAGTCCCGTTGAATGTCAGTATGTTTTGTTTTTGGAATATTTAATGTATGGATATGTATTCCTCTTTTTTGAATAATACTTTATTGTAGAATTTTATATTTATTTTGTTAGTTTTCAGTGCACGTTTTTTACCATTTTTATTAACATACACTTACTTACGTTCATATATTTTATTTTGTGCGTTCTTATCCTTTTTTTTCACATATATACTTATAGTTTACATGTGAGTTTTACAGCTTAAGTACTTATACATTAACACATACTCCCGCATCGGCAAAAAAAGCAAACATTAGCATTCAAACAAACTTTTCTTGCATGAATTCATACGCATATATACATTTGTACATACTTCTACAGTTATAAACTTGTTTGAATGTATGTACTATAGTCATACATAAAAATAAACATGTATGTGTGGTGGGAAATATTTAATACACCTTTTTATTTCTATTTCTTTTTTGCACTTTAACAGCCATTTCATTTCAACTTCTTTTACATGACAGTGTGTGTTGTTTTGTATAAATGTATATGTGTATATATGTATGCTCGTTGTATGTATACGTTTCTATGGATGCATGCGTTTACTTACTTATTTATTTGCGTACAATCCCTGTCGGAATTTGAGTCAGCTTAAACTTAACTCATGGTTAATCAGTTGACATAAAATCTAACTGTTTAAACCAGTGGTGCCCACAAGTTCTATATGGAAGAGTAAACACCAATACATTTAAGGAAAAACCACTTTTATTTAATAATTTTTGTTGTAAAAAGCAACACAATTTACAAAAACATTATTCACACTGGTAGTCTCTGTCGTCAATGTTTACCAGCAAAACATGCGAAAGTGTTGTTGCTTAACTCTTGTGTGTGTGCAGTGAAGAGCGACAAAAAATATATAAGACGAAGTTGTTTGTGTATTTTTCATTGCTAGTGCTGAGCGCAGTATGTGTGTAGTAAAGAGCGCAGCCTAATAGCTAAGCGCTTTTACAAAAACAACTGAGCATCAAGCGCATAGGCCTAGGCAGTCTGGTTTAAACTATTTAGTTTTTATAAGCTGTATATATATATGCATATGTATATAGGTGTATAATTAAGTGGTTTGCCTTCCATACAGTTGTGAAATTGAGTTACATCAGCACCTGCCATGAACGCCTAGTTAGATGATAGACCAGCTGCACAGGGTGAATTATTCACGATTCACCAGCACCCCCATGTGGCTTGCTAGGTTCACACAGGGCGCAACTTTTTGCTATAAGTTTGTAGCCCTATAGATGAACCACTTGCTGAAGAGTTCGGGCCTTCTAATCCCTTCTGTATGCAATTTCCCAATAGTCACTGGCAGACAAAGCAGCAGCCCTTAACCATCTCATCCTTCCAACCATTACTTATGGTAATTCTTCCCTTCCTGTGATTTAAAACCACAACCAAAACGTTTCAGCCAAGGTAGGCATCACAAACATGATCAGCACCACAGAACCACAGGGGTCTTTGCTGATCCCCGTTCTGCCAATTTTAAACCTTAACACAGTCAGTCACTTCCTAGCATTAAAGATAATGTAAAAACAATTCGAAAATTAGTTCTTTCACTTTTTTGCCAGGCATGCAAATAACGCCCTTTTAGTATTTGGTTCACTGTACCGCCATTTTTAATTTGATCGTAACATTTTATATGTTCATGGCTCTGTAAGGGCTAAATTTCTGCCTTTAATAGTTTTTCACTACTACGGCAAATTCTACTTATGACTTTTATATAAAATGTTATGATCGAACTAAAACTGGTGACAAGTATTCATTTAGAGCTTTATAAAAAATAAATCTAACAGCATTGTTTATCATCTTTGCACAAGTTTTCAGTTAGTTTAGAAATTATATATAAATTTGTTGTTAAAAATTTATTTAATTTTTAGAGAGTTGTTCAAATTCCAATAGGGATTGCATGCACACACATACACACAATGACTCCCTTTTGTTCATTTCTTTATTAATAAATTTTATTTTTAAGTTCACCAACGTTTTATAATATTTCCTTTTTGTAATTTTTGCATTTGTTTAATATATTTCTACATATATAATTACTTTTAATTTGTTTGTATGTGTGTGCGCTTGTAGCTTTCACGTATTTTAGTTAATTTAATGTCACATAATTGAATCAGTGAATAAAATAAAGTTACCAATTCTGAAACACATTCGCATATTTAACAGTTAATAAGTTTAGCAGAATTTTAAGTGTTTCAGATTTTTAAGCTTCAAATTACAATTACATCCTTAAATTATAGACTTGGTTGAAAAATTGAATAGCGCTGCCGGTATTTTGCAAACTGTTGGACAACATACATATCCTTTCTAGTAAAATAGACTACGTGGTGTTTATGGGACACGGGTGAGTGATACATCTAGAAATTTTGTGAAATACACTCAAAGTACGGAGTATATTTCATACAAATTTTCTAAAAGTATCACTCAATCATGTCCCATAAAAACCACGTTAATCGGAAAACAAAATTTTGAGTGGAAATTCAATTAAAAGTTTTATAAAAAATTTCAATAATTTGCCAGCATCAAACAACACTAAACAAAAGGCAATTATCAGTTGTTAAATGAGTTGTCAAATAAAACAGTGCTGCCAACTCAAAATTGTGAGTATCAATAAAAGCGCTCAATGGATGACACAATCTACATGGATAATATGATGCCATTTTTGATTTGCAATGCCTTTTTCCACGAAATTTATAAGATAATTGTGATAATTTTCTTAAAATCAATTTATTCCTATTAGGTCTTCTCTTTTTATTTTTTAATTAAGTAGGAACTTTTATGAGCAGTGGCCTTAAGTTCGGTAAGTGCATCTATTGACTAAGCCTATATGATAAAACTGAAACACGACAAATTCAAGCAAAAACAGGCCCATAGTTGAAACGATGCACAGTGCTGGGAGCCATAGACAAAAAAGAGATGTTATATTGTAGATCAATATACATAGATCGACAGATAAAAATAAATTCGTATAAATTTTAAAGATTTTTTTTCGAACTAACTCTTTCTGGCCGCGCGTAAGTAAAAATTGCTAAGCCTCTACTTGAGTTTTACATGCTTGAAGAAAACAGATGTAAAAAAATTATGTTTTAGAGTAAAAGATTGAGCTTTTTTTCTGTAGTAGTCAACTTCTTCCCGGGAAGCAGGTTTTACCTTGTCGTACACCAAACCAGGGCACTCTGCTTTCTGCATCAGGGGAAGGAGTTCCTCGTTTGTTGTAGCAAATAAAACTTTAGTTAGGCACTTGACTTATCCGTATCAAGGATTAAAATTGGCAGACCGTGGATCATCATCAAAGACTACGAGAGGTTTTGCCTCGTAGATCTCGGTGCTGATCATGGCTGAGGTGGCTGCATTGGCTGAAATTGTCTGGTCGTTGTTTAAACCTAAAACCGCAGGAAGGGGAATTAGTTTCACTGATAACTTTGACGCACGCCGCTTTTGGAGGGGTAATAATCCCTCGAGGTGCTGTTGTCTTGCAAAAGATACCTGTTCTTTAAGGAACCAAGAGTAATGGTTACACGGGTGAGTTGGTTAAAGGCTGATATTCTTAATGAACCTCCGACTACCACCTTATTAAGTTTTACTTTCCATTGAAAAATTGGAAAATTGCATACAAGATAGAACGTCCATACTCTTAAGCAAGAGGTTTGTAAATATTGCTCCTTTATTGCAACATACTCATATCTCAAAAAATGAGCTTTTCGAGTTAACAATGCAGAATTGTTAACAGTACTACCTTTTATATTGTGCCATAATTTTATTTAAATTATCTTTCAACTGTTTCCTTTTCAACTGTTTTTTCTAAAAATTTTTTCTAAGACTTGTATGGAAACTAAAAATATGTTATGTGTTTTTCTCGAAACATGCTTTTTTGCGTTATGACTATGTTGCAATAAAGGAGCGATATGGCTACGAACTTATCTCAAAAAGCTGCGAGCTGTGTGATCCCACATGGGATGAAAAATTTACCCGGTGAACTTGGTCAGATTAGGCCAGCACGGCAGGTGCTGATATAAATCATTTTCACAATATGTAGTAATCATCTTCCCCTCTGGAAAGCAGGTTTAGCCTTGGTGTATGCCAAACCAGGGCATTCTACTTTCTGGGGCATACAGGGGAAGAAGTGCCTCATATGTTGTAGCAAATAAAACTCCGCAGGAAGCCGCATGACTTATATTGCGTTGGACTTTTAATCTATCCTAGGATTAATTCGAAGAACAGGGATGATCAAAGCCCCCGGGATCTCCTTCTAGTAGATCATGTCGGTGCTTATAATGGTTGAGGTGCCTAACTTAGCTGAAATGTTTTGGCTGTGGGTTTAAACCTATTCCCCCCATCAAATTGCGAAGCAGAACTGCAGAGCGGCCCACTAATTTTATTATAGTTATGTTAACTTGTTTGGAATCGCTTATCTACCTAAAATTAATATTGTAAATATATAAAATAAAAGTTAAACAAGGTAAATAAACCAACTCAGTTTTATTGGAAATAAATCATAACTCTCATTTATTCATTTCTCTTTTCCCATATAATTAACTCACCCTGAGTTAATTATAACCACAATTTTGCTGGGAAGCGGAATTTGTTAACTCAAATTGTGATTTTAGCGCCTAGAAAAAGCAGCAATTTGTTCATGGAATGATATCTTTGGTGCACACAAGTTTGCGGCGACTAATAACCCCACGTGGAGTTATTGTTTTACAATAGATACCTGTAAAGTAAGGAGCCAAGAATGATGGTTAGACGGGTGAGCTCGTTGAAAGCTGCTGCTCCTAATGGGCTTCGGGCTAATACCATTGTCTTCCATTCACTTTTGGGAAATTGCATTCATTTGCTTTCATTTCCATAGACTTAAAAAACTAGATTAAAATCCATAGTTACTACAGTAAAATTGGTTTATAAGCCACACCGCTTATAGTAGAATTAGCGATTTGGTCCAAAATGTGAAATTTTTTGGCATCAATAAACAAAATACCTGCAAAATATTTGTTACATAGTTCATTAGGGCTATAGTCCATTTTCGCTTATATTCCACGTGTGATACGGTGTGAAAAAACTTCATGCAAGTTATTAAAGATATAATCCAAAATGCAAACTTAATAAACATTTTCCTAGACAAAAACGGAGCACAAAAATGCAACACTTTTTTATATGTACATATTTCATTTTTGATACATGTTGCAATGTTAATGATGGAACCGAATACGTCCCAAACTCCAAGCAAAAACGACTCTCAGAGAAAACAGGCACATAATTGAAATGATGGCTGCAACTTCGCAAACTGTCATTTAATGTTCTTTTTTATTAGTTAAAAAAAAGCTTTTTCTTTTATTTTTACTTTTCTTCGCAGTAAAGCTTTTGAAGCTTTAGTTTACAAAATATATGAAATTTACTAAAAGTGTGGTAATATTGTTGAAAGCTTTTCTACTTCAAAGTGAGAGCATACGAAAAATCGCTGCCAAAATAAAATAGATTCTATTTTACGACCACATTCTCTGGCGTTATTTTATGCCAAATCGTATGGAGAAACCCGTCATGCCCTAGTTCTGTTTCATCATTTAAATATGTTTTTTTTTGTCGCTGAGAGCATTGAAATATCAGCTTTCTGATTTTATATAGTCAAAATAAAGTATTATATGCTAATTCATTTATAAGCCAAAAAGTGGTTTATATAAAAATCCAACTATAGTCCAATGCGACTTATAATTCACAAAAGGCAGCAGTGGACTATAAGCGAATTTTACTGTATTAAACTAGATCTTTTTATAGCTTTATAATATATTTTCCAAGGTGCATTAACGTATACACGGTGGCAGCACTACGGCATGTGACAATTTTTTGCTACTGGCAATATAGTAAGCTATTTACGTCAAATGTATTATTTACATTTTTGAAAGTGAATTTAGTGTTTTATTCTGAATTAAACATATACAAATTATTAGGTGAACGTAAAAATAATTCAAATAAATATAATTTATAATTATGAATAGGTACATTCATAGTTTATAATTATGAAAAAAGTTACAAATATTTTTGATAAACATAGCTTACCACATGCCTGTTTTTGTTGTATTGTTGTAATTTTTCTCTAGTGGTGCCACCGTTAATGCACCTTGATACGTTAATGCACCTTGATATTTTCATTTAATTTGTCATATAAATTTGCAACGTATCAAACAAAACGTACCAGTATAAATTTAAGGCATGCCAGATAATCCAATATTTTCGATCAAGCACCATGTACATATACTAACAAATTTTCACATATACTATTACTATGCTTGTTAAGCTGTTTGATCGTGTTTATCCTCCTTAAAAAAAGAAAAACAAGGGCTTCTGCGAATAAAACATTAAAGCCGAGTAAAATTTTTTTTTTTCAATATTTTTAATCTGATTTTTCTCATGATGGTTACAATCAATCTTGTCACCCCGTTTTGCCTTGATGCTGAGTTCTGGGACACCCTGTGTATTAAAAGGCAAATATTTAACAAACAAAATAATCTAGATCTAAATCAAAAAATTATACAAAAAGTCCTTAGTATATAAGCACCATATACAGAAATATTTACTAGCGCTTAAGTCTGAATGTGTTAATGTTGGAAGTATGTTTGTATTGGTGTGCAAGATAGCAAACACACCAACATTCATGTATTAAATCATAATACGAAAATTGTGCTGTAGGTCTTTTGTGGTTTTGCTGTGAAACTGGTTACCAAAAGTGGGTTTGCTCATTCGTCGTTACATTCTATTCCTATTAACAAATCCCTAAAAACGTGTTCAATTGCCATATTTTGTTAAGTTAATGTTTAACTTTTCTTGCTTGGTTTTGTACCATGTATTTATGTAGATTGGAGTAGCATGGGCAGGAATATCTTTGTCAATGTGCTTGTTTTAAGTACCTACACTTAACCAATGTTTGAGAGTGTTTAAGCTCTCCTTTTTTTCGATTCATTTAAAGCTGTTGCTATTATTATGCCTTTAAGTCCTAAAATATAAGTGTTTGTATGTGCAAGTTTGTCTTTAAGAGATTTTACATTTTGCAAATACAGAACGAATTTTTTATGCCCTGATTCCTAGATTCAGTAGCAAAACGAATAGCTAAGAAAATTTAGAAGAAATATGTTAATTAAAAAAAATTATGAATTACAGTTTAGCATATTCAAGGTATACGAGAGTGGTTTGGAAACTACTTAGCCTAGCACAAAAAGCGCGGTATAAAATAAAAAAAAAACGTGTTAACTGTTTTGAAAACCTCCATCTTTGCTATGAACACATGTTAAATTTTGTTTCAATCTGGTCACTCCTTCATATAGAAACAGGTGTTCACAAAAGATGCTTCCGCGATTTTTTTTACAATGGAAAAAATAGAAATGCGTGGTGTCATTAAATATTTACATAAAAAAGGTTTATCGGGACAAGAAATTCATAATGATATGGTGAATAAGTTAGATGAAAGTGCTCCTTCATATGCAATAGTAAAAAATTGGGTTGCCGAATTTAAACGCGGTCGTACAAGCATTGAAAATGACCCACGTAGTAGACGTCCAAAAACGGCAACAACAACAACAGAAATTGTAGCCAAAGTGCATGATGTGGTATTAAATGATCGACGATTAAAAGTGCGTGAAATAGCTAATATCATGAGCATCTCAAATGATCGAGTCCATTTAAATTTGCATGACGAACTATGAAAAAGCTTTCTGCAAGATGGGTGCCGCATTTGTTAGCAGTCGGCCAAAAACGCATAAGAATGAACATTTCTTAAGCGTTTTAAGCGAAATGGAGTGGATTTTAAGCGCCGTTTCATAACTGTTGGTGAGACATGAATCCACCACTATACTCCAGAGACAAAAGAACAGTCCAAACAATGGACTGAAGCTGGAGGAAGTGCCCCAAAGAAAGCAAAAACAATTCAATCGGCTGGTAAGGTTATGGCAACGGTTTTTTGGGACTTCAAAGGTATTTTATTGATTGACAAAACAATAAATTCCGAGTACTATTGCAACCTTTTGGATCAATTAAATATACAAATTCGAGAAAAACGTCCTGTCTTACAGCACAAAAAAATAATTTTTAATCAAGACAACGCACCAGCGCACAAGAGTGTTTTAACAATGGCTAAAATCTATGAATTAAAGTACGAGTTGTTGGACCACCCACTTTATTCTCCTGATTTAGCTCCCAGTGACTTCAACCTGTTCGCAAATCTAAAAAAATTCCTTGCTGGCAAGCGTTTTATCTCAAATGAAGATGCAATTACAGTTGTAAACCACTATTTTGAAAACCTTGAGGAAAACTATTTTAATCAAGGGATAGAATTGCTAGAAAAGCGTTGGACTAAGTGTACTGAAGTTTCAGGAGATTATATTGAAAAATAAAAACATTTTTGAAAAACTAACTATTCTCTTTCATCACAGAAAAAATAGATGAGATTTTTTTTCAATCAAGTTATGTTATTAATAAAAAACCATAAATTTAATAAAATTTGCATTGACTTAATTAAATTATTATTAATAATGAATTTTTGGAAATAACTCTTAATAAAATGGAATTAATAAAAAGTTTTCCGAATTATTGACTGTTATTCAATAAATAAATTTAAAAGGTTGTCATATAACAGTGAAGAGTTGTTGTTTCTTTAACAATTTTTTTTGTTAAGTATATTTTACATATTAACAACAATTTTTTTCAACTCAATAATTTTTGCTTTTAAGTGAAAAAGCTATTTCTACTTTATAATTTGAATTATCAATCCGGCAAAAATCTTTTTCACAGGAAATTTTATAAAAATAGTGCAATTTTTTTTATCAATATGGCATCTACTTTTTTCTGTGATTGATAGGCTAAGAAGTTTCCCAACCGCCCTCGTACAAAAAATAATTGACTATGCAAAGATACGCCGTAAAGATAGTGCAAATGCTTTCTTATAATTAAAGAAAATATTGCAGATGATATCTTTTAGGAAAAGCCCAATTAGATATAAGTTTATTTTAGAATATGCTGTTGGAATATTATTCAGAAATTTGAATATTTTGACAAGCCGGGTTTGGGTCTGGCATGAGTTATCTGGATTATCAAGTTTTTACTGTATAATAATTTTTATTTATAGACTATTTCTCTCCAATTTACTCTATTACACAAATAAAGCTTCTAAATTGAGTTTTTCGATATTTGGTTCGCAACATTCAAATCCCTTAGACTTCAATTTTCTACCGATACTGTAGAATGCAAAACATGAAAATTTTTGCCAAAGATTACATGCAAAGGAACATGTTTGTAGACACAAACAATCTTGTAAATTGTACGTGCTGTAAATTGTATGTTTTAAAAATTTTTACACTCATATATCATGTTTATATATCACTTTTAGTCTTTTTATCGTTTTGTTTTGTTGGCAATTTAGGACAGAGTTGACTGCAAAAAAGCACCTGCTGCAAAATGACTTATTTTCTTTCAAATATGTTGAAAAATATAAAAACAGGTAAAATAAAGTAATGCGAAATAATGTAAAAAAAATGTGATAGAGCATGTACAAATTTGATTTTAAGCTTTGAAACATGAAGTGATAAAAAAAGCTCTGCTTATGATATCTGAATATGGCAAATGAAAGATATCTGTAATGTAATTGTGGAATTTTAAAGTGTTCATAGCCAGCGGCCAAAAGCTTCGATTACAGCAACGATTATCCAACGCACACATGTAAAGCAGTAAAACACACACCTTGTCGTATGCAAATCTCAAATACACTTCGAATACATTGTCGCATTTTTGCACGAAATAAGCGAGATACTGAACTGCTGATTATCGTAGCATGAAGTCAGCTCGAATACAATCTAATTTACTTTGTGAGCTGGTATATGGCGTCTTGAACATTACTTTGTATACAATGTAATCGCAGTAAAATAATTTATGTTAGCTCTAGTTGAAGACAAAATGCTACAAGCATCGTTAAAGAGATTTAAAGTAAAAGACCAGCGGCGAACATTGTAACTTTTACCTGCTTACACGTAGAATAAAAAAATATATATATGGTTAACATAACAATATTCTAAGGACAACATACTACTGTTGAATTATATGGTTGGTACTTATAATTTTATATTGCCATATATGAAACGCCATTGACATGCTTCACCATAATATATAAAAAATATGTTATAAATAACCAACATATATTCTGGTTTAACATTGTTATAATCGTGAACAACCATAGTCCTAGTAAAATGTAAAAAATAATAATGTCGTACCCAACCGGGTTATAATGCCAACCATTATATCATATAACCATATTAATTTCATTAAACAACCATACTAATGTCATAAATAGTGTTATTGACATAGAATCATATTTTTGCCATTCCTCACTGTATTAATGAAATAAACGACATTTCTAGATAAACCATACTATTTTGTTTATTTACAACTGACTATGTCACACAATATACATATGTATAATAATATAAAATAAAACTATAAATGATGAATATATTTTTTAGTTTTTAAATAATTAAGAATAATTTGCAAAATATAATCAGGTTTCACAATTTGAAATAATTTCGACTTCAACTGGCGGCAGGAGAGTGTAATAAGGAAGTACTGGGAGGGAGTGAGAGACGGAGAGACGGAGAGAGACTGAGATATGTTGGGGGCAGTGTTGCCAGAACAAAGAATTAGCTCTAATTTTAGAGAGTTTTTAACCAAAATAAAAACTGCAGATGTTTCTCTCAAAATTAATATATTTGAAATTCTAGTAAACTATGTACGAACTATTTTGGAGCTTTCTTACTTCTTTCGCAACATGAATTTAAAAAAAGATTATAGCTTTTAAGCACAATACACACAAATGTACTTATATACTTACGGCCGTATGCAAAAAAACTTAACAACGCTTGGTAAGCAATTGTTAAGAAAAATTACGTAATGTTTTATGCAAAAACAATTGTTAGCTTATCTTGCCCTTAAAGTTGAGTTGGGTACACTTTAACTTTATGTTAAAATGACAGTTGACTTGCCGATTGTTATTTTGCTTAAAAATTGAAATTTTGCGAAAATTAAAGAATAATACTATATATTACTTTCATTATATAAAGAAATAAAAACTTTACATTCTTAAATTATTAATTTTGAAAGAATAATATAAATTACAATTATGCTAGTGATGCACTTTTAATCAAACGAGTACAATGAAAAACTTTATTCGAATAATAAAAATATTTCTAGTAAGTAATCCTATTAATTTTTCTCAATTTCAGTAATATACTACATATTATATATTCAGTATTTATTAAAAAGGGAAATCCAGGAAATGTTTGCCAAAAATGTGTTATTTTATGTAATAATAAAAATTTTTTATTTGTTAAATTTATTTTTCGATTTTCGAATATTAGTTTTCATACATCACTATTCAAGAAATTACAACTGAACATAACGGCATTGCCAGAATAAAACAACTAAATTCCTTACTACATATAAAAGTTAACGTACTGTTTTTGCATAAACTTTTTTAA
The DNA here is from genome assembly GCA_914767995.1 of Thecocarcelia acutangulata. NCBI lineage: Eukaryota > Metazoa > Arthropoda > Insecta > Diptera > Tachinidae > Thecocarcelia > Thecocarcelia acutangulata. The sequence continues at coordinate 24,829,888 of OU612094.1, read as the reverse complement.
CATATGTATGGTAGTGTTAATGTGTTTGGTAACTAACGTATGCGTTAAAACTCAAGTAAGATTTTTTTTTGGATACGGCCCTTACTACATATATTATATACTACATACACATACTACTAATTTTGGAGAGAAATTTGATTAAATTGAAGTTTTGCTTTAAATTTTTGTTTTTTTCTTGTTGTGTGGTCTCTTTGCGGTGATCAACTATTTAATGTAAAAAAAAAAAAAAAAAAAAAAATCTGGCACCACTGGTTGGGGGAGAAAATCACTGACTCATGTTGTTTCTTTTATTTATTCTATAGCAGTGATGGGCAGATACCGCGCGTTGAATAAAAGGGAAAAAATACATAAGACTACTTGATTTCAACATGTAGGGGAGCAAATGGGGGTTAGGGGGTTAATAAAAAAGTAGAAAAATGGACTTACCAATATCCAGGAGTTAAGAGGACGTATCTATGCTGAATTTTCAATTCGCAATTTTCATCAATGTTGGTAACCGTTGATGTCACGTTTCTCTCGTTGATTCCTTTCGTTGTAACTTCCAAGAGGCCTAGCGATGCCGACAATTCTGCTCAAGAATTTGCAAAGGGGTCCGGCTGTTGGTGTGGTTGCGTTTCACACATTTCAAGTGTCACGTCTCCCAAGGCGCCCGAGATGATTTAGCAGCTGTTGCCGTTTGGATTATTGTGGGCTTACCAAGATTGGTTGATACAATACAAATACAATGTTGACCTGGAGTGATCGACGGCCACGAGCAGTAATGCGTGAAATTGAACAAGTGAGCCTTTACAGCAGGCACACCTTTATTGCGAATAAAAAACTTTAATTAATACAAAAAATCACTTCTATGAGGTTAGCTGTTATTCAGCTTACTTTTTTTAAATTTGAGAAGAAACACTTTAAGTAGCACACTTCGCGTGTTGTTCAGTTCGCTGTTGAACAGGTAATGGCGATAACCGCCAAGCGATCATAAGTTGTTGAATGCGAAGGGCTGCCACTTAGTTTGGTTGAACGGTATTGCCAAACGTAGACACAACACAATCAATATTTTTTCAGTGGACAACGACATACTTAGATCGGTATTAAATTATTGCTTTGTTGGACATATAGACTGCTGGAAAACATAAAAAACAAGCTGTTTATAACTTTTTGATTGGTGTCAATATTAAAGGCTATTATAGTGAAAAAAAATTAATCGTTTGATTTTTTGTTCTCTGCTTTTTGATACTTTCAAAAACATCTTGTTGCAACCAACAAATGTTCATTTGTATGTAAATCATTAATGAGTGAACTTTTTTAGTTATATACATATGTACGAGATTAACTAGTTGTGAGTTCGAGTCCAACTTCAGTCAAGAATTTTTATTTTTAATTATAACAATAATATTTTTAATTATAACAATAATTGCTGTGAAACAATATGACCAAAGAAGAACAGAAAAAATAATTGAATACCATTAAGCTGGGGGACAACTAGCTGTTTCGTAGTCGCTACACTACTCATCAGCACCCACTGGGATTCGAACTCGTGATCATGTGAACATGATGTATTTTTAATACGGCCGCTTCAACCACTTCAGCCACCGAGCTTTTTAATTATTCTTACGTTAATGTTTGCCACATATTGATCATATATATGCAATTGTTATAACCCCAGTTGTTTGTACAGGATTTTCTGTCACTGAACAACCAGCTAATGGTATTCAATTATTTTTTCTGTTCTTCTTTGGTCTTATTGTTTCACAGCAATTATTGTTATAATTAAAAATAATCCTTCTTCTTGGCTGAAGTTGGACTCGAACTCACAACTAGTTAATCTCGTAAATGTTCATTTGTTTGAAAGGTGTAGAGAAAAGTAGAGACGTGATTTTTTTTAGTATTTTGACATTTTTCTTTTTAAATTCTCTATAATTTATTTAGATTGTTGGGATATAAAGCTGAATGGTTGAGAATATCTTTCAAAAATTTCCAAAGCCTACTGATGATTAGGGTAGCTGCTATGAAAAGTCGATATATAGACAGCTGAGAACCACAAAAAAACAAGCTGTTTATAACTTTTTGGTTAAAAAACATTTACTTTAGTATATTTTGTCCCTGCTAAACTTTTTATATAATTGCAGTACTTTTTTAAAATATTTGTTAGTTGTTATTTATTTCTTACTTTGATATTATACATAGAATAGTGATTTCATTATTAATTTTGATCTCAAAACTAAAATGTTAATCAGAAATTTGTTTGTATATTTTTAATCATATTTGTTGGTAAAAATAAATGCTTGCTATTCTGTTATAAAAAAAAACATATTAATATTTAAAATATTTTCAAATGAAACCAATACACATTTTCAATTAAATATTATTTTTTTCACCACCTGTATATCGTTTTACAAAACTATTATTTTGGCTATAAATATTTGTGTTTATTTTGTAAATCCAATAAATATATTTCTTTTTTTTTGTTACAAATACTATAGAAATCGAAGATTTTATTTTTATCTCAATTGCATGCAATTAGCATGAGTCATATATAAATTCATATATAAATTCAAATAAAATGCAGCTTAAATAATTTATCTGTTATTGAAATTGAAAACTTTACTGAATTAAAATATAAATGAAATCAAAATAATTTCAATAATTTTACAGGATCTTTAATGTTTTTACAGATGGTGCTGCTGATTCAATCATTTATTTAAGCTGAATAAAAAATTATTTTATGAGATTTACATGGAAAAATACGTTTATATAAAAAACATACTTTAAAAGAAAGCTGTTGGTAAACAAAGTGTCATGTGAAAATCGGTTTACCATCATCAAAAGGGGAGCAGAAGTGGAATATGAAAAGCTGAGAAAATCACTTATACTCGTAGTAGTAGTAGTGGAGTCATTCTAATTTTCTAATGGAAAATTAATATATAATTTAATTCAATTTAAAATCTTTATATAATTTCCACAGAAATCCTACCACTTTCAAATTAATAATTTTTGTTTTATTTTACCCCTTAACACTTTATCATATTTACTATCATTATTTTCAAAATTATAATTTATAAATATGTTAATTAAATTTTCGTATTACAATTATGCAATTTTTAGCCCATAGAAACATACATACATACATATTCATACTTTTTTTAATAAACATTATTCTAATTTGAAATTGCATAAATTAGTGGATGCTTATATGCATTTGTTTTCGTGTCCAACGTTGTTTTACTTTTTATTGTTTATTTAACTATTTGATAATAAATTGTTCATTAAATTTTACATAATCACTTTAACTAAATTCCACACAAATTTTTACTATTATTAATTATTGCTAATTTGTATAAATTATGTAAAAGAATTTTTGATTTTTTTTAGGATATGTGTTTAGGTCTATGTTATACGAGGGTGGGTTGATATTGAAGCTAGCGCTAGATGGCAGTATAAACACAATTTTTTATTTTTATTTTTTTTTGAAATTGCAAATTCATCGATTAGTTTATTTATTATTGTCGTTTGAAGCAAGAAACTTTTGTGTTTCTTGAAAAGTGAAATTCGTTCACTGATTAAATGCTATTCTTAGAAAGAGAAAACGGCGGTAGAGGCAAAAGAAAATCTAGATAAACATTACGGTGTGCCTTGTCCGTCAGATGATATGGTAAAATATTGGATTACTGAATTTAAACGCGGCCGAACAAACACTGCAACAACATCGTCAAAAGTAAGGCCAAAAAAACGTGGTTACCGAATATAATCCTCGATATCATTATGAATGATCGCCAAGTCAGGTTAAGTGAGATTGTTGAAATAGTAAATAAAGCATATGAACATGTGTTTAACATTTTGCATGAATATTTGCATATGAAAAAGCTATCGGAACGATGGGTGCCATGTTTACTCGGTTTCGAACAAAAACGAGTTCAACAAACCACTTCACAGCGGTGTTTCGACATGATAAAGCTTAATCCTGTTAATTTTTGGCTTTGATTAACAACTGTTGATGAAACAATGAGCGGACATGCGAAACCAAAAAAACGTACAAGCGTTTGAAAGTGCTCCGAAGAAGGCGAAGACGGTGAAATCGGCTGGCAAGGTTATAGCCGCTGTATTTCGGGATGCATACGGAATATTGCTCATCGATTATCTTGAGAAAGAATCCACAATTACAGAAAAGTATTATCGTGCATTATTGGATCAATTAATTGATGTAATGAAAAAAAAAAACGCTTACATTAAAAGTAGCAAAAAGTGTGCTTTCTTTAAGAAAACGCACCGGTTTATACAGCACTAGATACGATGCTAAAATTAGGCGAAATACACTTCGAATTGGTTAATCATCCAGCTTATAGTCCAGACTTAGCTCCTAGTGACCTTTTCCTGTTTCCAAACTTAAAAAAGTGGTTCGTAGGAAACACATTTTTCTCAAACGTAATAGTGATTACCGAAATTAACGCATATTTTGAGGGGTTCCCAAAATCGTATTATTCAGATGGTATAAGAAAGTTGGAATTTCGTCTTACTTAGTGTATTGAGCCAAAAGGAGACTATGTTGGGAACTAAATGGTTTTGGAGAAAAAAATGTTTTTTCCGCCCTCGTATATCGTAAATTTTATTGTAGTATAAATTAAAACTTGTATCAATGTATCAAATGTAAATTTTGTAATAAAGTGAAAATAATAAAAGAAAAAAAAAAAACGAAATTAACAGAAATTTAAATGCGATGAAAAAGAAAGAAATTATTTAAATAAAATCTGTTTATAGTTTTTATTAATTTTATTACCTGGTATTATAATTATTATTCTTTTTTTTATCTTGGACCAGTATTCAGGGGATTACCCCTACATATGCAGTGCATTGTACTGGAACTAGGAAAATAGGTTAAGAGGAGGTGGAAAGTAGGAGTAGTATTTGTAGTATTATGTTGAATATGACTGCATTAGGCAAGTAGCTTTGCTGGATATAAATTTAAATATCACTCAATATTTTTTTTTATTTGATTTTATTTTATTTTATTTTATTTTATTTTATTTTATTTTATTTTATTTTATTTTATTTTATTTTATTTTATTTTATTTTATTTTATTTTATTTTATTTTATTTTATTTTATTTTATTTTATTTTATTTTATTTTATTTTATTTTATTTTATTTTATTTTATTTTATTTTATTTTATTTTATTTTATTTTATTTTATTTTATTTTATTTTATTTTATTTTATTTTATTTTATTTTATTTTATTTTATTTTATTTTATTTTATTTTATTTTATTTTATTTTATTTTATTTTATTTTATTTTATTTTATTTTATTTTATTTTATTTTATTTTATTTTATTTTATTTTATTTTATTTTATTTTATTTTATTTTATTTTATTTTATTTTATTTTATTTTATTTTATTTTATTTTATTTTATTTTATTTTATTTTATTTTATTTTATTTTATTTTATTTTATTTTATTTTATTTTATTTTATTTTATTTTATTTTATTTTATTTTATTTTATTTTATTTTATTTTATTTTATTTTATTCTATTTTATTTTATTTTATTCTATTCTATTTTATTTTATTTTATTTTATTTTATTTTATTTTATTTTATTTTTTTTGGTTATGGCCATCACTGATGTTGTAGACCTTCCTATGCACTATTTTCTCTGTGTTAAGTGTTCTGAGATTTGCTATTCAATCGACTCTGAAAGCATGTAAACTGGGTGATGAACGCGTATTATGTAAAAATATATAGGTTTCAGGAACAAGATCCCTAATCTCGTCAGCAAAAAATCAATTGTAGTAATGATGGAACAGATTGAGGTACCCCACACTGCGGCGATGCTGTAGTGAATCAATAGAGTTGAATACTTTACTGCCACCGATAAGCCACTTCACTCTCGCTTGCACTAGTTCAAGTTATTTTCGTTTTTTTTTTTTCATTTTTTATTTATTAAATCTTGAAAGTGAACTAACAATAAGTATTCAAATTTTAATACTAAACATAAAATTTGAATAAAAGATGTACATTTTACTTAAGTCCAGCCAATGCTACCCGACTAAAAATTTGTATATTTCTGGAACTTTATCGATAAAATCACCTATTTAATGTTCTGATGGTGGCAAGGGTATCTATCTTTTTGCTCAATTAGTTCAAGTAACTTCAAAATAAAATTGGAGGCACCGGCCCAAACATGAGAGCTATATTATATTTTCGCTAAATAGCAAGGAAGTGCTGTATGACTTACACTGTTTCCAAAACAGAGTTATTTGCATAATTCTTTGGAGACATGAAATATGTATTTAGTCCAGCGAACATCCCACTATATTTTCTTTCCTAGAACATGAAGAGTTTTCCATTCTTGAATATTTATGTATGTATATTTGCTTGGTACGTTCCAACTTATTTTTTTAAACTAATTTAATTCCAATATTTTAAAAGTTCTGATTATCAAGCGCTATATAAAACAAAGTCTGTAAATGCAATAGAGAAAAGTGACGATGAAGATGAAGGAGAATATAGTTACATAGGGGAAATAAAAGTTAACAATAATAACAAATGGTATGCTACTCTTAATGTTGGGCAACATGAGTTACGTGTGAAGTTGGATACAGAGGCTGATTGCAACGTGTTATCATTGAAAGAAGCAAATCGAATAAACGGTGTTATTGAAAAAAGTAAAACGTCGGGCTTAGTAGCTTGGAATGAGAACTTTATTAAGGTAATTGGTGAGTGTAGAGTAAAATGCCAAATAAAAGGGCAAAATAAAAGTGTCATTTTTAAAATAGTAAAAGACAATTTTCAATCAATATTAGGCCGTAACAGTTGTGAACAACTGCACTTAGTGGCTCGCATTGATTGCGTGCAAGCTAAAAAAATCGGTTGTTGCAAAGCATTTAAATACGACATTCAATTTATAGAGGACGCGAAATTTCGTATATAGCTTTAAAACAAAAAGTAAAAAAAGAACTAGATATATCAAGTGCGAGGTAATAAAAGACATGTGTTGTGACGTTGAGAGTATAAACAATACTGACTTCATTTATTATTACATGACAGTGATAAGTTTTTTTGGGTTCTCCGTGTTGTTGATAGGTTCATATCCAATGTCCGCAAACACTTCTCCCTCATAAATTATTTTCCTTGTTCCTTGAATAAAAATGCAAATATCCTGGGTTAAAAACTAAGCAAATTTGTGATATATAATTAACTCGGTATTGGTTAATTATAACGAGTTGGTGGAAAAGAAATAAAAGAGAGGGTTATTATTTCTTTTCAATAAATCAAACAGTATTTATTAAATTTTTCACCTGGATTAAAGAGGTTGGTTCAGATTTTATTTTTATAATTCCAAATATAATTACGAACGAAATAAAATGTAATTGGCAGTCTTCCTTCAGCGGTGATTGTAACAATTCTTATAATAAAAATGTACTAGTAAAAAAAAATAGCTGTGACACTCCGTTGCAAAGAAGCGAAGGGGTTTCATGATTGTGATTTGCACCTTGCACAGGGAACCTTGGCCAAAGCATAATTAACCAAACGGGGACCAACTCGCCCCAAAGAGGACTTGGAAGAGAGAAATTGTCTACAAAATGTTCTGATTGTAATTTTATAATAAAATGGCAGGAGTCCGAATAATGATGATATGTGAGATGATATGTGAGCCTGTTTGCAGAAACACAAATGTCCCAGAGTCGCTGTTGTCTTGCAACATACTATATTACTTTAAACCTGTATAACAAAAACTAGATAATGGTAAATATCAGGAAAAGTTGTATTATATCGGATGTTTATGGACTTAAGACTGCCAATTGCGGTATTTAAGACGTCAATTACATGATAGATTAGAAATCAAGATTTTGTTATAAGCACTGTCTTCTTAGTGAAATAGGGGACGTAGAGATGTTGGGGCACCAACAACCAGTTTACCTAGAAACATCCACAAGTATTTAGGGCATTGCTTAAAAGAAGGATTGAAAAAAGGGACTTGTTAATAATCAAGCACTTTATAATGTGACACTTGCATGAGAGCCGTGGTAAGCTATTAGAGAGTTCACATGTTAAGCTATTCCGCTCTTAAAATAAGCTGTTATTGCCGGAGCTTATGCTAGAAGTTTTCCCATGTCCGATCATTAAATTTATGAATAAATAATGTGCACATTTAGCCTTTTACTATTTATTTATCTTAGTTCTTAATATGCCTAAGTTAAAAGTTCCTGCAAAGCTGCGATTATTCACTTCTATTTGAACTTTGTTGCTTTTCAACCAAAATTTATTTTTTTTTTTATAAATTTACAAATTAACGCTTTTAATTGCTCATTAAATATGCAAATTTTTAAAAATATATTTTCATTTTTGTTCTGCCTAAGTTAATATTTAAATTATTCACAAATGTTTTTTTTTTCAGTGACTTGGTCATAGTTTAGGTTAAATTAATTACGAGTATTAGCAAACATTAAAAAAAAAGAAAAAAAAAATAGAAAATGTAATCAAGTTTATGATTTTTATAATGGGTTCAAATTAAGTTTTTCTGTAATAGTTTTCACAAAACATTTTTTATATTGTTTGGCAGTTCGTTACGCCTTATTTACTTTTGTTAGAACTCAGAAAAAACATTTTGGTGCTTGAATTCGTATTTACACTGTTGATTTAACATTTGAATATATTATTTAATAAATTAATATTCATACAGTTGAGGAAAAAAAAAATATACCACATTTAAACTTTTTATGCAATATGTATTTTGTGTTTTCTTCTAAAGAACAAGAAATATAATAATATTGCATAAAAAAGAAACAAAAATATTTTAAGAGAGTTATTACAAAAATGTAAAATAAAATGTAAAGAAATTCAAAAAACTTACGTATATTGCTTTGATTCACATAAAACTTCGGGATAGTTATTTCTGAACTATTGAATTATCAAAACTGTTACGAAATACAGGCATTGGTACTAAGAAGCCTGAAAGCTGGGATGCAACTAGGTGTTTCGTAGTCGCTGAACCAACTAATAAACTTGGCTATTATTATTTGGCTTCTGTTCTTTTGGCTGTAAAATTGTTAATGTACAGATACAAGAACAAGTCGTGGCACAAAATTCGGCGGGTTTGAGTTTACGAAAGCCCATGAAATAGGGACGTAGAGATGTTGGGGCACCATTGACAAGTTTACCTAGAAATATCTACGAGTATTTAGGGCATTGCTTAAAAGAGGGATTGGAAAAAGGGACTTGTTAATAATCAAGCACTTTATAATGTGGTACGTTGCATGAGAGCCGTGGTAAGCTATTGGAGAGTTCACAGTTAAGCTATTCCGCTCTTAAAATAGGCCGTTATGGCCGGAGCCTATGCTAGTAGTTTTACTACTATGATTACTTAGGTTTCTTCAGATATCTCTCAACCCAATGATAACATTTTCCATCCATAACACAGAATTTATTCAAATGGGACATTTGCAACGTACTCGTAAGATAAAGTCTGCAACTGTACAATTAGATGGTGGTCAGTTAATTTAATTGTCATAATGCTTTTGGAATTTTCTTGAAGTATATTTTGTTTATTTTTGCGTCTTGGCTTAATTATGTAAAATTTCCATTACATTTATATAAACCACTTTTCATTTATTAAACATACTCTATGCAGCTTTTCTTAGCGTAAGCATTAAAAAAATTATTAAGGTCTCTTTAATACTAAATTTATGTTTGTCATTCCACACAAATACTTTTTAAATTTTGCAGTTTTATATGAAAATACAATTTTGTTTGTATGCAAGCATGTTATTGCAACAACTTCAACCTAAAGTTCTTGTTATTTTTTTATTATTATTATTTTTTTTTTTGTGTAACAACAGTTTTGCTAAAGGCTTTTCATTGCCAAAGAACAACCAATTTCTTTAACGATACTTTTTATGCTTCTGTACCATTACGTTTTTCTTACAACATACTCTATTGACACAATTTATAGGCAAAAGCAAGTATATGAATGTTGCATATGTTAAAGTCACTCTACCCGTTATAATATTGTATAGCAATGGAAAAATAAAATGTATAAAATTGGTGTTAATGGTAAAATTTTGATAAAGCAGGGAGGACAACAAGTAACTTCGCGGTTTCCAGTGGAAACCATGTGCGTAACGAGTACGATGGATGAGCTCACAGGTTTGGCAAAAAGAATTCCGTAATTATGCGTCGATAATTTGCACCGTTGACATTCGTCGCCTAGCCTCATGAATTTTCGAAAAAAAAGTTGTCCAATTATCACATGTATGGATAGGGCACATCAACCAGTTACCCTGGGGCAATGTAATAGTTTTTGATGTTTCAATTGAGGGTTATTGTTACTTGGACTCCAGTAACGGCAGTTTTACTTTGACGTGGCTGTTTAATTGTAAATTAGCCAGTTCGATTTGCTTTTTGATAGTATCGAAAAGCAGAGAACAAAAATTCAAACAATTCAGTTTTTTATTCCTATGAAATGTCGATGGGAAACATAGAAAGCAAGCTATTTATAAATTTTTATATATTCTTTTTTGATTAAGCTATGCTTGAGGAATAAAACAACTTTCTTTTAACAAGTGTAGTGTACAGCTTAAAGGAGAACTACAAAATCAGATAAAAATTTCAAAAAACTCAAATCCCGTACAAGCACACATGAACAGCAACTGTCAAGCAAAGAAGAAAATAATAAGAATTTGATATGCAAAGCATGTGAACATGAACATACAAATATTGCTAAAAGACAATATTTTAACAATTTTTAAGATGCACAAAAAGAACTGATAAAAAATAATACAATATATAGAAGACAAGGATATCAAAGCGTATTTCAATGTTTTGTAGCTTATGATGACAACTCTTTTCCGTTGTAATAAATTTTTTCTGTTTTGAAGCTTTTACTCCATTTGTTTGTATACGTTTGTGCATTTTGATTTTGCCAGTTTGTTATACTTATTTTTGATGTCAAATTGAAAATGGAATATTTTAAAGCAGAAAAGAAATGAATGGATGACGATACAAAAGCCAAAGGTTACTTGTACTTTAGGCTTTTAAATACCCTGCAAACATTTTTGCAGCATAAGTATCACTTAATTATAAAATGAGGATGCAAAAAAAAAAGGTTTTATTTTTATTATAACAATAGTTGCCTTGACCAATAGCTCTTGCTCAATGAAGACAGAAAAAAAATGATTGAATACTAAATCTGGGGGCCAGCTAGCTGTTTCATAGCCACTACACTATTAATCAGCGCCCACTAGGATTCGAAATCGGTATCATGTAAACATGATGTATTTTGCTACGAAAACTCAACCAACATCATGTCGACATGATGATCTCTGGCTGAAAATTAGGCCCCGGGAATTTAAAACTCATTTAAGAAATCGGCTCGAAATCCAGAGAAAGGTTTAATACATTTTTGGAAAGTCGTGATGATACCTCTTAGTCTAACTATTCCTTGTGGTAAGCGAGCAAAGAACTGAAAAGGTCCGTGGAAGTAAGCCACCCTGGCGTATTTTAACTGGGGACTAAACTTTGTCGTGGTGGTGGAAAACTATTAAAGACGGAAATGTAGCCATGAACACCGTTGCATAAAATATTATGATCGGAATAAAACTAGCGACACAGTGAACAAAATACTAAAAGGTAAGTATTTGTAGGCGTGGAATAAAAAAATCAAAACCGTAATTTTCGAATTCGTTTTACATTATCTTTAATCCTAGAGGGTGACTGAAACATTTTTTTTATATGGAAAGCGGTCGCCCCGGAGAACTAGTTTTGCTTTGTCGTAGACCAAAATAGGTGATGTTGTCTTGCAACAGCTATCTGTACTGTAAGGAACCAGGAGTAATGGTTAGACGGGTGAGTTGCTTTAAGGGCTGATGCTCTAAATGGACTTCGGCCTAACAACTCATTAAGCCTTATTTTGCTTGCAGTTGAGAAATTGTATACAGGAGGGGTTAGATGACCCGAACTCTTAAGAAAGAGGCTACATACTTATGCGACATGTGTGAGCCTAGCAAGCCACACGGGGGTGCTGATGAGTGCTGAATAGTTCACCCCGTGGAGTAGGTCCATCATCACGCATATTATTATATTATTCGGTAAACATGCGTATTATACATATATAAGCGGGTGGGTCGCTGATGCATGAGAAAAAACAGAAGTTCTCGAATCATATTCTAATAGTAAAATTTTTTATCTTACATTAAAACAACTAAAAAATGTAAAAAAAAAGTTACCTACTGTAGCATGATCAAAACATGAATGCACTCTTTTGGTCATAACATGAATACATCCTTTTAAAGGCATGTCTAAGATATAACTAAAAGAATATCAAGTAACATTTAAATTCACATGGGCAATGCTCGTCACTTGACATCCTTTTTGTGTGTCACCGCTGACCGTTGTTGTGACAGTGCGACAATTAAGTGCAGGCACCTAAATATGCATTTGATCTGTGCTCAACATGTGTTAATGAGAGTATGTACTGCACATGTGCTGCACTGCTATAGTTAAATCTAAATATGCCCTTGAATCATGCCGCATAATTTAACCAACTATATTTGTGTTAGAAGAAAAAAAACTAATTTTTTCGGTTTTTAATATTTCAATTTTATTTAATATTTCTTTTTACCGGTCGACACTAACAGCCTGTTCGACCATATCGAATGAAAATGTATGCGAAAGAAAGCTAGTCACTCACATTCGAATCCATTTGGGTTTGTCTATGTCACTATTGACACATCTATTTCACTATTGACACATTTTGACACATCGTTCGCATAGAATAAAGCTAGAAAACCCCAAATCAATTTTCTTTCGCTCTTTCAACATCGACAAACTGGCTGTAAGTCAAGACTAACTTTATTTTACAAAATTATTCTGTTAAATTAATTAAAAATGTTTACCCATTAAAAATGTTTTTGTTTTAAAATTGTTGTGCGTAGTCACCTATTGAGTTATTGCATTTTCGTTATCAGAACGGAAGTGCAATAAATGCCGTTTTGACAATATTTGTTAAAATTTACTTTGTTAAATTGGGGCCGTTGCAATTATTGGAATTGGCGGACGAAAAATAGTCTTGGTTTATAAATTAAGCTTTAATTTCTTTAAACAAATAGGAAATGAGTTTTATATTATTTTTTTATTAATTTGTATATTTGTTAAGAAATCATTCATTCTTTATGTACGTATGTGTATTGGGAGTTGTAGTTATATATATGTAACTCACATGTACATATTTTTTTTTTTAAATCTACATAAAAAATGTAATGCTTATTATTTCTTTATTTCGACCGTTTTTTCTTTCTTAATATGTGTAATTATTTGAGCTTAAGGTCTCTTTTGGAATTTTTAGTTTTTTGGTTTTTAGTTATCTGGCAATATTCCGCTTTCCTTTGGATAGCTTCTTCAGGCCAAATAATATTTATTTAATTTCAATTTGTAATATTCTACATTTTATGCAAAAATTTGATATAGCCGTTGGGTGCAAACCCAAGACACAAAAGTGATGACGATGATTCGGATGAGTTAGTGATTCCGTAACCCCTGTAATTAGAGATGATATCGCCAATCGACTTTAGTTAATAAAATAACAACTATTAGTTTTTTATATACTATTTTCCTTATTTTGCCTATAAATATATGCAAAATTGTGTCTCAAATAAACAGTTCGTCATCTAACCCTCTTATTTCAATGGGATTGTAATTATACTCAGTTATTCTGTAAAAGTTTTCATTTTCAAAATTATATTAAAAAGTGTTTTCAAACTACTACTTTTCGTGTAAAAGTAGTTTCAACTACCAGACAATTCACTACAAATTAATGTTCAAAAACAAAACACAAATGAAAAGTAAAGAAAAGAATGTAGAACACCGAAGCTTGAAATTGGAGTAATTTCAAACTATTTTCACTTCAAAGTAGAATCTAGAACATACCCGATAGTCATAATTAAAAAAAGCTCGTTTTGAGAAAAATGCATTTAAAATTTTTAGTTTCCATAAAAGTTTTGGAATTTTTTTTTAGAAAATATCTCCTAAAGGAAGCAGTTTTAAAGTAATTTGAATAAATTTTTGGCACAATATAAAAGATAGTACTGCTAACAATTCTGCGTTATTATCTCGAAAAGGTAATTTTTTGAGATATGACTCTGTTGCAATAAAGGAGCAATATATAAAAAACAAATGTCGAAAGAAAAATTTAGCTCTCTACACAAGATAAAAACGAATTGCCCGAGTACAGACATATGTATGTGCAACCCTTTTAATTCCTGTCTCCTTTCTCACCACCAAAGTGAGAATTGCAACGACAAAAGTTGTACAATGTAGACTGGGACTTAGGATATTCAAATGGACAGAATGAATGAACAAAACAGCGATCAAAAATTTTTGAAAAAGCTCAATTGTTTTGCCACAGCGTGCTTATTGTCGTTATTCTAATGTGGGTACTGGACCTTCAGCAGCTACAATAAACCGCCTGGTTGGAAATTTCCGACTATATGGTACAGTAAGACACCTTCTATATACCGGAAGGCCACGTACCGTGCACATGGAAGAAAATAGCCAACGTGTTGCGGATAGTGTACAGTATAGAATTTTGACCACATTACACTTGTTGCCGTATAAGCTTCAGCTTGTTTAAGAACTGCACCTAATAGTCTATGAATAGCGTTTTAATTATGCCATTTCATATCGACCATACTGGTCCTTTGTTAAGATTTGTATACTTATTGATAGTGCATTTTAAAGATTCAAGAAATAAATAAATGCTTAAAACAAATCATGTGGAAAATCCAAATTCATTAATTGCTTCAAAATTGTTTATACAGTATTTATTAGAATAATAAAGCTCAAAAAAAACTTAATCTTGGGAGAAAAATCTTCAAACGCAATTGTTAAAGATTTGCACATGCTTGACAAGATTTCGTGTGATAGCACATTAATGGTTTAAAATAAATTTACTATAAAATCCTCCATCATTTAATATACCCCGTTTACAAGCGGGTGTGTGTGTGTGTGTGTTGTTGGTTATTACTAAAATTCATTATGGTCTCTACATTTAACATTTTTCTGCTTTACTTCCCATATAAATACTTGGAAACAAAGCCATTAAACGGCACTTAAAATTAGTAGAATATCTGTCAAGACTTTTGAAATTTATAGTTTAACATTTTACATTTTTATCTAGGAAAAATCTTCTATTTGTACCATTTTCTTTGTTTATTTTAATTTTCTCATTGCTTTTATACGAAAAAAGAACAACGACAACGAAAAACAAAATTACTGCTTAAAATCCATTAAAAAATACTTTTAAAAGTATTAACACAAACATATTATTACATAAACATGTGTTAACGGCTGTGTGTGTGAGTGTTTGTGTAAGTACATATATTACAGAACACATGTGTTCGAACATCCACATTAACATACATTTTTAATGTTCCTTAAAAACACACTTTCAACAAATATGTAGTAAGACTTTGTTTTTTCGTTTTTTTTTTTTTTTTGAGAAATGTTATTTTTTGCCACTTTTGTGTGGAAAGATTGGAGCAAGCAAGAAAAGCCCTTGATGGTTTTAGCCAGCCTTTCAACCAGCCAACCAAATAACCAGTCAGCATATGTTTTTGTAAATGTTTGCTTTGGCTTTGTACTTAAGACAAATCATTACATTTGTTATGTTTTTAGCTTTTAAATACCGTAATTGTTTTCTTCTTTTCTCTCTTTTTTTTGTGTAACTGCGAGAATTTTTTTTACTGTTATTTGCCCTGTTGTTACTTCTTTATAATAAATGGTCATTCTTGGGATTTTATTAGAAAAAACTGAAGCGGATGCTGCTACTTAAAATGTTGGGTAGAGAAACAGGCAGATGCTTTTTAAAAGAAAGGAAGTTAAAATAGACAAAATGAACTTGTAATGTGTGTTGCAAGAACTTAATTTCAAGATGTTCGGCTTTTAATTTATGTTAAGCTGCAAAATTTTAATAACAATGTTTTACTATTGTTTTGTGTACAGCGAGATGATCATTTGTAAAGTGGTGCTTGAGATATAATATAACCCAAAGATATAATTAAAATTGATTATTGATAGCATTATATATGAAGTATAAAATCATGACAATTTTTCAGTCTGAAAAGTTCTATTTTGCCAGATTCTGAGTTACAAATAAGGCACATCTTTACCGATTACCTGGATAACGATGACATATTCGGGATACATTTACGTCTTACGATAGCCACACAACAGACTCTAGACGAAGTCGGAAGTCGGCTGCAACTAACACCCCACTAGCAGTTTAAGCTGCAAACAAGGCAGCTTTAAGTGCTGTCCACACCTGACATGGGAACACTAACAGGAATAGCAAAATACTGTTAACGTCAGCTGTAGACTGTAAATGTTACTGTTTTCTTGCCGTCTTGACACGGCTGTTAAGGCGTCTATTTTAAAAGCTCTGTCTTAATAAAAAAAAAAAAATGACATTGAAATATGAAAACAGTAAAAATGGTTTCAAATTAAGAGAAATTGCCAAAAAAAAGTTCAAATTATTATTTTAGATTACAAATTTTGCAATAAAAACATATTTTTTCCGCAAACTATAAAAATGGGCATAAAAGTGATGATATGCTTTTGTTAGCGGAGTTGAAATAATGAAAAATCAAGACATACGAATACTCACCAAGTAACAATCGAGCCGTTAAAGGTATATTTTAACAGTATGTCTTAAAGCATTTTAGGTAGACGGGCTGATATGTAAAACAAATGCAAAAACAACAAATATATACTACAATTTAAAAATTAATGGCCGTATTCATAAAAAAATATTGTATGTTTATTAAACACTTATTTGACAAATTTCTATAGGAAATTTGTCAAATAACAGTTTAATAAATATACAATATTTTTTATGAATAAGGCCATAATAATTATAGACGACACTAATGCTTTACTTCAATAATTAAGAAGAGGCTTTGCCTTTACACTTTTGGGGTTTTTATAATAATTTTTCAGTAATTTATTTCAACAAAATACACGAAAAAGTTTATTTTTGAACAAAATTGTATGTTATTATCGCTTTGTTAAAAAATGTCGTATTTATATGTACATATCTTCTTTTAAGTTATATAATCGTCTCTTTCTATTATTGACTATTTCACTCTTTCAATATTAAATTAAGAAAACTTGAAAAAAGTAAGTGTCATTACGGCTTAACACCGTCCTATTTTTATTTTTTTATATTTATTTTACAGTCTATCAACTAAACATAATGAATAAATTTATTGAAGTACGAGTATGTACTAAAACACTCCATGACTAAATTCTTTTGTTTATTTACACACTGAACACACAATATTCAATCAAATATTGAGTACTTTAACAGAAGTTAAAAGAGTGAAAACGGTAAAGAGAATGAATTGCGTTGTAATGTTTATCATAATAAATATATTCTTTCATTTACTCCTTTTAATTCGAATATTTATTTATTCAATTTGGAAATGCAAAAGCACGCAAATACGTGATTACAGTTTGACCGAGTACAAAAAATATCAAATTAATTATTAAACAAAGTGAATATTATTCGAATGTATATTACATTATTTTTACTACAAAGTATGCGAAATAAAGCCAGAAAATGCTAAATTGAAGTCGATAAAAGAACTTTGTTGTCTGCTCAAAAAAATAACCGTTATATAAAATTCAAACTATTCTTTTAAATTCTCAACAATTTATTTAGATTGTTGGGATATAAAGTTGAATGTTTGAGAAAATCTTTCAAAAATTTCCAAAGTCTACTGATGATTAGGGTAGTTCCTATGAAATTTCGACATATAGATAGCTCGGAAACATAGAAAACAAGCTATTTATAATTCGTTATATTAAATTTTTTTTCAAAAAGTATTTATTTATTTATCAATAACTATCCTGTGCCCATCAAAGTAGTCCCCCTCAGATACAATGCACTTATGCCAATCCTCGAAACATTTCTGAAACGCACTTTTGGTATCGCCAACAGCTCCTGTTTCGATTTTTCTTTCATCTCCTCAATCGTAGCAAAACGGTATCTTAAGTTTTGGGAAAAGAAAGTCAGCGGAGGCCAAGTCCGCTGAATATGGTGGTTATGTTTTTGGCCAAAAACTCACGAGCAAACATCGGTATGTGAGCTGGTGCGTTATCGTGGTGCAAAATCCATGATTGTTTCTTCCACAATTCTGTGCGTTTCTGACGAACTGCTTCGCGCAAACGGCGCATAACTTCAAAGTAGTATTTATTATTGACCGTACGATCTTGTGGCAAGAACTCACGATGCACCATGCCATTACAGTCGAAGAAAGCAGTCTGCAAAACCTTCACATTTGACCGAACTTGACGTGGTTTTTTCGGTCTTGGCTCATCCGGACGTTTTCGTTGGGATGATTGGGCTTTGGTTTCAATGTCATAGCCATACACCCATGATTCGTTGCCAGCTATGATCTTTTTGATCGTCAACGACGATGCAAATTTCTGGTCCTCAACGATATCCATGCGACGTTGTTTTTGTTAAAAATTTAGCAATTTTGAAACAATATTCGCTGCTGCATGTTTCATGCCTAAAACATCCGGACGATATGCCAACATCATCAGCAACCTTTCTGATAGTGATTCGACTATTGTCCTAAATCATTTCCTTCACTGCTCCAATGTTTTCATCGGTTGTTGACGTGTTCGAGCGACCAGGATGAGCATCGTCATTGACATTTTCTCCGCCTTTCTTAAACCGGTTATACCACATTTGAACTTGTGTTCTACTCACAGTAGACACACCAAACGCCACAGTCAACATTTCAAATGTGCTTGCGCATTTCATTTCATTTTTTACTTAAACATTTTAATTTTCCTGATGATGATAACAAATTGTTATCGAAGTATTAAAAATAAAATACCGTTAAACCTTTTTTATAAAAAACAAAATTCAATCAAGATGTTTAGCTGGAAAATTTAGAAGAAAACAATATAAACAAGATCAAGTAATACGAATATTTAATTTTTTACTTAAACTTAATAAGAGTACAGTTCCTTTGATCCATTTTTTCGAATAGTAAAAAATCGAAGAGCACACCACAACACGACTAACCTTTTTATCTGTCAAAAACAAACTAACGATACAAAATGGTTGATATATATAACAGACATATGTACCAACATAACAGAAAAAAATTCAAAAATCGAACACAACTCACGAAATTTGAAAATAACGGTTCGTTTTTGATCACACCTTGTACTTTTTTTATATTTTTAAATCTCTTTTCAAGGTTTCTTAGCATATTTATTTGTACATATTTATGGTTAAGCATTTACGTCGTTCTGTTCTTTATTTGATACACATACGTAAAAATTAATGCTTGATCATCTTTACTAATATATATATATATACTCACACATACGAGTACATGTAGAGTACACACATTATTTTGTCACATAGCTTTAAGCAAAATAATTAAATAAAGAAACATTCATTCTGTTATTGATCAGTGAAGCAGTCGGTTGTGTTATTAAATTCATACGCATATATGTAGTATGTATGTACGCTTTTGCTCATCGCTTGTGTAATCGATATTTTTGCTGCTGAACATTTATAAACATCATAAGAGCAACAAAAGTATAAGAGAATGAAATGAAAATTATGACACATAATACCCAGTAGCGAAGAGTTAAATTACAGAAGCGATGATTCGATGCACATATGTACTAACTATGCGTCACTGGCCAATGCTCCCTTTGAACAAGCTGGTCCGGTTACTTGACATATTAAGTTCGCGAAGGAAAAACAAAAATCATATTAAATTAAGGATGGTTACAGTGCAAAGAGCTATATTATTCCGAACTCTGTTATCACTTTCAGTTACATTACTGCCACATAAGTCTACTTCTCTGCTGGCCTTTGTCGAATATAATATAGATAAGAATTTGAAGAATTAGTTTATTTTTCAAGTTTTCTTCACAACAACTCTTTGAGTTATGATTGCTTATTACTTGTATTGCAGTAGTTCCATGCACTATTTTGAAATCAATGATTTGCCTCCAATTATCAATGTCTGTGAACGCATTTCCAACTCACACTGATTTAATTTTGAACTCTCACTCGTTTGTATGTTTATTTATTTAGTCAGTCATTCAGTCATTCATTGGCTCGTAAACATTATGGCGCTCAATGTTGTTTAAGCATTTTAAACACGGTCAGTGAGTTTTAATTAGCATTAACGATTAAACCAACTAAATGCTTGTATATTTATTTGAAAAAAAGGAAAAATAAAATCGAAAATGCAGCTGCAATCCAAACAAACGTGAAATGAAAAATAAAAAAAAATGTAAAAATCTGGTAATAATATTTTAACATGTATTTGTATGTGTCTGTAATGTACATGACGTGGAAAATGGGTCTACCACATACATGAAAATATTGCCGAGAACCTTCGGAAACACTTGTGCGTACGAATGCGTACATTTTCACACACACATACACACACATACACTCTTACACTCACTTATAAACTTGAACGCACTTTTAATCAGTTTAAATGCAAAATGTGAAATAATAAATAAAAATATGATTAATGATTGTTGAAAGCAAACTGATTTTAAAACTTTAACTTTAACTAAGAAAATCAATAATTTTGGATTTATCAAAACTTTTTGTATAAAAGAAAAAGTAATGTGAACTGAAGTCTTTAAAAATGAAATGGCTTTTTTATAATACGTATAGTAAAATGGCAGAATTTGATGCCTATTTTTAAGCAGTTCATTAGTTGGAAATAAACAGTTTTGTCCAAACTAATTTGGACACTACTACTTTTAAGAGGTTCGCCCATAATGACTTTTCCAGAGCCAAATAGTCAAAGCATATCGGTCATTAACAGATGGGAGAAATTGAAGGTTCTACATCATCAGTTCTCCGTGCTCTGGAAAGATTATTACCTCAAAGCACTTTACAAACGCTACAAATGGAAAACCTTCACCCCAAATCTTCAAATTGGAGATTTGTTAGTGGCAAAGTACGATTTACTACCCCCACAAGAATGGCGGCTAGGCCGAGTAGAGAATACCTATCCGGGGTCAGATGATAATGTACGAATCGATGTACGAACCTAAGCGGTAACGTTCTGAGGAAAAGGCTGTGCTGCAGGTTCAACCAACCGCAGATAAGCGTGTAAGACCCCAAATTTCGGTGAAAAGTGCATACAGCGATGTGGTAAAAGGCCACCTTATGATGGTGATCATTGATAGAGGCAACGCAAATCTGTCTATAGTGCGTTCAAACTAGGCTATAGTGAAACGCAAAGTTTTGGGGTAAATACGATCCTGAGAATTCTGAACAACAATCAGGGTGTGTTTCACGGCAGAGGAAGCTGGCTGGTAACGACAGCGTATCAAATTCATGGCTGGTACAGATGAGCGATCGGTTCTGTTATTCAAACAAGTGGTCGCTCTAGTGAACGGTCCATGACATGGTTCCTTTTTTAGATGTTCCACGGAGACCTATAACCAGGTTTACAGACATCTTTTGTTCCGCGAAAGGCCTGAGAGGCGGAAAACTTGATATGCCAACCCATGAATGAAAGGTTGTCAGGGTATCCGAATCACCATCCTTCTGAATCAGGTGTCACTAGCATCACGTCGTGCTAGAAAGGAGAAGATGTATCTTGGTTAGGTTAGGTAGGCAGGCCGCTGGATACCCGGAATAATCTAGGTTGTCCAGCTCCCTAGATGTATCTATGTTTTGATACTATCTTCCTACGAGTACATATGAGTAACGATAATGGCGGCCTAGTTCCGGTTTATGGTGGAACCGAAGCGGAACAAAATGCTTCACAAGTTAAACTTCACCATTCAAAAGCAGCATCGGCTGAATTGCTCCTTCGTTTATCGGAAAGAGAAGAGGTGCTGGTTCTGGTCCAAGAATGCTGGCTCTGTAAGGGCAGAGTCTGTGGACGGAAAAAGAAAAGGTACAAGCTACTGTACACGGACCAAGGTAGAATCAGATCCTGTATATTGGCAAGAAGCGATTTACAAATTCTCATTTTCTTTGATTTTAGCGATAAAAATACAGTGACGGTATTATTAATAGTAAAATAGTTTTATACTATAATTGTATCAGTTAGTCCAGCTGTTATTCTGTGAACTTAAATTTTCTAATTATCAATTCCTCTAATTTATGGCTTCTATACATTATGTAGAAATATGAGGTTACTGCTAGTTCAGAATATTTGATACACGACTAAAAATTTGGGTATCACATTTTTTTTTCAGAACTTGATGTTCATCACAGTTAATTTACTTTTTTCATTTAATTTGATAGATATCCGTTTCATATGAATTAAGTTCTTTATCAATACACAAGTATACACAAACTTGTTAAATTGTCTTTATTGAAATTATTTAAAAAAAAGTCTGTTCTTTTTTGATGAAGTGCATAGAAAAGTACACTCTAGATAAAAAGACATATTTCATGTAAAGCGGCAATAGCAGCTCAACTAAAAAGATTTAATTTTGGTAAAATTTTACAATTCTTAGAAACTCTCTACCCCCGAAATGTCTCAAAATAATGATTAATGTGAAGTGTCACGTTAACAACAGTCTACGTCAGTGTGGTCTGTTGTCTTTCAGCTTCGACAAAGTGGTGGTGCTGGCAAACAACCACTTCTATTCATAAATGGAATGTTTTATTTCTGTGAATTTTACAACATTCAATACAAATTCATACGTAACCGTTATAAACATTAAAGCCTTGTTAATAAAACTTTCACAGATTGTTGAAGAAGGAGAGTGATTGACATTGGCGTTTATTTGTTAACAGTTTTTTGTTTGTTTGTTTTTTTATTCTTTTGTTTTGTGGATGCCTGCCCATTTGGGTCCCATTATCACACCGCAGTCAGCTAAATATTTTGTTACAACTTTAAAGTAAGTAATTGGATGTTTTCCTTGTTAAAATAAATAAAATAAATGCATTAGCTTTAATTTAAAAGTTAGTCAAACCAAAATTAATGGAACTAAAAGTAATAGAATTATTTTGTGGAAGAAAAGCTAAGCACTTAATTCTCTCAAATGTTATCTGTGATACAAAAAAAAAACAGTGCAACCTTAATTAAGGCGTAAAGCGCAATGTAATTTAGCGCTTTGATTTTACTCTTTAGTAAATAACTTATATATAAGCTTTAAAGTTGTGCCATGAACAATATTGTTCACTAACCTTGTTTAATAAAAATCTCTGAATAGAAGTAATAAAAAGTGATAAATTCGCTAAATTAATCTGAAAGCACCTAAAATGTGATTACTAATGGGAGCAAAAATTGAGTAACATTTGTTTTGAAACGAACTTTACTGAGAGACAGTAAAGCTTTCTCTCTTACGCTCTGTCAAAATTGGATGTTCCAATTGCAAAGCGTTGACGCCGCGCTATTTGGGTTGGTCTCATACATTATTTATGTACATGAGGATTTTTGACAGATAAATTACGCTTGACGCCCTAATTTAGGTTGCACAGTTAAAAATTTTTACTTTTTAATATTCTTGCTTTTTTACTCGCTTAAAACTGTAAAAAATGAAAATTTATTCATAATTCTTTCTAACTTACTTTTTTAATAATACTTATACAAAGCTTGCAACACAACAGGACCTGACTGGACCCAAGTGGGCTGGCTTTACAATAGCTGGCAGCCTGTCAAACCTAACCTATACAAAGCTTACATATAGCTTTTTTGTGTTCTTAAGCTGAAGCACTGATAGAAAACAAGTATATTTTTGTCATTTTGTACCAGTACTCAGGGGATGACTTTTATATATGCAGTGGATTATACTGGAACTAGGAAAATAGATTATGAGGAATACGCAAGAGAAATATACAAATAATAGGAATCTGTTTAATGTTTTTCAAAACTGTTTTTCAAGAAATAGCTGGTTTTCAAATTAAAAATATCCTAAAATATCCTAAATACCAAGGCAGCTTTATACACGTAGTGGCCGAATTACAATAAATACAACACCAATAAACATCAACATGTATTTTGTTGGTAAAATTTACGAATAGTTGTCAAAATTTTGACAACTATTCTTAAATTCTACCAACATAATACATGTTGATGTTTGTTGGTTTTGTATTTATTGTAATTCTGCCACTACCTGTTAATTATTACTGACTTATTTCCTTACAATATTTGTCTCATAAGAGCATAATAAACTTAAAATATTTTTTTATAAATACCATTCCCGCTTGTATTTGTTTATTTTGTCGTAAGATACAACAATACAAAAAGCCAACTTGTCCAAAAATAGTAATACCGCACTGCAATGTACATTTATGTGGATGAGTTGTTGTTTTTTTTCTTATATTTTTCAACAGTTTTTTAAAGTATTTTTTATGATATACTTGTCCACAGTTCTCCCTTCTTAATTTATTTGATTTTATTATTGTCTAAAATAATACATATTTAGGTAATATTTGTGGAAAATTTTGTTTGAAAATATATCTTTCAAATTGGCATTTTCTCTTAGCTATTTGTTTGTATAATTATTACTGTTTGTATAATTAAGTTTCCTTTTTATGACCATTTATTAAAATCTTTATTGTTTGAAAGGGGTTACCTTCGGCCTTCAATATGGTCAGATGAAATTAAAATAATTTTTTTATATATTTTTTCCCAACGTTTCGTTAGCTTTATTCTAACATCATCAGGGGTATAAATAAATAGTATCTGTTGAACAATAATACAAATAATACAACATTAAATTGACTATAATTATATAGTATAGAATTTTCCCAATGTTGATCTTACAATTATTTTATAGGTTTCCTTTGTAAATTAAATAAAATAAAAACATTAAATAAATAAATAAAATAAAACTGGACATCACTTTAAATATTTCATCAATCTTAAAATATCACAGAGTAGTTACTAAATTATTGCAATGGAGTATTGTAGTTTTGTGTTATCTTTGTCTTCCTTCTTATTCATTGTTTTATTTATTTTCTGTTGTATGCGTAGGCTCTCTATTGTATACCGTTTGTTCTCTCTTTTTTCTCTGTTTAATATTTACTCCAATATTACTACTGTGTGTATAATTACTCCAATATTACTTTTTAAGCTTTTGACGGATAATGTCTCTTGAATTTTGCCCTCAATGCTCCTCTTAGATCTTTACTCTTGCGTTATTTATGTTCCAATCATTCTGACTTATAATTAATAAATATATCTGTCACATGCTAAAATATTGCTCATACGTTCGCACAAATCTGCAGTGTGCATCAAATGAGCGAGCATATGTGTAATGCATGTCTTCTCATGATTTAGTAATTTATTGTTCACTTGTTATTTCTATTTCACCTTGTTTAATTCAATTTGCAGATAAACCAAATTTACCTTAAATTGCAAAAATTAAACGACTTTTTGTATTCTATTTTATTGTACAAAATACAAATTTGCTTTCAATTGCTGCAGCCACTACAAATCGAAATAGTGTTTTTGCCATGAATTGAAATAAAAAGAGATTTTAACAATATATGTATAAAAGTACATGTATTTTTTACTGGCTATTTAGTTGTTGTTTAACATCCACATGGTGTGAGTTTATGGTATTAGTGTTTTGTATAAATTTTTATTTGGTCTCAATTTTTTTTTGTCAACCTTTTTCAATTTGCATTTTTCATTTTTAAGTTAAACGTTTTGGTGTTGTAGTATCTTTGTTTTATGTATTTTGTTTTGAAATCTGTTTGACAACAGATTAGCAACGGATTTATGTTGCAATGTATAGATGCTCTTTTAAACAAAATCAAATATAATAGGTATTTATTTAAAACAGGATTTATTTAACAGAACAGAAAACAAATACAATAATTTGGCAGGATTTTTGGGATAAAGTTCCCAAAACTAAAAATATTATGCATTTTAAATACAAGAGGCTTACTAAAGTCTTTACTGTTACCATTTTTGAATATATAACCTTCAACATATAAAAATTTCATCACGTTTGTTTTCTGTAATTTTTGAGAAAACAAAATCATAAACCCAAAATTTTCTTTTAAAAACTTTGTTATTAAAAAGAAACTGAACCAAATATTTTTTCTTAACGAAAAAAGTTTTTGATTTATTCAACCACGTACTTTTAAAACACATATCAAAATCTATCAGTGTTATTTCCTCAAAGATCCAGACACGTTTCAATTACTATAAGCCAGGCATAGAAAAATGTTCAAACTCGAGAGAGAAAAAAAATAGTAATACAAGTTTTAAAAAACTTTTTGTGGTATTAACTTTTTACCCCTTTTGAACAGACGAGGCGAGGCCCGAATGCTGCAAAGTAACAACTCTTTCTCTATTCCACTAGTTAGTAACAAACTTAAGAACTTGTCTACACATACCATTTGCTTTGTGTCTGTCTCTCGAGTTTTGTTGGGGGTGAGCAGCAAACGGTTTCTAATCAAACCAAAGAAAAAAAAAACTAAGGAAAAAAAAAATTCCAAATACTCATTAGTAAAGAGAATAAATGAAAATAATGAATAGCAATAGAGAAAGGATAAAATTCCAAATTTTTATTGCTAAATCAGAGTTACCGTTTTCTTGTAATATCCAGGTATTATTGCCTTTCTTTACATAGAAGGAGCCTTTAACAATATGGAGCAAAAAGTCATTATTATGGCCTTGGAAAGGCTGAACATTCTTCAGGCGATTATAGGTATGAGACCTATGACAGAAAGTGTCATAATGGGCCACCATATGTAGGATGGCAAACAGGGGTACTCCACAGTTTTATCTCCTTTTCTATAAAATCTTGCCCTAAGTTTATTACTAGTGAAGTTAGAATCCATCTTATTGAATACTATGGTATATGCTTAAGATATATTGCAATGTCAGGTAAATACCCGCACACACTCTCTCTCTCTCTCTCTCTCTCTCAGGGAGCTGAGTATCATAGATATGTAGTCACAGTGGCCTCAGTGTGAATCCACAAAAGACGGAGCGTATACTTTTCACCCGAAAATACAACACTCCTCCTTTCAATATGCCAATCTTGAGTGGCATTGTGCCCCTGGCGGATAGCTCCAAATATCTGGAAATTTATTTCGATTCCAAACTATCTTGGCAGAAGAATGTCCAATTTAGAGCAGACAAGACCAGGAAGGCAAGAAGACCTGGGGTATAAATCCACCGAGTTCTTGCTCGCTATTTAATATGGTAATAAAGCCTATGTTATCGTATGGGGCGTTTGTTTGGTTGAGGGCTTTGGTGAAAAACACTTATTGCAGAGTCATACAGATGATACAGTGTAAGTCTGCTTTGATGGTAATTGGTGCTTCTCGCACTACGCCAAGTAAAGCTAACGGGAAGTATGGAAAAAAGCGTCAGGACGACGTGCTTCGATAATAGAAAGATTAATGGTCCTCCCGGGGTAAATGAATTACTGTTCCCCAAGTCTACTGACCAACAAGAGATTTGAGGTAATCTTTTCGAGCACGACCTTAACAGCGACCCAAATAGGTCGCCAAAGGAAATCTTTACAGATGAATCAAAGTCAGACCTGGGAATTGGTAGTGGCATCTTTGTCCCCCAGAATCCGAGAAGGATCAGTTTTAAGCTATGTGATGATTGTAGAATAACGCAGGCTGAAATTACATTTATAATGAGAATAGCTAATAAGTTGAAGTACTATAGTGTATACAGATGCATTAAATGACGTCCAGTATGGTCCATGAATGCCGGATATCTCTTAATGAGATAGCGAGACATTAAAACCTGAAGCTTTTCTGGGTACCGGAGCATACTGATGTGCCCGAAAATATTATGGCGGATGAACTGGCAAAGCCGGGATTTGTCTACAATGACGAGACATTGATGCGATGGTAGGAGTTCAGATTAAAATCTGTAATAACTAATTGCAGTCTCAACTTGTTGGTACTGCATAAGACAGATGGTCTGGGCAGGTTACTTGTCAAAGTAGCGAAGGTAACATGGCCTGCGTATGATCGTAGGAGGGCTACAGTCCTGAGGGTTTTCCCCGGCAAGGTATGCGTACTTTGGTGGCAGTTCTGACAGGACTTTTTCACATAAAATGCTAGAATGTTGGATTTGCCATTTAATGATTTCTGTAGAAGTTGTAGGAATAAGGTCGAGGTAGAGAGTGTTGAAAGCCCTGTATCTAGGAAGACCGTTAGTGCACACGTTAGCAGATATATCGAAATGTAGAATAAATGGACTAGATTGTTTTATCCGGCTTTCGGGTTGGTTTGGCTCTGAATATTCTGAGAAACAAATTTGTAGGTATTCTAAATATCAGGTGGTCTGTGATTTTTTAGAGTTGTTTACTGCAAAATGAAGCATCTGTTCTACAAAACATCACACCCCTAATTTTATACGAAAGCAATAATCCTTAATATCATACAGGACACTTTTCTTTTCGTACTATAGACACTATGGACAAATTGAGTGCTTTGCAGAAAATAAAACCTGTTGCAAAGGACCAGAAAGCATTCCAATAACATTTTTGAGATTAATAGTTCCGTCGATTGCCAGATGTATGGCACACGGCTCTATGCAACATTATCACATCTTCTACTTTTCTGGGTCTATAGAAACTGGCTAGATTTATAACAATACCGAAAGTTTGAAAACGCCAATATCCATTTAGTTTTAGATCCATAAGTGGTATTTTGTCTTCGATCGAGTGCACTTGAGCTTTTTTAGTGTCGTCCATTTCGGAGCAAAAGCTATAAAAATTATTTGTTTGCAAACTATCTATATGTTAAAATTTCATAAGAGCTACCCTAATCATCTGCAGACTTGGAAGCCTTTGAAAGGTTTTCTTTAACAGTAAACTTTATATCCAAATAGTCTAAATAAATTATTGAGAATTAAAAAGAAAAATATTTTAACAATGCCTATCAAAACTGCAAAAACAAGCATTTTCTTTGCACAAGTCTCTACTTTTCTTTACTTATTTCAAACAGACATTTGAATGCTGCGATTAGTTTCTTTCAAAGTGTCGAAAAATACACAACAAACATTCAGACAATTGAGTTTAGTCGCTTAATTAGTTTAGTATCAATATTATACTAATCAATAAATTACAAACAGCTTGTTTTTTATATTTTCTAGCTGTCCGTATGTTGACAGTTCAAAGGTTTCCAAGTCTACTGATGATTAGGGTAGCTTCTATGAAATCTAAAACACAAGCTGTTTATAATTTTTTGATTGGTATCAATCTGATCAGCAGTGATACTAATACTGTATATTCAGTAATCGCGTTTGTTTTCTATAGGTTCAAGTCAAACGTTCACAAACACTACTCCCCCTTTCCTCCTCCTCATAACCTATTTTCCAATATTCCAGAACATTACTTCGGGAACGAGATCCCTAATCTCTTTGTGTTAATTATTACGTTTGAAAATATAAATCTGCTACCAGATACCCTGTATAAAAGGGATTATCTTAGAGAGTATTGTGTGGTGATCTAAATTTATAATGAAAATTTGACTAATGAAAGCTTATTTAATAAAAATACTTGCATCAAAGATAGTTCACTATTTCGGGAGAAGTTCTGGGCGAAGGCAAAGCTTTTTCGTGAAATAGTTTAAAAACGAAACAGCACTGGTGTCACAAAATAAACAAGAAGAATGATAAAATAAATGTGCGAAAGAAAAAATTAAATGTGAAAAGAAAATACGAAAACGCAATACAGGGTACCAATTCTTCGATTTTTCTTTCGCATCGCAATAGAGAGTATCCCCCCTGTTGTTCACTAAAAAAATTTGTTCAAACAAATGCAATAGTTTTAAGATTCGCGCTACGCAAACCCTGTTGGCAGTATTAAGCTACATATAAAACCAAATAAAACGCGATTCAAAACGGTTTTACACAAAAAATCATGGCAGGAGGGGAAAATAAAACTTGTTCTAAAATTTTTCTTCATCTTGCTTTGGACAAAAACTGTATGTCTCGTCATACAAAGTCGCTAAACCAAGCAACTCAAATTTAAGTCTTGGAAAAACCTAAGTTCAACTTAAGCTCAATAAAACTAAAAAAAATTTAAGAAACAAGTACAATAAAGTGACACGTTTTAGTTGAAAAAAAAACCTAAAATTTCTTTCGAGTAAAAATAAAGCAACAAAGTATACAGATGTAATATGTGTTTGTGTATTCAAACAGATTTTGAACGAGTGTTTATGATACTCTAAAATGTTAGAGGAAAAATTAAGATGCAACTTCCATCCCGCAAAATAAGGAAAAAAAAACTTTTTTCTGTTTTCTTTATTGCTTTCCTTAAACAACTTTTATCATTTATTTTTCTTCTTTTTTTGGTATCTGTGGCATGATTCTCTTGCTGGTTTTTGGCTGAAGAAGAAGAAAAAAAAATCGAAAACATGTAATTAAATTCATTGATAACACATGGTTGAGCGGCAAAGAATTTAAAATCTTCGGAGACAGAACAAAAGCTTTTGAAAGTGTAGCAAAGTTTATAAAATGTTGATTTAAAAACAGAGCAAAAGTTTGTATGTTTGCAAAAGGTAATCTCTAGAACTACTGGTCCCATTTAAACATTTTTGTTTAGCAAAGTGAAGCCTTGTGTTGGACATATGCTTTATAAAGATTCATTAAAGTAATTAAAGTACGGTCAGGAGACGATAGCCGCCTAAACTCAAAAGTTAAAAAAATCTATTAAAACAATAGTTTTACAACCAAAAAAAGAAAATAAAACTCAATCAATGTGAGAACGCTATATGACTTGCAATCCACGTGTTTTTCCGCATGTCAGCCCCCTGACCAAATGAGAAAGTTAGTACGTTTTTTACGCTTTATAAGCTAAACGGCTGATTTAATGTTGACGTGGATGGAAACGAGTACAACGGACTTTATATTCTTGCAAGACTATGACCAAATGGGGTCAAGGATAATTTTTTGTCTGCTAAACTCACTTTTATCGAATTCAAAGTGTAGATATATATTAACTGCGTCCGAATATACAAATAGACCCTGCAACATTTTAAGTTCTTATTTACATATTATATTAACTTCACTTGAATGTTTGTATTTTTTTGTTTATAATTCTCGCAACCCAGTCGTATGAGTGATCATTTTTAAGTCGATATAACAACATCGTTACTCATACGCACATGAAAACGCATACTCATATGCGCTTTCATTGATATTGAAGCTACCTAGCGCTAGATGTAAGCACAAATACATTTTTTTTTTGAAAATTGCGATCTGTCAAACGTCAACTGTTAAAATGTCACCCAAATTCATCGATTAATTTATTTGTTGTAGTCGTTTGAAGTAACCAATTTTTGTGTTACTTGAAAAATGGAAAAAAGTGAATTTTGTGCATTTGAATGGCAAAACTGTAAAAAAGACCAAAAAAAAGCTCGATAAACATTACCGTGAGTTTGGTGCATCATATTACATGGTAAAGTATTGGATTGCTGAATTTAAATGCGGTCGAACAAGCACTGGAACAATACCATCAACAGGATCGCCAAAAAAGGTGGTTACTGAAGTAGATATCAAGAAAATCCTCGATATCGTTATGAATGATCACCGAATCAAGTTACGTGAGATTCTTGAAATAGTAAATATATTAAATGAACATGTTTTCAACATTTTTCTTTAGTATTTGCATACGAAAAATCTATCGGCAAGATGGGTGCCGCGTTTGATCCGTGTCGAACAAAAACCTATTCGACAGACCACTTCACAGTGGTTAATAATCGATTTTTGGAGTCGATTAATAACTGCTGATGAAATGTGGGTACACTACTACACACCCGAAACAAAAAATCAATCGAAACAATGGGTAGAAGTTGGTTGAAGTGCTCCGAAGAAGGCGAAGGCAGTGAAATCAACTGGCACTGGGAATAGCGTGATTTATTGGATCAATTGATTGATGCAATAAAAAAGAAATACCCACATTGAAAGTAGAAAAAGTGATATTTCTTCAAGACAGCACACAGGTTCATACAGCATTAGATACGATACTAAAATTACATGAAACGCACTTCGAAGTTGTTGATCATCCAACGTATAGTCCAGATTTAGCTCCTAGCGAGTTTTTCCTGTTTCCAAACTAAAAAAAAAAATGGCTAGCAGGAAAAGATCCATCTCAAACGAAAAAGTTATTATCGAAACTAACGCTTGTTTTGAGGGGCTCCCAAAATCGTATTATTCAGATGGTATAAGAAAGTTGGAATATCGTCTTACAAAGTGTATTGAGCTAAAAGGAGACTACGTTGTAAAATAAATGGTTTTTGAAAAAAATACGTTTTTTCCTACTTAGATAGTTATAATATCAATAAAACATGTGTATTATGTTTTTACCTATTCCCTTAGAGTTAAGCAAACATGAATGCACGGCGTGCAAAACCGTGGGTACGACTAGTCTTCGTATATACAATGGCTTAAGCTTTGAAACAAGAATGTACTCATGTCACATTCACGTTGTGTAAATAAATATGTTCGCCTACATAAGTTAACAACTTACCTATTCCGCACCACAATGAAGTTAAGTACCTTGGTATTCACCTCGGCCGCAGGCTAACGTGGAAATCTCACATTGACGCAAAAGTCTCTGACTTGGAATTAAAAGCAGCGCAGCTGAATTGGCATATAGGCAGAAATCCTGCATTGAAGTTGGATTCCGAAATTTTATTGTACAACGCAATTATAAAGCCCCTAAAGGAGGATATAGAAATCAATTATGAAGCTCAGCCTCAACGTCAAACATTGAAAAAATTTAAAGGCGACAAACTCAAATTCTTGGAATGACTACTCATGAATTCCCAAGAATCTGTGTGTTCCA
Organism: Thecocarcelia acutangulata; assembly: GCA_914767995.1. Classification (NCBI taxonomy): domain Eukaryota; kingdom Metazoa; phylum Arthropoda; class Insecta; order Diptera; family Tachinidae; genus Thecocarcelia; species Thecocarcelia acutangulata. The sequence continues at coordinate 24,797,107 of OU612094.1, read as the reverse complement.
CTGGTAAAAGAAGAATTTTTTAAGTACGAAACAAGGTATATCAGTAAACTGGAATTTCACTCAAATCTTCATGTGCGCAACGAACTTAGTTTTGTTGGCAACGCGCGGCTGGGAAGAAGTGATACCCTTGCCATTATCAGAATCTTAAATAGGTGATTTTATCGATATACGAGTAGTTTCCGCAAAATAAAACATTTCGCCTAGCTTTGGCTGGACTTAGTTAGTTTTTTGTATTTAATATTAAGAATTGAATATTTATTTTCACTTCATGCTGAAGATTCAATACATATTTCATCTCGACCGTAAGTTGACGTGAAAGTCACTCAGTTGAAATTAAAAGCAGCGCAATTAAATTGGCTTATGGGCAAAAATTCTACATTGAAATTAGATTGCAAACTTTTGTTATACAACGCAATACTAAAGCCTATATGGCGCTACGGAATTCAATTAGGGGGCACCGCCTCAGCATCAAACATTCAAAAAATTCAAAGGCGACAAAACAAAATTCTTCGTACAATTGCTGCAGCTCCATGGTACATAAAAAACTCCCGAGTTCACAAGGATCTATGTGTTCCACTGGTAAAAGATGAGTTAGCAAAGCATGCGACAAGGTATATCAGCAAATTGGAACTTCACCCAAACCTTCTTGCACGAAACATACTTAGTTTTAGTGGTCACACTCGGATGAGAAGAAGGGATACCGTTGCCACCATCAGAGCGTTAAGTAGAAGATTTTACCGCTATAATATGCGCATAATAAAACTTTTTGTCTAGCATTGGCTGGACTTAGTTAATTTATTGCATTTAGTATTAAGATTTGAATACTTATTGTTAGTTCACATTGTGAAGATTCAATAAATAAATAAAAGTTAAAAAAATAAAAAAATACATATTTCTAATGTAATATGATGGTACTCATATTTTTTGGCTCAAGGTAAAATTTCCCTTTAACCATGATTATTTTTTATTATTAATTATAACAATAATTACCCTGATCAAAGTTCAAAGAAAATAAGAATTTAATAAATAAATATGCAATACATACTAAAATGCTTAAAAAATCTTAAATAATTGATTTTTTTTTTTAAATCGAATAAACCTTTTGCATGTACTATATTGAAAATTTTAAACTACTTTTTAGCTTTTTGGGAATTTTTCGCACTTAAAATACTTTAAAGCCATTTTACCAATCAGATGCATCTACATGCATACAATAGAATTCTTCATACACTAGAGTGCGAAACGAGAAAAAAAAATCAATTCATTCATACAAGCAACTGTCAAAATTGATTGCCTCTTTATGCAAACAAGCACAGAAAAATACATACAAATAAATCTGTATATGCAACATAACGAAATATGCCATTTCACCTAAAATATTATACCTATACGAGTACATATATATATATATATATATATGCTCGCATATACTGTGACATACTAAAAACATGCAGATAGTCTGACTCATTGCTGCAGTTTTAAAATAGTCTTAACTGTTTTCCCATTTACTTTTGTTGCATTCAGCTTCAAAAAGTCCTGCAGTTCATACGCTGTGTACTCATACATTCGTTGGCTTCAATGCTCCAATTTTGCGGTTAGTAAATGTTTATTGTATTGAAAAATAGTTTTGAATGCACACACCACCATAATAGTGCATTCAGTGGTAATTTTCATCACACTTTGCAGTGCTTATCAGACAGAAAATGCTAACGCACACAAGCAAATACACACTTACATACACACACGTATACAAATCACTAATACTTGTGCACTTTTTATTTTCTACATAGACAATTAAAGCAACGTATAAAGCACACGTTCAATTTTTCAATTACTTGCGTATGTTCACTAATATTCTTACAAAATCTCGCACACATTTGCATAATTACTTACGGGTATATCCCAACAAACCAAAATGATTTAGAAAAAATAACTTGTAACAATCTTACTAACATAAGCCTTAAGCTTTGAAAAAGGTTGTGAATACTATTGTAGAAGGCTTGTTAAAAATTGTTTAATAATTGAAACTGAACCCTTGCGATAATATTACTTATCTATAATTTACAGCAAGTTATGAAGTCTAATTATAGAATAAGCTTGCAGAAACATTTTTTTATAGTCATGCTTATAATAAGCTTACATTCTTAATATTTTTGTATGCTTATAAACAAATAATATTTGCAAAGTAACTAATTTTATTTGTTTTTTATTTTACAAATTTTTCTATTGATAAATAATTATTATTTTTTCTTTCGGCACATATTTCTTGCGAGACTCTTGTCTGTTTTTGGCGAACTGAAAAAAAAAGATTCTGTGCTTTTCAATTATTCGTCCTCTCCCACTCCAATTAAAAAGTAAATGAATATGATGAGCACAATGTATGAAGTACTTAACTTCTTATAGCTCTAGCTAAACTGAGGCTCCGCGCACTCTTGTTCTCAGCAGTTCCCTTCTGCCAGCTCGTCGCTAAAACCGTAAGAAGGTGTTTTTCCTTAAAAGAAAAATTTTATTTTAAACTGTTCTAACTTATATTTTTGTTTAATTACAAACGATTTCCAAAAGTTGTTGTCTTCCTGCTAGACCTTTCCAAATATTAAAAATTTTTCCATTATTTTGAAAGTAATTTAACAATTTCTTTTGAGTCTTTACGAACACTCTGTTTAAATTTATAGCGCATATTTATAATAATTTTTTTTATTAATATAATATTCTTTTTTTTAATTTCCTTTCACATCTCAAATAAATGAACAACCGTTGGATGGTACGAGTTGTTTTCTTTAAAGTATTAAAAAGTAGAAAACAAACATTCAACAATCGAATTTATTTATTTTACTAGCTTTTAACATTGATATTAATCAGTACAAAACTGTAGCAAGAATACGAATAAGTCATTTATAATCATCATCAGCATCACAAAATTTGCAAGAACATATTCTTATATTGGAGAAATGGCTGAAACTTTGGAAAATTAAAGTAAATGAACAAAAATGTACCCATGTTACATTCACACTACGTAGAAAAACTTGTTCGGCTATTAAAATCAACAACTACATTGTTCCGCAGCCCAATGAAGTCAAATACCTTGGTATTCATCTCGACCGTAGGCTCACGTGGAAGTCTCACATTGACGCTAAAGTCACCCAGATGAAATTTAAAGCGGTGCAAGTAAATTGGCTCATCGGCAGAAATTCTATCTTGAAGTTAGATTGCAAACTTTTGTTGTATAACGCAATCCTAAAGCCAATATGGAGCTATGGAATTTAATTGTGGGGTACCGCCTCTGCATCTAACATTGAGAAAATTCAAAAGCGCCAGAATAAAATTCTCCGTATAATTACTGCAGCTCCATGGTATGTTAAAAACTCTCGAATTCACAAAGATCTAGGTGTACGCTTAGTGAAAGATGAATTTTCAAAACACGCGACTCTCTTAATGTACCTTACATTAAGAGACTGGAGTCTCACCCGAATCCTCTCGCACGTAGCATCCTTAACTTTGGTAGCCACACTCGACTGAGAAGGATGTACACCCTTGCAACCATCAGAGCGTTGGAAAGGTGATTTACCAACAAAATACACGCGTCTAGCATTGGCTGGACCTAAGTAAATAACATTTTTCAATATTAATTAATTTTTTTTCCTATATTAATTAATTAATTTTTATTTTTAAGATTTGCATACTTATTGTTAGTTCTTTTAGAAGATACAATAAATAATTGAATTATAAAAAAAATAAAAAATTCATAATCATACTTGTTAAACTGTTATCTAAACTAAGTGTATAGCAAGTATTATTGTAAAAGGCTTGTCATCTAAAGCATTTTCAAAGCTTATAATAAGTAAGCTTATAAAAAGTTGTAGGAAATATATTATGATAAGCTTATTCTGCAACTCAGTTATATATTATATATTGGCTTGTGGAATGGTTTGTTGGGATATGTATATATTTTTTCAATGAGCATTTGCTGTAAAGACAATTGATGAAAAACATATTATGTATGTATTTGCACAGGCAGGATGAATAGTCTTTTGAGCAAATATTTTTTTATACGAATATATTTTTATGGCCTTATTCATAAAAAATATTATATGTTTATTAAACTGTTATTTGACAAATTTTCCATAGAAATTTGTGTTTAATAAACATAAAATATTTTTTATGAATACGGCCGTTAATATTTATTTATTTACAAAAACATTCCAAAAGCATTTCTACAGACTAAAAGCTAATTGTTGTCGTCAATAAATTAATTATAATTACAATAAATAAATAAACACTTTTGAATCACTTTTGGACTGAAAAACACTTCTAGAGTCATCATAACTATTTGTTAAGTGCTGTCTGGCATGTTGTTGTTGATTTGTATCAACGCCAGATGTTGAATGTTTACTTTCTGGATCATGATGCGTATTTGCACGTCTGCTTGCACTAAGAAATTGTTTTTGGGTTAAACGCAGCTTGCTTTTTTTATCTTGGGGATGACCCCTATATATGCAGTGCATTGTACTGGAACTAGGAAAATAGGTTATGCGGAGGAGGAAAGAGGGAGTAGTGTTTGTGAAACAATAACAACACGAAAAACCAAAACAACCCCTATTGCAGCATATAAAATGTTAGAATTAAATTAGTTAAAACTGATCAGTGCCCAGTGCATATACCTTCGGCATTGGTCAGACTAACAAAATTTAGTGCAACATCTTCCACACTACAAGGTAATTAAGTACATTCAAAAAAAATTAATAATGAACATATAAAGAAAATATGCAAAACGGTAAAAAAGAGAGAGAAAAAACGTGTTCACATGTTGCTACCTATTCCGGCGTAATTTGTACCAGAATAGGCTCATATGTAGAATATACGGACAACGGTAAAAAGAGACAAAAAAAAAAAAACATTTGTACACAGTTTGCTACCTATTCCGGTGCAAATTAGTTTAATACGAAATTAATAACGAATATAGAAAATACGGACAGTAACAAAAGAAGTGTGCACAGGACGGAAGACGAAACACTAGTCTGTTGTCGTAGGTCGGCTTTCTTGCACAAAAAATTGGTCCAATATTTGTTAAAATCCTTGTAGCAATTGATATTCGTAGCTACCGCCTGGAACACTTTCAAACGGTAAAAAGAGACAAAAAAACAAACAAAAAAAAAAACACTTGTACACAGTTTGCTACCTATTCCGGTGCAAATTTGTTTAATACGAAATTAATAACGAACATAGGAAATACGGACAGTAGTAACAAAAGACGTGTGCACAGGACGGAAGACGAAACACTGCTTTCACTGCTTGCTTTCATACCTATCAAACTGATATTATAGTAATGGTTTTAGATTCTTGAACTGTTATGGAAAAAATCTCAAGTATGTCACAGTCCACGATCTTGATGGGCAATTTACTACCTTATGAGCAATTTTCCATTCGAAAAATCATATGTTTCTCTTGCTGTGTGACAACATATTCTCTAAGTATGGCATCAATCTTCTGACACAAATATTTATTTATTTATTTTAATTATATAACTATATAGCCGCAAACAAATTTGCAAAGTATAGGATGGGCGGAGTAACTGTACCGACCTATGCTTTCGCTTAGGAAGTTGCCATCTGATTAACAACGAAATGTCTAAAATAAAACTGTGAACTAATACAGTTAGTTGAGGTAGACGTTTAACCAATGAGAGTGAGACGCAAAACTCTCAAAGGCCAAACAACAATGGCAAGCCTGCCTGCACTTAAAAAATAATTACGATGACGAGAAAGCTGTTCTCCAGCCAAGAGCTGTTTTACGACTGTCCATCACAAATAGCTTTGGATCATATTTATGTAGCGATTTCCATTGATTTCCTCAATTTTGGTCACCTTATGTAAAGTATTCTTATAGATTTTTAGCACTAATTACGAGGGCGGCTCGGAAACTTCTTAGCTTATCAATGAAAGAGAATAGTTAGTTTTCCAAAAATATTTTTAGTTTTCAATATAACCTTCTAAAACTTCAATACACTTAGTTCCATGCTTTTCTAGCAATTTTATTCTTTGATTAAAATAGTTTTCCCAAAGGTCTTCAAAATAGTGGTTTACAGCTGTAATTGTATATTCATTTGAGGTAAAACACCTGCCAGCGAGGAATTTTTTTAGATTTGGAAACAGGTTAAAGGCACTGGGAGCTAAATCAGGAGAATAAGGTGAAGCAACTCGTACTTTAATTCTTTGATTTTAGCCATTGTTAAAACACTCTTGTGCGCTGGTGCGTTGTCTTGATGAAAAATAATTTTTTTGTGTTGTAAGACAAGATGTTTTTCTCGAATTTGAACATTTAATTGATCCAAAAGATTGCAATAGTACTCTGAATTTATTGTTTTACCCTTTTGCAGATAGCCAATCAATAAAATACTTTTGAAGTCCCAAAAAACCGTTGCCATAACCTTACCAGCCGATTGAATTATTTTTGCCTTCTTTGGGGCACTTCCTCCAGCTTCACTCCATTGTTTGGATTGTTCTTTTGTTTCTGGAGTATAGTGGTGGATCCATGTCTCATCAACAGTTATGAAACGATGCTTAAAATCCATTTTATTTCGCTTAACACCATCCAAACAAGCTTGAGAAATGTTCATTCTTATGCGTTTTTGGTTGACTGTTAACAAATGCGGCAACCATCTTGCATAAAGCTTTTTCATCTGTAGTTTGTCGTGCAAAATTAAATGGACTTGATCATTTGAGATGCCCATGATATTAGCTATTTCACGCACTTTTAATCGTCGATCATTTAATACCATATCATGCACTTTGGCTACAATTTCTGTTGTTGTTGACCACGTTTAAATTCAGCAACCCAATTTTTTACTGTCGCATATGACTGGAGCACCTTCACCTAACACATTCACCATATCATTATGAATTCTTGTCCCTATAAACCTTTTTTATGTAAATATTTAATGACGCCACGCATTTCTAATTTTCCATTGCAAAAAAAATCGCGGATACGTCTGTATATGAAGGAGTTACCAGATGGAAACAAAATGTAACATGTGTTCATAGCAAAGATGGAAGTTTCCAAAACACTTAACTTTTTTCCATTTATACCGCGCTTTTTGTGCTAGGCTAAGAAGTTTTCGAACAGCTCCCGTATGCTTTTGCTGGCTCTTTTCTGTCTTAAGTCAATTAATAAATTTTATTTGCTTTCTTTTCCTAAGTTAAAAATTCCAATCATATGTAAAGTTTTGTAACAACCCGTTTGTTTATTTTATTACCATCAAAAATGTTTAAATAAGGAACCTCGTTAAAACTCATGCTCGTACAGGGTCATAAAAGTCATTTAACGACAAAACAAGTATTTTATTTTCATTTTGATGATACACCTTTTAAGCAGGAATGCTTGATTGCATAAAATAAAACAGTTTTATTAAGCAGTCATAAAAAAAATCCAAAATTAAGGTACTTTTGGAATTCCCCAGATTAAAGTTCAAAATGACAAACAAAAACCAAAATAGGTTTCTAGATTGGTCGATATGAATAAATACTATTGTGAAATGTGAAAGACAATGATACAATAAATCCGGATAAAAGGAATAAAACTTAAAAAGCAAAATGAAAAAAAAACCCAAAAACAATGAAAAACTTTTGCAATTAGTCGTTTTGTCTCCTGCTTTAACTATTCTCAATATATTGTATGCAATTGTTTGAATATTTTTTGCTTTAAATTGTCGGTCGACAAATTTTTCTTATGTGTGCGTGGCACACTGGCTTAAGAGTATAAGTATTTGCGCAGAAATTTATTAAATTAATTGTTGAAGTGTAATAATACACTACAACCCAGTAAGAACTTGGTAATGTGTTGCACTTACCTAAGAACATACTTTTGAATATCATAATATTTACCGCCTGCTTTATTTAGAATTTGTTAAATAACTTGCATATGTTCTTATGTAAGTGGTTGTTCTTGGCAAATATACATACGAGTACATGTACAATATTTGCAATGAAAATATCGGGTGGTTAAATTTCAAGGGCCGATGTTGAATGTGAACCACACCTAAACGCCAAGTTTTTTTTCCGAATTTTATTAACCATTTCTCTATTTCAGACTTACTCAATTTGAACCATGGAGAGATACATAATCCAACAACGTGTTAAAGTTATCCAGACTTATTATGAAAATGATGATAAATTTTCGAAGAAAATCATTTTCAGTGATGAGGCACATTTTCACCTCAGTGGATTCGTCAATAAACAGAATTGCCGTATTTGGGCGAATGAGAATCCAAGAGTGACTGTCGAAAAGCCAATGCACCCACAAAGAGTGACTGTTTGGTGCGGTTTATGTGCTGGCGGCATCATCGCGCCGTATTTTTTCCAAAATGAGGCCGGTCAGGCAGTTACTGTGAATGGTGTTCGCTATCGTGAGATGATAACGAACTTTTTATGGCCCGAATTGGAAGATATGGATGTAGACGATGTGTGGTTTCAGCAGGACGGTGCCACTTGCCACACAGCTAACGAAACAATTGCTCTTTTGCGCAACAAATTCAATGGCCGTGTTATCTCAGGTAATGGCGATGTCAATTGGCCGCCAAGATCATGTGATTTGACACCGTTGGACTTTTTTCTTTGGGGTTATTTGAAAGAAAAGGTGTACGTCGATAAGCCAGCAACAATTCAACAGCTAAAGGATGAGATAATTCGGCACATTAACGGCATAGAACCTCCATTATGCCTCAGGGTCATCGAAAATCAGGATCATCGGATGGAGGTGTGCCGCTGTGGTCGCGGCAGCCATTTGGCCGATATTTTGTTCCATACATAATTGAGTAATATCAATATATCATAATAAAATAAAATTACAATAATTTCCTAAATAGTTTGTCTTTTATTCAAAATCAATATCGGTCCTTGAAATTTAACCACCCTTTACTATATATTTACGTGACTATCGTGTAGGGTATTTTAGATTCGGCACAGTCGAATACACCACACTCTTACTTGTTTTAATTTCTTTTTAATTATTATTATACTACATAAGTTTAAAGGAAACCAAAATCTTGCCAACTCGCCTTAACAATACTTTTTAAGAGCTGAGACAACTTATTGTAAACATACACATAAGAAAAAATAATTGGAGGTTGATTTACTTCGAACTTTGGGCTATTCAGATTATGCATGCTTTTATGTTTTTGTTTATATAATATGATTTTAGTTTTATGTTTTATATGTGGATATACGTCCACATTTCTAACAAGCAGATTATTATCTGCACAGTGATTTTGAAGTGATGCAAACTCTTAACAATATGCTGTATAAGGTATTTTTAATGAAACCATCGAGTTTTTTATTACTGATTTTCTATTATATCGAGCTTTGCCTGTATCTAATATTCTTTGCACATGGGTTATTGTTATTTTTAAGCTTTCTTATTACTGGCCTTAGTGTGCGCATAATACCCAGAGATTGTTATTAAATAATTGCCATCCATTATAGAGCTTTGCCATTGTGCAGCATCGGTTAAATTTTTCCTTTGCTTCATTCACATGATGGCTTTGATTTGGTTCCCATTGTGCAGCTGTTTCAATGAAACAACTATTTTATCTCATCAAGACGATAATGCGGTTTCACTGTGCACCTGTTTCATTCCTCCACTATACTCATATCAACGAAACTATTTTGATCACATGCCGGTGATGATTTGGCCTATAAAGACAGTAATAATAGTGATGACGATGTTGTTGCGTATATTACAGAGTTTTTATGTTTTCGATTTTTTGCTGTTTTTCGTGCAACTTTGTCGTAATATAATTGCGATTGAGTTACTACTGCATTTGCTGCTGATGCTAATAACAATGACGATGTGGACTAGTAACAAATTTTTGGAAAATGTTCTGTTGCTATAAAGCCTGCAATGATAATGATGATAACGATAATGGTGCTGAGCTGACTGCGTTGTGCTCTATTTTTATTGAAATTTTCGGCAAACATTGAAAAGGTGTGTGCGTGTGTGTATGTGTATGCATTTGTTTGAGACCGTATCGTCATCGTCGTCATCTGTATCTGTAAAATGTTTGAAATTGCAATTTCGAAATGTTCAACTTGTTTTATTCTACAACTACTGCATCTAAAAACAATATTGTTTTAATTTTGCACTAACATTGTGCAATTTTATTTCTTTTTTACCAATTTTTTTTTTGTTTTGCCTCTTTTTTTTTCTTCTTCTTGTTGAACGCTTTTGGTTTCGGTAAAATTTCTGTGCCATGTGTGATTTTTTTTCGTTGCTGATGTTGCGGTTGTTTTTATTGCCTCAATACATTGAAATGCATTTGTCAGAGTATGTGCGTGAGAGCATGTGCTTGCATATGTGTGAGAGTAAATTATTTTTGTTCTTGTATGCATTATGCATTTTCTTTATTATTATTTTTAGGTCAATATGTTAAACTTCGTTTAAGCATTTTTGTGATTTAAAATGAAAATTGTTAAAATTTGATCATTTATATATTTATTTGAAGTCATTAAAGTTTATTGAGTATTTTATATAATTAACCAGCCAGCCAGCCAGCCAGTTCGCCGATGTCACAAGAAAATGTATGCGAAAGAAAGCTAGTCAGTCACTTATATGTGAATCATAGATTCAATAAATAAAATAATGAAGTAAAAAAAGGGAGCAAGATAGTTATTGATGATTAAATCAATACTTTTTGAAAAAAATGTATTTTAATATATTATAATATATTGATCAGACCTCCTATATTAATAAAATATTAAATAATAATTTAGGTAGATAAAAATTTCAGGGTGGACAAATTAAATGAATTGATTAAATCGTAGAGCAATATACATATTGCTTAATTGCTTCAAAACGCAAAAAGAATGAAATAGCTGATTATATTCAAAGGAAAGCGGATACTTTCCGAAAAATGTTTTCTTCGGCTTTCTTTAGTAAGATAAGTGCACTTTTAAAAGAAAGAAAGTCATAACCAACAAACATTTTCGATGTCTGGCACTTAGCAATTGATGCTGTTAACGGTCATGGGCTATAGTCAGCTAAATGAAATGGATGTTATGAATGAGTAGACAGACATTAATTAATTAATATCATTAGAGTATAGAGTTATTAAAACGGCAACTACATATGATTGAATTATAGCTGATGCTGAAATTAATAACATAACTTGTGTAAAAATTTATAACCTTAATAGAATTGTTAATATTGAAGGGCCAGTGTTTCCTAAAAGAGTTAATAATAAGTGCCCTGTTTTCAATACAAACTATAAAAAAGGGATTAAAATTGCAAGTGTTTCTTGTGGAACTAAATGTGCAAATCTATGTTCAATATTATTGATTCATCCAAATAGGCTGAGAGCACTAATACATACATTACAATCAGAGATACTTATTGTATATTATCACCATTTTATTTATGCACAAACTTCGTATAAAAGAAAACTTTTAAAACTTTTAAGTTTTGCTTTCAAAAGTTTAGTTTTTAACATTTTTTCAAACTAAATGCATAAACAGCATTTCATAAAATTCCTTACGGGCTATAAAATACAAAACGAGAGTAAAAAAAAAAACAATTTTTTATGTGTTCATTTTTGTGTGTAACAACTTAACTGTAACATATTGTACTTAAATTTCATTCGTTGCGGAAAATATTCTATACAAAACTGAACAGCAGTTGAGTTTATAATGTAAACAATAGTTTTTACCAAAAAGTAATAGATATTACAGTCAATTTCATGCATGGCCAACGACAGATCTTAAAATATATCCAAAACACTTGCTTACAAGCTGATACAAATAAATAAATACAAAAAAAAAAAAAACAAATTACTTAAAAGTTAGAAGGATGCTTGTATGAATATTTCGGCATGAATTTTGTATTTTAGTGCCCGACAAACATTTTGGTTTTGCTTTAAGCGAAAGAAAAACTGGTCATTACACTTAAAGGCATTCTGTTGTTCATCGCTCGGTTGCGGTTGCTGTTCATGAACTACAAGATATTTTTTATATATTTAAAACATTTTTTTATAACAGCTTTTACGAGTCCTGGTGTTTAATATAGTTTGCATATTTTTGTGATTATTTTTTTGCAGTTTCGTGTAGCACTGTTTCCAGCAATATATTTTTCAATTTGCTCCATTAGTCTATGGAAGTGTAATATGTTTGAGTTGAATATGTTTTTGCCTCCATTTGTAATAAACAGACCTAATAATGCATTAAGGGTTTGAAAACATGCTTTTTAGTTTTTAAAATTGAGAGTTACAAATTTTTCTATAAGCTACAGTTTATGGTTGTAGTGGTTTGACTGGAACAGTGGACTTATAAATATCAATCAAATTTCTAAAAACGGATTCAGAAACATTTATTTTACTCAGAAATATGACTAATCCTACCACGCTATCATCAACACCTTTTATACCTTTAAGTTCCCTTAATTCCAAAAGAAAGTTGAGCTTATTATAATAATTATCTACACTTCCATAACTGATATAACAAAAAGTTTAAAAATATTGGAAAAATATTCTAAGCAACAATGTCCATTTGGTAAAATTGTTTTAGAAACATATTATTAAGAATGGTATTTGCTACAAATTGGGGGGTTAGTATAATTGTATCTCATCTTTAATATTAAAAACTATGAAACTAAAACAAAAATGTATCTATCTATTTTACATCTGCAACCGTAAGATCATGTCAGCAGAGTTTTCCTCTTAACCTTTTTTGCCTCTTAACACTGGCACAGTTTCATCCAACAGATTTGCTAAAACAGCATTTTTTTTTATAAAAAAACATGAAAAATATTTTAATATTGGGTTGTATATACATATGTATGTCTGTTAATCTATTTAAAAGTTTTTCATTTGTTGTCTATAACAGTTGCTGCTTTTCATGTGTTTTGATATTCAATACACTTAAATCGTGGTGAGTTGTTTTGGCAGAGGTTACGGCAATGACCCTAATAAATGTCATAGAAACATGTCAAGTGTCAATAGACACACTTGTTTTTTTGGAATTTGTTTTTTTCCTTTTGGTAAGAAAAAGTATAAACAATGGCTCATAAAAAACATTCGAACTAACACATTGTTAAAGAATATGTATGCATATCACTAGTGTTTTTTCTTTGCTTGGAAACAATTTTTGTCAACGCCAAAAAATATGCTATACTATACAAACAACCAAGAAAAAAAGTGAAATGGAATTTGTATTATAAAAAACATGATGAATTGTTAGTTAGTTAGTTAGTTAGTTTTATTGAGACTTCCTTTTTTTCCATATTACAGGTTTAGGCAACATTAATTTTGTGAAAACTTAAAACTATAATGTATTATTTTAAAAACATTTTTTTTTTGGTTTGTTAATGCGTCATGCTTATGAAAATTAAAAGAAATGTAATATAATAATATTAAAAATAAGTTTAGATATTTACAGTGTTTGCTCCCGGCACTTGTCAATTCTAGTAAAGCTTCGTTTACAATTAATGAACTTACTACTAAAACTTATAAAAAACTTAAATCTAAAACTTAGAATATATACAAATAATAATAATAAGAAAAGAAAAAAAAAGTAAAAAAAAAAAAAAAAAAAAAAAAAACAAAAGATACAATATTTCTTACCCCCTGTGTACGCCGGGAGTATTATCCACATAAAAGTTTTGTACTACAAACCTATCGAAATTTTCCTGCAACATCCCAACACACGATAAATATTGTGTGTTCGACCAATTGAAATCTTTCTCATTAGATAAAATATCCGTAATAATGCTACCATCAAAGTATGATAGCTTTTCAACAAACTTTCTCATCAGCTCGAAAGCATAATGTGATATGGCAGAAATTTTGGCAAACTCATATACATAATTATTTGAAAACCGTCTGTTCATAGACTTATAATTCTTTTCTATGCATTTCCCAACTATATGTCTTTCAAAAATCTCCATTTTTCTCATAACAGTTTTGGAAATACTGAACCATACCGGAAATGCATAGAGAAGAATTGGTCGTATACTGACTTTGTACAAAAGCAACTTTGTCTTTACTGGCAAGAATTTGCTATTAAATAATTTAGCAAATGCACCTTTGACCCGATTTGCCTTATCTATATTGTGTAGCACATGACTATTAAACTTCATCAGCTTGCTAAAGTGCACTCCAAGGTATCTAATGCTGTCTTTAAATTGTATTTCTCTCTCCTGCAACGTTAATTTAAGATTCTTTCCGGAACAACTGTATACTTACATTTTCCGGAAGCATTTCGTAAACATATCGCAGAGTTCTTCGCTACATTTATTTTAATACCCCATTGTGTATAAAACTCATCAACTTTTTTGAGGTGCAAAGAAACCCGTTGGAGTGCCACTTGAGGAGATTCGTCATGCGCATAGAGAAGGGAGTCATCCGCATAAAGTATGCTCTGCGAATTATTGTACTCATGAGGAAAGTCACTAATAAAAATCGTATAAAGATGGGGTGCCAATACCGAGCCCTGAGGCACTCCACAAGAAACCGCACTACGGTCGGATAACTTTTTACACGTCTGAACACAAAATTCTCTGTTAGTAAAAAAGCTTTGGAAAAGTTTAACAATTGATGGATCAAATCCAATATTTATCATCTTAAATAGAATACCATCATGGAACGCCTTATCAAAAGCCTTTTCAATATCCAGAGACACCGCCACAGTGCATCGACGTTCCCTTAAGTTTTGAATAACATCAGTGTGAAATTTCAACAGAGCATGAACCGTAGAATTCCCTTTTTTAAACCCAAACTGCCTCTGTGGGATATATGTGCTATTAAACGATTGATCCATTTTGTCTCGGACAATTCTTTCAAACATTTTTCCTACATTGGAAAGCAATGAAATAGGCCTTAGATTATTTACATCAATATTGCCCTTAACTTTTTGAATCGGTACTACTTTTGCCAATTTCCAAGCAGAAGGGAAATAACAATTATTCAAGCAATTGTTAAACACAATTGTCAAATACTCAAATGCTTTAATAGGAAGTTTTCGTATCAGAAAATTTGAAATGCCATCCAAACCGCAAGACTTTTTGTTGTTCAGCATTTTAGCTGTCTCTACGAGAGAGTTTAAATCAGTAAACTTCACATCCTTCATATTATTTAATGACGTATTATATTCATCAAATATAACGAAAGAAGCCTGTCGCGTCACCTCATTAATTCTATTGATAATGCCCGAAATATCCCTATTTGGTGGCGGAAACATGATGAATTGTTTAAAGAATTTTATTAAACTGTTGAGCTTTAAGTTTAGTATTTAAAAATTGATAATTATGGTAATAAAATTATTAATATTTCATATGAATTTTTCATATGATTATACACATACCCATGTATAAAAACATTGATTTCAACGTTTTCTAAGAAAACTTCCAATCCTATCCACTCTTTTGCAGATGACAGCAGCATTTGCTAATCATACTCTTTCAGTTATAGGCCCAGCCTATCAGAGATCGCTGCCAAGAGGCTAAATATGAATGGTTCACTGAACAGTGATCTTCTATTAATCTCCGAATGGGGTCGCAAAAACAGGGTGGACTTCAACGCTCGTAAGACCCAGTGCTGTTTATTAACGCACAAACAAACGACCGCAGATGCTGCTTTATCCGGATGGTATAAATATTGAGGAATCGCATGCTCTTGATGTTCTTGGTATAAAGATACAGTGTGATGGTCGCTGGATTGAACACATTTTTCACATCTCTAAAGAAGCATTCAAGTGCCTAGGTTTTTTGAAACGGTGTAAGATGTACTTCTCGCCATCCGATCTCCTTACTATTTATACCACCTACATCCGACCGAAAATGGAATACAACTCTCATGTTTGGGCCGGTGCCTCAAAGTCTATTTTGGGGTTACTCGACCGTGTGCAAGAGAGAGTGAAGAAGCTCATCGGTGACAGTAGGGTATCCCACTCTATTGACTCACTGGAGCATCGACGCAGTGTGGGGTGCGTTACTCTGTTCTATCGTTACTACAATGGATTTTGCTCTGACGAGATTAGGAATCTTGTTCCCGAAATTCGCGTATTTCTACAAAGCACGCGTTTATCATCCAAAACTCATCCATTTGTGGTTGATTACCCGGGAAATCGTACTACGCATTACAGAGAGAATTCGTTTTTCAGCCGTACGCTTCGTCTGTGGAATAAGTTGCCTGCAGACGTGTTTCCTGTCTGTTATAATATTGGAAGGTTCAAGTCAAATGTTCACAAACACTACTCCCTCTTTCCCCCTCCTCACAACCTATTTTCCTAGTTCTGGTACAATGCACTGCATATGTAGGGGTCATCCCCTGAGTACTGGCCCAAGTTAAAAAAAAAAAAAAAAAAATATATAAGAAAGAATAGAAAAAATATCAAAATAAGAAATATAAAAAAAATTTATATATGGAGTTTTTTGTTCCACTAAATTTGGAGACTTTGCCCCAAATACTAACTCTTCTTTTCCCCTTTGCTCTACAAAACAGTTTTCTTAATTCCGCTATAATGCATTACATGAGAAGGTGCAAAATTAAAAAATTAAAATATTTATTTATATAAATTTAATTTCTATGCGTTAAATTTTATTCTTTTACTTAATGGGAGCAATTTTTCCAATTTCACAACTCTATTGCCAAAGAAGAAGACGGAACGATGTGGTTGGCAATTTGTATGTGTCATGTATATTTTTAAAACAAATACATCGCCCATAATACGAGTGTGCATGCATCTGAGTAGCTGGGGGTGCATCTATGGTTTACGATTATGCAAAGGATATATCTGTGGGTGGGTGGGCATGTTTCGAAAAATGATAATAAACTACATAGCAGTGGCTTACTTGTCATGTAGCAGAAAATAGTATTAACCAAATATGCGGCAAATGTTTTATATTCTTATACTTTTTTTTTTTTTATTATTTCTAACTATACGAGTACATGATAGTATTTGCTTTGAATGTGTAAGCGTGTATAAATTTTTCATGTTTTATTTTGAATATTTGTCACAGAGTTGTGAAAAATATGTGAATGTTTCTATAGAACTTCAATTGCTCTTATGCTGGGGAAAACTATATATTTTTTCCTTTCCAGCACTTTATGCCACCAACATCATTATTATTGCATTTAAAAGATGGTGTAACCTTATTTTTTATTTAAATTTGGAATATTCTGAATAAAAAAAAATTTTTTTTTCTAGTAGTTAACTGGTGTCAGCACAAGTTTTTGTTTGTGTCCCTCAAAGAAAGTATAATTTTTTTTTTCGTTTTCAATTGTGCGTGGTTTGACGAGTTTTTGTTTTTTGTGTTTTGTTAAAAAATTGTTAAAAAGTTTCGTTTTCAAAACATTTTTCTGTGTGGTTGCTGGTTGGCGGCTTTTAACTTCCTCTTAAAAAATTCTAATGCAGGCGTTACGTTGTCTATTTTACTTGTATTTAAGTTACATATTTGTCAAAAAAAAAAAAAAAAAAAAAAAAAAGTGCTAGAAAACTTTTGCACTACAGTTTTTAAAATGTTAATATGTTAAAATATTATGTTTGAGTTCTTAACTAGGAACTCTTTTATAAACGATCGATTTCCCATTTCGAAAAACAGCTTTATAAAGATTAGAAAATGGAATCTCTGCAAAAACCCAAACTGCATGAAATTTGCATTCAAAATTTTGTTCAGACAGAAATCTTCTTTCTGTGCTAAAAGGCACCTTAAATTCTCTGCTGCCTAAAAAAACAGCTTCATGCTATTACGCTTTAGTTCACTAGAGATAATAACTTTTTCTGGGTTCTTTTTTACAATAGCTGAACATTTTATTTACGAAACTTTTGCTTAGCACACATGTTACTTTTACAACGCCAGCTATAAAAAATAGAAATACATACTCGTATATGTATGTATATATGTATGTACAACTTGCTTTTACTGTTAATAAACAAATTGTTGTATTAACCGCTAAACCTTCGAACAACAACAAAGCACTCCAAGCTCAATTATATTTTTAGAACAACTTTCCCATGAGTACTCATATTGTTGGTTGGGAAAAACATATTTCGCTGCTTTTGCCAGAAGTTTTGCAATTGGAAAAAGTTGTAAATTTATTTTAAGTTATTATACAGGGTGGACCAGAAGTCTCTTAGCATATGAAATAATCAATAGAAAACAAATAGCCACATAATTATAAAACTGTTTATTTATTACGAAAGTAAATGAAATAGAGTTTAATTTTTTGAAAATTGCATTACTTAAATGTAATCTTTGTTCATTCTGGCACCGTTGCAATCTAGACCGGACATTTTCCTTGTTCGCTTCGCGATTTGTAATGGCCATTACTTTATTTATAAATAACACGATCAGTTTTTTGGCCTGTACATTTGTAAGGGTGATTTTGTAAGAACTATCGGAAATTAAAAAAAAAAACACATAAAATTCAGAAAAATGCATGAAATATTTATTTGGATCGATAGTTGGGTCGATATAATTTAATGTTTGAAGATTATTTCATGCAAATGTTGGCCGCGGCTGCGCCTCAAATGGTCCATCCGCTTAGTCCAATTTTGGCATACTCTTTCCAACATTTCGGCCGGTATCTCACGAATAATGTTGGCAATGTTGGCTTCCAGTGCATCAATCGAAGCGGGCTTGTCACTATAGACATTAGCCTTAACATAGCCCCACAAAAAATAGTCTAGAGGCGTTAAATCGCACGATCTGGGCGGCCAATTGACTGGTCCTAAGCGTGAAATAAACTGTTCACCGAACTCGCCTCTCAATTGGTCCATTGTTTCGCGTGCTGTGTGGCATGTGGCACCGTCTTGTTGAAACCACATGTCATGCAAGTCAAGCTCTTCCATTTTGGGCAAAAAAAAGTTTGTTATCATCGCACGGTAGCGCTCACCATTCACAGTAACGTTGTGATTCGCATCATCTTTGAAGAAATACGGCCCAATGATGCCGCCAGCCCATAATCCGCACCAAACGGTTGTTTTTTGTGGATGCATTGGTAGCTCTTGCAATGCTTCTGGCTGTTCTTCACTCCAAATACGGCAGTTTTGCTTGTTCACGTATCCATTCAACCAGAAATGAGCCTCGTCGCTGAACACAATTCTTCGATAAAAAAGTGGATCTTCATCTAACTTTTCAAGAGCCCATTCACCAAAAATTTGACATTGTGGTAGGTCGTTTGGCTTCAATTCTTGCACCAGCTGTATCTTATAAGGCTTCACACCCAAATCCTTCCGCAAAATTTTCCACGTAGTGGAGTAACAGAGGCCCAATTGCTGCGAACGGCGCCGAATCGATAATTCACGGTCATCACCAACACTGGCCGATACGGCTGCGATATTTTCTTCAGTTCGCACTCTACGTAAGCGTGTTGGTGGTTTAATGTCCAACAATGTAAATTTGGTGCGAAATTTTTTTACAATAGCCCGAATAGAAGCCTCAGTAGGTCGATTAAACTGATCATAAAATGGAAGAAGCGCGCGATGAACTTTCTTAACAGAGCACGCATTTTGGTAATAAAATTCAATAATTTGCAAGCGTTGTTCGTTTGTAAGACGATTCATGATTAAATTATAGACCAAACTGAAGATGTTTGACAGTGACACAAGATACAAAACTTACGTGAGCTGTCAAAACTAGTGTTGCCAAAAAGATAATAGCAAAAAAATCACTCGTTACAACGGAAGTTTTTTCCTATTTTAAGTTCTTTTTTTCTTAAGAAGAATTTTTTACGATACAAATCTGCTGTGATCAATAATTTTTGATTGAAGAAGACAAGAAAAATAATGATCACATCTTTAGCAGTTTTTGTTTGCTACGAAACTTCCAATACCAATAGCTTTAACCATACTGCTATAGGAGTTTAAAAATATACATATATGTTATAGAATAGCTCCAAATCGAACAGTTTTCTCTAAAAATTTTAGACTTTTTTTTTGCTTTACTATTAATTAAATTAAAGAATTTGTCAAGTTTTGCCCAAAAATGTAGTTAAAAGGATAACACGAATGATAACAAAAATTCGAAACTTCATAAAATCAATAGTTTTCGGAATATTATTTTTGTATATATACATATGGATATATACATATGTATTTATATACATATCGTCATATTAAATGCAAACAGACGTAACAAACACAAAATTTCGAATGTGAGTTTTTTTTATCGATTATGGTTTGTTTTATCAAAATACATGTTCCTGCAAAATTTTAGATGCCTACAATAAAAAATGACGATTTTATTACTAAAATTCAAACGGACGTAA
Source organism: Thecocarcelia acutangulata (assembly GCA_914767995.1). NCBI lineage: Eukaryota > Metazoa > Arthropoda > Insecta > Diptera > Tachinidae > Thecocarcelia > Thecocarcelia acutangulata. The sequence continues at coordinate 24,776,862 of OU612094.1, read as the reverse complement.
CTAAAAGTGCGTGTATTTCTAAATGCAATAAGACGTAACTACACATTTATATGAAAATCTTACATACAAACTCACTTGTTGTATATAATGATGCCAATACTTATATCTCGATCCTGAAAATGATGATTTTCGAGATTTATGTAATCCCAAATTCCAGGATTGGCCAAAAAATAATTCTTGCATTTTCGGATTTATGAAAAATCCCAAAAATAATGAAATTTTTGGAAATTTTGCAAATATTTTTATGTCATAAGTAAAAATTTATAATTTTATAATTCAATTATTCAAACAATTAAGTTTTTTATTTGCTATTTTTAGCTTCTACCATTTATACCAATAAAAAATTATAAATAGCTTGTTTTCTATGTTTCCCAGCTATCTATATGTCGACATTTCATAGGAACTACCCTAATCATCAGTAGTTCCTATGAAATGTCGACATATAGATAGCTGGGAAACATAGAAAACAAGCTATTTATAATTTTTTATTGGCATCAATGGTAGAAGCTAAAAATAGCGAATAAAAAACTTAATTGTTTGAATTTTTATTCTCTGCTTTTCGATACTTTCAAAAAGCAAATCGTAGCAACCAACGGTTGTTCATTTGTTTGAAAGGTGTAAAGAAATGTTAGAGATGAGTATAAATGAAAAAGCTTGTTTTTTGTGTTTTGACAGATATTATTAGAGCATTTTTCTTTTTAAACTCTCAACAATTTATTTAGATTGTTGGGATATAAAGTTGAATGTTTGAGAATATATTTCAAAAATTTCCAAAGTCTGCTGATGGTTAGGGTAGTTCCTATGAAATGTCGACATATAGATAGCTGGGAAACATAGAAAACAAGCTATTTATAATTTTTTATAACTCAATTATATTATAATTTATAATTTTTTAATTTATAAATTATTTATAATTCCGAAATCCTGAATCGGAACGTTATTCTATCTAATGCTTTGTTGTCTTTGCGGGTGAAAAGAATATTTAATAGTTGGTCCCACTGAGATGGAGTGTGACTCAACCCACTCTTTAATTCAAATATAAATTGACAATAAGCAAATAAATCTGTCATCGCAACTTGTGGACTAAATACCCTTTTCTCTACAAGTGCACCATTTAAGCCATGAGTATTTTCTTGAGTCCGTTCGAAAACGTTATTCGATAATAAGACCAGGTAAAGTATTACATTTTTTTTAAATATACAAATAGTATGCACATATTCATTGATTTTAAACTATATATTTTGAACAGGGAAAAACTCCATTAATTCCACAGTAAACACGATTCGTGCTTTGGGATATAATGGCACTGATGTCATTTATTTTAAAACAAATATTAACGATGATTATGAACTACTTCCACAAAGAAATTTGTAGATCGTGAACCTAACCCATTGTATGCTGAGAGAATTAAAATATCAAAGAAAATTGCCACTTTCTTTCAATCTCCACTTTTCACTTTCAATCTCTAAGACTTAAAGCCGTTAATACCAGTCAATTTCCATAATTCTTCTGACAATATTGCTTTCGAAAATTAACTATTGGGTTTCTACTTCTTTTAAATGTATTTTTTTTATACTGAAGTTTTTATATAAAATTTCTCTCATATCTGTAGTTTTTGTTTTAAAAACTAATTACATAATTACATTTTATTTTATAATAAAATATGTATAAAAATTTAATAATACAAATATAAAAAAGTTAAAAAAAGGAAACATATTTTTATTCAAAAGGATAAACAATTTAAAATAGTGAGAATTTTGGCGGATTTCTCGTAAACTATAAAATATAAGATAAATAATAAAGTTAAATATCTCTTAAACTGTAAGATACTAGAATACTAGTATATAGTGAACATGTTTTTTCTTAACCTTTTCAAGTAATTTTCGAAAATTCAAAATTATTTTCAATTGGAAAGTTATACGGACCAATAGATTTTACATACCCGATTGTCAACTTTGTTCCACTATAAAATCCACTGTGCTAGAAATACAAAAGTACTAAAACATCGCTTTGAAAGTCTAACCTCTCTTCTGCTGAGTCTCCAAATTTCGTGTGTTCGGTAGCTTAGAAGAAGAAATACACAAGTACTAGAACATCGCATTGAAAGTCTAACCTCTCTTCTGCTGAGTCTCCAAATTTCGTGTGTTCGGTAGCTTAGAAGAAGAAATACACAAGTGCTAAAACATCGCTTTGAAAGTCTAACATCTCTTCTGCTCAGTCTGCAAAGTTCGTCTGTTCAGTAGTTTAGAAGTTAATGAATTCGTACCAAGTAGAAAACCTTTCACCCACTACTCTGACTTTTTGTAGTTACGTCTTCTTGTTTAACAAAAGGGGAAAGTCAAAAGAATGTAACTAACATGAAAACTTAAATACTCGAAAAAAATTTAAAATATCTTCACCAATTAAATAAATCCCAACAATCTAAGTTCAATTTGCAAAAATTGCAAAGAAAATATATTTCTTTTGCTTCTTCTGTAAAAAAAATAAAAAGTGTAGTTACGTCCGTTTGCATTTAATCTGACGATATATTCTCCATACTTCGTTCAAATAATTTCCCAGCTTTTTGTTGTGTTTGATCTTAAACGAATTTTTATGTAACCATCAGTCGTCTTTTTTCACACATTTAAAATAAACATGAAAACTCATTCAACACATTTTTACACGCAAATGCAAACACACATACATACGAGTATATTTATACTCATGCAAATGCAAATTAACAGATGCGTAAAAAAACATACGCCCTTTATGAATACGAATAAAGAAGCCAAACAACAATAATGCCAGATGTGCGTTTCTAAATAAAAAATAATTAAATTGAGATTTAAAGAGGCGCAGTATGCTTCCGTAACTTTTTGGCTGTTAAAACAAAAAATATAGAGAGTTGTGTTCTTTTAACGTAACAGTGTAAACCTGAACCATTCGGATGTGAACTCGGGTCATGACTTATCATGAACTGCTGTCTTAAACACTTAGTGGCAGCTGATGAGTAGTGTAGCAACAGCGAAACAGCTAATTGTCCCCCAGCTAAAGATTTGATTATGATTTTTCTTGTCTTTTTCAATCAAAAATTATTGATCGCAGCAAATTTGCATTGAAAAAAATTTTTAAGAAAAACTTAAGAAAGGAAAAACTTGAACTAAAGCCCGATGTACAAATGTACAAAAAGCAAAAATCTAATTTAAAAAATTATAAAAAGTTCGACAAAAGTTCAATAAACTGAACTGATTTTGTTCATAGCAAAAATAATCGCAATATTTTTCACGCAATATCAAAAATATGAAAAACGTCATCACAAATAACATCATTACTCGTATATTGACCACCTGTGTGATTTAAAGAAGGCAGAGCTGGAAGAGCAAATGCTTTACAACTTGGTGATGGAAACATTGAGGCTCACAGAAATCGAAAACAAACACGTAAAAAATCGTACTTTGTTGATGAAAGAAGAGCTGAGGCTGCTGATATTTAACGCTTTTCGTTTCACCAGCTATCACAGAAACTACACTAATCATGATTATTTGGTTTTTTTCCTACTAATCATCTTGATCGTTTAATATTTGTACAAAATATGTATTTTGTTGGTGTTGTATTTATTGTAATTCTGCCACTACCTGTATAAAGCTGCCTTGAGTTAGTTTAGTTAAAAATTTGACGTAACAGCCAAAAAGCAAAATTTCTAAAATTTATTTAAAGATTTTTACTCAAAACAAAACACAAGAATCAATATAGCTGGCTTTAAATATTTCAAATTCTCTCTTCTTTACACTGCGCTTAGTTGTAAAAGTGCTTGCCTGGAAGACCTGTGTGCGTATTGTCAAAGAAAAAGCCGAAAAATACTCGACTTTCTTGCAAGTTGCATTACTCGTAGTATCTAAACATTAATATGGAAGTTCATTTTAAAAATATTAACGAAAAGAAAACAACTCCTCAAATAAAGTTTTCATTATAAAACATAATTTTATTTTTTATGGAAATATATAAATAAATGTATTAGAACTTAACAATTTGCAACTTAAAATGGCAAAGGCTGCTTGAAATATCTAAAATAATTTTATATCAAAAATATGAAATTCTTTTAAAAAAGTTAGAAAACACAAAAAAATTATATTAAAATCCAGTAAGTCTCTGCAAAACTTGTTATCTGCTGCATCTGTACTCATGGATGGTATAAATATTGAGGAATCGGATGCTCTTGGAGTTCTTCGAATGAAGATACAGTGTGACGTTCGCTGGGCAGAACACATTTTTATGTCTCTAAAGAAGCATTCAAGTGCCTCGGTTTTTTGAAACGGTGTAATATGTACTTCACTCCATCCGACCTCCTTACTATTTATACCAGCTACATCCGACCGAAAATGGAATACAACTCTCAAGTTTGGGCCGGTGCCTCAAAGTCTATTTTGGGGTTACTCGACCGTGTGCAGGAGAGGGCGAAGAAACTTATCGGTTGTAGTAGGGTATCCAACTCTATTGACTCTCTGGAGCATCGACGCAGTGTAGGGTTTTCTATCGTTACTACAATGGATTTTGCTCTGACGAGATTAGGGATCTTGTTCCCGAAACTCGCACATTTTTACGTAGCACGTGCTCATCGTCTAGAGCTCATCCATTTGTGGTCGATTGTCCGGGGAATCGTACTACGCATTACAGAGAGAATTCGTTTTTCAGCCGGACGCTTCGTCTATGGAATAAGTTGCCTGCATACGTGTTTCCTGTCTGTTATAACGTTGGAAAGTTCAAGTCAAATGTTCACAAACACTACTCCCTCTTTCCCCCTCCTCATAACCTATTTTCCTAGTTTTGGTACAATACAATGTATATGTAGGGGTCATCCCCTGAGTACTGGTCCAAGTTAAAAAAAAAAAAAAATAAGGCAACACTGTTACTACGATTGTCGTTTGACTTTCAGTAATAGGGAAAGGCCAATGTAAGCGGCATGCGGCAACTGGCGCCAAGTAACTGCTGTATTTGCCGCTTGAATTTGTTTGATGTAGGCAAATGAACGCGGCTAATTGAAGTAATAGTGAAACGCCAATGTAAGCGGCATGCGGCAGCGGGCGGCAACAATGTGACCCATTTACAAAAAATTATATTTTTTATAAAAATATTCGTACATAAATTTCAACATATTGAATTTAATTTAATTTGGCAATGCCGTTAAAGGCGGCCGAGCGGCAATGTTGAATTCAATTTAACTTTTTGTTTTGCCGCTTCAATTTGTCAAACAAAAAAGTGTACGAAAAAATTAGAAGACAGAAATTAATTTTGGGTTTTGAAATTTCCACAAATGAATTTGTTTATTTATTTTAACTTTAAAAAAAAATTTAAATGTTTTTTTGTTTAATCTTCGAAGCACAAATTTTTCTTACATTGGCCTTTCACTATAAAAGTGTATACGCCAAAATTTACACAAAAAGATATTTGTACTTTTTAACGCAAAAATAAATAAATAAATTTAATTCTAAAAAAATTTTAAAACTGAAAATAAAGAAAACTACTTTTTTTCTTCTATTTTCTCTACGTTTTTTGCCTCTACTTTTTGGTTTGACATATTGAAGCGGCAGAAGAAAACGTTAAAATGAATTCAATAATACCGCTCGGCCGCCTTTAACAGCATTGCCAAATTAAATTAAAATCAACATGTTCAAAATTTTTATGAATATTTTTATAAAAAAAAACTAATTTTACATAAATGGGTCACATTATTGCCGCCCGCTACCACATGCCGCTTACATTGGCCTTTCACTATAAGTGTTAGAAAATTACTACCATCCGAAGTTTCTTGTCAGTTCAGCTAAAAGTTGACCGCAGGTGCAGAAAATAGTAAAAAGGTTTGAATGTGTTGAGCTTTTTGTACTTGCACCTGCACGTGTGAACACTACGATATAGTATTCTCTTGCCTGATTGTTAAGAAGAGGAGATTTTTATTCTTGGGAAAAAGAACTCCCAGAGCAATTTTTCTCTTGGAATTATTCATACTCAGGTTGATATTCCTAAAACCAATCAATTTACAAATAATTTACCTTTGTTGATGTTTGAAATTTTAGTTGGTGAATTCATCATTTGAACAAAAAATTTTAACATCTGGCAGCTTTACAAGAAAAACTTTAAGTAAATCGAAATGAAGAAACATACGTTTGAAACTTTTGCTCGTGTTATTTTATATGCACCTTGCACTATGGCACATAAAATATTTAATTTATAAACACGGATGAATCTAGAAAGAGTTGGAGAAAGCGTTTACAAAGAAGAATTCAACACTAAAATATCCTTTAGATTACTAGACAGATGTAGTATTCTTTAAGCTGAAATATTGGCTATAAATAAAGCGGCTAGATGGCTGATGTTCCGTAGAGATATCATGATAATAACGGACAGTAAGGCCGAAATCAACTTCCTGGATTGGAATGTACACCAATTCTAATTCAAAGTCTAGTCCAAAAGTGGCGGATATCTTTTAACAAGATGGCGAGGTATTCTAACCTAACCCTAAAATAGGTACGTGGATACAGGTCCGAAAACGGTAACAACAAAAACCCTAGAGGGCAACTTCTGGACGACCTTTATCAGCGTGCTGAAAAAAAAATGGTTCACAGTGCCCGCATCGCATATTAACTTTAAAAGAACAAAGGAACTCTTAAAACTGCCCAGATATTGCTTGAGAGCCACTATAGACTGTGCCTATTTGGAAACCATGCCAAGTCATTTCTGCAGAAGTTGTCAAGATGAATACAAGAAGGAGACGATGCTTCACCTCCGCGAGATATACCCGGCATTGAAGCACCCCCGCCTAATGTCTAATATCTAGACAAGAGGTTGCCAAATATAATTTTTGGTCTCGGTCAAGCTGACCGCGCTATCTTCATTCATAAGGAGCAGCAGATGGCTAGCATGTAACACCACACAAAGCGGTTTCCTACTTCAATTTCATCAATACCTTCTACTTTTCAACTTTCTATTTTTATTTTTCAGGCAATCACAAAAGGACGCTTTAGGATCCAGTTCATTCCATATTTGATATAAAAAACAATGAATAGGAAGCAGGTAGTAATATTATTAACTGCTAGGCAATTATATCCAGCTTTTGTGCATTACTGATTTAAGTAAAAAGAAGAGCTACTCAGGTTACATACCCCAAAGATTTCGGGAAAACTTAATGGCCATTAATTCCCCTGGCAACACTGGAACTTGGTAAGTTATGGTTTTAGGGAATGCAAACACTAACAAACTTGAAATCCAACAACTGACTGTTGGAGATTTTCCTAACCCTGGTATGACTCTTAGTTTAACGTAACGTAGAAATCTAATTGTTTTCATGTCCTGCTCTTTGATTAATTTTTATAGCTTTGAATACATAAAAATTTTAAAAGCTGTTGTGATTTGCAGTTATTTGAAATGTAATTAGGCGGCAGATACTAAGTTCAAAAAATAAACTTATGTTTTATTATTTTCTATTTCCTTCCCATAGTGCTCACTGTTTTTTGTTTGTGAAAGAAAATACACGTTTATATGTGAAAGGAAGCGTGAAACAGTAAAATAAGTTTCAAAACTTTTCTTTATATTCGTCTTTTTTACTGAAGCGAAGTTTGTTCTTAGTGCAAACATTTTATATTTAGTCGCTTGTTATGTTTGCTTACTTCACTTTTTCTAAGTAAACGTAGTATATAAAATATTGAAATAAAAAAATGTATGTACATATATGTATATTTAAATAAAGTTAAATATGTATGCTATATACATTGTAATGCTAACGCACATTGCTGTTATTTATTGTTTTTTGTTTAACCGAAGATTTTTTTTCTAAATGTGTGCAAACACTCGTGAGGCCGGATAAAAATAGTTACATATAAATAACGTTAATGCAATGCAAAATGAAAGCAGCTAAAAGAAACAGATATGAAAGAAGAGGAAAAACCGAAAATATTAAAAGAGTCTGCTCATATAGAAATTACTGTCAGACCCCAAAAATTTAGCATACGTTGGTGGCAGGCAGCTCAGTGTAAAACATCTACCGTATTGATACCTTGTGGTCCCTGGTTTATACAGGTGGATTCATGTTGCGCTGGCCCAGGAGTATACAACGAAATAGCAGCTCATTCAGCCTGCACATCGTTCAAGGTAATTCCGACACTGACAGTATAGAAAGCCCAGTACAATTACTATTCAGATCATTCTTCTTCCACTTCTACTTACTGTTTGCAAGCATAACACTTGTCGTCGTGTTGTTTGCAATTAAATCTTGTTTCGTTATTTAACATTTGCCATTGGCAGTAGCTGTTTATCATAGATTACAAAATAAAAATCAACCGCTGAAGAAGTTGAAAATAACCCAACGAAACGTCGGGAATAAATTAAAGTAAATAAATGTAGTTTTTCTATTATATAGAAAGATCAACAAATTGACCTTGAAAGCCCGATTTGGTTTGAAACCAAAAAAATATTAATTAATTAATTGAATTAAAAAGGTCGAAAACAAAATTTTTAACATTTTAAATATGCCATTGACATCTGAAACAAATTAAAATTAAAAAAAAAAAGTTATCAGCTGCTCTGTCAATTTCACCTGTTACGAATTCGCCTTGGACTGTAACAAATTTCCAAGATAGCAAATGCTGCAACTGGCAATTGTAGTCGTGTAGTCGACTACTATATGGTTTTGAGCACGGCAGCAACATACAGTGATGTTCTGAGAAACGCGAGATTCGACACCGCAAAGCGTTTTGAAAAACGCTTAATTCACTTTTAAGGCCCATTTAGCCGACTGTAGAAATTGCAACTGTAACGTAAATGTAATTGTTACGTAAATGTAAATGTAACGTAAATGTAAATGTAACGTAAATGTAAATGTAACGTAAATGTAAATGTAACGTAAATGTAAATGTAGTAGCTCTTCTAGAACACGTAAAACCGTATCATGTGTTTTTGACATAAACAAAAAACAAAAGTGTATATGAAGAAAAAGTGTTCTGTGTTTCAATTTTATGTTATTTGTGTTAAAAAAAATAATTAATTATTCATTGCCCATATCCATATATCAAATAAATTACAAAAATAAAATCAAAGCAATACAGCTGTTCATTGCAGTGATGAGAGTTCATAATATTCAGTACAAATACAAAAGGTACGAAACTTGCTTAAATTGTACCTAAAATTTTTCTTATATTATTATTAATTTTGATAAAAAGTTTTATTATAACGTGTTATTAATGTATTTTAATTTAAAATTGTTAACATTATTTTATTATCATATTTTTATTACTTCCCGGAATTAAATTTAATCATGTATTGCTTTCTTACATTTATAGCAGCGTAACTTTGGACTATAAATCGATTTTCAAAACTCATTTTATAGTTGGAAGAATTTGCTTGTGGAATATATTTTTGGAAACCGAGCGAATAAATGTTGTAGTTACATATAACGTGACGTAACACTTGCAAAAATTGTGTGCAGCATGTAAATTATGTATGTACATTCATGTCGCGTGCAGAACTCAGAGTTTATATAACAGTTCAATTTCCGAATAAACAAGAAATACAAAAACAGGGGTTTTGTGCCACTCTCCCATTCACAATAATACATACCATCACTGACATCATTTGTCATGTAAGAACGTAATGAAATTCTATTTTCTACAGGTTGAGACTTTACGGTTACATTTCATTTTCTGGTTGTTCGTATACCAAAAGCGATCAGTTGTTTCAACTACATTTACATTTCTATATTTACGGTTAGCTAAATGGGCTTTTAGGTGTTCTAAGAAACGCACGTTTCGGAGTTGTTTACGAAAATTTGACACATTTTTTGACTTTTTAACTTAAAATATATAAAATTCTTTAAACTTTTTATTGAAATAACAAGAAAACATCAGATTTCAATAGTGAATAATTTTAGTTTCTTTTGCAAGTTTATATTAAGCAAATTCAATCAGTTCACTTCAACATACACATGCGATTTGAAGTCACCAATTTTAAGCGATAAACGTTTACCAGAACACGTGTTAAGCAATTTAAAATCGCAAAACCTTACTTATTGCTTTGTACATTTTTCAGGGCGCCTATTTGGCGTTTTCAAATCGAAAACGCTAAATTTTTACGTTTTGCGTTTCTCAGAACATGCCTGATACATATATGCATTTGCATAAAAGTACATTTCAGTGTGGCCACCTTAGAGTTTTTAGCTTGCAAAATTCCGTTTCTTTACAAAACGATATCAATCTTTCGGTCCATGAATATAAGGTCCATGGACATTAGTTTAAATTATAGATGTATAACAAATTTTTTACAAGAAAGCCTCAAAACGGTGGAAGTAAAGTAGAACACCTACGATTTATTTTAAATACTGTACGCAACAGAACATTTTCCTCTGTTCCTGTTTTTTGATTACCTGGAAATAGAAATTTAATTCAATGTATTAAAAAATAGTTCTATTTAGTTCCATGTCCACGTGACTGATGTATATTTTGTATAGATTTGTTTTTTTCTTTCCAATGAACCTTAAAAAAAGTCAAGAATGTGTAAAGTAAGATGTATAGTTACCAAATGTGTACATATACAAAAATAAAGATACTATATTTAAAAGGGTTTTCATTATGGCGGCACCTACAAAGTCGCCTAAAAATTATTTAACAGAACAGATTTTTTTTAAAAAGCGCTTAACAGCATTAATAAAAAGATTGATATATGAAAAACAATTGCTAATGTTATATTGATACGAGTATGTACTTTATATACTTACATGGCAACAAAAGTAAAACATCTAAATAAACATTCCCATATACATTTATTGGAATATCTGCTGCTGAAAAAGTCACACATACATTGAAATGGGACCACCTTAATTTAAAGTTTTTGAGTGCGTTTGAGTGAAAACTACCAGCAGCTTGGTAAAAAGTCATACGTCGAAAATGTGTAACAAAAAATACTTTTCTTTCTTCTTGTGCACATACACAAGCACATGCTTACACTTACACTCACACACACACACACACACACACACACACACACACACACCCATACCCAGTTTTTATTGTCTTTAAAAACATGAGTTTAAATATGAGTTTAACAAATACTTACATTTTAAGTATCAATTCAGACTTTTTCATTTGCACAGCAAAATGTTAAAAAGAAAACTGCAGCAAGTAGCATAAAATCAAAAACTTATGTAAAAATCTGAATACACGTGTTGTTGATGTGTAAAAGTATCATGTCATAATGTATGCAGGCAATAAAGACAAGAGAGAGTTTTCGAATAAATGAAAATGAAAACTTTCAAGGATATAACTTCCGATGCACGCTTCGCAAATTGACAGCAGGAGAACATGGGATAAACTTGCTGTAACCGGATATTACTTTCTTTTTTTATAGCTGGTTTTTTCTACTTTACTTTTAACACTGTCATCGAAGTTTAATAGTAAAAAATAATATAAAAAACACAAAATAAAGTGTGTAAAAGATTTTTCTTTTACTTTAGTTATTACGGTTTGCTGGCAGAAAGGGTTATGTGGGCTTATGCTCAATATTTTGTCAAAAAATATGCAATTTTGTTTGTAAGTTATTTTAGTATAAAATGTTTGTTGGTATAAGATATCTGTCTATCTGTCCTACACACATTCATTCAATAAATAATTTTAAAAATAAAATAATAAAATATCACTTTTTGATACGGCGAAAGGAATATAATTTGAATAAATTATTTTCTGGAAAGTTTTTCAACTTTTTTTTTTCACTTTTTACTACTATTTTAGTTTTTTAAAGGACTTAGTGAAGACTATTTTTTTTAAGTGTAAAACAAAAACTCGTTTAACAAGAGTGGTGAGTGACGAAAGTTTAAATATCTAAAAACATCTATAGGGCGGAAAGCACATGTACTAAGTGCCAGATCAGACACAGTAACTTTAGTAACAATTCTTGACTTTAAAGAAGCTTTCATTGAGGGGTATAATAGTCTATTTACACGAAATCTGCTCATTCGAGATTTCAAGCCAAATCTAGTAGATTTTGAGAAGATTTCCCATACAAAATGAAATCTACTTTATAAGTAGATTTCGACGAAATATCCTGAAATCTACTCAGTACTAAGCGATGCAACTGTGATTTCTTGCAAAAAGTACTTAAAAATACTACGCTGCAACAAAAATTACACTTTAATGTGGTGTATGCGGTCTCTGGACACAAAAAATATACACTTTAATGCTGGTGTATTCAGTCTCTGATAATATTGTATTGTCAAACCCGCATGCATAAATTATTTTTGAGCAAATGAAATCTTGCTAGATGTCAAAAAACGGTGGTGTAAACGATATAGATCTCGTTGTAGATTTCAATTCAAATCTACTAGATTTTGAGTTGGTGTAAATGCGCTATAAGAAGAGGAAAAGAATTGCCAGTACTCGGTAATTCTCAGCAATTCCTTACTTTTCTCCCATGTGTGTATGTGCACATCAATGCAAACTGTAAGAAAAAAAAGCTCTATTATTGCCGAACAAAGTTTTTGTGTGTGGGCAAGAAAGCAATTCCTAAAGAAAATTGCGAAAAAGTTCGGCAATAAAAATCGCCCTGTCTGATCTTACTCTAAATAAAATACATAATAACGTGTTGCCTTTTTTCGCTTTTAATAGTTGTTGATAATAAAATATACATAAATCTATGATTTTGAGGAAGATTTTATTTCATTGGAATGCTCAGACCCTGCCAATATAATGTCATTGAAATAACTACTTTGCGACCGGCTGCAGCTGTCGGTCTTTTTGAAGTATTTTTTGACTAATTTTTCATACTTTTCGGGCGGTATTTCGGCAATAATTTGACGACTACTGCCTTTCAAATTCTTAAACGTTAAGTGGGTAGTTATGTAAACATAGTATTTGCCCGAGTTCCACAAGAGTCTAATGACGTCAAATCTACACTTGGCCGCCAATTGCATTTGCTAAAGTATATATAAATATACTTTTTCTAGAAATTTCCCTTGCAATAAACACGAAATCGTTCATATACTTGGATGGGTCGTGGCACCGTTTTGTCGCAGCCACACGTCGCCCAGTCTATAATCTTCAATTGCAGGTAAAAAAAATAATAATAAAAAATAAAAAAAATTTGTTTGTGCTACTATCTAGCGCTAGGTAGTTCCAATACCAATCCGGCTTCATATTATGACCACTAGGTTATGTTAGGTTAGGTTAGGTTAGGTTAGGTTAGGTTAGGTTAGGTTAGGTTAGGTTAGGTTAGGTTAGGTTAGGTTAGGTTAGGTTAGGTTAGGTTAGGTTAGGTTAGGTTAGGTTAGGTTAGGTTAGGTTAGGTTAGGTTAGGTTAGGTTAGGTTAGGTTAGGTTAGGTTAGGTTAGGTTAGGTTAGGTTAGGTTAGGTTAGGTTAGGTTAGGTTAGGTTAGGTTAGGTTAGGTTAGGTTAGGTTAGGTTAGGTTAGGTTAGGTTAGGTTAGGTTAGGTTAGGTTAGGTTAGGTTAGGTTAGGTTAGGTTAGGTTAGGTTAGGTTAGGTTAGGTTAGGTTAGGTTAGGTTAGGTTAGGTTAGGTTAGGTTAGGTTAGGTTAGGTTAGGTTAGGTTAGGTTAGGTTAGGTTAGGTTAGGTTAGGTTAGGTTAGGTTAGGTTAGGTTAGGTTAGGTTAGGTTAGGTTAGGTTAGGTTAGGTTAGGTTAGGTTAGGTTAGGTTAGGTTAGGTTAGGTTAGGTTAGGTTAGGTTAGGTTAGGTTAGGTTAGGTTAGGTTAGGTTAGGTTAGGTTAGGTTAGGTTAGGTTAGGTTAGGTTAGGTTAGGTTAGGTTAGGTTAGGTTAGGTTAGGTTAGGTTAGGTTAGGTTAGGTTAGGTTAGGTTAGGTTAGGTTAGGTTAGGTTAGGTTAGGTTAGGTTAGGTTAGGTTAGGTTAGGTTAGGTTAGGTTAGGTTAGGTTAGGTTAGGTTAGGTTAGGTTAGGTTAGGTTAGGTTAGGTTAGGTTAGGTTAGGTTAGGTTAGGTTAGGTTAGGTTAGGTTAGGTTAGGTTAGGTTAGGTTAGGTTAGGTTAGGTTAGGTTAGGTTAGGTTAGGTTAGGTTAGGTTAGGTTAGGTTAGGTTAGGTTAGGTTAGGTTAGGTTAGGTTAGGTTAGGTTAGGTTAGGTTAGGTTAGGTTAGGTTAGGTTAGGTTAGGTTAGGTTAGGTTAGGTTAGGTTAGGTTAGGTTAGGTTAGGTTAGGTTAGGTTAGGTTAGGTTAGGTTAGGTTAGGTTAGGTTAGGTTAGGTTAGGTTAGGTTAGGTTAGGTTAGGTTAGGTTAGGTTAGGTTAGGTTAGGTTAGGTTAGGTTAGGTTAGGTTAGGTTAGGTTAAAAAAAGAGAAAGTGTAAAAGCACATGATAATAAATAAAATGGACTTAAAATACTCATTAGTACACTCTTGTAGACTTTATGGAAGGCATTCAAACACACAATTAAATACAATATTTGATAAGCTTTTTCATTGCCCTCAAAAAGTAACTCATTAGTACACGAAGGCGAAATATTGAAAAATAAATCTAAGTAATGAAAATTTCAAGATAAACTAAACGACAGTTGACTATTTCGCGGTCGCATATAACTCTACTAACTAAGGCGATAACTGCGGAAATCATATTCCTTTTAATGCAATGCTTGTATCTACCAACCCTTTATTAAGCCATTATTTTATTAGCTGTTAGTAAAGTAATATAGCGACCGCATAACAGCCAACTGTCCCCCAGTCTATGATTTTCTTCACTTGTCTTGTTTTCAGTGTTGTTTTTATGTCTGTTTTTTTTCATAAAACACACTAACAAAATGTAATACTCGGTGTTTTTGTTTTTTTTTAGTTTTATATCTAACAATTTTATAATGTACAAAAGTTTTCTTTACGGTAATCTGTTTTCCTGCTGTGTTGAAAGATTTAAAGAAAATCTTGCTTTAACATTCTGAAAAGGACTTGATTTGCAGGTATGTTAAGAAATTATTTTCTAAGACAGTTTAAATACAAAACAATCTCTGAAATCTATGCCAGTTCTTTTCTTCTCACACACATATACTCAAAGAATATATCGGAAAGGTGAAAAATGAAAAGAAAATAATAATAATAATAAAATGAACTCAGGGTCATCATAAATAAGCCATCTACATAATCCTATTGAATTTATATTTGGTTTTGTATGAAATGGTTTAGCAGCGCAGCTGTTAACAAACATTTGAGGGCAACTGCTTGTTTGTTCACTGCTGGTGTCTACTTTTTTCTAACGCCATCTAATATACTTAATGTCACTACTACCTGTTTCCCGTCGAGCTAAAAGGAAAAATAAAGCGGATACAGTTTTTCTAAGATTTTGTTTTCTCTTTAACAATTTTATTTGTCTATTTTCCTGTTTCTTTGCTTCTGCTTTTCTTCAGAAAGATTCTTTCAAGGTGATAAACTAATAGAAGATTGTTAACGTAACAGAAAAATGCTGTAAACGCGGTTGCAAAAGGAAATTTTAACATCCGTTCATGTGCTAAAAAAGGAGATGAAAAAATCTTTAAGATTTAAAGAGTTTAAATTTAATTTAGTTATATGGCTTAAACATACAGTGATTATGTGAAGGGTGGATAAGATTGTGAGGGCTTTTAGTGTCAGAAACGAATTAACTGTTGACACACTTCCAAGAAATTTTCAAACGCAAAATGTACATAAAAATATTTTGTTCAAGATTTAAGCATTTTTATTATTATTATTGTTCTAAGTAAAAGCGAGCTTCTCAAGTTGGTTAATTTATAATTATTCGCAAAACATTTTCCCTACTAAAGCTGGAGAAGAGATCAATACCTACACGCAAAGAAAAACCAGTTTGAAAAATGTTTACAACGACATTAGTATTGTGTTGTATTGTGAAGTGAATAATCAGTTTAATTACAATTCTATAATGCTGTTGTCACCGTATATAAATTTCGAGATATGCTTGCTTAAAATAATACAATTTATGAACATTTTGTTTTGAAAAATAATAGCTTTTATTACACCCAATATAACAAATTTGTTTTTATCATATGTATTATACTCTAACTCACATTTAATATAACTAAGCTTACACAATATTTTAGTTCTCATTGCTAATAACTAGTTTTGTTTCATTACAGCTTTTATTACGGTTGAAATGCATCCCGATTATATTTGCAACTATTTTGCGAGCTGGTTTTACTGCTATGATTGGTATCAAATAAAGAGAATAACCTTAATTATTTATTTGTATTTACCTTATACAATAATTATTATAAAATTATATTATATACTGTTCCTGTTTCTTTCAGTTAACTACAATTATATTTGTAGAAATTTGTGGAAATTATAAGAAAAATATATTTGTAATAAAATTATTTACCACATTAGTATGATTGCTTAATGAAGAAGTATGATTGGCTGGTATAATTATATGGTTCAGTATGACAATTACTTGGTGATTTTAATAATCATTGTATTATTACCATGGTTACTTATTATTATAAAACTTTTAAACTCAAATATAGTATGGTTACTTATAATATGTTTTTTACAATACTATGATATGTTTTGACGATTTAAATATAACAATATACTGTTGTTAGGTACAACCATATAATTCAACAATAGTATGTTGCCCTTAGAATATTGTCGTATCAATCATATATTTTTTTCTACGTATCGATGCTAACAAAAAAGATGAAAATTGTACAAAAATCTCCTTTTAAGTGATGGTGTAAATTAAAAGATTAGTTTATTATTAACAATATCAACGTAGTCAACCATATTTCAGGCAGCTGTTCATGATGCGTCATGACCCGAGTTCAAATCGGAAAATGGATGCTGATGAGTAGTTGTACAAAAACCAAAAAATATGAACTAGACCTGCAGTCGTGTCACCTTACTGTTGTCAAAAGAAACGTTCGCATATAAATGCATGTATTTCATATTTGATATATTGAAGTCGTTTGCCTGCTAACTTCAATGTGTTTAATGCTTTAGTCTTGTAATTATATGTGGCATTGAAAACAAAATAAATAAAGTATTGTTTTTAATAGAAAATACGTTCATCATGTTTGCATGATTCCGAGTTCGCATCTTTGAGGGTGCTGCTGAGTTGTGAGTGACTAGGAAATAGCTAGTTGTCCCCCAGCTTAGTACTCATAGGGTTTTCCGTCTTCTTTGATCTTGTTGATCACGGAATCTATTGTTATAATAATAAAAATAAACAAAAACCGTATATGATATATGTTCATATAGATTACAACAAAATTGTATATTAAAATTTTTAACATTATTTAAATTGATTACTGTGCCATGTTTAATTACTATGTAATCAATTTGGCCATACCCTTGGTTTACAAATTATAAAGAAATATTTGAATTGAATTGAAAAAACAACACTTCGTGGCAGAAGGTGGGCTCGAGCTAACATTTTAATAAACAACATTTTTTCGCAATCGGGCTTAAAACTATAAAAAGTAATAAGAACAGAAACAGAACATTGTTGCTGAAACTTTTTGGTATAAAATATTTTAATTCTCATTCCGCCGATCTTGGATAGTTTTATCTCGAAAATGGTTAAAAGAAATGGGAAAGATTTAGTACTTTTAATTCTACGACTCTACAAAATATTTCCTATGGCGCAGACCTATCTTTATGGTTTTAATATTCAATAACTGTTTCAGTTTATCTATATTTTTTCAGAACTTTGTGAAAAAGACTTAGGGAATTTAACATGGTACTCTACACAATAGAATAAGGTTCAAAAATTTTTGAATTTTGTTTAAAAAATCAAAGATCAATTATTGTAACACATTACTTTGCACAGAAGCGATTTCAATTGCCCTCCTGGTTCACAGGATTTAATTCCGCCAAACTTTTTTCTTTTAGGTTATTTGAAAAAAAAGGGTATAAGTGAAGAAGCCAGCTACCATATCAAAACTAAAAGAAAAAATACACAATGAAATTCAAGCTATAACAACGAAAATTTGACAAAAAGTTATGGTATATATGTTGGAAAGAGCCCGAATAATAAGCTGAAAATGGCTACCACTGGAAGGATATAATTTTTTATACCTAAGTCAAAAATATTCCCCCTAATACATTGTGTAAGAAAATAATAATAAAAAAAATAATAAAAAAATTATTGAAAATTCAAACCATAAAAAAACTGGAATTACCGTGCCTCTTAGAAATGCATTCCTCTAAACAATGAATTGGGCACAATGTCTTAAATTCGATCAAATATGTTAACCTGTTATAGCTTCAACAAACATTTTATTAAATCGCTGACCATCAAATTTTTCTCAGCTTTGGTACAATTCTACAAAGAAATATTGTTTACATAATTCAATTATTTAAAAATTTTGTTCCTCATCCACAAATACCTGTGTGTGCTCAAGTTTCTCTGCTGGCAGCCATACTGTGTTCAAACAATTATTAAATAAGAAAATTTTAACAACTTAATTTACAGCAGTAAATAGAAAATTAAAAAATAAACTCCTTAAGCAAGTTAACACCTTTTTCTTGCCTAAGAAAAGGACATGAGAAATTTCCATGTTGAAAAATGTCTTGGATGTTTTTCTTCATGTCTACACAATGTTTTCTTGAGGTTTTGTTGAACACAATTTTTTCAGTTTTTTCTTTTTTTTTTTATATGTAATTTCTTAAACCACCTTAACCAACTTGAAAACAAATGTACTAACTAACTAACAAACAAACACAGTGTTAAACAATTTGTGAAAAAAGAAGTAAAAAAAAGGCAGAAAAGCCAGACATATAATCTCTAATGTATACAAACGTATACAGATATACATACATACTTACACACATACAGGCAGAGGCACTTGCATACATACAAAGATACTAAATAAGCCTGTAAATTATACCCATTAAAGTTGCCAACGTTTATGACCCTAAACATGACAACAAACATTATTTTCTGTTGCTTTTTCATTCATTTTTTTAATTCTCAGTAGAATTTTTTTCTTCAAACTTTAGGCTTTTTTTCTATTTCAAAAAATAAAAAAAATGTAATTTTACGTCGCTTGCAGAAAACAAATAAAATGAATGACTGGCGTGTTCATGTATGTATGTGTGTGTGTGTGTGTAAATATATGTCTGCTGGGTGTTTTATTTACTTGTTATTATTTTTGTTTGTTTTACATTTATTAAGAAAATTGACATATTGTTTGACATTTGGTTAATATTTTATATAAAATCGTTGTCAAATTTAAAATTGTTAATTTGTAAGACATGAAAAGCTGCAATAAAATAATGACAATATAAACTGTCATAAAAAGAATAATCTTTCATAAATAGAAAAAAAAATATATAAAAAGACAAAGTTAAAGGATAATATTTTGTGCTTATGGAAAATTATTAATTTAAATAGTTCGGTCAACTAAGTAATGAGAAGATAAATGATTGCCTTGTAGCTGGAAATTGTTGTAGACTTTAATAATTTGGACAACATATGTCATAACTATCGTATCTTGTTTGTATATATATATATATATATGTATATATACATATATATATATATATATATATATATATATATATATATATATATATATATATATATATATATATATATATATATATATATATATATATATATATATATATATACAAACAAGATATATTAGAATATTATTGTTACAACCAAAAGAATTATAATGACTAACCATACTAATGTTGTTAACAACCATACTATATTACATCCAACCATATTAATATGGTTATATATGATTTTGAACTATGCAATTGTTGTCAAAATACTTAACAAATTTGTTTTTCTACCAGCTAGTAGATGCTAAAACCAGTTTTATATTTTGCAAATTATTATTAAATATTTAAAAATTATTTTATATTATTATACATACATATGTATATTGTGTGACATAGTTAGTTGTAAATAAACAAAATGTTATGTTTTATCCAGGAATGTTGTTTATATAATTAATATGAAGAAAGATTACAAAAGTATAATTTTTTTTTTTTATATTGGACCAGTACTCAGGGGATGACCCCTACATATGCAGTGCATTGTACCAGAACTAGGAAAATATGTTGTGAGGAGGGGGAAAGAGGGAGTAGTATTTGTGAGCATTTGACTTGAACCTTCCAACGTTATAACAGACAGGAAACACGTCTGCATGCAAATTATTCCACAGATGAAGCGTATTGTATGTCAATAAAGCTATTAATGACATTAGTTTCGTTATCTAATGAAATTAGTATGGTTATATGATATAATGGTTGGCATAATAACATGGTTACTATGATACCCAAGCCAGGGAAGGATCCCACTAAAGTAGAGTCATATAGACCAATAAGTCTACTGCCAACTGATGTAGGATGCATCCCTCATCATAAATTTGGTTTTCGGGCTAAACGCAGCACCATAGAACAAACTCATAGACTAGTTAATGTTATAAGAAAGACTTTTGAGGACAAAAAGTATTGCTCCGTTCTATTCATTGATGTTTCCCAAGCTTTTGGATAAAGTGTGGCACGAGGGATTAATGCACAAAATAAAGTTGAACCTGCCTGCAAACACTCACAAACTTCTGGAAAGCTATTTATCTGGCCGTAAATTTGTCATCAGAGAAGGCGACTTTATAAGCCCAACTCAGCCAATCGAGGCAGGAGTTCCCCAAGGTAGCATTCTAGGACCCACTCTATATTTAATTTACGCATCGTTGGCATGTCAAGGAGATCCGAAATCCATACTTCAACTTTTGCAGATGACACAGCATTCTGCAGCGTAAATTAAAACTATCAAGTAGCTTCGCAAAATTTGCAGGAGTATATTTCAATATTAGAGAAATGGTTAAAACTTTGGAAAATTAAAGTTAATGAACAAAAATGTACTCACGTTACATTCACATTGCGTAAAGAAACATGTTCAGCTATCCAAATTAACAATTCACCTATTCCGCAGCAAAATGAAGTCAAGTACCTTGGTATTCATCTCGACCGTAGTTGAAATTAGAAGCAGCGCAATTAAATTGGCTTATGGGCAGAAATTCTACATTGAAATTAGATTGCAAACTTTTGTTATACAACGCAATACTAAAGCCTATATGGCGCTACGGAATTCAGTTGTGGGGCACCGCCTCAGCGTCAAATATTCAAAAAATTCAAAGGCGACAAAACAAAATTCTTAGAACAATTGCTACAGCTCCATGGTACGTAAAAAACTCGCGCATTCACAAGGATCTGTCTGTTCCACTGGTAAATGATGAGTTTTCAAAGCATGCGACAAGATATATCAGCAAATTGGAACTTCACCCAAACCCTCTTGCGCAAAACATACTTAATTTTAGTGGTCACACTCGGTTGAGAAGAAGGGATACCGTTGCCACCATCATAGCGTTAAGTAGGTGATTTTACCGATATAATATGCGCACAATAAAACTTTTTGTCTAGCGTTGGCTGGACATAGTTAATTTATTGTATTTAGTATTAAGATTTGAGTACTTATTGTTAGTTCACATTGTGAAGATGCAATAAATAAATAAAAGCTAAAAAAAAAAAAATAATAATAATAACATGGTGGGGTATGACATTATTATGGTAACTTTTACTAGGACTGTGATTGATCGCAATTTTAACAATATTATACCAGAATATATTGTAGTTATTTATAACATTTTTTTTATTTTTATAAAACTATAATGAAGCATGCCAATGGCGTTTCATGTATGACAATATAAAATTATCAGTATCACCTATATAATTCAACAATAAGATGTTGCCCTTAGAATATTGTCAAGTCAACCATATATTTTTTTCTCGGTGTACATGTGATGAAAATATGTATATGTATATTTTGGTATTGAGTGTGATAACAGCTATTGTGATTTTCAAAATAATTTTATACAATACTTACTTTACGCATAAAAGCATGTTTTGAAGTTGATAGCAATAGATTTACAGAAATAAAAGCGAAAACATATTTATGGGGGAACAACTTGTAATATAAGTAGATCGTTAGCAGATATTATACGGGCATGTGCCGAGAAGCGCAAATCGCTTAAATTTAGCGTTTTTAATTTGAAAACGCCAAATAGGTGTTCTGAGAAACGTATAACGCAAGAAGTATGCGATTCGAAATCGCCAAATAGGTGTTATGGAAAACGCATATCGCTTAAAATTGGCGACTTCAACTCGCAAGTGTATATTAAAGTGAACTGAATGCATTTGCTAAAACTGAACTTGTAAAAAGCAATAAAATTAATCACGATTAAAATTCAATATGTTTTCATTTTATTTCAACAATAAGTTGAAAGAATTGTACAGATTTTCCATTAAAAAAACTAAATTAAAAAAAATGTCTATTTGTTGTAAAATTTTTTTTCATTTTATATAAATATCACATACATACATATGTATGTAAAACACATGTAGTACTTTTTTGGAAAAAATTTCGAAACTCCAGTAAAATGCGCATTTTTTAAAATACTCAAAAACCAATTAAGGGTTTTTCAGAACACTTTGCGGTTTCAGAGTGCGCGTTTCGCGGAACATGGCTGATACTCGTAGTCTTAAACAATAATACAAAATATTATAGCGTTTACACTAATGTTGTCAAACTTCTTTTCCTTTGCATGCAAACGTTGTTTTCAGGCCAAATTATAATCTATCCAAAGTTATTTAACAGTTGAAAGTAGCCAAACGTATTCGTTTTGAAACTCCACTTCGTTAAATTAATTTCCATTGAAAATGAATTAGTTAAAGTTTTCACTACACAATCCTTTAATATATTTCAGAACTTCTTTCTTTTGCATTCTCAGCACAAAATTAATTTTCCCTTTTAAATTTAGAAAACTTAAAGAATTTGTGCTTAACTCAAGAGTCCTGTAGAAATATATAAAAAACTGCTTATGAGAAAAATTTCAAGCATAAATTGAAAGTTGCTGCATTATTTTCAAGAAAACTCAAGTCTTCGGAAAAACTGAAGTACACATATGTTGTCATGTCTATAATTTTTATTGTATTTATTTTTTTATGGTTATAACAGAAAGTTAAGTTTATTCATGAACAAGACTCATTACATATATGTCTGTATGTTTCTATACACTGCAAATCTTTAACAAATTTACATATATTTGATAAACCGAAACGAAGTTATTTCTTAATAGTTTTTGCTATTGTTTTAGTTGGTCTTTCGTTGTCTATATGAGAATGGACCACTTGATGTTTATAGTAGACAGCAGCAAAAACTTGATTATTTTACTTCCTTCAGGTAGATATCAAGAGCTAAGTTGTGAATGGACAAAGTTTATTTAACCCAAACTGCTCTTAAGCTACGAGTAAAGTTTATTACAAGAGTTTTAATATTTCTATTATTTGTTTAAAAAAAAAAAAAAAAAAAAAAAAAAACTTTAGTTTTGAACTTATTTTTTTTTTACTTCTGGATAACAAAAGTTTTCATATGAATATTAAAATGAGATATTTATTAGTTCTGATTATTGAGATATTTATAAGGAGAAAAAAATATACTATAATAAAAAAAAATTTGTGATATTTATTACAGAAATAAGTTAGTTTTTAGATCTAAATAAAAGCAAACAAAAATGCAAAAAAGAAAAAACAATACAAATTTTTTTCATATTAAATAATACAATACTCTAAATTAGTTAAAACAAATAATTCGCGGATTCTATTATCTGTTCAGTAAAATGTTGAAAAAATTACTTATTTTTTTAACAAGTAAAAGAAAATTAAGAATACGAGAACATTTTTATGTAGCCATACAAGTTAGCTCTGAATTAATCATCCCATTTCATTTTTGAATAATATTTTTACGAAAAAAAAAAAAATTATTTTCTTGTGATCAATATGTGGCAAACATTAACGTAAGAATAATTAAAGAGCTCGGTGGCTGAAGTAGTTAAAGCGGCCGTATTAAAAATACATCATGTTCACATGATCCCGAGTTTGAATCCCAGTGGGTGCTGATGAGTAGTGTAGCGACTACGAAACAGCTAGTCCCCCAGCTAATGGTATTCAATTATTTTTTCTGTTCTTCTTTGGTCTTATTGTTTCACAGCAATTATTGTTATAATTAAAAATAATCCTTCTTCTGGACTGAAGTTGGACTCGAACTCACAACTAGTTAATCTTGTACATACGTATATAACTAAAAAAGTTCACTCATTAATGATTTACACATAAAAATTATTTTCATTATTAGAGGATTATTAGCCACCAGAAAACCGGCAGGCACTATGGTTATCCTGTGAGCTTAAACTACAGCCGGAACGTTACAGCCAAAATGTAGCCACCTTAACCATGATCAGCTCACGGAGGCTTTGCCGATTCCCGTTCTGCCAATTAACGCTTGGGGAAGGCTGCAGAAGTCGAACACAACACAAGTCCTGCGGGTACCTAGAGTTTTATTTGCTCCAAAAAACAAGAAACTCGTATGTCCAAGAAAGCACATTGTCCTGGATAAGGCATACATTAAGGCAAAATCTGATCCGCGGGGGAGATTGTGATGAAAACTTAACTTCCATTTAATTGTAAATCATAGAGTAGAAAGTATGGTAACATCTTAAAGTAATATACACTAATTCCAGTCTGGTCCAAGAATGCCGGACATCTTTAAACAAGACGGCGAGATATTCTAACCTTACCCTAAAATGAGTAAATGTATATGGGGGTCCTACAACGGTGACAACATCGCTGATGACTTAGCCAAAAAAGAGACAACCTTAGTGGATAGGGACATAGATTCCTTCTGCGGACAACCCTTATCAGCGTGTTGGAAAAGAATAAAACTCCACACGCTGAAACGTAACCAAGAAAAATGGCTTACTGAGCCTTACATGCCTTACATCAAGTAACCTGTGACCGCAGATTAATTCCAAGACGTGGGAGCTATTAAAACTACCCAGATCGCACCTTAGAATTACTGTAGCAGTCATCACTGGACATTGCCCGTTTGGGAACCACAGCAGGAGACTAAGGTTACTCTATAACAATTTCTGCGGAAGTTACTAAAATGAGGAAGAGGAGGAGACAATCTTTCAAATGGCGAACATGTAGTTCGCCATTTGGAGCATCACCGTCTATCACGTCTGGCCTCGGTTAATCTGACCGCACTAGCATTTTTCATAAGGAGCAGCCACCCACTATAACCCAATAATTTATTTACTTATTTATTTATTAATTTATTTATATATTGAATATCGCATACAAGAAGAAATTAATGTTTTAAATTATAGTACGCGATTATATAATTATTACAAGAAGTTAAAAAAGAAATTGTGCAATAAAAAGTTAAAAAAGCCTTGGTATTGTATTTATGAAGAACTGCCAATATCTGCGATATTAATATCTGAGATATTAACAGCCATGTTCCGAGAACGCGCGTTCTGAAACCGCAATGCGTTTTGAAAAACGCGTAATTGGTTTTTAAGTGTTCTACGGAACGCGTTTAACATACATGTATGTATGTATGTGGTAGTAATATAAAACGAAAAAATATTTGACAACAAATAGAAATTTTTTTCAATTTAGTTTTCTTAATGAAAATGTGTAAAATTCTTTAAAGTTTTTATTGGAATAAAAAGAAAACATATTAAATTTTAATTTTGAATAATTTTATTGCCTTTTGCAAGGTCAGTTTTAGCGAATTCAATCACTTCACTTCAATATACACATGCGAGTTGAAGTCGCCAATTGTAAGCGATATGCGTTTTCCAGAACACCTATTTGGCGATTTCGAATCGCAAAATCATATCTTGCGTTATACGTTTCTCAGAACATGCATGTAAAGTTCTATATTTTAACGGAATGATTGGTTGGATCTTGCAAATTGAATGCGATCAAATAAATAAGATGGTTCTTGATTGTAGATAATTTTGTGTAATAAGATTAATGCTTTGATTCTGAGAAAGTCCATAATTTCAACACCATATAATGATTTGGAATACTGAAAAGTACTATCGTATTTATTTATGCCGTAGACGTATCGGAAAATCGCATTATATGCTACAATTAATCTAGTTTTACTTGTTGAATCACAGTAGGCAAAAATTTCGCATCCATACAACAACTTGGGCACTAGAAACGTTTTCGCAAGTAGCACAAGGATATTCGTAAGTGTAATGTGTTGTAGCGGATATAGCATTCGAAGCATAGCAAAAATTGTTCCTGAAACGAAATTTATATGGGTATTCATTACATTGAAGAGATATATTGAAAATTATACCAAGGTTTTTAGCTGATCTAACAATTGAAATGTTTTGACAATCTAAAGTTATCGGAATACCAATCACAATATTTTGATTCTATTGGGATATAACTAAACATTTTGTATTTTTATAATATAATTGAGTTTTTTTATTCACTACTTTAGCTTCTAACATTTATACCAATAAAAAATTATAAATAGTGAACATGTTACCCAGCTATCTATATGTCGACATTTCATAGGAGCTACCCTAATCATCAGTCGACTTTGGACATTTTTGAAAGATATTCTCAAACATTCAACTTTATATCCCAACAATCTAAATAATACATACTTTTTTCTTTTTAAATTCTCAACAATTTATTTAGATTGTTGGAATATAAAGTTGAATGTTTGAGAATATCTTTAAAAAATTTCCAAAGTCTACTGATGATTAGGGTAGTTCCTATGAAATGCTGACGTATAGATAGAAAACAAGCTATTTATAAATTTATATTTTTCACCTTTATTCCTACACTTTTTAGACTAGCACAAAGGGAACGATCTCAGGACCCAAGTGAGCTGGAAAGTCTAAGCTACTTTTTGGAGGCTCTAGCGGTCTACCTACCTAACCTAATCTAGTTAGTTTAGAAGATACAATAAATAATTGCATTAAAATAAAACAATTTACGTTTTCATTATCAGACGCGTATAATTTAACAATATCTAAGCACTTCCTCAGCCATTTTTTTTCGCAATTAAAGTAAATTTGCTTCTAATTAAAATCACACAAAACAAATGCATATTTAAAGTGCCAAATGAAATAGTTTGCACTAATTAATTACACATCAAGTTATTTAAATATTTTCACTACATTTTGAATACACTTCATTTAATTTTAACTATTCAGTACTCTTTAAATACACCTCATTTAGGTTTAATTTAACTTTTACTATATTAAAATATAGTTTTGTTTAATTAATTTAAATTTAAATTATAATAAAACCATTATATAGAAAAGTAACACAACAATAGTTATGCGCATTTATACCTCACGCCCCTATTGTTAGAGTCTTCGTTGAGATTAAGCGTCTGTTTGCACAATTTTTATTAATAATATGAATGTCTTAAGTACCTTATGTCATGCCTAAAATATGTCTGCCCAAAATTTATGTAGAAATTTAATAGCAAAAAATTATAAACAGCTTCTTTTCTATGTTTCCTAGCCGTCTATATGTCGACGTTTCATAGGAGCTAACCTAATCATCAGTAGACTTTGAAAATTTTTGCAAGAGATTCTCAAACATTCAACTTTATATGTCAACAATTTAAATAAATTATTGAGAATTTAAAAAGAAAAATGTTTTAATAATACCTAGCAAATCACAAAAAAAGAAAAATAGAGACGTGTGCAAAAGAAAAAGCTTGTTTTTAGTATTTTTGTGTTTATGCTACCATCTAGCTCTAAGTAGTTTCAATATGAATCCACCCTCGTAATTTATTGTGCTGTATATGCTTATTATTTCACTGTATTTTGCTGCAGCAATTTTTTATTTAAAATGTTATGATGAAAACGGTTGCGTAACTGAACACGCAAAAATATGACGTAACATTAGCATAAAGTTTTATATTATAAAATTTTTTTTATTTTAAATAAAAAAGTTTGAAAAAAAAATCTGAAAGTCGCCAATTTCTATACAAACACAAGTAAAAGAAAACGAAAATGAAAAAATTACAACTTTAAACGACCAAACCAGTACCATCACGAAGCACAAACTATTTGAATTTTAAACATCATTGTGCCATAATACCGCAGCATCAACAAAAAATCTACTCAAGTGTCAAAGTTTCGTAATACCAATGACACAATGTCAAAAACTCTTTTATACTTCATTGCCCTGAGAGATGAGTAAGCGTAATTAAAAAAAAAAAAAAATTTTTTTTGTTTCAAGTAAACGTTTGACACTTGACTATTTCGTTGTACCTGCGTCAAGGAACAGGATATGGAACACTAGTTAAGCACTTTAAAAAGGTTTTACCAAAGAAGTGTTAATTTTTTTTTTTTTGCCATTGAAATGATTCCGCGATTGCCTAAAGCAGACATATTCGTATATGCAGATAGCACATGAATTTCATGAAACATGAAATTTTACAAATTACGAAATAGTTTATTTAAATGTTGAATTATAGTTTTACACATTTTATGGCACTACTCTGCAATTTTGCATTTGATATTCCCATTCTATTAAAAAATGGCTACTCATTTTCCAGCTGCGCTTTTGATACATATGACCAGTCATTTACTGATACAAGGGTTGTATATGTATCTGTGACACAAGCCGTGGCAAAAAGTTTATGTTAATAAAATGAGCAAATTTTAATTTAAACAACGCTTTCAATGATCTAAAAATATATAAGCATTAAAATACGCACTCACCCATACACACACACCCACAAGGAGCAGGAGTTAGCAACCAACAATTTAACATTTTATAAGTGTAGCAATAAAAATGTATCCCCGTAGCAAGCCAGTAGATACAAGAATAACTTTTAAGGGAATTTCCGCATATTTTGTTCAAGTATATAAACAGTAAAACCATGATAATTGGTACACAAATAAATAGCAAGAAAAGTTTATTATCAAAAGTACTTTTATCTTTTGGTTGACTTGTGCAAGACTCTGAAAGTTTTAATGTTTTATTAGTAACTTTTTTATATATCACGCATGCAATATACACATTACGAGCAGTTAATTTCTTGTTGATATAAACTTCTCAATGTGAACTGTAAATGGCAGTATCACTTACTAATAAAATTATCCCATTGCGAATTTATTTATTGTTATTTGTTTCTAATTTATTACGGTCAGAAAAATTTACTCAATACAATTAGTTAAATTTTTAAGGACCGATATTGATTTAGAATAAAACATATAATAATAATCCAGTAATTCTTGTCTTGGTATGGTACAGTATTGCAAAAGATTTACATCAGCCCCTGTCTTTACGGCCTTATCTGATGATGGACCAATTCCACTTAGTGTACTATTTAGGATTCACCAGCGCCCCTGTGCGGCTTACTAGGCTCATACACGTAGCAATTTTTGCCATATATTTGTAGCCACATGAGCCACCTGTTGTTGAGGAGTTTTGATCTTTCTCCTGTATTCAACTTCCCTGCAATCAATGGGGAAGACAAGGCTGAATGAGCTGGTAGGCCGAAGCCCATTAGCAGCATCAGCTCTAAAACTAACTCAGCCGTCAAATTCTTATATGAATTCTTTTAATCAAGTCTAACGAGTTAGGGCTTGTTTGGAAATGCATCACTGCATCTGATGCGCAGTACGTTGTGAAAATCAAAAGTTTGCAACACTGCAAATGTTTTGCGTTCTAAAATGCAACTGTTAATCAGAAGATGCGCAGAAAAATATCAAACAAGTATCATAAAAATGGCCGATGCAGTAAGTAATGAATATTTTATTATTTTCTTTAATTTATTATTTGTTATTTGTTGTATTTTAAATTTTATTTACAATAGAAACTAATGTAAAATTTTTAAAGTTATTGATAAAAAAACGCTTGGACATGGAGGAAGAATTTTTCGCAGCCAAGAAGAAAAAATATGTTCTCTAGGGAAAGGTGTTAGCAAAAATGAATGCTGATTGTATAATTTCGAATCCTTTTTATATTCATCGATGTCAACAAATAAATTTATTAATAATTTGTCCATTTTTAATATTCCCGCGTTGGTAGTTGTAAACAAATCGTGCACCATCGTTTACTGCGCTGCATCTAATGCGCATCAGAATCAGCTGTTTTGCATTAGCTTGGCAAACTAATCACAGATGCGCATCAGATGCAGCGCAGTGGTGCATTTCCAAACAAGCCCTTAAACATTAAACACATAGACTACAGCAGACTACACGACTTCACAACAGCAAATGCTGCAACCGGCAATTGTAGGCGTGTAGGGCACTACTGAATTATTTTGAACACGGCAGCAATATAAATTCATATTCAAAAAATTATATTTCAGTGTGGCCACCTAAGAGTTTTTAGCTTCACAAAATTTGTTGATTTACAGAACAAGATCTGTTTATATCAAACTTTCATGAATAAGTTCTTCTGTCTAACAAATAAAGTCTTAAAAAGATAAAACTAATAACTTAACTTAAAAAAGTTTTCGTTTACTGCAATTAATTCAGATTATATGGGCCTTCAAAGTTTAAAACATAATTGGACATAACAGGACAGTGTTAAAGAAATGAAACTTTACGACAATTTATCGAATTTTTTAAAACGGAGACTAAAACTCTCTAAAAATTTTTTTTATCAAAAATATGGAATTAGAACTACTTGTATGTGATGCAAAATCAACTAGTACATACATAATCATGATACAAAAAACAAGGTAGCCGCCTCGCTACAACAATACAACTATAAAAAAAAACAACAGGTATTTTGTTTGTGTAAAAGGCGAATTCACACTTCAGCTGTCAAAAGTAGTTGATAAAGCACATGTACAAAAATTTAAATGGCGCCAAAAAAGGTAAACAAAACTGGAAAGAGGAAGTGCCGCCTTATTAACTGAATTCGCCAGAATTAGACGATGCATATACCTAATAATGAATTCGCCTTGATATATATGTATCAGATCACATCCTACTTATTTAATCAATTAAGATTTTTTGTTTGGAGTCTAATGGCCTTATTCATAAAAAATATTATATGTGAATTAAACTGTTATTTGACAAATTTCTATGGAAAATTTATCAAATAAGGGTTTTATAAACATAAATTATATTTCATGAACATGGCCGTAAGTATGTATGCATATATTTAACAATACTACAAATATTTATTAATTTATTTAAAACAGCATTTATTGTTATTTTATGTTACATTAGAAAATAAAATATTTCCAAGAGCTAAATTGTTTTTATATACATTGGTCACACTATTTTTATTTTTAGCCAAGAAAAATAGAAATTAGTTCAAATCCCAGTGGGTGCTGATGAGTAGTGTAGCGACTACGAAACAGCTAGTTGTCCCCCAGCTAAAGATTTGATTATTATTTTTCTTGTCTTCTTCAATCAAAATTATTGATCACAGCAGATTTGTATTGTAAAAAAATCCTTCTTAGGAAAAAAAACTTAAGAAAGAAAAAACCTGAACTATAACCCGTTGTACAAATGTACAAACCAAAAATTTAATTTAAAAAATTATAAAAAAGTTCATCAAAAATTCAATAAAAGAAATTAGTTTAATTCGACAGCGGTAAAAAAAATCAGCTTGGACAACAACCTGCAGTCGTGTCGTCTTGCTGTTGTCAAAATAAATGTTCGCATTTAAATGCATGTACTTTATATATATGACATATTGAAGTCGGTTGTTTGCTGGCTTCAATGTGTTTATTGCTTTATACTTTATATTCATAATAAATGATAGTATTTATATGCTCCACTGTTTGCTGAGGCTCCACTGTTTGTAATTGTGCTATTTAGATTCTCTTTGTAATGTTATATAATGGTTTATATATAAAACTTCTCATTACGAGTTTTAGTTTTTCGTTAAAAAGTATTTTATTAACCTGCCAATTTGCGTGTATTTGTGAATAACTTCCATGTTTGACATACAGGCATAGACTCACACACACACACATACATAAAAACATCTATTTGCAATAAATCCAACATCAACGAAATTAAACGGTTATGGTGTTCTTAAATATAAAGCAGGCAGATTGATGACTCTGAGCTCACACTCGTGTGACAGTTTTTATTGTGTAAAATTAGCATGTCTGTGTTGGTCATTTTGTCTATTTGCGTTGTTTTGCCATTTTTACGCATGAAACGTGTGTCAGTGTACGCCTTTTGATGTTTGGCTGTCATTTGAATGACACCGATGTTAGAATTTTAATATTGTGAACACACACGTATGGGGTTCTTTCATGTGGTAGCTCTCGGCTTTCTTTCTTATATGCACAATTGCAGTTAATTTAGAACGTTCGCGTTATTAAACACAATTTGACAATGTGTTTCTGGCCGGAATATATAAAACCCTGAAGTCAGTTAAACAATTACAGCATTTTTTGTTTCTTTTTGCAAAAGTTTGCACATCAATATACATACATATATTCGAATTTTAGGGCATATTAATTTTTTAGAGTACGTTTTAATTTTGTGTGGAAAATTTTTAGAGAAATTTAAAGAAGAAATATAATTCTTTGCAAATTTTTGAATTACTGTTTTAGTAAATTCACCTTAAATAAAAGTTTACAGCCATGTTCCCAGAAACGCGCGTTCTGAAACCGCAAAGCGTTCTGAAAAACGCTTAATTGATTTTTAGGTGTTCTACGGAACGCTCGTTTTACTGGCGTTCCTAGTTTTTTCCGAAAAAATACTACATGTTTTTTACATAAGTATATATGTATGTGGTATTTATATAAAATGAACAAAAAATTTGACAGCAAATAGACATTTTTTTAAATTTAGTTTTTTTAATTGAAAATGTGTAAAATTCTTTAAACTTTTTATTAAAATAAAAAGAAGACATATTAAGTTTTAATTGTGAATAATTTTATTGCCTTTTGCAAGTTCAGTTTTAGCAAATTCAATTAGTTCACTTCAATATACACATGCGAGTTGAAGTCGCCAATTTCAAGCGATATGCGTTTTCCAGAACACCTATTTAGCGATTTGAAATCGCAAAACCATACTTTTTGCATTATACGTTTCTCAGAACATCTATTTGGCGTTATCAAATCGAAAATGCTAAATTTATCGTTTTACGTTTCTCAGAACATATCTGTTAAATATATAATTATATTTTTTATAAAAATTATAATTATGTATATAATTTTTTATATGTATATAATTTTTTATAAAAGAAAGATAAATTTTATTTATTTAAACTTAACTTTTTAAAATATTAATTTGTACTATGAGAGATGGAATAGTTTGCCAACTTGCCTTAATAATGCCTAAATAGCGCTGAGGCCCTAATTGTATTGTATTTAAATTTTTGTACAAATAAACTTAATAAAAAAAAAGTGAAATGAATTAAACGTTAAAAGTGGTATTTAGCAAAATATGCTCTTTCTAAACATAAAGTTTTCGAGCACTCATAACACGATGTTTCAACGCGCTTAGAATACATTATTTTCGTTAGGTTTAGATCTACAAGCAAGTGAAGCTAGTATAAGCGAGTTGAAAAGCAATGCTTTTTCTAAAAAATACCCCCCTGTACTATCTATTGCGATGCGATAGAAAAATGGTAGAATCGGTACCCTGTATTGCGTTTTCGTATTTTCTTTTGGCATTTAATTTTTCCCTTCACACATTTTGTGTGATAATTTTTTGCTATTGTATATTTTGTGTTACTTCATTTCATTTTCAAACTACATCGCGAAGAAATTTGCGCAAATGGCGCAATGTACCGAATCAAATTGTATTCTTATCGCATTTACCTTTCGCATCGAACCTACTTTCACATCGCAATAGAGAGTAACCCCCCAGCTCACCTGGATCCTAAAGCGTCCTTTTGTAATTGCCTGAAAAATAAAAGTAGAAAGAAAGTTGAAAAGTAGAAGGTATTGCTTAAATTGAAGTAGAAAACCGCTCAGTGTGGTGTTACATACTATTATGCTAGCCATTTGCTGCTCTTTATGAATGAAGATAGCACGGTCAGATTGGCCGAGACCAAAAATTATATTTGGGAACCTCTTGCCTGTGGTGCTCCAGTGCCAGGTATATCTCGAGGAGTTGAAGCATCGTCTCCTTCTTGTCTTCATTTTGGCAACTTCTGCAGAAATCGTTAAAGGGTAAGCATGCTTCCCAAATAGGCAATGTCTACAGTGGCTCTCAAGTAAGATCTGGGCAGTTTTAAGAGCTCCTTTGTTCTCTTAAAGTAGAGCGGCCACAGGCTCCTTGATATAAGGCATGTGGGCACTGTGAATCATTTATTCTTTTTCAGCAGACTGATAAGGGTTGTCCAAAAGTTGTCCTCTAGATTTGTTGTCACAAAAATATTTGTAAATGCTTTGTGTTTGACAAATTTTGAATGTATCGACTGTTTAGTAAAGGAAAATGGCGTTCTCTTCTATTTCACATGATAATGCCTGTTTAAAATATGTTCCATACATCCCTGAATACTTTTTTCCTATGCCAACTTCCAACTTGAAAACTATACACAATGCATTGTTTTAAACTTCTCTCCTCATAGGTGGGAATTTCTTTTAGCATAAGAATATTACACATTACACCCATAATATGGGAAAAGCAGACTAAAAGCAATAACAGTGTTGTACTTTTTTTAGATTTTTTTTAAAGTTTGAGCAACTGATTTATGTGGTTCTCTGCAGTTCTTTTAATTATTTTCCAATTTTTTTTGCACTGTCTTGTATTTTGAAAAGCAGAAAGTGTGAAAAAAAGGAAAAACAACAAAAAGGTAACTATAAAAATATAATTTATCTAAAGAGGGTGTTGTAAGAGGTGGTATTTTGATGCTGTTAAAGTTGTATGTAACATGTTCTGCATTATTAATTAGTGCCAAAGTTAACACTGGTTTTAGCAAAACATTGCATAAAATAACAAACAGGGACCCACTAATAACAAACACTTTCACATTTGCTTAACTTTTATATTAAAAATTCCTGTCTTTTAATAAATAGATATATAAAAAATTGTTAAAAGGGGGAGGTAAAGTCAGAAAAAAGTTTTTCTTTTGCCCTGAATTTGAAACTTTGTATAAAAATGTTAATTGTTATTCAAAATCACAATTGAATACTTTTGTTAAACACTTAAATAGGAGATATTAAAGATGGAAAACAAATCAAAATTCAAAGCCTGTCAGTGCGAAAAAAGAATCATGCCACTTAAAAAAAATATGACACACACGTCTTTACGAGCACAAAAAGCAGAATATTGATGAATTTCTGCTAAAAATATTGTGAGTTTTTTTATGAAAGTAGATAAAATAACATCAACGTTGTTTTTTCGTATAATTTTTGGTGCTTTTATTTTCTTTTTTCAAAAAACAGATTTAAAGTGTAAGCTGGGAATGATGTGGATATCGGAGAAATAATTTAAGTAGTTTTCTTTTATAGTCAATAGTCATTTATAATAGAATAATCACTGAAAAAGTATTTTGTTATACAACTTGTGACAATGAATTTTTTATTTTTTTTAATTTGGATCATACAAAAATAATAGGTTTAAAGCTTTGCAGTCCCTGCTTTTTTAGACTAAAATGAACCAAGATAAATATGAAAATGGATTTTAAGCCACTAAAAAGAAGATTATCTGTAACGTAGCATACATAATATTTCTAACTTATTTATATACTCGTATAATAAATATCAACTAACTATCATAATATCTATAAAGGCATACACTTGCACACAAAAAGAATAATACAAAGCATAACATCACTTTCGGATTTTAATTATTGCTGTGCAATAGTTCATAGTTAACCATACTGATATCAAAGAACATGATAGTTAGTTATGATTTTATATAAGATGCCAAAGAAGTAACTCAAGGTTAGGTTAGGTTAGGTAGGCAGGCCGCTGGGTTCTCCAACGAGTACCCGGATACTGCAGCTCACTTAGGTCCTGAAGGTCGTTCCCTTTGTGATTGCCTGAAAAGTTAGGGTATAATAGAAGGAAGAATAAGAGTTGTAAGGATATAGAAGGAGTGAAGAAGAGGGAAAGGAAAGGCGGGAAACTGCTTAATGTGGCATTACTTGCTGATTTACTAGCCATCCGCTACTTCTTATCAAAGAAGCTATAGCAGTCGGTTTGACCTAGGCCAGCCATGAAGCTCCTCTCGCCTAAGCATCTTAGACGATGGTGCTCCAAAGGCGGGCATGTAAAGAAGTAACTCAAACAGGAAGCAGTTTTGGCTGACAGTTCCCACAGTGGTCGTTGGACTTGACTGTTCGCCCAGCAGCTTCTGCTTACTTTTCTCCCATTGGTCGTCGGACTCGACTGTTCGCCCAGTTGCTGCGGCTGACAGCTTTCAGGGTGGCGCAGAACTACCCTTATACTTTGAATTGTCTTTTGATTTTGAAAATAAAATTCAACAATTTTAATCAGTGTTCTGTTTTATAGTATTCCATGTTAAATTCCTAAAGCCTTCTTTACAAAGTTCTGAAATAAAAAAATATAGATAAACTAAAAAAGTTAAGCCACCCACATATGACATGTTTTTACATCTTTTTTTTTAATATGCAATTCTTCATGTATTTTGTTATGTCTGTCGAAATTTTTCATTTACAGACGGTTTGTAAAATTTGCTCACATATGTATGTACATGTACTTTTACGTCTGACATTGTCTATGCTTTTTATTATTGCAAAATATAATTATTTAAATCATATTAAAATGTTAAAGCGTTAAAATTTCCTCCAGCCGACTACTACTGCCCATAATCAACCGGCCATGAATGGTTCGCAAGGCGTTGACATAACAAAATAGAAATAATGTCAGATGATTTTGCTCATGTTTTCTACAGACACAATATTTTTGAGGTAACAGACGACATGTAGGCATTTTACATTGTGAAAAATGACATCTACATTGTTAAAAACATACCGTGTGTTATCTACTTTATTAAACATTCAAAGGTAGTTCTGTGCCTCAAAGATAGCTCTACGCCATTTTCTAATGTATTCACCATTTGTCTGCAGGACAACTCTAACCACACAAAGGGATGTTTTCTACCGTTGTACTGCATCCAATTTCCTGGAATGTCTGATTTGGTTGCCTACAGAGAACGGCTCTTATTTACCGCAACCAAAATCGTTATGATCAGATACAGTAGATCCAAAGAGAAGTTTTTAGCAGCTACTTTTCCTATTATGTACGCTTCAGGAATATTTGAATAATAAAATTCGAAACATTTTTTTGACAGGATATCAAATATCATGAAAAATATTCAACATATGTATATAGAGCAATATAATAACAACAGCATTTTTAAAATGTTAATTACTTAATTACTTAGTGCCTATAATTATTAGCCTATAATTATTAGTGCCTATAATTATTAGCAAAATTTTCTATATCCTTTCCACAATTTATTCTATTTTCTATTGGTACATTGATAAATTAGAGCATATAACGTTATAAAAAATTATTACCTTGACGCGAGCATTGTGCTCCAGCCAAGTGGTGCTTTAGGAGTGAACTGCAATAGTATAGTAATAGTTGCTTAGTATTTAAGTTAAACAATAAGTCTTGAAAGTTATGCGTAAATTATGAGTTAAAAAAATATTTTTAGCTGTTTATAGAAAATTTAACAAGCAAATTGTTTGCTAGTGATGTTGGCAAATCATACAAAAATCCCACAAAGTTGTGTGCTTATAGAAGAAGAAAAAAAAAAATCATAAAAATATATAAAAAAATCACTTTCGATTTTGAAATCACATGTGGTTTCAGATCATGTAACTTTGAAATCAAAAGTGTTTAAATATCAAAGGAGCTTTAATATCACAAGTGTTTCAAAATCATGTGGTTTTGAAATCACAAGTGTTTCAAAATAATGTGGTTTTGAAATCACATGTGATTTAGTATAGCGTGGATTTGAAATCACATGTAAAGTATGTGCTTTTTTACAATTTAGTAAGCTGAAAAATGTAAAATTATTATATGCTTGAGACTTCATCATGTGAAAATCACATCAACAATACAAAAATTATGTGATTTACAGGTAAGAAGTTATACCTGTGATTTTTTTTTATCTTGGAGTGCAAAACTAGGAAAGTAGGTTCTGAGGAGGGGAAAGAGGGAGTAGTATTTGTGGATATTTGACTTGAACTTTCCAACGTTTTAACAGAAATATGTAATTTAGAAATTACATGTGAACTTAAATCACTTTGAAAAAAAAATACAACTTGTAAAATAACAATACTATTAAAAAGTTTTGTTTATTATATATTAAATATTTTTATTACAACTTTTAATAATTTTTCCATATGCTCTCTTTGGTTCACCTTTCCTGGCAAATTCACACGATTGAAATAAAAAATATACTTATATATCTGTCTTGATTACAAACATTGTCAAATAATAAAAAAATGCTTGACTGGAATATAAATTGTTTTTTGCTTCAATCATCCCATCTACATTTTCTCCTAGATATTTTTGCTGCTACACAGCAATTTAGAAATATATAAAAAAAAACTAAACTTTTGTAGCGTTTTTGCAAAATGCCAACATGCGTAAATTTTTGTGTTTTCTTTACGTTCTGGTCGTCATCCTCAAACGATGTAAATCCCTACAAAACAACTGTTTTACAAAAACAACAACATTGCTTACACCAACATTTCGTGGCAGTTGTAATGGGAGTGTCCCGGGTTTCCTTTTGCGCTTTGAGAAAAAGCTACGAAAGAAAAATAATTTCCCGCAAAGTATACTAAAATAGAAATAAACAAGAAGAAGAAAAAAAAAAAGAACAATGAAAGGTTTAAATTGAACTAAGTAAAGCAGAAAAGGAAGCAAAAAATTAAGTTACGTGTTTACATAAAATTACAGGAAAATAATAGGAAGTTCTTTAATAAAAAAATGAAGTTATAGTATACATACATACATATGCGTATGTATGTCGCACACAAAAAAACGACTGCGTACACCTGAAATTGACATTGTATACAAAAATTTCAAGACTCCATCAAACACAAAAGCTAATTGAAACATTTCGAAAATAAAATATTTATTATAAATGGCAGGATAATGAATGCCTCATTTAACTAATTGTTATAATGGGGACGTCTAAACCATTCGCAGTTTCGATTTCGACAAAAGGCTCCACTAAATAAAGCAATAATGGCTTGCCTTAATAGTGATGGCTTATTTTGTTTGCACAACTTTATCCTGAAATGAACCCACATTATAGACTAGAATAGGCAATGATAATTACAATTTGAATAAGTAAGCAAATAAATTTTAATTATTTGATTTTCATATTTTTTTTTTTGTGAAAAAGATATTTTTGGGAGACCATTATTGTAATAGAACAAAATGTTAAATTGGTTCACGTTAAGTTGTTGTTCGAAAAAATTCTTGGATAAAAAATAAAAGGTTTTGCTGCTGTATCTTTCAATTCCACAGAGAAAAATGGTGCTACTTTTTTTAAGGATTCAATTATCCTTTTTGTTTTGTAATTACACTTTTAAAGGAAAAAATGAAATAAAATTTTGTCATTACATTTCTAATGAAAAAAAAAGGTTTTTACAGGATGGACCAAACATGGGAATTAAAATTGTAACAACTTTTTCGTTTATATATTTAAAATTTTTCACATTGTTACATATTCAAAATTG
This sequence comes from Thecocarcelia acutangulata, assembly GCA_914767995.1. Classification (NCBI taxonomy): domain Eukaryota; kingdom Metazoa; phylum Arthropoda; class Insecta; order Diptera; family Tachinidae; genus Thecocarcelia; species Thecocarcelia acutangulata. The sequence goes on along the minus strand of OU612094.1, from coordinate 24,737,396 downwards.
GAAAATTTTTGTATCTAAAGACGTGTGCAAAATTAAAGCTAAATAAAAGATCATTTTCCCACAGGAGTGCAGCTTGAAAACATATATTTTGAGCAAAACATGTAGAAATAAACAGGGCTTCCCAAAAATTTTAGAAAAATGCAAAACACTTCAAGCTACAGGTTTTGGAGCAAATCACGTTCAAAAAGTTCAGTTATGTTGCAGATGCACAACAAGTAGATTTAATTTAGTTACAATTCAATATAAGACATTATTATGAGAAAAGTTTCTCTCGTTACTGCTACGCTTTCGATATGGCACATCAGCTGTATCTGTTTCGAGGACGTCGGGAACTAGAGTTGTTAAAATGCTGATTGAATAAAGCATTAAACACATTGAAGCCAGCAGCCAACCGACTTCATTATGTCAAATATAAAATACATGCATGTAAATGTGAATGTATATTTAGACAACAGCAAGACGACACGACTGCAGGTTGTTGTCCATACTGATTTTATTGCCGCAATCGAATTAAACTAATTTCTATTTTTCTTGACTACAGTGTGACCAATGTGTATAAAAATAATTTAGCTCTTGGATATATTTTATTTTCTAATATAACATAAAATAACAATAACATTTAAATGCTGTTTTGAATAAATTAATAAATTTATTGTTAAATATATGCATACATACTTAAGCCCAGTTCAGACTATTATACTTTGTATTAATACTTGTCAAAAATTCAAATAATACGTGCAAGTCTGATAGTCTGAATGTAATCCGTCATACATACGAAAAATAATACGATAAAAATTTGACATCCCATACGACTTTGTTTTTTGAAACTTTTCAAAACGATAATACTTTACTTTAGATCAGGGTTGTGTTTTTTATTAGCAAACCAGCTAATTAAAAATTGAGTAGTCGGCTGTTCCGTAGCCGATGGGGTGCCGTCACTGATAGTATTTTTTTTTCGTTATAAAAAAGCTCAAAATTTGGAATTTAGCTGTCATTTATAAATGTATTTTGCTCATTCTATATTTAGAACATAAAATATGTTTGTGCTATTGAATTTGGATGTGTTATACATAATTATTATTTTAACTGTTGAAGAATTTCACGCGCCGGCACGTCTATCGCCTACGACGAATAGCGCACCTGACGCCGTGAAAAGTTTTATGATGGCACATCTATGTTGGTTTATATCAAGTGTGATAGTGTGAATGCAAAATCTGATATACGTTAGACTTTTTGACAGTCGCAAGAAATGTGTTTAGACTTTTATCTCACAAAATCGAATGAAAGTATTTATACTTGTATAATAGTCTGATTGGGCCTTTATGGCCGTTTTCATAAAATATATTATATGTTTGATATTTAATTATTTGATCTTGTTTAGTAAATTTTTCTAAAGATCGTTTTATTTTATACAAAAAATTCAATAGTATTTATTTTCAATATTTCGATAAAAATTTGTTATCATTGTCAGAATGTTACTAAAAAAAAAAAAACTATCTTTAGCTGCACAAATAAGAAAAATTAATTATATTATATGTTTATTAAACACTTATTTGACAAATTTTCTCTAGAAATTTGTAAAATAACAGTTTTTTAATAAACAGACAATATTTTTTATGAATAAGGCCATTAGACTCAAAACAAGAAAACTTATTTTATTAAATAAGTAGGATTGTGATTAGATACATGTGTACATAGTGAATGATTTTACATCACGTACAAGTAGTTCATTTTTTTAACGCTGTTTCATTATAGATCAGAAGTTATATCCGATTATATTTCAAACTTTGAAGGCCCACCTAATCTGAGTTAATCGTAGTAAACGAAAACTTTTTTAAGTAAATTTACTCTTTTCATCTTTTTAAGACTTTACTTTTTAGACAGAAGAACTTAATCATGAAAGTTTGATATAAACAGATCTTTTTCTGTAAATCAACAAATTTTGTGAACCTAAAATCTCTTAGCTGGCCACACTGAAATATAAGTTTTTGAAAATGTATTTATGCTGCTGCATAAGTACTGCCCTACATGACTACAATTGCCGGTTGCAGCATTTGCTGTTGTGAAGTCGTGTAGTCTGCTGTGGTCTATGTGTTTAATACTTAACTATCGACGAACACTGTTAATCACAAAGTCTACTTTGATAAGTTTTTTACAAGTTGTGATATGCTAAATGATTTGTGTAATTTAGGTAATCGTGCTACAGCAGCGATTAGAGATAATCGCACTAAGAAAGGTCCGCTGTAAGAGCGGAATTTTATTATAGATTTGATAATAATAATATTATTAGTCCGCTGGCAGGTTAACAGTATTTGCACAGTGGCTGGCAATCATCACTCTTATGATCCATCAAGCCTTGTTAAACAATGTTGTTTCAAAAGAAGCAAAAAACTGCCGTGCAAACTCCATGCGTGATTCAAAATTACAACAAGAGTGTGGGTGAAGTTGATTTTCATCATATATTCACTACGTTGTGTCATCCGCCATAAAGGAGTTGCCGTTGGAGTTGCAAAAAAAAAATGCAAGAAAACACTTTGTATTGACAAAAAAAGTGCCATTTTGAAAATTTGGGTATATCCTAAAAATGTTTAATTGTTTTTTATTTTTCTATTTCTTTTGTACTTCTTATTTAGTTTACAAAGTTCTTTCTGTCGTTTTGATTTGGCTTTAAATTAAGTTACAAAATATGTAAATTTTTCAAGGAAAGGTTAACTTTTTGTTGTCTTTATACAGGGGGACATCTAAAAGCTTCGCTGCCAATAATGATCATCCATACGATCATTGCTAGAAGTCCCAATTCATTGCCGGAAGAAGTTGACTTTTAATACCCTTATATGCCCAAAATAGCTTCCACAGATCCATGTTTTTCATAAGTAGGTTTTCGTTAGAAAATTCATTTATTGTTTGAGTTCTCAAAACTTCTTTCTATTGTGCGCCAATAAATAATATGCCAGATTATGATATTATTCCCATTTGAAAAAGAAAACTTCTCCAATTTGTTCGCATGCCACATTTTGATTATTTCATCTTAATTTTTTCTACGTCTCACGCAATCAATATCTTTCTTTATTCTTCCTCTTCATCGACAGACTTTACTCGTTTTCTTTTCAGCAACATTTGTCTTATTAAGAAGAAAAATACCTGTCATTAGAAAACATCGTTAATATGTTAACAGCTTATAATAAAATCACTAAAGAAATGAATGCTGTTTATACGAGTACATATTAAGTTAATTTATTTATGTTTTTTTTTTTTTTTGTGTCTAACAGTTTGTTCTTTGTGGAACTCGTTTCAAACAAATAGCAGCATGTGTGTACTTGAAATAAATTAATAAATTATTTGTATTAAATTGGCTCGTTAAGAAAAGCATTTAGGCTATTAATTGAATAATCTTTAAAGCAAAGATTTTAAAGGTGTAAATGTTATTTATTTATTTGCAGCAGCAAAAATTTGAGAGCTTAATTAGTAAAAATTTGTTATAAAACTAAATAAACTTAAGTTATATCAACTAAAATCTGTGATTTAACTGTTATTAATTATTTTGATAGAGTGCATACGGTTGACAATCTAGGCAAGAAAAGCCTGATTTGGATATGTCTAACTTTATGTTATGTAAACGATGTTGTTGCGGGTGAAGCTGCCCAGGCTCTTTATTGCCGTGTGGTGGATTGTAAGCATAAATGAAGTAAATTTTAGAAAACCTTATTTTTATTACATTTAATGTGTTGAAATTCCTAAAACTATATACATGCCATAACTGTGATGTATTTTAACATCAATGCAATGCCAAATGTCATCATTTTTGACCCTTTGATACTTTTCATCGCTGTGATGTCAAGCATTACATCAGTTGCTCTAATTATCATTAGCAGTAATTAACCCAATTATTTCATCAATGACATGTTAAAATGACATCATGGTGATGCTTTATTGGAATACGTTTGATGTGAGCATGTGATCAATGCAGTGACACTCTAATATCGAAAAAATGACTAAATGAAGTCAATATACTGACAAAATATTATCAATAGAGTATCACACTAACATCAGACTAACTATAATTTGGTTTCAATATGATGTCAAAATCACATTAATGTGATGGCTTATTAACATCAGAAAAATTACTAAGTGAAGTAAATTTTATGACAAAATGTCATCAGTATCATGACATGCTTTTACCAACTATACTTATGCTCTAGTTATATTTCATTTAATTCAAAAACATGTTCAAACATATAAGTTTATATTTCACTATTTTCAAGAAGCCAATGAGAATTAAAAATCTTCTAATAGTTTTGATGATATACTGTCATCATTATAATGTCTGTGTGTGGCATTAGCATTTTACTCTCTACGCTCTTATTGTATTCATTATTTAACTAACGCCGCATTTGATGACAAAGTGTCATCAAAATGATGTATTATAGTTCATTTATATATTCCCTTTATACTCATTTGTCTTTGCTTAAACAATACTTCAAGTGATTACAAATTTACATCAGAATGATGCATTTTTTTCTTCTTAAAAATTAATTTAAGTTTAACAATAATGATAACAAAAAAATTCTTTCTCAACAATAAATTAAAAATATTATAATACTATTTAACTTTTTTTTAAATAAAATGTTTGACCAATTAGATGTATTATAATTATTAATGTGTCATTGAATTGATATCACCATAGTTGTAGCATTGATGATACTTAATGAATGATAAAATTTATTGATAACTTTTGTCATTGAGAGTGACATCTGTTTTCACATTACTGATGACTATTTACATAATATTGGTGTTACAATTCTGATGTACCGCCGTGACTAATATGAAGACACTTTTTTCTATGAGTGAACGAAATAAACTTATACTATATTAATGAAATGCAAACTTTTTATGTATGAGTACTCAGAGCAAGACTTCGTTTTGCTAATAAGGACTATTAGCGACTAAAATTTGGCATTTTGTACTAAATATAGCGCGGTATTTTGGAACCGTGTGGAAAGTAAATGTTATTCAATCAGCTAATAGTGAAATTTACGAACAAAATATCGATGTTCCAGTGAGTCAATGGAGTTGGAGTCACTGAGCAAAACACATTTTTTATTTTAATGCGAATTCATAAAGTTATCACTAATTTAAATTGGAATATGCCACCCCGGTGGGTTTGACGTGGTCGACGGTTAAGTACATACACATAAGTACATATATATAGTCTTTGCTACACTGAAAAGAATTCCTTCATTAATATAATGAATATTGACATTAACCTCATGAAAATTTTCATTACTTTTCGGCCAATGATGGCCTTCATTGGACTAATGAATCCTTTTTTCACTAAAAATTATGTAAAGAATATATTCGTTAGATTAATGATAACTTCATTAAGTTAATGAAGCATGAATCATAATATTTATGAATAGTTTACATTAAAACATAGAAAATATTCATTAAGTTAACGACTCAATTTCATTATTTTTATGAATTTGGTACATTAACATTAAGTAAAACTTTCATTCCTTTAATGAATCTTCTTCATCATTCAAACGTAATTTTTTCATTGGACCAATGAATGTGTTACATTATTTTTATGAAATATTTTCTCTAGTGTAATGAATACATTTGTTGAACCAATGAAATTGTTCAGTAATTTGGTGAAAAATTTTCTTCATTCTAACGAAATAAAGTCATTAGTTTAAGGAAGAGTTGCATTATTCTAATGATGTTTTTTCATTACAATTGTGCTACTGAATACGTGTTTACAATCAATGTTATTTTGTTTAAAATAAAATATTAGAATAAGCTCTTAACTGAAAATGTTCAAATAGTTTGTACTTTCTGTGGAAATGCCCATCATAATAAAAACAATTTGTTCCTGTGCTTGTTAATGATGTGTGTTGTGTTTTCAGCTGTAATATTGAAAATTCATACAAAGTTGAATATGTTTATTGTATTTTGCTGTGTTTGTCATCAATCAAAGTTAAACCACATGATTTATTATTTTGCCATGATGTATACGGCGTAAAATATCCTTTTGAACAATATCTGCTTCATTCGCTCTTTCGGTACTCCTCATTCTGTGACATGTCTCAAACATTTAATTTTTATTTTTTATATTTCTTTCATTGGCTTTTTATATTCACATTTATGTTGAAGTTGATTGCACAAAGTTAACGTTTATATTTAGTTGATTCCTTTTCGGGATTCCAGTGCGTACGTTTTGCGCCCACGTTAACTTAACCAAGGTGGAGCTTTACAATTTTAGGTTTTTTTTCTGCTTTAGTTTTTTTTTTACCAGACATTTTCTATCATGGTTAAAACGTTAATACATAAAAAGAGAAAGGAAACGCAAAATACATAAATATGTGGAAGCAAAAGAAAGAAAACAAAAGAGTAAAAGATGAAAGACAGAAGGCAAAGAAGTATGAAGTTTAATAATAAATGCATTGAATTCTGTAAGGCATTTATCCCTTCAGAGTCATGTCAAGTGTTAAATTGTTTGGAACACAAAAAAACAAAAAATTCATGAAAGAAAAATTTGATTATACTGTTTTTGTTCAGTGCGTCTTAATTTCGGCTCCCAAAAAAATGTTTTTAAAATGGTTGCGAAACAAATATTGTAAATTAAAGTGTAAAGTTTTTCCAGATGAAGTCTTTAAAAGTATGAAAAAACCCAAGATTTTAAAACCTAAGTACATATGTGGCAATATCTTTAATTTAATTTTTTGGGTTTTACCAACCAAAACAATCTGAATATATGATTTTAATGTTTGCTGTATTATTGCTTTTATAAATCTACGCCTGGTACTATACATTGTTGAAAATTGTAAATAGAAAAACTAATTAAAATATAATTAAAGTTTTTGTCAATTAGCACCCTGTTTACATGTTTTTTTCTTTTGTAAATAACAATTTTGAGAGATATGTTAATAATTTCAATATAAATTAACGCTCGAAAACGTTCTCATTTAAGTTAAGTAGTTTAAAAAAAAATAAAACTCTAAAGATTTGGTTATTATTTATCTTGTCTTCATTAATCAAAAATTATTGATAACAGTAAATTTGCAAATAATCAATCTTTAGAAAAACTTAAGAAAGGAAAACCTTGAACTCAAACCCGATGCACAAATGTGCAAACACAAAAAATCTTATTTAAAAATTATAAAGTTCAACATAAAATTTAATAAATTAATATTTGCAATTACATCTCTGGGTACCGAGAATTATTAAAATACAAAAAACAAAAAATTATGTCAATAACTAAAAAATAAATACTGCTTGTTCAGGGCCACAACAAACGCAGTACAAACAATGCGGGCAATTAACAAAATGCTTACGTGATTCAAGATGGGATGAATGCAGCCAGAGAATAACTCAATGCCTCGGTGGCTGAGAGATAATGCAGCAGTTCATGATATGTCAAGACCCGAGTTCAAATCCGAGAATGAGTGTTGATTTGTAGTATAGCGACTATGAAACATCAAGTTGTCCCCCAGCTAAAGATTTGGTTATTATTTTTCTTGTCTTCTTCAATCAAAAATTATTGATCACAGCAAACTTGTATTAAAAAAAAAATCGTTCTTAAAAAAAATTTAGCTGAGACTTGATGCACAAAAACCGATTTCATTTACTTTCGTAATAAATAGTTTTATGAATATGTGGCCATTTGTTTTCTATTGATAATTTCAAATAATAAGAGACTTATCATACACATTGCATTTAGTAGTCTTGGCATTATTGTCTTCCTAGTAAAATTGGTTTGTGATACGTGGTTAGTACAGTTTCGGAATATATAGAACACATACATATATATATGTATATGTGGTATAGAACCCGGTAAATAAAGATTATGCCTGTGTATAACATTATATGTGGATATTCAGGCTTGTTATGAGAATGACAGTTCATAGATGAAAATGTATATCGTGCACTTCGTGTTCTTTTCGGTCAATTTAATCGTCCAAATGCGAGCACAATCGGAAAAATCGTGCAAAAATTTGACTAAACCGGATCTGTAGGAGATGCAAAACGCCTGTATACGTTCGTATAGTTCCTTCTGCAGAAAATATTGCTGCTGTCGCGGCAGTATTGCAGAATAACCGTGCACCTCAACTAGTCGTCGTGCCCAACAATTGTATCTCTAACGCTCACTGTTGATGAACACTATGCATAAAGATATGCGTTTACATAAGGTACAATTGACTCAAGAACTAAAGCCTCTTACCCATTCCGAGCCTCGTCCGTGGTAAGAATAATGGCAAGAAATGGCAATAGTGGATGAGACATATTTTTACCTCAGTGGATTCGTCAAAATGCAGAATTTACATATTTGGGTGAATTATGACCCAAGAGTGATTGTCCAAAAACTAATGCACTCACAAAAAGTGGATATTGTGTGCGGCGTATGGGCTGGCGGCAATATTGGGCCGTAATTTTTTCCGAAATGAGGTCCTTCAGACCTCATTAAATGTTGTTTGCTATCATGAGATGATAGAGAATTTTTTTTGGCATGAATTGGAAGATGTGAACGATATGCGGATGTTACCACTTACCACATAACTAACGAAACATTGGCTCTCCGTATTATCTCAGGTGGTGGCGTTGTCAATTGGCCGCCAAGATCATGTGATTTGACACCGTTGGAGTTCTCTATTTGAGATTGTTTGAACGAAAAGTTGTAGGTTGATAAGCTAGCAACAATTCAAGGGTTGAAGGATGACACAATTCCGCACATTAACAACATAAAACTTCAATTATGTCAGCATCATCGAAAACGTGTCGGATAGACGTGTGCCTCCAAAGTTGAGGCGGCCATTTCGCTGATAGTTTGTTTTATGCATAGTTGAACCAAACCAATATTATTATAATAAAAAGAAATTACAATAATTCCTAAATAGTTTGTGTTTTATTAAAGATCAATATCGGCCCTTAAAATTTTGCCACGCTTTACTTATGTATGTTTATATATCTTTAAGGGCCATTATTACAACCCAACGATAAAGTTCTTGATAGTTAACCTTAACATTAGTTAACGTAAACGATAAAGTCACCATTAAATTTTGCCCATTTTTACAGTTGAAGTTAGAATATTTTTAGCAGAAAATATTGCAGCTTCAAATGCTTAAAGTTAACGTTAAAGTTTACCATGAGGATAAACCTGATGTTAAGTTATCAGTACCTTTTCAGGTTAATTTTGACTTGTAATAACCAAAAAAATATTATCTGTAAGATGAAATCCAAATGTTAACTATAAGTCAGTTGTAATAATGGCCCTAAGAGACAAACAGCTTGTTTTGCCTCATCAGCTAGCATCTATACGAAATTGTTTCGATATCTTTATAAATTTGGGTGTTGTGTTAGCAAGAATAAGTTACAAAAGGTAGGCATGGCCAAATGACATGCAAGTAAAAATTTAGTCAGACTTTTTTTTTTTAAGTTTTTATTTTGTTTTAGTATAACTTGGTCGTAATGTTCCAGTTGCTCTCCTCTCAGGAAGAAGGTTTCGTCTTGGTGTACACCAAACTTAAAAGTTAAGTGCACACATCCGTCATGCTTTTTCCATCAAATATATTTATAATTTTCCCACACCATACATAAGAAACTCGCTCACCTTAGCTGTTTTTGTAATAACATTATATTGTTTATTTTATAGATTTGACTCCATTCTATTCACTGCATTTGCATTGTTTTTAATTTGTGAAAATATTTATTTAAAGCTGTCATAAATCTGTCAAATTCTTCTGATAAAAACGTTCGTATTCATTACACTACATACATACACATATACATATATATATATAAGCGCACATACACAAATATATGCAAATGTATATTCGCACGAGTAAGCTGAAGTCAAGTGATTGTATTCAAAAGTGAAATCATTTATTGATTCAAAGGATGAATCAAAAATATACACATTCCTCATTACAACTTTTTTTTTTTTAGCAAAAAGTTTGTTTGAGAAAGAATATGAATAAAAATGGATTTGAAAAATAAATAACTAAAAAGAAAAATAGAAACAAGAACTGAATTTATTGCTTAATAAATAAATGTCAAAGATCGGAATTTAATTTTTATATACATATTTACATATGTACACACAAACATATAGACATAAACACATATTTAAGTTTTTACTTTTAACAAAAATTTACATAATCCTACAAGTGTTTTCCTTTTTCTCCGACAAATAACATTTAAATGTTCTTTTAAAACGGCATTTATTTTATTGAGCACACACGCGCATACACATACGGAGACACTCTCGTACACACACACTCTGAGAAAATCAAAGTTCAAATGTTAAAGAGAAATAAATTACAAAAGCAATAAATTAAAAACTCTTAACTGGTAAAAAGGAATTACTTCAAAGAAAGTAAGCAGTTTCCTTATTTACTCGTATGTAAGAACTCCTCTTACGCACAACTGCAATGATGTTCTGACACGCACAACACTCAACACACTTGCACACACGCACACACAGATAAACACAAAGTAAGGGTTAATCTGTGGATATTTATTTAAATTTTATCTCATATTTCATTAAACTTGAGTTGCTTTTAATGGATTTCTTTGTGGTCTTAATGAATATTAATAGTTTTAAGCCAAAATGTAAAGGGTTGTAACGCTGGTCTTTTAATTTATTTTAATGTCGTGTAAGTACCTGTTTAAAAGGGGGAGAAGATTTTACTTTTAATTTCTTCGTGAACTTCAAAAAGTTAAAGGAAATAGTTCACACAAATAAAGCAGAAAAAAAATATTTTCAGATATAAAAAAAAATTTAACAATAATACAAAATAGTTTTTTAAATGACCTTAAGTGCAAAAATTTCCAGTTAAAGGGATATTTTACTAAAGAATTCAAAAAGTTGTCAAAATATTTACACAGAGTTTTTTCATGCCGAAGAGCGCAATACGTTGAATAAGTTAATAGATTGTTCGTAACTCCTTTACAATAAATTTTTTTTTTAATTTTTCTCAAATTGTCAAAACTGACAATTAAATTTTAAATTTAAATCAGAAAACGAAATTGTGTATCTTTCACTGGTGTGATGTTAATTATATACATTTATTCATACCTGCGTAAGCATGCACGTGCTTGTATATAAAACTCAGAAATATAGTAATATATATCAAATTTCCTATTGAAATTACCATTTCCAGTTTTATTATTTTTTATTATCAAAATACTGTTTTCTAAATGTTTTCTTCTGACGGGTATCTAAGTTTTTATTATTCTCCTAAGTATAAAACGAAATACATTGGAGGTTTTTGTTGTTTTAACCAAAATCAACAACAGTCGCCGTTTGTGAACCACAAAAGGACAATGTTATTAATTACTCAGGTTCTATAACCAAATTGTTAGTCTTATACATATGAAAATATGAAACAAGTAGGCCACATGCCGAGAAACAGTAGTTTGATATATGGTTGGAGCAACATAAATATATAACCTATATCATTATGGATTATGGCTAAATAACAGTCTAACATCGCTTTAATTATAGGTCGTTCCCCCATAAACTATTTGAATTTCTTTAACTATACTATTTAACTATACCGTCGACCAAATTGAAAATATGGTTGAATAGAATCTTAGTATTGTTTGGAAGTATTTTAAAGACAACAATAGTCTTATCATGTGTTTATATAATGCAACAAGAGTAAGTTTGGAAAAAAAATATATTGTAACGATATATTCGTTTTGTCATTGGCATATAATTTTCATACAGTTTTATTTTTTATTTCTATTGTTTTGCTTAAAAAATTTATGAAAATGCAAAAGACGGTTAAAGCATAAAATTGTGCAATACATACATACATATAAAGTGTGTGCAGAAATCGAAATTTATGCTAGAATATTAAGATGTTGATATTCGCATGTGCCATAATCAACAATACTATGATGAAATCCACTACATTTTTGGCCAATCATATTATGCCTGTACTCAAGCATGCTATGATCACTTCCATATAATAAAATATTACCAAAAATATTAAAATGTTGATATTTTTATGAGTCGAAATCAACAACATTATTTTCAATTATATAGCTGGCCAATTATATAATGATTGTGTTCAAGCATGTTATGATTACGTTCACAAAATAAAATATTTGCTACAATATTAACACATTGATACTTGTATGTGCCGTAATCAACTATATTTTGATGTATTTAACCATAAAATTAGCCAACCTCAAGTATGGTTGTGCTCAAGTATGCTATGGTCACCACCATATAGTAGAATTATTGCTACAATATTAAAATATTCAAATTTGTATGCGTCATAATCGACGAATTTATAATGTATTCAAATATATTTCCGGCCAATCATTGCTGTATATGAGCATACTATGTTACAACCAACCATAATAATATGTAATTGTTGAAAAAATCCTTGATCATTTCTATGTAAATAGTAAAGAAGAGTTTGCAACTATTAAACCAATGAATGCTGGTGTTCCACAGGATAGTGTTTTTAGGGCCAACACTCTATTCGATATACACTAGTGATATGCCATTTACACAAAGTATCATGGTTGCTACATATGCAGATGATACTGCGCTAGTAGCATCGGCTATTTGTCCCATTGATGCTTAAATTCTAATACAAACGGAATTAAATAGATTGCAACAACGGTTGCAAAAGTGGAAAATTGAAATAAACGCAACGAAGCCTTCCCATGTAACATTCTCGATTAGAAGAGAAATTTGTCCACCTGTTGCGATAAATGGAACAATAATACCTGCTTCGAATAGCATTAAGTACTTGGGATTGTATCTAGACAAAAGATTGACTTGGAAAGAACATATCAAACCAAAACGACAGTATCTAAACATTAAAACTAAAAAGATGTATTGGCTTCTAGGGCAAAATCTGAACTCAGCTTGACAAACAAGCTTATATTGTACAAAGCTATACTAAAACCTGTATGGACGTATGGAATCTAACTTTGGGGAACAGCTAAAAACTCTAATATAGAAATTTTACAACGATACCAATCTAAAACTCTTCGTTTAATTAGCCAATCGCCATGGTTTATAACAAATAAAGCTTTACATAATAATCTCAAAATCATTTCAGTCAAGGATGTTATAAAAGAATTTAGTTCCAGATATCTAGAAAGGTTGAGTGGTCATACAAATGCATTAGCCATTAGCCTATTAAATGAGATAGAAGAGGTGTGTAAACTAAACAGGTTACATGTTCTTGACTTGCCATGTATTTAACGTACAATTAGGAGTATTAAATATGTATAAAATTTTTTTTAAAGGTTTTTCTTTTTTGAGGTGTATTTTATAAATTGTACATAAATATTATATAAACATATTGTAAATATTGTAAAACCATGTGCTTACTATAAATATTTTCCGTAATTGAAAATAATATTATATATTAAACATCTGAATTAAAATTTAAACATGTTCATAGACAAAACTTTTTAGTTTTTGCACTGTGGGGCATTAACAACTGTTACTTTTCATCTATTACTAAATTTACTTATTGCTGTACAAACAGATTGTAAATAAAGAATGTGTATAAAAAATTTTTTTTTTCATGTAACACACCAGCGAGATTGAAATCCTTCACAATTGTGCGATCCGGAAACTCATTTTAATTGTTTGATTTTACCAAAATTTGTCATACCAAATATTTTTATTTAAATTTAATATACGAGTACGTAATTATATTATATAATACATATAATTTTTAGTAAATGATATGATATGGTATTATCCAGAAATGTTGTCGTCTTATGTAAAATTATGACAAAAATTTCGTGCTATGCAAATAAAGTTGCTTATAACATAAGTACGGTTGTTTGAAAGAAAGCTGTGCGGTTATCTATGAATTAAATATGGTTGTTTATCACATTAATATGCTAACTTTTATTAATATTATGGTTAGTTATAATTATAACAATGTTGATCGAGACCATAGTATTGTTTTTTATAATTTTTTTTTTACAAAACTATGATGAGGAATATCAATGTCGTTTCTATTATAGCAATATAATATCAGCAATTCAAGCCAAACTGTCAGCACAAGTTTCTGGATATAAGTTATTGTTGAAAAGTGCTAATGATTTTACATACGGAAAAAATGTGTTTTTTAGGAATGCGGGAAGTAAAAGAGTGAGCAAAAAATTTAAGTTAAAAAAAGAATAATTGTAGGAAACAAACAAATATCACCTGAGCTGTCAAGTTAACGCTATATGAATTTTAAATGCTGTCTATTCTTTGGCGGTAATTACGGTACAACTCTTCCCTGAAGTGTCATAAATTCGATTGTTTTTCATTACACCTTCTAAAAATATTCAGTATCCTTTATATGTCCGCAGAAATTTTCTAATTGGTAAACACGAATTATTGGCAGGATTATTCTCAAATAAAATCCTCCATCCTATAACATTTATTGTAAATTAAGCACCCATAAATAACTAAACAAATAACATATTATTCGTTGCTTTGACAACCATAATTATTCCTCATAAGAATATTTAATTGAGGAAGAATTGATAAACAAAATAATAATTCCTGTTAAATACATTATGCTACTTAAGATCGATTTTCTCTTTCAAACGAAATTTCCTCTTCAAATGTTTTTCTAACACGTGATAAGATGCTGGGGCTTTACTCGATTATTTACAGCATTAATTCATACAAATGATAATTTCAAACACATGTCTTCATAAATGATTTCCCAACAAACAGTAAGGTTTGATTTCAAATTGAGAATGACTTGAAATTAAAGGTCTTCTCAAACGACAAACCTTTGATACTGATTTGGATTCAAATTGAAATACATACTCATACTCAACAAAAAGGGGAAATTATTTTCAAATTGAGAAACTTATTTACTCTCAACTTGGTTTCAAATGTAATTTTAACATGTTTTTCAATTCTGGATTGTGATGTGGTATACAAATAAAAACAAATTTTTGCTTTGATAATTCATATTTCTTTTGATTTATTTGCGATTTTTAATTTGAACTTTCAATTATTAATTTTCTTAGTCTTGAAATTCTCGAAAGGACGAACGGGTCAACATCGCGCTCAAATTGGACAATCTCATTATTTCTAAATATATCACTTTTTTAGGTTTTTCTTCCTGCATTTTTTACATTAACACTAAATTTTGCTCACATTTAATTTCACATTGCTCACAAACAAATCGCATTTATTAATCTTCTCCCGAATTCTTAAATTTTTTTTGTCAATGAATTTAAAATGTTGATATTTTTGCACCTAAAATCAAATTGATAAAACATTGATTATCAAATATTTGTGTTTAAATGATTCCTAATTTAAATTCAAATGTTAAAATCAAACCATTGAAAAAGGTTTAAAAATTATGTTTGATATCAAATGATAAAATCATTTCATATCAAATGTTTGATTTCGTGTTTGTTGGGTATCTTTGTGTATGTATATGTAATTATATAGCATTTATAAAGCATGGATATATGTTTATTTTTAAGCTTATCGTTCACTTGAAAAGGCAACAAATATGTCTGTATTATATACTCAACTACAAGTGGTGGCAATTCTGGCTTACTCTTCTCACTTTTAATGACAGTTCGTACGAAAAAAGGTCAAAGTAATGTGTCAAATGTAACAATTTAAGACTATTTAGTGGTCTTTTAGATAATAGTCGAACAAAACTAAGTAACACTTGTACTTTAAGTTCCAACGATATGAAAAGAATTTACATTCATTCTCTCCCTCCAGTCTGTTGAATGTCAGCTGGAAAAAAATACGAATGTTTTTATAGTAATGAATTCAAATAATACAAAAATTTCGTTTATTTTCTGAAAGAAAACTGAAAAAGCATTTAATAATAAGCTTAACAGACATAACACGCGTGATTAATGGTGTATTTTTAGCTGTCATAGAAGGGAAGGACAGAAACTTACACAACGCTGCAGATTTTTGTACGAGTATAAATATATATATAAAAAATATCTGTACGCTTAATGGGGAAATTATTAAATAATTAATTAAAACTGTGTGCTTTAGGAATGTCTAAGAGGTTATTAAGTTTATGAGAAAAAGCACGTGCTTAGATATTTAAAAGTTAAATTTTAAGGAAAATAGTAAGGATTTATAAATTAGATATTTGTTTTGTACATCAGTTTTTAGTTCAAGTTTTTCCTTTCTTAAATTCTATCTTAAGAAGGATTTTTTTTTTTACAAAACAAATTTGCTGTAATCAATAATTTTTGATTGAAGAAGACAAGAAAAATAATAATCAAATTTTTAGCTGGGGGACAACTAGCCGTTTCATAGTCGCTAAACTACTCATAGTAAGGATTTGTGTTTATTCCTGAGACAGATCAGACATTAGTTTTGTCTGGTGATTAGAAACTGAGACAATTTATGAAATAAAATTAAATAAAAAAAAAAAAAAATAATAAAGGAAAAAGACTTAAATTTTGTTCATTATGATTGCGCTTGCCCTGCAAGTGCCCTGCTTTAAAATCATTTTAATTTCTGCAGTTTCTAGCAATTTGGAGAATAATTATCTGCTTGAAGTGTTTTCTGTGAAGTAACACACTGAATTTGTAGGTTGAATTTCTGCAAAGTATTATATTTTGATTGTTATAAACAACTATCTGAATGTACTTACTTACTTTTATTATACTTACCTATTTTTTATACTTACCTACCTTTTTTATTCTACTTACTTTTGTATCAACACTTACATTTTTTACTTACCTGGTTTTCTCCTATTTAATGTTACCTTTAAATATTTTAAATCTGCAGCCATATTCTGTAACTCGCTAAAGCTAAATCTCCATCGCTAAAAATCGACAAAGATGATTTAGCAATTTTTGGCCACAAATGCAATTCTGTAACGTGCATAGCTAAATTTGGCAATGACAAAAAAATTGAATTCGCGGCAATTTTAGCGATTAGTGGCATCGCTAAAATGTTTAAATTTTGTATTCTCTAACGCCAAATAAGTAGTTGTTGTTGGCTAAAACGCTAAAATATTAGCAACGCAAATTTTTAAGTGCTAAAATGCAAGTAAATTACAAATCTTTTCTTTTTTCTATTGTTTCTTGTTAAAAAAAATATTATTACAATATAATGGAAGAAACCACAAAAAGAATTACATAGGAGTAAAAATATTATTCAGTGCTTGGAGGAGCACAAACAATTTGGCCATGATAGGTAAAAAATTAATTTTAACTTAAAGTGAAGCAAAACACAAAAATTCGTTTTTTTAAGATTTGTGAATTCCACAAATGTTTCTGGTTCACATTTAGCTTATTGCGTTCACTACGTGTAATTGCACTTAATCGGCCATGTCACAGAATTCACTTCCGTTCGGAAATGGAATTGAATCGGTTTTTAATTCTCAAAAAACGAAAATCTAAAACTTATTTCGAAATGAAATCTATGCTATAAGACAATACTAGTCTTATTATTGCAATTAAAAATGATTTCATTCCGAAAATTTTTTAGTTCTTCGTTTTTTGAAGAAGTAAAAAAATAATTCAATTCCGTTTCAGAACGGAATTAAACTGAGTTCATTATATTACGACGCCGATAAAAACTGCTCATTTTCACTTGTTTAAATATTTATTATTATAAAATGCAGACAATTTTTTCTAAACCTTATGAACGTTTTTTGGTTTATTTAAAATGTAAATAAACAAATACTTTTTTGTGATGCCGTATTTTGAAAATTTTCCCATAAATTCCACATTTGGTAGTATCATGAAAAAACATTGCTTATAATTTATCGACTTAAGTGCTGTTTAAGTAATATTTGTCAAAAACAAAATAAATTTTGAATGGATCTTTCACAATAACTATTTAAAATCTTTATTTCAAAACATATTTTACAACGTTATTGAAGAGAAGTTTTAAGAATATTTACGGGAAGCACAATATAAAGTAAGGTAACACTATAATGAATTGCCAAAAATGATTACACTATGTTTATCTCTATTTAACAGAAGTTCATTCAAGTAGAAAGAAAGAAACAGTATACAGTTAGCAAATTAGCTGCGGCGAAAATATAAAAATTTAGCTAAGCAATTTAGCTTACAGAATACAGATTTAGCGACATCGCTAAAATATTTGCCCTAATTTTTTTTTTGCATTTTAGCGATCGAGTTTTAGCTTTAGTTAAGCGAGTTACAGAATACGGCTGCTGGTCACACCGACAGCTGGAATTTTTCAAATATCAAGGACGATTTCCCCAAGGCCGAAGTTTGATATGCTGAAGGTCGCACGAAAACCGACAATTGGAAATCATCAGCCGTGTGGTAAACTACTAATCAAGCACTCATATTGTAATTTCCTCATCGACTGAGAGAATTGCAATAATCTGTTCTTGGAGTTTCCCTATCATCAACCCCTTTCGTTATCTTCAAGAAAAGGTTTCTAACGCAGTGGTCCATTCTCTTCGTCAGCTCAAAGGCACCGAATCGGCATCATTTTGTTCAATAATAAAAAAATATATTTTGTAAAAATGGATTTTTCAGCCACATGTATTTGAAATACAAAATACTAAATACTTTCAGTTCGTATATTTGAAATACAACTGTGAAAATGATTTACATCAGTACCTGCCTTGACGGCCTAACCTGATGGTGGATCAATTCCACGAAGTGAATTTTTCACGATTCACCACCGCCCCCGTGTGGCTTGCTAGGCTCACACAGGTAGCAATTATTGTCATATGATTGCGGTCATATGAACAACTTCTTGTTGAGGAGTTCGGGCCTTCTAATCCCTCATGTATGCAATTTCCCAGCAATCAATGGAGGACAAGGCTTAATGAGTTGGTAGGCCGAAACCCATTAAGAGCATCAGCCCTTAAACCAACTCATCCGTCAATCATCACCACTGGTTCCTTACAGTACATGTATCTGTTGTATAGGCAACAGATCCTCGCGAGATTGTTAGCCCTCGTAAAAAGCCATCACCAAACACTTATCAAGGATACTAACACTCCCTTCCTGCGTTTTAGGTTTCAACCACAGCCAGAACGTTTCAGCCAAGGTAGGCACCTCAACCATGATCAGCCCGGGTCGAACCGCAAGCAGAACTTCTCGGGGGCCATGCTGATCCCCGTTCTACCTATTTATACCCTTGGTAAGGGTTTCGGAAGCCAACACAACATAAGTCATGTGGCTTCCTAGAGTTTTGTTTGCCGCACCAAACGAGGGACCCCTTCCCCTCTTTTCCCCGAAAAACCAAGCGCCTAAGTTAGGAATGCGCCAAGGCAAAACCTGTTCCCGGGGGGGGTATTTGAAATACAGATACAAAATACGTATTTGTATTTCAAATAGGTATTTGAAATACAAGTATTTCAAATACTGCCCAGCACTGAATTAAAGTTATCTGCCGCTTTGGCTCACCGAATCTTATTACATGTAATATCATTCTCGCGTTTTTTAATCGTAAAAGTTTTAGACTCCAATTTCTAAGAAATTTTATTTGTTTCTAAATTTTAATACGGAAGTGTTTTGATTAAATTATTAAACTGAAATAGTGATATTTTTATGCCTGCCTAGTATATCCAATTGAATTTCAATATTCTCGTTAATAAAACATACGAGAAGTAAAATCAATATTAATTAAGTTAAAAGCATAGTAATGAAATGAAATCAATTAGTGTATGTATGTGTGTATAGTAATGAGTCATTACTTTAACTACATATATACAGATTATTCGCATATACATACATACAGACAAATATATACTAAAATTGTTTGAACACAAATACAATTGTGTAAATATTTGTTGCATTCAACTTTGTAGTTAACAAAGCACGTGTATAATTTTCTTGTAATCAACAAAGCAGAATAATACGTAATAAAATTCTTATATATAGAGATGCCAACTTCATGCTCTTCAAGATAGAGCATGCCACTTAACTTACGAGTAATATGACTGACTATACACTTCTACTCGTCAATAATCGTATAGTTTGATTTTAAAAGTATCTTCTTTCCTACACACGGAAAAAAAGTTTTTTCGTGTTCAATAACCAAATTCGTTAAATCAATTAATAAATTGTTTGAATGCGGACCTGTAAACGAATTCATGGATTCAAACAAAAATTTAGTAAAAATAATTATTGATCAAAAATATTTATTTTCTTAAACAACAACAAAATACGATATTCAAGGTTATTTTTTTGATATTTATGTACATACATACAAATTATTTTTTCAGTCAAAAATTTTGTTGATTTTATTTTTACTATAATTTTCTCTGTGACAGTATTGCTCGTTATCGTTCGCAATCGGAAGGTCAAAGAGATAGTTTGGAGATCATTTGCAAAGTTTATTTGGCCAGATTTATCTATTGTTTGCATTAATTAACTTCACAATGTTAGTTTGTTTACTTTTAACCACTTTTTTGCTTCGTAAATGTCTGTTTTACGTTTATACGCAGTCTATTCGCAAATAACTAACTCACTGTTTATACGCCAATTTGTCTATGAAAAAGTTTGATTTTTTTTTTTGATGTGGCATATGTTCAAAAAGTAAATTGGTAGCCCTGTTAATGTAATATTGCATTTTAATTACTAAAATAATAAAAGAAAAATATTAAATGTTTTTTGTAATTCAATTAAGGCAAAAATAATAATAAAAATTAAACATTTTGAATATATGTAATTTTTTTTACCATATTACGTGTGTGCCATATCGATAAAATCTTTGAAATTGTGAAGTAAAGTGGCAACTATTTATTTCTTATTTGCAAATAAGTTTTTAATCAGAATTGCTTTCGTGAGTTAGCTATTCGCAAATAAAAATTTTATGCAGCAATTTTTGCTATTTACAATATTTT
This sequence comes from Thecocarcelia acutangulata, assembly GCA_914767995.1. Classification (NCBI taxonomy): domain Eukaryota; kingdom Metazoa; phylum Arthropoda; class Insecta; order Diptera; family Tachinidae; genus Thecocarcelia; species Thecocarcelia acutangulata. The sequence goes on along the minus strand of OU612094.1, from coordinate 24,716,580 downwards.
TATTCGCAAATAACCTACGTATAAACATATTATGTGATAGTTAACATCGTAGGGCAGGCTTTTAATCAAATATTCAATCGATCAAGTCTATGAATATATATTAATTCATATGCTATCAATTAGTACACAGAAAATCAAGGGAAGTGTAAGCATGTCTAGGGAACTGCTTTGAACTGCTCTTAAAATATATAAAAATTTTCACACGAGGTCTGATCAAAAAATGGCTATTATATTAAAATTTCGTGAGTTACGTATGTTCTATTTTCGTCTTTTTTTATGGTTATGTTATGGTGGTATATATGTTGGCAATATCAGTTATTTCGGAGGTTTTCAGTGACATATAAAAAGATTAGTCGTGTGTTGGTGTGCTCTTCGATTTTTCACTATTGGAAAAAATGGATCAAAGAAACTGTATTAAGTTTTGTGTAAAAAATGAAATTAAATGCGCAAGGACACTTGAAATGTTGACCGTGGCGTTTGGAAAATCTACTATATGGTTCACAATTGAACTTATGGTATTCGGTTTAAGGAAGGCCGAAAAGATATCAATGACGATGCTCGTCTTGGTCGCCCGAGCACGTCAACAACCGATGAAAACATTGAAGCAGTGAATGACCTTAGACTAAGTTATTCCCAACCAAGGCGAATTCATTACAAAGTGAACTTGGGAGTAGTGTTTTGTCTCTCATCAGGTGCACACGTCTTTTGTTACTGCTGTCCGTATTTCCAATATGTATATGTACATTAATTAAATTTGTATGAGGCCGGATTGCACCGTAATAGGTGGCAAGTTGTGTACAAGTGTTTATTTTTGTTTTTTTCTCTTTTTTTACTGTTGTCCGTATTTTCTATATATGTATGTTTATTACTAATTTCGTATGAAATAAAAGTGCACCGGAATAGGTAGCAGTACGTGTTTCTCCTTTTTTTTTGTATTTTTTTCACCGTTGTCCGTGTTTTCTTTATATGTTCAATATTGATATTATTTTCAATGAATTTCATTACCTTGTAGTGTGGAAGGTGTTGGACTAAATTTTGCTAATCTGAGCAGTGTCGAAGGTATATACACTGGGCACTGATCAGTATTAACTAATTTAATTTCAACATTTTAAATGCTGCAATAGAGTTTGTTTCAGTCTTTCGTGTTGTTATATTTAACATTTCGCGAACACTAGTCCCTCTTTCCTCCTCATCATACCCTATTTCCCTACTTCCAGTACAATGCGCTGCATATGTAGGGAGCATCCCCTTAGTACTGGTCCCAGATAAAAAAAAAAAAAGAAAGTGATTTTGGATAATCGTCGAATCACTATCAGAGAGGTTGATGATGATGTTAGTATATCACTCGGCTCATGCCAGGCAACTTTAACAGATGTTTTAGGTATGAAACGTGCGGCAGCGAATTGGAAAATTTTAAGCAAAAACAACGTCGCATGGACCTCGCTCAGGAGCTGTTGAACATCATCAACGACGATCCAGATTTCCTCAAAGAGGTCATAACTGGTGACGCTTCATGGATGTATGACTATGACATTGAAACCAAAGTCCAATCATCCCAATGGAAGCGTTCAGAAAGACCAATACCGAAAAAATCCCGTCAAGTTGGGTCAAACGTGAAGATTTTGCTCACTGCTTTCTTCGACTGCAATAGCGTGGTGCATTGTGAATTCTTGCCACAAGCAAGGAATACTACCTTGAATTGTGGGAAAAAATCATGGAGTTTGTACCGTGAGAACGCACTAGCTCCTACATCGATGTTTGTGCGTGAGTTTTTGGGCAAAAACAAAACCGTTATCATGCCTGAACCAACCTATTCACCGGACTTGGCCCACGCTGACTGTTTCCTCTTCCCGAAACTGAAGACACCGATAAAAGGAAAGCGTTTTGCTACGATTAAGGAGATAAAAGAAAAATCAAAACAGGAGCTGTTGGATTTGAAAAAAACGCTGGCAGAAGTGTATTATACTTAAAAATAACGGTTATTTTTTATCCGACCTCGCACAAATTTCTAAGCATCCTGCAGTAATTCGAGTTATTGTAAAAATGTATAAATGTAGCACTTTACTCTTTTTTCAGATTTATTTATGTCCAATATATAATAGATATTTTACAATAATTTTAATAAGTTCATAAACTGCCTGGTCCATCATGTCATTCGAAATCGCTCGGTTGCATAAATACATGCGAACCAACAACAACATTTTAAAATTTGTTTTTGTTTCAAACGTATATATGCGAGCGAGCGATGTCGAATGACATCGAGGGCCTGGCAGTAAGATTTTGGCCATTTATGGCTTTTCAACTTAAATATAACGTATTAATATAATAAAAATCAGGGAGTGCTATTTTAAGTTTAAACCCCAGTCCGAACTTTTCAATCAAGTTAAGCACCTGAATGACGATCGGTGGGAGAATGGTTTGCAAAACAGAACCACCTGGAGTCGTGCTGATGCCTGTTCTGCGAACTAAGCCTTAAGCAACATACCCCGGAAATCAGAGTGATCAAGCAAAAGCTTAATCCTTGGTGGTCGGGTGACATTGATGGAAGTCATATTTAAATTCTGGGTGCTAGCAAGACTTGCAAGTCGACTTAAACCATCCTGTAAACACAATTTGTCTATAAAAACTTTGTAGTTGACCGTGTCAAATGCTTTAATGTAGTTTGGTTGGTTATCGTGGGAGTTCACGAAAAGTCAAACCGATTCCGTTTTAGTTTAACCACAGCACTCATTGAACACATTACGAGTATGTAGTATTTAATCTAACCTGTATCTGCATAATACTTCAGTAAATCGTTACGGCCAGACTACAGTAGAACACTACAACTGGCAATGATATAGTTTCACAGACACCAATCCCTTTCGACAATTCAGGTAAAAAAATAATAAAAAAATTATTATAATAATTTTAATTTTTCCTGAAGATGCTAACAAATTGTTGGCGAAATCTTGAAAAATAAAAGTTAAAAAATTGTTTAATTTTTTATATAAAAAGCAAGATCTCAAGCTGCAAAAAATTTTATAAACATGAAATCTATCTACACTATTTTCACGTGTTGTTTAGTTGAACACTTGTTGGTTGCAAAATCCTAGTTTTTTTCTTTACCTCTATGGAGAGCAAAGTCAAAATTTGGAGCCCAGTTCAAACACCTTAAATTTAGGCTTCTGTTGTTACGTTTATTATAACAGCTTTTACACAAAATCCTTACATTAATAATAAGCATACAAAACAATTATTGATTAGATTTTGTGTGGTTTTATTCGGATACAATAACGACTACATGAAAATTGTTATTGTATTAGGAATTACTTACATGTATATAAATATCTAGAATGTATTTGTGTACAATGTGTATGTATATGACTAGTGGTATCTGTTTCCTTGTTCGATATTACAATTTCAGTTTTAGGCTTTCTTTGAAACAACTTAAATATGATTTACAGATCACCCATCGAAGTTTTGTTGATTATATGCAAACCCTAGATTCTGCATATTAAACACTTTGTGTACTATATAACAATTTTATTAGAATTGTTCGACAATAAAGCAATAAGAAAATATAAACATATACACACATTCGTACATGCACGAACTTGTACAATGGCAAACTTTTATTAAAGCAATCATTAAGCTTAAGATTTTCATATGAAAAGGAAATTAATTCACATGATGTTACAATTCATCAACTTGAACTCATACTTATATCCCCTGTACAATCAAACATTTTTATACTTATACGCACTTACACACAAATACACACATACGTACCCCTTAGTAAAATCAGAATAGAGCAAGAAGAACTAACTAAGTATTACTGCAGAATGTAAAAAATGAACGAGCACCAATAGCAGAATAAAAAATATATCGAAAATTAACAAAAGTCATATGTTCGAGAATAACATTGTATCACATATTCAAACAAACAAGCAACAGTAGCTAAGAGGTCATACAACAGGGCATTTCTAGGCTGCACTATGGGAGATCACTTAAATAAGGCTAAAATGTAGAAACAATAACGATTTTTTTTTGTTAAATTTCAATTATTTTTATAATAAAAAAAAAATTAAAAATCTAAATTAAGTACATATAACATTCACCAAAAGTTTAATTCAATTTCATATAAGAATTGCCTTTAGAGATCCCCAGACACTTCTCCAATTGGGAAGTTGAGTGATAACTTTCACAACTCAAATAAATATTGATAAATGAAAAAGTAAATCTTAATTTATTGAATTTTTATTAAACTTTATGATTTTTAAATTAAATTTTTGGTTTGGACTACGAGTCCAAACAAAACCAATTTGTACAACTGGTTATAGTTCAAGTTTTTTCCTCTTTTAAATTTTTTCTTAAGAAGGATTTTCTACAATACAAATTTACTGTGATCAATAATTTTTGATTGAAGAGGACAAGAAAAATAATAATCAAATCTTTAGCTGGGGGACAACTAGCTGTTTCGTAGTCGCTACACTACTCATCAGCACCCACTGGGACTTGAACTCGGGTCATGACGTATCATGATCTGCTGCTTTAACCACTAAGCCACCGAGCATTTAATTATTTTCTATCTATATTCATCTCATATTGAATCACATATTATAATTTTTAAATTAAATTTTTGATTTGTACTCGTACATTTGTACAACGGGTTATAGTTCAAGTTTTTTCTTTTCTGAAATTTTTTCTTAAGAAGGATTTTTCACAATACAAATTTGCTGTGATCAATAATTTTTGATTGAAGAGGACAAGAACAATAATAATCAAATCTTTAGCTGGGGGAAAAAAGTAAATCTTTTATTGTTAGTAAATTTGATTACTAATACTGTGTTTGTGTTAAAAAGCAAATTTAAGTTAAGCTGCTTTGAATTTAATAATTTCAAGTTGGAGTTGAATAAATATTGTAATTGTTTGGTTAGTTAACGATCTTTTGACACAACTTAACGATTTTTTGACGAAAAATTTAGTATTTTCTGAACTTAAAAGCGGGGTTTTGTAACTTTCTGGTCGACATACATATCGACACAAGTTGCCACGAAGCTCATAAGGTCATAATACCATTAACTCATGGTTTCAAAATAAATTGCACAATATAATTATTTTGTTTTGAAGTTGAATTTGAGTGGAAGTTTCTCTAGTTTTCGCTCAATTGGCACCTAAACCCTTTTTAGGTTATTCCAAACTTGTTGTATCTGTATTAGGTTTATCTCCAAACCGATATATTAATTGTTGACACAAGTTGCCACGAAGCTCATAAGGTCATAATACCATTAACTCATAGTTTCAAAATAAATTGCACAATATAATTATTTTGTTTTGAAGTTGAACTTGAGTAAAGTTTCTCTAGTTTTCGCTCAATTGGCACCTAAACCCTTTTTAGGTTATTCCAAACTTATTGTATCTGCATTAGGTTTATCTACAAACCGATATATTAATTGTTAATTTAGCCTGTTGAATTAGCCTATTGATTTATCTGGTAATTAAGCACACCGATACTTTTGCTCAACTGGACCAATTTATTTTGAAAAATAAAATAAGAGCATATGATATCGTTCACTTTTTTGTTCAGGGCTCTGGAGACGATCCAAAAACATGTCAATTAGTGCATAAGTATGAGTGTCGTGTTTTGGCCGTAAAAATAAAATCGTCAATCATCATTTTTATTTTGACTTCGCTGCGTTCATTCTTGTGCATAATTGTTAAGACAAAAAAACATGAAAATAAAAAAACACAATGTATGAAAAGTAGTAATATATGAACAAAATAAAATTCAATAATCATAATAAATGAACTTTTTTTTTACAGTGGTATAAGTCCATTTTTTCATATATTGAAATATTTAAGGGTTTGCGTTTGAATCAATTTAAAAATATTGGCCAACTTTAATCAGTTCGAGTGATGTTATTTATACTATAAACCTTTTAAATTTTGTTGTGAAATAAAAATGACTAAAATTATTTGAAAATCTAAACGATTTTCTTAACTCCACATGGACTTATGCCACTTTCAAAAAAAACATATTGCAAAATATAAAAATAGTAGCGTAATAAGTCCATATATTTGCAGACATAAATGCTTTACTGAATTGGACTTTTATGTAAAAAATAATAGTTAAAATAAAGACATATAAATATACGAATAACCAAGTTTAGTAAGAGTTTATTTCAATTATTATAAAAATCATCAAAATCTTTCTGGCGCTTTCTTACCAACATCACTTTCAGACCAAATTGACAGATTGTCCTATTCTTCACAAGTATATGAATTTATTGTAGTAAATAATATTACTTATTTAAACGTTAAATTTTCTAGTTTAACAGCAATTATATTTAAATAATACTATTTGCATAAAAACCATATAATATAGATAACTAAAAAAAACTTCTCATCATTTCATCAGAACAATAATACTTTTATTTTGTTAACAATGTTGTTTTAAATACATTAGCACTAGATATGCGGTCAGCGTGCAATAATCAATAATAATTGAAATAAAAAGGTTGTTTTAGTTACATACTTATGTATTAGGAATGGACTTATTCCACTTTCAAAAGAATTTTTGTTTGCGATACCATTGTACAGCAAAACTGTTTTTGTTCATTTTATTTCAAAAAAGAACCGTATTGAAACTGTGATTATTACTATAGAGAGAAGGTGTCTCATTAAAACTACCGTTAACTTAGTTAAAAAAAAAGTCAAATCAAATATAGATGTAGTTTTTTATTTTGCTTATTATTGTTCCTTTCGTTAACAAAACTGAAATTTGTTATCGTCAATCACAACTGAAGACTATCAAAATAATTACACATCAAAATAAAATATCAAAAGTTTTTGATTGTCATCAATCAGAGCCGACAACTAATGGGTGTACCCGAAAAAACACGACTGCACGCATACACTAAGAACGTTGATGTGTTTTTTTTATCGTCTACATGGCACTTTAAGTCTCATTTACTCGTATTTTTTTAACGTCTCTTTCCTTGCTCTTGTAAGTTATTTTGCAATTTCGAAAGTATACATATCCATAGTGCATTTATGTATAGTATATGTAAAGCATGTTCAATACATGCATATACATCAGATATTCAATGAGCCCTGTTACATGGTATGAAATATTATTTTATAAATAAAGGGTGATCTTTTTTAATACGACTTTGTTCAGATATTTTCTGCGACTTTAGTAAAAAGTGCGAAAAATGTACTATATCAGAAGTCTGATGTTGACTGAACTTTAACAATTCATCTAGATTCAATTAGATCTGCATCAGTTCAAAGATTGTGATTTATTTTCGTGTCGAATTTCATTCATAACCTGGCGTTTACACATGTAAGTGCAAATTCGAAAAAGTCAATACATTCAAACTTTTGTACCAATACATAAAACTTTTTCTTACTTAAGCGGCCCATACACGTTTCAATTCAATTGTGAATTGAGTCTTTCAACTGAATTTATTATTGGGCACACACTTCATAAACTTAATTGAAAAATTTTACTTTAACTATTAAATTCAATGAAATTATAGACAATTTTAAAAATATATAACGTTCTCTTTGCAAAACCCTACAAATATAAATTTTGAGACCTGATCAAGAGACTCAAATACACACAGCACAATCGAATTGAAAGACTTGCTAGTCAGCTTGAAAAAATCAAAACATTTTAATTTTTCTTCAACCAACTCGACAACTACCAAACTAATCACTTGACAAAGCCATACACGTCTTGATTTGAACTACAACCGACTAAGTTGCCAATTAAGTTGAAACGTGTATGGGCCGCTTTACAAATCAACTTACAATCAAATTCAGTTGTAAGTAATATTATATTAATATTAATTATTAAAATAAAAATAATGTTCATAGTTGATTTTTACTATATTTATATAAAAAGAAAATGAAGAACGAACACAGCTGTATAGTAACTTATTTCAATGGTAGTACTAAACATAAATTACACAGTTTTTGAGAAAAAATTATTTCATGTAAATATGTTTCCTGAACTTTTTCAATAATGACAAAACGGCAATACTTGATTCCAATTTCCTTTCATCCATAGTATAGTTATATATAGAATTTTTCACAGCACTATGGCGTTTCAAATATAACAATATACGATTATTAGCTTCAATTATATAATTTCACAGTAGTATGTTGCCATTGGAATATTTTGTGTCCCCCAGATATATATTTCTCTGTGAGTAAATTTCTTAAAAAATTGAGACTTTCCAAATCACAACCATTAATAGCTAGAAATTCTGTGTAACATTTTTGATTTCTTGCTAATAGAAGCTCTATTGGTCCCTGACACATGGTTTCAGTACTTTGACACGCTACTATACAGCCTACGAAACAATAACTTAATTCGGAAAGTATTTTAGAGATTACTGTCTCAGCTTGAGACTTATAGTTGCCCCAGCTATAATATTGTTAAGAATTTTCTGTCACATCTAACGCAGTGTGCAGCTGTTGATCTGCTTGTTATAAATGTATAACACATTCATATAAACAAATTAAATCTAAAAACATAATACACAAACAAACAAACATATATGATTTAGAGTACGTAAAATTCCAAGTAAATCAATTACAAATGATGTTGTTATTTTTCTTGTATTCTTGGTATTCATTTTATTATTGTTGTGACTTACTTATTGTTTGCAAGCATGTGTATATGCGTAAGAAATATATTTGTACATTATGAACAACTAGAAAATTCATGTCGATTGTAGAAACTGATAAAGACGTATAAATGGCAGACAGGTCGGCGGCAACGATTCAGTTTATTTTTAAGCTTTGTGCGAGACAGTCATAAGTCAAAGTAAGTAAGTCTAGTGTTTAAGTACACAGTGGTATCAAGTTTAAATAAAGTTGTGAATTATTTAAGTACTGTATAATAAACAAACAAGTGTGAGTCATTATTACATTTGCAGTTGAAGAATACACAAAAGTTTCTTTAGAGGCAAAAAGTAACATTATTTTACGCCACTTTTCTTAAAGAGCAGCCTCACGTTGCTGAAGCCAACATTTCTCATGCTTAGAGAGATTGTGAGTCAAAGAGTGACCGGTAGAAGATCAAAATCTTTTAACCGATTGCGGATCTATTTCTCATAAGTAAATTTTAGTGGTTATCCAAGGAATTAAAATAGGGAAGCGGTCAGTCAATACAACTTTCAATGTTTTGCTTACAGTAAAAAAAAGTTCTTAATGGCTCACACTATAGTGGTAGTTAACATCATACACACATACTCGTAAACGCATACACAAGTGTATGTGTATTTACGTACGCATTTGGATAAAAAGTTATTTATGTATACGTACCATATTCATTCATACTTTCAATAAATATTTACGATACGTACAAACAGTGATTGATGATAAGCCTTCTTCTCTTCTTATTTTAGTTTTAGGGATATCTTTGTTTCATTCCAGTTTTTTTATTCTTTTTGTTTCTTACAAATATAAGAAATTCCTTTCGTTAATATCTCTTCTTTTCCGAGCATGTGAATATGTGATAGAAATATACTTTAGTTATTTTGTTCATGTTTTGATAGCACTAAGCCTACTTTATTTAACTTTATTTCTCCTTTTATGCTGCTGTTGCTATGAAAAAAATAAAAATCATTATAAATGATCATTTAGACATTTGTAATGCCATCACATTCAATGCACAAGAAAAATATTAATAAAAATACAGCATAGTATTATAACTCCAAAACTCACACACATGATGATTATTCACACATAAAAACGCTACATACGAGTATTAGGGTGGCTCGATTTGGAAGGACCAACAAAATCTGTCAACAGTTTGGCTTGGATTTTTCGATAACTTTTGATATGAGGAAAGAAAAGTTTCGAAACGACATGTTAAACAATCATTTTCGAGGCGCGCAAATATCAATTCAATTTCGTTTATAAATGATTTAATTTCATTAAACATAATACAAAATAATAATGACTTTAAAATGAACTTTGTTTTGGAGGCCTTACTTGATCAAAACTCCCCTCAAACGCAACAAGAGTTGACAGGATCATTGGACGTGATGTAAAAAGCCATTTTCAAATACCTGAAAGTCATGAGAATGATTTTGAAATAAAGAAATTTGGTGACGTATGAGTTGAAGCTGAAAGATGTTGAACGGCGTTTGTTTGCTTGTAAGGCCAAGACGGAAAAGCTTTCTGCGTTGCATTGTGACTGGGTTTATTGCGATAATCGCAAGCGCAGGAAATCATGGGGATATCCTGGCCATGCTTCTACTTCGACGGCCAAACCGAATATTCATGATTTCAAGGTCATGATTAGCATTTGGTGGGACGAGCTCCGGCTAGTGTGTTATGAATTATTAAAACCGCCTAAAACAAACACAGGCGATCATTATCGAAGGAAATTAATGTGTTTGATCTGACCATTGCAAGAAAAACGGCGCAAATACGACGAGAGACGTGATTAAGTGATTTTACAGCATAACAATGCTCGACCCCATGTTGCGAAAGTCATATCCCCGCACGCTGTATCCAGACGTTGCTCTGTCGGATTATCACTTGTTTCGATCAAAGGCTTACGGCCTGGTTGATCAGCACTTCCAGTCTTATGAAGTAATTAGTAAAAAATTGGATCGATTTGTGGATCGCTTTAAGAGATGGCCAGTTTTTTCAACGTGATAAAAAAGAGATTAAAGGGTATATAATAGAGAGCCAACGCATACAGCAGAAAATAAATAAAACATTGAAAAAGAAGAAAGCCGAATATTATCACTTATTTCGATCAAAAGTTTATGGCCTGGCTGATCAGCACTTCCGGTCTTATGAAGTAGTAAAAGATTGGATCGATTCGTGGATCGCTTTGAGAGATGGCCAGTTTTTTCAACGTGATGAAAGAGAGAACAAACGGACTATAATAGAGAGCTTACGCATACAGCAGAAAATAAATAAAACAATAAACAAGAAACAAGACGAAGATAACACACAACTTCAATATTCCATGGCAATAATTTAATTAGTTACTCTGTGATAATAGGATAAGTTTGACTAAAACTTCGATTTGTGATGCCCAGTTTTTATTTATTTAATCCTGTGTTGGGTAGCCTAGTCAAATTTATGTTGTATTATTTATGTATGTTTCAGATGTTCACCAGATATTATTTATATCCCTGAAGATGTTTGAATAAAGCAAATGAAACGTTGAGCAAAATTATTTAAATTTCATCTGGCCCGAAGGGAACCCCTTTTTAAACATTAAAGGTTTTTAGTAAATGGTCACAAAAAGCAAACTTAATGAAAATTGTTCCTACTTAAATACTACTTTTAAGAAATTCTAGACTAATGGTTTCTTAATATTAGAGTTAATATTTGTATTTTGGAATCAAATGTGGTTCCAGTGGCTAAGTGTAAAGTTATCAGAAAGCACATATGCATACATAGATGTATAGGAATATGTGCGGCACAGCTCAAGTGCATATTGAGGTGGCAGTACTTAATAAGTGCACTGTCACAACAAGACTCATGGACAATACAAAATAGTGTCAAATGATATGTGCTGCCCGTATGAATTTAAAATGCTAATTAATGCTCTTGTGGTTATTTCATATACATGTCTTTAATAGGATGCATTCATCTCAGAACAAAAGGATTGCATTCATAACATGATCATGCTAAACTATCGAAAAATCGATGCCGCAATATAGATTGCTAAATTCACCCACCCTACTAAATTTTATAGCAAACATATCCATTTAATTTCTGATTTTGTTTTCTCTGCTTCATACGTTTTTCATTCCATATTTTTGTCTTCAGCTTTTATCAATACTTTTGTATTATTGTTATTTAATAAAATATTAACAATTCCCAACTTTTGTTACCATTTATTATCGCAGCAAATAATGTGGGTTAAAAAATGCTTGAATTTCAATATAAATCTTTGTTAAATCCTTATTGAAACTGTGATAGGAATTTCATCATAAAAAAGAATTCATTAACATGTTGTCGCACTTTTCTGGGAATTTTTATTTTAAACATACATATTACAATTCGCAGAAATGTAATTTACAAAGGCAACAGAAAACCAAAAAAATTATAAAAAAAATTTAATTATTCTTTAAAAAAAGAGCCATTTTTCCGATAATAAGTTTACAATTTTAGTTTTGTAATATGAATTATTTTTGTTTGATCAATGTCTATTTTGTTGACCAATAGCAGGACGAAATAAGTTCGTTGAAAATTTTAAATTTCAGACAAATTTTTGTAGTTATTGAGTAAATTTTTTATTCTAGTTAAAAGCTATTCAATTTTAAGGGCCGATGTTGATTTTGAATCAAATACAAATTTTATAGGAATTGTTGGCTTTTTTTTTCATAATAATATTGGTATGGTTCAATTATATGGTCCAAGTTTTTGATGACGCTGACGTTGAGGCATAATTGAGATTCTATGCCGTTAATGTGCCGAATTATCTCATCCTTTAGCTCCCCTCGGGGCAACAGGTTTTGTCTTGGCGTATTCCTAACCAGGGCATTCTGTTTTTCGGCTAAAGAAGGGAAGGAATCCCTTGTTTGTTGTAACAAATAAAATTCTAGGAAACCGCATGACTTATGTAGTGTTGGGTTTCGAAACCCTTACCAAATAAATATAAAATAATAAAACCCTTACCAAATAATATATATAAATAAAAATTTGCGGAACGGAGATCAGCATTGTCTCCGTTTTCAAATAATAGATAATCAATATAATTTATAGAATTTTTTTTTAACTTTATAATTTTTAAATTAAATTTTTGGTTTGTAACGAGTGATTTTTTTGCTATTATCTTTTTGGCAACACTAGTTTTGACAGCTCACGCACGTTTGTGTCACTGTCAAACATCTTCAGTTTGGTCTATAATTTAATCATGAATCGTTTTACAAACGAACAACGCTTGAAAATTATTGAATTTTATTACCAAAATGCGTGCTCTGTTAAGAAAGTTCATCGCGCGCTTCTTCCATTTTATGGTCAGTTTAATCGACCTACTGAGGCTTCTACTCGGGCTATTGTAAAAAAATTTCGAACCAAATTTACATTGTTGGACATTAAACCACCAACACGCTTACGTAGAGTGCGAACTGAAGAAAATATCGCAGCCGTATCGGCCAGTGTTGGTGATGACCGTGAATTATCGATTCGGCGCCGTTCGCAGCAATTGGGCCTCTGTTACTCCACTACGTGGAAAATTTTGCGGAAGGATTTGGGTGTGAAGCCTTATAAGATACAGCTGGTGCAAGAATTGAAGCCAAACGACCTACCACAACGCCAAATTTTTGGTGAATGGGCTCTTGAAAAGTTAGATGAAGATCCACTTTTTTATCGAAGAATTGTGTTCAGCGACGAGGCTCATTTCTGGTTGAATGGATACGTGAACAAGGAAAACTACCGTATTTGGAGTAAAGAGCTGCCAGAAGCATTGCAACAGCTACCAATGCATCCACAAAAAACAACCGTTTGGTGCAGATTATGGGCTGGCGGCATCATTGGGCCGTATTTCTTCAAAGATGATGCGAATCACAACGGTACCGTGAATGGTGAGCGCTACCGTGCGATGATAACAAACTTTTTTTTGCCCAAAATGGAAGAGCTTGACTTGCATGACATGTGGTTTCAACAAGACGGTGCCACATGCCACACAGCACGCGAAACAATGGACCAATTGAGAGGCGAGTTCGGTGAACAGTTTATTTCACGCTTGGGACCAGTCAATTGGCCGCCCAGATCGTGCGATTTAACGCCTCTAGACTATTTTTTGTGGGGCTATGTTAAGGCTAATGTCTATAGTGACAAGCCCGCTTCGATTGACGCACTGGAAGCCAACATTGCCAACATTATTCGTGAGATACCGGCCGAAATGTTGGAAAGAGTATGCCAAAATTGGACTAAGCGGATGGACCATTTGAGGCGCAGCCGCGGCCAACATTTGCATGAAATAATCTTCAAACATTAAATTATATCGACCCAACTATCGATCCAAATAAATATTTCATGCATTTTTCTGAATTTTATGTGTTTTTTTTTTAATTTCCGATAGTTCTTATAAAATCACCCATAACATTTGTACAACTGGTTATAGATCAAGTTTTTTCTTAACAAGGATTTTTTTTACAATACAAAAATTTTACGATTAATAAATTTTGATCGAAGAAGTCATGAAAAATAATAATCAAATCTTTAGTTGGGGGACAACTAGCTGATTCGTGGTCGCTATACTACTCATCAGTACACATTCGGATTTGAACTCGGATCATGACGTATCATGAAGTGCTGCCTTAACCACTTAGCCACCGAGCCATTGAAATATTCTCTGTCTATATTCATCCCATATACAATCACATATGCATTTTGTTAATTGCCTGCATTGTTTGTACAGTGTTTGCAAGCGATAGTTCTTGTTTAGTTATTAACATATTTTTATATTTTAATAATTCTCCGTACCCAGAGATGTAAATATTAATTTATTGAATTTTTAGTGGAACTTTTTATTTATATTATCATTCCAAAATTTCATTTGTTTGCAGAAATTCTAATTTTTTAATATTATTCAATATTTATTATTGCAAATCAAACGTTATGTGCTATAAGGGCAAAACTCTTACATTTAATGTTTATTGTTTTGGAAAATCAAATTGATCTTTAAACACAACACTAAAGTCATGCAGTGCAATATTATGTCTTGTGTCATTAAGTTAATTACTATTCACGGCGCATTTATTAATGCTTTGCTATTTTATGCTACCCTTAAAATATCCAAAGTCATCTTCAATAGCACGTCTAAACAAGATATGAAGATTAGCTAATCAAAAAGTCTTACTGTCATTAAGACCAGTAAACAGCGACAGCTTTCCATTCGCATTCACACATATGCATGCACTATCGCTGTCCAACAAACACATACCTACGAACGTATACACGTAGGATAACGGTTACACAATCAACGCTGATACAATGTATTTATGCTGATGGCATATATGCAAAGACAAACAGCACACGTAACAATCCAACAAACAATAAAACGGGCAAAACACTAAGTAACCTAACAAAGCAACACAATAACAATTGGCATTTGACAGATAGAAACCTATCAGCAATAGACTTCAATATGGTGCCAACAACATGGACAACGATAATAACAACTGTGACACAGGCCTGCAACACTGTAAACGTGTTTGTAGGGCTGTTTGTGCATAAATGAAGAAATCGAAGTTTTCACTCTAAACAAACGCTAAAAAGAGACGACACGTAGCGGTTGGCTAACATGTTTTGTTGTTTATGCGAGCTTTTGTTGTTGTTGTTGTTGCAAATTTAAAAGTGTAAGTGCGTTGTCATCTAAATGAAAGAACTTGAAATAAAGCGTGTGATGAATGTCGCTTACTCACTTTCGAACTTCATTTTTGTGTTTCAGCAAAATTTTACAAGGCACTCATCCAGAATGCGTACGAGACATATTGCCAAACACATACACACACAAAAGGACAAAAAAAGAAAAAAAAAAACAGTCAAAGTTTATTTCGCAAGGATTTGGGTGTGCAAATGCGTATTTTGGTGGGGGTGAGAGTTGACTTTGAAGTAGACGATTTTATGGTAGAAAATTACATGGTTGTTAAGACAATGAATCACAAACGAAAAGTTATTCAAGTGCAAAATAATAAAAGCTGAAGCAAACAAGTGATAGAAGCACAATGGACCTGTTTGGCGAAAAGTAATCAATGTATCTCTGCTATATTTGGCAAGAAATGAAATCAAAAAATTCGAGGGTAAGTTATTTCTTATAAATATATTTACACCGTAATATACATATATACACAGGGTGACTCAGAACTTCTTTTATGGTTGGAATGAAATATCATAGTAAAAACGCTGTTTGTAGTCTATCGGCTTCAATTGTTGAGCAAGCTGAACCTCATACGGAAACATGTGCAATGTGACCACCAAAATTCTGTGAATGGACCTACGCGATAGCCCCAGTTGCTCCGAACGTCTTCTTTTTAATGTTTTAACTTTTATTTATTTTATTTATTTATTTACAGTCTTATTTACACAAATGTTTGACTACTTTATTAAGAGTTAGTAAGAAGAAATCGAAAAATTTACTATAAGTAAGAGTATAACATATAGTGGTGGACATGTAATTAAAACATAAATGTGATCTCTCTTTCTTACGGTAGTTTATATGATCCATTCCTATTGCAATGAAACTTGTCCACTGAAAATATTTGTTTGATCTCTCTTGTACTTTACATTCATTTCCTGTTCAGCTTTCTTAAAAAGTAAGTAAATATTTAGAGAAGGTGTAGTTTTTCTAGTGGACATGTAATTAAAACATTTTCAGTTCTCCTATTTAAATAACATTATTTTAATATCTAATTACATTTTTTTTTGTAAAAACTTGTAGATAAGTATGTTTTGGTTGATATCAGCAAAAATATACCCCAATAGTAATAACCAGTCGTGGCAAAAAGACCAAGTTGCTCCGAAGAGAAAAGGAAGGTAATCAATAGTCACAGAAGCTCCGTGAAGACGGCGAATGAATTTTCTTAATTACTTATTTGATTTAGAGGAAAAATTTATATAACCTTTAGAGCTCAAATAATGTACCCAGAGCCTCCAAACCTCCTACAACCACAACCAGAGGCGATAAAATAGTCGTGAGGGCAAAGCTGACCGATTTAAAAGTTTTAAACAGTTTAAAGTTGAAGTAGAGTCATCATATGATATCCGTATATTATCTAGAACTATAAGACGGCGACTAAAAGAAGGTGCCTGACGTGACTGCATCGCACAGTAAAAACTTTCGTTTCCCAAAAACCATTTTTAAATTCAGATTGGTTTTTGTCAGACAAACATTAAAAAACTAATAAGATTTTGGAAAAATATTTTATGGATTGAAAGTTTTGCCGATGAAGAGCAGATGTAAAACGCTATGTACAGCGTCCAATTAAACAACAACAAAATTTCAGATATACTGTTACGGATTGTGTTATGACATTTATATTTCCCTATCTCGGACAGAAATGCTTTATAATACAACACTTCCAAACTGCATTCAAATGCAACTGTGGTAACTTTATTTGCTTATTATGTCATGCATTTCTTCTTTTAGCACGAAAAGAATCAACGAATGATATCCTTACAGGTGTAATAATTGCACGTGGTGTGATCACCCGTTGGTTAACAGACCAATCACAACACAGAACGTGGCGAATAGCGGGAGAAAGGAATTTTTTGATGGTAGATTTTTCAATGCAGGGGAGAAAAGCTTCAAAAAGTGTCGAGCGTTCAAACAGTGCGGGTGGTCGAAATATAGTATAGTCGTGAAAATTAAAAGAAAAATTTTGGTTTGTAAATTGAACAAGTGGAGCATGTTTCCAAATCCATTGTTAAATTGTGTATTACAAATCCGTGTGCCAGTGTTCATGTGGAAAGGTTTTGGCATTGCAATATTCAGCACTTGCCTCGTTGTATGAGCGTTTTATGAAATCGCGAAATAAGTAAAATATAAAAAAAACGATCTCGCTTATATGTTCAGAGATTTTGATAAATGCCCAATTGAACCTTGATGAACAAGAACAAAAAAAAAAAAAAAAAAGGTACGTCGTAAATTTTACCATTATGGAATTATTTTATGTTGTTCAATAATTTAAATTAGTGTTACATTGAATCCAAATAAAAATACATGCATATAGATTATAAATTCCAACATAATTAAATAAATTTGCGCACACAAGCGTTGATCTAACCTCAATGAAATCTTGCAAAACAACAACAACCGGAGGAACAGCTGCAAAAAATTGGAAAAAAAATATCTAAAACGGGGACAAAGTCAAAATTCTTGTGATATAGTATGAAAAGCTACAAAGGAGTTGGTACCAGCAACAAAACCCAAACTAAAAAAAACTAAAGAAGAATAGAGTGCACCCAAAATTCTGTCAAAAACAAAAGAAATTTAAACAGAAACACAGTCAGTCAAATCGAAATACTCCACCCAAGTGAAAATAAACGCTCAAGACAACAATGAGAGTTTTTTTTTTTTGAATCATATTAATAACATTGTGTGCCTAACCGTGACGACTCAATAAAATTTCAAAATCACATCAAAAAAGTAAAAACTAAACTTTCCAAATCTCTAAACAAAGCTAACAATTCGTAAGCTCGAAACAAATGTGAAGAAGGCGTTTACTAAAAGCAAACTTCTACTGTTATCAAGAAAAGAGAAAATTTAACCACCAGGGTGTCAACTCCGCGTACAACATTTTCAGCATCAGCGTACGTACGCACATCTTCATTATCAGTCATGACCATCGGCGCAGCGGCAAGGTACTCATTATCCTTTAGGCTTAATTTCTTTGCTTTCTAGAATTATTAATACTTACTTTTTCCATATGTGACAATATTTATTTTTATATTTCAATTATTATGGGCATATTCATAAAAATTTAAATGAATTTGAAATGTGGTTTAGTACAAAAATTCCATACAAAATTTTTCTAAAATTCATTTCAAATACGTTTTAATTTTTTATGAATATGCACATTAGTATTTAGTACTATTTCTATATACATAGTAAATATTTTATTTTTCAATGGGTTATTCATCATTGCTAAATTCTGAAATAAAATGTTTTTTGTTAGTTCGAAAATGAAAACCACAAAGTAAGCTTTCTCTTGTAGTTCTTGAGGGGAGCTGGGAGCAAAACGGGTAAGTCGGGGCAAATATAAGACAAGCCAAGATGGACTGGACATATCTGTTGCAAACATAAGCGCACGGTTTTGTTTTATTTTTGCACACTATTCGGTCGTGGCATGTATAGTGCGTTAAATGTTCACGAGTTTTGGCAAATAAGGGCCGAGAAGCAAGTCTACCGAATTTTAGCTAACCGGGAAAATCCATAGCCATGCAACTTGGCCAATAATTTCCAATTTCTAGTGTCAATTGGCTTACGAATTTGAAACGATGCGTAACAATACCATCCAAATACCATTTCAGCAAAGCCTTTGACAGTGTTGACCACGTTCTTTTACTTAAAAAACTTGATGGTTTGGGGGTTCTCTAAAACTACTGTAAATTGGCTCAAATCATATCTTGTTGGTCGTCCACAACGTGTACGTTTCAATAATTATATATCTAAATCTATACCCGTAAGCTCTGGAGTACCGCAGAGAAGCCATCTAGGACCAATTCTTTTTATATTGCTCATCAATGATCTACCATCTGTCATAAAATTTTACAATATTCTAATCTATGCAGACGATGTAACAATTTTTTCAACATGTGGGCTCTGGAATCAAAACTACTTTCAACTAGATTTGGACAATTTCTTTAATTGGTCTAAGCATAACCTTTTAAAGTTAAATTTCAGCAAGTGCAAGCATGTGCACTTCTCAATAAAATCTAACCCTCATGGGCATTTTAGGCTTCGTGGCCATGTATTAGACATAGTTGAAGAATTTCTGGATCTGGGTGTTTTATTTGATAGAAAACTTACATTCAACCAACACATTAGCTTTTGCTCAAGTAAAGCAAGGGGGGTGCTTGGCTTTGTAAAGCGCTGGTCTAAAGAATTTGCTGACTCCACTGTTGTGAAGCAATTGTATACATCTTTAGTCAGGCCAATACTGGAATATGGCTCGATTATATGAAACCCTTTTTATAATGTTCATAGAGATATAATTGAGTCTATCCAAAAACAATTCCTTCTTTTCATCCTGCGCAATATCTACCCGAACACTGTAGCCAACTTACCATCCTACGAGTTCAGACTGCAACAAATAAAGCTGCCTGCCTGCCTTCTTTGAAAAGTCACAGAAAAATGTTAAATGTCATTTTTGTCTTCAAATTTATTAACGGCAATATCTGCTCGGAGTATCTGGTGTCCAAACTAAATTTTGATGTTCCCCAGCGTAGTCTTCGTCAATATCAATCTTTATCAGTGCTTTATTACCGTCAGAATTATGCGAATGCAGATCCCTTCCGTAGATTATGTTGTTGTTTTAATGAACCACGTTATTAACTTTTCGATGAACTTAAATTTTGTTAAGCGTAGTATAATTTTAGTATTAAGTTCCAGTAACTAGCAAATTTTTTTATTGCTTATAAATTTTTTTCCAGTAATTAGCTACTTTTTCTACTTTTTTTTTTTTAATTTTTGTAATTATTTTTTAACTCATATGCGTGTACATATATAGTATCTGCCTGTAAGGAGTTATTCTCCATAGGCATAAATTAATAAAAAAAAAAAAACAGTAAATTAGTTTGCTATCAAGAATGTTTTAATTATACGGCCACCACTGCATATGTATGTACAAGAAAAAAGGAAATATATACATACATACATACATGCAGTTGCATTAGCAAAATTTGTGCAGATATATTATTATTAAAAAGGTGCCGCATAACTTATAGCAAGAGTATCGATCCATTCTACCTTTCGGTCAATGAAATATGGGTTTTCTATATCGCGCTGTCATACAAATGGTGCTATTTCTTGTATCGGGTGATTAAATTTTAAGGACCGATGTTAAATATGGAATTTGCACAAGAAAATTAAGAAAGTTTAGCAGAGCTCATCTCATTGGTTATATATATCTTGTGTTTGCTGTTAAGTATTAATTATATTATTATTAAATATTATTGTAAATTTATTATGTATTATATTCAAGTTTAGGCTTAAGATATTTTTGATTAAATTTGTGAACAATTTCATTTAGCCGAATGACCAAAAACCATTTGTGCGGCTTAAAAAAAAAAACTTTAACAATTCCGACATGTCATTGTTTATTGGTTGCAAAAAATTGCTTAACTATATCCACATTTCTAGTTCTAGGTCACATGACAAATAATTGCTGTGTGTTTATGCCAAAATACCACTACATAAATATCAAGCAACAGAATTTATTGTACCTCAATTTTGTTTTGGACTTTTTCATTTATATTCATTAGATTGTGGTGTTTAACAGTTTATTTGTTTCACACACCCTCAAACATTTTTTGTTGCTGCTTTTGGTTGTTAAATAGAAAATAGTACCTGTCGGTATTTGATATAACAGAAGGAAAAAGAATTTGTTAAAAATGAATAAAGTTTAAAGTGTCAGTAAAAAGTAAAGCGCTGAATAGCTAAATAAAATTTCGGTATTTTGGTAAAAAAAAAAAAAAAAAAAAATCCATGATAAAAATCAAAAATAAAAATATTTCTTGGCTTTAGCCAGGATTGAACTTGAGCCAGACAAATGCTACCAATCCATCATATAATATTAGAAATATTAAAATAAGTTCGACTATTTAACATTAATACATAAATTCCAAATCAACGGCATTTAAAATTTTACCACCAAAAGGTTCGCAGAACTAACTTTGTGGTTTAAATTAACTTTTGATTTTCAAAATAAAATTCAACAATTTGTGATCGTTGTTCTGTTGTGAAAACATGTTTTCTCTTGTCTTCTTCAATCAAGAATTATTGACCACAGTAAATTTGTATTGTAAAAAAATCCTTCTTAAGAAAAAACGTCAGATATGAAAAACTTGATCTTGAAAAAATTCTGCGAAAAAAATTAAGAAAGGAAAAACTTGAACTAAAATCCGATGTACAAATGTATAAAATAAAAAATCTAATTTAAAAAAAGGAAAAATTTTCTTTTTACTTGTTTGTTGCTTTTTTAAATTCATTCCACTGGCAAGGTAACCACCGCAATACTAGCAAAAGTATCAAAAGGGGCAGCGATTTTTTTAACGACTATAATTAAAAAAACGTCATGATATAAAAATCATTGTAAAACTGTAACATGATTTTGATAGCAGCTTTGAAAAAGTATTATAAAAAGACCTGGCATTAATTCACCCTTTACATCTGCCCAAACTAAAAAAGCTTCTGAGAATTCAATCCATAAAGGTAACTCGGCGCCACAAAAGTAGTTCTATGCCACCGTGTACAAAGCTATTTCAAATGCAAACATGAGTAGTAACTATTCGTTAAAAGAAAAGGATAAGAGTGCAAGCGGTTGAAATACTCTCCGATAGGGGACACAAGGGAGTGCTGATAAAAATACTCTCTGATAGCCAATCAGTGCTGAAGGCCCTGAGCAGTTGTGTCCTTACGTCCAAGTTAGTACTGGAATGTCAGAACAGGCTAAGCGAACTGGCAAGCCAGAACCAGGGCACCCTGATCTGGGTGTCAGGACACGAAGGGCATCACGGCAAAGAAATGGCTGTCATTTATGACAAGAAAGGAGCAGAGGGGACTTTTATTGGACCCACTCCAACTTTTGGCTTCAACAAGGGTCTCCTGAATGAGGAGATAAAAAATGGACGGTGTCCATCGTTGAACAACAGTGGAATGAGACAGCTGGTCTTGAACACTCCTACAAATTTCTAAACTTTGATCAAAAGAGGGCCGAACGTGCTCTAAAACTGGATAGAAAAAGCCTCAGAACATTGACAGGTGCACTTACAGGCCATTATAAAAGCTACAAGCACCTGCACAGGATGGGCATTTCCAACACAGACATATGCAGACTCTGCAGTGATGAAGAGGAGTCAATGGAGCACTTAATCACCCACTGTGGAGCACTGGGATACAGAAGATATAGGCTACTACGAGCTTATATGTTAAGTGAATGTGACTTAATATCACTCCCTATGAAGGAGCTTGTCCGTTTTCTTGACATACTCAACCCATAATGGGGCAAGGGGACGCATAATAGATCAATATTGGTCGCAGTGCAAATGGCCGATGAGGGCCATATCCCATCCACTAATAATAATAATAACTCGGCGCCACAAAGGTAGTTCTATGACACCCTGTACAAAGCTATTTCAAATGCAAAAATGAGTAGTAGCTATTCGTTAAACGAAAAGAATGAGAATGCATATAATTTCGCAAAAAAAAGGCTTAAGTATGTTTATGAATATAAAACTGAAAATCCAGTTCACCATCTTAGGTTGGTGTGTAATGGCAGAAGCATATAATTTTTCAAGACTTAAGCACTTTTCGCAAAACTTCGCACTTAGAGCTTTTGACTTCTACTGTGAAATGAAACAAATTATTATAGTTTTAAAGTACACAGCCTTCAGTTTGTATAAAAATACGTCCGTTTGTAAATTTGTGTGCTGATTACATTATTTGTTTGTGTATGCCAGTTTTGTACCTAAGTGTAAAGTTAGTAACAAATTGCTTTGCGTCAAGTGTCATGTAATTACAACACATGATTACTATTGCCAGTGCTACACAACCAACACTACATACAACTGCTTTACTAACAATAAATGCAAGTGCTTAACTGTGTGTTCACATTTGTGTTAAAGTATTTTGTGTCAACAAGAATAAAGCATACACTAACACACACGCGTACACACACACACACACACACAAACCACTTTGAAAATAAAAACTTGTCGCTGTTGACATCGTCATTCGTTTCATTTCGGTGTCAATGTCTATACATTATACATTGTTATAGTAAACTTTTTGTTTATAGCTAGCCAGCGTTATAATTGTTCTTGTTGACTTGTTTTTCTTTTTTTCTTCTCTACATTTTGTTTCCCTTATATTTACCTCTCAGCTGTAGAGCAAACTTTACCGCTTGGTTACTTTTTGAGTTCTAGCACTATTTACTTGCCGTTTGGGAGTTGTAAAATTCTTTCATTATTTCTTTGAAACTGTCATTAAAGTTTCTTTATGATGTGCTCATATTTGTTTCTCTCTAATTGTATTTGTTTTTTTTTTTTTTTTTTTGCAAGGAGAAGAAAATAAAATACTTAATTTTTTTTCTCGTTTTCCATAACAAGAAAACGTTTTATTTAAACACATGCTAAATAATATCATTAGTGGTCTTAAGAACACTAAAAGTAAAACAAATTAATAGGAAATATAAACATGGAAATCAATAGAGGTTGTGTATTGTAATACAGCTAGAAATTCTGTTGAAAGAGTACTTACAAAAAGAGATGAAGAGTTCCATAGAAAGAACATAATTAAAATCGGAAATTTGCTAGAAGAGAACAATTTTTCAACTAAACTAACTACAAAATTTATGAGATAGTTTAAAAATAGTAATATGCATAGCTTAACAGAACCGAAAATTTATAAACCATTGACATATATACCAGGTTTAACAGAAAGATTATCAAGATCTAATATATATAACAAGGTAAAATATAGAATGGCTCATAGGAGTTATAATACGTTAGATACATTATTTAGTAAGATATTGCTAATATTGGTTATAAAATTCCATGTAAGGGAAATGATCAGGAGAATTGTAATAAATTATACATAGGCACAACAAAAAACAAATTAAGGACAAGGATAGCGGGACATAAATCAGACCAAAAATATAGGCATATTAATTCCCAAAAGACAGCATTATCTTCTCATTGCTTTGATTTAAATTACTAGCCTAATTTTGAAAATGTTTCAATAATAAACACAGAATGTAAATATAAGAAACGTTATATATTACACTGAAAAAATTTTGTTCAGAAATTCTCTAAATTTTGACATTACTTTTATGAATTTTTTCATTATTAACAATTAAGTTTTTTATTCGCTATTTAAGCTTCTAACATTTATACCAATAAAAAATTACAAACAGCTTGTTTTCTATGTTTTCCAGCTATCTATATGTCGACATTTCATAGGAACTACCCTAATCATCAGTAGACTTTGGAAATTTTTGAAAGATATTCTCAAACATTCAACTTTATATCCCAGCAATCCAGATAAATTGCTGAGAATTTAAAAAGAAAAATGCTCTAATAATATCCGTCAAAACACAAAAAACAAGCTTTTCTATTTATAAACGTCTCTAACATTTCTTTACACCTTTCAAACAAATGAACAACCGTTGGTTGCTATGATTTGCTTTTTGAAAGTATCGAAAAGCAGAGAACAAAAATTCAAACAATTAAGTTTTTTATTCGCTATTTAAGCTTCTAACATTTGTACCAATAAAAAATTATAAACAGCTTGTTTTCTATGTTTTCCAGCTATCTATATGTCGACATTTTATAGGAACTACCCTAATCATCAGTAGACTTTGGAAATTTTCATTATTTTTCAACCATTGCAACTTTTCATAGAAATAATGAAACAAATTTCATTAGATTATTTTAATGAAAACCTTCGTAAAAGTAATGAAACATTTTAATAAGAAACATGACTTATTTTCATTAAAAGTATGAAAGACAAATCATATGATTAGTGAAATAATTTCTCTAGATCAAAGAATCAATTTCTTAAAGCACATGAAAACTGTACATTAAATTAATGAAAAAGTAACATTTATTTAATTTGTGCTAATGTAATATATTCATTAAAAATATGACTCCTTCATTAGGTCAATGAAGTTATTTCATTTATCTAATTTTATTATTCATTGAGCACCTGAAAAATTTACATTAAATCAATAAAATAATTACATTTGTTTAATGAAATAATATCATAACACACATTAATAAAATATGTTCACAAATGTACGTAATAAGATCAATGGAATTATTTCATTTATTCGTTGATACTTTATTTCATTACACAAACAATACTATTCCTTGCTTGTGTGAAGTTGTACCTAATTGTGATAAAAGAAAATGTTGAACAAGTATTCACCAAATAAAACAGATTTTATTAATTCAAATGACTTCAATACACTGGTATTTAAATTTTTTAAACTATTATTATGCACATATGTACATACATACCCAAGTTCGGTAGCCAGAAATTTATTTGTCATTGATCTAATGAATTCTATTTCATTGGAATTATGAAACTCATAAAACTTACATTTTAATAAAAAAAAAAACCTGACATTTTTTAAACTGTAGCTTAAGATTAATAAATGCCTATTAATATCGGGTGGTTAAATTTCAAGGGCCGATGTTGAATGTGAACCACACCTAAACGCCAAGTTTTTTTTTCCGAATTTTATTTGACATTTCTCTATTTCAGACTTATTCAATTTAAACCATGGAGAGATACACAATCCAACAACGTGTTAAAGTTATCCAGACTTATTATAAAAATGATGATCAATTTTCGAAGAAAACCATCTTCAGTAATGAGGCACATTTTCACCTCAGTGGATTCGTCAATATACAGAATTGCCGCATTTGGGCGAATGAGAATCCAAGAGTGACTGTCGAAAAACCAATGCACCCACAAAGAGTGACTGTTTGGTGCGGTTTATGTGCTGGCGGCATCATCGGGCTGTATTTTTTCCAAAATGAGGCCGGTCAGGCAGTTACTGTGAATGGTGTTCGCTATCGTGAGATGATAACGAACTTTTTATGGCCCGAATTGGAAGATATGGATGTAGACGATATGTGGTTTTATCAGGACGGTGCCACTTGCCACACAGCTAACGAAACAATTGCTCTTTTGCGCAACAAATTCAATGGCCGTGTTATCTCACGTAATGGCGATGTCAATTGGTCACCAAGATCATGTGATTTGACACCGCCGTGGTCGCGGCGCCCATTTGGCCGATATTTTGTTCCATACATAATTGAGTAATACCAATATCATAATAAATAAAATTACAATAATTTCCTAAATGGTTTGTGTTTTATTCAAAATCAACATCGGCCCTTGAAATTTAACCACCCTTTATATCTTATCAAAATTCAAAGAATTTAAAAAAAAGAATTAAATTTTGTTGTAGTCATAAATCCAATGATTTTTTTAATGAAACTATGAAACTTAATAAAACCATTCTGATGGAAATATTTCATAATATATATGAAGTTTCATGCATATTGTGAAAAGTTT
Source organism: Thecocarcelia acutangulata (assembly GCA_914767995.1). Classification (NCBI taxonomy): domain Eukaryota; kingdom Metazoa; phylum Arthropoda; class Insecta; order Diptera; family Tachinidae; genus Thecocarcelia; species Thecocarcelia acutangulata. The sequence goes on along the minus strand of OU612094.1, from coordinate 24,689,804 downwards.
TCATTGGATTAATGAAAAATATTTAATGAAACAGTTTCATTAAATATATGACGCATAATTCTTTCAGTGTAGAAATGTTAGAGATTATTAGTACACCTGTAGAACATAGAATTAATTTTAAATTAGATACTGATAATTTAGCACATAGTTATAGACATTTAGTTAGCAAAAAATTAATACGTTGAATGTATATAGTGGGTTTTATTCTTAAGATATTATTAAGTTATGTAAAACTTGTTCATGTTATTCTGTGAGCAACATGTTCCATGTTAATTTGTTTAAAGTTGAAGAGCAACATATAATCGTTAACAGGGCTTGTGTTGGTTGCAGAAAAGGTTTAATTTTGTATTATGTTATTTTTTTAATTTGAAAATATTGCTAAGAATTTCTCTTTGTGTTTGAATTTTTTGTATATAAGAATTTTTTGACAACATTTTTTCAAACAAAAATTTTTATAACATTTTAATTTTTCTGACGATGCTAACAAACTGTTAGCGAAATATCGAAACAAATAAAATATACGTTACTTTTTTTATAAAAAACAACAAAAGATCTTAAGCTGCAAAAATTTTAATAATTTAACATAAAAGAAGATCAAATAATATTAGGATAAAATTGTAATACTATTTTATAACAGTGTTTTCTATATATTTATTTTATTATTATATTACTAATATAAAAAAAAGAAAAAAATTGCCAATAATACGTTATTACTATTGATTTCGTGAGTACAATGTTAGTTGGTGCTGCTGTGAGAACATAAAAGTTTAGTTACGTCCATCATTTATGTACACATTTACTCATAACATGCTTCGAGCTCCCGTATATTACTCGGCTTATGTTAATATGATAATTTTTAGCTTGATTTTAGCATGAAAGCTGTAATTCATACACATATTCGTACATTTCGTTTATGCCACAAAAAATATCTGTTTTTTTTGCCGTAAACATTTTTGTCTTACCTGCTTTACGAATGATTCAAGGTTAAGTTGACTTGAGACATAACGGCTTTACATGACTTTTTTCACTTGTTAACAGAACATTTTACAACTTAAAATGAGAAAGTGATTTAAATCAAATATTATATGCACAAAAGTAACAGAAAACAATGAACTCTAAACCCTTTTCTTTTATTCTGATTCATTTCCAACTGAGTATTTCTTTTATTCGTGAACAATGAAGAAAGTTTGTCTAGACAGGATATATAACATCAATACAGTAACCTGACATTGTGTAATAAGTAAAATAAATGAAGGTAGAATATAAAAAGACACATGTAATTTAAATTCCCAACTTTTCAGTAAATAATTTTTTAAAAACATTGAATTAAACTTTTTTTCGCGCTAAAAAAGACATCTGACAATTTTTGTCAGAGTGAATTAATGACGCGTGCCGCACATGAAATTAATTAAAGTGTTAATTATACGTTTTCACATAATTACACACATACTGTTGCACAGTGTATTTACTTAAACTATATGATTGGGAATATTAATTAAAACAGTCACTAGATTAAGTGATTTATTTAAAAAATAGCAGCTGAAATGGGGGAACAAATGAATGAAGTGAATTGATTTGTTAATTGAAATTTATTATTAATAGAGACAATCCATCTAAGTGTTTTATTAATTGGTTGTTTTTTAAAGTATGTGGTTTGAAGAAAACTACCCTCGCATGATTTTAATTAGTCACACAGTACTATGGGCACTTAATTTATAAAAGTACAATATAAAACTACCATTTACGAGGGTGGATTGATATTAAAAATACCTACGTAGGAAAAATATATATATATTTTTTTGCTCAAAAACCATTTATTTTTCAACATATATATATACTTCGTAAGACAATGTTCCAATTTTTTTTGTAGCATCTGAATAATACGATTTTGGGAACGCCTTAAAATATGCGTTAGTTTCGGTAATCACGTCTTCCTTTGAGTTGAATGTCTTTCCTCCGAGCCATCAAGCAAATCGAAATGTATTTTACTTCGAATTTGTTCAACCAATTCGCAGTGTAATTCACGTAGTTTTAGCATCGTGTCTAATGCTGTGTCAACTGGTGCGTTGTCTTGAAGAAATAACACTTTTTTCTTCTTTATATTTCATCGTTTTTTCTTGATTGTATCAATCAATTGATCCATTAATACATGATAATACTTTCCTCTGATTGTGAATCCTTTTTCAAGATAAGCGATGAGCCATATTCCGTATGCATCCCAAAGTCTCACACAGTCGCCATAAACTTGCCAGCCGTTTTCGCTATCTCCACCTTCTTCGGTGCACTTCCACAAGCTTCCACCAATTGTTTCGATTAAGTTTTGGTTTCAGGTGTATAGTGGTGGACCTACGTGTCATCAGAAGTTGTTAATCAACTCCAAAAATCAAGAAGAGTACGCTTTATCAAGTGCAAACACTGCTGTAAAATGGTCTGTCGAACTCGTTTTTGTGTGACACTGAGCAAGCACGGCTCCCATCTTGCAAATGTTGAACACACATTCATATGATATGCTTACCATTTCAACAATCTCACATAACTTGACTCGGCAATAATTCATAACGATATCGATGATTTTCTTGATATTTTCTTTAACAACCACCTCTTTTGGCCTCCCTGTTGATGGTATTGTTGCAATATTCGTTTTAAAAATACTCTGTGGATTCTGCAGTTGCAATTGAATTAAGGACACTCTTCGTCATTACACAGTAACCATTTGCAATCCTAGAAGACTAAACTGGGAAACTTATGAGCAGTGTTTTTGATCTACGATGAGCTCATCTTTTAATCGCAGATGATCCCTCTCATGGGGGTAACTGTTACAAAAGTTGCTTTTTCTATGAGACTCTGGCACAGCTAGCAAAAGACGCTTATTTTAATCGTAGACGCGTTCGCCTTAGACTCGTGTAGGTTGTAATGTACACATACTATAATACAGTGGTGCCCAAAAGATCTATATGGAAGAGTAAACACCAATACATTTAAGTAAAAACTATTTTGTTTAAATATTTTTTGCTGTAAAAAGCAAAACATTTACAAAAACAAAATTCACACTGATAATCGCTGTCGTCAATGTTTGCCAGCAAAACATGCGAAAGTGTTGTTGCTTTGCTTTTGTGTGTAAGCAGTGAAGAACGACTAAAATATATATCAGACGAAGTTGTTTGTGTGTATCTCATTGCTAGTGCTGAGCGCAGTATTTGTGTATTAAAAAGCATAGCCCTATAACCAAGCGCACTTACAAAAACAATTGAGCATCAAGCGCATGGGACTGGGCACACCTGCTATAAAGTATAAATAAGTCGACTTCTACCTAGTTTATTTAGTATTATTATAAATACGTTTTTATTAACAGCCTGTTCGAATGAAAATGTGTGCGAAAGGAAGCTAGTCACTCACTTTCGAATAAATTTGGGTTCAAACTTATATATTTGAATTGAATTTTGACACATCGTTCGCATAGAATAAAGTTAGAAAAACCCCAAATCAATTTTCTTTCGCCTAGAGTGCGAATGAACTTATCCTTTCGACATCGGCGAACTGGCTGTAAATGTAGTTTTATAAACACTTAATTAGAAATGCTCCCGAATTGTTTGTAGTTACAGGAATATTGTTTCAATATTTTTTTTAATATGTACCATGAAAAAAAGGATATATAAACTCACATGTTTGTTATTAAAAAATTAATTATTATTTTACCTTCTAATCGGAGTTTTTAATTTCTTTGGCATTCATCTGTCCTATAAATAAACACTGGCAGATAAAACTGCCCGTGCAACTTTTCATAAAGGCCCGTGTCTCTAACACAGATTAGATAGGCATTACTCAAAGCCCCACAAAGGCAAACACCCCTTATAATATTTTATCTCACAACTCCTGAAAATACCTGCCGTGTAATCCTTGTCTGATTCTTAGATGCGACAACAAAAGGTTATATACAGAGTGTCCCAGAACTCATCGTCAAGCCAAAACAAGGTAACAAGATTGATTGGAACCATCATGAGAAAATTTTCATGTTTTTTTGCTTTTACACATTCAATAGAAATAAAATTTGCAGACAGGACGACCGTTGCCAGATTAGCCAGTGTAATTAATAAAAATAAAATTCTTTAATTTGCATTTTCTTTGTTTTTTTAAATGAAGGACTTAGCAGCTGCTGCATGTTTGGAATATTACGTTTATTATTACTTAGAATTTAATAAAATTAAGCAAAAGAAAAACATTTTCCTTAACAAAAATTTTTCGTTAAAATATATTCCATAGTTGTTGCGATTATTTTCATTATTTTATTAAAATCTTTCGAAACTTCTTCAAAAATATATTATGCATTTTTCTTTTCAACATAAATTCAAGCAAAAAGAAAATAAAAACCAAGGTAAACTTGAACTCTGCTTCAAAAGCTGTTGAAAAGAACGCATGCTACGCTAATGCCTCCTACCACAGTTACACACCCGGATATTATGCTCATTTAATGGTTGTGTATTTGTGCGTGTGTGTATGTGTGTGTTGCTGTTGGTTTAAATATGCAAACACATTCATGAAACTTTAGACTATGCAATATAAACGTGCAAAAATGTGTATAATTACTTAAGATTTATGATGCGTTACGTCGATTTTAATGCCGCACAGTTGCACAATGTTTTGTTTTAAAAGTAAAATAAAAAATAAAAAATAAATTCTGGTGAACATTAATTTATGCATTTTTCATTAAACTTGCAGATTTTTTCTTACTAAATATTTTGTAGGAAATGTAGAAAACAAGCTTTTTATAATTTTTTTGATTTTTTATATTTTATATTATATTATATTTTATTTATTTTTATTGCTTACAAAATAGCATTATTGTTACTAACTGCTTTGACTTTAGTTGCGAAATTATAATTAAGCTATATCACGGTGCGAACACTGTAACCTTGAACAGCAATAAAAATGTTTAAATTGTCAACTAATATTGTCGTTATTGCAAAATTGTGTGATTCTCAATAACAACAGGAGCAAGTAGGACTCTAAGAAGTCTCAGCTTTACTTAGGTTGTGTTGGGACTTTCAAAACCATTACCAAGACTTAATTGGCAGAATAGAGATCAACAAAGCACCTAGGAGATTCTGTTTTACTGACTTTTCTAGCGCTGGTCTTGGTTGAGGTACCTAAGGTTTCTGAATTTGGTTGAGCTGAAGTATTCTGGTTACGATTTAGACCTAAAATCACAGGGAGAGCTATTAGTCTTCTTTGACAAATATAGTACGTACCGGTGGCATGTCATAACGTCCAGTGAGATAAAGTCCATGGACGTTATGACACACTTAAAAGTGGCAAAAAGTCCATGGACTTTTGAAAATGACATAATGTCCATCATATAGGTGTCGTAAAATCTGTGGACATTGTGGCACTTTGCAGAGTGTAATAACGTCCATAACTTAAGTGATAATCCAAAAAACTTTTACAAGTGGAAAATTTTAATTGTAATACTTTTATCATAACTATATACGAATATATGAACGTACGAGGGTGGTTCGGAAACTTCTTAGCCTATCAGTGAAAGAGAATACTTAGTTTTTCACAAAACCTTTTATTTTTCCTGAAGCTTCAATACACTTAACCCAGCGCTTTTCTAGCAATTCTATCCCTTGATTAAAATAATTTTCCTCAAGGTCTTCAAAATAGTGGTTTACAACTGTAATTGCATCTTCATTTGAGGTAAAACGCTTGCCAGCAAGGAATTATTTTAGATTTGGAAACAGGTAAAAGTCACTGGGAGCTAAATCAGGAGAATAAGATGGGTGGTCAAGCAAGTCGTACTTTAATTCATTGATTTTAGCGCTGGTGCGTTGTCTTGATGAAAAATTATTTTTTTTTGTGTTGTAAACCAGGACGTTTTTCTCGAATTTGTACATTCAATTCATCTAAAATGTTGCAATAGTACTCTGAATTTATTGTTTTATCCTTTTGCAGATAGTCAATCAATAAATTACCTTTGAAGTCCCAAAAAACCATTGCCGTAACCTTACCATCCGATTGAACTTTGGTCGACTGTTAACAAATGCTGAACCCGTCTTGCAGGAAGCTTTTTAATCTGTAGTTCTTCATGCAAAATTAAATGGACTCGACTCATATGAGATTCCCATGATATTAACTATTTCACGTACTTTTATTCGTCGATCATTTAATACCATATCATGCACTTTGGCTACAATTTGTGTTGTTGTTGCTGTTTTTGGACGTCCACTACGTGGTTCATCTTCAATGCTTCTACGATCACGTTTAAATTCAGTAACCCAATATTTTACTGTTGCGTATGAAGCAGCAATTTCACCTAACACATTCATCATATCATTATGAATTTCTTGTCCCGATAAACGTTTTTTATGTAAATATTTAATGACACCACGCATTTCTAATTTTTCCATTGTAAAAAATCGCGGATGCGTTTTTTGTGAACACGTGTTTCTATATGAAGGAGTTACCAGATCGAAACAATTTTTGATATGTGTTCATAGCAGAGTTGGAAGTTTCCAAAACACTTAAGTTTTTCTGCTTATACCACGCGTTAGATTGTGCACATACCGTTGTCTAACCGTAAACAACCACCGTCAAATTGCGAATAGATGGCACAAAAATTCCGGTATTAAATTGAGAATGTCGTGTTATCAAGATGAAATCGTTTTATTCAATTAAGAACATCTGACATTATTTGTTTATAATTCTGCAATTAAGTTTTCTGTGTTTTCTAAGTGCTGTTACTTGAAAGGCAATATGTAGGTATATAACAATATAAAGGGCTAGAAATTTGATTTATCTGATAAGCAATCAAATGAAAGAAAATTGTTGTATGCATTGATAATAATGTTAAAAAACCTCAGATACTGATATATGTATGTCCAATGTCCAATTGCTGATCAAGTTTTTGGATTTAATAACCTTTATTACTTTGCATTGCTTGATCATTCATACTTCTTTTATGAGTAATCAAGCAAAGCAAAGTAATGAAGATTATTTAATAAAAAAAAAAAGATATTGTAGAAGAAAGTGAATCAGAAACAAAAGATATCGAAGAAAAGGCCATCAACATCAGTAGTCAGGTGACAGAAATCTTAAAATGCGTTATACGCATGACAGAGCCAAGATATGTCTTATTAACGCCTTGCAAATATTTTAAAATTTATTCTCTTTGTTTTCAAAATATGGACACTAAATCTAAGAAAAATAATTCAACTCGTACTCCTAAATAAATTTTAATAAGCGATTATTTATTTTAATAACAATAAAGTACATTTTAGTTCTGTGAAAACTCATTTCTGTAAAAAAAACTAACAGCCAGTTCGCCGATGTCGAAAGGATAAGTTCATTCGCACTCTAGGCGAAAAAAATTTGATTTGGGTTTTTTCAAACTTTATTCTATGCGAACGATGTGTCAAAATTCAATGTAAATACTATATAAGTTCCTGCGAACGAACAACAGTGGCATAGACAAACCCAAATTGATTCGAATGTGAGTGCCTAGCTTGCTTTTGCATAAGTTCTGATTCGATATCGTCGAACAGGCTGTACATTTTTTGGTTACATTTTCCACGGGAATACAAATTCGTAAATTTAAAAAGAGTGGAAGTGTCAATTTCTTGTAGGCAATATAAGTAACAGTTATGCGTCAAAGTTTTGCCACCGAAAATGTGAACCAATTTGATCATAGGAAGGGGTTTTATTGGTGTAAATTATCATACAAATATACGGTTATTTTCATATTCAATTTCTTTTTTAATTATGGAGCAAATGACATTTTTAAAACTGACATAATGTCCATTTGCAAGATCATTTTCAAAAGTGTAATACTGTTCATGGACTTATGACACGTTTATGTGTGTCACAGTGTCCATGGATATTATGACACTGGACATTATGACATGCCACCTAAGTACCGGTTTTCAGGGAGCTAATTATGGACCTCAATGTGTTGTTGTCTTGTGACAGATATTTGTAATATAAGAAACCAGAAGTGATGCATAAACGTATGTGTTGATTAAAGGCTGATGTTCTTGATGGACTTTGGGCCATCAAGTTTTTTTTTGTATTGACTGTATGGGAAATTGCATACAGCAGAGATTATTGTTATCATTATTAGAAGGATCATGGTTGTCAGCAATGTCTTTGTTCATATGGCTACAAATGTATAACAAAAAGTTGCAGTCATGATCTAGCATATCGTTAGTCTTCTGTAGAAAGGCCCTAACTCGCATTTTTCCTGAATTGAGCTCTTCTAGGGATTCTACTACGTTTCACACAAGTACACAGTGTCACAAAGATTTAATTATATAATTTCACACATATCGCTCTTACAAGGAATTGAGCAAAAAAAGTTACTTTAAGATGTACCTATTTATAGAGTTTCCATTACGATTTTTCCTTCTCCTGTAAAATTTAAATTATTTTTGTTAGGGCCTTTCTACATGAGACCAACGATATATAACTATACAGTTTCCATTACAATTTTACCTTTTCCTGTAAAATTTCAATTATTTTTGTTAGGGCCTTTCTACATGAGACCAACTATATTAAATACTTAGCTTGTGCTTTTTTGTATAAGAAAAAAAGTTAAGTAAAAAAACAAATATGTCGAATAGTAAATTTTTTCTTATTCTTTACTACGTACGTAATATGTAGCAGGTTCTATGTTGGTATTTACCAAGGCCGAGCTCGCTTCTTTCTGAATTATAAAGATGTATTCTTACGAAGTCCGGCTAGAAAGTCTAAAGCAGGGAAAAGAAAGCATGGCTTTATTATCGCCTAGTAACTCCCAAATACTTCAGTAACAGTTAACTGACGGAAGAACGGTCACTACGCCACCACGATGTGCTATTAACAAGGTATCCTGGCTTGTTTGTGAAGGTTCAGGCAATGAGAAAAGATTAAATTATAGGGAAAAGTTGTTGGTAGGAAAAAGTTGTTGATGACGTTTTAGAATGCCTTTCGTGGTACTGTTGTATTGTATTAGGTGACTGACTTAATAAGGAGCTGGATGGCGGCGAGATTGGGGATTTTGATTGAGAACTGCTGCCTTTAAAGCCCCTCCTTCCGAGCTGCCGGGTAATTTCTTTTACTAAGATTGGATGTTTCAAACTCCCAGGAAGGGAGTTATTATATAATCCAGAAAAGACACGTCAGTCTTGAGCTAAAATACAAATTTTTCGGGCAAACATATTAAAAAATAATTACAATGTGCTGCAACAATACGATTTTTCTGAAACCTTTTTATAATTTTTTTTATTTCCTATTTAAATATTTTATTTGCTTTGTGAGGATTGCTTAAAATTTGTATTCCTTTATGGTTCTATTTTTGAAGCTGACATTTTTGTTTTGCTCCAAATACCTAGATAGCAAACACTTAATCTTTGATACACATTTAGAAATGGCAAAAAACGAAACGAAACTTTTTAAAACTTTATAATTATAAGCATGAACTCTAAAGTGTTTTGTAAAAAAAAAAAAAAAATGTGTTACCATCACAACTTGACGCTTGGAATAAAAAAAAAAAAAAAAAAAATGACGACCTGAGTTGAAAACAGATAAAATAATTTACATTTTTATTTCTATAAGCAGAAATATTTTAAGTGGTAGCAGTTTTATGTACAAAGCAAACATGGAAAATTATTCAAAAGCTTAACCTAAAGACATTAATAAAACATTCCTTTTCCAACACGTTACCACTGCGGTTGTCTGTTAAAAAGTGCGGGTGGCATAGAAAACAAAACAACATCAGGCATCAGATTCTAAAGAATAAAAGAAAAGAAGTAGTTCTACAAATACAAGTAATACATTTAAATACAGCATCTAGCATTAAGTAATTTACACCAGTCTTTGCTCAAACACAAGACTGCTCTAGACGATGTCTGCTGACATTTATCTTTTCCATTTGCATTTAACCAAAACCTCAACAACTATAAAATTACAGCCAACAATAAAAGCCACCTTTTAAACGTTTAGAGTTGTAGTAAGAGACAGGGAGACAAAATGAGGATAAAGGAAAAAAAGAACAAGTACTCGTAAAGTGTTTGTATGTTTGTTGGTCTTTTCTATGAAAAATAATTATGAACCAAGTTTAGCTATTCATTTACGTCTGTTTAATCTGTTAAATTCTTTTACTGAGATCTTGAATCTCTATGGTTGGATTAAAACTTGATGCGTTTGCTTTGTTAATTACCAATATACCCAGAAGTAGAATAGTAGTAGTAGTTACTGGCATTTATTGTTTCAGGTAGCTATTCAAAAGGATTACAGAATGGCGGTTAATCCCGTCAGTTTTCAGTACCATTTATGCAAACGCTTCTGATATTCAAATGTATATTAAGCAAAGTCTCCTTTACCATTTATGTAAATGATTCTGATACTCTAAATTATTTTAAACAAAATCTCCGTGAAGTATCTTCGCCAATTTTGCAGTTAATTGAAGGTCCTATAAAAATGATTATTCATGAAATTTGACATGTTGAAAATATCCCCAGCAGCTTTTTTATATATAAGTATATGAAAAACATCTTATCATCCGTACCCCTGCTGCATAAATCATGCTGATTTTCAAGTAATACAATAATGGGTTTTGACTCTTCTGTGCCCTGAAATAGAGAACATGCTGCAATGAAACTGTATGCCCCGGAGAGCGGGTTTCGCCTAGGTCTAACCAGGGCACTTTGGTTCTTGGAACATAGAACAGTAGGAGTTTCTCACTTGTTGCAGTAAATAAAACTCTAGCAAGCCGCAAGACTAATATTGTGCTGGACTTCAGGAACCCTCACCCAGGGTTTGTTGGCAAAAAGGGGATCAGCAAAGCTACCGTTCTGCTTGCAAACAATCTCAACGCTGGCTGATCATGGATAAGGTGCATACTTTGGCTGAAACATTCTGGCTGTGGTTTGAACTTAAAATCCCAGAAAGGGATGGAGCATGTCGGTTTTGGGGGATAATAACACCCCAGGTGCTATCTTGATTCCTGTAAGGAGTCATGGTGATGGTTAAAAGCATGAGTTCGTTAAGGGCTAATGCCCTTAATAAAATAATAAAATATGATAATGAACTTAAATTTCTTTTTTTTTTTATATTGGACCAGTACTTAGAGAATGACCCCTACATATGCAGTTCATTGTACCAGAACCAGGAAAATAGGTTGTGAAGAGGGGAAAGAGGGAGTAGTGTTTGTGAATATTTCACCTGAACCTTCCAACGTTATTACAGACAGGAAACACGTAAACATTTTTTTGGCCTACTACTCATAAGCCTTGTCCTCCAGTTACTCCCTCAGAAATAGAAAGCCCGAGCTTTTCAGCAAGGGTTTTATTTATAGGGTGGTTACAAATTTATGGCGAAAGTTGCTTAGAAGCCATACGGGATCACTGTTGAATCATGAATAATTTACGATGAGGATTTGGGCCACCGTCTGATAAAGCCAACAAAGTAAGTGCTGATATACATCTGTTCTTTGCTGCCCATAACCGTAGATTAAATGGTGCTTATAATAACCTGTCGTCATCAAAAGTACTGCCCTGACTAACTGCGTTGTTAAAGAAAAATGAACCGAGTATGGCACCAGTCTAAAAGCCATACCAAACATAGAATCTTAAGCAATGCATAGACATTATTAGATATCATGATATGGTCCCAAATGTGAAATTTTTGTTTATATAATAGAATGATTTTTCTTTTTGTACTTAAGATATTATCATTTTGTATTAAGATATTATTATATTTGTTTTCAAATACTCATTATTTTCTTTAAAATAGTAAAATATAGAGTTAAATATTTGTACACATTTTCAAGTCTGCTTAGGGTACGTTAGAACCTATTTAATGTTGTCATAAATTTAGGTAGGAAATACAAAAAAATAGTTACATATATCTTTCGACTGATTTAAATTAAAATCTCATTAACGTTTCAGGGTTGTCAAAACATTATGCACGGTGTTAATTATGAGTTAATATCAAGTTTTTTCGGCCAACTTAATTTGAACTTTCTGTGTTTCAAAATTTGCTGTAATCAATCACGACCTGAGAAATTACAAGTTTCCAGATCTGGAATGAATGAATAGGCTCATTCATTCCATACAGTCCACCTATACATTCCATCTTTACATTGGTATACCGTCATGAATATGCCAAATAGTTGGAACGACAGAAATTTATTCTAACTTTATAAAAAAAAAATCATCTTCAGCGGAGTAGTAGGTACACATTCACATTTTTATTCAGTGGGTTCATTAACAAGCAGCATTTTTGCATATGGACAAAAGAGAATCCGCGAGATATTGTTAAAAAGCTGATGCATTTACAAGGAGTGACTCTTTGGAGCGGTGTATCGGCTGGCACCGTTATTGGTCGTACTGCTTCGACAATGAGGTAATGAGGATAGTATTAGTTATTGCTAGATGCTAACTTTGGCTGTGGTCCTGGATGATATGTGGTTCCAACGGAATTGTGCGACTTGCCATGCAGCAAATGAAACGATAGCTTTTTGCGCGATGATTATCTGATTTGGATTATCTGATTTGGATTTCTTTCTTTAAGGATATTTAAAAGAAAACGTTTATGTCAAAAAATCAACAAAAGTTCTAGAGCTAATGTCATTAATGTGCCGAACTATGCACATTAATGAAATAGAACCTTAATTATGCATCGGATAGAGTCATGGCGAGCATTAAAATTATTAAGATAGTTCTTTGAAAGCATAATTATATATTATTAAATAATTCATTAGCATTGTTAAGATAGATTATTCTATTCACAGTTAACATCGCATGTTTTGGTTGGACCACCCTTTAGTAAATAGTGAATAAATATGTTCAGTGGAGTTATTTGAAATAAAGTTATTTTTAAAATCATTCAAATAAAAAGTGTTTTAAAACTGTTTTTTAACACGCTTTTGTTTCCAACACTCGAAATCTATGTCATATGAGTGATTATTATATATATATATATATATATATATATATATATATATATATATATATATATATATATATATATATATATATATATATATATATACATATATATATATATATATATATATATATATATATATATATATATATATATATATATATATATATATATATATATATATATATATATATATATATATATATATATATATATATATATATATATATTAGACAATACTCGTATAATATATATATTGCAAAAATTGGAGCTGCCGTATTGCTTCTCCCGAGGTGAGGGGGGAGGGGAATTTTGATGCTTTATGAAGGCAACAAAAAAATCGGAACCACTTCGCTTACCGGATCGAAACCGGTTTTTCATATTTGTGCGCGTGTATTTGATCTATTAACGGTCATTCCATTTAGTGCGAATATTGTAGTTGTCATATTGTTTCCGGGGAACTGGTAGATTTTAGCGACTCCCGAAGCCAGTTTTGGGAATTCCAAATAAAAACAAATAAAACTTGGAACGCGTTATGCCGATAATTTTCTGGTTATAAAGAAATTTATTTTATGTATGTATTAATGATAATAATAAATAAAAATATTTCTTGACTTTATAGCCGGGATTGAACTTGAGCCAGACGAATGATACCAACCCATCATATAATATTATGAAAATTATTTTAAATGAACTTTGTTTTATGAGCAAATTTTTCTTTAAATTTATTTGATATTATTTACGGGCTAATATGGAAAATTATTTTAGTTTGATATCGCTGCGTGTTTTTTAGTTTTTTTTAACTTTATTTATTTAGTAATTTATTCTCTTACTAAATTGAAAATATCTTAAACAACATTTTACTTTCACGTTGAATTAATATGATTTTTAATGCATTTTGCAAGTGATTTTAGACTAGTGAAAGCGTAATAAAAAACGAATTAATAATATAAACTATTTGAGGTCTTACTTAAATAGTACAATTCTTTTAAATTAAAAAAAAAAAGAAAAAAAAATGTGAATAAAAGTATACAGAAAGGAGAGCACAATAAAGGACATATTTGAGGTGTCATAAGTCGTTAACATGAATTTGCACCTAAAGACTGAACTCAGATAGAGAACAGAGATGTAAACATTAACTGCTGAAGCAAGAAAAGAAAAAAAAAACAAATCACATGCAAGGGAAACAAAGCTTATGTTAAACTTAACATAAACTTCATTAAAATTACAAGCACGACACAATAGCGTATGCTCTCCAATGTACATTTATACATACACACATACCTACATAAAGATAAATGTATTGTTGTATATGCTCATAAAAAATTTTTATTCAAAAAACACATTAAAAAGAGTCTGTTAAGAAAGTAAAAAAAGAAAGAAACAGGAAATGTAAAATTACGAATAATTACATACATTTTAATTACACATGTGTAAGTGAATAAGTGGAAATATGTGTTAGATAAGATGAACTTCAACCAGCTGAGGCAAGGCGCTATTTAAAGACATTTAAGTACATTTAAATGTCAATAGCGATTTCTAATGTGTGGAAATTGTTTCAATTTTTATGTGCAACAGGAATTGAACATATAATTGTTTATGACCACTTTTTTCGTTGACGAAATATATTGTTCTATTTTGATAAATAGGAGTTTATTAAAGCTTTCTCAATAGGTTCTAATTTTTGATTTTTTATTGAGTGTGATTTAAAAGCAAGAGTTTTCCCACGTCTATGATAATAATGGATGTATATCTCCTTCTCAATCGAGTAAATCCGCGAGCAAGAGATTTGAGTGAAGTTCCAGCTTAGAGATATACCTTATTGCATACTTTGAAAACTCGTCTGTTACTAATAAAATAGAGGAATTTATGAAATTTTAAGTTTTTTATATACTATGGAGCAGCAGGAATCGTACAGGAACTTTTATTTTAATGCCTTCGAGTTTTTTCAAAGTAGTAGTGTTTTGTCTTCGTGTTTTTGCCGTTGTATGTGTTTTTTATATTCATATTTTCATTATTAATTTCTTTTTAAACCAAATTCCACCGGAATGGGTAGCAAGCATGCATGAATAAGTAATGCTTCGTCTTCCATCTTGTGTGCACGTGTGTTGTCTTTTTCTCTTCTTATTGTCGTCCGCATTTTCTCTATATATGTTCATTATTAACATGTTTTGTATGCAATTCAATACTTTGCGGTGTGTGAGGTGTTGGACTCAATTTTGTTAGCCTGAGCAGTGTCGAAGGCCCTGATCAGTTTTAAAATAATTTATTTTCAATACTTTAAATGCTGTGATCACCTTTCCTTAGTCTTTAGATGTTGTTATTGACAGCCAAACCTCCACAAATAATACTACTCTCTCTTTCCTCCTCTTCGTAATTTTATTTTCCTAGTTCCAGCAAATTGCACTTCATTTGTAGGGGTCATCCCCTGAGTAATGGTCCAAGATAATAAAAAAAAAATTCCATACCTCCATACAGTCTGAAAGCCCACACAACGGTTTGCCAAACACACGCTCCCCGTTTGATCGCAAACGAACCAAATTTAACTCATACAAGCACAAAGTAACCGCTTTTTTGTTTTCAATGAGAGTAACCGAAAACTGTGTTGCGTTAATTTGATCGTCTTATGAAGTTCGTAAAATATAAATTGTTTTTATTGCCATTTCCTTATTGTTCTTAAGATACTTCTCTTATAGCATTTGTACAAAAGTGTTATGGCACTTACCATACCTTTTGCCATAGTCTTTGTTTCTTATTTTCTATAAAGAAGGCAGATTTTTATATAATTAAAAAAATCAATTCATGTTGCTATTGACAGTGAAACCTTCACAAATGCTAATCTCTCTTTTCTCCTCTCCGTAATTCTATTTTTCTAGTTGCAGCACATTGCAATTGGAAATATTATATGCTGCAGTAATAGTCTATAGTTATATTAAAGGCGAAATAAACTACACAAACCGTTTACCAAACACACGCTCTCGGCTTGCACCCAAACGACCCAAACATAATTCATACAAACACAAAGTAATCACTTATTTTGTTTTCAATGAGAGTAGACGATAACTTTTTGATCATCATATGAAGTCTGTAAAATATAAATTGTTTTTGTTGTCATTTCCTAGTTGTTCTTAACATATTTCTCTTATAACATTTGTAAAAAAGTGTTGTGGCATCTCCTTCTTGAAATTCAAAGAATGCAGATTTTTATATAATTCAAAAAATCAAAAATTTGATTTTTATGTAAACATGTTTCAAATATTTGTGCAAAATAGCAAACACTCCCATAAACAATGCAGGTGTTTGTACAAACGAAAAATTTTGGCATGTTTGCCAAACAGTTTGTGTAGTTTACTTCGCCCTTTAAAAATCATGTTCTGCAGTAAAAGCTTGTAGACCAGCTTCAAGGTAAAATTACTTAATATGATATGATTGCAGCAATAAACAATGTTATGGTATTCGTATTTTACTATTACACTCATGTTACTTGCCGAGCAAAAGAGAATCTAACTTCCTGTTGAAATTACAAATCATTGTTTATTCATTAAATAGTTGTAAGTCAAACTTTTTTATTGTTAGATCTAAAACTGCTAAAAAAAATTCTATCAAACAAATATGGAATTTTCCTATCAGCCTGGTTAATTTTACCCCATAGTCGATTTCGCTTATCTACTTATATTCCTATAACTCGAGAACAGCTTCAATGATTTTAGTAAGCACAATGCCAAACTAGTTAGTTTTAGTAATATCCATTGTAATTTACATACAACACAAAAGGGGTCCTGTGTTGTTTTTCTATTCATGTAGATGAAAGCCTCAATATTATAAACAAGAAAATTAGAACATTTGACTCTGGTACAATTCCGCAGACATATTTTTTTCAATAAGTTTGTTTTCTGGTTGTAAGTTTCTGGCTCAGGTTCAAAAATGGCTTTGGCCAAGAAATATTTTTATTATAACAATAATTGCCACGATCAAAAAAAAAAAAAAAAAAAAAAACAGGAAAAAGTAATTGAATGTTTCGCAGTCGCTACACTGCTCATCAGCACCCACTAGGATTCGATTCCGGTATCATGCAAACATGATGTATTTAATACTTAATTTTGTTCGCTGAGTGACGGAGAACTTTGATAAAATATTAAGGTGCCAACTTAAGTGTTAAGCCTCTCAGCCGTTTTCAGAAAAACATCATAAAAACAATAAGTTATACCGCACTGTTGTTGATTCTGTCGTATTTTATCATTACCCGCAAGAAAACTCGAAAGGCAAAAATAAAATTGTTAACTCCACTACCATCGGCTGCTAATTTACTTGAAAGGAAAACAGAAACGAAACAAAGTTCATAATTTTACCTTTACTTTTGTAAAAAAAGCAAATGGAGTTTTCATGTTTTCAAGTAAAGAGAAAAAAATTTCTCATGTATTTGAATTTAAAACTCAACTTATTTTTTTTACATTTTCCATAAAGATATGTGGGAATTAAGAATAATGATAACAAGTCTGTGAAGTTGGCTAAAAAGGGAAGAATAAAAACGTTTTAGTGTTGATATCATTAATTTAAAAATAAACCCACTAGAATATTTATTTTGTGGGACAGTTTTGTGTTCTTTAGTTAAGCTGCTGCAATAATAGGAACATTTACTTGTGCATTTGGCTAACTTATAACATACATAGATTACTCTGGACCAAATTGTATATATGTAGTTGGGCCACTTTTTGGTATAAATCGTAATGCGATAATATGATATTAGCTTATCTTTTTTTTTTTTTTTTTTTTTTTTTTTTTTATATCTTGGACCAGTACTCAGGGGATGACCCCTACATATGCAGTGCATTGTACTGGAAGTAGGAAAATAGATTGATAAGGTGGAAAGAGGGAGTAGTGTTTGTGGACGTTAAACTTTAACAATAACAACATGACAGACTAAAAAAAACTCTATTACAGCATTTAAATGTTGGAGTTAAATTAGTTAAAACTGATTAGTGCCCAGTGTATATACCTTCGACACTGCTCAGATTTGCAAATTTTAGTCCAACACCTTCCACACTACAAGGTAATGAAATGCGTTGAAAAGAAATTAATGAAAATATTAATGAACATATGTATATATATAGAGAAAACACGGACAACGGTGAAAAAAGAAAAAAAAAAAAAAAACATGTACACATCTTGCTACCTATTTCGATGCACTTTGGTTTCATACAAAATTGATAGTGAACATATATATAGAAAATACGGATAACGGTGAAAAAAGAGAAGCAAAACAGAAACAAACGGAATAGGCAGCAAGCTGTGTATACGGCCTGCTACCTATTCCGGTGCAATTTAGTTGCATACGAATTTAATTAATGAACTAAAATACGGACAGCAGTAACAAAAGACGTGTGTACAGAATGAGAGACAAAACACTACCCAAGGTCAACACCTCCCATTGTTGTATTGTACATTTTAACAACATTCGAGTAATTAACATCTATGTATTTTTTTGTACTTAATGCTAACGTCAAACAGTTTGAATAGGTTGCGATACGACCGCAGTAGTGCCTAATTAGACAGATTTTTTGGCCATCCAATAACTACAACAGATATGTTATTGTCTTGCCCCACAACCTCATCGAAACTAGCTCTTCCTTCTTTATGAAGTGTTTTGTCTGTTGATAGCTTTGCTCTTAATAGTTTAGGTAATGTATTCTGCTGTGGCTATGCTATAAATACCTTTCTCTAAAAGCAAGTGTAGCAAATTGCTGGAAGTGAAATAGCGATTCATAAATATTTCGCTTCCTTCATAAATATTCATAAATATTTCGCTTCCTGGTTTTTCGGTAATTAAGTGTTTACACTAACGTACCGCCAATGCCTAAAGACGGATTAGGTTTTCCGTTGGGCCATGTTTACTCTCTGGCAAATAAAAAAATCTGTCACGGTAACGCCTGGGGAAGCCGATACATTATTTTTGAGAGCAACTGGATTCGGCTTTCCTTTAACATATTGCTTGAACTGAGTTGTTCCAGTGCTCATTCACACTAGACTTTTTTGGCTTTGGAAAAGATTTACAAGTTTTTAAAACTGCATTAATTGCAGCTTGCACTTTCCATAGCCTGTTTTTATCGTTCTCCTCTTATGTAACTACCAAGCTGCCGACAAAGTGCATATTGTTTCGTAGCTTGAACAAAAGATCTCACAGCCACAGAACGTTCCAGCCAAGATAGGCTCCAGTTAACCCCATGGGGTTCTTTGCTCACTTTTGCACGCGGTGGAGGAACCCCAAAATTGGCGCACCAGCCCTAACATGAGAGATGTATTCTATTAGCGGTCGGATGTAGTACAAATAGTAACGAAATCGGATGGAGTGAAGTACAGCTTACACCGTTTCTTTAGAGACATGAAAAATGTGTTCAGTCCAGCGAACATCATACTGTATTTTCATTCCAAGAACATAAAGAGCCTCCGATTTCGTAATATTTATAAGGTCCTTGAGTATTGATGAAGCAGCATATGAGGTCGTGTGTGTGTGTGCGTGTGTGTGTTAATAAACAACACTGAGTTTTACGAGCACCGAAGGCGAACCTATTTTTACGACTCTATTCAGGGATTAATAAAAGATCACTATTCAGCGAGTCGTTCATATTCGCAACGGCAAAAATGTCCAGCGAGCCACACACCAGGACCGATATTGTTTCCAATATTGTCAGGTCAACCGTATATTTTTTATGTGTTAGTTTGATTAAGCCATTCCATATATATTTTATCAATTTATGGGATATGTTTGTTTATAAAAAGCTTTTGCTATTAACATGTTACCCGCCCAGCCTATTGAAGCTGGAGTTTCCCAAGGCAGCATATTAGGGCCTATCTTATATTTGATATACGCATCCGACATGCCGACAAGCACCAACATTCACACTTCAACATTTGCAGATGATACAGCATTCCTTAGCATACATAGTAACCACCAGCAAGCATCAATAAATTTACAGGAACATATCGACAAACTAGAGAAATGGCTCAAGCTTTGGAAAATCAAGGTTAATGAACAAAAGTGTGCCCATGTTATATTCGCACTGCGTCTAGGAACATGCTCACCCATTACTATTAATAATAAAGTGAAGTCAAATACCTCGGTATTCATCTTGACCGTAGACTAACATGGAAGACGCACATCGAGGTAAAAGCAACGCAAATGAAATTGAAAGCAGTGCAAATTAACTGGCTAATAGATAGAAATTCGACCTTGAAGCTTGATTGTAAACTTTTGCTTTACAACTCGATTCTAAAGCCAATATGGTGCTATGGGATTCAATTATGGGGCACAGCCTCGGCATCTAACATTGATAAAATTCAAAGAAGTCAAAATAGAATTCTCCGTAGTATCACAGACGCTCCATGGTACGTTAAAAACTCACGAGTCCACGTAGATCTGAACATACCTTTTGTGAAAACTGAATTTGTGATGTACGCGACAAGATATATTAATAAACTTGAATTCCATCCAAATCCTCTTGCAGTTAATATTCTTAACTTTGCTGGTCATACCCGTCTGAGAAGGAGGGATACTTTGGCTACCATTAGAGCTCTAAACAGATGACTGAATTCTGAAATAATATTCGCATAAAAATAAATTTTTGCCCAGCTTTGGCAGAATTTTAATCACAATTTTTTTTTTAGTATTAAGAATTGAATACTTATTGTCATTACATTTCTTATGTAGATTCAATAAATAAAATAATAAAGTTAAAAAAAAACATGTTTGTTTTTATACCCAAATTATTTGCTTCGTAGCTTAATATTGTAATGGGTGATTTTATAAGAACTATCGGAAATTTAAAAAAAAACACATAAAATTCAGAAAAATGCATGAAATATTTATTTGGATCGATAGTTGGGTCGATATAATTTAATGTTTGAAGATTATTTCATGCAAATGTTGGCCGCGGCTGCGCCTCAAATGGTCCATCCCCTTAGTCCAATTTTGTCATACTCTTTCCAACATTTCGGCCGGTATCTCACGAATAATGTTGGCAATGTTGGCTTCCAGTGCGTCAATCGAAGCGGGCTTGTCGTTATAGACATTAGCCTTAACATAGCCCCACAAAAAATTGTCTAGAGGCGTTAAATCGCAAGCGTGAAATAAACGCAAATAAATCCCAAGCGTGAAATAAACTGTTCACCGAACTCGCCTCTCAATTGGTCCATTGTTTCGCGTGCTGTGTGGCATGTGGCACCGTCTTGTTGAAACCATATGTCATGCAAGTCAAGCCAGCCCATAAGCCGCACCAAACGGTTGTTTTTTGTGGATGCATTGGTAGCTCTTGCAATGCTTCTGGCTGCTCTTCACTCCAAATACGGCAGTTTTGCTTGTTCACGTATCCATTCAACCAGAAATGAGCCTCGTCGCTGAACACAATTCTTCGATAAAAAAGTGGATCTTCATCTAACTTTTCAAGAGCCCATTCAGCAAAAATTTGGCGTTGTGGTAGGTCGTTTGGCTTCAATTCTTGCACCAGCTGTATCTTATAAGGCTTCACACCCAAATCCTTCCGCAAAATTTTCCACGTAGTAGAGTAACAGAGGCCTAATTGTTGCGAACGGCGCCGAATCGATAATTCACGGTCATTACCAATACTGGCCGATACGGCTGCGATATTTTCTTCAGTTCGCACTCTACGTAAGCGTGTTGGTGGTTTAATGTCCAACAATGTAAATTTGGTGCGAAATTTTTTTACAATAGCCCGAATAGAAGCCTCAGTAGGTCGACTAAACTGACCATAAAATGGAAGAAGCGCGCGATGAACTTTCTTAACAGAGCACGCATTTTGGTAATAAAATTCAATAATTTGTAAGCGTTGTTCGTTTGTAAGACGATTCATGATTAAATTATAGACCAAACTGAAGATGTTTGACAGTGACACAAGATACAAAACGTGCGTGAGCTGTCAAAACTAGTGTTGCCAAAAAGATAATAGCAAAAAAATCACTCGTTATATCATTAAAACTTAGGTTTTATATAAAAAACTCGCTAACGATGTTTCTATTTTTACTTCAGTTTGCTTGTTTCGCCTAGTTTTTATTTTGCAATATTCTGTGTTTACTATACTTTCATTCATTATTTTCTACTTATTTCATTAAAATGGCAAAATGTTTAAATTTGTATAAAACTTATTATAGTGCTTTGTTGTTAATGGCATTTTCTATTTAAATTTTCATTTGCTTTTAAATTCACCACTACATTAATTACGGTTAATATTATTTACACCACCAATGCCCTTACCAGTGAGGTAAACCATAAAAAAAACAAATCCTTACGTTTTTTCTACATCACGGTCCTTTTAATCTTGTTGCTGCTGCTGCTGCTCAACCCTACCAGAAAAAGAAAATTAACACACATATTATGGAAAATGGAAAAAAAAAACAGAAAACTGCAGCCCCAGCTCTGTCCTTCAGATGCTCGTAATACAAATACAAGTAAACAGCATTACGAAACATGTTTAAATGTTCAAAAATGCTTGTATGACTACAAGCATTTTTTTCTCTTTTTCACATAATCATACATTAAAAGCATGTTTATGTGTAAGATGTTGTATACATATGTACACATGTGTATACATACAGCATATTTGCACTTAATTGTAAGAGTATGTGTAAGTTAGTTTAAAATATGTTTGTATACCGAGTTGTAGTTGTGCTGTTTATATTATGAATTATAAATATTTAATGACTTGGCATAAACTATGTACATGAATGCAGTCATTCATTCACTTTAATTCAAACGCAAATCTACACACTCACTCATTCTTTTTTCATATTTTTTTTTTTTTTTGCACCAGCTCACTTACATTAATGTTCGTTGAGGACAAAAACAAAAAAAAAAAAACAAGAAAAATAAATATATATAAAAATCCTTTTTTTCCATTTTGTTTATAAATTTTCAAAATTAGTTCCCTGGCTCAAAAAAAAAGAAAGAAAGAAATATGTTTGTGTTTAGCAGCAGCCCTCCGTTTCTCATTCCTTTTAGTTACCCAGCCCTGTTGTTAACTTCAAACTATAAATTAAAATATAAAACGTACTTTGTGGTGATAATTGTACCTTAATTTAAATAGTGTGTTTTATATACAAAAATAATTTGCCTAAAATTTAAAGCAATAAAAAAAGCTTATAAATACCTTTGAAAGCAATTTTACTTGAATTTGCTTGTTAAAGCTTAAGTTTTTTTTGAACCCTTTAGTGTATGCCAGACATTTGGCTTTTTTATATAATTATTAAATGTATTCTACGAAAACGAAATTTAAAAAAAAAATTAAATTTTATTATACAGCAAATAACTCAACATATTGGATTTCCGGAGTTGAAAATCATTGAAATCACCAGCAACAATGATTTCACTGCTCGGACAACTCTCCAGGATCTTCGATATGGAGTCGGAGAGGGCATCGAAGCCAGAAAAGGTAATATCCCTCCCTGCATTTGGACTTCTGTATAGAAACCCGAAATGAAAAAAGTGCGACCTGATTTTGAATTTAACCCAAAGACAGGTAAATTCGGCATCATGCATGCCTAAGAGTTGCTGGCACTGGAACACAACTTCATTGTGAACGTAAATTACAAGGCCGCGATGGCAATGAAATAGAGATAGAAGTTGATAACCAGGTATATGAAAATCCTGTGGATCAGCATCCTCAGATACCTGGGTCTCACATAAGGCAAAAACATCCGGCCGATGGAGACAAGTGTGGGCATAAACAGAAAAGAAATTCGTTCTCAGTCCACGAATGTTACAATAATCTATTTTAAAGCTACCTGACATTGCGAAGGAAAATCAATGAGCAAATGTTCGTTTTGCTATGAAGGCGAGGCCGGAATTAACTGTTGTGTGATTGACTATGTATTGTATATACCTTCAATGCTATATAGTCAACAACAGTTAATCCGACATCCCCAACATCGCAAAATATTTATCTTTTTTTATTTATAAAGGAATGTAAAATGTCTGAAGAAGGGTCATAAAGCCCTGATCTGGCCATGGAAAATTAATTATTATTTTTTATGTGTATTATGTGATATTATGTGATATATATTTTTGTGTATTATGTGATATATATTTATGTGTGTGATATATGTGTATTATGTGATATATATTTTTCCGCTGTTGATGTTTGATGTTTTGTTTGCTGGGTAACCGCATGTGTGTAGGAAGGCTGTATTTTTTTTTTGTTGTAATTGGTTTATTGTGTTTGTTGTTGTTATTTTTATTTATATTTTTGTCAAGAATTTTGTGCCTGTTTATTTATCTTTTTGTTATTTTATTTATTTTTTGTGTTAGTTTTTTTTTAACTGTATATTTTTGTGTAATTTTGTTTTGTTTATTGCAGAACTAAGGTCTGTGTTACATTGGACAAATTTTTTTACATAATTTATATTATATTATTATATTTTATTATCTGCTTGAAATCCAAAGAATGGCTTCCCTCAAAAATTATCTAGAAGGTCTTGATGGTAGCCCGCAAACCGACTATTCTCTATGGAAAGCGACAAAAGGTCTGAAAAGACCCGTAATAGGTAAGCCACCTCTGCGAACTTCAACTGGAGATTGGGCAAGAAGCGATTCTGAAAAAGGGATGGTGTATGTTAATCATTTAAAAAACGTTTTTACTGCAAATGATACAGTGGATGATGTTGCTGAATTTCCGCCATATGCTGTTAGACCGCCTGTGCCTTTGAGACTTAGTTTTCAAGATGTTGAAAATGTTATTCGTAACTCAAACCCCAGGAAAGCTCCAGGTATTGATCAAATTACTGGTAAAATGCTTGAGCAGCTACCTCGTGTAGCTCGTAGAATTCTTCTTTTTATTTTTAACGCTATTTTACGTCTCGAGTATTATCCTGCAGAGTGGAAGGTGTCCATGATTACTATGATACCCAAACCAGGGAAGGATCCCACTAAAGTAGAATCATACAGACCAATAAGTCTACTGCCAACAATTTCAAAACTGTTCGAAAAATTGTTAATGGCAAAGTTGAGTCCAATGTTGAACACTGTGGGATGCATCCCTGATCATCAATTTGGCTTTCGGGCTAAACACAGCACAATAGAACAAACGCACAGACTAATCAATGTCATAAGACAGACCTTTGAGGAGAAGAAGTATTGCTCAGCTCTATTCATTGACATTTCTCAAGCTTTTGATAAAGTGTGGCACGAGGGCTTGATACACAAAATAAAGTTGAACTTGCCTGCAAATACACACAAGCTTCTGGAAAGCTACTTATGTGGGCGGAAGTTTGTTATCAGAGAAGGCGACTTTATAAGCCCAACTCAGCCAATCGAGGCAGGAGTTCCCCAAGGCAGCATACTGGGGCCTACTTTATATTTGATTTATGCCTATGACATGCCAACGACACCCGGAATCCACACTTCAACTTTTGCAGACGATACAGCATTCTGCAGCGTACATGAAAGCCATCAAGTAGCTTCGCGAAATTTGCAGGAGTATATTTCAATATTAGAGATGTGGTTAAAACTTTGGAAAATTAAGGTTAATGAACAAAAGTGTACTCACGTTACATTCACGCTGCGTAAACAAACATGTTCAGCCATCCAAATCAACAATTCACCTATTCCGCAGCAAAATGAAGTCAAGTACCTTGGTATTCACCTGGACCGTAGGTTAACGTGGAAGTCTCACATAGATGCGAAAGTTACTCAGTTAAAGTTAAAAGCAGCTCAACTGAATTGGCTTATGGGCAGAAATTCTACATTGAAGTTGGACTGCAAACTTTTGTTATATAACGCAATTTTAAAGCCTATATGGTGCTACGGAGTTCAATTATGGGGCACCGCCTCCGCTTCAAACGTTGAAAAAATTCAAAGGCGACAAAACAAAATTCTTCGAACAATTACCGCAGCTCCATGGTACGTAAAAAACTCACGAATTCATAAGGATCTCTGTGTTCCTCTTGTAAAAGACGAATTTTCAAAGTACGCAACAAGGCATATCAATAAATTGGAACTTCATCCAAATCGTCTTGCACGCAATATACTTAATTTCGAAGGACACTCTCGGTTGAGAAGGAGGGACACCCTTGCCACCATCAGAACGTTAAATAGGTGATTTCACCGATATTGATCGTGCAAAATAAAACATTTTTGTCTAGCATTGGCTGGACTTAATTAATTTTATGTATTTAGTTTTAAGATTTGAATACTTATTGTTAGTTCACTTTGTGAAGATTCAATAAACAAATGAATGAGAAAAAAAAAAAAAAAAAAAAAAAAAAAAAAAAAAATATTTTATTATTAAAAATTAAAGAAAAAATTTGCTTAATTAAAAATTGTAACACACAACAACACCGCACATAATATAAAATTTTAGATAAACATTTAACTCGGGTGCACATTTCAACGAACAGAACACTATTTATTAGTTTCTAACATTGCTACCAAACCAATTATATATTGTTTTCTATGTTTCCCAGCTGCCTATATATCGAAATTTCATAGGAGCTAATCTAACCATCAGTAGACTTTGGAAATTTTTGAAATATATTCCCAAACACTCAACTTTATTTCCCAATAAACTAACCAAATAATTGAAAATTTAGAAAGAACAAGTAAGAGTGTAGTACATTTGTCTAGGTCGAATCTAACATACCCTTCACGATGGTCACTTATATATACAAATTTAACTAAATTTAATGTAAATATGCTCGCATATATATGGACTTATATCGGGGAAAAATATTTTTCCTCGTAATCACCATTACAATAAGGTAAATTTTCATTGAAAAATCGGTTTAGGTTAAATTGGGTATATATGGACCGATATCAGAAATTTTCATTTTCCGTATTTTAGTAACCTCTTTTTATTACCAGTACTGATTTTAAGCAAAAAAAAAAAATTAAGTTCGCTTACGCGATATTTTTTTGAAAAAATCGGTTCAGGCTCTATCTCGGGTCTACGAGTACCGATACCGGAAATTTTCATTTTCTGTATTTTAGTAACCTCTTGTTATAATCAAAACTGCTTTTAAACAACAAAAAAAAAAAATTTTTTTTCCATGGAAAAATTGGGTGAGGCTATATCTCGCGTATATATGGACCGATACCGGAAGTTTTCATTTTCTGTATTTTAGTAAGCTCTTTATATCACCATAACTGCCTTTAAGCAAAAGAAAAAAACAAAATTAAGTTCGCTTACGCGACATTTTCATGTAAAATGTAAATAACAAAGCGAATTAAAACGCTATAAATAAAATCCTTGCTTAAGAGTTCGGGCCTTCTAGTTTCTACAGTGCGCAATTTCCCAACAGTCAAGGGAATAACTACAAGGCTTAATAAATTGGCAGTATGAATCGATTAGGAACATCAGCCTTTAACCAACTTACCTATCTCACCATCACCTCTGGTTCTTTGCATACCTTAGTGCAAGAAACCAGCACCTCAGAAGGTTATTAGCCCCCAAAAACCTTTTTCTTTCCGCGATTTTAGGTTTACACTACAGCCAGAAAGTTTCAGCCAAGGAAAACACCTCAACCATGATCACCACCGATTTGGTCCGCAAAGCAAAATATGCTTCATATATTGCCCTTCTCCATATAACACGTTCTTAATTAAACTGTTCTTACTTCTTAGAAAAGAACATAAAAACGAGCAAAGGGTAGAACAGTCGTAACATTTTTGTTACAAAAGAAAGCGCCATAAGTCTACGCAAGATGAACTTTCATTCAAACAGTATAACGTTTTCAGGGCTCCAGAGTTCAAGAGTTTAGGTTCCAGACTTGTGCAGTTTCCAAAAAAATTTTTAAATAAATAAATGAAAAATAAAAAATAAAAGCAAAATAATATTAAATGTAAGTGTCGAAGACTAACTGTAATTGAACAGCTGCAAGTAAGAGTAAGAGTTTTAAAAATTTATTGAAAAATTTCAGGATGAATTTTACGGATTTACGTGTGATTTAAAAAACAGTACTAATTTGGGAAGCTGTTTTCAAGCGCCAACCAATACTAGGACAATTATAGAAATCTACATGTTTACCTCCTTTAGACAAGAAGTTGTTCGAGAAATATTTGTATGGTGGAGTGCCAAAAAAATCTTCTCTAAGGCAAAAAGATATTCCATTATCCTTTTTTAATGTCTTCAGAAAACAAAAGATTAAAAATTTGTTTGTAAATTAAATAACTTTAACTTAAAATATTTATTTTGATATTGAAATTTAAAATTTTAGTGCGAAAAATGTTTTAGTTTTTCGTTTTCTGAATAACAAGAAATATATTAAATTCCATTTTCAAACAAAAGTGAACTCTCTGACATGACTGTTCATAATAACTTTGGCTTTGAAAACAAAATCCTATTTTTAGTGTTTTATTATAGTTTTGTAGGAAAATATAGTTAAGGAAAAATCTAGGATTCAGCGTAATCATTAATATCCTTTATGCTCTAAAACATTAAATAAAAAAACTTTCAACTACTTTTCTTCGAATAAACATAGCTAACGACCTCATAAGTTCTTCATATTTGTATTACTGGAAACACCAATTCAATATTGCATTTTCTTCATTATCAACTTTTGTCATTGTTCTACTTATCAGCAGCACCTCCTCCTCTTTTCAAAGAAAAAAAAAACATACTTAACAAAACTATAAAAAAACAAAACAACAATTAAGCTAGAGTGTTGTAAAATTAAAGTATTCGGCAGCAATGTGTAAAAAAGGATTCATGCTCTTTGCAACAAGGTTAATAAATAATCTGTTTCTTACACCTACAAAACGAAAATATACAATATTGCGTATACGCCCACGGAGCTAAAAGAACATTTAAAAATAAGTATAAGCAAACAAATTAAAATCGCATATTTCTTACTTAGTAGTAAAACAACAACTTCTTTAATTCTAAACTCCTCTGACACAAGAAACAGAGGCAGCTGACAAAAAATAAAAACTAAAAAAACAGCAACAAAGTAAAAATTTTTCATGCGCTGTCATATGCCAAACACACACAAAGTAAATTCCCAAAATGAGCAGCAAAAAAAAAAAAACAGCAACTTCCAGAAATATAAATTAAAGGCGAAAAACTTGAATGAAAGTTTCTGTAGCTGGTAGAAACAAAAAACGGAAAGCATATACACTGGAGAAAATAAATCCAAGAAATAAGAAAATGACATTGAAACAAAAATATTATGGATTGCGGTTTCTTGAGTCACTGTAAGTAATGGGTGGTTAAATTTCAAGGGCCGATGTTGAATGTGAACCACACCTAAACGCCAAGTTTTTTTCCGAATTTTATTTGACATTTCTCTATTTCAGACTTATTCAATTTGAACCATGGAGAGATACACAATCCAACAACGTGTTAAAGTTATCCAGACTTATTATGAAAATTTTCGAAGAAAATGATCTTCAGTGATGAGGCACATTTTCACCTCAGTGGATTCGTCAATAAACAGAATTGCCGCATTTGGGCGAATAAGAATCCAAGAGTGACTGTCGAAAAACCAATGCACCCACAAAGAGTGACTGTTTGGTGCGGTTTAGGTGCTGGCGGCATCATCGGGCCGTATTTTTTCCAAAAGGAGGCCGGTCAGGTAGTTACTGTGAATGGTGTTCGCTATCGTGAGATGATAACGAACTTTTTATGGCATGAATTGGAAGATATAGATGTAGACGATATGTGGTTTCAACAGGACGGTGCCATTTGCCACACAGCTAATGAAACAATTGCTCTTTTGGGTAACAAGTTCAATGGCCGTGTTATCTCACGTAATGGCGATGTCAATTGGCCGCCAAGATCATGTGATTTGACACCGTTGGACTTTTTTCTTTGGGGTTATTTGAAAGAAAAGGTGTACGTCGATAAGCCAGCAACAATTCAACAGCTAAAGGATGAGATAATTCGGCACATTAACGGCATGGAACCTTCATTATGCCTCAGGGTCATCGAAAATTTGGACCATCGGATGGAGATGTGCCGCCGTGGTCGTGGCGCTCATTTGGCCGATATTTTGTTCCATACATAATTGAGTAATACCAATATATCATAATAAAATAAAACTACAATAATTTCCTAAATAGTTTACAATATGAGTGAACATTTCAGTAGTTTAGAGGAAATCATTGAACTAAAATGCAAAAAAAAAAAAAATTGGAAAATGCTGATTTTTTAAAGATTTTTTTTTTTTTAAATTGGCAAATATTTTATTTGCAAAAACATTTAATTAGAAATAAAGTTTAATATTTTGAATATAAGCCTATGAAAGAAAGCTGAGAAAATAAATCCAAATAATGAACAGTATTTTTTATGAAAAACTTTATTAATAATCTGTTTGCCAATTCCAAACTGCGAACTTATGTCTTTCAGTTGTCCTCTCGAAGAGCAGATTCTGCCTTGCATATTTTGAAAATTTCGTTATTCTGTTGTAAAGTTTTAGGACCTGTTTCACAGATTTCGAAAGCTAGCGTTCGCAAACCACCAAGAAATAGATTTATAGCTCAAAAATAAAGCTTTTTCTTGTGAGTTGATAAATTGTTTGCTACGTTGACTTATAAAGTGTTGCCCTTGGGCTCAAAAGTGGATCAGAAAATGGAGTTTTTGCCACTGAAAATATAATGAACGTTAAGGCTGAAAATCGTGAACCGGGCTTTTTATTCTTTAATATTGTTCTCATCATAACGGAAGATATATCCGATTATATTTTCAACTTTGAAGGCCCGGTGAACCTGACTTAAGCGTAGCAAACGAAAGTTGTTCTTAAATTAAAATTTTTTTTGGTTTGTACATATGTACATCGGGTTTTAGTTCAACTTTTTCCTTTCTTAAGTTTTTTTTCTTAAGAAGGATGTTTTACAATACAAATTTGCTGTGATCAATAATTATTGATTGAAGAAGACAAGAAAAATAATAATAAAATCTTTAGCTGGGGTACAAGTAGCTGTTTCGTAGTTGCTGCACTACTCATCAGCACCCACCGGGATTTGAACTCGGGCTATGACGTGTCATAATCTGCTGCTTCAACCACTCAGCCACCGAGCATTTCATTGTTCTCTATCTATATTCATCTCATATTGAATCACATATGCATTTCTGTTAATTGCCCACATTGTTTGTACAGCGTATGCTGTCTGAAAGTTATTTTTTTAGCTTTTAACACGTTTTTTTGAGAAAATGTTTTCAAGAAAATTTTACCGTTTTATAAATTAACTCCATTTCGTAAAGCTAAAAATTCTAAGCTGGCCACACTGAAATATACTTTTATGTAAATGAGTTTATGTTGCTGCCATGTTCAAAATATTTCCGTAGAGGACTAGACAAATTTAGCTGCAGCATTTACTGTAACCGGCAATTGTGAAGTCTGCTGTGATCTTTGGGCTTAATATTTCAAAATAAGTTTGAAATGAGATTGTGTTTAAAATATTCCGCTCAATGTGCTTTCATTATAGATATACGTTTATCTTACTTTTGTATTAATAAACTTTTTATCTTAAAAATGTAAATATCAAGCTTCCTTTTTATATAGTTCGAAATAGATTTCGAAGTAAACTCGCTTTCGTAACCTATTAATCTTTCGTTAAGATTAATTCCCATCAAAAACTCTTTGAAAAAACAAAAAAATTATTTTAGATCATCTCAGAAAATGACTTAAATATCCTTTACTTGAATCAAAGCTTTGAAAAAAAAAACTGTGATAAAGACAACCTCTTCCCAAGAAATTTTCAAAACTCTCTCACTGTTTTGTAATATGTTTTGTTTATCTTCACTGTATTATGTTTCCCTTTATTCGTTTTTGCCATTTTATAGCGTCTGTTTTTTGTGTGACTAATTTTGGGTGTATAATTAAATAAAATTGCAAACAGTTTTTGCAACAATCAGTTGCAGCAGCTTTTGCAACAAAAAGAAATTATTCACCTTAGTTTGATTCTTTCTTTTTATTGCAGCATATCAAATTGATGTCAGACAAAAAATGTAGCATACCCTTAGGGTGTGGAGGAAGCTCGCCTCGATTTGAATAAACAAGAAAACCAAATACGGGAAACTTTTACAGAAAATAAATACAAGTTATAAGAAACAAATAAACAAAAATAAATAAAATGATTCTTAATTTAAATAATGATTTGTTCTTTTTTACATATTATTTTGTTTTAAAAACAAACTTTTAAAGTGAAAAATAAGAAAATAAATATGCGTTTGGTAGAGCAAATATAAATATTATTTCTTACAAAACAAATACAATTAAGTTTTGTTGCAAAGATTTTTACAATTTATTTGTTTGTGTTATTTTAACTTTATTTAAAAGCTGAGCATGAGCTTGTTTTTATGATAATAGGCATTAGAACTACGTTTCATTAAAGATTGATGCAATTATTTAATAGAAAAGCTTAACTGCTCTTTTGCTATATAAAGAACGATTAATTTACCACACTATTTTTTATAACAGATCATTCTAAAACTTGAATATTATGTGAATTTTTCAAGTTAAGTTTAAGTATAAGTTTTCTAAGCCGGGAAAAAACTGGATCACAGAGGAAATTTCAAAAATCTGATATCATCAGCAAGCCTGCACACCCTGTTTTAATACTATACTGCTTTACGATAGTATTAAGAGTTCCTTAAAAAGCATATTTTTGCTTAAGCTAATGTTTCTTTAGTTTATTTGCGAAAAGGCGCTGGAAAGATTAATCGCTGTTTGGCCGCTCTTAGAAGGTTTTTTTTTTGCAAACATGTCTTGATTTCATACAAATGTGTCTGTATAGAGTTTTAAGTACATTCGTGTATAAACATGGAATACAATTCGTGTCTTGATATTTGTTTTTGTTACATAAATAAAATTTTTTCTCACATTTTTGCTTCTTTTTTGACATATTTGTTGGGTGAGCTGAAAGCAATTAAAATTATTGTTGATTTTAATTGCTGGCTGAATCAAATAAACACATAAAAAGCAACGGCAAAGATTGCCGGAACAAAAAGCGGCTACAACAGCGCTATTACAAAGTGTATATGTGTAAATTGTACAAGTGTAAAGAAAAGTGTTGTGCAGGGGGACGGGGGACGGTTGGGAAAAAGAAGTGGTGTTGGAAAGGACAAAGTTGTTTGTTTGCTTGTTTGTTTTGGTTATTATGTTTTATTTCATTTTCACCCTTCGCACCATTCAAAGAGCCAAATGTTGTTGTTAATGTTAATATAAATATGTGTAAACAACCTGATAAGAAAACGGGGCCTTCTAGAAAGTCACCTTTAACAGTCAAAGGTTTTTCTTACAGCAATTTATGCTCATAAAAGAAAACTATTTATACAGGAATTAAACTTTAAGTTTGCAACACGTTTATAACTAGTTCGGTTTGGCATTTTAACAACTGAAATATTGTGATAACCAAGACATGGATTCGAAGAGTTGAGCCAAAATAAGACTGCCGTTGATCCCCTTTTTCATAATCGAATTTTGTTTAGCGACAAAGTGTCACTTTTGTATGAATGGATCCTTTGCATACCAGTGTTTTTTTTTGTGTTGTCAGGCACTAAGTTTTGCCTTGGTGTATACCACCCAAGACACTCAGCTTTCCGGGGCATAGAGGGCTAAGGGTTGTTCATTTTTGTAGCAAAAAAAAACCCTAGGCAGCCGCTTGACTTATGTTGTGTTGGACTAAGGATTACTTGATAAAACGGAGACCTGCAAAGACCCCGTAAAGTTCTGCTTGCACTCATTAAGCCTTGTCTTCCATTGAATGTCTGGGCAATTGCACAAGGGAGAGATTAAAAACTCCAAACTATTAAGCAAGAGATTTGTCCATATGTCATATGATAAATAGTTCGAGTCCTAGTGGGTGCTGATGAGCAGCGTAGCAACTACGAACTAGTTAGTTGTCCCCCAGCTTTAGTGTATTCAATTATTTTTCCTGACTTCTTTGATCAAGAGTTATTGATCGCGGCAACTATTATTATAATTAAAAGTAATTCTTGGCGAAAACCTGGTTTGACCTTGAGCCAGACAAAAACCATTATATAATATTAGAAATATTCAATAAGCTTAACTATTTATTATAATATACATACGTATGTTTATTATTAATTTCTTTTTAAACTAAATAACATCAGAGTTAATAGCAAACAGGAAAAAGTAGTTGTTTGTTTCCCACTGTCGTCCGTATTTTGTATGTTCTCGTTATGTGATTCATTACCTTGCAGTGTAGGAGGTCTTGGACTGATTTTGTTAGTCCGAGCAGTGGGAACTCATTAGTATAAGCTAACGTAATTCCATCACTTCAATACACTCTGGCAACATTTGTTTTAGTCTTTTCGTCTTGTAATGACTGATTGAAGTCAAACATTGGTAAACATCGCTTCCTTCTTCCTCCTCCACATAATTTATTTTCCTAGTTCGAGTAAATACACTGCATATGTAGGCGATCACCATCTGAGTACTGGTTCAAGCTAAAAAAAACGACAAAACTAAACTGGTAACTAAAGTTTTATTGCGCGTTTTTGTAGATACCTTTTTAAAAACGATACTTTTTCTTTCTCTTGGACCAAGGACGACAACTACATATAGAGTGCGTTGTACTAGAACTATTAAAATAGATTATGAGGAGGAAAAGGAAAGAGTAGTCTTTGTAGACGATAGAATTGCATTTATCAATAAAAACACGGGAAAACAAAAACAAACATTACAGCATTTCGCGAATGACAGCAGAATTTTACATTCGTACTCTTTCCGAGCCCAGCCTATCCGAGATTGTTGCCAAGAGGCAAAGTATGAATGACTCGCGGAATAGTGATCTTCTCTAAACCTCAAAATGGGGTCGTAAAAACAAGGTAGTCTTTAACGCTCGTAGGACCCAATGTTGCTTATCAACATGCAAACAAACGACCGCAAATGCTGCTTCACCTACAATCACGGACAGTATAAATATTGAAGAATCGGATGCTCTTGAAGTTCTTGGAATGAAGATACAGTGTGATGTTCGATAGATTGAACACATTTTTCAAGCTTCTGAAGAAGCGTTCAAGTGCCACGGGTTCCTGAAACGATCACCTTAGTATTTATGCCATCTATATCCAACCGAAAAAGGAATACAACTGTTTGGGCCGGTGCCTCAAAAGGTTACTCGACCGTGTGCAGGAGGGGGCGAAGAAACTTATCGGTGACAGTAGGGTTATACTAAATAAGGGAAAACAACTTTTTTTTTTAAATTTATGAATAAACTGGATTTAAACGGATATCAAGGAATATGAAAATAGATGCATATTGATCTGCTTTAAAACGATGGAAAATTTAATTACAAGCCGAATATAATAGAGTTGTAAAAGGACCTTTAAAGTAGAGCCCCACAAAATTTAATTTGTCTTGCAGTATTGTGCATTTCTTTTTGCCTTTGTGTTTGTGTAAACTTTTCGCACAAGTAATTGTTACATTCGTTTCAACCTTTCATAATGCCACTTAAAGTCTGTCACTACTACAAAACGACAATTATACTACAATACATACTAGATTTAACTCTTTCTGCAATCCGGCTCAACTCCGAGACCCTCAAGTACACTTACTAGCCAGAGTCATGACTGTTATGATGACATCATGAGCATTTAACATTTTCCAACAGAAGATGTTATAATTTTTCTTTTTTCAGTTTTTGTTTTTTGTTCTACTCACTCACTTGCTGGTATTTCTTAACACTCACAAAGGGCTGAAATAAAAGCAAGAAAAACAATACTACAAACACAAGCATAACCAGTGGTTGAACACAGAAGTATAATTTAATGTTTTCTAAATTGTTGATGTGAAAAGTTTTTCCATGAAACAAATTTAAAATTATATACAACTACAAAACCCAAATAAAAATAGAATGAGCAACAGAAATTTTGCTTTGTATAAAAACTTAGTGTAATAGGAAAAACAAATTTTTTTTTCTTAGAGAAGAGGAATAAATAAAAAGTAAAAAACAAACTGATTAAATATAAATTTAAGAAATACAAACGGATATTTTAACCAGAAAAGGATGTTGTCATTTCACGCATCATCATATACTCAATATGATGCTCTAAAAATAAAATTGATTAAAGAATATATAAAAAAAGTCTAAAAATATTTCTTATGCCTACAAATACTGACTTTTTGTTGTGTTTTCGCTGTGTCACCATTTTAGTGTGATAATAATATTGTATATATCGGTCTTCATGGATCTGTAAGGGCTACATTTGGCCTGTAGTATTTTTTCAATACCATGTCAAGTTCTAGATATGACTTTTAAAAATTCGGTTTGCACCATTTCTAATGCTAAATATTTTTGAACCGAGTTTTTAAAAACCATGAGTAGAATTTGACATAGTAGTTATAAACTATTATATACTATTATCTCGTTTATAGAAATGTAACCCTTACAAAACCATAATGTTTGATCGTA
Source organism: Thecocarcelia acutangulata (assembly GCA_914767995.1). Taxonomy (NCBI): domain Eukaryota; kingdom Metazoa; phylum Arthropoda; class Insecta; order Diptera; family Tachinidae; genus Thecocarcelia; species Thecocarcelia acutangulata. Next base: position 24,653,509 of record OU612094.1, on the reverse strand, counting down.
CTAAAAATGGCAGTGACTGACACGATTTTCGTTTTCAACCCCTCCAATATTCTAGCAGGGTAAACTCTATTTGACAAAGGTACAATTATTTGACAAACCAAATCAATTTTCTTACGCCTAGAATGCGAATGAACTTATAATTTCGACATCGGCGAACTGGCTCTAAGACGTATTTTTTGATTTGTCATAACTAAACCGTGAACATCTCGGTTGACTCAAATTTAAAATAGTACAATATACTATGGCGCAGTACTCTTATTTTTTCATCCTTATTTACTAGTAAACCTTATGATTTTATGGCTGCCCTTTGAATAGCCTAAATATTTATTATTTGTATTATGGTGTTCTCTATTGATTTTATTCTCAGACAAGTTTTGTCATATATAAATATAATCGTATAAAAATCACACTGAAGTTGTGAAAAATACAATTAGGTATTTAATTTTTCTGCCAAACAGTCACTGTTTCCGCCATTATTCATTCTTCATTTGAACTTGCGGACAACAATTGTTGGTTGTTGCTTTCCAATTGTATGTATAAAAGAATATAATTTAAATTCATTGTTAATTTCATTTATGCTGTTCATAGCCACAATTATCCATACACTCTATATGAATACATAATTTCTAAAGCCAATCATTTTCAGTTGCTTGCAGCCACCTACACAGTTACAATAAAAATATGGGGAGTTATGTATGTATGTATGCATACACACACTCAAAGGCTCGTAATGAAAAGAGGGAGCAGTGAAATATAAAAACAATTTATTGTGGCCTTTTAACGCTGAACAAGACGATTTCACACTACGCTTCGTATGTCAATATTACTTATAGATATACGAGTATATTTTACCTTAAATCATATATGATTTTAATCCGTACATAAAAGAAGGAAAGTAGCTATTTTTAGGATTAAGGATATAGATTGTATTGTACTGGCTTCGAATCGTTTACAAAATGAAACTAAAATTATAAGTTTTTATTATTATTTTTCGATATTTGGTTCGCCTGACGTGTGCTAAAACAAAAATACATTTTTTAAATTAAATTTTTGGATTGTACATTTGTACAACGGGTTATAGTTCAGGTTTTTTCTTTCTTAAGTTTTTTTCTTAAGAAGGATTTTTTACAATACAAATCTGCTGTGATGAAAATACATTTTTGCTGCAGCGGAAATTGAAGGCAATCAAACGAAAGACTGTGGCTTTTTGAATAAAATGGAGTTCATGAAAAATGTCTTTAGTCGTTTGATTTAAAATTTTTGGCAGCTCATTATTTAGCTACTCAAACAATCTAGCTGACAATCCAGTATTATAATGCACACGCATTATTGTTTATGCTTATACCCAGTTCAGCTATCGTCGAGTGTTATGATAATCATATGGGAGGCGTATATCTCATTGATATGTTGTTAGACCTGCATTATATCAAACACCCTCCAAACAAATAATATATTGTTGTCCTAGGATAGCAGTAATCAGTAGCTGTTTCTTGTGTATTCTAGACCTAATCAAAAATGAAACATGTGTCATTGTTAACTTTGCTATTCATTTTTAATTTTTGCATTTATTTATTTATTGAATCTTCAAAATATGAACTAACAAAAAATATTCAAATCTTAATACTAAACATAAAAAAAAATTTAATAAGCCCAGCTAGACAATGCTACACAAAGAAAGTTTTATCTTGCGCGAACAAAATCGCTAATTAAAAAATTAATCACATTTTTTTGCTTTCAGTGAATGTTGCGGCACTTTGCTCTCCATATGAAGTATCTTGCAAGATACAAATTTTTTTACTCTCTATTTCTTGATATTCTGTATTTTAATCTATATTTTTTAAATTTCCACAATATCGGCCATGTCACAGAATTCACTTCCGTTCGGAAATGGAATTGAATCGTTTTTTTATTTCTTCAAAAAATTAAAATTTAAAACTTTTTTGGAATGAACTCAATTCTATATGATAATGCTAGTTTCATTCTTGCAATTAGAAATGATTTCATTCCGAAAAGTTTTTTAGTTTTTCGTTTTTTGAAGAAGTAAAAAAAGAATTCAACTCCCTTTCTGAACGGAATTAAGCTCTGTGACATGGCTGTTTATGCAAACTTTTATGCAATTCTAAATATTATTATATTAAAGAATTTTATTTATGTGCTTCTGCTTTCACTACCTCATTCTGCAACAATTTGATTGAAATGACAAAATTTACATACACATATACAAGGTTTGCACAAAAATCAAAAATTTTTGATTTTCATTCAAACATACTTAAAATATTTGTATAAAGTAGCAAACAGCCCCATAAACGAACAAAAATGTTTGTAGTATCCTTAAATTTTGGCATATTTGGCAAGCAGTTTGTGTAGTTTATTAGGCCCTTTAAATCGCTTACAATTTTTTGTATATACGTTTAATATTATCAGACTGAGAGAAGAAAAAAGCGGCTATACCAGATATACCCAAGCCCTATGCGCATGATGCTCAATTGTTTTTGTAAAAGCACTTAGCTAAATGTATATGCTCTTTAATACACACATACTGTGCTCAGAACTAGCAATGAAAAATATTCAAACAACTTCATCTTATATATTCCTTTGTCGTTCTTCACTGCACATACACCAGAGCTAAGCAACAACACTTTCTCATGCTTTGCTGATAAACATTGACGACAGCGATTATCAGTGTGAATTTTGTTTTTGTAAATTGTTTTGCTTTTTACAACAAAAAATATTAAATAAAAGTAGTTTTTCCTTAAATGTATTGGTGTTTACTGTGCCATATAGAATATGTGGGCACCACTGGGTTAAACAATAGCTCTTCTGTGTCGCAGGAAAGAATTTTTCAACACCAGCAAGCAATCTTTGATCAGCACAATTTTGAAAATATCAAAATTGTGCTGGTCAAAGATTGCTTGCTGGTGTTGAAATATTCTTGCTTTACTTAAATAAGTAAAGAAGCAAAATAAAAAAGCAGAGACAATGCCAGCGAATGACCGCTACATAAGCAGTGCATTGTGCCAGAACTAGGAAAATAGGTTATGCGGAAGAGGAAAGAGGGAGTAGTGTTTGTGGATGTTTGATTTGAATTTTCCAACGTTATATATGACAGGAAACACGTTTTACAGACGAACCGTACGGCTGAAGAACGAATTGTCGCTGTAATGCGTTGTGCGATTCACTGACCAATCGACTACAAATGGATGAGCTCTAGACGATGTACATGTATTACGTAGAAATATGTGGTTTTTGGGAACAAGATCCCTTATCTCGCCAGAGCAAAAGCTGTTGTAGTATCGATAAAGCAGAGTAACATAACCACCAAAGGGGTTATGCTCCAGTGAAACAAAAGAGTTGGGTACCGTACTGTCTCCGATAAGCTTCTTCGCTCTCTGCTGCACTCGGTCGAGTAAGCCCCAAAATATACTTTGAGGTACGTGCCCAAACATAAGAGTTGTATTCCATTTTTGGTCGGATATAGGTGGCATAAAAAGTAAGGAGATCGGAGGGAGTGCAGTACATCTTACAGCGTTTCAAAAAATTTTAAACGGTGTAAGAATGCTTCTTTGGAGACATGAAACATGTGTCCAGTCCATCAAACATCACACTGTATTTTCATTCCAAGAACATCGGGAGCTTCCTTTTCCTCAATACTAATACCATCCAGAGTACAGATGAAACAGCATTCACGATCATGCACTTGTGTGTTAATAAACAATACTGGGTCTTACGAGCGTTGTAGTTAACCCTATTTTTGCGACCCCACTGGAATTACTTAATGAGTCATTCATATTATGCCTTTTGGCAGCGATCTCGAATAACCTGGGTCTATAGTTGAATGAGTATGAATGGTGAGTGCGAAAGTGTGGATAGGGTATATATGTTTCTGAGCTAACATTATAAACCTTCTGTAAAATTTATAATTTTGACAGACATGGAGAGTTACATGAGGAAATACATGTAAAAAAAAGAAAAAAAGTATGTCATCTGTGGGTGCTTTTAACAACCTACTTATTCAGCACAATGAAGTCAAGTATTCACCTCGATCGTAAGCTATTGTGGAGGTCTTACATTGATCTGAAAGTTACTCAAGTGGCATTAAAAGCAGCACTACTAAATTGTGTTATGGGCAGAAATTCTTTAACGAAGTTGTATATTATTATTTTGTTATATCGCTCCTTTATTGCAACATAGTCATATCTCAAAAAATGAGCTTTTCGAGTTTTTCGAGTAATATTGCTTTCTCACAAATGCAAACAAAATTCAACGTGAGATGTTGTATAAACAGCACTGTGTTTGCTATATTTGTATACCAAATTACAACAACTGCCAGCTCATTGCTTGGCAATAATTGCTCTAGCAATCAGTAGAGCAATCATTGCACAATATATTGCTGCCTATAGCAATCAAATTTGACAATTGCTGCAATAAATATTGCTATGTGGAGACGCCAAGACTTGTATGGAAACTAAAAATTTTAAATGTGTTTTTCTCGAAACAAACTTTTTTCAGTTAAGAAATAGAAGAGCGAAATGTGGAATTTAATTATGGGGCACCGCTTCAACATCAAACACTGACAGCATTCAAAGGCGACAAAAAAGAAGTTCTTCGAAAGAAGAAACTGATGAATTCACATGCTGCTAGCATTGTGCTTAAAAAAGGCTTTCAAGAGGCTTCAATTTAACAGGCCTGCGTTAAATTCCTTCTCCCTTTAGTTTTTCTCCGGCATACAATTAGAAAAACCATACACACTTGCAAAAAAAAAAAAAAAATCTTCAGCTTTTGCTCAATGGGAAATATTGTAGGAAAACGCATAAATATAGTGGGTTATATTATTTCATTTCACAGCTATGAACCCTGTAATAGCGCACATATATATATAGTACTTTGCTACGAATGTGAGTGCTTCGGTCAGCGGCAATGGTTTAAAAATAATTTGGCAATTCTTCGTTTTTGCTATTCCGTGTTTCTATTTGAAAATTTTGTGCGCTTAAACCGCAGCAAATGTTCCATATCAAATTACGTACAATCAAACAATTTTAGCGTATTATCATTATTTGACCAAAATGAAACAAATAATGTTAAATTACATTTTCCACGGAGTGTTAATGGGTTCAATGTAGCGGATTGAAAAAAAAAAAAAAAAAATGGAAACAAGTACCAGGTAAAGAGGGGTTGGTAACTGAAAACCTTTGATGTGTTCTGGCATTTATTTTAATAAATATAGTTTACTGATAGGCACAAATTTGTTGGGGTATTGACTTCGCTAAAGTATACGAGTATGCCTGATTTTTTGGCTAAGAGGAGAAAATTCTATTTTAAAACACTTTTATATTGTGCAAATAATATTGCAGAGAGTGGCAGTGTTTGATTAGAAGTATGAGGTAAGTGTGCTGATATGGAATTTTTTTGATATGGCATTTTGATTATAAATTAAAAAATATTGTATTACAATATTGTGTTGGACGTATTCATAAAAAATATTTTGTGTTTATTAAGGGTTTTTTTTGACAAATTTTGTATTGAAATGTGTCAAATAGATCTGTAATAAACATGCTTGTGTACAAGCTACTCCTTATGAATGAGGATAGCGCAATCAGGTTGAATAAAAAGTTGAGAGTTGTCAAACTTTTCGCTTCACATTGCATTAAAAGTACTTTATGTGACATATTTCTTATAAGCACACTGAAAAAATTTTGTTCAGAAATTCGCTGAATTTTGACATTACTTTAATGAATTTTTTTCATTCTTTTTCAACCATTGTAACTTTTCATAGAAATAGTGAAACAAATTTCATTAGATTATTTTAATGAAAATCTTTATAAAAGTAATGAAACATTTTAATATGAAACATGACCTATTTTCATTAAAAGTATGAAAGACAAATCATATGATTAGTGAAATAATTTCTCTAGATCAAAGAATCAATATCATAAAGCACATGAAAACTGTACATTAAATTAATGAAAACGTAACATTTATTTAATGAAATAACTTCTTTGTACTAATGTAATATATTCATTAAAAATATGAAACTCCTTCATAAGGTCAATGAAGTTATTTCATTTATCTAATTTTATTATTCATTGAGCACCTAAAAAATTTACATTAAATCAATGAAATAGTTACATTTGTTTAATGAAATAATATCATAACACACATTAATAAAATATGTTCACAAATGTACGTAATAAGATCAATGAAATTATTTCATTTATTCATTGATACTTTATTTCATTACACAAACAATACTATTCCTTGCTTTTGTCAAATTGTTCTTAATTATGATAAAAGAAAATGTTGAACAAGTATTCACCAAATAAAACAGATTTTATTAATTCAAATGACTTCAATACACTGGTATTTAAATTTTATAAACTATTATTATGCACATATGTACATACATACCCAAGTTCGGTAGCCAGAAATTTATTTGTCATTGATCTAATGAATTCTATTTCATTGGAATTATAAAACTCATAAAACTTACATTTTAATAAAAAAAACAACTTGACATTTTTTAAACTGTAGCTTAGGATTAATAAATGCCCATTAATATATCTCAACAAAATTCAAAGAATTAAAAAAAAAAATTAAATTTTGTTGTAGTCATAAATCCATTGGTTTTTTTTTTTTTAATGAAACTCTGAAACTTAATGAAACCATTCTGATGGAACTATTTCATAATATATATGAAGTTTCATGCATATTGTGAAAAGTTTTCATTGGATTAATGAAAAATATTTAATGAAACAGTTTCATTAAATATATGACGCATAATTCTTTCAGTGCATGTATATTTTATTTTAGATATCAAAGCGAATTTGCAACGCAAAGCGAAGCATAAGTTTTATCTGCCACAGCCTTTAAAGTCGCCGTTTTGGAAGCGTTGAATCCTGTCTCGGCATGCTCATTCATTAGTACAGACTTCATCATCAGTACTTGAGAGCCTACGGTGAATTCAAATGAAACACAAACGCAAAATTTTACAATAACACTAAAATGTGATTTAGCGTATAAAAAATGTGTGTTTTTGATAGTAGCAGATGTCCGCCTGAAAGTTATACTACTTTGTTTTGCCGCCATTTTGGTAAAATGTAGTCTAGACAGTTCATATTTGGCAGTCGTGGAGTAGACACGTGTCAAATTTTTTTAATGTTTTAATGGTTAAAACATTTTATCAAAATCAATTATCAATTACTGTGACGATGAGAAAGTTATGTGAAATTTTTGGCAAAAACAACGTGCGTACAAAACGCATTATTTGTCGTGTAGTGAATGATTTCGAAGAAAGAGGCCCAAGCATGGAGAACAACGTAGTATAAAATCGGCTAAAAATATCGGCTAAAAATATTATTACTGCTCAAGAAAGTGCTCAAAAGGACCCACCCATCTTAACTCGAGGCCGTACTAAGGACCTTGGTTTTCAAAGAACATCTTTGGCAACAACTATACAAAAGGATTTGCATTTGTCTCCACTTAAGATTAAGTTAGCACAAGAGCTTCTTCCACAAGATCATTTACACTCCCTACATTTGCCAATAGGGTGTTATAGCTCTTCTATGACCAACCCGATTTTCCTGAAAAAATCATACTTAGAGACGAGACACATTTTCATCTGAATGGATATGTAAATAAACAGAATACTCGGTTCTGGGCAATGGAACACCCGCAAATTATACATCAATCACCTTTGCATCCATTAAAACTGACAGACTGGTGTGCAATTTGGTCAGAAAGAATCATTGGACCTTTTTTCATTGAAAATGAAAACGGCGTAATGGTGAACCGTGAATGAATATCGTGATGTGATGGAAAACATTTTAATGGCCCAACTGTATACCCTGGTCTTGATTAAGGTATCAACAAGACGGTGCCGCATCATATACAACCCGGATTAGAATGGAATTGCTGCGAGAACAAGTTATTTTAAGAAATGGTGATGTTGATTGGCCTCCAGGGTGGCCTGAGTTGTATCCTTCGAGCTTATTTTTATGGGGATATCTGAAAAACCAGGTGTAAGCAAACAAACCAGTAGTGCAATTCACTAACTTTTAACGATTTTAAAAGAACATAACTTAACGCGAGCTTTTGTAGTTTGCACTAACGCTTATGTGATTCACTAACTTATTCTCAACACCTCTGGCTGTATGTTAAAAAAATTTGAAATAATGTGGCAGCTTTGTTAAAAACAAAGAAAACCACAAAGAGGAACAGGAAAAAACAAACAAATTTGCAAATAATTCCATGTTTAGGGTAAGTAAAACTATTTATATGTTTATTATTTAAAATATGTTTTGAAAAATAAGATAAGTTCTCAAAGAGAACACGCCGACCGACTGTTGGAGTCTTCCGACAAGTCGTACGCCAAATACAGCGAAGTTATTCTAGTAGAAATTTTAACGACATTGTTGTTAAGATAAACACCACAAAAATAATTGGTGTTTAGTTAACGCTGATCAGTCAGGCTATAAAAACAGCTGATTTAAAACGAAGATAAATAGTGTTAAAAACTGTTATAAAATCGGGAAAACACCAACGCTAGTGTTAATTTCTCTAAACGAATTTTATTAGCGTTAAAACGGGTTAGTGAATTGCACTACAGAAACGCTTGAGCAACAAAATATTCGTAATGAAATTAATGAAATACCGTGTGAAATTTGTGAAGATGTAATAAAAAATGTGTTCAAAAGGCCTCGCATTTGTGAGGCAAATTGAAGCGGACATACATACATATATCTGACAATGTATTCCATATATAATTGCTAAAGCTTTCTGCTTTAACATGAAGAAATGACGAGCATTTGGCTCCAAAATTGACTTTTTTATGATGCAGACACAAATCGCCTAGTATTTCGATGCCGTTATGTTCTATCTATTTATTTTGATTTCCACTTAACACTACAACCATCCATTGCAAAACAGCGCAAGCAAACTTGTACACCTAGGTTAGGTTAGGTAGGCAGGCCGCTGGATACCCGGAATAATCTAGGTTGTCCAGCTCACTTGGGTCCTGTAGTCGTTCCCTTTGTGATTGCCTGAAAAAAAAAATAAAATAGTGGAGCGAAGAGGAAAAGTTATAGGAAAATGATAGTGAGTGGAAAGATGGGCGGGGATGGAAAAGATATGCGGGAACCTTTTAGTGTAGCGTTACATGCTGCTATACTAGCCATCCGCTGCTTCTTAGGAAAGAGGCTAGCGCGGTTGGTTTGATCGCGGCCAGACAAGATAGGCTATTGAAGCTCCGCTCGCCTAAGTGTCGTAGACGATGATGCTCCAATGCCGGGCATGTGCCGAGGAGGTGAAGGATCGTCGCCTCCTCCTCCTCGCCTTGGCAGCTTCTACAGAAGTCGTTATAGGGTAGTCCTAGTCTCCTGGCATGGTTCCCAAACGGGCAATGGCCAGTGATGACTGCTACAGTCACTCTTAGTTGAGATCTGGGCAGTTTTAATAGCTCCCACGTTCTCTTAGAGTTAATATGCGGCCACAACATTCTTGATATAAGGCATGTGGGCTCTGTGAGCCACTTTTCTTGTGCAAGTTTCAGTGTGTGGAGTTTTATTCTTTTCCAGCACGCTGTTAATAGTTGTCCGCAAAAGGACAACCATTAAAGGGGCTGTCCCTTTTTTGGCTAAGTCGTCGGCGATGTTGTTGCCATTGTTGAACCCATGTCCACGTACCCATTTTAGAGTTATGTTAGAATGTCTCGCCAGCTTGTTTAAAGATGTCCGGCATTCCTGGGCTAGACTAGAATTAGTGTATATTCCAATCAGGGAGGCACCTAATAATTTAATTAAATTATTCCTTGAAATACCATATGAATGAAAATTCTAATCCCTTCTCGTAAATCTAATCACGAATTTTGTTGAATGTGGTTCTGTAATTAGCAGCTATTTTAACTAAAAATAGAAAATAAAATATATTATTTGAAATATATAATTATCCTACCTGTTAATTCAATTGTTATTGATGGAATAAATTCTGCTTTTTTTCTTATTCAATTCTTAAAACAGCAGCATTCTATCAATATTTTTATAATATTGTTTTATGTGTTATAAAATGATTCATACACACTTTTTCCATTTATATATCTGTGTTTACTCTTATTCAGTTCTCTCATAAATTTTTATATTAATATTTATTACCTACTTAACATTATTAACAATTTAAGTCAAAATTATCTTGTGTTAAAATTAATTTTTATTTTATATCTTCCACATTACTGCCTACCAATTATTGTTTGGCATTTTTTAACACTTCTGTTTGCATTGAGCATTGAGGAAAAACATAAAACAAAAAATAAAAAAAAACATAAAAAAAGAAAACGAAAATACGAGAAGTATTTATTTTAACTGTTTTATTTTTCCAATAATATTTTATTATTATTGATAATGTATATATAATTATATTTCTCATTTGCAAACAATTGCCACTGGGTAAGCTAAATTGAAAACCGGCAGAAAGTTAAAAAAAAAAAAACAAAAATAACAGACACACAACAAGTTGAGTAAGATTTAACGATTTTTAAATAAAATTAATTTAAGCAATTAACACCCGCTTATAGGACACCACAAAAGTAGGCAATGATTTTTATATTATTATCATTATTCTGTATTGTATATTAAATATGCGTGTGCATGTGCAATCAGTGGCATTTCAATGGACGTGCGTGCGTGTGTGCGTGTGTGCATGTGTAAGTGTTGTGTTAATATGTAAATGTTTGCTTTCGTGAATATTTAAGTAAATACGCTAGTGTTTGATGGTATACAATGTGTTTACACACACGAGGTTATATATGCATTAACATACATACAGATATATGTATATATAATACATACATACATGCATACATAAGTATATACATTGCATATTTATAGCCTTGTCATTGTTTTTACACCGATTTTTGAATTTATTAATTGGCAAAGAAAATACTCAAATGTGTGTATTTTACAAAGTCAAAATTTAAAGCTCTGTATACGAGTACATACATTTTTTTTTAAAGTCAAACTATCACACCAGGTCTCGGTGACGCGTCTTTAAATAAGCTTTTTTCACATTTTGTTGGCACTTATTCTCGAAATATATCGGGTGGTTAAATTTCAAGGGCCGATGTTGAATGTGAACCACACCTAAACGCCAAGCTTTTTTCCGAATTTTATTTCACATTTCTCTATTTCGGACTTACTCAATTTCAATCATGGAGAGATACACAATCCAACAACGTGTTAAAGTTGTCCAGACTTATTATGAAAATGATGATCAATTTTCGAAGAAAATCATCTTCAGTGATGAGGCACATTTTCACCTCAGTGGATTCGTCAATAAACAGAATTGTCGCATTTGGGCGAATGAGAATCCAAGAGTGACTGTCGGAAAACCATAATTGTGGGTGTACCCACAAAGAGTGACTGTTTGGTGCGGTTTATGTGCTGGCGGCATCATCGGGGCGTATTTTTTCCAAAATGAGGCCGGTCAGGCAGTTACTGTGGATGGTGTTCGCTATCGTGAGATGATAACGAACTTTTTATGGCCCGAATTGGAAGATATGGATGTAGACGATATGTGGTTGCAGCAGGACGGTGCCACTTGCCACACAGCTAACGAAACAATTGCTCTTTTGCGCAACAAATTCAATTGCCGTGTTATCTCACGTAATGGCGATGTCAATTGGCCGCCAAGATCATGTGATTTGACACCGTTGGACTCTTTTCTTTGGGGTTATTTGAAAGAAAAGGTATACATCGATAAACCAGCAACAATTCAACAGCTAAAGGATGAGATAATTCGGCACATTAACGGCATAGAACCTAAATTATGCCTCAGGGTCATCGAAAATTTGGACCATCGGATGGAAGTGTGCCGCCGTGGTCGCGGCGCCCATTTGGCCGATATTTTGTTCCATGCGTAATTGAGTAACACCAATATATCATAATAAAATAAAATAACAATAATTTCCTAAATAGTTTGTGTTTTATTCAAAATCAACATCGGCCGTTGAAATTTAACCACCCTTTATTAAATTCAACAGAGTCTCAAGGTTTATTGAAAATTTTTTTTTTTTATAATTCAATTATTTATTGTATCTTCTAAAAGAACCAACAATAAGTATGCAAATCTTAAATCTAAAAATTCATTAATTAATATAGGAAAAAAAATTAATTAATATTGAAAAATTTTATTTACTTAGGTCCAGCCAATGCTAGACGAAAAGTTGTTTCTTGCGTGTATTTTGTTGGTAAATTACCTTTCCAATGCTCTGATGGTTGCAGGGGTGTCCATCCTTCTCAGTCGAGTGTGGCCACCAAAGTTAAGGATGCTACGTGCGAGAGGATTCGGGTGAGACTCTAGTCTGTTAATGTACCTTATCGCGTGTTTTGAAAATTCATCTTTCACTAAGGGTACACCTAGATCTTTGTGAATTCGAGAGTTTTTAACATACCATGGAGCTACAGTAATTATACGGAGAATTTTATTCTGGCGCTTTTGAATTTTCTCAATGTTAGATGCAGAGGCGGTACCCCACAATTGAATTCCATAGCTCCATATTGGCTTTAGGATTACGTTATACAACAAAAGTTTACCATTTAACTTCAAGATAGAATTTCTGCCGATGAGCCAATTTAGTTGCACCGCTTTTAATTTCATCTGGGTGACTTTAGCGTCAATGTGAGACTTCCACGTGAGCCTACGGTCGAGATGAATACCAAGGTATTAGACTTCACTGTGCTGCGGAACAATGTAGTTGTTGATTTTAATAGCCGAACAAGTTTTTCTACGTAGTGTGAATGTAACATGGGTACATTTTTGTTCATTTACTTTGATTTTCCAAAGTTTTAGCCATTTCTCCAATATAAGAATATGTTCTTGCAAATTTTGTGATGCTAATTTATAGTCTTCATGGACACTGATGAATGCTTGTAGCTCGTTGGCATGTCTGAAGCATAAATCAAGTATAAAGTTGGACCCAATATGCTACGCTGGGAAACTCCACTTCACATGTGGAATAACTTGCCTGCAGACGTGTTTCCTGTCTGTTATAACGTTGGAAGGTTCAAGTCAAATATTCACAAACACTAGTCCCTCTTTCCTTCTCCTCATAACCTATTTTCCTAGTTCTGGTACATTGCATATGTAGGGGTCATCTCCTGAGTACTGGTTCAAGATAAAAAAGAGTCCTTACATAATCCACTTATGATAATCTATAGCAAGTCTGCTGATCTATGTTACCTTCCACCTGAATGGAAAAAATCGTTTATTATCCCTTTGTTCAAATGTGGAAGCAAGTTTGACATATCAAACTACAGAGGAGTTGCTCAACTAAATGCTATTCCAAAACTTCTGGAAAACATTTTGACTGGTTGCCCATTTTACAGTGGGTGTAGAGACACCTATGGTGCAGAACGCAGTGGACGTTCAAATGAGGCGGTGACACCAGAAAACATAAACAAAAATTCGCAAAATCGCTTTGAATGATCGAAAAGGAAAGAACGTGTTGGCTTAATACTGTATGAGCATTTCACTAACAAAAAGCTCTGTTTAAATTGGGTGCCACAGTGAGCAAACTGTTGACCAAAAACGATGTTGATGATTGCGAGCAGTTTAATCGTAACAAACTGGAGTTTTTGCATCGATATGTGACAATGGATGAAACATGGATCCATAACTTCACTGCGGAATCAAAACGATCGTCATCTGAGTTGACAGCAGCTGGTGAAAGCACAACAATCGGTACTTTGGGATGTGCGTGGTGTAATATTCATCGACAATCTTAAGAAAGGAAATGCCACCGCAGTGAAATTTTTATGTTGAAGCGTTTGAAGACTGAAATTGCAAAGAAACAGCCGCATATGGTAAAGAAAAAAATTTTGTTTTATTTAAAACAACGCACCGTGTCACAAGTCAATCAAAACAATGGCAAAACTAAATGAATTGAACTTCGAACTGCTCGCACATCCACCCTTTTTACCAAATTTGGCTCCCAGCGACTACTGGCTGTTCGCAGACCTGAAAAAAATGCTCGCCGGTAAGAAATTTTGCGCGAAAATCCCTGAAACTGAGGCCTATTTTGAGGCAAAAGATAATTCGTTCTAAAAAAGTGTTATTGAAATACCAGAGCGGCGCTGGAATGATTGCGTTGCTCTTCATGGAGATTACGTTGATAAATAAAGCTGATTTTGAACCAAAAAAAAAAAAAACAGTATTTTCTTTGTTACGCCCGGGACTTTTCAGCCCACGTGCTACATTACATAGGACATTGTTGTAATAACGTGGCCCATATCTGCATTAATTAATACTAAATTTTAGCTAGTTTGTTTCAGCTAATTTGAATAACGTAGGCTAATATTATATAGTAATACCGAAACCTTGTTCAGGCGTGCTTTACAATACATCACCTGACATAAGCTTCGTTAGCAAAAAGTGGCGAGCAACCCAACATTTACTAACATTAAATCTTGATTTTTTTTATCTTGAACAAGTACTCAGAAGATAACTCTTACATGTGCAGCGCATTGTACTGGCGAGGAGGAAAGCGACAGTAGTATATTTGTACATGTGACTTGTGTACACAACCTCAATTAATAATGAAAATTGTGGAAAATATGTTTGAATTAAAAAAAAATTTTTTTTGGTCTAAGCAAGAAGTTTCAATTGCCAACATAAATTAGTATATACATAAGTACATAGGTTTGTAATTATAAACATAAAAAATAAAAGAATATTTGTATACATACATACTTTTACAATATTTTCACATCACCAATCTAAATGAAAATGCGTATGCCTTTTGTTAAACAACCACATAATGTCGCATTGGTCAGTTACAATTTACGCAATTAGTGATGCTTATTATTTGATTTTATGCAACATCACAAGCGGCTGTTTTTATTATTTTTGTATACATAATTTCACTTGTACGCCAACGTTCACACGCACATGAAATACGTGCTCACATATAATTTCTTGCTTTCCATCAAAGCAAGCATTTGCTGCCTTGTGGCCAAAATGGGCCGTTCGGATACAGACGAAAATTAATTTTGAATATTGACTAACATATAATGATTTTATGCCCCTTTATTATTTTTACTTTCTTTTTTGTTTTTGTAAAATTATACCTCAAATGTGCCCAGCCCTATGCGCTTGATACTCAATTGTTTTTGTAAATGCGCTTAGCTATAGGGCTGTGCTCTTTAATAAACGAATACTGCCCTCAGCATTAGCAATGAAAAATACACAAACAACTTCGTCTTTTATATTTTTTTTCACTGCACACACACAAAAGCAAAGCAACAACATTTTCGCATGCTTTGTTGGTAAACATTGACTACAGCGATTATCTGTGTGAACTTTGTTTTTGTAAATGTTTTGCTTTTTTACAACAAAAAATATTATATAAAAATAGTTTTTCCTTATACATATGTATTGGTGTTTACTCTTCCATATAGAACTTGTGGGCACCTCTGGTATAGAGGCTCGTAGCTGCTGTTGTGTATGGAAAACAACAAACCACATGAATGACTGAGAAACAAAAATAAAAGCTAGCATTTACCAACACAATAATAATTTTAATTATGCTAAAGAAAAATCCACAAAGGCAAATATTGTTAAGCAGCTCTAAGACAGTAAGAAAAGAATTAAATCGTTTAAAACATTAAATATTAAAGACGAGATGTTTTTGTAGTGCTTTAGAAAGTATTATAAAAACAATATTTTTTTTAGTAGTTTGATTATCAATTAAGAGTGATATTTATATACGAGGGCTGATCAAATAACTACCGTTATTTTAAATTTTTTAAAAAGTATTTATTTATTCATCAATAACTATCTTGCCTCCTTTGAAGTCATCCCCCTCAGTTATAATACTCTAATGCCAGCGTTTTTTTCCAATCCTCGAAACACTTCTGAAACGCGCTTTTTGGTATCGCCAACAGCTTACATTTTTCTCTTATCTCCTCAATCGTAGCGAAACGGTTTCCTTTCATGAGGACAATATCGTGAACCACCCGCAGAGACAAGACATAAAAGCAGCCCTAAGCCTCTGCCACATAAAGGTCGTAAAACGCATCGATAGCTAGTGGTTACCTCCGCTAAGTACACCTAACTTTCCTCTCTTGAAAACACCCCAACGTCCCTAACTGCTAAAGGTCCGATCGTTTTCTAAGATCTTACTACAATCTCAAATTCCCCCGTGTTACTTCGCTCAACAGCAATAATGATTCCATATTTTCAATCGACACAAGTAAAATTAGCCCAAAAGCAATAAAAACTTTACGAAGTGCTTATTCACCAAGCTAGTTATATTGATCTAAAGTCTGCGAAATGCTTTATCAACTTCACAGACAGGGGTATTTTTTCAAAGCAAATTTCTATAATATGAAAGCGCTGTTCTGGCACGAAACACGAAAGCCTATAAGTTTTAACTTATATATTATTAACATTCAGTGATGCATCATCATGTGCATTAAAAAATCGTTTAGTTGAGAAAAAATCGCTACATACAAGTATACAACTACAAACTTAACAGCACTGTGGGATTTTAAGCTGCAAACGTTTCTTGATTTTTTTTCGACATTTCCCACCTTTTATCGAAAATATGCTTAAAATTTTCGACGTTTTCAGATTTCTTCAATACAGCTGAACTCTTTGCTCTTAATAGTAATTTCAACTGTGATATATATATATATATCTACTAGTATACTCTTCTGAAAAATGGATCTGTCTTAAAAAGACAGAAAAAAAGAGTCATTACGGCTTTATCTCAAAGAGCTTAAAAATATCCAGTAAAGTTTTTTGTGGGTGTAACCTTAAATTCAGCTTTCTCTTTATATCTCGCTGGATTGATCTCTTTCCTGCTGGTTGTCACTTATGTATCTTTTCTAGTTTACAAAATTTTAAACTAATGGAATAGAAGTTGAAATGTGTTGATAAATAATTTTAGATATTGCATAAACTATTTAATAAATTCAGAAACAAGATTTTATTTTGTAAAGTGTTTTATATTCTCTCTTCTATTTCTTTCCATTAAATCTAAGTGTTTTAAAACACAATATTTTTAGTTTGTTTAATTTAAGAGAGATGCTAAAAACACTAAGCGCGATTTAAATAAGAGCAATTTTTTATTATCAAAAAACTTCTTGGAAATTATACTACTTTATTTTTGATTGTCATTATTTAAAACGTTTGAAATAGTTTGTTAAAATAAGAGACTTTGATTTAATAAAACAATTATTTGTGTCAGGTGTTTTAATTTCATCTAAAAGATAAAGTAACCGTAGCTGCGATGATAGAATACATAGTTACGGCAATTCTCACAAAAACAATTAAAGCTTTTAGGCATGCTGGTCAAATGACGTCACAAAACAATGCAAAATATGATTCCTATATACATACTCTTGCACGGGTTAAACTACGTCATCTAACCGGAAATCAAACGCATGGCGTAATCTCTAGTTTTATCATTCTTGTAGCCAAAGGTATTATGTTCATCCTTCATTAGGAATTTGTAATAAACGGAAATAAGAAATTGGAGATTTTCAAACAGAGAACTGTTTTTTCAGTTGACTTTACTCATTTACTGGCAGCTGTTACTTTTAAGTTGTTAACGTTTACCATAAAAAAATATTGCAATGCTTTGTTTGCATAAACCATGAATTACTTATCTCTATGTTTTTCATTTTGTAGTTTTGTTTTTGAACATTTTTTTTTATTGTGCATATTTTTTATTATATTTCATTTTTCCTTTTTTTGTCTAAACTGACATTTGCCGCGATATTGTTTTAGTTTTGCTTAACGTACAATATTTTAATATATGTTTTTATGCATATGAGGGGAGTTGTGTTTTTTTTACAAACTAAATACTAAGCGATAAAAATTCAAACAATTTCAAATTCTGTTTTTAAAATACACATACATATATACGTGTGTATACACAAAAAAAAAACATTTTTTTTCGTGTTCAATAACGAAATTCGTTGTATCAATTAATAAATTGTTTGAATGCAGACTTGTAAAAATTCGTGAATTCAAACAAAAATTTAGTAGAAATAATTATTGGTCAAAAACAACTATTTTTTAAACAACAACAAAATACGTTACCCAAGGTTATTTTTTTGATATTTATGTATATGGATACATATTATTATTTCAGTAAAAAATTTTATTGATTTTATTTTTACCATAATTTTTTTCTGTGTAGAAATACGCATCAATTATATTATCGGTATGTAAGTATGCGACAAGGTAATCAGCAAATTGGAACTTTACCCAAACCCTCTTGCACGAAACATACTTTATTTTAGGGGTCACACTCGGTTGAGAAGAAGGAACACCTATGCCACCATCAGAGCGCTAAATAAATGATTTCACCGATATAATTGGCGCAAAATAAAACATTTTGTCTAGCATTCGCTGGACTTAGTTAATTTTTTGTATTTAGTATTAAGATATGAATAGTTATTGTTAGTTCACATTGTGAGGATTCAATAAATAAATAAAATCTAAAAAAAAATATTACCGCGTGATTAAATTTTAAGAGCCGATGCTGAATGTGAACCACACTTAAACGTAATTTTTTTTTTGCATTTCATTTGACATTTTTCAGTTTTAGACTCCATTTGAATCATGGAAAGATGTAAAAACCCCAGTGTACCCTCATGTAGGAGATGTGAAAACCCTAGTGTACGCTCGTATATTCCAAGCGTCGTCAATGATCAGAATGGTGGCAAAAAATAACATTGAAGGATCAATTTCCGAAGAACCTCATCTTTAGTGGATTTAGCGGATTCGTCAATTAGCAGAATTGCCCCATTTAGACGAAAGATTATCCAAGAGTGAATGTGCCACAAAGAGTACGGTTTTTGGGCTGGCGGCATCATCGGGTCGTATTTTTTTTCCAAAATTTGGTCGGTCAGGCAGTTACTGTGAATGGTGTTCGCTATCGTGAGATGATAACGAACTTTTTATGGCCTGAGTTGGAAGATATGGATGTGGGCGATATATGGTTTCAACAGGATGATACCACTTGTCACACACCTAATGAAACAAGAAAAACGCAACAACAGGCATAAAATAGAAAAAAAAAAAATTCCCTTGATCCATTAAAAAGTTTTGTATGATTCTGGGTTGTGATATACTCCAATGCTCACAAAGGGTTAAAGAACTTTTCCTTGGTGAAATAAATAAATGCTTTACAACATCTACTACTTGTGTTTTACAAATCTAACTGACCCCTTAAAAACTTGCTTAAATTTGCTTTTCTATTCATACAATTTTTTTTGTTTTGTTAAATTGTTTTGTATTTCGCTGTTTGCCAAAGCAATTTTTCAATTTCAAATACAATTTCCTTAAATGAACAATGTTCATATGCATGTAGATAAATTGATAACCATGTATATGTGTTTGTGTATGTGTGGGTGTGTGTGTGTGTATGTGTGTATGTGTGGGTGTGTGTGTGTATGCAGATGTTTATGCTGTTCATAAAATACAATAAATACCATGAAATATTGAAACAGATTTAAGGAGAAAGTATTGAGAATTCCATAAAATCTACAATATATTGTACAATATAGGAGTATATGTGCCTCTAATTGACTTGCAATCAGTAAATTAATTTAAACTTAATTTCTAGTTTAATAACATATAGTATGTGAAATGCCTATGAATTCCCTATTAGGCCAAGGCTAAGCAGAATGCACCGTGATCATGCTTTACAGATGATCATGCTTCAATTGTAAGAATACAACGGCAACCTAGTGGGCAGCTTTTTGCTTAACTGCCAGCGTGGTGCACATAACTTAAGATATGGGTTAAATGTTAACACATAGAAAATATATTTGTAGAGGGTGTTTTGTTTCAGGATTCTAGCTTTGCGTTGGCAACACTGTTTTATTTAACAGCTGATAATTGGTTTTTGTTTATTTTTATACCCTGCACAAAAATGTAGAGATTTTGATTCCGTTTGTAGTTTCTACAATTTTCATTTGCGATCCTATAAAGTGTATAAATTCTGAATCAGAATTAATAGAAAAGTCGATTAAGCTATGTCCGTCTGTCTGTCGTTTAAATACCGTTTCTGAGAAAACCATTAGACTTAGAAAGTTTTTTCTCTCACCATTCTATTACCCCATCGAGTCATGTGTTTGCTATTGAAATTCAGTAATATCGGTTCGCATATAACTGAGATATAACCAAAATTCCGTAAAAAGCCATTATTTTTTGTAATTTTGTATGAAAATTTTTGAAAAAAAAAAAATGTTTGTTTTGCTTCAAACTTCACATGGCAAAAAAATTTTTTCACGACATCAGAGATATAGCGTAAACCGATCCTTTGGTTTAGGCTATCTTGGTTTATGTATCCAATATCGGTTTATGTATCCGATATCGGTTTATGTATCCGATATTGTTTTATTTAAAAAACCACAAGTTTCAAGTTTCCTATTGGCTCGTGCTGATTTTGCCTTCGTTCGCTCCAAAGCTTGCTATGTTCCCGAGCCAAGAGGTCAATTGGGATAGTCTTGCTTGCATCAAGGGCAGCTGGCTCTGACACCGTGCGATATACCGAGGCTACTCTAAGAGCAGCAGTACGTAAATTTATTTTGCATATATGTATGTTAAATGTAAGTTACATTTGTTGCATATGAATAAGTTCATCATACAATTGATAGAAACAAATATACTGGCATTGGATATGATATAACCCATATGTGCCCTAGCCCTATGTGCTTGATGCTCAATTGTTTTTCTTAAGCACTTAGTTATAGGGCTATGATCTTTAATACACACATGTACTAAGGACTAGCAATGAAAAATACACAAACAACTTTGTCTTATATATTTTTTATATTTCTTCACTGTACACACGCACACACAAGAGCAAAGCAACACTTTCGCATGCTTTGCTGGTAAACATGGACGACAGTGATTATCAGTGTAAATTTTATTTTTGTAAATATTTGTTTGCTTTTTACAACAACAACTATTAAATAAAAGTAGTTTTTCCTTAAATGTATTCTGATATAACCTATATTTGTTTTTAAACTTGTTTCATAAAGGTCAGTCACCATGGCTTGAAATTGACAGACAGGTAACAATAGGATTACGTAAATAAAAACTAGAACACTTTGTTGAAGGAATAACTTATAAATAAATCCAAAATAAACTAAGTTTACCCATATCTAATATATAACGCCATATCTAATATATATCTTATTAACACCATATTAGAAACTAGTGTTTTTTTGCATTTTCATTGCAAATTCAATACAAATACCAAGAATATTTTAAAATCAATAACACAGCTGTGTAATCTGAATAGTTCCAGCCATTTCTTGAACTTCCATTCTATATTATGCTAAACGTTTATTGTCTACAATTGCACAAATGCTGAAAGCGTTTGTTGTTTTCAAGGAAAATATATATTTAATTCGCAATTACCCCAAATTGAACACGTTTGCTGCTGCAATGTCAACCATAAATTCTTGTTCATTTCTAGTGTAAATAAATTTGCAACAATATTAGCGAATTCCTTAAATACATGCAACTACCAACACATACAAACATACGTATATACTTGCAAACATACAAGGAAACCTACACTTTTGGTAAACAAAGTATGTATGTACTTCAATCTTGAAATACAAAACGGAAACGAGTACTAAGAGAAATAACAAGCAAATAAATACAAATCCAGCAACACCTTTACACTAAATGCTTTTTTATATGTATCTCTGTGTATGTACGAGTATATTATAGAATGCAATAACAACAATACAAAAAAGAAAAAACACTTTGACAATATTCTCTGTTTTTACACAAACACGATGGCGGTTTTGAAAATAAACGTGTTTTTTTTCTTTTGTTTTTGCTGCCGTTTTGCAATTCTCTTGTTGTTGCTGCTATTATTATTGTGATTGTGTTTTTACTGTTGCTCTCCTTTATTGTTGTCGCGCTATGAAATAAAATTCAAATACTCACGGGGCGTTTAGTATTATGAATTTCAAGTTAAAATAATAACAAAGAAATTCTTCAAATGAGAAAAAACACGAAATATATAAGACTCACTGCAAACATAATTGCAAATGCATACAGTTTCTATACAGAAGGAAATTGCTTGCATACATGTGTGTACTAGCATGTGTGTGTTTACGAGTTTATTTTTTTGTGTTTATTTGTAATATTTCAATATGTTTCCTTGTGGTTGACTTAAGGAATTTTCAATAAACGCTTAAGTGCATCAAGAAGTCATCTCTTCTATTTTTTGCGCTTGCCTTTTTCTGAAATTTCATATTTTTTTTTTTTTTTTGTTCTTAACAAATATTTTATGCATGTATTAGTAAAGAGTAAGCATATGTTAAACACACATAAGTAGTTATTTATTTATACATATATTTATGTAAGTAAGTGTTTGTATGTGCGTACTTGTGCTTGACTAGAAAGAAATTTTCAAAATCGTAATAAAAATCTAAAGTAAAGTTTCTTGCACAGTTTATGATGTGACAAAAAGCTGTATTGCAAGGTATAAAAAGAGCAAAAAATGCATCACGGTTTAGCACACAATTTAGCATACAGTGAAGAGCAAAATATGTAATAAAAAACTAATATATATATATATATATATATATATATATATATATATATATATATATATATATATATATATATATATATATATATATATATATATATATATATATATATATATATATATATATATATATTTTATTTATTTTATTTTTTTTTTTTATTTTTTATTTTTTTTTTTCATTGGACCAGTACTCAGGGGATGACCCCTACTTATGCAGTGCATTGTACCAGAACTAGGAAAGTAGGTTGTAAGGAGGTGGAAAGAGGGAGTAGTGTTTGTGAAAGTAGAAGCATGAACGCATTGGTTGAACTATATGAGTGGCACTGCAGATTTCTTGAGTATGTTTACCATGACACAATATACAGTGAAGAGCAATATAAATTCGAGACATTAGTCACTAATGAGTAGTACGGAGGCTATGAAACATCTGGTTGTAGTGGATAATTAAAACTTATTACCTTATTTGTGATTTTTAATCAAAATAATTTAAAATATAGCATTTCTTTATACGGAATTCTTAACATTGTTCAATAATGGAGTTCAGTGAATCAGCTTATAAATTATTTGGATACGGAACTGTAAAAGTATTGATATAATCAGACAAAAGCTTGATATATACGAGTGTATATATCAAGTAGAACAAAATCAGTTATATTTCAACTACAGACAACTTTAATTACATATTTATATATTCAGCAAAGTAGACCTTATGAACTGTTAATGCCAAAAACGTTAAAAGCACTTTGGCATTAATATTAGTGATGGGCTTACTTTCCCCTTTTTTTTTGCTTTCGATTGTAAATAAAAGCTGAATGGTATGTTTCACAATGACTTTTGCAATGACAGCTTGACTAACAATGCCCACTGTGTTGGTTCCGGTTTGCTCACAATAAAATCTAACTCACTTGTCCTTGTGAATTCGAGTACGAAAGGTAACAATAAAATCATAATTTTTTTCTATTTCAAAATACTAATTCTTTTGGTTTTATTTCATTTTCATTTTTCCACTGGTATTTTGAATTTCCTTTTTTTGTACGAGTGAACAAAATACATCGAACTGAATTCACGATCATTGAATATTGTAAAAGATGTAATGAAAGTACAGAAAACCTGATTGAAAAAAGCTGTTCTTGAATCATTTACTAACTGAAGGAAATAGTGTTAGAAATTTTAATGATTTTTTTCTATAATTTCCTTGTGAATTTTTAAAAAGAAAAATAGTTCACTAGAAATCAAAAAATACCCATAGTGAGTTTAAAATAATTTTAGTTAAAGCTTTCAATGCCAAAGCTTTTAAATACTGAAAGTATTTGTAAAACGTTTTTCTTAAGAAACTGAATATTTCTTGGAAAAAAAAAACTAAAAGTTTAATATAAAATAAAACTTACTTCTGAGAATTTTAACTTCTATGTACAAACATATGTAGAAAGGAGATAATGTGAATGGAATTTATTTATAATTTTTTTATTAAAAAAAAAACTACTCATTGATTGATTGTGATTTGCTCTTCACAGTTACGTGTCGTGGATAATGTATTGCCTTAAAGATTTTTTTATTATTGTTTTCTTGGAGATGTGTAATGTTCTGAGTATTTTTATGAGATTTTTGAGAAAATATTTTTCATTGAACAATGATTTTTTTTTATATTAAAAAAAGTGGAAAATGCTAAGTGCTTATGCAATTTTAAACTCAAGTGAGCGTTACAATAACCGGAAGATATTGTTTAGCAATAAACTGGGGAAAAAGGTTATTGGCAAATAAAGCGAGTAAAAAAATCAAATTGCAGTTGAAATTTTTTTCTTATTGTAAAAACTCGTACATAACTTTAATTTTACTTAAGCAGCCGTATTACTAACAGTGAAGCGCCAGCTAATTTAATGTGTTTTCTTGTGAGTGCTGGTTGTTTTCTTGTGAATGAGGTTTGTGTTTCGTTTGAATAGGTTTCAACCCACATCATCGTATGTAAGAGAGTTTTTAAAATGCGACTTTCAGAGTTTTGTAACGATGAGATGTCTTTTGTATTTCTATAAAATTTTTAAATCTAATAAACCATCATACTTAACTAAAAAGTTTCAATTTGGAAGTTCTTCTAGAACACATGCCTTGGTTCAGGTACATTTCAACACTTTAGTAATGCAGAGGTCATACCAAGCTAGAGTTATACGATCATGGAATTCGGTAATACCTTATAATGAAAGATCTTTTTCTCACACTCTTAATAAGTTCCGTAGAATAGTTCTAGCTAACTTATAAAGGGTTATTGCACTAACACTCCTTCACTATATATGTATGTATACGTTACATTGACATAAAAGTATGTATGTGTGAGTGAGTGCTGGTTGTTTTCTTGTGAATGAGGTTTGTGTTTCGTTTGAATAGGTTTCAACCGACATCATCGTATGTAAGAGAGTTTTTAAAATGCGACTTTCAGAGTTTTGTAACGATGAGATGTCTTTTGTATTTCTATAAAATTTTTAAATCTAATAAACCATCATACTTAACTAAAAAGTTTCAATTTGGAAGTTCTTCTAGAACACATGCCTTGGTTCAGGTACATTTCAAGACTTTAGTAATGCAGAGGTCATACCAAGCTAGAGTTATACGATCATGGAATTCGGTAATACCTTATAATGAAAGATCTTTTTCTCACACTCTTAATAAGTTCCGTAGAATAGTTCTAGCTAACTTATAAAGGGTTATTGCACTAACACTCCTTCACTATATATGTATGTATACGTTACATTGACATAAAAGTATGTATGTATGCATGTATGTATTTAAATAATATAATGTATATATAAATAATATAATATACAATGTTGTATTATTTAAACTTTTTTTTATAGAATAATTCTTCCAATTTCTCTTTTTGTAATCAATTGCCCCAATTAAGGGCTTGGATTAAGAAATGGATTAAATAAATGAATAAATATTGGTATATTGACAATAACTTCATTTAGCATTAATTATATATTTGCATCAAACGTATTTCGTATGAAACGTTTTCATTAATGAAATATTTGTCATTATTGCCAATAATAACAACTATTGCAATGTTATCATATGAAAAATCGGTTACAAACTGGTTAGCGAATTGGTTCAGACTTTTCTTCGTGCTTCCCAAAGTCAACTCCGTGAATTCTAAAATCCCCCCTACTTCCCCGGAAGCAATAAGGCAACCTTCGCACTAAAGCAACAACACTATATACATACAGTTTTATATTTATATCTGCAAATGTAATAATCATTGATTTGGCATATGGATTTCCAGTGTTGCAAACATAAAAACAAGCAGTCGCTGCACTACTCTTCAGCACCCACTAGAATTATTTATTAAGCTTTTCGTCCGAAATTGTAATATTAAAATGCATATATGTATAACCATACTACTTTTGTGTAATATAACATAGTATGATCACACACAACAATGGCAAGGATGATCATAAGATGTTATGATAGTAATAATAGTATTATTATTATATGGTTGACCGGATAGATGGTTGTTTTAACACTACAACTTATCTTTTGCTTTCCGCGGTCACTCAATACAATTATAACCGTTTTTTATATTAAAAAATATTAAAATAAATAATATTATTAACAGATAATAATTTTAATAAAAAAGGGTCGAAAAATTAGAAGCAAGCATTAAAAAATATTTTTTTAATTAAAAAACACACCAAACAAATATTGTTTCAAAAAGAAAAAAATATTATTAAACTGTAAGAAATTTATATATCTGTATCTGAAACGAAATCATTGTTATTGATGGCAATATTATTTTTATTCCGTAAACTTAAATAAGTTGCATGTCTGTTTACTAAAGTATTTTACGTAAATGTGTTGCATGTATACTAAAGTATTTTACGTTATGTATGCATGTATACTAAATTATTTTACGTTAAAAATATTGTTGTTAAACAATAGTTGATAAATGTTTCATTGCATGATATCATATTTTGAAATTGATAGACTTTAACAATAGATTTAAAAAAGTAAAACCATATTTATGATGAAACTAACTGTAGGAAAATAAAAAATTAATTTTTTTCAATAGTCATTTATTGTATTATAAAATATATACTAATATTTGCTGAATTCACAAACCCAAACATATCGTTTATCGCTGTATTTGGAGAGACAATTTCAAATACAAAACTTCAAAGCAAAAACAATTTTCAAATATATTTTCTGTGAGTTTAATGTTTTTGTTTGAAATTTTCTCTCCAAATACATCGATAAACGATATGACAGAGTTTGTGAATTTAGCAATTGCTATAACCATATTTCAAACTTGTTTTTCTGCGCATGTGCTCTTGAACTAATTTTATTTCACATGTACAATAAGTCCAGCTTTATAACACTCATACACTAGTGAATTATCCTTAAAATACTGTCACTACAATCATGTTCTATTTTATTGAAAGCGTTCATACACATATTAATTCTTCTCAGATTTCAATTAAATAATTTGTATATTTTCGTGAAATAGATCCGTTTTATTCAAGTACATGTAGTAAAGACTTGTTCTGGGAAAATTTCTTCCATTATAGCGCAACATGTTTGTTACTTGGTTTTAATAATATTGTATTTCTGTCAACATTTCCCTTCAATACAACATATTGCACTAGCAAATTATTGATAATATTTTATATGAAAATATGTGTGTATAAATGTCTCCTACAAACTCTTATGCTGCAGACATACATACATCGTATTTACATGCGATTGTGTGCGTTTTAAGCAGCATATGACAGTATGCTTGCCATAACCCAAATCCTCATCAACTAATCCACACTGTACAACCACATTTTAATTCAGTTGCATTTCTTAACGCTACAAAACGCACATTAACGTGCTTGTGGTCAACATAAGTTTATTCGTTAGAAAAAGCAACAACCAAAACGGCAACAGGAAAAGAGCCATGGATGTTGTCAGAACTACACAAGCACACACATGCTCTAATACATATATACACACATACATACTAAGAAACAAAACGGCAGCAGCTTTTATAATAATAAAAGTTAAGTTACAACAATGAGTGCTAGAGCAGTAGTATTTGCGATGAAATTTTCTCTATGCTTACTGCAGAATTGTAGAAATACGTACATATAAAAAAATTAGAGCTGAAGCTGATCAGCGGCAGGTGTAAAAAGGGACAACTTTGGTACAATTTGATGAGTAAAAGTAGAACCACAGCGTATACATAAATAGTTCGAACAAAAACCGCTATGCTCTTCAGACGCTCTAGCTCGAAAGTCACTAAAAATGATTGATTGTTACAACAGATATTTCCCCGCTAGGCTAAGATAGCTTAGGACTCCCAGAGTTCGGTACAAAAATGTACAGAATGGACCAGAGAATAGAGAAAGCAATACATTATCATTCATTATAATATCCTTTGTTAGTTCGGCGAACACAATTTTTAACTTTTTAACAGTCCACAGATGTAGAGGTTGTTAGGAGAATGCTTTGAGAGGAGTTTAACTCCAAACCCTCAGATTCTCGAGTCTCGAGTTTTATGCACTTACAATAGACTTAATTGAGCCTAGAGTACAGAATAATGCTCAGGAGAGATCAACTTCAAATCCTCCGTTGATTCTTTTTAAACAAATGCCAATATACGCTGAAAATACTCAGCGTACATTGTGGAGATAAACTTCGAAACCTTAGTGGAATCAGCGTTTCCCGACTATTATGCACCAAAGCATAATGTATTTGTATAGCTGCAGAAAATGTCCTGAAAAGAGATATAACTCCCAACCCTCAGTGTGTGACCTATGCATGAAGGCTAGGAGGCTCGGAAACCTCCACTACCGAGCATCCAGTTCTTCATGAACCCGAATACAGCGTCTTCATATAAATGCAGAAAATTTCTTCCTAACAGGATATTCAGTTCTTTATATTTTTTCCTTGAATCAGTACCCAATCTTCATATAAGTGCAGAGAATTTCTTCCCTACAGGATATCCAGTTCTTCAAATTTTTTTCTTGGATCAGTACTCAATTTTTATAAAAGTATAGAGAATTTCTTCCCTACAGGATATCCAGTTCTTCAAATTTTTTTCTTGGATCAGTACAGGAAAGAGGGAATAGAGTGTTTGTGAACATTTGACTTGAACTTCTGAACGTTATGCACCCAAGCACAGTGTATTCATATGGGCGTAGGGAATAACCTGCGTAGAGATTTCACTTTAAGCCCTCACTGTTTTCTCCTTCCACGAATGTGTAATGATTCTGAAAAGAATTATTATAATATTATTACTACTTATTCGCTATTTTCATTAACGATCTTCCAAACGCTATTGAATTTGGGAACATTCTAATTTTTGCTGATGATGTAAAACTTTTCTCCAGCATAACAAATGTAAGCGATGCCTCTTTTCTACAAGCTAATTTATTATTTACTATGCACCAATGTTAACCTCATGGAAATAAATCTAAGTGAATGCAAATCGATGACTTTCACACGATATTCAGCTCTTTCAACTAAGTACTTTATTAGTAGTACAGAACTTACAACTGTTGACACTACTTTGGAGTTTACTTTGACAAAAAACTTAATTTTAACTTTCACGTCACTTCTGCTGTCAACAAAGCAAATAATATTTTATATTTTATAAACGCTAGGCGCAGAAATTTAAAGATCCTTACATCACCAAAAATCTATTTACTGCAAAAATCTGAATACTGCTCAGTAATTTGGAGTCCGCAGTATAGCTTTTATTTAAAAAAGTTGGAGGCAGTCCAAAAGCAATTCCTGCTGTTCTGTCTTAATCATCTCCATTGGAAGTCATCAGTAAATCTACCATCATACCGCAGCCGACTAGCTCTTATTAACCTCCCTACGCTGAAAAGCCGAAGAGTTACATCAAACATATTATTCTTTTTAAAGTTTTTACTTATTTGGAAAGAGTGTTTTTAATCTCGGATCTTGGGGTTATCCTTGATCCTAAGCTCAACTTTATTAGCCATATTTCGTTAGCTGTATCCAAGGATACTATGCAAAGCGCATAGTATCCTTCGTTTCATAAAAAGTTGAGAGACCCTTATGTTACGAAGCAGTTGTATACTTCTTTGGTCAGACCCGGCTTGGAATATGTGCATCTGTAATTTGGGATCCACCTTATAAGACACAAGTGGACTCCATCGAATCAGTGCAGAAGCATTTTTTGCTTCGTACTCTTCATCGGAATCCGCTTGATCTCCCATCGTACACCAGTCGCCTTGCAC
Organism: Thecocarcelia acutangulata; assembly: GCA_914767995.1. Classification (NCBI taxonomy): domain Eukaryota; kingdom Metazoa; phylum Arthropoda; class Insecta; order Diptera; family Tachinidae; genus Thecocarcelia; species Thecocarcelia acutangulata. The sequence goes on along the minus strand of OU612094.1, from coordinate 24,623,698 downwards.
TTATTAAGCTGCCAACTCTTAAAAGTCGTAGGACTATGTTAAATATATCATTTATTTTCAATTTGATTAGCAGTGACATTTGTTCAATGTTCCTACTCAATAATATTGCATTGACGGTTCCTAATCGTCCATCTAGACACTACTATTGTTAAATATTAAATACTTTAGGTCTAATTATGCAAATGCGGATCCATTTAGGAGGATTTGCAGTTAATTTGACAAATATTATAAATTTATAGACTTTGTTTTAGATAAAAGGTAAAATTATTGCCTTTCTAAATGCTCTTTATAGACTCTTATATACATATATTGTTTGTAATGTACTTTTTTGAATGTAATAATTAATTGATAGCAATATCTGCCTGTAAGGATATAAACCCATAGACATGAATAAATAAATAAATAAATTAGAAGTCGATATTGGTTCAATTCATCTTCACGATAGAATAAACATCAATATACCTAACAGAGAGCTAAGATCATACGTTCCACTATATCTCCAATTTCATCGATCAAACTTCTTAAAATTTGATCCTTTCCGTTTGTGGCGAAGTAAACAGATTTTATGATCTCATTGACTTATCTGACAACATTCATGTTACTTAGAGCAGACTTCTCTTGTATTTAAACTCTAGTGATTATACACATATATAACTGTTTGTAGTTTTCTTATGAAATTTTTGTTGTATTAATGCTATCCTTGTTATACTGATTTCTCAGCTGTTGTTAATCATTTAGCTGAAATAAATAAATATATATGTTAAAAAACTTTAATAATGGCAGTAGAGTATGCTATTACTTTTGGCAATGCCTTTTATGTACAAGACATTTCAAAAATCTAGTTCTTCCTTCCCTCACAGCCAGTCAAGTATGGAGAATACCCTGTAGAGATATTTCATGCCGAGTTCTCAGTGCATTCCCCTTTCCACAAGATTTCAGTTGATTTGAATAGCAATGAAATTCTGCAGATCAGCCGGCGGTACCTTCCAGTCTTCATTGATCATTGAGCATCTTAAGGAAATATTTCATTCCAAGAGCTCAGTTTGCCTGACTTTCAATCTAGAAACTTACAAAGGTAATAGGGTCAAGAGTATTATTTAGGCAAATTAATTACTTGGTTGCTTTCTATCGTATCAGCAAGCACCTTATTGAGTTTCCAGATATATTTTCTTTGGAATTAAACTCTGATTTGTTATAGTTTTTCTAATTTTTTAATTCTTTCCGAGTCGAGTCGTGCACAGTTGATCTATCGTGCTATTCATAGAACACACACGAGCAACTCGTCTAAAAAATTTGTATGAAAATTACTCAATTATTTAAGTGGTTTTCATATAATTAAAAAAATTTTTCTTTTATGTCAACAAGAAGTTGCGAATGTATTCGTTCCCATCCCTTAAATGTTCGTTCATCCCTTTTGTTTAATACTCTTCTAGAGTACGGCTAAATATCTCACCATTCCATCAGATAGCGTGTGAAACACCACTTCTAGTTATTTTTGCAGCATATAGCTTTCACATTTCTTTGAAAATTGCAGAATCGAAATTCCTACCTTGATCGGAGTACATTATTGTTATAAATTTATACGCACATCCACATAAACAACATAAAAACTATAAATATAGTACACAAACAAGAATACATTAATGATTTAAAGAACACAAAATTCTAAATAGATCAACCATCAATTGCGTTATTATTGTTATTAAGTTTTTATTATTGCGTTCTTATTATATGTTGTTGTCGTTTGTATGGATGTATCGCACATTGGGTAATATGCGATAAAAATTCGTAACAATATATTCTTAGTAAAATATTTATAAGTACTGTATTAGTTTCATATGTATGGTAATAAAAAAGTGTTCATTAAGTCATAAGTTTTAAAATAATAGGGAGAATAAATAAATATGGCTGTTGCGTATGTATGCTATTTTAAAAATCACAAAAGACGAATTTAAAAAAGTCCTATTAATTGATCAATTTTTGGTTCGAAGCACAACAGCAAGATTTTTATGCTGTGTTTAAATTTTAGAATATTAAGCGATATTGAAAAGGTTTAGCGTTTAGCATTTACAAGGTGAGAGATATGCAAAAATATTGTTTTGTTATTGAAACTAAAACTTTACTTTAGCATTTACAAAGTGAGATACACGCAAAAATATTTTTATAGAAACTAAAAGAAGTTCAAGAGAACATTTAAATTAGTACTTTTAATGTTGTCTCTATTTCACTGCTCATATCAGACAAGAATAAGTAAAAGCAGCAGTTTCTTTGAATACAAATATTTACGTCTGTTTTGTTATAATTTGCATATATATATTCACAATATTATTACTATTTTGATAATGGCAGTGGAAGATGCTACGGTTTTTGGCAATGCCTTTTATGCACAAGGAATTTCGTCAGTTCTGAAGGTTTTGTCAAGAATGTTATCAAACAAAGAAATAATAAAATTTCTGACCTCTTAGAAAAATTTGGCTTTCTCAAGCACCAAATTAACGCCTGCGGGTTCTAAGAAACCAAAAAAGATGGTTGAAAAACCAATTCAATATTTGGTATGAATTTTGGGCTAAAGTCATATTTTGACTACACTTTTTTGAAAATGTAACAAACAGCTACTAGAGCTGTATATCCTTATTGTTCTTTATGCCGAAATTAAATGACTGAGATGTGGCCTATGAGACACCATGTGCCATATAGCTCGTGAAATAATACAATGACTGCATGATAAATTTCCAGTTCATGTACTCTCTCGTGCCACTGATCAGAATTGGGGCCCTAGATAACGTCATTTAACACCATTAGATTTCTCTCTATGGGGTTATTTAATTATTATATAACAAGAAGCACTTAATTACTCGTATATTAAAGAAATGATTCAATGTTGCGGCAACGAAATTCAGCTACGTTTATGCATAATAGTCATAGAAAATTTCTATAAACGATCGGTATGAATAGCCGCTGAGGCTCTTTGTGCGATGCGTTATTTCATAAACAACCCTAATAAACAAAAGGCTTAAAATTTAGTTTAATTTTAGAACAGTCATTATAATATTTGTACAAAGGTTATAAATCAGGTGGACCATAAGTATTTTAACATTTGAACAGACCGTAGCATCCGTGCGGGCGGGGGACTGGAGAACGGCCTTTAGGAACTTGGTACCACGGCAGCCTTTAGTGAAGCATAACGCGCATTTTGCGAATATCGCAACAATCATTCTGCGAGTAAAGTTAAACGCAAATTTTAATTTCGTGTTAGGAATCATTGTCCAACGATTAAAACCATAAAGGTTCACAAGTTCGAGATCCAGGATCAACACAATCAAAACAAAGATCCGGGTGTGCTAAAACATTGAGGGAACCGGAAAACGTGAAGTGAGTACCAGCAACTGTTCGAAAATAATCCAATCATTCTACTCGTAAGCGGTCTTCTCACTCACATTTTACGTTAAGATGGGGGAAATGACTGATTGGTTGCAGTTTGTCAAATTTGTGAAAATCATAAATAAATCAGAAAATCATATCGAAAATAGGTAGTATTAACTGGCCAACCTATACACCCGATATGTCTCCAATGTAGTTTTTGGGATATCTAAAAAGCAAAGTTTTCAGTAACAAGCTGACGGCCATTATCGACTAAAGGCAAATAGTGGGGAGGAACTGAAAAACTTTTAAATCGATATTTGTAGGGCGGTCATGGAAAGCAAGGATCGCTTTTATGTAAGTGATGTTATTTTCAAAAACTAATACGTTATTTCATTTATTGTTATAATAAATAAATACACATGTGACTATTTGTTTTTTTATTGACTATATCAAATGTTAAGAGACTTATAGTTTAGCCTGTATAAGGTTACCTATTAATATATCTCGCTTTAGTCTAAACCAAAGCAAAATTAACAATGCAGGTTATAATATTGTTAGAAATTTTTATCGTAATTAACCCAGTGTGCAAGCCATTCACATACATATCTACACAAACAACATAAAGTTTGAAAACATTGTGCACAAGCAAACAAACGCTAAATTTCAATTCACACAACCACTAATGTTTTATTGTTGTTACTGCATTCTTATTGTTCTGCAACTATGAGTGTGTATGTGCGTAGCAATTATATTTGTACGCTAGAGTACAAAAATATAATAGAAACCTAGAAGGTTTATGATCACTAGGGAAGGTTATAAGGAGGTATAAAATCAGACAGATTTTCGGCAGAAGCAGAGTTTAATTTTGAACGTTGTGCAAGACCGGCGTAAGTCAGAAAACTAAGCAAGTCTAGTGTGGCTATACACAGTGATATTAAATTTATATAAAGTTGGAAGTACTTAAGTACTGTATATTTAGGTACTGTGCTTGTGTCATTACATAATTTGTAATTGCAAAATTAATAAAAGCGTTTTTAAAGATAAAAAAACGTAAGAAGAATTTGTTTTACATGTTTTGCTTCATCAACATCAAGTAGCGTTGTCTGTGATTTTAGTTATATTGTGCTCACTGCAGCCTGGTATTTATCTGGTATGAATTGTTTTGATCAAAGCTAAATTAATTCATTTTTTTGAAATATTAGTACTGAGTCGCTGAATCTATTTCCCTTTTGCAAACGTGATAGTGAACTTGTAGTTTAAATTTGAGTTGAACGCTTTGTTTTATAATATATTCTACTCTGTCCAGCTTACACAAAAAGTAGCGGTTCTAAAAAAAATCGATATAGTCAGTTGCTTAGCACTCTAAACTAGTCTTAGTGTCAACATCTATTGTGTTGCTAATTTGGCGCAAAAACTTGTCCCTGAATTTAAGCTAGCCGGTCATGTTTTGAATGCATTCAAAAAATAAAATTCTGGCGTAAAAACTCTTTTCTTTAGGGGTGATCACAAGAAATCTCGTTTTTGATTTTAAAAAAATTAATTATTTTTATTGCCTTTAACATTGTTGCACCAAGGAAACTGCCGGGTCCCTTTTGTTATCGGTTGTTCGTTCTACATTTGTATTAAAGGTTGTTAGTTTTGTATTCAATGTGCGTTCATTTTAAGTAAAATCTTATAATAAATTGCACAACTCCTAGCGCTAAGCTGCCTTGTATACCAAATGCAATGCAATTTTTTCTTCTTTCATTTTTATACTTTCTCGTTTGTTTTTTATCTATTAATTCTATTGTTGTCGTTCTATTCCTTTGTTTGGAATTGAATGTAGATGTTAGTTTGTATTATTAAACAGGTATTTATCTGCTTTTTTTATTGCTTAGGAATTTTGTTTGCGTTACCTTTATTTTTACGTTTGTTTTTAATTCTTTTTTTTTGGAATCTTAAAAGGTGAAAAATAATTATTCAAGTAAAAACTAAAAAAAAAAAAAATTATACCGACTTTGGAAAAAATATCAGAGAGAAAAAATTTCATTTACTAAAAAGGCAAGTTACAGACGCTATTTACTAAAGCGACATGTATAAATAAAAACTAACATTAGGTGGATATTTAAGCAGAGCTGAAGGAAAAGAAGCCTGGCAGCGCAATCTAAACTTGCGCATCGAGCTTAATTTATCTGTCAAAAATCCACATACTAGTGTGGTTCGCAAACGTCTTAGCCTAGCACAAAAAGCGCGGTATAAACAGAAAAAATGTAAGTGTTTTGGAAACTTCCATCTATGCTATGAACACATGTTAGATTTTGTTTCGATCTGGTAACTCCTTCATACAGAAACAGGTGTTCACAAAAGACGCTTTCGCGATTTTTTTACAATTGAAACTTTAGAAATGCGTGGTGTCATTAAATATTTAGTTAAAGACAAGAAACTCATAATGATATGGTGAATGTGTTTGGTGAAAGTGCTCCTTCATATGCAACAGTAAAAAATTGGGTTGCTGAATTTAAACGTGGTCGTACAAGCATTGAAGATGAGCCACGTAGTGGACATCCAAAAACAGCAACAGCAACAGAAATTGTAGCCAAAGTGCAGGATGGTATAATATTAAATGATCGACGAATAAAAGTGCATGAAATAGCTAATATCATGGGCATCTCAAATGATCGATTAAATGTACATTTTGCAGGAAGAACTACAGATGAAAAAAGCTTTCTGCCAGATGGGTGCCGCATTTGTTAACAGTCGACCAAAAACGCATAAGAATGAACATTTCTCAAGCTTGTTTGGATGGCGTTAAGCGAAATAAAATGGGTTTTAAGCGTCGTCTCATAACTGTTGATGAAACATGGATCCACCTCTATACTCCAGAGACAAAAGAACAATCCCAACAGTAAACTGAAGCTGAAGGAAGTGCCCCAAAGAAGGCAAAAACAACTCAATCGGCTGGTAAGGTTATAGTAACGGTTTTTTGGGACTTCAAAGGTATTTTATTGATTGACTATCTGCAAAAGGGTAGAACAATAAATTCAGAGTACTATTGCAACCTTTTGGATCAATTAAATGTACAAATTCGAGAAAAACGTCCTGTCTTACAACACAAAAAAATAATTTTTCATGAAAACAACGCACCAGCGCACAAGAGTGTTTTAACAATGGCTAAAATCAACGAATTAAAGTACGAGTTGCTTGACCACCCACCTTATTCTCCTGATTTAGCTCCCAGTGTCTTTAACCTGTTCGCAAATCTAACAAAATTACTTGTTGGCAAGCGTTTTACCTCAAATGAAGATGCAATTACAGTTGTAAACCACTATTTTGAAGACCTTGAGGAAAACTATTAACAGGCCGGTGGGTAATGAAAATTAATAATTAAACTTAAAATTAGTAATGAAAACTAATAATAAAGTAAGCTTGTGTTATGCTAAAGATTTTTTGCTTTTGCTATATTAAATGTTTGTTGAACAAAATTATTGTTTGTAAAGCTTTAAACACATAGACCACAGCAGACTTCACAACTTCACGACAGCTAATGCTGCAACCGGCAGTTGTAGTTGTGTAGGCGACTACTGAAATATTTTGAACACGGCAGCAACATAAATTCATTTGAATAAAAGTATGCTTCAGTGTGACCATCCTAGAACTTTTAGCTTCACAAAATTCCATTGTTTTACACAACGAGTTCTGTTTATATCAATCCCTTCATGAAAAATTCTCTCTTAAAAGCGTCCTTAAAATCTAAAACAACAAATTAATTAAAAAAGCTTTTGTTTGCTACGTTTAATTCAGGTTAGGCGGGTCTTTGAAAATATAATCTTTTGATCTATAATGGGAACAATATTAAATAATTGAACATTTATATGGAACTTTTTAAAATTCGCACCAAGATAATTCGACTCGAAAAAGAAAAATGTGTGTATATATATTATAAAATTCTTCGTCGAAGATATGTAATTAAAACTACTCATAAATGATGAAACTGGAATATATATAAAGAGACAAATAAACTATGCAAAACTTTTGGCAAACACGCGCTTTCCGTTTGCTCATAACGATACAAATCAATTAATCAATTTTTTTTTTCAATGACAGTACACGGCGATTATACTGGGGCAGTTTTCTTGCCATATGAAGTTTACAACATATAAATAATTTTATAATTTGTTTTATTTCTTGATATTCAGTTTCTATAATCTTTGTTTTTTCAATTTCTACAAAGAAGGTAAACTTTAATACAATACTAAAAATTCTAACAAGAAAACTTTTTCATGATTAATTTTGTGTGCTTTTCTTTGAAATGACAAAATTTTGCTTTAGACAACACAAACATTCACGATGTTTGCGCAAAAATCGTGCAAACATGTTTCAAATATATGTACAAACAAGTAAACACACCCTTTAACAACGCTTAATGTTTGTATAAATGTTTTTGCATATTTGTTAAGCTGTTTGTGTAGTTTCTTTGACGCTTAACTAGTTCTTTTATAAAATTAGGCATTCTTATTTTAAGGATAAATATGTATGCACATATTTAACAGTAGTACAAATAAATTTATAAGTCCATATAAATTTTGTTCTTTTATTAGAAAATAAAATATTTCCAAGAGCAAAATTTTTTTATTACATATTTTTTTTATACATTGGTCACACTGTTTTTATTTTGTAGTCAACAAAAATAGAAATTAGTTTAATTCTAGTGCGGCAAAAAAATCAACTTGGACAACAACCTGCAGTCGTGTCGTCTTGCTGTTGTCTAAATAAACATTCGCATTTAAATGCATGTATATATTTTATATTTGACATATTGAAGTCGGTTGTCTGCTAGTTTCAATGTGTTTAATGCTTTAGTTTAATTCTAGTGCGGCAAAAAAATCAACTTGGACAACAACCTGCAGTCGTGTCGTCTTGCTGTTGTCTAAATAAACATTCGCATTTAAATGCATGTATATATTTTATATTTGACATATTGAAGTCGGTTGTCTGCTGGCTTCAATGTGTTTAATACTTAATACACAATACTTGTGTTAAATACTTAATCAGCGAACTTTTGTATTTATATACATATGTATGTAGCTATATACATATGTGTGAAGTTGGACTCGAACTAACTAGCTGTGAGTTCGAGTCAAACTTCAGTCAAGATGAAGGATTATTTTTAATTATAACAATAATTACTGTGAAAAATAGTCCTTCTTCTTGACTGAAGTTGGACTCGAACTCACAACTAGTTACAAAATTATTATTTTTTCTATGATCAATATAATCAAACAATACTCGTACAAACTTCAAACTGATAATGAACATTTAAAGAGAAAATTATTTACAACATAACATAGCGTTATCAACGTATATGAACCACACTGTGTTTGTTGTAATGGGTGATTTTATAAGAACTATCGGAAATTAAAAAAAAAACACATAAAATTCAGAAAAATGCATGAAATATTTATTTGGATCGATAGTTGGGTCGATATAATTTAATGTTTGAAGATTATTTCATGCAAATGTTGGCCGCTGCTGCGCCTCAAATGGTCCATCTGCTTAGTCCAATTTTGGCATACTCTTTCCAACATTTCGGCCGGTATCTCACGAATAATGTTGGCAATGTTGGCTTCCAGTGCGTCAATCGAAGCTGGCTTGTCGCTATACACATTAGCCTTAACATAGCTCCACAAAAAATAGTCTAGAGGCGTTAAATCGCACGATCTGGGCGGCCAATTGACTGGTCCCAAGCGTGAAATAAACTGTTCACCGAACTCGCCTCTCAATTGGTCCATTGTTTCACGTGCTGTGTGGCATGTGGCACCGTCTTGTTGAAACCACATATCATGCAAGTCAAGCTCTTCCATTTTGGGCAAAAAACCGTTTGTTATCATCGCACGGTAGCGCTCACCATTCACAGTAACGTTGTGATTCGCATCATCTTTGAAGAAATACGGCCCAATGATGCCGCCAGCCCATAATCCGCACCAAACGGTTGTTTTTTGTGGATGCATTGGTAGCTCTTGCAATGCTTCTGGCTGCTCTTCACTCCAAATACGGCAGTTTTGCTTGTTCACGTATCCATTCAACCAGAAATGAGCCAAGTCGCTGAACACAATTCTTCGATAAAAAAGTGGATCTTCATCTAACTTTTCAAGAGCCCATTCACAAAAAATTTGGCGTTGTGGTAGGTCGTTTGGCTTCAATTCTTGCACCAGCTGTATCTTATAAGGCTTCACACCCAAATCCTTCCGCAAAATTTTCCACGTAGTGGAGTAACAGAGGCCCAATTGCTGCGAACGGCGCCGAATCGATAATTCACGGTCATCACCAACACTGGCCGATACGGCTGCGATATTTTCTTCAGTTCGCACTCTACGTAAGCGTGTTGGTGGTTTAATGTCCAACAATGTAAATTTGGTGCGAAATTTTTTTACAATAGCCCGAATAGAAGCCTCAGTAGGTCGATTAAACTGACCATAAAATGGAAGAAGCGCGCGATGAACTTTCTTAACAGAGCACGCATTTTGGTAATAAAATTCAATAATTTGCAAGCGCTGTTCGTTTGTAAGACGATTCATGATTAAATTATAGATCAAACTGAAGATGTTTGACAGTGACACAAGATACAAAACGTGCGTGAGCTGTCAAAACTAGTGTTGCCAAAAAGATAATAGCAAAAAAATCACTCGTTACAAACAGCACTGTTTTGGTATATTTTTATACCAAATTACAACAACTGACAGCTTATTGGTTAGCAATAATTGCTTAAGCACTCTGCAAAGAAAACATTACGCAATAGATTGCTAGCTTTGGCATTGTGTGGACTACATATCGCAAATTTTATGGGCGCAATCAAATTTGACAATTAGCGCCATCAATATTGCTACGTGGAGACTATGTAATGGAAATACTTCGAAATGGTTTCCTCAAATTAACTTAATTTGCTTATAATGGAAACGCACTATTATTTTGAGTCTCTGACAATATAAAGCCATTTGTTTCAATTTATTATACCTAAAGTATTTTTCCGAAAGCTTTTCCCGGATAAAGTTTTATAACAAAAACTTTAATCTCTCGTTGCAAAAATAAAAATAACATCTCAGCTTTGTTTTGGTTTCATTCTTTTACAACAAAAATATATATAAAAAAAATAAATAAAAAAGGGAAAAAATAAAAGAAAAACTTAAAACAACTATTTTTAAAACTTCTGCTTTTAGCTTTAAAGGTTGATTTGAGTTGCATTGCAAAACTGTTCACGGTGTTTTGTGTCGTGTTGAACAGCGTCAACAACTTTCTTTAGTTTTTTGTGATGAAGCCCATTTATTCACGCAATATAACCAGTAGCTGGAAAAGTTTCAGTGTACAATGGTTAGTTTTCTAATTTTCAACAACACCGCTGTTTCTTTTCTCTCAATACGCTATATATGTATATGTATGTATATGGAAGCTCGACTCTTGGTATGAAAAACTTACCAAGGATATGTGTTTAATATTGGAGTAAGCATGAAAAGCGGACACTAGTCAGTTGCTTTGGAACTGCAACTCTGTCAAAAGAAAAAAAAGTAATAAAAAACTTAAAAAAGTTTCCACGTTATTCCCTTTTTGGGCAAAGCTACCAAACTATATTTTACTTTTACTGTTTTACTAATGGTGTAATCTGTGTTTTGTTGTTTTTCGTTTACTACAGTTACCTTTATTGTTATTTCGATATGTGCTTGTGCATGTCGAATCAAACCACTTCAAGTAAGAGAGAAACCACCTCAAGTACCACAAGATAAAGTATGAAAATATATAGAACTTAGATGCTTGGTTAAGTTGGTAAAAAGGAAGAAAAAACTTCTTTGTGTCAAAGAAACAAGCGGCAAAAGAAAGAAGAAAAATAAACGAAACTTGCTGTTTTTCTTGACCGACAATCAAATAAAATATTTGTGATAGTATTTCTTTGCAATTTCCAAAATATAAATGCAAGGACAATTTTGTAGTTAGAAAAAAAAAGAGAAATATAGTCTAAATAAATTTTAAATAACTTTTAAGCAAAAGATTTTTTTAAAGTGTAATTAGAGACTTTTCAGATTCAAAACTGTTTGTGGGGATTAGGGTAACCGGTTGTTAGACTTCTTTTTTGCATAAAAAATCGTGTATTAGACTTTTTTGAAAAATTACCAAAAGCAGATGCGCTTAATAGGGTGATCTTTGTATTTCTTCATTAAAAATTGAGTTTTCAAATAATTGCCTAGTGTACCAATAAACCGCAGTGTAGTACTCATATGCACCTGTCAACCTATCAGAGACAAAAACAGTGAAAATTATCTTCTACAAGATTTTGTTACATAAAAGCCTTATGTATTTTAAGGATTATAGTCATATCTGAAAAAATGAGCTTTTTGAGCAGCACAAAGCAGAATTGTTAACAGTACTGCCAAAAATTTATTCAGAGTACTTTAAAACTGTTTTCTTTAGGAGATATTTAAAAAAAATTCTAAGACTTGTATGAATACTTATTGTTAGTTCACATTGTGAAGATTCAATAAATAAATAAAAGCTAATAAAAAAAAAAAGACTTGTATGTAAACTAAAAATTGAAATGCAACAAGCTTTTTCTAGTTATGATTATGTTGCAATAAAGGCGCAATATGTATCGATGATTTAAAGACTTGGTGCGATGTTAATAGGGCGAAAATTTCGTTTGAAAACACCAAAACCATCCACATTTGTCGAAAACTTAATTGTACACAACCAGCATTACTTATACAAAACCATATTACAACGAATAATATAATAAAGTTATAACGTACGACGGACTCTATGTGCCCCGGCTATTACTCATACAGTAACAATTTTCATGACGTCATTAATAAAATATGCTCAGAAGATTTAATTTAATAGAGGCTTTTTTAAACAAAACCATTCAGGTAGTAAAAAACAAAACGAACTGTTTAGAAAACATACTATTCTTTTACCTTTTCAGGAACCTAAAAACATTCTGAGCCAAAAAGCGGCCCTGAGGTTTTGAAAAATAAATCAAAGTGTGCTATTTGTAAGGACATAGACAATGGCCAGCGTAGCACTAGATTCTTCTGCCAATTCTGCAAAAATCCTGCATTCTAAATGTGAATATACATGTTTTAAATGTAACTAAGACTGTACATCCTATTGTGTATATGATTACTATTTTACTGAAACGACTGAAGTTTTAAATTTTTTTTTTTACTTGTTTACGTTTTTTGTATTTTATTATAATTATTTTTGAAGGATGAATAAGAAATAAGATTAATTTAAGAAACCAACAATCATATTTCCTCAATTTACATACAATAGAAATTAAATTCCATACAAAATACATGGAGTTCCACTCAGACCCTGGTGCTCATTTACGTAAACTCATTTTGGTGTTCACTTAAGGGTTAAATTTGTTTTTTTTATTTTGAATTAATTTTTTTTTTTTAGTTGAGGACTTAAGCATTAAACACATTTGAGACAGCAGGCTACAAGCTACGAAAGCTCAAAATTAAAATACACATGTTCTTATGAGAATGGTTATTTTGAAAACAGCAAGCAGCACGGCTGCAGGTTGTTGTCCATGCTGATTTTGTCGTTGTAGTCCAATTAAACTAATTTCTATTTTTGTTGGCTACAAAAGCTTTCTTAGTGATGTCAATGTATCAAGCAAAGTCAAATAAATTAGCGTTTTGAGAACAAATTCACAAAATGTATTCATAAAAATGTTAAACAGTTATTGAAATCGTTTTTAGAGGTAACACGATAAAATTGTATTCATAAAAGAATTTTAGGTTCAAATGTTCTGTTTAGCACTCTTTTCAGTCAACCGTTTTTAAAACTGATTGCACCCTTTTCTAAATTTTTTTTATTTTATTTATTGTGAAAATTCTTACGATGTGTTTGATAAAAATAATTGGTATTATTTGAATGTCGGATAATTTTAGTTTTGTGTATTTATTAAAAGAATATATGGCCTAAAGAGAAAAAGTAATCACTTTTAAATTCCTGATAAGCAATTACACTTTATATACTTTACCCCTTTTTCATTTTATTATTACTAAGATTTTGTTTATTAATTCGTAAAAAATGTAATGTACATTAGTGATGTTTAAAAAAAAAGCGAAACAATAAAAAAGCTCGTTTTCATATTTTCTTCCATGCGCAAGCTAACACAATTGATGAAAAATTCATTATCAATAATTTTTATTATTCAATTGAAAGACAAGATGAAGTTAACATTTATATATTTGTTTTAGTATTGATTTTCATAAGAACCATTAAAAAATATATGTTTGCCTATAATAGTCATGTGAACTAGTAAAAATTTTTAGTGTAACACTATGACTCAGATGAGAATTGTAAATCATAACTATATTATTATTAATTGCTTTTGTAAAAAATTCAATCCTGTTCCAATAAAAATCTTATTGTTTAAATAAATTTTTCAAAGTGTTATGTTGTCAAATATCTTGCCATACTACGTGTCACACTTCTTTATTTGCATTTTTCCATAAGCCGAAACAAAAATTTATGTTCTCTTTTGTTTGTTAGTGTTTTATTTATTTCTTTTTGTTATTATTATTGAAACAACAATAATTTTTCTAATTTTTATGTAACAAAGTATATTATTCCAAATGCAAAATGTTTAATAATAGCTCTTGATAAAACATACTTCCATATATAGGTTTAAAAAAATATATATATGATCATATATAAATTACTTTAGTCTTCAAATAGTTCATTGCATTTTCTTACTCTTCAACTAGGTGATAGCTTTAAAAACAGCTAATAAAAATATAAGTGGCACCATTGGAATGCAAAAAATCAGCTGTTTATATTTCAGAAGTTTTAATTTTAATTGTGGATCTTGATTGTGATTTGCAAATATTTCATTTTTTATATGTATATACATTATTAAATCGAATACTAAGTAGCTCGCATTATTTTAGCAATAGCTGCTATAGAATTTTCTAAATATCCCTCAGCCATTTTGTAAGCACAAAAAGCTTTTTGATATTTGCAACTAGAGAAAAAAAAAAAACAATATCAGCTGTTTATTATGTAGCTGCCGCTTTCAATATAATTGTGTAGTTGGGTACAGGCTACATTTGTAGCCAGTGGCATTTGTAGTCGTGTGTTCGTGTCGCCTGCTGTCTCGAAAGTTTAATGCTTTACTGTATTAAAGATTGAAGCAATTTTTCATCATGTCATAAACTCCTATTTCATTATTAACATCTCAAAAAACAATTTTTTTTGAAAAGTCTTTTTTTAATCTTTTTTCTTTAAACTAACTGTAGAGCAAAGTTTGCGTTATTTTTGTTTATGAACTATAAACAGTTAGCACATGTACAATTTTAAAATTATGATATTTAAAGTATAAATTTACTCAAAAATGTAATATTGTACATATGTCTAAATATGTCATAAGCTTTAAAAGCACAAACTCGTACGCAACTACAGAACAGGCCTTTGCAAATAAATTTGAATTTTGTTGATGAATTGTTGTGCAAGCAAGAAAATGTAGGCGTGTTTGTGTGTGTGCGTCAACGAAAACAAAATTCTGCACACATGCATAACTTAACAAATAAGATTATGAAATGTATGTTAACAAAAAAGAAAAAAAAAATATGTTAAATACAAGAAAATATTTTGTTATAAACGAAGCTGTGGAATAAGAAAAACCCAACACCAACAACAATAATAATAAAAAGGAAAAGAAGTGTGTATTGTAAATGTTAGTATTATTAGTGTTGTTGTTATTGTTGTTGCTGCATAGAAGTTGTCTTATAATCTTGTCACTCAACCTGACAGTCATTCAGTCAGTCACATAATTTCTGACTTTTTGGCATGCACAGTGTGTTATTAGTCTTGTGGATTTTAACTTTAGTTTTTTTCTTTTTTTTTTTTTGTTATACAGTCAAAGCAAAAGCAACAAAAAAAAAGAGGCAACGAGAATAAAATTTAAGCGCACACACTGTTACAAAAATATGCTCATAAATTTCAATGTGTGTTTGTTAACTTGTGTGTACGTTTTGTAAGTTCAAAGTGACAACTAAGTAACAGTGTTATAGTGTGTTGTATTGTTAGTTTATGTATTTGTGTGTTAACATTATTTTGTGTTATTGCATCACATCCTATGTTCCGTGTTGTTTTTCAAATTTTTGAATTTTTTAGCTCATCTTTTTCCCTTTTTTTTGTACACTTTCAAAGTGCTTCAACAGACTGATGATGTTCCATTTTCAAGTTGATGGCCCCACGTAGTTGCTGCATTTGCTCTAATGGTTATTGCACGTTAAGCTGCGATGTTAAAGATGTTTAGCAGGTGGATAAGATACAATATATATGTATGTATTTTTGCTGCCATCAGAAAGCACACTTTAGGCTTTAAAATATGTAAATAATTTATCGACAAATGGAGTAGATCATTATTTGATACTTGTATTCGTATGCTGAAAGCAGGAGAACTTAAAATGGAAAAGGCTGTTTCAATGTCAACTTTGCTTAGTGGATTTTGACATATTTTAGGAAGTTTTTTGGCAAGAAAGTATTTGCAATAACGAAGGCCATAGTTATTATTTTTTGTGCAGTCTTAAAGTACAAAATAAGGAACAAAATTTTAGAAATTCTGTCTTTATGCAATGGTTGAAGAAATTACTTTCCTTTGCTTGGATACAAATTTCGTTGGTATCATTAACTAAAAGACTTAGTAAACCCTTTACGCAAAATAAATATTCCAACCAAAAGATTACACAGAATGAACTCGAGCTAGACGAATGCTACCAACCCATCATCATATAATATTAGAAATATTAAAATAAAAGTTCGACTATTTAACATTAATACACAGCACATAGACTGTCAACATACCTGGTTGTTCAGTGACAGAAAACTGCAGTACAAACAACTGGGATTATAACAAATTGCATATGTGATCAATATGAGACAAATATAGACGAAAAATAAATAAGAGCTCAGTGGCTGAGTTGGTTAAGCAGCCGTACTAAAAATACATTATGTTTACATGGTACTGAGTTCGAATCCTAGTGGGTGCTGATGAACAGTGTAGCGACTGTGAAACAGCTAGTTTTGTCCCCAGCTTTAGTGTACTCAATTATTTTTCCTGTTTTCTTTGATCAAGAGTTAATGATCGCGGCAATTATTGTTATAATTATAAATAAAAATATTTCTTGGCTTTAGCCAGAATTGAACTCGAGCTAGACGAATGATACCAATCCATCATCATATAATATTAGAAAGATTACACAGAAAAAAAATTTTTTTTGCGTTTAATAACGAAATTCGTTGAATCAATTAATAAATTGTTTGAATGCGGACCTGTAAAGAATTTCGTGGATTCAAACAAAAGTTTATTAAAAAAAATTTTTGATCGAAAACCACTATTTTTTTTAAACAACAACAAAATACGATATTCAAAGTTATTTTTTTTATATTTATGTATATACATACAAATTATTTTTTCAGACAAAAATTTTGCTGATTTTATTTTTACTAAAATTTTTTTCTGTGCATTTTTCAAATCGTAACAAAATTAATTTTTTCTTCGATTCAACTTGAATGCGTCTTGTTGAAAATATAAAATTGTATATTTCAAAAAAAAAAAAAAAAAAAAAAAAAAAAAAAAAAAAAAACATTTGTTAAAAATGTAGACAAAATTTGGTTGAATTTGTGAAAATTTTGTGGAAACAGTAGTAACCAGGCATAATATTCAAATTAGCAAACAGATGTAATGTTAGTTTAAACACAACATTCGTTTATTTGACTACATTTTGTTTAAAAAAATTTACCTTGTAGATTTGAATACATGTTTTCTATATTCAACTAATTTATTTTATTAAACCTAAATAATATTTGTAAATTATTAATCAGTGAACTTTTTTAGTTATATACATATGTGCGATATTAACTATCTAGTTGTGAGTTCGAGTCCAACTTCAGTCAAGAAGAAGGATTATTTTTTTTAAGTATAACAATAATTGCTGTGAAACAATAAGACCAAAGAAGAATAGTAGCCGCTACACTACTCATCAGCACCCACTGGGATATTTTTCCATTTAACTAAAAGTATGTATTATTGATTAAATGCCTGTAGAAATGAAAAACTTAATATTATTTTAGTTACATTGATGTACAACTTCGATTCCGGCGTTTATTCTGAAATTCTATTGTAAAAACTAGTTATACAGTTATGATTCAAATCATTTTTAACCATTCGGTGAGCAGCTTTGGTTTGCATTCAATGTGTAAACTAAAATAGAAATATTATAACATTGAGGGATTTGAAATTAAAGAGGTATTCATCATAAAACTTTTATTACAGCATGGAACATCAATCAATTTAATCAAATTTTAATCAATTTAATCTTGAAGATATTGTGATTTGTTGCAGTTAATTATTTTTATCATTGAATCATAATGAGTTTAACTTGAATCCAGCATCTCTCTTTTGGTAATTGAAATATGAGTATGTGTTTTTTGTCTATTCAAAACAAAAACGTTAATATGGTTGTTAAAATTCCAACATATGATAAATGTCTTGTCTTCCTCTTCTGTTATAATTTGCTGCCATAGCACCTACCTTATCAATTCTAAGCTAACTTATTAAAATTTTTGGTATTTCTCTCCAGTAAGTCCTACAAATTTTTGAATAGTCCTAGAAAAATATATTTCAACTAATAATTTTTAACATTAGATGTTAAATTTACAGCAAAAGCTCTTTAATACAGATGTTAGTTAAAAGCTTGCACTTAATGAAAAAACACTCAAATTGAGTGTTTCTTAAACTACTGTTATAATGTGTTCTACATCGTTGTTTTAAAAGAGTTGTTATATACCAGAGGCTTTTATAAGAGCGCTGAAAATATTAGCAGAAAAAATTGTGTTTATGCGTAAATCAAAAGAGATAATGTATTTGCCTACTCTCCTGAATAAAATTTATGTCAAAGTTTCTTATAAAAACTTTCATAGTATTCATATTCGAAATACGAACTATAACAGCTACTTGTTTTTGCTAATTTACATACATTTTATCTAAGGTCTTATTTAAGTTAAGGTCTGTATGGGAAAGCGAATAATATAAATTAATATTATTATATATTATTCACACAATTTAGTTTTATTTACTATATTAGCTTCTAATATTAATACCAATGAAAAAATCATAAAAATAATATGATTAGGGTAGCTCCTAAGAAATGTTGTTATACGGACAGCGGGGAAACATAAAAAACAAGCTGTTTATATTTTTTGGATTATATATTATTTTTATATATGCTACTAATCAATATATTTAAAGGATCTCTGGAAACGAGGCTTGTATTTATTTTAAAATTTATATTTAAGAGTATCCTAAGAATGCGACATGCTCAGGATTTTAAGTAAAATATTGCAAAAACTTTAAATGGCGTATAACTATTTTCTTTTATTCTTGTTTTCATATAATAATATAATAATCTTTTTTTTTGCTTTTTGTTTACTTAATATATAATTTAATTAAATATGTTTTCTTCAGTGGTGAACACTAAATTATCCATTTTAACCTAATTTTGCTTCGCAAGGTAATAAACAAAATTCAAGCTTACACATTCGTGCTTATATATATCTATGTGTGCGCATTCATCTGTTTATGTGCACACACAGCTTATGGACACATTTTAATATATTTATTTATTCCCTTAAAGCCGTTTGTGTTTCTTTTGTCGTTAATGTTTTTACTTTTGGTTATTGCTGCTGCTGCTTCATTTTAGACAAACCATCGTTATCACTTTGATTAAATGTATACAGGTTTTGTCGTATTTATTTGAGTAAGGTCGTGTTTAGCATTGAGCATGTACGATTGTTGTTTGTAAACGTGTAATGGCACCAGCAACACCTGCAAGTGAATACACACACATATGCATGAACATACCATACACGCAGAAATGAGCACATGCAATAAAAGAGCCAAGATTATCCCTGCTTTCGTTTGTTCGAAAAAAAGTAGCAAAAGTTTCCTCTATAAAAAAAAGACGAAAAGACCGGAAAGAGAGTAACATGATTTATTATTTGAGAGTATGTATTGAAAGAGAAGTGTGAAAGAGCCTTTAACTGTTATATGTACATATATATTAAAGCATGTGTGTACGTAAATATTTCTATGTTTGGGCTGTCTGTTATTTTTGCTCTTGTTACCTTCACTTTTTATTTGGTTTTCGTTAGAATCTGTGCATTGATG
Organism: Thecocarcelia acutangulata; assembly: GCA_914767995.1. Classification (NCBI taxonomy): domain Eukaryota; kingdom Metazoa; phylum Arthropoda; class Insecta; order Diptera; family Tachinidae; genus Thecocarcelia; species Thecocarcelia acutangulata. The sequence goes on along the minus strand of OU612094.1, from coordinate 24,604,128 downwards.
AGTAAATCGTACAATAAGCCATAAAATCAATCATAATTGAATAAAGTAATAACACTATCAGGAGTTGATATACGTATGAATGTGTTGCGTTGGCCTTGCTGTATGAAAATATGTAAAACAGAGATAGTTTAATATAAAATAACCTGTTCAGTACAATAATATGATAACAAAAAATTTTGATCATATATGCAGAAATTATTAAAACTTTATTTTTAATTATGCAGATAATTAAATATAAACAGTTTTTTTTAGTTATATTAATATCATATATAACTTTTCTATAGAAAATAAAACTGAATATAAAGGATTACTGAAGGTTCCCGCATGCTACTGAATTAAAACAAGATTTAAACCTTTTGAACCCAAATTGATTTAGGCTATCAAAGTCTGTGTAGTAAACCACCGTTTTTTTGTGTGTAAATTCAATACAAAATTTGAATTGAATTTACACACACAAAAACAAATTTTCCTGAAGAAGTCTACCAAAGGAAGACGAAATATTGAAAAAATACATTTAACATTTTTTTAAATAACAAAAAGGACCTTGAGCTGAACGAATTATTTGCAAATATTGAATTAAGTAAAGGTCAAAGCAAATGGGATCAAGAATTCTTCTTAAGGAAACTTAAGAAGGGATTTCCTTGATATGGTCCACATATACATATATTTATCTGAAAGAAACATATATACTTAAATCAAATATATTGAGACAAATACATATATATTCTTATACAAACCTTTTTGTTTTAAAATTTGTATGAAGTTGCTATTTTCGCCAAATAATGAATGTTTATATATTTTTAATATTATAAAATTTGAAAAACACATACGAGTACACAAAGAAGTTAAAAGAAAACTAAGTACGCAAACTATGTTTGTCAACCAACAATAGTAAGTTTATTCTGTAAACAAACATGTGCTGCAGGTAAATGCGTTAACCATACGCATGCTCTAAATTAACAGTCTATTATTGCTTATTGCAATATGTTTTGTTCTATTCAATATTTTGTTTAAACATTATTATTGCATTCAACCATGTTTTTAAATAAAAGGAGTGTAACAATAGAAAAGCGAAGATTTCAATACTAATATAATTACAGTGGATTAAACTATATTAAAAACGGTAATTCGCCGCAAGCGGTAACAAAACAAATTGTGACAGAGTATATACTAATGTTGTTAAAACAATATTCCAAATTGCCTTTTCTCTGCGTGTAGTATTTAAAACAAGCCAAATTAGATGCCGATGAATTCTATATAACTTTCGTTAATTTTCACTTCAGGTACGCCAAATACCCTGTTCGATTTTCATTTAGATTTCGTTGGATTAATGCAAAGACTATTGGCAGAAGTTCAGATATGAAGTTTATTCAAGTCTGTGTTAATGGCATTTACACAATTCCCTAAGTCGTCACATCGGCTACTTGAATAAAGTTATATATCATCTGCATATAAATGAACCCTACAATTCGAAAATAAGTCTTGCAAATGTGTAATGTATATGCAGAATAGAATAGGTCCCAAGATAGATCCTTGGAGAACTCCCCTATCCACCCTTAGTGCCTCAGAAATATTGTTAATCACATGAACACGTTGAGATCTATTCGGTATTTTACATGATCTTTCTTGATTTCGGTATTTTACATGATCTGTTATTATTTCAACGGAAAGTTTTCTCTACAAAGACAAGTTTGATGTCTTTTGCATTCTTTCTTTACATTCATTATTGTTCAATTTTCCTTTAAAAATAACTCATTTAGTGAAAAGTTTAAAGTGGACATATAATTAAAACATTTTCTGATCTACTATTTAAATACAGTTATTTAAATATATAATTTCATTTTTTGCGAAAATTTGTTGATAGACATGTTTTAAATGATACCAGCAAATTTGTATACCAATATTAGCCAGAAGGTATGAGAAAAACACCAAGTTGCTTCGAAGAAGATAGGAAGGTAATCATTAGTCTCAGAGGTTCCGAAAAAACGGTGAATGAGCTCTCTCAATTACTTGTTTGCTGCAGAGGAAAAATGTATAATGCAATGGACCAGTTTGATAAATTTAAACTCAATAATAGTGCCCAAAGCGTCAGATCCCCACAAAACTACAGCCTGGGGGTATAAAATGGTCATAAAGGCCTCTAAAACTGACCCACTTAAAAGCTCCAAACAGCTAAAATTTGAATTATGTTACGGCCTCAGAGACCAGGGAGGTTTCCAACTAGCTACTTCTTCTGAGCACAGACCACTCAGTGGGTTCCAACCCTCTCCCTGGGTACGCCGGCATAAAAAATTTTTATTTATACTGAAAAAAACCAAATATTTACTTAAGCCGCTTTGCTTGCCATTTTTCCGATCTCTTACAGGGGAGAAACCGGTGTTGTTGTTTCTCCATTATGGTATCCATATATAATTTAAAACTCTTTGACGGCGGCTTGATGAAAGTGGCTTACGTGGATGCATCGCACAGGGAAAACTTTCGTCTTCAAAAAAAATTTTAAGTCCACATTGAATTTTGCCAGAAAAAAATTAAGAAACAATGATGGGTTCAAGTTTTTGCGGTGGGTATCAGATGGAAAACACTAACACACTCTTAGATATACCATCAAAAAACTACTGTATATAGCTTGATTTCTAACCACTTCTTTTTCCTGAGAAATTTTTAGCTTACAAATTAAACTGTTTATACCTTCAAAACATTTGTTAATAACAAACTTCTTTTTCCCTCACTTCGTCTTAAAGCACGTCAATTGTTATTATATTTTCTAATTTTGCTAGTTGTTTGTGAGAGAAAGTCAGATATCTTTGAATAGTAAGTCTTTGATATCAAGTGTTTCTATATCATCTTTTATTGCAAAAGTCTTCAAAATATTAAAGCTGTTTCGTAAGATTGATGCAATTGATTTAAGAATTTTTGACAAACGAGTTTCATTCCTTTTTCTCCTTTATTATTGTTTGACTACCTTCATGTAAAAAGATTCAAAGTTTGACACATTAATTCATTGACCTGAACCATCAATGATTGTATATTACTTTGATTGAATATTCAACAATTTATGTATGTGGAGGGGGTTCTTTAGTGACTATTGCGTGCGCTCGTGTAGGCCTGCATACATGTGTAGGTGCGTATATATATGTTTTTGTATTTCTTATTTTTCTTTTCGCATACATTTTGTTGTGTACCTTTTCTGCATTGTAATTGTAAAAGCGATATGTAGTGAGTACACTCATGCAGACAAATACTTTTCCTTGATTGAGAAGTAAGTTCTCTCCCGCGCTCACTGTGATTCTACTCACGATTTATGGCCCAGAGTAAATTTAGTATAAAATGCTGCTTTTGTTTGCCTCTAGTTCTCTTTGTATAAGGCTTCTCTCGTTTGTTTTCGGTTCACCTTGGTTTCAAGACCCATCACATGTGTTGGAGTTTTATTTTTTCTTTTTTCTATTAGAAAATATGTTTCGTTAAATATTCGTTAAACAGCCTTTTAATGTTTGAAAAGAGCAATTTCGTAGTTTTGTGCTCCATTTTCTCAGCCCCGTAAAGACACTCAGCGAAAATGTTTTTGTTTGGTGTCAGGAAAAAAAAAACGCTTTCGAACTTCGTGTAGAAACGATGGCTGAAAATGAATGAAAATCCTTTAGTGTTAAAAAGGTCGTGGTTTTGTAAGGTTTGTCGTTCTTACATTTAAACGGTTTAATTATTTTGAGTAAATAAAACACATAAAAGTGAGAAAAAAAAAAAAACGAGCGACGGTTAAACGAAGTAACGCTTTCAGTTTTTCTCAGCAAATAATAAAGCAAAGGAATTAACTGCTAATAAAAATGTGTAAAAATATCATTAATATAAAGAAAAGTTAAAAATTGTTTAAACGTAAATCAAATAAAAACTTCAACAAGTAATAAATTATGTTTTTTTTCACTTTTATGATATAAGCAAAATATTTATGTAGTGCTCTATAACCCAAATTTGGGGTTTTGTACAAATGTTTGTTTCTGGGTGGTTGTGGTGTTCCTAAACAAAGGCTTTCGATTTTTTTATTTAAGAATGCTTTTCTCATTGTGGAAATATAAATTTTTGCCAGTTTAACATAAAATTGAGCATTTCCGTTTAAAAAGAAATACATAAAATTAAAAAAAGAAAAACATTACAATAAAAAAAAAACGCGAGTGAAAATTAATACAAAATGATTTGTTTTAAGGAAAAATTAAAGTTTTTAATTCGCCGAGTATAAAAATGTATATTATGAGGCAAACACATATACTAATAACATACATAAGTGTTTAAAAATATGTAAAATTCGAGCATAAAAAATAAAGCATAAAACATAATTGAAATTAAAACTAACAGCCATAAATTAAAGCAAGTAGGCTGTATAAATAACAACTCGTCACTGCTATTAACCTGGTAGCAAACGACTTAAAATACTGCTTTCTCGTATGAGTTTTATTTAATATTTGGCTCAGGCCCATGTTTTATGGCCCTTTGAATAATACTACTTACTACCTTAAAAAACATCAACAAACAACTTTACCAACCATATTTATGACTTAAATAAAAAAAACGTAATAATAATGTGATGCATACTTTAAGGCTGGTTTTTTATTTGCTTTTTATGCTTAGCTACCACTCTACTAAAACTTGATTTTATTGCCTACTCTTATTGTTTCTTTTCTTTTGTTGAAGCCATTAAAGTCCAACAAAGTAATTTCGTTTTCGTCTTACCAAAACAAATGTGTTTGTAATAAAATATTTGTTTAAGTTGTTTTATTAATTCAAATTTCTGTGAAAGTACTTGGTTTTTAATATTCATAAAAATATATATTATTTAAACAGTGCAAGTGTTTGAAAATATCTATAACATATCTAAATTGAAAGCAATTAGTTTGATTAATGTCAAACTATAAGAAAAATTAATAAGGATAAGATAAGAAAACAAAACTAAAGGTTTATTTTCTCAAACAGAAAAAGGTAAGTTTTATAAATGCCATAAACAACAACAAATGCCATAAACAAAATCAAACTAATTGTTCATAATAAATCAATTTTTATTTTAAATGAAATTTTCTAAAAGTGGACATATAATAGTTAAAGAAAATTGACAGGAGAAAGTACTCGTATAGTACATTATACAGCATGCCAAAGTTTTTAGAACCGTAAAGTCTTGTTTATAACATTAGTATTTAATTATTATTATTTTTTTTTTTTTGAGAAATTCTAACAAAGGGTTATTTTAATTAATGAAATTTATTTATGAGATGTATTAAATATTGTAATTATTTTCTGGTTAAGGTTCAAATCTTGCTATCGCCAAAAAGGATGCTTATTTTTTAATTATAACAATAATTGCCGAGATCAATAACTGCTGATCAAAGGCGACAAGGAAAAAGAATTGAATACAATATGTGCAAAAAATTCGTTCAGCTCAAGGTCCTTTTTGGGTTTTTTTTTTTTAAATGTTTAATATATTTTTTAATATTTCGTTTTCCTTTGAAAGACTTCTTTAAGCAAATTTGTTTTTAAATTTTGTATTGAATTTACATATAATTTACACAAGAAGACGAAATATTGAAAAATACATTACTTGCAAATAATTCGTTCAGCTCTAGGGCATTTTTGTTTTATAAAAAAAATTTATTGAATTTTTCAATATTTCGTCTTCCTTTGGAAGACTTCTTCAGAAAAATTGTTTTTTTTTGTGTGTGTAAATTCAAATTTTGTATTGAAAAAAACAAATTTTCCTGAAGAAGTCTTCTAGAGGAAGACGAAATATTGAAAAATACATTTAATATTTTTTAAAAACAAAAATGACCTTGAATGAAAGTGGGTCGAACGTGACAAAAATGGAAGCAGTTTTTGCGTCCGCACTTAGAAAGGAAACCTTACGCAATTTCGTCTTGTAATTAATTTCAGAATTGTACCTAGCAATAATGTTACTCTAAAATGTTATAGTTTGATTAAAAGGGCTTGTGTTTGTATACTTTGCTTACCTATATTTTCGTTGGATACGTGACATGTTGAACGTGACATTTTTTCCACAATAATTGTAACATTAATATATTACCATATTTTTACCAAATTTATTCTTAAAAAATATTATTATTTATACACTTATTATAACCTAACGATAAAGTTCCCGTTAGTTAACATGCACATTAGTTAACGTGAACGATAGAGTCGCCATTAAATTTTTCACATTTTTGCCCCTGAAGTTACAATATTTTCAACAGAATATATGACACGCTATAATGCTTAAAGTATACTTTGAAATTTACCATGAGGATAAACCTGCTGTTAAATTATCAGTAACTTTTCAGGTTAATGTTAACTTGTAATAACCAAAAAAAAAAATTGTCTGTAAGATAAAATCCTAATGTTAACTATTCGTCAGTTGTCATAATGGTCCTTACAGTATAATATATTCTTTTGTGAATATGCAGTTCTCGCTGCCTTTATTTTATCCTCTTCAAATAAAAATTAGTGCAGCTTTCGGGTACCCTGAGTTTTTATAGTATAAAAAAGCCGGAAAAAAGTATTGTCAGAAATGAGAAGTTGCATTTGTGCAGCACAGCCGTCTAATTATTCATCTCATTTGAAAGAATTCTGGCTACATTGATTTAATTAATAAAATTTCAGTATTTTTATATTATACTATAGTAAAACAATTTATACATATTTGACCGAAATTGGCGTGCTTTTTTCGGTCTTGGCTCTTCTGGACGCTTCCATTGGGATGATTGGGCTTTGGTTTCAATGGCATATGGCTATGACATTGAATGATTCGTCACCAGTTATGACCTTTTGGAGGAAATTTGGATCGTCGTTGACGATGTTCAACAGCTCCTGAGCTATGTCCATGCGACTTTATTTTTACTCAAGATTTAGTAAATTTACTAAAAAAGATCGAAGAATACACCAAAAATAAACTGAGAATCTGAAATGGCTGATATTGCCAACATATATAACAGACTTGTATACCAACATAACAGAAAAAATGCAAAAATCGAACATACCTAGCTCACGAAATTTGAAAATATCGGTTATATTTTGATCAGACCATATATATATATATATATATATATATATATATATATATATATATATATATATATATATATATATATATATATATATATATATATATATATATATATATATATATATATATATATATATATATATATATATATATATATATATATATATATATATATATATATATATATAGATGGAAGACAAAACCCTACTCTTTAAGATAATCTTTTGTTGATTAAACAAAATTTTGCCTACATTTTTAACAAATAATTTTTAAAATGTGCAAAGAAAAAAAAATTTATGCTTTTAACAAAATCCATTGGCACTAGGTACAGGCTGCCAGTTTCATGAAATCGGCTCATTTGGTTTCTTTTTTGGTTCCGTTTTTGCTATTCAAATCAAAATATTTTGCAAATCAAAATGATAATTGTTAAGATTTTCTCGTTGTCTTTCATCAAAATACTCTCTTTGTAAACTTCATAGAATGCATTTAAATACCCTAAAAAATCTATTGGCGTTTAATCGAAAAATTTTTTGATATAAAATTTGAGTAAATTTTGCTTAGATTTAAAAAAAAATTTGTTTAGAAACTTCTTTTTGGTAAAGAGTTTGCTAAGTTTTTTGTTAATTTCAACGACTAAATTTGGTTCAGTGTAGGCTAAAAACTACTTAAGTATCAGCATTATCTGTAAGGCAATTGTTAATTATGTAACCAGACTTGTTAACATTTTTTATTACTTAATTTTTTATTACCTAATTAAACAATGATTAATAGTTAACGAAGGCAACAAATTTCAACAAGACTTTATTTCACTCAAGAGCCACAGGATGTATAAGCAGTCATTGAGTATAGAGGTGATAAACAAATCGAAAGCAATATACCAAAAGGGATTAAACAATAAATATTAATGAAATTTATTCTGAACTTTGAAGCGAGTTTTCAAAACATTGTATTGCCAATACTGGGGCAGGCAGACAAGTAGTAGCTCGTAATAAACATAATGTCTGGTTTCAATGAACTGAACATTAAAAACAAAAGAACTTGGTCTGGTATCTGATGAATGAATGCTTGTTCGGGCGATTCATCAAGATAATACGATCATATATTTTGTTTGTTTTCATCAGTAAATACTAAACGTGAGCATAAAACGTCTGGTTGGACTAACTTCATAATGTTCAATGGTGAATTGTTCTCTTTTTGTTTGCACTTGATTTCATGAGTACACATATATTACTGTTCTCTTAAATAAATAACATACAATAGCATTTATTCGTCTTCTAACCAATGCAATATTTGTTGTTGTTTTAAATAAAATTTCAGTATTGAATATTATGTTTCAAGAGTGTCTCATGATATGAAATACTGTTATAGAAGAGAGCATGTATGTAAATGTATGATGTTAATAAAAGCAACGGTTTGTACTTTGTATTTGCATTATTTTATATTAATTCTATCGTTCGGGTGGTTGAAATAGAAATAATTTAATGTCTAGAAAGTACATGTATATTTTAATTTCATTATGGATATAGAGGTACATAATGTATTATGTTTGTATTAATTCTGTCTTTGTTGATCTGCAGGTTGAAACTCCATATTAGCAGTTGTTGGTTCCTATTAAAACTAAAAATTAATTTTTAACTCTAATAGGAACCAACAATTGTTAGTATGGAGTTGCAACCCGTAGATCAGCAAAGGCAAAATAAATACTAGACAGTTTACCGTAGTTAAGTTTACCGGAAAAAGATTTGGGAAATATTTTACAAATTACAAGACGGTCACGCAAACATTATTTCTAGTGTGGTATCATGCAAAACATGCTAAAATATTTATATTATATTTTTTATTATCGTTTTCTTCAAAATTTTCCAGCTAAAAATCTTTAATGTCATTAATGATGACCTAAAGCGAATTGCTGATTGGGCAAATTTGAACCACCTTTATCTCAAACCTTTAAAAACTAAAGCCATGTTTTTCTCACACAGTACAGTCCATGCAAATATAAACATAATGAATGAGAATATAGGATTAGTGTCTTACCACAAAATTTTGGACGCTTATATTGATACCAAGTTGGACTTTTCTTTCCATATTAATTCTATTATTTCAAGAATATCCTTTATATTAAGAAAGCTATATTGCGTTGGATTACATTTGCCCCTTTACGCTAGAAAAATACTTGCTTTGTCTCTTTGTTTGCCTTTATTTCTTTATGGGTTAGAGATTTTTTCTGGGACATCCCAACTTAATTCTTCAAGGCTACTCAAATGTTTCAACCGAGTAGTGAGTTATAATTTTAATCTTCGACAGAGGGATCACGTTTCCAGTTATGTTTTTAGTGTGTTGGGATCTGATTTTCAAAACTTTATAAACCGACGGTTGTTACTGCAGTTTTTCAAAATCAATAAACTTGGTACACCTACGTACCTTTTAGACAAAATTTGCTTTGGAAGATCTTCAACAACCAACACAGTTGTCTGTCCAATTCATTCGACTATGTTTATGACAAGATCATTTTTGGTTAGAATTTCTAGGTTATGGAATAGTTATCTACCTACCGAAGAACGAAACTTTTTCAAAAGTTTAAAAGGATTTAAGAGAATATTAAAAGAATATTTTTATATGATTTAAGGTTTTTGCTGCTGCCTAAAGCTTTTTTTGAGCTTACCCAAAGAAAATTTGGGAATAGCTCAGCTTCAAATTTAGGTGTAATAGATAGATGGGGGGTTAGTTTTAAATTTAAAAATCTTCATTGTATAAATAACTTTATGTATTCACTAATATAAAGAATTTTCACTGAATTATGTTTATTTTAAGCCATTATGTATATATCTGGATTTAATGGGCCGTTCAAGCTTAGAATCCCATGAAATAAATAAATAAATAAAAAATAAATAAATAAATAAAGATCTTAACTGATTTTTGTTTTTTATAAAAAAGGTTTAATAGTATTTTATTTTGAAAATAAAATTCCGTAAAACCTTTTTTATAAAAAACAAAAATCAATCAAGATCTTTAGCTGGAAAATTTAGAAGAAAACAATATAAACAAGATCAAATAATACGAATATTTAATTTTTTATTATCCTTAAATTTTTATTTCATTTGTTCTCATTCTAGAAACTCTAGTAGCTTGAATATTTTACGTTTATTGATGGATAAAAAGAATGTAATTAAAATTTTTCTCTAAAAAATAAAAGATTTTACTCTCAAAAAAAGTGTAAGTAAAATGAACTATTGAACAATATGAAGTGCACAACATATTTATTGCACACTTGATAAAACTGTCCACTCAAATGAGGTGCAATGATTTTTGCATTGTTTGCTCTCTTGTTCTCTATATTTACTGTTTAGTAATATTCCCATACAAATACAATCAATATATACGCTTCAAAAATACATTTTTTAACTTCTTGCGCTCACATTTAGTAAATACACATAATTATGAGATATCTATTGTCTGCCTATAATTTTTGTTCAACTGCAGAATTTAACAACTGCCACATTGTGATTGACAAATCCGCACAATAGATTATTGCAACAGCGCTACCTACCGCTCACTCCGTTTATTAATTTTTGAAGTAATCATACATCCTATACTACACTTTGCCACCAAAAAATTTACTGCCTGGCTCACAATGTCGTTTCGTAATCTTTGTCATAATTTTTAACGTAAAAAAAACATATTCCGGTGCCGCTTTACTTTTCCCTGATGTTGTATCATTTACCTTCTCTACTTCCGATATATCCCTGAGTTAAATAATGGGCGACTATAAGTTGCCTCTTATTAATATAAAACCTTAACGAACGCTAACGAAACGTTATCGTGAGCCAGGCAGTTAAATTGAGCGAATATTTATTTTTTATTATTATTTTTTTTTTGAAACCGCTTTTGTTCTACATAAATTTTCATTTAATATATGTATGAGTTCACCAATTATTTTAAGGGTTTGCCTTCAAATAGTCATTTGGCTGATTGAGGATACTACTTTATTGAACATGCTAAGACATTTTTCTGCATCTCATGAAGAAAACGTTGAATTTTGGTTTTTAATACGCTGTTTATAGACCACAGACAAGCGACTTGACTAAAATACTTATATGGAAGTCGCTCCAAAAATTTAGTAACTCTCATATAAATTTTCTTTTGAAAAGATATAATTGTAATTAACAGCTCAACAAGGGTTAAGCTTAGTTTTAATTAAGTTTAATATATAATGGGATGAGTTTTTATTTCAATGTAATATTTATTAGTCCCTTAAGAGCAGACCTTTTAGGAGTGGGTATGCATGCGTTGTTCTAGGTAGACATTTGTTTCATTTTTTGCACACTCACAGAGTCTAGTTGCTAATATATGTAAATGGCTACAACAAATATTTTGATTGGGTTATAAAACATGAAGAACGAATACATTTCATAAACAATTTTATTGCGCAACAAATTAACTCAGAAGCAAAATCGTTTGGTTTATTCGGCTTAGCACAATGGGTCAAAAAATCAGTACTTTCTCATAATTATTTCAATTCTCTGTTACTTTTAGTTCTAATAAATAAATAAAGCTAGAACGTGTCAAAAGTGATTATTATATTTTACTTCTTTTTGTTTTTTTTTTCTATGTACAATAATTATTTTTTATATTGATATCAGGATGATATGAGTTACAAAAAAAGTTAGATATAAGATATTGAGTGACTCAACAAAAAAAGTGCTTGATGTATCCTCTTAAAAATGAACCTTGCACTCTTTTAAGATGCTATCTAAAATATTTCGGCTCCAGCTTTGACCTCTTTGGTAAAATAAGCTACAGGCTGTTCAAAGTTTTTACACACTTTGGCAAATTTTCTTATTTCTTATTGGCTGTATTGCAAAACACTATTCTGTCTTAAACTGCTGGATATCAAATCTTTTATGTGTCCCATTTCTTCTCAAAGCAGTCTCACGTATTCAATAGTAATACAAAATTTAAATTCTAATTTTATTTTCGCTAAAATTCAATGCATGGTTCCTTTGCATAGCATACAGATTAGTTATACCAGCAATGGGGCTTTTAAAATCTTTGTAGTTATATAATACAAAGCAATCAGTGCCAATGATATCTTCCTGAAATATCCTTAAATAACTTGATCGCTGTTCTCTTTAACACTTGAAGAAGCAAATGTTGTATTCTTTGTCTAATTCCTTACCTTAAGTTATTTCTTCTTCGAAGCATGTTACTGGGCTGCAATGTGTTCCGACATTTGTGGTGCATCTGGATCAACATTTCCATATTCTCTTTTAGGTTTGGTTTGCACTCAATCTCTAAGGACAACATTCGGCTAAGAAAGTGAATGAAATTGGCATAATTTGATTTGGCAATAAAATAGATATACTTTCCTATTCCTCTTGTTCACTATATTAGCTTCTAACATTGATACCAATTAAAAAATTATAAATAGTTTGTTTTCTATGTTTCCCTGCTATCTATATGTCGACATTTCATAGGAGCTACCCTAATCATCAGTAGACTTTGAAATTTTTTGAAACATATTCTCAAACATTCAACATTTAACATTATTATCATTATTCAAAAAAACTTTTTAAACCAAAAAAAGGTTTTTATCACAATTTAAAAGTGCTTTAATTTAGTACAGAATTAACTTTTAACTAAAAAAAATGTCATATCTTTATGGAATACTCTCACTTGGCATCATTTTACTTCAAGCTTTAGTAATCGTAAAATATATTCAAATGCGTTTGTACATTTTATACAAGATTTAAAAGTTAAATTCTTACAAAACAAAAGCTCCTACAAAATGTTAAATTTAAATAAAACATAAAACTAAAAAGACATGGCTCACAAAAACTTAACTAAACTGGGTTGTTACAGCTTTTTTCTTAAAGATGTTTTTATGTTTTTTTTTTCTTTGTAATTCAACTTAAGTAACATACGTTAACAATACTCGGAGCAGCAGCAAAAACTAGCAAAAAACAACATTTCCGTTTTCAGTAATGAATGTACATTTCCTTTAAAAGCAAAAGTAAAAGCAAAAAAGAAAAAGAAAAACAAAACGGCAAAGAATTGTTAAAAATAAATGAATGTAAGTAGTATTTTTTTTATTTTTACGGCCAAGTTTATAAGACATTTTTCTTTTTTACAGTTATTTTACTTGATATATACATATAATTCTTTCTTAGTTAGTTGTTTTCCCTCTTATATTGCTGCCTTTACAAATGTAGTTTTATCTTAAATATAAAAAAAAAAAAATATATTCAAAGGCCAAACAAGAATTGTTCGCAAAGCAAGGTCTTTCGTTGAGTAGGTATTTTTATTTGTTTATTTTAAAGAGTTCATATATGTTTGTATGTAGATAAATACAACAAACATTTTAGGTGAATAAAAAACAGAAGAGCTCAGTATGCCAACATTTCAACATTATATATTTCTATTCTGTTTTTGTTATTTTTTTATTTCTGCTTTGTAAAAAATATACCTTAAATATTAAATGTTAATAAATAATGCTTTAAATCAAACTGCAGCGATTTTTAATTTTTTAATATGTATCAGGTATATAATACTTGCAAGCGCCGTCGTGTGGATATAATTACTTATTGTTCATACGTCACCTTGATTTATTTCTTTTGATCACCGAAGGATATGCAACAGTTTTTGCAATAACAGGTTGTTAATGTACAATCAGTGTTGCCAAGCGTAGAGATTTTTTAATTTTTATTTTATTTATTTTTTTATCTGGGACCAGTACTCAGGGGATGGCCCCTACATATGCAGCGCATTGTACTGGAACTGGGAAAATAGGGTATGATGATGAGGAAAGAGGGAGTAGTGTTCGCGAAATATTAACGATAACAACACGAAAGACTGAAACAAACTCTATTGCAGCATTTAAAATGTTGGAATTAATTTAGTTAAAACTGATTAGTGCCCAGTGTATATACCTTCGACACTGCTCAGATTAGCAAAACTTTTTCAAAACTGTTTTACAAATAAAAACTGAATATCTTTTTCAAAACTGTTCACGATAAATATAAAAATCATATTAAAATAACTATTTGCGTAAAATTTAAATGAAAAATTGCATAGGGAAAATGTAGGGAAATATATTTTTGATTGTAAGGAAAAACCGATTTTTATGCGCTATGGTAGGCGAGAGCAGTTCCCCAGCCCGCCAAGAGCTGATTTAGGAGTGGATGACTTCATTTATAATAGACTTACTAGGAATTTTGTGTACTTTATATCATGTATGTATGACTGTTTGCGTACTATGTTTTTTTATTTTTATTTACTTATAACAAGCTGCACACTGGGTTAGATGAGATACAAATTCGTAACAATATGTAGGTATATATATATCACGTTTTGGCAATCCAAGCAAACAATTTGCATATAAATATAATCCAATTTGCATATAAATATAATCTGCCTCAAGCACTTCACATGAACACATATGTATGCATATTTATTTGTATGCAAAATCCAAATTTTACATCACACACACAATTGCATGGATGGAAATCTTTCTCTAAACCTACATAGCAAGTTGAACGTCAAATTAATTTGTAATCCTGCTAAAATAATATATAAAACAAACTTAAATACACGGCGGGAAGTGCCGAGGGGACAGCTATTATAACATAAAATGTATTAAATGTGTTTTATTCACGCTACGAAGTCTGAAATTGTACATAGTAAGAATTCTGTACTTATTTTAAATCTCGATCTAGGGTTACTTTTATTTCAGAAACGGCTTTTTCTACGTATGACTTTTCTGTAGTTAAGAACAACAATACAACATGTTTTGCCTAGTTCTTATAATGGTTTTGACTTTTACTCTCCATTAGCTTACTTTTCTTTCCTTTCTCTTGAGGTATTAAGCTGTGTAATAAATTCTTATTTTTAAGCTATTCTTTTTTCACTTTTTCAATTTTGCCATTACGCAACAGCTTAAATTTCTAACGCAACAGCCATTATTTGAAAAGCTTGACTTCTTAAGTATTTTGAAAAAAAAAAAAATAATAAAACGAAAAAATCATTTCACGAGAACCTGTAAGAGTATGTATTTCATTTTTGTGTTTCTCTTCGCTAAACATTCAGTTGAACACTCTATTGATTTATGGTTGTAGTTTTTGTTTTGCTTTTTTTCCCATGTATGTGCGTGGGAAAATAAGGAAATTTAAACCCAACAAGCAGGAAGGAAATGTCTGGCTGTTAAACGTAGTCATTGGAGAATATAACACAAGAGTTTGTTTACTTTCTTTATTTAAAATTTTTTCATTTGTTTTGCTTTTATCAAAGTTTTTGTTACGATGTTTTATTTGCACCACCCGGCAGAAAAATATTCGGAATATTAGCAGTATAAATTTAAATCTGTTAAGAAAAGAAAATGTCATCTATTTCCTTATGTTAAATCTGAAACTTTCTATACATCTGTTGTAAGCAACATTATAGGTGCGAGTATGTGTTTCCGTATTTTACTTCATCTGGGGTTATGTGTAAATCAAGCGGGTTTCTGGTTTTGTGTTTAAAGTGCTCCTAAGGGACCATTATATTTTAGTTGTTGCTAACCTTGTTTCAAAAGTAGATTTTGATGGAAAAAGTTTATTTTCATTTTCATTCTGCTAGTTTCTTTGCTCTCCATACAGCCATTATATTTATATTTTCTTTCTACTTGTTTTCCCTCCCAGTTTTAAGACTTGTTATGGCCTGTATATAAACTAAAGGTCTTAAGAGAAGTTTATTTTACCATTTAGGCAATTGAGGCCTTGGAAGAGCAAACAGACCATCAAGTATATAGCAACTGACATACAAAAGAACTATCAAGTGTTGGCTTAAGAATGAAAAGTAAAGAAAAGCAAACGAATGAACATTGAATTTAAATGGATGAAAATTTTATTCAACTAAAAATTTTAAATTCCACTTTTTTCCATCTCTATTTGAAAATAATTAAAAGATTTTTGTTTGTCAAACATTTTAGCTAAAATGGAAATTTATTCTTTTGATTTTGGTGCTGGCAAACAGAAATAATGGGAAAAGTAAACAAATGCAAATGTATTTTGGGAAAAATTATTTTTATTATATACATACAAACATATGTAGATATTTTTATAGGTCTTAGGAAATATGTTTGATTCCATTAATAAAGATATTTGCAAACAAATATAATAAAAGTTAAAAATTTTTTTTTAGGCAGGCCAATTCCTCATTGCAGGATAAAAATAATTTTTCGCTCCAACAAAATTTTCTTAATATGTGTACCATTTGTATGTCCCTCTTACGGGCATTACTTTTCCCTTCCAGAGAGCAGTTTTTACATTCGTGTATAGCAAACCAGGGCACTTTGCTTTCTTAGACATAGTGGGAAAGGAGTCTCTCGTTTTTTGTAGCAAATAAAACTCTAGGAAGCCGCATGACTTATGTTGTATTGGACTTCCGAGACCCTCTCTATGGGCTAATTGGCAGAACGGAGATCAGCAAAGACCTCGACAGTTTCTGCTTCGAGAACATCTCGGTACTGATGGTGCCCATCTTGGCTGTAGTTTAAACCTAAAATCACAGAAAGGTGAATTAGTTCACCTGATAATTTTTGTGCAGGCCGTTTTAAAAGGGGATCAGAAAAGCCCCGCTAGCTTCTATTCTATTCTGTTCTTCTATTTTATTCTGAATTGCAATCTGTCACACATCAGCTGTTAAAATTTCACCCAAATTCATCGCTTAGTTTATTTGTTGTAGTCTTTTGAAGTAAGCAAGTTTTGTGTTTCTTAAAAAATGAAAAAAGTGAATTTCGCGTAGTGGTTAGACAAAATTATTCAAAAGGGAAAATGGCGACAGTTGTGAAAAAGATTTGCATTAGCACCTACCATAACGGCTTTATCTGATGATGGACCAGTTTCACGGAGTGAATTATTCACGATTCACCAGCGCCTCCGCGTGGCTGACTAGCTTACACAGGTAGCAATTTTTGTCATATGTTTGCAGCCATATGAGCAACTTCTTGTTGAGGAGTTCAGCCCTTCTAAATTGATTTACATCGACGCAGTGTGGGGTGCGTTACTCTGTTCTATCGCTACTACAATAGATTTTGCTCTGACGAGATTAGGGATCTTGTTCCTGAAACGCGTACATTTTTACATAGCACGCGTTCATCGTCCAGAGCTCATCCATTTGTGGTTGATTGCCTGTAGAATCGTACTATGCATTACAGAGAGAATTCATTTTTCAGCCGTACACTTCGCCTGTGGAATATGTTGCCTGCAGACGTGTTTCTTATCTGTTAGAACGTTGGAATGTTCAAGTCAAATGTTCACAAACACTACTCCTTCTTTCCTCCTCCTCACAACCTATTTTCCTAGTTCCGGTACAATGCACTGCATATGTAGGGGTCATCCCCTAAGTACTAGTTAAAAGTTAAGTCCAAGTTAAAAAAAAAAAAAAAATATGGTTCTTTGTTTTAATATAATTTAAATTTGTGTAGCCCATAAAGGCAAATCAAATAACATCATATATAACACCTCATTCGTTTTACCTGTGGTTAAAAAAAAAAAAATACTAGCAAAATATATTCAAAACTCCCTCCAAATACTATTTTACTCTCCCTTAAAGTATTTATTAAAATATTTCATTATTTAAAGGCAAAATGGAATGTATATGAATGACGCTTTTAAATAATATGATTTTTTCATATTATTAAATTTCTCACCTTTAAAGTCAAAACAAGAAAGAAAAACACATATTTTTTTAAATTATTTATTAAGGCCATTCTCAAGCCTGTTGAAGAAATTAAATTTGTTTAAATACATCTTGTAGCAGCAGTAATAATTTATGCCTGAGAAATTTTGAAATACATTGAATTAGTGATGACTATTTATGAAAATCATTATAAATGCAAATAACACATGTGTTTGCAGACAAACACAAAGAGGGAAGTCTTATTAGAAATGAATTTTAATATGAACATATTAATCAAATAGACGAGCGGGTATGAAAGACTCGTTATTGGTTTTATTAAGAATTTGATTAATTTACAAAGTAATTTTATTCAAATTATATTATTAGCCGAAATGATTATTAAAGCTACTCATAAATTAAATACATTAGAAGAAAATTTGAAAGGAAAATTAGAAATGGAAATTAGAAAAAATTAAATTTTCTCCCTGTTAGATATGATAATTTTTTGTTTGTTGTATTTTTAAATTCAGAAATTAAAGAGTTTAAAAATAGTTTAGTTGCCATAAGCAATAACTTTCCTTTAAAAATTAAGTTTAAGGAAAGTACAGCTGAATTTTTTTTTAAACAAAGTTTAGCTTAGTTAAGGGCTTATTAAGGTTAAGTACAGTTAAAACCTACATCAAATTGCAGCATTGGTCTGCCTAGATAAAAGCATTATATAAAAAAGAACTGGAACTTAAAAGATAATTAATTAAGGGTAATAAAAATTACTTTTAAAATAGTAATGTCAACATTGATATTACTGTCCTCGTCGTCTAAAGTTGGTTCTAATACTGTATGCACTATAAAGCAATTGCGTTACAAAAGTGATCCATTGTCATTTCTAACTGCTGCATAAGTAAATTCCACCAGCCGATTTCATTAATACGAATAATTAACATACATATGTATTTAAGAATCATTAAGCGATTTATGCTTCCAAAGGATGCGTTCAATTTTCTGCTTGTGAACTGGGTTTTGCGTGCAGCATTACCAACTAAGCTGCAACTAGCAGTAACTACCGCTTGTAGAAGTTTTTAGCAGAGGCTTGAAAATGAATATGTGATGGTGTTGTGGGTAAGCGGTATAAATTTTTGGCCAAGTTAGAAAGTTCAAATACATATTATGCCATTGCATCCTTTTGCTTTTTTTTAATATTGCTTCAAAAAATATTTTCTTTATACTAATTATAAGCTCTTAATTTCAAATATTCACTTACATTTTCAAAGTTTTGTGTACTTTAACAACCAAAATTCTGCTTTTCGATCGCTGTTGAGCTAACGTGTGTAATTTAAACAGTTGATACTGGATTACACACTCGTTTTCTTATGCAGTAATATCAAATTATGATAGTACCTGCACGATTACGACAGCAGTTATCTCAGTTTTACTCGATCATGTATGCGGTAACTCGACCCCTGGTCTTTGACGTGGCGATGGAGGAGAGACAGCTTTTGAAGGTACTGAGTTAGAGGCATTACTTGATGAATCCTCGTGTCAATTTTTTTTTTATTTATTGAATCTTTACAATATTTACTAACCATAAGTATTCAAATCTTAACACTAAATAAAAAAAATTAACTACCTCTTGACAATGCTAGACAAAAGGTTTTTTTTCTTTATTTAGGTGAAATCTAAATTCTGTTACAAGTTAACTTGTAAATTTGTAGAAATGGTTAAAAAAAGAACCCTACATCTATAGTATTAGTATTTCATCACTGATTTTTTTATAAGGCAATATCGGTGAAATCACTTATTTAACGCTCTGAATGTGAATGCTACAACAGAGTGTGACCGCTAAAATTGCGTATACTTGTTACAAGAGGGTTTGAGTGTAGTTCAAATTTGCTGGTATACCTTATCGCATACTTTGAAAATTAAAAATTGTTATTTTTTTTTACATTTTTCTACACAAAACACCTTTATTGAGGAATTCATAACAAATCAGTAACCTACGACTATGCTACATATGAAAAATCTGAAAAATGTCTGGCCAGACCCTGGTATTCACTTAAGGGTTAATTATCTGATTTGGTTCAAAAGTTATGATTAATGATATGAACGAAAAAACTCAATTGGCGCCACTGTGAGACGATATAGGCTGCTTTAGTAATAATACACAATATATTCGTAAACTTTTTTAAACAGACCTCGTATATGGTTGCTGTAACCATATTTCAAACTGCCTTTTTTGCGTGTACATATTTATATATGACTGTTACCGCCACTACTGTTTTAACAAATATAAGAACACAGAAAACAGTATTATCTTCACTTTTATAGTTGCTTTAAAACCCATATTAGTAATTGTCAAGATTATTTGTTAATTTTATGATAATTCCACGTGGGTTTTCTTGGCCGAAGTTTGGACAATATAAAAGAAAAAGCAGCCATATTTTTGCTGGCAGATATAGAGATGAACTAAAATGGTGACTACGCCAAAAAAGAATTTTAACACACATAAAAAGTAGTTTTATAAATAAAATGTTGTATTTTGAATTTGAATAAAGATAATTAATTATTTAAATCGTGTGTTTACAATCTGAAGTGGACGCCAACAGCCGGAAGTATTCTGCTAACATGACTATATTGATTTCTTCACTGCCGGCAACTCAGTTAGCTTAAAATTAACTTTAAACTAATTTTTTTGCAGCTGATGGTGGGTGACACTTACATTATTTTCGATGGAAATAACTGACTATTTTAATATGGCGATAGCCATAGGAGGTAATAGGTAGGAGATAGTCAATTTTCCGACTCTGCATTACTTTTCAACTAACTTAAAGTTAATTTTGTAAAAATAAACTTCTAACGGACTTATATATATCTACTCAGAAGTTAACCGTTCATCAGTGGATTTTAAGTTGTTTTTTGTAGTTAGTTAAATAACTAATAACTTTAAACAAATAATCCTCTATAACGAACGAACTCGTTCAAAACACATGCATATATGCATCTTATAAATATATAATTTAAAAAGTAATACCATAATATTTGGACCGGCATATACGAGTGTGATAGGTAAAATAAAATATATTTCTATGTTTTAAATGTTGTACTATGCATAATAATTCCATTTATTGCCAATAGAGTAACTATTATAGAGATACAGTAAAATTTTTCAAAATAAATCCAATCTTTGCTAAGAAAATCAGGGGAAGTAGAAAATTCTACTACCGGATTGAAGCCGTTGTGTATTTAAAAACATTTTCTTTCAAGTTCTGCTAGCAAGTGAAGTACATCAAACGATTGACGAAAAAATAAACAAAAACTACACATAAAAATAAACCAATAGAAATAACTGAGTAGAATAATAAATACACTTGCATTTGGGAGAATTTTGCCTTACATGGTAGCTAGCTTGTAGTTAGGCAAAAAAGTGTAGTTGGCAAAAAACTGTAGTTGGCAAAAAAGTGTAGTTGGTTTTAATTGCTGACAGGGTTTATCTTGATGTTTGACACACACACACACACACACACACACACACACACACATTTGCTTATATGGTCTTATATGGTTGTCATATAATTTATTATATTTAATAAAACTTTTAAACCAGCAAAAATGCTTAATGGTTAATATGAATTTTCTAATTAATTTATTTCCATTTTAAATTCTAAATCGTTTTAGCAAAAAGCACATAAATCCTATTAATTTTGGCTTTAAATCTGGTAATTTTTTCTTACATTTTTTTTATTTTTAAACAAAATTATTACCCAAATTACAGACATCAAGTTAAACTAATTTTTATAACCAAACGAACATAAATGATAATGAAGCCCATAAACAAGTCTAACATATAAATCACATGGCTTAAAAATACAAAAGAAAAAAAAATTAAAAACGTTTGTTAACAGAATCGTTTAACAAACATTATTTTATACTACAAATGAGAGAAAAAAAATCAAAATAAATTGCCGAAACAATTCAAAGAGTTTATTATGAAAAGCCAATTTAGTCGGAGTTTTTTATTCAAATATTTTTTTTTTGCACTGTTGCAAAAAAAGCTTCATTGAATTTCAAACGAATTTAGCAGACGTATGAAGCTAAACGTTTGTATGCTTTTTGGTTCGTTTTTCTTTGTTGAAAAAAATTACTTTAAATTATAAACATTTTACCCTTAACTGACCATTAAATGCTAATTTATGGCATTTTTTTGTAGACATGTTTAGTAAAACTCTTTTTGAAATTTATGGAAATTGTGTAGAATTTGTTTAGATTTGTTAAATTTTTGTTGAACTTTTATAATTTTTTTAAATTAAAAATTGTTTGGTTTGTACATATGTACAACAACTTGAACTAAAAACCTGTTGTACATATGTACAAACCAAACAATTTTTAATTTAAAAAAATTATAAAAGTTCAACAAAAATTTAACAAATTAATATTTACATCTCCGGGTCCGGAGAATATTAAATACAAAAATATGTATGTTAATAAATAAAAATAAATACCGCTAGTTTAGAGACAGCAAACGCTGTACAAACAATGTGGGCAATTAACAAAATGCATATGTGATTCAATATGAGATGAATATAGATAGAAAATAATTAAATGCTCGGTGGCTTAGTAGTTAAAGCAGTAGATCATGATACGTCATGTCCCGAGTTCGAATCCCAGTGGGTGCTGATGAGTAGTGTAGCGACTACGAAACAGCTAGTTGTCCCCCAGCTAAAGATTTGATTATTATTTTTCTTGTCTTCTTCAATCAATAATTATTGATCACTGCAAATTTGTTTAGATTTGTTTTAACATTAATAAAAAACAAAATAATATTTTTAAAGAAATACAAAATTGAATAATTCTGTTTTCCCTTTTTGTGGAATTTGGTGCTGTAATCACGGAATAGAGAGCGGAATGTAATTTGTAGGAAATGTTGAATAAACCAGGCTAACAGGCAGTTTATGGGACACAAGCAAGCTCAATCGAGACGAGCCAATTCATAGACGAGTACGTAGAGAATTGGGTTTGTGAAACGCGACTTGATCGTGTCGTGCTACTTACGTATACTCATCTATGATATGTTTTTGTTGCCAATATGCAAAAAAATAGTATTTGTTTACATTTTTTATACCAAAAAAATTTTTTTCTACCTAAAAAATGGCAACCCTATTCTAAGCACAGTTGGCATACATACATACATCCAAGGCGAATTCATAACAGGTGAAGTTGACAGCGCAGCTGATAACTTTTTTTAATTTTAATCTGTTTCAGATGTCAATGGCATAATTAAAGCAAAGTTGGAAACAAAATTTTAAAACAATTTTTTTAAATTTTGTATTGTGTCTTGAGCACCAAAAATTTCCAAAGCATACTTATGATTAGGGTAGCTCCTATGAAATGTCGACATATAGATACCTGGGAAACATACAAATTAAGCTATTTTTATTTTTATTCGTAAAAAATTATAATAGCAATTACACACGAACAGCTGTTATATGTTTCCCAGCTATCTATATGTCGACATTTGATAGGAACTACCCTAATCATCAGTAGACTTTGGAAATTTTTGAAAGATATTCTCAAACATTCAACTTTATATCCTGAAGTCTACTGATGATTAGGGTAGTTCCTATGAAATGTCGACATATAGATAGCTGGGAAACATAGAAAACAGGCTATTTAGAATTTTTATAATATAAAAAAATTAACATATAAAAATAGACAATTAAAAAAACCCGGTTACGGTAAAACCAAAAAACTGTTCAAAGAATAACCGTTCGATCACCTTTTTATTTGTTCACTAATAATTTCTTTCAAATGTTCGTGCTAAACAATTTATTGTCTTGCAGTTAGGAGCTGTTAGACGAATTTTTGTTAGTCTGAGTAACATAAAGGGTATACACACTGTGCACTGATATGCTTTGGCTAAGTTAATTCCAGCATTTTGAATACTATGATAACTTCTGTTAGTATTTCCGTGTTATTATTGATAGTTTGAAATGTCAACAACTATTGGCTTTTCCTTCGCCACTTATCCTATTATCTTAGTTGTAGTACAATGCATTACATCATTATTATATCATCATCTGAGTATTGTTATCAGATAGAACATGCATTTATTAACAGCACTCTCGCTAATATGAATCATGCATTTGCATCATAAATTTTTTTAGTGCAAGTGACAGCGTAATATCCATTTTGCAAAATTCAAAATTATGCCGTTTGATTCGTAATCAATGTGTTACTAGAGACTACTCTAATACTAATGTGTATAGAAACTACAAAAGATCTAGTTGCCTCTCAGCTAAAGTATATCATTATTTTAAAATTTTGGCTCTTTTTATCACAGTTATTATTTATAGCAAAAAAAAAAAAAAAGGAACAATAAGAAAAATTTGTTTTTAATAGTTCGAAGAACAAATCATTATTAACTCTCGAACAAAACTACACTATTACAATCAATATTAAACTATTTGCAATCAATATTAAAAGCTAACTAAGCACAAGCCATAATTTAAAAAAAATTTTGTAAACTTAAAGTTTCAAAGTAAAGCACTTGTTATTTTATTCATTTGCCTTTTAATATTAAAGCTCTCAATAATGATAAGTGTTGCAGTATTGCAATCTGGTATCATTTTTACTTTGTTTCCAATATATAAATTTTCTTTCTTGGTATTTTTGCTCTACTCAAGAATTTTGCTTGCAAAGCAAAAATACACTTAAATCAAAGTTGTGTTGCAGAGAAAATTTCATAGAAAAAGTAATAAAAAATATTGTTCTAATACAAAAATTAAATAGTTCAGTTATGACTTTGATATAAAAGAGAGAGAGAAAGAGAGCGAGAGAAAAAAAAAATCAAAACCAAAAAATTAAGAAAATAAGAAGCAAAAAAATGCTGTCGTTAAGTTTATTCTTTTTTTTTTATTTAATTTTTGTTGCTGCAAATAATTTTTGAAGCTTCTTTACAAAATATAAAATTATATGTGAATTTTTAAAACAACTGTTTTTTATTAAGTAAGAACATTCCTTTTGGCAAGATAGGACAAAAACCTATGTAGGTTTGTTGGTGTGGTTCTGAATGCTGAAAGTCAAATAACAGAACATTCGAAATTGAAGACTTTCACGGTACAGACGCACAGGGAAATGGTCGGTAATATCGTATTGAACGAATCGGCAAAAATTGATATCCGATTATAACAAAAGGACGTAGAAGGGAACGATAAATTCAATATTGAAGCTATGATATGACTAAAGTAGGATAATAGCAGTGTGGTGACCTACGTACATAAGCACATTTATTTAAATTTCATTGAAAGTTTTCACCTGTTAAAATTTATTCAAAGCAACTTGTTAATATATATTTTTTGTTTAATCAGTTTACCAAATTTTATGTTTCAATAATTCTTTTAAAATAAATGGATTGGGAGTAATTTTAAACTTTGATATGAGACGTTGTTTTTTTCCGAGTTTCTAACTTCTGCAGTAGGGATAATGTTCTGCATGTTCTATTCCACTGCAGATTGCGTGGTATATTGAAGGTTCTGCCGCAGCATTGTCACTTAAGGACATATGCGGGCAGACTAGAGCACACATTCAATGATTTGTGTACAAGCTTTAGGGATTTTTTGCGGTGAATCAGTAAAATGCATTATGAACTTTATAGAAAAATATATCTTTACCAACTTTAAGGGGGAAAATCCACCTTAGAACTGTCTGTACATTACTTTAGGAAGTTATAAGGATGAGGAGGAAGAGCAAGTCGAATACTTACGTCACCATTTCCCAGGTATGATAGTAAGATTTACTGCCTGTTTTTGGGGGACGTTCAAAGTAAACAAGAATCGGATTCCAGCTTGACGAATACGTAACAATTTGGGTTTACTGGACACGATTCGGTTTTATCGACTTACTTACGAGAGAATTTACGTTGTATGAAGTCGTAGTGTTACCTACCTACTACAATTTAATATTTGTTTCCTTTTGTTCATACGAAATATTTATTTTAAGCATTAAATATGGTAGCCCCGTTTGAATATAAAAAAATAAACAGAAAAAAGAAAACGAAAACCCAAAAATATAAAACAATAATTTACAAAATTTTTAACATCAAATTTTTTGTATAATAAAAATTGAAAATTTTTAAACCCCGTCTAATTTTTATGAAATAAAGTGGGTATAAAATAAACAAAAGCAAAATGTGTATTTGAACAAAATTTGTGGTATAAAATATTTCTTTGATAAATTTATTGTCTATTCTCCGGCGGCTGGTATTTTTCATTCGTGCATGTTTGACAGTTGTGTCGGCACAAAACGTCACACAAAACCCAAAAAAAAAATTTAATTTATTACTTAAATGGCAATAATATTTGACATTAGCGGTTAAAAAACGCAAATATGCGAAACGTTAACGTTTTAACGCGAACTAAAGCCATATCGTCTCCTGAAAACAGGCCGTAATAATCATCCTTGGGGACCTTTCATGATAGGAACGCTTACTGGGAGATTAAATCTTTTATATCAAGATTTCTGTAGAAGTTATGAGAATGCGGAGCAAGAAGACAGTGTTAAGTACTTACTTTGCCAGTCTAGATTTTTCTTAGGTAAAGACGTTGTATTTAAGTAGAACGGTACTGCATGATTTGGCACAAAAATCGGGACGTGCTCGATGAGCGAGCTACTTTCATTCAGCCGATCCTCAGTTTGATGCTGATCTGGACTTAGAAGTTTATTATCATCCTCAGACAAAACAACGGAACGAAATTATACCTACACAGAACAAAAGAGTTTAAATGTTGTAATTTTTTATGCTTTCGATTTAAAAAGAAACACCAGGCTAGACTATTCCCATAGCAGCTTCGGCTGACTGTTCCCCTAGCGGCTTTCGGGTTAGACTGTTCCCACAGCGGCTTCGGCTGGTTGTTTACCCAGCAGCTTCGGGTAACTGTTCTTCTAGCGGCTTTCGGCCCAGACTGTTCGCAAAACAATTTCTCCGTTCTCTATTTCGCAGGTACCCAGATTGTGCCCAGAGTAATACGAGATACATGCCTATCATTATCACCAGCAGCTGTTGTTATCCTGACCCGAGAGAGTTCAAATCATACCCGATTTCAGTGTATGCCGATTACGACTGCCAGACTGATACCTGTCCATACGAGGATACCCCCGAACCATCCTAAGAGGAAATCTCACCAGCAACCGTTGTTGTACCGAACCCCAGATGTGCCAATACAAAGATATACATCCAACACGGCCGCAGGCAATCATCACTGATTGGTTAAAGCCGAACGAAGAACAGACGAAATTAAAGCCGAACCGCAAACATCCTGAGCCTAAATCTATCATTGTTATTATTTTAAATATTGAATAAGTTGAATTTTGGATTATTGTAAGCCTTAAAGAGGAAAATTCTGTGTTGCTAATTACTTAAGGTTAGTGGATCCGTAAATAGACCCTGGGCGCCGCTTGGCTACCTCAGCCAACGACAAATTCACGTTACAAACGTAAAACATAATAAAAGAAAAGGATTTGCAAAAGTTTATTTAATTGTAATTTTACTTCACATACTTCCGGGCTTCCAATTATTTTACAAGCTTTCATTACTCAAGGCTTCTTTAGAAAAAAATTCTAACTACATGTAAACTTACCCAAGCAGAATATTGATTGATTAGTTAAGACAAATTATGAAGATAATTTTAATATATTTTTTTCCTTTTAATAAACTAAAACATATTATTACCTGAGTTTCAGTGAATAAATGGAGACGAATTTTGAAGAATGTCCTTCTTAAATTCCATCATATTTTATAAATGCTTAAGAATGATGCAGATCTTCAAACTGTCTAAAAAATTGTTTATGCTCACATAAGAAAATTTATTGTTTCTTTTTAACAAGTGCCTGGTGATTTGCTTATACAGTTAACAAGTGTTAAAAATATATTTCTTCTTCTTATTTTATTCCTCCTTTTTTTCTTTCAAATTGAAGTAATTCCACTTGATGAATCGTTCTCTATGTATTAAACTGTTTCAAAATTTTTACAATCATTTTATAACAATTTGTTTTTCTCGTTCAGTTATTGTCTTCAAAGATTTTACTTTTTTTCTTTAATATTATTTTCTTCCCTTTATTCTGTTTAAAGTTTAAAGGTATTTGCAACATGTTTGTTTTATGGTCTGAGAAATATTTCTACATATTTATTTCTTTTATTCTTTCGAACATTTGTTTTTGAAAATAGATTTTCAGTTTAGCAATTTTTTCTTGTGTTAAAATTTGTTTTAACACAACATAAAAAAATAAATAAAGTAATAAATAAAATTTTTGCCAATTTTGTTTTAACTTCTCTAAGAACAATTGATGATTTGCCAGTAAAGCAATTGACTTTTCGATAATTTATTACAAAAAATTGATTTGTTTTGAGAAATAGTTAACTTGTTAGATTTTTTCGGCGCAGGAGGTAAAGGAATATATTTTATGATTAAAGATTTTAATTTATGAATAGAAAATTGGGTTTTTTTGTTCAGTAAACAAAATTTGTTAAATTCTCTAGTAAATTCTTTTTTAAAAGGCCCAAACTCCTCAACAAGAATGCACATATAGCAAAAATTGCTACCTGTTTGAGCCTAGAAAGCCACAGGGAGCCGCTGGTGAATCGTGAATAATTCACTCCATAGAACTGGTCGATCATCAGCTAAGGCCGTAAAGGCAGGTGCTAATGTAAATCTTTTTCACTACTACCAGCATTGTCATCACCCCGGGGAGCAAGCATATTTTGCCTTGGTATACACTTAACCAGGGTAGTCAGCTTTCTAGGGCGTAGAGGGGAAGTATTCTTCATTTGTTTTAGCAAGGAAAATTCTAGGAAGCCACCTGACTTATATAGTGCTGGACTCTGACGAAGGATTAATTGGCAGAATAGGGATAAAAACAGTCCCGGGAGGTTCTACTTACAGATCATCACGGTGCTGATCATGGTTGAAGTAACTAGCTCAGATTCAACGTTCTGGCTATGGTTTAAAACTAAAATCGCAAAAAGGGAAATTAGTTTCCCTGATAACCCCAAGAAATGCTGTTGTTTACCGAAAGATACCTGTAATGTAAAGAGCCATTAGATTAGATGGGTAAGTTGGATAAGAGCTGATGCTTATAAAAGGCTACAGCCTACCAAATCATTACGCCTGGTTGGGGAAATTGGTTTCCCTGATAACCGCCCAAAGTACTGTTGTTTTTCAAAACATGCCTGTAATGTAAGAAGCCATTAGATTAGATGGGTAAGTTGGATAAGAGCTGATGCTTATAAGAGACTACGGCCTACCAACTCATTACGCCTTGTTTTCCATTGAGTGTTGGGAAATTGCCTATAGGAGGGATTAGAAGGCCGAAAGTTTTAATTAACAGGTTTGCCTATATGGCTACAAACTTCTAGTAAAAAGTTGCGACCTATGTGGCCCTAGAAAGCTACACGAGTGCGCTGGTGAATTGTGGACAATTGACACCATGAAGTTGGTCCGTCATCAGATTAGACCGGCAAGTCAGGTGCTGATGTGAATTGATTCCACAATCTGCTGACATTTTCGTCCCCCCGGGAAGCAGGTTTTGCCTTGGTGTACACCAAAGTAGGGTACTTTGATTTATGGGGATATACGGCTAAGGGTTCTTCGTTTGTTATAGCAAATAATTGTTTAGGAAGACTTGTGCTCAGTTAGACTTCCAAAATCCTCTCCAAGGCTTAATTGATAGAACGGGGTTTGGTAAAGCCATCGGGTGGTTCTGCTGATAGACTATTTCGACGGTGATCATAAGGAATTGATTAAGGTGCTTACCTTGGGTGAAACGTTCTGGCTGTGGTATAAAACTAAAACCGCAGAAATGAGAATTAGTTTTCATGATAACTACAGCGCAATTAGGGTTTTTGTAAGCTAATAAGCCCACGAAGTGCTGCTGTCTTTCAACAGATACCTGTAATGTAAAGAACTAGAAGTGAAGGTTAGACGGATGAGTTGATGTACTTAATAGGTTTCGGCCCACCAACTCTTTAAACCTTGTCTTTCACTGACTTCTAGAAAATTGCATACAAAAGGGATTAGAAGGCCGCAAAAACTTTGTAATGTTTTGCACATTACATTTGTACATATGCAACAAATATTACAAGTCATTACTTAACTACTTCTAAGTAATGCAGGCGGTAAATACTATGATATTGAAAATTATGTTTTTAGGAAAGTGCAACACATTACCGCTGGGTAAGAATAAGTTCCTTTGTACACATGAACTTCGGGTTTTAGTTAACATTTTTTCTTTGTTAAATTAAGAAAATTTTTATTGGTAATGAATAAATATTCGATTTTATTAATATTTGATAAAAATAATTTATAATAAAATATGTATTGATTTAATTTTGTTTTCTTTTTTATATTTGTTGAACACATTTTCCACATTCAGTAGAAAAATAGAAAATGCTACAAAATATTTAATAAACAATTCATTATATATTGAAAAAAAAAAGAATTTTTTGTTAATATGGCCATTTATTAAATAAATATGAAAATAAATGATTCTCCCTGAAAAATTCAGTCAGATTTTTTTATAATTTATTTAATAAAAATTTTTAAGTAGAATGAGTAGGTTACAATTTATTTAAAACAAAATGTGTTTCTGTGTCTGGACAATAGTTTACTAATAAGTATTTGCTAAGCAATTGCTTAATAAAACTGAAGACCCTTTTGCTTTTCCTTCCCGTTGAAGTGCCTGCTAAACTCGTTTGCTGCACAAATGCGATTTGTATACAACTACAAGTTTGTCTCTGAAAATTCTTAACAAATTTGACTTAATTTATGTCTGCAGTTGTACATGTTTTCACAATAAATCTACTACTAGCATTTTTATTGCATGTTCTAATTTATTTCCATTTGCTTCAAGTGTTATTTTTGTTTGTACGTTTTCTGCTTTCTGCACTGTTTATTTGACATATTGTTACAATTATTTCGTTTGGCTTTAAACTGAATTGTGAAAGTTTTCAATTTAATTTCAATATCCACTATTTGAGTTAAAATCAATGACTTTGTTTAAATTCAGGTAACTGAACATGAATTTATGGGAAAGCTAAAAGGCACGCGAGGGCAACATTTAGTAAAAGAGTTTTTCGTAGAATATGTACACATGCATAAATTAAAATTTAAATAAAATTAATGTTTGTTATTTATGTTTAGTTAAATAATATACCATATTATTTAGTTAAATAATATACCATAATGAAAGTAATACTTAGAAATGAAAATGAATGGTAGAGTCTTTACGTGTAGTAATTGATTCAACAGGCGGGGCATCAAGTTATGCTTGATCCATAAATCCTTTTCAAACCAGCTAAGGACTTTATAATTTATTTGATTAATATTATTGCTTTAATTGAAGCTTTTATTACATGTTTAATGCAATTAATTATATATTGGTTTTCATTTTTCATTTCAGGTTAGTACCAAATAAAAAAATTGTTGCAGGTAATTACTATATAACATCAAAAATATTGATTTTGATTAAAACATAAATTATTTAGGAATTATTGTCATATATTTTTATTATGATAATATTGCTATAATTCAATAATGCATGAAACAAAATATTGGCCAAATGGCCGCTGCGATTTCAATGGCTTATATCCATCCGATGGCCCTATTTTCGATGACGCTGAGTCATATATGAGGTTTTATGCCGATAATATGCCGAATTATCTAATCTTTTAGCTTTTGAATTAGTGGTGGCTGAACGGCATACACGTTTTCTTACAAATAATCTCAATTTACATCGCCACCACGTGAGATAACACGGCCATTGAATTTGTCGCGTAAAAGAGCCATTTTTTTTTTTGTAAGGCAATTGGCACCGTCTAAACCATATATAGTCCACATCCATATCTTCCAGTTCGGGCCAAAAAAAGTTCGTTATCATCTCACGATAGCGGACACCATTCACATTAACTGCCTGGCCAGCCTCATTTTGGAAAAAAATGCAGCCCATTGATACCTTAAACCGCCCACAACAGTCGCTCTATGGGTCCACTTGTTTTTTGACAATCATTTTTGAATTATAATTCGCCAAAATGCAGCAATTTTGCATATTGACGAAGCCACTGAGGTAAAAATGTGCCTCATCACTGAAGATGATTTTTTTTCGAAAATTTATCATCCACTGTTACCATTTCGTGCCATCATTGAAACCAGTGACTTGAAGTGCCTTTAGTTTTTGAGTCAATTGCACTTTGTAAAAGTGTAATTACAAGGTTTTATGCATAATGTTCAGCAACGACGAGCGTTAGAGGTGGAGTTGTTGGATATAACGACGAGTTCTCTCTTCAGCCACAGCTACATGAGCATGCTCGTTGTGTGTTCACATCTCCTACCCGCCCGTTTTGCTAAAATTTTTGCACGATTTTTTCGATTGTACGCAAATTTGGCGATTAATTTGGCCGAAAAAATCACGGAGTGCATGATATGCGTTTTGATTTGAGCTGAATAACTTTAGTGCGTTGCTCGATCTTTTCATAGTTCATATTGAGTTGGCCTGAAATTGAGAAGTGTTAAATGAAGTGTAAGAAAAACTTGACGTTTAAGTGTGGCTCCAAAAAAAAAACTACCCGATATACTCGATACTGCCGATACACCCATGCCGTCTTTTCTTTTCTGCAAAGTTGTTAATTTTAAGAAAATGTTTTACTTATTTTCAGATAGTTATTGTTGAAAAAAAGACTGACCAAACACTAACACCTGAACGATTTTTTATTGTATTTTGTTAAATTTTTGTTGAACTTTATAATTTTTATATGAAAAATTTTTTGGCTTGTACATATGTACATCGGGTTTTAGTTCAAGTTTTTCCTTTCTTAAGTTTTTTTTTCTTAAAAAGGATTTTTTTACAATACAAATTTGCTGTAATCAATAATTATTGATTAAAGAAGGCAAGAAAAATAATAATCAAATCTTTAGCTGGGGGACATCTAGCTGTTTCGTAGCCGCTACACTACTCATCAGCACCCACTGGGATTTGAACTCGGGTCATAACGTATCATGATCTGCTGCTTTAATCCCTCAGCCACCGAGCATTTAATTATTTTCTATCTATATTCATCTCATATTGAATTTCATATGCATTTTTGTTAGTTGCCCGTATTGTTTGTACAGCGTATGTTGTCTCAGAACTAGCGGTATTTATTATTTTATGTATGCGAAATTTTGAAATGTTTCTTGTGCGTCCCTTGGCCCGTACGAAGTATCCTGCTGACCCAGCGCGTCGACAATATCTGCATAAATATGACCATTTTTACGGTGACTACGCAGGCCATCCATATTCCTTCGAAAGAGCTGCTACACTGGCTTCACTCCAAACCATTCCTTTTTTTTAGTTTTGTCTAGTGTTTATTTAAAAATAAATTGATTATATTTACTGTTTAGTATAAATTTAATATTAATAAACATACCGTCAACTTGATGCGCCATTTTCTTCCTTGTTAACTTTTATTTTTGGCATTTTTAGCTACTGTGAATTATTGTATTGTATTTCGTAATGTATTTCAAATTGTGCTCAATTATACAACAATTTCGTGCTAACTGTTCAATAACTCAATTAACTTTTTATATGGAATATAGAACTCAATTAAAGCATTAATTGCGGTAACCTCAGTAATTGTGTTTGTCTGAACACGCATTTCAATTTAAATAAAATGGATGAAGTTAGCAACTTTGTTAAACTTTTCTCTTCTGATTGGCCAGAGTATTGGCAAATTTACAGGAGAACGAAAAATCGTAATGGAAACTGTAGAAATAGGTAGATCTAAAAGTAACTTTTTTTGCTCAATTGCTTGTAAGAGCGATATGTGTGAAATTATATAATTAAATCTTTGTGACACTGTGTTCTTCTGTGAAACGTAGTAGAATCCCTAAAAGAGCTCAATTCAGGGAAAATACGAGTTAGGCCTTTATACGTAAGACTAATGATAAGCAAACTAATGTTAACTGAACATAATAAAATTTGTTCTTAGTTGTAAATATGCACGGAATAAATATTTCAAATTTGTCCTGGCTATGCATATGAATATTTTTAAGCTGTAAAACAAATTTGAACAGTTGTGAACTCGATTTACATCAGCACCTATCTCTACGGCCTCATCTGATGATGCATCAACTCCAAAAGTAAACTGCTTTAGCAATAGCCTGCCAGCACAAAACAAGCATATGTATACGTTCCTACTTTTTCTAACAACTTTAAGACATTTTTCGTTTTGAATTCTCAATGTTTTATTTAAAACGTTAATATGTAGTTAAATGTTTGAAAGCATCTTTCAAAGGTTTCCAAGTCTACTGATGATTAATGTAATTCCTATGAAATGTCTACATATAGAAAACTAGAAAACATTAAAAATACGCTGTTTTTGCTAATTTAGTAAATAAAATCAATTGCTTGAATGTTTTTAGTATTTATTTAAAAAACCAAAACATACAAGTTTTATAAAAAAAAAAAAAAAAGAAAAGCGGTACATGCGCAACAACAGTTATGATTGTGCAGTTTGGTTGCCATCAAAAGTAGAGCTGTGTAATTGGTGGGAAATTTTCTATTCCGAAATGCTAGTAGCCATTTACCATTTATAAATGATATAATATTTAACGCGTTTTTATGCCTATGATAGACGTTACTAAAGGGTGGTTAAATTTCACTTGCCGATGTTGATTTTTAATAAAACACAAATTATTTAGGAAATTATTGTAATTTTATTTTATTATGATATATTGGTATTATTCAATTATGTATGGAACAAAATATCGGCCGAATGGGCGCCGCGACCACGGCGGCACACCTCCATCCGATGGTCCAAATTTTCGATGACCCTGAGGCATAATGGAGGTTCTATGCCGTTAATGTGCCGAATTATCTCATCCTTTAGCTGTTGAATTGTTGCTGGCTTATCGACGTACACCCTTTCTTTCAAATAACCCCAAAGAGAAAAGTCCAACGGTGTCAAATCACATGATCTTGGCGGCCAATTGACATCGCCATTACGTGAGATAACACCGCCATTGAATTTGTTGCGCAAAAGAGCAATTGTTTCGTTAGCTGTGTGGTAAGTGGCACCGTCCTGTTGAAACCACATATCGTCCACATCCATATCTTCCAATTCGGTCCATAAAAAGTTCGTTATCATCTCACGATAGCAAACACCATTCACAGTAACTGCCTGACCGGCCTCAGTTTGGAAAAAATACGGCCCGATAATGCCGCCAGCACATAAACCTCACCAAACAGTCACTCTTGGTGGGTGCATTGGTTTTTCGACAGTCACTCTTGGATTCTCATTCGCCCAAATGCGGCAATTCTGTTTATTGACGAATCCACTGAGGTGAAAATGTGCCTCATCACTGAAGATGATTTTCTTCGAAAATTGATAATCATTTTCATAATAAGTCTGGATAACATTAACACGTTGTTGGATTGTGTATCTCTCCATGGTTCAAATTGAGTAAGCCTGAAATAGAGAAATAAATGTCAAATAAAAAAGTATGAAATTAGTAACGTGTATTATGCTGTCGTACTTGTGAAGTATACTTTGTAGTACGAAAATCAAGTTTTGATTTTCGTAAACGGAGTTTCATAAGTATGAAAATAAGTATCGTGTATCATGCTGTAGTACAGCAAAATTTGTTTTATGAAGAGGAGATTTCATGTGTTGTATATTTTGTTTAAAATATAAAAACTATTGAAGTTCTTGTAAATTTTTCTAGCTAAAGATCGCTGTTTTGTTGCTTTTTATAAAAAAGTTTTACAATTTTATATATTTCGCTAATAATTTGTTAAATAACATTTAATTTAATAATATTTTAATTGTATCTAAAGATGCTAACAAACTGTTGGCGAAATATCGAAAATATAAAATTGCTAAACATTTTTAGTAAAAAAAAAACAACAAAACAACGATCTTTAGCTGGAATAATTTAGAAGAAATTACTATAAACAAAATCATATAATACGAATATTGATTTGCCGGCGTGTGTACTGCCTTTAAAATATTTCTTTTAAATGAAATAGTATGAGTTGTAGTAACGTGTATCTGAAAACCGTACTACAACTCATGCTTCGTTAAGTACGAAAATAAGCATCGTCTCTCACCCACATTAGGTCTATTTAAAATGAACTGCTTTTGTTACTTAAGCGAAAATTATATTTAGTACTTTTATTTAATTAAAATTCAATTTACACCCTTCCTTTTACATTCTTAATCTAAAAACAAAATTAACATAAATTTAAATTTTAACCCATTTCTACCACGAACTTTCAGTTAAAGTTTTGCCGTGTCATCAATTTGACACAAGCACGAAATTTCGTGCGACAAACTTACTAAAAAAAAAAAAATGTACATAATTCTTAATTTTAACTTAAACTATGGGGAATAACTATCATGTAGGAATGTACATTTACACAAGCATTTTATGTTTTAAGCAAATGTGTTCAAGTTTTACAGAAACACGTTCAAAACAAACATATAGATGAATACTTATGTATATATGAGTATTGTAATAATAGAGACAAAACCGCACACTAGGCAACATCTTCACTTTCATGTGCTAGTGTATTCATCTTAATACACTCACACAACTACAAATAAAATCGTGCATACAGACACATTTCTTATTCAAGGTAAACTTTAAGGCTTAATGGTTTCATTTGTATTTCCTTAAGTCTTTATTTGTATTTGAATATGTGCACGTCTTTGTGTGTGTGTGTGTGTGTGTCGCTGCAAAAGTTGGTAAGCAGGAAGTTAAAGAAAAAACCAAACCACCAAGGAAAAGAAATGAACACAAAGATTAAAAAATAAAAAAAAAAAGTATTCCGCAGGTTTTGAATGTAAGAAATGTGGGCTTGTTACTGAATGAAAAGATAAAAGCTCATTGAAGTTTTTTTTTCTTTTTTTGTAGTTAGAAATGTAAATTGATATTTCTTGGTTTATATGTATACATATGTAATGAGATTTAAAACTTATATTACGCAAAAATATAATAAAATGCAAAACGGTATAAGTTTTGTCAGGGCTAATACCACTACATACATGTCGCTCCTTTATTGCAACATAGTCATATCTCAAAAAATGACTTTTTCGAGGTTACAATGCAGAATTGTTAACAGTACCAGCTTTTATATTGTGGCTTTTAAACTGTTTCCTCTAGGAGATATTTTCTAAAAAAAAAATTTCCTAGACTTGTATGGAAGCAAAAAATTTGAAATGTTGTTTTCTCGAAACTAGCTTTTTTGAATTATGACTATGTTGCAATAAAGGAGCGATATGTAATAATCAAGAGGGAGTAAGCCAGTTGCCAAGCTATCTAATACCTGAGATTAGCTATGGCAATTCAAATTGTTATTGTAAATAAAGAAAAGCTCTTGTGTGTTCCATTGTACACATAAAACTCAGTAAAATCGGTTCACATATAATATAAGCTCTTCCATTTTGGGCAAAAAAAAGTTTGTTATCATCGCACGGTAGCGCTCACCATTCACAGTAACGTTGTAATTCGCATCATCTCTGAAGAAATACGGCCCAATGATGCCGCCAGCCCATAATCCGATCCAAACGGTGGTTTTTTGTGGATGCATTGGTAGCTCTTGCAATGCTTCCGGCTGCTCTTCACTCCAAATACGGCAGTTTTGCTTGTTCACGTATCCATTCAACCAGAAATGAGCCTCGTCGCTGAACACAATTCTTCGATAAAAAAGTGGATCTTCATCTAACTTTTCAAGAGCCCATTCACCAAAAATTTGGCGTTGTGGTAGGTCGTTTGGCTTCAATTCTTGCACCAGCTGTATCTTATAAGGCTTCACACCCAAATCCTTCCGCAAAATTTTCCACGTAGTGGAGTAACAGAGGCCCAATTGCTGCGAACGGCGCCGAATCGATAATTCACGGTCATCACCAACACTGGCCGATACGGCTGCGATATTTTCTTCAGTTCGCACTCTACGTAAGCGTGTTGGTGGTTTAATATCCAAAAATGTAAATTTGGTGCGAAATTTGTTTACAATAGCCCGAATCGAAGCCTCAGTAGGTGGATTAAACTGACCATAAAATGGAAGAAGCGCGCGATAAACTTTCTTAACAGACCACGCATTTTGGTAATAAAATTCAATAATTTGCAAGCGTTGTTCGTTTGTAAGACGATCCATGATTAAATTATAGACCAAACTGAATATGTTTGACAGTGACACAAGATACAAAACGTGCGTGAGCTGTCAAAACTAGTGTTGCCAAAAAGATAATAGCAAAAAAATCACTCGTTAGCTGAGATATATTCAAAATCTGAAAAAAGCCATTATTTTTTGCAATTTTGTATGAAAATTAAAAAAAAATTATTTTTGCTTCAAACTTCACACAACTATTCAGCATGACGATAACAAGGCAAAAAAAAAATAATATTTTCGACATCGGACCATATATAGCCTAAACCGATTTTTAATAAAAATATCGCGTAAGCGAGCTTATTTTTTTAAAAATCAGTTCTGGTAAATACAGAAAATGCAAATTTCCGATATCGGTTCATATATGGATACCCGAGATATAGCCAAAACTGGGTTTTTCATGAAAATTTCGCGTAATCCGTACCCAGAGATGTAAAGATTTTTCTTGTCTTCTTCAATCAAAAATTATTGATCACAGCAAATTTGTATTGTAAAAAATCCTTCTTAAGAAAAAACTTAAGAAAGGGACAGTTTGAACTAAAACCCAATGTACAAATGTATAAAGCGAAAATCTAATTTAAAAATTATAAAAAAAAGTTCAACAAATATTCTATAATTTAAAGTTTCC
Organism: Thecocarcelia acutangulata; assembly: GCA_914767995.1. Lineage (NCBI taxonomy): Eukaryota > Metazoa > Arthropoda > Insecta > Diptera > Tachinidae > Thecocarcelia > Thecocarcelia acutangulata. The sequence continues at coordinate 24,565,624 of OU612094.1, read as the reverse complement.
TTTAGTTAAAAGCAGTTCTGGTAATAAAAGAAGGTTATATAAATACAGAAAATGAAAACTTCCGGTATCGGTCCATATACATATGTATATCCGAGATACACTGAGGTGCAATATTATAGACGCACATCATTTTTGAGGACTTTTGGCATTTAGAAAAAATTAAGAGAAAATTGTTTTATATTATCTAAAAGACTACAACAAATTAATAAAAAAACAACAACAAACAACGTCATTTGTTTGCATTTTTTTCAGTTACAATAAAAAATTTATTTTTATGTTGGTGCACAATTATAGCTGCTCAACTCTTACAGCCTGTTCATGGAACACAATGTGCTCAAAAAACGCGAAGAAATCTTGACGTTTTTCTTATTTGCGTTCATGCAACGCGAAAAAAAAACTTTTTGGACGAAAAACGTAACAATTGACATCTGCTTTCTGTCTGTGTATCGTGTTTTTACTTGCCAAATAGGCGAATGCTGCGCGAATGGAATTTTTAATTGGTTGAGTAAGAAAAAAGAAGAAGCTTGAAGAAAAATAAAGATTAAAATATATAAAAATGGAAATAACAGCAAAAACAAGTATGCATACATGTTCACACATACATAAGTAAACGTTGATATCCATGTTAACACGTACATACATATACATATATGTATATGCAAACAATTTCCTTTTTTGCTAATTATTTAAAGAAAGGAAATAATTTAAAAAATAAAAGAACAAATTAGGATCAATCCATAAAGGCATTTGTCTGATTAACAGAATTTGTATGACCAGCAAATATTCTATAATTTTTTTTCCAGCATAAAAATGTTTTGTTTACATAAATATTTATCACCGGTTTCTTTTTTTCAATTGAAATAGGGTTACCGTTATTCACGACGCAAAAATATATTTTACACGAAAAAAGTAAACAAGATACATATAACTTGTATAGTGGCAATACTGGGGATTGAGAATATGTATACTAATACGTGTATAACGTAACAGAGCGCGAACAATGAGAAGCGTGTTACACAGACCCAATTTCTTACGTAGTCATAAACGTGTCGCTGGTTTTCGCTTTAGTTAAAACGCGATCCATGAACAGGCTGTAAGTCTAATGTTTTACTTAACTAAGGATTTTTTTGCATTATTTCTTTTACTTAAATAAGATTTTATTATTTTCTTATATATCAGTTAAGTTTTTGCCATGCCACGTGGAGTTTATTTGCGTGATATTGAAAAAGGTTAAATTATTGCTTTTCGTGTAGAAGGTGTTAGCTTTCGGGAAATTTCCAGGAGACTAAACAGAACGGATAATGTTGTCCACAATTTTTTGAAAGTACCTTCAAAATATGGACAAATGAAAAAAATGCGAGAAGAAAATATAAACTTACGGAAGGAAACAACAGCAAGATTTTCAATTGTGCAAGCAATTCCACAAAAAGTGCTAGAGAATTAGCAAGTGAGTGTGGCATAAACGTGTCACGTTGGACAATTAATCGTGTTTTAAAGTAGTCAGCCTTTATCAAAAAGCAAAAACTAAAAAATGCACTACATTTGCTTGATCGGCACAAAAACTCGCGATTGGAATTTGCAAAAAAAAAAAAAAGTATGAACACAGATTGGAATAAGATAAGTACATCTTTCAAATTGTTAACCACTACTTTACTGAAATTGTTTGCAGATAATTTTTTCTGATGAGAAAAAATTTAAATTAGACGGCCCAGATGGATAGATACAGATATTACTGGAGGGCCTTACGCAAGCAGCCACGCTATTTTTCTAAGCGAAATTTTGGTGGTGTTTCTCTCTCTCTCATGGTTTGGAGAGGCTTTTGCGCCTCTGGTATACTTGAGTTAGCTTTCCCAAGTACAAGAATGGATTCCACAGAATATATTTCTATCCTTCAAACAAATTTAAAGCCATACTTTGAAAGAAAATGCAGAACAAAAAATAATTTTCTAGCAAGCTAATGCCGCGATTCACAAAAGTAACCAAACCCGTCTGTGGCTGGAGTCAAATCACATACCACAATTGGAATGGTCAGCCTGTTCGCCCGACCAGAACCCAATGGAAAATGTCTGGGGAGTCATGGTCAACAAAATCTTTGGTGGAAATAAGCAATTTGCAACAATTGCGCATCTTAAAGCTGCTGTAGTTGATGCTTGGGAAGCGTTTCCCAAGGAACTTTGTGCAAAATTGGTCCAAAGTATGCGGAATAGAATTTTTGAACTTATATTGAAAAATGGTGGACCAACTCGTTATTAATTTTTAATAATTTCAAGTGAAAGCTCCACATTTTAAATGCGGCTATAATATTGCACGGCTAAAAACATGACTTTATTTACCCATTTTCGTTACATTCAAATAAATTGTTAAGTTTTTTCTTGTTTTTCTACTAGTTTTTAATAGTCTTTAAAGCAGCAAAAAATAAATTTATTTTACTTGTTTGTGAGTACCAGAAGTTTTCAAAAATGAGATGCTTCTATAATAATGCACCTCAGTGTATAGTCCGTAAACCGATTTTTTCAAAATGAGATGTTTCTATAATAATGCACCTCAGTGTATAGTCCGTAAACCAACTTTTTCATGTATAAAAGTTTTTTGTTTTAAAGCAGTGGCGATAATTAAATACAAAAAATAAAAATTTGCGATATCGGTCCATATACCGGAAATATAGCCTAAATAGATTTTTTTCATGAAACAATTTTTTTTGCTTAAAAGCAGTTGTGGTTATAGAAAGAGGTTACTAGAATACAGAAACTGAAAATTTCCGATGTATATCCGAGCATATACTACACTCTTACTTGTTTTATTCTGTTTATCAGCGTACCGAGCTCTCATTTATTTTTCCGTCTATATTTGTCTCATATTGATCTGCCTGAGTTGATTAAGCACAAAATGCATTTCACAAAAGGCTTCATTAATCTTGACGCATTAGCCAATTTTGTACCTCTCCATGACTGAACTTTTCAAACGCCAAAGCCCAGAAATGGCAAATTAATTTAGGCAAGGTGTGCTTTATAATAAACACCATGCATTAAAGTTGAACCCCGTTTATTTGTACACTTAAATATTCTTTTTCCAACAGCCATTTATTTAATGTGCGTGCCGAAGTCTGTGGATATATTTTATAAAGGTTTTTATTGCTTGGCAATTTCAAACACTTTTAATTTTAATCATTAAAATGTTCCTGTTCCTCTAATAAACTCTAGCACGCATTCGATTTTTCTTTCTGTTTCCGGTCTTTGGAGTTCATGTTGTGCAAACTTTTTCAATAAATTGTATAAACAATAAAATATTCATTTTATTCTACAATGATTTCAATAATTGCCTTGCAATACAATACTACGTTTTGTATTTTTGGAATTTTTCTTTATTAAATAATGTCTTCTGAACTTTTGCTTTTATGCAAATGATTTCATTGTGTGCGTGTGCAATTTTCATCTTCTTATTTGTCTGCCATTTAAATATTAAAACAAAAGTTTGTTTTTTTCTGCTTTTTCTTTTATTTGCTTTAACATTGCCAGAAGTTTTGTTATAAAGATAAGAGCATGACTGAACCAATTTTATGGTTTGCTAAATTGTCGTGTGTTGCTTGGTGTATTAAACGTGAAACTTTTGCATTTCCTGTTTAACGAGCTAAGTGTATTTTGTGTTTTCTTTCGTTTTTTGTTTGCTTTCGGATGTAAATGTTTTTATTAATACATAATTTAGAAAGTTATCAGTTACATTTTAAGCATCGTTTGGCACACACCTTTAAGCTTTTATCTTAGTAAGAATATTTATTTTCTTTTTTTTTTTCTTTTTTCTTTCAACTCATATTGTCATTAGGGAACATGAAAAATAACTCTCAGAAAATAAACTACATATGTAATTTTTGTATTATATTATAGCACGATAAAAGCAATCAGGTTCCACCATCTGATTTTTATGGTTTAAAGTGCATAAGTACGTGTGTAGTTACCAAACAAAAATTATAGGTCCTCTGCAAGAAGTTAATATAAGCGGCTTTGCTGTATACTGACCAGCGAATTGTGCAATTTTTGCCTTATGGTGCACAATATAAACAAAAGGTTCGCTGAATCAGCATACTAATAATATGACTATTTTTTCCCACGACAACAACAACAATGTATGACATCCAAGATTATGGGTTTATTGTATTTATGTAAATGATTTATGTCTTACGAAAGTGAACAAAAAATCAAACAAGATTATATTGGAAGAAAATTTTTGTTGAATGAGCAAAAATATTGATTGAAAAAAATTATATATTTTTTCAGACATTAACGGCCTTATGTATAATAAAAAACCTTGTGCTAACTAGTTGCTATCTTTCCGTTATGGGAATTTACACACAAAAAAACTTAGCAACTAGTAAGTTAGCATAGGGATCTTGATTATGCATAAGGCCGTAAATTTATAGTTTTTTTGTTTTAGTACCTAAAACCTTTTCTCTTTAGTAAGCCCACTGTCACACATATTCCCTCCGGGGGACAGGTTTTGCCTTGGCGTATTCCTAACTTAGGCGCTCTGTTTTTCGGGGAAAAGAGGGGAAGGGGTCCCTCGTTTGGTGCGGAAAAACAAAACTCTAGGAAGCCACATGACTTACCAAGGGTATAAATTGGCAGAACGGGGATCAGCATGGCCCCCGGGTGGTTCTGCTTGCGGTTCGACCCGGGCTGATCATGGTTGAGGTGCCTACCTTGGCTGAAACGTTCTGGCTGTGGTTGAAACCTAAAACGCAGGAAGGGAGTGTTAGTATCCTTGATAATTGTTTGGTGATGGCTTTTTTCGAGGGCTAACAATCTCCCGAGGATCTGTTGCCTATACAACAGATACGTGTACTATAAGGAACCAGTAGTGATGATTGACGGGTGAGTTGGTTTAAGGGCTGATGCTCTTAATGGGCTTCGGCCTACCAACTCATTAAGCCTTGTCCTCCATTGATTGCTGGGAAATTGCATACAGGAGGGATTAGAAAGCCCGAACTCCTCAACAAGAAGTTGTTCATATGACCGCAATCATATGACAAGAATTGCTACCTGTGTGAGCCTAGCAAGCCACACGGGGGCGGTGGTGAATCGTGAAAAACTTACTTCGTGAAATTGATCCACCATCAGGTTAGGCCATCAAGGCAGGTACTGATGTAAATCATTTTCACAGTTGTCACACATATTGCTATTCCAGCAGAAAGCTGTTTTCTAAAGTAAAAACCATATTATCAGAAAATACAAGTTCTGGTAAAAAAAGAAATAGCCGTTATATAAATTTTTTTCAAAAAGTATTTATTTATTCATCAATAACTAGTTTGTGCCCTTCAAAGTAGTCTCTCTCAGATATAATACACTTCTGCCGACATTTTTTCAAATCCTCCAAATAGTTCTGAAACGCGCTTTTTGGTATCAACAACAGTTCCTGTTTCGATTTTTCTTTTATCTACTCAATCGTAGCAAAACTTTCATTAGTGGCTTCAGTTTTGTGAAGAGGAAAAAGTCAGCGGGGGGCAAGTCCGGTAACGGTTTTGTTTTTGGTCAAACACTCGCGCACAAACATCGATGTGTGAGCTGGTGCTTTATCATGGTGCAAAACCCATGAATGTTTTTTCCACATTTCTGTGCGTTTCTGACGCATTGCTTCGTAAAAACGGCTCATAACTGCAAGGTAGTATTCTTTATTGACCGTACGACCTTGTGACAAGAATTCATGATGCACCACGCCATTGCAGTCGAAGAAAACAGCGAGCAAAACCTTCATATTTGACCTAACTTGACGCATTTTTTTCAGTTTTAGTTCTTCTGGACGTTTCCATTTTAATGATTGGACTTTGGGTTCAATGTTATAGCCATCCAATCATGATTCATAGTCAGTTAAGACTTTTTTCAAAAAGCAGGATCGTCTTTAAACGATGTTCAACAGCGATGTTGTTGCTATGCGACGTTGTTTTTGCTTAAAATTTAGCACTTTTTGAACAATCTTCGCCGCTGCACTTATCATGCCTAAAAAATCTATAAATATTGCTTGGCATGAGCCGAACGATGTGCTAACATCATCAGCAATCTCTCGGATAGTGATACAATGATTACCCAAAATCATTTTCCTCATTGGTTCAATGTTTTAGACAATTGTTGAGGTACTCATAACTTGAAGAGCGAGCGGGATAAGTATCGTTATTGACATCTTCTCGCCCTTTTTTAAACCGGTTATACCACAAATGAACTTGTGTTCTGCTTATAGTTAGTAGACTCGCCAAAAGCCGCAGTCAACATTTCAAATATCCTTGCGTATTTAATTAAATTTTTTACACAAAACTTAATACAGTGTTAATATATTGACAATATCAGCCATTTTGGAGTGCCAGTTTGTCCGTGACAGATAGCAGGTTAGTCATATTTTGGTGTAGTCTTCGATTTTTTACTTTTCGAAAAAAAAAAACGGTTCAAGGACACTGTATTAAATTAGATTTTTGATTTGTACAACGGGTTATAGTTCAAGTTTTTTCTTAAGAAGGATTTTTTACAATACAAATTTGCCCAGCTAATGATTTGGTTATTATTTTTCTTGTCTTCTTCAGTCAAAACTTATTGATCACAGCAAATTTTTATTGTAAAAAATCCTTCTTAAGAAAAAACTTGAACTATAACCCGTTGTACAAAATCGATAAGCACACCAAAACAGGACTAACCTGCTATCTGTCGCGGACAAACTAATACTCCAAAATGGCTTATATTGCCAATATATATATAACAGATATGTCTACAAACATAACAGCAAAAAATTATGAAAATCGAATGTACTTAACTCATGAGATTTGAAAATACTCGTACTATTTTTTTTATCAGACCTCTATACTCGTATTAAGGAAATATTGGTTTGTTTTATTAAAACTTCAGCGAATTTTGCTTATTAACTAATGGGTGATTTTATAAGAACTGTCGGAAATTTAAAAAAAAACACATAAAATTCAGAAAAATGCATGAAATATTTATTTGGATCGATAGTTGGGTCGATATAATTTAATGTTTGAAGATTATTTCATGCAAATGTTGGCCGCGGCTGCGCTTCAAATGGTCCATCAATGTTGGCTTCCAGTGCGTCAATCGAAGCGGGCTTGTCGCTATAGACATTAGCCTTAACATAGCCCCACAAAAAATAGTCTAGAGGCGTTAAATCGCACGATCTGGGCGGCCAATTGACTGGTCCCAAGCGTGAAATAAACTGTTCACCGAACTCGCCTCTCAATTGGTCCATTGTTTCGCGTGCTGTGTGGCATGTGGCACCGTCTTGTTGAAACCACATGTCATGCAAGTCAAGCTATTCCATTTTGGGCAAAAAAAGTTTGTTATCATCGCACGGTAGCGCTCACCATTCACAGTAACGTTGTGATTCGCATCATCTTTGAAGAAATACGGCCCAATGATGCCGCCAGCCCATAATCCGCACCAAACGGTTGTTTTTTGTGGATACATTGGTAGCTCTTGTAATGCTTCTGGCTGCTCTTCACTCCAAATACGGCAGTTTTGCTTGTTCACGTATCCATTCAACCAGAAATGAGCCTCGTCGCTGAACACAATTCTTCGATAAAAAAGTGGATCTTCATCTAACTTTTCAAGAGCCCATTCACCAAAAATTTGGCGTTGTGGTAGGTCGTTTGGCTTCAATTCTTGCACCAGCTGTATCTTATAAGGCTTCACACCCAAATCCTTCCGCAAAATTTTCCACGTAGTGGAGTAACAGAGGCCCAATTGCTGCGAACGGCGCCGAATCGATAATTCACGGTCATCAACAACACTGGCCGATACGGCTGCGATATTTTCTTCAGTTCGCACTCTACGTAAGCGTGTTGGTGGTTTAATGTCCAACAATGTAAATTTGGTGCGAAATTTTTTTACAATAGCCCGAATAGAAGCCTCAGTAGGTCGATTAAACTGACCATAAAATGGAAGAAGCGCGCGATGAACTTTCTTAACAGAGCACGCATTTTGGTAATATAATTCAATAATTGGCAAGCGTTGTTCGTTTGTAAGACGATTCATGATTAAATTATAGACCAAACTGAAGATGTTTGACAGTGACACAAGATACAAAACGTGCGTGAGCTGTCAAAACTAGTGTTGCCAAAAAGATAATAGCAAAAAAATCACTCGTTATAAGTAAACGTTTAGTAAGTTTTTTTGAATAAAGCTTTATTATATGTTTAATGGTTAATTTGATAGCTATCAAAATTATTTTGTGCATAGAAAAAATTTTAGTAAAAATAAAATTAACAAAATTTTTGTCTGAAAAAAATAGTTTGTATGCATAAACATAAATATCAAAAAAATAACCTGGATATCCTATTTTATTGGTGTTTAAAAAAATAGTTGCTTTCGATCAATAATTAGTTTTACTAAACTTTTGTTTGAGTCCACGAATTCCTTTACAGGGTCGCGTTCAAACAATTTATTAATTGATTCAACGAACTTTATTATTGAACACGAAAAATTTTTTTTTTCTGTGTATATCTATAAGCATGTATGTACGTAAGTCAACACTTTTTAAACTCTTTTTTCAAGACAAGTTTGTAGATGACTTTTCTGAAATCTTTCATATATGAACTTCTGCATGAACATCTGGTTTATATATTTTTTTTTAACTTTATTATTTTATACCAATCAAAAATTATAAACAGCTTGTTTTCTATGTTTCCCTGCTATCTATATGTCGACATTTCATAGGAACTTCCCTAATCATCAGTAGACTTTGGACACGTTTGAAAGATATTCTCAAACATTCAACTTTATATCCCAACAATCCAAATAAATTGCTGAAAATTTAAAAAGAAAAATGCTCTAATAATATCCGTCAAAACACAAAAAACATTTTATCCATACCTGGAGCTTTTTTAAGGTTTAGATTACCAAAAGCACATTCAACTTCTTGAAAATTGAATCTTAAAGGCACAGGAGGTCTACTAACAATAGGCGGCAACTCATTTGCATTATCAGACCTATTTGTGGAAAAAACGTTTTTCAAAGGGTTAACAAATAAAGTACCCTTTTCTGCGTCATCTCTAGCCCAGTCACCAGACGGTTCTTGCAAGGGCGGGCGGCTTACCTCTAACTGGCCTTTTTAAACCCTTAGTCGCCCGCCATAAAGAATAGTCGGACTGAGGAGTACCATCCAGACTTTCTACATACGTTTGTAGAGAAGCCGTTTTTTGGTTTCCAAGCAAATTTCTTAGTTGATTTGTGCACTCACGGAGTCTTGTTTTTAGTTGCGGAGATCTGCAAAGTTGCCACTCTCGTCTAACTCTTCTTGTTTCTAACACAAGTTGCTCGATTTCTGAAGAATATGTTCTATTTTTAATGTTTCTGCGTGTTAAATAAACTCTACAAGCAAATTTTTTAACTCTTTCTAATTTTTTTATAATGGCGTGTACATAAATATATCTTCAAGTCAAGTTGTTTGATTTTGTTTCTCTTTTTTTAAATAAAAACGTTTGATTGTGTGCAATTCAACTCTCTCTTATTTACTGTTTATAGTTTTCCTTTTACAAGCGTGAAAATCATTTAAGAAAAAAACGTTTTTTTGTTATACAAATTAAACGCCTCCATATAATTGTCACAGGAATGTTTATATTATGGCAATTGTGAGTTTCTGCGATTGTGTTTTACTTCTATTTTCAATCTGTCATCGTAACGGAAGCGTAAACTTAAAGAAAAACAATACGGAAAATGCATGACAAACATTTAAGCAGAAGACAGACAAACCCCTGAAAACTATAGACAAAAGTCACGCAATGTTTTATTTTTTTTTTTTTTAATAAAACAAAAACACACACATTTACATACTTGTCATCAGAGTTAAGCCGCATTTAGACTTGGCAATTTTTAAAAGTGTTTGGTGTATTACTATTTCAACATTTTCTCTTAAAGCTGAAAATATATGCAACATTATTGCGTCATTTAAAAGTAGCTGCAAGACAGCATAGACAAAAAAATAGCTTTTATAAGTGTTGCTGATAGTTTCTTTTCTTGATAAATAAAAAAATAAAAATAAAAACAATATTATAGGACATATTTAAAACTTTTTTCATTCTAATTTCATTATTAGTAAGATATAAGTTTTAATGATTAGAAAAAATTTTAAGTTTTGGACTATTTCTGATTTTTGTTTTTGGTTATTAAGAAATTATATATAAGGTAGAGTCTAAACACAGTGTAACGATAATTTATTGCGGTGCAGTTTTTCATACGATTTTGAAGTAAAAAATCGCAGTGCGGAGCGGCATAAAATTAAAATTTATTTTATTTTCATTGCGGAGTTTTTTATTCTATAAATTTTTTACTCTCTTTCTCTTTCCGATGTTGCCATATTTTTTGAATAGTTGGCGATTTTCACTACAATAAAACTAAAAACATTATTTGGAAGTTTATAAATTTTTGTTATGATATGTAAAAGTTTAAAAAATATATTAACGGTAGAAGAAAAAATAATGAACAAATTATCGAAGAAATTAGGAAGAATGACTGTCTTTATTATTTTATTATTTGCAGTCGGAAAATTACAAAGACTTTCAGGGTAAAAACGATTTGTCATATTGATGTGTTTGCCATCTATGGCCCCCAAACAATGAGGAACCAATCGGTCATATTCGGACTCATAGTCACATAGATTTCATGCAATTTATTCCATACTTCTTCGCATGTTCCATAAATAGTATTCCTTATCGTGAATACTCTAATTTTATATGATCATTACTTTTGCATTTTTGCATTATTTATTAATGATTTACCAAGTGTTATAAAAAATTCATATGTGCTTATGTATGCTGATGACGTAAAAATTTTTTACTCCAACAACAATTATATGGATCACAAGTTTCTTCAAGATGACTTAAACTTGCAATATTCATGGTGCAGTGCAAATTTAATGAAATTAAATTTAAAAAAATGCAAGTATATGTCAATGCCACTTAAGCATTAAATACTTTCTGAGTGGTTACGAGTTGGATAAGGTTGATTCTTTTAAGGATCTGGGAATCATGTTAGACTCAAAACTTAACTTTATTCAACACATTACTTTGGTTGTTGATAAGGCAAGAAGTCTTCTTGGTTTTATCAAACGCTGGGCTAAGGAGTTTGATGACCCTTATGTAAACAATTGTTTACATCTCTTGTTCGGCCAGTTCTGGAATATGGCTCAACTATCTGGGATCCAACATACAAAGTTTACATTGATAAAATTGAAGCAGTACAGAAACAATTTCTATTATTTTGTCTAAGAGAATTACAATGGAGTCCAAGAAGTCTTCCCTCTTATTCTGCGAGACTTACACTTATTAAGTTACCATCCTTGCAAAGTCGCAGAACTATGCTGAACGTAATGTTTGTTTGGAAAGTAATTAATGGTAATATTTACTCTAGTTTTCTGGTCAGCAATTTAACTTTTAAGGTTCCACGCTACTCTTCACGCTTCTACTTTCCGCTTATGATAAAAACATTTAGAACAAATTATGCCAACTCTGCATCTCTAATTAAATGCTGCAAAGATTTCAATGCCACATGTATTTCTTCTTAAATGATGATGTTATAAAACGTAATATTATTTATTCCTTAAACTCTTAAATTATTATATTTTTAAATCTAATTAAATTATTTATTTGTAAGTTCAATGTAAAAAGTCTGTAAGAATATGTAATTCATAGACTTGTAAAAAAAAAAAAAAAAAAAAAAAAAAAAAAAAAAAAAAAAAAAACTTGTATTCTGCAAGTCTGCAAGTTATAAAAAATAATGTTTGGGGATGTCGAAGCAGGATGTTTTTAATCATATTTCTAAACATGTTTGCAGGCTTAACATTATCACTTATACTTAAGGCTAAACGGTTTTCTAAATGAATCTTTTCCCCGTGTCGGTTTAAGTAGAGAAACGAGCACCTTATATTTAGAAATACTCGTTCTTGTTGCTAGATGAAGATGCTCCTCATCCTGGCTTTCAATTTGCCGCAAACATGTTTTGAAAATTCCATCCAAATCCTTTGGTACATCAATGGGTCTTTTAATTCCACACATAAAACCAAAGTGGCTTCTACCAAATTAAAAACTTTTTTAACAGCTATATATATTTTATTTACTGCCATTAAAAAATACTTAACACAAACAGTAACTGCCTCGCTCACGAAGTCGTTTCGTTAACGTTCGCTAATGTTTTATATAAAAATTAAGTGCCTTATAGTCAACTATTATACAACTAACAGATATGTCGGAAGTAGGCAAGACAAATGGTATAAGATCAGAGAAAAATAAAGCTTATAAACGGCATCGCAATAGGCTTTTTGATCTTCAAAATTATGGCGAACGTTTACGAAACGATGTCGTGAGCCAGGCAGTAAATTTTACATAAATGCATGCACAAATATAAATAAAAATATAAATTAATAATGACAAGTATTGCCGTCGCTGTCTTTCGTTGTATTCTATTTATTTTTCTCTTCCGCAACGGGAAAACGCACCGCACCGCAAACATTGTGTTTAGGATGTTTTTAATCATATTTCTAAACATGTTTGCAGGCTTAACATTATCACTTATACTTAAGGCTAAACGGTTTTCTAAATGAATCTTTTCCCCGTGTCGGTTTAAGTAGAGAAACGAGCACCTTATATTTAGAAATACTCGTTCTTGTTGCTAGATGAAGATGCTCCTCATCCTGGCTTTCAATTTGCCGCAAACATGTTTTGAAAATTCCATCCAAATCCTTTGGTACATCAATGGGTCTTTTAATTCCACACATAAAACCAAAGTGGCTTCTACCAAATTAAAAACTTTTTTAACAGCTATATATATTTTATTTACTGCCATTAAAAAATACTTAACACAAACACTAACTGCCTCGCTCACGAAGTCGTTTCGTTAACGTTCGCTAATGTTTTATATAAAAATTAAGTGCCTTATAGTCAACTATTATACAACTAACAGATATGTCGGAAGTAGGCAAGACAAATGGTATAAGATCAGAGAAAAATAAAGCTTATAAACGGCATCGCAATAGGCTTTTTGATCTTCAAAATTATGGCGAACGTTTACGAAACGATGTCGTGAGCCAGGCAGTAAATTTTACATAAATGCATGCACAAATATAAATAAAAATATAAATTAATAATGACAAGTATTGCCGTCGCTGTCTTTCGTTGTATTCTATTTATTTTTCTCTTCCGCAACGGGAAAACGCACCGCACCGCAAACATTGTGTTTAGGATGTTTTTAATCATATTTCTAAACATGTTTGCAGGCTTAACATTATCACTTATACTTAAGGCTAAACGGTTTTCTAAATGAATCTTTTCCCCGTGTCGGTTTAAGTAGAGAAACGAGCACCTTATATTTAGAAATACTCGTTCTTGTTGCTAGATGAAGATGCTCCTCATCCTGGCTTTCAATTTGCCGCAAACATGTTTTGAAAATTCCATCCAAATCCTTTGGTACATCAATGGGTCTTTTAATTCCACACATAAAACCAAAGTGGCTTCTACCAAATTAAAAACTTTTTTAACAGCTATATATATTTTATTTACTGCCATTAAAAAATACTTAACACAAACACTAACTGCCTCGCTCACGAAGTCGTTTCGTTAACGTTCGCTAATGTTTTATATAAAAATTAAGTGCCTTATAGTCAACTATTATACAACTAACAGATATGTCGGAAGTAGGCAAGACAAATGGTATAAGATCAGAGAAAAATAAAGCTTATAAACGGCATCGCAATAGGCTTTTTGATCTTCAAAATTATGGCGAACGTTTACGAAACGATGTCGTGAGCCAGGCAGTAAATTTTACATAAATGCATGCACAAATATAAATAAAAATATAAATTAATAATGACAAGTATTGCCGTCGCTGTCTTTCGTTGTATTCTATTTATTTTTCTCTTCCGCAACGGGAAAACGCACCGCACCGCAAACATTGTGTAATCAAAAATAAATACGTTATGATCACGGTTGCCATATTTGACGATATATAGTCAATTTGACGATTTTGGGTGCTGAAAATGACACGTTGACGATTTGAATATTTCAGGTCCGTTTTTGCCGATATTTATAGATCACATATATAGTTGTTGTTTATTTGAGCTTGAGGTCACTTGTTTTAAAATTATTCGCTTATTAATGTTTCGATATTTCGACACCCCCTTGTGTGTCTTTTTCAGGAAAATTTCAAAATTTTTTTGTTTACAAATTTTTATAAAATTGAAAACAAATTTATTTTGATAACAATGCACGTGTTTCTTGTCATCTATTTTTGCCAACTCAGGGTTTCATTTCGGCATTTACACAAACGAAATACCTCTTGTTTGCTCTTGGTGTAGTACTGTTGCAGCGAAGCGGTTATCCTTTTTATTATAAATGGTTAATATTCAAATATTCATTTACTAAATGAATGCGAAAAGAAAATTTTCCGTGTAACAATAATTTACACATATATATTTATTTTTATTTATTTATTTTATTTATTGAACTTATAATTAAATTTATAAGCTAATATTAATGATAGCATAGCAATGGACTTCATGATATATGGTAGGATAGCATTGGACTTCAGCTCAAAAAAGGTATTTTATGAAAGTAGTATGACAAAAGGTTCCCTGAAGGAAGTATGGGGTTAAGTGTATCCATGTCAACATTTTTGTCAACATTTATGGTGTCTTTTTGGTGACACTGTCAATAAATTTTTTCCTCTGTCTTTTGTTTTTGATAGATAGAGAATATTTTTTGTTAACAATTTGATTTGTTTTTAAAATTTATCTGTGGCCGCAAGAAAATAGCTATATCTAATAAAAAATAATAATAATAAAAAGTGATATAAAACGGTAAAGTTAAGTAAAAAGTGCAAAATTTATTTAAATATTTTATAATTATAGGCAATCAATATTTGTTTTACATTTTCTACACGTGGTGACAGCGTCTTTAGGGACTCAATACAGTTTTTCTATGGACATTTCCCACAGTGCGCTAATATCGTCAATAGTAAGTCAGTACAATCTTACTATTGACATTTTCTCCATATGACCCCACAAGAACTACCTAGTCAGTATTGACGCAGTCTACTGGTAGATTTCGTAAGACAAGCCTGTGTTAAATGTCAATAGTAGTTAGCAATAATAAGAGTACAATTTGTCATTAGTATTGGTGACATTGTCAATTGGTAATCAGTATAGTTTTACTACTGACATTTCCTGCAGGGTTTTAATACAATTATAAATATAAGTGAGTGCTATATCATTATATGTATGTATGAGTATAATTACATGAGTTTCAAATTTCGTTATAAAGATACGATTTTTTAAGGAACTTAATCAGAAGTGTAATATTTTCAGTAATGGGATGGGAAAGTAGTTGTAAAGGATTTTTGTCGGGGAGTATTGTTGGCCTTGTGATTTGGGTTTTTGGGCAGTTGCTCAAAAAGTGGGAAGGGTTGGTTGGGTAGGATATGTTACAATCACAGAAATGAGTTGAATCAGGGTAGAGTAATGACCCATAAGTGAGCCTTGTGTGACCCAGACGAAATCGCATTATTTTGACCTGGTCTAATCTGTTTAACCCTTTCTGACCTAATGTATAAAAATTGATTGATTGAAATGAATTGTTTATCATTCTGTACCACGGAGAACTTTGAGAGCAAATGAGGTTTCTGGGTCGTGTATAAAATAACTCATCTATCATTTCACAAATGTCCTTACACGAAAAGTTTCATGTAACTTGTAAAGGTGGTTTTGTTGCACTTTTGGCGAATGAATCAGCGAATTCATTACCTTGAATTCCTTTGTGACCGGGTACCCACATAAGAATTATGTTGGAAAATTTTTAATCACAATGCTCCTGATATTTTGTGTAAAAGCAGTTATTTGAAATGTTTGAAGTTGATTGAAGGCCAGAAAGAGAATCAGAACATATTACAAACTTCCCATGTTTATTTGAGACACATATATAAAAAAATGTTATCAATACAAAACATTTCTGGTTTTTTTATATTATAATTTGGAATCAATTTTATTTTCTGATTTTGAAAGAGTTTTTTTTATGGGATCCAATGCATCTGTATAGAAACTGAAAAGCAATCCTTTCCTTTTCCAAACTATCTTAGACTTGTTACGTGCATAGAAGTATAAACATTTAAGTGTCTGTTAAACATGTAAACAATTTTATCATGTCTACTTTTGCTATACTCTTTCGCATTTCAGTTTCACATGTACCCATATGTGTGTGTATGTATGTGCGTGAGTATATGTGTGAGTAGGTTTGTGTATGCGATTTCTATTGTTTTGTTGTTGTAAATAAAAAAAGCAAAAACAGTCTGTACTCGTATGAAGGTTTAGACATTTTTATACACATCTATTTCAATGATTGTTTATGCAAATGTAACTGGCAAGGACATTTTTAATGACTTTTTATATGAGTCTTGAACATTTTTTTTTATTCTTTCTATACTTTCTTTCTGGTACTTCTGAAAAGTGTTTTTATGTTTATAGTATAGCAATTCGTTTTCTTAGTTTTTATGCATATGCAGTAAAAAGCAATATTTTAACGGGTAATCAATTAAATGATTTTTTTTGCTTAGTTTTAAAAAACGTTTCATTTTTCTGTTGAACTCTTGAAAATTTGTCAGTTATTAGTTATTATTATAATAAGTTGGTTTATTTGTAAGATTCGTAGTTCGCAATCTAGTAACATCACATGACTGCAGTGGCCAGTTGATATAAAATAAAGAACACGTCAACAGCTAATATAACTAATTAACTTCCCACGCTTTAAATGCCGCGAAAATTTTTATTTTGGTTCTTCCGTATGTTAACTAACAAAAATAACTCGCATTTGTAAAAAAATTAATTATTACATATTTATGAACTTTAGGTACATTTTTAAGTTTATTATGCTTGCAGACAAGCCGCAATGGCTTTGCAAGGTTCTACTAACAATGAGTTGTAGATTAAATATTCGTAAATAAATTGAAATTAAATATAAAAAAAAGGTCAAATGTCTATGAAGATTAATCCCCCTTTTTTCCTTCTTAGAATCTATTTTCCTAGTTCAGTGCTCTGTGCTGAAACTGCACTGTACTATATTGGAAGGCTATACCTTGAGTACTGGTATAAAATAAAATATAATAAATAAAGGTAATGGGCTATATTTAGCCTGTAGGGAAAGAATATCATCGGTATCTCCATTTTCATTTTGAAGCGGTAAAAGATTGGTTGACAAGGTGTGAATAAGAAAGTAGACAGAAAGAAGAGCAAAAAACATTACCAGCCAAAACTCTAGAATTAACTGTGTACCATCTGTATTAGAAAGTCAAGTACAGAGTCCTTTAAGAGCTATTCTGCCTAAAAACGCTCTCTTTGCATCAAGGTTAGCTTTTGATATAAAGGTGGAGCTTTTCATAAAATGCAAAGGAGGCTCAAATACTGGAAAACATCAACGTTTAAATTCAATTATTCTCAAGCACGAGAGATCACAGCTTTTAAAATTATTATTGCTGATCAATATTTTAATACAATTCATGATGCTGTCTTCTGGCTTGTAAATATATATGAGCGAGATTTTACCTATAAAGAAAATCGCTATCCGTATTCCTTCACGTGACACAAACATCCCAAAATAACATCCCAGTTCTGCCACCTTAGGTACAATTTATTTGATTTATCAAAATGTTCAGGGCTTAGATACTAAACTATTCTGTCTTTTTGTTGATGGCTTTAGTATTAATTATGAAATCATAATTTTTACTGAAACTTGGCTTACGAATAATGTACTAAACTCCAGGATAATTTCCAAGTATTCAGAGATGTGACAGAAATGAAGATAGTTAACAATAAGAAATCCAGAGTCGCCCTCATCGTTGTTTCAAATACTTTCGCTCTGAAGCAATAATTTATGATTTAACTTCCAATATTGAATTCACGGAAACATTAGAACATATGCATATGCATATGAATTTTAAAGCTGTACGAAAAAATCTGGGTGCTACTGTAGATAAGTTGAGCTATTTTAGATTATATTCAAGAAAATAAAGATGCAAACTTATTTTTGCAGTTTCAGTTCTAAAACAAGCTAAGCTTTATATCTCTAGCTAAGTTTATTTATAGAATACTATAAGTATAATGAATACAATGTTGAAAAAATTGGTAGATGTATTTGTTTACTCTCTCCACTATGAGCACAATGCTTCATTTCAAATCGTAATTTAGGATGGTTTGCTAACATCGAGTACCATTAGGTTTTTTCTCTAAAATAAAATTTTTGGATATATGCTGAAAGGAAAATTTAATACAACTCTCATGATTAGGCCGGTGCCCCAAAGTCTATTTTGGGGTTACTCGACCGTGTGCAGGAGAAGGCGAAGAAGCTTATCGGTAACAGTAGGGTCTCTAACTCTATTGTCTCACTGAAGCATCAACGCAGTGTAGATTGCGTTATTATGCTCTATCGTTACTACAATAGATTTTGCTCTGACGGGATTAGGGATCTTGTTCCCGAAACTCGCACATTTATAGGTAACATGCGTGCATCATCCACTTTTCTTCCATTTGTGGTTGATAATCCGGGAAATTATATAACGCATTACAGAGGAAATTCGTTTTGCAGCTGTATGCTTGGTCTGTGAATAAGTTGCCCACAGACGTTTCCTATCTGTTATAACGTTCGAAAGTTCAAGTCAAATATTCACAAACACTACTCCCTCTTTTCCCCTCTTTATAACCTACTTTCCTAGTTCCGGTACAATACACTGCATATGTAAGGGTTATCCCTGAGTTCTGGTTCAAGATCAAAAAAATAATAAAAATTAACATTTGTGCGCATGGAACAGAAAGTTGCTGTTTTTAATATACTCGTTTTTCGAAAACATCTTGTGAAGCAGTGCTTAGTGAATGCAAAGCAGGAATATGCCAGTCGTCATGCGCACTCTGTCACAAATATAGAAAATAAAGCATTAAATGAATCTCCCTTTATATGACAATGTTTGTGTTGTTACGGAAAACATAAAATTTCTTTTAAAACGAAGTGTATGCACACGTATTGATGTGTG
The DNA here is from genome assembly GCA_914767995.1 of Thecocarcelia acutangulata. NCBI lineage: Eukaryota > Metazoa > Arthropoda > Insecta > Diptera > Tachinidae > Thecocarcelia > Thecocarcelia acutangulata. The sequence goes on along the minus strand of OU612094.1, from coordinate 24,546,575 downwards.
CGTTAAGTACATTTAATGTCTGCTAAATAGATTTATTAACCATAATATTGTTTACAACATAAACTTAATACTTCCTTTTGTGACATTTTGCTATATAATTTAATTTTTATTTGTTTTTCCTTCAGTTCTTAGATTGTTACAAATTTTTCTTATATGTATGCGTAAGATACACACACACGCATGTGGTTTTCTCAAGATGCTGTAACCGCACACAAAAATTGTAAAGTTGATTTACATCAGCGCCTGCCTTGTCGGCCTAATCTGATGTTAAACCAACTCCACGGGGTGCATTATTCACGGATGCCAACATGTGGTTTGCAAGGCTCCCACAAGTCGCAATTTTTTGTTATAAGTTTGTAGCCTTACTCCTTGTTGCAGAGTTCATGCCTTCTAATTTCTTCGGTATGCAATTTCCCTGAAGTCAAAAAGGCTTAATGAGTTTGTAGGTCGAAGCCCGTTAAGAGCATCAGAATTTAACCAACTCATCCGTCTTAGTAGCTTTTCTGGCTACTTACAGGAATCTGTTGCAAGACAACAGTACCTCGGGGCGTTATAAGCCATAGAAACCCGTCATGCTCCAAAGTTATCAGGGAGAGTAGTGTTCTTTCCTGCGATTTTAGTTTTAAACCATAGCCAGCACGTTGCACCCTGATCTGCGCCAAGACGGTCTGCAAACAGAACTTCCCGGCGCTTTGCCTATCCACGACGTTCAGCCAATCAACCCTTAGTGATGGTTTTGAAAGACCAACACAACATAATTCATGCGACATCCTAGAGTTTTTTCTTTTTGCTACTACAACTCCTTCCTCTCTATGCAGCAGAAAGTAGAGTGCTCTGGTGAACGCCGAGACATACCCTGCTCCGCGAAAGGATGAGTAATGTTTTGTCTTCCGTCCTGTAGACTCCTGTTTTTGTTGTTGTCGTCCATGCACAAGTATTTTCATTATTAATGTTCCTGCTATGCACGGAATAAGTACCAAGCAGGACTTGGTAGTGTTTTGTCTTCTACGATGCATGTATTTTTTTTAAATTATTTTTTCACATTCATCCGTGTTTTCTTTGTCTGTTCTTTTGAATGCAATGCGTTACCTTACAGAGTGGCAGATGTTGCACTTATGTTTGTTGGTCTGAGCAATGTCGAAAGTATATGCACTAGAACTTGATCAATTTTGACTAATTTAATGCCTGCACTTTAAAATTTTGAAAGAGCTTATTTCTCCAAAAATACGCCGAAAGAGAATCCCTTTCAACACTGTTGGGTTTCAATAAGATGGGGACACTTGTCACATAGCCACGCCTGTTATGACAGAATTGAGACAAAAATTTCCCAGTAAATTGATTTCCAGAAAGTCCACATCTATTGGCCGCCCACGTCTCCTGACCTCACTGTACCGGATTTTTTTTGTGGGGTTATTGCAAACAAGAAGTTTACAAAAAAAAAAAAACACCCAATAAATTTGGATGATTTAAAGCAACCCATTCGAACGGTAAATGATACAGTTCCCGCTGCATTACTCCAGGCAGTAATGAATACTTTTTAATAAGATGTCGTACATGTCAACGAGGCTGGAGGCCATTTAAATTCAATTATATTCAAAACTTAATGAATTATTTTAATAAAATGTATTATTTTTCAAATGAATTATTGAAAAATAAATTACCTGAACTTTACAAAAAGTTATATGTATGAGTTTCTTAATGTAGCAAAATTGATCACACACCCTGTATTAAGACACAATCCTCCATTAAAAAAATCCATGTTTGCAAGATTTATTTCTATGGCTCCAAATTTGGATATATCCCTTAAATTCATTTTATTTGGTTTCCGCTGATGTAAATTTGTTAAAAAGCCCACAAACAAAATGAAATCATGGCCGTTATGTAATCGACCTCTTTTTTTTTTCTTCATGCAAACCTTTATTCATTCATTGAAAACTTAATTTTCCTTTTATAATCAGCGTTCATTTCTTTATTTTTTGGTCCTGAATCTTGAAATAATTTCGTTAAACGACTTTTAATTAAAAATACGCAGTCGTCTATATGACATTGTTGCTAAAGAAGAATGAAAACAGAAAATGAAATAAGAATATACGAAAAAAAGGTAAAAATAAAAAATAAAATAAAACCGTAATGAAGCGAAACAGAAAATTTGGCTGGGAATAAAATTAAAAATGATGAAGCGTTAAAATGAAAACAATTAAATGTCCGTCGCAGAGAAAAAGGTTTCCTGTTTTAGTGCAGAAAAAATTAAGGATTGAAGAAAATTGAGGTATTTATAATATAAACAAACACACATACATACAAGCAGCAAATGTGTACACTTTTATCTTATCTCTTCCAAAAAAGGGGCTCACGATACATCTCACAAATCATGGTGGCGCATTTTTATATTTAATACTAATACTTTTTATTTAATACTACTGAGCACTTCATCGTTTTAAGGGCGGATATTGAATGTAAACCACATTCGATATTTTGTTTGTTAACATTGCCGTTTAAATCCAAATGTGCCTCTTCAGATATAAAAATGCAGTTCAAGACGTTTTCATCCTCTGACACCATTTGAATGATCTTCCCACAAAATTCCAAGCGAATCGGGGAGTCTCTAGGGTTTAGTTTGTTTGGGTTCGGGAATTTCAACACAAAATAAATCATGCAGTTTGCTAGAGTTTTATTTGCCACAACAAACGAAATTATGCTACCCCTTTATGCCCCAGAGCAGAGTGCCCTGCTTGTGTATATACCAAGGAAAGCCTGCTCTGCGGAGCGGGGGAGATATAATAGATATATTGCGTGATTGATTTACATCAGCACCTGCCTGTTCGACCTAACCCTGATGATGGATTAACTCCACAGGGTAAGTTATTCAGTGTAGCTTTCTAGGCACATACAGGTCTCAACTTTGTGCCATAAGTTTGTAGCTATAGGGACAAACCTCATACACCACGGGTCTTTTAATCGCTCCTATATGCAATTTGCCAACCGTTAATGAAAGACAAGGCTTAAGGCCTAACTATAATGTGCATAGATTGGCTTAAGCTTTTACCAAAATTAAACGAAAAGTCTGTCAAATACATATGTGAATGAAAAACGATTTTTAGTTGGCCATAATGTACCGATATGAACTTAATGATTTTAAACCCATTGTTGCACAACTGCGTAGTACTTGTGTAATTTCTAAGTAGATTATATAAAAAAGTACTAAAAATGACAACAAAGTATTTGTATGCAATAATTTTCAAACAAAAAGTTAAAACAATTTTGTGGTAATTTGTGTGATTAAAAATTGAAAAAAGCTAAAATACATTTCTATTAAATTATATACAATATTATTTGTTTAAATTTTTCTTTATTTTAATAATTTTTGTAAACACACACACACAAACTCCTGGAAACAAAAGATTACGCACAGAAAGTGCGTTCAGTTTCGTAGTTTGCTTAAGCAACTGACATTAGACGAAACTTAACGAAAATTTTCATTAAGCACATTATAGTTGTACACATTTGATTATACGTATTCGCACAGTTGCTTAAGCTGGCTTAAATTAGTTTATGCACATTATAGTTAGGCCTTTAGTGAGGTGGCAGGCCAAAGTCCATTAGGCCCTTAACCAACTCACCCGTCTAACCAACAGACTTAGTAGTTTACAGTACAGATATCTGTTGCAAGACAACAGCACCTTTAGCACCATTAGCGCCCTGATAAACAGCATGCACCACAGTTATCAGAAAAACTAATTCCCCATCCTATGATGCCAGATTTAAACCTTAGCCAGAACGTTCCAGCCAAGGCTGACACCTAAGCCATGATCAACGCCGGGATGATTTGCAAGCAAAAACTCCCGGAATCTTTCGCGTTCCCCGTTCTACCAATTAACCCTTGGTGAGGGTTAGGGAAGAAGTCCAATGCAATATATGTAAGTTATGCGGCTTCCTAAAGTTTTACTTGTTACAAGAAACGAGGAAATGCCACACCTCTACGATCCAGAAAGCTGAGTGCCCTGGTGTAGTATACGCGAAGCCAGAACTTGCTCCCCAAGAGAAGATGTAATAGAAAGCTAAACAAAATATTTGTAGTTTTTAATGGATGTAATTTGGAAGTAATCCTTTGGAAAGTTGTTGGTGAAAACGGCCGCAAAATTTTGTGAAAACTTGTGTTCCCCGTCGTGGCTGTCACGTGACTGAAATTGTGTGAAACAGTGATGTTGTAAAGTTTGTTAGCCACGAAAGTTATTGATATTAACAATAGATTTCTCTCTTTGGTTAATATTTAATATTATGTTATTCTAAAAACCAGAGCATTTGCAATAAATAATAATATATAGCCTTTCTTTTTAATTTATATTATTTTTAAGTTTTAGAAGATGTAGAAAACTATTTTCGGTAAAATATTCTAGTGCCCATGGTATTTTAATTTCGAATGTTATTAATTCTAGATTTATACACGTAGAATAAAAATATGGTTGATATGATAATATTTTAAGGGCAAAATAGTATTGCTGAATTATATGGTTGAACACAACCACATAATATGGTTTCAATCCGAATTTTTTTTCTTCAAAATTAAGTACAGCCAAGAACCAAAAGTATACCATACAACCATATATTTGGTAAAAGTCGTAATATATAATTCATGACGAATACTGTTATGGTAAAAATTAATATTTAACTGTCATATCCAACCATATAATATTATCATCCCCACCCATATTATTGAATAGTTTTAAATTCTATTGTCGCAATCAATCGTACTGGTGTTGGAGATCATAATATTATATGATTACATAATAAATACACATACATACGAACACACACATAAAACACATATAGGTATATGATATATTTCTAGAGTTAAGTTCTTGTACCTACCTTTTTGCTTCTATAACCATTTTTATTATTTTTTATATTATTAATATTGCAAAAAATTCATACAAATGAACTAGTTGCTTCAAAATAAAAAATAAAATAAAAATATGTATACATATGTGTCACAACAATAGTTAGTTTAACGCACATGTGTTGCTGATACATAAATTAACCATATGTACGTTAAAAACCATTCTATTATTGTACATAACAAAAGCTATTGTTGAGTGCGAATGATTGCATACAACCATTTTTTAAAATGATAGAAATATGATAATAGAAATGTGCAAACTTTAACACTGATATATGCACGTGGAAAAAATATATGGTTGACATGACAATATTCTAAGAGCAACGTACTATTGTTGACTTGTATGGTTGGTGCTGATAATATTATATAGTCATATTTCAAATGCCAAATAACCATACTATATTTTGGCAGAGAACCATATTTTTATCAAAGCTAACCATATTAATTAAAAAGAGGTCATCTTTGGATAAACAATACTTTTTTATTTACTATTTAATACCTATGCCACATAATATACATATTAATAATACTAAATTAATATAAAACATTTATTAAAATATTCCATGATAAATTTAAATAATTAAAAATAATTTGCAAAATATAGTCGGGTTGCACAAATGCAAATGATGCCGATTTCAACGGATTCTAGCATCTATTAGCTGAAATAAAAATAATGGAATAATTAAAAATTGTATATACTCGTATTCATATTAAAACTCTTGTGGTTGTAGGATTGTGCATAGTCATAATATGGTCGGCCCACAATATGGTCGACTTTGTTTTATAATTGTAGATTGCAGCATCCGTACATATATCAAAATCTTAATATACTAACTTACTTTCCAATTTCTGCAAACTCTCTCCAATTTCGAAATTTAAATTTTAAGTTTTTTCCTTTTTTTTGTTTTTTTGATTAGCTAACTTTTTTTTTAATTTAAAATAAAATACATACTTTTCCATAACAAAAAACTGAACGAAAATTATATGTCAACGGCTAAAATAAAAGTTTATTCTATAAATTTATATTTGAATAAATATAAATTTATATATGTGAATAAGCGTATCATACATATGATAAAAACAGGTATTTTGGTATTGAGTGTAATAAAAACTATTGTCGTTTAAAAAAAAATTTCTTACAATATTAACATTGTATGCAACCATATTCTGAAATTGATAGACGGTAACAATAGAATTACAAAACGCAAACGAACACAAATTTATGGAAAAATAAACTATAATTGTATCAATAATGGGCTGTTATTAACAATAATACACAGTTATGGAGTATGTATATAGTAATGTTGTTGTAACCATATTTCAAACTAACTTTTCTCTGCGTGTGCATACAGGATTAAACTATATTAAAAACGATAATATGCTGCTAGTGGCAACAAATTATGATGGAGCAAACACTAATGTTGCGACAACAATATTCCAAACTGATTTTTCTTTGCGTGTAGTCTTAGTTTTAGTTGTAGTTTTGCGAGAAAAAACATCAAACATTTTTACGAGCTTTAATAAGTTTTGTTGAAACAACTTAAGAGTTTGAGGATAATAAGACGTGCAAAATAAATTTACCAGCCTTACAGACAGTTTTTGCTATAAAAACTTACATGTATTAAAATTATTGTTCATGTTTTATTTCTATAGATATGAAAATATTGACACCCAACAATAACAGCAGAAACGTTCGACTGGTTTTATTGTATCGTGGTTTTGGGGAAAAACCTATTTCAACTTTTCATTATTACTTTAACCACATGATGTTATTTGTATGGTGTTAGAAAATGTTTGTGGTTTTGAGTATCATAAACAGGAAAAAAATAATTATTTCTAAATGACTTGCATGATTTTTAATACGAGTATCATAAAGATGAATATTATATAATTTGCTAATCTTAGTGAGTGATAAGCAACTCTCACCTTATTTAAATCTGAGATTTTATTGAAAAAAAAAAAAAAAACACCCTAAAAGAACACAAATATGAATGTAATGATTAGTACTACAAAATCCAATAGAACACTTAGACACTTGCACGCACATTCATTAATGTAATATTACACAGAGTTTCTGGCAGCAGATTTGTAATTTCAAACTTAAATCAAAAACGTAATAATTGACACAAAGTTTTATTAAAAGCATTAAACGATACAATGGAAAAGTGGATTTTATTTATTTTAAAGGGTGTGCCATCCAGATGACATTTATGAAATACAACACACGGTTCAAAACGGAGCGTTTTGTTCTGCGCCACACGCTGTAACAAACTTGGTTCAATTGAGCTTAACAGTTAGTTACTCTCTATTGTGATACGCAAGAAAAATGATTCGTAATTGAAGAATTGGTACCCTGTATTCTTTTCCCATTTAATTTTTCCCTTTCGCACATTTTATTTTATCATTCTTTGCTATTTTTTATTTGTACATTGGTACCACAATGTTCATTTTCAAACTATTTTGCGAAAAAGTTTGCGCAAACGGCACAGAGTACCAAATTATACTCTTATCGCATTTACCTTTCGTATCCAACTTACTTTCGCATCGCAATAGAGAGTAACCCACCTGATTTCTCGACGGATATTTTCCTTTAAAGCCAAAAGAGATTGGGTATTATCATTACAAACCCTCTTTTGGAGATAGCCCCATAAAAAGACATCCATGGAAGTTAAATCGCGCGACTGGATTGGCCATGGGATATTCCCAAAGCGATTGATCAGTTTTTAGGAGAAATTTTCTCGCAGCAAATTCATCAAAGCTCTGTCTGTATGTGCAGTCGCTCCTTCCTGTGGATACGGCGTGTATGTATTATGCAATGGATGAGCTTACAGGGTTTGCAAAAAGAATTCCGTAATCATGCGACGACATTCGTCGTCTAGCGGCAGTAAAGCTCTAAACACTTAGACAACAGCAGACTTCACAACTTCACGAGTACAAATGAAGTTAGCTTCAAATGCTGCCGTCTGGTCAGCAACATAATTATTTTAAAGACAGCAGCAGCACTAAGTGTATTTAAACAATACAAAATTCAGAGGTGCCACATATATATTTTACAGGAATAAAATTAAAATTACTGACTGAAAAAGTAATAATATCACGTAAAACTGTAAAAACCCATCAATTTATTTGTTTATTTTATTTATGTGATGTCTATTTCTATTAAATATTTCAAGTTAATTTTAGTTCTTATTGCTGCCAATTTATATTTTAAGTGGCAGCACTGCATTTACTTTTTGCTGCCTACGAAAATAGAAATTAGTTTAATACATATGTACGAGATTAACTAGTTGTGAAGTTAGTTTAAGTTGGCGGCAGCAGCAAATGCTGTTGCGAAGTCCTGCTGCTGTGAAGTCGTTAAAATAATCGTGTGCATTTAAACACATGTATTTTATTTTTGACAGATTGCTGCTTGCTGTCTGCTGTCGTCGATGTGTTTAAAGCTTAATATATAACCACGCATGAGCAATTAACTCATGCGTGGTTGAGGCATACAAGACAGTTATTGTAGGGTGATGCAATGATTTTTATGTTTCCATTGAGGGTTGCGGGTAGTTTAAGTGAAAACGAGCTCCATCGCTTCCAAAGATGGGATTTACGCTCTAACATCGTTTGACACAAATTTTTGCGTAAATCAAAGTCACTGTCAAATGTGATCTTGAACAATTTAAATTTTAAAAAGATGGAACTTCAAATCGTTTTTAAAATTTTATGAATTTTTTTTCTTGGAAGTCTCAAGGGCTCTTTTCTGTATTGAAAGTCGCATATTTTCACGTAAACTGCTTTCAACCAGTTCCATGTTTTCGGCTTGTAAGACATTCATATCCGAACCAGTTGCGCGGCAGCTATTGCACACACGTTCACATTAAGTTTACACTCGGTCCATTGCGTATTCGTCTTAGACCTAACTGTGAACAAAATTGTCGACTTACAATAATGTACGAATCAATACTCATAAAAAAAAGTCTTCAAAGCAAAACTGCGATGCTCACTTCGTGGCAGAAAAATCCTCATAAACGAATATTTCAACGGCGCCACCCTCCGCCCGCGCCATTTATTACTTATGAATATAATCGCATTTCAAAATATAAATTTGCCAGCAGACGCCCTGTATGTAATAAGCCAAAGAACAAAGACCGCATAAACATCAACGTCATTATGACGCACAAAAGCAGCAATTTCCTGCTCATTATCTTTTTTTTTATCAATATCCGAACATATAATAAAACAGCAGCAACATCATCACAAAAAATATTTTTCTTTTCTCCAAGTTTCTGGAGTGCTGGCAAAAGAAAAGAAAATTTGAAATCGAATAAAACGCTTCAAGTTATAAAGCAACAACCCGAAGCAAAAAATGTAACGAACTCTGAAATGATATGCATAAAAAATAAAATAACTAGAAAGCAAACAAAAAGAAAATGAAAATCATTGCACCAAGTACTCGTATATATTACCTAAAGAAACAGGAAATACCTGTCCAAAATAAACACAAAACAACATTCATAAGTAACAGCACGAAATAAGAATGAATAAGTACGTCATTATGAGATTTGGCAAGCTTTAAAAATGTATGAACGGTTTTGTGCGAAAGAAAAGGGGAAACTTTATGGATGTGAAAAAAGGTGTGTTTCAAGAAAACTGAACAAGTGGCAGGCAAAAACTGTTTGTCTTGAGGAATAGTTAACTAATAAATCTAAAAGGTTAACACCATAATTCGAGTAGGGAATTTAATGAATAAAAGTGAAAGTAAACTTTAGGCCCAGTTCGAACTTCAATGGCATTTGGCTTTAAGTTTCATTTAAATACGAAAATAACACTACATTACAAATTTGAATGAAACTTGATCGTTCCTTCATCTAACAGGCAGTTTACCAATTTCGAAAGAAAATGAGTGCGAAAGAAAGTTAGTCACTCAAATGCGATTCAATTTGAGGTTGTCTATCTCACTATTATTCATGCGTATAAACTTTTGTATTTTTATTGAGTTTTGACACACCGTTCATATAGAATAAAGTAAGGCGAACACAAATCAATTTTCTTTCGCTCAGATTGCGAGCGCAAGTATTCTGTCGAGATTAGTAAACTGGCTGTAAGTTGTATTTAAGTTTAGCTTATATAACATATGCTTTTTGGGTGGTTGCTTTTATGTTATCTGAAACAAGGTAAACAAAACACATATATGAGCCTGCAGAAGATATTTTAAAAATAGTTGCTAATTTTGTACTAAACAACAGCACAATTTGATATATAACTAAAATAACATCACATGAAATACAACTGTTAAGTTTTTCTATGTCGTTGATAAATTTAATATTTTTCATATTATATGATGCTATTTTGCTGACTGAAGCTCAAATCCAGCTTTCGCCAAGAATTGTTTTGAATTATAATAATAATTGCAGCGGATTTGAACTTGAGCCAGAAAAATAACATCATATAATATTAGAAACATTCAATAAGTTAAACTATTTATAATTAATATTGTTGCGTTTTGCACTTGTTCGTTATATAGTACCTAAATAGTTCACAACTTTATTTACACTTAATACTACTGTATACTAAAACACTAGATTTGCTTACTTCGTCTTATGACTTTCTTGCACAAAGCTTAAAAATAAACTGACAGCCTGCTATTTATACGTCTTTATCAGTTTCTATAAACGACATGAATTTTCTAGTCGTTCATAATGTACAAATGTATTTCTTTCGCATACACACATTCAAACACATGCTTGCGAACAATAAGCAAGTCAAAACAATAAACAATAATAAAATGAATACCGAGAATACAAGAAAAACAACAACATCATTTGTAGTTGATTTACTTGGAATTTTATATACTTTAAATTATGTATGTTTGTTTGCTTATGTGTTATGGTTTTTAGTTTTATCTTGTTTGGGTGAATGTGTGTGTATATTTTTAACAAGCAGATAAACAGCTGCACGCTGGGTTAGATGTGACAAAATATTTTTATTTAATATTTTTCTTTAAAATTTTCTATATTCTTCTAATAACAAACAGTTGAATATTTTCCATAAAATTTGGAACTTAAGTGAAGCTGCCGCACTTTCATTGCATTTAAATAATGGTGAACTTACATTTAACAGCAACTTAGTTTCGAATGAAAATTAACTAATTTTGTATTCAAATATGAAGTCGAAAACTGGGACATCCCCTGACAAGATTAAATTTTAATGTATGTATTAATGATAAATAGATAAAATGTTAATTATAGTTCAATATTAATGAAAAGAACAAGTAAGTAACAGCAGATGGTGGAAAAAATCAAGGATAAAATAGTTACGTGGCAAAAACAGGTGGCAAATTTCTACATAAAAAGATTTTGGGTGATTCAAAAAATTAAAAAGCTTGGGCGAGGTGTTAGAAAGATTTAATGAAAGAGTTTCTAAAGTTGGGCTTACAAGTATGCATCGTGAAGTTTAATTTTCAGTAGGCTTTTACTGATAGATCAGGCATTACTTATATTAAACTGGTTTGTAGTGTTCTCGGTATCGTTTAGCATGTCATCATTGTGGTGAAACCACCACAACTTTTCAAAATTATTCAGTGGTATTATGAAAAACAGCGTTCTGTGACAAATGTTTGTCGAACGATTCATGGAAATTGACGTACGCATGATATGTACGTGACGTTAGTCACAGTTTGCATTAGTGTACGACACTTGAACGGTTGGACTACATTCAGTCCATAGAGAAGAGTATATAGAAGCTGTTGCTGAAACTGCAGACAAAGACCGTGGCAAATTGATTCGTCGTTTTCTCAGCATGCAAAGGGACTGTATGCTTTCTGAAATTGAAGTGCAGGGACTCAATGTGCTCTCATTTTAACAAGATGGCGCTATGAGCCATACAGCACCTCAAACAATGAACTTGTTGTGTAGTTATTTTTCTGAGCACTTAATTTAACGTTACTATGCTAAACTACTTATCTAGGTAGTGCGATATATTTGTATTATTTTATCTGGGGATATGTAAAGTCTGAGGCCTTCAGGAATAAGCCAAAAATATTATAGAAATGAATATATTCATGCTAGAGCATCACAAACGAGATATTATTTAAATTAAAAAATTGTGGTACAAAAATTATTCAAATAAAATGTAAGTCTTATATCGCAACGCCAATATTTAATTCATGTATTTAGTCTTTGAAACGTATTACCAAATCATATTCAAAAGATAAGCAACGCTAATAGGTTTAAAATAGAATTACAAAATTTATTTTGCAAAATAGTATTAAACAATTTATTTTTGTAAACTATTGTTTTCGACATATTTGGTTTTTTTTTGCAAAGTAGCGATAGTGATTCATGTTTTTCCTTTTATGTAAGTGATAACACTAAATGTTCTGTTTCTTACTTTTGTTTTTCACTTTTGACTAAAAAAAAATGTTCAATGCTGTACTTTTAAAGTTTAAAATAATAATCCTTGACATTTGGTGCCAAATTTCATGCCAAGCTTTACCAGAATCAAAATTTATATGTTCAAACTCAAGTTTTTTCAACGAATCTAGTTAAGCTAATCAAATAAATTATTCCTAATTCATTTTTGAGAATTTCTCGAGCATTTTACAAAGAATAAAAATTACTTCTAGTTGTAAATGGGCAAAAGTAAGTTCAACTTTTATATGCGCTTTTCATGGTGCGCTCTGTTTAATTTTTCACAAACTTAGTCTAAATTACCGGGTCTTAAATATTGTACAGCTATCTGGTTTAAACCCAAAATATTCAGCTTAGTATTAAATAACACTAATTTCGTTTCCCTATTCAATCTCTTAAAGTATCTGTTCGTTTGCCAAAATTACACCTTTAGGTTATTTTTTTCCTTTTGGATAAAGTATTACGTGATTTTATTTATGATTACTTATTTTCAAGTATTTCCTCTTGTCTATTCCCTTCATTTCCTTTTTCCTTTCGGTAACAATTCCAATCAAAGCTTTTGAAAACATTTATACGAGTATGTGCATCGAAGTGCGTATTTATGTGCTTCAAATACACATTGTCATCATTGCTCATCGTTCATTTTTCGCAATTGAAACACGTTTGTTAGAATCAACGGCAATGCCATCATCATCACCATAATCACACTCACAACCCCCACTAGCAGCAGCAGCAGCAGCAGCAACAACATTTTCAATTTATTTCCTTTGATTTTTATTTTATTCAAAATAATAATGAAAGTTTGAAGAACAAAATGAAAAGCATTATTGTGCTGGTGTGTGCATCTAGAAATGCATTAAATCACAATTTATTTGCTCTCACTCACAACGTTAACCTTTGTTATACAGGCACACATACACTCATACATATATATATGCATATGCATACGTGCACTTACATAAAGGAGTTTCCAGCACACATACTTTCTCACACTTTTCCTTCACCCTTTTAGCCCTTCTTGAATTTAATGTTTAACAAATACATAAATATTTTATAAATAGAGAATTTTTTTCCCACAGATGTCGTACATTCATGCATACATTAAAGCTGTAATTGTAAAAGTGTGATTCAGATGTGTCAGACTTTACAGATGCACATTTAAATGTTGCAAGCAGCTGTATTTCAGTAGAAAGTTGCTGTGTTTGTTTGTAAGTTTTTTAATGGATTTTGCATTTACAATAACAAGAAGCATTTCAGTTCATTGAAAGTGTTGCTGTTGACACATGCCATGCATAGGAAGTTGAATATATATTTTTTTTCTCATTTTTCAGCTTTAATATTTGCATAACCTACATCGTGTTCTCATTTAGTGGGAGGAAACATTTATTTGCTCAAGAGTTTTTCAAAGAGAAAAATCAATTCATGGAAATTTTTTATATTGACTTGCAATGTCTGGTTTTTCGATTTTTTTTTCGTTTTTGTATAAATACTTATGTGGCAAGTTAAATATTCGAAACTTTTCTAACAATTTGTTAAAAAGATTACGATGAAGATATAAGGGGAATAGAAAAAAGAACCAAGAAAAATAAACAGTTGATAATATTCTAGGCAACAATAACAGCTTTTTTAATTTAATTAATTTTTTTTTTGCAGATTGTAGGATAGTGTAGTCGCTTTATTGCGGATAAACTTCTTTATTACATATATACAAATGTTGGAAAACGTTACCGAAAAATGGTCTTCAAGATTAAACTATTTCCAATTCATTATTCCAGGCGATCGTACGATTCATTCAAAGTAAAAACTTAAGCAACTTCAACGACCTTCTCTATCAAACTTCCCACCCTATACACTCTTTCGCGGATGACAGCAGCATTTGTCACTCGTACTTTTTTAGTTATAGGCCCATCCTATCAGAGATCGCTGCCAAGAGGCTAAATATAAACGATTCACTGAATAGTGATCTTCTATTAATCTCCGAATGGGGTCGTAAAACCAGGGTTGCCTTCAACGCTCGTAAGACCCAGTGTTGTTTATTAGCAAACAAACAAACGACCGCAAATACTGCTTCTTCTGTACTCATGGGTGGTATAAATATTGAGGAATCGGATGCTCTTGGTGTTCTTGGAATGAAGATACAGTTTGATGATCGCTGGACTGAACACATTTTTCATGTTCCTAAAAAAGCATTCAAGTGTCCCGGGTTTTTTAAAACGGTGTAAGATGTACTTCGCACCATCCGATCTCCTTATTATTTATACCACCTACATCCGACGGAAAATAAAATACAACTCTCATGTTTGGGCCGGTGCCTCAAAGTCTATTTTGGGGTTATTCGACCGTGTGCAGGAGAGGGCGAAGAAGCTCATCGGTGACAGTAGGGTATCCAACTCTATTGACTCACTGGAGCATCGACGCAGTGTGGGGTTACTACAATGGATTTTGCTCTGACGAGATTAGGGATCTTGTTCCCGAAATTCGCACATTTTTACGTAGCACGCGTTCATCATCCAAAACTCATCCATTTGTGGTTGATTACCCGGGAAATCGTACTACGCATTACAGAGAGAATTCGTTTTTCAGCCGTACACTTCGCCTGTGGAATAATTTGCCTGCAAACGTGTTTTCTGTCTGTTTTAACGTTGGAAAGTTAAAGTCAAATGTTCACAAACACTACTCCCTCTTTCCCCCTCCTCATAACCTATTTTCCTAGTTCCGGTACAATGCACTGCATATGAAGGGGTCATCCCCTGAGTACTGGTCCAAGATAAACAAAAGCACATGATAATATGGTGAAGCCATAATATGGTGAAGCAATACGTAAAAAAACAAGCCTGTCAAATGGTGCAGATATGATGCGGAAAATCCATTAAAGGTTTTCATTTTCGACTTTAAAAATACGATCATACTAAATAGATCAGGTGACTAAATTTATCAGAATAGTCATATGGTCCTAAAAGGGCTAAATTGTAGAAATGTACAATCTTCAGTTTTAAAGCGTTTAAAGTGGGCTAAATTATAATAAAAATGATAATAAACTGCTACCGGCAGTCAAATCAATATATGACAAGGTAAATACTAATGTTGCCGCAGCAGTACTTGAAACTGCTTTTTCTCTGCTTGTACCTTGCTGAACTCAAAAAAAAGAACAAAATACGAAACGTTAAATTTTAAAACATGTATAGTTTATTGTACAAAATCAGGGGCAATTATGACTTGTGTTTCTATTGTGCAAAAAAAAAAAAAGATTTATATCCCTGTGCAAGTGCACGAAAATTCAATATGTATATATTAAACAAATTTAAGATCTGAAAAACATGATTTATGCAATTCGAACTTTAAAAAGGTTTTATCACTTGAACCAAACGGATGAGATTTACACACAAAAATAAAAGGATGAAGGAATACTCAACTATATAAATTTGCTGCAAAATAATATGAATGTGTCAAAGAAAGTGAAGCGCCATTTGCAATGCAGATACTCAGTTTTATTTAAAATTTTTCCCTTTTTTTTATATTGACACACAGTCACACAGGGCATAACAAACATAAAAGCGTACACATACATATATATGTACATATGTATAAAACAAAGAGATAGAGCTACGATTTTGTAAACAAAATGAATCGAAAATAAAAAAAAAAGCTGCTCTTATCTCGACAAGCGTTTGCTGCAAGTATCGAATGCACTCTTAAATATTTTTATTTTTTAATCCAAAAATAAAAAAGTGCGAACAGATATGTAAACATACATATGAAAGCATACAATATACAAATGCAATATTTTTGTCAGTTGCTGTGTAAAAAAGTGCATTGGCAATTGTTGGAAAATGAATGAATATTTGATAACAATAGTAAATGGAAAAAGAGTGCCAGTGGAAAACAACAAACAAAAAAAAAAAAAAAAAAGAAGAGCTCTTAATAAAAAACATTTTGAAGTTGATGTTTTATTATTTGTGTAGCACTTTCCATGTCCTTTTTTTTGCAGTAGTGCAATAGGAGAGAAATTTCTTTGACAAGAGAAAAAACTGCAGAAGAGTATTTAGGACATTCCGTGGCAACAGTTTACTTAAAAACTTTAGAAACTTTCAGTTTTAATATTTTTAACATAACTTTGGGATGTAAATGCATTGAACTGTTACAAAAAGTTAATACCAAAAGAACATAGCTGCCTATTTCTTTTTAATTTTAATTTATATTTATTATTATCAAACTAACACCAAGAATAAATAAGGTAAAAACTAAAAAATTATTAGGTGGAAGCATCAAACAGGTGACTTCATCTTTAAAAGTAGTTTTTAATTGTTAAAACATACTTTAGTTCAAACAATTGAGTTTTATTCACTATATTAGCTTCTAACATTGATACCAATCAAAAAATTATAAATAACTTGTTTTCTATGTTTCCCAGCTATCTATATGTTGACATTGCGTAGGAGGTATCCTTATCATCAGTAGACTTTGGAAATTTTTGAAAGATATTCTAAAACATTCAACTTGATATCCCAACAGTTGGGAATAGAAATATGAATATTTAAACACTTTTATATAGATAACATAATTTCCTATATAATAAAATATAATTATATATCACTCTGACAACAAAATAGAAAAAATTAATAAAAACCTGCAAAAATCCTACAGTTTTGTCGAACAATATGCTATTAATTGGATCATGTCAATGAATACGCAAAAATGTGAAACTATTCTTTTCAGACCACCTGTAAATAAATGCAATTATGATATTAAAAAGAATTGGAAGCAGTTTAAAATAAAATCTCTTTTGCATAATTCTACACTCACTAGTAAAGATGTGGTAAAGTACTTAGGTGTATATTTGGACAAGTTCTTGTACTTTAACCACCATGTCAAAGAAACGCTCTCAAAAGCGAGAAAAGCGTTCATGATTTACAGACAATTATTTTATTCAAAACATTTTAAACCGAAGGTAAAAATAATAATGTACCAATCCCTAATAAGACCTATTTTAACATACGCATGCCTAATTTGGTTTAATATATCACCTTCGAACATGGAAAAATTAAGAGTTTTTGAAAGAAAATGCTTAAGAGCCTGTACTTCATTATATAGAACCCAACAAAGTGGATATACGAAGTATATTTCGAATAAAAAGTTGTACAACAATGCAAATGTTATACGTATAGATAATTTTATAATTAATTTAATCAGAAACTACATCTCAAGATGTTTGCAGTGTTATGAAAATAACCTTATAATGGCTCCGTTTTACACTAACGCAAATTATATAATAGAATGTTTAGCTTTGTTGCACCTGAAGCTTTTATTTACCTTGATAGCAAGAATATCATTCCAGATTTGAATGGAATTTCAGTCTTTTACCACAATCATAGACGGGCGAATATAAAAGCAGTAAATTGCAATTTAGAACAATTGAATATAAGGTTTTCAAGTATATCATGCAACGATTTACGGTTTGTTCATAAAATAAATTCCAAAAAATATAGGTGGCTATCTAAATAATTTAACTAAATTAAAATTTGCTTACTTTAACCCCTGACCCTACCTTTGCAAAACTTTTTTTCACATTTTCATATACTAGCAATGTTGTTTAATTATTTTCATTGCATACACGTAGAGAAAAGGCAGCTTGAAATATGGTTGCAACAACACTAGTATATATTCTATAACATTATGTATTATTGTTAAAAACGTTGTATTATCAATAAAATTATAGTTTGTTTCTCTATAAATATTTTTCTGTTTACATTTCTATAATTCTATTGTTAATATATTTATATTTTAAGATATGGTTACATACAATAATAACAATTGTGAAAATTGTTTAAAAGCAACGATAGCTTTTATCACACCCAATACTAAAATAATTGTTATTATATCATATGTATAATACGATGATTCACATGCAACAAAAGTGAGTTTATAGGATAAAAGCACTATTGTTGCCATTAGCGAAATTTTCATTCTACTCGTTGACATATAATTTTCTATCAGTTTTTGTTTTTCTTTGGAAACTAAAAAATGTTTTTTTGTTTTCAATTAAAAAAAAACTATATACATACAAAAATATGTATTAAAAACAAAAAGAAAAATCGCGCAATAGTCGAAAAATTACATATTAAATTTACATATTCGCGGTAATTAAGAAAGTAAGTATATTTAATATCAAGATGTGAACATAAATATATATAGTGAAGCCTGATATAATTAAAATCGCGATGAAATATTTATAACTATGTTTGTTTTATTACAGCTAACTTCAACTTCCAAGAAGGAGTTTGTGCATCAAATCGGTTGAGATGCAACCCGATTGTTTTTTCAAATTATTTTACAATCTGGTTATACTGTTCATGATTGGTATCAATATTTAAAGCTAATGAAGTGAATAAACTCAATTGTTTATTTGAAATTATTTTATACAATAATTATTATAAAATTATGTTACATACTCTCCCTTTTTTGTAGTTAATTATATATGTATATGAATTTGTGCAATTTATAAGAAAGATATGTTTAAAATAAAGCTATTTGCCACATTAGTATGGTTACTTAATGAAGGTATATGAGAAAAGTATGGTTGGCTGGCATAATTGTATGGTTGGGTGTGGCAATTACTTCGTGACGTTCATTAATACCGTAGATACTTAATGTTATAACAACTTTAAGCCCAAATATTGTATGGTTACTTATAATATTTTTGTTTTACAATACTATGGTGTGTTATGATGTTTAATATATAACAATATACTGTTATTGGGTACAACCATATTATTCAACAATAGTATGTTGCCCTGAGAATATTGTTGTATCAACCATATATTTTTTTCTACGTGTATAAAACTATTGTATATAATTATTTTCATGTAAATATGCAAAAAGTAATTCACAAGTTGTTAAAAACAACTACGATCATATTAATAATACTAAAGAGCTCGATTAAGAGACATTGTATATATGTAAATAGTAATATTAAAAAAAAAAAAAAAAAAAAAAAAAAAAAAAAAAAAAAAACACTTATATAATTTCAATGGATTAAATTATATTAAAAATTATAACACAGCTCCTGGTAACAATACAATTTGTGAGAAAGTATATACTAATGTTGTCACAATAATATTCCAAATTGCCTTTTCTTTTCATGCGGCTTAAATGTTTTTTGATAGTGTTAAGCTATGTGATATTTGTATTACAAAAAAAAAATATTTTTTTCTGTAGTTATTCTGTAAAAGCTACTGTTTTAACTAGATCCCCAACCATTTACTAAAATACTGATGCAGTATAAAGGTGATGCCATCACTTTGTATACCTTTCAGTTTGTATGCTCAGCTGTGAGATTAATTTAGTTTACCAACGTGTAAAATAAAACTTGGTTTAAAAGACACACAGTCCCTCGAACATTTGAAAATTTGCTAAACACTCTAACACACACTCATATACTCGTATATGTGCTAGTACGTAAAAGAATAACATGCATTGACCTTTCGCTCCGTAATAAATGCAAAACGTAATTTAACTTTTTCGCGATTTTTGTGTTTGTTAGTTTTATTCTCCCGGGCAGGCAAACAAATTGCAATAATACATGAGAGCACGTGAGTTTGTGTGTGTGTGTCAGTGTATTCGCAAAGGGCTAGGACTTTGATACATATGTATGTAACATACATTTTCCCCCGTTTCTATTTGTCCAAAACTTTTGATATTCGTACTGCAATCATAAATATTTTATGCAGAAATGGTTTCGCTTGTGTCTTTAAATGGCTGCATCCGTGCGTGTGTATGTACCCGCACATACGAATGTATATGTGAGAGTGTGCACATATTCTGGGAGAGCATGTATTATTGGTTTGTTTTTGCTAGTTGTTTTATTAAACAAGTACAAAAACAATAACAGAGCAAGTTAATTAAAACAAAACATTTTCAATTATAACGCTCTTGCACCCTCAAGGGTTTGAAATGTGTATAATGTATTCACACATGTATTTTCTTTTACGCTGAGTATGAATGTGTGCGTGTGTGAGTTAAAGTTCTAGTTTGCTTTTGTTTGTTTAATAAAATCATCAAAGAATTGTACAAAAAAAGAAATTATTCTACAAAGTAACAAAACAAAAAAAAAAAAAAAACAAAAAAAAAACACCCGGTACGAAAGAATGTTTTTGTTTTAAATTGAAGATGATATATCTACACGGGAATTTGTTCGATAAGAATATTTTCGGTATTATCGAGCAATTAATCAGAAAAAAAGGAATGAACAGAATCAGAAACGGCTTAGGTATGAACACTAACATATATAAGAATGTTGTTAGTCTAATTTTTAGCTGGCATTTTAGCTAAAAATGTGTACGTTTACACTTAAGGCACCAATATTTTTTTAAAATTTATCTACTTGTGCATATTAGCAGCGTTTTCAATGTTAATTGTATGGAGTGTTATTGCCACTTGCTTGCATATATTGGATATCAAGCAGTGAACTGCTAATGAGACTAATATAATTGTCATACTTTTTACGGAAAACATACACAATATAACCGGTCACGAATTCAAAAAAAGTGCGCAGCGAAAAGCCTCCCAGTTGGCAAAATCGCCTTAAATGACATTGTCTTTGAAGATATATGCTCGATTTGTGCTCTTTTGTTTAGGTCTTGTAATGAAAAGAGGACCATATGGGCGGCAATGTCTTCAATCTGGCCGCTCATCTGTAGGAGACAAATGAGAGACAATGTCTACAAATTGCTCATGTAGGCGTTTCGAAAAAGCAACGATACTCTAATAAAAGCTAAACAAGAATCTATATTTATGTTTAAATAAGCAACAAGATGGCCGATAATGTCTTCAATCTAGTCTTCAAATCGTTCAAGTAATATATTTCCTCAAAAAAATCAAGGGGAGTCTAAAACAACAACAAAAATATATGACATTAGAGTATACATTTTTACTCAGTTGAATATTGACAGCAGTACGTGACATATTGTAAGTTTTTTCTGCATTTGTAATTAAAAATCGGGCATGTTCTGAGAAACGCAAATCGCTTAAATTTAGCATTTCGATTTGAAAACGCCAAATAGGTGTCCTGAGAAATGTATAACGCAAGAGGTATGGTTTTGCGATTTGAAATCGTCAAATAGTTGTTCTGGAAAACGCATATCGCTTAAAATTGGCGTCTTCAACTCGCATGTGTGTAATGTGAATTAATTGAATTTGCTAAAACTTAGCATGCAAACTGGCAGTAAAATTATTTATAATTAAAATTTAATATGTTTTTCTTTTTATTTCAATAACAATTCAGTTAAAAAAACTAATTTAAAAAAATTTTTCTATTTGTTGTAAAATTTTTTTTCATTTTATATAAGTACCACATACAACATGTATATATGTAAAACACATGTTGTATTTTTTCGGAAAACCTACGAACCGCCAGTAAAACGCGTGTTTCTTAGAACACCTAAAAATCAATTAAGCGTTTTTCAAAACGCTTTGCGGTTTCAGAACGCGCGTTTCTCGGAACATGGCTGAATATATATTATAGCTATGTACTTATATATGTATATTAAAAGAAATATATTGAAACAAAAAATAATTTCTCAATAAATTAATTTAAAAAATATTCATTTTGTAAAAATAATTCATATCAAAAATATTGATTATTAATTTCTAATTAATTGTTTAATTTTTTATACTATTACAAAAATTAAAAAAATTTTTATATTATTTCAATTTGTTAGCATTCTCTACAATTTATATTATGACACTATTCGTAATTTTATAAAAACTTTCTGATTACTTAAAATATAGTAAACTTGTTAAAAGACATGGCAAAAGCTGAAAAAACTAATTAATTTTCATTAAATCAATTACTATCATAGATGATAGTTTAGTGCAGATGTCGTCGGAACAATCGTCAACGATTATGTCGCCTATAGAATCGTCGACGAGAAATCAGCATAATTGAATCAGGTTTACTGCAGCGTGTTGCGCAAAACACAAGGTCATATTTTGAACAGGGTGCTTAACTCGGCAGATGACATCTGGATAGCGTACTCTTTAAAAAATAAAACCCATAGTTCCATTCTATCGTTCAATGCTCTTAATAAAACTTTATGTTAATTATTCCGTTTTTGATTTAAGTTTAAAAGCATAAATCTGCTACCAGACACTCTGTATAACATATAACAGGTTTACCGACAATTTTTGTTTTTTGAATGCAAAAAAATAACACTTGTGTTGTTTTCAACACTTTGTTTTAGTTTTAGGTTCAGTTACTAGTTGTAATGCCGTAAAGATAAGAACATTATGTTACTAGCTATAAATGCAAGAAAGAAATAAGTCTTATATATTTTAATACCATAGTTGAATCTCGTATACATCGCAGAAAAAAAATGTAGGAAAGTATCGCCAAACTGGAGCCAATTGAAGAAGGGAATGGATAATGGTAAATGGAGTAGTGTTTTGTCTATCGTTCTGTACAGACGTGTTTTTCATTGTCGTCCGTGTTTTCTATACCTACATTTTTGTTAGTATGAGCAGTGTCGAAGGTATGTACACTGACATTCTAAATGCTGTGATAATTTTTGTTTTGGTCGTTCCGTGTGTTAAGTTCACAAACACTTCCTCCTTCTCACAACCTATTTTCCTAGTTCCACTACAATGCACTGCATATGTAGGGGTTATCCCCTGAGTACTGGTCCAAGATAAAAAAAAAATTATGTTACTAGGCTCGCACGCGAGAAATAAAAATCGTTTGGCCAACTTTGACCCAATAATACAGCTTAAATTAGGAAGCAATTAATTGTCGTTACTATTTTATAAGAAAATGTAATTCAAGTCTATGTAGGAATTACGTCTTTGTATTTCCACAGTCTTAAGGAGTTTTTCCACAGATTAAGATGCAATAAATATATAATAAATTAAAGATAATTGGATAAAAAGTTAAGCATTTTAACACGAAGGTTTTCAAGTCTTGACGTTCGCTACACGAACTTTATGTTGAATTTTGCATTAAGGTTTGTCTCTGAAAATTCTAGATTGCGAAATAACAGCGAAAAATATAGTTTAAAAAACTATATTTAGAATCATTTCTCGAATAATAAACCTTCACATTTCGGTTTAAAAAAATCCTTTAAATCCTTAAACCTAAAGAGATATTTTACAAGTATGCATGAATGTTTGTATAAATATTTTATGTATGAATGCTTGCAAGTTAAATGAAAAGCTCCTTCATTTACGTTGCTCTATGATATATAGAGCGTGTTCATATGACTATTATGGGTGGGTGTGTTCATACAACATATAAATTTTTTATATAATAAAGTATACATGTATGCGGATGTACTTATATTTATCTTATTCCTTTCCATATTATACATGTACGTTCAAACAAATATTTTCGTTGTATAAGCCAGCGTATTATGGGAAAATTTATAAACGTCTGTATTGATGTTTGAGGATTTTATTTTTTCTCTTGTATATGTACATACACGTATGTACATACATATAGGTTTGTATATTTAAATACTGTATTTCAGTTTTACAATACGAATTTGCTTATCTATAGGTTTATGTCTTTGTACATATATATGGATGAATGGATGTGTAGATGGATGCGCTGATGGCAGCATTTAACAAGCTTTAATTAAACGAATCAGTAACAAATGCCAGCTGATTGCATGCCAAACTTTTATTTTTATTTTATTTTTTTCACACACAGCTGTGTACGTGCATGTGTATAAGGATATTTGTGCAAAAATTAACCATATACAAACACACACACACACATATAGACACGCCAGCTCTACTGACAGCATAGCGACTGCCAAACAGACATTTTTCATATATAGAGCAAAGAAAAAATGCCGAGAATTAAGATTTTTCTTTCACGATTTTTCTCTTTGACAACAATAACGTTTTGTTGCTTTTTAAGGATAAATGATATCCACTCATACATTTGTATGGATTGTAGAAAAAAGACACAGAGAGAAAAAAAGAAATAAATGAAAGGAAACGAAAATGAAAAGCATTTATTCGTGTTAAAAAAAAAGTGAAATAACATTTTGGTTAAAAATTGTTTGAACAAAGTCAATATTTCAGGAAAAGAAAAATAAAAAGAGATGAAAAACGGCACGAAAGTTAAACCTACACACACACACAAGTATCAGCATGTATTTGTGTGTGGTTGAGCGGAAAGGAACATTTAGTATGTGAATGTAATAGAATGTGGTGTATTCGCTAATTGCTTTGTGGATTGATTTTTGTCTGGAATTCAAATTTTAGTTTTAATTTCTTTATTACTCTGCCATGCCACAAAAATTATATGTTTATTTAAATTTTATGTTTAATTGCTGAAAGGCTTCTATTTCATTTTCAATTATAGATTGAGTTGATTCTTTAAAATTTATTTTTTATATCCTTGTGAAAAAAACATTACACTAATAGTTTTAAAAATATTTGTTACATGACTATTTGCTTTTAGTAAACTGGTAAAAACTCATAAAATTTAATTTAAGTTTTCCAAGCTTACTGATAATTAAGGTAGCTCCTATGAAATCTTGATAGAAAATATGAAAAGTAAGCTGTTTGTAATTAAACTAGATATTTTGGATATGCAGTGTTTAATTTATTTCATTGTCTTTATATGATGAATTAAACTAAAACAATTCGGACAAATTCAAGTTGTTATACAATTTACCAGATTTCTTTTATTAGACTGAAAAAATATTATTTCCATGTTTCAAATATTTTAAATAAATATCAAAGTTTTCTTTGATTACAATAAATTAAAGTGATTAATAACAAAGTAGTAATTTATTACACTTTAGTTCTCATCACTATTAAAAATAAACTAAGTTTAATACATCATTCTTCAAGAGCAGCCTTTTTAAAATCTACGTTTACTGGCATAAAAATACTGTGTGTGATAATTTGCTATTTTTTTAGGTAGAAAATACACAACTCACAAAACTAAAGGCCAAAGTATGTGATTTAAAAAAGATGACATTCCAGTTGATTAAATTGAGACTATCTAAGCTGAAATGTTTTTGCTAAAATTGCAAGTCTTGCTATAGATACACGTAGAAAAAAAATAAGGTTGAAATGACAATATCAACATAATATTGTTGAATTATATGGTTGTATCCAATAACACTGTATTGTTATATTTAGAACGCCATAACAAACCATGGTATTGTAAAAAAATATATTATAAATAATATTTATATATAATATAAATAATATTTGATAATTCATCCCTATTGTTTGGTGCTCTTCTTATTTTATCTCAATATTATTCGATCTTCATTTGTTCGAAATATCGAGAAATAAAAGATTTTTAATTGTAAATTTTTTTATAAAAAACAAAAAACAAAGATCTGAAGCTGGAAATATTAAATTTAAACGATGATCGATTAATATTCAGGGCGTTATCCTCATATTTTCTATTATGATATTAGTAAAAAGATCTATGACAATTATGTATGAAGCAAAATATTGACCAAACGTTCGCTATTATGGTTGATATGACAATATCAACATAATATTGTTGAATTATATGGTTGTACCCAATAACACCGTGTTGTTATATTTAGACCGCCATAACGCACCATAGTATTGTAAAAAAAACATATTATAAATAACCATACTATATTTGGGTTTAGATTTGTTGTAATAATAAATAACCATGAAATTAGTTAAAGTCACCAAGTAATTGTCATATTTAACCCTATAATTATACTGACTATTTATACTTTTGCCCTTTATCACCATATTACTTTCATTAAGTAAGCATACTAATATGCAAATAGCTTTATTGCAATATTGCATAAATATATATTTCTTATAATTTGCATAAATATAAGAAAGATATCTATACATCTAAATTATATATATGCAATATGATTATTCAATTCAATTCAATTTATTTCTTTCAATTTTTTGGTATTTACAAATTTGCTTATAATAACACATACACAAAAGTTTAAAGATTTTTCCTTGTTCTATTTAAATATAAATATTTTTATTTCTATTTATAAGGAATTTCTATACCATTTTATAAATTGGAGGTGAAAATTCGAAAAAAAAACGTTTGTAAAAATGTATAATAAAACTTAAAAACTACTTAGCATAATAACTAATCTAAAGTAAAAGGGCTAGCTCAACTATGCGCTCGTGTTCCGAATTTGAACATCTAAAATTAAAATTGTTGCAAAGTATATCTTTTTTGTCCACCACCAAGTCAACACCCGCTATTTGGTGAAGTCTCTCCGTAGAGTATTGAGAAGTTTGTTTTGAGTGAAACTGGATTCTTTTAATATGGCATAATGCCTTATTTTTCCAGACCGGTACTGCAAAGAACATTACCGAATGGAATATTAGCTTAAAAATTAACATCTTGTTGTTAATATTTAAAGCTGAAGTACTATTTATTAAGGGGTAAAGAGTTCTAATTAGGACATTACATTTGTTGGCGATATATGATACATGATGTCTATACGTTAACTATGGGTCCAAAACTACACCTAAATATTTCACGTTTTTCTCCCATATAAATTCCTTACCGTTAACGCTTATATTACTCTGCGGGGTAAAAATTTCTTTCCTTTTCCAATGATATATATTGCTTGGCTTTTATCGCAATTTAATGCTAATTTCCATTTTTCGAAATATTCAGACAGTGATTTTAGGGCCATCTGCAGCTTTGATATAATATCAGAAGATAGTGTAGCGGAGCATAATACCTGGTATATCAGCTCTATATATATTATAAAGAATTGGTGATAGACAGGATCCTTGAGGGCATCCCGATTTTAATTAAAATGTGTTGGAGAATTTCGAACCAATATAAACTTTAAAGGATCTAGAGCATAAAAAACTTTGGATGATTTTAATAACATTTGGGAAAAAGTTAAACTGTATTAGTTTGTAGAGTAGTCCATCATGCCAAACTGTGTCGAATGCAGCCTTTATGGCCAGTAATATCATTCCGGTTGAGTTTTGTTGGGCGAAGTTTGATTTTACAAAATTTCTTATTCAAACTAATGGGTGAATTGTGTTCTGGCCCTTTTGAAATCCGAATTGATGAGGAGGTATGATATTATGCTCATCTAGAAAGACTTTAATTTTGCTTTTTATACTTGTTATTACAAAAAAAAAAAAATTATTATTATTGCATAAAATAAACTATGTATAAAATACATACACTATATAAATTTATTGAATTTTTGATGAGCTTTTATAATTTTTTAAATTAAATTTTTGGTTTGTACATTTGTACAACGGGTTATAGTTCAGGTTTTTCTTTCTTCAGGTTTTTTTCTTAAGAAGGATTTTTTACAATACAAATCTGCTGTGATCAATAATTTTGATTGAAGAAGACAAGAAAAATAATAATCAAATCTTTAGCTGGGGGACAACTAGCTGTTTCGTAGTCGCCACACTACTCATCAGCACCCACTGGGATTTGAACTCGGGACATGACGTATCATGATCTACTGCTTTAACCACTAAGCCACCGAGCTTACACTATAAAATATAAACAGCCTGTTTTCTATGTTTCCCAGCTGTCTAAATATCGACATAGGAGCTACCCTAATCATCAGTAGACTTTGGAAATTTTTGAAAAATATTTTCAAACATTCAACTTTATATCCCAACAATGTTAATAAACTATTGAAAATTTAGAAAGAAAAATATTTTATTAATAGCTGGCAAAACACAAAAAACAAGCTTTTTCATTTATACACGTCTCCCACTTTTCTTTACATCTTTCAAACAAATGAATCGTTGGTTGCTATGATTTGTTTTTTGAAAGATAAGATTTAAAGCTGCCTTGATAAAATTCTACTCATGATTTTTTTTTTTATTTAATTCGGAAAAACAAATTTTAAAACGAGTGAATTCAATAAAATTTAATTCGAGAGAAGAATTTTTTCCCACCTTGCGTACTAGTTACAAAAGCAACGACAACAAAGAAAAAACCAAGTTATTTTGGGGACAAGCTCAACGTATCTCGTCCAAAGATACAGTATAGAATAATTTTGGTCACTGGCTTAAAAACTAAGTTCGTTGTCGTCTTAAAGTAATTAAATGCAAAGGATATGCGCAAATCAAATATGAGATGTGTGCAGTGTTAGTAAGTGTTTTAATTTCATATTTATTTAATAGTAAGTTTTAAAATTTTCGTTACTTATGGAAACAAATATTGCACAGAAATGACTTTGCCTTATATTTTAGATATTAAAAATTTTCATGAAAAAGTTAAATTTTACAATGAAATAGTTTATAATTTTTGAAGGAAAACTATTAACAAAACCCTTTAATTTGAAAGAAAGAAAAAACGATTAATGATTTACAAAGGTTGTTATAAATACTGCACTATGTCAATTGTAACACTAATTACTTATTTGGAAAGATGAGTGAAGTGCACAAATAAATGGATTTTCGGAAAATCCACATTATGTTATAAGATTTCAAAACTGTTTGAAACGGTTTTGGTGTTGCTGATAATATGTAAGTGCAGCATTAGTAAAATATTTTTGTTTGAAAGCGAAAAAATAGTACTCAACAACTCAATGGTCAAGAGTGGTCCTTCTAGACTTGCAGCCTACAATAAAACATTGTCCTTACTACAAACTTACTGCCAAACATGATGTTGTACAATACTCCAAATGAAAGAAAAATGTATTGAAAAAGGCTTTTAACTTGTAACAATTAGATTTTCTCAAACTGCGGTGCGAAAATGTAACTTACAGCAATACAAGTATAACAGGATAAATACATATGTATGTGACTTTAATGAGCTTAAGTTAAGCTAAGTATACAGGGTGTCCCATAAATACTGGTACCAATGACTTGTATCGTTAGAGACGAGCTCACATCCCATCAGAATAACCCAACATAGTCGTAGGTCTGTAAAAGTGTTACGGCTTTTGGAATATTCGCAATTTTACGAGTTTTAGCCTCTTGCTTAGATTTCCTTAAGCCGTTGCCAGGGGAATTATCATATATAAAATTTCCTTTGTATTTTTGTACTTGATTAGATGTGCAATGAGTCGTATGCTTCAGTTTTACAAAACCGTTCTAAATTTTTCGAGGAAGCAAACAGAAAATTTCAATTGAGATCTTACATAATGTTTCCATTTAACTTAAAGACTCTGCCGTATATAAAAAATATGTATGAAGATAAATATTCCGGGTTATATACATATGTTTGACGTAATGGAATGGCGTGACGACATATTTAACTGTGAATATAAATATATTTGACGTAACGTCAAATCGAAATAGCATGTCTGTTTATGTATTTTAAAGAACAAACAATTGAGTTTTATTCACCATATTAGATTCTAAATTTAAAATTAATTTTAAATTTAAAATTAACTTTAAATTTAGTAATAAGATTTGAATACATATTGTTAGTTCATTTTGAAGATTCAATACTTTATTTATTGAATGAATGCTCAAAAAAAAAAATTTTAGCTTCTAACTTTGATACCACACAAAAAATTATAAAAAGCTTGTTTTCTATATTTCCCTGCTGTCTATATGTCAACATTTCATAGGAGCTATCCTAATCATCAGTAGGCTTCGGAAATTTTTGAAAGAAATGCTCAAACATTCAACTTTATATCCCAACAAACGTACAGCTCATATCGCTTGCAATCCAAAGGCCGTTACGTGTAGCCAAGTTTGTCAGATAACACCAAAATAACAAGTTAAAATCACTAAGTAAAGTTTCACACGGTGTAATAATCAGTGATTCAGTGATCAATGATATCGGTTTTTTTAACTAATATTTTTATCAAACTCCAAAGAAAGTAGTGAAATTGCAATAACGTTTTTTTTTAAATATTTTGACACAATTCTTTTTTTTCCAAAAATGCTTTAAATGCAGAAGTTTTAAAGCTAATGGGCGTAGAAGTCATGGTACTTTTTTATGCGGCAGGGTCTAAAACTTAAATGGAAAAATTATGTAGGATGTAAATTGCGACTTTCTGCACTGAAAAAATTTTGTTCAGAAATTCTCTGAATTTTGACATTACTTTTATGAATTTTTTGATTATTTTTCAACCATTGTAACTTTTCATAGAAATAATGAAACAAATTTCATTAGACTATTTTAATGAAAACCATCATAAAAGTAATGAAACATTTTAATAAGAAACATGACTTATTTTCATTAAAAGTATGAAAGACAAATCATATGATTAGTGAAATAATTTCTTTAGATCAAAGAATCAATTTCATAAAGCATATGAAAACTGTACATTAAATTAATGAAAAAGTAACATTTATTTAATGAAATAACTTCTTTGTACTAATGTAATATATTCATTAAAAATATGAAACTCCTTCATAAGGTCAATGAAGGTATTTCATTTATCTAATTTTACTATTCATTGAGCACCTGAAAAATTTACATTAAATCAATAAAATAGTTACATTTGTTTAATGAAATAATATCATAACACAGATTAATAAAATATGTTCACAAATGTACGTAATAAGATCAATGGAATTATTTCATTTATTCGTTGACACTTTATTTCATTACACAAACTAGACTATTCCTTGCTTTTGTGAAATTGTACCTAATTATGATAAAAGAAAATGTTGAACAAGTATTCACCAAATAAAACAGATTTTATTAATTCAAATGACTTCAACACACTGGTATTTAAATTTTTTTAAACTATTATTATGCTGATTTGAGTACATACACATATGTACATACATATCCAAGTGCGGTAGCCAGAAATTTATTTGTCATTGACCTAATGAATTCTATTTCATTGGAATTATGAAACTCATAAAACTTCCATTTTAATAAAAAGAACTTGAGATTTTTTAAACTGTAGCTTTAGATTAATAAATGCCCATTAATTTTTGTTGTAGTCATAAATCCTATGATTTTTTTTCATGAAACTATGAAACTTAATGAAACCATTCTAATAGAACTATTTCATAATATATATGTAGTTTAATGCATATTGTGAAAAGTTTTCATTGGATTAATGAAAAATATTTAGTGAAACAATTTCATTAAATATATGACGCATAATTTTTCAATGTGGTTATTTCCTCGAAAAATTTAGAACATTTTTGTAAAATTGAGGCATGCGACACAATGCATATCTAAGCAGGTGCAACAAATGACGACAAATCCCCTGGCAAAGGGTTAAAAAAATCTGAGCCAGGGGCTGCATTTTATCAATACTCGTAAAATTTCGAATATCACAAACACCGTAACACTTTTGCCGACCTATGTTTGGCTATACTGATAGGGTAGGTAGGATGTCGCCTATCGACACAAGTCATTTGTTCCACTATCAATGGGACACCCTGTATGTAGAAATAGCGTACACAACAGCTTTACGTTTAGTTTGGTAATATGATAAAAATAAAAACTTTTATAATTTCGCTCAAAATAAGCAGCACTCCTGAATCCGTTTTGCTTTTTCCACAGATAATCGGTTTAAATTTAGTTTTCTGTTAGTAGCAGGACTTTAATACAACTGAGTTGTAGAACTTTAGTACAAAATTGGTTAAACTTTGTAAATTCAATTCGTGTTTGGTAGTCAAAGAGTCTGCCAGTTTAGGTATTCTTTTTTTTTCGGTTAATTTTATTTCTTAAATTTTGCAAAATCTGCAAAAGTTCAGGCAATTTCTTTTTTCACTATTTTAAGAAATTTTTAATACTTGTTTGGAATTTTATGTGTTAAATTATTTTTCTGTAAATTTAATTCAAAAGCCAAATTTTTACCGCTTTAATTGCCGAGACAGCTTTTAGACAAGCAAAGTTCATTTTGCATAGTCTTAAGTTTGTGGGAGACAAGAGGAAAGAGACTGCAGGAGACTACAAACTTTGATGTACGGGTAAAGTTTACTTTCTCAGTTTTACTTTAATGCTTTGCTTTATCTATTACTTTGCTATTATCATGCAACGTTTTTCGTGTTGTACTGAACATAGAATTTGTCAAAACTAAACTTTGCGTGTACGAGTATAAAAGTAAAAGAAAGTTTAAAAGGAACTTTGGCTGACTCTTTTTGCAAGCTAATGCACGCCTTTAATAATTTAAAGCTTTTACTTTCGCTTTTAGCCCAATTATTACAATGAAAATTGTTTATTTATTAAAGTGAAAAGTAGTTTTTTTTCTGGTAGACTTTTCTGTTTGATTATTGGCATTAACAGATGATGTTGTATAGAAAGCTGACATTAAATTTATAGTTGCCAACACACATACGAGTATATTACTTGTTGGAATATTATCAGGCCCATCATAAAGTACCAGAATAACAAATTTGCCAACACACACACATACAGAGATATATGTATATCTACATCCATTAAGGAAACTGGTTAGAAAATAACGAACCCAATATCATATGGGAATACATAAAAAAAATTAATGCTTTGCCCTTAAGTAATTTATGATGGCAGTATAAACGTTTTTAATGTGTGCCAAAGGAAAAAAAGAGAAATGGTTGGTATGTGAATGTGTATGTGTGTGTAGACGATTTTAGCATGTATTGAATGTGGTGTGAGTTTAATATGCAGATGTTTCACTTTTATACGATTTTTCTTTATTATAATTTAGCACTCATCATCATAATCATCAACATTATAAAACAGCCTCTACAATAATCCCGCCATATCAAAAAGGCATTTAATACATGAAACAAAAAAAGGAAAAACGCAAAACATGAGTTGCCAAAGTGTAGCGAATATAAATTCTTTTATTGCTCAAGGAAAGTAGAAAAGCGGTGTGTACTTGTAGAAATTATATTTTTCTTTTATGTTTCAAAGACTTAATGATGTATTAAAGATTTTTATAGATATATGAGCACGATATAGATATATGAGTAAGCATTTTCAAGAATATTGAGGCATTTAACAAAAGTGTTTTGCTTAAAAGCATTTTTAAAGTGCAGGAAATGAGCTAACCGTTTCTATAAATTTAAAGCATATAGAATACTGCACATGTGGCTAACGAACCAAACGTTCGTTATGGATAAGATTGAAATAACGGTGGTCCAAACATAATACAGGATAGTAATTGTGGGTAACAGCTTAACATCAAGTCTTATTGCCTAACTTAAATTTTTTTTTAACGCTTATTATTTATTGAATCTGCAAAATGAACTAACAATAAGTATTCAAATCTTTATACCAACAGCCTGTTCGGCGACATCGAATGAATATGTATGCCAAAGTAAGCTAGTCACTAGACACGTCGCTCGCATAGAATAAAGTTAGAGAAAACCTAAATCAAGTTTCTTCCGCCTAGAATGTGAATGATATTATTCTTTCGACATCGATGAACTGAATGTACTCGTAAATACAGGGTGGCTGATCAATTTTACTACATTAAAAAACCCAAAATAACTTTTGGTAAAGTTTATGTAAACTATTTTTTAAAAACTCATTTGAAAAATTATACGTTTTTATTGGACACTGAAAGTAAATGGTATGAAATGAGGAATGGTTTGGTTTATAGGAAAACTGCGGAAAATCTATTATTTTATGTACCTTCATCCATGGAGAGTAGTGTACTCACTAAGTATCATGACGAGATGGGTCATATGGGGTGTGATAAGGTTATGAGCGCAATTATGACTGCATATTGGTTTCCAAAAATGAAGGAGAAAACTAGAAATCACATAGAGAATTGTTTAAAATGTATTACTTTTTCGGTGAAAAGTAATTCCGAAAGGAAATGCCCCTTTTCAGACTGTTCACATAGATCATTTTGGGCCAGTTTCGCTTCGAAAGTGTAAAAAGAGGTACGTTTTTTTTTGGTTATTGACGCGTTTACGAAGTTTGTTAAGCTATACGCGGTTTGCTCAACGAACACGGGTGAGGTGCTTAGGTGTATGAGACAATATTTTAACTCTTATAGTCGTCCGAGAGTGATAGTTTCTGATCGTGGCAGTGCATTTACTTCGGCAATGTTCAGTGATTTTCTTAATGATAATAACATACAGCATGTAAAGATCGCAACGGGTTCACCCCAGGCAAATGGTCAGGTAGAACGGGTGAATCGAAGTTTGGGTAATATGATCGCCAAGTTGACGGCCACTGGTTGGGAATCAGGTTTGGATAAAGTGCTCCCTGATGTCGAATTCGCGATGAATAATATGAAGCATAAGAGTACGGGCACGACGTCGAGTGAACTTTTGTTTGGAGTGCGTCAAAGAGGAATGGTTGTAGATTTTCTTAGGGAAAAATTGGAAAAGATTGATTTTTGTCCGGAGCGGGATTTGGTTAAGGCTAGGTATGAGGCTGCGCGGAGGATTGTCAGAAATCAGGCATACAATAGTAGGTTAAAGGATCGGAATAGGATTCCGTCCGAATATAGGGTAGGGGATTACGTGATGGTGAAGAATTACATAAGTCTGCAGGAAAATGGCGCCGAAATTTAAGGGACCATATAGGGTCAGCAAAGTGCTAGAAAACGATAGATATGTAGTAAAGGATGTGGAAGGGTTTCAATTGACACAAACACCATATGAGGGGATATGGGAGTCAGCCAATTTAAAAAAATGGTTTAAGGGTTCACAGGTCCGACATACTTTGGATGAAATCGGGACGATTTGAAGTCAGGATGGCCGAACTGTAGGCGTAGGTAACCCTAGATATATGATAGTGTGCTTAATTTAAGTCTGAGAATGCCAAGAATTATATGGTTAAGTATTTTATGTATAAGTTATGTCATTGTGAAAAAATCCATTGTAAAGTTAATACGGAAAAAAGGAAGCGACGAACGAATAAAGAAAATTGAAAAGAATAAGAATTATAATTTATTGTTTTCTTACATTATCAAAAAGTTATTCATTACTGCCTGGAGTGTTGGATTGTTTTAAATCATCTAAAATTGTTGGATTTTTTTGTAAACTTTTTGTTTGCAAAAACACGACAAAAAAAATCAGGTAAAGTGTGGTCAGGAGACCTAGGAGGCCAACGGAATGTGGAGTTTCTTGGAATCAGTTTATTGCGAAATCTTTGCCTAATTCTGTCATAACAGGCGTGAATATGTGACAAGTTGCCCCATCTTGTTGAAACCAAACAGTGTTGAAAGGGATTCTCTTTTGCCGCAATTCTAGAAAGAAAAACTCTTTCAACATCTTTAAGTAAAAGTCTAAAAAATCTTTCTTCGAAAGAGTAAGGCCCGACAAAGAACCTTGAAGAAACTGCACACCACACTGTGATGCGGTTAGTAGGCACACTGTCCCGACAACGGCCAGTGAAAGAAAATGTATCAAGTGACGAATTTAAAAGTCACTTAATATTCTTTTAGTTACTTCTTGTACATGCCTTTAATAGGATGCATTCATGTTATGGCTAAGAGAATGAATTTATGTCGTCATCAAGCTATTGAGAGCGCATAGGAGAAAGTTCCTAGATAAAATACTTGCTGCTGGAGATATGATATGAAAATGTCTAAATATTTCTGCAGCAGCTAATGAAAGAATTTTATAAAAATGCTTTAAATGTATTCGTGTGTAAATGTGAATGCACAAATTTGATTTTATCTTATAAATAAATGCAAGTTAGCTTATATATTCAAAATTGTCTCGCGTGTCTCGGAAATTCGGAGATTTTTATATTTCGTACTCCACATGGTTTTTAATTGTCTGGACTATCGACTTAATACTGTATTTATATTCTAGTTTTATACATTGACCAGATATTCTTGCTATTCATCTTTGCTATTTTCTTGAAAGTTCATTTATCAAATTTCTATCTTAAGTGTCGCAAGTGTTTTAAATTTTCGAATCCATATGCTAGATTTAAAGGGTATTAAATACTAGTTTTAAATATATTTTCTTTTTGGTTTCACAGTTTATCTTTAACACATCTCTACTTTTTTTTTAAATTTTTTTTTATTATTGAAAACATTTCTTACCTTTTCCTTATGGAAATATTTTTGTTTTATTATTTTTGTGTAACCTGAGGATATTTACAACAATCTTTAGACAAACAGACAAAAAACCCTGCCAGAGATGGCAATAGCTGCGGCATAAACAGTAAAATGCGATAGACATAACGAAAGTTATATGAAGGTGTTTGAATTTTACAACAGCTGAGCAAGATAGTAAGTAGTCGACTCTTTTTGCACAATGTTGGAACGTTGTAAATACGAATGTAGTCTAAAGAACAAGTTTATATTTGCTTAATACTTATTCAGCTTTTCGTACATTTATAAACATTATTTTAACGTCTTTTTGTAAGTATTTGCTGTTTGTTAACCCCGAAGATATTTTAATACAAAAGGTACAATACAAAGGCAGATTGTGTTGATATGTCACACTCACAATACGAGTACAGACTTGGCTCTCCTTTTCTTCTGTTTCTTTATAATCCATTGTAATAGAATTTTATATATTTCTTTAAGGCGCTTACTACTCGACGAGGTGAATATTGTGTAGCAAATTGCAAGTGTTTGTTAAATACGGCTCTTACTTCCATATATTTTATATAATATTATTGGTGGGTGTTGCTGGCAGATGTGCTATATATTATAACTGCCTACACTCTGCTCATGCCAATGTATTCTTTGGAGTATCTGCTTGTTTTTAGTTTGGCAACAACGAATATTCCAGGGATTCCTTTTTTTATTCTAGCATGAAAATGACTTTGATGTTGGTTATTGTTATTATTTTTACCTACAACATATTCATATTTGTACTGAAATACTGGCAAACAATTCCGTAAGACTTTAGATGAGAGCATATAAAAGGAACAGCGTTTTAACACAAATTTTATTTTGAAATAATCTTTTTCGATTTCTATATCTGGGGCATAAAATGAATCTACTGGAAGTTATATTTTTTTAATAGCCTTTCAAATCTTTGAAGAGTGGTCACAATATACATAGGGGTTCCGAAACTTATTAGCCTATCAATGAAAGAGAATAGTTAGCTTTTCAGAAATTTTTTATTTTTCAATATAATCTCCTGAAACATCAATGCACTTAGTCCAACGCTTTTCTAGCAATTCTATTCCTTGATTAAAATAGTTTTCCTCAAGGTCTTTAAAATAGTGGTTTACAACTGTAATTGCATCTTCATTTGAGGTAAAACGCCTGCCAGCGAGGAATTTTTTTAGATTTAGAAACAGGTAAAAGTCACTGGGACCTAAATCAGGAGAATAAGGTGGGCGGTCAAGCAACTCGTACTTTAATTCGTTGATTTTAGCATTGTTAAAACAAACACTCTTGTGCGCTAGTGCGTCGTCTTGATAACAAATTATTTTTTTGTGTTGTAAGCCAGGACGTTTTTCTCGAATTTGTACATCTAATTAATCCAAAAGGTTGCAATAGTATTCTGAATTTATTGTTTTATCCTTTTGCAGATAGTCAATCAATAAAATACCTTTGAAGTCCCAAAAAACCGTTGCCATAACCTTACCAGCCGATTGAATTGTTTTTGCCTTCTTTGGGGCACTTCCTCTAGCTTCAGTTCGTTGTTTGGATTGTTCTTTTGTCTCTGGAGTATAGTGGTGGATCCATGTCTCATCAACAGTTATGAAACGACGCTCAAAATCCATTGTATTTCGCTTAAAACGGTCCAAACAAGCTTGAAAAATGTTCATTCTTAAGCGTTTTTGGTCGACTGTTAACAAATGCGGCACCCATCTTGCAGAAAGCTTTTTCATCTGTAGTTTTTCATGAAAACCTGAATGGACTCGATCCATTGAGATGCCTATGATATTAGCTATTTCACGCACTTTTATTCGTCGATCATTTAATACCACATCATGCCCTTTGGCCACAATTTCTGTTGTTGTTGCTGTTTTTGGACGTCCACTACGTAGTTCATTTTCAATGCTGGTACGACCACGTTTAAATTCAGCAGCCCAATTTCACTTTCACCTAACACATTCAACATATAATTATGAATTTCTTGTCCCGATAAACCTTTTTTATGTAAATATTTAATGACACCACGCATTTCTAATTTTTTCATTGTAAATCGTGGATGCGTCGTTTGTGAACACCTGTTTCTATATGAAGGAGTTACCAGTTCGAAACAAAATTTAACATGTGTTCATAGCAGAGATGGATGTTTCCAAAACACTTAACTTTTTTCTGTTTATACCTTAAGCAAGATTTTTGCCTACCTTAATTTAACATTTATTTGTCTTAGTGTTTAAAAAATTCAATCAATCTAATTGAGCGGCGCCTTCAGATTATTGATGCTTTTTACTAAAATGGGCCATGAAATTAAATTGCACTTTGTGCTCTTCGTGATTTCTTTTGGTAACCTTAGTGGTAACAAGCAGAATTGCCTCAATTGGGCTAATGAGAGTCCAGAGGGATCGCTTAAAAACTGATGCATCCATACAGACTGACTGTTTGGTATAGTTTATAGACTGTTAGCCTTTTCGAAAATGAGGCCAAATAAGCAGTTACCTTGGATGATGTTTGCCATCGGGTGATGTTAACGGAATTGAAGATATGGACCTAGGTGTTACTGTTATTCTAACAGTATGATGTCACTTGCTACACAGCTAACGCAACAAGGGTTCTGTCGCGTGAGAAATTCAATGGTGCTGATGGTGGCAAAGGTGTTCCTTCTTCTCAACCGGGTATCACCGCCAAAATTAAGTATGTTGCGTGCAAGAGAACTTGGGTGGATTGCCAACTTACGGTTATACCTTGTCGCATTCTTTGAAAATTCGTCTTTTACTAATGGAACCCACAGATCCTTGTGAATATGTGATTTTCTATGTACCATGGAGCTGCAGTAATCGTTCGAAAAATTTTTTTTTGTCGTCTTTGAAATTTTTCAATGTCAAATGAGAAAAGAATTAGCAGGATCATTGGGAGTGAGGCAAAATGCCATTTCAATACGCCTCACAGTCATGGTAATGATTCTGGAATAAGGAAATTGGGTATCACACACGAGTTGATAACCTTCTCCATTTTTAAAGCCGGTTGAAAGAAGTATATTTCGTTTCTGGAAGAGTTTTCGATCATACTCGTAAAAGCTTTTGAAAGCAACATAAAAAATCAAAAAATTAAAAAACCTTATTTTACCTCCCATAAAATTGATTTTTCTACAAATTTCAATTTTGCTAACCTATAACTAGGCTCCCAAAAGGAGCGGAACCCTTTTTAAATACTCTCTTTATAGGCTGAACTGTTATCTTAATATGCTTGTTAATGTTTGACATTGGGGCGTTGCCCTATAATTGAATTCCCTAGCACCATAATGGCTTTAGAATTGCAATGTGTAACAAAAGTTTGCAAATGGCCCATAAGCCAATTTAGTTGCGCTACTTTTAATTTCAACGGAAAGAATTTCGCTTCGATGTGAGGCGTCCACGTTAACCATACCAAACAGTCACTCTTTGTTGGTACATTGGTTTTTCAACAATCACTCTTGGATTTCTGAATAAGCAATTCTGCTTTTTGACGAATCCACTGAGGTAAGAATACTGAAGATGATTTTCTTCGAAAATGTATCCACTGTTGCCATTTCTAGCCACCATTCTGACCATTGACGACGCTTTCAATGGTCAAGCGGCTTTAGTTCTTGAGTAAATTGCCTGTTGTAAGCGTGTAAATGTAATTCTTTATATTTGCTATTTAATTATTTGATCTTGTAAATATTTAAAGATAAATATTTCTTATTTTTGCAGCTAAAATAAAATAAATACTGCTACATTTTTTATATAACACAAACCGATCTTTAGCTGTAGAAATAAGAAATATTTATTTGTAATTCTTTATGCATAACCCTCATGAACGCCCAGCGCGAAAGGTGCAATTTTTAGGCACGACGACGAGTTGAGGAGGAAGGCTCTTCAGCCACACTATCACGAACAGCAGCAATATTTTCTGTAGAACAAGCTGTACGAACATGCGTTGTTATATGCACATCTTTGGCAGACCTGGTTGGCTCAAATTTTGCAAAATCGCCGTTTTCAAAATAAGCTTGAACAACTTTAGCGCATTGCTCGATTGCGCACGTTTCCATGGTTTAAATTAGGTGAGTTTAATGTCAAACGAAATGAAGAAAAAACTTGATGTTTAAGATGTGGTTCAAATTCAATATCGGCCCTCAAAATTTAATGATGACTTTTCAGTTTACTTTTAAATAATTGAATTTTTGGTTTACTGCTATATTTTTATCCTCGTATACATTTAGAGCTCCTGGGCTGTTACAAATTGTATGTGCCTTTGTTGCATGTGTGTGCTAGTTTTTGTAAAACTTTTTTTCCCCTGCTAAAAATTGTTATATGGGTTGTTGTTATCTTCCTATTTTTAGACACTTATGGTTTATTTTTAAATCCATAAAACAACAACAGCAACTACCAAATAGACTTTATTTTGTCTTTGTTCTCAACACAAACTCCTCAACTTTTTTACTGTTACAACTATTTGCAACATGTTGTGTGTGCAATGGCCTAGAGTAACCCTTTTTTTTCAATTTGTACTTTTTGTATAAAACATAATCAAAGGCGGGAGTAGAGAGTCTTGTATACACTTTAGCAAGAGAAGACTTCTAAAGCTAACCGCAATTTATTGGCTTGCAGGAAAAAAAAACTGGATTTAAAAAAAGTAACTTAGAAAATAAAAGTTAAAAATATTGTTACTTTAAGCTTAAAATATATAAAAATATTTTTTTTTTTACTTTTTTCTTGCTTAATGAAAGACAGACAGAGAAAGAGAGAGAGAGAGAGAGTGTGTGCATAAAACGTGTTACTTTATATACGTTTACAACAATATGCAATGAGTTCCCAAGTTGTTTGGGTGAAAAGTATCTAGAGACTAATCCCTTAAAAATATACTAGAGTATACTACAACATTTATAAAAGCAATCATCAATCAAAGACTGTAAATCTATTTTATATAAGCATCTGTTTTCATTCCAATAAATTGTTTTTTCTAAGTCTACTTAAATTTCCAGTTGATTGTACTCGTCTGTATTTACTTGTGCTTTGGAAAAACCAAAATGGGAACAGAACAACATTTTTTTTTATAATAAACATACAAATCAAAAACATAAAATAATTTAATTTACTTTGTTGGTTTCTGCTGACATATATTTTAATTGGTTTAGGGTAGTTGAGTTATTTGACAAAAAAAAAAAAAAAAAAAAAAAGAGAGAGGAGTACAGGTTTTTTGTTTAATATTTTCTGTGATAAAGTGTGCAGTTGACATATTGGGAAAACTTTTACAAATGTACTATTTCTGTTAAAAGCTATAAGATACTATGGTTTCATTTTCAATTAAAATTTTATATCTTAAATATTTTATACATATATCGTGGTTTAGGAAATAATAGGGATTAGGCATTCACTCTACAAAAGCGGTAAAGTGTGAGAAAGTGTATATTTTGTAAACGAGATCGTGTGCATTATTATCTTATATATATGCGTCGGATCATTGCTTCTTTAATCCGAATTTCACCGCTTGAAAATAGAATTTGAGTGGAACAAGAAAGGTATATTTTTAAATTTAAACTTATGCTTACAAGCAAAAGCCTGTTAAAAACGATGTAATTTATTTTTACTTATTTATTTATATTAGTGACTCTTAAGTAAACCACTCTGATATAAAATCCAATGTTTGAAACCAATAAAACTGTAAAAACTCAAAACTCATATTTGGTCACACTGATTTTGTTTTACTTGTAGTTACGTCTAACACATGCACATATTTTGTTTGTTAGTGTTTGTAACAAATTAATAGCATTCCCAGCTAGCCTTTTCAATCGTCAGCCCCACAAGCCCTGCAACAATACCATCAACAGAAAGGCCAAAGAAGGTGGTTGCTGAAGAAAATATCAAGAAAATCCTCGATATCGTTATGAATGATCACCGAGTCAAGTTACGTGATATTGTTAAAAGGGTAAACATATCATGTTGAACTTATGTTCAACATGTTACACGAACATTTGCTCAATGTGCTGCGTTTGCTCAATGTCGAACAAAAACAAGTTCGACAGACCATTTTACAATGGTATAAGCGAAAACCTGTTGATTTTTGATGTCAATTTATTACTGTTGATGAAACGTGGGTGAAAAGTGGCGGAACTACTTCGAAGAAGAGCTAAACAGTGAAATCGGCTGGCAAGGTTATGGCCACTGTATTTTGGGGTGCACACGGAATATTACTCATCGGTTATCTAGAAAAAAAAAAAAAAAATCGAAAATCACAGGAAAGTATTACCATGCATTATTGCATCAATGGATTGATGCAATCAAGAAAAAACTATCACATTTAAAGAAGAAAAAAGTACTCTGTCTTCAAGATAACGCACCGATTCAGACAATATTACGGTGCTGAAATTACGTGGAATACACTTCGAACTAGTTGATCATCCACCTTATAGTCCAAATTTAGCTCCTAGTGACTTTTTCCTGCTTCCAAACATGAAAAAAAAATCATGTCAAACGAAGAAGTGATTACCGAAATTAACGCATATTTTGAGGGGTTGACAAAATCGTATTATTCAGATGGTATAAAAAAGTTGGAATATCATCTTAGTAAGTGTATTGTTCTGAAAGGAAGTAAATGGTTTAAAAAAAAAATTTTTTTTTTCTTTCATAGGTAGCTTCAATATCAATCAGTGTTAGTGAAATAAATTAGTTGAAAGTGCCATGGAGACGATCAAAAACATACGTTAATCAGTGCATATGTGTGCATGTCGTGTTTTTGTCCGTTCAAAAGGAGACGTACAAATAAAATCGACATTCTTCATTCTTATTTTGAGTTCACTGTATTCGTTTCTAAACATGCCATCATCGGATGATGAATTATTTCTATCTTGTGCAATTTTGTTAAGAAAAAATAAAAATAAATAAAATAAAGAATGAAAAGAAAAAAACTATATTTAAAAGTAGTAATATATGAACAAAATAAATTAAATAATCATAGACCAAGTAAAATTCAATTTTCATAACAAATATAGATGTAGCTTTTTATTTTATTTTTTGTTGTTCCTTTCGATAACAAAACTGGCATTTTTTATCGTCAATCACAACTGGAGACTATCAAAAGAATTCACGTTAAAATAAAATATCAAAAGTTTTTGATTTTAATCAATCAGAGCCGTCAACATATAGGTGCACACGAAAAAGCACGACTGCACGCACACACTTAGAGTGTTGATGTGGTTTTTTGATGGTCTCCTAGAAAAAATTTATGCAAAACTACAAGGTGAATTTTATTTACAAAATTTAGTCAAATAAACGGTTTTTTTTTATTCAAACTAACATTACTTCAGGACGTTAATTTGAATATTTGTGTGTGGTTTTGCTTTACGAGTAGTTACTATTATTTTAGCTAAATTTTTACTGATTCAATTAAATTTTGCCTACATTTTTACAAATCTTTTCTTTGAAATGTATATATTTATGTTTTTAACAAAACCCATTAGAGTTGAATCGAATAATATGCGTTTATTTGAATATTCTTTCGAGTTGAACATCTTTTTTTTTCTTCTTACTAAATTTTTTAGTTAATAATACCAGCGAAATTTGTTTCAGTGTAGCAGACGTATTTGATTGAATATATATTGCGTATAAGTAATACTAGCCAATAACAAAATTTGAGAGTAATTACTTAAGAGTACTTTTGTTTTTAGAAGTACTCAGTGACTCTGATTAAAAATTCTGTTAACTAACTCGTATTATAAATTTGTCCTCTTTTTTAATTTTCCTCCTTTTTATGGAAATCTTAAATTGAAATTCAATTAAGTGGTTGTGCCATTAAATTTATTTTATATTGTTCTACTTTATTGATTCTTTTTCTTTATCCCCCCGCCAGTGTTTCTCATTAAAATTGGAATTTTTTTCAGTTTCATTATACGCTTTTGTATAAATATTTTATGTCTGCCATAACCAGGATTGTTTTACTTTGTGAATTTTAATTTTTTATTAATTTTTTATACAACAACAACAAAAACAACAAAGCACAAGTTTATTTTGATGTACATAAAATTATACGCCTGGGCTTGTGTCTAATA
Source organism: Thecocarcelia acutangulata (assembly GCA_914767995.1). Lineage (NCBI taxonomy): Eukaryota > Metazoa > Arthropoda > Insecta > Diptera > Tachinidae > Thecocarcelia > Thecocarcelia acutangulata. Next base: position 24,502,322 of record OU612094.1, on the reverse strand, counting down.
ATGCAAGTATTGTTGTTGTATGTGTTGCTGCGAGCATATTCTGTTAATTAAAATCGAAAACATTTAATCACCTTGATTGATGGATATTATGAACAACACGAACATTTTGCTTGATGAGTCACAATAATAAAGCGATAATAAAATATGATAAAAGATAGTCTTTATGTGCCAGCAGTCTGTGAACGAGTTTTGTGGAAATTTTGTAAATATCTAACAGACAGTAAACAATAAACTTGAATGCGTTTGCATGCAAAATCAATAAAAGTATATGTACATACACACACACACACAGACAACTGGCTCATGTACTTTGAGTCCACATAAAAATGCCAATACACTTAAAAACTCAATAAATTATTAATTACCTTTTAATAATAGCCAGTAATTTAATATATTAAAATTATGAAATGACTAAAGATGTTAAAATTACGTGATTGAACACAAAAGTTTGCTCAATCACTTTTTTTCACATCTATCATAAAATTAATTTTATATATTTGACATAATTGATTGTTATTAAAATTATTACTGGCAATGAGTTAGCTGTTGCACAGTTGCTTTCAATTGAAGCTTATTTTTTTTATAAAATTTTGTTACTAAATCAAACTTCTCTTGAATTAGAATGTGTTGTATGGAATTAAAAAACTTCTTTTCTAGTTAAAATTATTAAAAAAAAATGTTTTCAAGTTTTAGGATTTAGGAGAAAAGGTTCAAAGCTTTAAAATGCTGGTAAACTAGTTTTGGCATTTTAAATTTAAAATTTTGTGTCTAAATCAAACTTCTCTTGAATTAGAGGATATATTAACATATTGTGTTGTATGGAATTAAAAAACTTGTTTTATAGTTAAAATTATTAAAAAAATGTTTTCAAGTTAAAATGCTGGTAAACTAGTTTTAGCATTTTTTTGGTCCCAAACCCCCATTTTTGTTTCACTTGTAAAAAAAGTACGTCTATCAAAAACTTATACAACCGTACTCAAAATTTAGGCAACTAAACTCTAACCGGGGTAAAAAGAGGAAGAAGTTCCTTGTTTGTTGTAGCAAATAAAACTTTAGGAAGCCACATGACTTATGTTGTGTAGGACTTCCGAAACCCTTACCAAGTATTACCTGGCTCAACGGGCAAAGAACCCGGGAGTTGCTGTTTGCCAGTTTTCGGGGGCTAATAACCCTCTCAGGTGCTGTTGTCTGGCAACAGATACCAGTAATGTAAGGAACTAGGAGTGATGCTTAGATGAGTGGGTGGTTTAAAGGCGTATGCTTTGAATGGATCTCAGCTTACCAACTCACTAAGCCTTGTCCTTCATTGGCGGCTGCGAAATTGCATACAGGAGGGATTAGAACCCCGAGTACTTAAGCCAGAAGTTTGTCTATATGGCTATAAACTTATGATAAAAAGCTACCATTTGTGTAAGCTTTACACAGAAAAAAATAGATGCCATATTGATAAAAAAAATTGCACTATTTTTTATCAAATTTCCTGTGAAAAAGATTTTTGGCTGGATTGATAATTCAAATTATAAAGTAGAAATAGCTTTTTCACTTAAAAGCAAAAATTATTGAGTTGAAAAAAATTGTTGTTAATATGTAAAATATACTTAACAAACAAAATTGTTAAAGAAACAATAACTCTTCACTGTTATATGACAACCTTTTAAATTTATTTATTGAATAACAGTCAATAATTCGGAAAACTTTTTATGAATTGCATTTTATTAAGAGATATTTCCAAAAATTCATTATTAATAATAATTTAATTAAGTCAATGCAAATTTTATTAAATGTATGGTTTTTATTAATAACATAACTTGATTGAAAAAAAATCTCATCTATTTTTTTCTGTGTTACAAGCCACACCGTTGCGCTGGTGAATAGTGAATAATTCACCCTGTAGAGTTGGTCCATCATCAGATTAGGCCGTCAAGGCAATCTATCGCATTAACAGGTATCCGACATTTATTGAAAAGAAAAAAAAAAAATAATAAAAATAAAAAACTGAACATCATGTATATACCAGCAGATGTATTTTACACAGCCTTACAATCTATCTCATTAAAAGGTATCCGCAATTCACGAATAAAACTGGACATCCTGTAGACACCCGCAAGCGCATTTAACGCAGCTTTACTATCAGTATAGCTTCAGATATTCATTCTGTATACCCTATACGTCATCTAGCTAAGTTCCGTCATTGTACCTGTAATTTCAGTCTATGCTACATTCATTACATAACCTAAAACTGATCCTCTTGTGATACTGGGGGATAAAGATTATATCACCATTGTCTAGATCTGAATTGATTCCATCTGTAAAGATCTCGAGCACGTCCTCTTGGCAGCTGTTTTTGGTCCGCTTCCAAAATCGTGTTTGACAGAGTTACGTCAAATCTGTTATGGTGCAGTACAGTCGGCGAATAGTAATCAATATTCCCCGGGAGGTCCAATATTTTTCCATTTACCGAAGCATGACATTTCCTTAAGAGCTGTGGTATTTTCATTGGAATTCTTTTTATTACTTCGTAAGGTTTAAACCTAAGTGTAATGATATCACAAGCCTTGAGCTACCATCAAAAACAATTATTTTAAAAGCTGCTTAATAGTAAACGATTTAGTCATTGAAAATTTTGTTATAAACAAAAATACTTTTTTGCTATATATTTATCTATAACAGATATTGCCAGTAAAATTGTCTGAAAATGTATTACAATCGTGTGAACTGCCAATTTTTAACTTACAACGTTGTCAGAAAAACCATTGTCAATCAATTGTAAGACGACAATGTTGTCAGGCATCTGACAATAGTGAGAACACTCTTCGTCGGCATTGCCAGATAATTGGCTGGTATTGTAAGCTCAGTTTTAATTGTCAGATGTATAAAACTAATGCACCAGACAATGTCATCATTGTCAGAAAAAAGCTTAATGGGCAACATTGCCAAACAGATCGTTGTTGATATACATAAGTGGCAGTGGCTTACAACATGTCTGGCAATATTTTTCATCTAACAATCTGACAACATTGTGAGCTGACAATTTTTGTTGTCAGATGAATTATTTGTCAGACCATAGTCTGACAATGAAATTGTAACATATTTTTACAATCGTCTGAATACACAATTTACTTCTGCGGGACAATTTTTCATTGTCACTGCATTGTCAGCATGTTGCCTTACAATTTTGTAACATCAAACAACCGTGTGTAGATAGCTTAAGTCCTTTTGTACAAAAGGTGGAAGGCTATTTTGGTGCATATTCAGAGGAAATATCTAGTCTTATAACAATATAAATGAATGTGCAGAATGATTATACTTTTAATAGGTGCTGATCCGTAAATTTTTTTCTGTGTAAATATTGAATATTAACAATTTTCTCACTAAAGAAAATCGATTTGGTGAATTATAAATAATAAATTTATTTTTCGTAATAAATACATACATTCTTTTAAAGCAAGTCGTTTCTTTTGGAACTGTTTTAAAACTTTTATCGGTAAGCCCCACACACCAAAGTTTTAATTACTTATCCGCCCATTTTTCCCTCTTCCTATAATATTATCTACCAGATCAGTACTTTATTTTTCCATTATTTAATTATAAATACTTATTCACAAATATATTTTTTTCGGCTTAAATATCATATACATAATATTTTTTTCTTCAAACTTTTAAAATAATAAATTTTTGCTAAAGTTTGGGCACTCAAAATTGATTTCATGTAATATAAAAAAATGTGCTTTAAATTTATTTAAGCTTCCTCACATTCAATTACCATAAAAAAAAAACTTTATTCCAAACTTTTTCAATACTGGAAAGTTTAAAGTATTGAATTTTTAATAAACTGGGCATTGCTGTAGAATTTATAATGGTAAACATGAAAATGAAAAAAATGGAAAAATAACAACCGCACTGTGAAATGATTTCCAAGTACTATTAACCCCAAAAGCAGATTATGTGCATTATTCAATACAACTAACACTAACAAACAAAACAGCAAGAACTGTGAAAGCAAAGTATAAATAAAAATAAAGTATTTACTCATTCAAACAAACTCAAAGCAACCAATCGAACCAAATTGACCGACAGACTGACCAAATGTTCAATACTTACTCAAAGTTTAAATAGAAAAGTTTATTAAAATACAATAAGAGCAGAAAAGACTCGAAAAATAGGTAACAATTTGTCTGCAAATTCTTCCTTATTTTGTGCCCCTCTCTTCCTTAATCATTTTTCATTACTTCGTTTAAGGTATGATCACATTCAACAAATATTTGCTTAAATAAGCGTAATGGAAAAGTATAGTCTTTGAACTGGTTCTATAACAGTTATTTTTTTTTTTTAATTTTTATTTTGTACTCTGCGTTGTACTGGAACTAAGAAAATAGAACAACGACAGGAAAGAGGGAGTAGTGTTTGTAGATGTTTGAACAACACGAATAAACTAAAGCAAAAGTGATCACAACATTTAAATTATTGTAATTTAATTAATGTTAAACTGATTAAGGCCCAGGGTATATACATACCTTCGACAGTACTCAGACTTTAGTTCTCCCACACTGCAAAGTATTGCATTGAATTCAAAATATATTAATTAGTAATGATCTTATAAAGAAAATGCGGGCGCCAGTGGTGAAAAATCTGAAGAAAACTACCTGCACATAGGATGGAAGACAAAATACTACTTATTCCTGATTGCTACCTAAGCCAGTGAATTTTGGTTTCAAAAGAAATTTATAATGAACATATTTATTTAGAAAACTCTGACAACAGTAAAAACACGTGTGCACAGGATAGGAGACAAAACATCGTCCAGATCTCACCCATTTGTGTTCGATTGGCCGGGGAATTGTAAATTTTTTGAAAAAGTATACTCGTTTTAAAAAAAACATTGGAAAAGTATACAGATGTATATAAGAAATTAAAGTTTAAAAACAAGTTTTTTCTTGGCAAAAGAAAAATGAAAATTCTTTGTAAAACAAAAGTTGTTGTACATATGTATACAGTCATTTGGGCTTCTTCCTAAAAAAAATTATTAAAGGAAAACCAGCATAAGCTTTTTAAAGATTCATTTTGTTAACTACTGTAGAAACTAAAGTCTGCCATATGAGTGAAAATGCTTTCATGTATTGTTTACATATTAATAAAACAGAGGCAGCCAAAGGATTTGCATCAATTTCCGTTGGTATAGAATTCATTCGCTCAAAAAGTTTCCGCGTATTTGTTTGATTTTAATTTTTTTGTTTTTACTTTTGTTTGATAGTATTTACGTTTATTTTACAACTACAAAATAGAAAGCGTTTATTGTTGCTGTTTTTTAAATATTAAATCATAATATACATAATATCAGATATTTTTCTGATTCTAGTAAAAGAATTTTTCTAATATTGATAGCAGCAAGTTTTGTTTGATTATTCATATAATATATTGTTGTTTTCTCTGCGCTAGTGGTCACCGTTACTTTCCACAAAACAGTTTTAAGATTAACCCATCTATAAACGCAATAGAAAATCACAGAGCGTAATATTGAAGAGACCTGAAACAAATCGGCTACAAAAGTTTCGAACAAACGCTTACGACAATATGCAATATCATTTGTGCGACCATTTCTCTCACCATATCATTGGTGATTATATAAGTGACAGATTTGTCTACCATGTCAGCAACGACTGGCAAATGTCTCCGAATGAAATTACTCAAGTTGTAGTATGTATTAATTGTTTTTTTTTCTTTGTAAAACTATTTTAAATGAATTTTTTGATGACTAGATTGAAGTCCATAAATTTTGTTTTGTCTTTGACCGAAACTGAGATGGCGACACCTACATACGTAATGGATTGTACCGAAACTAGGACATTTGTTACTTGCACAATAGGATATGAGGAGGAGGAAAGCGGGACGTTCGAATTGTACTTTCCAACATGGTAACTGCTACGAAACTGTACAATTGATGAATAAATTTTCTCTGCAAAATGCTTCAATGGGTAATTGATTTCACTTAAAAGATTACCGCGTATTGCTTAAAATATAAGGATTTCAGATTCAGGATTTCTAACTTTCTTGCACCAAAATCCAATTTAAGAGCTATACTCCAAGGAGTATAGCTCTTACCGCTACGTTACTTTGCTCTATCTCTCTCTATCTCTCTTTTGCAAATGATCAGAAAACCCTTGAATAGACTTTGAGGCATCAACCGAAAAATGAGAGTTGTATTCTGTTTTTAGTCAGATATACTTAAATGGCGTAAATAGCAGGGTGATCAAGCGGAATTTCAAAAACAAGACACTTGAATGATAATTTTGAGGCATTCAAAATGTATGCAGTCCAGCAAACATCACATTAATTATTCATTCCATCCGATCATCAAGAGCATCCGATTCCTCAATATCTATACTATTCATGATCACCGTAAACAACACTGAGGCTTACGAGCATTGAAATCGACCTTAAACGGAAATAGTATGCAGATTATTCATATTTTGCCAATAATCTTGGATAGGCCACTAATCTTGGATAGGCTGGGTCGAGATAGCTGAATGAATTATGAATGGCATATACTGCTGATATGTACCAAAAAGTAGATGGTATTTGAAGGCATCGAAATAATAAATAGAGTAGGAGAAAGAAACGGGTCTTGCGGTGCCCCTGAACTAATCTTGAACTCGTTTGGTAGGATTCCATGAATAACAGCTGGTTAAGTGTGGTGTACAAGGAAGGTCAATATAAACCCAGAAAAAATTTCACCGGCACCAAGAGCGATACATTTGGACAGTAATACATCGCACCACACACTGTCAAACGACTTGGAAATATCTAGAGCCATCACTTTATTTTCACCAAAATGATCATTCTGATCTGACACCATTTCCCTGAGAGATACGCCTAAAGATCGCTAGTAGAGCAACTCCAAAGCGTTTCATATTGACGATTAAAAAGTAAATTTTGTGAACCTCATAAGATAAGAATCCACCACAGTTGCGACTACTTTCGAAAGCACAGATCACATTTTAGTTGCGCGATAATTTTCTAAATTGCTTGCCTGACACGTTCGGGGACTGAAGTTATATAAACATACATAGCTGAAGATTATATTATCTTGGATAAATTTGTCACTTGGGTTATTCAGCTTTTGGGTTTAAAACTGTAATTTTTGCAATTTAATCCTTGAGAGGCAAAAAGTTTTTATATTTATGCTACAATACCTAGCGAAACACATGGGCTGAAAAGTCCCGGGCTTAACGCATAGATAGCGCTAGTTTTATTGCAGTCACCTTTTTTCAGTCAATACTAACCTTCAAAAAATAGCTGCTTCATGATATTCTATTCAGTAGTTTGTGAGTTATTGTGCTAAGAGTGTCGCTATTTTTGTTATTTTCAAAACAATGGATCGAAAACAATTTCGTTTTTTAATTTTACACTTCTTCTTGATGGGAAAAAACACCGTTCAATGGAAGCAATGGCTTGAAAAGTGTTATAGGGACTCCGCTCCATCCAAAACAACAAAAAAAAAACGTTTGTTTGCTGACTTCCATCGTAGTCGTAGAGGCAGTAGCATCAAAAAAAATCCACAAAATCGCGGGTGCTGCGTTTGTTCACTGTTGATCAAAACCGAGAACGTGTTGATGATTCTAAACAGTGTTTCACCATGTTTAAACATAACACACCGGCATTTTTGCGTCGATATGTACCAATGGATGAAACTTCACGCCGGAATCCAAACGATCGTCAACTGAGTGGACAGCAACTGGTGAAACTCTTCCAAAGCGCCCGAAAGCACAACAATCGGCTGAAAAGGTTATGACCTCGGTATTTTGGGATGTGCGTGGTGTAATATTCATCTTGAGAAAGGAAATGCCATTAACAGCGTTGTTAAAGCATTTGAAGGCCGAAATTGCAGAGAAACGAACGCATAAGGTAAATAAAAATATGTGGTTTAATCAAGACAGCGCACCATGTCACAAGTTAATCAAAGCAATGGCAAAACTACATGCAATAAACTTTGAGTTACTCCTACATCCACCGTATTCGGCAGATTTGGCTCCCAGCTGGCTGTTTGCAGACCTGAATAAATGCTCGCCGACAAAAATTTCGCACGAATGAAGAGTTTATCGCTGAAACTGAGGACTATTTTGAGGCAAAAGATAAATCGTTCTACAAAAGTATTATGGAAATGTTAAAGCAGCACTGGAATGATTGCGTTACTCTTGATGGAGACTACGTTGATGGAGAAAGCTAATTTTGAAACAAAAAAACTGTGTTTTCTTTGTTAGGCCCGGGATTTTTCAGCGCATGTGTTACAACAGCTTTACCACCAATTTTGCTTTTTTAGTTTTGTCACTGTTTGTAATGCTGTAGTAAAATGCAAAAAATTGTGTTTGTTGTTTTCAACTGGCAACACTTTGTTTTAATTTTAGGTTTTGTTACTAATTTTGATATCATAAATATAAAAACATCCTGTTTCTAAGCTGGTATTACAGTTTTGCAGTGATTTTATTGCATTGGGAAATTTGATCTAGATGCAGAAGTTCTTTCACATAAGCATGCCGAAAAGATATGCCAGAATATTATTTGATTATTTAAACCAGTGGTGCCCACAAGTTCTATATGGAAGAGTAAACACCAATAAATTTAAGGAAAAACTATTTTTATTTAATATTTTTTGATTAAGTAGTATTTCGTTGAGTTTAAGGTCCTTTTTAGCTTATTTATTTCAATATCTCTGCCAATATTTCGCTTTCCTTCGGATAGCTTCTTCAGGGCAATAATATTTGTTATTGCCCTGAAGAAGCTATCCGAAGGAAAGCGAAATATTGGCAGAGATATTGAAATAAATAAGCTAAAAAGGACCTTAAACTCAACGAAATACTACTTAATTAAGAAATAGAGGTCGAATAAAAACCAAATACTTAATATTTTTTGTTGTAAAAAGCAAAAAATTTACAAAAACAAAGTTCACACAGATAATCGCTGTCGTCAATGTTTACCAACAAAGCATGTGCTTTTGTGTGCGTGCGGTGAATAACGAAAAAAATATGAAAGCCGAAGTTGTTTGTGTATTTTTCATTGCTAACGCTGAGTGCAGTATTTGTGTATTAAAGAGCACAGCCCTACAGCTAAGCGCATTTACAAAAACAATTGAGTATCAAGCCCATAGAGCTGGGCACACTTGATTTAAACAGATTCCGCTAAAAAAATTGTACCAAAGTTTCAAAGAAATCTGCTGGCTATATATAAAAATATGAAAACTACAACGATTTGGGCAATCTTGACCCATTAATAGAGGATAAGGTTTAAAAGTATGACATCAACTACCATTTCTAACATTGCCAGCAATAAAATCTTTACATACATGTTTGAGCTTACCGATCATTTGTTTGTGGCTAAATGCTCTTTTGTTTTTTAATGTTTTATTGAAGATATACATATATAGATTTATTTATATGTATAACTATGACATAAAATAGTGAAAGTATAGTAAGTATGTAGAATATTTACCATTTTTCCTAAGCGCATTTTAAATTAAAAGGCATATCACTTTACATGAATACCGATAGTCTTATACATACATACTTGCTGCCATTAACCGGAAATAGTAAATATGCTTGGAGTAAAACTTGTTTAGCTTCAATATAAAACAAAATATTTGTACTTAAGTATAAAGCCTGCTGTTAAATAAAAAAAAAAGTTTAAATAAATGTATTTTATTGCAGCAAAATCCAGTTTTTTTTCTCTATTTTTCCTTTGCTTTCAAAATTCATTCATTTATTCATACTTTCATTCATTCGCATACACACTAACTTTTATTATAAAGAGTTTTGTAAATATAAAAGTATAGTATACTCGTATTCACGTAAGCTTGAGTAGTAAGTTAAATTTGTATTCGAAAAAGGCTGACTTCCTTGTGCACTTAATTCCAGGTGGCCCCATAATTTGTCTGCAATTTGCCTTGTGGCTGTGCAAGGGGCGCTGAAATGATTATCTCTTGTACTAAATTGAATGACTGTGTGAGCTCGTATGCCCTTCCCTTCAAAAAGTCGCTTCCAAGCTGTGGACTTTTATAGTACACAAAAAAAAAACAAACAAATCGTTACGTGGCAGGTTCTCAATGCTGCTGCTTTGTGTAATGCTCATTTACATATTATATTTTTATTTTGCAACCCGTATAAAGACAACCTTACACGAAACATCAAACCAACCGTTCGACAGTCAGGTTTTTTATTCAATTTAATTTTTGTTTAATATATGAAAATTAGGTTGGTGTTTGCTGCCTGCTATTTTGCAATTCATATTTTAATAATCACTTTGTATGGGTGTCTAGGTGAGCTGTGATTTTAAGGAGAGACACCAAACAAGCTAGTGAAAAAATATTACAGTTTACGCCAACTTTCTAAATTGCTTAATTACCTCAAAAATGATGCTATTATAATGAATAATATAATAAAGGAATAGCAATAAATATAATTAAGATATTTCATTGTGCTAATGTAAGTATTTCGTTTTAGCTAGCAAACACTGTAGTAAATATAATGAATTAGTTTCATTGTATTAATGTAAAACTTTTGCAACAGCTACAATATAAATGGAAGACTTTTAATATATTTATACATTTTTTCGTTTTGATTATTTTTACTGCTTGCATCCATTAAAATTAAGAGTGTGGTGAACTTATGCGTCAAACTTAATATATTCACATTATGCTTTGAAGGTAATATCCTTCAAATGTATCTCATTGTTTTCTTCCTCTTCTATTGCAGAGCATTTAAAATTGCAGTTAATGTCTGTGAATTAATTTAAGCGGGACACACTTCTCTAGCCATAAAATGGCCATATTTATGAAAGGTCTCATGGCTTTATACCCTCTTTAAAATACATTGTACTGATGGGCCGTGAAGATCGGCCGAGAGGATAATAAGTTATGATTCCCTTAATGAATAATTTTGTTCATTTTGATTTTATTTAACATTAACATATGATGTAAATAGTATAAAATTTATAAAGCTATGTACACGCGGTTGTCAGATCTTAAAACATTGTAAGATCTGGCAACATGCTGACAATGTAGTGACAATGAAAACTTGTCCCGCAGAAGTGAATGTGTGTTCAGACGATCGTAAGAAAATCTTACAATTTCATTGTCAGACTATGAGAAATAATTCATCTGACAACAAAAATTCTCAGTTCACACGGTTGTCAGATTGTTAGATGAAAAATATTACCAGACATGTTGTAAGGCGTTGCCATTTATGTATATTAACAACCGTCTGTTTGGCAGTGTTGCCCATCAATACATTTGACAACATACACTGAGCTTACAATATATGCCAATGGCAATGCCAGCAAAGAATGTTCTAAAGATTGTCAGATGCCTGACAAGATTGTCTTCTTACAATTGATTGACAATGGTTTTTCTGACAATGTTGTAAGTTAAAAATTTACAGTTCGCACGATTGTAATACATTTTCAGACAATTTTACTGGCAATATTGTAAGATCTGACATAGCTTAATAAAATATAATATGAGTTGGCATACTGTGTGGCGAGAAGTATGGTAGATGCAGTGTATTATAACACCAAATATTTTTGCTGAAAGATCACATACTGATGTTAGTTATAACCTTACGCAAAAGATAGCTGCTATAGTCTTTTTGGACAATACCTGTTGTTAAAACTAATTTGGATAATATATTTTTTAATAATTTTTTTTTTCTTATAATTTGCAAAATAGGTTTTTTTTTATGAATTATTACATGATCCCTAATTGAATTGCAACCTTATTTACCCTATTTTATTTTTACATTTGTTTAATACATTACTAACTTACTTAATACTTACTAATTATTTATTTGAATTGCCTTATGTATATACTCACCACTGTGTAAAATTGTTCGCAGTGGCAAATCGAATTAATTGGAAACTTTTCAAGTGTCAAATCGGTTCATTTTCGGTATATTAAAAAACAAGATACCATAGTGAGCAACGATACAACCAGGGCGATTAACACTAGTATAGACCAATTTTGGAATCCGCTATTATTGTAATTCAGGGTAAACCAAGGTGACTAATGTAATAAAATCCTATATTTCGTTGGAAGAAACTATTAAATCCCGATTTTTTTATTTCTTTCCCCCCAAAAACTCCATTATAATTGACGCATTTCGAGTTAATTATATTTAAAATTCTGCTTTGGATAAAACAGAGTTGGTTAACTTAAATTGTGCTTTAGGGCCCAAAACCAAAGCAACAATTTAATCACCTATACTGAATAGGCCAGTGCTGTACACCCGGCCACAAGTACGAAGATGATATTTTAGATAACGCAAAATACACCTTTTCGCACGGCAGACACCATAATGGGATCCGCAACAAACTTTTTAGATAGACACCATCATAGTCTAAGATGTGGGCAAATGATTTCACCTAGAAAACTTGCTGAATATGTCAAAAGAAGTTTGACTTGGACAAAATGACAAGTCAGGAGGAGCAAAAATAAGAGCTGAACATGGGCATGACACGACTTGATGGTTGATTTAAAATTCAAGTGGAGTTAAATAAAGCGAAAGCGGTTAGACAGTGAGCAACAATCTCCCAAACGTTGAAGAGGGAGGTTTTTCAAATAGTAACACTTATACAAATGTGAGCCTAATATAACCCGAGGGCGACGATCCTCGTGATGTAATAATGCATATTTCTCCCTCAAAAAAAAAGAAGAGCAATTTAGAAAAGTTTTATTTCCTGCTCTTTACAGTTGCTTAATTTCCGCATAACTTTTTGCATTCGACTTGTATTAACACAACTTTTTTCTTTTTCGCCGATTTCTTGATATAAAAAAAAACATTCCATTTTCTGTAAAAAATGATAAGCAAAAAGATTGAATAAAATATCATGTAAATAAAATAAAAAGTAGTTGTTCAATTGTTCGAACTATGGAACAGGTATGTTTAGATTATCGAAAATAGTTCATGCAAACGATGATGTGTATTGAGTTTCTCGAACTTGCACCTGCACGTATAAACACTATGTTAGGTAGTGAAAAATAGTTCATGCAAGCGATGATATAATTTTTCATAAAATTTTTATCAAAAATATAAAGTAGTTAACGATAATTTTGAAAAAAGAAACAAATTCTTGCTGTGCTTAAAATATGCATAGAATTTTTACCAAATATACACATTGTTATGATCAAACTTCTAATTGTCAATATCATCCTCATATTAAGATTTTTTTATTTTTGTATTGAAAATGCATGCAAACGCTTTTCGTAACATTAATGAAGTTATAACAGGTAATAAAGTTATGTTAAGCAATATTTTCGTTACATTAAATAAGCTTTCATAACCGAAATGAAATTTTTCATCGAAGTAATAAAAGACTGGTTTCATAGCCATAATAAAGCGTCTCTCTTATATTATGTTTCTCTTTCATTCTATATGTATATACAAATGAGTTTAATGATATCTAAAAACTTTATCAGTCATCCAAATTACTTCGATTGCAAATCGTTTAAATTTTTCTGATCTGCTTTTTTTTTTTTTGCTTGAAATATTGTATTTTTCTTCAGAAATCAGTTTTGACTGATGTCAGCCATCAATTTTGCAATATATATGTACATACTCGTATTTTGTTTATACGAATGCCAGCGACGGCTGAAGTGTTTATTTTCTATACCTGCGAGTATAGGATACAAAATACAAAAGCAGTAAGCCCCTCAAAATCTTCCTGATAACCAGAAAGGCATCAGCCGGTTGATGCTTTGTTTATATTAGGTTTGACAAGCTGCCAGCTATTGTAAAGCCAGCCCACTGAAAACCAGTCTACTCCCGTTGTGTTTATATTATAACAAATATTTTCAAATTAGATCCTCTTTAGACTTTATTGAAGTAAGACCGCCTTGCATAACTTTTCAAAACCACAACTACGTTTTTGGCTGCTACTAACACAAGGATATAAGAGCAAATGTCTGGTCAGCACTGATGTTTGCTGATGTGTTTATCGCACACATTTGTGTTCCCATTTTGTTTTTTCATTCATTTGTATGCCAATTATGAATAAAATAGAAGGTTTTAATTTATAATTTTGGGATTTAGTTTCCATGAATTATTTTTGATGTCAGTTTATAATCTACAAATACTTTTTGCTTATTAAATTTTGTGTTGTGGGTTTTGTCTTTTTTTTCGAATGTTGCGAGATTTTTTTTTAATTGTGGCCAACAAAATTTTAAAAGTTATAACAAAGAAACGTTAAAGAGTTATTGGAGAGGGGTTTCTTTTGTCCATATACGGACAAACATTTTCAAAACTTTTGAAAAATGTCAGATGATTTTTAGAATTCTGTACATACCCAGCAAAAAGTTGGTAATGTGTTGCACTTACCTAAGAACATATTTTTCAATATCATAGTATTTACCACCTGCAGTACTTATAATTAGTTAAGTAATGACTTGCTTATTATCTGTTGTATATGTACGTATGTAAGTAATATATATATGTACATGTACGAGTACAATATTGGCAATGAAAATTGAATAAAATAATACTTGGATTTGCTAAGATAAAGTAATAGAAACGGGTTTTAAAATGTTCAAAAAATAAAAAATGTAGTATATCAATAATTGCTTTCATAAATTTTGCTATTCTGGCAATTTCGCTAATCCATTTGTTGTCATTACAACTTACAAGGTTAGGAATAACTGGTGTAAACGTGATGCTAATATGATTTATGCGTTGCCAGCCTCGTTCAAATGGTTTAACTATAAATTTTTAAAATCTAAAATGATAATTCACGGTGCGGAGAGGTTAATAAATGAATTTTTACGGAAAAGGTTTCTGAGAAAAGTATTGAATACAAATGTTATTTTTTTTTTTAGAAACATCTTCAACCATTCAAGCTTCAACATAAAGCTATCAATTTAATAGACATAAACTCGTAAATCAAGAACTTATAAACGATTAACATTTTTAATGGCTTTTTTGTAATGACATTTTGAAATAGTTATTCGTAAGCGAGAATGGTAATTGCCTCCAATGACATCGCCAAGTTAAAATATTGACTTAAAATGGCAAAGTGGAAGTAGTGAAGAGTATGTTTATTAACATTTTAGCACACTACTTTGCAGTAGAAGTTTTCGCTGGGTACTAAAAGAATGCGCAAAATGCTTCAAAGAACACAACTCATTACTATGCAGTAGTTCCAAGCACTATATTTTAAAACAATCTTTGAAATAAACCAAACAAGCTATAGAACATCCCAGCGAAAACTTCTATTGCAAAGTGATAAAATGTTAATAAACATACTCTTCACTACTTCCACTTTGGCATTTTGAGTCATTATTTTAACATGGCGATGTCATTGGAGTTAAGTACTTACCGTTCTCGCTTACGAATAATTATTTCAAAATGTCATTACAAAGAAGTCTTAAAAAAAACTAAGTGCCTATTAGTTCTTGTTTCACGAGCTGGTTTCGATAAAAACGATCAAAATGGCCAAAGCTGCATATAAGTGCATATAAATGCATAA
This sequence comes from Thecocarcelia acutangulata, assembly GCA_914767995.1. Taxonomy (NCBI): domain Eukaryota; kingdom Metazoa; phylum Arthropoda; class Insecta; order Diptera; family Tachinidae; genus Thecocarcelia; species Thecocarcelia acutangulata. The sequence goes on along the minus strand of OU612094.1, from coordinate 24,486,821 downwards.
AAAAGACTTGACTTTACTATTATTTATTTATTTGTATTAAAGGCAAATAAATGTACACAATTAATATTACAAAAAGAAAATTAAGAAACTGGCTACAGAGGCCTTTTTCCCTCTGTCTTAATATTAATAATTAAGAGTTAAAATACGTTGTTTTTGTAAACAAATTTTATAATTTTAAAAGGATTTCTGTTGGAAGGTGTTTTTTATGTTCTCAAAATTCGCTGTTCAATAAGATTCTAATAGGCCCTTTGGAATCGAAGGATTGTTGAAACAGGATATTAGATGGGACATCGTTAGTTGGTTCTTACATTTTGGACAGAGGTGCTGGTTGGTTTTCTTTAAAAATGTTTTTCTTCAAAACCTTTTTCATAAAAATTTATTTTTAACGTTTTTAAGTACGATACTTGTTTAAAGCACTATAATTTATCGTTTTAAAGATTTAAAGTTCATATTAAAGCTTCATATTAAAGCAGAAAATTAAAGCCTCCCGCAAGTTACAAGAATTTCACTCGTAATTTGCCATGTTTAACAGAGAATAATTTTAAGCTGCAGACACAAATCGACTAATTTTTCGATGGTGTTATGTTTAAAAATATGTAAGCCAATTATTTGCCATTAGCGTTCTATTTATTTCGTCTACCGTCTATCGATATAACCCTCTATTGCAAAACGGTGGAAGAAAAGTTGTACGCAAAATGTTTTAAAAGTAAATGAAATATATATATATTTTTTTTTTTGAATAGCATCTCTAATGAAAATTACATTTACTCTGGCACTGATGCAACCTATACCGGAAATTTTCCATGACCATTCTACAGGTTTCGGTTGAAATCGTTTGTGTAGTTGAAATCGTTTGTGTGGCAACGCTGATTGCTAGTCATACGATTTTGAAGACCTGGTAACGCGGTTATTTCAGCAGTGAGGTGGGTGACAGTTTGAATAAAGTTGTCGGGAATTGATTTAATAAAAAGCAGATTTCTTGATCCTATTAGCTTTTACCTTTATTTAGTTCAATATTGGCAATAAATTTCTTCAAGGCAAGGTACTTTTTGTTTTTTTTTTTAATTTTTAATGCAGTTTTCAATTTCATTTCGTCTTCCTTCGGAGGACTTCAAGAAAATATTTGAATATTGAAAAATGCATTAAAAATTTGAAAAAAAATGACCTTGAGCTGAAGAAATTTATTGCAAATATTAAAAAGCAGAATCGTTGTATTGCTGAAAATTTGGGTTGGGATTATTGGGTTCTTACTGAGGTAGCGAGTTATTACAATTTGAATTTCATCTCATATATTTTTTTTAGCTCGGCAGGGATCGTTGGGTTGTTACTGAAAGCTTTGATTTCTACATATCGCCAAAAAAAAAGAGTCTGTTGGAGACAAATCGGGGCTACGGGTTGACCAGTCAGTGTTATCACCTTTCGATATGAGTTTCTGGAAAAAAATTTTACGGTCAACGAGTCATTTGGCGTATGGCATGTTGTTGTTGTTATTAAATGCGATTTAGAGGTGATCAAGGTATATTTAAAACCGCAGACCGCTTACGAGTAGAGAGGTTGGGTTATTCATAGTCACTCTACGTTTTCCGGTTCCCTCGATGTTTTAGGACGCCCAGGTCGTTGTATAAATAATATCGATATAGTCAGCTCGAACTTCTAGATCCATTAGTTATTGGTTTGAACCATTGAAGAATGATTCCTAGCGTGAATATTAAATTTATAACAAAATTTGTGTTTAGCTTCGTGTACGCAAAATGCGCGTTATGCTGCATAAAAGAACGCCATGGCACTAAATTCCCATTGACTGACCTTCAGTGTCGATGTGTATCATATGCAGGGTTTGGCCTTAACGCAAAATAGTTGGCAAAATGAAAAGAAAAAAAAAAGCTTTCTCTTTAAAAACCAATAATATTTTATGCAATTAAAATGCTATTAAAATATTATATTTAATTAATTTTATACGTTTTCTGTGAAAAGCCGCATAAAATACATTCAAAATATTTGCTTTCAATTGATGCTGACAAATATCACGTTTTAATATATTTTAACTCATAAATTTATGACCATTAACACATGCATGGATACTCGTTTATTTATTATGGACAGGCGTATGAAAATAACAATGGAATTCCAAATAAAATTTATCTATTTTTTTGATATGAAACTGGAAAAAATACTCAAAACATATAATACCGAATGATGAAATGCCCACCGTCTTTCATTAGTTATTTACGCGCTGAAATAAACAATGAGAACATTAAAATATTAAAACGAAAAATATTTTTTCAGTACGCAAATATTTAAATGCGTTTGCAACAACGGAAAGCGGTATTAATTGCATCAGTTTTTACGTCTCATATTGCGTCTCATCTCATCACGTCTATATCTGGCTTCTTGTCTGGTAGGATCCTTTCAATATAAGTCGCTATTTGACTCCATTTCCTCTCACTTTCCATCATAACTTCTACGCGGTTTTCTGGTGTTGTTCTCCTCTAAGTCATGTCTTTCTGCCTCCACCTATTACATCTAAAGAATGTATGTTCTGCGTCGTCCATGCAGCCATCTCCATAAAGGCAGATCGGTGTATCTGTATTTCAAGTTGTAATAATGGCCCCTAGTGTTATTTTTTATTGATTCCAAAGATCTAGTTTTAATTTAGGACTAAAGAAAAAAATCTATTAAAAATTATTTAAATGCGCTTAAGCTTTCAGTGAACATTTTAGTTTTTCTTTAAAAATCACTCATATTTTCATTTTTCAACTTACATGCCACTTTATTTGCTTTGAGGCAACCAAACCCCAATATATGTCGGCTTTTGCCTGCATGTGTGCAAAATGGGCGAGAACAATAAAGTGAATAATGTTTTGCTATTTTTCATTTTTAATATTTTATTTTTCCATGTTTTTATGATGTAAGACATTAATGTGTGGACACGCATGCAAAGTAAATCGACAAATGTTGCCTGTTGTTGTGTCTCGCAGCAAGTGCAAATATTTGTGGCCGAGTTGTGCAAACAGCTTGAATAAAATACACCAATACTTGCATGTGGTTTACACCAAAGTGTAAGTAATTGTTGTAATAAAAAACTAAAACTAAATGATGGAAAGTTTTGCCTAGTTTTGAATAAAAAAACTCAAAAGTTGGTGCATGTACCCGTTCAGCTATTAGCGATATCAAAAATTTAGTTTTATGTACTCGTGTACTTGAAATTATTATTTAAATGTAAACGTTTTCTAGTTTTTCTTCCTGGCAGTCGTTAGAGAAAAAGTCTCTCAATCTTCGCCATCACTGTTTAAAAAAAATTGTTTTGTTTAAGCTAAACATTTTATTTTCTCAGCGGTGCTCCATTTTCCGAACAAATTTCTATATAAAAAAATCTGCATGGTAATATATGCCCGAACACGCAAATTTAACGATCTAAAAAAAAAGAAGAGTTGAAAGGAAAATATTTTAAGGCCGGATAAGCTTTTGTTACAAGCGTCTAATAAAGGAAAAAAAGTGAATGAATATGTTGTTGTGTTTTCTTTTCTTTATGCGAAACATTTAGTTTTTCATTAAGCAGTGAGCTTTAAGGAAAATTATGTAAATGAGACATAAGTTTTGTTGTTGAAAATAACGTCAATTAGTGGCATATAAAAAAAGAAGGAGAAAAAAATAAATTTATTTTTTAAGTAAAACACAAGTTGATAGCAAAATATAAAAATATGACTTAAATATTCTGTGGTAAATAATAAAAAAATTTCTGGTGAAAAAGGAAGCCAATCAAGGTTAATTTGTTAAATTAGTTTTTCCACCATTAAGAATAAGTTTAATATCCTTTAACGATCATTAAAATTATTATAATTTCAAAGAAAGTTTTTTACTCGCTGGTTATTTTTTTAATTTATGATTTCAACTTGAAGGTAGTCGAAAGACTGTCAAAAGATCTGACCTGGTAAAAGAGAATGCATATTAACTAAAAGAAATTGGCGCTTTAGTCAAAATATTAACAATAGTTTAGAACACAATATACATGTAGAAAAATAATCATACCAATGTTAACTTTGGTACCAGAGAACAGCCTTGAGTGACTGCAAAAAAATCATACTTACTCAACAATATTTTTTTTTATTTCTTTTCTTTTTTAAGCATTTTTTATTATTTATTGAATCTTCAAAATGAACTAACAATAAGTATTCAAATCTTATTACAAAATATTAAAATAAAGAAATAAAAAAAATATTAAAGTATGCTTTTTACTTAAGTCCAGCTAATGCTAAACAAAAAGTTTTATTGTGCAGGAGCAATATCGGTCAAATCACCTATTATAAGTGAAAGGCCCTTCTTCTCAACTGAGTGTGGCCGTCAAAGTTAAGTATATTACGCGCAAGAGGATTTGGATGAAGTTCCAGTTTACTGACATACCTTGTCGCGTACTTAGAAAACTCCTCTTTTACCAGTGGAACAGTCAGAAATTTATGAATTCGCATGGTTATGTCATCTTTCAATTTTTTTCAAAAGTTTGAGTCGATTTTACTCAGCGTTGAACTTTGTTGCCTGATTTTTGTTGATTACAAATTTTAGTGTATGAGTTAATCAAGCAAAAACATGATTTTTGGTGATCACTGTTTGGTACCTAGAGACGCATGGTATTGATTAGATTTTCTGCTTGTGGCCACGTTAACGTCATAATATACGCTGTGAGTTAGTACGTTCTTTAGTCATATTACTTTTATGATCAGTAATTTTGTTATGAAAAAAATAAGTATTCCAAAGAATTATGTGTTTACCCATGATCACCAAAAATCATGTTTTTGCTTGATTAGCTGATACACTAAAATTTGTAATCAACAAATATCAGGCAATAAAGTTCAACGCTGAGTAAAATCAACTCGCCTTGTAAACAATCGGAATTTGTAATCAACAAAAATCTAAAAACAAAGCTCAATGCTGAATAAAATCAACTCGCCTAAATATTGCGAGTTCGTTTTAGTACTGAATAAAAGCAGCTAAACGTTGTATAAACAAATTGTGTGTTGTATAAACAAATTTGAAACATATTTACATATTTATTTACATACATATTATGTATGTTAGTTTAAAGGACAAAGTTAATTTAAAAGCGCAGTGTAACAAGTCTAGTTTTTGTTATATGTGTAGCATTGTACTTTTTAAAAAATGTTCAAGAATAAATACATATGTACATATGCTTATTTGTTTTTTTCTATGAAAACTGTTGGTTTCTATGTATGTTTATTTTACTTTGATTTTTTTTCAACAGAAGCATACAGAAAAACTGTTGAAGACATTACTGCATTGATTTTTGTTAACTTGTTTTCTTCCAAAACAAAAATTCAAACACGAGATATGAATGCCGAACTATATGCGCATTCATTTATATTCATGCACGAACCTTAACGATGATTTCGCTCACATAGCGAAGTTGTCGCTCATTGTGTTTACCGAACTATATGGGCATTCAAGCACAACCAGCTTAACGATGATTGCACTCACTTAGCGAAGACGTTGCTTATTATGTTACTGATTAAAAATCAACCGCGCATTTGTGCGGCTGAATACCAAATCATATTTGAATGGAAAGAAATGATTTTCATGTTGTTGAGCAAGTATGATTTTTTTGTAATCACTCAAAGTTGTTCTCTGGTGTTTACATACCACAAACGAGCAACTCATTTAGAAGATTTGTATGAAAAACATTCAGTTTTTTAACGTTTTTATTCCTTATTACAATAATGTGTTATAATAGTTATTGTTATACAGGTTGTCCGCCGATAAAATATACAGCTTTGTTTGTCAAAATAGCTGCTTAAGTAATTAACAGTAAGACTTTGAAATTGCTTCAACAGTTATTCCAAATGTATATTCATTCCTAAGAAATAGGGGTGTCCGCCGGGAAGGTATAATCTTTTATTTTAATTAAAATTAAAATGTTTTATTTAATGAAAGCAATTTTGTGTGGAATACAATTTCAGATAAATATCCAAATCCTCTGGCATGTAACAAAATAAATTTTCCGCCATACCCGGTTGAGAAGAAGGATACCTTTGCCACCATCAGAGCGTAATTTTACCTATTTTGAGAATTTGCGCAAAATAGAACTTTTTGTCAAGCTAAAGAAAAAAGCCAATTTTTTTTTAATTTTAAGATTTGAATACTTATTGTTAGTTCATTTTGAAGATTGAATAAAAACAAGAATGAGAAAAAAGTGATATATATCCGCCTCAACTAGCCTCACAAATCCCAGCCCTTTTAAGCAAATTTTTCGTTACATTCTCACACAATTCACACGGTGTTTCACTAACTTTATTACGAGTTTGTTTGAGTTACTCAAGAGTTTCTGGTGTGTTTAGAGCACTCATGTACGAGTATTGTTTTATGGTTTGCTTATGAAATTTTTTGTGTTTTCAAAACGGAATTAGAGAATTAAAAAAAAAAGATCTGTAAAATACTGAATTTAAATTGCCTTATTTTGATTGAGAATAATATTTCTGCGTGTAATAATAAAAATTGTTCGTTTTAACTCAACTTTATGACGCATTACTTTAAATCGTTTGTCCGTTTATTCATCAAATTGTTTGCCCCCCGGTTTTTACTTTTGCTAACAATATTTACGTGTGTGTGTATGTGCAAACACACAAATGTATTTTTAACAAACACCCACACATATGCTTTTGTTTCAGATGTTTTATTTGCTCAGTTTCCCTCAATTGTTGGTTAAAACAATTGACTTTAATTTTTAACTAGTTCATGTTTGTCATTTTATTTTATGATTATATTTTTTGTTTGAAACCACTAACAAAATCATTCACCACAACGATCAAACGAGTTGTTGAATGCAAACAAAAAATCTGCATAAAACGGTCTATTGTTAAAATCTTTAGTGCTGGCCCTTATTGTTTTCGAACTTTTTTTTCAATCACAGTTTAACGCAATTTCGGTCTTTTGAAAAATAATACAGATAAAAGCACTCAATTCTCGTGGCATACACACACACACACAAACTTACATACATATACATATATACCCATAGCATACACACGTCTGTATGTTTGTGCATTTGTTAACAGCCATATGTTAAATTTTACAACTCCTACTAGTGTTGCATACATTAAGGCTTGTTGTTACATCACCCCAGTTGAGAGGAAACAAAAAAAAAAATATTTTTAACGATTCTGAAATAGTAGAACAAAAAACACAAATAACCGAAATGAAATAGAGTATATTATAAAGTTCGTATCCATAGGCAAGCCGCAGTATCAAAGCTCATTTGGAATGCAAAATAGTAGAAAATAATTCACTTATTTCAAGTCAAACTATTTTTTTTTTATTTAACTTAAACCCCATGTGGTTGCTTTGTGTAGGCAGTTAGTTAATAGTTTTGATAATTTGCATTGATTTTCTGCTATTTTATATATATAAATTTTGTTTGCATTTGCAAGCTTTATAATTGCTATTATTGCTTACTTCAGACAGAAAATATTCTATATATCTCTCATAATTTTTCAAATGTCTCCAAGTCAATATATTTGTTTAGGTGACTGTTAGGCGACATTATCAGCAGTGTGTCTACGTTTTTAAATTTGCCTTTGAGACAGAAAAAACATATTTGTGATACTCGATTTTTTAATTACTACTATCTATATATGTATATCTGTGGCAATTTATCATAACAGCTTAAGTCGAGATAAGATCAAAAAAGTTTTGAAGGGAAATTTGAGTGAAGAACTAGATTTAAGAAAATAAGAAGATAAACCATAATTATAGCAAAATTTTGTGAATAATACGAAATATTATTTCTGCAAACAGGAATACCATATTTATTCAAATAATCATTTTGGCAGCAATTTTAAAAATTTGTAAAAATCGACTTAAGCTGTTATGATAACACGCCACAGATATAAAAATGGTGTAAACAATGTATAGTAGTTCATAAACTGAACATGGCGGGGCCGATTTCTGTGAAATTTTTAGTCAGTTATTCGTATTTTTGAAGAGAAGGCTTTTAAGAAAGAAAATTTTAGAAAAACGCTACGAAAAAGTTAGAAATTTGGAAAAATCTAAAGTTGGGACGAGGCGAAGTTCGCCGGGTACACTAGTTTAACATAAAACTGCAAAAGTATTGAAATCTACTTTAGAAAATTACTAAAAATGTAAACAGAATTATTAGAATGTGAACCACTGATTCCAATATCTATAAATGGTCCCAAAAGTACCAATGTCAATTATAGATTATAGATTATAAATGATAAATGTCAATCACGGATTATAAATGATAAATGTCAATCACGGATTATAAATGATAAATGTCAACCACAGATTATTAATGATATATACACACATGTTACATCTCGATAGGAAATAGCATTGTGTGGTGTTTTGTATATCATTAGTACTAGTTGTAACGACACTTCCGCTTTATGCTGCATGCAGCATGGTCCAGGGTCGTTTCAATAAAGAAACAAAGAAAAAGAATTAGTCTTCAATGTTGGCTCTTTATTTAAATAAAATAATAAAAGAAAATCTTTCTTCTCTTTTTATGTGTTTGGTCACGCGGGTTTGTGGCACCACCTACGGCTGACGTTGGAGTGGGGATCGCGGGCCACTAAGGAGGAACTGAAAACTCCTGCACGGTAGAACTCGCTTCCCCAACGATCCGCTGCCTCTGCTGTTGCGCTGGAGTGGAATTAAAAACTCCTCTGGCGGATGGTGAAGGTATTAATAAAACCTTCACTCTCCGTCGCCCTCCAACGTTGGCTACTGCTATCAGGAAAGTTCAAAACTCTCCCTCGAATACCAACCTGACGACGAGGCAAACCAGGCAAAGATGAACGACTCAAGAGTAAAATATAAGGAATTGAAAACTCCTCACTAACCACTTGTTGGTTACTTCGCCACAGCTGTGATCACGCGAAAACAAGATGCTTTGAAATAGAATTAAAAACTCTGGTTTCAAGGCACGTCTTACCTGCAGGCCAGCCACTGACCAAACTGCCATGAATATGCTGATGCTCGTGCTTTTATACTCTACGCTGAGCACACATACACGTACTAAGACCTACGCGCAACCATACGTGCGGCTGTGTTTAGCAAACATTGTCTCATGGTTGATATTTATTCATTGTGTGGTGGTGCCCTCTACGCTGACCGTTAATTTTAAATACAATTTTCCAACTTAGAAAAAATTTAACCTATATTACATATAACTTATTATACTAAGTTAATTATTAATTCAAAAACAAATAGAATTCATGCGTTAATAATAATAAATGAAATAACCAAATGAATAACTGTTTAAATACAAATATATGAAAAACAGGAACACGACTTCACGTGTGTTGCTCCAAAACGAGGCCTCCGACTTTGGGCGTTACTAGTGACTGTATTAAAGGGTGGTTAAATTTTAAGTGCCTATGCTGATTTTGAATAAGACACAAATTATTTGAGAATTATTGTCATTTCTCTTTACCATGATAATACTGGTATGATATAATTATGTGTGGAATAAAATATTGACCCCGGCAAAGCACCTCTATCGGATGGTCAAAATTTCGATGACCATAGTTTTTTTTTATCTTGGACCAGTACTCAGGGGATAGCCCCCACATATGCAGTGCAGTAGTGTTTTTTCAACATTTGACTTGGAATTTCCAACATTATAACAGACAGGACACACGTCTGTAGGCAAATTCTTCCACAGGCGAAGCGTATGGCTGAAAAACGAATTCCTTCTTGAACACGTAGTACGATTCTCCGGGCAATCGAACGCAAATTGACGAACGCGTGCTACGTAAAAAAGATCTCTAATCTCGTCGCAGCAAAATTTCTTGTAGTAACGATAGAACAGAGTAACGCACCTCGATTAAAGAAACGCACCTAATATATTACTGTTCAAATCGGATTTTTTGCAGGGCTTACTTAAGTTTGTGTGTATGTACAAATACTCATATATTTATAATGTTCCTGCAGGAAATGTCAATAGTAAAACTATAGTGATTACCTATTGACGATGTCACCAGTACTACTGACAAATTATATTCTTAATAATGCTAACTACTATTGACATTTAACACAGGCTTGTCCTACGAAATCTACCAATAGACTGCGTCAATACTGACTAGGTAGTTCTTGTGGGGTCATATGGAGATAATGTCAATAATAAAATTGTACTTACTTACTATTGACGATATTACCGCACTTTGGGAAATGTCCATAATAATACAGTATTGATTTCCTATAGACGCTGTCACCATGTGTAGCAAATGTCAATAGTAAAACAAATAATGATTGCCTATAATTATAAAATATTTACCTGGTTTAGCACTTTTTACTTACTTTTTCATATAACTTTTTATTATTATTATTTTTTATTAGATTTAGCTATTTTCTTGCGGCCACAGATAAATTTAAAAAACAAATGAAATTGTTAACAAAAAATTCTCTATCTATCAAAAACAAAAGACAAGGAACAAATTTGTTGACAGTGTCACCAGAAAGACACCATAAATGTTGATATGGATACACTTAACCCCATACTTCCTTCAGGGGTATAATGGGTGTTTCACTCCCTACTGAAAATACATATATACATATAGTTATATTTTCTATTAGCTTAATTATTTTGATTATATTTTTGAAACTTTATGAATAAATAAACAAAAATATATAAAATAAAATAATTAATTAAAAAGTTCTGCTTAATTTGATTTCCTTTGTAATAATATTTCGTTGTTTTGTATGCAGCTGCTGGTTAACCAACAAACATACAGTTGCTATCATGTAGTAGGCTCTAACTCACATTTTTCTATAATTTAAGTTTTCTAGTGATTCTAATATACATAAATGCACATTTTTACGTATACAATATAGAGATATTTATAAGCAGCGCGTTTGCAAGCAATTCTACAGAAGAAAAATACAATTTACTAAATATAGTTTCTATTATGTTTTGCCTTTATCTAGTTTTTATGTGAGTTAGGATATTTTTAAATGAGAACAACGAATTAAATAGTTAAAATGTGCTTCAATAGAAATTAAATATTAATGTCTAGAAAAACTTTGTATTTACTTTTCACGGTAAAGAATTAAATAATTAAAGTGGGAAATAAAGTGGAATTAACGAGTGTCAGGTTTTATATCGGGGTTTCCAATAAGGTCTGGTTAATTTTGTTTTTAATGAAATGCAAACCATTTGAAATATCTCTAAAACTTTTTGATTACTTGATATACATTTATGAATAAAACCTGACTTCGTTCATATGGCCACCAAGTGCACGTTGGCAGCGGTCGATTCTTTGGACCCAGTTTTCGATGAATCGGTCACATCTTTGGGCCGTAACGACCGCTATTTCATTATCAATGTTGGCTCTAAGTTCTTCCATCGTCGTTGGTTTGTTCCCATAGACCAATCAAAAAAGTCTAGCGGCGTTGAAACCCACCAACGAGGTGCCCCATTGACTGGTTCATTTTTTGAGATACCACGCTCACCAAACTTACTTTTCAATAAATCGTTTGTAACGTGTGCTGTGTGGCTTGTGACATCATCCGACTGATACCGTATGTCGTCTAAGTCCATGTTTTGCAATCCGGGGCATTCTGCTTGCAGTTTAACCCGGGCTGAATATGGTTAAGGAGCCTACCTTCGCTCGAACGTTCTAGCTATGGTTTAAATCTAAAGACACAGAAAGGGGGAGTTATTATCCCTAAAAATTGTTGGTGCATGGGTTTTTTTCGGGAACTAACAACCCTCCTTGCAACATATATCTCTATTGTGAATAACCAGTGATGATGATTGAACAGTTGAGTTGTTTTAAGGGCTGATGCTACTAGTAGGCTTCGGGCTACCAGCTACCATTAAGCCTTGCATTCCATTGATTGTTAGGAAATTGCATACAGGAAGGATTAGATACCCGGAACTCCTAAACAAAGTGTTGCCCATGTGGCTACAAACATATGGTGAGAAGTGCAACTTCTATGTGCCTGCTAAGCCATACGGGGGCTGCTAGTGGGCCTCGGCCTACCAACCCATAAAGCCTGCTTTACAATTGATACTTCTACTGTAAAGAAGCGGTAATGATGGTTGGACAGTTGAGTTGGTTTAAGGGCTGATGCTACTAGTAGGCTTCGGGCTACCAACTACCATTAAGTCTTGCGTTTCATTGATTGCTGGGAAATTGCATACAGGAGGGATAAAATGACCGGAACTCCAAAACAAGAGGTTGCCCATATGGCGAGAAGTGCAACCTCTATGCGCCTGCTAAACCATACGGGGGCTCTGGTGATTCGTGAGTAGTTGACTCCGTGGAATTGATCCATCATCAGAAAATGCCGTAAAGGCAATTGCTGATGTAAATATTTTTCACTCTCTGTATTCCGCTTAAATAAGTAATCCTCTTTCTAAATCAAAATCATTTTGAGTTTTCTTTTTGTATATTTATATTCCGAATTCCGTCTGAGTTTCAACATTAATTGGAAGTTATTTTAGGCTCAGTGAGACATCTGAAATCCCACAATTATCCAGAGTGCAACTTTAAAAACTTCAGAGTTCTGAGCTATTCACCTTATAGTACGTATACTGACAAGCTGGTTGATGTAGCATTAAAATCAGTCCTCCACACTGTACAAAGGTCTTTCAATTCATAAAAATTTTAAAGTTATTAAATAAATTAGGAATTAGTCAATACTTTACTTTTTAAGATTAAGCATTACACTTTAAACAAACACTTTACTTCTTACTTAAGTGTATACTTGTATAAATAAAAAATACGCTTCATTTTTTCATTCCAATTTAATACGAGTATCAAAGACATCTACCAAGTACTTGTGCCCTGTTTAAATTTGACTTAAATTTCACAAAAGCAACTCTCTCCCAACCCTCTTTTGATCTTATAAACCTTTTTCCCCACCTCTAGCTCTGTCTGGCGTTGCGTCTGTCATCTTTTTGTTGTGCTTTCAATTAACAGAGATGTATTTAAAATTCTTTTTGTTTCGCAAAGATATACAAAGCACTTGGATAAGTCAGAAATGTTATTAATATTTACGTATGCACTTGACTCGTTTCCATTCTTTCTCATCTTCTTGTATTTTTTTAAACTCTTTTATGTTTTTTAGCAATCAGCCTTTAATTAATTTGATATTTGAATCTCTGTTTTCTTTTCTACTTTCAGACAAAGTTAAATGCTGCAAACAAACGGTACGATAATAAAGTTAATTCCTACTAAATGGCTCCAACAAACTGCAAGTGCTTTTTAGTTGTCATCAAAGTGCAATAAAAGGAAATTAAAAAAAAAGAAATCCAAGTTTTGTATAAACAAAAATATATATAAAAAGAAATCAACCAAACGCCCTAAATAATGCAAAAGAAAATAAAGTGTTTGTTGCTGCTTAAATAAACAGCAATCATAAATAACAACATTTAATGCGTTTTATTTTAAAGGCTTAAGGCCAAATGCAAAAAAAGGAAACATTAAAGCAATAACAACAAAGCTGAAAAGGATTAAATCAAAGAAATACAAACACGTTAACACTAAAGCAAAAGGAAACGCAGAAAGGAATAAGGAATAAAAACAAAAATGCGCTCAATTTAATAGCGATTTGCAACTGCCGTTTGCTTATTGTATGTGAAATTAAGTTTCTATAAAGATTTATGTATATATGCGTAATTCTGCGCGTATATGCGTGCTAGTGTGTGGGTGTGTGCGCAAATGACTGCAGCCATGAAATTAAGATTAATAGTGTTAAGAGTTTCAACACAATTTAGCATGTCTAATGAAAACCACCAACAGCAGCAACAACAACAACATCAACTAATGCTACAACAACAGCTACAGCAGAAACTAACTTTAAGCACAAAAATAAAAAATTTATGCTTTTTAGAAGAAAAGAAATATCAAACCCACAAATTTCCATATTTTCAAACAATTCGCAAACGTTTGCATTAAAATATCAAAACGATTTTTTAATATTCAATCTTTTTTTTTCGTAAATTCACCATAAACTAAAAAACATTTTTTCTACAAGCAAACCTTCACACCACACAACGTACAAGCCAACTCATACACAAACATACGAGTATATCAAGGACAGTCAAACACACACAGTTTTATTTTTTATGCTGAAGCTCAGCAAAGCAAAAAAATAAATAATAATGTGTATAAACTCTACAGAAGCCAAATGAGCTTAAAGGTGTGCACTGTGGGTTTAGTATATTGTACATAAAAAAATTCAATTATCAAAGCAACTCGAGGAAAAAAAAAATAAATAAATTATTGAAAACACAAAATCAAATAAATACAAGAAATAAAAAAAATATATATTGTGTTTAACAGAAAACCCGTCCTAATTTTCTAAATAAATAGAAATTAACAAACAACAAATCCTAAGCCAACATGGAGCCTTTTTATCATTACATCAGCATTAGTCTGCTAGTTACTCTACTTCATTTCACCAACACACATGAGCACACTGATGGTTTCAAGCCAGGTAAATGTTATTGAAAGAACAAAACTGTGTAAAGCATTAAACATATACATATATAGACCACAGCAGACTTCACGACAGCAAATTCTGCAACCGGCAATAGTGGTCATGCAGTTCTTTACTGATATATTTTGACTACGCCAGCAAAATAATTTACATAAATATATATTTCGGTGTGGCCACCTTAGAGTTTTTAGCCTTACACAATTTCTTTGTTCTACAGAATTCAGGTAGCTTTAATAGGTAGTGTCAGAATTACATTAAATACAAGACCAAAAACCATCAAAAAGTATTTTGTTGGTAGAATTTATGAAAAATTGCCAAAATTTTGTTGGAAAAAGCAAGGAAGCACACAATTAAATAATACAATATTTGATAAGCTTTTTCGCTGCCCTCAAAGAGTGACAAATTCAACAAAACATTCTTTGTAGACTTCATGGAATGCATTCAAATGAAGTTATGTGTTTTTGACAAATTTACGCAAAGGAAACGAAAGACAGCTGTGCTTATACAACTACCGTATTAAAGCTGCCTTGTACAGAACGATTTCTGTTTATATTAACTTTCAAGAAAAGAGTTCTTTCTTAAAAAATATAATCGAATATATCTCGTGATCTATAACTTTGGCGCTTGTGAGATGCTGGTGGATCTCTTAACAAATTTATTGTACTTCTCTTGTGATGGTACCGTGGATCATCAATTCCTGTAGTGCTCCAAATATAGTTCGTGTCGTTCTTTGTTGAACTATAAGTTTTTTTTTATATATTGGACCAGTAATTAGTCAGGGGATGACCCCTACATACGCAGTGCATTGTACCAGATTTAGGAAAATAGGTTGTGAGGAGGGAGAAAGAGGAAGTAGTGTTTGTGAACATTTGACTCGAGCTTTCGAACGTTATAACAGACAGGAAACACGTTTGCAGGCAACTTATTCCGAAGGCGAAGCGTACGGCTGAAAAACGAATTCTCTCTGTAATGCGTAGTACAGTTCCCCGGGCAATCGACTGCAAATAGATGAGCTCTGGACGATGAACGCGTGTTACGTAGAAATGTGCGAGTTTCTGGAACAAGATCCCTAATTTCGTCAGAGCAAAATCCATTGTAGTAACGATAGAACAGAGTAACGCACCCCACACTGCGTCAATGCTCCAGTGAGTCAATAGATTTGGATACCCTACTGTTACCAACTTCTTCGTCCTCTCCTGCACACGGTAGAGTAACCCCAAAATAGAATTTGCGGCACCAGCCCAAACATGAGAGTTGTATTCCATTTTCGGTCGGATGTAGGTGGTATAAATAGTAAGGAGATCAGATGGAGTAAAGTATATCATGCACCGTTTTAAAAAACCGAGGCACTTGAATGCTTCTTTAGAGACATGAAACATGTGATCAGACTAGCGAACATCACACTGTATCTTCATTCCAAGAACATCAAGAGCACCCGACTCCTCAATATTTATACCATCCATGAGAGCAGATGAAGCAGCATTGGCTGTCGGTTGTTTGTGTGTAAATAAGCAACATTGGGTCTTACAAGCGTTAAAGGCGACCCCATTCAGAAATGAATAAAATATCACTATTCATTCATTCATATTTAGCATCTTGGCAGCAATCTCTGATAGGCTCGGCCTATACCGAAAAGAGTGCGATTGACAAATGCTGCAGCATCCGCGAAAGAGTGGATAGGGTTGGAAGTTTGATAGAGAAGGTCGTTGAGGAAAATAAGAAATAGCGTAGGAGAGAGAATGGAGCCTTGTAGTACCCCTGAAATAAGAGTTATATTGAGAGTTTAACTTAATTCAGGCTATTTAGAGATCGAACATGTTGCTCGCAAAATGTAATAAAAAAAAATGTTTTTTTAAATCTGGTTCGTTTTATCTACCACTATTCCTTAAGCTACATATTTTCACAAAGCTTTATGTATTCGTAGTTTGATTAATTCCTTTTGGTGTTTAATTTCAGCCAATACAAATTCAGTTAATTTGCAAACAATATCGTTAATTTCAAATAATTGTTGAAATATATGTAAATTTATAATATTTTCTTGCATCAAGTAGTTTTTGGTTCTTGGTAATTTTCTCTCAATATATAAGATTATTTATGTATTACTAAAGTTCAAACCGAGTTTGAAATTTTGCGGCAATATATCAAGTTTTGTAACATGTGGACAAAAACTACTTCAACTTCAGAAAAAAAAAAATTATATCCTACTTGTTTAAAATTTTTCGTCAGCGATATGAAATTAAAACTACTCAACTGTTATATATCTAGTAACATTCTAGTTATATATTTAACAACAAAATAATTAAATTTACTTATTTATTTTGTTGCGTGCAGGGGGAGTTAGAATTTTTCAGACAATCACGAGAATAATGTAATAAAGAATGCTTTAAATGGACAAATAAACTTTAGTTGGTCGAATACAAATTACTTATCACCAGTTGGTTTTTTAAATCAGGATCCTCCTAATTTTAACTTGAATATTAATTTGCGTCCCCCTTTTTATTTGAAGAGTACTCCGGATACTCACAGGGGTTAGCGCCCATTTGTTGATTAGTTTTATTTTAGTTTTTAAGTCTTACATATAAGTTAGTTTTTAAAATTAGTTTTAAGTTTATTTTAGAGTTATACTCTCATTTGTTTCATGCTAGCTCCGGGAGCAAGAGCTTATTATACATCAGTTTTGCATATCGCAATATATTAACATTATTGAAATAAGTTGGTTGCTTTTTAATTATATTATTATTAGGATAATACATTATAGTCCTAAGTTTTTTGTCTTTCACTGTATTGTAATTTGCATGATATTGTTGTTTCAAAGGCTCAATAAATCTAAATCTAAAAAAATCAGACAATCATAAGACCACAAACTTATTTCGTATTTATTTACGACTTGTGTGAGCCAAGAAAGCCACATGGGGCCACTGGTGCATCGTGAAAAATTCACCCCGTGGAGTTGGCCCATCATCAACAAGTGCTGATGTAAATCAATTTTTCAATTTGTCTTTGTGTCGACATTTCATAGGAGTTACCCTAATTATCAGTAGACTTGGAAAACTTGGAAAGATGTTCTTAAACATTTAACTATACATCACAATCTTTTAAATACATTATTGAGGACATAAAAAGAAAAATATTTTAATATTACCTTCCAAACACAAAAAATAAGCATTCTACTTTGCACACGTTCCTATTTTCCTTTACAACTTAAAATGTTTGATAGATATTTAAATATAAAAATATTTCAGTTGTATGTTATTTACAATAAATTTTTGAAAGGAATATAAATTATTGAGAAAAAAACTTTTACATAACACCTCTTTACATCTATCTACCTGGAATAACTTTGCTTTTTTTGTTCTGGAAAATAAAAAATGTAATTAATTATTTGGCTTAAATTTCTATTTTTATATTTTTGTTGCTTTCAAATTCAACTATTCGAAGCTGTTAAATTAAATTACGTAAAACGTTCAAATTTTATTTATTTTACAACTATTATTATTCAATTTTCTACACAAATATGCCAGAAATATTCATGTTTTCTTTCCTCAACAATATATTAAACAAAAATATTTTTATTATTTTAATTAAAAATGTGGTTGTTAAAAGGCATGTAGTATGAATTGTTTTTACTGCAATACAATAACAAAATCTATGAAGTGCTTTATGGTTTATAATTTAATTACGTTTTTACAATATTATATAATTTTAAACATGTGTTAGTACTAGTTAACATATGAACGCATAAATATGTCTGCGCATAAATTTAACATTGTATAAACTGAAAACTAATTTGTTTTATAGAAGAAATTAGGCAAAAGTCTGACGCTGTTTTAATTAATTTTATTATTAGCAATAGAGTTTTTATGAGCAGCAGAAAACAAGAAACATATTTACATACTTACGAGTATGTAGCTGATTCATCGATATTAAATTATAATGAGCTGCAAAGTAAATAAAATTTTGATTATATTATAGTTGTGTGTTAAATAAAAGAGTAAAATCTGCACAATTTTGATATCCAATAATCAGCCCAATTATGAATATTCTCACGGAATTTATTTCTCATGGAATTTATTCCTCAAGGAATTTATTTCTCTCGTAAAGTACTTTTTTAATTAAAAATTTTTTTTATATCTTTATTTAAATTCGCTGTACAATAATTTTACATTGATAATTGTACTCCTTGTAGTACAACTATAAGTTGATAATCATTGCGATTAAATGACAATTGATGTTTAATTTTGACATGCACATAAGTAAAATAATATGGCCATGTTCCGAGAACGCGCGTTCTGAAACCATAATGTGTTTTGAAAAACGCTTAATTGATTTTTAGGTGCTCTGAGGAACGCGCGTTTTACTGGCGTTTCGGAGTTGTTTCCGAAAAAATGCAACATGTGTTTTACATAAGTATGTGATAGTAATATAAAACGAAAAAATATTTCAATATTTCTTTAAACTTTTTATTGAAATAAAAAGAAAACATATTAAATTTTAATTGTGAATAATTTTATTGCCTTTTGCAAGGTAAGTTTTAGCAAATTCAATCAGTTCACTTCAATATATACATGCGAGTTGAAGTCGCCAATTTTAAGCGATATGCGTTTTCCTGAACACCTATTTGGCGATTTCAAATCGCAAAACCATATTTCTTGCGTTACACGTTTCTCAGAACACCTATTTATGCGTTTTCAAATCGAAAACGCTAAATTTAAGTGATTTGCGTTTCTCAGAACATGCTTGTATATGTAGATTTAGGTGATAAATTTAAACTATTATTAACATTTACAAGTAATAATGTAGAAGAGTACATTTTCTAACATACATGCGTATGCTTAACATAACAAGTACAGTTAACGACAGTACGCACAACATAGTGGTTAACAGCATTCATGTTTGATATATTAGCTTGTGTTTTTTTTTAATATTTTTTTCTACAGTTGTCATCTTCTAAATGTTAAATCTAAAATATGGTATCGTTTCAGTCTTTTAGTTTCATTTGAGTCATCTAGCAAGGAAATAGCCAGGGTATTAGCATGCTTGATTAATCGATTCAAGTACCTTTCACTGTGACTTCTAATTACCTCCTTTACACTTGGTATATTTAAGTCTTTGTGTATGGCATCGTTAGTCATGAACCATGGAGCTTTACAGGCCTGTTCTGAAAACGGCGTGTTTTCAAATCACGAACCGTTTTGAAAGCACGCAGACAATTTGAAGCTGTTCTGCAAATCACGTGATTTTAAGAAGTGCTTTTAATTTTTCGAAAGCACGTGAACAGCTGTTTATTTACATTTTTGCTTTGTTGGTTTATAGTTTTATATTCTTAACTGCAATAAAAAGTGAAAATTAAGTAAAAAAGAAACCAGCTGACTGCTAAAGAGAATATATATATCTCGACCATTGGTAAACAAAACAAAACAATTTCTCACAAAACGAGAGGTGTCTAAAATTTTATTAATATTTACGCTTCTGTGTAAATAAAACTTAATTTTATTACAAAACTGAACAAACAGCACATCATTTTAAATACATAAAAATAATTTGATTAAATTTGTAATGAAAAACACAAAGAAATTACCAAGTGATACCAAAAAGCAGCCATTTGGCTGACCGGTTTAAAATCACGTGATTTAAATATTTTCTGTGTGCAAAACACCTTTGGCGTGATTTGAAATCACTTGGACAAAAAATGATTTGCAGAACAGCCAATTACGAAAATGTCTTAAAAAGGCAAAACTCTATTTAATTGGTTCCGGTTTTGTTATTGTGGATTGTACTTCGCAATTTTTTTTTTTTGTGTGTGAGCTACAGAGAGAGAAAAACGGAGAGATAGAGAGGACAATTTAATATTGTCAAGCTATACCGCCTCCTTGGAGTATTATCGCAGTACGATTATCCACTATCGTATCGTTGTATCTCATATTGCGGTGGTCTAACCATAATCCATAATGCTATTTGGTAGTCTCATCTTAACGTTAAGGTGTTTTTCTTAACTAAATTTGACATTTATTTGTGGTAGTGTTGAACAAGTTCAATAATCGAAAGGTACACAAGTGAGCAACGCGTTAAGATTGTTGAAGACTTTTACGAAAATGTAATAATAATGAATTTCATGCATTTGGTACACTTCGTGATTTTTTTTAGTTAAAACACTTTTGACTTAGGGGCTTTTTAACCTAGCAGAATTGCTGCCTTTGGACACATGAGAATCCACGAGTGGTTGTAGGAAATCCATTGCATCCACAAAGAGTGAATGTTAGATAAGGTGTATGTGCTGGTGGTGGCATCAAGCTGCACTTTGTTCAAAAACGAGGTCGGCCAAGCAGTTTTAGTGAATGGTATTTAGTAATGCGATATGATAATGGACTTTTTGTGGTTCCAGCAGGATGGTGCCACACAGCCAAGAAAAAATGACGTCAGGAACTCAGTATCCGTGTTACGTTGTGGCGACGTTAATTGGCTGCCACAATCACGTGATTTGGGTACATTTTAAAGCAAAATGTAATATAATATGATAGGACCAATTCAAGAGCTAAAGCATCCTATGTTTTGGTACGTAATTGACATAAAATCAATATAAAAGGTAGTACTGTTAACAATTCTGCATTGTTAACTCGAAAAGCTCATTTTTCGAGATATGACTATGTTGCACTAAAAGAGCGATATATTTATTTGTTCAGTGTAATATGCCATTGAATAAAGTTCCTGACGTATGATTAATATTATTTACATCGAATTCTGTACAAAGTCAAATTTTACTTCTTCCTTTTGCTCTGGAAAGCCTACGCCATTTTGCACAAATTCATAACCTATTTGTTTGCTTGTTCGTTTGTTCGCTTTCTCAGAATTTTATGCATTTTAATTGGAGTCAGTCAGCACTTTGTGCAGATATTGACATTTTAAACATCAAGGGGTAAATATAATGTATCGTACGCAAAATAAACCATTTGTTACAAACACACACTCTGACTTTAATAAACTCTAATAGGATGAAACCTATAAATAATTAGAATGGATTATTATCCAACAATTGTTTGTAATATTTGTTGCATATTTACGATTATTTTAGTGTGCGGAGGCGCATGAATGAAAAGGGCAACACAACACATGAATGGTCGTTTTGTTTTACTTTGTTTTTCTTTTTGCTTATGTTGCACATACTCGTATATAGAAACATGGAGTGATCTGTATTGACTATAGACATAAAGTGTGGCATTAAGTTTTTTTTTTTTTATATCAAACCGTATTTGTGTAACAAATTCAGCACCATAGTAATAAAATATTTGCGAGTGTGCTTTAACTGATTGTGCACATGTATTTGCTTATTTTTATAACTGAACATACGTGTTTGTATTTGCAGGGCGCAGTTTAAATTAGGTGGCATTTATGCAAACGTTTATACTTTGACATTCAAAGGATAAATTATGAGAAATTGTTTCAAAATTAAATTAGGATTATTAAGAAATCTATTATTATGTTAATAACATTATGTTAAAAATGTTTTTTGTGTATTTTAATATTTTGTGACACTTTATGTAAAATGTATTTATGTACGTATGTTTATATTATTTTCATTTCCTTTCAAATAATTTATAACCAAAAATCACAAAAATTTTTCTAAAGAAGTATTCCGAAGAAAGACGAAATATTGAATTAAATAAACAATCGAAAAATTAGGATAAAGAAAACTAATATAGAATTATTACCGAATTATTTCTGATGAAATATAATTATGAACAAAATTTGTGTGCCTTGAGAACGATTTTTTGATATAGTGTAGTGGAACTTTTTTCCTTCATGCCAAAAGCTTCGAAAAAATCGACAGCATAACATTGTTTGTCAAATTGTCCTTGTTCCCACATATCGTACAAATTATTTCTTCAGACAAACATTTGATGGATTTTCTTTTTATTATAATTTTTCCTGTGTGGAATATTTTTTGTTTTCTATCATGATTATTAAGCAATCTTCTGTTCTCAAAAAATGTCAGTCCAATTTTGTCAGAACTTATTATTATGTACTTTTCCCCTTCATAAGAGAATATTTAGTAATGACATAAAATTAAACATTTTCAATTTCACATTTGTTACGTTTCCAGGCTATATCAATAATATCGTTTGCCTAAAATGTCCAAAAACCTTTTGGGAATAACGACTCGTTGTGCAAACATACATACATTTGCATTATCTATGAAATATCTTCAAGGCATAAAGAATTGTTTGGTTTGAATTGCAACTGAAAAGATGGTAAAATTCATGCTTTGTATATATAAGGGTTGTGATTGAATGGTACGTTATACAAGTGCATTTGTATACATGATGTAATATACATATATTTTTATAGGTTTTCTATAGCTGAAATCATTATTATATTCAGTATATTGTTGTTTTTTAATATAAGTATATAAAAGAAAATATCTATATATATACACATTTTTGTGCATCCGTTTGAGTACCTGCATGTGTATACACGCAAAGAAAAAGCTGTTTAAAATATGGTTACAGAAACATTAGTATATACGAGGTCTGATCAAAAAATAACCGTTATGTTAAATTTTTTCAAAAATGTACTTATTTATTTATCAATAACTATCTTCTTTGATACCTGGGGCTGAATTCCGCAACGATGAATATTTTGTCAGTGAACACTCAAAGTAAAATTCACCGGCAGACATAGTGTTCACTTTTCATTAAAAGGGGACTCCGTAAGAGCCAATGGGTTTTATTATGCTGAATGTGTTAGTTCAGGCTGAATGATTTGCTGAATTGTCAAACACAAGTTGTATAATTGAAATTTTAATTACATAGTACTTTTGTTTATTTTTTTTTTTTTATAAAAGAGAATTAATAAGAGCTATGAATTACAGACGTATTAATATTATTCGACGTAGAGTACATCGTTATAGAAGGAAAGTATTCCGAATTTAGTGCAAAGGAGTTTTATATACTAATATATATGTATGTATTTTACTAGAAGGAACATTTTATTGCTAAGAAGAAATCTAAGGGATAATGGAAACGTCTTTGAAAATACAACGGAGGAACAGTTCAAGAACTTGTATCGATTTCCTCGAAATTTGTGTTTAGATCTTTTAGATAAACTTAAACCAAGATTTTTTTATCAATGAAAGACGAACAGCAATTCCGATGTATCTTAGATTTTTATGCGCGCTGCGGTAATTTTCAACGAACTATAGGACAAGACTTCTTATCGTGTATGTCTCAAACATCTGTTCAGCGGTCTATTCACGAAGTGGCAAACATTCTTAACGAGGTATGCTTGGAGTTTATTAATTGACGCATTAAGGAGCGCCTGTCTTTCTTTGACGCGAAGTCTTGAAATAAAATAAATACGTTTAAACGCGTTTTAAATAATTATTTGTAATACTTTTGGTCAGTCCAAAATTTTCTCCATTTTTGGGGGTCTTTGACTGCACCGCCGATGCTGTTGAGTTTCATTGTAAGTTCTTTCCATCGTTCTTGCCGTAGTGATGCACCATCCGCTGATTCGAATCTAAAAAAATCGTTACAATTTATAATTTTCTATGAAAAATAATTTGTAGATTCGTACCTATCACAAGCAAACTCTATGTTTGTTTCCATATAATCCTAGAGAGCCTCTTTTTGTTCCTCAGAAAGTTGTTTTAATCTATCCATTAGTGAAAACTTCAAAATATTTCATTAAAAAACAAAACTCACCGTAGATTTTTGAGTGAAAAAATTATTTGTTTAGTGTTCACTGTAACTGTCAAAATTATTCATTCTCACCATTGCGGACACAAAAATCAAAAGTGAACACTGAAATTGGTGAACATTTCAAAATTCATCGTTGCGGAATTTGGCCCCTGAACGGACGTATTTGTTTTTTTTTTTATCTTGAGTGCTATAAAAAATAGAAACGGTAGAAGTAGAAAACTGCAATAAGTGGAAGAGTGAATTTGTACAAAAGAAAAACTTTGTGACAATTATTTTTATATATTTTAAAGTAAAAAATATATAGTAGATGCAATTCTGAGGGGAAGCTTAGCTCCATTAGAAAAAACCTCTGGATTTCTGAGGAAGAATCTTTGAAAAAGTCGTTGGATAATCTCCTGTCTCTAATAGATAAAAAACGCACGCGTGCGTGTTCGCCAAACATTGTTGTTACAACAAAACCGAAAATTTCCAAAGGTGATAATAGGATTACGACAACGGATAGTAATAGGTTTGCTATGTTCTAGATTTACCTGCCAAACTTTTTTAATAATTATTTTATAGGCCAACTGTCAGAAATATTTACATATTTTTATGATATATAGATATGCAGCTAATTGGACCTGTATGTCTCCTGTGATTTAACGTAAACTTATTAAATTTGCTTAACGTCTTTAAACAGACAGATTGAATTTTTATCGGACATAACTAATTTATTAAATGAATCTAAACTTAAATTTAAGAATAAGCGAACATTTTCATTTTTCGACTAAAATTCACTTTAATTTTATGATTAAGAAATAATTTTATTATGATGTGAATAAAAACTTATTCTCAAGACGTTTTTGTTACCCACCAAATATGATGAATGTTAAAAAAACCAGCATTTGTTTTAACATAATTTTCACAACTGAAGTGCAATCCACTAATCTGTTTTAACGCTAATAAAATTCGTTTAGAGAAAGTAACACTAGCGTTGAAGTTTTCGCTATTCTATAATAGTTTTTAACACTAGGTGTGTTTCACGAGATCTCGGCCTAGTTTGGACTAATGAGAGTAACAAGCAAATTACTCTCTAAACATGCAAATTTTACCCAAGACTCCTGGAACGCAAAAAACCACAATTGTACATCTTGGAATACTAGTGCTGCTTAATTTTTAGATTAAAGTATATTTTAGTGATTTTAGGCGCTTAAAACGCATAATATCATATAATCAAAACATTAGCATTATTGGCAACAGCTGTAAAATTAATGTATAATTTTCAATAGACTTTTAAAATCATATTTATAAAACTAAAATCCAAATAACAATGGCATGTTATGTTGACAACTTCACAACCTTATTTTTAGTTTGTACAGCCTTCCATTTTGTTTTTAACTAATTTTTAAACAAAAACTTTTTTCCAATTTGTAAATTTTTGTGTTCATATATATGTAAACATAAAACAGCTGATTATCCAATTCTAGTCCGAACTTACAGAAAAAGTTCGGGCTAATTTGTACAGAAAATGAAAAAAATTACTCATATTCTCTGAAAATTGCACAAAAATTGTTACATGGAACGCTTTTGGACTAGTTTAGACTGTTTCGTTATTCACGTGGAACACACCTACTATTTGCCTTCGTTTTAAATCAGCTGTTTTTATAGCCTGACTGATTAGCGTTAACTAAATACCAATTGTTTTTGTGGTGCTTATTTTAACAACAGTGACGTTAAAATTTCTACTAGAATAGCTTCAGAGTATTTGGCAACTCGTATGCGTCGGAAGATCAGCCTCCAAAAGTCGGTCGGCGTGTTCTCCGTGAGGAGAATTTATCATATATATCAAAAACTATTTAAATAATAAATTTATAAATAGTTTTACTTACCCTAAACATGTAATTATTTGCAAACTTGTTTGTTTTTTTTTCTGTTCCTCTTTGTGGTTTTCTTTATTTTTAACAAAGCTGCCACATTATTTCAACAACCAGAGATGTTAAAAATATGTTAGTGAATCACATGAGCGTTAGTGCAAACCACAATATCCCGCGTTAAGTTATGCTCTTTTAAAATCGCTTAAAGTTTGTGAATTGCACTACTGATTTCGTAAATGTGGCGCCTATTTATTTTTGACTTTGTTTTTTCTATGCAATTGTAATTTAAACGCGTGTGCTTACTATGCTTCGCCCAACAATAATGCTTAAAAATTTTATGAAGAAAGAGAAGAAATGATGATAGACAGCTGCATGTGTTTTCATCGCGTGTTAAACGATGAATGAAGTATATAAAAGAGCATAATTGTTATATTTTGAGAAAATTATTCTATGGGATGAGCATTTTTGTGGTAACAATATAATACATATTATCAACACCAACCATATAATTAAACAATATATGTTGCTTTTATAATCTCGTTGTGTCAACCACATTTATTTTTTCTACGTGTAATATGTTTATATTACATGCATAGATAAAAACCAGTCAATCATTAGAATAGCCACACACATACAAAAGTATATAAATGAAATTTATTTATAGCAGATTATATTCCATTTTGCTGCACTAAGGTACATATACTGCATAGTAATATTGTTCCTTTTTACCACTTTGTGGTTGATTTACTCTCCGTATTAGACTCCTCAGCTCTTTTACAGTGAGTTGTACTTGCTGGTGCTTTAAACTTCTGTATATAAATGTGTACATAGGTATATATTATTGCATGTGTTTTGTAGTGGTATCTTACTAAGTTCACCAGTTGGCAAAATCGTTCTAGACAACATTGTCTTCGGAGATATATGCACGATTTGTCCTCATTTGTTTAGGTTTTGTAATGAAAAGAGGACCATTTGGGCGACAATGTCTTTAATCTGGCCGCTCATCTGTAGGGGACAGATGAGCGGCAATGTCATGTAAGCAACTCAAAAAATTTTTAATTTTAATTTTTCCTTAAGATGCTAACAAATTGTTGGCGAAATATTGAAAAATAAAAGTTAGAAAATTTTTAAATTTTTTATAGAAAACAAGCTGCAAAATTTTTATATACATTTTAGTTTTGTTTATAGAGCAGCATTTTCCAATTACGTAAATTGTGGTATGTGCATCACAAACCGGTTTCTTACACCAGCTGCATGTCTTTTGTGTATTTTTGTGATTTCCAACTTCACATGCCTGACATCGCATAGGATGTTTTTACAGTTTATCCTCAGATGTATCGGGAAATTGATTAGTAGCTGAAGCGGAAGAAGTTGAATTTGATGAGTGCCTTAGTGCCATTTTGATAGCGAGGCATGTTGGAGTGTAGCCTATTAGCCTTGGAACTTTTGACCATTCTATAATTGCTGGCATTTGTTAGTTTGCTTATTATTTTCTATATAGATGATGTAAGTAGATAAAGCCGATATATCTAGCACGTTGAAAAACATTGCCAATGCCCATCGCTATATTTTGAGTTTGAAGAATATGCTAACAGCATTTTGTCATTGCATCGACGCCTCCTTTGCTGACATTATAGTCTAGTATATACTGTGGCTTATTTTTTTGTCTCTGCCACAATATCATTATTCAAAGTTGTAATTTTTTTGCTTCTGGACTTTTTCCATTTAAATTTCGAAATGTTGTCTGTGCTTTTTCATTAGTCTCCAATAAAATTGGTTCCAGCATCACTGGAGTAAATATTTTTTTTCTCATTCTATTATTCTTTTTTGAATCTTCATAAGTAATGAACTAACAATAAGTATTCAAATCTTAAATCTAAAAAATATTTATTTGAGTCTAGCCAGTGCTACACAAAAAAAAAATATTTGCAAATGAATTACATTTATATAAAATTAACTACATAAGTACGAATACATATACAGAAAATTACATATGTAGAAAATTACATATATAAGAAAATAAATACGGGTGATTGGGAAGGTATCCCTCCTTTTCAATCTTGTTTGACCACCAAAGTAAAGGATGTTACGTGCAGGAGGGTTCGGGTGTTCTCCTAGTTTGCTGATATGTCTTTTCGCGTAAACTGAAAAATCATCTTTCACAACGGGTACGTTTAAGCCTTGATGTATTCGAGGGTTTTTGACATACCATGGAGCTGCGGTAATAGTACGAAGAATTCTGTTTTGGCACCTTTGAATTCTTTCAATATTTGACGCGAATGCAGTTCCCCAAACTGGAGTGAATATAAGATCAAATATGGCACACCCACTTAATCCTTTAGCTGATCGCGATGGGCATATACTGAAAACAAAACAACCATAACTTTATCTTAATTTTTTATTTTTTGATGAAGTGTTATTACTTTCATGCGTTATCAGCATACACGTGATACAATGAATTAATTTTTGCAAAAAAAAAAAAAAAAATCAAAGAAAAACAATGTGTGCATATGTAATAAGCAACAAATAAAGCTTCTTTGTATAAAAACCACGTAGTGACTACAAATGTAGACTACTGGCCACGAGGTGATCATATTAAAAAACAATAATTTATCAGCTTCGAAATAATTATTTTTACATCATTAACGTTTAAATCTGTCTAAGGAAGCTTCCAAAAACCTAAAATTATTTTACTAACGTTTTTAATTTTTATTCGCGAATCTAATCAAAATTGCTACAAATGTAAACTTCCGAGCACACAAAGGTTAAAAAATGTACTCATAAAAGATTTCTATGTTATTTTAAATATTTCGTTGAAAATTTGTTAGCAAATCTCTACAAATTGTATTATGACACTATTAATCATTTTATAGACATTTTCTGATGATTTAAAATGGAGTAGAATTTTTAAAAGACATCAGAAGCTGAAAAACATTTATTAATTTTCATTAATTCACTTATTATAATTGACGGCAATTTAGTGAAGATATCGTCGGAACAGTCGCCAACGATTATGTCGATATTGTCACTTTTGTAATCGTCGTCGACATGGAAGAGGAAAATGTAATGTATATAATCGTCGACGGCGGTGAGGGCATCTATCGCTTGTATAGTCTTGCGTGATATCGTGGCCATTTGTTAAATAATTTCGTCAACGATTTGTCTGAGGTGCCAACATGTCAACATGTCTTCCATAATTTTCTATTGTCCTGTAGCCATCGTTTAAGATGTATTTAAGACATGGCCAACTGGGTCATTATGCCTTTATTAAACATGGGTGCATCATATTTTATAATCTTTTAAGTATATTAGCTATAATAACTTTCCCTTTTGCAAATACATTATTAAGGATTGGGATAGAACCACACAAAAAAAAAACAAAAACAGAAAGCAAATATTTTTTGCTAGAGAATATACATATAATAAATATATTTTTAAATTCATTATTTTTTAGACGAAAAACAGATTGAACGAAAATTTGGTTTCTAAGTAGGAATACTTCAATTGTTGAGGATTTTCATCATATACAAACGATATGCGTTGAAATGGTTTTTTAAAAATTTGAACTCAAAAAATAAATATCATAAATAAGCAAAATCCATATCCATTGTATTCAGTTTCTTCATATAATACTTTTTCAGGTATATAAAATTATTATATATATTTTTTTTTTTGGTAACTATGTCAACATGCTGTGATAGGCAAAATGATTCTTGCCAGTAAAACTTATGAGCACCGAATAAATTATTCTTCTTTTAAGCAAATAAAATTATTAAGTCTTTAATTTTTTTAGTTCGTACATGATTTTATATCCTCGAATCTCAGTTTTATGGTCGGTTAAACAAAATGTTTTGGTTTATTCTAAAATTTTCAAAGTGAATTTAGTCAAAAAGAACTTATGATTAATCTTATTACACAAATTCATTACAAACCTGAATTATATAAAATATCGTTGTTTTTCTTCAAAGAGCTCATTGATATATCTAAGGCTGTGAGAAATAATATTTAATATGGTTTTTTGTGCAACAAAATTCTTATGCAACATACAGACGATGGAACATTGAACATGTGTTTCCATCGATGTTTCCATTTACAATACATACGTTAGAACCAAAAAGGAAAAATCAGTTGTATAAGAATGGTTGTTTACAATACATCGACTAAAAGAAAAAATGTTGGGCATTGTTACGGCCTATCGCTATCGCTGACGCTGGTAAAGGTCTAGCTCGTCAACTATCGGGGTTAGCTTTGCAATCTTGCTTCACAGCCGTAAACAAAATAATACGTGCCTAATAAGTGCACGTTAAAATCTACCAACCATGAAAATAATTACCCTACTGCAGCTTAATTTGACAAATAAGCTGACCAAGGGCCAGATGTTACGCGCCTCGTATTGATTTGTTGCCCACCCTACCTTTGTTTCTTCTGTCCTATTAGATTGTTTTAAAGACTCCCATCAATTAACTGCAATCTTTGGTTTACATCAGCCGAAACAGAACAATTTAGATACTCATTTCCTTTTCAACAATAATTTTATTGGAATATTATATTTGGTGCTTTACATGAAAAAGCAAAGAAATGTTCTTTACACACTTAAATTACATAAACTTTATTACATACAAACGAATTCATGACTTCACATTACAAACTATGGTTATCTTTCCTACTTTTTTTCTCTTCTTAATTATTTAAAATTGAACATGTACAAAAACAAGTACATTAATATTAGGGGTTCCCTAAAATACTAACCAGCAGTAGCTGGGGAAATATCGGTTTAGGAGTTTTCTAAGCTAAGTAGAAGTGCAAAACAAAATATGTTTTGTAAAAATTTTTAAACTAAAGCTATGTACTCACGGTTGTTAGATATTGCAATATTGTAAGATCTGGTAATATGCTGACAATGTAGTGACAATGAAAAATTGTCCCGCAGAAGTAAATTGTGTGTTCAGACGATCGTAAGAAAATCTTACAATTTCATTGTCAGACTATGGTCTGACAAATAATTCATCTGACAACAAAAATAGTCAGTTCACACGGTTGTCAGATTGTTGGATGAAAAAAATTGCCAGACATGTAAGGCATTGCCACTTATGTATATCAACAACCATCTGTTTGGCAGTGTTGCCCATCAAACTTTTGTCTGACAATGATGCCATTGTCTGGTGCATAAATTTTATACATTTGACAATAAAAACTGAGCTTACAATACCAGCCAATTATCTGGCAATGCCGACGAAGAGTGTTCTCACGGTTGTTAGATGTCTGACAACATTGTCGTCTCACAATTGATTGACAATGGTATGTCCGACAACGTTTAAATTAAAAATTGGCAGTTCACATGATTGCAATACATTTTCAGACAATTTTACTGGCAATATTTGTAAGATCTGACAACCGTGTTACTCCCTTCTCAGTAAATTTTGATGCTAAACTATTTCTAGCGGCTTTATTTAATGTTTCTCTTCTAATAACTGATAAGGAAACCGAACCTTGTATTTTATTCCATTACGTGCTACAATTTATATAAAGTCCGCTAATAATTTAAAGCGTATGCATATGTTCGTAAAAAAGGTGATTTAAATCAGCCTATACTCGTAAAGAGTTAGTTGCAGTTTAAGTAATTGGGAGAGAAATACGTACACAGAACAAAAGAAATTAACGGAGTAACATAAAAAAATTACATGCTGACAGTTCTCCTCTGCTACCAATTGCCTCATTTAAGCTCAGCTCAGGCAAATATAATGAGATACATAATGCCTGTAATACTAAAAACAATATTAGGTTGAGCGAAAATTTAAAGTTTTTTATGCAGCTCCTTGTCGTAACTTTGAATAATTTAAGCACCTAGGTTAAATTCGCTACACAATGAGTGACTCGAAAATTGTGTTACCTAGATGAAGAAATAATGAACGAACATGAGAAACAAGAGATGCAAATAAGAAAGAAAAGAATGTGGTGCAAAAAAAGTTAAAAAAGTTTTTATATGAGAAATTATTAAAAGCATTAAGAGAAAATGAGCCCAAAAATTATGTGAATTACATAAGAAAAAATAAAGCTTTCTTAGATACCCAATTTTGAATATTTTTAATTGCTGAAAACTTTTTTTTGCTAATTTTACTGTTTACAAAACTAAACGCTTCATTATTGCAGTATCTATAGTACAGAGGACAGTAATAGGTTAAAGATATCAGGTGCCTAATGAAAAAATGTTGTTATTTATTCTTATCAGGCCTTTTTTTTTTTGCTGCTTTTTTTAGCAGAACTGGCAACCAATTGATTTTTCCATAGCTTCAAAAATAATCAACCTTACTGTTAAAGTCTATATTGTCATTTTATGACTGGATTAGTTGTTGATTTTGTCTTAATAACTTATTTAACAAAACATTAAAAATGGCTTTTGTCTTTGCGCAAAAACTGTAGTTTTTTATTATCTATAAAGTTTAGTTTTTTCCACTATTTTTGTTTCAATAATATTTTCATACAATCACGCAAAACAGTGATTTATTTGTCATTTTTAAATCTTTTTTTTTGTATTTTATTGCTGGCGTTGTGTGTGTGTGTATATAGAGGATTTATTTTGTGTTTCAGTTTTTATTTTCTAATTTAGAATCCCGTCATGAAAGCTGAAATGATTAAGTAAATATTGATGCAAAGTTATCTGTATTAAGCACAACGAAATAGTTTTATAGTTTCGCTTGAGCATTTTATTTTTAAATTCTCAAATAATTGTCATGTTAAATATTTTATTATGGTTTTTTTTTTCGTATACGAGTACATATGTATATTTATGTATACCCTGTCGGAAAATCAGTTAACTTTAAATTAACTTTAAGTTAACTATTCCTCAACTAGTGCTGACTGACACTTGGATTACTTTTTAGTGGAAGCAATTAATTATTTTAACATTGTGATGTCCTAGGAAGTAGTCAATTGTCCGACTTTACACTACTTTTTAACTAACTTACAGTTAACTTTCTAAAGCTAGCTTATATTTTCACTACTCTACCGTTGGCTACAAGTAAGGTATTTTTAAGTCCACCATAAGTTAGTTCGTTTTAAATCAACGTAAAGTTAATTGTTGACACTATAGATGAAAAACAACTTTTTGTAACTAGCAGACACCTAACAATCAGTTAAGTGTAATTTTTTTTCGTAATAAAATAAATTAGGCAACATTTTTGTGCGGTGCACACGGGGGTTAGGGGGTTAATAATAGAATAGTAACAAAAAATGGACTTACAGATATCCAAAAAAGAGGGGACGTTTCTACGAGGATGAAAAAGTTGAGATTACTGCAGCGTTCGGTGATGTGGAGTCGATGATGGTGACGGTAGATGGTGTGTGTGATGGATGGTGGTCTTGCGATTTCTTCCTTGGCTTCCATGCCTCGAGGTGATTTCTTCTTTCCCTATGGTTGGATGTTGTGACAATAACTTGTTGAGGAAACGTGTTGTCGTCAATATTTGTAGGTCTGGCTGCTCACAAAACAAAAACCCTTCTTCGGAAATTCCCAGATATGATAAAAAAATGCAATAAATTCGGTATGATGATAAAGGCGGTTATAAGTAAAATTTTATATTTTTCTTTTATTTCTATCTTTATTAAGTCTCATACAACTTATATATATAAAAAGTATTTTTAATTTTACATTAGCAAATGGAACCACTTTAATTCATACTTATCCAATCAGTTTAGAAAAAAAAACTTTACGCCTTTATCACTTTCCGTTGTTGTTCAGCTCGCTGTTGAAAAGGTAATGACGATAACCGCCAAGCGAACATTAGTTGCAAGGTGCATTAACGTATACACGGTGGCAGCACTATAGCAAAATTACAACAATACAACAAAAACAGGCATCTGGTAAGCTATGTTTATCAAAAATATTTGTAACTATTTTCACAATTATAAACTATGAATGTACCTTTTCATAATTATAAATTATATTTATTTGAATTATTTATATATTCACAAAATAATTTGTATATGTTTAATTCAGAATAAAACACTAAATTCACTTTCAAAAATGTAAACAATACATTTGACGTAAATAGCTTACTATATTGCCAGTAGCAAAAAATTGTCACATGCCGTGCTGCCACCGTGTATACGTTAATGCACCTTGATTAGTTCGAACCCTCGATGTTCGAACTCAACGAACTTTATTTCTTTATTCGTTGAGTTCGCACCGCAAAGGGCTGACACACTAGATTTAAATTTCCTGTGTTGCCAAACGTGAGCAATTTTTAACGTTTTTTTTTTTTTGTAAATTTTTCAAAAATAATTTTAAAAAACTTCATTTTTATATTAAATGTTACACCAAACAAAAAATATTACATTGAAAGTTGCAAAAAACTTAAAAATTTCGGAAATAATTTAAATAAATAATTTTGCATCAAATGTTTGTTTGTTGGCGTAAACATTACATTCTTTTTAAAAAAGGCTTCCTTTAATTAAAAATAAAACAATATTAATATCTTTATTTGACATATGTACTTACACAAAAAAGTTTATTTTAGATAACTTCCACAGAGTATGTGCCTATATAAAAAGACTTCAATATCACGCAGTAGCATTTGTAATAGAAACTGAAATCTACGGCGCCTACTAGGTGGCGACATTGGAAACACACTTTTGCATTGTATACACGATAGCTTAAAATTGGTTCATAAAAATTAATTACAATTTGGCTATTTTTGTAGTCAGCTACTGATTATCCGACAGGGTATATTTATGAATGTGATAGTGTTAGTGCAGTTTACAAAATATGTTGGTTTTGGATTTGATTGACAGTATGATGCCTTCGTTTGAATTTTAATTTCTTGGCTGAATGTTTTTTCATAATTCTTTGCAGTCATGAAAGCATTAAAAATCAATATTTGATTGAAATCATAGCAGATATTTATATATTTCTATGGCTTAAAAACAAATTGTAATTTAATGTATGTATAAACTTTTAAAAGCGATTATTTCGACATTTTATTTTCCAATAAGTATATACATACATACATATGTACGTACATATCACTCATTTGCTGCAAGAACAACATAACTCAAAATTCTCGATTTTGAAATAAATGTGTTTAATTCATTGATAGTTCTGAAGAAAAATGAATAGATGTTGTATATAATACATCCGTATAGAAAAAAGTAGAGTAGAAAATCTTTAATAATTGTTTTTAGATGGAAAATTGTTTATAATTTGAGTTATGGCCAGTGTTGTAAATTCGGTGCGTTTTGCCCCCTTTTTTTGTGCTTTTTAAAATTGTTTGTGCGCAAAATACTTTAGCCGATGGGGGGAGCGCTTTTTTTAAATTTTCGGTAGGTTTTTTTAATTTCGGTGGCTTACAATCAAATTCAACTCAACTTTTTGTTTTGATGAAACAAAAAAGTTTAATCGAGTATCCAAAATTTTTACGTTTTAGTTGGCGTGGAAAACGTACCAAACTATATGCACAAAGTAAGACAATCTTACTGTTGTATATTATACACACTGTCAAAAGAAAAAGAAACATTTCGTTTTGTAAAATTTACTGCTTGTAGAGAGTGTTTGGCTATTAAACGATCAAGCCGAGTTTGTCAAATATTGCAATAATAGCAGTCTATGAACAGTCGTTACGGTTGTGGTAATTGAGAAATTACCAAATTATTAAATAAATTATAAAGTTTTTCCAAAACGTTTGCATTAAATATGTATTATGGTAAATTTCATTAATATGTAATATTTCTGGCAAATTTTCGTATACTTCATTAAATTCTTTTAAATGTACGCTGTATTTGACAGAATTGCTATTGATTAAATTTGAAGGTTTGTAGTGTCATTCTGTAACTTTTAATGATCCGATAATCGTAAGTAAGGGTTGTATGCTCCTGGAATTTAATTTTGACGACGGTAAACTGCTGATAATGGGCAGTAAGAGAGTAACTGTATTTCAGTTGACAGCAAATATAATTAAATGATATTGCTTAATAATAAATTTGATAAAATATCGTTATAATTATTATAAAGGTAACATCATCTTAATAAAACTAACAGAGTCGTAATAGACGCCAAGTTTGACAAACACGAATTATAGCTATTGAACGAATTTGATAGAATGTCGTTGGGGGGCGTTGCTTAATAATAAATTTGATAAAATATCGCTATAATTATTATAAAGGTAACATTATCTTAATAAAACTAACAGAGTCGTAATAGACGCCTAGTTTGACAAACACGAATTATAGCTTTTGAACGAATTTGATAGAATGCCATTAGATGGTGTTATCAGAGCCAGTTTGATTGTATAAAAGTCCCTTAAAAGGCTGTTTTATTATCGTGTTTCCAATATAAAAATATTGTACTACTTAAATACAAAATAGGCTTGTAAAAATAACAGGAAAAATACAAAAGTCGGTGCGTTTTAGTTGAAATAACACGCTTTTTCCCCATTTTGGTGCGCTTTGAAATTTCAAAGTTGCCAACACTGGTTATGGCGTTACAACGTCAAAAACAAGGTTGCTTTTAGTGCAAATGCAGGGAAATGAAGCAAACGGCAAATACATACATTCGCATCGTTCGCACAATCTGTATTACCCATCGTGAAACCCCTTTATATAAGTAAAACAACTCGACAACCATATAGGAAACCGGCATTTTGTTTGCGTAAAAAATTTGCTTATGACAAAAGTAATTGATAGCAAAAATTTAAAAAGGATGCATAAAGTAATATCAAGAGCTGTGGAAAAATGTAAGAAATTTAATGTAACTCGTGTAAATTTTTACATTGAATTTTGTACTCAACTTTCAAAGATATTTGATTTGGAAAAAAAACTCCTGCTAATACTGTCAGTAAAAACAGGCAACTCTCCTCATTTTAAAAATAAATATGAAAAGCAATATATGAATTCTCAGTATCGAACGTTAATTCTTCTAGATGAAGTAATGTTTAAAAACTAAAACAAATTTATTTAATTTAAAAAAAAAAATTAAATAAAAAATTGAATATCTACGGCGTTATCCATAATCAAAATCCTTATGCTAACTAACTAGCTGCAAAATCCTTATGCTAACTAACTAGCTGCTAAGTTTTTTGTGTGTAAATTCATATAACGCAAAGATAGCAGCAAGTTAGTTAGCACAAGGTGTTTTATTTAACATAAGGCCGCTAATATACTCAAAATTATTCCAAAATAATTGTATAATTGATTATAAAGACTAATTAAAATTAAATCTTTGTTATTGCATTTTATTCCGATATTTAATCCTAAATTTTTTGGAAATCTCAATGTATCAAAGTGAATTGGATTTTTTTATACCGTACTAAAAGTACAGGTGTAATTAATTAAAAACTAAAATCTTCTATTTTTGTGCAGGTACAAATTTGTGACCATAAGCTTGCATTAAAAATCTACTATATTTTTAAATAAACATTTAAAATATACTAAACATTTGGCAGTGAGATTTTTTTTGCAGTTATTTCAAAACTAAAATGACGATATTTTCAAAAATGATCGAGATTTTGACGATTTCATCCATATTTTTCTGGCAGCCCTGCTCATACGTTCTGTATACAAGATAGCAAAATGAGTATTTTACTCAAGATAAAACATCATATTGCCAATATTTCTGCATTATTTACTCAAAGATCACGAATTTTGTGTTTTGCCGTTCTTGCAGCAAATGAGCGATATATACACATGTACAAATATATTTATCAAAATTAAATTAAAATTAAATTTTTTTGAAATTTTTAATTTTCAGCTTATTATTCTTGGAAAGGTTTTATAAAAATACTTCATATGAATAAATCTTTAGCAATACCATTTAAATATTTTGATTCACTTATTTACACTTTTCTATTTAATCAAAACTTAAAGGCATCATAAAGAAGTCTCTAGCAGAATTACACATGTTTACATGTTTAATAGTAAATCCAGTATGTTTTCCTTTGTACTGATAAAATCTCATGAATATCTATAAGAAATCTGCAACTTAACATTATTATTTTTTGAGATAATTAAACTTGTGTGAATACAGAATTGCAAATATTGATATCCTTTCAACCGCATTTGCAGTTCAATGCAACACTTTTGTATGGAATTCAGCACAATACTATACAAAGATCCCTGATTCAATTATTTGATTATCTGTTCAATGGAATTAAAAGTAAGATTTTCAAGAGGGAAATTATTAGGGGCATTCCCAAAAACTGGGCTTTATTCTTCTACTCTTCTATCCTACATTTTTCAGGCAGTCACAAAGGCAACGATCTTCAGGGCCCAAGTGAGCTGGAGTATTCAGGTACTTTTTGGAGAATCTAGCGGCCTGTCTACCTAACCTAGCCTACTTGTATAACAGTGTGGCCTATAATGCCATTATTAAGTGATTTTGTAAAGTCGGTTAGACTTTTGAAACATTTTCCTGTGAATGAATCGTACGATCATGTAGGATAGTGAATCAGGGCCTTGAAAAACAGCAAGTAAATCTTGCTTAATAGTAACCTTTGGTCAAATTCAAAAACCATTTAAGTTTCATTCGAAAAAAAAAATCCACTTTTACTTTGTTTTTTCTTGTACAAAAGCAGACGAGTATAAATAATCTCCGAGGGGGGTTAATTTTAGTGCATGTAAGACAAAGTGCCTTGGCTAATACACAGACATATTCGTGTAACCGTAAATGCTTTTTCATCTGCACTGAATGGTATAGATCTTAGGGAAACGGATGCTCTTGATTTTCTTGGAAAGATAATTCGATGTGATACATATTCGCTGGACTGAACACATTTTTCATTTCTCTTCTAAATGGTGTCATTATATCAGAGCCATCTTCTCTGCTCGTAATACTCAGTGTTGTTTATTAACAACTGTAAGTGCTGGTTCTTCTGTACTCAGGGATGGTATAAATATTGAGTAATCGGATGCTCTTGGAATAGAAATACAGTATGATATTTGCTGGAGTGAACATATTTTCCATTTCTCTTTCGAGTGGCTCGGTTTTCTTTAATGGCAAAAAAGAACTTCGCACCACCTGATCACCTTGCTATTTATACTATCTATATCCAAAAGAACAGGAATATAATTCTAATTTTTGGGCTGCCACCTCATTTTTTCTTTTTTGGGCTTATGTGCCCGTGTGTAAAAGAGAGCGATAACAGTAGGGTTTCCAACTCTACTGACTCCCTGGAATATCACCGCAGAGAAGAGTGCGTTTCTCTTTTCTATCCAGACTACTCTGAAAATATTAGGGATCTAGTTCCCGAAACCCACATATTTTTACATAACAACGTTCATTGTGTAAAGCTTATTCATTTGTGGTAGATTTTCCAGTTAATCACATAACGCGTTACAGAAAAAGTTCGATCTTCGGTCATGTGTTTCATTAGTATCAATATTACCCATGCCATAGACTATGCGACTGTCGCTGCAACACGTTGGCTTGCCGAGTTGTGTTTTTGCACACAAACTGTGCAACATTAATTCACAATTTCATTTCTTAAAAAATTTGGTTGAGTTAAGATGAATTCAGATTTAACAATTGTATATAAAAACTTATCTAAAATAAGCAAATCAAAATAAAATTGTATAACATACTCTTAAATTTTACAACCAGCTGATACAACTACCCAAAAAATCAAAACTTTTTAATCTGTCGTACAATCGAGTCACAAGCCCACACACTATACAATCTAATTACCCATATCGTCATATTGTACAACTAGTCGCATAGTCTGTGGCTTGCTTTAGAAGCTAATAAAATAACTAATCTCAATAGTTTTACTCCAATACCTTCTACATTGAGAGGTAATGCGAAAATGGAAGACAGTAAGAAAAACATTTGTACCTAGAATGGAGGAAAAATAATACGTCTTTTTTAAACATCCGTACAAGAAAATCAAATAAGTGATACAATTAATTAAAATTTAAGCATATCCGGTGAAAATGATCAATGTTATTACAACGAGTGATGATATCTTAAATATATTGAATGAAAATTGCTAGATGGTCTTAATGGCACATTAAGGTTAATTTTGCTCAGTAGATATTCCGAATCGATCTCGCCACAGATTAAACCTAGTGGGAACGAGCGCTTAGCATTTCTATAACTTTCCAACGACGTTTACCAGTCAGTTTTCATAAGGAGGTAGTACTCGTACTTGATAGTTTCGTTTATTCCATGGCAAATTCATACCAGATTATTGCAAGAGTAATAAATACAACACTACGGAAAAAAAATCTTTTTAAAATGTCAAGAAAAGAAAAACTTTTAATTATTTCGTGAGACTTTTAATTATACCGAGAAAATTAAAGTCTGCGATCACAGAGCTTGGAAAGGTGAAAATGGCCAGCTGGATTGGAAAGAATTCTGGAGCATACCTGGTAGCTACAATATATTGTGAAGAATTTTTATCACGTCAAAGCCAGTGTGCAGCAACACAACACATTCACC
Organism: Thecocarcelia acutangulata; assembly: GCA_914767995.1. Taxonomy (NCBI): domain Eukaryota; kingdom Metazoa; phylum Arthropoda; class Insecta; order Diptera; family Tachinidae; genus Thecocarcelia; species Thecocarcelia acutangulata. The sequence continues at coordinate 24,446,370 of OU612094.1, read as the reverse complement.
CAAACAGGATAAAACGAAAAACATAATACACAAAAGAAAATACGTAAAACTCCTAATAAATCAACAACAAATGATGTTGTGGTTTTTCTTGTATTCTTGGTATTCGTTTTATTATTGTTTGTATTGTGACTTGCTTATTGTTCCCAAGCATGTGTACGAATGTGTATGTGCAAAAGAAATACAGGGTGGCCCAGAAAGACCGAAGTGGTGTGAATTCCTTATAACTTTTTTATTATAATTTTTTTTTTCTTTTCTTTTCAGTATTTTGTAAAGAAGACTTGGATAATTTATAATGGAGCAATACACAATTGAACAACGTGCCCAAATTGTTGAAATTTACTTTTCCAAATTTTATTCATAACTTAATAATGAGTGACGAAGCCCATTTTCAATTAAATGGGTTCGTTAACAAGCAAAACTGTAGGATATGGGCTACGGAAAACCCGAGAGTACTTCATCAACGATAATTGCACCCAGTTAAGTGTACCGTTTGGTGCGGTGTTTCTTCAGAAAGGATCATTGGCCCATTTTTTTTTGAAAATGAACAAGGTGTCGCCATTTCCGTCAATGGTGATCGATATCGGGCCATGTTGCAAAATTTTGTAAGGCCAGCCGTGGAAAACCATCCGCAAATATGGTTCCAACAGGATGGAGCCACAGCGCACACTGCGAGGGCCACAATGACTCTTTTACGCGACATCTTTGGTGAAAGAATAATTTCTCGTAACAGCAATTTTAATTGGCCTCCGCGTTCCCCGGATTTAACCGCTCCAGACTGTTTTCTTTGGGGCTATTTAAAAGGAAAAGTTTATGTTAATAAGCCTAGGACTATTGAGGAGTTAAAAACCAATATTCGAGAAGAAATTAACAACATACCACCGGAAGTTTTGCGAAAGGTCATGGAAAATGTGTTGGAAAGAGCACATTTGTGCGAAGCAGAATATGGCCACCACTTGCGGGATATCATTTTTAATAACTAATCCAAAAATATTCCCCATAAATTTAATGTATTTAAAAAAAAAAAAATTAAAAAAATATCTCTTAAATAAAAAGTTATAAGCAATTCACACCACTTCGGTCTTTCTGGGCCACCCTGTACATTTGTACATTATGAACGACAAGAAAATTCATGTCGTTTGTAGAAACTAATAAATGCATATAAATAAGAAGCAGGTCGGCAGCAACCAGTTAGTTTATTTTTAAACTTTGTGCAAGACATTCGTAAGTCAAAAGTAGGCAAATCTAGTGTTTTGGTACACAGTAGTCAAGAGTAAATAAAGTATGAATCATTTAAGTGCTGTATAGCGAACAAGTGTGAGTGTCATTATTTTATTTACAATTAAAGAATACGCAAAAGCGTTTTGAAAGGCAAAAACGTAACAATATTTTAAAACAAAATTGTTTAAAATTTAAATTCTTCCATTGACATCTGAAAAAGATTAAAATTTAAAAAAAGTTATCAGCTGCGTTACCAATTTCACCTGTTATGAATTCGCCTTGGTCCATTGCGTTTTTACACAGGTTCAATACCGTTGTTTGGTTTGCTTATATATGAAATGTTAAAATTGAGTAAAAAGGTCTTTGATAAGGCTTCGCAATAGTTTCTTATTACCGCTCATATTCCATGCTGGAATGCATTTCGAAGGTTTTGCCATGACAATAACGATGATGTTTATGAATATTGCATTCAGAATCTCGCATACTTTTCATATAATTTGTAAAAATTATCATGCATTAAAAGAGTGCATGTGTTAAAACAAATAAACAAAAATACGTAAAAATGGCAAAAGGAAAAAATGGGCAAATAACTGTAAAAAAGGGCAAATACACAGATTCTTTTTATACTTGGCATTCTAGCGTAAATGTAAATGTAAAATATTGCGAAATACATAATAATATAATTGGGCGCGAAATGCTTAAAAAAAATATTATTTTAATTTTTATTCACCCTGGAAGTGTCAATTTCTTTTAGTTATATATGAAGATAACCGTATATTTCAGTGATAATGTGAACCAATAAAAGCCGTTCCCATTATCAAATAGGTCCACACTTTCGGTGGCAAAACTTTGACGCATAACTCTTGCTTATATTACCTACAAGAAATTGACACTTTCATTCTTTTTAATTAAACAGGTGATTATTTCAGTACAGAATTTTTATATATTCTCTTTAAAGTTACGAACTAGTATTCCCTTGAAAAATTAAAACAAAAAATTGAGTTTTTTTTACAGAAATGAATTTTTACAGAAGTAAAAAGTACTTTATTATCAATATAAATAATCGCTTATTGAGATATACTTAGGAGTACATTACGTTCAAAAATTTTTCTATAGCAAGGGCAAAGCAAGGTTGACTTGCGTTTCTTAGATTTTGTGTCCAAATCGGCGCCGATTTTTCTTTCATACTTCCTTTATGAGTGATCAAGCAATGCAAAGTAATGAAGATTATCAAATCCAAAATCAAATTGGACATATATATATATATATATATATATATATATATATATATATATATATATATATATATATATATATATATATATATATATATATATATATATATATATATATATATATATATATATATATATATATATATATATATATATATATATATATATATATATATATATATATATATATATATATATATATATATATATATATATATATATATATATATATATATATATATATATATATATATATATATTAGTATCTGAGGTTTTTAATATTACTATCAAAACATAAAACAATTTTTTTTCATTTGATTGCTTGTCAGGTAAATCAAATTGATTGTTCTTTATATTAGTATATATGTACATATATATTTCTTTTTAAATAACAGCATAAAATAAATAAAAACATAGAAATCGTAATGGCAAAATTATAAATAAATCATATCAGGTGACAAAAGGTTTTGTCATTATGACAACATTCGTTCTTAATTGAACAAAGCGATCTTATCTAGACAACAAGACATTCTCAATTTAATACCGGTATTTTTGTGCCATCTATTCGCAATTAGACGGCGGTATGTTCACAGTTTGACTACGATGTGTCCACAATTTAACGAGATATACATTATCATTCGCTGACAAAAATTAAAGAACGTCTTTCTTCTTTTTGTGTACCAATACCCTAATATACTCGTATATAGTTATAATAAAGGTATTAAAATCAAATATAAAATTTTCAACTTCCATATTACTATTTAATATTACTTAAGTTTTGGACGTTGTGACACTCCGCAAAGTGTCATAGTGTCCACAGACTTTACGACACCTCCGTGATGGACATTATGTCACTTTCAAAAGTTTCTTAATGTCCATAGACCTTATGACACTTTTTAGTGTTTCATAACGTCCTGTCACTGGACGTTATGACATGCCAACCTTCTTTTTTAATTATGGACCTTATGACATTTTTAAAAACGACATAATGTCCATTTGCAAAGTGTCACTATGCTCATGGACACTATGACATTTTTAAAAGTGTCATACTGTCCATGAATGCATGGACATTATGACACTGGACATTATGACATGCCACTCTTTTTTGAAACTCTTTTCTTCGGACTTATTAGTATAAAACTAAAAAGTGTCATTGCGAGGGCAAGTTAGACGTATAGTACTCGTATATTCTACAAAAATGATTGCCATAACATATTCTACTGAGTTGCTGAAAATACCCCATACCTCAGATGTAAAGAAAATATCCTTTTATATCCTCATATGCTGCGTGAATAGGTCAAACCTGGGAAACTTTAACTGCCTCTAAAGTTTTACGCCTAAGATCTCTCAAAACACCTACACACATATATATATATATATATTTCTTTTGTTTGCTCAACCAGAATTTATCATTGGAACACCGTGTTTATTATATGCTGGACTATGTTCTTACTTTTCTTTAGGTTTCCTTCAGCTAAAAGACAAAGAACTGAGCAACAGCCAAGACAACTTGTAAATGGTATTCCTATAGGTCTAATAACCTAAACATACACAACAATCGCATTGAAATCTTGTTAAATTATACATAATATATAAAAAGTTATAGCTAAACTTTTTCGTCACACTCAAAAAACTTAACTACATAAGCGACGTGTGCGAGTGGCAATAGAAGTAGTCGTAAGTAACAGCTGTGTTTTATGTGGTACTTGCGCACAAACACACATCCATACACATTGCTGTTGAGTAATTTATATGGTGCTTGTTTATTTGGACATATGAATACCAACTCACACGAATCTTTGCTAGATGGAGCGTAAAAAAACATATGGATGTAACTATATGTATACAGATGTGCATGCTTGTTTTACCATTTGTTATGTTTGCCTAAAAATGTCACTTTTAAAGTCACCAACGTTGCTTATATGTACATGCTCGTATATATACGAGTATTAGTGCTTTAACACTAAACCCTTAAAAAATGTGAAAAGTTTTAAAGCATTTTTTTTTTTTCATTTAATTTTTGTGTCGTCTAACGACAGTGAAACATAAAATCCTTAACATTGAGTATTGTTTATAAATTTGAAAAACTGAAGGGGATTATTCGTTTAAACGAACGATTTCTTTTTTGTATTCTTGTGGCTGTTAGGTATTTGTTTAAACTTTTTTACGAAATGTCTTTTTGATTTGTTATCCTAAGAGCATGTTATATATATATTATATTAGGTTTTTACTATAAAAACAGTGGACACATTAACCTGGTCGGGTAATTGTACTTAATACATGTCACTAATAAAATTTCTTTAATTACAACTTATATAATCTGATTACAACATTTTCGAATATAAAATGAAAAACGAATGAGAATTATTTTCCAATCACAAAACTGAAAGATAAGTAGAAAAAAAAAACAAAAACAACAAATTATTTTAAAAGGTTTATTCAATTAAATAAATGAAATCGATTAACGTCAAAACTTACCTTGACGGCATAATCTGATAATGGACCAATTCCACGGCGTGAATTATATACGACTTACCAGCACCTATCCGGAATCCATACTTCAACTTTCAACTCCAAATCCATCAATTAGATTCAAGAAATTTGCAGGAGTATATTTCAATATTAGAGAAAAGGTTAAAAGGTCTTGCTACGTCAGAACCCGAGTTTAAATCCCAATGGGTGCTGGTGAATAGTGTAGCGACTACGAAACAGCTAGTTGTCCCCCACCTTGATTATAATTTTTCTTGTCTTCTTCAATCAAAAATTACTGATCACAGCAAATTTGTATTGTAAAAAATCCGACTTAAGAAAACACTTAAGAAACGAAATTTTTAACTAAAACCCGATGTACAAATGTATAAACCAAGTGTGCCCAGGCCTATGCACTTGATGTTCAATTGTTTTCATAAAAGCGCTTAGCTATAGGGCTGTGCTGTTTAATACACAAATACTGCGCTCAGCACTAGCAATGAGATATACACGAACAACTTCGTCTTATACATTTTTTTGTCGTTCTTCACTGCACACACACACACAAAAGCAAAGCAACAACACTTTCGCATGTTTTGCTGGTAAACATTGATAACAGCGATTATCGCTGTGAATTTCGTTTTTGCAAATGTTTTGCTTTTTACAACAAAAATACTAGATAAAAATAGTTATTCCTTTAATGTATTCGTGTTTACTCTTCCACATAGAACTTGTGGGCACCACTGGTATAATCCAAAAAAAAAAAAACTTTTTTGTCTAGCATTTAATGGACTTAAATAACGTTGTATATTTACTGCATGGCCCACGATGTTATTCGACATCGTTTGCTCGCCTAAATGCGTTTGAAAAAAAATTAAAATTTTTTTATTTTTGCATGTATTTTTGCCAGCGAGCCATGTCGAGTGACATTGTGGGCCAAGCAGTTAGTATTAAGATTTGAATACTTATTGTTAGTTCATATTTTAAAGATTCAATAAATATTTATATGAAAAACAAAATTCAAGGGTCGTCAATGATCAGAATGGTGGCAAGAAATGGCAACAGTGAATGATCAATACTCAATGAAAATAGTCTTCACTGGAGAGGCACATTTTCACCTAAGTGGATTCGTCAATAAGTTTTTTGGAATTCACAAAAAATTTCCGAACTACAGGTTTTTCGTATTCCGTGCGCGTTTTTGCCGTGAAACATGCATCTGATCATAAACGGTTATACGCTTCAATGCGGAAATTGAAGTTGCAGTATTACTTCTGCGGAAGTGGGGGGATTTCGACGTTTCCTAAAGCCGACTATATACATTTCTAAAAAAAAAACACGGAACTGCTTCGATAACTGTATCTTAATTTTTAGTTTGCTATCGAAGCGTGCTTTTTAGTTTTTTAAACTATATTTCTTTTTCAAAATTTTTCTAACATGATTGTCACATGAAATGTGTGTTAGAAGATTAAAAATTTTATTGTTTTTATTTACTTATATTTTTAATCGTTGTTTATATTATATATAAACAGAAACAAACAGCGTACAATAGTTATTGCTTTCTTTTTAAACAACCTTTTGAATATAAAATGTGCGGCTGGTGATTATGGTGGTGAGTTAGAGCGAATACTATGTAGTATGAAAATATTGAATGAGCTCTGTGCTATTTCCTATATGACCCATACAAGGATTACACGGCTGGCTCCATAAGAAGTTGTAACATAACATAAACACAAGTTATAGACGACTCCCTATACCATTAACATAAAAGTTTTTTAGTGAGTTGTGTCAAAGTCTTCCCCCTGGGAACAGGTTTTTCCTTGGCGTATTCCTAACTAGGACACTGTTTTTCGAGTATAGAGGGAAAGAGGTCCCTCGTTTGTTGTAGCAAATAGAACTCTAGGAAGCCGCATGACTTATGTTGTGTTGGCTTCCGAAATAAATTGGCACAACGGGGATCGGCATGGCCCCCGGGTGTTTCTGCTTGCAGTTCAACCCGGGCTGATCATGGTTGAGGTGCTTGCCTTGGCTGAAACGTTCTGGCTGTGGTTGAAACCTAAAACGCAGGAAGGTGGTGTTAGTATCCTTGACTAACAACATCCCGAGGGTCCGTTGCCTTTACAATAGATACCTGTACTGTGAGGCACCAGTAGTGATGGTTGACGGTGAGTTGGTTTAAGGGCTGATGCTGCTAATGGGCTTCGACCTACCAACTCATTAAGCCTTGTCTTCCATTGATTGCTGGGAAATTGCATACAGGAGGGATTAGAGGGCCCAAACTCCTCAACAAGAAGCTGCTCATATGGCTACATAAGGCATAAATTGAATAATTCAGATAAGGCCACAATACAGCTGCTGATGTAAATCTTTTTCACAACTGTGTCAAAGGCTCACAGAAGAGTCAGCCTTTGTAACACTTCCGTGCGTAAAATCATCTGTGATTAAAAAACGATTCTTCATGAGATTTACGCTCTTCATAAGATTTCTAGTAGAGTCTTCGACGTTTAAAAATTCTAAGTGTGATATTACCTTTTGTTTTGTTTGTATTTGCTCACCAATTGTACCACTGTATTTCTAAATCAACTTTTTGTTTTCCTCACTTCATTTCTATTTAGTTTTGTGTTATTTTACTTTTTGTTTTTCAATTTTATGTTGCCGCACGCAACAACAAAAATATTTCACTGAATAAAAGTTTTTTAAACTTTTTGATAAATTTGTATGTTGTTGCGGTATGTTGATATGTTGCCTGCCTTGGCCTTCTTGCCGCTACTGTTTACTTAAGTTTACTATAATTTAAAAAGTTTATTGTTGATGATTGTTCGCAAAGGTAAATAAAATATTAAAATATTGTATCTTCAAGCAAAACCAAAGTTAAAAGAACTATTTTTGTGGTTTTTAACAAAATATATGTGTGGAAATAAATTCGTTTGGAACTTTGAAAAATTGCTTGGCAACAGCGGAAGTTTAAAAAAACATAATAGAGATTACAAAAAAAAAAATAGCATAATTTAAAAAAAATAAGAAAGAAAGGAAAGTTTTTAAAAGTTTCTTTTAATTTAATTTAAATATTTATGTTGCATTAGTAAAAGCTATTACCGGAAAAGAGATATAAGGAATTACATTGCTCTTTGCTGTAAATAAGTCCACTTGTAGTAAAGACTGATACGTTGCTGCTCTAGGGAAAACTACTGCATCACAAGACCACCAATGTTATAACTGGTTAAAGCTCATCCACGAAAGATGGCATTGGAATTTTTCGTAAAGAGCATACGGGTACGTCTTTTAGAATCAATAGTACACGATATAGACTGCTTGCCAGACAAATGGTACAATTCAAAATTGTTACAGATGAGAATAGCTGAAAACTTCAATCCCAAATTACAAAAGTACAATACAAAGAAGAGAGCACTTTTAATATTTTAAAAGTAAAATGTTAGAGACGTGTATAAATGAAAAAGCTTTTTTGTGTTTTGACAGGTATTATTAGAGTATTTTTCTTTTTAAATTCTCAAGAATTTAAAGGGTGGTTAAATTTCAAGGGCCGATGTTGATTTTGAATAAAACACAAACTATTTAGGAAATTTTTGTAATTGTACTTTATTATATTATATTGGTATTACTCAATTATATATGGAGCAAAATATCGGCCAAATGGGAGCCGCGACCACGGCGGCACACCTCCATCCGATGGTCCAAATTTTCGATGACCCTGAGGCATAATGGAGGTTCTATGCCGTTAATGTGCCGAATTATTTCATCCTTTAGCTGTTGAATTGTTGCTGGCTTATCGACGTACACCTTTTCTTTCAAATAACCCCAAAGAAAAAAGTCCAACGGTGTCAAATCACATGATCTTGGCGGCCAATTGACATCGCCATTACGTGAGATAACACGGCCATTGAATTTATTGCGCAAAAGAGCAATTGTTTCGTTAGCTGTGTGGCAAGTGGCTCCGTCCTGCTGAAACCACATATCGTCTACATCCATATCTTCCAATTCGGGCCATAAAAAGTTCGTTATCATCTCACGATAGCGAACACCATTCACAGTAACTGCCTGACCGGCCTCATTTTGCAAAAAATACGGCCCGATGATGCCGCCAGCACATAAACCGCACCAAACAGTCACTCTTTGTGGGTGCATTGGTTTTTCGACAGTCACTCTTGGATTCTCATTCGCCCAAATGCAGCAATTCTGTTTATTGACGAATCCACTGAGGTGAAAATGTGCCTCATCACTCAAGATGATTTTCTTCGAAAATTGATCATCATTTTCATAATAAGTCTGGATAACTTTAACACGTTGTTGGATTATGTATTTCTCCATGGTTGAAATTGAGTAAGTCTGAAATAGAGAAATGTCAAATAAAATCCGGAAAAAGCTTGGCGTTTAGGTGTGTTTCACATTCAACATCGGCCCTTGAAATCCAACCACCCGATATTTATTTTGTTGGGATATAAAGTTGAATGTTTGAGAATATCTTTCAAAAATTTCCAAAGTCTACTGATGATTAGGGTAGTTCCTATGAAATGTCGACATATAGATAGCTGGAAAACATAGAAAACAAGTTATTTATAATTTTTTATTGGTAGAAATTTACTTTCTTTCAGTTTTTCCTTTAACACAACTTATATGCCATAATTCAATGTTCTTGAAAATTTTTTCCCCATATGACAATCATATCATTTATTTGACCTCTTTTCTTCTAACGGCTTTAAAATAGGAAACAAACATCCTGTGAATTTGCATGAAAATGTGATTTGTTGCCGAAACTGCATCGGTTTTAAAAATAGACGGCTTTGAAATGCCCATCTAACAGCTACTTTTTTGCAAAAGAGTATGACTCAATCAATAAAGTTATAAATAAGGGGATGTTTTACAAGCTGAAAAAAAATAAGTATTTCTTTTTTCAATATTTAGGCCATGTGCATGTTAAAGTTTGTCCCCTATCAACCAGACCTGCATTGATACAACTGAAGCAGCTTTTGTGTCAACAAATCCTATACAGGAGTATGTATGTAATATACATTATGTACATTTTTTTGCTTTAAATAAAAATGGTAGACATAAATCATTTCATGTAATATGCACATTTACGTTCATACAGAGGTATGTATGTATGTGTGTTAAAAAAAAAATGAGGAAATTCCCTTAGCACCACTCTTTCGTTTAACTTTAACAAGAGTAAAGTACTTCATGTGGTTAAACAACATTTTTTGCACAATAAAGTGAAATATGAAAAAAAGCGCAGACTTTATTTGATATTAGCTTAAAAACCACAGCATGACACAAATGTCGCAAAATATAACAAAATGACACATGTGTACAAAAACTGCATAAATATGAACAAACGTTCTTATATCAGTATTTTGTTGTGTATAATATACACACACATGTACATACTCAGGTGGATATAAAAAACAGTTTTGCAAATTTGTTTATACGAAGTTATGTACAACAGGCCTTCCAACAGGGACTTCCAAACTTTGACAGCTAATAGCGGAAATGTTGTTGAAGTTACATCTCGCAAAGTAACTGCCATTTATTCAGCCTGTATAATAAAAATGCGGTGGATGGATATGGAGTCTAAATGATAAAATTGTTGGATTCTGTTCGTCAAAATTTCCGCATGTTTCAATCGCTTTACCAAGAGAACTGTTTCCATTATGATGATATACACTGATATCTGTTAGCAGATATCAACACAGCGGAACCAAATTGCACTACGGATTGGCTATTCAATGCCTGGCAGCTTATCAAGCCTAAACAGGTATGAACTAGGAATTTTGTCTGGAAAATGCAACTGTTGTGTAAAGTTCTGAAGCAAATTTTTTAAAGTGTAATAGTGGGCGTGGCTTTCCGGTTATGCCTGACGATGATAACAAATTGCTATCGATAAATCGAAAATAAATCCTGTTGAATTTTTTATATAAAACGAAAGTGATCTTTAGCTGCAAAAATAAGAACTAATTGCTTAAACAAGATCAGAAAACTATATCCTAATTAAAAAATCTTAAGCTGCAAATATATAAGTTATTTAATTTATATATTAATCGAAGAATATTAGGCTGGAATTATAAAACTGAATTGGATGCAAAACCTCCCACTCATTACATTCGTCATTTTGGTGGCCTCACATGACGGAGAAGGAGGCTTACCCATGACTTAAAGTGGTTTTACCGATAGAGTAGTTTCAGAAATAAAACTTTTTATCTACACAGAAAAATATTTTTTTCATTTAAGAAATTGTTTGAATACAGACCTGTAAAGAAATTCGTGGATTCAAACAAAAGTTTAGTAAAAATAATTATTGATCGAAAACAAAAATTTTTTTTAAACAACAACAAAATACGATACGATTAGTTTTTGACCAGAGACGTTATACACAGTTTTTTTAGTGTTTCACTCTATATATGCATACAAATTAATTTTTCAGACAAAAAATTTCTTTGATATTATTTTTACTATAATTTTTTCTGTGTAGCTTAGATAAAACTTAAGTAAAAAAACTAGTTTCTATATTAGTTAATATTATTTTTTATTTATTGTGGTATTCAAATCTGATCTGTAAGCTTTTTATTAATTCTTTTATCTTAATATTTTTTGATCTTTGTTTGTTAAAAAAAATTATTATAACAATTCGAATTTTTCCTAAAGATGCTAGCAAATTGTTGGCGAAATATTGAAAAAGAAAAGTTAGAAAATTGTTAAATTTCTCAAGCTGGAAAAATTGTATATATATTTTACTAATTCTTTTTAAAAAGAGCAACAAATAATTTCAATTGTACAACAGGTTTTTAGTTCAAGTTTTTCCTTTCTTAATTTTTTTCTTAAGGATTTTTTACAATACAAATTTGCTGTGATCAATAATTATTGATTGAAGAAGACCTGAAAAATAATAATCAAATCTTTAGCTGGGGGACAACTAGCTGTTTCGTAGTCGCTACACTACTCATCAGCACCCACTGGGATTTGAACTCGGGTCATTAACAAAATACATATGTGATTCAATATGAGATGAATATAGATAGAAAATAATTAAATGCTTGGTGGTTAAAGCAGTAGATCATGATACGTCATGACCCGAGTTCAAATCCCAATGGGTGCTGATGAGTAGTGTAGCGACTACGAAACAGCTAGTTGGCCCCCAGCTAAAGATTTGATTATTATTTTTCTTGTCTTCTTCAATCAATAATTATTGATCACAGCAAATTTGTATTGTAAAAAATCCTTGTTAAGAAAAAAATTAAGAAAGGAAAAACTTGAACTAAAAACCTGTTGTACATATGTACAAACCAAACAATTTTTAATTTAAAAAATTATAAAAGTTCAACAAAAATTTAACAAATAATTTCAATGTTTTAAAACGGTTTTAGGTTACTGTTTCTTAATTATTTATACCAATTTATTTTTGTTTGATATTTAAGCAGTTGGTAATAGAGTATTTGAAACTCTCATTATTTTATCAAAGAGTAGCGAAAAGTTTGTTACTCTCTAATAATAATGACAAAATTCCATACTTCATGCGCTAGAAAATTAATTTTCTTATGAAAAGTGCTGAAATTGATATCTTTCCAAATTACTTTGTTTCCTAAAATTTGTAACATTACAAAACACATAATAAACAAATTAGAAAACTGTGTACAACGAAAGTAAAAATGGAAAAAATAATGTGAAATATTGTAGTCAACATATTTTATAGCACACCAGAGACGTTATACTCCACTGGGTTTCATACAATACTGTTGTTGAAGTTTCCAACTAAATGTGTACATATCAAAAAAATTAGCATGAGAGAAGAAGATATATAATGGTTTGCATTTGTAAGTAATACAAAACAGATGTGCTTTAAAAAGAAACATATATACTCGTGTAAACATACACACATACTCGCACATGTAAAAGAGCGCAAACATTGTAGGCTGCTCTGCAAATATTTTGTATCGCAATCACCACAAAACTTATACATTTAATACTAAAATATTGTGAGAATATTTTTGAAGTCTTTGAATGAAAAGTATCCTTTATTTATATATGTAAGAATTTTTCGAAAATCAAAAAATATATATTTTTATAACTAGGTTTCGCTTTTCAAAGATCAAAATCTTCGAAATGTAAATTACAATCTACCTGATAATAATATACATTGATACTGGATAATAATATATAGTAAAGTGGTTCGCCTTCCACGCAAAAAATTAATTGTGCCCCTCCACCTCCTGGATTAAAGATAATGTTATAACAATTTCAAAAATAATCTTTTTGTTACGCCTACAAATGTCGCCCTTTAAGTGTTTCACTGTGTCTCCATTTTGAGTCTGATCATAACATTTTGTATACTGGTGTTCGTAACTCCATAAGGGCTTCATCTCTTGAATAGTTTTTTACTACCACGTAAAATTTTAATTATGATTTTTAAAAATCGGTTTGTACATACGCTAGGTATAAATATTTTTAAAACGAATATAAAGGCGTATTATTTTTATAAAACTTTTGTGTCGAAGCCATTTATTTTTAAAGCACCCAGAGACGACATGTTTTTGCTCTGTTTTTTTAATATGTTATTCCTCCCGCATTTTTTCATGTCTGGGAAAATTTTAATTTTTACAAACGGTTTGTAAAATTTTTTTACAAATAATAATTATATATCATAAATTTAATTTAAAAAAGTTGTAAAAGTTCAACAAAAATTCAATAAATTAATATTTACATCCCTGGGGCCAGATTCCGCAACTATGAGTTTTTTTTACCAGTGAACACTCAAAATAAAATTCACTGATAGACACAGTGTTCACTTTTCATTAAAAAGCGATTTCGTAAAAAACAATGAATTTTACTGTGGTGAATGTGTTTCTTCAGGCTGAATGATATGCTGATTTGTCAAATTAACTATGTCACACAAGTTGTTGAATAGATAATTTTGATATACATACATAGTCCTTTTGTTTATTTTTTTGAAGTTCAAAATATTTTACAAAAAACTAAAATTCACCGAAGATTTTTGAGTGAAAAAATTATTATTAAGTGTACACTTTAAATGTCAAAATTATTCATTCTCACCGTTGCGGGCTCAAAAATCAAAAGTGAACACTGAAATTGGTGAACATTTCAAAATTCATCGTTACGGAATTTGGCCCCTGGGTACGGAGAATATTAAAGTACAAAAAATATGTATGTTAATAACTAAAAATTGCAATTAACAAAATGCATTTGTGATTCAATATGAGATGAATATAGATAGAAAATAATTAAATGCTCGGTGGCTGAGTGGTTAAAGCAGTAGATCATGATACGTCATGTCACGTCACGAGTTCAAATCCCAGTGGGTGCTGATGAGTAGTGTAGCGTTTACGAAACAGCTAGTTGTCCCCCAGCTAAAGTTTTGATTATTATTTTTCTTGTCTTCTTCAATAAAAAAATACTGATCACAGCAAAGTTGTATTGTAAAAAAATCTTTCTTAAGAAAAACTTAAGAAAGGAAAAACTTGAACTAAGATCCGATGTACAAATGTACAAACATCTAAAATCTAATTTAAAAATTATTAAAATTTTCAACAAAAAATTCAATTAATTTATGTTTACAAAAGTTAATCTATGAAACTACTGCTCCTATTTAAAAAAATTTTTCAGCAAAGTGTAGAGTGAAGTCTCCTGATGGACATAGGCTATATGAAAGTCCATTAAAGTGCTTAGTGCAAAATCAAGAGACGGTCAACCGCCTAAGCTCAGGAAATTATTCTTACGGTTTTTGAAAAACTGTATTAAAACAATAGTTTTAGGAACCAAAAAGGTGATCAAAATTCAATCAACGTGAGGACGCTAAAAGCCCTCCAACTTGCATGTTTTTCCTCGTGTCTGTCCTCTCACCAAATGCTACTCGATACCGCCGAACAGGCTGTGTTATATAATAATAAATGATTTACACAGGATGTTATAAATACTACACTATGTCAATAATTACATATTTGGGAAGGTGAGTGTTAGTGAAGTGCACAAATAAGCGGATTTTCTGAAAATCCACATTTTGTTACAAAACGGGAATTAAGGATTTCAATATTGTCTGAAACGGTTTTGACGTTACTGATAACATGTAATCTTATGGTGGAAAAATGCCATGGTAGTTTTAGGGACATTTTCAAGATTTTGTTTTGTACCATTTGAAGGCGTTTAATGTGGGTTTTAGCACAGTTGCCCCATATGGGCAACCATAAAGTATTATAGCCTAAAATATTGTTTTTATTATCAACATTTTATTGCAGTTATTTAGGGTGGAGTTTCTGCTTATAAGTGGATAGAGTATTTTTTTATATTTGTTAATTTTATCAATAATATGTGATAGGCAAATCCCTAGATGTTTTATATTGTTGGACCAAATAATGCTGTAGTTAGAAAGAGTGAGATAACAAGGTTTTCTTTTCCTTGTGAAAAAGATGGCTTGTGTCTTATTAGGATTGATTTTTATCCTCCATTTAAAATAATATTCCTCCAAACGGTCTAATGCGCATTGAATTTCAGTCAAAATATTCTGACTGAGTTCATGGTGATTTGGCAATCTACTATGCCAAATCATCTGCATAAGCAGCAAATTTACATGGACTAATTAAGGGTATGTCAGCACAGTAAATATTATATAAAATTGGTCCAAGAACAGATCCTTGTGGAATACCTGCTGCAATGCTGTACAAATCTGAAAAAGTAAGCACGTAGCATCCTTGGTTTCATTAAACGTTGGGCTAAGGAGATTAAAGACCCTTATGTTACGAAACAATTGTATACTTCCCTGGTCAGACCCGTCTTGAAATATGTATCTATCGTTTGGGATTCATCTTATAAGACACAGGTTGATTTCATCGAATCAGTGCAGAAGCAATTTTTCTTTTCTGTCTTCGCACTTTGCATTGTAATCCGCTTGGTTGAGGAATTGAGTACATAAGAGTTAAGCTATGTGTACACGGTTGTCAGATGTTACAATATTGTAAGATCTGGCAACATGCTGACAATGTAGTGACAATGAAAAATTGTCCCGCAGAAGTAAATTGTGTGTTCAGACGATCGTAAGAAAATCTTACAATTTCATTGTCAGACTATGGTCTTAGAAATAATTCATCTGACAACAAAAATTCACAGTTTACACGGTTGTGAAATTGTTAGATGAAATAAGTTGCCAGACATGTTGTAAGGCATTGCCACTTATGTATATCAACAACCATCTGTTTGGCAGTGTTGCCCATCAAAGTTTTTTCTGACAATGATGCCATTGTCAGGTGCATTAATTTTATACATCTGAGAGTTAAAACTGAGCTTACAATACCAGCCAATTATCTGGCAATGCCGACGAAGAGTGTTCCCACGATTGTCAGATGCCTGACAAAATTGTCGTCTTACAATTGATTGACAATGCTTTTTCTGACAACGTTGTAAGTTAAAAATTGGCAGTTCACACGATTGTGATACTACATTTTCAAACAATTTTACTGGCAGTATTGTAAGATCTGCTAACCGTGTGTACGTAGCTTTACTATAACTTTATTTCGTTTTTTCTATGATAAAAAATATTTTGTTTTTATTTTTTATACATATATTTTTTTGTAAATATCTTACTTATAAGTAAAATACATAAAGGCCGCAGCACATACAATCCGTTGTACGTTATACGTTGCCTTTTTCAATCGACAACTAAGTTGAAATACATGTAGTCTTATGAGCTTTAGCACATTCCGTACTTCTGCGTCAACGTAAAGTATTAAGCATGAAACACATAGACGACAGCAGACAGCAAGCAGCAATCTGTCAAGAATAGAATACATGTGTTTAGATGCACACTATTATTTTAACGACATCACAGCAGCACGACTTCACAACAGCATTTGCTGCTGCTGCCAACTTAGACTAATTTCTATTTTCGTAGGCAGCAAAAAGTAAATGCAGTGCTGCCACTTTAAATATAAATTGGCAGCAATAAGAACTAAAAGTAGCTTGAAATATTTAATAGAAATAAACATCATATAAATAAAATAAACAAATTAATTGATGAGTTTTTACAACTTTACGTGATATTATTACGTTTTCAGGCCGTAATTTTAATTTTATTCATGTAAAATATTTATGTGGCACCTCTGAATTTTGTATTGTTTAAATACACTTAGTGCTGCTGCTGTCTTTAAAATAATTATGTTGCTGACCAGACGGCATCATTTCAAGCTAATTTCATTTGTACTCATGAAGTTATGAAGTCTGCTGTCGTTTAAGTGTTTAGAGCTTTAAAGTTGAGCAACTTTTAAGGTACGTTGAGAACTTTGACAACTATCTGGTAATATTTTTTGTATATATTGATTTAATTTTCGTTCAAAAAAAAAAAAAAAAAAAAAAAAAAAATTAAAATTAAAATGAGAATGTGTTAGATTTTCTGTACTGTGTCTATAATAAATAATAAATAAAAAGGTTGTAATCAAATTAAAATAAAAAATAGTGAAATTTATATCCGTTAACAAAGTACTGATTGTGCCAACTTCATACTTCGTATACTTGATGTCAGTTTAAAAAGGAGACGGACAAAGTACAACGGTTATGCTCCTGCAAGTCTATAAACTACTAATATATACTCACCTCTGCTCCCCTCTGTATATATATAACTTGTTCGCGAGTTGAAGCGGGTAAAAGCCTTTTCAGCCGCTTTTTTATTACATCCATGAAATTAAAAAGTAAAGCTATTCGTGTTTGATGAAATACAAAAATGTATATCATAAATGAAATTGTTAAAAAAAAGCGAAAATTCTTCTCTTCTCTCCGACATTAAATAATCTTTACGTATGCGTGTCTCATGCAAAAAGTCTCAACTTGCTGTCAAATTGCGTCTGGTCAATAAAAAATTGACAATTATAAATTAAAATCGAAGTTTCCTATTATGCAATTAATTGTAATTAACATTTTAATTAAGATAAAGTAAAATCACATAAATACGCATGTCACTGACGACTTGCATAAAAAAAGAATTTTGTATTGAAGAAGACATAAAATATACGAAACAGCTGTCAGTTTTTATGACAACTCCCTGTTGGTGGGAGAAAAACTGAAAAATTAAATTTAAAAAAGTTAAAAAAAAAAAACTATTTTTATAAAAGAATAATGCATTTTCAAATTAATTTTTTGTTGTAAATTCAATAAAAATTATACTACAGGATGTTGTTTTTAGCTCAAAGGAGAATATAATATATAATAAAGGAGAATTATATTTTTAACAAGTCTTTCAAGTGTAATCACTTAGTTCTTTGTTGCGAAGTTTATATTTTATTTTCTTGTTTATTATTTTAGCATAATAATAAATTTGTTTGTTAGTTCAAAATAAATAAATGTCTTAAACTTCTCTTTTCGGGGGTTTTTTTCACAATATTTTGCAACAAATTATTTTATTAGCATCTCATCAACTAAAAATCTCTTCCCGAATCGGTTTTTAAGCCCAAGTGCCTTCAAAGTCTTAACTCAAACGAGCAATGAACACTTAATCCAGCTTATTGGGAGTCATGTGTTAGTCTTATATATCGTTTGCTTTCTGTTTTATTTTTCATATTTTTAAGGCGAAAAAATAAATGAAAATATTTTTTAAGCCAAGAAATGAAATGCTTTAAGTTGCATGCATAATGCCAGTTGAAAAATACCAGGAAAATAAGAGAAAAATAATTGTCATGGCGACCGGTTGTGTCGGTTGTGCTACATGTAGCAGCTTAAAAAAATAAGATTAAAAAAATAGCATGTATATTAAAGTGCAGTGGCATTGAAAGTTTATTTTTGCCTGGATTTCTTCTATGATTAAACTTTCGTGGGTGAAATTCTTTGCTTAATAAAGCAATATTCTTTACCTGAATGAGGCTTTACGTTGGCTCAAAAACAATGACATATCGTAAAATTAATGCGAAAAATTGTTATATCTGCGAAAGTTTTGCTAAAAAAAATTCATGTTCATGATGGGTTAACTAGAAATTTTTTTGTGATATTAACCCGTAGGATTGAGATACTAGCGATGTCTTTGTGTTTTTGTCTCATGCATGTGAAAATTTCAGGAAATAACAACCTATTGTAAATATCTTCGAGAGTATCATAATACTGAAGAAAAATTTAACTTTACATTTAAACATTCGTTTTAGAAATAATATCTTTTTTAATACAAAATGTTGTGACGCATTTGTTATAAAAAATTATGTAATACACCAATCATGTCATTAAAAAATATACTAAAATTAAGATTAAATTTCTATCGTAATTACATTTTCCTGTACTTACTTTTCGCTTACATTACCTATCTTCGAAGAGCCATCTTCATAAGTCTAACTAGACAGTTGTCTAGCTTATCTTAATGTATAATTGTAAGGATGCGTTGTCATGGTAGTACCTTCTCCAGTCATCCCAGTGCTTGACACTTGGATCTAGCTTTTTGGTAATTTTATCGAAAATGTTTGCTCATTTACAATCAATTTTCCTGGTTCAAATCCGTTTTATCTAAATGTATCCCCATTATAAAACAGTAAACTAGTTTTTGATAACCTAATTTTTTTATCACGGTGGCTCTTTTGACGGAAATGCCCATATTAGAGTTTAATGCAATGTTTAAATCCTCAGCAACCATTTTGGGAAGAAACCTCCATCAGTGAACAAATTCTCACCTTTTGCAAAGGGTAATAATGTATTTAATCCAAAAAAAAAAAAAAACTTAATTTAACTTATCCTGCTTCAGCACACTTTTGCTTGTTTAAGTGTTGATTTAGTAGACTGTTAACAGTTTTCAATCAAACCCGTTTTTATGACGTTGATGATTATTTGGGTGCTGGTTAAACGTTTTTGCTGATGAAAATATTAAATGGCTAAATGATGTTGTATTAAAAATTACGTTGAACTCTTGGCGTCATTTTAAATATATACATTTACGAGGGTAGCTAGTAAGTTTCGTTATTTTTTATTGTATCTAGAGCAGTAATTTTAGGTCCAACACAGCTCCAGTTGCTTGCGGTAGAAAATATTTTGATCAGTTGGTTATTATAATTTGTCTTTCATCGCATTTAAATTAAATTTTTATTTATTAAAAAAAATAAAAAATAATAATAATAATAATAATAATAATAGAAGGGGGATTTTGTTTATAAAAAGGAATATTTTTCATGTAAAATGTCATCATAGATCCCGGTAAGCTTCCCGCTATACAAGTCAATAATATCGAATTTTTTGCTTAAAAAATGCCTTTATTATCATAACAAAATAAGTTGCTACAAAACTCAAAGTATTGTTCATGTATAGCCAGTACGTTTTTCCATCTTTCTCGAAGCAGATCGTGAAAATTACTTTACATTAGCACTTGTCTTGTCGCACTTATCTGATAAGGGACTAACTCAGAGAGTAAATTATTCGCCAGCGCCCCCGTGTGGCTTTCAAAGCTGACACAAGTCGCCACTTTTTGCCAGAAGTTTGCAGCCATATAGGCAAACGCCTTGCTGAAGAGTTCAGGCCGTCTAATACCTCCTGCATGCAATATCCCCGTAGTCAATGGAAGACAAGGCTTAATGAGCTAATAGGCCGTATGCCACAGAAAGCCTAATAACCTGCTTTGGTGTACACCAAAGCAAAACCTTTTTGCCAGGCGGACTTTCTAAAAGCATATGGATTTCGCGCCAAAATTTTGAGGTGAAGAATAAAGCCAATTTCTGATATCAGTAAAGGCATTCTACATCAGTCGAAATAAATGGTAGCCAGAAAAAGCAAGGTCTGGGCTATAAGGCGAGCGAGCTCAAACTTTCCATATAGTGTTTTACAAATACATTTTGATCGGTCTCGCAACATGTGGCCGAAGCTTATTTTGCATATCTAGTCAAATATTCTGGTCGTTTTTTGTTAATTGGTCTCTTCAAACGAATTGGTTGACTTCAGTACAAATTTATTGTCCTCATCCGGGCCGTTAGGCAACAGCTCGTAAGACTGAATTCTTTTTAATACCACTAAGTACAGAGCGTAACGGTAGCGGTATGGATATTAAGCGCCAGTTTATAGAACACGACTAAGCCGAGTACGTAAATAATTTGGTTTGTATAACGCGACTTGATCGTGTCGTGCAACTTACGTTAATTCGTCTATATGTCAAACTTATATGAAATCTAATTATTGCCAATAATACGATACAATTAAGTTAAATTTGTTCGTATAAAAATTAAAGAAATAAGCCAACTCTATTCTTGATAAATAAAACAAAAAATTGGTGAAAAATTTATATTAAAAAAAAAAGTTTAATGTGTTAAAAAACTGTAAAAAATTGTGCTGTTTTTTTTTGTTCAATACCTAAGTTATAAAAATGTATGTAGGTATGTATACATGCGTGCATATCCTCATACTGCATACTCGTACGTACATAAAAGTTTACAAAGTGCTTTGCAAACATATATCCTTTCAAAATATTAAAAATGTATGTGAATAAAATTTTTTATAACAACCTCTTCTTTATAAAGAATGTTCCGTGTGACTCCAGTGCAGGTAAAGAAAGTCAAGATACCCGTTTATGACGAAAAAATATAAGAGATGCTTCAAATTTTCTGCAATTGCTGAGTGTTTGTGCTTTTTTTATTTCATCACGAAGTAGAGTAGTAGGACTTATGGAGTAACAATTTTTTTCGAAATTTGCATTATTAACTTGTATGCCCCTTCCTTTCAGAGGCTAATACGCTTAACTTAAGGTTTCCTTTTGGTCACAACAGCAAAAATAAAAATCAGCCTTCAGGTCATTCAATAACATTGCAATATCTGTTATTATAGTGATTGAGATATAAATGATATTGCGAACTAAGAAACTTTTCTACACGAAAATTTTGTGTAACCCTCGTATGTACATAGGTATGTATATAAGAGAACGGGTGTGCGTGTGCGGATAATAAATGTATAATTTTGTGAGTGCGTTTAAAAAAAGTAAAGTCAAGAGAAACAAGCATTGAAGAAATCAAAGCTATTAAAGTTCACATGTTTAAGGATTACCTTTTTTTTATTATATCAAACACATTCAAACAAAAAAGTATTAGTGTTTATGTACATCATTCAAGCTTAAATAAAAAAGTTTGTTTGATTTTGTGTGTAGCATAGTAAAGCTTTAAAAAATACTAGCTTGCTTCATTGACATTATATGGTTTTTATGCTTGTATGTGTTTATATATGCAGGTAGCTGTAACTGTTTTCTTGAATGTATGACTACCACCCTTTCTATTCATGTATTTTACTAATAAAAAATAATCGTCTCATAAAACATGACTTTTTAAATCCCAAGAATTTTTTTTTCTAATATATACGAGTATGTGTTCTTTTTTCTTTTTTGCTTTTATGGCAAACGTGTGGCCTTTGATTTCATTTTATGAAATTCTTCATTACATTGTAGCAGCATATAATAGATGTTTGGCTTCTTGTTACTTCTGCAGATCAAAATGTCTGTAAAAGACGAGAATTCAATGACTTCTAAGTTCTGTTTTATTTGAAAAGATTCAATGCAAAAATATCTTTAAGATATTTTCTTACCGCATTTTGAGAGATTTTCTTTAACATGAGAATGCATACAGAAAAAATGTTTGTAGAATTTGCTAAGATATTTCAGTAAATATATTTGAGGGTTCGTATTAAATTGAAGGGCATACGCTATTTTTAAGGTTGAACTAAATTTGCAAAGTGAAGTTTTTTATGCAATTCTCATACCTCAATAATGCCTCCTAAATGGCGCTGAGGCCATAATTGTATTGTATTTAAATTTTTGTACAAATAAACTTCAAAAAAAATGTGTAGCTAAATATTTAATTATTTAGCTTCCTCTGAAGCTCTAAAAATAGATATAGATCTACTTATTGTTTAGCAATTCCAATGTGTTATACTAGTGACTCAGATTTTCAAGCTTTTAGTTATAATTTTGGCTTCCGGATGCCTTTCAAATACCGTCGCAAATAAATTTCTAGTCAGTGTTAGCCAAAGTACAAGAATTCTGGAAGAAATGAAAAAGTTCAAACTTCTCTAAAGAGGTGAAGTGTTTAGTATATTGGTTTGGGTTTCCAAAAGCCTGTTAGCCCTAGCGCACCTTCTGCCAAATTGCTAAGAAACTAAGTAAGAATTTGTTTTGCCCGAAAATTCTTATTTTGTATTAAGCATTAAACACATAGATACAGCGGACTTCACGACTTCACTACAGGAAATGCCTCAAACGTTCACTATATTTCTGTAGTCAGCTACTGAATTTATTTAAACAAAAGTATACTTCAGTGTGGCCGCCTGAGAGTTTTTAGCTTTTTTTCCTTTTATATTAGAAAATTAAATATTTCCCAGAGTTAAATTGTTTTACATGTATTTTTTTTACACACTGGTAACACTGTTTTCAATTTGTAGTCAAGAAAAAAAGAAATTGGTTTAATCTGACCACGGCAAGCAAATTAGCTTGGACAACAACCTGACATTGTCAAAATAAACGTTTGCATTTAAGCGTATGTACATATATTGAGCCACGTTCCTACAAACGCGCGTTCTGAAACCGCAAAGCGTTCTGAAAAACGCTCAATTGATTTTTAGGTGTTCGCGCGTTTTGCTGGCGTTTCGGAGTTTTTTTTTTTAAATACAACATGTGTTTTACATACATATATATATATATACATATGTGGTAGTTATATAAAACGAAAAAAAAATTGATAACAAATAGAAGTTTTCTTTATCCTAATTTTTCGACCTTTTTCTTGAATTAAAAAGTAATGATCGTCAAGCTTGAGTTATTTTTTATAAAATTTTTTTAAAAAATTGTTTATTCAATTCAATATTTCGTCTTCCGATCATTATCTTAACAAATAGATCAATTTTTTAATTTTTTTAATTAAAGGTTTTTATTGAAATGAAAAGAAAACATATTCAGTTTTAATTCTGAATAATTTTATTGCCTTTTGCAAGTTCAGTTTTAACAAATTCAATCAGTTCACTTCAATATATACATGCGAGTTGAAGACGCAAATTTTAGGCAATATGCGTTTTCCAGAACACCTCAAATCACAAAACCATACTTCTTGCGTTTAGACGTTTCTCAGAACATCTGTTTGGCGTTTTTTAATCAAAAGCGCTAAATTTAGGCGATTTGCGTTTCTCAGAACATGCCTAAATGTATTTGACATATTGTGGTCCGTTGTTTGCCTGCCTTTTAATACTTTAGACCTAAAAAAAATTAATTAAAACTAGTAGAAAAGTAGTATTTGCCAAAATAATTTTACATTTTTTTTGGTCTTATTGCTTCACAGCAATTATTTTTATAATTAAAAACTAATCTTTGTTCTTGACTGAAGTTGGACTCGAACTCCCAACTAGCTAGTTAATATCGTACATATGTCTATAATAACTAAAAGTTCAGTTCTTAATGATGTATACATAGAAACTAGTTTAATTTTACCACGAAAAATAATTAGCTTGGACAACAACCTGTGTCGTCAAAATAAAAGTTCGCATTTAAATGTATGTATTTTATATTTGACATATTGAAGTTCGATGTTTGCCTTCTTCGATGTGTTTAATGCTGTAGACCTAAAAAAATTTATTAAAACTATTTTATTTAATAAAAAATAAATATTTCTTATTTTCGCAGCTAAAGATCGTTTTTTATTTTTTTATAAAAAATTCAATCGTATTTATTTTCAATATTTCGATAACAATTTGTTATCATCGCCAGGAAAATTAATAATTAACAACTTGTTATCGAAATATTGAAAATAAAAGCAGTGGAATTTTTTATTAAAAATAAAAAACGATCTTTAGCTGCAAAAATAAGAAATATTTACTTAAACAAGATCAAATAATTAAATATCCAATTAAATAAAAAATGTGTACGATTGTACTCAAACATAACCATTTTCAGAAATTTTGCAACAATTTACTCATAACTTCAGAGAAATCTCATAAAAATTTTAATTTGAAGAAAAGTCTATTGGGAGTCTCATTAAAATCGTTTTTTATTGGAATTATGCGTGTTTTTTTGAATATGCAAGAGCATATCCCTCTCAGAGAACATATTTTCTTGCACCAGCTGATTTCTCTGCCGGTTTACAAGATAATAAAAGATGCCGTTTAGCCGAGAGTATGTAAAAATTGAATAAAAAATTTGATTGGTGTTATTCTTTGTGTGTGCCAAATAAATACCAGAAGATTTTTTTTAGATAGACGTGCTGGAAATCGGTGCACTAAAACTTGATCTATTTATATTAATATTAAGCCACCTTAATTTTAAAATCTTCATTTTTATTCTCTTTAAATAGAGAAGCTCTCTACTCAAAGAGAATAAAAATGAAAATTTTGCCCTCAAAAAGTAACAAATCCAACAAAACACTATTAGTAGACTTCATTGAATGCAATCAAACACAGAATTAATTAAATCAGGTTTTGAGATTGTCAAATTCAGAATTATTAGGAAAATCTTAATAGCAAACAAATAATCAGATATATTTAAAACTGTTTAAAACAAAAATGTAGCGCTTTCAACAAATGTTCAAAATGAAAAATCTTTTATTGTCTGAAGTAATATAATTCATTAAAAATTTTCCAAAAAATTTTTAAAATTAAAGGAATTATAAATATCAATTAAGCAACCAAAAAAACCAAAAACGTTAAGAGAACAATTTAAATTTCAAACATTCAAAAGGCGAAATAAATTTTAAAGAATATTTTCAAAAAGAAACTAACCAAAAAGCAAAACAACCCAAAATATAAAAAGAGACTTTAAATAAAGAGTCTTTTAGCTTAAAAGAATTATTCTAACCAAAAATTATAGCTAAATATTTTAAGCTACTTTTAACATGCACTTGTACATCAAGGTATTACTTTCACGAATTCAAAGAAAAAAAGAAAAAGGACACCTCAAATGACAAAGCTGGAAGGAATCTAAAGAAAGATGCCTTATAATAGTAACAGGGAATTAAAGAAGAAAATAAAAAATGAAATGAAAAGTACTTAAAAGCAGTTTAACAACTAAATTGCATTTAAATTGTTAAAAGGTTCTTAACCTAATTCTTTTTCTCTTCTCCATCTATTTGGCAGCTGATGGTATATATGTATATGTATACATTCTTTTTATAAAGTTCCTACAGCCTGTTCATTTCGTACTTTGTCTTATTTTTCAAACATTTTTGTTTTATTTTCGTTTCTTCTTTTCAATTACCATAGAGAAAATGATTTTAATTTTGTTTTATTTTTTGCTTTATTGTTGGTCAACCAAAAAAGGTATAATTTTGCAATAACTCTAGCATGAAATTTAATTCGTTTCTGGACTTCAGTTTAATGTAAAAAAAAAAACAAACCAAAAAAAGGAAAAGAGAAGTTCTTTGTGGGAAAAATAATCTTATTTATAAAGTTGTAATTTAAAAGAGGTGTTTTTTTTTTTGTATTTGAGATAGGACTATATACGTAATTGTATATATCTATGATCACCAGCTATAACTAAATTTGAATACGCTCGGCTTAACAAGCTGATTCTCGAGGCAAGCAAATAATCAGATTCACACCACGTTAAGTATTTTTGTTGATGGAAATACATTTTTTGAGACTCATGAAGTGAAATATTTAGGAGTTACTTTGCAAAGCAATTTATCACGGACTTCGCAGGTAAATGATGGTAAAAGGAAAATTATACCTGCTATTGGAACTTTCTTCAAGTTGAGAAATAAACTTAATTTATAAACAAAACTTTTAACTTATCAAGCATTGATTCAAAGTCATTTAAACTATATGATTGCATTGTATGGTTATAAAAATACAAATGAACTTAAATCACTCCAAGTGTTGCAAACTAAATCTTTAAAATTGATTCATAATTTCATAATCGTCAGAGTAAGTCCCATGTAGTAACGATAAAACAGAGTAACGCACCTCACATTGCGTCGATCCTCCAGTGAATCAATAGAGTTGGATTCCCTACTGCAGTATTTAAGACAATTTTTGGTTCAGTGTTTAAATGCGACCGGTTATTTTGACTACAGAAAAATGATACGACTGTCGTTTGTTGTACATGCAGAAACTAAAGATTTAACACATGTACCACAGTAGACTTCACAACTTCACGACAGCAAATGCTGCAACCGACAATTGAAATATTTTTTTGAAATTTATTTATATAAAACCATTGTTCAGTGTGGCCAGCTTAGAGCTTTTAGCTTTACAAAATTTCTGTGGTTTACAGAATGAGTTCTGTTTATATCAACCTTTCATGAAACAAGTTCTTCTCTCTAGAAAAGGTCCTAAAAGCTAAAAAGAGTTTTTGTTTACTACCGGGCCTTTAAATTTGAATGTATAATCGGATATACTTTTTCCTCTATGATGATAACAATATTAAAGAATTGTTACTTTACAACATCAATTCGAAGTTTTCAAAAGTGGCAAAATAATTCGACTCGTGGTACAAAAATTTATACCCTTCGCTTTTAAATAAAAGATTAAAACTACTCATAAATAAAGTAAAATCAAATGGTATGTATTTAAAGAGACATATACACTAGGCAAACCGTTTGGCAAACATGCGCTTTCCATTTACACATAAACAATACAAATACAAACACACATTAATCACTTTTTTTCTTGTACACGGCGAATATGTTGTGGCAATTTACTCGCTAGATGAAGTTTAGAATACACTTATTGTTTTATAATATGTTTTAGCGCCTATTTCTTGTTGCTATAATCTTTGTTTTTTTAATTTCTATAAAGCAGGTATACTTTTATACCACTCTACTACTAACGATGCCCATCCATTGGTATTAGTGGTAAACAAAAGCAAACACAATCTTACGCTCATTAGTTTAGGCGTCAGTGAGACAGTGACGAATGAACATGCGCATGGGTGTTTGAATTTGTTCCTTGTTTTTTCTCTGTATTTTGTCTATTTTTTAATATTTTTCATATAAAATTTATTAGAATTATTAAAAATATAAATTCGTATATTAATTCTTTACTTTTAATTAAATTTTAAGCAAATTGTAAGTAAAAAGATTTTTTTGAAGTGCGTACTTTTCTCCCAGGGCAAATTTATTTGCACTAACAGCGTAACTATGTTATTCTCTTTGGTCATCCCTATTTTATACAATTATAAAAATAGTAATAAGAAAACCTTCTCTTGACTCATTGTGTGCGCCTCTCGTTCCACCACATCATTCCGCAAAAACTTTTTTGAAATGACAACACACATTCAATTAAATAAAATATGTTTCCAGTACTCACTTAGTTACACAGTTGTACTCTTTTAGAAGCTCTCTTGTTGACAATTTTATTTCACAGCATAAATCTAAATCATGTGTTGCAAAAAAAGAGTATTATGATAATAAATAATTAAGAGTAGTTTTGTGCGTTTGTGCATTCAAGTGGAGTTCAGTACGAGTTAAGTCAAAGTCATGGTG
The DNA here is from genome assembly GCA_914767995.1 of Thecocarcelia acutangulata. Classification (NCBI taxonomy): domain Eukaryota; kingdom Metazoa; phylum Arthropoda; class Insecta; order Diptera; family Tachinidae; genus Thecocarcelia; species Thecocarcelia acutangulata. Next base: position 24,418,040 of record OU612094.1, on the reverse strand, counting down.
CAATTATTAGGTGGCAGCATTAGAGTTGCTGTACTAGATACATAATCTTTTTTTATACCCTTCACAAAAATGTAAAGGGTATATATAAGTTTGTGATTCCGTTTGTAATTTCTACAGTTTTTTTTTGCGACCCTATAAAGTATATATATTCTGAATCAGAATTAATGGAAAAGTCGATTAAGCGATGTCCGTCTGTCCGCTGTTGAAATACCGTTTCTGAGAAAACCATTAGACTTAGAAACTTTTTTCTTTCACCATTCTTTTACCCCATCGATTCATGGGTTTGCTATTGAAATTCAGTAATATCGGTCCACGTATAGCTGAGATATATTCAAAATTCCGAAAAAAGCCATTTTTTTTTGCAGTTTTGTATGAAAATTTTTGAAAACAAAAGTTGTTCGTTTTGCTTCAAACTTCACACACTTATTAAGCATGGTGACTAAAAGACAAAAAATTTTTTTTTCAGATATCGGTCCATATATACCCGAGATATAGCCCAAATCGGATTTTTAATGAAAATGTCGCATAGGCGAAGCTAAATAACTTTTTTTTGCTCAAAAGCAGTTCTGGTAATAAAATTAGGTTACATAAATATGGAAAATGAAAATTTCCGATATCGGTCCATATATACCCGAGATATAGCCCAAATCCGGGTTTTTCATGAAAATGTCGCGTAAGCGAACTTAAACAACTTTTTTGTGCTCAAAAGCAGTTCTGGTAATGAAATAGGGACATATAAATATGAAAAATGAAAATTTTCGATATCGGTCCATATATACCCGAGATATAGCCCAAATCGGGGTTTTCATGAAAATGTCGCCTAAGCGAACTTTAACAACTTTTTTTTGATTAAAAACAGTTCTGGTAATAAGATCAGTTTATATAAATATGGAAGATAAAAATTTCCGATATCGGTCCATATATACCCGAGATATAGCCTAAACCGGGGTTTTCATGAAAATGCCGCGTAAGCGAACTTAAACAATTTTTTCGCCTTAAAGCAGTTCTGGTAATTAAATAAGGTTATATAAATATGGGAAATGAAAATTTCCGATATCGGTCCATATATACCCGAGATATAGCCCAAACCGGGTTTTTCATGAAAATGTCGCGTAAGCGAACTTAAACAACTTTTTTCACCTTAAAGCAGTTCTGGTAATAAAATAAGGTTATATAAATATGGAAAATTAAAATTTCCGATATCGGTTCTTATATACCCGATATATAGCTTAACAGGTTTTTTGATGAAAATGCCGAGTAAACAACTTTTTTGTGCTCAAAAGCAGTTCTGGTAATGAAATAAGGTTATATAAATATGGAAAAAGAAAAAATCCGATATCGGTCCATGTATACTCGAGATATAGCCTGAACCGATTTTTCCAATAACATTTTTTTTTTACTGAAAAGCAGTTCTTGTTATAAAAGAAGGTTACGAAAATAGAGAAAATTAAAATTTCTGATATCGGTCCATATATACCCGAGATATAGCCTAAATCGGCTTTTTCATGAAAATATCGCGTAAGCGAACTTAAACAATTTGTTGTGCTCAAAAGCAGTTCTGGTAATGATATAAGGTTATATAAATATGGAAAATTAAAATTTTCGATATCGGTCCATATATACCCGAGATATAGCCTGAACCGATTTTTCCATTAAAATTTTTTCTTTTTTTTTTGCTGAAAAGCAATTCTCGTTATAAAAGAAGGTTACTAAAATACAGAAAATAGAAAATTCCGATATCGGTTCATATATAACCGAGCATATTTAGGTCACATTTTTAATATACTATACATATTCGTGACTATCGTGAAGGGTATTTTAGATTCGGCCCAGCCGAATATACTACACTCTTACTTGTTTTGTGTAAAAATTCCACATTCTGTCAAAAACATGTTTACAAAAAGAGGAAAATTATGAAAAAAGTGTATATAAAGAAAATTGTACATAAAGAAAATTGTGTATTATTATTATCATAAATTGTTTTTAAAGCATTTTAAGCAATTAAATTCTTTTTAAGGTGAGGCATAGTAGAATTTTTCTTTTTACATAGCAGACAGCAACACATTTATATAAATTAAAATATTTTTGAAATAGTTTTTATGGTTTTTTTTTTTTTTTTTTTTTGATTTTTTTCAAACTGTTTAGAATATTATTTTTTCACTTCACTTTGTGTAAACATAACAACTTTTGACACTACCGGTCGTTTTAAATACAAAATTGACCTGCGCTAGTGATGACATTGGTCAAAATTTTTATTAATTTTTTTTTGGGGGGAAAAACTCAATATTTTTGGGGGATTTTTTTTTAATTCGAGTTAGGTAGTTTTTGTGTGGTTACAGATATGTATTATTTTAAATTACAGAAAAAAAAGCATAGTTGAAGACAAGTTTTTGTAAACAAATTTTGTTTTATTATTACTTTATTCATTTATCGCTACCACTTGGGCCAGGTATAAGCCTAGATGAAAAACATTTTATACAAAAATATATTTATATTAAAAAATAAACGTACATTTCATGATTTGGTTTAATTGAAACTTAACCATTTTATTTAATTACATTAGCAGATTATACACAGTCTATAATTTTTTGTTTTATCTTTAAGTTTCGAAGTGGTAACTTATTTAATACTTTCATGTTGTTGCTTCAAAAAACACGTTGCATGCAGCACGCATAGATTGATGTATTGTCTCACGTTTGAGTTTCTAAGAAATTGTACGCTAACTTTCTTGCAAAAGAAACCATTAGGACTTACAATAATTGTACGGAGTAGAATTCCATGGAAATTTGCGATAATGATTTGATTATTATTCCAGCAACAATTTGTGATTCATGTAAAACATAAACTTTTCATTTTCAGACTAGTTGACATGTGGCTTAAATTTATATAATTAAAGTTTTTTTTTAAGCAAGGCTAGATTTTTAGAAAGTTCTTATACTATCTACTTATACTTATACTATCTACCATATAATTTTTTCAATCATAAAACGAATATACATTTATTGTTTGGTACTCAGTAGAGAGAGCACTTAAACTTAAAGGAAAGACTTTTGTTATTTGCTAAATAAAGTTCTTAAGCCATCAACGACCATCATGGTTTTTCATTCTATTAGTTTTCATAAATTTTAAAACTACCTGTACTGATGTGAACCCGCTTAGACGATTGTATAAAGGTTTTATTAAATTGTATTCTTCTAAGTTTTCCAGCTAAAGATATTGATTGATTTTTTACTTTTTGTATATACTTCATTGGTGAGGCCTAACATTCTTTATGTCAATAAAAATGCAGAATTTTTATTACATCTTTTCCCAACGTTTCGTGAATTTTATGTTCACTTCTTCAGGGGATTCTTACTTTTGTGATTATAACATTAAACACAAATATGTTAAATTATATTAATAACTTATGAATAAAACACTCAGACATTAATTTCCTTTTGCGCTGTTTTTTATAATAACATTATAAATGGCGCTTAAGTTGCCAGTATCTTCTTTTTTGTTCATTGTTTTATTTATTTTCTGCTTTAAGCTCTCTGTTGTGTAACGTTTTTTAACATTGTTTTCTTTGTCCAGTATTTTACTGATTTTTGAATTTTAAGTTTTAACGGTATTTTGTTTTCGATAACAATTTGTTATCATCATCAGGAAAATTAAAATGTTATATAAACAAAATAAACAAGATCAAATAATACGAATATTTAGCTTTTATTAAATTTTTGTGATTTATTGATTGTTATATTGTTATAAAAAAATTTAATTATTGCTTTTCTAAGGTTAGGGACTTTTTTATTTATTATCCACATTTTAACAATTTTTTAACTCATTCGTTGGGATCCCGCTTGCGAGCTGTAAGAAACAAGTCCAGCGTCAAATTTTTGAGACCGCACAAGAGAGATGGTCTAGTGAGGTCACCTGTCGAGTATCAAGGCTGACATGGCCCAGATATGATAACAGGATGACTATTATCCTTAAGAGCCTGCCCCGAAGGAGCGCTCTGCTGTGGCGGTCCTGAGGGGTCATTGCCACACAGGGCCGCAGGCGACGAGGTTAAATCTTCCATTTAATGACTTCTGTAGAAGTTGCAGAGACGAGAAGAACGTAGATAGTATTGAGCACTTCCTTTGTCGATGTCCAGCCCTTTCGTAACATAAGGGCTTTGTATCTAGGCAGCCTGAATGCTGCACGACTTGGCGGAGGTATGGGAATGTCTTTATCCGATCCCCGGGTTGGTTCTAAGCCAGTGATATGAAGATCTGCTGAGATACATATCACATCCAGGCAACATAATGGGAGCAAACTGGACCCAAGTGGGCTCGAACTATATTTGGTCTCCAGTTTGAAAGATTCAATAAACTCTCATGAAGTTTTAATTCTTGAACTCTGTGCTCATTATAGATCAGAAAATATATCCGACTAATTTTTCAATTTTAATTGCCTAACCTGAATTAAGCAGGACAAACAAAACTTTTTTTTAAGTTCCTCTTTTTATCTTCTTAAAACTTTTCTTTTTCAAGTATAGTTGATAGAGCGGTAGAATTTTTTAAAGCTACAAAAACTCTATGCTGGCCAATATAGTAGAACAGTTTTATGTAAACGACTTTATGTTGCTGTTGTGTTCCAAATAATTTAGCAGCGGACTAAAATTATAGTTGTGTAGACTATAGTTTCCAGTTGCAGCATTTGTTGATGTGAAGTCCAAATAATTTAATAGTGTTCTGAAATTATAGTTGTGTAGACAATAATTTCCGTTTGCATCATTTGTTGATGTGAACTCGTGAAGTGTAATGCAGTTACGTTCATAAAAACAATTTTAGTTTTCTATGTAATCGAAATTTGTAATCGCTTTTAATTTAAAATTTAAAAATAGAAAAAAAAACCCATAAAAACCAATATAAAAAAGGTATCTTCCATGGCAAAACCTCAATTGCGGTCTTCTTAATTTTGTACATATACTCTTATATACATATGTATATATTGCTTGTTTGTGGAAGATATCCCAACAAACAAAATAATATTGAAACAATATTGAAATGCTGTCATTTGAGTAAAGGAAAATGTCATAAATGGTGTCATTATGGATCATGATTTAAAAAATTTTATTTTAAAAATATTCCGCTTTTTATGATATTTTACTTGAAGAAAAAGTTCAAAAAATTTTATCACATTTTTTCCTATCATCATAAAATTGAAACAATATTGAAATGCTGTCATTTGAGTAAAGGAAAATGTTATAAATGGTAATAAGAAAAAAGCTCATCGTTAAAGTTGTAATAAATATCCCATATAACAGTATTTGTATCTATACATGCTTCCAAAGACGTCGTAATTTGGTGTTCACCATGAAAGTATACTACTTGCAATAATTCCATTGTATGCAATGTGGCATCGTCTTGTCGGAAACACATGTTAACTAAGCCAAAAGCATGCAGTTATGATTTAAAAAAGTTTTCAATCATATCACGATATCGGTCCCTATTCACAATTAGCGTTACGCCATTATAATTTTCAAAGAAATAAAGTAATTTTCAAAGAAGTAAATAATTCGTCCTGACCAAATTGCACTGTCACTTTTAATGGTTGCAAAGGAGACTAATAATTAATTTGTGGGTTTTCTATTGGCCTAAGCTGACTATCTATGTTTATTCACATAACCATTCAAATGAAAAAGTGCCTCGTCACTCATTAGAATTTTTTCATGAAAATCGATTATTTAATTTTTTTTAATCAAATATTTTAACTAATAAATTTGCCGCGTGGTTACTTCATAACTGCCAAATATGAACTGTCAGAAAAACAATATACTGTGCCTTCCCGGCGGACACCCGTATTTGATATAACTATTTATTTGATATCTTAAATTATTTTTCTTAAGACGGATTTTTTTAACAAGTGATTAAGGCAGCAGTTCACGATATGTCCAGACCCGAGTTCAAATTCGAATCGGTGCTGATGATGAATAGTGTAGCGATTACGGAACAACTGGTTATCTCCCAGCTAAAGATTTTCCTTGTCTTCTTCAATCAAAAATTATTGATCACAGCAATTTTGTATTGTAAAAAATCCTTCTTAAGAAAAACGTAAAAAAGGTAAATTGAATTGAAGACCCGATGCACAAATGTACAAAAACCTAATTTATTTTTGATTCATTATAGAGTACTCGTATTGTAATATAACAAAAAGATTTTCCCGGTAAGACAGGTAAATCAAGCAGCTATTAACTAATTCTATTCTATTCTAAAATTTTCATAAACTACCACTTTTATTGAAATCAATGGAATTCCGCCTTTAGATTTGCTGGGACTTTCAAAATTATTTTTTAAACTATATAAATTGCTTGCTGGAAGTGAAGTAAAAGAAAGCAAAACAATGAGCAGAAAAGATAAAATGAAAATATCTTAAACTCATCAGATTCTTTTTGTTATTTTTTTTCTCATTGTATCTTTTTCCTTTAAACTCATTCTATATACCGGGATAAAATATATGTATAATGAAAAAATGCTGAAAAATATTTCATACCTGTGTTGATTTTCAGCTGCAGACCAAAATCACAAAAGGAGAAAAAAAGTCGACAGTTTCAAACGTTTTGCGGATAAAGGCCAGCATGAAATACAAAACTTCAAGCAATTTACTTTTAAATTGATGAAATAAATTTTCCAACACACTGACTTGTTTTTTTTTTTACGAATTTTTTCACTTAAATAGCTTTTTTGGTTTACTTAATATTTTTCTTTTGTTCTGTTAATGCCTTTTTTTAACGATATTCGTTTTATTTTCTCAAATTGTTGCTTTTTAAAGTGATTGCTCTTCAGTGCACTTGTTATTTACTTCCTTTAATGAGAGCATTAAAAAATTTATGGGAGATTGGTTGAACAACTTCAACAACTACAAGACCTTAAATTTGTAATTTTTAAGTTGTTTACAATTTAGATATTGGTGACTTTTGGGACACGTTTTTTAGCCAAATATTATGTATGAAAATAAATTTGAACATCAAATAATTTCAACACCACTTTAAATGTCTTCTTTAGCATAACTTTTATATCTACATCAAGCCTATGCAAGTGTGACGTGACTTACAAATTACTTATGTCAGACTTTACTTATAAAACCTATACAAATCCAAATAAAATTTCATCATGGCATTTGTCAAGTTACGGGTACGACGATTCCGATATCAGCCCAAGAGAATTATTATGTTTTATTATAACAATAATAGCTGTGACCAATAAAATGAAAAAAAAAAAATAGTTAATTAAAAGGACGTATAAAAAATACAGCATGTATATATATTAATGATAAATAGTTGAACTTATTGAATATATCTACACAGAAAAAGATAGATGAGATTTTTTTTCAATCAAGTTATGTTATTAATAAAAAACCATCAATTTAATAAAATTTGAATGACTTTATTAAATTATTATTAAAAATGAATTTTTGGAAATATCTCTTAATAAAATGCAATTAATAAAAAGTTTTCCGTATTATTGACAAATAAATTGAAAAGGTTGTCATATAACAGTGAAAAGTTGTTGTTTCTTTAAAAATTTTTTTTGTTAAGTATATTTTTCATATTAACAACAATTTTTTTCAACTCAATAATTTTTGCTTTTAAATGAAAAAGCTATTTCTACTTTATATTTGAATTATCAATCCGGCAAAAAAAATCGTTTTCAAAGGAAATTTGATAAAACTAGTGCAATTTTTTTTTATCAATATGGCATCTATTTTTTTCTGTGTAATATAATGTGATTTATTTTTTTTTCCTATCTTTTTTGATCAAGAGTTTTTGATCGCGGCAATTATTGCTATATTTAATGATAATTCTTGGCAAAAGCCAGGTCTGAACTTGAGCCAGACAACTACCATTACATAATATTAGAGAAATACGTCATTTAAATAACAGTGGGCGCTGATAAAGTAGTGAAGTAATTACGAAATGGCTACTTCTCCTTGAGTTTATGGTATCAATTATATTTTCTATATACTTTATCTAATTGTTCATAGTAGTAATTGTCATAGTAATAAATAATCCTTATTTTTCGCTGAATTTGGACTCGAATTTATAACTTATTTATAACAAAAAGCACAGAAAAAAAATTTTTCCCTGTTCAATACCGAAATTCGTTGAATCAATTAATAAATTGTTTGAATGCGGACCTATAAAGGAATTCGTGGATCCAAACAAAAGTTTAGTAAAAATAATTATTGATCGAAAACAATTATCGCTATTAACTAACTAGTTGTGACTTCGAGTCCAACTTCAGTCAAGAAGAAGGATTATTTTTAATTATAACAACAATTGCTGTGAAACAATAAGACCAAAGAAGAACAGAAAATTAATTGAATACCATTAGCTGGGGGACAACTAGCTGCTTCGTAGTCGCTACACTACTCCTCAGCACCCACTAGGATTCGAACTCGGGATCATGTGATCATGATGTATTTTTAATACGGCCACCGAGCTCTTTAATTATTCTTACGTTAATGTTTGATACATATATACATATATATGTATATATATATATATATATATATATATATATATATATATATATATATATATATATATATATATATATATATATATATATATATATATATATATATATATATATATATATATATATATATATATATATATATATATATATATATATATATATATATATATATATATATATATATACTTATATATAATTTATTTATTTAAATAAAATAATAAAACAGAACAAAACTGTTAATCTCAGCAAAAATATATTAAATTTTCTTTGATCTTTAAGCCTTTTGAATCATTAAAAAACTCTAATTCTGCCTCCTACACTTAATATGCATACACAAAACCAAATTAATCAAAAGACATCAAGGAGTATGCAGTACGAGTAATTAGTACGCTTTTAATATCTTGAAATGAACTACTGTAAGATTAATATTAAGTATACGTCATGTATTGTAATATCTCAAAATTTTGAACATGTATATACATAAAGTGAAGCATACTTTGAAGGGTTTAGTATGATACTGACAAGCACGGTGCAGTGTGTAAACCCAAAATTAATATACATTTGAAATTAGTTTTAATAAAGAAATATGAATGGAGTCTCAATAAAAACTAACTAATAAAATGTTGTGTAATGAATAAAATTCATTTATATCTGATATGTATCTGATTAAATTGTAAATCATATAATTTATTTTATTGCTCTTGTAGTAATTTAATTTTTCTTAATATCCTGCCTGCAAGGTACATAGTCACTTTATTTATAATTTGCATTTAAAATTTATTGATTATAAGCCTTAACGCCTTTACGGGCATTGCTAAGGCGAGCTGGAAAGGAACTTCTCAGTACATTAAAATAAAGGGATAAATAAGTAGAAATAAAGAATGTTATTGTACAATGCAAAAAATAAAAAAACCAAAGTTTAGTAGATGAATATACTAATAATTAACAATTAAATCATGTGAGAAGTCTTTAGATAACAGGTAACTTTTTAAGGAACCTTTAAATAACGAAATTCCATTTTTGCTTTTAAAAATTCAGGTAGATTATTAAACTCACGGGTATCAGTATATTCAAAGCGCTATTTATTTTATTCTAGCCTTCATCTAGTGACTGCAAATTTGCTTTTACTACGTGCATTAAATGTTTGTTGGTTTTGGGAGAACTGAATTCTATTATGTTCTATATTATTCAGGCATTTGAAAACATAGAGTAATATTTACATTTTATATAGACCTATTGTATAATAGATATATTGGGTAGATAAATTTTAGAGTTTTATTCTGAAAACGTTGCAAATTTTTCATTTCTGTCAATTTTTTCCAACCATACAGAATAGCTAAATAATCAAATTGGCTTTGAATAATAGCATTATTAATTAATTTATTAATTTATTTATTTGTTTTTTTTTCTGTAAAACCAGATTTAATCTTATATTTATAGTTCAGAAGCGGTATAGGCGAAATCGCAATTATTGAATTAAATTAAGTTAAAATACAACAAAAACTTGAATTTAAAAGAAAAAGAAAAAAATATAAAAATATAATGAAATGAAAATGTTAAAAAACATTATAAAAATACCCATAAAAAACAATTTATATGATTTTATAAAAAAATGTAATAAAAATTTTTTTTGAAACTATTATCATTTCTGTTCAAATCTTGCTATAGTGGTAGATTGTTCCAAAGTCGGGCAGCCTGTATGTAAAATTGCCATTCGTACACTAGATATTGGTATCGAGGTATTATAATGTTTCGGTTTCGCGGCGATTTAAAACAGCGAAATTTTTCATATAAGTAATTAGGGATACGAGTGTGAACTATTTTATGCAAGAAAACCAGGGTGCGGATATTATATACCATTAATTTAGCATATCGCTTAAATTCTTCAAAGAGTTTAGTGTAATAACTGCCTGTGCCTGCTGGTTTCTATTAAATAGTTTAAGTATATCCCAAATTTTTACTTATTAAAAGAGGCACCCAAAAATCAAAAAATACAAACATGAACCTTAATAACAATTTTTAAAACCATAAAAATATTTAACCCACATTAAAAATAAAATATTTTTTTATATATAAGCTATTAGGCAATTTATAGACTTTTAAATACATAAAAATAATTTTCGTAATATGCTTTATATTTGACTTCAATGCCATTGTCATGTCGTTTTGTCTTAAAAAGAATATAAAAGAAAAAGGTAATAATGATACAATTTTAATAACAGAATTTTTCTTAATAAAGCATAAATATTAATGACTGCTTAAGATTTTTAATAAAATAAGAAATCATCAGTACTTGTCCTGTAAACTGTACTTTGTGGTAAATTATAAAATTTTATATTTTTAAGGTCAATTATTGATTCAAGTCTTTTGGAAAATGCCAAACTTTAATTAAAATATAAAAAAATATATACATACATATACATATGTATGTATAGATATGCGTATATATATTTATATGGCATGCAGTAAATATTTGAAGTCTTTTAATTAAAAGTTTAAGAATATTATAAAAAAAAAATTTTGATTTTAATAAGATAATAAGATGGAATTTACAAAACTTATTGAATAAAAGCTGACATGTGGTATTGGCAGCAAAAGATTAAAATGTCATGTCAATGGTTTTAGTAAATTACGAGTATTTGTTTAATGTTTGTATTACTATAACCTAATATACATAACGAAGCTTCTGGGGGTAAGTAAAATATTAACATTATTTTGCTCGAACGAAAACAACTTGCATTGACTGTCCCATTCAAGAACTGATAGTAGAAGCTAAAATTAAGTTTACTTTACCTTTACGTTAAGCTTTTAGGCTGTATTATTTTTTTTTTAAGTTTTAAAATAAATGATAGAATACCATCGAAAAAAAGTCGAATATACTAGAACATCTCACTGAAGGACCAAAGAACATTTTCATGAAATTGCTGGGTTTTTGTACAAAAGGCAGCCGTTGTTTTAAATATCATGAACATTTTTATGAAAATAGAAAAGGTTTGTCAATGGGTTGCCTGCTGCAGCTGTTATAGAGGACATAATCATGGAAGAACTATTGGATAAAACTATTACGAAAATGAAATATGAACCACAAACTCTCCTTTTTACTATAATTCAATGCGATAAAATCGAGGAGACATTAAAAACACTGAATTCATTTAACACAAATACAATTTACTATGGAAAAAGGAAAAATATTAAATTATCATAATGGACTCAACAATAAGTTAAAAGTAATTATGCGAACGTACGAATAGTTTCGATGTCCGAAAACTCACACTACATTTATATCTATAGGTCACTCGTGCTTATAATGGATATCACTCGTGCTTATGACAACCATAGATGCTAATTAAATCTAGTTTAAAATTGTCAATTTTGAGGGAAAAAATCATCAATATGATTATCGCATATCGTGAAAAAGTCGTCAGCAAGTAAAATTAATCGTTTTTAAATAAAATGCATATGTTAATGGGATAAAACAAAGCAAAACAATTTATGATTGCCTTTAATAAAACAACTATAGAATTTAAAGCTACAGAGTTTCGCCGGAAAGGAATAGTCCGGTATGTTCTGAAAAACGCAAATCGCTTGAATTTAGCGTTTTCGTTTTGAAAACGCCAATCGCATTACGCAATAAGTATGGTTTTGCAATTTGAAATCGCCAAATAGGTGTTCTGGAAAAGACATATCCCTTAAAATTGCCGACTTCATTTCGCATGTGTATATTGAAGTGAACTGATTGAAATTGCTAAAACTGATTTTGCAAAAGGAAATAACATTATTCATAATTAAAATTTAATTCTGTTTTCTTTTTATTTCAATAAAAAGTTGAAGGCGTTTTACTCATTTTGAATTAAAAAAAAGCAACTTAAAAAATGTCTATTTGTTGTAAAATTTTTTTTCGTTTTATAAAACTACCACACACTTAAGCATGTATATATGTAAAACATATGTTGTATTTTTTTTTTGTAACAAATTCTGAAACGCCAGTAAAACGCCCAAAATTGAATTTAGCGTTTTTCAAAACGCTTTGCATTATTGCTGTGTTGGGGTTCGGAATTATGTCTACTATTTACAAGAAAAAAATTAGAGCCAGTTTAGTTTTGATAATAATTTAAGCCTTACAACTTCAATGGATAAGTTTATTATTCACCGGTATTATAGTATGGCAGTATATCTTCCGAAGTCGTTGGAGAAGCAAATTGCTGTAGCATTAGTTTTATCTGTTTTTACGTAGTTTTTTCTTCTGTTGCAACAAAATCCCCCGGGGAACAGGTTTTGCCTTGGTGTATACCCAACCAGGGCTCTCTGTTTTTTGGGTAAAGAGGGGAAGGGGTCCCTTGTTTGTTGTTGTGGCAAATGAAACTCAAAGAAACCGCATGACTTATGTTGTGTTGGCTTCCAAAACCCTTACCAAGGGTTTAAATTGGCAGAACGGGGATCAGGTGGTTCTGCTTGCAGTTAAACTCGAGCTGATCAGGGTTGGGGTGCTTACCTTAGCTGAAAAGTTCTGGCTGTGGTTGAAACCTAAAGGGGGTGTTAGTATCCTTGACAATTGTTTGGTGTGTGGCTTTTTTTCGGGGACTAACAAACTGCCGAGGGTCTGTTACCTTTTAAACAGATACCTATACTGTAAGGAACCAGTGGTGATGGTTGTCGGGTGAGTTGGTTTAAAGGCTGATGCTCATAAAGCCATGTCTTCCGTTGATTGCTGGGAAATTGCATACAGGAGGGATTTGAAGGCCTGAACTTCTCAACAAGAAGTTGCTCATATAACTACAAACATATGACAAAAATTGCTACCTGTGTGAGTGTTGTCACCCACACGGGGGGCTGATTAATCGTGAATAATTCACTCCGTCCATCATCAGATAGGGTCGCAAGGCAGGTGCTTATGTAAATCTTTTTCACAACTGTCGCAACACAGTTAAATGCAGTGTAAACAGTGTCTTAATCGAGTTGTTCTTTTAATTTTTCGTCTTAAGTATAAAGATTTCAGACAGGTAATGGCTTTCGTGATTAAGCTATTGGAATGTTATATTGATGACTATATAAAGTTAAGACTACTTAGTCAATTGTACCATTGTTAAATATCGATCACCGTCTTATCTTCTCCAGCCATTTGAGTTGGTTCTTTAACACGTATTCATGCTCTTAATATTTCACTCTTTTAATATATTTTCAAGGTTAAGGATACTTATTTATGCAAACAGATAAATGCTTAGGAATACTTCTCAAAATCCATTTAAAATTTTATAAAAATAATTCGGCTTTGACTGCATTACAGTTTTCTGACTCATACTGTGATATTAATATTAAGTTTGATGAATTATTGTTGTGTTGTACCGCTTTTTTGTCCAGTTTTTTAGTTTAAGATAAATAATATGAGATAGAAACAAATAATCTGCCTGATTCAATAAATTATACTCCTGAAGATGCTCGATAAAAGCAAACGCAACGTCGAATAAAAACTCGAAAAAATTGCTTTTAATTTATATATAATATAAAACAAAGGTTTGGCCATCCATCATTATAGCCCGTAGGCAACGAAATATATTTTCATTTACTTTTTTGTTTTATTCGTTTTACTGTACCTTTGAATTGGTCTCATTTTCTCGCCAATACAAAAGCTTTTTAATTTTCAAAGTTCATTTACTTTCTATTTATAGCACTAATTTAAATTATTGTCAATAACCTGTCACATTCTCTCTTTTTTTAATTCCAGGTAAGACTTCTTTTGATTTTAAATGAAAAAAGCAAATAAATCAAGGTAATAAATAAATATAATATATGAAATAAAAGAAAAAGTTTTATTTCAAAGGAAAAAGTAAAAAATATATATAAACATTTCAAACTTAAATTTTATTCAACAATTTTGTTTAAACACTTCAGACACTTACTTTTGCAATCACATAAACTAAATAATCACCTTTTTGTTCGAATCCACAGCAAAATACAAAACAAAAACTTAAAAAAAAAAAAAACACAAGATAAATGTTTAGAAAAAAGTTGTTAACTTTTCTAAATCTTTAGATTAACAGTAATTGCATTCGTTAAGCAGCAGGTAGCAGTTAGACATTGTAATAAAACAAATAAAAAGGAAAAGTTGGTAATTCATCAGTGGAAGTTTAATGAACAACTTTTAATGAATGTATTTATTTTCGAGAAAGGGAGGAAAAATAACAAACGAGAATTAACTTTGTTGTTACTTACAATTTGAATGTAATTTTTTCACAGGAGAAAAAAAATATTTTTAAAGGTTTTTGAGAATAATTTTGGCTTTAATATGACTTCTTTTCATTATGAATTTTTGTTTTATCTAAATATTTTAAAGTCTTTTCATTGAAATTTGATTTGATTTTGAAGAAGATATCTAGCAGAATAAACAGAAAAATTTGTTTTAAAAAGTTTACCCCAAAACAATTAAAAATGTTTTCCGGCATTTTTTCAAATATATTTCTTTGAACAACTTTTGGCAGCTCAGAATGCGTTACAACAATTTAAATAGGATAACAAAAGGACTTAAGCAAATAATAAGTAATTCTATTAGGAGGTATAGTTTTAAAGAACAAAGCAACTTTTAAATGATTTGCATATAAAATACACCTTAATTACACTGAAAAAATTTTGTTGAGAAATTCTCTGAATTTTGACATTACTTTTATGAATTTTTTCATTATTTTTCAACCATTGTAATTTTTCATAGAAATAATGAAACAAATTTCATTAGATTATTTTAATGAAAACCTTCGTAAAAGTAATGAAACATTTTAATAAGAAACATGACTTATTTTCATTAAAAGTATGAAAGACAAATCATATGATTAGTGAGAGAATTTCTCTAGAATCAATTTCATAAAGCACATGAAAACTGTACATTGAATTAATGAAAAAGTATTAATTATTTAATGAAATAACTTCTTTGTACTAATGTAATATATTCATTAAAAATATGAAACTCCTTCATAAGGTCAATGAAGTTATTTCATTTATCTAATTTTATTATTCATTGAGCATCTGCAAAAATTTACATTAAATCAATGAAATAGTTACATTTTTTAATGAAACAATCTCATAACACACATTAATAAAATATGTTCACAAGCGTACGTAATAAGATCAATGGAATTATTTCATTTATTCCTTGATACTTTATTTCATTACACAAGCAATACTATTCCTTGATTTTGTGAAATTGTAACTAATTATGATAAAAGAAAATGTTGAACAAGTATTCACCAAATAAAACAGATTTTATTAATTCAAATGACTTCAATACACTGGTATTTAAATTTTTTAAACTATTATTATGCTGATTTGAGTACATGCACATTTGTACATACATACCCAAGTTCGGTAGCCAGAAATTTATTTATCATTGATCTAATGAATTCTATTTCATTGGACTTATGAAAGTCATAAAACTTACATTTTAATAAAAAAAAAACTTGACATTTTTTAAACTGTAGCTTAAGATTAATAAATGCCCATTAATATATCTTACCAAAATTCAAAGAATTAAAAAAAAATTAAATTTTGTTGTAGTCATAAATCCAATGATTTTTTTTAATGAAACTATGAAACTTAATGAAACCATTCTGATGGAACTATTTCATAATATACATGAAGTTTCATGCATATTGTGAAAAGTTTTCATTGGATTAATGAAAAATATTTAATGATACAGTTTCATTAAATATATGACGCATAATTCTTTCAGTGTACTTAATCTAAACTTGATAAGTTGTCGATTTTAAGATGTTGTTTAACTTTTGAGACATATTCTAAAAGCTAAAATTAAATTCTAATTTTCAATTTGCTGGTCAATTTAATTTATTTACGGAAGTTTAAATTTATCTTATGAAATTTAATATTTTGCTGAATTTCATACACGAATGCTTCAGTGAAAAGCTTCTGCCCGAATTCACTTTAAATTATTTAATATATTTTTCTTTTTATATATTTTTGTCATGTGATTGTCAACAAACTCATTTGACGACAAAAATGATTACTACTAGTATCTTATAATCTTTTTTTTTTATTGTTTATTGTCTAATCTTTTATTGTGATTTTGAAATCACTGAGACAGAAGAGATTATTAATGCGCAAATGAACGGCTGTGACTGCTTAAAGCGAGTTAATGCAAAACAAGGAGGGTTCAAAATTTTCTGAATGGAAAAAAGTGTGGAAAATGCAAATATCATTTGCAGCTGTTGTCTCTGAAGGTGATTGAGAGATTTTTTAGAACTGTAATTTATAGACATAAATTTTTTATTTCTATGCTTTTATTATAGACCTTATGTATAATCATTAAAAACACCTGTAACTTCAGTTTTAAGAGAACAGCCATCTTCACGAAAAATTCCAAACGAACAATTTGAGCGTTGTGCGGCCAGCAAAACAGAACTAATAACTCTGTATAGCGTTGGAATATGGTTCTAAAAGTATATTTCTTATGAAAAAATTAAAGCTCTTTTACTTATATTGCTTTAAATTTTTTTTATTGTGTGCATTAGAGAAATTCACAAGAAAGCTTTGATTTAAAATAGTGCCTATTTATAAAACAAAATATGTATGTTGTATATACTCATAGAACTATTCCTTGTGTTTCTCACCAAACTATTTATCGGTATTCTAAAAATTTTGGCCTAATAATTAGTAGCCTCCCGGGAAGCCTTTGCAAAAAACATGATCAAAAAATTAACTCCGTAGACTTGGAAACCTTTGCAAAAAGCAATTAACTCAATATTCCACTGTTTTTATGAATATTATGAGAATTGAAAGAAAGGTCAAAAAGATTTTAATTTACTCTAATGTCTTACTTTTCTTTAGAACTCTTGTACAAATACGCTACCAGCGGCTGCTATAGCTTATTCTTTAAAAGTATCAAAAAAAAAAACCAAACCCAAACAATCCAACGACTAGTTCTGCTATTACCCAACAAACGCTAACGTTTGATTTCAACTTGAGAGTAATTTGATAACAAACGTTTTCTTAAACGACGAACATTTGCTGCAGATTTAAAATTGAAAAACATAGTATTATCAACAAAAAAGAGAAATTAATGTCCAGTTCGTAGAAAACAGACGTCCGACTTGTTTAAAAACTATGTATGAAAATCACTCAAAAGATTTAGTAACTTTCATACAAAATTTTCTAGACAAGTGGCTCGTCTGTGTTCGATGAACTGCACATAATATAAAATTGAGAGATTAATTTATTCTCAACCCTTTTTCAAAGGTTTTTGGTCAATAAAATGTAAAACGCAATTAGAAAATATTTTTATATTAATTCTCAAACAGTTTGTATAACTTCTTTTTGATATAAATATTCTGTCAAAGCATCTTTTGTTCCGTAATGAACGCATTCCCCCTGCACCGATTGTGAATTTCTGTCCTTTTATTAAATTTTTCTTCAACGTTCTAGTTCTAAGTCACCAGTATAAATAGTATAAATTGTAACGATATGTGTTGTCTTCCAATTGCATAAGTTTTGTGCCATACTTTCACTTATGTCTTCGTCATTATAGCTGCCGTTGGAAGGTGAGAAATCTTTTCCCTCGTCTGGAAATTATTGAAAGAACGAAATTTGGTACCTCTTGGCTTTGTATCAGTGCCTAAATCATACAATTAACACATTATTTCTTCACTTTTACCTTTTACTAGATTTTAATTTTGTCTATTCATCTTTTTGCTCATTTCATTCATTCAGATCAAGACAAATTAATGTTATAATTAAGATATAACTCTTGGCGAAAGTCGGTTTTGAACTTGAGCCAAAAAAGTACATTCATATTACAAATGTATAATAAGTTCAACTTTTTATCATTAAGACATATAGTGAGTAGTGTTTTGTCTCTCATCCTGCGCACACGTCTTTGGTTACTGCTGTCCGTATTTTCTATATATATGTATGTTCATTATTAAATTCGTATGAAACAAAATTGCACCGGAATAAGTAGCAAGCTTTCTTTTACCATTGTCCGTATTTTCTTTATATGTTCATTATTGCATAATTTCTTTTGAATGCACTTCATAACCTTGTAGTGGATCAAATTTTGCTAATCTCAGCAGTGTCGCAGGTATATACACTGGGCACTGATCAGTTTTAACTAATTTAATTCCAACATTTCAAATGTAGTTTGTTTTAATCTTTCGTGTTGTTAATGTTAAAATTAAACATCCACAAACGCTGCTCCCTGTGTCCTCCTTATCATTACATATTTTCCTAGTTCCAGTACAATGCACTACATATGTAGGGGTCATCCGCTGAGCACTGGTCCAATTAAAAAAAATACATATATCTTACGGCACAGGGTCTATCAACATAAATACGTACGTTGATAAATTAATGAAAAATAACTGGGTGCTCAGTGTCAGCAGAATGCAGTACAAATAACTGCAACTATAGCAAATTGCGCATGAGACCAGTATGAGCCATAAATATAGACGAAAAAACACGCTTTTAATGAAAAAAAAAACGCTTTTAGTGAGGCTCCCAATAGACTCTTCTTCGAATAAAAATTTGTATACAGGATTTCTTCAAAGTTGTGAGTACATTGCTGCAAAATTTTTGAAAATGATTGTCGATAGGGAGCTTATTTATGTTCGACTACAATCGTGCAAGTTTATTTCGACCAAATTTGATATTTAAATAGTTTGCGGGATAACTAGTAAATGCAAGCTATATTTTTTATAAATTTAAACACATTAAATATGTCATATATAAAATACATACATTTAAATGCTAACCTTTATTTTGACGACGCAGGTAGTTGTCCAAGCTAATTATTTTTCATAGTAAAATTAAACTAATTTCTACGTCATTAATAACTGAACTTTTAATTATTATATACATATGTACGATATTAAATAGCTAGTTGCGAGTCCTACTTCAGTAAAGAAGAAGGATTATTTGTTTAATTATAACAGTAATTGAATAGAAAATGCAAAATTATTTTGGCAAATGCTACTAGTTTTAATTAATTTTTTTAGGTCTAAGGTATTAAAAGGCAGCCAAACAACGGGCTTCAATATGTCAAGTATATTTATAAATGTTCTGAGAAACGCAAATCGCCTAAATTTAGCGTTTTCGATTTAAAAACGCCAAACAGGTTTTCTGCGAAACGTCTAAACGCAAGAAGTATGGTTTTGTGGTTTGAAATCGCCAAATAGGTGTTCTGGAAAACGCATATTGCCTAAAATTGGCAACTTCAAGTCGCATGTGTATATTAAAGTGAACTGATTAAATTTGCTAAAACTGAACTTCAAAAGGCAATAAAATTATTCACAATTAAAATTTAACATAAAAGAAAAACCTGGGGTTATAACAATTGCATATACGTGATCCATATGTGGCAAACATTAACGTAAGAATAATTAAAGAGCTCGGTGGCTGTATTAAAAGTACATCATGTTCACATGATCCCGGGTTCGAGTCCCAGTGGGTGCTGATGAGCAGTGTAGCGTCTGTGAAACAGCTAGTTGTCCCCCAGCTTTAGTGTAATCAATTATTTATTCCTGCCGTCTTTGATCAAGAGTTATTGATCGCGTCTTTTAATGTTATAACCAAAAACTAACCCTATTTAATTATTTACGCATATTAAACTGACACGAAACCCACAAATCAATAATTATAAAAATGACGTTTTATAGAAACCTAGAAAACTCTATTTCAAAAGCAAAATGAAAAATAAAAACATGTTGAAATCTTTACGACTACTTTTTTTATGGTTGCCTAAATATAAACATTTTCAAAATTTTTGTTTGAAAGCAAACTTGGAAAGACATGTTTCTGAACCAGTAAGCACTTTTCGGTTTATAATTTTACGTTGCATTTATATTAGTGTCCTAGAATACGAGTAACTGTATCCCATTTCTGCTGTTTTTGACAGAGCGTTTTTTTTTTTTTTTTTGAAAACTACAAAACAAAAACTTGCATCGAGTCTCGATTAGTAAAAATGAATACAGGTAAAAAAGAATTACTAAAACACGCTTTGAAATCGAATTAAAAAGTAAGAAATGTTTTTTTTTTTGAAATTAAAAATAATAATATTGGCATTATTTTAAGCTTATTGCTATTATATTTAAATTACTTACTGCTTTTTATTTTAACATCGAAGTGTGCTTTTTAGATTCTTTTCAAGTGAAATCGAACTTAAAAAGAAAATTTTTCTCAATCAGTAAGTCCTCTTTCAACATAAAATTTCACATTACAACTATCTTGTAACCCTAGAATCGCAGAATCTCATTTGTGCTGTTTTAGAGAACATTTTTTCATATCAGGAACAACGAAACAAAAACTTTAATTGTATCTCGATTAGTAAAAATTAAACTAGGTAAGTAAATAAAAAACACGCTTCGAAATCGAACTAACAAGTAAGAAATAATTTATAAATTATTATTTTCTTCGAAAAATATTTCTTCGTAAGTTTAAGTTTATGGCTTTGACTTTGTTTTAGTTCTTGTCAAATATTTATATGGAATATTAATACCTCCCTAATACAAAATCGTATTCGTAATTCGTACACGAATATTAAAAAGTTCAATAGTCTGCAAAAAGTAATTGTCTACCGTCACATTTTCATTATGATAATGCAGCAATTTTAATTAATATTTGTTTTTCAACTGCTTAATTTATACGAGTATACATGCCTCAAAACGTGTCTGCGTATTGAATGGTTTTCAGTATTTTATTTTTCATTTTGCAAATAAACGAGATTTAAATGGTGTGCAGGGAATTTTAAATTTTAGGATAATTTTATTTAAATTCTAATCTGTGCTAAGTACTTTTAAAGTTATGTTTGTGGCATGAGACATGCGAGAGTTGGCTCTTTCGTTATGGGCACTGTTTTGTATTTATGACGGGAATTTTGTACATTTTGTAAAGCAATCTTTACAAATGATATAAATTAAGAGCTATTTCTAAGCTCAAAATACTTTTCTTTCTTTAAATTACTATTAATGGGGCATGTACACTTAAGCCAAATCTAGTCTTTACAGGATTTCGACTCAAATCTAGTTGATTTTTACGAGATTTTCCTTACTAAATGAAATCTACAATATGACCAGATTTTGATGAAATATAGTAGATTTTCATAAGTACTCTAGTACACAACTGTGGTTCTTTTCACAGCAGTATTAAAAAATACTACGCTGCAGCAAACAAAACTTTTAGATTCAGTGTCATATAATTATTACTGCTAAACCTTTTGCAAAAATAAATTTTATGGAAATGAAATCTTGCAAGATGTCAAATAACGAAAGTATAAACGCTTAAGATTTTATTCAAGATTTTCATTCAAGTCTAGTAGATTTTGGTTAGATGTAAATGCCCTAACATCAATATGACGCATTTTTTTCCTACTTCAAAAAAATTATTTAAATTTAAAAATAATAATATCAACAACAAACACTTTTGTCACATAAATAGAAAATATTGAAAGACTATTTATCATTTTTTACATCAATTTTGAAAAATTATATGTATTCTAGTTCCCCAAGGCAGCATATTAGGGCCTATTTTATATTTGATCTACGCATCTGACATGCCGACAAGCGCCAACATTCACAATTCAACATTTGCAGATGATACAGCATTCCTTAGCATACATAGTAACCACCAGCAAGCATCAATAAATTTACAGGAACATATCGACAAACTAGAGAAGTGGCTCAAGCTTTGGAAAATCAAGGTTAATAAACAAAAGTGTGCCCATGTTACATTCGCACTGCGTCTAGGAACATGCTCACCCATTACTATTAACAATAAAGAAATACTTCAACACAGTGAAGTCAAATACCTCGGTATTCATCTTGACCGTAGACTAACATGGAAGACGCACATCGAGGCAAAAGTAACGCAGATGAAATTGAAAGCAATGCAAATTAACTGGCTAATAGACAGAAATTCGACCTTGAAGCTTGATTGTAAACTTTTGCTGTATAACTCTATTCTAAAGCCAATATGGTGCTATGGGATTCAATTATGGGGCACAGCCTCCGCATCCAACATTGAAAAAATTCAAAGAAATCAAAATAGAATTCTCCGTAGAATTACAGATGCTCCATGGTACGTTAAAAACTCACGAATGTGAAATCTGAATTTGTGAAGTACGCGACAAGATATATTAACAAACTTGAATTTCATCCAAATCCTCTTGCAGTTAATATTCTTAACTTTGGTGGTCATACCCGTCTGAGAAGGAGGGATACTTTGGCTACCATTAGAGCTCTAAAAATAATATTCGCATAAAAATAAATTTTTGTCCAGCACTGGCAGGACTTTAATCACAATTTTTTTTTTTTTAGTATTCAGAATTGAATACTTATTGTCATTACATTTCTTATGTAGATTCAATAAATAAAATAAAAAAGTTAAAAAAAAATATATGTATCATAGTTATTATTATTATTAATAAAATGTATCTTTGAATTGATGTCATCACAGTTGTAGCATTAATGATACTCAATGTATGACAAAACTTTCTGATGACTTTTGTCGTTTATTTTGATGTCAGTTTTCATGTTACTGATGACTATTTACATAATATTGATGTCACAGTTCTGATACCTTGCCGTCATCAGTATGAAGATGTTTTTTCTATGAGTGTAACTGTTTGACACATTCTTTGACAAGGTCACATAACTCTGGCCTGAACGTTTTTTAGTAACACATTCGAATGGTTTTAGTAACTGATCTATTAATTTTAGTATCTCAAGATTGTGATTGTAATCTTACCGTAATTTTTATGAAGTGCAGCCAAACACCCGATTTTGGAAGTCGCATCTGCAGGCACAGACTGCATGAATTTAACTTTTAAATACTTTGAAAACAAATAAAATTATGGTAAAAATTGGTCACCATATTCAGTTTTTTGCCTGTCAATAAGAAAATAGTATTTTTGATTGATTCTAGTAAAAATTATAAATAGCTTGTTTTCTGTGTTTCCCAGCTATCTATATGTAGACATTTCATAGGAACTACCCTAATCATCTTTGCAAATTTTTGAAAGATATTCTCAAACATTCAACTTTATATCCCAACAACATAAATAAATTGTTGATAATTTAAAAGAAAAATGCTCTAATAATACCTGACAAAACACAAAAAACAAGCTTTTTCATTTATACACGTCTCTAACATTTCTTTACACTTTTCAAACAAATGAACTTTTGAAAGTATCGAAAAGCAGAGAAAATAGCGAATAAAAAAACTTAATTGTTTTGATTGATACTAGTAGTTTTGCCCGATACCTACTTGTTACTCTATAGTAAAGCATCGATACCAAAAGTATTTAGTGTCGAAAGAAAAGTATCGAGTATTTACTTGTATTTGCCCGTATCATTTCATCCCGTAATAAATTACAACGGCCTATTGTCCAGTGCATGCAGCAAGTTCTTCAGAAAGAGGCTTTACCAAACTTTACTATTTGTCCAGCAAGTAAATGTAATGATGCTGTGGATGTGGTCTTAAATATAGCTTATAGTTAAACAATGCTGTTAAAAATATTACAAGAATGTTTGTAATGAATTTGTTTTAAAAATATTCCCAAGCAAACAATGATTTTTTGTCCTCTAAATTTATTTGTTTCTAATAAAATAAGCCAGTTCTTCAAATTTTCTAGTATTTCTTTTAATTTTTGAGAAACGCAGGTTGGCAAGATTTGTAATATTTGCTGCCGGTATGACTTGGGTTAAACAAGTATTTTTTTTTTTTAACCTAAAAATTTTTCTTCGTTTTTTTCTATTTTTATTGAGCTTAATGCATCAATATCCTGGCTCATATCTACTTGGTAATGGATTACTAATACAAGAGCATGCGACATTATCTTTATCTCATTATTTTTCTGTTATTTTCTTTTTGATATGTTTTATTTAATGCAAAAGCTTTTTCCAATCCATCATATGAATATGTCACAAATTAATTGATAAGGAGTAAAAATTTCCTTTAAGCTTAGAAAGCATTAGACATTTTTTTATACTAATCATTGAAACAGTTGATTTGCAAATAAATATGAAACACTCTTCAATAGCAAACCAATCTTTTAACATTTAAGTTAAAAGTGTTATTAAAGACCTAAACAACAGAGTAAAAAACTGTTTTTTTTTGTTAATTCTGCTTTCTACTGCTATAGCTACACTCAGCAAAAATTGCTGTGATTTTATTATAATATTTTTTATTTTTATATTGCTTAAAGCTCTAAACACTTAGACAGCAGCAGACTTCACAACTTCACAAGCACAAATGCAGTTAGCTTCAAATCCTGCCGTATCATCAGCGACATAATTATTTTAGAGGCAGCAGCAGCACTATGAGTATTTAAACAATGCAAATTTCAGAGCTGCCACATATATATTTTACACGAATAAAATTAAAATTACTGAATGAAAACGTAATAATATCACGTAAAACTGTAAAAACCCATCAATTTATTCGTTTATTTTATTTATGTGATGTTTATTTCTATTAAATATTTCAAACAAATTTTAGTTTTTATTGCTGCCAATTTATATTTATAGTGGCAGCACTGGATTTACTTTTTGCTGCTTACGAAAATAGAAATTAGTCTAAGTTGGCAGGAGCAGCAAATGCTGTTGTGAAGTCGTTCTGCTGTGATGTCGTTAAAATAATCGTGTGCATTTAAACACATGTATTTTATTTTTGACAGATTGCTGTCTGCTGTCTGCTGTCTGCTGTCGGCTATGTGTTTAAAGCTTAAACTATAATTTTTTTGTTTCAAATCAGCTGTTTTATTTCTGTTCAATTCAAAATCTATATGCTTGGTTTGTTTTTGCTTTTTCATTTAGTTCCGTTACTGAAAAATCTATTGAGATTGTATTGTGACTGAATTGCACACAAAGGGAACGATTATCAGGACCCAAGTAAGCTGAAGATCTTAAGTTACATCAGGGAATCCACTGGCTTGCCTACTAAACTAAAATACAACTGACTTGATAATTGTAGACGAAACAATAACTGCAATTTTTATTACATACGACAACTTTAAGGCGTGCGATTTCTTGAACAACAACACTTACCAAAAGAGAACTTTTTTATTTTATATATTTTTTTTTATTTTATTATCTGGGACCAGCACTCAGGGGATGACCCCTACATATGCAGCGCATTGTATTGAAACTAGGAAAATAGGCAATGATGAGGAAAAAAGAGGGAATAGTGTTCGCGGAGTGTTAACAATAGGAACACGAAAGACTAAAACAAACGCTATTGCAGCATTTAAAATGTAGGAATTAAATTAATTAAAACTGATCAGTGCCCAGTGTATATACCTTTGACACTGCTCAGATTAGCAAAATTTAGTCCAACACCTTCCACACTACAAGGTAGTGAAAAAAATACCTTGTCAGTAGTTTCAGCATATCTAAGCCCATATATTAGGACAAGGCTTTTTCATCAATAGCATTAAAATGATGTTGGTATTACCAACATGGTTGACTTCTTATAACATTTTTATATACAAACTAGCATTTACTCGCAACTTTGGCTGGTGAAAACAGATGTTTTCATTAGCCTGTTTTGAAGGGAAAGTAGAATTAAGAAAAATATTTAATTATTAAGTTTATATTATTAGAATTAAGAAAAATATTTTATTAGTAAGTCATGACATGCAAAAAGTTGCTCATATGGCTACAAACATATGACATAAATTGCTACATGTGCGAGCCTCGTCAGACACACGGGGGCGCTGGTGAATCGTGAATAATTCACTTGTGGAACTGGTCCATCATCAGATACGGCCGTAAAAGCAGGCACCCAGGGTGCCTCGATGGCTGATTTGGTAGAGTACTCGACTAACAGCCTCGAGGTCGCAGGCTCGATTCCTGCCACAGACCCTGGGTGTTACTGCAGACAAGCAAAAAGGCTTCGCAGTTATTGTGTTTGTTAACTAAAAAAAAAAAATCTTTTTCACAGTTGTTGACAGATTCTTTAGGAACCCTCTCAAAATAAAAGATTGGTTCATGTATTACGGATATATTAAAAAAAATTTTTTTTGGACGTTTATTTTGGCCCCTTTTGACCGCTTTGTGGCCCAAACTATAAAATAAAACCTATCCTATAACGACTCTCGGCCGAATTTCATCAAAATCTGTTCAGCGACTTAGGCGTGCAGAGGTAACAGACAGACAGACAGAGTTACTTTCACATTTATAATATTATAGTAAGGACTATGTATATATTAAGTTAGCCATACAAGGACTGTAATAAAAAAATATAGAAATGCAAATAATAATTTTATAAACTACGCATTTTTTTTTACTAAAACTTCAATCTTTAAAATTAATTTGTATATTCTAACTGCCTTATTTATAAAAAATTTTACAAGTTTATTAAGCTGTTATTGCACTATACACAATTTGTGTAATAAGAGCTTAATAAACATGAACAATATTTTATAAATAAGACCCTAAAAATTTAAATACTTGTACTTATTTAATGCAAATGCTATTCAAATATTCTATTTTTTGTATAAATTTCGTAATTTTACGACCTAAAATTGTTTAATTACTTTACAAATCATGCATTTAGATAAATCTTTGACATTAAAAAACTTTTAGCAATATAAATAGACATATTTTTTTTACCACCATTTCGAACAACAAACAGCACCTTAAACAACTAATTTGCTTTGCATGTTAACGAATATGAAACAAACTGAATAAAACAATAAAATCAACTAGAACAACACGAAATTTTAACAAATAAAAAAGTCAAACTTGTATTCATTAGTAAACCTCAAGTACTTAAGTGTTCATGTTTTATGCAATTGGTTTTAGTCATTAAATGAGCTATTTTCTAAAACGTGTTTACACACATAAGCCAAACAACAATTGCGATAACAACCAGCAAACACTCAAACACAAAGCAGCTGAACATAACAACACAAGATCTACAAAGACCACTTTAACTAAATCCCACTTATTGAGTAAAACAGTAGTATTAGTAAATATTAGCAGCATGTGTAGTAGTGCTAGTAACGGCGTTTAGCTAAAAGCTCTATCAAAGGATTGGAGCGAAACAGTTTAGCATGTAGCGAAATAAACACACTCAAACTCTAACACACACATATACATATTGTCATACAAATACTATTAAAGAGTTTTTATGTGGAATAAAAACGTATACAACGTAAGAATTGTATGGGTGTAAGTTTGGTTGTGTAAGTGAGTGTGTGTGTATGCAAAGTAAATTGAAATGCTTTCGTTTAAAGTTCCTCAATGTTTGCATGCATCTGTAGTTCTTTGTTTTTATTGTTCAATTTAAAACGAAACAAAATTCTATTTAGAAACACTTTGGCTCATAAAACAAAACGAACAAAACAACGAGCAGGCTTAAAACCAAATCACTTAACTTTCCAACATTCAAAACCGACAAAATAATCCTATTATAGACTCTGGCTGGCCGTCTACTGCCTTGTTTCCAAACAATTAAAAATACCATGTTTCATGTTATTAGATAAATTGTTTGATAAATAATTGAAATAATACTTAAATAAAAAACAAACAAACAGCTCTAACACATATTACACAGTGACAATGCGCAAAAAAAACTAAAAGTTGTGGGGAAAAGCGACTAACTATTTTTACCAACCATTTTTTTACCACACAACTTAGATTGTTTTTTTAAAATTGAGCAACAGCTCGAAATAATGCAACTCAAAATGTTTTAACGTGCCGGCTTCTTTAGTTTATGATGTGGAACAATAACAGGCCTGAGATAAAATCAGGTGTGGTAAATAAAAGAAAACACATTCTAAATTTTGAGTTATGACAGTTTAGTAGTTAGTGTGCTTTGCGTTTATTTTAATAATCATTAAATAAAATAAATTTTATTATCATAAAACGATTTTGTCAAATGCCGATTGAAACTTGCCAGCAATAGCTGCTAAATACAGTGAAAATTATTTAAGGTTTCCTAAGATATAGTTAGAAAAGAAGAAATAGGATTTTCTAATTGCTAAAGTATCAGAAGTATTAAACTTAGCATCGATAAAAAATTAGTTTTTGTTTTTAATTGCTACTTAGAGAATTTAATATATTTATTACCGGTGATCTCCTTGCATATCTTTTGGAGAATTTGTGCCTCCCGATCCATCATTTCGGTGAAAGTAAGTAGATGGCTCCGGATATTTCCAAGGCATTTGAAACAGTGTGATAGAGTGTTTTTCGATAGTAGATATCGGATGTCAATGATGATTTTCTTCAGTTTATATTGAGTTTTCTCAGGGACTACAGTACACGAGTTGTTACAAATGGGATCACATCAAATGAGAGGTCAGGAACCTCAAGGCTCTGTTCTTTTTCATACTCTATTTCTTGTTTTCCTTAATGGCTTCCTATACCAAACTTTAAACCCTATTCACTCTTTTTCAAATGCATGCAGCATTTGGCATTTGTATTAATTCAGTTATTAGCCTATTTTATTAGAGATGTTGGCACCCATCAGCAGAATATGAATGACTCACTGAATAATTTTATTATTTTAATCTCAGAATGGGGTTGTAAGAACAGAGCAGGTTTCAAAGCTCGTAATACTCGTCACTGTCTTAAACTCAAGACTGTAAATGCTGCTTCATCTGTACGCTCCATGGTACGTAAAAAACTCCCGAATTCACAAGGATCTGTCTGTTCCACTGGTAAAAGATGAGTTTTCAAAGCATGCGACAAGGTATATCAGCAAATTGGAACTTCACCCAAACCCTCTTGCACGAAACATACTTAATTTTAGTGGTCACACTCGGTTGAGGAGAAGGGATACCGTTGCCACCATCAGAGCGTTAAGTAGGTGATTTTACCGATATAATTGGCGCATAACAAAACTTTTTGTCTAGCATTGGCTGTACTTAGTTAATTTATTGTATTTAGTAATAAGATTTGAATACTTATTGTTAGTTCACATTGTGAAGATTCAATAAATAAATAAAAGCTAAAAAAAAAAAAAATCTGTACGCATGGATGCTCCTGATGTTCCTGGCATGAAAATTCAGTGTGGTGTCCGTTGCACTGAGCACATTTTTCATGTCACTAAAGAAGCACTCTAGTGTCTCGGTTTAAGATGTACTTCACTCCATGAGTATAGTGTCTCGGTATAAGATGTACTTCACTCCATCCGATCTCCTTACTACTTGTACCACGTACATCCGACGACGAATGAAATATAACTCAAAAAATAGTCTTTGGGCTAGCTCTCCGTATTCGACCGTGTGCAAGAGAGAGAAAGAATAAGCTCATCAGTGACAGTAGGGCATCCAACTCCATTAACTCACTGGAGCATCGACGCAATGTACGGGGTGTTACTCAGTTCTATCTTTACTACAATGGATTTTGCTTTGATGAGATTTAGGATCTTGTTCCAGAAACTTATACATTTTTACGTAACATGCGTCCAGAGCTCCTCCATTTGTGGTCGATTGCCCAGTGATTAGCAGAATCCAATATAGAGAGAATTCGTTTATCAATCATACGCCCCGTTGGGGAATAAGTTGCCAGGAGACGTGTTTCCTGTCAACTATAACGTTGTAAAAGGCAAGTCAAATGTTTACAAACACTACTCCCCTCCTCATAATGTATCCCTGGGGCCAGATTCCGCAACTATGATTTTTTTTTTACCAGTGAACACTCAAAATTAAATTCACCGACAGTCACAGTGCTCACTTTTCACTAAAAAGTGATTCCGTAAGAAACAATGAATTTTATTGCGCTAAATGTGTTTCTTCAGGCTGAATGATATGCTGATTTGTTAAATTAACTGTGTCACACAAGTTGTTTAGTACATAATTTTAATACTCATACATAATCCTTTAGTTTATTTTATTCAACTTCAAAATGTCAACAAAAAAAAACCAACATTCACCGAAGATTTTTGAGTGAAAAAATTATTATTCAGTGTACAATTTAAGTGTCAAAATTATTCATTCTCACCATTGCGGGCTCAAAAATAAACACTAAAATTGATGAACATTTCAAAACTTATCGTTGCGGAATTTGGCACCAGGTCCGGTAATATACATTGCCCTACAATATAAAAATATATATTTCTCCAGTTTTTCTGAACTAGAATCCAAAATTAAACTGCTAAATATGTATATGCAACCGACAAATAGTAATCTTGCGTTTCATACCTTTTTCCAATAATTTGCAGTTTCTATTTTTACATAATTGTTACATAAGTGTCTATTGGATATCCATTTCCTTTGTACACAGAAAATTTTTTTTTCATGTTTAATAACGAAATTCGTTGAATCAATTAATAAATTGTTTGAATAAATAATTGTTTGAATGAATTAATAAAAGTTTAGTAAAAATATTTATTGATCGAAAACAACTATTTTTTTAAACAACAACAAAATACGATATCCACGTTTTTTTTTTTTTTTTTTTTTTTTTTTTTTATTTATGTATATGCATTTAAATTTTTTTTTCAGACAAAAATTTTGTTGATTTTATTTTTACTATAATTTTTTCTCTGTAAGCCAGAAAAATTGTTGATTTCGGTGGGAATATGGAAAAAAATTACAAATTTAAAAAATACTCCTATTTGCATCAAGACGCTTATTAAAATTAAGAACTTTTGCTAAATTTGAGTTAAGTTTAGGTCAAAATTATTAAAGTCTTTTTCATTTTTTAATTAGTTAAAAGTTTTAAGCCACCTTAACGAACAAACAATAGGCATAATTTTTTTTACATTACGTACCAAGATAATTTTCGAAGGTCCTTTTTACAATTTCCTGCATTAAAAGCTACAAAGCAACAGTATGTCCCAGCCAATAGGTACTCCAAGTAGTCAGTATGACCAGAAGCCTTTTCATCAACTTAAAAATTTATAATTTTAATCTGTAGTAAAATTAAAACCAGCGAAAGATTAAAGAAAGCCTTCATCAACACTCATGGAAAATTTTTTTAAGATATGTTAAAGACATTATATCCAAAATATCTAAACGACAAAAAAAATTCCCTCTTAAGAATTTCCACTTCAGACATGCTTTATTATATGAAAAAAAAAAAATGAAAATTTTTTTGTTGGTTCTTATTAAAAAAAAAAAGTAAACGTTAAGAAAGAACGAAAAAATTAATGTATGAGTTTGTAAAAAACCACATCACATTTCAGGGGAAATAAATACCAACAAAAGAGCAAAAAAAAAGAAAAAAACTGAATATACTTGAAAAGTCCTTTTCTCTTGGAATTTAGAGAACGAAATGTGTTTACATAGAAAAATTCGTTAAGTTAGCATAAGCAAAAATAAAAACGAGGACAGGAGAAGAATTCATGTTTAATACTTATCAAAAGCTTTGTGAAGTAGTTTTTTTATTCTCCGTAAAGTAAATATCTCTGGAAGAGATAAACGCCAGGTAGGAGGGATATTCTTCCATAGTTTCTATTTCCAAGAATAATTATTTTGAAAGAATATTAACTTGAAAGCAAGATACAAATATCCAAGGCTGCGGAAAGAAGAGAAAAGTTCTTTAATAAAAAATTCAACAAAATTTCTTATATTTATAATATTTGGCAATCTTAAATACAACCAGCAGTTAGTAGCTAAAATTTGTTAAGAGCGTAATTTCCAAATGAGAAGTTAAGCAAAATTTTTACTTTAAAAGTTTCTCTTCAATATTCTGAACTTTTTTATATGAAATGTTTTCTTTAAAGCTCTAAAATATAGTCTTTTTGTATACTTCTAATTTTACGGCCTTATGTATAATAAAAACCCTTGTGCTAACTAACTAACAACGTCTAATTCTACTCATGACTTTTAAAACCGTGTGCAGGAGAGGGCGAAGAAACTCATCGGTGACAGTATCTACGCAGTGTGGGGTGCGTTACTCTGTTCTATCGTTACTACAATGGATTTTGCTCAGACGAGATTAGGGATCTTGTTCTCGAAACGCGCACATTTTTACGTAACAGGCGTTCTTCGTCCAGAGCTCATCCATTTGCGGTTGATTGCCCGGGGAACTGTACTACGCATTACAGAGAGAATTCGTTTTTCAGCCGTACGCTTCGTCTGTGGAATAAGTTGCCTGCAGATGAGTTCCCTGTCTGTTATAACGTTGGAAAGTTCAAGTCAAATATTCACAAACACTACTCCCTCTTTCCCCCTCCTCTCAACCTATTTTCCTAGTACCGTTACAATGCACTGCATATGTAGGGGCCATCCCCTGAGTATTGGGCCAAGAAAAAAAAATATATGAGTAATATTCACTGTTACTAGTATTTCCTTTCCTAAGATTGTCGATAAGTATTACATCACGCACTTCCCAAAGTACCGATTGTTGTGCTTTCACCAGCTGCTGTCAACTCAGATGACGATCGTTTTGATTCCGAAGTGAAGTGATGGATCCATATTTCATCCATTGTCACATATCGACGCAAAAATTCCGGTTTGTTACGTTTAGACATGGCCAAACACTGCTCAGGATCATCAACACGTTCTCGTTTTTGGTTAACAGTGAGCAAACGCGACACCCACTTTGGACAAAGCTTTCTCATAGTCAAATGCTCATGCAATATAAAGCCAACAAGTTCTTTTGATATCTTTACGACATCAGCTAACTCACGCAACTTCACTTTTCGATCAAGCAAAACGATTTTGTGGATTTTTTTATGTTTTCTGGTGTTATCGCCTGTTTTGGACGTCCACTGCGTTCTGCATCATCGGTGTCTTTACGACCATGTTTGCAGTCAACAAACCAAAGGTTTATTGTTTTGACTGATGGAGCGGAGTCCGTATAACACTTTTCAAACCATTGCTTCGCTTGAACGGCATTTTTCCCCAACAAGAAGAAGTGTAAAATTAAAACCCCAAATGGTTTTTGATCCATTGTTTTGAAAATAATAAAAGTAGCGTCACTCTTAGCACAATAACTCACAAACTAATGAATAGAATATCATGAAACTTTAACAGCTAAAGCCCGATGTACATATGTACAAACCGAAAATTTTATTTAAAAATTATAAAGTTCAACAAAAATTCAATAAATAAATGTTTAACAGATGTCTTTTGAAGATTAGTATTAACTGGGAAAAAGGTGACAGCAATAAAACTAGCGGCATCTGTGTGTCAGGGCTGGGACTTTTCAGCCTATGTAATTATCTAATAAAAGCTAAACAAACATATTTTATAAATATCATTATCAGTAAACATAAGCCATCCAGCAAAAGCTTAACCTATCGAATAAAGTATTAACCGGTAGTAGAGAATGACTGCCCTGATGCTTCTTAATTTCTGAGTACGTTTAATTTCACCCAAAATATATTTCAGCTGTGACAGACAGCAACAGAATTTTTCAAGAATTTTCATATAATCCTCATATTTTATCTTACTGCATTTGTTTGTGTGAATTTGTGCAAGTAGGGCTTTTGTTGTTTGTCCCTAGTGGGTGTGGCATTTCAATTTGAGTTTGGTTGATTTGTTTTTTTTTTTTTTTGCAACTTTTCATTTCTGTTTTCTTTCATCCTCTTACTGCATTTTTTATGTACTTGACTGGCTTGTTTGCCCCAAGAGATGCTGTTGGTTTTGCTTTCTCGCTTAGAACTTTGTTTACAAAAAATAATAATAATAACAAAAAAAGAAAAAAAAAACCTAAGGATTACTTTCCAACGTTAAAAACTGGAACACAAAAAATTTTCTTTCTTACAGTAAAAAAAAAATATTGTGTTTTTTGAGGCCATTTTGCTTACATTTTGTGAAAACTATCTCACACAATCGCTGAACATATTTCAACGAAAGAAACTGGTTTAGAATCACTTTTTTATTTTTATTTTCTGCTAACAAGTAACATTCACCGGTTAAATGATTTAAAGAGTGGTGCAAAGTATTGGGAAAATTAGAAAGTTGAAGAAAATTTTTAAAGGCAGGAAGCCTTTGCAAGCACGGATTGAAGGAACTGGGAAAAAGCGAATAAACACAAAACGTTTTACTCTTCTTCATGGATTCAATTGAGATTTTATTTAAATGCAAACTAGCAAAAATTAATTAAAAGATATTTGGAAAGTTTCTAACATAAAACTTTTTTGATTTAACAAAAATGTAATACTCTTGAAAGTATATTTAGTTTAATAAAAAAAAAACATATATATATATGGGTATGTGTATATATATATATGTATGTATATATACATGTATATGTGTGTATATATCTATGTATATATATGTATGTGCAGGGAGAAGCATATTTAGAATAATATTTAAGTTTTGCTGATATATGTATATATCTTGTATATCTTTAAGGTACATTCTCAGGTTATGATGCTTTGTAATATTGTTATTTTGGCCATGGAGGCTTTATATTACTGTACAAATGAAATAAATAAATAAATAAATAAATAAATATGTAATGTAATTTGCAGTGACAGTTTCTTTTCAATGCGCTTTCAATTTCAAAGCAATTTTTACTGGATAGTATTTTATTTATTAAAACTTATATATACCTTTTAGACTATTGGACGGATGTAGTGTTCTTTGTTTTTCAAGCTAAAATATAGGCTATAAACAAAGCGGCTGATGGCTGATATTTCACAAGATACTCCCTGATTGAAATGTATACTAATTCCAGTCTGGTCCAAGAATGCCAGACATTTTTAAACAGGATGGCGAGACATTCTAATATAACCCTAAAAAGCGTACATTGAAAAGGGGCCAACAACGGCAACAACATCGCTGATAAGCTAGCCAAAAAGGGAACAACCCTCGAGGACAGGCACATAGATCTCTATTGTGTACAACCCTTATCAGCGTGTTGGAAAAGAATAAAACTCCACACGCTAAAAAGTGCCTAAGAAAAATGGCTCACATAGCTCACATACCTTATATCAAAGAATCTGTGGCCGCACATTAACTCTAAGAGAACGAGGGAGCTATTAAAACTACCCAGACCTCACCTGAGAGACACTGAAGTAGTCATCACTGAATATTGCCCGACATGGGAACCATGCCAGGAGGCTAGACTTACCCTATAATGACTTCTGTAGAAGTTGTGAACACGAGGAAGAGGAGGAGACAATCCTTTATCTCCTCGGAACCTGTTCGGAATTGCTTAATCATCGTCTAAGATACCCAAGCGAGAAGAACTTCAATACCCTATCAGATCGGGCCTCGGTCAATCCGACCGCACTAGCTTCTTTCATAAGGTGCAGCGGGTGGCTAGTACATCAGCAAGTAATGCCACATTAAGCGGTCTCTCACCTTTCATACCCCCTCCCTTCCTCCCACTATATCCCTCCAACTTCTATTTTTCAGACCCAGTTTGAGTTTATAATAATCACTTGAAAGGCTATTTCATGATTATGCCGTTAATATAAAAATATTATGCTGTCGTAAAGCGTTACTGTAATTATTTCCTAAGTGCGGTCAGACTTGTTGTTGTTTGGCCTATGAGAGTTTTGCGCCTTGCTCTCACTGGTTAACTGTTTGCCTCAACTAACTGTATTAGTTTACAGTTTTTTCGAGGTATTTCTTTGTTAAGCACGCGTTTCTATTATTAAGATAATCGCTCCAGTAAAGCGATATATATAATCTGGCAATACCAATACTCTTATTGCAACTTGTTTAATTTTTGCTTATTCTATGAAACAAATTTGTAATCAATGCTTCATAGTTTTTCTATACAATATTTTCTTATAATTTTTTCATTACATTAATTTTTTTCACTCTGGTTATTTGCTCATGGTTTTGAATTTGTTTAAATAAACATTCCAATAAAAAATTATAAATAGCTTGTTTTCTATATTTCCCAGCTGTCTATATATCGACATTTCATAGGAGCTATCTTAATCATATGTAGGCTTCGGAAACTTTTGGAAGGTATTCTCAAACATTCAACTTTATATCCCAACAATCTAAATAAATTGTTGAGAATTTAAAAAGAAAAGTGCTTGGGATTGAATGCTTAAGAATATTTTTTAAAAATTTCCAAAGATGATTAGGTTAGTTCCTATGAAATGTCGACATATAGATAGCTGGGAAACATTGAAAACAAGCTATTTATAATATTTTATTGGTATAAATGTTAGAAGCTAAAATAGCGAAAAAAAAACTCTATTTTTTAAATAAATATTTTTATATAAATGTAGCAGAAGTTTAATTAATAGAAGTTTTTATAAAAAACGTCTTTTATTATCAACTTCTCACTACGCCTATTATTACGTAACAAATATTATTTGACACTCATAACTTCAACCAAACGATAGTATGCGGTGTTGTAAAACTAAAACTTTACTCCACATCGAGTAACTCGCTAACGTTCGCTTATATTTTCTGTTGAAATAGTGCAAATTGCTCTCGTATAATAGAATGCTCCAAAGAAATATTTGTATAAATACCAACCGTAAATGTAGAAACGTTAATGTAGTTGGAACAGCTGATCGTTTTTGATAAACGAGAAACCATAGAAATGCTTACCTGACTTTAATGAAATGTAAGCGTAACGTCTCAACCCGTAGAAAATAGAATTTTATTGCGAGGTAAAGCGACAAAAATTCAAAAATGTCCAAAGTCTACTAATGATTAGGGTAGCTCCTATGAAATGTCGACTTAAAGATAGCTGGGAAACATAGAAGACAAGCTATTTATAATTTTTTATTGGTATCAATGTTAGAAGCTAAAATAGCGAATAAAAACTCAATTTTTTTAATTTTTAATTATAATAAACTAATGTTAATATATTTGATATAAGGATATCGGCGATGAAAAATTCATTATTTTCTTTAACACACAATAATATAAAAAATGAAAAACAGAACAGTTTTTCTTCTTATGCACTTTTGTGTTTTGTTTATGTCAAAAACACATGATACGGGTTTAGGTTAGGTTGTACAGGCCGCCAGTTTCATGAAACCAGCCCACTTAGGTCTTTTTGGTCCCGTTCTGTTGTCTGAGGGAGAAGTGCAGCCCACGAGACTTACACTTCCCCCGACGGTTCAGATTAAAACCAACCCGAAAGCCGGATAAAGGAATCCAGTCCGTTCACTCGGCATTCCGATATATCTGCTAACCCGTGCAGCATCGGTCCGCCTAAATACAGCGCTCTCATAGAACTGAGAGCCGGGCATCGACAGAGGAAATGCTCAACACTTTCCTCCTCGTCCTCATCCCCGCAACTTCTGCAGAAATCATTAAATGGAAGATTTAACCTCCTAGCATGCGTCCCTATGAGACAATGTCCTTTATCGATACGGATTTAAGTATTCTATAAATGCTACTACATTTACATTTACCTTACATTTATATTTACGTTACAGTTACAATTTCTACGGTCGGCTAAATGTGCCTTAAGACTTTTTAAACTTAATTTGCCGTAACTAAACCGTAAACATCTCAGCTGACTCTAAATTTAAAATACTTGATGTCAAAATGCAGTCAGTATTCATATTTTTTCATACTAATATTTTAAGACATATGACTTTATGTCAACCCTTTGAATACCGTGATTATGTTTAAAGATATAAAAATCCATTCCAAGTTTTGCTTGTTTAAATATTTAAAGAAAATATTTAAAAAAATTAGTCGATATTTGAAGTCAAGAAATTTTGACTCAACTCACAAGGTGTGCCTAAATCAGAATATGAAAGTGAAATTTACTCCCCCGCCCCTCCCCCTCATATTTTTTTTAAATTCCTTTAACTTTTTCTCAATTTTAATGTGTGTCATAAAATTATTTCACTTTGGTTTGTCACACTTTTCTTTTCTTTTTTTTTTTGCAACTTTAACACACTTATGACATAAAACACAAAAAAATTAAAAAAAAAACAGAATCCCAGCTGCAACAATAACAACAGCAAATGAAATAGTAACAATAATATAGAAAAAACTTTAAATGTTGAGTGCTAACAGTACCATCATCATCGTCATCAACTTCCAACTGAACTGGCTGAATGGGTACTTGGATGCGTATAGAAAAAGGAAAATTATATATTTATACATATGTATAAAGATATATATTGCCAACCATTCTCAAACTTATGCAGAGAAAGTGCAAAAACAATAAAAATAACACAAATGTTACACAAAACTTAAGCAACAATAACACCAACCAACAACAACTGCTATACGAGTATACCAGTTCTAGAGTAGAGCAACAAACAATTACAACTACAAGCATGACAACGGCAACAACAACAGCAGCAAAAAATCTGTTACAAAAGCAAATGTTAAAAGAATGTCATAAGCATTTAAATGAAAGTGATTAAAGTTGTTCTACTTAAATTGAAATTGTGATTTTTCTTTTACTTCAACTGATGTTGCTGTTGCCCAGCAAACAATATAATGAAAGTTTAAGCCAAGTCATTTTTTAATGTGGTGTTTATGGGACACGAATGAGTAATACGTCTACAAATTTTGTATGAAATATACTTAATATTTTGAGTGTATTTCTTACAAATTTTCTAGACGTATCCGTGTCCCATAAACATGCGGTTAGACTTTAAATTTTATACTTGTACTTCGAATAAGAAACCTAGTAAATAAAAACTTTAAAGAGCAAAGATCAACTGGGATGGTACTGCTTGACATCAAAGTAGCTTTTGACACTGTGTGCCACAAAGGGTTAATTTTTAAATTGCTTAACTACGACTTCTCTTCACTTCATATTAAAATAATTTAAACCTTTCCTTCCTCGAGAACTTTAAAGTACACAGAGGAAATACTTGTTCTGAAATTTCCACTATTTTATATAGTTTGTATACAGCTGATTTCCCACAATTGGACTATTGCACCATGCTTATTTTTGCTGATGACACAGCAGTACTTTTGTCGTATATGTAGGCTGATAAAGTCATATATAATCTTCGTAGAACATTAATTGAGTTAGAAAAATATTTTGATAAATATAAGCTATATATTAATATAATGAGCTATATATTTTTCTAGGAAACGAAAATCGTGCTTTTTACTTCCACATACCATTAACTTCAGTAATAACGTAATTAACTGAAGTAAGGAAGTCAAATGCCTAGGAATAGTTCTTGACCCTAAAATGAAATTTCCAAACCACGTTTTATATACAGGGTGGCGCAAAAATAACCTGCCGATGTTCAGCATATTGCTTGTGGCACGTGCAGTGTGTGCCGTGACACCGTCCTGTTGAAACCACATGTTTTCCAAACCTTTCATCAAGTTGCGGCAAAAAGAACTCTTTGATCATTGCTTTGTAGCACTCACCATTCACAGTAACCGTCTTCGAAGAAAAAAGGTCCGATGACTCCTCCAGCGAAAACAGCAAACCATACAGTGACTTTGAACGGGTGTAATGGCTCTTCGTGGGTTACACGCGGATTTTCAGTGCCCCAGAAGCGTAAATTTTGTTTATTTACGTACTCGCTAAGATGAAAATGGGCCTCAACACTCATGATTAATTTTGATGAAAAATCATCTTCATCAATATTTCGCGTTCTGGAGCAGTGTAGCGTAACGTTGTTTATTAACGTGTATTTCGCATGTTTACTACACAAATGTCAAAACAAAACTGACATTAGGGGCCAATCGCAAAATTTATAGCATTTTCTGATAGGAGGATAACTTTTGGGCCACCTTGTATAACAAATAAAATAAATTAAAAAACTAATTGTGATATATCCATTTATTAATCGAAAGCTTTTAAGGGTTGCCCCCCTTAGATAGTTATTGACGAATAAATAAATACGTTTTGAAAAAATTGAAAATAACGGTTATTTTTGATCAGACCTCGTACATATATGTTTGCAATTTATTGTTATAATGGGTTTGAAAATAGCCAGCACAAATAAATAACTGTTGTTATTATATTTCCAAAGAAAATCCATGGTATTAGGACATAACAAATTTCATCTGACATAGACTTATTTCTAAAGCTTTGAAAATTTTTTCAAGTCAGAAAATTTTTTACTAAATTTGTTAAGACCTTACGTAAAAACAAAATCACAAATATGTCTGGAAAGTTAAAAAAAGAACAAACAAATATTATTATTGATTCAACAAAAGTTTTCCTGTAATATAATTTCCCAGTGAAAATTTCTGTTGCAAAGTAATATGTTAAAATGTTAATAAACACACTCCTCATTACTTCTTCTTTGGCATATTAAGTTATTATATTTAACACGGCGATGCCATTGACTTGCCACTCTCATTTACTTGCCACTCTCGTTTACGAATCACTATTTGAAAATTTCATTACAAAAAAGTCTTCAAAAAAGATATTGACTTATATGTACTTGGACTTACATGTTGGTGCCGATAAAAACAATCCACATAGCTAAAAATGTTTTATATAAATATATAAAATGGAATGGGTAACTTTACATAATATAAAAGGAGTCATGAGTTTAAGTCATGGTGTAAATGTCATCTCTATAAATGCATTCTTATAAACAATATTGCCTCAAAAAGGCCCTTTTCTGTACTTGTGGTTTTTTAAAAAAGCTGGTTTTGAGAAAAGTATCACTTATGTTAAGTATTTTTCTTATCAACTTTATCCACAAACATTTATTTTTAACGTCATGGTATTAAGTACGGAGCTAGTTAAGTCAGTCTTGGATCGTGTACATTTTACTTAACACCACGATTTCAGTAAGTCTAATGGCAGAGTTCTCGAAAGAAAATTCTACTAGTAAAATCCACCACCAGAATCTTTTTTTTTCGGAGTCTGCAATATAATCTTCCTATGACATAGATTTCTACCACAGTTAGAAGGCTTCAACTAAGATAGATAATTCAGCCCTGATCAATGGTGAAAGGTAAACATACAATCGGTATATCAATCCTGGAACCAGTTATTTATGTGCTGTTCACAGTACAGACAAGCTTTCGTCCAGAAAATTTTATATGAAAATCACTAAAAAAAATTGAGTAACTTTCATGTAAATTTTTTAGACGAGTTTTTCGTCTGTGTTCTGTGAACAGCACGTTAGTTTTGATCAATAACTTGGGATTGCTAGTACATCTCTATACACCAGTTGTTAGAATGGTTTGCTCTGGCACACAACATGGCGAAACCTACTCCGTGGAAAAACAGTGTAATCTACACTGCTGTCAAGTACTTAAAAAATCAAGACCTTTAAAAAATATTAAGTAAATGAGGTAAAGAAATAAATAAATAAATTCGTGAAGTCAAGTGGCCATTTTGTCTATCTTGTGTTTAAAGAATATATGAAGAATAACAACAATTATAAATTTTTCCATCAAAATACTAATAATAACTTTATACAAACAATCCCTAAACTCAGCCAACTTGTGAGCGATTTTCATGTAACCCAAATTTTTATTTTAATTCAGCAAATATTACAGATACTGACTTTTTGCTTACATTCCAAGGTGCTGAAAATTATTTTGTAACTCAATATAACACTTAATTACTTTGACTTTAATTGCTTCTATGGGGATAGTTATTGCTATATTTGCAAGCATGTTTTCTAGTACTTGTAACTCAATAAAATCTTATAGAGTAGTTATAACCATAAAAATACTTAACATAATTCATGGTAACAAGCAAAAGTAGTAATAAAGAATTTATTTATAACTATTTGTTATTACTTCCTTAATACTTCCTAGTTAGAAAACAGCATGCTCCCCGTTTTGAAAATGGAAACAAATCCTTTAACATACATCACCTTAACTTCAAATAAGAGCATAAAAACAAATAAATATAACAACATATGCACGTATGCGTGCATATGTTTGTTTGTAAATTGGTACAAATCAGTGCAGACCCAGCTGTTTAAACATTTTTATATGGGTCATTCTACGTTAAGAGGTTATCTGATATGAGGAATGGCGGCGTGGTAATAACTTTTTCCCATATAATTGAATTTAATCAGGTAATTAAAATGCATATTAAATAATGGCCAGTCAAATAATCTAGTTTTGTCGGTACTTTAAGTGGGCAGGGGAGATACACGGGGTAATGAAATGAAGGGCAGGACAAAATATTTTGCTTTAAAGGGGAAAGATAATGTAAACGCAAACCTTATTTTCGTAAGAATCAACTTTATTCAATATTTGGTAATAGTTTAAAGCAAACAAAATAAAT
Source organism: Thecocarcelia acutangulata (assembly GCA_914767995.1). Lineage (NCBI taxonomy): Eukaryota > Metazoa > Arthropoda > Insecta > Diptera > Tachinidae > Thecocarcelia > Thecocarcelia acutangulata. Next base: position 24,375,523 of record OU612094.1, on the reverse strand, counting down.
AAAATAAAAATAGACTAAAATCTCATAAAGTCTTCTTTTATGTAACTTAAAAAAATGCTTAGTATCTGCTTACATAAACGTAGCCAAAAGAAGTAAATTACTTAATTGCACATATTATGCAATATAAGGTGACAAAAACATATAGATAATAAGTCTAGCCTACGTAATTAAGTAACTTTTGCACCCTACTACACTGACTATTTAAATTTCAAAATAAAAAGGAGTACTTGGATTTTAGTAAAAAGTTAGTTAGCTCCATTTTTTTAACTGAATGTCAGAACGTTAATGTAGCGGAACGAAAGCGAACGAAAGAAAGAACTGGACTGCCCTTTATTATTATGTAGTGAATGCTACATATGTATGTAAGTAGTATAAAACTAACTTAAACCAAAATTCATATTAAAAAAGCATACATACAATTTTAAAGCGTTAAAACACGTATAAGGTATATAGTGGATATGTGCTGGTTTAATGTAAAATAATATACGTGAAATATTAAGAAAGTAGTAGTATATTACTCATTTATCTAGCCTGCACGCAAAATCTCTACGGTGGCATCTGAAAGGCAGAGGATATACAGCAGGGGAGAGATGTTTTCATTAAAAAGCTGGCTCAATCTGAAAAATATGTATTGTAATGGAAGAAAAAACACACACATTAAATTATACTGTAATTCAAATAAATATATATCACAAACTTAAACAAAAAATAGCAAGCCGATAAAATTAACCCGTTGAGACACATCAATGACTGACACGTGCGAGCGATCCGAGTGGTGTGGTCGAATTATCGGCCCAACGAGAGTACACTAGCGGCTCACGCGATTTTTATTGTTGAATTCACTTTGAAACAATTGCTCTGTTATTTAAGTTTGCAGCGTCAATGCATTTTAGCGGCAATTTTAAACGATCGAAAAATGTGCAGGGGAGGAGACTTAAACTACGAATGACAAAAACTGTGTAATTTTTTTTAATAGAGTATAAAAGTACAAACAGCTTGTTTTTTATGTTTCCTAGCTGTTTATATGTCGACATGTCATAGGAGCTACCCTAATCATCAATATACTTAGGAATCTGTGAAAGATATTCTCAAACATGCAACTTTATATCCCAACAATCTAAATAAACTGTTGATAATTTGAAAAGAAAAATGTTTTAATAATACCTGTCAAAATACAAAAAAACAAACTTTTTCATTAATACACGTCTCTACCTTTCTTTACACCTTTCTCAACAATTTATTTAGATTGTTGGGGTATAAAGTTGAATGTTTGAGAATATCTTTCAAAAAACTCCAAAGATTGGAGTAGCTCCTATGAAATGTCAATATATAGGCAGCTGGAAAACATAAAAAACAAGCTTTTTATAATTTTTTGCTTGGTATCAATATTAGAAGCTATTAGAGAATAAAACTCAATTATTTGAATAATTGAAAATGTTTTGTTACAAATCTTATAATTTTTCCACTTACATTGCATACATGACTCAAATAGTGTTGCATGCTTGAAGGCAACTGTTGAAAACATAAAATTTTTTTTTTTAAATCTGGATGTAGCAGATAAATAGGAAAAAGGAACTTTCTTGAGTGAAAAAAGTAAAATAATTTACAACTGTTGAAAAATTCGAATAGAAGTCTTAGTTTTCAGCTGGACAATGTTTTCTATTCTTCTTCTTTTATTTAATTAAAAGAAATCTGTTAAAAATTCTGGCATTAATTGAAGTGTTTGCAACAAGATACTTTTTAAATTTTAATTTAAAAGTTTATCTAAACAACTATCATTGTTATTTATACAACTTTATGTATTTAACAACGATTAAATGTGTAATAAATTAGTAATGTGTTAAAATTCAAAGATTTTGGGCAAAGGGACAGGCCAGGGTAGATACTTTTTTTTAGGTAAATATGAAACTACGATTATTTAAGTATTACAGTTCATTGTTAAAAAACTATGCTCTATTTATTATTAAACACGTTTGTTATTTCCATAAATATTTAATTTTATATATGATAATTTATATAGCTATTAATATGGAAACACCCATATGCGGAAGCGAGTAAATATCTAAATAAATATAGTTAAGGTCAAACTTTGTTTTATCATTTAATTTAATGTCTTGGCAATTTTATCAATAAATTAACCCCCGACTTAAGTAACAAACAGCCAGCAATTATGTCTTAAAAAAAGAAGCATAAATATGTACTCGTACAAGACATAATGAAAAGTAAATGCCGGCATACTTTCAGGCTATTGCCCTGCTAAAGTTTCTACAAGTAATATTTTTTAGCCAAATTCCAAAAACTCACAAAAAGGAAATGTAATAAAATACAATGGTATATATATTTTCTTGTATTTCACATTAATGTTCATTATTTGGGGCGCATAGCTGGGTAATCTTTTGTCAACATCAATTTGCGACAACAACGAGAAATAATGCGATAAAAAATAGAATGACAATAGAAATGGCAGAATATGTAATAATATATTTTGTTTAAAAAATAATAAGTTTATTTGAGCAACACACTTTTACTGTAAGAGCAATAACAATTGTTGGTATTAGGGGCACGTGGCAAAATGCTAATGAATCATCTCTTTGGAAACAGCCGCTTTCCCGAAATGGCAATTTGTATTGTGAAAAATAAAGTCTAACGATCATATGATATAAAATATTTTCTGTTTGTTACAGTCTTGTTTGACAAATTTCTACATAAAGTTTTTCAAATAAACCTTTAATAAATATGAATATAATCGTTAATATAAAATAAAAACTTTTAAAATAATTATATATTTTGAATTGTTATTTGTTGTTGAGCTAGTGGTCTTCTTGTTTTGGTAAAAAGTATGGTTTTTATTTTTCAATATTTTGACACTTCTTCTTCGACAGACAACGGAGTGTCAAAATATTGAAAAATAAAAACCATACTTTTTACCAAAACAAGAAGACCACTAGCTCAACAACAAATAACAATTCAAATTAAAAAAGGGTCAAAAATTAGAAGCAAGCAATTATATATTTTAAAATAATTATAACTTGTAAAATGAATAGAATTTGTATTTCTTGAAAATACTATGTATTTTACATTTTATTTGGGTTTCTCGATGGCTGATTTGGTAGAGTTTTCGACTCGCAGTCGTAGACTCGATTCCTGCCACAGACCATGGGCGTTACTGCAGACAAGCAAAAAAGCTTCGCTTTGAGTTTACGTCTGTCTTAAAGAAAAAAAAACCTTTTTTTGTTAAAACAAGAAAATACTTGTGTTTACGTGTCAAAAGGGTGGTGCACGTGTCGTTCTACAAATACAAAATGAAATAAATTTATACCATTATTTAATGAAAGAGTGATGTTTACTCAGAGCTATGCGAAAGGCATATACGTTTCCACAAAGTTTCGATCCAGCAATTGCACATATAATTACTTATGCGATTGCGGTGAAAACTCCCGCACAAATCAATGTCCAGAAACTCCACTTTTCACCTGCTCCCAATTCTCATCTGGCCACCAGACTTTTTTTATAGGGTTGCACCAAGCAAAAGGTGTAGAAAACTAAACAAAATAATTTGACTGGATGGAGACAGTCCATCAAAACAACAAATGAGGCAATCTTTATTTGAGGTTATAATCAATTTTATTCTGCAGAGGTGCAGACGCATATGCGAGAATGACCCCGTCTACGTTCATGTGTCTTCAAAATCAAATATTTAAATAAAATTAAATTTTGTATGTTTATAAAACTAAAAAAAAAAATTATAATAAATATATTAAATATTCCTACATTGTTTAATCAAGGGGTAGGAGTTCCTCATTTCTTGTAGCCAAGAAAACGTTGGGAAGCCACATGAGGTCCAGTTCTGCAGATCATCCCGATTCTGATTAGGGCTGTAGTTTGGCTGAAAATCGTAGACAGGGGCTATTACTATTCCCTGATAATTGTGGTTATGGCGGTTTTCGGTGATCAATAACCCTTGAGGTGCTATTTTTTTTGGCAGTATGAAACTTTGGATTTAAAACTGATGAATAGATGAGTGAGCTGGAGAAAAACTGACGTTCTTTATTGGCTTTGGGCTATTAACTCATAAGCCTTGTCTTCCACTCACTGTCTAGGGCATTGCATACAGGATAGATTAGTAGTATTGAGCCCTTCAGCAAGAGTTAGTTTCATGCATATGCGACATGCATGAGCCTTGCAAGCCATATGTTGAAGCTGCTTAACCGTGAATTGTTCAACCCTTCGAATAACTTCATCTTCAGACAAAGCCGTCAAAAAAGGTTCAGTATAGATCATAATAATGGTCATAAAACAATCACACATCCTAGATCGTAATTGGCGCGTTAAGCTGTACAAAAAAATTTTTGGATGGGTTTTTTTTACAATTCTACCTTGTAGTTTTAGTGATAGCTCCTTTTATAAATGAGCTTGTATAAGATCATTCAATGAAAGTTACTGTATGGCAATGGTACTTTTTGTAAAAGATGCTTTCTGTAAAAACACTTTTCACAAAATGTACCCTATGTAAAAGGTACTTTTCGCAACGGGTATTTTATGTAATAGGTACTCTTTTTGTAAAAGGTACTCTTAATGTAAAAAGTGCCTTTTAGAAAATTTATTTTTGTGATAGATACTCTTTTGGTAAAATATTCTTTTTTGAAAAATTTACTTTTTTGTAAAATGTACTTTTTTGAAAAATGTAAGAACATTTGTGAAAAGGTAAAAGGGGTTCATTGTAAAATATAATTTTTGTAAAAGGCTCTTTTTATAAACAATAATTTTTTGCAAAATATACTTTTTTTAAAAGGTAATTTTTGTAAAAGATAATTTTTATAAAAAGAACTTTTTGCAAAAGGTACTTTTTGTAAAATGTACTTTTTATACAAGGTACTCTTTTTAAAAGGTACTTTTTGTAAAAGGTACTTTTTATAAAAAGTAATTTTTCTAAAAGGAACTTTTTGTATAAGGTACTTTTTGTAAAAGGTACTTTGTGTAAAAGGAACTTTTTATAAACGGTAGTTTTTGCCAAATGTACTTTTTGTAAAAAGTAAATTTTGTAAAAGGTACTTTTTGTAAAAGGTACTTTTTATAAAAGGTATTTTTGTAAGAGGTACTTTTTGTAAAAGATACTTTTTGTAAAAGGTACTTTTTGTAAAAGGTACTTTATGTAAAAGGTACTTTTTGTAAAAGGTACTTTTTGTAAAAGGTACTTTTTGTAAAAGGTACTTTTTGTAAAAGGTACTTTTTGTAAAAGGTACTTTATGTAAAAAGTAAATTTTGTAAAAGGTATTTTTTGTATAAGGTACTTTTTGTAAAAGGTATTCTTTTAAAATGTAGTTTTTGTACAATGTTCCCTTTTATAAAAGGTAACTTTTATATAACAGGTGTTCTTTTGTAAAAGGTATCTTTTATGTAACAGTTACTCTTTTATAATAGGCATTTTTTTTTTTTAATTTACTTTTTGCAAAAGGTACTTTTTAGAACAATTCATTCAATGATAGTACGATTACGGCTCGCCTTAATATTCATAAACTACAGATTTATATTCTTCTGTGTGCTACTTCTGTCATTCTCCTCCATTTTTGGTGCTTCCTTTTATAAGTCTGTTTCATTTTTTATACATTTTCTTTGTAATTTTCCACATTTAGCTGATTTATGCTGGTTATTGAAGTCATAACTTAACAATAATGTATTAGTTTGATAACATCTTTTGGCTGTCGTAAAATTACCAATTTTTCGCTAACCATATTTTTATTTTTTATTTTTGCTAAATAACATGCTGGCTCACTCACTCCTGGTGAGATTTTATTTAACTCACTATCTCATGCTTTCATGAACTGTTTGTGAATGTGTGCGTGTGTGTGCATGTTGCTGTGTAAAGCAGTTTGTAATTTTTCATAAAGGCTTGATTAATGTTGTACGGAATGTCTTTGTGGTAGTTGCTGCTAGTATTGAGTTTGCTTTTATATTGTTTTTATTTCGTTTTTGGTTATGGTCTCTAACCAATCAGGTTTAATATTTTCTCATTTTTTATTATAAACGTTTTACTTGAGAATATATTTCGGACTTTATTTACTGTTTCATGTATATTGAAACTATTCTGCAAAATATCTTTTTGGCAGACAAACAATTTAAAAGCAAGTTGAGGTTGAGGTTTTGCTAAACAAGTCTTCCGAATGAAGCCGAAATATTGAAAAACAAAAGAACAAATTAAAAAAAGGACCTTGAGCTGGAAAAATTTATTGCAAAAATGTCTAAAATTAAGATTTTATATAAGGGAGATGTAGATTTTTCAAAAAGAATATCTGACCCCATTATTAGAATGTTATTATATTCTATTCTTCTTTATGTTCTTAAACTCAGTTTCACACTACAAAGCAGTGTTGCGTATTTGTATCACTTCTCACCCACTGTGGGAGCCATGGATCTGCTTGTTATAAAAGTACACGCACATCTAAACATACAACATACATGGTCTGATAACAGATAACCATTGTTTTAACATTTCTTGAGTAACGTATGTTCGATTTTCACATTTTTTTCTGTTATGTTGGTACACATGTCTGTTATGTATGTCGGCATCATCAGCCATTTCGTATTGTCAGTTTGTTTTTGACAGATAAAAAGGTTAGTCATGTTTTAGTGTGCTCTTCGATTTTTTACTAAATATGGAGCAAAAAAGAAACGTATCATGGACATCGCTCAAGTTCGGTCAAATGTGGAGGTTTTCCTTACTGTTTTCTTCGACTGCAATGGCGTGGTGTATCATGAATTCTTGCCGCAAGGTTGTACGATCAATAAGGATTACTACCTTGAAGTTATGCGCCGTCTACGCGAAGCAATTCATCAGAAACGCACAGAATCGTGGAAAAAACCATCGTAGATTTTGCACCATTATAACGCGCCAGGGGATAAATTCCATAAAAATGAATTTTTATATTCTGTTTTAATACTTACTTTGCAAAATTGTATGAATTGTTTTGATTGGCAGAACGAATAAAATTTTATGTTTAAGTTTTGTTTATTCAGCTGCAAGAAATGTTTACAAAATTGAGAAACCAAAATCAAAGTTAAGATCATTTGCACGCGCAAGACAGCTCGGCAGTTAACTTATACGTGTGTAGGTAGCAATTACTCGTATATTTGTAAATTTTAATCTGAAATGAATATTAACTAGATGTTTCATGAACGATGTGGAAGGTAATAATAAAGAATAACTAGTAGACAGATGTGCGGCAGAGTTTTATTTTAACGTTTTACAAGACAGTCATCAAAATAAGCAAGTGTTAACAGGGTTTTTGTAAGTCACGTTCCACCACTACTAACATTTTCGAGTTTACTACTATCATAAACGATGGAAAGCAAACGGATTTATACGGATTTTAGGAAAGCATTTGACAAAGTAAACCACGACTTGTTGTTACACAAGCTTTCGTTAATGGGATTTGGCATTACAACCCTTAGATGGATTCGTTCATATATGACTAACACCACCCAACAAGTCAAGTTTAGAAATGTTTTATCGATAAATTTGGAGGTTCTTCTGGTGTTCCCCAAGCAAGCCATCTTGGCCCGTTTTTATTCACCCTTTTTATTAATGATCTGACCTCTGCTGTCTTGCACCCTAGTATTTTGATGTATACTGATTTAAACACCTAAATAACCCCAAAGATCATCTTCTACTTCAAGCCGATATCAATAAACTTGAGGAATGGTGCAGTCTTAATTTTATGTACCTCAACATAAAAAAATGTAAACAAATGTCATTTTATCGAAACAACTATTCAAATTATTGTTATCACATTAATGGAATAATGTGATCCCGATTTGGGATTCATCATTGATCATTAGCTGGATTTTCGAGATCACATTGCACTAACTGTTAATAAGTCTTGTGGAGTTCTTGGTTTTATGAAACGATGGTGTAAAGAATTTTCAGACCCTTACATTACAAAGCAACTTTATACTTCCTTGCTTCGCCCTATTCTTGAATATGGATCAACTATATGAGATCCTTACTTCACTATTCACATAAATAGTATTGAATCTATCCAAAAACAATTTCTTATTTTCTGTCTACGGGGTCTTGGATGGAACTCGTATGTGCTGCCATCATGTGAAAGTAGGCTTGGACTCATTAAATTACAAACTTTGAAAAGCCATGGAACCATGCTTAGTATCTGTTTCCTCCTTGAATTGATTCGCGGTGAAGTTGATTCCAAGTTTCTGCTGAGCATAATAAATTTCTGTGTACCAACAAGAGCAGCCCGTAACTATCAACTAATAAGTCTTTGTGCTCAATTTTTATCACTTATACATGTTGAGGATTTATTAGCAATTTACTATAAAACATTTGTTTGTGTATCTATCAAACATTTTTGCTTAATACTGCAATACTTGTTTTGCGGTCAGACAATAACCAATGTTATAGTTTACATTATTAATCCAATACAAACCGCATAATATATTTTACATTAAATTATAAAGTTACATTATTTAAACAGATAAAAAAGGATAGTTTTATATGCTTAATATTTCAAAAATGCTTTTTAAATAAATAATTAGTGAAAAAACAAAGTTAAAAAATGACAATCTGTTAATTTAGCTACTTTAATTTTTTTGTTTTTTTTCTACACACGAAGGCCAGTTTGGGTGCTCAACAGCATGTTTCGCGTTAAGCACTGTGTTGGTCACTCTAATTGTTGTGTTTTTAATGCACTTAACAAAAATTATTCATGTACATAAACCATCGTACGAGTACCAGTATATATGTATGTATACATATCTAAAAGTATGTAAAGCTCTTTTATACATGTGTTTATTTGCAAGAGTGGCGGGCGATGTTATTGTGTCAATGTAATTGCATTTTCAAAATGAATAATCACGTAAACAATTTAAATTATTACATTTTTAAGTGTTCTATAGATATGCAGCATATGCTTAAATAGTAATAAAATCAATGAATTATAAAATGGTGTTTGTAAATACTGCAAGTAATAATCCATTTAGTATAAATCATTTGATACAATGGACTTTGTAATTCTTGAATAATGTCGGTAGGCTTTTCACATTTTAAAACTAAAAACAATTACTTAAAGCAATTGATTCAAATAACAAACCCGTTTATGGATATTATTTTTCACAACTGGAAAAATAACTACAAGCATTTAACCAAGAGTTTCTACTAAAATCAAAACTTTTGGCATTTTTCCATTGCAACAATAGTATTCCACACATAAGAACTAGTATATTACGCTTTTACGTTTAAAATCAATTTTTGGGATTAAAAAAAGACAAATACTTTTCTTTTTTTGTTGCACAGTACTTAAACAGTTTATTTTCTATTAATACCACTGTGTATTTTTTTATTTTATTTATTTGTTTCTTTAAGTCTATAGACTATAAGTCTTACAGACTAAAGAAAAAATATAAAGGAGTACAATTACGTATTAAAGTACAAAATTATTTTTCGTTTAAAACATCATTAGATTCAGAGATATCTATAATATGATAAAATTTTTTAAATATTTCACATATGCGACGAAAGGGATCATTGTTAGCATATACGGTCCTGCGTTGACTTATGTCAGTTTATGGGTAGTAGCGTAAGTGGGAGAGCGCAATTAATCATATTCAACTTCTCTTGCTACGTTTCTCTTAACTTATTTTTTCTCTTACAAAAAAGTATATACCCAGCGGCCAAAGTTTCGCTTACAGAAGCGATGATCCGATGCACACCCCAGCGGCGAACACTGCCTACCACATTACTTCTCTTCGATGATGTGTGCAACACTTTGTAATCAATGAATGATAACTTACAAAGTGAATGAAAGTAGTATATGGAGTTCCCAAAAATGAATTACGTTCATCTTTTGTATCACATTTATAAATGCGTATTTTAATTTTTGCAGCGTGGTCTGACAAAGACGGCGAACGTTTGATTTACAACTAAAAAATAAAATACGCACTTATAAATGTGGTATAAAAGATGAACGTAATTCATTTTTAGGAACTCCATATACTACTGCCATACACTTTGTAAGTTATCATTCATTGATTACAAAGTGTTGCACACATCATCGAAGAGAAGTAATGTGGTAGGCAGTGTTCGCCGCTGGGTCATTAGATTCAGAGATATCTATAACCCAGCGGCCAAAGTTTGGCTTACAGAAGCGATGATCCGATGCACACTTGTAAGTCAGTAATGCACACCATCTCATATACGAACCTATTATACTTTTTCATATACATTGCCGCATTTGTAGAGTGAACGCCTACCAGCTGCACACAAAGTAAGCGAGGTAGTGAGGTGTTCATCCAATAAAAGCGCATTACTTCCTAACATACATTGTAAGCTTTCAGTAGGCAGCTCAAATACAATCTCGCACACATTGTAAGCCGGCAGTAGGCAGCTCGTATATACTGCGCACTTCTGTTTTTTTGGAATATTCCATCAAATAAAATTGTTCTGTTTTTTGTCATTTTGCATTCTTTTATTTTTTTACAAAATGTTTTATATTTCTTGTACCTTTTTTAAATTGTTTTCTAGGCAATTTTACCTAATTTTATTAATTAAAATTTTTGCAGCGTGGTCTGACAAAGACGGCGAACGTTTGATTTACAACTAAAAAATAAAATACGTACATATAAATGTAATATAAAAGATGAACGTAATTCAGTTTTGGGAACTCCATATACTACTTTCATACACTTTGTAAGTTATCATTCATTGATTACAAAGTGTTGCACACATCATCGAAGAGAAGTAATGTGGTAGGCAGTGTTCGCCGCTGGGTAAAATCATAAGATGGTGCTGCTTAATATATAAAGTATAAAATAGTAATCAAAAGAAATTAAAAGTAATATAAATTTTCATAGTGAAATACAAAATAAATAATCCTTTCAAAAAGGTAAACAAGTAATTCATTCAAAAATGTAAAATAAATAATTCATTCAAAATGTAAATAAATTAATTAAATACATGTAGCGATGAGAAACTTCGTTATATTGTATAACCGTCGAATCACAAAATTAACTTCAGACGTTACATGGCTTAAATGGTTGTCAAAACTAAGCTTGTTGTCTATAAAAATTGCCAGGACTTTACAATAGGCAACAAACTCAATACACTAATTATTCAACCTAAGACATGGAGTAACATTAAGCTGTGAAAACCACATTGCTCTAGTTTTAGATGGATTACGATTGTAAGTTGCAGATGATTATGAACCGACCAATTCATAACGCTTCGAAGATCAGCATTGAATCTAATCTGAAGATAACTAGGCCCACAGCCATTATCATTACAAAGCAATTGCACATCATCAGCATAACAATACACCCTACAAAACGTTACCTCCTTAAACAAATCGTTCATGTAAATCATAAATAATAACAAAATATACAATAGATTGAAAATAAAATTCACATAAAACAAAAATTATATATATATATATATATATATATATATATATATATATATATATATATATATATATATATATATATATATATATATATATATATATATATATATATATATATATATATATATATATATATATATATATATATATATATATATATATATATATATATATATATATATATATATATATATATATATATATATATATATATATATATATATATATATGTATATATATTCTTAAAATGTTTTTAATGGTGTACATGTACAATATGGATATAATGAGGAATTTTAAAGAAATTATGAAAGGATTACGAGTACTTTACATGTTAGTTGTACAGTATTATATTTTCTCCCCAAATTATTTTATATACAGTAAATACATACTTGTACATATAAGTGTCACACACTTGTTTATACCTTTTCCAAGGCCATGTGTTTCCCTTCGTTTTTCTCGTTGAAACCAATAAACATTTCTTTATTTAGAACATACATATTTCCATGTTTTACACTACACATTAAGCAAATTATTAGTTGTTGTGCATTAACTAATATATCGTTGCTAAAAAAAGTGGGTTGTGTTGCATAAAATGACTTACAAAATGATTAATTGCCAGCAATTGTATATTTGTTTCTTTTTTTTTTTTCTTTCAAATAAAACCATAATTATGGTATAGGTTTTGCCACAAGGGGAATTTATGAAAATTTATAAATTAGAGTGAAAAATGAATAGATTTTAAGTTAAAAGACAAGTATGAATTTCGAAAGGATAATGTTTGGTACGTCTATTTCAAAATTTCTTCACCCTACACGTAAATGTCTAACAGACCAGCGCGTGACGCTAATGAACTTGCGAGCACAATAGATTTTGACAAAATTATAGAAAAAATTGTATACCAATATCAAGCACTGGCATCATAAGTTCTCGGCAACCCCTATGTCATATCATCACGTTATCTCTAGATCCAGTTAACAAGTAGCGGGATGACGGTTGTCAGGGTATCATGCAAGTACCGAACACTGGCTAAAACTAGCAACATAATAAAATTGTTAATAATTGTGGATTTAAATTTCATGTGGATTTCAAATGGCAAAACTCAATTTATTTCGGAATTGAAATAAACTCCGAAATCATTTGAGTTTGGAAGGAAAAAGTCGCTAGGAGCTAAATCTGGACTATAAGGTGGACTATCAACTATTTCGAAGTGTATTTCAAGTAATTTTAGCATGGCATCTAATGCTGTGTGAGCTGGTGCGTTGTCTTGAAGAAAGAGCACTTTTTTCTTCTTTAAATTTGTCGCTTTTTCATAATTGCATCAACCAATTCATCCAATAATATGCGATAATATTTTCCTGTGATTGTGGATTCCGCGTGCATCTGAAAATAACCTTGCCAGCTGATTTCACTGTCAGCGCCTTCTTCGAGCTCATAAAATTTCGAAAAATTTGTCTTCGGACATTCTTCAAGAACTAATATGCTGACCTGTCCTATTCATTCCACTTTAGTGATGAGCTGATTTTTCTTATAAAAGCAGTAAGTTTTTGGAATACGCAATTTTTACAAATATATTCTTCAGTTCAAAAGATTGTTCAAGTAGTATTTATGAGGACTTTCACTGTTATAATAATAATAATAGTTATTTGAACCATTTTTTCCAATTTTTTAAGCAAACTTCATTCATAATACTGTATCTTAGGCAGTTTTTAAATAAAATTTTTCCAATAGCCATTTGAAACCCTGAACTAATTTGGCCATGAAGGATTTTTTTCCGGCACGGGGGAAAAATGCGTTACGTACTGACCACTCCGCTTTGTGTTGGATCACAACAGTGAACTTATTGGTTAAAAACCCTTTCATCCTGGGATAAAAATTTGCACCCCGGAAACGCCTTAGCATTGCTTCGGAGTGGATTCCCAATGGTTTAATCAGCCCTTCTCTTTACGTTATCCTTCATCTGGGATCGTGATTATGATTTTATTCTGCGGCCTCCAGACCTGACTTTTTCGTCCGCAAAACTTTTTCGCAGAATCATGATACCGCTAAAAAGCTGCCCTCGCTCCCCATCATTATGTCTACGATATTCTCTACTGTTATTGAGCCAGCTACCTCCCTATCTTGATGTCCATGACACTCTCCACTGTGGTTGAGCCAGCTATTACATCCAGTTCTCAACGGGTTTGCGCCTATCGAATACATTTAAAGAAAGTGTGTTCGTCGTCGTCCAGGGCTTCTTCTTCGTATAAACAAAAGGGTGTGTTACATTTCCTCCTTTTGTATAAGTAGCTCCGATAATAGCCGTGACCTGACAGCATTTGAGCCAGGTAATACTTCACATTCCCATGACGTCTTTTCAACCATTTCTCGACATTGTGAATGAGAGGCTCCGTCCATCTGCCCCTAGTATCAGTGCTCCATCTAGACTGCCAACTGTGTAACATTTCCTGTCGTATTTGCTGCATTCTTCCAAGGTCTGCAAGGTCAGTTGTGAAAACGATTAACGTGGGTACCTGCCATTGTGGCCTTACCCCACGGTGATCTTAACACCGGGTGAATACAATCCGTCTACCAGCGCCCCCATACATGACAAACTGCCATGCATGAGTACCAATTCGATCTCATGTTGTTTGGACATGATCTCCCCCTTGGTCTGCAAGGTCAGTCTGTCTTGATATCCATGCCTTCCTTCGTGCTAGAATCTGTAGATCTATTGGGATCATGTCTGATATTACTGTAACCGCGCCCGCCGATACCGTACGGTATGCAGATGTGACCCGTAAAGCAGCTACCCTTTGCACTGCTAACAATGGTTTTGCTCTTCTTTGTATCCAACTTTCTCCCCGCAGAAAAGTTTGCGTTTTTCTGGTAGTGGGCCTCCTATGTTCGCTATCAGCCGGCTTAATCGTCCTGTTATATCAGTAGACTTTTAGTAGCATACTGAACGTGTTCTTGAAGTAGATCCGCTCATCTGAGACTATTAAAGGCGTTTTTCACGTCAAAAGCCAAAAAACAACAAGTCTGATCACACTTAAAATATAATTACGACAACGCGAGAGCTGTTCTGCATTCCAGAGCAGTTTTATGACTGGATTTAATTTGAAGAGAATATTTATGTAAACTGGACCTCAACAAATGTGTCTGTGTTTGAATCCTGTTTTTATAGAAAATGTCTTTTATGCATTTTAAGAAACTTTTTCATTTCAAGGAAGGTCTTTCTCTACTTGGTCTTTCTGCTTTCTTCTAAAATACATTTAATCCTGCTACACATTTTCTTTGTTTTATTCGAGCAGAAATTGACACTTTAGCAAAACAATTAGTTTGCTGTTGTGGGCAGGTATTGTTACTCCACATGTCCAGCTTGTCACTTCTGTTTAAATTTGTATGCGAAACATAAACACATATTTGTATATCAGTATTTTATAAAATAAAATGCTAGTATTTGTTTTTTTCTATAAACAATAATGAAAATAAATAGAAGACACTACGTGTAGCTGCCTTTTTGACTGACTGATTTGTCAGTAGAAATTTTTCTATCTTCATGTATAAATAACGAACGTTATTACATAACATACAATTTTAAGATACCACACAGACAAACATTTGGAAACCACGCGTTTCTCTGCAGTTGAACTAGTTTTTCTGTGTTGAGGTAAGTGTCACTGTACAATTATCTTACTGTCATTTTCCGTTTTTGTTGCTTGTGTGCGATGTTAATTCATAAGAGAGAGGTTTGTGTGTTTGTGTTTACTGACTGGAAGTTTGTCATGTAAACTTTACTTGACAGTTGACATGAAAATCATGACAATTATATTTTCAACAGACAGCAATAATAACAACAACATCAACAATAATGTTAATGATAAAAGTGATAGATCTAAACTAAAAACGGCACAACTGTAATGAAATGGTAGAAAATGCCAAAAGCATTGAAGGATGTTTGTTTGTTGAATCATTTACGTATGTATGTATGTGGGTGTGTGTACGTATTGTATTCACTCAGTAAATAACACAGTCAGCCAGTTAGTCAATCCCCTGTTTATTTACTGGAGTATTTGTTGTTTACATTTTGCACTCCCTTAAAAAATAGCAGAATAATAAATGACCAACATTGAGTTTATAGTAAACAAGTTCATTTTTATTTGAAAATCATTATAAGGTATTTTTTCTTATTAAAACATAAAATGTAATATAATTAGCGCAAAAATCATAATAAAAATATTATAATAAAAAGGGAAACTTTGACTTGTAGATTTTTGTTTAAATTGGGCTTTAACATTATTATCTTTCTTATGCTTTGTTAATAAAAAATTGTTTTAAAGATTATAAATTCACGGTCTTTTTTATAAACAATTTTTCACGTTTATTAAGCTCTTATTACACATATTTTGTATGGAAATCAGTACAATGAAAGCTTAATAAACTTGAAAAATTTTTTATAAATAAGGATAAGAGATAAAATGATTTTCATAGCTGAAGCTTAAACCAACCAGGGGTGCCCAAAAGTTCTATATAGAAGAGCAAACACCAATACATTTAAGGAAAAACTACTTTTATTTAATATATTTTGTTTCAAAAAGCAAAACAATTTACAAAAACATAATTTACACTAGCGATGCCCATCCATTGTATTAAAGTGGTAAACAAAAGCAAACACAATCTTACGCTCATTAGTTTAGTCGTCAATGAGACAGCGACGAATGCACACGGGTGTATGAATTTATTCCTTGTTTTTTCTCTGTATTTTTTACCTTTTGTGATACAAAATTTATTAAAAGTACTAAAACCATAAATTCATATATTTAGGGCCATATCCAAAAAAAATTCTTACTTGAGTTTTAACGCATACGTTAGTTACTAAACACATTATCACTACCATACATTTGTTAAAAATTTTTATGCAAAAACAGTACGTTAACTTTTAAATGCAGTAAGGAATTAAATTGTTTTGTTCTGGCAACGCCGTTATGTTCAGTTGTAATATTTTGATTAGTGATGCATGAAAATTAATATTCGAAGAACGAAAAACAAATTTAAAAAAAAAAAAATTATTATTAAGACATAAAATAACACATTTTTGGCAAACATTTGCTGGATTTACCTTTTTAATAAATACTGAAAATATAATATGTAGTATATTAATGAAATTAAGAAAAATTATTAGGTTTACTTACTAGAAATATTTTCATTATTCGAATAAAATTTTTCATTGTATTCGTTTGATTGAAAGTGCATCACTAGCATAATTGTAATTTATATTATTCTTTCAAAATTAATAGTTTGAGATTGTAATGTTTTTATTTCTTTATATGATGAAAGTAATAAATAGTATTATTCTTTAGTTTTCGCAAAATTTCAATTTTTAAGCAAAATAACAATCGGCAAGTCAACTGTCATTTTAACGTAGAGTTAAAGTATACCCAATTTAACTTTAAGCGCAAGGTAAGCTAACAATTGGTTTTGCATAAAACGTTAGGAAATTTTTCTTAACAATTGCTTACCAAGCTTTGTTAAGTTTTTTTGCATACGGCCGTTATTCTTTACTTTTACTTCAATTTTAATTAAATTGTAAGTAAAAAGATTTTTTTGATTTGCGTACTTTTTCTCCCAGTGCAAATATATAACAAAAAGGGAAGCTTTGACTTATTTTATTTGCACTAAGAGCGTAACAATGTTATTCTCTTTGGGCGTCCCTAATTTACACTAATAATCGCAGTCGTAAAAGTTTACCAGCAAAGCATGCGATGGTGTTGTTGCTAGGCTTTTAAAGAGTATATTTTTGTTGACCAAAGACTGAACACAGAACAGAACAGAGACCACACTAAAGTGTATATTTTTGTTGCAGCGTAGTATTTCTAAATACTTTTTGAACAGTTGCATCGCTTGGTACAAAGTAGATCTCAAGAGATTTCGTCGAAATCTACTCATAAAGTAGATTTACAGCCAGTTTACAAATTTCATTCACATTCGAATCAATTTGGATTTGTCTGTTTCAGTATTATTTTTTCGCATATTCTTATATATTTCAGTCGAGTTTTGACACATCCTTTTCATAGAAAAAAATTAGGCGAACCCAAATCAATTTTCTTTCACTTAGATTGCGAACGCAAGCAGGCTGTCAGGATTGGTAAACTAGCTATTTATTTTGTTTGTGAAATCTTCTCAAAATCTACTAGACTTGGCTTGATCTCTTAAATGAGCGGATTTCGCTTTGGTGTAAATAGACTATAAGCTAGAAGAATCCTCCATTGTGTAACTTTTTAATATGAAGTGTTTGTATTTAAAAACAAAAATACAAACAATTAAGTTTTTTATTCGCTATTTAAGCTTCTAACATTTATACTAGTAAAAAATCATAAAATTTCCAAAGTCTACTGATGATTAGGGTAGTTCCTATGAAATGTCGACATATAGATAGCTGGGAAACATAGAAAACAAGCTATTTATGATTTTTTACTAGTAAAAACAAAAATAAATATGTTCTAATAAAGACGTGTTTTATCTTCTTACTCAAGTAAGGTTCAATCAAAATTATACACGGTTTTAAAACACATATACCAAAATACGTATAGTTTAATAAGTGGGTCATTCATGTCCGTCTGGCCAAAATCTACCCACTCCCTTCTACCTCCCTGCTCAGACGCAGGTTAAACTTTAACTGTATTTGTTAATTAAATTCTCGTCACAATTAATTTAGGAGAAAACGCTTTAGATGATTTAAAATCTGAGTACACTTCCTTGCAATATTCTAATAAATTTAACATTTTAGGTTATTTATTAAACAAATTTCTCTTAAGCATTGAATAAGACTAAGTTTCTACTTTCTACATTTTCATGTCTAACATTTCTTTTGTTCTAGTAGTATTGGCGAAAGGAAGTTTAAGTTAGTGCATATATAAAAATAAAACCTTTTCATATAAATACGAGTAAACGCAAAAGGTCTCAAGTGATTTGTCCATTGTCACGTGGTTAACTCCCTTAATATAAATTTTCCAAGAAAAGCCACCAAAAATTAAATTCTTTAGAGGTTGCAGAAGAGCCAACAGAAAGTTTACTTTAACGCTGAACTCCATCAAACACCCAATGGAATCGAAACAAAGACATTTTATACTTCACTGACTGAAAAGTTTATTGTTGGCAGGCAGAAAAACAGGTAGAGAAAAGAAAATTGAAAATTTAAAGCAAGTAGAAAAAACAAACTATGTACAGCCTGTCACAAAAAGATAGGAAAATTGTGCTTGTTTGACTAAAAGTATGGGCTTAAAGTATACAACAAAATAAAAAATAAATTAATCCTGCCGGGAGTAAAGAAACTTGTATTCTTGATTTAAATTTAAATAATTTTAAAGTTTTCTTGCCATTTGCGATAATTTAGAATTTAATAAAAGAAAATAACAGCTTTATTCAGAAAAAAGATTTTTTTATGTAAATTATTAATCAGTGAACTTTTTTAGTTATATACATATGTAAGATATTAACTAATTAGTTGTGAGTTCGAGTCCAACTTCAGTCAAGAAGAAGGATTATTTTTTAATTTTAACAATAATTGCTGTGAAACAATAAGACTAAAGAAGAACAGAAAAAATAATTGAATACCAATACCAGCTGGGGGACAACTAGCTGTTTCGTAGTCGCTACACTAGTCATCAGCACCCACTGGGATTCGAACTCGTGATCATGTGAACATGATGTATATATTTTTAATACGGCACTTAACCAACTCAGCCACCGAGCTCTTCAATTATTCTTACGTTAATGTTTGCCACATATTGATCACGTATATGCAATTAATTATGATGTAAGTTTTTTAAAATTGTTTATAATATTCAATATTTTGTCTTCCTCCGGAGGAAAAAAATTTTACTGAATGTAATAAAAAATTTTATCAATTCAAAAAAAAAAAGACCTCAAGCTTGAGGAAAGAAAAGGGTAAAAAAAAAATAGGATAAAATAAATCTTCTATATAAACGCAAAACGTCTTTTCTGAATAAGTTGGAAATATAAAAAAATTCTTCAAATAGATCTATGGAAATTCGCTTTATAGCAAAACGCCATAAAACTGCTATAAAACTTTAGACAGTAAAACTAAATATCTTGTTGCCAAGCAGAGATTAATAGCTCTATTCACAGTTTCATGCAAATGGTAATGCATCATTGCATTTGCAAAAAGGTTTAGCATATTTTTTTTTCTACACTAACAAAATACACAACAATGCACTTGCTAGTCTTATGTGTATATACAATACTTAAAACCTATAGTTTTTATTTGCTCCGCTTATGCACAAGTTAATTGCAAATCAACAGCTGACCAGGTGCGATCCAAGCCAATTAGTTCGTAATCGCCGCTTAGTTGCCGTCGCTCATCCCGCCTTCAAATAACAACAATCGATGTCCTTATCTAACTTAAAATCGCTTTTTCTACTAAAAAGTCCATTAACTGCCCCTTAAAGCTTTTTTTCGGCATATTTATTTATGACTAAAATTTTAGTAACTTATTTTCTACTCTTATTCTCAATCCGCTGTGAATTTTGTGCTTTGCAAAAAGTAGTGCAAACTTAACCAACAGAGGTGGTTCACAATTGATAGCATATATTTGCAATCGCATAAATTTGCAATCACAATTGTACAAGATTGTGAATAGAGCTAATATGTTTTCTGTTGTTTGTGTAGCTTGTTCGTTACACAGTACTAAATACTTCATAGCTTTATTCACCCTTAATACCACTGTGTATTAAAATACTAGACTTGCTACCTATTTTGACTTATGACTGTTTTGCACAACGTTTAATAAATAAACTGACTCATAGCCGCAGACCTGCCTGCAGTACTTTTTGTTCTGTTTTCAATTAATATCGTACAGAAAAAATTTTTTTCATGTTCAATAACGGAATTCGTTGAATCATTTAATAAATTGTTTGAATGCGGACCTGTAAAGAAATTCGTGGATTCAAACAAAAGTTTAGTAAAAACAATTATTGCTCGAAAATAATTATATTTTTAAACAACAACAAAATACGATATCCAAGGTTATTTTTGTTTTATATTTATATATAGGCATACAAATTATTTTTGCAGACAAAACTTTTGTTGGTTTTATTTTTACTATAATTTTTTCTGTGCGTGCACTTTGGTAAACCAACCTTTATATAATTATTCTAATTTTATATTCTCTCCACACAAAATTTAAAGCCCATAGTTGCTCCAGATTTGAGATACACCTTCTTTCCATATTTTATTCTGAAAATTTCCCGCTCTTTTCCAAATTTCTTACACGATGGGAGCTCTGTGTAGTTTTATATTCACAAGGCACTGATAACCAAAGAGACAGAAAAAACTAACATAAACAGTATGTTGCTGTGGTTGCTTGAGTTTTGTCGTTGTTGTTGTTATAAATATCGAAGCCATGTTTGGCATCACCATATTGTTACAGAATCTCCTTCATTTAATACTCCTTACTCTCTGAATTAATGTCTATTTACTTCATATGTTTTATTTTTGTACAACAATTTATGCAATAATTTTTCAAAGCTGTTTTGCTTTTGTCGTTGTAGTTACTTTTGTGTATGTTGTTGTTTTTTTTTAATTTTTTGTTTTTGCTACTGTCAAGTTCTATTTGTTGAAGTTGTACAGAGAAACAAGTAACGTAATTTACGTCTCTTAATGGATGCTTGTTGGCTGAATGTTAAAGTTTTTATCACAGTGTTATTAAGTAACAAAATACACTTAAGTATTTTTGTGTTGTTGTTGTTGTTATTGTTGCTATTAAGGTCCTTGTTGTGTTTCTAATTGAGTGTTTATGTGCGGGTGGTTATTTATGTTGTGTAAATCTATTTGTGGTTTAAATGATTTCCTAGTGCTACCTGTACAATTCTATTGCACTGTAAGAAAAATTATAAAGTAAATATCCGCCTACAGATGTTAATGTATAAAGGTGAAAATAATGGAAAAAGTAAATCGTTTTGTGATTAATAAATGATACAACAATATCTCCAAGGCCTAACAATTTTACGTATTGAGAATATTTTATTAAAGTGCCCAAGGTCTATATATTTTACATAGAGGGGTATAGAAAATGAAATTCGAAATTTAATATGTATACATATACCATATATGGTAAAGGAAAGGAAAATATTTTATTTTTTAATTTGTATCAGTATTTTTTTTCTTTTTTTTTTTATTATTTTGTAGTATTATTATTTTTCTGCCTGAAGACCACTACAGCTTTTTAGCAGGCGCTGCTAGTCTTGAACCAGAGATCTGCAATCTGTGCCTTTTTTTAATGATCTAAGTACACTCATCTTATATCGAACTATGGTGTGATTGACCACGGCATATTGTTTGTACAAGTATGTAGTTTACTAATTAGAGCTTGCATATAAGTATTTAACATACCCAATCCAATTTGCACTGGCTGCTTGATTTGGTTTCAATTATTTTTTCCACATTCAGCAATCGTGATCGTACTTCTTTTTAAAAACGAAAATAATATTTATGTAAGAATTTGTAAACACATATTTACCTTAAGAAGGAAAAATTGTGTACTCAGTTTTAAGTATATAATTTTTCACACTCCGTAAACGTATTCGCAGTAATAGCAGTGTTGCCAGAAGCTTTTAAAAAGTCATATTTCGGCGACCTTTTTTGTAGAAAATATGTACCAAGGTGCATTAACGTCCACAAGGTTACAGCGCTACGGCATGTGACAATTTTTTGCTATTGTCAACCGGGTGCCGTGACCTATAGATCGGAAAGAGTCTTAGAAAGGCTCCGCTCCTAACCAAGGGGGAGATCATGTCCAAACAACATGTGATCGAATTGGTACTCATGCATGACAATTTGTCATGTATGGGGGCGCTGGTACACGCATTGTATTCACCCGGTGATTAGATCACCGTGGGGTAAGGCTTAACTGGCAGGTACCCACGATAATCGTTTTCACAACTGTCAATATAGTAAGCCATTTACGTCAAATGTATTGCTTAGTGGTTTATTCTGAATTAAACATTTCAAATTTATTTTGTGTACATAAATATAATTCAATTAAAACTATATTATATATGTGTAATGCTACTTTCATAGTTTATAAATGTGAAGCAGTTGCAAATATTCTTGACAAGCATAGCTTACCACTCGCCAGTTTTTGTTGTATTGTTGTAATTTTTCTCTAGTGCTGCCACCTTGTAGATGTTAATCCTCCTTGATATGTACGTTATACAAATTAGTTTATTTATTTTGTTTTGTACTTTATAATTTTTAAATTAGATTTTCGGTTTTTGTACATTTGTATATAGGGTTTTAGTTCAAGTTTTTCTTCTTTTAAGGTTTCTTAAGATGGATTTTCTACAATATAAATTTGCTGTGATCAATCGATTTTGATTGAAGAAGACAAGAAAACTAATAACCAAATCTTTAGCTGGGGGACAACTAGCTGTTTCGTAGTCGCTACACTACTCATCAGCGCTCATTTTCGGATTTAAACTCGGGTCATGACGCACCATGAATGGCTGCCTTAACCACTCAGACACAGAGCCATTGAATTGTTCTCTGAAGTTGTTCATCTTATGTTGAATATTCTTATTTTAATGCCCGCATGTTTTTACAGCCTTTGAACAAAAGCAGTATTTATTTTTTAGTTATTAACATACATATTTTTGTATTTCGGTAATTCTCAGTGTCCAGAGATGTAATTGTAAATATTAATTTACTGAAATATGTACGTTATACTTCTTTGCTTTGAACACTTTTAGTAGAAACAATTACAGTCACCTTAGAAAATTTTTTTTTATGCAGCAAATTTTCATAAAATTTTTGTTTTTAAATTACTAACTTATTGATCCTTTCGTAAATAATTGCCAAATTCGAAGTCGTTTTTATTTTTTTTACAAAAACTCTTTATACATTTTGATAATAAATTCTTTATAAATTTTGTTAATAAAAAGCAATAAAAATTACCTTGAATTTAACAATTATAAAAAAAAGAAAATTTATTTTTCTGTGTTCTAGTTCGAAAGATATTTACTAATGATTGAAAAGAATTACTTTAAATTATATATTAACAGAAATATTTTAGTTTAAAGAAAATTGGATTGTTTGGTAGATAACTATTAAATCATAATTGATTTAAAAGGAGGGGTAAAAAATATCTCAACAACATTTTTAGTTCTTCTATAAACTGGCCGCGGCAAAAACAGTGAGATGCTAACCTATACACTTTTATATCAATTGGTATAATAGGTTTTCTAGGAATAAGCATTTATTCGCCCATAAACTTTTATATTATTATATTTGCTACTATTATATTTGCGTTTTAACAACCAATCTAGTATCATTGCATTGTGTTTTGCTGATTCAGCTTACGTAATATTGCAACTACTGCCACAAACTTAAGCTGTAAGTCATTAGGTACCATTTGTTCTAACGACGGTCCACAGATTTCGGAAAGAAGTCGGTTCCAGCAATATTGACCAATAGTAAGTACATGTAAAAGTATTCATCACTGCATAGATGGGCTGGGTAGACCTATTGTATCAGATGAGTAACCATCCACATACCCAAAAACAGGTTTGTAATGTTTTCTTCCTTAAAACAAATGCAAATGGCTTTGTATCATTGCATTTGCAAAATAGTGGAATATATTTTTATTTTACACTAATAAAATACAAGCATAAATGTCACTTTTGCAATTGTAGAAATATGCAACCGCTAATGCACAAGTTTGTGAATCGAGCTATTGTAAATATTAAAAAAATATTTATTAGAGTTGTAGATGGTAGTTTTGCTGACCTCTGCATTGCTTTTACTTCCATTAAATGAACTCGTTGTAGAGACAGGTATTAGTAAAGCAGTTTTCTTCTTAAATTCTCAATAATTTCTTTAGAATGTTGGGATATAAAGTTGAAATATCTTTAAAAAATTTCCAAAAACTACTAATGAATAGGATAGCTCCTATGAAATTTCGACATATAGACTGCTGGGAAACATAGAAAACAAGTCGTTTATAATTTATTGATTGGTATCAATGTTAAAGGCTAATGTAGTAAATAAAACTCAATTGATTGTTTTAAAATTTAATTTAAATTTTTACATCTGTTACTTTGTCTAAATCTTCAAACTTAGTTTGTTAATGTTGTTTTTTGTTTTTGTGAATATGTATTGTTTAGCGATTTTTAGCGCTAATAGGATAAATTCACGGCGCATTTTGGTTATAAATAGTTCACAAGTCTGACTCTAATATACATATCTGTAAACAGTACTGCCTATGTACTTGAAACAAAAATAGCATTTCTATAACACAAAATTTAGCGCCGTAGGAATAGAATCAATCCCACCTATTTAAATTTGTGTGGTAATATTATATTTTCCAGCACATCACCCTCTAACGAATCTAAGAAAAGGAATCAAATAAAAACATAAAATAAAATGAGTGTAAAGAAGTAAACAAATTAAAAGTAAAAAAAAGGAACAAAACAAAAAATATAGCAATTAGTAAAAATTAAATTTCTACAACAAACATACTCGTACATACATCTAATGAAAGTATTTGCGTCGTTGGTTGTTGATGCTGTTTTGGTTGCAGATAAAGTTAATGTTCTGGGTGTGTAGCAGCACTCACGATGACTGATGATATAATTTATATTTTTGGGAAAATGTTTCATTTGCTGTTGTCTACAGTTCTTGTAACTTTAATGATTTTTATTTAATTAGTTTGTTTTTTGTCTTTGCAGCAACTGTTTTTTGTATTTTACTGGTATTTTTCTAGTCCTTTTCTCATGTATAATTATTTTATGTTGGCACTTTGTAACAAAAGGGGTTTGTACAAGTTGTAAATTTTAGTAAATAGGAAATAATTAGTGTCTTGCAACAACTCTATAGTAAAATGTTTGTAAATATTTAAATTGTAATTAATTTAATAAAATAATATTAGTTTTGTGTAAAAAAAAGTAGTACCGAAGTGGGATAGTAAAAAAAGCGATTGTTAATATAAATCAAGAGGAAAAAAATTCTTTAAAGCCGAAGTACGATGTAGCAAGGAAATAAACGAGCTGTTTAGAGAGCAATGACGAGCAACTCATCTAGAAACTTTGTAAAAAAGTCACTCAATTTTTTGAGTGCTTTCTATAAAAAACTTCCTAGACGAGTTCATAAGACATAGCGAGTGTCTGAACAGCACAAAAAAGTTTTTAGGGTCTTGAAAATTTGTATGAAAATTACAAAATTTTTTGAGTGATTTCCATATAAAATTTTTTAGACGAGTGCTTGTCTGTGTTCTATGAACAGCACATTAGATAAGTAAAAAATTTGTGAAAATGAATAATTTTATTTTTATGATTCAAAATTATTATTAGAATTATTATTAAAATCGCCAAATAGGTGTCCTGGCAAATGCATATCGCGACTTCAACTCGCACGTGTATGTTAAAAAGAACTGACTGAATTTACTAAAACTGATTTTGCAAAAGAAAATAACATTATTCACAACTAAACTTCAATCAAACCCAATTATGAATATTCGCATGGAGTTTACGAGTGTTTCTCACGGAATTTATTCCTCCCGGAATTTATTTTTCACATAAAGGACCTTTTTACATTCAATTGAAAAAGAAAACACAATTATTGTTAATTTGATGGTACGAATTGAAGATTTGAACACTCTTAATTAAGTATTTTTAGTGAATGGATAGAAGAAAAAAGTAATAAACATCATACTTAATTTTTGCTCATAATTGCAGGAAGGGGAGAAGTGAAAAAAACTCCCACGGAATTTTGATTTGTAATTGGGCTGAATATGTTTTCCATTTCAATAAAAAGTTGAAAGAATTTTACAAATTATTAAGTAAAAAAACATATTAAAAAATGTCTCTATTTGTTATCAAAATTTTTTCGTTTATTATTAGTACCACATACATATGTATGTATTACATACATATGTGTAGAAAACCTAATTAAATTCTATATACTATATATGTAAAACACATATTGTATTTTTTCGTAAATAGCTGAGAAATGTCAGTAAAACGCGCATTTCTTAGAACACCTAAGAGTGAATTAAGCGTTTTTCAGAACACTTTGCGGCTTCAGATTGCACGTTTCTCAGAACATGGCAGAAAGTATGTTGATAGTTGTATATCTAGAGAACGGTTAAAGTTAAAGTTTCTAAATATGGCCTGAGTAACTTCAAAGGCAATAGAACTCATTAGTAAAAATATGAACGATATTGAGAGAGTGGGCATGGGAGACACCATATAGAGTAAATGTTGATTTTTATATATCTTGAGAATGGTGGACTGTGCTTCAGCCGCACTATCGCGAATAACAGCAATATTTTTTGCAGAATAAGCACGTATGTTTTTACATTTGCTACAGACTCAAGTTTTTCCAATTATATGTACATTTGAACGATTAAACTGACCGAAAAAATCGCGAAGTGCACGATATTTTTGATTTGAGCGGATATTTTAATAATAAGCCTGAATAACTTTAAAGCGTTGTTCAATTGTGTATCTTTGCATGGTTTAAATAGAGTTAGTCTGAAAATGGGAAATGTCAAATGTAATGCAGAGAAATACTTGAAGTTTAGGTGTGGTGCACATTCAAAATTTGCCCTTGAAATAAATAATATTAATAATCCAAGTCAGAATAATTTTTTAAAAAGTATGCGAATAAAATATGCTTTGTACATTTTTTATTATAAGGAACATATTTTTATATCTAATGCTTTAAAAGTGCAGTTTTTCTTAAGGCTAGCTATCGTATGTATATAACTTTAAATCAGAAGTGCCTAAGCACTATGCGCTTGGTGCTAATTTTTTTTTTTTTTTTTTTTTTTTTTTTTTTTTTTAAAAGCACTTGCTTGTAAAAGCACTTGTGTGTGTGTGTAAACACACATGTTCAAAGCAACAACACTTTCGCATGCTTTGCTTATTAAATAAAATTAGTTTTTCCTTAAATATATTGGTGTTTGCTCTTCTACATGGAACTTTTGGGCACCCCTTTTAAATCAATTCTTTTGATAAGTACTTACCTAGTGAATTTATTTTTCTTGTAACTTTATATTCAATTTATACTGCTAACTTTGCACATTTTATTAATTATTCTCTAATTTGTTCACACGTGTTTAATGCATTTTACTTGAGCGTTGACAACAAAAGAACAGCAAATTAAAAAAATTTTTTTTTTAGAAACGTTTCGTTCTCTGATATGTCTTGCATTTAAGGTAAAGTTTGGATATATTTTTCTTCTACACAATTCAAAAACAATTTTTTGCCTTCAAAACTTTTTCAAACAAAAGCAAATTGACACTTTGTGGTTTAAATTTGCAAACTGTTATTAATTACACTTTATGCGTAGTTTTATGGAAGTAGAGGGAAAAATAAAGTTTACAATTTTGCTTACAGTACATTTGAAAATATTTTGAATTTTGCGTGGGCAAAAAAGTGTTATGAAAACAGCTTTAAAGTTTGTTTAACTACTATTAAAATTGGAATTTGTAACTTTTATTATATATAATTTTGTGTAATTTATATGAATGTAAATGTGCAGGTTTTAAGTTCCTACCATTTTTTAGTGACACTGAAGAATTGTAAGCATTTGCTCAGTGTTTTTTTTTTTTCTAAAAACATTATTCTCATACTTCTTTTCCCCATATTTTTATGCTTGTCTTAACCATTTTTGTAATGCGGGTGGTGGTTCGTTTTTAACTATATAACTTTCTTTCATTACCCATAATAAAATACCGCAAATTTATTTGTCGCCATAGACACCATGTCGCATTGCTTACTGTGCTGTCTTTATTTTACGCTACTTCATTTCATTAATTTTCGCTGCTATTTTTCACTTCTGGGTTGCTTTTTGCTTCGCGTTTTTTAATTTTGTTTCCTTTTTTTTTCGTATTATGCATTTAAGAGTGATAAGCTCATGCACTTTTAGCAAAAAAAAAAAAAAACCCGTAGTATTTCGCCTCGTATTTGTTCTCTTGTTGTATTGCTTTTCCCTTGAAAGTATGCTACTCGTACACTAAGAATGTGTGTGAACGTGAGCGTGTGCTTCTCTGTTACAAATGTACACAACCTCTACAACTACTTCTGTAAGATGACAGAAAA
Organism: Thecocarcelia acutangulata; assembly: GCA_914767995.1. NCBI lineage: Eukaryota > Metazoa > Arthropoda > Insecta > Diptera > Tachinidae > Thecocarcelia > Thecocarcelia acutangulata. Next base: position 24,347,016 of record OU612094.1, on the reverse strand, counting down.
ACAAATAAATGTGTTTACATTTGTTTAAAAAATCCTGCGAGAAAATATGAGTGGTTATATATATTTGTTTTTTGTTTTGTTTTTGTATTTAATAACAATGTATTTTTTATGAATCTATGCTGCAGCATATTCTCCCACAAATAAGACTTGAGTCTTGAAAGATTTAAAGTCTGCAAGAAAACATTCTTATGAAAAGAGAAAATAATGCTTTGAACACATTGTTATACATTTTTGTTTAGCATCAGATTATTACATTACTGCATACATGCTGATAGTGTACACGTAGAAAAAAATAAATGGTTGACATGACAATAAGGGCTAAGGGCAACAAACTATTGTTAAATTTTATGGTTGGCGCTGATAATATTATATTGTCATATTTGAAATGCTATTAATATACTTCACTATAGTTTTGTTGAAAAAAAATACAAATAACCATACTCGTAATATATTTCGGCAGAGAATCATATTTTTATCATAGCCTACCATATTAATTAAAAAGAGGACATTTTTGGATAAACAATACTATTTATTTATTTATACTATAATATCCATTTAGTATAATATACATATTTATAATAATAAATTAATATAAAAACATTTAAAAAATAAATTGCCAAAAATAGTCGGGCTGCACAAATGCAAGTGATATCGATTTCCACGGATTCTAGCAGCTATTAGCTGAAATATAAAATAATGGAATAATTACAAAATATATATAACCATATTATTATGGTTTAACATAGTATGGTTGTTCTCAACAATAGTATGGTCCGTCATTAAAATTCTTATGGTTATAACAATTGTATGGTTCTGCACACCTAAAATATGATTGCCGACACTATGGTTGACTTTGTTATAGTATTGCTGATTACAACATTCGTACAAATGTCAAAATCTTAATACACTATTGTAATTTATTCTGCCGGGGTTGTTGCAAAAAAACACAATAACCTTATTCTTACAATTCATTTTATTATTTTTCAAAACCAAAAAATTACTATAAATATAAAACGTGGTTTTCGCGTTAGAATATATACTGAGAACATCAGTAAAAAGAAAAGTCAAAAAGGTGAAAAACAATGTTGCCAAGTTATAATATATACTAAGGTACCTTCCAATTTCTGCAAACACTCCATAATTGCATAATATTAATAAATTTTTTTTTTTTAATTTAAAACATTTTTTTTTTATATAAAACAAAACAAATGTTTTTCCATAAAAAAAAAACTAAACAAAAATTATATGCCAAAGGCTAAAATAAAACAATTAAAATGCTTACAACAGTAAGACTATTCTGTAACTTTATATTTGTTACATGTGAGTAAACGTATCATACATATGATAAAAATATATATTTTAATATTTAGTGTAATAAAAACTATTGTTGTTTAAAACAAAATTACATACAATATTAACATTGTATGCAACCATATTTTGAAATTGAGAGGCGGTAACAATAGAATTACAGAAACGCAAACCAACACATATTTATGGGAAAATAAACTAGAATTATGTCGGTAATAAGCTGTTTTTAACAACAATACACAATATAATGTTGTTGTAACCATATTTCAAACCAAGTCTTTCAAGCCTTTTCTTTGCGTGTATGAATGCATTGGGTTGAATTTACTTTTAAAGTCCGATCAAATCAAGGAAGGATGCTTTTTCACACAAAATTTGTTTATTTCTTATAACAGACTAACAAAAATCAATTTTTATTTATTTATTTATTGAACAACTTAGTTAATAATTAATTATTAAAAAGTTACAAAAGAACGAGCACTAGCTTTTAGGGCCATCAGCTCTTTTTTTAAATTAAATATGAATATATATAATATATTGATAAAAAATAGTATTACAATGAGATTTTATCATGGATATTTAGAGCTTTCAAACGTTTTATCAAAATATTAATATTTTCGATATTAACTAAGTAGTTGTGAGTTCGAGTTCAACTTCAGTCAAGAAGAAAGATTATTTTTAATTATCCGATTTTGGGAATGCCCAAAAAAAATTGGAAAGCACTTCCCTAACCGGGTTGGAACCTGTTTTTCATATTCGGTGTGCGTTTTTACCGCGGAACATGCATCTAAACTATGAACAATCATTCGCTTTAGTGCGAAAGTTGATGTTGCTGTATTGTTTCTATAGAAGAGGGGGGATCTTAAAGTTTCCTGAAGTCGACTTTGGGAGTTTCCAAAAAAATCGGAACCGCTTCGCTAACCGAATCGGAACCGGCTTTTCATATTCGAAGCTCATTTTGGCCGTGGAGCGTGTGTCTGAACTATTAACGATCATACGATTTAGTGTGAAAATTTAAATTGCCATATTATTTCCGGAGAAGTGAGGAGTTTTGGCGATTTCTGTAGCCGTTTTTTTAAATCCAAAGAAGCTGGGCATGTGTTATACGGATAATTATCTGGTTATATAGGTAATTAGTTTAGTTTGATATCGAAGCGTGTTTTTTACTTTTTTAAACTATACTTATTATTATGAAAACTTTTTACTTTTTATTTTATTATGATATTTTTTCCCAAAAAACATTCGAAAAAGACTGTTGAATAAACCGTTTTATTGTTTCCTTTAACTAGATTAATTTTCTAAATAATTTACCTATTTTTTATCAAACAAAAAACCATTCATTCAAGGATTACGAGTAAATATAAGACTAGAATAAATATGGTTAGAGCAGCAGGATTTTGAAAAATATATGTTTTGAACATCTAGAAACTACAAGTTTAATAAAAGACGTTATATGAGGATAATGAGTTAGCAGGTTGAACTTACTCATTTTTTTTTTTTTTTTTTTTGTTCAGACGATTTAAAGTAAATTGAGATGCTAAGTATTTTATCTAATTCTCGCATAAAAACTCTTTTGAAATCCATACAAAAACATGCGTAGTATAATATTTTTTCTTCTTTCAGAATATTTCTATTGATTAATTTTTTTATATGTTGACTGAAAATAACATGTACTCGTATTAATTATTCCATATTTTTTTTGCCTTCAAACGCCTATTTTATGTTCATTTGAAAAAATGTAAAAATTGCAACTAACAATAGTTTATTTTCCAATTTTATGAATACTATTCTTTGATAAATTAATAAAAAAAAAACAAAGCTATGTGATACATTGTTTACTTGAATCAATAAAAAACACAATTCCCCTACTCTTGCCCACCAAATAGAACAATACAAATATAAATCAATAAATTACAAGGACACATGCTTAATCTACCGTGAAATGAAAGCATTTCCCTTCAATTTATTCAGCAGGTCAATTTGAAAAATAAAATAAATTAAATAGAAAAGAGCAACAAAAACAAAATGAGGAGGTCGAAGACCTGATTCCTGGAAATTAGGAATAAAAAATAATGTTAAAAATGCTTAAACAGACGTGTTTGTATATTTAAAAAAATTAAAAGCAAAAGCTCAACACACATTTGAGTGGGAAAAATTGTTTTTGGTTTTGAAGGTAGCAAAAGGGGAAAATAATTTTATTTACGCCCACTGCTATTTACACTGGGTGTGAATAAACTGTGTAATAGCCCATAATTAAAGTGATTTTACTTTATTTTTTGTATTAAGTTTTAGAACCATTTGAAAAACTGAACTCGTTTCTACTCCTGGCACTTTTGGAAACAAAAATTCCATTCAGCATGTCAAGGCGCTCCTACTATTTTGTATCTTTCTTGCATATTTCTGCTTTATGTTACTTGATACTCAATTTGTACTTAAAACTTTTCTCATTTATTAAATTTTTCTCTAATTTGCTCACATGAATTTAATGTTTGAGCTTGAGTGCTAGCAAAAAAAGAGCAACCAATTTAAATGTATACTTTTTTTTTTCTTTTATTGAGAAATTTTTCGTTCTCTGAAACGTCTTGCATTTAAGTGACAGTTTGAAAACATTTTTCTTCTCCACAAAAAGAAAAATCAAGTTTTTGCTTTCAAAACTTTTTCAAACAAAAGAAAATTGACACTTTGTGGTTTAAATACACAAACTGTTATTAATTACACTTTATGCGTAATTTTATTGAAGTAGGGGGGAAAAAAAGTTTACAATTTCGGTTACAATACATTTAAAAATATTTGAAATCTTGCTTTACCAAAACAATGTTGTCGAAACAGCTTCAAAGTTTGTTTAGGTCTTATTGAAATATGTAACCTTTCAATAATAATAATTAATAATTCTCTGCAGCCAAAAGTAGTTTCAAATATTTATTATGATTTTTGTCGAAATTTGTAATTATGAATGAATGATCAGCAATATGCAGGGAAAAATAAGAAGAGTTGGGTTATGACTTACAATTTGTTGTACTCATACGAACTGCAATGTTAGTCAACTCATAGCTAACAACGTTTGTGGAATTGTTAATTTAGACTAGTGATCATAATCCAATGATCCCCAGAATAATCGCACTTATACATTTACATGTGCACTTATACATTACTAAGTGGTATCATAAAAATCAATATCACATACCATTTATATTCATAAACAAACTTTTATTATTATAAAAAGCCTCAGAAGAATTTGAAATATATATTACTAGTAAATAATAGTTCAACACAATTAATTTAACATACTCGTATATAATAATTATAAATCATTAAATCCTACATTAAATATATCATTGAACGAATATTCACTCTTCTTCAGCTTCTGAAGAAAAGTTCGATATGCGCTGTTCTTATCGCACTGCAATTGTTAATGTGATCGTTCGTACTTTAAAAATTTTCGCAACATGTATTCAGCCACACCTATTTCGAAATATATGTAGTAAAGCTTTATACTAAAATAAGTATGTCTAATAAATACAAAAGTTACTTAATATATAGCTGAATCGTTATAAAATAATGTCAATTTCATAATGAAAAATTCTCTACTAAATCAGAGAAAATTATCATAATATACATAAACTCGCTTGTAGGTTAAACTTATATAAAGTCACGGATATTACGGTCCACACAATACTTTACTCCTTTAAATATAAAAATGTTACTGAATAAAACGTTTTTGATTCTTTTATTAATATATGGATGCGAGTTGTGACTACATTAGTAAAATAAAACTTAATGTCATATTCAACAATAGATAGAATAAATTAGATATATTTATGGGGCAAGGAGGTTTGACCATATTTCTAATGTTATAATTTAATAAAACAATTTATAATTTAATAAAATATTGTACGTATTTTTACACAACATAATTAATTTGAGAAAACCAAAAATCTGTTTGACCAATTTCAATATTAGATTTTTGGCGTTTGTACATTTGTACATGTAAAGGAAAAAATATGGTTGATATAACAATGTTTTAAGGGCAAAATACTATTGTTGAATAATATGGTTGAACACAACCACATAATATGGTTTAAATCCGAAAGTTTTTTACACAACTAAGTACAGCCAAGAACCGACATTTTATTATTTAACCATGTATATGGTAAAAGTTTTACTAATGACTAACAATGTTATTGTAAAAAATAAAATTCAACTGTCATGTCCAACAATATATTATCAATCCTATTCATATTATTGGAAAATTGTAAATTCTATTGTCACATTCGAAGGTACTAGTGTTAAAGGTGTTATATATATATATATATATATATATATATATATATATATATATATATATATATATATATATATATATATATATATATATATATATATATATATATATATATATATATATATATATATATATATATATATATATATATATATATATATATATATATATATATATATATATATATATAACAAATACACATACAATCAAACTTCTATAATTGAAACCACATTTTTCTAACTCGTTTAGTACAAATTTATTTTCAATCAATATTTTCATACAAAATAGATTAAAATCAGATCCTGTCGTTTTGGCAACATTGATGGATCTTTGCTTTGGCCCATTTTTGTACAGGGTGGCCCAGAAAGACCGAAGTGGTGTGAATTGCTTATAACTTTTTATTTAAGAGATATTTTTTTAATTTTTTTTTTTTAAATACATTAAATTTATGGGGAATATTTTTGGATTAGTTATTAAAAATGATATCCCGCAAGTGGTGGCCATATTCTGCTTCGCACAAATGTGCTCTTTCCAACACATTTTCCATGACCTTTCGCAAAACTTCCGGTGGTATGTTGTTAATTTCTTCTCGAATATTGGTTTTTAACTCCTCAATAGTCCTAGGCTTATTAACATAAACTTTTCCTTTTAAATAGCCCCAAAGAAAACAGTCTGGAGCGGTTAAATCCGGGGAACGCGGAGGCCAATTAAAATTGCTGTTACGAGAAATTATTCTTTCACCAAAGATGTCGCGTAAAAGAGTCATTGTGGCCCTCGCAGTGTGCGCTGTGGCTCCATCCTGTTGGAACCATATTTGCGGATGGTTTTCCACGGCTGGCCTTACAAAATTTTGCAACATGGCCCGATATCGATCACCATTGACGGAAATGGCGACACCTTGTTCATTTTCAAAAAAAAATGGGCCAATGATCCTTTCTGAAGAAACACCGCACCAAACGGTACACTTAACTGGGTGCAATTGTCGTTGATGAAGTACTCTCGGGTTTTCCGTAGCCCATATCCTACAGTTTTGCTTGTTAACGAACCCATTTAATTGGAAATGGGCTTCGTCACTCATTATTAAGTTATGAATAAAATTTGGATTCTCGTGTGCTTTTTGCTGGAAATAAATTGCATAGTCAAGTCGTTGCTGGTAATCTGTTGGTTTCAATTCTTGGACAAGTTGAATTTTGTATGGAAACAATCCTATGGTGTGCAAAATTCGCTGCAGTGACGTCCTTGAGAGGCCCAGTTGTGACGAACGTCTTCTGGTTGATGTTTCTGGATCCTCCCGAATACTCTCCTGTACCACTTGAATATTGTCAGCCGTGTGGACAGTTCGGTGTCTGCCGGGACCAGGAAGGTTCCTTACTGCTCCTTGTTCTCGAAAATTTGCAACCAGACGGTTTATTGTTGACTGAGAGGGTGCAACCCGCACATTAAATTGACGACGGTATGCACGCTGAGTCAACACAATGGACCGTTGATTTGAAAAGTAAATTTCAACAATTTGGGCACGTTGTTCAATTGTGTATTGCTCCATTATAAATTATCCAAGTCTTCTTTACAAAATACTGAAAAGAAAAGAAAAAAAAAATTATAATAAAAAAGTTATAAGGAATTCACACCACTTCGGTCTTTCTGGGCCACCCGTACATATCTGTAAAAAATATGGAATTTAAATACATCAAAATATACGCATTTGCCCATATAAAATCTTATACAAACCTTTTTGCTTTAAAGTTTTATTTGTATGATGCTGCTATTTACACCAAAAAATAAATATTTATAAATTTTTTTAAAATTTTTTATCATTATTAAAATTGAAAAAACACAAATAAACCAACAATTTAAATAAAAACTATGTATGAATATAAGCAAATGTCAACGTGTGTAAAACCAACAATAGCTAGTTTATACTGTAAGCAAACATGTGTTGTAGATAAATGCTTTAACCATATGTATGTTTCTAATTAATAGTCTATTATTGTACATAACAAAAGGTTTTGTTATATTCAAACTTTATTTTTAAACATTATTATTGCATTCAACCATTTTTTAAAATGATAGAAATGTAACAATAGAAATATGAATATTTGAACACTCACATAATTATAGTGGATTAAACTATATTAAAAATTAAAAAATAACAACAGCAGTAACAATACAAATTGTGGCAGAGTATATACTAATGTTGTCACAACAATATTCCAAATTGCCTTTTCTTTCCGAGCTTTAGTCCAAGTTTTACTTTCTTAAGTTTTTCTTAAGGATTTTTTGCAATACAAATTTGAGGTGATCAATAATTTTTGATTGAAAAAGACAAAAAAAAATAATAGTCAAATCTTTACCTTGCGGACAGCTAGCTGTTTCATAGCCGCTACACTATCAGCACCCATTCGGATTTGAACTCGGTTCATGACGTAACATGAACTGATGCATGTAACATGAGACAGCAAACGCTGTACAAAGAATGCGGGTAATTTTTATTTATTTATTTTACTGAGTTTTAATAATATATTTCATTTTTTTACTATTATTATTGCTATTTTTGTGTAACAAAGTATGTATATAAGTAATATAATAATTCAGCTACAAAAATGCCAAAACGTCACTCTGCTATTCTTATATATAAAATTTTATAGTCCAGTAGGAAAGAAATACATTGCCAATCAATGACATGGACTAATAAGGCTAGGTTAGGTTATGTAGGCAGGCCACTGGATTCTCCGAAACTAGCATAAACTCTCCAGCTCATTTGGGTCCTGAAATCTTTTGCTTTGTGCTAGCCTGAAGAGTAAAAAAGTATAGGTAAAAATAGATGTTCAGCGTTACATGCTGATGTACTAGCCATTCGTTGCTCCTTGTGAAAGAGACTGACGTCCTCCAGCCTAGATATTTTAGGGTGTGATACTCCAATGCTGGGCATGTTCCGAGGAGATGAAGGATTGTCTCTTCCTCTTCCTGATCTTGGCAAATTCTGTAGAAGTCATTATAGGGTAAGTATGGTTTCCAAACGGGCAATGTCCAGTGATGACTGCTACAGTGACTCTGAGGTGAGATCTGGGCAGTTGTAATAGTTCCCATGCTCACTTAGAATTAATATAAGCCATAAGTGTGAGCCATTTTTCTTGGGCACATTTCTGCGTGTGGTGTTTTATTCTTTTCCAATACGCTGATAAGGGTTGTCCGCAAAAGGGATCTATATCCCTATCCTTTAGGATAGGGATATAGATCCCTTTTGTCCCTTCAGCGATGTTGTTGCCGTTGTTAGACCCGTATCCATTTACCCATTTTAGGATCAGATTAGAATGTCTCGCCATCTAGTTTAAAGATAGCTGGCGCTCCTGGACCAGACTGGAGTTAGTGTATATTTCAATCAGGGAGTTGATGTTGGCCCCTCTATCCATTACTATTATCAAGATATCCCTACCGAATATCTTGTAAAGTGTCAGCCATCTGGCCACTTTATTTATGGCCAATATACATCCGTCTGATAGTCTGAAGGACATTTTAGTGTTGAATTCTTCTGTGTAAAGGCCACCCCTAAACCCATCTCCCCTTCTAAACCCATACGTATAAACATAGGGTCCAGCTTCGGGCAATAATTACAAGTATATTCTTTTCTTAAATGAAGAAGAATCGTTTTTATTCCAGCATCAATTGCTGTGATCAAGTGTTTCTGGTCTTCTTAAATCAAAAGCTGGTATTGCAACAAAAAACTTTTTTTAATTTACTAGCTCGGCTGATATTTTCACGAATTTGTAGAGTGCAAATGTTTGATTTTTTTTTTTTTTTTGTAATACAATAAAATAATAAAAAGCAGATTCAAGTCGAATCCTGCAATTTATTAGTTCAAGAAGAACATCGTGGTGTTTTATTAAATCATTCAAAGTGAGATTCGCTCGTACCAGCAATCTTTTATCATTTTCTTTGCATATTCGTATACTATCTTACTCTAATAATTGTTTCACCTAAAACTTTTAAAATATTTTACTCTATTTTACCCAGAGTTTTGCTAATTGACTGAAATTGTTTCCTGCATGAATAATTTCAGGAATTTTAAAGTGTTCCACATAATTTTTTTTCTTTTGATTCGTTGTAAAATTTTAAACAAATTTAATTTCTATACTTACATAAATATTGCTTTTTTTTCAAACTTAACTGCATTTTTGCACAAATTTACAAAAGGAAAACTGTTCATTGTTTTGACACCCAAAGCATAAAATTTCTGCTTTTCAAACATAATTGATATGAACATATTAATAAATAGTTTTGCCATGAGTTTCATAATTTCATATTAAGTGTTCTCAAGTGAAACTTTTGTAAATATTTCAAGTTTTCTTTTTGTGTTATCAAATGTAACAAGAAGAAGCAAGTATAACCAGCGCATTCTAATAAAGTTTTGTTTAAAGTTTTTTACACTCACTTGCTAAATTGCAATTCATGCAATTACAGCTCAAATTTTCTTCAACTTTGTTTCTTAATTAAACACAAGGAGTAAAGTTTCTAGTTTGGCAGATGGGCGAACAGTGAAAGCTCACAAAAAGAGAAAGTTTCGGAATAAAGTTCGACAGTGAAAAAAGGAATACCAGAATTTTTTGCTGAAAAAATTGAAACAACAGAGTATTCAATTAAAGAAAAATAATATAATAACAAAAGTTAAAAATACAATCTTCTTTAATGCTAATCAATTTTAAAATTACTCAAAATGTAATCAAGAGATTTATTTTTTTGTTATTAAATCAAATATTTTTAGGCTAAACGCCTGCCGGAAAAGAATGGTATTTGTATTGCGCGTAAAAATAACGAACTTTATGTATAGTAATACACATTTTGCTGAAATTTAAGCAAAATATTTGTTTTATGTTTCATTATTGTTTGAGTGCTTTAGGGTAAGTAATATTTTTTGCTCTTCTGCCTTCAGCAAGAACAGCACAAGTATAGGAATATAAAATCTATCATGTACAGAAAACGAATTGTGCTGAATTTGAAATTTGTTATGTCGTGGTTCTGGTGTAAAAAGTTCTGAAAGTTAATTGAATTTTTCAAATATTTTATTTGAAATTGTTTACTTTTGAGAAAAGTTATTACCAAAAAATATTTTATATATTGCACAAAAACAAATTATTAAAAAAAAAACAACAACAAAAACGAATAGCTCAACAAATTGCTAGCACATACGATATCTTAAATGATTCATAAGGTACAGAGCGAAAATTTAATAAAGTATATTTGCAATTTGTACTCATTTTCTTTTAGTTTATGTTACAAAAGTCATACGTTTTATCCGAGGTGGTCAAAGTTCAATAGAAGTTGTCTAAAGTGGAGTTTCTTCAAATTTGTTTATTGGGAAATTTTTGTCTCAATTCTGTCATAACAGGCGTGGCTATGTGACAAGTTGCCCTATCTTGTTGAAACCAAACAGTGTTGGAAGGGATTCTCTTTCGGCGCTATTCTAGAAAGAGAAGTTTTTTCAGCATCTTAAAGTAATGGTCTTCATTGATCGTACATTATATTCGATTTGACAGACTTCCACCTATTGTAAAGCCAGTCTAGTCTGGTCCCGTTGAGTTGCCTGGATGTGATACGTATCTCAGTAGATCTACATATCACTGGTTTAGAACCAACTCGAGGATCGGATAAAGGACTCCAATCCACTTACATCGCATTCCGATACCTCCGTCAAATCATGCAGCATCGGTCTGCGTTGGTACAATGCCCTTATATAAGAAAGAGCTAGACACTGACAGAGGAAGTGCTCAAGGCGCTCTTCTGCCTCCTCGTCTCTGCAACTTCTACAGAAGCCATTAACGCTCTCTTCTTTCTCCTCGTCTCTGCAACTTCTACACTAGTCATTAAATAGAAGATTTAACCTCCTCACTTGCGTCCCTATGTGGCAATGTCCCGTCAGGACCGCCACAGGAGAACGCAACCTCCGTCGGGGCAAAATATCATTGACCGTAAGAGTAAGACGGAAAAAGAAAGAAAGACAATGAAGCTGGAAGGAACTGCACATCACACTGTGATGCGAAGTGGATGTAATTGCATCTGATTGAGTGTATCTGTGGGTTAGAATTACTCCATCTTCAACAATTTTGTTTGTTATCAATCAAAATATGCCTCGTCAGACATAAAAATCCAGTTTAAGACGTTTTCATACTGTCACACCATTTGAATGATCTCACATAATTCGAAATGAATCAAGAAGTCTCTAGTAATCAGATTGAATCTTATATGGAAATAAATTTAAATCTTGGTGAAAAACTGTTTGCAGTTACTATCTGCTGACCCCTATTTGAGTAGATATGCTTCTTGCCGAAACTCTAGGATTGGATTGTATGGCGGCAGCTACAGCAGCGATAGTTTCCTGCGTCCTAGCAGAGCGATCTCGATGATAACGCCTTCTTGTGCCACGCTCGGCAAAATTTTTTACGAGCCTCATTATACTCCATCTGCTAGGAGGAGTGCCGCCAAATGTGTGCCTATATTCTCTTTGGACGGAAAAGACGGACTCTTAACCGTGAAAGCGTTGCTCTATCCAAATTCTTGTTTCATTGTCCCAATTCTCCATTTTAGTTAAATGTAAAGATCAATCTATAAAACACAACAAAAATAGAACATGATACACGCAAAGAAAAGGCACTTTGGAATATTGTTGTGACTACATTAGTATATACTTTGCCACAATTTGTATTGTTCCCGCTAATAGTATATTATAGTTTTTAATATAGTTTAATCCAGTATAATTATATGAGTGTTAAATTAATCATATTTCCATTGTTACCTTTCTATAATCTTAAAATATGGTTGTATGCAATAATATCGTTTAAAAAAATGTTTGTACACAACAAAACCTTTTGTCATGTACAATAATAGATTATTCATTTAAAATTTTTCAATAATATAGTTAGAAGTGATAATAAGATGTGGTTGGATATGACAGTTAAATTTTAATTTTTACATTAACAATGTTAGGCATGACACAATTTTTGTAAATATTATGATATAGATACTTTTGGTTCTTGGCTACACTAAGTTGTGTAAATAAATTTCAGATTGAAAATATATTATATGGTTGTACTCAAACATATAATTCAACAATAGTATTTTACCCTTAAAATATTGTCATTTCAAACACATTTTTTTTTCTACGTGTAGTTACACAGAAAATAAGTCATACAGCCATGTTACCGTTTTATTCCGTTCGAAAACGGAATTGAATTCTTTTTTTACTTCTTCAAAAACGAAAAACTAAAAAACTTTTCGGAATGAAATCGTTTCTAATTGTAAGAATGAAACTAGTATTGTCTTATAGAATTGATTTCAATCTGAAAACGTTTTAAATTTTCGTTTTTTGAAGAATTCAAAAACCGATTCAATTCCATTTCCGAACGGAAGTGAATTCTGTGACATGGCCGATTATGTTTTTTTTCTTGGTAGCAGCTTTCATCAGCCACCCTGTATTTTTCCATATTTTAATTGATTGAAGTATTTAAAAAATTGTTTTATTTATATTTTATTTTTTTTTGATGAGCAACGCGAAGTTGCTCGAATCGATTCTGTGTCTTTAATTCTTACTTAAACTGAAATTACAATTGCTTATATACTACTTATGAGAAGTTCTAGACGACTCATCTATACTAAGTGTTGTACTATCCAAATTAATGTATGGGGACCAAATTTGGTTCCCACGTCTTAGGGGTAAGCTGATCAGACGTCACATATGCACATACATAGATGGTTCAAGGCCATAAATTTTTTCTTTGGTACGTGCATACATATGTACGAGTGCGGCGTGATTCAAGCGTTTTTAGTTTTAATTATTATAGTGCCACACACATGCTTACATACCTTCATAAACCCATATCATTCGCAGCTCAAGTAAATTTCAAATGATTGCACTCAATAGGCGCACTGTCGCGACGACGGTCAGTGACAGCAAGAGGTGTCAAGTGACGTGGGTTATGAATTGTTTAAAATGTAACCTAATATTCTTTTAGTTATTTCTTATGCATGCCTTTAATAGGATGCATTTATGTTATGGCTAAAAGAGTGAATTTATGTCGTGATCATGCTACAATACAAATGGAAACGATTTTAAGTTTGTTTAGTTTTGTATAGAAATCTGTTGAAAAAGCTTTTAATAAACTTAAATTACTTCTTATTAATGAGGCAATAAAACTTTAATGTGTCTTTTGAATTAATCTAAATCAGTTGGAAGAAAATATGGTATTGGATTACTGTTTATACTCTGAAGAATCGCAAACGATATATAAGAAAGAATACAATTAGTTAAGTAACTCCTGCCTTTAGGTATGAAATAGATGAAAGTTTATCGCTCTCATATTTACTGAAGTCCTGCTACAGGGGCAGAATTGATTGGCATACATTTTTCATAGTTTAAAATATTAAAATAGTTTTTATAGAATCTTAGTTCTTCAGCTTGAATTTAATAACCTTTAAAAACCAATTATTCTTGGTAGCATCCGGCAACACAAATATCTAGTGAAATAGCATTGAGCATAGTTAAAAAATATATTATATATTAATAGCAACGATAATTTTGCTGCATAAAAATTCTATTGATTAATACACATTCAGAAATTAATAATGTTGGCACAAAAAATAAGATGACAAAATGACAAAAACATATATTACAATAAACAATAAAAAAAAGACATAACTGTAGAATAGAAAAAAATTTAATCTATATACTATATAAATAAAAATTTTTTTCTTTTCTATTATTTCACCTCTCACAAGGAGTTGCTTTTCAAACAAAACATTGTTTCGAGATTTCTATACGAGTATTGCATTTGACGTGTGTTAAGTTTTGACACAATGAAGTGTTTGTATGGTTTTGATATGATTAAGACTTGTTTTCCTCATTTTCTCTTTACTCAACTGTTTTCAACTGCATTCGCAAGTAAGTTGTTTGCCGCTAATTTAGTTCATTGTTTTGCAGATAATATGTGTTTATATGTATTTATAATCAATCATTATATTTAAGTTTTATGAAAGAAAGCTTAATAACACTTTAATTTAGTGTATAAGAAAAAATCTGAGGAAATAACTTTTTACTTTTCTGACTATTTGAAGATATACTTCTACTTGTAGGGGGGTAAGTTTCATCTGTTTGTGGCACCAATTGTGAATTCTGAATTTGATAAAAATTTGTTGCAACAACTTTGGCAGCATATCGAGATTCTAAGAAAAGAATAAATAATAATAATTATATTTTATTTTGTTTATTTTTGCTTTTAGTTAAAGAACTTAAGTAAGTTAACATGGGCTGAAAAGTGCTGGGCCTAACGCACAGATGGCGCTAGTTTCATTACAGTCAATACAGTTTATCCCTAAAAAAAATTAGATTCAGGGAAAATGCGAGTTAGGGCCTTTCCACGTGAGACTAACGATATAGTACATCAGCTGAAAAGGGCCTAATGATGCTAGTTTGACCTTCAAAAGACAGTTGTTAAAATTTTATAATATTCTATTTGTGAGTTATTGTGCTAAGAGTGACGTTACTTTTGTTATTTTCAAAACAATGGATCCAAAACGAATTCGTGTTTTAATTTCACACTGTTTCTTGATGGGAAAAATACCGTTCAAGCCAAACAATGGCTTAAAAAGTATTACAGGGACTCCGCTCCATCAGAAACAACAATAAAACGTTAACTTGCTGGCTTCAAACGTGGTCCTTGAGACACCGATGATGCAGAACGCAGTGGACGTCCAAATGAGGCGGTAACACCAGAAAACAAAAAAAAAAATATCCACAAAATTGTTTTGAAGGATCGCAAAGTGAAGAAATGATTGCAAAGTGAAGAAAAGAACATGTTGGCTTCATATTGCATGAGCATTTGACTATGAGAAAGCTCTGTTCAAAGTGGATCTGTTGACCAAAAACGAGAAGGTGTTGATGATTCCGAGCAGTGTTTGGCTATGTTTAAACGTAACAAACCGGAATTTTTGCATCTATATGTGACAATGTATGAAACGTGGATCCATCACTTCACTCCAGAATCAAAACGATCGTCAACTGAGAGGACAGCAACTGGTGGATCTCGTCCAAAGCGCCCCAAAGCACAACAATTGGCTGGAAAGGTTATAGCCTCGGTATTTTGGGATGTGCGTGGTGTAATACTCATTGCCTACCTTGAGAAAGAAAATACCGTTAACAATGAATATTATGTAGCATTGTTGTATCCTTTGAAGGCCGAAATTTGCAAAGAGACGTCTGCATATGGCAGAGAAAAAAATTTTGTTTCATCAAGACAACGCACCGTGTCACAAGTCAATCAAAAGAATGGCAAAACCACATGAATTGAACTTCTAATTACTCCCACCTCCACTGTATTCGCCACCGGCTCCCAGTGACTACTGGCTGCACGCAGACCTCAAAAAAATGCTCGGCAGTAAGAAATTTCGTACGAATGAAGAGGTTATCGCTGAAGCTGAGGCCTATTTTGAGGCAAAAGATAAATTGTTCTACAAAAGTGGTATTGAAATGTTAGAGCGGCGCTGGAATGATTGCGTTGCTCTTGATGGAGATTACGTTGCTGAATAAAGCTAATTTTTGAACCAAAAAAACAGTGTTTTCTGCTTTTGTCAAAGTAGAATTGGGATTATAATTAACTCGGAATGAGTTGATTATAATGGTTTGGGAGAAATGAAGATTAAATAAAAGAATGCTATTTACTTTCAAATAAATAGGGGGTGTTTATTAATTACCTGTGTGACACAATTTGTTGTTGACAATTTCCTTTTTCTTTACATTTCACTTATATTAAACTCAGCTGCGCGCACTGCTTGAAAGGATGAATAGATAAATCAGAAAAACTAAAGCCCGGGACATATCAGCCCACGTGTTAAATTTAATATTTCAGTTTTTTATCTAATCTGGTATGCTGGACTTTTCTATCATTTAAAATCGATCACAACACATCGCTCCTTTATTGCAACATAGTCATATCTCAACGAATGAGCTTTTCGAGTCAACAATGCAGAATTATTAACAGTACCACCTTTTATAGAGTGGCAAAAATTTATTGTTTTCTTTAGGCGATAATTTCTAAACATTTTTTCTAAGACTTGTATGAAAACTAAAAATTTTAAATGTGTTTTTTCGCGAAATAAACTTTTTTTTGTTATAGCTATGTTGCAATAAAGGAGTGAAATGACATTTTTTATATGTTGAGATATTTAAGGGAGTGCGTTTGAATCGATTTAAAAGTATTGCCCAACTTTAATCAATTCAAGTGACTTTAGTTACACTATACACCTTTTAAATTACTACAATTATTTGCAAAATAATTAATTTTTTTATCTCCACATGGACTATATTTATCAGTACAAAAAAGTTCCTTGGCATTAGCTTACTTACTGCTGATACATCATTTGTTTTCGAAAAAAAAATCTTAAGTCGAATTCACAATAAAGCGCACATCGATGAATAATAAAACGCACATATCACTATCAGTCAAATTGACAACACTGTCCTAGGTATAACTTTTGCAGTTGTCTGAACGCAATACAGTGCTGTCATGAGTTGTCATGATTAAAGTGAGGCTGCAATCTGCCATATTTATATTGAAAATGGAAGAAATTTTCAAAAGTTCAGTTCAATCGAGATTTGTGGTAAGGATTTGAGAGCACCCTGAGCTTGAGGGCCCCTAGGACTGCTCAGGGGCCGTCATATTTATTTTGCCATATTTATTTTGAAATTGGGAGAAATTTCAAAAATTCATTTCGATGGAGATTTCTGGTAAGGATTTGAGAGCCCCCTAAGCTTGAGGGACCCTGGACACTGCCCCGTCTAGGCCCTAGGTAGCTACGCCACCGTATCACGCACTAGTATTTATTAATATCCTGACCAAAAATATTAAAAAGTTCCTTTTGCTTTATGGTGTTAGCTCTATGTAAAGAAATTCCTATTCTAATACATATACTTAACAACTTTACAGTCACCGGTGCAATAGAATCTAATGGCTAAAATATTAAAGCTTTCCAAAGTCGAATAGTCTGCCCGCAGTTGCCGTTGAGTATCCCTCCTGCCATTAATGGTTTAAAAGTTTAGTTTTTTTTTTGTGAATTTATTTATTATTTTGCACAGAAAAATCAGTGCATTATAAATTGCGCGCAATCAACCTCAATGCCATTTTGAACAGCTATAACCTCCACAGTCTGTTTATTTTTTTTCAGTTTTTTTCTCTGTTTATCAGTTTTAGAATTGCTATTTATTAAAAATTTAAACTTGATTTGCAGTTGCTGTTGGAATATTATTGTTATAATATCCTCAACATATCGTGAGTATAGCAAAATTGTGCATAGTTTGTATAAGTAATTAAATTTTGTATTGCAATTTGTGCTTAAAATATTTGAAGGTTAGCCAAGTATTTTCATTTGTATAAAATTGAAAAATAAAAATTATACCCAATCAACTTTACACTCTTTTTAATTGTTTTAAAATGCAAAACGGAAATACAAAAAAAAAAAAAATAATAGCATTACTTTACTGTTTGCTATCTCTAACTTTTTGGCATCAGCAAGTCCAATAAACGTTTAAAAGATCTCATTTTTAAAAGTGCTTCCAAACACATTTTGCCAGCTCAGCTACGATATTCATACAGTTGTTGTTTTGCTTCAGTGCTTATGCTGTTATTTAAATGTTGTTGTTGCTGTTGCTGCATACATAGCAAGCAATTATTTGTTATAGGGTTTTTTACGAAGCAATATTTCTTTGCTTTTTATATGCAATACAGTGCTGTCATGTTGTTCAATTGAACTTAATATTTAATAATATTACAAACTACTTTTTTGTCTGTATATATACTTATATGTATATGTATATGTATTTTATGTATCTTACATATGTGTATTTGTATATGCTGACATGTTTTTTTTTTTTTTTTTTTTGACACACACTTACACATTTAGGACAATACCTACTAGCTCAACAACAATTGTTAAAAATTGAAAGGTTTTTTCTTTTTCTTTACATTTTACCTACAAAAAAATATAAAATCAATTGAGCCAAATTGTTTCTTATGCCCAATACTCTTAAAAGGATAGAATTTCTATATAAGTACAGTATATAACAAAAAAAAAAAATTGTTGACTATTAAAAAGAATATATACTGGGAGAAGCTACTACTGCTTTAGCAGCTGTTTTTATTATTATTATTATTATTATTATTATTATTATTATTATTATTATTATTATTATTATTATTATTATTATTATTATTATTATTATTATTATTATTATTATTATTATTATTATTATTATTATTATTATTATTATTATTATTATTATTATTATTATTATTATTATTATTATTATTATTATTATTATTATTATTATTATTATTATTATTACAACAAATTGTTATCGAAATATCGAAAATAAAATACCGTTAAAACTTTTTTATAAAAAACAAAAATCAATCAAGATCTTTAGCTGGAAAATTTAGAAGAAAACATTATAAGCAAGATCAAATAATACGAATATTTAATTATTATTATTTTTTTTTAATGTTGTGCTTTTTACTGAAGCTAGTAGGTATTTTATTTTAGTTATTGCCACCATTTTTTATTGTAATGATCTATGTAAACACCTCAAAAAAATGTAAAAGGGTGTCAACAAAATTCTAGATCAACTATTTGTAACTGGCTGAGTAGGTGATAATTGCAACTAGTAACATTTGCAGCTGTATAATGATTATCAAGATCGCACGCTCTAGAATAATATCGGCCATTATCTCCATGTTCTCTCTCTGCGATAATAGAACATAAAGCTCAGCTGCTCAGACTTACTCACATGTACACTATAATTATTTATATGAACACTAAAAAAATTCGTGATAACACATCAATAAAAAAAAGTAAATTAATTTTCTTTAGACTGTACTGTACGCCTTCGTTTTTTTTTTTTCAGCACCTAATATAAACGTAATATACACGTATAAGTTTTGACTACGTCTAAAGTCAGAAAACCAACGTTTTATTGTTGTTTCTGACGGAGCAAATTCCCCCTAACACTTTTCAAGCCATTGCTTTGTTTGAACGGTATTTTTTCTATCAAGAAGCCGTGTAAAATAAAACACGAAATTTTTGCCGAGCTGATCCCACCAATTGCTGAGCATCGGTTTGGTCGTCGACGTAGAGGAATGGCCGGGATATCCCCATTGAGTCTCATAATGATTCTACAAGGTTTTCACAATATTTTGCAATGACTAGAATTAATATATCACTGAAAACTCAGGTGCATTATTACTTTTACCACATACTGTTTATGTAATATTAATACTTTAGAATTTTTATTTATCTCTGCATTTTTTGTGCAACTTTTTCAATTTATTTATGCGAACAATATTTGTACATCTGTATGTGCTGTATCAGTTTGTATGCAGAAATGCTTCGTACAATTTATACCGTTTCTTATATCTCAGGCAATGCAGCATAAGTGTGATAAAGAGGGCAGAATATAGAGAGATGAGAGAGAAATGGTTTTGTGTTGTGCTGTTGTGTTGCTTTAAGGAATAAAGTCATAAATAAAATTGTTGCTAAATAATAAATCTAGCATTTTTTTTTCAATTTTTATATGTTCTTGGCTCACTCTCTGCTGTGCTTCTCCGCAGTTTGCTGCACCCATTGTGTGGCAGAAGATTGTTGTTTTGTAGAAAATCCATGTTGGATGCTGCACGTCCTACTTCGCAGCGTGCGTTGGCTGGTTTGTGCAGACAACATCATGAAATATTTTACTTAACAATTTTTATAAAATATATATTATTTTTTTTTATTTTTTTTCTCTTAACAATCTTTTTCTCATTCAGTTGTATCTTGTTCTCATTGCAGATGGTGAAATATTACGTGTGTTGGTTAATAGTTCTGCTCAAATTAAATGTGATGTTGGCTCAAGTTTACCAGATGATAAAGTACTTTTAGTTGTTTGGTATAAAAATAATTTGCCCATATATAGGTAAGTAAAATATATAAAAAGAATTTATTTTTAAAGAAATTTTATGAACAAAATAAAGATATTATTTCTAATAGCTAAGAGCACTTAAAAGTTTTCTACTTCTTTTTTTTTTTGGAAAATTGCAATGAAAAAGTAATAAAATAATTTATTGTGTTATGATATAATGAAATAAGATAATTTTTTTAAGTTTCTTACTAAATTGCTTTTTTAAGTTGATAGTTGCCAATGGCAAGATGTATTGGCAATAACCAAATTGTTTTCTTTTTATGCAAGATATTGATTTACATTCAACAATATTCAAGGCTGGTTGAGTTATTTTCCATTTCGGTTATTGAAGTATACAATGCCGCAGTGTTAATTAATATAGGCATTTTGTATTTTAGGTCCACTTGTTTCAATAAATCTTAATACGGAAGAATTATCCTTAATTAAATTAAATTTTGTTTGGGTTGTACATATGTACAACAGGTTTTGAGTTCAATTTTTCCTTTCTTAATTTTTTTCTTAATAAAAAAATCCTTATTAAGAAACAAATTAAGAAAGGAAAAATTGAACTAAAAACCTGTTGTACATATGTACAAACCAAACAATTTTTAATTTAAAAAATTATAAAAAAGTTCAACAAAAATTTAACAAATTAATATTTACATCTCTGGGTACGGAGAATATTAAAATACAAAAATATGTATGTTAATAAATAAAATAAATACCGCTAGTTCTGAGACAGCAAACGCTGTACAAACAATGTGGACAATTAACAAAATGCATATGTGATTCAATATGAGATGAATGTAGATAGAAAATAATTAAATGCTCGGTGGCTTAGTGGTTAAAGCAGTAGATCATGATACGTCATGACCCGGGTTCAAATCCCAGTGGATGCTGATGAGTAGTGTAGCGACTACGAAACAGCTAGTTGGCCCCCAGCTAAAGATTTTATTATTATTTTTCTTGTCTTCTTCAATCAATAATTATTGATCACAGCAAATTTGTATTGTAAAAAATGCTTCTTAAGAAAAAGAAAACTTAAGAAAGAAAAACTTGAACTAAAAACCTGATGTACATATGTATAAACCAAACAATTTTTAATTTAAAAAATTATAAAAAAAATTCAACAAAAATTTAACAAATTAAGTTAAATTTTGTTTTTCACAAAATAGCATTTATTTCTCAACATAGACTTCTGAATACACTATATCGTTCTATACACTGAACCAAATTTCGTCGGTATTATTAATTAGAAAACTTAGTAAACCCTTCACTAAAAAAACTCAAACCAAAGTTTATCATCCAGTTCGCCGATGTCGAAGGGATAAATTCATTCGCATTCTAGGCGAAAAAAAATTGCTGTGGATTTTTTCTAACTTTATTCTATGCGAACGATGTGTCAAAATTCATTTAAAGTACATACATGCATGCGAACGAATAATAGTTACAGACAAACCTAAATTGATTCGAATGTAAGTGGCTAGCTTCCGTTCGCATACATTTTCATTCGTTATCGCCAAACAGGCTGTATATTTCAAATCCAAACATAATTTATTCAAATAAACAAATATTCTTCGATGGGGTTTGTTAAAAGTATACAAATGTACATTTCAAAAAATCACACAAGTTGCAATGAAAAACTCCTTAATACTTAAAATTTTCTTTTCTGTTTTCAATAAAGGAAAAAAGCTAAACGACAGGCAAAAACTAGAAAAATAAAGCAGTTAAGATTAATTTTTCAGAGGCTCATATGCTGAGAATTTGCAGCTAGCTTTACTTTTTTTAAGACTCGAAAAAAGAAGTTTTCAATTATTAAGCTAAAAACATGGCTGAACTTAACAAACAAAATCTTAAAAAAAACAAAATTATTTAAACTTTTTTTCACACAAAAAGTCTAGAAGTCTTAGGATTTTTAAAATAACTGGCATAACTTGTACGGCCAGTTCGCCGACGTCGAAAGAATAGGTTCATTCGCACTTGTTGCCAGATCCAACGAGTAGTTCTCGTTGGATTTGACAACATGGGCTGCCAGACCTGAACATGGGGGTTTACCCATCACTACACGTTCTTAAGTAATAATTAATTAATTTAATTATTAGGTAATTAAAAGTGTTCATACATATTTTATATTGCTAATGCAATTAACGTTTGACAACAGCTGACAAAAAAGTTGTTTACATTTTGATTGTGAATATTTCAAGGTGCATAAACGTCTGCACAGTGGCAGCACTAAAGCAAAACTACAACAATACAGGCATGTGGTAAGTATGCTTGTCAAAACAATTTGTAACTTTTTCCACAATTATAATTATATTGAATCACAATTACAAATTATGTTTATTTGAACTATTTTTATGTTCACATAATAATTTTTTAATGTTTAATTTAGAATAAATTACTAAATTCATTTTCAAATATGTAAACAACATACTTGACGTAAATGGCTTACTATATTACAAGTAGCAAAAAATTGCCATATGCCGTAGCGCTGTCAACTAGTAGACGTTAATGCACCTTGGAATATTTCTTCTTGTTGACTCGCCATCTTTTGTTTAAATTTGAGTTGGCAAATTTGAACAAAGTGCGTTCATTGGGCATTATTGTGCTAACTAAACACGACTGCCACTGGGTTGTATATATAAGATGTGTTCCACGAGATCTTGGAGTAGTTCTGACTAATGAGAATAAAAAGCGAATTACTCTCTAAATTTGCAAATTTTACCCAAAACTGCTGGAATGCAAAAAACCACAATTGTACTTCTTGCACTACTAGTGCTGCTTACCCTTTAGGTTAAAGTATAGTTTAGTGATTTTAGACGCCTAAAACTCATAACATCATATAAACAAAAGATTTGCATTATTGGCAACAGCTGTAAAATCAGAAGCAATGTAAAATTTTCAATACATTTTTGTTGTATACATTTATAAATTGAAAAGCCAAATAACAATCGCATGTTGTGTTTACAACTTCACATGGTTATTTTTAGTTTGAGCAACCTTCCATTTTGCTTTTAACTAATTTTTAAACACAAACTTTTTTCCCATTTGCAAATGTTTAGTTTCATATGTACTTGTGCAAACATAAAACAGCTTATTCAATTCTAGTCCGAACTTACCCAAAGCAAGGCGAATTAATTATTAGGTGGATGCATCAGCGAATTCAGGCGAATTCGATTAATATGGCGGCACTTTCTCTGTCAAGTTTTGTTTGCCTTTTTCGACGCCATTTAAATTTTTGTACATGTTCGCTATCAACTACTTTTGACAGCTTAAGTGTGAATTCGCCTTTTTACACAAACAAAATACCTGTTGTTTTTTTATTGTTGTATTGTTGTAGCGAAGCGGCTGCCTTGTTTTTTGTATCATGACCCAAAGAAAAAGTTTGGGCTAATTTGTACAGGAAATGACTCATTTTCTTTCAAAATTGCACAAAAATTGTTACGTGGTACGCTTTTGGACTACTTTAGACTGTTTAGTTATTCACGGGGAACACACCTATAATTATGCTAAATATTAGAACAATTAACTGTTAATTAGCAATTAAAATAGTATGGGTAATTAAAATCAATTAAGGCGTTAATTGCAAAATTTTAATTAAAAGTGTATGTATGAACAGCATATAAAATAAATGAAGCAATAATAAAAAACAATTAAAATAAAAAAACAAGAAAAAATATTTTTCTTTAAAAGTAGTTAGGCTGCCTTTATTTAAGCGAACAAAAAAAATTGCACATTTGTGAACTTTTTTTTTTTACAAATGTCTCATAAAAAGTTGTTTTTGTATCTCAAGATGTCTAGCTACCACCTCTATATTAAAACTCTGCAAGCAGTTAAAAATTGTGGGAAATGCGGGCTTCTGAATATGAAATGTTTAGTGCCTTTAAACAAGTGAACCGTAGTGTAAATATTTAAGTAATTAAGTTCAGTATTTTTTTTTTTTTTTCGAAAGAAAAATTTCATATACTTCAGAAGAGAATATTAAGCTCCTTTGTTAGTTATAAATTTAATCTAAATATATTATGTATCTTTAAATATTGCTGCAGCTAGAAAAAATATTTAAAAGCACAACAATTCAGTTACTCTTTATATACCAACATTATATTTTCCATTAAAAGCAACGATAACAAACTAAATACAGTTTTTCCATTCCACTGCTTTTTCTTATTTAATACTTTGTAATAAATTATAATTTATAATTTTTTTTCTGTTTCTTTCTTTACTTCCCACAAAAAATCAACACATACTCCTTAAAATAAACCACAATATTAAATTAGTTATGATACTCGTGGTGCACATGCGGGGACGCCGTCTCATTGGCGTGATGAGGAAGTTTTAGAAGATCGTGCTGTATTCCATACACATCGTGAGCCAGCTGAATTGATTTTAAATCCTGTGCAGGTAATAACAGACTGGAAAAAACATAATTAAATTATTTAGTTGAAAAAAAAAGAACACGAGCCACAGAAAATTAAACTTTTTCTAGCTTAAGTATTTCTTTTTTTTTATATTTTATTGGATAAAATATCTACTTTATTAATTTTGTTTGTGTGTGTGTGTGTTTTTTGCAATTCATTTCTGTAGATAAAAGATGCTGGCAATTTTCGTTGTAGAGTGGACTTTAAACTTTCACAAACTCGCAACAGCAATGTCAATTTGGAGGTGGTGGGTAAGTGAGATACTGTGAATGAAAAAAAAAAATTTACACAGTGTTGGTCCTAAAATATGATTTACCATTTTTATTTTACAAATTTACAAATAATTTATTAAACTTTCTTATATAATTTAACTTACTATCAGCGGTTTTTTATACTTTGTTATTATGCCTGTTAGTTTATTGTATTACACTGAAACAAAAAAACGATACGTTACGGAAATGAAACCTGTTCGTTCACCATTTTTTTTTTATTGCTCGTACCATGGACAGCTGCATCTCGGATGTGAAAGCACCACTTTATTATTTTTTACAACTTCATTAATGTTAGGCAAATTGTTTCATTCATGTTACGAAAAACTTTTTTATGAAAATGTGCGAATTTCGTTAAAGCCACTAAGCAGTGTAATAAATATATGTGGCATGTCATAACGTCCAGTGACATAAAGTCCATGGACGTTATGACACACTTAAAAGTGTCATAAGGTCCATGGACGTTAAGACACTTTTCAAAGTGACATATTGTCCAGCACGGAGGTGTCTTAACGTCCGTAAACACTAAAGCACTTTGCGGATTGTCATAACGTACATAACTTAAGAAATAAAAAAAAATTTATATAAGTTGAAAACTTTGATTTCAATACCTTTATCATAACTATATACGAGTGTATGAACGTATAGGCACACAAAGAGAAAAACGACGTTCTTTAATTTATTCTCTAATTTGTCAGCGAATGATAATACATTTCTCGCTAAATTGCGGACACATCGTTGTCAAACTGTGAACATACCGCCATCAAGTTGCGAATAGATGGCACAAAAATACCGGTATTAAATTGAAAATGTCTTGTTGTCAAGATGAGATCGATTTGTTCAATTAAGAACCAATGTTGTCAAAACGACAACACCTTTTGTCACCTGATATGATTTGTTTATAATTTTGCCATTACGTTTTCTGTGTTTTCTAAGTGCTGTTATTTAAAAAGAAATATATATGTAAATATATAATAATATAAAGGACAAGCAATTTGATTTATCTGATAAGCAATCAAATGAAAGAAAATTGTTTTATGTATTGATAGTAATATTAAAAACCTCAGATATTGATATATGTATGTGCAGTGCCCAATTGCTGATCAAGTTTTTGGTTTTGATAGCCCTTATTACTTTGCATTGGTTGATCACTCATAAAGGAAGTATGAAGGAAAAATCGGCGCCGATTAAAAAATACGTCATGAGCTCGATTTCTCATACGTAAAGCTTTTATTACTTAAATCTTTTTTCAGTCTTCTTTGATCAAGAGTTATTATTTAAATAATTGAGTTTTTATTCGCTATTTTAGCTTCTAACATTGATACCATTAAAAATATTA
This sequence comes from Thecocarcelia acutangulata, assembly GCA_914767995.1. Taxonomy (NCBI): domain Eukaryota; kingdom Metazoa; phylum Arthropoda; class Insecta; order Diptera; family Tachinidae; genus Thecocarcelia; species Thecocarcelia acutangulata. The sequence continues at coordinate 24,320,432 of OU612094.1, read as the reverse complement.
TAAATAGCTTGTTTTCTATGTTTCCCAGTTATCTATATGTCAACATTTCATAGGCGCCGCCATAATCATCAGTAGATAAATGAAAAAGCTTGTTTTTTGTGTTTTGACAGATATTATTAGAGCATTTTTTTTTTTTTAATTCTCAGCAATTTGTTTGGATTGTTGCGATATAAAGTTAAATGTTTGAGAATACCTTTCAAAAAATTCCAAAGTCTACTGATGATTCGGGCAGCTCCTATGAAATGTCGACATATAGATAGCTGGGAAACGTAGAAAACAAGCTATTTATAATTTTTTATTGGTATCAAGAGTTATTATTATTTTAAAAAAATCTGTCTTAGCTGAAAGTTGTAACAAACTTATTGCTTGACAAAGAATATCATGAAATTTATCTGTCAAAAACAAACTGACAATCCGAAAAGACTGATATTGCCAACATATATAAAAAATACGAAACTCGAGCATACCTAACTCACAAAATTTAAAAATATAAGGTTGTTGTTTGATCAGACCATGTATATGTTATTCAACAAACAACATTTTTAAGCGGGACAAACACGATCAGAAAGTTTATCAAGCATAGTAATAGTATATGTAAAAATTTCTTAAGGGGGATAGGTTAGGTTAGGTTAGGTAGGCAGGCCGCTGGGTACCCCGGAATAATCTAGGTTGTCCAGCTCACTTGGGTCCTGTAGTCGTACCCTTTGTGATTGCCTGAAAAAATAGGATAGTGGAGTGAAGAAAAGAAGTTATAGGAATATAGTGAGAGGAAAGGATGGGCGGTGGTGGAACGGAGAGGCGGGAACCTTTTAGTGTAGCGTTACATGCTGCTATACTAGCCATCCGCAGCTTCTTATGAAAGAGGCTAGCGCGGTCGGTTTGATCGAGGCCAGACAAGATAGGCTATTGAAGCTCCGCTCGCCTAAGTGTCTTAGACGATGATGCTCCAATGCCGGGCATGTGCCGAGGAGGTGAAGGATCGTCTCTTCCTCCTCCTCGTCTTGGCAGCTTCTACAGAAGTCTTTATGGGGTAGTCCTAGTCTCCTAGCATGGTTCCCAAACGGGCAATGGCCAGTGATGACTGCTACAGTCACTCTTAGTTGAGATCTGGGCAGTTTTAGTAGCTCCCACGTTCTCTTAGAGTTAATATGCGGCCACAAGTTCCTTGATATAAGGCATGTGGGCTCTGTGAGCCACTTTTCTTGTGCACGTTCCAGTGTGTGGAGTTTTATTCTTTTCCAGCACGCTGTTAATGGTTGTCCGCAAAAGGGGTCTATATCCCTATTTTCTAGGGCTGTCCCTTTTTTGGCTAAGTCGTCGGCGATGTTGTTGCCATTGCTGGACCCATGTCCACGTACCCATTTTAGGGTTATGTTAGAATGTCTCGCCATCTTGTTTAAAGATGTCCGGCATTCCTGAACTAGACTAGAATTGGTGTATATTCCAATCAGGGATTTGATGGCGGCTTTGCTGTCCGTTACTATCATGATATCCCTACCGAATATCTTGTAAAACGTCAACTATCTGGCCGCTTTATTTATGGCCGATATTTCAGCCTGAAGAACACTGCATCCATCTGATAATCTGAAGGATATTTTAGTGTTAAATTCTTCTATGTAAACGCCACCCCCAACCCTTTCCCCCTTTCTGGACCCATCCGTGTAGACATAGAAGTATCCAGATTCTAGGGGGGATTCCTCGATTTGGTAGCCAAAGCTCCTTGAGAGGAATGGTTTTGGGATGCAGTAGTCAATTAGATCGGGGATTAGGTCCCTTCCAATTTCCAGTATATTGGCATGTCCCCACGGTCTGTGGGTCCATGCTCCTGTCGCGTTCAACCTGATCGCGGCTTTTAGTGCTATCTGCCTGGCTTCTAAGTCACATGGCATCCAGCTCATAATTGCAAGAAGTGCTTTGGTTGGAGTTGTCCTCATGGCCCCTGTGGTCAGTATTGCCATGATTCGACTGACTTTTTCAATTTGCAGTCTATTGGTTGCGGAGTCCAGTGATTTCCACCATACTGATACTCCATAAAATATTATCGGTTTTATAACCATGTCATAAAGCCACACAACTCCTTTTGGTTGTATGCCCCATGTTGAGCCTATTGCTTTTTTACATAGATAGATGGCTATTGTAGCCTTGGTTACTCTAGCCTGTATGTTCTCTTTCCATGATAGTTTGCTGTCAAGAATGACGCCTAGGTATTTTGCCTTATTCGATAGGATAAGTGCGGTACCATCCATTTTTGGAGGTGTGAAATGTGGAATTTTATACTTCTTAGTAAAAAGTACGATTTCCGTTTTCGCTGGATTTGTCTTTAGTCCGCATTCTACGCTCCATTGACTTACCATCTTCAGAGCATATTCCAACTGCTCTGTTATGGTGTCTAAACGGGTACCAGAGACTGCAATCGCTACGTCATCGGCGTAGGCTACAGTCTTTATCTTATTTTTATCTAGATCGTTAAGCAGAGTATTCACTACAACATTCCACAAGAGGGGGGATAGTACCCCTCCCTGGGGTGTACCCTTGCATACTTTTCTCGTAATTCTGGAGTTCCCCATTGTTGCAGTTATAGTTCTGCGCTTTAGTATGCTCGTAATGAGCATGATTGTAGGTCGATCAACTTTCAGACCGTCAAGTGCATCTATGACCGCCTGTGTCTTAAGGGGGATAGACGCGGTCAAAATGCTTGCTGTCAGCTTCGTATATGTGTGCTTGACAGTTTAAAAAATTCATGCCTGTTACCCATCAAGGATTCATTTTAATTTTGATTTTGCGGTGTTTGTTTGATAGAAAAAAATTTGAATAAATAAAGAGATTTTATATATAAAGTTGTTGTTTTTTTCTTAATTCCCTTCTAAAATTTATTCACCACACATTTATTTTCATTCCTTCACGATGTTGCTTTAAAAATATTTTTAAAAGAGTTGGATATTGTTATTTTTTTCAGCAATGATCGCTAGATTGCGTCCTTTTCACGGCCCAAAGTGCTGATAAAGATCGGCAGATTTTGTTCAAAGTATTTTGATTATCATTCATTTCTTCTTTTCATAAAATATTTTTCACAATTTAAATAAATAAATAAAATATAATAATTAAATTTTATTTCCACTTGAAATTCAAGATAATCTATTTTGGCACTTTTTCATTCAATGTTCTTCTTCTGTTTTTATTTTTCTTGACAGCCAAAACAAAATAATGAAAAAATTTGTTCGTGCTTGATAGCTTGCACTAGACACAACTAAGCATGTGTGCGAAATTTTTGGTTTTCAATCAAGCATCGTCGGTGTCAGTAATTTTCACATACACTATTACCATGCTTGTTAAACATTTTTACCGTATCTACTTCTGTTTAGTATATGTCTAAAAACCAAAAGTATCGATTTCTATTAAGCATCGTCGGTGTCAAATATACTTACAAATTTTCACACCTGATTGTTAAGCATTTTGATCGTGTGTATCCCATTTAGTATATGTACCACCGAACCCGCTTGATGTTAAATCACAAATTTTTGATTAGATTGACATGCTTGGCTGTAGCTAGTGAAAGCCATCAAGCAGAGCCCAAATAGAGTTAATTTTCACGATGATTTAAAGCCATGTCTAAAAGGCATGTTTTTTCTTTTGTACTGAAAATTTTTGAAAATTAAAAAAAGCCATGTTTTCTGTTTTTCAAGTTTTTTTCTCTAATTTCTTTTTGACTCGCCTGTTATTTTTTAAATTGTTTTATTTTCATTCGACTGCCAAGGTAACCACATCGATACTACCAAAAAAAAGGGTAAAAAGAGACAAACGATTTTTTTAACGACAACAATTGAAAAAACGACATGACTTAAAAATCATAGTAAAAATGTAACGTGATTTTGGTAGAAGCTTTAAAAGAGTATTATAAATAAAGACATGGCTTTAAATCACCGTATAAATCAGCCCATATTATTATTGTTTTGTTTTCATTGTGAATGGTTGTTGAGATAAAGATATAAAATAAGACGAAAATAAGTCAGAAGTAATAAAAATTATCTATTGAATTTCATTATTACATATTTTTATATGTGAAAACTAGTCTAAGAAAATAAAAATACAAGAAAATGACTAATGAAAATTAAAATATTTTGCGATTGTTTAAGCTCGCCCTTTCCAAGTAGATTGAAAACACGACGTACAAACAATGAGTTTTAACATTTTATTTTAATAGTTTGCACAATGTATGTTTTAATTCCTCTAGCAGAGAATACAAATTAATAGAAAATTATAATTATATAAACAAATATACACACTTTTTTAGTTTGGATAATGAAATAAGAAAATGGTTTCAATATAATGAATATGGCTCTTTTTTTACCGCGTTGAAAGGTGTAAATAAATATCAAATATAACTATGCATAAAGCCAAAAAGAATCAGATAGAACCGAAATTCAAAACGACATAAATATAAACAAACTAAATTAATTCACAAGAAATGGTAGGCAGTGGCGCTTAGAGTACTTATTAAAGTTTGCCGGTATTTGCGGACCAAACAAACACTGCAAAATCAAAATGAATGATTAAATGATTATCAAGCATGAAATTGTAAAGCGTCAAGCACTCGTATACACGAAGTTGACAACAAGCATTTTGACCGTGTGTATCCCTCTTTAGGCTATCCCTTAAGCATGTATTTCTTTGGGCTTCATTCAAATCTGTTTTCAGTTATTCTCTATTACGTAGGGATTTTAATAAAATGCAGATCAATTTCATGCTAAAAATTAATAGGCGTCTCCATAACACGACAACGTGTTATGCACAAGTTTACCCAATGAGGTAAAGAAGTTAAAAACTGGAATATATATTTGCTATTACAATAAACTTTTAAACCCGATATAAAACCAAAATATGCTGTTGTTCTTAACGATATATATTATTAATTCAAATATGCCAATATCACCGCAGAAATAATAGAAAATATAAACGACAGACATTTTGTTCCATAGCGTCGTTTCCAGCAGGCTTGACAATCAATAGTTCAACTAAGTGACTGTCACTATTCTTTTGGACGAACACAAACAAATCTCTTAAATTGCACCTTTTATATTTTTTGTGTTTACCACAACTGCCTGAAATACAATTTTATTTTTATTTTTTCGTCTCTTTTGTTTTTCATATTTTTATTTTTATTTTTTTACCAACTAGAGAGCTTAAAATACTGTAAAAAAATATTTGTTCTTTTGCAGTTCCTCCCCAACCCCCCATTATACTCAACGAAAGACGTGACGTTATTGATTCACGTGCTGGTCCTTATGAAGAGGGCGGCAGTCTGGAAGTGATATGTGTGGTTTCGGGTGGTAAGTTAAGTTTTTATTAAAAAACAAATAAATATTTTTAAAACAGCCGCTCAGGGTGATTTGTTGAAAAGGATAAAAATAAATACATGTTTGAATGGAGAAAATCAATAAAAATATTTTTAAAGGAATAAAGGCAAACGTTTAAATTTGTTTTATAAACCTGATTTTTTAACTTAAAACCCAAAAATGTATTGTAGCATATCTGAAATTAGGGTTAAATAACTTCAGTTTGTTTATTTTACTTTACTTGGGAAAAAGAAAAAGATTTTCAATATATTAGTAGGTAGAGTTTGAAATGTGTAAGCCACAAAATCATAAAATTTTAATTGCTGAAATAAAAAAAAGTATTACAACAACTTTGAAAATCCTTATTTTTTTCATTTTATGCATTTATTATCCAGTACTTCACCTGTTTCCCTTTTTAAAAGGTTTCCCATTGCATTTGATATATAGACATCATACACAATCATGGCAATTATTGTGATTCCACCGTGGCGTGCTATTACCAATAATAATAATAATAATGCACTTGTGGCTGGCAAACAATTTTATTTTCATTTTACTTTTCAATTTTAATTTGTATAATAATATTTCAAAATTACTGTCATAAAAGTTTAAGCCCTTAAGTCTTTCAGCGTTTTGTAAAAGGGATGAAAATTATGAAATTGAAAATACAATAATTTAAATTTATATGGTTTATTTTGAAGCGGCCATGCATGAAAGATAAAATAAGTTTTTTTTTTTGTATTTTGAATATATAAAGGCATAAAATTTTAAAACTTGGCATACAAAAACAGGAGAAGAGAAGTTTTGACACCTTTAGTTTTTATTTTTAATATAAACGAAATATATTCATGGCCAAAGTGAATCTATATTAAACACATGCTAGAGCCCTAGTGTCTCATATTGTTAGAAAATTACTTATGTCAAAATTTTACCAAATAGAAACAAATCGAAATAAAATTAATCAAGCATGTTCTGAGAAACGCAAATCCTTAAATCTAGCGTTTTCGATTGGAATACGCCAAATAGGTGTTCTGCGAAACGTATAACGCAAGAAATATGGTTTTGCGATTTGAAATCGCCAAATAGGTGTTCTGAGAAAAGTATAACGCAAAAAATATGGTTTTGCGATTTGAAATCGCCAAATAGGTGTTCTGGAAAACGCATATCGCTTAATATTGGAGACTTCAACTCGCATGTATATATTGAAGTGAACTGATTGAATTTGCTAAAACTGAACTTGCAAAAGTCAATAAAATTGTTAACACATAAAATTTAATATGTTTTCTTTTTATTTCAATAAAAAGTTGAAATAATTTTTTACATTTTCAATTAAGAAAACAAAATTGAAAAATTTTTCTATTTGTTGTCAAATTTTTTTCGTTTTATATAACTGCCACATACATATATACATACGTATGTAAAACACATTTTGTATTTTTTCGGAACAAACTCCGAAACGCCAGTAAAATGCGCGTTCCTTAGAACACCTAAAAATCAATTAAACGTTTTCCAAACCCATTGCTGTTTCAGAACGCGCGTTCTCGGAACATGGCTGAAAATATTTTTCATTTTATATAACGTGCACATACATATTTTCGGAACAAACTCCGAAACGCCAGTAAAACACGCGTTCTTCAGAACACCTAAAAATCAATTAAGCGTTTTTCAAAACGCATTGCGATTTCAGAACGCGCGTTCTCGGAACATGGCTGTATAATTAAAACAAAACTGCTGGTTCCATGAGGAAAGGAAATTTCAACGCAAAGATATATCAATCCATAGTCAAATTGCAATTATTGATGCCTGCTTTCCGCAACATAGATTTAATTTATTAGTCCTGATATGCTGTTGCATCAGCTGTTGCTAAAAGACATATTTAAGACACATTTAAAACTTCTTGAAAGTACAAAGAACTTAAGATTCTTATGGCAAAAACATTATTTTAAGTGAAATACAAAAACTTGTAAATTATATAAGAAATTGTAAAGCACTATCGGGGGGTTAAATTTCAAGGGCCGATGTTGAATGTGAACCACACCTAAACGCCAAGCTTTTTTCCGAATTTTATTTGACATTTCTCTATTTCAGACTTATTCAATTTGAACCATGGAGAGATACACAATCCAACAACGTGTTAAAGTTATCCAGACTTATTATGAAAATGGGCGTTAAAATCAAAATGCATATCGTGCACTTCATCTTCAGTGATGCGGCACATTTTCACCTCAGTGGATTCGTCAATAAACAGAATTGCCGCATTTGGGCGAATGAGAATCCAAGAGTGACTGTCTGTCGAAAAACCAATGCACCCACAAAGAGTGACTGTTTGGTGCGGTTTATGTGCTGGCGGCATCATCGGGCCGTATTTTTTCCAAAATGAGGCCGGTTAGGCAGTTACTGTGAATGGTGTTCGCTATCGTGAGATGATAACGAACTTCTTTGGCCCGAATTGGAAGATATGGATGTAGACGATATGTGGTTTCAGCAGGACGGTGCCACTTGCCACACAGCTAACGAAACAATTACTCTTTTGCGCAACAAATTCAATGGCCGTGTTATCTCACGTAATGGCGATGTCAATTGGCCGCCAAGACATTGTGATTTGACACCGTTGGACTTTTTTCTTTGGGGTTATTTGAAAGAAAAGGTGTACGTCGATAAGCCAGCAACAATGCAACAGATAAAGGATGAGATAATTCGGCACATTAACGGCATAGAACCTCTATTATGTCTCAGGGTCATCGAAAATTTGGACAATCAGATGGAGGTGTGCCGCCGTGGTCGCGGCGCCCATTTGGCCGATATTTTGTTCTATATATAATTGAATAATACCAATATATCATAATAAAATAAAATTACAATAATTTCTTAAATAGTTTGCGTTTTATTCAAAATCAACATTGGCCCTTGAAATTTAACCACCCGTTATATGAGTGAAGGCAAGCTGTTGATTGTAGCGTATGCGTAATTACAATACGAGTATTGCTGATTTTTTTGAATAATTATTGTCAAAGAAATTGCTTCTTAGTCAAAAGAAATTTTTCTGGTCCGAATTTAAGCAAATGTTTTGCCAATTCAGCAATTATCTGGTGATAATTCCGCCTGTCTAAGATTAAAATAAAAACTCTTCCAGCAGACACAACCCATAAAATTATCGCATGTTGAAGCTGTTAAATAAGGACATGTTACATAGATAAGCTCTTAAGTCTGTACACGCTATACGACTTTTCAAATTTTGGATCTTTTTATGTCAAGTAATGATTAGAAGGCCCGAACTCCGCAACAAAAAGCTGCTCATATGGCAAAAATTGCTACCTGGATGAGCCTAGTCTGGCACACGGGGGCACTGGTGAATCGTGAATAATTCCCTCCGTGGAATTCATTCATCATCAGATAAGGCCGTAGAGGCAGGTGCTGATGTAAATCTTTTTCACAATTGTCAATTAATCAGTACGAACATGGCTTCATATGAAGAAGCAGGTAATACGATTTATAGACTTAATAATCGCCAAAAATTTAATCTTACTTACATTAAACTTCCTGCAACTGATTTTAGAATTATTTTACAAAAATGTATCATTTTAAATATTTCACCTTCTAGTTTTCCTAATTGTTTCGAATAGAACTGTATGGTAATAGTTTTTAAATAATTTTAAAATTTTGTTTCTATATTTAAAAGCAAAAAAATGGCCTCCAGTACAATAAATATTATGAAAACATTCAACAACCATTGAAAAACTTTTGTGCAGCTCGCTGCTAAAGTAAATTTTATGATAATATCAACTTGATTTCCTTTTATAGAAAACTTTTAGTATTTTTTCAAAACTCTACAAAAAAGTAGAGTTTTTCTCTTTCAACTGTTTTTGTAAAAAAAAATCACTTTAATTTTTTTTTTAATTTTATTGTTTCTATGGCCTGGTTTTATGGCAAAGAGCTTTTTCCATTTTTTTTTGTCCTTTTTTTGGCTTATTATTATTTTTACGTTACCGTCTAATGACTTGATTGCAGTTCGTTAAGTTTTATTAGTAAACTACAATATTGCAATGTGTTCTCTTTTTAGCTCTCTTGGCTAGAGACAACCGTCTTCATTCCGTCCACTTATTTAATTTTTTTTTTTTTTTTTTGCCTCAAAAACTAACCTCAAAGTGTAATTTTGTTCTTAGTAGACCAATAGAATAAAAACAAAAAAAAAACACAAAAGAAAACAACATCCAAACACTAAATACAAAATAAAATTTTTAGCAAAACTATAGAAACTTTTTTAAATTTTATATATTTTTTTTAAGAGTTTCCTGTTTTCCTGAAGGCAGACACTCTTTAAATAAAGTTTGTCTAGTGTATTTAATAGCTTTGTACAAATTAACTTTTTTGCAATAACGTTGTTAAAGTTTGAAGTCTGAAGTATATTTTAGCTATTTTTCTGTGTAAATTATAAGAAAAAAGATTAATTGTGTGTATGAATACATGTATTCATATATATGTCCAGACATAGATATGTCGATATAACACACAAAAAATTTTGCTAACTATGCCCGCTTTAGGCTATGAAACTAATCAAACGCTATGCCCCAAACTAGTTTCATTAAAGCGGTGACAAAGTGAACATTGTCTAAGGTAACTTACACTAAGCGTAAAACGTATTTACTTCATTAGTGAAATAAATTTTCATATTTTCCACATTAGATTTGCAGAATTTGCAGAATTTTAGAAATATTAATAAACAGTTGAGTTTATTTACTTTATTAGCTACTAATATTGTTACCAATAAAAAAATATAAAAAGCTTTTTGTTTATGTTTTCAAGCCGTCTGTATGCAAACATTTTATAGGAGCAACACTAATCATCAGTATACTCGAAAACTTTTTATATATACATATGTGAATTGCTTTACTTCCATCGTTTTTTCCGACATTCGGGGCTTTATTGTAAAAAGATTGTTATACATATGCTCCTATCTTTTATGCAGTGTATGAGTGCTACGTTGAATACACTGGTCATATTTTAACACAGAAATCCTTACGGATTCATAAGGATCTCTGTGTTCCTCTTGTAAAAGACGAATTTTCAAAGTACGTGACAAGGTATATCAGTAAATTGGAGCTTCACCCAAATCCTCTTGCACGCAATATACTTAATTTTGAAGGCCACTCTCCGTTGAGAAGAAGGGATACCCTTGCCACCATCGGTGATTTTACCGATGTTGACCGTGCAAAATAAAACAGTTTTGTCTAGCATTGGCTGGACTTAATTAATTTTATGTATTTAGTATTAAGATTTGAGTACTTATTTTGTTAGTTCATTTTCTGAAGATTCAATAAATAAATAAATGGAAAAAAATATGTTAATTTAGCATTGGCTAGACTTAAGTAAAAAGCACATGTATTTTATTTTATGTTTAGTATCAAAATTTAAATACTTATTTTTATTTAATTTTAAAGATTCAATAAATAAAAAGAAAATTTGTTCAAGCGATTCTCGAATCGATCAAAGTTTTTACTCCTGTATAAAACCGGAAGTGTGCCAAGTGAGAGTCCAAAGAAACAAGGTCTGTTAAATACGGCAGGAGTTGTCATTTCAACGTTTCCAAGTAAGTCCTGATCACTTTCTCAATATGAGGTCGAGTATGGTCAAGATATAAACAGCCATGTTCCGAGAAACGCGCGTTCTGAAACCGCAAAGCGTTCTGAAAAACGCTTAATTGATTTTTAGGTGTTCTAAGGAACGCGCGTTTTACTCGCATTTCGGAGTTTGTTCCGAAAATATGTATGTGCACGTTATATAAAATGAAAAATATTTTGTAAAATTCTTTCAACTTTTTATTGAATTAAAAAGAAAACATATTAAATTTTAATTGTGTATAATTTTATTGTTTTTGCAAGTTCAGTTTTAGCAAACTCACTTCAATAAACACATGCAAGTTAAAGTCGCCAATTTTAAGCGATATGCGTTTTCAGGAACACATATTTTGCGATTTCAAATCGCAAAACAATCAACCATGTTCCGAGAACGCGCGTTCTGAAACCGCAAAGCGTTCTGAAAAACGCTTAATTGATTTTTAGGTGTTCTGAGGAACGCACGTTTTACTGGCGTTTCGGAGTTTTTTTTTCCGAAAAACTACAACATATGTTTTACATATATATGTATGTATGTGGTAAGGAAAAAAAATTTGGCAACAAATAGAAAAATTTTTCAATTTAGTTTTCTTAATTCAAAATGTAAAAAATTCTTTCAACTTTTTATTGAAATAAAAAGAAAACATATTAAATTTTAATTAATAACAATTTTATTGCCTTTTGCAAGTTCAGTTTTAGCAAATTCAATCAGTTCACTTTAATATATACATGCGAGTTGAAGTCGCCAATTTTAAGCGATATGCGTTTTCCAGAACATCTATTTGGCGATTTCAAATCGCAAAATCATATTTCTTGCGTTATACGTTTCTCAGAACAACTATTTCACGTTTTCAAATCGAGAACGCTAAATTTACACGATTTGCATTTCTTAGAACATGCCCGAAAATCACTTTATCATGTCTCTCATTGTATTACGGGCGATTGGCTTTCACTCCCTAGCTCGTATGCATAATTGCGTCAGAAAACGATCACCTGTGATTGTTCCAGTCGGTTTTAATAACACATAATACACTACCCGGAGCTGGTCACACCCAGCTTGACCTTTTAACCATTAATATTCGGTATGGTTGTCGACGTGGAAGCATGGCCGAAATATCCCCATGATTTTTTACGCTTGAGATTATCGTAAGGATCCCGTTTTTCGTCCCCAATCAGATGTGATGCTGAAATCTCTTCCATCTTTGCCTGGCAAGCAGTTATTCACAAGCAAACAAAAGCCGGTCAATACCTGCCCTCTTCAACTCGTACGGCTCCCAGTTGCATTGTTGTTCCCATGACTTTCAGGCGTTTTGAAATGGCTAGTTATGTCTTTCCCAGTGGTTCTGGCAGAATTAATTTTAAGACAGATAGGAGAACTAATTTTAAGACAGATATTAAGAATAAAGCCCTAATATATGAGTACTTATTTAAAGATTAAGGACTGTTTGTAATATATATGTTGAATTCACAAGCTCAGTCGTATCGTGTATCGATGTATTTGGAGAGAAAATTTCAAATTTTTTTCTTCAAATTTCTTTCAAAAAAAATTTACAACAAGAGAAAAACTTAATTATTTCGTGAAAGTTTTAATTATTTCGTGAAACTTAAAGTCTCAAATGATAGAGCTAGAAAAGGTGAAAATGGCCAGCCAGCCAGATTGGGGAGAATTCTGGATGATACCTGGCGCTCAAGATACAATAATAATTAAAAAACTTGTTTGAAAAAAATTTTTTTTTCAAATTTGTTTTAATTCATCCATTGACATCTAAAAAAGATTAAAATTAAAAAAAAAAGTTATCAGCTGCGCTGTCAATTTCACCTGTTATGAATTCGTCTTGGGTGTATTTATTGCTCTTGCATATACCTGGTATGAATTCGCCTTGATTTGGTCTAAATAAACTATCCGGAGGAGAGCGAAATATTGCCAGATAATAAAATAATAAAAAAACCAAAACCTTCAAAATAAGAAGAGGCCTTAAGCTCAAGATATTAGATAATATTATGTTTCTATACCTTAAAAATTCAACTTGCGTCAACTATTTGTACAGAAAAAAAAATATGTATATTTTCCACATACGTTTTCCTGGTAAATAGTTTTTTTGTATTATGGAAACATCACAAGCGAGTTATATAAAAAATGTATAAACTTTGTTAATAAATATTGCATCATTACTTTATACAAGCACATATGTATGTTAGAAATAAAAATATTTTTATGGATACTTAAATAATAAAGAGCAGTAAAAACTATATCTAGACTACTGGAACAAATTTTAAATATTTCAAAAAGCTCTTGGCTTTTTCACAAGAAATCATTAAATGCATGCAAACTTTTATGAGTAAAAAGTACCCCGGCACTGAAGAGATGAGCGGAAATAAACACAACTTTTATTGTTTAAGAATTTCTTTACATGGCTATAAGAAAATATTTACATTGTTTGCGACATGAAAAACAAGCAAACTAAAAAAAAAAGAAACAAAACAAAATCATGAAGAAAAATATCTTCTACTTCTGCTCATTAAAAAAAAAGAGGAAAAAAAACAGATGACATTTTTTTCCAACAATTACAAAACCTGGTGCTTGGCTTAAGTCAATATTTACAAACACGCAACAAAGTTTAATTAAAATTTCAATATTTGCATAAAAACTCAAACAATCTGAGAAAAACGCACACGCATACGAACACGAATAAATGTAAACAAAATATTATATATTTGAAAGCTTGCTAGAGGGTAAAAAAGCATCCAAAACTAAGCAAAACAAATTATATGAGAAGCCGTGTTTGACGCGGTTAGAAGGGTAAAAACAGGGCCAAGGTGTTTTTCTGTGACATGCGAGTTAAGAAGCAAATGTAAATGTAAATTTATGTGTTAAATACACGCACTCTGTTCTGCGATATAAAAATGAAAAATAAACAAACAAAAAAAAAAAGGTAAAATTGAAACAAGCGCTTTATTTGAAACGTCACACGTTCAGACAACAAAGTGGCAGATTGCTTTTTTTTCAATTGCTCTTTTGTGCAAACAGCGGTTAAAAGTAAATGAAATTCAATTGAAATAAACGTATGAGCAAAATCTCTCTTTAAAGCGATCGTTGGCAGTTAAGTAAAGTGAAACGCCTTTTTTTTTATTAATTGTAACAATATTTAAAGTAAAAGTGTTGCGTTTGGAAAAACGTTTAATTATCGGCAAATTATGCGGGATAATTGAGGTTTGAAGGGGAGGGAGAGGTTTAGTAATCACATAGTGAGTCCAGAAACGAATATTTTTTTCTACATTTAAAAAATATTTTTATAACGACTAGATTTCGGTTAAAAATTATCAGCCAGTTCGCCGATGTCCAAAGGATAAGTTTATTCGCATTCTAGGTGAAAGAAAATTGATTTGGGTTTTTTTAACTCTTTTTTATGCGAACGATGTGTCAAAATTCTAGTAAAATACATAAGTTCATGCGAACGAATAGTGACATGGACAAACCCAAATTGATTCGAATGTGAGTGACTAGCTTAGGTTAGGTTAGGTAAGCAGGCCGCTTGATTTCCAGCAAGTACCCGGAAACTCTAGCTCACTTGGGTCCTGTAGGTCCCTTTGTGATTGCCTGAAAAAAGTTAGTAAAGGGAAAAGAAAATAAAAGGTTATAGGGATATAGAAGGAGTGAGGAAGAGGGAAAGGTTGGTTAGAGTGACTAGCTTACTTTCGCATACATCTCCATTCGATATCGCCGAACAGGCTGTATGTCTTTCAAGTGTGAACCGCTGCATAGTCTGGAAGAAAAAGCACCTTTTTTATTATGTGTGGTCGTCTTTCTTGATTGCATCAATCCATTGATCCCAATAATGCACGATAATATTTTCTTTTTTTTATCTTGAACCAGTACTTAATGTACTGCATATGTAGGGGGATGACCCCTACATGTGCATTATACTGGAACTAGGAAAATAGGTTATGAGGTGGAGGAAAGAGGGCGTAGTGTTTGTGGATGTTAAACTTCAACAATAACAACACCAAAGACCAAAACAAGCACTTTTACAGCCTTTAAAATGTTGAAACTAAATTAGCTAAAACTAATCAGCGCCCAGTGTACAGGGCTAAGCAAAATACTCGCATTATGTATTTCAAATAGAAAACACAAAATACTTTCAATTTGTTTATTTCAAGTACAACATACTTTCAAGCCATGTATTTCTTTCTCCTACCCTATTTCTTATTTTCCTCAACGACCTTCTCTATCAAACTTCCAACCCTATCCACTCTTTCGCGGATGATAGCAGCATTTGTCACTCGTACTCTTTTAGTTATAGGCCCAGCCTATCAGAGATCGCTGCCAAGAGGCTAGATATGAATGATTCACTGAATGGTGTCGTAAAAACAGGGTCACCTTTAACGCTCGTAAGACCCAATGTTGCCTATTAACACACAAACAAACGACCGCAAATGCTGCTTCATCTGTACTCATGGATGGTAAAAATATTGAGGAATCGGATGCTCTTGATGTTCTTGGAATGGAAATACAGGGTGATGTTCGCTGGACAGATCACATTTTCCATGTCTCTAAAGAAGCATTCAAGTGTCTCGGTTTTTTGACACGGTGTAAGATGTACTTCACTCCATCCGATCTCCTTACTATTTATACCACCTATAACCGATCGAAAATGGAATACAACTCTCATGTTTGGGCCGGTGCCTCAAAGTCTATTTAGGGGTTACTCGACCGTGTGCAGGAGAGGGCGAAGAAGCTCATCGGTGACAGTAGGGTATGCAACTCTATTGACTCACTGGAGCATCGACGCAGTGTGGGGTGCGTTACTCTGTTCTATTGTTACTTCAATGGATTTTGCTCTGACGAGATTAGGGATCTTGTTCCCGAAACGCTCACATTTTTACATAGCACGCGTTCATCGTCCACAGCTCATCCATTTCTGGTTGATCGTACTACGCATTACAGAGAGAATTCGTTTTTCAGCCGTACGCTTCGTCTGTGGAATCAGTTGCCTGCAGACGAGTTTCCTGTCTGTTATAACGTTGGAGGGTTCAAGTCAAATGTTCACAAACACCACTCCCGCTTTCCCCCTCCTCACAACCTATGTAGGGGTCATCCCCTGAGTACTGGTCCAATAATAAAAAAAAAAAAAAAATACAAAATACAACTAAAAAACACAAAAAAATATTTTGTATTTCGGTCTCATAAAAATGTATTTCAAATACTTGCCCAGCCCTGTGCAGTGTATATACCTTCGACACTGCTCAGAATAATAAAAATTAGTCCAACAACTTCCACACCACACCATAAGGTAATGTAGTACATTAAAAAAAAATTAATAATGAACATACGCAGAAAAAAATAGATGCCATATTGATAAAAAAATTGCACTATTTTTATCAAATTTCCTGTGAAAAAGATTTTTTGCCGGATTGATAATTCAAATTATAAAGTAGAAATAGCTTTTTCACTTAAAAGCAAAAATTATTGAGTTGAAAAAAATTTGTGTTAATATGTAAAATAAACTTAACAAAAAAATTGTTAAAGAAACAACAACTCTTCACTGTTATATGACAACCTTTTAAATTTATTTATTGAATAACAATCAATAATTCGGAAAACTTTTTATTAATTGCATTTTATTAAGAGATATATCCAAAAATTCATTATTAATAATAATTTAATTAAGTCAATGCAAATTTTATTAAATTGATGGTTTTTTATTAATAACATAACTTGATTGAAAAAAAATCTCATCTATTTTTTTCTGTGTATAAAGAAAACACGGAAAACAGTAAAAAAACAGAAACGCGTGTACACAGCTTGCTACCTAATCCGGTGCAATTTGGGCTCATACGAAGTTAAGGGCGGACCCTTTTTCAAGATAATCGTTTAGCAATATTCCGTGTGCATTCCAAGCAACAGTGGCTATGACCTTGGCAGCTGATTGCACTGTCTTCGCCTTCTTTGGAGCACTTCCACCATGTTTTTTTTTTTTTTTTGCTTTCAAGTGTGTAGTGGTGGACCCATGTTTCAACAACAGTTAGGTAGGCAGACCGCTGGATCCCCCTAAATAGCGTAGGTTTTCCAGCTCACTTGGGTGAATTCATCAACGGTTGGTAATCGAAAAATAAAGGATTACACTTTATCATATCTAAAAACTGCTGTGAAGTGGCCCTACAAACTCGTTTCATCAACAGTTATTAATCGACGTCAAAAACCAACAGGTGAATAAAATTGAGGGTTGAGGGATTTATTATCCGGTGAATAAATCCCTTTTGCTTATAATTTCTCAAGGATTTGAGAAACTATAAAGATGCAGTAAAGTTATGGAAAAATAACAAAAGAAATTTGTTAAGAAAAAATTGTTTGCTGGGAAAATGGGCTAATATGTAAAGAGATGCTTACCGTTGGTGTTTTGGATATCAATTGGTTTTTTCCTTAAATGCTTTAGGAAGGCTTTTAGTACAATTTAACATTACAAAACTTATGTTAAATTATATTGCATTACAATGTTCATAACATTACATTCTATATTTTTAGGCAAACTAAAAATTCATCGGAAATGATTTAGATAAACAAATAAATTGTGTAGAAAACAAAAAAATTCATAATAAATTTAGTTGTATAAAATTTCAAAAATGCATAAGATATATAATTATATAAAAAATGTATAAAAAAATTAAATCCATTCTGTTAATTTCTACAACAGGTTTACCTCTATCTACGAATAATTCGTTTTTGTTCGACACTGAGCAAATGCGGCACCCATCTTACCAATAGATTATTCATATGCAAAACTTCATGCAATATGTTGCACAAGCTCACATGATATGTTTACCATTTCAACATTCTTACGTAATTTGACTCGATGATCATCCATAACGATAACGATCATTTTTCTTTTGGCCTCCCTGTTGATGATATTGCTGCAGTGCTTGTTCGGTCGCGTTTAAATTCAGCAACCCAATATTTTACCATGTAATCTGACGGAGCAGATTCACCTTATTGTTTTTCAAGCTTTTCTCTCGTCTCTTTCGCTGTTTTCCCTTTCAAATAATAGTGTTCAATCATAGCACGAAATTCATTTATTTCATTTTTACATTTTTCAAGAAAAAGTCGCTTATTTCAAACGACTACGACATATAAACTAATAGATGAATTTGGGTAAAATTTTAACAGCTGACGTTTGACAGATCGCAATTTCAAAAAAAAAAAAAAAAAATTGTGTTTATGCTAGCGCTAGGTAGCTTTAATATCAATCCACCCTCGTATACCTTTCAAAACTCATAAACAAGTTCTTAAGCACAAATTCTACATCACAAAATTCTTTTAGAAGTAATTGATTTTCTTTTATTGAAGTTATTTTCTTTTAATATAAAAACTTGATTAAAACTAGCAATAAAGTTTATGTTTCATACCATATTGTACATGGAATGAGTGTAGAAATCGCCAGTTTCATGGTTTATATATCATCTTGTCATACAAATATGTGTATACGTATATTTAGCAAATAAAATAAAACCCATTAAAAAATCGTAATAATGTTAAATGAAAAAAATTTTACGACTAGCCAACCGGGTAATAGAACGAATCTAAGAACATTGTTTTTCTTTTATTATTTTGTCAGTGGTTGGTGGTAGAGAATACTAAAACAAAGGATATTTAATTAAACTGTCTCGTGTTATAAAAATGTTTTTACTTGATGACGTTTTTTCTTTTTAAGAAAGCTGGTATTATTTCTGTTTAACTGCAGTTGTAAAATGATTCAATATTGCATGCTAACATTCTAAATCAAAGCAAAAACTATTAGCAAGTAGCAATTACGGGGACTTTAGTATTTAGAAACAACAATTCGTGTTATGAAAAAATTTACAAAATAAGCTGAGAAAACCCATAACGAAGTACTTAAGGCACTCTCGGGCGACATGTTTTTACGTCTGTTTTTTTCTAAGATGCATTTCCTCATGTTATTCTTCATGTTTGTCTAAATTGTTATTTATGCAGAAGGTATACAAAAGTTACTCCTTAATGAGCATGACATTGTGTCACTTTAATATCAAAGACGCGCGGACCAAGTTTGACCAGAAAAATAACATCATGTTATATTAGATATATTTAATAAATTCAAATATTTATCATTAATACTTATTGAAAAAAAGCTTATTGAGTGGTTAAGCTTTTGCTTCTTCTCCTATCGCGAGAATGTCAACCTTTGGAAATAAAAGTGTGTGTTGCCACTGTACAAGGAGAAGCAACAATTGTGTTCTCTAGTAGAAAGCAACGTTGCAGGGAAGAGAGAAAGAGTAGATATTAGTTTTTTCTTGCTAACTGCTGGTGAAGTTAATTACCCGCTCACTTTTTGAGTAGTCTCGGGCGAGTGATCAATGCATGAGAATTTTCTTAATGAATAGTTACAGAAATTTATTAATTCAACTTAGTGATAAGGGTTAGTCCCATTGATTTAAAAAATTAATTTTAAATACTTTAACTTCAGGCTTCACGCAAGTAATAATGAAATCATAATCTAAAATTTCAAAGTAAACTCCCCAGTCGGTAAAATAACGACTGGAAAATTAACCGCTAACGGGTAGTTATATACGAATGTATTTTCATAAAAACATTTTTATTTAATTTCCAACTGGTTTACTAGTGAATTGTTTTGCAACAATTTCTGTGTCCAAACACTGTTTGGACACTGTGCGGGTGCACACGGGGGTTAGGGGGTTAACAAAATACTTTGAAAAGGAACGGACTTACCGAATTATGTGCGGATGGATGGTGAGCGTTCGTCTGATGAATCACCGGCTTCCTTCTGATGCCGTCTCTTTAGCGAGGTTGGGATAGACTTCGGAAGAACGTAACGTCGCTGGTAAGCTGAACAATACCTGTTGCAAACCGTTGATGATCTGATGGGTTTGTCGACGAATGATGAATGCGCGTCGGGATCACACTGAAAAACTGGCACTGGCACCTCGTAGCAAGTATTGCACAAAACAAATGAAAGAACCCTTTCCGGAATATTTTTGAGTTCAATTATTCTTTTTGTTTTATTTAATTTTCACCAAATTTGCGTATAATATTGGTACATTTAGGAAATACACTTTTCTACAATAAATTTCACTTAAAAAAAAACACTTGAATAATAACTTGAGCAAACAGCTTCTTATAAACCTCGCTGGCGAACGTTTTAACAGTAAGTGAAGAAGCGAGCCAAAAAGAAAAAGCACAAAGCTTGATGTCAAAAAACCAACGAGTAATTCGTTTTGGCAACAAGTGCTGCCAGGTTGGTTTCGGCAATAAGTGTTGCCGGGTTTGAACATCCCGCCCCCCCTTGTTATACTAGATAACAACGAGGGTCGGTACGCCAGGAGGGTTACGAGAAGCTAAATTACAAATGTAAATACAATTCAGATGGGTACTTAGAGGTCAATAAGAAAAAATAAGAGAATAATTCACAAGATGTATAATTGACAAATAGTGTAAAAGTATATGAAAATGCAAAAAAAGTTTCAAGATAAATTAAGATTAAACGGCAAATTTCCCAATGATGACCCAGCCTAACACTGTGTCCTGAGCGAGTGGCGAACCGATTGTTGAACATTGTAGTCCAGCGCGGATAAGCCTCGGGTAGACATCTGCTCCTAGGATGAAGTTTATTGAATTACTCTCAAAAAAATCTGGGTCCGCCAGGCGCAGGTTGCGGTAAGTGTCTGCCACGCTACGGTCGAGCCGTTTTTTCGGCTGGTACTCCGGCAACGTTGAGGTGATGCGTGCTCTTACCGTGAAGGTTCCCCCTTCTTCATCAAACCGGGTGCGAAACTTGAACTGACACCACTTGTCGTCGTTAAAGCGTTCAAAAGGCAAATTGTACTGTTCTACGATGAAACCCGCTATAGAGCTCGTTGCAGCGCATGCATTCAGCAGCCCACGTACCTGGTGCCATTCCTTATTTAGGTATATTTTTATAATCACCGTAGGTACTACCGTAGTGGCGTCAGCTTGGCTTACGTGCTCGTTCGTCCTGGTAATCTCTGGCTGATGTAGAAGAGAGTGGTGGAGACCATTACATTCGCTGCAACGCTGTTTACTGCGGCAATTCTGCAGGCGATGCGAATGAGCAAGACAGTTCTTGCAGTAATTGAGGCGCTTCACGATCTCCAGCCGGGCGGACACGGCCATTTTTAAAAACTTGCTGCATCTGCGCAGTGGGTGGTCGGTGCGGCATATTCGGCAATCGGGGTTTGGAGCCTTTAGGCGTAATGTAAGTTTCCGCTCTTCGATGGGAGAACTGGTGCTGCGATGACGCATGTTTGCTGCAATGGGGAGAAAATAAAGAGGAGATATTAATTGTCATGCAGACGGAGGCGTCGTGAGTAAGGTAAGTTTGACAATGGGACGAGAAATGACTCCATTGGCGGTTCGTATTTCAGCCACACGCACCCTGTTATCAGGGCCGTGATAAAGTTTCTCAATGCGACCAAGACGCCATTGATTGGGGGGTACATTTTCGTGCCGGACAACTACAAGGTCGCCGATAACGAGATTTCTTTGGGGGTACTTCCATTTAGTGCGTTTATGGAGTTCGGCAAGATACTCGTTTTTCCATCTACGAGCCAAATGGTGGTGGAATATTTTTAACTTTTGCCAACGATTCACATAGCTGAGTGAATGGCTGGATAAGTCAGGTTCTGGCGGGGATAAAAGGGGGGTGCCAATCAAAAAGTGGCCCGGAGTTAGGGCACATAGGTTCGCAGGGTCTTCACTCATCGGGCTTAAGGGTCTGGAGTTGAGGCAAGCTTCGATGCGAGTAAGCATCGTACTGAATTCTTCATATGTAAATTTCTGGTTGAGGCATAATTTTTTGAAATGTACCTTGAAGCTTTTTACTCCTGCCTCCCAGAGGCCTCCCATGTGAGGAGCGCCAGGCGGAATAAAATGCCAGTCAACGGGACTGAAACTCTCCTGCGCCATCAAGCCCTGTCTCACAAGGGACAGGAATTGTTGTTTGTCCTTAAGTAAAATGTTGGAGGCGCCAACAAAGGCGGTGCCATTGTCAGAGTACAATGCGTGAGGGGTACCTCGTCTCGAAAAGAAACGTGCAAAGGCGGCGAGGAAGGCCTGTGTGGAGATTTCTCCTGTGACCTCTAGATGTATCGCCTTGGTGGAGAAGCATACGAAAACAAGCACGTATCCTTTAGTTACTTTACAGCCACGCCCCACATAGGATTTGATGTCGAAGGGTCCAGCGAAATCAACTCCGGTGTTGTGAAAAGGGCGAGTTAGCTGGGCACGTTCGGGGGGTAGTGCAGCCATTATTTGCTGGCTGACTTGACGCTTATGTCTTGCGCACGTAAGACATTGGGATATGATCGTTTTTATTAACGTTTTGAGTCTAGGGACGTAATAGCGTAGCCTTGTTAACCGGTACAAAAGCGCGTTTTGGCCATGTATCGAATATTTATGCAAAAACGTAAGAAGTAGCCGTGTAAAACGGGCATGATAGGGTAATAGAATGGGGTAACGTTCATCATAACTCAAAGTAGGGGAGTTAGCTAAGCGACCATTGATTCGTATTATTCCGTTAGAGTCGAGAAAGGGGTTAAACGTTAAAAGCGAACTCTTGCGGGACAATGATCTTTGTTCAGATAATTGTAAGTATTCTTCTTCGAAATAAGTTTTTTGGCAAGCGACGATCAGACGGTTTTTGACGAAAACTATTTCCTTGGCCGACAACTCCTTGTGATGTATTGCATCAGCTTGCAATTTTGTTCGTGCGCGGATGTAAAACCGAAACATATAACATAAGACTCTCAGCGCACGAGGGAGGTCTGAAAAGTTTTCCAGAACGTCGTTAGTTTGAACTAAAGTTGTGTGAACTTGAATAGGCCTTTTTTCTTCTTCGGTATCAAAATCAGAGTTTCTTGATGGCCATTCATTATGCGGACGTTTAAGCCAAAATGGCCCATGCCACCATAAATCGTTTGATGATAGCTCTGCGATGGTAATACCACGAGATGCCATGTCAGCGGGGTTGTGTTTGGACTCTACGTGAGACCATGAGTCCTTGCCTACTTTTTCCACAATTGATGAAATTCGGTTTTCTACGAACGTTTTCCATTTATGAGGTGGTTTTTGCAGCCAGGCGAGCACGATCGTCGAATCTGTCCACAAGAAGATTTTATAATCTCGCAGATTAAGCTGAGATTGGATGGAATCTATCATATTGGCCAGCAATTCTGCCCCACATAACTCTTTTCGAGGTAGTGAGACAAATTTTACAGGAGCTACCTTCGTTTTTGCCGCCAAAAGATGGGTAGCGACATAGCCTTGGTTCTCGGAGCGAAGGTAAATGGTAGCTGCATATGCTTTTTCCGATGCGTCGCAAAAGCCGTGTAGCTCAACTTGATAGGCAGGATCAAAATCAATGAATCGGGGGATTTTGATTTGTTCAATGTTGACATAATCATCGAGAAAATTAAGCCACTTTTGCATCGTTACGGGGTTTAAATCTTCGTCCCAATCTGTGCCATCTTTCCATATCTGCTGCATAATCATCTTCGCGACTATGATTTTCGGGGACAACCATCCAGCTGGATCGAATAACTTGGCGATTTCTGACAACACACGTCTCTTTGTAGTTAACTTCCGATCAGGGGTAGATTTCAACTTGAAATAAAAGTGATCGCTTCCAGCGTTCCACCTGAGCCCTAATGTCTTTGTAATGCTGGAGTCTGACAACTTAAGAAACTCTTCGTCCAGCAGGTGTGTTGAGGGAAGCCCTTGCAGCAACATTTCATGATTCGCTGTCCATTTGCGTAATGAAAACCCTGCTGTGTCCAGAACTGTTATTAGTTCGTCTCGAGCTTTTCGCGCCGATGATATGGTGTGAGCTCCATAGAGAACATCGTCAACGTACATGTAATTCCGCAGAATTTCAGAAACTGTAGGGTAAGCGGTTTCGCTTTCTGTCGCGAGTTCTAGCAATGTTCTGATTGCTAGATAGGGGGCACAGTTTACACCGAATGTCACGGTATTCAGTTCATAGTCTTGAACTATTTCATGGGGAGAGATGCGATGCAAAATTCGTTGAAAGGGGGTATGAGTGGGGTGTACCAGGATTTGGCGGTACATTTTCTCGATATCCGCATTAAAAACGTAGCGGAAAAATCTCCACCTCAAGATTAACACCATCAAATCTGCTTGTAAGATGGGGCCTGGATGAAGAAGGTCGTTGAGACTCGTGCCGTTGGATGATGAACTTGAGGCATTAAACACCACTCGTAATTTTGTTGTGGTGCTGTCGGGTTTTATGACGGCATGGTGGGGCAGGTAATATGTGCCGCTGTCACCATGTGCGGGGGTTACTTTGGTCATTTGACCCAGAGTAGAATACTCTGTGATTACGCGATCATACTCGGATTTTATTTGGGGGGTTTTTAATAGTCTTGTTTCATTTCGTAGAAATTGAGAGAATGCGATCTTTCTGGATTGCCCAATATTTATTTTTTCAGGATATTCTTGTTTAAAGGGTAGCGAAACAACATATCGACCATCCTTATTGCGAAATGTAGTGGAGGTGTATAATTTCTCGCAGTATGCGTCCTCCGGGGGTGACTTTGCTCTTCTCGGGAGGTCTTCAAGTTCCCAAAAACGTTGAAGTTGATTATTCAACTCGACGGTGTTGAAAAACGATAAGACCGAATTTCTGCACGGGTTTGTGGAGACCGTGCCTGTGATGATCCAACCGAAAACTGTTTTTTGAGCCACCAAAGAGTGTTGATCATCCCACTGTAAGCCGTCCTGAATAATTTTTGGGTATACATCTCCGCCGAGCAGTAATTCAATTTCCTTGCACCGATGTTGGTAGCTGTCCGCTAGCTGCAACTTTGAAAAAGTGTCATTTTGAAGTGCTGATGACGGATAATGGGCAAGTTGACCAGTCAACTTGTTGATGACTAATGCATTTAACGAGAGCGCAAATGCAGAGTCGACTGGGGAACCTATTTGGATTTCACAGCTTTGTGCCGAGATGGCGGTTACAGAATCGCTCAAGCCGTGTATTTGAGCCTGTGAGGATTTTGTGTCAAGGCCCAGGTGCATTTGTAATTTCCTTGAAATGAACGTTGCCTCAGATGCTGAGTCTATTAAGGCACGAACAGTGCGTTTTAGGTCACCGTGGTATACGTCGACAAGTGCGGTTCCTAGTATGACCGATTGGGCGGGGGTTTGCAGCTGAGTCGCGAATGACTGCAACGCATGATTCGCTGCTTGTGTTGAGGTAGAAGGCATCACGTTTATGGAATTTTGGGGGTTTTCCTGAGTCTTGAGGACTTTAGGACTTATATGGAGGTTAGATGATGTAGGCTTTTTAGATGCAGTGCGGTGGAGCAAAGAGTGATGTTTGCCTTTGCATGTGTTGCAAGTGTATTTGCTTTTGCAGTTTTTAAGGTTGTGTGAAGTTCCAAGACAGTTAGTACATCTATTCTGCTTCTTGACTGCAGCATAACGTTCATCAATTGACTTAGATAAAAACACAGAACAGAATCGTAAAGGGTGAAAATGTGAACAGAGCGCACATTTTCCCTGATTGTTCTGGGAAACGTTTGTCTGGTAACTTTGAAATTTCTTCGCTGACGACTGGGTCAGTTTATTTGTCCTAGTAGCTTGCGGGGTCTTTGCGGAATTTGAACTAGAATATGTGGAACACATGTCGGCTATCGATTCTAAAGTATGAACCCTGGCCGTCAAAAATTCATCAAGCTGCTTCCAGGTGGGCAAAACTTTTGTCGGCGGCAAGGATTGCTCCCACAAGCTAAGTGTTGTCTCAGGCAGGCGCGTGCAGCAAGTGTAGACAAGAATGCAGTCCCACGCCTCGGTGGACATGTCTAACAAGTGAAGATTGGTTAGACAATCATTAATTGTGCGCTGCAACCGCCTGAGATCACTGCCCGTTTCCCTTGAAATCGGTTTCATGTTGAAAAACAATTTTAATTGCTCGTTGACGAGGATCCTTGGGTTCTCATAGCGATCCAGGAGATTTTGCCAAGCCATGTCAAAACCTTCGTTGGTCATGGGACAGGTTTTGAGAAGATCACGTGCTTCACCCTGTGTTTTCTTCATCAAGTGACACATTTTTTCAACGGGGGTCAAACGTTTGTTGTTGCGGTACAGGGCCGTGAACATGTCACGGAACGTTGGCCAGGATTTATAATCACCGTGGAAAATTTCTGTATCGCATGGAGGTAGTGAAATAGAAGGGGTGGAAGTTAATTCCTTTGCTGCTGAAGGGGACGCCGCATTATTTTTGGCAGGCAGGATATCACAGAGGTCGCTAATCCTTGCCAGTACCATGGTGTACGCTTCATAGGTAGAATTAAACCGTTTATCCAAGGTAGCCATGTCCAGGTCCTCTTTTATTGTCTCATACATATTCACCGCGGTTACATATGCGGAATCGAACGTAGTCCAAAGCCGCTGGATGTGAGCTTCATGAGCCTTCAAGGTGTGAATCGTGTGCGATTCTGTTGCCAAGCCTTCAAAGTAGCTTTGAAATTTTATTACTCGATCCGAGGAATGTAAGAGATTTTTTAACGTGGCCATTTTGTTGAATGTGTACGCGCTATCTAATGGATAGTACTGCTGTGCAAGGACTCCACAAAAAAATAAAAAGAGTTCTTTACGTTTTTTTTTTTTCCAGACAGGGCTGCGTATCAGCGCGCTGAAGTGGGGGGTTTGTTCAATTTTCCAAAATTGGGGAAAAAAAATTTTAAAGAAATGGTGTATGGCACCTCGTATCGGCTGCCACGGCAAGTTGTGAAGAATAATTCTTGATGTTCCAAAGTTCTCCAATGATGTTTCGCCGGAGAGTTGAGAATTACAGAAAGGCGATGCGTAAAAATTTAAGGCTGCAGTGATGCTTCGTATGAGCTATCACTGTTTAGGGGGGTAAAAATTAAATGCCGAAAATTTTCTAAAAATTTCGGTTGGTACCTCGTATGGGCTACCAACTTGGTGTAAAAGTTTTAAAGTTGCAGTGGCGCTTCGTATAAGCACCCACTGTTTATGGGGATTCAAAAATAAATTCAGAAAATTTTCTAAAAATTTTCAGTTGGTACTTCGTATAGGTTACCAACTATGTGCAAAATTTTTTTTTTTTTTTTTTTTTTTAAATGGGAGTGGTGCTTAGTATAAGCCACCACTAAGTATGGGGGTTAAAAAAAATATTTTCAGAAAATTTTCAAAAAAAATTTCAGTTGGTACCTCGTATAGGTTACCAACTATGTGCAAAAATTTTATAAAAATGGGAGTGGTGCTTAGTATAAGCCACCACTAAGTATGGGGGTTAAAAAATATTTTCAGAAAATTTTCAAAAAAAATTTCAGTTGGTACCTCGTATAGGTTACCAACTATGTATAAAAAATGGGAGTGGTGCTTAGTATAAGCCACCACTAAGTATGGGGGTTAATATATTTTCAAAGAAAAATTTTAATAAATTTTCGTTGGTACCTCGTAGAGGATACCAACTATGTGCAAAGTGTTCCAAGTGGTGCGTTGTATAAGCGACCACTTTTTATGGGGGTTAGTAGTTAATAAAACGTTACGTGTTATTCGCCAAACAAATTTTCGAAATATTTACTTTTTATTACCTTTATGTATATTGGTTTGGTTTGAATTATCAGGAAAATTCTGTGAAATAAAGTCCTACTGGGTGTACATACGTTCAGAAATAAACCATTTATTGTTTTATGTTCCAATTCTATGGTTTGAGAATTAAGCCACTTGTCTTCTTTGTTCTTGTTGAATTCTCAAACGACCCACGTAACTAGCTGTTGGTAAATAATTTCTTATGTACCAAAAGTGTCACTGACCTACATTAGCTTATGCACATAAACGACACACATACGCACATACATATGAGCACTTCATTTGTTGTCGCTGTGTGTGGTTTCTTTTGATCGCCACTAATTGGTTCGATGTTCGATGCCAACTTGTTGTTTATTTACGAACATTAGTCAAAGAAATTACTATTGTTCTTGGATCAAGGTCAAACCCAAAAAAATGCAAATACATACGGGCATAAAGCAAGTATGCAAGAACAAATCTTTGGCTTGCTTTTGAAGCTTTCTGCTTTGTACAAAGTGTTGATTTTTGCTGTGCACCTGATACTTTGGTGTTTTTTCTCTTTGTATGTATGTATTTCAGGTGGCTGTGTATGCACAATGAAGATGTAAGTATGAAAAAATTCCGCTGACGGTATATTTGTTGTTGTTTTTTTTTTTTGTTTGCTTCTATTTTTTGTGTATTATATTTTGCATATACAGTTATGCGAAATTCTGAATATTTTATGATTTTGTCCAAACTAACGTTTTTGGACGAAACTGTACACGCGTAAAATAACCAATATACATATGTATGTAATTTTCGATGCCGCGAAGATTATATATGTACATACATGTGTAGTTGCACTAGCGCGGGAAAATCTACATATATATGTACGTATGTATGCACTTACGCGGGAAACGTATGTATGTATAAAAAACTTTTTTGCAGAAATGTGTTAATTTGACGATTTGTTCTACGCGCTTATGTATGTACGTATGTACATATGTAAGTACGTATTAAACAAATCTGTTGTTTAACAGCGAAAAGGGGGGTTAATTTATGAAGTTATTAACATACATACATATGTATATGGATGTACATATGTATGTATCAATTTAAAAATGTTTTTTTTTTTCTCAAAAAAGGAGGGGGTAGAGGTTAAATTGTGCACATATATGTATGGATGTGTGTAGGTAAGTATGGCCTTTGTCACTTTTCTTTTTGTTTTAAAATCACAAAAAAAAGGGGGTTTGTATATTTGTATGTACTTATGACGACACACCAGTGTACGTATGTATAAGCTTTGGGGGTTAAATTTTTAGAAAAGTGGCCATAACCTTTAGTTTTGTATGAAAAACCACTATTTTAACTTATGCAAAGACACATACATACATATGTATGTATGTAGCTGTACATGTGTATGTGTTTGCATGGGAGGATTGCCGGGTTATAGCTGGCCCGTATCCGGTTCGAAGGACCAAAATGTGCGGGTGCACACGGGGGTTAGGGGGTTAACAAAATACTTTGAAAAGGAACGGACTTACCGAATTATGTGCGGATGGATGGTGAGCGTTCGTCTGATGAATCACCGGCTTCCTTCTGATGCCGTCTCTTTAGCGAGGTTGGGATAGACTTCGGAAGAACGTAACGTCGCTGGTAAGCTGAACAATACCTGTTGCAAACCGTTGATGATCTGATGGGTTTGTCGACGAATGATGAATGCGCGTCGGGATCACACTGAAAAACTGGCACTGGCACCTCGTAGCAAGTATTGCACAAAACAAATGAAAGAACCCTTTCCGGAATATTTTTGAGTTCAATTATTCTTTTTGTTTTATTTAATTTTCACCAAATTTGCGTATAATATTGGTACATTTAGGAAATACACTTTTCTACAATAAATTTCACTTAAAAAAAAACACTTGAATAATAACTTGAGCAAACAGCTTCTTATAAACCTCGCTGGCGAACGTTTTAACAGTAAGTGAAGAAGCGAGCCAAAAAGAAAAAGCACAAAGCTTGATGTCAAAAAACCAACGAGTAATTCGTTTTGGCAACAAGTGCTGCCAGGTTGGTTTCGGCAATAAGTGTTGCCGGGTTTGAACAGACACTTATAGATACATACATGTATGTTTTGTAATATAGTTCTATGCGTAAAATCGGTAAAAAAAAAGATACCGATATTCCAGACATAGGATGTTAGCTGCCCTTATATACAATGTAAGCATAATTTATCTCCATCCGCTTATTAAAACTTCAAGGCAGGCCGCATGCATTCCTCAAAAATATATTTTTACAAAAATTAAAGATATTGAATAATTTTTATTTTTTTATTTTTATACCCTTCACAAAAATGTTAAGGGTATATATAAGTTTGTGATTCCGTTTGTAATTTCTACAGTTTTTTTTTGCGACCCTATAAAGTATATATATTCTGAATCAGAATTAATGGAAAAGTCGATTAAGCGATGTCCGTCTGTCCGTCTGTCCGTCTGTCCTCTGTTGAAATACCGTTTCTGAGAAAACCATAAGACTTAGAAACTTTTTTCTTTCACCATTCTTTTACCCCATCGATTCATGGGTTTGCTATTGAAATTCAGTAATATCGGTCCACGTATAGCTGAGATATATTCAAAATTCCGAAAAAAGCCATTTTTTTTGCATTTTTGTATGAAAATTTTTGAAAACAAAAGTTGTTCGTTTTGCTTCAAACTTCACACACTTATTAAGCATGGTGACTAAAAGACAAAAAATTTTTTTTTCCGATATCGGTCCATATATACCCGAGATATAGCCCAAGTCGGATTTTAATGAAAATGTCGCACAGGCGAAGCTAAATAACTTTTTTTTGCTCAAAAGTAGTTCTGGTAATAAAATTAAGTTACATAAATATGGAAAATGAAAATTTCCGATATCGGTCCATATATACCCGAGATATAGCTCAAACCGGGGTTTCCATGAAAATGTCGCGTAAGCGAACTTAAACAACTTTTTTGTGCTCAAAAGCAGTTCTGGTAATGGAATAGGGTCATATAAATATGGAAAAAGAAAATATCCGATATCGGTCCATATATACTCGAGATATAGCCTGAACAGATTTTTCCAATAACATTTTTTTTTTTTTGCTGAAAAGCAGTTCTTGTTATGAAAGAAGGTTACGAAAATAGAGAAAATTAAAATTTCTGATATCGGTCCATATATACCCGAGATATAGCCTAAATCGGGTTTTTCATGAAAATATCGCGTAAGCGAACTTAAACAATTTGTTGTGCTCAAAAGCAGTTCTGGTAATGATATAAGGTTATATAAATATGGAAAATTAAAATTTTCGATATCGGTCCATATATAGCCGAGATATAGCCTAAACCGATTTTTCCATTAAAAAAAATTTTTTTTTTTTTGCTGAAAAGCAATTCTCGTTATAAAAGAAGGTTACTAAAATACAGAAAATAGAAAATTCCGATATCGGTTCATATATAACCGAGCATATTTAGGTCACATTTTTAATATACTATACATATTCGTGACTATCGTGAAGGGTATTTTAGATTCGGCCCAGCCGAATATACTACACTCTTACTTGTTTGTATTGAAAGTGCCAAACTAGAGTTTTACTTAACTGTAAATATAGTTTTTTTTTATTTTTTTATTTTTATCTTGGACCAGTACTCAGGGGATAGCCCCTACAGTGCATTGTACTGGAACTAGAAAATTATATTATGAGGAGGAAAGTGGGAGTAATGCTTGTGAACTTAACACACGGAGCGACCAAAACAAACGTTATCACAGCATTTAAAGTGTTGAAATTAAATTAGTTAAAACTGATCAGTGCCCAGTGTATATAATTACCTTCGACACTGCTAACAAAAAAAAAAAAAAAAAAAACACTGTTAAAAAAAAAAACTAAAAAATACGCTTTGATATCAAACTAATTATCTATATAACCAGATAATTATCCGTACAACGCATTTCCAGTTTTTTTTTTTTGGATTCCCAAATTCAGCTTCAGCAATCACCAAAAATCCCCCACTTCCCCGAAAACTGTATAGCAGCTTAAATTTTCGCACTAAATCAATTGACTGTTAATAGCTTAAGTACACGTTACACGGCCAAAACGCTCACCAAACATGAAAACCCGGTTCCGAATCGGTTAATGAAGGATTCCGAGTTTTTTTTTATGGAATTCCCAAAATCGGTTGTAGAAATCGCCAAAATCCCCCACGTCTCCGGAAACAATATGGCAACTTAAATTTTCACACTATATCGAATGACCATTAATACATGAAATACACGTTATATGGCCAAAACGCACACCCATTATGAAAAACTAGTTCCAAATCGGTGATTGAAGCGGTTCCGAGATTTTTTTTGGAACTCCCAAAGTCATCTTCAGGAAACTTCTCCCACTTCCGCAGAAGCAATACGGCAACTTGAATTTTCGCACTTAAGCAAATGACCGTTTATAGTACAGATACATGTTCCGTGGCAAAACTGCGCACCGAATATGAAAAACCGGTTCCAAGTCGGTTAGCTAGGCAGTTACGAATTTTTTCAAAATTCCTAAAATTGGCTTTGAGAAACCCCAAAATCCCTCCACTTCCCCGGAAGCAATACGGCAGCTCCAATTTCCCAACTAAAGCAGTATTACTTTATATACAGATTTATAGGCCTACAAACGAGTATGTAATAATCACTCATATGGAATAGGTTTCGAATGTTAAACCATCAATTTGTTATTTTCAGCATACAAAATCGTCCAACAAGCAATAAGTCGTCGAATATGGCAATCGTGTTTGCAACACGATTACAGGTTAATATAAGTTATATTATCACTAAAACCTTTCAGTTAAATAGGCAACATCGTCAGAAACTATATATTTATACAAACTAGAAACTATTCTTGTGCACTCGTATGATGCTTTGCAGTAGATTTGGAAACCTTTAAAAAATATGTTCAAACATTTAACTCTAGAGAGCAAAATGTTCTAATAATATCTACCTTTAAAGCTCAAAACCAGAATTTTTTCCTTCTTCCATTACAACAACGATAATATTTTGAATAATTGTACAAATGTCCTTTTTCCTTCTGCTGACAGAGCTAAATCAATTTGGTTGCGTATAGTGCTATGAAATATTATGAATTATTTTAATTAATTTATTTCGTAATTTTTTGGCCATAAATCAAGAAACAACATGAAAGTTCATAGACGCTGGAAGTTTTTGAAGGTCAGTGGTCATTAAATTTATGAACTAAATAACAGTAACAAATAAGTAAACCGCTTTCGTATCTGTTTCATTTACTTAGTAAATTAATTTGTTTCACTTAGCACGCAATTATTATTAAGAAGGTTTAACACAAAAGAGCGGAAGGTACTTTTATAGTATTCCTTAATGTGATGGATATGCAAAAAAAAAAAAAAACTTATACAGGATGAAAGTCCTTAAAAAAAAGTGCCGGTATGAAATACCGGGGCAAAGTTGGTTTTCCCTGGACCTTATACAATCTAGATCAATTTTTGACGTCAAAAACCCCTAGTCGCCGATTATAAAAATCATTAGAGCCTTTTTTAAAAACAATAAATATATCAGCAATGGATAAAAACCAAGACAGAATGGACTTTACCAGGGCTAAGCACAGTCAGTCCTGATTTCAGTTGACCTAAAAGACCATTAGAAACTAATTGTCATTGAAATCGTTAAAACCGGTTTCAAGAACCAATAAAAATATTACAACTTAAACTAAATGGATTTTCCCCGGATCGGTAACATTCAAAATAGATTTTTTGACTATATAGGGTATTTACATCTATCCAAAATTTAGCAGATTTGAATGAAAATCTTCAACGAAATTTTAACCGTTTACACTTCCATTTTCTGACATCTAACCAGATTTCATTTTCATGAAATCTTTTTTTGCAGAAGGTTTGGCAGCAATAACTATATCACAATGAATTTATCCTGTAAGAGTATAGGCTTTTTATGGCAGCGTAGTATTTTAAAGTATTTTTTTGAACAACATCACAGTTGTGTAATAGAGTACTTAAAAAAATCTACCAGATTTCGTCAAAATCTAGTCGGAATCTAGATTTAATTTTGTATGGGAAATCTCGTCAAAATCAACTAGATTTGATTTAAAATCCCGAAAGTAGTAGATTTGGCTTAGCCGTAAATGGCCTATTAAGAACCAATAAAAGTATTACAAATGGGTAAAATCGGTACAAAATGGGTCCTCCTGGCGCCGCGAACATTTTAGATTGCATTTTGACCTGAAAGTTTTCTAGATACTGATTTTCCTTAAAATCGTTGGAGCCATTTTCAAGAACCAATAAAAGTATTACAAATGTATATTTTGAGCTTAAGGTCTGTCTTGGTTTTTTAAATTTCTTTTATCTGGCAATATTTCGCTCTCCTTCGGATAGCTTCGTTGGCCTGAAGATATAAAACCAAGACAGACCTTAAGCTCAAAACATATATAATTTTAAAAAGAAAAAGAGGGTCGATATTAAGAAATAATAAGTATTACAAATGAATAAAAACTGGGACAAACTAGGTTTCTCCGGGACTAAAAATATTCTACATCGCTTTTTGGGCCTTAAAAGC
Organism: Thecocarcelia acutangulata; assembly: GCA_914767995.1. NCBI lineage: Eukaryota > Metazoa > Arthropoda > Insecta > Diptera > Tachinidae > Thecocarcelia > Thecocarcelia acutangulata. The sequence continues at coordinate 24,286,302 of OU612094.1, read as the reverse complement.
TCCCAGATACTGATTTTCATTAAAATTCTTAGAGCTGTTTTCGAGAACCAATAAAGTTTTAAAAATGGTCAAAAACCAGGATAAAATATCCTGGACCGGGGATATTCTATTTCCAAACGTCCGGTCCCAAGATGGAAACTTACGCAGTGCCTGATTTTAATTTCATTCTTTTCCGATCTTCCGTAGTATTAAATATGAGTTCCCTATCCTTAAGATAGCTACTTATGATTCTTAACAAGTAGGCAAGTATGCGGAATCCCCTCTCCAGGGTGTGAACTACATCCGCCTATTTGAGACTATTAAATGTATTTTTCACGTTGAGTGCAGCTAAAATAATCAGTGGTCGACTGAAGTTATTCCCCGTTTGTATGGCCTCAACGACCTAATTGATGTCACCTTACGGCTCCAATCGTTGCTCTCTTGGATCTAATGCCATGTTGTCTCTCAGAAAACCCTCCTCCAGCAATTAAGACACGGCTTTATTAACTTCTCAAGCTGTTTTCCTGCTGTTTCCAACATAGACAGTGGTCTATATACAGATGGTGTGCTCGGACCACCTTTGGGCTTGCTGATGAGTACAAGATGCTGCTTTTTTCATATACTTGGGAAAACCCCTTCCCGTAGACAAGAAAGCAACACATCTTCTTAAGGTGACCCTGTTGTTGACACAGATGACACTTATATAATCTCTTAGATGACCCATTGACCCGCATGCTGCACATTTCAGTCCTTTTTTTGCTTTGCTGTTCTTGTTTTTGAAAATCCTGTTTTTGCTGCGAACTCATCGATTGTCTACGAAAATTTTGTTGTTCGTGTCCACCTTGCCATGCTACCCTCCCGTTGTTTTTACGTATGTAATTTACATAGCTTTCGGATTTAACCTTAACCTGATATGGATTATGGCATTTAATTTCATTTTCGGATTTAACCTCAACTGATTTTTACTGATTTTTTATGTATTCTGCATTATTTGCAATTTCCACAGCTTTTTTAAATCGCGACAGCGATTCTAAGAAAATTATGGCTCCAATCCCATTATAAATACTTGTCTGACAACTGTGCTCAACGTAGATCCAAACTCACACTGTGCGGCCAACATACGCACTTTCACTGCCCTTTCATTGCTTTTCATTGGGCGATTTGCTTGCTTTATAAAACTTAAAACACTCTGCAAATCCACATGATGGTGGTTTGATATGTTTCGTCATTGCCTCTACACAGTTAACATAAGTGGTCGTTGTCGCATCAAGCATTGTACGTTGCAAGCATTATATCTGGCCGTCTAAACGCTACTCTTCCATATTGCCAAACAGATATATCGCTCCTTTATTGCAACATAGTCATGTCTCAAAAAGTGAGCTTTTCGAGTTAACAATGCAGAATGGTTAACAGTACTACCATTTATATTGTGCCAAAAATTTATTCAAATTACTTTTAAACTGTTTCCTTTAGGAGATATTTTCTCAACAAATTTGCTAAGACTAGTATGGAAACTAAAAATTTTAAATGCGTTTTTCTCGAAACGAGCTTCTTTACGATATGACTATGTTGCAATAAAGGAGCGATATGTTAATAAAACTCACACAACTCATTGTTAACTTCTTAAATAGAACTTGTTGATTTATTGTGTTTTATATCAATAATTCCTGGAAATCAGAGTGAGAAATTTATTTCTAAAAGTGAAAGATATTGCTTTGTTTACTGTTTTATGAGTACTAATAAAAACTCTTACCTAAGCTTAAATAAATACTTTCAATTCAATTTATTTCTTCTTTTTATTATTGCTCGCCATCGTTAAATAAATATTTATGAAATATTTTGTTATTTTATAGTTATTGTTTTTCTTGTTTCACATATTTGTTGCTTGAGGTCTTATTTAAGTGTATTATTTTTAGTTTTATTTTCAAACCTAAATTAATTATTTAATAGAAATAATATTGCTTTAAAAATATTTTTATTTATCCAAAGACAACTTTAAATGGTTATTAATATTTCAAACCAAAGTTTTATTGTAATAACAGCAATAAATAAATAAATATAATTGACTAACAGCCCATTTGACTACAAATCACTTGAAGTCAGTGTTTGTTTAATGTTAATAAGGACTTCAAAAATTAAATCAATAACAAGATAAACATTTTCATGATAAATAAATTAATATGCTCCCTCTAAGAAATATATACAAAGTCATGTCACTGATTCCAATTCCGCTCACAAACGGAATTTAATTCCTTTTCTGGTTCTTCGAAAGACGAAACACAAAAAAGTTTTTACGGAATAGAATTATTTCTGTACAAAAAATATTATTTTCATTATTATAATTATAAATGATTTGAATTCGGATGCAATTACGTTTCTAAACGGAATTGTGCTCTATGACATGTCTGGTAATGTTTTTTCTTTGGTCTTTGATTTTATAAATTTCTAACTTCGATTACATGACTACAAAATATGTTTCTTTACAAAGTTTTATTATAATTGAATGTGTGCCAACATGTTATTTTTCATAAAAAAAAAAAAATTTGTCTTATTTGTTTCTTCTTGCAGGCTCGCCACCGCCAACTGTAACATGGCTTATGAATGGACAAATACAAAACAGTGTTGTGGATTACACTTACATCGACAGCATTAGCACGATAAATAGCAAATTAGTGGTACGAAATTTGTCACGAATACACCAACATGCGGTCTATACGTGTCAGGCCAGCAATTTTCACAAGAAATATGTCGCCACCAATGTAACAATCGAACTGTATTGTAAGTACAAACAATATATATACATATATTTTATTCCCTTGTTTATTTTGCAAACGTAATAGTAGTAGTGAAATATTTCAAGTAGCTATAAAAGATTATCATAAAAATAATAACGTTTACACTTACGAGTACATATGTTGGCAAAATAAAACATTAGCTTGGGAATTATTTTTCCAATAAATTGTGGAACTAAATTAACAGTTATTTGTAATTTATAAAATGAAGTAATATACAAAAAGAGTACAAGAATGTTTTTAATTGAAACCAATTGAATGGCTGTACTAGTAATTGTTAAAGTAATTTACCTAACCAACAAAACTACGTGGAGATCAGAGAACAGCAACGGGGACCAAATTTTCTAATATACGCAATTACGAGTACTTACTGTGATTTTTTATGCTTTTAGGCTTTCTGTCGTATACATACATTTTAAATACTTAAAAGTTCTTTTTTAATGACAATTGAAACACCTCAGATCGAAACAAAAGTCATGTCCATATCAAAGTTCAACACTCTTTTTATGAAGACACGAGTCACTTGCATTAGTTCAATTTTAAAGGCCGTTGTTGATTTAAAATAAAACACAAATTATATAGAAATTGTTGTTTTTAATTTTTATTACGAAAATAAAGGCATGGTTGACTTATGTATGAGACTAAATATCAGCCAACCGGCGGCATAATTAAGGTTCTATGCCATTACTGTACTGAATTATCTCATCCTTTAGCTCTTTAATTGTTGTTGGCTTAGCGATGTCCACGATCTAATTGACTACTGCATCCCAAAACCATTGCTGTCAAGGAGCTTTGGCTACCAAATCTGGATACTTCTATGTTTACACGGATGGGTTCAGGTGTGGATAAGGGGTTAGAGGTGGTCTTTACTCAGAATAATTCAACACTAAAATATCCTTCAGACTATCAGACGGATGCAATGTTCTTCAGGCTGAATTATCGGCTATAAATAAAGCAGTCAGATGGCTGACGCTTTACAAGATATTCAGTAGGGATATCATGATAGTAACGGACAGCAAGGCCGTTATCAACTCCCTGATTGGAATATACACTAATTGTAAATAATTCTAAATAAGACGGCGAGACATTCTAACATAACCCTAAAATGGGTACGTGGACATGGGTCCAACAATGGAAACAACATCGCCGGTGACTTAGCCGAAAAAGGGACAGCCCTAGAGGATAGGGCGGACAACCATTAACAGCGTGTTGGAAAAGAATAAAACTCCACACACTGGCACGTGCACAAGAAAAGTGGCTCACAGAGCCCACATGCCTTATATCAAGGAACCTGTGGTCGCATATCAACTCTAAGAGAACGTGGGAGGTATTAAAACTGCCCAGACCTCAACTAAGAGTGACCGTAGCAGTCATCACTGGACATTGCCCGTTTGGGAACCATGCCAGGAGACTAGGACTCCCCATAACATCTGTGGAAATTGCCCAGACGAATAGGAGGAGGAGACGATCCTTCATCTCCTCGGCACATGCCCGGCATTGAAGCATTATCGTCTAAAAGGTTCCCGCCTTTTCTTTTCATCCCCCGCCCATCCTTTCCACTCACACTATATGAGCTGGACAACCTAGGCTATTCCGGGATATCCAGCGGCCTGCCTACCTAACCTAACCTAGCTTTTTAATTGTTGTTGGCTTATCGCTGTATACCTTTCCTTTCAAATAATCTCAAACAAAGAAGTTCAACAGTGTCAAGTCACACGATCTTGGCAGCCAATTATTAGCAAAATATTGATGACAAATAAAATTTTTAAAATTTTGGTACAATAAATTGAGATTAGCCAAAACGAAATGCAAAAAATATATATAAACAAAGTTTTTTAAATATGTAGCTATCAGTACAGGCTGTTTGAATCCTCTTAAAAGAAAATGATCTAAAAATTAAATAAAAGCATCGTGCATTGATTTAAAAATTCTTTGAGCGATTTTTAAAAACCACTAAAATTAGTGTGAAAAGCGCTGAGTTGACAGCTCTGTTGTCATTCAAACAAATATTTTTGCCAATTTATTTAAACATTTTGAGCTAGATAAAAACGTAAAATAACTTATTTAAATATGACGTATTGTCATATTTTCAAAAATGTTTTTTTTTTATGATTTGCACTTTGATATTCTACTTTGTGCTTTGATATTTTATTTTCATATATAACAAACAGCTGATTATATGATTTAAGAATTTTACCATTTTCACGGGAAAAAATACGGGTAAAGTCTGGTAAAATGATAAACACAAATTACTCTCTCAGAAGCTTTCTCATTTACCCAAATTGCCCAATTTTTAACACAAGAAACACTTTTCGTGCAAATTGGGAGACCGCGGTAACGACGTCGAACACAACTATTATAACGTAAACGAAAACAAAACTAAACCATTTAAACTTCTAAGAATTTGTTTTAATGTTTTTTCATTACTAAACACTTCGTTTGGTAAATAATATTTTTTGATTAAAAAAATATGTTTTTCTTTATTTAAACTGAATAAAATTTCAAACTCATTTCAGCTTTAAGTGCTTAGCATTTATTATTATATTATCAATTCCTTTCAGGCACTTGCGACACTCATATTCATACATATGTGTGTACATTTATTTAAAATTCGAAATGTTGAAATATTTATTTAATAAATGTGACTTTATTATCTAAACCTAGGAAAAAAAAGAGAGACAGCACAAAAAATAGCTTATACCTTAAAGATACAAAAATACGTTGCTTAAAAAATTATTGTTTTCAAAATATTTTACTTTCATGTTTGTAAATAAGTAAATCGTTTAAAACATATAAATAAATGGTATTTGTATTATCATATATTGGTTATAAATTTTAAAAGTAAAAGCAAAAAAAAAGAAAGGAGAAGCACATGCGGGTGGAAGTTGTTGGTTCTATACATTCCGGCAATAGCAGCAGATAAAGTTTTTGGCATAAAACCATAAATAAACTCAAATAAATTGCTAAAACAAAAACTGTGAAAAATTGAACACGAAATATAATAACATATTTTCATACTAATATATGTATGTAAAAATGTATAAATATTTAAATAAAATAACACATATAAATTTACCTTATAAATACAAAAATGATATAGAAAATCCAAAGTATAACAACAGATTGCCAAAGTATTATTCACAGGGGTTTCTTTCTATTTTTAGAATAAAATATTTACTGGATAAAACAATACCTAATTTATCCTTTTATATTGGAACAACAACTTATTCAAGAATGAAGTACAATTTTCTATTAAATTCTTTAATTTTGCCATGAATTTTTTAGTGCTGTGGTGCCGCCATTTTATCTGAAGTTGAAATAATTTAATTAAAACATTTTTGAAAGTAAATTAATTTACAGCCAGTTCGCCAATGTCGAAAGGATAAGTTCATTCGCACTCTAGGTGAAAGAAAATTGATTAGGGTTTTCTCTAACTTTATTCTATGCGAACGATGTGTCAAAATTCAATTAAAATACATGAGCACATGCGAACAAACAATAGTGACATAGACGAACCCAAATTTATTAGAATGTGAGTGACTAACTTTCTTTCGCATACATTTTCATTCGATATCGTCGAACAGGCTGTTGTTGTTTTCCATTTGATCCCAACTAGAAAAATTTGGATTCGTCACTCTATAAAATATTTTTCTTAAAACTCATTGGTTTCTTAATTTTTTCTGACAAAATCCAATCCCGATTTAACAATTTTTTTTTTCTTTGGAGACGAAAGTTTTTCCTTTGCGATGCATCCGCGTAAGGCAGTTTCATTAACAGCTATTTCCCCGATGTCGAAAGGATAAGTTTATTCGCACTCTAGGCGAAAGAAAATTGGTTTGGGGTTTTTATAACTTTATTCTATGCATATTAAACACATAAGTTCATGCGAACGAACAATATAGACAAACCCAAATGGATTCGAATCTGAGTGACTGACTTTCTTTCGCATACATTTTCATTCGATAACGTCGAACAGACTGTAAGTCTCCGTCGAATAGTTCTAGATGATATATGGATATCATATGATGACTCTAAATCAACTTTTAACTATTTAGAGCTTTTAAATTGGTCAGCTTTAGTGGAACTTACGACTATTCTATCCTCTCTGCCTGTGGTTTTACGTGATTTGGAGGTTCTGGGTATTTTATTCGAGTTCCTAAATTTATCAAAATGCTACATTACATTATGCATATTTCCTCTAAAGTAAATAAGCAATTCAGAATATTAATTCACCGTCTTCTCGGAGTCTTATTAGTCTACTGATTACCTTCCTTCCTTCTTTGGAGCAACTTGATCTTTTACCCATACTTCGTGGCTAATATTTTTGTACACTTTTACGGATATCATTTGAAACCTTTCAAAAAATTTTCGCAGCAAAACCGCAATAATATATTAGAATGTCTCTTTTTAAATAGCAGAACTGAAACTGTTGTAATTATGTGTCCACTTGAAAAACATCGCTACTAAAATGCTATTCAGTAAAAAAAATTTTACTGGAAAATTTGGTTTAGGCTATATCGCGGGTATATATGGACCGATATCGGAAATTGTCATTTTCCATATTTATATAACCTTATTTCATTACCAAAACTATTTTGAGCAAAAAAAGTTGTTTACGTTAATTTTCATGAAAAACCCGGTCTAGGCTATATCTCGGACCGATATCGGAAATTTTCATTTTCCATAATTATAAAAAATTATTTTATTACCAAAACTGCTTTTCAGCAAAAAAAAGTTGTTTAAGTTCGCTTACGCCACACTTTCATGAAAAAAAAACGGTTTAAGATAATCTCGGGTATATATGGACCGATATCTGGAAAAACTTTTTTACCTTTTAGTCGCCATGCTTAATAATTGTGTGAAGTTTGACGCAAACAAACAACTTTTTTTCAAAAATTTTCATACAAAATTGCAAACAAAATGGCTATTTTCGGAATTTTGGATATATCTCACCTACATGTGAACCGATATTACTAAATTTCAAATGCAAACTCTTGAATCGATGGGTTAAAAGAATGGTGAAAGAAAAGAGCTTTTAAGTCTATTAATTGTCTTAGAAACTAACAGCGGACAGACGGACATGGCTTTATCGAGTTTTCTATCAATGCTAATTATGAATATGTATAATTTATATGCTCGGAAATTAAAATTGTAGAAATTACAAACGGAATCACAAACTTATATATACCCTTTACAGTTTTGTGAAGGGTTTAAATATATGAGCCAAACAAACACCTTCATATAATATGTCGCTTTCTACAAGGAATAGTCAGATTAATCAAGGTTTTCGAAATATGTTTTAAAGGAAGCCGGTCCCTGGATTTCAAGAAGATTTCTTAATTCAGTTATACATTTCCTTAGCCTAATTTTAAGCTAAGGAGACCTTAGAAGTTGCTACACTCTTCTTCTTTTTTTTTTATTGAACCTTCACAATGTGATCTAACAATAAGTATTCAAATCTTAACACTAAATACAAACAAATTAACTAAGTCCAGCCAATACTAGACAAAATTTTTATTTTGCGCCACTTATATCGGTAAATTACCTATTTAAAGCTCTTATGGTGGCAACAGTATCCCTTCTTCTCAACCGAGTGTGACCGCTAAAATTAAGTATGTTTCGTGCAAGAGGGTTTGGGTGAAGTTCCAATTTGCTGATATTCCTTGTAACGTACTATGAAAATTCGTCTTTTACCAGTGGAACACACAGATCCATTTTTTTTTTTAATTTTTATCTTGGATCAGTACTCAGGGGATGACACCTACATACACTTTTTTTAATTTTTACATTTTTTTTAATTTTTATCTTGGACCAGTACTCAGGGGATGACCCCTACATATGCAGTGGATTGTACCAGAGCTAGGAAAATAGCTTGTGAGTAGGAGGAAAGAAGGAATATTGTTTATAAACATTTGACTTGAACTTTCCAACGTTATAACAGTTAGGAAACTTCTGCAGGCAACTTATTCCAAAATTCGTCTTTACCTAACGGAACATACAAATATCCTTGTGAATTCGTGAGTTTTTTACGTACCATAGAGCTGCAGTAACCGCTCGAAGAATTTTGTTTTGTCGCCTCTGGATTTTTTCAATACTTTTTCAATGCTACTCTCTTCTATCTTTGCTTTTTTTCTGATAGAAGTTGATCAATTTCAAGTGAATAAGATTTATTGATTTTATTTCTGGATCTTACATGAAAAAATACATGACATAAAAATCGTCGTAGAAATGTTTTTAGATGTTTGAATGCATCCTCCCTAAAAGTCTGCACTAAGAGTTGAATTCACTGCTTTTGAGGGCAACGAAAGCGAACCGTAAAAATGTAATCTAATAATTTTGTATTATAAAAAAAAAACTTTAAAGCCATGTCACGTACTCGAATAAATCAGCACTTTCAAAAAAGCCTTTAAAAACAAAACTTGAGAAAAAAATCTAAATTTGAACGCCTCGAAAATGATTTTTTGATACTTAGTAGTGGAATTGTTTTTTGTTCATGCCAAAAACTATCTACAAATTTTGGTTCTTCAGTGCCCAGTGTACGTACTTTTTTTTGCAATTAATGCATATGAGTTGAAATGTCATATTAATGACATTCTTTTGTAATTCAAAAGATGCAATTTTATATTTCTATAATTTAATTTATTTTTTATTACAGTAAAAAATAATTGCTTGATAAAATAAAAAAAAAAACTGGCAGCTGGTTTAAAAGTGTCACAGTTGCAAGCCATATAAATTGTTTTAATATAAAAAAAGTATTAAAATAATTAGACATCATGTTATAAATCAGTTTATAATTCAATAAGTCATTAATGGTTTAACATTTTAATTCAATTATTTTGTGTTAATTTTTCATAATAAATAAACTGTAATAATGATTTTAAATTACATATAAATATCAATTTAGAGGAATACTACAATAAAAAGGAATAATAATAATTAATTTATAATAATTTTATGTCAATTATCTTATTACTGATTGAAGGTTTTTTTTAATGCCCTTTAATTGAGCTGTAAAAATTAAAAAAAAAAAATACTACGTCAAACAAAGGGCTGATTTATACCATGATCTATAACTATGCCGTAATACTCTTTCCAATCTGTTACCAAAATCATGCTACATTTTTATGATGACTTTAAAGCAGTGGTGTAGATTTAGTCAAACAATTGTTTATAAGCAACGCTTTCTTTTTCTTATGCTCTTTAGTTTAATTGTTCTGTGCACTTCTTAGATAGATGTCTAGACCCGCGTAGCCTTCGAAAATGTTCAAAAAGTGGCAAAAAAGGATATTTTGAAAAAAAAGGTGTCACAAAAAAGGTAATTTCAAGAAAAAAAAAAGGTCACGTTTTTAAAAAAGAAAAAAAGCTAACAATAAATTCTTCAAAAGTAAATGTATTTGAATGAAAATATATTTAATAACATAATGCCAAAATATGTATGTACTTTGGTATTAACAACTGTGATGGGCTAGTCTCATTTTTTTATATACATATATGTACATACGAGTATGTAGCTTATGCACTTTATATTTCTTTTGCTTTATGCATAAATGTTTATTTTAAATTAAATCTTTTTGTTCTTTGTTATTTATTTGTAATTAATTTTTGCCTATTAGGAATTTGTTATAAAATATGGCGCAAAATTTTATTAGTTATTTATTTTTTATATATTTTTTCTCACACTAGCCTATTCACTCTGATGTACTTTCTAGACAACTAAAGCATAAACACAAAACGTACCTGATGATTGATGATATCTGGAATATACGTATGTTTGTGAATACGAGTATCTTTATTAAGGGGAACAATCCGACAAAGCAATCTCCTAAAAATCCAATCGTAGATACTCCGATCTGGTTCGAAGGACCAAATGTAAATGTGGAAAATGTCTTCCAGAAATTGGGGGAATAAAAGTAACTGAACTCCAGGAGCGAAATTGAACAATTAAAGTCTTTGAGGACCACTTTAATCGCTCGGAAAAAAACATACTGCAACCAAGAATAGAATGTACAAATGAGTTAATGTTATAGAACAAAGTTTATTATTAGAAAAATAATCGTGACATTGTAAAGTGACTGGTTAAACAATAGTAATTATTACAAAACTTATAGAAAAACCGGAAACCATATTTTAAACATTTTTGTAGTTTGTGGTAGGAGTTTTAGGCTTTAAGCGTGGAAGAAAAGGGAATAGTTTTACAATATTCAGCTATTGTAGGTAATGAGCAGAAAATAAGACTCTAGCCCAACACAGTTGTTAATACCAAAATATTGGCATTAACAAATAACATAAAATATAATTAATAACATCAGTTAAAATGATATTAATTTTACTCAGCACCAGTTTTTGACATCGTATTTGTTTATTTATTTTATTTTTTATCACGGACCAGTGTGCAACATGTGCAGTACTGGAACTAAGAATATAGGTTATGATGAGGAGGAAAGAGAGAGTAATGTTCCTGGAGGTTTAACTTTAACAATAACAACACGAAAAACTAAAACAAACTCTATTACAGCATTTAAAATATTGGAATTAAATTAGTTAAAACTAATCAGTGCCCAGTGTATATACCTTCGACACTGCTCAGATTAGCAAAATTTAGTCCAACACCTTCCATACTACAAAGTAATGAAATGTAAATACAAAATGGGTTAATTTTTATTTAAGGTTATGTTATACTTAAAGGCAAGTTAAATTTTTTCAATCTTAAGCAATTTCTCATATATAAATGCGATGAAAATGTGACAGCTTCACTTAAATTCCAAATATTATGGAAAGTATTCTATAGAGCAGTGGTGCCCACAAGTTCTATATGGAAGAGTAAACACCAATACATTTAAGGAAAATGAATATAGCTACTCAGAAGTTAACCGTTCATCAGTGGTTTTTAAGTTACTTTTTTTATTTTTAGTTAGTTAAATATGCAATTACCTATTATCTAATTTTTTCCTAGCCTATATGTTAGCTTTAAAAAAAAATCCTAGTTTTTTCCTCTGTAACCAGTGACTTTGTTCCAAAAACATTTATGCATCAGAGAACAACTTGGAGTGATTGCAAAAATATCATACTTGCTCAATAATATTAAAATCTCTTCATTTCGTTCAAACACGATTTTGTATTCAAACGCACAAATGCGCAGTTGATTTTTAGTCAGTAAACACAATGAGCGACAACTTCGCTATGTAAGTGAAATCATCGTTAAGGTTCGTGCTTGAATATAAATGAATGCGCATATAGCTCGGCATTCATTTCTTGTGTTTGAATTTTTGTTTTGGAAGAAAAAAAAAATTAACAAAAATCAATGCAGTGATGTCTTAAATAGTTTTTCTGTATGCTTCCGCACAGGGAACAGGTTTTGCCTTGGCGTATACCTAACTATGACGCTCTGTTTTTCGGGTATAGTAGGCAAGGGGTTCCTCGTTTGTCGTAGCAAATAAAACTCTAGGAAGCCGCATGACTTATGTTGTGTTGGCTTCCGAAACCCTTACCAAGGGTATAAATTGGCAGAACGGGGATCAGCATGGTCCCCGGGTAGTTCTGCTTGCGGTTCGACCCGGGCTGATCATGGTTGAGGTGCCTACCTTGGCTGAAACGTTCTGGCTGTGGTTGAAATCTAAAACGCAGGAAGAGGGTGTTAGTATCCTTGATAATTGCTTGACGTGGCTTTTTTCAATGATTAACAAACTCCCTAGGGTCTGTAGCCTTTACAACAGATACCTGCAGTGTGATTAACCAGTGCTGATGGTTGACGGGTGAGTTGGTTTAAGGACTGATGCTGCTAGTGGGCTTTGTCCTACAACTCATTAAGACTTGTCCTCCATTGATTGCTGGGATTTTGCATACAGGAAGGATTAAAAGGCCCAAACTCCTCAACAAGAAGTTGTTCATATGGCTACAAATATATGTCATAAATTGCTACCTTTGTGAGCCTAGTCAGCCACAAGGGCGCGCTGGTGAATCGTGAATAATTCACTCCGTGGAACTGTTCCATCATCAGATAAAGCCGCAAGCCTAGTGCTGATGTAAATCTTTTTCACAACTGTATGCTTCTGTTGAATAAAATCAAAGTAAAATACACATACAAAGAAACAAAGAGTTTTCATAGAAAAAACAAATGTGCATATGTATATATCTATTTATTCTTGAACAGTTGTTTAAAAAAACACAATGGTATACATATAACAAAAACTTCACTTGTTTCACTGCGCTTTTAAATTAACTTTGCCCTTGAAACTAACATACGAAATATGTATGTAAACATGTTTCAAATTTCGATCACAATCGAAGTAAAATCTAATGTTTATCCGAACAAACGCGCAATATTTACAAGGCGAGTTGATTTTACTCAACGTTGATTTTTGTTGCTTGATTTTTGCTGATTACAAATTTAGAATGTTTACAAGACGAGTTGATTTTACTCAGCGTTGAACTTTGTTGCCTGATTTTTGTTGATTACAAATTTTAGTGTATGAGTTAATCAAACAAAAACATGATTTTTGGTGACCACTGATATGTATCTCATCAAAATATAATTTAAAAACTAATATCAAAAGATTTTGAAAACATATTTCTATGTTTTAAATTTTGTATTATGCATGATAATTCCATTTATTGTCATTTTACTCTATTATAGAGACACAGTAAAATTTTTTTAAATAAATCTTATCTTTACTAAGAAAATCAGGAGATGGCTTGAATCTTAATGGCTTGAAGCTGTCGTGTACTTAAAGACATCGTCTTTCAAGTGAAGTATATCAAGTAGAGTTTCCTGGTTACGCGCATAATAAGGCTAAATCTGCTCATCGAAGGTACCAAATGAATCATAATTCATTTATATTGCCTGCCTTGACGGCCTTATTTGATAATGAACCAACTCCACGAGCTGAATGGTAACAAATGGATCAAAAGGAAACTAAAAAATATATACAGGAAAAAGAAAAAAAAACTGACTTTTTGTCGTTGTTACAATTTTTCAGTACAAAAAAGGAAATAGATGAGTGTTAGCACTAGCTTTAAATCATGGTGAAAATTTGCACAAAATAATTTTCCAACAACACCTTTTTTTTAGTTTATTTAATTGCTTTTCACAAAATTTTTTTAGTCAATTAATTTCATTAATTAATTCTATAAAAACACGTCAGTCGTCATTTTCTATCGCCACTTAACCGCTGAAGTTGGTTCTCCACTCAGTTTTTATACAATTTTCTCCCCCTTTTTTTTTTTTTTTGCTCCCTAAAGTTTTTATGATTTCATTTTAATTATAAATCTTTTGTTGTTATAAAATATTTTATTTTATATTGTAATGCTAAATAAACTGTGTGTTAGAAATTTTATCTAAATGCTTGTGTGTGCAAATTTAAAAACTTTAAATACATAATTAATTTAAACATTTAAATGACACTTTATAATCCTGCAAACATTACAAATTATCTGTGAACACACATTCTAACATGCGACAAAACACACAAACGCGTGTAACTAAACAACACGCGTGAAAGCACGCTTGCATTTTTATTTAATACAAATGTATAATTAAAATAATTGTTATAGCAAATTAAATATTAAAATTATTGTTTAAAATTGTTTAACGTAAAAAATGAAAAACCAAAAAGAAAATTGTGGTCACAGCTAAAAGTGGCCGCAAAAAGATGCGGTTTTTTGTTTAAGTACAAAAAGCTCGAAATCTAAAACAGAAATTTAATATAAAGCAATTACACAAATTACAACAAAATATAAGAATTTATTTTCATTACTTGGTGGTTGCTCGTGAGGAGTGTCTTCTTACTTAAGGACTCCTTTAAATCATTTATACTGAAGAGTTCTTATGCTAATGAATGAAGAAAAATTGAGCACTTCAAATATTAATTAGCAGTTGTTGAAACTGAACGTTTTTTTTTTGCAAATCATTCGCCTCATGTAGAAAGGCCCTAACTCGCTTTTTCTCTGAATTAAGTTTTTTAGGAATTCTATTACATTTAACATAAGTACACAGTGTCACAAAGATTTAATTAATCAATTTCATACATAACGCTCTTACAAGCATTTCAGTGAAAAATAAGTTACTTTTAGATGTACTTACGAATACAGTTTCCATTACGATTTTTCCTTCTCCTGTGAAACTGCAATTATGTTTGTTAGGGCCTTTCTACATGAGACCAACGAATTGTGTATCATAAATGGCAAAAATGATTTCAAGATTTTGGTCACAGATTCTGGCAGATGCCAGCAAATTTAATTTATTGAATAGTAAATTTGTGACTGCCATTTTATTTGCATTTTATGATTAATTTGAACATTGAAAAGCTCAGCAAATATTTTCACTAAATAACAAGCAAAGTAATAGCAGGCAATCAACTTGTCTGCACTCTACTCTGTAAATACATCGCAGAAAACTCAGCGGAGGCAGTCTCAGACTCCACTTTATACTAGCAACATTAGAAAATCCTCACTCTTTCATTAATAGATTTGAATAAATTGTTTATATACAGGGTGTCTGATCAATTTTGCCACATTAAGAAACTCAAATAACTTTTTGTAAAGTTTATGTAATTTGTTTTTTAAGAAATTCATTTGAAAAAGAATACGTTTTTATTAAAGTAACTCAAGAAGTTTTTAAAATAATTGAATTCAAATAGCTGCCACCCTCGTAGGCACATTTACGACATTTTATCAAAAATTTATTCATTACTGCCTGGAGTGTTGCAGCGGGAACTGTCTCAATTACCGTTCGAATGGATTGCTTTACGGCATCCAAATTGGTTGAGGTTCTTTTGTAAACTTCTTTATTGCAATAACCCCACAACAAATCAGGTACAGTGAAGTCAGGAGACCTGGGAGGTCAACGGAATGGGGAGTTTCTTGAAATCAGTTTATTGGGAAATTTTTATCTCAATTCTGTCATAACAGGCGTGTCTATGCGACAAATTGCCCCATCTTGTTGAAACCAAACAAAGTTCTCTTGCGGCATAATTCTTTCAATATCGTTAAATGGCTTTCTCCATTGACAGAAACATTAAGACCGCTTTCTTTAAAAAAGTAAGGCCTGACAATGAACCTTGAAGAACCTACACACCACACTGTGATGCGAAGTGGCCCCCCGGCGAACAGGTTTTGCCTTGGCGTACTCCTAACTTAGGCACTCTGTTTTTCGGTGAGAAGAGGGGAAGGGGTCCATCATTTAGTGCGGCAAACAAAACTCTAGGAAGCCGCATAAGTTATGTTGTGTTGGCTTCCGAAAACCTTACCAACCGTATATTGTTGTGTTGGCTTCCGAAACTCTTACCTAGGGTATAAATTGGCAGAACGGAGATCAGCATTGTCCCCGGGTAGTTTTGCTTGCGATTCGACCTGGGCTAATCATAATTGAGCTGCCTACCTTGGCTGTAACGTTCTGGCTGTGGTTGAAACCTAAAACGCAGGAAGGGAGCGTTAGTATCCTTGATAATTGTTTGTTGTGTGGAGATCTAACAATCTCCCGAGGATCTGTTGCCTATACAACAGTTACCTGTACTGTAAGGAAGCAGTGGTGATGGTAGACGGGTGAGTTGGTTTAAGCGCTGATGCTCTTAGTGGGCTCAACTCATTAAGCCTTGTCTTCCATTGATTGCTGGGAAATTGCATACAGGAGGGATTAGAAGGCCCGAACTCTTCAACAAGAAGTTGCTCATATGACTGCAATCATATGACAAGAATTGCTACCTGTGTGAACCTAATCAGCCACACGGGGGTGCTGGTGAATCGTGAATAATTTACGCCATGGAACTGGCCTACCATCAGATTAGGCCGTAAAGGCAGGTGCTGATGTAAATCATTTTCACAGTTGTGATGCGAAGTGGATGTAATTGCATCTGATTGAGTATCTGTGGATTAGAATTACCCCATATTCGACAATTTTGTTTGTTAAAACTGCCGTTTAAATCAAAATGTGCCTCGTCAGACATAAGAATGCAGTTCAAGATGTTTTCATCCTCTGACACCATTTGAATGTTCGTCTCACAAAATTCGAAGCGAATTCGCTAGCGGGAAGTCTCTAGGGTTTAGATTGTTTGTTAATTGAATCTTTTATGGAAAAAGTTTAAATCTTGGTGCAAAATTGTCTACAGTGACTGTCTTCTGACACCCACTTGAGCAGATAAGCTCGTTGTCGAAACACTGGGATTGGATTGTATGGCAGCAAGTACAACAGCGTTAGTTTCCTGCGTCCTAACAGAGCGATCTCGATGATAAGGCCTTCTTGCGATTGTGCCACACTCGGCAAAATTCTTTACGAGCTTCATTATAGTCCATCTGCTAGGAGGGGTGCCGCCAAACGTGCACCTATAATCTCTTTAGACTGACAAACTCTAAAGCGTGAAAGTAGCTATGTGAAGTGTGGATGTGTGTGGTGTGGCACCACTTTGTTCATACCACACATCAATCAAGCCCAAAGCGTGCAATAGTGGCTTAACGCTTAAGGTTTTTAATCATATCAAGATATCGCTCCGCGTTTGCAGTTACCGTTAAGCCATTTTCATTTTCAAAAAAGTAAAGTAATTATTCATCCTGAGCAAATTGCATTCCTATAACTATAATTTTTTAATGGACTGACGAATAATTTGACGAATAATTTGAATAATTTCAATGCATATAAAAATTCTTATGTAAATGTGCTTCGTCACTCATTATGATTTCGTCATGGAAATCGGGGTTGTCATGGGCAAGTTGTAACATCCTACCGGCAAATGTATGTCTGTTTGTTCAAACAACTGAGTGCTAAATCTAGCCCTTTCGGTGGTAAATTTTTTAGCACTTATTTTGTTGATTTAGCAGTACATTTTTTGAATCTGGTCTCAATGATAAAGAAATTTACAAAAACCTATTTTTTGCGATATAATGGGAGGAAATTTTTTTTATATTTTGATTGCAGCATCTTATTAAGCATTTTAAAATAAATGCAAATTTAAAATATTAAAAATAAACATATTTTCTTACCTTAAAAAAAACTTTTTTCTGTCTCTGATTCATTTAGAAAAGTATAAATTATCATATTCCGCAATTTTTTGTTATAATTTCAAATAATTATTAATTTACTTAATTAAAAAGTAATCAAAAAATTGTTTTGCTGCGGTTAATGAGTTTTTGTTTAATTATCATTCATATACTTACTTTTGTTTGTCCCAGAGGAATATTTGTTAAAAAGAAAATATAAACCTTTTTTTTTTTTGCTCTGAAATTATATTTTAGAGTTGGAAAAATGTCATATAAATTTTTCATAGTTAATTGCAACAATTTCCAACATATTTTTCCATTTATATTAAATGCAATTAAATTAACTTTTTATGATTAATTTTATTTATTTTTAGTGCGTCCTTTAATAGTTGAAATCTCATTTAATAATCAACCCATGTCAGCAGATCGAAAGTATGAAATCGAATGTCAAGCGATCGGTTCTAGGCCGCCAGCGAAAATTACTTGGTGGATGGGAAATTTGGAACTGCACGGTCACAGTCAAAAGGTAAGTATTTAGGATATTGTTGTCTTAAAAAAGCTTATTTATAAAAAATAGATGTGCAAATCTTTGTTTCACTATAAAAGAAACAGTAGCAACCGGTACACGTACTCTTATTTTTAGAAGGATTACAAATTAATTTGTTTTTAATTATTATTTTCCAAAGAAGAAACGAAAATTTTTACATAAGGTTGTTTGTCTACGTTTAAAATTTTACCAAAGTAGACTAGAGCACTCAGCAGAAAAATAAGCTGTACCTGTACCTTTCTTTAGCTTTGCTTTGAAGAAACTTAAAGCCCGTCTGTATTTTTAGATGCAGTTATATCTGTACGTTGAGTCTCATAGAAATAGATGATTATCAGCGTTGTCAACACGGTGCGTTTCGCACCGTTTTTGTTGCTTTTTACAATTATTTGTGCAAAAAATTATTTAGTCGGTGCGCTTTTTTTAAATTTTCGGTGCACTTTTTAAATTTCGGTGGCACCCAATCAAATTCAACTCAACTTTTTGTTTTAATATACAAATATTTTTAGGTGTAATTTTGCAGAGCACAATCAGGACACCGAGCTATAATATGAAAAACGCACCATATTATATGCGCAAAGTAAGATACTCTTGCTAAATTATAAATATTCTCGAAAGAGAAATAAGCATTTTGTTTTATAAAATTTTCTGCTTTTAGAGCTTGTTTTGCTATTATACGACCAACCCAAGTTTATCAAATATTACAATAAATGCAGTCTCTGAACTGAAGTTCGGATTTATGATGGCACGTGAATTCGTTGTTTTGGTAATTGATATATTATTAATTAAATTAAAAAGTTTTTCCAAAACGTTTGCATTAAATACTGTTTCTGGTAAATTTCATCTGTCATTTGTTATACGAATTTCCATCGTTTGCTTAAGAAAACGCAAACGAAATTTATACTGTAGTTGACAGATTGGATGTTAATAGAGTTTGATGGCTTGTAATGAGATTCTGATTATCATGTCAGATAATAGTAAATTTCTTAGATTTTAACGTAAGTAGTTGCAGCTTTGTAAACGCTAAAAGTAACGGCTTATTCGGTCGACAGTAAATATTACTAAATAATATTGCTGAATAATAAAATTTCGTTAGAATTATTGTAAAGACACAATGAAAGTTATAGAATCGAATTAGTGACAAAGTTTGACTAACACGAATTCTAGCTATTGAACGAATTTGATGGCATGCCATCAGGCGGTGGTACCAGATCCATTTTTTTTTTTTTTTGGTATAAAAATATCATAGTTTTTACAATATAAAATATTATAGTTTTTACAATATAAAAATATTATAGTTTTTACAATATAAAAAAAGGTTTTAAAAATGGAAAGAAAGATTGAAAATTCGGTGCGTTTTTTTTAAATAACGCGTTTTTTCTCCATTTTGGCGCGTTTTGAAAATTCAAAGTTGACAACGCTGTTGATTATTCAAATTGCAAAGCACTGAGGTCGCGCTATTTGGATTGGTACCTTACATTTTGTATGTGCATGTGGATTTGTGAAAAATGAATTACGCTTGACGCCTAAATTTAGGATGCGCTATTACTTCTTACCTATAATAATATAATTAGGATAAAAATTAATTTTAAATTGACCTGGTGTACCTTTTTGCTTTCCTTTTTTATTCTTTTCACGAATTTACACTTTTATTATAATAGTCTTCATTGAAATCTAATTTTTATTAAATTTTTTTTTTTTAATTTTTAATATATATTAATTCATTATTGTTTTAACTTATTTTTTTGCCATATTTTAGGTATCAGAGGATGGCAACGTTAGCACATCAGTGTTGGCAATCACACCCACAAGAGAAGATCATGGCAAGGCTTTATCCTGCCGGGCCACAAATGAATTGGTGAGAAATGGCATTCGGGAGACGGCGATGAAACTAAATGTGTTCTGTAAGTATTTTAAATATTACCAATGTAAAGTTTACTTCAAAAGAAAGACATCTATACACATAAAGTTTCTATAAATTTTTATACATGTAAAATTTCTATATTGATAACATTTCTTTGGGATAGATAAATAAAACAAAATACAAAACCATTAAGAGCCGATAGAATTTTGGAGGTGCCAAAGATGCAAACTTTGTTGGGTTTTCAGATGCTTTTTGCATGTGTGAAAATTATATCACTGTTGTTGAAACAAATGTTTAGTGGAAAGCGAATTCACCCTAAGTAGCTTTTTTGCATTCATTTCTTTGTTAAAAGCCAAAAATTTTCACTTTTGGTGTTTTGAGAAAAATTTGACAGGAATGAATTCGTAATTAAAGAAGTGTGTAGCCTCAAAGGCATACGTACGAGGGCTAATCAAAAAATCGTTATTTTAAATTTTTTCCAAAAACTATTCATCAATAAATACCTTTCAAGTAACCTTCCTCAGATATAATACACTTATACCAGCGTTTTTTCCAATTCTCGAAACACTTCTGAAACGAGCTTTTTGGTATCGCCAACAGCTCCCGTTTCGATTTTTCTTTTATCTCCTCAATCGTAGCAAGACGCGTTCTTTTCATCGGTGTCGTCAGTTTTGGGAAGAGGAAAAAGTCAGCGAGGTCCAAGGTCGGTGAATACACTGGTTGAGGCACTATAACAGCTTTGTTGTTGGCCAAAAACTCACGCAAAACCATCGATGTATGAGCTGGTGCGTTATCTTGGTGTAAATTCCAGAATTGTCTTTTCCACAATTCTGAGCGGTTCTTGCTTCGTGCAAACTGCGCTTCAAGGTAGTATTCCTTATTGAAGAATTCATGGTGCACCACGCCATTGCAGTCGAAGCAAACAGTGAGGAAAACCTTCACATTTGACCAAACTTGACGTGCTTTTTTCGGTCTTAGCTCTTCTGGGCGCTTCCATTGGGATGATTGGGCTTTGGTTTCAATGTCATAGCCATACACTCATGATTCGTCACCAGTTATGACCTTTTTGAGGAAATTTTGATTGTCGTTGACGACGTTTAACAGCTCCTGAGCAATTGGGATATGACTGCAACTCATGGGAATTATTCAGAGACAAGGAAATCAGGTGCCGTACGAGTTCAAGCTGGGAGATGTTGAACGAAGTTTGTTTGCTTTTGAACAGTTGCCAAGACGTAGGGGATTTCTGCATTAGATTCTGACTGGGAACAAAAAAGAGATTGAATAGGTTAATCTCTATTGCAGAATACCATGGGGATATCCCAAGCATGCTTCCACATCAAGAACCAAACGGAATCTTCATGTTTCCAAGGTCGCGATCAGTACTTGGTGCTACCAGCTCGGTGTAATGTATTATGAGTTGTTAAAAACTATTGAAACAGTCACAGGCGGTTGGTGTGGAATGCAATTGCTGCATTTCAGCCAAGTATTGAACCACAAACCGCCCCAATATAACGAGAGATATGCAAAGTGATCTTACAGCAGCAGACAACTCTCGTTCCCATGTTACGAAAGTGTTCAAGACATACTTGGAAACGTTGAAATGAGAAGTCCTACTCCACCCGCCGTATTCACCAAATATTTTGTCTCCGGACTGTCACTTATTTCGATCAATGGCCCATGCTCTGGCTGACCAGCATTTCCAGTTTAATGAAGAAATAATAAATATGATTTTGAATACACGATGTAACGAATCAGAATATTCACATATTAATGAGTTGATCTCAGCGTACTTTGTTTTTATCCTTTTATTTTTATCGCTTATAACAAATGGTTTTTGCCAATTTTCCCTTCACTCCAAGTGATAATATAAATTGTTTGTTTATAATAATAAAATCGTTAACTTATAACAAAGTAGAAAAGGAGTCAAAACTCTTAAACTCTTTAGACAAATTATGTTTAAGATAAAAAAAGTGTATGGCATATTAAATAGTAAATAAAGAATTGAATTGAATAAATGGGATCGGTTCGTGGATCGTTTCAAAAGATTGCCAACTTTTTCAAAGCGGGATTTATACGCTCCCTGAAAGATGGAAGAAAGTTTGGCTAGTGATGGACAGTACTTTGAGTCATAAATGTATAATAGCGTTTTTGCTATAAAGCCCCGAATTTCGGAAGAAAACGGCGGAAGTAAAGTTGTACACCTATGTAAAATGT
The DNA here is from genome assembly GCA_914767995.1 of Thecocarcelia acutangulata. Classification (NCBI taxonomy): domain Eukaryota; kingdom Metazoa; phylum Arthropoda; class Insecta; order Diptera; family Tachinidae; genus Thecocarcelia; species Thecocarcelia acutangulata. Next base: position 24,263,942 of record OU612094.1, on the reverse strand, counting down.
TTTTTTTTTTTCACTTTTAAGCAAAAGGTCTGAATCAAGAAGTTAAATATTATATCATCTTCAGTTAAACTTTATTGAGTTTTCTAAAATAGTTTAAACATTTATTAGAACACTAATCATCAAACATCTTGATTTTAAGAAAAATATCTTCAAATCTTCTTTTGCTTGTGAAAGCTTCAAAATCGAGGGAACACCTTCATTTTCATAACAATTACCAATAACAATATGCATATTTTAAATTATTTCCCACAAACAAACTAATAAATACTTTACAAATACCTTTAATATGATTTGATCCTTTTAAAGTCCTCAATAATGTATTTTCAATTCAACTCCCTTAAAAAAAAATATTTTTATACTATAAATTCAATGAATTAATCTAGTAATTATTTGTAGTTTAATTAAAATCCCAACCCAGACAAGAAAGCAAAAAACAAAGGAAAAAAAAACGAACAAAATTAAACAAAAATAGCTTTACAATCTGAAACAAGGGTTGACAAAATACTTTATAAGACTTTCAAATACCGAAAAGGTATTAATAACAAGAATTGTGCTTTTGAAAGAATGTAAAAGTATTTGCGGAATTATTCTAGTGAGCAGTCAATAATAGCATTTTTGTTAAAATTAGTTTTTGTTTATAAGAATGTTTTGATTTTACATTTTGTTTTCGGTAACTTGAGACTTAACTGAAAACTTTTCTTTTATTTGTTAAATTTAATACTTCAAATGAACAATTCATGTCTACAGGCGTTAACGTTCTTTTATAATTTTTCAAAAATAAACAAAAGTTTTAAATTACTCAAACCACTTATATATTTGCTTAACAAAAGTTTATTTATTTATTGCAGTGAAAAGGGTGGGTGTGTTTAGAGCTTTTAGTGGAAATGCGATTTTAAGCTTAAAATATATTGTTGCCCCCTATACAAGTTAAATTTTTATATATCATTTTATATTAATGAAATGAAATTAAGCCTTAAGAATAATTCGTGTTGTTTTTAAACTTAAAAGTCTAAGTTGTTATTTATTTAGTTTTAATTTGGAATAAAAGATTTCAATGTATACATATAGGAAAATCTTAACACCAAAAAGACCATAGTGGGTGGTCCCAGAAATCCAACTATGTATGCTTCTGGCCCAAACAGTGCACACCATTAACATGTGAGTTCTCAAAACCAAAAAAGTGTGAATTTAGCAGATTATTAAAATCTTCGAGGTGAAAATGTGTTTAATATATTTTTTGTTATATTGCATCAACTTCCTCCAAATCCTCTTGCACGCAACATACTTAATTTTCAGCGCCACTCTCGGTTGAGCAGAGGGGATACCCTTGCCACCATCAGAACGTTAAATAGGTGATTTTACCGATATTGTTCGCAAAAAATAAATTTTTTTTTGGCTATCATTGGCTGGACTTATTTAGTCTTTTTATGTTTAATATTAAGATTTGAATACTTATTGTTAGTTCATATTTTGAAGATTCAATAAATAAATGTATGAAAAAAAATCTTGTGAGAAGGAGAAAAAAAGTGTTTGTGGACATTTGCTTTAAATCATCCTCTGTTATATGTGACAGTGTCTGTAAATCACATTCTCTCTGTAATATGTTGTGCAGTTCGCTGAGTAATCGTCCACAAATGGATGAGCTCTAGACCATGAACGCATATTGATGCGCAGAAATATATGAGTTTCTAAAACAAGATTTCCTATCTTGTCATGATAAAATTCAGCTTAAAAGTGCTAAAACAAAGAAATGCACCACATGCTGCGGCGCTACTCCAGTGATTCAATGGAATTGAATACCAGAGAACTGCAACCGGTGCCTTTCTTAATGATCTAAGTACATCTGCCTTATATTATGTTACGATATAGCTTGCCGTTACATATTGTTTACACAAGTGTGCTTTCTAGTCCTTGGAGCTAGCGTCTGTAAATTAAGTTATGCAATATACTAAATCAAGTTTGTATGCGCTGGGTGTCGGATTCGGTTTTTCAATTATATTTTCTATATTCTAAAATTATAATCTTACTTCTTTTTAACAATGGAAATAATATTTGTATGTAAGAATTTACATTCACACATTTACTTCACCTATGAGAGTTTGTGTATTCAGTTTTAAGTAAACGTGTTCGTACTAAAGGCGGCGTTGCCGGAGAATTTTTGAATGTTTTGACGACCGTTAGTTATTTAAAGCAAATATGTACATATATTTTATTTGAATAAATATATCAGGCGTGTTCTGAGAAACGCGCGATCTGAAGCCACAAAGCGTTCTGAAAAACGCTTAGTTCACTTTAAGATGTTCTGCGGACCGCAAGATTTACTGGCGTTTCGGAGTTTTCATTTTCGAAAAAATACAACATGAGTTTTACATACGTACTCGTATATATGTATGTGCTAAGTATATAAAACGAAAAAGAAAATTCTTAATTTGGGTTTTTTAAATGAAAATGTGTATAATTCCTTTAGAAATAAAAAGAGAACATATTAAATGTTAATTGTGAATAATTTTATTTCCTTTTACAAGTTCAGTTTAAGCAAATTGCATCAGTTCACTTTAATATACACATGCGATTGTGTATATTGAAGCGATATGCGTTTTCACAAAACTATATTTCTTGCGTTATAGCTGTTCTATTTAGCGTTTTCAAATCGAAAATGCTAAATTTTAGCGATTTGAGTTTTTCAGAACATGCCTACATATTATTTTATGAAACACATCTTCATCAAACTCCTTTTTTTATATTCCTTCATTTATAATTATTTTTATTTCCTTGTTTTGACTCATTACCAGAACAAATGCATAGTAAAGAAAGAAATTTGTTTGCATTGAATTTTCGTTTAAAATTTTTCATTAAAAACAATCTTAAAATCATCAAAACGGTCATAAATCACTGTCTGGCCGCAATTTCAGTTAATGCTAAATAGAACGCATATACATAACATAAAAATTTGTCGAGAGTGTTGTTTTGTGAGTTGTTTGTGTGAATATGGAATGTATGTATTATTAAAAAAAGGTTAAAAACGAATATAGAAACTTTTCAAAATCTTGCTCATACCACACCGGTGCAGACCTCTGTTCGATACCTTACCGTTACCAATAAGTTTCTTCACATTCTGGCTAACGGTCGAGTAACCCCAATTTAGACTCAAACATGTAAGTTTATTCCATTTTATTTCGGATGTTGCGGCTGTAAAAAGGGATATCGAATGGAGTAAAGTATATCTTACACCGTTTCGTGGAAAATACAAGGTGGCCCAAAACAACCGTTATGGTTTTAAATGACCTTTGATTTTCGAAATAAAACTAAACAATTTTTCATCGCAGCTCTGTTGTGTAATGTTCTATGTTAAATTCCCTAAATCTTCTATACAAAGCTCTGAAATTAAAATAGAAAATATATGTATGTATAAGCATTAATGATAAATAGTCAAACTTAATTAAATATTTACAATATTACACGATGTTTATTCAGCGATGTTTAATCAGCCAATAAAGCTTTTTATTTTTTAATTGTCACAATAATTGCCGCGATCACTTGATCAAAAAGGACAGAAATAATAATTGAATACTAAACCTGGCGAACAACTAATTATTTCGTAGTCGCTACACTACTGATCAGCAACCACTAGAATTCGAAAACGATATCATGTAAACATAATTTATTTTTTAATGCAGCCACTTTTAAATGTAATTGTGCGAACGAACGAACAGCTTCGTTATAGTGAAATTGGCACTTATTCTTCGTTTATATTTGTCGCATATTGATCACATGCCAGTGTCTTTATTTGTGTAAAATATGCAATGCCATTATTAAATTAAATTCTTCTCTTTTCTTTCTTTCTATTTAAGCAATAAGTATTTCATTTTTCTTTTAACATTCAGAAACATTTTACATTATTTTATCTACTTTGTTCAAAATATGTCACTTCGTATTTTGCCAACAATAATAATTTGAAAGCCGTTAAACAAAATACTGTTTGGGTGTCGTCTGGCGTGGCTCCTCTTGCATCCTTATTGAAGCTGTTTTATGTTTTTAATGGGCTTTTGTTGGTTTATAAGCAAATAAATTGTAAATGAAGGGTGTTACTCTAACAATATTAAATGGAAACACTCGCAAACACATTTTTCCAACCATTCTTTCACAGCTTGTTGGCACAGCAGTATCACGTAACCAGTATTTAGCTGTTAAGTTTAATTTCAAGGGTAAAATCTGCTTAAATCCTGTGGTCAAATACAGAAGCAATTTCATTATATACTTTAGTTTTTTTGTTTTCTTGTTTGTTGTGTTGTTGTTGCTTCCTTAGTTTGAGCTTATTAAATTCGTGCTAAGCTTTAGTTATATTGACAGTAAAAGTAACAATAAAAAGGGATGAAAATCAGCTTTCATTGCAGGCTCTTGGGTTTTCTACTACATTCCGTTTTTAAATTAAAAATGATACTGATAAAGCAGATAATGAAAAGAGTAAAAGAAATAACAATATTAAGTAAAACTGCTGCCCTTAAACGGCTTAAGTGTGGCAGAGTGTTGAAAAGTAAAGATTTAGTTTCAAGTTAAAGTTCTTTTTTTTTTAACAAACTTAGAGCCAGTGGCTCACATTTTGCTTGTTTGGTTTAATTAATTGCAAAGATAGATAACATATACGAAAAAATCTATTACATCTTTGGAGATAGTATAAAACAAAAAAAAAAAAAAAAGAGTGTGGTATAGTCACGTATATATTACAAATTTGGGGGGGAAGGTGATATATTTCCCTAGTAATCACTATTCCAAAAAAGAAATCTTTTGTGGACGTTTTCATGAAAAAGTTTGTTTAAGCTATATCTCGGTTATGTATGAACCGATATCGGAATTATCTATTTTCTGTATTTTAATAACTTTTTTTTATAACGTGAAATGCTTTTCAGCAAAAAAAATATATGGCAAATATGGACCGGTATCGGAAATTTTCATTTTCCATATTTATATAACCTCATTTTATTCCAGAACTGCTTTTAATGGAAAACCCCTGCTTAGGCTATATCTCGGATATATATGGACCGCTATCGGAAATTTTCATTTTCCATATTTATAAAACCTTAGTTACTTACCAAAACGGCTTTTCAACAAAAAAAGTTTGTTTAAGTTCGCTTACGCGACATTTTCATGAAAAAACCGGTTAATGCTATATCTCGGGTATATATGGATCGATATCAGGAAAAAAATTTTTTGCCTTTTAGTCATCATGCTTAATAATTGTGTGAAACAACTTTTTTATAAACAATTTTCATACGAAATTGCAAAAAATGGATTTTTTCGGAATTTTGGATATATCTCAGATATATGTATGTGAACCGATATTAGTGAATTTCAATAGAAAACCCCATGAATCGATGGGATAAAAGAAAGGTGAAAGAAAAAATTTTCTAAATCTAATGGTTTTCTCAGAAACGGTATATCAACGGCCGACAGACGTACAGACGGACAGCGCCTAATCGAATTTTCTATCAATGCTGATTCTGAATATGTATATTTTATACGGTCGAATATGGAAATTGTAGAAATTACAAACGGAATCACCATTTTACCCATTCATGGGTTTGCTATTAAAATTTAGTAATATCGATTCACATATAGCTAAAGCCAAAAAAAATTCCGAAAAAAGCCATTTTTTTTTGCAATTTTGTATGAAAGTTTGTGCAAAAAAGTTGTTTATTTTGCTTGAAACTGCACACACTTATTAAGCATGGTGACTAAAAGGCAAAAAAAAAAAGATATCGGTACATATATACCCGACATATAACTCAAATCGGGTTTTTCATGAAAATGTCGCATAAGCGAAGTTAAACTACTTTTTTTTTTGCTTAAAAGCAGTTCTGGTAATAATATAAGGTTATATAAACATGAAAAATTAAAATTTCCGATATCGGTCCATACATACCGAGATATAGCCTGAACCGATTTTTCCAATACATTTTTTTTTTTTTTTTTTTTTTTTTTTTGCTGAAAAGCAATTTTTGTTATAAAAGAAGAATACTAAAATACAGAAAATAGAAAATTCCGATATCGGTTCATATATAACCGAGGTATAGCTTAAACAAATTTTTCATTAAAAATGTTCATGAAAGATTTTTTTTTTGAAATGGTGATTAAAAGGCAAAAATATTTTTTCCCCGATATCGGTCCATATATATCCGAGCATATTCAGTTCAAAGTTGTAATATATACTATACATATGCGTGACTATCGTGAAGGGTATTTTAGATTCGGCCCAGCCGAATATACCACACTCCTGCTTGTTTACTCTTCTTTTTATTCTTCTTCTATATCGTTTAATTATTCTAATATCAAAGTGTTTTTTTTTTTCATTTGGTTTTTCCTACACAAAACTTCAAGTTATTAATGTATAGGGTGTTTTTTTAAGCCCGATAGAACTTGAAATTGTAAAAAATAACACAAAAAATTAAATTGTAATCAAAATTTTTTTTTATTCGAAAGATCAATACGTGACATTAACATTTGAAAATGATTTCGGGCATATGGGCACCGCGGCTGTTCTTGACGAAGCGCATTCTGGACGTCCAATTTTGGGCCACTTTTTCGAGCACTGCTGGCCGTATGTCACAAACAACACGAACAATGCTGGCCTCCAAGGCGTCAATTGTTGCTGGTTTATCAGCATAAACCAGTGACTTCACGTAGCCCCACAGGAAATAATCAAGAGGTGTCAAATCGCACGACCTTGGAGGCCAATTGACAGGTCCATTTCTCGAAATCAACTTATCGCCAAATTTTGATTTCAGTAAGTCGATGGTTGCGTTCGCCGTATGGCACGTAGCGCCATCCTGTTGAAACCACATCTCCTCCGGATCAATGTCATCCATATTTGCAAACAAAAAATCATTGATCATGGTGCGGTAACGATCTCCATTGACCGTAACGCGAGCTCCGGCCTCATTTTTGAAGAAATAAGGTCCGATGATGCCACCAGCATGAAAACCGCACCAAACAGTGCATTTTTCTGGATGTAATGGAGTCTGTAGGGTCTCTTGTGGATTGGTCTCACTCCATATGCGGCAATTTTGCTTATTAACAAACCCGTTAAGCCAAAAATGCGCCTCATCGCTGAACACAATTTTGCGATAAAACAACGGGACTGATTTTCAAAGTAAATTTGGATATTTTCGTAGCGTTGTTCAAGCGTGAGTCTATTCATGATGATTTGTCAGAGTATACTGAAACAAATAAAAAAATGTTTCATCAAAATTAAATTTTTTGTGTTACTTTTTACAATTTAAAGTTCTATCTAGCTTAAAAAAACACCCTATACAAGTAAATGTACCTCATAATATAACTAAATGTAAAATAATTTGTAAAAAATTTCTCAAAAAGAACTTAAATTTCTAAAAATTTGAAAGCTCAAATACGGGACAGCGTACACTATATTATGTTTATCTACTATTTGTTGATTTATAGTATTAATTATTATAAATTACTTGTTACATAAAGTTTAAAAAAAGCTTATATAACATGTGTGCTGAAAAAGTATTCAAAATGCAACTGTGTAACAGATTTTTTGACAAATTCTGGGATTTGAAAATTTTTTTGAAAATAATAAATATCTATTATATTAGTATGCGCGAGGGCTAATCAAAAAACAAACGCTATTTTAATTTTTTTTTTATTTATTCATCAATAACTATGGGGCAACTCGTCAAAGTAATCCCCCTCAGATATAATACACTTATGCGAGCGTTGTTTCCAATCCTCGAAACACTTCTGAAACGCGCAATTTGGTATCGCCAACAGCTGTTTAAATTTTTCGTTTATCTCCTCAATCTTAGCAAAACGCTTTGCTCTCACGGAAAAACTTGAACTATGTCCTTATGTACAAAAATCTAATTTAAAAATTATAAAAAGAAAGTTCAACAAAAACTCAATAAATTAACACATTCTATTTGAAATTTTATCAGACGACTTTGGTCATGTTTTTTGCAGAAGCAATGTGTTTAAGTCAAAACCGAAATATATTTAATTACTGTACCTATTTTGAAATTACTTTTACTACGTCGCCAGTTTCTTGATTATACTCCGCTTGTGGACAACTTCACTGAACCAAAAATTTACCTAAATACTGCAAAATGGGGTGTAAACTTGAAGAAATGTAGGTTATTTACAACCTACAAAATATTTTATTCAAATTTACTCGGAATGTCAACTATTGTAATTTATTTAACTAAAATAAAATAAAGAAAATTTTTCCTTTCTACAAATATTTATTCAATAATACATGCCTTTAGTTCAATGGAAAAATATTATTCAGGTTCAATGAAATAAATTAATTGAATATAGAAAAATTTATTCAAATCTACAGGGTGAGCTTTGTTGACAAAATTTAGTCCAATAAACGAATTTTTTATTCAAACTAACATTCTTTCAGGATGTAAATTTGAATACTTATGTGTACTTTTGCCTTACTACTAGTTACTACTGTTTTAACTAAATTTTTACTGATTCAACAAAATTTTGGATACATTTTTAACAAATCTTTTTTGAAATGTACAATTTTATATTTTTAAATTGAAATGTTTTTTAAGCTTGAGGTCAGTTTTGTTTTTTATATAAAAATGTTTTTTGATTTTATATTTTTAACCAAACCCATTGGAGTTGAATCAAATAATATTTGTTTATTTGAATAAATTTTATTCCGATTTGAAAAATAATCTTTTGATTTGAATATTTATTTTTCGCAAAGGGTCTACTAAATTTTTATTTTAATAATAGCGACGAAATTTGGTTCAGTGTTTGTCTCTTCGAAGCTTTTTTGGTAATGTTCTGACAAGTGAAACCGTCAACTGTGCGAGTAAACGTTGCTTTCACCATCTTTTGTCATATACAAAAATTCCTTACTAGTTTGGAGAATCTTGTGCTCATAGTATCTGTATTTTGTTCACCAACAACATTTTGTAAGGTAATATTCGTTTTGAATATATAGAAGATATATTATTCTTGTATTTTTATTAAACCCCTTTGTTTTATTTTATGTGATCGGATCTTCTTACCTAGCACGCAAACACAATGTTTGTGAGGTAACAGACGACATACACAAATTTCGCATTGAAAATATGATAAAATGACATCACTACATTGTTAAAAACATATCATATGATATCTACTTAAAGTTTGATATCCTTTCTCAAATCCATGAACTGGGAAACAAATTTTCTTTTATAGCATTGTAATAAACAACGAGCTTAAGCGAAAAGAAAACTTCCATTAGCACAAAATTATTTCTTACAAATTGATTATTTGCTTCAAGAGTTTAGAACTGTTGTACAACTCTTCTATTCAAAAGTGCCACAAGAGATTCTTTAAATTCAAGCCAACACTGTTGCTTGTGGGAATGCGTCATTTTTCAATGATATTTCAATAAACAGTAAATATCAGTTAAACCTTAGAAGCACACACTAACTACGAACTTTAAATATTATATCTGAGTGGTGCAACAAAACACATATGCTTAAGCAAGTATTCTTTCTAAGCTCTTTCATTTTACGGCCCACACTTTGTTATCTAAACTTTTATATATTTTTCCATTTACACTCTTCATGGTTTCTGTTTTTTTTTTCTTTTTCTTTTTTTGCTTATGTAAATCTTGCGAAAAAGATAACAATTTCAATTTCCACGCTTATTTGCATAAAAATGGCGTTTTAGCACAAGACAATTTCCAAAAAAGAAAGACCAGAAAAAATATCATGCCTTACATACATGTTTACATTTGTTTCGTATTCACAGAAACCCATCCGATACAACAAAGAAGTTGTTATTACTGCCATTGAATCGAAAGCACAATTTCTTTCTTCTGCATTTGTTTACTAAGCAACATATTTCCTTTTAATAGGGATTGCAAAGTAGCATTAAGAGATAAAAAAAAAAAAAAAATCTCAACATGTTTTCCTTTAAAACGTCTTTATTTTACATAGAAAATTGTTTGCGGAAATTTATCTCAGCAAACAATATTCAATAAAGATATTAATATATTTGAAATCATAATACAGTTTTCTGTTTATTCTTATAATGTGTAGAGTGTTTTTCTTTTACGAAGAAGATTTTCTTTTTGTTTTTTTGTAACTTAGTTTCAGCGGTTTATTCAGAGAGCTTATTGCCAAACGGTCTGAGTCAGTGCACATGACCTGTAGAATATGATATTCTATAATGTCTAAGTTGGTGAGATTGGCTTAAGGGCAATTGGCTCCCAATCAGAGTATAAAAAGTGCGAGATTAACAAAACTCTCACAAAAAAACTTCACAATTCTAAATGTACCATCACCTTATGAGGTATCTAGAGTAGCATAAGCAACTTTGTGATCGTCAATATAGATTTCGTAAGGGTCGTTCTACTGGTGGTCTAATGGCCTATCTCTCAGAGAAATGGTGCCCCTGAATCCATCATTTCGGTAAAAGTAAAGTGGTGGCTCTGGATATTTCAAATGCGTTTGACAGACTGTGGCATGCTGCACTACAGGCATAACTAACTGCTTTTGGCGTCGGTACCAGTTGTATACTATACACTACACGTGTTGTTATAGATGGGTTCTCATCAAACGAGTTAAACATTAATTCAGTGGTACCGCAAGCCTCCGTTCTTTCTCCTACCCTATTTCTTATTTTCCTCAACGACCTTCTCTATCAAACTTCCAACCCTATTCACTCTTTCACGGATGACAGCAGCATTTGTCACTCGTACTCGTTTAGTTAAAGGCCCAGCCTATCACAGATCGCTGCCAAGAGGTTAAATATGAATGATTCACGGAATAGTGATCTTCTATTAACCTCCGATTAGAGTCGTAAAAAGATGGTCGCTTTTAACGCTTGTAAGAGCCAATGCTGTTTATTAACACAAAAACAAACGACCGAAAATGCTGCTCCATCTGTACTCATGGGTGGTATAAATATTGAGGAATCGGATGTTCTTGATGTTCTTGAAATGAAGATACAGTGTGATGTTCGCTGGACTGAACACATTTTTCATGTCTCCAAAGAAGCATTCAAGTGTCTTGGTTTTTTGAAACGGTGTAAGATGTACTTCACTCCTTCCGACTTCCTTACTATTCATACTATTATCCGACTGAAAATGGAATATAACTCTCATGTTTGGGCCGATGCCTCAAAGTCTATTTTGGGGTTAGTTAACCGTGTGCAGGAGAGGCCGAAGAAGCTCATCAGTGACTAGAGGGTATCCAACTCCATTGATTCACTGGAGCATCGACGAAGTGTGGGGTGCGTTACTCTGTTCTATCGTTACTACAATGGATTTTGCTCTGACGAGAGTAGGGATCTTATTCCCGAAACGCGGACATTTTTACGTAGCATCATCCATTTGTGGTTGATTGCCCGGGAAACCGTACTACGCATTACAGCCGTACGCTTCGTCTGTGGAACAAGTTGCTTGCAGACGTGTTTCCTGTCTGTTATAGCGTTGGAAAGTTTAAGTCAAATGTTCACAAACACTACTCCCTTTTTCCCCCTTCTCATAACATAAATGAGAAATAAAAACCATTTGGACCAATTTTGACCCCTTCATTCAGGATGAGGGTTAATAAAATATATCACTGAGTTCACGTCACCATAGTTGTAGCATGGATGATACTCATACTCAATATTTGTCAAAATTCTCTGACTGTCCTTTAGTTTGATGTCAGTTTTCTCATTATTGATGAATATTTACATAATATTGATGTTATAATTTTTATGATACGCCGTCATTATGTAATTTTCAAAGAGTTAAAGTTTTATTTTCTATTTATATTTCTTACATATCAAGAGCTTTGGCAATTTGTCGCTTTTCTGAATAGTGCTTTCATTGTCAAAGCCACCAGGTATTATTTCCCACTTTGTGTAAATAATTCGCCAGACTTAGGCATTATGAAAAGTACTTTACTTTGCTCACTCCACGAGAAATTGCTAATATCCATTTTTCAATTTATTAAGCTGTTTTTACTTTGTATAATCTGCTCACACCTTTTGCACTCCTTCGTGTCTGTTTAGTTTGCAGTACAAACTAAAGTCCTTTGCTGCATGTGCGCCCAGTGCGAAAACGTAAACGAACATAATGTTCATTACGAACAAAAGGGTTAATTTCTGATTATCTGTGGATTAGTGCCACTTTCTTTTATTCTTAAATTTCTTTTTTTCCTTTTCCAGTTAAAAGCAATCTACCAATTGCTTTTCCACCGTATTCATTTGCAAATATATTTCTGTAAGGATTTTAAATTGTTTATTCATTTCCTTTTTTACTCATCTTCAGCTAATTTTTTGTTCTATGGCATAGAAATCTGTAAGCTGATTTTGAACGCTGTTTATGCTTTCTTCAATTTCATTAAAGTATAATTAAAGAAATTATATATTTTTTTCTTCGTTTTCTTTTGTGAATATGCTAAAGACCTTTTATGCTGCTGGAACGAGTCAAAATATAAATATCTAATTCGAGATGTATTTGTGAAAATCAAAGGCGTAAAGAGGCAATTAAAGTAATAATTAAAAGTATTTATAAACATAATTTATGAGGTATTTTTTGAATGAGTAAACTTAAATTGTAACCGTTGAAGTCATACAAAGTGATAACTTCCCAGCGTAGCGATAACTTTTATTGCAAAGTAATGAGTTGAAATGTTAATAAATATATTCTTCACTATTTCGGGATTTTAAGCAATTAATTAAATGTATGAAAGCAAGTTTTTATCATTCTCGTTTATGGATACCATATTTTAAAATGGCTTAAATTATCCAGTTGAAGATAATCGGGTATGTTCTTGATTCTACTTTGAACTGAAAATAGTTTGAAATCACTTCAATTTCAAGCTTCGATGTTCTACATTCTACTCTTTACTTTTCATTTGTGTTTTGTTATCCAACATTAAAGCATTAAACACATTGAAGCCAACAAACAACCGACTTCAATATGACAAATATAAAATACATGCATTTAAATTTGAACATTTATTTTGACAACAGCAATACGACACGACTGCAGGTTGTTGTCCACACAGATTTTCTTGCCGCAGTCGAATTAAACTATTTTCTATTTTTCTTGACAACAAAATAAAAACAGTGTGACCAATGTGCTCTTGGACATATTATATTTTCTAACTCACGCACCAGCATCGATGTGTGAGCTGGTGCTTTATAATGGTGCAAAATCCATGATTGTTTTTTTTCACAATTCTGTGCGTATCTGACGAATTGCTTCGCGCAAACGGCGCATAACTTTAAGTTAGTATTCCTTATTGTCCAAAAGGCCTTGTGGCAAGAATTCATGATGCACCACGCCATTTCAGTCGAAGAAAACATTGAGCAAAACCTTCACATTTGACCAAACTTGATGTGCTTTTTACAGCCTTGGCTCTTCTGGATGATTCTATTCGAATGATTGGGCTTTAGTTTCAATGTCACAGCCATACACCCAAGATTCGTCTTGGGTGTATGGCTTTTGAGAAAATTTTGAGGAAATTTTGATGTTCGACAGCTCCATGCGACGTTTTTTTGGTCAAAATTTTGCAGTTTTGGCCCAGTCTTCGCTACCGCATTTTTTATGCCTAAAGCATCCTTAAAAATTGCTTGCAAACGATATGCCAACATCATCAGCAACCTATCTAATAGTGCTTCGACGATTATCCAAAAGTATTTTCTGCACTACTTCAATGTTTCCATCGGTTATTGACATTCCGACATTCGAAGGACGAGCATCCTCATTGACATTTTCTCGGCCTTCCTTAAACCAGTTATACCACAATTGAACTTGCGTTTTGCTCATAATGGACTCGCCAAACACCCACAATCAACATTTCAAATGTCCTTGCGCATTTAATTTTACATTTTACACAAAACTAATTTAATTTCAACACTTTAAATGCTGTGATAACGTCTTTTTTTTGTCGTTCCGTGTGTTAAGTTTACAAACATTACTCCCCCTTTCCTCCTTCTCATAATCTATTTTCCTAGTTCTAGTACAATGCACGGCATGTGTAGGGGCTATCAGCTGAGTACTGGTCCAAGATAAAAAAAAGAACTAAATACAGTTTCTATGATCCATTTTTTTTAAATAGTAAAAAATCGAAGAGCACACCAAAACATGACTAACCTTTTTATCTTTCAAAAACAAACTGACAATCCAAAACGGCTGATATTTCCAACATATATAACAGACATGTGTATAACATGTCTGTTATAACATAACAGGAAAAAATGCAAAAATCGAACATACTTATCTCATGAAGCTTTAAAATAATGGTTATTTTTTGATCAGACCTCGTATATTAGTGTCACAGTGTAACCTTACTTCACTGTGACACTGTTCACTTTGTATGCTGACGACAATATTTATTGTTATCGTTTGCTCTGTATATGTTTTAAATATAATTTTCTATTTTAACTTTAATAATTTCCTTTTAAAGCACATACGAGCTTTCGAGTAATATTACTTAAGCTTTCAGAACGACATTTATTGCTGTAAAAGTTTTTGGGCGAAACATGATTTTCTTTGCCTCATTTACATAAATATTTCGTAACATAAATGTTATATCATATTCAGCAAAGACACATACCCACATACTTATACCAGAAACTATATTTGAGACTTATTATTTTAAGGTTATACTAGTAACTACGAGTAGTATATACATATGTATGATAATGTTTTGTTTTAATTAATTTTCTTGTTTATACCATCAACTTGTCGAAGCAGGAATAAAATAACAAACATGTATTCTTTTGCACATTTTCTTTCTTATATTTATTTTAGTCATACCAACCTTGCAATTAGATTTGGGCTCAAATCTCAATCCCGAAGACATTGAAGAAGGTGATGATGTCTATTTCGAGTGTAAAGTTCATGCAAATCCAGCTGCCTACAAAGTTGTTTGGAAACATAATGTAAGTAGAAAAATTGTATTGATAAAATCCTTATATATACTTGTATTTGTGTGTTATCATCATAATGTATTTTATGTATCTATAGTAAACGGGTTTTAGAGATGAAATTACAAAACTTAGAATATATTGTAGTATCGGGTGATTCATCGTGAACGTGTGCGCACAGATATTACCATCAGTGATAAACGTTAGGGCACAATATGCTGACCTCATCTAGAGCGCATGCTCTAGGTTTTGTTTCAGCAAGGTGATCCATAATTGAATCAAAGAAAGGCGTATTCTTGATCAATATTTGTATAATATCATTTTCAAACAGTAAATAGCATAAATTGTTCTTTTAACCAACAATTAATATTTTAAGTTAGCTTTCAAATTTATGTATAATATTTTGTGTCATAAGCCATAGCTCACCATGAATCACCCAATAATACTGCTCTGCTACCAAAATAGGATTTTATTTTTAAACATTGAAATTCATTTTAAGGTTTCATCAAAATACATTTTTCAATATTGAAGAAAGAAATTGTAAAAAATGCTTCTGAAAACCGCGATTTCAGTGAAAAACACTATTTTTGAATTGGTTTTGCTCTGTTTCGTACAGCGTTAATCTACTAACCGCCATTACAAAACGCAATTGCACAACATGACTAATTTAATTTTATTTTTATCTTGGACCAGTACTCAGGGGATGAGCGCTACATACGTAGTGCATTGTTCGCAACTAGGAAAATAGGTTATAATAGGATGAAAGAGGGAGTAGTGTGTTAGGAAGTTTAACTTGATCAATAACAACTCTATTACAGCATTTAAAATGTTAGAATTAAATTAGTTAAAACTGATCAGTGCCCTACTCAACTTGCAGCATTTAAGATTACAATTAAAGTTACTCGAGAATCAACTAAAACAAAACAAACAAAAGTTAATAAATGAGAGAGAATTTAAAAAGTAAAATGGACTTAAGGCGAATTATATATGGTAAAATACAGGTTCTAAAATATATTTCAGTTCGCTGCAACAAATCTATATATATATATCACATAACATTTTGCAATGCAATTGCTTCTTAAAAAGTCAAATTAACATGAAATATCGATTTTAAAATTTTGTATACATAATTTTTGTTACAAAAAAAAAATTATAACGAAATACTGTTTTGTGGCAAAGTGAAATAAACCCAGCAAAAATTTCTATTGCAAAGTAATGTGTTAAAATGTTAATAAACATATTCTTCACTGTTTCTATTTTGGCATTATAAGTCAATATTTGAACAAGGCGATGTTATTGGAAGCAAGTACTTACGATTCTCGCTTACGAATAACTACTTCAAAATACTATTACAAAAATTGCAAACGGCTGGTTGTTTATAAGTCCTCCCCCGGGGAACAGGTTTTACCTTGGCGTATTCCCACCTAGGGTACTCTGTTTTTCGGGTAAAGAGGGGAAGGGGCCCCTCGTTTCTTGCGGCAAACAAAACTCTAGGAAGCCGTATGACTTATGTTGTGTTGGCTTCCAAAACCCTTACCAAGGGTTTAAGTTGCCAGAACAGGGATCAACATGGCCTCTGGGTGGTTCTGCTTGCAGTTCAACCTGGGCGGATCATGGTTGAGGTGCCTACCTTAAATGCCAGAAGGGAGTGTTAGTATCCTTGATAATTGTTTGGCGTGACTTTTTTCGGGGACTAACAATCTCTCGAGGATCTGTTGCCTTTACAACTGTGAGGAGCCGGTGGTGGTGGTTAACGGTTGGGTTGGGTTAAGGGCTGATGCTCTTAGTGGGCTACGGCCTAGCAACCCCTGTCTTCCATTGATTGCTGGGAATTTGCAAACAGGAGAGATTAGAAGGCCCAAACTCCTCAACAAAAAGTTGCTCATATGGCTGCAAATATATGACAAAAATTGCTACCTGTGTGAGCCTACGAGTAGTCAGCCACACAGGGCCGCTGGTGAATCGTGAATAATATACTCGTGGAACTGGTTCATCATCAAATAAAGCCATAAAGGCAGGTGCTGGTGTAAATCTTTTTCACAACTGTTTATAAGTCCTAGGTTTACAAGTCGGTGTCGATAAAACACTATCAAAATGGCTGAAGATGTCTTATACAAATCCATAAAATGTAAAGAATAGCTCTGTTAATATAAACAAGTAAAAGTGTATTAGGCTTGGCCGAATCTAAAATACCCTTCACTATAGTCATGTATATATGGTATATATTGTAAATTTTAACTAAATATGCTCGGATATATATATTGCCATGCCGAAAAAGTAATCTCGGGTATAAAAAATACGAAAAATTTTCATAGAAAAATCGGTTTATGCTATATCTCGGGTATAATAGACACATATCAGAAATTTTGATTTTAGTAACCTTTTTTTATAACCAGAACTAATTTTAAGCAAAAAAAGTTGTTTTAATGAAAAAATCAATTTTGTCTATATCTATGCATGGACTGATATCAGATATTTTCATTTTCTGTATTTAAGTAACCTTCTTTTATTATCAAAACTTCCTGTAAAAAAATCAATTTTGTCTATATCTCGGGTATGCATGGACTGATATCAGATATTTTCATTTTCTGTATTTAAGTAACCTTCTTTTATTATCAAAACTTCCTGTAAAAAAAAAAGTTGTTTAAGTTCACTTACGCGACATTTTCATTAAAAAATCGGTTTAGGCTATATTTCGGTTATACGACCTATGTCGGGTATCGAATCCCAGTAAGTGCTGATGTGTAGTGTAGCGACTACGAAACAGCTAGTTGTCCCCCAGCAATGGTATTAAAATTATTTTTTCTGTTCTTCTTTAGTCTTATTGTCTCACAGCAATTGTTGTTGTAATTAAATATAATAATCCCTCTTCTTCACACAAAAAATTATAGCATAAATAAAATCAACAAAATTTTTGTACAAAAATATTATTTGTATGCATGTTCATTAATATCAAAAAAATAACCTTGCATATCGTATTTTGTTGTTGTTTAAAAAAAATGATGTTTTCGTTTAATAATTACTTTTATTAAACTTCTGTTTCAATCCACGAATTCTTTTACAGGTCCACATTCAAACAATTTATTAATTGATTCAACGAATTTCGTTATTGAACGCGAAAAATATTTTTCTCTGTGTTGGCTGAAGTTGGACTCGAACTTACAACTGATTAGCTAATATTTTACATATCGCTCCTTTATTGCAACATAGTCATAACTCAAAAAAACTTGTTTCGAGAAAAACGCATTTCAAATTTTTAGTTTTCAATAAATTTGAATAAATTTTTGGCACAATATAAAAGGTAGTACTGTTAACAATTCTGCATTATTAACTCGAAAATCACATTTTTTGAGATATGACTATGTTGCAATAAAGGAGCGATATGTAATAACTAAAAGTTCGCTTATTAATGATTTACAAAAAAAAAATTATTATTTGGCAAATATTAGTATTCAAAGAATAATGCACTTCTTTAATGATAAGCAAACCGGCAGTAAGCCTGCAAACCTTGAACTCTAATGTGTATCTTTTAAAACTATTTAAAAGTTTTTATTTGTTGTTCTCATTGAACATGTATCGTAGACCAAACGTGCGCTCAAATTAAGCTAATTGTAATACGTTGTTTAAATAGTCTTATCTTTATACAAAAAAAAAATAAAAAAAAACCAAAGAAAAAATTGTCATATGAAGGTTAGTGTGTTTAGGACAGAAGGGTCACATTTAAAGTTGGTTTTTGTGGCCCATTTGGGAATTCTTTTCAGATTTTTTTTTTGTGCTTGCAACTAACTTTATTTTTCTCTTTTTTTTCCTAGAAACCAGAGCTTCATTCTGTCGTTTGCAACTTTTAATGCTGTTTGTCTTAATTTCTCTTGTAGCACAGATCTCATTTCCTTTCACACAACACACACACACACTCACATACACACACATGCACATGTAACAATATTAAAACTAAAAAAAAGCAGCAACACAAACACTATCATAAAATATTAGCCAACCACTGACAAGGGATTAGAGATACGAAAAGATAGTGTTAATGTTGAATATAAATTTAAGTTGAAATAACCTTGTTTTGAAATTGGGTTTTAACCAAAACAAAATAAAATGCAGAAAAAAAAACAAGAGTAAAAGGTAATAACGAAATAGTGGTATGTGGTGACCTGGAAAAAAATTAAATAAAATTAAACAAATTGAAAAAAGTTTTTGATAAAAGTTCTTAATGAAGTTGTTGAAAAAATAAATAAAGTAAAAAAAAGGCTTAAAAAGTTACACCAAGCAACTTAACTTAAGAATATATAAAACACTACATATACGTATATACATTTATTTTAAAATTTGTTTTGTTTGTTTTAAAACTTTACTAACTGTTCTACTGTGCAGCACTTAAACTGGTTTTTATTTTACAAACACCACATTCAAGTTGCAAATGTTTATTTATTTGCTTGTCTGTACTATTGTAAACAAAACAAGAGGATATATGTAAATGTAAAATTTTCTTCTCCAATTAACATTTGTCTTGCTAACGATGGATGCATATTGTTTCATATACTATTTTTAGGTATGCCAGAGTTGAATAATGCATTAATGTGGCCAATTTTTTTTTTTTTTTGCCGCACAAATTTTCTAGTCGAGTCCCTCATCTGTAATTTCATTTTGATATAAATATCTAAATATCCGAGTGCTTCTTGCAAAGTTCTATCTAGTACCAAAGCTATTACATGGCTGTGAAATTTTTGCCTATACGAGTAGTGACTCATATAGTAAGAGCAGAGTAGTGAAAGTTTATAACGCTATCCTACGATATGTTTATAATATTAAAGCGCTAAACCAAGTATGCCCAGCCCTATGCGCTTGGTACTCAATTGTTGTTGTAAATGCGCCTAGCTATAGGGCTGTGCTCTTTAATACACAAATACTGCGCTCAGCACTAGCAATGAAAAATACACAAACAGCTTCGTCTTATATATTTTTTTTCGTTCTTCATTGCACACACACACACAGAAGCAAAGCAACAACACTTTCGCATGTTTTGCTGGTAAACATTGACGACATCGATTATCAGTGTGAATTTTGTTTTTGTAAATGTTCTGCTTTTTACAATAAAAAATATTAAATAAAAATAGTTTTTCCTTACATGTATTGGTGTTTACTCTTTCATATAGAACTTGTGGGCACCACTGCTCTAAACACATAGACGACAGCAGACTTCACAACTTCAGTTTTTGCGGCAACACAAGTTTCGATAGCTGGCGCGAGTTACAAACATACAAACACACAAAATCAGCTTCAGGAATTACTTCCTGGCAATAAACCCAAAAGCAATACGGCAACTTTAAATATCGTAATAAAATGGACTACAACTATCATTTTTCGGCCAATGTCCCAAGTTTATTTTGAGGTTACTCGACCGTGTGCAGGAGAGGGTGAAGCAGCTTACCGATGACAGTATTCTATCCAATTCTATTGACTCACTGGAGCATCGACGCAGTGTAGGGTGTTCTTTCGTTACTACAATGGATTTTGCTCTGATGGGATTAGGAATCTTGTTCCCGAAACTCGCACAGTTATACGTAACACGTGGTCATTGTACAGAGTTTATCCATTTGTGGTCGATTGTCCGGGGAATCTTACAACGCATTAAGGCTAATATTGAGTTCATTATTTCGTGCAAAATTCTTTCAAATTGTATACAAAAGTTTTTAGTATGAAATATTTACGAAATAAGTTTAGAAATGTAGTACTAAGTTTTTAAAGCGAAAAACACACAATATGCATCTGCAACATGTTTTCTATTAAAATTGTTTCTGGGAATATTTTTATTTTTTCAGCTGCGAAATCACATAAGCAAAGCTTTTTTCGCACGAAGTGCAAACATGTATACTTAAAATTAAAAAAGAAACATGAATAAGAGAAAAAATATACAACTCTGAGTACATCTCAATTTTTCCGTGCGAAATAAGTAATGTTGCTGAAAAATTTTCGCACATTCAATCTCAATACTAGGCTTTACAGAGCGAATTCGTTTTTGTAGGGGTTATCCTCTCAGAATAAAAAAATCACACTAAAGCGGCAACACTCCTTTTTATAGCAAAGTATAAATTTTCTATCAAGGGTTGCAAACGTTACAGACATACAAATGAAGCTAGTATAATCGTGTTAAAAAAATGATTTAGCTGCGTAGATCTTTTTTTATTTTTATTGTTCAAAATTTTAGTTTCCGGTGCATTCAGTAGAGTTCCTGCATATGAAGTGACTATTCAGACCGGCCATGACACTTCGTTTGTCAGTACTTAGGTTGTCATACATAATTGCAGCTAAATCCTTTTTGTTTCTAAAAATAACCCTATCAATCCTTTGTTGTCAGGATCCTAATGCTTTATACTCGTATACATTTTTTTTAGCACACATGAAGGAAGACCGAAAATCACTACACTAAATTTAGGCTTTTCACAGTTTTAACAAACACCAACTATTTATTATTTACTGTTTAATTATCTTAATTACATTAAAGGATAAAGACCTCTTCCTGGCTAGAATTACTAAATAATATTCCTCTCTGCACATGACATCAATATTTATATTCCTTTTCGAAACCATTCCACATAAAAATGAACTCACACTGGGAAACATAATGTTATTAGGGTGGCTAAGTTTTAGCTGTTTTTATGCAAAGGCGCTTAATTTAGCGCACTGACTCACAGCTTTATACGTGAACTCTTTTAATTAGAAAGCTCTAAAATATTAACCTGTTATTTTAGGCAATCAAATTACGGCAGCTGTCGCACGTGCACAAATTTAAGCATAAAGTTATTATTTGGTACGTTTTTTCCCTGCACGCTGGAAAAGTTGTCGGTTGAGTTTCTATATTATTTATTGAATTATTTATTTACATTAGCAATTAACAAACATGGCACGCAACTTAAATTAATTATTAGTTTGATTAAAATTGTCTTCGCTTACAACGTCAAGAAGGTGCTTGCCTGTCTGGCAGTTTGTAGACTTTTTGCCAACGTAATTGATTTATCTATGAAATCTTATGGAGCGAAAGAAACGGAGTATGATTTTAACGAACAACTTTGTTTATGAATTATGAATAAATTTCGATGACAATTTAATAAAACTGTTTTCACAGCTTCATGTTAGTGATTTCATTTCTATGTTGCAAATGAATATTTAAATAACAGAATTGTAAGTTCTGCGGTGCTTAAGTGAAAAAAGGAGTCGTTGACTCCTATTTGCAGGAGGTAAATGCAAAGAAGAGTTTGTTCACCTAGTTGTGAAAAATACAAAATACAATTTTAAAAACTAATCACACAAGGTCTAGTAAAGATAAGTTTGGTAAAGAGGCGCCTAGAGCCATATTATTTAGTCCGCCGAAATTTGGCCTTGATTATTGGTGACGCCGGTTTCATGCACCGGAAGTTACACAGAAAAAATAGATGCCATATTGATAAAAAATATTCCACTATTTTTATCAAATTTCCTGTGATAAGGATTTTTTGCCGGATTGATAATTAAAATTATAAAGTAAAAATAGCTTTTTCAACTTAAAATCAAAACTTATTGAGTTGAAAAAAATTGTTGTTAATATGTCAAATCTGCAAAACAAAACTCAACTCAACAAAAAAAACTGTTAAAGAAACAACAACTCTTCTCTGTTATGTGATAACTTTTGAAATTTATTTATTGAATAACAATCAATAATTCGGAAAACTTTTTATTAATTGCATTTTATTAAGAGATATTTCCAAAAATTCAGAATTAATAATAATTTGATTGAGTCAATACAAATTTGATTAAATTGATGGTTTTTTATTAAAAACATAACTTGATTGAAAAAAATAATCTCATCTATTTTTTTCTGTGTAATACTTTCTTTTTGATTTATGCAGTTTGCTCTTTTACTTCAATATTAAATTTCAGAAATGGTTTTAATTAGAGAATTAAAAATAACAATATTAAGATGACATTTGTTGGGGTGGTATAAAATTCAAAATTTACAATTTATTTCTTCGGGGCTTTTACGTGTTTTTTTGGGTTTTACAATGTAATAATTAACATAAAAAAATGCAAAATGACAAAGGCGTCAACAAAAAGAAGACAAGACTAAGAAGAACGTCAAATACCTAAGACGTTCACTGAACACCCACGTAGGGGCTCCCGTACATAAACATCCCACGCCCCTTGCACGAGTGCAATAAAGGAGGCTAAAACGCATACATCTATTGTAACCGTCCACTCTGGACGTTGATGGTAATAGTGGCAGATTCTCTGCCGCTATGAGGTTGCAGGCGTGACCGATGATGGGTTACACCACATCATCGGTCACGTCCAGTAGCTGCTGGCTACTGGACGTTTTTGTAAGACATGATATTGTGGGTATTTACTATTTGTTGCAATACAACTTTTTATTTAAAAATTATTTTTAATCAACATTTCATTTTTTATGCTGTTAATATTTTTTCATACAACTTAGAAAATGGGGAGTTAATTCTTAAGGCCGTGTCAGATAAAACTTTGTCGCTTTGCGTGAAGTTTAAAACTTTAACAGAAAAGCGCAAAGCAAAAGGTGTGTGTCACAATAAAAACTTTGGCAACGCTCACGATTTGTTTATATATCTAGAAAAATTGTTGTTAATTTTGTCATGTAATTATTTCTTATGAAATAGAAGTTAGAAATATTATTAGACGAACTACTGAAATTGGTTCTAATTGTTTTCTTAGTGCATAAAGCTATTAGAAAAAACTTCAACGCGTAAAAAGATGAGAGTTGTCGAACTTTTCGCTTCGCGTTGCGTTAAAAGTACTCTATGTGACATGTTTCATATAAGTATATACCTTTTATCTTAAATGTCAAAGTGAATTTGCAACGCAAAGCGAAGAAAAAGTTTTATCTGACACGGCCTTTATCATTCAAACTGTGTTTTCTAACAATTATAAATCAATTTATTATTTGATTTTTATAAAATACAAATGCGTATTCATTTATAATGTAAAAGAGTTTATATAATGACTCACATATACAACGTATTCAAACCTAGAGCTTTTCTGGGTACCAGGACACCGTGGACAATCGAAAATATTGTGGATGAACTGATGAAAGACGGAGTCCGTTAACAGCAAGAATATATTTTAAAGTCTATAAGAACTAAGGGCAGTGCTGTAGAGGCTACACAGAACATATGGTCTGCTACGATTACCTGCTTGCTAGCAAGGCTAACAAGGAGTGTGTATGATTGTACGAGGACTACGGTCCTGACAGGTTTTTTCTGGCGACGGTTGCTTACTTTGGAGGTGATTTTGATGGCACACTGTCACATAGGGACTCATGCTAAGAGGTTAAACCTTCGATTTAATGATTTCTGTAAAAGTTGTTGAGTTGAGGACTGGGAAGAAAGCTCTCTCGGTGTCAATATCATTGTTCTATGAGAGAGCTGTATCTGGGCGGACAGATACTGTATGGGTTAGCGGATATATCAAGGTGAACGAAGTAGATTCTTTTATGTGGTCTTCGGGTTGGGTTGGGGGAAAGAGAAATTGGCGCTGATTACACCGCTTGTCAAATCCAAGCTTTTCCCATAACAAGCGCTAAAAATTTACTTGTCTTCTTCAGTTGTTAATTATGAACTTTTCCGCAATAATGAAATGAGATATGAAATGCAATTTCAATTAGTAATTAATAATCAAGTTAATTTAATAAAGTTCACTTAAAACTCTATGCTGTATATAATGAAATGTATTCAGAGCGTCAAATCAATAAACTAAAATTAAGCTCTCAATACACAAGTTTGCATTTACTTAGCAAACACAACGTTACTTGTATATTAACAGAAGAAAATATGCAAGAACTTTGCTTTTAATGGTTTTTATGTGTTTTGGTAATTGAACAACATTCAACATTCCTATTGAACGGTAATTAAACACATACTTTGGAATGAAAGCAAAAACCAAAAAAGATTTCTTTTGTTATTGTAACAAAACTTGCTGAAATTTTTCTTATATTATACAATAAAAAACTTTTTCAACAGCACATTCTTACTTTTGTACATACATATGTACATATGTATGTGTGTTTATTTCTAGAACCACACTTTACTTCATATACAAATATACAATATAAATTCACACACATACACACACAAACTCGCACACAGATGCACTCACAACCAATTTGAATTAACATTTTCTTTCGTTTTGGGTGAGAAAAACTTAAGTCGAAACACAAATGCGAAAACAGACATGAATAATTGAATTTTTGTTTTCATTTGTAAAGTCAATAAAGTTTGAAAGGAGTGAATGATATACATTACCCACACACACGCACACACACACACACACACACGTGGTTAGCACTCACGCATATTAAAAAGATGGGCGAAAGCACAAAGAAATAAGAAAGATTTAAAATGAGAACAAAAGCCAAACACATTTTATATCAACAATTTTTACGTATGTACTCGCATGTATGTATGTGTGTTTACATACATATGTAGCAAACTCTTAGCAACTACATCAGTGGTGGCCATACGTATATATTCATACATGCATGTTCTGAGAAAAGCAAATCGGTGTTCTGAGAATCGTATAACGCAAGAAATATGGTTTTGCGATTTAAAATCGCCAAATAGCTGTTCTGGAAAACGCATATCGCTTAAAATTGGCGACTTCAACTCGCATGTATATATTGAAGTGAACTGATTGAATTTGCTAGAACTGAACTTGCAAAAGCCAATGAAATTATTCACAATTAAAATTTAATATGTTTTCTTTTCAATTCAATAAAAAGTTGAAAGAATTTTACACATTTTCATTAAGAAAAGTAAATTGAAAATTTTTTCTATTTATTGTCAAATATTTTTTAGATTTATATTACTACCATATACATATACGTATGTAAAACACATGTTGTATTTTTACGGAAAAAAAACTCCTAAGC
This sequence comes from Thecocarcelia acutangulata, assembly GCA_914767995.1. Taxonomy (NCBI): domain Eukaryota; kingdom Metazoa; phylum Arthropoda; class Insecta; order Diptera; family Tachinidae; genus Thecocarcelia; species Thecocarcelia acutangulata. The sequence continues at coordinate 24,238,111 of OU612094.1, read as the reverse complement.
GCCAGTAAAACGCGCGTTCTTCAACACACCTAAAAATCAATTAAGCGTTTTTCAAAACGTGTTGCGGTTTCAGAACGCGCGTTCTCGGATTATGGCTGATAGTTATATGCTTTTATCAGTAGCTGCAAAAAACGATGTTGTATTTTTTAAAAGCCAAGCAGGGAGACCTTACTGCACTAAAGATTAAAAAGCAACTAATATAAAGATCTTTATTAAAGTCAACGTTGTCAACTCGGTGCGTTTCGCACCGTTGTGCGCATTTTTTAAATTTTCGGTACGCTTTTTAAATTTCGGCGGAACCAAATAAAATTCTAATCAACTTTAATGTAAGAAAAAGGTTTATTCAAATATCCAAAATCTTTACGTTTCATTTTGCAAAGCACAAGTAGAACACCGAGTAATAATGTGGAAAATGCACGATAAGACAATCTTGCTGTTGTATATTATACATATTTTGAAAAGAGAAAAAAACATGTAATTTTATCAAATTTGCTGCTTTTACAGCGTATTTTGCTATTAAACGATCAAACCAAGTTTGTCAAATATTACAATAAATGCAGATACTTGATAGTGAAGTTCGTATTTTGATGGCGCAAGAGTTCGTTACTGTTTTGGTAATTGATAAATTACCAAATTATTAATTAAATTGTGAAAACTTTATGGTAAACATAATATTTTATTTTTTATAATTCTTGCAAATTTTTCTATATTTCAATAAATTTTTAAAAGACACCCACTCTAGCTAACTGGTTTCCACTGTTCGGTTACGAAAACAGAAATGAAATTTACACCGAGTTTGATAGAATTCCAGCTGTAGTTTTGTGTATCTGATAATGGCAATTGTCAAGTTTGACAAACCTCAATTCTAGCTACTGAATAAATTTGATGGCAAGCCATCAAGCGGTGCTATCAGACCAACTTTGATTGTATAATAGACTGTGCCATTATCTTATTTTAATATAAAAATATGCGTTTTATAATACAAAATGGGTTTTTAAAAATTAAAGAAAAATTCCAAATTCGTTGCGTGTTTGTTGAAATAACACGCTTTTTCCTCCATTTTGGTGCACTTTGAAGTTTCAAAGCAACAAGAGCGGCGAGCGTTTTTTAGCTGTCAAAAATTCTCATCCCCGTACATTTTATAAGGACAATACCGAAACAATGCGGCGGCAACGATTTACTAATTTAATTTCAACCCTTCAAATGTTGTGATAACGTTTATATTGGTCGTTCCTTGTGTTAAGTTCACAAACATTACTCCCTCCTTGCTCCTCATAATCTATTTTCCTAGTTCCAGTACAATGCACTGCATATGTAGGGGCTATCCCCAGACAACTGGTCCAAGGTAAAAAAAAAAAATAACGATTTGCTATTGAAAAATCCGATTTTGACAATGCATTTAATACTGAAGTAAGTTGCAAAAGAAAACAATTGTAAACAAAAAAAAAAAACATATAAAAATATGAGAGAGTGAAATAAATAAGTAAATTAAAATTTGTTGTATTTCTTATTAGAAAATGGAGGTAAGAAGTTATTTTCAATATGATGTAGTAATCTTTTAGCTCATCTAAATAACTAATCTTTTTCCTCTTCCCAAAACTGAAGCGACCGATGAGAGGAAAGCGTTTTGCTAATAGTGAGGAGATAAAAGAAAAATCGAAACAGCTGTTTGCGATACCAAATAGTGCGTTTCAGAAATGTTTCGAGGATTGGAAAAAACGCTGGCATAAGTGTATTATATCTGAGAGAGATTACTTTGAAGGGAACAAAACAGTTAGCTGTATAAATAAATACTTTTTGAATAATTTGAAAATAACGGTTATATTTTGATAAGAGTTGTGTATTTTTTTAAATTTTTTATATGCAGACTCCCTAATGATTAACGATAGAAGTTAGGTACGTTCTACAAAAAAGCTGGCTTCACGTAAATATTGGAAGTCGGTTATATATTAGAAACCATTATGAGCCCTCTGGAGCTAGTTAGTGCGATTGACCCTAAATTGCTTATAACCTAATATTTTGTATGACGGGTTTCTTAAGTACGAAAGTTGGGGGTGTGTGAGCGACTTAAACTTTCACAACCTTTGACCATGTAGTCCCATCCTACTATTCTCGTTCTTGGCTCATGCATGTTTAACAAACCGCATAAAATAAGAGGTCTTTGCATATCAAAGTCTCACTCCATAGATTTGCCATGGAACATTTATTCACGCCTAATATATTCTTAATATTACTAATTTTGAAAATAATTTAATTGAATAAAATTTTTTTATTCTTGTACTGTTAGAAGGACCATTTCCTTATAATAATTAATTATTTGATGTTAAAAAAGTCATTTAAAATTCTTTTTTCCAAAGTTAAGATTATATCTTGTTAATAAATGAAAGTTTCTTGATAAATGTATTATCAAACCTTTTTTTTTCATGATTTTTCTAAACTAAAATGACGATTTTTTTAAAGAGTTATTGGCACAGAGACGATTTCATCTATAATTCTCTGCTGGTATCCCTGAGTTCATGTTTTCATAGTTATCATAGAGATTTTTGTTGTGTGCATGCGAGTTCTTTGCATTAGCTGAATTTTTAATTCTATACTCGAGGCTACAGGAACTTGAGATTTTGTTCAGCGCTGATCTGCATACATACATTGCCACTTAAACGTCGTACGTTCTTTTGTGTTCATGCTCTTGATTTTTCACTCATTTACTGGGAATAACTATAACAATAAAAATTTGCTTGCTTTGTTGTTCTTATTGTGTTTTTCCTTAACTTTTATTATGCTAAAAATGTAGTTGAAGCATAAAAGAAAAGAAAAAAAGTTTAATGTAGTTTTTTCTGGTTTTGTTTTTTTTTCTTTCGTACAAAAGTTAAACAATAATTACCATAGAAGGGTTTAAACAAACTTAAGTTTCAATGTATGAGTAAATACGAGGGAGGTTTTAAAAACTACCTAAAAATTACCACTACCTAAAAGCTTTGCATGCGTAAGTTGAACTTGTAGAAAATATTTATAGAAAAAATTTTCAGGGAACATCAAAAACTTTCAGTGAAAATACTTGCTGATGCAACGAATATGGTTTTATTTCTGTATAAGACAAAAACGAGAGTTTATTGATTTCTCACACAAAAGTGATTAATTTAAATTTGTTTTTATTAAATAAGGTCTTTTACTACTTATAGAGCATATCAAGAAATCTTACGGTTTTCCCCTTTATCGGTTTTATTTTCTTATTAATTTTAAGAGTTGTCAATGTTCTATGCAGAATATTTCTTCGCCAATAGTTAAAAAATTATCAATATTTTCAAACTGTTTTTTTTTCCAACGATATTAATATATAATATTTTCAGTATTCAAAATAGTTGGGTGTATACAGCGGTTTTTTTTTCTTTAACTGTAGGTATATAGTTTCAATATTTGCAATAAATTTCTTTACAATGACCGCGACCATTGTTGATCTATTGCGCTTCACGTTGCCTTTTACGAGCTAAGTCTGTCAAGAAACCGGATTAGCTCCTTCGTCCTATTCACCCAATCCATGCCGCTTTACTTCCTGTGTCCCAATCCCCTACTGTTTACTGGCCCCAGTCTTACATTGGGCTTCAACAAGAGTCTCCTCAAGGGGGAGATGAAGAAATCGACGGAGTCCACCGTAGACCAACAATGAAAAAAGACAAACGGTCTTGAACATTCTAAGCGGTGATGCAAATAGGGCTGAACTAGCTCTAAACTGAATACGAATAGATCCAGAACACTGACAGTTGCGCTTACAGGTATTGAGCATCTCTATAGTGTGAAAATTTCCAATACAGAAATTGGCAGGCTTATGGTGAGGAAAAGCACTCGGAGTATTCTCATTGTCCTAGTACCTACTAACCTAGTCGTAATAACACAAACACTTCAGATGCATACGTGATTCAATATGAGATGAACTTAGAAGACAGAGAATAATTCAATGGCTCGGTGGCTGAGTGGTTAAGGCAGCCGTTCATGATATGTCATGTCCCGAGTTAAAACTCGAAATGGCTGCTGATGTGTAGTGTAGCGACTACGAAAGTTGTCCCTCACCAAAGGTTTCATTATTATTTTTCTTGCTTTCTTTAATCAAATATTATTGATCAGAGCAAAGTTCTATTGTAAAACTCTCCTTCTTAAGAAAACATAAGAAAGGAAAAACTTGAACTTAAACCCGATATACAAATGTACAAAACCCAAAATCTTATTTGAAAATTATAAAGTTGAAGAAAAATTCAATAAATTTATAATTACAACTACTTAAGACTTTGAGGACTGGTTGACTATCAGAAAGTATTTTTGTCATTACAACCTTGTGTCCCCTATCGGAAAGTATATTCATCGCTTTGCTTCTTGCCTTTAGTTCCGCTTGGAAGATATCCCTACTAAGAGTTATATTTTTTGTGTGCTCTAGGACCCACTATTCCTGCTCCAACTCTTTGTAGTGTCCCGCAGCTACCTTGGGTTCGTGCCACAGGCTTTACTTATATATAATATTCCATATACCACAAGAACTTTTTTCACGGCCTTCGTATTTTCTAAAAAGTTTACACTATTGAGTGCATGGAGTATTCTAGTGTATTTACTGGCATGAGTGTAATTACTCGAGTAAGTATTTTTTTATTTTTTATGCTTTTAACTAAAACAAGGCTGCTTCTTTGCCTTTCTTTTATGTGCTATACAGCATTTTTTATACAGTTTGTTAGCAAAATAATAAAAAATAAAATAAAACTGAATGTTATATGCAAATGAACTAAAAACATTGTGTTAAGTAAACATTATTTAAGTTTAGCGTAAAAAAACATAAATGAGAAAATTGCTATAGAAATGATCATTACTGAAGCGTGATGGTAAAAAAAAACAATAACAATAAAAAAATAATACATTTAAATACGTAAATACACTTACTTTTGTCTGTGTAGTGCATATAGAAAACAATAATGTTTATTGTGTAACTTTTTGCGGTTATTTTTATTTACTCGAACTGCACTAACACTAAAATGGGGTAAAAAAATACGAAGAATTTTCCAGTAGGCCAAGGTTGATTTTGTTTTTTCTTTACAATTTGTTAATTTTTGATTTACAAGGGGTAGGCTAAAAAACACACACACAAACACCAGCGAAAGTGAAAACGTAATTTTTTAATACTTTTTATTTTTTTGCGAAAAGAAACCAGCATTCAAGGAAAAAGTTCTGCTGCTACACAGATTTTTAATTTATGTCATAACATAATTTTTTACTGGAAAATACTTAGAGGTACTTTATAATTCATAATCCAATATATAGTTTATAGAAAAAAAATCGATAACAAAATTTTTGCATAATATATAAAATATATAAAATTTTGCTGCTACACAGATTTTTAATTTATGTCATAACATAATTTTTTACTGGAAAATACTTAAAGGTACTTTATAATTCATAATAAAATATATTTATAGAAAATAAATCGATAACAAAATTTGTATATAAAAATTATATTAAAAAAAATCATATGCACCGAATTTTCTAAAAAATATTCATTGAGAATAAGAACTTTCAGCAGGCTTTGAAAGGAGCATTGAGACTTTTTTGCGTTGAAAAGCACTTTAAGAAGGCGTGATTTTTGTTTGCGATGTCCTTCTTGGATGCTTTTTTACCATTAAGACCCGATTCTTTTTGAGCCTGGTGATTATATATTTAGTAGCCCTTAGATATTCAAACTTTGAGAATAGTATACCCTCAAACTCTGACATATTTTCATTTGAAGATTTGTAAGGAAACATCTTGGTTAGAGCGCGTAACTATAAAAGGCTTTACTGATGTATATGAAACTCATATACATATATATATATATATATATATATATATATATATATATATATATATATATATATATATATATATATATATATATATATATATATATATATATATATATATATATATATATATATATATATACTCAGTACACATACTCAGTACATTCTAGCAAGGATTAAATGGGGCCAATACTATTTAAGCCCAGTTCAGACTATTATACTTTGTATTAATACTTGTCAAAAATTCAAATAATACTTGCAAGTCTGATAGTCTGAAAGTAATCCGTCATACATACGAAAAATAATACGATAAAAATTTAACATCCCATACGACTTTGTTGTTTTTTGAAACTTTTCAAAACGATAATACTTTACATTGGATCAGGGTTGTGTTTTTTAGCAAACCAGCTAATTAAAAATTGAGTAGTCGGCTATTTCGTACCTGGTGGGGTGCCGTCACTGATAGTATTTTTTGTCGTTATAAAATCATATATAAATGTATTTTGCTCATGCTATATTTAGAACATAAAATATGTTTGTGCTATTGAATTTGGATGTGTTATACATAATTACTATTTTAACTGTTGAAGAATTTCACGAGCCGGCACGTCTATCGTCTACGACGAATAGCGCACCTGCCGCCGTGAAAAGTTTTATGATGGCACATCTATGTTGGTTTATATCAAGTGTACCTTAGACTTTTTGACAGTCGCAAAAAATGTGTTTAGACTTTTATCTCACAAAATCTAATGAAATTATTTGTAAGTAATGATTAAACTGTCTACAAATTTTGTATATGATATTGTGAAATTTTTTTCTATTTTGCTTTCAAAGCTATATACGCACATCCTCTGCATAATACTGATGATAATGTTCCTGACAAGGCAGCTTTACCAGGATTTCTTCAATACTTTAAAATTTCTTTCTTTAATACTTTAAAATTTATTTAAGTGTCCCTTTTTTATATTATAAAGTGTAGCCCAACCAGCAAGCAAGATGTTAATGGCAAATAAATCAAAAAGCTTTCACAAAATTATTCTAATATATTTATTGTAATAAGAGAAGGATATTGCAGCAAAATATTGTTGATATGGCTGTGGTGGCATCCAGTGGCCCATATTTCTAAAGACTCGGAGACATAATTGACCTTCAATGTCGTTAATATGCCGCATAATATCATCCTTTTGCGCTTCAATTGTTCACGTCATTTTCATTTAAATATTCCTAAAGCACTAAGGTCTAGTTTTTGAGTTCGTATTTAAATGTCATTTAGCTTTAAGTTCCATTTTCACTACAAATAAAATACAAAAAAAAAAAATGTTTGTCATGTTTGGACTAAACTTAAATGCCCAAAGTTCTTCATTTAGGTTTTATTTAAGTTTGTCTCATATACCTTATGGTTTTTGTGTGCTTGCTGTTGTATTAGTGCAAAAAATGTAAACAAAACACACATACAAGCTAATGCCGGTAGAAGATATTTTTAAATTAGCTGCTAATTTTGCACTAATCAACAGCACAATATGATATTTAATTAAAAATAATATCACACGAAATGCATTTACGAGTAGTAAGTTTTTCTATGCCGTTAATAAATTTAATATTTTTCTTTGAGAATTGTTTTATTCTTCCACTAACAAACAGTTGTTCTAAGGAACACTTTCCATAATATTTGGAATTAAAGTGAAGCTGCCATGCTTTTATCGCATTTAGATAAGAGCAATTATTTAAGATTGATAAGCTGTACTTCCATTTAAATACAACTTAAATTTAATTGAACTATTTCACTGAACCTAAGTTCCGCGACTGTTTCGTTGGCTATGCAGCTAGCAGTACCATCCTGTTGAAATCATTTATCGTCCAGCTCCATATCCTTTATTTCTGGCCACAAGAGGTTCTCATTTTCATAATGTTTGGCTGACCTTATTTTCGAATAGGAGCGGCCAGATAGATGGCGGTACCATCGCTTAAACCGCACCAAACTGTCACTTGTTGTGAATGCATTAACTATCACTTATTCTTATTTGATAAAATTCGGCAACTCTGCTCATTAACAAATCCAGTGAGTTGATTATGATGAGCCAATAATCATAAAGTACACTGAACGTATTTTGAATATCCTTTTTCATGCCAGACTTCAACGATCATAACATACTGTATAACTGCATACTTCATTATAGTTGAATTTATCAAACTCTGAAGCAAAGAAATATCGAATTAATTTGAGCAAAAAAGTTGAAATGTGATTTGCAATTAATATCGAGCCTTATGGTGGAACCACCCTTTACTCCCACTTGATAAATTTTATGCGCCAGATATAGAAATCGAAAAAGATTATGGTACATATGTATAAATATATTATATTTTCTTTTGATTGTATTGTCTTTTGTTTTAAGTTATATTCCCTTTTAACTAAACAACTAGCGATAATCGTTTCACAAAAAAATGTACATGTGTAAATACATTGCACAATCAACTAAAATAAACACAAAGCCACAAACTCTCAAAGAGCTACAGCTTCTGAGTTAAAACCAAAACAGAAGCAAACAATGCACATAAATGGAGAAATGGGGAAATGAGTTCAAGGCTTAAAGCTCTTTTTCTTTATAACCTGACAATGGCATTAGAAACAAATAAATGAAAAAAAAAATTTAAAAAACCAATAAAAAATGTATTCAAAGACTAATTCCAAATATAGGGTGATTTCTTTTTTGGCAGTTTATTTCAAAAGATAATCAAAAAATCTAAAATATTAATTTCTTGATTTTGAGTTGAACTTTATAATCAAGAAATTATAAACAATAAAAATGTTTGTTTTTGTGTTTATGTGAGTATTATTAAATTATTTTTCTTTTTATATTCTCAATAATTTATTTAGATTGTTGGGATATAAAATTGAATGTTTGAGAATATCTTTCAAAAAGTTTACTGATTATCAAGGTTTCTCCTATGAAATGTCGACATATAGACATCTGGGAAACATAAAAAACAAGATGTTAATAGTAAAATATTTATAGAGGAACAAATTATAATCAAACTGATAATATGCTGTGTCCAGCAATAATACACAATATTATAGAATACATAGTAATGTTGTCGCAACCACATGTCAAACTTCCTTTTCTTTGCCTGTAGATCTGTTATGGATTAGAATCGTCCAATCTATCTATTCTTTAGAGCTAAAGATTATTATTAGACAACTTTCAAACTGTTTCTGAGCGCACTCGATAAACTCTCATGACTCCCTTTATTTGTTTACCTTTAATGCAGTGGTGCCCACAAGTTCTATATGGAAGAGTAAACACCAATACATTTAAGTAAAAACTTTTTTTATATAATATTTTTTGTTGTAAAAAGCAAAATAATTTACATAAACAAAATTCACACTGATAATCGCTGGCGTCAATGTTTACCAGCAACATGATACAAAAAACAAGGTAACCGCTTCGCTACAACAATACAACAATAAAAAAAAAAACAACAGGTATTTTGTTTGTGTAAAAAGGCGAATTCACACTTAAGCTGTCAAAAGTAGTTGATAACGAACATGTACAAAAATTTAAATGGTGCCGAAAAAGGTAAACAAAACTTGACAGAAAAAGTGCCGCTATATTAATCGAATTCGCCTGAATTTGCCAATGCATCCACCTAATTTTTAATTCGCCTTGACCAGCAAAACACGCGAAAGTGTTGTTGCTTTGCTCTTGTGTGTGTGCAGTGAAGAACGACAAAAAAATATATAAGATGAAGTTGTTTGTGCATTTTTCATTGCTAGTGGTGAGCGCAGTATGTGTGTATTAAAGAGCATGTGAGTATTTAAGAGCTAAGCGCTTTTACAAAACCAATTGAGCATCAAGCGCATAGGCTTGGGCATGTCTGCTTTAATGCTTTTCGTCGTTCAAGAAAAATACCCCTTTAGCCTCGTAATATTGTTATATGTATTTTTTACATAAACACAAGTGCCTATAAAGGCAAAGAAACGTCTAAACTTAATTCTACGTTTAAATATATAAAATTGTTATTGAGAGGGGATTTTCTAGTTTAATTGCGGTTTTACTGCTGTGTGGGTTTTAGCAAAAGCTAAATGCTTCAATCAGTCATACACACATCCCTACAAGCTGCTTTTAACGTTGCGGATATTTTTTTTTTTTTGCGTTTTTACACTTTTTAACAAAAGACAAACGTTAAAGCAATTGAAAATCTAAGAAATAAAGTTCCTTTTAAATGTTTATTGTTAAATGTGTTTATGTGAAATTTTATTGGTTTCCCTTCTTGCTTTATTTAGACTACTTTTATTTGCTGGTTTTTCTTTTTTTTCAAATAAAAAATAACGCTTGAATTGTTAAAATGTTAAAAGAATAATGGTTGTTTGACTCTAGTCTCAAAAAAAAAACACATTTCAAAAATGTGTGAGAGGGTCATAAATTGTATGCGTTTTATTAGTTTTTCCCTTTTTTGCGCAATTTGTTATAAAAAAAAAAATAATATTTGTTCTGCCGGTGCTGGATTTTATTTTTATTTGAAGTTTAATTGTTGCTTGGTGTTTTTCTATTACTACTAAAGTTAATTTTTTCTGCAGTTTTGCACTTACATGTATCGGGTGGGTCATCCTGAGGTTTTATTTTTTAATGAAACAGATAATATTTAAAGTAAAGTTGGATTTTTTTGATTTATATCATTATTTTCATTCATTGTCTTATTTATTGCTTATGTCATTTACTGCTTGTAAATGATATATTTATTAATTTATTACATTTTTGTTGAACTTTATAATTTTTTTTAAATTAAATTTTTGGTTTGTACATATGTACATCGGGTTTTTCCTTTCTTAAGTTTTTTTCTTAAGAAGGATTTTTTACAATACAAATTTGCTGTGATCAATAAATTTTGATCGTAGAAGACAAGAAAAATAATAAGCTGTTTCGTAGTCGCTAAACTACTCATCAGCAGCCGTTTTCTGTAACTCGCTTAGCTAACACTCGATCGCTAAAATGCTAAAAAAATTAGGGCAAATATTTTAGGGATGTCGCTAACTCTGTATTCTGTAAGCTAAATTGCTTAGCTAAATTTTTATATTTTCGCCGCAGCTAATTTCCTAACTGTATACTATTTCTTTCTTTCTACTTTGATGAACTTCTGTTAAAAAGAGATAAACATAATGTAATAATTTTTGGCAATTCATTATAGTGTTACCTTACTTTATATTGTGCTTCCCGTAAATATTCCTAAAACTCTTCAATAACTTTTTAATATATGTTTTGAAATCTCGATTTTAAATAGTTATTGTGAAAGATCTATTCAAAATTTATTTTGTTTTTGCCAAATATTACTTAAACAGCACTTAAGTCGATAAATTATGAGTAATATTTTTTTCATCATACAACCAAATGTGGAATTTATGGGAAAATTTTCAAAATATGGCGTCACAAAAAAGTATTTGTTTATTTACATTTTAAATAAATAAAAAAACGTTCATAAGGTTTAGACAAAATTTTCTGCATTTGATAATAATAAATATTTAAAAAAGTGAAAATGAGCAGTTTTTATCGGCGTCGTAATATAATGAATTCCTTAAGTGCAATTAGTGAACGCAATAAGCAAATTGTGAACAGGAAAAATTTGTGGAGTTCACAAATCTCAAAAAAGAGAATTTTTGTGTTTTGCTTCACTTTAAGTTGAAATTAATTTTTTACCTAGCTCCTCAAAGTACAGAATAAGACTATATTTTTACTCCTTTGTAATTGTTTTTGTTGCTTCTTCCATTATACTGCAATATTTTTTTTTAACAAGAAACAATCGAAAAAAGAAAACATTTATTATTTACATACATTTTAGCACTTAAAAATTTGCGTTGCTAATAGTTTAGCGTTTTCGACAACAACAACTATATATTTGGCGTTAGAGAATACAAAATTTGAATATTTTAGCGATGCCACTAATCGCTAAAATTGCGGCGATTTTAATTTTTATATCATTGCCAAATTTAGCTAAGCACGTTACAAAATTGCATTTGTGGCCAAAAATCGCTAAATCATCTTTGTAGATTTTTAGCGATGGAGATTTAGCTTTAGCGAGCTATGGAATACGGCTGCAGCACCCACTCGGTTCTGAACTATTAAAATATACTACACTGAGCAGGTCCTACCAAATACTGAGCATGACCTTGGAACCATGATTATTCGGTTTAGCCGTCGACGTCAAAGCGTGCCGATATATACCCTAGATTTTCTGCGCTTGGGATTATCTTAAGAAAGCTATTTTTCTTCCCCAGCTACTATAGGAAGCAGAAATCCCATCCGTCTTTGCCTTGCAAGACACAGTTTACAAGAAAACAAACATCGTTTAGTATTTCTCTGCTTCAACTCGTATTGCACACAAATTTCTTGTTTCTGAATCACCTGCATGTCTTAGCTATTTTTAAATCACTTGTTCTATCACTCCTAAATGATCCTGGCAATTTTTGTTGGGATTGACACGAGTCATGGTTAAGTAATAACTCCAAGCGGTATCGCTGTTATGTCAATTGCCTGGCAAGAAGCCATGATTTGCGGGCATGCGCGTTCAACGACACCTGCAGAAAATGTGGCGAGTTTCATCATACGTTGTTGCATCCACTTCGTCAACGAGTGCTGAAACCCAAAACCAAAACCACAAAGAAGTCAGCGAAAACCCCCAAATCTAAGACAGTGCCTCAGCCGCATACCGTAGCAGAACCTACAACACCATCTACAGCCAACCTGATGCCCACTAATTTTATTATAGGGGAAATTAGGTCATTCGGTGGTCTAAGGCATGGGCGGGCGGCATGTCCAAAGTAATTTGGACAATTACCATTAACTTGAATTTCCATACATATATAACTTGAATTTTCAATTTAGATTCAGATTATTGTTAAATTATATTAATATATATGAACTGCCTTATTTATAAAAATTTGTTCAAGTTTATTAAGCTGTACTGATTTCTATACAAAATTTGTACAATAAGAGCTTAATAAACATGAAAAGATTTTTATAAATAAGGCCGGAATTATTTTACATGAATTTTTATATTAATACTTACCATTTATATTGATTTGCTTAATAGTTACTTACCTGATACTTACAACTTATTCATTTGAATTACTTATATTTATACTCACCATTCTGTGCGTTGAACACCTTGTAGAGCATTGACAAGTCGCACCAATTGAAAATTTTCCAATTGCCAATTTTCTTTTCCGCTACATGCATTTTTATTATAAGAATTGTTAAAATCACCGCTGAAGGAAGACTGCCAATTACATTTTATTTTGTTCGGAATTATATTTGGAATTATAAAGATAAAACCTGAACCAACCCCTTTAATCCAGGTGAAAAATTGAATAAATACCGTTTGATTTATTGAAAAGAAATAATAACCCGCTTTTTTATTTCTTTTCCTCCAACTCATTATAATTAACCAATCCCGAGTTAATTTTAACACCAATTCTGGTTTATCGAAATCAGAATTGGTTAGCACAAATTTTGTTCAATTCATCTTTGAAAACCGTCTCTATTCCACAGCCATGTTGGCCTTCTACATCAAATTCACCGATCTTTAACCGTTCAAACTACTCTCGGCACGTTCTTTTACTAACAGTGGCCTCACCGTAGGTATTTGAGAGAAAATGACAGCCTCTCGCTGTAACTTTGGAGAGAAGTTCTCGCGTCGAAAACTTGTGAAACAAATTGTTCCATAGTTTCTTGAAAAGTGAGAAAAAGCTGCGTCTGTAACTCATATCATAACTCAGTAGTGTTTTGTCTCTCGTCGTGTGCACATGTCTTTTGTTACTGCTGTCCGTATTTGCTATATGTGCACTTTCATTAATTAAATTCATATAAAACCAAATTGCACGGGAATAGATAGCAAGCTGCGTACACGTGTTTATTTTTCTTATCTATTTTTTACCGTTGTCCGTATTTTCTATATACCTACACATGTTCATTATTAATTTGGTATGAAATCAAAGTGCACCGGAATAGGTAGCAGTATGTGTACAAGTGTTTCTTTTTTTCACCGTTGTCCGTGTTTTCTATATATGTTTCTTCCGAATGCCCTTCATTACCTTGGAGTGTGGAAGGCGTTGAACTAAATTTTGCTAATCTGAGCAGTGTCGAAGGTATATACATAAACTGAGTACTGATCAGTTTTAACTAATTTGATTCCAACATTTTAAATACTGCAATAGAGTTTGTTTTAGTCCTTCGTGTTGTTATTGTTAAATTTAAACCTCTATGAACACTACTGTCTCTTTCCTACCTCATCATAACCCATTCCTAGTTCCAGTACAATTCACTGCATATGTAGGGGTTATCCCCTGAGTACTGATCCAAGAGAAAAAAATATCAAAAACTATCCAAAGCGATTACGTCGGTACGTTAGAAATGTCAGAAACTGTAAAACGATTCCGACATGCAGCTTTAAAAATTGAGATTGCCAGTCAAAACTAGTACTAGCCGCCCACCAAAAATTACTAAAATTAAGAAATTTTGACTACCAGCTATTCTAGAAAATGTTTGGTTTGGCTGTGATGTTTACGTTTTATTTACAAATACAAAATTTTGTAAAATTAAAATCAAAGTGAAAAAAAAACATTATATATAAGTATTGCATTATACATTGGGTCGGATATTAAAATTGCAGAAAATACAAACGGAGTCACAAATTTATATATACCCTTAAAACTTGTTGTGTGAAGGGTATAAAATTTAATTAAAAAGTTGAAATAAAAAGAAAAACAATCATTGTAAACTATGTAAATATATATTAAACTTAACAGCAAAGTATTTACTTTTTAGGATTATTATCCATTTTATGATGATTACTGTTTTTTTGAAATACTATCTCACAACCTTTTTATTTGCGAGAAATAATGACAGTTGAAAGCGGGAAATTTTTTCGCAAAAGCTTTCCAGACATAGTTTTTCTGTAAAATGACGAGTATTTTGCTTACGTAACCAGCTATCACTCACCAAAAAAGTTATTGCTACTAGTGAGAAAAGCAGCTGTTTGTTTCAACTTATGAAAATTTTCTTTCATTTCACACGTTTCAGTCGAAAAGTTTCTCGTGGCGAGAGTTGCAGAACACAGCAATGCAACACTGACATTTTTAATCGAGAATAATTTTACGATGTTGCCCCAAATCGACTAATATTTCGATGGCGCTATGTTTAAACATACCTAAGATTATTGTAAGACATTTATGATCTATTTATTTCGACTAACACTTAGCTATTACAAAACGATGGAAACAAAGTTGTACACCAACAGTAAAAGTAAAATCAACAAAATTTTTGTCTGATAAATTAATTTGTGTATATAATACATATCAATGAAAGAACCTTGAGTGTTATATTTTGTTGACGTTTAAAAAAATAATTGCTTTAAATCAATAATTATTTTTACTGAACGTTTGTCTGAATCCCTGTACTCTTTAACAGGTCCGCACGCAAACAATTGTCTAATTAATTTAGCGAATTTCGTTATAGAACTTAAACAATTTTTTTTTTGTATGGAAACGCATTTGTGGTGGAAGCCTTTTTATAATGTCTGAAAATAATTACAAACAAATTGGATATAAGTCTTGCGCAATCAATTAACAAAATATTATTGAAAATCAAACCTTACAATGGATCACCCGATGTATGCATGTGCTTTTTCTTTCAATGCTAGTTTGTACATTTGTACTTATTTACTTGTTCTAGTGCATGCAATTAATTTGTAACAAAGTTTAATTACAGCACAATTAATTGCTTTTATTGTATTAAGTTTTAAAATTTGCAGAAAACAATTATTGCCTTGATCGTACTAATAGGCAATTATTGCTAATTTAATTAAGGCTGTTAACAAGTAAATGCATTAAATTTACTTTATTAAAAAATAAAAAATTAAACAAAAAATACGCTCATATCAGCGGCAGTTTAAATATACTCGTGAATAAATATTTTTCCGAACATCGAACAGAAATTGCCATGTAAAAGACACGTGTATTTACTTAATAAGCTACTAAAGACATACATATGTATAAGTACATATTGTGTAAACAAATCCAACAAACGTCATCAGGAAATCAATTGAAATGTATTTTTAGTATTTTGAGAAAAATGGGTTCACAAAATTTGTTTGCTAATGCTGAATTTATTACTTCTTTCAATTCGGCTAGCTGTTTTAAATTATTATATTTAACTAAATGAAATAAATTAAAAAAAAAAAACTTTATTATATAATCTCAAGATACCAAACTGCAAAAATTTAAATAACTAACTAATATAAATAAAATGAAATATAAAGGGTGTTTTTTTAAGCCCGATAGAACTTGAAATTGTAAAAAATAACACAAAAAATTAAATTGTAATCAAAATTTTTTTTTATTCGAAAGATCAATACGTGACATTAACATTTGAAAACGATTTCGGGCATATGGGCACCGCGGCTGTTCTTGACGAAGCGCATTCTGGACGTCCAATTTTGGGCCACTTTTTCGAGCACTGCTGGCCGTATGTCACGAACAACACGAACAATGCTGGCCTCCAAGGCGTCAATTGTTGCTGGTTTATCAGCATAAACCAGTGACTTCACGTAGCCCCACAGGAAATAATCGAGAGGTGTCAAATCGCACGAACTTGGAGGCCAATTGACAGGTCCATTTCTCGAAATCAACTTATCGCCAAATTTTGATTTCAGTAAGTCGATGGTTGCGTTCGCCGTATGGCACGTAGCGCCATCCTGTTGAAACCACATCTCCTCCGGATCAATGTCATCCATATTTTCAAACAAAAAATCATTGATCATGGTGCGGTAACGATCTCCATTGACCGTAACGCGAGCTCCGGCCTCATTTTTGAAGAAATAAGGTCCGATGATGCCACCAGCATGAAAACCGCACCAAACAGTGCATTTTTCTGGATGTAATGGAGTCTGTAGGGTCTCTTGTGGATTGGTCTCACTCCATATGCGGCAATTTTGCTTATTAACAAACCCGTTAAGCCAAAAATGCGCCTCATCGCTGAACACAATTTTGCGTCTATAAGTTGCGCGAATCGACGACTGATTTTTAAAGTAAATTTGGATAATTTCGTAGCGTTGTTCAAGCGTGAGTCTATTCATGATGATTTGTCAGAGTATACTGAAACAAATAAAAAAAATGTTTCATCAAAATTTAATTTTTTGTGTTACTTTTTACAATTTAAAGTTCTATCTAGCTTAAAAAAACACCCTATATATGCATACAAATTATTTTTTCAGACAAAAATTTTGTTGATTTTATTTTTATTTTAATTTTTTCTGTGTTATGACATGAGTTTTATGAAGATGATTCTCTAAGTGGTTTAATTTCTAAAAACAGAAATTTTAAACATTTTGTTAGTTATTATACAAGGCGAATTTAAACAGGTGAATGCAAACGGGAAGGCGAATTCAGTACTATGTATTTTGTTATTATAAAACTTCATGAGAACGTTAAAATCTGACTTCGCCTCAGATTGTTCAGCTGGGCAAAAAAGGTTATGACAAATTTTTGTGATTGTTTGTAGCTAAAACTACAGATTATATTGGTTTTCCACTTTTAAAATCACAAAAAAATTTTTGAAATTGCACAAAAGCAAAACGGTGCGAAAATGTGTGCAATCAAGAGAACAAATTTTTGACAGTCTCAGGAAGAAAAAGGAGGGTAGCAAAAAGCTCACCTGGTTATGAATTCGCTTTGGTTATTATATATCCTTTTGTTGAAAAGCTTCCATCTGGAAAATAATCAGCGGTAGATCTGCTGGATGTTATTTCATGGAGTGCTCTTTGTGAGGGGAATGCAGCCTGAATATGGAATTTTTAGTCTTTAAATAAGTGAACGGTTAGCCTTTAAATAAGTGAACGGTTGGGTTATATAATTATGAACTAAATTCTCACTGTAAACTTTTATAAAAATACTTCAGCTACGAGCATATTTTAAATTAAAATAGATACACAAATTATTATTTATGTATTATATTCCCGGTTAGCCGGTTTATTCTACATTCGAAAAACAGAAATTAAAAAAAAAACCGATCAGGTAAAAGCAAAAAATACCGGTAAAAACCGGTCGAATAATAAACGTTACATCCACCTAATTCCCATTGTAATCCCTAAAACAAGGTTATAATAATCCTGAAAATTATCGCCCAATTGCAATTTTCTCTGTGCTTTCGAAAGCAATGGAAAGTATTATTAACATCTATCTTGTCAGATATACGAGTAATCAATTATCCATACGTTTTAATGAAAGATCACAAAGTCTTATTCATTTTAAAATAAAAATTTTAAATAGCAAGAAAAAAACAAGTTCGTAAAATCAATTTTGTTTAAAAAAATAAAATTTAATAAGAAAAATCTAATACTCGAGTTGAAAAAATCACATGTTAATAGTAATTTTTGGTGGGTTTGAACCACTAATTATTGGGTATTCCTTTTATTTCTTTGTCTGCTTAAATTCACGCTAATTATGAGTTTCAGTCTTTTTCCCATCTTCCTATTCCTTTCCCAAAAATCTGGTCGGTGTGCTTTGCAGTAGACGTGGTGTGACCCTGCTGTCGACATCTTGGAGACAATTTTACTTGGAATTTCCTTTTCCCTAATGTTTATTGTAAAAAGTCTTTGTAAATTAAAGCAGAAAGAGGAACTGTAATAAGAAAATTAAAAAAAAAAAGAACTGGAATGGCAGCATGTGTAACAGACGTGAATATTATTGTTATTAAGTCTCCCCAGAAAAATACTTTTGCAAACATTCATCTGTACACGCGTACATTACTTACATACATATTAACGGACGACAACAAATTATTTTTTCAAAGGAAAAGTATAAAAACAAAGAATAAAAACTACAAAACATGTCAAACATACTTGATAACTAACAAATTTTTCTTTTTTTTTTGGTTTGGTGGTCAGGGGTCAGGCATGTAGTATCAAATTAAATTGGTTTGTATTGTGCAGCCATCCCCCCTAATGGGAGTCATTTTATGTCATGTTTTTTTGTGTGGCAACAATAATAACAAGGAAATAGAAAATAGAAAACGAACCTGGAACAAAAAGCAACACTCTCTGCTTGTGCAGTCAAATACTCATTAGCAATGTAGAAGTTAAGTTAAACATACAAACTAATTTTCCTTTTATTATTTTTCTCTTTTTTTCATGAAAAACAAAAGTTGGGTATGTTTATTGTAACAAGGGGCACAAGCAAACATAAAAAGTTTCCCAGTTGTCTTAGACATACATATAAGGAAGTTTTTAATCGAGTTTACTAAAACATGTCGTTCTTTTATAATTTGAAGGTGGTATTGACTGACAGGACTGTAACGAAGCTCTACTTTGTGTTAAAGTTTTTTCTTTCCCTCAAGTGCTGTTTTAAAAACTATCTAGTAAAACAAGTTAAGCAACAAAAATCTTTCTTAAGCAATTATCTTATTAGTTAATAAATTATTTTAATTAAACATTTAATGAATTCTAGTGCTACAATTTAATATAACAACAAAAAAGCAAGCACAAGTTAACGATTATATAATCATAAAACCAAAAGAGGAAAAGTATCGAAAATCAAATTATTTATATTAAATAATTACGGCATAAAAATTTTTTTTATTTTTTAATTTTATTTGTATACAATATAACATATTGTGTTATGTGTATGTGAACACTTCAAGAACGTTATTTCTTTACTTAGTAATCTAATTAAATTTGTTAACCCTTAAATGCATAGTGATGTTAGGAACACAACTGCAACGAACGACGAACTTCGCCCATCGTGACGAACTCTCCGGCAAATATTCGTTATATAATGCTTTAAACACATAGCCAACAGCAGAAAGCAACCCTGTAGGAAGTATGGGGTTAAGTGTGTCCATGTCAACATTTTTGTCAACATATGTGGTGTGTTGTTGGTGACACAGTCAATAATTTTTTTTCTGTCTTTTGGTTTTGATAGATAGAAAATATTTTTTGTTAATAATTAAATTTATTTGTGGCCGGAAGATAAAGACTTAATTGTAATAAAAATATAATAATAAAACGTGATATAAAAAAAGGTAAGTAAAACCTTCCAAAGCCAAACTAAAGTATTTTCCCCAGAAAGGTAAGATTTGTAATAAGAATTTTTAATTTACACTGATAAGCATTTGTGGTTTTTTAGTTACTCCAAAGTGTCAATGTTGTGAAGAATTGTCCACAAAATTTGACTTATATAAAGAAGCTGCTCAAAAACAATACCACACCCTAACTGATATTTTGGCGGAACATATAATTCTTCTGGAGCGCATTGCTGCTCAAAATGTAGTTGCCACAAATATCATGGAGATTTTCCCTGTTAACAGTGAGGAGCAATTGAAACAGTTAAACGCCATTTTATCTACACAAGGCGACCCATACGTAAGTATTATGAATTGGATTGCTATCCATTTGGGTACATACAATATAAAAAATGTCATTTGGGTACATACAATATAAAAAATGTCTGATTTTTATTTTACAGATACGACAAATCAAGTTACTTCTCGGTGGTAATGCGGAACGCAACTTGCATTTAGTTCTTGGGAAAAATATTATCATGGATTTTAATGTGGACGGATCTTTCGGAAAAAAGGATTACGGAACTTCGGCAATGTTCTGAAGGCTATGATCGGTAAACAGTTTTTAAATAATATCTTGAATAAGAATTAAATATTTTCATGTACACATGTATGTATATATTTTCTTTTTTTTTATATTTTTAGATGCTACATCAAGTTTCAGTGAAAATCCTGATAAAACATTAAGATCAGCTTTTCAGCGCCAAAAAAAAAGTTTTTTAAGCAATCAAGCCGCAACAGCATCAAAAATAAGGGTCAAATTTTAAACGAAGACGCTTCTTCTGACTAATATGTAGATTTAAAACGATAAATATAAGTATGTATCTTATGTATGTATATACTTTTTAATCTAAAACGAAATGAACTTCTTTTTGCGTTATTTAACAATATGAAAAGTTTTCCTCAAAAAACTCTCTACAATATTTTGCACCTTATTTTACTTTTATATGCTTTTTAATTGTTAAAACATTAATTTTAAATAAATATTTGTACCTGTTTCAACTAAATTAAAATAATTTTACTGAGTAACCGCATTCACAAGAACTACCTAGTCAGTATTGACGCTGTCTACTGGTAGATTTCGTAGGACAAGCCTATGTTAGATGTCAATAGTAGTTAGCATTAGTAAGGGTACAATTTGTCAGTAGTGCTGATGACATCGTCAATAGGTAATCACTATAGATTTACTATTAACATTTCATGCAGGTGGTGACTGCGTCTATAGGGAATCAATACAGTTTTACTATGGACATGTCCCACAGTGCGGTGATATCGTCAATAGTAAGTCAGTACAACCTTACTATTGACATTTTCTCCATATGGTCCCACAAGAACTACCTAGTCAGTATTGACGCAGTCTACTGGTAGATTTCGTAGGACAAGCCTGTGTTAAATGTCAATAGTAGTTAGCATTAGTAAGGGTACAATTTGTCAGTAGTACTGGTGACATCGTCAATAGGTAATCACTATAGTTTTACTATTGACATTTCCTGCAGGGAAGCAGCAATCTGTGAAAAATAAAATACATGTATTTAAATGCACACGATTATTTTAACGACATCACAGCAGCACGACCTCACAACAGCATTGGCTGCTGCTGCCAACTTAAACTAATTTCTATTTTCGTAAGCAGCAAAAAGTAAATGCAGTGCTGCCACTATAAATATAAATTGGCAGCAATAAAATATAAAATTATTTTGAAATTTTTAATAGAAATAAACATCACACAAATAAAATAAACAAATAAATTGATTAGTTTTGATAATTTTACGTGATATTATTACGTTTTAGTCGGTAATTTTAATTTTATTCCTGTAAAATATATATGTGGCACCTCTGAAATTTGCATTGTTTAAATACACAATGTCTTTAGAGATACGCTGTCTTTAAAATAACTATGTTGCTGATGAGACGGCAGCATTTGAAGCCAACTTCATTTGTAGTCGTGAAGTTGTGAAGTCTGCTGTCGTCTAAGTGTTTAGAGCTTAAAGTCGTCGTGTGCAGCACAATATCAACGAACATTGTTTGCATGCCGTGCAAAGATAAAAAAATTGAATATAAATACTAAGGTGACCACATTAAAAGTAAATCCCATCCGAAAGAGGGATTTTTGAACAAATTGTCTGAGGTACTTTATATTTTGAGAACACCTTCATAAATTTTTTACTACATTAATTAAAATAAATTATAAAAAGTATTATGTCGTGAAAAATACTTTTTTTATGTAAGAAACCTGGTCACCTAATACTGCTTTGTTCGTCGTTCGCTGACGAAACATTTAGAAACGAATCTATTTCAACCTTTGCTGAGTATGACGAATTTCGACCAACACCATGATTGTGTTCATTTTCATATACACCAATGTGTTTTATTTTTGGCGACGAACATTCGCGACCAAAAATTCGTCGTTCGTCGTAGTTGTGTTCCTAGCATGATGTAGCTCTACATCGCATGTTATATATATATATATATATATATATATATATATATATATATATATATATATATATATATATATATATATATATATATATATATATATATATATATATATATATATATATATATATATATATATATATATGTATATATCATTCATAGAATACGCGATGTCCGTCTGTCGGCAATTGAAATACCGTTTCTGAGAAAACCAAATCCGCAAAACGTTCTTATAAAGTAAAAACGTAATAATATAATATTTTTTAAAAAATTAGCAAAAACTGTTGGATTTGTGCACCATCCTTTCCTAATACTGATGTTCGAGCAAAGATGAACAAACCCGGTATAATATTCTGCTGTTTGCGATTATCTCCCGCCATACTTCAATATTTTGGTTAATATTCTTGTCATGTTCCTTTATTGCAACTCATCATCATTAGGCCAGACTGTACAGTCATCATCATTATTATTACCCGGAGTTGTTTTACTCATTACAGCTTTTTGTTTTTTTTTGCGCTTTTGTATCTTCTGTAATTCTGTTTTATTTCATCTGTGTGATTTCTTGAAGTTTCTTTTATTTGTTTAATCAGAAATTCATTTTTGCTTAGTTTGTTTTATGCTCAGAAATATTTTTTGTTAAGATATTTGTTTACTTCTGTTTTGTTCGTGTCACTGCCAATCTTTTGTTTTTTTTTTTCTTGTGCAATAAATTTCAGCTGCGTGGTTACAAAACGTCTGTTAAAAAAAAATCTAATAACAATTCCTTTTTTTGCTTCTGTATATATTTTTGTTGTGGTTTTTGCCTTTTATTGTTGTTATGATAGTAATTAATTCTTTATATCTTTGATTTTTGTACAACATTGCTATTCATTAAGAAGTTGTTTGTTTTATTTTTCGTGAAATTTGCTGAGTATTTCAATATATCGTCATCTAAAATACAATATAGCGTAACATAGCTTTTTATAAGTTTACAGGAAAAGCATAAAACTGCTTAAAATGTAAACTATTAGAGATATTTTACGTACCACGCATTCATCGTCCAGAGCTCAGCCATTTGTGGTCGATTGCCCGGGGAATCATACTACGCATTGCAGAGAGAATTCGTTTTTCAGCCGTATGCTTCGTCTGTGGAATAAGTTGCCTGCAGACGTGTTTCCTGTTTGTTATAACGTTGGAAGGTTCAAGTCAAATGTTCAAAAACACTACTGCCTCTTTCCTCTTCCTCACAACCTATTTTCCTAGTTCTGGTACAATGCACTGCATATGTAAAGGTACTGGTCCAATATAAATAAAAAAAAAAAATATTGAGCCAATATATTTTAATGATGTTTCAATAAAACAAGAAATTCATTTTAGATATCAAAGAAAGCTTAAATTTGTGTGTCCTACTACTTTTATTTGTAATTTTTGACACATAGCAACGTATCATTAACTTTCTAATTTATGAATAAAACATAAATTAATGTATGGAGCAAAATATTGATCATATGGTCCAATTTCGCCGACACCGAGACTTAATTACAGATTCTAAGCCAGTAATAATGTGATAAATTATCTAATCTTTTAGCTCTTGAATTGTTTCTAGCTTATCGACGTACGTTCAACGGGGTCAAATCACATGATAATTTCGGCCAATTGACATCGCCACTATGTGAGGTACCAAAGGCATTGAATTTGCCGCGAAAAAGAACCATTGTTTCCTTAGCTCCGTTCGTTAGCATCTCACGATAGCAAAACTACGGACCGATGATGTCGCCAGCTCATAAACTGTACCAAACAGCAACTCTTACCGGGTGCGTTGGTTTTTCGGCAATCACTCGTTGTAGATGGTTTATGTGAAGTCTGCTCAAAATCGGTCCTGTCGTTTCGGATATATGACATTTAGATTTTCCTATATATTCCCATATACAATAGTAGCAAAATGGTTTCCATATTATCACTTGAAAAGTTGCCAAACCACGTATCGTAATGTCTTATGAATACAACGACATTTGGCCCGTTCAGTTGAATCTCTTCAGATATTGTTACCATCGTCGTTTTGTTTGTGCGCTGACCATTCAATTTTCTACTTGCTATCTCTCACCTGTATTGTACCATAGGTATGCGTTATTTTTGTTCTTGCTATTAAAATTATACTTCTTTGCAAATCATAAAATTTTCCATTTCGTAAGAACGTTCGGTCTCTCTTATGTGAACGTTAAGCTGGCGACATGCCTTTTTACCTCTGGCTCTATTTGATGTCATTCATTCTAATACTTTTTGTTCACACTCATTTCATCATTTCAAAAGAAATTTCAAGCGAATGTATACACGAAAAATTTTTAAATTTCTAATGCAAGTATTTTCAGTCATTTATTTATAGTGACAAACATACAATGCAAACAAAATAGTGGCAAATTGATGTTGTTAGGGCGGTGGTTTTAACTTAATACTTAATTTCGGTCTGTTCTGAAATTCATGCAAGTTTGAATATTTTCCTAATGAAAAAGAGAAGTGATTTCGCTTGAATTGAAGTCCCCATTCAAACAAATGAAGAGCCCGTTGGTTACTACGATTTGTTTTTTGAAAGTAGCGAAAAACAGAGAACAAAACTTTAAACCATTGAGTTTTATGCACAACCTTGTTTGAAAGCTGTAAAGAAATGTAGAGACGTGTATAAATGAAAGAGCTTATTTTTTGGTGTTTTGAAAGATACATTTTTTTTTCTTTTTAAATTCTCAACAATTTATTTGGAGTGTTGGGATATAAAGATGAATGTTTGAGCATATTTTTCAAAAATTTTAAATGTCTACTGATGACTAGGGTAGCTCCTATGAAATGTCGACATATAGACAGCTGGGAAACATTGAAAACAAGCTGTTTATAATATTTTCATTGGTATCAATGTTAGAAGCTAATATAGTGAATAAACTCAATTGTTTATATATGTTTAAACTAACTTTTTTTTTTTTTTTTCTACATGTGTACATTTTATTTTAGTTCCAAGATTTTCCTTTCTTAAGTTTTTCTTAAGAAAAAATTTATAATTAAACCTTTAGCTAGGGGACAACTATCTGTTTCGTAGCCGCTACACTACTCTCATCAGCACCCGTTTTCGGATTTGAACTCGGTTCATGACGTATCATGAACGGCTGCCTTAACCATTCAGCCACCGAGTCATTGAATTATTCTCTTTCTATATGCATCTCATATTTGTTTAAAATATTTGTAAGAAAAAGAAATTTCACGCGGTCATTTGCTTTTAAAATAACAATCGTAAAACTTTTTCTTTTATATATTTCCTTTTATTACTGGACTGTCTTGCAAATTTTTATTTATACTAAAATTTCCATAACAATTTATTTGCAGAACCAAATCATCCAACACAATCAACGTGCCGGTGTCATTGTCAGCAGCGGTGATTTAGCACTGCAGGGTGTAACACGCCATCAAGCAGGAAATTATACTTGTACCGCTTCCAATGTCGAAGGTGATGGTGACAGCAACGTAGTGGAACTAAAAGTGATGTGTAAGTGAAATTATGTATTATAAATAATTTAGCTAACTGAAAAAAGTCCTTAAAACTTGGTCTGATTCTATGTTATACGATATATATTTTTATAAGAAACCTTCATAACAGTTTAAAAAGAAATTTTTGGCCAATTTTTGTATAGATTTAATTATGGATTTATGTAAATCTAACGATGGAATTTATGCTGTTTCTTTAATAGCTTGCTTTTACTACGTTATTAACATTCTGTACTTGTTTTCCTTTAAACTTTGGGATTAGTAAGTCTTCTCAGTTTGACCTTAAGGCTGTGGGGAGAAGACGTTCACAAAGTAAATAGAGATATTAAAAGTCAGCGGCGGAAAATAGTGTTAAAGAGACATCTATGTTGTGAATTATTACTAATCTTTGCATGTAAAGAAATTGAGTCATTTTATTAAGGATATATAACGTAGTAAGGTGATGAATTTAAAAAACAACCACATAACTTATGGTTGCGCCGTGTATTGCAGGCTGCATGGCATTGCGTTTATTCGTGGCTAGTGCTAGCCGCCTAGAAGTGGTTCTTTGCATTACAACTGCTGTCTTTTTATTTATTTATTTTATTTTTGTATACAATTGTCTCTTCTAGTGCTGCCACCGATCAAAGCCGTGACCCAAAGATCGTTAAGAGTATTAGAAAGGTTCCGCTTCAAACTAAGGGGAAGTTCATGGTTCCAAATTATCGTAGCATATAATTAAATTGATACTTTTACATGACTACGAGTATGCCACGTAGAAGGCATCATAGTTTTCATCCGGTGTTAAGATCTTCGCAGGTAAGGCCATCACGGCAAGTAGCCACGATAACTGTTTTAACATCTGTATCTACTAATATTAACTACATGAAGACGTAAAATCTTTAGTTATGAAATGATAATAGGTGACAGATGGCATTATTACAACCTTTACAAACATGTTAAGGGTATATATAAGTTTGTGATTCCATTTGTAGTTTTTACACAGCCAGCCCCCGGAGAACCAGTTTTGCTTTGCTTATTCCTAACAAGGCCATTCTCTTTTACGGATGTAGAGGGGAAGGAGTCGCTCATATGTTGTAGCATATAAAACTCTAGGAAGCCACATGATTTATGTTAACTTGGCTTCCAAAACCCTTACCAACGGTTTAAATTGGCAGAAGAGGGATCAGCATTGCCACCGGGATATTCTTCTTACAGTTCAACCCCTGCTGATCATGGTTGAGGTGCCTACCTCGGCTGGAACGTGCTAGCTGTGGTGGAAACATAAAATGCAGGAAGAGGGATTTGATATCCTTGATAATTGTTTAGTGTGTGGCTTTTTTTTGGGGACTAACAACCTCCCCAGGGTCTGTTGCCTTTACAACTGATACCTGTACAGTAACGAACCAGCGGTGATGTTTGACGGGTGACTTGGTTTAAGGACTGATGCTCTTAGTGGGCTTCAGACTACCAACTCATTAAACCTTGTCATCCATTGATTGCATACAGGAGGGATTAGAAGGCCCGAACTCCTCAACAAGAAATTGCTCATATAGCTACAAACATATGGCGAAAATTGCTAACTGTGTGAGCCTAGACAGCCACACATGGGAGCGCTGGGGAATCGTGAATAATTCACTCCGTGGAATTGGTCCATCATCAGATAAGTTTGTAAAGGCAGGTGCTGTTGTAAATCTTTTTCACTGCTGTAAATTCCGTTTCTGAGAAAACTATTAGATCCAGAAACTCTTTTCTTTCACCATTCTATCGCCCCATCGATTTATAGGTTTGCAAGCTGGGATATATCCAAAATTCCGAAATAAGTCATTTATTTTTCAACTTTGTATGAAAATTTTTGAAGAAAAATTGTTTGTTTTGCTTCAAACTTGCCACAGTTATTGTGCATGGTGATTAAAAGAAAAAAAATTCCCGATATTGGTCCATACGTATCCGAGATATAGCCTAAACCGATTTTGCCATGAAAATATTGCTTAAGCTAACTTAAACAACTTTTTTTGCTTAAAAGTGGTCCTGGCAATAAAAGATTGCTATAAAAAACAGCAAATGAAAATTTCATATATCGATCCATATGTACCCGAGTCTAAGCATTTTTTTCCATGAAAAAAATTTTAGTTTTTCTTAAAAGAAGTTCTGGTAATAAAAGGGAAAAGAAAAGAAAAGAAAAGAAAAGAAAAGAAAAGAAAAGAAAAGAAAAGAAAAGAAAAGAAAAGAAAAGAAAAGAAAAGAAAAGAAAAGAAAAGAAAAGAAAAGAAAAGAAAAGAAAAGAAAAGAAAAGAAAAGAAAAGAAAAGAAAACAAAAGAAAAGAAAAGAAAAGAAAAGAAAAGAAAAGAAAAGAAAAGAAAAGAAAAGAAAAGAAAAGAAAAGAAAAGAAAAGAAAAGAAAAGAAAAGAAAAGAAAAGAAAAGAAAAGAAAAGAAAAGAAAAGAAAAGAAAAGAAAAGAAAAGAAAAGAAAAGAAAAGAAAAGAAAAGAAAAGAAAAGAAAAGAAAAGAAAAGCAAAGAAAAGAAAAGAAAATAAAAAGGGAAAATGAAAATTTTCTATATCGGTCCACCCGATATATGTATATCCAAATTCGATTTTTTAGTAAAAGTTTCCATTAAAGATTAACTTTTTGACATGACGATTACAAGGCAAACATTTTTTCCCCGACATCGATCCAGATCCACGAGCATATTGAATTCCAATTTGTAATATACTCATATACTATATATTTACGTGACTATTGTGAAGGGTATTTTAGTTTCGACTCAGTCCAATATACTACACTCTTGCGTTTAAATAACAACAAAATTTGTCCTGATGTTTAACTTTCTAAAATGGATAATAATTGGATTTTCCATTTCCAAAGCACTGACGTTGCGCTATTATGATCTGCTTCTCACAAAATGTATGTGCTTGACAAGTTTTGACATCCAGACAATGCTTGATGCGCCAATTTAGATATGAGTGCTATGCACTAATTTACTCTTAAATAGTAAAAAAATAAAAACGAAGAAACGAATGCGGCTTTTTGAGAAATTTAATTTTGCCACCAATTTGCTTATAGCCCCCACAGCAATGCCGGCAAAAAAAACAGCAGTAGCATTTTATTTGTTAATATATAACATGGGAAGCCTTCAAGTATAAGTTGTCGATTTTTTTGCCGTGGTGAGTATCTATGTCTTAGGTGTAGCTGTGTATGTGTGTGCGTTAGAGTTTGTTGTGCCGAAATGCTTTAATCTCAAATGCCAAATAGTACGCTGATGTTTATTATATTGTTGGTGATGGTAATGAAGTTATGCTGTTTATTCTATTGCAGTTGGGCAGGAAGGAAGAGGAATGCTTTAAGCCAAAGATGTCATTGTTAGTGTTTGTTTACTAATAGCAATTGTTGTTTACATCAATCTGATGCCGGTGTTATTCTAGTTGCTTGTAAATTCTTGATGCAGATGTTGTATTTTATCCAGTGGCAGGTAGCTGTAGCAAAACTTTGGCTTATGGTAAGAGCAGCTTTTGCTATTGTTGTTGCTGCAGAATTTCGTTAGTGTGCTTTGGTTTACTTATGCCTTTGGTTAAGGTTGAAAGCTGTAATGACACTTTGGTTTAATGATTAATTTAGATTTCATACGAGTACGTCCTTGTACAATATTCATGCTTTGCAAACAGATACATACAGAATTTTATAATATTGTAGTACGAACGTGACAGGATGTTGTTTAACATTTTGAAATATTTAAGGTTTTCAATTATTAATTATTTCGGCTTTTAATTTTTTAGTTAAGGCAGACAATTTTTAGTAGATTTTTTAACGGAGGGAGACAAGAAAAAACTTTAACCTTAATTTGCTGAACTCCGCCAGCTTATTTAGTTTTTTTAGCAGATAAATATTATGATAGACTTTGAAAATTAAAAAAAAAATTTTTAAGCATTTTTTATTTATTGAATCTTCAAAATGAACTAACAATAAGTATTCAAATCTTAATGCTAAATTTAATTGAAAAAATATAAATGTGCTTTTTACTTAAAACCGGCCGGTGCTAGACAAAAAGTTTTATTATGTGGCAGCCTTTTCAGTAAAATCACCTATTGACCTTTTGTCGCTTTCCACAGACAACAGTCAGATTGAGGAGTAACATTCAGTCCTTCCAAATATGTTTTAAAGCAAGCCACTTTCTGGATTTCAAGTAGATTTCTTAACTGAGTTATGCATTCCCGTAGCTTAGTTTTAAGCTGGCAACACCTACGAAGTTGCCACTCTAAATGTCAGTATATAGACAGCTGGAAAACATAGAAAACAATCTGGTTATAATTTTTTTGATTAATATCAATGTTAATAAAGTGAATAAAACTCAATTGTTTTAATTTTTATTTTTGATATATTGTTAACAATTTGTTAGCATCGTCAAAAAATGTTATCAAAAATTATTTTTTGCAATATGTTGTCAAAAAGTTCTTATATATATAAAAACTCAAACTCAAAGAAAAATTAACAAAATTAGTGTCTAACGATGGACATTACTTTGAATAATAATTTTGTTATTATAATAATAATTTTTATTATATCTAATTTATAATTGCTCTAAAATAAATTGTAAAATGATTTGCTTTATTTTTAATTTGTTAAACCAGAAAAGTTTTCCATGTGCAAACTCTTAGCATGAGCTAAAAGAAAAGCAGTCCACCGTTTTTTCTTTGCGAGTTATTCGATATCTTTGTGACTATTTCACGAAGCCACTGTTTAAAGCAAGTATGCCCAGCCCTATGCGCTTGATACTCAATTGTTATTGTAAATGCGCTTAGCTATAGGGCTGTGCTCTTTAATACACAAATACTGTGCTCAGCATTAGCAATGAAAAATACACGAACAACTTCGTCTTTTATATTTTTTTCGTTCTTCACCGCACACACACAAAAGCAAAGCAACAACACTTTCGCATGTTTTGCTGGTAAACATTAACGACAGCGATTATCTGTGTGAACTTTGTTTTTGTAAATGTTTTGCTTATTACAACAAAAAATATCAAATAAAAATAGTTTTTCCTTAAATGTATTGGTGTTTACTCTTCCACATAGAACTTTTGGACACCACTGGTTTAAAGCTATTAAAGGCACGTTTACATGGTAATACAAGATATTTAGATTCTGTGGAAGCAAAATATTAGAAATTCTCTCCGTACTTAAAAAAATTTTAACAAAAATGTGTTTTTACGTTTACACTTGTGGGATCCCTGCAGGAAATGTCAATAGTAAAACTATAGTGATTACCTATTGACGATGTCACCAATACTACTGACAAATTGTACCCTTACTAATGCTAACTACTATTGACATTTAACACAGGCTTGTCCTACGAAATCTACCAGTAGACTGCGTCAATACTGACTAGGTAGTTATTGTGGGGTCATATAGAGAAAATGTCAATAATAAGGTTGTACTGATTTATTATTGACGACATTACCGCACTGTGGGAAATGTCCATAGTAAAACTGTATTTATTCCCTATAGACGCTGTCACCACGTGAAAAAATGTCAATAGTAAAACAAATAGTGATTGCCTCTAATTATAAAATATTTAACTAGTTTAGCACTTTTTGCTCACCTTAACCTTTTTATATCACTTTTTATTATTATAATTTTTTAGTAGATTTAGCTATTTTTTTGCGGCCACAGATAAGTTTTTAAAACAAATTAAATTATTAACAAAAAATATTCTCTATCAAAAAGACAAGGAAAAAAATTTATTGACTGTGTCACCAGAAAGACACCATAAATGTTGACAAAAATGTTGACATGGATACACTTAACCCCATACTTCCTTCAGGGATAAATATAATCAAAGTATTATTATGAAACTGATGGTTTCAATTCTACAACATTTACGAAAACAGCATGCAATATTCTTGAACTACAATAGTTTGAGTTTGTAAATGTTGTACCACCTACCTTCAAATACTTGAAATGCAGAGTTTCCTAAAATGGTTTAGAAAATGAAGATCTACCGATCGCTTGTCATTTGGATTTCTCTCCTACTGTATACATGTTGTTTTTACACGATAAAATTTTACTTATTCTACACATATTTTTGACAGATCTAAATACTTGTATTACCATGTAAAAGTGGCTTAAGTAAGCTAATTTATTAAAGCTATGAAATTAACTAGAAACGGTTTAGTAATAAATTATAAGTTTGACTAGTAACAATTAACACTATATTTTGCTTAATTTTTTTTTCTATTAGTCGGAACCAAATATTCATCCAGCTTATTTTCAATATAAGTAAAAAAAAAACAATAGTTTTAGTTTGTTTTGCCTTGGCGTGTCCCTTTTAAAATGCAAAAAATTTG
Source organism: Thecocarcelia acutangulata (assembly GCA_914767995.1). Classification (NCBI taxonomy): domain Eukaryota; kingdom Metazoa; phylum Arthropoda; class Insecta; order Diptera; family Tachinidae; genus Thecocarcelia; species Thecocarcelia acutangulata. The sequence goes on along the minus strand of OU612094.1, from coordinate 24,205,924 downwards.
CAAATATTAAAATATGTTAAAAAAAAAAAACAATAAAAACAAAAGCAAAATGCTGCATTTATTACAGTAGTGATGACAAGTATGCTAAAATAACAACAACAACAACAACATGATACTTGTATCTGTGCTGCGCCTTTGTAATTCGCTTGTTGTTGCTATTCAGCATTAAAATATAACTGCTGAGGCTTGTGGGAAAAGAACTAACCAACTTTCCATGCACAAAAGAATACGACATAAAAGCAAAACTATTAAAAAACAAATATTTTGTTTTAGGAGCACTTGGTGCAACAACAACTATAACAAATACCCACGAAAGCTAGTCAACCCCTTAACACACATACATACAAATATTCAAATTAAAATCTGCCGTTAGTAGGCCAAGATCAGCTTCGCAGTTTTAAGGCGGTTTTTGTTAAATAAAAAATGACTATTTTTTATAAAAGACTTCAATGTTGAAAATTGGGTTTTTTTTGCAAAATTTGAAAACCTTGACTTTAAACAAAAATTTTCACTGTATTTCCAGGTTTTCCATAAAAAGTTAATACAATATTTTTTCATTAATTTTAATGAAAAAAAAACCGCCGAATTTAAATGTATCTATTTTTCAAAATAACGCGAAAGTAACGCGCTTCTCTGCAAATTAAAACATAGAAGGATATTTGCAAAAGCGCTAACACTCTTCTTCACGGATTCAGCTATAATTTTCGAGTTCCACACTCAGCAGTTTCACTATTATACTTGTACAACAAAACAGTGTTTATGCATTCCCTTCCGAATCATCACATCAATGTTTAAGTGTATAAACTGATGTGACATCTCAGGAAGTAGCTATAGTATAATGGCTATAGTATAATAAGGTAGCTATAGCAACATGCCAGTTTTTAAGACGGTCTCGCCGAACGCTATGCAGGTTTTTTCTATGTGCGGCTCTTTGCACTTTGCTTTCACCAAAATGGTGGATTGATTGACACCATTTCTCAGAGAGATATGTCATACGATCTCCAGTAGAGCCACTCTTACGAAATCCATATTGACGATCACAAAGTAATTTGTGTGACAACCTATTTTTCTAGTTCTGGTACAATGCACTGCGTATGTAGGGGTCATTCCCTGAGTACTGGTCCAAGAAAAAAAAAAATATCCACTCAAGCAAAAGTAGGCTGTATATTATGTTGACCGTAGAACAAGGGCATAGTGCGCGATATATGTATTACGTACATTACCCCGATTTTTCAAATAAATTTGCACAATTTAGAAGCGCTGTTCAGACGTCAAGATATTTATGCAGAAATGCCAAACAAACTAAACTAAAATCACCTAAAGCGTTTAAGTTATTAAATATCTATTGGCGATTACTGGCTCTTTCTAACAAAAAATTACGCCCTTCATTTAACAAACCATTTTATCTAACTGCTCTTGATTTATTTACTGATTTCTTTTTTTGAAGTTTTTAAAATTTCTTATCTTTTTTTATAAATTTTTCTATTTTCCATTATCAAAATTATTTTAAACTTTTAGTTAAATAGTTTAAAATTTTTGTTTAAATCTTAAAAAAAAAATTCAAATTAATTTATAAATTTTGGACATCCCAAAAGTTTCTCTAGCGTTTATTTAATTTACCAACTTGAAAAGTTGAAGCCAGCAGAAATTTTGTACTAAAATAAATCTTTTAAAATTCTTTAAGTCTTATCGTTCGGATTAAGTTTAATAAAATACAATTTTGTTGTCTATCCCACACCATTTCTTATGCAATGAAGGCCAGAAGACGATTCCAACATTAAGACAAGAAACAAAAAAAAAATACTTTTATATTATTTTGACATTTTTCAAACTCTTGTTGTCAATAACTGTGCAATGGCCGTAAAGTTTTCAATTTAGTTTCTTTTGCTTTTTTAAATTTCTATTCGATGACGTGGTGTGAATATGGTTGCTGTTTCTTGGTTAAGCAAATCGTATTTAAGAAAGAAATAAGGAAATGGAAAAAGGCAGAAAAGGCATGCTGTTGGACACAAATGTCTTAGAAATTTCTAATCGAACGTTTTTTTTTTTTTTATTCAAAAATTGAGTTTGTGGTTTTTAGGCAAAACTGTGAAATACAAAAAAAAAATTGTGTGAGTGAATAAATATTTCAGCATTTAGAGAATTTTAATGAGAAAATTTAAGAGAGTGCAAATTAGGGGAGAACTTGCAATGAATTAATTCGAACCTTTTTTCACAGCTTATGAAACCTCTTGTGCTCGCCGCTAGTATCTCGAATTGTTCTTTAATTTATACAACAAAAAAATGTGTACAAAAAGTAATTTTTATACATATTTCTTTTTCTGATTAAAGTTATTGAAAAATAGAATATGTTCAACAAAAAATATTTTTTAGAAATTTTCCTGAAGAAGAAGGGGGTGTCGAAATATCGAAACATTAATAAACGAATAATTTTAAAACAAGTGACCTCAAGCTCAAATAAACAACAATTATATTTTTTATCCGCTTCACAAAAATGTAAAGGGTATATGTAAGTTTGTGATTCCGTTTGTAACTTCTACAATTTTCATTTGTATATATTCTGAATATTCTGAATCAGAATGAATGAAAAAGTCGATTAAGCGATGTCCCTCTGTCAGTCGTTGAAATACCGTTTCTAAGAAAACCATTAGACTTAGAAACTTCTATGATCCCATCGAGTCATAGGTTTGCTATTGACATTCTGTAATATCGTTTCGCTATATGAGATATATTCAAAATTCCAAAAAAAAATCCATTTTGTTTGCAATTTTGTATGAAAATTTAAAAAAAATTTGTTTTGCCTCAAACTTCACACTATTATTAGGCATGATGACTAAAAGGAAAAAAAAATTTCCAGATATCAGTCCATATATACCCGAGATATAGCCTAAACCGGGTTTTTCATGAAAATGTCGCGTAAGCAAACTTAAACAACATTTTTTGCTTAAAAGCACTTCACGTTATAAAAGGAAGTTACTAAAATACAGAAAATGTAAATTTCCGACATCGATCGATATATACCATAGATATAGCCTAACCCGATTTTTTCATGGAATTTTGTTTCTGGCTATAAAAAAAGGTTACTTAAATACGGAAAATGAATACCCGAGATATATCCTAAACCGATTTTTTAGGAAAATGCCGCATAAGTGAACTTAAACACAAACATTACTCCCCCTTTCCTCCTTCTAATAATCTATTTTCCTAGTTCCAGTACAATGCACTGCATATGTAGGGGCTAGCCACAGAGTACTGGCCCAAGATAAAAAAAACAACTTTTTTCGCTTAAAAGCAGTTCTGGTAATATAAGGAGGTTACCAAATTGAGAAACTTAAAATTTCCGATATCGATCCACACATATCAGAGATATAGTCTGAACATATTTTCCATCAAAATAATTTTTTTTTGTTTAATGGCATTTCTGGTTGTAAAAAAAGGTTACAAAAGTACACAAAATAAAAATTTCGGATATCGGTCCATATATACCCCATGCATAGTCTAAAGCGATTTTTCAACGAAAAAACATTTTTTTGCTTAAAAGCAGTTCTGATTATAAAAGGAAGTTAGTAAAATACTGAAAATGAAAATATCTGATATCAGTCCATATAATGGTATACCCGAGATACAGCCTGAACCGATTTTTCCATTAGTATTTTTTTTTACTGAAAAGCAATTCTCGTTATAAAAAAAGGTTACTTATATACAGAAAATAGAAAATTCCGATATCGGTTCATATATAACCGAGATATAGCTTAAACAAACTCTTCCATGAAAATGTCCATGAAAGATTTCTTTTTTGGAATGATGATTACAAGTCAAACATATTTTTTCTCCGATATCGGTCCATATATCAAATTCAAATTTGTAATACATACTATACATATACGTGACTATCGTGAAGGGTATTTTAGATTCGGCCCAGTCGAATATACTACACTCTTACTTGTTTTTCCTTACATTTTTATATCACATATTTCTTTTAAATCTTTTACGTTTAAAATTAATAAATAAATAATTTTCCAAAAAGAAACCTTTCTCAAAAGATTAAAGATTTTAAAACAAATTTAAAACTTGTTTTGCTTTTGAAATTTTTCTTGCAGATAAACCAATTTGTCGTCCAGATCAAAAGAAAATCTATGGTGTGGCACGCAACGAGGCGGCCGAAATTCTTTGCGAAGTTGATGCTTTTCCACCGCCCGAAAACTTTAAATGGTCTTTTAATAACACAGCAGAAACATTTGATATGCCACAAAGTGGTTTTCGAGCACATTCAGCACAAGGCTCCACACTGACATACACGCCGGTTAAGGTAGGTGGCACATACTCAAACAAAAGTTATACTCGTATATAAAAAAACTGGGAAATGAACACAAACGCATTCCAGTTCGCAGCAAAAAAACAAAACGACAGAAATATTTCATACAAACAAATAAAGAAATAATGAATTTCAAACGAGTTGATTATAGCTATTGAAATTGGTAAAAGTACAAAAAAAATCGTTTTTTATCGCCTTGCTTTTAAATAACTATTATTATGAACAAAGAACAGAAAATATATGAACAATAAGCAAGGACATCAAATATCAAGGATAATTGAAAATAAACACCAAATACCAAAATAGTTGACTAATATGAGGAAAAATCATTAAGACAAAAAATTTTTTTTATACAAATTGCTTAAATATAAATTGTTTTTGGTCTTTGCAAGAGTTAAAATTAGGTTTTTTATATTTTTAAAAAGCAAAACAATTTACAAAAACAAAATTTACATTGATAATCGCTGTTGCCAATGTTTACCAGCAAAGCATGCGAAAGTATTGTTGCTTTGCTCTTGTGTGTGTGCAGTGAAGAACGACAAAAAAAAATATAAGACGAAGTTGTTTATGGATTTTTTACTCGTGTTGCTAGTGCTGAGTGCAGTATATGTGTATTAAAGCTATAGCTAAGTGCTTTTACAATAGTGATGCCCAAAGAGAAATCCTTAGTTACGCTCTGAGTGTAAATAAATTTGCATTGGGAGAAAAAATACGCAAATCAAAAAAATCGTTTTACTTACAATTTAACTAAAATTAAAGCATAAATATATGAATTTATGTTTTTAGTATTTTTAATAAATTTGATATCGCAAAAAGTAAAAAATACCCAAAATACAGAGAAAAAACTAGAAATAAATTCATACAACCGTACGCATGTCCATTCGTCGCTGTCTCATTGACGACTAAACTAATGAGCGTAAGATTGTGTTTGCTTTTGTTTACCACTTTAATACAATGGATGGGCATCGCTATTTAACAAAAACAATTGAGTATTAAGCGCATAAGCCTGGGCACACCTGCTTTACAGCAACGAAGTTTTTTGAGCAAGTAATTAAAAAATGGTAATACAAAAAGTAGTTTCAAAAATATAATCAACTAAAAAATAATAAAGTTAAGCTTAGGATCTGGGAGAACTCCAAGATCCGAGATTGAAAACATTCTTTCCAATAGCTGATTTCCCAGAGAATAATTCACATTAACATAGGAACCTCTGTGGAAATTAATATATTTACACTTGTTAAAATTAAGTTACATCAAATTTTTATTACACCAGGTATAAAAGCTCTTTAAGTCCTTCTGTAGTAGATTGTGATCAGAATATTTGTCAATACTTAAAAAGATTTTTACGTCGTCTGCGTTGATAACATATTTTTACGTTAGCAAATAGTTCACTTTTTAAATGATTTTTTAAATACAAAATTTACAATAATTAATGTCATGAATTTGGACACAATTTTATTTTACAATATCTTGAGCATAATTCGTTAATTTTTGCTCTTCGAAAACCAAATTATTATAGCAAAAGGTAATAAAATATAACGCGGAAATAATGAAGAAAAGTAATGGTTTGGCAGTTTTTAAAATAATCCAAAGTGGCTAAAATATATCCATCACATCATTTTTCTTTTTCAAAATGAAACGTTTTCAAAATGGTTTTTTCTTACACACCCAAATATCGTGTGTTTTCGAAATTTTGCAACCAAGTGGGCTATGAGTTTTAAAAATTTTCTGACAACAAACAATCTGGCGATTTTCCTTCACCTTCTTCATATAAATTTTTAGATTTATCTTTGTCTCTAATACACGCGTGCAGAAGTTGGCATAAACTCAACTAGCATTATGAATTCATAAGCGCCAAAAAAAACCAATTCCATTAACTGAAACAAACTGGGTCAGAATATAATAAAAACAACCATAAAGTAAGGAATAAACTACAACAGTAGTTAGAAAATACTACTGTAAAGCACAATAGCGAAAAAACAATTTCGACTTGACAGTTGTTGCATGCGATTACTATGATTTTAGTTGGATATTTGAGCATAAAAGCAAACAAAAGAAAAATGAAAGTATCCAGGAAAAAAAAATATAAAAAATTATTATAAAATATATAAAGATTGCTCATATGTGTTTGTTAGAACAATTTCCGAACTAAAATACGTAATTCGAGAAAATCACAATGGAACATATATATATGTTCATTAAATATAGCCCCAAAAAATTTTATAAGTTCTCGAAGAGTTATTTGTTTTGTCACAATTACTATACCGCACAGGGACTATCTCTGGAATCTTTAAGGACGACTTATATTCGAACGTGTTTTTTGAATTTTGCCAGTTTAAGAGCATCAGCGCACCAGTACTGGTCCAAGTTAAAAAAAAAGTGATTCTACAGCATGAAGATGCTCGTATGCATCTCAACAAAATTTTATCCATTAATCGGGCACATGTTTAGCAATAAAAAATAAACAAAAGACAAACTTTTTTTGCGAATAATCAAACTGGTCCATGTTCTTTGGATTGTTGTTATATCATATTGCTTAAGACACACAGACATGTTGTATGACCCTACAAGAAATAGATGACCAAAACAAAAACACTCAAATGTTATTTTCCAACACATTCACAAAAATGTTATACGTATATATAATATTTTTAAGAATGTGGTAGAAGAAACATCACACGTACCCGAAACTTTCGGTAATTTTCTTCATATTGCCCTTAATAACTTGATAGAAAGTTGTGACCTAATTTTCGGTCAACAATGTAGGTCAAATGACCGGTCATTTGACCGTCACTGTTCTTGCAGGAGAGTTAATAAGAATAAAAGCCTTGGGACACGATGAATTTACTGCAAGCCCCTGTCTAGCCTATGCGAACTTGTTCCTAATATGCTTTTTTCATTCCGCTCATAATCAGACTTTGATATATGTAGCAGAATGAATATGAATTTTAATCATTATTGAATTTTTCGTTATTCTTTAAAATAAACAAAAAATTTTGTTCTGAATAAAATCAAGCAAAACCATGATATTGAAGTTCTCTGCTGCCTACCATACATAAGAGTGAAACCTCTTGCAAAACAATGTTTTTTGACATGTCTGTATATACGCATTACAATTTTCAGCATTTAATAAAAAATATATATGTACGCGCTACAACTGCTCGCTACTATAAATGTGTGGCATCCAATACTAAAAAAAAGTTTTGTTGTAGTTTTTATGTTTATTTTTACTGTTGTAGCATTTCAGCGTAATGATATTTCTAAATTGTATGTATTTCCAATATGGTATATGTTTTATAGGCAATATTTTTCCTGAAGAACATTAAGTGGCAACGAAGTAGAGTTTGTTTAATCAAGCAATAGTTTTATTACGAAAATCATATAAAAGAGAGGCGAAAAATACAGATAACGTAAACATGTAAGTTACGTTGTTTTTCTGCACTGAGTTACATAAATCTAAAGATTGTTTACACTCAAAGGATTTTGAAAGTTGAAGTTAATAATCCGCTTCAATCTGATATAATGTCACGTTTTCCTTCAAAAACGTTTTTGCGGTTTCTTTAATTTCTAGTCAAATAATTACACGCACACCTGTTCGTACAGTAATTAAATACTTTACAACTTGTTTTATATTTAATACCACTGTATTAGAACACACACTAGACTTACTTATTTTTTTTGACTTATGACCATTTTGCACAAAAATTTAAAATTACACTCTGCCTCTGTCGAAACATCTGATTACTATTTTTATTTCATTGTTACCTTCTACTATAATCATGAAATTTCTAGCAGTTTGCTACCCAGCTAGCATTTGCAGTTGTGGACAACTCTATTGGGAATCTCATGACGAGTGTTTTTGATCATCTACGAGCGCATTTTTTAATCGCAAACGATCTCTCGCACGTGGGTAACTGTTACAAAAGCTGATTCTTCAATGAGAATCTTAGGCAACTCAGCACAATGCGCCTATGTTAATCGTAGAGAAATCGTCTGAGACTCGTGTAGATATTGTGTAACAACCTCTGAAAAACTTGGCCGTGTAAACTTTGTATAATTCACATCGTGATTCTCAAAAGGTTCATTAAATGGAACATTGAAAACTTGTATAATACTTGCTAAACTTTTAATTTCAGACTTTATACACATTAAACGCACGTGAGTAAATGTTACAAAAGCTGATTCTTCAATGAGAATCTTAGGCGACTCAGCACAATGCGCTTATGTTAATCGTATAGGAATCGCCTGAGACTCGTGTAGTTATTATGTAACAACCTCTGAAAAACTCGGCCGTGTAACCTTTGTATAATTCACATCGTGATTCTCAAAAGGTTTATTAAATGTAAAATTTATAATTTGTATAATACTTGCTAAAGTTTTAATTTCAGACTTTATACACATTAAAACATATTTGGCTAATTCTCTTTCTAATTGCTTGCAGTGACAACATTATTTGCTTGAAATGAAATAAAAGATACACTGAAAATCGGTAGCAAATTTTGGAGATTAACTTTTACGCTTTTTTAGCTTATTCTCGTTTTCCCAAGCACAATTCAATTATTTACAATTTTATTTCTATTTTCACTTTGAATTATTAGAAATGAAAAAGTTAATGAAAACCGGAATATAAACTATAATACGCTGTTTTGTTCTTTTATCTTTCTATAATTGTGTCTAAATAAAAATAATAAATTTTTAAACATTTAAAAAATTTTTTTTAGTAATCTTCAGATAATCATTCCAAGATTCGTATATTAAACATACCAAGATTAAAAGACGATTGTTTAAATAAATATAAACAAAGTAAATGTTTTTGTTATTGTTGCTCGTCATATAATCGTCGGAAGATTCTTTTGGGTATTATATATTAAACACAATCATCTAACAAACAACGAACGCTAGCTGGGTAATGAACCTTCCAGGCTTTAATGTACAAATGCAAATGCTACACACATGATATTAGAGTTGCCAAAGTAGCGTCTTTTATATTAAGGTATTTCAACATTATTTTTTGTTTACAATCTTTACCAAGAATCGTGATTGCAAACATGTTGTAGGCATTAAGATATGAAAACAAATTTACTACACTTCTAAAGTACTTTAGAGATTACTTTTTTAAATGCTGAACTAAAACAGCCAACAACAATTGAATTGAACATTTTGTGCACCTGAAATTCAAAAATTTTTCAGTGAAACACTCCCTACCAATAGAAACAATTTGATTTCTTTCTATTTTGAAAAGGATTAAAAAATTTCATTACTTTTATAGGAGGTTTTCATGAAGTTTCCAACAAAACCCTGCGACACAACATGGAATAATTTAACAATTACAACGAGAACTAATAATATAAATTGCATAGCACAAGTTTTTACCGAAAATATAGCAAACACCAGCAAAGACACAGCTGATTGCATTCTTATGTTAGTTTTTTGGTTAATTGCAAAAAACAAACACAATTTAGCCAGCTTTGTTTGCCATGCATGACGGGCCGCAACATAGAAAAGTGCATTACTGTATGCAAGTCGCGGTTAACAAACAACTGCCAGACTTCATTGTCATATACTAGTTATTAGAATTTGTTATTTTTTTTTTTTTTTGCCCCCCATTACTTCTCCCCACTACACCACATTTGTTTTTGTAGCCAAACAAAAAAATAACGAAAGCAAACACAACCTCGAAAACGAAATTGTTTCTAGCAATAATTACTAAAATAGCAAGTATAAAATTTTATGTGCTCTCTTCAGCTGCCTAAAATGCTTGTACGCTTTCCCCCTCCCAGCCAGATAACACAGCAACAATGACACAGTTGTTATGAGCAACATAAACGCAAATGTTTGAATGTATTGGTTCGAGTAGTGACTGGTTGGGAAGTTTGTGCACACCAATACAAACGATAATGACATAATCGTATGCGCTGAAATTACATGAGCTGCTCCTGTTGTTAGTTTTGGCTGCGCTCTTCTTTTGTAGTTTGGCTTAAAATTTTACACTGTTTGTTGTTGCAGTTGGTTGTCACTGTTGGTTTGGATGTTGTTTTACCGGTGCGCTGTTTCTATTAAAGAAAATTGGAAATTCGGTTGTCAAGGTTTTATTCAGGAAATGGTACATAAAATATCAATAAGTAAGAATAGTTTTACATCCACGACGTTAACGGAATTTCGATTTTAAATTTAATTATAAACTGAAAACTTAACGCAACCACAAGCAACTTTTCGCATCTGATTTGGGGCAAATTGAAGACTGATATGGTTAAAAAATTAACCGTCACAAAAAAGCCAAACCTCTTATTTACAAATGCTAGCAGTTGAAGAAATAACCACAAAATATTCATAAGTTTAAACTATTTGTTGATGGCACAAAAGAAATATACAGATTGCAAATACTATCTTTATTATTATTATTTTTTTAATACATTTGTTTTTTTTTTTTTTTTTACTGAAACCTTAAAACGAACTAATAATAGTAATAATAATTAAGATTCAAATCTTAAAACTAACAAGTAACAGTGTGTTATATTGGGCTGGGCCGAATATCACGATAGTCACGTAAATATATAGTATATATTACAAATTTGAACTGAATATGTTCGAATATATACGGATCAATATCGGAAATTTTGAATTTCGCTTACAGGACATTTGCGTAAAAAAATTAGTTTCAGTTATATCTCGGGTATATAAAGGGTGGTCAAAGTTCAAGGGCCGATGTTGATTTTGAATAAAACACAAACTATTTAGGAAATTATTGTAATTTTATTTTATTATGATATAGTGGTATTATTTAATTATGTATGGAACAAAATATCTGTCAAATGGGCGCCGCGACCACGGCGGCACACCTCCATCCGATGGTCCAAATTTTCGATGACCCTGAGGCATAATGGAGGTTCTATGCCGTTAATGTGCCGAATTATCTCATCCTTTAGCTGTTGAATTGTTGCTGGCTTATCGACGTACACCTCTTCTTTCAGATAACCCCAAAAAAAAGTCCAACGGTGTCAAATCACATGATCTTGGCGGCCAATTGACATCGCCATTACGTGAGATAACACGGCCATTGAATTTGTTGCGCAAAAGAGCAATTGTTTCGTTAGCTGTGTGGCAAGTGGCACCATCCTGCTGAAACCACACATCGTCTTCATCCATATCTTCCAATACGGGCCATAAAAAGTTCGTTATCATCTCACGATAGCGAACACCATTCACAGTAACTGGTGGACCGGCCTCATTTTGGAAAAAATACGGCCCAATGATGCCGCCAGCACATAAACCGCACCAAACAGTCAGTCTTTGTTGGCGCATTGGTTTTTCGACAGTCACTCTTGGATTCTCATTCGCCCAAATGCGGCAATTCTGTTTATTGACGAATCCACTGAGGTGAAAATGTGCCTCATCACTGAAGATGATTTTCTTCGAAAATTGATAATCATTTTCATAACAAGTCTGGATAACTTTAACACGTTGTTGGATTATGTATTTCTCCATGGTTCAAATTGAATAAATTTGAAATAGAGAAATGTCAAATAAAATTCGAAAAAAAACTTGGCGTTTAAATGTGGTTCACATTCAACATCGGCCCTTGAAATTTAACCACCCTTTATAGACCGATACCGGTGTAGACTGTATTTTCTGTATTTTAGTAACCGTCTTTTATAACCGGAACTGCGTTTAATCAAAAAACAAGTTTTTCATAAAAAAATTGGATATACATATGTATATGAACCAATGTAGGAAATTTTAATTTTTCATATTTATATAACCTCATTTTATTACCAGAACTACTTTTAAACAAAAAAAAAAGTGGTATAAGTTCGCTTACGTGAAAAAATCGGTTTTGACTATATCTGGGGAATTTTTCATTATATGTATTTTAGTAAACGTCTTTTATAACCAGTGGCTGTGTTCTGTAACTTTCGCCATGAGAAACTTTTCGACTGAAACGTGTGAGATGAAACATAGTTGAAACAAACAGCTGTTTTTCTTACTAAACTGTAGCTATAACTTTTCTTGGTGAGTAATAGCTGTCACGTAAGGAAATTACTCGCCATTTTACAGAAAAACTGTGTCTGTAAAACTTTGGCGAAAAAATTTCCCGCTTTTAACTGTCATTATTTCTCGCAAATAAAAAGGCTGTGAGATAGTATTTCAAATAACAATAATCATCATTAAATGAATAATAATACTGAAAAACTAAGTATTTTGCTGTTAAATTAAGTTTAATATATATATTTACACAATATAGAATAATTGTTTTTTTTATTATAAATTTTTAATTTTTTTTTATTATAAATTTTTTACACCACAACTTTTAAGGGAATGCTTATATAATTTTAATTTCCGACCCACCAAAGTGTATTGTTATACTTTTATAATGTCTTTTCCAGAATTCACAAATTGCTATTGGTTTTTAATTTTACAAAATTTTGTACATAAGTATGTATGTATGTAAGCAGGTATTTGTACATAAAATGTAAACGTTAGAGCCATGCCATACACTTTCTAGAATAGCCGGTTATAATATGACGCCGTCGAACAAAATTTCTTAACTTAAGCAATTTTTAATCGGCGGCGGTACTAATTGTGGCTGGCGCTTTCATTTTTAAAATTGAATGTTGGCATCATTTTATATTTTCAGACATTTCTAACGTAATGACGTAATCGCTTTGGATAGTTTTCGACATGAGTTACAGACGCAGTTTTTTCTCACTTTTCGAGAAACGATGGAATAATTTGTTTCACAAGTGTTCGACGCGAGAACTACTCGCCAAAGTTACAGAACACAGCCACAGAACTGCTTTTTACCAAAAAAAAAAAAAAAATTTTTTCATTGAAAAATTGGTTCAGACTATATTTCGGGTATATATGAGACTCATTTACACCTTAAACAAACAAATTCAAGATCTACAATATTTTTGTTTAATAATGCAACCTAAATTAGGGCGTAAAACGCAACTTAGTAGTAAGTAATTTAAATAAAAGCGTAACAGTTGTGCCATGAACAGTGATGTTCACTAACATTGTTTAATAAAAATCACTGAATAGAAATAATAAAAAGTGATAGAGTAGCTAAATTAGTCTGAAAGCACCTAAAATGTGATTACTACCCAGCGGCCAAAGTTTCGCTTACGTAAGCGATGATCCGATGCACACTTGTAAGTCAGTAATGCACACCATCTCATATACGATCCTAGTATACTTTTTCATACACATTGCCGCATTTGTAGAGTGAACGCCTACTACCTGCACACAAAGTAAGCGAGCTAGTGTGGTGTTCATCCAACAAAAGCTCATTACTTCCTAACATACATTGTAAGCTATCAGTAGGCAGTTCGAATACAATCTCGCATACTTTGTAAGTCGGCAGTAGGCAGCTCGAATACATTCTCGCATACTTTGTAAGTCGGCGGTAGGCAGCCTGAATACATTCTCGCATACTTTGTAAGTCGGCGGTAGGCAGCTCGAATACAATCTCGCATACATTGTAAGCCGGCAGTAGGCAGCTCGTACGTACTGCGCACTTCAGTTTTTTGTGAATATTCCATTAAATAAATTTGTTCCGTTTTTTGTCTACTGCATTCTTTTATTTTTTCCCTAAATGTTTTGTCTTTCCTTTTGTCTTGTACCTTTTTTAAATTGTTTTCTAGCACTTTTATCTGATTTTGTTAATTAAAATTTTTGCAACATACGAGTAGTCTGACAAAGACGGCGAACATTTGATTTACAACTAAAAAATAAAATACATTTGTATATAAATGTGATACAAAAGATGAACGTAATTCATTTTTCGGAACTCCATATACTACTTTCATACACTTTGTAAGTTACCATTCATTGATTACAAAGTGTTGCACACATCATCGAAGAGAAATAATGTGGTAGGCAATGTTCGCCGCTGGGTAATGGCCGCAAAAAATGAGTAACATTTGTTTTGAGCCAACTTTACTGAGAGATAGTAAAGCTTTCTTTCTTACGCTCTATCAAAATTGGATTTTCCAGCGTTGTCGCCGCAGTATTTGGGTTGGTCTCATACATGTTGTATGTACATCAGGATTTTTGACAGAAAAATTACGCATGACACACTAATTTAGGTTGCACAGACCAGCTCTTGAGAGGTCGAAGCTAGAGCCGAAATTTTTTAGATGTCATTATAAAAAATACTAATGTTTATATTGAGGTGGGTACATCTCGCATGAATTTCGCTTGCATTCAGCATTTGCAATAAATTCTTTTAGCTCAAGATCCTTTCCGGTTAAAAAAAAAATTATTATCGTATTTTGCAATATTTCGTCTTCTTTCAAAAGACTTCTTCAGAAAAATTTGTTTGTGTGTTATTAATTCAATAAAAACTTGAATTGAATAACACACAAACAAATTTTCCTCTAGAAGTCTTCCGAAAGAAGACGACATATTGAAAAATACGATAATAAAATTAAAAAAAGAAAACAGGAAGTATCTCGAGCTAAACGAATTTATGGCAAAAATTAAATTAAATTAAGGTCAAAGCAACTAGGATCATAAATAAAAGCTTCCATACCACTTGAGTCGCTCTAATATACATACTTGTGTATATTGAGTACTTTTCAAACAACAAGTTGTTCCTGTATTTTCTGTAAACTGCACAAAAATCTTTCTGCTCACACTTACGCATTAAACAGAAATAAAAATATTAAGCTAAGTATATCACCTCTAGCCAAATATGCTTTATAAAAATGTATTTTACAAATATGTAAACCTCCAAAAACAATAATAAGATTCATGAAAAACAAATGGAGCCCAGGACCTAACTATGACGTACAGCTTTTACAACGTGACATCATAACAATATGGTCGTTGGATGTTCATACAAATGGATAAACATGTTTTCAAAAATACCAAGAGAGAGGAGTAAACAACAAATAATTGCAAAATATTTTGATTTCGTTTTTGTTGCTGTAGTACTTCGCATACATATGCATACTATGCATACAATTACGCAGACCTTTCATATATGTATATGCAAATATTTGTTGTATTATTCCAATATTGTTTTAGTACAATTACTTTCTACTTCTAATAAACTATATAAGATAATCTTTCCTTTGCGGTCTGCATTTATGAATTTTTAATCCAACAAAATTTTTAAATTAAATAAATAAATGGTGAAAGTAATAAAAATAATATATTTAAAAATCTTATAAGAAAAATGTTTGCTTTACCGAATAAACAAGATATATACATATTCATGAAAAGAAAAGCAAAGTAAACAATGTTTTGCTGCACATACCTATATAAATATATCGCTGAAGTAAATGGCAAAAGGGGGTAAATAGTAGAATAGTAATACAATTTTATAGAAAATAACAAACTTTGCAACATGAAAACTCTAACCACTTTTAAGGAAGTTGTTTTTTCATTTCACTTTTAGCACATCCAGAAAATTTCAATTTCATTATACCTACTTTCTTACAAAAACAACATGTGTAATTAAGCCTTATTACATTCACTAATTAAAAGAGTAATTTTTAATAGCAGAGATCATTTATAATAATCAACCAAAAACTCGATTTGAGTTTTTTTTTAGTTACGTCCTTTTGCCATTTTAGCTAACGATATGCTCTTTACATAATAAAAAATAAATCAAAGCAAAATTGTAATCCATAAAAATATCATAGGTTCGAGCTGAGCAATAAAAATAATATTGTGCATATGTGTAGTTTGTAAAAACTTCCGGTCAAACAGTTGTGAAGTTTCAAGTTGACTATTATTGTTGTTGGTATTTCTGTCACCAGAATAGCATAAAAAGAACAACATATTTACTTTAAGCAAATATGCCTAAACGATAGTAAATAAATAAATAGAAATAAAAATATATTTATGGTCAACAGCAGTATGGACATTTTTAGGATTTTTAAATGTTAGATTAAACAAAATATTAGAATAAAACTTTTTGTGATAAAAAATTATATAATGATTTTTTTAGCTTTTATTTACTTATTGAATCTTCACAATGTGAACTAATAATAGGTTTGACAGGCTGCGAGCTATTGTAAAGCCAGCCGACTTGGGTCCAGAACTAACAATAAGTATTGAAAAATTAATACTAACTCCAAAAAATTAACTTATGAATTAAATAATGATCTTGTTTCGTAAACGAGCTGTCAGGTTTATTATTAATTCAAATTTTTAAAAGAAAACTCTTTTAGTAGTAAATTTAAATAGATTCTGGTGTAAAGGCCCTGATTCACCATCCTATACGATCGTACGATTCATTCACAGGAAACTGTTTCAAAAGTCTGGACGACTTGAAAAAATCGTTTCAAAATGGTGTTGTAGGCCACACTATTATACAAGTATGATTGAAATAATTTATATACACAATAAAACAATTAAAAACTTTTATTAACATAATAATTTTACATTACTTAAATTTTTTCCTCGAGGCACCAACAATATTTTCATATTTTTCACAATATATACAACACTGATCGCACAGAAACAATAATGTTTTGAAAAGTTTCATAAAATTTTTCAAATCGCACGATTTGTCAAAAACTCTGTCGCACGGTTGAATTTTTAGTAGTTTTTCAGCACACATGCTTTATTTAGTAGATCGCACGATCGTGTATGATAGTGTAACAAGGCCTTAAATGATTATCAAAGTACTCTGTTGCATATGTACATATGTATCCTTTGCAACAAAGCGATATTTCAAAACTGAGGTCTTCTTGTTAACAATGTAGAATATTTGCAATAAATTCGTTCAGCTCAAGGTCCTTTCTGTTTAATGTATTTTTCAATAGACTTCTTCAGGAAAATAAATGTGTATAAATTCAATACAAAATTTGAATTTAATGAAAAAATTTTAACGTACAAAAATACAATCAACAAATACAATCAAAGCAAATAGGATCAAGAACAATGTAGAATTGTTAATATTTTTATCCTTAATATTGTGCAAAAAAACATTCATTCAAATTACCTTTAAGAAGATATTTTCTAAGTAAAATTTGTCTCAAGCGTCTATGGAAATTAAATAATTTAATTGTGTTTTCCTAGAAGTAAGCTTTTTTGAGTTGTAGCTTTTTTACAACAAAGAAGTGATGTGTCTCTACGTATTTCAGTGGAAACCGTTTATGAAGTTTTTGAAATGTTTTGATAAGAAATCTTTCCCATACAAAACAACAGAAATCGAGATACTATTAATATTGTTACAGTTACAGTTACAAGCGTTGGAAAATAATTTAGGGAGCAGTGCAAAATATAATATATGCTATATTTATTAAAATCAAAAACCAAATTTTTTAATTTTGTGTGATTTAGAAACAACTATGCGATATATACACTCGATGAGGGACAGAGGCACATGCTTTTGTATATTACGGTTTAATAAATTACACAGTTATTTTTTTTTTTTGCAATTTTTTGCTAAAAATAGGTCAATTCAAAAAATTCCGCTTGCTGAAATCGCAAGTGATTTCAAATCACATGTAATTTAAAATTGCATATCACTTTAAATCACATATAATTTAAAATCATATACGATTTAAAACCACACATGAATTCAAATAACATGTGCTTTAAAATCGCATGTGATTTCAAATCACATAGAAGTTCAAATAACATATAATTTCAAATCATATATCTAAAACTCAACTAATTTCAAAGCATATAACGTTTCAAAAGTTCAATTGGGATTTGTAATCTCAATTTTTTGTGATTTTCGAAGTGTTTTCGAAAAAAATATAAAACAGCCGCTTTTTGTTTTGATCTACTGATATTTTTATTTTAAGGTAGATTTTTTTTCATCGCGACATTATTTACAAAACAAAGTCAGTTACTTCGTAATATAAAAAAGTAAAAGAAAACCAGAAACCAAATCACAAAAGTACCGGGTGGTTAAATCTTAAGGGCCGATGTTGAATGTAAACCATATTCACTTACAAGTTAAGCCTTTTTTTACACTTAACTTGACACTTCTCAATTTCAGTCCAATTCAATATGAACCATGAAAAGAAACACTATCGAGCAACGCACTAAAGTTATTATTATTATGAAAATGGGCGTGCAAATCAAAACGCATATCTTGCACTTCGTGATTTTTTCGGTCAATTTAACCGTTCAAATTAGAGTACAATAAAAATATAATTTGCGTACAATCAACAACAAAAAATTGTCGAAAAAATCTGAGCAAACCGGGTCTGCAGGAGTTATGAAAATACCAGAGCATGCTCAGACAGCTCATTCTGCAGAAAATATTGCTGCTGTTCGCGATAGTGTGACTGCAGAGCCGTCCTCCTCAATTCATCGTCACGCCCAAAAATTGCACCTCTTACACTCATCGTTGATGAATATTATTCATAAAGAATTGCATTTACATGTTTACAAGCTGCAGTTGACGCAAAAGCTAAAGCCTCTTGCCCATTTCTTGCGTGGTCAATGGTCAGAACGGTGGCAAGAGATGACAGCAGTGGACGATCAATTTTCTAAGAAAATCATCTTCAATGATGATGCACATTTTCACCTCAATGGATTTGTCAATAAGCGGAATTGCCGCATTTTGGCCAATAATAATTCATGAGTGGATGTCGAAAAACTGTTTGGAGCACATTTCTTAAGTAAAAAAAAACTCCCTTAACCTTGTTGATATATAAAACTTTACGTTTAAATTCTCTTTCCGAAAATCTTCGGGCATCACTACACCTCCTGTCGTCCTTTCCAATTCCGCAAACTTGCTCTCTGCCATAGAGTGTTTATGTCATAATGTGTGGTGAAAGTATGACAAATGTTTCTAAATATTTCCTTATGACTAAAATGCAGAATATTTTATATTTACTTTTTACTTCCTCTCGGTCATTCATATTCTCTCTTGTGGAGTTTTATTTAAATGTTATATTTAATGAAAAAGTGTTGATGTTGACATTTCCAAATATAAGGATTTAATACACTTTTTTTTGTTTGTTTTTGTTTCTGTAGTTACTATTATAAATTGCTATTATTTTTACTTTTTTCACTGCACACACACACAAAAAAAAATCTATTTTATGTTTTTATTAACATGCTATTGTATACACTCGTACACACAGATGGGTAAATAAATGCATGTGTTGAAATAAGCAAAATTACATCTGAAGTAAACAAATACTGACATAAGTTTATATACTTACATAGATATGTGTTTATCTGTGTTTATGTAAAAATTTTAATTAAATTTTATGTCCTTTTAAAAATATTTTTTTTTTCATGATGTGCATGTAAGGTTAGATTTTGTTGACATAAAAATAATAGTGAAACTATTAAAATTATGATGTTAAGTTTTCAAATAAAATTTAATGAAAAATTCCAAAAATATTTGGTTTAAAGGTAAAGCTTTATAAAAAAAAGTACATAATAGCCTCACTCACAATGTTGTGCGTTTGAGATTGTATATTTTTGCAATCGTTTATGTAATAATAAAATCGTTTATGTAAAAATGAAATGTAAAATGAGCAAATTGCATCATAGCATTTGCAAAATGGTGAAGTATATTTTAAGTTTACAGTAACTAGTACTTTACACCTAAAATTTTCACTTTTGCAATTACAGAAATGTAAAAGGGGTTATTATATATGTGTGTATTTAGTTAGTGTAAAGTAAAATTATACCCCTGCATTTTGCAAGTGCCACGATTCAAAACCATTTACACATGATTGCGAAAAGGGCGCTGGTGAATCGTGAGATGGGTCCATCATCACATTTGTCCGCAAAGGTAGGTGTAGGTGTAAATCTTTCTTAGTACTGTATCTGTAATACAATATAAAGCAAAATATAGGCCTTCGGATAGAATTATGCGAATGAATCTGTGTCGAACATATGGCACATATAGTTTGTTTTCTGAATTTTGTTTTATCTAGGATTAACATGGTACATTACGCTTGAACTATACATAATATACTTTTTCTACCTATATGAGGGGCATTCGGGTAAAGAGGGGAAGGAGCCCACGTTAGTTGTAGCAAATAAAACTCCAGTAAGCCGCATGACTGATGTTGTGTTTGCTTCCGAAATCTTCATCAAGGGTATACATTTGCAGAAGGGGGATCAGCATTGCCCCGGATGGTGCTGCTTGCAGTTCAACCCGGGCTGATCATGGTTAAAGTGGCTGGAACCTGCTGGCTGTGGTTGAAACCTAAAACGCAGGAAAGGGGAGTTAGTATCCCTGGTAATTGTTTGGTGTGTGGCTTTTTTTGGGGACTAACAGCCTCTCGAGGGTCTGTTGCCTTCACAAAAGATACCTGTGCTGTAAGCAACCAGTGGTGTTGGTTGACGGGTGAGTTGGTTTAAGGGCTGATGCTCTTAGTGCGCTTCGGTCCACCAACAGTAGGGTTTTGTCTCTCGTCATATGCACACGTATTTTGTTTTGTATATGTTCATTAATTAAATTCGTATGAAACCAAATTGCACCGGAATAGGTAGCAAGTAGTGTATACGTGTTTCTATTTTTTGTCTTTTTTTTCACAGTTGTCCGTGTTTTCTTCAAATGATCAATATTAATTTATTTTCAAAGAATTTCATTACCTTGTTGTGTGGAAGGTGTTGGGCTAAATTTCGCTAATCTGAGCAGTGTCGAAGATATATACACTGGACACCGATCAGTTTTAACTAATTTAGTTCGAACATTTTAAGTGCTGTAATAGAGTTTGTTTTAGTCTTTCGTGTTGTTATTGTTAAAGTTAAACCTCCACGAACAATACTCCCTCTTTCCTCTTCATCATAACCTGTTTTCCTAGTTCCAGTACAGTGCGCTGCATGTGTAGCCCAAATAAAAAAAAAAAAAAAAAAAAATTAAAAAAAAAAAAAATAAAACTCATGAAGCCTTGTCATCATGTCATTCTCATTGCTGGGAAATTGCATACAGGAAGAATTAGATGGCCTGAACTCCTTTACAAGAAGTTGCTCATATGGTTACAAACTTGTGGGAAAAATTGCTACCTGTTTGAGCGTAGTTCACTCCGTGGAATTAGTCCATCATCAGATAAGGCTGTACAAAATTGCCTGTCCTGGTGTCTTATTTCAAATGCTATCAACATTTTTTGTTAATACGCTTTTAATAAAAAAATTAATACGAGCTCGGTGGCTGAGTTGGTTAAGCGGCCGTATTGAAAATACTTCACGTTTACATGGCACTGAGTTCCAATCCTAGTGGATGCTGATGAGCTGTGTAGCGACTGCAAAACAGCTAGTTGTCCCCCAGCTTTAGTGTATTCAATTATTTTTTCCTGTCTTCTTTGATCAAGAGCTATTGATCGCGGCAATTATTGTTATAATAAAAAAATAAACATATTTATTGGCTTTAGCCGGGATTGAATATAATATTAGAAATACAAGTTCGACTATTTATCATTAATAATTACATACATGAAAAAGTTAAATTCTAAATGGCTAACAAAACGACGTATATATTAAATACTTCGTGCTAAAAATAGCCTAAAAAGTACTTACATATTTTAGCCATTGATTTATTTCTTTAATAATTTAAAATTATAATATTAAACCGAAAATTTTCGGCAATCAATGTTTGTATTTCAAAATAAATCAATTTTAAATCCATTTTATATTTTGCATATTTATTGTATTTAATCAAATTTAAAAATATTATCAACAAAAATTTTACACTCATGTACCCAGTAAATATTTTGTCACTTCCGTTTTCCGTTTATTTGGCATCCGCTTAACATGCTAAACAAAACTACACAGGACCCTTTCAGGCATAAAACACATTCGAATTCACACTTATTTATCTTTATTTATGCATACATATGTAAGTATTTATATATTCAAACTTTTATATTTATGCATATGTATGCATTTCCAAAACTGATGTTAATATGTGAATACATACGCGTGTGTGTGTGTGTCTTTAAGCATGAAGATTCCTGTATTTTTATTTATTTAAATTGGTTTGTTTGTAACGAAGTTATTCAACTCATATGTTTGCTAAAACGAAAAACTATTTTTATTTAAAAAAAAATATATATATATGAATATACATTCAGTGTTCCGTTTTTTTTTATTTTGCTCACAATATAAAAGTCGAAATGTCACTTACAGCAACGGAAATTGCTTTAAAATAAAATATATAAAATATAAAAGGTTCTTTCCTTCTTTTTTTTTTAACAAAATACAGTATTTTCTTACATGTTATTTTTTATATAAACCTTTTTGTAAATTTTTTTTTTCAACATTTATAAATTGTATAGTTTTTTGTGCAAGTATACGAATATATGAGTATGTGTATGTTATTCAGCTTTCAGTCATGTTTGTGAACTAATGAGCTTTTTGTTGTAAAGGAAATAAAAATATGTTTGAAAAAAATTTAAGTTATGTTTAAAATATAAAAAACCAATATTTCTTAGAAAAAAAAACAAACAATAGTAGAATTTATCCACATTTTTTTGCGACTTAACCACCCACTTTTTTCTTTTTAACCGGATACCGGAAACAGCAAATATGACAACAAAACCGAAAGGATTTTTGTGCATTCAATTGAAGGGAAAACAGTTTCAAGTTTTAAATAAATTACAAATCCTTATCTATATACATACTTTTATACATATAAATGTTATTATACTACATATATAGCAATATATAAATATATATGCATTGGATTTCAATAGAGAACTGGAAGTTTTGAAAGGGCATCTTGAGTATGATATTGCCAATTTTAAGAATGCTAAATTTGTTTAGAGGAAACCACAAGAAACCAGATGACGCCTCGATGTTCTTCAGTTCAAAATCATTAATGATTAGTTTGACACCAGAGCCGTTCGATCTGATTTTATCAGCTATGAAATATTTTCGTCGCCACAATATTGTTCATTCATACGAGTACTTCAATGAAACCATATATCTCAAGAAATCTAAAGCCCGAAGAATTAATTTTAGGTAAAAACTAAACTAAGTTCGGCTAAACCCTTTTAAACTGTTATAATGGGCTAGTTTAAAAAAGATGTGCTCATTAATTGGGCCGTAAACGGTTCCTTTTACGACACGGTCGGGCGGGCATTCCCTAGATAATAACATTAATCTCTAGATATATACGTTTTTTTTTTTGTTGGAATTTGTATGTATGTGGGGCATTGTCGAAATTAAATTCTTATATGTTAAATAGTATTCAATATAGTGTTGCTGTCAACGGCTGACGAGAGGGTTGGAACCGACGTGAGACAAATTGAGATAGCCGGTAATCTCGTCAGGCGGTTAGCATCGGACCGTACCATTAAATATGTTTTGTATATATCGCTCCTTTATTGCAACATAGTCATAACTAAAAAAGCTCAAATTTTTAGTTTCAATACAAATCTAAGAAAACTTTTTTAAAAAATATTTCTTACAGTAAAGTGTATAAAAGCAATTTTAATAAATTTTTTACACAATATAAAAAGTAGTGCTGATAACAGTTTTGCAATGTTAAAAGTTATTTTTTTGAGATATCACTATGTTGCAATAAAGGAGCGATATGTTTTTTTGGTGCTTCTATCCGGTGAAGAGATTTGGAGGCTGAGCGAAAAATACCAGTATTATTTTAAAAATCCATCGGGAACTTGATGTACGAAACCTATGACACAAAGCGCCCCACACGTAGAAAGATATGATTGACATGACAATATTCTTCGAGCAATATACTATTGTTAGTGCTGATAATATTATACAAAGTGTCTCAACATAAATTTCATATTTATTTAGCTTACTATTTAAACGTAACATATCCGAGGAGCGCGGGGGGTTATGTCAATCGGTAGCTTGGGCCTAGGGAATTCAGTTGCCATGGTGCGTTTTTCGTGAGCAGACCGTGCGCTAAGAGTGCGAGGTTTTTACAAAAACAGTGATTCGGCGGCTGTAGTGCGTCCCCCATCACATATATCTTTATGATATTTTTATTTCCAAAGAAGTAAGATAATGGTTCCTCCTGACTAAATTGCATACCAGACTGTCACTTTTAATGGATGGAAATGCGACTGGTGAATAATTTTGGGGTTTTCCATTGCCCAAAACCGACTTTCTGTTTATTCACAAATCCACTGAATTGAAAATGTGCTTCGTTACTCGTTATGATTTTTTCATGCAAATCGATGATTGATTTTGATAAAATCTCGTAACGATGACAGATGTTGGTGTATCAAATATTTTTCAATTATAAATTTGCCACTGGTCTATTTCACGACTGCCAAATATGAACTATCAAGACGAATGTTTAGCAAAATGGTGGCAACACAAAGTAGTATTGCTTCACTGTGTACAATGTGCTTAAAAATTTACTGTTCATAAGCAAATTTAGTTTTTGTTTCTTTTTCATGTATTTCAGACGTTATTAAGTTAGAACAAAGTTGAAAACATTATAGCTGCCTTAAGCACCCCATACACGTTTCAACTCAGTTGGCAACTGAGTCGGTCGTTACCCAAAGCAGAGCGTGTATGGCTTTGTCAATTGATTAGTTTGGCAGTTGTCGAGTTGGTTGAAGAAAATTTAAAATGTTTTAATTTTTTCAATTCGAATAGCAAGTCTTTCAATTCGATTGTGTTGTGTGTGTTCGAGTCTCTTGATCAGGTCTCAAAATTTATATTTGTAGTGTTTTTGTAAAGAGAACGTTATATATTTTTAAAATTGTTTATAATTTCATTGAATTTAACAGTTGAGTGAAAATCTTTCAATTCAGTTTATGAATTGTATGAGCAATAATCAATTCAGTTGAAAGACTCAATTCACAATTGAATTGAAACGTGTATGGGCCGCTTTAGCCAAGTTAACTGACTGCAAGGGTTGAGGACAACGCTAATTTTGATTAATTTTTTTTATAAAAAAACTGTTTCTTTGCTAGCTAAGAGACACAAAAGAATTACTCTCTGAATTTTCATGCAACGTGAGCCACTCTTATGTACAACCATATTTACTACTCCTGGGGCTACATTCCGCACAGATGAATTTTGAAATGTTCCACAATTTCAGTGTTCACTTTTAATTTTTATGTCCGAAATGGTGAGAATTAATAATTTTGACACTTAAAGTGTACACTCAATAATAATTTTTTCACTCAAAAAACTTCGGTGAATTTTGGATTTTTGTTAAATATTTTGAAGTTGAAAAAAATAAACAAAAGCATTATGTATATTAAAATTATCTACTAGACAAATTGTGTGACAAATCAGCATATCATTAAGCCTGAAGTAATACATTCAGCGCAATAAAATTTATTGTTTCTTAAGCTCTAAACACTTAGACGACAGCAGACTTCACAACTTCACGAATACAAATGAAGTTAGCTTCAAATGCTGCTGTCTCGTTAGCAGCATAATTATTTTAAAGACAGCAGCAGCACTATAATCAGCTGATAAACAAAATTTGTGTTTTGATAAATGTTAAAAACTGTCTAAAACTGAGTGAAGAAAATTTATTGGATTTCATCGCAGCAATTGGGAAAATAACTCATACTACAGCTGCTGTATATGAAGCCCATAAGTTAAAAAGTTCACGAAACCGAAGATGGTGGGTACGGCCAGTGAATATTACCCGTGATGATGAAGGCTTCTACAAAACTTGCGTACGGCAAAAAAATTAGTTCTAATTGCTGCCAATTTATATATATATATATATATATATATATATATATATATATATATATATATATATATATATATATATATATATATATATATATGTATGTATATATATATATATATATATATATATATATATATATATATATATATATATATATATATATATATATATATATATATATATATATATATATATATATATATAGTGGCAGCAGCAGCAAATGCTGTTGTGAAGTCGTGCTGCTGTGATGTCGTTAAAATAATCGTGTGCATTTAAACACATGTATTATATTTTTGACAGATTGCTGCTTGCTGTCTGCTGTCGTCTATGTGTTTAGAGCTTTACGGAATCGCTTTTTAATGAAAAGTGAACACTGTGAAATTTATTTTGAGGGTTCACAGGTAAAAAGAACATGGTTATGCTTTGCTTTTGCATATTATCATTTTATATTTTCGTATACATATTTTTAAAATATCTGTCATTTAAATCTTTTATTTTTATACATCCACACAATACAAAGTAATTATTATTTTCCATTAAGCAGCAACATAAAAGCTACCATACGTTTGTATTTGTAAGTCAAAGCTTCAAATGTGTATGTATAAGCTGCTGCGTATGATTTCATATGTATTTGTTTCACATATACACAAGCGTATTCCGGTGATACTGTTTTATAATCTTAAGCATACAAATGAATTGGTGTTGTTGCTGACAGTTTTTTATTGCTTTATGGCGTCCTGAAGGATTCGGGTCTCATATTGCTATGAAATTTCAAATATATTTATTTACAATTAATACAGTTTCCTGTTGTTAAAGAATTAAAACTTTCAGAGGCAGTAATTTGATAAAGTTTTTAATACAAATAATTAATAACGGCTATATTTCCAAACATAAATTAATATAAAAGTTACTTTAATGAAGTAATACTGATAACTCATATTGCGTTTTTGTGCTATTTTAATTATTTAATATTACGTAGTGATAATAGGCTTTTTACACTGATCAACATCTAAAATCTGCCATCATTTACGAAAATGTTAACATCTTCCCATAAGAAATACATTGTTTTAAAGCTCAACATTTTCTAACAATTTTATAAAATGTTGCTTTCTCATTTTATTCCATTCAACAGCTCCCGACATTTCAGTGTCATCACTAGAAAAGTGGCAATAATGATGGTTGTCATTTGTTTTGTAAGAATTTAGAAAAAATTCATAATTTATTTATCATGTGTTAATTGGTTGCCTATTTGTTTTCTAAATTTAGTCAAACGAATTTTAAATAAATTTAATTTTTGCAGCTTAATAGGCTTTTTCCCATAAGAAATACATTGTTTTAAACCTCAGCATTTTTTAATATCTTAATAAATGTTGCTATCTCATTTTATTCCATTCAACAACTTTCGATAATATCAGTGTCGTCACTAGAAAAGTGGCAATAAAATAATGTCGATTATTCTTGTGGCAGCACTGAAAAAACGTCATTTATTTTGAAAAAAATTAAAAAAAAACCTAATTTATCATGTGTCAATTGTTGGTGTGTTTTCTTTATTAATTTTTTTCTGTAATTTTTTTCTGTGTTTTTGTTAAATTTTGTTTATAAAGCCTACATTTTATTTATAGACATATGTATATAAATTTTATAATCATCTTTTTGCTTTTAAAATTAATTTATTTCCAAAAAATTTTACGTGTTTTTGTTAAATTATTTGAACATAAAAATATAATATTTTTGATTGATAGTAGATGCTAGATGTGAGCAATGTAAACAGTGTTTCACATTTTCAACATCTTTCATGCGTTTCATGAAGATGTTGATCAGTGGGAAAAAGCCTATAAAATCCTTGTTTTTTTGTTTTATAAAAAATTGACTATTAAAAATCTTTTATTTATCGATATTTCGATAACAATTTGTTATCATCGTCAGGGGTAATTAAAATGTTAATGTTGTTTAACAAATGAAGATCAAATAATATGGAGATAAAATAAACGAATTTTTTTATTCAAACTAGCATTCTTTCAGTCCGTTTATTGGGATATTTTTATGTGATTTTGCCTTACGAGTACTTACTATTGTTTTAATTAAATTTTTACTAATTATCTTACATTTTTAATGAATGTTTTTCGAAATGTGTAAATTTATATTTTTAGCAAAGCCAATTAAAGTTGAATTGAATAATATTTGTTTATTTGAATAAATTTTGTTCCAATTTGAAAAATTATTTTTATACCCTTCACAAAAATGTAAAGGGTATATATAAGTTTGTGATTTCGTTTGTAATTTCTACAGTCGTCATAAAGTATATATCGCCCCTTTACTGCTACATAGTCAGGTCTCAAAAATTGAGATTTAACTACCTACAGTACTACCTTTTATATTATGCCAAAAACTTATTCAAATTACAAAAAAAAAAAAAAAATAGCTTGTTTTCTATATTTCCTGGCTATCTATATGTCGACATTTCATAGGAGCTACCCTAATCATCAGTAAACTTAGGAAGTTTTTGAAAGATGTTCTCAAACATTCAACTTTATATCCCAACGATCCAAATAAATTGTTGAGAATTAAAAAAGGAAAATGCTATAATACCTGCCAAATTACAAAAAGAAACAAGCTTTTTCATTTATACACGTCATTATACACGTCGAAAACAAGCTATATATAATTTTTTATTGGTATCAATGCTAGAAGCTAATATAGTGAATAAAAAACTCACTTGTTATTCAAATTACTTTTAAAATGTTTCTTTTAGGAGATATTTTCTAAGCAAAATTTCTAAGATTTGTATGGAAACTTAAAATTTGAAATGCATTTATCTCGAAACGAGCTATTTTTAGTTATGACTATGTTGCAATAAAGGAGCGATATATTCTGAATCGGAGTTAATAGAAAATTTGATTAAGCGATATCCGTCTGTCCGACTGTCGTTCGTTGAAAGCCCGTTTCTGAGAAAACCATTAGAGTTTGAAACTTTTTTCTCTCACCATTCTATTATCCCATGGAATCATGAGTTTGCTATTGAAATTCAGTAAAATCAGTTGACATATAGCTGAGATATATTTAAAATTCCGAAAAAAAAACATTATGTTTTGCAATTTTGTATGAAAATTTTTGAAAAAAATAAACTGTTTGTTTCGCTTCAAACTTCACAAAATTATTAACCATGACCATTACAAAGCAAAAAAAAAATGTTTCCCCGATATCGGTCGATTTACACTGGAGATAAAGCATAAACCGAGTTTTTCATGAAAATGTCGCATAAGCGAACTTAAAAAACTTGTTTTGCTTAAAAGCAGTTCTGGTAATAGAAGGAGGTTACCAGATACAGAAAATGAAAATTTCTGATATCGGTATATACCGAGATATAGACTGAACCGATTTTTTCATGAAAAAAATTATTTTAGCTTAAAGCATTTCTGTTTATTAAAGAAGATTACTAAAATACATAAAATGAAAAATTCCGATATGGGTCCATATATACCCGAGATATAGCCTAAACTGATTTTTTCATTAAAATGTCGCGTAAGCGAACTTAAAGAACTTTGTTTGCTCAAAAACTGTTCTGCTACTATGAAGAGGTTACCAAATAGAGAAAACGAAAATTTCCGATATCGGTCCACATATACCGATATATAGCCTAACCCATTTTTCCATGC
Organism: Thecocarcelia acutangulata; assembly: GCA_914767995.1. NCBI lineage: Eukaryota > Metazoa > Arthropoda > Insecta > Diptera > Tachinidae > Thecocarcelia > Thecocarcelia acutangulata. Next base: position 24,176,379 of record OU612094.1, on the reverse strand, counting down.
AAAACAAAAATTTCTTGCTTAAAAGCAGTTCTGATTTTTAAAGGAGGTTACTACCAAGCAAAAACTGAAAATTTCCGATATCTGTCTATATATACCCGAGATATAATCTAAACTGATTTTTTCATAAAACAACTTTTTTTTTGCTTAAAAGCAGTTGCGATAATATAACTGAGATCTATACCCGAAATATAACCTAAACCGATTTTTTCATTGAAGTATCAGGTTAGCGAACCTAAACAACTTGTTTTGCTTAAAAACAGTTGTGGTAATAAAAAGAGGTTGCTAAAATACAGACATTGAAAATTTCCGATATCGATCCATATATAGTCAAGCATATTTAATTCAAATTTGTAATATATACTATATATTTATGTGACTATCGTGGAGGGTATTTTATATTCGGCCCAGCCGTTTTATTTCAATATTTTTTTTTCGTGAAGGTTTTACTAAAATTTTTAGTTAATAATACCGATGAAATTTGTTTCAGTGTAAACAAAATTTAGCAAAAACACAGACAAACTATTAAGGAAAAAAATTTAAGGAAAAAAGCACACATGATGAATAAATTATGATTTTTTTAATTGCTGTCAAAACAAATGACGTTTTTCCAGTGATGCCACAACAATAATTATTGCCACTTTTCTAGTGATGACATTGAAATAATCGAAAGATGTTGAATGGAATAAAATGAGATAGGAACACTTTATAAAGATGTTGGAAACTATTGATTTTTAGAACAATGTATTTCTTATGGGAACATATTAACATCTTCTGCAAATGATGGTAGCTATGAGATGTTGGTTAGTGTAAAAAGCTTATAAAAAGTCTATAACAACTATGGTTACATAACTTTTGACATTTGCAAGGTTGTTAAGACAATTTGGCTCAGCGCTCCGCAACGTCATTGTTTTCTACAGGCACGAGCAGTAAGAAAAGCTTGTGTAACTTAATATTTAATTTGTTGCTAGCATTAATGCCCCAAAGCAGGATTTTGCTACTTTGGATTATGTCGCTTTGAAATTGAATTTGTTTTTAGTTTTGTTTTTCTTTCAGATTATTAATGTTCTCTTGCTGGCAAAGTCATTTTAAATTGTTATATATTGTAGAGTGATAAATAAGCAGCAATTTGTGTTGACACTTAAATGAAGAAGTGATTTTAATTTTAAATGAGCATCGACTGGAAAATTAAGCATCCAGTTTGCATCGTCGTTGTTGTAGGACAACTGTTGCTGGGTTTCTTGGCCAATAGTCTATTTTTCTTTTATCAGCTTTTATATTTAAGCTCCCCTTCTTCGCTTAATTTACATAGTTCTCCTATTTACGAGGGCTGATTAGAAAATAATCTTTATTTTAAAAATTTCAAAAAGTATTTATTTATTCATCAATTTCTATCTTGTCCTTTTTAAAGTAAACACCCTTAAATATAATACACTTATACCAGCGTTTTTTCCTATCTTCGCAACACTTCGGAAACGCACTTTTTAGTATCGCCAACAGCTCCTGTTGATTTTGCTCTTATCTTCTCAATCGATTTTTCTTTTATCTGCTCAATCGTAGCAAAACGCTTTCCTTTCATCGGTGTCTTGGGAAGTTTTGGGGCCAAGTCAGCGGGGGCCAAGTCCGGTGAACACGGTGGTTGAGGCATGATAGCGGTTTTGTTTTTGGCCAAAAACTGACTCACAAGCATCGATGTGTGAGCTGGTGCGTTATCACGGAGCAAAATTCATTATCGGTTTTTCCACAATCATGTATGTTTTTGACGAATTTCTTCGTGTAAACGGCGCAAAACTTCAAGGTAGTATCGGGTGGTTAAATTTCAAGGGCCGATGTTGATTTTGAATAAAACACAAACTATTTAGGAAATTATTGTAATTTTATTTTATTATAATATAGTGGTATTATTCAATTATGTATGGAACAAAATATCGGAAAATGGGTGCCGCGACCACGGCGGCACTCCTCCATCCGATGGTAAAAATTTTCGTTGACCCTGAGGCATAATGGAGGTTCTATGCCGTTAATGTGCCAAACTATCTCATCCTTTAGCTGTTGAATTGTTGCTGGCTTATCGACGTACACCGTTTTTTTCAAATAACTCCAAAGAAAAAAGTCCAACGGTGTCAAATCACATGATCTTGGCGGCCAATTGACATCGCCACTACGTGAGATAACACGGCTATTGAATTTGTTGCGCAAAAGAGCAATTGTTTCGTTAGCTGTGTGGCAAGTGGCACCGTCCTGCTAAAACCACATATCGTCTTCATCCATATCTTCCAATTCGGGCCATAAAAAGTTCGTGATTATCTCACGATAGCGAACACCATTCACAGTAACTGCCTGACCGGCCTCATTTTGGAAAAAAATACGGCCCGATGATGCCGCCAGCACATAAACCGCACCAAACAGTCACTCTTTGTGAGTGCGTTGGTTTTTCGACAGTCACTCTTGGATTCTCATTCGCCCAAATGCGGCAATTCTTTTTATTGACGAATCCACTGAGGTGAAAATGTGCCTCATCACTGAAGATGATTTTCTTCGAAAATTGATCATCATTTTCATAATAAGCCTGGATAACTTTAACACGTTTTTGGATTGTGTATCTCTCCTTGGTTCAAATTGAGTAAGTCTGAAATAGAAAAATGTCAAATAAAATTCGGAAAAAGCTTGGCGTTTAGGTGTGGTTCACATTCAACATCGGCCCTTGAAATTTAACCACCCGATATATGGTTATACACTCAGAGCATACAAACTTTTGAAATTTCATTTGCTTTTAATTGTTTATGAGTTTTTCAATGTTTCTAGTACGAATGCTTATTGTAACTTTTTACGTAAAATGAATGTCTATAAATGCCAGTACTTATGACTCTAAAATAATTCTTTTACTTCTAATGAAAAAATAAATATGCAATAAAGAACCGACGTATCAAGTCCTAACACTTGAAGAAAAAAAAAAAGTGTGAACAAACTGCCATGTTCATTTACAAACTACGTGTGCGTGTGTATATGTATGTATGTGTCTACGTATGCGTGCCAACAAAGCATCAGATAACTTGTAGGACGAATTTGTACAAAGACAACAGCATACAATATAATATTCTTATTTGAATAAAAAGTAATACGGAGTTTAAACTGTTTTTGGGATAATTTCTGTTTTACTCTAGCAGATGTTTAATCGTAACTGACAAATCCGCATAATTGGTAATACCCATTGCACCACCCTCCTGACAGTGTTGTCAACTCAGTGTGTTTCGCACCGTTTTTGGTGATTTTTAAGATTTTTTTGTGCGAAACATTCTTCAGTCTGTGCGGTGTGCGCTTTTGTTTTAATTTCTGGAGCGCTTTTTAAATTTTGGTGGCTCCAAATCATATTGAACACAACTGTTCGTTTTAATGTAAGAAAAGAGTTTACTCAAGTGGCGAAAGTTTTTTCATCTCGTTTTGAGGAAAACGTATTACGTCATATACTCGACGTGAGACAATCTTGCTGTATATTATACCTTTTCTCAAAATAAACTATATTGGCTTCTAACATTGATGCTAATAAAAAATTATAAATAACTTGTTTTCTATGTTTCCCAGCTATCTATATGTCAACATTTCATAGGAGCTACCCTGATTATCATTAGACTTTGGAAATTTTTGAAAGATATTCTCAAACATTCAATCCCAAGCATTTTTCTTTTTAAATTCTCAACAATTTATTTATATTGTTAGGATATAAAGGAGAAAGTTTGAGAATATTTTTCAAAAAAGTCTACTGATGATTAGGGTAGCTCCTATGAAATGTCGACATATAGATAGCTGGGAAACATAGAACACAACCTATTTATAAGTTTTTATTGGTAAAAATTTTATTGCTTTCATAATACAAAATGGATTTTTAAACATGAAAAGAAAAATTATAAATTTGGTGCGTTTCTGTTGAAATAACGCGCGTTTTTCCTCATTTCGGTGCGTTTTGAAATTTCAAAGTTGACAGTGCTGCCCTCCGCCTACACCATTTATTAATTTTTTTAAATAATCGTATTTATAACTTTGCCCCCCGACACCCTCTCCATACTCAATAAAAAAAAAAAAAAAACTCTGGATATCATATTTTGTTGTTGTTGAGAAAAGCAAATTGTTTTCGTTCAAGAACTATTTTTACCAAATTTTTATTTAAATCCACGAATTCCTTTCCACGTACGCCTTCAAAAAATATATTAATTGATTCAGCGAATTTCGTTACTGCATAAGAAAAAAATTTTTCTGTGTCTGCATATTACATTTATATACAGAGACCATTTATATAAGTATTTTTCATATAATGTTGGTATTAAAACTCTTAAATAAAGTCGAAAGGCTTTAATTATAAATATTTAATGTACGAATAACGACTACTTAAGACAAGCCTTTTAATAAAAAAATATCTTATTTTGCTGCTTACGTAGCTGTTTACACATTTTAATTTAAAAAGGGTATAAAAAAAAGTTTTCTTATTTTGTTGCCTCTCCTGCCTCAGTTTCTTTAACTGGCCTTTAAATATTTATGTAAAATCCAAAATATAACTCATTTAAAGTCTCATCGTGATTACACAGCATCAACTAAAAGCTGAATGCCAACGACGATGCCGTTAACTCAAACAGCCAAACTTGTTGCAAACGCGTGTTTAACATCTAGTCAACATCTTGCATCACGCTTCTCCCGCCCTTGTGCGAGTTGGCCCATATTCAGAAAGCACATCCTGTGAAAATTAACATGCATAAAGTGTATTTTTTGCTGAACAGTTAAAATAAGTATGTTCTTGTGATTCTTGCGTTAAAATATTTATGGGTTAGAAAAAGTTTATTTACATGTTGTAAGTTATTAGGAATGTTTTCATGATATTCTTCTTTCAATATAAATTAACAAAACTGAAAACGTACAAACTGTCAATGTTAAACAAAAGTTTCAAATGTTTTCAAAGAAATCTTTTGTAGTGAATATTAAGCAAACTCGTTAAGAAGAATAATTGAATGTCGTCAGGCAGATATAAATTTAATGACAAAATGTTAAAACGAAGTTCTATGCGATTGCCAAATGCAGGTGATTTTAAGAATTTTTCTTTTAAGAATTTATTTATTTTTTTTATATATAAAATTCTTTTAATTTTAAAATTCTACACGTAGAAAAAATTATATGGTTGAGATAACAATATTCTGAGGGCAACATACTATTGTTGAATTATATGTTTGAAAACAACTAAAGCGCATTTACACCAACTCAAAGTCTAGAAGATTTGAATTAAAATCTGCAACGAAATATATATCGTCTACACCACCGTTTTTTCACACCTAGCAAGATTTCATTTTCACAAAAATAATTTATACATTGGTGTTTGACAAAAGAATTTTATCAGAGACTGAATACTACACAATAAAATGTATTTTTTTGTTGACTAGAGACTGGATACACCACATTAAAGTGTATATTTTTGTTACAGCGTAGTATTTTTAAGCACTATTTGAACAAAATCAAAAAAGTTGCATCGCTTGGTACGAGTAGATTTCAGAAGATTTCGTCGAAATTTACTCATAAAGTAGATTTCAGTAGGGAAATCTTCTCAAAATCTGCTAGATTTGGCTTGAAATCTCGAATGAGCAGATTTCGCTTTGGTGTAAATAGACTATAATATGGTTTCAGTCGGAAATGTTCTTTGCTATACTAAGTACATCCAAGAACCATATTATATCATGCAACCATACATTTGGTAAAAGTTTTAATAATATTAGCATGAAAACGCCATCATTATTGTGAATGAAAGTTATAATATTTTGATGGTTTATGGCCACAGATTTGAATACAAACATACAATTGTTGCTATAAAACATAATTTATTTTAAAAATGCTTGACTTTAATTAATATACAAAAAGGCAATAAGATTTGGGCAAATTCGTGGTATCTTGGGTAAATTATTGGGTTGCAGATCTGTAAAATAAGAATTTATTACCAGCATGCATACATTTCAAAAAATAAAAATGCTAATACTAACCTCTTTGTTTTCATATATTATTGTTTATTTATGGAGATGTTTTTACAAAATTTTACTTGACCGGCTTATTTATTTATTTTACCAAATCTTTAATATATAAAAACTTTTTATTTTTTTTAGTTATCACTAATAAAGCACACAAAAAAAAATTGCTGCTTGACGAGGCAAAAAAATAATAATAATAAATTTGAAATAAAATTACATGTCAATGTCTTGAAAAAAAAACAACAATAGTAAGTTTAATCTGTAAACATACATGTGTTGCCAGTTAGTAAGTCTACCATACATATGTTTAAAATAAAAAGCTTTTATATACATACAACAATAGCTATTATCGTATTAAAATTATATATTTTAAAAACTATTATTCCATCCAACCATATTTATAAAGATTTAAACTATATTAAAAACGATAATACGCATTTTGTGGCCACAATACAAAATGTTATAGAGTACATACTAATGTTGGCATCACAATATGAAGAAGTGTACTTTCTCTGCGTGTATCAGCTAAAGGCCCGATCAGACTATTATACAAGTATAAATACTTTCATTCGATTTTGTGAGATAAAAGTCTAAACACATTTCTTCTGACTGTCTAACGTAACTTGATACAAACTAACAAATTTGAGTAGAAAAGAGGAGTTCATATTTTTTTATTTATTCTGCAGAGAGATGTGCCAACGTAAAACTTTACACGGCGGCAGATGAGCTCTTCATCGTAGGCGGTAGACGTGCCGGCGTTTGAAAATCTTTAGCAGCTAATATAACAATTACGTAAAACAGATGCAAATTTAAAAGCACCAAAATATTTTATGTTCTACATATAGCATGAGCAAAATACATTTATATACGACAGCTAAATCCCAAACTTCGAGCTTTTTTATAACGAAAAAAAATACTATCGGTGACGGCACGCCACCGGCTAATAAATAGTCGGCTAGTAAATCTTTATACAGCTGGTTTCCTAAAAGACACAACCCTGATCCCTTGAAAAGTATTATCGTTTTGAAAAGTTTCAAAAAACAAAAAAGTCGTATGTCAAATTTTTATCGCATTATATTTCGTATGTATGACGGACTACATTCAGACTATCCGACTTGCACGTATTATTAGAATTTTTGACAAGTAGTAATACACAGTATAATAGTCTGAACTGGGCTTAAGCACCACCTTATACTCGTATACTCTCAAATACTGGCAATGCCCAACATGACAAGTTTTATAATCAATATCTATTTGCATCAATGTCACTTACGACCACTTCATAAAATAGAACAAAATTAAAAGTTTTTACAGGTATGAAGGTATGAGTATATTCGTTTCAAAAGTAAAAAAAATAGGAATTTTGTTAAAATTGTTTTTAAACAAAATAAAAATAAAACTTTTGTGGTTTAAATATAGCACAAGTAGATTGTAAAGTGAAGTGACATTTTATTGTGAACGTAAGGAATGTCCATAAAACTTTGACAACAATTTTTCATTGATGAATTGTCAACTGTCAGCAAGTTTTTAAATACTAATAAATTGCTAAAAGAAACAAATCAAAGATTTTTGGATTTTAAAATGTTAGATATTTTATGTGTTTGTGCATCTAGATTAGTTTGCAACAAATCACCGTTATCACTAAGTGTGAAAAAACCCTGTATTATAAATTATGCGGAAACCATTACGTGGTTCTTAAATAAAAATTAGATATACTTGTTGAATAGAATAAATATTTAGCAGTATAAAATTTCGTTTTAGAGGAGAAAAACGTTATACAGTGTGTCCGCCCCGAAACTACACTATTCGCAGTAACTCCATTGTAATCCTGACTGTATGCGATATGGCACCGTCTTGTTGATACCACATGTCGCTCAAGTCCAGAGCAGTGTTTAAAAGTCTTTCCAACTTTTGTGCAGTTTTTCATTTTTTCGACTTCGTATTTCTATAAAGAAAACTGAAACCAACAGTCATGTCAGCAAGTATGCCCAGCCGTGTGCGCTTGATACTCAATTGTTTTTGTAAATGCGCTTAGCTATAGGGCTGTGCTCTTTAATACACAAATACTGCGCTCAGCAGTAGTAATGAAAAATACACAAACAACTTCGTCTTATATATATTTTTTTGTCGTTTTTCGCTGCACACACACAAAATCAAAGCAACAACACTTGCGCATGTTTTGCTGGCAAACATTGACGACAGCGGTTATCAGTGTGAATTTTGTTTTTGTAAATTCTTTTGCTTTTTACAACAAAAAATATTAAATAATAAAAATAGTTTTTCCTTAAATGTATTGGTGTTTACTCTTTCATATAGAACTTGTGGGCACCACTGGTTTAAACAGTTTTTTAGGTTCTTTGCGCTCATTCAGTTTTGTTTTAACTTTTAAGTTATATGTAGAATTGGACCTAACAAGCAAACACAAAATTAGTTTAATATACCAACCAGAATCTTATATGCATATACCGACACATGATTCTAAAAAAAGCTTTCTTTGGAAATAAAATACAAAAAACTTCTGCTTCAAACTTTTGCTTTTGTAAGTTAAGTGTTTAAAAAACACTGGTCCAAACCATGCAGTTGTGGCGCTAAAAAGTTTTCAATCATAGCATGATATCGCTGCCCATTCACATTATTGTTATGACTTTTTCGTTTTTATGGGAAAAAGTTTTGTCCTGTGTGAATCTAGAAAGCCACAGTGTACTCGTGAATCGTGAATAATTCATCCCGTGGAGTTGGTCTATCTCCAGGTTAGACCAACAAGGCATGTTCTAGTGTAAATCAACCTCACAATATGTCTTCCACCGTTATGCTGGTGTTTGACGGCAAAATCGCCATTCTTTAAGTGTCCAAACCACTCTTGGCATATTCTTTCTAAAGTAGTGGCCTTACCATTCTTAATACAAAACGGCGGAGGCAAAATTTTACACTAATATATATTTTTATTTCTTAAGGAAACAATAAATCTGTTTTAAAGGCCATCAAGAATTTTTAAATAAACTGTTCATAATTGTAAATTCAACCATGTATACAAAATGGCTCTTCATAATAGGAAAAACCTAAAAAAAAGTCCAATTAAAACTTAAACTTTAAACCTCTTGAATATGTTATTGAGGGATGCTGTGTTAGTGAGCGGTAACTTAAGGATATGATTTGCTGCAAATCTACTTTTTGAGCCAACACGTGTTGCAGCTTTAGGCTTTAATTAACGAACTTAATTAAATTTATTTCAAGTTCAAAATAAAAAGCTGTATAATCAAACAAATGCAAAAATAAATTCCGCACGAATAATTTTTGTTTATAATTTTACGAGTATATCTTTTGTTAAAACAGAATATTTTATTGTATGTGGGATAAAAATCCTTAACATTAAGTGTTTTTTACTGTTATGATTATTTACGGAATTTTTTAAATGTGTTTGCTTCCTTTTTTTTTTTTTTTTGTTTTCCTCAATTTAGGAAATGGACTTTGGCACTATCATGTGTTGGGCCGATAACAATGTTGGACAACAAAAGGAGCCGTGTGTTTTTCATTTAATAGCAGCTGGAAAACCCGAGATGCCTTCCAATTGTACTGTTGTTAATCAAACATCTGATTCTTTGGAGGTCTATTGCATTGAAGGTAGGTTATTGCTTTACTTAACAATTTGTGCCAAAACTCAGGCAATAAAAAGACCCCACAACAATAAAAACTCAAAAGAAAATAATAATAAGTTACAAACAAACAATACGGTTTCATAAAAATATGGAACATATTACACAAAAAAAAAGAAAAAATACAATAACGAATCTCAGGAGACCTTTTTAGTTTAATAATTTTTCTAACACCTGATGGAAAATGTATAAACATAACTACATAAATTTACTAAATAAAAAAAGCAATATTTATAAAAGTTAAACAACAACCACACTTCCGGCATATGAATGACTGCTAGAATAATAAAAATTGTCAAGTACGAAAAAAAGCAGTCATGCCCTTGAAAAGCACCTGAAGCTTGTCTGCGCAACTTGATGGACATTTTTCAGTTTTTGTTTATTCTCTAGTGCACGATACAATGAAATTGTATATATGAATTATATTTGGTTTTATCTAAGGCTTTGTGAAATAACTATACAATTTCGATTTTTATAATTAATTTTCTTACAAAGTGAGCTTTTGTAAAAAGCTCACAAAAGTTCATGATACCTCAAATGAAGTCAGTCAAGTTATAATTGTATTCTGATATGAATCCAACGATTTGATAAATATAAGCTGTATAAACACAGGGTGAGGTAAAATTAATTACCATAACATGAGATATAATAACTTTTGCAAATGGCGTTTTGCTTCAATCATATTTGACATATGTGAACTAGACAGCTGCAGAATAGAAATATACAAACAGTGAAGCGCTATACTCCGCAAAAGCGTGGAATAATTTTGTAGATTTTTTTTAACCACGATTTTGAGTTGAACAAGACGTATTTTCACTTAAACGGTTATGACAATAAATTTTCGCCTCTGGGTCACTGTGTGTGAATCATCAATCAAGGCTACTGTCAGGTGCAGTGTTTGCACCGGGAGAGTAGTTGGACCGCGCATTTTTTTTTCTTTTTGAGAACACTATCGATCGCGGACTATCACTTTTACTAAAGAATGCTTCAAGGTCATTATAAGTGACTTCTTACAGAAAGAAATTAATGTACGCTGCTTGGTAAGCATATTATTTTAATGACGCCATCGACAATACAGTTACCGTTACTGGCAAACTTTACAGGGCCATGAGCAGCGACTTCATACTGCCGCAATGGAATGAACTGGGTTTGTTGAAAATGTGCTTTCAACAAAACTGTGCAAGGAAGGAAGAATTTTTGGGTCGCGCAATCTCCCATTTTGGCGTCTTGTCATGACCTCAAGATGGACCGACTTAATCATCCCAAATTTCTTTTATTAGGGCTACTTGATGTGATAGGTTTATGCTAACAAACCGCAGACAATCATAGCTCCTAAGGTACTCGACAGGAGTGCGAATAGTTAACACAAGAAATATTGCGGAAAATTATGGAAAATGCAATCAAAAGCGAAAATAACATGAAAAGTCCCGGGCTTAACAAAGAAACTACAATTTTTTGGTTCAAAATTAGCTTTATTCAGCAACGTAGTCTCCATCAAGAGCAACGTAAGCATTTCAGCGCCGCTCTAACATTGCAATGCCTTTTTTGTAGAACGATTTATCTTTTGCCTCAAAAGAGGCCTCAGTTTCATTCGTGCGAAATTTCTTACCGGCGACCAAGTTTTCAGGTCTGCGAAAAGGCAGTAGTCGCTGGAAGCCAAATCTGGCAAATACGGTGGATGTGGGAGCAATTCAAGTAGTTTTGAAATTGTTTTGATTGACTTGTGACACGATGCGTTGTCTTGATGAAACAAAGTTTTTTTCTTTGCCATATGCTCTCATTTCTTTACAATCTCGGCTTTTAAATGCTCCAACAAGGCTATATAGTATTCACTGTTAATGGTATTTCAAGATAGTCGATGAATATTATAGTACACACATCCCAAATTACCGAGCTCATAAGCTTCCCAGCCAATTGTTGTGTTTTCGGGCCAATTGCTGTGGACGAGGTTCACCAGTTGCTGTCCACTCAGATAACGATCGTGAGGAACAATCCAGTGATTTAAAATAAATCCTGTTTGGAAACACTTTAGCGAAACAATGAACCGTGTATATAGTTCAGAGCAAGACTTGTGTTTTGATGAGTTTTTGTTTTTCTGGAGGGGAAGGTTAATTTTCCGAATCAAAGGATATTATTTTAGAAATATAGGAAATTTTTGTGTTTAAATTGAATTTTTATTGACATGAATAAATATAATTTTATTTTCATTATATTACAATTCTTTTATTACCACAACAAACAAATTTTATACAAAAATACAACAAATATATCGTAGGTCGGCGAGATATTTCGTAGTACATAAAACTACCCATATATAGCAAACTACAACCTTTACAAAAAAAATTCTCCCTGGGGGACAGGTTTTCCCATCTTTCGGGCAGCGTATTTTGAAGCGATTCACTAATCCAGTTCAGTTTTTTATTTCTTTATAAGACCAGAAGTGCTGGTCAGCCAGGATGTGTGCCATTGATCGACAAAAGTGATAGTCCGAGAAATACGGCGGGTATCCTACCCTACCTACCCATTTCAACGTGTCCAAGTATGTGTGTATGTCATGCTGAAAAATCACTTTATCACATTACTCATTGTATAGTGGCCGTCCCCCCACAAGTTTTTCCTTGGCGTATTCCTAACGTATTTCGGGGACTTGCAACCACCCGAGGGATGTTTCTTTTACAACAGATACCTATACTGTAAGGAACCAGTGGTGATGGTTGACGGGTGAATTGCTTTAAGGGCTGATGCTGATAGTGAGCTTAGGCCTACCAACTCACTAAGCCTTGTCTTCCATTGATTGCTGGGAAATTGCATACAGGAGGGATTAGAAGGCCCGAACTCCTCAACAAGAAGTTGCTCATATGGCTACAAACATATGACAAAAATTGCTGCCAGTGAGAGCCTGGTAACCTACACGGGGGTGGTGGTGAATCGTGGATAAATCACTCCGTGGAACTGGCCCATCATCAGATAAGGCCGTAAGCCAGGTGCTGATGTAAACCTTTTTCACTCTCATCTTGAATTGTTGCTGGCCTATCGACACATACATTTTCTTTCCAATAACCCCAAAGAAACAAGTCCAACCCTCTTAAATCACATGATAACACGGTCATTGAATTTATTACGCAAAAGTGCCATTGTTTCGTTAGCTGTATGGGTAGCGGCACCGTCGTATTGAAACAGAATATCGTCCACATCAATACCATCAAATTCGGGTCATAAAAAGTTCGTTATCACGTTATCCGTTCGGAGTATTTGCCTAAACTGCCTTATTTTAGAAAAAAAAAATATGATCCGATGATGCCGCCAGTCAATAAACTGCACCAAACAATCTCTCTTTGTGGACGCATTGGTTTTTTGAAATCATTCTAGGATTATCATGCGCTCAAATGCGGCAATTTGTTATATCTACTGAGGTGATTAATAAAAAATGTTGGTTAATAAAAAAATTTTGTGTTTCTTATGCATCATTATAAACCAAAAACTTGAACTGGCCTCAGGGGTAAACAGCAATGGCAGCGAATTCGTTAGTATTTTTCCATCCCAGTAAATTGGCCCACCCTAATAATTATATTTTAAAATATCAGACTTTAAAACCAAAAGAGTCGTTTTAATTTAATTTAGATAAAAATATATAAAAGCAGTTTTGTGCGCTTGAAACTTTTAAAACAGTATAAAAATAATTATATGGCTTAACTTAAAACTATTTTCCTTACAGGTTTTGATGGCGGCCTACGGCAGTGGTTTCTATTGGAAATTTTCGACCAACAAACCGCCACATTACAGGCCAATATTTCTTCCAAGTATCCTGTTTTAAGTGTTAATAGTCTAGATTCTGGCCGGTTTTTCAAAATTTTTGTGTACGCAGTCAATTTAAGAGGACGCAGTGAACCAGTACTTTTAGAAGGTTATACTTTAAAAGCAGCAGAAAAGCAAACAGGTTGGTACCTTTTTAATATATAATTTTTTTTTTACGAAACCTAAGACTCCAAAACTTGTTGATAAGTAAATAATGCAAATCATTAAAAAGAAGTCAAAGAAATGAAAATGCGAAAAGAGACAAAATTTTCTTTGATGGCCTCAGGGGCAAAGACAGCCAAAAGCTTACATAATTTGACAAATACTTATAACGTTACACTTACTCGTACATATATACTCACAGTTAACGACAGTAAATTCGAGCAGAGTACATTCGTTTCGGTAGCAAAGCACAGCTGTAGGCGTTGAGCAAAATAAGCGGGAAGTAAAGTTAGATACTTAATTTCACATGCATTCTCTGCTAAAACTTCTCTTTTGGGGCAATTTTTCTAAAAAAATAAGTTTTGTTTTATTAATGAATATTTCATGAGCTTCTAAAATAATAAAAAATGAAAAAAAAGAATGGAAAAGAAAAGCTGTAAACACTGCTGGAACAAGCTGGAATGTAAAAATATATTTTATTTAAATTTCAATTGTTCTCAACTTAACATATTTTTTAAGTTTCTTTTTTGGAATACATTAAAAAAAAGTTAGTTACTTTAAAAGACTTTTTATAATATTTTGTAGTTAGCAAAAAGAAAGAAAATATAAAATATGAAAATAACCTTGAGGTCATGGCACTTTACTAAAAGGAAAGAGTTCGTGTACAATTTGTTAAAAGAACTTAGTTTTGAGTGCTACAATAACATTAACAATTTAGTTTATTTCTATATTCTCTTAGTTTTTATGCTAGAAGCTTAAACACACAAAAATATTATTACTGGCATTTCTATAACGAAAAGACTTGCAAGATACGTTTTGTTAGACATCCAGTCGAAACGTTAAAGATTCATGCACTTTGTTTAAAATGTGTAAATAAAAACGTATGAGAATAGTTATGATATATGTATGTATATATTTTCTATTTATTTTATACAAAGAGTTATAATGTAACTTATGTTAATGTCAAATTTTCAAACGAATTTTATTGATTTAACTACATTTTTAGCTCTCAGTTTTATAAACAAGTGTTCAGCTAACTTTTTAAAACCACATGATTTTAAACCACATGTGGTTTTGAAATCACATGTAAGTTTTTAATTTATTTTGGAGTTTATTTGTATACCACAAAATTTTTTTATTTAAAATTATTAAAATTTGTTTAAATTTTAAATGTTTTTAGTTAAATTTTTTATTACAGCTAAATAATGCACACAACAGAATACAGCACATAAGCTGTGCACTCTGTTTTGACTTCAGTTTCACAAAAAACTAGTTTAAGTCTGCTTGGGAGTTTCTAATAATATTTTCTCTACAATTGACAGTAGTTCATTCTCCGAATTGCGCTGACTGTCATCATTTTTAAGCTTGCTAACCATATTTTTGCAATAACATCCTTTTCGACAACATATGGACCGTTTTAGCACATAAAACTCAAATTGATGTAGAGCTCAGATTTTAGGCTGAAGTGTTATGCACTTCACATTAAACATGTAAAAGCTTCACTAATCGTCTAGAGCTTTTTATATTAAAATTTAAGGATGGAGTTTAAATTAAATAAAAGTTAACGTCTTTATTGTTAAATGGTCGTTGAAATCTAAAAACTAATTTGTATCATATTAGAATGAAAATTATATGACATCAAACTCAGAGTTAAGAAAGAGTATTATTAATATTCCAAAGATAGCTAGATTAATAGTTAATATAATAGAACAGAGGTTCCCAACAGTCGGCTATCCTGCATTCAAAGCGTCCTCGCTTTCATCTTCCGAATATTCGATGCTTGCTTCTTCATCAAAAGTTGGCGGTAGACTCCAGCAGGGTTTCATTTTGTCAGAGGCATAAACTGATGAGTAGTAACGTGAAGACCTACTGGAATTTTCAATGTCTTCTATTATATGCAATCTTAAAAGGCCCTTTATAACGCGGCTCCAACTTGCGAGAAGTACCGCTACTGGCAGGTTCGTTCTCAACCTGTACCAAATCGCCAACTTCATATTTACTAGGAACAAAGTATTTTCTCATTTTAATAAAGGTCTATTGTTTCCAGGAAATATTCTTAAAACACGTTGATACAGATCACACTTCTGATCTAAAAGCTCCAGTAATCGTCTAGAGCTTTTTATATTAAAATTTCAGGATGGAGTTTCAATTAAATAAAAGTTAACGTCTTTATTGTTAAATGGTCGTTGAAAAACTAAAAACTAATTTGTATCATATTAGAATGAAAATTATATGACATCAAACTCAAGAGTAAAGAAACATATTATTAATATTCCTAAGATAGCTAGATTAATAGTTAATATAGTAGAACAGAGGTTCCCAACACATGCGCCATGAATAGTAGTGTTTACTAGCCCTGCTTGATAAATGCCATTAAGTAGCAATAATAAATATAGAGAAAGTTAATAAAGCAACCTGAAAATGCGATTACCAATTGCCAAAAGAAAGTTTAACAGTTGTTTTTGAGTAAACTTTTCTGGGAGAGTAAGCTTTACTATCTAAGGTTTACTTTGTAGAAAGCTGTCAAAATTTGACTTAAATAAATTTTGGACGCGCTCAATAACTTTAGATCCCAAACAAATGCTAAGTAAGCCAATTAAAATAATTGTTTTTAAAAAATTTCATTAAATATTCATTGAAGTTAATTAAATTGCTAACTTTTTTGTATTAATTTTAATTGTTATTGTTATTGCACATACTTGTAGGTGTACAACTTTGCTTCTGCCGTTTTTTCTGAAATTTAATACTTTATTGTAGAGAACTGGTTATACATTTATAACTTAAACTATTTTCCACTGCTGGCCACTACTTTCTCCCATCTTTCGGGTAGCGTACATATCACGCGTTGAAAAAATTGGCCATCTTTTAGAGCGATCCAGTAAGCGATCCAATTTTTTACTTCTCCATAAGCGCAGAAATAATGGTCAGCCAGGCCGTGTGCCATTGATCGAAATAAGTGATAATACGGGGGAGAAAAATTTGAAAAATACGGCATTTCCAAGTATGTTTTGACCACTTTCGTTGTTGTAAAATAATTTTTTGAAGTCTCTCGTTGTATTGCGCTCGTTTGCCTTTCAATGCTCAGCTCAAATGCATTAATTGCATTCGATGACGATCATCTGTGATTATTGTTGCAGTTGGTGTTAATAACTCATAATACACTACGCCGAGCTGGTCCCACCAAATACTGAGCATAACCTTGGAACCGTGAACATTCGGTTTGGCCGGAATACTCCCATAATTTTTTGCGTTAGAAATTATCGTAACTGACTAATTTTTCACCCCCAGTCATTATGCGAAGCAAAAATCATTTCTGTCTTTGCTTTGCAAGCAGCTGTTCATAAGCAAAGTATCGCCGTTCAACATCTCTCGGCTTTAACTCGTACGGCAACCAATTTACTTGTTACTGCGTCATTCCTATTACTTTGAAACATTTTAAAAAATGCTTGTTGCTGGAATCATTGCTAATGATTCCAGCAATTCTAGTTGCATTTGACACGAGTCTTGGTTAAGTAGTGACTCCAATTCTGCATTTTTGAAAACCTTCTTTCTTCCACCGCCATGCTAGTCTTCGATGTCAAAATCACCGTTCTTGAAGCGTTGAAATCATTCCTTGCACGTTTTTTCACTAAAATCGGTCTCATCACAGCTAATTGAGAGCATTGAATGAACCCCAGCTGTAGAATTCTTCATATTAAAACAGAAAACTAAAGCCTACCGCAAGCGACTAGAATTCGGCTTGTAGGCTAGCATCTTTAATTAAGAATAATTGTATGATGCAAACACAAATCGACTAATATTTCGATGGCATTATATTGTATAATACGAATGATCTATTTTTTCGAGTACCATTTACCGCTACAGCCATGTATTGCAAAACGGTGGAAGCAAAGTTTTACACCTAATACTACCAATTACTTAAAAGGGTTATGTTGTTTCGCTAATTGCCACAAAAAAGGGGGCAAAAAAATAAATTAAAGAAGTTGCTGGAATTATAATTTATTTCGGCGAAAACTTGATAAACGATTTAGTGAAATTATTTCTTTTTTTTGTTAAGTAAAACAAGAAATTTATCAAAATAAGCAGCAAAAGAGGCAAAATAAGATAAATTAGCACTTTTTTTTAACTTGCAAATTGTTGATAAAATCATATACCAGCAGTTAGCCCCAGACATTGAGGAGCAGAGTGGCGGCCAAAGAAAAAACGAAAGGATGACAGGGTAATAATAAAGACTAGACACACTTTAGCTAATTGTGCAAAATTATATGGAAATGGAAAGAAGCAAAACGAAAATGTGAAATAAAAAACAAGCTTGGAAGCTGTTAAGGCAAAGCAATCAACACAAGCTGCAAATAGTCACATAGAAATGAAGAACACACAAAAGAAAAAAGATTTATGGAAAATGAAGCAGTTAAAGAAAAACAGGCCAAGAATTTTAAAAGCAAATAATTAGCATAAAAAGGCAATTGTGAGGAATAATAAAACCATTTGCTCACACACCCGTGCCAGTTTTTAACGCTACTGCAGTCATTAAAACATTTGAACAGAAAAGTATAGAAATATCGGATAGTTAAATTTTACCTAAACTTCAAGTTATTTTTCTGCACTTAATTTGGTATTTCTGAATTTCAGTTTAAACCATGAAAATGTACACAATCGAGCATCAAGTTAAAGTTATTCAGGCTTATTATGAAAATGGGCGTTCAAATCAAAATGCATATCGTACACTACGTGACTTTTTCCATCAATTTAATGGTCCAAATGTGCATACAATCGAAAAAAATTGTGCAAAAATTTAAGCAAATCGGGTCTATAGAAGATGTGAAATTACCAGTCTATGGTCATACAGCTTGTTCTACAGCAGTGGTGCCCAAAAGTTCTATGTGAAAGAGTAAATACCAATAATGTAAGGAAAAACTACTTTTATTAAATACTTTTTGTTGTAAAAAGCAAAAGAATTTACAAAAATCAATTTCACACTGTTAATCGCTGTCGCCAATGTTTTACTGGGTTTTTTGCCCTGGAACACGATCCCTAATCTCGTCGGAGGAAAATCCATGGTAGTAACGATAGAACAGAGTAACGCAACCTACACTGCGTCGATGCTCCAGTTGGTCAATAGAGTTGGTTACCTTACTATCACCAATAAACTTCTTCGCTCTCTCTTGCACACGGTCGAGTAACTCCAAAATAGTCTTTGGGGTACCGGCCCAAACATGACAGCTGTATTCCACTTTCGGTCGGATATAGGTGGTATAAATGGTATAGTAAAGAGATCCAATGGAGTGAAGTACATCTTACACCGTTTCAAACACCCGAGGCACTTGAATACTTCTTTAGAGACATGAAAAATGTATTCAGTCCAGCGAACATCACACTGTGTCTACATTAAAAGAACATCAAGAGCATCCGATTCCTCGTCGCGCAGATGAAGTGTTACAGCACTTTCATCTTCATTCTCAAAGAAGTAAGGCCTAATGATATTTTCAGATGTGAAAATATCATTAATGGGGAGCATTTGGCGTTGATGATTGGCCCAGAACCAACAGTTCTGCTTACTAACAAAGCCCTTCAAATGAAAATGGGCTTCATCACTCATAATCAAATTTTCAATAAAGTTGATTTCATTTCTGGCCAACTCTTAAAATTTAACTGCAAAATTTAGACGTTGCCGATTATTTGCGGCCTATAATTCTTGCACTAGCTGCAGCCTATATGGGTGTAACTGTATTTTCTTTTTTTTTAATTCGCCGTCATGACGTACAAGTCATTCTTAGCTAAGCAGGAGCTGAGCTCTGGTGTTTCATTAACACTTTGCTGTACTCGTTCCATATTTTCCGCAGTGCGACTTAAATGTGGTCTAGTGGTTCAAGCCAAATCTGTTACGGTGCCATGTTGGTGATGACGATCAACTAAGTAATGAATCATTGCTGCAGTAGGCTCAATTCTGACGCTAAAATATGGACGATATGCTCTTTGCGTTAAAATAATTGATTGCTGATTTAAATAATAAAAGTGTATTTTTATTCACTTTTTGTGAATAAAAGTCCTCCTATTATCATATCTGGGCCATGTCAGCCTTGATACTTGACAGGTAATCTCACTAGACCATCTCTCTTGTGCGATCTCGAAAAGTTGACACTGCAATTGCTTCTTACAGCTCCTAAGCGGGATTCAAACGATCCCATCTATATCCATTTGTTGTAGCTGGACGCCGGCCTTTGTCAGTTCCTTATAAGTGGGATTCCCACGATCCCATCTATATCCCTTTGTTGTAAGTGGACGTCGGCCTTTGTCCGCCCCTCCACTACAATATTTCCGGGCATTTCACTGTGCTCTCGTAAGTAGCTAGCCATGAGGTCAACCCCACCTATATGCATGTTGAACAACTTTTGGGCAAGATATATTCACATTTTGTTTTAGACGTTTATCGTACCGATTTACATTACTTACAGGTTGAGAACCAATATACGTAGCTAATAAAGTAACTACTCTGTTGTCTTTCCACACAGTCGGTGTAAAATCAACCCCACATATTGTTTACATATAAAGTAAACAACAGTAAAATATAAATAAAAAATTTTTATCTGCTATAGAAAATATACAGGACAAATTTTGCATACTGATGTATTTCTACATCACATACAAAATACACTTTTTTATGTACAAATTCATCATCATATAAAACATCAAGATAAAATTCTTTTTATTTATGTTTTTCTATCTAAAAACAATTCTTTTTGCTATATTGTAAGTTATTTTTATATAAATAATGACACTTTTTAGTGCAAACCACAGTGCGACTGTCTAGCGCTTTAAGGCAAATCTGTTACGGTGCCATGTTAGTGATGACGATCAACTAAGTAACGCAATTCTGATGCTAAAATATCGACGATGTGCTCTTTGCGTTAAAATAATTGATTGCTGATTTAAATAATAAAAGTCTATTATTCTGGTTCTTTGTTCAGTTGTATATCTTTCCATTATTTATTCTCCAAGTGTTATTTATATAATTTGTAGAAAATATATGTAAGGATTATTAATGCTTTAAACCCCATTGTTACTTCTGGCCCACCCTGTATATAAAACCAATATAAAAACAGAAATCTAAAAATGTATTTCTATGTTTTAGCAAAAAATAAAACAGATAAATAAATAAGTTAACCCCAACTTCAATTCATTTAAAATTTCTTCTCATCCCCTATTTTATATTTATATTTTCGTTTTTTTCTTTTATTCCTTAGTGGCGTTGACTTCATACAAAGGATCACAGACAAATATTGAGTTGACACCAATACTCTCGGTGGGCATATTTGTGGGCATATTGGTGGCCATAGTATGCATTGGTATTGGCACCATTGCGGCATTAAAATTGCGCTCACACAAACAACAGCAAAAGTATCAGCATCAAAATCAAAGATTCTCACGTCCTGACAATTTACAAATTAAAGATAAAAGCTCATTGCCATTAAGTCATACAGATGCGGATGCCAGATACGATGAAAAGAAAAATGATGAAAAGAATCCAGATGTTGTACCCTATAAAGATGGTAATGTAAACAAATTTATACCTTTTTGCTATTTAAAACTTTAAGCAAGCAAACATCCATATGTACCTGCACAAGGCACATTCTAACTTGTAAAATATTTAGCCGTAAAATTGTTGCAACACTTATTTGACAAATATTACTTTAACCCTTAGCAAATCCTGTTCTACTTCCACATCCCTCTCTCTCTTCTTTTTCTAAACCTTAGCCTGACATTTGCTTTTCAGTTTTGTTTTTTTGTTTCGGTTTTGCTCCTCTACCATCATGCTGTTTTATTGCCATCACCTTTTATAACTTTGTATTGCAAGCTGAATTAGTTGCATACTTTGGTGAAAGATATTTCTTTGCAGTTGTTGTTTTTGCTTGTAATGCTGCTGTTGAATGGTTGTGTTTTGTTTTTTTTTCCTTGTGTATGTATGTTGGTGTTTAGAGACGCTTTAGTTGTGTTTTTTGAAAGATTTATAGGCAAATGTTTGAGTTTTATTTTCTTTTTAGTTGGTTGTCTTTCAATTTCTCTATTTTACATTTCGTTGTACCTGAGGCTATGCAAATATGCAGGCAGCCAACTAAAAGTGACATATTTTAACATCAAGTAGACAAAGTATGTTGTTGATACTTAAGGCAGGTGAATTGTTAAATTATCAAAACTCAAAATAAGCAAATGTTTCAGCCAAAAAAAAAAAAATTGTTTTCAATTAATAAATAAAGTCTAAAAAGCTAAAAAAAAACACGCTTCTATATGGAACTAAAAACTAAGAAATAATTTTAAGAATAAGCTAAAACAATAGTTAATGAAAAATAATAGTATTACGGTGAATTAGGCCTGGGGCTGGTTGCCTGACATATCTCTTATATCAAGCGCCTGACGCTTAATACAATAATAACACTATTATTCTATTATTTACAATAATTCTGCAGAAATTGATACTATTCCTTACATGCGTGTAAAGAGTACTCTACAAGGCAGCAGGACTAGTCCAAAAGTAATCCAAATATATGGGAAAAACATGCTCCATTTTACATTACAATGTCCTAGGAGAGGACCATGTAATCCAAAAAAAAAAAACATTGCATCAGAGTAATCCAAAAACTAGTCCAAGTAACTACTCCACAAATATTAACACAGGGTTATTCTTGAAATGACTCCATGGATTACCACAGAAAACTAGTTTGGAAACCATTTTTAAATTACTCTGATGTGAATACTCCATGGAATACCACAAGAGACTACTTTGAAAACTATAAATTTGTAAAAATTTTTAGAGCACTTTTGGGATGTTTTTGCAAAAAAAAAAAAATAAAAAATCAAATGAAATATAATCACAAAATTTTTCGTATAAATTTTTTTCTTTATTTGTTAAAAAACAAACAACATAATATAAAAATATAAATAAATGATTGCAAACATAACAATTGTATTCACAGAATATACCTGGACTTATGGAATTCAACTTTAGGGACCTGCTAGTAACTCAAACATTGAAATTCTTCCAAGATTCCAGTAAAAAATATCGCAATAACTACACTGAAAGAATTATGCGTCATATATTTAATGAAACTGTTTCATTAAATATTTTTCATTAATCCAATGCAAAATTTTCAGAATATGCATGGAACTTCATATATATTATGAACTAGTTCCATCAGAATGGTTTCATTAAGTTTCATAGTTTCAATAAAAAAATCATTGGATTTATGACTACAACAAAATTAAACTTTTTTTAAATTCTTTGAATTTTGGTAAGATATATTAATGGGCATTTATTATTCTTAAGCTACAGTTTAAAAAATGTCAAGTTTTTTTTTTAATTTAAGTTTTATGAGTTTCATAATTCCAATGAAATAGAATTCATTAGATCAATGACAAATAAATTTCTGGCTACTGAACTTGGGTATGTATGTACATATGTGCATGTACTCAAATCAGCATAATAATAGTTTAAAAAATTTAAATACCAGTGTATTGAAGTCATTTGAATTAATAAAATCTGTTTTATTTGGTGAATACTTGTTCAACATTTTCTTTTGTCATAATTAGGTACAACTTCACAAAAGCAAGGAATAGTATTGTTTGTGTAATGAAATAAAGTATCAACGAATAAATGAAATAATTCCATTGATCTTATTACGTACATTTGTGAACATATTTTATTAATGTGTGCTATAGTATTATTTCATTAAACAAATGTAACTATTTCATTGATGTAATGTAAATTTTTCAAGTGCTCAATGAATAATAAAATTAGATAAATAAAATAACTTCATTGACCTTATGAAGGAGTTTCATATTTTTAATGAATATATTACATTAGTACAAAGAAGTTATTTCATTAAATATATGTTACTTTTTCATTCATTTAATGTACAGTTTTCATGTGCTTTATGAAATTGATTCTTTGATCTAGAGAAATTATTTCACTAATCATATGATTTGTCTTTCATACTTTTAATGAAAATAAGTCATGTTTCTTATTAAAATGTTTCATTACTTTTATGAAGGTTTTCATTAAAATAATCTAATGAAATTTGTTTCATTATTTCTATGAAAAGTTACAATGGTTGAAAAATAATGAAAAAATTCATAAAAGTAATATCAAAATTTAGAGAATTTCTAAACAAAAGTTTTTCAGTGTAGGGCTCTATGGTTTGTGAATAATAAAAATATTCATCGGTACCTTAACATACCCATGGTTAAAAATGAAATTAACAAATCCTGTGATAGATATTTATTTATTAATAATAATAAAAAAAATCATTCGGCTTGTCAGAAAACACACTAAACAAAACATGCCGTAACAGTGTTACCATAGTTATATTTCTTGTAATAATGTGTTGCGAGTCTTGTCAAACATCTTTTTTTAGTCATCATGGTCCATGTTTGCATTACATCGGACTTTGTTGTAACTACTCCTTTTTATTTAAAACGGATCATGTACTCCACTAATGTCTGCAGGGAATACTATTATTCACTGTTGTTTCAGCTTATTCTTAAAATTATTTCATACAATTTAGATCACTACTGCAGTTTTTAGGTTTTTAAGCTATCAGCCATGTTCCGGGAAACGTGCGTTCTGACACCACAAAACGTTCTAAAAAACGCTTAATTCTTTTTAGGTGTTCTAAGGAACGCGCGCTTTACTGGCGTTTCGGAGTTTTTTTTTCGAAAAAGTACTATATGTGTTTTACATACGTATACTCGTATGTAAATTTAACAACAAATAGAAATATTTTTTAATTTAGTTTTTCAATTGAAAATGTGTAAAATTCGTTCAACCTTTTATCGAAATAAAAAGAAAACATATTACATTTTAATTGTGAATAATTTTATTGCCTTTTTCAAGTTCGGTTTTAGCAAATTCAATCAGTTCACACATGCACATTGAAGCCGCCAATTTTAAGCGATATACGTTTCT
The DNA here is from genome assembly GCA_914767995.1 of Thecocarcelia acutangulata. Classification (NCBI taxonomy): domain Eukaryota; kingdom Metazoa; phylum Arthropoda; class Insecta; order Diptera; family Tachinidae; genus Thecocarcelia; species Thecocarcelia acutangulata. Next base: position 24,151,813 of record OU612094.1, on the reverse strand, counting down.
TAGAACACCTATTTGGCGATTTTAAATCGCAAAACCACACTTCTTGCGTTATGCGTTTCTCAGAACACCTATTTGGCGTTTTCAAATCAAAAACGCTATATTTAAACGATTTGGTTTTCTCAGAACAAGTCTGTATACTTACTTATTTTTGTTCGGTATCCTTCAAAAGATTGTTTATTAGCTTTTTTTTAACTATATATATTAAAAGGCTTATGTCTTTGCTGGAAATATAAATCACGTTTTTTCAATTAATCGCCGGATAATTATCCGTATGACCGGCTCCAAAATGACCGTTAATAGTTCAGATACACGCTCCATGGCAAAAAAGAGCAGCGAATACGAAAAACCAGTTCCCAACAGCTTAGCGAACGTGTTCCGAGTTTTTCGGGAATTCTCAAAATCCCTTCAACTTCCCTGGAAGCAATAAGGCAACTTCAATTTTTGTACTAAAGTGAATGAAGCGAATGAATTCCAAGTTTTCTGGTAATTCCCAAAATCTGTTTTTGGAATCCCCAAAATTCCCAATTTCCAATTTCAATTTTTACGCTAAGCCGAATGACCGATAATAGTTCAATTACACGTTCTCCGGCAAGAATAAATATGAAAAACCGGTTCCGAACCGGTTAGCGTAGCGATTCCAAGATTTTTGGGAATTCAAAAAATCATCTTCAGAAGTCGCAAAAATTCCCCAGTTCTTTGGAAGCAATACAGTAACTTCAATTGCCATTCCAAATTGCAAAAAATTTATTTGAAAAATCATGTTGTTGTTCAAAATACTTATAGCACACTAGGTCCATTGTATGCTCAATATAATCTTCCATCACTTTGTTAAAATTGCCATATCAATTAACTTCTGTATTTGGTTGGAGAGATGATAATCCATAAGTATATCGAGACAGCTCTACTTAAAAAAAAACTGACTATTTGGTGTTCATTATGGTGGAAGAAGTCATAAAAAATTATTTCTTCAGGTTCGACTACGTCCATGCCAGGCGTGTCGGTCATATGCCAGAAAGTCATATTTAAATTATAATCTCAGAAGATTAGCTTTCGAGTAAAGCAAATTTTATATCAATTTAAAAATTTCTTCGTTTATTTCCGTTTATGGTGGTATATCTCTATATAAGACACAACACAACTATAGTTCAGGGCTTTGAAGCATTTTGCAAATTGAAGTTTTACTTCAATAGGCGAACTCGCGGAAAGAAACAAATTTTAAAGCACTTCTCAATATAACCACGTTTTACTTCCGCATATAGCAATATGCACATTTGCATTAATCTAGCTACAACGTACATATATAATACAAACGAAAAGATATTTTACTTTCTTCTTTAAAATACTTCAACAAACACATTCTATAAGGCAGACTACTACACACTCGCAAGCAATTTGTAGCATAAATGGTGTCGTTTACAAGACTACGTAAAGACAGAGAAAAAAATTTAAGAAAAATTTTAAATGGAAATGAATTTGGGGTAAGTTTTAGCACAAATCCTGCATAAACATTTCGGTATTAATGTGGTATTTGGGAAAATTAAAAGTAGCAAACAATCTCACTGCAGTTGAATTAGACAATATACGAGTACATGCAACACCAGCTGCAGATACAGCCAATACAGCTAACATCAAAACCAATAACAGCCACTAGGACTTCAGCTTAATTGGCACAAATTTGGAAATGAATTCAAAACAGGTACAATTAAGATAACACAAGAAAGTCGAATAGGTAGAAACGCAATCAACAGCAGCAGCAAATCTAACAGAAGATTTCTTCATTTTATTTCTTCAATTTTGCTTGCAAATAATTTATTTTGATTAATATATAAATATCATCTTTCTTTAAATTATTTAAAATACTTTGTTAATTTTACTTTTGATTTGTTTCCAATGCGACAAAGTTCATATCATATCGATTTTGAAATTTCTTTCTTAGCTAATTAGCGTTGACTACACTGAAAAAATTTTGTTCAGAAATTCTCTGAATTTTGACATTACTTTTATGAATTTTTTCATTATTTTTCAACCATTGTAACTTTTCATAGAAATAATGAACCAAATTTCATTAGATTATTTTAATGGAAACCTTCATAAAAGTAATGAAACATTTTAATAAGAAACATGACTTATTTTCATTAAAAGTATGAAAGACAAATCATATGATTAGTGAAATAATTTCTCTAGATCACAGAATCAATTTCATAAAGCACATGAAAACTGTACATTAAATTAATGAAAAAGTAACATTTATTTAATGAAATAACTTCTTTGTACTAATGTAATATATTCATTAAAAATATGAAACTCCTTCATAAGGTCAATGAATTATTTCATTTATCTAATTTTATTATTCATTGACCACCTGAAAAATTTACATTAAATCAATGAAATAGTTACATTTGTTTAATAAAACAATATCATAACACACATTAATAAAACATGTTCACAAATGTACGTAATAGGATCAATGGAACTATTTCGTTTATTCATTGATACTTTATTTCATTACACAAACAATACTATTCCTTGCTTTTGTGAAATTGTACCTAATTATGAAAAAAGAAAATGTTGAACAAGTATTCATCAAATAAAACAGATTTTATTAATTCAAATGACTTCAATACACTGGTATTTAAATTTTTTAAACTATTATTATGCTGATTTGAGTACATGCACATACATATGTACATACATACCCAAGTTCGATAGCCAGAAAATTATTTGTCATTGATCTAATGAATTCTATTTCATTGGAATTATGAAACTCACAAAACTTACAGTTTAATAAAAAAAACTTGACATTTTTTAAACTGTAGCTTAAGATTAATAAATGCCCATTAATATATCTTACGAAAATTCAAAGAATTAAAAAAAAAAAAAATTTTTGTTGGAGTCATAAATCTAATGATTTTTTTTAATGAAACTATGAAACTTAATGAAACCATTCTGATGAAACTATTTCATAATATATATGAAGTTTCATGCATATTGTGAAAATTTTTCGTTGGATTAATCAAAAATATTTAATAAAACAGCTTCATTACATACATGATGCGTAATTCTTTCAGTGTATCATATCGACTTTGAAATTTCTTTCTTAACTAATTAGCGTTGACTAGCTTATTTGTTTTTCTTCTGTTTTTTAACATTTAATAAGTATAAGTAAAAAAAAAGAAAGAAAATTAATTTCTGACTGCCAACAAAATCTCATCTATAATTGTGCTAAAGTTTAATTTAATTTTCTTCATTTCTTTTTTTTATAAAATTTTCATTTGCCAACTCTAATTGCCAACGTTTTTAATGAACCACCAACAAATACATTTATGCTTGTGTATGTGTGCGATAAATCATCGTTACGTGTACAGTCGATGGCGAATACAAACAAAAATCAGCAACACAAACACCATCCGGTCATTTATCGACCACCAGTGAAGCGGAAATCAGCTGTAAACCAACAAATGATGAACGTATTTTATATCAAAGCAATAAGGTAAGTTCTTTTAAATTGCTGATTTATAAGACGAATTTTAATGTTTTTTTTAAAGAATATAACAAAATAAATGAGATGGGCAAAATTTTTTGAGCTTTTACAACAGCAGACAACAATTTGTGCAACAGACGCTTGCACATGCAATGAACTTTTACTTACTTTGATGAATGTAAAGTCCATTTAGCTTATCAGCGCCAAAGCAAACTTAAATAGTTAAATACTGCATGTTTAATAGGGCAATTGGCATCGATTTGATAAATGGAACTCTTTTCTTCTTGCGTTTTTGTATGATAAATAAATAAATTAATAAAATATACAGCAATAGTATTGATTTGCTCTGGCTGCATAAATAACACTGGTTTACAGCCAAAAAATATCAAGAATGCCATATGCCTAGATAAGTTAATTGAGACCTCCTGAACACGAAAAACGCTATAATTTTTTCCCCAAGTACCCTTTTTTTAATAAACGGTACTTTTGTGTTTTTCGTTGTATGGTCCCACTCAAACCTTTGTGGAGCCCAACCAAAAAGGCCGATCGAGACATATGGCATATCTTTATCACATATATCGCAAATACCGCTTATTCAGAGACAGTAAACGCTGTGCAAACAATGCAGGCAATTCCTTATCTTTCTGGTAGCATATGGATTTCGTACAAAAAGAACTTCTCCGGTTTTGGGATAAAGAATGAATCAAGCCAATTTTTTATGCTCTATGCTATGAAGGACGTTTTGCATTTATCGAAATAAATAGTAGACGGAAAAGGAAAGGTCTGAGCTAGATATAAGTAAAGATACTGTTTTTGAAATAGTTGTTGCCCCGTCTGGCAACATGTGGCCGAGCGTTGTCGTAATTAAGGATTATGGCCTGCTGGCTAGTCGAATATGCGTATTGTCTTTCGTTGATTTCTCTCTTCAAACAAGTCCATTGTCGTTGCCAAAGGTCCCTTGTAATCGTGTGACTCGATTATAACACTCCCCGTCTGATCCCACAACTCCAGAGCATTACCGCAATGGATATTCGATTTGGCTGCTTGGCTGAGACTTACATATATTCCATTACGCTAGGACTGTATCCACTTTTCGTCACTAGTAACAATACCATAACCATACAAAAATTCTAGCCGATGGTTGACGGCCGAGTTGGTTTAAAAGCTGATGCTGCTTCGGCCTACCAACTTATTAAGCCTTGTCTTCCATGGATTGCTGGGAAGTTGCATACAGGAGGGATTGGAAGGCCCGAACTCCTCAACAAGAAGTTGCTCATATGGCTACAAATATACGGAATAAATTGCTACCTGTGTGCGCTTAGCAAGCCACACGGGGGCGCTGGTGAATCGTGAATAATTCACTCCGTGGAACTGGTCCATCATCAGATAAGGCCGCAAGGCATGTGCTGTTGTAAATCTTTTTCACTGTTGTAACGTTCAAGCATCGCTTTCATCTAGGAAACCGCCGTTAAACGCCTCTTGGCTGCAATGAATCCCAATACAGTTTGTCCTCGGTATTTCCAAACCGATTACTAATGTACAGTTGGACCTCATTCGGGTATATTCTAATACCACAATATTTTAGTTGGTCTGTCAAGTCATTTGCATAAATGGAAAAAAGAAAAGGTCCGAGAATTGGGCCTTGCAGTACACCTCTGACTACTGGGAGGAAGCCTGACGGCGATAATGAATTTATTTCTATATATTGCTCTAGGCCATATAGGTACGATTTCATCAATTTGGTTGACGTTAATGAAAAATGCATCATAATTTCAAGCTGCTGAGGCAAAATAACATGGTCAACTGTATCAAAAGCTTTTGAGTGGTCTAATAGTACAAACAAAGTTGTATGTCCATTGTCAAGTTCAGTTCTCATATTTTCAGCTACGTCGATGAGTGCAGCAACGTAGCTATGATTTTTGCGGAAACCTGATTGTTTGCTAGTGAGAAGTTTTTTTTTTTTTTTCATTCAAGTATTGTGTCATTTGAATGTGGAGTAGCTTCTCGAAAACTTTGGTTAAGTAGTTAACATTGGAAAATGGCTTGTTGTGTGACTCCAAATAATGATGAAAGTTCTTGTCCCATTAGACAACAATCTAAGTAGATTGATGCTTCAAAATCGTCATCTTCAAAGTTTCTCGGCTGACCAGGCCTCCCCTTGACTTCTGAGTCAAAATCACCAATTTTGATAGCGCACAGCTTCGTTTATAAGTTTAGTGAGTTAGTGTATGTTGATCGTTAGCTTCTATTAACAAGCGATTACTTTCAGCAGCCGTTTTCTTCAAGTGAAATAATTCTCCGAAAAACATCTTTTTTAGGATAAAAATTTGGCATTATTATAGTGATTGGAAAAAATGTGTGTTTACACAATTGCCGTCTATTGAATACTGAATGATAATGATAGATCAAGGCAGCTTTATACAGGTAGTGGGAGAATTACAATAAATACAACACCAACAAACATCAACATATATTTTGTTGGTAGAATTTACGAATAGTTGCCAAAATTTTGACAACTATTCGTATTGGTGTTGTATTTATTGTAATTCTGCCACTACCTGAATAAAGCTGCCTTTTCATAGATGTTTTCCCTTAAAAAAATTTTTTTTTTTTTTTTTGACACAAATAATAAGTGATAGTTAGTTATATCAAGGCGGGTAGGGAGGTAATGGTGTAAATCGTCGACACTTTCTACTCGCTTAAGTCTTTTAACAGGACATTATTACATCAACATCTTAAGTTGAAACTTTTTAAGTAAATTTTGGAATTAATTGATCTTTAGCTATGCAACTTTCTTGAAACATTTCACCTATTACTCACACCAACCATTTTTTTTAAAGAAATTTTCGAGTGGTAATGAGCTTCGGAAAACTCCACCTCCCAAAAGCGTGCGAAATAACAAAAAATTAAACCAAAAGCTTTTGCTATCGTTACAAATATTTAAAATGATAAAAACGATAACAGCCGCTAGAAGATACAGAGCAAAAAAGAAAACTTTGTGGCAGAGTACCACAAAGTCAACAGAGATTTCAATGCTGATGATGATTATGAAAGTGGCAGAGACAGTCGTGTTTATAATGCTGTTGAAAAACATGAAAACAAGTTTTTCAAAGACAACAAAATTTATATAAATCTTCAAGTATTTGAATGTTGCCGAGTTTGGATAACAAAAAGAAAAATACTAAAGACAACAAAATGAGTAAGATGTGGCAAGAAGAAAGTTTTGATTACTTTGTTTAACAATGAAATTGAATGTTTAATAACTTGTTGGAATTATTTTGCATTAATTGCTTAAAGTTTGTTTTGCTTAATGTGCTAACTTAATTTTTTTTAAGTTTTCAAATAAACAGCTATAAACAAGAACAGCAGGTTGTTGCAAGATAAATACAAATACAGACAGTGTCTGTCTTTGGAGGTAAAGATTTGTTAAGATTCCCTTTTGACTCGCTCATGAATTGCCAGCATTTTTGATGCTTCCACATCACAAGAAATTTTGTATGAAAAGTATTAAATATTTCACTTGCTTGTGTTGTGGAAACATCATATAAGTATGGGAGTATAGATATAGATTAATATATGCAAATCTAACTTGTAAATACTATTCTAATCTAATTTTCTTGTGTTTTTATTTTTAGGATGAAGAATTGCATTATGCTGAACTATCACTAACAACGGGAGCGGTTGGCGGCGGTGGCGTGGTGCTGGGCAACAGCAGTGTAACCAGCAAAAAATCCATGTCAGCTGATTGCAGTAGCAGCATGTTACTTCAAGGAGCTGGCATTAATCCCAATGTAAGTGGAATAGCTGCTGGTACCTTGCCACATGGTACTAGTGTACGTAAGCTGTTGCCCACATTACCGGCGACAAGTACGCTGCAACGTAGTAAAAATATGGCTCCTCCGCCCTCTTACGATTATTTTGAGGAGCCAACGATATATGCTCAAATAGATCATTACAAGACCACAAATACAAGTGCTAGCAATTCCAGTTCTGTGTCACCGTTCCCGCCTTGTATATCCTCACCAGCCTCTCAGGGCACACCTTCCACCGTGTCGCCAGGCACTGTACAAATGTATACGTTACCTTCTCATCCCGGTGGTTATCACACCCTGCCACATAATCATCAAACACAAAATGTGCCTCCACATAGCTCAACATCTATGATGCAAATGATGGCTAATGCTCAGCCCACCTACAGTGGCAGCAGTAGTAGCACAACATCTGCCTCCGCTTACCATCATGGCACTTTGCCAATGCCACCTTCGTACCAGCAGCATCAACAGCAGCAACAGCTGCATCAAATTCATCAAACCTCTGCTCCCTTGGGACAAATATTAGTATCAAGCAATAGCAGCGGTCTAGCCACCACTGCTGTCACTAGTCCCACCAGTTCGATATCGGGTCTATCGGCTGTTGGAAAATCTTACTCGCGAGAAATTGTTACCGTACGTACACCGCTGATGTACTCCCAGCAAGAGAGTTGTGTTTAAGTGTAAAAATGTTATAAAAAAGTAAAAATCTAGGTATTAAGAAAAAAAAATACGTGGAACACAAGAATCTGCCAGAGTGAGAGTAGAGAGTATAAGAGTACAACAACAGTAAAGAAATTGTTACTGAAAGTGGAAGATAAACTTAAAAAAAAAGTCACAGAATATATTTGATATTTCTTAGATTTAGGATAAATATTTCAAGTTAAAACAAAAATTTATGTTGTTTACTCAGATTTGCTGTAGAAAGGAGAAAAGTTCCTTGTACATATATATTTCTTAATAGTTTTGAAATTAGGTAGAAGAGAAGACAAGGTCTTGGGAGCCATCATGAGATAATAGTTTTCAAATTGAATATTGAGTTGATCTTTAAATATGCAAATTTTCAAATTTACGCTTCCCACATTGCATTGAAGTATGTCATAGTTAACATCCTTTCACTTTTGTTTCCATGAGTCGCGTATCACATACATAAACATATTTTTTGCTGCTGCTTCTTTGGCCGAAAGTTTGGAGTCGACATTCTTTTAGCACGCAGGTAAGCTTTTCAGTAAGAAATAAAAACAATAGTCAAATTCATTTTACTACTTTGCTGCAGATACTTGAGGGGCAAAGTAAAACAGTTTGTCGGAAAATATTTTTACTTTATGTTTCATATTTGCTTACATTTTTCAGATACGGCATTTCAAAAAATACCATTTAATTATCTCCTGAATATCTATAAGCCATCTTAAAAGAAAAATCGTCTTCCAGGGTGAAATTACCCAAGAAACGCTTCAGTAATACACCACCGCTTTATATTTGTAATTGATGCCTCAAGTATTTTAGACTATCTTTTTTTTTTTAAATAAATTTTATAACATCAATTAAATCTACATTATAAGTAAAGGACAAACAAAAGTTATGCTTAACAACAATTCATATCTTTACTTCTGTAGTGCGATTCACTATGCTTTTTAAGCCCCAATTATTTCGGTTAAAATTATTAACCACAAAATAAACCTTTTTCCTATTCACAAGTACTTTAAACACCATATGCTGGTGTTTAAAATCAGCTGTTTCTGGCAGCTGTTATATGTAACCACATAAATAGATGTTGATTAACACCCGCATTTTTTGTAGGTTTAACTAAAAAACAAAGTGTTGATTTCTGTTGTTTACATATTATTTATTTCACTAAATTTATCTAATATTATTTTCTATCACAAAAATTTTTTCGATTTTATAATCAATCGACAAAAAACATTTATTAAGAAGTTTTCTAAAGAAGTTTTAAAAGAAAAACGAAATATTGAATAAAAAGCTTTTAATTGTTAATTGTTTTTCATAGAAAGAACCTCGAGCTTATATATTATTTTAAGATTTTTATATATATGTATATATAAAATCGTCAAAAATACAAAATATGAAGAAAACATATGAAGAAAAAAAGAGATTCCGTACAATAGCTAATAGCAATGAAATGGAGAGTTGCCACGTTATAACAATCCGAACGGGAAGAAATATAAAACCCTTTACGGTGGCTAAATATAGTTAGTGAATAACAAAAGGGTTAGTAGTTAAAGTTAACACATCTAATTGGGGTGAAAATTTAGTGAATTGCACTACTAATAGAAGTAAAAACTACGAGTAGTTTCTTAACCCCGCGTTTACTCATGCAAGTGCAAGTTCGAAAAAGTCAATACATTCAAACTTTTAAAACAGTAAAATTCGCTTATAGTCCACTGCTTCAAATGCACGCTTTTTGTGGACTATAAGGTGAATTGGACTACATATAGATTTTTATATAAGCCACTTTTTGGCTTATAAATGAATTAGCATATAATAATTTATTTTGACTATATAAAATCTGAAAGCAGATATTTCAATGCTCTCACTGACAAAAAAGACACATTTAACATTGCAAACATGTGTCAAAAATGAAACATGTACATTAAAAAGTGTATTTTAGAGCTCCATTTTTGTCTAGGAAAATTGTTATTAAATTTGCATTTTGGATTATATCTTTAATAAGTTACATGAAGTTAAATTTTTTTACACCCCATCTAGGTGGAATATAGGCGAAAATGGACTATAGCGCTAATGGACTATATAACAAATATTTTGCAGGTATTTTATTAATGGATGCCAAAAAATTTCACATTTTGGACTAAATCGCTAATTCTACTATAAGCGGTGTGGCTTATAAACGAATTTTACTGTACATACAAATTTGTCTTACTTGCAACTTAACTTACAATCAAATTCGTTTGTAAATCTACGTACACACGGTTGCCAGATCTTACAATATTGCCAGTACAATTGTGTGAAAATGTATTACAATCGTATGAACTGTAAATTTTTAACTTACAACGTTGTCAGAAAAAACCATTGTCAATCAATTGTAAGACGAGAATGTTGTCAGGCATCTGACAATCGTGAGAACACTCTTCGTCGGCATTGCCAGATAATTGGCTGGTATTGTAAGCTCAGTTTTAATTGTCAGATGTATAAAATTAATGTCAGAAAAAAGCTTGATGGGCAACACTGCCAAACAGATGGTTGTTGATATACATAAGTGGCAACGCCTTACAATATGTCTTCCAATTCTTTTCATCTAACAATCTGAAAACCGTGTGAACTGATCATTTTTGTTGTCAGATGAATTATTTGTCAGACCATTGTCTGACAATGAAATTATAAGATTTTCTTACGACCGTTTGAACACACAATTTACTTCTGCGGGACAATTTTTCATTGTCTCTAAATTGTCAGCATGTTGCCAGATCTTACAATAAGTTAACATCTCACAACAGTGTGTACATAGCTTAAGTGAATTTTCAATACTTACTGCAAGCAAAATGATAAATAAAACAAGTAAAAGTGTAGTATATTCGGCTGGGCCGAATCTAAAATACCCTTCACGATAGTCACGTATATGTATAGTATATTTAAAAATGTGACCTAAATATGCTCGGTTATATATGAACCGATATCGGAATCTTCCATTTTCTGTATTTTAGTAACCTTCTTTTATAACGAGAATTGCTTTTCAGCAAAAAAAAAATGTTAATGGAAATATCGGATCAGGCTATATCTCGGGTATATATGGACCGATATCGGAAATTTTCATTTCTCATATTTATATAACCTTATTTCATTACCAAAACTATTTTGAGCAAAAAAAGTTGTTTACGTTAATTTTCATTCTCATGAAAAACCCGGTCTAGGCTATATCTCGGACCGATATCGGAAATTTTAATTTTCCATAATTATAAAAAATTATTTCATTACCAAAACTGCTTTTGAGCACAAAAAAGTTGTTTAAGCATTTTCATGAAAACCCCGGTGTAGGCTATATATCGGGTATATATGGACCGATATCGGAAATTTTCATTATCATATTTATATAACCCTTTTTCATTACCGAAAATGCTTTTGAGTAAAAAAAGTTGCTTCAGTTCGATTACGCGACATTTTCATGAAAAACCCGATTTGGGCTATATCTCGGGTATATATGGACCGATATCGGAAGTTTCAATTTTCCATAATTATATAAAATTATTTCATTACCAGAACTGCTTTTGAGCACAAAAAAGTTGTTTAAGTTCGCTTACGCGTGACGATGTGCTTGAGTCACTAATTGCCATATCTTTAGTTTAAGCTGCTGTTGGACCTATAAATATTTAACCAAGAAAACTGTTTTTCATAAAAATTTCATTTCACCTGTTTATTACACTTTATAAATTTTTACATTTAAATCGAATAAAGTAGCCGTCTAACTATCGTCCGTTTTCACTAAACGGTTGGTTTTAAAAGAGGTGCTATAAATGTTGAACAAACTTTAGGTAAAGAATTAGGCAGATGAAGAATCCAAATGCGGCTTGAAAAATGAGAATAAGTATTTGCTGAATAATACTGAGATTAAATTTCAACAGCCATTCTTTCCCAATAGCTATTATTTTCTTGGCAAAAATGGGCGGAAACTTGCTGTTGCTTCCATGGCAATAAGCCCAGTTGCAAAACAAATATAATTTTAAAATCTTTAGCCTCTTCTATAACCATAGAAAAGATAAAGAAATTGGAATGCTGATAAGATAAATCAAAGTCTTTTAGTATTATCCTTGCCCATCTTCAGTATCAGGCATTTTTCGTTGTCAGCAAAAAGTCAAAAAATTTTTTTGTTACTGGTCTTTTAATTTTAAAATGTTCTTTAACAATTTTACACAACATTTAACAATAAATCGCAATAGTCAAAAGCATTTGTTTTTGTGGTTGGTTATTCGCTGAATGCAAAACTATAAATCAATAATGATTAATTTTAAAGCAAGAAAAATTAACGAGATAAAAACAAACAAAAAATCGAAAAATACACTTAGCAAAAAAAGTTACCAACGTATTTGAAAACCGTTTAACAATTTATGTCAAATGTTAAAAGTTTTGCGCTTTTACAAAACATAAATTTTTTTCAGTGTTTTAAACAAATTGAAACCTGCTTACAGTTGGACAACATACGAGTACACACGTGCGCATTGTCAACACATGTCATATGGGAAGAAAAATTTAATTTATAGTTCACTTTTGTTGTTATTTGTTTACTGCTGCTGCTGCTGCTGCCACATGGCAGCAAATACAAAGGCTGGCAAAAATGCTGAATATTTAACAAAAAAAAAAAGGAGAAAATGTTAACAAAATGAACAAAGTGGCAATAATTTCGTTGGAAATGTCAAGGAAAAACAAAGAAAACAAAGAAATATATTCATATATACAAAACTTTTCTTTATTATTGCATATTCACAAAAAATTCCAATCAATGAAATTCAATTAAACGAAACATTGCAACAGACACAGAACATTGTTTATAATAAGTAATTGAAGCACACACATACACAAGTATAGCTACCCAACAACCATTAAGGTTTCATTTCAAACTGAGAATGATTTGAAATTAAACGTTTTCTCAAACGACAAAGCTTTGATACTGATTTGAATTCAAATTGAAAAATATAGTATTCTCAACAAAAAGGGTAAATTATTTTCAAATTGAGAAATTCATTTATTCTCAACTTGGTTTCAAATGTAATTGGCAAATGTTTTTCAAATGTGGATTAGGTCAAATGTAGAATACAAATAAAAACTAATTTTGGCTTTACAAATTCATATTTCTTTTGATTTATTTGCGATTTTTAATATGAGTTTTCTATTATTATTTTTCTTATCGAATGCTGTATATTATTACCCAATAAACAATACGAAATCAATGCCTTTATCATTTGATATCAAGCATAATTTTCAAACTTTTTTCAATGGTTTGAATATACAGGCATGTTCCGAGAAACGCAAATCGCTTAAATTTAGCGTTTTCGATTTCAAAACGCCAAATAGGTGTTCTGAGAAACGTATAACGCAAGAAATATGGTTTTGCGATTTGAAATCGCTTAAAATTGGCGACTTCAACTCCCATGTGTATATTGAAGTGAACTGATTGAATTTGTTAAAACTGAACTTGCAGATGGAAATAAAATTATTCACAATTAAAATTTTATGTTTTCTTTTTATTGCAATAAAAAGTTTAAAGAATTTTACACATTTTCATTAAGAAAACTAAATTGAAAAATTTTTCTATTTGTTGTCAAATTTTTTTTTTTTTTTTTCATTTTATATTACTACCACATACATATATACGTATGTAAAACACACGTTGTATTTTTTCGGAAAAACTCCTAAACACCAGTAAAACGCGCGTTCCGTAGAACACCTAAAAATTAATTAGGCGTTTTTCAAAACGCATTGCGGTTTGAGAACGCGCGTTCTCGGAGTACGGCTGATTATTTTCAATGCGTTTTATTTATTTATTTATTATTAGTGTGGAAGGTGTTGGACTAAATTTTGCTAATCTGAACAGTGTCGAATGTATATACACTGGGCACTGATCAGTTTTAACTAATTTAATTCCAACATTTTATATGCTGCAATAGGGGTTGTTTTAGTCTTTCGTGTTGTTATTCTTAACACTCCGCGAACACTACTCCCTATTTCTTCCTCATCATAGCCTATTTTCCTAGTTCCAGTACAATGCGCTACATATGTAGGGGTCATCCCCTCAGTACTGGTCCCAGATGAAAAAAACAAAATATTGAATTACGCCTGCATTTTGTTAATTGCCAAATAAAATGCAGAAAAAACTTGACGTTTACGTGTGGCTCACGTTGAACATCGCCCCTTACAATCTAACCACCCGATTCGATTTCTTGCATTAGAATATGAACTTTTTCGTGTTTGCAAATTTCATTCAATATAAAGTTTTTATTTCTTTATGAAATAAAATTCGTAACCTGAAGGAATATTTACGTTGTCCCGAAAACAATGACAATATCGTAACATTAAAGCGGAAAATGTACGAAAAAAAACTCTATCAGTGTAATAGTGCGTTTCCATATAACTGTTTTGGTTGAAAACACGTGTTTTGCTCAAAACATGTAGAAATGAACATGTTTTCCCATACATTTTTGAAAATAGCAAAACACCTCAATGTACGTGTTTTGGAGGAAAACACTTCGAAAATGTTCTGAACAACACTGCTCTTACTCAATAATATGAAATACAACGTTGTGCTATTCATCTTAAGTGATTGAAAAACTCGAAAAAAGTCCATTTTCATTTGTCATTAAAAAACTAAACAATTAGAATTCGAAAAAACAATTAAAATAAATAAATAAAGAACAATAAAATATGAACTACAAATAAAGTAAAGAACAATAAAACCGGAAATATAAAAAGGTTTTAAAATCTATATGATAGCTATAAGCTTTTATGAAATGGATTTGCAGTTGGGACAGAAAATAGCATAGAAGTTTCATATTTTTCGGTAGCAAATCCGAGTATTCAAATCCGCTCCGGCTAGAGCAGACTATACAGCAATTTTTCTGGCACTATTGTTGGTAAATGATAAGGCTGCAAGTCTAGTCCAACACCATTGGCAACTTCTTTTTATAGCATAAGCGTTCTCCAGCACAAAATCAAAATGAATTGACGAAAACAACAGGAAATGTGTTTGACTATACACTGAAAAATATTTGCTTCATATTTCCAATGAACCCCATTCATTAGATAATTTTCATTAACGGAATGAAAAATTACGTTCCATGCATTAATGAAAATATTCATTAAAATTGATTCATTAGTTTTCATAATTTCATTACAAAATTTCATTGGATTTGTTATAAAAAATTTTTGAAGGCTGTGTGCAAAATTTTAGAGATTTATTAAAAGTGAGAAAATAAATATATTATAACTACTAACTAAATGACAAAGTAAATTATTTTATACACTAATTACTGTGTAAAAAATTATTTTAATAAAAAGTTCAATAGTTTTTTATTTCTTATAAAAATTTTCATTATATTAACTAAACTTTTCATTAGAATTCATAAACTACCCTCATTTTAAATACCTACATAGTTGAAATCAAAAGCAAAGAGATGGGCTTTTCTCTCGTTTTTTGGTTAAAAGAATATTTATTCGGTTACAAATGCAACAACAAAGTCACACTTAATTTTTTCCTTAGTGTATGGTCACACACAGCAACTTTAATTGGGCAATTCTTGACTTTATAAAAGCTTTCGGTGGGGGGAATAAGAAGGGAAAAAGAATTGCTGGTACTCGGCAATTCTCAGCAATTCCTTACTTTTCTCTCATGTGTGTATACTTTTCTCTCATGTGTATGTGTATGTGCATATACAATGTAAATTGCATAAAGCAAAAGGTAGAGAATTGCTCAAGAATTGCCGAAAAAAGTTTTTGTGTGTGGACAAGAAAGTAAGAAAAAGTTCGGCAATTAAAATCGTTCTGTGTGACCACAGACTTAGCGTTCGTTGTGAACAATTATGTATCTATACCCAAAGCAAACGTTTTGTTTTTGCACGCAACGGGACTTTTTTTTTGTTCTTCAAAAAGCAAAACATCACAAGTTTCCAAAAGCAGAAGCAAACGTTTAAAAAAAGAAATGAGTTTGCTGAAGTTCATTGTTTAAAGGAAAATTAATATTTTATATGTTTTCCTGACGATGATAACAAATTGTTATCGAAATATTGAAAATAAATACTGTTGAATTTTTTATAAAAAATAAAACGATCTTTAGCTGAAAATAAGAAATATTGACTTAAACAAGATCAAATAATTAAATGTCAAATAACCATTGTTTAAACTTATTTAATTATCCAAAATGTTTACATATGTAACATTAAATATTATTTTTTAAGTTATTTTGTGTTGAATTAAAATGTTTTGATTTTCTTTTAACCATCATTCCAAATGAAATGTATTAGTATTATTAATTTTATATTATTTTCCATTATTATTAAAACAATAAAAAATTCTTTTATGCCTAATATAAAAAAATTGTTTAGTTTATTTTCAGTAGCACAATGCTAATGAAAAAAGGTCATTAGAATAATGAAACTCCTCCTTAACCTAATGATTTTATTTCATTAGAATGAAGAACATTTTTCACCAAATTAGTGAAGATTATCATTGGTTCAACGAATGTATTCATTAAAATAGTGAAAATATTTCATAAAAATAATGTAACACATTCATTGGCCTAATGAACAAATAACGTTTGAATAATGAAAAAGATTCATTAAAGAAATGAAAGTTTTACTTAATGTTAATGTACCAAATTCATAAAACTAATGAAATTGAGTCGTTAGCCTAATGAATTTTTTCATTGTTTTAATGAAAAGTATTCATAAATGTAATGATTTATTCTTCATTAACTTAATGAAGTTTTCATTAATCTAACGAATGTATTCATTAAATAATTTTTAATGAGAAGATTCATTAGTCCAATGAAGGCCATCATTGGCCGAAAAATAATGAAAATTTTCATTAGATTAATGTCAAAATTCATTATATTAATGAAGGAATTCTTTTCAGTGTAGGCAATAGCCTTTTTACATTCATACCAGTTTTCCCTTTAGGGCCAGATGTTTTGCTCTACTATCTATGTTTTTTGCAATCCCATTTTAGTGTTATTATATCCTACTACAATTCATGCTATCAATATTTTATTTAATAAATCGAAACTCAAAACTATGCATAACAATATTTAATATGCACTCCACCCATAAATATATTCGGCAGAAGTCAAATACTCAGTTCCAATCAAAAAATTTTAGTTTTTCTTATAAATAATACACAAATATGTATTCAAGGAATTTTCTTTCAAAGAGCAGAAAAATTTGGTCTAACAACAAAATTCCGATTTTTTTAATATGACCCTTCAATCCATTAACCCAATATTGCTTAATCCTACATATACGAAACTGTCTCAATTTGATAGAGCCGATTGAACTAAGTCCTTCCTGAATGCTTAAACGGATAAAGGAAATACCGAAAACAGTAAACATTAGTTGTGCATAAATAATTGTTATGGATACAACTACTTTACAGCAGCTATACCAAGGTGCATTAACGTATACACGATGACAGCACTAGAGCAAAATTACAACAATACAACAAAAACAGGCATGTGGTAAGCTATGTTTATCAAAAATATTTGTAACTATTTTCACAATTATAAACTATGAATGTACCTTTTCATAATTGTAAATTATATTTATTTCAATTATTTTTATGTTCACAAAATAATTTGTATACGTTTAATTCAGAATAAAGCACTAAATCCTCTTTCAAAAATGTAAACAATACATTTGACGTAAATAGCTTACGATATTGCCAGTAGCAAAAAACTGTCATATGCCGTAGTGCTGCCACCGTGTATACTTTAATGCACCTTGAACTATACTATTCATCTGCTTTGCTAAGCGAAAGAAGCAAACACCGTGAACGTCAATACAGACTAGGGAACATTAATTTGGAAGCATGCAAAATATACAAAAATACTGATATTTTGGAAACCAAAAAAGAAGCTTGATTTTCAACAACAAACATCGCAACAGGCGAGGGAACATTAAAAGAAATATGCTCATGTTTCCTTTAATAGTCCCTCGTCTGCGTGGAACATTGTATTGAAATGCGAACCAGTTTTAAATTTTACAAAAATTATAAATAAATTGAAAACAAGTTAACGTCAAACTGACTTCGAAAATTCGAAATTTAAAACACTTCATATACCAATGGAAACACTTCGAAGTGTTTTCCTCAAAACAAGTGCTTTCCTTTGTATTGGAAACATGGTATAAGGGAGAAACATTTGAGATTAGCCTAAAAAACTGCTGAAAAGAGACATGAATTTTGTATATAGAGCTTTAGCTTGAAAGCTCTGCATTTTTGTTATGTAATTTTTCTTTTAAATTCACTTTGCTGTTCTCTCTATTGCCTTATGAGTATATTATGTGAAAAATTTTCGATGCGCGATGGAAACTAAACACAGATTAGACACAAATAGTAAAAATTTTTTAATATAATTTTTCTACTTATCTTTTTCTTCTAAAAACGAGCTAATTAAATTAAAAATGTTGGTGGAAAGCTGCATAAAATCGTATTAATTCATTTATTTGATTTTTTTTAAGGAACTTTTCTCTGAGTCTACAACAACCATTGTTTTAGCTCTTTACCTCTCTCTAACTCTCCTCAACAAATCTAAGACTTTGTAAAAACGACTATTGAAATTACTACCACACTATATATATAAAAAAACTTGTTATTAACTTCAACACTTTTTATAAATATTAATAATAGTATAAATTATAATTAGCTTTAAGACCTTAAGTATTATTATTATTATTATTTTTTATTTACCATTATATATAATTGTAAAATAAAACTTGTTAAATCACCAAAAGCAAACAATTATCATTAAGCAAATTATGAAATAATTTTTAGCAAATTAAAAGTAAATGATTTTTTTTTTTTTTTTGTTTTTTGTTACTACATACTTTTTCCCTAAATGTTATTTGTTCTTCATTAACTAAATGTAAAATTTATAAAATTGTAAAAACGCAAAACGTCAAACTCAACTTTTTCTCAATATATGTATAAAATGGAAAAAAGAAATTAGTTCTTATTTTGGTTAATTCAAAAAAAGAAAAAAATAGTTTTTAAAATTAAATCAAATTTCATTATAAATAAAAACAATTTTAGGCTATTTAACAAACAAAAATTGTATTATATTAAATTAATTTATTGAAAACACTTTTAAGACACAAGCAAAACAAAAAAATGTAACAAAGAAAAAAATGGCAAAAATCATTTTTAAAATTAAAATTTAAAAAAAAAATGACAATTAAAATGAATGTTATTTTAAAACCAAACACTCACACATCTTTATTAATAATTAATTAATATAAAAAATAAAACTAGTTAAGCAATTGATTTAATAACTAATAATTAATTAAAAAAAAAACAAACAAGGAAAACATTTGAAATAATTCAAAGATAAAGGAGGAAGTAACCAAATGGAGAAATAAAAATAATTGAAAAATATAAAAGCGTTTGTCTTTTTCTTTTTAATACAAATGAGGGAAAGAGCAAAAGGTTTAAAATAAAAGGAACCTAACAAGAAATGCTTACGTTATTAGATAACGTTATAGGCCGTTTCGAGATAACATGGCACAAAGCTTACGCTAGAGTTTGTAGATGATTACTCATTACAGAATAACTCAACGTCATTACTCATTAAAGAATACGAGGACGGATTAATATTGAAGCTACTTAAGTAGAAACAAACATTTATTTCTCAACGTGTTCTCCTTTTTTTCAACTACCCAGTGAAATTTTTGTCACATACATCTTCGATCTAAGATCCATCCGAAGTCTGTATACAATTCCTACTAAACGTCTGCATTATTACCCTGAAACGGCATTTGAACATATTCATTTGCTTTTTGAATGAATAAAGCTTCGTATCATACACAACTGACTACGAAGTGACTCAAATTCTATTTTGATAAAAACAAAGAAATGAATACACAAACCGAACGAATAATGATATTAACTCAACTCGTGGAGAAACAAACACAACCACATTCAAATAAAACGAAAGCAAGAAGAAAAAGTTTCAAATTTATTATCATTCGAATGAATCGAAGTAGCATTCGATTGTATTTATACATATGTATCTATTATGTATGTATGTATGTGTGTACAATAACATACCATCAAAGTTTTTTTATCAACTCCACTTTAAAATTTTCAGACCTAATTGCGCACATTTCTTAAAAGCAAATTACGTCTTAACAAAATGTTTTTCTTTGTAGTATAACGAATTTAATGTGCATTCGAATTATAATCGTTTTATTCATTCATTCATTCGATATTTCTTGCACTCTATCAAAGAATTATATTGTATTTGCGTGCTTTTGCTCTTACAAATAAGAGAAAATATATATTTGAAATAGAAAGAGTATACAACAGAATCTATTTATTACGACCAACTATAAAACGTAATTCATTCTCTTTTCTGTTTTTTATCGCTTTACTTTGATTGTAATAACTTGTGGACTACTGGGAATATACCTATAGCAGCTATGTATTTTTATTTGAACAAATCTTAAATTTAGCGTCAGCGCCATAAAGGCAATTTTGAGGCAATAAACTGAGTAAGACGATATTCCAACTTTTTTATACCATCTGAATAATATGGTTTTGGGAATCCCTCAAAATACACTCTAGTTTCGGCAATCAATTCTTCGTCTGAGATGAATCTTTTTCCTATGGGCCATTTTTTCAAGTTTGGATCTAGGAAAAAGTCACTAGGAGCTAATTCTGGAATATTAGGTGAATGGTGTATTTTACGTTATTTTAGCAATGTATCTGATCAATAGTGTGTAAATCACTTTTTCTTCATCACTTTTTCTTCTTTAATTTCATTTTTTCTTGATTGCACCAATTTCAACAATCTCACGTAACTTAACGCGGCGATCATTCATAACGATATCGAGGATTTTCTTGATATTTTCCGCAGTTTAATCACTGCATCGAATTAATTTTTTTTCCATCTTTCAAGAAACACAAAAGTGGTTTATTTCAAACGACGACAACAAATAAACTAATCAATGAATTTGGGTGAAATTTTAACAGCTGACATTTGACAGGGAATATTTTTTTTGCTTAGGTATGAATAATCTTATACCGGGAACATGTGCCAAAATCTTCTGAACGGACCTCCGCGATAGACCTATTTATGCCGAAGGTCTTCTTCCTCACGCTATCCGCAACACGTTTGATATTTTCTTCCGTGTGGACCGTACGTGATATTTTCGTGCATGAAAGGTGTCTTACTGTACCATGTTGTTGAAAATTTCTATCTCTTGGTAGGTGCTGAAAGTCCAGTACTCACATTAAGAAAACGGCGATAAGCATGTTGCGTCAAAACAATTGACCTTTTTCAATAATTTTCGATCGCTATTCTGTTTTGTTCTGTGTTCCTTGTTAAATTCACAATGTGACTCTCTCAAAGTTTTAAAATACAAATGTAGATAAACTTTTAATCTTGATCTTAGTTGCTTTGACCTTTATTTAATTTGATATTTGCAATAAATTCTTTCACCTCAAGGGCCTTTTTGTATTGTAGTTTTGAATTAATAACACATAAACAAATTTTTCTGAAGACGTCGAAATATTGAAAAACACATTAATAAAATTTTTAAAAAACCAAAAAAGACCTTGAGTTGAAAGAATTTATTGCAAGTGTCAAATAGTGATAAAAAAGTTAGAGAACATTTAAACCATAAAAGCAGTTCTGCGGCACCCTGTACTTAGCAGACAGATGTTCGGCAGTGGGATAGTTTAATTTTAAAATTTGTGCAATATAGTCGATAAGCCGGAAAAGTAAGCAAGCTTAGTGTGCAAGCTGTAAATTATTTAATTACTGTATGCCGAAAAAATGTTAGTGTCATTATTTCATTAACAATTGAAAAATCCGCAAAAACGTTGCAATATTATTTATTTAAAAAAAAAAAAACATTAAAAAGCATATGTTGCTAGGAACAAAACTACGATGAACGAAGGAAAATTTTTTGGTCGCGAATATTCGGCGCCAAAAATAAAACACATTGGTGTATATGAAAATGCACACAATCATGGCGTTGGTCGAAATTCGTCATACTCAGCGAAAGTTGAAATAGATTTATTTCTAATTGTTTCGTCAGCGAACGACGAGCAAAGCAGTATCAGGTGACCAGCAGCCGTGTTCCGTAACTCGCTAAAGCTAAATCTCCATCGCTAAAAATCTACAAAAATGATTTCGCGATTTTTGGCCATAAATGCAATTCTGTAACGTGCATAGCTAAATTTGGCAATGACATAAAAATTGAATTCACCGCAATTTTAGCGATTAGTAGCATCACTAAAAAATTTAAATTTTGTATTCTCTAACGCCAAATAAGTAGTTGTTGTTGTCTAAAACGCTAAAATTTTAGCAACGGAAATTTTTAAGTGCTAAAATATAAGTAAATTGCAAATGTTTTCTTTTCTCTATTGTTTCTTGTTAAAAAAAAATTATTATTGTATAATGGAAAAAACAACAAATATAATTACATAGGAGTAAAAATATATGCTTATTCAGTACTTGGAGGAGCACAAAGAACTTTGCCACGAGAGGTAAAAAATTAATTTCAACTTAAAGTGAAGCAAAACACAACAATTTCTTTTTTTAAGATTTGTCAATTCCATAAAAGTTTCCTGTTCACAATTAGCTTATTGCGTTCACTAATTGCACTTAATGCATTTATTATATTACGACGACGGTAAAAACTACTCATTTTGACTTTTTTAAATATTTATTATTACAAAATGCAAAAAATTTTTTGTGCACCTTATGAGCGTTTTTTTTTTTTTTTGTTTATTTAAAATGTAAAAAAACAAATACTTTTTTGTGATGCCATATTTTGAAAATTTGCCCATAAATTCCACATTTGGTTGTATCATGAAAAAATACTATTCATAATTTATCGACTTAAGTGCTGTTTAAATAATATTTGTGAAAAACAAAATACATTTTGAATAGATCTTTCACAATAGCTATTTAAAATTTATATTTCAAAACATATTTTAAAAAGTTATTAAAGAAAAGTTTTAAGAATATTTACGGGGAGCACAATATAAAGTAAGGTAACACTATAATGAATTGCCAAAAATTATTACATTATGTTTATCTCTTTTTAACAAAAGTTCATCAAAGTAGAAGAAAAGAAATAGCATACAGTTAGGAAATTAGCTGCGGCGAAAATATAAAAATTTAGCTAAGCAATTTACCTTACAGAATACAGATTTCGTGACATCGCTAAAATATTTGCCCTAATTTTTGTTTAGCATTTTAGCGATCGAGTTTTAGCTAAGCGAGTTACAGAATACGGCTGCAGGTTTCTTATATAAAAAAAAGTATTTTTCATGGCATAATACTTTTCATAATTTTTATTAATCCATGTTGTAAAAAATTTATAAAGATGTTCTCAAAATATAAATTACCTCACATAATTTGTTCAAAAATCCTTCTTTCGGATGGGACTTATATATATAGGCTGCCTTAATATGGTCCCCTTAATATTTATATGTAAACACTGTGCTTCACACGACGAATTTATACAACGAATGTTTGCCGGCGAATTCGTTGCGATGAGCGAAATTCGTTGTTCGTCGCAGTTGTGTTCCGAGCATATGTCTTGAGTGCATTAGTATTAAAGAAAAATATAAATTTATCATCTCATGATTAATTTTTCTATTCCTTTCAATCCCTTTTTCTGTACAAAAAACTTTCAATAGAAAATTTCACATCTCAATTCTTCAACTAAACTTGAAACGTTAGAAAAAACCTTTAGATGGAAGGCAAATATAATTTTGCTATGCAGTGTTCTGCGTAGTTCTACCTTAAGGCATTTCCCCTTATGCAACTATTAAAATCTGTAGTGTTTAACTTTTTTTTCTGGAATTTCAAAGTTTTCGTTTGGTATTAAAATTTCATTTTATAGTTATTTAAGTTAAAATTTGTTATAAACAAGCAATTTTTGTAAATATTAGTGATTTTTATGATGAGCAAACTTTTATATTTCAGCAAAGTACTCGGCTGCTGGTGAAGAAGGGTGGTGCGCCACTCACCAGCCAACAACAGTCAATCTCGTCAGCATAAGAACAACGCACATCACATCACGTAGATACAAAAATCAAAAAGGAAGGAAAAAATAACATTAAAGAGTGAGAAACAATAGGTTTATTTGACGGTCCCTGTTTATTGTTTTTTAAGTACAAAAAGGGTTGATGTTTTTTTGCATAAAAGTTGTATAAATGTCTGTCCGTCCGTCTGTCTGTCTGTCTGTCTGCCTGTCTGTCCACTTGCTGTTTGGTATTTGTTTGCTTTCGAATGAAAAATACCTCTGGGTGGTTTCGAGCGTATTGTATTTGTTGTGATTTTTTCCCCATTTTAAAATTTTGTTATTATTTTGCTTTTTTTTTTTTTTTTTTTGAAATGTTATGTTGTTTCAACTTAAACTTTTGTTGTTGCTGACTTTTGTTTTTAATTTTATGCTCTTCACAAAGTCTCGTCATATTGACTTTAGCTTCTTGTTTCATGTTTCCTTAGAAAACTCTATATATTTCTAGATACTTAAACAAGTTCTGGTTGTGTACTGTTGATGCATAAAGCCGAGACATCAGCAGATTTTTTTTTCTTAAATATTCTCGCCATTGTTTGCATCTTGATTATTGCTAAACAACAATGAAATAAGCAGACATTTTACTAAAAGAAATTTTGTTTCTTTCCTTTCCTGTTGAGCGCCATTAAAGCAGGAAGCGAAATTAAGAAAAAGTTTATACGTTTATAAGCAGTCAACACTTCATTTAAAAAGAAAGTCATGGCTACTTGTTGTAAGTCAACCGGTCTTAAGATTCCATGTTCTCGAGGCAAAATATAAGTTGTGTATAATATGTTGATACCCAGCGAAAACTTGGTAATGAACCGCACGCAGAAAAAAGGCAGCTTGAAATATGGTTGCAACAATACTAGTATATATTCTATAGTATTGTTGTTAAAAACGTTGTATTATCAATATACGAGGGCGGTTCGGAAGCTTCTTAGCCTAGCACAAAAAGCGCGGTATAAACAGAAGAACGTTATATGTTTGGAAAATTTCCATCTCTGCTATGAACACATGTTAAATTTTGCTTAGATCTGGTAACTCTTTCATAAAGAAACAAGAGTTCACAAAAAACGCATCCGCGATTTTTTTACAATGGAAAAATTAGAAATGCGTGGTGTCATTAAATATTTACATAAAAAAGGTTTAGCGGGACCAGAAATTCATAATGATATGGTGAATGTGTTACGTGAAGGTGCTCTAGTCACATGCAACAGTAA
This sequence comes from Thecocarcelia acutangulata, assembly GCA_914767995.1. Lineage (NCBI taxonomy): Eukaryota > Metazoa > Arthropoda > Insecta > Diptera > Tachinidae > Thecocarcelia > Thecocarcelia acutangulata. The sequence continues at coordinate 24,126,552 of OU612094.1, read as the reverse complement.
AAAATTGGGTTACTGAATTTAAACGTGATCGTACAAGCACTGAAGATGAACCACGTAGTGGACGTCCAAAAACAGCAGCAACAACAGAAATTGTAGCCAAAGTGCATGATGATATGGTATTAAATGATCGACGAATAAAAGTGCGTGAAATAGTTAATATCATAGGCATCTCAAAGGATGGAGTCCATTTAATTTTTCATAAAGAACTACAGATGAAAAAGCTTTCTGCCAGATGGGCGCCGCATTTGTTAATATTCGACCAAAAGCGCATAAGAATGAACATTTCTCAAGCTTGTTTGGACCGTTTTAAGCGAAATGAAATGTATTTTAAGCGTCTTTTCATAACTGTTAATGAGACATGGATCTATAACTATACTCCAGAGACAAAAGAACAATCCAAACAATGGACTGAAGCTGGAGGAAGTGTCCCAAAGAAGGCAAAAACAATTCAAACGGCTGGTAAGGTTATGGTAACGTTTTTTTCGGGACTTCAAATGTATTTTATTGATTGACAGTCTGCAAAAGGGTAAAACAAAAAATTTAGAGTACTATTGCAACCTTTTGGATCAATTACGAGTAAATGTACAAATTCGAGAATAAAAATTGGCTTACAATACAAAAAAATAATTTTTCATGAAGGCAACGCACCAGCGCACAAGGGTGTTTTAACAATGGCTTAAATCAACGAATTAAAGTACGAGCTACATGACCACTCTTGATTTAGCTCCCAGTGACTTTTACCTGTTCCCAAATCTAAAAAATAAATCCTTGCTGGCAAGCGTTTTACCTCAAATGAAAAAGCAATTACAGTTGTAAACTCTTATTTTGAAGACCTTGAGGAAAACTATTTTAATCAAGGGATAGAATTGCTAGAAAAGCGTTGGACTAAGTGTATTGAAGTTTCAGGAGATTATATTGAAAAATAAAAATCTTTTTGAAAAACTAACTATTCTCTTTCATTGATAGGCTAAGAAGTTACCGAACCGCCCATGTACATAAGTCTATTGTAAGACATCTATGACCGCCCGGGAAACAGGTTTTGCCTTGGCTTAAGATGGCATTAGTATCCCTGATAGTGTGGCTTTTTTCGGGGACTAACAACTTCCTGACGGTCTGTTGCCTTTGGAACAGATACCTGTACTGTAAGGAACCAGTGGTAATGGTTGACGGGTGAGTTGGTTTAAGGGCTGATGCTGCTAGTGGGCTTCGACCTACCAACTTATTAAGCCTTGTCTTTCATTGATTGCTGGGAAATTGCATACATAAGGGATTAAAAGGCCCGAACTCCTCAACCATAAGTTGCTCATATGGTAAAAATTGCTACCTGTGTGAGCCAAGTCAACCACACGGAAGCGCTAGGCCGTAAAGGCAGATGCTGATGTAAATCTTTTTCACAACTGTATGACATCTATGATCTATATATTTCGACTGCTACTTACGCCAAAGCTATTTGTTGCAAAATGGCAGAAGCAAAGTTATACACCTAATACAAACATTTTTATTATTTGAGTTCTTTGTATCTTTGTAGAGAACTAGTTCTACAAAATTTGCATGTTGCATATTTTTTTCAGCAATATTTTAACTGCTGCCTGACACTGTAACGCTCCTTTCAAGGCCAAGTCTTACAGTAAACTTATATATTTGAAAACCTTTTGCTGAACAAGACTCGGTTGTAGGAAGTTCAAAACATTTCTTAAGCTACGTACACACGGTTGGCAGATCTTACAATATTGCCAGTACAATTGTCTGAAAATGTATTACAATCGTGTGAACTGGCAATTTTTAATTTACAACGTTGTCAGAAAAACCATTGTCAATTAGTTGTAAGACGACAATGTTGTCAGGCATCTGACAATCGTGATAACACTTTTCGTCGGCATTGCCAGATAATTGGCTGGTATTGTAAGCTCAGTTTTAATTGTCAGATGTATAAAATTAATGCACCTGATAATGGCATCATTGTCAGAAAAAAGTTTGAACGGCAACACTGCCAAACAGATGGTTGTTGATATACATAAGTGGCAATGCCTTACAACATGTCTGGCAATTTTTTTCATCTAACAATCCGACAACCGTGTGAACTGACAATTTTTGTTGTCAGATGAATTATTTGTCAGACCATAGTCTGATAATGAAATTGTAAGATTTTCCTAAGCGCCCCATACACGTTTCAACTCAGTTGGCAACTGAGTTGGTTGTTGTTCAAATCAAACCGTGTATGGCTTTGTCAGTTGATTAGTTTGGCAGTTGTCGAGTTGGTTGAAGAAATATTAAAACGTTTTGATTTTTTCAAGTTGACCTGCAAGGTCAATCTTTCAATTTGATTGTGTTGTATGTGTTGGAGTTTCTTGATCAGGTCTCAAAATTTCTATTTATAGTGTTTTTGCAAAGAGAACGTTATATATTTTTAAAATTGCCAACAATTTTATTGAATTTTAATAGTTGAATGAAAATCTTTCAATTCAGTTTATGAAGTGTGTAGGCAATAATCAATTCAGTTGAAAGACTCAATTCACAATTGAATTGAAACGTGTATGGGCCGCTTTACGATCGTCTGAACACACAATTTACTTCTGCGGGACAATTTTTCATTGTCACTACATTGTCAGCATGTTGCCAGATCTTACAATATTGTACATAGCTTTAGCATATGTTTAAGCATTCAAAAGCATTACAAAGGCAGATTATTGAAAACTAATGAAATTTATAAATTAACCTATTAAAAATTTCTCTTTGTCTGCAACATATTTTTGTGCAAAAAATAGTTATAAAAAAATGACATTGTGTGATGTAAAATTTCTCCTTCCCATCTAAAATTAAAGAAAAATTTCAAATTGCTGTTGTTTTGTCACTTAAAGGCTTTAGTGAGAATTTAATGGACACCAGTGTTATTTCTGAAATTAACCAACCAACAAGCAAAATGAAAGAAAAAAAATCTTCAACATTATTGGTATTGCCGCAATGAAGAAAACGGCCAACACTGGAATATTAACTTGAAAGGAAAAATGATGGAATAATGTGTTAACTAAACCATAACTTATGGAATGTCAAAAGCACACATTTCGAAAGGTATGCTGGCAACGGAACAAGAATTAAAGAAAACAGCATTAGAAAAACATCAATCGAATCGGAATCGGACACTAATCTTGAGATTTTTTTCTTTATTTTCATATTAAAGAGAGTAATTTTTATGAAGGACACATGTTGAAGTTTTATGATTGAATGATTTTAAAAGTAACATTAGAAAAGAATAAATAAATTGGAAAGATGGAAATGGCATGTAGCGTTCGTTCATGGTTGAATAAATGATTTATATAAAATACTGTTATTGTGCAGATACATATTAGAAAACCAGACAATGAAATTTTAGGTCATCAGCAGGGGGATAGGTGCTAGCTTCGCGGTCGATGTCTACTGATTTATACCTTTACTTATCTTTATTATTATTATTTACTTACCTAAATTTAATTAATATAAACGTAGCTAAAATTATCTTAATAAAGGGTGTTTTTTTAAGCCCGATAGAACTTGAAATTGTAAAAAATAACACAAAAAATTAAATTGTAATCAAAATTTTTTTTTATTCGAAAGATCAATACGTGACATTAACATTTGAAAATGATTTCGGGCATATGGGCACCGCGGCTGTTCTTGACGAAGCGCATTCTGGACGTCCAATTTTGGGCCACTTTTTCGAGCACTGCTGGCCGTATGTCACGAACAACACGAACAATGCTGGCCTCCAAGGCGTCAATTGTTGCTGGTTTATCAGCATAAACCAGTGACTTCACGTAGCCCCACAGGAAATAATCGAGAGGTGTCAAATCGCACGACCTTGGAGGCCAATTGACAGGTCCATTTCTCGAAATCAACTTATCGCCAAATTTTGATTTCAGTAAGTCGATGGTTGCGTTCGCCGTATGGCACGTAGCGCCATCCTGTTGAAACCACATCTCCTCCGGATCAATGTCATCCATATTTTCAAACAAAAAATCATTGATCATGGTGCGGTAACGATCTCCATTGACCGTAACGCGAGCTCCGGCCTCATTTTTGAAGAAATAAGGTCCGATGATGCCACCAGCATGAAAACCGCACCAAACAGTGCATTTTTCTGGATGTAATGGAGTCTGTAGGGTCTCTTGTGGATTGGTCTCACTCCATATGCGGCAATTTTGCTTATTAACAAACCCGTTAAGCCAAAAATGCGCCTCATCGCTGAACACAATTTTGCGTCTATAAGTTGCGGGAATCGACGACTGATTTTCAAAGTAAATTTGGATAATTTCGTAGCGTTGTTCAAGCGTGAGTCTATTCATGATGATTTGTCAGAGTATACTGAAACAAATAAAAAAAATGTTTCATCAAAATTTAATTTTTTGTGTTACTTTTTACAATTTAAAGTTCTATCTAGCTTAAAAAAACACCCTATATACTTACACTGCAAAATTTTTGTGCAGAAATTCTCTGAATTTTGACATTACTTGTATGATTTTTTTCATTATTTTTCAACCATTGTAACTTTTCATAGAAATAATGAAACAAATTTTATTAGATTATTTTAATGAAAACCTTCATAAAAGTAATGAAACATTTTAATAAGAAACATGACTTTATTTCATTAATAGTATGAAAGAGAAATCATACGATTAATGAAATAATTTCTCCAAATCAAAGAATAAATTTCATAAAGCACATGAAAACTGTTCGTTAAATTGGTGAAAAAGTAACATTTATTTAATGAAATAACTTGTTTGTACTAATGTAATATAAACATTAAAAATATGAAACTCCTGCATAAGGTCAATGAAGTTATTTCATTTATCTAATTTTATTATTCATTGAGCACGTGGAAAATATACATTAAATCAATGAAATAGTTATATTTGTTTAATGAAATAATATTGTGTTATGATAAAAACTTGATATTTTTTAAACTGCAGCTTAAGATTAATAAATGACCATTAATATATCTTACCAAAATTCTAAGAGTTTTCGAAATAATTAAATTTTATTGTAGTCATAAATCCAATGATTTTTTTTAATGAAGCTATGAAACTTAATGAGACCATTATGATGGAACTATTTCATAATATATATGAAATTTCATGCAAATTGTGAAAAGTTTTCATGGGATTAATGAAAAAATTTAATGAAACGGTTTAATTAAATATATGACGCATAATTCTTTTTTTATTAAAATGTAAGTTTTATGAGTTTCATAATTCCGATGAAATAGAATTCATTAGATCAATGACAAATAAATTTCTGGCTACCGAACTTGGGTATGTATGTACATATGTGCATGTACTCAAATCAGCATAATAATAGTTTAAAAAAATTTAAATACCAGTGTGCTGAAGTCATTTGAATTAATAAAATCTGTTTTATTTGGTGAATACTTGTTCAACATTTTCTTTTATCATAATTAGGTACAATTTCACAAAAGCAAGGAATAGTATTGTTTGTGTAATGAAATAAAGTATCAATGAATAAATGAAATAATTCCACTGATCTTATGACGTACATTTGTGAACATATTTTATTAATGTGTGTTCTGATATTATTTCATTAAGCAAATGTAACTATTTCATTAATTTAATGTAAATTTTTCTGGTGCTCAATGAATAATAAAATTAGATAAATGAAATAACTTCATTGACCTTATGAAGGAGTTTCATATTTTTAATGAATATATTACATTAATACAAAGAAGTTATTTCATTAAATAAATGTTACTTTTTCATTAATTTAATGTACAGTTTTCATGTGCTTTACGAAATTGATTCTTTGATCTAGAGAAATTATTTCACTAATCATATGATTTGTCTTTCATACTTTTAATGAAAATAAGTCATGTTTCTTATTAAAATGTTTCATTACTTTTATGAAGGTTTTCATTAAAATATTCTAATGAAATTTGTTGAATTATTTCTATGAAAAGTTGCAATGGTTGACAAATAATGAAACAATTCAGTAATGTCAAAATTCAAAGAATTTCTGAACAATTTTTTTTCAGTGTAAGTAAATAAGTATATATATCTACACAATTGTACTTATATCGATTTCTATCTACGATTAAAAGGTGAAAAATAAACCCTCTATTATATTTTTTGAAGAAATTCTAAGCGTATATCATTTCCAAAATTCACCCTGCCACAATTTGTTCTTTCGAAGCAAAATTTTTACAGATTCCCCATTAAGTTTCATGCAGTATCCCTCTCTGAAGAATGGTTGCCTAACCCAAACTTGATGTGAACCCAAATTACTTTTAAACTGTTTCCTTTAAGAGATATTATCGAAAAGAGCGTTCTAAGACTTGCATGGAAACTAAAAATTTTAAATGCGTTTTTCTCGAAACATGCTTTTTTTTAGATATGACTATGTTGCCATAAAGGAGCGATATGTTTTAAATTTTAAAGCAAACACATATTTATATTATAACACTTTTATGAAATAGAAAGTTTATTGATCTCTTTATTTAAGCCCTTGCAGGGCATAAAACATTTTTGGTTGCGCTATGTTTATATGGCTTTGCGGCCAAAGAAAGCAAAAAAAACCTTTCATTTTACAAACATTTTTGAAGAAGATGAGTGTGTCAAGTTCTGCAAAAGGGACTTTCCATTTTCTGTATAAAGTTTATGCTTCGCTTACGTTAACATGTGCAACCAAGCAGAGATCTAAAGACGTCTCGCATACTTTTTATACACAATATTTTGTTTTATTTGTAAACTTGTTTGCCATTTTCTTTTTTTTTTTTGTATTTTCGTTTTGCAAGTACGTCTTGGTTTTATTTCATAAATAATAGAAACACAACTACACATGTAAATACAACGTCTAACACAAGAAGTGACATGTTAAATTATTTTCAAATACTTCAAACAACACAGCACAGACTTTTTTGTCACTCATTCAGACATACGAGTATTTGTTTTAGCAAACTCATACATGTATGCAGACCCTTAGTAATAATTTCGACACAAAATGTTTAAGAGACGAGAAGAAGATCTACCGGAAGCAAAGAGAACGCCAAGAGCAAGCAACGACTAGAAGGTAAAGCGCACCAGACCTGCACTGGTTGAATGGGAAAGTTTAACTTTAAGATATTTTCCCCCAAAATAAATGTAAAAACTCAAGGTAAGAGAACACTTAAAGGAAACAAGTTAAAGAATTTGAGGGCGACAAGTAAACACACATGTGTAAGTTTCGGGCAAAAGTATAAACCTCGTTAATATAGAATATAATGAGGAAAACTCGTAATGTGTATTTTTCCTCCAAATAAATGTAAACAATTTTTTATTTAACACAAGTTTTTCCTTTCTTAAGTTTTTTTTCTTAAGAAGGATTTTTTACAATACAAATTTGCTGTGATCAATAATTATTGATTGAAGCAGACAAGAAAAATAACAATCAAATCTTTAGCTGGGGGACAACTAGACATTAAATAAAAAAAATAAAAAAATAAAAAAAAAAAATAAAATAAAATCTAAATAAATTGTTGAGAATTTAAAAAGAAAAATGCTCTAATAATATCTTTCAAAAATTTCCAAAGTCTACTGATGATTAGGGTAGCTCCTATGATCGTCTGTTAAAAGTTTTTGAAAGATATTCTTAAACATTCTACTTTATATCTCAACAATGTCGATATATAGACAGCTGGGAAACATAGAAAACAACCTTTTTGTAAGGTTTTGATTGGTAAAAAAAAAATTGTTTTCTTATTTAGTAAGAACGTTAAGTTCTGACTTTCATCGTCCAGCGAATAATGCTGCAGTTTTGTATGATAGATATCTGTACTCGTAATAAACCTTATACGAGTACATTTTGCAGTTATCCACGGAAACCGTTTCCACACCTGTGTATCAAAAGTTCGTGACATCTGCCGATAAGGCAATTTAGTTGCTATGCTTTTAATTTATTCTCCGTGTCGTTGCTATTAATAAGACACTTCAAATCCCCGAGCTGATTGGAGCTTCCTTGGTAGTCGTCCTAGGGCTATGAAGTCTGTAACGCTCCAAGTTGGAGGCAACGTTTTGGAGCAACACACGTGAAGTCATGTTCCCTTTTTGTCATAAATTTGTGTTTATTTAGTTATTCATTTGGTTATTTCATTTATTATTATTAACGCAAGAATTCTATTTGCTTTTGAATTAATAATTAATATAGTATAATAAGTTACATATAATGCAGGTTAAATTATTTCTAAGTTTGAAAATTGTATTTAAAATTAACGGTCAGCGTAGAGGGCACAACCACACAATGAATAAATATCAACCAAGAGACAATGTTTGCTAAACACAGCCGCACACATGGTTGCGCGTAGGTGTTAGTACGTGTATGTGTGCTCAGCGGAGAGTATAAAAACACGAGCATTAACATATTCATGGCAGTTTGGTCACTGGCTGGCCTGCAGGTAAGACGTGTCTTGAAACCACAGTTTTTAATTCTATTTCAAGGCATGTTGCTTTCGAGTGATCACAGCTGTGGTGAAGTAACCAACAAGTGGTTGGTGAGGAGTTTTTAATTCCTTACATTTTTTTGAGGGAAAGTTTTGAATTCTCCTGGGAGCAGTTGCCAACATTGGAGGGTGACGCAGAGTGAAGGTGTTATTAATACCTTCACCATCCGACACAGAATTTTTGAATTCCACTCCAGCGTGACACCAAAGGCAGTGGATCGTTGGGGAAGCGAGTTCCAACGTGCAAGAGTTTTCAATTCCTCCATAGTGGCTCCCGACCCTGCTCCAACGGCAGCCGTAGGTGGTGCCACAACCCCACGTGACCAAACACATAAAAAGAAAAGAAAGATTTGCTTTTATCATTTTATTTAAATAACGAGCCAACATTCTGTTTCTTTATTGAAACGACCCTGGACCTGGCTGAGCTATTCCAGCATACAGCGGAAAGTGGCGTTACAAGTCTGATAGGAGACTTAAATCTGGTATAATGGGAACTGTAATGTGTAGGAACTTGTTCGTGCCGGCATGTGGTGCAGCCCTTTGGTATCGTATTAGCTGTGAAATGAGATTAAATAGGTACTCAGTGGTATTTGGCAAATGTAGGGGAGTTGGTGGGCGTATTGTATCTCAATACGCCCGTGGAGTATGGCCACACTGGAAGGTAACCACGAAAATCATTTCCACACCTGTGTACCAAAAGTTCGTGATATCGGCCGATAAGATTAGTTACGCTGCTTTTAAGTTATTCTATGTGGCCTTCGTATTAATAAGAGCCTTCAAGGTTAAACTAAGGTCGAGGTGAATACCAAGGCATTTGGTTTTAGTATTTTGCGGAATAATATACTAATTAATTTCCTTAAAAAGTGTAAATTTAAGGTGAGTAATATTTTTGGGTTATTAACTTTGATTTTCCAAACCTTTTACCATTTATATAGTCCGTAAATATGTTCATGATTTTCCTGAACGTTGAGCAAAACTGTATTCTCGACAAAAATTGAATTGTAAATTTTTCCACGCATTGGAGTATAAGAAGCATAATATAACTATAAAGAACGCCCAAAATTTGTTGCCGCCCCAACACGTGTAATGGCATTTACCGCCATTTGCTAAAATTATAGCATCTTTGATTGGCATGAAGGCTTACACTCAATCCATTTTGTTGCTATTGATATTTGTTTTTGATTACATTCAAAAATTTTAAAAGTATTTCATTTAGGTACATACATTCACCGATAATCTCTCCCTTTATATGTTGTGTCCTCGTATGTTATAAAACCAATATTGCTTAAATAGCTTTAAGACAAATGCTTGTAATTTTTATTAAAGGATAATCCAAACAAGTGTCTCATATCATGAAGACTATTAAAAAATTTCCATCGTAATCCATACCGTGAAGAGTGTATAATAAAAAATAACATCTCATGCCAGCAATTGAAGCGACAAACAATAACGATAAGTATGTAGAATTGTTGAAGGCTCAAAATCAGGCAGGCACACAATATAATCAGCACACGTGTAACTAATCCTTTTCAAAAAGGTATAACGAAATGATGGGGGAAAAAAAAGAAAATAATCACACATATCAAAAGACTTAATGCTCTATTGAAAAGATTTTACCGGTGATGGCGGCAATGAGATTTATGACGCCGAGAGGAATGATTATTATAACGATGGCGTTTTTGGTTGTTATATATGTATGTATATGTCGACATTTCATAGGAACTACCCTAATCATCAGTAGACTTTGGAAATATTTGAAAGATATTCTCAAACATTCAACTTTATATCCCAACAATCCAAATAAATTGCTGAGAATTTAAAAAGAAAAATGCTCTAATAATATCCGTCAACACACAAAAAACAAGCTTTTCTATTTATAAACGTCTCTAACATTTCTTTAGAGCATTTTTCTTTTTAAATTCTCAGCAATTTATTTAGATTGTTGGGATATAAAGTTAAATATTTGAGAATATCTTTCCAAAAATGTCCAAAGTCTACTGATGATTAGGGTAGTTCCTATGAAATGTCGACATATAGATAGCTGGGAAACATAGAAAACAAGCTATTTATAATTTTTTACTGGTATAAATGTTAGAAGCTTAAATAGCGAATAAAAAACTTAATTGTTTAAATTCCTATTAGTTTAGTTTAAAAAAATTTCCAATGAAAGTTTCTTAGCAAAAATATAAAATGTATACATATAAAATACAAATACAGGGCGTTTCAGAATTCAACGTCAAGCCAAAACAGGGAGGCCAATTTTATTGCAAGCATCATAACTGCCCGTCTAGATTAGACATGAAACGCCGTTAAGACATACTGTTAAAACATATCACTGACGGCTCGATTGTTACATGGTAGAGTACCCGTATGTCTTGATTTTTCCTGATTTCAGCTCCGTTAACAAAAGCACAATATAACCCTTTTTTGTAGTTTGTGGAAAAATATATGTTTTTATTGCAAAATCTGCAATCTAAAACAAGAATTTGAACTTTTTTTTTGGCCATTTCTTTTAATTTGAAACTATTTTTTACTTTTTTCTTACTAAAATGTGATTTTCTGTTAAGACAGAGCTTTTAAAACATGTCAAGACGGCAAGAAAACAGTAAAAGTTGCAGTCTACACCTGACAGTAACAGGATTTTGCTGTTCCTGCTAGTGTTCTCATGTCAAGTGCGGACAGCACTTAAGGAAAATTAGGAGAAAAAAGCAAAAGGTGTTTTGTGAATTAAAACCAATTGAACTAAGTAAAATATTTTGTTTTCAGATTTTTCTTATAATGGTTACAATCAATCTTGTTACTCTGTTTCCGCTAGACGTTGATTTTTAGGACGCCCTGTAAATGTGTGTAATTTTTTCACGTATTTTGTATATTTCACTCACAAATAATTATAAAACTTATGTGCTGTTCATAGACCGCAGACGGGCAACTCATCTGGTATCTGTTGCAAGTTTATTAGCCCCCGAAAAACAGCATGCACTATACTTAAGAAGCAAGACTTATTCATCTACCTGCGATTTTAGGTTTATACCATAGTGAGTACCTTTTCAGCCAATGTAGACATGTCAACTATGATCAGCACCGAGGTGGTCTGCCAGCAGCAACTTCCAAGGGCTTTGTTGAACCCCGTTCTGCCAACTAACCCTTGGCGTCGGCTTCGACATTCCAACACAACATAAGCCATGCGATTTCCTAGAGTTTTATTTGCTACAACATACAAAGAACTCCTAACGCTCTGAGCCCAGAAATCAGGTGTCGTGATTGGGAGTTCACCAATGTAAAATCTGCTCCAATGGGGGTATTGCTGAATGGTGATTTTGCAAAAAAAAACATCCAGCGACCAGGTATACTTTCACCTCAATGGATTCGATAGCAATCAGAGTTCCCATTTTTAGGAGTATGCAAATTTCCGATATATATATATATATATATATATATATATATATATATATATATATATATATATATATATATATATATATATATATATATATATATATATATATATATATATATATATATATATATATATATATATATATATATATATATATATATATATATATATATATATATATATATATATATACGACTATATTTATATGATATTATATCACTAGATAAAAAAAAATCTTATCATAATTTCATAATTTAAGCAATAGAATAAAATAAATGTGTTAGTATTTGTATTAATGTGTATCAGTATTTTTAAATTGCTTAAATAACAAACGATTTTCTGGCCTACTTTTCTAATGTTGACCTCTTCAACTAGAACTAGGTTAAATCAGTAAACTTTTCTGCAGCATTAAAATTTATTATATATTTAATTTATATTATATTTTGCCTGCAACTGAACTTGTGTTCATAATAAAAACATAATTTCTACTGTCATGCTTCCTTGTTCGGTTCAATTGTAATAATTTTTACATAAAAGTTGCATCAATGCATTCAGTGGTATCTGCCTTCGTTAAAATGAGCGTTAATAATAATTGCAGCACTGATTTTGATTGATCTGCGAACGTCAACGAAATGGTATAGAAATAAAAAAATAAAAAGTAAAAAAGAATAAAAATCAGAAAAAGGCTTTAATAATAAGTTGTTGTAAATAAACAAATGAAAGCAAAACTTTTTGACCTGGATATATGCCAATAGCAAATGCCACTCGAAAACGGAAGTTGAGCGATGAACAGCAGCTTGAGCCAAGTGAAGGGAAAGGACGGACATTGGTGTCATTTACAGAAATGTTTTCGTTGCCATAGTGATACGTATTAACTTTTTTTTCTTTTTTTTTTGCATTTTCATTACGCTTTACGAACACTCTCTTTTAATCGTTGAATTTTTTTTTTTTTTTATTACTACAGGAAAAAAAGAAGTTATTTTGCGACAGTTTCAAAATTGTTGCTGCTGATGATGATGACGGCAATCGCTATAACTATGTGTGTTTATATGCGATGGTGTGATGATGATATTTTCATCATTTTATCGTTAATAAAAATTCAAACAAATAAGGGGAAATTTTTAAAACAAGTTTTGAGGGAAAGATTTTGTTTAATCGGTAAAAATATATCAAACCAAAGATAACAATAGTAGATTTCATAGAAAGGGCTTTTTTAAAGCCTCAAAAGTGAAAAATAATCTAAAGTTATGAAAATATGCAATTTAATATATTTAATAAATGGGGTACCAAAAAATTTAAGCAAAATTTTCGGATGAAAAATATTTTAAAACACAGAAAAAACTATAGTAAAAATAAAATAGACAACATTTTTTTCTGAAAAAAATAATTTGAATGTATATACATAAATATTGTTTTTTAAAAAAATTGTTGTTTTCGATCAATAATTATTTGTACCTAACTTTTGTTTGAATCCACGAATTCCTTTACACGCCCACATTCAAACAATTTATTAATTGATTCCACGAATTTCGTTATCGAACACGATAAACAATTTTTTTCTGTGAACGAAACATATAAATATTGACAAATTTCCGGACATGAAAAAAATGTTTCGTGTGGCTTGCAATTCACATGACAAGGAGAAAAGAAAAAGTGAGAGTTTAGTATATTCACCTGGACCGAATCTAGAATACCCTTCACGATAGTCGTGTAAATACATAGTATATAAGTATTTTAAAAATTTTAACAACACGGAAAAATTATAGTAAAAATAAAACCAACAAAATTTTTGGCTGAAAAAATCAAGGCGAATTCATATGAATTCGCCTTGGAAAAAATAATTTGTATACATTGACATAAATATCAAAAATATAACTTTGGATATCGTTTTTTGTTGTTGTTTAAAAAAAAGTTGTTGTCGCCCAATAATAAATTTTACTAAGCTTTTGTTTGAATTCACGAATTTCTTTACTGGTCCGCATTCAAACAACTTATTAATTGATTCAACGAATTTCAATATTAAACACAGAAAAGAAAATTTCTGTGAACGAAACATATAAATACACAGGCAGTTCGGAAACTTCTTAGCCTAGCACAAAAGGCGCGGTACAAACAGAAAAAAGTTAAGTGTTTTGGAAACTTTCATCTCTGCCATGAACACATGTTAAATTTTGTTTCGATCTGGTAACTCCTTCATATAGAAACAGTTGTTCACAAAAGACGCAACAAAATTAGAAATGTGTGGTGTCATTAAATATTTAAATAAAAAAGGTTTATCGGGACAGGAAATTTATAATGAGATGGTGAATGTGTTATGGTGAAAGTGCTCCTTTATATGCAACAGTAAAAAATTGGGTTGCTGAATTTAATATGGAGCGATATCGGGAAAAAATTTTTTTTGCCTTGTAACCGCCAGGCCAAAAGTGTAATTAATCTCTCATGGAAATTTTCACGAACAAAACGGTTTAGATTATATTTCGGGTATATATGAACCGATATCGGAAATTTTCAATTTCTGTAATTTAGTAACTTTCTTTTGTAATCAGAACTGCATTTGAGCAAAATAAATTTTTTTTTTTATGGAAAAATCGGTTTACACTATATCTCTGGTATATATTGGCCGAAATCGGAAATTGCCATTTTGTGTATTTGGTAACCTCCTTATATTACCAGAACTGTTTTAACCCTACGGGGTTCAACCAGACCTGTGCAGACCTTTTCCATATAAATGTGTTTATAACCACTTTGTTTTACGTGTCAAAGATAAGCCCGTCCAGGACTTCCTAGAAGCTACTTTTAACCGAATAAATATGGAACTAAAACACTTGTGTGGGTGTTTTCTCGTTTATTCCTGTTTACATGCGAAATGGTTCATACATGCATACCAATACCAATAATTTTACATTTATTCTAATCATGTCTAGACTTAACAGAATTTCCTTTTACATTTTCTTATGTTGTTATCGTATTATTATTAAATTATCTCTACAAAATGCCTGTTAATGTAATCATATTACATTTTCAACAATAAAACTCGACAAAAAAATTTACTCCATTATTGCTTTTTTGTAATTTCATTGGAAATTAAGTACATTTATAAACCCCCGGCCAATACCTTAAATGAGAAATGGTTTTGTAACCAAATTCATCTCGTTCGTTTGTCGTTTTCATTTTACTCATTTTGCATTTTACTTCATTTTCATTTATTTATTTGTAAAGCAAATTGTTTGACTCAAAGAAAAAAATTTAATTAAGTGTCACGAGCACCCTCCTGAAAAGCCTGGTTTTTCCTTCGTTCACAATTTTAACACGTGTAAAATTTTAAATTAATAGGTGGAAGAAATCGAGATTTCAAAATGAAGGTTTTCTTTATCGATGTATTGAAAGACGGTAATTGGAAATGACTTAACATGCAAAGTGCACAAAGTGTAGTGTTTTGTCTTCCACTCTAGGTACAAGTGTTGGTTGTGTAACAGTCTTTCGTATTTTTTTTTTATATATTCATTATTAATTTTTCTTTTTTTTTGCACCAGAATAAGTAGTGAGCGGGAATAAGTAGTATTTTGAACATTGTTTTATTTTTTAATTAAATTTTTGGTTTTTGTACATTTGTATATCGGGTTTTTAGTTCAGTTTTTCCTTTCTTAAGTTTTCTTTTAAGAAGGATTTTTTACAATACAAATTTGCTGCGATCAATAATTTTTGAAGAAGACAAGAAAAATAATTATCAAATCTTTAGTATTTGTAGTCATAGGCCATTTCCACTTTTAATAGAAATGGTGTCGATGACATTGCTTTACGAGTATTAGTTTATTGCATTTATGTCAAATTTTATAATTTTTAAGATTGCAGCTATTTTGAAATTTTTTCATATATGCTGCTTGGGAGTTTTCAACTGTTTTTGATAACTACAGGGTTGCTGCTACCAAAAAAACGTAACAACTTTTTTTCTGTGTGACTAACCTGTTCCATTTTTATTGTATTTTATTCACCCATTGTTTCCGAACAAAATTTCTTGCCGGACAAAAATTTTGTTCTCTCTCTTGAGAGAGAGAAAATATTTTTTACGAACAACTCCCAACTTGAATTGGTTTAATTTTATATTTTGTCCGGACAAAATTGAACTGAGATGCCAATAGGATATTTTTTTTTTTCATACAAAATTGTATTGTATTTTTCGTGTTAAACCACTGTGTTTTTAAAAGTTGGGGAAAAAATCAAAGTTTTATACAAAAAAATTTCTAGAAAATCAAAGAGCACAAACGGTAAGAAAATTTGATTTGAAATATTAAATCTCGAAAATCGCATCCAAACCCACTGTGCACAATTTCTTTCCTAATTTTATTAGATAGTAGACAGAAAAAGAAAAAAAGTACAAAAAAATATGTTGTTTGGACTAATATTGAAAAAGTTATGAGTATTTATTCAGACAGTGTTTTCTTATTACTCGCTTTTTCTAAAGCCCGATATCTCTGAAACCATAAGCAAACAAATCTGAAAATTTAGTATTTAGTATATGGAACATCAAAACAGTAGCAAATAAAGCAAATTGAAAAAAATGTTGTCTTCGAACTGTCCGATTTGAGTTGGATTGTCCCATTTATATTTTTACCAAACATAAAATATTTAATGCAGGTTTTAGATCTTTTGTAATATAAAAAATAAGCTTTGTTAAAGTCGCCTTATTAAATTATTTCTACAAACTTCAAATTCATGCTGTAATCTTCTTAGAGTGTAATTTAGAATGTATCAAATTGCCTTAAAAACTTACGGCCGTATCCGAAAACAACTTAACAAAGCTTGGTAAGCAGTTGTTAAGAAAAATTCCTTAACGTTGTATGCAAAAAAAATTATTTACTTACCATTTCATTTAAAGTTGAAATGAGTACACTTTAATTGTACGTTAAAATGACATTGATTTCTTAATTTTTATTTTCTTTACAAACCACAATTTTGTAAAAAATTTTAATGCAAGCAATGTTTTATGCTTATTAAATAAAGAAATTTATACATTGCATTGTATACAAATTGAAAATATTAATTTTGAAATAAAAATACGAAATGTATTAGGGAAGCACTTTCAATCATACAACGAAAAACGGCATTCGAATAATAAAAATTTTTCTATAAAAGTAACCCCATTAATTTTTTTTTTTTTATTTTAATTAATATGCTACATATAATGTATTCACCATTTATTTAAAAGATAAATACAGGGAATATTTGTCAAAAACTAATTATTTTATGTAGCTATACAGGCATGTTCTGAGAAACGCAAATCGCATAAATTTAGCGTTTTCGATTTGCAAACGCCAAATAGGTGTTCGGAGAAACGTATAACGCAAGAAGTATGATTTTGCTATTTGAAACCGCCAAATAGGTGTTCTGGAAAACGCATATCGCTTAAAACTTGCGACTTCAACTCGCATGTGTATATTGAGGTGAACCGATCGAATTTGCTAAAACTGAACTTGCAAAAGGTAACAAAATTATTCACAATTAAAATATACCGGCATGTTTGGAGAAACGCAAATCGCGTAAATTTATCGTAGGTGTTCTGGGAAACGTATAACGCAAGAAGTATAGTTTTGCGATTTGAAATCGCCTAATATGTGTTCTGGAAAACGTATATCGCTTAAATTTGGCTTTGCGGTTTCAAAACGCGAGTTTCTCGGAACATGACTGATAATAATAATAGTAATTTTTTTATTTTATTTTATTTTCGGGTTAATATAATATTCATTTTCTTACATCACTACTAAAAAAAATAACAAAGGAACATAACGGCATTGCCAGAATAAAACAATTAAATTCCTTATTGTATTTAAAAGTTAACGTACTGTTTTCGCATAAACTTTTTTAGCAAATGTATGGTAGTGTTAATGTGTTTGGTAACTAAAGTATTCGTTAATACTCAAGTAATTTTTTTTTGCATATGACCCTTAATGTTCAAGCTCTTGCGCTACTGTGCCCAATTTGGAGTATGTGATGTGTAATAACACTTTGGTGCTTTGACATAATTAAAGAACAGCTGCTTAAAGAGATAAAGCTTTAAAAAATATTAAATTTACTATTATTTTGCTTAAAAGAATTACAATATATGAAATTTATGTTTCATTTTATGGGAAAATGTACTTTATATCGCTCCTTTATCGCAACATAGCCATATATCAAAAAAAGAGCTTTTCAAGTTAACAATGCAGAATTGTTAGCAGTACTACCCTTTATATTGTGTCAAAAATTTATTTAAATTACTTTTGAACTATTTATTTTAAGAAATATTTTCTAAACAAATGTTCTAAGACTTGTATAGAAACTAAAACTTTGAAATGCGTTTTTCTCGAAACAAGTTTATCTTTAGTTATGACTATGTTGCAATATAGGAGCAATATATAAGAATCGAATAAAAAAATTCTACTCGCAATGATAAATATGGAATTAAGTCATTATATTTCATTTCAAATTATATTCGAAATAATGACTTAATTAAATGTTTACTTCAGTCATCAGGAAATACACGCAGGCTCTAATAATTCTATATTTATATATTATTTTAAGTCTACTTAACACAATACTCTAATAAAAAAAAAAAAAAACAAAGTTTTGATCTCTCTAAAATTTCAAAATTTTGCATTTGACTTTTAAAACATTAAAGAACAATTGTATCATACTCGTACATTAGCAAGAGTCATCCATCATGTGTTGCATGTAGTACGTTTATGGATGAGTGTTGTAGCTTTAATGCTTTTGTTACTATCTAAAACACATACACACATAAAAGTTTTATTACACACATTAAATCATATATGTAATTGATTCGAATTTTATTTAGAAGGCGTTGAAGCATGCATTCATACAGTCATATTTGTGTGTGTGTGTGAGTGTGTGTGAATGCGTGTGGGTGTGTGCTTAAGTGTTAACGCATGAGTTTATAAATATATATAAATAAATGAAAAAAAGAAGCCACGCACAAAAAAATTTAAACACATTACGAGCAAATACAGACTGCAATTAAAATTTAATACCAACAAGTGCTAAAATAAAAAAAAAAGAAAGAAAATTAGAAGCGCTGGTTTTATTCGCCTAAAAATTAAATTCATATTGAGCAAATATTTCATGAAATAAGTGTGACTACTAATTTTGGAATTTTATCTAAAATAAAGTAAAGAAGTAGTCCTGCATTATTGGTAATGTTTTATACCAGCTTGTTTGTTAGTCGGGGTTATCATTCTGTTCTTTACTTTATATAAGTGTTGGTATTACTAAAAAGACTCATGGGCTGGGAGATTCAACGGAGGCCTAAGGCTATCCTCACAATTTTAATCATCTCTGATGCCTAAGAGATGGAAATCCAGGCGTACTGACCCTGGATTATAAGGTGGGAATCAAAAGGAAATAGTATATCCCTCCTTTTAAATCAGTAGTCACCATTATTCTGGGCTAGAAAGTAATATATGTCTCCTTGTTGCAGTGCTACCAAGCGTAGGGATTTTTCCCTTTTATTTGTTTATTTCCACATTTAGGGAAAAAAGGACAGATTTTGTATGTTAAGGCTTATTGTAGGGAGTTTTTAATTATCACGAATCGTTAACGTTATTATTTATAAATTACTATTATAATTTTTCCCACTATGAGGCGAAATCGTTGCCCAAATTGGATATTCATGCATTTCCATCCAATTTACCTAAAATATTTTAAACATAAGTATTTCCTTATTACGCCAAAATGATTAAAATCGCATTAAGACTGATGGATGGGTTTTTTCTATAACTACCATCGGACATACAAAAAGAGAAAATAGCTAAACCGTTAAGAATCAAATTTCAAAGGGATCATAGAACGGGTCTCAATTCCATAAATTTTAGATGTACTCGTACACCCTCTAATCTCCTTAAAAAAACTTTAATCACAAAGATCTCCTAACTAAGCATATTAAAATATTGGATATCTATATATCATTCGTCTCAGTAAAAAGGCCCTAACTCGCAGTTTTCCCGAACTTGAGTTTGTTAATAAATAGAAATCTCATATTAAAATAATTTATTTGCGCAAAATTTAAACGAAAAATTACGTAGGGAAAAATGTAGGGAAATAATTTTATGTTAGTAGGGGAAAATAACGATTTTTATGCGCTATGGTAGGGATTTCACATAAAATCTCCTGGCAACACTGACATGATGTATCTTCCTTCAGATTCCAGAGGATGTGGGTTACGAAGCCTTGTAACTTAAAAAGACCGTGAGCGTAACATCTATCGGGGACAGTGGCTTCAACTGAGAGATGATGGTAGCGAAGTTCTTTGCATAAGTACGAGAGACAGCACAATGTGATCACATCTTAAGAATTTTGAATAAAAATTATTATAATTATGTTGTCGTTACTACCACTTTTTAAAGAATAAAATCACATGTATAATATATATAACAAATGTATGTTCATGTGTAATTATGCGTTTGTATGATGACGAAAGCATTGCAATACATTCTAAGAAATCCCTATAAAAATATTTTCTTTTATTTATTTCTTTTAAATTATAAAAACTTTTCTTTTTATTATAATTTGCCATCGTTATTTAACTTTCATTTCGTTTATTTTAAGAATTGAAAATACTTTTCTTTTATGAAATATATGTATATAAAATTATTGGCCAGGAGTGAAGGAAATTTCATAAAATTATTTTATTCATGAAACATAAAAAGTTGGAAATTTTCTAAAGGCATCCTGCAAGTAGAAAACAAAATATATGCTTGATAATATTCTGAGGGCAACATGCTATTTTAGCATTATATGGTTGGATACAAAAATATTATGTGGTTATAGCCAACACTATAATATAATTGCTACGAACCTGCACACGCACACACAGATATGCTGCCAAGCAATAAGATTGCAACAACAGCAAATAGTAAGAGCGCTACAGTAAGAACGCAACGACAACAATAAATTCATTGGTGGCAAATTTTCTTGGAACTTTGTGTTTTTAAATGATGCAAGTTTGCTTGTTTGTGTATTTCGTTTTTAGCTTTATGTTGTTTGTGTGAACGTGCGTATACAATCAGATGAACGGCTCGTACATTAGATATTTCTTCACAATATTTTAAGTATGCAGCTGAATTCAAGAATACCATCATTTTGTGTAATACTGCCAAACGCTTCCCCCCCTGGGGAAAAGGTTTTGCCTTGGCAACCAAGGGTATAAATTGTCAGAACGGTGATCAGCATGGCCCCCGGGCAGTTCTGCTTGCGGTTCTACCCATGCTGATCATGGTTGAGGTGCCTAACTTGGCTGTAATGTTCTGGCTGTGGTTGAAACACAAAACGCAGGAAGGGGGTGTTAGTATCTTTGATGACTGTTTGGTGTGTGGCTTTTTTCGGGGACTAACAATCTCCCGAGGATCTGTTGCCTATACAACAGATACGTGTACTGTAAGGAACCAGTGGTGATGATTGACGGGTGAGTTGGTTTAAGGGCTGACGCTCCTAGTGGGCTTCGGCCTACCAACTCATTAAGCCTTGTATTCCATTGATTGCTGAGAAACTGCATATAGGAGGGATTAGAAGGCCCGAACTCCTTAACAAGAAGTTGTTCATATTTCCGTACACATATGGCAAGAATTGTTACCTGTGTGAGCCTGGTAAGCCACACGGGGTTTGCTGGTGAATCGTGAATAATTCACTCCGTGGTCCATCATCCGATAAGGCCGCAAGGCAGGTGCTGATGTAAATCTTTTCAACAACTGTCAAACGCTGGCAAGAAGGTTGGCACCCACCTGAAAAATATTGAGAGTGCTGGAATCCTGGGCAGGCGATCAGCGTAAGCTGTAATAAATTTTTCTTTTTGTTACGTCTTGTTCGATAAAGCTGCACATTTATTAATTTAGTGAAAACTTCTACTCTCTGTTTTATATTATAAATAAGAAAGTTTTATAAGCACTTACCCCGAAAAAGAAATTATTTTGTCACTCTCGCCAGTACTTCTTCATTTCGTTGTTTTAAAACATCCTTTAAGGTTTATGTGTTTTTCTTCCTTCAAACTGTGGCAAAATGGCACAATAACAACAGCAGTAAGAAAATACAAGACCTGGCGTACAAGTAACTATATAAAAAAAATAATATAAAAGTTCCCAGTAGAAACTTGAGGTAGCTAAAATCGACTTATTTTTAATCAGACTTTTAAGTTACCTCATTTACACCTTAAAATTACTTAATGTCTACACGCAAATGGCTGCATCTATAATAAATTCATTACGAGGTGCATTGTGGTGTATCAAGCATTCCTGCACTGCTAGTGAAATATGCTCATGATCGGATGGGCACTATACTTTTAAGGTTCGTTACAAAATACTTTATTGTTGTTTTTTAAAAAACTTTCACAATTACTATTATTGTATGCAATCATATCTTGAAATTTATAGATGGTAACAATAAAATTACAGAAATGCAAACAGTAACATAGAGAAACAAGCTATAATTAAAACGATAATACACTGTGTTTTATGTTTCACAGTAATACATTACATATGTTATATATACTAATGTTGTCACAACCATATATCAAACTGCCTTTTCTTTGCATGTACCTAAACTAGCCTGCAATCGATCTTGTCACCCTTTTTCGGCTTGACTTCGAGCTGTGGGACCCCCTGTGTAGAAAACATAAAAATCCCACTAATTGTATATTTTGATTGATTGGATTAGAACCCATTAAAGTAAATCAACTCAATGTTTTATTAAATATTTTTACTCGTATTTCAAAATCTCAATCATGTTTGCTTAGTGTTCGAATCAGTTTAAAAGTGAGACATCTATTAGCCAGCTAAAACTCATTTAATTCTTAATGACTTCAACGAATTCCGACTGGGTAAGTACATGTGTATGTAAAGCAATATTTACATGTGTGTAGTTATATACAATTTAAATATGCATCTACTTAATGAATGTGTTGATGTATTGTTAAATTGCTGTTAAAAAACATGAAAAATATTTTTAACAGAAACCAGAGACACCGTATAAAGGAGTGAGTAACAAAGCAATTTCTTCGAAATCAGCATCAACTGAAGCGACATCAAATCAACGACAGACAGAACAGCAACCGGAAAAAAACAACAACCCAAAAAGAAAAGGAGTGAAATAAAACAAAAAATATGTATATCAACAACACCAAGAGACAATGAGAATGACGTAAGGTGGGCAACGTTATTGTTTACGAGAAAGCATATTAATTAAGAAGAAATGCGAAGCAAATATCTTTATAAATTGTTATTTGATAATCAGAAATGTGTGACACAACGCACGTACTCGTATAACAGCATAAGTAACAATTTTTGTATAAACTTTTTCTTGTAAAAAAAGAACCAAGCAAATCGTTATATATAAATATGTAACGGTTTGAATAATAATAAGCTGTTTAGAAGACAACTCAAATTGTAAGAAGGAGTTTTGATGCTACAAATAACACCGCGTTACAAAAACGAACTTTTTTTTCTGTCCCGTGAAACAAATATACTTTTTCAGAAAGGGGGAAAAAAATAAAATACACGTGTATAAAACGATCCGGAAAAAAATTATTTTTCGACCCATCCTACTCCATATATTTGCAGTTTGCGATGTGGAAGTCATCGATTTGCATTTACTTAGATTTATTTTATTGAGGTTAATTTTGCACCAATTAAATAAATCTATTTAAAGCAGCTTGTAGAAAAGAGGCATTGCCTACATATGTTATGCTGGAAAAAAGTTTTACATCATCAGCAAACATTAGAATGTTCCCAAATTCAATACCGTTTGAAAGATCGTTAATGAAAATAAGGAATAAAAGGTGACCAAGATGACTCCCCTGAAGAACACCAGAAATAGCATCAATATGTTATTTATAAGGTTCTATCCAGCGAAGGAAATCAAAACAGCAAACCTATTGCATTAAGCTGCTTAGCCAATAGTTTTTTTAGTGATTTACCTTGTCAAAGGCTTTGCCGAAATCCATATATATTACATCGGTTTGCTGGCTATATAAAAGTGTTAGTAAGTTTTATATTAAAGCAGTCTTTAACCCAAAAGCCTTATCCCTAATTCGTTTCACTATTAACCTAAAACTATTTCTGGCTAAGGTAAAATTTAAGTAAGATTGCTGCAAAAACAGGATGGTGTAAAAACTACAACTTCTTCCATCTGGTTTGCCAGTAATAAAATCGTTATTACATTCGGTTCTTTTATATTTCCGCTTTAAAATGCAAAACAAACGGGTTTAAAATTCATTTCATATGCAAATTCCCTATTCAAGTTTATGATACAATTCCTGAACTGACTTAGAAAAAACAAACGTTTTTTAACTTCTCTTCAATGAAACTTGTTTTAAATGTCAAGGTATCTGCACCCAAAATTAAGTACATCTAATAACCTTGTTATAAGAGAAAATATGTCGAAATGTAAAACATTTTTTTCCAACATTTTTTATTTCTCTGCATTTTCCAGTCATCAAATTTTGTACAACATATTTCTTGTTGCCACACAAAGAGGAGAAACTTTTGGAATACAAGAAGCACTAACTTTTAGTTTAATCTGCTGTTTTAGCATAAAGAAATAAAAGAGAAAACAAAATTAAATAAGTAATAGTTTATCAAAAAGGCTTTTAGACAACTTGCTACAATTTGCCATTATGTTTGAGTGGTATGTAACCGAAAATGTGCTTTTTTAAGTTTGCTGGAGTTTTTTTTTTTCACAGCAAAGACCAAAATGGAAAAATAAAAAATGAAATAAGATAAAGTTTTTTGTTGCTGTTAGGAAAAAAATTTTGTTCATTTCCAAAAGAAAACAAACTAGCAAAAAAAAAAAAAAGTTTAAATTTATATCATATTTTATGTTTGCTTTGGGATTTTACATTTTTCGTTTTATTTTATGTTGCTATTATTGTTGTAGATGTAGTGGTAGAAGTGTCACTAAATTTTGGATGAAATTTTGGAGTTTATTGCACATACACACACATAAAAACTAGCTTAGTTTTCAAAGTACATACAATAAATACTCATAAATGTATCCATCAACAACATGTGTACGAGCAGAGCAGCGGCGAATTAAATGTTTATTTTTGTGATGATATTCACCTACAAAAGTTACCGAGTGGTTTTAAATAATTTTTTATACACGAGTATCTAGTCAAATCTTCAAAAATCTAGCCATCAGATTTATGGTCTGAGAAGTTCAGGATTCTTATTTTTTATTTCGTTATTTAATAAGAAAA
This sequence comes from Thecocarcelia acutangulata, assembly GCA_914767995.1. Taxonomy (NCBI): domain Eukaryota; kingdom Metazoa; phylum Arthropoda; class Insecta; order Diptera; family Tachinidae; genus Thecocarcelia; species Thecocarcelia acutangulata. Next base: position 24,101,460 of record OU612094.1, on the reverse strand, counting down.
TCCTTGATACGTAACGGAAAGTTTTGACCACATTTTCTTCCCACTGTAGTTGCGTAGTCAGTTCTAGAGGCTTATGAGCCAGTTCTTTGGCTTTTCCATATACTTATATTACTTTTTAGAACGTCATTCTTATTTTTATACATTAACGTCATTCTTCGTCATATTGACGAGTTAACTACACTCTATCAAACTATAAAACTTGTCATGAGCAAATAAAAGTAAAAAAATAGATTTATTATTAATACAAAGTTATTTTTTAATTAATACAATTAAGCTTTTTATTCGCTATTTAAGCTTCTGACATTTATACCAATAAAAAATTATAAATAGCTTGTTTTCTATGTTTCCCAGCTATCCATCAGTAGACTTTGGCTATCCATCAGTAGACTTTGGAAATTTTTGAAAGATATTCTCAAACATTCAACTTTATATCCCAACAATCCAACAAATTGCTGAGAATTTAAAAAGAAAAATGCTCTAATAATATCCGTCAAAACGCAAAAAACAAGCTTTTCTATTTATAAACGTCTCTAACATTTCTTTACACCTTTCAAACAAATGAACATCGTTGGTTGCTACGATTTGCTTTTTGAAAGTAAAGAAATGCTAGAGACGTTTAAAAATAGAAAATAAATGAAATGTTTTAACCATCTATCAATTGCGATATGTAATTAACTACAAAACAGAAAATAATATAGAGCATAGTTTTTCAATCCATTCTTATATTATATACGAGGGTTGATTGATATTGGAATTACCTAAGTAGGAAAAGGCTTTGTTTTTATTCAAAAATTATTTTTTTCTTAATATTGTTTCATTTTAGCTTAATAAACTTAATAAGATGATATTCCAACTTTTTATACCATCTGAATAACAAGGTTTTGGGAACCCTTTAAAAATACGTGTTAGTTTTGTTAATCACTTCTTCGTTTGAGATAAATCTTTCTCCTGTAAACCAATAATGTGCGCGATAATACTTTACTGTGACAGTGGCTATAAGCTTGACAGCCGATCTCACTTTTGAGATCGGCTTTTCCGTGAAGTACTTCCATAAGATTCCATCCATTATTTCGATCGATTTTGGGTCCAGTTGTATATAGTAGTAGACCCCGATTTCGACAACAGTTATTAATTGACGCTAAAAACCAACAGGATTACGCTTTGTCAAGTCCAAACATCGCTGTGAACAGCGTCTGTTGAATTCGTTTTTGTTTGACACTGAGAAAACGCGGCACCCATCTTGCCGTTAGCTACTTCATAAAAAGTCGTATGCAGTTTATTGATTATGCGATCAATATATGTAATATTAGTTTCTATGAAAATTCCCATGTCAGGTATATGTGACACTAAATTACGAGAGTATTAAACATATGTGAAAATGGAACCAACTTGAGTTGAATGTACTTAGAGTTTGATTTCACTCTTTTAGTTGCATGTATTTAAATACGTATATGGTTTCAAAACTTACTATAGTCAGGTGAAGAATATATCGACTGGTTAAATTTTAAGGACCGATGTTGAATGTGAACCACACCTTAACGTCAAATTTTTTCTGCATTTCATTTAACATTTCTCAATATCTGACTAACCCAATTAGAAAGATACACAAACGAACAATATGCGTTAAAGTTATTCAGACTTATTATGTAAATGGGCATTCAAATGAAGAAGCATATCGAGTACTTCCCTAAACTTCTTCATCCAAATGTGCGTATAATCGGAAAACAAGTGCAACAATTTAAGCTACTCAGGTCAATAGAAAATGTGAAAATACCCGTGCATTCTCATACAGCTCACAATGTAAGTGAAAAGAAGTTGGTTTCGGTTTGTCTAACTTTATTCTATGCGGACACGCGGAAAAAAGGCAGCTTGATATATGGTTGCAACAACACTAGTATATGTTCTATTAACATTATGTATTATAATATATATGCAAATTATAAGAAATATATGTTTACAATAAAGTTATTTATTACATTAGTATGGTTACTTAATGAAAGTATGTGAGAAAAGTATGATTGGCTGGTATAATTATATGGTTGAGTATGACAATTACTTGATGACTTTAGTAACCATTGTATTAATACCATAGTTACTTATTATTATAACAATTTTAAACTTGTAATATGTTCTTTTACAATACTTAAGTCCGACCAATGCTAGACAAAAAGTTTTATCTTGCGGGAGTTATTTCGAGAAAACCACCTATTGAGCAATGTGATGGTGGCAACGGTGTCCCTTCTTCTTAGCCGAGTGTGGCTGCCAAAATTATGTATATTGCGCACAAGGGGATTTGGATGAAGTTCCAGTTTACTGACATATCTTGTCGCGTACTTAGAAAACTCCTCTTTTACCAGCGAAACACTCAGATCTTTATGAATTCGTGAATTTTTTACGTACCATGGAGCTGTAGTATTCATTCGAAGAATTTGGTTTTGTTGCCTTTGAATTTTCCAACATTTGATGCTGAGACGGTACCCCATAATTGAATTCCGTAGCACCATAAAGGTTTTAGAACTGCTTTGTATAACAGAAGTTTGCAATCCAACTTCAATGCCGAGTTTCTGCGCATAAGCCAATTTAGTTGCGCTTTTTTTCTTCGCAGTTCAATTGAATGACTTTTGTAGCAATGTGAGACTTGCACGTTAGCCTTCGGTCGGCGTGTATACCAAGGTACTTGACTTCATTTGTAAAAACCCTCTGTCATTTGCAAAGATTGAAGTGTGGATTCCGGATGTCGTTGGCATGTTAGAGGCGTAAATCAAATATAAAGTAGGCGCCAAAGTGCTACCTTAATGAACTCCTGCCTCGATTGGCTGAGTTGGGCTTATAAAATTGCCTTCTCTGATAACAAATTTCCGCGCATGTAAAGCTTTCCAGAAACTTGTGAGTATTTGCAGGCAAGTTTAACTTTATTTGTGCACCCAGCCGTCCTGCTATATTTTATCAAAAGCTCGAGAAATATCAATGAATTAAGCTGAGCAATTCTTCTTCTCCTTAAAGGTCTGTCTTATGATATTAACTAGTCTGTGCGTTTGTTTTATAGTACTTTCTTTAGCCCGAAAACCAAATTGATAACCAGGGATACATCCCACATTGTTCAATATTGGACTCAAATTCGCCATTAAACATTTTTCGAATAGTTTTGCAATTGTTGGTGTAGTGTATTAACACATTTATTTAATAAGAAGATGTGTGTGGTATTTTTGTTACTTCATGACTGATCTTTTATTATATTTTAAAAGTGCCTAAAATCTAAGTAACCAAGTATATAATTATTTTATGACCATAACGGTTTTTACATTCTTTCAATTGCTTATACTTAATTATAAGAGATTGAGAGCAGTTAAGTTAAAGAAAATGCATTTGTCATCACTAATGTTAACTTTAAGGTGACCAACAAAGTTATATACTTTACAGTTGGTAAAAGACTTATTGGTCTTTATGATTCTACCTTAGCCGGATCTTTCCCTGGCTTGGGTATCATAGTAATCATTGAAACCTTTCTTTCTGTAGGATAATACTCAAGGCGTAAAACAGCTTTAAAAATATCGCTAACAAAAAGTTTTTTTAGCTTCATTAAACTGTGTTTATTTTGTCCCAAAAATCATTTTTGCAACCATAGTGCAGAGCAGTATTTACTTCACTTGCCGAACGAATTTTGTGGCTAAAGAAGATTTCCTGTATCGCATAATTTCTTCACTAGAGTTTTCATTCTATTGCAGTGTGAAAAATGTTCAACGTAAAAGTTTTGTTTATCGAAGAATTTTCTCATTTTACTGTGTCATGCTTTTTCTAGTGCATTTGTCGTTCCAAATTGGTATAAAAAGAAAGTTAAAAATATGTTTTAGTTTTGTAAAGTTTTAGTCGCATTAGTGTTGTTAGCATTTTTGTATATTGTTTTGCAAAGCCAACGTTCTGGCAGCAGAGATTTGTGTGTACGAGTATTGTAGGTGTGCCAGTCTAAATGCACGTAAGCGAATGAAAAGAAAGCTGTAATACTCCTTAAAAGCACCTTAAATCACGATTTTTGAATTCACATTCACATAAGGTAAAATTTTTTTTAAAAGAATATATTTTTCACATATAAAAGCAACATTATTTTATAACTTAATAAAACTCAGAATTCTTATAAAGATACTTTGCCAGTAAGTAGTGTATAGGAAATTCGTTGAAACTTTTTTCAAGAACTCTTGTACTCTTTTTATTAAAAGTTTGCCTTCTTGGAGTGTGTTTTGTTTTTCATTTATACTTCATTTTATAGTTTAAGTTGTTGTCTTTTCTCTTGCCACAAAAGATTTGCATGCGTTAATAAAGTATATGATCTGATAGCAAATCTTAAATGTTTTAATATATGTATGAGTTTTTATCATACACAAAACGACAAAAACTATTAAGAAACTTTTGATTATGAATATTTTGCAAAGAAAAAGTGTTTTTTACTAAAGATTTTTTGCTACAGTTTTCAGTTCACGAAGCGAGAAAATGTTCTTTTATTTCTAATAAATTTTGGTTGTGGTAAAATATCATAAAAAGAAATTTCTTTTAAGTTGTTTGAAGAGTATGTGATGAAGTATGAATAAAATCAACGTACATGAAAAAAGATTTTCTAGCACTAACTTGCGTGTTTTCAACGTCAAATAAGAAATATATTTTCAGTTTTCATAAAAATTCCGGTAATTTTTTTCAGCCTTTTTTTAATAGCCAATTAAAACGATGAAGTTATTTGAGCTCTAGGTCTTCTATTATGGAACTAATACAACCCTATTTCAGCCCAAATGTAAACAACCTTGAAATTTATTATATGTTTTTTGTTACTGTCAAATTTTGGCGCTCTCTTAACTCTTTTTATGTATCTAGTAAAATTGAACTTCACTTGCATTTGAACAATAGAATTATACTTGAATTTAGAGACACGTTTTTTATTAACCTCAAAAGATAAGATTTTCTGGACTTCTGCATTAAATATTAAAGATTCTCTAACATCTTCTAAAATTATTTTGTTTTTCAAGTTAAGCATGTAGCCATATACTCGCATATTTCTATTTTGTGAACATGTCTCAGCAGGTTTATCTAGAGAACAATATACACTTAACCCAAGGACCTCTTTTTTTCTGCCTATATATTAATAATTTACCTGATCTCATAATAGCAAGACTCATATGTACGCTGATGATGTGCAGCTTTACACCTAAGCCATAGACAATGTAAGGTGAGCCGATTTGGCAGTTACAAAATTTAACGATATTGTACCACAGAATTATTGACCTCTTGTTACCCATTTTTATCATATCTAACCCAATGTGCGGGCGATTAATCTACTAGTTATAAATAAATATGCACATCCTCATAATAGAATATAAATTTGAAAACAAAATATACAAATAAACAAACTTTCATAGTATAAAAAATGCAAAAGTCTAAGCAAATCAACCAGCAATTATTTTACTGTTGTTGTTGCGTTCTTATTCTTGCGAGACAATGTGTGAGAGCAAGGCGAATTCATTATTAGGTGGATGCATCGGCGAATTCGTTTAATATGGCGGCACTTTCTCTGTCAAGTTTTGTTTACCTTTTCAGCGCCATTTAAATTTTTGTACATGCTCGTTATCAACTACTTTTGACAGCTTAAGTGTGAATTCGCCTTTTTACACAAACAAAATACCTGTTGTTTTTTTTTATTGTTGTATTGTTGTAGCGAAGCGGCTACCTTGTTTTTTGTATCATGGTGTGTGAGTAGTTACATATATACCTATACTTTGTGTTCATCCAGAGCATTACGCCTAGAATAAGATGTAGTATAAGTGATGAAAGACACATCCACTTGTTTAACAATATCACTCATACGTCATTAATAGATACACATTATTTACAATCGTAGAATTATCATAAATAGGAAAAAAATCAATAATTATATGAATCATACTGTTTTCAATAGAATTCTATTACAAAAATATGGAAATTGAACTCTACGTCGAAAATTCGTTATTAATGATGATAATAATAATAATAATAAATAATTTTACTTAAACTTCTGTCAATCAGCGTCAGTAATTTTTATCCACTTAAACTAGCAATTACGCTCAAAGAACCTTTCAAAGTGTATAAAAAAAAAAAAACAAATAAAAATGTTAAAGAGCCTGAAACCATTTTTGGAAGTTTTAAATCGCATTTCAATATGTCAGCTATGACATCATGGATAACCACCATATACAAGTGCTTACTATACAAACTTGCATTAATATGATTGTAAATTTACATATATGTTGTAACTTCGTGTGTGTGTGTGTGTGTGTGTATGTGCTTTAGTATACTTTAATTAATATCTACATTTGTAAAGTTATATAGCTGGTATTGATAAAGCTTGTTTTAATCGTTTTATAAATGCTTGATTGCTATTGATTTTGTATTTCAATGCAACCGCAAATACAAATAAGCAAACAAATGAACTTAACCAAACTCATACAGTTGCATATGAGCAAACAGCCATACAAACTGTTATATGTATGCTGTTGTTCTGGCAAATGTAACTTTAAATATTTTATCCGTTTAAATATTTGTTATAAAATGTCCATGACCGCTGTATAAAGTCGCGATTATAAGAGCAGTATCTCAACTGAGCAGTTTCATTGAATTTGTGAGCATTTTGTATGGAAAGAAGGATGGAAGAGAAGAATATATGCTGCTTCTGCTTGTTCCTTTTTGTAAATAAATAACAAACTGGATTTTTTTCATTAAACTAAAGAGTAAAATGGGGTTTTTGTTTATTAAATTTTTTAAATAAATTTTTAAAGCATTGAAATTTAATCGACGTATTAGAACTTTTTGTAGATAGATTAAAGTATTGTAGTTAGATAAAAGCACTTCGGCAAGAAATATATTTTTCTTGAACATATTTTTCTTGAACAAACATTTATAAAGATTAATTTAAACCCAAGAGCACTCTTTTTTAAAAATATGAACAAGAGTTGATGTTCACTTTAATGTTTACGTGCTGGTTAGAACACGAAATTGGACTACCTTGTTTAAACTTTTTCCTGTAGCTTGAAATAACTTACAAAAATCACCACTTTTCACTGGGAATGGAGATTTATAGTTAGGATTGTTTCTAGATTTTTGTTTACGGCTATAGGTTCTTGTCTCTGCTAAAATTGATTTTGTGCCTCAATTCAACTGATTTGGCACATAAGTTGAAACAGTCACTGTTTTCACTGTCAAAGTTTTTTCTTTTACAATATTAGTAAATAATAAAATTGTAAAGTAAGACCGCAAAGCATGTTGATTTTTCAAGAATGGTGTACGGTTGCAGGTGGTGTTAGAAATTTTGTATTCATATAATCTATGAATGCATGAGCATTGACTACCATTTTAAAAGCAAATTTAGAGCAGAGAATTAACATTTTTTTTATTTCATTTATTTTGCACCTAGACTCGAACAGGTTCTGCTAGCAAGACAATGGTTTTAACCATTGCGCTCGAAATGTGAAGGACTGTTAGCTTAACAGAGCATCAAAACGGCTTGACTGAGTGAGTTCTATGTAGCATTTTTGGGCATATTTAGACCGTCAGATCAGAAAAAGCCTCATAAATAGCAAAGAGTCCCTGAAAATAGTAATCACCGAGGAATGGAGTAACATTCCTTCAGAAATAACTCAAAATTTCGTTCATTCAATTCACAGCGGACTTTCTTTAATCATAAAAGTAAACGGCAAACAAAATAAATATTTATTTATTGAATTCTTGTTGAACAATTACAAAAATGTCAATAATTTTTTAAATTAGATTTTTAGTTTGTACATTTGCACAACGGGTTATAGTTCAAGTGCTTTCCTTTTTTAAGTTTTTTCTTAAGCAGGATTTTTTACCATACAAATATGCTGTGATCAATAATTTTTGATTGAAGAAGACAAGAAAAATAATGATCAAATCTTTAGCTGGGGGACAACTATAAAATAAATATTTGTCTTAATTAGTTTTAAGAATAATGTTGATTTCAAAATGATGAATATTGTTTTTTCTCTAATTAAACTACTGCTAAATAATTTATTCGGGTATTCTTTTTTTAGTATCTATGAATTCATAAAAGTTGAATTACTTGTTACATACTTTTTTTTAAGCTGCCCATAAAAGTATGTTCCACAAAAGTATGTTGACCTTACAATATTTAGTGACGAGTCGACCACATCTTTCTACTAATTGAGAAAAAGCTTTAAAAAATTGTATGACAAATAATAAAAGCCTAAGTTAAAAAAAAGTAAATAAAAACAAAATGGAAGCAAAAATTAATGCTTATTTTTTGGGACCTTAACATAGAAGTTTTTGTTAAGTTTAGCAGACGTAAAAGTTTAAAAGGCATATATATTACGGTGTCATAAAAGCATAAGTTATTTAATTTCCTAAAATTATTCGGCAACCAATCAATATTTGCTTACATAAAATATTCCATATACTGACCCTCAGCAATTGAAAAAGTTCTCATTGGTTTAAGATCAAACTCAGTTACCTAAATCACCAACAATTTCGACGGTTTACAAACAGATCTTCGTTTTATGATCATTAATGTAATGCATTTCAATCAAAAACCAGACTTTTATTTAATGATAGCTCCAAGTCGAGAAACTTTACTTTCTCTCGCTGTGGTCGAGGAAAGCGGTCAGTATTGGTAATTTATACAATTGCTGCACCAGTTTTACTGCTGAAGTTCTAGCACTTTTTGTCGCCGTTAAACGCACCTCAAAAGAAAATTGCAAAACAATAATTTGTGCCCATAGTTTATCAACGGTGCAAGCAGTTGAAAATTTACTCCATGATTCTTACATAAGGTAGCCAAACAAGAAATCGTTGTGTTCAATATGGCGAACAACTAAAAATAATGTGAGTTCCATCACATGTTGGAACGGTAACGAAAAAGCTGATCTTGCTGCAGATTACGAAAAAGTTGACCTTGCTGCAAAAGTAAGACCACGTTTTGAACAACTTGTGAAAATCCAGATATTCCTCTTACTGCCACTCAAGACGTAACCAGCAAATCCATATACAATCGGCTCATTACCAACATAATAACAAAAACTTCTATCTACGAGGAGGTAGGAAAATAAATTCCTTTTCTAAAACCATTTATATTTCAACATAGCCTCCTTTTAGCTCAATGCACTTAGTAAGACGATATTTCAACTTTTCGATACCATCTGAATAATACGATTTTGGGCGCCCCTCAAAACACACGTTAGTTTCGGTAATCACTTCTTCGTTTGAGTTGAATCTTTTTCCTGTGAGCAGTTTCTCCAACAGGATAAAATCACTAGGAGTTAAATCTGAACTATACGGTGAATGATCAATCAATTTGAAATGTATTTCACGGAGTTTTAGCATCGTATCTAATGCTAAACAGTGCGTGATCTTAAAAAAATTTCACGTTTTTCTTTTTTAAATATGGCCGTTTTTTCTTGATCACTTGATCCAATAATAATACTTTCCTGTGATTGTGGGTACTTTTTCAAAATGAACAAAATTCTGTATGCGTCGTAAAATGCCAGCCAATTTCACTGCCTTCGCCTTCTTCAGGGCAATTCCACCAGTGTGTGGGGTTCAGCAGTAGTATGGGTTCCAAATTTCAGCAGCAGCTATAATTAGTGCCTTCAGAATTACGTTTTATCAAATCCAAACACCGCTGTGAAGTGGTCTGTCGAACTTGCTTGCGTTCGACTTTGCGCGAACGCGGTACCTATCTTGCCGATAGCTTTTTCATATTCAAATATTCATGCAAAATTTTGAACACACATTCATATGATATGTTTACCGTTTCAACAATCTCACGTAACTTGACTCGGCGATCATTCATAACGATAGCGAGGAGTTTCTTCATATTTTCTTCAGTAACCACCTCTTTTGAACTTCCTGTCGATGCTATTGTAGCAGTGCTTGTTCAGCCGCATTTAAATTCAGAAATACATTGTTTACCATGTAACAGAGCAGGCAAGGTTAGGTTAGGTAGGCAGGCCGCTGGATACCCCGGAATAATCTAGGTTGTCCAGCTCACTTGGGTCCCGTAGTCGTTCCCTTTGTGATTGCCTGAAAAGCTGAAATAGTGGAATGAAGAGAAGAAGTTATAGGAAAATGGTAGTGAGTGGAGAGGATGGGCGGGGATGGAAACAGAGCAGGCAAACTAACCGTAATGTTTATCTCGATTTTCTTTTGCCTCTTTTGCCGTGTTCCCTTTCAAATACCAGTATTTATTCGGTGATCGAAACTCACTGTTTTTCATTTTTCAAGAAACACTTACTTCAAAAGAATTTGGGTGAAATTTTAACAGCTGACGTTTTACAGAGCGCAATTTAAAAAAAAATAATAAAATTTTTTTTGTGTTTGTGTTGCTATCTAGCGCTGGGTAGTTTGACTATTAACCCGCCCTCGTACATGGGACAAAACCATCATATCTTAAAACTTCCTTAAGAAGAGAAACAATTATAGTTGCTTGCCTTTTTTCTTATTCCTAAATATTAATTGTAGTAATTACGTTATTAAATAAATATATATATTTTTTATAGATTAAAAACTTAAAATAGACTAAAGTTTAAATTAAATAACATACTTTGATGTTATTTACTTTTTTTTGTAAAAGAATATTTTGCTTATTTTTTGCTTTCAAACAGCAATCTGTTTTTTCTCACACGTGAAATGGGTTTCTGGTTTTGGCCACTGCAATCCAATTCAATCCAATTCATTTAGTTTACTTTTTTATGGCGATCCCAAAGAAACCAAAATAGAAAAATACGAAAAATATTTAATTCAGAACAAACCCAACAACAACAACAACAACAACAACAACAACAAAAAAGACGAATTTTATTTTTCTATTGATGCAAACGTTTTTAGCTGCCACTGCAACAACCAATGCAGTCCAGCGCTGGCCTGCTGATAGTTGTTGTTGTTGTTGTTGTTATTGTTTTGCCAATGCTAAAATTGTTTGTGAAATGTTTGTGTTTTGCATTGCGAAGCTGCAGTTTGTGTTGGTTTTGTTAAAACTCTAAACTCATTTTTTCTCATCTAATGCACACGGGGGAGCAATTTTCTTTGCACAACAATTTATTTAGTGTGAGTTTAGTGCACTTTTGGGATGTTTGTCGCGCGCAAAATGCTTTCAAAAAAAAAAAAAGAATATGAAAAAAAATCAAACGAATTCTCTTTCTCACTTTGTAATAAAATGATAAAACTGACAGCAATTACAAAAATAAATAAAATTCTTTAAATTTTTATGCAACACTAATATTGATTTTATTTTTAAACTGTAATAACGAGTGATTTTTTTTGCTATTATCTTTTTGGCAACACTAGTTTTGACAGCTCACGCACGTTTTGTATCTTGTGTCACTGTCAAACATCTTCAGTTTGGGGTATAATTTAATCATGAATCGTCTTACAAACGAACAACGCTTGCAAGTTATTGAATTCTATTACCAAAATTCGTGCTCTGTTAAGAAAGTTCATCGCGCGCTTCTTCCATTTTATGGTCAGTTTAATCGACCTACTGAGGCTTCTATTCGGGCTATTGTAAAAAAAATTTCGCACCAAATTTACATTGTTGGACATTAAACCACCAACACGCTTACGTAGAGTACGAACTGAAGAAAATATCGCAGCCGTATCGGCCAGTGTTGGTGATGACCGTGAATTATCGATTCGGCGCCGTTCGCAGCAATTGGGCCTCTGTTACTCCACTACGTGGAAAATTTTGCGGAAGGATTTGGGTGCGAAGCCTTATAAGATACAGCTGGTGCAAGAATTGAAGCCAAACGACCTACCACAACGCCAAATTTTTGGTGAATGGGCTCTTGAAAAGTTAGATGAAGATCCACTTTTTTATCGAAGAATTGTGTTCAGCGACGAGGCTCATTTCTGGTTGAATGGATACGTGAACAAGCAAAACTGCCGTATTTGGAGTGAAGAGCAGCCAGAAGCATTGCAAGAGCTACCAATGCATCCACAAAAAACAACCGTTTGGTGCGGATTATGGGCTGGCGGCATAATTGGGCCGTATTTCTTCAAAGATGATGCGAATCACAACGTTACTGTGAATGGTGAGCGCTACCGTGCGATGATAACAAACTTTTTTTTGCCCAAAATGGAAGAGCTTGACTTGCATGACATGTGGTTTCAACAAGACGGTGCCACATGCCACATGCCACACAGCACGCGAAACAATGGACCAATTGAGAGGCGAGTTCGGTGAACAGTTTATTTCACGCTTGGGACCAGTCAATTGGCCGCCCATATCGTGCGATTTAACGCCTCGAGACTATTTTTGTGGGGCTATGTTAAGGCTAATGTCTATAGAGACAAGCCCGCTTCGATTGACGCACTGGAAGCCAACATTGCCAACATTATTCGTGAGATACCGGCCGAAATGTTGGAAAGAGTATGCCAAAATTGGACTAAGCGGATGGACCATTTGAGGCGCAGCCGCGGCCAACGCGGCATGAAATAATCTTCAAACATTAAATTATATCGACCCAACTATCGATCCAAATAAATGTTTCATGCATTTTTCTGAACTTTATGTGTTTTTTTTTTTTTAAATTTTCGTTAGTTCTTATAAAATCACCCATTATATATGTATGTATATATTTGTTACACACTTACCGATAGTATCAATTGAATTTATAAAGTTCGTTTTATTTTATTTTCATCTCAAACATTTTCTAAATTTGCGCACAAAATATTTTTATAATTATAAATTTCAACTTATTAAGGGTTTAGAGAAGGGCAGAGGCTACAATAAATTTTTGAAAATTATTAATCGTTAATAACAGCTGAATAGTGCTATTAAGTGTTTATAAATAATGTTTTTTCGACTTCTTCTTATTAACTCTTAATAAAGCAGTCAAAATTTTTTATAAATTAGACTGTTAAAATTTTTCTAACTTCTAGATATATATAAACATAGATGGCAGATAAATCTGGTTTCAAATCGTCAAATTCGAAGAAAAAAATTGCCAAAATTGTCATCTCACGGAGAACTGATGATGTAGAGCCATCAAGTTTTCCCATTGGTTAATAACCGACATGATTTGACTATTTGGCTGCGGAAAAGCCATTCAACTAAAGCTTTGGATATTCGACCACAGAACGAACTCTAGTTGGCAGTATTGGAAAAAAGGTATTATTAAAAATAAGCTAATGCTAATTTTTCTCATTATCTCCATCTACTTTTCTTTAATATGAATGTATGTACTGGTATTTAGATTTTTTTCAATCAGCTAATTATATTTCTAGGCAAAAATGTCAATTAATTTTAATTATGTATTTCGCTAAAGAAATCGTTAAATGTTTATAATTTTTCTTTTTTGTTATCTCTTTTTCAAATCGTTTAGAATTTCTTTATTCTTTTTTTAAGTAATCAGTTTTAATTTTTCTATTTATCTCCATTCATTTTATTCTTTCGTTCGTTTTTTTTTTTTTTTTTTTTTTTTGTTGCTGTTTCTTTTTTCTTCATCTTGCAACTAAATCTTATTTGACCTGTAATCAGGCTAAGAAGACGTTTATTTTACAAATGATTACCTTGTGTTAAGCACAAACCAACCAGCCAACAACCAGTCTAAGATGTTACAAGTAATTAGTGGTTTAATGAACGCCTGAGGCCTGACCAACAGCTGCATCTCCTTATTAGCATAAGTGTGAAATTCAACACAGAGTTATACAAGCGAAAGTGGATAGAATTATAAAAAGTGACTGAACCGAAATTAGGTGACAGGGAATTAATTTCTTTTGTAAATTAGACAGCACAAAAGAAAGAAAAAGAAATTAGTGGTAAAACATTAGAAATATGAATTAAAACACTAACAAATTACGAGAATTTAAAATTTGGCTTTCAGATAATTTAGTTGCAGAAATATTTGAATTTGGTTTTGTAGTGCTTTACTTTTCAATATTTTAAAATCAAAGTCTTTAATACAGGGTGACTGATGAAAAAAAAGCCTAATAACTTATTTTCTGTGTAACTAACCTGTTCCATTTTTATTGTATTTTATAGATTGATCCTTATAGGCCATTTACACCTAAGCCAAATCTACTACCTTCGGGATTTCGAATCAAATCTAGTTGATTTTGACGATATTTCCCATACAAAATGAAATCTAGACTGCGACTAGATTTTAATAAAATCTGGTAGATTTTTGAAGTACTCTATTACACAACTGTGATTTTGTTCAAAATAATACTTTAAAATACTACGCTGCAATAAAAAAAAACTATGCTTTTACATGATGAAGTCAGTGTGATGTATTTATTGCTGTCAAACCCTTTGCAAAAAATGATTTTGTGAACAGAAGTCTAAACGGCTAAGATTTTGTTCAAGATTTTCCTTCAAATCTATTATATTTTGGGTAGATGTAAATGCCCTATTGGGTCAAACTAAAATGGAGAATCGGAAAATGAGACAAGAATTTGGTGCAACGCTTTTACGTTTTAGAGTACGATTTTTCTGTTTAAGCTAGTACTGGAATGTCACAACACTCTAAGCGAACTGGCAAGCCAGAACCAGGTCACCCTGTTCTATGTGCCAGGACATGAAGGGCATCATGGCAAGGAAATGGCTGACATTTACGCTAAGAAAGGAGCAGAGGGGACTTTTATTGGGCCCACTCCAAATTTTGGGTTCAATAAGGGTCTCCTGAATGAGGAGATAAAGAAATGGACGAAGTCCATCGTTGAACAACATTGGAACGAGACAGCTGGTCTGGAACACTCCGAGAAATTTATAAACTTTGATCAAAAGAGAGCCGAACGTGCTCTAAAACTGGACAGGAAAAGTCTCAGAACATGGACAGGTGCACTTACAGGTCATTATAACTGCTACAAGCAAATGCACAGGATGGGCATTTCCAACACAGACGTTTGCAGATTCTGGTGTGAGGAAGAGGAGTCACTGGAGCACTTAATCACCCACTGTGGAGCATTGGCACACAGAAGATATAGGCTACTACAAGCTTATATATTAAGTGAATGCGACTTTATATCACTCCCAATGAAGGAGTTTGTCAGTTTTCTTGATATACTCAACCCATAATGGGGCAAGGGAACGCACAATAGATCAACATTGGTCACAGTGCAAATGGCCGATGAGGGCCAGATCTCATCCAATAATAATAATAATAATAATGATTACGTCCAAGAATAGGTAAGCAGGCCGCTGGTTTTCCAGCAAGTACCCGGAAACTCCAGCTCACTTGGGTCCTGCAGGTCGTTCCAAGGATAATATAGGGGCACATGTGGCGGCACTCCTCCTAGCAGATCACGTATAATGAGGCTCGTAACGAATTTTGCCGAGCGTGGCTCAACCGCAAGAAGGCCTTATCATGCTGACATATAATTGAACCCTAGAGTTTGGACAAGGAATTTAACTGCTCAAATGGGTGTCAGCACACAGTCACTGCCGACAATTTTGCACCAAAATATAAACTTATTTCCATATAAGATTCAACTAAAAAACAAACTGAACCCTAGAGACTTTGACCGATTCGCTTGGAATTTTGTGAGTCGGTCATTTAAATGGTGTCAGAGGATGAAAACGTCTTGAACTGCATTTTTATGGCTGACGAGGCACATTTTCCTTTAAACGTCGATCTTAACAAACCAAATTGTTAACATCTTCAAGATTTATTGTCTTAATCTTTTATAAAAATTACAGTTTTATTTCCATCCGCTTGAACTTCGTTTACTTAAATATAAATGTTTTTCAATTAATCTGCAACTATTTTATCTTTTCTTGTAGTTGCCTCATTATCTCAATTATAATTTTTCATTTGAAAATTAGCAAATAAAAGACATTTGCATTCACCATGTCACTTATATTTATTTATAATTTTTCTTCTTGCTAGCAAGGCAGAAAGGGAATATTGTACTCGTACATATCTTTTTTTAAATCCTATTTTTTACAATCAACATATTTTTCCGTTTCAAATGAAAAGAAGAAGGAACTAATAAATGCGAGCATTGCACAAAACAAAAAGAATAACTATCATGATAATGATGACGATGTCTTAAAAATTTAATTCATAAGCTGACATTTGTCTTTCTTAGTTTGTTGTTCCATCACAAATACGAGTACGAGTTACATTTTCTATCTCACAACTCGTTTTATTTTGTGTGCTTTATTTTGCTTCCATTTTTTTTTCAAGTCTCTTGAAGCATAACTGTGTAATGAAATAGATTTTTCATGCTCATTTACATGAAATTTTCATTATGAATATTATAAGGAACATAAAGATAATATATTTTAAGTGTAAACCTTGAGGAATTGCACTCAAAGGACTTGGAATGAAGATGTTTGGTATGATAGAAGCAAGATGACAACTAAAGTATGTAACAAAGAGAAGTCATGAAAGGGGCTTATGGATGCTGTTTGAATTAAAACTTTAAGTGCTTTGCTATGGAATTTAATTTTGTTTTTTTTTTTTCTTAACAAAATTGAATTAATATTTATTTTAAGCACAAAATTGCTTAATAAGAAATTAATTGAAATCAAAGAAAAAAATATATAATTTTTGTTATGTATAAATTTCTGCAAAGAGGGAAAAATTCAATATGTTTAAGTTTGCCAGCCTGCTGCTGCAGGCTGCTTTTGCATTTATGTTTTTCTTTTCTATTTTTTTTATAATAAATCATTTTAAAATTAATAATTGCACTCGTTATATAATGTTCAGACGCTGTTAGTCAACGTCGTTCATTTATTTAAATGTTGAACTACAGTTTTCTTAATATTTTTTTATACTCGTAGAGTATAAAAAAAATATGCACTTTACATACTTTACATGTTGATGGATTCATCATATTTTCTTAACGTCACATCTTTCAAATCTTTTCTATTTTAAATTCTTTGCATTCTGCCAACGCTGGCACAAATACTTAATCACACACACACACACGCACACAAAGAGACTTAAACAAGAATATTGCAGCTCATTGTTGGTGGGTAATTTACCTTTTTTTTTTTTGCTTTATCTTGCGTTTTTTTTTATTTTTTTTTTTTTTTGACTTAACATAGTTTCTATAACATTTGTACCCTACAAAACTAAAAATGAATGTATATATTGGTATTTATTTCACTAATACGATGTTTCCACATCACAAGCAAGCGACATATCAAGAATTTTTATGTGAAAGCCACTAAATTTTTTTCTGTCATTAATACTGGGTGGCCCAGAAAGACCGAAGTGGTGTGAATTCCTTATAACTTTTTTATTATAATTTTTTTTTCTTTTCTTTTCAGTATTTTGTAAAGAAGACTTGGATAATTTATAATGGAGCAATACACAATTGAACAACGTGCCCAAATTGTTGAAATTTACTTTTCAAATCAACGGTCCATTGTGTTGACTCAGCGTGCATACCGTCGTCAATTTAATGTGCGGGTTGCACCCTCTCAGTCAACAATAAACCGTCTGGTTGCAAATTTTCGAGAACAAGGAGCAGTAAGGAACCTTCCTGGTCCCGGCAGACACCGAACTGTCCACACGGCTGACAATATTCAAGTGGTACAGGAGAGTATTCGGGAGGATCCAGAAACATCAACCAGGAGACGTTCGTCACAACTGGGCCTCTCAAGGACGTCGCTGCAGCGAATTTTGCACACCATAGGATTGTTTCCATACAAAATTCAACTTGTCCAAGAATTGAAACCAAGAGATTACCAGCAACGACTTGACTATGCAATTTATTTCCAGCAAAAAGCACAAGAGAATCCAAATTTTATTCATAACTTAATAATGAGTGACGAAGCCCATTTTCAATTAAATGGGTTCGTTAACAAGCAAAACTGTAGGATATGGGCTACGGAAAACCCGAGAGTACTTCATCAACGACAATTGCACCCAGTTAAGTGTACCGTTTGGTGCGGTGTTTCTTCAGAAAGGATCATTGGCCCATTTTTTTTTGAAAATGAACAAGGTGTCGCCATTTCCGTCAATGGTGATCGATATCGGGCCATGTTGCAAAATTTTGTAAGGCCAGCCGTGGAAAACCATCCGCAAATATGGTTCCAACAGGATGGAGCCACAGCGCACACTGCGAGGGCCACAATGACTCTTTTACGCGACATCTTTGGTGAAAGAATAATTTCTCGTAACAGCAATTTTAATTGGCCTCCGCGTTCCCCGGATTTAACCGCTCCAGACTGTTTTCTTTGGGGCTATTTAAAAGGAAAAGTTTATGTTAATAAGCCTAGGACTATTGAGGAGTTAAAAACCAATATTCGAGAAGAAATTAACAACATACCACCGGAAGTTTTGCGAAAGGTCATGGAAAATGTGTTGGAAAGAGCACATTTGTGCGAAGCAGAATATGGCCACCACTTGCGGGATATCATTTTTAATAACTAATCCAAAAATATTCCCCATAAATTTAATGTATTTAAAAAAAAAAAATTAAAAAAATATCTCTTAAATAAAAAGTTATAAGCAATTCACACCACTTCGGTCTTTCTGGGCCACCCTGTACAAATATTAAGGATATATTAAAATTATTAAGGACATATCGCTTATTTGTGTTGTGTTTATATCACATAAATGTCTTCCTAAACGATCGTACGGTTCATTCACAAGGAAATGTTAAGCTTTACTCAGACGGTTGTCAGATCTGACTATATTGCCTGATCTGACAATGCACAATGGCTCTTACAATACAATTTGTCAGTTTACACGATTGCCAGACAATTATGAGAAATATGTCAATTCCATTGTAAGACAATTATCTGACAATTCCATTATCTGACAATGTTGGCATGAAAAATATTGTCAGTTCACACGATTGTCAGATTTTTTATGCAGCAAAATTTGTCAGCTCAACTGTCAAAATCAAAACAAAATATTTACATAAAAATTTAATTTTTCTTGCGTGTTTGGAAAACTGAATAATTGAAAATAATTATTTACAATTCATAACAGGTGAAATTGACAGCGCAGCTGATAACTTTTTTTTTAATTTTAATCTTTCTCAGATGTCAATGGGATAATTAAAACAAATTTGAAAAAAATATTTAAAGCAATAAATTATTATTGTATTTTGAGCGCAAGGTATCATCCAGAATTCTCCCCAATCTCGCTGGCCATTTTCGCATTTTTAAGCTTAAGTCCTGAGACTTTAAGATTCACGAACTTTCACGAAATAATAAAGTTTTTCTTTTGTTGTAAATTTTTTTTGAAAGAAATTTGAAAAAAAAATTTTTTTGATACAATTTTTTAGTTTTGTATTGCAACTATCATTCAGAATCCTCCACAATCTGGCTGGCCTTTTTCACCTTTCCGAGCTCTATGATCCGAGATTTTTATTTTCACGAAATAGTTAAAAGCTTCATGAAATAATCAAAAGTTTATCTTTTATTGCAGTTTTTTTTATTATATTTTTTTTTAATTCCTTTTTGTGTTTATATTTTTTCCTTGACGTTTGAAAAAGATTTATTTTTACTGGTGTTGTATTTATTGCTCTTGTATATACCTGTTATGAATTCGCCTTGATATGGATCAATATATTGCGATCATTTTAAAAGCATTAACATATTTTAAAAATAGTGATGATGAGGAAGAAATCATAGAGAAACGTTTCAGTGATTGTATAAAGAACTGGACGCTTTGTCGCCGTCAAGATGAATTTTATGAAAAATTACTCAACTGTCTTCTTGCAAATAATCCAGAACAGACGATTTTCTAAGTTTCAGTTGAAAGTTGTGCGGAGATTGGCCCTCTTCACCTTTCAGTCATTGAAACATACAGAAATATCGATTTGTTAAATTTCTGTTGAACTTTATAATTTCTAAATTATAAATTTTTTGGTTGGTACATATGTACATCGGGTTTTAGTTCAAGTTTTTCCTTTCTTAAGTTTTTTTCTTAAGAAGGATTTTTTACACTACAAATTTGCTGTGATCAATAATTATTGATTGAAGAAGACAAGAAAAATAATAATCTTTAGCTGGGGGACAACTAGCTGTTTCGTAGTCGCTATACTACTCATCAGCACCCACTGGGATTTGAAATCCGGTCATGACGTATCATGATCTGCTGCTGTAACCACCGATTTTCTTAAGGTTTTAGCAACTGGCGAGTATCTTGGCGATGGAACTTTTGTAGGCTGGAACAAACTGTCAAACCCTTTTTATTTGCAACGTCTATAGAGTAATCGTAATCATACGAGTAATCCATACTTGTATTTTTAAAATAACATTTTCAGAAAATTACTTCTATTACTTTTTTGTTTCGCGCCAAAAATTTTTCTTTAAATTGTTTTATTTTTTGTCTGACAATGATGCCATTGTCAGATGTTAAAAAATCACACAGCTGACAATATGATATAAGCTAACAACGTCTGACAATGACAAAGAAAAGTGTTTACACGATTGTCAGGTATCTGGTAATAATTTGGCTGACAATGTACCGACAATGCTTTTTCTAACAAGATTGCCAGATAAAAAATTGTAACTTCACTAATTTATTGAACTTTTTGTTGAGCTTTATAATTTTGAAATTAAATTTTTGGTTTGTACATATGTACATCGGGTTTTAATTCAAGTTTTTCCCTTCTTAAGTTTTTTTCTTAACAAGGATTTTTTACAATACAAATTTGCTGCGATCAATAATTTTTGATTGAAGAAAACAAGAAATATATAATTAAATCTTTAGCTGTAACTTCACACGATTGTTAGAAATTTTCTGCAAATTTTTCTGACAATATTGTCACATCTGACAACCGTCTGAACAAAGCTTTACAGAAATATCGCTTCAAAATGGAGTTGTAGCGCCATTTTATTATAATGATTGTTATAATTTATGCACATAATAAAATAATTTTAAAAAAATTACATCCTTCATAGTTTTCGCTAAATCCTTTGTTTTTTCTTTTAAACTATTCACGATAATTTTGTTCAAATATACATACATATGTATATCGGGTGGTTAAATTTAAAGCGCCGTTGTTGAATATAAAACACACCTAACCGTCAAATTTTTCCCTGCATTTATTTGACATTTCTCAATTTCAGACTAATTCAATCTGAAGCAAGGTAAGATACAATGCACTAACGTTATTCAGGCTTATAATTAAATGGGCATATCGTGCACTTCGTGTTTCGCTCGATCAATTTAATCGTCCAAATGTGCATACAATCGGAAAATTGTGCAAAAAACCGGGTCTGTAGGAGATGTAAAACATCTGTATATTCTCGTACAGCTCGTTTGGCAAAAAATATTGCTGCTGTTCGCGAAAGTAAGGCTGAAGAGCCATCTACCTCAACTCGTCATCATGCTCAACAATTGTACCTGTCACGCTCGTCGTTATCAATGGAGACAAGAATTGGCAACAGCGGATGACCAACTTTCGAACAAAATTATCACCAGTGATGAGGTACGCTTTTACCTCAAGGGATTCGTCAAGAAGAAGAATTGCCACATTTGGGCAAATTATAATCTGAGAGTGATTGCCGGTTATGCCGAGCATGAGTGACTAGTTGCTGTGGGGTATACGCTGGTGGCACCATCGGGCCGTAGTTTTTCCAAAATGAGGCCGTTCAGGCAGTTACTGTGAATGGTGTTCGCTATCGTGAAAAAAATTTTTATGGCCCGAACTGGAAGACTCGGATATGTACCATATGTGTTTCCTACAGGACGGTGCCACATGCAACACTGCTAACGAAACAATAGCCCTTTTGCGAGACAAATTCAATGGCCGTGTTATCTTACGTGGGGGGGATGTCTCTTTCTAATCCTTTTTAGCCGACGTGAACAATATAAAAGCATTGTGAGCTGATAAATGTAAAATATTACTAAATATAACTTGAGGCCATCTATTAGTCTTTTTTTTTTTGGAAGTGTAGTATGAAACAACTTTATGTAGAGTTTTGTTATAGTCTAGTAACATTTACAGTTTTTTGTCGCTACGTTTGCTTTCTTCTGGACTATAATACAAAGTGCTAAAAAGATTCACAGAATAATTTTTTTCGGAATATATGAAAAGAGAGTGAGGGATGTGAGTGTCCTTGGTGAAGCCAAAAAATGTTTGATCCGTCTTGATGAGTACCTTGGTTGGCGTGAATATTCAACTCCAAAAAATTTGCGAAAAAAAAGATCGCTCCATTTATGGATTATGTCTTATTGATTAAATGGATGACCTAATGCCAAGGTGAGCATGCACCCAGGGTTAAATGGTGTGAAAGTATATGAAAAAAATTAAAATACTTTTATGTTCTATGGATTCTAGAAAAACAGAATTTTTCTTGAGAACCCCTGGATAATTATTTCCCCAACTTTTGTATCAAAGAAGTTAATGCTTGAGTTTTTTACTTCAATGTTCAGGTGAAAATTGACTTATTTTATTCAATAAATTTTTTGTTTAATAAAGTCGTTTCAATTTTTTTTAGGAAGGTCATAAAATTGTCGCGATTGCCTATTTACTAGTTTTATTTTTTGCTTTTTTTCGCTTTTTTTTTATACAAAAACTACAAGTTTAACAACAACGACAACGCCAACAACTACAATCTTTTATAAGTGAGGAAGGCTGGAGAAGCACCAACAGAAAAACGAAACTGTACATTAAGTAGTCTTAGACAACTACTTACTATGCAAAATCCCAACAACGAGAGTTTGTATTTAAATATGTGTATGAATACATTAAAAGCAAAAGCTCTGCTCTTGGGGAGTTTTATATTAAAAGAAAAGAATTTATGTTGAGCACCAACATAAAAGTGTAATATTAAAATTTAATTATTTATTAAAAAAAAAAAGTCATGAAAGAATTAAATTGTTTGTTATGTAGTGGAGTATCAATTTTAATTTAAATCAGACAGTCGTGATAACTGTCAATAATATAAAACTACTGTTTCATATTGCAAAAGATAGATTGTGAAAAAACCAAATGTTTTAAAGATTTCTTTTAAGTTATTATGTTACGAATATGTTTTTATAATAGGGTAGTTCCTAACAAAGATGGTATGAAATTTTTCGAGGAACGTTTTTATCAGGAAGTTTTTGTGGCGTTAACGTCTTTTCACGATGACTTGCTACACGCTGCACAGAACTGACATAACAGTTTGATAGGTCTTGCGTGATCGGTCAAAAGAAACCTCTTTTGAAAAGCAAACCTCATGTGAATCACCCGATATAAGTACGTACAGAGATATTGTAAGCTCTGTTAGTAACACCTCTGTTTGGCCTAATCATATTGATTCTTTTAGGAGTACATAAAATTTTCTAAAACCATTTTAGTAACCTGTTTGAATGCAGACCTGTAACGGAATTCGTCGATTCAAACAAAAGTTCAGTAAAAATAATTATTAATCGAAAACAACAATTGAGTTTTTTATTCGCTATTTCAGTTCCTAACATTGATACCAATAAAAAATTATAAACAGCTTGTTTTCCATGTTTCCCAGCTATCTATATGTCGACATTTCATAGGAGCTACCCTAATCATCAATAGACTTTGAAATTTTTCCAAAATTAAGTTTCTGACTAATTGCGCATGACTTGTAGGTTATATGACTTCATGACCGTACGACCTTGTTGCAAGTATTCACAGTGCACCACGCCATTGCAGGCGAAGAAAATAGTGAGCAAAATCTTTACATTTAAACGAACTTGAAGAAAACATTGAGCAAAACCTTTATATTTAAACGAACTTGACATGCTTTTTTCGGTCTTGTGGATTCGCAACTTTTATTAAACTTTAGTTTTGGGGTTGTCTTATCGGCTATGAACAATTATGAATTCCAGAATATTTCAGTAGGTTTAAGTGTATTGAAATAAATTTAAGAATATAATTTTCTTATAAGTCTAATTTCAAGCAAATTATATTGAGTTTTTCATGTGGCAATGTGCTTAAAGGCTGATAAAATCGTAATAATAATCGCCGAAAATTCACATTTTGAAAAGTAGCTGATGCATTTCGAAAACTGCCCCAAAAGTTCTGCTGCAGAAATTCACCTCATGACTCGTTATAGTAGTTCCCAATTTTAGGTTATATGATTTGATTTTGTATTGCTCAAACTTAGTTTGATCAGTGCGTTCTGTTGACACGTTATTTCTTGCAAAAATTTCACGTAACTTTCTCATCGTCACGATCATTGATTTTGATAAAATGTGTTAACGATTAAAAAACGTTGGTTTATCGTATATGTTTCCACAATAAATTTGCCACCTGTCTATTTTACGACTGCAAAATATGAACTGTAAACACTAACTTCTACCAAAATGGCGGTAAAACAAAGTAGCATACCTTCACGGCGTACACCCGCTAGTTGAAAATATTAAGATATTTTGTAAAACATTTTTCTTGTGTCTGAGCAGGCCTCTAGTACTTACTAGCTACTAATATTCATGCAACCTATATTTAATATGCAGCTTAATCATCAGGTGACATTCAAATCGCTCCGTTATTGCAACATACGTTGTCATAACTAAAAATAGCTCCTTTCGAGATAAACGCATTTCAAATTTTAAGTTTCCATACAAGTCTTAGAAATTTTTTTTAGAAAATATCTCCTAAAGGAAGCAGTTTAAAAGTAATTTGAATAAATTTTTGGCACAATATAAAAGGTATTTCTCGTACTGTTAACAATTCTACATTGTTAACTCGAAAATCTCATTTTTTGAGATATGACTATGTTGCACTAAAGGAGCGAAATCTATATTCTACTATAAAAAAAAAAAAAAAAAATAGTGAAAATTTAAAAAGAAAAATATTCTAATAATACTTCTCAAACAGAAACAAATTTGCGTACAGTATGCCTTGCTTACGATTTGATGGAATGTGTTATTTTTTGCGAAGCTTTTTTTTGCTTGTCGGCAGTAACACCCAGGGTCTGAGGCAGGAATCGAACCTGCGACCTGGTCAGCCATCGAGCCGAATTATACTATTAAAACATCAACTTTAAAAATTCATAATTTTAATAGTAAGTTTCGCGGTTTTTTGCCTGCTTTTTTATTTTTTCTTTCTACATGTTCATTTTGTTGCTGCTGAATTGTTTTTGTAAATATACTCGCATGCTGGCATTTGTCACCAAATATTACTTATCTTGAGTGCATGTTCGGATACATATTTGAATATTTTTCTACATACTCGTATTTTTTTATTTAATTTTTATTCAATCATTTCATTTTTCTTATTTGTATGTTGAATAAATATTGAAAAGGTTACATGTAAAAACATACGAACTTCTGGCATGAGAAAAAGTATTTGTTAATATAATATGTTGGCATATCACAGCAACATCAATGGAGAATTCAACATACAGCAAACATTCTTCAACTGCACAACTACACACAAATACACATGTAAAGCTTAACTTTACATTTACAACTGGCAGCAATAAAAATTTTTTTGTAGAATCTTCAACACCGACAACAGTTTCTGTGTCGAACTTGTGCAGCAGCATAAAACAAACACTATTGCAACAACTTTTGTTAAAATGGCAACAACATGCTTCCAGTTACTTTGGCACACAAGACAACAAATAAGTTTTGTTCATTTTACCCACCATCAACAACATGTTTTTATGTCCGTCAACTGAAAATAAGTAGAGGTAATAAATAAGAAAAAAAAAATTTTTATTTTTAGTACTTAAATTCGAGCAATTGCAAAGAAATAAAGTTATAAGTATCAGGTTGAAGTTGAAGTTGACTTGTGTGGAATTAGTGCTGTCTAATTTCATGCTAGCAAGATTATTCTACCTGCCGTTTATTATATTTTACAAACTAAAGACAATAAAAAACAAAAGTTTAGTAAACTTAAATGAAAAGTAGAAATTTTTAATTTTTTAATTATGACTCCAAGAAATATTCCTATTTTTGAATTCTTCAAACAGTGGGACAATGTTGTGCTGGCAAAAAAGAGATGCTCAGCAATTGCATTACGATTTTATTTTTAACAGTTATCGGTGATGGTATATATGGCGATTTTGTATGCACCTTGTTTACATGAAGTCAAAAATACACTCTCATCAACTTTTTTTCCTTATGTTATTAAAGAAGTTATTTATAAAACAGCTGCATGAGGAAAAGCATTTCGAAATGTGGTAACATCAACATTTTTATATACTCTATAGCAGAACTGCCCAAGCCCTATGCGATTGATGCTCAAGTGTTTTTGTAAAGGGCTGTGCTCTTTAATACGCGCATGAGTGTGTACAAACACAAGTGTAAAGTAACAACATTTTCGTATGCTTAGCTGGTAAACTTTGACGACAGCGATTATCAGTGTAGGTATTGTTATTGTTTACCGCAGGAGTGCCCAAGACCTATGCGCTTGATGCTCAATTGTTTTTGCACCTCTGGTTTAACGTATAATAGCATTTTGCTTTTTACAATAAAAAATATTAAATAAAAGTAGTTTTACCTTAAATTTATTGGTATTTGCTCTTTCATATAAAGCTTTTAGGCACCCCTGCTCTATAGCATAATGAACTATTGTTAAGCACTGTCTATTATAGCTTTAATTACATTTTATAAAGCCTTAAATATACATTCTGTAATACTTTTTTTATTCGCTATAAACATTAACTAGTATAAAACCAATTCTAAACTCACTCATTTAGTGAAAACGAAAGACAGCATCATGCTACTTTAATGTAAAAATTCACTAACAACTTTGCTTCTTCACTGTACACACACAAAAGCAAAGTAACAACACTTTCGCATGCTTTGTAAATATATTTTGTTTTTTACAACAAAAAATATTAAATAAAAGTAGTATTTACTTAAATGTATTGGTGTTTGCTCTTCCATATAGAACCTTTGGGCACCCCTGGTTTAACGTTTAATCACATTTTGCTTTTTACAACAAAAATATTAAATAAAAGTAGTTTTACCTTAAATTTATTGGTGTTTGCTCTTCCATATAGAGCTTTTAGGCACCCCTGCTCTATAGCATAATGAACTATTGTTAAGCACTGTTTATTATAGCTTTAATTATAGTTTAGAAAGCCTTAAGTATACATTCTGTAATACTATTTTTACTGTTTATAAACATTAACGAGTATAAAACCAATTTTAAACTCACTCATTTATTGAAAACGAAAGACAGCAAGCAGCGTGTTACTTTAATGTAAAAAATATAAATGTAAAAATTTAAATAGAGTAACAATGTAGTAAAATGAAATTTTTATAAAGAAACAGGAAATTTTTTTGCAACACAATACTCTATGTTTTATATTTATAGGGCAAAAAGGAGTTTATGCTAGATACATGAAAGTTTTTCGAAGTTTTCATTACTCCACGAGGTACAGTGTTTATAAGAAAGCAAGAAAATATTATAGCTTTTAGTGGAGAAGAAATCAAACTCTGGGAAATCTCACGTTGACTTTGCTATAGCTATTGCATAGTTGCAAACCTTTTAAAGAATCCTGCAATACACAATACTTTGCAGTGTTCTGGTACAAAACGAAAGCTAACTAAGCGCCAAGAAATACATATTGTTAATTTAGCAAGCAGCGAATGTAAGTCCGAAAGATATTTTGTCGCAGAGCCAGCCAATATTACTACATGACATTAAAAATCTCAGGCCTAATAAAGAAAACACAGAAGAAAAAAAAACTTAAATGCATATTGTTAGTTTAGCAAGATATTTACTTGCAGATCCAACCATAATTACTACATGGGCTGAAAAGTCCCGGGCCTAATAAAGAAAACAACGAAGAAAAAAAATACTCCTTTTTAGTGTTTAAGGAAGATTTAACAGTTGTTTTTCTGACTTTTAAAAGCTGGTTTCTTGCTTACTTGAAATTTTGGCTGCAAACGGTTTGTTATAGTTTTAATTTCTTGACGTTGAATCTAATTAATGACCACAAATCATAATTGTTTGTACCATTTATTTTCAATTGCTACAAATCTTCAATTGGTGTGCCTACAAAACTCCACTTTCTGTACCTGTTCCTGTCTATCTGCTTTTCAAGCAGCAACTTGTCGATATGACAAATTAAGAATCACTATGTTGATAAAAAGTTGTTTAGCAAAAACAAAAAACAAAAAAACAAAACAACAAAATATTCTTTGGGAAAAACTTTGTTAATTCAAGTTAAGTGTTTGCAAACTATCCCACCGGAATGTGTAATCGAATTTGAAATATGACTCCTCACAAGCTGCACAACTTAGCCATTGATATATTGCTGCAACACTTTGTATAGTAATGATTTATGATGCTCTTTAAAAGAGTTAACAACAAACAGATGTACCAATTATTAAAGAAAAAGAATCGAGAGAAAGGAACTCCAAGCAGACACTTTAACTATGTTGCCTCCTGCCACATGTGTAAACTATAGCCGAGCAATAATAATGGGACTATCTTGTAAACGTCATACACGATGAATATGATTCGAAGAGGCCGAATTAAGAATTCAATCAATTTTAAATGAATACAGTGATTATGTAGTCGTATATAAATTGTATTTACCAGGCAAGATTTAAGACCTGATTGCAAGATAAACAAATTTAGTGTTTGTTTCAACAAAGGTCGTATTTTAAGGAGACTATTTAGTGTTTTGTGCATTAAAACTAAAACAACTGGTTACATATTGCAAGTTAGATAATAATTCTGGTTTAGGAAATATTAAACAAACAGCCATATACATGGTCTGATCAAAAAAATAACCATTATTTTTGAATTTCATTCCAATGGCAGCGTCCAGAAGAGCCAAGACCGAAAAAAGCACATCAAGTTCGGTCACATTTGAAGGTTTTGCTCACTGTTTTCTTCGACTGTAATGGCGTGGTGCATCATGAATTCTCGCCACAAGGGCATACGGTCAGTAAGGAATACAGCACTTTGTCAGAATTGTGGAAAAAACGATAACGCACTAGCTCACACATCAATGCTTGTGCGTCAGGTTTAGACCAAAAACAAAACCTTTATAGTGTCTCAACCACCGGACTTGGCCCCCGCTGACTTTTTTCTAATCCCAAAACTGAAGAGACCGATGAAAGGAAAGCGCTTTGTTACGATTGCGGAGATAAATGAAAAAGCGAAGCAAGAGCTGTTGGCAATACCCAAAAGCCTGTTTCAGAAGTGTTTCAAGATTGGAAAAAATGCTGGCATAGGTGTACTATATCTGAGAGGGATTACTTTGAAAATGACAAGATTGATTGATGAATAAATAAATACTTTTCGAAAACAACGGTAATATTTTGATCAGACCTGGTGTGATCTTTTCTATTGCAAAAGAGCGTGAGCAAAGTTGTACACCTATTATTTCTTTTTTATTGACATAAATATTTCTTTATCTTTGAATAACTTTTTCAGAAACGTGGTCGTATTTAGCCAATGAGTCCTATTTCAACAACATAATTTATCCGTTAGTGCCGAAGTTAAAAAATATTTCTGCTACTTTTTTCTTTTGTTTTAAAGCTTTATACTACATTTATACCAACTCAAAATCTATTAGATTTGAATTAAAATGTACAACGAAATTTATATCGTTTACACCACCATTTTCTGACATCCAGCAGGATTTCATTTTCACAAAAATAATTTATGCACGCAGATTTGACGAAACGTTTTTATCAGAAACTGAATACGCCACATTAAAGTGTAATATTTGTTGCAGGGTAGTATTTTTAAGTACTTTTTGAACAAAATCACGGTTGCAACACTTGGTACTGATTAGATTTCAGGAGATTTCTTCGAAATCTACTCATAAAGTAGATTTTATTTTCAAATCTACTAGATTTGGTTTGAAATCTCGAATGAGCAGGTTTCGCTTTGGTGTAAATAAACTATTATACAAAAGTAAAGTTTAAAATAGTTAGATAATTTCATTACTTTTTATTTAATTTCTTTCTATATCAATGCTACAACATTAAGCATAAATACATGATTAACTAAATTGGAACCAAAAACTACAAAACCTATTAGATTTAACTTCATTTTTTAAAAATTTATTTAGGAGTTTTAAAGTATGGTGCACGCAGTCCCTTAAACAATAATACTCTTATTATTAAAAAATAAATTGTAAAGAAGATGGTTTCTTTAGATTATAAGTCAACAACAAGCCGAATCAACAAAACAAAGTAAATTGAACAAGAACTGGCTTAAAAAACAGAGTCTGGACTAGGAAAACGTTTAATATGGTTTATGAAAATATATGTCTTAAAGTTGTTTCTTTTGCTTTCAATAATACAAAGGCGGATTGATATTGAAGCTCTATCTGATATCTAAGTAGAAAAATAAAATTTTTTCAAAAACCATTTATTTCTCAACAGAGTCTTCTAAATAGACTTAGTAAGACGATATTCCAACTTTTTTATACCATTTGAATAATACAATTTTGTGAACTACTCAAAATACGCATTAGTTTCGATAATCTATATATTATTATTATTACTTTTTTCTTGGACCAGTACTCAAGTGCACTATACTGGATCTGGGAAAATAGGTTATAATAGGATGAAAGAGGGAGTAGTGTGTTTGGAAGTTTATTTTGAACAATTCTTCGACACTGCTCAGACTAACAAAATTTAGTGCAACATTTTCCACACTGCAAGATAATGAAGTATATTCAAAAGAAGTTAATAATGAACATATATAGAAAATACGGACACCAGTAACAAAAGACGTGCACACAGAATGGAAGATAGAACACTTTTTCAATTGAGATGAATCTTGTCTTTCATATAAAATAATTATAAATAATGGCAACACACTTTTATATGATTCTCTTCTCTCTACAAGCTATTTACTCATTATGTATCGTATGTATACTCATTATGTATTACATTTTTAGCTCTAATGTATTGCATTTACTGATTATGTATTTTTTATTTTTTCCACTTTATGTTGAGTTGTAATAAAGCGTTTGATCTGTTAAGTCGATCGCATATTTGTTTTACTGCGTGGTAATTCGCTAACATAGGTTATGGGCCCAGCTGCCACGCGGTTTTTGTAAAAATATATGTAGTTATAGTTACATTTGTCATATATTTGAGTAATTTTATCTTGTCAAAAATTAAATAAAATTGAAATATATCGAACCAGTTGATGCAGATAGA
Source organism: Thecocarcelia acutangulata (assembly GCA_914767995.1). Classification (NCBI taxonomy): domain Eukaryota; kingdom Metazoa; phylum Arthropoda; class Insecta; order Diptera; family Tachinidae; genus Thecocarcelia; species Thecocarcelia acutangulata. The sequence goes on along the minus strand of OU612094.1, from coordinate 24,070,444 downwards.
AAAATTGAGTAGCGAAAATTTCTCGTCTTGATTTGTCCAGATGAAGAGTCTTCTCATATCTGTTGACTATTGGTGTGTAATTGAAAATAATGCACCTAGTGCAGATAAAGCTGAGGAACTGTCGTGTTGGGAAAGCATTGATAGAAAGGTACTTGCAGCTATCTTATTAAGCGTGAAGTGAACGGAGCTTTAGTACATAAAGGACTGTAAGACGGCCAAGGAAGCCTGGAATAAATTGATTGAAGTATGCAATGGTAGAGGACCAAGTCGGAAAGTGAACTTATTAAAAAGCTTGTGAGATTTCAGTTCAATACATCAGAAGGATTTTCTTCTGAAATAAACAGTTTTTGTACTATTTCCGGTGATTTGAAAGACACCGATATGTATATACCAGACGACTTCCTGAGCATCCTTCTTTTATGTAGCTTTCCGTCAAATTTAGATCATTTTTTCAAGTTTGGAAACAGGAAAAAGTCACTAAGAGCTAAATCTGAACTATACGGTGATCAATCAATTTGAAATGTATTTCACGGAATTTTAGCATCGTATCTGATGCTGTATGAACCGATGCGTTGTTTTGAAGAAATTACACTTTTGTCTTCTTGAAATGTGATCGTTTTTTCTCGATTGATCCAATAATGCACGATAATACTTTTCTGTGGTTTTGAGTCCTTCTTTAAGATAATTGATGAGCAATAGTCCGCGTGCATCCCAAAATACAGTTCCCTTGCCAGACGATTTCACTATTTTTACCTTCTGCGAAGCACTTTAATCAGCTTCCATTCTTTGTTTCGATTAACTTTTGGTTCCCCGTTTCATCTACAGTTATTAATTGACGCCAAAAATCAACAGGATTACGCTTTATCATGTCCAAACATCACTGTGAGGTGGTCTGTTGAACTCGCTTCTGTTCGACACTGAGCAAATGCGACACCAACATGCAAAATGTTGAACACATGTTCAAACGATATGGTTACCATATCAACAATTTCACGTAACTTGACTTGGCAATCATTCATAACGATATCAAGGATTTTCTTGATATTTTCTTCAGTAACCACCTCTTTTGGTTTTCCTGTGGATGGTATTGTTGCAGTGCTTGTTCGGCCACGTTTAAAGACAGCAAGACTACATGATATCTGAGGGAGCAGACTAACCGTAATGTTTATCGGGTTTTTTTTGTCTCTTTCTTAGTATTTAATCGCTGCACGAAATTCATTTGTTCCATTTTTCAAGAAACACAAAAGTTGCTTTCTTCAAACGACTACAACAAATAAATTAATCGATGAATTTGGATGAAATTTTAACGGCTGAAATTTGCCAGATCGCAATTTCAATGTTTTTTTCTGTGTCTGTGCTAGTATCTAGCGCTAGGTAGTTTCAATATCAACCCGCTCTCATATTTATAATTTTTAATAATACTGGTATTTCATTGCAACTTTTTGTTAACTGCAACACTTTTTCAAGTGGCGAAAATGGAGCTCGCACTGTACGAGTATATTGTTAGAAAAATTCTAGCTTTCCTTTGATTTGATTTTAAACTTTTATGACTTTAATATTCTTTGCAAATTTGATTTTGCTGTACTTATATCTCTAGACGAACAATACCCGTTTTGAGATGTTGAAGTTTTAACATTTCAGTGTTAAAGTTCGTTGTCTACTTACGAATATATTTTGTTTCTTTGAAAGTGCAAAGGTTTTTCAAGGAAACTGACATTATTTATTTTTATTTCAGGTTTTATATTATATATTTATGCTATATTTATGTAATCATTTTTTTTTTTAAGCTACTAAACACTTAACATTTGTAAGGAATTGCAATTTGCTTGTAATGCTAAAGAGTGTTTCACGTTTCTTTTGTACATTAAATCCACGAGATATACTCAGGCGTACATACAGGCGCACGTAAATGCACACTCACATCATTTTTAAGGACACATGTTATAATATACGATCATCCTGCTTTCATTCATACCATAGATGTATGTTGGCAATAACTACCAGCCATTTCAACTATTCCATCCTCTATGTACTAGTATTAAACCAAAAACGACCCAGCAGCCAGCCAACTAACCAACCGGTCGTCTCGGATTCTTTTCCACACATTTCAATGAATTGCCAGAAAATATTGCACAGCAACCAGTGAAGCATGTTGAAATTCTAACTAACCATGCATTTGAGCGAGCGAATGAGTGAATGAATTCTTGAATGCGGGGGAAAGGCAGGACATATCAATTGAATGCATTCTGGCATTGAGTATGAATAAGTAAGTTTGTATGGCTGCTTGCATTTATTTAAAGCTTAAGAAGTTTTGTAATCAAAAAAAAAGATGCTGTTTTTTTATGCACTTACAAGTATGTTCCATTTTGTATTTTACAAGAAATGAAATGAAACGAAAAATATATATAGAATACTTACAATGACTGCTTCTTTATTGTGTGGTATACAAAATCGTTGGAAAAGTAATGTTAAAATCAGTTTTTGCAACATTGGCACAATACTCTATTGAGTAACCGCTCGTATAAATAGTGCTGCACTGAAAAAAAATATTAAATAAATAAATTATATACTCGTAAGTATTATATTAAACTTATTACGTACAGTTTCACAAGTACAATAGTTGTACTCTTTAGATTGAAAATCTGTTCTCCTCTCCCATATTTGTGTTGTTAGCTTTTTTAGCTTTGCCGTCAAGCATTTTATCGATTTTCATCATGTTTTAAATTTATTTATTGCCAAAAATATAATAGATATACTTATATATTATTTAAAACCAGTAGTGCAATTCACTAACCTTTTTTAACGCTAATAAAATTCGTTTAGAGAAATTAACACTAGCGTTGGTGTTTTCGCGATTTTATAACAGTTTTTAACACGATTTGTCTTCGTTTTAAGTCAGCTGTTTTTATAGCCTGACTGATTAGCGTTAACTAAACACAAATTATTTTTGTGGTGTTTATCTTAACAACAATGCCATTAAAATTCTACTAGAATAACTTCACAGTATCTGGCATTCGACTTGTCGGAAGACTCCAACAGTCGGTCGGCGTGTTCTCCGTGAGAAGAACTTATCTTATTTATCAAAAAATATTTTAAATAATAAACATATAAATAGTTTTACTTTCTCTAAACATGGAATTTTTGCAAATTTGTTTGTTTTTTTTTCTGTTCCTCTTTGTGGTTTTCTTTATTTTTAACAAAGCTGCCACATTATATCAAATTTTTTTAACATACAACCAGGGGTGTTAAGAATAAGTTAGTGAATCACATAAGCGTTAGTGCAAACCACAACAGCTGGCGTTAAGTTATGCTCTTTTAAATCCGTTAAAAGTTAGTGAATTGCACTACAGTACTCAGGGGATAACACCTACATATGCAGTGCATTGAGTAGGAAAAAGGGAGTAGTGTTTGTGAACATTAGACTTGAACTTTACAAAGTTATAGCAGAGAGGAAACACGTCTGCAGGACACTCATTCAGCAGACGAAACGTACTACTAATCTAGTCAGATTAAAATATATTGTAGTAATGATAGAACAGAGTAACGCACTCCATACTGAGTCGATGCTCCAGAGAGTCAATAGAGTTAGCGAACCTCCTATCACCGATAAATTTTTTCGCTCTCTCTCTCTCTCTCTCTCTCTCTCTCTCTCTCTCTGTCGTACACAGTCTAGCAATCCCAAAAGAAACTTTGAAGTGCCAGCCTAAGCATGACAGTTGTATTCCATTTGTGGTGGCATAAATAGTAAGAAGATCGGATGGAGTAAAGTCCACCTTACACAGTTTCAAAAAACCGAGACACTTGGAAGCTTCTTTAGAGACATGAAAAGTGTTTTCATTCGATCCAACATCATACTGTATTTTCAATCCAAGAACCTCAAGAGTATACGATTCCTCAATATTTCTACCATCCATGAGTACAGATACAATAACACCTGCCGTCAGGTGTAGTCGTGTTAATAAACAGCACTATGTCTTACGAGTGTTGAAGGCGACGCTAGTTTTATGACCACATTCAGAGATTAATAGAAGAGTCAGTCATTCACATTTTGCCTTTTGGCAACGATCTCAGATAGACTGGGTCTACAACTGAATGAGTGCGAATAGCAAATGCTGCCATCATCCGCAAAAGAGTGGATAGGATTGGAGATGTAATATAAAAAGAATGTCGTTGAGAAAAATAATAAGTAAGGCAGGAGAATAAAGGGGGCCTTGCGTTACCCCTAATAAACTTATGCTCGTTTGATGAGACCCTATCTCGGATAGACTGGATCTATAACTGAATGAGCATGAATGGCAAATGGATGTCATCATCCGCAAAAGACTGGATAGGGCTGCAGGTTTAATATAGAAAGAAGGTCGTTGAGAAAAACAAAAAATTAGGCAGGAGAATGAAGGTGGCTTTACGGTACCCCTGAATAATCTTTTTTTTTTTATCTTGGACCAGCACCCAGGGGATGACCCCTACATATGCAGTGCATTGTACTAGAACTAGGAAAATAGGTTGAGATGAGGTAGGAAAGAGGGAGTAGTGCTCGTGGAGGAACAATAACAACACGAAAAACTAAAACAAACTCTATTGCAGCATTTAAAATGTTGGAATTAAATTAGTTAAAACTGATCAGTGCCCAGTATATATACCTTCGACACTGCTCAGATTAGCAAAATTTAGTTCAACACCTTCCACACTACAAGATAATGAAGTACATTCAGAAGAAATTAATATTGAACATGTATAGAAAACAGGGACAACGGTGAAAAAAGAAACAAACAAAAAAAGAAACACGTGTACACATACCTGCTACCTATTCCGGGGCACTTTGATGTCACACATATCTTGAACTCGTTTGAGGAGAACCCATCTCTAACAACTTGTATAGTGCGGTCTCTGACAAAGTTCGATATAAACTTTAATAAGTTTAATAACTTACAAGGTAATACCAGTTTTCCTAAATATGTAGAAAATATATTTATATGTAAAATTAATAAAAGAAGAGTATATGAGAGGATAAAATTATACTAGTTAGCAGCTTTGTCAAAATGAAGATTTAAAAAAAAATGATTCTAAGATCCTTTTCTCTACATTAAGATTTTGCAGGCTAGTTTTTCTGATAAATGTATGTATTAATGTTAAATAGTCGAACTTATTTTTAATATTACTAATATTATATGATGATGGGGTTGTTATCATTCTTCTAGCTCAAGTTCAATCCTGGCTAAAGCCAAGAAATATTTTTTAATTATAATAATAATTGCCGCGATCAATAACTCTTGATCAAAGAAGACAGGAAAAGTAATTGAATACACTAAAGCTGGAGGACAACTAGCTGTTTCACAGTCGCTACACTGCTCATCAGCACCCACTAGGATTCGAACTCCATATACCATGTACCATGTAATAAACATGATGTATTTTTAATACGGCTGCTTAACCATCTCAGCTACTGAGCTCTTATTTATTTTTTCGTCTATATTTGTCTCATATTGATCACATATGCAATTTTTTATAATCCCATGTGAAAACTATTTTCAAGAAGTTTGACTTCTCTCACAAAATGGAATTTGAAATATTTACATTACCACTTGTTGCCAAACCTCTTCCGCACTACATATGTACATATTGTTATGTTTTTGGCTTTAACGAGGCGATATGATTGAAAACTTTCTAACTTTTATATAATCTTAATTTTTAATATTCATAACATTTTTGGTTATAGTTTTGTAATCGAAGAAAAAACTTGATAAATAAATAATATAATTCAGGGGTACCGCAAGGTTCCGTTCTTTCTCCTACTCTATTTCTTATTTTTCTCAACGACTTTCTCTATCAAACTTCTAACCCTATCCACTCTTTCGCAGATGACAGCAGCATTTGCCATTCGTACTTTTCTAGTTATAGGCCCAGCCTATCAGAGATCGCTGCAAAGAGGCTAAATATGAACGATTCACTGAATAGTGATCTTTTGTTAATCTCCGAATGAGGTCGTAGAAACAGGGTTGCCTTCAACGCTCGTAAGACCCAGTGTTGTTTATTAACACACAAACAAACGACCGCAAGTGCTGCTGCATCTGTACTCATGGATGGTATAAATATTGAGGAGTCGGATGCTCTTGATGTTCTTGGAATGAAGATACAGTGTGACGTTCACTGGACAGAACACATTTTTCATGTCTCTAAAGAAGCATTCAAGTGCCTCGGTTTTTTGAAACGGTGTAAGATGTACTTCACTCCATCCGACCTCCTTACTATTTATACCACCTACATCCGACCGAAAATTGAATACAACTCTCATGTTTGGGCCGGTGCCTCAAAGTCTATTTTGGGGTTACTCGACCGTGTGCAGGAGAGGGCGAAGAAGCTTATCGGTGATAGTAGGGTATCCAACTCTATTGACTCACTGGAGCATCGACGCAGTGTGGGGTGCGCTACTCTGTTCTATCGTTACTACAATGGATTTTGCTCTGACGAGATTAGGGATCTTGTTCTGGAAACGCGCACATTTTTACGTAGCACGCGTTCATCGTCCAGAGCTCATCCATTTGTGGGCGTTTGCCCGGGGAATGGCACTACTCATTACAGAGAGAATTCGTTTTTCAGCCGCACGCTTCGTCTATGGAATAAGTTGCCTGCAGACGTGTTTCCTGTCTGTTATAACGTTTGAAAGTTCAAGTCAAATGTTCACAAACACTACTCCCTCTTTTCCCCTCCGCATAACCTATTTTCCTAGTTCTGGTACAATGCACTGCATATGTAGGAGTCATTCCCCGAGTACTGGTCCCAGCTAAAAAAAAATAAAAAAATAAATAAAACATATCAAGTTTGATTTTTTTAAGACCATACAAGTTTCTTTCATAAAAAATGTTATCTTTCTTGTGTAAAGAAATGCCATTCTTTCTCTCGATTTTTTTGCACATAGAAAACTGAACTAAATTTTGCAAATTTAAGTCCTTTAAACTTGACATTAATTTCTACTACAATAAAAAAGTTTAACTAACAAAATACCCAAAAATCGGCTATAAAAAAGGAAAAAAATAATAAAATTTGACGTGGCCATAAACTTTTTAAGTGCCACCAATTTCAATCTATTTCGAAAATAGTTGTTTCCTCCTTTCCTAATTTATTATTGTTCCAAATGCTGCTCTAAAGCTCATGCCGCATTTAGGTTATACTCGTATGCGAGTGTTTTGTAATTCAATGCTGCTGTGTTTGGCCCTAAAATACCACACGGATAAATTAATCCTGCTTGACTTTTATTTTCGTTTGCACAAACACTTTCACATTTAAGCTTGCTCGCAGCAAATCCCCTTTAACAAACATGGGTCATAATATAAATTTATTATTAGCTGTTTTGCCAAACATATACTCCAGATAAAGAAAATATAATACAACATTCACTAACAACAAGTGCTCGCTCTAATACGAGTAACAACGAAAACATGATTTGATGGCATAAAAGAGATATGCTTCGCGGCGATATGATATGTTGCGAAACAATTTGCTACTAACAAATTTTTAACATTAGCCGTTTTTGTTTTTCTGGTTTTTTCCTTTCTTTTTTTTTTTTTTGGTATAAATACAACAAAAACACATGAATTTATAAAGCTTAGCGTGGTGATTTACCAACAGATATTTATAACAGCAGTGTTCGTACAGTATATACATATGTATGTGTGCACGCTTGTGTATATGTATGTATAGCTTGTTTTCTTTTTTCTGTATTAGTGGTGATGTGAGTATTTTGGTTTTTCGCTTCTGTGTGATCTTGTGTGGCCATTTATAATGATTATAACAAACAATTCGAACACATGAAGGCCAATGCCATTGAAACAAAGTTTATCGAGAAATCGTGAAAACAACAAACATTTTATAGGAGGCCAAAACGAAAAGTTGTCAAATTTTAGGCATTAGAAAAAGTTACAATAAATATTGAAACCAATAGCGCAAAACTCAAGACATAATTTAATTAGGCTATTTTTATATTTACAAGCTCAAAAATAAGTTCTTCGGATTTTTTGGCTTAACAAGTTTTTAAAGCTGGTAATTTACCGAATAATAGGTGTGTTTACGCGGGATCCCAATTTGCACGAAAAGCGTTCCCGTACTTTAAAATTGGGCAAATGAGAGCGCTTTTGAGAGAATAGTATGCTTCTTCTTCTTCTTGCACGAAACAGCCTGTACTTTTTCTTCGGGCTAGTTTGGGCAAATAGTTAAGCAATCAGCTGTTTGAAAAATAAACAATAACAAAGAAACAAGGTTCACTTGAATCAACTCGTATACAAATCATATCAGTGTTTTTATATAAATCTTAAATAAAAAGGAATGTACAAAAGACTTTAAAAGCCCAAAAGTATACAATATCACAGCATTTTTTCGTAAAAGTAAATGCCAATTTTTGTTGCCACATCAAACCACAGCATATGTTTCTTTTTGGGCTAGAAATATGGGTTTTTTCGTTCCCCTACTTTAGGTAAATTTTATATGTATTTGAGAGAAACTTATACGTGCTCTTTCTTGTACGAAACCTAATATTTATATAATAATATATAATAATATTTCTCATAGATTTGATGCATTAATACACCGTACATAAAGTATAACTTACAGTGCATCTCCGTCTTGTGGTTAAAGTCTTACTCATAATTTGGCATAAAAAAGATTATCAACCTTATGCTGGCCTCGCACTGCACAATTTTAGTGCACAAGTCTGGGGCGGTACTGAATGTTTGTGTAGGGTATGAAGGTGCTTGCGCTGGTTTTCTTACGCCAACTGAACAAAAATTAAAACGGTCTTGATATTTTCTCAAGTTTGAAAAACTGTGCAGTGAGCTTGTACAGTGTGTGTTGAAGATGCTCACTTGGATCCTAAAGGTCGTTCCCTTAATGATTGCCTGAAAAATTGGAATAGTAGAGTAAATTGAAAGAAAATGTTCCGGATACATATATGAAAATTGTTGTTGAAAAAATTAGCCCACATAGAGCAAAATGTAGGATGAAATACAAAAATGTTCAAGATAAAAGTCAAGCATTTCCGGTCATCCAAACATAGTTCTTACAATTACTTTTAGGCCAAAATTTTCAGTAATTTCTTTACGCTTAATATACCAACTTTTACACCACTGTACGATATTCTACTAAAAATTGAGTAAAGGCACGATTTGTTCTATGAACTAAGATATGCAATAAAACACTTTCGATCAACGTTATAATTCATACTGAATAAAAATATTTACTGTAACAAGTGCATTTGACAAAAATATGTTTCAAACGGGACTTATGTAATAAAACAATTGGAAGTTTTTCCGCAAAAATAAAACAAACAAAAAATAAAATAAGTAAGTAATGCCTTTTAACACAGAACAAAGGCGTGGCATTAAGTTAATTAAATTTAGTGGGAGTAAATGAATTCGACAAATATTATTGAAATACAAAACGTATTCGACAAATATTATTGAAAATGGTTAAAATACCCCTGCGCTTTGTGGTTAACAAATCATGTGCATAAACCAAAGAAGTCAACTCAGCTAAGCTTCAACAACCGCAAATGTATTTTTCTTCAAATTTTTGGTTCCTTTGTTTTTATTGCTTCAGCAAGCAACATGATAGTGCAGAACTAAAGCTACGTACACACGGTTGTCAGATCTTACAATATTGCCAGTAAAATTGTCTGAAAATATATTACAATCATGTGAACTGCCAACCATTGTCAATCAATTGTGAGATGACAATGTTGTCAGGCATCTGAGAATCGTGAGAACACTCTTCGTCGGCATTGCCAGATAATTGGCTGGCATTGTAAGCTCAGTTGTAATTGTCAGATGTATAAAATTAATGCACCTGAGAATGGCATCATTGTCAGAAAAAAGTTTGATGGGCAACACTGCCAAACAGATGGTTGTTGATATATATAAGTGGCAATGCCTTACAACATCGCTGGCAATTTTTTTCATCTAACAATCTGACAACCGTGTGAACTGTTGTCAGATGAATTATTTGTCAGACCATAGTCTGACGATGAAATTGTAAGATTTTCTTACGATCGTCTGAACACACAATTTACTTCTGCGGGACAATTTTTCATTGTCACTACTTTGTCAGCAAGGTGCCAGATCTTACAATATTGTAACATTTGACAACCGTGTGTACATAGCTTAACACATGTTGTCTTCTTCGTTTGCCTTGTTTTTTTGTATTTTGACGGGTATGGTTAAAGCATTTTTCTTTTTAAATTCTCAATAATTTATTTAGATTATTGGGGCATGAAGTTGAATGTTTGACAACATCTTTCAAAAGTTTCCAAGTCTACTGATGATTAGGGTAGCTCTTTTGAAATGTCGACATATAGACAGCTAGGAAACATAGAAAACAAGCTGTATATAATTTTTTTGTTGGTAAAAATAATATTTTTAAAGTCTTAAAAATCTTTTCTTTCTCTGATTTTTGTGTTATCAATATTATTAATTTTAATAACACCATTAACACACACCTCGTATACCTATACATAAACATACAAAAGCTGATGCCCGTACATTGAAGTAAATCACATCGACACGGACATCCAAGCTGAATTAAAGCAATCATAAACATGCTCAAAAAGCTATTACGGTTGATACGACCACTAAATACGAAAGTCTGTGTGTCTGTCTGTCTGTTGCTTTTAATGTGCTAATATGTTTGTTTTTGTGTCTGTATAAACAGTTTACACGTTAGAATACGTTGGTGTGTGTGTGTGTGTGTGTGTGTATGCCTTTGCTGTTTCCGCCTATTAAATATTCTCAATAACATGTTTTGCTGGTATACGAGTAGCGTTTCTGTTTTTTTTTTTTATGAAAAAATTTGTTTGCGGTTCTGCTAAATAGTTAAAAAATTTCACAGAATTAACAAGTTTTAGAAAATTTTTTTAGAAAATTGCTTTAAAGCCAAACACAAATTTTGTTATTTTATAGATTTTAAAACTTTAAATGCAGCAAAGCGCTTGAGTTAGAAAATAGTTAGTCACGGCTTTTCATATAGTTCAACCTTTCGATTGTTAGTTTTCATTAAAGTCTTATAAAAAAAACTATATAAAGATATCAGTTATAATTTGTTTGCTATAACTAAAAATCTACAATAAACTTGGCTTATATTTTTACATGCTCGTATTGTCTGCCTTTGAATTCGTTTATTTGTGACCTTATTGCCTTAAGTATTTTTATTTATTTTTATCTGCTTTTCTTTTTATTTCCCTTAAATTGATGCAGCAGTTTTAGTTATTGTTTGCTATTACTGCACATCAAGAGCAGATTGATGCGCTATAAAATAAGTGCAAAAAAAATTGCAAACACTAGTAAAAGAAATAAATAAAAACTAGATTTTTTATATTGGAAACCAAGAATCGTAGACCATGACAAGTGGAATAGCAAAAAACATAAGCTATAAACAGCCAATACGAGTAATATTGAATACAATAAACGCCAAATATTAGACAAATGAGAAAATATTTTTCCCTGATATCAGTCCATATATACCCGAGCATATTTAGTTCAAATTTGTAATATATACTATAGATAGACGTAACTATCGTGAAGGGTACTTTAGACTCGGCCCAGCCGAATATACCACACTCCTACTTGTTTACACTAATTTAACTAATTTTTTTCTGGTAAAAATGTTTACAATAAATATAAAAATCGTATTAAAATAATTTAGTTGTGCAATATTGAAATGAAAAATTGCGTAAGCAAAAATGTAGGGAAATATTTTTTTAATTGTAGGGAAAAGTAACGATTTTTGTGTGCTATGGCAGGGATTTTACAAATAATCTCCTGGAAACACTGGTCTAGAGGCAAATCATATAAAACTTTTATTATTTCCAATTTGTTTGTGTGTACAAATGCTATGAATAAAATTTTTTTTTGGAGGGGGAAAAATGTTTCTTTGTTTTCGTTTGATATTAGTCTTATTTCTGTTAACAACCCTTCTTTTCTCTTTTTTGGCAAAAACATAAATTTGGTTTAGCTCTTTATTAGCCTGAATTTCTCGTTTGTTGTTCCTTCATACTTCTGCGTGACCCCTAAAAAAAATCATAAATCATGATAACTCTTTGAAAACGTATTTAAACAGTTGGGGTTTCATTATTAGCTTATAAATAAATATACATAAATTTTTAAACGGAAGCTTCTAAAAAAAGAAAACCTTAATTTTTTTCAATTTTAATTTTTTTTTTTTTTTCTTGAAAAAATCGTGCATAAAAACCAGATCTTTTCACTTCTTCGTACTGGAATTTTTTTTACTAGAGTTAATTCCAAAGGATTTCAATGCAAGCAACAACAATGAGTACGTAACACTAAACAGTGTTTGTTGTTGTTTCAAATTAAAAACGGTCATTGAGGAGTTGCCTTCTGCAAATTGTGATTGGAACTCAAAATTGTGCTTCTATCTTAATTAAATTTAGTTTGTTCCCTTTGAAACATGTTTGGTCACAAATTGAAGAGAAAAATCACAAACGATTTTTTTTCGTTGGAAATTTCTGGATATTTGTTAACGAGATGCTTTGTGTAAACTGAATTGAGCGAGAAGTAAGCAGCATTAGTATTTCAGCATTATTACAAGATGGTTGTTTTGCACTCCAGTAACTTTGTTGTTATGTTATTCCAGCAATTGGAAGACGCAAACTATTGTATTGAAATTAGTTCAATAGATAAGGAGAAAAGTGAAAGTGGTGTTTGTGGACGTTTGACTGGAACCTTTCAATTAAAAAAATCGAAAGTCCAAAACAAACGTGATCACAACATTTAAAGTGTTGGAATTAAGCGTCAAAAGTATGATAAATTATTTACATCTGGCAAAATATGCTAAACATTTTCGCTACATGTTTTTTCATGCTCTTCGAAGCAACACACTCGTTTAGTTGGAATCAAGGCGAATTCATTACTAGGTGAACTTGACAGCACAGGTGATGATTTTTTGCTTCTCGCATTTTTTCCAATGAGACTGTCAAATTTCTTTTCTGTTGTTTACAAACATTTTCGCGCCATTTTAATCTGATTTTTTATGTGTGATTCAGTGAAGTTTCAAAAAATTTTTGTGAATTTAAAAGTTGAAAACTATTATAATTTGGGATTTAAATTACAAACAGTGATAAAAATTTTTATTTAACGTTTATGTAACATTTTTTCCTAGCTGAACTTTCTTAGGCGAATTTCGATTTTGACATTCAGGATATGTTTTACAATAACAAAATACATAGTACTGAATTCGCCTTCCCGCTTGCATTCACCTGAATTAATTCGCCTTGGTTGGAATACAAATATGTATTGAGTGTCAACCCAGAAAAAACACAAACCTTTGCTCTGACTGGCTGTGTTATTGTAGTTACTCTTTTCTCTGCTTAAGCTCTACTAAAAAAAAATATGAAAGTTAAAATATTATTGTGCTCATTTTCATTCGTTAGGGTCGCTGCCAAGGCGACCAGGTGAACTTAACAGCACAGGTGATTATTTTTTGCTTCTCGCGTTTTTTCCAATGAGACTGTGAAATTTTGTTTCTTTTGTTTACAAATTTTTCGTACCATTTTAATCTGAAGGTTTTTTTTTGCATGATTTAGTGCAATTTCAAGAAATTTGTGTGAATTTAAAAGTGAAAAACTAATATAATCTGTGATTTTAATTACAAACAATTATAAAAGCTTATATTTAACGTTTATATAAAATTTTTTCTCTGCTGAGCAATCTTAGGCGAATTTAGATTATGACATTCACGATATGTTTTACAATAACAAAATACATAGTACTGAATTCGCCTTTCCGCTTGCATTCACCTGTATAAAGTCGCCTTGGTCGCTGCCGTCGAAAAACGAGTGGAAATAAACAACGCATCTGTGTAAGCGAGTGGTTGTAGCATCGAGTGTCAAAATTAAATAGTAAAAAGTAAGTGCACTCGCGAGTGTAATGTGTTGCCGCAGATCTCTGGTTTAAAGCTTCACAGTTGTTAAAAATGTTACTGAATATCCAGTTCGTTGAAATATCAATATATAAATATTTTAATGATATAATTATCGTAATCAAGTTACAGAACCGCACTAAAGGGCTGCTAAAGAAAATTGCAGGCATTTTACTAATACTTTATATCAAAATAAAAAGTTTGCCGATTTTCATTCATAATGGTTTTCAATATTACGAAAGCGAGAACTTTTTATGATAATTAAATAATTATAAAATTTAGCACAATTGCATTTCGCATTTGTTATAGTGTAATAGCACGCTAGAAAAATTACTTCTAATTCAGTGCTGCTCACCACTGTTTTAACTTTTTTATTATAACCCTGTATTTAGACATACGAGTTATCTCATGCGAGTGCTGAATATATATTATCAACGAAAATGTCTTCGATAAACTCGAATCTCTTGCAACTTTCATTTCTGTCTACACATGCGAGTGAGAGTTCATTTTAAATTTGTCGTCAGCACGTGAACTTCAAAAAATTTGTTTCCTTCATATATTTTGTTTCTTTGGCTGTCTTTATAAACTGGAGTTGCCGTGTTCTTCACTTGAGAATACTTTTAGAAACTAGTTGGCATTAAATTGTATTATCATTATATTATTGATATTAACGCTTTATAATTTAAACATTTCTATCTATGGTATTAGTTTTAATAAATTAACATACAAACTAGCTAAAACTTAGGTTTTAATTTTATAATGATCGAATTGATTTGTTTAAAACTATTTACACGGTAACACTGTTTGTTTGTTTGACATTTGATTGCATGGAAGTGCCAAAAAATCACTCGCATGCAAATTTAGCTGCGAGTAGAACTGCAAAAAATGTGAATGTGGTTGTAAAAAAATGTGAGTGTATTAAGTTTTTCGAACTCTTACTCGTATGTCTAAACACTGGGTAAAACTGTTGCCCAGAACAGAAAACACTTTAAGTCTACGTTAAAAAGATAATACTGTCTTACGGTCATATAAAACATAGGACTACAAAATTTCTAATCATGATGTTTTAAATTTAACAAATACAAAATATTTTTAAAGTAATAAAATTATTTCCATTATTTAATAATTAAAAAAAATTACAATGCTGCTTATCTCTTTAACAATAAAACTAAAATTCCTCCCTTAAAATCTACATAAAATATATAATTTATCTTTTTAACTTGAGCGTTTAAGCTTCTGTTCAGAAAAATTAATTTATTTAACGAAATTTTCTTTTAAGTTGATGTATGAGTATCACACACAAATCTATTTTTTTTTTACATTAAGGTATTAATAGTGTGAACTTTTTTATTTAAAAGCCAGTTTAAGTATAATTGTACATAAAACATAATTGTTTATTTACATTTGATAATAAATCATGTCAGCTAATCAAATACAGTGGCATTTGGTTTTAAGTGAAACGAAGTGGCTTAAAAAACAAACTTTTCAAAAAATAACTAGATACAAAATTACATCCCTCTGGCATTTAAGAGAAAAGAAAGAAAAACTGAAAGAAATCGAATATAATAAACTTAACCATAAATATGGTGACAATAATGAGCACCATCAAGTATGATTTAATATATAAAAACCACTTTTTTAATGAATAGTAAAAATGGATGAATAAATGAGTAAACGAACAAATGAAAAGAATGAAAAAAAAAAAAAAACGAAAACCAAATTGTGAACATTGCTTTGTTGAAATCTTTGTCCTTTGACAAATTTGATGGAAACAAGATAACAAGTATAATCACTAACTCCCAGCTATAATCACTAACTCCCAGCTATAAAAAACACATTTTTTGTGTTGCAAATACAGTGTGCACAGTGGTGATAAAGTCGTTTATGTTCATGAGTTTATGAGAAATGTTTGGCACACTCGTCTTTTAAACACACTCAAGACAGCAGGCAATCTATCAAAATATCATGTATAATATCCATCGGAATCTTTTATGGCAGTCTTGTTGTGCATCGAGGAAGAAGTAATAGAACTTTTTAAGCTGTGTTTTTTTGATTTGCCATAACTAAACCGCAAACGTTTCTGCTGACTCTGACTTTAATATAGCACACTAAATTAGCGCAGCATGCCCATAGTAGTCATATTATGCTATTATTTCAAGACTTATTACGTTATGATTCAAAACTCTATGAAAACCACATATACGTGTCTGTTTTGAAATCAAAGTGATCTTAAATCACTAACGGTTTTAAAATCACAAAGTTGATTTCTTGGTGTTAAAAAAATCAGGAGATTTTAAGATTTTCGTACTGCTTTTCTTTTGTGGTAATCTAGGACAATTTCCGTGAATCTGGTAACCACAAATATACAGAATGCACCATAGGTCTCTTAAAATTATCAATAAAAATAAATATATACATGTTTATAAAACTGTTTTTCATTTCGATCCTTATTCACTCTGGCCCTGATGCAACCTAGACCAGAAATTTTCCATGAATGCACTAGTAGTATCCGTTGAAATGTTTTGCATTTCTCTAAGTATTTGGGCCGGTGCCCAAATATTCCATTCTATTTTGTGGTTACTCGACCGTGTGCTGGAGACGATGAAGAAGCTCATCGCAGACAGTAGGGTATCCAACTCTATTGACTTACTGGAGCATCGACGCAGTGTAGGGTACTCTTTCCCGAAATTCACACATTTATACGTAACACGCGTTCATCGTCCAGATCTCATCCATTTGTGGTTGCTTACTTGGGGAATCATACAATGCATTATAGAGAAAATTCGTTTTTCAGCCGTACGCTTCGCCTATGGAATAAGTTGCCCACAGACGTGTTTTCTGCCTGTTATAACAATGGAAAGTTTAAGTCAACTGTTCACAAACACTACTCCCTGTTTTCCCCTTCTTATAGCTTATTTGGATAGTTCTGGTACAGTGCACTACATATGTAGGGGTTATCCCCTGAGCACTGGTCTAAAAATAAAAAAATAACTTGTGAAAATTATAATTGTTAACATCAGAGTCGAAAGCCTTAGCTGTTAGTGCAATTTTTTTTTTTTTTTTCTTTTAATTAATTTTATTAAATATTTTGTAATAATTAATTTTATATAAATTAATAAATTTGCACGTTATTTATTGGAATTTCAAAAATCTAAATTTTGAAAAATCTTGAAATCTTATTTTGGATGTAAAATCTGCATTCTGGCAACACGCATGCATGAGGTAATAAAAAAAGGTGCATATGTCAAGATGACAGTGAGATTTATCTTTAACAAAATACTGCATTATCGGCTTTGAATCGTATACTTAACCTGCATTCTATGGTTTTGCAGTGTTGAAATGTTGAAACTGCATATACCTGCTATATCAAAAATTTATTGATACCACTTATCTTGTAACACTTCTTTGAATTAGCAGGAATCCAACCCCCAATAAGTTAATAAATTGAATTAAAAACATTTTTTAATTAAATAGAATTTTTTTTTAATTAAATTTAAATTATTTCGAGTAACAAAACTCAATCAATATTTTTTTTTTTTTTTGCCTAGAGGGTTTACTTTACGTTTTTTCTACAGCCGAAGCAGCTTCACATAACCATAAGGGGAACTCAAAAATATTTTCCATTTACAAATTTTTTTTCCAAAGCAATCCACTGTCTTTCATTCCTTACACTTTTCTTCTTTGTGTCACTTTGAATTATAAAAATAAGCAAGAGAAAAGTAGAGTAAAGAAGCAGCTATATAAATATACAAACAGAAAAGAAAAAATAAATATAAATAAATAAAAGTGAATTGAGAATGAACTTTAAATGTAATGAGATGTTAAGAAGTCTAGAAACAAATTGTGAACACAATAAAAATACAGTTGTGTTTGTAACTTAGGGAGAAATATCATAGAATTAGAAAAAAATAACAACGAAAAGGAAGCGGAAACAGCATCATCTAACAGAGCCAAAAAACACTTGTAGTTAAAGAAATTATACATGTATAAAAAAAAAAAATATATATATATAAATAAAAAATAGTTGTATTTCCTTAAAAACTCTCAAGGCATCTTGCGGAGTGTGAAATCTAGGGCTGTTATAACAGCAGCAGGGTGACTTAAAAAAACCATGCCATAAAGATGAGTGACAATAAAGGGACGAGCCATTACAGCATTTTAAATATCATAAATAAATAATAAATAGCAAACGACGAATGAAGGCGAGCAGAAATGAGCTAAAAGACATACATATAACATTTTTCCTTTCCCTGCAAGCACTTTAATCATATGAAATAACAAGGATAACAAATTACACTACTTTGTCTAATGCTCTGCTTAGCAAAACTTAAGCGAACCTAGACATGCTTTAATATTTCAAATATTTATAAGGATATTTTCACAAACCTACAACAAAACTGCAAACCCTAAAAATAAAAAATAAAAAAATTGGGGGGTCATATTTTTAAGACATTAAAAAAATATTTACAAAACGGAACAGGATTTGTACCAGGAAGTGTTGGCATTTTTAAAGTCAACTTTTTTCGTTCCTTTACCTAAATAAATAAGAAGAAAAGGTTCAAGGGCATTTTTAGATTTTAGCTTCAACCATTAGAGCATTAACAATAACAAAACTCGTTCCTTTTTGGCAAGAACGGTGTTAGTTTTTTTCTGTATTGACCTCCCCAGTTGCTTGAAAATTGTATAAGCTAACAGCCACAATTGGTTTGATGGCTGTGCTTTGCTGTAAGTATTATGTGTTCTTTTTATTTTTGTTATGAAAAGAGGAAAAGTACATTTCATATTTTGCCAATTCACTCAAAGCCATTATGTGGCTATTTATAAATGTAGGTTCGGGTAACAGGAAGCAACACAAAATCGAAAAGAACACAGCTTTCAAATACAAATAACATGATGAATTTAAAGAACAACCAAAAAATTATTACTATAAAGGAACTGTATCACGAGTAAGCTCTGTGTTACTATATTCCAACAGCTTCAGGTTATGCTGAGTTATTAATTATTGATGACAGGAAATGGTGACATACCAGCGAAAACTGCTATTGCAAAGTAATGTGTTGAAATGTTAATAAACATAGGAGTACTTTTCACTACTTCCGTTTTGCCAAGTCATTTTTTTGACATGGCAATGTCATTGGAGGCAAGTAGTTACTGTTCTCGCTTACGAAGAACTATTTCAAAGTAATTAAAAAAGTTAATTGCTAATAAGTTCTTGATTTACGAGTTGGTGTCGATAAAAACTATCAAAATAGCTGAAGATGTATTTAATAAATATATATTGAATGTAATACATAAAGTTATATAATACAAAAAAGTCATGACTTTAAATCATGGTATAAATGCCACCTTTATAAATGCATTTTTACAAACAATATCTCCTGAAAGAGAACTAAAAGAAGTATGTGTGCGTTTTATACCACACACACTATATTCCCATAACTTCTTTTCTTTAATTCACTATTCCACTTTTCAGGCAATCACAAAGGGAACGACTCCAGGACCTCAGCGAGTTGGACAAACTAGACTTTTCCGAGGTATCCAACGGCCTGCCTACCTAACCTAACCTATGTGTGCCTTTTCAAAAAGCTCTTTTTGATAATATTCATATCATATTCTATGTTTTCCTTAAAAACTGTTTCTATGAAAATTATTTTTTAACATCATGGAATTACAAAACAGTTTTTTAGCACTGTGATTTATCCTTTTAGGATTTTGAAAATTTATAGTTAATACATTTGAACGAGGCTTGCTGCGCATATATAAGGTTAACATTACGTTTACACTGGTTATTCATAGTCATGTAAGTCGTAATGGTAGTAACTAAAACAACACGAATAGCAAAATTGCCAAAACAGCAAATTTTATGGAAGCAAAAGCTACAACATTTTTCCTTTTTTAAAAATTTTTAATCCCCTTTTATCACCTTATCTCAGCAAAGTATTACTCAAAGTCGTTCATTCAATTTTCATTGCAAATATTGAACAACAATTTACGTACAACAGTTATTACACAAGTTATTACTTAACTAATTCTAGGTAATGCAAGCGGTAAATACAATGATAATGAAAAGCATGTTCTCAGGTAAGTGCATCACATTACCAATTTTTCGCTGGGATATAGAGATAAAGAGTGGTGTAGCCATGATGCACGATATTAATTGTGAGCCACACCTAAGCGTCAACTTTTTGCCAAGTAAGTTTGGGATTTCTTTGTTTCAGTGTTTAACAAATCCATCCAAGGAAAAGTATATTATTGAGCAGCTTCATTATTAAAGCCTTTCAAAGCGTTCAAAGCAGAATGCATTTCGTGATATTTTTTATTAGCATAATCGACCAATTGGCTCCACAATCGTGATAATTATGCGCAAATTTCAACGAAACGGTTTAGATTTTGAAATTTCTTTACATTAGCACCTGCCTTGTCGGCCTAATCTGATGATTGAGCAACTCCACGGGGTGAATTATTTCACCAGCGGCACCATTAGCTTGTCTAGGCTCATATAGGCTGTCTAGGCTCATATAGGCTAGGCTTTTTGCTATGAGTTTGTAGCCATAAAGACAAACCTCTTGCTTAAGAGTTCGGTTCTTCTAATAACTCCTGTGTGCAATTTCCCAATAGTCAATTGAAGATAAGGTTTAATGAGTTTTTAAGGCAAAGTCCATCAACACCTAATCAAAACTCACCCGTATAACCGTCACCCCTGGTTCCTTACAGTACACGTATCTGTTGCAAGAAAACAGCTCATCAGGGGGGAGGGGGTAGAATTATTAGCCCCCTAAAACTATTGATCAGGGAAACTAATTCGCCTTCCTGCGCTGTTGGATATAAACCACAGCCAGAACATTTTTCAGCCAAGACAAACACCATACAGTATGATCAGCACCAGGTTGGGCTGCAAGCAGAAATTCCCGGGGACTTTTCCTTTCCCGTACTATTTCGGAAGTGTAACAGAACATAAATCAAGCTGCTTCCTACAATTTTATTTGCTACAACAAACCACAAACTTCTATGGAGGGAATACTGAAACCATTTGAAGGCAAAAATGTATCTTCTGGAGGAAATTAAGAACACTAATATAAAGCACTTTTCAATATATTTAACAGCTCTTGCATTAATCTACAGTCATTCTTTTGTAACACCTGAAAAATGTTTTTATTATTTTTTTTTAATAAATGAATAATTTTGAATAAAATTTTATCTTTTTTTGTTAAATATATATAATTTTTGCAACTTGGGATCTTGTTTTTTATAAAATATATTACTTTTATTTCTTAATATTTTGCCAACAATATTGAAAAATAAAAGTTAAAAAATTGTAAAATTTTTTATAAAAAACAAGATCTCAAGCTGCAAAAATTATATAAATTTAATTTTGAATATATGTTTAGTATATAAGAATATAAACAATTGAGTTTTATTCACTATATTAGCTTCTAACATTGATATCAATCATAAAAATAATAAACAGCTTGTTTTTTGTTTCCCAGCTGTCTATATGTCGACATTTCATAGGAGCTGCCCAAATCATCAGTAGACTTTTGAACCTTTTGAAAGATATTATTAGAGGATTTTTCTTTTTAAATTCACAATAATTTATTTATATTGTTGGGATACAAAGTTGAATGTTTGAGAATATCTTTCAAAAAATTCCAAAGCCTACTGATGAGGAGCTACTCCTATGAAATGTCTACATATAGACAGCTGGGAAACATAGAAAACAAGCTGTTTATAATTTTTTTATATAAGATTATATGTTTAATATATATTTAATATATATTTACGTTGTGTCAATAAATTTGCTTTGTTTTCTTTTTTGTTTTAACTAAAATTTTATAAACTATTTATTACAAAAGTTAAAAGTTAATAAAAAAACAAATTTGAAAAATTTTTGCATGCCCAAAGCTAAAATTGCACATTTAGTAAAACGCTAGATTATCAAAAAAAAAATATTATGCGCAATAAAATATGTTTTAAACAAGTATAAATATTTTATGTTTTCCGTTTTATTGTTTTTTTTTTTAACTCAACTTCATCAAAATGACATGGTTTAAAACCACCTGCAAAATCTCTGGAGGCCATTAGATATTAAATACCTTAAAATAATGAAAAAAGTTGTACGATATGGAGCACCAAGTAAAATGAAAACAGCAAAAAACATGACCGAAGGCATGTAAAGCTGTTCGTTTATATGAGTTGTATTTGAACTTTATTACTGTAGTCTAGCTACATTTTAGTTTTCCTTAAAAAAAAAAATATTTGATTTGGACCCGTTTTTATTAGAATGACTTGTTTCCTGAATTTAGCTGGAAGCGCTTATATCTTTTACAAATAATAGTGAAAAAAGCAATTGGCGAGAATCAATAAAAGAATTGGCATTTGTTGTCCTAAATAACATTCTATATTCAATTTTGTTCAGTTCGAATTAATGATGTCACATGTTTAGATTTAAAGCCTCTCTTTGAAAAAACTGCAAATAAAACGCAATGCTAAAGTAATATGCTGACAGCCTTTGTCAAGAAAAGACTGCCAGCCCAACAGGCTCAGTGAACTGGCAAGCCAGAACCAGGTTACCCTGATCTGGGTGCCAGGATATGAGGGGCACTATGGCAATGAGATAGCTGACATTTACTCTAAAAAAGGAGCAGAGAGGACTTTTATTGGCCTTCAATAAGAACCTCCTTAACGAGGAGATAAAGAAGTGTGTGGAGTCCATTGTTGAGCAACATTGGAACGAGATAGCTGGTCTCGAAGATTTCAAGAAATTTCTAAACTTTGATGCAAAGAGGGCCGAATGTGCTCTATAACTGGATAGGAAAAGCCTCAGAACACTGACAGACGCACTTACAGGTCATTATACCTACCTAATGCACCTGCACAGGTTGGGCGTTTCTGACACAGACATCTGCAGACTTTGCGGTGAGGAAAAGAAGACAACGGAGCCCTTGACTACACATTGTGGAGCTTTAGGACACAGAAGATTCAGGGTGCAACTAGCACATACTATCACTCCCAATGAAGGAGCTAGTTCAGGTTCTTGACGTACTTAACCCGTAAGGAGACGAGGGGACGCACAATAGGCCTACAATAGTCGTAGTGCAAGTGGCCGATTAGGGCCACATCCCACCTAATAATATTAATAATAACTTGATTTTTGAAATTCGAGAAATATAATTTACAATAGAGGTTTTATACTTGAAGTTGCTTACGTAAACGTTATTTTTAATCGCTATTTTCAGTCGTAAAGCAGATCTGAGCTGGAGAACAGCTCTCGCGTCATCATAATTATATCTTAAGTGCGGTCATGCTTGTTCTTGTTGTGTGGCCTTCGAGAGTTTTAAGTCTCGCTCTAACTAACTAACTGTACTAGTTTACGGGGGTTTTGACGTACTTCTTTGTTAACATCGCGGTAGTTTCTTATGTAAAGGCATAAGTCGTTATAGTTAGTCATAGCGCCGCTGCAAATTACTGTTAGTACTATCGTGGGCATAAGGTATTCGTTACTCTGCCCCAACTGTGCACCCTATACTTCGCAAATTTATTTACAACTGTATAGTTAAATAAATAAATAAAAAGAAATTAACATAAATCTTCATTATTCAAAGGATGTTAATTTATAAGATATTTTTCTTAGTATTTTGTACGTTAAAAACATACTTTTATATTAAATTTGTATTTGATAAAGTATATTAAATTACTTATATACGAGTATACTTTATTTACTTGTTAATAGGAAACTTTCTTTAACATAAGTTTAACAATATACATTTTTCAATTGATAAAACAGCTTCTGACTGTAAGCACAACATTTTTGATACCAACATTAGTTGTATTCTAAACCATTCTTATCCCAGGTGAATGAGTCCAAGTTGCCATGATAATCTATCTATTATATTAAAGACTATTACAAAAGCTAAATAATTTTCATTTATACTGCAATTGAAACTTCATATTTCACTGTTTGTTCACGGTGCATCTGGAAGTAGGAATTATTGGAATTGAAACTATATAAAACGGTTTACCTTAACAATATGGGAAACATAAGCAATATGGGAAACATAAAACTGAATTTTTTTCTTTGCATGTGATTAACACATTAAGTTTTGAATTTAAGGAGTGGAAGACCTCAATTGACTACACTGCAGGACACATTTTTATAGCATACTTTCTAACATAAATTCCTTCCATTGGGAGTAATAAGAGAAAGCAAGATAAAAGCTTTGTAGAAAAGACGCAAACATTTATTATTTTAAAATATTTCTGTGGCCACTAGCCAAAACAAACTAAGTCGAAAATTATACTTTTAAAATAGACTAATTTCTATATTTGAAAATATTTAATAACGACTTATATATGTAGTATATCTAAGCATTCATATAAAAAGAATATTTTCACCAAAGTTACCGACTAATACACTATTGATTTGAATAATACCTTTTAAAAGGTAAAATGCTTAAAATGTTTCTTGGTGTTATTAGAACATATTTCTTTTTAAATGCTAATTGATTTATTTGTCATATCTATATTAAAGGTGGTTTGGAAATTTCAGTTTAGGCTCAAGGACTACTCCTAGATATTTGACTTCCTTACTCTATTTAATCACGTTGTTATTGAAATTAATATTATGTAGAAGTAAAAAGTGGTTTTCGTTTCCTAGAAAAGAAAATATATAGCTTGAGTTTTGTCATAACTTACCATAATCCACCAGTTATCCAAATATTTTTGGAGCTCGATTGATGCTCTATGAATTCTCAATATGACATTATCAGCCAACATACCCGAGCAAAGTACCGCTGTGTCATTAAAAAATTGACAGAATTGGTAAAAACCAAAAAAAAAAAAAAAAAAAAAAAACCGTATATTATATTACCCGTATAAACGAGACCTTTTGGTGTCGTTTATACGTTAAAAGATCGGATACACGTTCCACAATAACGAACAACATGCATCGAATATAAAGTTCTGGTTTCGAACTGGTTAGCGAATCGCTTTCAAGTTCTTGGGAATTTCCAAAGTCGACTTCTAGAATCGCATATATTACTTCACTTCAATGGAACAATGGCGGATATAATACGGCAACTTCAATTTTCGTACTAAAGCAGCAACATTTTTTGTATAGCGAAATATAAAATTTTTTCAAAGTATACTGTTGAAAAAAGGACCTTTTTAAAAAAGTAACTTCTAAAAAATTATCTCTTAAAATAGTACCTTTTAAAAAAATACGCTTTAAAAAGTACGTTTCAAAAAAGTCCCTTCTAAAAAGTACCTTTTAAAAAAGTATATTTTAAAAAAGTACCTTTTAATAAGTACCTTTTAACACAGTACCTTTAAAAAAAGTACCTTTTAAAAAAGTACCTATTAAAAAAGTACCTTTTAAAATGTACGTTTTAAAAAAGTACCTTATAAAAAGTTCCTTTTATAAAAAGGACCTTTTAAAAATTACCTTTAAAAAAGTACCTTTTAAAAAGTATCTTTTAAAAAACTACCTTTTAAAAAACTACCTTTTAAAAAAGTACTTTCTAAAAAAGTATATTTTAAAAAAGTACCTTTTAAAAAGTACCTTTTAACACAGTAGCTTTTAAAAAAGTACCTATGAAAAAAGTACCTTTTAAAAACGTACCTTTTAAAAAAGTACTTTTAAAAAAGTACCTTATAAAAAATTCCTTTTAAAAAAGTACTTTTTAGAAAAGTACCTTTTAAACAGTAACTTTTAAAAAAGTACCTTTTAAAGAAGTACCTTTTAAATCAGTACCTTTTAAAAAAATACATTGTAAAAAAGTACCTTTTAAAAAAGTACCTTATAAAAAAGTACCTTTTAAAAAAGTACCTTTTAAAAAAGTACCTTTTAAAAACTACCTTTTAAAAAAGTACTTTAAAAAAGGTACCTCTTCAAAAAGTACCTCTTAAAAACATATTTTCAATATATAGGTGGCATGGGCGGCGTGATGGAGACTGTATGCCCAAAATGGTATTAACACTACATTTGTAGCATTACTGTGACTAACTATAACGGCTTGTGCTTTTACACAGGAAGTTGCAACATGGTTAACAACGAAATACCTCTAGAAAAACTGTAAACCAACACAGTTAGTAAAACCGTTAGCCAGTGCGAGCGAGACCCAAACTCTCCAAGGGCCAAC
The DNA here is from genome assembly GCA_914767995.1 of Thecocarcelia acutangulata. Classification (NCBI taxonomy): domain Eukaryota; kingdom Metazoa; phylum Arthropoda; class Insecta; order Diptera; family Tachinidae; genus Thecocarcelia; species Thecocarcelia acutangulata. The sequence goes on along the minus strand of OU612094.1, from coordinate 24,044,390 downwards.
AGCAGAAACCTGCATCACACTTAAGAAATAATTACGATGACGCAAGAGCCCAGAGCTGCGTTACCACTGTGTAAAATATTCAGACGTCATATGATTCTGCCGCCTGAGTATATTATTTTATCTTAAATATTACATATATGACAAAAACATTGTTAAAATAATTATCTCAATTTGCGGTTAACAATAATGGGAAGATTTCGTAGATAAAACTTTAAACATTAGCGTATTTACTTTTCTATTTTATTATTTATGTATCGTTTTCTATATTAAGATCAAACCTTTATTTCATGATGTTTTATTAAAATATAACTTGTTCAAGCGAACAAAATAAAATTTTATATATAGAAAATTCTAATATATATAGAACAAACGATGTTACATAAACACGCAAATATGTGTGCGTGCCTGGGAATGTATGCGTGTTATATAAATATTTATATAACAGACGAAACCTTTCGTTATCCCATGGCGGGAATAACAAAAATAATTAAAAATAGGAATAAAGTTTAAATTGACTTCTACATTGGAAAATCGTTTAGCAGATAAAAGGGTGGAGCCGTCATACGAATCAGCAACAGCCACCAACAACAATCAGCGCGTTATTCAAAATTTCACATTAAAATCTTGCCTTCAAACGCACTTCATTATAAAGTTGATATTAAAATGAAAGAAATTTTTGATTGTATTTTCAATCGTATTTGTATTTTTCTTTCGTCAAACGAAAATATGAGTTTCTAAATTAAACACCAAAGTTTAAAATTGTTTTTAATGAAGAAAAACCGGGAGGGGTGGGCGGCGCAGGAGAGGGAAGAAGTAAAAGAAAAGTATTTTCATTAGCATTCGACTGGCAAACATACCCATACACTATATACATACGTTTATACATGTCATGTCTTTGAATACTGTAGTGCATGCAAGAATAGATATGATTCTTGCAATAGCAAAGGTATCACATATTTATACACACACATGCAAACACACTTACGAACGTTCGAGAATTTGTAAATTTGTGATATTTCAGCATGAATGTGTATGTGACTAGGTTTATGTTTTTTTGTTCTTTGTTCAGGCTCATCTACTCCTCTCGTAAAGCTCAACATTTAAAACTGTGCCATAATTTAAGTTTTCATTGCCTAAGTTGCTACACATAACATTTGCAATTGTGATGCAACAAACTCATTGTTGTTTTTGTAATTTAAGTGTAGCTTTCAAATTCTATGGTTGCTGGGCTGTAAATTTTTATACAGGCTTTCCTAACTGTGGTGAGTCAAAGCTACGGCACATAGAATCTTTCGTACGCTATCCGTCTTCTTTGTCAACTGGGATTAACGCATGCGAAGCATTAAGTTTTTATTAACGGATGTTTTATTAACGGATATAAAACCAACTGTTTTTTTATTTTAATTTGATTAAAATCTTTTGATTTGTTGTTTGGAGGGAAAATCTTATACAATTTGCTTCTAATTTATTTTATTTTTGAACGAAAAACTAAATCAACTCATAATAACTCATAGTTGTCATAGTTCTCAACGTCGGTTTAAAGTTGCTCAGATAATATAAAATCAATTAAAAAAAAATTTTTTAATTTATTTCCACGGTTACAGTTGCCAGACTTTTAGTATTCTCGGTTCAGATTATAAATATAAATATAGCATTAGGGCTTTTAAGAGTCATAATTAGAATTTGACGTGGCTGTAAAAATGATTCTCGTGGGTGCCTGCCAGTATGACTTTACCCCATGGCGATCTAATTAACGGGTGAATACAATGTGTCCACCAGCGCCCCCATAGATGACAAACTGCCATGCATGAGTACCAATTCGATCTAAAGTTGTTTGGACATGATCTCCCCCCTGGTTAGGAGCGGAGTCTTTTTTAAAACTCCTTCCGATCTATGGGTTACGGCACCCGGTTTCAACCTAACTGCACACCGAGCTCAATCGAACTCTCCCCGCGATTTGGGTTTAAACCACAACCACCACGATACTTCCCGAAGGGCCGCAAATTATCCGGGCAGGGACAAGTTCCCAGGGCTCCCGGTTCCCGTGATACCTGATGTAAATCTCCGGTCAGATTTCGTAGCGCAAGGACTACTTCCTGCAGGGACTCAAACCGCTCGGTGACTGTTGACCCCCCGCAATAAAATACTTACACATCAGCAAGACGGCATACAGCACAACAGGAACAGAATAGTAACAACAACAATAACAAGAACAGGAACCAACGAAACGTCAGCGAGAACAGCAAACAGCAGCCACACACAGACGAAACTGCATCCCCAAAACACCAAACACTCAAGCGTACATAACGCAATAACAATAAACGATACAAACATTCAACATTCATCCTCACGGCTGAGTACTCGTATATTAGCCACCCCTTGTGGCCCAGCCCTTGACAAAAGGAACAAAAACCAAAACAACTATAAGACACGAACCCTCTCAAGAAGGGACTTACAGCAAAAACAAAACGTTGAAAGCAACTCTGCATGCACTGAAAAAAGGTAACAGCAGAATGCAACCAGCAAAACAGCACACCTCAAACAAGAAGACCTCACCCGGAACTGCACAGGTCACAGGAACTGCGTTTTATGCTCCTCATGGTTGCCTACACTAAGATTTCAACCACAACCGCAACCAACTCCGCCGACAAGAGACGCACACGGTTCCTTACGAGCTGCGGTTCAACAAACAGCGGTTCCGGAAATGGCAACAATAGGGAGGCTAACTTCCCTATCGTGGTCTCCGCCTAAATACTTCACAATGCGTCAAAGGATGCGCCGTCCGCCAAAATCATACTAAAATCTCAATGGTTGCTCGCCGCTATATATATATATATATATATATATATATATATATATATATATATATATATATATATATATATATATATATATATATATATATATATATATATATATATATATATATATATATATATATATATATATATATATATATATATATATATATATATATATATATATATATATATATATATATATATATATATATATATATATATATATATGTATATATATATATATATATAATATTGTAGCTCATATTTGACTGGCTGTTATTACTTCCTTTATAATTTTTATTAAACTGCTCTTTGTTTTTCAATTCATAGAATTCCATTTCAAATATAAACATAGATTTCTCCAGTTAACGGTTTAGCTTTTCCCGCAATCAAATTCATTTGATTTTTCTAACTGCTTGTACGTACGAGTATGAATGCGCTACAAAACCATGTACTCGTACATGTGCATGTATGAGTGTATGCATGCTTGCAACACTAATATATTTCATTGTGTGTATATGTGCTCACCAGAGGCAGACGAACACACATGGTGAATAACTGAATTCATTTAATGTTTATGTAAGGCTGTGTGTGTTCTGGGTTTGCGTGAGTGTTTGAGCTAGTTTGTGTTTTGTATTTTGTGCGGTATAATGTTATTTTTCCCATATGTCCGCCATAATGGTGAATGGTAACGTTTTATTGTGCGTATACCTCTTTTACTACTTAAGGGAACATTTAAACTATGCAACCAGTAATTTTACAACAGCAAAAACAAAACCAACTTGCACTTGCTTCAGCAAACCAGTAAACTATTGTATGCAATTGTGCAAAAGAATTATTTGTTTGTGAATGAGGGCATGCAAGCGTCTGAGTAAATGGGCATATATGTAACTTATGTATGTTTATTTATGTCAATTCTTGTGCTTCAACTATTAACGCTGCCTCCCAAAAATAGTTTTGTCTTAAAAATTTTAATTTTTTAATATTGTTGTAAAAAATTGCCTAAATTTGTTGACCAGCCTATAGAAAGTGTTTCTAAAAAAAATATTTAAATTGTGTTCTTGTTGTTTTTGATCAAGAGCTTTTGAGCTAGTGCAATTAATGATAAAATAATACACATATATATTTTTTTATACCCTTCACAAAAATGTAAAGGGTATATATAAGTTAGTGATTCCGTTTGTAATTTGTGCAGTTTTAATTTGCGACCCTGTAAAGTATATATATATATTCTGAATCAGAATTAATGGAAAAGTCGATTAAGCGATGCCCGTCTGACCGCTGTTGAAATACCATTTCTGAGAAAACCATTAGACTGAGAAACTTTTTTCTTTCACCATTCTTTTACCCCATCGATTCATGGGTTTTCTACTGAAATTTAGTAACATCGGTTCACGCATAGCTGAGATATATTCAAAATTCCGAAAAAAGCCATTTTTTTTTTTGCAATTTTGTATGAAAATTTTTGGAAACAAAAGTTGTTTGTTTTGCTTGAAACTTCACACACTTAAGCATGGTGACTAAAAGGCACCAGTTATCCATATATACCATACATACCCGAGATATAGCCCAAATCGGATTTTTCAGGAAAATGTCGCTTAGGCGAAGCTAAACAACTTTTTTTGCTTAAAAGTAGTTCTGGTAATAAAATTAGATTATATAAATATGGAAAATAAGAATTTACGATATCGGTCCATATATACCCGACATATAGCCTAGAACGGGTTTTTCATGAAAATGCCACATAAGCGAGCTTAAAAAACTTTTTTTTTGCTCAAAGGCAGTTCCGGTAATAAAGTAAGGTTAAATAAATATAAAAAATGAAAATTTTCCGATATCGGTCCATATATACCCCAGATATACCCTGAACCGGGTTTTTCATGAAAATGTCCCGTAAGTAAACTTAAACAACTTTTTTTGCATAAAAGCAGTTCGGGTAATGAAATCAGGTTATATATAGATATGGAAAATGAAAATTTTCGATATCGGTCCATATACACCCGAGATATAGCCTAGAACGGGTTTTTCATGAAAACTTAAAAAAACGTTTTTTCTCTCAAAAGCAGTTCCGGTAATAAAGTGAGGTTATATAAATATGAAAAATGAAAATTTCCGATATCGGTCCATATATACCCCAGATATACCCTAAACCGGGGTTTTCATTAAAATGCTTAAACAACTTTTTTGTGCTCAAAAGCAGTTTTGGTAATGAGATAATTTTTTAGATATAGCGTAGACCGGGTTTTTCATTAAAATGCCGCGTCAGTGATGGTAAACAACTTGTTTTGCTCAAAACAGTTTTGGCAATAAATTAAGGTTATATAAATACGGGAAATGAAAATTTCCGATATCGGTCCATATATACCCGAGATATAGCCTGATCCGATTTTTTCATTAAACTTTTTTTTTTGCTGAAAAGCATTATAAAAGAAGGTTACTAAAATACACAAAATGGAAGATTTCGATATCGGTTCAATTATAACCGAACATATTTAATTCGCATACATATGCGTGACTATCGTGAAGGGTATTTTAGATTCGGCCCAGCCGAATATACCACACTCTTACTTGTTTATTTTAAAAAAGGAAAAGATGAACTCAAAACGGACAAACAAAATTCGACAAATAACACTGTGCAACCGAGGAAATATCCTTTAATGAGAGTATTTTGAGTAATTGGATTTTGCTGTGGTTAATTTAAATCGGTTTTATCTCTATCATAGCGGAATTATTTTTAACAGGTCTTATTAAGTTTACCCCAAAAATTATCTGACTAGAGTAACTTCATATAAATCTATATATATCGTTTACACCACCATTTTTTGACATCTAGCAATATTTAAATTTCACAAAAATAATTTATGCATGCTGGTTTAACAAAACAATTTTATCAGAGACTGAATACACCAACATTATAGTGTATATTCTTGTTGCCCAGAGACGGCATACACCACATTAAAGTGTAACTTTTGTTGCAGGGTAGTATTTTTAAGTACTTTTTGAACAAAATCACCGTTGCAACACTTCGTACTGAGTAGATTTCAGGAGATTTCTTCGAAATCTACTCATAAAGTAGATTTCATTTTCTACGGGAATTCTTCTCAAAATCTACTACATTTGGCTTGAAATCTCGAATGAACAGATTTCGCTTTGATGTAAATAGATTATCATAAAATTGGCATATTAACATAAAATAAATTACAACATTTGAGTATTCCATTCACATTCATGAGATATCTTACAAAATTACAAAATTTGATTACTTTATTCACATTCATGAGACCCTAAAACATCAGATAAAAAACAACAAGTGATTGCCTCATAAATAAATCACGCTGCATTGAAGGGTTAAAGGTCTGAAGTCAGCTTTGTAAAACCAAATTTATATTTATTCTAATTTCTTTTCTTACAATTTAATTCTTTTTTTTTTTTCTTTCTTCTGCCGAAAACAAGTAGTTCTTTTTAACCAGCCATTGAAATAGTTAACTTTAATTTTTGTGTTGTTTTAAGTTGTTTATAAAGCAATAGATGCTCAAAGAAAACTAAAATTAAAATTACTTGATTTGTTTGTGGAAAGTAGGAAAAATAGAATGAAACAAAAAATAAAAATACAAGAATTAAATTATTTTGTTTCATTTTAGTTTTTTTCCCCCTTTTTAAAAGTTGTCTAATCTAAATTGTAGATAAATGTAAATATTGTGGCGAAATTAAATAAATAAATTTAAAACTACAAAAAGGAGTAATTTTATTTACGAAACGGAAGAAAAAGTTTTGTTTTTACTGTGAAAATATTTACTCAAAGACAAAAATTTTATCTCAGTATTGTTAAATAAATAAATACAGGAACTCTTAATTTTGAGTTTGAAGTATTATCACCAACAGTGTTGCCACGAGATTTTTTGTGAATTCCCTACCATAGCGCATAAAAATCGTTATTTTTCCCCACAATCAAAAAACTATTTCTCTACATTTTTCCCTACGCAATTTTTTATTTAAACTTTGCGCAAATAAATTATTTTAAAAGAACTTTTATGTTTATTGTAAATTCAAACAGGTAGAATTTTTTACTAATAAGTAAATTATTGTAAAAAAATACTACTTAAACGATTCGTATGATTGAAGATGTATGTATGTGTTTAGCTATATAAATAAATTCTTTGAAGTGACTTGGTCTACATTCTAATTTAAACTGGTATATGTGTTTTGCTATGGAATAATTAAGAATATCACAACGTTAACATAAACACAGCTTTGCAGGAACTAAAAAAAAACACAGCAGAAACCACTTTCATCAATATGCGATTTTTATTGTGTAATATGTTGTTTATTTCATTAAATCCTTGCGATACGGTGTGTGTACGAAATATGTTTAAATCATTAACTAAGTTCAGAAAAAATGCGAGTTAGGCCCCTACTACTTCTACTGAGACCAAAGATATAAGATATCCAATCATTTAATATACTTGGTTAGTTTTCTTTTTGATTACAGTTTTTTAAGGAGGTTAGGGGCTGTACATCTAAAATTTATGCATTTGATTACAAAAGCTTGCAAATGAGATCTTAGAATGCGAAAGAAAAAATGAGTAATGTAAAATATTTAGACCAATTAAAATTATAAATAGCTTGTTTTCTATGTTTCCCAGCTATCTATATGTCGACATTTCATAGGAACTACCCTAATCATCAGTAGACTTTGGAAATTTTTGAAAGATATTCTCAAACATTCAACTTTATATCCCAACAATATAAATAAATTGTTGAGAATTTAAAAGAAAAATGCTCTAATAATACCTGTCAAAACACAAAAAACAAGCCGTTTCATTTATACACGTCTCTAACATTTCTTTACACCTTTCAAACAAACCGTTGGTTGCTACGATTTGCTTTTTGAAAGTATCGAAAAGCAGAGAACAAAAATTCAAACAATTAAGTTTTTTATTCGCTATTTTTAGCTTCTACCATTTATACCAATAAAAATTATAAAAATTATTAGGGTAGTTCCTATGAAATGTCGACATATAGATAGCTGGGAAACATAGAAAACAAGCTGTTTATAATTTTTATTGGTATAAATGGTAGAAGCTAAAAATAGCGAATAAAAAACTTAATTGTAAAATATTTAGAAAAGTGTTTTTTAATAAATGCAGGAAATGAATTTCAAACTAATATAAAATGGGTTTATATTCAATCAGTGGCGGCGTTCTTAAAAGGACCTCGCAAAGATTTTAATTGTTTATATTTTGTTATTAATTTTTATTTACTTTCATACAGTTGTGTGAGTAAAGAAAGTTATTAGTACTTCACAGACATTATACAGAATCGTCTGGCAACACTATGTTAACTAAAGAAATTAGCACGCAAGACGGGGAATCCCCGTGTCGTTTAAATATTTGTATTTCTTCTGTGAGCAAAACGTAAATAATCATTCCATTTGTGAATGCATCATTCGCAGACTAGACTCGCATAGACAAAATCTCTTTTTATTATGTTGTAAAGTATGTCTGTTCTCCGGTGGCATTTTAGTGAATAAAAGGGTTTTTTTATATTGTGATTTAGTTTAGATTTCGAAGGTTATAAAGTAACTCACTATGAACTATTGTAATGACTTTAATGACATGATTTTTTCCTCATCAATAGGCGTCTTTTATAAGTAGTAAATGCAACGTATTTCTCTTTAGAAATAGAAACTACAAAAGTGAAAAGTTACCTAGTTTTACGCTTAAGCAGTGTTTTTTCTCTAGAATAGAAAATTTTAGATTTTCAAGTAGGTTTTAATATGCGTCAAGCATATAGAATTCGAAATTATAAGTTATAGAAAACACCCGTCCCATCAGTCTTAAATGGTTTTAATAGTTTTAGGGTAAGTGGTAACTACTTATTGTTAAAATATTTAACGTTGCATAAAAACAGGATGAAAATGCATCGAAATCTAATTTGGGCAACGATTTTGCCCCATAGTCGGAAAAATTAAAATAATATAATAATAAGCAATAATGTTAACCATTTGTGATAATTTAAAAATTCCCTGCAATAAGCCTATACAAAATCTGACATTTTGCTCCTGCATGCGGAAATAAAAAAACGCTTGGCAACAGTGATCGTCAAGATTATATAAAGATATGAAAATATAAAATAAAAAGAACAACAGGTGTTTTAATACTATAAGCTTTATATTATATATAAAAGATTGTAAGTTAATGATTGGCAAGAAATTTTCATAAACAAATAAATCTGCACAAAAATAAATCTGTTAAAAAGGGGAAAAATCCCTACGCTTGGCAACACTGATCACCAAGGTTATATAAATATGTGAAAATATAAAATAAAAAGAACAACAGTTGTTTTTAATACTAAAGCTTTGAATTATATATAAAAGATTGTAAGTTAATGATTGGCAAGAAATTTTCATAAACAAATAAATCTGCACAAAAATAAATCTGTACAAAAAGGGAAAAATCTGTACGCTTGGTAACACTGATCACCAAGATTATATAAAGATAAGAAAATATAAAATAAAAAGAACAACAGGTTTTTTAATACTTAAGCTTGATATTATATGTAAACAATTGTAAGTTAATGATTGGCAAGAAATTTTCATAAACAAATAAATCTGCACAAAAATAAACCTTTTAAAAAGGGGAAAAATCCCTACGCTTGGCAACACTGATCACCAAGGTTATATAAAGATATGAAAAAATCAAATAAAAAGAACAACAGTTTTTTTTAATACTAAAGCTTTGAATTATATATAAAAGATTGTAAGTTAATGATTGGTAAGAAATCTTCTTTTTATACTGTTTTGAAGCATTTAGAAAAAAAATTGTAGAATAATCAAACTCCGAAAGTCTAGTTAATACTGATGGTACACTTAAGTCTTTGCTTATCAAATTAAATTTTGAAAGCTGAAGTGATATATTTATGGAATTCTGGTGAAACAAAATAAATCTTAATTTTGGAGAGTGTTTAAATAATATGAAACACCACAAGTGCGTTAAATGCTTAATGATAGTTAACAATTAATAGTGACATCATATTTAGAATGCAAAAATTTTGAATAATATATGTTTTTTTATATCTACTGAAAATTTATATAAAAATTCAATTAAGTAGTTTAGATAGCTCCTTTGTAAACGAGTTTGCGTTGCCAATTTGATTTTGAGTTAAGTTTGGCAAAGAGTTCCAACTGTTTGTATAAATGAAAAATTGTCGTTCAGACATCAAACACTTGTATTTTCGCTGGATTATATTTCTACCACGTAAAGATCTGCCAAAAACTATTCTTTCATACAAATATGGAGGTTGTTGAGAAATTATGATTTTGTAAAGAAAAATAATGCTCCTGTATTTCAGGACATGTTGCAAAAATCGATTTAGCTTAGGTTGAAATATGATCGCGGCGGTTTTTCTGAAATATGTAGCGAGCAATATTGTTGTATATAATCGTCAATTTGCATTGATCTGTACTGTCGCAATTAGCATAAATTTCACAACCATAAAGAAGTGAAGGTATCAGATAGGCCTTGGCCAGAAGCATGCGTATAGCAAACGGAGTTGAGTTCTTTACCGCCCATAAGCTACGAAGCTTACTATAAACTCTGCCGACAACAGTGTTGATGTGATCTGTTCAGATCACAGCATTAAAAATTAAGCCTAAATTGCATGCTGTGTTCACAAAGTGCATCATGTTGCCATAAATTTCATTAATATCCTTCAGATTACCATACGGATGCAGTGTTCTTGAGGCTGAAATATCAGCTATGAATAAAGCGGCCAGATGGCTTACAAGATATTCGGTAGGGATATCATGATAGTAACGGCCAGCAAGGCCGCCATCAACTCCCTGATTGGAATATACACTAGTTCTAGTCTAGTCCAGGAATGCCGGACATCTTTAAATAAGATGACGAGACATTCTAACATAGTCCTTAAATGGGTACGTGGACATGGGTTCAACAATGGCAACAACATCGCTGACGACTTAGCCAAAAAAAAAAAAAAAAGACATCCCTAAACGATAGGGAACAACCGTTATCAGCGTGTTGGAAAAGAATAAATATCCACACGCTGGAACGTGCCCAAAAAAATTGGCTCACAGAGCCCACATGCCTTATAACAAGGAACGTGTGGTCGTACATCAACTCTAAGAGAACGTGGGAGCTATTAAAACTGCCCAAATCTCACCTAAGAGTGACTGTAGCAGTCATCACTGGACATTGCCCGTTTGGGAACCATGCCAGGAGACTTAGCCTACCCCATAACTACTTCTGTAGAAGTTGCCAAGACGAGGAGGAGGAGGAGTTGATCCTTCATCCCTTCGGTACATTAAGCATTGGCGCATCATCGTCTAACATACTTAGGCGTGCGGAGCTTCAACAGCTTATCTTGTCTGGCCTCGGTCAAACCGATCGCCTTAGCCACTTCATAAGAAGCAGCGAATGGCTAGTATAACAAAATGTAACGCTATACAAAGAGGTTCCCGTCTTCCGTTTCCATCCCCGCTGATCCATTCCACTAACACTATATAACTTATTTTCTTTACTCCACTATCCCGCTTTTCAGGTAATCACAAAGGGAACGACTCCAGGACTCAAGTGAGCTGGACAACCTAGACTATTCCGCGGTATCCAGCGGCCTGCCTACCTAACCTGCCATTAATTCCCCCTTGAATACTATCAAAATGTCTCCTAGATCTCGAGAGGAGAAAACACTTCGACTTGTAAGCAATAATGTACAAGCCGTTAGACGTGGCCTAATAGTTTATCATATTCAAATCCTCGGTTTATTCCACTCATGTAGATGGAAAGATCATTGGAATTACTATAAATGTAAACCTGTATGTCATCAGCATACAGGAGCATTTTGCCGCGGATGGCAACATCTGGTGAATCATTTATATAACGACAGAAAAGGAGTGGATCCAAAATTAAACCTTGTAGTACCCCTCTGTTAACTTTTTGTGGCTCAGATTTCCTATCATCTACAGTCACCATCTGAGACCGGTCAGCAAGGTATAAGGTTACATGTCGAGCTAGAAAAATTAAATAATTGCCATAACTTTTTTAACAGCATCGCATTATCTACCGCAAATAAAGCCCTGCTTTGATTCAGAAGGCTACAATATTAATGTCGAGTAAAGATCTGAGACTCTTAATTATATCAACTACTGCTGTTGTACAGCTTCTGTCCCTAATAAAGCCAGATTGGGTGCGAGATAAAAAATCATTGCATGACAGGTAATCCTTTATTTGTTTGCTGAGGATATTTTCGAATAATGGGTGATTTTATAAGAACTATCGGAAATTAAAAAAAAAAAACACCCATAAAGTTCAGAAAAATGCATGAAATATTTATTTGGATCGATAGTTGGGTCGATATAATTTAATGTTTGAAGATTATTTCATGCAAATATTGGCCGCGGCTGCGCCTCAAATGGTCCATCCGCTTAGTCCAATTTTGGTATACTCATTCCAACATTTCGGCCGGTATCTCACGAATAATGTTGGCAATGTTGGCTTTCAGTGCGTCAATCGAAGCGGGCTTGTCGCTATAGACATTAGCCTTAACATAGCCCCACAAAAAATAGTCTAGAGGCGTTAAATCGCGCGATCTGGGCGGCCAATTGACTGGTCCCAAGCGTGAAATAAACTGTTCACCGAACTCGCCTCTCAATTGGTCCATTGTTTCGCGTGTTGTGTGGCATGCGGCACCGTCTTGTTGAAACCACATGTCATGCAAGTCAAGCTCTTCCATTTTGGGCAAAAAAAAGTTTGTTATCATCGCACGGTAGCGCTCACCATTCACAGTAACGTTGTGATTCGCATCATCTTTGAAGAAATACGGCCCAATTATGCCGCCAGCCCATAATCCGCACCAAACGGTTGTTTTTTGTGGATGCATTGGTAGCTCTTGCAATGCTTCTGGCTGCTCTTCACTCCAAATACGGCAGTTTTGCTTGTTCACGTATCCATTCAACCAGAAATGAGCCTCGTCGCTGAACACAATTCTTCGATAAAAAAGTGGATCTTCATCTAACTTTTCAAGAGCCCATTCACCAAAAATTTGGCGTTGTGGTAGGTCGTTTGGCTTCAATTGCAATTGCACCAGCTGTATCTTACAAGGCTTCACACCCAAATCCTTCCGCAAAATTTTCCTCGTAGTGGAGTAACAGATGCCCAATTGCTGCGAACGGCGCCGAATCGATAATTCACGGTCATCACCAACACTGACCGATACGGCTGCGATATTTTCTTCAGTTCGTACTCTACGTAAGCGTGTTGGTGGTTTAATGTCCAACAATGTAAATTTGGTGCGAAATTTTTTTACAATAGTCCGAATAGAAGCCTCAGTAGGTCGATTAAACTGACCATAAAATGGAAGAAGCGCGCGATAAAATTCAATAATTTGCAAGCGTTGTTCGTTTGTAAGACGATTCATGATTAAATTATAGACCAAACTGAAGATGTTTGACAGTGACACAAGATACAAAACTTGCGTGAGCTGTCAAAACTAGTGTTGCCAAAAAGATCACTCTTTACTTTAGGTAAGAATCACTCTTTACTTTAGGTAAGAATCACTCTTTACTTTAGGTAAGAATGTTGGCATAGCTATCCATGGAAATTCAGGAAAAAATCGGTTCAGACTCTATCTCTGATATAAATGAATCGATATCGGAAATTTTGAGAGTATCTTTGAAAAATTTCCAAGTCTACTGATGATTTTGTTAACTCCTACAACATAATATAAACAGCTGGAAAACATAGAAGACAAGCTGTTTATAATCTTTTAAATCACCTATTTGAAGAACTAAAAATAATAATTAAACTAATTAAAAGAAATAATTAAACTAATTAAAAGAAACATGAAGATGGGCATTGGTCTGCCTATCACTCAATAACTCCCAATGAATTTACAATCATTTCCAAATGTTGCTTTTTCGCAATAACGCACTAGAATTAGCAAACTTTTACTACAAACGCATTTGTTTATAGGTAGAAAACAAGTTTAGTTTCTGCAAGACTCCAATAAATATAGGTTAAAGTCAAAAAGACGCATTTTGGGAAATTATCTAACTATTTGTTTCGTAATTACGATTTGTCTTTGAGGTATTATTTGCAGGCAGATGAAGTAAGTAAACTTCATCTGCACACTTAATAAACACTGTTAAAAGTTTATGTTCTTTTTCAGCCTTCAGTGTCTGTTTCAGTTTTTGCAAAAGTGAAGAAATTTGTGAAAAAATCAAAAACTTGTGAGTTACTTGAGACGGTTTTTCAGAGTTATATTTCTTTTTCTTCTTGCTGCTGAGAAATTGTAATAAATTACCGAATGTCCAAAAGTAAAACAAACAACTTTATTTAAGTCAGAATGACGACAAAACAAAGACTACAATGATAATAATAACAACAAAGTCGACACTGACTAGAACAAGGATGAGAACTTGTAACAAACACTAAGACGATGGACTACAAGTTACAAACTGAATGAAGTTTAGCTAAACAACTAAACAAAAAACAACAGGAGCAACATTATAATCAGTTATCTAAAGCAATTTTTTACATGCCCTGCCGGCAATTCAGTTAACTTAAACTGAATTTAAAGCAAAATTTTTTACAACTGATGATGGTTATTTCAGACTATTTTAATATGGTGATACTCTGTTGCGTATTACTTTCCGTTCGACTTAAAGTTAGTTTCGCAAAAACTTAAGTTTAAGTTTTCATAGAACATAAATGATCATTGCAAATTTAACAAAACAATTAAATAAGTAGAAAAATAGACGAAAAAAGAAAAATAAGTTGCGTGCAGTGATCTAATACTTTTATTGGAAAGGGATAATGGCGAAAGAGACAAGAGAAAAGCTCGGTTGACATTAGAGTGCAGACTCACTGTAATGTCAGACTACATGGTAAAATATTGGATTGCTGAATGTAAACGCAGCCGAACAAGCACTGCAGAAATATCATCAAGATGAAGGCCAGAAGACGTGGTTACTGAAGAAAATATCAAGAAAATCCTCTGAATGAAAGATCGCCGAGTCAAGTCAAACGGTAAACATATCATATGAACGTCTGTTCAACATTTTGCATGAACATTTGCAAATGAAAAAGCTATCGGCAAGATGGGTGCCGCGTTTGCTCAGTATCCAACAAAAACGATTTCGACAGACCACTTCACAGCGGTGTTTGGACATGATAAAGCCTAAGCCTCTTGATTTTTGGCGTCCATTCATCACTTGTAGTGACACATGGGACCACTACTACACACCTGAAAGCAAAAATCAATCGAAACAAGATGTGAAAGCAAGATGTGTAAACGGCGAAGTAGGCGAAGACAGTGAAATCGGCTGGCAAGTTTATGGCTACTGTATTCTGAGATGCTCTTGGAATATTGCTCATCGATTATCTTAAAAAGGATCTACAATCACAGGAAAGTATTATCGTGCATTATTAGATCAAAACGACCACATTTAGAGAACAAAAAAGTCCTCGTTCTCCAAGATAATGCAACGGTTCCCACAGCCTTAAATACAATAGTAAAATTACGTGAAATACACTTCGAATTGGTTGCTCATCCACCGTATAGTCCAGAGGCCAAATCACCGCATACGATATCGAGCAATATGATCGAAATTTTTCATTTTGGTATCATGGCACACGATATCGAATGAATTGTTTTGCAATAATGTAAAAAAGTTAAACAATTTCTTTTTTGTATTCGTACTTTTAGGGAACATATGGTCTTGAATCTATTACATTTTGTTTAAATTACGATCCGAGTTGCATCGTTTGCCATAATCTAGATGTATCGTAATGTTATTCGATACGATAGTTAATTCGATATCGTATGCGGTGATTAGACCCCAGATTTAGTTCCTAGTGACTTTTTCCTGTTTCCAAACTTGAAAAAATGGCTCGCAGGAAAAAGATTCTTCTCAAACGAAGAAGTGATTATCGAAACTAACGCGTATTTTAAGTGGGAACCCCTATTATTCGGAAGGTATAAAAAAGTTGGAATATCATCTTAGTGTATTGAGCTAAAAGGAGACTATGTTGAGAAATAAGTGTGTTTTGAAATAAAACATCTTTTTTTCATACTTAGGTAGCTAGCTTCAATATCAATCTGTACTCATCAGGAGCGGCAAACAAAATCCATTATTTGGTGACTTGCAACCTTTAGGCACATCACATGTCTCTCTATTCTATGTTCACTAATGCGTGAAATCCTATAGTGCACTTGAATTTTTAAAAATGTAAGTATATCAATAATTTTTCTTTGCGAGGGCATTTAACAGTTCTTAAATAAGTCCATTGTACTTCAGTCCATTGTCTTCTTCAAGAGTTATAATATAAAAAATTTCGGTAAAAAAGTTGTCAACACCGAAAATTATCTATTAAAAACTTAACTTTAATAGACATTTTCGATAACGAAAGTTTATTGTAGAAAATCTACCGATTCCACAGAAAATTTATCGATAAAAATTTGTCTACAGAAAATTTATCTATAAATAATTTTTTAATAGAAAATTTATCGAAAACAAAAATTTTTATAGGAAATTCATACATAAAAAAAATTTTCTATAGAAATTTGATCGAAAACAAAAATTATTTAAAGAAAATTTATCGATAAAAAGGTTTCCACAGAAAATTTATATAATATATAGATAAACAATTTTCTTTAGAAAATTCTTAGATAACAAAATTTTTTATCAAAAATTTATGGATAACAAAATTTTTTATCGAAAATTTATCAGCACCAAATTTTTTTATAGAAAATTCTATTGAGAATGTATGTTCTCTATACATTGTTTACTATTGAAAATTTTTGTTACGTATAAATTTTTTACAAAAACCTTTTGTTATCGATAAATTATCTATAGAAACTTATAGTTCTCCATTTTTTACAGGTAGACTTTCTATAGACCATCTTTTTATCTGTAAGTTATCTATAAATCGAAAAATTTTATATAAAAAATTTTCTATTTGTTTTAGTTTTTTATTTTCTATCGATAAATTTCCTAAAAATATATAAAAATAAAAAGTATAAAAAAATTTTCTATAAAAAGGATTTGCTATCGATTAATTTTCTGCATCAAGTTTTTGTTATCGAACAATATTTTCTATAGAAAATATATCTATGACAAAAATTTTTTTAGATCACAAGAATTTTTATACAAAATAAGTCGATAAAAAATTTTTCTATGGAAAACTTATCGATAGTAAAATTTTTTTTAAAAAATGTATCGATAACAGCATTTTCTACGGAAAAACATGTTTCCATAATATACATTTTCTATAGCAAATTTGTCAATATCAATAGTTTTATATCCAAATTTTTTCAATAACGGAAATATTTGTGTAGCGGGAGCTTGAAAACAATTTTGAACGCCCTGTTTTGAGTTAACTGTAATGCTCGCATTGACGAATTTGATTTGAATCCATTATTAGTTGATTTTATTTGTAGTCGACTACCAATTTGCAGGCAGGGTACAAACAAGCTCATTTATGTATTCGCATGTGTGTGTGTGTATGTGTATGATTAGGTGTTGGTAAGTATTTGTTTATTATCGTTTGCCAGCCGCATGGGATTTATGCGTATTAAATGAGAAATTAATGAAGTTTTTCTACATACTCGTATACCCGACATTTTGTTTTTTCTCTAAATAATAATCCTTCTTAAAAAAAAAGAAGAAAAATGAAAGCAAAATAATGAAACCACAATCTGTAGAGAAAAAAATTCTTGAATATTGTATTATAAAGAGGCGAAAAAATATTAATGATATAAAGCAAAACATCACATTTAAAACTGACTGCTAAGCAATTTAAGACACTTTCGTATTTATTTTACTTATTACACTAATTTATTTGCTTTAATTAATTAGCTAATAATAAAATGTGGGATATGTTTTGGAAATATGATTGTCGGTAGAGTGTTTCTGGAGATAAATAAAATAAATTGACTTCAGGGATTAGACTAGATTAGGCAATTTGGAAATCGAAAATTAATGTAAGTTTTACGAAACAAATGATCAGAATTGGAATAATCTATTGGAGTGTATTTTTAATAGTTTAACAAACTATGTTTATCTCTTACATAAATCAAGTAATATTTTTTCACAATGTACAATAAATTCACACAATATTCATTGCTGTCAAGCTAAATTATCAGTGAAGACTTTCAGTCCTATAAGTTGTCTTTTTATGTCATTTGTCTGTTGGTGAAAGTTCTAAAAGCTTGTAAAATATCTTAGCAAAAAGCTAATGGGGTTGACAAAAGAACAGCAAACTTAACTGTATGTCTGGTAGAGTACTCACATAAATGATTTGTGAAGAAGTGGAATTATGATTTGTCTAGAAATTTTGTATGAATAACATAAAAAAAATTGAGTGATTGTAATAGAAACTTACTGGACTAGTTCCTCGTCATGTTATGTAACTAGCGTAAAATCTTAGGATAAAAGCTATTGAGTTATTGATTGTTGTAACGGAGTGCACAATTTTTGGTCCAAAATCATAATGAGCAATGAGACTCATTTACACCTTAGCGGGTACGCGAACAAGCAAAACTATCGCTTATGGGGCACCGAAAATCTACGAGTGATACAGTTGTGAAAAAGATTTACATCAGCACCTGCCTTGCGGCCTTATCTGATGATGGACCAATTCTACGAGTGAATTATTCACGATTCACCAAGGCCCCCATCTGGCTGATTAGGCTCACACAGTTAGCAATTTATGCCATATGATTGCGGTCATATGAGCAACTTCTTGTTGAGGAGTTCGGGCCTTCTAATCCCACCTGTATGTAATGTCCTAGCAATCAAGGGAAGGCAAGGCTTAATATGTTGGTAGGCCGAAGCCCACTAAGAGCATCAGCCCTTAAACCAACTCACTCGTCAAAACGTCACCACTGGTTCCTTACAGTATATCGACAGGTCTCTGTTGTATAGGCAACATATCCTCGGGAGATTATTAGCCCCCGAAAAAAGCCACATACCAAACAATTATCAAGGATACTAACACTCCCTTCCTGCGTTTTAGGTTTCAACCATAGCCAGAACGTTACAGCAAAGGCAGGCACCTCAACCATGATCAGCCAGGATCGAACCGCAAGCAGAACTACCCGGGGGCCATGCTGATCCCCGTTCTGCCAATTTATACCCTTGGTAAGGGTTTCGGAAGCCTACACAACAAAAGTCATGTGGCTTCCTAGAGTATTGCTTGCCGCACCAAACGAGGGACCCCTTCCCCTCTTTTCCCCGAAAAACAGAGCGCCCAAGTTAGGAATACACCAAGGCAAAACCTGTTCCCCGGGAGGTACAAGTGATACACGAAGATCCATCACACCCTCTCAAAATAACTGCATGGTGCGCTGTTCATTCTGGAGGAGTCATCTGACCATTTTTTTCCTAGAACGCCGGCACACACTGTACGAACCAGAACCGATATTCTGAAGGCGACATTTCCGGGCCATCTCAATTTTTTTTTTGCCCACATGTCACATTTATTATATATTGTACTTATATGTATTTAATTTCTAAACTCATTTATTTTTCTCACGATGAGCCATTACACCCTCTCAAACTAACTGCATGGTGCGCTGTTCATGCTGGAGGAGTCATCGGACCGTTTGCGAACGCATTAGGACTGGAAGACATATGGTTTTAACAGAGTGGAGTAACGGCAAACACTGCACGAGCCACACCCCATATTCTGAAGGCGGCGTTTCCGGGCCGTCTCATCTCTCCTTTTGGCGATTGGCACTGGCCTGCAATATCGACCGATTTAACCGTTCCAGAATTTTTTGTGTTTTGAAGTACCGTGTTTACGTGAACAAGCCCGAGACCCTGGAAGCCCTCTCGAACAACACTCGATACGAGTGCCAGAATCTGTCGCCCTAAATTCTCGCCGACGTCATGACAAATGCCATAAAACGAGCCCGTATAGCAATCAATTGTTGCGATATTACTTTGAACTGAACAATAAATTTCTATAGGTTCAAACAACTATAATAAAAAAAACAGAACCACAGTTTTTGATTAAAAAAAAAACAAAAATTGAAGCCAAACAACTTCTGATGGCTTATTTTGACCCACCTGTTACATATATTATATATTGTACATATATGTATTTAAATTCAAAACTCATTTCTCTGTTTTAGGTTTTATATGTAGCTCATAATGCTCTTTTTCATGCGAATTACTTACCTATAAAAAATATCTGATTTTATAATCACGTATGTATGTGTTTGTCTGACTTCTATCAAACTTTAATATTTGGCATAAATCTAGTTTCATAGACGTTCATATTTATACACTTTTTTCGAATAAAACTATAAATCAAAACACACACATTCCTCGTACAAACACACTTAACCTGTTATAAAAACATGCAGCCTAAAAAGCCCGAATGTGTAGAAAAATATTTTAGGGAAAAAAAAATTTTTTTTTGCCTACTCAACATTTTTTTTTTCTTACAAAAAAAAAAAAAAAAAATTCTTTCTTCTCTCACGGTATAAATACTTTCTGATGCGAATGTATGAATAATATTGAAATATATGTACATGTGCATGATTAATACTCAGCAGGCTTTTGTGCAGACTTGAAAAGTTTTTCAATGTTTTTTCTTTTTTTCTTTTTTGGCTACTCTTCTATTTGGTAACTCTTCATCAGCGAACAGATTTGCATAATTATAAGCATGAACAAGAAGATCCAAAGTATATCCTTACGGCCAAGTATTTCAAAAAAAAAAAGAATATGATACGTGAGATTGGTTTAAATGTGCATGATTTTAGATGTGTATTGGCATGTAGCGCACACACACCAATACATTCACCGGCAAACAAACGTGCTTTTACAGATGCGAAGTTTAAACACCATAAAGGGCGGTCCAACCAAAAAGCAGCATACTTATTACAAATACAATAAAACGTTTTCAGATGTTATAAACAATTGAGTTATTTACTTTATTAGCCACAATATTAATACTGATACTGATCCTGATACTGATACCCATCAAAGAATAGAGACAGCTTGTTTTTTATATTTGTTAGCTGTCTATATATCGACATTTCATAGCAGCTGTCCTCGTCATTAGTGGACTTGGAAGTGTTTGCACAATATTTTCAAACATTTAACTATAGATCTCAAAATATTAATTAAAGCATTTATAATTTTAAAAGATAGGCCGACTTCCTGCAAGTTGCAATGCATATTTACAATGCATACACTTTGTAAACGTATACGTAAACATTCTGGCATTCTGGCAACCTCCAATGTTCCTAATCGTTTGGCAACTCATTTTAATGAGTATCAGCTGTCAGAAACGTGCATCATTCTTATTTTTTATGCAAACATTTTTATTTTTGATTACTTTTCTTTTCGGGATTTTTATTGCCCTTAATAAAAGTTGTCTCTTCTTTTCTCCTTTTTTATAAGTTTCTTTATGAAATCAATCAAGATTTAGCCTGAGATAATTGTTCAACAACAACAAATGGATAAATAATTTTGTGTTACCTCCATTTTTCCAAAAAAAAATTTTCAATTTTATAGCATGTGTTTGACAATTTTCTTATATATGAGTTGCATAGTAACGTCCCTAAATTCCGATGAAATGCAAAAAAAAATTCTCCGCAAGGCAAGGTTGTACTTAAGACATGTTTAGCATTGCATACTCATTTTTTTAAATCATGCATTGCAACTTGCGTTTAGGAAGTCGACCATACATGTTTACATATACGAAGCCAGACCAACTTTTGGAAGTACTGGATAGAACGCCAATCAGAGCATCATTAATTTTACTCTTATGCGATAAAATTCCCACACAAAACTTAACATACTTAAATCTAACTGAACGCTAGCTACATTTCTAGCATGTGAAAATGCTGAATCGGCATTAATACATGCCCGCTCAAAGCATTGTATGTGTGATTTTTACATACAACAAAGTGTTGGTATTAACTTTCCTTTGGATAGCTTCTTCAGGCCAAATAATATCTATTTAATTTCAATTTGTAGAATATTTTTGAAAAATTAAAACAACAAAAACAAATAATTTGAAATAAAAATATTTTCTTTAGCTTTCATATTTTTCTATATATTCGGAAAGAAAATATTTTAATTTCTTAGGAATTCATATAAAGAGTGGTTAAATTTCAAGGGCCGGTGTTGATTTTGAATAAAACACAAACTATTTAGGAAATTATTGTAATTTTTTTATGATATATTGGTATTACTCAATTATGTATGGAACAAAATATCGGCCAAATGGGCGCCACGACCACGGCGGCACATCTTTATCCGATGGTCCAAATTTTCGATGACCCTGAGGCATAATGAAGGTTCCATGCCGTTAATTTACCGAATTATCTCATCCTTTGGCTGTTGAATTGTTTCTGGCTTATCGACGTACACCTTTTCTTTCAAATAACCCCAAAGAAAAAAGTCCAACGGTGTCAAATCACATGATCTTGGCGGCCAATTGACATCGCCATTACGTGAGATAACACGGCCATTGAATTTGTTGCCCAAAAGAGCAATTGTTTCGTTAGCTGTGTGGCAAGTGGCACCATCCTGCTGAAACCACATATCGTCTACATCAATATCTTCCAATTCGGGCCATAAAAAGTTCGCTATCATCTCACGATAGCGAACACCATTCACAGTAACTGCCTGACCGGCCTCATTTTGGAAAAAATACGGCCCGATGATGCCGCCAGCACATAAACCGCACCAAACCGTCACTCTTTGTGGGTGCATTGGTTTTTCGACAGTCACTCTTGGATTCTCATTCGCCCAAATGTGGCAATTCTGTTTATTGACGAATCCACTGAGGTGAAAATGTGCCTCATCACTGAAGATGATTTTCTTCGAAAATTGATCATCATTTTCATAATAAGTCTGGATAACTTTAACACGTTGTTGGATTGTGTATCTCTCCATGATTCAAATTGAATAAGTCTGTAATAGAGAAATGTTAAATAAAATTCGGAAAAAAAACTTGGCGTTTAGGTGTGGTTCACATTCAACATCGGCCCTTGAAATTTAGCCACCCGATAGGTATGTACATAGTTAAAAACAACAGCAAACACAAATAACAACATTTTACAAACAACCCTTAATTTTAACTAAATACTTATATATTTGGGCTATATTCTCAATATCTGTCTTAAAATTAATTCTCCTATCCTCTGGTGTTTTAATAATGTGTAACATCTCTAGTGTAAGTCTACGTTTGTAATTATTCTCTCTATTCAAAATTGTTGTGTCTTCAAACTTAGGGAAATGATTTGAACTTGTACAATGTGCAGTCAATGCTGTCTTTTGTGTTGAGTTCCTCATTCTATATTTCTGATCTGATCTATGCCCAGCTAATCTAGTTTTAAATTTGTTTTTAGATGTTCCTATATAAACCTTATCACAATTTTCTATATCATTTCCACCACACACGGGATTTTATAAACTACATTTGATATCTCAAGTTTGTCGGTTTTATCTTTTAATTTACTGAACAATGTACTTAATGTTTTATACGTCTTATGGGCCATCATATACTTTTCTTTATTATATATCTAAGATTTTTCCAACCTTTCTGATATTTCCGGGATATATGTAAATGATTTGTAAGTTTTTGGTTCTATTATGGTTACATTATTGTATGTCCCTTTAATTCTATATTGTTTTACCATATTATTTGTAAGTTCTATTGGAAAGCTATTTTTTGCGTCAAAATATCTTTAATTATGTCCTTATTCTTTCCATGAAATTGTCTATCACTTATTGTTAAAACTCTGTTTATCATATTTTTAGCTGTGTTTAAAATTATTCTTCTAGGGTGTTTTGAAAAATAGTTTATAATCCTTCCTGATGATATAGGTTTCTGATACCAATCCAATAATAAATTATTGCCCTTACTTATTATCAATGTATCTAAGTAAGCAAGTCTAGGATCTCATTCCTTTTCAATGGTAAATTTAATATCCTTGTGGTAACTATTAAAAACATTCAAAACATTATCTATCTCACCTTCAGATATAATACAAAATAAATCATCAACATATTTTGTAATAATCTTCGGTGTAATAGCCAATTTTTCAATACAACAATTAAGTAATTCCTCCATAACTATATCAGCCACAATAGGAGATGCTGGAGATCCCATTGGAAGTCCTGTTTGTTGATATTAAGTTGCATGCAGATGGCATGATAATCTTTTAAACAGTTAAACACATAAACACTCCAACCGCGATCGTTGCCATGAGGCAAAATATGAATGGCTCAGTGCATAGTGGCCTCCGATTGGGGTCGCAAAAACAGGGTCGCCTTCAATGCTCGTAAGACCCAGTGTTGTTTATTAATACACATAAAAAACGACCGCAAGTGCCGCTTCATCTATATTCATGGATGCTATTGTACCTACGAAGTCTGTAGATTGACACAGTTCATGAAATACAATAGATTATATTTGTCCGAGTTCTTTAGTATGATAATAAATATTTTTAAAAAATTTTGTCATTTTATATTTGTCAGCGTTATTCAGTAAATTTCGATATACATCTTTGGTAGTATTACTTGTAGAGTGATATCATTGTAACTGTTCCTTGTGGTTTCTACTTGAGCGGAGTCTAGACTTCCCACGGGGAACAGGTTTTGCCTTGGCGTATTCCTAACTAGGGCACTCTGTTTTTCGGGTTTGTTGTGGCAAATACAACTTTAGGAAGCCGCATGACTTATGCTGTGTTGGCTTCCGTAACCCTTACCAAGGATTATTTGGTTAAATTGACAGAACGGGGATCAGCATAGCCCCCGAGTGGTTCTGCTTGCAGTTCAATCCAGGCTGATCATGTTTGAGGTGCCTACCTTGGCAGAAACGTTCTGGCTGTGGTTGAAACCTAAAAGCAGGAAGGGAGTGTTGGCTTTTTTCGGGGTCTAACGAACTCCCTAGGATTTGTTGCCCTTACAACAGATACCTGTACTGTGAGGAACCAGTGGTGATGGTTAACGGGTGAGTTAGTTTAAGGGCTGATGCTGCTAGTGGGCTTTGGCCTATCAACTCATTAAACCTTGCCTTCCATTGATTGTTTAGAAATTGCATACAGGAGTGATTAGAAGGCCCGAACTCCTCAACAAGAAGTTGTTCATATGGCTACAAACATATGGCATAAATTGCTAACTGTGTGAGCCTAGTCAGCCATACGGGGGTGCTGGTGAATCGTGAATAATTCACTCCGTGGAACTGGTCCATCAGATAAGGCCGCAAGGCAGGTGCTAATGTAGATCTTTTTCACAACTGTTGCTAACCTAACTGCTGGTTGGTGCTTGATTGGTTGAAGAAGCTGTCAAAACTGTTAATCGATGTATACACTGTATGATTAACACGCTTACTTGACGTGGTAGATTTTTTGCTTGTAAGTGGTTGAAGGCTGTGTGGTTGAACCACCCTTTATAGAAGTATTTTAAATCGGCATAAAGGAGAATTTTAATATTATTATCCTGCATACAAGATTTATGTTTGCATTTAATTTATTTTTGTAGCCGATAGAGTTTATCGAAAATTTATTTCACTTTAAATATCAATACGAGTACGAGTACAGGGATCATTTTTCACACACAAAAATTTTACGTTGTAGTTTGTTTTTTTTTTTCAATTGTTTATAAATCTTTAAACATTTTATTTATATCAGCTGTTTAAAAAAATTGCATTCAGCGTAGTTACTGTATATGTGTGTGCTGTTGAGAGTTGAACTTAAAAAAAAGGAATTAATATAAAGTGGCAAAAATGCATTAATTTACATTAAAACTCAAGACCCATAAAAACAGCCGCTGAATTTGTGAATAAATGCACATTTTTTATTTTTCAATTCTTTAACTTCATTTCAATATTAAAATGTGTATTGGTATTTGTCTCAACGAGGGCCATTTGTTACACATCTGCGTGAAAATTATTGGAAAGTAGACATACAGTGGTGGACATATAATTAAAACACAAATGTGATCTTTCATGCTTTCGATATTTTATAAGATCTATTGCTGTACTTTTCCACTGCAAAGATAAATTTGATATCTTTTACACTTGTTTCATTCTTTGCATTAATTTTTTGGTAAATTTTCTTAAAAAACTAAGCAGTTATTTAGTGAAAGGGACTTTTTCCAAGTGCACACATAATTAAAACACTTTAAGTTCTGCTATTTAAATAAAGTTATATTAATATCTAATTTCGTTTGTTGCGAAAATTGGTTGATAGGTATGTCTTAAATAAAGTCCGTAAAATTGTATACCAATATTAGCCGCTAGATATAGGAGAAAGACCAAGTTGCTCCGAAGAAGAAAGGAAAGTAATCATTAGATTAATGCGGCTCCGAGAAGACGGTGAATGAATTTTCTCAATTACTTATTTGCTTTAGAGGTAAAATGTATAATGCAATGAAGCATTTTGATAAATTTGGGAACTCAAATGATATACCCAGATCCCCCAAATCACGTAAAACCACAACCAGAGACAATAGAATAGTCATAAGTGTCTCTAAAGCTGACCGAACTAAAAGCTCTAAAGAGCTAAAAGTTTGAAAGTTGAATTGGAGTCATCATATGGCATCCATATATCATCTAGAACTATTCGACGCAGGCTTAATGAAATAGCCCTATGTGGATGCATCGCATAGAAAAAACTTCCGTCTCCAAACAAAATTTTAAACCCTCATTGGATTTTATCAGAAAAAACATTAAGAAACCAATGAGTTTTTGGAAAAATAGTTTACGGAGTGACGAATCCAAGTTTTTCAGTGGGGATCAGATTGAAAACGCTATGAATGGCGTCTAGTTAACCAACAACAAAATCTCAGCTATACTATCAAAACAATAAATTAATTTACTATAAAAAATGTCTTAATTATGTGGCCACCACTGTATATTTTCATTTACAAATAGGTACAACTGTAAAAATGATTTACATCAGTACCTGCCTCGACGGCCTAACCTGATGGTGGACCAATTCCACGGAGTGAATTTTTCACGATTCACCACCGCCCCCGTGTGGCTTGCTAGGCTCACACAGAAGCAATTCTTGTCATATGATTGCGGTCATATGAACAACTTCTTGTTGAGGAGTTCGGGCTTTCTAACAAATAGGTACAGTTCGCTAGAGTTTAAGTGGAAAGCTGAGGCAGGAATACTACAGTCACTAGATATTTACACAATATCGTATGCTGAATAATATAAGCTGATAATCTTTTGACTATTTAATGGCAATCGATGAACTCAAACAAAAGAAAAACTGCAGACACAACAGATTTTTCTGTATAATTCAACTCGTTTAGTACAGTCTCTACCATTGTCAAGTAATATCTTCCGATTCCATGACGGCACTTTGAGATGCCTGCCACACTTTGCACACTTGAATATTTTTTTTGAAGAATTTTAATATTTGTCAGCCAAGCCGCCGCGAAGTTCTGCTTGCAGACCATTCCATCACTGATCATGGTTGAAGTACCTACTTTAGTTGAAATGTTCTGGCTGTTCAAACATAAATCCTAGTGAGAGAAAAAAAATGTGATGCAATGCCGGTTTTCAGTGGCTAATAACCCCTGAGATGCTGTTGTCTTGCAACAAATTCTTATAAAGTAGGTAACCAGTAGTGAAGGTTAGGCGAAAGAGTTGGTTAAGTGGTTAAGGAGTGAGCTCTTACTGAGGTCCGGCCAAGCAACTTTTAAGCCTTGCTTCTATTCACTGTCTAAAAAATAGCATACAAAAGGTATAAGAGAGCATATAAGAGCTTAATAAACTTGAAACAAAATGTTATAAATAATAGTGAAAGGCCAATGTAAGCGGCTTGCGGCAACGAGCGGCAAACAAATGTTCTATTTTCCGCATGAGTTTATTTGTTGTAGGCAAATGAACGCGGCTAATTGAAGAAAAATTTGTGCTTCGAAGATTAAACAAAAAAACATTTTGAATTTTTTTAAAGCCAAAATAAATAAACAAATTCAATTGTTGAACTTTCAAATCCGAAAATAAATTTCTGTCTTCTATTTTCTTCCTTTACTTTTTGGTTTGACAAATTGAAGCGGCATAACAAAAAGTTAAACTGAATTCAACATTGCCGCTCGGCCGCTTTTAACGGCATTGCCAAATTAAATTAATCTCAATATGTTGAAATTTATGTACGAATATTTTTATAAAAAATATAACTTTTTGTAAATGGGTCACATTGTTGCCGCCCGCTGCCGCATGCCGCTTAGATATGTATGTGTTTTAAATTAGTAATGCCAACGTTTTTCTTTTTCTACACAACAAATTTTGTTATAAAAGCATTTCAAAATTGACACTTTATTGCAGTGGTGCCAATACATTTAAGTAAAAACTTTTTTTATTTAATATTTTTTGTTGTAAAAAGCGAGACAATTTACAAGAACCATATTCACACTGCTAATCGCTGTCGTCTATGTTTACTAGCAAAACATGCGAAAGTGTTGTTGCTTAGCTCTTGTGTGTGTGCAGTGAAGTACGACAATATATAAGACGAAGTTATTTATTATTTATTTATTTATTTAGTAACTATACAGTTGCAAAGTATAGAATGCACAGCATGGGCGGGGTGACAAAGACCATAATGCCCAAGATGGTACTAACAGTACTTTTGTAGCGTCGCTGTGACTGACTATAATGACCTTTGCCTTCACATAGGGAGTTTCCACGTGGTTAGCAATGAATAACCTCTAAAAAACTGTAAACCAATACAGTTAGTTGAGGCAAACCGTTAACCAGTGCGAGTGAGACGCAAAACTCTCGAAGACCGAACAACAAACACAAGCCTGACCGCACTTAAGAAATAATTACGATGACGCGAGAGCTGTTCTTCAGCCCAGAACTGCTTTACGACGAAGACAAAGTTGTTTGTGTATTTTTCATTGCTAGTGTAGTTTGTGTGCATTAAAGAGCACAGCCCTATAGTTAAGCATTTTTACAAAAACAATTGAGCATCAAGCGCATTGGCCTGGGCATGTCTGCTTTATTGCTTTATACAATATTTTGTGTTCTTCTGTGAACATAAAATATGTAACACTTTTTAAACATTAGGTTAGCATTTCAAAATGTTACCTAATCACAAGAAACATTTTAGTTTTTTAGAAAAGAAAACGCCATAAGTTTCAATACATGGGATTATTCCCAATCTGCTTGCCATATCTGCCCACGAGTATTGTTATTCAAGTTTGGTGATTTTACTACCATTTTACTTTTATTTGTAGCTACTTAGGATCATATACATATTTGAGACTAGTCATAAAACGTGCTGTGCTGGTGCTGGTGCTGGTATGAATAAATGACACTTTCATTTTTTGCTCACTTTCCTCCCAAAAAAAAAACAAAAAAAAAAATTGGCAACCAAAATGCGATTTTGGCCAATGTTTCGTTAAAGATATGGGAATTTTAGGTTAATTTTAATGCTTTTCAACTCCACTGTTAAATATATCGGCTTATATAATATTTTTTGTTAAGCATTTTTTTTATTTATTGAATCTTCAAAATGAACTAACTAAGCCCTTGCGAGAACCGTCTGGTGACTGGGCTAGAGATGACTCGGAAAAGGGTAATTTATTTGTTAACCATTTGAAAAACGTTTTTACCGCAAATAGGTCTGATAATGCAAATGAGTTGCCGCCTATTGTTAGTAGACCTCCTGTGCCTTTAAGATTCAATTTTGAAGAAGTTGAAAATGCTATTGGTAATCTAAACCTTAAAAAAGCTCCAGGTATGGATAAAATCAGCAACAAAATGCTCGTAGAGCTGCCTCGTGTAGCTAAAAGAATTGTTCTTTTTATTTTTAATGCTATTTTACGACCTGAGTATTACCCTGCAGAGTGATAACAATGGTTCCTAAGCCAGGGAAGGATCACACGAAAGTAGAATCATACCGTCCAATAAGTCTACTGTCAACAATATCAAAACTTTTCGAAAAATTGCTAAAGGCGAAGTTGGATCCAATGCTTCATAAGGTTGAATGTATTCCTGATCACCAATTTGGTTTTAGAGCGAAACATGGCACCATTGAGCAAACACACAGGTTAGTTAACGTCATAAGAAAGGCATTTGAAGATAAAAAATATTGCTCTGCCTTATTCATCGACGTCTCACAGGCTTTTGATAAAGTGTGGCACGATGGCTTAATGCATATAATAAAGTTTAACTTACCTGCAAACATACATAACCTTTTGGAAAGCTATTTATATTGTCGCCAATTTATAGTAAAAGAAGGCGATTTCATAAGCCCCGCTCAGTCTATTGAAGCAGGAGTTCCCCAAGGCAGCATATTAGGGCCTATCCTATATTTGATCTACGCATCTGACATGCCGACAAGCATCAACATTCACACTTCCACATTTGCAGATGATACCGCATTCCTTAGCATACATAGTAAGTATCAGTAAGCATCAATAAATTTACAGGAACATATCACCAAACTAGAGAAATGGCTCAAGCTTTGGAAAATCAAGGTTAATGAACAAAAGTGTGCCCATGTTACATTCGCACTGCGTCTATGAACATGCTCACCCATTACTATTAACAATAAAGTAATACCTCAACACAGTGAAGTCAAATACCTCGGTATTCATCTTGACCGTGGACTAACATGGAAGTCGCACATCGAGGCAAAAGTAACGCAGATGAAATTGAAAGCAGTGCAAATTAACTGGCTACTAGGCAGAAATTCGAACTTGAAACTTGATTGTAAACTTTTGCTGTACAACTCGATTCTAAAGCCAATATGGTGCTATGGGATTCAATTATGGGGCACAGCCTCGGCATCCAACATTGAGAAAATTCAAAGAAGTCAAAATAGAATTCTCCGTAGAATTACAGATGCTCCATGGTACGTTAAAAACTCACGAATCCACGCAGATCTGAACGTACCTTTTGTGAAATCTGAATTTGTGAAGTACGCGACAAGGTATATTAACAAACTTGAATTCCATCCAAATCCTCTGGCAGCTAATATTCGTAATTTTGGTGGTCATACCCGTCTGAGAAGGAGGGATACTTTGGCTACCATTAGAGCTCTAAACAGATGACTGAATTCTGAAATAATATTCGCATAAAAATAAATTTTCGTCCAGCACTGGCAGGACTTTAATCATAATTTTTTTTTTAGTATTAAGATTTGAATACTTATTGTCATTACATTTTTTTTTTTTTATGTAGATTCAATAAATAAAATAATGAAGTTAAAAAAAAAAAAAAAATAAGTATTCAAATCTTAATACTAAATTTAAAGTTAAAAAATGTGATTTAAAATTAAAAAATTTGATTGCTACTCAAGTCCGGCCAATGCTAGACAAAAAGTTTTATTATGCGGGTGCTATTTCGGTAAAATCACCTATTGAGCAATCTGATGGTGGCAACGGTATGTCGACATGAAAAATGGTTAAAATTTTCGATTTGTTTAAATTTAGCCTGAAAGAATAAATACTAGTAACATTAATTTGAAGTTTCCTTAAGAAAAGCAATTTAAGCCCAACTAAGTCACAGAATTCTTGCACCACCCTCGTTTGCAGTTAATAATGAATTTCTAAAATACGTAATGAAAAATACTAAAAACGAATTGATGAAATGCTACTTTGTTTTAACTCAGAATTATCTGCTTTTAACATTCTAAAAAATGTACCCCAAAGGACAAACACAATCTATAAAATCAAACATTTGGCACTGAAAATAAACACGCTTAGCAAATCACTTTATATTCTGTTTGCAAATGCTTTCTTTCAAAATGTTCAATAAGTTGATAAACTAATGTTACCGATTATAGTTAACTGTGGTATTTGTTTTTCTTTTTTTTTGCGTTCATATAAAAACCTTGCAGTCTCTTCGTTTTGGGACCAATAACGTATCAGTGCCAACACATAAACCTTGACGTTAAACGAACTTTATTCAATAAAAAAATTCATTTTTTCTTTTGCAAATCCCACAAACAATATTTATGTTGAGCTGCTTTGCGTTGGCACATTACCCAAATGTATGGCAACAAAAGTTATAAGCACTGAAAAAATATTATCAATTACATTTAATTGCAAATCTATCGGTACAATAATTAATATTAATTAAATGAAATGTAGAAATTAATAGCATAGCAAATTTACAATTTTCCGAATTGAAGGTTGCCAATTAATATAAACAGGCTTTCATTTGTGCTTACACACACTAGTCAACGGAAAGATAAACAATATGTTCATGTTCGACATTAAAATTGTTTACTCTAAAGGAGAAAATTGTGTGTATAAGCAAATGAGCAGAGAATAAATGCCCTGTAGACATCTTTGACAAACAGGCAAACAGCTAAAAGATTTCAGGACAATACCAATTGGCAAATTTTTATTACCTAGTAACAACAATTTTAATTACTTAAGCTTAATATAATGTAAATAAGATACAATGCCTCAATCAAATGTTTAATTTATTTTTTTCCATTTGTGTATTTTCTTCAAGAAAATATTCCTGAATAAATAATTAATATTTATTAAAACAAACGACCTCAAGCTCGAGTAAACTAAAAATATATTTAGATGATGTTAAACAAATTAAATAGTTTCATGGGGTTGCAGTGCACTTGAATAGGCAATACCATTTACAAGAGGCTTATCAGCTGCTCTTTCTGGGGCGGAATTACCGCAAACGTGATTGAGTATGCTTTCGTATCGAACACAATTTCACAACGCATGGAAGACAGTGATTCCTTCATTCGAAAGCTCACGTATCGAAATTGCTAAGATAATGTAAAAAATTATAAAATTTTTGGTTTGTACATTTGTACAATGGGTTATAGTTCAAGTTTTTTCCTTTCTTAAGTTTTTTTTTTCTAAAGAAGGATTTTTTACAATACAAATCTGCTGTGATCATTGATTTTTGATTGAAGAAGACAAGAAAAATAATAATCAAATCTTTAGCTGGGGGACAACTAGCTGCTTCGTAGTCGCTACACTACTCATCAGCACCCACTGGGGTGGAGTGTTTACTTTGTAATAGAGCAAAAATATATATTTCAAGAAAAAGTTGCATACTTACATATAGGCTGAACAGTCCAGGGCCTAACAAAGAAAACACAGTTTTTTTGGTTCAAAATTAGCTTTATTTATGAACGCAATCTGCATTAGGAGCAACGCAATCATACCAGCACCGCTCTAACAATTCAATACCTCTTTTGTAGAACGATTTATCTTTTGCCTCAAAATAGGCCTCAGTTTCAGCGATAACCTCTTCATTCGTGCAAAATTTCTTACCTGCGAGTATTTTTTTCAGGGCTGCAAATAGCCAGTAGTCACTGGAAGCCAAATCTGGCGAATACGGTGGATATGGGAACAATTCGAAGTTTAGTTCATGTAGTTTTGCCATTGTTATGATTGACTTGTGACACGGTGCGTTTTATTGATGAAACAAAATTTTTACTTTGAAACTTTGGCCTTCAAACGCTCCAACAACGCTATATAATATTCACTGTTATTGGTATTTCCTTTCTCAAGATAGTCGATGAATATTACACCACGCACAAACCAAAAATACCGAGGCCATAATCTTTCCAGTCGATTGTTGTGCTTTCGGGCACTTTGGACGAGGTTCACTAGTGGCTGTCCACTCAGATGACGATCGTTTTAGTCCCGAAGTGAAATGATGGATCTATGTTTCATCCATTGTCACATATCGATGGAAAAAATCCGGTTCGTTACGCTTAAACGCGTCCAAGCACTACTCAGAATCATCAACATGTTCTTGTTTTTAGTCAACAGGGAGCAAACGCTGCACCCATTTTGAATAGAGTTTTCTCACTTTCACATGCTTATATAATATAAATCCAACACGTTCTTTTGATATCTTTACGATGTCAGCTAACTCACGCAACTTCACTTTTCGATCATTCAGAACAATTCTATAGATTGTTTCATGTTTTCTGGTGTTACCGCCTCGTTTGGACGTCCGCTGCGTTCTGCATCATCGGTGTCTCTACGACCACGTTTGAAGTCAGGAAACCAACGTTTTATTGTTGTTCGGAGTCCCCGTAACACTTCTCAAGCCATTGCTTCGCTAGAATGGTATTTTTTCTCATCAAAAAGCAGTGTAAAATCAAAACGCGAAATTTGTTTTGATCCATTGTTTTGAAAATAACAAAAGTAGTGTCACTCTTAGCACAATAACTCACAAACTAATGGATAGGATATCATGAAATTTTAACAGCTGTCTTTTGAAGGTTAGTGTTAGCTGAACTAGCGCCATCTACGTGCTAGGTCCGTGACTTTTCAGTTCATATAGTACACCACCTATAACGGACTAAAGCTGGAATATAACTTCCATGTTTGAATCGGTGCCTCAAAGACTATTTTGTAGTTACTCGAATATGTGGAAGAGAAAGCAATTAACTATAGTATCCAATTCTACTGACTTCCTGCAGTGCTACGTACTGGTCTAAGATAAAAAAAATCGGTTTGATATCACAAAATCCAACTAAAAAAAAACTATTACAAATATTGTCTGAGTACTTAAATGTTCTTTTCATATTTAACTTTTTATATCACACTGTTGTAAATATTACTTAAAAATGCATATATTCTCGTATAACAAAATACTAAAACCTTAAACAACTTAAAAATTGAAAGTCAATGAAGAAGTAAATTTTATTTCTTCCCTGAAACTTTACAATGCAACCTAGAGACGTTAATATGCTCTAAAAAGCGTATAAAAAAAATGATAAACATGTTTATGATTATGATAATAATGTTGTTCTTTGTGCAACTAAGAAATATTGTGTACTGAAGCATTAAATTGTATGAAAATTTATGAACAAGTTGAACATAAATAAATTCATATCAAGTCTTAAGCAAAACAACCCTCATTCCAACAGGAAAATAAAAATGAACAGACATGTTGCTTGTTTCAAGCCAGCAGTCGTGGCAACATTATTATATGGTGAAGAAAAGCATAAAATTTGCCATCATAATGCATTAAGAAAAAACAAAACACAGAAGCTCCAAAGACAGCCATAACAACAAAAAATATTGCATCAATTATTTTAATTTATTAGAGTGTCCCACAAAAAGAAATTATTTTTTTAATGCATAAAGCATTAAACGTGTAGACCTCAGCAGATTTCATAACAGCAAATACCGCAACCTATAGTTGTAGTCCTGTAGTCAATACTGAATTATTTTGAATATGACAGCAATATAAATTCTTTTGCATTATGCTAGGAACACAACTGCGACCAACGACGAACTTCGCCCATCACGATGAATTCGCCGGCAAATATTCGTTGTATAAATTCGTCGTGTGAAGCACAATATCAACGAGCATTGTTTACATTCCGTACAAAGAAAAAAAAAATGAATATAAATACTAAGGTGACCATATTAAAAGTAAACCTAAAGGGTGGTTAAATTTCAAGGGCCGATGTTGATTTTGAATAAAAGACAAACTATTTAGGAAATTATTGTAATTTTATTATGATATATTGGTATTACTCAATTATGTATGGAATAAAATATCGGCCAAATGGGCGCAGCGACCACAGCGGCACACCTCCATGCGATGGTCCAAAATTTCCATGACCCTGAGGCAAAATGGAGGTTCTATGCCGTTAATGTGCCGAATTATCTCATACTTTAGCTGTTGAATTGTTACTGGTTTATTGACGTACACTTTTTCTTTCAAATAACCCCAAAGAAAAAAGGCCAACGGTGTCAAATCACATGATCTTGGCGGCCAATTGACATCGTCATTACGTGAGATAACACGCTTGTAAGCGTGTAAATGCAAGTCTTTATGCATAATGTTCATCAACGACGAGCGTGAGAGATGCAATTGTTGGGCACGGCGACGAGTTGAGGTGGACGGCTCTTCAGCCACACTATCGCGAACAGCAGCAATATTTTCTGCAGTACGAGCTATACGAGCATGCACTGGTGTTCTCACATCTTCAACAGACCCGGTTTGCTCGAAGTTTTTCACGATTTTTGCGATTGTACCCACATTTGGACGATCAAATTGACCAAAAAAATCACGAAGTGCACAATATGCATTTTGATTTGAACGCCCATTTTCATAATAAGTCTGGATAACTTTAACACGTTGTTGGATTGTGTATCTCTCCATGGTTCAAATTGAAAAAGTCTGAAATAGAGAAGTGTCAAATAAAATTTGGAAGAAAAAAACTTGGCGTTTAGGTGTGGTTCACATTCGACATCGGCCCTTGAAATTTAACCACCCGATATATAAATCCTATCCGAAAGAGGGATTTTTCAACAAATAATGTGAGGTAATTTATATTTTGAGAACATCTTCATAAATTTTTTACTACATGGATTAATATAAATATAAAAAGTATGATTTCGTGAGAAACAATAATTTCCTGTTTTAATTTTACACTGCTTTTTGATGAGAAAAAATACCATTCTAGCGCATTGCTGCGCTGTGAGAAGTGTTATCAGGACTCTGCTCCATCAGAAACAACAATAAAACATTGGTTTGCTGACTTCAAACGTGGTCATAGAGACACCGATGATGTAGACCGCAGCGGACGTCCAAATGAAGTGGCAAAACCAGCAGACAAAAAAAATCGATCGAAAAGTGAAGTTGCGTGAGTTAGCTGACATCGTAAAGATATCAAAGAAACATGTTGGCTTTATATTGCATCAGCGTTTGACTATGAGAAAGCTCTGTTCAAAGTGGCTGCCGCGTTTGCTCACTGTTGACCAAAAATGAGAACATGTTGATGATTCTGAGCAGTGTTTGGCCATGTTCAAACGTAACAAGTAGGAACTTTTGCAATGATGTGTGACAATGGATGAAACATGGATCCATCATTTCACTCCGGAATCAAAACAATCGTCATCTGAGTGGACTGCAACTGATGAACCTCGTCGAAATCGGCTGGAAAGATTATAGCCTGGGTATTTTGGGATGTGCGTGATGTAATATTCATTGACTATCTTGAGAAAGGAAATACCAATAACAGTGAATATTATATAGCGTTGTTGGAGCCTTGGAAGGCTGAAATTGCAAAGAAACGACCGCATATGGCCAAGAAAAAATTTTTTTTCATCAAGGCAACGCACCGTGTCACAGGGCAATCAAAACAGGTGCAAAACTACATGAATTCAACTTCGAATTGCTCCCACAACCACCGTATTCGTCAGATTTGGTTCCCTGCGACTACTGGCTGTTCGTCGACCTAAAAAAACTGCTCGTCGGTAAGAAATTTCGCACGAATAATTCTTCATTCATTAACGCTGAAACTGAAGCCTATATTATTAACTGAAAAAAATGTGACTGCAATAAAGTCAGTTAGAGGATTCAGAAACACTGTTTAAAATTGTTTATTAATAAATGTGCATCTTCTAAATATTAATTACTCGTATACTTTAAGGTTTAAATAACCATTCTTACTGTATGACTTCCATAGCAAACTTCGGAGTCAGTTCGGCACGTGTAAACGTATTTCGATTGCAATAATATTTCATATTTCTATTATTCAGATTAAAAGGAATAGAACTAGAGGGTAACATTCCTAAATGTTCGCTGGACTGAACACATTTTTCATATCTCTAAAGAAGCATTCTTCCCCCTCCACACAACCTATTTTCCTAGTTCCGGTACAATACACTGCATATGTAGGGGCCATCCCCTAATCAGTGGTCGAAGAAAAAAAAAGTGCCTGGGGTTTTTGAAACGGTGTAAGATGTACTTCACTCCATCCGATCTCCTTACTATTTATACCACCTACATCTGACCGAAAATGGAATACAACTCTCATGTTTGGGCCGGTGCCTCAAAGTCTATTTTGGGGTTACTCGACTGTATGCAGGAGAGGGAGAAGAAGCTCATCGGTGACAGTAGGATATCCATTTATATTGAATCACTGGAGCATTGACACAGTTTGGGATGCGTTACTCTGTTCTATCGTTACAACAATGGATTTTGCTCTGACGAAATTAGGGATCTTGTCCGCGAAACTCGCGCATTTTTACGTAGCACGCGTTTATTGTCCAGAGCTCATCCATTTGTGGTTGATTGCACAAGGAATCGTGGTACGCACTACGGGCAGAATTTGTTTTTCAGCCGTACGTTTGGCCTGTGGAATAATTTGCCTGCAAACGTGTTTCCTGTCTGTTATAATGTTGGAAAGTCCAAGTCAAATGTTCACAAACACTACTACCTCTTTCCCCCTCCTCATAACCTATTTTCCTAGTTCCAATACAATGCATTGCATATGTAGGGGTTATCCCCTGAGTACTGGTCCAAGTTGAAAAAAAAAATCGAAAAAGAAAATTCCGCCATACGAGCTTGGGTCAGTCTAATGTACTTACTTACATACGAGTATATACTCAAACAGAGCATTAACATAACATTTTATTTGAAACTCTAAACCATATTAAATATCAATTTAATCTACCATAAATTTCCTTATAAAATATATGTCTACGAGTATATAATATATTAAGGTTTGAGCTATATCAACTTGAATGTGAATGGTTTTCAAATACTCGCATAAATAAAATCTTGTTTAATAAACTTTTATATTAAAAGTCTATCAAAATCAAATTCTCAACAAATCTAGATCCTTGTAGAAATTAAAAAGAAAATAAAGAAAAGGTACTTGAGAATTGTGGCAAAAAAAAAAACAACTAACATTAGCAAGCATGTTGCAAAAAATATAATAAAACAACAGCAAGAACAAAAACAAAAAACTTTTAAAGTAAAAATGCCAAAAACCTTAAAGAAAAATATGTTTTGCATATTATTATTAAAATTATGCAAATGCCAAAGAACAAAAAAAAAAAACAACCTAAAAGACATATCTCTCTGTTATAAGAGTAGGAATGGTAGTTAAAAATCACATATAACCATAATATTTGAAAACTCTGCAGATTTTAGTTTTAGCTTTTCTGAGAAGTGTTTTTTCTTTTTTTTCAACAATTTTCTTTTACCTAGCAAGATTTGACCATACGTTAAAAAAATATCATAAAACATATTTTCTTGTTAAATTTTTTCCATTTCTGCTGCTTGTAGTTTTTGTTTTCTATTAAAGTAATCAAATCCTTGGTTATGAGCCAAACCCAACTAACTAACCGACCGACCATATAGCCAGCCAGCCAGCCAACCAAACCAACCAACCAACCAACCTTTCGTATCTTTGTTGCTTTCATTTGTGTTTCTTTTTTCGTTTATTTTCTTTATTTTTCTCATTTTC
This sequence comes from Thecocarcelia acutangulata, assembly GCA_914767995.1. Lineage (NCBI taxonomy): Eukaryota > Metazoa > Arthropoda > Insecta > Diptera > Tachinidae > Thecocarcelia > Thecocarcelia acutangulata. Next base: position 24,005,373 of record OU612094.1, on the reverse strand, counting down.
TGTTGAAGACGACCAGTGTCTGAAATTATTCAAGCAAAACCAAAATCAACGAACCCAATATACTGAATTTCTATAAATGTAAAATTCAAACAAATTAAAAAAAGATGGAAAATCTAAGATTTTACAACTAAGAGAAGTCAAGAAAGACAGATTTGAATTAAGAATGCCCTACAGCAAAATTGAAGACTTTTGCTAGCGGTCAACTTGTCTCTCGAGTGGACCTTACTGCGCTGCCATACATAAACTGCGTAAATTTGAAGGGCGTAAGAAATGATGATATCAATAATTTAATGGCAGCATCATGACATGTGTATGAAAACCAAAATTTCTAGCAGAAAAAGCTAATTTTCATTAGAAAAAAAAATGTTTTTAAACATTTTAAATTTTGCTTGTTCTTTATTATATTCCTACCTTGTGAACAGATTTCACTTCGTTGAAATAAATGGTCGGCAGCCAAATACTTTAGAATTGCATAGGGGTGTACCTCAGGGATCTATTTTAGGACCCTTACTGTTTATGATGTATATGAATGATCTGTATAATGTAATTAAATGCGGTAAATGTTACACATATGCTAATGATATACAACTTCTTGCTGAGGACAAAGGGCTGGGCTTAAATTACCATGCTTCCAATACCAATTGTGTCCTTCAACTTATTGCAAATTGGGCTGAACGAAATTATTTGTCTTTGAACCCTGCGAAGACGAGCGCCATGTGCTTCGCTAATAGCACATTTAGTCCGTATATTCGTAATCACCCTGTTGAGTTAGTTTTGTATCGCAAGGTATTGGGCTTAGTTATCGATAACAAATTGGACTTTCACTATCAAGTCAACCCAATAATATGTAGAGTTTCTTTCACCTTGCAGAAATTATAACATTTAGCTATTTTCTTGCCGATAAATGTGAGAAAACGTATAGCTTTTTCTTTGTGTCTGCCTCTTTTCTTGTATGGAGTTGAAGTGTTTTCGCGTACATCTCAACAAAATATTTCTAAGCTCAAAATTTGCTTTAACAGAGTTATTCGTTGTATATATGGCCTACACTCTGACGTAGTAAGAGCGTTAGGCTCTGACTTATGCTGTAGTTTTATAAAATAGTTAAATATAATAAACCCTCATACATTTTAGAAAAATTTGTTTTCGGACGTTCTTCAAGAACTAATATGCTGACCTGTCCTCATCATTCCACTATAGTGATGAGCAGATCTTTTGTTGTGAGAGTAGCACGACTTTGGAATACAGTTATTCCATATGAGGAACGGAATTTTTACAAATCTATTTCTCAGTTCCAAAGTTTGCTCAAGCAGTATTTATGAGGATTTTCGCTGTTACTATAACAATAACAATAGTTATTTGAACCATTTTTTCATTCATTAATGACACCGTGCCTTAAGCAGTTTTAAATTTAATAATCCATTGTTGTAATTTTTTTAATAACTAATATTGTATATGAACTGTTTTTTGAAAATGGTATAAGACTACTTTTTAAAAAAACTAAATTAACGGTAGTTTTAATGAACTACAGACACCTTCTCTCTATAGTAATCATCACAGTTTCATACATACAGTTCTTTTTTGAAATAAAATGAACAAAAACAGTTTTGCTGTACAATGGTATCGCAAACAGATTTATTTTGAAAGTGGAATAAGTCCATTCCTAATACATAAGTATATAATTAAAACAACTTTCTTATAACAATTATTATTGATTATTATAGTGCTAATGTATTAAAGACAACATTGTTAACAAACTAAAGGTATTATTAAATTAAAAATTGTTTGGTTTGTACATATGTACAACAGGCTTTTAGTTCAAGTTTTTCCTTTCTTAATTTTTTCTTAAGATGGATTTTTTACAATACAAATCTGCTGTGATCAATAATTATTGATTGAAGAAGAAAAGAAAAATAATAATCAAATCTTTAGCTGGGGGACAACTAGCTGTTTCGTAGTCGCTACACTACTCATCAGCACCCACTGGGATTTGAACTCGGCTCATGACGTATCATGATCTACTGCTTAACCACTAATCCACTGAGCATTTAAAGGTATTATTGTTCTGATGAAATGATGAGAATTATTCAAATCCCAGGTGGGTGCTGATGAGTAGTGTAGCGACTACGAAACAGCTAGTTGTCCCCCAGCTAAAGATTTGATTATTATTTTTCTTGTCTTCTTGATTGAATAATTATTGATCACAGCAAATATGTATTGTAAAAAATCCTTCTTTAGAAAAAACTTAAGAAAGGAAAAACTTGACCTAAACATGATAACATAGTCATATCTCAAAAAATTAGCGCTTCGAGTTAACAATGCAGAATTGTTAACAGTATTACCTTTTATATTGTGCCAAAAATTTATTCAAATTACTTTAAAACTGTTGCCTTTAGGAGATATTTTCTAAAAATATTTTCTAAGACTTGTATGGAAACTAAAAATTTTACAAGCTTTTTTTAGTTATGACTCTGTTGCAATAAAGGAGCGTTTTGTATAGTTATCCTACGGGCCTTGGTTCTTATGCAACTAGTATTATTTAAATATAATTGCTGTTAAACTACAAAATTAAACGTTTAAATAAGTAATATTAGTTGCTACAATAAATTCATATACTTGTGAAGAATACGACAATCCGTCAATTTGGTCTGAAAGTGATGTTGGTAAGTAAGCGCCAGAAAGATCTTAATGATTTTTATAATAATTGCAATAAACTCCTACTAAACTTGGTTATTCGTATCTTTATAGGAGTTTGCCTTCATTGTAACTATTACTTTTTACATAAAAGTCCAATTCAGTAAAGCATTTATGTCTGCAAATATATGGACTTATTACGCTGCTATTTTTATGTCTTGCAATATGTTCTTTTTGAAAGTGGCCGTGTGGAGTTAAGAAAATCGTTTAGTTTTTCAAATAATTTTAGTCATTTTTATTTCACAACAAAATTTAAAAGGTTTATAGTGTAAATAACATCACTCGAACTGATTAAAGTTGGCCAATATTTTTAAGTTGTTCAAACGCAAACCGTTAAATATCTCAATATATGAAAAAATGGACTTATACCACTTTTAAAAAAACCAGTTCCTATATTTTTTTATATTATGCAATTGTAATAACCATTTGAAATTCTGAACTAATTTGGTCATGAAGGCTTGTAGTTCGTAATAAATTAATAAACAGCAAACAGAAATATATTTCTATTAACTTTGTTTCCACTGTTTTGCAATAGATGGCTGTAGCGGTGACATAATGCCATCGAGAAATTACTCCATTTGTGTCTGCATCCTCAAGTTATTTACGATTAAACATGTCTGCTTACAAGACACATTCCCGTCATTTGCGGGAGGCTTTAATTTTCTGCTTTAATATGAAGAAATCTGCGGCTGAGGCTCATCAGAAAGAATGACGTCAATGACTAGAGCTGAGCAATACTTTTTGTTTTCAAAAGTCTTGCTTATGACATTTACTAGTCTATAGCTCTATTCACAGTTTCGTGCAAAGGGTAATGCATCATTGCATTTGCAAAAAGGTTTAGCATATTTTTACTCGACTTTAACAAAATACACAACAATGCACTTGCTAGTCTAATGTGTATATGCAATACTTAAAACCTATAGTTTTTATTTGCTCTGCTTATGCACAAGTTAATTGCAAATCGAGAGCTGACAATCAGCGATCCAAGCCAATTAGTTTGTAATCACCGTATAGTTACCGTCGCTCATCCTGCATTCAAATAACACCAGTCGATGTCTTTATCTAACTTAAAATCGCTTTTTCTATTAAAAAGTCCATTAACTGCTCCTTAAAGCTTTTTTTCGGCATATTTATTTTTGATTAAAATTTCATAAATTGCAATTGCATAAATTTGCAATCTTAAATGCACAAGATTGTGAATAGAGCTTATGTGTTTTCCTATGGTGCTGTGTTTAGACCGAAAACCAAATTGATGATTGGGGATACATCCTACATCATTCAGTATTGGAGTTAACTTCGTCATTAACAATTTTTCGACAAGTTTTGAAATTGTTGGCAGTAGACTTATTGGTTTATATGACTTTATTTTAGTGGGATACTTCCCTGGCTTGGGTTTCATAGTAATCATAGACACTTACCACTCTGCAATAAAATAATACTCTAGACTAAAATGGCGTTAAAAATAAAAAGAAGATTCTTCTGACCACATGAGGTAACTGTAAAAGCATTTTACCAGTGATTTCTTTAATGCCTGGAGATTTCCTGGAGTTTATCTTATTTATTAAATTTTCGACATCTTGAAAACTAAATCTTAAAACACAGGCGGCCTAACAGCATATGACGAAAATTCCGCTGCATCATCCGCTGTATTATTTATAATAAAAACATTTTCCAAATGATTAACATACACAATCCCCTTTTCAGAATCGCTTCTTGCCCAGTCGCCAGCTGAAGTACGCAATGGTGTCTATCCTATTACGGGTCTTTCCAGACCTTTTGCCGCTTTCCACAAGGAATAATCTGATTGAAGAGTACCATCCAGTCTTTCCAAATATGTTTTAAGGGAAGCCGTTCTCTAGTCTTAAAGCAGATTTCTTAATTGAAGTGCGCATTCCCGTAAATTAGTTTTAAGCTGGGCAGACCTGCGGCATTGCCACTCTCTTCTATCTCGTATATTTATTTGCTTCACAAAATTGTAAATGGTATATATACGTTTTTTGATTCCGTTTGTAATTTCTACAATTTGTCTGAATCAGAATTAATGGAAAAATCGAGAGTAATGTTAAAGTAGAGAAGTTTCAATGAAAATTTATTTTACATATAAAACTGTAGTGTATATAGAAGGCTGATATCGTCTTAGAAACCTTCTGTTGAAAGTTTGTGTTTATTTTTCTTGCTTATACTTGATATGTATGAACTGCAATAAAATAATATTTTACTGCAGGCTGTGATTTGTTTTAATATTTTGCTCTTTTTCTTTTAGCTTTTCTTCATATTTCCTTACGCTACTGTCAGTTTAAAAGCAAAAACCAACGAACCACGTATTTTAATAAGTATACTTTACTTCTGTTATAATATTTTTTTTTTTTTTTAAGTTTCTTAAATGTAATGAGTTAAGTAAAAATGTTATAATATTTCAAATTGTTGGCATTGTTTAACTTAAAATCTAATATTAACCTAGTTTTTAAAGAAATTTGTTGCACTGCTCCAGCTTACAACAGGTTTAATCAGGTTAAATTGGATGATTGTTTAAAAATCTTTATTATTCTTTTGTGCAAGCAAGCAATTCCTTTATGATTAACTAAGATAAAGTGGGATGACAAAAATATTAATGTTAAAAAACAACATAAATTAAACATTTTTGCCTAACTTGCATACGTAATATGATGCAGCCGTGCCACTGAATTCAGTTTCATTGCTTCTGAAAATGAAAGACTAAAAAGTTTTCCGTTATAAAATAATTTTTCATATTTTGCAAATTATAAATGATTCCATATAACGTAATAAATTTTTTAAACTCAAGATCTATTATTTTCAAAGTTTCCGGTTTAACGAAAAAATTCGATATAATCGAACATATATTCATTGAAGTTTTTTGCTCTGGGAGAAAAGTGTTAGTGGGCTGTATGTATAGACCAAACTGCTCTGTCGCTTATTCTAATTCTAATGAAAGCTGAAATATTAAGTATGCCTTACAAAGATATAATAAATGCAGGGGATTTTAATTCTCACCTCTTAAGTGAAACCTCTTTCAGAAACAATATGGAATCGACAGGACTTACCCTTACTAATACCAACACACTTTACTAAAACCACTAACATGCTTTTATATCTTATTTTCGTTGGTGGAAAATCGAAAATAAATTTCAGCTTCCTGTTTTCCAAACATGACTTAATAGTTGTCACTTATAAATTTTTTAAAACAGATTGATCAATCGTGATATCAAAAACTTAAACCAATTAACAAAAATGCATATGTGATTTAATATGAGATGAATATAGATAGAAAATAATTAAATGCAGATCATGATACGTCATGAGCAGCAGATCATAATACGTCATGACCTGAGTTCAAATCCCAGTGGGTGCTGATGAGTAGTGTAGCGACTACGAAACAGCCAATTGTCCCCCAACTAAAGATTTGGTCATTATTTTTCTTGTTTTCTTCAATCAAAAATTATTGATTACAGCAAATTTGTATTGTAAAAATTCATTCTTAAGAAAAAACTTAAGAACGGAAAAACTTGAACCAAAACCCAATGTACATATATACAAACCAAAAAATTTTTAATTTAAAAAATTATAAAAAGTTCAACAAAAAATTGACAAATTAACTTGAATTATAGTTTGCTAAATGTAAACGTAAAGTAATATCTTACAGGGTATCCGTATATGAGCAGTTAACCTTCCTGGAAAGTAATATAATACAATTGTATGATGAAGCAGTGCCCTTGAAAAAAAGTATCAAACCTAAACATAATCCGTGGTTCAACGCTACTATTAAATATGCTAGTAAACGGAGGAACTTAGTGTACTCACGTTGGAAACGTTTTAAGACGGAGTCCCTAAAAGCTAAATTTCGGTCAGCAAAAAGGGAAGCTAATAAACAAATAAAAGTGGCAAAGTCTGAATGTGGCTCTGCACTTGAATCTAAGCGGACTTGGAAAACTATAAAGTACATTGGAATTGGTGTTTCTACAAACAAAACAATCCCAACTCTTAGTACTAACAGTCTGAACAATATTTTTGCTTGTGAATCAACGACAACCGTACACAATGCAGTGTTTGTTAATGACTCCTCCTACAATACGTTTAATTTTTCCATGCGTGAGCTAGTTCGATAATAGTTTTAATCAACTAATATGAATAAATTCATCAATTAAAAATGAGTAAATTCATCAGAGTAATTTTACCAGTCCTTTTACTATATATTACCCATCTTTTCAGCACCATCATTACCACGAGTTGTTTTTCGATGAATTGAAAATGCATGCGAAAACTATTCCAGTCCTGGATATCGTCCAATTGCTATTCTTATTTTTTTGTCCAAAGTCTTGGAAAAGTTGTTGCACCACCAAATAAGCTCACACATTTATAATAATCATTTACTGTCGAAGAGGCAGTCAGGCTTTCGCCCTAAACACAGTTGCATAACCATCCTGGTCGATGTCGTGGAGAATATACGACAAGAGCTTGATGATAGTAAAATAAACTTGTTGGTTCTATTTGATCATTCCAAGGCGTTTGATACAGTTGATCACCGAATACTGTTGGCAAAGCTAAGTCCTCCAGGGGAACAGGTTTTGTCGTGCCTTTTTCCAAGGAAACGCTCTTACTGTTACGATCAATAGGGACCGTTACTTAAAGAGGTTGAAAGAGGTTTTCTTTCCAGAATCCTTTTCAACTCTGTTTGGTTTCAACAAGATGGGGCAACTTGTCACATAGCCATGCCTGTTATGACAGAATTGAGGTAAAAGTTTCCCAATAAACTGATTTTAAAAAACTCCACATTCCGTTGACCTCCCAGGTCTCCTGACCTCACTGTACCTATTTTTTTTTTGTAAAGATATTGTAAACAAGAAATATACAAAAAAAAAAAAAAAAAAAATTTGGATGATTTAAAGCAATTGAGACAGTTCCCGCTGCAGCCCTCCAGGCAGTAATAAATAAGTTTTTGATAAGATGCCGTACATGTGTTAACGAGGGTGGAGGCCATTTGAATTCAATTATTATTAATTACTTAAATAAAAATGTATTGTTTTTCAAGTGAATTAAATAAAAATAAATTACATAAAATTTACGAAAAGTTATTTGAGTTTCTTAATGTAGCAAAATTGATCAACCATACGGTATATTAAGTTTATATATGTTTTATATATTATACAGGGTGGTTCAAAAATAACCTTACGATGTTTTTTGGCCATATTTAAAAAATAAAACGAAAAACTTTGATTCTTCTTGTGGATAATTTTTATTTTGTCTTTTAGTTTTTAGAATATGATATCATGTAAATCGCCGCCGCCACAGTTGATTGTCATTTGAGCCCTTTTTGTAGCATTTTCCATCACATTGGCCAAAACTTCCGGCGATAGGTCCTCACATTCTTGACGGATATTGTCTTTAAGGGCTGCAAGAGTCTGAGGCTTTATGTCAACACCCGCGACTTCAAGAAGCCCCACAAAAAGAAGTCTGTAACGGTCAAATCAGGCGATTTTGCTGGCCAGTGCAAATTGCCAAAACGGGAGATCAGGCGCCCGGGAAATGCATCCTCCAGCATATCGGCTGTGGCACGTGCAGTGTGTGCCGTAGCACCGTCCTGTTGGAACCACATGTTTTCCAATCCCAATTCATCAAGTTGCGGTAAAAAGAACTCGTCGATCATTGCTCTGCAGCGCTCACCATTCAAAGTAACCGTTTGGCCCGCGACGTCTTCGAAGAAAAAGCGTCCGATGACTCCTCCAGCGAAAACAGCACACCATACAGTGACTTTGAGCGGGTGAAATGGCTTTTCGTGGGCTACACGCGAATTTTCAGTGCCCCAGAAGCGTAAATTTTGCTTATTTACGTACCCGCTAAGATGGAATTGGACCACATCACTCATGGTTATATAATCTTCCTCTTGGGGTCAAATAAATAGTCACCAATATTCCGCGTTCTGGAGCAGTGTAGCGTAACATTGTTTTTTAACGTGTATTTCGCATGTGTTTACTACACAAATGTCAAAACAGAGCTGACATTAGGGGCCAATCGCAAAATTTATAGCATATTCTGATATGAGAATCGCTTTTGCGCCACTTTGTACATATTTCAATATAAATACAAAACCCATAATTATAAATTTATTAATTTTATTTAATACTCACAATGATTTACAAAAAAACCAATCACTTATTTATCATTATTTTTTGATATTTCAACATATCGCTCCTTTATTGCAACATAGTCATATCTCAAAAAACGAGCTTTTCGAGTTAAACAAGCAGAATTGTTAACAATACTACCTTTTATATCGTGCAAAAATATTATTTAAATTACCTTTAAACTGTTTCCTTTAGGAGATAATTTCTCAAAAAATTTGCTAAGACTTGTATGGAAACTAAAAATTTGAGATGTGTTTTTCTCGAGATAAGCTTTTTTTGGTTGGAATAAAGGAGCGATATAATAAACTAACTAATAAACGACTAAAGAAACAAGATTTCCAACTTAAATTCGTATAACCTTTAAATAACAGCACCCTTTATTGTTCGCTGAAATAATAGGATATAAGTTTTTATTAAGAAAAAAAATTGTTGAAAAACACAAATAAACAGAAATGTAATTTTCTTTAACAACAAAAGCAAATTTAAACACTTCAAAAAAAGAAATCAATTGCAAACAAAACAACTCTTCCAAGTTGCTTCAGCTAAAACGCCACTACTCGTATGTTCATCCACCAGCAGTTAAAATGTTGTTATTTCTGTGCATTTTCCTTCTTTTTTTCTCGTTTTCATTTTCCATTTCCATTTGCTGTTATTCTTTAACTATTATGGTCCAGAAAAATAACCAGGTTAAACAGTTTTGCTACATGTTGTTAAAGAAACTTAATGAATAGGTAGAAGAAAAATATAAAAAAAAAAGATTTAGAAAAACCTGTTCAAAAGGAGAAAATAAACACATTTACTATGTTAAGTGCAAATTGTGTTAGTTTTACTCTAACTTTGTTAGTTTTTCTTCCATTTTTACCTTTGCAGCAGATTTCTTGCGTCTTTAAAGCAAATTGTATCTTTTCAAAGATGGAGAAATTAGAAAAAAAGAATAGCACTTACGTTAGTAAAGATAATGTGTACTATACGAGTTTATCTATTAATGAAACTTTTGTTTAAAGAAATTTCAGCTTTTGAAACTGCTTGTAAGGAAGTTGAGATGGAAAAATATGCAGCGTTGTCTTTGTTTGCATTTAATACGTTAGCATAATTTTTAAGGAATTACAAGAGGTTTGGCAGAAATTTCCTTATTTGTATCACGTAAAAACTAGTCCGTTTTTTTTTTTATTTTTATTAACAGCAATTTTGTTTAAATTATTAGGTGTACAATTTTGCTTCCGCCGTTTAGCAAATGAAATAGATCGTAGATGTCATACAATAAGCTCAGTCTGGTAAAGGGTGTTTTTTTTTAAGCTAGATAGAACTTTAAATTGTAAAAAGTAACACAAAAAATTAAATTTTGATGAAACATTTTTTTTATTTGTTTCAGTATACTCTGACAAATCATCATGAATAGACTCACGCTTGAACAACGCTACGAAATTATCCAAATTTACTTTGAAAATCAGACCCGTTGTTTTATCGCAAAATTGTGTTCAGCGATGAGGCGCATTTTTGGCTTAACGGGTTTGTTAATAAGCAAAATTGCCGCATATGGAGTGAGACCAATCCACAAGAGACCCTACAGACTCCATTACATCCAGAAAAATGCACTGTTTGGTGCGGTTTTCATGCTGGTGGCATCATCGGACCTTATTTCTTCAAAAATGAGGCCGGAGCTCGCGTTACGGTCAATGGAGATCGTTACCGCACCATGATCAATGATTTTTTGTTTGAAAATATGGATGACATTGATCCGGAGGAGATGTGGTTTCAACAGGATGGCGCTACGTGCCATACGGCGAACGCAACCATCGACTTACTGAAATCAAAATTTGGCGATAAGTTGATTTCGAGAAATGGACCTGTCAATTGGCCTCCAAGGTCGTGCGATTTGACACCTCTCGATTATTTCCTGTGGGGCTACGTGAAGTCACTGGTTTATGCTGATAAACCAGCAACAATTGACGCCTTGGAGGCCAGCATTGTTCGTGTTGTTCGTGACATACAGCCAGCAGTGCTCGAAAAAGTGGCCCAAAATTGGACGTCCAGAATGCGCTTCGTCAAGAACAGCCGCGGTGCCCATATGCCCGAAATCATTTTCAAATGTTAATGTCACGTATTGATCTTTCGAATAAAAAAAAATTTTGATTACAATTTAATTTTTTGTGTTATTTTTTACAATTTCAAGTTCTATCGGGCTTAAAAAAACACCCTATATTTGTAAACATAACATCATCGAAATGTTAATCCATTTGTGTCCGCATCATAAAGTTATTCTCAATTAAACAGCTAATCTTACGATAATAATTCTCGTGATTTGCGCGAGGATTAAATTGTCTGCTTTAATATGAAGAAATCTGCGGCTGATACCATATTTATTTACTTTTGGAAGAATTTATTAAAAAATGCACTGAAGTTTTTGCACTGTGGGGCATTAACAACTGTTACTCTTCATTTATTATTAAATTTACTTATTGTTGTACAAACAGATTGTAAATATAGAAAGTATATAAAAAAAAAAAAATATCTATGGTGAGGACGCTTTTAGTGAAAGAACGTGCTTCAACAGATGGCTGGTTTTTCAACGCAGGACACGTACGTTGTCCGAGAGGTGGAAGAAAGTAATGGCCAGCGAAGGGCAATACTTTGAATCATAAACGTATAACTTCGAGTGTCGGAAAAAACGGCGGAGGCAAAGTTATAAAACTGAGAAAAAGATTTACATCAGCACCTGCCTTTACGGCCTAATCTGATGGTGGGCCAGTTCTACGAGTGAATTATTCACGATTCACCAGCCCCCGTGTGGCTAACTAGGCTCACACAGGTAGCAATTTTTGCCATATGTTTGCAGTCATATGAGCAACTTCTTGTTGAGGAGTTCGGCCTTTCTTCTTCCCTCCTGTATGCAATTTCCCAGCAATCAATGGAGGACAAGGTTTAATGAGTTGACAGGCCGAAACCTACTAGCAGCATCAGCCCTTAAACCAACTCACCAGTCAACCATCACCACTGGTTTCTCACACTACAGGTATCTGTTGTAAAGGCAACATCACCTTGGGGAGTTGTTAGCCCTGAAAAAAGCCACACATCAAACAATTATCAGGGATACTAACTCGCCGTCTTTAGGTTTAAACCATAGCTAGAACGTTGCAGCCAAGGTAAGCACCTCAACCATTATCAGCCGGGTTGACTGCAAGCATAATCACCCGGGGGCCATGCTGATCCCCGTTATGCCCATTTAAACCCTTGGTAAGGGTTTCAGAAGCCAACGCAACATAAGTCATGCGGCTTCCTAGAGTTTTATTTGCTACAGCAAACGAGGGACCCATTCCCCTCTTTACTCGAAAAACAGAGTGTCCTGGTTAGGAATAAGCCAAGGTAAAACGTGTTCCCCGGGGGGGCTTATTTGTATCACGTAAAAACTAGTCCGTTTCTTATATTCAGCTTTTTTTATTAACAGCAATTGTGTTTAAAATATTAGGTGTACAATTTTGCTTCCGCCGTTTGGCAATAGATGGCTGTAGTGGTAAATGTTAGTCGAAATAAATCAATCGTAGATGTCATACTGTAAACTCAGGCGTTTGTAAGCATCGAGATACGAGTATTAGTCGCTTTGTGTGTGCATCTTAAAGTTATTCTCGAATAAACATTCACGGCTGTGAAGCGTTCTATCGAACTCGTTTTCGCTCGACACTGAGCAGACGCCGCACTCATCTTGCCAATATCTTTTTCATATCGAAATGTTCATGGAAAATATTGAAAGCAAGTTTATATTATATGTTTACCATATCAACAATACCACGTAACTAGATTCGGCAATCATTCGTAACGATATCGAGGATTTTCTTGATATTTTCTGCAGTAATCACCTGTTGAGAGGGCTATAGGAACAAAGTACAGAGCGTAATAAAATACTTGATTTATTATGCAGTGTATTTTTATTAAAATTCCTTGTAAACAAATAAAAAAATAATTATACATTTTAATAATACATATATAGAAAATTCAAGAAAAAAATTGGTAGGGAAATTTCTTGAAATTTCGTTCATTTGGTTATATTCAAGAAGTTTTGAACCGCCTCGCGATTAAGTCTTTACAAAATTGCGAGGACGGTAGAACGTTTTTTGACAATCAAACTTTTATTACGTAACTCTAATTATTTTTTGGCCTTCCTGTTGGTGGGGACGAATTTGTGTGAAATTTTAACAGCTAATAACTGACCGATTGCAATTTCGAAAAAAAAAATTGTGTTTATGTTGCCATCTAGCAACTAGGTAGCTTCAATATTAATCCGCCCGCGTAAGAGCGCCGTTTGATATTGATATTGCCGTAAAGCAAATGGTTTCTATATATGGGTGCAGTCATGTGTAGAAAGGTTGTCGTTAGTGTGAGCCTTGTGTGGGGAATTGCTGCAGCGTGCGCTTAGGCCATTGTGATAATTGCTTATGTTGTTCCATTTCTTATTAGTGTAGAACTTGGTTCTTATTTTTTGCTTATATATTACAACTTTTCTTAATTCGCTTCTATTTTTCGACTTTTTCTTATTGATTTTATAAAAGTCTAGCAAATTTTTGAACTTTTTTGTTTTTTTTTTTCAAACACCTGCCGAATCAAATTTTAATAGCATTCAGTTACTCATTAATGAAATTGCGAAAAGACTTATTGTAGTTTTCACTCTTTTTATGTTTTGGAAAACATCATCTAATTTCTTGAACAAGCAACAAACATGGAAAGGTAGAAAGAAAGATAAACAAGAAAAAAGTTGAGAAAGAATAAGGCTAAAATTTTTTTATTCTAATGAAGTTTTCTTAAATAAATGACCACAAAATCTTTATTCACAAAAAAAGTATATACACTTAAAAAATAAATAAATAAAAGTTTATTAAATAGTTAATAATCGGCAGATGTACTCGTATATAAAATTTAGCGAGCATAATTCTTTAGCCCTCTTTAAATTTTATAAAACATACTTCTTAGTAGATTTGGGTACTTAGTGAACGAACTATTTCAAATTAGCTATTTATGTGAGAGAACTAAGTGAGACTGTCAAGTGTGGGATCACTTCATAGTTGTTTTTCTTCTATCTTTTTCTAGTATACAGCAGTAACCAAAAACTAGTGACACAATTCGATATAGGAAAAATAGTAATACAAGTAATAAAAATAAATAAATAAATAAAATAAAATATATAAAATAAATAAATAAATATTATTATTAATTTAGATTTTATTAAATATTCGTACATAGACATATAAAAATGGCAGAAAAAATAACATTTTGAATACTTTTATCACTCCTGCGGCTTCCGTCTATTTAAAATAATTTTACTTAAAAAAGTAACATTTTTTACATTTAATTTTTTTCACCGATCAAAAAATTATAAACATCATGTTTTTTATATATATAGGAATTACCCTAATCATCGTAGCAACCAACGGCTGTTCATTTGTTTGAAAGGTGTGGAGTTTCTTGAAATCATTTTATTGGGAAATTTTTGCCTCAATTCTGTCATAACAAGCGTGGCTATGTCTTGTTGAAACCAAACAGTGTTGAAAGGGATTCTCTTTCGGTGTAATTCTGGAAAGAAAAACTCTTTCATCATCTTTAAAAAACGGTCTCCATTGACCGTTAAGTAAGACCATTTTCTTCGAAAAAGTAAGGCCCAACAATGAACCTTGAAAAAGCTGCACTCCACACTGTGATGCGAAGTGGATGTAATTGCATCAGATTGAGTATCTGTGCGTTACAAACACTTCATACTTGACAATTTTGTTTGTTAACATTGCCGTTGAAATCAAAATGTGCCTCGTCAGACATAGAAATGCAGTTCAAGAGGTTTTCATACTCTGACACCATTTGAATGATCTCAAAATAATTCCAAGCGAATCGGGAAGTCTCTAGGGATCAATTTGTTTGTTAATTGAATCTTATACGAAAATAAGTTTAAATCTTAATGCAAAATTGTCTGCTGACACTCATTTGAGGAGATAAGCAGCTTGTCGAAACTCTAGGATTGGATTGTATGGCAGCAGCAACAGTAGCGATAGTTTCATGCGTCCAAATTGAGGGATCTCGATGATAAGGCTTTCTTGCGATTCTTTACGAGCAAAATTCTTTACGAGCCTCATTATACTCCATCTGCTAGCAGGAGTGTCGCCAAACGTGCGCCTATATTCTCTTTGCACGAAAAAAAGGACTCTAAATCGTGAAAGCCTTGCACTAACCAAATTCTTGTTTCATTGTCCCAAATCTCCATTTTAGTTAAACTTAAAGATTAATCTATAAAATACAATATAAATGGAACAGGTTAGTTACACAGAAAATAAATTATTACTTTTTCTTTTGTTTTGTAGCAGCTTTTATCAGCCACCCTGTATATAAAACTTATTTTAATAGTATATTGCTAGTAAAAAGATGTTTACAATGTACAAAAAAACGATAGACAAAAACCTTGTAATGGTTGTTAAGAAGTTTGCTTAAATTAATGCTTCATTCCGCTTCATTATGAAGTTGAAAAAGATATTAATATTACAAATTTCATGTTCCGATTTTCAAATCTTTAAGTAAGATTACAAATTAGTGGTGTAAGCAATGGTTGTATAAGATTTCTACGTAGTCAGTGGGTTGGATATCGCTTGGGTAAGTTACAGATGTTTTCTAAGTATCACCGAAACGTTTTTGATATATCTTATAGCACATCTTTTAGACCAAGCTTGATAACCATATGCCATAATTGGCTGTATGTACATTCTGTAGAGTAAGATCTTATCTTTGTAATTTAGTATTGAATATACGAGTATGTTGAGTAAATAAGCGTAAAGCCTTATCGCATATTTCAAGAATATGATGCTTGAAAATAAGTTTTTTCACCTAGTACAACACCTAACTATATAATGTTCTCAGCAATACGAATTTCTGCGACATTAACAGCCAAGAGAATTGTGGGTATTTGCTGGGGTGAGTTGTTAAAAGGAGATATTATTTCCTTCGTTTGTCGGAAATTTCCATTTGGAAAATTACTTTGCATAAAATGCGCATTTTTTTCTACTTTTGACTATTGTATTTGAAATTTTTCCTGTAGTTCTTATGGCGGTATCATCTGCATATAATGCTGACGAGTGATCCCTTAGTACTTTGAAATTTGACATATGCAATGGTACCTCAAGTGTACCCCGACAGCAATATATCGTTCGGATGAATATTTATTGTCAACACTCACCACAAATGACCTTACGGATAGAAAACTTTGTATAATCTTCTAAACGCTTTTGCGGATTCTTCAATTGCAAATGAAATAATGACTCACACACTTGTTCGTTATACAGTACTTAAATAATTCACAACTTTATTTACACTTGATACTACTGTAGGCCAAAACACTAGACTTGCTTACTTTGCCTTATGACTTTCTTGCACAAAGCTTAAAAATAAACTGAATCGCTGCTGCCAACTTGCCTGCTATTTATAATCTTTATCAGTTTCTACAATCGACATGAATTTTCTAGTCATTCATAATGTACAAATGTATTTCTTTCACATATACACATTCATACACATGCTTGCGAACAATAAACAAGATACAACAACAAACAATAATAAAACGAATACCAAGAATCCAAGAAAAACAACAACATAATTTTTAGTTGATTAACTTGTAAATTCATTTAAAAGGGTCACGTCAACAAGCAAAATAAAAGGTTTACAAGCCTAGGGTAGGTTCTATAAAATGTCGATATAGGGAGCTAGGCAACATAAAACACAAGACCTTTTGAGCTTTTGCTTGATATTAAAATATTTACTTTATTAACACATTAAAGCTTAGAACTAAAAGAAACTCTCAGTTGCAATTGCAGTTTAAAGTCATTAAACTCTAACAAGTTTTACTTAATCTACGTTAGATTATACTAGTTTTTGCCAAAAATTCTGAAACTTAACTATGTGAGAATACCAGTTGTATTTGCGAATTTTTTTAATAGCAACTCAGCTAGAGTGATGAATCCCTTGAAGATGTATTTCAGCATATTATACCATTTTTCTATAAGTGTACTTGCATTGGTTTTTACTTTGCGTATAAGAAAGGACGAAATTGAAAAGGTTGCCAAAGCAAATTAACTTTTAATACACCAATGAAAGTAAATTGCGACAAAAGCAAATCTGACGATGATTATGGCAATAATGAAGTTGCCTGTTGTTCGGTGAAAGGTGTAAAAATAACCCTGTTTGGCAAACTTTTCACCGCTTATAAATGTCAAAACTTTTACAACTTTAAATTAAACCTTTATGTCTACACACAAACATACTTAAATATTTACTTAAGTAAATGTACGCTTTTCTTTTGTGCACATAAAAGCTGGTGGTACAAAAAGTTGTTGTTTTTTTTTATTTACTTTATTTTCATAAATTTTTTCACTTTTTCTTCTTTCAGTTTCTTTTTATAAAAATTATTTTTATCATAAAAAGGGTTTTATAGTGGTTAAGTTAAGAAAAATAATGTAGCCTGGGGGGGGAAATGTGATTGGTAAATGTTTGTCAATAATCAATATTTAAACAATATTTTGAAATGGTATTTCTAACAACCATTGCTTGTATTTTATTTGGTAACAATGAAAAGAGGTTTTTATAGCTATTCAATTTCTTTAATAGAAACACAAATTTTTTTGGCTAAGAAAGCAAGATCTTTAAAGAATTTTAAAGTTGAGGCGTGATAACTGTTTTGTTTTTGGCCGAAAATTCATGCAATAACATCGATGCGTGATGAAATTTATTCCTTATGTATATATTTATATAATTATATATTTATATAATTCATGATGCCCCATGGGCATTTGCGGTCGAAGAAAACAGTGAGCTAAACTTTGGAATTTGATCGAACTAGACGAGCTTTTTTCGGTCTTGGCTCTACTGGACGCTTCGATTGGGATGATTGGGCTTCGGTTTCCATGTCATAGCCATACACTCATGATTCCTCATCAGCTATATACTTTTTGAAGAAATCTGGATCGTTGTTGACGTTGCCCAACAGCTCCTGAGCGATGTCCATGCGACGTTATTTTTGCTCAAAATTTAGTAAAAAATCGAAGAGCGCACCAAAACACTACTAACCATTTTATCTGGCAACAACAAACTGACAATCCGAAATGGCTGAAATTGCCAACATATCGCTCCTTTGCTCCTTGCAACATAGTCATATTTCAAAAATTGAGCATTTCGAGTTAACAGTGCAGAATTGTTAACAGTACTACCTTTTATATTGTGTCAAAATTTTATTTAAATTAAGCTGTTTCCTTTAGGAGATATAAAAAAACTAAAAATTTGAAATGCGTTTTTCTCGAAACAAGCTTTTTTGAGTTATGACTATGTTGCAATAAAGGAGCGATATATAACAGACATGTGTACCAACATAGCAGAAAAAAATGCGAAAATCGAACATACGTAACTTACGAAATTTGAAGCAACAAGCCCGCACACACCCGTGTCTTAAGAGCGAAGACTTAACAAACAGCAATCTGTCTAAAATAGAATACATGTGTTTAGATGCACACAATTATTTTAACGAAATCACATCAGCACGACTTCACTACAGCATTTGCTGCTGCTGCCAACTTAGATTAATTTCTATTTCGTAAGCAGCAAAAAGTAAATGCAGTGCTGCCACTATAAAAATAAATTGACAGCAATAAAAACTAAAATTTGTTTGAAATATTTAATAGAAATAAACATCACATAAATAAAATAAACAAATAAATTGATGAGTTTTTACAACTTTACGTGATATTATTACATTTTTAGTCAGTAGTTTTAATTTTATTCATGTAAAATATATATGTGGCACCTCTGAAATGTGCATTGTATAAATACTCATAATGATGCTGCTGTCTTTAAAATAATTATGTCGCTGATGATACGGCAGCATTTGAAGCTAACTTCATTTGCACTTGTGAAGTTGTGAAGTCTGCTCTCGTCTAAGTGTTTAGAGCTTATATCAATGAAATGCAGTCATATTTATTTAAATTATCTTGAAAAGTATGGACAGACTGGCAAGCCAGAACCAGGATACACTGATCTGGGTGCCAGGACACGAAGGGCATAACGGCAATGAAATGGCTGACATGTATGACAAGAAAGGAGCAGAGGGGACTTTTATTGGACCCACTCCAACTTTTGGCTTCAACAAGGGTCTCCTGAAAGAGGAGATAAAAAAAATGGACGGTGTCCATCGTTGAACAACATTGGAACGAGACAGCTGGTCTCGAACACTCCAAGAAATTTCTAAACTTTGATAAAAAGAGGGCCGAACGTGCTCTAAAACTGGACAGGAAAAGTCTCAGAACATTGACAGGTGCACTTACAGGCCACTACAACTGCTACAAGCGCCTGCACAGGATGGGAATATCCAACACAGACGTTTGCAGATTCTGCGGTGAGGAAGAGGAGTCAATGGAGCACTTAATCACCCACTGTGGAGCACTGGGACACAGAAGATATAGGCTAGTACAAGCTTATATGTTAAGTGAATGTGAACTTAATATCACTCCCTATGAAGGAGCTTGTCCGTTTTCTTGACATACTCAACCCATAATGGGGCAAGGGGACGCACAATAGATCAATATTGGTTGCAGTGCAAATGGCCGATGAGGGCCATATCCCATCCACTAATAATAATAATAATAATGGACAAACTGTTACATATGTACATGCAAAGTCGTGGAGGCAAATTGCCTTACGTGTTCTATTTACTTTATAATAATACAATAATAAAAAAAAAACACAATAAAATGACAAAAAACGTTGTTTTTATTATTACACAACGTAAAGTTGTTTATGGGACTCGAATGAGTGATACGTGTTTTTTTTTTAACTTGGATCAGTTCTCGGGGATAACCCCTACATATACTGAAAATTTTGCATGAAATATACTAAATAATCTGAGTGTAGTTTGTACTAATTTTCTAGACACATATCTCATTCGTGTGCCATAACCACCGCATTTATTTCAGGCCTTCATTTACAAATATGTGAGTTTTTAAAAAAGCTTGCCTTTGTTAGTCTTTCGGCAGATATAATAGACTTGTATGTAAAGAAAAAAAAATACGAACAGAAAGTTATTCTTGCCAATGTTTTTTGTTCAAAATAAATCATTTATTTTAATATAATAAACTTCAGTAGTCATGAGATTTTAATAGCTAACTCAGTAGAATATATTCCTTAAGATCTGTGTGCTTAAATGTACAAACATACATCTAGTGAAATATGACACACAAATACCACATGTTATGTAAAATAAAAATATAAATGACTTAAGACATCGTAAACGTTGTTCATAACGCTGCAAACTTATGTATAACCACAAGGTATAGATATCCAAGGGCAAAGAGCAACCGAATTGTATGAACAAAAGTTATTTAAAAACAAAAAACAACAACTCCTGCTAGGAAGAAGTCCAAAGTTTAGACACATGAAAGATAATATAATAGACTCTATGCTCATAAAGCATAAGTTTGTATATTTATGAGCACATTTACGTGTTAGGATGTGCATGCCTAAGCATGCACAACAATAAACGAATGCACATAAAACTGTCCATTACATATGGCAGTTTAATCCTTTGACTTTAAGCTTAAGCCACGCAAAAAGAAAAGTAGTCTCCCTTATACTATGCAAACACACACACACAGCTTCGCTGTCATAATATGAGTGTTTATAACACTGCCGGCAGTCTATTGTTTTAGACCCAAAAAAGCAACCAGTTAACCGCATATAATAGACTTATTCCTAAGGATATTAAGACTGCAAACATATGAGTGTATATGTGTTTGTGTTCATATAAGAGCTAATGTATACAAATAGATTTGTAAATGCGTTTATTTTCATACACTTTTCTGGTAGGTCGAATTTGCTAGAACTTAAATGCAGACTGCAAGACATCTTATGTAATGGAAATTTTTTTTTTTAATATATTTTTTCCCCCAAAAATTTATGCAAAAGTTAAAGAAAAAGTTTTGCAAGAACAACTTTATAGGCATAAATTATTTTATGCTGACAATTATTATTCGTTAAAAGTTTAACAACTAGAAGAATGTTTCTGCTGCTTAATATTAATTTTAATACTACTTTTCCAAAAATACATAAATAACCAACCAACTTTATTAAATTTTCTGCCCTCTTGCAAGATATGATTTTGTTAAAAAGACAAAAAAGAAGTTAAGAGTCTAACAAAACTGGTCAGTTTTTTTATTTAAAATAAAGCTAAATTATAAAACAAAATTATATTAATAATGTGAACTAAATTGAGGTCCTCAAAACGAAGGACTGTCCACGAAGTACAGCTAAAGATGAAGAAAAATTAGTTTGTCAATTTTGGAGTGAATTATCAGGATGTAAACGCAATCGCCTAATAATGACAGCTTTTTACTAATATAAAAATTATTTGCTAGCTCTAGTCAGCGTTTTAAACATAATTTCGTATAAAGTGTAAAATAACTATAATTAAAAACGTTCTTTCTTAACCCATTAAAGCCTAATGGATATTTAAATATCAGAAAGAAAAAAAAAGACAGGGTAAAAAAAAATTCAACTGCGAGCCAGAATAATGGCTTACGGCTTTTTGGCTTTGATTTCTATATAGGTCAAATGTTTTTTTTTTTGTGTGGGCGAAAATACTCAGAAATAACTTGGCAAATATATTTTTTTTTCTAGAATTATTTATAGTCAAAAATATAATGGACACTTCACAATAATTTTAATATGTATATCTAAGAGTTTAACCTTTTATGGCTTTTCACTAAAAAGTATACTTTAAAAAATATAAAGTAATGTTTACCATAAAGTATACTTTTCGTCTAATGATTTTATAAGAACTATCGGAAATTTAAAAAAAAAAAACACATAAAATTCAGAAAAATGCATGAAATATTTATTTGGATCGATAGTTGGGTCGATATAATTTAATGTTTAAAGATTGTTTCATGCAAATGTTGGCCGCGGCTGTGCCTCAAATGGTCCATCCGCTTAGCCCAATTTTGGCATACTCTTTCCAACATTTCGGCCGGTATCTCACGAATAATGTTGGCAATGTTGGCTTCCAGTGCGTCAATCAAAGCGGGCTTGTCGCTATAGACATTAGCCTTAACATAGCCCCACAAAAAATAGTCTAGAGGCGTTAAATCGCACGATTTGGGCGGCCAAATGACTGGTCCCAAGCGTGAAATAAACTGTTCACCGAACTCGCCTCTCAATTGGTCCATTGTTTCGCGTGCTGTGTGGCATGTGGCACCGTCTTGTTGGAACCACATGTCATGCAAGTCAAGCTCTTCCATTTTGGACAAAAAAAAGTTTGTTATCATCGCACGGTAGCGCTCACCATTCACAGTAACGTTGTGATTCGCATCATCTTTGAAGAAATACGGCCCAATGATGCCGCCAGCCCATAATCCGCACCAAACCATTGTTTTTTGTGGATGCATTCGTAGTTCTTGCAATGCTTCTGGCTGCTCTTTACTCAAAATACGGCAGTTTTGCTTGTTCACGTATCCATTCAACCAGAAATGAGCCTCGTCGCTGAACACAATTCTTCGATAAAAAAGTGGATCTTCATCTAACTTTTCAAGAGCCCATTCACCAAAAATTTGGCGTTGTGGTAGGTCGTTTGGCTTCAATTCTTGCACCACCTGTATCTTATAAGGCTTCACACCCAAATCCTTCCTCAAAATTTTCCACGTAGTGGAGTAACAGAGGCCCAATTGCTGCGAACGGCGCCGAATCGAGAATTCACGGTCATCACCAACACTGGCCGATACGGCTGCGATATTTTCTTCAGTTCGCACTCTACGTAAGCGTGTTGGTGGTTTAATGTCCAACAATGTAAATTTGGTGCGAAATTTTTTTACAATAGCTCGAATAGAAGCCTCAGTAGGTCGAATAAACTGACCATAAAATGGAAGAAGCGCGCGATGAACTTTCTTAACAGAGCACGCATTTTGGTAATAGAATTCAATAATTTGCAAGCGTTGTTCGTTTGTAAGACGATTCATGATTAAATTATAGACCAAACTGAAGATGTTTGACAGTGACACAAGATACAAAACGTGCGTGAGCTGTCAAAACTAGTGTTGCCAAAAAGATAATAGCAAAAAAATCACTCGTTATAAACAAAAAAAAAAGTCGGTTCTAAAGTTAACAGAGAAAAAGCTGTTTTTAAGTATATTAACATAACGCTAAATAATTCAACTGTTCGCCACCGAATGATAAAATGTAAAAAAAGAAATTATTCGTTTCCTACGGGCTAATGTTGGTCAAACCTTTGTTTTAAATTTTAAATTATTATTTATTTAATTTAAAACTTTATTTATTTTAAATTTTATTTAATTTAAAACTGGATTAAGATTAATAACATGAGAAAAAACAAATAGTAAGTTGACCAACAATGTTAGTATTAAATGTAATACATCGAACTAACAACAGGAACAGAAGGTTTCGCCTTTATTCGCCGCGCATTCTAAATGGGCTGAATACTTGGTGTATTTGGTGAGCAATAAGCTGGGATCAAATAAACACATGTCAATAGTTAACGCTGCATTTCATTAAGATTTTATATCACAGATAATTTTTTTTTTTGGTTATTACAAGTTAACATTAACCTGAAAAGGTTAATGTTCAGGTTCATCCCCATGGTAAATTTAAAAGTTAGCTTTAAACATTTGAAGCTGCCATGTTTTGTGCTGAAAATATTTAACTTCAGTTGTAAAACTGGGAAATTTTTAGTGGTAACTTTATCGTTCATATTAACTAATGTTAGGGTTAACTATTAAGATTTTTATCGTTAAGTTGTAATAATGGCACTTAGAATTCCAAATATATCTTTTGCTATAAAAATCATACGTAAACCAAAAGTCAATCAATTGGGTTACAAAATATGTCTAATATTTTCATGGTTTTCAATGTAATAAACTTTAAAAAATTTGTTACAGACACATATAACATTGGGGTTGAAACTCAAAAAATTTCTTCTGAACACCTGCTATTCAAAATCCATGTGCTTTTCTTTTTCAATTACAAAATAAGCAGCAGGGGCTTTGCAAGATGGTGGCTTTGAATGATGTGAATGATTGAACATATTTCTTCTTACCTAAAATACATATGACACCTTGTTTGAGTAGGGTTCGTTCGCTTCCAGTCCATAAAGCAAATGCCACAAAACCCACATAAAATATTTATTCGAAGTCCTTGAAATTTTGAAAAGTGTTAAGTTATCTGTCGAATGTACATTACGAACGTCAACCAAATGATAAGTTGGCAGAAAAAAAAACCAAAACCTAAAAGACGATGTTGGCATGTAAGTGGCAAAATGCGAAGGCTGATGTTTTCTTGTACTGTGCTGTGTTTATTAGAGACCCTATCAAGTGATAACAAAACAATATTTTATCACCAGCTATGTGAAAAATATACACAAGTGGTGTTGTGATGTACAATGTCATTAATCTTGTCGTCAAATTACTAAGAATTTGTCAAAGTGCCAAAAAGACCACCCACCCATCCACCTCTTGGTATTTTTGTTAGCCAATGTGTGGGAGTGCAAATATGGTTTGTTTGCGGTGCTGTTGGTTGTACAAAAATATGTTTTCTAGGAAGTATTAATGTTAAACAATTTATTGGTTTGCTCAGACGCATTACAGCGGCATTTGCACCATATAAAATTTTTTTAAATATTAATAGCAAGCAATATTTATTGCCAGAAGAATTTATGCAATTTATTATTATTATTGCAAATGTGTTGTAATAAAAGTGGCTTGAGTGGTCCGATATTATAACTGTTTATATATCGAGATTAAAACGCGCATATAACGTAGCTGTAGTAAGACAAAATTTACAGAATGAGATTTTTTGCTCCCCTGAAACTAAAACAAAGTTTAGTTTAAAAACTCTCTTGTACGAGTATTGTATTAATCTTCACTTTAATTTTTGAAATCAAAAATTGTTCTTGTCGCTTACATAGTTCATGCCGTTTCTGTAGCCTGAAAGCATGCTTCACATTTTATTCTCTTCCAATCTTTGGTTAAACCTCTTTTTAATCTAAACATAGGTAATTGTATTATGCTTTTTGTTCGTGAAAGTATGAGTATACAGGTATTTGATACGTAATTGATAATTATAATTAAAGTGGCTTTCCAAAAGAGGCAGCCGATCTGGATATCTCATTTTACAAGAGGCAAAAACTCAATTCGCGTAACCATATTGGTCATCTTGCTTTCCTTCAGGGGATCGGAGTTATAATTTCAACACTTTAAGTGAGTGGCCGCATAGATTCAATTCATTCCTTTGTTAGGAAGTTCATTTTGTCCACAATGGAAGAGTGGGGCACGAATCCAGGATAGGTTCACAAATTTGGTAAAGAGATATATTTAAAACGTTTCAAGGGGTGAGACGCAAATAATGAGGCCTAAAGCAGGCAAAGTAATAACTCTTAATAACTATATCACAATTTTTAAACGAAATCATATACGATAACGCAAGCGGTGGAAATAGTATTATCTAGAGAATACAGGGGTGAGATGTTAAAAATATGCTTTGATAGTGAAACGGTCTTCAAGGCTCTAAGCAGTTGTGTTTTTTTACGTCCAAGCCGGCACTAAAGTTACATCACAACCATCTAAATAAACTGGTTAAACAGAATATGATTATTTTGGTTACCAGGAAATGAGGGATATAGTGGTATGTGTTATTGATTTTCATCAGCTGCTGCCCTGATCGTTTTATCTTACAATAGACCAACTACACAGGGTTAATTTTATACGAAGTAGGGCGCCTATGTAGCTGGTAAGGCTTGCCAGGTCACTCTATTTGTTAAAGATTTGTAGCCAAATGGATATATCTCTTGCTGAAGAAGCAAAAAAAGCTGTTTTCTTTAAAAACTCGGTATAGGTGATATGGACCGAATATTTGAATATTTTCATTTTCTGTATTTAAATGAAATAAGTAACCTAAGTAATCGAACCCTAGTGGGTGCTAATGAGTAGTGTAGCGGCTACCAAACAGCTAGTTGTCCCCCAGCTTTAATGTATTCAATTATTTTTTCCTGTCTTCTTTGATCAAGAGTTATTGATCGCGGCAATTATTGTTATAATTATAAATAAAAATATTTCTTGGCTTTAGCCAGGATTGAACTTCAGCCAGACGAATGATACCAACCCCATTATCATATAATATTAGAGAAATAAGTAACCTTTTTGCTGCTTTCTTTGCTTGTATGTATGATAATGATCAACCACATAATTTTAATACACAATCCAATTCAGATTCTATTGTCAACTTTGAATGAATCTTCTGTTCTCAAGTGCTTGCAAAAACTGAAATTTTTATATAAAAGTGATCTTGATAACTTACCAAGCTGTCTGCTTATCAGGTGTTCCTGAGGCATTAACGGCTCCGATTATTTTTTTATTAAATTTGTCTATTAAATTTGGACATTATTAGGATTTTGGGAAAAATTCTTATATCATCCTATTATATAAATCCGGAAATAAAAATGATATAATAAATTATACATGAATTGCCAAACTATATGTCATATCCAAACTTTTTGAAAAGTTAGTTACTGATCGTCTCAGTCATCATGTTTCATTTTTATTATCAACCTTGTTCCAGTGTAACTAACTTAATGGAATTTACAATTTATGCTAATCGTGGCTTTATACTTAAAACAACAAACTGATGTAGTTTGTACTGATTTTACTAAACCGTTTCACAAGTTTAATCATAACCTTCTAATAAAAAAGCTTCAAAGAATGGAGTTCCCCTGTAACTGCTTAAAATGGTTGCACTCTTATCTTACTAGCAGAAAGTTCTTTTTAAATGTGTTACTTCTAAAACAATTCCAGCGGCGTTCCTGGGGTTCCTTGAGGAACCGCAATTTGTTAATGCTTACATAAAAGTTATAAAATAATTCATATCCCTCCTTTATTGCAACATAGTCATAACGCAAAAAAGCTTGTTTCAAGAAAAACACATTTCAAAATTTTAGTTTCCATACAAGACTTAGAAAATTTTTTTAGAAAATATCTCCTAAAGGAAACAGTTTAGAGGTAATTTAAATAATATTTTGGCACGATATAAAATTAACAATTCTGCATTGTTAGCTCGAAAAGCTCATTTTTGGAGATATGACTATGTTGCAATAAAGGAGCGATATATACTTTTTTTATCTTGATCCAGTACTCAGGGGATGACCCCTACATATGCAGTGCATTGCACCAGAACTAGGAAAATAGGTTTTGAAGAGGGGGAAAGATGGACTAGTGTTTGTGAACATTTGACTTGAACTTTCGGACGTTATAATAGACAGGAAACACGTCTGCAGGCAACTTGTTCCACAGACGAAGCGTACGGCTGAAAAACGAATTCGCTCTGTAATGCGTAGTACGATTCCTTGGGCAATCGACCACAAATGGAAGAGCCTTGGACGATGCACGTGTGCTACGTAAAAATGTGCGAGTTTCGGGAACAAGATCCCTAATCTTGTCGGACCAAAATCCATTGTAGTATCGATAGAACAAAGTAATGCTTATGTATGCTGATGATGTACATATTACAACAATTATATAGATCACAAGTTTCTTCAAGCTGACTTAAACTCGCTACATGGATGGTGAAGGAAAAAAGTTTATAATGGTTTTCTCCGAAAGGGTATCTCATATAAAACCAATTTGGATTTCATTGAAAAAAATTTCAATAGCAGCAAAAGTTAAAGGAATAGTTAACAAAAATTTCAAAAAGATAAATTTCTTAGTGTGAAGCGCGACTAAGGGTATGCAGGAGCAGGGCAATATTCTAAAAAAGTGTGAAAATATGGACTCTTTTAATAATGTATTAATTTCTTTTTTATATTCCTCCTACGTATTTATTACCTTACGGTGTGCGCGGTGTTGAACTAGTTTTTGTTATTCTGAGCAGTGTCGAAGGTATATACACTGGGCACTGATCAGTTTTAACTAATTTAATTTCAACATTTTAAATGCTGTGATATTGTTTGTTTTGATCGTTCTGTGTGTTAAGTTCACAAACTTTACACCCCTTTTCCTCCTTCTCATAATCTATTTTCCTAGTTCTCGGACAATGCACTGCATATGTAGGGGCTATCCCCTGAGTACTGGTCCAATATAAAAAAAAAATATTGCAAAAGTTTGTTTATTTCCGTACGTACACTAATGATAAATAGTTGAGAATATTGAATATTTGTAATAGTATATGATGGTATTTATATTGCTCAAGTTCACACCTGACTTTTGCCAAGAATTATTTTTAACTCTAACAATAGTTGCCGCGATCAATAACTCTTGATCAAAGCAGACAGGAAAAAATAACTGAATACACTAAACTACCCTTCAGCAGCCATTAGGACTCGAACTTGGTATCTTGTAAACATTATTGGGGGATTCAAACGGTGTCATATCAAGCATAATGTCATAATATTTTATATTGAGCTTCGAATAAAAACGCCTGATAGTACACGTAATACGATTTTATAAACGTGGTTTGCCACAACTAAACCATAAACATCTCAGCTGACTCAAATTTAATATAAATTATGTCAGAATGCTCATATTTTTCATATTTTTTCATAATAATATTTTAAGACTTATGACTTTATAGCAACCCTTTGAATACCGTTTATGTATTTTTAAAAGGCCGCGTAACCAACTTAGCCACCGAGCTGCTACTTACTTTTTCGTTTATATTTGTCTCATATTGATCACATTGTATGTAATTTCTTATAATCCCAGTTGTTTGTTATTTATTTTTATTTTACAGTCGGTCCTAATAAATAGATTAAAGTAGTGGAATTATTTGCATTTTATTTATTATGACTGATGTAAATCGTTATAACTGTTGATGAAACCAAACCTTTCAATTTCACACAATATTACACATCTGCTGCGAAGAAGAAATTTATATTAAAATTTTTAAAAATAAAACACATTGATTTCATATTTAAGCAACTAAAGTGGCTTTCTGTTTTACCAAAAACCATTAAAACTGAAATACTTGCTTGCCATGAAATCTCCATTGTGCTGAGAAAAGGAAACTTTAATTTTAGCACATACATACATACAAACTTATTTAAAACAACGAAGGCACCAACATCCCAAATAAAAAGCATATGCATATTTATGCAATTTGTTGAACATATTACAGAACATGTTATACTTCCCACTTTGATGTAAGTACTTTTACATACGCATTTACTTACATTTTTACCCGCAGCTACATGCTGTGTGTACAAATTGTATGTATGTGTATATATGTGTGTGTGTGTGTGTATGTACCACCAAAAAATGGCACGAAAAACCATATATTTTATCAACAGACTGACAAACAAAAGCTCATATTAATAAAGATTGTGTTGAATTATTTTTGCTTTCCTTCTTTTCTTTCTTACTGATTTTTATTTAAAGAGAAAGCAAGGATTTTGCTTGTTTTATGATGACCTGTCTTTTGTTTTCGGGGAAATTAAAAAAAAACACACATACGTATAAATATAAAATTCTACCAAATGTAAATACGCTGTAAATTTATAAAAAATGAACCAGTGAAGTGTATAAGTAGTGTGTTGTGGCGCATTTCTCCAACGAATGTGAATGGAAATAAAGTATGCACAGAAAAAATCTTTGCAAAGATTTTTTTAACACTGACATTTCATGGCTGCTTTAACGGATAATAATTTATTTTTACAGTTAACAAAAAGTGAAAATTTACATAAAAATAATTAAAACGTGTTGTGTCATTCAACAAAATTTCTTTATACGGCCAATGAAAACTTTTGTTGCAGCAGAAAATTTTTTCATTAACAGTTTTTGGAAGAAACAAATTTTTGAAAAAAGTTATGAGTAATTCACATACACAGAAAAAAGTTTTTGATGTTCAATAACAAAATTCGCTAATTCAAATAATAAAATGTTTGAAGGCCATCTTGCCAAGGATCGTTATGGATTCAAAAAAACTTTCGACATAAACAAGTCTTCTGGACCGTATGGGATTCTCGCACTGGTGTTGAGGCAGTGATTTTCTATGCTTACACAGATATAGAGTAACATTTTGTTATGTAACTTGCAAGCATCATAAGACGACAACATATTTCATACCTTAAAGAAAGAAAAAAAAGTCGTAAAAAATATTGCTGAAAATTGATTTATTGTGAAACCACACACGCACATAACTATTAAAGCTTCTTCATATCTACACTTATTGAGGAATTTAATGCCTTTGAAACGGTGTAAGAAGTACTGCACTTCACTAGATCTCCTTATTATTTATACCTTCTATTTCCTTCAAAAATTACATACAACTTTCATATTCGGACTGGTGTCTCAAACTCTGTTTTTGTCTTACTCGACCATAGGCGAAGAATCTGGTTGGTGACAGTAGGGTATCCAACTCTATTCACTCACTGGAGCATGGCCACAGTGTGGGATGCGTTTCTCTGTTCGATTTTGCACTTGTTGCATTTTATCTGTTATGTGGTACACATGTCTGTTATACATGTTGGCAATATCAGCTATTTCGGATTTTTTTTTACTAAATTTTACAAAAAAAAAATTTTTACTAAATTTTGAGCAAACCAACGTCGCATGGGCATCGCTCAGGAGCTGTTAAGCATCATCAACGACGATCTAGATTTACTTAAAACTTCTATAACTAGTGACGAATCATGGGTGTATGGCTATGACATTGAAACCAAAGCCCAACCATCCCAATGTAACCGTCCAGAAGAGCCAAGATCGAAAAATGCACGTCAAGCTCGGTCAAATGTGAAGGTTTCGCTGACTGTTTTTTTCGACTGCAATAGAGTGGTGCATCATATATTCTTGCCACAGGATCGTGCGCTCAATAAAGAATACTACCTTGAAGTTATGCGCCCTTTGCGCGAAACAATTCGTCAGAAACGCACAGAATTATGGAAAAAAGAATCATGGATTGTGCACCATGATAACGCACCAGTTCACATATCGATGCTTGTGCCTGTGTTTTCCTCTTCCCAACACTGAAGACACACATGAAAGGAAATCGATTTGCTACGATTGAGGATATAAAAGAAAAATCAAAACAGGAGCTGTTGGCGATACCATTAGCGCGCTCCAGAAGTATTTCAAGGATTGGAAAAAACGCTGATCACGTTTGAGAACGGAAGCATAAGTGTATTACATCTGAGAAGGATAAAGGGGATAAGATAGTTATGGATGAATAAATAAATACTTTTTGAAAAAATTTAATATAACGGTTATTTTTTGATCAGACCTCATATTCTGACGTGACATATGCTCATACATACATATGTGGTCAACTGCCCTGAGAATCGCACAATACATTGCAGAGGGAATTCTATTTTCAGCCCTACGTTTCTTCTGCGGAACATGTTGCCTGCAAAAATGTTAACTTACAATAAACAAAATAATAATAATAATAATAATAATAATAATAATAATAATAATAATAATAATAATAATAATAATAATAATAATAATAATAATAATAATAATAATAATAATAATAATAATAATAATAATAATAATAATAATAATAATAATAATTTATCTGTAAGATAAAACACTAGTTTTGCTATTTGTCAGTTGTAATAATGACCCTTAGAGATCCATATTCCTATAGAGGGCTCAGTCGTATTAATGACTCTTAGAGGTCCATATTCCTATACAGGACTCTACGAGTACACTACTCACTAAGAGAGGGGTGAGCTATTTAGGGCTAACACTAGACTCGTGACTGACATACCGAAAGCGAAAAGGGTAAAACAGCTGGGAGAATGTCGAAACTTACCCGTTAAAACGTGAATATTCGCAACCGTTTAACGGTCTTTTTTTTTATATGGACTTCATTCTTCTTTATGGGTGCGTGATTTGGGCAGACAGAGTGAAAATAAAACAGAAAGCAAACGTTTAGTTAGCAGCTAGCTACCGAGTAACCTGACTATACCACATTGTAGTTGCGGGCATATACCAAATGATACCAAATGATAAATACGGATGTTGAGGTATTTGAATAGAGTAATTCACCTCCCCCATCTCCTGCTTATCCATTCCTCAATACTATGGATAAGCCTTGCCTTCTAGCTTCCACTCGTGTCAGCGTTCCATATGGAAGCTGTTAGGCGCGAGACTAGGAAATATGAAACACTGACACGAGTGGAAGCTAGAAGGCAAAGCTTATCCATATTGAGGTATAGATAAGCAGGAGATGGGGGAGGTGAATTACTAACTCTGCCAAGTATTATCCTGCAATAGTGATGTCTATCACCCCTTTTCTTATATCTTATTATCTTTTCTTATATCTTATATCTTTATCAATAATATAGCGTGGTAGATGGCAATGAGCATACCTTCTTTGAATGCTCCCACCAAGATGTAGATCAGCAGGAGCTTCAGCCAGAAACGAGTATATTGACCGTAGCGTATATCATAGATACCAATATTTCAGACGAAACCAAACGAAAACCAGTAACGAAATATTGCGATTAAAAATCTACAACTGAGGAAGTGTTACTTGGACTCAGCTGAATTTATAAGTTAGAATATAAACGTACGAGCTTGAATGCAGGCTTATACATATATAGCTCAAAGAACTGCCTCGGTTATGGGGGCCCTCCTGAGGTAATTCACATGCAGATCAAGTCTGGATATTTTCCCCTATAGTAGGAATGAGGGGGTTTCTAGTTGGTATACGCTTTATGTGCAGTCGGACATACCTCAGAGGTAGCGGTCTCTGGGATGCTTGCATAATGCATCTTTGCTTCCTTACCGCAAAAATAAATCATAATCTGCCCCTTCCTTCCTTTGTTTTACTTTCTTTCTTTTTCTTTGTTTTGCTTCATATATGGCGAATTTGAAAAAGACAGCTTTTACCAAAACTTCATACCAATTGCCTCTAATTAAACTTTTATAATTAGTAATGTTTATACTTATATGCTGTTCATACATACACTTTTGATAAAAAATTTGCAATTAAGGCCTTAATTGATTTTAATTACCCATACAAAATTTGAATTAACCTAATTGCCAATTAACAGTTAATTGTTCCAATATTTAGTAAAATTAAATATACAACCCTGTGTGAACACACTTTGTTCAAATTTGACAAGTCAAATGCAAACAAAAGATGGCGAGTCAACCAGAAGAAATATTCTAAGGTGCGTTAACGTCTAAAAGGTGACAGCGCTACGGCTTGTGACATTTTTTTTTCTACTGTCAATATAGCAAGCCATTTGCGTCAAGTGTTTTGTTTACATATTTGACAATGAATTTAGTGATTTATTCTGAATTAAACATTGAAAAATTATTATGTGTACATTAAAATATTTCAAATAAAACTAATTTGTAGTTGTGAAAAGGTACTTTCATAGTTTATAATTGTGGAAAAAGTTACATATAGTTTTGACA
Organism: Thecocarcelia acutangulata; assembly: GCA_914767995.1. Taxonomy (NCBI): domain Eukaryota; kingdom Metazoa; phylum Arthropoda; class Insecta; order Diptera; family Tachinidae; genus Thecocarcelia; species Thecocarcelia acutangulata. Next base: position 23,972,117 of record OU612094.1, on the reverse strand, counting down.
AGCACATCTTGCCATATGCCTGTTTTGTTATATTGTTGTAATTTTGCTGTAGTGCTGCCACCATGTTGACGTTAATGCACCTTTAAATATTCACAGTCAAAATATAAACAATCTTTCTGTCTCAGCTGTTGTCAAATGTTAAGAACACTTGAAAAAAATTTTAATTAACTAATAATTGAATTAATTAAAAAGAGTATGTAGGAACAGCATATTAGTTGCTTAATAATTAGTAATTTTTTCTTTAAAGTATATTTTTAATTTTGGAATAATCCAGACTTTTGACCCTATTTAACTTTCTTGTTCCACTAAGTGGGTAAGTATATACAAGCAAGTTGTTAAGTATTAACGCTCTTCAGGGTTACAAGTTACCAGCCTGCTTTATTGTGTATGGCTTTATTCATGTATGAGTATGTAAGTGGTGTTTCTTTATTGCCCAAACAAAATAGCAGATATATGTGAATCGGCAAGTGTTTTTGTATGTGTCTGTGTGTGTGTGTATGCGGTTAAGGGCATAAGTTGCATGTTATATGCAGCATGTTGCATATTTAATTTGTTTTTAATTTTCACTTGCTTGCTGTTACAACACACTGACCAATAATGTTGCTGTGTAAAGAAAATAAAAAGATGCTAAAAGAATTGAAAGGAAAAAATAAAAATTGTGTATGGAAAATTAACCATACGACCACTTGAGCTGTAATTCTGCAGGAGAATACGACCACTCATACACGATCACGTACATAAACTTAAATTAAAAAAAAAATAAAAATATCTTAAAAGAGTAATAAATAAAGTTGAACATGTTTAATGCATGACCAACACTTTAACAAAAACTTATAAGAGAAATTGAATTTGTGCATATTTAACATTTTTGTTCATAGTTGACATAATTAAATCAAAGCTAGGAAAACTAAAAAATAGAAAATTGCAAAAGAGAGATAAAGTTCTGGTACTTTTTTAATTGCCCTGAATAAAGTGTAATACATATGTATGTGAATGTAAATATGTGTAATTAAACCAAAGCAGGATTTTATTCCAACAAAATCCAGCTGATCGTCAGTTTAAGACCTTCAGTGAATTGGAAAGCTGATAAATGTTGATGCTTCTTACGCGTATCCTCAAAATATTGGCCACATTAAGCCTCTCGATATTTCAATTTTATACATTTTCATTGATTTTGCTGCTTGTAATCTCATGTTAACTCAATATGTTTCTTTTATATTCATATTAAAACGATACTTTGTCTTTACAAATACATATGTATGGGTATTGAGCGAATGTAACTCATTTGCTTTAATGCACGAATTCACAGGGTGGACCATAAGTCATTTAACATTTGAATAGACCGTAGTATCATGCATGGGGATGGATGCATCGGTGCAGGATGGACGGGCATTTAGTATCATGGCGTCCTTTGGCGCAGCACAACGCACATTTTTCGTAGAAGCTAAACGGAAATGTTGTTACCATTTTCTCTCTCCAACGCTTCAAAACATTAAGCTATGTATCCTGAAGTTCGAGATTACTGGATTAACATTATGCAAACAACGAACCGTGCGTCCTAACCGCAGAGCGAGTACGATCATCTGCTCGCTCGCTCTGCCAACCTCTCTACTTGTAAGCATTCTGTGATATTAAATATAAACGATGTTATATAAACGATCTGTTTAAGTTAAATCTTACTGGGAAATTGTTCATGTTTGTGGATGATGTTTGATTATTTTATCCATACAAATATGACTTATATGGAACGAGATGTTGCCCTGATTTTTGAACTCGCTCGGCTTAAGAAGCTGAATCTTAATACAAACAAAACAAAAATAAACAGATTCAGACCACGTTCACATATGTCGAATAATAATACCAGTTTTTTTGTTCACCGAAATCAAATTTTGAGACACGTGAAGTGAAATATTTAGAAGTCACCTTGCAAAGCAATTTATCATGGACTTTGCATATAAATGATGGCAAAAAGAAAATTGCACCTGCGATTCGAATGATGAGAATTAAACTTAAATTAAAAACAAAACTTTCAATTTATCAAGCATTGATTCAAAGTCATTTAAACTATATGAACAAATGAACTAAAATCACCATAAGTGTTTCAAAAAAAAAAAAAATCTTTAAAATTGATTCATAATATGCCTTTGCTTTATCCAACATTGACACTTTATGAAAATATTTGTAAGCAGATAATGCCTGTGTGTGCCCAGTATAAATGTAAACTTTTAATTTATATATTCAAATCTATAAATAGAATTGGATATCACACTATCGACTTTGTTCAAAACTACAAATAGATTTCAATACTAGTAGTCAGAGGAAAAGGATTGTGTTTAATTACCTACTGAATCGATGGGTTAAATTAACAAATTATCGGCTTGGGGATAAACCGAGAAGGGACTGAAATTTAGGAATAACCTAAGAGGATTTAGGTACAAATTGAGTGAACACTAAAGAACTTTATGATTTTATTTACAAAATATAAGTTAAATACTTATGGGCTTTTTGAGGACCTTCTTGGGTCATACTCGATACGAATGTGACCGGAAAAAGTACCAAACCTTCAGTTTTAAGTTCACTCTTTCGTCAAAAAATCGCTAAGTTGTGTCACAAAATCGTTAACTAATCAAAAAACTCATAATGCTTATTCAATTCAGACTTGGCATTATTAAACTCAAAATAGGTTAATTTAAATTTACTCTTAATTTGAATAAATAATACAAATTTAGAAAATTCGATTTTAGCAATTTGAAAAAGTAAAAATAAAAAATTCACTTGTTTCACGATAGCCACGTATAAATATAGTATATATTACAAATTTGAAATAAATATGCTCGGAAATACATATATGGACCGATATCGGAGAAACAGTATTTTTGCCTTTAAATAATTTTTTTAAACAGGAAATCTTTCATGGAAATTTTTATGCAAAAACCGGTTTAGACTATACCTCGGTTAAGTATCAACTGACATCAGAATTTTCCATTTTCTGTATTTTAATTACCTCATTTTATATTCAGAATTGATTTCAAGCAAAAAAAAATTTTCACTAAAAAAACGGGTTAGACTATATCTGGGGTATATATGGACCGATATCGGAAATTTTAATTTTCTCTATTTGGTAACCATCTTATATTATCAGAACTTCTTTTAAGCACAAATACAAAATTTATGTAAAAATCGTTTTAGGTTATATCTCGGACCGATATCGGAATTTCTCTGTATATTAGTAATCTCCTTTTATTACCAGAACACCTTTTAAGCACAAAAAAATTTTTTAAGTTCGCTTAGGCAATATATTCCTGAAAAATCGGTTTTGCCTATATCTGGGTATATATGAACCGATAACGGAAATTTAGTAACATTTTTTCATTACCAGAACTGATTTTAAGCAAACAAAATTTTTAAGCGAGCTTACGCGACATTTTCATGGAAAAATCGGTTTAGACTGTATCTAGGGTATACGAGTATATGGACCGATATCGGAAATTTTCATGTTCTATATTTTAGTTACCTCCTTTTATAACAAAAACCGCTTTTAAGCAAAAAAAAAAGTTGTTTAAGTTCGCTTACGCGACATATTCTTGAAAAATCGGTTTTTTTCTATATCTCGGGTATACATGGACTGATAGCGAAAATTTTTATTTTTTAAGGTTTAGTAACCGCCTTTTAATACCAGAAAAAATTTTAAGCAAAAAAAATTATTAAGCTAGCTTACGCAACATATTCAGGGAAAATCGGTTTTGGCTATATATTGGGTATATATGGACCGATATTGAAAATTTGCATTTTCTGTATATAAGTAACTTCCTTTTATTACCAGAACTGATTTTAAGCAAAAAAAATTTAAGTTCGCTTACGCCTCATTTTCATTAAAAAATCGGCTCAGGCTATATTTCGGATATATATGGACCGATATCGGAATTTTTTTTTTTTTTGCTTTTAATTGCCATGCTTAATAAGTGTCTGAAGTATGAAGCAAAACAAACATTTTTTTTCCAAAAATTTTCATAGAAAATTGCAAAAAAAAATGGCTTTTTTCGGAATTTTGAATATATCTCAGCTATACGTGGACCGATTTTACTGAATTTCAATAGCAAACCCATGAATCGATGGGGTAAAAGAAGGGTGAATGGAATGGAAAATGTTTCTAAGTTTAATGGTTTTCTCAAAAACGGTATTTCAACAGCGGACAGACGGACATCGCTTAATTCTGATTCAGAATATTTACTTTTAATACTTTATAGGGTCGCAAATAAAAATTGCAGAAATTACAAAGGGAATCACAAACTTATATATACTCTTAAAATTTTTGTGAAGGGTATAAAAACTAGCTCAAAATACTTTTTGATACAGATGGAACTCTTGAGTATATATAAGGTTAAAAACGATTAAAGCATTTAAAAAAGAATTAAAAGAATATTTTTTTTTTAAATTTTGAAATACTTTTGCGTAGATAAATCTACATTGTATTATAATCTTATATTTTAAATTTTAGTATAAAACTACATTTCTTTAAGGACTAATCCAGTTGGCAGCTACTCTCAATAATGTCCCCTGGGCGCTGGGACATCAATACCTAAAACAAACAAAAATATGCCTCATCATCAAATCCCATTTTACGGCAAAATGGGGCAACGTGCTATACGTCAGATGACTCGTTAGGTGCAGTTTATCAAATTTTTGGCCAAAAAATCATATTGAAAAGAGTTAATATTAACTGGCCACCTTGAAGCAAAAATTTGTGTGCGATGGACTTTTTCCTTTAAGGATATCTAAAAAGTAAAGTTTTCAGCAACAACGCCATGTCAATTACTGAACTAAAGGAAAATATAGGCGAGAACAAGTAAAACATTACAACCGACACTTGTAGAGTGGTCGTGGAAATTTTCCGCTCTAATATGAATCAGTACCAGGTGTTTATGGTCGCATCTAAGTACTGTAATTTTCAAAACATTAAACCCTATTTCATGAACTTTCGGAATAAATAAACAGTTGTTTTTTTATTATTCACATCAAATATTAAGAGACTTATGGTCCACCCTGTATAAGTACATACATGTAGAATAAAAACCACTTTTAAACGTAAATAACACTGAATCAATGTTGAAAAATATTGACTGCACAATTCATTGTATTTAAGGATAATGAACAGAGACTTGTTTAAATAATATTAAAAAAAAATTAATTAAATCTTGGAAAATATGGCAAGCAGACCAACTTTAAGTCTTTATATACGAAAAACTCCTTAGGCTATATTTTGTATATTATCAAAATTTAATTAACTTTATCCCTTTTGAAAGTGCTTCATTAATTCCCATTTATTTGCGATTTCTTACAAAGGCATATTTCAGCACAATTAAATACATTTTCCCATGAATGGTCCGTATGTAATTTATTTTTATTGTACACGTATTTGGTGTGTGCTTCATTAAAAGTATACATAAATTTTTTTTCTTTTTTGGCTTAAGTTGAGTTTTAAGAAAATTAAAAACTGTAAACAGCAATACATTAAATTTACTCGTATTGTGGTGTTTTCCGAGATATTAAAAAACTTTTTACATATAAGCCAAGATAATATATACCAATATATCTTCTAAAAATACTGTTGCGCGATTTGAATAGCTGGATGGAAATGGCTGGATGTCCAATAGTTTTCCCAAGATTCCAATAGAACGAAAAGGATTTTGTGGAAAGAATATGTTTGCTTTTGAGCCAACTATGAGTTATAAGCCATTTCGTACACATCGTGTTATATGAATGATTTGGATACACTACAATCTCAGAAAATCCACAAAACGCTTAATAAATAGCTCTCTTTAAGTCGCTATTAGGAAATAAAATGTAAAACCCAACTCTACTAATATTTCTCTTTCTACATTTCTTATGAATACGATTATATGTTTTGTCTTTCGTTCTGTACAGACGTGTTTTTCATTGTCGTCCATGTTTTCTATACTTATACTTATGTTTATTATTAATTAGTAAAAAAATGAAACTATACCGGTATAGGTAGAGTTTTGTTTTGCATCATGTGTGCACGTCTTATTTTTTATTATCAGGGCTGTTCTGCAAATAAGTTTTTGTGAAAGTGATTTGAAATCGCAAAAAAGGTGTTCTGCACACAAAATATTTTTGGTTTTTGTGATTTTAAATCGGTTTTTTTTTAGCTTGGACCAGTACTCAGGGGATAACCCCTACATATGCAGTGCATTGTACCAGAACTAGGAAAATAGGTTATGAGGAGGGGGAAGGAGACAGTAGTGTTTGTGAACATTTGACTTGAACTTTCCAACGTTATAACAGACAGGAAACACGTCTGAAGCGTACGGCTGAAAAACGAATTCTCTCTGTAATGCGTTGTACGATTCCCCACAAATGGATGAGCTCTAGACGATGAGCGCGTGCTACGTAAAAATGTGCGAGTTTCGGGAACAAGATCCCTAATCTCGTCAGAACAAAATCCATTGTAGTAACGATAGAACAGAGTAACGCATCCCACACTGCGTCGATGCGCCAGTGAGTCAACAGAGTTGGATACCCTACTGTCACCGATAAGCTTCTTCGCCCTCTCCTGCACACGGTCGAGTAACCCCAAAATAGACTTTGGGGCACCGGCCCAAACATGAGAGTTTTATTCCATTTTCGGTCGGATGTAGGTAGAATAAATGGATGGAGTGAAGTACATTTTACACCGTCTCAAAAATTTATAGCCACTTAAATGCTTCTTTAAAGACATGAAAAATGTGTTCAGTCCAGCGAACATCACACTGTATCTTCACTCCAAGAACATCCGATTCCTCAATATCTATATCATTCATGAGTACAAATGAAGCAGCATTTGCGGTCGTTTGTTTGTGTGTTAATAAGCAAAATTGGGTTAATAAACAAAATGATCGTTAAAGGCGACCCTGTTTTTAAGTTTTTACGACCCCATTCGGAGATTAATAGAAGATCTCTATTCAGTGAATACTTTACATGTAGCTTCTCTGCAGCGATATCTATAACTAAAAGGGTATGAGTGGCAAATGTTGCTGTCATGCGCGATAGAGTGGATAGGGTTCGAAGTTTGACAGAGAAAGTCGTTGAGGAAAATAAGAAATAGGGTAGGAGAGAGCACGGAGCCTTGCGGTTACCCCAATTATTCTCGAACTCATTTGATTAGGCCCCATCTATAACAACTCGTGTAGTGCGGTCGCTGAGAACGCTCGATGTAAACCGTGAAAAGTCATCACCGACTCCAAAAACAGTAAGTATCGCCAGTAGTGCAGCATGCCACACTATATCAAACGCTTTGCAGATATCCAGAGCTACCACCTTGTAACCATCATGAGAAAAATCAGAAAAAAATCTAAAAAAAATGCAGGTGATTGTGCGAAAAAAAGCATTTAAGTTGAGTAAAATGTTTTTTTCCGATTTTTCTTATCATGGTTACAATGAATCCTCTCACCCTTGGCTTGATGTTGAGTTCTGTATGTAACTAAGATCTTTTTACCGAATAACTTTTTCCATTTTCAAGCACACAAAGTGTAGTTTGAATACAATTTACAATTAATACAAATTTCTTTAAACAAAATTTTTCTTGAATATAAACAAAATTAAAAACAAGAAAAACAAGCACAAGCAAATAGCTTTTGGGCCATCAACTAGTGGCATTTTTTTTTCCTGTCACAGAATCTCATGATGTCACTTTGCATCGACACACATGCATGCAGAGAATTACAGAAACAAGAGATACGCTAGAAAACCCATAAACATAAACCCTTTACACTTGTCACTTTAGACTTGCAAACATATATCTTTGGGAATGAAAGTAAAACAGCATCACTTTCAAAAAAGAAAAGAAAAACAGAAACGCAAAGGAAAAAAGTCATGAATAAAACTGCTACAAAATATATGCAGCAAATTGTTATCGAGTTGCCTTATAAAAATTCCAACTTATCGTAGGAAATACGAGTAAAGCGTATAGAAATGGAATAAAGCATTTGTACAAATATTTTATGATAAACATACCACCAGTCAATTGCTAATGCATTTCCCTGATAGTTTACAATAAATTTAACAAATAGTTGTATTGTGTTGCAGCGCACGAAACTGAAGTGGAGTAAAATTTACTGATGATAAGTTCAGCCGCACGCTTAAGTAGCTTTAGCTGCAACATTCTGATGCCAACAATAGAAAAAAACGTCAAAATCAAATGGAAAGTATATTTGCAATGCACTGAGGAATTTTTGTGCCGCAAGTCACTTAGTTGAGGAAAAAAAAGCGTTCTGAAAAAAAAAGAACAAATATGAAATGAAAAATAAAAATAGCAAATTGCATGCAAACTTCAAATGTACAGAGCAAACGAAATAAAGATGGAAGGAAGTTGCCTTAAGGAAGTATTTGTTAGGAATTCAAAGAAAAGTATTCGCACACTATATGAATGAAAAAGTAAAAGTTTATAATAAAAAAAAGTAATAAATTTGGGTAAAAACTTTTCTCCTCTTGCCAAATATCGGCATATCTTGAAATTTTTCTCATCTGCTTCAATCATAACTGCACTAGTACAACTGAAAAGCAAAAAACTGCTCCTAGAAACTTAGTTATTCATTTAATTGCGAGCAAACAAATGTTTGAAAAATATTATAAATATTTGTCACAAGGACTTTCTTCATAATACTGAAGAAAAATATATATATTTTCTATTATAAATTGTTAAATCCATATATATATGGAGAGGTGAATTGGCACAACTTTAATGTTCAGAAAAAAATTTAAGCAATTTTGATCAAATTTTCACATATCTTCGCAGTCCATATCCACAATTTCTAGCTACAGAAAGCTTGTTATCATTTTACGATAGCGTACACCATAATTGACAATTGCTTGATCCAACTTCTGCCACTTTATCGCAAACTACAGCAGTGTTTTCCGGTCGATTATGCTGATCAAGCAAACTACAAAGTGCACGAAATGCAGTTTGTGTTAAAGGCGCATTTTCGTAAAAGGGTTTAATATATTTTTTATTTATTTATTCCCAAATTTATTATAATTTAAATTACAATAAACTATATTTAGTAAAACACTAGCAACTGGGGTTATCAGCTTGCATTTATATAAAAAATATTTGGTTTGTTATTAAGTTATTGTGTAATATTTAAAATAATTTTGAAAATATTTTATTTAAATGGCATTGTTTAATTTAATAGTTTATAGACATTTATATAACGAGTGATTTTTTTGCTATTATCTTTTTGGCAACACTAGTTTTGACAGCTCACGCACGTTTTGTATCTTGTGTCACTGTCAAACATCTTCAGTTTGGTCTATAATTTAATCATGAATCGTCTTACAAATGAACAACGCTTGCAAATTATTGAATTTTATTACCAAAATGCGTGCTCTGTTAAGAAAGTTCATCGCGCGCTTCTTCCATTTTATGGTCAGTTTAATCGACCGACTGAGGCTTCTATTCGGGCTATTGTAAAAAAATTTCGCACCAAATTTACATTGTTGGACATTAAACCACCAACACGCTTACGTAGAGTGCGAACTGAAAAAATTATCGCAGCCGTATCGGCCAGTGTTGGTGATGACCGTGAATTATCGATTCGGCGCCGTTCGCAGCAATTGGGCCTCTGTTACTCCACTACGTGGAAAATTTTGCGGAAGGATTTGGGTGTGAAGCCTTATAAGATATAGCTGGTGCAAGAATTGAAGCCCAACGACCTACCACAACGCCAAATTTTTGGTGATGAAGATCCACTTTTTTATCGAAGAATTGTGTTCAGCGACGAGGCTCATTTCTGGTTGAATGGATACGTGAACAAGTAAAACTGCCGTATTTGGAGTGAAGAGCAGCCAGAAGCATTGCAAGAGCTACCAATGCATCCACAAAAAAAAAACCGTTTGGTGCGGATTATGGGCTGGCGGCATCATTGGGCCGTATTTCTTCAAAGATGATGCGAATCACAACGTTACTGTGAATGGTGAGCGCTACCGTGCGATGATAACAAACTTTTTTTTGCCCAAAATGGAAGAGCTTGACTTGCATGACATGTGGTTCCAACAAGACGGTGCCACATGCCACACAGCACGCGAAGCAATGGACCAATTGAGAGGCGAGTTCGGTGAACAGTTTATTTCACGCTTGGGACCAGTCAATTGGCCGCCCAGATCGTGCGATTTAACGCCTCTAGACTATTTTTTGTGGGGCTATGTTAAGGCTAATGTCTATAGCGACAAGCCCGCTTCGATTGACGCACTGGAAGCCAACATTGCCAACATTATTCGTGAGATACCGGCCGAAATGTTGGAAAGAGTATGCCAAAATTGGACTAAGCGGATGGACCATTTGAGGCGCAGCCGCGGCCAACATTTGCATGAAATAACCTTCAAACATTAAATTATATCGACCCAACTATCGATTCAAATAAATATTTCATGCATTTTTCTGAATTTTATGTGTGTTTTTTTTTTTTTTTTAATTTCCAATAGTTCTTATAAAATCACTCATTACGTTGTTTACATTCGCAGCAGATGGATCAGATAAGAGTTCAACTATATTATTTGTTTTGCAGATACTTAGACGTAGGCTTATAATAGAGTGACACCTTGGCAGCAGGTGGAGTATTGTTAAAATTGAACTGTTGCAGAAAGAGCAGACGGAACGGGGAGCTTTTGATATAAGAAATTGGTGGGTTAACCTTGTATGTTTGAGTCGCAATCTGGTGAAGCATGTATTGCTTAATCTATTAATTAATCCAGCCAGTTGAAACTGGAAATTGATTTGGGGTTTTGTTTGGGTTAATACTTTGGTATATATGATAGTAACTCCGCCATTGGTTTAGAATTGCAAGGTTTAAGTTGCTCCTGGCTTTTCTGATCATAAAGTTTTTTGATGCTGGTGTAAATTGTGGGCTGGGATGTAAACGAGCTATATGATAAGAAACGTAAAGGAGAGCCTGTCTAAGATCGGATGTTTTTAATGGCTGCCTAAACAATTTAATATAAACGGGATTAAAAGACAATACCTTCTCCAAAGCTCTTGTACATGTGAGCTTGATAATAACGCCGCCACATATATAGAGGAAGTTTCGATCTATGTAATCCTTGAAAGTTACGTATTGGTAAATTCACTCTATAGTGCAGGTCAAACTACAGCTCAGGGTAAGTACTGACCTGACTTAATTTTATAACGAATTTCAATTGTATGTGTGGACCAAAATAATGAGGTGAAATATATTGTAACAACAACAAACAATAAGAATGCAGTATTACGAACGCACCAACGACAATAAATTGTGTATATTTGTTAGTTTTGTCTTATGTTTTTCCACTATATGTTGTGTGTAGGGATGAGCGTGTAGTAAATCGGCAGCTACACAATGGCAGTTACAAATAGAAATGATACAAATTCGTAACAATAAAGACACAGAATTTTTTTTTATTGTTTCTGGCTTTATGCTTGATATGCATTTTACAATACAATGTGAAGTCTTGTCTTGAGTCTTGAGGTGTCTTTCTACATACATAGATAATATTACAAGACTCATTTATTCTCCACAGAGTTGCCATACTTATTCTATTACATATTTCAATGGTGCTAACCTAGTTATAAATATGTACATCAATGCTGATTGTGTCACTTAACTATAATTACATACCTTGACAAGCCATTTTAATTCAGATAAATTACTTTACACAAACGGTATATTTTTGTCTAGTGCCGTACGAAAAATAAAAATTGCGAAAATAAATATTTAAGTGCAGTTTTGTTTGTAAATTTAACTGGAGTTCAGTGTGACTTAAGGAAATTATTTATATCATAAATAATGTATAACTTAGAGGTATGAGAGCTTGGAAAATAAAAACCGATCTTTTCTGGAATATGATATAATATAAAACTCAGTTTTTTCTTTGGTTGAGTTAGAAGATTTAATCTTGTGATCACAGACTCATGTACTGATTTGTTCTGACCTGACTTAGAGTCATTTGGACCTTTAACTCACTTTGTCAAGGTCGAAGTATTTTCATAAAAATCAATTCCTATTATGGACATTATTACAACCTAATGATAAAGTTTCTGATAGTTAAACTGAACACTAGTTAACATAAACGATAAAGTGATCATTAAAATTTTCCCATTATTACAACTGTAGTTATCATATTTTCAACAGAAAATATGGCAGCATTAAATGCTCAAAGTTCACCATGAAGATAAACCTGTAGTTAAATTATAAGTTTTAGCTATTCAGTTTAATTTTAACTTGCAACAACAATAATAAAAAAAATCATGTGTAAGATAACATGCTAAATTTAACAATTTGTGAGTATTAGTAATAGCCTTTAGTCTACGGACAACTTCAGCTCTTTTCCAAGAAACAAAAATAAGGTAATTGGAATTTTATCTTGCACTGGCCACATATTTATTTAAAAAACATATATCCGCTTATAGTTATGTTAAGACTATACATTCTATTTGCTTTGCAGATGCAATCTTAAACACAGATATAGTCTGTGATGTAGCAAATTTTTATTACCAATTCAAATCATTAGTTTTCTAAAACCCATAAATTGCTCCCACTGAAAGAAAAACTCTACTTTTTATTTTCTTATCAAAGAAGAAACAACACATTAAGCTAAACATATATCAACCCATTTCCCATACCAAAATAAAGCGACTCTTATTTTGTACGTCATTATCTGTTTAGTTTTTTTTTTTTTTTTTATCGAATATTGCTTGTCTCTTTTTCTAGCAAATCAATAATGATTTACATAAAGTAAAAGATGATGGTAAAAGATTGCCCCCTTTTTAAGCAAATAGATGGCAAAAAGAAGCCAATCTGTCTATAAGTAATTGTGAATATACAGGGTGTCTGGTGGCAAATTTTTAAGTACGATTATAGCACAAAGTAATAAGTCCGCTTTAACATTTAGACAGGCAGATGGGCAGGCATTTTTTTTTCTCTTTTGGTTTTAGATCTTTTACATTTAAGAAATTAATAGACCGACAGAAACTTTTCGTTGCTCTTTCTTTCTCTTTTTACTGTTGTTGTTTATTCTTAAGCACAGCTTACAACTCTGTCAACAGTTTATAGTCAAAACGCGCTATGAGCTTACCCAAAGGGCACAATAAAGAGCTGCGCTATACAAATTCACAGCAAAAATTAATTCTATGGCATTATATCATAACATCTTAAATCAAGATAAGACAAAAAAATATTTTTAAGAAAAATTTCAATGAATATCCAAGAACAAATGAAAATTAACCAAATTACAACAAAATTTATGTCATCAATTCGAAAAAATATGTTCATAAACAAAAACTTTATATATAATAAGTTAAACAAAATAAATACAATTTTTTCAATTTTTAAAATTTGTCTTGAGCTCCCTGCATAAATTATTGGAGTACATGATCCGTTTTAAATAAAAAGGAATAGTTACAACAAAGTCCGATGTAATGCAAACATGGACCATGATGACTAAAAAAAGATATTTGACAATACTCGCAACACATTGTTACAAAAAATACAACTATGGTAGCACTGTTACGTCATGTTTTGCTTGGTGTGTTTTCTGACAAGCCGAATGATTTTTTTTATTATTATTAATAAATAAATATCTAAAGCTATGTACACACGGTTGTCAGATGTGACAATATTGTAAGATCTGGCAACATGCTGACAATGTAGTGACAATGAAAAAGTGTTCCGCAGAAGTAAATTGTGTGTTCAGACGATCATAAAAAATCTCAGACTGTGGTCTGACAAATAATTCATCTGACAACGAAAATTGTCAGTTCACACGGTTGTCAGATGTTACAATATTGTAAGATCTGGCAACATGCTGACAATGTAGTGACAATGAAAAATTGTCTCGCAGAAGTAAATTGTGTGTTCAGGCGATCGTAAGAAAATCTTACAATTTCATTGTCAGACTATGGTCTGACAAATAATTCATCTGACAACAAAAATTGTCACTTCACACGGTTGTCAGATTGTTCGATGAAAAAAATTGCCAGCCATGTTATAAGGCATTGCCACTTATGTATATCAACAACCATTTGTTTGGTAGTATTGCCCATCAAACTTTTTTCTGACAATGATGCCATTGTCAGGAGTCATGGAAGAATTTCAAGGTTTGAGTTTTTAGTAGGTCCCCAAAGTTGAATTCCGTAAGTCCAGGTATATTCTTTGAATACAATTGTTATGTTTGCAATTATTTATTTATATTTTTATGTTATGTTTTTGTTTCTAATAGTCTTTTATGTTGTTTTCGTTTATAATAGTCTTTTAGCAAATAAAGAAAAAAATTTATACGAAAAATTTTGTGATTATATTAGATTATTATATTATTATTATATTATATTTGATTTTTTTTTTTTTTTTTTGCAAAAACACCCCAAAAGTGCTCTAAAAATTTTAAAAAATTATAGTTTTCAAAGTAGTCTCTTGTGGTATTCCATGGAGTATTCACACCAGAGTAATTTAAAAATGGTTTTCAAACTAGTTTTCTGTGGTAATCCATGGAGTAGTGGCATGAAGTAATTTCAAGACTAACCCTGCGTTAATAATTTGTGGAGTAGTTACTTGGACTAGTTCTTGGATTAGTTTGATGCAATGTTTTTTTTTGGATTACATGGTTCTCTCCTAGGAGATATAAGTATAGTTTATTTTAAAGTTTGATAAAAGCTCATTTCTAATTAGGTGGTTCTTGAGTTGCTGGTTATTTTAGTACCTGCGCAAAAACTTGTTTCGACAATATTACAGTTTTTAATTTAAGTTTTATACTATTTTTAACGGAATTCAGTAATTAAGTAAGGTTATAACTACCAAACAGTAAATAAAGTGAAAACAATCTTAAAATGTAAACTTTTTTTTATATTTTTGAAATCCAGGCACAGAAAAAAGTCGAAGATATTCAGATATTCATCTTGTTCCCGAAACTCGCACATCTATACATAACACGCGTTCATCGTCCTGAGCTCATCCATTTGTGACCATTTGCTTGCGGAATCGCATTACGCATTACAGAGAGAATTCGCTTTTCAGCTTCGCCTATGGTATAAATTGCCTACAGAAGCGTTTCCTGTCTGTTATAACGTTGAAAAGTTCAAGTCAAATGTTCACAAACACTTTACCTTTTTTCCCCCTCCTCACAACTTATTTTCCTAGTTCTGGTACAATGCACTGCATACGCACTGATCTAAGATAAAAAAAATATCAGGCGCAGAACATAAGTCTCCGTTTTGAGCGTATTCAACATAACGGAAGACATTTGGATGACATATTCTTAAAAAATTAAGTTCGTATTTTGATTCCATCGTTCAATGATTTTAGTAAAACTTTGTGTCCCTTATTACGTTTTTATTTAAGTTTAAAAATATAAAACTGCCACCAGACACCCTGTATAAATAAACTTGCTGGAAATAGCATTATCAATACAATTTATTAGAGGAGAGTGAAAAACATACAAAATAAAGCTTATACGTAGTCATATACAAAATATGTTCACAGGGTTAAACACATCAAAAGGTTTTCTTTTTTTTTTAAGATAAAGTATAGAAAAAAGCAAATGATTGAACAAACTTACAATTACGATTACATGAAAGGGTTGTCAAAAAATACATAAATGTCTGTCTGAGAAGTTGTAAGGAGTTTTGATGTTAAAGTATTTTGTATAGCTTTAAAAATTCAGCAAAATGAGAAGTTTAAGAACTTCTATGGACCGTTTGAAAATAAGTCTCCATGAAAGAGCTGTTTGGCATAAACAATTAAGAGGAATATAGCCTTCAACAGCAGGAGTAATGACAAAATGACTTGAAAAAGTAGATGCTCGATTTTGAAAAATTTTCCTTTAAAGCATTTCACTATAATTATAACCAACCTACTGAAGCACCCAATTGCGGCCTTGTGGGTAGATATGAGGACACTGACTACGTAAACAGTAAACCAAAATGCATAATCTTGAAATAGTATCGCCGCTAACAGTGAGAGTATAAAGGAGAATTAAAGAACCAGAGTTTGTGCTACTCACAACAACATTATATAAGGTCTCATTAGCTTTTACTTTCAGTTGCTTTTGTGACGTTATTGTCTGTGGCAAATAGTTTACAATTACTTTTTCTGTGAAAAAGCTCAGCTGACTTTTACAGTAAAGCGCAATCAAATGAAGAATATTGGAATTAATTTTCCTAAAATTTATTTTTTTAAAAAAAAAAAAAAAAAAAAACAAAAAAAAAAAAAAAAAAACAATTTAATTACTTAGTGACAAAACTGCAAACTATTCTACCACGATCTGCATAATTTACGACATAATGTTTTTTCGCTAAAATTATATTCTTTTGATCATCCGTAGTTCTTAATTGATTAATATACTACATGGGCTGAAAGGTCCTGGGCCTAACACATAGATAGCGCTGGTTCTATTACAGTTGAGTTAATACTAACTAGAGGGCTGCTCAAGCACAATAAAAATGTCTTACAAAACATCGTAGTATTTTCAAGTACTATCAATCGTTTTCTTTCACATTTCAAAACAAACACTTCAGTGCCGAAATGTTCTAAATACATAAGCGAATACTGTTTCATAAGCATTTAGAACAAGCAGAACCAAACACAAGTAGAACCAAATGAAATAGAACTAAATTGAAGTAGAGCTGCGAGCATTGAATTAATGTTCTACTTCAATTTTGTTTATAAAATTTGTTGTTGTTGTTCATGGTTTTTGTCTTTGTCTTAAGTACAAATATTTAAGACGCAGTATGCTCAAATGTCAATGTGCTTGCTATGAGTCATCGTTTATTTACTTTATTGTGATGTTATGTTTTAGATTTTGCTGTAAAACAGAATTTAAGTGCAGTCAAGCACTGTCGTGAAGGAGTTTCAAAACTATGAAGTGTTGGTTCGGTTTCTGAATGTTTTATAGCTTGTTTGTTTTCTTTCAAGAATTGTTTTGAAATACAGTGTTTGAAACTACTACACAGCAGTGAGCAGTGTTCTTTAGAACATTCTGTGCAGTTCCTTAGTACTAACCTCCAAAAGACAGCTGTTAAAATTTCATGATATTCTATCCATTAGTTTGTGAGTTATTGTGCAAAGAGTGAAGCTACTTTTGTCATTTCCAAAACAATAGATCCAAAACAATTTCGTGTTTCAATTTTACACTTCTTCTTGATGGGAAGCAATGGCTTGAAAAATGTTATGGGGACTCCGCTCCATAAGAAACAATAATAAAACGTTGGTTTGCTGACTTCAAACGTGGTCGTAGAGACAACGATTATGCAGAACGCAGTGGACGTACAAATGAGGTTGTAACACCAGGAAACATTAAAAAAAATACACAAAATCGTTTTGAATGATCGAAAAGTGAAAATGCGTGAGTTAGCTGACAATGTAAAGAAATCAAAAGAACGTGTTGGCATTTGCATGTTGTTGCATGAGCATTTGACTATGAGAAAGCTATAACAAACCGGAATAGATGAAACACGGATCTATCACTTCACTCCGGGATCAAAACGATCGTCATTTGAGTAGACAGCAGCTGGTGAACCTAGTCCAAAGCGCCCGAAAGCACAACAATCGGTTGGAAAGATTATGGTCTCGGTATTTTGGGATGTGCATGGTATAATATTCATCGACTAGCTAGAGAAAGGAAATACCATTAACAGTGTTGGAGCGTTTGAAGGCCAAAGTTGCAAAGAAACGATCACATATGGCAAAGAACTAAATTTTGTTTCATCAAGACAACGCACCGTGTCACAAGTCAATCAAAACAATGGTAAAACTACATGAAGTGAACATCAAATTTCTGCCACATCCACCATGTTTGCAAGATTTGGCTCCCAGCAACTACTGGCTGTTCGCAGACCTGAAACAATTGCTTGCCGGTAAGAAATTTCGCACGAATGAAGAGGTTATCGCTGAAACTGAGGCCTATTTTGAGGCAAAAGATAAATCGTTCTACAAAAGTGGTATCGAAATGTTAGAGCGGCGCTGAAAAGATTGCGTTGCTCTTGATGAAGCTAACGTTGATGAATTAAGCTAATTTTGAACCCAAACAAACTGTGTTTTCTTTGCCTGGGACTTTTCAGTCCGTGGTTATCAGACATGTTCTGAGAAACGCAAAACGCTTAAATTTAGCGTTTTCAATTTGAAAACGCCAAATAGGTGTTCTAAGAAACGTATCATGCAAGAAGTATGGTTTTGCGATTTGAAATCGTCAAATAGGTGTTCTATAGGTGAAAACACATATCGCCTAAAATAGGCGACTTCAACTCGCATGTATATATTGAAGTGAACTGATTGAATATGCTAAAACTGAACTTGCAAAAGGCAATAAAATTATTCACAATTAAAATTTAATAAGTTTTCTTTTTATCTCAATAAAAAGTTTAAAGAGTTTTACACATTTTCATTAAGAAAACTAAATTGAAAACATTTTCTATTTGTTGTCAATTTTTTTTTTTCGTTTTATATTACTACCACATACATATATACGTATGTAAAACACATGTTGTATTTTTTCGGAAAAAAAAACTCCTAAACGCCAGTAAAACGCGCATTCCTCAGAACACCTAAAAATCAATTAGGCGTTTTTCAAAACGCATTGCGGTTTCAGAACGCGCGTTCTCGGAACATGTCTGTATATTTATTTTTATGAATAAATATAATCAATTTATATCTATATATTTATATGAAAAAAATTAATTTTTCCATGCCAGAAAAAAGTAACACACACATATCTAGCTGTCACTTAACGTTGAATTCTATTTTTAACAGATATAGTTTATGTGAATTGTAAGTATTCACATATAGTGTTCCACGTGAATAACGAAACAGTCCGAAATAGTCCAAAGTAGTCAAAAAGCGTTCCACGTAATAATTTTTGTACAATTTTGAGAGAAAATGATAGATTAATTTTTTTCAAATTAGTCAGAACTTTTTCTTTGGGTAAGTTCGGACTAGAATTGAATAATCAGCTGTTTTATGTTTACATATACATATATAAAACTGTAAAAGTAAACAGAAAATTTGCAATTTGGAAAAAGCTTTTGTTTAAAAATTAGTTACAAGCAAAATGGAAGATTGACCAAACTAAAAATTTTTTTTTTTTTTTAGCTTTTATTTATTTATTGAATCTTCACAATGTGAACTAACAATAAGTATTCAAATCTTAATACTAAATACAATAAATTAACTAAGTCCAGCCAATGCTAGACAAAAAGTTCTATTTTGCGCCAATTATATCGGTAGAATCACCTACTTAACGCTCTGATGGTGGCAACGGTATCCCTTCTTCTCAACCGAGTGTGACCGCTAAAATTAAGTATGTTTCGTGCGAGAGGGTTTGGGTGAAGTTCCAATTTGCTGACATACCTTGTCGCATGCTCTGAAAACTCATCTTTTACCAGTGGAACACACAGATCCTTGTGAATTCGGGAGTTTTTTACGTACCATGGAGCTGCAGTAATTGTTCGAAGAATTTTGTTTTGTCGCCTTTGAATTTTTTCAATATTTGACGCTGAGGCGGTGCCCCATAATTGAATTCCGTAGCGCCATATAGGCTTTAGTATTGCGTTGTATAACAAAAGTTTGCAATCTAATTTCAATGTAGAATTTCTGCCCATAAGCCAATTTAATTGCGCTGCTTTTAATTTTAGCTGAGTGACTTTCGCGTCAATGTGAGGCTTCCACGTTAACCTACGGTCGAGATGAATACCAAGGTACTTGACTTCACTTTGCTGCGGAATAGGTAAATTGTTAATTTGGATAGCCGAACATGTTTGTCTACGCAGTGTGAATGTAACGTGAGTACACTTTTGTTCATTAACTTTAATTTTCCAAAGTTTTAACCACATCTCTAATATTGAAATATACTCCTGCAAATTTCGCGAAGCTACTTGATGGTTTTCATGTACGCTGCAGAATGCTGTGTTATCTGCAAAAGTTGAGGTGTGAATACTAGATCTGGTTGGCATGTCAGAAGTGTAAATTAAATATAAAGTGGGTCCCAGAATGCTACCTTGGGGAACTCCTGCCTCGATTGGCTGAGTTGGGCTTATAAAGTCGCCTTCTCTGATAACAAACTTCCGGCCGCATAAATAGCTTTCCAGAAGCTTATGAGTGTTTGCAGGCAAGTTCAACTTTATTTTGTGCATTAATCCCTCGTGCCACACTTTATCAAAAGCTTGGGAAACATCAATAAATAGAGCTGAGCAATACTTTTTATCCTCAAAAGTCTTTCTTATAACTAGTCTATGCGTTTGTTCAATGGTGCTGTGTTTAGCCCGAAAACCAAATTGATGATCAGGGATGCATCCTACATCATTCAATATTGGAGTCAACTTCGCCATTAACAATTTTTCGAAAAGTTTTGAAATTGTTGGCAGTAGACTCTACTTTAGTGGGATCCTTCCCTGGCTTGGGTATCATAGTAACCATAGACACCTTCCACTCTGCAGGATAGTATTCTAGGCGCAAAATAGCGTTAAAAATGAAAAGAAAAGAAAGAAAAACTAAAAATAACATTGTGAAGTTGTAAACTGAATATGCAATTGTTATTTGGCTTTTCATTTCACAAATACTTATGTACTATAAAAATCTATTGAAAATTTTACATTGCTTTTAATTTTACAGCTGTTACCAATAACGCAAATCTTTTGATTATAAGATGTTATGCGTTTTAAGCGTCTAAAATCACTAAAATATACTTTAATCTAAAAAGTAAGCAGCGCTAGTATTGCAAGATGCACTATCATATTTTTTTTGCAAATTTAGACAGTAATTTGCTTTTTACTCTCATTTATCCGAACTACCCAGTGAAATTTTTGTCACATACATCTTCGATCTAAGACCATTGACAATGTAAGCGCGACCCATCCGAAGTCTGTATACAATTCCGATGGCCCAGGCCGTAAGATGCATCCAACACTGTATACATTGTAAGAGAAGATTGGATAAGTTCAAAACTATATTATTAGCATTTCTTTTATTCTTTGTTTCTTATTAACATTTAATTTAACATAATCAGTAGAAAAAGACTAATCTGAATCGAATGCTAGTTTTTTGTTGTCCTTAACATGTTTATTTTGATTTTTTCTGTTGACACATTCGCTTACAATCGGATGCTTTGCAAATTGTAATAACTTGTGGACTGCTGGGTAGTCCGAGATCTCGTGAAACACACCTTTTAATGAAGAGATACTACACAGCTGATTCAGAATGGAAAAGAACGTACACACTAGTTCTGCCTTTAGTTGAGCCTCCATCTTTATAAAACTCATTTGCCTCAGCAAATAAAATTAAACAACCTAAACGTCTATTTACTGAATAGGTTGCATTAAAAATTGATCCTGCTATTCATCTAGGACGATGAGAGCTATTTTTTCAATATACTCAGCTCGATATTTCTATTATACCAATGTATTAAGTAAGTGTTTAAAAAAGGATTTAAACAATTTCAGCTTTATGAAAATACTCGTATCTTCGCCGCCGTTTGCCAGTAATATCGTATTCAATAATTGTCTTTTCATTTAATGAGCTTAAATTATTTTATGATAATATATTATTATATTTAATAGTTTTAATTCTCATAATTGTGCATTCAACATTGTTTTCAGTTTGTTTTCCTGTTGGATTTAACAATTGTGTTCACAGCAGCATGGATTCATTTGAAATCATACTTTTAATTATCAGTTTCTTTATTATTGTTTTTTTTTTTTTTTTTTTCTTTTTTATTTTGTATAAAAATGTGCAATTGGCATTCTGTTTGTTTGTGAGTAAAACATATAAAAGAAGGTAACATGTATAAAGTGGCACAAAAACATGCGAAATATTATAGAAACATAAATTTTAAAACAAATTCATAGGTAGCAGAACTCAGAAAGGCAAATTTCAATGCAAAACTTAAAAATAAAAACAGATAATTTAATAATATATTTAAACATTTAAAGACAATATAAAAAAGCTTGTATAAAAATGCGAATTGAATTCTTCAGTTAATGTGTTGCATTTTGTATAAAAAGGCTAAAAAAAAAACTCCGACTTCCTTCTCAATGTCTAAGGATACATAAAAGAAAGTATACTTACACTTAGAGAAAAATGCGAATTCATATTGTTGGTGGCATAGTATCCAAATTGTCTCAAGTAAATAGTTATCAATAAAACAAAAGCCAGCAGTAGATTTTGTCTTGTATAAAGTGTCATCAATGTGTGGCGGCACAGAATTGTGGTGCCGGAGTTGTATATAAAATAAAAAAAATAATGCTCCTTTATATTTAAGACAGCTGTTGAGCACAGCTAAAACTTAGGCGTTCTAAAGAATGCCAAAAGATTGAAACTTAAGAAAGAAAACAAAGGCAGATGTTGCCGAATCATGTTTACAATCAAAAGTCTAATTTAACTTAAAACTTATGAAAAGCGTTCTTAGCCTTTCTAACTTGCTCTAGCTTATCTATTTTACATTTCTTTTTCATTCGATGCCATAGAGTTGGTATTCAACAACCAATCACAAATCAATCCATTTCAGTGCACTCAATTTCATATGATATTGACTCATAATCAATTGCATTGAAATGCTCTAAATTTGGTTCAGTTACACATGTTGACTGCACATACTAATGTTACAATATTTTCATACAGTGTGTGGCCAACGAATTTGTTACTGTTTTGAGTAATTGTTGATGTGGTACACTACAAATGCTTTAACTTTAGTAATACCAATTCAATAATGCACTTTATTCAAAACTATAATAAATCAAGCTTGCCAAATCAGCCAAAAAATAAACATATCGTCATATAATAGTTACTACTTATACGAGAAAAAGTTGTTATTAAACTTTTTATTTATTTATTTAAATAAATTTTTCACATGTTAAAAAATTAACCGTTTCGTTACGATATTGTATCAAATCTAACCCACTGTGCAACATCTAACCCACACATACATAAAACATAAAACTAAAAACATTATATCCAAACAAACATCATATGTATATGATCTAAAGGACGGAAATTCCAAATATATCAACCATTAATAACTTCCCAAGCAAGTGTGTATGAATCTGTATAGCAGTTATAGTTTTGAAATGCATTCACGATGCTGCTTGACAGTTCTTGAATTCTGTTTCATAGCAAAACCCAAAACAAAACACTAAAATGAAGCAAAACATTGAGAGTGCACTAAAAAATTGACACTAAAATTTTTGTGGTAAAAATTTAAAAAAGTAATTAAAAGGTCGCTAAGCCGAAAAAGAAAGATTAAATAGAAATGAGGCCTCTTGAAGAACGCTCTCTACCAGGCCTATTGAAGAATGCCTTTTATCAGGCCTTCTGAGGAAGGGAACGTGGTTGGCCTTGGCTGGCTAGGACAACGTGTGTAAAAAATATATGAGTATGGAATGTATTATGTCTGCCAAATAAGGCCTTCTAGCAGGCCTGTTTACTCCTTCTTTCCGCCACTGGGTACAGTACTTGCGCAATAATACAAAGAAAATGAACAACAAGAACAACAAATTTTATAAACAAAACTGAAGTAGAACATTACATCAGTGCTTGAAGTTCTATTTTAATAATTATAAGCAGCTTGCTTTTTTTTTTTTTTTTTGTTTCCCAGCTGACTATATCGCTTCTTTACTGCAACATAGTCATATATCAAAAAATCTCGTTTCGAGAAAAACGCATTTAAAATTTTTAGTTTCCATACAAGACTTAGCAAAATTTTTTAGAAAATATCTCCTAAAGGAAACAGTTTAAAAGCAATTCGAATCAATTTTTGGCACAATATAAATGATAGTACTCCTAATAATTATGCATTGTTAACTCGAAAAGCTAATTTTTTGAGATATGACTATGTTGCAATAAAGCAGCGATATGTTGACATTTCATAGGAGCTACTCCAATCATCAGTAAACTTAGACAATTTTTGAAAAATATTCTCAAATATTCGACTTTATATCCCAACAATCTAAATAAGTTATTAAGAATTTAAGAAGAAAAATGGTTTAATAATACCTGTCAAACTGCAAAAGCAAGCATTTTCTTTTGTACACATCTCTACTTTTCTGTACACCTTCCAAACAACCAAATTAGATTGAACGAATCATCTGAGTGAAGAAAAGATTGTTAAACTGGCCAATTTACGTTCAATAGTGTACCGTTCAATTTGGATAGCTTTCTTTCAAATTTGTTTCGTTCTTTCTATATTATGTTCGTCTGTTTCATAATGTGTTTTTTTTCTAATCATACAAAATTGATAAATAGATGAAGTAGTAGATCGTTTATAGACTTAAGTAGCTAAAATATAATTTAATTTCAGGAATAATGTTTTGAATAAGATCAATATTCTTATATAAATTCAAAAGATTTAAATAGAAATATAAAGTTAATGAAATTAATTTTGGAATCCTTTATTTCTGTTTTACTGTTGCTCATTTTTTTTTTTTTGTTTTTTTTTTTTTTGTAATAAAGTCGTTTGTAATTTTGTGCTTTTTAATAACCTCATAGCATTACTTATTTTTATTATCAGTTTTAATACGTATTCATATTAATGCAATTAATTCTTAACTACTGAATCGATCTTTGCAGTCGATTTCATTGTTGTTTTAACAAAGTTTTTAATATTTGTTGTCCTTTTTGCAATGATTTTAAAAACGCACTTTCTGGTTTATGCGTACGTGTGTAACCTTTAAATTAAAACTAAATAAATAAAATTGAATTTGCATTGCATATTAAAGTAAAATGGTTTTTTCTGCATAAATTTTTTCTGTCCATGGATTGTCGATTACAGATAATCGAAGAGAGAATTGTAACAGTCTTCCCCAAGATTAAAGATAAAAAATATAACCCTTTTTTTTAATTTTTTCAAAAAGTATTTGTTTATTCATCAATAACTATATTGTCCCCTTTAGAGTAATCCGCCTCAGATTTAATTCACTTATGCCAGCGTTTTTTTCAATCAGGAATAATTCCTGTTTCGATTGTTCTTTTATTTCCTCAATCGTAGCAAAACGCTTTCCTTTCAATGGGGTCTTCAGGTTTGGAAAGAGGAAAATGTCAGCAGGGGCCTAGTCCGGTGAATACCGTGGTTGAGGCATGATAACGGTTTTGTTTTTGTTAATTTGTTAAATTTTTGTTGAACTTTATAATTTTTAATACAAAAAATTTTTTTTTTGGTTTGTACATATCGCTCCTTTATTGCTACATAGTCATATCTCCAAAAATAAGCTTTTTGAGTTAACAATGCAGAATTGTTAACAATACTACCTTTTATATTGTGCCAAAATTTTATTTAAATTACCTTTAAACTGTTTCCTTTAGGAGATATTTTCTAAAAAAAATTTCTAAGACTTGTATGGAAACTAAAAATTTGAAATGTGTTTTTCTCGAAACAAGCTTTTTTGCGTTATGACTATGTTGCAATAAAGGAGCGATATGTACATATGACTTTAGTTCAAGTTTTTCCTTTCTTAAGTTTTTTCTTAACAAATTTGTTGTGATCAATAATTATTCATTGACAACTAGCTGTTTCGTAGTCGCTACACCACTCACTACTTGTTTTTGGGCAAAAAGTCACGCACAAACATGGATGTGTGAGCTGGTGCAAAATCCATGATAGCTTTTTCCACAATTCTGTGCGTTTCTGACGAATTGCTTCGCACAAACGTCGCATAGCTTCAAGGTAGTATTCCTTATTGAACGTACGACCTTGTGGCAGGAATTTAAACACCATTGCAGTCGAAGAAAACAGTGAGCAAAACCGTCACATTTGACCGAACTTGACGTGCTTTTTTCGGTCTTGGCCCTTCGGAGCATCTATTTCAGTGTCATAGCCATACATCCATGATTCGTAACCAGTTATGACCTTTTTGAATCTTAATTGTCGTTGATGATGTTCAACAGCTCTTGAACAATGTCCATGCGACAATACTGCCTGCCCTAATTCTATATGTCTTCTAAATAATTCCCATTATAAACTGAATACTAATAATGATCATCACGCAATGATTAAAATTTCGTTATGACAATGCTGTCTATTTATTAGCATAGCAAAATATATATTTTCTAAAAACAGCCTAGAATACCAATAAAATGTTTAAAACATAAAAACAAAATCATAATATTAAAACCATGAGTGCACATCTGATACATATCGTACGTACTCGCATGTCACGACTTAAAGAAGTTCCTAATAAACAGGCATTCAAAGACGAATATGTATGCTAGTATTAATTAAGTATAGATCCACTGCAGCAAGCAAAATAATAATAATAAAAGTCCAATGCCTGGTAGTATGTCACAGTTTGCAAGTTTATTTGTACAAATGTCATTGTCTTTTGCAATTAAAATGGTTATTGCTGTTTTTAACCCTACAAGGAATCAAATGCATTAAGCAAAAATTATTACAAGCTTAGACAAGTTTCTTATTCCCAATGTGCTGCATTGCGGAGCCTATTTTATTTAATTCATCTTGAATTTTGCTTAAGCGACCCTTAAAGGATTAAATCAATAATATTGTTATTGAATGCAGTTATTAAAGCTGCATTCCCAAAACAAATATCCCTTTTACTTATCATAAAGTGCAGCACAATACGTAACAGAAACATGCACATGTTTATAATTATAATGCAAAAGCACGTTCACATCGTCTAAGGCAAACAGTTTGGACACAAACAAACAGGACTACTAAACCTTGTTCAACATGTATAACGCGACTTTTAAAACCGCTCTTTAATTAAAAACGAACGATAGTAAAGTGACATTTTATTCGCATTAAACGTACGGAATACAATAAAGAAAGAGGCCAGAAGGTCATAGGAGCTAGTGCCCATATTTTTGTAACTTTTTAATAATTAATTGTTACTAAATTAATAAATTAATAACTTCACTTCTTGTTAACAAAACAAATTCTCCTTGATCAAAAAATATAACGCCAGTTCTACAAATTTTTAAAAATAAAAAACTTCAAAAGATAAGTCAAAAAAGTTACATGCTCTCTACTGCCCGACAAGAGATTTGTGTAATCTTATCAGGCTCGGTCTCTGAGACGATGGAGCCAAGTCGGACTCGGGAGTCAGTGGAGTATCTTTATGAAAGGAGGATGAGTTTCAGGCTGCAAAATGAGTGTAGCGTAGCGTAGGCTGAAATTGCGGCCATTATGAGGGCATCTAACTGGTTAAGGTACTACAGAATATACGGGAACGATATCCGAATTTGTATTGATAGTAAGGCTGCGTTGTATGCACTAGCTGGAGTCTATACGACATCCAGGTTGGTTCGTGAATGTCAGATATCCATAAACGAGATAGCGAGACATTCAAACCTGAAGCTTATCTGGGTACGAGGGCACAGTGAAGTGTCCGGAAATCTAGTAGCGGATGAACTGGCAAAGGCCGGTGTCCCGCTACAACAAAGATATATTGATTGGATCGTCAGACCGCTTAAGACAGATACTTGTCCAATATCAAGGCTGATATGGCCCAGATATGATAACAGGAGGACTAGCATTCTTAGGGGCTTGCCCCGACGAAAGTTGCGTTCTGCTGTGGTGGTCCTGACGGGACATTGTCACATAGAGACGCAGGCGAGGAGGTTAAATCTTCCATATAATGACTTCTGTAAAAGTTTTAGAGACGAGGAGGAAGAAGAGAGCGTTGAGCACTTCCTCTGTCAGTGTCCAGCTCTTTCTTATATAAGGGAATTGTACCTAGGCAGACCGATGCTGCATGATTTGACGGAGGTATCGGAATGCGATGTAAGTGGATTGGACTCCTTTATCTGATCCTCGGGTTGCTTCTAAACTAGTGATATGTAGATCTACTGAGATACGTAACACAATGGGACCAGACTGGACCCAAATATGCTGGCTTTACAATAGCTGGCAGCCTGTCACACCTAACCTAACCTAACATGAGACTTTAATCAAACGCAGCTCCTTTTGCTGCATAAAGTCTTCCAACACTTAATGAGATTTCCGACAATGTCTTAATTTTTTATCGTCCACTCACAGTAAATTGCAATTTTGAGCTCTGTGGGTTTGTATTTCCCGGAGATTTTCCATTGGGCTCAAAAAAGGAGAGCATAAAGGCCATTTGAAAAGAGATATTACCTTAGATGAAAATCAAAAGTTCATCTTGCGGTGAATCTGTGCATTATCTGAAGTTTTCCTTGTTCTGAAGTCACTGTACTTCCTGGCATAATGAAACCTCAAAAAACAAATTGGCAACCTTTTCATCAACAAAGCACTTGAGGTACTAATTGTCACTTTTCTAGTACAAGCTGCTGTTGGCGCTATAAAGAAAATTATTGTTGCTTGATATAAATTCCGTTCTATTGGTTTATTACTCTATTTAAACTTTTACATTTAAATCGAATAACGACTGTCTTTCGTTTTCAGGTTTTCAAAAGTGGCATTTTAAATGTTGAACAGGGTATAAAAAATACATAGACAGTGAGTTGAAAAAGAAAATGCAGCGGTTAAACAAAAGGATAAGAATATATTTTAAGATGCCTTTTTTACTACAGCTCTTACAGACAAAAAACATCACATTTACAGTATAAATTCTCCTCAACTCTTAGCATGCTTTTTGCAACAATTTATAGTAAATTAAACTAGACTTGAACTAGTTTCACTCGATAGCAATCGAACTTCAGTTTATCTGCCTATTGGGAATTCAACTAACCAAAATATGTTCAAGTCATGAAGTTTTGCCATTGCTTTGATTGACTTGTGACACGGTGCGTTGTCTTGATGAAACAAACTTTTTTTCTTTGCCATATGCGATCGTTTTTTTGCAATTTTGGCCTTCAAACGCTCCAACAAGGCTATATAATATTCTGGTATTTCCTTTCTCAAGATAGTCGATGAATATTACACCACACACATCCCACAATACCGAGGTCATAACCTTTCCAGCTGATTGTTGTGCTTTCGGGCGCTTTGGACGAGGCTCACTAGTTCCTGTCCACTCAGATGACAATCGCTTTGATTCCGGAGTGAAGTGATGGTTCCATGTTTCATCTGTTGTCACACATCGACGCAAAAATCCGGTTTGTTACGTTTAAACATGTACAAACACCGCTTAAATTCATCAACACGTTCACGTTTGTCGCCAACAATGAGCAAACGCGTCACCCACTTTGAACAGAGTTTTCCCACAGTCAAATGCTTATGCAATATAAAGTAAAAACGTTCTTTTGATATCTTTACGATGTCAGCTAACTCACGCAACTTCACTTTTCGATCATTCAGAACGTTTTTGTGGATGTTTTTTTTTTTCTGGTTTTACTGCCGCACTTGGACGTTCACTGCGTTTTGCACCATCGGTGTCTCTACGACCACGTTTGAAGTCAGCAAATCAAGGTTTTACTGTTTTTTCTGAAGGAGTGGAGTCCCCATAACATTTAACAGGCCATTGCTTCCCATCAAGAAGAAGTGTAGAATTAAAACATGAAATTATTTTTGATCCATTGTTGTGAAAATAACAAAAGTACCGTCACTCTGAACTCACAAATTAATGAACAGAAAATCATGAAATTGTAACAGCTGTGTTTGAAGGCTAGTATTAAATGGAAAAAAGGTGACTGCAATAAGGTTAGCGCCAACTAGGTGTTAGAGTCGGGACTTTTTAGCCAATGTAGTATTAAAAGTGACAGGAGGTATCATTGGACTTTAGTTCTTTGAAAATGAAAACGAAATAATGCTAACTGTGAATGGAGAAAGATATCGTGATATGATTGAATTATTTAAAACGCTCCAACTGTATACTTTAGGCTTGATTAACATGTGGTATCAACAAGACGGTGCCACATCGCAAGGAGTACAGTTACTGTGCGTAGTATACTTTTCCGTCGGCCAACCGGGAACTTAATGAAAATCTTGCGTTAATTTTGGAATAGCTTTTTTATTAAAAATGAAAAAGAAGATGTCCAGTTCGGATATTGATTACGATAATTTAAAAATTTTATTAATTCCACATTATTGCTTATGTAAATTTGTTTCTATTTTTTCACACTAGTTTTTACTCTTCCATACTCTATTCCTGGTGAGTAACTTTGGCTGAGGAGAGATGCTGGTGAATCTCTTACCAAAGTTATTAAAACTTCTCTGGATGGATAAATTCCTTCAGTGCCACAGAACTTGGTTTACTTCAGAAATAAAAGTTCTTGTCGGTTTTGGATTGAGTTTCAGAAATTCAAGTTAATAGAGAACAGATTAATATGTTGCTATTTCAAGCTCGCAAAAAGTAATAATGTGTATTTTCAACTAGTTCGTTTTAGCTACCGCTATTCGTTACGCTGCATATTTTGACAAGCTTTTTGTAGTTTAACTATTCTCTTTTGACATTTAAACTCAGGGAATACAAATTTAGTCAATTTCAAACAATTTTGTTAATTTCAAATAATTGTAAAAATTCATGTACATTTATAATGTTTCATTGTAAAAATTAGTGTTTGTTTTTGGGCAGATATTCTTTCAATATATAAGATTTTTTATATAATTACTAAGGTCCAAACCGAGTTTGAACATCTTGTTTACAAAAGCTCTCAAGAAGGCACAGCATTTTTAGGCCTACTGACATATACTTGTTTTTATTATTACCAGCTGATATTCAAATAAAGCAAATATTTTTTAATAAATGCTTAAACCAAATGATGGGAAACACAAGCAAACATTTTATTAAGCAGAATTATTATATGAAAATGTCTAAAACGAATTTTGAGCAGGAATCGTAAGGATTTATGTCAGACTGAACAAGTTTCACATGAATAGGCAGCATCAACAAACAAATGATTATTGCTCTGTGAGTGCAGCTACAGTAACGATTTTATAACAGCTTGGAGAGATATTATATACGGATATGACCAATAAGGGTTAATTGTCTTATATTAAAATAAGACAATTAACCCTTTAGGATCTTGTTGAAATTTTTATTGGACAATGTAAAATAAGAATATGATTGATGTAAGCTAAACTGAACTCCGACCAATTTTATTACAAAACGAATTTGATTCTTAAATATTTTCCTTAATCTGGGTAGTATGTTGTGTATTGACATACTTTTTAAACAATAGTAATCTGATTTCTAGGATATTCAGGTGCAGCCTAAATTGAATTTAGGAATTTTTAAACTTTTATTGTGAAGAAAAATTCCAAACCCGTCAAAGATTTATTTAAAGGCTGTACTGGATTTATTACGACTTCACTACCATTTTTACTAGTTGTAGCTGAGTACCTGTATTGGCACAAACATTTCTAATTTGTATTGTAAAAAGTCCTTCTTAAGAAAAAGCTTAGGAAGGAAAAAGCTTGAACTAAAAACCGATGTACAAATGTACAAACTAAAAATCTAATTTAAAAATTATGAAAATCAGCAAAGGTTTAATAAATTAACATTTCTAATATACAGACATGTTACAGAGTTTAATTCCGTTTGGAAACAAAAACTTCTTCAAAAAACGAAAAACTTAAAAACTTTTCGGAATGCAATTATTTCTAATTGCAAGAATGAAACTAGTATTATCTTTTACGAATTGATTTCATTCCGCAAATGTTTTAAATTTTCGTTTTTTGAAGAATTAAAAATCGATTCAATTCCATTTCCGAACGGAAGGGAATTCTGGGACATGGCCGATAGTTTCTTATGCTAAAGGTCCTATTGAATTATCTTCCAGAAAGACCTGGGGTCTAATCACCGCATACGATATCGCATTAACTATCGTATTGAATAACATTACTGTAGGATCGCCGGTCTATAAATACATATATAAATATTCTGGTGAAAATAATTGCATCATAAAAATAAACATTGGAAAAAAAAGGTTTGCGTAAGAACTCATATCGACAAATATATCTATGTGTGTGTGTTTTAAAAAATTTTAATTCCTGTTTATTTTTTTATAGATTTGCTGGCTAGAAGAAAAATTTGTCAATATTTTCAAAAAACCAAACAATTTTCAAATTCATTTTATTCTTATATTCTATATTATTTGTTGACACAAGGCCGGGGCACATAGAATCCGTTGTACTTTGTCCGTCTCCTTTTTAAACTGGCATCAAGTATACGCAGTATGAAGTTGGCACAATCAGTACTTTGTTAACGGATGTAAATTCCACCACTTTTTATTTTTATTTGATTAAAATCTTTTTACTTATTATTATAGACACAGCACAGAAAATCTAAAACAATTTCTTTTAATTTTTTTTTTTTTTTTTTTTTTTTTTAACGAAAATTAAATCAAAATATACAAAAAATATTACCAGATAGTTGTCAAAGTTCTCAACGTACCAAGGTAAAATTGACAGCGCAGCTGATAACTTTTTTTTTAATTTTAATCTTTTTCAGATGTCAATAGAATAATTAAAACAAATTTGAAAAAAAAAAAATTTTTTTAAATATTTTTAATTATTATTGTATCTTGAGCGCCAGGTATCATCCAGAATTCTCCAAAATCTGGCTGGCCATTTTCACCTTTTCAAGCTCTATCATCTGAGACTTTAAGTTTCACGAAATAATTAAAACTTTCAAGAAATAATTAAGTTTTTCTTTTGTTGTAAATTTTTGTTTTGAAAGAAATTTGAAAAAAAAATTTTTTTTTGAAACAATTTTTTAGTTTTGTATTGCAACTATCATTCAGTATTCTTCGCAATCTGGCTGGCCTTTTTCACCTTTCCGAGCTCTATGATCCGAGACTTTAATTTTCACGAAATAGTTAAAAGTTTCACAAAGTAATTAAAAGTTTTTCTTTTCTTGTAAATTTTGTTTATTATAATTTTTTTTTTTAATTCTTTTTGTGTTTACATTTTTCCCTTGACGTTTGATAAAGACTTATTTTTTGTAGTGTTGTATTTATTGCTCTTGCATATACCTGGTATGAATTCGCCTTGCAACGTACGTTAAAAGTTAAAAGTTGCTCAACTTTATTACTTTACGTTGACGAGGAAATACGGAATGTGACAGAGTTCATAAGAATACATGTATTACAACTTAGTTGTCAGTTGAAAAAGACAACATATAACGTACAACGGATTCTATGTGCCCCGGCCTATATTGCTTGAAAAAATAAATTGAATAAATTAGAAAAAAACGGGGGTTTAATTATAAATAGAAGTTACTCATAAGTGTATGTGTATTTATGTTATGTTATCATAATGAGACCAGCAACACTAGTATTGTACGATTGATCGTAACAATAGATATGGTTGGGAGTGATTCTATATATGGTTGGGCATGACAGTAAAACTTTAGTTTTTACAATAACAGTACTACGCATAATGTAATTACTATAATTTTCACTAAATATATAGTTGCATATTATAATTTTGGTTCTTGGCTGTACTTAATGTTGCAAATAAATTTCAGATTGAACCCATATTATATGGTCGTGCTTAAACATATAATTCAACAATAGTAATTTGCCCTTAGAATATTGTCATATCAACCATATTTTTTTCTACGTGTATTTAGTGAGATAGAAAACCTATCAAAATTTTTTTACAGAAGTTTTGGAATTATCCAGAAGTTTTAGTGTTTATGTGACTTACGTTATGTTGCGGTCACTAATTTAGAGGTTACATTAAAATTTAGAGGCTTACGTTAAAATTGAAGAGCTTGTAATGGGTGATTTTATAAGAACTATCGCAAATTAAAAAAAAAAACACATAAAATTCAGAAAAATGCATGAAATATTTATTTGGATCGATAGTTGGGTCGATATAATTTAATGTTTGAAGATTATTTCATGCAAATGTTGGCCGCGGCTGCGCCTCAAGTGGTCCATCCGCTTAGTCCAATTTTGGCATACTCTTTCCAACATTTCGGCCGGTATCTCACGAATAATGTTGGCAATGTTGGCTTCCAGTGCGTCAATCGAAGCGGGCTTGTCGCTATAGACATTAGCCTTAACATAGCCCCACAAAAAATAGTCTAGAGGCGTTAAATCGCACGATCTGGGCGGCCAATTGACTGGTCCCAAGCGTGAAATAAACTGTTCACCGAACTCGCCTCTCAATTGGTCCATTGTTTCGCGTGCTGTGTGGCATGTGGCACCGTCTTGTTGAAACCACATGTCATGCAAGTCAAGCTCTTCCATTTTGGGCAAAAAAAAGTTTGTTATCATCGCACGGTAGCGCTCACCATTCACAGTAACGTTGTGATTCGCATCATCTTTGAAGAAATACGGCCCAATGATGCCGCCAGCCCATAATCCGCACCAAACAGTTGTTTTTTGTGGATGCATTGGTAACTCTTGCAATGCTTCTGGCTGCTCTTCACTCCAAATACGGCAGTTTTCCTTGTTCACGTATCCATTCAACCAGAAATGAGCCTCGTCGCTGAACACAATTCTTCGATAAAAAAGTGGATCTTCATCTAACTTTTCAAGAGCCCATTCACCAAAAATTTGGCGTTGTGGTAGGTCGTTTGGCTTCAATTCTTGCACCAGCTGTATCTTATAAGGCTTCACACCCAAATCCTTCCGCAAAATTTTCCACTTAGTGAAGTAACAGAGGCCCAATTGCTGCGAACGGCGCCGAATCGATAATTCACGGTCATCACCAACACTGGCCGATACGGCTGCGATATTTTCTTCAGTTCGCACTCTACGTAAGCGTGTTGGTGGTTTAATGTCCAACAATGTAAATTTGGTGCGAAATTTTTCTACAA
Source organism: Thecocarcelia acutangulata (assembly GCA_914767995.1). Classification (NCBI taxonomy): domain Eukaryota; kingdom Metazoa; phylum Arthropoda; class Insecta; order Diptera; family Tachinidae; genus Thecocarcelia; species Thecocarcelia acutangulata. The sequence goes on along the minus strand of OU612094.1, from coordinate 23,937,469 downwards.
TAGCCCGAATAGAAGCCTCAGTAGGTCGATTAAACTGACCATAAAATGGAAGAAGCGCGCGATGAACTTTCTTAACAGAGCACGCATTTTGGTAATAAAATTCAATAATTTGCAAGCGTTGTTCGTTTGTAAGACGATTCACGATTAAATTATAGACCAAACTGAAGATGTTTGACAGTGACACAAGATACAAAACGTGCGTGAGCTGTCAAAACTAGTGTTGCCAAAAAGATAATAGCAAAAAATCACTCTTTATTTCTCTCAATATTTCGATTAGCGATACAATATTTTACAGGACAACGGGTTGTTATGTTAGGTTAGGTTGCACAGGCCGCCAGTTTCATGAGAACAGCCCACTTGGGTCCTTTTGGTCCCGTGTTGTTACTTACAGAACAATTGTGCATCAAAAACTCAGTTTTGGAAAATATGTTGGTTACGTTATTTTGCCGGTTAAGGCCTGATACACACTCGCAGATTGTTTAAATTACGATTTGATATGCTTCTTTTTCCATAATCTATACATATCGTAATATTATTCGACATGCTAATTTGTCCGATGTCGTATGAGGTGATTCGACCCCCGCGCACCCAGCTGTTGACCACCATGAGCTTAAGCCGGCATGGCACGTATTGCCTAAGAAACAAAAATCATTTCCTTCATGTTTTTCAAACAAACACCCTGCGGTTTTTCCCATTTCTCCCATTTCATTTCCGCTTTATTTAATACATTTCTTTCTGTTTTGACTTTTTTGTTTCCATTGTATAAAAATTCTTATTTTGCTTTTTCTAGTTTTTGGTTTGAATACAACGATTTTACATGTAAGTATTTTCAGTTTTTCCCTTAAAAGCTTTAAAACATTTTCTACATTGTGCATAATAACCTTAAATTAAACCAAATCTAATGCTTGTTTATTTATTACGATTCAGCCCTTTAAATATGCCTGGATACTAATAAGTTTAGGAAAAGGTCAACAAGTTATAGAATTTGTTTGTCAGTAATAAACCTAAGACCCTTTTATTAATATCAGACTAAAAAGGTATGCTCGACAAAATCAAAAGAAAAAAAATATAATAATTTAATTAAAGTAAAACAAATCATAAAACAGCCTGCATACACTCTCAGCCGCCACCCTGTTAGGTAAATATTAAACTAAAATTTGTTAAAAAAAAAAGTTTAAGCTAAAGCTTCAAATAATTTTCCATTAAGTAGAAAATGTAAAAGGATTTTAAAGGCCAGGAACTTTAATTTGCCTCGTTAATTGCTCTAATATATATTGTATAATAGTCTTACGTCAAACTAAAACGATGGCCATATGCAATACGTAGTTTGGAGCATAAAATCCAATCATATTTTATATGCGAAAGTTGCTGCTTTTAATGGTGCCAAAACTAATAAATGTCCCATCCGGCTGATGTTGCTACTAAGAATTTTATAACTTGGCATATATTTAAATGTCTACTCGTATATGGCTAAAGCAGCCAAGTCATTATGCTATAAACTGTACAAATATATGCCTGCAAACTAACATCCATACGAAAGTGTATTTAAAAGAATGTTTTAGAAATTGGCTGGAGTATGAGCTTTTCCCAACAATTTTTCAACAAATGCAAATAAATTTAAATTAGTTTTTGGCACATTAAACATAAATGAAGAAGGTAAACTCTGCCACATCTTTTTGCAAATATCGTTCAATACATACTCGTACACAGAGACCACCTTAAGCTGCCCAACAAACACAAAATCAAAGCTTTGATATGAAATGAGTTTATCATTTGATATCATACGAAATTAATAATGGACATATATGTCCATATTGTCTGTATACAGACAATATGGACAACGGTGAAAAAAAGAGCAAAAAAAAAAAGAAAACACGTGTACACAACTTGCTACCTATTCCGGTGCAATTTGGCAATTTGCTCCGGAATAGGTAGCAAGATATGTAAATGTGGTTTTTTCTCCTTTTTCACCGTTGTCCGTGTTTTCTCTATTATCATTATTAATTTACTTTCAATGCATTTCATTACCTTGTAGAGTGGAAGGTGTTGGACTAAATTTTGATAATCTGAGCAGTGTCGAAGGTATATACACTGGGCACTGATCAGTTTTAACTAATTTAATTACAACACTTTAAATGCTGTAAAAGAGTTGTAAGTGCTGTAATAGAGTTTCCTTAGGTCTTTCATGTTATTATCATGTTAAAGTTAAACCTCGACAAACACTACTCCCTCTTTCCTCCTCATCATAACCTATTTTCCCAGTTCCAGTACAATGCACTGCTTATGTAGGGGTCATCCCCTGAGTACTGGTCCAAGATAAAAATAAAAAAAATCATTTAATATCAAACATAATTTTCAAACCTTTTTCAATACCTTTTTAATTCAAATTGAAAATTATTTGCTTATAAACATTTGATTGTCAATGTTTTATCAATTTGTTTTTGATTATATTTCTGAAGCTTAGAACAAATGTGGCAGCACGAACTGAAAAAATAAATTCAAGCAATCGATTAACATGCCAATGAAAGTCAGTTAAACAAAAGGTTTAAAACTTAAAGAAAAGATATTTAAAAAAGAAGGTGAAGAAGTAATAAATATATTGTATGATCGTGGTGCTACGCAAAAGAGCCAACTACTTCGTCCTTTCGAGTATTTGAAGAGAAAGATTTGTCATCTTCCAGCAGCAGTGAAAGTGACGTATGCTTAAATCATAGTTTAGCTCAAAACTTGTGTAAGTGGATGATAAAACATAAAAGTACAAATAATGCTACTGACGACTTATGTCCTTAAAATGCATGGAAAGTTTGTACCTGGACTACCCTTATGGGCAAGAACATTGATAAAAACTCCAAAAGAAGGAAAGAAATTCAAAATGGTGTCAGGGGAATACGTTCATTACGGATTAAAAGATGCGTTGAACTTATGTGATCTCTTCGATAGGATCAAGTTACATATATATAAGTAACCAGTGATTTTTTTGCTATTATCTTTTTGGCAACACTAGTTTTGACAGCTCACGCACGTTTTGTATCTTGTGTCACTGTCAAACATCTTCAGTTTGGTCTATAATTTAATCATGAATCGTCTTACAAACGAACAACGCTTGCAAATTATTGAATTTTATTACCAAAATGCGTGCTCTGTTAAGAAAGTTCAACGCGCGCTTCTTCCATTTTATGGTCAGTTTAATCGACCTACTGAGGCTTCTATTCGGGCTATTGTAGAAAAATTTCGCACCAAATTTACATTGTTGGACATTAAACCACCAACACGCTTACGTAGAGTGCGAACTAAAGAAAATATCGCAGCCGTATCGGCCAGTGTTGGTTATGACCGTGAATTATCGATTCGGCGCCGTTCGCAGCAATTGGGCCTCTGTTACTCCACTATGTGAAAAATTCTGCGGAATGATTTGGGTGTGAAGCCTTATAAGATACAGCTGGTGCTAGAATTGAAGCCAAACGACCTACCACAACGTCAAATTTTTGGTGAATGGGCTCTTGAAAAGTTAGATGAAGATCCACTTTTTTATCGAAGAATTGTGTTCAGCGACGAGGCTCATTTCTGGTTGAATGGATACGTAAACAAGCAAAACTGCCGTATTTGGAGTGAGGAGCAGCCAGAAGCATTGCAAGAGCTACCAATGCATCCACAAAAAACAACCGTTTGGTGCGGATTATGGGCTACCGGCATCATTAGGCCGTATTTCTTCAAAGATGATGCGAATCACAACGTTACTGTGAATGGTGAGCGCTACCGTGCGATGATAACAAACTTTTTTTTGCCCAAAATGGAAGAGCTTGACTTGCATGACAAGTGGTTTTAACAAGACGGTGTCACATGCCACTTTGCACGCGAAACAATGGACCAATTGAGAGGCGAGTTCGGTGAACAGTTAATTTCACGCTTGGGACCAGTCAATTGGCCGCCCAGATCGTGCGATTTAACGCCTCTAGACTATTTTTTGTGGGGCTATGTTAAGGCTAATCTTCAAACATTAAATTATATCGACAACTATCGATCCAAATAAATATTTCATGCATTTTTCTAAATTTTATGTGTTTTTTTTTTAATTTTCGATAGTTCTTATAAAATCACCCATTATATATGAAGTTGCTCTAAACCTTTGCTGGAACGGGGCAACACCAAAAATGACGATTAAAGCTCTGAGCACTACAGCTGCTATAAAATGTATTTCCATTTATACTTATGTATATAGAAAAACATATTAATAGTTGGCATCTTTAGGTTTATTTTCATCTAAATTTCTCTCTACAGCTGATACTTTAATTCAAAAACATTCAATTAGTTTTTTCCAACATGCTAAGATGCGCCAGCAAAAAATACAGGACATGGATTAAAAACAATGTCTTTTACTTAAACATAAATGTATATTTAGTAAATAATTGGTTGATATATTGTAAATAAAAAATTCGAATAAAAAAAAATAGTTTTCATTTGCGTTCCACATTGGATTACCACCCACAGTTGAAAAATATTTGTGAATACCATTTGAAACCAATTTGAGAATAAATATATTACACAATTTGAAAACAATTTCCCCTTTTAGTTGAGAATACTATGTTTTTTTAATTTGAATTCAAATCAGTATCAAACGTTTGTCGTTTGAAAAAACATTTGATTTCAAATCACTCTCAATTTGAAATCAAGCTTTAGTGTTTGTTGGGTGACGATATGTGTTTTTATCTATGTATGTGTACCTGCAAGTGTGCGTGAGTGAGTTGGTTGTAGCATGAAATACTAACTTTAATGAATTTTCAAACATATAGAAACACGTTTTGTTTGAAAAAGATACATATGGAAGGAAGTATGCGTATAATAATTTTCTACAACCTCTTTTCAATGAGAAAAAAAAGACGACACAAACAAACAAACGCTTATTGTGAGTAAATGAAAAGGCAAAAACTTATCTTGAAAACTAAACAAAGCATAAATAATACTTAAGAAACATCTTTTTGGGGCAACTACACAAATTCCACCATTGCTAGTCAACCTGTGCGTATGTTCAAAGGCTTAGCAATCCGAGTGAATATATATGTGTGAGTGTGTGCGTGAATATATGGAGGTTAAGTAATTGAAAATTTAATAGTTAAATATCTTAGGTTGTTAAAAAATTTCTTTTGCAACAACCTCTAAAACTAACGCATAAATTGTAAGTTTCATTTTGACAACTTAGAGAAAACTCTATTACGCCTGTTTTTCTATGGCTTAAGAAAGTTTTGGAAAAATGTGACCAGCTAAGTGCACAAAAGGTAAGAAAGCAATATCTGCTGAAATATGAAAAAAGTGAATGATTTTTAAATTTTTAAATAAAATAACAAAAGAATGATAAATAACACCATTGGTTAGGTAAGGTTATACGGGCCGCCAGTTTCATGAAACCAGCCTACTTGGGTCCTTTCTGTGTCCCGTTGTGTTGCCTGAGGGAGGAGTGCAGGCTAAGAGACTTACACTTCCCCCGACGGTTCAGGTTCAAACCAACCCGGAAGCCGGATAAAGGAATCCAGTCCGGGATTCCGATATATGTGCTAGCCCGTGCAGCATCGGTCCGCCTAGATACGGCGATCTTTTTATACTCGGCTTTTAATTATCGACTTACACAGACAGTAAATATTTCCTAATTTGGAACCAATCAAATAATTTTATAGTTTGTCTAGCAACAAAAATATCTAAACACAGGTTTCTTCCAAATTTAGTTGGTTTTATTGTTCAATTTAATTTCTAATAGTTTTTGTTGCACCTCGCTGGGTAGAAATTTCATAAACATTTTCATTGTTTTTTTCTTCTGCAGATTGAACAAATGTAATTTAACACTTGTTTTTTTTATCTTACCTTCATTCTAAAATTCTCATTTTCATTAAGTATCTACTTCACATAATAATTTGACATTTAAACCCGTTATACTCTTGTAGTCGAAATTTAAAAAAAAAAAAAAGAAAAAAAACTTTCATAGCAAAACAAAAGTTCTTCAAGAAATTGTTCCTTGTTTTCTGAACATCGCCACGTTTTTGTATTCCCCATTATTTTTCGAGGTTTATAGAGAAATAAATAGTTCTGCTTGTTTTCTTTGTATTCACACGTTTTTGTATGGGTTACCATATGAGCAAATACATACTATGTTCGTATGTATGTGTATGTGTATGCGCTTCCCTTTATATATTAATACCTGTTAGTTCACTGTTGTTTTTGTAATTTTCTCTTTTATTGTTGTGTATTTTCATTTTGTATATCATTATATACTTGAGAAAAAAAAATGTAGTGTCTTAAAACACATAAATAACACTCCATTTTAAACTGTGTTCTAAGTGTATGCGCTTGTGTGTGTGTGTGTTTTTTTTTTTTTTTATAAATACTTAAACGTGTAAATTATCTTAAGTACAACAAATATTATGTGGGTTTCTATTGCTGGTGTTTTTGTTTGCGAATTTGGTTAAGCTGTTTTGTTGCTGTTAGCACCGCTGAAATATACAAGCTGGAGGTAAACCAACACATTCATATGCAGGGTTATAGCATTCGCATTCACATATATGTGTACACAAAATTACATACATGATGTATGTCTACATCAGTGGTGGCCACTAATATATAGGATAGGACTTTTATGGTGAACGCGAACATTTGTATAGTGTATATATTTTTACAGCTTTTAAGCAACATCCCTGACCACAACTCAGCATTTGGCAGTTGACTAGCTTCTATATTATAGAGCTCTTTTACTGTGGTCATGTACGCCGAAAAGCTATACATTCTATTGCCTCGCTACACTAACAAAAATTTGTTCAAAAGTTCTCTGAGTTTTGACATTACTTTTATGAATTTTTTCATTATTTTTCAACCATTGTAACTTTTCGTAGAAATAATGAAACAAATTTCATTAGATTATTTTAATGAAAACCTTCATAAAAGTAATGAAACATTCTAATAAGAGACATGACTTATTTTCATTAAAAGTATGAAAGACAAATCATATGAATAGTGAAATAATTTCTCTAGATCAAAGAATCAATTTCATAAAGCACATTAAAACTGTACATTAAATTAATGAAAATGTAACATTTATTTAATGAAATAACTTCTTTGTACTAATGTAATATATTCATTATAAATATGAAACTCCTTCATAAGGTCAATGAAGTTGTTTCATTTATCTGATTTTATTATTCATTGAGCATCTGAAAAATTTACATTAAATCAATGAAATAGTTACATTTGTTTAATGAAATAATATCATAACACACATTAATAAAATATGTTCACAAATGTACGTTATAAGATCAATGGAATTATTTCATTTATTCATTGATACTTTATTTCATTACACAAACAATACTATTCCTCGCCCTTGTGAAATTGTACCTAATTATGATAAAAGAAAATGGTGAACAAGTATTCACCAAATAAAACAGATTTTATTAATTCAAATCACTTCAATACACTGGTATTTAAATTTTTTAAACTATTATTATGCTGATTTGAGTACATACACATATGTACATACATACCCAAGTTCGGTAGCTAGAAATTTATTTGTCATTGATCTAATGAATTCTATTTCATTGGAATTATGAAACTCATAAAACTTACATTTTAATAAAAAAAAAACTTGACATTTTTTAAACTGTAGCTTAAGATTAATAAATGCCCATAAATATATATCTTACCAAAAAAAAATTAAACTTTGTTGTAGTCATAAATCCAATGATTTTTTTTAATGACACTATGAAACTTAATAAAACCATTCTGGTGGAACTATAAACTATATAAAGTTTCATGCATATTGTGAAAAGTTTTCATTGGATTAATGAAAAATAATTAATGAAACAGTTTCATTAAGTATATGACGCATAATTCTTTCAGTGTACCTTACATATAGATATTCACGAACGAAACTGGCTATTGTAGAGACAAATAACACCCTTCTAAACACTCACGAGTATGGGAAACTGTGATATTGGCTGTCGCTGAGTCACATGCTTTTTATTTTACGTTCCTTTTTTTTAAGTTAATTTCTAACGTAGGTTTGTGTCAAAGCGCGTGTTTCTGCCGACACATTTCTAATTTAGCCCCTCTTTTTGAAACCTAAAGTGGTTTTTCAAGCGTCAACAGCAAAACTAAAGGGTGTTTTTTTAAGCTAGATAGAACTTTAAATTGTAAAAAGTAACACAAAAAATTAAATTTTGATGAAACATTTTTTTTATTTGTTTCAGTATACTCTGACAAATCATCATGATTAGACTCACGCTTGAACAACGCTACGAAATTATCCAAATTTACTTTGAAAATCAGTCGTCGATTCGCGCAACTTATAGACGACTTCGTCATTTGTATGGCGTACATAATCGTCCATCTGAACAAGCCATTCGTCGAACTGTGGATAGATTTCGTACCACATACTCTCTAGAGGATGCAATAACACCAGCACGTCGAAGGAATGTGCGTACTGAAGAGAATATCGCCGCTGTAAACGAAAGTGTGGAAGAAGATCCAAATTTATCGATTCGTCGTCGGTCGCATGAATTGGGGCTCTGTCCGTCCACTACGCGGAAAATTTTGCGCAAAGATCTCGGCCTACACCCGTATAAGATCCAGCTGGTGCAGGAATTGAAGCCACGAGACCATTGTATGCGTCGTTCTTTCGCCGATTGGGCTCTAGAGCAGTTGGCAACTGACCCGTTGTTTTATCGCAAAATTGTGTTCAGCGATGAGGCGCATTTTTGGCTTAACGGGTTTGTTAATAAGCAAAATTGCCGCATATGGAGTGAGACCAATCCACAAGAGACCCTACAGACTCCATTACATCCAGAAAAATGCACTGTTTGGTGCGGTTTTCATGCTGGTGGCATCATCGGACCTTACTTCTTCAAAAATGAGGCCGGAGCTCGCGTTACGGTCAATGGAGATCGTTACCGCACCATGATCAATGATTTTTTGTTTGAAAATATGGATGACATTGATCCGGAGGAGATGTGGTTTCAACAGGATGGCGCTACGTGCCATACGGCGAACGCAACCATCGACTTACTGAAATCAAAATTTGGCGATAAGTTGATTTCGAGAAATGGACCTGTCAATTGGCCTCCAAGGTCGTGCGATTTGACACCTCTCGATTATTTCCTGTGGGGCTACGTGAAGTCACTGGTTTATGCTGATAAACCAGCAACAATTGACGCCTTAGAGGCCAGCATTGTTCGTGTTGTTCGTGACATACGGCCAGCAGTGCTCGAAAAAGTGGCCCAAAATTGGACGTCCAGAATGCGCTTCGTCAAGAACAGCCGCGGTGCCCATATGCCCGAAATCATTTTCAAATGTTAATGTCACGTATTGATCTTTCGAATAAAAAAAAATTTTGATTACAATTTAATTTTTTGTGTTATTTTTTACAATTTCAAGTTCTATCGGGCTTAAAAAAACACCCTATACTTCGCATCTTTCACATAAGTATGTACATATGTATGTATAGCTTTCTTACAAAAAAAAAATATACGTACTTTAAACTACAAAGAATTCTAAGGCAACTTCACCAACATCTTACGTTATAATCTCTTATCGAAGGGAAAACTTTTTCATTTTCCTTGATATTTGCTTGTGAACCCTTTTTTGGAAAATACGCGCACCAGCAAAAATAAATGATTTCCCTTTTATTCTAGTGTGTATTGGTGTACGTGTGTGTGTACTTGCAAAAGTTAAGCTGAAAATTTGAGTGTGTGAACGCGCGTATGCAAATTAATGTTTTAATTTGTTTATTTGGTAAGTTTTATGTGTTAGTGCGTATTTACATTGAATAGTAATAAGTTGTCATAACAACTGCTTACACATGTTGCGACGCTAATGATACTTTTCTTTACAATAACAGAGCGAAAACCGTAAGCGTTTTATTGGTGAGGTGAGGAAATCATTTCGTTTAGCAAGACCAACAATAGTGTTACAACAACTAACTAAGCTGAAAAACGAAATTACATGTAAGACGATCTACTTAAAAATTACTATATAAATATACACGACTAAATAAATACAAACTTTGACAGCAAAGCAATGCATTTCAAAATACGAATTACTCGTATGATATTTGATTTATGTTTTTATTGAAATATCTTTAACAGTTTTTACATATTGAACAAAAATTGTCTACAGAAACAATGAAATAATTAGCAGAGCAGAAATATATATTAAAACAATCCGGGAACGAACTACCGAATACATGATCTTGTATGTTTTCTTCTCCTGCACAATTACGTGACGTATCGAACGCACTAATTACTGCATTCCAAAACTCACGTAACGCAATTTAAAAAATAATTGTTGAATTCTCAAGCTCAGTCGTATCGTGTATCGATGTATTTGGAGAGAAAATTTCAAACACAAAACTTCAAAGCAAAAACAATTTTTAAATATATTTTTTGTGAGTTTAATGTTTGTGTTTGAAATTGCCTCTTCAAATACATCTACGACCGAGCTTGTGAATTCAACAAATGTTAACGATTTTTATTTAGTTTGTACTCGTAATACAACAAACATATGTTTAGATATTTTCCCATATTGTTAAGAATTTTTGTCACATCTAATCCAGTGTGCAGCTGTTGATCTGCTTGCTAAAAATGTATGTAACACATTCGTGCAAACAAGATAATACTAAACCAGTGACGGACATTTAGTCAAACAATTGTTTGTAAGCAACGCCTTCGTTTTCTTAAGCACTTTAGTTTAGTCGTTCAACAGACGAATGGCGAATGCACATGTCAGTTAGATGCTTAGAGCTTTTTATCCAATTACAGTAGATAACATAAATGATAATGCAAAATTATTTTAAGATATATACTGCGTTTGTATGTATGTTCAGGGTATTTTATGTCATCAAACATTTATAATGTTTAGGGAAAATGAGTCATTATGATTACTTGTATTTTAATATGAGTCTAACATAATGCCGTAACAATGCGAAAAAAATTTTTGAGACTTAATATACATTTGCACTAAACAATTCAATAAAATTAGTTTTAAGTATTTAAAACACATATTGCTCGTACAAAACTGTCATAAAAACATTAATGCAGACGATTTAAATCTTCATACGAAAATCTTTGTGTAAGTTTTGCTTGTCACAGTACTTTAAATTACTCTCAAATTATCTCACTAACACAAGTGCAAAACAAATTTGTCCAACACTGAATTAGTGTTATAATTGACATAGTGTAGTATTTATAACATCCTTTATAACTCATTTTTATTTGTCTTTCTTTCAAAGTGAAGGTTTTTGTTAATAGTTTTCCTTCAAAAATTACAAACTTTTTAATTGTAATATTTAACTTTTTCATAAAAATTGCTAATATCTTGCTGTGAATCGAACTTAATGAAGTTGAGTTTTGATAAATGTAAATATATATGTTTCCTCCGAAGAACCCATTTAAATATTAAATATTCTTTGGGTGGCAATGAGCTGGAAAGTGTTTGCACTATCACTGATCTGGGAATTTTACTAGACTCGAAATTAAATTTCAATCAACATATTTCACTAATTGTTAGTAAAGCGAGATGCCAACTGGGTTTCATCAAACGCTGGGCTAAGGAATTCAATGATCCTTACATCACGACACAACTATTTTGGTCTCTGGTTCGCCTAGTTCTGGAATATGGGTCATTTATATGGGATCCGCAGTATAAAAATTACAAATACAACTGAATTAGTGCAAAAACAGTTTTTACTATTTTATTTACGTAGACTGCAGTGGAACCCGTTATGTTTGCCCTTCTATAAATCTAGACTTAATAAGATAAAATCACCTTCTCTGAGTAGTCGCAGAACTATGCTGAATGTTATGCTCATTTTAAATACGATCAACTGCAAAAACAGCTCTAATTTTTTAATTCAAATATATTTCGATATTATATACTATTCGATATTCGATACTATTCCCCATTAGAGATAAAATATTATAGAACGACCTATGCAAACTCCGATCCTTTCATTAGATGTTGTAAAGACTTTAATAAACTGTATATTTATGTTGATTATTCCTTAAATGAAAACCTGATAAAACGTAATATTTTATTCTTATTGAATAATATCTTATAATTGTTATAATTTTTTCTTATTATTTTTATTATTTTTTATTATTTTTCCTTTTTTACCCATTTCTGTATATACATTTGTATTAATAGTCTGTAAGAGTTAAAATTCATAGACTTGAATAAATAAATAAAATAAGGCAAAGCCATATCTGCGCAATATTTGTTTCCATAAGTACAGCAAATTGTAAAACTTAATAGTAAGTAACAAATATTAAGTTAATTAATTAAATTATTGCTCTCACAAATAATTTAGTCTAAGAACATAACATAAAGACAAGTGTACCAGCATCCGAGAAAATCGCAGGCATGAGAAGTTTCACATTTTGTGCCAATTTTACGATAACGATTTTCTATTGAAGAGTCTCGTATACCTGCTTTCTATAAAGCACCCCATACACGTTTCAACTCAGTTGGCAACTGAGTCGGTGGTTGTCCAAATCAAAGCATGTATGGCTTTGTCAGTTGATTAGTTTGGCAGTTGTCGAGTTGGCTGAAGAAAAATTAAAAATTTTTGATTTTTTCAATATATATTTAAATTGTCTATAATATAATTTCATTGAATTTCATAGTTGAATGAAAATCTTTCAATTCAGTTTATGAAGTGTGTTGGCAACAATCAATTCAAGTGAAAGACTCAATTCACAATTGAATTGAAACTTGTATGGGCCGCTTAGGAATAACACGATAGCGAAACAAATATGTATTATGCAAGGCGAATTTATACAGGTGAATGCAAGCGGAAAGGCGAACTCAGTACTATGTATTTTGTTCTTGTAAAACATGTCGTGAATGTCAAAATCTAAATTCGTCTAAGATTGTTCAGCTGGGAAAAAATTTTATATAAACGTTAATTATAAACTTTTATAATTGTTTGTAATTAAAATCACAGTTTATATTAGTTTTTCACTTTTAAATTCACACAAATTTCTTGAAATTGCACTAAATCATGAAAAAAAAACTTCAGATTAAAATGGCGCGAAAAAGTTTGTAAACAAAAGAAATAAAATTTTGACAGTCTCATTGGAAAAAACGCGAGAAGCAAAAAATAATCACCTGTGCTCTTAAGTTAACCTAGTAATGAATTCGCCTTGGCACTATGCAATATTTTTATGGGTTTCTGTTTTCCACTCTGTAAGTGAGGCGAATATACTGTTCATACATACACTTTTTAATTAATTCAATTATCAGTTAATTCAATATTTTTTTAGGTGTTCATACAGACTTAATATTGCTAATGCAATTAGCGTTTGACAACAGCTGACAGAAAAGTTGTTTACATTCTGATTGTGAATACTTCTTCTTGATAACTCGCCATCTTTTGTTTACATTTGAGTTACCAAATTCGAACAAAGTGTGTTGACTGGGTATTGCTGTGCTAACTAAACACGGTTGCCACAGGGTTGTATATTTAGTTTGAATAAATATTAGAACTATTAACTGTTAATTGCCAATTAGGTTAATTAAAATTTTGAATTAAAATTTAATTAAAAGTGTTGTATGAACAGCATAAAAGACTTATGTGCATATTCATAAAAAATTAAAATGTATTTGAAATGAATTTTAGTAAAGTTTTGTATGGAATTTTTAAGTTAAAACAGGTTTTAAATTTATTTAAATTTTTATGAATACGGCCGTTAGTGTTTAATTACTAATAAAAATGTTGTTAAATTTCTAATTTGAAATTCATTTATTTTTTTTTTTTTTTTTTTTTTTGTTGAACTTTATAATTTTTAAATTAAAAATTTTTGGTTTGTACATATGTACATCAGGTTTTAGTTCAAGTTTTTCCTTTCTTAAGTTCTTTTTTTTAAGCAGCAGATCATGATACGTCATGTCCCGAGTTCAAATCCCAGTGGGTGCTGATGAGTAGTGTAGCGACTACGAAACAGCTAGTTGTCCGCCAGCTAAAGACTTGATTATTATTTTTCTTGTCTTCTTCAATCAATAATTATTGATTACAGCAAATTTGTATTGTAAAAAATCCTTCTTAAGAAAAAAAAAAAAAAACTTAAGAAAGGAAAAACTTGAACTAAAACCCGCTGTACATATGTACAGACCAAAAATTTTTAATTTATTTTATTTTTTATTTATGGAAAATGTGAAATATCCCTGAAACTCCACTCCTTCGAATATTGCTTTTTTACCGCTAGTAAAAAACTTTTTATATTATACGAATAACTTCTACAAAATTTTCATTTGCGTTGCATCCCTGCGCCAAAAAAAAATGTATTGTTTTTGCAGTTAGACAAGATGGTTTTTGCTTTTTTTGCATGTCTTAACTGTAATGTAAATTATTAATCAAGCTTAAGTTTGCATTCATAGTGTTACGCTTATTTTTGTTATTTTTAAATTTTGCCTTCTTATTTCGGTGTTTCTTCTCTTCATACTTCATGCTATAACAAGTAAATTTGTGAAATTGCTTAGGACAGCCAGCTGGTAGCCAATGAAAGATACAAACAACTCGTACTAACAAACTTATATAGAAGCATGGAGTAATATTTCATAAACCCTCAAGGTATTTTCCTACATTTTAACTTGTTATGACAATTTCCATTTGATTTTTATATGCGAATAACCGAGGAAGTGTTCGTAGAATTTTGTAAAGAAATATTTAAATGTACATTATTTTTTTGCAGCCATTTATTAAACAACCAAAAATTGTTGGCAGGTGGAGAGAATACGTAGTCGTTTCTTAAATACCGGGACATTTTTGCTTTATACTTTCTACCCTTTTTTGGATTTTCTTAAGAATTTTATTGTTTTAGTGTTTACCAACCTAAATGAATTGTTTGTCTAAGGAACACACTGAAAGACACAAATTTACTAGACATACACATACATCTCTATAAATAATTTAAATACCCTACACTTTGCCGAGGAAGGAACATTCTATTGTTTGCATTATTTTGTTTAAAATGGAATAAGTAGACAAATTAAATTGGAATACAAGATGAGCTGTGAATCCTTAAAGGGATGTCGTTTTCATTCAGCCAGCGTCGCACAGTGGGGCCATTTGAGTTTTTTTCGTTGCAAAATTCATAACTTTTGAAACCAAATCAGATAATTAAAAAATTTAAAAGGCATATTCAGCTTATTGTAACGATTTTTCATTACATGCATTTATTTATTTTATTTTATTTTATTTTATTTTATTTTATTTTATTTTATTTTATTTTATTTTATTTTATTTTATTTTATTTTATTTTATTTTATTTTATTTTATTTTATTTTATTTTATTTTATTTTATTTTATTTTATTTTATTTTATTTTATTTTATTTTATTTTATTTTATTTTATTTTATTTTATTTTATTTTATTTTATTTTATTTTATTTTATTTTATTTTATTTTATTTTATTTTATTTTATTTTATTTTATTTTATTTTATTTTATTTTATTTTATTTTATTTTATTTTATTTTATTTTATTTTATTTTATTTTATTTTATTTTATTTTATTTTATTTTATTTTATTTTATTTTATTTTATTTTATTTTATTTTATTTTATTTTATTTTATTTTATTTTATTTTATTTTATTTTATTTTATTTTACGAAGAAATCACCAAAAGGGAATGAATTAACAATTTAGTTATTTTAATGATTAAATACATATATTTTGCATTCTATTGTTAAATTTGCCTGCCAATCATTATTACCTTAATGAAATTTCCAAATATTATTTTGTACCTACAAATTTTTCTCTTAATTAAATACTATTATCATTTTTTTAACAATCGGTAACGCTGCCATTACACAGGAAAGTAGTTTCATGAAATTTCTATATATGTATTATAAATACAGAAATTCAGTGACTTTCATGAAAATTTCTTGTTCGTCTACACAGGAAAGTGAAAGTTCATTTTAAAAATGTCGCCGAAGCATAGAGTCACAAAATTTGCCTCTACTTCTCTCTATTCTTGTTATATGTGTTTACTAATTAGAGTTGCCAGGCTTATTACATATACAGATTTATGGGACAATAGTTGAAAAAACTTATCATTATAAAGTTTTTTATGAAATTATCGTTATAAAAAGACTTTAATTGCTTTTTTTATATGCAATAAAATCAAAACATACTATAATTTTTTTCATAACATGCAAAAGAAGTTAATTTTATAATTATTATTTTACTACAATACTGCAACTTAGTATAATTCTTTGTATGTGGCAATAGTGTTTAGCTATTTGTCATTTTACTTTCAGAAAACTTCCAAAAATTTGTTTCATGAATTTTTTGATGAAAGCTGAGTGGAAAGTAAACAAAATGTGAGTGTCTTAGTGAGAAAGTGTGATTGTATTGCAACGTTCAGGAAATTACTTTCCTGTCTAAGCGCTGCGTAATAATTTTACATATATTATTTAAAGAAAACTCTCTTTTTAGTTAACAGTGCTTGAGAACCAAGCAGCAGCAATGTCACAGAAACTGACACTCTCGCACACACATATGTTATACTTTAAGCCAGTGGTGCCCACAAGTTCTATATGGAAGAGTAAATACCAATACATTTAAGTAAAAACTATTTTTATATTTTTTGTTGCAAAAAGCAAAACATTTGCAAACACAAAATTTACACTGATAATCGTTGTCGTCATGTTTACCAGCAAAAATGCGAATGTATTGTTGCTTTGCTCTTGTATGTGTGCAGGGAAGAACGACAAAAAATATGTAAGACGAAGTTGCTTGTGTATTTTTCATTGCTACTGCTTAGCGCAGTACTTGTCTCATGGAAGGACAATAAAATTGTAAATCTGGCTTCGACTTTCATTGGTGAGTACCAAAACGTCCAGTAAAGAGATACGATAAAGCACAAAAAAGGTATATCGAAATAGAACGTCCCGCCATTGTTGGCAAATATAATGCGCAGATCGGCTTCGCAGTAAAAGGTGGCAGGTTAGATTATTTTACCACTTTTTAGATTCAATAGTGGCAAATTCGTGGCTATTGTACAAAAAGAGCAATGCAGCTAATAAAACAGACAAATTGTTATCTTCTGCAGAATTTCGCCTACAAATTGTTGAAACTCTTTTAAAGCTCGATACCAAATTGAATGTAAAAAGAACGAGATCAATTGAACCTGATTTACAAGCAAAAAAGACCAAAGGACCAACTCAACATATTCCGCCACAAGCAGTACGTCAAGACCAGCTTGGCCATTGGCCAGTATGGGCGTAAAAGAGAATAAGGTGCAAAATGCCAAATTGACAAGGTGTGTCGCAAACTTTATGCGAAAAATGTGGTGTTGCATTGTGCTACAACAAAAATAATAATTGCTTCCGTGCATTTCATTTGTTATAAAATATTGTATATTATATAAACTGTTCAGGCAATGTAACATTTCTGTAACATACCAGTTTTTTTTAAATTAACAAGTAAAAAATTTGTCTTTACTTTTACAAATAATTATGTGTTTTTATTTTAATAATAGTAATAAAAAAAATCTATTTGGACTTAAAATAAAATGTTGCCCGATAAAGGGTTAAAGAGCACAGCCCTATAGCTAAGCCCTTTTACAAAAACAATTGGGTTGATGCCCATAGGCCTGGGCACACCTGCTTTAAGCTAAGCTTCGGTCAAAATATTCGTAAATATATAAAATAATGTTTAAAATAATACTAAAAAATGCTAAAATTTTAATTAATTTATATTTTTATATTTTAGTTAACATGCCTTTATAAAAGATTTATTTTTCATAATTCTTTCCTATGAACACATCATTTCAATATAAAATAACTATAACTAAATTAAAAAATAGTAAAAAAATAAAGGCTTAATTTGGCATTTAATAAAAAGTTTCCAAACAAAAAGTAGCATTAAATTTAATATATCATAACTTTCAAAAGTTTTCAAAGTATACTGGTGATTAAGGTAGCTCCTATGAAATGTCGACGTATAGACAGCTGGGAAACATTGAAAATAAGCTGTTTGTACTCTTTTATTGGTATCAATATTAAAAGCAAATATAGTGAATAAAACTCAATTATTTGTATTTTATTCATTGATTTTATTCAAAATCAGCTAATCACCTTTATGGTGCTCAGTGTATTTTGACTGCTCCCAGTACTAGATTATATAAAATTACAAAACCTTTCAATATTCTAATACAAGCCGTACGCTAGTCACGACAATATTGAATATAAATGACCATAATACCATTATTATTGTGTACAATATGTTCAAGAAATTTTGAGGTATATTAGATTAAGTACTCATACATATCGCTCCTTTATTGCAACATAGTCATATCTCAAAAAATTAGCTTTTCGAGTTAACAATGCATAATTGTTAACAGTATTACCTTTTATATAGTGTCTAAAACTTATTCAAATTACTTTTAAACTTTTTTCTTTAGGAAATATTTTCTAAAAAAAGACTTGCATGGAAACTAAAAATTTGAAATGTGTTTTTCTCCAAACAAGCTTTTTTTAGTTATGACTATGTTGCAATAAAGGTGCAATATGTATATACCTAATATTACAACACTATCTTAACTTGCAAATTTCAGCTAGTCAAATATTCATTTACTTTTTGAGAATAATTTTGGAAAATTTCTTGTTACTCTCTCGTTGCTAATTTTGACTAGTAAAGCAAATGAACACACCTTATATTCAATACGAGATGTTTTATTTAGTCTATACTGCATTTTGAAAGTCATTAATATTTACAAACTTTTTACTCACTATTAATTTTCATCAGCTTAGAAGAAAGTACACAAAACTGTCAGTCTGTCATTTGCCAGCACAATAGGAGCCAACAGACTTCTTCAGGTAGAAAATTTGTTCTATTTACTTAATTTAAGCAAGAAAAACAAAACTAAACTTAAATGAAAATTCTAAAAGAAAATTTTAATTGTAGTAAATTATTTTTAGGAATTCTTTTAATACAGTCTTGCTACTTTTGGATTTTTGAGACTCACAAAGAAGGAGCTTTTTTATCCTCTTAAATCCCGGCAAAACCAGTGAAAAAATAAGTTGCTAAGAAATTCAATTTCAACAGTTTTACTCAAAACAAAAAATTATTTTACACTGAAATATTTATTCTAAGGTTTTGCCCAGCCAAGCATATTTTTTGTTACGGTTTTCAATTGAATAAATTAATTTTTTTTTATTATATATATTAAGGACTTTTTTGTGTGTATTATTAACTTAGTTAGAATATATATACACACATAGCAAAGCAAATCCAATTAATTTTTTAAATACCCAGTTGGCCATGTCTTAAAGACTTCTTAAACGACGGGTTCAAGACAATAAAAAATCGTGGAAGACATGTTGACGACAACTCAAACAAATCGTTGATGAAATTTTCGAACAAATGGCCACGAAATCACGCAAGACCACACAAGCAACAGTGCCCATCACCGCATCATCGACGAAGTTGACGAATACATAAGTGATAACATTACATTACCTCGTCAACGATTGTGGAGGCAACGATTACCACCACAGTATCGTCGGCGATTGCATAGGCGACATAATCGTTGACATTTTTTCCTAAACTGTCGTCAATGATAGTAAGTGATATGATGAAAATTATTAATGAATTTTTTTCAGCTGCCGACGTCTTTTTAAAAATTTACTCTATTTTAAATCATCAGAAAATGTTTGTAAAAATGTTAACGGTGCCATAGTACAATTTGTAGAGAATGCTAACAAATTGTCTGCGAAATACTTAAAATAACATAAAAATATTTTACATTTTTTAAATAATACAAAAAGTGAACAAATTAATTAGAAAATAATAATCGATTTTTTTCAAAAAAATTTATGTTAAATTTATTGAGAAATTCATTCTTGTTTAAGTATGTTTTTATATACATACATAAGTGCATAGCTATGTTATATATTTTTTATTTCTTACAAAAAATATACAGAAAAAACTGACGATATGTCTCGTACTGCTGTTAGTATTCAACTGAGTAAAAATGTATACTCAAATTTTATGCATCTTTGTTGTTTTTTAGAATCCCGTAGATTTTTTTGCAGAAATATTATACTTGAACGATTTGAAGACTAGATTGAAGACATTTTCGCCCATTGTGTCCCTCATTTAAATACAAATATAAATTCTTGTTGAGCTTTTTTTAGAGTACTATTGCTTTTTTGAAATGCCTACCTGAACACGTTGTAGACATGATTGCTCATCTGTCTTCTACAGATGAGCGGCCAGATTGAAGACATTGTCGCCCATATGGTCCTCTTTTCATTACAAAACCTAATCAAAAGAGTACAAATCGTGTATATATCTTCGAAGACGATGTCGTCTAGGACGATTATGCCAACTGGGTACATATAAAAAAATGTGTGTATTAGACTGGTTCAAATACCCAGTTCGCCATGTCTTGAAGCCATCCTCGATGAGACGTGAACGACTGTAGAAAATACTTGAGGATGCGTAGGCGACAGCCCAAGCAAATCGTTAACGACTTTTTTATACAAAGGGCCGGAAAATCGTTCACGACAATCTGAGCGACAGATTCTCTCATATGTTGTTGACGATTGTATGGGCGACATTGTCGTTGGCGATAATATAGACGACAACATCGCATATTATGTCGTTCATATGGTGGAAATGTCCCCCATATTTCCCCTTTAAAATAAGGGTTAAACATACATTTTTAACATTTATTTCATTTATATTTTTTAATAATTAATGAAACTAATTTTTTATTTCTGATATAACATAAATAATAAAAATTAAAATAATCTTGTTCCTAAGATTATAAATCTTGCTCATTGAATGAACAATTGAAACGCAGAATTCTATTCTTATATCACTTCCGACTAATTTCAACAATTTTCACCACGTCCGGGAACGTAATGCTGAACAAAGGTGTTAATTGGTTGAATTCGAAGTGCCTTTATTCAAACAATTCAAGCTGCTTATAAAACTACTAACTTAAAACATAGTTGTACACAAAAGTAGTGTGAGAAAGGTTTAAGAAAACATATGAAATATGACAACAATGTAATATAAATCCGTTAATTCAAATATTATCAAAGAAATGTGACAACAATGTGTAGAGTTGTATTTACAAAAATTCCGTTAAATTCAAAATAGAATTTGAAAATGTTTATTAGTAGAAAATAAAAATAAAATAATAAGTGAGTCAAAATTTAATTACTCGTATTATCTTTTTCTTCCTTGTTTTTTTCCCTTCTTTTCTTTTCTTTTCTTTTCTTTTCTTTTCTTTTCTTTTCTTTTCTTTTCTTTTCTTTTCTTTTCTTTTCTTTTCTTTTCTTTTCTTTTCTTTTCTTTTCTTTTCTTTTCTTTTCTTTTCTTTTCTTTTCTTTTCTTTTCTTTTCTTTTCTTTTCTTTTATTTTCTTTCCTTTTCTTTTCTTTTCTTTTCTTTTCTTTTTGTATTTTGCTCTACTTATTGTATTTTTGCAGCGATGCAATGTTGAGCGCAGTTATTTCATAATATCTTAAGTTGTTCCTTCCGGTTTGGTGGATTCTTTGATAAAAGCAAGATATTTCACGATTCACGGCCGCTATAGTATATTGGTTTACACCGTTTCCAATCGAAAATCCTGACTTAATATAAAAATTTGGGTTGCTGATGTGGAGCTACTATTTCGTTTTTTTTTTTTTTTTTTTTTTTTTTTGTGTTAATTTAATTATATGTACTTACAATATCCAGCCTCTTGTCTGAGTTTAATTGCTTTAATGCTGTAATAATTTGTGGTACGTTCTTATTTTTCATCAAAATTCCAGTAGCAGTTAAGTCTTCTAACTCTTCCACAAAATGCTGCAAGTAACAGTTAATATTTTCAACATTGGTCGCAGTGCAAATGGCCGATGAGGACCAAATCCCATCCAATAATAACAAAGAGTTAATATATACTTTACATTATCGTATACTTTTTGTTATCGTAATGTGTTAAAAGTAGGAGGGTCTGCCTCAAGAAGACAAATACCGTCATTGATCTGTCGCAGTATTAAATTTAGTATTGACAACTTTTTGAAAACCACATTAAGAAAAGAGGTTTTGACTAGAATTTTTGCTGGAGCAGATCTAGTTGTGAAAATCTATCAAAAATTCCTCTAAATGAAAATAACTGCTTAGCTGACAGCACCTAGAACCTGTCATAATTTACATTATGACTTTGAAAAATCTTATTTTTATGCAATTTACTGAAGAAAGTTTTATTTTTTTTTTTTTTTTTTAAGAATATTTCATATTTCTGTGTTAAGCTCAAGAAATATGAGAAACAGAAAAGCCACATATTTCTTTTTTATTCGCTCGCAGCTATTACAGAAGGGATACAATTTTCTAAGATAAAAATTTCATTACTGCTCAAAACACTAAAACGAAACTTCTACTTTGATGCAGTTCCACCTCAATGTACGAGTAAGAACGTTTTGAAAACTTCCAGTAACATTGAATATGTTTCCCACTACCTTTGCAGTGGCTAAGAGGTTTTCTTCCATTATACATTTTTCGCTTCGAATTTTATGAACAACTTGCTGCCATTACTGCAAGCATTTTACAACAAAGGAAAGCAATTAAGAAAAACCATTGTTGCACTTGGCAATTTAACTAAATTTTTCAACATTAAAATTACTTGCCAATGTGTTCTGAAATTGTGTGTATTCGTAAATGTGTACGAGTGTATGTGAAATATAAATTTGGTTACAAGCAGCCAAATGTACTAGTGTAGTGGGATTAGTGAGCAGAACTTGTAGTAGTAAAACTATTTGGTGGGAGGCCAAAGAATTTGGTAAAGAAAAAGTCTAACGAAAAATATTTTTCAGCAAAAGTTTAACTCGTGTAATGACTTAATTGTTTTAGAAATAACGCAATAATATTTTATAGTTTAATACTATAATATTGTATAATTTGCCAAACGCAACAACAATAATTGCGTTATATGTAAAATTATTAATATTTCGGTATATACGAGTATTGCTTAACGATAATTTTATGATAAAGTTTTATGCTCGATTTGATTTTAACTAAATAAATTTCTGTGTATTTAATCACCGGCAGTGGAATAAAAAACTAAGTACAATGGACAAAGGATCAAAACCATTCTGGAATGTCACCAAAATTTTGAAGAATAAGAAAAGAGGATGTCATTCTTTATTAACTCCTGATGGCACCCTTGTTTCAGATGAAGACAAGACAAATGCGTTCGCAAGTAGTTTTAAACTAAATCACAGGGTTTCTGAAGAATTAGGTTCACCTAGTCATGCCAATATGGTGCATCAAGTGGTCGATCACTTCGATAACCTAGATATTATTACTCCATCTTCAGAAAAAGTTACGGTAAGTGACGTTGAGGTTATAATATATAACCTTAAGAAAAGAAAATCTTGTGGTTTAGATGAAATAAATAATCGGATGCTAAAAAATCTACCTAAAATTGGTGTTAGTTTTTTAACAAGCATATACAATTCCTGTTTGAATTTGCAATACTTTCCAAATATTTGGAAAACTGCCAAAGTTATACCTGTTCCTAAACCTGGAAAAATACTAAACAACCCCGAGAACTACAGGCCAATAAGCTCGCTAAGCAGTCTTGGAAATATTTTGGAAAAATTGTAAGCGAAAAGATTTTAATGGTCTTAAATACAAAACAGATATTACCCAATGAACAATTTGGTTTCAGAAAATCTCACTCCACTATTCATCAGGTGAAAAGAATTTGTAATGATATCAAAAATAGTTTAGCAGCAAAACAATCAACCGCGCTTCTTCTGTTTAACGTTGAAAAAGCATTTGACTCAGTCTGGCACTGTGGTTTAATATACAAAATGATACAATTTGACATACCTTTGTTTCTTGTAAAGCTAATAAAAAACTTTTTGCACAATAGACACTTTTGCGTCTCTATTGGTAATACTTTTTCTGATTTGTACAGCATCGCAGAAGGTATTCCACAAGGATCTGTTCTTGGACCAATTTTATATAATATTTACTGCGCTGACATACCCTTAATTAGTCCACGTAAATTTGCTGCTTATGCTTTTTCTGATTTGTACAGCATCGCAGAAGGTATTCCACAAGGATCTGTTCTTGGACCAATTTTATATAATATTTACTCCGCTGACATACCCTTAATTAGTCCACGTAAATTTGCTGCTTATGCAGATGATTTGGCAATCTACTATAGCCATGAACTCAGTCAGAATATTTTGACTGAAATTCAAAATAGACCGTTTGGAGGAATATTATTTTAAATGGAGGATAAAAATCAATCCTAATAAGACACAAGCTATCTTTTTCACAAGGAAAAGAAAACCTTGTTATCTACCTAGGAGCAATATCACTCTTTCTAGCTACAGCAAAATATCTAGGGATTTGTCTAGATACTAAATTAACTTTTAACCCACAGTTATTTAGGGGTGAGATACCCTAAATAACTGCAATAAAATTTTGATAATAAAAACAATATTTCTGGCTATAATACTTTATGGTTGCCCGGTATGGGGCAACTGTGCGAAAACCCACATTAAACGCCTTCAAATAGCACAAAACAAAATCTTGAAAATGGCCCTAAAACTACCATGGCATTTTTCCACTATAAGATTACATGTTATCAGTAACGTCAAAACCGTTTCAGACAATATTGAAATACTTAATTCCCGTTTTGTAACAAAATGTAGATTTTCAAAAAATCCGCTTATTTGTGCACTTCACTAACACTTATCTTTCCAAATATGTAATTATTGACATAGTGTAGTATTTATAACATCCTGTGTAAATCATTTATTATTATTTTTTCTCTCTTTCAAATTGAAGGTTTTTGTTAATAGTTTTCCCAACTTTGCCAACTTTGTGGCGGTTTGGCGATTCTGCGAAAAATTTCTGCGGACGAAAAAGCCAGATCTGGACGCCGCAGAGCAAGATCATAATCAGGCTTCCAGATGATGGATAGTATAAAGATAAGGGCTGATTAAGCCATTGGGAATCCACCCCGAAAAAGTGCCTAAACGGTCCCGGGGTGGAAATTTTTATCCCAAGAAGAAGAACGGGTTTTTTAGTCGGCAAGTTCACTATGATGATTAGTCCGACACAAAGTGGAGGGCACGGATCTTCTAAGTAGTGCGTAACATTCTTTTCCTCTCGCTGAAAAAAAACTATGCATTTATGTATATATTTGCTTGCAATTAATTTTGTAATATATTTTAACGTTGTTTTTCATGTAAAACTTAAGTCAAGGTAAATTTTGTTTTTATATGTATAAGAATTATTAAGCAGCAAAATTGTTACTTATTTATTTATAACAAAATTTTTTGTTTAAGCTTTAACAGACACAATAAAAACATTCCTGAAGAAGTTGGGATTAACGAACCGTAGGAAGTAAAAGTTATATTAAGCAAATCCGTAGTTTTATTTAGAATGTTAAAACGACTTAAAAAGCCCACTATACTTACCATAATTGGATTTCCAATGATATAAAAATTTGTGAAAATTGTTACTCTAGATTGCGCCTTATACGCACCAGTCGTGGCAGTTATATGAATGAAATCATATCGCTCCTTTATTGCAACATAGTCATAACTCAAAAAAACTTGTTTCGAGAAAAACACATTTCAAAGTTTTAGCTTCCATACAAGTCTTAAAAAACATTTTTAGACAAGATCTCCTAAAGGACACAGTTTAAAAGTAATTTATATAAATTTTTGGCACAATATAAAGGCTAGTACTGTTAACAATTCTGCATTGTTAACTCGAAAAGCTCATTTTTTGAGATATGACTACGTTGCAATAAAGGAGCGATATACAAATATTATTGTCATAAACTGTTCTAAAAATACATTTCTTTGTTTAATTATGATTTAAACTTGTGTATCTCTAAAAAAAACACCCTGCGTATTTCAAAACTATTTCTCTCCTTAAGGCTAATATTGAGTTCATTATTTCGTGCGAAATTCTTTCAAAAGTGTTTCGTGTGAAATATTTGCGAATTAAATTTAGAAATGTAGTACTGAGTTTTTAAAGCGAAAAACACACAAAATGTATCTGCAACATGTTTTAACATAAAATTGTTTCTGGGACTATTTGTTTTTTCAGCTGCGAAATAACATAAGCAAAGCTTTTTTCGCACGAAATACATACATGTGTACTTAAAATTAAAAAATGAACATGAATAACAGAAAAAATAGACAACACTGAGTAATTTCAATTTTTTCGTACGAAATAAGTAATGTTGCTGAAAAATTTTCGCACATTCAATCTCAATACTAGGCTTTAGATAATAAAAATGTTGTTGAATCGAATCACGCGCGATACACAACTTTAATTAAGTTACTGGCTTTTTTCTCATTAGCTTAATATCTGTTCTATTATTGTCATATATATTAATTGACACTTTCAAATTCATTAAAAAATCAGTTTCTAAAGAAAATATTTTATAACAATTTGTAAACTGCTAAAAGCAAACTGATCAAAAATCATCCCTGCAACGCAAGAATGTAATTTTGTTTTATCATTTTTAGTTAATGTCAATTGGATGGCAATCAAAACACCTACTTACATTCATACAAACATTTTCGGCTACAAAATTAGATATTAAGAAATCGTTCTTTCATATGTTGAAAGAATGGGAAGAAAGAGAAACTTTAAAAAAAAAAATCTAGCTAATAAAATTTACGACTTAATATTCGTATTGTTCAATGACGACAGGCAGACATATGTTGGTAGTAAAAAGTATTAAAAACGAAAATTCTACAAAGCAAAAAAAAATTCTAAATGGAATAAATTACAAATTTACGACGTTATATTGCTACTGACCCGCACCTCCATTAAACAATCTTTTATTTTTTCTGGCATGGCCCTGCAATGCTTTCTTGCACACACACACTCACACATATTTACAAACATACATTTTCAAACTTTTGTAATTGGCTTTCTATGCGTTGAAAATCTCTGGATCTGTCTCAACAGTTTAAAAGACAGTTATGGTGCAGAATTTCAATCATTTAAAAGATATTTATTTGGATATATGTATGTATATGTGTAAGTCTGTACATATATTTTTCCCTTCTTCAGTCACTTTTAGTATTTTCAAGTCGTTTCAATTTTATATTTTTTGGCTCAATGAAGAAAATAGAAATTTGCAGCTATTATAATTTCTAAAATGTTTAACGTAATGACAACAAGAAACAGTAAAAAAAAAATAAATGAAAATGGCAATTACCGGAAATGGTATGAACTTAAAAAAGAGAAAATAGAGAAAGCAACTGAACAGCTAAAAAAAAGATTAATAGCCAAAATGAATTAAATGGATGCTTTCTGCTTCATCGTTTAATTAGGAATTAAAGCACTTAAAGAATTTAAACAATAAGGATAAAAATATTTTTTTAAATTATCATACATACATACATATATGCATATATGTTTAAATCGAATTTTAAAAATTAAATAAATTTAATTTGTGCAGCTTCAGATCTTTGTTTTTTATAAAAAATTAACTATTCAAAATCTTTTATTTCTCGATATTTCGATAACAATTTGTTATCATCGTCAGGAGAAATTAAAATGTTATTATAAATTAAAAAAAATTAAATTTATTTAACAGACAAAGATCTAATAATATTGAGATAAAATGTAAAAATTAAAAAAATTCTGTCTATTTTGATTAATTTATTAGAAAAATTTACCTTGACTGAAGATGTTATGATATATTGTCACAGATAAGTTGATGATATATGCCGAAGTTTTACTCAACGACTGTAACATGCATATATCCAGCCTATTCAGTCGATAGAATTAAGGTAATTTAAATCCTCTTATAATTATGTGTTTAACAATAAACTTCATTCTAATTCAAATTTCATGAGCTTAATCTGCAAAAGAAACCAATCTCATTAAATGTTTGGTTTTTAATCATGTGATTTATCAATCACATATGTGATTTCTAAAACACATATGTGATTTCTAAATAACATGTGTGATTTCTAAATCACTTGTGTGATTTCTAAATCACATGTGTGATTTCTAAATCACATGTGTGATTTCTAATTCACATGTGCATTTTCTAATTCACATGTCTGATTTCTAAATCATATGTGTGATTTCTAAGTCACATGTGTGATTTCTAAATCACATGTGTGATTTCTAAATCACATGTGTGAATTCTAAATTACATGTGTGATTTTTAAAATTCATATGTGATTTCTAAATCTTATTGATGTTTTCTAAATCATACAGGGCTGTTCTGCAAATCACTTTTCGTGAAAGTGATTTGAAATCACAAAAAAGTGTTCTGCACACAAAATATTTTTGATTTTTGTGATTTTAAATCGGTAAGCTAACTTGCAATAAATTTGAAATCACATCCTAATTTTTGCACGTACTTTATTGTAAATTTCATAATTTGTTACATTAATAAATAACTTAATGTGTTATCTATTGATTATTTAAGTAAAATTATTTATTTTGTACGATATAATTCACTAAATTAAGTAAAAACTAGATACTCTTATTTTGTTGCAAGACTTGCCGTATTATTTTGTGATTTGGTTTTTTCGTTTATTTTACTTTACTTTTTATATTTATTAGAAGAAATTTTTTCAAATTTTTCAAATAATACCACGAATAAAAAAATTCTACTTTAAATTAAAAATATCAGTAAATTGAAGGGAAATGCAGCAGTTTTTGTGCTTCAAAAGAGTATAAATCACATCGAAAATCACAAAAAATTGTGATTTGCAGAACAGGCACAAATCACATTTGTGCTTTTGAAACGGCATGTGCTTTGAAATCAGGTGATTTTTAGAACAGGCCGGATAATTGTAATTTCTAAATCACATTTGTGATTTCTAAATCACATGAGTGATTTCTAATATTTTTTTTAACCAAACAGTATAAACAGCTTGTTTTCTATGCCTATATAGGAGCTACCCCAACTATCAGTAGACTTGGAAATTTTTGAAATATATTTTCAAATATTTAACTATATATTCTAAAATTTAAACAAATTATAGAAAATTTAAAAAGAGTAATGTTCTAATAAATCCTTTCAAAACACACCTTTTATTTTGCACACCTTTCTACTTTTCTTAACAAATTTCTAACAAAACCGATCCTCTTCGGAACATTATAGTTCATGGTTAGTTAATGATTACCGTTATAGTCATGATAACTGACCTCTTCGTTTAACCATGATGTGCAGGAGATGTGCTTTCAACAAGACTGCGCAATAATTCACGCAGCTGATTCTACTATTGATTTATGTAAGGAAACGTTTGGTAGTCACAAAGTTTCAGGTTTCGGAACCAGAAATTTGCCGTCATGATCGAAGTAATAAACGCCGCTGGGGCCATTATTAGCCAGCCCTTTTGGTACCAATTCGGTCCCAATGTGTTGCCTGGGTGTGATCTCAGCAGATCTACATATCACTGGTACAGAACCAATCCGAGAATGGGATTATAACACAATCCGATACTTCTGCCAAATCATGCTGCATCGGCCTTTTTTTGTTTATTTGCAAGTGTATAGTTAAATAAATAAAGAAAAAAAAAATTATACTTTTTATAATACAAAATGTGTTTTTAGAAATAAAAATAAATTAAAAATTCGGTTTGTTGTTGTTGAAAAAACGCTCTTTCTTCTCATTATGGTGCGTTTTCAAAATTTTAAAGTTGATAACGCTGGTCGTGGCTCATCATTGGTTCAATAGAATAATTTATGCTTGGTGACGATTTTGAGGAGTATTTGGAGAGAGTGGAGCAGCTATTCAAAATTAGTGAGGTAGAGGAGACTAAAAAAGTTGCTCTTCTTTTAACTATAGTTGGCCCAGATACATGTAAACGAATACAGTCAATCGCACTACCTGAAAAGGTGACTAACAAAGTTTTCCAAGAATTGGTAAAGATAATCCTACCACATTTATTTAAGTATGACAACTAGGTAAAGAATAGAGTCTGGCTTCTAAAATTTGCCGTCTTAACAACACGGGTCTTATTGTGAATTGTATTACATATCTTATTGTGAATTGTATTACATATCGCACCCTGTATAATATTTTCTGTGAAGTATTAAATATAACAATATATTTCCTTTTAGTTATTGTAAGTTTCTAAACTATATGCAATATAGAGTTAACTGGTTCAACACATTTTTGAAAAGGTTTTCAAGTCCATTGATGATTGGGTAGACGCCTATAAAGTTTTTACCTACATCCAGGTGTACGAGTATACAATTTTTGATTTGGTATTGAAGTAAACAATAGCAAACTCATTTATTTGAACATTTTTAGTTGTCTAGTTGGACTATTGATGACATTTGGATATTAGCTTATATTTGCTTTCATCAAACGTATTCCGATAAATCAGACCTTTGATGTTTAGCGCGTCAACAAATTGCATACTTCATCAGCTCATCTACTAACTTTCCTTATCCTTTAGAGTGATTAATTTTTCTTAAGAAAAAAATTCTCAAATTTTAAAATACTTGTTATCGCTTCATGAGCTACTTTTAATCCACAAAAGCGATATATACATATATATATTTTTTTTTTCCTTTCTCTTTTTCGCCCAAAACAAAAGAACAATATAAAGTAACAATAATGAACAAAGAAGAAAGTAATAGGAGAAGAAAAGAGAACTTATTTTCCTTATTTTCATTTCAAGAATTTGCTTTCATTTCGTGTTATCTTTAAGCTCGTATCTAACCATCTATAAAGCAAATGAAATTAAATTTGAAAGTACCTGCAGTAGAGAAATGAACACATAAATTAACGTAAATTGTATTTATTTATTATGTTTGCTAATAGACAACGGAATGGCAACAAAAGCAACAGTAATAACAAATATCTTGTGCTTTCTCTAAGACAACCTTCTTCTTTGTGTTTATTCAATGTTTTTGAAATACCTTTAAGGAAGCTCTAAAAGCAGGAGGAGGATTAATGGTAATAAAGAAATATGCCTGAGGATAATCACTTTACTAAGTTGTTTAAAAGCGCAAATACATAAACATATTTAGGTTTGAGTGTATTGCTGGCTTACAAGTATGTTTATACGTAAATTTGCTTCAAGTGTGTGCGTGTGTAAATTATTCTTGTTCTCTTCACCGGCAGGCAGCTGCAGAAGTTTACTTTACGTTACAAAGCTCTTATTCGTCGTCGCATAAAAAATTATTAGTTTTTACTCTTCATAAAATATTTTACGCACTGTCTGTAGATGTTTATTAATACAAAGTAAATTTTTTGTTTTGATTGGTTATTTTCCAATAATTGCTGGCGGAGTTTGGGAATAAAAATAAATAAATCAATGGTTGGAAAAGAGAAATAAGTGTCAGGTGTTTAATTAACATTATGGTAATTTATGTAAGCCTTTGGGAACACTTAAATGTATGGAATACTTTGTTACAGCCTTTCTACATTTTTAAAGGGGAAAACAAACAATTCATTTATATTGCTTGAATCAATTCGAATTGGAAAGTTCATTAAATGATAAGAAATTGCTCCTTTTTGTTTGCAAAATAGCTGTAAGCTTAATAGCGAATTTCACTTATGAAAACTCACGGTGACCAGAAGTAACGTGTACTGAATATAAAATAATGTAACAAATAAACTGTCTTTCTTACATGAAACATTACTTTAAAATATATATAGATTTATACCAATACAAAATTATAAACAGATTGTTTTCTATATTTCCCAGCTATCTATATGTCGACATTTCATAGGAACTACCCTAATCATCAGTAGACTTTGGAAATTTTTGAAAGATATTCTCAAACATTCAACTTTATATCCCAACAATCCAAATAAATTGCTGAGAATTTAAAAAGAAAAATGCTCTAATAATATCCGTCAAAAAAACAAAAAACAAGCTTTCTATTTATAAACATCTCTAACATTTCTTTACACCTTTATATTCATACAACGCACTACTAAAGCCTATATGGTGCTATGGAATTCAATTATGAGGCACCGCCTCAGCGTCAAACATTGAAAGAATTCACAATGTTTGATAAAAAAAAAAAAATTTTCGAACGATTACTGTCGCGCCACGATACGTAAAAAACTCACGAATTCACAAGGGTCTGTAGGTTCCAATAGTAAAAGACGAATTTTCAAAGTACACGCAAAGAAAAGGCAGTTTGATATATAATTACGGCAACATTAGTATATATGCCATAATATTGTGTATTATTGTTAAAACCAGCTTATTCTCGATCGGTTTGTTTCCCCATAAATATGTTTTCTTTTGCATTTCAGCAAATCTATTATTAGTACCTACCAATTTCCAAATATGGTTGTATACAATATTAGTATAGTACGTAATTTTTTTTTTAAGAACAATAGCTTTTATGACACTCAATACTGAAATATTTGTTTCTATCATATGTACTCGTACGCAAAGTTTGTTCACATATAACAAATATAAGTTTCCAGAAAAAAACTTAATATTGTCAGCATTTTTCATTTTAGTTTTTGAAATGTAATTTTCAGTTTTGCTTTTTTTTATGAAGAAAAATGTGTTTTTTATTAGCTAATTTTTTTGTTATTCTAAAAAACCAAAAGAAGTAAAACACGAAAGGACTGCAAATCAAAATTGTGTAAAAATACATTCAAAGTGTTTGCGGAAATCAAAAAGTACATTTGAATTGTTGGCGAACCATATTATTTCTTTATGCAATTAATAAATTCTTTCATTTTTCAAATTTCAGCTATTAGACACTAAAATTTATTGAGATCGCAAGTATGGGACCCAACTAATTATTGCAGATTAATTTTAATTCATCGAAATATATAAATCTTTTTATTTTAATTTATTTTATGTACGTATATTGCAGGAATAAGTGTAGTAGTAAATAAATAAAATAGCAGAGTTTTTCCTGAAATTACCTATTTCTAATTAATATGGCGGTTTGTTACCTAAATATGGTTATATGCCAATTAAACAATGCGTGACATTAGTATGGTTGATTAATGAAGGTAATATGGTTGATTGTCATAATAATATGATTAGGTATGATATTAATATGGTACATTTTATTAATACTGTGTTTGATTTCAGTTATACCAACGTCGAACAATTTGTTTACAAAACTATGGTGACGCATATCAATGGCGTTAAAATATAACAATGTAATATTTTCAGTACCAATCATATACTTTAACAATAGTACGAGTATGTTGCCCCTAGAATATTGTTATATCAACCATATATTTTTTTCTACTTGTATGCGAAAAGATATATCAGCAAACTGGAACTTCACCCAAACCCTCTTGCATGAAGCATACTTAATTTTAGCAGTCACACTCGGTTGAAAAGAAGGGATACTCTTGCCACCATCAGAGCCTTAAATAGGTGATTTCACCGATATAATTGATGCAAAATAAAACTTTTTGTCTAGCAGTGGCTGGACTTAGTTAGTTTTTTGTATTTACTATTAAGATTTGACTACTTATTGTTAATTCACAGTACGAAGATTCAATAAATAAATAAAAGCTAATAAAATATAAAAATAAAAACCATTTAGTTAGACGATATTCCAATTTTTTATACCATCTGAATAATACGGTTTTGAGAACCCCTTAAAATACGCGTTAGGTTTGCTAATCACTTCTACTTTTGAGATGAATCTTTTTCAAGTTTGGAGATGCCCATGATATTATATATTTCACGCATTTTTATTCGTCGATCATTACTACATACATACTAAATACTTATACCATATCATATACTTTCTGTTGTTGTTGCTGTTTTTGGTCGTCCACTACGTGGTTCATCTTCAACGCTTGTACAACCACGTTTAAATTCAGCAACCCAATTTTTTGCTATTGCATATGTCCCGATAAATCTTTTTTATGTAAATATTTAATGACACCATGCATTTCCAATTTTTCTATTGTAAAAAAATCGCAGATGCGTCTTTTGTGAACACCTGTTTCTATATGAAGGAGTTACCAGACCGAAACAAAATTTAACATGTGTTCATATCAGATGGAAGTTTCCGAAACACTTAATTTTTTCTGTCTATACCGCGCTTTTTGTGCTAGGCTAAGAAGTTTCCGAACCGCCCTCTATTGTTTACCATTTCAACAATCTCACGTAACTTGACTCGGCGATCATTCATCACGAATTAGGGGATTTTCTTGATAGTTTCTTCAGTAACCACGTCTTTTGGCCTTCCTGTTGGTGGTATTGTTGCAGTGCTTGTTTGGCCGGGTTTAAATTCAGCAATCCAATATTTTACCATGTAATCTCGTAATGTTTATTAAGCTTTTCAAATAATAATATTTAATCTCTGCACGAAATTCACTTTTTTCCCGTTTTTCAAGAAACACAAACGTTGCTTCAAACGACTACAACAAATAAAGACATCGATAAATTTGCGTGAAATTTTGACAGATCGCAATTTAAAAAAAAAGTTTGTGTTTGTGCTGCCATCTAGCGCTAGCTTCAATATCAATCCGCCCTCGTAAATGTGGTGAATACGAAATAGACTGTATTAATGAGCTCCCTTTCGGTTACATGTACACAAATTAAAAAAACACGCTGTCAAAAAACCTTATTCGCTAACATTAAACTTATTTTGAAAGTTACTTCTCATTTTTTACATCTTCCTTCAGAAATATTACATGTCTTAATACATTGTTATAAATTAAAACAAATTTTCAATCTCTTAAAATTGTTTGCCTAATCCAGTTATTTCATACGCAGCTTATGAGCTTTCAAGTCTCAGATTTCTATAGCATATACTTTGTGACATGAGCAATAGACATAATGCCATCTTTTATTTTTATTTTATTTTTTTAAGTCTTATGATAATAAAAGTTCGGTTAAATCAACACTGTCATTGTTTTTCTTTTAACACGAATTGGTTGACAGTAATGAAATTATCACCATTAAAAATTGCGGATTTTGTGTGGTGGTAATAATGAATAAGTAGCGGCAAGTATATATGTGTGGTAGTGTGTTAGTGCTTGAGTATATGTGTGTAAGTATAAAAAGCCCAGTTAGCGATGAAAGTGTTGTGTGGTTAATGGCACTTGGATCCATAACTAAATGAGGCAATTGTTACTTGCAAAGTATTCATAGTTTTATGTTGCTAGCAGACTTAGATCTTAAAGAGAGAATATATATATATATATATATATATATATATATATATATATATATATATATATATATATATATATATATATATATATATATATATATATATATATATATATATATATATATATATATATATATATATATATATATATATATATATATATATATATATATATATATATATATATATATATATATATATATATATATATATATATATATATATATATATATATATATATATATATATATATTAGGGTGAACGCAAAAAATCAATGTCGGAATTTTGTTAGTCTTAACCCCACAAAACAAATCCCCTTTTCAGATATTGGGATAGCCAAAATTTGAGCCTAATTCAACGACGGTAACACGTGCCGCTCGTCGCTCAAAATTTGAAAAAAAAGACGAATTATTTGGCCAAAAAGTTGACGTATTGAGCCATAACTCGGGAACAGTAAATAATAAAAACACGCACGATATCACAAAAGATAGCTTATTTTGTTCTTCAAAATTTATGTTATGAACAAAATTGTAGTAACTCTGAGTCAAACCGAGTTACGGCAGCCTTTAGCTCCGAAAACGTGACCTGGTGCCACCAGGAGCATACTTCATATATTATGTTATTATGTGATAAATTTTGAATTTTTTTGGTATATTTTTGAGTTTAAAGTAGAAATGTAATAAAAAACGCAAGTAATACAGTTAAATTCAAGAACATTTTTATTTTAATATATAAAAATCAGGGATATATTCGATAATAATTCATAGTTATCCAAAGTGGTAGCTCTGGATATCTTCAGAGATTGAGTGTGTGTTATTCTTATTTTCCGATTTAATATAAAAATAGAGTTGGATACCCTACTGTTACCGATAAGCTTCTTCGCCCTCTCCTGCATGCGGTCGAGTAACCCCAAAATAGACTTATCTACATTTGAAAAATTATTGGTAAAATAACGCCGCAATACAGCGTAGAGTTTGCCAAAATTTGTATTTCAGTCGTAGCGATCACAGGGTCGAAATCATATACATACAAATATTAAGTTTTTTTACAAATAATAAGTTTTTTTTTTTTTCTATTAAAAATATATTTCTTCGTTTCATTATCATGAAACTAAAAAAATACCTTAATAATGATCTCACAACATCGAACATTAACTTTCGAAAACATTATTTTTTTCTTCATCCATTTATTTATTGAATCTTCACAAAGTGAATAAGTATTCAAATCTTAATACTAAATACAAAAAATTAATTAAGTCCAGCCAATGCTAGACAAAAAAGTTTTATTTTGCGCGAACAATATCGGTAAAATCACCTATTTAACGTTCTGATGGGGGCAAGGGTATCCCTCCTTCTCAACGGAGAATAATCTTCAAAATTAAGTATATTGCGTGTAAGAGGATTTAGGTGAAGTGTCAATTTACTGATATACCTTGAAAACTCGTCTTTTACAAGAGGAACACAGAGATCCTTATGAATGTAGCTCAAATTTTTCAACCTTCGACTTTCCGGGACACGCTCTAGGATTTTAACATTTATATTTAACATTATTTACAGTACATTTAACTACATCCATTTACTTTTCTTCCGTTTCAAAACCCCAATACCAAAATCCACTATTACAAACCACCCTATGAAACATTCTAGACTTGTCTGTTCCATATTGCTGATGTTCAATAATGTGTTATTGTCGTTCAAAGTGTTTTAAAGACATGGTCAATGATGTGGTTTTTTGTCTGAATCTGGCAGTGTCTATGTGTGAGACTGAATGCGTTTTGAAGGTGCCTGTATGTATATACATATGTATATGTTATATCAGGGTGCCCAAAAGTTCTATTTGGAAGAGTAAACACCAATACATATAGGGAAAAAACTACTTTTATTTAATATTTTTGTTGTAAAAAGCAAAACATATTCAGCCCAATTATAAACAAAAATTCCGTGGGAGTTTTTTCACATTTCCCTTTTCTCCAATTATGAAGCAAAATCGAATATGTTTTATTTTTATTTTTTTGTTCTCTCCGTTAACTTAAAAAAATAAAACGAGATTAACTCTTCAACTCCTAGGGTCAAGTTAACAAAAATTATGCTTTTCTCTTTAATTTGAATTGAGAAAAATACTTTAATTGAGAAATAATTTCCAAAAGGAAAAAATTCGGTGGGAAATAAATTCCGTCAGAATATTCATAATTGAGCTGAATTACAAAAACAAAATTTACACAGATAGTCGTTGTCGTCAGTGTTAACCAGCAAAGCATGCGAAAGTGTTGCTTTGCTCTTGTGTGCGTACAGTGAAGAACAACAAAAAAATATATATAAGACAAAGTTGTTTGTGTATTTTGTGTATTATTCATTCCTAGTGCTGAAAGCAATATCTGTCTGTATTAAAGAGCACGGCCCTGTAGCTAAGAGTTTAGACAAAAATAATTGAGCATCAAGCGCATAGGGCTTAGGCATTCTGTGCTATATGTTAAAACTGTTTTTGTTGTATTGCGGTTGCTATTATTTTCTTCTGTCTTATTATGGTTTATCTTATTTAATCTTGATATTGTTTTGATACCTCTATGTAATGATGATGAGTTATCATTTTGTTTGAAAAAGATTTACTTTGGGGTTGGAAGTTTTTAAACGCTTTTCTCGTTAAGGAGATTAAATAAAATAAATATGGATTTTGTGTCTTTATGTGGGCCATAAAATAAATGAGAGCTAGGTTTTAACAAGATTTATTAGCATTGTGAAAATAAAAACTATCTTGCGGTATAAAAATAACACCAAAGTAACCTGTGAAAGCTTAACGTATTTTAACATTAACTTTTACATTTCAAAAGGTATTATTTGTCTTACAAAACTCATAAACTCTAAAAGATTGTATTAGGCACCTGTCCTGTCGGTGGTCTTACAAATTTTCGGGCTTGAAGTTTTTTAGTTTTTATAAATAACTTGAATATATGAATTTATCGACTTATGAATTTCTTTTGGAAAATTAATTCAGCATATTTTTAATAAATTTATTTTCTAAGTTTTATTCAGAACAACGGATTTTCTTTAAGGCAAAATAGCTTCTGGTAATAAATCAGTCTTAAATTTGACGATAATTTTGTTAAGTTTCTGAACACACAAGTTATATTGTGTAATATTGCCACACAAAGTTTCTCATAACTTCACGGGTTGAGTGTTTACTCTTTGACATTGCTAAGAATATTTTGTCACATCTAACCCAGTGTGCAGCTGTTGATCTGCTTGTTAAAAATGTACAAAACTACAAATGTATAAAACTAAAAACATGACACATAATAAAAAACATACATGATATTTTTTTTTTTTTTTTACATTGGACCAGTACTCAGGGGATGACCCCTACATATGCAGTGCTTTGTACCAGAACTAGGAAAATAGGTTGTGAGGAGGGGGAAAGCGGGAGTAGTATTTGTGAACATTTGACTTGAATCTTCCAACGTTATAACATACTTTAAGTATGTATGATATAGATACTTTTACTGTTTCCTTTAGGAGGTATTTATAAAAAAATTTCTAAGACTTGTATGGAAACTAAAAATTTGAAATGTGTTTTTCTCGAAACAAGCTTTTTAGCAATAGGACTATGTTGCAATAAAGCAGCGATATGATATCGGGGGTTATTTTTTGGCAAGTTGCTTATTTATAAAAAATCTTTCATGTTTTTTTTTCAGACAAAAATTTTATTGATTTTGTTTCTACTACACTGAAAGAATTATGCGTCATATATTTAATGAAACTGTTTCATTAAATATCTTTCATTAATCCAATGAAAACTTTTCACAATATGCATGAAACTTCATATATATTATGAAATAGTTCCATCAGAATGGTTTCATTAAGTTTCATAGTTTCATAAAAAAAAATCATTAGATTTATGACTCCAACAAAAATTTTTTTTTTTAATTCTTTGAGTTTTCGTAAGATATATTAATGGGCATTTATTAATCTTAAGCTACAGTTTAAAAAATGTCAAGTTTTTTTTATTAAAATGTAAGTTTTATGAGTTTCATAATTCCAATGAAATAGAATTCATTAGATCAATAACAAATAAATTTCTGGCTACCGAACTTGGGTATGTATGTACATATGTGTATGTACTCAAATCAGCATAATAATAGTTTAAAAAATTTAAATACCAGTGTATTGAAGTCATTTGAATTAATAAAATCTGTTTTATTTGGTGAATACTTGTTCAACATTTTCTTTTATCATAATTAGGTACAATTTCACAAAAGCAAGGAATAGTATTGTTTGTGCAATGAAATAATGTATCAATGAATAAAGAAATAATTCCATTGATCTTATTACGTACATTTGTGATCATATTTTATTAATGTGTGTTATGATATTATTTCCTTAAATAAATGTAACTATATCATTGATTTAATGTAAATTTTTCAGGTGCTCAATGAATAATAAAATTAGGTAAATGAAATAACTTCATTGACCTTATGAAGGAGTTTCATATTTTTAATGAATATATTACATTAGTACAAAGAAGTTATTTCATTAAATAAATGTTAATTTTTCATTAATTTAATGTACAGTTTTCATGTGCTTTATGAAATTGATTCTTTGATCTAGAGAAATTATTTCACTAATCATATGATTTGTCTTTCATACTTTTAATGAAAATAAGTCATGTTTTTTATTAAAATGTTTCATTACTTTTATGAAGGTTTTCATTAAAATAATCTAATGAAACTGGTTTCATTATTTCTATAAAAAGTTACAATGGTTGAAAAATAATGAAAAAATGCATAAAAGTAATGTCAAAATTCAGAGAATTTCTGAACAAAATTTTTTCAGTGTATACGAGTAATTTGTTGAGTGTTTTTAAGGAACCAATAATGAACTTTTAGGAAGAATGTACAGTGCAGGCCGCAGCGCAACAGCTGTGACCAACAGCAGGAGATTTTAGATTTATAGCTCTAGTCTTTTGTAACAAAAATATTCTATTTATAGCATTTCTCTACTAAATTATTATTATAAGAAATACTCCCCTGAAGTTTTTGCGGCAAAAGATTATTTTTAACATCAAATTACTGCTGCTGTGCTATTCTTAATCAACAGTCATTAAATATTATTACATCTTTATAAAATTTTAATAACAAATTAAAGCGAAAGTGCTTTTCAATGTGAACTGTTGTTTTCTATCGATTTGTTTTTTTAAGTAATTGCTTGTTTACTGCGTATCAAGCAGAAATGTTAATTTTGTAAAGAAACTAAAAAAACGAAAGCAAAAAATCATCAATAATTTAAACTGTTTTAATGCATTAAAAACCACGACTTTTTTTTTTTTTTGCTTAATTCAATTCAACTGTCAGTGAGTGAGAAATGTGGGCTTCAATAAAAAATGTTCAATTTGTTTTAATTTATGTAAATAATATTTATTCGTTTAAGTGAAAATAAAAAGGGGTTTAATTTAAATTAATGAAAACTTTGTGTACAAAAAAAATATATTTACAAAATTTTAAACATTTTATTTATAAATGATACATTCATCATACAAAATGTCGTGCATATAAATGCTTGCAAATTTTTACCCAATAACACATTTGAAAAACTAAGAGTTGAATAATAGAAGAGTGAAATAAAACTATTTTGCATAATACAAGCATTGCCACAAACAATATTAACGTGTCGTATTTGCCAAGTTCCTTAAAGATACAAAATTGACGGCGCAGTACAGACAAATGAAGAAAATATTTATGCACGAAACGTTCAAGCAGCGTTTGTATCTTTATATTTGAAACATTCATGTAAACTAGTTTCAGAATTGTTTGTATATACAGTTGTTCGCATGCTTAAAGACTAACAACAATAATAACAGTCAAAATGCATCGGCAAAGAAGATGGAAATTTGTTAAAGACAGAAAAAAGACGACCAACAGTTAAAATTAGTCGCATAAGTATGCAAGAATTCAAGTCACTTGCACTCATATAATATTGTTACGTTTTAACCGTCAATAACACTTTGCAGATTATTTAGTTGTAGATGAACTATCACACAGACACTTGTACATATATATACAGTACTTAAATACTTCACAACTTGACACTTAATACCACTATGTATTAACAAACTAGAATTGCTTACTTTTCTGACTTAGGTCTGTCTTTCACTATACTTAAACTCTCTCTCTCTCTCTCTCTACACCGAACTGTTACACAATGGGGCCAAGCGTAAAAAGGATAATAAACCTGTATCTTTAAAACATGCGTTCTGATCATAAAACAATGTATGAAGAAATCATTAAAAAGCAAATAGTAGAGTTGAGTTCATGAGCTCTTTTGAGAGAGTGCTCTTTTTAGTTCAGCTCTTTTTACTGAAATATGTCTTTCTTTTAGTTCAATAGTTCAGTGTTCCGTAAATAATATTTTCAATGAGCAGCTCTGTTCAGGTTTCATGATAAAGAAAAGCAAAAGAAAATTGCTGTAAACAAATGAAAAGTACAATTATTAAAAGGATTAATAAAAGGTGAGATTAGAAATGTTCAGGTATGATGAAAAATAATTTCATCAAAAAGAAAAACAAAACGATATATTTGTGATGATATCTCGATGTTTTTAAATTCAATTATGGTCGCATATCATATCATTTATTTTTATAATACCAAAAACCAAAGTAAAATTGTGTTATTTAATATTCTGAATAGTTGTATATAACATA
Organism: Thecocarcelia acutangulata; assembly: GCA_914767995.1. Classification (NCBI taxonomy): domain Eukaryota; kingdom Metazoa; phylum Arthropoda; class Insecta; order Diptera; family Tachinidae; genus Thecocarcelia; species Thecocarcelia acutangulata. The sequence continues at coordinate 23,895,666 of OU612094.1, read as the reverse complement.
AATATGTACTTTCTACGTCAAATTCTGGCAGCACTGTTTGACTATTTCCGTATACATATCTACCAGAAAGAAAGAAACATAAACGAAAAAGAAAACTTGAAGACAAAAGAAAGAAACATGAACTACGGAACTAAAAGAGCTCGCAGAAATGATCGGCTCACTTAGCTCCCTGAAGTGAATAGTTCAGTGACACTAGTTCGTTCGTGAACTACCCAACTCTAGCAAATAGACTTTAGGAATAATGAATTTTGAATCACCTTGTTATATCACATTTTCTTTTTTGTCTGCCAGTCGATATATTTTCTGTGGTCGAATGTATACATTTCCTTGTTGTTATATGAATACTTATACTCTTTTGCTGCTATTATTATTCCAACATGCACGTAAATAAAATGATGCTAAAAATTTTACTTTTTTTTAATAAATCTACTCTCTTGACCACAGTTTTCACCTGGCATGTAACAATAAAAAGATTAAATTTGTTAAATATATTTAATATAAAAAAACTATAAATAACTTGTTTTTAATTTTTCCCAGCTGTCTATATGTAGACCCCGCTCCCTCGGCAAACAAGGTCTTTATAGTTCCCCGGGGTAGTAAGACCTTTTGGTCATTCGTTAATAGAAAAAGGAACAATGCTAGTTCATCAATTCCAACTCTCTTAAAGAATGACCAAGCATTCACCGACCCGGTTGACAAAGCTAACCTAATGGCTGAACTTTTTGCAGGCAGGAAAGCAGTCAACCACTTCCCGAGCTCGAAAGAGTTACTGTAACTATGCCGAAGATATTTTTCCGGGCTCGGGCAGTTAAAAGGGTTTTGGCCGATCTCGCCATAAATAAGACTCCTGGACCGGATGGCATTCCAGCACTGGTCTTGAAGCAGTGTTCTTCTACGCTTGCGCATCCGTTAGCACACCTCTTCAGCATACTTTACCATGTTGGTGAGTTTCCATCGTGCTGGAAGGTTGCTAATGTAACGCCAATCCCCAAAAAGGTGAGGCAAATAACCCCGAAAATTACCGCCCATTTGCAATTTGCTCTGCGCTTTCCAAAGTGATGGAAAATATGGTCAACTATCACCTAATGAAATATCTAAAGCCACAGAAATTACTTTGTGACAGCCAAAATGGATTTCGCAAGGATCGTTCTACTGGCGATCTTATGGCATATCTGTCAGAGATATGCACTCAATCCATCATTTCGGTGAAAGTAGAGTGGTGGCTCTTGATATTTCCAAAGCGTATGACAGAGTGTGGTATGGTGCGCTACTGGCAAAATTCACCGCTTTTGGTGTCGGTGATGACTTCTCTCGGTTTATATCGAGCTTTCTCAGAGACCGCCCTATACGAGTTGCTATAGATGGGATCTCATCAAACGAGTTCAAGACAAATTCAGGGGTACCGCAAGGCTCCGTTCTTACCCCTACCCTATTTCTTATTTTTCACAATGAACTTCTCTATCAAACTTCCAACTTTATCCACTCTTTCGCAGATAACAGCAGCATTTGCCATTCGTACTCTTTTAGTTATAGGCCCAGTCTATCAGAGATCGCTACCAAGAGGCTAAATGTGAACGATTCACTGAATAGTAACCTTCCATTAATCTCCGAATGGGGTCGTAAAAACAGAGTCGCCTTCAACGCTCGTAAAACCCAATGTTGTTTATTAACAAACAAGCAAACCACCGCAGATGCTGCTTCATCTGCACACATGGATGGTATTAATATTGAGGAATTGGATGCTCTTGGTGTTCTTGGAAAGAAGATACAGTCCGACGTTCGCTGGACAGAACACATTTTTAATGTCTCTAAAGAAGCATTCAAGTGCCTCAGTTTATTAAACGGTGTAAGATGTACTTCACTCCATCCGATCTCCTTACTATTTATACCACCTACATTCGACCGAAAATGAAAAGCAACTCTTATGTTTGGGCCGGTGCCTCAAAGTCTATTTTGGGGTTACTCGACCTTGTGCAGGAGAGGGCGAAGAAGCTAATCGGTGACAGTAGGGTATCCAACTCTATTGACTCACTGCAGCATCAGCGCATTGTAGAGTGTTCATCGTTACTACACTGGATTTTGCTCTGACGAGATTAAGGATCTTGTTCCTGAAACTCATACATTTATACGAAACACGCGTTCATCGTACAGAGCTCATCCATTTGTGGTCGATTGTCGGGGGAATCGTACTACGCATTACAGAGAGAATTCGTTTTTATTCGCCGTACGCTTCGCCTGTGGAATAAGTTGCCTGCAGACGTGTTTCCTGTCTGTTATAACGTTGGAAAGTTCAAGTCAAAGGCTCACAAACACTACTCCCTCTTTCGCCCTTTTTGCTTTTACTAAGTTAGTTTCCTGAATTAATAAAACCAGATTTTTTACTTATAATTTTAGGACATAAATAATGGGAAAAAATTTAAAAACTTTAACTTATGGGTCCCATTAAATTAATAAAATTGCCGCTGCTCGTTTTACATACTCTCACAACTAAATAGTTTTGCGTAATACATATATACACCAACACAATTGCAGCAAATACAAAGAGGACCTAACAAGTTTTACTATTAACCATGAATTTATACAGAAAACCCCATCGCCATAAACTTGCTTAGCAAAAACTAATGCAGTTTAAACTAAAACACAACCGCAATCACATACACACACCACACTTAAATTTATACACCAACACTAGCTAGCGTTCACTTTCACACGTTTAGCCCGTTGACATTTGTTAAATTTGTTTATCCAATTCGAGTCTAATACTACACCTCTATGCGATTAAGACAGCTATTTAGGATGGCATTTCGAGGCGAAAATTAACAGCTGGAATAATTTCCAAAGTGATGCAACTTCTTAAATGGATTACTTTAACTCTACTAATAAAAATTTACGTAGCTAAAATATCTTTTATCCAGTTGAATTTTTTTATTTAATTTTCATACAATATTATTACAATAACTATAAACAGCTTGTTTTCTATGTTTCCTAGCTGTCTATATGTAGACATTTCGTACGAGCTACCTTAATCATCAGTAGACTTAGGAATTTTTATAAAGATATTCTCAAACATTCATCTTTATATGGCAACAATCTAATTAAATTATTGAGAATTTAACTAATTTACTACTAAAGCTTTAAACACATAGACGACAGCAGACAGCAAGCAGCAATCTGTCAAAAATAAAATACATGTGTTTAAATGCACACGATTATTTTAACGGCATCACAGCAGCACGACTTCATAACAGCATTTGCTGCTGCTGCTGCCAACTTAGATTGATTTCTATTTTCGTAAGCAGCAAAAAGTAAATGCAGTGCTGCCACTATAAATATAAATTGGTAGCAATAAAAACTAAAATTTGTTTGAAATATTTAATGGAAATAAACATCATATAAATAAAATAAACAAATAAATTGATGAGTTTTTACAACTTTACGTGATATTATTACATTTTTAGTAAGTAGTTTTAATTTTATTCATGTAAAATATATATGTGGCACCTCTAAAATTTGCACTGCTTAAATACACATATGCTGCTGCTGTCTTGAAAACAATTATGTTGCTGACGAGACGGCAGCATTTGAAGCTAACTTCATTTGTAGCCGTGAAGTTGTGAAGTCAGCTGTCGTCTAAGTGTTTAGAGCATAATGCTGCTGTAACCATATTTCAAACTGTCTTTTCTTTGCGTGTGTTTATTACTTTAAAAGCCAAATTGGAAAGAATTTATTATATTATGGCCCTTAACAGTTAGCTGCTGCACTCATTTAAATCTATAGAGAAACATGTAGCTTTCAATCGCCATTATTTCGAGCAGTTATTTATTAAAAATCATGTACATTTCTCTTTGATATTAAGATACTAAGTCGTTGTAACACAGTCCATCTATTGATATGAAATAAATTCTTCGTTTTGTTGTGAAACTTAAAATAAAAGTATTTTCTTTGATCTACTACATCGGTAGATGAATTTTGAACTCTAATTTTGCTTTATGCCAGGAAAGAGCTCCTGGATTATCCAGTCCCAATGAGGTGTTTTAATAATCTAAACGGTTATTTAATAAATATTTAATAAAATAGTTATAATAAAAAACTGCAAATACTAAACTCAAATCAGCCGCTAAAGTTTATCGAACCGAATGTACGAGTACATATTGTACGTGCAATACATATTATGCCGTTTATATTATTAACAGTAATTACTTATTTCTTTTTTTTACGCTTTCGCTGCACATAAAATATCTATTTTTATGAATTTCTAACAGAATATGCCGAATGCGTTGCTACTCTGGCTAAAACAAACACGCAAATGCTTGCGGGGTTATACGTTCATGCAATCACACAATCGTTCACTCTCTCAGTGTAGCAACTTTACAGAAACTACAACTTGAACACCCACTTCTGTACATTCAAATTATTATATAAATGTTTAAATGTATGTTTTTTATTCAACTGCATGTAATTGTGTCTATGTGTGTTCTGTAAATGCTGAAAGAACAACTAAGCAAATTGTATTTGTATGCTCTACTATTCATGAAGTTTGCTTATTTTGGAGTTTGTTTATTTAACATTCCTCTTTTTTTGTTGTTGTTGTTGATGCTGCTGTATGTGTTTCGTTTCGTTTTTTTAGATTTTAGTTTTGAGTTTTATTTTGAAGTTTTTTGGTTTTCTGTTGTTTTCATAGAATTCGTAATGAGCTTTTACGCGAACTTAACAATTGCATCAGTAATCAAACTGCATTACAATTTCCGAAAGAGATTCTATATGCCAAATGTTCACATTTACTTATGCGCACACACACACACACACACACATGCACATACAAGCACGCTGGTGTATTTGTGTTAACACAACAAACGAATGTGTTCGCTGTAAGGATATGATTTGTTTTATTACATGTTTACAAATGTTTATTTGAACTAGTTATATATATACTTACTTACATATGTTTAAGTGGAAAATTTTCATTCTTATAAGAAATATATTCGAGACAATGATCATCAATATCTTGTTGATGTACGAGCAGCTCCGTTTTGTTGACATCTACATGAATTACGTACAAGGCTGAGTACCCAGTAAACGGAAGCATAATTAAGGCGAATATTGTTCAGAAAAAGATGGCTTTTAAAATGCATTTTATTATTGAGCAGGCACAATGAATAATTTGAATTATAAAGAACAACTTTATTACAGAAAATGTTTAGTAAATAAATTTTATTATCTACACTAATTGCGCCCGAATTGGATCCAACTGGGTTGGCTTTTCAATGGCTGGCAGCCTGTAAAAACTAAAAAAAAACCAAAAGTGTTCTTTTCACTTCGAAAACTTTGAAGAATTTACTATTAAGAGAGCTAAAAGCAAAAAAAATTTACATTATTTAAAATTTTTTCAAAAAGTATTTATTTATTCATCAATAACTATCTTGTCCCCTTTAGAGTGATCCCGCTCAGCTATAATGCAAGCGTTTTTTCCAATCCTTGAAACACTTCTGAAACGCAATTTTTTGGTATCGCCAACAGCTTCTGTTTCGATATTTCTTTTATCTCCTCAATCATAGCAAAACGCTTTCGTTGTCTTCAGTATTGGGAAGAGGAAAAAGTCCGCGGGGGCCAAGTCCGGTGAAAACGGTGGTTGAGGCGTGATAACGGTTTTGTTTTTGGCCAAAAACTCACGCACAAGCATCGATGTGTGAGCTGGTACGTTATCATGGTGCAAAATCCAGGATTGTTTTCTCCATAATTATGTGTGTTTCTGACGAATTGCTTCGCTGAAACGGCGCATAACTTAAAGGCAGTATTCCTTAAGGCACTTTTACATCTAAATGCTTATATTACATTTAGATCTGTCAAAAATATATGTTTAATTTATTTAAACAATTAAGTTTTTTATTCGCTATTTAAGCTTCTAACATTTATACCAATAAAAAATTATAAATAGCTTGTTTTCTATGTTTCCCAGCTATCTATATGTCGACATTTCATAGGAACTACCCTAATCATCAGTAGACTTTAGAAATTTTTGAAAGATATTCTCAAACATTCAACTTTATATCCCAACAATCCAAACAAATTGCTGAGAATTTAAAAAGAAAAATGCTCTAATAATATCCGTCAAAACACAAAAAACAAGCTTTTCTAGGTGTAAAGAAATGTTAAAGACGTTTATAAATAGAAAAGTGTGCTTTTTGTGTTTTGACGGATATTATTAGAGCATTTTTCTTTTTAAATTCTCAGCAATTTATTCGGATTGTTGGGATATAAAGTTGAATGTTGGAGAATATCTTTCAAAAATTTCCAAAGTCTACTGATGATTAGGGTAGTTCCTATGAAATGTCAACATATAGATAGCTGGGAAACATAGAAAACAAGCTATTTATAATTTTTTACTGGTATAATTTATTTATTTATTAATTTATCCCTATGGAGAATAACTCCTTACCGGTAGATACTATATATGTACACGCATATGAGTTAAAAAATTAATTAAAAAAATAGAAAAAATAGCTAATTATTGGAATCACAAAAATTTATAAGAAATAGGAAAAATTTTAATTACTGGAATTTAATACTAAGATAATACTACGCTTAACAAAATTTAAGTTCATCGAAGAGTCAATAACGTGGTAAGGTTCATTAAAACAACAGCATAATCTACGGAAGGGATCTGAATTCGCATAGTTCTGACGGTAATAAAGCACTGACAAAGGTTGATATTGACGAAGACTACGCTGGGGAATATCAAAATTTAGTTTAAACACCAGATACTTTGAACACCAGAACAGATATTGACGTTAATCAATTTGAAGACAAAAATTACATTTAACATTTTTCTGCGACTTGTCAAAGAAGGCAGCTTTATTTTTTGCAGCCTGAACTCATAGGATGGTAAGTAGGCTACAGTGTTCGGGTAGATATTGCGTAGGATGAAAAGAAGGAATTGTTTTTGGATAAACTCAATTTTATCTCTATGTACATTATAAAAAGGGTCCCATATAATCGAGCCATATTTCAGTATTGGCCTGACTAGAGATGTATACAAATGTTTACAGCAGTGGAGTCAGCAAATTCTTTAGACCAGCGCTTTACAAATCCAAGCGCCCCCCTTGCTTTACTTGAGCAAAAGCTAATGTGTTGGTTGAATGTAAGTTTTCTATCAAATAAAACACCCAGATCCAGAAATTCTTCAAGAATAAAGAAAATATTACCATATAAGAAGAAAATGTATTGAGCAGGAGAGAAATCCACATCCAAAAATTGACAAGCGGTCGGTAAATCTTCAGTTTCTAAACTATTTTAGAAAACTATTGTGTTCTCATCACATCAGAGGTGTATTTTTAAATTTTTATTGGCAGCACTTACAGTATTTATCAAAGGTGATACAACATTCACAAACTCAAACAATTGCAGTTCAAGAATATTACATGTTGTTTTTTAAATGTTTTAGAATTGTAATCATCAGTAAATTTATTAGACTTTCATAATAATACTTTGATTATACTTCTCCCACAGGTGTAAAAGCAGAGTGCCCTGGTTAGCAATACGCCAAGAAAACATGTTCACCGTTGAGGTGGGGGGTGGGGGGGGGGGGGGGGGGTTTACAGTTCACAACGTGTTGCGGATAGTATACAGGATGTTCCAGAAACATCAACTAAAAGACGTTCCGCACAACTCTGGCTATTGCATGAGTTTCGTTCAAAGGATTTTGGTCACATTACACATATTCCCGTATAAGGTTCCAGTTGTTCAAGAATTGAAGCCGATAGATTACAAACAGCTTCTTAATTATGCCATTTTATTCTAACCATAAAAATAGTTCTGCATCACCCTGTATATATTAGTGACATAAGGCAAAACTTTTGTTTACCAAGTGTGGCGGGGGGGGCACGGTCGACACAGAAGAAAATATCGAACGTGTTGCGGATAGTGTACAGGATATTCCAAAAACATCAACCAGAAGACGTTCCGGTATACAACTCTGGCTATTGCAGGAGTTTAGTTCAAATGATTTTGGTCACATTATACATATTCCCGTATAAGGTTCCAGTTGTTCAAGAATTGAAGCCGATAGATTACAAACAGATTCTTAATTATGCCATTTTATTCTAACCATAAAAATAGTTCTGCATCACCCTGTACATGTGAGTGACATATATTTTGGCAAAGTAAATCTGTACACTCAAACAAACATTTTTAGTCAAATGTCTCAAGTAGCAATCAAGGCAGTTTCAATGAAATTTACGTCACAACAAATTACCACTCATTTGTCAACTTAACGAGTCTGCATAAGAGTGATGGGCAACAAAGGCAACAGAAGAAGCAGTAATGCCGGCGTTTAACGCTCTTCGAATGTTTTCATTTTTTTCCATTTTCTTCTTTTTCTTTTTTTTTAATTCAACGCCCTAAAGAAGAGTTTTAAATGATATAGTTGCTAGTTAAAACGCCTGCAAAGCGTGCTGCTACAAAATGATATCTTTCATTTACACACTTGCAAACATATGACTCTGTGTGTAGCACTTTTAACTTGTTTATGTTTTAGTTTTATATTTTTATTTCTGTCATGAGTGTGTGTTGAAGGAAAATGTTCTAGAAATCTTGCACTTAAAATTTCATGCATAAAAATTAAATGCTTTTTGTACTTATTTCTGTGTTGCGAGTTTTTACACACACGAGTACATACAGAGGTGTGTTTGTTGTTTATGAGGCTACTTTGCACTGATGATTTGTTTTATTTGCGATTTAGCATGCTAAAACATATTTTACTAAAAAGATTCTTAAAGTTCGTCTAAAAGTACAATCCAACCACAATTTTTTATTGTAAGAGAACGGATTGATATTGCTGCTACCTAGCGATAGATGGCAGCACAAATACAGTGACAGATTTCAGCTGTTAAAATTTCACCCAAATTCATCGATTAATTTATTTGTTGTAGACGTTTGAAGTATGCAACTTTTGTGCTCGTTCAAAAATGGAAAAAAGGTGAATGTCGTGCAGTGATTAAACACTATTATTTGAAACAGAAAACGGTGAAAGATACAAAAGAAAAGCTCGATAAAAATTACAGTGAGTCTGCTCAGTCGGATTACATGGTAAAATATTGGATTGCTGAATTTTAATGCGGCCGTACACGCACTGTGATAAAGATTTACATCAGCACCTGCCTTTATGGCCTAATCTGATGGTGGACCAGTTCTACGAGTGAATTATTCACGATTCACCAGCGCCCCCATGTGGCTGACTAGGCTCACACAGGTAGCAATTTTTGTCATATAGTTGCGGCAACTTGTTGTTGAGGAGTTCGGGCCTTCTAATCCCTCATGTATGCAATTTCCCAGCAATCAATGGAAGACAAGGCTTAATAAGTTGGTAGGCCGAAGTCCCATAAGAGCATCAGCCCTTAAACTAACTCACCCGTCAACCATCACCACTGGTTCCTTACAGTACAGGTATCTGTTGTATTGACAACAGGTCCTCGGGAGGTTGTTACTCCCCGAAAAAAGACACATACCAAACAATCATCAAGAATACTAATACTCCCTTCCTGTGTTTTAAGTTTCAACCACAGCCAGAACGCCACAGCCAAGGTAGGCACCTCAACCAGAACCTCCCGGGGGCCATGCTGATACCCGTTCTACCAATCTATACCCTTGGTAAAAGTTTCGGAATCCAACACAACATAAGTCATGCGGCTTCCTAGAGTTTTGTTTTCCGCACCAAACGAGGCACCTCTTTCCCTCTTTATCCGAAAAACAGAGTGCCTTAGTTAAGAATATGCCAAGGCAAAACCTGTTTTAAATTGGATTGAAACAGTTTGTATTTGTAGTTTTTAATATGTTTATTATCTGTAAATTTTGATGAGCAACTCGAGGTTGCTCATATGAAGTTCTTAAACTAAAATTACAATTATTTATATACTTATGAGAAGTTCTAGACGACTCATCTTATTGTTATATTATCAAAGTTAATGTATGGGAAACAAATTTCGTTCCCATGTTTTAGCGGTAAGCTGATCAGACGTCACATATGCACATATGCAGTTGGTTCCAGGCCATAAATTGTTTCTTTGGTACGTGCATACATATGTACGAGTGCGGCGTGATTCAAGCGTTTTTTAGTTTTAATTATTATAGTGCCACACACATGCTTACATACCTTCATAAACCCATATCATTTGCAGCTCAAGTGAATTTCAAATGATTGCACTTAATAGGCGCACTGACGCGACGACGGTCAGTGACAGCAAGAGGTGTCAAGTGACGTGGGTTATGAATTTTTAAAAATGTAACTTCATATTCTTTTAGTTATTTCTTATGCATGCCTTTAATAGGATGCATTTGTGTTATGGCTAAAAGAGTGAATTTATGTCGTGATCATGCTACACTGTTCCCCGGAGGGCCGTACAAGCTTTGCAAGTATACCATCAACAGGAAGGCCAAAAGACTTGGTTACTGAAGAAAATATGAAGAAAATGCTGAATATCGTTATGAATGATCGCCGAGTCAACTTACGTGAGATAGTTGAAATGGTACACATATCATATGAACAGATGTTCAACATTTTGTATGAACATTTCGATATGAATCACACACTTCATAGAAAAAATTATAGTAAAAATAAAATCAAGAAAATTTTTGTCTGAAAAAATATCAAAAAAATAACCTTGGATATCGTATTTTGTTGTTGTTTCAAAAAATTGTTGTTTTCAATCAATAATTACTTTTAATAAACGAGTTCCTTTACAGGTCCGCATTCAATTAATATATTAATTGATTCAATGAATTTTATTATTGAACACGAATAAAAATTGTTTCTGCGTTATTTGTTATATTTTATCGATGGGTATAAAAATAACAAAAGATGAAAGCGATGACTGCTGCTGTTAAAAATATTTTTTCAAATTTAATTATTCAAATTATATAGCAATAACAATAGCATCACATTTAATAAGCAATTATTATTAATATATACAAATGAATTACAACCTTACACACTTGTATGCATAGACAACTTCTTAATCATCAACATAATTTCCATAACAAAAGCAATTAAAACCCTTGAGCAAACAATGATCATTGCACCTGAATGATTTGGTTTTTTTTTCAACTCTTTTAGTTCCGCAAATAAAATAAAAAATTACTATTAATAAATTGAATTTAAGTAGCTTAAATGCAGAAAAAAGTTTAATTTAATTTAATTATAAGTTTTTATCAATCTGATTTATTTGTTGTAAGCAAATATGTAAATTCAATGAACTTTTATTGTCTGCATGGATTGTTTGGGTTTTATGTCTAAATATTATTATTTTTGCTATTTTTGAGGCTTGACTAATAATTACTAACATATGAAAATTAGTTTTACATTTTCTTTCTCATCATATAAATTTAAAATTTTTTCAGCTAGCTGTGATAAATAATTTTTGATTGAAGAGAAGAAAAAAAGTTATTAGGGAATGAGCTGTAGCTCTAACTGAGTGTCTGGACTCTCTTTTTCTGGAAATAGTATACTCTGGAAATAGTATACTCTGAGTGTCAGGACTCTCTTTTTCTGGAAATAGTATACTCATAAAATATAGTTTTCTAGAAAAACGAAATTCTGTCAAACAAAATCTGCTAAAAATACGAAAGCCTTAAAAATCGTCTAAAAGTATACGAAATACATTTTATTTTTTTGGCTTAGACCAGCTCTCAGGGAATCATCCCTATGTATGCAGTACATTTTAATATATTTAGAATGATCGATTACTTGACTTTTTTCTAAAACTAGTTTGCGAATAATTCAAATAGTGGCAAAAAACCTCGGTTTCTGGTAATAAATCTGTTTTTAAATCTGTTTATCACCCTACAGAAAAAAATAGATGCCATATTGATAAAAAAAATTTGCACTATTTTCCTGTGAAAAAGATTTTTTGCCAGATTGATAATTCAAATTATAAAGCAGAAATAGCATAATATAATAAGTTAAAATAAAATAAGTTGATAAAAATTATTGTTAATATGTAAAATCTGCAAAATATACTTAACAAAAAAAGAAACAACAACTCTTCTCTGTTATGTATTAACTTTTGAAATTTATTTATTGAATAACAGTCAATAATTCAAAAAACTTTTTATTAATTGCATTTTATTAAGAGATATTTCCAAAAATTCAATATTAATAATAATTTAATTAAGTCAATACAAATTTGCTTAAATAGATGGTTTCTTATTAATAGCATAACTGGATGGAAAAACAATATCATCTATTTTTTTCTGTGTAAGTTTGTAATTTTTACGATTTTCATTTGCAATCCTATAAAGTGTACATATTCTGAATCAGAATTGATAGCAAAGTCGATTAAGCGCTGTCCGTCTTTCGGTCGTTGAAATGCCTTAAATTACTCATGGCTCAAACACTACCACCTCTTGCTATATATCGAGAGAAGTGGCACAGGGCTCCATACCTGGTCCATTCTTGCATTCAATATATGCAAATGATCTACATCAGCAACTTAGACACTGTAAATTGCAGATGTACGCGAATGATGTTCCACTCTATATTTATTGCAACGTATCAGACATCGTAAGCTGCATAAACATAACAAGTGAAGATTTAAACCAAATATGTGTCTGGGCATGTGATATTGGACTTAGCATAAATCCTAAGAAATCTGTGACTATGGCTATTGGCAACTCGTATTTCCCAACCTTTCTACCACAATTAAAAGTAAATGACGAAGTAATTAGATTTGCTGATAATACAAAAAACCTAGGTGTGATTTTTAATCAGCAATTGGACTGGTTAGAACACATTAAAAATAATTGTGCTAAGACATTTGGCATAATGAGATACGTATGGAGGTTGCAATACTATACTCCACCCCACTTTCGAATGCTGCTAGGCGAGAGCTACCTACTACCCACTCTTATGTGTGGGTGCGAACTTTTTTCAAGCTGTGGCAGTGTGAGCAAACGCGGGCTTAACGTAACATTCAATAATATTGCAAAATACATATTTGGATTTGGAAGAAGTTGCAGCATTTCAAGCTACCTACTACCCACTATTATTTGTGGGTCGAACTTTTTTCCAGCTGTGACAGTATGAGTAAACGCGGGCTTAACGTAACATTCAATAATATTGCAAACTACATATTTGGATCAAGATATTTAATACACATATATAACGTGACATTTGAAAGCCCAATCATCCTACAGAAAACATCCAGAAGAGTCAAGTCCGAAAAAAGCACGCCAAGTTCGGACAAATGTGAAGGTTTTGGTCACTGTTTTCTTCGACTGCAATGGCGTGGTGTATCATGAATTCTTGCCGCGAAGTCATATGGTAAATAAGGAATACTACCTTGAAGCTATGCGCCATTTGCGCAAAGCAACTCTTCAGAAACTCATAGAATTGTGGAAAAAACAATCATGGTTTTTGCACCATGATAAAGCGCCAGCTTACACATCGATGCTTGTTCGCAAGTTTTTGGGCAAAAACAAAACCGTTATCATGCCTCGATCACCATATTCATAGGTCGTCAGCAGGAACCACTTGGCTCCCGCTGACTTTTTCCTCTTCCCAAAACTGAAGACACCGATGGAAAGAAAGCGTTTTGCTACGATCGAGGAGATAAATGCAAAATCGAAGTAGGAGCTGTTGGCGATACCAAAAAGCACGTTTCAGAAGTGTTTCGATGTTTGGAAAAAACGTTGGCATAAGTGTATTATATCTGAGGGAGATTACTTTGAAGAGAATAAGATATTTATTGATGAATAAATAAATACTTTTTGGAAAAATTTAAAATAGCGGTTATTTTTTGATCAGATCTCCTCCCCCACCTTAACTCTTTCATTACCTTTCTTGCCTTCTTCAATCAAGAGCTATTCATTACAATTACAATTCTTTTTTCCAAGAAGATTTAATTTTGAGCAACGTATTTCAATAAAGCAACACTTAGTAGAATTTTAATTAACATTTTATAATCTTTTAACGAATTGCTTCGTGGTAATAAACAAGTTTTTCCATTTTGATAATTTCTCTTCAGTTTAACAAAACTTTAAATTGAATTTAAACTTATTCTTTAATGTTGATGCTGTCGCACTTTTTATTGCTGCAAAAGTCGCTTTTGTTATTCGTTGTTTTTTAATAATGACTTATACGCCATATTTAACATAAATAATAAATGTTTAACATACAAATAACAAATTTGAAATTTATAGTAGTTAATTTTATTATGCCATCTATATGTTTGTATATTCCACTGGAAAGCACAGTGTGAAAATTATTTGTGGAACACATTAGTTCAAAATAAATATAGTTTAAAAGAATAAAAAGCGCGCTTCAATATCAAACTAATTTTGACACTCCCAAGATTGTCTACAGTAATCACCAAAATCCCCCACTGGCCTTCAATTTCAATTTTCGCACTAAACGGAATTATCGTTAATATTCGTTCTATGGCCAAAACGTGCACTGAATATGAATAACCGGTTCTGATTCGATATCAAAGAAGAAGAAAAAGTCCTGGACGACGACCGGAGTTACAAAATGGGTAAATGTAACGCACCCTTTTGTTTATACGCAGAAGAAAAAGTCCTGGACGACGCTGAACACACTTTCTTTAAGAGTACTGGAGATAGTAGCTGGCTCAATAACGGTAGAGAATGTCGTGGACATCATGATAGGGAGCGAGGCAAACTTTTTAGCGGTATCACGATTCTGCAAAAAAGTTTTGAGATCGAAAAAGCCAGATCTGGAGGCCACAGAACAAAATCATAACCAGGATCCCAGACGAATTATAACATAAAGAGAAGAGCTGATTAAGCCATTGGGAAGCCACCCCAAAGCAATGCTAAGGCAGTCCCGGAGTGAAAATGTTTGTCCCAGGAAGAAGAGACAGTTTTTTAGTCGGTAAGTTCACTGTGGTGATCAGTCCAACACAAAGCGGGTGTGCGCACCCTCTGGTCAAAGCGTAATGCATTTTTTCCCCTTGCCGAAAAAAAAATACCTTCCAGTGTGAGAGGTATATAACTAATTTTTGTTAGGCTAAGCAGTGAAGATACATGCACTAGACTTGGAAATATTTGATGATTAGAGTAGCTCCTATGAAATGTCGTCATATAGACAGCTGGAAAACATGAAAAACAAGCTGTTTATAATTTCTTTTTTATTGCAATAAATGCAATGAATCTTAAAATTATGAATATGATTCCTTTAAAACTACTTCAGTTTAAAATCAACTCCTGCTAAAGCTTGAAATAGTTAAATAACCGCTATGAACATTTCTGTTACTTAAAATTAGAACTTGTTATACTTTTCTATTCTGTGTATACTTTAATAAAAGCTTCGCTGTTTTGACTGATTTATTATTTAAAGTCTTAAATATAAAACTAACGTGCCTTTTAATATGTGTCCCATAACAAAATTTATGTAATATGTTGATGCTGCAAGTAAACACATTCAAACTTAATACATTATGTATTGCAAAAAATAAAAACCGAACGAATGTATTTATTTACATAAATTACAGATAAGTGGCATAACGTTTTAAAGCAGTGATGTCATTAGTGAATATGAAATAAACATTTTATTTGATTGCAAGGTGGTGTTTTTGTGCAAAATGTTGCCTTAGATTTTAATAAGCATTTTAAAAATACGATTTTTTCCAATAGAATGTAAATTATTACGACTCTTTTAAAAATAGGTCAAAAATTAATGAAGGATACAAAAAGTTGAAAACCATCATCTGGAAAGATATGTAACAGAAATGACAGAATCAGAAAATGTTTAACGTGGGTTGCTGCCTTGACCGCCCAACCCCACGGTGATTCTCTTACAAGGTGAAAAAAAACGTTCGCTCGGACGTTCCCATGCATGAGAAGTTGTCACGCATGACCATCCATGACAAATCGTCATGCATGGGTATTATTTTCGATCACATTCTGAATGGCGCATGCTCTCCCCCATGGTGCAGGGTGGAACCTTTCTAAAACTCCTTCCGATCTCAGTTTCACGGCACCCGGTTGCAGTACAATTCCACACCGAGTCTGAAAACTCCCCCCGCATTTGGGTATTCGGCTTTTTGCCGAATCATAACAGACAGTTTCCATTACTTTACTCTTCAATAATAATGTAAATGTCTCCGATGTGCCTATTTTGCGTATTTGCGTCATAATCGACATTTTCATAGCAATCATGCATTGCGACCGATTTTGTGAGGACGGAGTATACATTGAAAAAATTATGCGTCGTATATTTAATGAAACTGTTTCATTAAATATCTTTCATTAATCCAATGAAAACTTTTCACAATATGCATGAAACTTCATATATATTATGAAATAGTTCCATCAGAATGGTTTCATTAAGTTTCATAGTTTCATTAAAAAAAAAACATTGGATTTATGACTACAACAAAATTAAACTTTTTTTAAAATTCTTTGAATTTTGGTAAGATACATTAATGGGCATTTATTAATCTTAAGCTACAGTTTAAAAAATGTCAAGTTTTTTTTATTAAAATGTAAGTTTTATGAGTTTCATAATTCAAATCAAATAGAATTCATTAGATCAATGACAAATAAATTTCTGGCTACCGAACTTGGGTATGTATGTACATATGTGCATGTACTCAAATCAGCATAATAATAGTTTAAAAGATTGAAATACCAGTGTATTGAAGTCATTTGAATTAATAAAATCTGTTGAATACTTGTTCAACATTTTCTTTTATCATAATTAGGTACAATTTCACAAAAGCAAGGAATAGTATTGTTTGTGTAATGAAATAAAGTATCAATGAGTAAATGAAATAATTCCATTGATCTTATTATGTACATTTGTGAACATATTTTATTAATGTGTATTATGATATTATTTCATTAAACAAATGTAACTATTTCATTGATTTAATGTAAATTTTTCAGGTGCTCAATTAATAATAAAATTAGATAAATTAAATAACTTCATTGACCTTATGAAGGAGTTTCATATTTTTAGTGAATATATTACAATAGTACAAAGAAGTTATTTCATAATAAATATTACTTTTTCATTAATTTAATGTACAGTTTTCATGTGCTTTATGAAATTGATTCTTTGATCTAGAGAAATTATTTCACTAATCATATGATTTGTCTTTCATGCTTTTAACGAAAATAAGTCATGTTCCTTATTAAAATGTTTCATTACTTTTATGCAGGTTTTCATTAAAATAATCTAATGAAATTTGTTTCATTATTTCTATGAAAAGTTACAATGGTTGAAAAATAATGAAAAAATTCATGAAAGTAATGTCAAAATTCGGAGAATTGCTGAACAAAATTTTTTCAGTGTACCAATAAGTAAAATTCACTCAAAAAGCGGCAGAAAGGCAAAATGGACAATTTATATATGAGCTTGTGAAATTGTAATTAAAATTATATAATAATAATTTTAACTTAAAGAGAAGATATTTTATAAAAAATAATTGCAAGATGTTAGCACTGAATTTAAATTTAATATTTAGTTATTCGATCTAATTTAAGTAATTAATTCTTATTTTGGCAGCTAAAGATCGTTTTGGTTTTATATACAAAATTCAACAGTACTCGTATTTATTTTCGATATTTCGATAACAATTTGTTATCGTCGTCAGAAAAATTAACATAACATTTTATCGAAATATCGAAAATAAATACTGTTGAGTTTTTTATACAAAACCAAAACGTTCTTCAGCTGTAAAAATAAGAATTAATTACTTAATACAGATACTAGTTTTATGTTTATAATATAATATACATTTTATTTATTTCTTTCTCTTATTTTGCCCCGTTTCAGCTCTTAAATTTTCTGCTGTTTTTAAAAATCGCCATGTCAGCAGTACAGTTTTTGCAATGAAATATTTAAACATGTATAAATTAATGTATTTTTCATTCCTCTTCAATATAAATGTACATATGTAAACGACTGATTGTTAAAGGGCGAAAGGTTAGCGTCAGAAATAAAAGAAAAGTTGACAGGTGATATGTCAAATTTAAAATGCGAATGTCACATAATGTCAGTAAAAGATTAACCCGTTTTTTTATTTTATATGCCTTTTTACCACCTGCATATACGTACATGCATATATAGTTATATATATATATATATATATATATATATATATATATATATATATATATATATATATATATATATATATATATATATATATATATATATATATATATATATATATATATATATATATATATATATATATATATATATATATATATATATATATATATATATATATATATATATATATATATATATATATATATATATATATATATATATATATATATATATATATATATATATATATATATATATATATATGTACGTTGTTGTTACGCATTCATTGGGATGTACAGATGAGAGAATAAATAAGGGATATAACTAAAGTGATAAAAAGCAAATTTCTGTTGGTAAACAAATTTGTATTTAAACCAAAAATATTTTTGGGTTAATGGTATGCGTTAGAAAATGTTTATGTATAAAAGCCTATAATAAATTATCGAATTTGGGATTTTTTTTTACGTTTTCTTAATCAGTAGTGCAGTTAACTAACTTCGCATCACAATTACAAGTGTTAACTTCAACCATACATATTATTGTTTGCACTAACCCCTACGTTATTCACTTAATTATTTTTAACCACCGTAAACGGGTTTATTTTTCATCACGTTTAAATTGTTATAACGTGGCAACACTTCATTTCATTGTTATTAGCTATCGCCAGCATTGTCAATCCACAAATACATTCCTTAAGAAGTTTTTTCAGGAAAACGAAATATTGATTAAAATTTTTTTAATTACTGTTTTAAATAAAAAAGAGTTCAAGCTCAAGCAATATAAATTAACACTTTTTTCAAAATTAAACTCACAAAAGGAGCGGGTGTTAATTAACAAACTATTTATGTGGCTAATTTAAAAGCTGTCTGAAACAGCTGATTTTTAATACCAGCATATGATGTTTAAAGTACTTGTGAATAGGAAAAAGGTTAATTTTGTGGTTAATAATTTTAATCGAAATAACTGGGGCTTAAAAGGCATAATGAATCATTCAACAGATAATGTAAAATCTGTTTACACAAATATGTTACTAATGGGTGATTTTATAAGAACTATCGGAAATTTAAAAAAAAAAACACATAAAATTCAGAAAAATGCATGAAATATTTATTTGGATCAATAGTTGGGTCGATATAATTTAATGTTTGAAGATTATTTCATGCAAATGTTGGCCGCGGCTGCGCCTCAAATGGTCCATCCGCTTAGTCCAATTTTGGCATACTCTTTCCAACATTTCGGCCGGTATCTCACGAATAATGTTGGCAATGTTGGCTTCCAGTACGTCAATCGAAGCGGGCTTGTCGCTATAGACATTAGCCTTAACATAGCCCCACAAAAAATAGTCTAGAGGCGTTAAATCGCACGATCTGGGCGGCCAATTGACTGGTCCCAAGCGTGAAATAAACTGTTCACCGAAATCGCCTCTCAATTGGTCCATTGTTTCGCGTGCTTTGTGGCATGTGGCACGGTCTTGTTGAAACTACATGTCATGCAAGTCAAGCTCTTCCATTTTGGGCAAAAAAAAGTTTGTTATCATCACACGGTAGCGCTCACCATTCACAGTAACGTTGTGATTCGCATCATCTTTGAAGAAATACGGCCCAATGATGCCGCCAGCCCATAATCCGCACCAAACGGTTGTTTTTTGTGGATGCATTGGTAGCTCTTGCAATGCTTCTAGCTGCTCTTCACTCCAAATACGGCAGTTTAGCTTGTTCACGTATCCATTCAACCAGAAATGACCCTCATCGCTGAACACAATTCTTCGATAAAAAAGTGGATCTTCATCTAACTTTTCAAGAGCCCATTCACCAAAAATATGGCGTTGGGGTAGGTCGTTTGGCTTCAATTCTTGCACCAGCTGTATCTTATAAAGCTTCACACCCAAATCCTTCCGCAAAATTTTCCACGTAGTGGAGTAACAGAGGTCCAATTGCTGCGAACGGCGCCGAATCGATAATTCACGGTCATCACCAACACTGGCCGATACGGCTGCGATATTTTCTTCAGTTCGCACTCTACGTAAGCGTGTTGGTGGTTTAATGTCCAACAATGTAAATTTGGTGCGAAATTTTTTTACAATAGCCCGAATAGAAGCCTCAGTAGGTCGATTAAACTGACCATAAAATGGAAGAAGCGCGCGATGAACTTTCTTAACAGAGCACGCATTTTGGTAATAAAATTCAATAATTTGCAAGCGTTGTTCGTTTGTAAGACGATTCATGATTAAATTATAGACCAAACTGAAGATGTGTGACAGTGACACAAGATACAAAACGTGCGTGAGCTGTCAAAACTAGTGTTGCCAAAAAGATAATAGCAAAAAAATCACTCGATATAATTCATGGACAGAGATTGAACTCATCCTGAATGAATAAGGATTGAAATCATACAACTTAAATAAAGACAAAAAAGTTGAGTAAGAAAGGCTTTCTTATTGTTTGTAGCAACGGTAATTTCGAATTTTCGAGCTCAGCATTTCTAATCATGCTTGTGGTGCATCTAAAAAATTAAGCCACTGGGCGATGCAAATAACTATGAATGAGCTCGGCATACTCATGGCAAATTTTTATGTAGGATGTTGTAGAATTATATGGAAATTTTATTATAATAATAATAATTATATATTTAAAAATATATATTTAATTTTTTTATATTTATTAAGCTTACTTCTATAGCTTTTTCCTTTAATATTAAATTAAATAAATTTTATTTTTAATAATATCACCGGGACTTTGCGTTTTAATTATGTTGTTCTGCTGCACCTTGTTGCCATGTTCGCATATTAATGGACTATAGAACAACTTGTGGCGTTAATTAAACATTATTTTTAACAATATTTTGTTGTCGACTTTTCCGCACTCTCACCCTACCACTCTCTCTTTTCCGCTCTTTTTCTCTTTTCCTTCTTTGGCTTTGTATTTAATGGATTTTTAAAAGTTTTATGAAGCATCGAACCACATTCTGCATGAATAAAAACAAAAAAAAACAAAGAATATTTGTGGTTTTTAATTAAGTCTTGCTGTTTTATTTTTTATATAAATGAAATTCAATGATACGGAATTTTATGGTCACTAATAAACCGTACGTAATGTTCCGGACCATAATACACATGTTTTTAAAGGTATGACGACAAGTTGTATTCAATGAAGTATTTAAACAAAAGAACAATGGAAACATTATAATGACAAGATTTAATGGTGTGAAGATACATTTTTGTTCGTACAATGTTAACCAATATTATTTAAGTACGTTGCTAGATACACATACTGTTGTATTCTGAATCACTTAGTTGTCATTTCAAAGAAGAATTAATGTGGAAATTATTGCAATTTAATTTAATACAGTTCATTGTATTTATTTTATATACATATGTAAGTTGGTTAGATTCTTTGTAATCCACAGAAGTTTGTCGAAACTTTATTTTTTTAATACGCATAATATTAGCTTCACTTGTACTTTTGTATGTTTACATGTTTTTGCAGTATGTAATATTGAGGAATTTGATATTCCACTATAAAAAAGTGTTACCGATCTAGCACAAAAATTGAAGTTGCCATATTTCTTCCCTTCCAGGGAAGTGAGGGGATTTTGGTGGTTTCTGAAACCGATTTTTGGAATTCCAAAAAGCTCAGACAGACTTTGAATCATCAAACTGTCAACATGTTATGTTCAGCACCCAAAATAGTCAAAATGACGAAAAATCGTCAAATGGGGCAACCGTGCTGTTGGACGGTGGACGGCCTAATAAATCAAACACAGATTTCAGCTTCATTTCTATAAAATGCGCTTCAATCTATAAATTCATTTTAATTTAATTCATACATATTCATTTCTTATATTTAAATTTATGTAAATAAAACAATACACTTGTGCTTTTCTCAAATATTTAGAGATATGAAAATCAAAATTCATACATATTCATTTCTTATATTTAAATTTATGTAAATAAAACAATACACTTGTGCTTTTCTCAAATATTTAGAGATATGAAAATCAAAATTGCGATCTACACAAATCGTCAAAAACAGACTTTGAATCATCAAACTGTCAACATGCTATGTTCATCACCAAAAATAGTCAAAATGACGAAAAATCGTCAAATGGGGCAACCGTGCTGTTGGATGGTAGGCGGCCTAATAAATCAAACACAGATTTCAGCTTCATTTCTATAAAATGCCCTTTAATCTATAAATTCATTTTAATTTAATTCTTACATTTTCATTTCTTGTATATAAATTCATGTAAATAAAACTTACACTTGTGCTTTTCTCAAATATTTTACTAGAATACAAAACGTGATCTTTGTAAAAGAACAGTTGTACATAAAGAAATAAAACCGGTTTCGTCTTAAACGGTACATAAAGATTATTAGCAAAAATGTTAAGTCAGTCGGATGATCTTACATAGTGTCTACAACTGATATTGACTCTGATATAATATGAGAGAGAACGTAAGCAGATTAACGAGAAAAAATAAATTATATTTTCTCTCATATCTAGCATGGTGCCAAGTATTTTTGCAAATATCATAATATTTCACTATTTTTAAACAACCATGAAGTAAACATCGTTGAATGTTGTATTTTTCTTCAACAAATTTTTATATTCCAGCAACAAAAAGAACAATAAACGATTTTATATAAATATTTTAATGATTTTATGATTTTTTTATTAAACTTTTTTCGGAAATTCTTCGTTTTGTTTACGTCTTTTGACAGTTCATATCATGATATAGTTTTCTAAATATATATTATCAAAACAATATTGTGATATCTGATATAATATTGCAATAATACTAATTTTGAAGGCTACACGTGATATAATTCTCTCTGCTATCAAATTTGACGTTAGCTGATAGAAAAATATTTCATATTATATCACGTATAGACTCTACGTTACAGATGTTAATAGAATATATTCAGAGTTGCCAGACGACGTTTACATATCGACAGTAGCGGGAAAGGTATTATAACCGCGCGACACGTGCGTTTGTAAGAATGTTTTTTGCAACCCCTGTTATATAAGTGATTATGTATAGCGAGAGATCAGCGTTGTCAATTTTGAAATATCAAAACGCACCAAACTATAAAATTAAAAAAAAAATTTTGATCCGCTTGGTTTTGGAGACTCTTTTCATATAGTTTTTTTTTATTTTTCATAAAAATTTTTTTTATTTGCTCGCTTTCTTCACTCGTTTCGGTTTATGGTAACATCACGAAATTTTAGTTTCCACGTCGTGGAAACTTTTTTTTTTTTAATATAAAAAGGAAAAATTCTGGTTTCTTCAAAAATGTATGCCAAAACTGTTAAAAAGTTAATAAAAAAAAAAAGCTAAAAATAAAAGTTTATATAGTAACATCTTTTTATAAGCGGGTTGCATCCCAACCGAATATTTTTTTTTTTTTTTTTTTTTTTTTTTCATTCATTTATTTATTGAATCTTCAAAATATGAACTAACAATAAGTATTCAAACCTTAATACTAAATATAAGTCTCTTTTAAGTCCAGCCACTGCTAGACAAAAAACTTTCATTTTGCGCGAATCACCCATTTAACATTCTGATGGTGGCCAGGGTATCCCTTCTTCTTAACCGAGAGTGGTCGCCAAAATTAAGTATGTTGCGTGCAAGAGGATTTGGGTGAAGTTCCAGTTTACTGATATACCTTGTGGCATACTTAGAGAACTCGTCAGTTACCAGCGGAACACACAGATCCTTGTGAATTCGTGAGTTTCTTACGTACCATGTAGTAGTCGTACGAAGAATTTGGTTTTGTCGTCTTTGAATTTTTTCAATGTATAATTGAACTCCGTAGCACCATATACGCTTTAAAATTGCGTTATATAACAAAAGTTTGCAATCCAACTTCAATGTCGAATTTCTGCCCATAAGCCAATTTAGTTGCGCTGCTTTTAATTTCAACTGAGTGACTTTCGCATCAATGTGAGGCTTCCACGTTAGCCTACGGTCGAGGTAAATACCAAGGTATTTAACTTCATTATGCTGCGGAATATGTGTATTGTTAATTTGGATAGCCGAACATGTTTGCTTACGCAGTGTGAATGTAACGTGAGTACATTTTGTTCATTAACTTTTATTTTCCAAAGTTTCAACCATTTTTCTAATATTGAAATATACTGCTGCAAATTTCGTGAAGCTTCTTGATGGTTTTATGGTTTTCATGAACGCTGAAAAAAGCTGTGTCATCTGCAAAAGTTGAAGTATGGATTCCGGATCTCGTTGGCATGTCAGATGCGTAAATCAAATATAGAGTGGGTCCTAGAATGCTACCTTGGCGAACTCCTGCTCCGATTGACTGTGAGAGACTTGTAAAGTCACCTTCTTTGATAACAAATTTCCGGTCGTATAACTAGCTTTCCAGAAGCTTGTGAGTGTTTGCAGGCAAGTTCAACTTTATTTTGTGCATCAGTCCGTCGTGCCACACTTTATCAAAAGCTTGGGAAATGTCGATGAATAGAGCTGAACAGTACTTTTTGTCTTCAAAAGTCTGTCTTATGACATTGACTAGTCTATGTGTTTGTTCCATGGTGTTATGTTTAGCCCGAAAGCCAAATTAATGATCAAGGATACATCCCACATCATTAAGTATTGGAGACAACTTCGCCATTAACAATTTTTCGAACAGTTTTGAAATTGTTGGTAGTAGACTTATTGGTCTATATGACTCTACTTTAGTCGGGTCCTTCCTTCCCTGGCTTGGGTATCATAGTAATCATAGAGATCTTCCACTCTGCAGGATAATACTCAAGGCGTAAAATAGCCAACCGAATATGATTATCATATTAATGTGTTTTCTGAATACAAATTTTTAATAATAGTTTTTTAAGCTTTACTAATTTGATAACAAATAAGTACACGAAACCAAAAGTAAAAAATTTTTTTTTAATAAGGCTGTGTATCTTTATTTTAAGCATAAATCAACAACAATGTAAGACGGTATGAACTTAAATAGAAAGTTCACATATTAATTTCTAAAAGAATACTACTTTTTTTTTCGTTCTTTTATATGAACTGCAAATAAAATATTCGATTTCATCAGGAAATTTATTTAAGTTTATTTTTATTTAACTTCTGGCCTGCTGTTGTTATTAAAAATTCCATTAAATTTTATATTTCATATGTAAAAGCCAATGTAAATCTGAGCGCCAACGGCATGAAAGTAATTTTAAATATTCTAAAATCAAAGAACACACATAGAATTGAAAATAAAGTTGCCTTTTACTGCCCCAATTAATCAAATGAAATTGGTTTTTATCTTACGAATAAAATAACAATGGTAAAATCAATTTTTCTCCTATGAATCCTATGAAAATATAACAAAATTGAAAAGTTTTACTTTAATTCTCATCAATTAATTACGATTTGCCAAACCATTGAATCGTAATGAAGTCTGAAATGAATTGCATTGGCTTGTAATTAAAACGTAATTAAAATACAATTTTTTATTAATGCAATTTTACCACTGTTTGCTGTTGGGACGCACAAAAAAAAACACTTTGTTTTAAGAAAATGAAAAGGTTACGAAAACTTAACACAGTTTTACTTTTTTCAACCTAAGTTTAAACATTTTGTTCTTCTTACTTTTCCACTCATTAAAAACAACGTGATTTTTTTTTTTTTTTTTTTTTGTGGAGTAAATATTATCGGGGCTGAGGTGGTTAAAAAGTTGATAAAGTGTAGAGGAAAAACTTTTTATGGGTAAACTATCTAATTGACCAAGCGGAAATAATGAGCAGGAAAACATGGTAATAAATTTACAAATAAGATTATTTCAAAGTAAAGTTTGCTTTATATACACACTCATGTACATATTTCAAAAGAGGTGTTTGAACCAAAACCGTGTAGTTTGAGTAATAGTATGTTTCCACTAAAGTGTTTTACTCAAAACATGTAGACTTTACTATGTTTTCCCATGTATTTTTGAAAAGAGCAAAACACCTCAAACTACGTATTTTGGATCAAAACACTTCGAAAATATTCTGTACAACACTGTATTTACTGAATAATAAAATATACAACATTGGGCTATCCATTAAAAGTGAGTGACAAGTTCGAAATAAAATTAATTTGTCACCTTCAAAAAAACCAAACAAATAAAATCGACTTTAACAAACGTAAATATTTTTGGCAGCATTTCCGCTCAGGTACAATACCTTGCAGCAATATTTATGCTTTCAAAAATATGACTACTGATGCTACATCCGATATAAATATTTTAAGCCTGAAGTTCGAGTTTCCAGGACAGTTAAAAGGTCTTATATAAACGAGGCAACTCAGCCGTAATCAGATTGAGACAATATGTAAGAAAAGTTCAAGAGGGACCATCGATCCCGTTTTGCTAATATAGTTTTGCATGATTGAAGGACATGCATTCCAAGTAGTGAATTAAGAGTAGTGAGCTTGATGCGTTGATCCATTTTTTTCCACAAAAAGGAAAACAATAAAACCAATAATGTTAAATAAATGCCGCAAATTGTTTTATTTATGTACAACATTTCTTCATTTTCATATCCATTAAATATTTTGGTGTCTCTGGGACACAAATGAGTTACACTTCTAGAAAATTTTTAGAACGTTTCACTCATTCGTGTCACATAAACAACACATAATACTTAAATCTATCCACTAACAACTCTATCAAAAATACTTGAGCTTGAGATTTCGTTGGATGTATCTCAGATTCGTCATTTGCATCCCCTCCCGTATCATAACCTACATATTTCAAACTACAAACATTATATACTTTTTTGTTAGTAAATTTTGTTTTATTTGAATAAAATAAACGTCAATCTTACTTCGAAATTAAAACCACTTCATACCAAGGCAGCTTCACTCATAGAGAAAAGCATCTTCATATTGATGACGGCGGGTCATCAGAATTGTGGCATCAATAGTATATAAATAGTCATCAGTAATATGAAAACTGACATCAATCTCAACGACTAAAGTCATAAGGCAATTTTGTCATATATTGAGTATCATCAATGCTACAATTGTGGTGACATCAATTCAATGAAACATTTTATTAATATTTATAATACATCTAATTTGTCAAAATTAATATTTAAAAAACGCCTAGATAGTGTTATAATATTTTATATTTACTGTGGAAAAAGAATTTTTTTGTTAAAATTATTATTTTTATATTTAAATTAATTTTTAAGAACTAGAAAAAATGCATCATATTAATGACATCATATGCAAAGTTAATTACATATATAAGTATAATGACAGCGTAGAGAGTAGAATAAAAAGAAGAACTACAAGGCAAAGAAAGACAGTAGTTGCTTGTACACAGTATACACACAATTAAAATTTGATAATGCGACACACAGACATTGTATTGATGGCAGGAAGTCATCAAAAGTATTATTAGGATATTTTGAATTCTCATTGATTTCTTGAAAAAATGGAATTATAAAGTTACGTATTTGAACATATTTTTGAAATCGTTAAATTGAACCGGAGTTTAATGTTGATGATAGCGTACCACCGAATTGATGATATTTCGTCATCAAATTTACTTCATGTGCCATTTTTCTGATGTTAATGAGCTATTACATCAAAGAGATTGAATCCAAATTATAGTTGGTGTGATGTTAGTGCGCCATTCTATTGATGATATTTTGCCATTACATTGACTTCATTTAGTCATTTCTTCGATATTAGACTGTCATTGATTTGATCACATGTTTACATCAAACGTATTCCGATAAATCATCCCCATCGCCATACTGACGTTTCATTGATGCAATAATTGTCATAATTGACGCTTTTGATAATTAAAGCAATTAATGTAATGGTTGACATCAAAGCGATGAAAAGTGTCATGGGGTCAAAAATGATGGCATTTGGCATTGCATTGATGTTAAAATACATCACAGTTGTAACAGGTTTTCTATGAGTGTTTATAATAGGTAGTAGCAGAACTACAATAAATACAACACCAAAAAAAATCAACATGTATTTTGTTGGTAGAATTTACGAAAAGTTGTCAGAATTTTGTTTTTCTTTTATATGAGTAAAACACCTACGCAGAAACATACTTTTATACCATGTTTCCATTACAAAGAAAAACACGTGTTTTATCGAAAACATGTCGAAGTGTTACCACTATGGTGTGAAGCAAGGCAGCTTTAATACGGTAGTGGTATTAGCACAGCGGTCTTTCGTTTCCTTTGCATAAATTTTTCAGAAATACAGAGATTTCTTTGCTTTTTCCAAACAAAATTTTGACAACTGTTCGCAAATTCTACCAACAAAATACGTGTTCATGTTTTTTGGTATTGTTTTTATTGTAATTCATATATCAGAGGACACACTTCGGCATGTTTTCCTCAGAACAAGTGTTTTCCTTTGTAGTGGAAACATTGTATTAGAAACGCACTTATTTTTAGTATCTATTATTAGCTTATTCCAGGCACTTGCTTGTAATATAATTTACTTAACTTTATTAAAATATTGCTGCCATTGGCTTGTGTATATTTTGCTGCCATTGTTAACGTATTTAAATTAATGTTCAAACTTATTAGCTTGGTGGTGCCTTTATTAACTACTTTGGCTGTCTTATAATAAAATTATTTTGAATTAAGTTATTTTTAGCTTTTTTTTGCTGTGGGCATTGATTAAAATGTATGTTAAAAGCTTTAATGAAAAACTTTTTTATTTAAGAGCGCAAATGGCTATATTTATTTCCTTTTAATATTAAAAAACACTAATTTACACACACACACACACATATGTTTCTATAAGCTAATTATCAACACTTTTGTGCACACATTTTATACTGGCACTTAAACTCAAACTTTATAATACACGCATAGTACCTAATTGCACTTTTGTAACAGAGTTGCCAATGCTTTTAAATATGTTCTCCAATTGGCTTGTTATGGTTTTGTGTGCTAATAGTCAAACCTAAACAAAAGTTTCGCTAACGCTAAAGTGGCTTATCTAGATGAGAGAGAAAGCTTTGTGTCATCAATAAATACAAGGTTAATTGAAAGTAAAGATCTTTTACTTTTCTCCAACAAAAATATTTAATTAATGTTTTGTTGAAGTTTATAATTTTTAAATTAGATTTTGGTTTTTTGTACATTTGTACATCGCTTTTTAAGTTTAAATTTTAACTTTCTTAAGTTTTTTTTAAGAAGGCTTTTTTACAATACAAATTTGTTGTGATAAATAACAATAATAATCAAGCCTTTATCTGGGGGATCCGATGCACAAAAAAACCGAAAAAAAAATATTTTTGCATTATTAATTTATTGAATTTTTGTTGAACTTTCATAATTTTTTAAATTAGATTCTTGTTTCTTCTTAAGAAGGGGTTTTTCTATGATCAATAATTTTTGATTGAAGAAGACAAGAAAAATAATAATGAAATTTTTAGTTGGGGGACAACTAGCTGTTTCGTAGTCGCTACAGTATTCATCAGCACCCATTCGGTTTTTAACTCTGGTCATGATGTGTCATGAACTGCTACCTTAACCAATCAGCCACCGAGCCATTGTTTTATTGTTTATGCAGAAAACTTAGTAGGTCGGTGTTGATTTTGTATGAAACATAAATTATTTAGGAGTTAGTGTCATTTCTTTTTATTATGATAAAATTAATATGGAATATATTGGTATATATAGAACAAAATATCGCTCAAATAGCCGCCGCGCTTTCGGTGGCACACCTCTATCCGATGGTCCAAATTACCGATAACGTTGATGCATATTTGAGATTCTAATGTGCCGAATTATCTCGTCCTTTAATTCTTGAGTTGTTGTTGGCTTATCGACGTGCACCTTTTCTTTCAAATAACCCCAAAGAAAGAAGTCCACCTCTGTCAAATCACTAAATCTTGGCAGATAATTGATATCGCCACCACGTGAGATAACACTGCTATTAAATTTGTCACGCATAAGAGCCATTTTTTCGTTAGCTGTATGGCAAATGTTACCGTTCTGTTAAAGCCATATATCGTCAACATCCATATTTTCTAATACGGGACATTCACAGTAACTGTCGACCAGCCTCATTTTTTAAAAAGAGGCCTGATGATGCCGTCAGCTCATAAAGAGTCAGTCTTTGTGTGTGCATTGGTTTTTCGACAATCACTCTTGGATTACCATTCGCCCAGATGTGGTAATTCTGCTTATTGATGAATCCACTGAGTTGAAAATTTGCCTCATCACCAGTGATGTTTACTTTTATTTTCAAAGTACTGTACGACTTTAAACAAATTACCGTATTTTGAGCAAAATTACCGTACGAAAAGTATTTAGCTGAACTGCTCGTAATACCATCGACGCTAATAAACCAAAAGTGTGGGCATTAAAAGTTTTATACATAGTAATTTTAATTTAATTCTGGTTTCTTCAATAATTCTGGATTCGTCAAAAATTTGTGTATTCAGTGTGAGAGAATTCTATGCAAAATCTGACAAGTGGTCTGCAAATGTAAGTTTTCTAAAGTATTTCAGAAAACTCTTCAGTCTAAGCGCAACAATTTAAATTGACATTGGCAGCCACTTAAAACGGAAGGTGGTATAGCATTTGCAAGTCCAACAAATTACAGGTCAAGAATATTTCATGTTGTTTTTGTATATGTTATACAAACATCAGTAGTTTTATTATATTATATTAACCCCTGATTTTACTTATCACAGAACTATAGATATGTTCTGCTTTTAGACGATGTAATTTTTAACAATTCATAGCTAGAGTGGCCACTCCAAGATAAGTATAATAAAGCAACTATGATTTTATTAAAAATGAAACCAAATGAATTAAACTTTTTTTTTAAATTACCATACAAATAATAAAATTACCGTGCTGCCGTTTGAAGGTCAAAATTACTGTACAATACGGTAATTACCGTACAGTAAACATCACTGCTCATCACTGAAGATGATTTTCCACTGTTGCCATTTCTTGCCGCCATTGTGATCATTGACGAAGCTTTAAATCATGAGCCAATTGCACCTTGTTAGCGTGTAAATGAAAGTCTTAATGCATAATGTTTATCAACGATGAGCTTGAGTAGTGAAATTGTTAGGCACGACGATGATTTGAGGTGGACGACTCTTCAACTACACTATCACGAACAGCAGCAATCTGTTCTACAGAGCGGTCTGTACGAGCATGTATGTATTGGTGTTTTCACATCTCCTACAGACCCGGTTTGCTCAAGTTTTTGCCCGATTTTTCCGGTTATACTCACATTTAAATGTGACAGAAGTGCGTTGATTGCTCTTTTCATTATTCAAATTGAGTTAGTCTGAAATTGAGAAATGTCAAATCAGATGTAAAACACTTGACGTTTAGGTTTCGTTCGCATTCCAAATTGGCCCTTAAAGTTTAACCATTCTATACGTGCAAAATTCTTATTACTCTATATAAACATCACTTATCATTCCAAGATTTCAAACATATATAGAAGAAGAATGTAAAACTTTGAAAAGTTTTTCAAATAATTGAAAAGTGGCTGAATTTTGATTAAACAAGTGGCTGGCAACTCTTCACTTTAACGCATTTCTTTTCCAAACTCAGCATATACTTATCAAACCCCCTTTCCTAGGAGATGTGCAACTTCAGTTTAGCCGCACACTTGCAATTGAAAACAACAACAGCAACAACACAACAAAAAATAGGTAAAAGTTTATTAAGCTCTTGAGGGCTTTCACTTCACTGTTTTCATACACTGTTTGTTTGCATTTGTTCTTCTGGTAGTTGCTGTTGGTGCTGTTGTTTTTTAACTTATAATTTGTTTGGAAAGTTATTTGTTTTGCTGTTGTTGTTGTTGTTGCTGTTGTTTTTGCTGTTGTTATTTTTGTTTTTCCTCGTCTTATTTGCCAGGTTATTTTCGTGTTTTGTTTTCGCTAATTTTCGAGGGCATACGTGTTAATCGTTATGAATTGTAAAGTTTCGTGTTTTTGAAGTACTTAATTTGATAGTATAGTTTTTCTCTCTAAAGTAGTTTAGTTTTGACTGCTCGCGTCAAAATTTTTGTTTGCCAACACGCATATAGACTTTCGCTAAAACGCTGGAATTCTTGACTAACCAACAAACACAAGAAGTTAACAAATTTAGTAAATGTATATTGTTTTTATTTTTTGTTAAAAAGCGGTGAATAAAAGGTATAAATTTTACAAAAGTTATTTTCTTCAGAGGCAAAACTTTTAATGCCTATGCAGGATTTTTAAGGAAAATTAAGCTAGTGGTTTACTTTATTACTTAATGAGAACTCACTTTGCCACTTTAACAACCAAATAAGTGTATGGTAGAATGTTGGCTATAAATTATGGACTCATTGAAAAAACTAGAGGTTTTCCAAAACTACTTAACATGCAGCAAATCACGTTTACAGTTTGAAGAGCACACAGGCAATAATTATTTTAATTTGTGTCACTGTCTTGTGCATTTGGAATTACAAGCCTTCAAACTGCGACTGTTTCAAATTGGCTATTATCACTTGACCTTTGTTAAGTACGTAAGTATATACAAAAGCAATTCTTCCTCATACGTATTTATTGCATGCACAATACTTAAGCACAACTCTAAACTATTTTTTAATACATGTTTATCTCCAGAAGTGAAATGTGGCGGATTATCGTATTGAAATACTTGTTTATGTACCCTCAAGAAAACTAACAGCCTGTTTGTAAAAAACTACTCGTTGATAATAAGCGCTAGTTTTTGGTTTTTAAAACTCGACTATTGACAAATTTTGTTAAAATTTATTATTTTACAATTTATTCTCGTTTCTAGAACACAATTCGTCTCACCACAAGTGTCAAATATGGCAAATTAAAAAACAGTCTCGTTAGAAAAAAATATTGTATGGAATGTTAATAAGTTACATACGTGTACAAAAATAAATGTAACTTGAGCTCTGTAGTGAATTTAACTAAATTAATGAAAGCAGTGCAGCGAAATAATGACATTTAGAGCGTAAGTAAAGCTTTTTGAAACAGAGTTCAAATTGGCATGGCAATACTTCAACGAGGCTAGGTTAGGTTAGGTTAGGTTAGGTTAGGTTAGGTTAGGTTAGGTTAGGTTAGGTTAGGTTAGGTTAGGTTAGGTTAGGTTAGGTTAGGTTAGGTTAGGTTAGGTTAGGTTAGGTTAGGTTAGGTTAGGTTAGGTTAGGTTAGGTTAGGTTAGGTTAGGTTAGGTTAGGTTAGGTTAGGTTAGGTTAGGTTAGGTTAGGTTAGGTTAGGTTAGGTTAGGTTAGGTTAGGTTAGGTTAGGTTAGGTTAGGTTAGGTTAGGTTAGGTTAGGTTAGGTTAGGTTAGGTTAGGTTAGGTTAGGTTAGGTTAGGTTAGGTTAGGTTAGGTTAGGTTAGGTTAGGTTAGGTTAGGTTAGGTTAGGTTAGGTTAGGTTAGGTTAGGTTAGGTTAGGTTAGGTTAGGTTAGGTTAGGTTAGGTTAGGTTAGGTTAGGTTAGGTTAGGTTAGGTTAGGTTAGGTTAGGTTAGGTTAGGTTAGGTTAGGTTAGGTTAGGTTAGGTTAGGTTAGGTTAGGTTAGGTTAGGTTAGGTTAGGTTAGGTTAGGTTAGGTTAGGTTAGGTTAGGTTAGGTTAGGTTAGGTTAGGTTAGGTTAGGTTAGGTTAGGTTAGGTTAGGTTAGGTTAGGTTAGGTTAGGTTAGGTTAGGTTAGGTTAGGTTAGGTTAGGTTAGGTTAGGTTAGGTTAGGTTAGGTTAGGTTAGGTTAGGTTAGGTTAGGTTAGGTTAGGTTAGGTTAGGTTAGGTTAGGTTAGGTTAGGTTAGGTTAGGTTAGGTTAGGTTAGGTTAGGTTAGGTTAGGTTAGGTTAGGTTAGGTTAGGTTAGGTTAGGTTAGGTTAGGTTAGGTTAGGTTAGGTTAGGTTAGGTTAGGTTAGGTTAGGTTAGGTTAGGTTAGGTTAGGTTAGGTTAGGTTAGGTTAGGTTAGGTTAGGTTAGGTTAGGTTAGGTTAGGTTAGGTTAGGTTAGGTTAGGTAGGATAGTCCAGCTCACTTGGGTTCTGAAAATCGTTCCCTTTGTGATTGCCTGAAAAAGTAGGATAGAAGAGCAGAAGAATAAAAGTTAGAGGGATGTAGTAGGAGTGAGGGAGAGGGAAAGAAAGAAAGGTAGGAAACTGCTTAATGTGGCATTACTTGCTGATTTACTAGCCATCCGCTACGTCCTATGAAAGAACCTAACGCAGTCGGTTTGACCGAGGCCAGACATGATAGGCTATGGAAGCTCCGCTCGCTTAAATATCTTAAACGATGATGCTCCAATACCGGACATGTCCCGAAGAGATGAATTATATTCTCCTCCTCCTTCTCTTCTTGGCAACTTCTACAGAAGTCGTTATATCGTAGGCCTAGTCTCCTGGCCTAGTTTCCCAACGGGTAATGTCCAGTGATGACTGCTACAATCACTCTTAGGAGAGATCTGTGAAATTATAATAGCTCCCACGTTCTCTTAGAGTTAATGTGCGGCCACAAGTTCCTTGATGTAAGACATGTGGGCACTTTTCTTGGGCGCGTTCCACAATGGTGGACAACATTTATTAGCGTGTTGGAAAAGAATAATACTGCACACGCTGGAACTTCGTCCGCATTCAAGCAATTGACTAATTGAGTCAACTATCTTTGTTACTGAACAGTTAAAACTTTATTTGTTTTTCTAACATAAAATTTCAGAACTCAAGCCTGGCTGGGAATCACTACTGAAATTTGCCCGTCAACTGTTTAATATTTTCAGTTTCATTTTTGAATTTAACATTTAGCCGGACTTTATATTTTAAGACGACTTCCATAATGCATATTTACTAGAGGGCTGCTCAAGCACAATAAAAATGTCGTACAAAACATCGTAGTATTTTCATGTATCATATATAGATCGTCTTCTTTCGCATTTCAAAACAAACACTTCAGTGCCGAAATGTTCTAAACACATAAACGAATACTCTCTTATAAACATTTAGAACAAACAGAACCAAACACAAATAGAACCAAATGAAATAGAACAAAATTGAAATAGAACTTCAAGCATTGAAGTAATGTTCTACTTCAGTTTTGTTTGTAAAATTTGTTGTTATTGTTCATGGTTTTTGTCCTTGTATTAGTGCACAAGTGCTGTATGCACAGTATGTCCAAGTGTGTGTGTGTTTGTGTTTTCTTGTTGTTGTTAATGTCTTTTGTCTTTGTATTCAGCACAAATATTTAAGACGGAGTATGCTCAAATGCCAATGTGCTTGCTATTAGTCATCGTTTGTTTTGGATTTTGGTGTAAAATAGAATTCAAGTACAGTCGCGCGCTGTCGTGAAGGCATTTCAAAACTATGAAGTGTTTGTTCTGTTTCTAAATGTTCTAAAGCTTGTTTGTTTCGTTTTAAGAATTGTTTTGAAATACATTGCTTGGAACTACTTCACAGTAGTGAGAGGTGTTCTTTAGAACATTCTGTGCAGCCCTTTAATATTTACACTGCATACACTTAGTAAACGCATACTTAAACTTTCTGGCAACGTCCAATATTCCTAATCATTGGGCAACTCATTTTAATGAGTATCAGCTAACAGAATTTATTTTTTATTCACTGCTTTTCTCGGGATTTCTATTTTCCCTAATAGAAGTTGGCTCTTATTTGTTTTTTTTAATAAGTTTCTTTAGCAAATCAATATTTTTTGAAGGTTTAGCCTGAGATAATTCCTCAGCACTTGTCAACAAAATGGATAAATAATTTTGTGTTGCCTTCATTTAAAAAAAAAAAAATAAAAATAAAAATAAATTAAAAATTTATTAAATTTTATAACATGTGTTTGACATATGTTTTATGTATGAAGGCCTCATTAGTTTTTACTTTCTGTTGCCGTTCTGTTTCTGTAGGAAATATTGTACAATTACTTTTTCCATTAAAATATTCAGCTGTTTTTACAGTAGAGCATAAATAAATAAAAAACATTGGAATGAAGAATAAAATACGTACATACTATATAATATGTACGTACATACGTATGAAAGAACAAAAAAATAAACAAATTAATAATTTAGAAATGGTGATCATGCAGGCCACTTCTTACTCTCAATGTTACTTATATTATACAAAATATAATTTTTTCTCGCTAAAATAATATTCTTTTCATCATTCATAGTTTAATTGATAAAGATGTATTAAGTTTCAAAAATCTTTAATTAAAACAAATTTTTTTAGCCTTTGACAAAAAATTGTTTATACATTTGAATAAAAAATTAATGTTTCCATACCTGAAAAAATTAAAACATACACATATCTGGCCGTCACTTAACGTTGAATTATATTCCCAACAGATTAGATCGCAACAGAACAGAACGAAAAAGTAACAACAAACCATGCACATATAGTTTATATTGAACAGAAACGAAACAGCTGATTCAGAACGGAAAAGAACGTACAAACTAATAGTGCAAGGCCAATGTAAGCGGCAGGCGGCAGCGGGCGTCAACAATGTGACCCATTTACAAAAAATTTGTTTTTTTATAAAAATATTCATATAAAGCTTTCATCATGTTGAATTTAATTTAATTTGGCAATGCCGTTAAAGGCGGCCGAGCGGCAATGTTGAATTCAATTTAACTTTTTGTTTTCCGCTTCAATTTGTTAAACCAAAAAGTAAAGGAAAAAAATAGAAGACAGAAATTAATATTCGGTTTTGAAAGTTCAGCAATTGAATTTGTTTAATTATTTTGTCTTAAAAATAATCAAAATGTTTTTTTGTTTAATCTTCGAAGCACAAAATTTTCTTCAATTAGTTCATTTGCCCACAACAAATAAACTCAAGCGGCAAATAGAACAAGTGGTTGCCGCTCGTTGCCGCAAGCTGCTTACATTGGCCTTTCACTATAATTCTACCTTGAGTTTCATAGCGTTCCTAAATGCCGATAAAATGCAAAACAATTTCTCTGCAACGCGATGTTGTATTAAAGTCATGTTTAGCATTCCATACGCATTTTTTTAAACTTGTGTTTAGCAAGTCGACTTATTTCTTTCTTGTATCTTCTGTCATAATCTATTAACAAAATACTATAATTACTTATTAATATATTCTTTAAGTTTATGCAATTTAATTTATAAATACTTGCACATATATACGTAATCTTCTCTTTTAGTCTTTTTTTTTAAATTAAATTGCACTTAAAACTTAACTTAACTAATGAAGCATTTTTAAAAGAAAAGGAAAAAAGTGTGTAAAGTTTTTCCTGCAAAGTTTTCATCAGCCTCAGACCTTAATGAAAGAGAACAAAGTCATAAGTTCTTGCAAATATAAAATAATGCATTAAATTAACTTTAACAGCTGAAGTTGAAATTGAATAGAAGAAGTTGCAAACAATATAATCCCTGATGAAGTGAAACCTCAATAGTTAAAGATATATAGGAAAACTTGAGTTTTAAAGAAATTCGCATTAATTTTTTCATTATTTTTTTAGTGCTTAAATCCATCGTTTCTTTTTTTCCTGCTATTAAGCCTTTTGCAATCAAAAAGTTTTTAGCTAAATTGTAAATTCATGCTGAAGTTGTTGTTGAAATTTCAAAGTTTTCTTCTTTGACATTTGTTTAATTTGATTAATTAGAGTATTGCAAGTTAGTCACAAAAATGCAAGAAATTTAGTGTTCGTAAAGAATTCATAAAGTTAAACAAAAAAATAATAAATAAGACTTTCTTCACGACGACTATATAATAAAAGTGTAATATTTACTATAATATTTTTTTGGCAGAAAATTAACTTCATTTTCTTTATATGCCACTCACTTGAAAGAATCTGTGAGAAAATTTCTGAAAGTTAGTTAAGCTCTTAGTTTGGTCATTTTACCCGGATTGCAAAATGTATAATTGTTAATGTTTATTGAATATCTGGAATAAGTAGCAACAAATTTTATTGATTATAAAATTTTGGATTACCAAACATTTCTATTTTAAGAACAGTCCACAAAACTAAAATCTTTTAGTACACAAGAGGTATTACCATATTTCTTACATAGTTTTTAGCTAATAAATATTTATTATGGAAATGCATTTGAATCTAAATGCGCAAACAAAGTAGATTTCCAAGATGAAGAAAAAATATAGCTAATAATTATTATTAATTTTATTATTTGAATCGCGTGTGGTCTGAAATGGCCCTCAGCATCTATAGTGCTTCCGCTGACTCACTCGAGGGCTAAGTACTGCAAGAAACCGAACTAAGTATCTCATTGGGAGTGACAGCAAGACCGGTTTCCCCAACGTACGCGCTTGTAACAGATGGTATCTACTGTGTCCCAACTCTATACAATTCGTGCTCAAGTGTTCTATTGACTCTTTTTCCTCACCACAAAATCCGCACATGCCCAATCTGACTGGAAGTGTGCATTCTGTATAGCTGATTAACGCAGGTTTAATGACCTGTAAGTGTAAGTTCTTAGTCTTATTCAGATTTAGAACATGTTCGGCCTTCTCAAAGTTTAGAAATTTCTTAGAATAGTGAAGACCATTTGTCGCAATACAATGTTGCTTCACGACAAACTCAACCTATTTGTTCACCTACTTCTTAGAGAGACTCCTGTTGCAGCCAAATGTTGAAGTGCAGTCAATAAAAAGCCACTCTGTTCCTTTTTGCCACAGATGTGTGCCATAATGCCCCTCATGTCTTGGCGCCCACGCCAGCGTAATCTAATTCTAGCTCGCCAGCACGTTTAGTCTGTTGTGACATCCTAGTACTAAACTGGACGTGAAAACACAACCGCTTAGAGCTCTAAGGACTAATTGACTAACAGAGAGTATATTTATCATTACACCCTTGTGTGGCTTATCGGAAAGTATGTACACAGCCTGGAGGATTGTTGTGTCCTTAAGAATTGTTACCTTGCGTGCTTTAAGCCCTGCTATTTCCGCTCCCACTCCTGAAAGCGATTTGCATCTATCCGTGTGCCACTTTTCTGTACCATTTCGCAACTAGGAAAGATTATCATGCAGTTTTTGGTAAGGGAACAAAACAACGGAACTAAACTGGACTCAAGTGGACTCGCTTTACAATAGCTCGCAGCCTGTTAAACTTAACCTGGTTGGCCTCAGACATATCAATTACATCTCTGATATCCTGTAGGACTGAAAGATTATCAATAAGACTACCCGAAACTAGTTTCTCCCGTTTTTAAGTGGAGATTATCTCAACGTTTGCCTCCTTAAGCATCGCTAAGTTCAAAACAGTTTACATAGCTGTAGTTGGGGTCGATCTCATCGCTATTATAGATACCTTGCCAAAAATATAGACACCAATTTTAAAAAATTTATTTATTAATGCTTTTGAATACAAGGGAAAAGTAGTGAAATTTTACTCCTGATCAAAAATCATAGATTTTAAGGAAACACTTAATAACTTTATAAGTATTGGTATCATTAATTTCAGAGAGCAGAGCGCTATATATGGTTAACTATCATCTTGCGAGATATCTAGAGGCGCACAACAAACTTTGTATCTCTCTTGAAGAAATGTGGCACACTAAATCTAACATTTCGGTGAAAGAAAGTGGTGGCTCTAGATGATGTCAAAACTTACTGCTTAAACGATTGTAAGACCCAGTGAAGTATGAATAATATGGATGAGATAATATAAATATAATTTGGGTTCTTAGGTGTTCTTAGTTTGGCATATAACGACATGTAATATCTACAACCATATAATTTAATAATTTTATTATGTCCTAATATATTCTTATCTCAAACACATAGTTTTTTCTACGTGTATACACATATGCTTGAATTAAATAACTTTGTGGCTTTTGGCAATTGACTATCCACCTCAATACATACAAACTTTGTTTATCACCAAGCACAGTGGGTAAGAAAAATCTTTTAACTATTTAAATTCAAATCAGAAGGTACATAAAGCAATATATTATATTGCCTTCTTTCACCTTAATATTATTTTATTCTATTCCATTGAAACTAAACATATTTTATTTACAGACACTATTATTTGCTGACCATGTTATTAGCACTTTTACTAAACTATTACATTTCGTTGTACTGTTCGATACATTTGTACAAATGTTTCATGTAAATATAACAATTCCTATTGCTTGGTTTAAATGAAATTTTTAATACAAGTAGTAACAATAATAATGTGTATACTCTAAAGTTTTAATTTGAAACTTATATAATGTCAGGGCTGGGCCAAATGCACTAAATAAGACAATTATATATTTTAGCTACAGAACTTTTTTTCTCCAGTAGATAACAATAAAGCTTTCTCAATGTATACACCAGCCACTGTTGTGCAACAAACAACATTGATGTAGAAATTATAGCATTGTACACAAGACATAATAGATTGCCTCACTTAAATTGGCTATAAAACCAAACTTATAATTTATATAATATAAAATATAATTTTTTAAATACTGTTGACAATATGTTAGGATACACAGTAGAGCAAAACTATTGTTAGCAGTGTAAAGGGTAGCTATGTGACCTGTAAACATTTGTATACCGTACGGTATCGGCGGGTGTGGTAACAGCAATAGCAGGTATGATCCCAACAGATCTACAGATTCTAGCACGAAGGAAGGCATGGATATTAAGACAGACTATCCATGCAGACCCCCCCCCCCCATCCCCCTTGGAACAGGTTTTGCCTTGGCGTATTCCTAACTTAGGCGCTCTGCTTTTCTGGGAAAAGAGGGGAAAGGGTCCCTCGTTTGGTGCGGCAAACAAAATTCTAGGAAGCCACATGACTTATGTTGTGTTGGCTTCCGAAACCCTTACTAAGGGTATAAATTGGCAGAACGGGGATCAGCATGGTCCCCGGGAAGTTCTGCTTGCGGTTCGACCCGGGCTGATCATGGTTGAGGTGCCTACCTTGGCTGAAACGTTCTGGCTGTGGTTTAAACCTAAAACGCAGGAAGGGAGTGTTAGTATCCTTGATAATTGTTTGGTGATGGCTTTTTTCGAGGGCTAACAATCTCCCGAGGATCTGTTGCCTATACAACAGATACGTGTACTGTAAGGAACCAGTGGTGATGATTGACGGGTGAGTTGGTTTAAGGGCTGATGCTCTTAATGGGCTTCGGCCTACCAACTCATTAAGCCTTGTCCTCCACTGATTGCTGGCAAATTGCATACATGAGGGATTAGAAAGCCCGAACTCCTCAACAAGAAGTTGTTCATATGACCGCAATCATTGCAAGACCGCAAGAATTGCTACCTGTGTGAGCCTAGCAAGCCACACGGGGGCGGTGGTGAGTCGTGAAAAATTCACTTCGTGGAATTGGTCCACCATCAGGTTAGGCCGTCAAGGCAGGTACTGATGTAAATCATTTTCACAGTTGTCCATGCAGACCTTGGAAGTATGAAGCAAATACGGGAGGAAATCTTACACAGTTCACAGTTTAGATGGTGCACTAATACTAGGGGCAGATGGGCGGAGCGTCTGATTGCCAATATCGAGAAATGGTTGAACAGACGGCATGGGAATGTGAACTATTACCTGACTCAAATGCTGTCAGGTCACGGCTATTATCGGAGCTACTTATACAAAATTGGCAAATGTAATGCAGCCTTTTGTTTATACGAAGAAGTAGAAGAAGTCCTGGACAACGCCGCACATACTTTCTTTAAGTGTATTCGATGGGCGGAAACTCGTAGAGTACTGGAAATATTAGCTGGCTCAATAACAGTGGAGAATATCGTAGATATTCACAGGCCAGGAAGAAGAGGGGGTTTTTAGTCGGTACGTTCACTGTTGTGATCAGCCCGGCACAAAGCGAAGGATACGGACCGTCTGGTCAGTGCTTAACGAATTTTTCCCCCTCGCCGAATAAAATAGCTATTGTTGTATACAAACTTGTTTTTAAACCACTATTATTGTATTATACCATATTTTGAAATGAGAGAAATAAAAGTGTAAAATTTTCAATATTACTATGTTTAGAGTGGACTAAACTATGTTAAAGACAATAGTACACTGTTACCGGCAATAAATCAAATTATGACAGAGTAGATACTAGCGCGACCACAACAATATTCGTAATTGCATTTTCTCTGCGTGAATGAAATGTTTATTTTTCGTTAACCAAAATTATTTAGTTTTTATTCGTTAGAATTTTTTGGATTTAATCCAGCGAGCAACAAAATTTTTTTCATTTATTTAAACGTCTCACAAGCTTTTGATAAAGTGTGGCACGATGGCTTAATGCATAAAATAAAGTTTAACTTACCTGCAAACGTACATAACCTTTTGGAAAGCTATTTATATAGTCGCCAATTTATAATAAAAGATATAATAAAAGAAGGCGATTTCATAAGCCCCGCCTAGCCTATTGAAGCTGGAGTTCCCCAAGGCAGCAT
The DNA here is from genome assembly GCA_914767995.1 of Thecocarcelia acutangulata. Classification (NCBI taxonomy): domain Eukaryota; kingdom Metazoa; phylum Arthropoda; class Insecta; order Diptera; family Tachinidae; genus Thecocarcelia; species Thecocarcelia acutangulata. The sequence goes on along the minus strand of OU612094.1, from coordinate 23,853,266 downwards.
ATTAGGGCCTATCCTATATTTGATCTACGCATCTGACATGCCGACAAGCATCAACATTCACACTTCCACATTTGCAGATGATACCGCATTCCTTAGCATACATAGTAAGTATCAGTAAGCATCAATAAATTTACAGGAACATATCACCAAACTAGAGAAATGGCTCAAGCTTTGGAAAATCAAGGTTAATGAACAAAAGTGTGCCCATGTTACATTCGCACTGCGTCTATGAACATGCTCACCCATTACTATTAACAATAAAGTAATACCTCAACACAGTGAAGTCAAATACCTCGGTATTCATCTTGACCGTGGACTAACATGGAAGTCGCACATCGAGGCAAAAGTAACGCAGATGAAATTGAAAGCAGTGCAAATTAACTGGCTACTAGGCAGAAATTCGACCTTGAAACTTGATTGTAAACTTTTGCTGTACATCTGGATTCTAAAGCCAATATGGTGCTATGGGATTCAATTATGGGGCACAGCGTCGGCATCCAACATTGAAAAAATTCAAAGAAGTCAAAATAGAATACTCCGTAGAACTACAGACGCTCCATGGTACGTTAAAAACTCACGAATCCACGCAGATCTGAACGTACCTTTTGTGAAATCTGAATTTGTGAAGTACGCGACAAGATATATTAACAAACTTTAATTCCATCCAAATCCCCTTGCAGTTAATATTCTTAACTTTGGTGGTCATACCCGTCTGAGAAGGAGGGATACTTTGGCTACCATTAGAGCTCTAAATAGATGACTGAATTCTGAAATAATATTCGCATAAAAATAAATTTTTGTCCAGCACTGGCAGGACTTTAATCACAATTTTTTTTTAGTATTGAGATTTGAATACTTAATGGCATTACATTTTTTATGTAGATTCAATAAATAAAATAATAAAGTTAAAAAAAAAAAAAATATTTAAACAAAGTTGTAAGACGAACAACTGACAAATCGAGGGCTAATTTAATACTGCTGACAATAAATAATTTTTGTGTAACTTTAAAGTAGTCGCAAAGTGCTGTAAAGTGCCCAGGTCTGTATAGCAATACCAAATTAATACAAACATGAACAACTTCCAGCAACACTTGTTTACAACAAGCACATATCATGAATTATATATTTCGGTGGGGCTGTGTGTATGTATGTGTAGCAATTGTTATTTGTGTGTGTGTGTGTGTGATAATTATTAATAAGTAATTTATGTTTGTGAATAATTTCATTTGTTTGTGCGCCTATTAACTTTTAACATAAAGAGTTTTCTTGTGGGTCCTTACATGGCTGTGTGTGTTTTTGTGTGTGTGTATGTGTGTGTGTCTGTGTGCATTTCTGCTATGTAGAATTCTGAACACACAAACGAACATAATTTTCAATATTAATATTTATGAAGTAAACATAAACAAGTTTGTGTACAATGTAAAACAAATACATACGTAGACAATTATAATTGTTGATTAGTATTTTGTGTGTAGTTGCAAGTATCAATTAGTGAGAAATTTTGATTTATGCATATCTAATTTAAACCAAATATGCCCATTGAAATGCAACAAATAACAAAGTTAAATATTATTATGGGCACAAAAGCTTTCTAAAACCATGAGCAATTTCCTTAATGCTTTTAAAAAAAAATAGCGTAAGATAATTCCTTTCATAATTTAATACTTGTGGATGTTTTTTGTTTGGTTGAAGTAAGAACTAAGCAAGTAAATTGAGGTAAGAGAAATTAGTCTTAAACGTTGGTTTTTGGTTATTGGTTTTTGTTCTGCTTGAGAAATGCTTTTATTATAATAACGAAGTGATTTGATACATCATTGTCTATAGTTGGCCACTACTTTTTCCGATCTTGCTGGCAGCATATGAATTTCGCGCCAATAGAACTACTCCGCCAATTTGTGATATCTTGTAGTTCTAGAGTGAAACATATTTCAGTAAATATCGAAACAAATAGCAGTCAGAAGGGGCAAAGTCTGGATTATAAGGCGGATGGGAAAAAACTTCCACTCCGCTGTTTTTCAAATAGATTTTGACCGGTCTTGCAACATTTGTCCGCCCGTTGTTATGATAAAAGATAATGGGTTCGTGCCTGGTCATATTATTTGGTTGTTTTTTGTTTATTGGTCTCTTCAAACGAATCAATTGTTTTAAATTATGTTAATAATGTTTGCATTTATTTGTGCTAGCTTATATAAAGTTAAGTAACAACATGTTGCCAATGTTGGCGGAACAAGTGTTGATTGCAGAATTAGGTTATTTTGGTTTTTATGTTATTTTTTATGTTTGTTATTATTGTTATTAATATTATTTTCTTTTTTGAATTTTTTTAATAACTTTAAAAAAAAATTTCAAAAATTTTCAGCTAATAATCTTGATTTATCGTTGTTTTTATAAAAATGCGGTACAACATGTTATAATCGCTAACAGGGCATGTGTTGTTTGCAGAATAAGTTTAATTTAAATTATGATATTTTTATTAATTTTTCAATTTATTAATATTGTTAAGAGGAGAGGGAAAGAGGGAGTAGTGTTTGTGAACATTTGACTTGAACTTTCCAACGTTATAAGAGACAGGAAACACGATTGCAAGCAACTTGTTCCACAGACGAAGCGTACGGCTGAAAAACGAATCCTCTCTGTAATGCGTAGTACGATTCCTCGGGAAATCAACCACAAATGGATGAGCTCTGGACGATGAACGCTCGCTACGTAAAAATGTGCGCGTCTCGGGAACAAGATCCCTAATCTCGTTAGAGCAAAATCCATTGTAGTAACGATAGAACACAGTAACGTACCCCACACTGCGTTGATGCTCCGGTGAATCAATAGAGATGGATACCCGACTGTCACCGATGAGCTTCCTCGCCCTCTCCTGCACACGGTCGAGTAACACCAAAATAGGCTTTGAGGCACCGGCCCAAACATGAGAGTTGTGTTCCATTTTCAGTCGGATATCGATATAATGGTATAAATAGTAAGGAGGTCGGATGGAGTGAAGTACATCTTATACCGTTTCGAAAAACCGAGGCACTTGAATGCTTCTTTAGAGACATGAAAAATATATTCAGTCCAGCGAACATCACACTGTTTCTTCATTCCAAGAACATTAAGAGCATCCGATTCCTTAATATTTATACCATCCATGAATACAGATGAAGCAGCACTTCTGGTCGTTTGTTTGTGCGTTAATAAGCAACAGTGGGTCTTACGAGCGTTAAAGGTGACCCTGTTTTTACGACCCCATTCGGAGATTAATAGAAGATCACTATTCAGTGAATCGTTCATATTTAGCCTCTTGGTAGCAATCGCTGGGCCTATAACTAAAAGCGTACGAGTGACAAATGCTGCTGTCATCCGCGAAAGAGTGGATAGAGTTGGAAGTTTGATAGAGAAGGTCGTTGAGGAAAATAAGAAATAGGGTAGGGGTAAGAACGGAGCCTTGCGGTACCCCTGAATTTATCTTGAACTCGTTTGATTATACCCCATCTATAACAACATGTATAGTGCGGTCTCTGAGAAAGCTCGATATAAATCGAGTGAAGTCATCACCGGCACCAAAAGCAGTAAGTTTTGCCAGTAGTGCACCATGCCACACTCTGTCAAACGCTTTTGAAATATCCAGAGCCACCGAAATGATGAATTGGGTGGCACCATTTCTCTCATTTGATTTATTTTTATTTTTATAAAAAACAGAAATAAATCAAGATCTTTAGCTGAAAATTTTAGAAGAAAAAAAAATAAACAAGATCAAACAATATGAACATTTAACTTAAAATTTTTTGCCAGCGTGTTTTTCTAAATAAAATAGTTATATACATATGTGCGATACGAGTATTAACTAACTGATTAATGATTTACATAAAAATAGTTATATTTTAAATTAACTAGTTACGGTCATATTCATAAAGAATATTGTTTGTTTATTACAGATTTATTAGACAAATTTCTATACAAAGTTTGTCAAATAAACCCTTAATAAATAAAAAATATTTTTCTTGATAACATTCTTAAGAATTTTTCTTTATGCATGAATTTTTTGTGTATAGGAATTTTTAGACCAATCTATATGTCGACACTTCATAGGAACTACCCTAATCATCAGAAGATATTCTCAAACATTCAACTTTATATCCCAATAATCTAAATAAATTGTTGAGAATTTAAAGAGAAAAATTAGGAATTTTTAGACAACAATTTTTCAAATTAAAAATTTTTAATAACATATTAATTTTCCTGAAATTGTTATCGAAAATATACATAAAATTAAAACGATTTTTAGCTGCAAATTTTAGAATTAATTAAGTCCATTTTTATGTTTTTTTTTTATTTAGCATTTTTAACTATAACCGTAAAGCAATTTTTGATAGATTTTTAAGCTGTGACAAAGTTTTAAAAATGAACCTGTCGGTAAAAAAAAATAACTTGCGACATATTCGACAATTTTTTCGACATTTTTGATAATAATATGTTTATTGGACTTACGGTAAGTAGCTTGCTTGTATAAATGTAGTGTTAAGCGTGTTACTGACTTGCAGTAAAACAGGCTTCTTTATTTTATGAAAACTAATGCAAAATTACAATAAGACACAATCTTGTTCTATTGCTGACGTGCATATGAAATTCACAGATGCAATATATATAATTTTAGTCAATTGAATAAATCAAATTGATGTCCCCACCAGTAAATCACAATTTAATTAAAACTTGATATCATGCAGATGCTGTTTGCACTTAAATTCGAAATGTATTCGTGTATCCCGTACACATATATGTACATATGAGTGACATATTTTTTACTTTACGTAAATCAAAACAAGACATTTCTATATTCAAAACCTTTTAGCTTTAATTTAAAAAAAAGGCATATAAATCGATTTAATAGACTGGGATGGCCGAAATAGAAACAGACGCCACAGGAGGAAATAATATCGATAAATTTATAACTTTTTATTATTTTCGCAGTATGTTTGCAAAAAAAAAAAGATATCAGTTTGCAATATATATTTTTATAGCATTTAAATTATATTTCTAAGCACGCACTCTGTTGTTTATATATATTTTTTTAAGAGAAAATTGTATCCTTTACATAAACACATACATTAATCTGTCTCGGTGTATATGTGCAAATATTTATGCACAAATGCGATAATCAAAGACATGTTTCTCTTTCTCTTTTCCGTAAAGGCAAACTTTCTCAAAATATTCTTTGTTGTTGTTTTTTTTTATACGTGCAGAGTTTGTTGATATTTTATTTTGTTTTCTGCTTCCTTTTTTTTTTGCATTAAAATTCTTAAAGCATTTTTATTACATTTTTGCTTCGAAATGCCAACTTTTAAGGTTTAATGTTTTCTTCTGGGATTACATTACATTACACTTTCATATATTTTGGATGGGAACTTTCACATGATTTTTATTTATATAATACTTAAAGCAAAATAATATTTATTTAGAACTATCTATGTCTAGGGGTCAGCTGTTGTTCTAATTATCAAAAGTCAAACATAAACATATTATTAAGTATCCTAATGTATGCAAGGACATTAAAGGGGAAACTAATAGTTGCTGAGAAAAGTAAAAGAAAAATAGGAAAAAGTCACTGAGTAAGTGAAGTAAAAGACAAATAGGAAAAGGTCTAAAAATATAATACATTAACGGCCGTATTCATAAAAAATATTGTACATATGTTTATTAAACATTTATATGACAAATTTTCTATAGAAATTTGTCAAATAACAGTTTAATAAACATACAATATTTTTTATGAATAAGGCCATAATTATTTAGTGAAAGACAGACTATACCTATATACGAGGTCTGATCAAAAATAGCCTTTATTTGCAATTTTTTCAAAAAGTATTTATTTATTCATCAATAACTGTCATGGGGACAACCCTTTAAAGTATTCCCCTCAGATATATCACACTTATGACAGCGATTTTTCCAATCATCAAAACATTTCTGAAACGTGCTTTTTGGTATCGCCAACAGCTTCTGTTTCGAGTTTTCTTCTATCTTTTCAGCTTTGCTTTCATCGGTGTCTTCAGTTTTGGGAAAAACGAAACGGTCAGCGGAGGCCAAGTCCGGTGAATGTGGTGATTTAGGCATTATAGTGGTCTGGATTTTGATCAAAAACTCACGCGTAAACATCGATGTGTGAGCTGGGCCGTTATCATGGTGCAAAATCCACAATTATTTTAACACAATTCTTCGCGCAAACGGCGCATAACTTCTAGGTAGTATTCTTTATTAACCGTAATGACCTTGTGGCAAGAGTTCACCACGCCTTTGCAGTCGAAGCAAATAGTGAGCAAAACCTTCACACTTGACTGAACTTGACATGCTTTTTACGGCCTTGGCTCTTCTGGACGCTTACATTGGGATGATTGAGCTTTGCTTTCCACCATGACTCGTTGCAAGTTGTGACCATTTTTGTGGCGTTTTATAAAAACACCTTAAGTCGAGATAAGATCAAAACAGTTTTGAAGGGAAATTTGAATGAAGAACTAAATTCAAGACGAAAAGAAGATAAACCATAATTACAACAATATTTTCAGAATAATATGAAAAATTATTTCTGCAAACCAGAACACCATATTTATTCAAATTAGCAGCAATTTTTAGAATTTATAAAAAATGAATTAAGCTGTTATGGTAAAACGCCACAGATATATAAATATATATATAAATAAATAAATAAATAAATAAATAAATATATATATTTATATATATATATATATATATATATATATATATATATATATATATATATATATATATATATATATATATATATATATATATATATATATATATATATATATATATATATATATATATATATATATATATATATATATATATATATATATATATATATATATATATATATATATATATATATATATATATATATATTTATTTATTTATTTATTTATAATTTACTACAATTACCATCCAAATACGTTGATATAAAATATTACTGCAAAACAGACCACTGTGCACACAGAGCACATTTTATATATGATTGCACAAGCCGCCGCTGCATGGTTCTACATTATATAATCTTGAATTGCTGATCATTTCATAGTACAGAGATGTGTTAAGTGTGTTGCGCAGCAAACGTAACATCTGGTAAGCCGCAATGGTAAATCTTAAAAAGAAAGCGTGATAGGGAAGTTTAATAAACTAAATATACAACATATTCACATATTTAATAATTTTATAAAAAGAAGTAAACAAAATATTGTTAAAACAAAAACTGCTAATTTCAGTTAGAAATTACCAGAACCAACAGCTTTGTCTCTAATGGTTTTTTCAGAAATTATATTTTTTTTGTGTGTGTTGTTTTTTAAAATGTTTTCACGTTCACTGTAATGCAATGCTAGTTATCAGTGTTTTTGTTGTTGATATTATGTTTGCATACTTAATGAAAAACCTAAATAGTGGCACTGGCACCCTCATGGTAGTTTGGTCAATTCATTGAAAGATTTAACAAGTTGATAAACAATTCTAACCACGCATTCACACACCGACAAGATTACAATACACACTTTACACCTTTGTTTGCAAGAAACTACTCTCTATAGATACATACACTTCTATATACATGCATATATATATACACGTATGTGTATATAATACACATAAGTATGTTCCCTCTTGTGCAAGAGTGTAGACAGGCGAAAATTTTTACTTCCCCTCCGTAATCGTTAAGTATGAGAATTTCTATCACTTATTGTTTGCATATATTGTTTATTTTTTGTTCATGATATACCCCAAGATATTGTAAGGTCATCATATTTTTATGTGTTAGAGTCTCTATAAATGTTATATGTTGTATACAATTAAGACCCCAAAGGCATATAAATCATAATATTATGAACTCATGGCAAAATAATATATTTTATTTATGTGTATAATATTTTTCACAGTTTTCATGTAAAATTTATGGAAATAAAATGAAAAAGTAACAATGAACATTGAATTGGATGTATCGAGACACATTTGTTAGATGAAGTTTACAAAAACAAAAAATGGAATAAAGTGTTATTTATAGGGTTTCTGAATACATGCAAATGTTTGTTACAAAACATGATTAATATTAATGCAATTATGCCCGGTGCTGAGGTAGAGAGAATATATTTTCCTTTCTTCTTTAACATTGTTATGTGTTAGCTTTTAAAAGCTTAAAAAATTCTTTGATTTCAAAAAAAAGACTACTTTCAAGTATCTGGATACAAAATAGCAGATTTCTTTATTTACAATTGTCTAATTTCCGCACACTTCTACTTTATTCAATATTTTCAAAAACACTTATTAATTTGCCTTAGTCAACGATGCTAACTCCTGAATTTTTAAATTACAACTCATTTCCTTGCGTAGAGCATATCGTAATTTGTCCAAGTTCACAAACCTTAATTAAGTAAGTTAAAGTCATGCTATCGAAAAACATTACTCTTATAGCCTGTTCATATATATATTTTATTGTTTCAATATTCGGTAAATTGCCAAAATATTATTTCCGTTCATACATACGCAATTTATCTCATTCGATTAAAAACTGACAGCTGTAAAAAATTGTGTTATTATTTTGTTCGTGAATTTGTGGAGCTAAATAAATAAAAATATAAAAAATAGATCTTGTCCCATAGTGCTGCCTCACTGGCCGCATTCCAGCCCATCCTTTTTTTTTTGCATGGTTATTTGGCTATATATGAAATATATTAGATATTTCATTAATTTTTTTCATAAAATATAATATTATTTATTTATTTATTTATTATAAATTAACTTAAGATTAAAATTTATAAGCTAATTGTTAGGAAGAAGAGCTATAGCGACTCAGGCCTTAAGCTCGATTTGAGTATTGTTATTTTGTTAAGGCTGTTTAAATAAAGTTATAAATATTAGATTATCTAAGAAATTGGATAATAAGCTGGATATTTTATACCGTTGGATTTGAAATAAGAGAAAGTTGATTTTTGTTACAGAAAATCTTTTTTCTAAAGAAGTTTAAATCTGGACAGTGTAATAGAAAATGTTCGGGGGTTGTGGGCCGAGGTATATTGCAAGTGCATTTCGGTATGTTATGTATGTTTAATAGAATACCATGAGTATATTTAGTATGTCCGAGACGGATTCTCAAAAATTTTACTATCTCCAGCCTATTTAGCTGGCTTTTGTTTGATATAGAGATTGGTGTTGTATTTTTGATTGTTTACAGTTTGATACCAATTGGATGTGTTTGAGAGATTATTGAATTTTTCGGATAAAGTCCTTTTTAAGATGTTTTAAAATGTCATTTTGGTTGAAATTATCTGTACAAATAGTGGTGATCTTAGGGAGTTTTTTGCGACAATGTCTGCATATTCATTCCCACTAATATTACAATGACTGGGAGTCCAAATTAGAATTAATTTAAATTTTTTGTTGATTAATGTGTTTCTTATGTAGTCTGCATACGGGTTATTATTGTTGATATTTCTTATAGCATTTAAGGCTGATAAAGAATCTGAGCAAATAGCATATTTCGATTGTTTTGGTTCGATAATTGGTATATGGCGATTAATTCTGCAGATAAAATTGAGCTAAATGATGGCAATACTGATGTTTTTAAAATAGCATTGTTTGTTGTTATGCTATAACCTACAGCATGTTGGTCTTTGGAACCATCAGTGTATATAAATCTATAATCATGGAATTGCTTTGAAGTTCATTGAATAAGTTTCTGAATATTGACGGATTATGTTGACTTTTATTAAACCTTGTTAGGGAGAGATTTATATGTTTGCAATCTAGGAACCATGGAGGATAATTGTTTTTGTTTTTCCTAAATGTTTTTATAGACATCTTGGTTTCGATTATAGTTTCTTTGATTAGATGAAGCGTTGAGCTGATCTTTGGAGACTTTTGGGATCTATATAACTTCCCCATTATGGTGCCTACTAATGAATTGGAACCGAATATAAAATAACTAGCTAATTTAGCGAAGGATATGCTTAATTGGGTTTTTAAAGGTTGCATGTTAGCTTCGTAGAGCATATTATTGCATGGCGTTGTACGGAGCGCTCCTAAAGATAGTCTTACAGCTGAGTTTAAAATAGTGTTTAATTTGCTTAATTTTGGTTTTGAAGAAGATCCATAAAATGGTAAAGAATATCTTAACTTTGATATAATTAATGCATTAGTAACTGATAGTAAGTTTTGTACGTTGCCGTTATGTTTGAAGCTGGATAAGAATTTTATAATATTTAAAGCACTATTTAATGGGTTTGCTAGGTTGGTTATATGATTATCCCATTTGTATCTTTTGTTTAAATGTAATCCCAGCATTCTTAAGACTTCGACTTGTTGTAGTTGGTATTTTGATGCATGTATTGTACATTTACATAGTTTTTTTCGACATATGTGTATAAATTTACATTTAGTTGGGGAAAGTGATGCTCCTGATATATTGCACCATTGAGAGATGTTGTTAAATAGATCATTTAAATCAATTACTGGGTTTTTTGACTTGTCAGAATTAATGATGAGGTTAAAATCATCGGCATATGCCATAAAATCGATTTTTTTTAAACTTGCTGTCAAATTGGGTTTCCATTTTTTAATGTTTTGTTTTCTTTTTGTTGATTTTCGTATAGTGCTGCTGCAAACTATATCTTTAATTTTGCCTACAAAACATGTTTTTTACAGAGTTATACTTCAAGTTTATTACAATATTCAGACAATTTTTGTACTTATTGCCAATTAGTTTCATTCAATCTTTGTATGAAATATTAAGCTCAATATTGGTATTAATTGCGATAAATGTAAATTGCCTATATGTATGAACAGGCTATTAGAGTATGTGAAATATTTTAATTCATTTACCTATTGCCCACATATCACTCATACGTAATCGTACGTGTGCCCTTTATATGATTTGCCAGTATGTTATGTTACTTTTTAATCTAAGTAAATATTATTTTCTTTATAGTTTATAATTTTGTTCGATATTATTTAACTATTTAATTATTTTATGAACTTATGTATTTTTTTACATTTTGTCCTGGTACTTTTCTTTACACACTTACTGAATAAGAGCAAGCGTCCAAACGGAAAGGCTAACACAAAATTTCAACCTCATATACTTAAATGCTGAGTACACACATTAATGAGCTGGCATCATTTTAGGAATTAGATAGTTAATTAGAATTAGATAGTTTTTTAATAAGAAAGTTTGTTGTTATTGCGTTCTTATTCTTTCGCATGTGCATGTGTATGTACTCGTATGTGCATAACAATTACATTTTTATGTTTGAGCCTGGAAATATCAATAACTAGAAGTCTCGCGAGCAATGTAGAAGTTATTAAAGAAGTACAAATAGCAGGTAGATATTCAACAGTGACAAAGCTTAATTTTAAAAGTGATGAAAGACAATCATCAGATAAGTAAGCAAGTACAAATAAAGTTGTAAAGTACAGTGTAGCAAACAAAAATCGGTGTAGTTATTTCATTTGCAAGTGAAGCAGGTATATATATACACTGGGCACTGATCAGTTTTAACTAATTTAATTCTAATATTTTAAACACTATAATAGAGGTTGTTTTAGTTTTTCGTGTTGTTATTGTTCCACAAACACTACTCCCTCTTTCCTCCTCCGCATAACCTATTTTCCTAGTTCCAGTACAATGCACTGCATATGTAGGGGCCATCCCCTGAGTATTGGGCCAAGATAGAAAAGAAGCACCCGCAAAGCGATTTTGCAGAGAAAAATGTAACAATACTTTATATAATACTCCTGCTTACTTTCGGTCGTATTCATAAAAAAGTTAAACAGCTACTCAAATCATGTTTAGGGGAAATTCGATAAAATTGTATTCATAAAAGAATTTTACGTTAAAATGTTCTTTTTAACAGTTTTTTAAGTCAATAATTTTTAAAACTGATTGCACCCATTTTTAAGCCAACTTTAAGGTGACGTTTGTGTTTTTGGTTATTGTTTGTTTACATTTTATAAGTTATGAACAAATTAATTTCAATATAAAAATGTATTTATTGATCTTAATAACAATAATTGGTAAAACGGATTCTTATTTAAAATGTCAGATAATATTAATATATAATATTTCTATGTGTTTTTTTTTTTTTTTATAGAAAATGTGGATACTTACGTATTAACGCCACCACAGAACAACTTAATGGTGTGGACAATCTAAATCTAAACTATTTTTCATAAAATCAAAACATTTGAGAAGCCAAAAAACTTTTTTTAAAAATTGAAGTGTTTATTAAGATTTTGATGGGAAATGAACTAATAAGGAGTTCAAGATCAAGAATCAAAAATTTCTTTATTTTTTTTAACTGATGTTATCGCCATATGAACGCTGCTAAATAAGATTCCAAATGATGTCTAGCTGCCCCACATTCTCCCGACTGTTTGTATATGAAGAATGGTGGCGTTAATACGTAAGTACCAAAATATGGCCCAAGTTTTGAATAGTCAGCGACAAAAAATTTTTAACGTAAGAAGTTATCCATTTATTGGAGATTACCGTTAAGCAATTACGCTTTGAAAAGACGACCTCAAAAACCTTGCAAATAATGAAATAATCTATTTGATGTGGATTCCAGATAAACAATTACGCTTAACATTTTTTTCGGTATTTTTAATTTTACTTATTACTAAGATTTTGTCTACTTACAATATCATTATATGTTAACAAAATGTGATGCACATTAGTGATGCGTAAAAGAACCAAACAATAAAATAAAACTCGCTATTCACATTTTTTTCCTATGCATAAGCAAAAGCATCCAAGGTAAAAGCTTTCCAACTCAGTATTTTTGGGTATTCAGTTGAAAGACAAAATGGAGTTAACATTTATTTAAATATTTATTTTATCATTGGTTTTCATAAAAAACAATACAAAACATTTCTGTATACGATTACTACGTGAACTAATAACCGTTTTTAATGCAACACAATGATTCAGATGACGATTGTCTGTTATGGCGTTGCCAGTCACAAATAGAGAATTTCAATAAAATTCTTTTTAGCTAAAATGCTGTTTATGAATACGTTTTTATAAAATCAGTTTTTTTGCTGTAAAATTTATTTTAACTAAAAAGTTGTTGAAATGCAGATTAGTGTTTTTTATGAATACGGCTGTTTATATTTGTAATAAATAGATAGATATATTAATAATACAAATAAAATTTTTGTTATTTATATTGGATCTAATTTTTAAAACCTAGCTTGATATATTCAACATTTAGTTATTTTCATCAATATTTTATTCAACTGCAGATTAGTGGCATTAAGCAAAATAAATCTCAATATTCAAACTAGAAAGCAAAACGTTATCAAATTTCATCTCTAGCAAAAGCATTAAAGTACTAATTGTGAAAAATTTGTTCCAAAACTTTAAAAGAAATTTGTAAAAACTTCTTTTTCTTTAGTAATTCAACAATCGTATTACCTGTTACATTATATGACTATAAAAATAAACGAACGAGAGGTGTGATTTAAAGTACAATAAATTCAGACGTGTTTTCACCGGCCAGCAGGAGGTAAAATTAAATTTCTTATTGTGCATTTTCTTCAAAGTAAAATAAATCAAGCACTTGAAGTAATCAAAGAAATATAAAAACATATAACAGAAATATTATTGGTTATACTCGTATACGAGTATTCGAAGTCATTAAAATTTAATCACGGTTATAACTTCAGGCACATTTTTTTTGTGTTCATAACCACTTCATTTTAGCTTTAAAGTACACGGCGTTAATTGCTACAAATCAATTAGTTTTTTTCTTTGAAATCGGAAAATAAAAAGGCTAAAGCTTTTGTAATATTTCATTTGTTTTTTCATTAAAAAAAAAATTTTTTTTTCTTGAACTTTTTTGCCAGCATGTGAATATTTTTTTGCTAAAAGTGTGCACAGATTTTACAGATTCGTTAACAAAGCCAAATGAGTTCATGCACCAACCGTGATATTAAATACCATGTGCTCGTGTGCGCTGGTGTTTGTGTGGGGCTGTACAGGTTTTTCCATTTGAGTGAACTTTGTAAAACTCTTCCGTTGCTCATTAATATAAACCATCCGGTATGAAGTTTTAATAATGAATTAGATCAAAAGAGAAAGAGTAAAATATTTCTGTTAAAGATTTAAGTTCTAAGCAAATTTAAAACCAATTTGCTGAAATAAAAGAGCACAGAGTAAACAAAATCAGTTTAAACAGAGAGGTAATTGTTAGACAAGTTATTTTTAAGACATTATAGACAAGAACGGCAAATGACATGGACATTGGAGTGGAGGTCGATTTAAAAATCGTTATTATACTATCGATATTTTAAGAGCCTTTGGCACGAGGGGAAAAAATATACAACGACATATCGAAAAAAAATAATTTTCGCAGCACCAAAATTTCGTTGATATATAATTCAATTTCATCAAAAATAGTTAATTAAAAATAAAAATACTAACAATTAAGTTTTTTATTCGCTATTTAAGCTTTTAACATTGATACCAATAAAAAAAAATTATAAATAGTTTGTTTTCTATCTTTCCCAGCTATTTATACGTCGACATTTCATAGGAACTACCCTATTCATCAGTAGACTTTGAAAATTTTTGAAAGATATTCTCAAACATTCAACTTTATATCCCAACAATCCAAATAAATTGCTGAGAATTTAAAAAGACAAATGCTCGAATAATATCCGTCAAAACACAAAAAACAAGCTTTTCTATTTCTAAACGTCTCTAACATTTCTTTACACCTTTCAATAATAATTAATAATTATAATTTTTTACTGGTATAAATGTTAGAAGCTTAAATAGCGAATAAAAAACTTAATTGTTTGAATTTTTGTTATTTGCTTTTCGATACTTTCAAAAAGCAAATCGTAGCAACCAACGGTTGTTCATTTGTTTGAAAGGTGTAAAGAAATATTAGAGACGTTTATAAATAGAAAAGCTTGTTTTTTGTGTTTTGACGGATATTATTAGAGCATTTTTCTTCTTAAATTCTCAGCAATTTATTTGGATTGTTGGGATATAAAGTTGAATGTTTGAGAATATCTTTCAAAAATTTCCAAAGTCTACTGATGATTAGGGTAGTTCCTATGAAATGTCGACATATAGATAGCTAGGAAACATAGAAAACAAGCTATTTATAATTTTTGATTGGTAAAAATAAAAACAATTAAAAGAAAAGTTTCACCTTGGAAAGCTAGTATTAAAAAATATAACAGCGGATTTTTCTTACTACCGAAATTCGTAGTGAAACTATATTTTCTCCTACCAAAAGCTATTGAAATGTCAACAAACTTTGGCCCTTTAAAATAGACTCATCCTTGTGAACTGCACATGCTTGTGAACATTAAATATTTCCAAAATTAATGATAGAGTTTTCAACCGTTACAGTTGAAGAATTAAAATGCCAGGAATTTTTTTCCAGCTTGAGGTTCAATTTTGAATTTTTAGTTCAAAATTTCCTATATTTCGCTACACCACTGGGTAGCATCATAAGGGAAAATTCAGTATCTGCCATCGATATTGGTTAATTGCTGTGAACAAGATCAGACCGGGTAATTTTAACTGCCCAGCTTTTTTTTTGGAATTTTCTTTTTGACTTGCTTTACTGTCCATATAAACAAATTTTTTCGGCAATTCTTTAGCTTTCTCTAGCTTTCATTTCTTACACTCTACATTTTATATGCATATACATATACATACATGAGAGAAAAGTAAGGCATTGCTGAGCATTTCCGAGTACAGACAATTGTTTTTCCCTTCTTATTCCCCTCACCGAAATCTTCTATAAAGTCAAGAATTGCCCAGCTAAAGTTATTGTGTCTGACCTGGCACTATGCACACTCACTCATTTGCTTGCGAATTAATAAGACCACAATATTAGCAAACAATAAGATTGGAACAATAAGAACGCAACAACAATAATAAAATCATTGGTGGTTGATTTACTTGGTATTTTGCGTCCTTTAAATCATGTGAATATATGTATGTATTATGTTTTCAGCTGTATATTGTTTATGTGGGTGTGCGTTTTCACTTAGAACAAGCTGATCTACGGCTGCACAATGGGTTAGAAGTAATGCTAAACTACGATTTCAGTAACAAGATTTTTATCACCTCCAAATACATGCTAAGGATCATTTAATATACGAGGGTGGTTCGGAAACCTCTCAGCCTATCACAAAAAGCGCACTATAAACAGAAAAAGTTAAGTGTTTTGGAAACTTCCATCTCTGCTATGAACACATAGTAACATTTGTTTCGTTCTGGTAACTCCTTCATATAGAAACAGGTGTTCACAAAAGACGCATCAGCTCTGAATTTAGATTTTAAACCTCTCAATAACAAACTAACCTTATCTGGTGCAGAGACTAATAATTCAATTTTATGCAAAAACGCCTTGAAAGCTTTATTTACTATATATAAAAACTCATATAAAAGTAATATTGTATATAATTTTAATATCAATTTCTTGAAAGTATTAACGTCAAGTATAAACTCCCCTAAAATTAGATTCAAAAGCTGTATTTTGTAATAAAAATAATTTTTATATTTGTTACCTTCATGAGCACTAGTACCATGCGTGTATTTCGATTCGTTTTCTTATCTTATTCATAAGAAATCCATTTGAGAAATAAATATAAGATGTTTTTACGATGCAAAAAAAAACAAATACTTTTATATCTCTTTTGTTTGTCCATAAATTTTATATCTCTGTTAGCAGATATTGACAATATAAACCTTTAAACGAAGAAAATTTCATGTATTCATAGAAAAAATACTGCAGTCCCATAACGAACAACCTTTTTTCTATATATTAAAACTTTTTTATTACCACGTGAAATTTTATTCACATTTAAGTATTCTTCGGTGAATAATATAATGTTGCAAAAGCATATTTATGTTAAATAAGAGTATTTTCAAAGAAATATATTAAAGGGAATTTGTCCAGAAAGTTGAAGATTATATGTAAAAGATAATTACAATTGAGAGATATTACCGTAAAATGGCTTAAGTTGTTAGTTTTCCGAAGTACTTCTATGTTTTACCACTTATCGTAAACAAAACGTTTCAAACAATATGATCAAACAGCTCAATAAGTTATTTTCAGAGCAGCTATAATGGGCAAGCAATATATCAGTGAACTTTTGACCAAAGAACATAAGTCGACTTGTGCTAATTCTCCAGATTTTTTGTCATTTAGGTATATTGTTACATTTTTGCTCTAAAAACGATTTTGCAGATTCTTTAATTGCAAATGAAATAATGACTCACACACTAGTTCGCTATATAGTACTTAAATAATTCACAACTTTATTTACACTTGATACTACTTGATACCAAAACACTAGACTTGCTTACTTTGTCTTATGACTTTCTTGCACAAAGCTTAAAAATAAACTGACTCGTTACCGCTGACCTACCTGCTATTTATACGTCTTTGTTCGATTCTACAATCGACATGAATTTTTTAGGCGTTCATAATGTACAAACGTATTTCTTGCGCACACACACTCATACACACACTGAAAGAATTATACCTCATATATTTAATGAAACTGTTTCATTAAATGTTTTTCATTAATCCAATGAAAACTTTTCACAATATGCATGAAACTTCATATATATTATGAAATAGTTCCATCAGAATGGTTTCATTAAGTTTCATAGTTTCATTAAAATAAATCATTGGATTTATGACTACAACAAAATTAAATTTTTTTTTTTTAAATTCTTTGAATTTTGGTAAGATATATTAATGGGCATTTATTAATCTTAAGCTACAGCCATTTGAATTAATAAAATCTGTTTTATTTGGTGAATACTTGTTCAACATTTTCTTTTGTCATAATTAGGTACAACTTCACAAAAGCAAGGAATAGTATTGTTTGTGTAATGAAATAAAGTATCAATGAATGAATGAAATAATTCCATTGGTCTTATTACGTACATTTGTGAACATATTTTATTAATGTGTGTTATGTTATATATTAATGTGTTTTATGATATTCATTAAGCAAATGTAACTATTTCATTGATTTAATGTATATTTTTCAGGTGCTCGATGAATAATAAAATTAGATAAATGAAATAACTTCATTGACCTTATGAAGGAGTTTCATATTTTTAATGAATATAGTACATTAGTACAAAGAAGTTATTTCATTAAATAAATGTTACTTTTTCATTAATTTAATGTACAGTTTTCATGTGCTTTATCAAATTGATTCTTTGATCTAGAGAAATTATTTCACTAATCATATGATTTGTCTTTTATATTTTTAATGAAAATAAGTCATGTTTCTTATTAAAATGTATCATTACTTTTATGAAGGTTTTCATTAAAATAATCTAATGTAATTTGTTTCATTATTTCTATGAAAATTTACAATAGTTGAAAAATAATGAAAAAATTCATAAAAGTAATGTCAAAATTCAGAGAATTTCTGAACAAAATGTTTTCAGTTCATGCTTGCGAACAATAAGCTAGTCACAATAACAAACAATAATGAAACGAATACCTAGAATACAAGAAAAACAACATCATCATTTGTAGTTGATTTACTTGGAATTTTACGTACTTTAAATCATGTATTATTGTTGGTTTGTGTATTATGTATTTAGTTTTATATTGCTTGTATGAATGTGTAGTACCTTTTTAACAAGCAGATCAAAAGTTCCACACTGGGTTAGATGTAACAAAAACTCTTAACAATATTTTACTATTGGCCATGTTCTGACAAACGCGCTATCTAAAACCGCAAAACGTTCTAACAAACGCTGAATTAATTTTTAGGTATTCTAAAGGTCGCACGTTTTACTCGCGAGTTGCTATTTGGTTTTACATGGTTTTGATTTACATGATGATTTGAGTATCGAAATCGTTACTTTGTTTTATGCTTGTCAAAACACCTATTTAGCGCTTTCAAATCGAGAAAGCTAAATTTAAGCGATATGAGTTTCTCAGAATATGCCTGTATATAACAGTTAAAGCAAGTTTTTAAGTTAAAAGTTTTTTAAGTTTCACTTTCATTTGCTGGCTTTATAATGAAGAAAATATCATTTACATAGCTTATTTAAAGCTGTTCTGTTTCGTTTAGATATACTTATGTATGTACTCATATAAGTGGGTTTTGTATCTAATTTCAACAAACTAAGTTGGAAAGAAGAGAAAGAGAAAAAGAAACTGTTTCGCCAAACGCGCTTTATTTTAGCGTTGCAAATGTATACAGCCTGTGTATTTTTTAGATGCCTTTATATGTAGGTTTTTGAATTTCATAAAAATGAGTTTATATAGTTTTGCAGGAAAAAACCTACCCCTGTCCCCGCACAGTTCTACAATAATATTAACCTGCTGTATTCCTTTGTACTTAAATCTATCTATGTTTCAAATTTCGTCGATATTGATTCAGGTGTTTTGTTTATGAGGACTGACCAAAAAATAACCATTATTTTAAATTTTTTTTCAAAAAGTTTTTATTTATTCCTCAACAACTATTTTGTCCCCTTCAAAGTAATCCCCCTCAAATATAATACACTTATGCCAGCTTTTCTCCAATCCTCGAAACAGTTCTGAAACACGCTTTTTGTTATCACCAACAGCTCCTATATCGATTTTTCTATATCGATCACCTCAATCGTAGCAAAACGCTTGCCTTACATCGTTGTCTTCAGTTTTTGGTAGAGAAAAAAGTCAGCGGGAGTCAAGTCCGGTGAATAAATTTTTACAAGCATCGATGAGCTGGTGTATTATCATGCCAAATCCATGATTTTTGTTTTATTTTTATTTTATGTATTTTATTTATTATTATTATCTAGCACAACAAGATACAGAGTCTTATAAATGATAGTGCTAGTGATTGAGCAAAAATAAATGTTTACAAAAATATCATAAAGAAAAAATAATATACAATATCAAAATAATATAATAAATATAATAAATTTATATTAAAAAAATAATATAATAAATTAATTACAATTCTATGATAAAATAAAAAATAAAAAAAATAATATCTAATAATCAACTCCCTTTTAAATGTGACTGCGTTGCGGATTACCTCAATTGTATTTGGTAAGGCGTTCCAAAGACTGACCGTATTCACCAGAAATTGTCGTTGTGACAACAGATAGTTGTATTGCTGTTGAGTTACTTTTTTCCCGCGGTTGGACCTAGCAAACAGAATTATATTGTATAGATAAGGCGGTTGTTGTGATGTTATGATCTTATGAAAAAAAAAGAAGACATTTTAATTTCAAAAGATTATCGAATTTCATCTGAAAAATCCGATAGGAATATGATGAAATATGGTCCCTGCGGCGCTTTTGGAAAACGAATCTTGCAACGTTATTGTAAACAACATTAAGTCTACGTAGATCTTCACTATCACAGTTCGCATATATAGGGTGTTTTTTTAAGCCCGATAGAACTTGAAATTGTAAAAAATAACACAAAAAATTAAATTGTAATCAAAATTTTTTTTTATTCGAAAGATCAATACGTGACATTAACATTTGAAAATGATTTCGGGCATATGGGCACCGCGGCTGTTCTTGACGAAGCGCATTCTGGACGTCCAATTTTGGGCCACTTTTTCGAGCACTGCTGGCCGTATGTCACGAACAACACGAACAATGCTGGCCTCCAAGGCGTCAATTGTTGCTGGTTTATCAGCATAAACCAGTGACTTCACGTAGCCCCACAGGAAATAATCGAGAGGTGTCAAATCGCACGACCTTGGAGGCCAATTGACAGGTCCATTTCTCGAAATCAACTTATCGCCAAATTTTGATTTCAGTAAGTCGATGGTTGCGTTCGCCGTATGGCACGTAGCGCCATCCTGTTGAAACCACATCTCCTCCGGATCAATGTCATCCATATTTTCAAACAAAAAATCATTGATCATGGTGCGGTAACGATCTCCATTGACCGTAACGCGAGCTCCGGCCTCATTTTTGAAGAAATAAGGTCCGATGATGCCACCAGCATGAAAACCGCACCAAACAGTGCATTTTTTTGGATGTAATGGAGTCTGTAGGGTCTCTTGTGGATTGGTCTCACTCCATATGCGGCAATTTTGCTTATTAACAAACCGTTACCAAAAACCGTTAAGCCAAAAATGCGCCTCATCGCTGAACACAATTTTGCGATAAAACAACGGATCTGATTTTCAAAGTAAATTTGGATAATTTCGTAGCGTTGTTCAAGCGTGAGTCTATTCATGATGATTTGTCAGAGTATACTGAAACAAATAAAAAAAATGTTTCATCAAAATTTAATTTTTTGTGTTACTTTTTACAATTTAAAGTTCTATCTAGCTTAAAAAAACACCCTTTAGTTCGCATCCATACAGGAGTGCTGGGACAAGAAAAGTTTTAGCTAGTAACATTCGAATGACAAAAGGAGTAAAATTTTTAACAGTCCATAAGTTTCGCCACATACCATATACTTTTCCTACGACGACGTTTATATGGTTAGACCAGTTAAGCTTATTATTAAACGTAATTTCCAAGTTAAGCATTTATGCAATTACCATTTATTTTTATTTGAAAGTTGTGCGCAACTCTTCCAGATCTTGACAGTAATATACGCTTCGATTTAAGTGGATTGATGCCCAATTCATTGGCTTTAGCCCAATTGCTTACTTTATCGAGGTCATGATTAATATTATTTACACATGAAGTTATATCTGCTATGGTAGAATTGCTGTAGATTTGCACATCAGAAACGCACAACTCTGTGCGTTTCTGACGAATTGCTTCGCGCAAACGGCGCATAACTTCAAGGTAGTATTCCTTGTTGACCGTACGACCTTGTGGCGAAAATTCTTGATGCACCAGGCTATTACAGTCAAAGAACACAATGAGAAAAACCTTCACTTCTCACCGAACTTGACGTGCTTTGTTCAGTCTTGGCTCTTCTGGACGCTTCCATTGGGATGATTGGGCTTTAGTTTCAATGTCATAGCCATACACCCATGATTCGTCATCAGTTATGACCTTTTTGAGGAAATCTGAATCGTCGTTGACGATGTTCAACAGCTCTTGAGCGCTGTCCTTGCGACGTTGTTTTTGCTCCAAATTTAGTAAATTTAGCAAAAAATCGAAGAGCACACCAAAACACGGCTGACCCTTTTATCGGTCAAAAACTGACAATACGAAATGGCTGATAGTGTCAATATATATAGCAGACACGTGTACCAACATAACGGAAAAAATGCGAAAATCGAATATAACGTTTATTTTTTTTATCAGTCCATTTATAAAGCGTAACAAGCGAACAAATAAAGCTTGTCGTCAGGGAATGGACATACGAAAATTACCTGTATTGGAGGGCAAACAGCGTCTTCACGTTAATTGAGTTTTATTTTCCTTTCCTCATTCCTAAAACAACTGTTTTAATAGATTTCTTCGAAAACAATAAAAAACTTACTTTGCAGCGCCGTAACGTACTTGCCGAGGTAACGTAAAAACGCAAATTTTAAACCGGTTTTTAAAATACGAATTTTGCGATTTGCCTCCAAATCTCCTCTGGTCAGCTTCTAAATTAAACTATGTACGTTTAAAAGCACCCTCTTTCCTATTTCTTTTTGCCATACACATCCATAAAAATGTTTAAAGGAAATTGATGATATTAATAGCGAATTGCCAACTCCACACAAACACATTTACATTTATATAGTTTAACAAACTGTTGTAAAAATTCTCAAAAAAAAAAAGACAAATAATTTGGCAAGAATTTTTATTTTAACGCAAAGAGAAGAGAAAAAGTCATAAACTACACGAAAGTGTTCCAAATTAAATAACAAGAAAATAAAAATCAAAATCAGCATCACCATCACCATCACCATCAATAGCAAAATCTTAATAAACATAATCGTAAAATATAAGAAAAAGAAATCTGAAATCAACACCCAGCCAGCCATCCTTGCGAAAGGAAATAATAATAAAACTGAAAGAAAACGAAGAAAATTGTCATCATCTTTAAATTACAATTTGAATATTAATAAATCATAAAAAAATGGTGCAGAAATTGTCAATAGTAATAAAGAATAAAAATATATGTAATGCCAAGGATGCCTGGTTGCTTTTTATGCAAGTCTATAAATTACGATTTACATAAAATAGAGCGCCAATAAGACAAAGCGCATAAAGTTTTTACAACTTGAGGTATTAGTTGTAATAGAAAAGCAACTAAGAATTTAAAAACGCAAGAGGGTGGTGTCTTTTAAATATTTTCTATATTAAAAGTTTACAAACAAAAAAAAAAAAGGAAGGAAGAAAAAAAAGGATAAGAATATGGCAAACGTGCTAACACTTTACAAAATAAGCGATTACTTATTCTTGAAAGCTTTATGAAGAAAAGACGCAGCTGAATGTTATAGCCAAAGTGAACAGTTGATACAGAATATTATATATTTTAAACATTTATTTTGCAAGTGCAGTTTTAGCAAATATAGTCAGTTCACTTCTATATATAGGGTGGTTAAATTTCAAGGGCCGATGTTGATTTTGAATAAAACACAAACTATTTAGGAAATTATTGTAATTTTATTTTATTATGATATATTGGTATTACTCAATTATGTACGGAACAAAATATCGGCCAAATGAGCTCCGCGACCACGGCGGTACACCTCCATCCGATGGTCCAAATTTTCGATGACCCTGAGGCATAATGGAGGTTCTATACCGTTAATGTGCCGAATTATCTCATCCTTTAGCTGTTGAATTGTTGCTGGCTATATCGACGTACACCTTTTCTTTCAAATAACCCCAAAGAAAAAAGTCCAACGGTGTCAAATCACATGATCTTGGCGACCAATTGACATCGCCATTACGTGAGATAACACGGCCATTGAATTTGTTGCGCAAAAGAGCAATTGTTTCGTTAGCTGTGTGGCAAGTGGCACCGTCCTGCTGAAACCACATATCGTCTACATCCATATCTTCCAATTCGGGCCATAAAAAGTTCGTTATCATCTCACGATAGCGAACACCATTCACAGTAACTGCCTGACCGGCCTCATTTTGGAAAAAATACGGCCCGATGATGCCGCCAGCACATAAACCCCACCAAACAGTCACTCTTTGTGGGTGCATTGGTTTTTCAACAGTCACTCTTGGATTCTCATTCGCCCAAGTGCGGCAATTCTGTTTATTGACGAATCCACTGAGGTGAAAATGTGCCTCATCACTGAAGATGATTTTCTTCGAAAATCGATCATCATTTTCATAATAAGTCTGGATAACTTTAACACGTTGTTGGATTGTGTATCTCTCCATGGTTCAAATTGAGTAAGTCTGAAATAGAGAAATGTCAAATAAAATTCGGAAAAAAACTTGGCGTTTAGATGTGGTTCATATTCAACATCGGCCCTTGAAATTTAACCAGCCGATACAAGTGCTAGTTAAAGCGGCCTATTCGGCGATTTCAATTCGCAAAACCATAGTTCTTGCATTATATGTTTGTCAGATTACCTATTTGGCGTTTTCAAATAGAACACGCTAAATTTAAGCGATTCTCGTTTCTTAGAACATGCCTGAATATAAATTTTTGTTAACTCAAAAAGCTTACTTTTTGAGATATAACTATTTTGCAATAAAGGAGCAATATGTCAAGCTAAGACTCCGCCATGTTCTGACAAACGTGCGATCTAAAACCGAAAAGCGTATTGAAAAGCGCTTAGTTCACTTTTAGGTGCGTTTTACTGGCATTTCGTTTCATTTAGTTTTTTCGCTAATTTACAGCTAGTTCGCCCATGTCGAAAGGATAAGTTCATTCGCATTCTAGACGAAAGAAAATTTATTTGGGGTTTTTTTTAACTTTATTCTATGCGAACGATGTGTCCAAATTCAATTAAAATACATTAGTACATGCGAAGGAATAATAGGAACATAAACAAACCCAAATTGATTCGAGTGTGAATGACTAGCTTTCTTTCGCATACATTTTCATTCGATATCGTCAAACAGGCTGATAATTTCATTTATAATTTTTTTTTTTTTTTTTAATTTTTTATATTTATTTTCTTTTTATTTTTGCATGTTGTCATTTAAGTTTTTCCTCTACGTGTGAATGAGCGCAAATTTGCGTCCACATTTGTTTGCTATAAATTCGCATCAACAAGCATAAAAAAATCTAATTTTCCACTTTGTAGCACATCATCACAATTTATCGAGAAAAAAAGCAATATGTATTAATTTTTATGCACAACAAATAAACATGTGTTTGAAATAAGTTTAGCACAAGAGATAACCATAACATGAGGACATGTTTGCTCCTGTACAGACCTGTTAGTTGGACATGTATGATCATTGATTTTTAGGATTAAATTAATATGGAAATTTGATTTTGATATGCGTTTAAGAGCATGTGTAAGCGTGTGTGTGCATGAGTACGTGTGTAAGTATGTGTGCACATAAAATTTTATTGATTTTGTTCCGGAACTATTTTTCAACATATTATTATTAAACATAAAGTACTTAGTGTACATATATATAAGAAGTTAAAGCTAAAGTCAAAATTAAATACCGAAAAATTGTACTAATTATTGTGCAATATGAAAAAAATTTAGCTAAATATGGTATTAAATTTAGCAATGCACACGCAAAGAAAGAGCAGTTTGGAATATTGTTGTCGCAACATTAGTGTTTAGTCCGTCATAATTTGTATTGATGCCACTAGCAGCATATTATCGTTTTTAATATAGTTTAATCCTCTATGAATATATCAGTTTCTATTCTTACATAGAGGGTGTTTTTTTAAGCCCGATAGAACTTGAAATTGTAAAAAATAACACAAAAAATTAAATTGTAATCAAAATTTTTTTTTATTCGAAAGATCAATACGTGACATTAACATTTGAAAATGATTTCGGGCATATGGGCACCGCGGCTGTTCTTGACGAAACGCATTCTGGACGTCCAATTTTGGGCCACTTTTTCGAGCACTGCTGGCCGTATGTCACGAACAACACGAACAATGCTGGCCTCCAAGGCGTCAATTGTTGCTGGTTTATCAGCATAAACCAGTGACTTCACGTAGCCCCACAGGAAATAATCAAGAGGTGTCAAATCGCACGACCTTGGAGGCCAATTGACAGGTCCATTTCTCGAAATCAACTTATCGCCAAATTTTGATTTCAGTAAGTCGATGGTTGCGTTCGCCGTATGGCACATCTCCTCCGGATCAATGTCATCCATATTTTCAAACAAAAAATCATTGATCATGGTGCGGTAACGATCTCCATTGACCGTAACGCGAGCTCCGGCCTCATTTTTGAAGAAATAAGGTCCGATGATGCCACCAGCATGAAAACCGCACCAAACAGTGCATTTTTCTGGGTGTAATGGAGTCTGTAGGGTCTCTTGTGGATTGGTCTCACTCCATATGCGGCAATTTTGCTTATTAACAAACCCGTTAAGCCAAAAATGCGCCTCCACGCTGAACACAATTTTGCGATAAAACAACGGCGCGAATCGACGACTGATTTTCAAAGTAAATTTGGATAATTTCGTAGCGTTGTTCAAGCGTGAGTCTATTCATGATGATTTGTCAGAGTATACTGAAACAAATAAAAAAAATGTTTCATCAAAATTTAATTTTTTGTGTTACTTTTTACAATTTAAAGTTCTATCTAGCTTAAAAAAACACCCTTTATCTATCATTTTAAAATATGGTTGAATGTAATAATATTGTTTAAAAAAATAATTCGAACACAATAATAGAATGGTTTTTAAATAACTATAGTTGTTAAACATATGTATACATATTTTTATTTAATTATTTTGAAGCAATTTGTTCATTTGCATGTGTTTTTTTTCAATATTAATAATATAAAAAATAATAAAGAGTATATATGTAAATATCCATAAAAATGGTTATAGAAGCAATGTTTTTTTTTATCTTGGACCGTACTGAGGATGACCCCTACATATGCAGGGCATTGTGCCATAACTAGGAAAATAAGTTTTGAGGAGGGGAAAAGAGGGAGTAGTTTTTGTGAACATTTTGCTTGAACTTTCCAACGTTATAACAGACAGGAAATACGACTGCAAGCAACTTATTTCACAAGCGAAGCGTACGGCTGAAAAACGAACTCTCTTTGTAATGCGTAGTACGACTCCCCGGGCAGTCCACCAGAAAAGAATGAGCTCTGGATGATAAACATGTGCTACGTAAAAATGTGTGAGTTTCGAGAACAAGATCCCTAATCTGGTCAGAACAAAATCCATTGTAATAACGATTGAACAGAGTAACGCACCCCACACTGCGTCGATGCTCCAATTAGTCAATAGTGTTGGATACCCTACTGTCACCTGTGAGCTTCCTCGCCCTCTCCTGCTCACAGTCGAGTAACCCTAAAATAGACTTTAGGGCACTGGCCTAAACATGAGTATTGTATTCCATTTTCGGTCGGATATAGGTGGTATAAACAGTAAGTAGATCGGATGGAATGAAGTACATCTTACACCGTTTCAAAAAACCGAGGCATTTGAAAGCTTCTTAAGGGACACAAAAAATGTGGTCATTCCAGCGAACATCACACTGTACTTTCAATTCCAGAACATCAAGAGCATCCGATTCCTCAAGATTTATACCATCCATGAGTGCAGATGAAGCAGCACTTGCGGTTGTATGTTTGTGTGTTAATGAACAGCATTGGGTCTTACGAGGTTCAAAGGCGACTCTGTTTTTACAATCCACTCGCAGATTAAAATAATATCACTGCTCAGTGAGTAATTCATATTTTGCCCCTCAGCAACGACCTCGGCTGGGACTATAACTGAAAGAGTACGAATGGCAAATGACGCTGTCATCCGCGAAAGGGTGGATAGGGTTAGAAGTTTAATATAGAAGGTCGCTAAGGCAAATGAAAAATAAGGTAGGAATAAGCAAATTATTGGTACAAGAACTTTACTCGACAAATGCAAATTAATTTTTTACTTCATTAATTTAAAAAAAAATAATAATTTTTTCGTCAGCTCTAAGCTAGAGCTAAAACTAGAGCTAAAAACTTTACAAAAAGAATTTCTTAACATTAACTTATGTCTATGAAACAAAATGTATGATTGTCTTTTTAATGTAATTTGACCATTTGCAAATACAGTCAACGTGTTAATAAAGCAGATATAGCGTCAGCATAATTCGTGTGAAAAGAATTTGTATTTTATAAAAATTAAATAATGATTTCAATTCTTACCTTGCATTTATATACGTGTTTTAATGTGCTTGAATTTTATGTGTATTTTTACAGATATATACGAATATAGTGACCAGAGCGAAAATAATTAATAATCAAGATTTTGTAAAATTTGATAATTTGTAATCCAGTTTTAAAATTATTAATAAAATTTTTTTCGTGTTCAATTACGAAATTTGTTGAATCAATTAATAAATTGTTTGACTGCGGACTTGTAAAGGAATTCGTTTATTCAAACAATAGTTTAGTAAAAATAATTATTGATCGAAATCAACTATATAAATTTAAATTTATTTTTAAACAACAACAAAATCATCCAAGATAATTTTTTTTACAAATTATTTATAAATACAAATTTTTTTTTCAGACAAAAATTTTGTTGATTTTATTTCTACTAGAATTGTTTCTGTGTATGTGTGTATTCATATATACGAGTATGTATAATATCCCTGAAGGAAGTATGGGGTTAAGTGTATCAATGTCAACATTTTGTCAACATTTATTGTGTCTTTCTGGTGACACTGTCAATAAATTTTTTCCTTGTCTTTTGTTTTCGATAGATAGAGAATGTTTTTTGTTAATAATTCCAATTGTTTTTAAAATTCGAATAAAAAATAATAATAATAAAAAGTGATATAAAAAGGTAAAGGTAGGTAAAAAGTGCTAAATTAGTTAAATATTTTATAATTACAGGCAATCACTATTGACATTTTCTACACGTGGTGACAGCGTCTATATGGAATCAATACAGTTTTACTATGGACATTTCCCACAGTGTGGTAATATCGTCTATAGTAAGTCAGTACAATTTTACTATTGACATTTTCTCCATATGACCCCACAAGAACTACCTAGTCAGTACTGATGCAGTCTACTGGTAGATTTCATAGGACAAGCCTGTGTTAAATGTCAATAGTAGTTAGCATTAGTAAGGGTACAATTTGTCATTAGTACTGGTGACATCGTCAATAGGTAATCACTATAGTTTTACTATTGACATTTCCTGCAGGGATTCAACAATAGTGCGATTGATTGTGACAATAGAATTTACAACATTTCAATAATATGGGTGGGGATGATAATATTATATGGCTGGCTATGACAGCTAAATATTAATTTTTACCGTAACAGTATTCGTAATGAAACAAATGTTACGACTTTCACCAAACATATGGTTATATTGTATAATTTTGGTTCTTGGCTGTACTTAATTTTGCAAAAAAAAATGTGGTTGTGTTCAAACAAATAATTGTGCTCAAACATATAGTTCAACAATACTATTTTGTTGTTAAAATATTGTCATATTAACCATATATTTTCCTCTACGTGCATTAATTAGCTTTTTTGGAAAAAGTCTAATAACATTAAAACATAATGTATTGTATTTTAAATGAAGTAAATGGTGTTTTTGAATCTGAACCGTCGGGGGAAGTGTAAGTCTCGCGGGCTGCACTTCTCCCTCAGGCAACACAACGGGACCAAAAGGACCCAAGTGGGCTGGTTTCATGAAACTGGCGGCCTGTACAACATAACCTAACCTAACCTAAATGGTGTTTCCTGCGTTCAATATACAATTCCCAACAGCATCTTCTGATATTTATCTAGTGGATAACAATCACACAAAAATATGTAAGTATGTGTCTTTTTAAATCTTTTTTAACACATTTTATGAAACGCTCGTCATTCAATCTTGGAATTTTCGTTAGACAATTAAAAATTATACTGTTTTCAATAACTTTTCTCACAGGCGATATGTTTTTACGTCGTTTTTTTAATATATAATTCCTCATGTATTTTTTAATGTCTGTCAAATTTGCTCACAAATTCATAACAAAAAATAAGCAACGGTTGTTCATTTGTTTGAAAGGTGTAAAGAAAGGTAGAGACCTGTTTGTGTTTTGACAGGTTTGATTAAAATATTTTTCTTTTTAAATTCTCAATAATTTACTTAAATTATAGGGATATAAAGTTGCATGTCTTTGAATATCTTTCAAAAATTTCTAAAGTCTACTGATGATTAGGGAAGCTCCTATGAAATGGCAGCTGGAAAATACAGAAAACAAGCTGTTTATAATTTTTTTTAGTGGTATCAATGTTAGAAGCTAATATAGTGAATAAAACTCAATTGTTAAAAAAAGTCGATGGCAGACATCTGAAAGATACACTCTTTAAAAAATACAAACCGCGTTTCCATTCTATTGTTCAATACTCTTACTAAAACTTTGCAGCAATGATTACGTTTTATATAAATCCCATACTAGTTGCCTTTTAGCACTCTACAGCTTAACCTCAATTATGGATGGCAACCAACAGTCACAATAAATATTCCTGAAAATGCCCCAAACATAAAAAAAATAATTAAAAAAAGAGTTTTATCTGAATAACACTGATCACAAGATTGTAAAAACAAGATAACAGTTTTACAAAGCATTTGAATAATTTTCATTTATTTCCTTGAGCAAATTTAGCACATAGTTTGTTAATATCAAATTACTATTCTCTTTTAGCATCCAACTGTTCTTGTTGAAGCATATCATCATATATTTGACGTATGTCTTCCATCCTTCCCAGTACTAAAGTCAAAGTAAGCGCTAGAAATATTGCTATACAGCCGGTTGCAAAGAATTGTGTTTTTTCCAAAAGCTTTGCCGTATCAAACAGTAAGTGCCGTATTCCTGCTACAAAATGAAAAGCAAATGGAAATACAATAGCGGTTTTAGCTGCTGACCAATAACAATCATCAATTTCCAGACTTTTGAGAACATCAACAACATCTTCAACGCTCAAATTCGTTACAAGCTTCACTAAGCACACAGTCCAGGCCATAGCACCTAAAATTAGGCCTGTCATCCGCAAGGATATGGACATCATTGAGGACATTTGAGTCTTGTAGATACTTAAATGAGGTGATAGCGGACGCTGTAGTATTTTATTTTTAGCCATATAAGTAGACGGTTTTACAGGCGCTGCTGGCTGGATTTTTAATTTGATCCGGGGTGGGACGCTGTAAGAGGCCTGACAAAGACATGCTAGTCTGTTTGAAACAGCTGGTAAAAGCAAGCGCGTTCTTGATTTTGGCAAAACAAAACTGAACCTGCAATAAATATACATATATTTACATATGTAATTAGTTAAAACATTTTTAAAAACATAATTCTTGTATTACTCACATTTCTTTAAAATTCAAATATTTATTTTTTTACTACTTTGTAAACTGTCATATTAAAACCTAGCAAACAAATC
This sequence comes from Thecocarcelia acutangulata, assembly GCA_914767995.1. NCBI lineage: Eukaryota > Metazoa > Arthropoda > Insecta > Diptera > Tachinidae > Thecocarcelia > Thecocarcelia acutangulata. Next base: position 23,821,802 of record OU612094.1, on the reverse strand, counting down.
TGTTTACTAAAACAAAATTTTGAAAATTTTTCGTAATTTCCACCAAGGCGAATTTAGTACCAGGTGGCCTCGTTAGCCTAGCTGATCGACAGCTGTTTTAGGTGCTCATTAACCAACTATCAAAATTTGTTTATGTTTTCATATTTTTTTCACACATTTGCATTTCCTGTATACAAATCTTGACCCATTTGGTGCGGCTATACTTAATTTAGTACAGTTAAACATTTGGCAACAATTTTAAAATTGATTTTACAATACGCACACAACTTAGGGAGGTCAGCAGATGAAATGGACCAGTCCAATTTATTGCTCAAAATTGACATTTGTAGTATGAAATTTTCGTGGGTGTTCTGTATCGATATTTTGAATAGATATAGTCATAGTAAAATATTGGCGTCATAGATAATATATGAAAATTAAAAAAATATGAAAATTGTATATTATTTTCACCAGCTAGCTGTTTAATCAAATATGGCACTATGGGCTCGATTAAAAAAATTTAAATAAATGAAGTTAAAAATGAAATAAAATAATTAGCTGCCAATGCAAACAATTTTTAAAACCAATATGTATTGAAAACATTTGCTTTCGAAATTTTCACTTAACTACCGCCACCCTGATTTACCCATTTATTATCTCTTTAATGCTTTTATATATGTACATTTTGTATGCAATGAAAAAAAAAAAACATTTTTGTTAATAATTACTTACAGTTTTATTTCGAGAGTAATGGGTTAATCGTGTTTTTGAAAATAGATACACAATTTGAATACATTTTATTTCAGCGTTGCCGCTTAGCATGTACTCGTAATTATCAAAAATTGGAATAAAATAAAAAATTTCTGATAATTTTTGTGCAATTAATTTTTTTCATAATTTCTTTGCATATTACAGCATCATCATATTTTGCTCCGTATTTTCATTCAAAATTGTTAAGGAAATATATTTATCAATTGAAAATACTTCATTGTTGTTAATAACATTTACATTTAAAAATTTTGTTATTAGACATAAATATGTATATATTTGCACATGTAAATTTAAAATTTATTACAGTGAAAATTTTACTCAACAAAAAAGAATCTGCATTTCGTTGCAAAAAAATCTAACGAAAAAAAATGTTTCCACACCTATAATAATAGGTGATTTTATAAGAACTATCGGAAATTTAAAAAAAAAACACAAAATTCAGAAAAATGCATGAAATATTTATTTGGATCGATAGTTGGGTCGATATAATTTAATGTTTGAAGATTATTTCATGCAAATGTTGGCCGCGGCTGCGCCTCAAATGGTCCATCCGCTTAGTCCAATTTTGGCATACTCTTTCCAACATTTCGGCCGGTATCTCACGAATAATGTTGGCAATGTTGGCTTCCAGTGCGTCAATCGAAGCGGGCTTGTCGCTATAGATATTAGCCTTAACATAGACCCACAAAAAATAGTCTAGAGGCGTTAAATCGCACGATCTGGGCGGCCAATTGACTGGTCCCAAGCGTGAAATAAACTGTTCACCGAACTCGCCTCTCAATTGGTCTATTGTTTTGCGTGCTGTGTGGCATGTGGCACCGTCTTGTTGAAACCACATGTCATGCAAGTCAAGCTCTTCCTCCAAATACGGCAGTTTTGCTTGTTCACGTATCCATTCAACCAGAAATGAGCCTCGTCGCTGAACACAATTCTTCGATAAAAAAGTGAATCTTCATCCAACTTTTCAAGAGCCCATTCACCAAAAATTTGGCGTTGTGGTAGGTCGTTTGGCTTCAATTCTTGCACCAGCTGTATCTTATAAGGCTTCACACCCAAATCCTTCCGCAAAATTTTCCACGTAGTGGAGTAACAGAGGGCCAATTGCTGCGAACGGCGCCGAATCGATAATTCACGGTCATCACCAACACTGGCCGATACGGCTGCGATATTTTCTTCAGTTCGCACTGTTACATCCAAAATGTATTTATATTTTACATTAAAAATAAAATCAATTATTAGTCTTACTCTCATGGATTTACAAAACTTTTAATAAGTTCATAATTCCAATATTTTGTTTAATTGTTTCCTTGATAGGTCTTGGCTGTGGAAAAAAAAAAAAAAAAAAAAAAATTAATTTACGTTCCCGGCAATACTGATTTGTTCAATAGAATTTAAGGCGAATTCAGTATGTTTTTGATGCATTGGTAACATGATACAAAAAACAAGGTAGCCGCTTCGCTACAACAATACAACAATAAAAAAAACAACAGGTATTTTGTTTGTGTAAAAAGGCGAATTCACACTTAAGCTGTCAAAAGTAGTTGATAACGAACATGTAAAAAAATTTAAATGGCGCCGAAAAGGGTAAACAAAACTTGACAGCAAAAGTGCCGCCATATTAATCGAATTCGCCTGAATTCGCCGATGCATCCACCTAATAATGAATTCGCCTTGATTGGTAATTTTATATAGGGCAAGGCGAATTCATTACCAGGTGAACTTAACAGCACAGGTGATTATTTTTTGCTTCTCGCGTTTTTTCCAATGAAACTGTCAAATTTTGTTTCTTTTGTTTACAAACTTCTTCGCGCCATTTTAATCTGAAGGTTTTTTTGCATGATTTAGTGCAATTTCAAGAAATTTGTGTGAATTTAAAAGTGAAAAACTAATATAATCTGTGATTTTAATTACAAACAATTATAAAAGTTTATATTTAACGTTTATATAAAATTTTTTCTCTGCTGAGCAATCTTAGGCGAATTTAGATTATGACATTCACGATATGTTTTACAATAACAAAATACATAGTACTGAATTCGCCTTTCCGCTTGCATTCACCTGTATAAAGTCGCCTTGATATAGGGCGAACACCATGTTGTTTTTTGTGTTATTGTATTGTTGTACTAAGAAGGCCACCTGTTATGAATTCGCCTTGATTTCTACCAACAAAGTATATACTTATATCTCTGGGTATGGAGAATTATTAAAATACAAAAACATGCATGTTAACAACTAAAAAAAAAACGCTAGTTCTAAGACAGCAAACACTGTACAAACAATGTGGGCAATGGGCAAAATGCATATGTATTTACTTGAGGAAGCCATTTTAAAATCATTTTCAAATCTAGCGTTCTCAAATTTTTATATATTTTGCACAATTTCCCATAGAATTTTTAGTGCAATAAAAGTTACAACACTCCAGCATTAAGTAAAAATGTTTTCTACATTCCTTTTTAAGTTGGAATTGTTGGTTATTATATCGTGGTTACATGAATAAAAGTGTCCGGTGCTAAGAAAGATGATGAAGAACATAATCATAATCATGGTCAGAAAGAGATTACTTTATTTTTGAGGTTGGTGTTAGAAGTAAGATTTTTCATTTCTAAAAAGCATAGATTTGGTGCAAAAGAAAATGCATGCACATGCATGCTTGCTATGGTAAAAACCTGTGAATTAAAAGCTCAGGGTGATTCAAGGAAACACGATTTTTTCCCCTTTTTTTTTGTTGTAAATACTACCATCAACAAATATTGTGTATTGTGTTTGAAAACAACAACAGCAAAAGCATCATTTATCACAAGTTACCAAGTGCCAGTTGATGTAAGTACGTGCAGGCACAAACATGTATATATTATTAATGTTTGTGGCAGGAAACGGAAATGAACCAAAAATATTTCTCGCATTCAACAACTGTTATAAAAAATAGAACTTATAAGAGCGAAAGAAGCTGCATTTGTATAAAAAAAGCTTCATAAAAATTAAAACATGTTTATACATTGACATGACAAAATTTTGACAAAGGTAAGCGAAAAAAAGAGAAATACAAGCACAGTAGTGGTGGGTAGCAAAGTACTTAAATGTTGTTACAACATTACGCAATTAAAAAGCGAAAAAATGAAAATCTCAAAAAAAATCCAGTAATAAATTGAAATGCTCATATATACATATATATCCAGAGCATGTTTATATACACGTAGTTTTAAATTTTACTGGCAAGTTCAAGAATTAACAATAGATATTTTATTATCCGGGCTGATCTTAACCGGTTGCACGGTTGAGCTTCTCATAAATGTACTTTGGGGTTTTTGTTTGTAATAAACGTGTATACATATAAAACATCTGCGAAACACATTAGCACAAAAAGATACCAGAGAAAAAGTGGCCTCTGTAAAATTTACATGTGGCTTGCTAGAGTTTCATTTGCTACAACAAACGAGGGACCCCTACCCCCCTTTTCCGAACAACGGAGTGCCCTGGGTAGGAATACGCTAAGGCAAAACCTGTTCCCCGGGGGGAGGTATTGTATACAGATGTGAAAACGATTTCCGTGGGTACCTGCCATGATGGCCTTACTTCACGTTGCTCTTAACACCGGGCGAAAATAATGCCTTCACCAACGCCCCCATACATGACATAGTCATGCAAAAAAACCAATTCAATCACATGCTATTTAGAAGCATGATCTTCCCCTTGGTTAGAAGCGGTGCCATTCTAATACTCCTTCCGATCTATGGGTCACGGCACCCGGTTGCAATGCAACTCCACACCGAGCTCAAATAAACTCTCCTTGCGATTTGGGTTTAAACCACAGTCACCACGTTACTCCCCGAAGGGCCTCACCATAACCAGGCAGGAACAAGTTCCTGGGGCACCCGGTTCCCGTGGTACCAGATTTAAGTCTCTAGTCAGACTTCGTAACCCGAGGGCTACTACAAGTTTCGAGCTCCAAATACTCCAGGGACTTGTAGCCCTGCAGGTATTGTATACAACTGTGAAAATGATTTACATCAGTACCTGCCTTGACGGCCTAACCTGATGGTGGACCAATTCCACGGAGTGAATTTTTCAAGATTCACCACCGCCCCCGTGTGGCTGACTAGGCTCACACAGGTAGCAATTCTTGTCATATGATTGCGATCATATGAACAACTTCTTGTTGAGGAGCTCGGGCTCTCTAACCCCACATGTATGCAATTTCCCAGCAATCAATGGAGGACAAGGCTTAATGAGTTGGTAGGCCGAAGCCCACTAAGAGCATCAGCCCTTAAACCAACTCACCCGTCAACCATCAACACTGGTTCCTTACAATACAGGTATCTGTTGTATAGGCAATAGATCCTCGCGAGATTTTTAGCCCCCGAAGAAAGCCATCACCAAACAATTATCAAGGATACTAACACTTTCTTCCTGCGTTTTAGCTTTCAACCACAGCCAGAACGTTACAGACAGGGTAGGCACCTCAACCATGATCAGCCCGGGTCGGACCGCAAGCAGAACTTCCCGGGGGCCATGCTGATCCCCGTTCTGCCAATTTATACCCTTGGTAAGGGTTTCGGAAGCCAAACAACATAAGTCATGTGGCTTCCTAGAGTTTTGTTTGCAGCACCAAACGAAGGACCCCTTCCCCTCTTTTCCACGAAAAACAGAGCGCCCAAGTTAGGAACACGCCAAGGCAGAACCTATTCCCCGGGGGGAGGTGTTGTATACAGCAGGCACTAAAAGGCCACAGCTGTTCAGCAAGGGGTTTGTTCATATAGCTACAAACATATTAATGACTCCATAGAATTAGTACACCATCAGATCAGGCCCTTGCGGCTGGTGCTGTTATAAATCAACTATATATTTGAGCAATTCCCTTAGCGTTTAATATTATTCGGGCTTAATTCCTTTGGAAGTTAATTATCTTATCTTATTTCTAAAGATTTTAAAAAAATGTAAAACTCGTTGCAGACAGTCTTCTAAAGTAAGTGCAAGCTGCTTTTGTGTTTACGACGAATCTTTCCGCAATACCTTCTTAAATTCTGTATCCTCATAAAATTATAGCACTTCCGCTGCGATATTTTACATCAAAATCACCGATTTTAACTCACAAAATATCTCCACTTTTCCTACTGGGCTACTTAAGGTAAATGTAGGTACTAAAAGCTTCATAACTTTTTGTTGCCGTTAGAAGTGCAGTTTTAACTCCGAATGTACTTTAGTTTTTAGTTATACATTTTTTTTTTATTTGCTGGTGCACAGCACAAATTCTTGAATTTTTCATAGACACTACAACATGACAGCATAACCTGAAATGTGAAATAAGAAAACCAATTTGTAAATCAACAAAATGGACTTAAAATCATAAAAAAAGGAACCATAAAACAGAAACTTGCAAATGAAAGAAAAAAATTAAATGTCACAGAAATCATGTTGAACTAACAAAAAAAAAAAAAAACAAAAAAAAAAATACCAAAATAACTAGATAAAAAAATTGGGCAAAGAACGAAATCTGTGGCATTATATCATAACATCTTAAGTCGAGATAAAACTAAAAATAAGTTTTTTGGTGAAATTTCAATGAATTTAATAATAAATGCAAATAAAACAAATTTACAGCAAAATTTCTTTAATAATAGAAAAAAATATTTTGACAAATAATAATTGTATATATACTGCCATAAGCATTAAACACATTGAAGCCAGCAAACAACCGACTTAAATATGTCAAACATAAAATACATGTATAGGGTGTTTTTTTAAGCTAGATAGAACTTTAAATTGTAAAAAGTAACACAAAAAATTAAATTTTGATGAAACATTTTTTTATTTGTTTCAGTATACTCTGACAAATCATCATGAATAGACTCACGCTTGAACAACGCTACGAAATTATCCAAATTTACTTTGAAAATCAGACCCGTTGTTTTATCGCAAAATTGTGTTCAGCGATGAGGCGCATTTTTGGCTTAACGGGTTTGTTAATAAGCAAAATTGCCGCATATGGAGTGAGACCAATCCACAAGAGACCCTACAGACTCCATTACATCCAGAAAAAAGCACTGTTTGGTGCGGTTTTCATGCTGGTGGCATCATCGGACCTTATTTCTTCAAAAATGAGGCCGGAGCTCGCGTTACGGTCAATGGAGATCGTTACCGCACCATGATCAATGATTTTTTGTTTGAAAATATGGATGACATTGATCCGGAGGAGATGTGGTTTCAACAGGATGGCGCTACGTGCCATACGGCGAACGCAACCATCGACTTACTGAAATCAAAATTTGGCGATAAGTTGATTTCGAGAAATGGACCTGTCAATTGGCCTCCAAGGTCGTGCGATTTGACACCTCTTGATTATTTCCTGTGGGGCTAAGTGAAGTCACTGGTTTATGCTGATAAACCAGCAACAATTGACGCCTTGGAGGCCAGCATTGTTCGTGTTGTGGCCCAAAATTGGACGTCCAGAATGCGCTTCGTCAAGAACAGCCGCGGTGCCCATATGCCCGAAATCATTTTCAAATGTTAATGTCACGTATTGATCTTTCGAATAAAAAAAAATTTTGATTACAATTTAATTTTTTGTGTTATTTTTTACAATTTCAAGTTCTATCGGGCTTAAAAAAACACCCTATATTTAAATGCGAACGTTTATTTAGACAACAGCAAGACGACACCACTGCAGGTTGTTGTCCAAGCTGATTTTTTTGCGCACGCAAATTAAACTAATTTCATCATGTTCACATGATCCCGAGTTCGAATCATAGTGGGTGCTGAGAAGTAGTGTAGCGACAAAGAAACAGCTAGTTGTCCCCCAGCTAATGATATTCAATTATTTTTTCTGTTCTTCTTTGGTCTTATTGTTTCACAGCAATTATTGTTATAATTAAAAATAATCCCTTCTTCTTGACTGAAGTTGGACTCGAACTCACAACTAGTTAATCTCGTACATATGTATGTAACTAAAAAAGTTCACTCATTAATGAAATTTTATTTTATTTTCCATCTACATAAAAAACTGTTTTTTAAACTTGAACAAGTTTTTCATGCAGCTGTGATTCTGCTATTAACCGCTACCCGGTTAGCATATCCCAGTTATTTATTTAAGATAAAAAGCACAATTCAACAGACAACAGCAAATATTTTCGTATGAAAAATTACCTTGTTGTTGCTCTGAGTGATATATTCTCATCTAAGTTGCACTCACATTAAAATTTATGTTTCTTTCTAGTCCATTACTGTTCCTGTGTTTAATAAGTCCAAACTAAAACTAATATATATTATAGTATTTCTTTTCATATCCTACTCATGACTATTTGGCAGAAGCCAAATTCTCAGCTCTGATTAAAGAGGCTTCATGTTAGAAGATACTATATAAACATTTACATCCTTATGTATAATAAAAAAGACCTTATGCTGACTATGTAGCTGCTATGTTTCCGTTATGGGAATTTACACCGAAAAAATTTAGCAGCGAGTTAGTTAGCATAGGGACTTAAAGTATTCATAAGACCGGTGCAGCCCACAATTTATTTCAGCATCTTCAAAGAAAAGTTGTTTCAGAGTACAAGATAACTAAAACAAATCTAAGGCTGCTGGATCCAGGAACTATTCCCATGTTATTGAACCAAGTGTACAAATTCCGCATTTGAATAATACATAATAACAGCAGAAATCAAACAAAAATTTAATGAAGGTATGCAGAAGACGAAATATTTGTCTACCAATTTACTCTCACTTATACTTATGATGGAATCAGACTCTCTAGAATATTAGAATGCTTTTAACAACTGGAAATAAAATCAAGAGATTGAAAGCACTGCTGTCCTGGCAAATACACCGAGAGATTATTTCTCAGTCTGCGCCATTTTATGATAGTCTCCTACCCCTACCATCGCCACTAGTGTCTTCTAAATTAGCTTTCTCGGCTTTTTCCTAAATTTTTAAGTTTAAATACTCATTTCAGGTTTATTTTTATTGGATTTTATAATAGCTTTTTTACAATATAAATAATATTTTAATTAAACAAAATATACTTCAAATCAATTTCAAAAATTCGAAAATAAAAACACTTCATATTATAATGGAAACAGTTCGACATGTTTTTCTCACAACACGTGTTTTTCTTTGTAGTGGAAACATGGTATTAGAAATATTTTATTTTGTAAAAAAGAACCAATAAATACCGTTTTAAATAAATTGATAAGTTTAAAGGTTGTACTGTTAAAAAAAAGTATAGCTAATTTTATAAAAGAAACTAGTTAAGGGCCAAATGCTAAAGCGTTTGTACGTTTGTACCAACATTTAGCGTTGTTAAAAGGCGTGTTTGCTTGTTTGTACAAAAATTTGAAGCATGTTTGCACGGTTTTTGTGCAAACATCTTGAATATTTGTGTTGTCTAGCACAACATTATTTCGTTTCAAAGAATTTTTTGCAGAATGAAGTAGTGAAAGAAAAAGCAAATAAAATGAATCATGAAAAAGTTTTCTTGTTACAATTTTTAGTATTGTATAAAAGTGTACTTTCTTTGTAGAAATTATTATTATACAAACAGAATCTCAAGATATAGTGGCTAAAACAAATTATAAAATAACTTATGTATTTTATACTTCATATGGCGAGTAAACTCCCGCAACATAATCGCCGTGTACTGTCATTAGAAACACAAAAATTTATTAATTTGTGTTTGTATTTGTATCGTTTATGTGCACACGGAAAGCGCGTGTTTGCCGAAAGGATTGCATAATTTGTTTGATATATACCAGTTACTTCATATGAGTAGTTTTAATTGCATATCTTTGAGGAAAAATTGTATAATTTATATAAATTTTTCTTTTTGGAGTCAAATTATTCACATTGTGAAAACCTCGATATACATTTTTTTCTCAGAAGATATGTCCGATTATATTTTTCTCAGAAGATATGTCCGATTAAATTTCAATTCTTTGATATTTTTCTCAGAAGATATGTTTAATTATATTTTAAATTTCTAAGATACGCCTAACCTGAATTTAGTATAGCAAGCAAAAACTTTTTCAATTAAGTTGCTCTTTTTAGATGTTAAGGCCTTTTATAGAGAGAACTTTTTTCATGAAGGATTGATATAATAAACAGAACTCGTTCTGTAAAAGAACGGCATTTCGTAGAGCTAAAAATTCTTTCGTGGCCACACTGAAGAAACCTGTGGCCGCACATTAACTCTAAAAGAACAGGGTAGCTACTAAAACTTCCTAGATCTCTCTTAAGAATGACGGTAGCAGTCATCACTGGACATTGCCGGTTCGGAAACCATGCCAGGAGACTGGGTCTATCATATTAATAACTTCTGTAGAAATTGCCAAGACGAGGAGGAGGGGGAGACAATACTTCATCTCCTCGGTACATGCCCGGCATTTGGAGCATCACCGTCTAAGATATTTAGGCTAGCGGAGCCTACTTAGGCGGAGCGGAGGAGTCGGTCAAACCGACTGCGTTAGTTTCTTTCATTAGAAGCAGCGGATGGCTAGTAAATCAGCAAGTAATGCCACACTAATAGTTTCCCACCTCCTTTCCCTCTTCCTCAATCCTTCTATATCCCTATAACCTTTTATTTTCTTTTTCCTTTATTAACTTTTTCAGGCAATCACAAAGGGAACGACCTACAGGACCCAAGTGAGCTGGAGTTTCCGGGTATTTGCTGGAAATCCAGCGGCCTGCTTACCTAACCTAACACTGAAGTATACTTTTATTCAAATGAATTTATGTTGCTGACGTGTTCAAAATATTTCAGTAGTCGCCTACACAACTACAATTGCCGGTTGCGGCATTTGCTGTCGTGAGGTTGTGAAGTCTGCTGTGGGCTATGTTTAATACTTTATAAACATTTTTTCAAGTTTATTAACCTGTTTTTGTACTGATTTCTATACAAAATTTGTGTAATAAGAGTTCAATAAACATAAAAAAAATTTTATAAATAATACCGTTAATAAATAATTCGCCATCATAAGAAAAGTACTGTGTTTAATTAACAGCAAAATAACAATTTAAAACCAGAATAAAGTATAGTTATTTATAAAATGTTTCTCACAAAACTCACCATAGATGGCAAGGAAAAATAAAGAGTGTGAGAGAGCTACTCTCTTTTCTCTTGCCACCAACAAACTCAAGATTTTGCAAAGGAAACTTTTCGTGTGTGAAAGCTGTGATACCGAGACATTTTATTTATATTTAAAAATTTAAACCGTTTTGCAGTCAGTTCGTTCTTTTTGCTATAAATTAGCAATATTACATATATGTATGTATGTATATTCTTAACAAATTTTTTAACATATTATCGTACTATAGCAATGTTTAACATTTTCTGAAATTGTCTCTTCTTGGCATCATCACGCTGACTTAAGTAATAAGAAAAAATGACTGTAACAAAAGGCTGCTGCCTGCGTTTTTCTTCATTTGTCATCAATTTTGCCAGGATATTTTTGTTGGAAAAAACTAATTACCTGAATTTTTAATTAAATAATGACAAAGTGAAATGTTGATGAAACTAAATCGATTTACTTTATAAAACACAATTAAGTGAAGAATTTTAAATGTTCAAAAGTCAACTAATTCTTTAGCATAAGCCGATTACTTAAACAGAAATGTTACAGCGATGACTTGCCTATCAAAATGAAAGGAAAAGAAATGCAAATCAATAGACTTTCATTAAAATATTTTCGGTAAACTAATCAGATTAAACAACTCTTACCTTGCACAAAAATATTTCCAAGGTGTTTGGCTGGCAGTCGTGACATATTTATTTAATGGAATGGGAAAATGGGTTTGTAATTAAAATATAAGAATAGCACAAAAGGCGAGATTTTTTTCTTTTTTTTCCAATGTAAAAATTATTTAATTAAGCGACCGTCTAGTAACGTGGTCGTGTTTATTTAATACCCCAGCAAGTATTTAATGCCATAATTTTGTTTATTGTTTTTGCTTTCAAAATGAGTAAATGAAAATTTAAATTTAAAATCATTAAGGATTTCGTTCGTACATGTGTTTGTAAATAAAAAAAAGAAAGCTACCGCAGATACGTTGTTAGAATTGGACTAAAGTAAAAGAAAACAATACAGGTTGGCTGATGAAAATCTGCTATAAAAAAACGTAATAACTTGTTTTCTGTGAAACTAGCCTTTTCCATTTTTGTTGTATTTTTTAGACTGATCTTTAAGTTTAACTAAAATGGAGAATTGGGAAAATGAAAGAAGAATTTGGATATTGCAACGCCTTCACGCTTGTTGTTAGAATTGGACTAAAGTAAAAGAAAATAATACAGGGTGACTGATGAAAACCTGCTACAAAAAAACATAATAACTTATTTTCTGTGTAACTAGCCTGTTCCATTTTTGTTGTATTTTTTAGACTGATCTTTAAGTTTAACTAAAATGGAGAATTAGGACAATGAAACAAGAATTTTGATAGTGCAACGCTTTGACGCTTTAGAAACCGTTGTTGACGTCCAAACAGAATATAGGCACACGTTTGGCGGCACTCCTCATAGCAGATGGAGTATAATGAGGCTCGTAAAGAATTTTAACGAGCGTGACACAATCGCAAGATTGTGCCATAGAGATCCCTGAGTTCGGATGCAGGAAACTATCGCTGCTGCCATACAATCCAATCTTAGAGTTTCGACAAGAAGCTTTTCTGCTCAAATGGGTGTCAGCATACAGTCATTGCAGACAATTTTGCAACAAGATTTCAACTAACTTCCATACAAGGTTCAGTTAGCAAACAAACTGAACCCTAGAGACTTCCCGATTTACTTGGAATTTTGTGAGAAAATCATTCAAATGGTGTCAGAGGATAAAAACATCTTGAACTGCATTTTTATGACTGACGAGGTAAATTTTCATTTAAACGGCAATATTAACAAAATTGTCGAATATAAAGCAATTCTAGCCCACATTATCCTGTTTGAAGCCATAATTCCCTAGCGCCAATTTATTCCATTCATGTAGAAGATATTCATAGAGCCAGGCCCCTTAGCGGTTGCTATTTACAGTATTCGTTTTAAAGCCCGACATAAACAATCCTCACAGTACAACAATCATTTTGAGTAATTTAAATGGCTCTTCCTGTACTGTAAGTAGTGCTTTTCTGATTCACGTATTTTCACTTTTTCACAAAATTGCATATTAGACTTTCTGAAATCAAAATCACAGAAGAAATCAAAATAATTATTTTTCGTACTTGCAGAGTACAGTTGTGAAAAAAATTTACATCAGCACCTGGCTTACGGCCTTATCTGATGATGGACCAGTTCTATGGAGTGGATTATTCACGATTCACTAGCGCCCCCGTGTGGCTTGCTAGGCTCACACAGGTAGCAATTTATGTCATATGCTTGTAGCCATATGAGCAACTTCTTGTTGAGGGATTAGAACCCTCCTGTATGCAATTTCTCAGCAATCAATGGAAGACAAGGCTTAATAAGTTGGTAGGCCGAAGCCCCCTAAGAGCATCAGCCCTTAAACTAACTCAACCGTCAACCATCACCACTGGTTCCTTACAGTACAGGTATCTGTTGTATAGGCAACAGATCTCGGGAGATTGTTAGTCCCCGAAAAAAGCCACAAACCAAACAATCATCAAGGATACTAACACGCTCTTCCTGCGTTTTAAGTTTCAACTACAGTCTGAACGTTTCAGTCAAGGTAGGCACCTCAACCATGAATTGCAAGCAGAACCACCCGGGGGCCATGCTGATCCCCGTTCTGCCAATTTAAACCCTTAGTAAGGGTTTCGGGAGCCAACACAAAATAATTCATGCGGCTTCCTAGAGTTTCATTTGCTACAACAAAGCAGAGACCCCTTCCCCTCTTTACCCGAAAAACAGAGAGCTCTGGTTAGAAATACGCCAAACAAAACCTGTTCCCTGTTCTGATTTGCAGAGTACAGTAACTAGTCTGTTTTTATTTAGGTCAAAACAGAACTGACAAAGTTTAAAAATTATAGCATCTTCCAATAGGTCATATCTTTTGGGCCACCCAAAAAAATAAAACTTTCTTAGTCAGTCATCTAGTATGAAATTTAAAATGCCTGGAAACATTTTTTGTTAATAGAATTATTTTCGTTTGTTATACAAACTGTCGCAAATAGGATACCTTCATTTTGTTTCAGTATCTGCATTCTCTTTACGTTTCCCAAAAATTTAATTCTATTACACAGCAAATTAATATCATCAAGGTAAATCTATTTTAAAGACTTTTTTCTGAATTTACATAAGAATTCATGTTAAATAAAATCTCTTTCTAAAAAACGCATTAATTAATTTATGTGTGTGTGTGTGTGTGTGTGTGTGTGTGTGTGTGTGTGTGTGTGTGTGTGTGTGTGTGTGTGTGTGTGTGTGTGTGTGTGTGTGTACATGAATGTGAGTCTGTCGGTGGCTTGGGGAGACATTAATACAGTGTCAGGGGTTGTTTTATTTTACTTGATGTCTTCAATATTTTTAGTTGCTGTTTCCTAAAGCTCCAATCAAAGTTTCCAAATGTTAATTAAATAGAATGATTTTTGCTATCTGCTAAGTTTTAAATAACAAACCAAAAGTTAAAAATCACAATATTAGAAACATTGTTCATTAGAAATTTAAGAGTAAAGATATCGAATATTTAGATGGCGTTTTATTTTCTCGTTACCAACAATAATTATATATTATCGACAGTCTCTATCTATCAATATAGGCAATTACTTTCGAAGACGAGTATACAACGCGGAGCTTTTGATATTGCCTTGCAGTGACGAAGATGATGCCTCAGTCCATATGGTGGATTAGACAGGGCTGTCAACATGGATACTTGAAAAAAAAAACTTTTCAATATAATGCATTACCTTTACGCACTTTTTAATACAACGCATTACCTTACAGTGTGAGAGGTATTGGAATAATTTTTGTTAATCTGAGTGGTGTCGAAGGCATATACACTGAACACTGAACACTGATCAGTTTTAACTAAAATAATTCCAATATTTGAATTGCTGTGATGATTATGTTTCTTTTGGTATTTTCATGTTGCTATTGACTGATGCAAGTCAAACGTCCACAAACACTACTCCCTCTTTCCTCCTCTTTATAAACTAAAGGGTGTTTTTTTAAGCTAGATAGAACTTTAAATTGTAAAAAGTAACACAAAAAATTAAATTTTGATGAAACATTTTTTTTATTTGTTTCAGTATACTCTGACAAATCATCATGAATAGACTCACGCTTGAACAACGCTACGAAATTATCCAAATTTACTTTGAAAATCAGTCGTCGATTCTGACTGTTGTTCTATCGCAAAATTGTGTTCAGCGATGAGGCGCATTTTTGGCTTAACGGGTTTGTTAATAAGCAAAATTGCCGCATATGGAGTGAGACCAATCCACAAGAGACCCTACAGACTCCATTACATCCAGAAAAATGCACTGTTTGGTGCGGTTTTCATGCTGGTGGCATCATCGGACCTTATTTCTTCAAAAATGAGGCCGGAGCTCGCGTTACGGTCAATGGAGATCGTTACCGCACCATGATCAATGATTTTTTGTTTGAAAATATGGATGACATTGATCCGGAGGAGATGTGGTTTCAACAGGATGGCGCTACGTGCCATACGGCGAACGCAACCATCGACTTACTGAAATCAAAATTTGGCGATAAGTTGATTTCGAGAAATGGACCTGTCAATTGGCCTCCAAGGTCGTGCGATTTGACACCTCTCGATTATTTCCTGTGGGGCTACGTGAAGTCACTGGTTTATGCTGATAAACCAGCAACAATTGACGCCTTGGAGGCCAGCATTGTTCGTGTTGTGGCCCAAAATTGGACGTCCAGAATGCGCTTCGTCAAGAACAGCCGCGGTGCCCATATGCCCGAAATCATTTTCAAATATTAATGTCACGTATTGATCTTTCGAATAAAAAAAAATTTTGATTACAATTTAATTTTTTGTGTTATTTTTTACAATTTCAAGTTCTATCGGGCTTAAAAAAACACCCTATATTTTCCTAGTTCTATTACAATGCACTGCATATGTAGGGTTCATGTCTTGAAGTCGTTTAAATCCAACTTTTTTTTATCGAAAAATTACACTATATGTTTTAAAAGGAATTAATTGGTATATACGAGGGTGGATTGCTATTTAAGCTACTTAAGTAGAAAAAAAAACATTTTTTTTCAAAAACCATTTATTTCTCAACATAGTCTCCTTTTCGCTCAATACGTTAAGGCGTTATTCCAACTTTTTATACCATATAAATTATACGATTTTGGGAACCCCTTAAAATACGCGTCAGGTAATCACTTTTTCGTTTGAGACAAATCTTTTTCCTGCGAGCCATTTTTTGAAGCCTAGAAATATAAAGAAGTCGTTAGGAGCTAAATCTGGTCTTTAAGGTGATCAAACAATTCGAAGTGTGTTTCAAACAAACAAACAAATAATCAAGGCTACACAGGAATACGATACGAGCAATAAAGGGCGCTTCAAAT
The DNA here is from genome assembly GCA_914767995.1 of Thecocarcelia acutangulata. Classification (NCBI taxonomy): domain Eukaryota; kingdom Metazoa; phylum Arthropoda; class Insecta; order Diptera; family Tachinidae; genus Thecocarcelia; species Thecocarcelia acutangulata. The sequence goes on along the minus strand of OU612094.1, from coordinate 23,805,586 downwards.
TATCACAAGTCTTACGACTTTCGTCTCATTTTGTGAGACGGATATCTAATGAGATTTATTGAGACTGCCATTAAGCCTAACATAGCATTACATTTTGTTTTCACATCATCACACCTGAAGTAAACTGATGAAATGTTATGGGATGTCATACCTCTTATAGACTTTTTCCACTAATCAACATCTTCATGAAACGCGTGAAAGATGCTCAAAATACGAAACACTGTTTACATTGCTCACATCTAATATCTACTACGAGTATCAATCAAATATATTATTATTAAAATTTTCAAACAGTTTAACAACACTTTTTCAAAAAAATATTAATTTGAAAAACAAAACAGGATTATAAAATATATGTTTATAAATAAAATGTAGGTTAGGTTAGGTTGTACAGGCCGCCAGTTTCATGAAACCAGCCCACTTGGGTCCTTTTGGTCCCGTTGTGTTGCCTGAGGGAGAAGTGCAGCCCACGAGACTTACACTTCCCCGGACGGTTCAGATTCAAACCAACCCGAAAGCCGGATAAAGGAATCCAGTCCGTTCACTCGGCATTCCGATATATCTGCTAACCCGTGCAGCATCGGTCCGCCTAGATACAGCGCTCTCATAGAACAGAGAGTCGGACATCGACAGAGGAAATTCTCAACACTTTCCTCCTCGTCCTCATCCCCGCAACTTCTGCAGAAATCATTAAATGAAAGATTTAACCTCCTAGCATGCGCCCCTATGAGATAATGTCCTATCAGAACTGCCACCAAGGTACGCAACCTTTGACGGGGAAAACCCTTTAGGACCGCAGTTCCTACGCAGGCCATGTCAGCCTTGCTACTCGGCAGGTGACTTCACCAGACCATCTGTCCTGCGCAGTCCCTACAAGTTGACGCTGCACCTGGTTTTTACAGCTGTTAAACGGAACTCCTACCATCGTATCAATGTCCCCTCTTTGTAGACGAGCTCCGGCTTTCGCCAGCTCATCCGCCACAATATTTCCGGGCACTCCACTGTGCCCCGGTACCCAGAAAAGCTTCAGGCTTGAATGTCTCGCTATCTCATTAAGAGATATCCGGCATTCCTGAACCAACCTGGACGTCGTATAGACACCCACAAGCGCATTTAACGCAGCCTTACTATTCGGATATTCACCCCTTATACCCTATAGTACCTCAACCAGTTAGCTGCTCTCAAAATAGCTGTAATTTCAGCCTCCATTACGCTACACTCATCATATAGCTTAAAACTGATCCTCCTCTGATACTGGGGCATAAAGATGCTACCACCAACTCCCATGTCCGACTTGTATCCATCTGTGAAAATTTCAAGCACGTCCTCTTGGCGACCCATTTGGTTCGCTGCCGAGGCCGTCCTTGATGAGATCACGTCAAATCTCTTGTCGGGCATTAGAGCTGGTGCACAGTAATCAATATACTCCGGGAGGTCCATTATCGAAGCATGACCTTCTAGAGCTTCTTTCCACATCCCACTATCTTTTAGCCCAATTGCCGAGCACAATTAGGGCACATAAAAATTTTTTTCAAAAACACGGAAAAAACTATTAAAGAAAACAAAAGAATAATACACATGCAAACAATTGACACATGATAAATAAATTATGATTTTTTTTTTATTTCTTTCAAAACAAATGACGTTTTTTCAGTGATGCCACAAGAATAATCGTTATTACGAGTATTGAAATTTTTCTAGTGATGACACCGAAATAATCGGAAGATATTGAATGGAGTAAAATGAGAAAGGAACATTTTGTAAAGATGTTGAAAAATGTTGACTTTTAGTACAATGTATTTCTTATGTGAAGATGTTACCATCTTCAAAAACTGATGGTAGATGTTAAACGTTGTTCAGTGGAAAAAGCCTGTTCAGTAGAATAGATAAAAGTTATACACATAAAAAATTCATTGACAAATATGTTGAAGAATGTAAAACATATTTAAAATGGTGAGTACAGTACAAGCTTTAGAAAACTAAACGTAAAAACTAGCTTTTAAAATTAGATATTTATTGCATTACCAAAAGGTTTTTTTCAGTTTTTTAATAGTAAAGGGTGTTTTTTTAAGCTAGATAGAACTTTAAATTGTAAAAAGTAACACAAAAAATTAAATTTTGATGAAACATTTTTTTTATTTGTTTCAGTATACTCTGACAAATCATCATGAATAGACTCACGCTTGAACAACGCTACGAAATTATCCAAATTTACTTTGAAAATCAGTCGTCGATTTCCCGTTGTTTTATCGCAAAATTGTGTTCAGCGATGAGGCGCATTTTTGGCAAAATTGCCGCATATGGAGTGAGACCAATCCACAAGAGACCCTACAGACTCCATTACATCCAGAAAAATGCACTGTTTGGTGCGGTTTTCATGCTGGTGGCATCATCGGACCTTATTTCTTCAAAAATGAGGCCGGAGCTCGCGTTACGGTCAATAGAGATCGTTACCGCCCCATGATCAATGATTTTTTGTTTGAAAATATGGATGACATTGATTCGGAGGAGATGTGGTTTCAACAGGATGGCGCTACGTGCCATACGGCGAACGCAACCATCGACTTACTGAAATCAAAATTTGGCGATAAGTTGATTTCGAGAAATGGACCTGTCAATTGGCCTCCAAGGTCGTGCGATTTGACACCTCTCGATTATTTCCTGTGGGGCTACGTGAAGTCACTGGTTTATGCTGATAAACCAGCAACAATTGACGCCTTGGAGGCCAGCATTGTTCGTGTTGTTCGTGACATACGGCCAGCAGTGCTCGAAAAAGTGGCCCTAAATTGGACGTCCAGAATGCGCTTCGTCAAGAACAGCCGCGGTGCCCATATGCCCGAAATCATTTTCAAATGTTAATGTCACGTATTGATCTTTCGAATAAAAAAAATGTTGATTACAATTTAATTTTTTGTGTTATTTTTTACAATTTCAAGTTCTATCGGGCTTAAAAAAACACCCTATATATTTGCTTAATTTTTTAATATATCTCACAATACGACTACAGATGCTTACTTATATCTTATTGTTACTAGTTACTTCTAGTATGAACACGGCAATTACACATTTCAAGAAAAATTAATTCTAGGGGTAGATTTCTCTATTTCACTGTGTGGCAACGCAATTTTATATTTCTCTCTGAAAACGAACCTTAAAAATCCTTATTAAAAATAATAAAAAGAGAATGCAACTACCTTGTATTTTTTATATTGGTTTTCGTTTTATAGATGGCGACGAATATCTGCGTCCAAAAATTCATTACACTACCATCTGTTTTGTGAAAAATTATGAAATTCCTACAAAAGTACATAGAACATAAAAGTTTTGCAGCCAGTTGAACAATATCAAAAGAAAATGTATGAGAAAAAAAGCTAGTCAATCTTATTCGAATCTGTTTGTATTTGTCTATCTCACTATTGTTGGATAGTTCATACTTGTGTATTTAAATGAGTTTTGACACATCATTCGCATAGAAAAAAGTTAGACGAATCCAAATCAATTTTCTTTGACCTAGAATGCAAAGAAACTCATTCTTTCGAGATCGGCGAAATGGCTGTTAAACTGAAGTGATTTCAAATGAATTGCTCTTTAAAGTCGAATTTAAAAAATATCAGATTCTCCCAACACTTGAAATAAAAATCATTTGTGTAAGCATATACATATACCTACATACAATACATTTATTAAGTCACAATTAAAGATAATCAAACAAGATTATACCTTTACAATATGATTATTCAAGCTTTAGTCCCATCTGCGGTTTTCTTTGCCTCCATTATTTGGTGCATATTTAAATGTGAATGTTTAAATAATAATTATTGCTATTTATGGCATAAACCGCATTCCTTTCAAATCGTAAACGTTTTATTTGCTCAGCTAATATGATTGAGTGGTTTATTGAAAACGTATTATAAACTTCATTTTCAATATCATTAACTAATTGCTGATTATAACTCTGTTTTAAAATTTAACCGCAAACATATTCAAGCATTTTAAAGAGACGGGGGTTTTTTTTAAATTATCGTTAGCAGTTTATAGAACATATTATAAGTATGTAATGTGGTCGCTGTTTTAATCTCTGTATGAGATTAAACAGACACTAACATTTTAATTTTCTGTATTTAATATTTTGCATCAATTTCACCCAGCAAACAAAAAGAAACTACAAAAAAGTCACAATAAATGGATTTTTAATTCAGAGTTATCTCTAGTGATATTTATGGCGGTTCATCATAGAACGAAATATCTCTTTTGAAGTTCTAGCCAGAAAGGAATATTATTTTAAAAATTTTTACTCCGATGTCATCAAAATTAAATAAATACCTCTCAACTAACTCTATTATGAGAAAGAAACTGCAATGCTCATTATAAATGAGTGTGGTCAAAGCGGCCGTTCATGATGCGTCATGACCCGAGCTCAAATCCCAAAATGGGTGCTGATGAGCAATGTAGTTGCTACAAAACAGCTAGTTGTCCTGTCCCCCAGCTAAAAAGGTTTGATTACTTTTACTGTCTTCTTCAATCAGAAATTATTGATAAAATTTGTATTGTAAAAAAATCCTTCTTAAGAAAACTAAGAAAGGAAAAATTTGAGCTAAAACCCGATGTACAAATGTACGAAAACCAACAACTAATTTTAAAAAATTATTAAAAAATTATTAAAAAATTCAACAAAAAATCATTGGAACTGTAAGCTTGTATGTATTGATCAGAGATCTGCTCTCTAGAATAGATAAATTTATTTAAAAAAATATATAATATTTTCTTTCTTAATAAGATGTATGAGTTCGACTGTCGAATGGTGAAAAAATAATTGAGAAACTAAATCCAGCATCCACCGCATACAAACTTGATTGGGTTTGTTATATACTCTAGTTAATAGACGCAAGCTTTAACGAGTAGAAAACATACTGTGCAAACAATATACGGTGGCCAATCACACTGCAACTCGATTTAAGACGGGTGTACTTAAATAATTAAAAAAGGCACCGGTTGCAGATCTCTGGTATGGACCTTCAGCTTTAGTACATGTACATGGCTCAGAGTACAGTATAAAAGTACGAGCATCAGCATATTCTAGGCAGCTTTGGTCGATGGCTGGCCTACAGGTAAGATGTGTCTGGGAACAAGAGTTTTCATTTCTATTTCCAAAGTATCTTATCTTTGGATGATCACCCAGCTGTGGTAGGGTGTCCAACAAGTAGTTAGTGAGGAGTTTGCAATTCCGATTTTAATCCAGTTTTCCACGTCGTCTGGTTGGCATTCGAGGAGGAGTTTCCAATTCTTGTGAGAGCAGATAAACTACGTTGGAGGGTGACAGATAGTGAAGGTATTATCAATAACTTCACCATTCGCCAGAGGAGGAGCGACACCACGTGCATTGCATCATTGGGGAAGCGAGTTATATTGTGCGGGAGTTTTGAATTCCTTCGTAGCGGCCCGCAACTCATCTCCAACGTCAGCTGTCGGTGGTGCCACAACCCCACGTGACCAAACACATATAAAGAGAAAAAAATATTTTTTTAATAAAGAGCCAGAATTGAAGACTAATGTGCTATTCATAGAACATAGACGAGCACACGTCTAAAAACCTTTATATGGAAATCACTCCAAAAATGTATGTGCTGTTCAAAGAACACAGACAAGCAATTTGTATGAAAAGTACTAAATTTTTTGAGGAATTCCCATATAAAATTTTTTAGACGAGTAGCTCGTCTATGTTCTATGAACAGCACGTAATTCTTTTTTTGATGTGTAACTATGCTGCTTTACAGTGCAACCTAAATTAAGGCGTAAAACGCAACGTAATTTAGCGCTTTGATTTTACGCTGCAGTAAGTAACTTAAATAAAAGCGTTAAAATTGTGCCATGAACAGTATTGTGCACTAACCTTGTTGAATAAAAATTACTAAATAGATATAAAAAAAGTGATTAAGTCGCTAAATTAGTCTGAAAGTAACTAAAACTCAGTAATATTTGTTTTAAAGCGAACTTTACTGAGAGAAAGAAAGAAAGCTTTTTCTTTCTTACGCTCTTTCAAAATGGAAATTTCCAATTGCCAAGCGTTGTCGACGCGCTATTTGGGTTGATCTCATACATGTTGTATGTACATGAGGATTTTTGACAGATAAATTACGCTTGACACGCTTATTTAGGTTGCACAGTTAAGCACAAAAATAAAACCTTTTTTTACAAAATTTTTTAATTTTGTTTAAATTTTATTTTCATATTGTTATTTTTTCTTTTTATTAACACATATACATATTTCATACTGCACCAAATAAGGAATATAATAACAAAGAAGGCAACAAAATATGCTGCAAAAACGTCAATGTTGTTAAATTGCCAAAAATTTAAAAACCTCCCTTTGCCACGCAAATGCACTGCTCCGCCATGTCTTAAAATATACTCAATCCAATAAACCGCTTTATCTTTTGGTGTGATAGCTTGGTCACGAAAAATCATTGATAGCTGTTTGGCTTTTGATGTATACATGGGATTGGTTAAAAGTGCCAAAACTGTTGCTTTAAATCTGACTTCGTTAAGATTTTTGAAATTTATGCCCAAAGCGTAACCAGCCGCTTTGGCCATGTTTATGTTGATATATTCACTGCCAAAGATAGGTATGCCCAAAAGAGGTTTGCCATAGTGAGCAGCCTCGATTATGCTCACTACTTCACCATTCGTTATAAACAATTTGACGTTCGGATGAGCCAGTATGGGGAAATGTGATGTATTGGAAATCTGTAAAATATTGCTGTAACGTTGGCCATTCTGCGGCATATGATCACTATGCCAAATAGCTTTATAGTTCAACTCTTTCAACACCTGATACAATACCGTAGAATTAATTATATTTAGGCCAAAACTGTCTACACCAACATGCAAACGAATATAGATAATTGGTTTGGTAGATTCGTCCAAAAAGCTTTGAATTTCTACTGGCAGACTTTTGTCGTTCTCTTCGATGTGCAAGCCAGCGACTTCGATCATGTTTGGCACATAAGGACGTGGATAATGCAATGAAAAGTGATGATTAATTAAAACTAAAGAAAAGTTGCGCATTGCCTGCTCAAAAGTCTGTGTAGCCGAGGGAAAGATTTCCATATAGAGTTTTTGTTGATGGGGCAGATATAAATAGTTGAGAATCATTCTATCGATCACGTTGAGAGCCACATTTAAACAGCGTTGAAGAAAAGTTACTTCGTATGTGTGCTGCACGAACGAAGTTGGTATTATTGAAATGGGCGATATATTTCCAACAAGTAGGTCCAAGAGATAAATGCTGGCATAGTTCGAAATTCCCACCATGGGAGCATTGAAATATTCACCCAAGCCATACAAAGCCTCTGACATGGAAATATCCAATAATATTAAATCAAATCGTTCATGTTTCAAAATAGCTTGTACTCTTGGATGACTGACAATGTTTGAAACGAACAGAGCACCTTTGCCACAAAACTCTTTTAAATTGGGAAAAAAGGTTTCATCAAAATGTTCAACAGAAAATGTCAAAAATGCTGGAAAAATTTAGGCTGAGAGTAATATATTTAATTAATTAATGGCTCGATTATAGATAGCAATCGAACTTAAGTTGGGTTTTGTAAACAATGGAATTTGTTTTGTGCTAAGAAAAACTAGAAAGGGCTAAAATGAATCAAAAACGAAAAATATCCAGAATGTGGCATTTATTATTGCATACATGAGGGATTAGAAAGCTCGAACTCCTCAACAAGAAGTTGTTCTTATGACCGCAATCATATGACAAGAATTGCTACCTGTGTGAGCCTAGCAAGCCACACGGGGGCGGTGGTGAATCGTGAAAAATTCACTTCGTGGAATTGATCCACCATCAGGTTAGGCCGTCAAGGCAGGTACTGATGTAAATCATTTTCACAGTTGTCTTAGGATGCCCCTCCCCTTCCCGGGGAACAGGTTTTGCCTTGCCCTATTCCTGACTTGGCCACTCTGTTTTTCGGGTAAAGAGGGGAGGGGGTGCTTCGTTTGATGCGGCAAACAAAACTCTAGGAAGCCGCATGACTTATGTTGTGTTGACTTCCGAAACCCTTACCAAAGGTATAAATTGGCAGAACGGGATCAGCATGGCCCTCGGATAGTTCTGCTTGCGGTTCGACCCGGGCTGGTCATGGTTGAGGTGCCTACCTTGGCTGTAAGGTTCTGGCTTTGGTTGAAACTTAAAACGCAGGAAGTGAGTATTCGTATTCTTGATGATTGTTTGGTGTGTGGCTTTTTTCGGGGACTAACAACCTCCCGAGTATCTGTTGTCTATACAACAGATACCTGTACTGTAAGGAACCAGTGGTGTTGGTTGACGGGTGAGTTAGTTTAAGGCCTGATGTTCTTAGGGGGCTTCGGCCTGCCAACTCATTAAACCTTGTGTTCTATTGATTGCTGGGAAATTGCATACAGGAGGGATTAGAAGGTCCGAACTCCTCAACAATAAATTGCTTGTATGGCCGCAAACATGTGGCAAGATTTGTTACCTGTGTGAGCCTAGTTAGCCACACGGGGGTGCTGGTGAATCGTGAATAATTCACTCTTGGAACTGGTCCACCATCAGATTAGGCCGTTAAGGCAGGTACTGATGTAAATCTTTTTCACAGTTTCTAAGGATGCCGTGGTATTTTTTTTTTTTTTTTTTTTACTGAATGACCTCCTCTTGTTGTAAGCAGGTTTCTTTTGGGCCAATTTATCTTTCAACTTTGCCTTAAAATGCACACCTACTCTTTGCCATTATACGGTTGTGTGAACTGGTGGACCAATACTGTTGAATTTTTCTAAATTATAGGCCCGAACCTGATCTGCAGTTGCTTTATATTCCTCAAATGTTCGAACTTTTCGAACAACTTCAGGATTAGCTTCCACAAAAGTGTCAAGTTCCTGCTTAGTGCTAATTTTAACCATTGTCAGATCTGCTTACAAAATATAATTGTTCAGTTTCTCAATTTTAATATAATGCTTAATTTAATTTACTCAATGTTTTATTTCTCAGTCTATTTCGCTTTCCAAAACCACACAGCAACTAAAGATTTGTTGTTGCCAAAATTTTTCCAAAATAGCAACTTGGGTTGCCCGGTTTAGTTGCCATGCCAGTTGCCATCTTTAATACACTTTTAGCCACTTGCAATGCAAGTGCAGTAGAGTTCGATTGCTTTCTATAATCGTGCCAATATATTTTTATAAACCAATTCATATACCTTTATTAATTTCATAATTGTCCTCAATTAGAATGCTTTCTATGTCTTTGTGGAGTTTTATTTTATGGGGAAACTTTATTACGGCTATTATTTCATGGCCCCTTGCATGAAGCGTATTCAGCAATGCTGTTGTGAACAGGTTATCCGCCGGATGAGGCATACCAAAGATAGAAAATATTTTGGCTGCATCTAAGTGACTGCTTAGCTGACACCATAGCAATATGATGGATTTAATTGAAAAAGAATTAATATTTAACATTTTTCAGCTGAAGCAATTTATTGTTTATTTACTCGTATGAAGCTGTTTGCAATGATTTTGGCTTTAGCCTTCCTAACCTACTGAATAATATTTTCAATTGATTAACACAACTAAATTAAAGTCAGTGATGTGTGATAAGATAATTTCTCTTTATCTTCCTTACTTATCTTTAAGTGTAAAAAGAGTAGCAAAAAATATAATTTCTCTTTAATACAAGGTATGCCAAATAGAGCTATCGGCCAAAGTTTCGATTACAGAAGCGATGAACCGATGCACACTTGTAAGTCAGTAAAGGGCCAAATAAACTACGCAAACTGCTTGCCAAACACACGCTTCCAGCTTGCATCCAAACCATACAAATTCAACACATGCAAATATAATTTAATCACTCATACATATACAAATTAATCATTTTTTCTTTGTTTACAATGAGAGTAGTAGCGAGAGGCCATTGTGTTGCGGCAAATTGCTCGCCATATGAAGTTTACTAGATACAATTTGTTTTATAAATTGTCTTACCCTCTAATTCTTGATATTCTGTTTTTTATGCTTTATTTTTTTTTTTTGATTACCACAATTAAAATAAACTTTTACGCCATTCTAAACATTATTTCAAAAAGCATTTTCTTGATTCACTCTATGTGCTTCTTCTTCCACCACCTTACTCTGCAAAAATTTCATTGATATCACAAAATTTACACACACATTCACAATGTTTGCACGAAAAAAAAAATTTTTTTTATTTTCGTGCAAACATGCTTCAAATATTTGTACAAACTAACAAACACCCCTACAAACGAGCAAAAATGTTTGTACGAGCCTAAAATTCTGACATGTTTGTCAAGCAGTTTGTGTGGTTTATTTGGCTCTTAATGCACACCATCTCATAAACATACCTAGTACACATTTTCAAAAGCATTGCCGCAATTTATAAAGTCAATACCTACCACCAGCACACAAAGTAGGCAAGATGGTGAAGTGTTCATCCAACAGAAGCTCATTACTTCCTAGTATGCATTGTAAAGGCCATGTTACACTATCATACACGATCGTGCGATCTACTAAATAAAACATGTGTGCTGAAAAAGTACTTAAAATGCAACCGTGCGACAGAGTTTTTGACAAATCGTGCGATTTCAAAAATTTTATGAAACTTTTCAAAACATTATTGTGTGATCAATGTGGTATTTATTAAGAAAAATATAACAATGTTGTTGGCAACTCAAGAAAAAAATTATAAATAATGTAAAATTATTATAGTAATAAAAGTTTTTAATTATTTTATTGTATATATAAATTATTGCAATCATACTTGTATAATAGTGTGGCCTACGACGCCATTTTGAAGCGATTTTTTCAAGTCGGCCAGACTTTTGAAACAGTTTCCTGTGAATGAATCGTACGATCGTGTAAGATAGTGAATCAGGGCCTTATATTATGAGTATGAAGCTTGAATACAATCTCGCATACTTTGTAAGTCGACAGTGGGCAGCTCGAATATAATAATCCCGTATACTTGCTAAGTAGGTCAAAGATGTATTGCGTACTTCAAACATAGTTTTTCGGGAAAACTCCATTACATTAGTTTGTTCTATTTTCTGTTCACTGTGATCGTTTCTTTTTTCCACAAAATACGAATTCCAAAAAAAAATTCTGAACCACTTCACTAACCGGTTTGAAAACGGGTTTTCGTATTCAGTGCGCGTTTTTGCCGTTGAGTATGTATCTGAACTAAGTATAAGCGGTCATTGGGTTTAGTGCGAAAGCTGAAGTTGCCGTATTGCTTCTGAGTAGTGTGGGGATTTTGACGTTTCCTGAAGCTGACTCTGGGAATTCTCAAAAAACTCGGAGCCACTTTGTAACCGAATCGTACTTATACTTAGCTCAGATATATACTCCACGGCAAAAATGTGTTTTCATATTTGGTGCCCGTTTTGGCGGTCTGAACTATTAACGGTCATTCGACTTAGTGCGAAAATTGAAGTTGCCATTCTGTGTCCGGGGAAGTGGGGGATTCTTGCGATTCCTAAAGCCGATTTCGGGAATTGAATAAAAAATTGGTACGCGTTATATGGATAATTATCTGGTTGTATGGATAATTATCTGGTTATATGGATAATTAGTTTGACATCGAAGCGTATTTTACAGTTTTTTAAGCTACATTTATTTAATTTTTTTTAACAAGCACAAAAATTGAGAAGCTATTTTGTCTACACCCCGGGTGTGTGTCGGGAATCAAACCTGCAACCTAGAGACTGTTGGTCAAGTACTGTACGAAATCAGCCATCGAGGAATTCAATAATTAATGATCTCTACAATTTTTAATATGTAACTCTTATTATAACTATTTTCTGTTCCTAAAACTAAAACATTTTTAAAGTTAGGATAGTGATTTAGTCTAGATTAATATAAATTTATCAAGCAAAAATCAGTGCGATTGGCTACACTAGATAAATTAAATTTAAAGCCTATTACTGATATTGAATGTGCGAAAATGTTTCAGCTACATTACTTATTTCATACGAAAAAAATTGTTATGTACCCTATACCTGTTGCCTATTTGTTTTTTATTAATTTTTCTTTTTTAATTTTAAATACAATATGTACTCGTATGTATTTCGTTTGAAATAAATATAGTTTAAAACACTAAAAAATACGCTTTGGGAATTCTGCTTCAGTAAAAGTAAAAATCCGTCACTAAAGTGGTGAAGCACTAAGCACTAAAGCGAATGACCGTTTGTATTTCAGATGCATGTTTCACGGTAAAAACGCGTACCGAAATATGAAACACCGGTTAAAAAAAAACTGAATAGTTTTAGGAATTCACAAAATCGGCAACGTGAGTTTCCAAAATCCCCACATTTCCCCGGAATATTTTAAATTTTCGCACTAAATCAGCAACGGTGTATACACAATTTTATATACCTTTATATATAATAATAACTCATATGGCATGAGTTTCAAGTGTTGCCAACATATAAACAAATAAACAAACGTATATACATACAAGTGAAAGCATGTTAAAAAAATTGGCTTACTCGTATGTTATTTCGCGTTTTAAAAATTAATTTCATTCCAGCAATAAGTTCACCCTTTTAATGCATAGTGATGTAGATCTACACTGCAATATTTGCAACGTTTTTTTTCATATATGTAATGAAATTCTCAAGAAAGTTCTCAGGTAAATATCATGTGCAAATATAAGCCCAACAAGTTTATTTTTTATCTGCAAAAGTTTCATTAGGAACAACTCAATTTGTGATTAATTTTATATTGTTGTGCGTTAAAAGTTTGATTATTTATATAAAAATAAAAAATAGCAAAAAAATTATTTTTAGATATCAAAGTTCAATTTTATAGTTCACATAGTTTCTTTTTATAGGTCATTATAAGAGTTCAAAGCATGATTGTGCATGATTATTATTACTTTTTTTTTAACTTGAACCAGTACTCAGGGTGTAACACCTACGAGTACATACATATACAGTACATTGTAAAAGAATTATCAAAAAGTTTGTGAGGAGGAGAAAGGAGCAGTAGTGTTTCTGAACAGCAGACTCAAACTTTCCAGCATTATAATAGACAGGAAACACGTCCGTAGGTAACTCATTCAATAAGTGAAGTGTACGGCTGAAGAAAAATTCTCTCTGTAACGCGTTGTTCGATTCCCCGGACTATCCACAATAATTAATGGTCCCTGGACGATGACCGCGTGTTACGTAAAAATGAGTAGGTTTCGGGAACAAGATCCCTAAATTCGTCAGAGCAAAATCCGTTGTAGTAACGAGAGAACAGAGTAACGCACCTTATACAGCGTCGATGCTCCAGTGAGTCAATAGAGTGGGATCCTATATGTTTCTTCGCCCTCGGTCAAGTAACCTCAAACTAAACTTGAGGGCACCGGCCCAGACTTGAGAGTTGTATTCCATTTTCCTTTGGACATAGGTAAAAACAATCCTTACAATTGAGATGGAATGAAGTACATCTTACACCGTTTCAAAACCCTAATGCCTTTGAATACTTCTTTGGAGACATGAAAAACGTGTTCAGCCCAACGAACATCACACTGTATCTTCATTCCAGGAACATCAAGAGCACCAGATTCCTCAAAATTTATACTATTGATGAGTACAGATGAAGCAGCACTAGGGGTGGTTTTTGTTGTGTGTAAAAAAAGGATATTAGGTCTTACGAGCGTTAGAGGCGACCCTGCTCAGAGATTAATAAAAGATCACTATTTAGTGAGTCATTCATATTTTGCCTTTTGGCAACGATCTCGGATGGGCTGGGCTTATAAATGAAAAAGTACGAATGGCAAATGCTGCTGTCACTTACGAGAGAGTGGATAGGGTAGGAAGTTTGAGATAGAAGATCGTTGAGAAAAATAAGAAATAGTTCGTCAGGTGAAAATTAATAAAATAATGCGCGTTAGGTTCGCTGGTCGAATAGTGACAAACTTTATTCATTATTCCCTAATTCTATCATCGTTAATTTTTTTTAAGCGTTTTTTATTTATTGAATCTTCAGAATGAACTAACAATAAGTATTCAAATCTTAATCTATTGTTAAATTAAGAGTTGTATATTATAGGAGTAGTATAGTCGTATTGTAGTAGGACTGTAATAGTAGTATATTATAGGAGTTGTATAGCATAGTATTGGAGTGGCACTACATAGGGTAGAAGAAAGAACGGAGCCTTGCGATAACCTTGAATTAAGCTTGAACTCGTTTGATGAGACCCCATCTATCTCGTATAATACGGTCTCTGAGATAGCCCGATATAAACCGAGAAAAGACATCACCGACACTAAAAGCAGTAAGTTTTGCCAGTAGTGCACCATGCCACACTCTGTCAAACGCTTTAGAAATATCCAAAGCCACCACTTTATTTTCACCGAAATGATGGATTGAGTGGCACTCAATCTACTGATGTAAATATACATCAGCAATTTTTTTTTTTTTTTTTTTTTTTTTTTTGTAAATAAAAGGAAACTACGAATGTGGAGGTTATTATTTTATTGCTTCCTTCAACTTCATTAATTCTCGATAACTAACTTTTTTTTTTAATAAAAATAAAAAAAGGTCATTCATTTATAACAAATAATTAAAAAATTAACAAAGCTCAACATTTTTTAATTTTTATTTTTAAATTAATTTTCATATTTCTCATTAAAAAATATATAAATTTCAATAATAACCAATTGATAAAAATAATCAATAAAAGAATAACAAAATATGAAGTAAACACGTCGATATTATGAAACTGGCAAAAATTTAAAAATCGTCCCTGGCTGATCATATGTAAAGCTCCTTTGTGTCTTAGAACATACTCAATCCAATAGATGGCTTTTTCCTTTGGTTTCATAGGCTGATCGCGAAAAATTTTAGATAATTCTTCCACCGTTTGAAAGTATTTGGGAGTATTCACAAGTTCTAGAATAGCTTCCTTTACTTTTTGCTCATTAAGTGTTATGAATTTTATACTCAAGCCGCAACCTTTTTTGGTCGCCATGTTCATATTTATGTGTTGATCCGCAAACAAGGGTAACCCCAAAGTAGGTTTGGCATAGTAGACAGCCTCTATGATACTCTGTATATCGCCAGAGGCTATAAATAATTTGACTTGCAGGTGCTTCAGTATAGTGCTACGGGATATATTTGGAATGTGTAATATATTGCTGTAGTTGTAACCTTCTGGTGGCAGGTGTTCCATGTGCCAAATAACCTTGTAGTTCAAGTCCTTCAAAGCTTGAAGCAGCTTTAGTAATAAAAAACTATTGGGCTTTATGTTTAGAGTTTGAGCATCGAAATTCAGACCGATATAGATGATATCCTGGGTGGAGTCATTTATGAACTGATGCACGCCAGCGGGTAATACTTCTAAGCTTTCCTTTATATGCAGGCCAGCAACTTCAATCATATTGGGCACATAAGGCCGGGGAAAACTCAAGGAGAAGTGCTGATTCAGTAAGACCAAAGAAAAGTTTCTCTTAGCCTGATCAAATGTTAGCGTAGCATTTGGAAATAGCTGTTTGTAAAGTTTGTGTTGTTTTCTCAGATGAAAATAGTTAAAAATCTGTTTATCAAACGCACTAAGAGCCACGTTTAGAAAACGTTGTAAAAATTCTATTTTAAATGAATGTTGTATGTAAATAGAAGGTATCGTTGAAACGGGAGAAAAATTGCCGACAAGATCATCAAGAGGCTGACTGGTAAGAAAGTTGGAAACTCCTATCATTGGAGCACTGAAATATTCTCCCAAACCATACAAAGCCTCCGACATTAAAGTATCTAATATTATTAAATCAAACTGATCGTGCTTCATCAATTCTTTCACTAAAGGATTTTTCATAGTATTTAAAGTTAATAAAGCATTTTTATCATATAATTTTTGAACATTGCTGAGCAAAGAATCATTGAAATTTCTACCAGAAACTGCAAAAAATTCTGAAACAAAAATTTTTAAATTAAAACTTAAATAAAAGATTTTAAATATTTGTTTTTACATTTACTTACCCGTAAAGAGGTCATTATTATTATCCACATTTATTTTTGTAATATTTTTGTGTAGATCCATGTTGTCAGAAAACCTTATGATCACTGTTATGTTGTGACCCTTTTCGTTGAGGGCGTTAAGTAACGATGTTGCAAATTCATTTTCCGCCGGATGTGGTATGCCAAAAACGGCCAAAATCCTAACAGCTTGTAGTTGTTGGGAAATATCACACACACACACACTATTAATGTTATTAAATGAAATTTGTTCATATTATTTTACCTGCAATATTATTACTAACAATGAAAGCGGTTTAATTTTTATTTCCTTGCTTCAGTGTTATCAAGCAAAACAAAAATATTATTGATAAAAAGTAGTACTTGCTTTTATTTGATGTCTGATAAAATAAAAATAAAAAGTTTTATTGAAAGTTAAAAGAAGGTCGTAGAATGGCAAAAGAGAGAAGAAAAAGTAGGGAATAGACTATAACATTAAAAAAAAATGTTTATGTGTGTGTGTACCAAGGAACTAACTTTAAGCATATTTTAAAATTTGCAATTTACAATGACTTTTTATTTTTGTGAATTATCACATCCTTATTTTCCTTAACAAAAAAAATAAGAGTAATAGCAACAAGTACGAAGAAGCTTTAAAATCGTATATGGAACATGATTCAGCAGTAATATCTGAATATATGCGGTTGAACAAGTTGTTTATCAACTCGAAAAAAACAAAACTTATAAAATTTGGTTTCAATTGTCGTTCAGAACCGAGATTCGATTTACATGTTGATGGGCAAGAGATTCAAGTGTTATCTTCAGTTATATATTTGGGCCTTGATCTGCATTCAAATTTGTCATGGGAGCAGCCCTTAAATCATCTCAAGTCAAAGATCTCGCCCGCTATTGGGCTTTTATACAAGTTTAAATTTAAATTTGATGTGAACACAAAACTGCTTATATATGAAAGTCTAATACAAAGTCATATCAATTACTTAGCACTGATTTATGCTAGTGAAAAAACTACAGAGTTGAAATCTCTGCAAAGACTTTAAAACAAAGCCCTGAAAACAGTGTGGAAATCTGCCAATAATATATCCAACAAATTCTTTATATTCCGATCGCTTTTTTCCAATTTTACCAAATTATACTTACAAACTACAAATCTACGCTAATCTTCAGCATCATACGCTAATCTTTATGCAAAATCAATACTCGGATGTAGGTGGTATAAATAGTAAGGAGGTCGAATGGAGTGAAGTACATCTTACACCGTTTCAAAAAACCGAGGCACTTGGATGCTTCTTTAGAGATATGAAAAATGTGTTCATTCCAGCGAACGTCACACTGTATCTTCATTCCAAGAACATCAAGAGCATCCGATTCTTCAATATTTATACCATCCATGAGTACAGATGAAGCAGCATTAGCGGTCGTTTGTTTGTGCGTCAATAAGCAACACTGGGTCTTACGAGCATTAAAGGCAACCCTGTTTTTACGACCCCATTCAGAGACCAATAGAAGATCACTATTCAGTGAATCATTCATATTTAGTCTCTTGGCAGCGATCTCTGATAGGCTGGGCCTATAACTAAAAGAGTACGAGTGACAAATGCTGCTGTCATCCGCGAAAGAGTGGATAGGGTTGGAAGTTTGGTAGAGAAGGTCGTTGAGGAAAATAAGAAATAGAGTAGGAGAAAGAACGGAGCCTTGCGGTACCCCTGAATTAATCTTGAACTCGTTTGATGCACAGTTTGAGCGAAATCGGGTTTTCCTTTAGAGGTGTGACTGAACCTGAGCTGTGGGATGCCATTTCATTAATAAAATCTAAATCAGTAGGCTTAGATGAAATTTCTATAGTTTTTTTTGAGGAAGGTACTTCCAGTTTTATCTCCACATCTTTTGCATATCATAAATACAGTAATCACCTCCAATAGAGTACCTAAAGCTTGGAAAATTGCAAGAGTACTGCCAATACCTAAAATTCGGAACCCAAGAAATGTAACTGATTATCGTCCCATTAGTATATTATCGATATGTTCAAAAATATTGGAGATAATTCTTAAAAATCAGATGATGGAATACCTTACTAGTCGGAACATGATAAACAAATTTCAGTCAGGATATAGAGTTGGGTTTAGTACAACTTCCGTATTGCTCAGTATTACGGAGCAGATACGTGAAAACTTAGATAGGGGAATTTCTGTGCTAATATTTTTAGCTTTCTCGAAAGCTTTTGACAGTATTTGTCACAACTTACTTATTAATAAACTGTTTAATCAATTTAGTTTTTCAAGAACAGCATGTCATCTTGTTCTCTCCTTTCTTTCGAATCGTTGGCAATATGTTTCAATGGCAGGTACTAGTTCTACGGTGAAAGAATTACATAGGGGTGTACCACAAGGGTCAGTTTTGGGTCCTTTACTTTTTATGTTGTATGTTAATGATTTGTTTGAGAGTATTAATTTCGGCATCACTCTTGTGTTTGCGGATGATATTCAGATATTATGTTCTTGTCCTGCCACGGATATTGCTAATTTTTCGTTATCTGTGAATAATTGCCTACGCAATGTTAATAATTGGTGCTCTTTAAACCACATTACATTAAACCCATCTAAGTGTAGGGCGATGCTGTTTTACAATCCACAACTTTATATTGAATATGATAGAATTGAGTACGTAATGCAACATAAAGCTTCAAGCTTTTATATTGATTGTAATTTGAAGTTTGATGCTCATATTTGCTTTATAACGCACAGTGTTTATCAAACGCTAAGAAAATTATATAACATTGGTGTTCCATTGCCTTTTGCTGTACGCAAGAAGCTAGCTTTTTCTTTACTTATGCCGAGAATTATTTATGGCTTAGAAGTGTTTACCGGTACATCTCAATCGAATTTAAATAAACTTAAAACTTGTGTAAATCGAATTGTAAGGTTTGTGTATCGTTTGAATAGGTTTCAGCCCACATCATCTTATGTAAGGGAGTTTTTAAAATGCGACTTTTACAGTTTTGTAACGATGAGATGCCTTTTGTATTTCTATAAAATTTTTAAATCTAATAAACCATCATACTTAACTGAAAAGTTTCAATTTGGAAGTTCTTCTAGAACACATGCCTTGGTTCCGGTACATTTCAACACTTTAGTAATGCAGAGGTCATACCAAGCTAGAGTTATACGAACATGGAATTCGATAATACCTTATAATGAGAGATCTTTTTCTCACACTCCTAATAAGTTCCGTAAAATAGTTCTAGCTAACTTACAAATGGTTATTGCACTACCACTCCTTCACTATATATGTATGTATCCGTTACATTGACATAAAAGTATGTATGTATGCATGTATGTAATTATCTAACCAAGTTTGTTTGTATAATAGTCGTAGTCGCTTAAAAGGCTGTTTCATTATCATGTTTTTAATATAAAAATATTGTACTGCTTAAAATACAAAATAGACTAGGTTTCTAAGATTGAAAAGAAAAAATTCAAAATTTGGTGCGTTTTGTTGAAATAACGAAATTTCAAAGTTGACAACGCTGATATGGACCGATATCTGGGATTTTTTTTTTTTTTTTGCTTTTAGTCGCCATGTTTAATGATTGTGTGAAGTTTGCAGCAAAACTTTAACTTTTTAATCAGTAATTCTTTTCGTGAGTTATCTATTCGCAAATAAAAACTAAATTTACTATTTATGTGGCAATTTTTGTTATTTACAATATTTTTATTTGCAAATAGCCTGCACGTATAAATGTAGTAAGATTCAATAACACTCAATTGTTTGAAAAAATTTTTTTTATATATCTCCTAAAGGGCGTTTCAGACTGTCATACAAGTCTTAAGATTTTGATTGGATTTTGTGGGATAAAAATCTAATGATATTTGTTGCGACTGTCAAAAAATCTTACGTACCATTACATTTTGTTTTCACACCATCACACCTAAAGTAAAAGAAGAAATATGATTTGAAAATGAACAGTCAATTTGCTTACCGTCTGGTTTTAATATTTTTTATTATTTGCTTTTGTAAAAAATGCAACCCTGATCCAATGAAAAATCTTATTGTTTAAACAAATTTCTAAAAATGGTGAAGTGTTATGGGATGTCGAATCTCTTATCGTATTATTTCTCATTTTCATAACGCTTTACATTTACACTATCACAATTGCTCGTATTATTTTAATTTTTGACAAATCTTTATACAAAGTGTGATAGTCTGAAGTGCCCTTAAACGAGACAGCTTAAAAGCAATTTGAATGAATTTTTGGCACAATATAAAGGATATATGTTTTATTAGTTGTAAACTGCTAACTCGAAAACTTCATTTGTTGTTATATGACTTTGTTGCAATACAGGAGCGATGTGTGCTTTTGAAACGGCATGTACTTTGGAATCACGCTACTTTTAGAACAGGGGCCAAATCATTGCAAACGATATCGAGCAATATTATCGAAATTTTTCATTTATGTATAATAATATAAATAATATAAAAAAGTTAAACAATTTCTGCTTTGTATTTGTACTTTAAGGAAACATATGGTCTTAAATCTATTATATTTTGTGTAAATTACGATCCCATATGCATCGTTTGCCATAAACTATATGTACCGTAATGTTATTCGATATCATATGCGGTGATTAGACCCCAGGTCTGTATATAATTTTTTATTTGTTTATTAATTTAGTTCATTTTTTGCTTTTTATGAAATGTCACTTTCCAAAAAACTTTAATTATTTTCCATGCAGCAATAGACATTATTAATCCACTTATTATCACAATAACGGCCAAAACTCCCAATGTGTCAATGCTGTGCTTTTGTATAAAGTTCATTTTTTGGGCAGGATTTTGCAAATGAGTTGCTCCCTTGTGTCGTAAAACGTATTCCGTCCAATAGATGGCCAGATCCAAAGGCTTCACAGGTTGATCATGGTGAATGTTTGAAATGCTTTTAGCGTTGTTTATGTATTTAGGATTGTTCATCATTTCCAAAATTTTCGACTTGAACTCTTTGTCAGGTAACTTGTGAAAATCTATTTCTAAAGCAAATCCTGCTTGCACACCTTTTCTAATGTTCATTTGCTGATCGTAAAATACTGGCAACCCTAAGACTGGTTTGCCATGATAAATTGCCTCCGTTGTGCTCAACAGTCCTCCGTGCGATATAAACAGTTTGACTCGTGGATGAGCCAAAACATCGGATTGGGGAAACCATGATTTTATGAAAACATTTTTTGGTTTTCCTGGTAAAGTTTCATTCTCATATTTCCATAAAACTTTATAAGGCAAAGAAGCAAAAACTTTATTTATCATTTGCAATTTTTCTCCCGGGAAATCTTTTGACTTGACATTGGAGCCCATTGAGAAATAAATGACATCTGTACTTGATGTATCAATAAAATCAAGAATTTCTTTGGGCAGTGCCTGGGCTTTGTATTGTATCTGAAAGCCTCCCACTTCCACCATATTGGGCACATAAGGTCTAGGATAGCTCAAGCTAAAATGTTGATTCAACAACATTATGCTGAAGTTAGTTCTCAACTGCCATATATCCTCTGTGATGTGGGGGAAATAGGTTTTTAAGATTTGCGTTTGTAGAGGTAGTGTATAAACTCTTACGTGTATCAATTCGAGTATTGAGAGAATCATATTTCTGAAACGTTCTATGTAAGTCATATGTCCGGTCAAACCAGCTGTTACCAAGGGACTATAAGACAGTGGCGATATATTTCCCATTAGCTCGTCAATGACGGGGTCAGTTCCGAAAGATGAAAGACCAATCATAGGAGCATTAAAATGTCTTCCCAAAGCATACCAGGCATCTGTATGCAAAGCTTCTAATATGACCAAGTCGAAGTTTTCAGTTTTTAATACGTTTCTGACATCAGCATTTTTTAAGACTGTTGCAGTGATATTAATTAAAAAATCAGCAATGAAATTCATTTTATCCCATTTGCCACGTTGTATTTTTGATGATTCAATTAACTCTGTAAAGAAAGATTAATAGTGTTTCTAAATTATCAATTACAGCACAATATAATGAAAAGTTTAATTTAAATACCGTGAAGTAAAAGAATAAAAAGCTAAAAGTCTGAGCCAACAAATCGTAATCTTCACTTATATTTATTTTTCTTTTTTTTTGTGCAAAGTGAATGAATGCTGCTGTGCTATAAAGCATTCAATTTTATTCAAAAGGGGATATACGATTAAACACCTCTCCTGTATTTCAAAAACTATAAAAGATAGCGACTAAGGGTACGGCTCTAAAAAATTTACCCTCGAAAACGGTCAATATAGATTTTGATTTTGTGAATTATTTGTAAGCCAGTTTTTCTAGTATATAGTAATCTTTTGATCGATGTTTCTTAATACCACATGTGGCTTTTTCTCATACCAGCATACATTTTTCCTTCGTACATAATATTCCTTATATACAATTAGCAGCAAGAGATCACGATGGTTAATGTGCATAAAAAAATACAACAACACCCACAGAATATGATAGCTTTGTTGTTAAATTGATTGAATTTACATTTCTTTAAGTTGATTGAATGAAACCGTAGATACTGAAAAGTATAAGATGACAAAGAAAGAAGGAAGTCATCGGTGATCACCCAGGTGGAGATATTGAAAGATATCTATACCGCGAATATTCAAAAGCATTTTTGACCTTCAGGGCATATATTATACCCAGCGGTCTTCGGGCTGGACTGTTCCAGCAGCAGCTTCGACTGCCTGTATACCCAGCAGATTCGGCTGACTGTTCCCCCTGCGGCCTGCGGGCTAGACTGTTCCTACAGCGGCTTCGGCTGCCTGTGCACCCAGCAGCTTCGGCTGACTGTTCCCCTAGCGGCCTTCGGGCTAGACTGTTTGCACAACAATAGCTCTGTTCTCCATTTCCTAGGCACTCAGATTGTGCCGAGATACACCCGACCGGCCCTAAGAGGAAGTTATCACCAGCGACCACTGTTATCCTATGCCGAGAGAGTCCCTACCGAACCCGATACCAGTTTACGTGGAGTACGTCTGCTATAACGAACCTGAAGCCAGTCCGTACGAAGATACACCCGTCCTACGAGGAATTCTCACTATTCACCGTTGTTATACCGAACCCGAGAGATTTCCTACCATACCCGATTCCAGTGTATGCCGAGTACGACTGCGATACTGAATCCGAAGCCTGTCCGTACGAAGATACACCCGACCAAAGAGGAACTCTCACCAGCAGCCATAGTTGTACCGAATCCGAGGTGTGCCAATACGAAGGTATGCATCCAACAAGGCCACAAGCAATCATCACCACAAATTAAAGCCGCACGAAGGACAGACGAAATAAAAGCCGAACTGCAAGCATCCTGAGCCTAAACCTATCATTGTTATTATTATTGTAAATACTGAATAAATATAAATTGGATTAGTGTAAGCCTCAAAGAGGAAAATCCTGTCTTGTTAACTACTTAAGGTTCATGGATCCGTAAGTAGACCCTGGACGTCGTTTTACTACCTCAGCCGAAGACAAAACCACGTTACAGATTTTTAAAAATTGGAAAAAGTGCTGCTAGTTTGATTATTTAAATAAATATGGTATTCTTGTTTGCAGAAATAATTCGTATTATTCACAAAATTTTGCTATAATTATGGTTAATCTTTTCTTCTTAAATTTTTGCTCGTATTTCGACTTAAGCTGTGATGATGAAACGCCACAGATTTGTAGGCTGTAAGGTAAGCCTTGTTTTTTGCAACACATTGTTTTAGACTCGAACTCTTTAATCTTTGTTGATTAAATTTTAAGGGCCGATATTGGTTTTGAATGACACACAAATTATTTAACAATTATTGTCACTTATTTTTATTGCAATAACATCGGTAAAGTTTAATTATGGAACAAAATATTCATGTGCCAAATTATCTCATCCTTTAGGTCTTGAAATATTGTTGGCTTATCGACGGAAACCTTCTTATAAATAGCCAATTGACATCGTAATTTGTATGAAAAAAATCGTAATTTTTCTACATTTTAGCATGGATATCGTTAAAATGAAGATTTATCGTCAAATCTGGCAACTATGCACACAGCATAAAACCAAGGCAAATTCATTTTACCAGGTGAAACTAGGATTACAATAAATACAACAATACAAAAACAACATGGTGTTTTGTTATTTCTTAAGTTCAGACTCTCACCTGGTAAATGATTTTGCCTTGCATAAGAGTCTGAACAAAATGTAACGAGAATTTATTGCGATGCGATTTTCCATACGAATTTGAAGTAAAAAATCGCAGTGCGGAGCGGCATAAAATTAAAATTTATTTTATTTTCATTGCGCACTTTCTCATTCTCTCAATTTTTTACTCCCTTTCTCTCTTCGATGTTGCCATATCTTTTAGATAATTGCCATATCTTTTAAATAATTGACATTATTGTAAACAAAAAACATGATTTTGATTTTAAAACATGTTCAGCCATCCAAATCAACAATTCACCTATTCCGCAGCAAAATGAAGTCAATTACCTTGGTATTCACCTGGACCGTAGGTTAACGTGGAAGTCTCACATAGATGCGAAAGTTACTCAGTTAAAGTTAAAAGCAGCGCAACTGAATTGGCTTATGTGCAGAAATTCGACATTGAAGCTGGATTGCAAACTTTATTATACAACGCTATTCTAAAGCCTATATGGTGCTATGGAATTCAACTATGGGGCACCGCCTCCGCTTCAAACGTTGAAAAAATTCAAAGGCGACAAAACAAAATTCTTCGAACAATTACCGCAGCTCCATAGTACGTAAAAAACTCACGAATTCATAAGGATCTCTGTGTTCCTCTTGTAAAAGACGAATTTTCAAAGTACGCAACAAGGTAAGTATATCAATAAATTGGAACTTCATCCAAATCGTCTTGCACGCAATATACTTAATTTTGAAGGCCACTCTCGGTTGAGAAGGAGGGATACCCTTGACACCATCAGAACGTTAAATAGGTGATTTTACCGATATTGACCGTGCAAAATAAAACATTTTTGTCTAGCATTGGCTGGACTTAATTAATTTTATATATTTAGTTTTAAGATTTGAATACTTATTGTTAGTTCACTTTGTGAAGATTCAATAAACAAATGAATGAAAAAAAAAATGATTTTGGAGATTATTATTTTTTCACGAAATATTAAACTTTAAAAAATATATTAACGGAAGAAGAAAAAATTAAAAAAGAAGTTGCAGTGGGGAAGTTACAAAAATTTCCAGTATAAAGAAGATTTTTGGCTCAAATTATTAAAGATTTTGGCGTACCAGGGAAGTGAATTTCTTTTAGTTACCTTATTTTTTGTCAGATTTTATTTTATTTTAGCTGAGGAAGCAAAAAAAAAAAATTCGAAATATACGGGATACGTTTAAAAAGTGGAAGCAAAAATACAATTGGTGCATTAACGTGACTTACCCACCATGTCCTGTTAACATGTGCCGTAGTTTCTAATTCCACAAACAAATCAAACGTGGCTTCTACCAAACTAACAATTTTTTAACAGCTATAATTTTTTTTATTTACACAAACAGTAAATATTTTAGAAATTTTTATAAAAGTGTGCTCGTATGCACAAATAAATTAATAAAAATGTAAACTAACAATGACCAGCATTGCCGTCGCCGTCTTCTGTCGTATTATGTTTATTTTTCTCTCCCGCAACGGGAAATCGTACCGCACCGGAAACATTGTGTTCAGACTCTAAAACTTAAAGCATAATACACCAACAGCACAGTTTTTGTGTTTGATTTAATTTTTCATACAAATACTTTGTTAATATTATTTTTACTATAATCTTTTCTGTGTATTTTGAAATACAAAAACAGCATTTTTCTAGTGCTTGGAAAAAGTTCGAGTTGCTATAATAATTTTATTCTTTTTATATTGTATTAATGCTTTGAAAACTGAAAATTTAAATTGTATCACCCTCTTGTAAGATTTCATAAACTCATATTACATTAATTGAAATAAAGGCAGAATGATATCATCAATATTACACTATTGTTTGTATAGTTTCCACTAGCAATGAATTTAAATTTATTTTAATTTAATTGGCTTTTGCTCAAACTTACCTTCGTAGTTGTCATGTACTTCCATGACCATAATATCGCGATAGTTTTTTACGGGTTGTTTTTGCGGAAAAGCGTTGATAACAGTCAATTCATGACCTTTAGCTGCTAAAGCTTTTAAATACGGTTGGACCAAAATATACTGTGAAGGTCCCGGAAATGGAAAAACTGCTAAAATTTTGGCACTATTAACAGTTTGGATAAAAAACAACACAGGGAAGAATATTAAATAATTCATTTTTCTTTACAAATAAGTAAATTCTTTTCGCTTTCACTAGAGATGTGTTTAGGGCAATCTAAAGTCTGTAACTGATTTCAATTTAAACAATCAACAAAGTGAACTTAAAAATTTGTCTTTTTTTTAGTTTACATTTATTATCATGTTTGTGACGCTATGTGTTGACAGTATTTTTATTAATATTTAACCCACTGGTGATAACTATAAGATAAGCAGTACTGATGGTATATACAAGGTAAAATTTAAAAAAAATAGTTTATTATGTAATAAAGATTATGTATCTATGTGTTTGTTCATCTATATGGTTGTTTATCTATAAGATTGTTTATATACATAGTTTGTGTCCAAATGAGTTTGGAATAACATAAACTGGAACTTCATAACATAACTAGAACTTCCAGTAAACTGGAACTTCACCCAAATCCACTTGCACGTAACATAGCTAATTTTGGCGGCCACTCTCGGTTGAAAAGAAGGGATACTGTTGCCACCATCACAACGTTAAATAGGTGATTCTACCGATATTATTCGCGCAAAATAAGACTTTTTCGTCTAGCAGTGGCTGGACTTAAATAACATTTATATTTAGTGTTAAGATTTGAATACTTATTGTTAGTTCATATTTTGAAGATTCAATAAATAAATGAATGAAAAAAAATAAATAAATATTTTAATAAAGTAGAAAATCGTAAAATAATTACTTATTTATACAATTTTTGAGAAATTGATTTCGAAACAATTAACTAAAGGCCGGGGCACATAGAATCCGTCGCACGTTATACGTTGGTGCACATAGAATCCGACGGATTCTATGTGCACCAGTCTTAATTATCTAGAAGTAAACAATATTTTTTTTTTTGTATCTTGGACCAGTTCTCAGGGGATGATCCACATATGCAGTGCAGTGTACCGGAACTAGGAAAATAGGTTATGAGGAGTGGGAAAGAAGGAGTAGTGTTTGTGAACATTTGACTTGAACTTTCCAACATTAACATAGACAGGAAACACGTTTGCAGGCAACTTATTCCACAGGCAAAGCGTACGGCTGAAAAACGAATTCTGCCCGTAATGCGTAGTACGGTTCCTTGTGCAATCAACCACATATGGATGAGCTCTGGACGATAAACGCATGCTACGTAAAAATGTACGAGTTTCGGGAACTAGATTCCTAATCTCGTCAGAGCAAAATCCATTGTAGTAACGATAGAACAGAGTAACGTACCCCACACTGCGTCGATGCTCCAGTGATTCAATATAAATGGATATCCTACTGTCATCTATGAGCTTCTTCGCCTTCTCCTGCACACGTTCGAGTAACTCCAAAATAGACTTTGAGGCACCGGCCCAAACATGAGAGTTGTATTCCATTTTCGGTCGGATATAGGTATAATGGTCGGATGGAGTGAAGTACATCTTACACTGTTTCAAAAATCCGAGGCAATTGAATGCTTCTTTAGAGACATGAAAAATGTGTTCGTTGCAGCGAACATCACACTGTATTTTCATTCCCAGACCATCAACAGCATCCGATACCTCAATATTTATACCATCCATGACTGCAGATGAAGCAGCACTTACGGTCGTGTGTTTGTGTGTTAATAATCAACACTGGGTCTTACGAGCGTGAAAAGCGCCTCTGTTTTTACGACCCCACTCAGAGATTAATACTCGTAGAAGATCACTGTTCAGTGAATCATTCATATTTAGCCTCTTGGCAGCCATCTCTGACAGGCTAGGCCTATAACTATAATAGTACGAGTGGCAAATGCTGCTGTCATCCGCGAAAGAGTGTATAGGGTTGGAAGTTTGAAAGAGAAGGTCGTTGAGGAAAATAAGAAATACGGTAGGAGAAAGAACAGAGTCTTGCAGTTCACCCCCCGGGGAACACGTTTTGCCTTGGCGTATTCCTAACTTAGGCGCTCTGTTTTTCGGTGAAAAGAGGGGAAGGGGTCCCTTGTTTGGTACGGCAAACAAACCTCTAGAAAGCCACATGACTTATGTTGTGTTGGCTTCCGAAACCCTTACCAAGGATATAAATTGGCAGAACGGGGATCAGCATGGCCCCCGGGAAGTTCTGCTTGCGGTTCGACCGGTTCTGATCATGATTGAGTTGCCTATCTTGGCTGTAACGTTCTGGCTGTGGTTGAAACCTAAATCGCAGGAAGGGAGTCTTAGTATCCTTGATAATTGTTTGGTGATGGCTTTTTTCGAGAACTAACAATCTCCCGAGGAGCTGTTGCCTATACAACAGATACGTGTACTGTAAGGAACCAGTGGTGACGGTTTGACGGGTGAGTTGGTTTAAGGGCTGATGCTCTTAGTGGGCTTCGGCCTACCAACTCATTAAGCCTTGTCTTCCGTTGATTGCTGGAAAATTGCATACATGTGGGATTAGAAAGCCCGAACTCCTCAACAAGAAGTTGTTCATATGACCGCAATCATATGACAAGAATTGCTACCTGTGTGAGCCTAGTCAGCCAAACGGGGGCGGTGGTGAATCGTTAAAAATTCACTCCGTGGAAATGGTCCACCATCAGGTTATTCCGTCAGGGCAGGTACTGATGTGAATCATTTTCACAGTACCCCCGAATTAATCTTGAAGTCGTTTGATGAGGAACAATTTACTTTTGCATCGTCAACATGGACTCAAAAAAGGTGGTGGGACCAGTAATAAATGTTATTGCCTATATTTGACATGGTCTTGATGAGTGATATAAATGACATACTGGAGTATTTTTCGACTTGTCCTAAGCTTTTGATCTAGTAGATCATGATTTATTCGTTGTTAAGAAACTTAAGTACTATAGATATTCTCATCAATCAATCAGTATATTCCAAAATCAAAATTTTGCGAAATAAACTTGCCGGTAAGTGAAAGCTGTGTTTGTTAAACATATTTTCTATTTCAAAACGTCTGTGTTGTTTCACAATAAGTATTTTTTATTTCGGAAAACTTTGATATTATATGTAACCATTTTATTATTTTTTTATATTTTATTTTAACTGGTTTTCTCTTTTTTCGTTACATTTGCCTTTAAAAATATTTGCACAACTTTTCCTAGAGCATAAACGATTAAGCATAAAACTAATACACCAACTAAAATTAAAAGTCCCACTGTATCAATGCTGTATCTTGTTATAAAATCCATTTTTTGGGCAGCGTTTTGTAAATGCACAGCTCCTTTATGTCTTAAGACATACTCTGTCCAAAAAATAGCCAAGTCCAGAGGTTTCAGGGGTTGATCATGATATATATTGGAAATGGATTTGGCATTATTTCTATACTTGGGATTATTCATCATTTCTAAAATTTTTGATTTAAATTCATCACGTGGCAGAGTATGAAAATCTAAGCCCAATGCAAATCCAGCTTTAATACCTTTTTTAATGTTCATTTGTTGATCATAAAAAACTGGCAAACCGAGCATGGGCTTGCCATGATATATGGCTTCTGTGGTGCTTAGCAGGCCGCCATGAGATATAAACAGTTTGACACGTGGTTGAGCCAGAACATCGGGTTGTGGGAACCAGGAGCTAATAAAAACATTGTCTGGTTTTCCCGGTAAAATGGGATTTTCAAATTTCCACAATATTTTGTAAGGCAAAGAGCTAAAAACCTCATTTATCATTTGCAACTTTTCGGGAGGGAAATCTTTTGATTTGACATTGGAGCCCATAGAAAAGTATATCACATCTTCAGACGAAGCATTAATAAAGTTTTGTATTTCCTTGGGTAAAGCTTTGGCTTGATAGTTTATCTGAAAGCCACCCACTTCCACCATATTGGGCACATAAGGTCGCGGATAATTTAAACTGAAATGTTGGTTCAAGAACATCAAAGAGAAATTTGTTCTCAATTCCCATATGTCCTCCTCGATATGGGGTAAATAAGTTTTCATAGTTTCCCTCTGCTTTGGTATAGTATAAAATCTGGCATGCGCTATTTCCATAAATGTTAAAATGACATTTTTTAAACGTTCTCCGTAAGTCATGCGGTCCGTTAAGCCGGCTGTTGCTAAAGGTGTGTAAGACAAAGGCGACATATTGCCCATTAGTTCGTCCATTATGGGATCCGTGCCAAAAGAGGAGAGCGCAATCATGGGCGCATTAAAATGTCGGCCAAATGCATATAAGGCATCTGTATGTAACGTTTCCAATATTATCAAATCAAACTGTTCACTTTTCAATAATTTTTGAACGCCATGATTTTCCAACACTGTTTCTGTAATATTTATAAAAAATCCAGCATAAAACGTCATCTCGTCCCACTTATTGCGCACAATTTTAGCACCTTGAACGGTATCTGGAAAAGGAAAAAGTCTTTTTTAATGGAAATTGATTTTTCAATATCATGGTAAAATAATAATAATAAGCTAATTTTTCTTAGATTCAAATCTAATAACATGCAAACTTGGGGCCTTTTTTACAAACAATTCGTTAATTCAAACACAGCTACCCTAATCATCAGTAGACTTGGGAATTTTTGAAAGATATTTTCACATATTTAACTTTATATGCCAACAATCTAAAAAAAATTATTGGGAATTTCAAAAAGAAAAATGTTTTATTACTATCTGTCAAAATACAAATATCAAAATTTTAATTAATTGTTTATTTGTTTCAATATTTAAACTTCAGACTTTTTCAGGAAATTTTGTTTTTAGAACAAAAATTTTTCGGAACAAGTCCTCTCAAGGAAGACGAAATATCGAAACAAATAAATCATTTTTTTTATCTTGCACCAGCACTCAGGGGAAGACCCCTACATATGCTGTGCATTGTACTAGCACTGGGAAAATGGGTTATGATGAGGAGGAAAGAGGGAGTAGTGTTTGTGGGGGTTTAACTTTAACAATAACAACACGAAACACTAAAAAAACCTCTATTACAGCATTTAAAATGTTGAAATTAAATTAGTTAAAACTGATCAGTGCCCAGCTCAGATTATCAAAATTTAGTCCAACACCTTCCACACTACAAGGTAATGAATAATCTAATACAAATAGGGATAGCGGTGAAAAAAGAGAAAAAAAACACGCGTCCACAGCTTGCCACCTATTCCGGTGCAATCCAGTTTCATACGAATTTAATTAATGAACATACATATATAGAAAATACGGATAACAGTAACAAAAGACCTGTGCACAGGATAAGAGACAAAACACTATATAAACAAAACAATTATAGATATTAAACTAAAATAATTAGGCGTATAACGCGTTCCGGGTTTTTTTTTCTGGAATTTCCAAAATTGGCTTCAGGAATCGCCAAAATGTCCCAATTCCGCGGAACCAATATGGCAACTTCAATTTTCACAGTAAATCGAATGACCATTAATACTTCAGATACACCTTCCACGTCAAACACGGGCTCCGAATATAAAAAACCGGTTCCAAAACGGTCAGCGAAGTGGTTCCAAGTTTATTTGGAATTCCCAAAATCCACTTCGTGAATCCCCAAAATCCCCCCATTTTCCCGGAACCAATATTTCAACTTCAATATTCACACTAAAGTGGCATTACTGTATATACAGTTTTATATACCTGCATAGGCATGGATTTCGAGTGTTGCAAACATACAAACAAACACACGAGAACAAGTGAAACTAATAATTTTTGGCCGGAAAATCATATCGAAAATATTAAATCTTGGCTGGTCAACCCGGTTTGTTTCCAGTGGACTTTTTTCTTTGGAGACATCTATAAAACAAAGTTTGCAGTAACAACACGACGACCATTACCAAACTAAAAGAAAATAGCCGCAAGAAAATGCAAAACATTTCCCCTGATACTTGTGTAGAGGTCAGAGAAAAGATCCTCGCCAGGCTGCATCATTGCCAGAGTGAACAAGGATCGCTTTTAAGTGATGTAATTTTACAAAAATAAAACTCTATTTAATTTGAGATGTCCAGTATTTTATTTATTTATTTATTTAATCCTAAAAAGAAAAACCACGAAATAATTGTAATTTTAACACTGAAGACAAACAATATTATTTATCTCAAATTAATGTTGTATTATTTATGTATTTTTCAAATGTTTACCAGATATTATTTTTACCCTTAAAGATGTTTAAATAAAGTAAACGAAACGCGGGGAAAAATTATTTAAATTTCATCTGATCATATTGGACCCAAAGGAAGTCCCTCTGACTAAAGTCCCTTTTTAAACAATAATAATTTTAGTAAATGATCATAAAAGGCAAACTTAATTAAAACCCTATTTGATTCATCTTCGTAAAAAACGACATGTCTATTTATTTTTTATGTTAAGAGACCTATAGTCCACCCCTTTTTTAATTTCGATTAATATAAGATAGTTAAATAAAATAGAAAAGCTTGTTTTTTGTATTTTGACGGATATTATTAGAGCATTTTTCTTTTTAAATTCTCAGCAATTGTTTGTTGGGATATAAAGTTGAATGTTTGAGAGTTCCTATGAAATGTCGACATATAGATAGCTGGGAAACATAGAAAACGAGCTATTTATAATTTTTTTTATTGGTATCAATGTTAGAAGCTTAAATAGCGAATAAAAAACTTAATTGTTTAAATAAATCTTTCATTATTTTATATTCTGATTGCTTAATAACTTTATTTCCTTGTTTCCAACTTTTTATTGCGAAAGCATTTACAGTCTAATATATTTTATACAAATTTTTGCGTCAATAACTCTAATTAACAATAAGCCGGAAGCTTAACTTTTCCCTACTAAATTGAAAATGTAATGAAATTAAATAAAGAATTACCTGCATAATTACTATGCACTTCTGTGACTGGAACATCGCGAAAATTATTTACCGGCTGTTTTTGTGGAAAAGCGTTGATTACTGTCATTTGATGTCCTCTGGCAGCCAAAGCTTTTAAATATGGTTGCACTAAAATATATTGTGAAGGCCCGGGAAATGGAAAAACAGCTAAAATTTTGGCACTTTTCACTTCGTTTGCATTTAAACTTAAAATAGTTATTAAACTTAAGAACGCGCTTGCAGCTGAAGTTTTCATTTTTGCAATTTGCAAAATCGCTATTAAATATTTAATTACAATTTTAAAGATGTTTTCGTTACGATGTAATATTTGTTACTGATCTTTCGTAAATGTAGACTTTAAGTACAAATAGTTTGTTGTGTTTTCTTTCAAGTTTCTTTATTACACCTGTTTTATAAATAATTTGACAACAACATTCTACAATTGTAAAATACACATATGTATTTGATTAAATGAGTTAGCAAACTGTAAGATTAAATAAACAAAATATAGTTAAGTTTTTATATTAGAAATAAGAGAAAATGTAAAATAAATATAAACAGAAAGTAAAATAAAACCAAATAGTTTAGGTCTAATTGTAAATTCAAAGGGAATATGTGTGTGATTTTAATGATAATTAAGTTGAAGCACAAACTATTGATAAGCGTCCACACTACTGTTAGCGGCCGTTCTACTTAACCCTAATATTACCTGTGAGACACATTCTGATGTTTAATTCAATGTAGCAACAAAAACGTTCAGCACATTGGAAAAAATTGCTTGACTTTTATTTTACGTAAGTTTTACATATTATGGGCTGAAAAGTCCCGGGCCTAACAAAGAAAACACAGTTTTTTTTTGTTTGTTCAAAATTAGCCTTATGCAGCAACGTAATCTCCATCAAAAGCAATGCAATCATTCTAGCGCCGCTCTAACAATTTCAATACCACCTTTGCCTCAAAATAGGCCTCAGTTTTAGCGATACACTCTTCATACGTGCGAAATTTCTTACCGGCGAGTTGCAGAATATTGTAGTTTCGTATTGTCTCTGTATTGTTTTGTGTTCATTGTAGTTTGTACTTTCTGTTGTATTCGCAGGCTTTCTAGTATGTTAAGGCCGTATCAGATAAAACTTTTGCTTCGCTTTGCGTTGCAAATTCGCTTTAACATCTAAGGGCTAATATTGAGTTCACTATTTTGTGCGAAGTTCTTTCAAATTGCATACAAAAGTGTTTCGTATTAAATAATTGCGAAATAAGTTTAGAAATGTAGTACTGAGTTTTTAAAGCGAAAAACACACAAAATGTATATGCAACATGTTTTAATATAAAATTGTTTCCGGGACTATTTGTTTTTTCAGCTGCGAAATAACATAAGCAAAGCTTTTTTCGCACGAAATACATACATGTATACTTAAAATTAAAAGAGAAACATGAAATAAGCTAAGTACTGTGATCGTCATTTCCTGCGAAATGCTGTCAAAACTCTATATAAAAAAAACTTGTGTGAAATATCTATGAAATAATGTTGCTGAAGTGGTACTCTGTTCAATTTTTGAAAAACTTATGAAATGGTTCTGGCAACATTGTGTTGTAATTGTGAAATAATACGAGTGGTACTTATTTCGCGCGAAATTGCAAACAACAGCTGAACAACCTGGTATACCTAAAACCAAGAAAACCGTGAAATTTGCCTAAAACGCGAAATAGGCACCACATTTTAAATGCCATATTTTCCGAATGAAATAATTAATGTTGCTCAACATTTTTCGCAGATCTGAACAGAGTACTTAGCTTAAGAGAAAAAATAGACAACACTGAGTACATCTCAATTTTTTCGTACGAAATAAATAATGTTGCTGAAAATTTTTCGCACATTCATTCTCAATACTAGGCTTAAGATAAAATATACATACGTATATGAATCATGTCACATAAAGTACTTTTAACGCAACGTGAAGCGAAAAGTTCGCTCTTTTTCTCTTTTTATGCCCTTCACAAAAATGTAAAAGGTATATATGTATGTATAAGTTTGAGATTCCGTTTTTAATATCTAGAATTTTCGTTTTGTAACATATACAAAGTATACATATATAGAATCAGCATTGATAGAAAATTCGATTTGATAGAAAATGTTTCTTACACCAATTGTTTACCCCATTGATTCATGGGTTTGCTATTGAAATTCGGTAAAATCTGTTCACATATAGCTAAGATATATTCAAAATTCCGAAAAAAAATCCATTATTTTTTGCAAATTTGTATGAAAATTTGTGAAAAAAAGTTGTTTGTTTTGCTTCAAACTTCACACAACTATTAAACATGGCGATTAAAAGACAAAAAAATCCCGATATCGGTCTATATACAGAAAATGAAAATTTCCGATATCGGGCCATATATATCTGAGATCTGAACCGATTTTTTCATTAAAAAAATTTATTTTAGCTTTAAATCAGTACTGTTTATAAGAGAAGGTTACTAAGATGTAGAAAATGAAAAATTCCGATATCGGTCTATATACATATAACCGAGATATAGCCTAATCCCAATTTTTCATTCAAATGTCGTGCAAATGAATATAAATAACTTTTTTTTGCTTAAAAGCAGTTCTGATTATAAAAAGAGGTTATTATAATACAGAACGTGAAAATTTCCGATATCGGTCCATATATACCCAAATATAGGCTAAACCGATTTTTTCATGAAAATGTAGCGCAAGCAAACTTAAACAAATTTTTTTTTTTTTTGCTTAAAAGCAGTTCCGATATATATTCCGATATAAGGTTTCCAAATACAGAAAATGAAAATTTCCGATATCGGTCCATATAATCGCGAGATATACTCTGAACCGATTTTTTCATGAAAAATTTTTTATTGGTTAAAAGTAGTTCTGGTAACAAAAGAAGGTTATGCAACTACATAAAATGAAAAATTTCGGTATTGGTCCATATACATATATCCGAGATGTAGTCTAAACCGATTTTTTCATGAAAATGTCGCGTAAGCAAACTTCAACAACTTTTTTTGCTTAAAATCAGTTCCGATAATATAAGGCTACTAAATAAGAAAATAAAAATTTTCGATATCGGTCTACATAGACCCGAAATGTGAACCGATTTTTCCATGAAAAAAAAAAAAATTTAGCTTTAAAGCACTTCTGTTTATAAAAAGAGGTTACTAAGATACAGAAAATGACAAATTCCGATATCGGTTCATATACGAGTATACCCGAGATATAGTCCAAACCGATTTTTTCATTAAAATGTCGCGTATATATTTAGTATTAAGACTTGAATACTTATTGTCAGTTCATTTTCAAGATTCAATAAATAAAAACGCTTAACAAAAAAAAAAAAATGTCGCGTAAATGAACTTAAACAACTTTTTTTTGCTTAAAAGCAGTTCCGATTATAAAAGGAGGTTACTAAAATACATAAATTGAACATTTCCAATATCGATCCATATATGTTTATCTAAGTATATTTAGTTCAAATTTGTAATATATACCATATATTTATGTGACTATCGTAAAGGGCATTTTAGATTCGGCCCAGCCGAATGTATAACACTCTTACTTGTTTACAATAACTTATTAAGTAGATTTACTTGTATGCTACATGCATGTTTTTCTTAAATTTTTAACCGAAAAGTGGTTTCACAAAATAACTGAGGAATATTCATCAACGTAATCTCCACTTAGAGCAGCGCAATCATTTCAACGCCGCTCTAACATTTCAATACCATTTTTGTAGAACGATTTATCTTTTGCCTCAAATTAGGCCACACTTTCAGCGATAACCTCTTCATTCATGCGAAATTTCTTACCGGCGAGCATTTTTTTCAGGTCTGCAAACAGCCAGGCTTGACATTGAATTCTTAGGACACTCTGTATAAATTATTATAATTATTATTGTATAGTGCGACACTTCAACGCTATTGCGAAATGATTTTATCAGTCAAACTTTAAAACATTTTCCTGAGAATGAACCGTACGATCGTGTAGGATAGTGAATCAGGGCCTTAATCATGTGACTTTCACAGGGATTGTTGAAGTCTGCCAGCTACTTTCCGATCCATCATTTATTTTGAGATGCCGCTGCTAAAAATAGTAAAAAACGTGAAGTAATTATTTGAAAAGAAATTATTTAGGCACGTGTATGACCCTTATATACTTACATACATACGAGTATTTATATTATTACAAAATAAGAAAACAAATAAATCAAGTTAGTAAAAGATTTCGTTGTTGATATTTTATGCCTGATAATGACTTTTGTAAAAATAAAAACTTTAGTTAAGTATATAACGACAAATAAATTAAGTAGAGAGCTATTAAAAATTGTTCTATTTGCAATGTTTTCAATACTTATTCTGCAGAATCATTAGTCATGAAAAATCATTTTGAGTTCTTTTTTTTCATCTAAAACATAATTTTAATTAATTTTCTCTTTATTCGCAGAATTTTTAGCTAAAAGAAGTTTTATAATTTTCCAAACTGCAACTAAGACTACAATATGACATAAAATGGCTGCAAATATCAAAAATCCCACCGTGTCAATACTATGCTTTTGTATGAAATTCATTTTCTGAGCTGCATTTTGTAAATGCTCTGCACCTCTGTGCCGTAACACGTATTCCGTCCAATAGATGGCCAAATCTAAGGGTTTTACCGGTTGGTCGTGATAAATTTTCGAAGTCGTCCTGGCATTGTCTCTATACTTTGGATTATTCATCATTTCCAAAATACTCGATTTAAATTCACCACGTGGCAGAGTATGAAAATCGAGACCCAAAGCAAAACCAGCTTGTATACCTTTTTTAATATTCATTTCTTGATCATAGAAAACCGGCAGTCCCAACATGGGCTTGCCGTGATAAACGGCTTCAGTTGTGCTCAGCAGACCACCATGTGATATAAATAGCTTGACACGGGGATGAGCCAAAACATCAGGCTGCGGAAACCAAGAACTTATATAGACATTTTTAGGTTTTCCCTGTAAAGTTGGCTCCTCAAATTTCCACAGAATTTTATAAGGCAAAGAGCTGAAAACTTCATTTATCATTTGTAGTTTTTCGGCAGGAAAGTCTTTCGATTTTACATTAGAGCCCATGGAAAAATAGATGACATCTTCTTGTGAGGAATCTATAAATTCAAGTATTTCTTTAGGCAACGCTTGGGCTTTGTAATATAACTGAAAGCCACCCACTTCTACCATGCTGGGCACAAACGGTCTTGGAAAGTTCAAACTCAAATGCTGGTTTAATAACATTAGAGAAAAATTTGTTCTCAATTGCCAAATATCTTCTTTGATATGCGGCAGGTATTTTTTTATGATTTCCCTTTGCTTGGGAATGGTATGAACTCTCACATGCACAAGCTCCATCCAGGTAAAGATGACATTTTTCAAACGTTCCGCATACGTCATACGATCCGTCAAACCCGCCGTTACCAAGGGAGTGTACGAAAGCGGTGACATGTTACCCATCAACTCATCAATGATGGGATCAGTGCCAAAAGAGGAAATACCAATCATGGGTGCATTAAAGTGCCGTCCCAAGGCGTACCAAGCATCTGTGTGCAAGGCTTCCAATATAATCAAATCAAATTTTTCGCTTTCTAATAATTTGTGTACCTCAGAGTTCTTTAAGACGGTAGCAGTGACATTTATAAAGAAGTCAGCAAAAAAGGTCATCTCGTCCCATTTGTTACGCGCCGATTCAGCAGATCCAATTATTTCTGCAAAAAAAATTACAAAACAATATATTATTAATATGTTTCTCTGCGGAACCGCACTGCTTAAGCTGAAGGTTCATACTACGCGTTATATGCGCTGCACTGTTTACGCGTTTCTACGCGTTCTAAACTTTTCTAAACTTAAGTTACATGCAACGCTTACCGTGCGTTAAGTGTTTTGACAGATATTATTAGAGCATATTTCTTTTTTAAATTATCAACAATTTATTTAAATTGTTGGGATATAAAGTTGAATGTTTGAGTAAATCTTTCAAAAATTTCCAAAGTCTACTGATGATTAGGGTAGTTGCTATGAAATGTCGACATATAGATAGCTGGGAAACATAGAAAACAAGCTATTTATAGTTCAATATCAAACAATAAACTTACAACCTGCTCGCCGATATCGATTAAAAATGTCTGCGAAAGAAAGCTAGTCACTCACATTCGAATCAGTTTGTATTTGTCTAGCTCACTATTGTCCAGTCGTGCGTACGAGTACTTGTGTATTTTAAGGGAATTTTAACACATCGTTCGCATAGAATAAAGTTAGAAAAAACCGAAATCAATTTTCTTTCGCCTAGAATTCGAATAAACTTATTCTTGCGACATCGGCGAAATGGCTGTTAATCCCAATATTTTTTTGTTTGTGGAACGAACAACTTTTATTGAAATGAAATTTTTTGCCCTTCACTTTATTGCAAATTTTTTCATATAGTAATATATAAAAATGTATTTACCCGCATAATTTTCATGCACTTCCGTAACTGAAACATCACGATAATTCTTTAAAGGCTGCTTTTGTGGAAATGCATTGATCACAGTCATTTCGTGCCCTTTAGCAGCTAAAGCCTTCAAATAGGGTTGCACTAGAATGTATTGCGAAGGACCCGGAAACGGAAAAATTGCTAAGATTTTGGCACTTTCAACATTTTGATTAAAACTTATAAAATTCAATAGAAAAGTTACGTAACTGAAGTACAAAGGCGTTTTCGAAAAATGCATTATTTAATGAAAATTCTACTATAGAAAATTTTATTTCCCGTTTTTTCCCCCAAAGATGCTGTTAGTTTAATATATTATTTCGAACTGATCTTTCCTAAATTCTAAACAATAAGCCAAAGGCTGGGAAGAGAAATACTTTTAAGCTTGAATTTGCATGTTCAACGCATTCAGCTTCATGCATTTAATGTTATAATATTCTGCTTTTCTAATTTGTAACAATTTGTATAAATATTTAATTTGTCTGACAACTTGAAAAATAATGATTTAAAATAAATTTTTGTCTCGATTTTTCACATGCATGCTTTGATGTCAAAACAACAATGCACAATGGGGCTGAATGAAAATGGGTTTTTGTGTTTTTAAATGAAAAATTTTATGGAGAAACTATTAAATACATGTTTGGAAAAATTGGCTATAAAGCCAAAGATTGTCATAAAATATGTTGATGATATAAAGGGTGGTTAAATTCAAGGGCCGATGTTGATTTTGAATAAAACACAAACTATTTACGAAATTATCGTAATTTTATTTTATTATGATATATTGGTATTATTCAATTATGCATGGAATAAAATATCGGCCAAATGGGCGCCGCGACCACGGCGGCACACCTCCATCCGATGGTCCAAATTTTCGATGACCCTGAGGCATAATGGAGGTTCTATGCCGTTAATGTGCCGAATTATCTCATCCTTTAGCTGTTGAATTGTTGCTGGCTTATCGACGTACCCCTTTTTTTTCCAAATAACCCCAAAAAAAAACGTCCAACGGTGTCAAATCACATAATCTTGGCGGCCAATTGACATCGCCATTACGTGAGATAACACGGCCATTGAATTTGTTGCCTTTGTAACGTTAGCTGCGTAGCAAGTGGCACCGTACCGTTGAAACCACATAACGTCCACATCCATATCTTCCGGCTGCCCGGCCTTGTTTTGGAAAAAATACGGCCCGATGATGCCGCCAGCCCATTAACCGCACCAAAAAATCACTCTTTGTGGGTGCATTGATTTTTTGACAATCCCTTTTGGATTATTATTCACCCAAATGCGGCATTTCTGCTTATTTACGAATCCACTCAGGTGAAAATCTGCCTCATCACTGAAGATGATTTTCTTCGAAAATTGATCATCCACTGTTGCCATTTCTTGCCACCATTCTGCCCATTCACGACGTTTGGAATGGTCAAGAGGCTTTAGTTCTTGAGCCAATTGCACCTTGTAAGTGTGTAAGTGCAAGTCTTTATGCATAATGTTCATCAACGACGAGCGTGAGAGATGCAAATGTTGGGCACGACGACGAGTTGAGGTGGACGGCTCTTCAGCCACACTATCGCGAACAGCAGCAATATTTTCTGCAGTACGAGCTGTACGAGCATGCACTGGTGTTCTTACATCTTCTACAGACCCGGTTTGCTCGAATTTTTCCACGATTTTTCCGTTTGTACGCACATTTGGACGATCAAATTGACCAAAAAAATCACGAAGTGCACGATATGCATTTTGATTTGAACGCCCATTTTCATAATAAGTCTGGATAACTTTAACACGTTGTTGGATTGTGTATCTCTCCATGGTTCAAATTGAATAAGTCTGAAATAGAGAAATGTCAAATAAAATTCGGAAAAAAAACTTGGCGTTTAGGTGTGGTTCACATTCAACATCGGCCCTTGAAATTTAACCACTCGATATTTTGTACAATAGATGAGAAGGAGATAGATTTATTGTTATCAACATTTAATTCATTTAATTATTTGGTACCAAAAGCCAGGTGGAATTACTAGTAAT
Source organism: Thecocarcelia acutangulata (assembly GCA_914767995.1). NCBI lineage: Eukaryota > Metazoa > Arthropoda > Insecta > Diptera > Tachinidae > Thecocarcelia > Thecocarcelia acutangulata. The sequence goes on along the minus strand of OU612094.1, from coordinate 23,764,015 downwards.
GCAACAAAAAACTTAATAGATCGAATATTAACAATCAGTGATCGTAGATTTCATCAGCAGAATAAGAGCATAATTAGGAATATATTAAGTGATAATAGATTTCCTGATAAACGCATTTGCAAGTTGATAAGACAATACAACATAAGAGGAAGTTTGGTCCAATTATATATACGAGGGCGGTTCGGAAACTTCTTAGCCTAGCACAAAAAACGCGGTATAAACAGAGAAAAGTTAAATGTTTTGAAAATTTCCATTTCTGCTATGAACACATGATAAATTTTGCTTCGATCTAGTAACTCTTTCATATAGAAACAAGAGTTCACAAAAGACGCATCCACGATTTTTTTACAATGGAAATATTAGAAATGCCTGGTGTCATTAAATATTTATATAAAAAAGGTTTATCGGGACAAGAAATTCATAATGATACGGTGAATGTGTTAGGTGAAAATGCTTCTTCATATGCAACAGTAAGAAATTGGGTTGCTGAATTTAAACGTGGTTGTACAAGCATTAAAGATGAACCACGTAGAGGACGTCCAAAAACAGCAACAACAACAGAAATTGTAGCCAAAGCGCATGATATGGTATTAAATGATCGACGAATAGCTAATATCATAAGCATCTCAAATGATTTAATTTTTCATGAAGAACTACAGATGAAAAAGCTTTCTGCAAGATGGGTGCCGCATTTGTTAACTAAACGACTAAAAACGCATAAGAATGTACCTTACTCAAGCTTGTTTGGATCGTTTTAAGCGCAATAAAATAGATTTTAAGCGTCGTTGCATAACTGTTGATGAGACATTGATCCACCATTATACTCCAGAGACAAAAGCATAATCCAAACAATGGACTGAAGCTGGAGGAAGTGTTCCAAAGAAGGCAAAAAGAGCTCAATCGACTGGTAAGGTTATGGCAACGGTTTTTTGGGACTTCAAAGGTATTTTATTGATTGACTATCTGCAAAAGGGTAAAACAATAAATTCAGAGTACTATTACAACCTTTTGGATCAATTTAATGTACAAATTCGAGAAAAAAGTCTTGGCTTACAAAACAAAAATATAATTCTTCATCAAGACAACGCACCAGCGCATAAGAGTGTTTTAACAATGGCTAAAATCAACGAATTAAAGTACGAGTTGCTTGGCCACCCACCTTATTCTCCTGACTTAGCTCTCAGTGACTTTTACCTATTCCCAAATCTAAAAGAATTCCTTGCTGGCAAGCGTTTTACCCCAAATGAAGATGCAATTAGAGTTGTAAACCACTATTTTGAAGACCTTGAGGAAAACTATTTTAACCAAGGGATAGAATTGCCAGAAAAGTGTTGGACTAAGTGCATTGAAGTTTCAGAAGATTATATTGAAAAGTAAAAATCTTTTTGAAAAACTAACTATTCTTTTTCATTGATGGGCTAAGAAGTTTCCGAACCGCCCTCGTAAATTGTTAACTTTTCTAAGCCGACAGCCCCATTTGCTAGTACTTTACTAAATATAGTAATTTAAATTATAATAAATTTTGTAATATATAAATAAATAATATAATAACTTTTGTACCTGTAATGTCAGAATAAGAGTTCAAATTATCTGTACTAAAAATATTGTAGTGACTTGCAGTTTATTATTAATTTTTTACTTTCAATGAACGTGAACTTGCTCATGTGTTATCAAAAAAATAAATGAATAAAATAGAAAAGTGTGAGATGTGAAATTATATTTTTATTTTCAAAAGATAAGTTTTTTGTAGAAAAAACTTAACAACATTTAGCTGTGCTCCCAGTTTGCTGACGAGCAAATAATTTTTATTACGAGTAAATTGTCTGTCATGATTATTCCACTTACTCAATTTACAGATAAAAAATACGAGTACATTGTAATCAAAATACAAAACAAATACGAGTTATCGATGACTATGAAATACCCTGTAATATTAGCATCGTGAAGAAAATGAACATAACCCAGCAAACTTTGGTTTTATAAAATATGTATGTACGAGTATCTACACATTAATAACGCACTGCTAACGATTTGCCTGCTCCTAAAAAATATTTAATTATAACAAAAATAATTGTCTCTAAAGCAGTTAAAGTTGAAAAATCAAAACAAAACTTTACTGTAATGTGCTTTTAAAATCGTTTAATATGGCTTGTTGTATTCATCACTGACTCTTGCACCTAGTCGCACACATCCATACATACATATATGTATGTATGTAAAGAAAAACTTTCTTATTAATTGTAGTGTCATTTGCACGTGATCGTTTGCAGTACGAATTTATTTGATTAAGAAATTAGTTAACAACGTTTACGATATGATAATTTTATTTAATCTTGACATTTGGATGTGCGCGCGATTAAGTAATCAAACAAACTTTTAATATCAAGATGCAAATTTTCCATATGTCTACTACATACGTACGAGTGTGTGTGTTCACAAATGCATATACATTAGAACTTAAAAAGAATCTATTATTTGATTTGCTGTGAATATTAAAAATTGTAGTGATGAAAAGAAAAAATATTATTTTCTATATACACACCAGAGAACAACTTTGAGTGATTGCAAAAAAATCATACTTGCTCAACAACATGAAAACCTTTTCATTGCGTTCAAATATGATTTTGTATTGAGCCGCACAAATGCGCAGTTGATTTTTAATCAGTAAACATGACGAGCGACAACCTCGCTATGTGAATGAAATCATCTTTAAGGATCGTGCTTGAATATAAATGAATGCACATACAGTTCGGCATTCATTTCTTGTGTTTGAATTTTTGTTTTGGAAGAAAAAAAAAATTTAACAAAAATCAATGCAGGGCTGTATTCAACAGTTTTTTTGTATGATTCTGTTAAAAAAAATATCAAAGTAAAATACAAATATACAGAAACAAAAGGTTTTCAAAGAAATAAACAAATGTACATATGTATTTATTTTTGAACATTTAAAAAAAAAAAACAATAACAAAAACTACACAATACTACACTTTAAACTAACATACAAAATATGTTTGTAAATATGTTTCAAATTTGTTTATATAACACAGAATCGAATCAATATCTAACGTTTAGCCGATTTTATTCAATACTAAAACGAACGCGCAATATTTACAAGGCGAGCTGATTTTACTCAGTGTTGAAATTTGTTGCCTGATTTTTGTTGATAACAAATTTTAGTGTATGAGTTAATCAAGCAAAAACATGATTTTTGGTGATCACTGCATACCCTATAAACATGAAATCGAACAGTTGATATAAAATGACTTTACCATTTGATATCAAACATAATTTTCAAACCTTTTTGAATACTTTGATTTTAACTTTTGAATTTAAATTAAGAATCATTTGAATATAAATATTTGAATATTTTATTAATTTGATTTTGAGTGTAACTTCCATAACATTTTAATTTTCCTGAGGATGATAACACATTTTTAGAGAAATATCGATAATAAAATACCGTTAAACCTTTAAAAAAAAAAACAAAAATCAATCAAGATTTAAACTAGAAAATTTAGAAGAAAAAATATAAACAAAATCAAATAATACGAATATTTAATGTAACTTCCAATCATAAAACAAATGTGTCAGCAATTACTGAAAAAAATATCAACATTTTAAATTCATTTACAAAAAAATTTTCAGAATTTTGGAAAAAGATTAATAAAAGTGATTTTTTTGTGAGCAATGTGCAATTCAATGTGGCTGAAAATTTGTTTAATAAGTAAAAAGAAAAGAAATGATGAGATTAGCTGCTTTGAGCGCGATTTCAAGCCAAGAGGAACTAACTACTTCGTTCTTTCGAGAATTTCAAGACTAAGAAATATAATAATAAGAAAATAAATAATAATCGAAAATTCAAATTTAAAACCGCAAATAAATCAAGAGAAGTGTGAATTTGTAAAGCAAAAAAAACTGCTTTTTTTATATTCCACATCATAATCCATATTTGAAAAACATTCGAAACCAAGTTGAGAATAAATGAAATGCTCAATTTGAAAATAAGTTTTCTTTTTTGTTGAGAAAACTATGGTTTTCAATTTGAATTCAAATCAGTATCAAACTTTTGTTGTTTGAGAAAACGTTTGATTTCAAATCATTCTCAGTTTTAAATCAAACCTTAGTGTTTGTTGGGTATACATCTATACTAATATACAGGGTGGCTAATCAATTTTACTACATTAAGAAACTCAAATAAATTTTTGTAAAGTTTATATAATTTATTTTTTTAGTAATTCATTCGAAAAATAATACATTTTTATTAAAGTAATTCATTAAGTTTTGAAAATAATTGAAACTTCTTGTTTGCTATAATCCCACAAAAAAATCAGGTACAGTGAGGTCAGGAGACCTGGGAGGGCAATTGAATGTGGAGTTTCTTGAAATCAGTTTATTAGAAAATTTTAGCCTGAATTCTGTCATAACAGCCATGGCTATGTGACAAGTTGTCGCATCTTGTAGAAACCAAACAGAGTTGAAAGGGGTTCTCTTTCGGCGTAATTCTGGAAAGAAAATCTCTTTCAAAATCTTTAAGTAACGGTCTCCATTGATCGTAACAATAACAACGTTTTCTTCGAAAAAGCAAGGCCCGACAATGGACCTTGAAGGCACTGCGCACCACACTGGGATGGGAAGTCGATGTAATTGCATCTGATTGAGTATCTGTGGTTTAAAATTATTCCAATTTTGTTTGTCAGTATTGCCGTTTAAATCAAAATGTGCTTCGTCAGACATAAAAATCCAGTTCAAGATGTTTTCATCCTCTGACACCATTTGAATGATCTTCTCACGAAATTCTAAGTCTCTAGTGTTCAGTTTGTTTGTTAATTGAATCTTATATGGAAATAAGTTTAAATATTGGTGCTAAATTGTCTGCAGTGACAGTCTGCTGACATCCATTTGAGCAGATAAGCTCCTTGTCGAAACTCTAGGATTGGATTGTATAGCAGCAGCTACAGCAGCGATAGTTTCCTGCGTCCGAGCTGAGGGATTTCGATGATAAAACCTTCTTGCGATTGTGCCACGCCCGGCAAAATTATTTACGAGCCTCATTATACTCCATCTGCTAGGAGGAATGGCGCCAAATGTGCGCCGATATTCTCTTTGGACGGGAACAACGGACTCTAAAGTGTTGCACTATCCAAATTATTGTTTCATTATCCCAATTCTCTACTTTAGTTAAATTTGAAGATCAATCTACAAAACACAACAGATCCATCTATAAATACAACAGAAATGGAGCAGGTTAGTTACACAAAAAATAAGTTATTGCGTAAAGCAATTGTTCAGAAAATTTTCCCAACCTTGTATGCAAAACCAACTGTTAGCTTACCATTCGTTTAATTGAGTACACTTTACACTGTACATTAAAATTACCTTTGATTTGCCGATTGTTGTTTTTCTTGAAAATCTAAATTTTGCGAAAATTAAAAAAAAAACTATTTATTATTTTCGTTATATAAATAAATAAAAACATTGCATTTTATATGAAATGAAAATATTAATTTTGAAAGAATAATATAAATAACAATTATGCTAGTGATACACTTTCAAGAAAACGAATACAATGTAAAACGTTATTCGAATAATAAAAATATTTCTGGTATAAGTGATCCTATTAATATATTCGTTATTTATTAAAAAGATAAATTCAGGAAATATTTGTCAAAAATGTGTTATATTATGTAATAATAATAATTTTTAATTTTGTTCGGTGTTCGAATATTAGTTTTCATGCATCACTATTTAAGAAATTGCAACTGAACATAACGGCATTGCCAGAATAAAATAATTAAACTTCTTGCTACACTTAATAGTTAACGTGCTATTTTTGCATAAACTTTTTTAACAAATGGTTGGTAGTGTTAATGTATTTGGTAACTAACGTATGCGTTAAACTAGAGATTTTTTTTTATATATGGCCCAAAGCGTTCCCATTTCTTTAAAATACTTGAACCTCACGTTAGCTCCCCTGACTAATAGTAAATTTTCATTAGCAATTGCTTACCAATCTTTGTTCAGATTTTTTGCTTACGGCTATAGTATCATTTGCAAAAGTTGCATATAACCATACTCGTATTAATATGGTTAGATATAACATATGTAGATTATTTCTAACAGATAGCAAGTTAATTCAAATCATAAAAATCAAAAATATTTTGTCTGCAGAACACCTGTTCTGTGATTTCAAATCACCTTTACAAAATATGATTTACTAACCTAGATAATCTACTACTTACTAATGTTTTTATAGTCATATTTCAAGCAGCTTTCCGTGTGTTATTGAAAAATCTTGAAAAAAATATCTGAAATGCCTGAAACAAACAAGAAATTAATAATCAAAATTTTATGAAACATTATTTGCCACAAAAATTAAATCCTCAATAATGAAAACTACAACTGAATTGGAAACACCGATAAGATTAAAAACAAAGATAAAAATGAAACTGAAATAAATAAAACTAAAGCTTTTGCATTAAATATAAATTTATAGTTTTCTTACAGAGACAAGCCCCTTGGCTTCTGAAAATGAATTGAAACTAATTCATGCATACAATGCGCTGGAAAAAGTTTAATTAAAAAAAATAATAATAAAGCTTTTATTTCTGTTGTGTATGTATCTAGTAGAAAAACAGAAAGTGTACCACAAGCGATATTTTCAACACTCTCACAAAAATCGGAGAGATATAACTATATACATACAAATGTTTGTTATTCTTAGCAGGCAATGCGAGTGCCATACTGTAAGAAAATGTTAAAATATTTAATGGTATACTCTTTCGTTACAAGCTGTGAGCAGTGGGAATAGCTAGTTATCACTCTCCAATATAAACGAAACGAAGAGATTTTCCAGAAAGCGCTCTATTTCTTTGAAATGTTTATTTGTAATACGTATACATATATTTCATACAAGTATTTTTTAGTGTAGAGACATTATTAACAGCTGTAGTACTAATTCTATAACTTTAATTACGATAACAGTACCGTTAAAATAAGTATAACGGTAGTTTAGAGAATTTGCTATACATTTTTTAACTGTCGACTGCTTTTAACTGGCGTTAAATATATTACTACTTGTTACGATTATCGGATCAAAAAAGTCTCATAATCGTACTACTGTACTAACGTGCCATTCACAGACGAGAATAATTTTAACACGCATATATTAGTTTCACTTGTATGGGCTGATTTATACGGTGATTTAAAGCCATGCTTTTTTTCATAATACTCTTTTAAAGTTGCTACCAAAATAATGTTACATCTTTACGATGATTTTTAAGTCATGTCGTTTTTCTAATTGTTGTCGTTAAAAATAATCGTTTGTCTCTTTTTACCCTTTTGGTAGTATCGATGTGGCTACCTTGCTAGTCGAATGAAAATAAAACAATTTAAAAAATAGCAAACGAGTCAAAAAGAAATTTCAGAAAAAAACTTGAAAAACAGAAAACCTGGCTTTATTTAATTTTAAAAATTTTCCAGTACAAAAGAAATTTCATGCCTTTTAGATATGGCTTTAAATAATCGTGAAAATTTGCTCTATGTTTGTTTGCTTGTATGTTTGCAACACTCGAAACCCATGCCATAAAATTGTGCTTTCACATTAGGCAAAAGAAAACTCATGCCTTTTAGATATGGCTTTAAATCATCGTGAAAATTTGCTCTCTGTTTGTTTGCTTGTATGTTTGCAACACTCGAAACCCATGTCATAAAATTGTGCTTTCACATTAAGCAACTTAATTGCGCAACTAAGTTCCCGAACGTGAAAGCGCTCTAAGTGATTATTACATATGTGGGTATATAAAACTAGTGCAAACATTGGAGTAGCCGTATTGCTTCCGAGGAAGTGTGGGGACTTTGGGAATTAACGGAGCCGATTTTGCGAATTCTCAAAAAATTAGTTTGGAACTGGATTTTCATGTTCGGTGTGCATTTTTGCCATGGAACACTCATCTGAACTAGTAACGATCATTCGCTTTAGTGCGAAAATTTAAGTTACCGTATTGCTTCTGAGGAAGTGGTGGGTTTTTACGTTTCCTGAAGTCATCTTTGGGAACTGCCAGAAAACTCGAAACCACTTTGCTATTTGAATCAGAATCGCTTTTTCATATTCGGTGCGCATTTTTGGCCGTGGAACGTGCATCTGAACTAATAATTCGATGTAGTGCGAAAATAGAAGTTGCCATATTGTTTCCAGGGATGTGGGGGTTTTAGCAATTCCTGAAGCTAATTTAGGGAATTCCAAAAAGAACAACTCGGAATGCGTTATACAGACAATTATCTGGTTATATGGATAATTTATGAAGAAGCTTAAGCAATAGTGAAGTAAATTTTCAAATTTGACATCGAAGCGTATTTTTTTTTAGTATTTTAAACTATATTTAAGCCCACAAAATTTGTCTAACTCAACAGTCATCTGGCATAGAATATATATTAATATGGGTCGATTTGGAAGGTCAAAAACTTATCAATATTACGCCATCAATTTTTCGATAGTTTAAGGCATGAGGGGGAAAAAGTTCCAAAACTACATAACAAACGAATCATTTTCGAGGCGCCCAAATTAATTTTTTTTCTTCTCAATTTTGTTTTAAGATTTTTTTATAGGTAATAAATGTTAAACCTTTCCAAGGTGAAATTTATTTTTGAATAATTATTATTTTGAAAAGCTTGTTTTTTTGTGTTTTGACAGTTATTATTAAAACATTTCTCTTCTTGAAATCTCAATAATTTATTTAGATTTCTGGGATACAAAGTTGAATGTTTGAGAATATGTTATAAATATTTCCAAGTCTACTGATGATTAGCTCCTATGAAATATCGACATATATACAGGGCTAGGCAAAATACTCACATTATGTATTTCAAATACAAGATACTTTCAAGTTGTGTATTTCAAATACAAAATGCAACTAAAAATATACAAATACTTTTTCGTATTTCGTTTTCATAAAAATGTATTTCAAATCCAAGTATTTCAAATACTTGCCCAGCCCTGCATATAGACAGCTGGGAAACATAGAAAAAATGCTGTTTATAATTTTTTGATTTATTTATAATGTTTAATTATTACTAATACTTAAATTTTTTATAACAAGAAAACCTTGAAATACTCTTTCATTGCGGAAATCTCCAACAATTTTTTGAACTTAGTCACAGAACTGTAAAATTACCTGAAGTCCGAATGAAAAGAATGAACAAATATTTGTGGTACACAAAATCTATAGATATATGCAATAGTTATATTTTTATTAACATTACTGGCTAATAAATAATAAAAACAATAATTGATTCAATAATCGATTTCATTAATTCAGTCTCGTTTCTCTCTAGTTGTCTTAGAGGTAAATAGCTTTGATACTCTTTTGCGCAAGCATGCAAGTAAGTAGCAAGTTGTGTATACAAATGCATATAGTCCACCACATAGCACTAATAAAACATCGATGTTGTGATATTGAATAATATTCAAATCCAATCCTGCACAATGCAAATACTTGGCGCCTTTATGGCGCGCTATATATTCCACCCAAAAGACAGCTAAATCCCTAGGTGACGATGGCTGATCTCTATAACGTGCAGATACCTCTTTTACACGCTGCGTATATGTTCCATTTGTGATGAGTACATGTATAGCAAAAGTAATTTCTTCAGCAGTTATTGTATTAAAATCCAAAGGAATACCAATACCATACGCGGTTGCAATCGCAACGTTTCGGAATTGGTCACTAAACATGGGTATACCAATAATTGGAGTACCGTGATAAATACTTTCTGTGATACTTAAAAGGCCTCCGTGTGTTAGAAAAACTTTAACATTTTCATGCGCTAATATATCGGTCTGCGGACACCACTCACATATTAAAACATTGTCCGGTTTGCTGGCCAATGCAGAGTCCTCGAATTTCCATATAACTCTTTGTTTTAGGTTACTGAAAGCGGACAAAAATGCTCGCCTTGCCGGGGCTGGCAAATATGTACCTTTTAAAATTGAGCCCATGGAAAAATACACAACACCGTCTTTAGCATCCTGGATAAATTTTTGAATATCATGAGGCAGAGGTTTGCCTTCGCGGTCAATATGCATACCACCCACTTCAATATGATTGGGCATATAAGGTCTGGGATAGTCAAAAGAAACATGACTATTCAGAAGAACAGCAGCGGCATTTTTACGCACTGTGTACATATCTCTTGCCGCATTGGGAAAATATTTCTTATACAAATTATTTTGGCGGGGTAAATAATATAATTCCATATGCAGTGTATTAACAGTTATTGCGCAGAAGTTTACGATTCGTTGCACAAAGGACATATGATCAGTATACTGTACCAAAGAGCCTGTTACATAAGAGGGTGGGGACGGGGAACCAACCTATTGGAAATTTTTATTATTAAAAAGGACTTATATATATCGAATTATATATTTCTTTTTACCATATCTGTATCAAATGGCGAAGCGCCTACCGTTGAAAGGCCAATAAGGGGAGCTTTGAAGTGCTCACTTAAGCCAAACAGTGGTTCCGAGAAGAAAATTTCACATATAACGGCATCAAATGTATGGTTACTGGCCATCAGATTCTGCACATTGTGGCTCTTCAACACGTATTCGGAATTTCCTGTTCCACTGATAGACAGAGCCTGAAAAATTCTACCCATAATTGAATCGATATGGTTGGGGGTGTTATCTAAAATAAAAAGAAAGTTATCGATCAGTCACAGTCGTCGGTGGCAACAAAATTGGTTGTAAATATACCTTAATTAATAATCAAATGAAGCTGTAATTGTAAGTGCAGAACAAATTAATTTAATGGAATAATCACAAAAAACTGAAGCGCGTAGTACGTCTTCGATCTCCAAAGTGAGCGTGATCGTATTCGGGCTGCCTACTGCCGACTTACAAAGTAAGCGAAATTGTACACGAGCTGTCTACTGCTAACTTACAATGTACTCGTATGTTAGGTAGTAATAAGCTGTTGTTGGGTGAATACCTCATTATCTAGCTTACTTTGTGTGCAGCTGGTAGGCGTTCACTCTACATATGCGGCAATTTGTATGAAAATGTATAATAGGTTCGTAAATGTGAAAGTGTGCATTACTGACTTACAATTGTCCATCGGATTATCGCTTCTGGCCGCTTGGAAATTATTAAACATATCTGCTCACACTTCTTATATTTCCCAGGGGCCAAAGTTAATTCTTATATGAGACTCTTACACAACTCGATAAAAGACTCTTATTTTAAACGTATAGGGAATCGTCTGACACTCGTGTAGCTATTATCTTACAACTCTTCAAGTAATCAGCCATGTAATATTTGTACGATTCATGCGTACAGCATAACAAAACTCATTCTATATTTTCATACTATAAATAACTCGCACTTACTTAGCACCGTAATCACTAAAATACCAGCAAATGAAAATTTCCTATATCGGTGCATACATACTCGAAATATTGCACAAACCGATTTTTCCAAGAAAAAAAATTTTTTTTGCCTAAAAGCAGTTCTTATAAAAAAAAGTTACGAAAATACCGAAAATGAAAAATTCTGATATCGGTCCATATATAACCAAGATATAGCTTAAACCGATTTTTACATGAAAATTTCCATGAAGTTTTGGATAGGTGATTACAGGGCAAAAATATGTTTTTCACGACATCGGTCCATAGATATCCGAGCATATTTATTTCAAATTTGTAATATATACTATCGTGGAGGGTATTTTAGATTCGGCCTAGACGAATATACTACACTCTGACTTGTTTTGTATGTACGCTAATACCCTCCGGGGAACAGGTTTTGCCTTGGCGTAGACCAAAGCAGGACACCCTGTTTTCTGGGGCATAGAGGGAAAGGAGTCCGTCGTTTGTTGAAGCAGATAAAACTCTAGGAAGCCGAATGACTTATGTTGTGTTGGATTTCCGAAACCAGCATCAAGGGTTAAAATTAGCAGAACGGGGATCAGCAAAGCGCTCGGGAGATTATGCTATGCAGATCTCTCATGTTGCTAAATGGTTTTGTTTCGTAATAGATTTCAAGTATGGATTAATATTTATTTCATATACCCAATGTAGGAACATACACATACAAACATGTAAGCGCTTTACCAAGCTGATTTCTGCCCGTTCTTAAAGAGCACATTTTTTTATTTTTTTAATAATATACAAATTTTTACAATCAATTCCTTATCACTGCGAATTTATTTCGAAAGATTTTTTAACAAAAAAGTTTAAGAAGCTAGGAAAAATATTCTATTGCTTACCATATTCTATTTGGAAAGGTATATCATAGTAGTTTTTTATTGGTTGTGTTTGTGGAAACGCTGAGATCACATAAACTTCATGACCCCTTGCGGCCAAAGCTTTCATTAACGTTTCACCAACTATAAAATGTGATTTATGTGCAGAATTTAAAACAGCTAAAAATTTAAATGAATCCACTACTGCCACTTTGTAGAGGAGTGTGAATACTAAAAGTAGTGCTAAATTATTACTAGATACCATATTGCTTAATTAAATTCTGCTAAATGGTTATTCAATTATTATTTTTATTTATAAAAAGTTTTTTTAAGTATGTGCTATACTAGTGAATATTTTTAAAGTGTTTATTCCGTATCGTCTGAACAATAATCAAATCTCTTGTCCAATTTCAACAACAAAAAAAAATTTATAGCTGTTTAGAGTGCTTTCACATTGGGAAACTTAGTTGCGCAAGCTACTTTTTGCTTTTATTTATTTCCTTTTGAGCTTTCTTTTATGTTCACATGCAGCTATTTAGTTGCGCAACTTTCATTCTGCTTTACTTAGATTTTCCTAATATTTTTAACGGCTCGAAAAATAAACAAAATATTAAAAACAAAATGTGCAAACAAAACAAATTGCTGAGTACAAGCAAGTCTGTACTCTTCCACCTTCAAGCTACTCTTACCTCTCACATGCACAACCACAAGACTTGGGCAAGAGAATTGCGCAACAAAGTTGCCGAATGTGAAAGCGCTCTTAGCGGTTTTTGATATTGTTTGTGTTTTTTTTTTAAGAGTTGCCAACTAGTTAAGTTTTAAAATTCAATAAGATTTTTGTTCTGTTTATTAATTTAAGAATGTAGGAAAATAAACTGACATGTTTAGATTGGGTTTTGCTCAAAGTTTGTAGAACGGTAGTTAATGTTCCAAAACGAAACTATGTGTGTCGAAGCACAGTGCGCCGAAAAAGTACACCAAAATATTGAAATTTGTAAGAGTGGCATGTAATTAATCTAAAACTTTTAAATTATTTTAGTTAAAAAATCAATTCGTTTGTTCCCTACTTAAAAAAAAACTATAATCTATTAGAAAAAAGGGGTTTTCAATACATACACACACAAGCATTTAGATTAAATTAGAACAAATTGTTTGAGATTTTCCTCCTTATTCTAATAAGCGTCAATGTTGTCAACTCGGTGTGTTTCGCACCGTTTTTGTTGATTTTTAAAACTATATATAATATTATATAATTTTTTAATTGCAAACAGTTTTTTAGTTGCAGCGCGATGTGCTTTTTTCAATTTTCGTTTAGATTTTTAATGTTGGTGGCATTAAATTATATTGCTACAAATTTGCTTTACTTTTAGCCCACTGTGCAGACGTTTATCTGCTTGTTACAAATGTACACGAACGTCCATACAAACAACATAAAGCAGCCCAACTAGCATTTTCAAGAAAACTCTACTGGTAATCTAATGAAGGGTCTTTTTGGTCGTCAACAAACTTATTTGTTAATCGCAGTCGATCCCCTGCACGAGACCAAGGCCCAGTTTTTGACTGCGTATTTAAATACAAAATTAATTAATTTTCATTTCATTTTAAGTTGTATTTAAATGCAAGTTCAGTTTATAAGTTTTAAATAATTATTCTTATTTAAATGCGATGAAAATTTGACAGCTTACTTAAATTCCAAATATTATGGAAAGTGTAGAACAGCTGTTTGTTAGTGGAAAAATAGAAAAATGCTTAAGGAAACAAATTAAATTTATTAACAGCTTAGGAAAACTTAATAATTTTATTTCATGCGTTGTTATTTTTAATTAATTATCATATTGTTCTGTTGTTTAGTGGAAAATTAGCAATTAATTTTCATATATCTTCTGCAGGCAATAGCTTGTATGTGTTTTGTTTACCTTTTTTGCACTAATACAAATGCAAGCACACAAAATCCATTTGGCATATGAGACAAACTTAAATAAAACTTAGGTGAAGAAGTTTGGGCGCTTATCAAGGTTTTCACACACGGAAAGTTTACTTTGTAAAGTCTTGAGTTTGGTGGTGACAAGTAAAAATAGTGCGGCTTTTTTACACTCTTTATTTGACCTTGCTACCAACCAACTCACAGCTTTGCAAATCAAACTTTCCGTGTGTGAAAGCTGTGCAAGTTTAATATAAATTTGTAGTGAATAATTGATTTTCGTATTTAAATGGAACTTAAAGCTAAAAAACATGTAAATACGAACTCGAAAACTGAGCGGTTACTCTCTATTGCGATGCGAAGTTAAGTTAGATGTGAAAGGTAAATGCGATAAGAGTATACATAATCTGGAACTTTGTGCCGTTTGTGCAAACATTTTCACCAAATAGTTTGAAAATGAGGCAACACTGGTACCACAAAAAAACAATAGCGAAGAATGATAAAATAAGATGTGCGAAAGGGAAAAAGTAAATGCGAAAGAAAATACGAAAACGCAACACAGGGTACCAATTCTTTGATTACGATCTATTTTTCTTTCGCATCGCAATAGAGTGTAGCCTCCCTGGTGCTAACTGTTACAAAGGCTGATTCTTCTGTGGGGTCCGATAGAAGAATGAACAACCGTTGGTTGCTACAAATTAGTTTTTTTTTTAAGTATCAGAAAGCAGAGAACAAAAATTCAAGCATAAACAAATTGTTTACAATTTAAATGACGAAACCATTGTTGTTTCTCTTCAATAAAAACAAAAAAGGCTTTTGCTTTTACACTTTTTTATTATTTTTCATTAATGTAATTGAACAAAATGCGCGAAAAAATTATTTGGTTAAAACTTACGAGTAAATAATCGTCCCTTTCTATTATTGACTATTTCATTCTTTCAATCTTAGATTAAGAAAAGTTGAAAACAGTAAGTGTCATTACGGCTTTACAGTTTAACAAATTCAACCCTAGAGAGGTACACAATTGAGGAGCACATTAACAACCATCTCCACACAAGAGCGGCAAGCGTTTTTAGCTGTCAAAAGTCTTCATGCCCGTATATTTTGGAGCATACCGAAACAACGCGGCGTCAACGCAACGGTAACGATTCGCTTGCCGCTCTTGTTTAGGGATAGCACTAAGATTGTTGAATGAAGCCCTTTATGAAAATGACCGCTGAGTTGTAATAATGGTCCTTAGAGTAAAAAAAACTTTATTTACTATTTCATCCATTTTTCTTACAATATTAATCAAATAATACAGAATTTTGCTAATAGGTACAGTTTTTTCTAATTCTTCTTCAATTTCTTTTTTTCCACTTTTGTTTTCTTGCCACATATTAAGCTGAAAGTGCACATCAGCAGCCCTATAATGACGCCCAGTAAAAGCAACAGTCCTCCAAACAAAACCAGCCAGACATCAATGTTATGATACTCTATAAAATTTAAATCCAAACCAGCACAATGCAAGTATTTTGCTCCCTTATGGCGGGCCACATGTTCCACCCAGTAAGTGGCCAGTTGTAGAGGCTCCATTGGCTGATCTCTGTAACGATTAGACATATTCTTTACTAATTTTGTATATTCAGGCTTAGCCAACATTGTTTGGATAGCTTGCTGCAAAGCTTCGGCGGTTATATTTTTATAATTCAACATAATGCCATAGCCATTGGCAACCGCCTTGGCCATATTCAGGAATTGGTCGCCAAAAATGGGTATGCCGATAAAAGGTTTTCCATGGTAAATACTTTCTGTGGTACTTAAGAGACCACCATGTGTTATAAACAGCTTAACGTTATCGTGAGCCAAAATATCGTCCTGCGGAAACCAATCGCTAATAAAAACATTATCAGGTTTTCCCTCCAGCTGGGGATCTTCGAATTTCCATAAAACTCTTTGCTTCAGTGACTTGAAAGCCTTTAACAACTGTTGTCTCTTTTCCAGAGGCAAATTTTTCGCTTGAATATTAGAGCCCATAGAGAAATATATAACGCCATGTTGCGATTCATTTATAAACTTTTCTATTTCTACCGGCAACGGTTTCCTTATACGATTAATATGCATGCCACCCACTTCGATTTGATTGGGTACATAGGGGCGTGGAAAACTCAGAGACACATGAGTGTTTAGCAGCACTAGAGCAGCATTTCTACGCACATCGTACATGCCTCTTTCATTATGAGGAAAATACTTTTCATATAAAGCATTTTGCTGGGGCAAATAGTAAAGTTCTATAAACAAACGTTCAAATAAAGCAAAGCACGAATTTATCAACCGCTGCTTGAAAGTCATATGATCGGTAAATGGTAAAAATGTACTGGGCACATACGAGAGAGGTGATGGCGAACCAACCTGAGAAAATAGAAATAAAAAATATATGTTAGTAAAATAAACAATTGATTTTACTCACTCTATTAGCTTCTAATATTGATACTAATCTAAAAATCATAAACAGTTTGTTTTCTATGTTGCCTAGCTGTCTATATGTCGACATTTCATAGGAGCTAATCATCAATAGACTTTCAAGCCTTTGAAAGATATTCTCAAATACTCAATTGTATATCCCAATATTATAAATAAGTTATTGAGAATTTAAGAGAAAAATGCTTTAACAATACTGGGTCAGCCGGGAAGCTATATGCCATTTTGATAAACATTAGTCTTGGCAGTTCATATTTGGCAGTCGTAAAGTAAATTTGTGGCAAATTTGTTATGTAAAAATTTTCGAAAACCCAACGTATTTTAATCGTTAAACCAAGTTACCAAAATCAGTCATACTTTGACGATGAGAAAGTGATTTGAAATGTTTAGAAGAAACAACATGCCAACAAAACTCACTATTTATCGTACAGTGAATGATTTCAAAGAAAGAGGGTCTGTAGGTGATAGCCCCAAGCACGGAAGATCGACTGAAATCATTACTGCTGCTCAAGAAAGTGTTCAAAACAATCCCTCAACCTCAAGTCGATACTATGCTCAGGAGCTTGGACTTCAAAGAACAACCTTGGCCACAATTTTGCACAAGGATTTGCATATCTTTCCATTTAAAATAAGTTGACACACAACTTTGGCCACAATTTTGCACAAGGATTTGCATATCTTTCCATTTAAAATAAGTTGACACAAGAGCTTCTTCCACAAGACCATTTACGCCATCGTACATATGCCAATAGGATATTACAGCTCGCCCACGACAACTGCGATTTTCAAAAATCATAATGAGTGACGAGGCACATTTGCATCTGAAAGGTTATGTGAATAAACAGAATAGTCGGTTCCGGGCAACCGAAAACCACTTAATTATTCATCAGTCACCTTTGCAACCATTAAAAGTGGCAGTCTAGTGCACAATTTGTTGAAAATTAGTCATTGGACCTTATTTCTTCGTAAATGAGAAATGAGCGTAACGGTAACTGGGAATGCGGAGCGAAATCGTGATATGATTGAAAACTTTTTAACGCCTCAACTGCAGGCTTTGGTCTTGATTAACATTTGGTATCAACAAGACGGTGTCGCATCGCATACAGCCAGGATTACAAAGGAATTACTGCGAGATCTCTTTCC
The DNA here is from genome assembly GCA_914767995.1 of Thecocarcelia acutangulata. Classification (NCBI taxonomy): domain Eukaryota; kingdom Metazoa; phylum Arthropoda; class Insecta; order Diptera; family Tachinidae; genus Thecocarcelia; species Thecocarcelia acutangulata. Next base: position 23,746,255 of record OU612094.1, on the reverse strand, counting down.
ACAACAAGTTATTTCAAGATATGCTGATTCTGAAAAATTCATGTAATGATATCAACATTCAAGAAGTTATCGGCCATACACAACCACACATACTGCAAAAGGTTTAGGAGAGTTTTGTTTCCAGATTTAAAGCTAAAAAAAAAAGGCAGAGAAAAAGAATGAAAGGAATACACATAGTTTCACAATTCTTTCTATATCGTTTTATCTTAATTCATCCCTGCTTACTTTGTACTTTAGATACACATATTTTTATACAGTACAACTGAGCTTGTGAATTCATGATATGATATCAACAGTCAAGGAGTTATCGACCATACACGATCATGCATACTGCAAAAAGTTTATGAGAGTTGTGCTTTGCTACGCTAGCTTTGGCGATCACATGACTCACATTTATTTAATTTAAGGCAATTTTAGAAAATATGTTCTTGTAGTTTATTTTAATTGAGACTTCTATAGCTTTAATAAAAGCCGTCTTACTTATAATAGCCATACTTACCATATCAGTATTCCAGGCTATGGCACCGAAAGTTCCCATGCCGATGAGCGGAGCCTTAAAGTGTTCACTTATGCCATACAGAGCTTCCCCCAGAAATACCTCACAAATGACAGCATCAAATGTTTGATTACTGGCTAATAGAGCCTTGACAGCAGGTTCATTTAAAACTTGTTCAGTTACTTGTAGACCAGTTTTATGAAATGATACAATATTTTCCAACAAATTGCGGTTTGTTGTTTCTAATAAACTTCCAGTCGCCTCTATGAATTAAAGTAATTAACAAAATTAATTAATATATAATTATAGATATATATACTATTGTAATTAAAAAGTACACACACAAACAAATGTAAATACAGGATGGCTGAATAATTGTACTACAATCAGAAATTCAACTAATTTTATTTTTTAATGTATTTAATTTTTTACACACACACAAACAAATGTAAATACAGGGTGGCTGAATATTTGTACTACAATCAGAAATTCAACTAATTTTATTTTTTGATGTATTTAATTTTTTTTTTTGTTTCTGGTGTAGTATAAATTCAATTTAATTTAATATAACTAATTGTTTTTGACCTCTATGATCACCCATATGTGATGTGACACTTAATTACCTTTGCTTATTCATAGTCCAAGGGCGAGATTGTCTCAATTATTGGTTCGATGAACTGTTTCAAATGCAGTCCAAGTCTTCAGTTTCATTTTCTGCACCCTCTCCTGGACATAACAAAAGAAATCTAGTGCAATTTGTGTTGTTACATAAATGCCCCTAAGCAAATTAGTTTCTGTTTATGAAATTTTATTGCTTTTCCCTACTTAAAGATAATAGAACTTTTAGAAAACTGATCACAAACTTAACGGTCACAATAACGCTAATCGTTGTAAGTACAGTAAAAGTTGGTTATGTTTAGACTGGTTACTACAAGCGTGGCTGATAACAGAAAGCTGACTAAATTATATTTGACAAACTTAACTTTTGGCTAGTCAGATGTACAATTACCCCTGTGTGCGCTGTTAGTTATGTATGTAATTTTATCAGCTGTTTACTAAGATTTGCGAAATTTTATCAGTTTTTCGTTCAAGTACTTTATTGGGCAAGAGAGTTTTGAGAGAGTAATTTTTACAATTTGCTGAAAAATTACTCTTTTATGCTTTAAACACATAGACGACTGCGGACAGCAAGCAGCAATCTGTCAAATATAAAATACATGTGTTTAAATGCACACGATTATTTTAACGACATCACAGCAACACGACCTCACAACAGCATTTGCTGCTGCTGCCAACTTAGACTAATTTCTATTTTTGTAAGCAGCAAGAAGTAAATGCAGTTCTGTCACATAAATTTTGTACCGAAACAATCCAGCTTAATTCAGCTGCCATAACATGTATAGCAGTGTGCGTGCATTAGTGTTTGTACTGATTTGGTGCTTTTTTGTATGTGTACGAAGCTGGTTAAAAATTATGCCGACAAAATATCATTCCCTACACTCCCTTCCCCAACACGCCGTCAGAACAATTGTTCTCGTGCGTGATAGAACATTAGTTCGAACTTGTCCATGAATTTGTGGAGCACATCTATGTTGCAGCCAAATGGCATATAGCAAACTTTTTTTTATCAAGCTTGTTCAAAACTTCGACTAGACAAATATCTAAATTTAACAATCCTTTTAATATCAACTTTTTTAATTTGTTAATTTATATTTTCCAGTTTACTAAAGAGAAGAACTACATACATACAGGTCGTATACGGGTGGGTTTATTTCATGCAAGTTTTTGTCGCCAAAGTCAGCCGCCTAAAGCGGGTGCTAACAGGTTGGCTGCCACGTCGCATAATTTCCTGCGACAGCCAAACGTTACGCAGGCAGCGTCGCATATTTTCGTACAACACCTAAATGTTACCCTGAGGCCGCGCTGCATATTTTCGTGGGACACTTAAATGTTACCTTCAGGCCATGTTGCATATTTTTGTACATCTTAGTATAAAATTTAACTTGAGAATCGGAATTCCATTTCCGATTTTCTGGCCTGTGGTGAACATTTTGGTGTATTTCACACGACCGCTGTGTGTTTTTAATGGTATTTTTTTCTGGGTAATAAAAATCAATTCATTTATGAGCAAAAAAAAATATATACAAGTATGTATGTAAATTCAAATAGAGATCAGTAGAAAAATAATAAACTTAAAATTAGAAATTCAATTTGTTAATGTGCAATGTGGCCCCACAATATGGCTTATGGTCTCCCATGTCGCACGAAAATGGGCGACACAAAAAAAAACGTTATAACTGCAAAATTAGGAACCACAATAAAGTCGCGAGTAGTCAAAACTTATTTTTAGGCACTAAGAAACAAAAATAAGTTGTTGGCCTCAGGAGACCAAAATTCTTAAATGACATTGCTACTGAACGCTCAAAATTCTAAAAAGGCTTTGGCAGCCAGGGTACTAAAAGTAGTTAACTATTATGTTAAAGACTAGCAACCAAGATTATATGCTGTTCATACATACACTTTTAATTAAATTTTTGCAATTAACGCCTTAATTGATTTTAATTACCCATACAAAATTTTAATTAGCCTAATTGGCAATTAACAGTTAATGGTTCTAATATTTAGTAAAATTAACCCTGTGGCAACCGTGTTTAGTTAGCACAATAATTTCCAATGAACACACTTTGTTCAAATTTGATAACTCAAATGTATATACCACTATACCACTACCATAGTTAAAGCTGCCTTGAGAAGAAATATTCACCATCAAAATGTAAACAAGTTTTCTGTCAGCTGGTGTCAAACGTTAAATGCATTAGCAATATTAAGTATGTATGAACACTGCAAAAAAAATTTTAATTAACTGATAATTGAATTAGTTAAAAAGTGTATGTATGACCAGCATATTACTATTAGTAAAAATTCGGTTGTCTTCCCCGTATATCTCATACTACCTTAACTAGTTAACTGCCCTCACTAGAGCAGCGTTTTTAATTAACTGATAATTGAATTAATTAAAAAATGTATATATGAACAGCATATTAAACGTTAATATCTAAATTAACATAAAAACCCTAAGAGCACTTGTGGTTATTTTATTAGCTAGTTATAAATTTTTTAAAATCCCAATTAAACTTTTACGGTCGTATTCATTAAAAAATGTTTTATGTTTATTAAACTGTTATTTGACAAATTTTGTATAGAAAGTGTTTAAAAAACATACAATATTTTTATGAATAAGGCCATTAGTTTTGTTTAAACTACTGAACTCATATCGCTGGCTTGTTCTTTATAGTGCAAGTTCGCGTTGACGTGAGTTTACTGTATATGTTATTATTTGTTTAGTAGTTTATTATTTGTTTAGTATGTATGAAAATTACATCATCGCATGTATAGTAGATAATTAGAATTTGAAAAGCACCCTTTATAGGTTAATTGCTTTTAGTAAACTTTTTATGACAAAATATTTTACACCGAACACTCGTTTAACACGATTTTTCTGCAAACTTTGCAATGAACAATTAATACACTGAAAAATATATGCTTCATATTTCTAATGAAGCCAATTCGTTAGATTTTTTTCATTAATGGAATGAAAAATTACGTTCCATCAATGAAGATTCATAGCATTAATGAAAATATTCATTGAAATTGATTCATTAGCTTTCATAATTTCATTAGAAAATTTCATTTCAAAAAAAATTTCATTGGATTTGTAATAAAAAAATTTTGAAGGCTTAGTGCAAAATTTTAGAGATTTAGTAAAAGTGAGACGGTAAATATATTACAACTACTAACTAAATGATAAAGTAAATTATTTTATACATTAATTACGGTGTAAAAAATTGTTTAATAAAAATTTCAATAATGTATTAAAACAATAAAAAATTATTTTATGCTTAATATAAAAAAAATTTCCATTAAAAAAAAGATCATTAGAATAATGACTTTATTTCGTTAGAATGAAGAACATTTTTCACCAAATTAGTGAACAATTTCATTGGTTCAACAAATATATTCATTACACTAGTGAAAATATTTCATAAAAATAATGTAACACATTCATTGGCCTAATGAAAAAATTATGTTTGAATGATGAAGAAGATTCATTAAAGGAATGAAAGTTTTGCTTAATGCTAATGTACCAAATTCATAAAACTAATGAAATTGAGTCGTTAACTTAATGGATATTTTCTATGTTTTAATGTAAACTATTCATAAATATTATGATTCATGCTTCATTAACTTAATGAAGTTATCATTAATCTAACGAATATATTCATTACATAAGTTTTAGTGAAACAAGATTCATTAGTCCAATGAAGGCCATCATTGGCCGAAAAATAATGAACATTTTCATTAGATTAATGTCAGTATTCATTATATTAATGAAAGAATTCTTTCCAGTGTAGTTAAAACGAATTGATTTAAAAAAGATGTGTTGAGCATATTTTATGCTTTTTGAAAATGTGTCAAAACTTCTATAAAGTCACTTTTTGACTGATATTTTTGAATATTAATTTAAATGCAATTGTATTGTAATTGTACTGGTTCATAGAATATTTTCAAAAAACTTCCGAAAACGATCATTTTAAAGACGGTTTAAACGGTGTGATAACATTGGGTTTTTATCACATGCCTGAATATTTTTTTATTATACAATTTTGTTTTTATACAAGAAACATTTTTTTAAAAATGTTCGTTTACCCTTTTAGTCAACTCAGAACTTCCAAGCCCAGAATATATTAATTTTTTATATTTTTTTATTCTTTTATATTACTTATGAATGTGTGTTACTTTTTAAATAAATATGTATATATTTTTTTGTATTTTATACTCACTTTCCATTAATTTCAAAACCGAGGGCACCGGTACATCATGATAATTTTTCATGGGCTTTTTCAATGGGAACCCACTTATTACCGTCACTTCATGCCCCTTCTCTACCAGACCACGCGCTAAACTTGATCCCACAATAAAATGTGATTTGGCACTAAAATGCAGAACAACCAAAAATTTGTATGCGTCGATATGCCCCACAAATAAAAATGTAAACAAAAGGCCTAAATATAGCCGGATGTTTTTTTCTACACTCCATAAACGCATGATTGTTGTTTTTGTTTTATTTAATTATTATTCTTTTTTTTTGTTTTTTTTTTTTTTTTTTTTTGTCAATTGTCGTTTATATCGTTTCCTTTATTCCATTCAATCTTCATACAGTCGTTGAATAAGATTTTATTACTAAACTGCAACAACTCTTGTCCACTCATTTTTATTCACAAAAACAAATGTTTTGAAGTGGTAGGAGCCCGATCATCAGCACTGTTAACAACATTCGTATTAAATTAATATAGAGAAAAATGTAACATTTTGCAAATATCATGAAATTAAAGAGAATATAATTTCTGGTAATTTTGTTAAGAAAAAAATCATATATATACGAGGTAAAACTAATGAATAAAAAAAGGCCCTTTCAAATGAATTTCGCCGCTTTTTTTATGCAAACGCGTGCAAAGAAAATAAAAAAACGTTTCTGAGAGTTGTATCTTACTCTCAAAATAGTTTGGGGGGTTTTTATACCCTTCACAAAAATATAAACGGTATATATAAGTTCTTGAATCCGTTTATAATTTCCACAATTATCATTTCCGACCCAATAAATTATATATATTCTGAAAGTATTGATAGAAAAGCCGATTAAGCGAAGTTCGTCTGTCCGCCGTTGAAATCCTGTTTTTGAAAACACCACTAGACTTAGAAACTTTTTTCTTTTACCATTCCATTATTCAATCGCTATTGATATTGAGTAAAATCGGTTCACATATAGCTGACATATATCCAAAATTCTATAATTTGTATGAAAATTAAAAAAAATTGACAGTGCAATTACAAAGCAAAAAAAAATTCCTCGATAGCGTTCCACATACATATATCCAAGATATAACCTAAACGGATTTTTAATGAAAATATCGTATAAACGAATTTGAACAACTTTTTTTGCTTAAAAACAGTTTTGGTAACAAAAGGAAGTTACTTGAATATAGAACATGAAAATTTTCGATTTTTCGGTTCATATATACCCGAAATATAGTCTAAGTCGATTTTACCATGAAACAATTTTTTTTCGCTTAAAAGTAGTTCTGGCAATAAAAGCAGGTTACTAAAATACAAAAAATGAAAATTTCCTATATCGGTCCATATCTACCCGAGATATGGCCTCTTTTGGCATGACAATTACAAGGCAGAAAAAAATTTTCCCCGACATCGGTTCATGTATGTACAAGCATATTTAATTCAAATATGTAATATAAGTATATTATATATTTATGTGACTATTGTTTTATAGATTCGGTCCAGCTGAATATAATACCCTCTAACCTTTTATTTTTTAATTTTCGTATAAATATACATTTAGCTTTGAGTCTATTTTATTAGTCTTGGACCAGCACTCAGGCAATGATACCCACACATATGAAGTGCAGTTTACTGAAACTATATGTGACATAAAACACTTCCGCAGGCATCTTTTTCCACGACTAAAAAACGAATTCTCTTTGTAATGTGCTGTGCGATTCAGTATACAATCGACCACAAATGGGTAAATCATTGACGCTGAACTGCGTGTTGCCAAAAATAAATGGGCTTCGTAAGCAATATTCCTAATCGCGTCAGAGAAAAATTCCTTGTTGTAACGATAAAATAGAGAAACGCAACCCACACTGTGGCAATACCACACTAAGCCTATAGAATTGAGTACCCTACTGTCAGCGATAAGCTTCTTGGTCTCTCTCTCTCTCTCTCTCCCTCTTTTACTTGTTTGATTTGAAATACCCGCCCAACGTGTATTAACCAGGTGGCATCTCTAGCGCAGATGACCATTTTTTATTTAAAACGACCGGTAGTGTCAAAAGTTGTTTTGTGTACACAAAGTGAAGTGAAAAATTAATAATATATTATTCGTGCAAAAAAATAAAGAAAAAGTGAAAAAAACAATAAAGCAGTTTTCAAAAATATATTAATTGCGTAGCAGCTGTTTATGTTTATATAAAGTGAAATGAAAAAATAATATTTTAAACAGTTTGAAAATGTGCAAAAGAAACAATAAAAAAGATTTCAAAAATATTTTAATTCCTTAATATGCGTTGTTGTCTGCTATGTAAAAAAGAAAAATTCTACTGCTTATCGACTTTCTTAGCTTCAAAAATAATTTAATTGCTTAAAATAAGTTAAAAACAATTTATGAAAACGATAATACACAATTAATTTTTTTTATATACATTTTTTTTTTCTTCATTTTCCTCTGTTTTGTAAACATGTTTTTGATATTATGGTGGAATTTTTAAACCAACAAAACATTATGTATCTAGTACAGCAACTCTAATGCTGCCACCTAATAATTGCACCATGTACCCACCCAAACCATAAGAATTGTATCGCATTTTCAGTCGGCTATAGGTGGTATAAATAGTCAGGAGATTGTGTGGAGTGAAACACGTCTTACACAGTTTGAAAAACCAAAGACATTTGAATGTTTCTTTAAACACATGGAAAATTTGTTCAGACTAACGAACATTACACTAAATTTCCATTCCAATAACATCAAGAGCATCTGATTCTTCAATATTTATACCATTCATGAGTGCAGTTAAAGCAGCATTCACGGCCATGGGTTTGTTTGGTAATAAACAACACTAGTTACACTCCATTCACAGAAGAAAAAAAGGATATCATTGCTCAATTTTGCCTCTTGGCACCAATCCCGGATAGGCTGGGCCATTTTGTTGTTATCAAATCTGTAACTTCTTTTTAAGAGCATTTTAACTACACAATTTTTCAGTGAAATTGCGTGCCTCGTTACATCTTTTTAATGTTATATTCAACGCTTTGTGTTCAATAAATGCCAACTTGCAATGTATGCGCAGTAGTGTTCCACCTCGTGTATAGATGATTTTATAAGAACTATGGGAAATTAAAAAAAAAAAGCACATAAAATTCAGAAAAATGCATGAAATATTTATTTGGATCGATAGTTGTGTCGATATAATTTAATGTTTGAAGATTATTTCATACAAATGTTGGCCGCGGCTGCGCCTCAAATGGTCCATCCGCTTAGTCAAATTTTGGCATACTCTTTCCAACATTTCGGCCGGTATCTCACGAATAATGTTGGCAATGTTGGCTTCCAGTGCGTCAATCGAAGCGGTCTTGTCGCTATAGACATTAGCCTTAACATAGCCCCACAAAAAATTGTCTAGAGGCGTTAAATCGCACGATCTGGGCGGCCAATTGACTGGTCAGAAGCGTGAAATAAACTGTTCACCGAACTCGCCTCTCAATTGGTCCATTGTTTCGCGTGCTGTGTGGCATGTGGCACCGTCTTGTTGAATCCACATGTCATGCAAGTCAAGCTCTTCCATTTTGGGCAAAAAAAAGTTTGTTATCATCGCACGGTAGCGCTCACCATTCACAGTAACGTTGTGATTCGCATCATCTTTGAAGAAATATGGCCCAATGATGCCGCCAGCCCATAATCCGCACCAAACAGTTGTTTTTTGTGGATGCATTGGTAGCTCTTGAAATGCTTCTGGCTGCTCTTCACTCCAAATACGGAAGTTTTGCTTGTTCACGTATCCATTCAACCAGAAATGAGCCTCGTCGCTGAACACAATTCTTCGATAAAAAAGTGGATCTTCATCTAACTTTTCAAGAGCCCATTCACCAAAAATTTGGCGTTGTGGTAGGTCATTTGGCTTCAATTCTTGCACCAGCTGTATCTTATAAGGCCTCACACCCAAATCCTTCCGCAAAATTTTCCACGTAGTGGAGTAACAGAGGCCCAATTGCTGCGAACGGCGCCGAATCGATAATTCACGGTCATCAGCAACACTGCCCGATACGGCTGCGATATTTTCTTCAGTTCACACTCTACGTAAGCGTGTTGGTGGTTTAATGTCCAACAATGTAAATTTGGTGCGAAATTTTTTTACAATAGCCCGAATAGAAGCCTCAGTAGGTCGATTAAACTGACCATAAAATGGAAGAAGCGCGCGATGAACTTTCTTAACAGAGCACGCATTTTGGTAATAAAATTCAATAATTTGCAAGCGTTGTTCGTTTGTAAGACGATTCATGATTAAATTATAGACCAAACTGAAGATGTTTGACAGTGACACAAGATACAAAACGTGCGTGAGCTGTCAAAACTAGTATTGCCAAAAAGATAATAGCAAAAAAATCACTCATATAGATTGCACTAAAAGGCCTTGATTTTGAAAGGCCCTAGAGTTTAAACGTACATATGTAAGTGCTTGTGAAATAAATATTAACGAAAAACAAACTGCTGCACAAAGTCAAGTTAACAGAAAGATTTAAAATTACAATGAACAGGTTGAGAGAAATAATCAACAACAAAAACTCGCTCTGACAACACAAGAGAGATTAAAAAGGTACCTGCGACAATATGCAGGTAAAAGAAACTGAAGAAATGAAAACTAAGATATGAATGAATAACCAAATTGTTTGATTTAATTAAAGAAAGGTGTATGTGAAGTGGTTAGCTAAAAGAGATAAAATATCTTTAAGTGGATTTACCTTTGATTAAACAGGTAGAAAAACATTAAAATAATATGCTATTGGGAAGCAATATTACTGAAAAAAAATCCCCTAATATTTAATAACAAAATTTAAAAGAATGCTAGTGCACAAATGACGAATAACTGCTTTCTTTGCTTATATTTACTTCTTTTTATGGAAAAAATAGAGATTTGGGGATGATGATTACTAATATCCGATATATGCTTTACCTACAGTAGCTATTATCTACCTTTTTTTCTGAAAAGGTTATCAGAAAAAAAGTGATTACCACTTAAATACGATATTGTTGAATATGATAGAACTTTTTGGAGTTTGACTATAACTTTAATTATTAATACTAGTTATCTTATTTTGCTGTTAAACGCCAAAAATTGGACTAAACTTAAAAAAAGCCAATTGCGGCAATAAACTATTGAAATCATGGCTTATGGAAACGGATTTATTTTTTAATTTAATATATTTACTAATAACAATCAATCTTGTCACCCTGTTTCGGCTTGACATTAAGTTCTGTGTATAAAAACGCCACATATAATCCTGTCAAAGGCGTTGATAATGATATTAACCAAGTTTTTTTTATGTGCGCCAGTAATGCAATTAACCGAGATTTTTTAACTCGTTTTTACTTAAAAGCGTTGAAGACAAAGCATATTCCATGAACGCATTTATTCCTGAATTACCTTACACGAATAGATATACATGCATACCCATAGATCAAAATAAAAATCTGTATGAAATTCGGATATTAACGTTATCTGATTTAATATGTAATAATGACAACATTTTACAAATTAATATTAATTTACGTTGTTTCTTTTTATGACTAAATTTTAATCGTTTTTTGTTTACATTCAATTGCAGTCAATCTTATGTGAAATAATTTTTGTTTACTTTTTCTATTAAAATTGTGAGTTCAATGATAATATTTACCAGAACATACACACATATACATATGTATGTATAAATAATAATTTTATACAAATAATGAAGAGTAATTACAAAAATATTTATCTTGTGAATTTATGTGTTCTCTTCAGTTTTATTTTACTATCAATATTATAATGAAAACGCAAAAGATAGCGCTCAAACTTTCTCTCCAACATTTGTAAAATAATTGAACTTTTTAAGCTTTATGTAGCAAAAAAGCTTTCGAACTCAGAATTATATCTGATCTTTAAAATTTAAATATATATGTACATAAATTTGTTGACTATAACTGTCTATTTAAAAAAAAATATTTCATGTTTATTAAGTTCTTATTGTACATATTTCTATACAAAATTTGTCTAATAAGAGCTTAATAACCAGCGTTTTAAATTTCCTAACGCACCAAAATGGAGAAAAAAGCGCGTTATTTCAACAAAAACGCACCGAATTTTGAATTTTTTCCTTTCATTTGCAAAAACCTATTTTGTATTATAAAATTATTTTTAAGGTAAAAGCACGATAATGAAACAGCCTTTTAAACGACTGTTATACAATTAAATGGGCTGGTATCACAGCCTGATCGCATGTGATCAAACTAGTTCAATAGCAAGAATTCGTATTTGTCAAACTTGGCCACTAGTATGATTTTGTTACTTCTATTAAAATAATGATATCTTTACAATAATTATAACGATATTTTATCAAATTTATTATTCAGCATTATTATTAAATTAAATTCGCTTTTACTGCCTATTATCAGGTATACGTTTACAAAACAACAGCAACAGGGTGGTCCCCACCCAAAAAAAAAATTTATTGAATAGGTTAATTGAAATGTTGATTTAAGCTTGAGGTCGGTCTGGTTTTTTGTACAAAAAATGTTTTGATTAATTTATTGTTCGATATTTCGTCTTTCTTTAGGGAAATTATTTTTTGGTTTTGTTTATAAAATCAAAAGTATTTGAAAACATACTGAAAACAATTTTAACATACATACATAAAAACATTCAACATACATTGTAGCTAAAAATTGATTATTGAATAATACGAAATATCTATTATGTAATTAAATTAATACGTTTTCATTATACGAGTGATATTGCTTTTTATTATCAGCGACAACTTGAAGCAGAAATATTTTCTATTAATTTTTCTTGTCATTAACAGCGTGTAATTAATTCATATTCTTATTGCTATCTGGTAGTTGTTAAATTCTTCCGAGATCTCCAGGTTGACAATCAGAAAGTCTATCGATAGTCCAAAGCGCAAGAATAATTTTGTTGTTTCGAGTTTTACGTCCTGGCTCATTATTTAGCACTTCTTTGTGTTGAGTCCACATTCGTTTTACACCTTCCAATCAAAAAATATATATTGAAAAAAAAGCGATCTTGATTGTTTAAATACCTTACTCATTACCCATGACTTGAATTCGCCGTATGGCTTCCTAGAGTTTGGGTTCGCTACAACAAACGAGAATCTCCTTCCCCTTTGTACCCCATAAAACAAAGTGCCCGGGTTTGGGGTACGCCAAGATAAAACCTGCTCCGCGGGGAGAGCTTGGAAAAAGTTACAGCCAAAATAAAAACAACAAAATGTTTGCCTACAAAAAGAATTTTTACAAGTAAAAAAAATATATGGTTGATATGACAATATTCTAGGGGCAACATATATTGTTGAATTATATGGTTGTATCTCATAACATTATATTCTTAATGTAAAACGCCATTAATATGGCCCTCCATAGTATTGTAAAAAAAAATATTATAAATAACTATTCTATATTTTGGTTCAATATTATTATAATAGTATTAGTTGGGGTTACCATATTAGTGTAATACTCAACCATATTATGATACTAAAAAGCCATATTTTTGTCATATATAATCACATTATTTTCATTAAAGAACTATACTAATGTTGCAAATAACTTTATTTTAATAAAGCCATGTTTTTGTCATGATTTAATATACATATGATAATAAATTAAAGTTAAATTTTAAATTTTCATATATAAAACAAATAAATCAGTAGTGGGTGCTGATGAGTGGTGTAGAGACTACGAAACAACTAGTTGTCCCCCAGCTATATGGTATTCAATTATTTTTTTCTGTTATTCTTTGGTCTTATTGTTTCACAGCTATTATTGTTATAATTAAAAATAATCCTTCTTCTTGACTGAAGTTGGACTCGAACTCACAACTAATCAGTTAATATCGTACATATGTATATAACTAAAAGTTCACTTATTAAATATTTGCATATAAATCAGAAATAATTTGAAACAATTATGCGGGTTGTTTCTTGATGTGATGAAAGCACAAATTACCTCTTTAATGTTAAATTATCTATTAGCTGTAATAAATCAAAAATAATTATTAAGCACTTCGGTGAAATTGCGATATCAAGGGTAATACATAACCATATTAATATGGTTGGGTGTAATATAGTATGGTTGACCACAACAATAGTGTGACAATATTATGGTTGAATACAACCATAATATGGTTAGCCGGAAGTATTGTTGTTTACCAGACGCATACATATGTTGATATCTCAATAAACTAACCTCTTGATTTACACTAACACTTAAAACTGTTTTCTTTGCAATTTTCATCTTTTTTGTTTACGTCAATATTTGTACATTTATAGAGATATTTTTCTTTAAATAAAATGACACACAACACCTTGTTTTAATTTCAAAGAAAAAGTAACACTCAAAGAATATTATATGTTAGCGATGAGAACGAAAATATTATAAATGACGTCAATAGTAAGTTTATTAGTTAGTCAGTTAGTGTATCATACATGATAAAAACAAATATTTTGATAGTGGGTGTGATAAAAGCTATTGTTGTTTTAAACAAAACTTTCATAAATGCTATTATTGTATGCAACCATAACTCGAAATTTATAGACGATAACAATAGCATTAAATTTTTTTACTACACTTTTGTTTACATCTACGAATTCCTTTACAAATTCGTACTCAAACAGTTTATGAATTTATTCAGCAAATTTCGTTATTCAACATACAAGTAAAAAAATAATTTTAAAAAAATTTTGCAGTAAAATTACTTGAATCTCTGAATTAATATATATTTTGCTATGACTCTTGATCCGCTTCCAGACGAGAAGAAATTCGAGAATATGTAGAACAGAGGGCTGCTCAAGCACAAGAAAAATGTCTTACAAAACATCGTAATATTTTCAAGTACTATCCATCGTCTTCTTTCACATTTCAAAACAAACACTTCAGTGCCGAAATGTTCTAAACACATAAACGAATGCTCTCTTATAAGCATTTAGAACAAACAGAACCAAACACAAGTAGAACCAAATGAAATAGAACAAAATTGAAGTAGAACTTCAAGCATTGAAGTGATGTTCTACTTCAATTTTGTTGTTGTTGTTGTTCATGGTTTTTGGCTTTATATTAGTTCACTACTGCTGTATGCATAGTATGCTCATGCGTGTGTGTTGTTGTTGTCCATGGTTTTTGGTTTTGTATTAAACACAAATATTTAAGACGCAGTATGCTTGCTGTGACTCATCGTTTATTTGCTTTGTTGTATTGTTTTGTTTTGGATTTTGCTGTGAAACAGAATTCAAGTTCAGTCAAGCACTGTCGTGAAGGCATTTCAAAACTATGAAGTGTTTGCTCTTTTTCTAAATGTTCTATAGCTTGTTTGCTTTGTTTTAAGAATTGTTTTGAAATACAGTGCTTGGAATTATAGGGTGTTTTTTTAAGCCCGATAGAACTTGAAATTGTAAAAAATAACACAAAAAATTAAATTGTAATCAAAATTTTTTTTTATTCGAAAGATCAATACGTGACATTAACATTTGAAAATGATTTCGGGCATATGGGCACCGCGGCTGTTCTTGACGAAGCGCATTCTGGACGTCCAATTTTGGGCCACTTTTTCGAGCACTGCTGGCCGTATGTCACGAACAACACGAACAATGCTAGCCTCCAAGGCGTCAATTGTTGCTGGTTTATCAGCATAAACCAGTGACTTCACGTAGCCCCACAGGAAATAATCGAGAGGTGTCAAATCGCACGACCTTGGAGGCCAATTGACAGGTCCATTTCTCGAAATCAACTTATCGCCAAATTTTGATTTCAGTAAGTCGATGGTTGCGTTCGCCGTATGGCACGTAGCGCCATCCTGTTGAAACCACATCTCCTCCGGATCAATGTCATCCATATTTTCAAACAAAAAATCATTGATCATGGTGCGGTAACGATCTCCATTGACCGTAACGCGAGCTCCGGCCTCATTTTTGAAGAAATAAGGTCCGATGATGCCACCAGCATGAAAACCGCACCAAACAGTGCATTTTTCTGGATGTAATGGAGTCTGTAGGGTCTCTTGTGGATTGGTCTCACTCCATATGCGGCAATTTTGCTTATTAACAAACCCGTTAAGCCAAAAATGCGCCTCATCGCTGAACACAATTTTGCGATAAAACAACGGGTCTGATTTTCAAAGTAAATTTGGATAATTTCGTAGCGTTGTTCAAGCGTGAGTCTATTCATGATGATTTGTCAGAGTATACTGAAACAAATAAAAAAAATGTTTCATCAAAATTTAATTTTTTGTGTTACTTTTTACAATTTAAAGTTCTACCTAGCTTAAAAAAACACCCTATACTACACAGTAGTGTGCAGTGTTCTTTAGAACATTCCGTGCAGTCCTATAATGTAGAACAAGTACCAGAAATATTCTTGGCACAACGATGAAGATAGTAAAAATGGCTTTTTGGGTAAAGTTTTTCAACCCATTATGACGACTAAATAGAAATCTGGAACCCCTGATTTACTTTGTGCTATTCGCCAACTTTTTTGCGTTAACATTAATGGCAGTAAAGATTACTTTATTTCGAATACTGGCAACAGTTAAGAAATCATGGACAATTTGCTGTAAAAGCAAATCTGCGTTGGCTAATGTGACCCTTCGTTTAAGACTTTTAAGAATTTTATTATTTTTTTATATTTTTAGCACTAAAGCTGCATCTTAAGAGGAGCAATTTTGCAATAAAAACAAGTATATTTCGTTTTCAGCCAGCAATTGCCGTAGAAAAATTATAACAAAAAAGAAAAATAACTGAAAGCTGGTATGTAATAATGGTAAAAAATTATTTTTCTAATAAACAAATGCTCTTAAAAATTTATGTTTATTACTTTAAATAAAAACAGGTAATAACTAAAATTTTGACATAAAAAATATACAAACAAACAAGCTAAGGGCTGTGTTTAACTTAATGTTGCAATGGAGAGTAAGTAAAAATATTTAATAATTTAATTTTCTAGAGAATTGTTTGTGGAGGAGAATTTTTTTAATACTGAGTTCTTGAATATATCATAACTTTGTTCCTTTACTTCCGCTTACTGCAAAACAAACTACTGAATAGCATAAAACTCTTACTTTTGGTCTAATGTACAAAGGGCTTTGTTGGCTTTCAATTAACAAAGTCAACTTCTTGGTAAAGTAAATATTAAAATAATATTAAACGGAAATAAATTTGCATTTAAAGCTACGAAAAGTAATAACATTAATTCCTCATCAAGAACAATCTATAGTATCTTTCTGCACTTTGTGTATAAAATTATGCCTTTGAAAATTAAATGTTGACACAGGCAGAAAGAAGACCTTCACGCTATCAATTTGACAAGTTTGTGGAACAGTAACATTAACCACGTCACTGCCCTTGGAACTGAAAAAAAAAAATGTGCTTTGCCTTTATTTTCTTATTCCTCTTTACTCTGATCTTAAGCCAGTTTTACTAAAAACAAACGACAAACAAAATGAAGCAAAAAAGGAAAAACGCCAAAAAGAGAACAAATTTCACTATCCTTTGATGACAGTTTGTTGATTAAAATTGTTTTTGATGAGTTGGCTTTATAACGCATCATCACCATTTTGGTAGTTACTTGAACAACTGCTGTAACGATTATTTCCACCAGCGCTTTAATCAACATTTTTTTTTTTTTTTTTTTTGTTTTAGTTAAAACGAGGATGGCGTGAAAATGTGAATGAAATCGTACATATAGTCGTGGCGTTTGTATTTTTTTATTTGATTTCGGGAAGATACGAGTATAAATCTGAGTCACCTGACCCCCAGGCCTGCAAATTACTGAGAAGCACTAACAGAGGCTATAGTTGACCAGTGGCACAGATAAAGTTGCCTTTGAAGGCCAACCTCTGTCTTAAGAAAGACTTACAAGTTTTCTTGACTCCACGTGCTGATAACCGTTCTGCCAATTTAAACTCTTGGTAAGGGTTTCGGAAGTCCACCCTTACACGCAGAATTCTCTCTGCGATTGAATTTGACGTTCTCATCTCAGATATTATCGCAGGTGTGGACACACTAAATTAGGGATGTCGCTTCAGCGTTAAAGATCAGCGGAAAAAAACGTTCGCTTGCTTAATGCCCAATATAGCAATATCTGTAATGTTTTCTTCAGCTCTAACGCCGTCCACTAAAACCACATGTCGCTGGCATTTATAATGTTAATATATTTTTAGACAACAAACAATTATTAAAACAAATATGTGAGATTGCTAACATCTTTTCTTAAGTAGCAGTCGGGGCTGCCAGAAAAAAACTGGAAGAAATCGTCAACATCCCGATAATTTTTTGAGAATATCGTCATTTTACTTTTGAAGTATCGTCAAAAAAAAATCGGACTTATAAAACTACCAAACTTTTAATATATTTTAAAATTTTTATTTAAAATTTGGATTTAATTGCAATATCAAAGATTGAATTTTAATTAGCCTTTGTAATAAAGAATGCTTTCAATTGATTTATTTTCTAAGCAGTTTCGGACTTTTTGTCTTATTTGAAATAATTTGGCTGAAGAATGTCACCATATTTTGGAATTATTTTGAATCGCTCACATTTCGAATCATAATTTTTTCATTTTTGCAAAAGCCGCATAAATTGGTTGCTATATTTTCTAAAAATAGTTTCGAAATCCACAAAAACGAACTCTCGATACTCGAAGTTCACATCTTGCGTTTTATATTATTATAAAATGAGGAAATTTCTGAAGAATTTTTGAAGGAGAGTCGCTGTTTTTATTGACAAATTTAATCAAACAATTTGCTGTAAAAAATTTGTAGAAGTTACATCATTAAGTTTGTTACCTTTTTACACATCTCTTGATATCACGTCATGTATACATTTTTATTTTTGTTGCCAATTACTTTAGTCACAAGCAAATGTTTTTAAACGAACGAAATGCCTGTTTTTAGGTAAGCAGGCCGCTGGATTTCCAGCAAGTACCCGGATACTTCAGCTCACTTGGCTCCTGAAGGTCGTTCCCTTTGTGATTTCGAGTTGTATTTACTTAGCTGTTGTTCATAGAACACAGACACGCATCTCGAAAAAAATTTGTGTTTGCATTGTATTTGTAGAAAATTTGTATGAAAGTTACCAAATTTTTTTAGTGATTTCCATATAAAAATACGTGTAGAAAATTTGTATGAAATACACTCAAAATATTGAGTATATTTCAGTGTCCCATAAACACCACATTAAAATTTTTTTTCCGCATAGCAAAAATCGTTATTTTTAGGACAAAAATCGTCATTTCAATTGTCGAGCATGGAAATCGTCAAAATGGCGATTTATCGTCAAACCTGGCAGCTATTGTAGCAGTCAGCAACACTCCCTGTTAAAATTTTGTAAAACTTTTCATAAATTTTCTACAAGCTGATTTGAATAGATTATTTAACTGGTGCAAAGTTAACCTCATGGAAATAAATCTAAGTAAATGCAAATCGATGACTTTCACACGATATTCACCTCTTTCAACCAAGTACTTCATTAATGGTATAGAACTTACACTACTTTAGATCTTTGAGTTTACTTTGACAAAAAACTTGATTTTAACTCTCAGGTCACTTTTGCTGTCAACAAAGCAAATAATATTTTATATTTTATAAAACGTTGGGCGAAGGAATTTAAAGATCCTTACATCACCAAAAATCTGTTCACTACACTTGAATACTGCTCAGTAATTTGGGATCCGCAGTATAGCTTTTATATAATAAAAGGTGGGGTCAGTCCAAAAGCAATTCCTGCTGTTCTGTCTTAATCATCTCCGTTACAACCCAGCAGTAAATTTACCATCATACCGCAGCCCACGAGCTCTTATTAACCTCCCTATGCTGAAAAGCCGAAGAATTACATCAAACATATTATGCTTTTTAAAGTTTTTACTTATTTGGAAACCGTGTTTTCAATCTCGGATCTTGGGGTTATCCTTGATCCTAAGCTCAACTTTATTAGCCATATTTCGTTAACTATTGGAAAAGCGCATAGTATCCTTGGTTTCATAAAACGTTGGCCTAAGGAGTTTAGAGACCCTTATGTTACGAAGCAGTTGTATACTTCCTTGGTCAGACCCGTCTTGGAATATGTGCATCTGTAATTTGGGATCCACCTTATAAGACACATGTGGACTCCATCGAATCAGGGCAGAAGCAATTTTTGCTTCGTACTCTTCATCGGAATCCGCTTGATCTCCCATCGTACACCAGTCGCCTTGCACTTATTAAGCTGCCAACTCTTAAAAGTCGTAGGACTATGTTAAATATATCATTTATTTTCAATTTGATTAGCAGTGACATTTGTTCAATGTTCCTACTCAATAATATTGCATTGACGGTTCCTAATCGTCCATCTAGACACTACGATTTGTTTAATATTAAATACTTTAGGTCTAATTATGCAAATGCGGCTGCATTTAGGAGGATTTGCAGTTAATTTGACAAATATTATAAATTTATAGACTTTGTTTTAGATAAAAATACTGTAAAAGGTAAAATTATTGCCTTTCTAAATGCTCTTTAAAGACTCTTACATACATATATTGTTTGTAATGTACTTTTTTGAATGTAATAATTAATTGGTAGCAATATCTGCCTGTAAGGATATAAATCCATAGACATGAATAAATAAATAAATAAATTACAAGGGGATATTGTTTCAATTCATCTTCACGATCGAATAAACTTCAATATACCTAACAGGCAGCTAAGATCATACGTTCCACTAAATCTTAAATTTCATCGATCAAACTTCTTAAATTTTGATCCTTTCCGTAGAGTTTGTGGCGAAGTAAACAGATTTTATGATCTCATCGACTTATCTGACAACATTCATGTTACTTAGAGCAGACTTCTTTTGTATTTAAACTCTAGTGATTATATTTATAACTGTTTGTAGTTTTCTAATGAAATTTTTGTTATATTAATTCTATCTATTTCCTTGTTATACTGATTTCTCAGCTGTTATTAAGCATTTAGCTAAAATAAATAAATAAATAATAATAATAAATAATATACAGTTTTACAATTTCGCTGGCATTCAAAACTGAATTTAACTTAGTGTCCACACCTGCGATAATATCTGAGATGAGAACGTCAAATTCAATCGCAGAGAGAATTCTGTTACGTGTAGACTTAAAATCAGTGTTATCGCAGTCTTATAATAGTTTTTATGAGAGCGTTCTTATGAGAAATCTCATGGCAACGATCTTAAAAGAAGAGCTGTCAAAAAAACGATTGCGTATGTGTTTGTGTACAATAAGATGCCATTACAATTTAACCGATTATTAGTTTAGCAAATTTTCTTGTAAAAAACCCCTTTTAAACGGAAAATAATTTGTTTTTATGCATTAAATATATACCATAAGTGATTAATTTTATACAAAATATGTGCATATGCAAAATTCATATAAGATTTTATTTATCGCAAAGATGTGTTTTCTTCTCGGCTTTCATTGATTTATGAATTCTTATAAGATTAACAAAAATACGTGTACTCCTTGTTAGACATTAAAATGTACATAAAGAAATTCGTTCTCTCATTCTGCCGACGTTTTGTCAGATATCATCTCAGAGTTAATCGCAGTTGTAGACACTAGGTAATATACGAGTAATAAGAAAGACAAGAGTCAGTATGAGAAATGCTTCAAATAAAGTAAATAAATAGCTGATTGGCTTGTAGATCTAAAAAAATGATTTTCTTATAAAACTTCGATTACTAACCTCGCACTCTTACTACTTTATCATGCATATTTAAACAGTCTTTGATGCTATTTTCTAGTTGATGATGAGCAGTTGCTTGTTTTCTTTCTTTCATACATTTTTTTTCTCTCTTCTTTTTCCTCGCCGTCTTGCATTTACAACATTCGGTTATTTTACACTTAATGCACTTTTGCCATAAAATGAACTCTCAGAAAACACAAACCTCCATTCCTTTAACGTTTCATTAGATGGTTATTTTCTCTTTAACTTCCTTTGAAGAAAAGTTTTAGTAAAACGAACTCTAATGCCATTTTGAATGAAATTTGGTTTTCTTGTTTTTTTAAGCTCTTTCTAACATCTAACAAATGTTTGTGATAGAAAAGAATTTATTATTTTATTGCTTTTTATGCCAACTCATTTATTTTCAATAAAAATGTTTGTTTTTTTTTTTCGTCCAACTTCAGATGAATATGAAACTCAATTTAAATGACCGAAAATAAAAATAATCTAGAAACCATAAAAGTAATTTACAACATATGTTGCTTAAAGGCTATAGAACAAAGGAAAATATTTACAAGGCTTTTAAGAAATTAAAAACAAAAGCTTATAAAATAAGGTTTTTCTTGGCATCATTAAAAATCTGGCCAGCTCTGAGGCAAAGAATTGGCAGTATTCCGCAGGATATTATAAAATTTGACATACGAGTTCGAGTAAATGTTCACAGAAAAAACTGTAGTAAAAATAAAAGCAACAAAATTTTTGTCTGAAAAAATAATTTTTATGCGTATACATTTATATCAAAAAAGTAACCTTGAATATCGTATTTTGTTGTTGTTTAAAAAAATTGTTGTTTTCGCTCAATAATTATTTATACTAAACTTTTGTTTGAATCCACGAATTCCTTTACAGGTCCGCATTCAAACAATTTATTATTTGATTCAACGAATTTCGTTATTGAACACAAAAAAAACTTTTTTCCGTGTTCCTGAAATAATTTATACTCCCGCAAGGTTATTGTCTATGTGTTCTGTATCAGCTGATCTAAAAAGAACTCAAAAATATTTTCTATTTCTAAAACGACTGAAGGTAACACGTTTTGGCTAGCTGAACCGCTGACTACCAAGCCAGAGCGTATTTACTCGTATTTAATAAAACGAAAACAATATATATATATATATATATATATATATATATATATATATATATATATATATATATATATATATATATATATATATATATATATATATATATATATATATATATATATATATATATATATATATATATATATATATATATATATATATATATTTTTTTTTTTTATATTGGACCAGTACTCAGGGGATGACCCCTACATATGCAGTGCATTGTATCAGAACTAGGAAAATAGGTTGTGAGGAGGGGGAAAGAGGGAGTAGTGTTTGTGAACATTTGACTTGAACCTTCCAACGTTATAACAGACAGGAAACACGTCTGCAGGCAACTTATTCCACAGACGAAGCGTACGGCTGAAAAACGAATTCTCTCTGTAATGCGTAGTATGATTCCCCGGGCAATCGACCACAAATGGATGAGCTCTGTACAATGAACGCGTGTTTCGTATAAATGTATGAGTTTCAGGAACAAGATCCCTAATCTCGTCAGAGCAAAATTCATTGTAGTAACGATGAACACTCTACAATGCGCTGATGCTGCAGTGAGTCAATAGAGTTGGATACCCTACTGTCACCGATTAGCTACTTCGCCCTCTCCTGCACACGGTCGAGCAACCCCAAAATAGACTTTGTGGCATCGGCCCAAACATTAGAGTTGTATTTCATTTTCGTTCGGATATAGGTGTTATAAATAGTAAGGAGGTCGGATGGAGTGAAGTGCATCTTACACCGTTTCAAAAAGCCGAGGCACTTGAATGCTTCTTTAGAGACATGACAAATGTGATCATTCCAACGAACATCACGCTGTATTTTCATTCCAAGAACATCGAGAGTATCCGATTCCTCAATATTTATACCATCCATGAGTGCAGATGGAGCAACACTTGCCGTCGTATGTTTGTGTGTTAATAAACAACACTAGGTCTTACGAGCGTTAAAAGTGACCCAGTTCTTACGACCTCATTCGGAGATTAATAGAAGATCACTATTCAGTGAGTCATTCATATTTTGCCTCTTGACAACGATCTCGGATAGGGTGGGCCTATTACTGAAAGAGTACGAATGGCAAATTCTGCTGTCATCTGCGAAAGAGTGTAAAGGGTTGAATGTTTGAAATAGAAGGTCATTGAGGAAAATAAGAAATAGTGTAGGAGAAAGAACGGAGCCTTGTGGTACCCCTGAATTAATCTTGAACTCGTTTGATGAGACCCCATCTATAACAACTCGTATAGTGCGGTTAATGAAACGACTGAATACTTAAATTTTTTTTTTAACTTGTTTACGTTTTTTCTATTTTATTATAATTATTTTTTGAGGATGAATAAGAAATAAGACTAATTTAAAACCCAACAAACATATTTCATCGATTTACATGCAATAGAAATTAAATTCCATACAAAATACAAGGGGTTCCCTGGTTTTCATTTACGTAAGCTCATTTTGATGCTCACTTAAGGGTTAAAAATAAACTCCCAAGGACATCACTAAGGTGTCTGATAAAGCAGTTAGTGACAGCACAATACGACGCATTTTGCATAGATATGACTTTAGTGACAGACGTCCGAGAAACAAGACTGTACATACACTTAGTTTATACATCGACCTATACTCACTTTTGATCATATACTATTGACTCTTTGTTGTAAAGTATAAAAAAGTAAATTATATTTAATTTCAGCTATTTTTCCTATTATAACGTTATACAAAATTAATAAAAAGTTTTTTTCTTGTTAGTAAAATCGATATGTATAATATAATTTCATTATATCGGGTGGTTAAATTTCAAGGGCCGATGTTGAATGTGAACCACACCTGAACGCCAAGCTTTTTTTTCCGAATTTTATTTGACATTTCTCTATTTCAGACTTACTCAATTTGAACCATGGAGAGATACACAATCCAACAACGTGTTAAAGTTATCCAGACTTATTATGAAAATGATGATCAATTTTCGAAGAAAATCATCTTCAGTGATGAGGCACATTTTCACCTCAGTGGATTCGTCAATAAACACGATTGCCGCATTTGGGCGAATGAGAATCCGAGAGTGACTGTCGAAAAACCAATGCACCCACAAAGAGTGACTGTTTGGTGCGGTTTATGTGCTGGCGGCATCATCGGGCCGTATTTTTTCCAAAATGAGGCCGGTCAGGCAGTTACTGTGAATGGTGTTCGCTATCATCAGATGATAACGAACTTTTTATGGCCCCAATTGGAAGATATGGATGTAGACGATATGTGGTTTCAGCAGGACGGTGCCACTTGCCACACAGCTAACGAAACAATTGCTCTTCTGCGCAACAAATTCAATGGCCGTTTTATCTCACCTAATGGCGATGTCAATTGGCCGCCAAGATCATGTGATTTGACACCGTTGGACTTTTTTCTTTGGGGTTATTTGAAAGAAAAGGTGTACGTCGATAAGCCAGCAACAATTCAACATCTAAAGGATGAGATAATTCGGCACATTAACGGCATAGAACCTCCATTATGCCTCAGGGTCATCGAAAATTTGGACCATCGGATGGAGGTATGTCGCCGTGGTCACGGCGCCCATTTGGCCGATATTTTGTTCCATACATAATTGAGTAATACTAGTATATCATAAGAAAATAAAATTACAATAATTTCCTAAATAGTTTGTGTTTTATTCAAAATCAACATCGGCCCTTGAAATTTAACCACCCTTTATTAAAAAACAAGACACACTACTGGTGTTGGTACTTACTTTTGATTCTCATTGAATACACTTTATAGGGTCGCAAATGAAAATTGTAGAAACTACAAACGAAATCACAAACTTATATATTCTCTTTAACATTTTTGTGAATTGTAAAAAAAGCGAAAATTAAAAATTTTTCAAGAAATAATATATCAAACTTTATTAGCGTAACAAACTTTTTGGCACAAACAAACAAGCGCCAGAACGTTCTTTGATACTGGAACACTCATAACAGTGCAAGTCCTGCGACCAGCGCGCGTTTTCCCCAACATATTTAAGAGTACAAATGCAAGAACAAGGATATTATTTTGCTACTTCCTGATAACTATTTGCTATTTTTCTTGCATTTTTTTCTTCTTTTTTGGCAAACATTAGCCACATCTGATGCCAAAAAGCAACGAGTAGACCAAAATTAAATGAAAACTAAAAAAAAAAAAAATTAAAAGAAATGTAGAAATATAATTAGATTTTAACCGCACTGTTAGTGACATTTATCTATATGATTTTAAGAGTGTGTGTTTGGTTTGTGTGCAGTTGTCTTTCTGTTGGCTGAAATAATATTTGCTACTATTTTGCAGCCTTTTGCAGTCCCAATCAGTCAGACTTGACTTCTCTTGCTGTTTCATTTTCACCGCTGTCAACGTTGTTTTCTTTGCTTCCTGATGTTTTCAATATCCTGACGGTTGTTAACAATTTGGTTTGTTTATTTTAAAATAAATAACGATTAAGTGTTGCAGTTGTTTGTTTGTTGGTCGGAAGTTTGATTAGAATTTTGAAAATTTTGTATTTCGGAAGAAGAATTATTTTATTCTCTAAAGATTGAAGGCGACAAATGCATGATTGATCTAATGAAAAAGTTCTCTTGTTCAGGAATAAATCATAGAAAATAATGAAAACATTGCAAGAAGGCAAATACGGAATTAAAATTATCATATTGAAATTAATTTTAGAACTCGTCTACACATTTAATACTGGTTCAGTTCAGCAGCTCAGTCGTTCGGTTTAATGATTATATTTTAGGATTGTTTATGCGCTTGTGAACGAATAAAATTATTGTGTAGTATTTCATTGTATTTCAAAATGTCGAAAATAGAAATTAAAAATGGATTTTAATTTGATGGGAGATTTTAATTTGATAGTAATAATCATGATATAAAAAATACATATCATGGTAATAATTCTTTCACGATAATATTAAATTAAAAATTCGGGTGCCCGCCGGGATGATATATTACTTTGCTTATAATTTTTGATTAAATGAAAAAGAAGGGATCTTATACTGATACACGAGGTGGGCGAAAGAAGTCATCCGATATTGTTTTACTCTCATCTTTTTTTATAAAAAACTTCGAAACTGTTTTTTGATTAAGTTTATTTGAACTTTTAGAGTTTTGTTGATCAATTCGAGAATGTGATATTGGCCAAATGGGCGCCGCCACAATTTTCGACTAAAATCAGAATGAGCGATAAGATTCACTTCCACCTCAACAGGTGCGTGAACAAGCAAACCGAGGAGCCATTGTACCCGCTCAAAGTGACTGCATGATGCGCTGTTTACGCTGGAGGAGTCATCGGGCTATTTCTTTTTCGATAACGACAGTGCGAGCTATGGCCCCATGTTAATGGAGTTTATTGTGCTGCCATTGAACGAATTAAAACTAGAGGACATGAGCTTCCAACAGGACGAAGCAACAGTACACACTGTACAAGCCACGCCCGGTATTCTGAAAGCAGCATTCCCCGGGTCGCCTCATCTCTCGTTTTGGCGATTTGCACTGATCTGCACGACCGCCCGATTTAACCGTTTCAGACTTCCTTTTGTGGGGTTTACAGAGGCATGCTCCTAACAATGGGACTCTGACAGGAGATTCGGCCGCTAATCGGTTTATGAGGCAACAGATTCTTAGATAAAATCTCTGACTGTGTTTTGGACCCCCAAGGGGAACAGGTTTTTCCTTGGTGTATTCCTAACAATGGGACTCTGACAGGAGATTCGGGCCGCTAATAGGTATATGAGGCAACAGATTCTTAGATAAAATCTCTGACTGTGTTTTGGACCCCCAAGGGGAACAGGTTTTTCCTTGGTATATTCCTAACCAGAGCACTCTGTTTTTCGGGCAAAGAGGGGAAGAAGCCGCATGACATATGTTGTGTTGACTTCCGCAACCCTTACCAAGGGTTTAAATTGTCAGAATGGGGATGAGCATGGCCCCCGGGTGATTCTGCTTACAGTTCAACCCAGGCTGATAATGGTTGAGGTGCTTACCTTGGCTGGAACGGTCTGGGTGTGGTTTAAACCTAAAGACGCTGGAAGGGCGAGTTAGTACCCCTGATAATTGTTTGTGGCTTTTTTCGGTGGCTAACAACTCCTCAAGGTGATGTTGCCTTGCAACAGATATCTGTACTGTAAGGAACCAGTGGTGATGGTTGGAAGGGTGAGTTGGTTTAAGGGCTGATGCTCTTATTGGGCTTCAGCCTACCAACTCTTTAAGCCTTGTCTTCCATTGATTGCTGGGAAATTGCATTCAGGAGGGATTAGAAGGCCCAAATTCGTCAACAAGAAGTTGATCATGTGGATACACACAAATGGCAAAAATTGCTAACTGTGTAAACCTAAAAAGCCAGACGAGAGCACCTGCCTTTACGGCGCTAATATTTATATTATTATTTTTTTACGGAATATATACATATCTACACAAAAGGTCGTTGATATTGTGCTTCACACGAAGCACAATATCACAAATTTATACAACGAATATGTGCCGATGAATTCCTCGGCGTGGTCCATCTTCAGATAGGGCCGTAAAGACAGTGCTAACGTAAAGCTTTTTCACAACTTTGGTTTTTTTTGTTTAAGTCCCAAGACCCTGGAAGCCTTCAATACGAGTCCGAGAATCTGTCGCTTGAAGTTCTCGCCAAAGTGCTGAATAATGCCATAAAACGAGCCCGTATAGCAATCGATTCTGGCGGCACGCATTTGGCCGATATTATCTTCTTGAATTGACCAATAAATAAAACTTGAAACATAATCAATAAACAGAATCAAAGTTTTTTATTAAAAAAAAAAAAAAATAAAAAAATAAAAAACCGAGACCCAAACAATGTCGGATGACTTCTTTTGTAAATTCTCGCCAAAAATAACATACAAAATACAATAGTGTTGGTCGAAACTCATGCCAAAGTTGAAATAAATTTATTTCTAATTGTTTCGCCAGTACTAGGTGACCAGGTTTCATCTATAAAAAAATAATTTTTCACGATGTAATACTTTTTATATTTATACTAATGCGTGTATTAAAAAATTTATGAAGATGTTCTTAAAATATAAAATATTTCAGATAATTTGTTCAAAAATCCCTCTTTCGAATGGGATTTTTATATTGGTTTACTTTCGGTATGGCCACCTTAATATTTATATAAATTTTTTTCTTTTTTTTTTGCACAAAATATAAACAATGTTGTCTACACAAAAGTTCGTTCACACGAGGAATTTTATACAACGAATGTATGCCGACAAATTCGATGGACGAAATTCGTCGTTCGTCGCAGTTGTGTTCCTTGCATAATGTTGGCAATATAAATATGGAATACAATATCAGATAAATGCTCGCCTCTGTTCGACTCACAAATTCAAGCTTTTTTGATCACATTTTTCAGTATATTAAATATTTCTTTATTTTGAGCCAATTTTTATATCAGACAAGCTTTGGTTGCATTTTTCTCTCGTTTTGCGACTGCGGTTGCAAGATTGTATGTTTTTGTGGCGAATGCAATCAAATACATAAAGTTTTCGTTCATCATAACCATAAAAAATAAATTTTATTATTTCTATTATACATAAGTATATACAGACAGACATACGAGTACATACGAGTACATACGAGCATATAAATATTAAATCTCCGGTGCTTTCAATGACACTGGTCAAAAGCCATTGTTATCAGAAAATGGACATCATGTGTGCGGCCAAACAATTATTTATGACACTTGGCGTCGATGTCAATTAAAGATATAAAAATATATATAAATATACACAACGATTTTAGTAAAAAATAAATTAAAGGAAAACGGCCAAAGACTGACATTTGAAACATAATTTATTTTTATATAAAATTGATATTTATTTACGTATTTAAATTGACATTAACTGCCAGTCTACATTAGACATGACACGCCGTTAAGACATACTGTCAAAACATACCTTTGACGTCCCGATTATTACATGGTGGAGCACCCGTATGTCTTGTTTTCATTATTTCAACTCCGTCAACAAAAGCACATCATCACTTTTTTTGTCTTTCCTTGTAGTTTGTGGAAAAAAATATATTTTTATTGCAAAATTTGTAATCAAAAATAAGAATTTGAACTTTTGTTTTGTAGCAATTTCTTTTAATTTGAAACTATTTTTACTTTTTTCATATGAAAATGTCATTTTCTGTTAAGACAGGTTTTTAAAACGTCTTAACAGCCGTGTCAAGACGGCAAGAAAAACAGTGACATTTACAGTTTACACCTGCCAGTAAAGCTACACGGTTGTCAGATCTTACAAAATTGCTAGTAAAATTGTCTGAAAATGTATTACAATCGTGTGAACTGCCAATTTTTAACTTACAACGTTGTCAGAAAAACCACTGTCATTCAATTGTAAGACGACAATGTTGTCAGGCATCTGACAACCGTGAAAACACTCTTCGTCGGCATTGCCGGATAATTGGCTAGTATTGTAAGCTCAGTTTTAATTGTCAGATGTATAAAATTAATACACCTGACAATGGCATCATTGTCAGAAAAAAAATTGATGGGCAACACTTCCAAACAGATCGTTGTTGATATACATAAGTGGCAATGCCTTGCAAAATGTCTGGCAATTTGTTTCATCTAACAATCTGACAACCCTGTGAACTGACAATTTTTGTTGTCTGACGAATTATTTGTCAGACCATAGTCTGACAATGAAATTGTAAGATGTTCTTACGATCGTCTGAACACACAATTTACTTCTGCGGGACAATTTTTCATTGTCATTACATTGTCAACATGTTGCCAGATCTTACAATATTGTAACATGTGAAAACCGTGTGTACATAGCTTAACAGTATTTTGATGTTCCTATTAGTGTTCTCATGTCAGGTGTGGACAGCATTTTAATGTGGGGTACGGACAGGCCTCATGTGTTAGTAATGTGGAAAAGTAATAACATTTTGTAATAAATTTTTGAATTAAAATTTTTTCGAATTCCGTCTTAAGTCTGGGGACTATGGTCGCCATATTAAAACTCAAAGGATTGGACGGGGACCCTCACTATCAGTGGACCATTTTGCTTAGGCATAATTATACCTGTTTGTCCACATTTCACACAGATGTTGCATGGCTGTCCCCAGTTCGTGCCATCAGATATTTGACTAAGTCCTGCAACTAGCATAGCTCTTATCCTTAGTTAGCATTAGATAGTGCTGGGGAATTTATGAAAACTGTAGGAAGGTGGGTACTGTGTAAGGTCACCATGGCCGTTAAGGAGTAGGCTACATACGTGCTACAATGGTGGATTATTTTCATTGGGATTATTATGTAAATGAACGGTGAAAATTAAGGGTCCAGATTAAGCCTTGTTTGTGCTACCACTTATTTCATTGGTTAAAAATTTTAAGTGAAAACCAAGAAAAGATTTTTTGATATAATATTATGTGAATACGTATAGTGATGTGCATACATATGTATATACACGTATAGAGTGATTTATCTTGAGATTTGGTTTTCAGGAAATATTGTAGCGGCTGAGTTAGTGACGCCTGGTATCTGTCTACAGCAAAGGGGCATTGATAGGATGGTGAGAGTCTTACTTAAAAGCTGTATCAAGAATCAAGCGCAGCGTCAACTTGTAAATGCTGCGCAGGACAGATGGTCTGGTGGGGTTGCCCGCCATCTAACAAGACTAATGTGGCCCGTTTATAATCGCAAGAGAACTACAGTTCTTAGGGTTTTTCCACAGCGAAGGTTACTCTTTCGTTTGCAGTTTTGACAGGATATTGTCACATAGGGATGCATGCGAGTAGGGTAAAGCTTCAATTTATTGGGTACTGTAGAAATTGTAGAAATAAGGACGACGAAAGCAGGATATTGTCACATTGCGATGCTTGCAAGTAGGGCAAAGCTTCAGTTTATTGGTTACTGTAGAAGTTGTAGTTGTAGTTGTGAAGACGACGAAGAAAATGTTGAGCACTTCCCCTATCAGTGGCCGACTATTTGTTATATGGCAGGGCTGTATTGGGGCGGACCGACACTGCATGGGTTAGCAGATACTCGTATATTGGAATGCGGGCTAAACTAGCTGGTTTTCTATGCAGTTTTCGGTTATGTTTGGATGAGACCAACAGGGTGGATTCGCAGGTGTCATTGGCTACATATCTCCCTCAGGCAAGACAACGATACTAAAAAGAAACTAGGTAGGTTGGTTTCATGAAACTGGCAATCTGTACGACCTTATATAACGTAACCTTCAGTGCCTAGCTTTTTGTTCTATGGCAGGGCTATATCTGGGCGGACTGATACTGCATTGATTAGCAGGTACTCTTATATTGGAATGCGGGCTAAACTAGCTGGCTTTTTTCCGGTTTTCGGTTATGTTTGGATGAGACCGTCGGGGTGGATTTGTAGATCTCATCGGCTAAATATCTCCCTTAGATAAGACAGCGGTACTAAGAAAAAGCCAAGTAGATTGCTTTCATAAAGCTGGCAATCTGTACTGCCTAACCTAACTTCAGCTTTTTGTTAAATATGTTAGTGGCACTGTGTTAAGGTAAGTTTTGTGTACATTTATTGCGTTATAAGATTCCATGAATCAAGGATGATATGAGGAATCAATGCTAGGACTGGAATGGAGCATACAGCTAGATTCCTCTCTATAAATATGATCAGTAGAGTAAATGACGAATATCAATACTTACGTGTGATGTACGTTAGGGTCAGATTGAAGGGTTAAACTCACGCGGAAAGAATAAGTATTAACGCATTAAGTTAAGCGGCAGCTTAAATGATGCTTTATATGACACTGTGTGAATCCCCCAAATTTGCCATAAATTTCAAAATTAAATATATTCTTAATACGAGTATGTGCAGTTTTACAAATTTTCTTCCAAATAAACAGTCTAGTGGTGTATTTTTTTTAATCTCAATATTTTTCATTACCGCATTGATTCTCTTTGTCAATAAGCAGACATTACACAAAACGACAATCTTGAAGCATTAAACATTCTATATATTCTGTGCACAGACCTATTCAGGAGCTTAAAAACGAAACCTAAAAAATTTATAATTTTTAATTCTTGTTTACCTTTGCTAACTACTGCCCATGCTGCGCTATTTGTTTATGCATATGTTCATGGTTATAAAATAATGAACACAACGAGAGAACATTTTCACATTTTTCTGATTTCAATTTTGTTGCACTAAAAGGAACAGCTAAAATTTATGCGTTCAATGAATTCAAGACAAAAAAAAAATACGCACACTCACATAGTTTTAAAGCATATACAACACCACACAAAAACCTCAACCACATGAGCCACAAAAAAATAAACACAGACAGTGACACGGTAGGCTAACAATAACAAGTATGGCAGCAACAGAGCAAGAACAATACGACGTACAATACAATACAACAAAAATATGATATTGCAACAAAACGTTGGAAAAAAAATTCAGCCAAATGATATAAAGTCACTTCAACATCTGGTCCCATCTCTAACATACAAACAACATTATACATCAGCCACATGTATGAGAGTGTGTGTAAGAGCGTGTGCATGTGTGTTGAAGCAAACGTGTTTGTGTGAAAAACTGCAGCCACATTAAATTGACATTGTTTTATATAATTTATATATTTTTTTCATTTTTGACTTTGTATTCCTGTACAAATTTTTTCATTCGCACTTCTTTCCGTTGAAAAGGACATAATTATCAATATGATGACGGAGCATCATGTTGTAAAATTATGCCAAAATGTATAATTAACAACAAAAAAAGAAAAAACAGCTACTAACCAGCAGCAACTGCCGTGACATCACAATGAGAAAGAAAAACAGATATTAACAAAAGCATAATTTAAAAATAACACAACAATATTCCATGTGGAAATCATTTTTTTAATATTTTATACTTCTAAAGTGAAATTTATAACGGAAAATTAAAACGACTGAGACCGGATGTAATACGCATACATATACGAGTATTTTAATGGTATTTGTCATACATAAATAAGTACTCGTATATGGACTCAAGTATGTTTTTTTCTTTGCCATTTCAGTCGTAAACTCTTCGACTGCCTTGATGAAATTTGAAAATTGATGAAAAATTTATATAATTTTGCTCAACATTTTTTATTAAATATATAAAAATATTAATCATTATTTTAAATAATTATTATTCATACAAGGTGTTCCAGACCTCAACGTCATCAGAAAAATCAGGAAAAAAAATACAATACTCGCAAAATGTGAGTAAAAAAACATTTGAACTGAGCAAAATATTTAATTTTTTAGATTTATATTAGTTTCAGTCGTATGTTTGTTTGCTTATATGTTTGCAACACTAGAAATGTATGACATATGAGTAATTATTACATATGCAGGTTTATAGAACTATATGTACAGTATTGCTGCTACCGTATTGCTTGCGGGGAAGTAGTGGGATTTTGGGCATTCACGAGTTCATTTTTGGGAATTCCCAAAAAAAATTGGGAACCACTTTGCTGTTCGGTTTGTAACCAGTTTTTCATATTTCATGCCGTAGAACATGCATCTAAACTTTAAATGGTTATTCGCGTTAGTGCGAATATTAAAGTTGCCATATTGTTTCCAGGGAAGTGGGTGATTTTGGTGCTTTCTGAAGCTGATTTTGGGAGTTCTAAAAAAAAAACTCGGAATATGTGGTAATATGGAAAACTATTTTAGATTGATGCATGATGAATCGATGCATGTTTTTTAGTTTGTTAAACTATATTTGTTTCTGACTATTCTCATGATGATTTTTATTTAATTATTATTGCTTGGATAGCATGTGGCCCTCTAGAGCCTATTGCACTGCAACTATTGTTGATCTATTGTGCTCTCCTTGCACCATTATGGGTTTAGTATGTCAAGAAATCAGACTGGCTCCTTCATTAAAAGTGATGGCAATTCCCGTTCACTCAACGCATGCGCTTGTCGCAGCCTGTTTCTCCTGTGTATCACAGTGGGTGATCAAGCACTCCATTGTGTCCTCATCCTAAGCTTAGAATCTGTAAATTTCTGTATTGGAATTGCCCATCAACGATCAGGTACAGGTGCTTAAGGTGGGTATAATAATATAATAAAAAATATAACATTCCCCCTCTTTTCATCAAAGTTTAGAAATGACTTGGATTGTGCAAGGCCAGTTGCCAATGTCCAATGTTGTTCCACGAATCTGTCCGTTTCTTCATCTCCTCATTAAGAAGACTCTTGTTGAAGTCAAATGTTGGAGTGGGGCCAATAAAAATCATCTCTGCTCCGTTTTTGGCGTAGATGTCTACCATCTCATTGCCATAGTGCTCCTCATGCTCTGGTAGCCAGATCAGAAAAACCTGGTTCTGGCTTCATTTAGCTTGTAGTGAAATTCCATTACTAACCTAGTCAGTGGCTTTAGGTCTGATTCACTATCAAAAAATATTTGCATTACTACTCCCTTGTGTCTCCTACCGGAAAGTATATCCACCGCGTATTGCGTATAGTTCCGCTTGGAAGATTTTGGTATCTTTACTGAGAGTTATATACCTGCGTGATTAAGGCCCTACTATTTCCGCCTCAACTCCTTGGAGCGCTTTGGATCCATCTGTGCACCATTATTTCCTTGTTGTGAAGATGGTCCCAAACTTCCTAGTAATGAAGTTAGTCGGATCGCTAAGGTCACTTGTTACTTGTCTTTAGTTTTTCCCTTTTGTAGGTTAAGCAGTGTTAGATTCAAACGAGTTTCCATACCTGTCGATGGAGTGGTTCTCATTGCTCTCATGATGATTACAATCAATCCTGCAACCCTATTTCAGCTTAACGTTGAGTTCTGGCGCTTCCTTTATACAGCTTCCACTATGTTTCTTCATTTCATAAACATTTTCTTAAAAATTAAGAATAATTTTTTAAATTAGATGTAGCTCGTGATGCGTACATCCAACAGCATCAGGATTTTCAAAATAAATTTGCGGAATTTATAAGCATTGATCAGGAGTCAGATGGTACAAATTGATATATATCAAAACAAACTAAATATAAGACAGCTGACAATATGGCCGCCAGGTATAAAGGTGTTGCCAGCTTGAAATTTTATATCTATATAAAAACACCAGCTCAATGTTTTTAAATAAAAAAAAACTTTTTGTCGGTTTTTTTTTTAAACTGTCTATGTTAGTTCCCCCGGGGAACTCTGCATTCTGAAGTATAGAGGGAAATTGTGTTTGGAAATTGCAGGGATCAGAATGGCCGAACTCTTAAGCAACGGATTTGTCTAAAGGGCTACAAACTTACAGCGAAAACTTGCGACCTGTGTGATCTTAGCAAGTTATACGTGTGCGCTGGTAAATCGTTAATAATTCCATCATCAGAGTGGGCCACAAAGGTAGGTGTTGATCCAAATCGATTTCATAACTGTATATCCCGATTTCGAGAGAAATTAAAACACAACAACTATCGATTCACATATTAAAGATTTTTGGAAAGCTGCTTCGGTTTCGCTTACTTAAGATTTTTTGTATTAGAATTTGCTTAATCAAGAAGTTTTCGTTTTTAGCTTATTTCAATTTGTTACATATACAGCGTGGACAACAACCTATCTAAGTTCACAAAAATGTGTGTTAAAATTATTTAAAAAAAAAAAGCTTTTTATAACAAATTTTTTTTTTTCGTAACATATTGTAATTTTTTAAACAAAAAAAGTGATATACAAATTCGTTACTACCCTAATACACATTGTGAAATGTAAGTATGTGCTATTTTGGTCTGCACTGTGAGAGTGCATTTATCGTAAATTGCTGTCAATCAATTTTTCACAAAAGCAATCAATTTCCCACGCACGCAGCATGCTGAACAGTTTAACATAAACAAACTGTCCGTGCTTCAGAATTCAACGAATAAAAAGAGAGTTGTTTATTATTTTCAGATTTTGCTTCTTTTTTTTTAACTTAGGAGTTTTCAATAAATTTTTTACTGTTTGATATATAATGCTGTTGTTGCCTTTAAAAATATAGTAACTGACCAAAAATTTAACTCTACTCGTATAAATTGATAACAAAGCGCAAGTGATATCATTACTATTGAATGGTATTATTGAATGGTTTTATGTCAAATATAAAGGCCGCATATAATTTATTTGTTTGATAAGGTGCAGTAACACCTGTTGCAGGACTTTTCAACATTCGTTTTGTTTTTATGATCCTTAAAAATCACATCACACTTCAGAAAATCAAGTTACTTATGTAAAGCTATAAATTGATTCTAATTAAAATATTTTAGTTTTGTTGTTTTAACATGTTGTTAGTTATATACAGGGTGGGCTTAAAAATTTAAAAACCTTTTCGATTTATCGCAATATTATTTGATCTTCGTTTGTTAAATAAATTTAATTTTTGCAGCTTCAGATCTTTGTTTTTTGTTTTTTATAAAAAATTTACAATTTAAAATCTTTTATTTCTCAATATTTCGATAACAATTTGCTATCATCGTCAGGAGAAATTAAATGTTATAAATTTCTCAATGTGACTGCTTTCAGCTACACACTGATTTTTGAAAGAATTTTCAAAGTCTACTGATGATTAGGGTAGCTCCTATGAAATGTCGACATATAGATAGCTGGGAAACATAGTAAACAAGCTATTTATAATTTTTTGATTGGTATCAATGTTAGAAGCTAATATAGTGAATAAAACTGAATTGTTTTAATTTATTTATTTAATTTTTTTTTTTCTTTTTTTATTTGTTAATTTTTTGTGTTAGGTAGAACACAATTTATGGGCTTTTGTAATATATCACGTATTACTATTAGGTGTACAACTTTGCTTCCGCCATTTTACAATTGATTGTAGCGGTAAATGGTAGTCGAAATAAATGGATCTTAGACGTCGTACGATAAGTTTAGATATTTCTAAACATAACTCCATTGAAATATTAGGCGATTTTTGTCCGCATCACAAAGTTATTTTCAATTGAAAATGTTAGCTTACGTACCAAATTCTTGTCATTTGTGTGAGGTTTAAATTTTCTTGCAAATGCCTTTGATGAGGCCGCTATTAGTGAAAGAACATGTATAGAGTGCTTTCAATGCTTCAAGAACGCTGATTTTGACATCAAAGACCAGCATGTTGGAAGACGGAAGGTTTTCAAAGATGCAGAATTGGAGGCATTCCCTGATCAAGACTCGTGACAAATGCAACAAGAATTGGCAGGATCATTAAAAGTAACGCAATAGGCCAAAATGCATAAAAAGCATGAGAATGAATCAGAAATGAGTAAATTGAGTGCCGTAAGAGTTGAAACCGAAAGATTTCAACGGCGTTTACTTGCTTGTGAATAACTGGGGACGAAAAACGGATTCATTAAGATAATACCAAGTCCAGAAAATCATGTGAACATCTCGGCCATGTTTTCACGTCAACGACCAAACTGAACACTCACGGTTCAAAGGTCATACTCAGTATTTGGTGGTACCAATTCGGCCTAGTGAGTATGAATTGTTAAAACCGACTGGAATAAGCAAAAACGATCGAGATTCGAAAGCAGTTAATTCTTTTGTGCCGAGCATTTAAAGGCCAACGGCCGTAATATAACAGAGACATTGTTGTTCTATCAACGGGGTAGGGAAAAGGCTGTTCTTTTCCAGAATTAATTTGTTATTTATTTCTTGAGAGATTCACTTACTTATATTTCACCATTAAATAAAAATCATTTAAAAAAAGAGTTTGTTGTTAAAATTTATACGAGTATTTATGCATATACAATATTAGGCGATTAACTGATTAATGTAATTCTATATTTTACAATTTCATAGAAAACTATTTTTAAACACAATTTTTAAGACCTCTCAACTCGCACTCCCGCACTATAAAAAATCAACTGACTCGTCTTACAAGAAAAGAAACCCAACATGATCCATACCTATCTCTCAGAGAGAGAAAGAGAGAGAGAGAGAGAGAGGGAGAGAGAGAGCGGTGAATCCATACATGTCCAGATCAGAAGTGATTTTACAGCATGACAATGCTCGACCCTATGTTGAGAAAGCGGTCAAGACATGCTTGGAAATGGTGAAATGGGAAGTTCTACCTCACCTGCCGTATTCTCCAGGCGTTGCTCCCTGGGATTATCACTTGTTTTGATCAATGGCACACGGCCAGGCTGATCAGCACTACCGGTCTTACAGAGAAGTACAAAATTGGATCGATTCATGGATCGCTACAAAAGATGATCAGATTTTCAATGCGGCGTTCGACGCTGTTCACAAGATAGTAGAACTTAGTGGCCAGATATGAACAACACTTTGAATCATAAATGTAATGTATAGCTAGATTTTTTACAATAAAGCCTCGAATTTCGGAAAAAACGGTGAAAGTAAAGTTTTACAGTTATGTAATATTTTGTGTTTAATTTATTTAGTTTTAAAATTTTATCTATTTTTGTTTTGAAATAATCTTGCCATAACAAGTCTAATCAATTAGTTAATATTCAAATATAATTTTTAGACAATCCCTTAAGTCTTTTTGGTGTTCAATTGGTTTTAGTGTATGAAGAAGTTGCTTTACATAGGAGTATTCTTAAAGTTTGCCAATTTCAATAACAAAATTCAGTTTTTTCCTCAACTTTTTAAAAGTTGCATCAGCTATTAAACCGATTGTATAGGATTTTGCGATGTTTGGCTAAAAGCTTCGGGGAATCAATTGATGCTGTTAATTTGACTACAAACAAAAATAAAAAAAGGGAAAAAATTATTCAGGGGCAGGCAACGAGTTGAAAATAAGTTTGTGAATTAAAGAGTATAGATTTTATTTTTTGCATATTTCTTTTTAGGGATAAAAAGCACCTTTACGTTTGTTTATTTTTTCCAAGGTCGCGTCTAGAGAATTCAATTGGAATTGTTGTTTTTCATTTTAGACGTTGTACTTTTAAACATTGAGAGTTGCTTACAAAGACAAAGCAAAAAACTGAACAGTGGTTGGGGTTAATAAAAAAAGAAAATAAATAGTTAGGGGCGTTTAAAAGAACAGCAGTTAAAAAAATTTATCCAAAGGCATAACTCTTTCATAAATATAATAAATAAAATTAATACATAGAAAATACCTTGATATAAAAAATAAAAGGTAGTTTCTTTCATTCAATTTTCCTTAACAATCACCATCTGACAAATATAAAGATTGTGACATTTTTCCTTAAATTGTGCTACCGTATTAGTATATCAAGGGTGGTTAAATTTCAAGGGCCGATGTTGATTTTGAATAAAACACAAACTATTTAGGAAATTATTGTAATTTTATTTTATTATGATATATTGGTATTATTCAATTATGTATGGAACAAAATATCGGCCAAATGGGCGCCGCGACCACGGCGGCACTCCTCCATCCGATGGTAAAAATTTTCGTTGACTCTGAGGTATAATGGAGGTTCTATGCCGTTAATGTGCCAAACTATCTCATCCTTTAGCTGTTGAATTGTTGCTGATTTATCGACGTACACCTTTTCTTTCAAATAACCCCAAAGAAAAAAGTCCAACGGTGTCAAATCACATGATCTTGGCGGCCAATTGACATCGCCATTTCGTGAGATAACACGGCCATTGAATTTGTTGCGCAAAAAAGCAATTGTTTGGTTAGCTGTGTGGCAAGTGGCACCGTCCTGCTGAAACCACATATCGTCTACATCCATATCTTCCAATTTGGGCCATAAAAAGTTCGTTATCATCTGACGATAGCGAACACCATCCACAGTAACTGCATGACCGGCCTCATTTTTAAAAAAATACGGCCCGATGATGTCGCCAGCACATAAACCGCACCAAACAGTCACTCTTTGTGGGTGCATTGGTTTTTCGACAGTCACTCTTGGATTCTCATTCGCCCAAGTGCGGCAATTCTGTTTATTGACGAATCCACTGAGGTGAAAATGTGCCTAATCACTGAAGATGATTTTCTTCGAAAATTGATCATCATTTTCATAATAAGTCTGGATAACTTTAACACGTTTTTGGATTGTGTATCTCTCCATAGTTCAAATTGAATAAGTCTGAAATAGAGAAATGTCAAATAAAATTCGGAAAAAAGCTTGGCGTTTAGGTGTGGTTCACATTCAACATCGGCCCTTGAAATTTAACCACCCGATATATTTCCCTGTTTTCAGTTTTGTTTGAAATTCTGTTTGAAAATAATATTAAAGTTGCGACTTCTAACAAAAAAACTAAAAAATTAATCTAAAATATTGTACATAATCTTCATAGAATCTACATATTTTAACAATATCAAGAAATAAATTATTAAATTACAATCTTAATTACTTTTGTTTGTCGCTTTCCAGACTCAAATCCAGAGTTGCATATTTCAAAATTGCAAAAGCATAAAATAGTGGTGCAAAATATCACCTTTTTGAAAACGCTTATCTTACCTGGTCAGCTTGCAATTAGACTTTTCGCAGAATTCAATAAAAAGTTTTTTAAAATGAAATAATTTTTATCAGAAAATATTTTATTCAGTTTTGAAACCAAAAATAAAATTTTAATCTAAAATATATTTGTGTTTTTCGTTTTCCGAATAAACAAAAGCGGGTTCAATTCCACCTCCGAACGGGTTCGAATTCTGTAACGATAATATCGAAAATTAAAGCCGATAATATTGAAAATTGAGTAATCAAAACGGACGGAAATATATATTAATACCAAACGAACAAGGCTACAATAGTAGTCAGATATATGGTATCATTAGTGCAGTACTTATATTTATTTGTATTCATTTCTATTGATGATCCAAACATAAACATTGTGTTAATGATCTTTAGTAAGTAATTTGTGTGAAAATTACTTTTAAATGAAGATTGTTCAAATGTAAAATCCACTAGTGAATATGTTGAAGAACGTAAAACATACTTGAAAGGCTGGTGATAAGTTTTGGCAAATAAAATGTAAAAATTATAGTTCAAATTTAATCGTCTATTTCATTTAATTACCAAAAAGTTTTTTCAATGCTTTAATATTCTATATGCTTAATATTTTTATATAACTAACGAAACCACCACTGATACCTACTTATAACAGTTTATAGTTTCTTCTAGTATACACAACGCCATTACAAATTTTGGAAAAATGCAATTTTAGGAGTGCATTTTCTTATTCATAGTGTGGCAACGCCTTCTTATATTTCTCTCTAGCAATAAACTTCAAAAATCCTTATTGAAAATATTAAAAAGAGAATGCAACTACTTTGTATT
Source organism: Thecocarcelia acutangulata (assembly GCA_914767995.1). Lineage (NCBI taxonomy): Eukaryota > Metazoa > Arthropoda > Insecta > Diptera > Tachinidae > Thecocarcelia > Thecocarcelia acutangulata. The sequence goes on along the minus strand of OU612094.1, from coordinate 23,704,850 downwards.
TTTTATATCATATAAAATACTGCTCAAAATTAACGAAAAAATTATATTTATTAAGAAAATTGTGATAGTTTTTTATGTTTTATTTAGTTTGAAAATATTTTTCTAAAGTTTCTAAGCCTACTGATAATTTCGATAGCACCTATAAAATGTCAACGCCAATACAACTGTGTGCATATTTTTCTATTTACATACTTTTTTTTGCATTTATTAACACTGGCAGCTTGTAAAGTAAATAATAGTAAACTCAATTTTTTCCTAAATTTATGTACACTTTGTATTATTCATAAAAAAGATCATGTTTATGAGCACTTTCATTTAAATAATTGATTCCCAAACAAACAAAAAAAAGTCTGGAAAAACGTTGAAGCCACCACCACCAGTTAACATTGAACAGTAAAGCTTTTATGACCGACAATGCCACAATGTTGAAAAATTCAAATTTATGCAGCATCAGTATCAAAAAAAGGGTTGATTTATCTTGTTTCTTGATTTTAGTTGCCGGCCATTATTAAATGGTTTTTACTACAGGGGTGGAAGTGGGTGGGACGTTTTATTGTGCATATTATTTTCCTTTTTAGTGGGTATTATGGTTACATTGTCCTGCATAAACAAAGTTATTTGCTCAATCTATTACTTTTTCTTTTAGATTATTGTAATTCTCGTCTGTAGAATATATATTCTGGCATATTTAATGCACTTCTTCTCTTTAAAGGTAACAATACATAACAATAATTATTTCACTCGAAAAATATGACATGTGGCGCGTTTTAGGTAAATTTCACGGTTTTCTTCGTTTAGGTATACCGCATTGTTTACAAATGTAAATAAAAACCATACGATCACATGCAACTTGAATCGCAATTTCTCTCCGAGATGACCTCATTGAGATCATTTGGGAGAGATGAGGTCAAAATAGTGTATTTTATTTTTAATTTGTTATTAAATTTAAGTTCTTTTCCATTACAAATTAATAACAAAAAGTGTCAATTCTTATCGTAGACTAATGTGCTGTTCATAGAACACAGACGAGCGACTTGTCAAGAAAATTTGTATGAAAAAGATTCAATTTTTTGAGTGCTTTACATATAAATTTTCTAGACAAGTCGCTCGTTTGTGTTCTGTGAACAGCACATAACACTTGAGAAAGAATAAATATTTGATTTCATTTTCAAAAAATACATTTTTTAAATAATTTTTAATATTATTGAGATTACAGTACAAGGTACTGTAATTTTGTGATACACCAGACTACCTCTAGTATGACGAGTAAACAAAACTTTCAATCGCTGCAGAATATTTCCTATTAGAAAAATACAACACAATGGGACCATATCAGACCAGTGTGCTGGTTTTTCAATGGTTGGCAGCCTGTAAAACCTATTAGAAAGGTAAGATTTTAACCAATTAAGAAATGTCCATAAAAACTAATGTGAGTTAGCTTGAGGCATAGTATATTGTGATCAATCTTATCAAACGCTTTCCAAAAATAGCATCAAAACATAATCAAGTTCCTCAAACACCGAAAGCAGAAATGGTTAAAAACCGCACATTTTGTAGCAGTAGAACAAACGGAGGAAAAACATGTTCTTCATCACAAATATAGCGCTCTAAAGCAGGAGCGCCCAAGCCCTATGCGCTTGGTACTCATTTATTGCAAAGCAACAACACTTTTGCACCCTTTTCTTATTAAATAAAAACAGTTTTTCCTTAAATATATTCGTGTTGGCTCTTTCATTTAGATCTTTTGGGCACCCCTGCTTCAAAGCAAAAGCATCTTTTTCTTGACAAAATGCTCAAACATTTTTGAAATATTTGAAAGCTTTGAAATAGATCGGTAATTGAGGAAATCCTACTTATTACATCCTTAAGCACAAAGCTAATAGAAGCCACTTTTCATCTATCAATAAAGGAACCCTCAGCCAAAGATTTATTAAAAAGGAACTGCAGAAGTGCAACCAATCTTTCCGGTGAATTTTTATTGCGCTAGTTAAAGTTAAAAATATAAATAGAAGCGAGCACTTATGTAGAAAATGTTTTGTTTTTATAAATTCATACACAGATGACAAAAAAAAATTTTTCCCATGTAAACACGATAATATTTTCCTCTGAAAAGTTGCTTGTCATCCTTTTTTTTTCAATAAAAATTCCAAAGAAAAGAATTATGAAATGAATGTTAAACCGATTGTTATACATCTGTTGCTCACATACTAAACTTGTTGCTAATAAAATACAAATATTGCAAGTAGTTTTTCTAACTAAATAATTTTAAATAAAACATAAAATTTAGCTTTTGGTATTTACAAAATTTTTATTTTTCAAAAATTTTACTTTATTTGTTTTATTAGCTATTTCCCCGAAATAAAACATTTATTTGGACTAAAATATTTGTATTGTTTTTGTGGTTTATTTTATTAACATACTTTCTGTTTTCACAAACAATTTATATAGTTTTCGCTTATTTTGTTTAAAGGTATGCGTGTACAACTTTCTCTAACAATATTATATCCTGTTATTATATGCTGCTTAATCTCTATTGTCTTCTCTGCCCAGTGCTGAGATAGTGAATAGAAAAGTAACGGCAAAAACAACAACAACAACAATAACAAAAGCAAGTTATCGGTGGCGCAACAATTGTACAACTTTTATACTTAACTCCCTCCAGGGAGCAGGAATGCTTTTATGTTGCTATTGTTACACTTTCTGCTAAAACAACGCCCCCCAAACAAACTTTTATACCAACCAGCAGCTATAAGCGAAATGTTTTTTATGTCTTGAAATTATTCCCAGAATAGCATAAAGTACTCGTATTTAAATTATCAGGAGATGTTATCCATATGCAGTGCATTGTACCAGAACTAGGAAAATAGGTTAGGGGAGGAAGAAAGAGAGAGTAGTATTTGTGAACATTTGACTTGAACCTTCCAACGTTACAACAGACAGGAAACACATCTGCAAGCAACTTATTTCACAAGCAAAGCGTACGGCTGAAAAACTAAATCTCTGTGTAATCCATAGGGCGATTCCCCGGGCAATCAACCACAAATGGATGAGCTCTGGACGATGAACGTGTGTTTCGTATAACTGTGCGAGTTTCAGGAACAAGATCCCTAATCCCGTCAGAGCAAAATCCATTGTAGTAACAATAGAACAGAATAACGCACTCTACACTGCGTCGCTGATCTAGTGAGGCAATAAATTTGGATACCCTACTGTCACCGATAAGCTTCTTCGTCCTCTCCTGCACACGGTCGAGTAACTCTAAAATAGACTTTGGGGCACCGGCCCAAACATGAGAGTTGTATTCCATTTTTGGTCAGATATAGGTGGTATAAAGAGTAAGGAGATCGGTTGGAGTGACGTACGTCTTACACCGTTTCAAAAATGGTGTAAGATGTACTTCAGAGGCACACAAGCTTTTTCATTTATACATGTCTCTAACATTTATTTACACCTTGGTTTTTGTGTTTGGATAGGTATTATAAGAGCATTTTTCTTTTTAAATTCTTAACTATTTATTTTAATTAATGGGATATAAAGTTGAATGTTTGAAAATATCTTTCAAAAATTTCCAAAGTCTACTGATGATTAGGGTAGCTCCTATGAAATGTCGACATATAGATAGCTGGGAAACATAGAAAACAAGCTGATTATAATTTTTTATTGGTATAAAAGTTATTATTTTTACCGGTTTTGTACTAAATATGTTCAAATAAAATGTGTGTATATATTTTCTTCAAACCACAATCGCCAAAACATGATGTTTTTAAAAACTTGTGGCAATGCCGCACTTAGTACGAATACGTTTACCGAGTGTGAGTGAGTAAACTGAATCCACACACTCTCATGGGTAAGATAAATGTGTGACTGCAAACTCTTACATACAAATATTATTTTCGTTGTTAAAAAGAAGTACGAGTACGATTGCCGAATGTGGAAATAATAATTGTCCAAACTTGGTTTGGACTCAAAATTGTTTTGTTAAACAATTATATTTAAAATCTTAAATATTGAGAAAAAAGTTTGAATTACACATTTATTTCTATATGACTAAACGGTCACCCTGAACAACTTGCTATAATTTTAAACTTCCAGTCGGCAAGCAGTAAAGCCGACTGTAGCTTTAATGTAAAACCGTAAATTTTTCATTACTAATTACTTACGTGCAGCCGTTTGCTAAGCATACTTTTGAATTGTATTTAAATTATTAATCTCGGTTGCTACATACCTTGGAATTGTATTTGAACTTTTACTTACCTGAATAAACCTGTACGCAAAGGAACAATCCCGCTTATTATTATATCGCTTACAAACCGATCCCAAAGGTGAGTAAATGTACCCAGTCTTAGATAAAGATAATTCCTAACTTCTTTATCTATTTTACTCCAACTGAACAACTTAAACTCCACTGGAGAGTCAAAGTTGTCTTCCCCTTTTCATTGGGCATCCCAAAGAGGGGAAGTAGGAATTAATTGTACTCTGCAATTATTTTCAATAATTAAGAAACCAAATCCACCGCATACAAACCTGATTGGGTATGTTATATACTCCAGTTAACAGACGCAAGCTCTAACGAGTAGAAAACATATTGGTGCAAACTATATGCGATGGCCAATCACACCGCAACTCGATTTAAGACGGGTCTAAGTACATTAAAAAAAGGCACCGGGTGCAGAGCTCTGGTGCTTATATCAGAAAACTTTATATCAGCAAGCATAATGCAGTCATTGAAACATGTTACACTCATAGAAAATCTGTCATAACATCGATACAATGCCAAATGTAATCACTTTTGACCCCATGACAATTTTCATTGCTGTGATGTCAACCATTATATGAGTTGCTCTAATTATCAACAGCGGAAATTATGGCAATTATTTCATCAACGAAATGTCATACTGACATCATGGGGATGCTTAATCGCTATACGTTTGATGTAAGCATGTAATCAATGCAAGAAAACTTCAATACGGAAGGAATTACTAAATGAAGTCAATGTAATGACAAAATATCATCAATAGAATGGCACACTAACATCAGACCAACTATAGTTTAGATTCAAGCTCACTGATGTGATAGCTCATTAGCATCAAAAAAATGGCACGTGAAGTAAATTTGATGACGACATATCATCAATACTATGGTACGATCTCATCAACACTAAACTTCGGTTCAATTTAATGCGTACAAAATATGTTCAAACACGTAATTTTATATTCTACCATCTTCAATAAATCAATGAGAATTAAAAATGTTCTAATAATACTTGTAATGACTTCCTGCCATCAATACAATATCTGTGTGGTGCATTATCATATTTTAATTGTGTGTATGCTGTGTATGAGGAAATATTCTCTTTCTTTGCTGTCATTATATTTATGTAACTAACGTCGCATATGATGACTAAATGTCATTAATAGGATGCATTTTTTTCTACTCCTTAAAAATTACTTTAAATTTAAAAATAATAATTTTAACAACCTAGAAAATATTATAATAAAATAAAAAAATGTGCTTTAAAATTAAAAAAAAAAAATGTGCTTTATACTTAAGTCCGGCCAATGCTAGACAAAAAGTTTTATTATGCGGGATCTATTTCGGCAAAATCACCTATTGAGCAATCTGATGGTGGCAACGGTATCCCTTCTTCCGTCATCAATATGAAGATGCTTTTTTCTATGAGTGTAGTGGTTTAATAATGTCATCGCATTAAACAAATACATAAAGGAAAAAGTTATTTAATTTTTAAACCTTTCACTTACAGTAATTTTGGATCACCCTGTATATGTTGGCATTAATAAAACTCTCCAGTATATAGTTTTGTAACGTGCAGGCTATAATTAACTGAGTGTAGTTTCTTTTAAAAATACTGTTCTAACTTTTAACCTTCTCTACCTGATTTACAATATCGTCAAAAACAATTTCCACAATAAAGTTCTTTTTGGTGAAAGTTGTATTGCAATTTGACCACACAAAGAAAAAAAGAAGAAAATTGAATTTACAAACAAGCAAACAAACGAATTTCCTTCTACTCTCGTACATAATTTAAGTTAAAGGCAAATACACAAATTGATTGGTAGCTTTTTGCTTCGACAGACTAAATAAATATCATTTGCTATTTTCTTTTCTAGGTTAAAACTAAAATTCTATGAATTCTATACATTTGTTAACTCATTGTATTGTGTGTATAACCTATTTGTTTTTTTGCTTCAAAGATTTCTTTGTAGCAAAGAACTTTTGTGCTAAAGTTGCAGCCCAGAGCTGACAATTTTAAATTGTCAGCTCTTTACACCACTGTCACAAAATAATTTTAAAATGTTTCTGATGCAACTGTCACTTGCCAATTTTTACTTAAATTTCCATTTGAATAAATAATAACAGCAACAAAAGAAAAACACAAGGAGGCTGACTTCAAACTTCACATCTCTTTGCCCTGAGTTTATGCATGACTGTAGGTATGCGAGTTGTTTGAGTGTGGGTGGGTGTATGTGTGTGCTAAGCTCGCTGCAAAAACTCTTTTCTTTTAAAAATTTAACAAAAGTGTATTTCGTCCTTTTTTTGCCTCATTCTTTGCTTATTCTCATTTTACAGATGACTTCCAGGCATTGGCTTTTTTCTTATGCCATTGTTGCACCTGTCACTTAACATTTTGTCAAACGTCAAAACTGCCACTGCAAACCCTTTAGTTAAAGTTGAGCAAAACAATAACAAAAACACTGTTAAACAACAAAGGCGGCTAGAATTGAAATGAAAAAAGTAAGAAATCCTGAAGTAAACGACCTCCAATAAATAGCAGCAAATATAAATTCAGCACTTTAAAACTACTATATATTAAAAAAAAAAAACTTTTTTTTTTCATCTAACAGTATAAAGTGAAAGCTGTTATGAATGCATACTTTTGCACACCTGCCTAATGAGAACTAACTAACTTCAAGAAGAGCAACAACAAAAGAATTAACAGAAAAAAAATGAAACTGAAATTATTCTTCTTCATTTTTCCCATGAATGTTACAGTAATATTATATTTGTTGCTTTTGTTGTAATTTCATTTAAGTTTGTTACTGTTGATATTACGGGTATTGCTGTTGCTGTTGTTGTTGTTGTTATCGCTACTTGTTTCTTGAGCCAAAATAAAGTATAATACAGTTTGTAGAGCAACACAGAAGAAAAAAAATGCCGAATGAAGCAGCAAAAAAATATTTAACAATTCAAGCAAATGTGAAACGGAAACAATGAAGAAATCAAAAAAAAAAAAAAATAAAATGTTTCATAAAAACGGAAATGAAAACAAATGAAAAATGATTTTTTAGCACTGAAGTTAAAAGGATATACTATATATTGTAAATAACTTTCAATGTATCAGAGCAAATATCTTTGTATAATTTTCTAACTGTATACAAGTATCTTGCAAACAAACAAACAAACAAATAAAATGTCTGTCTAACGGTGTAAATGTAGTCGTTTGGATGTTTGCTTGTGTTTGTTTCTATGTTTGTTTGTTTGTATTATGGAAATTTTATACAAAAGTTTATTGCATTCGATATGAACCTAAATGAATTGCTTGCCTACAACAACAACAACAACAGTAACGAGTGCAAACAATCAAACTTGCATAACAGACAGAATAGAAAAAACTAGAAATGAAAGTTCAAAACCTTATTGCATTTTTGAAATTTTCTTTTATGGCTTTTGCCAACATTCGCTCAGTTTGACTTCTTGCAGTGCAGAGTTTAAATTGCTGCAATCAACATTTAGTGGCACAACTAACAGAACCCATAAGTAAACGTAATATGGCTATTGTTTTTGCTTAAGAGTGTGTGTATACTTGTGTGTGTGTGTGTGTGTGTTTGTTTGTTTGTTTATTTAAATGTATTCTTATGATAAATAGCAACCGGATATACGAAGGAAAGTATAAAGCGCATATTAAGTAATACTTTACCAAATCATAAGACAATAATGAAAGCATTTCCGTTTGAAAACAACGCTACAACATTTTACATAAATTAATTCTACTGCTAAAAAAAAAAAAAGAATGAACTCAATAAAAAATAATTTTATTTTCTGCTTAATAAAAAAAAAATTAACAAACAACAAAAATTAAAACCACATTGAAAAAATTCAAAGGCGACAAAATCAAATTCTTCGTATGATTACTGCAGCTCCATGGTACGTAAAAATATTACGAATTCATAAGAATCTCTGTGTTCCTCTTGTAAAAGACGAATTTTCAAACTAGGCGACAAGATATATCAGTAAATTGGAGCTTCACCCAAATCGTCTTGCACGCAATATACTTAATTTTGACGGCCACTCTCGGTTGAGAAGGAGGGACACCCTTGCCACCATCAGAACGTTAAATAGGTGATTTTACCGATATTGACCGTGCCAAATAAAACATGTTTGTCTAGCATTGGCTGGACTTAATTAATTTTATGTATTTAGTAACGAGTGATTTTTTTGCTATTATCTTTTTGGCAACATTAGTTTTGACAGCTCACGCACGTTTTGTATCTTGTGTCACTGTCAAACATCTTCAGTTTGGTCTATAATTTAATCATGAATCGTCTTACAAACGAACAACGCTTGCAAATTATTGAATTTTATTACGAAAATGCGTGCTCTGTTAAGAGCACGCATTTCCATTTTATGGTCAGTTTAATCGACCTACTGAGGCTTTTATTCGGGCTATTGTAAAAAAATTTCGCACCAAATTTACATTGTTGGACATTAAACCACCAACGCCCTTACTTAGAGTGCGAACTGAAGAAAATATCGCAGCCGTATCGGCCAGTGTTGGTGATGATCGTGAATTATCGATTCGGCGCCGTTCGCAGCAATTGGGCCTCTGTTACTCCACTACGTGGAAATTCTTTGCGGAAGAATTTGGGTGTGAAGCCTTATAAGATACAGCTGGTGCAAGAATTGAAGCCAAACGACCTACCACAACGCCAAATTTTTGGTGAATGGGCTCTTGAAAAGTTAGATGAAGATCCACTTTTTTATCGAAGAATTGTGTTCAGCGACGAGGCTCATTTCTGGTTGAATGGATACGTGAACAAGCAAAACTGCCGTATTTGGAGTGAAGAGCAGCCAGAAGCATTGCAAGAGCTACCAATGCATCCACAAAAAACAACCGTTTGGTGCGGATTATGGGCTGGCGGCATCATTGGGCCGTATTTCTTCAAATATGATGCGAATCACAACGTTACTGTGAATGGTGAGTGCTACCGTGCGATGATAACAAACTTTTTTTTGCCCAAAATGGAAGAGCTTGACTTGCATGACATGTGGTTTCAACAAGACGGTGCCACATGCCACACAGCACGCGAAACAATGGACCAATTGAGAGGCGAGTTCGGTGAACAGTTTATTTCACGCTTGGGACCAGTCAATTGGCCGCCCAGATCGTGCGATTTAACGCCTCTAGACTATTTTTTGTGGGGCTATGTTAAGGCTAATGTCTATAGCGACAAGCCGCTTCGATTGACGCACTGGAAGCCAACATTGCCAACATTATTCGTGAGATACCGGCCGAAATGTTGGAAAGAGTATGGCAAAATTGGACTAAGCGGATGGACCATTTGAGGCGCAGCCGCGGCCAACATTTGCATGAAATAATCTTCAAACATTAAATTATATCGACCCAACTATCGATCCAAATAAATATTTCATGCATTTTTCTGAATTTTATGTTTTTTTTTTTAATTTCCGATAGTTCTTATAAAATCACTTAATTTTGAAGGCCACTTCCGGTTGAGAACGTTAAGTAGGTGATTTTACCGATCTCGACCGTGCGAAATAAAACATTTTTGTCTAGCATTGGCTGGACTTAATTAATTTTATGTATTTAGTATTAAGATTTGAATACTTATTGTTAGTTCACTTTGTGAAGATTCAATAAATAATTGAATGAGCAAAAAAAAAATGTGCTGTTCATAAAACACAGACTAGCACTCGTCTAAAATATTTTATATGGAAATCACTCAAAAAATGGAGTAAATTTCATAAAAACTTTCTAGGCCAATTGCTCGTCTGTGTTCTATGAACAGCACATTAGTGATGATAATTGAATTTAAAGAAAATGCCTGCAAAAAATTCACTATATGTCCAAGATGGATCAATAAATTAAATTTGATTAAATTTTCTTTTTTTTTATTATTTCTAGTTTCTCTTCTCTTTTCCGTTGCGTTTACTTTTATTTATGACTTTAACTTGAATGTTTTTAATTAAATCATTTCCATTAATATTTGATTCACATTCGCAAACAAGCGAACAAGAAGATAAATAAAAAGTATTTCTTTTTTTTTTGTCCTCTTTTAAGTACCCTACTGTTAACTGTCAAGGATTTGTTTGAGTTAAATTAATTGAGTTGCATAGCAAAAAATTACATTTTACATTTTTGCCAAGAGATTTCGGCCAGTGAGTAGGGCTGACAGATATGATGAGCTTTCTTCGAGGTGGTGACTTAAAACTCATTTGATGCCATGAATACTAGATTTGTTTTTTACTTGATTGGATGTCTTTAAAGAAAATTTTAAAGTTGGCTTCTTTAGACTGTATTCGATCCTCTTTAGAACTTCTTAATTACTGTATCATTGCATTTGCAAAATAATGGAGTATATTCTTGCTTTACACTAACAAAACACATCCAAAAATATCACTTTTGCAATTGCAGAAATATGCAATCTCAAATGCACAGGAGTGTGAATCGGGCTTGAGTAATATTTTTTATTGTGAAGCTTTTTCAAGATGATTGCTAAAGTTGTAAGTAACCATCAAATCAGTTAAATATATGTGCATATAATGGAGTTTTACTCCTCTATAAGACAAAATATTGGTGAATCACTTTCAACAAATCGTAATTTATGTGCCAGAAAAGCACGTAAATCCAACGTATACAACATTCATATCTATGGTCACAAACAATAACTGCCCAAATCAACTGAAGAAAGCAGTGTGTTGCATATCGTTAGTCTCATGTAGAAAGGCCCTAACCTCGTATTTTCCCTGAATCGAACGTTTTTAGGGATTTTACTACGTTTCACATAAATATACAGCGTCACAAAAAATGTATTAAATAATTTCATAAATATCGTTTTTACAAGCAATTGAACAAAAAAATTACATGTTAATGAACCTAGCTGTACAGTTTACAGTTTTTGTTTTTAATTTGGGCCAGTACTCAGGGGATGACCCTTTCATATGCAGTGCGTTGTACCAGAACTAGGAAAATAGGTTGTGAGGAGGGGGAAAGAGGGAGTAGTGTTTGTGAACATTTGACTTGAACTTTCCAACGTTATAACAGACAGGAAACACGTCTGCAGGCAACTTGTTCCACAGACGTAGCGTGCGGCTGAAAAACGAATTCTCTCTGTAATACGTAGTACGATTCCCCGGGCAATCGACCACAAATAGATGAACGCTGGACGATGAACGCGTGGTACGTAAAAATGTGCGAGTTTCGGGAACAAGATCCCTGATCTCGTCAGAGCAAAATCCATTGTAACGATAGAACAGAGTAACGCAACTCTATTGACTCTAGTGATACCCTACAGTATGGATACCCTACAGTATGGTTTTCCTACTCCTGTAAAACCGCGATTATGTTTGTTAGGGTCTTTCTGCATGAGACCCACGATATACTCTTATTCTATTATACTAAAAAGTTTTTATTTATCCTCCCTACGAAAAAAGAAAATATTTCTTAAGTCGTGCCAAGCTTTGGCAACACAACTTATTATCAGAAAGGATAAAAATCAGTCAACATAAAACCAGAAGTCATTTTGAAATTTTCAGATTACTATTTTTGGATTACAATAACAACTTATTCAATATTCATATTATTTGATTCTGTTTATATTTTTTGTGCTAAATTTTTCAGCTAAAGATCTTGGATTTGTTTTTGTTTTTGTTAAAAAAGATTTAACAGTATTTTATTTTCGATATTTCGATAACAGTTTGTTATCGTTTTAATTTTTTTGAGGATGATAACAATCTGTTATCGAAATATCGAAAAAAAATTCAACACAACGGGACCTTAGTGGACCCAAGTGGGCTGGCTTTACAATAGCTGGCAGCCTGTCAAACCTAACCTAAACCTCTCGAAATATCGAAAATAAAATACGGTTAAAGCTTTTTTTATAAAAAACAAAAACAGTTCAAGATTTTAGCTGAAAATTTTAGAAGAAAATATTAAGGACTTATTTGTTTTCTTTCTTATTATTTTATAAGGTGTGTTCTTTTACTTTACTAGTAAAAATTAGCAACGAGAGAGTAACAAGAATTTTTGCAAAATTACTCTCAAAAACGTGAAAAAATAAAAGTACTAGCAAAAATTTGCAAGTTAGAGTAGTGTTGTTGTGTATAGGGTATGAGTACTTAATAACTAGCTTTATAATTTTTGGATAAATTATATGTATAGGGTGTTTTTTTAAGCTAGATAGAACTTTAAATTGTAAAAAGTAACACAAAAAATTAAATTTTGATGAAACATTTTTTTTATTTGTTTCAGTATACTCTGACAAATCATCATGAATAGACTCACGCTTGAACAACGCTACAAAATTATCCAAATTTACTTTGAAAATCAGTCGTCGATTCGCGCAACTTATAGACGACTTCGATGAGGCGCATTTTTGGCTTAACGGGTTTGTTAATAAGCAAAATTGCCGCATATGGAGTGAGACCAATCCACAAGAGACCCTACAGACTTCATTACATCCAAAAAATGCACTGTTTGGTGCGGTTTTCATGCTGGTGGCATCATCGGACCTTATTTCTTCAAAAATGAGGCCGGAGCTCGCGTTACGGTCAATGGAGATCGTTACCGCACCATGATCAATGATTTTTTGTTTGAAAATATGGATGACATTGATCCGGAGGAGATGTGGTTTCAACAGGATGGCGCTACGTGCCATACGGCGAACGCAACCATCGACTTACTGAAATCAAAATTTGGCGATAAGTTGATTTCGAGAAATGGACCTGTCAATTAGCCTCCAAGGTCGTGCGATTTGACACCTCTCGATTATTTCCTGTGGGGCTACGTGAAGTCACTGGTTTATGCTGATAAACCAGCAACAATTGACGCCTTGGAGGCCAGCATTGTTCGTGTTGTTCGTGACATACGGCCAGCAGTGCTCGAAAAAGTGGCCCAAAATTGGACGTCCAGAATGCGCTTCGTCAAGAACAGCCGCGGTGCCCATATGCCCGAAATCATTTTCAAATGTTAATGTCACGTATTGATCTTTCGAATAAAAAAAAATTTTGATTACAATTTAATTTTTTGTGTTATTTTTTACAATTTCAAGTTCTATTGGGCTTAAAAAAACACCCTATACATATATGAATATTATAAATATAATGTGATTATGTTCATTTATATTCAGCATTGTCTTGACTGACGAGTACAGCTTGTAATAGAATACTGTGCATGTGGCCACCACTTCACTAGTTTTGTTTTATATTTAGTAAAGCATACTTTTCGGCTCTTACAAATTTTTTAAAAGTATGTTTATGGCTAGTAAGTAATTATGTTATGAAGGTCAAAAAGTGATAATATAATAAAAAAAATTCAAAGCCAGTTAGAAACAGAAAATATGAAGAAAAATCTGCGATTGAATTTTTAAGCCCTCTTCGGAAAATTTGTGCCACCTTGTGTTAATAAGTGGGTTAAAGTATCCTTACATTACATTACGGCCTTGTTATTGGTTTTTTTAACATTTCATTTTCTGAAAGTTTTTAGCGACCTTTTAAGTTTAAATCAATCGCATTAAATAACTTCCATTTCAAAACAGTTTCTTCTCATATTTTAATGAAATTTCTTCTACTACTTTTAACTTATTTACTTACTTACCTCTCTCCTGCTCTCTCTCTCTCTCTCTCCCTCTCTCTCACTCTATCTCACTTTTCATAATTTTACTTTATTGATTTCAATTGTTTTCAGTTTCATTGTTTTATTTGCATAACGAGAGGGAAAAAAATCATTATAAATCATGAAAAATATTTACAATTGAAGCAATTAAAATTTCGATTTCATTTAAGTTTTATTTATTTAAAAATATGTTCAGTACCAGCAAGAGGAGAAGATTTTTTTTTAACCTGTTTTTGCTTGACTGCTTGTCTATGTGTAAGTATGTAGGCCTGCAGTTGGATATGGCAGAAAATCAAATAGTTTTTATTTATCGGACGGTAGATAGTTAAAGAATATTTTTTTTATTTATCTGTAGAAAAGTAAAAGCAGCAAATAAATCTCTTTAAATGATATACATATATTTAAACCTAAATATTATGTACTTAAAAGTTATCAATTTTTTTATTAATGTATTTATTTATAAATAATAATTGCCTTATTTGCACAAAAAAAAATTATGTTTATTAAGCTCTTAAGGCACAGAATTGTATACCAAAATTCATTTTATAAGAGCTTAATGAACATGACATATTTTTTTATAAATAAGACCGTAAGTAGGTTATAGTTTAACATAATAAGTTTTTGTGAATATATAACAAGACATCAGAACAGATCAAACTATAGAATATACATAACTTCACATCCTGGTAGCTAAAATATGTTCCATAGAATTATTATAATGTTACGTTTTTGCCTCTAAGAATGCTTTTGCGGACTCTTCAATTGTAAATAAAATAATGACACTCACACTCGTTCGTTATACAGTACTTAAATAATTCACAATTTTATTTACTTCTGATACCACTGTGCACCAAAACACTAGACTTGCTTGCTTTGACTTATAACTGTCTTGCACAAAGCTTAAAGGTAAACTAACTTGTTGCCGCCGATCTGCCTGTTATTAATACTTGCGAACAAGAAGCAAGTCACTACAACCAACAATAATAAATCGAATACTGAGAATAGAATCGAATATAAAAACAACAACATCATTTGTAGTTGACTTACTTGGAGTTTTACGTACTTTAAATCATGTATGTTTGTTTGTTTGTGTATTATGTTTTTGTTTCATCTTGTAGTAGATCAAGTAGAAGTAGAATGGCTCATTGTTTAACATCATAACATCAGCACCTCCCTTAACGGCCTTATCTGATGATGGACAAACACCACAGGATAAATTATTTACGATTCTCCAGCGCCCCTAAGTGCCTTGCCAGGCTCATACAGATTACAACTTTTGTTTGTACATTAGGTTTGTACTCGTATGAACAAACCCCTCGCTAAAGATCTTGGACCTTTTAATCCCTCCTGCATACAGGAGGAATTAAGCGGGCAAAGTGTCAGTCTTTTGGAATACTACCTTCTGGCTTCTCTGTCAGTTCTTCTCCCAGGGAAACAAGTTTTGCCATGGTGAAGACCTAATCAGGGCACCCTGATCTCTGGAGAATAGACGGGTAGAAATTGTACATTCGTTGTAGCAAATAAACTTTAGAAAGCCGCTTATATTTTGTTAGACTTATATTTTGTTAGACTTCCGAGCCCCTTATGCAAAATTAATTAGCAGAATGGGGAATGGCAAAGCCCTTGCGAGGTTCTACTTGGTTTAAGCTTAAAAACGCTGGAAGAATAATAAATTTCCCTAATAGCTTTGGAGTATGCCGGTTTTCGGGCGCTAATAATCTCCGAGGTGCTGTTATCTTGCAACAGATACCTATAATGTAAGATACGATAAGTGATGGTTAGACGGGTGTACTGGCTAAGGGTTGAAGCTCTTAATGGACCTTGGCCCACCAACTCATTAAGCCTTATCCAACATTGACGGTCTGGGAATTTTACATGCAGAAAGGATTAGAAGTTCCAAGCTCTTTAGTAAGGGTTTTTCCACATGGCTACAGCAAAAGTTGCAATCTCTCTGAGCCACATGGAGGCGCTGATGGATCGTGAATGAACTGGTCCATCATCAGATGAAGCCGTCAAGGCAGGTGCTGATAAAACTCAATTCCATATTCTTCTCAGCCAATGCAAAAATTTTCAATCTCGTAAAGTAAGGTCAGAGACTATTAGAGACCATTTTAAAAACAAAATAGAGAAGATACTCACATGTCACGCTCCAACCAACCAAGAACATCTCTTTCAGAATTCGCAAAAATGTTTAAAAATTTCTTACAAAACTTTAATATAAAAAGTTTTTTTTTATTTTAATAAAATGCATAATTATTTATTATTTTAATAATAATTTTTTAATTTGTAGTGACAAATGCAGCGGCGTGAGTTTTACGCCACATTTTAAGGCTTATCTGATTTTCATGACATTTCAAAGAAAATTTCGTTCAAAAACCAATTAATAAATATTGAAAGGTGCAACAATCTTACCATTCAAATTTATAAAAAAAAAGTACTATTATACTTGGTATTGAGGTATATTTATCTCTATCTACATTAAATAGCTGCCATATAGAGCACATGTTTACACGTGCAAAATTGCAGCAAGAAAAAATGTAGGAAAACTAAAAAAAAAAATATTCGAAGTGATATTTGAACGTATCTGCATGATTTAAAAATACCTTTATCTTAAGGATAAATAAGCCTGTTCATTTGTATGCACTGACATTTTTTCCTGCATGAAAAAACTTGTAAATAAGTTAAGAGGTAAAAATGTCACTAGCCAATGAATGGAATCGATGTTGATGTTGTTGCTTCTTTTGTCAAAGTTGTTGCTGTTACTTGTACTCTTAATGTGTCATCATCATTGACACCACATCAGCATGATGTATTTGGAAGGACAAAACTCAGTGTTTGCTTGCTCTATTGAATGGAATTGAAATGCAATGTTCAATGCTGTCGAGAAAATGAAATACTCAAATACTTGAATGCAAACGCTCATTGGCTATATTTTAGGTATGAATATAATACGAATAGTTATCAACATGTATGCGGAATGAATATAATAAGAATAGTTATCAACATGTATGCGGAATAAAATTGTTAGGAAGATGGTTATTAGTAAGAGTAATTATCAATATTAACTGAAATTGCATTCTTTATATTAAAAAATGATAAACAAATTGGCTTCATCAAACCCGAAGCAGATTCTGAGTTATAATTTCTTTTATTTTATGTTCAATTCAAAAACTGTCATCACGTCCAGTGACATAAAGTTCATGGACGTTATGACGCACTTAAAAGTGTCAAAAGGTCCATGGACGTTAACAAACTTTTAAAAGTGACTTAATGTCCATCAGAGACGTGTCGTAAAGTCCGTGAACATTATGACAATTTGCAGAGTGTCATAACTTAAGTTATAATCAAAAATTTTTAGAAGTGGAAAATTTTAATTGTAATACCTTCATCATAACTATATACGACTATATGAATGTATAGATACAAAGAGAAAAAGGCATTCTTTAATTTTTGTCTGTGAACGATAATGCATATCTCGTTAAATTGTGGACATACCGTTGTCAAACTGTGAACATATCGCCGTTAAATTGCGAATAGATGGCACAAAAATAACGTTATTGAATTGAGAATGTGTTGTTGTCAAGATGAGATCTTTCGGTGCCGATTTTTCCTTCATACTTCCTTTATGAGTAATCAAGCAATGGAAAGTAATAAAGATTATTAAATGTCTGTATAAAAAATAACTTAATTTTTTGGTTTAATTTTTCAAGGGAATACTAATTCGTAAATTTAAAGAAAATATAAAAAAATTCTGTATTGAAATAAGCACCTTTTTAATTAAAAGGAGTGGAAGAGTCAATTTCTTGTAGGCAAATTAAGTAAGAGTTAGCCATCAAAGTTTTGCCACCGAAAGTGTGAATCAATTTGATAATGGGAGGGGTTTTTATTGATCCACATTATCACTCAAATAAACGGTTATTTTCTTCTTATTTAATTGTGGACCTTATGCCATTTTTAAAAATGACCTAATGTCCATTTGCAAAGTGTCACTATGCCCACGGACACTATGACATTTTCAAAAGTGTCATACTGCCCAGGAACCCTATGACACCTTATGTGTGTCATAGTGTCCATGGACATTATGACACTGGACATTACGACGTGCCACCGACGTTATGACATGCCACGTTGTGACTCACTTGAAAGGTCCATGGACGTTAAGACACTTTTACAAGTGACATAATGTCTATCAGGGAGGTGTCGTAAAGTCCGTGGACATTATAGCACTTTGCAGAGTGTCATAACGTTCATAATTTAAGTAATAATCACAAATTTTTATAAGTGGAAATTTTAATTGTAATACTTGTATGATAACTATAAACGAATATATGAACGTATAGATACACAAAGAGAAAAAAGACGTTCTTTAATTTTTGTCATCAAACGATAATGCATATCTCGTTAAATTGTGGACATACCGTTCTCAAACTGTGAACATACTGCCGTCAAATTGCGAATAGATGACACAAAAATACCGGTATTAAATTGAGAATACCTTGTTGTCAAGATGAGATCGTTCTGTTCAATTAAGAATGCAATTTGTCAAGACGACAACACCTTTTGTCACCTGATATGATTTGTTTATAATTTTGCAATTACGTTTTCTGTGTTTTCTGAATGCTGTCATATGAAAAGAAATATATACGTGTATAATAATATAAATTTGCTATTAACTCTGATTCAGAATATGTATACTTTATATGACGCAAATGAAAATTGTAGAAATTACAAACTTTTATATTCCGCTTACATTTTTGTGAAGTGTATAAAGATGCTTTAACCGTCAAAATACAAAAACAAGCTTTTTATTTTACACCTCTCCACTTTTCCGTACACCTCTCCAGCAAATGCAACCCCATTGGTTGCTACGATTTGTTTTTTAACGTATCTAAAGCAGAGAACAAAAATATAAACAACTGAGTTAATTATTCACTATACTAGCATCTAAAATTGATGCAAACCAAAAAATTTTAATTATCTTGTTTTTTGTTCCTAGCAGTCCATATGTCGACATTTCATAGGAGCTATTCTAATCATCTTTAAAAAGATATTGTCAAACATTCAACATGTAAAGAAATGTTAGAGACGTGTATAAATGTATAAGCTTGTTTTTTGGGTGTTGACAGGTTTTATTAAAACATTTTTCTTTTTAAATTCTCAATAATTTATTTAGATTATATCCCAACATCTGAATGTTTGAGAATATCTTTGAAAAATTATGATTAGAGTAGCTCCTATAAACTGCTGGGAAACATAGAAAACAAGCTGTTTATAATTTTTTTTTTTGATATCTAATGGCTAATATAGTGAATAAAACTCTATTGTTTTTATAAAAAATATTTTTATGAAGAAGGCACAATCAAATTATTCAGCTAGCTATGACTCGACTTTAGTGTAAAACGTTTATTAACGTCATCGTAATAATATTCAAAGAAACACAGATTAATAAGAATACTATTAAGCTGGAAATGAAAGCAGCAATTTTATAGTAGTAACGAGTGATTTTTTTGCTATTATCTTTTTGGCAACACTAGTTTTGATGGCTCACGCACGTTTTTAATCTTGTGTCACTGTCAAACATCTTCAGTTTGGTCTATAATTTAATCATGAATCGTCTTACAAACGAACAACGCTTGCAAATTATTGAATTTTATTACCAAAATGCGTGCTCTGTTAAGAAAGTTCATCGCGCGCTTCTTCCATTTTATGGTCAGTTTAATCTACCTACTGAGGCTTCTATTCGGGCTATTGTAAAAAAATTTCGCACCAAATTTACATTGTTGGACATTAAACCACCAACACGCTTACGTAGAGTGCGAACTAAAGAAAATATCGCAACCGTATCGGCCAGTGTTGGTGATGACCGTGAATTATCGATTCGGCGCCGTTCGCAGCAATTGGGCCTCTGTTACTCCACTACGTGGAAAATTTTGCGGAAGGATTTGGGTGTGAAGCCTTATAAGATACAGCTGGTGCAAGAATTGAAGCCAAACGACCTACCACAACGCCAAATTTTTGGTGAATGGGCTCTTGAAAAGTTAGATGAAGATCCACTTTTTTATCGAAGAATTGTGTTCAGCGACGAGGCTCATTTCTGGTTGAATGGATACGTGAACAAGCCAAACTGCCGTATTTGGAGTGAAGAGCAGCCAGAAGCATTGCAAGAGCTACCAATGCATCCACAAAAAACAACCGTTTGGTGCGGATTATGGGCTGGCGGCATCATTGGGCCGTATTTCTTCAAAGATGATGCGAATCACAACGTTACTGTGAATGGTGAGCGCTACCGTGCGATGATAACAAACTTTTTTTTTCCCAAAATGGAAGAGCTTGACTTGCATGACATGTGGTTTCAACAAGACGGTGCCACATGACACACAGCACGCGAAACAATGGACCAATTGAGAGGCGAGTTCGGTGAACAGTTTATTTCACGCTTGGGACCAGTCAATTGGCCGCCCAGATCGTGCGATTTAACGCCTCTAGACTATTTTTTGTGGGGCTATGTTAAGGCTAATGTCTATAGCGACAAGCCCGCTTCGATTGACCCACTGGAAGCCAACATTGCCAACATTATTCGTGAGATACCGGCCGAAATGTTGGAAAGAGTATGCCTAAATTGGACTAAGCGGATGGACCATTTGAGGCGCAGCCGCGGCCAACATTTGTATGAAATAATCTTCAAACATTAAATTATATCGACCCAACTATCGATCCAAATAAATATTTCATGCATTTTTCTGAATTTTATGTGTTTTTTTTTTTTTTAATTTCCGATAGTTCTTATAAAATCACCCATTATATAGCTTTTCAAAAAACAAAACCTTTTTTATTGTTTCTTCACTCTGAAAAGATTTTCTTTAATTAAATTGCTTTATAAAATTTTATTGTATTATATATGTATACATTCCTAGTTAAACATACAAATTTCTACGCACATTTTAATGAGTTTTTCTATTGGCTTAAAATGCACAAAAGTAAATAAACGAATTAAAAACTCTCGAAGCGCTAACAAAGAACAAGAAAAAGCCTTAAGAATTTTTGCCAGAATTTGCGAAGTAATAAACTACAAATACTTTAATATACTTTATTAGTAAAACATTGACTTTACGTTTTGCTTCATTTTAGGAAAATAACTGGCAAAAACAATTGAATGAAGAGGCAAACATAAATTATTGTGCAACCTCCACAGATAGACATGCCAAACTTTAAAGGAATTGTGTGTGTGTGTGTGTGTGTGTGTGTGTGTGTGTGTGTGTGTGTGCTATTTAAATTCCTTTGTATGGGTATATGTATGTATGTCCATGAAATTATCAACTTTCATATGTATGAGTTTGAAAACGAGAATTTATTATTAACCCATGTGGTTAGCTCAGTACAAAATCTCTACAAATAAACAAACAAATTTTAGTTTTAATTAATTGCCAAACTTTTTCCAATAAATTTTGGAAAATAATTTTTTAGACATTTCTTTTTATTTCACAGGAGTTTTTTTCTCACAAGAAAAAAATAACTCTGCAAATAGTTTGTTTACATTAAGAGAAATATTAGCATACAAATTATTTCAAGATTTAGAGGAATTTTTACACCCTTCACAAATATCTAAAGGGTATATATAAGTTTGTGATTCCGTTTGTAATTTCAACAACTTGCATATGCGACCCTTTGAAGTATAAATATATTAGAAAAGTCGATCAAGCGATGTCCGTCTGGCCGCCGTTCAAATACCATTTCTGCGAAAACCATTAGACCTAGACCTTTTTTCTTTCCCCATTCTCTTACTCTATTCATGGGTTTGATATAAAAATTCCGTAAAATCGGTTCACATATATCTGAGATATATTCAAAACTCCGAAAAATCCACTTTTTTTTTGCAATTTTGTATGAGAACTTTAAAAAAAAATGTTTGTTCTGCTTCAAACTTGACACAATTATTAGGCAAGGCGATTTAAAGGTAAAAAAATGTCCCCCAATATCGGTCCATATATACGCGCGATATAGCCTAAACCAATTTTTTAAAGAAAATATAGCATAAGCGAACTTAAACTTGTTTTAATTAAAGCAATTCTGGTAATAAAATAAGGTTATTTAAATATGGCAAATGAAAATTTCCGATATCGGTCTATATATAACCGAGATATAGCCTGAACCGGTTTGTCCACGAAAAAATATTTTTTTTTTTTTTTTTTTTTTTTTTTTTTGCTTAAAAGCAGTTCTGGTTATAAAGGAGGTTACTAAAATAGAGAAAATTAAAAATTCCGATATCGGTCCACATACACATATACCCGAGATATAGTTTAAACCGATTTTTTCATAAAAATGTCACATAAGCGAACTTAAACAACTCTTTCTGCTTAAAATTAGTTCAGGTATTATAAGGAGATTACTAAATTACAGAAAATGAAAAATTCTGATATCGGTCCATATAGACCCGAGATAAAGCTAAACCGATTTTCCGAAAAAAATTATTTGTTTTTTTTTTGTTTAAAAGATGTTCTGATTACAAAAGGAATTGACTAAAATGCAGAATATGAAAACTTCCGATATCGGTCCATATATACTTATATACCAGGGATATAATCTAAATCGATGTTTTCATGAAACAACTTTTGTTTTTTTTTTTTTTTTTTTGTTTTTTAATCAGTTGTGGTAATAAAAGGAGGTTACTAAAACAAAGAAATTGCAAATTCCAATATCGGTATACATCCGAGCATATTTAGTTCAGATTTGTAATATACTCGTATACTGTATTCAATAAATAAATGAATGAAAAAAAATATATATATATACGTGACTATCGTGAAGGGTATTTTAGATTCGGCCCAGCCGAATATACTACACTCTTACTTTTTTCTACTTTTTAGTAAATGATGTTTTTAGCGCTAATTTTAGTAAATCTTAGTTAATGTGTGCTCTAAACCTACTATAGAAAACATACCCTTTCATTTCTTCAGTGACAGCCAACTGCAATATAAACAACTGGAATTATAACAAATTGCATAAGTGATCAATATAAGACAAATATAGACGAAAAAATAGATAAGAGCTCGGTGGCTGAGTTGATTAAGCGGCCGTATCATGTTAACATGGTAGTGAGTTCGAATCCTGGTGGGTGCTGATGAGTAGTGTAGCGACTGCGAAACAGCTAGTTGTCGCCCAGCTTTAGTGTATTCAATTATTTTTTCCTGTCTTCTTTGATCAAGAGTTATTGATCGCGGCAATTATGTAGGTCACAACATATGGTTTGTATCAATAATAACAAATATTTTTAAACAATGTCGAATATCTAAAAAAGATGTTTTGCGGGATAGTCTGTCAGTCTCTTTCATATAATTTCAAAAATACGGCTACTGAAATTTATCGATTCTTTGTAGAAGCTTACAATAAATTTGCACCAACTCAAGAAACTTGTGAACAATGGTGTGCGTGATTCAAAAGTAGTGATTTCGATACAGAAGACAAGGATAGGTCGGATTAGCCAAAAAGTTTAAAGATAATATATTGTAGATATTACTCCTCCAAATGCAATCATATCTAAAGCCCGGCCAACCAGCCAAATCAACGCCGAAGCCGAGTATCCATGACGTCAAGGAAATGAGCTATATTAGGTGGTATCAGAAGGGTGTTTTGTATTATTCAGGTCAGTTAAAATCACGTCAGACGGTTATCTGTCTTGCAAGCTATTGATTAGTTTGAAGAGAACAATCTAATCTAAAGCCCGGCCGATTATCCGCCAAGTATGCATGATTTCAAGGTAAAGAGCTGTATTAGGTGGGATCAAAAGTGTGTTTTGTATAACACGCTGTTGAAATCAGGTCCGACGGTTACCTATCTCATCGGCAATATCCTAAATCCTGGCCAACAAGCCAAATAACTTCTAACCCACTGTGTAGTCGTTAATCTGCTTGTTATAAATGTACACAAACATTTACACAAACAACATAAAGCTAAAAAAAGATAATACACAAACAACCACCCATGATTAAAAGAACGCAAAATTCCAAGCAAATCAATCACTAAAGTTTGTTGTTGTTGTTCTTGTTGTTGTTGCGTTCTTACAGTTTTTCAAGTATATGTGTGTGTATGTGCATAGTAATTATATTTGTACATTTGAGTCTGAAATTATCATTAACTAGAAACCTCAAGAGCAATGTAGAAGATAATAAATAAGAAAAATTTTAGTTTTTTATTTACTATTTTAGCTTCTAACTTTGATACCAATAATATACTGATGATTAGGGTAGCTCCTATGAAATGTCAACATATAGATAGCTGGGATACATAAAAAACAAGCTATTTAAAATTTTTTATTGGCAATAAATAAGTATAAATAGCAGGCAAACGTTCGGCAGAGACAGAGTTTATTTTTAAACGTTGTGAAAGACAGTGTGTATTAATACACAGTGGTATTAAGTGTATAAAAAGTTGTGAAATTTTTATACATATTACTACTGTGTAACAAAAAAGTGTTGGCGTTATTTTTTTCATTTGCAATTAAAGAATCCACAAAAGCATTTTTAAAGATAAGAAACGTAATAACATGTATGTTAATATGTGTTGCATATATAATTTTTATATTGCACAATATATGTAGCAAATTAAGTTTGTAAATATCATTGCAACTAAAATTAAAGTTATTTAAATATTAATACCAATCAAAAATATAAGTCTAGTCAAAGTAATTTAAAAAACTTATATTATATTCTCGCTCATTTTTTATATCTAAGATAAAACAATTTTTACTAAACTATTCATGAAATTTTATAGTAAATTTTAATGGATTAATTTTTCCATTATTCTCAGTTTACAAACAATATATGAAAAATGCTGTTTTTTTTTTTTTCTTTTTCCTGTTACCAAGAAAAATGTTCACTTTTGCCAAATATTGCTGGAAATTATTCATTGTTTTAATATTTAAACAACATTAAAGTTTATTATAATTCGTGCTGCTAAACTCACAAAAAGATTGTATTAAACAAAAAAGGAGAAAAAATAAAATAAAAGATAAAGTGAAGTTAGTTGCTTGGTTGGATGCCGGGTTGAAAGATAATGTTGAAAGTTGCAACCTCTGCACTCATACTTATTTATGCATACACATAATTGCATAGATTTTTATCTTTATGACTGAATGTAGTTAGTGAATATATAGGTAAGTAAGTGTGTGTGTGTGTGTGTGTATGTAAGATGTATGAGTATATTTGCATGTATGCAGAAGCCAAAGTGTATGTGTTTGTGACTATGTATGTATGTATGTAAGTATGTATGTATGTGTCAATGTATGCCATTGTATGCTCATCTATAAATTTATTGTACAAGTCTGGTAAAGATTTGCAATGAGATTTAAAGTATTTTAATGCATTGAAATATTTGAAAAAAAAAAAGTAACAGTAGTCTGCTATCACAGACTCGCACACACACAACGAGTTAATGGAAATAACTACAATTTTTGCAATGAAGGACCTAAAATGATATGCATGTGTGTGTTCAATTGCTAAGTGCTTGTAAATATTAAGGTGGTTACACCATAGATTAGAAATTTTTTTTAACTTTTTTTTATACTTTAAACTATTTTTTTTATACTATATATTCGAAGCTATCCAAAGGAAAGCGAAATATTGCCAGATAACTAAAAACCAAAAAAACTAAAAATTCCAAAAAAGACCTTAAACTCGAACAATTACACATATTAAGAAAGAAAAAAACGATCGACATAAAGAAATAATAAGCTCAATACACAATTTTAAATGCGGCGTACACCATCCCTGACACTTTACTAGCGTTCCACTAGCACGCTGCTAAAAAGTAAAAACAACCACTAACAAACAACTAAATAGAGTGCAAGCAGATACACACACACACACATATGCTGCTAAATTTAGATAGTTTTATATTTTGAAAATTCTGTTTAGCTATTTTTTTAATATAATTCTCATATAGTTAAACTGTTTGAAGGTATAAGATGTTGGGTTTGTGCTGATTGAAGCATACTTACCTGGCGTAGGGGTTACCGTGATCATGAAGGCGGTTCCCCCGGAGTGAGGCTTGGCCAGTGCACTATCGGTTGAGTTGACCTCCGCGATTATTCCTAATGCGAATAACTCGTGCGTGTAATTTTTGGTAGCCGGGAATGGCGTACGCGCCGTCCCGACGTTAATAAATAAATTTTAATGGATCAAAAAAATGTTGATTGTTTTTGGTTTTGACGACTTTTATATCCTTCACAAAATTGTTAAGGGTATATAAGTTTGTGATTCCGTTTGTAATTTCTACAATTTTCATTTGTGAATAAGAATGAATAGAAAAGTCGCTTAAGCGATGTCCGCTGTTGAAATACAGTTACTGAGAAAACCATTCGACTTAGAAACTTTTTTCTTTCACCATTCTTTTACCCCGTCGGTTCATGGGTTCACATATAGCTGAGATATATCCAAAATTCCAAAAAAAAAAAAAACCATTTTTTCAAATTTGTATGAAAATTTTGGAAAAAACCAATTATTAAGCATGGTGACTAAAAGGAAAAAAAAATTTCCAGGTATCGGTCCACGAGATATAGCCGAAACCGTTTTTTTTTTGTCATGAAAATGTCACGTAAGAGCGCTTTTACATTTAGACATACGATGGGCAGACATTTTTTCATTTCTCTTTTGGTCTTTCCTAAACCTTTTACATTTAAGAAATTAATAGGCAGACAGAAACTTTTCGTTTCTCTTATTTTTCTTTTTGTTGTTTTTTTAAGCACAGCTAGTGTGTTTATATGAAGTTGATGTTGATATGAGAATAATAATATGAAGCAACAACATAAAAAATGCGAAAAATTAAAAACGAGAAAGAAAAAATGTCCACAAATGTCTAGTACAGAGAGTTGTGTACTACACACTCTCCCCCACCGACAATTTTCGTTACAGCACCATCAAATTTCGCCCGTCTGCCCATCGTCTGTCTAAATGTAAAAGCGCTCTAAGCGAACTTAAATAACTTTTTTTAGTTCTGGTGATAAAAGAAGGTTATAAAGTGTGGTTAAATTTCAAGGGCCGATTTTGATTTTGAATAAAACACAAACTATTTAGGAAATTATTGTAATTTTATCTTACTGTGATATATTAGTATTACTCAATTATGTATGGAACAAAATATCGGCCAAATGGACGCCGCGACCACGGCGGCACACCTCCATCCGATGGTCCAAATTTTCGATGACCCTGAGGCATAATGGAGGTTCTTTGCCGTTAATATGTCGAATTATCTCATCCTTTGGCAGTTGAATTGTTGCTGGCTTATCGACGTACACCTATTCTTTCAAATAACCCCAAAGAAAAAAGTCCTACGGTGTCAAATCACATGATCTTGGCGGCCAATTGACATCGCCATTACGTGAGATAACACGGCCATTGAATTTGTTGCGCAAAAGAGCAATTGTTTCGTTAGCAGTGTGGCAAGTGGCACCGTCCTGCTGAAACCACATATCGTCTACATTCATATCTTCCAATTCGGGCCATAAAAAGTTCGTTATCATCTCACGATAGCGAACACCATTCACAGTAACTGCCTGACCGGCCTCATTTTGGAAAAAATACGGCCCGATGATGCCGCCAGCACATAAACCGCACCAAACAGTCACTCTTTGTGGGTGAATTGGTTTGTCGACAGTCACTCTTGGATTCTCATTCGCCCAAATGCGGCAATTCTGTTTATTGACGAGTCCACTGAGGTGAAAATGTGTCTCATCACTGAAGATGATTTTCTTCGAAAAATGATCATCATTTTCATAATAAGTCTGGATAACTTTAACACGTTGTTGGATTGTGTATCTCTCCATGGTTCAAATTGAACAAGTCTGAAATAGAGAAATGTCAAATAAAATTCGGAAAAAACTTGGCGTTTAGGTGTGGTTCACATTCAACATCGGCCCTTGAAATTTAACCACGCGATATAAATATGGAAATAGAAAATTTCCGATTTCGGTCCAAATATACCCGAGATATAGCATAAACCGAGTTTTTCATGAAAATATATGGGAACATTTCATAGGAGCTAGCCTAATCAAAAATTTCCAAAGTCTAGTAATGATTAGACAGCTGGGAAACAGAAAACAAGAGTCTGGCATTATCGGCAGCAAATAACTAGTAAGTTTATGTTGATTATTCGACAGAGGCCGTTGAATTTTATGCCTTGTGCAAGACAGCCATAAGTGAGAATATAAAGCAAATCTAGTATTTTATTACACAGTAGTATTAACTGTAAATAAAGTTGTGATGTATTTTAGTACTGCATAATGAACCAGTGGCTGTGTCATTTATTTCATTTAATATTGAAGAATCCGAAAGAAAAATAAAAATATTTTTGACAGAGTGCACTATAGTTAAATCTATAACAGACTGTTCTGAACAATAATACCCAATGTTATAGCATACTGCTGTTGTTGTAAACATATAACAAACTGCGCTGTCGTTACATTTATAATATTTATAACAATGTGGAACAAAATTAATCAGAAAAATATTCCCGTAATCCATGGCAATAACTGCAGCTTTTTCAAAACTCCAAGGTAATGCCTTTATAGGTTTATGACGTGTGGATGAAGATTTTAAGTTATTTCTAATATTATATAATAGCAATTGTCTGGCTCAAGTTCAAAGTTCTTAAGCTCGTTCGTATCATTAACATACCTAATAAAATATATAAATATGTATGCATAATATTTGTAAAGATTTAACAATGATTGCCATTTGGCATTATGCATTAAGGGGTTTTAAGTTTTAACAATTTGAATCATTTTGAGGATTTTAAAATGAATGACTTTTGGCACTAATTAAAACTAGCAAATACATAATTTTCATTCAACTTTACCCTTCATATACATACAAACATATGTACATATGCAATACTGTAGGAAAATATCTAGCAAAATTGAGCACTGAAATATACCTTAACTCATACTTACATACAAGCATAAGCTCATGCTGTAAGTCACAAGACATTTGAAAGCTCTTGGCTCGTAGATTTCTTTGAATTTATGCTAATTACAAGGTTACAACTATGAGTATAAGGGCACTTAACCAAGTCTCAAATATTTACTCTGGCGTTCAAAGTATTTACCACAAATATGCAATAGATTTTTTAAATACACATGTGTACTCGTATATAAGCATATTTGCTTTAAGTTCAAAACTTGATTTCATTAAGCTGAAGATATAATATTAATAGTCAATACTTCTAATTTTAACACTAAGTAAACTAAAATTTATATGAAATTGCATCGCCATAAAAAGCTGTTTCAAATGTTTTTAAATACTTTAGCAATGACTACTTCTTAATATTATTTTCTTATATGTATAGTATTCAAAATAAATTTTTTTAGTTTCAGTTCAAATTATTTTTCTAACAAATAACGAGTGATTTTTTTGCTATTATCTTTTTGGCAACACTAGTTTTGACAGCTCACGCACGTTTTGTATCTTGTGTCACTGTCAAACATCTTCAGTTTGGTCTATAATTTAATCATGAATCGTCTTACAAATGAACAACGCTTGCAAATTATTGAATTTTATTACCAAAATGCGTGCTCTGTTAAGAAAGTTCATCGCGCGCTTCTTCCATTTTATGGTCAGTTTAATCGACCTACTGAGGCTTCTATTCGGGCTATTGTAAAAAAATTTCGCACCAAATTTACATTGTTGGACATTAAACCACCAACACGCTTACGTAGAGTGCGAACTGAAGAAAATATCGCAGCCGTATCGGCCAGCAATTGGGCCTCTGTTACTCCACTACGTGGAAAATTTTGCGGAAGGATTTGGGCGTGAAGCCTTATAAGATACAGCTGGTGCAAGAATTGAAGCCAAACGACCAACCACAACGCCAAATTTTTGGTGAATGGGCTCTTGAAAAGTTAGATGAAGATCCACTTTTTTATCGAAGAATTATGTTCAGCGACGAGGCTCATTTCTGGTTGAATGGATACGTGAACAAGCAAAACTGCCGTATTTGGAGTGAAGAGCAGCCAGAAGCATTGCAAGAGCTACCAATGCATCCACAAAAAACAACCGTTTGGTGCGGATTATGGGCTGGCGGCATCATTGGGCCGTATTTCTTCAAGGATGATGCGAGTCACAATGTTACTGTGAATGGTGAGCGCTACCGTGCGATAATAACAAACTTTTTTTGCCCAAAATGGAAAAGATTGACTTGCATGACATGTGGTTTCAACAAGACGGTGCCACATGCCACACAGCACGCGAAACAATGGACCAATTGAGAGGCGACTTCGGTGAACAGTTTATTTCACGCTTGGGACCAGTCAATTGGCCGCCCAGATCGTGCGATTTAACGCCTCTAGACTATTTTTTGTGGGGCTATGTTAAGGCTAATGTCTATAGCGACAAGCCCGCTTCGATTGACGCACTGGAAGCCAACATTGCCAACATTATTCGTGAGATACCGGCCAAAATGTTGGAAAGAGTATGCCAAAATTGGACTAAGCGGATGGACCATTTGAGGCGCAGCCGCGGCCAACATTTGCATGAAATAATCTTCAAACATTAAATTATATCGACCCAACTATCGATCCAAATAAATATTTCATACATTTTTCTGAATTTTATGTGTTTTTTTTTAAATTTCCGATAGTTCTTATAAAATTACTCATTACTTTGTTTTTTATTTTTTGCAAATATGTACATCGGGTTTTAGTTCAAGGTTTTCCTTTCCTTAAACGAGCTATTGAATTACACTTTTTCTATATTCTTCTTGTACTGAATCACGTTAATGAAAATTCGAAATACATTTGCGTAATAATAAGAACGCAACCGCAACAATAATAAAATCATCGTTGTACTTGCGAAATAATAAGAAGGCAACAACAACAATAACAAAATCATTGGGACTTACTTGAAGTTTTGCGTTCTCTAAATCATGTTTGTTTGTGTATTATTTGCTTATTTATTTAGTAACTATACAGTTGCAAAGTAAATTTGCAAAGTATAGGATGCACAGCATGGGCGGGGTGACAAAGACCATAATGCCCAAGATGGTATTAACAGTACTTTTGTAGCGTCGCTGTGACTAACTATAACAACATATGCCTTCACATAGGAATCTTCCACGTGGTTAACAATGAATAACCTCTAAAAAAAACCAACTGTAAACCAATACAGTTAGTTGAGGCAAACCGTTAACCAGTGCGAGTGAGACGCGAAACTCTCGAAGACCGAACAACAAAGACAACAAGCCTGACCGCACTTAAGAAATAATTACGATGACGCGAGAGCTGTTCCTCAGCCCAGAGCTGCTTTACGACTGTTTGTGTATTATATTTTTAGCTTTTTGTGGAAATACGTGTACATTTATAAGCAACAGATCAACGGCTGCACAATGAGTTAGAAGTAATGCAAACTTGTAACAATATATTAATGACTGAAAAATTAGTTTAAAAATTTACATTTTGTGTTCAATACTTAGAGCAAATTTTCACGATGATTTAAAGCCATGTCTTTTTTTTGTACTGAAAAAATTTTTTTATTTAAAAAAAATCATGTTTTGTGTTTTTCAAGTTTTTTTCTCTAATTTCGTTTTGACTCGTTTGCTATTTTTTTTTTTTTAATTGTTTTATTTTCATTCGGCTGGCAAGGTAACCACATCCATACTACCAAAAGGGTAAAGAGACAAACGTTTATTTTTAAAGACAATTAGAAAAACGACATGATTTAAAAATCATCGTAAAGATGTAACATGATTTTGGTAGAAGCTTTAAAAGCGTATTATAAAAAAGGCATAGCTTTAAATCGCCGTATAAATCAGCCCTTAGAGTTTCGGCTTATAAAGGATAGGGTATGCAGGTCAGAATATTTACTTTATTTATTATAGATAGTATATGTTCTTTAAATTTCATTTTCATATCTAGAATAACTCCTAGGCATTTTATTTTTTGTGCCCACATAACCACCGTATTTAAAAAGATGATATATCTTTGCGGAGTATAATAAGGGTTTCTTATTTTTGTCAAATATATAGAATGCGTTTTATCAACATTTAATGTTATTTTGCATTTGTTGATTTATTTTGCCAACTCATCTAGATCCCTTCGTAAATTAGAAATAATGTCTTCTGAAAGTTGTAACGCCCAAAGTCGGAGGCCTCGTTTTGGAGCAACACACGTGAAATCGTGTTCCCGTTTTTCATATATCTGTATTTATTCAGTTATTCATTTGTTTATTTCATTTATTATTATTAACGCAAGAAGCGTTGTTCTATTTGCGTTTGAATTAATAATTAATTAAGTATAATAAATTACATGTAATACAGGTTAAATTATTTCTAAGTTTAAAAATTGTATTTAAAATTAACGGTCAGCTTAGATGGCACCACCACACAATGAATAAATATCAACCATGAGACAATGTTTGCTAAACACAGCGGCACATATGGTTGCGCGTAGCGTACGTGTATGTGTGCTCATCGTAGAGTATAAAAGCACGAGCATCAGCATGTTCATGGGAGTTTGGTAAGTGGACAGCCTGCAGGTAAGAAGTGCCATGAAGAAGAGTTTTTAATTCTAATTCAAAGCATCTTTCGAGTGATCACAGCTGTGGCGAAGTAACCAACAAGTGGTTAGTGAGGAGTTTTCAATTCCTTACATTTTACTCTTGAGTGGTTCTTCTTTGCCTGGTTTGCCTCGTCGTCAGGTTGGGGAAACGAGTTCTACCGTGCAGGAGTTTTCAATTCCTCCATAGCGGCCCGCGACCCCGCTCCAGCGTCAGCCGTAGGTGGTGCCATAACCCCACGTGACCAAACACATAAAAAGAGAAATAAGATTTTCTTTTATTATTTTATTTAAATAAAGAGCCAACATTGAAGACTAATTCTGTTTCTTTGTTTCTTTATTCTTTATTGAAACGACCCTGGACCACGCTATCCCAGCTTAAAGCATAAGTGTCGTTACAAAGTATATCAAAACATAATACTGCTGTACCGCCTGCATATACTGACAGTGGTACATAATTCAAGTTGGAGCAAATCTGAAGTGTTTAAGTTGTACAAAATGGAGGAGAGTTAGTAATAGCCTTACGGATATCCTGCAGGTATACTGAAACTTTCGGAGCACGATGATTTTTAATTCGCATTGATTTCTTGAAAATGGTAGAATATAAAAATAAATGTTTGAACTTATAGGGTGTTTTTTTAAGCTAGATAGAACTTTAAATTGTAAAAAGTAACACAAAAAATTAAATTTTGATGAAACATTTTTTTTATTTGTTTCAGTATACTCTGACAAATCATCATGAATAGACTCACGCTTGAACAACGCTACGAAATTATCCAAATTTACTTTGAAAATCAGTCGTCGATTCGCGCAACTTATAGACGAAAAATTGTGTTCAGCGATGAGGCGCATTTTTGGCTTAACGGGTTTGTTAATAAGCAAAATTGCCGCATATGGAGTGAGACCAATCCACAAGAGACCCTACAGACTCCATTACATCCAGAAAAATGCACTGTTTGGTGCGGTTTTCATGCTGGTGGCATCATCGGACCTTATTTCTTCAAAAATGAGGCCGGAGCTCGCGTTACGGTCAATGGAGATCGTTACCGCACCATGATCAATGATTTTTTGTTTGAAAATATGGATGACATTGATCCGGAGGAGATGTGGTTTCAACAGGATGGCGCTACGTGCCATACGGCGAACGCAACCATCGACTTACTGAAATCAAAATTTGGCGATAAGTTGATTTCGAGAAATGGACCTGTCAATTGGCCTCCAAGGTCGTGCGATTTGACACCTGTGGGGCTACGTGAAGTCACTGGTTTATGCTGATAAACCAGCAACAATTGACGCCTTGGAGGCCAGCATTGTTCGTGTTGTTCGTGACATACGGCCAGCAGTGCTCGAAAAAGTGGCCCAAAATTGGACGTCCAGAATGCGCTTCGTCAAGAACAGCCGCGGTACCCATATGCCCGAAATCATTTTCAAATGTTAATGTCACGTATTGATCTTTCGAATAAAAAAAAATTTTGATTACAATTTAATTTTTTGTGTTATTTTTTACAATTTCAAGTTCTATCGGGCTTAAAAAAACACCCTTTATTTTTTAAAGGCCATATTTATAAAAAATATTTTTTGCTTATTACATATTACGTATATTTCAGAAGTTTCTATACAAAGTTTTTCAAATAATCCTTTAAAAAAAACATGAAATATTTTTTTATAAATAAGACCGTAAATCATTAAATTCAATCGGAGTTTCAGTTTATTTGATGATAGGCGTAATATGGTATTGATGATATTTTGTCATAAAATTTAATCCACTTAGTAATTTTTCTGATGCTAATGAGCCATTTCATCAAATAAATTAGATTTTTACATCAAATTGAATCCATTGTTGTTCTGATGTTAGTGTGACATTCTATTGATAATATTTTTGTGATTACATTGACTTTTTAGTTTAGTCATTACGTTGATATTAGAATGTCCTTGCATTGATCTCATGCTCAAATGAAACGTATTGCAATAAAGCTTCCCAATAACATCAGCATGGCATTTCATTGATGAAATAATTGTCGCAATTACCGCTAATAATAATTAGAGCACTGATAAAATGGTTGACATCACAATGACTTAAAGTGTCATGAGGTCAAAAATGAGGAAATTAGGCATTTCATTGATGTAACGTCTAAGATAAAAAAAAAAACGTTGAGTAATATCATTGCTGTAGATTTTTGCAGTTCAAACTCTTAAGTTATCCATTTGCTAAATCCTACCATGGATTATACTCTCTTTTGTTCTTTTTAGAAGCCCATTTGATTAATATTAAATATTCAATGAAGAGCAACAGTTTATCATTTATAATTTTATCAAAAACATTTTCTATAAATGCCAACAGATTTATTGGATGGCAGGATAATGGGATATCTGCAGGCTTATTTGGTGTACGTACTGGAATAATTTTTCCTTTTTTGAATTCAAGTAGGAAGTAGCTTCGTTTAAGGCGTAAATTAAAGATGGTTAGGAATTTAATTGCATTTTTCGGCAGATGTTTAAGACATTTATTATTAATTCCATCTATTCCTGAAGCCTTTTCTTGCTAACCATTTCAAATTTAGTTGTTACGATATCATCAGATATGATAGTAGCTGCTAATTGGAACAATTTTTTGCACTAAGATTCAAACTCTTTCGGGTAAGTGTTCTAAATGTTTTTAAACATTTTTTGCTAAATCTTCTTCAAGAACTCAAATTAATAAATTCTCCAAAGCAACAAAACAAACTTTCTAAAGATCTTTCGGTCAAGTTTTTACTTTTGGCATTTAAAGAGTTCTGTTATTATTAATGTTTTTTAATAAAGACCAACATCCCAACTTGATAACCCAAACGTATCCAATTGTGTTAATAACATAAAATAAAATCTTTTAAAAGCAAGTAGCAACAAAAATCAGAAATCTCATAATACTTTGATGTCTGTTTAATCCAATGTGGTAGATACATTCGCAAACTTAGATAAATATAAAACCAAGCAACTGAAAACTTGCACATGAAATAATGAAAACATATTATTTGTTTGAAAAGAATTAAAGTTAATACCGTTTATATATTATCAAAGAAAAAAAAAAACTTGTAAATATTAAAGCATTAAAATCCAAATAGATATTAATATGAAATCCGCTGGACACAATGAAGCCGGAATACTGGAGAGTAAACTTGCGCTGGCTATTAATTTGTTTTGCTCAAAATAGCAGAGTGATAATAAAAATAAAATAAGAAATAATCCTTGAAATATTTAATAAATATTAGTTTTAACTTAACCAACAACAGCAATAACAATAAGAAAAATGAAAGAAACACAAACCATAAATGGTTCACAAGACTATTAACCCTAATCTTACCAACATGTGTCTGTGAGACAAATTTTAATTCTGATTCAATGTAGTAACGAAAATATTCGACATATCGCAACCCAACTTCTTGTTTTGTTTTATTATATTACGTACAACCAAAAAAATTCAATTGAAAATATGGTTACAGCAACATTAGTTTATATCCTATAACATTATGCATTATTGGTAGAATAGTTTAATAAGAATTTAATTATATTTTATTCCCCCATAAACATATATGTTATATGCTATGGTTGACCATAAGAATTTTTAAAGTAGCTGTAACATTTATATGTATTAAAAATTAAATAATAGGCATCTGTTTTCTAACAGATAGTGCTATTAGGTACAAACACAATATGGTTGGCCGGAGGTATGCTATTGTTGGCTGCTACCTGACCATACTCCTATATGAATCTTATCTGTCTACATTTGTTTTAATAATTTCATATATACTAAGTATGATAAAAATATTATATTACAATATTCTGCCTAACCATACTATTGTCACAATCATTAAAATTTCTTACGCTCAACCATACCATTGTAGTGTACAACTATACTTCCGCCACTTTTCTTCCAAAATTCAAGGCTTTATAGTAAAAAACTGGTTATACATGATTCAAAGTATTGTCCATCGCTGGCTACTACTTTCTCCCGTCTTTCAGGCAGCGTATGAATTCCATTTTGAAAAACTGGTCATCTAATGAAGCGACCCGCGAACCAATCTAATTTTGACTTCTTTATAAGATCAGAAGTGCTGGTCAGCCAGGCTGTATGCCATTGGTCAAAGTGATAGCCCGAAAGAGCACGGACGGAAAGAGGACTTCCTATTTCAACGTTTCCAAGTATGTCTTGATCACTTTCTCAACATGGGGACGAGGATTGTCGAGCTGTAAAATCAATTTATCATATTTCTCATTGTATTGTGGCTGTTTTTTTTTCTCAATGCGCAGCTCAAACACATTAACTGGAGGCAGTGATCACTTGTGATGGCTTCATTTGGTTTTAACAACTAATAATACACTACGCCGATCTGGTCCCACCAAATACTGAGCATTACCTTGGAACCGTAAATATTCAGTTTGCCCATCGACGTGGAAGCTTGGCTGGGGGTTTCAATGATTTTCTCTACTTGGAATTGTAGTAATGAACCCATTTTTCATCCCCAGTAACATTGTGATACAGAAATCCCTTCCGGCTTTGCCTTGTAAGCAGCTAAATGAACGCCTTTCAACATCTCTCAGCTTCAATTCGTACGACAACCAATTTCCTTGTTTCTGAATCATTCTCATGACTTTCATGCATTTGGCAAGGATTCTGCCAATTCTTGTTGCATTTGACACGAGTCTTGATCAAGTGATGCCTCCAGTTCTACATTTCTGAAAACCTTCTCTCTTCCCCCGCCACGGTGGTAATCGACATCAAAATCACTGTTCTTTAAGCGGTGAAATCATCTCGATACTTTCTTTCACTAATTGCAGACCCATCATAGGTATCTGAGATTATTCGATGACCTTCAGATTAAAGCAGCAAATTAAACCCTCCTACAAACGACGAGAGTGTGCTAGTAAGCTGACATGTTTAATCAAGAATAACTTTATGATACAGAAATAATATAATATTTCGATGGCGTTATGTTTACATATACCTAAGCTTACTATGACATCAACGGCCTATTTATTTCGACTACCACTTACCGTTACAGCCATCGGCGAAAGCAAAATTGTACACCTAATGTATAATTCAACAATAGTAAGTTGCGCTGAGAATAGTGTCAACCATAAATACTTTTTTTTCTTCGTGTGTGTTTCGCACAGTTTAAGAAAAAAATGTTTGCAATACCAATTATTTAATTTTTCTAATATAAGTTTAAATAAAAAATGCAACATAAACCATTGACATGTGCTTCCTGGACACAAGCACTTATTATATAAGCATGGACAACAACCTAAAAATTCTTATAGTCAACAATAGTATATGACATCCAACTATATTTATACTCGTGTGCTTAAAATGCTTAGTAAATGATTTCGTTTTATTACAGCAATAGCTACGTTAACAATAAGGAAATTGTTGGCTTTATTCCAAGGAGAGTCATGCGAATCATATTATTTTTTCCGAATTAGCTTTGGTTATTTTATTATATCAACATATGGCATATTCTCTTCTTTATTTCAATTATTTCATATGTATTAATTATGACGAGTATATATTCTATCGTCATATGTTAACAATTCTAAATTATTCCTCAAATGCGTGTCTCCTAAACACAAGCACTTATTATTATATGATCATGGACAACAACCTAACATTTTTATAGTCATTAATAGTTTATGACAGCCAACTATATTTGTACTCGTGTGCTTAAAATGCTTAGTAAATGATTTGGTTTTATTACAGCTAATAGTTGGCTTTATCCCAAGGAGAGTCATGCGAACCATATTATTTTTTTCGAATTAGCTTTGGTTATTTTATTATATCAACATATTTCGTATTCTACTGTTTAATTCAATTATTATATATGTATTAATTATGACAAATATATTATATTACAATATTCTACCATCATATGCTAACAGTTCTAAATTATTCCTCAAATACAAGACAAAATAAAAAATACAACAGAAAATACTGCCACGTGTTTCTTGGTCATAAGCACTTATTATTATATGATCATAGACAACAACCTGCAGTTGTATCGTCTTACTGTTGACATTTAAATGCATGACGTTTCCAAAGCTTTTGACAAAGTGTGGCACAAAGGCTTAACCCATAAAATAAAATTAAACTTGCCTGCAAACACGCACAAACTGTTAGAGAGCTACTTATATGACCGGAAATTCGTCGTTAAGGAAGGTGACTTCAAAAGCTCGGCTCAGCCATTCAAAGCTGAAGTTCCCCAGGGTAGCATATTGGACCCAACTTTATATTTGATTTATGCTTCAGACATGCCAACGAGCTGCAAAATTCACACTTCAACTTTTGCAGATGATACAGCATTCATTAGTGTCCATGAAGACTATAAATTAGCATCACAAAATTTGCAAGAACATATTCTTATATTGGAGAAATGGCTGAAACTTTGGAAAATAAAAGTAAATGAACAAAAATGTACCCATGTTACATTCACACTACGTAGAAAAACTTGT
Source organism: Thecocarcelia acutangulata (assembly GCA_914767995.1). Classification (NCBI taxonomy): domain Eukaryota; kingdom Metazoa; phylum Arthropoda; class Insecta; order Diptera; family Tachinidae; genus Thecocarcelia; species Thecocarcelia acutangulata. The sequence goes on along the minus strand of OU612094.1, from coordinate 23,665,959 downwards.
TCGGCTATTAAAATCAACAACTACATTGTTCCGCAGCACAGTGACCGTAGGCTCACGTGGAAGTCTCACATTGACGCTAAAGTCACCCAGATGAAATTAAAAGCGGTGCAACTAAATTGGCTCATCGGCAGAAATTCTATCTTGCAGTTAGATTGCAAACTTTTGTTGTATAACGCAATCCTAAAGCCAATATGGAGCTATGGAATTCAGTTGTGGGGTACCGCCTCTGCATCTAATATGGAGAAAATTCAAAAGCGCCAGAATAAAATTCTCCGTATAATTACTGCAGCTCCATGGTATGTTAAAAACTCTCGAATTCACAAAGATCTAGGTGTACCCTTAGTGAAAGATGAATTTTCAAAACACGCGATAAGGTACATTAACAGACTGGAGTCTCACCCGAATCCTCTCGCACGTAGCATCCTTAACTTTGGTGGCCACACTCGACTGAGAAGGAAGGACACCCTTGCAACCATCAGAGCGTTGGAAAGGTGATTTACCAACAAAATACACGCAAGAAACAACTTTTCGTCTAGCATTGGCTGGACCTAAGTAAATAAAATTTTTCAATATTAATTAATTTTTTTCTATATTAATTAATGAATTTTTATTTTTAAGATTTGCATACTTATTGTTAGTTCTTTTAGAAGATACAATAAATAATTAAATTATAAAATAAAAAAATTAAATGCATGTATTTTACATTTCACATATTGAAGTTGCTTCAGTGATCAATGAAAAAAATCAAGTTTCTGCTTAATCTTAGTTCTAGTACTTACAATATAGAGTTTAAGAAAACAAAGAAATCAACTTAAATTTTCCCTTAAATTGCCAGAGTTTGCCAGAGCAGTAATTAGTTTTTATTCAATTGCTTTTCTCAAAATAAATTTCCAAAAATCTCTTCAATCCACATAATTGAACAATTTAGAAAAGCAACCTTTCGAATACCATTACGAGTAGTTTTCTCAAACAAAAATCCTGGCAAAATGTTTTCTAATAGATTTAAGTAATGAAACCGCAGATTAATAACATCTTCTAGACAGAGAAGTAGACGTGAAAACCTCAAATCAAGTTGCAAAATACACGTCAACTTTCAATCAAAATTCACAAACACTAATAATAGTTTCTACCACAATGTGGCAAATGAAACACAACAACATAAGCTGCAGCACCAGCGCCAGCAACAATAGCAATGTTTTTTGCAGCAGCAGTAGTAGCAACAGCATTGGCAAAAGCAAAAGCAACAACAAGAACTTACAATAAACTGCAAAACATTTGTACTGACAATAAACATCTCTTTAAAAAGCTTTTGGGTGCGGTTTTTCTACATAAGTGGATTTTAGATACTGTGGTCAAATCGCATTTAGTTTATTTGTGTGTGTGTGAGTGTTAATGTATGTTTAGTTAGTAGTTTGTATGCATGTATTGTACATGTGTATCGATGTATGTTTACAAGTTTGTTTGTATGGTCATTTGCCGCAATAACAAATCGATGTTCCAAACTGGGTACTCTTCCTTCTACATCTTTTGCTTGTCCTTCTTGCTAAATCGACTTTAGATTGTATGTCTTTTCATGCTGCTTCTTATCCCCCATACCCACATACACAAATAAGCAAACATTAAGCATTTTATAAAATACCCTAGCAAACAAATATTGCAGAAATAGCTATAACAAAGTTGGAAATAATAAAAAAAATAACGTTTCAGCTATTTGGTAACAATAACATAGTTATACAACTTATGCGCATACAGACGTACATACAAGGGTCTGAGCTTGTATGCATGTATGTATGTAAGTAAGTGTTTATTTGTATTTGTGTTTTGCCAAGGATTTATATGTCCGTCTGCATAAGCTTTAGCACTCGTTCGCATACATTCTTGGCCATTTATAGATGTTGTCATTGTAAATAGCCATTTTCCAACAGATATCAACATTGTTGGCTTAATGTTACTAGTTTTGGTTTCGGGTTTTTTCCATTTTATTTATTTATTTTTTATTTTCTTATTCCCTTCAACTTATTTTGATTTCTATTTTGCTGGTTTGTTGATTTTCCAAATACTCACAGAAAATCCTCTTCATCAGTCTTATGCGAGTAAAAACGAAATTATCTCAAGTTGAATTCTTGCAACGGCTGTCACTAATGTCCTCATCATTTCATTGTAGTGCTTAGGAGTTTAGTTTTGGGTTTTATTATAATGATTATTTTTCTCCCTTTTTCTTCATTTGTTTGAAAAGTGTAATGGAATTAAAGATTATAATTTATAATAATATTTTTCTAATGTTGTAACAAGTTGGCAAACGTGCTCAAGAAATAAGAGAAAAAAATTATATAATTTTATATTGAAAAGTATGTTACGGGTGCGTATGATTGATGTTAATGTCTTCTCATATGCAGACCACTTAAGTTGTACGAATGAATGGATTATATGGGATAAAGCATATTAGAAATTAGTTCTCGTTAACATTAAATGAGAAGAAGGGAGACCGTTTGAGAAGAAGGAATACCGTTGCCACCATCAGATTGCTCAATAGGTGATTTTACCGAAATAGCTCCCGCATAATAAAACTTTTCGTCTAGCATTGGCCGGACTTAAGTAAAAATCATTTTTTTTTTTTTTTTAATTTTAAATCACACTTTTTTTAACTTTAAATTTAGTATTGAAATTTGAATACTTATTGTTAGTTCATTTTGAAGACTCAATAAATAAAAAATGCTAAAAAAAAAAAAAAAAAAAATTAAATGCCTTCAAACGTTCGAATAGCTTTGAGCTTCTGTCTGTGGGGTCGGAGTATTCAAACATAGCTTATGGCTTTTGTTGCAGATCTCACTTGCTGCGCTTATTTGTCGGAAAAATATAGTGTTTTAAAAAAATTTGCCTTTATTTCCAATTTTTATTTTGTATAACATTTTAATTAGCATTAACATTTTACGAAACATAAAACAAAAACTTCCACAAGAACATTTTAATCAACTTAAAACAACAGCAAAAAAAACATGCCACAAAAAGTTAAAGAATTCAATACATCTTTATTGTTAATTTTTTTTTTTCTCTTTTTCGGATCAAAAAACTCCCACAAAAAAAGAATTATGTTCACAATTACAAACTTGTTACTAAAAATCGAATGAAAAGATCATTTACCCAACTCAAATACTGGTTGTAAATCATGAGCTGGTTGTCCAAATGAAAACAAAAAAACTTTGCTCTCTACCTTTTGCTGCATTTTACTTTTTCTTTTCCATTTTCATTTTCGTGTTTTTTTCTGTCTTCTTGACACTAGTATCCCCTTTAAAGGACAATTTCGTCGTATCTTTGTAAATTTCTAAAACACAAAATATGTACATGTTTGTTTTTTTAACAAACACACAAAAAAAAAATCAGTTAAACTTTGTTTTTAAATCATTTGTGGGGATGAATATGTGTATGTATGTATGTTTCTAAAACAAAAAAAATAACATAAAAAACATGTGACATTTTTTCCGAAAATCTATGCTGGGTGTTTGTAATGAAGAAAATAAAAACTACACAAAAACATAAAACGACATCAAAAATGTTATCTACATCTGCATACAAACATTCTCTTTCTTTGTTTAAAATGTAGCAGCACCTCAACAGCAACAACTACAAAAGACAAGAAATACGAATGTACCTACAATCGACCATACATACATACATAAATAGATATAAACATATATACTGTGCATATGTTTTTGTAAAACATTTTTAAATCCTTTGAAAAAAAAGTATGCATATTTAGTATGTGGTACATTTCACAGTGGCCTTTTTTTGAAAAATCTTTCTTGTGCACACAGAAAAAATTATAGTTAAATGGTTGAAAACCGTACTAATATACCAGTAATGTTTACACGGAGCCCAATATTCGAAGTACACTCTGTCATTTGTGATTCGCGATGCAATCATAATTGCATCACCATAATTCGCCATAAAAAATTTTGACAGTGAACCATTTAGTTTTTCTTTCTTTACTCCTCTCTTAGGTGTGTCGGACTTGGCATATAGCCCATACCGACTAAAAATCTCCTCTTTCCTACTCTAATGGCGTCTTCTTTTCTGAAAAAGTTTTGCATTTATGCTGCTCTTTCTTTCTTAAAATTCAGTTTTTTAAGTTTAAGTTTTATTGAGATGAAAAGAAGATCTCGCAATAACTATAAATATCTCAGAAAACAGTATACTTCTGTATATTTTTGGCAAAACAATAATGAAAATGTTACACTTTTTCTAGAAAAGAAGACGCCATAAGTGAGAACTGCCTGTGCATTACTTCAGGGTAGTCCCTACCTGCAGCCAGGCCCGCTTATATTTTAACTTATAGATTCAGCTGAGTCCTAACCCACGCTTTTTTTATTCCTTTATCGTGGTTCATTTAGAATATTGTTGCGAACAGAGAACAGCTTTGGGCAATTGCAAAAAAAAATCATACTTACTCATTAACATGAGTTGCGAACGGAGAACAGCTTTGGGCGGTTGCAAAAAAATCATACTTACTCAACAACATGAAAAACATTAAATTTCGTTCGTTTAATTTTGTGTTCAGCCGCTCAAATACGCAGTTGATTTTTAATCAGTAAACACAATGAGCGACAACTTCGCTCTGTGAGTGAAATAATCGTTAAGGTTCGAGCTTGAGTATAAATGAATGCGCATATAGTTCGGTAGTAATTTCTTGCGTTTGAATTTTTGTTTTGGAAAAAAAAAAATTGAGAAAAATCAATGCTGTGATATATTCGACAATTTTTCTGTATGCTTCTTTTGAAAAAAATCCTAATAAAATAAAATACACATACACAAGGCGAATTCATAACAGGTGAAATTAACAGCGCAGCTGATAACTTTTTTTAATTTTAATTTGTTTCAGATATCAATGGCATAATTAAAACAAAATTGAAAAACAAAATTTAATACAATTTTTTTCAATTATGTATTGTATCTTGAGCGCCAGGTATCATCCAGAATCCTTCCCGATCTGGCTGGCCATTTTCACTTTTTCAAGTTCTATCATCTGAGACTTTAAGTTTCATGAAATAATTAAAACTTTCACGACATAATTAAGTTTTTCTTTTACTATAAATTTTTTTAAAAGAAATTTGAAAAAATTTTTTTAATTATGTATTGTATGTTGAGCGCCAGCTATCATCCAAAATCCTCCCCAATCTAGCTGATCATTTGTACATTTCCGAGCGCTATGATCTGAGACTTTAATTTTTACGAAATAATTAATAGTTTCACGAAATAATTAAAAGCTTGTCTTTTTTTGTAAATTTTTTTTAATTATATATTTTTTTTTTAATTCCTTTTTTGTTAAATTTTTCCCTTGACATTTGAAAAAGATTTATTTTTTGTAGTTTTGCATTTATTGCTCTTGCATATACCTGGTATGAATTCGCCTTGCACATACATATGTGGAAACAAAAGGTTTTCATAGAAAAAGACATACATACATATTTCTTTTTTGGAACTTTCTTAACAAACACATTTTCAAAATTAAATTAGACTTAAAATATCTATATAACAAAAAAATTCATTGAGACAAATTTATACAGGTATAAAATTACTATATTTGGTACATATGAATGTACATGTAAAATAAAATAATATTTAAGAAAAATCTTTGTGAATATGTTTCAAAATTTGTTCATACAACTCGCTGTCAATTCATCAATAAATATGAAGCTGATTAAGATAAATGTGCAATGTTTACAAAACGAATTCATTCTACTTAACGTTGAACTTTGTTGCTTGATTTTTGTTGCTTACAAATTTTAGTGTGTGAGTTAATCAAGCAAAAACATGATTTTTGGTGATCTCTGGTTGCGATCCATGTAAAATTCACTATCATCTCCAAACTTGATAAAATATTATCGTATACATATACTCGTATGTAGATTGAAATAAAAATTTAAAAAAAGATCAAGTGAAATATAACAGAACTGCGCTAATTTTCTATTTTTTCATCACTTCTTTATTTATTGAATCTTCAAAATGAACTAACAATAAGTATTCAAATAATAATACTAAATACAAAAAAATTAACTAAACAAGATGTTGCTTTCACTTAAGTCCGGTCAATGCTTATATGTTCTGATGGTGGCAAAGGTGTCTCTTCTTCTCAACCGAGTGTGGCCGCCAAAATTGAGTATGTTGCGTGCAAGAGGATTTGGGTGAAGTTCCAGCTTACTGATATACCTTGTCACGTACTTCGCAAATTCGTCTTTTAGCAGCAGAACACACAGAAAATTCGTGAGTTTTCTTACGTACCATGGAGCTGCAGTAATCGTTAGAAGAATTTGGTTTTTTTTTTTCTTTTGAATTTTTTCAACGTTTGACGTTGAGGCGGTGTCTCATAATTATGATTGAAGTCCGAAGCGGCCGAACAAGCACTGCAACAATACCATCAACAGGAAGACCAAAAGACGTGGCTACTGAAGAAAATATCAAGAAAATTCTCGATATCGTTATGAATGATCACCGAGTCAAGTTACTTGAGATTGTTGAGATGGTAAAAATATCATATGAAATTTGTATTGTAAAAAATTCCTTCTTAAGAAAAAAATTAAGAAAGGAAAAACCTTGAACTATAACCCGTTGTACAAATGTAAAAACCAAAAATTTAATTTAAAAATTATAAATTTGAACAAAAATTCAACCAATTAATATTTACATCTCTGGGTACGGAGAATTATTAAAATTCAAAAATATATATGTTAATAACTAAGAAGAAATACCGCTAGTTCTGAGACAGCAAACGCTGTACAAACAATGTGGGCAATTAACAAAATGCATATGTGATTCAATATGAGATGAATATAGATAGAAAATAATTAAATGCTCGGTGGCTGAGTGGTTAAAGCAGCAAATCATGATACGTCATGACCCGAGTTTAAATCCCAGTGGATGCTGATGAGTAGTGTAGCGACTACGAAACAGCTAGTTGTCCCCCCGCTAAATAAAATTTTGATTATTATTTTTCTTGTCTTCTTCAATCAAAAATTATTGATCACAGCAAATTTGTATTGTAAAAAATTTCTTCTTAAAAAAAAAAAAAAAAAAAAAAAAAAAAAAAAAAATGAAGAAAGGAAAAAACTTGAACTATAGGGTGTTTTTTTAAGTAAGAACTTGAAATTGTATACAATAACACAAAAAATTAAATTGTAATCAAAATTTTTTTTTATTCGAAAGATCAATACGTGACATTAACATTTGAAAATGATTTCGGGCATATGGGCATCGCGGCTGTTCTTGACGAAGCGCATTCTGGACGTCCAATTTTGGGCCACTTTTTCGAGCACTGCTGGCCGCATGTCACGAACAACACGAACAATGCTGGCCTCCAAGGCGTCAATTGTTGCTGGTTTATCAGCATAAACCAGTGACTTCACGTAGCCCCACAGGAAATAATCGAGAGGTGTCAAATCGCACGACCTTGGAGGCCAATTGACAGGTCCATTTCTCGAAATCAACTTATCGCCAAATTTTGATTTCAGTAAGTCGATGGTTGCGTTCGCCGTATGGCACGTAGCGCCATCCTGTTGAAACCACATCTCCTCCGGATCAATGTCATCCATATTTTCAAACAAAAAATCATTGATCATGGTGCGGTAACGATCTCCATTGGTGATGCCACCAGCATGAAAACCGCACCAAACAGTGCATTTTTCTGGATGTAATGGAGTCTGTAGGGTCTCTTGTGGATTGGTCTCACTCCATATGCGGCAATTTTGCTTATTAACAAACCCGTTAAGCCAAAAATGCGCCTCATCGCTGAACACAATTTTGCGATAAAACAACGGGTCAGTTGCCAACTGCTCTAGAGCCCAATCGGCGAAAGAACGACGCATACAATGGTCTCGTGGCTTCAATTCAATGATTTGTCAGAGTATACTGAAACAAATAAAAAAAATGTTTCATCAAAATTTAATTTTTTGTGTTACTTTTTACAATTTAAAGTTCTATCTAGCTTAAAAAAACACCCTTTATAACCCGTTGTACAAATGTACAAACCAAAAATTTAATTCAAAAATTATAAAGTTCAACATAAATTCAATAAATTTATATGAACGTGTGTTCAACATTTTGCATAAACATTTATTTTATTGAAAAACAATTGGGCATCAAGCGCATAGGCCTGGGCACACTTGCTCTATAAAGTCGCAAATTAAAATTGTAGAAATTGCAAACGTAATGACATAAAAAATAAAAATACTTATATTTTAATCTTCTTTCAGTGAAAACTTTCTAACATATCGCTTAATCTCTTTTTAAAGTACAAAACTTCCCACACACTTAATTTTGATTTTTGGCTATAGAACTGGTTAAAATATGTTTTTTTTTTTTTTTCTTTATTGTTGTTTGTTTTGTTTTAAAGTTTTTGGTTCAAGTACTCGAGTACTTGGCAATTGAAAAACGAGTACGAATAAAAATATCGTACTCATTTACATCCTTTAACTGGCCCGCATTGCAGGTGTTGTTAGTATTGCGTCAACGGCTTTGGCCCGGAGGGTGGCTGTAAATTGTATCCGTTGCATGAAACATAAATTGTTGTCAGCTTCCGTTGGTGTAACTTGTATGTATGTTAATTCAAAAGCATGGAAATGTCGAAAAGTGTACGTATGTATTTGTATGTGTATGTGTGTTTGCTTATTTTTAATGCTGGCTAAATGGATGAATGGTTGGTTGGTTGGTTGGCTGGCTGGCTGGTTGGTTGCCTCGTTGTTTAGTTTACTTTAACTTGCCTGCTTACCTGGCTGCCATGTTATTTGCTGGGCTGTGACGTTTTTTTTTTCTTTTCGTTAACGTTCTTGTTGTTGTGGCCCAGCCCATTCCCCTGCGTCCAGCAAGTGTCCAGTATATTTTACGTTTCTTAGTCTGAATTTGTCCTTGTGTGTTTTTTATTGTTATTTGTATTGCTGTTTTATGTTGTTTAAATATGAACACTTTTTTTCCACCGTTTGGTATGTTTTTCAAAGTTTTTCCTTAAAAATTTTTAGTTCGTATGTTTTTCTCTAAATACACGGTTTTTCTTTTTATTTTATTTTTTTCTCTTAACTTTCAACCGTTTTTTGTGTATATTTTGTATGTAATAGTATGTATTTGTGCTAAAATATTTATTTATGTTAGTGAATGGTTAAAAATTAACAGGATAAGAAAAGGTATGAGAAAAAGGAAACGTTTATTATAAATTTCAAATTTTAACAACATTTTTAAATCACAGCATAAAATATGAGTTAGAGTACGATTGCCAGCAATGATTTCCAAGAGGAAAAATACTAAACGTTTATTTTGGAGTAATGCTACTTTTTACAGATGAGCATCGTAAATTCTAAGCACGACTCACCGGACTTGTACCCAAAAAAATTGTATGATAAATTGGTATTGCGTTGGCAGAACCATCAGTAGTGTTTCTTACAATATTTACAACATATGTATTTATTTGACCATCAAACCAACTTTGTAAATATGTCATATATAAGCTAAGAAAATTGCAGATGCTCCTTTAACTGAAATTATTTAAAACATATATGTATATATACTCAAAGATAATATCACACAACATTTCAGTGTTGCAGACCTATTTATGTACACATTTATTTTATTGCCATAAATATTGCTATCATTTGATACTATCAAAAAAAAGCTTACTTTCTATGCTTCCCAGCTGTTTATATGTTGATTAAATATGATATATAAAAATCGTCAAAAACAGGCTTTAAATCGTCAAGTCATCAACATGCTATTTTATTTGAAATTAGTTTGGACAAACTTATTTTATGTTTTTTTTTTTTTTTTTTATAAATATATTAGTATATATTTTCTTTTAATAATTATAATTTTTGAATTTGCCTAATGAATTTTACGTACCATATACTTACCATTTATACTAATTTGCTTAATACTTATTTAATAATTCCCTTATAGTTACCACTTATTTATCTGAATTATCTACACCTATACTCACCACTCTAAAGTTGTTCGCATTGGCAAGTCGAACCCGTTGGAAAACTTCCAATGGTAATTTTTTTAAATCGTTTCCGGTACCCATAAAACTAACTCGATATAGATCAGCTACGAAGAAGGAAGACTGCCTGTACGACCAGCTTTTTCTTGGAATTATAACCAACCCATGTAATCCAGGTGAAGCATTTAATAAATACATTTTGATTTATGGAAAGAAACACGAAGTACTAAACCCGTTTTTTATTTCTATTCTCCCAACTCGTTATAATTAATCCCGAGTTAATTATAACCCCAATTCTGGATTATGGAAGACAGAATTGGTTAATTTAAAAAGCGCCAAAAGCAGCTCAAAAAAGCAGCAATTTGTTCAGCATCTAAAAACGTCAAAATAACGATAAATCGTCAAATATGGCAACCATGATAAAGAGTATTCTTCTATTACCTTAACAAGTTTAACGCTGGCAACACTGAAACTTATTTACACACGGTTGTCAGATGTTACAATATTGTAAGATCTGGCAACATGCTGACAGTGTAGTGGCAATAAAAAATTGTCCCGCAGAAGTAAATTGTGTGTTCAGACGATCGTAAGAAAATCTTACAATTTCATTTTCAGACTCTGGTCTGATGAATAATTCATTTGACCACAAAAATTGTCAGTTCACACGGTTGTCAGATTGTTAGATGAAAAAAATTGCCAGATATGTTGTAAGGCATTGCCACTTATGTGTATCAACAACCATCTGTTTGGCAGTGTTGCCCATCAAACTTTTTTCTGACAATGATGCCATTGTCAGGTGCATTAATTTTATACAACTGACAATTAAAACTGAGCTTACAACACCAGCCAATTTTCTGGCAATGCCGACGAAGAGTGTTTTCACGATTGTCAGATGCCTGACAACATTGTCGTCTTACAATTGATTGACAATGGTTTTTTGCAATGGTTTGTAAGTTAAAAATTAGAAGTTCACACGATTGTAATACATTTTCAGGCAATTTTACTGGCAATATTGTAAAACAACTGACAACCGTGTGTACGTAGCTTTACTTATTTTTTGTTCAGTTTTGTTTGACATTTCATTATGAATAGACCCTGAGAATTATCTGCAAATTATTAAAGTTATTTGTTAGAATTTCTGCTAAGAATGGTCACAACTCAAAATTTCCAAAATCACAATACCAAATGAAAAAATAATTAAATAAACTGAAAGATTATTAAGCCACAATTTAAATTTGGTTATAAAATTACAAAGAGGTTTTTAAAAACTGACTTTTGTCTATTTTATGAGTTGTGACTATTTTCTGTTTGTTGTACTATATTCGCTATAATTTTAAGTTTCCTTCATTTGCATATATTAATTTTTACACTGCCTACAATTTTTCATATTACAAAAGTCGACAGTTATGGTGTGATATCTGACACTGGCTGCCACTGAGTGGTGCCAGACATTTTTGTCGCAAAATCTTCAATCTCTCAACAAAAAAATTTAAATTTAAGAAAAAAGTCTTAAAATGTTTTTCTCTTGATTTTTTTACTTTAAACGCAATAATAATGATTTTTAATTGTTACAAAAGAATATCTGTTGTAACAAAGAAAACAAAAACTAAAAGTTTTGGAACCAAGGGGTAAAAAAATATTTACGTCTCATTTTATTAAAGAAGTCAAACTCCGCTCGATATATAAATATTTAAACATTTAATCAGATACTAATTTTAAAAAATCTTAAAAGATCTTCAAATCTTATTTCGCTTGTAAAATCTTCAATACTAAGGTAAAATTTTCATTCTGGCAACGCTGCTGGCTACAATATATATTTTGTTATCTCTTATTTGCTTACAAATGAAACAAATTCTTTTGTATATCACAAATGCGATTCGAACTTGTTGCTGATTATGCAATAAAAATATATAAAGAAGCTTTATTGATAATTCATTTAACAATTCTAAGAATTTATTTAAAAAAAAACAATAAGCAAGAAATATGTTTTTGCTCTTACCTAATATTTTTCTTTCAATTCCCTTTACCTTTATAGCGTGTCCTTCATGTATGACAATATTTTTCTTTTGTGATTTTCTTTTTTTTCAATATCGTTGTTGTTGTATTAAAAAAAAATACATAAAATAGGGAGAAAAAACAAATAATATACAAAAATCCATGTACAATTCGTTTCCAACTTTTGTAATTGAATTTTTAATCTCGTTTGTAGTCAAGTGATCTCTGCTTTGGTATTCCCGTAGACAACTTCGCATATTTTATTACGAAATTGTTGTTGGTCAGAAAAATAAAATGCTTTTTTTCTCAGCCATACACAAAGTAACACTCATATATTTTAGCCGAACACAGTATAATATTCCAAAACATTTTTGTACAATAACATAGAAAAGTTTAACCGGATGCACATACTTTGGGTTGTTGACCAGTGGAATAAGTGGTCATGGTACTTAAATATTTTATTGTACATTCTTTTTTTTGTATAAAAGTATAATTTATTTTAGTTTTTAACGGTTGATATTATAATTAAGTATTTTATATAATTTTAAACAAAAATTAGCATTTAAATAAAAATTGGGTAAAGTTAAGTCCACAAAACTTAAAATAAAAAAACAAGTTTTTCATATAAATTAAGAGCTTTTTTTATCACAGAAGCTGATAATTTTCACGAGCTCAGAATTTTTGATGCTAGTTTCTGAATTGCACAGTGTGTCGTTGCCACAAGGCAAATAAACAAAAAGTAAAAAGGATTTGTTGTACACGTAGAAAAAAAATATATGGTAGGCATGACAACATTCACAATGCAACATACTATTGTTGACTTATATGGTTGTTGCTGAAAGTATTATAATGCTATATTTGAAATACCATTGCTATGACTCACCATATTTTTGTAAAAAATTTATATATATAATTTAAAATATATAATAAAAATTTATATATATAAGTATAGTTTAATATAACTTTCACATTTAGTAACCATAATATTTTAATAACATATTCAACCATATTATTATACTAACCAAACATATTTATATCTGCAAAAGATTCATATTTGTGGTGTTTTAACATAACAACTTAAGTCAAATTTTAAAAATTTTAAAAATTGTATATAATATGATTAATTTATTATACTCGTATATAAAATTTTTGTTTGTCAAAATATTTTTTCGTATTATTGCCAAAATTTTGTTGTAATCTTGGTTTCTTTTCATTTGTTCTTAAAGATAGTTTTTTAACGACATTTCTCTTAACACCTTTTTTTAAGCTTAGCTCGACTTAAGATGTTATGATATAAGGCCACAGATATTACTGCCACAGCGAACCATATTAATGTCACAAATATTTTTGTTTTTGTAGAACCATATTTTTGAAAAAACGTAACTATGTGCTTTTATACACTCAAAAACAATTCAATCCATCCGTACTTAAATTAATCACCAGTAGTGTCAAAAGTACGGTAAGTACGCATTTTTTTTTTTTTATCAAGTACAGTGCGTTTAATTTAAGTATGGATTTTTAAAGCACTAAGTACTTAATTTTAGCCACACTTAATCGCGAATCAGTACTTGAAATAAACCGAAAACCAAACGGGTTTGAAAAAACTTAGATCGAACCAATTTTAATCTATGATTTTTTCAATAATTTCACAGTTGATTTAATCCCGAATTCGTACTTGAATAAGATATTTAATAACACTCTGAATAAGAATTATTCGGAAAGAACAATTGAGTCTATAACTATTTACTCTATTAGCTTTTAATATTTCTACCAATTAAAAAAATTTAAAACGGTTTAATTTGTATGTTTCCTAGCTGCCTGTATGTCGACATTTCATAGGAACTACCCTACCTATCAGTAGACTAGAACAATTTGAAAAATATTCTCATTTAAAATATTAAATTTAACTATATATTCCATTTTTTATAAATTAATGAGAATTAAAGAACAAAAATGGTCACAAAACATTTTTTCTCAAAGAACTTTTTATTCCTATCTCTCAGCAATTTATTCATATGTATGTGTTTGTTTTTGTTTTGTGTTTTTTTATCTTGGACCAGTACTCAAGAGATGACCCTTACATATGCAGTGCATTGTAATGGAACTAGGAAATAGGTTATGAGGAGGAGGAAAAAGGGAGTAGTGTTCGTGGAGGTTAGCAATAACAACACGAACGGCCAAAACAAACTCCATTACAGCGGTTTAAGAATTCTTCACTTTTTTCACCACTTTAAATTTATTTTAAGGCATGACAAGCCTGACAGGTTTTCGGGAATAATCCCGTTTTGCAGCTTATTTTAAGTACACTTGTGTATTATTCGTGAAAATTCTTGAGTACGACTCATATTAAAGTAAGTAGAAAACATTTAAATACGAGCTTTCGTCCTGTGTTTAGGTCAAGAACTATGAAGAGGAATAAAACAAGGATGAGTTTTTTAAATCGACATAAAATTTACTGTATTACAAAGATAATCTTCTGACATTATGATTCAAATATGGCTTCTGGCACATGACCACCTCAAACATATTCTAAACTGACCGCCCAACTTTTTTCAATATTTTTGTCAGTATATCCGCAATAACGCGGGGCATGTTCTCCAATTGGTCAATTATTTCGAGCTTATCGACTAGCAACTTTATATATCCTCACATAAAATAGTCTATCGGCGTTAAATCGCATGACCTTAGAGGCCAGAGCAAGGATCCGAAACGTAGAACCATATGGTTATGAAATGTTTTCTTCAATAAATCAATTGTGGCACGAGTTGTGTAACATGTCGCCCCGTCTTGTTGAAAACACATCAAGAATGAGGAATTCATAAACCAAAAATTCAGTAATGGTTCTACAGCGGCCACCATTGACTGCAATATTCTGATCAGCATCGTTTCTAAATAACGATTTCTAGATGTAAATCCCAATTTACACACATCAGGTTTTCTTGATCAATTCTGCTTCAATTTTCTTTTGAACTTGCATTTACGTTCACACACAAAAGTTTTGTGTCGTCAAGTTTAAGTTTTTTTTGCATTAAAGTTTTCGTATTTTCTGACATTCTATTTTAAACTTAACGGTACCGTCAAATCTGCACTCTTTTCCACTCTCTTCTACCACTTCTCCCAAAAACTCAAGACTTGCCTAGTCAAACTTGATGTGTGTCAAATGGCACTAAAGCT
Organism: Thecocarcelia acutangulata; assembly: GCA_914767995.1. Classification (NCBI taxonomy): domain Eukaryota; kingdom Metazoa; phylum Arthropoda; class Insecta; order Diptera; family Tachinidae; genus Thecocarcelia; species Thecocarcelia acutangulata. The sequence goes on along the minus strand of OU612094.1, from coordinate 23,650,817 downwards.
TGAAGATTATCATGTCCACAGTGTAATTTTGATTAACAGCTTTAATTAATTTGTTATTTACTGCCGTCGAAGAATTCCAAGTACTGTAATCCGGAATCAAACACAAAGCTCTACTAACGTAGTATGGGAAGTAATTGTATCTAAGTTATAATATAGTTTGATTACTAAAAATTATATATATTTTGTTTAATAACCTTAAGTTCACTTTATTAGCAAACCAATTTACAATTGAAGTTCAAAGCTATTTTTCTCTTATTTTTATACCAGCAAGTTTTTCCTAATCCTATATGTAGAAAAAATTTAAACTAAACCATTTCTCTGGCTCTAAATACTCAAAATATTTTATTTTAAACAGAATTGAAAATAAACTTTGTTTTTCATTTTTGTTGGCAAAAAAGTAGAATGTTACCATTTGGGTGAAGAAGAATGCAAAAGTTTTAAGTCTGTTGCTGTATTTTGTGAGCATAAGCGATGAGGTGGGTGGTAGTGAGTGGTTGTGGCACCACAATAGAGTTGCCAGAAGTATACAAGTTAAAATTACTAGGTCGCCAAAAAATATGAAGTACTCAAATGTTCCATAGTTAAAAAATTCTAGTTTTTGTAACATTGTTCCCGCCCCGACAGACTTTATTCTGTTAAAAATTGTCTTGCCTGGAAAAATTACACTAAATAAAATGTAGTTCAGAGGCATTATCGGATCCGAATTGGATACAAGCGGGCTGGTTTTTCAATGGCTGGCAGCCTGTTAAACCTAAAGTTTACATATTATCTATCAGAACTCTTCAAAACTCTTCAAACCGTATTTTGTTTACATATAAATAGTCCTACAAATACAAAGTAATAAATATAGTTTAAAGAACTAAAAAACACGCTTCGATAACAAATTTCAAATTTTTCATTCACTATTATTTAAGCTTCTTCTTAAATTATCCATATAACCAGATAATTATCCGTAGAAAACACGTTCCTCGTGTTTTTTGAAATTCTCAAAATTGGCTTCAGGAATTGCCAAAATCCCCCACTTCTCCAGAAAAAAATATGGCAACTTCAATTTCATTTATACGCCACTCGGTTAAAACGCGCACTGAATATGAAAAAAAAGTTCTGATTCGGTTAGCGAAGCGGTTCTTTTTTTTGGGAATTCCCAAGGTCGGCTCCAAGAAACATCCAAATCCTCCAATTCCTCAGAACCAATATAGCAACGTATTTGGAATATTAATTTTTTATTCAATATGTTTTTTCTTGATTCAGCAAAAGTTTTTTCACGAAAATCTCGTCAGTTTTTTCAGACTTTCGTGAAATTTTCAGAATGTTTTTTTATGCTTACAGAAACATACATACTGTATGTATAGCAAAATAAACCTGGCTCTCATCTTATTTTGTGGTCTTAAAGCTTTGAATTTGTGTTTAAGTCAGCGATGGACAGTTAGTCAAACAATTATTTATAAACAAAGACTTATTTTACTTATGCTCTTTAGTTTAGTCGTTCAACACGTGTTGGCGAATGTACATGTTAGCTAGATGCTTAGAGCTTTTTTTCCAATTACAGTAGATAACACAAATGACAATGCAAAATTATTTTATGATAAAAAATGCGTTTTTAATTGTCTTTAAATATTTAAAATGTATAGATAAAATGTTTGAAGGTGTTATGATTTCTTCCAGTCTAATATGAACAAATATAATCAGCCATGTCACAAAGTTTAATTCCGTTCGGAAAAGGAATTGAATTATTTTTTTACGCCTTCAAAAAACGAAGAACCGAAAATTTTTCGGAATGAAATCATTTCTAATTGCAAGAATAAGACTAGTATTGTCTTATAGCATAGATCTCATTTCGAAATAAGTTTTGGATTTTCGTTTTTTAAGAATTAAAAAACCGATTCAATTACATTTCCGAACGGAAGTAAATTCGGTGACATGGGCGAATAATATACTTACTCGTATGTGAAAAAATTTTTTTGGCCCTAAAATTTATTTGTAGTAAACAATGTAATAAAATTGGTTCTACGTCTTTGAAACATTTATAGCTTTTACGAAACTGTCATAACAGCATTAACGTACGTGCTTTAATTGTTCATACGAAAATGTTTGTGTTAAGTTTTGCTTGTCACAGTACTTTAAATTACTCTCAAATTATCTCACTAACCCAAGTGCAAAACAAATTTGTCCCCCACTGGTTTAAGTCCACAAATTCCTTTACAGATCCTTATTTGTACAATTTACTAACTTATTTCGCGAATTCCGTTATTGAATATGAAAAAATTTGTTTTCTGTGTAACTCTAAAAGTGCTAATATGGCAACCCTGTACCAATGTTATGCAAACGAGTGGAGAGAGGAAGAGCAAGAAGGCACGCGTGAGAGTAAAAGTGGTTCATATTTGTATGAGTCGTTATTTGTTTCAGTGTGTTTGTGTTTGAAGTTAAACCTTTTGAAAAAACATCATATAAACTGTTTAGCATACGAGTACTCGTGCGACTGGTGCGAATTTAAGTTTGCATGTATCACAAACAGTATGTATTTCAGAAATTCAAATGTATTCAGGTATTTTGTTACGGTAAGTGATATTGTTTTTCTTTTAATTTTTTTATTTTTATTGTTACTGCTACTGATGTTTTTTAGGGATAAATTTTGTGAATTTGTTCTCAAGTGTTTTTTTTTCAACATTCAAATATATTTAATTTAAATAAACTGAAGTTGTTTTTTCCTCTACACGGAACAAGCGTTAAGCTTAAAAAACAGAATGTATAAATTTTATCCAAAATACTAGTATGTATGTATGTAGTAGGTAGGTATAGGGAACAGAAAAAAGTTTCAGATATATTTTGCAGCGCGCAGGGCTTTCTAAAAATAAAAATTTAAATGTTAATTTTGTGTGCACAAATAAATGTACGAACTATATTTTAAGCAGTTGTTAATTTTTTTAAATTTTAAAATAATGAATTTTAAAGTATTTGAAATGTTTGTTTTATTTTTTGAGGTGGAAAGTTTTGTTTCAAATTAATTTAATACTAAAATATAAAATATTAATAACTACGAGTAAATATAGTATATTATAATTATATATTATTATTCACATTATTTTAAATTCAAATTTTAAAGTATCTTGATTTCATAATTTTGCAAGAAGTTCTGACGATTAAAAACGAAAATTGAAACACAAGGCGAATTCATAACAGGTGATGACTTTTTTTTAATTTTAATCTGTTTGAGATGTCAATGGAATAATTAAAAGAAAATTTAAAAAAAAATTAAAATAAAATTTTTAATTATGTATTGTAGATTGAGCGACAGGTATGATCCAAAATCCTCCTCAACTCGGCTGGCCATTATCACGTTTCCAATTTAAAATCATATATTAAATTTTAATTTTCACGAAATAATTATAAGTTTCACGAAATAATTAAAAGATTTTCTTTTCTTGTAAATTCTTTAGTTTTTTATTTTTTTGAATTCCCTTTTGTGTTTACATTTTACCCTTGGCATTTGAAAAAAAATTTTTTGCAGTGTTGTATTTATTGGTCTTGCGTTCACCTCATATGAATTCGCCTTGGTGAACATATACATATATGTATGTGTATAAAAATAAGGCATCCCAGAACTCAACATCAAGCCGAAACGGGATCATATGACTGATTCTAAGCGTCATGAGAAATCGGGAGTTGCGATTCCAAAATTTATATGAACAATAATTTATATAAACAAAAGTTTCACCAAATTTCTAGAATTTGCTTAAATGGCCATAATTTTCAAGCTGCATGGGATAGATTTTTTTCTGATTTTTCTCATGATGGTTACAATCAGTCTTGTCACCCCGTTTCAGCTTAATGTTGAGTTCTGGGACAATGTGTAGAATAGATGAATAAACTTTTAAGTGGGCAACACTTTATAACTGCCGGTTATTTTGTCAGCTGTTAAGTTATATATTTTTAGTTTGGTTTGGCATTTCAACATGAATAGAAGTCTTCCGAATGTATTTTGAAAATCATGCCCCTATTCTAAATGCGTATCGGAGAAGTGCATTATATCATTTGATCGGATTCCAGGGCGGACTGATATAGAAGCTATTTAAGTACTTCATCAACAGATATAAATCGAAGCCAAAAATCAACAGGATGACGCTTTATCATGTCCAAACACCGCCGTGAAATATTCTGTCGTTTTTGTTCGACACTGACCAAACGCTATAGCTTTTTCATATGCAAATGTTCATGCAAAATGTTCAGCACACGTTGATATGATATGTCTACTATTTCAACAATCTCACCTAACTTGATTCGGCGATCATTCATAATGATATCGAGGATTTTTTTTGATATTTTCTTTAGTAAACACCTCTTTTGGCCTTCCTGTAGATGGTATTGTTGCAGTGCTTGTTCGCGTTTATATTCAGCAATCCAATATTTTAATATGTAATATAATGGAGCAGACTCACCATAATGTTTATCTAACTTTTCTTTTGTCTCTTTCCCCGTTTTCCCTTTAAAATAATAGTGTTTAATCACTGCACGAAATTCGCTTATTTCTATCTTTCAAGAAACGCAAAACTTGCTTACTTCAAACGGCTGCAACAAATAAACTAATCGATAAATTTGGGTGAAATTCTATCAGCTGACGTTTGACGGATCGCGCTAGGAAGCTTCAACATCATTCCGCCCTCGTACATCAATCTGTCATATTTGGAGTGATGTTAAATACTCAAGTGCATGTTGAGACACCGTTACATCCAGCAAAACTGTTTGTTTTGGTGTGTTTTAAGTGCTGTTGGAATAATTAGCCCGTGTTTCTATAAAGACGATGCTGGTGAAAATGCTACAGTCAATGGTGACCCCTGTAGAACCATGATTAATGATTTGTTGGTTCATCCATTAAACAACCACGATTTGTAGGAGCTGTGGTTTCAACAAGATGGCGCAACATGTCACACAGCTCATGCCACAATTGACAGCCTAGAATTCTACCAGATTTAGAAGATATATTTATTTATTATAAAACGTAACAAAAAGCACAACTTATTGCATCAGAAAACCAAACTATAATAATAATCAATATTTGCCTTGCCAGATCAATTGATTATTATCGTGGGCTGTCAGTTTTGGGTGGGTTGCCACATCCCTCCTATAATTTTAAGCTTTAACATTCACTTTAGACCTGGGCTCATCTGAATCGAGATTCTGTGATGTTGATGGTACTTCCGATGACAGCTCATTACAGGCACGACAACTATTGGTGGAATCCATTTCTTGTTGACGTTCGAGGTGTTTTGAATTTTTAACTGAAGTCCTATTATATTTGGCTACAGATGGCAGCGGTGAATCAGCTAGAACTTTCTTAACTTTAGTAATGTTTCTACACTACACACATCCTTCTCCTGATATTGCGACATCATTTCCTTTCCTAAATTTACTATTGTGAAGAGTATTTCGAGGCTGTACCTTATCCCCAACTTTGATGTCACAATCGATGTCATATCTGTCAGAATCGGCTCTTTGTTTCCCTTTTTCTTTATTAGCATGCTCTTCAACGTTATTGATGATGGAATCTTATCTCTAATAACTCGATTAAAAATAAGTTCCGATGAAGCTTCCCGACTTGTTCCATGCGGGGTGACGTGCTACATGAGTGTAAACCTACGAATCTCTTTTTGATATTCCAAACCCTGCGAGTGAGCAATTTAAAATTTATAAGTGATTTATAGTTAACTATTGTTCAACTAACGGTTGAACAAATGGTACAAGATAAGGGAAAAATAAAGCTTATAAATGCCACCGGAAAAGGTTTTTTCACCTAAGAATACAGTAATATTTTAAACAGTAATACTTTTATAACAACAAATCTGGCAAAAACTGCGAGCAAGATGACAAACTTTAGCGTGCAACCAATCACAAGGTCGTTGTTATATCTTTGAGAACACTTTTGGCAAAAAGTTAATTCTTTAACAAAAAAAAGAAATAACTACAATAAACAAAAACAAACGATGAAATTAATTAACTGTCAAATTCCAGACTCTTGGCATTTTCTGCTTTTTTGTAGATGTAAAACTTTCTTTCCTACTTTCCAAAATTCAAAATGTGTTTTGACAGTAAATGTAATTAAATGGCAAATGAAAAAGAATAATCCAACAAACCTGTTTATATATTCATTGAAAATCTGTGTTAGCTCGACAGCAAACACATGAAAAGTAAATAGAAATCTACACACAAATTATATAAGCAGACCTTGTAAAAAGTAACATTTTAGGAAAACGAATTTTTTCATTATGTCATTATTGTGTAGTTGATAGAAAAATCACTTTTTTTAAGAAAAAAAAAAACTTTACTTTTATTGTAACCTTGACACCACATTTTATACACATTATTTTTGTTAAATTTTATGATTATCTCCGGCCATTTCACTTCTCTTGTTGTAAACGCACTGTGGAAGTTAATGAAATCATAAATTCTATACGAATTTCAAAACGAAATATAAAATTCAAGGCATATTTATACAATCAGTTCTCTTTTTTAATCTTGCTGCAGTCAGCTGACCATAAAAATCATAAGTATTTCAAGTTCTATGGATAAGTTATTTTGCGGGTTTGATTTTTAAAATATGAGATTTTGGAGGAGGCTGCTTAACACATCTCATTATAACTTTGAAATCACGAAAACGATTTTGTTACGTAATATGTTTAAATGTTGTAAATTTAATACACTTCATGTAACGGAATCATACAGATTTTATCGATTATTATAGCTTCAGTTTATTTATTACATTTTACATTACAATACAACAAGAATAGTATAGTATTGTGGAGAAATTTGGCAAAAAAAAAGTTAAGAATTTATATATATGTATACAAAAAAAAGAAGAAATACAAATATAACGGGGTCCATGTACAACAAATAAAACTTTTAGTTAAACAATATCTAACACGTTCAGCGTACAATCTTCTAATTACGAAAAATTTTTAAATATGGCAGATTTGACACGACTTGCATTGCGCAATGTTTGTATATTAGGTGGCAATTGGCTCCAGAGACGCGCTGAATTGATAAAAAAGTGCTGTAGTACAATTCACTAACTTTTAACGATTTTAAAAGAGCATAACTTAACGCTACTGTGGTTTGCACTAACACTTATGTGATTCACTAACTTATTCGTAACACCTCTGGTTGTATGTTAAAAAAATTTGAAATAATGTGGCAGCCAAGGTGCATTAATGTATACACGGTGGCAGCACTACGGCATGTGACAATTTTTTGCTACTGGCAATATAGGAAGCTATTTACGTCAAATGTATTGTTTACATTTTTGAAAGTGAATTTAGTGTTTTATTTTGAATTAAACATATACAAATTATTTTGTGAACATAAAAATAATTCAAATAAATATAATTTATAATTATGAAAAGGTACATTCATAGTTTATAATTATGAAAATAGTTACAATTATTTTTGATAAACATAGCTTACCAGATGCCTGTTTTTGTTGTATTGTTGTAATTTTGCTCTAGTGCTGCCACCGTGTATACATTAATGCACCTTGGTGGCAGCTTTGTTAAAAATAAAGAAAACCACAAAGAGGAACAGAAAAAAAACAAACAAATTTGGAAATAATTCCATGTTTAGGGTAAGTAAAACTATTTATATATTTATTATTTAAAATATTTTTTGATAAATAAGATAAGTTCTCACAGAGAAAACGTCGACCGACTGTTGGAGTCTTCCGACAAGTCGTATCCCAATTACAGTGAAGTTATTCTGGTAGAAATTTTAACAACATTGTTGTTAAGATAAACACCACAAAAATAATTGGTGTTTAGTTAACGCTAATTAGTCAGGCTATAAAAACAGCTGATTTAAAACGAAGACAAATAGTTTTAAAAACTGTTATAGAGTCGCGAAAACACCAACGCTAGTGTTAATTTCTCTAAACGAATTTTATTAGCGTTAAAACTGGTTAGTGAATTGCACTACTGATCAGAAATCGATTTATTGTACCTTATTCTATTTATATTATAGGCAATTCGCTCTTGAGAACTGCAATCTTTGAAATGGATATGGACAAATCCAGAAAAAGGTCAACCGAGGCCAAAAAAACTAAAAGTTATTAAAAATAAAATTTTTTACGATAGTATAATACAGAAATACTGAAATTTTATTACTTAAATTTTTTCAAATGAGATAAATAATGAGACGGCTGTGCTGCAAAAATGCAATTTTTCATTTCTGACAATAATTTTTTGCAAGTTTTATTTAATTTATAAAAATTCAGGGTATCCAAAAGCTGCACTCATCATCACATGATGGGGATAAAATAAAAGCAGCGAGAACTGCATATTCACATAACAAAATATTATGCTTTAAGTATATGAATAATTATAAATAGCTTGTTTTCTATGTTTCCCAGCTATTTATATGTCGACATTTCATAGGAACTACCCTAATCATCAGTAGACTTTGGAAATTTTTGAAAGATATTCTCAAACATTCAACTTTATATCCCAACAACATAAATAAATTGTTGAGAATTTAAAAGAAAAATGCTCTAATAATATCCGTCAAAACACAAAAAACAAGCTTTTCTATTTGTAAACGTCTCTAACATTTGTTTACACCTTTCAAACAAATGAGCAACCGTTGGTTAGAGACGTTTATAAATAGAAAAGCTTGTTTTTTGTGTTTTGACGGATATTATTAGAGCATTTTTCTTTTAAATTCTCAACAATTTATTTCTGTTGTTGGGATATAAAGTTGAATGTTTGAGAATATCTTTCAAAAATTTCCAAAGTCTACTGATGATTAGGGTAGTTCCTATGAAATGTCGACACATAGATAGCTGGGAAACATAGAAAACAAGCTATTTATAATTTTTTACTGGTATAAATGTTAGAAGCTTAAATAGCGAATAAAAAATTGTTTATATGAATAATATTTATTTTTTTTTTAAGAATAAATTTGGTGAAAATATAGTAATACTTTAATGTTCGAATTATTGTGGAACATATGTCACGTTCGACATGTCACATATCGATCGAAAATATCGGTAAGAAAAGTATGTAAAGTAACATTATAGTTAGGTAAAACTCTGAAATTAATTGCAAGACGATGTTGCGTAAGGTTTCGCTGAAATACTCCTTTCTAAGTGCGGACGCGAAAACTACTTCCACTTGTGTCACGTTCTACACACTACTTATTTAAAATCTCTTGCTTTATTCCCTATTCCATTTGCTATTAACTTTAATATAAATTACAGTGTTCGCTATTAGCTACAATTTAAGATTGAGTCGAACCTGACTTTTTTTTTGCTTTTTGGCTTTCAACACATACGAATGTCACGTTCAACACCAGAAATTTACCCATATACTGGTTGACGTTCATATATAATTCGGTGTAAAAACTGCATTGTACGACACTTTAATAAATTATCAAATGTAAGATGCTAAATTTGCTTTGCAAACTGCGATATGCTAGTATATCGCCTTACTCCCAATACATATCTTGCAACATTATTGTATGCAACATTTAATCTCCTTTTGCTTACAGCATCACAGCTTGCAAACAGTTTACATCCATACATCAGCGTTGGCAACAAATAACTTTTAGCAAGCAGAAGACGATTATGCTTAGGTGTAAATGATTGCAAAATCCATATTTAATATGATCCGACCAATTAAGATCTTTGGTAAAAACAGCACCAAGATTTTTAGCATTTTCAACAATTTTTATAACTATATGGTTATTATAGATTGGTGATAGATTTCTATCGATGTTTTTTGTCTTCCCATTTAATAAAGCAACAGATTTTTTTCAGATTTATGCTTGAGGCATAAATTACCTTATTGACCATACGGCCTGGTAGCAAAAGTTCATGATGCCCCACGCCAGTCAGCAAAACCTTTACATTTGACCGAACTTGACGGTCTTGACTATTCTGGATGCTTCCATTGGGATGATTGGGCTTTGGTTTCAATGCCATAGCCCTACACCCATGATTCGTTACCAGTTATGATCTTTTTGAGAAAATCTGGGTCATCGTTGACGATGTTCAACAGCTCCTGAGCGATGTCCAAGCGACGTTGTTTTTGCTAAAAATTTTGCAATTTTGAAACCATCCACGCTGTCGCACGTTTCATGCCTAAAACATCAATAAAAATTGCTTGCCATGAGCCGAACGATAAGCCAACATCATGAGCAACCTCTCTGATAGTGATTCGAGAATTATCCAAATTCATTTTCTTCACTGATTCAATATGTTCATCGTTTGTTGACGTGCTTAGGCGACCAGGATGACATCATCTCGGCTTTCTTAAGTTCTAAGCTTAAGTTCTGCTCATAGTAGACTCGCCAAAAGCCACAGTCAACATTTCAAATGTCCTTGCGCATTTATGTTAATTTTTTACACAAAATTTAATACAGTTTCTTTGATCCACTTTTTCGAATAATAAAAAATCGAAGAGTGCACCAAAACACGACTAGCCTTTCTATCTGTAAAAAAAAAAATTAACAATCCGAAATGGCTGATATTGCCCACATATATAACGGACTTGTGTACCAATATAATAGCAAATCGAACATACGTAACTCGCAAAATTTGAACACAATGATTATTTTTTTATCAGACCTCGTACTTTTATATTTGGCAATGTTTTATCTAATCAGGGAGGATGTTAGCATAAATCGCTTATAGAAGTGGCCCGAGTACAGAACCCTATAGTACACCTTTTGGCATAGAGCTGTTTATTGATACTTATATCAGATCCATAGTAGACATTTTGACTTCGGTCAGTTAAATAAGACGACAGGAGTTTTATTGCGGTTGAAGAAAAACTACACATATATTTTAATTTAAGGCACAGAACAGAATAGGTTACCTGGTATACAATTTATGTTAATAAAATGCTACTAGTGTTTATTTAATTCGGAGATCCAAAGGAAAAAATAATTTTATTTCATTTGATTGACAATATCTTAAATCACAATAGAAATTTAAGACCTGGCTGATTAAATATCCGTCTAAGTAAGCAATGAATGAAGTCACTAAATGAATACGATTACATGTTCCTTTTAACTAACGTACAAAACTTATGTCATCTGCCACAAAGATAAGTATGTAAAATCGTTTGCGCTTATATGTTGACGTTATCAGAAACTGTTAACAATTTTATTTACATTAACATTACTTTTCTTACAAGAAAAAAATAGTAATACATTAACTTGTACACACACACTCACACCCACACACAAGTACGTGCGTTTAGAAAAGGAAATAAAATGTCCTTTATTGTTGTCAACTCAAGAGCACATATTTACTCGTAACTACATAAACAACAAACAAACAAACTTATACACTTGTATACATGTGTATACATCTATATCTGTAGGTAGATTGAATTAGAGAGCATCGTTATATTACAACTTCATTGTAAGTCATTAAATATGCAATTAAATCAGTTTCCGTTTAATTAAATTGTCATGAACTGCACACTCAGATAAACATTCAAATAAACTTAAATTACAAACCATGCGGACATTTTTAAGCAATTTTCTTTACGGAAGAATGTCTATTGTTTTTTACATTGTCAAGAGTTTTTAGGTCTACAACGTGTTTTCTAGATAAATTGATTTTTGTCTTAGCGGTTTTCTAAAGATAAGGCTGTATATAAGATCGGAGTTCGGGGAAAAGAGTAATTAGAATTTTTTACACTAAAGTGGCAGCACTATATACCCAATTTTATATACCTACAATAGGAGGTCTAATCAAAAAATAACCTTTATTTTCAAATTTTTTGAGTTACGTATGCTCGATTTTCGCATTTTTTTCTGTTATGTTGATATACATATCTGTTATATATTATATGTTGCAATATCAGCCATTTTGGATTGTCACTTTGTTTTTGACAGATAAATAGGTTATTCGTGTTTCGGTGTGCTCTTCGGATCAGAGAGACTGGATTAAATTTTTGGTTTGGTCATTTGTACAACGGGTTGTAGTTCAAGTTTGTTCATTTCTTAAGTTTTTTTCTTAAGAAGGATTTTCTTACAATACAAATTTACTGTGATCAATAATTTTTGGTTGAAGAAGACAAATGGTTCAAGCAGCAGATCATGATATGTGATGACCCGATTTCAAATCCCAGTGGGTGCTGATGAGTAGTTTAGCGACTACGAAACAGTTAGTTGTCCCCCAGCTAAAGATTTGATTACTATTTTTCTTGTCTTCTTAAGAAAAAAATTTGAGACTGTTTTAAGTTGAAAATGGGATTAGATGCGCAAGATTGTTGAGCGAAGATTGTTCCAAAATTGCTTAATTTTGAACAAAAACAACGACGCATGGGTATTGCTCAGGAGCTGCTGAACATTGTCAAAGACGATCCAGATTTTCTCAAAAAGATCATAACTGGTAACGAATCATGGGTGTATGGCGATGACATTGAAAGCAAAGCTCAATCATCCCAATGGAAGTGTCCAGAAGAGCCAAGACCGAAAAAAGCACTCCTAGTTCGGCCAAATGTGTAGCAGTGTTCTGTCTGTCATCCTGCACACACGTCTTTTGTTACTGCTATCCGTGTTTTCTGTATATGTATGTTCATTATTTAAATTCGTATGAATCCAAAATGCACCGGAATAGGTACATGTACATGTGTTTTTTTCTCCTTTTTCACCGTTGTCCGTGTTTTCTCTGTTATCATTATTAATATATTTTCAATGCATTTCATTACCTTGTAGTGTGGAAGGTGTTGGACTAAATTTTGATAATCTGAGCAGTGTCGAAGGTAAATACACTGGGTAATAGAGTTTTAAATGCTGTAATAGAGTTTCCTTGGTCTTTCGTGTTATTATTGTTAAAGTTAAACCTCGACAAATACTACTCGCCCTTTCCTCCTCATCATAACTTATTTTCCCAGTTCCAGTACAATGAACTGCATATGTAGGGGTCATCCCCTGAGAACTGCTCCAAGATAAAAAAAAAGAAAGATTTTTCTCACTTTCTTGCCACAAGGTCGTACGATCAATAGGTAATACTACCTTGTAGTTATGCGCCGTATGCGCGAAGCAATTCGTGAGAAACGCACAGAATTGTAGAAAAACAATCATGGATTTTGCACCATGATAACGAACCAGCTTACACATCGGTGCTTGTACGGGAGTTTTTGGCCAAAAACAAAATCGTTTTCATGACTTAACCACCGTACTCAACGCACTTGCCTCCCGCTGACTTTTTCCTCTTCCCAAAACTGACGATGGAAGCAAAGCGTTTTAATACGATTGAGGAGAAAAAAGAAAAAACGAAACAGGAGCTGTTGGCAATGCCAAAAAGCGCGTTTGAGAAGTGTTTCGAGAATTAAAAAAACGTTGGCATAAGTGTATGTATTATATCTAAGGGGGATTACTTTTGTAATGCGTAGTGCGATTCCCAATCAATCCACAACTGGCAATCGACCACAACTGGATGAGCTCTGAACGATGAACGAACGCGTGCTACGTAAAAATGTGCGACTTTCAGGAACAAGATCCCTAATCTCGTCAGAGAAAAATCCATTGTAGCAACGATAGAACAGAGCACCGCATTTTGACGATCGTTAACATATACCGACAGACTATATGTGCTCGTATGTATGTTATGTATTTCAAAGCAATAATTTTGTATAATGAATGAAATTTACATTTAACTTTAATTTTTTAATGATTTTGTTCTATAAACGATTTTTTTATTATCTCTTCTAAAAACTTTTAGAAAAGAATTTTATAATATTCTAATTAATTACTACATTTTTTATTATTGACTCTTAAGGCAACTTATGGCTGAGATTCCATTAAAAAGGATTATTTGCTACACAATTTGTTCAACACAGTCTACAATATTCGACTCAAAGCTGGTAAAAGTACAGAAATTTTTCAAAACAAAAAAAACTTTTTGGTCATTAATTGTGCGGCGTATATACATACGAGTATATATGTACTCGTATGTACATATGTACTCGTATGTATAGGGTGTCTGGTGACAAATTTATTTTTTGAAATATTATGTCAAATATTTGATTGTTTCAAAAAGTAATAAAAGGTGCGGGTGGTTGGAATTATCGATTATGTGGATTTATTAGTTACGATGCCGCAGTGTTTGAGAGTATCACGCGTTCATGTGCAGACGTTTTTGCTGAAGAGCTTCGCACTGTAAATAAAATTTTTTTTAAGTGACGAAACTCACTTTTAGTTCAACGGTCACGTCAACAAGCAAAGCTGGCGTTACTGGTCTCCAAAAACTCGCAACCTTCGATTGAAACATCAAAAACCATTATATTGCTCCCAGGAGAACTTTTTGGTGTGCCTTATCCACGCATGAGATAATTGGTCCTTTTTTTCGAAAATTCACAGAAAACAAGGCTCCGTTTGAACAGCGTATTCCACACGACGGAACATATTTGGATGACGTATGTACTCTTTAAAAAATAAAATCCGCATTGCCATTCTATCGTTCAATGTTGTTAACAAAACTTTGTTGTGCCAATTATTAAGTCTTTTATTTAACTTGGTGTCCACAGCTGCAATAATATCTAAGATGAGAACGTCAAATTCAATCGCAGACAGAATTCTGTTGCGTGTAGACTTAAAATCAGTGTTATCGCAGTCTTATAATAATTTTTATGAGAGCGTTCTTAAGAGAAATCTTATGGCAACTATATTATAATAAGAGCTGTGCTGTCTAAAAAAAGCGATTGTGTGTGTGTTTGTTTGCAACAAGACGCCATTGAAATTTTAGCGATTATTAATTTTGCAAAATATCTTTTAAAAAAACATTTTAATTGGAAAATAATTTGTTTTCATGCATTAAATATATACTATAAGTGATTACTTTTGTACAAAATGTGCGCCTATGCGAAATTCATATAAGATTTTATTCATCGGAAAGATGTGTTTTCTTCTCGGCTTTCATTGATTTATGAATTCTTATAAGATTAACAAAAATACGTGTACTCCTTGTTAGACATTAAAATGGACATAAAGAAATTCGTTCTCTCATTCTGCCGACGTTTTGTCAGATATTATCTCAGAGTTAATCGCAGTTGTAGACACTAGGTTAGATATGAAGATGGACATAAAGAAATTCGCTCTCTCATTCTGCCGACGTTTTCTCAGATATTATGTCAGAGGTTACATTAAGTGTCGCAGTTGTAGACACTAGGTAAGTTTGAAAGTATAAATCTGATACCAGACACCCTGTATGCACAAAACATGTATGTGAAAGAAAAAATATACATAGATGAAAAATATTTAGCAAATTTTTAGTTTAAAAATAAATTTTTGTATATCAACTGCTTTTAAGCAAATTCTTCTCATTACTCTCAATTTCTTTTTTTTTTTTTTATTCATAATTTTTTTTATCCATTTTCTCTCTCTTATATATACATACACACATACATCTGATTTTTTCGTTTAATTGTCAATAAAAGAACGATTAAAACTGATGCCCACGTAGTTGATGAGAATAGTACTATGCATATATTTACTCTGTATGTAATTGAACAGTCTATTTTTGCTTCCTTTCAGTTTATTTTTATAGTCCTTTCATTCGTAAGTTAAAAGGAATTATTTCTTTCGCCTTTTTTTCTTTCTTTTTTCGTAATTATAAAGGCGGTAGCATAACGAAAGAAACAACAAAAAAAAGTTATAATAATGGGTGTTTGTAATGAACAATGAAAAAGGATGAAAAGAAACATGAAATGAGAAAATAACCAATATCTCTCAATTTGGGTCAAAAATTCAAAGAAATGAAAGTGTTCATTATGGAATTGTCGGTGGCATTTGGCAAATATTCACATGTGTGAATGCACAAGTTTATACATATACATATGTACTCGTATATGTACATATAAGCTGATTGATGAACGTACTTATTTCTAAGCACGTGAGAGATATGGAAGAAAAAGCAAGCGTAAATAATTGTTCATGGCCACAAAATTCTTTGTAGTTTTGTCTAAAGATACTTAACTTTTTAACGCAAAACATATACGAGTACTTAGGTTGACAATTGTTGTGTTGTTGAGTTGTATAGCGCTATAATCGCCAATTTCGTTTTTAGTTTGCAGAACTTAGGTGTACAACTTTGCTTCGGCGGTTTTCGTCAGAACTTCAAGACTTTATTGTAAAAAACTAGTTATACAAGATGACGCAGAACTACTTTTATGGTCGACATAATTAAGACGCTGTTCGTAATTCGTACCGGCTTCAATTCTTTTGCAATGTGGCTAAAATCCTCTCAACGGACCTACGCAATAGCCCCAATGGTGTCGAGCGTCTTCTTGTTGATGTTTCTGGACTATTCTTTACACTATCCGCAACACGTTGGAAATTTTCTTTCGTACGTATTTAAGTACAACATTATTTTTCGTTTTAGAACATCATTAGATTCAGAGATATCTATAATATGATAAAATTTGTTAAATATTTCACATATGCGACGAAAGAGATCATTGTTAGCATAGACGGTCCTGTGATAATCTAGACTTATTAGTTGATAGTTACGGGTTGCTCTTATTGGTACACAGAAATTTATTTTGCTCAGCAGAAACTGGGAATCGATTGCACCGCGAATCAATCCAAGGAGGAAAGAGAACTAAGCATGGTTCGATGACTTTTTAAAGTTGGTAATTTAATGAGTCCAAGCCTACTTTCACATGATGGCAGTATATGTGAGTTCCATCCAAGACCCCGTAGACAGAAAATAAGAAATTGTTTTTGGATAGATTCAATACTATTTATGTGAATGGTGAAGTAAGGATCCCATATAATTGATCCATATTCAAGAATAGGGCGAACCAAGGAAATATAAAGTTGCTTTGTAAAGTAAGGATCTGAAAATTCTTTATTTATATTAATCCTTTATATTTATATTAAACCATGTAGTAAAAAATTTATGACGATATAAAGCTCCTCAGATAATTTGCACAAAAATCCCTCTAAGGATAGGATTTGTATAAGTTTACTTTTATTTATTATTGAACAACTTAGTTATAATTAATTATTAAAAAGTTACAAAAGAACGAGCACTAGCGTCCAGTGCCAACGGCTCTTTGTTAAAATTAAATATGAATATGTATAATATATTGATAAGAGAGAGTATTACGATCAGATTTTATCACGGAAATTTAGAGCTTTTAAAATTTTTATCAAAATATTAAGGCAAGTTTACTTTTAATATGACCCCTTAGTATTTATACCCACGACGGCTTGATGCACAAAATAAAGTTGAACTTGCCTGCAAATACCCACAAGCTTCTGGACTACTTATATGGGCGGAAATTTGTTATCAGAGAAGGTGATTTTATAAGCCCAACTCAACCTATCGGGGCAGCAGTTCCCCAAGGTAGCATACTTGGGCCTACTTTATATTTGATTTACGCCTCTGACATGCCAACGACATCTGGAATCCACACTTCAACTTTTGCAGACGACACAGTGTTTTTGAGCGTTCATGAAAACCACCAATTAGCTTCACGAAATTTACAGGAATTTATTTTAATATTGGAAAAATGGCTGAAGCCTTTGGAAAATCAGGGTTAATGAACAAAAATGTACTCACATTACATTCACACTGCGTAAGCAAACATGTGCGCATATCCAAATTAATAACTCACCTATTCCGCAGCAAAATGAAGTCAAGTACCTTAGTATTCACCTGGACCGTAGGCTACCGTGGAAGTCTCACATTGAAGCAAAAGTCACTCAGTTGAAACTAAAAGCAGCGCAACTAAATTGGCTTATGGGCAGAAACTCGACTTTGAAGTTGGATTGCAAACTTCTGCTATACAATGCAATTCTAAAACCTATATGATTCGACGGAATTCAATTATGGGGCACCGCCTCAGCGTCAAATATTGAAAAAATTCAAAGGCGACAAAACCAAGTTCTTCGAACGATTACAGCGGTTCCATGGTACGTAAAAAATTCACGAATTCATAAAGATCTGAGTGTTCCGCTGGTAAAAGAGGAATTTTCTAAGTACGCGACAAGGTATGTCAGTAAACTGGAACTTCATCCAAACTCTCTTGCGCGCAATATACTTAATTTTGGCGGCCACACTCGGCTTAAAAGAAGGGATACCGCTGCCACCATCAGAACGTTCAATAGGTGATTCTACCGATATTGCTCCCGCATAATAGAACTTTTTATCTAGCATTGGCTGTACGTAAGTAAAAAGCACATTTTATTTTATTTTTTTATCAATTCTTTTATTTTTATATTATTTAGTATTAAGATTTGAATACTTATTGTTAGTTCATTTTGAAGAATCAATAAATAAAAACGCTTAACAAAAAAAAAAAAAAGTATTTATACCCGTATTAATTTTCTTTTCTTTAATTTTTTCACAGAATATAAACAATCTTATGTAGGCAAAAGTTTGTTGTTCACGCGACGTATTTATACAACGAATAATTATTTGCCTGCGAATTTTGCCGTTCGTCGCAATCGTGTTCCTAGCATACATATATCTGCATGATACCCACTTAATATAAATTTAGTTTGGAAAGTTTTCTTACTAGAATTAACACATTTTTTTTTAATAAGGGCTTTTTACTAAGAAACCACAGAGTTTAAAAAAATTTTTAATTTTGAATCACTTTTCTAATTTTAAATTACTTTATTATAAAATTTTTCATAGATAATTGCTCTGAGATACATATTACAAACACCAATAAAATTTTCTTACTTATTTCTTATCATATATTTTGAATATTACGCAAATTAATATGTAAAGTACTAAAAGGTACACTTCAGCGTTGCTGCTTAAACTAAGAAATTTTTTTCATTTACCCCAAATGCAATACCATGTATTATATGTACATATGTTATATGAACGAGCTGGTAATGCTTGAATGATTTTTGGTGCAATTCTATCCATAACCACCTCATTAAGATATGTTTTTTTTTTTCTTCTCTTTCTCTCTATTATTACAATTTTCATCTATTCCTATTTGCTAAGTCAGCAATTATGGCAAAGGCAATCATTAAATCTTACCACTTTCATTCAGGCTTCATTTCACTTTGTTGTTGCTAAGAATATATGCGCCAACGTTGTTGATTGTTCTACAATTACAACAAATCAGACACTCTGTGCTATAATTATGGGTTTAATTAACAAAACTGCAGTGCCATTAAAATTCAACATTAATAACGTCTCTTCAGCGTTTGCTATTCGTAAAACTAAGAAACCAAAAATTTATGAGCAGTCTGTTACATAATATTTTGTTCTTTTTTTTTTAGAACAGTCAATATTGTGAAAAACAAATAAATTAAATTGAATCTTAAGAATTTAAACATTTTTTTGTTTTGTATTACTAGCTTTGTAAACATGTTAACGTGGAAAACATTTTTTATCAGTTTAGCTCAATCCGCTTTTCTGACCCCGTTTTAAGCCGCGAAAGCAGCAATTTCCCTGGACTAGATTGTAAAGTCTAGATTGTTCTTAGATAATTCTCATTAAAACATACCAAATTAAATTACAATTTTTAATGGGAATATTCATAAAAATTTAAATAAATTTGAAATGTGTTTTAATTCAAAATTTTTATACAAAATTTTACTAAAATTCATTTCAAAAACATTTTAACTTTTTATGAGTATGCACTTAAAAGTTTGGGAACATGAATGATTTATTACATACATATGAATGATTTATTACATTCCCTACCATCACCACCGATCACTATCAAGATATTAATTATTTCTTATATATTAAAAACTTGGGATAATCCATCCAAAAGGCCACATGAAAGAGTACTGAATGGGCTTTAACACACGAGAACAATTTTTAAGCGAAAAATATTTTTACTAATCCAGCACACACATCGCTTCTTTTTTGCAAGATAGACTACGTTTACACGTACAAGTACTTGCATGGAAGTCCTGTGTACGTATTATCAACGAAAATGTCGAAAAAATACTCGACTTTCTTGCAAGTTGCACTAGTATTTAAAAAATAACATGGAAGTTCAGTTTAAAAATGTTAGTGTGGAGACAACAGCTCCTAAAACAGCATTACCATAGAAAACCATAATTTTATTTTTCGGGGAAATGAATAGCACGAATAAAGTAAACAAATGAAATATAATAATTTTAAATTTTTTTTCCTTCAAAACGACAAAGCCTGCTTAATTTATATATTTTCAATAAACAAATTTGAATTATTTTAAAAATATGTTTTGAAAAAATTTAAATATGACATAATCATTATATTAAAATCAGTTAATCTCCGCAAAACTTGTTGTAAGGAGGCAACACTGTTATTTCAGTTGTCATTTGACTTTCAGTAAGTGTCAAAAAATCACTGCCTACTAAAATGGCTTGTCAGTTCAGAAAGTTGGTTGCAAGTGCAGAGATTGTGCGTGTGTTAGTAAAAAAGTTTGAATGTGTTGGGTTTTTCGAAATTGCACCTGCACGTGTAAACACTAAGATAGTCGTAACTAAAAAAAACCTCGTTTCGAGAAAAACACATTTCAAATTTTTAGTTGCCATACAAGCCTTAGAAAAAATTTGTAGAAAATATCTCCTAAAGGAAACAGCTTAAAAGTAATTTGAATAAATTTTTTGCACAATATAAAAGGTAGTACTGTTAACAATTCTGCATTGTTAGCTCAAAAAGGTAAATTTTTGAGATAAAGGATTTTTAAAATAAAGGAGCGACATGTATACAGAGTTTAGCGTATTTTATACTGCTTTCGCTGTTGCTATATTTGACGAATTATCATCATTTTGACGATTTTTTATGGTAAACAGCATATTGACGATTTGACGATTTTACATCCGATTTTGACGATTTTTGTAGATCTCATTTTTATTCATATCTTTCAAACATCTTTGGTTTTATATGCATGCTTCCGTTTGCTCAGTAAATGTATGTGGGGAAGCAAGGTAATATATATCGTATAGAGAAAAACGGTAGTAAAATATGTGTACTTAAATATGTAAGCAACACTGAAAAGTTATGTGATATTTATTTGAAAGTATACATATTAGCTAGTGGTTTATTTAAAAACTCATAGCATGTGAATAGCATATCAAAAAATTACATGTTACAAATATTATAAAATAATAAAGTGACTTTTTCTGATATAATCAAAGAGATTTCTTATTTCATCGCAGAATTCGAAAGACGAGAAATTCAATCCGAATTAGAGCTTGGAAATTTTGTTTTATTATACATTATATTATATTAATAGTACGAAAATTTAAATTACCGCATGGCTTTCAGATGGTTTCTGGGGAAGTAAGGGGAATTTGGCGAATCCGGAAAACGATTTTGCGTAGCTCCAAAAAAAAGTGGTTCGTTTTTAGACTAGTGGATTTTAGACTAACGAATGCATCTTCAAGCAGCAATTTCAGACCGTTGTAGGCTAACAACAATATAGGAAAGGAAATTCTAGTTATTATAAATTATGCGTCACAAATCTCAGTACCTTCGGAGGAAAAACGGAGTAAAAAATTCCCACTAAGCCAATGGCAAGAAGGTTGGCAACTCATCAAAATGATATTACCGATCCATTTTGTGAGGTAGCCATTATAAAAAAGACCCAGAAAAAGTTGTTTGTATGTATTCAGCTTAATTTTTTTCCAGTGCAGCTCAGGGCATGAGAAAATAGGATTTGTAGGTATTAACTTTAAACCCTCTTAACTTGTTTTCAAAATGATTGGAATATAATCAAAAAGAAAACAAGAACAAATAAAAATTTTAATCCTCTTACCAATCAAAACAATTTGATAATTTACATTTTCGATAACAACTTCTTTGTTGAATTAAGAGAAAACTTAACACCAAAGTTAAAAACAATTAAGACAATTTTTACAAGTTAAATCCATATTAAAACTTGAAATGAACGCAAAAAGTAACTTTTGTAAGAGAAGTCTTAAAAAAATGTGACTTAAAACAGAACACTTGAAAAAAAGTTGGAGAAAACAATTGAAAATAATTGTGCTGCTGCTGTAAATAAATAAATAAGAAATGTTTTGCTCAATAGTATTCCCCAAATAGCAATAAATCAAAATTTTGTTTATTTTTTCTTTAACTTCAAATTCTATTCGAATTTTTTTTTTTTTTCGATTTTGCATAAACTTCTGCAGCATTTAGTTAAATAAAACAAAAAATTTTAAAGTAAACTTCAAATGGAGAAGTAAAGAAGAAAAAAAGAAACTTGATTAAAAACTTTCGAAGAAATTATCTGAAGATGGAGGGAATGTGGAGGGTGGAATATAAATGCACAAATTAAGAATATAAATAAGCAAGTAACAACATTCAAATACATACATATGTATATACAAATATATATGTATGTACTTATATTCTGCTATATATCATTAGTAAGGGCTTTAAAAAAGCTGCCAGCCATGCAATCTCACTTTTTTGATTTAACATAAACACACACACGCATATAGAGAGCCGCACTTTTCCATACCCGCAATTGAAAATAAATAAAGATTTGTCAAAATGTTAAATGGCAGAAACTGTTATAAATCTTTTTTAACTTTTTGTGAAAAAAAAATGAAATCTACATTTTGCATTGACATGTGCCAGTTGAATTACAATTTCAATTTTAGGTTAAAAAGAAAGTAAAAAGAACTGGTCTCCATTTGCTTCACTGATTTTTTCAAAAGGAAAATTTTTTTTTTTTTTTTTTTTTTTGGTGAATGTACTTGTATATTTTTGCTTTTACTTTAATAAAATAACGTTTTCTTTAATCGAATTTCTAAATCGTTTCATTGCGGAGGACTTTTCTTTCAAGTATTTACAGCCTGTTCAGGGAACGCGTCAGAAGTAAAGCGAAAATCAGCGACACGTTTATAACTACGTAATGCTAGGAACACAACTGCGACGAACGACGAACTTCGCCCATCGCGAGGAATTCGCTGGCAAATATTCGTTGTATAAATTCGTCGTCTGAAGCACAATATCAACGAGCATTGTTTACATTCCGTGCAAAGAAAAAAAAATGAATTTAAATACTAAGGTGGCCATATTAAAAGTAAACCTATATAAATCCCAATCGAAAGAGGGATTTTTGAACAAATTATCTCAGTTACTTTATATTTTGAGAACATCTTCATGGATTAATATACATGGATTAATATAAATATAAAAAGTATGATTTCGTGAAAAAAAATTTTTTTGTGTAAGAAACCTGGCCACCTGATACTGTTTTGTTCGTCGTTCGCTGACGAAACAATTAGAAATAAATCTATTTCAATTTTCGCTGAGTATGACGAATTTCGACCAACGCCACGATTGTGTCCATTTTCATATACACCAATGTGTTTTATTTTTGGCGAACGGCGAATATTTGGTCGCGAGTATTCGTCGTTCGTCGCAGTTGTGTGCCTAGCATAATATACTAGGTCTGTGGAACGCGAATCAATTGTTTGTGTTCAGTTACGTTAAACGCGTATAAGGGCAGAATGAGTGTACGTTCTTTTCTGTTCTGAACCAGCAGTTTTGAAACTGTACTAGGGTGGATCGATATTAAAGCTACCTGAGTAGGAAAAATAATTTTTTTTCTATTTCTCAACATAGTCTCCTTTTAGCCCTATACATTTATTAAGACAATATTTTAACTTTTTATACCATCTGAATAATACGATTATGGGAACCCTCAAAATACGCGTTAATTTCGGTAATCACTTCTTCGTTTGAGATTAATCTTTTTCTTGTGAGCTATTTTTTCAAGTTTAGAAACAGGAAAAAGTTACTAGGAGTTAAGTTAGGTTTAATAAGCTGCCAGCCATTGAAAAGCTAGCCCACTTGGGACCAATTTGGTCTCATTGTATTGCCTGGCAGTGGCATGTCTCTCAGCTGATTAACATATCACCGGTTTAGAACCAACCCGAGGATCGGATATATGAGTTTGCATACCATTTGCATCACATTCCAATACCTTCGTCAAATCGCGCAGCATTAGTCTGCTTAGCTACAAATCTCTTACGTAGGAAAGACCCTGGACACCGATAAAGAAAGTGCTAAACACCCTCTACTTCCTCCTCCTCTCTGCAACTTCTACAGAAGTCATTAAATGGAAGATTTAACCTCCTCGCCCGCGACCCTATGTGACAATGAGCCGTCACGTACCCTAGGAGCTAAATCTGGGCTATAAGGTGGATGATCAACCAATTCGAAGTGTATTTCACGTAAGTTTAGCATCATATCTAATGCTGTGTGAACCGATACCGTTGTCTAGAAGCAAGAGCACTTTTTTCTTCTCTAAATGTGATCGTTTTTTCTTGATTGCATCAATCAAGAGATCCAATAATGCATGATAATACTATCTTGCGATTGCGGATCATTTTTCAAGATAAGCAATGATTAATATTCCGTGAGCATGTTTGAGGAAACGA
The DNA here is from genome assembly GCA_914767995.1 of Thecocarcelia acutangulata. Classification (NCBI taxonomy): domain Eukaryota; kingdom Metazoa; phylum Arthropoda; class Insecta; order Diptera; family Tachinidae; genus Thecocarcelia; species Thecocarcelia acutangulata. The sequence goes on along the minus strand of OU612094.1, from coordinate 23,626,457 downwards.
CAATTTTAAATAGATTAATTATAAACATAGTTTTACGTTAAAGATGTTACAGATTATCAAACATACTAAAGGATAGGAGAATTAATTTTAAGACATATACTGAATATATATCCCAATTATATAAGTACTTAGTTAAAAATTATATTGAGTGGTTAAATTTTAAGGGCCGATGTTGAATGTAAACCTACTTAAACGTGAAGCTTTTCCTTCATTCCATTTGACATTTCTCAATTTCAGACTAATTAAATTTGCACCATGGAAAGATACTCAATCGAGCAATGCATTAAAGATATTCAGGCTTATTATAAAAATGGGCATTCAAATCAAAATTTGTGATTTTTTTCTGTCAGTTTAATCGTCTAAATGTGCGAACAATAGGAAAAATCGTGCCAACATTTGAGCAAAACGAGTTGGTAGTAGTGAAAAAGATTTACACTACATTGGTAATAAGGAGTTGGTAGGCCGAAGCCCACTAAGAGCACCAACCCTTATACCAACTCACCCGTCAACCATCACCACCGGTTCTTTACAGACCCTGGGGAGGATGTTAGTCCCCGAAAAAAGCCACACCAAACAATTATCAGAGATACTAACTCCCCCTTCATGCGTTTTAAGTTTATACCACAATCAGAACGTTTCAGCCAAGGTAGGCACCTCAACCATGATCAGCCCAGGTTGAACTGCAAGCAGAAACACCCGGGGGCAATCTTGATCCCCGTTCTGGCAATTTATACCCTTAGTAAACGTTTCGGTAGCCAACAAAACATAAGTCATGTAGCTGCCTAGAGCTTTATATGCTACAACAATCGAGGCACTCCTTCCCCTGTTTACCTGAAATACAGAATGCCCTAGTTAAGAATACGCCAAGTCAAAACCTGCTCCCTGGGGGACAGATTGAGTTGGTAGGAAATATGAAAACACCAGTGCACACGCTCGTATAGCTCGTGCCGCACAAAATATTCCTGCTGTTCGCGATAGTGTAGCTGAAGAGCCGTCCACCTCAACTCGTCGTCATGCATCTCTAGCGCTCATCGATGATGAGCATAGAGATGATTGATAAAGACTTGCATTTACCCGGTTACAATTGACTCAAGAATTCAAGCCTCGTGATCATTCCAAGTGTCGTTAATGGTCAGAATGGTGACACGAAATGGCAACAATGGATGATCAATTTCCAAAGAAAATCATCTTCAGTGATGAGGCACATTTTCACCCTAGTGGATTCGTCAATAAGCAGAATTGCTGAATTTTGGCGAATGATAATCCAAGAGTGATTGTAGAAAAACCAATGTACCCACAAGAGTGACTGTTTGGTACGATTTATGGGCTAACGCCATCAGCGGAGCATATTTTTCCCAAATGAGCCCGGTCAGGCAGTTGCTGCGAATGGTGTTCGCCATCGTGCGATGATAACGAAATTTTATGGACCGCATTGGAAGATTTCAAAGTGGACGAAACAATGGCACTCTTGCGCGACAAACTAAACACCAATATTATCATAAGAAAAAGAAATAATTCAAATAACTTCTGTTTTATTCAAAATCAACATCGACCCATATATTTAATTTTTGTAATGTTTTTATTTAAATTATATTCTTAGTTTGCATAAGTTCTTTGCAAGATTAAATAATTTCCATAAATGAAGATGTATCTATAACTTTTAACCCCATGTGAAAAGAGCATCCTTAGAAACCCCCAAAATAATATCTTAACTGTCCTTCAGACTTGTTCAACTGTATGAATGAATACTTACTTAAGTATAAATTTATTTATTATACGAAATTAAAGCAAACAACAAACATTTCCCAAACACTTTCAATCGATTTATTATAATGTACTCAATTTATTCAAAATATCAACTTAATGATTGTTGTTTATGAATTTCAAGTGTACACAATTTTCAATTAATAATTCTGTAAAATGCCAATAAAACATCAGGTTTTCTTTCGGTAACAGGCCATTTAAGAACAATTTTGTAACATAATGTTTATGTTTCTTTATCATTGAAAAATGAACAATAAAATCGTTATAAATGTTAGATTGTTAGTTTATTGAATATAATAAAATTAACTGTTGAAAAGCTGGATGGCCGAACATTTTCTAAATACTTGTTTTGCATTAATAAGTTGTGCTTTATTTAGAATTTTACTCGACATATTTTCTGATTGTTAGAAGATTTTAAAATTTTAAGATAAAAGTTAGAGAATATTTAGTGGAAAACTTAGAAATGTTTTTTTATAAACAAGACGTAAACAACAAATATTTTATGACTTAAGAAATATTTTAATTTGTTTACCAAAATTTGGTTGCTTTCGCAATAAAACTAATATTTTGTGAGATACTGGACATTTTGCATATTCTTTTTTGTGAAAGTATAATATTTTTCATGTTTTCAGGTAAAACTAATTTTCCTTAATAAGGAAGTAGTTTCAACAGGAGTGAAAAAAGTTTAGACCAGAGATCTGCAACCGGTGCTTTTTTTAATGATCTAAGTAAACTCATCTTAAATCGAGTTGTGGTGAAAATGGCCACCGCGTATTTCTTGCATAAGTATGTTTTTTTACTCATTAGCGCTTACGTTTGTAAATTTGAGTACTTAACATACCAAATCAAGGTAATATAATTTATCTCTTTCTGAATATTTCACAAGACTTTCTGGCATTTTTAAATGGCTTATTGCGTTACTCCCAATGTTACTGTCAATAATTGGTGCGTTAGATACGAGTCTTGACCTTGAAGTGGTCCCCCTAATTCTGCAACTTTGAAAAGTTAAATACATATTTATATATACATTTATGTTACCACCGTTTATATATTTAGGTGTTAAACCAAAGTTGCTTGAAATATATGAAAGTAAAAATTTTATATACAAAAATTGTTGTCTAAATGACGATAAATCGTCAAACATGGCAACCGTGCTGACAGTGCAGGTGATAATTTTTTGCTTTCCTCCATTTTCTTCCTGACCTAGTGTCTACAACTGCGATTAACTCTGACATAATATCTGCGAAAACGTCGGCAGAATGAGAGAGCGAATTTCTCTATGTCCATCTTCATATCTAACAAGGAGTACACATTTTTTACCAAATTAATTGTTTATAGTATATATAATAATATTTATTTAATACCTAAAACCAAATTATTTTCAATTTAAAAGGGTATTTTTAAAGATATTTTGCAAAACTAAAAATCGGTAAAATTCCAATGGCGTCTTTTTGTAAACAAACGCATACACATCAGCTTTTTTGACAGCTCTTATTATAAGATTGTTGCCATGAGATTTTTCATAAGAACGCTCTCATAAAAATTACTATAAGACTGCGATAACAGTGATTTTACGTCTACACGTAACAGAATTCTCTCTGCGATTGAATTTGACGATCTCATCTCAGATATTATCGCAGGTGTGGACACTAAGTGAGACCGCCAAGTTTTTTTCTTTTGTTTACAAAAATTTCCTCATCATTTTAATTATGGTGCAATTATCCAGGTGGCATCACTAGCGCAGGTGATAATTTTTTACTTCAAACGACCGATGGTGTCAAAAGTGAATTGAAAAAATAATAAGAATAAAAAGGTTTTGAAACATATTTTAATTGCTTAGAATGCACTAAAAACAATTTATGAAAACAATTATACACAATTAGATTAATTTCTTTGTTTATTTACTTTGTAAAAACTTTTCTTTCTTCATTTTCTTCTGTTTTGAAAACATGTTTTTCACGGACTGCGTAATTTTTACACAAACAAAATATTATGTATAGTATTACAACAACTCTAATGCTGCCACCATGATTTTAGTCTAAAGATTTTTTTGTATGATTAAGTGTAATTTCAAGAAACTTTTGTGATTTTAAATACAAATAATTAAAAAATTTGTTATAACTTTTATATACCTAAAATTTTTTCCCAGCTGAACAATCTTAAGCGAATTTAGATTTTGACATTCTCAGAAAGTTTTACAGCAACAAAATTCACCTTCCCAGTATAAATTCGCCTTGGCTTTGACAGTCCCGTTAGGATCATAACAGCTTTACCAGGTACCCGCACTAGAGCAGCTGTCTTTTGGTTTGATACCAGAAAAATGACAATGATGTCACAGAGTACACAGATGTGTCAGAAGTGACTTTTTTAAAACCGCCTTGTCAGCTAATGGAGAGTTGTGTCGCGCGAGACAGATATATTGTACGTTGTGTTCTTACGAATATTGCACAAAGCGCAGGGAGACGCAAATGAGTGCGATGCACAGAATTTAGTATTATTAGTTGTCACTTTTCCGCCGCGTGACACCTTTGCTCTACTCTGTAATGATGTTGTGTTTACAGGCTACGTAGTTCTGAGAAAATACATATTTTTACTTCCATAAATAAAGAAGAGCGCAAATTTTATATTCTACCAACAAAATACGTGGGATATTTTTTGGTGTTGTATTTATTGTAGTAAATCAGCTTTGATTTGAACGACACATAACAAATGTTTTAAAAGTAGTTAAAAACAAGTGCTATAGTTAAACTAACTGTTTAACACGTTTTATAAAAGATTAAATAAAAAAAAACATTTTACAAAATCCGCTTAAGCATTATGCAACTCAATAATAATTTAGCATTATTTATAATCTTCATATTCCTTTACTCGGTTGTAGTAGTAAATTCGTTTAAATATTTAGCTGTTTTTCATATTGCAGCTAAATCACATTTTCTTTTTGGTGAATCGTTAATGAAGGCACTGGCCGAAAAGGGTCATGAAGTTTATGTCATCTCACCATTTCCACAAACACAACCCATAGAAAACTACCATGATATACCTTTTAAAATAGAGAACAATGAGCTCTTATGTAAGTATTTGTAGATAATTTATATCATTAAAAATATTAAAAGTTGTATGACGTCGTGTATAGTAAACTTGTTGAATAAATTGACACAAGTCCAGTTAGAACGAAGGTTGGTAACATATTTTTATATCGGGCTACAAATAATAACAGAAATATATAAGATATAAATAAGATATAGAAACAAATTTGAAATTAAAGCACAACAACTATAAGATATATTTTTAATTCGGTTAAGATTTGTAAGTCTCTGTCGTCAGATAATTTTCTTTTTGTCAATAAAATATTCCAAAAAATCGGAAAAAGTCGATACTGCCTATTTTCATTACAACTATATGCACATACGTACATCACAAGAAGTATTAAAAATAATATCGGTAATTTTTCAAAAGATACATACGTACATACATACGAGTACACTAATATAGAAACAGTTTAATGAGTTATTTTTGATGTTCATTTTTCTCTAAAAGACTTGATCGAATCTAATTACCAGTGCTGCCAGAAAATTTTGTCGATAAATCTTCGTTTGCAAAAAAAAAAGATATCTTCATTTAGTAAAAAAAAAAAATTTATTTTTATATAAAACTAATAAAGACCCTTTTTAGCTGCAAAAATAAGCATCGATTACATAAACAATATCAAATAAAATTAATATTAAAGTTAACGTTTTTCTTTAGATTTTTTTTATGACGAACTCAAAATAAAGTTTAACGTAAAATTTTTTATCAGTAAAATGTCCCATAGTGCAGGGTGGCTGACTAACCGCGCTACAGTAAGAAATTCAAGTAATGTTTTTTTTTTCATAAACTAATTTGGTTTTGAAAATAATAGACCTTAAAGGTCCTCCATGTTCACCCACGAATATATGATTCCTACTCAGAAACTTATTGATTGCGGCTGGGATTGTCTCAGTTATTGATTTAATGGAGTTGTTGCTTTCAGTCAAATTCCTCGATTCCGTTTTCTATTCTTCCTTGGTAACTGGTCTGGGCTATGTGTGCAATTGCTCCATCTTGTTGGAGCCAAATACTGGTAAAACTTGATAAGTCCTTGACAGAGCTCTCAATAAAAAAAAAATCGAAGGTCTTTTAATAATGGTATAAAGTTATTAAAGTTCGTCATTTCATACGAATGTATTGAGCATGTAGATAAAAAATTAAGCCAAATTTTGTAAAGGAAGTAAACTTCTTAAATTAAACCCGACATATGTATGTCTATACAAATAAATATGTTCTTTAACTATTAATTATAATTAATTTAAAGGTATTAACAACGTAGTTTATTTGTAAAATCTTTAAATTTAAGGTAAAATCTTCATCCTGGCAACGTTGGTAACACCACTCGATTTTCTCTTGAGATTTTTTGGAAAGAGAAACCAATTATTTGCCCATTTTAACTAAATTAATCCTCTCTTCATTCCCTATTGCTTCCAGTATGAGCTTATAGTAGTGATCATGGCATAAAAATATATTAGATAGAAGCAAAGCTACAACAACAACAAACAACAGGGTTTTTATTGTTGTTTAGTGTCAGGTCAGACACAGCAACTTTAGTTGGGTAATTCTTGACTTTATAGGAACTTTCGGTGTGGAAGGGAAAAAGAATTGCCGATACTCGGCGTTTTTCAGCAAGTTCTTACATTTCTTACTTGTATGTGCATATACAATGTAAATTGTAAGAATTGTAAAAGCTAGAGAAAGCTCAAGAATTGCTTACATTCGAATCAATTTGGGTTTGTCTATCCCACTATTATTCGTTCGCATTATCTTTTTTATTTTGATTTAGTTTTGACATGTAGTTCGCATAAAAAAGTAAGACGAACCCAAATCAAATTTCTTTCGCTTAAGCTTTAAACACATAGACGACAGCAGACAGCAAGCAGCAATCTGTCAAATATAAAATACTTGTGTTTAAATGCACACGATTATTTTAACGACATCACAGCAGCACGACTTCACAACAGCATTTGCTGCTGCTGCCAACTTAGATTAATTTCTATTTTCGTAAGCAGCAAAAAGTAAATGCAGTGCTGCCACTATAAATATAAATTGGCAGCAATAAACACTAAAATTTGTTTGAAATATTTAATAGAAATAAACATCACATAAGTAAAATAAACAAATAAATTGATTAGTTTTTATAGTTTTACGTGATATTTTTACGTTTTCAGTCGGTAATTTTAATTTTATGCATGTAAAATATATGTGCGGCACCTCTGAAATTTGCATTGTTTAAATACACATAGTGCTGCTGCTGTCTTTAAAATAATTATGTTGCTGATGAGACGGCAACATTTGAAGCTAACTGCATTTGTAACCGTAAAGTTGTGAAGTCTGCTGTCGTCTAAATGTTTAGAGCTTTAGATTGCGAACGCAATCACGCTGTCGAGATTGGTAAACTGGCTCTAATATGAGCATGTTAAAACCACCTCGTGACAGTACGACGTCTCGTTTACATAGTTATTTGATATGGTAGCTTTGTTTGCCTAGAATAAATGTTCGAAGTGAATCGTTTCAGAACAAACTTTCAAAAAACTAAAATTGAATAATAATTTTTTTCGAATAAAAATTTTGTTCCGAAAAAATGAGCGAATCCAGCTTGACAGCTTCCTTTTTTTTAATTCAACTTTACTGAGAGAGAAAGAGAGAGAGAGAGAGGGAGAAAGTAAGTTTATTTTCTTACACGCTATCAAAATTGGATTTTACAATAGCAAACCTTTTATGCCGCGCTATTTGGGTTGGTCTCATACATTTTGTATGTACATGAGGATTTTTGACAGTTAAATTATCCATTAAACACTAATTTAGGTTCTCTATTACTTGATCAGTTCTTTTTCAGTTTGCTTTTCAACTTGCATTTGCAATCATACAAAAAAAAGCTTGTTAAATTTTCTTTGTCTGCTACTTTTCATATGTTTCAACATTTCGTTATAAACTTGGCGGGGTTGTCAACTCTGTAGTTCTTTCCATTCTCTTCTCCCCATTCTTCGAAACCCTCAAGACTTGACGTGTCAAAGCTAGCATTATGTCGTATTATTTTAATATTGTATAAAAAATTTCTCGGAACAATTTTTTCATATTTCATGTGGAAAATACAATGAACTGAAATACGAGTAGTATTAAAATTCACGAATTCATAATGTGACTTAACAGCAGACTAATTTTGCTAGTACTTTTTAAGCGAATTTTACAACTTTTCTTTACATTGTTGTAATCTTATTTTAAATTTCACCAATGTCTGTTTCTTTTCTGGAATTTTTTTTTTTTAGATGGTAATCACCTATTCAATAGAAGTGCTGAAAACGATATCATGAAAATGTTTAAGTTTTATGAAAACGGAATACAAATGAGCGAAAATGTGCTAAAGGATCAAAATGTGCAGCAATTGATGGAGAGTAACCAAACATTTGACGCCGTTATATGTGAAGTTTTCCTCTCAGAATCACTGTATGGCTTGAGTGAGCACTTCAAAGCACCTCTTGTTGGCCTTTCAACGCTAGGTGCTTCATCGTATGACTCAGATATGGTAAGAGGAAATATCTACTATGATATAATAAGTCCTTAATAATAATGAAGTTGTTCAATAGGTAGGCTCACCGTCCCCACCCTCTTATGTACCAAGTCCTTCTTTAGAAACAACCGATCATATGTCCCTCTTCCAACGACTTTTAAACTTGGGTCCAATAACTTGCAATAAAGTTTATATGGAATTTGTTTATTTACCCTGTCAGGTTGCTTTGTATAAGAAATATTTTCCCAACGCGGCAAGAGATATGTATACAGTGCGCAAAAATGCTGCCGCTGTGCTCGTAAACAGTCACGTTTCCATTAGTTATCCCAGGCCGTATATGCCCAATCACATTGAAGTGGCTGGTATGCATATCAAATGCGAACGCAAACCTTTGCCTCAGGATATTGGGAAATTCATCGAGGAAGCTGAAGCTGGCGTAGTGTATTTTTCCATTGGTTCCGTTTTAAAAAGTAAAAATATGCCGGCTGCCAAACTGCAAACATTTTTGACTGCTTTCAGTAAACTAAAACAAAGAGTTGTATGGAAATTCGAAGACTCTGTGTTAGATAACAAACCGGACAATGTTTTTATATGTGATTGGTGTCCTCAGAACGATATATTAGCGCATGAAAACGTTAAAGTCTTTATAACACACGGTGGCCTTTTAAGTATCACAGAAAGTATTTATCATGGTACTCCATTTATTGGTATACCCATATTTGGTGACCAATTCCATAACATAGCGAAAATGGTGGCTGATGGCTTTGCGATTAAATTGGATTTTGAAACACTAAATGTTGAAGATCTTATTATAACTATACATCGTCTTATAAATAATGAAAAATACACGCAGTGTGCTAAAGAGCTATCTGCACGATTCAGAGACCAACCATCGTCACCCAGGGATTTGGCAGTTTTTTGGATGGAGTTTGTAGTGCGACAAAAAGGCGCAAAGTATTTGCATTGTAGCGGCTTAGATTTAAATTTTATTCAATATCATAACATAGATGTTATAGTGTTAGTCTATGGTCTCACAATTTTATATTTCTATAAACTTTTTCGCTTATTTTTATCGCAACTTGAACTTTTTCTTGTTGCAGCAACAGCTGACTAAATTAATGAAATGGCATCTCAAATTAATTGTCTAGGCAATTATTGTCAGTATTGATTAGTGTGGCATTATATCTTAACATCTTAAGTCGAGATAAGACTAAAAAAAGTTTTTAGGAGAAATGTCGATGAAAAACTATCCTTAAAAACAAATAAATATAAATCAAAATTACGATTTGCTTAATATTTTGTGCAACAAAAACTGGATTAACTTTTTTTCAAATACTGTGAATATTTTTAAACATTTAATGTAACTTTTATACATTAAGTTACTGGAGAAAATATGTAATTCTGTGACTTTCGTGATAACATAATATTGTTACATGAATTCTTCAATTGCAAATGAAATGACATAGATACATGTTTATTAATTTAATACCTCACAACTTTATTTTCACTTAATACCACTGTTCATTAACACACGAAACTTGCTAACTTTTCTGACTTATGACTTGCAAAAGGTTTAAGATTAGACCCTGTCTCTGCTGAAATCTGCCTGCTATTTATACTTCATTGTTTTATTATTATATTTTTCATTAAAAATCTAGTTATTTGCTAATGATTGTTCCACATTCAAATGTACAAACTTAATTGCTACGCACATTCACACACAAACATTTTTGCGATACAATAAGAACGCAACAACAACAATTAAACATTTGTGGTTGATTTTAACTTTATATCGTGTATGTGGAAGTGTGTGCATACATGTAATAAGCAGATCAACGGCTTTGCACAGTGGTTTAGTTACTAATTCGTAACAATATGTATCCCGCAAAAAAAGGTTTTACTCCACTTAGATTCTTTTGGTCCAGCGCGTTTTTAGATTCTCCCCGTATAATTAAATTCCTTAATGATTTCAAAGTAGATGTTGCCAGTTACACTAAACCACTTAATCAGTCAAAACAATGTATGCACAAGAACACTGATAAAGGAAAGCGCGTCTTTAGATTCTCCCCAGCGCGTTTTTAGATTCTCCCCGTATAATTAAATTCCTCAATGATTTCAAAGTAGATGTTGCCAGTTACACTAAACCACTTAATCAGTCAAAACAATGTATGCATAAGAACACTGATAAAGGAAAGTCATTATTATTATAATTAGTTTTTTTTATAAATTAAATTTTTGCAGCTTAAAACCTTAAAAATTTGTATAATTATTCTGATATTCTGATATAACACCGAAATGTCGGAATAAATATAAACATTGCTACTTTTGTAGAAAAAAATACCGTATAAGATCTTAACCTTCAAAAATTACATTACTTAAGGTAAAAAAAAGATCGCATATTAGGATAAAAATCTTTTTTTGCCTAACTATGATTTTTTAAATGTATTTTGTATTGAAATATATTCCCAAGGTGCATTAACATTTACAAGGTGGCAGCACTACGACATGTGACAATTTTTTGCTGCTGACAATATAGTAAGCCATTTACGTCAGTGTATTGTTTACATTTCTGAAGGTGAATTTAGTGTTTTATTCTAAATTAAACATATAAAAATAATTATGTGAACACGAGAATAATTTAAATAGAAATAATTTATAATTATGGAAAGGTACATTCATAATTTATACTAGTGAAAAAGTTAAAAATATTTATGACAAAAATAGCTTACCACATGCCTGTGTTTGTTGTATTATTGTAATTTTGCTCTAGTGCTGCCACCGTGTAGACGTTAATGCACCTTGTATATTCCGATATCGTTGACACTCACATTAAGCAACTTCATCAGTGACGAAAACAATGCACGCACAAGAACACTGACTAGGAAAAGGTATGTATATTTTTTCTTATTTTCAATTAATTTTTTCTTATTTTAACAAATATTAATATAGATTACGTTCTTTTAAATAAAATAGACGTTAAGTCTGCTCTTTCACAATTGAAAAACACCATATAATTGTCGGAAAGGTATATAACCTTATATACATACATACATATATTGCTATGCATATTAACGCATAAATTTGTATATTTTAAGCACATATTATTTAATGTTTCTATTTCAGGTATAAACATTTTTATGCATATCAGCATATGAATATATGTTTGCTTCATATTCATTTTCTTATACAGATGTTTTAATTTTTATCTTAAAAACATTTCTATCATAAGGCTTTTCTTGCAAATACACATACACACAAACACACATGCAACATTTATGTTGGCATGCAGTTAAAAGCTTTAAGCACAAAACAACACAAATGAGATGAACTGTTCTTTTCTGGGGAAAAGCACAAAGATAGAGTCTATTCAACTTGTAAGTAAATATTGCGGCAGACTCATAATTAAGATAAATTTTATGGTTGACTGACTAGAAGAAGAGAAATTAAACACAAACTCACATTTGTTTCAAATGGCAAGGCGAACTGAATATGTTTCTGATATTTCTTCAAATGCTAAAATTTATTTGCTTTGCTTATGCTTTAAATGCGAGAATATGAAACATAAAATTTTTGTAAAACATTTCATACATAAATATGTATGTATATAAATTCAGTTTATTAAGCAAAAACAGTGAAATGAACATGAAAACAAAGTCATACATATTAAACATCCATAGAGTCGTTACACAGTGCTTCAAGTTTATAAGTAAAACTTATACCTATGGGGCTATAACTATAGTCATTGAAGTATATTTAAAAAAAATATTAATTTTTGATAATAGGCCGAAGGTTTTTATTGGAGTAAATTTTAAGTTTCCATTGTTTTGTCGAACCCCAAAAATTTTATACTTTTAATTTTTCTTTATAATTTTAGAACTACGTTATTTTTATGTTATTATTTTTTTGTTTATATATCAAAAAGAATCTATAAAATGAAATTCTAAAATACTTGTCAAGTTTCTTTAGAAATAATTTTTGATTTTCGACTTCTAAAAATAAATAAATAAATTTTTAGAAAAGTTTCCATTGAATTGTCCAGTACTGTATATATATATGTATGTATATATATATATATATATATATATATATATATATACATATATATATATATATATATATATATATATATATATATATATATATATATATATATATATATATATATATATATATATATATATATATATATATATATATATATATATATATATATATATATATATATATATATATATATATATATATATATATATATATATATATATATATATATATATATATATATATATATATATATATATATATAATAATCAAAATTTAATGCAAATTATTTAATAAATGGTTTAAAAATATTTAATAATTGAATTAATCATTAATTAATATATTTACATATTAATGAATTAATATATAAATTACTAAAGCTGTAGCAATTTTACGAGCTTTCATAAATACAAACTTCACTGTTCGATGTCTGCTTTTATTGTAATATTTGACAAACTATGCTTGGTATTGGACCTTACATGTGGACTTAAGCTGGATTCACCCAACAAAATTTTTGTTCTGAAACATATTTTTTTTATTTGGTTTAATATTATTTTTTGTGCCGAACCACTTGAACAATGCTGTCAGCTACTTTAACTTTTCAAGCACAATTAAAATGAGTTGCCACATAATATTATATGTGCATATATATTTATAATAACATATATGTATACGTAAATGTTTTATATTGGTTTTATAAAAAATAAAAGTAAACAGCTTTAAAACATTTTGTTATGAATTTCAACGCTCCCCCTCGCAACAGTAAGACGCCTCATTTACATAGTTATTTCATATGGCAGCTTTGTTTGTCCAGAACAATTGTACGAAGTGGGTGAATCGTTTCAGAACAAACTCTCAAAGAGCTAAAATTGGCTGGATAGGTGAATCCAGCATGCAATTTTATTGAAAAACTAATTTTTTATGTATTTTCTTTAAATAAATTAATGAATAATTAATATATATGTACAATTAATATATAAGAACAAACTCTCAAAGAGCTAAAATTGGTTCGGATCAAAAATTTTGTTCCGAAACAATAGGCGAATCCAGCTTAATACATGCAATTTCATTGAAAAACTTATTTTTTGGTGTGTTTTCTCTAAATAAATTAATGAATAAATTATATATACATAAATGCCAAAAGTGTGGGGTCAGAGCTACTTCTTAATTATACTAAATTATAATAAAGTGAATTAATGGTGTTTTCTATAATTTTTAACATTTTTATAGTTTGGCAAACACATTTAAATTGTAAAATATTTTTTGGTGTTTTTGTGTTTTTTTCCTTTGAAAACATTCAATGATGCATCATCATCATATGCATGAAAAAATCGTTTAGTTGAGAAAAAAAAACTGCACAATCAGGTGTAAAACAAAAAAATTAACACTGTTAATCTAAGGTCAAATAGAGCGATTTTAATTGCCGAACTTTTTAGCAATTTTCTTTTGGAATTGCTTTCTTGTTCACACACAAAAACCTTTTTCGGCAATTCTTGAGCTTTCTCTACTTATTATTTCATACAATTTACATTGTATATGCACGCACACATACACACATGAGAGAAAAGTAAGGAATTGCTGAGAATTACCGAGTACCGGCAATTCTTTTTTCCTTCTTATTCCCCTCACCGAAACCATCATTAAATTCTAGAATTGCCCAACTAAAGTTGCTATGTGTGACCTTGCCAAAAGCAAACATTTTTTGGTTTTTTTTTTTTTTTTGACAAACAATTTTTATCGATAACATGTTGAAAAATTTTGATTTTTTCAATATAGCTGAACTCTCTGTTCTTAATAATAAATTAAATTATGATATACATATCTATACTCTTCCCTAAAATCTAAAAAAGACAGAAAAAAGTAAGTATCATTGCGGCTTTACCTAGTGTCTACAACTGCGATTAACTCTGATATATTATCTGAGAAAACGTCGGCAGAATGAGAGAGCGAATTTCTCTATGTCCATCTTCATATCTAACAAAGAGTATACGTATTATTGTTAATCTTATAAGAATTCATAAATCATTGAAAGCCGAGAAGAAAACACTTATTTGCGATGAATAGAATGTTATATGAATTTTGTCTAAGCGGACGTTTTGCACAAAATTAATTATTATAATCGGTAAAATTGTAATGACGTCTTTTTGTACACATACACAGACGCTTTTTTTACAGCTCTTAATTATAAGATTGTTGCCATGAGACTTCACATAAGAACGCTCTCATAAAAATTATTATAAGACTGTGATAACACTGATTTGAAGTCTACACGCAACAGAATTCTCTCTGCGATTGAATTTGACGTTCTCATCTCAGATATTATCGCAGGTGTGGACACTAAGTTAAATGCATCAAGTTTCAAGTCGGATACTATAATATTTTCTTAAATTAGTAACCTTTTTTTAAAACTTAAATTTCTTATATGAAACATTCATCCTGTTTGTATTTATCAAAAGTTAATTTGTATTTTTTTATAAGAAATTGTTTTGATTATTCAAATTCTCTAAGATTCTGCAACAATCTTAAAGTTTTGCTTTTAAGCAGACAGAAGAAAATCTTAAAATTGATTCCGTACATTTTATTTCGGATGCTCTCAAATATGTTTTAGTATTTCTTAACAAATAAAACAAATTACTAACAAACACGCAAAAACCAACAAAACTACTCTGTATACATTTTAAAGCTTTTTGTATATTTAGCAAATTTACAAGTACATTAATTTGTGGCAGAGAGCAATAAGCTTAATATTTAATTAAAATTTAGTCAATACTCGTACACATGCATGCGGTCGGTTTATGAGAAAGTCTCAAAATGGATAAATATTTGTTAAGATTAAAAATAATCAAATATTTGTGTTCAATTAAATATTTCAATAGGTGCAGATGTTACTGGTGCAGCATCATCATCATCATTTGTTGTTATTGCACATACATACTCGTACATACATTTATATCTATTTATTAGTTAGAGCACGTTAAGTTTAAATGTTTATAATAAATATGCCGACTTTAAGATTGACATGTTGGCAACTTAAGATTTACAATACTGCAGTTTGTGAAAAGAGCATGTAATTAAATTTTAAAACACATGATTGTTTATTACAAACTGTTATTTGTGCAATACTCGTATATAAAGGGTGTTTTTTTAAGCTAGATAGAACTTTAAATTGTAAAAAGTAACACAAAAAATTTAATTTTGATGAAACATTTTTTTTATTTGTTTCAGTATACTCTGACAAATCATCATGAATAGACTCACGCTTGAACAACGCTACGAAATTATCCAAATTTACTTTGAAAATCAGACCCGTTGTTTTATCGCAAAATTGTGTTCAGCGATGAGGCGCATTTTTGGCTTAACGGGTTTGTTAATAAGCAAAATTGCTGCATATGGAGTGAGACCAATCCACAAGAGACCCTACAGACTCCATTACATCCAGAAAAATGCACTGTTTGGTGCGGTTTTCATGCTGGTGGCATCATCGGACCTTATTTCTTCAAAAATGAGGCCGGAGCTCGCGTTACGGTCAATGGAGATCGTTACCGCACCATGATCAATGATTTTTTGTTTGAAAATATGGATGACATTGATCCGGAGGAGATGTGGTTTCAACAGGATGGCGCTACGTGCCATACGGCGAACGCAACCATCGACTTACTGAAATCAAAATTTGGCGATAAGTTGATTTCGAGAAATGGACCTGTCAATTGGCCTCCAAGGTCGTGCGATTTGACACCTCTCGATTATTTCCTGTGGGGCTACGTGAAGTCACTGGTTTATGCTGATAAACCAGCAACAATTGACGCCTTGGAGGCCAGCATTGTTCGTGTTGTTCGTGACATACGGCCAGCAGTGCTCGAAAAAGTGGCCCAAAATTGGACGTCCAGAATGCGCTTCGTCAAGAACAGCCGCGGTGCCCATATGCCCGAAATCATTTTCAAATGTTAATGTCACGTATTGATCTTTCGAATAAAAAAAAATTTTGATTACAATTTAATTTTTTGTGTTATTTTTTACAATTTCAAGTTCTATCGGGCTTAAAAAAACACCCTATATATGTATATACATATGTACAGGGTGACGCAAAAATAACCTTCCGATGTTTTTTGGCTGTAATTTAAAAAATAAAATGAAGAACTTTGATTCTTCTTGTGGATTATTTTTATTTGGCCTTTAATTTTTTTACATCAAGTCGAGAATATGATGTCATGTAAATGGCCGCCGCCACAGTTGATTGTCATTTGAGCCCTTTTTATAGCATTTTCCATCACATTGGCCAAAACTTCCGGCGATAGCTCCTCACATTCTTGACGGATATTGTCTTTAAGAGCTGCAGGAGTCTAAGGCTTGTTGACACAAACTCGCGACTTCAAAAAGCCCCACAAAAAGAAGTCTGCAGCGGTCAAATCAGGCGATCTTGCTGGCCAGTGAAAATCGCCAAAAGTTGAGATTAAGCGCCCGGGATATGCATCCTTCAGCATATCGGTTGTGACACGTGGAGTGTGTGCCGTAGCACAGTCCTGTTGGAACCACATGTTTTCCAATTCATCAAGTTGCGGCAAAAAGAACTCGTTGACTGCAGCGCTCACCATTCACAGTAACCGTTTGGCCTGCGACGTCTTCGAAGAAAAAAGGTCCGATGACTCCTCCAGCGAAAACAGCACACCATACAGTGACTTTGAGCGGGTGTAATGGCTTTTCATGGGCTACACGCGGATTTTCAGTGCCCCAGAAGCGGAAATTTTTCTTATTTACGTACCCGCTAAGATTGAAATGGGTCTCATCACTCTTGATTATTTTTGATGAAAAATCATCTTCCTCTTGGGGTCAAATAAATAATCACCAATATTCCGCGTTCTAGAGCAGTGTAGCGTAACATTCTTTATTAACGTGTACTTCGCATGTGGTTACTACACAAATGTCAAAACAGAACTGACATTAGGGGCCAATCGCAAAATTTATAGCATTTTCTGATAGGAGGATTACTTTTGCGCCACCTTGTATATGAAATAAAGATTTTGTTTATAATTCAATTACTTGTGAAAAAGGTTATCCTTTAAACTATTTTTTGTTCTGCAATAACAAATAAAATATGTAGCTGCGTAGATACTCGTATATGTCTCTGTTAAACTTGAGTTTAATGCTTTCATTTATTTTAAGTTTCAGGCATAAAATTACAAAATTTTAAGCATAACATTATAGTGGATTGTTATGTTTTTCTATCTAATACTGTTTGCCAATATGTCAAATTTTTATAGCAATCTATGTCGAGGGATCAAACAAGTGAGAAGAATCCCTTTATGAGCATATAAAGAGTGGTCCCACCAAAACCTCGATATAAACAAAACTCCTGGACCGGATGGCATTCCAGCACTGGTCTTGAAGCAGTGCTCTTCTACGCTTGCGCGTCCATTAGCACGCCTTTTCAGCATACTTTACCATACTGGTAAGTTTCCATCGTGCTGGAAGGTTGCTAATGTAACACCAATACCCAAAAAGGGTATGGCAAATAACCCCGAAAATTACCGCCCAATTGCAATTTGCTCTACACTCTCCAAAGTAATGGAAAACATGGTTAACCATCACCTTATGAGGTATCTGGAGTCGCATAAACTACTTTGTGATCGTCAATATGGATTTCGTAAGGGTCGTTCAACTGGCGATCTTATGGCATATCTCTCAGAGAAATGGTGCCACTCAATCCATCATTTCGGTGAAAGTAGGGTGGTGGCTCTTGATATTTCAAAAGCGTTTGACAGAGTGTGGCATGGTGCACTATTGGCAAAACTTACTGCTTTTGGTGTCGGTGATGACTTCTCTCGGTTTATATCGAGCTTTCTCAGAGACCGCTCTATACGAGTTGTTATAGATGGGGTCTCATCAAACGAGTTCAAGATTAATTCAGGGGTACCGCAAGGCTCCGTTCTTTCTCCTACCCTATTTCTTATTTTCCTCAACGACCTTCTCTACCAAACTTCCAATCCTATCCACTCTTTCGCGGATGACAGCAGCATTTGTCACTCGTACTCTTTTAGATATAGGCCCAGCCTATCAGAGATCGCTGCCAAGAGACTAAATATGAATGATTCACTGAATAGTGATCTTCTATTGGTCTCTGAATGGGGTCGTAAAAACAGGGTCGCCTTTAATGCTCGTAAGACCCAGTGTTGCTTATTGACGCACAAACAAACGACCGCTAATGCTGCTTCATCTGTACTCATGGATGGTATAAATATTGAAGAATCGGATGCTCTTGATGTTCTTGGAATGAAGATACAGTGTGACGTTCGCTGGAATGAACACATTTTTCATATCTCTAAAGAAGCATTCAAGTGCCTCGGTTTTTTGAAACGGTGTAAGATGTACTTCACTCCATCCGACCTCCTTACTATTTATACCACCTACATCCGACCGAAAATGGAATACAACTCTCATGTTTGGGCCGGTGCCTCAAAGTCTGTTTTGGGGTTACTCGACCGTGTGCAGGGGAGGGCGAAGAAGCTCATCGGTGACAGTAGGGTATCCAACTCTATTGACTCACTGGAGCATCGACGCAGTGTGGGATGCGTTACTCTGTTCTATCGATACTACAATGGATTTTGCTCTGACGAGATTAGGGATCTTGTTCCCGAAACGCGCACATTTTTACGTAGCACGCGTTCATCGTCTAGAGCTCACCCATTTGTGGTCGATTGCCCGGGGAATCGTACTACGCATTACAGAGAGAATTCGTTTTTCAGCCGCACGCTTCGTCTGTGGAACAAGTTGCCTGCAGAAGTGTTTCCTGTCTGTTATAACGTTGGAAGATTCAAGTCAAATGTTCACAAACACTACTCCCGCTTTCCCCCTCCTCACAACCTATTTTCCTAGTTCTGGTACAATGCACTGCATATGTAGGGGTCATCCCCTGAGTACTGGTCCAATATAAAAAAAAAAAAAAAAAAAACACATGATATTGTAGGTTAGGTTAGGTTTAACGGGCTGCCAGCCCACTTGGATTGAGTCTATATTAATTGTAGATAAACTAAAAAGTTTTCGGAGACTTATTATAATATTATTCATTATATAATAAATATGTATATATCTACGATAATTATGTTTAGAAGAAAATATCGCCCAATTACTCGCCATGGCTTCGGTGGCTTGTCTCTATCCAATGGTCCGTCTATATTTTGAATAAGGTTTAATCTCGTTAATGTTGCGAATTATTTCATGCTTTACCTCTTTTTTTTCTTGACTGGGCGTACAATTTTTCCCCAGAGAAATAAGTCCAACGATGTCAAATTATAGGATCCCGGTAGCCAATTAACAGCGCCATGACGTGAGATAACACAGCCACTGAATTTCTTGCGCAAAAAAAAAGCTGCTGTTTTGTTGGAGGTGCGATAAATGGTATCACTATATTGGAACCACATTTCGTCCAGCTAAATATTGCTGACCGTAAGAAGTCCTACATAGTCTCACGATAGCCAACACAGCAAACGCTGTCTCAGAACTAGCGGTATTTATTTTTTATTTATTAACATACATGTTTTTGTATTTTAATAATAATGTCCGTACCCAGAGATGTAAATATTAATTTTATTGAATTGTTGTTGATCTTTATAATTTTTAAATTAAATTTTTTTGTCTTTTTCAATCAAAAATTATTGATCACAGCAAATTTGTATTGTAAAAAATCTTTCTTAAGAAAAAAAAATTAAGAAAGGAAACAAACTTAATCAGTTTTTATTTATTTTTTCATTCTTAAAAACAATGAAAATTTAATTATTTTTGCGAATTTTTTTTTTTTTAATTTGGGAGTAGAAATTTAAAAACGAGCGAATTAAATAAAATTTAATTTGCGTGCACAAATTTTCTTTAGCCTGGTTTCAAATACTGGGATGTGAATATGATTGGGCAAACAACCGGTGTACTTATGGTTGCGGTGCACTGGTGCAGATCTCTGATTTATACCCAGGAGACTTCTCTACCTTGTATTAATCAATTATTTCTATGAAAAACACTTTGTAGAATTCAGAAATGAAATAACTTCTAATTGTTTTCCGACAATGAACCAGTTCATGTTTAATAATTATATTTATTGTGCAATTTTATTTTTGTTTTCAAAAAGAAAAACATTTCTAAAACAAACTCAGTTTTCATATTGTAATAAAAAGACCTTCAATTAACAAATGAGCATTTACAACTGGCCTGCTTACAGTGCAGTGGCCAAAGTCCTTTACAAGGTCAGTATAACGAACAAACCTTTCAAACTTTAAGAAAAATTATCTTTATCAAAAGTAATAAAACTCACTTCCAATATAACAATTATTATAACGACCAACATCCATATTTTCTTAATGTGCCACAAAATGTTAAATGCGATTAAAATGAAAAAAAAATATTATTAAAACTATGTGTAATTACATTTTTATTGCTTATCTTAACTGCTTTTAGCTGAGCGTTTATGTGTGTTTGTGTTGTATGTATGTGTGTGTGTGTGTAATACAGTTTGCTTTGCCACCATATGTGGCACATTATGTAGACACCTTTTGCTTTTGGCCCTTTTAAAGCACAAACCAACTTAAACGAATACATATATATAAACTATTAAAAAAATTTTTGTTTGTGAACTGTTGTTTGTGTGTGTGTGTGTGTAGTATGTGTTCGTGCAACAACTTTGTCTTTAGCTATTAGAAAAAATCATTATAAGTTTGTATGGGAAAAGCCGTGTGTCTGTGTGTGTGTGTTTGCTGGGCTAACGTTTAAGTGTTTGCATGCATAAGAAAGTATGCGTTTAGCAACTGCTTATAAATATATAGCACATTGCTAGCAAGTAGAGCAAAAGGATGGAAACAGTCGACAAAAAAAAACACAAACTTTGGAGTGTAAAATTTTTTGCAATTAAGTTTTTTTCCTCAGTTAAAAAAAAAATATGCACTTTTTACGTTTTATTTTGTAAATGGTGCGCTTTAAGCCAAATAAAAAAAAATAGTTCAAATTGTTAAAATGGTAATGGACGGACAAATGCATAATTGAACATTTCTAATTGCAGAGTAATTATTGCAGTAAAACAAAGTTGAAAATGCAATTTAGAGTTATGTTTAGTTTGGTGTTCGGATGTACTTGAGTCTTCAAGTATATTTGTTTGTATTACGGCAAATGAGCTGGTTAAATGCCTAAAATCACGTCGCTCTGAAAAACTTTTCTTTTCTCCGCCATCGTGAGAGTTCGAAAATGAGATGATTTTTACTGAGTTATTAAGAACTAAAACCAAAAAGAAAGCCGTGCATTATTTCTTATTGTTGTTAGCGAAATTAATAAGAGCACACCAGAAGTTTTTTTTTTTTTATATTGGACCAGTACTCATGGGATGCCCCCTACATATGCAGTGCATTGTACCAGAACTAGGAAAATAGGTTGTGAGGAGGGGGAAAGAGGGAGTAGTATTTGTGAACATTTGACTTGAACTTTCCAACGTTATAACAGACAGGAAACACGTCTGCAGGCAACTTATTCCATAGACGAAGCGTACGGCTGAAAAACGAATTCTCTCTGTAATGCGTAGTGCGATTTCCCGGGTAATCGACCACAAATGAATGAGCTCTAGACGATGAGCGCGTGCTACGTAAAATGTGCGAGTTTCGGGAACAAGATCCCTAATCTCGTCAGAGCAAAATCCATTATAGTAACGATAGAACAGAGTAACGCACCCCACACTGCGACGATGCTCCAGCGAGTCAATAGAGTTTGATACCCTACTGTCACCGATGAGCTTCTTCGCCCTCTCCTGCACACGGTCGAATAACCCCAAAATAGACTTTGAGGCACCGGCCCAAACATGAGAGTTGTATTCCATTTTCGGTCGGATGTAGGTGGTATAAATAGTAAGGAGGTCGGATGAAGTGAAGTACATCTTACGCCGTTTCAAAACACCAAGGCACTTGAATGCTTCTTTGGAGACATGAAAAATGTGTTCAGTCCAGCGAACATCACACTGTATCTTCATTCCAAGAACATCAAGAGCATCCGATTCCTCAATATTTATACCATCCATGAGTACAGATGAAGCAGCATTTGCGGTCATTTGTTTGTGTGTTAATTGGCAACATTGGGTCTTACGAGCGTTAAAGGTGACCCTGTTTTTACGACCCCATTCGGAGATTAATAGAAGATCACTATTCCGTGAATCATTCATATTTAGCCTCTTGGCAGCGATCTCTGATAGGCTGGGCCTATAACTAAAAGAGTACGAGTGACAAATGCTGCTGTCATCCGCGAAAGAGTGGATAGGGATGGAAGTTTGATAGAGAAGGTCGTTGAGGAAAATAAGAAATAGAAGTTTGTAGTAAAAGGTGTCCAACCATAATGCACGATATTTAAGGCCTAACCATAATGTGCATAGAGTGGCTCAAGCCACTTTAAGCAACTGTGCGAATGCATTGTAACGACACTTATGCTTTATGCTGGGATAGCTCAGCGTGGTCCAGGGTCGTTTCAATGAAGGAAACAAAGAAAAACAAAGAATTAGTCTTCAGTTTGGCTTCTTTATTTAAATAAACTAATACAAAATCTTTCTGCACCAACTACAGCTGAAGTTGGAGCGGGGTTACGGGCTGCTATGGAGGAACTGAAAACTCCTGCATGAACGCACTCGCTTTCCCACCGACCCACTACCTCTGGTGTCACGCTGGAGTGGAATTAAAAACTCCTCTGGCGGATGGGGAAGGTATTAATAACACCTTCACTCTCCGTCGCCCTCCAACCTTGGCAAAATGTTCTCAGAAGAATTCAAAACTCTCCCTCGAATACCAACCTGAAGATGAGGCAAATCAGGCAAAGATGAACCACTCAAGAGTAAAATGTAAGGAACTAAGAACTCCATACTACCCCTTAATTGGTAATTTGCCACAACTATGGTCACTCAAAAAAACTAAATGCTTTGAATTAGAATTAAAAACTCTACTTTCAAGGCACTTTTTACCTGCAGGCCGGCCACTAACCAAACTCACCTGAATATGCTGATGCTCGTGCTTTTATACTCTACAAGGTGCATTAACGTACACAGGGTGGCAGCACTAGAGCAAAATTACAACAATACAACAAAAACATGCATGTGGTAAGCTATGTTTATCAAAAATATTTGTAGCTATTTTCACAATTATAAACTATGAATGTACCTTTTCATAATTATAAATTATATTTATTTGCATTATTTATATGTTCACAAAATAATTTGTATATGTTTAATTCAGAATAAAACACTAAATTCACTTTCAAAAATGTAAACAATACATTTGACGTAAATAGCTTACTATATTGCCAGTAACAAAAAATTGTCACATGCCGTAGTGCTGCCACCGTGCATACGTTAATGCATTTTGATACTCTACGATGAGCACACATACACGTACTAACACCTACGCGCAACCATATGTGCGGCTGTATTTAGCAAACATTGTCTCATGGTCGATATTTATTCATAGTGTGTGCCATCTACACTCACCGTTAATTTTAAATACAATTTTCAAACTTAGAAATAATTTAACCTACATTACATATAACTTAATATACTAAATTAATTATTAATTCAAAATCAAATATAACAACGCTTCTTGCGTTAATAATAATAAATGAAATAATCCAATGAATAACTGAATAAATACAAATATATGAAAAACGGGAACATGACTTAACGTGTGTTGCCCCAAAACGAGGCCTTCGACTTTGGGCGTTACAGCATGTAAGCAAATGTGTATAACTATAAGACCGCTTTCACATTCGGCAACTTAGTTGAGCAATTCTCTTGCCCAAGACTTGTGCTTGTAGATGTAAGAGGTAAGATCAGCATGAAGGGGGAAGAATTGCTGATATTTGGGTACAGACTTGCTTGTACTCAGCAATTTGTTTTGTTTGCACATTCTTGTTTTTTATGTTTTTGGTATTTTCTTTTATTTAATTTTCGGGTCATATAAAATCTTAAGAAAATTTAAGCAAAACAAAATTAAAATTGCGCAAGTAAATTGTTGTATGCGAGCAGAAAAGAAAGTTTGAAAGAAAATATATAAAAATAAAAAATAGACTTGCGCAACTAAATTGCCAAATATGAAAGCGCTCTAATGTACTTAATGAAACTTTTCGTTAAGTTTCGTCTGATATCAGTTGCTCAAGCAAAGTACGAAACTGAATGCATCTTCTACACGGAATCATTTTTTTTTTCATAAATTTGTGTGTGTGTGTGTGTGTGTTTACAAAAATTCTTAAAATAAAGAAAAATTTAAACAAATACATTTGTATTTAATTTAATAAAAAGTGTTTTAGCTTTTTTCAATTTTTAATTACACAAATTACTACAAAATTTTCTTTACTTTTTGTTTGGAAATTATTGCACACAAATACTTTGTTGTCATTTTTAGTACTTTTTTATATAATCTACTCAGAAAAAACAGAAGGGTTACACATTTGTGCAACAATGGGTTTAAAATCATTAATTTCATATAAGTACATTACATGCAGTCTACACCTAACTTCAAACGCAGTTAAAACATGAAGTTAAAACTTGCTGTTTAAATATCTATCTGTTTAAGTCGGTGTACACGTAGTGATGTTAGAGTTATAACTTCTCATAGTAAAAAAATAAAAATGGTGAAAAACAACTACAAATAGCAGGCTGTTCTCAATTTAAGTTATAACAAAGTTTCCAAATGAAAGGTTTTAACAACCAAGTTATAACTTTAACCAAACTTCAACATGAGCGGTTCACATTTAACTTTAACTTGAAGTTAGCGTTAAAGTTAGTGTTTTCATGTCAGGTGGAGACCGCACTTTATGGCCAACTAAAAGTCGTTTTTTATTCCCATATGCATTTGACACGCTTTTCGTTTAATTTTGGCACACCTTAACGTCAAGAGTTTTGGCCGGCTTAATTTGATGTGATCGTTCTCTGTTTGACAAATTACACCATGAAGAGGTACAAAATTTACGTTCAAATCCAAATGCATTTCTTGTTTTTTGGCCAGCATAAATAAAGAAATGTGTCTTTAAACGGGAGAACTATGAGCAAACTTCTGCAAATTGGGTCTGTAGGAAATATAAAAACACCTGTGCGTGCACGCTCAGTTTGCTCTCTGAAAAATAGTCTTTTTGTTGGGGATAGTGCTGAAAAGTCACGGGCCTAACACATAGTTATGGGGCCTCCGCTCCATCAGAAACAACAATAAAACGTTGGTTTGCTGGCTTCAAACGTGGTCGTAGAGACACCGATGATGCAGAACGCAGTGGACGTCCAAATGAGGCGGCAATACCAGAAAACATAGACAAATCCACAAAATCGTTTCAAATGATCGAAAAGTGAAGTTGTGTGAGTTAGCTGATATTGTAAAGATATCAATGAATCTGTTGGCTTTGTATTGAGCATGAGCATTTGACTATGAGAAAGCTCTGTTCAAAGCGGGTGCAGTGTTTGCTCACTGTTGGCCAAAAATGAGAACGTGTTGATGATTCTGAGCAGTGTTTGGTCACGTTTAAGCGTAACAAACCGGAATTTTTGCGCCGATATGTGACAATGGATGAAACATGAATCCATTACATCACTCCGGAATCAAAACGATCTTCATCTGAGTAGACAGCGACTGGTAAACCTCGTCTAAAGAGCCCGAAAGCACAACAATCGGCTGGAATAAGTATGGCCTCTGTATTTTGGAGTGTGCGTGGTGTAATATTCATGAACTATCTTAAGAAAGGAAATACCATTAACAGTGAATATTATATACCGTTGTTAGAGCGTTTGAAGGCCGAAATAGCAAAGAAACGACCGCATATGGCAAACAAAAAAACTTTTGGTGTTTCTGTTCTGATAAAAATGTTACACCTATGCTACATATAGTGGTTCAACACGTTCTTTTCTAAAAAAATTTAATACACTATTAAAGGGTATCATGTTCTTTTCAAGACATGTCGCACTTAAAACTGACAAAACATGTAGCATGTCCTACACTGTACTTCGAGTAAGGTGGAGATGCTGCCCTTTTTTACATCATTGTTTCATACGTGTTTATGCAAATATGAAATTCTTTTGTTATTGTAGATGAGTAAACGGTGCTGCTGATGATAGCTTTTATAAGATAAAAATAGTGATTAAAGCGTTGGTATGTTAAAAGTAGTCATGATATATTTGAAACGCTAAGTGTACATTATTATTAAATGGCACTTTGTCAGCATTTTTTGTTCTTTTGTGCTAATAACACATGTACAACTTTTTAATGGTGATGGTAATCGGAAAAAAAATTATAAACATTTAAAGCGCAGCATTTTTTATCAGAAAAGAAAACACCATTTGTTTCATCAAGACAACGCACCGTGTCACAAGTCAATCAAAACAATGGCAAAACTACAGGAATGAACTTTAAAGTGCTTCCACATCTACCGTAATCACCAGATTTGGCTTTCAGCCACTACTCGCTGTTCGCGGACCTAAAAAAATGCTCGCCGGTAAGAAATTTCGCACGAATGAAGAGGTTGACGCTGGAACTGGGGCCTATTTTGAGGCAAAAGATAAATAGTTCTACAAAAGTGGTATTGAACTGTTAGAGTAACGCTGGAATGATTACGTTGCTCTTGATGGAGATTACGCCGATGAATAACGCTAATTTTAAACCAACAAAAAGTGTTTTCTTTGTTAGGCCGGGACTTTTCAGCCCATGTGTGAAATTGGTAGCTAACAACTGTTGCTGTTATTAAATCATACTTTCCTACTACGCCTAGTGCTTACATAATTTTGTATTTGGTCAAGTAGCAAAGAGATTATAATTTACCATAATTTAGCATCAAGCATCATTATAAAAGACCCACATTATAACATGAGCATTTGGGCTCATTTCGGATTACTATTTTTTAATCTGAATAGTTAACAAAAGCAGATGCGAACAGTCCTTTTTCATTCGCTACTGAAGACGCTTTGTCTGTATACTACAACCCTCGCATAACAAAGTTCAAAAAACCTAAGCATGTTGTAAAGGTGTTACTTTAAGCACTTAATAAAAAAAAAGGAAAGCAAAACTGAAAAACTTTATTTATTTTGTTTTGCTGTTGCCCTTTCGAGTACCATTGAATTTAGGTGTTAAAATTGTTACATGTCTGTTGAAAACAAAAAGAGAAAAAGTTGAAAAACATGGCAACTAATTTTTGTTTTAGTATATTATTTCTTTTTTATAAAAAAACAAAACCACACATATTGAAAATAAAAAAATCATTTTTAATTTAAAAATAAAAAAAAATAAGAAGAAAAACATGTTCAAAATTATTCAATAACAGTTGTGCAAACATGACCTCAATTGCCGTAGATTTCTCATTGAAATGTGAATGAACAAAAATCAAACTGAAGAGGATACAAGCGCACATACAAATAGAGAAAAGAGAAACACATACTCGCTAACAGACACACACACACACCCACACATGTGACTACGAACGCCAACTAAAAATAACACTTTTCAAAATGTGAGTGCTAAATGTTGAAAAAAAATAAATAAATAAACTATCATCGATGATAGTAATAGTATTATGGTGAAAACACTTGTTTAATAAAACAAACACACACATTGGCACAGATACATGCTTATATATGTATGTACATTTGTACAGGGTCTTTCAATAGAAAGTTCTCAAGTTAAACATATGCTAAATCGTGGTCTACACCTACACAGAAAAAATTTTTGTCTGAAAAAATAATTTGTATGCATACACATAAATATCAAAAAAAATAACCTCGGATATCGTATTTCGTTGTTGTTTAGAAAAATTTTTATTTTCGATCAATAATTATTATTACTAAACTTTTGTTTGAATCCACGAATTTCTTTACAGATCCGCATATAAGCAATTTATTAATTGATTCAACGAATTTTGTTACTGAACGCGAAAAAAAATTTTTTCTTTGTAACATGATATCATTAACTTTAACAATAATTTCAAGCTAATCTCAAATGTGAACAGCTCATGTTCAGGTCTGGTTAAAGTTTTAACTTGGTTGTTAAAACATTTCATTTGAAAACTCGGCTATAACTTAACTTACTATTATTTATTATTAGTGGATGGGATATGGCCTCATCGGCCATTTGCACTGCGACCAATATTGATCTATTGTGCATCCCATTGCCCCATTATGGGTTGAGTATGTCAAGAAAACGGACAAGCTCCTTCATAGGGAGTGATATTACGTCACATTCACTTAACATATAAGCTTATAGTAGCCTATATCTTCTGTGTCCCAGTGCTCCACAGTGCTGTACTCCATTGACTCCTCTTCATCACCGCAGAATCTGCAAATATCTGTGTTGGAAATTCCCATCCTGTGCAGGTGCTTGTAGCAGTTATAATGACCTGTAAGTGCACCTGTCAATGTTCTGAGACTTTTCCTGTCCAGTTTTAGAGCACGTTCGGCTGTCTTTTTATCAAAGTTTAGAAATTTCTTGGAGTGTTCAAGACCAGCTGTCTCGTTCCAATGTTGTTCAACGATGGACACTGTCCATTTTTTTATCTCCTCAGGAGACCCTTATTGAAGCCAAAAATTGGAGTGGGTCCAATAAAAGTCCCCTCCGCCCCTTTCTTGGCATAAATGTCAGCCATTTCATTGCCGTGATGCCCTTCATGTCCTGGCACCCAGATCAGGGTAACCTGGTTCTGGCTTGCCAGTTCATTTTGCCTGTTGTGACATTCCAGTAGTAACTTAGACGTAAAGACACAACTGCTCAGGGCCTTCAGCACTGATTGGCTATCAGAGAGTATTTTTATCAGCACTCCCTTATCATGTCCCCTCCCAGCGAGTATTTCAACCGCTTCCCTTATTGCGTATAGTTCCGCTTGGAAGATTGTGGTGTCTTTGCTAAGAGTCTTAACTTAACTTACAATCATTAAATGATCGTAGAACTTGTTCCTCGCTATAGCCGGCCTATAATATTTAATCTAACAATATTGATTGCCTAGAAATAAATAAATATTTTACCTTGTATTGTCCTCACAGGGATTTAAGAAATAATCGTATGTTTGAGGAGAGCTGTCTAAGGACTAATTATGCGAATAATGAACCTATTGTAAGATGCTTATATTTATGTGACAACATATCCCCTTTGTTAAATTTTAATGTTAGTTTGTATACATTCAAATTTATGTTATTTAAATATTTTAATTAAAATGTTTAGTAATCTGTAAGAGTACAGTTCTGAAAAATAATAAAAAAAATTATCTTTTAAGTACAATATCCCGCTTTTTGTAGTTGTTTTATGCCGTGTTTATTTATTATAATATATTATTATATAAGTTTGTAACGAAGCTTACATTTTTATGTCGTTTCGTACATAATGTCTCTGATTTATAATAAACAACAACTAATCATCATTATTAATATACATAAGGGCATACATATACACAAACTGAGAAAATATAACACCAATAACATAAGATAATTGTTGTTGTGAAATTATTTAAAGTTAAACGTAGTTAATAATAATTCTCATTCAGTTCATTCACTGAGGAGTGTAAGATGGCATAGAACAAACTCAAGAGGCAAGTAAGCCAGTGATCACAGAAGTGTAGGTATTCACCGAGAACAAGCCAATTCATATTCATATCGATACTTATACTCGCTACGGTATCAATCGCAAAGTATCGATACCCACACGGTATCGAAGAAAAAGCTTCCATACATACTTGTATCGGTCGATTTCTTCATGTGATAACGGCAAAAATCGAGCCAAAAACTAAAATCTTCATTATGAACTTCATCTTCTGATCCATTAGCTGAAATTTAAGTATCTTAATTAGGATCACGGAAGCGAAGATTTTTAAAAATCTGGAATTCTACCATAACAATTCTTCTGGCGCATTCACCAAATAGATTGCCTTGTAACTGTGTGACAGTTTAATAGAGGAACAAACACTTGGAAACTTCGATGTAAAACAGTTTTTCATGGGTGAAGATTCTTTAGTGACAAATTCGAATGGATTTAATATCTGAACTGTTTGTTTTAGTATCTCGAGGTCGTGATCACAATTTTATCGTCTTTTTTCATATTTTGTTGGTATCATTTGGATGCACAGAATTATTTTATAAAAACTTTGAAAACAAATAAAATTATGGTAAAAATGATTTTTAACTCAGTTGTTTTGCTTGTCAATGTTCCATCACACACGAGAACAATTGTTCTGACAGCTTGTAGGCGAATGGCATAAAGGAAGTGATATTTTGTCAGCATAATTTTTTCAATCAGCTTTATACCCGCACAAGTAGCACAAAAGCAGCAGAAACACAGGCCAATCAATCAAATGAATAAAACACTTAACATACAAAATGCCGCGTTACAGCAGATAAATTAACCTCGTGTGTGATGAAAAGAACAAAAATTGATTGGACTAAAAACTGTTTTCGTGTGTTCTA
Source organism: Thecocarcelia acutangulata (assembly GCA_914767995.1). Taxonomy (NCBI): domain Eukaryota; kingdom Metazoa; phylum Arthropoda; class Insecta; order Diptera; family Tachinidae; genus Thecocarcelia; species Thecocarcelia acutangulata. Next base: position 23,595,660 of record OU612094.1, on the reverse strand, counting down.
GCATAATAAGAAAAGAGTATTTCTAATAGATACCGAGTATTTTTGACCGATACCTACTTGGTACTCGATAGTAAAGCATCGATACTAAAAGTACTTGGTATCGAATGAAAAGTATCGAGTATTTACTTTTATTTACTCGGATTTACGGGCATACATTTTACCAAGTAGCTTCGACTGGCTGTTTCTCCAGTTTTTTTTTTTTTGCGTACTACGAGTAGACTGTACACCCAAGAAATTCGGCTGACTATACCCCCAGGGGTATTCGAACTAGATTTTTCACCCAGCAGTTTTTGTAGTAGGTGTTGGGTTCATGAGCGCTTTTAAGTAAGTGCATACTTTTTTTAGTTCAGCACTTTTCACTGAAATATGTCTATATTTTAGTTCAATAGTTCAGTATGCTGTTTATGCACAACTATCACTGAACGATTCTGTTTTAGCCTATGCCATGTATAATAAAGAAATATTTAAACAGAAGAGGCAAAACAGAATTATTATAAACAGATGAAAACAGCAATTATAAGCTCAAAGAAGATAAATGTTTAGAACTTAAAGGAAAATCTGAAGACAAAAGAAAGATGGAGCTAAAACCGTTGTCTCATGTAAATCATTCCATTATTCTAGTTCGTTCGCGAACTACCCAACTCTACTTGGGATTATGATATTCGCCCAGAAGCTTCGGCTGACTGTTCTCTATTTTTGAGGTCTTCAGATTGTGGTGTAGTGACATCCCTGCAAATAAATATATATATCTAAGTCACCCTGTATAAAAAGATAATTGAACACACTTTGTAAGTAGCTGTTAAGCATAGAGAACGTGAAATAAAGTTTAGTTTATACTCAACCAGCAACCGTCTCGCATCGCCTTTTACTTAAAAACAAAGAATAACAATTCTTTGTTAATAGTGGCTAGAGCATAACCCTCTACCATTACTGCACCGCAGTCGACTTCCCGGAATATACGTTTGTGTTGCATAGTAACTGCGACTCAACCACAATCTCTGTCTGTATGAGAAGATACATCCGACTTTTTTAAAGAGCAATTTGCACCAGCAGTTATTGCTACACCGAACCATAGGAAATTCCCGCAATATCCGATTCCAGCTTAAGCTGTGTACGAACCGAACACGAACTCTGTCAGAACAAAGATATACAACGGACAAAGTTGTAAGTTTGCTTGTCTTTGCCAGGAATCGAACTTACAACTTCTGAAATTTTCATCGAGCACTTTCGCAGCTTATTCATTGAGGCCACGCCATCGATGGAATAAATAAAATTTATGAAACAATGATATCTTATTATTATTCAAAATTGAATACAGCAAGCTCTTAACGAAACACCTTTTGCACACAATGTTTACAATTTTTATACATCCTGTATTGCAAAATTTGTATACAGGGTAGAACATAAAATTTTAATATTCTTGGTTCAAAAAACTGCTACCGGTATTTTTCGATTTCCTGCACTTACAACAAAGAAAGCAAATATTTTTTTAGTATGACGTCGATATTGGTTGGGGAAAAGTAATCTAATTGATTGCTCACGACAACTTGTCCTAGAAATTTGTTTTGAATATATTGAATGCGATTGTAATTGGCAGATGTCATGATTTTCATCCACTTTACACAAACTCTGTGTTACATTAGTTTTTGAATTTAATTTATTACAGATATAAGTTTACTATTGTAGAAACGCACATATACTCGTACTTCCATATGTATGCATGCATACGCAAACGTACATAAGTGGGAACCTGTTTGAATATGCATAAGCATTTTTTTTAGAAAAGTTTATTTTCACTGTTTTTTTTTTTTTTTGTTGTTTTTATTTTTTGTTTAGCACACTGATGCATTTATAATATAAAAGAAATATTTATAACAATACTGTTTTGATTTTAAAAATAGCAAAACTTTTCTAAGCACTTCATGAATGTTTGAACAAAAATATGTAAAATGTTTTTCTTAAATCAAATATACTCTAAAGATTGTTATAGAATCAAACAGCATCGCAACACTAGATAAGATGTTACGTAAAGGAGACAATTGCAGGTTTCGGCATTTATTCTGTAGGTACACTGAAAAAAAGCTTCGTTATGGGAATGAAACCATTTCGTTAACATATTGTGAGTCTTTGGGGCTAGTATATGATTAGGTTGCTTTCTAGTGAGCGAACGGTTGGTATTACCAGGCAGACTAATCTCTTTTACCTCAAATTTGCCACAAACGTTCCTCTGCAAGAGGTTTTATGAAGACGTCTTCACCAACAAAGGGTAACGGCTAAAAAGGAAGTGGTTTAATGTATTTGATTTTAAGTTTGGCTAGTTAAATTCTAAGTAAGCCGTTTTATGTAATTAACGTACAACTACGAGTAACTTATATTGTAGATTTTGCCATTATTTTTGACATTTTAGATATATACCAGTAATTCACAATAATATATACTTCAAGTTGATTAAATTAACGTTATTTTTAATCGTTTAAATTGAATGTTAAAAAACATCTTCATAATTTGAGAGATACAATAATAGTTTTTTTCGTTAAAATATTTTGTATTTTAAACACCATGACAAGTTTCATTTTGGTAATGAAAGCTTCATTAATGGAATGCATAGCACCTCTTTATTGTTTTTCAAAATTTTACTAATGCTACTAAAATTATCTCATTCGTGTTACGGAAAACTTTTACATGAGAATTTCGTTATAGTTAGCTACTAAACAGTGTAGTAAATATAATGAAAATATTTCAGTATGTTAATGTAAGACTTTCGTAACAGCTACGAAACAATGTGATTAAAATAATGAGAATATTTCATTGTATTGCATAAATGTAAGACGTTCATCATTTCAAATTCAATTAATATTGCAAAGCGACAGTACTCTAAAAACTTCTTGTTCAAATGCGACTCTCTGATAAATTATTGGTTGGATAGCTTGGAGTATCAGCAAGTACTCTGTAATAATATGTTTCCATATTTGAACGAGCATCAACAAAACTATTTTATTTTACAGCAATATAATGCAATAATCCATGTCAGCAGATCAACCAAAGCTTGCCTTAAGGAGCATGGGGTATCAACAATGTAATGGCCAGCATGTTCTCCCGATTTGAATATAAGAGAAAATATGTGGGGGGACTGCTTGTTAGGCAAATTTGTGCTGAAAATCATCAGCACAGTTCTGTGAAAGAACTTAAAGTAGCAATTTTGAATGTTTGGTGGAATATAATATAATATAATATAATATAATATAATATAATATAATATAATATAATATAATATAATATAATATAATATAATATAATATAATATAATATAATATAATATAATATAATATAATATAATATAATATAATATAATATAATATAATATAATATAATATAATATAATATAATATAATATAATATAATATAATATAATATAATGTAATATAATATAATATAATATAATATAATATAATATAATATAATATAATATAATATAATATAATATAATATAATATAATATAATATAATATAATATAATATAATATAATATAATATAATATAATATAATATAATATAATATAATATAATATAATATAATATAATATAATATAATATAATATAATATAATATAATATAATATAATATAATATAATATAATATAATATAATATAATATAATATAATATAATTAAATTAAATTAAGATGAAATGATCTTCAAGCTTGAGGTCTTTTTTATAAAATTTTTTTTTAAAAAATGTATTTATTTGATTCAATATTTCGTCTTCCTTTGGAAGACTTCTTCAGGAATATTTTTGATTTTTTTTAATATAATATAATAAGGCTAGAAACACAAAAAAAATTGTTAAATTCTATGCCAAATCGCATCTTTAAAGTCATAAATAAAAATGGCAATTGCATTAATTAAAACCGTACACTGCATTTCTTATCCAGCTTATCTGGCCTCGATCAAACCAGCGATGGCTAGTATAGCAGCATGTAACGCTACACTAAAAGGCTTCCGCATCTCCTTTCCATCCCCGCCCATCCTTTCCACTCACTATCATTTTCCTACAACTTCTACTCTTCACTCCACTATTTTTAGTTTTTCAGGCAATCCCAAAGGGAACGACTACAGGACCCAAGTGAGCTGGACAACCTAGATTATTCCGGGGTATCCAGCGGCCTGCCTACCTAACCTAACCTTCTTATCCAGCTGAAATAACATGAAGTGACCTTATCATTTTGACGCACTTTAAAAGGAGTATTTTTTGTTAACTTGAATTAAGAATAAAAACGCATTTATATGAGCAAAAATATGAGCAGCATGATCCATTGAATTCGTTATTACGAATACATAAATGTCTTACATGAGTATATCAAGAAAAAAAAGTATATTATATATTCGTGTCGGTTTTAACGATTCTTAAAACAAACTAATGGCTTACTTTACGAATCTCCAAAAGAAAAAGGCGCGAAATCGAAAATCAGAACACCAAACAAGTTTTAAAATTATTTGAAGAGAAATTGCCAGATCTGACAGCTCGCGATCGATCAATTGGAGCACCTCATTCGCCGCATTATTACAAATGTTCAAAAAGGAGGCCATGTTTAAATTATAATTTCAAATGCAGTAAAATTCTTGTGAATTTAAAAACTTTATCTTTATTTTATTCAATTTGAAATTTCAATCTCTCTATAAAAAAAAAACATCCTTTATAAGAAGTTTTGGTTAAAGTCCAGAACAAAAAATGAATGCTGCAGAAAAAAACTAAATATTTAAAATTATTGGAGGAAATAAAATTTTTATACAATAATTATCCAAAAATCTTGATACTTTTTCTTACAAATATGTCCGTACTCGTATATAACTTTTGCTATTTAATGTGCCTGACATGATAACAGATGTAATAGTATTACTACTACGTTCTTTAAAAGGAATAAAAAATGGTAAAACAGGTGGAAAATGTAAAAAAAGAAACATTATACACAAATGCTTTTTGGTCGCAATACGCCCAGTAACATTTGCAGCTTTCAAAACATCTTTCATCACCGAGTCACCACTTACTACAACCAATAGAAAATGTAAAAAGTGCTAATAGCAAGTTGACGTAAAAGAAATGACTAACAATCTTATATACTGTACTGTACCGTACATATACATGGACATAAACATCTGTATAATAGATGTTTTAAATTTTATTACAAGTAAAAATGTATTCTTGTAGTTCTGTGTGTTGTTGTAGCTTTCACATTCAACATTGGGTAACCATTAATATGGCATAAAACACGTTCAACACATAATTCTTGGTAAAATTGACAATATTCTAAAATGTTAACGGAAACAGGAAACTCGCAATATGTATATAACATACACTCACTATAAATCACACACTCTAAAAAGCGAACACATATTCTCTCAGATGCACACAGCACAGAGCACCAGAGCAGAGCTCTACTCACGTTAACTTGTTTTCATTGTGTGTTCGTTTTTTTTTTTTTTTTTTTTGTTTGGTTTTTGACTTTTTTCCATTTGTGTTTTCATCTTTTGTGTGCACTCCTCACACAGCTCGAATTGTGTTTCATTTTTGGTAGTGAGATGTGGCCAAAAATGGAAGAAATATTTTCCTTTTCAATTTCGGTGTAAAACGTACAATTTCTATGAAGCATTTAAACACTCAAGTACAACACGTAAAACGGAAGTTAAAACCCCAGTTTTTATGCGCTCATAAAAGAATTATGGTCTTTTTAATTTCACAAATAGTGGATTCGATAAAAAATTAAACATTTTAGAACTACTTTGAACAGTATTATTTTCTGTAAAAGTTTCAATAGGGAATCGCTTAAAGTTTTAAATCATTTAATATACGAGGGCGGATTGATATTGAAGCTACCTAGCGCTAAATGGCAGCACAAACACATTTTTTGTTTATGGAAATGGATACTTAAAAGTTATTAAACCCATAACATAATTTACTATAAATGAAAAGCCGCCACAAAAATTATAAAATATTGTTCAAGGATCAGTATTTTGATAGTATTTTCCTGTGTAGAGGTGCTGGCTTGGTATATAATATCTTAAATGATTTTTATTAAATCAATAAAATTGTTGTTTTAGTGGCAAGATACATTAAAAATGAATATTTTCAATACAATTTGTGGATAAACTCCCCGGCTTCTTCTTTCCTCAAAGCACACCAGCCAAAACAATTGATTTTATATTCAAAAATGCTTGAAATTGCTTACAATATTTATGCCGCTCTCAAGAGTTTAATAAACAATAATACTGAAAAATAAATAATTTAAATATTTTATAACTTTTCACTTTTCAAAATAAAGGACGACAATGTGGCAACCTTCACTCATATTCAAGCAACAGATTATATATAATGTATAATTTGCAACCCGTGTTTATTACATACAACATAATTCCAGTGCCCAAAAAACTCATTCATATTCAAAGAAACAAAAAAAAAATTATGGAACTTATTGTATAAAAACACACAACCACACACACACACCATCAAACTTTAAGAATTATCTGTTGTACAATCGAATGTGTGAGTTTTTTTGTTCTAGTGCGTCGTCTGTATTCAAGTGTGTGAGAATTACATAAAGCAGCGGTGCCCACAAGTTCTATATGGAAGAGTAAACACCAATACATTCAAGAAAAAACTATTTTTATATAATATCTTTTGTTGTAAAAAGCAAAATATTTACAAAAATAAAATTCACACTGATAATCGCTGTCGTCGCTGTGTTGTTGCTTTGCTTTTGTGTGTGTGCAGTGAAGAACGACAAAAAAATATATAAGACGAAGTTGTTTGTTTAGTTTTCATTGCTAGTGCTGAGCGCAGTATGTGCGTATTAAAGAGCACAGCCCTATAGCTAAGCGCATTTACAAAAACAATTGACTATTAAGCGCATTGGGCTGGGCACACCTGATGTGAAGCATATTTATTTAAACTGTTACACCAACGCACAAATGCGGTGACATTTAAACAAATACTTTGCTAGAAACCGACACATTTGAAACTTTATGTCGGCATTTCGAAAATAATTTTATGGACAAAATTACACCTGCCTGAAATGTTAGGCAGCTAGAAAAACGATAGAAATTAATAGCTTATGAAAACGGTTTGGTACTAGCAGTTTAGTATCTTATAAGAAATAATTTTAAAAAAAATAGACTTAAGACTTAATTTCATTACAAAGTTTAAATACAAAAAAAAGAAAAAATCCGATACGATGTTTCACAGTTATTATCCAGAAATACTCCCTATCGATTTTTAAGTTTCCGTCACATTGAACAACTATTTGACAAACGACAGCGTTATTGCCTATTAAGCCCAGTTCAGACTATTATACTGTGTGTTAATACTTGTCAAAAATGTAAATAATTCGTGCAAGTCTGATAGTCTGAATGCAATCCGTCATACGAGTACTTACGAAAAATAATACAATAAAAATTTTACGCAAACCAGCTGTTTAAATATTGAGTAGTCGGCTATTTCGTAGCCGATGGGGTGCCGTCACTGATAGTATTTTTTGTCGTTATAAAAAACCTCGAAATTTGGCATTTAGCTGGCGTATATAAATGTACTTTGCTCATGCTATATGTAGAACATAAAATATTATGGTGCTATTAAATTTTGATCTATTTTACATAACTATTATCTTAACTGTTGAAGAATTTCACGCGCCGGTACGTCTACCGCCTATGACGAATAGCGCACCTACCGCCGTGAAAAGTTTTATGTTAGCAAATCTATTGGCTGAAAAAAGTTGAAAAATTTTACACATTTAAAATACTTTAAACAAAAATGAGGGAAAATAATATTATTAAGGTAAGTTATTGTAAATAAAACTATACAAGTTCGCACATGCATATGTACTGTTTTCTTTTCTACTCAAATTTGTTGGTTTATTTCAAGTGTGATGGTGTGAATGCAAATTCTAATTTACGTTACACTTTCTGGCAATCGCAAGAAATACGTTTAGACTTTTATCTTACAAAGTCTAATGAAAGTATTTATATTGTTTTCTTCTAAATTTTCCAGCTAAAGATCTTGATTGATTTTTCTTTTTTAAAAAAAAGTTTCACCGGTATTTTTTTTTTCAATATTTCGATAACAATTTGTTATCATCATTAGAAAAATTAAAATGATGATGATAACAAATTGTTATCGAAATATTGAAAATAAAATACCGGTAAAACTTTTTTATAAAAAATAAAAATCAATCAAGATCTTTAGCTGGAAAGATCAAATAATACGAATATTTGAAAGTATTTATACTGGTATAATAGTCTGATCAGGCCTTCAGTAGTCTTAAGGCAAATTAACTTGTGCGTTATCCCCTTTTTAATCTGCATTAGCTTTATCGTTAATGCAGTAAATAGAACTGCATTTAAACTGCATTTAGGTATTTTGATATGGCAATACTGTCGATTAACGGTAGCTGTTGGCAAATTTATTTCTGTTATAAAATAAAAATGAATGGAAACTCAAAACAAGTAAATTATTTCAGTTCGTCTATTTTGCTAAAAAAAAATATTCAATTTCACTAAAAGTAACTCTAACCCACAGACTGACTGCAAGAAACTCCACACTCCGTTCGCCTCCCAGGTCTCCAGACCTCACTGCACTTTTTTTGTGGGGTTATTGCAAACAAAAAGTTTACAAAAAAAAAAAAACCCAACAAATTTGGATGATTTAAAGCAATGCATTTAAATTCAATAATTTTCAAAATTTCACTTCAACAAAAATGTATTATTTTTCAAACGAATTACTGAACAATAAATTAAATTTTTTTAAGGGTTTTTTATTTATTGAATCTTCAAAATGAACTAACAATAAATATTCAAATCTTAATTCTATATATAAAAATAAGCTTTTTACTTAAGTTCAGCCAATTCTAGACAAAAAGTTTTATTAGGCGGGAGCAATATCGTTGAACGTTCTCATGGTGGCAACGGTATCCCTTCTTCTCAACCGAGTGTGGCCGCCAAAATTAAATATAGTGCGCGCAAGAGGGTTTGAGTGAAGTTCCAGTTAACTGACTTTACAATAAACATTATTATTACATTACAATAATAAATCACATAAACTTTACAAAAAGTTATTTGAGTTTCTTAATGTAGCAAAATTGATCAGGCCCCCTATATTTTAGCTGTTTAGCCAGAAGAAAAATTAATAGAAAAATAGTGTTAAGACCAAATGTCTTAACTCAAAATGATTCAAATCCTGGGGTTAAGTTTATATTGAGATATATACAAAAGTTGATTTTTATCTAAAGAAGAGACAGCTTGTGATATAAGCATCTATCTCTTTTATATATATGCCTAACAACACTGGTCAATATGCCTTAAAACGGTACTTCCGGTTTTCTGAAAAAAAACCACGGACTCTTAATTCGAACGCACAGAGAGTAAGCAGGTAAATATCCCAATTTCCACACAATTACTCCTAATAAACACTCCATGTTTTATTTTCTTTCCTTTCTATCGGTCCATCTGTAATCGGGGGTTATTCTGTGTCAACGAGCTAAAGAATTTCCCTCCATTTCAGCACAACGGCTCAGACAAAAACTTACTTCTTTCTTTCACTCCAACCTGCCATCCTTTCCAAAAACTGAGCTAATCATTTGGCCCTTCGAACCGGATTGGAAAAGAATAAGTTCTCTGGGACTTCGTACAGATTGGATTGTCATCAATAACATAGAAATTTTCCCCCTTCTAAACTAATAAGGTTCGTTTCATATTTTGCCTTAGTTAGTTTGTAGAGTGCATTTCGGGTTGTATGTTCATAAGAACATTTTTGTTTAAATTTCGAGTCATATTTTGTACGGAAACAAAAATTCTAAAAGCGGGAGTGTTTAGTGTTTTCATTTTTACAAAATATCATGATTTTTTATTAAATCCAAAATAGAAAAAAACGTGAAAAATGAGCCATAAAACATATCGCTCCTTTATTGCAACATAGTCATATCTCAAAAAATGAGCTTTTCAAGTTAACAATGCAGTATTGTTAACAGTGCTACCTTTTATATTGTGCCAAAAGTTTTTTTAAATTACTTTTAAACTGTTTCCTTTAGGAGATATTTTCTAAAAAAATTTCTAAGACTTGTATGGAAACTAAAATTTTGAAATGGGTTTTTCTCGAAACAAGCTTTTTTGCGTTATGACTATGTTGCAATGAAGGAGCGATGTGTGCGTATATGAAAATATATACATTTGTACATATATACAGTTGTGGAAAAGTGAAAAAAAACACAACGAATTGCATAAAGAAATCCTGATACTAACTAATCCTGCCAGTCGGCCTGAATTTAATGATAAAAAATCACAAAAAGTTAGTGTGATTTTTCCGCTAAATAATAATAAATTTTCCTGTGAATAATAAATAATAAATTTATCAAAATCCATTGCTTTCGGTGCATTTATCTCGTAGAGTATATCGTTATTTTTATGCTTTTACCCCTCTTACATTTTAGCACATCGGCTCAGACAAAAACTTACTTCTTCCTTTCACTCCAGCCTGCCATCCTTTCCAAAAACTGAGCTATTCATTTGGTCCTTCGAACTTAACCCCAGGGTTTGAATCATTTTGAGTTAAGACATTTGGCCTTAACAAATAGCCACTATAATCTTCCGGCATAATAATGTTCATCATTTATTAGCCGCTAATAGAGTAAATAATCGCGGACTCTAAACAAAACCTTCTGTAAATGTTGGCTGGGTTGCCTATTGAGTGCTTGTGTTTGTATGATTATGAGTTGTAGTATTAGTATGGGTCCTGTTTGTACCTGTCTACAGTTTTATTTGCTTTGAGATTATGCTTAACTTTATGGGACTGAATGATAAAGAGGCTCTCCTTTTCATAAACAATTGAGTTTGATGGTGTGTAAGTTTTTGCGGTTGTTGTATGATTTTTATGAGGTTGTAAAAATAAATATTTAATTTTAATGCATCACACAGGAAACTTAATTTTTATTGTTTTCACACTTAAGTTCTATACAGGTTTTCTCATATCGTTTTTTTTTTTTTCTTCTCTTTTTTATTAAATTTTATAAATCGTGAAAGCTGTTATTTATTATTATTGTTATAAAAAGAAAAAAAAGCAGGTAAAAAGTCCATTATAACAATTAGAGTAGGAGGGAGGCGTAGCCCCCATTGTCAGCAACAATAAATGACCTTTACGTTTTATTGAAAATAAATCTTTATTGCAATTTTCATTAAATGCTCAAACTACACAACAGAAAGCCCACTTTATAAATTAAAAAACCATTAATAAATCTGTAATTTTTTATGAAGCTGTATAAAGAGAAATGGAAAAAAAACTCAACGTTACAGCAATTTAATTCCTCATTTACTTTCATCCTGCTAAACATATTGCTATTGTATTGAGAGTAAATAACCTAACAATAAAGTAAATTGTAAAAAAATATAACAAAAGTTACTTCCGCTTCATTTATAAACAATTTGCCACAACACCCTTAATTTGTTCTTGCAGCGCAACAGCTTCATTTTTAATACACATTTGCCGTTCAGTCGAAAGAAGACTGACTGCTAAAGTAAGTCTAAAACGTTGAAAAAATAATTCGTTTTACATACACATACATGTATGTATGTATGTATGTAAAAATTCTTAAATTAAATTTATTTCTTCCCCATTGTGAATTGTTGAATAAATCTGAGCTTTTATGTTTTCAAATTTAAATGAAATTGTTGTGGTAAAAATTGAAACGCAGATAAAAAAAAATTGCCTCGTGCTATTGATTGATGGCAACTAAGGCAACCGAAAGCCGTGTTGAAAAATTAAAAAAAAAAGAAATGCAAAATTATGTGATAATAAATAAAAAGAGGCTATAGAAAATCGCCAAAGCGAAAAAAGGTTTCATAGTAATTTGTATGAGACTTTAAAACATGATTTTTATTTGGAATATTAAAATATACCAGCACCTTGTTTTTTAACTTTCTTAGCTGACAGACATTTCATAGGAAACGGATAATTAAAGTAAGACAGCAAAAAAAAAAACACATAAAATCAGCAGTTTATATATTCTGATTGTTATGCATTTATACTCATATTAGTATTTAGCTAATAAAGTAAATGAACAAAATTGTTTGAATATTTTTTGCTGATTGTCAAAAATAATAACTTACCATTTAAGGCCTAACTATATATAATGTGCATCAACTGAACTAAGCCAGCTTAAGCAACTATGCGAGTACAAAGAATGAAATGTGTACAACCACAATGTACTTAATGAAACTTTTGTCAGTTGCTTAAGGCCCTGATTCGCTATCCTACACGATCGTACGATTCATTCACAGGAAACTGTTTCAAAAGTCTGGCCGACTTGAAAAAAGCGTTTCAAAATGGCGTTGTAGGCCACTCTATTACACAAGTATGATTGAAATAATTTATATACACAATAAAACAATTAAAAACTCTTATTAACATAATAATTTTACAATTAAGTTTTTTATTCGCTATTTTTAGCTTCTACCATTTATACCAATAAAAATTATAAATAATTTGTTTTCTATGTTTCCCAGCTATCTATATGTCGACATTTCATAGGAACTACCCTAATCATCAGTAGACTTTGGAAATTTTTCAAAGATATTCTCAAACATTCAACTTTATATTCTAACAATATGCATAAATTGTTGAGAATTTAAAAGAAAAATGCTCTAATAATACCTGTTAAAACACAAAAACAAGCTTTTTCATTTATACACGTCTCTATCATTTCTTTACACTTTGAAAGGAGTGACTTTTTGATGCAGGCTGGCGGCATCGTCGGGCCGTATCAGACAGTTACTGTGAATGATAACGTGAGATGATAACGAACTTTTTTTGACCCGAATTCGCAAATATGAATGTGGATGATATGTGGTTTGAACGTGACGGTGCCACTTACTACACAGTTAACGAAACAAGGCCATTTTTACGCGACAAATTCAATGGCTCTGTTAACTCACGTAGTGGCGATGTCAATGGCCCATGATCATGTGATTTGACACCGTTCAACTTCTTTCTTTACAAAAATGTACGTCGATAAACCAGAAAAAATTCAAAAGCTAAGGGATGAGATAATTCGGTATATTAACGGCATAGAACCGCAATTAAGCCTCAGCGTCATGGAAAAATTAGACCATCGGATGTGTGTCGTCGAGGTCGCGGCGGCTATATGGCTGATGTTCGGATGTTTTCATATATGATCACAAATGCTCCATCGAATTTAAAGGTGGGTTTAATGGAGGATGAGGTTACACTTTTTTTTTTTTGTATTGTAAAGCAGCCATTCCTTTACTACAAAGACTAAGTGCTTTGGATCGTTATCTTGGACGAATGCTATCACACATAAACACATTTTTTGGGGTCAATTGATATACTACAGAACCACGTAGTATGTTGTGCACTTGTCTGTTTTATCGCTATTACAATGGATTTGCTTTGTTGATATTAGTGATCTTGTTTCAAAAACCCAACTATTTTACGAGCGCACTCTCATCGTCCAGAGCCCATCCATTTATGGTCGATTGCCCAGCGTATTGCATTCATTATAGACAAAATTCATTTTTCAGTCCCAGGTTTCGTCTGTGGAACAAGTTGCTTGCAGATGCGTTTTCTGCCACATATAGCACTAAAAGGTTCAAGTCAAGCTTCCATAAAAAATACTCACTCTCTCTCTCTCTCTCTTTCCTCTTCCTCATAAAATATTTTCCTAACTCCAGTACAATACGAGTACACTGCATATGTAGGGATCTAGTCCAAAATAAACAAAATATGCAGTATGCAAAGAAAAGTTAAGATTTTCTATGAATAATTAATTTTAAAATTAAAATTGCATTCAATTTCTGCCGTGACATCCTTTTTACACGTTATTTTTAAATTTTCTTAAATGCACGATGTTTTTAATGCTGCTTCTACGATTTGCAGTCATATCCTTTTGCAATCAGTTTTTCTGACACTAAAATATTGAAATTTCAAGTGCCTCACTTTGCGCCCTAAAAGCAGATACAAGCTGTTGGATGAGCAAAATTGATGAACAAAACGAATGGGCAAGCTGTAAAATAAAACAAAAGAGAAAATGAAAATGGGAAGCTTTTACAAATTTTAATAACTCAAAGCAAAAATTGAATTACATAGAAGTCCAGCAGTCAAAAAGAAATACCAAGAACTGAATAAAATTGAAAAAAATAAAGAATTTGTAGGAAAAAAAAATGGGGAAAATAGAACAGAAGGAAATACAAGAGCCAGCATATAAATTTAATTTTCATTTACGTTTTGGATAACGAAGATATGAAAAGGCAAATGTATAGAAAAACAAGCAAATGGACGGAGTTAAGATTTTAAAATCATACAGATGTCACGCTGGCTGAATGGTGCACAGTAAGACTTCATGTTATTCTAATGCAATCATTGAAAGACTTAAACACTGCACAACAAAAACAAGAAACAAGAACAACAAGTAGAAAGCAAAACATATAAACGAATGACAAGTTTAAAGAAAACGAAATTGGGAAAGAATCCATTGAAATAACGCAACCCAAGTGAATAAAAACAACAGCTTCAAAAGCAGCATCAATAATAAAAAAACACCTTCTCCTCTTTAGTATGTCCTTTTTTATACTCCCTTTTTTTACCACTTCCTGCGCCAGTTATTTAAAATAAATATGAAGACATATTCATTGAAGTGTATATATTTGATTAAGTTACCAACAAACAACGCCAAGGATTACTGCAGGGATAATATTAAAAGGATGTTACCAGTAAAAAAAAATTAAAATAAAAGCACCGGTTATCATTTTTCTTTTTTTTACTTCTTAAAAGCTGCTGTTTTACAATTTTCATCTGTATAAATACGAGTATGATATAAAAATTTTTGTTTGGTTCATTGGTTGCTGAGAAAATTTTAAAGGTGTCCCATGGTCGTCGTTTAATCAAATAAAAACAACTGAAACATACTAATGAACTAAAAACAAAGTAAAATTTTATGAAATTAATGCAGGAGGAAAAAAGCCAAAAAGGAAAATGAAAATAGAAACGGGAGAGTACTCAAAACGCAAACTTTATGAAGACACAAAAATATTACTGTGATAATAAATATGGAACAGTGGGAACTTTGCTCAAAATCGTGGTTGTAAAGTTGTCTCACCTAAAAAATCTACTGCGTGACAAGATTTCATGAAGATTTTTTAAAATATTCTTGAGATCTTTGAGCCAAACCCGATTTCAGCTGATCTTTCAAAACCATTTCAAACGATTGGTCGTCTTGGATTACATCATACGTAACACACATCGCGATAACTGACTCATAAAATATACGGCCAAGTCACAGAATTCACTTCCGTTCGGAAATGGAATTGAATCGGTTTTTTAGTTCTTCAAAAAATGAAAATATAAAACGTTTTAGGAATGAAATCAATTCTATAAGATAATACTAGTTTCATTCTTACAATTAGAAATGATTTCCTTCCGAAAAGTTTTTTAGTTTTTCGTTTTTTGAAGAAGTAAAAAACGAATTCAATTCCGTTTCCGAACGGAATTAAGCTCTGTGACGTGGCTGATAGACAACGAAAAATTACGAAAAAAAAGTGAATGACAAAGGCGGCAATTCGCTATTATCCAGTCAAAATGAATTGAAAACTGAAAATCTGTCGCGGACTGCTTGTCCAATCTGCTCCCCCTGGGGAACAGGTTTTGCCTTAGCGTATTGCTAACTAGGGCACTCTGTATTTCGGGTAAAGAGGGGAAGGGGTTGCCCGTTTGTTATAGCAAATAAAACTCTAGGAAGCCGGCATAACTTATATGGTGTTGGCGTCCGAAACCCTTACCAAGGATTTAAATTGGCATAACGGGGAGCAGCATGGCCCTCGGGTGGTTCTGATTACAGTTCAACTCGGGCTGATCATGGTTGAGGTGCCTACCTTGGCTGAAACGTTCTGGGTGTAGTTGAAACCTAAAACGCAGGAAGTGGGTGTTAGTATCCTTGATGATTGTTTGGTTTGTGGATGATTGTTTGGTTTGTGGCTTTTCCGAGGATCTGTTGTCTTTACAACAGATACCTGTACTGTTAGAAACCAGTGGTGATGGTTGACGGGTGAGGTGGTTTAAGGGCTGACGCTGTTAGTGGGCTTCGGACTACCAACTCATTAAGCCTTGTCCTCCATTGATTGCTGGGAAATTGCATACAGGAGGGATTAGAAGGCCCGAACTCCTCAACAAGAAGTTGCTCATATGGCTACAAACATATGGCATAAATTGCTGCCTGTGTGAGCCTAGTCAGCCACACGGGGACGCTGGTGAATCATGAATAATTCACTCCGTGGAACTGGTGCATCATCAGATAAAATGATACCGTGCCTTATGCAGCTTTTAAATTATATTTTGGAATAATTAATATTGTAAGTATTTTTTATATTATGCAATTGTAATAACCATTTGAAATTCCGAACTAATTTGGCCATGAAGACTTGTAGTTCGTAATAACTTGAACTCCACGAAGGAATGTGTACAGATTTGTTATATTTCTTTCAACAGGGCAAAGGATTCGATGAAAGGCTCTTTGAACGCCGAGGGTCGGTGAAGCGAGACTATATATGGAATCTAACACTCCTAAAGATGGCAAATCATCAGCTCAATCGTAAAAACTAATTATAGAGTATTCGATTCAATTAATCTAATTGATTTTATTACTTTAGAAAAAAATCTGTCCGTTTGAGTATCTATCTTTATTAAAAGAAGTCTTAAATGCATAGAAAAAAGAAACTTTCCAATTGGAAATACATAGTAGAATATTGTCATGTTTTTGTGTATGCTAACTGACATATCATTTTAAAGGTGATAACATATCCCTAATTAGTAGATATAAAAATATTTAAAAATATATGCAAACAATAGGTGTGTTTCCTTGCACTACTTTGGGATTCCAATTTGCACGAAAAGCGTTCCCGTACTTTAAAATTGGGCAAATGAGAGTACTTTTGCGAGAACAATATACTTCCTCTTCTTGCACGAAACAGCCCGTAGTTTTTATTCGGTCTAGTTTGGGCAAGTAGTTAAACAATCAGCTGTTTGAAAAATAAAGAATAACAAAGAATGAAACTTAATTTGAATCAGCTCATATGCAATTAATTTAATATTATTACATTAATATTGAACAAAAAAGTATGTGCAAAAGACCTTAAATATCATAAAAGGGTACAATTTTTTTCGCAGAGCTGAATGACAATTTTTGTAGCCGCATAAAAACACAGTATATGCTTCCTTTTGGGCTAGAAATTTGGGTTTCTGCGTTCCCGTACTTTTGGTAAATTTTATCTCTTTTTGAGAAAAACTTATGCTTGCTCTCATTTGCACGAAACTTACCCAGAAAGTAAAGAAACATACCTAATATGTTCATAAAATAGTTCTTTCATTAAAGCTACTCCAGAACTTCGTTTTCCATATTATTGTGCTTTTGCCACTGTTCTCAATATTACGTACAACAACAAACAATCAAATGATGATATTCAAAATGCTGACAACACGTGCCAATGTCAGTAACTCACTCTCACACTCGCGAACTCACTTACTAACACATTTATGCCATTTCAATTTTTTTTTTTTCCTTTACTTTTTCACTTTTTCTCCTTCATTCTTTTAATCTTTATATTATTCGAGAAAAAAAACAGTAAAAAAGAAAAAATAAAGCAAAAATCTGCATAGTTTGGTGCATAAAAATAAACTGAGCACGGGTAACATTCAGCATCAACTTTGGTGACATCAAACAACCGAACACGCACTCACAAACGCAGACATTCTCAATGGCATCATCGTTAACATCACTTTCAACATGATGTGAAACTTTTGCAGTAAAATTGCTATTATTTCATTTCTCTTTTCTTTTTTTCTTTCTTTTTTTATTTAAGTACAGTTTTGTTTTTAGTTTGACAACGTAAACAACAAAAGAAACGCGACAAGTTCATAATTTTAAGTTGTACAAGTACAACCATCCATGCATTTATCAAGTAAAAGTATCGAGAAAATTTCCATTACAGCAACCAAAAAATGAAAAAAGAAATAAGAGAGCGAGAGAAAAATTGTGTCTCGTCGTTGGAAACATTTTAAGCCATAATTTCATACGTTTTATGTGCTTAACAGTCATCAATAGATATAAAGTTTTAGATGGTATACTTGTTTTGTGTTGACTTTTGTAATTTGAAGATATTTGTATCATTAATATGAATACATACCTACAGGATGAACTACCTTTATGGTCGAAATGACATAATTAATGTGTTGTTTATGGGACACGAATGAGTGATACGTTTGAAAATTTATATGAAATATATTCAATATTTTGAGGGTAATTCATACAAATTTTCTAGACGTAACACTCACTCGGCTTCAATTCTGGAACAAGCTGAACCTTGCAATGTAACCAAAATCCTCTGAACATACCTCCGCGGTAGCGGCCTTGGGCTTAGCACAGCAACGCATCAAACTTTTTCCGTCAAATTTCATTTTAAAATTATTTTGAAAAGAAAAGGATATTTTTCATGATAAGTATGTCAAAACATTTTTTATTTGTAAAAGAAAGCTTTTAAAAATTGAAATAATTTTTTTTAATTGAAATTGTTTATAAAATAAATCAACAAATTCCAAAATTAAATTGTTTTCTTTGATTTTTATTCACTTTTCGTCGCTAAAAAATGATATATGTAGTAATTACGTGCTCACACATCAAACTAGTTTCAAACTTCTGCTGCGATTTTCTTCAAACTCATATCAAACTACAGTGGTGGCCATATAATTAAAACATTATTGATAGTAAATTAATTTACTGTTTTGACGGCATATGTGAGATTGTGTTGATTGGTAAAAAAAATTATATTATTTTCTATAGGAAATAAAAATGCTTTCTACACACTTCTTAGGTTTAAACCAACTTTATTCCATGAAGGTTACAATAAGAATGAATGTATGGAAAAATAAGAATGAAATATCAAAAGGAGTTATAGGTAATAATGACATAGAGCTTTACCAGATGGTTTAGAAATATGCTTGTTTAATGTGTTGCCACTTAACACTCCCTCTCAATACATTACAGTTTCGATTAAAAGACAATATTATATATAAGTTTCAATATAAACCCATATCTTTACAAAATTTAAGGTGTTTAGTCTTACACAAATTTTTAGTAAAAATATCTGATAACATATCTTCAGTGGGAATATGTTCTGGATAAATAATACCCTTTGAGTAAACATCGCGAACATGATGATATTTTAGATCAATATGTTTGCTTCTTGCGTGGTAAGTTGCATTTTTAACTAGACACTGGGCACTAAGGTTGTCACCATACAATAACAAAGGCCCTTCTTCTTGGAATCCCAATTCACATAACAGATTTTTGATATAAATGGCTTCTTTCGCTGCAGTAGACAATGCAATATACTCGGCTTCGGTGCTGCTCAGAGCGACAACGTTTTGCTTCTTGGCTTCCCAGGTAAACACACAGTTTGCCTTAACAAATGCGTACCCAGAATACGATTTTCTATTTATTGCGTCACTTCCCCAATCAGCGTCTGCATAACCCATTGTTGGTTTGTCTGTTTTTTCAAAATGAAGTTTAAAATCAATTGTTTTCTTCAGGTATCGCAAAATATGTTTAACGGCTGTTAAATGCTCTGCATGCGGATTTGTGTTACATTGTGCCAGTTTGCACACTGAGTGCAAGATATCTGGGCGTGTTGAAATTGCGAGGTACATTAACGCACCTATAATAGACTGAAATTCAGTAGGATCAACTTTTCTACAGTCATCTGATTTACATAACGGTTGAAAACCTGCCTCTAATGGAGTTGCAACATCTCTAGAATCGCTCATTCCAAAATCATTTAATAGCTTCTTAATATATTGTTTTTGACACAACTCGATCGCTCCAATTTCACCCTGACGATTAATCTCCATTCCTAGAAAATGGTTGAGTTGCCCACCATCTACGACCACGAACTCATTTGCTATCGCTTCTTTAATAACACTGAGATATTTTCTTGACGAACTCGCTATTATTAGGTCATCTACATAAACAGCGATTATATTGACCATGCCGTTAACATTTTTAGTGTACATACACTGTTCACTAATACATTGTGTAAATCCAATATTTTTAAAAACGTTATCTAGTTTTGTATTCCAAGCCCGACCACTTTGTTTAAGACCGTATAGTGATTTCTTTAATTTGAGGACACAATTTGGAAACTGTTCGTCAACAAAA
This sequence comes from Thecocarcelia acutangulata, assembly GCA_914767995.1. Classification (NCBI taxonomy): domain Eukaryota; kingdom Metazoa; phylum Arthropoda; class Insecta; order Diptera; family Tachinidae; genus Thecocarcelia; species Thecocarcelia acutangulata. The sequence goes on along the minus strand of OU612094.1, from coordinate 23,575,407 downwards.
CCTTCGGGTTGAACCATGTACACCTCATCGTCAAGCTCTCCATTCAAATACGCGGATGATATATCCATTTGATGCATATAGAGTTGGTGTTCTACCGCCAACGCTATTAGTAAACGAATGTTGGCATACCTTATTACCGGTGAAAAAGTCTCTTTATAATTAACACCATATTTTTGGCTGCACCCTTTTGCGACTAATCTGGCTTTAAACTTCTTTATATTGCCGTCTTTGTCTTCCTTTACAGTAAACACCCATTTGCATCCCACAGGTTTCTGCCCTTTCGTCAGTTCAATCATTTCCCAAGTATTGTTTTTAATTAAAGAGGCATACTCACTTTTCATTGCTGCATCCCACTGCTTACAAAGCGTCATGAACATTTTCAGGGACAAAGATTGAGTTTATGGTGCTGAAGACTTTTCTTGGACGACCTGCAGATCCAGTTTTGAGTAATTTGGGCCGCCCCGGTCCAACTTTCGGTTGCTCGCGCGGAGAACTGAGACTAGTAACTTCTAAGGATTTGGTTTCAAGTTGGCTCGTACCATCCTCGGTTGGCGAACTATTAACAGCCTCGGTGGTTTGTTCATCTGATTGTTCAACACTCTCATGACCAGGATTCAACAAATCACCGAAGAGTACAGTATTCGTTACATCTTCTTCATTTGCTTTTCTGCAATATTCACCTTCTATAAAAATTACATCACGACTCACGTGAACCTTTCTTGTGATTGGATCGTAAAGCCTGTATGCTTTTGATTGTTCGCTATATCCAATCATTAGCATCTCAATACCTTTGGGCAAAAACTTTTTATGGTGAGTTTTGTTTAGCGCTACAACTTTCGTACCAAATACTTTTAAATGGCTGACCGAGGGCTTATAGCCATGCCACACTTCAAACGGCGTTTTATCCACTAAAACTTTTGTAACAGTTCTGTTACGTAAATATGCAGCGGTCAAAACAGCCTCCGCCCAAAATTTTTCTTCAAGTTTGGACTCTAAAAGCATACTACGCGACATCTCGACTAACGTCCTGTTGGCCCTCTCAGCAATCCCGTTCTGCTGGGGAGTATATGGTACGGTTAGCTGCCTTTTGATTCCGTTTTCTTGCAAAAAGTTGCTGAACTCATTGTTTACATATTCTCGGCCGTTATCAGTTCTTAAACATTTTATTCGACAACCAGTTTGTTTCTCTACTAGAGACTTGTAATCTTTAAAAGCATTAAATATTAAATCTTTTGTTTTGAGAAAGTATACAATAATAAAACGAGAGCAATCGTCGATAAATGTTGCAAAATATCTCGAGCCAGCAATTGATGGCACATTTATTGGTCCACAAATATCGCTATGAACCAATTCCAGTAAGGAGTGTGCTCTAAATTCAGATTTATTAAAAGGCTTGGTTGTTATTTTAGCTTTAAAACATACTTCACATACTGGTTCGTTACCGCATTCTTTTAGCTTAAAATCTTTGACAATATTATTCCTTGCCATGTCTCTTAAACACTGGAAATTTACATGACCATACTTTAGGTGCCAACTCAGTAAACTGTTTTGCGTTTTTAAGCTCATACACTTATTTCGCCCATCTTCATAGAGGAATATACCATTGTTGTTAAAAGCTTTCAAAATTGAATAATTTTCTTGATCTTTTATGTGAACAAAATTTTTTTTAAACACAACAACCTTTCCACTTTCTATTATTTTGCTTATTGAAATAAAATTCCCCTTAAGATCTGGTACATGCAAAACATTATTAAGTATGAATTTGGTTTTATTATTGTTTAATATAACTTTGCCACGGCCAATGGCTTTCAAACTGGTGTTGTTTGGCAAATAAACAATCTCGTCGTATTTTTCATATTCTTCAAAAAGCTGATTGTCACAACAAAAATGTGACGAAGCGCCGCTGTCCACACACCATTGCACATTGTTGTTGTTGTTTACAGTTTGCAATCCAGCTAATGATACAAAGCAATTAAACTCCCGCTTGTTTTCATGATAATCTCTTTTTTCTTTTTGCCTACAATTTGCCGCGAAATGGCCTCGCTTCCCGCAATTATAACATTTTTTACCTTGAGAATAATTTTTGTTGGTTTTGTTAGAATCATATTGTTGTCTCTTTTCATCTTTTATTTTTTTATTATTAGAACTTCCACTAGCTCGTGCGGTATTTAAAACTTCAGCACTGTTGTTGTTAGCGGTAACTTCCTGTTGACGCGCACCTTCTTCCAATAGCTTTATTTTTAAAGATGACAGGTTAGGTAATGAATCCCTAGATTCCATTGCAATGACAAATCCTTCGTACGCTTTTGGCAGACTCGATAGTAATAATATGACAAGCATTTCCTCTGGAACTAAAACGTCTATTTCAGATAGTTGGTCAATTAAACAGAAGAACTCGTTAATGTGACTGCTCATACTGCTACCATCCTGCATCGACATATATAACAGCCTTTTATATAACATGATTTTTCTCGCCGGCCCTTTTGGTTGATGAACCTCTTGTAACTTTTGCCAAGCTTCCGATGCTGATACACTTCTTTTAATTTGATTTATTTGGTTGGGCTTTACACATAATAGTATTGTTGCCAACGCCTTTTCGTTTTTTGCATCGAATTGTACAGATGCGGTTGACGTTTCACCCTCTGTCTTTATTTCTCGGCCACATACTACGCTCCATAAATCACTGTGAACCAGGATACTCTTCATTTGGACACTCCAGATAGAATAGTTAGAATCATCGAGTTTGTCAATTTGAAATAGCGACGACATGGTGAAACTCCCTCTTAAATTATGGTAATTGCGACACACGCTATTTATGGTTATTAGATGCGACCCACGCTTTTATTTTTTTGTTTTTATTTAACAACACCCGAGTAAAACTTCTTCTTAAATTTTGCGGGCCTGGGCCCATAACCTATAGGAAATAAAAATGCTTTCTACACACTTCTTAGGTTTAAACCAACTTTATTCCATGAAGGTTACAATAAGAATGAATGTATGGAAAAATAAGAATGATAATATCAAAAGGAATTATAGGTAATAATGACATAGAGCTTTACCAGATGGTTTAGAAATATGCTTGTTTAATGTGTTGCCACTTAACATTTTCAAAAATTAATTGTGTTGTGTGATGACGAAAATGGAATTAAAAAATAGACAGAAGATTGCTTAGAAGCAAATCCAACATTCTAAGTTTGAGTGAAAATTTGGTCTGACAAGTATTTGGTGTTTTTAAGTGGCCTTTCGCCAAATGACTATGCTTTTTCATGAATTCCATAATTACTTCAATTTGTCGCATCTTAGTAGTCTTGTTGTTAGTTTCCCTGATTGAAATTTCATTATTAAAAACAATTAATTTTTGTGTTATTTTAACAAATCAAATAGGTGAATAAACAAAAAATAATATAATACTTCCATTTTCATGCTTTGCTAACGAATGAATTTTACGAGTATGACATTTTTTTCGCAGTTAAGAATGCCGACTTGCCACCTTTTCGCATTTTAAATTCGTATAAAAACCTACTATGCGAACATCGTAGTAGAGTATAGCAACTCTTCGCATATATGCATATTCGAGTAGCACTACCATTCGCACCGGAATTCAGAAAAAGCCTCTTGGATTTAAAAATAACACTTGGAGACGAAAGTTTTTACTGTGGGATATTATATGATGACTCTAATTCAACTTTTCACTGTTCAGAACTTTTAAATCGGTTAGCTTTGAAGGCCCTCACGCTGGGTACATTACTTGAGCTCCCAAGATTATCAAAATTGTTCATTGCATTATAAATTTTTCCTCTAGAGTTCCTCTTCATGGAGCCTCTGATATTAATGACTACCTTCCTTTCTTCTTCGGAGCAGCTTGGTATTTTTGTCATGACTGGTTACTAATATTGAGGTATCGTTTTGCTGATATCATTTAAAACGTACTTACTTACAAGTTTTCACAAAAAAAAATGGAATTAAATATTAAAATAATGTTGTTTAAATAGCAGGACTGAAAATGTTTTAATTATGTGTCCACTTAAAAAAACTACCCTTTCTCTAAATAATGACTAACTTTTTAAGAAAGCTGAACAGAAAATGAAAGAACCAAGTACAAGAGAGAACTTATATTTTCAGTGGAAAAGTTCCATTGCAATAAGAATAGATCACATACGAGTAAATTACCGATAGAATGAGAGATCACATTTATGTTTTAATTACATGTCCACCACTGTATATGTTTGAATTTATTTTCACTATCTACAAAAAAAAATCCTAATTTGAACAAACAGTTTGATGAGTGGCTATGCCGCTTAAAACACGTAATTTTGATCACGAGAAAAATATTGTTTAACATTATAAAATTATTCCTGATAGATATGTGTAGAGGAGTAATAACGAAAATGTACGTACCCAGCTAGAACCATTCACTGAATAGACCAAAACTCTCACATGGTAAGCGAGTTGAGACCAGCTTTATTGTTGTAATAATATTTAGAATAATATTTTGGTACTAAATACCAAAATACACAAAACTTTATAACCAAAAAAAAAAAAAAAAGCCGAGAAAAATGTATTGCTCATTTTTCATAGAATGAAGATTCTTGCCTTCGGAGTCGTAAAGAAATTTCGCACATATTTGCAATAATAGTATATTATTTTATTGCTGCGTGATACTAAAGTAGTATCAAAACACTGCCATAATATATCAAAGTAATTTTTCTTTTTGCCTCGAAGTACTAAAATCACAAAATTTTAAAAAGGTATTTTTACTTGTGCGGCCCACACATTTTCCTTTAGGCTTCGCTCCACTTAATACATACATACATATATATACAGGGTGGCCCAGAAAGACCGAAGTGGTGTGAATTGCTTATAACTTTTTATTTAAGAGATATTTTTTTAATTTTTTTTTTTTAAATACATTAAATTTATGGGGAATATTTTTGGATTAGTTATTAAAAATTATATCCCGCAAGTGGTGGCCATATTCTGCTTCGCACAAATGTGCTCTTTCCAACACATTTTCCATGACCTTTCGCAAAACTTCCGGTGGTATGTTGTTAATTTCTTCTCGAATATTGGTTTTTAACTCCTCAATAGTCCTAGGCTTATTAACATAAACTTTTCCTTTTAAATAGCCCCAAAGAAAACAGTATGGAGCGGTTAAATCCGGGGAACGCGGAGGCCAATTAAAATTGCTGTTACGAGAAATTATTCTTTCACCAAAGATGTCGCGTAAAAGAGTCATTGTGGCCCTCGCAGTGTGCGCTGTGGCTCCATCCTGTTGGAACCATATTTGCGGATGGTTTTCCACGGCTGGCCTTACAAAATTTTGCAACATGGCCCGATATCGATCACCATTGACGGAAATGGCGACACCTTGTTCATTTTCAAAAAAAAATGGGCCAATGATCCTTTCTGAAGAAACACCGCACCAAACGGTACACTTAACTGGGTGCAATTGTCGTTGATGAAGTACTCTCGGGTTTTCCGTAGCCCATATCCTACAGTTTTGCTTGTTAACGAACCCATTTAATTGAAAATGGGCTTCGTCACTCATTATTAAGTTATGAATAAAATTTGGATTCTCTTGTGCCTTTTGCTGGAAATAAATTGCATAGTCAAGTCGTTGCTGGTAATCTGTTGGTTTCAATTCTTGGACAAGTTGAATTTTGTATGGAAACAATCCTATGGTGTCCAAAATTCGCTGCAGCGACGTCCTTGAGAGGCCCAGTTGTGACGAACGTCTCCTGGTTGATGTTTCTGGATCCTCCCGAATACTCTCCTGTACCACTTGAATATTGTCAGCCGTGTGGACAGTTCGGTGTCTGCCGGGACCAGGAAGGTTCCTTACTGCTCCTTGTTCTCGAAAATTTGCAACCAGACGGTTTATTGTTGACTGAGAGGGTGCAACCCGCACATTAAATTGACGACGGTATGCACGCTGAGTCAACACAATGGACCGTTGATTTGAAAAGTAAATTTCAACAATTATGCACGTTGTTCAATTGTGTATTGCTCCATTATAAATTATCCAAGTCTTCTTTACAAAATACTGAAAAGAAAAGAAAAAAAAAATTATAATAAAAAAGTTATAAGGAATTCACACCACTTCGGTCTTTCTGGGCCACCCTGTACATACATACATTTATTAAAATCAATTTCAAATTCTTGAGAACCGAATGTAGCAATTCACCCTTTTAAAGATTTTTTTTTTTTGTTTTTGTGTTATTTCTTTTTTAGTCATATTTTTTTTTAAACTTTTTCGCTTTTGTTCTTTATAAAAGTTATGATTTATGAATTCGATTTTCAATCATGGTAACGAGTATGACAACGACACCAGATCACATAAATACAAATTTACATAAAGCACAGACACACACACACACACACACACACTCATACGCAAACATAAAATATAACAAACACTCGTACACCCAAAATACAAACACTTTTCATCACTTTGCAGCCTCATAAGTTTAAATGTTTCATGCCGCACAGCCCCTGAATAACATCAGCATTCATACTGGTAGCAATTTACAGTTACTCGTACTAGCAACGCAGCACAAGCAGGCAACTTTTGAAAGCAACACAGTATGAGGTGATGAAAATGACAATGTTGACATGTACTTCTCTTTGCCATAAAAGAAACGAACACAAAAAAAAAGTTGCAACATCATAGACATTTGCCATGTCAGCAGCACAAGAATTATGCGCGAATACACTTTATAATTTTATTTTACTTTTTTTTTTTATAAGTGTTAAAGTATAGTAGACCATACTGGGTGGTCTGGCATTTTGCTGGAATGTTAGCAAAAATAAATTTTGCGCAGTTTAACAAATATGAAAATTATAACAATATAAAAAATGTTGCACAAACATGGCAACATACCAACTGACTCAAGGTTATGATGATGTTGGCAAATTTGTTGTTGGGAGTAAGCACTTGATTCTTTTTCATTTTCTTTTTTTTTGTGCTTATTTTGCTAAATAACGGAAAGATTTCCTCCTTTTGTCAAATTAAAGCTCACATTAGGAGGAGGGTGAGGTACTTTAGCATATCCACTCATATCCCCAAAAAATTGGTCCATTGTGATTTTGTTCATCAAAGAAAAGACAAATTTTTAAAAGAAGGGAAGATAAGGATGTGTTATTGACTTAAGTCAGCACCTGCCATGATGGCATATTCTGACTGTAGACCAATTTCAGGGGGTGAACTTACGGCTTATCTGCGCCTCCATTTGGCTCGCATGGCTCACGCAAGTGGCAAGTTCTTGCCATGTTGTTTGCAGTCATATGAACAATCTCTGGCTGAAAGCTTTAGCCTTTTAATCCCTACTGCATGCAATAAAAATCTTGTGTGAAATATCTATGAAATAATGTTGCTGAAGTAGTACTCTGTTCAATTTGTGAAAAACTTATGAAATGTTTCTGGCAACATTGTGTTGTAATTTTGAAATAATGTGAGTGGTACTTATTTCGCTCGAAATTTCAAACAATAGCAGAACAAAACCAAGAAAACCGTGATATTTGCTTAAAACGCGAAATAGGCACCATATTTTAAATGTCATATATTCCGAGTGAAATTATTAATGTTGCCGAACATTTTTCGCAGATTTGAACAGAATAACAATAATTAATCCAATAATTACAGGCAGATGAAAGATGTTGAAAATGTAAAGAGCTTTTTTAATTTTTCAACAATGCAACATCTTCCACACACATCGCTAAGGACTTACCGGCGTAAACTATCGACTTGACATATTTTTTTTTTTATTTTATTTATTTATTGAATCTTTACAATGTGAACTAACATTTATATTTTGCGCCAATTATATCGGTGAAATCACCTATTTAACGCTCTGATGGTGGCAAGGGTATCCGTTCTTCTCAACCGAGTGTGACCGAGTATGTTTCGTGCAAGAGGGTTTGAGTGAAGTTCCAATTTGCTGATAACCTTGTTATCAGCAAAATGTTGACATATGATGCACGTTCTTTGAGTCTAATTCATGGGTCTCAAACGTGAAACTATACAGTTACAAAACATTTCCTGTAATACATCAACAACTGTGGCACGATCTGTGCGACATGTTGCACTGTTTTATTAAAACCATGGATTCTGCATGTTTGTTGAATTGGTGAAAGAAAGGGGTAGTAATCAGTGTCACCATTGACTGCTCAGCAAAGTTTTTAAAGAGTTGCTGGAACAACGATTCCACCAGTCTATAAAGCATACCAAGCAATCAGTTTTTCTGGATGTAACGATGTCTCAGCATACACTCGAGGATGCACTAGTTATTATCTTCTCAAAAAACCTGTATCTGTAATTTTGGTCTGCGCTTAATTTAGTACTAACACAGAAAAAATTATAGTAAAAAAAAGGTCAATAAATTAGGATCAACATAAAATCAATAAAATTTTTGTCTGGAAAAAGAATTTGTATGAATATACATAAATATCAAAAAAAAATAACCTTGTTGTTGTTTAAAAAATAGTTGTTTTTGATCAATAATTATTTTTACTAAACTTTTGTTTGAATTCACGAACTCCTTTACAGGTCCGCATTCAAACAATTTATTGATTGATTCGACAAATTTCGTTATTGAACACGAACAAAATTTTTTTCTGTGTAAATGAGTAGTGTGATGCAAAATGGAAAATTTTTAACTATTATTTGCTTTAAAGTCCACATTTTCACACAAAAATAAAAACACTTATTGTATCTGCCGGATAATAGATTCATATTAAAATTGAAATTGGTGTCATAATCATTTGCGTGCAGATTTATGCAACTATACTTACGATGAATTCATGTGATGCAATCTACTTCAACTTCTTGCTTTCTTGTGCCTGGTTTCACAAATTATCTACGTTAATTGTGGAAAATAACAAAGAAATTGCTCAAAAATAAAACCGAGAAAAGAAGCTAAAAAAAAAAATTCAGAAAAGAAGTGAAAAAAGCAACTAATTTAACTTTAACTGGTGTTTTGCATGTTTAACTGTTAGTTAAATTGATGGCGGTAGTGCTGCTTCTGCTCCTGCTGCTTCTGCTGCTGATGTTTTTGTTTTTGTTGGCATTACTGTTATTGTTCTTGTTGTTAGTGTTTGTTTTCAGCGCTTTAGCTGTTGATAATGACGACAAGGATACCGGCAATGACGATGATGCCAATGCTGATGCGGAAGTGAATCTGAGTGAATGTGAGTGAATGATGATGTTGTTACTTTTACTATTACGACTTTGTTGCAACATGCTAATTAAAATCATAATAAAATCACAATTATAGTTAAAGTATAAACGCCTCCAGTTACGAATATAAAATGAAAGTAGTAAACTACAAGCATGCCATAAAATAAGTAAAACCAAATCAAAAGTTTTGCAAAATAGAGAAAAACAAGTTTTGTATATAAACGTTTGGCAAGGCAAAAAAAAAAAAATAATAATAATACACAAACAAATGTATGCTGCCGCAGTTAAGAAACATTTTGGTGGAAAACTGCATAAAATTATATGAGCAAAAAAACACAAATTAATACAAAAAATAGAAAAAAATTGTGTTTGCTTTAAGACTACAGTAGTGTTGAGAATAATAGACATTATAGGCTATTCAAGACAAAACTTATTTTCTGCGGAAACCAAAGTTTTGAAAGTTCTGTCTTAGTTCAAAATCATTTTTTAACAAAATTATTATTGCTTTTAATTGTTATTTTTAAGGCCGGGGCACATTGAATCCGTTATACGTTATACGTTATATGTAGTCTTACGAGCTTTGTCACATTCCGTACTTCTCCATCAACGAAAAGTATTAAAGTTGAGCAACTTTTAACGTACGTTGAGAACTTTGACAACTATTTGGTAATATTTTTTGTGTATTTTGATTTACACAGAAAAACATTTTTTTCGTGTTCAATAACGAAATTCGTTGAATCAATTAATAAATTGTTTGAATGCGGACCTGTAAAGGAATTCGTGGATTCAAACAAAAGTTTAGTAAAAAAATTATTGATCGAAAACAACAATTTTTTAAACAACAACAAAATACGATATGCAAGGTTACTTTTTTGATATTTTTGTGTATGCACACAAATTATTTTTTTAAACAAAAATTTTGTTGATTTTATTTTTACTATAATTTTTTCCGTGTAGTTTTTCGTTCGAAAATAAAATAAATTAAAAACAAATTGTGCTAGATTTTCTGTGCTGTGTCTGAAAAATAAATCAAAAGATTTTAATCAAATTAGAGCAAAATGCAGTTGATTTTATATCCGTTAACAAAGTACTGATTGTGAAATGTTCATACTTCGTATACGTTAATGTCAGTTGAAAAAGGAGATGTATAACGTATGACGGATTCTATGTGCCCCGGCCTTTATTAGTTGTAAGGCCAAATTCGAATATTTTGAATAAATTGTTGGCTCTGGATATCTCCAAAGGGTATGACAGAGTGTGACATGCTGCATTATAGGCCAAACGTATTGCTTTTGGTGTCGGCTATGACTTCTCCGGTTTATATCGAGTTTTCTTAAAGACAGCACTATACGAGTTGTTATAGATGGGCTCTCATCAAACGAGTTCAAGGTTAATGCAGGTGTACCGGAAGGCCCCGTTCTTTCTCCTCACCAATTTCTTATTTTCCTTCAGATGCCAGCAGCATTTGCCATTTGCACTCTTTCAGGTACAGGCCCACACTATCCGAGATCGTTGCCAAAAGTCAAAATATGAATGACTCACTGAATAGAGATCTTCTATTAATCTCCGAATGGTGTCGTAAAAACAGAGTCGCCTTTAACGCTCGTAAGACCAAATGTTGCTTATTAATACACAAATAAAAGACCACAAATGCTGCTTCATCTGTGCTTATGTATGGTATAACTAATGAGGAATTGAATGCTTTTGATGTTCTTGGAATGAAGATACAGTGTGATGTTCGCTGGACTGAACACATTTTTCATGTCTCTAAAGAAGCATTCAAGTGCCTCGGGTTTTTGAAACGGTGTAAGATGTACTTCACTCCATCCGACCTCCTTACTATTTTTACCATAGGTTGTATATCCGACTGAAATTGGAACAAAACTCTCATGTTTGAGCCAGTGCCCCAAAGTCTATTTTGGGGTTAGTCGACCGTGTGCAGGAGAGGGCGAAGAAGCCAATCCGACAGTAGGACATCCAACTCTATTGACTTACTGCAGCATCAACGCATTGTAGAGTGTTCATCGTTACTACAATGGATTTTGCTCTGACGAGATTAGGGATCTTGTTCATGAAACTCATACATTTATACGAAACACGCGTTCATCGTACAGAGCTCATCCACTTGTGGTCGATTGCCCGAGGAAACGTACCACGCATTACAGAGAGAATTCGTTTTTCGGCCGCACGCTTCACCTATGGAATAAGTTACCTACAGACGTGTTTTCTGTCTGTTATAACGTTGAAAAGTTCAAGTCAAATGTTCAAAAACACTACTCCCTCTTTCTTCCTCCTCACAGCCTATTTTCCTTGTTCTGGTACAATATTGCTGAATAATAAAATTAGAATAATCCAACCTGTCTCCAGGTCTATTATTTTCTATGCAGCTCAACTATGTGCAATTATTATGAATTTTGATAAAAAAAAAGATGTAAAATCTACCTAAAACAACATCCAGGCAACACAACGGGACTGGACCCAAGTGGGCTGGCTTTACAATAGCTGGTAGCCTGTCAAATCTAACCTAACCTAACCTACCTAAAACAACTCTCTAGGTATGATAAAAGGAGGCCTATTATCCTCAGAGGTCTACCCGGTGGAGCTTGCGCACTATGGTATTAGTTCTGACGAGACATTCTCACACAAGAACGAATGCGAGGGATTTAATGATTTCTATAGAAGTTGTAGGGATGAAGAGTAAGAAGAGAGTGTTGTCTTGACGGCACTATCTGAGGATGGACCAACTACACGGGTGTCAAGTAATACGATCTTTGCGGCCAAGTGATATCACCACTGCGTGAGAAAACATGGCCATTGAATTTGTCGCGCAAAAGAACCATTGCTTCGTACACTGTGGGGTATTGGCACCATCCTGTTAAAACCACATATCTTCTTCATCCATATCTTCCGATTCGGGCCATAAAATGCTCGTTATCATCTCACGATAGCGAACACTATTCGCAGTAACTGCCTGCCCGGCCTCATTTTGGGGAAAATACGGGCCGAAGATACTGCCAGCCCACACACTCCACGAAATAGTAGCTTTTTGTGGTTGCATTGGTTTTTCGACAATCACTCTTGGATTATCATTCGTCCAAATGCGGCAATTCTGCTTATTGACGAATCCACTGAGGTGAAAATTGGCCTCATCATTGAAGATGATTTTCTTTGAAAATTGATCATTCAGTGTTGCCATTTCTCGCCACTATTATGACCAATGACGATGCTTCAATAGGCTTTAGTTCTTGAGTCAATTGCATCATGTAAGCGTGTACTTGCAATTTTCATCCACGACAAGTGTACGAAGTGCAATAGTTAGGAGCGACGACGGGTGGAAGTGGGGGGCTCTTCAGCTACACTATCGCGAACACCAGCAAAATTTTCTGCACAACGAGCCGTATGAGCACTGATATTTTCACATCTTCTACAGACCCGATTTGCTCAAATTTTTGCACTATTTTTCCAATTGTACGCACATTTGAACGATTAAATTGACCGAAAAAATCACGAAGTTCATGAGAAGCCTGAGTAACTTAAGCGCGTTGCTCCATTATGTATCTTTCCATAGATCAAATTGAATTAATCTAATATTGAGATATATCAAATGAAATGCAGAAATAAACTTGACGTTTAGGTGTGGTTCACATTCAACATCGGCCTTTATTATAAAGGCAAAAATCTATTATAATTTGTATATGTTTATGTAGGAAGAAAATGTATTTTTGTACTTTAACTGAAAGATATCAACTATTCGGAAAACATCAGTTATGAAGAAACAAGAGAATAAAGTTAAAATAATGGAAACAAAAAGATATTACAAAAAGAACACAACACCAACAGCATGAAAAAAGAAACGAGCAATAATATGTTGTTGGTTTTTGCTGTTGATGTCATTGTAGCAGTAGTTTAATGATGTTGTTACATATTTTGTACTTTATTTCTTTAATTAATACACAATTTTTGTTATTGTCACACACACACATATCGCCACATGCATACACACAAACCCACATTAAAAGTGTAGCTATGCCACACAAGCACTTGGCACTGCCTAAAGTTATGCAATGAGATTTTTATTTTTGCAAAAAACAACATATTAAAACACAATACACACATACTTGCACACACACACACACACATAGTTGATTGTAGTTTGTCAATTTTTATATAAAAAAAGTAAATAAAATAAAATGAAACATAACGAAACGAAATTGTAAACCATATTATTTGCCTTCATGTGTATTTTCTCGTCAACATATTACAAGCGTGCAGGCAGGCAATAAATGAAAATGAACCATTTTACTTATTAAAAAATATTCAATGTGACCATGTAAACTAAAATAGCGTGTAGCGATAAAGGACATAACAATGATATGAAAATATTGACATTATTATATGGGACTGAATTCCACAATTTTCATCAGTGAACAGTCAAACAAAGTGAAATTTAACGACAGGTAGTGTTCACTTTTCATTAAAAAGCGAGTTCGCAAGAGCCAATGAAATGTATTTCACTGAATGTGCCAGTTCAGACTGAAGGATGTGCTGAATTATCAAATCTATTTATTTATTTATTTACAAATTTATTATAATTTAAATTACAATAAACTATATTTAGTAAAGCACTAGCAACTGGGGCTATCGGCTTTATCAAATCTAGTCTGTTAATCAAATTGTAAAATTGAAGTTTTAATTTATATATGTAGTACTTTTGTTTATTTTTTTGCGTTAATAAAAAAAACTTGTTTCGGAAAACGCTTGTCTTTTGTGTTTGAAAGGTATTATTAGAACAATTTCCTTTTTAAATTCTCATAGTTTTATGCAAATAATAGGATAAGGTTTGAAATTATTTTTTAAAGGATGCGTCATTGCTTTACATCAGCATCCGCCTTGTCGGTTTTACCTGATAATGGACCAACTCTAAGGGTGAATTATTTACGATCCTGTGTATATTGCCAGGCTCACACAGATCGCAACAGTTTGCCATAAGATTGTAGCCATATATATATATATATATATATATATATATATATATATATATATATATATATATATATATATATATATATAAACCCTTTACTGCAGAGTTCGGACTTTCTAAAGCCTCCTGTATGCAATTTCCTAGCAGCTCTGCAAGCAGAAGCTTCCGGTGGCCGTTCTGCCAATTAACTCTTGGTGAGGGTTTCAAAAGTCCAATACAACATAAGTCATGTGGCTTTCTAGAGTTATATTTGCTACAACAAACGACTAACTCCGACCCCTCTACGCGCCACAACTCAGAGTGTCATGGTTTGACACGTAAACAGTTTTAACCAAGGCAAAACCTATACATTTATATACAAATTTCTAAAATATTTACAGTTTGTGTAAGTTATTTTGTAATGGCAGTAAATAAAAAAATTATAGCTGTTAAAAAACTATTAGTTTAGTGGAAGCAACGCTTGATTTTTATGTGGAATTAGAAACTACAGCAGGATATTGGGCAAGACACGTTAATGCACCAATTGTCCTTTTGCTTCCACTTTTTATACGTATCCCGTAAATTTCGAAATTTTTTTTTTTCTTTTTGCTTCCTCAGCTAAAATTAAATAAAGTCTGACAAAAAGATCTTTGTCAATTTGAACCAATAATCTTCTTTATACTGGAAGCTATAGTAACTTCCCAACTGCAAATTATAAAGACAGTCATACTTCCAACTTCTTTAATAATAACTATTTTCTTTTTCCGTTAATATATTTTTTAAAGTTTTATATTTCGTGAAAAAAATAATAATCATCAAAATCATGTTTTTTATTTACAATAATGTTGTGAAAATCGTCAATTATATGGCAACATCGAAGAGAGAAAGGGAGTAAAAAAATTGAGAGAATGTGAAAGTCCACAATAAGAATAAAATAAATTTTAATTTTACGCCGCGCTGCACTGCGATTTTTTACTTCAAATTCGTATGGAAAATCGCACCGCAATAAATTATCGTTACATTGCGTTCAGACTCACAGAACAGAACGAAAAAGTAAAAACAAACCATGAGCATATAACATAACAGCTGATCCAGAACGGAAAAGAACGTACAAACTAATTCTGCCTTTAGTTGAGGCAAACAGTTAACCAGTGAGAGCGAAACCCAAAACTCTTATAGGTCAAACAACAACAAGCCAGAAAACACTTTGGATATAATTACGATGACGCGAGAGCTATTTTCCAGCCCACAGCTGCTTTACGGCTGTATTTTTACTAAATAAACTTACTTTATATATACAAAAAAAAGAACTAATATATTTAAAAAATGCTTTTTTTTGTGAAAATCGTGTTTTTATAGCTATAACGTGGTTGCTAATCTAGTGTTGTTACTGAGAGTCTCCATTAGCCATGAACTTTGTATCAGCATCATATCGAACATCGCAAATGGCTAATGTGGACCGCTAATGTTTGTGTTCATGCTCTGACATCGATGCTCGAGCATATGGCTGAGCATCGATGTTCGCCATGAAGTTGGCCACTACGAACAAAAATACAGAAAATGGCGCCGAACTGAACACTATGACTATGTAAATTCGAACATGCGTATTCGCCACATACAAGAACATGAACGTGTACCTTCGTTCTGCCGACGTTATATTCATGTCATGTTCGACGTTATATTCATGGCACTTGAAGACGAGGAGTTAAGCGTAAAAAAAGATATTACCTTTCACATCAAAAATGTATATTAAGCGGTGTAAAATTTAGCAAGTTATTGCGATTACGCCACAGGTATTTACTCTCCAAAAAAAATATTTGCTTTTATGGGCACAAATCATATGCGATATCTATGTCATATGTTGTCCAATTCGTCATTTGTATCTTGTGTAACAAAAGTATACACACAGAATAAAAAATATGGTTGATATGACAATATTTTAAGGGCAAAATACTATTGTTGAATTATATGGTTACTAAACTAAGTACAGCCAAGAACCAAAACTATACTCTGTAAACATATATTTGATCAAAGTTATAATAATTGTATCATGACTAACACTGTTATGGTAAAAATTTTAATTTTACTGTCAAGTCTAACTATATAATATAATCACTCCTACATATATTATTGGAAAAATTTAAATTCTATTGTCACAATCAACCGTAATAATGTTGAACGTCACATTATTATATGATTACATAATACATAGACTCACATACACATACATATAAATAACTTCTCTAATTAAAACCACATGCTTTTCATTTATTCTATATAAATATATTTTTTAATCAATATTTTAACAAAACATAGATCACAATTACTAGAAAACTTTTGTAAAATCTTGAAACTGATGCACCTGGATCTGGCTCACACATGTATCCATCTGTAAAAAACATATGTATAAATTAAAATCAAATATATTAAAGCACATACATATATATTATTTTACAAACCATTTTGTTTTTAAATGTCTTTTGATGTTGCCAAATAATTAATGCTTATATATTTTTTTTATTAATTTTATTAAATTTAAAAAACAAAAAAAAAAAAAAGAAATCAAAAGACTATGTACGCAAACTATGTTTGTCAACAGCTTGCATGAAATCAAGAATAGTAAGTTTATTCTGTAAACAAACATGTGCCGCATTAATAATACGTATGCTTTAAGTTAAGAGTCTATTATTGCATATTACAATATGTTTTGTTCTATTCAATAATTTTTTAAACATTATTGTTGCATTTTAAACAAATTGTGCCAGAGTAAATACTAGTGTTGTTACAACAATATTCCAAATTGCCTTTTCTCTACGTGTACTTTTTTATTATTTATATTTTTTCTGCGTGGTTATGCGTCTTCTATTATACCAAATATGAATAAGATAATTTATATTAGTTAGTAAAGCTCATGCTCTTAAATTTATGATTTGAGTTACAAGTACATCCTCGTAATGGCTTTGAGAAAAATGTCATATAATTTTTCATACATAAGTACTGATTTCCGATCCTCTTTATATTCAGCGTTCAACTCGGATATTATCGATCAATTTATTTCCATAATAGCTCATTATTTCGAAAAAAAATACATAGAAAAATTATATTTAGTTGGTTACATTAAAAATACTAGTACTTTCCTCAACGGTTTTACAATAAATTCCTTCTTTCTTTCTTAGCTCTTAATGAAACTAGTTAAAACAAAATGATGATTCTTTTTTTTTTTTTTTTTTTTTGTTTATTCTAATTTTATTTTTGGCAAAATTTTCATAGCTGCACTGTAGAACACACACACACACACGTAAACAGTTTTAACTTTAAGAGGAAATGCTCATATTTGGCTAAAACAAAATACAGTAAATTGTTGCATACTTGCAGGCTTATGATGTTTGTTAGTTGTATATTTTTATTGCAGTTGTTGTTGCTTATGTAATTTAGTGTAGTAAATTGTAATTTTGTTTTTATATATTTTAACTGTTGCAAATGTCTTTTCATAAAACCCACTGCGCAACGTACAACAGCAGCACTATTAACAACTTTTGTTTAATTGTAATATATTTTCTTTGCTGCACGAATTTAAAGTTTTCGTGAAATGTTTTATATGTTTTCATGTATGAGGAAGAAAGTTGCCATAAATGCTCAAATTACTTTCATGATTTATAAAATACATTCACATATACATATGTATGTATGCCTGTTTTATGTTTTTCCTTGGCTTTAATGCACATTTATATGTGTTCTAGCGAGTTAACATGTTTGTATGTTAATTCTTTATAATCTTTATTCATTTTAATTTGTTGATTGTACGTAATTGTCTATCTGGAAATTTTAGCTGTTTTAAATATCAAAAAGATAAGAAAAATTATAGAGTAAATGAAAAAAACTTTTTGTACTGGGAATATAGAAAACTCCGCAAGCGTAACTTATGTTTTATATAATTTTAATTTTTAATAATAAAATGAACGAAGCTTTTTTAATTGAACTAGAATTTTCTTTAAAATTATAGTTTTATAAAAACAATTATTAAAATCGCAAAATGCTGGTAATAATATGAAAACGATAATGCAAAGGCAAAATTATGTACTGTTCAGACAAACATCCATCCATCTCAATGGGATGAAAAATCCATCCATCTCAATGGGATGAAAGCACAAAGTTCCTCTTCAAAGTTGTTGAATCTGTTAGCTGCTATAAAACAAAAATATATGTCGAATATTTTATCTTATGTTCCTTTTATAAAAGTTACATGTTTACATTCGATATGTCTCAAACCAGTGACCTTATAGATCCGTCTAACTCCTTTGCCAGAAAGTTTAAGATCATCTTTCCAACAAGGGAGGAATGTAGCATGAACCCAAAATGGTTGTGGAATGGTTCACAAAAGTAGTACATGGATGGATCCAAAACGCTCCAAGTTGTTGGAGCGGGAATAGTGGGGCCTAGAGCATGCAAATATATAACTCTTAGCAAATACACCACAATCTTCTAAGCGGAACTATACGCAATAAGAGAAGCGGTTGAAATACTCTTCGATAGGGGACACAAGGGAGTGCTGATAAAAATACTCTCTGATAGCCAATCAGTGCTGAAGGCCCTGAGCAGTTGTGTCTTTACGTCCAAGTTAGTACTGGAATGTCACAACAGGCTAAACGAACTGGCAAGCCAGAACCAGGCCGCTCTGATCTGGCTGCCAGGACATGAAGGGCATCACGCCAATGAAATGGCTGACATTTATGCCAAAAAAAGGAGCAGAGGGGACTTTTATTGGACCCACTCCAACTTTTGGCTTCAACAAGGGTCTCCTGAATGAGGAGATAAAAAAATGGACGGTGTCCATCGTTGAACAACAGTGGAACGAGACAGCTGATCTTGAACACTCCAAGAAATTTCTAAACTTTGATAAAAAGAGAGCCGAACGTGCTTTAAAACTGGGCAGAAAAAGTCTCAGAACATTGACAGGTGCACTTACAGGTCATTATAACTGCTACAAGCACCTGCACAGGATGGGAATTTCCAACACAGACATATGCAGATTCTGCGGTGATGAAGAGGAATCAATGGAGTACTTAATCACCCACTGTGGTGCACTGGGACACAGAAGATATAGGCTACTACAAGCTTATATGTTAAGTGAATGTGACTTAATATCACTCCCTATGAAGGAGCTTGTCCGTTTTCTTGACATACTCAACCCATAATGGGGCAAGGGGTCGCACAATAGATCAATATTGGTCGCAGTGCAAATGACCGATGAGGGCCATATCCCATCCATATTATCCATAATAATAATTGTGAATTATAAAAATATTAATGATGTTCTGTAAACTCAAATTTATTGCATGTATCTTGGCGTATAACACAGCAATTATGTGCGAGTATATTGATTGTGATAAGAACTATTTAAAAAAATCATAAATAAAGAGTGGTCCAACCATAGTACACATTGCCAATTGTAAGTCGCATCTTAACATCATGTTTTTACCCAACTAAATTTTACATTTCTTTGCTTCGATGTTTGCCAGACTCAACCATGAAGAGTTACACACTTAAGCTGCGCGTTAAGATTGTTGAAGCCTTTTACAAATATCGGCGTTCATATAAAAAGCCATTTCTTGCCCTTTGGTCAGCCTAATCGAATATATGTGTCTACAATCAAATTGTAGCAAACTGTGTCTATAAAAAATGTTAAAACACCTGTTCATGTTCGCCCTGTTCCTTCTCCGAAAAACATTGCTGTTGTCCGCTATAGTGTGGCAGAAGGGCTATCATTCTTGACTCATCGTAGTGTTCAACAATGGAACATCTCACAAACATTACTGCTGAGTTCAATTGACTCAAGAGCTAAAGCCTAGTGACCATCTCAAGCATACTCAATATGTCGAATGATTAGTTGAACAGACAATGAATGATGACTTTACATGGAAAATCATCTTCAGCGATAAGACGCACTTTCACCTCAGTCGACTCGTTAACATGCACAATTACTGCATTTGGGCAAATCAGAATTCACTAGTGTTTGTTAATGCCGATGTATGACTATATGGAAAATGAGGTTAGCCAAGCAGTGGCTATCGTGAGATGATAACAGGTTGGTGCCACTTGCCACACAACCAATGAAAGAATAGCTCTTTTACGTGAGGCACACTACCGATATTGAACCTCAATTATGTCTCAGAGTCATTGAAAATATGGACCATCAAATAGAGCTATACCACCAAAGACGTGGCGACATAATTCTCATAAGTTCTCCTAAAAAATATTGAGATAACTATTTGAAAACCTTTTGTTTTATTTACATTACGTACATTTGGTTGAACTATCCTTTACTAGTATTGCATACAAACACATTTTGGAAAGAATAGTATTCAGAAATGCGAACAATAGCACTTCGATGACACACTTAACTATAAGTTAATAGATTATATATTATTTTCAACCAAAATTCACAATGCTATGTAGTATATATATACTAATTTGAGGGCTGCTCAAGCACAAGAAAAATATCTTACAAGACATCGTAATATTTTCAAATACTATCTATCCGCTTCTTTCACATTTCAAAACAAACACTTCAGTGCTGAAATGTTCTAAACACATAAACGAATACTGTCTTATAATAGTTTAGAGCAAACAAAACCAAACACAAGTAGAACCAACTGAAGTAGAGCAAAGTTGAAGTAGAACTTCAAGCATTGAATTAATGTTTTACTTAAGTTTTGTTTATAGAATTCGTTGTTTTTGTTTATAGTGCCAATGTTTTAGTGCATCCGCTATGTTTTGCTATGAGCCATCGTTTATTTGCTTTAGTCGGATGTTTTGTGTTGGTTTTTACTATGAAACAGAAGTCAAGTTTAGTCATATATGTGTTTCAAAACTATCAAGTGGTTGTTCTGTTTTCAAATGTTCTACTGCATGTTTGTTTTTCTAAAACTACTGCATAGTAGTGAGATGTTGTCTTTAGAACTTTCTATGCAGCCTTTTAATACTAATGTTCCATATTTTTTCTTTGCGTGTACGTATTTCAATGAAAATGTTTTCATAAACATATTGAAAGAAAGTATACTCATCTTTAAACTTTCGTTTATCCTTAATAATTGCCTTTTGCAGTAGTAATCATAAACGACAAGTAAATAATTTATATTAGCAAAATCCTTTGAAAAAAATTATTTTATGCTTTTCTTCATACAGCTCAAATATTTCACCATAAATTTAACAAAATTTGTAAGCAGTAGCTTCATAAACATATGCAGTTTGGCAGCATATTATAAACATAAGTATGTCTGTTTGTATGTACTTATAATTCTCTTTGAAGTAAGTGAAGTCTATAACTTTTCAAATATGATATGTATGAAAATACGTTCAAAGGTAGCAATTTAGAGCTTAGTTTATGTATGTAGGCCTGGGTATACATATGTACATGTGTGCGTGTGTGTGTTTCAGTACACACAATGTGTACTTACTTATACACAAACCCAGTGAGAAAGTTCGAAAAATCTTCGTCAAAAAAGCCTTTTTTGAAGGCCTTCTAAAACATTATTTTAAGATTCGATAGCCATTCCTGCCTGCCTTCCAATGAACGCCTTATAGAAGGCCTACATTCTTCCTGCTTTAGGAAGGAAGAAAAAAAGATGAGGCCTGCTAAGAAAACTCGGCGTGTGGACTTCTACACAAGGCCACCAATTAGATCTGGGGGGTTACTCTCTATTGCCATGCGAAAGAAAAATCGAAGAATTTGTACCCTGTATTGCATTTTCGTATATTCTTTTCGCATTTAATTTTCCCTTTCGCACATTTTATTTTATCATTCTGGACTATTGCCTATTTTGTGATACCAGTGTTACTTCATTTTTAAACTATTTCACGAAAAAGTTTGCGCAAACAGCACAGAATACCAAATTATACTCTTATCGCATCTACCTTTCGCATTACAATAGAGAGTAATCCCCCACCCCTGCTAAGAAGGCCTTCAATAGGGCATATTTAAGTACGCCTTCATGAGAACTGCTAGAGCTAGACCTTCAATAAGACCTACCGTGTAAGGGAGTGTGGAAGGCCTTAGCTGCCTAGGACATCCTTATCTCCTACTTACTCCTTCTTTTTACCAGTGGGATCCAGCGGAAAACTTCGGCAGGTCTTCGTTAAAAAGACCTTCTTCTTGCCTGCCTTCTGATGAAGGCCTTCTCTGAAGGCCCACAAACTCCCAGTCAAGGGAAAGTGTAAACCATTTTTTGTGGAAACCCCGTTACAATAATGAGATCAGATTCCAGTGACAAAAAACACTAAATATGTTTACTATGTATGTATATACATATATATGAAATAAACGAATATGTACGTATATATATGTAAACCGCTTATTTCATTGAATGAAATGAAAAATCAAGTAATATACTAAAGAAAGTTTAGCAATATCATTATGTTTCTGTTATTTCTTTCATTCACATCATTTTTCGTTTCACTGTATTATCACTCATTCAAGTACGTGAATTAGGAAAAAAGGCCTCGAATTAGACCTGCTAAGAAGGTATTCAATAGGGTTGGCAGTAGATTACATTTTCGAAAATATAAAAATATTAGGGAACTCATTGTAGAGAAAAATGGCGTTAAGAACACCTGAAGATATTGATGTCCCGATTAATGATTTTCTGAAAATTCTAAACAAGCCATATAACATGCTACCACAAGGTTCAGAAGTGTGAACAATACAACTTACTCGTCCGAAGTTGAACAACTTCTGGCAGAGAAAAGAAGAGTTAGAAGAGAATGATAACTTCGCAAATCTTCCTGGCCAAAAATCTGGCTACTCTAATGCACAACCCAATTAAATTTTTAATAGAGTTGCTTGAAATCCGGAAAATGGCTGCCGTACCTTGTCTCACATTGATGCGAAAATCACTCAATTGAAACTAAAAGCAGCGTAACTAAATAGGCTTATCGATAGAAATTATATATTTAAGTTGAATTACAAACTTTTATTACACAACCCAATCCTAAATCAAAATCTCACGATGACGATATTAGTATAAATGATATTACCTGCTGGCACTCACAGATACGCGGACGCCTACCAAACAAAAGCAATTCGGGTCATATATGAAGTTTTGGACAATTGCTTAAAAATTCAGCATCTTTCATTTATGTTTTAACATAGTCAGTGTTTTTTACGATGAATCATCATGGCATTCACCACTGGGTATTTTTCTTATTTTAATAAGTTGAGTGTGTTAGTAAGAGTAATGCCAAATAACAATACACAAAAATAATATTATTCTTTGCGCAAAAGGTAAAGAGTAATAACTTAGTTAAACTGTTTTCGCAATACTTTCTGCAACACTAATGCACGTTTTCAGTACGCATGTGAAAGTATGTGTTTTATATATAAGATATATCAATTACTCGTACTATAATTGGTGTACGACCACTACAGTTCTCAAAGCACAGAGTTCATCTCTCATCAACTAACACTAAGAATATTTTGTGACTACGCTTCCATTATGGCATTGCCTTTTTCAGCTCAAATCACCATATCGAATACTACGAGTATACTATAGAATAATAACATAATACAGGCAATTGTGACAAATTAATTGACAAAAAATTCGGTTGCCTTTGTGTTGCATATATGTATGTGTATATGAATAAATATATCATTACGAGTAGATTTCCTTCACAATACATAAGCATACTTAGATATTATTCTATCCTGCCTACCATACAATAACATTTATTGTTTGGTCAAAAAACCGCCTACAAAGTCTCACACAAAATTTTTCTTCATTTAAACACAAAATGCATAAAATCTGGGAAGAGACGTTTCATGTTTAGAAAGTATACAGTATTTTTATTTTATAAACAGAACGCATAAATTTGACAGTAAATAGGCAAAAAGGCTACTACAAAAAAAAAAGAAGAGAAAGCCATTTCTGAACGAGCATCAAGTCAAAGACAAGCAATATGTAAAGTAGTCGGAGTAGCAGCAGTTGGTGTTGCTGTAGAAGCAGTAATTGATGATGTTGCTGCTGTTAAATGTGAAAAATTTTTCTGAAAGATGCGAATATGTTAAGGAGAAAATGAGAAAACAAAAGATGTAGAGGAAAAATGAATCAAGGATTCTTAGCACGTTCGCATCTTTAACGCCATATGTTGTATTTTTAATACATTTTCTGCACACTCTTGAACATTTTTGTCGCCTTTTTTTTTTTTTACTCTGTTTGGAAAAGTGTTTGATTGATGCAACCATCTGAATGCAAATTGGAATTCAGAATATATTATTTTAAGATCATATCTCGGAGCAAAATATTAACAGAGATTTGTTGGTTTTGCTGCAAAGCTCATAGAGGCAACATTTAAGTTTCTAGAATTTCGACAATTAACAAATATTTTCTATTAACAAAAAATTTTTGCTTTTCCACAATAAATTGTTTCTTTAATCAGTTTTTTGGGATATGGTTACTCTCCGCCTTGGAAAATTTAACAAAAAATTATCAAGTTTAGCTTTAGTTCAGCTATTAGAACATAAAAAAAAATCGCGTAGCCGTTTCTTTTTACATTCAATATTTCTCTACAACAACTAAAGTTAACCTAAAGTTTAGGTCCTAAGCCAATGGTACTCAAATTTAAAAAGCTTTTGTATTGGTGAGAAAATGAGACTAAATTAAAGGTACAGTAAAACGAAAAAGTAAACGAAAGGACTTTTATAAAATTGTAATCGTAAAAAAATTATTTCAGTTTTAAAAGTATGTTTTATAAACATGAAAAAGTATGTTTTATAAACAGAAAATTTTACCTTATATATTACACCTAAAAAATTTCATATCGTTTTTACTTTTTTTATTATATTTACAGAAAATTAAATTTAAATTGCGCATTTCAAGTATCCAAAATTGTTTTATAGACCTGTTTGAACAATTTCTTAAGTCATATGTAACTTGAGTAAAATGCAGTCTTGATTTTGATCTATATTAAATAAATATACCTAGGTACATACATATACCTCAAGGTAAAAAATATCCTATAAAAGCAGTTCCTATTGTTAAAAATATAATAATTACTCCTACTAATCAAGTTGGTGTAAATAAATATGAACCATAATAAATTCCTCGACCTGCTACATGCATAAATACAAATGAAAAAAAAAAGATGCTCCATTGTTATGTTCATAAGTATGGACATGTAATTTATGTACATATATATTTTTTAATAACGGTCATTCATTACAGTTTGAAAAAATAGCGTTATAATAATTTATTGTATAGTATATAACAGACTCCCAAGGTCCTTTAAATGTTTTATAGCACAAAAAGCATTGAGGATTACCAAATGAATTATATATCACGAAAAATTTTCATAACGGTACCACCATTTTTGTTACGCACTATTTTTTAAAAGCAATCAAAGCATCCTCTATGCATGTGCTCTGAATTAAAAGAGCATAACAAATTCGTGGGCATATCGAATAAGCAATTGCTGTATGAAACGAGCTTCACTAAGCTAAACTAAAGCTAATCTTAATCAGTTTTTGTTAAACTTTCTAAGTTTCACATTAGGGAGGGCCCAAATTAAAAAAAAGTAAACAATTAGTTTCTGAAAAATATTATTGGAATATACTTATATCTTCTTAACCTTAATTAGCGTAACCTTAATTAGCGCGTCAAGCGTCATTTATGTTTCAGAAATACTCATGCACATACAAAATGTATAAGACCAACCCAAATAGCGCGGCGTCAACGCTTTGCAAATGGAAAATGCAATTTTGATAGAGCGTACGGTTCAAAACAAATGCTAACCATATTTGCAGCCAACAGTAATTACACTTGAGATACTTTCAGACTAATTTAGCACATTCATCACTTTTTTATTGTTTCTATATAGTAAGTTTTATTAAACAAAGTTAGTGAGCTATATTGTTCATGACGTTTACACTTTTATTTAAGTTACTTACTACAACGTAAAATCAAAGCGTTAAACTCTCGCTCGTTTCATGCCCTAATTTAGATTGCACTGTAAAGAGGTTTTGAAGATAAATTACACTTGACGCGCTAATTTAGGTCACGTTGTTACTTTTCATTGTATTTTTTAAGATAAACATAAGCGACTACGAAACAACTAGTTGTCCCCCAGCTAAAGATTTGATTATTATTTTTCTTGTCTTCTTCAATCAATAATTATTTGCAAATTTGTATTGTAAAAAATCCTTCTTAAGAAAAAAATTAAGAAAGGAAAAACTTGAACTAAAAACCTGTTGTACATATGTACAAACCAAACAATTTTTAATTTAAAAAAAATTTAACATAAAGTTGAATGTTTGAGCATATTTTTAATCCATTAAATACATTAATACATTGAAAACTTTAACATATAAAATACATGCAATTAAATTAGATTGTTTATTTGGACAACAGCAAGACAACACTACTGCAGGTTGTTGTCCATGCTGCGTTTGAATTAAACTAAATGATGAAACAGAATACGACCGCAATTTCAAGCAAAAACGACTTTCAGAGAAAAAACGTACATTACTTGGCTAATTTTACAACATGTGCTATAATTGTATAATAGTTATTATAAAAAAATTCTGCTGACTACATTATTGCCACGTTCAAAATAATTCAGTTGTCAACCCCACAACTGAAATTGTCGATTGCAGTTCTTGCTAGACTACTAGAGAGAACAACCAGAAACAGCTTTGTATTTATGTATTCTTTAAAAACAAAAGAAATCTTGAAGTTGGTCCCATCATTCAGCATAACCTAATAAAGAATGTGGCTTGAGTATATGTTCGTAAGATATTAAACACAGGAATAAATTTTTTACACTAACAAAGTTCTGCATATAGTAATATATTGTACTACAATAACATGAATTTTATGCCTTAAAATTTCATAAATTTTTGTAATTGAGTAACTGAATGCAGCGTTGGATTTTACACCTATCAGTTTTTATTATTTGCTTTCTTTTTCAATATGTATTCAAATTAAGTATTCATCCCAAATTATATTTGGTATTTGAAATAATACATCTTTAATAAAATAAAAAGAAGTACACTTAGGCACATACGATCAACAAAGGTCATGAAACGAAAGCAAACATC
The DNA here is from genome assembly GCA_914767995.1 of Thecocarcelia acutangulata. NCBI lineage: Eukaryota > Metazoa > Arthropoda > Insecta > Diptera > Tachinidae > Thecocarcelia > Thecocarcelia acutangulata. Next base: position 23,548,185 of record OU612094.1, on the reverse strand, counting down.
TCTCCAAAATCTAGTAGGGTTTCAATCAGCTGTTTTCGTAAGTCTAATGATATATAATTAAACATTTTATATAATTATCAAGCGGAGAGCCCTTATTAGAAAAACAAAATTCAAACTAGCAATTGAATATTTATATATGTTGCAGAATTACAATAAATACTACACCAAAAAAATAGCACAGATATTTTGGCTACTACTACTCATATATCTTAAATGAAAAATTAAACATTTCAAAAATAGAATATAAATAACGGCAAAAAACTTTATGATTTTACCTTTTCAAAATATTTCTTAATTATCTATTGTTTATTTAAAGTTCTAAGTTTACAAATTTGCTTTAGACGGGACTGTATTCATATTTAGAATTGTTCAATCAACAAAACTTTTCCTTCAACACTGACCTTTCTCTTCTCGTATTTGAAACTTTACTTTTTTAGTACATTTCTACTCGTATACTTACATACAAACTTTATAAAGTACTCGTATGAGTGAGTGAGAGAGAGAGTGGGCAAAACTGTAAAAGGTAAATCGTTAGGAGAAATTTAAACACTGCAGCAACAACAATAAATTTTAACATCATTTAAGTTGATTTTAAGGGTCCTTGTTAAATTTTGTGAGACAATAGGGAAAATGCAAGAACGAACATAAGTCACTGTGTGCCAAAACAATCCCTTTTTAAGGTATTTTGGTTGGACTCCAAACAGGAGCAAAGAGTAAATAAAAACAACAAAAATAAAATACTTGCAAATATCAGCAGGCCTTATTGTTGTTTTATTTCATTAAGTTGTTGCCTGCCTGCTTACTTTCTCCCTCTACTCGTAAACTCTACTCTCTGTCGTTTTAACCTTATTGTTCAGCTGCTTCTGTTTTGTTGTTGTGTTTGCAACAATAGAGTTATCCTAATTTAGCCCACATTGTTATTGCAATTTTTGTTTTGTATTATTGGTCGCAAGACTTTGGAAAAGTCAATACTTTCATTTATAAACACAATACGTTTTGTATTAAAGAAAATTGGTTTATTGGCTTTTATTATTTAGCAAGAAAGTGAAGAAACCAAGCCTCTCCAACACAGAGTAGAAAAAAAGAAAACAATACTGCAAATTTACAAAAGTAGGCAAGGCAAAGCAGCAAAAAAAGTCAAATATACCCAATTTAAATTCAGAAGATAAAAAAAACTTAAACTAACATGTAGTTTTTAATGTTGTTAAATTGAAAACATTTATACATACTCGTTTATTGATTTAATATAATGCATGAGATTTTAATTAAAGAAAACAGATTTTAAACAATATACAGCTATTGACAACTAATTAGAAACGCTTTTTTTACTTTAGGGCAAAGTCAGTAATATACAAAATGTTTCGGAAATTTACTATTATGTTGCCTTCCAAATATCGGGTAGTTAAATTTTAAGGGCCGATGTTGTACGTCAAGTTCTTTTTTTGCATTTCCTTGGACATATCTCAATTTCAAACTAATTCAATTTAAACCACGGAATCGAGCTACGCTTTAAAGTTATTCAGACTTATTATGAAAATGGGCGTTGAAATCAAAATCCATATCGTGCACTTTGTGATTTTTACGGTCAATTTACTCTTAATCGTCCAAATGTGCGTACAATGGGAAAAATCGTGCAAAAATTTTAGAAAACCGGATCGTACAGCTTGTTCTAAAGAAAATATTGCTAGTTCCAGTACAATGCACTGCATATTTAGGGGTTATCCCCTGAGTACTGGTCCAAGATAAAAAAAGGTGGCTGAAGAGCCGTCCACTTCAACTCGTCGCCGTGCCCAAAAATTGCCTCTCACCCGCTCGTCGTTGATGAACATTATTCATAAAGACTTGCATTTACACGCTTACAAGGCGGAATGTGCTCAAGAAATAATTATTGACCATTACAAGCGTCGTCATTGGTAATAATAGTGGCAAGAAATGGCAACAGTATATGATAAATTTTCAAAGATAATCATCTTTAGTGATGAGGCACATTTTCACCTGAATGGATTCGTAAATAAGCAGAAATGCCGCATTTGGGTGAATAATAATCCAAAAGGGATTATCAAAAAATCAATGCACCCACAAAGAGTGACTGTTTGGTGCGATTAATGGGCTGGCGGCATCATCGGGCCGTATTTTTTCCAAAACAAGGTCGGGCAGACAGTTACCGTGAATAGTGTTTACTATCGCGTGTAATAACGAACATTTTATGGTCCGAATCGGAAGATATGGATGTGGACGTTATGTGGTTTCATCGGTACGGTGCCACTTGCTACGCAGCTAACGTTACAAAGGCCCTTTTGCGCGACAAATTCAATGGCCATGTTATCTCGAGTGTTGGCGACGTGAATTGGATGCCAAGATCATATGATTTGACACCGTTGGACTTCTTTCTATGGGGTTATTTGATAGAAAATGTGCACGTCTAGAAGCCAGCAACAATTCAAGCTAAGATAATTCCATACATTAACGGCATAGAATCTCAATTATACATTAGTGTGATTGAAAATTTCGACCATTGTGCCGCAGTGGTTGTGGCAGCTAATTGGTAGATTTTTTGTTCCATACAGAATTGAACCATACCAATATTCATAATAAAAAGTAATGACAATAACTCCTAAATTATTAAAGTGTCCTGCAATAGGAAAAAATTTTGTATAGAGAAACATAGGAACATCTCTATTCCCTATTATTATGACAATGAGCCTAAGCACACGGCCAAGGTTACAAAGAAGTACATTGAGGATAATTCTATCAATTTTTTGGAGTGACCATCTCCGAGTCCGGAACTAAACCTCATCGAACACCTATAGAGCGATTAAGTTAAAATTAAATTCAGAAGGCATGGGAGGCAATACCCGTGCATCGTTGTCGTAACCTTATAACATCAATGCGCATGCGATGTGAGGCTATGCTAAAGCTAAAGAGCTTTGCCACAAAACATTAACAACAGAAAAGAATATAAACATATTACAAATTTTTTTAACTGTTTTTATCGTTTCCAATTAGGTGTCACACGTAATATTAGAAAAATTGTGTGCCTGGCTCACGATGTCGTTCCGTATACGTTCGTCATAATGTTTAAGGTCAAAAAACCTATTCCGATGCCATTTATAAGTTTTATTTTTCCCTGATCTTATATCGTTTACCTTGTCTACCTTCGCTATATGCGTTAGTTGAATATAGTTGACTATAAGTCACTTATTTTTAATATAAAACGAAATGACATCAGTATCTGCCTGGCTCACGATGTTTGTTGTTTTATCTTGATAAATTATGTTTTTTTTTTTTTTTGTAAATCTTTTGTTTTTTTTACGTTTTTATAAATTTAAATCACAAATAATTTGAATTGAATAAACAATATGATACATATATAATTTTATTATTAAATTTTAAAGCGTTTCTAATTAGTTGTCAATGGCTGTATGTATGAGCATACATATGTATGTACAAACTTATATGAATGTTCGTTCGGTGATGTGTAGTTTGACTTTTAAGTCTTTAATCTTTCAAATTTTACAAGAAAAATAAAATTTGCAAAAAGTTAAAATTTACACATGTCTTTTTAAATAAAACACAAGAAAAGTTAAACCAATAAACATTCTTTAAAACTTTCAGACATGAAATTTTCATGAAAGAATGTAAAATGATGTGTATTGGAATTTAAATACGAGAAAACAGTAAGACCAACTTTTTCTTTTTAAATAAAATCAGCATCATGATTATTTACTTTGGTGTTCTTTCATAATTAAGAAATAAAAAAAAAAAAAGTTGAATAACTGGGTTTAGTTTTAATATTTAATATATAAAACTATTTCTACTAGCAGGAATGCAATTGAAAGAAAAGTAAGCTTCTCCGCTCTCTCTCTCTCTCTCTCTCTTGCACACGGTTGGTGAACTCAAAATTGAATTTGAGCCATCAGCCCAAATATGAGAGTTGTATATTCGGCTGAATATAGGTGGTATAAATAGTAAGGAGATCGAATAGAGACACCTTACCCCGTTTCAAACAACGTAGACAATTGAATGCAATTTACAGCCATGCAAAATGTGTGATCAGTTCCACGAATACCACGCTGAACTTTCATTCCAAAAACATCAAGAGCATCCGATTACCTTTGTTAGTCTGAGCAGTAGCGTGATATTCGCGGGAAAAATCGCGTTATTTCAACAAAAACGCACCGAATTTTTAATTTGTTCCTTTCATTTTTAAAAAGCTATTTTATATTTTGTGTATCTCAAAACCACAAAAATGAAACAGCCTTTTAAGCGACTATTATACAATCAAACTAGGTCTGATAGCACCGCCTGACGGCATGCCATCAAATTCGTTCAATAGCTAGAATTCGTGTTTGTCAAACTTGGCCTCTATGACGACTCCGTTAGTTTTATTAAGGTAATGTTACGTTTACAATAATTATAACGATATTTTATCCAATTTATTATTAAGCAACACCATTTAATTATATTTGCTGTCGACCGAAATCAGCTGTTACTTTTACTGCCTATTATCAGGGGCCCAAAATACCTGCTTATCGTCGTCAATTATATATCCCAGGAGCATATAACCATTACTGTCGAAAGAATTTACGATTATCAGATCATTAAAAGTTACTGAATCGTACTACAGGCCTTCAACTTCAATTAATAGCAATTTTATTAAACACAGTGTAAGCGGCGCCTTTAAAAGAATTTATTGAAATATACGAAAATTTACTACAATTATAACTAATAAAAGATGAAATTTAATGCAAACGTTTTGGAAAAAATATAATTTATTTAATAATTTGGAAATTTCTCAGTTACCAAAACCGTAACGAATTCACGAGCCATCATCAGAGACTGCATTTCTTGCAATATTTGACAAACTTGGCTTGACGGTTTAATAGCAAAACACTCTCCAAAAGCAGCAAATTTTATAAAACAAAATGTTTCGTTTGCTTTCGAGAATGTGTATAATATACAACAGCAAGATTGTCTTACTTTGTGCATATAACATGATACGTTTTCCACGCAGAATGAAACGTAAAAATTTTGGACACTTGATTAAACTTTCTTCTTACATTAATTACAACAAAAAGTTGAGTTGAATTTGATTTTGTGCCACTGAATTTTAAAAAACGCACCGAAAATTTAAAAAAACGTACCCCGCACCGACTAAAGAATTGTTCGCACAAATAATTTTAAAAAGCATCAAAAACGGTGTGAAGCGCACTGAGTTGACAACACTGCTGAGCTGTATCGAAAGCAGGCCTGTGCAAGTATTTGAAATACTTGTATTCGAAATTTTGAGCTGTGTCGTTCATGCACGAACGGGTTAAATTGAACGGATCATCTCATTGAACGAAGTGAGTCGGTCATTATACTGACCACTTTTCGCTCAATAGTGAGCCGTTCAATTTGGATAGCTTTCGTTCAAATATATGTCATTCTTTTTATGTCATATTGTTTGTTTTTGTTGTTTTGTTTAGCAACAGTGGGTTTTTTTGTATTATATTATCTGAAATAAAACAGAAATAGAATATGAAACTAATCAAAATTGATCCCACCTAAATGGTTTTTATATAAAATTATTTTCTCTTTTTAAAAAAGTAAAATTTTTTCACTTTTTATTTTGCCATTTTGTTTTGTTTATTTTACAGAGCTGTATTGAAAAATGACTGGAGAATTGTAGTGTCGGCACCGTGCCGTTCGTTGAAAATGACCGATTGAACGATATGAATGAACGGAACAGTCTTTTGTAATTGAACGAAAGTGACCAGTCACTGAAATGAACGACCCGGCACAGCTCTGTCTTAATGCATTTGTATGAGACCGAAATACAAAAAAGTATTTGTATTATTTTAGTTGTATTTTGTATTTTAAATATGCAACTTGAAAGTATTTTGTATCTGAAATACTTACTTTTTTGTAAATTCAAATGACAATTTGTATTGCCGCATCAAAACTCAGCATATGTCTCTTTTTGGGCTAGAAATTTGGCTTTCTGCATTCCCGTACTTTTAGTAAATTTCATCTCTTTTTGAGAGAAACTTATGCTTGCTCTCATTTCCACGAAACATACCCAGAAAGTAAAAAAAACACACCTATTATGTATAGACTTCAAGAGAGCCAATTGGGCGAATGGGTTAAACAAAAATCGATATTGATACTGAGTTTCCATACAAAATGTTATTTTCCTCTGACGCTCAAATTTGGTATACATGGCGGCTGTATGAAAGTAATCATAAACGCTAATATCATAAAATTTTCTATCCAATAAAAACTGTTTTATTGATATTAAAAATATTTTCATTTTTCTTATTATGATTCAAACATTTGTAGCTTTAAAAACAATACCCAGTATATATATATTATGAGGATAACATTTAAAACGGTGGATGTTAACACCCCACAAACTATGTTTCAGTCAAAAACTCTCACAGCTGGAGCACTTCTTTCGTTGATTCTATCAGAAATGAGTATTCAAACACTACTTCCTCTTTCCTTCTCCTCATAAACTATTTCTCTAGTTCCAGTACACTGCACTACTTACGTAGATAAAAAAAAATAAGCTGGTCACATTTGCTTTCAAATTTCTCATATTTTTGTTATATATGTAAGATAAAAAGTTTTTACCAAAAAAATACGAATAAAACCAAAAAGGTAGTTATGTATATGAAAATACATTCTTTTTATTAACTTTTAATTTTCAAATGTTACAACAAATAACACTGTGTGGCCAAAAACTTTTAGATGAAACTTAAGATGATAAGAGAGTGTGAGAGAGGGGGGGAAGAAAGTGTGTTAAGCAGTAATAAAGTGTTTTTAAGACAAGTAAAGTTTTGTGCCTTAAGGATGTTTGATCGATTTTGGCGTTATATTTTAAACCGAAACATATAAAGTTTAAGATGCTTGATGACAAACCCTTTTTACTTGCAAACTTTAACACTCATCCCATATACACGCAAAAAAAAATTTTGTTAAAATTTACACGATGCAAGAAAAAAAATTTGAGTTCGTTACATTTGAGCAAGGAATGAAGCATATCTACAAATCACTGGTCCAGATCAGAACCAAACCAAGGATCATGTCCAATCAACCTATATCACATTCCAATATATCTGCCAAAACGTACAGCAAAGGTCTGAAAAAGTCCATTTGTATAAGCATACATATGTGAACAAAAATTTATAACACATTATTTTGTAACATATTTTTTGTTAGAAAGCACAAATTTTTCACTTGCTCTCTCAGCAATATCTACCTGCTGTAAAGCAGTCCCGAACTCGAAAGAGTATCTGTAACAAAACCAAAGATATTCTTCCGGGTTCGAGCAGTTCAAAAGGGTTATGGCCAGCCTCGACATAAATAAGACTCCTGGACCGACACACAGTGGGGCCAAACCAAAACAAACGGGTAATCAATCTGTATCTTTGAAGCGTGCAATCTGATCATAAAACAATGTATGAAGGAATCACAAAGCAGGAAATAGACTTTAAGAATAATGAAATTTAAACCACCTTGTTATATTACATGGTGACTTACAGGGTGTCAAAGTTGACTACCTCGGATAAGAAAAATTTTGTTCGCCTCATTACTATTGTAAATTTTCAGGCATGTTCCAGAAAAGTAGTAGAATAAAAAGAAAAAAAATTATTTGAAAAGTTAAATTTTCACTTTTGTTGTTCTGAAAAAGTGGTACTTTGGGTGTTTCATTATTTCGTTCGAACTGAACTTCGAAAATAGAACTTGGATATATGTTCAAATAACTAGTACAGACACAAACCACGCTTTAAGTTTTATTTGTTTTTTTTTATATAAACAGGTACTAAAATGAACCAATTTCAATTTTAATTTTTGCGATATGCCTTTTGCCCAAAAAAAGACGTATAAAATTTTTAATCTAATGCTTGTTATTTAAAAAACCTAACTAAATAAAATTTAGTTAGGTTTATCAACAACGAAGATCGTAATTTTTTAAGTGCCATTTTATGCAAAAATTTGATATAACCGGTGGGGGTAAATCCAAGACATGAAAGCGATGACGATGATTCAGATCAGTTAGTGATTCCGTAACCGCTGTAATAAGAGATGATATCGCCAATCGACTTTAGTTAATAAAATAACAATTATTAGTTTTTTATATAATATATTCCTTATTTTTCCTATAAATATGTGCACAATTGTATCTCAAATAAATATTTCGTCTTCTAACCCTCTTATTTCAATGGGATTGTAATTATACTCAATTTTTCTGTAAAAGTTTTCATTTTCACAATGATATTAAAAAGTGTTTTCAAACTACATACAACTTTTTGTGTAAAAGTAGTTTTAAGAACCAGACAATTAATTCACTACAAATTGATGTTCGAAAACAAAATACAAATGGAAAGTAAAGAGTAGAATGTAGAACACCAAAGTTCGAAATTGAAGTGATTTCAAACTATTTTCACTTCAAAGTAGAATCAAGAACATATCCGATTATCTGATTTAAATAAATTTAAACTTTTTGGAAGAATCATTTTATTTTAGTTAGATATCGTTAATAGTTTGAAAGATATTTGGCTTTTAATTATGAAATTTTCGTTTCTGGCCTTGACTTTGTTCCTTATTTCGTACATATCTACGATATTAGCGTACCGAAAATTTTAGAAAGGTTATAGGTTAAGGAAGGGTGGCACCGTTGGATTTATCGATTGTGCGGATTTGTCAGTCACGATGTCGTAATCGTCGAATGCGCATCGAGCGTTCGCTGTGGAGACATTTTTGTTGGAGCATTTTCGCACTGTTAATACCATTTTTTAAAGCAACGAGGCTCATTTTCACAAACCGCGCAAACCTTAATTGAAATATCAAAAACCATTGCATTGCCCCAGGGTAACTTTTTGGTATGTGATTTTTTTTCTGATTTTTCTCATGATGGTTACAATCAATCTTTTTACTCTGTTATGGTTTGACGTTGAGTTCTGGTACACCCTGTATAAATAAATCATATTTTTAATTTCTCAATTTAAGTTGGTGAAATTTTGTATAAAATATACTCAGTATTTTCAATGTATTTCATAAAACTCTTTTAGATGTATCACTGACTCGAGTCCCATAAAAACCACATAACATACTCGTACACCAACAAGGAAACTTATAGAAACTTCTTCATTTTCAAAAATTGTCTATAATAATATAAAAAATCGCATTAACACATTATTTTTCTGCGTGTAATAACAACAGGAAAAAAGTGTGGTTATTATTCTCTATATTCGTTTTTTTTAAGCATTTGAAGGAATTTGTTTTATCAAAATAACTAAAAGAAATTTAGGGGTTAACCAAATTTGAAAACTTTATAAAATTTGGTAAAATTTCTTTGAAAATAAATAGCATAGCAAGTGAAATGAGTAACTTTCACAAAAACATTTTTAATGAGTAATGCAATAGTTTTATTAATATTTTACAAGTTTAAAGTTGGAGTTGAGATTTCGTTCAATTTAGTTTTAAAGTAAGTTCCAGCTATATACGAGTACATGTATAATTTTAAGTTGTTAAATAAAAGAAACAGTAGAAAAAATAATATAAAACATTTATTAAGCGAAACATAACCTTAAAAAGAACAAGTTGCAGAGCAAAAAAAAAATATACATACATAAAAATATGCAAAAAGCCAACTTAATTACCAGTAAAATTACAGGGTGGCGCAGAACTATCTTTATGGTTTGTATGTTCAATAACTTTTTTAGTTTATCTCTGTTTTTTATTTTTATTTCAGAACTTTAAGAAGAAGACTTAGCAAATTTAACATGGAATAATATGCAACAGAACAGCGATCAAAAATTGTTGAAAAAGGTGAATTGTTTTGACGCAGCGGGCTTATCGTGGTTTTTTAATGCGATTACTGTAACTTCAGCCCCTACAATAAAGCGCCTGGTTGCAAATTTTCGACAACATGGTACAACTATGTCTTTATGACCTAATCTGATCAAGGACCAAATCCACGGAGCGAATTATTCACGGTTCACCAGCACCCCTGTGTAACTTATCAGGCTCACACAGTTTGCAACTTTTCGCAAAGAGTTTGTAGCATTGTCATCTACAAGGCTACTTTAGAGTTCGGTCCTTCTAATCCTTCCTATACGCAATTTCCGAATAGTCAATGGAAGACAAGGCTTAATGAGTTGGTACGCAGAAGCCCATTAAGAGCTAACAAGAGAGTTAACACACTCTTCTAACTACTCGTATCACTCCTGGTTCCTGTTGCAAGACAAAAGCACCTCGGAGGGTTATAACCCCTCGAAAACCGGCCTTCTTCATAGTTATCAGGGATACTAATCCGGCGATTTTAGGTTTAAACCCAGGTTTAAAAGCCAGAATGTTTCAGTCATGGTAAACACATCAACGATGATCAGCACCCAAAGATCTGCAAATCAAAACCTCTCGTAGGCTTTTCTGATCCCCGTTTTGCCGATTTTAACCCTTGGTAGGGCTTTTAGAAGTCCTTAGCACAATATAAGGCATGCGGCTTTCTAGAGTTTTGTTTGCTATAACAAACGAAGTACTCCTTCCCCTCTATGCCCCAGAAAATAGAGTGCCCTCGTTCGGTCAACGTCAAAGGCAAAACCGGTTGCCCGTATCGGAAGACCACTTACAGAAGAAAACATCCAACATGGTGCGGCTAGTGTACAGGATAGCCCAGAAACATCAACTAGAAGGAGTTCGGCACAACTGGGGCAACCGCGGAGATCCGTTCAGAGAATTTTGGCCACTTTGCACATGTTCTCGTATAAGGTTCAATTGTTCAAGATTTGAAATCGATAGACCACGAACAGCGTCTTTATTATGCCATTTCATTCAGGTAAAAAGCAGAAGAAGATTGCAATTTTATTCACAATAAATAAAAACAAATAAAATTGTAGGACATGGGCTACGGAGAATCCTAGTTCATCAGACACAATAATACTCAGTTATATGTACTGTTTGGTGCGGTGTATTGACGGAAAGTGTCATTGATCTATATATCTTTAAAACTGCACATGGCGCCTCAGCTACTGTTAGCGGTGCTGAATATCGAACCCTGTAGTGAAATTCACTAACTTTTAACGATTTTTAAAGAGTATAACTTAACGCGAGCTATTGTGGTTTGCACTAACGCTTATGTGATTCACTAACTTATTTTTAACACCTCTGGTTGTATGTTAAAAAAATTTGAAATAATGTGGCAGCTTTGTTAAAAATAAAGAAAACCACAAAGAGGAACAGAAAAAAAACAAACAAATTTGCAAATAATTCCATGTTTAGGGAAAGTAAAACTATTTATATGTTTATTATATAAAATATTTTTTGATAAATAAGATACGTTCTTCTCACGGAGAACACGCCGACCGACTGTTGGAGTCTTCCGACAATTCGTATGCCAGATACTGTGAAGTTATTATAGTAGAATTTTAACGACATTGTTGTTAAGATAAAGACCACAAAAATAATTGGTATTTAGTTAACGCTAATCAGTCAGGTTATAAGAACAGCTGATTTTAAAAACGAAGACAAATAGTGTTGAAAACTGTTATAGAATCGCGAAAACACCAACGCTAGTGTTAATTTCTCTAAACGAGTTTTATTGGCGTTAAAACAGGTTAGTGAATTGCACTACTGATGTACACATTTATTAGTTTGATGGAGCCATAGCCAACACTGCAAGGGACACAATGGCTATGTTACGGGACCTCTTTGGCGAATGCATTATTTCGGGCAGAAGCGATTTCAATTGGCCTCCACGTTCACAGGATTTAAAACCGCTAGACAGTTTTTTTAGGGTTAATTGAAAGAAAGGTTGCACGTGAATAAGCCAGCTAAAAGAAAACATACGCAATGAAATTCACCGGAAATTTTACGAAAAGTTACGGAAATTGTGTTGGAAATAGCACGAATGTGCGAACCCAAAAATGTCGACGGGATATAATTGTTCATACCTAAGCCAAAAATATTCTCCACTAATGTACTGTATAAGAAAATAATAATAATAACAATAATAATTAACAATTAAATAAAAAAAAGTTATTAAACATTGAAACCATAAAGGCAGTTCTGCGCCACCCAGTATTTTTTTCCTTTTCTTATAATATTATAATATCTAACTATTCTCTTAACTTTAATAATTATTTTAAGGAAATCTTTAAGAAACTCAACTGATTTGCTTAAAGGACTCAACAATGGTTCATCTATACTTAAACTTGCTGTTGTTATAAACTTATTTTAATTTTTACTTGTAACTAACTTAAGCGAAATACAACAAGTACAAACTGTTGCATTGTTCAACTGGGGTTTTTTATACATATTTTTTATTTTTTTCCATCTTACAGCTTTTGTTTGTTATAAACATGCTACAGAAATTTTTGCTTTTATTTTTATTCCTTTTCTTTCTTTCTTTTATACTTCCTTGAGACCATTTCGTTGGTATTTTATAGTCGCACTCGGTTCAAGAGCAAAAACCCATCATATCTTTAAGTACATTAAGAACAAAGAACAAAAGGCTTAATATCAGCTAGCAATAACACAATAACATTAACAACAGCAACAAACAATACTAACAGCAATATCATCGACAGCAGCAACAGTGAAAACAACATTACAATAACAGCAAAAATAATAATGTGCCACATCCGCCCTCCACTCATTTAGACTACTAATTAAAATTGTACTTATTGTCTTTTGCAAATGTGGGCAACAGAAAAACATCAAAAAAAAAAAGGGATAGTGGGTAGAGCAAAGGGGGCGATAGTAAACAAAATATAGAAAAAAAATTACGTAGTTCTGATGAATTAAATAGCACTATATAATTTGTGAGGTTAAGTTTGCGGTTTTGTGGGATGGTGAGCATACACTCAAAATATTGAGTACATATACGAGTACACAAAACACTACTCTTATATGCACATACACATCTTTGCATGTGCGCACATACATATGCAGGGCTGGGCAGTATTTGAAATACTTGTAGTTGAAATACGTATTTGAAATACAAATACGTATTTTGTATCTGTATTTCAAATACACGACCGGAATGTATTTAGTATTTTGTATTTCAAATACATAACTTAATAGTATTTTGTATTTCAATAAAAATACATTTTTACAAAATACATTTATTTATTATAATAAATTGAAAACAAGTTATTTCACAAAAGCTAAAACCGCTAGAAACTACAACCATTAAAATGTTTATCATTTTGCAATACTGCAATTTGGCTTTCATTTATACAGAGCTAATACATTTTACACTAATCGGGTGATATCAGTAAGAATTTCTATACATATATTTGCCACCAGCTTTTGATATACATGGAAATAATTTTTATTATGGAAAACTTTAGGCTGCGAGAACCAGTCCACTGCAATATAATACTTTGAGGCATTTAAGTTGTATTTTAACAAAATTAATGGAGAGCTTGGAAATATGATTTAATGAGTTTCTCATGCTGACACCTGGAGCAAATAGAGCCATATCGGTGTCATGTTTCGATCCTACTTTCAAAATTAGCTGATTTCCAGAAAGCATCTCAGTAAAAGCTAGGCAAAAAATCAAAATCTTGCAATAGATACCATGGAGAAAAATTGCAAAAAACGTGAAACCATGACTGGATGCAGAAGAAGTAGTAGCTGAGGTAAAGATAATGAAGATTTTATTGTTGTTTTGGACAATACAGTGATCAACCTCGTAAATTAAATTTGGAACTTGAGCTTATCAGTTTTCAAAATGATAAAAGCAAGGAGCTTGCTATTCTGGAAAACTATACAAGAATCAAAAATAAATGCATTTATAGAATTTGACAGCAGCTTGTGTTCCTCAGGACTTGCAGAAAGTTTATTGTTTGTCAGATGACTGATTGAAATATCTAGTTTTTATTAAAGGAAATACTTGTTTTGCCGAATGAATTTTTTATTTACTATCTATCAAATGCTAAATATTAGGTTTGTTCCTTTAATTTCTTAGCAAGTTTAGAACAATAATATGAATATACAACTTAGTTTAAGTGCATATGTAAAATAAAATATGTATCTAAAGCCAGACGGGTAGGGTACATTTTTCTGAGACCAAATTACAAAAATGTATTTGTATTTTGTAGTTGTATTTTGTATTTAAAATACACAACTTGAAAGTATTTTCTATCTTGTATTTAAAATACACTACTGTAAAGTATTTTGTATCTTGTATTTGAAATACACTCCTGGAAAGTATTTTGTATCTTGTATTTAAAATACATAATCTGTGTATTTTGCCCAGCCCTGTACATATGTATATATTAATATGTAAATATATGTCATAGTTCATCTTAGAAAACTTGACATATTAGAATTAAAACAAACAACAAAACCAAGAAGAAAAATCTGTATAGAATAAAAACAACGACATCAACAAACAATAGAACTTAAACATTATCATAATCGCTTTACTTTGTCTATGGAAATAAAATTGCAAAATTTAGAAGTATTGAATACAAATGACGCAAAGCAGGAAGTAAAAAATATCGTATAAAACAACATAATAGAGATTTTAAGATTGTCTGGAATTTAATGATTATATTTTGGTCAGACTTTTTTCTTTTTGTTAGCAAATCTAAACATATTAACAAACATATGAAGTAAGCGGCACAATATTTCCTTCAAAACTTCTTTCATACAGAGTGGCTGATGAAAGCTGCTACCAAAAAAAAGCGTAGTAACTTATTTTCTGTGTAACTAACCTGTTCCAATTTTGTTGTGTTTTATAGATTGCTTTTTAAATTTAACTAAAATGGAGAATTGAGACAATGAAACAAGAATTTGGATGGTGCAAAGCTTTCACGCTTTAGAGTCACGTTTTCTCGTGGCATATGGACTTAATGAGGCTCATGAAGAGTTTTTCCGAGCGTGGCACAATCATAAGAAGGTTTTATCATCGAGATCCCTCAGTTCGGACGCAGGAAACTATCGCTGCTGCCATATAATCCAATCCTAGATTTTCGACAAGGAACTTATCTGCTCAAATGGGTGTCAGGAGACAGGCACTGCAGACAATTTTGCACCAAGATTTAAACTTATTTTCATATAAGATTCAATTAACAAACAAACTGCACCCTAGAGACTTCAGGATTCGCTTGGAATGTTGTTAGAAGATCATTCAAATGGTGTCAGAGGATGACACCTGACGAGACACATTTTGATTTAAACGGCAATGTTAACAAACAAAATTGTCGAATATGGAGTAATTCTAACCCACAGATACTCAATTAGATGCGATTGCATCCACTTCGCATCACAGTGTGGTGGGCAGTTTCTTCAAGGTTCATTGTCGGGCTTTACTTTTTCGAAGAAACCAGTCTTACTGTTTGCGGTCAATGGAGACCGTTACTTAAAGATTTTGAAAGAGATTTTCTTTCCAGAATTGCGCCGAAAGAGAATACCTTTCAACAGTGTTTGGTTTCAACAAGATGGGACAACTTGTCACATAGCCACGCCTGTTATGACAGAATTGAGGCAAAAATTTCCCAATACACTGATTTCAAAAAACTCCAAAGTCTCCTGACCTCACTGTACCTGATTTTCTTTTTGTGGGGCTATAGCAAACAAGGAGCTTACAAAAAAAAACCCCCCCAACAAATATGGATGATTTAAAGCAATCCTTTCGAACGGTAATTAAGACAGTTCCCGCTGCAACACTCCAGGCAGTACTGAATAACTTTTTGATAAGATGTCGGAAACCTTAAATTCAATTATTTTCAAAACTTAATGAATTACTTTAATAAAAATATGTTAATTTTCAAATGAATTACTAACAAATAAATTACATAAACTTTACAAAAACTTATTTGAGATTCTTAATGTAGCAAAATTGATCAGTCACCCTGTATATGTATGTGAAACAATTTTCTTTCAAATAATTTATTTCTTCTGGTGTTAAATTATTCCTATATTCCTTACCGGAGCTTCAAATTCAGAGCCGTAATCTATTACATTTAATGGTAGGATTCGGAGTCAGATCTATCAATGGCTGCATTTACCGTAAGCAAGAAACTATCTGCACTTTCAAAATTATTTGAAAATAACGGCTTTAAAATGTTTGAGGAAAGCACTTGTACATCCATGTAATGAGACTGAGATTGAAAGTATAATTGATTCGTTTTGATAGCTATCAGACTTATGAATATCAAAAACAGATGATTTTTTCGACACAGTTCATTATAAATCGTTTGAGCATTCGGTATGATAGCAAAACATTGGATAACACTGAGTTTACACGTGCAGGTAACTCGTTATAAGTTGCGTGTACATATTAACAACCAACACATCGAAAAAAAATAGTAAAAACACTTGCAATTTGCATGATTGTTTACACACGCAGGTGCAAGTTCATTTTAAAAATGTCGTCGAAGACAAACGTTGTACGCCTTTGTACTACACGCGCTTTTAATGTCTGTGCTGCCAAAGTTTTAGCATAGCAATATTACAGGGGAATTATATTATGTACATAAATTTTTCACAATATAAATAATAAATTTGTATTCCAAATAAAAAATAAGTTATATATGTTTATTTATTTTGTGTTTTTATATTATGTTTTCGACATATAACTAAAAATATTAATATTTTAAAAATTTTTCCGTGATAAATAGCCATTAAAGTTAAACTGAAATATCTATGCGCAACACTGTTTGTTTCTGTTTGTTGCATGCAAGTGAAAAAATCACTGCCAACCAAAATTAGTTGCAAGTGAGGCTACTACTTGCAGGTGTGTGAATGTATTAGTAAAAAAATGATAATGTATTGGATTTTTTGCACTTGCACTTGCGTGTGTAAACATTAAGTAAAATAGCAATGCCACATTTAAAATACAAAGTATGTAAAAATAGATAAACCGCCAGTCGCCAAACCAAAGATTTAGTCGCCATAGTTGGGCGAGAAATCGCCATATCTGACAGCCCTGCTCATCATCAAAAATAAAAGTCAGCTGCCATTTCGACACTACCAAGTTTATTATTGTACCAAGAACTGGCGTGTAAGAACATATGTAAAGAAAACACAAACAATATATGATGCTTTTGTTATTGTTAGTGGTCAAATAATCATTAGAGGATTCTTTAGGAATTGTATATTAATTGTATTAAGCTAGCAAGCTCCTCATGCTAGCTTAAGGCCCTGATTCACTATCACACACGATCGTACGATTCATTCACAGGAAACTGTTTCAAAAGTCTGGCCGACTTGAAAAAATCGCTTCAAAAAGGCGTTGTAGGCCACACTATTATACAAGTATGATTGAAATAATTTATTTACACAAGAAAACAACTAAAAACGCTTATTAACATAATAATTTTACATTACTTAAATTTTTTTCTTGAGGAACAAACAATATTCTTATATTTTTCACAATATATACCACACTGATCGTAC
Source organism: Thecocarcelia acutangulata (assembly GCA_914767995.1). Lineage (NCBI taxonomy): Eukaryota > Metazoa > Arthropoda > Insecta > Diptera > Tachinidae > Thecocarcelia > Thecocarcelia acutangulata. The sequence goes on along the minus strand of OU612094.1, from coordinate 23,530,791 downwards.
AGAAACCATAATGTTTTGAAAAGGTTCATAAAAGTTTTCAAATCGCACGATTTGTCAAAAACTCTGTTGTATGGTTGAATTTTTAGTACTTTTTCAGCACACATGCTTTATTTAGTAGATCGCACGATCTTGTATGATAGTGTAACAAGGCCTTTACGTATATACGCCTAAATGTGTGCTGTATGCCTTTAGATAAATATAGTTTTAGAGAATATTAAATTATATTTATATAAGTTTCAATATTTTTCTTCTTTTATAAAGTATTAGATTTTTTTTAACAATAATCTTTACAAAAGTTATTATCTGCGTCATTTCAAATATGATAACTATTCAATTTGCAGGGTTTTATTTGTTTTATTGCCATTAAAAATTCTATTAAAATTCAATAAACAATTGAATAAAAATCCAGAAAATTATGAATTAAAAAATCCATTGTCTTTAGCATCAAATCAAACACTCACTGGATCTGTCTCTGTGCAGTTCTTATGCAAAAATTGCATTTTATACTTTAATACAGGGTGGCCCAGAAAGACCGAGGTGGTGTGAATTGCTTATAACTTTTTATTTAAGAGATATTTTTTTAATTTTTTTTTTTTAAATACATTAAATTTATGGGGAATATTTTTGGATTAGTTATTAAAAATGATATCCCGCAAGTGGTGGCCATATTCTGCTTCGCACAAATGTGCTCTTTCCAACACATTTTCCATGACCTTTCGCAAAACTTCCGGTGGTATGTTGTTAATTTCTTCTCGAATATTGGTTTTTAACTCCTCAATAGTCCTAGGCTTATTAACATAAACTTTTCCTTTTAAATAGCCCCAAAGAAAACAGTCTGGAGCGGTTAAATCCGGGGAACGCGGAGGCCAATTAAAATTGCTGTTACGAGAAATTATTCTTTCACCACGTTGCTGGTAATCTGTTGGTTTCAATTCTTGGACAAGTTGAATTTTGTATGGAAACAATCCTATGGTGTGCAAAATTCGCTGCAGTTGTGACGAACGTCTCCTGGTTGATGTTTCTGGATCCTCCCGAATACTCTCTTGTACCACTTGAATATTGTCAGCCGTGTGGACAGTTCGGTGTCTGCCGGGACCAGGAAGGTTCCTTACTGCTCCTTGTTCTCGAAAATTTGCAACCAGACGGTTTATTGTTGACTGAGAGGGTGCAACCCGCACATTAAATTGACGACGGTATGCACGCTGAGTCAACACAATGGACCGTTGATTTGAAAAGTAAATTTCAACAATTTGGGCACGTTGTTCAATTGTGTATTGCTCCATTATAAATTATCCAAGTCTTCTTTACAAAATACTGAAAAGAAAAGAAAAAAAAAATTATAATAAAAAAGTTATAAGGAATTCACACCACTTCGGTCTTTCTGGGCCACCCAGTAGATATGAAATCTTCGAAACATACATTTAAATCCTCATACTAGACATACATACATACATACATACGTACATAATCGTATGTATGTGCATGTGCATGCAACTTGTATTTCAAAGTTCAAGTACGAGTAACTACGATTATGCATATTTACAACTGTGTGTAAATGTTAAGGATGAGCTTGGCCTGTCTTAAAAACTTACCATTTATGTTTTACTATCAATAAAAACTTGATATTGACAATTGCCTACCACAATTGAATTTGTTTTTTTTTTCGGGTCAAAAATTTCTGCAGACAACATTTAAAAAGATTTCAAAAAGATATTTACAATTCCTTCGTTCATTTATATTGAAATTACATGAAAATCTTTTATTGGAAATGCAAAAAAAAAGATAAGTGTAATATGGAATAAGGTTACATATACTATGTATGTATGTCAGTACCAGAGATCTGCAACCGGTGCTTTTTTAATAATCTAAGTACACCCGTCTTAAATCAAGTTGCGGTGTAATTGGCCAACGCATATTATTTGCAGAAGTATGTTTTCTACTCGCTAGAGTTTGCGTCTGTTAACTAGAGTATATAGCATCAAGTTTGTATGCTGTGGCTGCTTGATTTGGTTTCCCAATTATTTTTTCCACATTCGGCAATCGAACTCGTACTTCTCTTTAGCAACGGCAATAATATCTGTATATAAAGCGGCCCATACACGTTTCAATTCAATTGTGAATTGAGTCTTTCAACTGAATTGATTATTGCCCACATATGTACTTCATAAACTTAATTGAAAGATTTTCATTCAACAATTAAATTCAATGAAACTATAGACAATTTTAAAATTGAATTGATTATTGCAAAAATTGAATTGATCTTTGCAAAAATACTGCAAATATAAATTTTAAGACCTGATCAAGAGACTTGAACACACACAACACAATCGAATTGAAAGACTTGCTAGTCAAGTTGAAAAAATCAAAACATTTTAATTTTTGTTCAACCAACTCGATAACTGCCAAACTAATCAACTGACAAAGCCATACACGCTTTGATTTGGACAACAACCGACTCAGTTGCCAACTGAGTTGAAACGTGTATGGGCCGCTTAAGAATTTGCAGTCACACATTTATCTTACCCATAAGAATGTGTGTGTTCAGTTTATGTATTTACGTATTTGTACTAAGCGCGTCGTTGCCAGAAAGTTTTTGAAACATCTTGTTTGGCGATCGTGTTTTGAAGAACATATATATAATACACATATTTTATTTGAACATATTTAGTTCAAAACCGGTAAAAATAATATATTTTACTTTAAAACAATAGTTTTTGTTATGAAGCGCATTTTCATCAAATTTCTTTTATTTAATGTTCCTTCACTTATAATAATTTTTATTTCTTGGTTTTACTCCATAACCACAATAAATGTTATGTATGCATATAACCAATTGTGGAAAAAATTTGTTTGAATTGAATTTTCGTTTCAAAATTTTCAGCAAAAACAATTTTAAAATCATCATTGATGAATGCACTTTCAAAATCGTCAACATGGTTGTAAATTATTAAAATATAAAAAAATACACAAGATACGAAAGCAGGGCTGCCAAAAACAATATAGAAGAAATCGTCAAAATCCCGATAATTTTTTAAAATATCGTTTTATTTTTAAAATATCGTAAAAAAAAATCTGACTTATACAACGACTAAATTTGTAGTATATTTTAAACTTTTATTTAAAAATGTAACAAATTTTTAAAGCAAGTTTATGATCTCAAATTCGTGCATTCGCAAAAAATTTATTTAAATTTATTTAAAAAAATTTAGTTTTTAATTAATTACATTTACATAAATATGTACTTATAGTATGGTATTAAAAAAAATTAGCTTTGAATTTTGCAAAAATTTTCGGAATAAATATCTAAATTGAATAATTTTAATAAATTTGATTTAACTGCAATATCAAAAAGTTTGAAGGATTTAATTTAAATTAGCCTCTATAATAAAGTATGACTTCAATTGCTTAATTTTCTTAAGAATTTTGTATTTTTGTCTTATTTTAACTATTTTGGCTGAATATCACATATATATTCATGTTTTGGACAAGAATAGGGCGGGTAATGGCACTATATTTTGAATATATTAGAAACGATTGCATTTCAATTCATTTTTTTGCAAAAACGGCATAAATGTTTTCTTTTAAAATAGGTATAAAAATTTAACTCTTTATACTCGCAAGTCCAGATCTCGTTTTTCATATTTATTTGTAAATTGAGGAAATTCCAGTAAAATTTCTGAAGAATAGTTGCTGTTTTTTAAACAATATAATCAGGAGTTCTTTTCAAAATCAATTGGCTTCCAAATTTAATTACAGAAGTCAATGTAAAAATTTACACAAGTTACATTATTAAGTTTCTTACATTTTTACACAGCTCTTGATATCACTTTTGCGTACTTTTTATTTTTGTTGCCGATTACTTTTATCATAGGCAAATTTTTATGCAAACAAAATGTCTGTTTTTTATTTTATGGTCGAGTTTCATTTTCTTGTATACAAAGAATCTCTTTGTGTCTCACAGAAAATTAAACAAATTTAATAATCATCAATAGCAAAAATCGTAATTTTTAGGACAAAACTCGTCAAAGCGTCATTTTGCTAAGTTTGTCTTTGGAAATCGTCAAAATGACGATTTATCGTCAAATCTGGCAGCTATGTACGAAAGCGATTGGATACATTTTTGTTGTATCAAGATTTCGCAAACAATCGACAGGGGTAAATAACACCGCATCAATTTTTAAGAGTGTTTAAAATACTCAGATGCGAATATTGATTGGGTAAACAACTTATGATTGCGGTGCACCGGTGCAGATCTCTGGTCTGTACATACATACCTCTTCAATAAAGAACCACAATTTTTAACTTTAATTAACATTTTTTCCAATGTTCCCCAGCTGTCTATATGCCGACATTTCATATTAGCTACCCTAATCATCAGTAGACTTTGGAAATTTTTGACAGATATTCTCAAATGTTTAACTTTATATCCCAACAATATAAATTAAATTATTGAGAATTTAAAAAGAAAAATGCTCTAATAATACATGTCAAAACACAAAAAAAAAACCCATGTATAAATGAAAAAGCTTGCTTTTTGTGTTTTGACAGGTCGATCCACCTATTGTGTTAAAATTGAATACACCGTACGATAAAAAACATTTTCTGAAAATCTACGTTACGTTTATCTAGTGCGGGGTTTGAAGGCTATATTCATTTTTATATTAATGAAAATCTTACCCCACACAACTATGGTATTTTTAAAGCAGCGCTTAATCTAAACAAGGATATGCTTTTGAAGCCAGTGTACGTACACTTAAAGGGGTCTTATCCACGTTAAGCAAAATGAAAATGATGAACCAATTAATATAATTTTCCAGGAGCAATTAAAACAGTTTTTTTTTTCGCTCAATTGAATAAGTTCATTTTTATTTCTGGTCCTTTAACTCTCTATTTGCTAACATTTATATTTATTATTTTTTCCATTGCTCCTATGCCTTTCAATAACTTTATGATCTCAATAATCTATATGGCAAACATTTTTTATATTACACTTTTAAAATTTTATAATCTTGTTTGTATTACGCAGCTTTACAAATTTTAAATTTGGAAAAATACCAAGAACGTCACATGCCTAGATAAATTAATTCGGACCTCCTAAACACGAAAAACGTTTTAATTTTTTTTTTTTACTTTTTTGTTTTTCGGTGTAAGGTACCACTCAAACCCTTGTGGAGCCCAACCAATATATCCGATCAAGATAAATGGATATATTGTCGTTCCGCAAAATCCATAACGAAAACTTTATTTTTCTCTGTTAAATTTTTGTTGAACTTTTATAATTTTTTAAATTAAAAATTGTTTGGTTTGTACATATGTACAACAGGTTTTTAGTTCAAGGTTTTCCATTCTTCATTTTTTTCCTTAAGAAGGATTTTTTACAATACAAATTTGCTGTGAAAAATAATAATCAAATCTTTAGCTGGGGGACAACTAGCTGTTTCGTAGCCGCTACACTACTCATCAGCACCCACTGGGATTTGAACTCGGGCCATGACGTATCATTATTTTTCATCCGTTTTTTTTTTTCAAATTACGCTTAAAATTTTGGTAAATAAACAAACTATTTGGTAAGGAAAGAAAACATTCCAGATCTTTACTACAACGTAGAAAAAAAACGAAATAAAAATTAAAAATTTTGAAACAAACGTAAAAAATAGGCAAATTTTGAACTTTGAGGTGTCATAACTCAGCCATTTCTTGTCAGATAGAAATTCGCATTATATCTATAGAAAAGGCGTTCAATGGTGATTTCAAACAAATAGATTTTAATCGACTTTCTGAATACGCGTCACTTATTGCTTGGGAAAACATTTATTTTATGACCTCTGCTAATGAACAATCTTTGTTTTTGGAGTATAGCATTCAGCATCTTTGCGAATGCTATGTTCCAAAAACATACCACTAAAAAATAAAACAAAAACTCTGGTTTTCAAGCACTGTTAAGAATGCTATATATCAAAGGGATCTCGCATGTGCCAGGTGGAAAAGATATAAAACTTCCAAGCTTAGATTACAATTTTCTATGGCCAGAAAAAATGTTAATAAGCAAATAAAAAATGCAAAAACTGAATACGTTAGTAAGTGAACAAGTTTCTTCTTTGGTGACTGTATGGTGTATTCATACTATATTAAAAAAAAAAAATCCGACTAATGCAGAAAATTTCTACATTGATCATATGCCGCACCCCATACATTCCTCTATGTATTTATTAAGAAATATGTTCCTTTTTCATCTAATTAATTAAACACTTACATATGTATTTCAAAAAAAAATTATTAATTTTTAATTTTGCTTCTTTTAGTCTTTTCGATAATAATTACGTAATACATACATACATATATGCAAGAGATGCAATGAGAATAAAAAAAAAACAAATATATTAACAAAACATTTCTTCAAAGTACGGAAAACCTTTTTTAAACTTATTTATTACGTAATTTTAACATAATAAACAAGAAATCAGGCCCTAAAACCGCATTTTACTTATACCTAAATAAATTTTTATAAAGCGGCTAAAATTCCAGCCAAAACAAAAGAGATGCCTAGCATTGCATAACCAGTTGAATAGACTTCTTTAATTTTTAAGAAGCGACCAGTATCCCATAACAGGTGGCGAATTCCGTTGGCGGTATGATACGCCAAAGGATAGGCAACCAAAAATTTTAAAACACCCAATGTTCCAGAGCTTAAGTGCAGACCCTCAATAACAGTAGCATAGTTAGCAATATCTTGTGGTGAACTCAAAGCTGCTAAGCCAAGACCCCAAACGGCTGTTCCTAACACAATACCAGTGGCACGATGGGTTACTGACAAAAGAGAGGTCAATTGAGGTTTATATATAGTCAAATGTGGTGACATTTCACGACCTAAACGAGTATTTTTGTCTGCAAATGATTCCTCTTTTACGGTGCTGGCAGCAGGCACAACTTTGATAGTTAGCTGCCTCTGTGTTTGGGCCATTTGCAAACCTTGGCGCAATGCGGGTGAGCGAATTAGAGAACGTGTTAGAGCATACCTTGTTCAATTAAAAAACGTTATTAAATGATTAATTACGGTTCTAATTATATAAAAACTTACATCTTTCACTCTAGTAGAAACTTGTATTGAAAAACTTTGTCAGCTCGTTATTTTAGTTGTCAAACATATTTTTGCCAACTTGGCACCACTTTATTTTAAATTAAAGAAAAGTGATACCAAATCAATGAATATTCTTATACAAATAACAGTAGAACGTCGCAAAATTTATTTTAGTACTGTTAAATACTTAAATTCTTGTAATGGCTTGACGCTTTGTTTTTATAACAAGCTTGTGTAGCCGTCGATACATGCTAACCTGTAATTTATATAAATGATTGGTATGTATATGCATTAGTTATGTACTTCTATCTCAACACATTCTTCAGTATATGTAATATGTAAAAGAATTGAAATATATAGACCCTTAGCAGGTGCAAACAATACTGTGCTTACTTAACAATGAAAGCACTGAACCGATGTAATAAATCTCTACGTGGCATGCAAATGCATTCTAAAGAAGGCGATACACATATCATACTTTTGTAAGTATACACCCTATTTTCACAACGACTTTTAAAGACATGTTTGTTATTCATTTTCTTCTATAGGGCATTTACATCTAACCAAAATCTACTAGATTTGAATGAAAGTGTTTAACAAAATCTTAAGCGTTTACACTCCCGATTTTTGACATTTTACAAGATTTTATTTCCATAAAATTTATTTTTGCAAAGGGTTTGGCTGTAATAACTACATCACAGTATAGTTTATTTTATTGCAGCATAGTATTATTAAGTACTGCAGTGAACCAAATCACAATTTTGTAATGGAGTTCTTAGAAAAATCTACTAGATTTCGTCAAAATCTAATCGCAATGTAGATTTCATTTAGTATGAGAAATCTGATCAAAATCAACTAGATTTGAATCGAAAACTTGTAAGTACTAAATTTGGCTTCGGTGTAAATCTACTGCTATCAAAACCATGTTTCATTTTCGCTATGATTATTAAGACATGTCTTTTTTTAAAGTGTTGCTGTAAACTAATATAGTCTGTCTCTTTTTATCCTTTTATATTAAATTCCAAACGGTAAGAAAAATGTATTAAGCACCCCATACACGTTTCAACTCAGTTGGCAACTGAGTCGGTTGTTGTTCAAATCAAAGCGTGTATGCCTTTGTCAGTTGATTAGTTTGGCGGCTGTCGAATTGGTTGAAGAAAAATTAAAACATTTTAACTTTTTCAATTTTACTAGCAAGTCTTTCAATTCGATTGTGTTGTGTGTGTTCGAGTCTTTTGATCAGGTCTCAAAATTTATAATTGTAGTGTTTCTGCAAAGAGAACGTTATATATTCTTAAAATTGTCTATAATTTCATTGAATTTAATAGTTGAATGAAAAGCTTTCAATTCAGTTTATGAAGTGTGTGGGCAATAACCAATTCAATTGAAAGACTCAGGACACAATTGAATTGAAACGTGTATGTTCCGCTTTAGGATATGACACGAAACACAGAGTTCGCGTTTTTTTTTTTTTTCTTTTAAAGTTGCCTACATACCAAAAGACATGTCTCAAAAACGTTTGAAAAAATCATCGTAAATATTGGGTGTAGGTTAAATAAAGTATTATTCCATCCTACGCAAAAATGTATTATACAAGTTTATAAATATCAGTAATATACTACATAAATATATAGCTTTGTAACTCATATATGTGAAGTTGGCTTAGCAAAATAAAATTATTTGGTTTTACTTTTCGCCACGACTATATATTCAGTGAAGAATACAACACTGGTGTCCAGCCCTTAAAATTATACGCTGTTAATCTATTACAAACGATGTATTTGACAGCAGCCAGCTTTGCGTCTAACACACGGTTGCATATAAAAATAAATAACATTTTTATATTAACTTTTGCAGGCAAAAATCTATCAAACAAACTCAGCAAACAATTGAAGAAAATTTTTATTTATTTTAAAATATATATAAAGAACAAAAAATATCTAATACACGTATTCCTTTGTGTTACAATTTATTTTGGATCTACTACCTTTTCTAAACTTAACTGTAGGTAACACTGTTTGGACGTCGCCATTAAAATTTTTTATTTCGTAGTTGCTTTCTTTCTTTTCGCTGTTGAATTGAGCGCGTGGCAAACGTCGTGTCTGGATTCCCGCATTTTGTGTCCTGTCGGTGTGTGTGAAATTTATTTTTAATTCTTATACCGTGAAAAACAACCTCGACATCATGAAAATTTATAAGGATATCATTACTGGCGATGAAATGTTCGCAGATACATATAAAATGAAATTGGTCGATGATGTAATTTACGAGGTTTACGGTAAAGTGGTTAGCCGCAGCGAAGGTGACATTAAAATTGAAGGTTTCAATCCTTCAGCTGAAGAAGCTGATGAGGGTACCGACTCAACAGTTGAGACTGGCGTCGACGTGGTTCTCAATCACCGTTTGCAAGAATGTTTTGCTTTCGGAGACAAGAAGAGTTACACCTTGTACTTGAAGGACTATATGAAGAAGGTGTTGGCTGAATTAGAAAAGCGAGCACCCGACCAAATTGATGTCTTTAAGAATAACATGAACAAAGTAATGAAAGAAATCTTGGGACGCTTTAAGGATTTGCAATTCTTCACTGGTGAATCAATGGACTGTGATGGTATGGTTGCTATGTGTGAGTATCGGGAGATAGATGGACAAAGTGTACCCGTCCTGATGTTCTTTAAACATGGTTTAGAGGAAGAGAAATGCTAATTCAACGTTAGTTTGAACAATAGTTATTTTTTTAATAAACCCATTAAATATGTATTTAGTTTCAATTTTTATATATAAGTTGCAACTGACGTATGTTCTGGTTCTTTTAACGCAAAAATTTAACTTAATTTATATTTGGTTGCAAGATTTATACTGGCAAAAACGAAGACTAAACTTTATAAACAAATATACATGTAAAACTAATATTTAAATAAAAATCAATAGAAATTATATATTTGAAAAATGAATCTTGTAAATGCCTTAAGTTTTATATTTTGTCAGAAAATTTGTTTTAAAATAGCTAACAAAAAGATGAAATACTCAATTTCTCAATAGCAGCATAAACTTTAAATAAAAGAATTCTCACACAAAATGAATAGCTGACATGCATTTTTTCTTTATTAAATATGCTACCTTTTAGTTTGAATGTGCACAAAGATATGCACGCGTTTTTAAGCAAAAAAATCGGCGTCTTAAATCTACCTGTGAAAAATACCAAACATGTGTTTATGAATGCATAAAGAAAAACTCGTGATGAGTCATTTAATTCTTAAGCCTACAAGTACTTACTACATGTTATACATGTGCATGCATTTTCAACAAAAAGAACAATTGTCTCCTAATTCTGTTACAGTTCTTTGAACTGCATTTTTTCCCTCATTCTCTTACCCCAATTTATTTTTCTTGTATTTCTTAAAATAGGTTAAGGCTGGGTAGTGTTCAACCTATTTATTTTCTTTGCCCTTCCTATTCATTTTCTTTGTATACATGCAATTTCTAGAAGATATTCATAACCTCAATTATAATGGCAGGTGGAAATGGGAGCAAGTTTTTCATCCATGGAATTGTTTATTATTTATATTACGTAAATAATTTGTTGACACAGATCTTGGTCATATACACCATTACCATGTATTAATTATAATATATTCATAGAAACTTGTTGCAATTTTTTCTACGAGCAAAACAGCCGCATGGAACTATAAGTTTTTTGCATTATTTCTGCTCATCTTCATACGTAAACAAACTGATAACAGCACAGAGATGTTATATGAAGTTTGTTTAAAAAATTAGACTTTCCTGTTTGGTTATTAAAGTGGGAAATTTCAAAAATCCGTTATATTTCTCTTTAATTGCAACATAGTCATAACTAAAAAAGCTCGTTTCGAGAAAAACGCATTTCAAATTTTTAGTTTCCATTCAAGTCTTAGAAAACTTTTTTTTAGAAAATATCTCCTAAAGGAAACGGTTTAAAAGTAATTTGAATAACAGCCAGTTTACCAATCTCGACAACGTGCTTGCGTTCGCAGTCTAAGCGAATGAAAATTGATTTGGGTTCGTCTAACTATTTTCTATGCAAACGATGTGTCAAAACTCAATCAAAATACATAAGAATGTGCGAACGAATAGTAGTGAGATAGACAAACCCAAATTGATTCGAATGTGAGTGACTGGCTTTCTTTCGCATTCATTTTCTTTCGAAATTGGTAAACTGGCTGTAAGTTTTTGGCACAATATAAAAGGTGTAACTGTTAACAATTTTGCATTGTTATCTCGAAAATCTAATTTTTTGAGATATGACTATGTTCGAATAAAGGAGCGATATATCTATAAAATATACTATTTCGATTTGTATATGAGATAGTATTAATCTGATATACAGAGCTCTTCTGGAAATCACTTTTTGTGCAGTTGTTCGGCAGACAAAATTTTTTGAGATTTTTTTGATTTTAAACCGGTAAGCTAAATTGCTGTGTGAAATCACATGCACCCCTATTCTGCGTTTCGATTAACACTAACACTAAGTTTACACGTGCAAGTAACTTGTTACAAGTAGCGTGTACATATTAACAACCAATACATCGAAAAAAATAATAAAAACACTTGCAATTTGCACGATTGTTTACACACGCAAGTGCAAGTTCATTTTCAAAATGTCGTCGTGGACAAACGTTGTACGCCTTTGTACTACATGCGCTTTTAATGTCTGTGCTGCCAAAGTTTTAGCCTAGCAATATTACAGGGAAATTATATTAAGTACATAAATTTTTCACAATATAAATAATAAATTTGTAATCCAAAGAAAAAATAAGTTATAGATGTTTATTTATTTTTGTGTTTTTATATTATGTTTTCGGCATATAACTAAAAATATTAAAATTTTAAAAATTTTTCCTTGAAAAATACCTATTAAAGTCAAAATGAAATATCTATGGGCAACACTGTTTGTTTCTGCTTGCATGCAAGTGAAAAAATCACTGCCACCCAAAATCAGTTGCAAGTGAGGCTACTACTTGCAGGTGTGTGTATGTATTAGTAAAAAAATGGCAATGTATTGGGTTTTTTGCACTTGCACTTGCGTGTGTAAACATTAAGTAAGTCTCCGCATTCAGTTCCGTGGCGATCGAAGATTAGTATTTAAAAAAAAAAAAACGGAATCGAACGAAATAGAAGAAGACAACAATGTTTATAAAATTAATAGCGTTACTGTGGAATGTGGAAATCAAATAGCAAAATAAGCCAATTTGTTATCATTTTCATAAACAAATATCAAATTTAATACAAAAAGTTGCTTGTATAGTGCCGGTTTCATACAGCAAGTTTGACTCGTCAAGTCTTGTGTTTGTGGGAGAACGGGGAAAAGAGAATGGAAAAGGGTGCAAACTTGACGGTACCGTCAAGTTTAAAATGAAATGACAAAAAATATGAAAACTTTAAGGCAAGAAAACTCAAAATTGATGACACAAAGCTTTTGTGTGTGAACGTAAATGCAAGTTCAAAAGCAAATTGAAGCAGAATTGATAAAGAAAACCTGATGTGTGTAAACTGAGACATACATAATTAAAAATAAGTTCTTGATAAAGTTTAATAAAAAAAAAGAAATATATATACAAAAACAAATTACAATTAATTGTTCATAAATATATTACAGAGCAAAGAATCTTGTGAAAATAAAGGTACATAATAAAAAAATTAAGTGTTGTGATTAAATATGGAAAGATAATTAATAAAATTTGTAGGGGATAAATTCACTGTGTTGCAATTAACTTTTTTTTAATTCAAGCAGGAATGAAGTCCATAACAGCTGTATTATTGTTGGTCAGAGAGGAGAACAATATGAGAAATAATGAGGCAACACATTATTTCTCATGACATGCATTGGCATTTTTTGTTGCAGAGCCTAGTGCATTGATGATTCCTGAAATTTCCTCCCAGAACGCTACTACTTCTTCTTTTGATCGCTGGTGATATTCACATGCAATGTCTGCATAGATGACATTAAGTTTGCCAATTTTTCATACTGCTCTGGTGTTGTTGTTTTTGACCTAACCTAAAAAACACATCAGATTCGGTTACAAAAATTATAACATTTAAAACAAACAAAAAATAATAATAATTAATTTAATTAAATAAATTAATTAAAATAGTTTTAGACGTTTTTTTAATCGTTACTGAACGTTTTATATCATTTTCTACTTAAATTTTTATTTTTTTTATTTTAAATTTTTTAATTAAAAACAAAGATGAAGAAAACTTCTCCGTTAACAGAAAACAACTAAAAAAACCGAGCTCCGATTGTAATGCAGAATACATACAATTGTAAGAAACTGAGCGGAATCGAAACACAGCATACCAAAGTTGCCAGACGGAGGAAATTTCGAATCGAAACGCAGAATAGACCCCATTATAATGTTTGCTCGTACTTTATTATATGGATACCTATCATAGTTTATTACATTAATGTTGATTATTTAAGTAGAACTGTTTAATTTATATGAAATAATGCAGTAAATGAAGAAAAAACTAGATACGCCGATTTTGTTGCAGGAATTTTTGTATTCTTTTGTGATTTGATTTATAGCTTTATTTTACTTTACCTTTTATTTTTATAAAAAATGATTGACTTTATTATGCAAAAACTAAAACCTCTACCTGAAAATAAAAATATGAGTAAAAAAAGCAAAAAGCAGCTGTTTTTTGTGCTTCCAAAGAGTATAAATCACATCGAAAATCATGAAATGTTGTGGTTTGCGGGACAGATACAAATCACATTTGAGCTTTTGAAACAGCATGTGCTGTGAAATCACGAGAATTTTTGGATCAGTCCTGATAATATAAGAAAAAACTATAAATTAACACATTGCAAAAATTATAGAGCGAAAATAAAAGTGGTAATTTTTGTGGTATTGGTAAAACAATCGAAACTTACATATTTGCACGAAGGACTAAAGCAAAATGAATTGATGAAAAAACCGAGCACGATACAAAAAAAAACTAACCGTTATATTAAAAAATTATTTATTTAACTTCTTCATTAAACATTAGAATACCGAATACGCAATTAGTAAAAATGACTAGGGTTAACTTAAGCGAAGACTTAAAACGAAAAATCCGTTCATGTAAGAATCACAAGAACTTGGAATTCCCTTCCTTTAAAATTAAAAATTTTCTCTGACCGACAATCCTTTTAAGAAAGATTTTCTGTGACTTAAACATGTAATCGTCGCATTTTCTTTATTATTGTTGTTAAATGATTTTTTTTTTTTGTTTTTTAAACCTTCATAACATTTGTCAATTAAGACATTTTTCTTTCTATACAGGTTTATTATTTATCTTTAATCTGTTGTTTCTATACATACATATTAGATTTTTTTTGTAACGGAGTAGAATATGAATCATATTTGGCCTTATATGCTTGATTCTGAATTTTATATTAATAAAAAAATATATAATACATGCAAGTAGTATGTAGTAATTTGTGCAAAAAAAATTTTTTTTCTTTATTATCTGTGAAATTGCGGTCGTTTTTTTTTACAAATCAAAAAATATGTACACTTATTTTTTGCGTTCCCTAGCTCTTTATATTGCGACATTTCGTAGACCCTAACCTAATAATTATTAAAATTTTAAGCTGTATACATTGTTTCGAAAAAAGCAAAGCAACTTACCTTGCTGGTTAAATTTATCAAATTTACATTTCAATAAAAAATATTTTATTTACAATTCAAAAAAATATTTCTTTATAAATATTTTGATAGCTGTCGCTGCACTTGGATTATTATTATTTTTATTAAATTAATATTTTTTAATTATCCTTGATATTTTTTGCATTACTTTTGATATCATATACACTTATTTCTAGAAATTGTTTTATTTACCAAGAAATAATATTGGAATGGTTAACTTTGTTATAAACGGCTTATAAAATTATGTTATTTGTTTAATGAATTGTTTTCATTTATGTACTAATTTTTGAATGTTTTTACGGATATAATAGAAACTTAAACGAAAATGTTATTGTAATTACAATAAAAGTATAAAATCAACATTTAAGATTTAATAAAGAACTTAGTTCTCAATTGTACAAATAAAACAATAATAGCGTTTTCATATAAAACAGCGTTATAAATGCTAAACTATAATTAGCATGTTTAGCTATATATAAAATAGTTTTTATGCAAACCTGTTGAAAATAAAACTAATACATGAAGGAAATGATTGAAAAACAAGTTTTTTTTAATAAAATTTGTATTAATAAATAAAAAAAAAATTATCACACGTAATCCAATTGTATATAGATTTGTTTAACGCCTATCGATTCAAAAATCATACGTGTATGTGAAACAACATACTTGGGATCAATGTTTCTTGATACTTCTAACTTGATAGCTCCCACATAAACGTCTGAGCATAGAGTCCAAAAGTGAGGCTCCTGAACGGCATAAACACCAGCTAGACCGGTGACTTTTTGATAGCACTGAGGTAGTAAACGATCCAAATTTACAGGCTGTCTTTGCATTAGTACGTAAATTGATTCTTTTATAAGACTTAATACGGAAAGAACAATTAATAGGGATATAAATATTGAACAAATGGGATCGGCAATCATCCAGCCAAATAAATGCATTAAAACAGCAGAAATGATAACACCAACTGAACCCAAAGTGTCGGCCAAAATATGAAGGAAGACACCGCGCATAATTTGTGAGTTACTGCCACCAGAATCATCGGTAAGTGAGTGACCGCCGTGAGAGTGTGAATGACCATGACCTGAAGCAAGAAAATGATAAAGGTGAATTTGAAAAATTATTTTTCCACAGATAAAATTGTTTCAATGAATGGTTGGGTTTTTTTAATTGTTACATAAATTCTAAATTATTCTGAAATTATGAAAAAAAACAAGTAGTTTTTCAAAAATTCATAGTTTATTAAACCTTTAGTTGTCAAATTTTGTTTAAAACTTTATCAAATAAAAGCTTAATAAGTACAAAATTTCTTTTATGAATAAGGCAGTAAAATCATAAAAATTTAATAGTATCGAGAAATTTCATACATAAATTTATTTTGAAAAAAATTTAGAGTGGATCTGAACCTTTTCAAAGTTAAGATCTACGTGAGGTTAGTTTACGTAGACATATTTTTATTTTCATATTAATATCAGAAATGTGTTACATAACTCCATTATTAGTAGCCTTTATATGGCAAAAGTAAGTGGACATATTTTTATTATCATTAACAATATCGTATCGCAAGTTATTTTGTATTAAAAAAACAACTTAATGTTCTTGTTCTATTTATGAAGTTGGTCCATTTTGTTTTTTAGAACTGAAAAGGCTGCCCAAGTTTTCTAAGCACTAACAGTATTCAAATTATCGTCAACTTTACAAGTTCCTATAAAGCTTAAAAATTGTATTTAGAATTAAAGAAATAATGTACTTACCGTCATCCAGTAAAATTGTCTGATGATTATTTGATTCTAAGTGATTGTTGGAATGTGAATGACCTCCTCCGCCGTGTGAATGTCCATGTCCGCCACCACCACCATGGGAGTGTCCATGACCTCCACCGCCATGGGAATGACCATGACCGCCATGATTAAAGGCATAAATTCCTACCAAGTTTACAAGCAAGCCCAATACTGAAACTACAAAAAGTCTCTCATGCTTAACTTCTGGCGGTTCTATCAATCGTTCCACGCCCTCTGATAATATAAAGAAGGCAACAAATATTAAAAACAGACTATTTACAAAGCCTGCCAATACTTCAGCTCTCACATAGCCGTACGAGAAACGTTCATTGGCTTTCCACTTAGTGATGACTGAAGCTGCTAATCCCGCTAAAAGACCGGTACAGTCAAAAAACATGTGAAATGAGTCTGATATAAGACCTAAAAGTAGAGTAAGCAAATTTTTGTTTCAATTGTTTATAGTCCTCAAAGCACAAGTTTGCTTTTTTAATAATCTTACGTTTATCTTATCAATTTAAGCAAATAGACATGAACTCACCCAAACTATTAGTCCATATACCATAGAAGAGTTCTACAAAAGCAAAACTTAAATTCAGCAGAAGAAATAAAAATAAGTTTCTCGAATTCTTATCCGAAAATATTAATCTCTTCCAGCTATTTAATGTATCTTTGATGCGGTACATGCAATTGCTGCGGTCACGATGTGATAGCGGTAACATTCTTATTTATTTATTACTAAAATTAAGATGAAAAAAATAGAATATTTTTTATTTGCCTACGTGGTGTTCATACATACATACATACGTTATTGTATTGCGGTCTTTCCTTACTAGAACAATTTGTTTCTTTAAAATTATGCTAATTTTTGGCAATTTTATGTTAAACCGACCGCAAGTTTTGTTGAGCCTTTTATCAAAAGAGTTATTCTAATTGTTTAGCATTTTCTCAAAGGTAATTTATAATTTTTAAATAAAAAATAAAATTCCGTGTGGATTTTCTTTTATTTATTGACGTTTAACAAATCTTAATAACAGAATATATAAGAGGAAGAGATTAATTAGATTGTTAACGTAGCCAGATTATCTCACAAGGGTTGCCAGAAACAAGATGCAAAAAAATGGGAATGAAATTTCTAAAATTAAGGCCCAGTTTTTGAGTTCGTATTCATATGTTATTTAGCTTTAAGTTCCATTTAAATACGAAAATCAGTTTTTCACTACAAATTTGGACTAAACTTAAATGCCCAAACTTCTTCATTTAAGTTTTATTTAAGTTTTTCTCATAGTCCATATGGTTTTTGTGTGCTTGCATTTGTATTAGTGCAAAAAAGTGGGTGCTGATGAGTAGTGTAGCGACTACGAAACAGCTAGTTGTCCCCCAGCTAAAGATTTGATTATTATTTTTCTTGTCTTCTTCAATCAAAATTATTGATCACAGCAGATTTGTATTGTAAAAAAGCTTGCTTTCTATGTTTCCCAGCTATCTATATGTCGACATTTCATAGCAACTACCCTAATCATCAGTAGACTTTGGAAATTTTTGAAAGATATTCTCAAACATTCAACTTTATAAGCTTCAATAGCGAATAAAAAACTTAATTGATTAAAACTTTGTCTGATATGAGAGAACCACAAATAGCATTTGTTTTTTTTTTTTTTTCAAAACAAATAACATACTTTTCACCACAGGCCTGCCTACCTAACCTAACCTATCGAAATATTTAAAATAAATACTGTTGAATTTTTTATAAAAAATAAAAAACGATCTTTAGCTGCAAAAATAAGAAATATTTAAAAAGTACTAATAATAACAACCAAGTATTAGCACAGATATATATATATATATATATATATATATATATATATATATATATATATATATATATATATATATATATATATATATATATATATATATATATATATATATATATATATATATATATATATATATATATATATATATATATGTATTCTGTGGTATTAGTATGCGATAATTTCCAAACAAAAAATAAAAAGGGTTTTGTGGTAATTTGTTTAATTATAAATGGAAAGAAAGCTAAAACACATTTCTATTAAATTAAATACAAATGTGTTTGCTTCTGCATCTTCAATTTTTCTTTATTTTTATCATTTTTGTAAACATACACACATACTTCTGAAAACAAATGATGCCGTACGGAAAGTGCGTTCAGTTTCGCACTGTGCTTAAAGCCCATGTTACACTATCATACACGATCGTGCGATCTACAAAATAAAACATGTGTGCTGAAAAAGTACTAAAAATGCAACCGTGCAACAGACTTTTTGACAAATCGTGCGATTTGAAAAATTTTATGAAACTTTTCAAAACATTATGGTTTCTGTGCGATCAGTGTGATATGTATTGTGAAAAGTATGAGAATATTGTTGGTGCCTCAAGAAAAAAATGTAAGTAATGTAAAATTATTATGTTAATAAAAGTTTTTAATTGTTTTATTGTGTATATAAATTATTTCAATTATACTTGTATAATAGTGTGGCCTACAACGCCATTTTGAAACGATTTTTTCAAGTCGGCCAGACCTTTGAAACAGTTTCCTGTGAATGAATCGTACGATCGTGTAGGATAGTGAATCAGGGCCTTAACATGATAAAGCCATAATATAAAAGTATATACTTTATTGCTTTGAAAAAGCGATGCCTATTTATTTGATTTTCAGTTAGTTTGAACGCTCTTAGATATGACAACTTAGTTGCGCAAGTCCCTTTCCCAAGTCTTGTGCTTGTAGCTAGGTGAGGTAGGAACAGCTTGAAGGAGAAAGAATTGCTGGTATTTGAGTACACCCTAGTTTTTACTCCAGCAACTCGTTTTGTTTGCAAAATAAACCTTTTTATACTTTTGTTATTTTCTTTTGGTTATTTTTCGTGATATTAAATTCAATTTAATTAATTAATTACGAAAATTTAAGTAACGGGAAATTAAATGCACAACTAAATTCTTGAGTGTGAACTTAAAAGCAATTCAAAGACGTTTGAAAAAATCATCGTGAAAATTGGGGATTAGTTGCCAAATGTGAAAGTTCACATATTTTTACGCTTTTTTCATTTTTGTATTACTTTCTTATAAAAATACATTTTATTGACACTACTGTTTAACAAGTACCAAAAGAAATGTCAATATATAATTTGAAAATAAAGAATACTACGAGCAAAACAAAACCACCAACACATTAGTTTACTCACTCTTATTTGTTTAAAAATAGAATTTGAGATATTTTGCCGCTTATACCATACATTTATTTAACTTTTAATACACATTACAATAACAAAATTTTAGAAGAAAATTAAGAAAGTCTACCGCAAGAAAATTACGGAAAATACATTTTCATTTCATAATACACCAAATTGCAGTACTGATCGTGAGAAATCTAGAAAATTCGATTAAAAATACAAAGGTATATATAAATAAAAATTGTCCGATAAATTTTAACAATTGCGCGGCTTGCGGAAGACTTATCGAGTTAATAAATGAAAACAGTTCTTATTTTCCAGAAATTTATAGATTTATTTTTTAATTTTTGGTAAATAAGTAAAAATGACTACTGTGAATACAACAGATGACACGGGGGCGGATGCCCTAACCTATAAAAATAAAGGCAATGAAGCGTTTAAGGAGGGCAAATGGCAAGAGGCAATCGATCAATACACGTTAGCTATAAAAATTGGTAGCAAACACAATGAGCTACCAGTATTTTACAAAAACCGTGCTGCAGCTTATTTAAAATTAGAAGATTTCACAGCTGCGTTGAACGATTGCAATGAATCATTAAAATTAGTAGCAAGAGACCCCAAGGCATTATTTCGCCGCGCCCAAGCTTATGAAGCATTGAAAAAATACGAAGAAGCATATAAGGATGCCACGGATTTATTTAAAGAAGATCCCTCTAATCAAGCGGTCCAGCCAATGCTTAAACGTCTACATTTCATTGTGCAGGAGAGGGCTACGAAAAATGCTCAGACCTCCACTAAGGTCCAACAAATGATGGAATTATGTTTTGATATAACAGTACCGTTCGATAAAAGGCGTTCAGCTTCCAACAACTTATTAGTTTTGGCAAAAGATGAAGTGGGAGCAGATTTGTTATATAAAGCTGGCTGCATAACAAAGATTGCATCTATAACTAAAATAGAAAAAGATGCCGACATATATATTAACTTAGTAAGAGTAGTGGCTGAACTGTGTTGTCATTCAGTTATACGTACTAAAGCTGTACTTATGGAGTTAGGTGTGCCCTGGTTTATGCATGTGTTGGATCACAAACATGAAGAACGGGTTAGTGCTGCTCAATATTGTCTACAAACAATTATTAACGCACTCTCGGGCATGGAAAATAAACCGGATAGTAAACCAAAAAAAGAACTGTGTAAAGAAAATTTCAAAGAAATTGATACGTTACTTACCTGCCTGCTGTATAGCGTAACAGATCGAACAATATCTGGGCCAGCTCGTGATGCTGTTATGGAAATACTAACTAGAAATATTCACTACACAGCTCTCGAGTGGGCAGAACGTTTGGTAGAACTACGTGGTCTGCAGCGGCTTCTAGACGTTTGTTCTGAACTGGAGGAATACAAGTACGAAAGTGCCATGGAAGTTACGTCATCCTCACGCACCATTGCGTCCGTTTGCTTGGCGCGAATTTATGAAAACATGTACTATGACAAGGCTAAAGAACGTTTCCAAGAACAAATTGATGAATATATTAAAGACAAACTTTTATCACCCGATATGGAATCGAAAGTAAGAGTAACAGTGGCAATAACTTCATTGCTGTTGGGACCTCTAGATGTTGGAAACCAAATTATAGCCAGAGAAGGTTAGTAAACGTGTTCACTTAGTTTTATATGCTTGAAAGCAAATGCAAGAAAATACAGAACCAAAAAATATATACAGCTTCTTTATTATGTTTCCTAGCTAACTATATGTCTGCATTTCATAAGAGCTACCCTGATCATTAGTGTTTAAAGTAAATAAAAAAAAAACGACCTTATGTATAATAAAAAACCTTGTGCTAACTAACTAGCTGCTATCTTTCCCTTATGGGAATTTACACACAAACTTAGCAGCTAGTTAGTTAGCATAAAGATTTTGATTATGTATAAGGCCGAAAGTCTATTGTTCATTTTTATTTATTTATTTTAGGAAACTACAGTAAAATGAGAATAATGTGCTGTTACTTAATTTTTTGAGTGATTTTCATATAAATTTTTTAGACGAGTCTCTCGTCTGAGTTCTATGAACAGCTCATTAATCTTATTTAGCAGTACTGCTTAAATACATATAATAATAAACAGTATATTAGTAAAAAAAAAAATATTTAAGGAAATAAATAGAATAAGCTGCATAGTTTACAAACCAATCTTAACGTTTTTGTAGACAAAGGTAGCCTATCCTGCGATAGAAGTAATTTTTTGGTATGATAGCAACTCTAAGCATACGTGTAAAATCGTGAAAGAAAGTCTCAAAGGTCAAAATTTCCGGTTGATAGAGAGCCCATCGTAAAGTTCCGACCTAATTCCGACTGAGAATTTGTGGTCAATCGTGAAAAGAAGATTGATATTTTACCAATGCCCACAAACTACTTTAGATGAACTTTGGTCACGAATTGTTTACGATTGGGTAGACTTTCCAAAGAAAGTTATTCGTAAATTGATAGAAAACGTATAGAAAATGTTTTACGCAACAAAAAATATTAGATTAAATACTAAAAGTACTTAAATTCAGAAAAGTTGTCAAATGGAGCAAAATTGAGTACATGCGAGTTGTTTCTTTTAAGTTTATTTTTCTCTTAGAATTTAATACTTTTAATTTTAACGGGACCAAAAGGACCCAAGTGGGCTGGTTTCATGAAACTGGCGGCCTGTACAACCTAACTGTTAAGCTATTTTGTTAAGTACTAAAGCATAAAATAAATTTAAAAAAGAAAAATTAGGTTTAATTCACTATTTAAATTTTTATGGGATAAAGGATGCACAATATACAAACATGTCCTCGTTTTTGCACTCTACTGTATATAAGTTGTCAAGATCATAATTTACTTTTACAATGCATCCATTTATTTCAGATGAAAAATTGAACACACTTATGAAAAGTTAAACGACATCGTCGTACATATGTATTCCAAAGAGCAAGTTAGTGGAATAAATAGTATAAAGAAGTGGGCAAAGGATTGAGGCTTGTGGAACACCTGTTTTTATTATACAGATTTTTCTGATCCGAAACCAAAAAATTGGCTTCTGTTATTAGGATACGACGAAATTAAGTTTGTAGCGATGTTTGAAAAATGGCGCATATGTATTAATTTTTACAATAGTAATGTATCAAAAGCCTTTGAATGGTCCAGTAAAATTAGAAGGGACTATGCTTTAGCCTAAAACCAAACTGCGTGTCAGATAATATAGACTTATCATATAAGAATTTGGTTATTTGTGCATGAACCAATCTTTCGAAAACGTTTGAAAAATGCGTCAATATGGAAATTGGTCGATATATTTCGTCCGAATTTTGAACTGGTAACTGGACTTTTGAAGCTGTTATAATTGAATTCATTAAATGTGTCAATTGCGGAAGTATGTATGGTGTAATTAGCTTTATAAATTTAGGATGGATCTTATCATGTCCAGCTGATTCTGACTTAATGTCGACTATTAATTTAAAATGTGGAATTTCTGTTTAAAACACAGAATATAACTTTGGCTTCCAACGACATTCTACTACTCGTACACTGAAATTTTGCATCCAATGCTGAATTGGAACATTCATTTATATATTTGTTGAATTTGTTATACATGTAGCCTTATGGCTAATATTCATTGTATTACATACTTATATGTATGTATGTATGTATGAATATATTAAAAATATGATGAGACCAATGTGACATTTTATCAATTCCAGAATCATTGCCCATTTATATACAATACATACGAAATATATAATTAAATATATGTATTCGAAATGCTTACTTCAATCTATTACAATTTACAACGTTTTTCTTCTTTGACTGATTGCAGGTATTTTACAAATGATTTTAGCCATGGCAACAACTGATGATGTGCTACAGCAAAAAGTAGCTTGCGAATGCATTTATGCCGCTTCGTCGAAAAAAGACAAAGCTAAAGCGTTGTGTGCTGCCGGTGTTAATATTCTAAAAAAACTGTATCATTCAAAGGATGATGGTATACGTGTGCGTGCTTTAGTGGGCCTGTGCAAATTGAGTAGTTATGGTGGTCAAGATGCAGCGATAAGACCATTTGCTGATGGTGCTACTTTAAAACTAGCTGAAGCCTGTCGCCGTTTCTTAATAAAACCCGGTAAAGATAAAGACATACGTAAATGGGCAGCTGATGGTTTGGCTTATCTAACCTTAGACGCTGAAGTGAAAGAGAAACTCATTGATGATAAACAGGCTATACATGCTCTCATTGAGTTGGCCCGTACCGGTGATCAATCATGTTTGTATGGTGTAGTCACCACATTTGTCAATTTAGTCAATGCCTATGATAAACAAGAAATAGTGCCCGAAATGGTAGAATTAGCTAAATTTGCCAAAGTGCATATTCCAGAAGATCATGAGTTGGATGATCCTGATTTTGTTCAAAAACGCATTGCTGTGTTGGTGCACGAGGGCATTACAACTGCCTTGGTGGCTTTGGCTAAAACAGAAAGCGATAATTCAAAGGAGCTAATTGCAAGAGTTTTAAATGCTACTTGTAGCATACCAGACATGAGAGGTAAAGTGGTGCAAGATGGTGGTGTTAAATGTCTTCTGAAATTAGCTTTGGAAGGTACGGAGAAGGGTAAACGGCAAGCAAGTCAGGCCTTAGCTCGTATAGGCATAACCATGAATCCTGAAGTTGCCTTTAGTGGTCAAAGAAGTCTGGATGTTATACGTCCACTTTTAAATTTATTAGGTCAAGAGTGTTCCGCCTTGGAAAACTTTGAATCGCTAATGGCCTTAACGAACTTGGCGGCAATGAACGAAAATGTACGTCAGCGTATTATTAAGGAGCAAGGCATCTCTAAAATAGAATTTTATTTAATGGAGGATCATCAACTTCTTACAAGAGCTGCTGCCCAGTGTTTGTGTAACTTGGTTATGTCCGAAGATGTAATAAAAATGTTTGAAGGCGAAAATGACCGCGTTAAATTTTTAGCTCTTTTATGCGAAGAAGAAGATGAAGAAACAGCAAAAGCCTGTGCCGGTGCTTTGGCAATGTTAACATCCGTTTCGAACAAATGTTGTGGCAAAATCTTTGATGTTAAATCCTGGCTCGAAATTCTGCATATACTCATTGCCAATCCCAGTCCCGAGGTACAACACCGTGGCGTGGTTGTTATATTGAATTTAATTAATTCCGGCGAAGAATATGCAAAACGTTTATTTGAAACAGATATTATGGAATTATTAAGCGGCTTATCACAGTTACCCGAAGAAGCTCGTGCTAAAGCCAGGGAAGTGGCCATTCAGTGCCTTAAAGCGGCCGAAAATTACAAACTTATAACCAAAACAGATAATAACGAAGTATGAATTTATGTACTTAATTAAAAATATTTATTTATCGTTTTTCTACTACACTTTTTTGCAATATGTTTACAAATATTTATTTAAACAAAGTTTTAATAAAACAGTTTTAATTTGTGTTGAAAATAATTTTTATACTATTTTTCTTTTACTTCAATGTGGAGAATTATGTTTGAATCTGCATCTTTTTGATGCATTAATAGGAATTAATGCATCAAAAAGTTTATTTTGCACTTTATTTTGGAACATGTTTTGGTATAACTCATTATGAAAAATACTCTTTCTACCAACATATTGAATACAGCCAAAGATAATTCTTTAAAATGAAACGTACCCGCTGTGTCTTGTAGTTATAAACGTTAGGCCAAAAATGAAATAAATTCGTAGATATTTTTGAATTGAAATAATCTCTCCAATTAATACAGCGTAACTTTGCCCATTGAATATCGCTGAAACTTTTGTGCTCATAAAAGGGTTTAACAAATAATGAATCACGGAAAACTTTGCTTGGAATCCGCTAAGGATTACCGCATTTTGTTATTGAAAATTCTTTAAAAACTTTAAATAGCTTTATGTTTTCAGATAAGCGGCGCAACATTTCTTACAAAAGTTTTTTCATATTTATGTATGTATGTATATGTGACAATTTTCTTTTAAATAATTTATCCCTTCTGGTGTGAAATTATTTCTATACTTCTTACCTGAGTTTTATATTCAGAGCCATAATCTATTGCATTTATTGGTAGGAAAGAGTCCGATTTATCAATGGCTGCATTTACAGTAAGCAAGTAATTATGTATCTGCATTTTCAAAATTATTTGGTTTAAATATTTGAGGAAAAATCTTGCGTAGCAGCAAATAGTTGATCATGCATGCTCCTTACATGCGTGTAATCAGACTGAAATTTAGGGTTTAATTGATTTATTTTGATACCTACCGGACTGATGAATATCAAAAAGGGGCAAATTTTTTCGACACAGTTATAAATCATTCGAGCATTCGGTATGACAACAAAATAATACGTTTTTTCGTTTACTTTACACTAAAATGCAGTAAATGAGTAATTTTTCAGCAAATTGTAAAAATTACTCTCTGAAAACTCTCTTGTCCAAAAATGCACTCGAACAGAAAAATAGTAAAATTTCGTAAACTTTAGTAAACATCTGATAAAATTATACCCATATGTAACAGCACACACAGTGGTAATTGCAGATCTGACTAGCCAAAAGTTAACTCTGTTAAATACATTTTAATTAGCCATGCTTATTAACGTCGATTATCGTAATTGTGATCCTCAAGTTTGTGATCAAATAAAATTTTTCAAACAACTCTCTTGTCTATAAGTACGAAACAAAATAAAAACACGTGAATTTGTCAAAAATTTGAATGCAAAATACATAGTTCTGAAAAAACAGAATTCTTTGTAAGGCAGCTTTAATACGATAAGCACAACTGTCTTTCGTTTCGTTTTCTTAAATTTGTCAAAAACACAGAGACTTCTTTGCTTTTTCAAACAAAATTTTGACAACTGTTCGTAAAATCTACCAACAAAATACACGTTGATGTTTTTTGGTGTTGTTTTTATTGTAATTCTGCCACTACCTTTAATAGGTGTGTTCCACGTGAATAACGAAACAGTCCGAACTAGTCCAAAAGCGTTCCACGTAACAATTTTTGTGCAATTTTGAGAGATAATGAGAGAGTAATTTTTTTCATTTCCTGTACAAATTAGCCCGAAACTGAAAAAGTAATCAGAAAATTTGCAAATTGGGAAAACAGTTATTGTTTGAAAATTACTTAAAAGCAAAATGGAAGGTTGCCCAAACTAAAAATAACGTCGTGAAGTTGCAAACAGAACATGCAATTGTTATTTGGTTTTCATTTTATAAATATGTATCTTAAAAATCTATTGAAAATTTTATATTGGTTTTAATTTTACACCTGTTGCCAATAATGCAAATCTTTTGTTTATATGTTGTTATGCGTTTTAAGCGTTTAAAATCATTAAAATATACTTCAATCTAAAAAGTAAGCAGCACTAGTATCGCAAGATGAACAATTGTGTTTTTTTTTTTTTGCGTTCCACCAGTTTTGGGTAAAATTTGCAAATGTAGAGAGTAATTTCCTTTTTACTCTCGCTAGTCCGAGATCTCGTGTAACACACTTAATATTTGTATAGAACTCACACAAACTTTGAGTGCTTTGCATATAAAATTTCTTGACAAGTCACTTGCTTGTGATGTGGAAACATCATATTAAACTGTTTTTATAAGTAAATAAAATATTCGATAGTTTTGTTTTTAATTATTGCGACTAACAATAAATTGCTTATCTTAATAAGAATTAAATAACACAAAACTTAAATAAATTTTGCGCTGCACACCTTTTGAGAAACACACCTAATATTGGATAAACTTGGAATGCCAGATTTAAAATACAAAATATGTAAAAATAGCCTAACTATTTCGCCACATGATTTTTAAACCGCCAAAAAAATCTCTGAAATTTTAGTCACCACGGTTTTCGCAGGTTCGATTTCGCTACGGAAAATAGCAAAGAGAGAACATGCTGAAATGAGGTACTAGATGTTATTTTGGTTTTTCCTGTTGTCATTGTTAAAGTTAAACCTCCAGGAACACTACTCCTTCTACCCCCCTCATCATAACCTATTTTCCTAGTTCCAGTACAATGCACTGCATATGAGTAGGAATGAAACGATACGAGTAAATTCTCAATACTTTTCTTCCAATACCAAGTACTTTTGGTATCAATGCTTTACTACCGAGTACAAAGTAGGTATCAGTCAAATATACTCGAATTGGTCAGAAATACTCGTTTCTTATTCACAAATAAAAAGAAACTTAGTTGAACACCATTTTTACCATAATTTTATTTATATTCAAAGTTTTTATAAAATAAATCTGTGCGTGCTAATGGGACCACTAAAATCGGGTATGTGGTTGTATTTCATAAAAGGGGATGTACGATTGCGGTCACGATCTTGAGATACTAAAATAAATAGTCCAGTTATTAAAGCCATTCGAACTTGAATTATGTAACTTCATCGAAGATTATACCAATAATAAACTGTCTTACATCGAAGCTGCAAAGTTTATCTTCCTCCATTCAATGTGTCACACAGTTACAAGTCAAAGTATTGGGTGAATGCAGCAGAAGAATTGTTATGATAGATTTCCTGCGCTCTAAAAATCGTCGCTTCCGGTATCCTATGTAAGACACCTAAATTCCAGCCAGTGAATCAGTAGATCAAGCCCATAACGAAGATTTTAATTTTTGGCTCCATATACTTTTCCCTGCCACTAATCGTAAGAAGAAATCTACCGATACAAGTATGTATCGATGCTTTTTCTGCGATACCGAGTTGGTATCGATACTTTGCGATCGATACCGTACCGAGTATAAGTATCGATACCCTAGTGGTATCGTTTCTTCCCTACATATGAGTACTGGTCCAAGATAAGAAAAAAATAAAATAAAAACCTTACGTTTTTCGGAACATAAACGTCTGGTTGTTTTAATACCTAAAATGTAGTCAGTGCATTAACCAGGGCTGGGCAGTATTTGAAATACATGTATTTGAAATACAAATACGTATTTTGTATCTGTATTTCAAATACCCAACCTGAAAGTATTTAGTATTTTGTATATCAAATACATAACTTAAAAATATTTTGTATCTTGTATTTCAAATACATATGGCTTAAAAATACATTTTTACAAAATACATTTATTTATTCAAAATAAGTTTTTTCACACAAGAGCTAAAATTGCTAGAAACTACGACCACTAAAATGTTTATTATTTTGCAATACCCCAAAAATATGCTTTCAATTGTCTTGTCCAGAGCAAATACATTTTACACTAACCAGGTGATATCAATAGGAATTTTCACATATTCGCCAGCAGCCTTTTCCCAACGCTTTGTATTATATACAGGGAAATAATTTTTATTATGAAAACTTTTGCCACCTTAACATAGAGTCTATACGTGATATAATATCAAATATTTTTCTATCAGCAAACGTCAAATTTGATAGCAGAGAGAATTATATCACGTATAGCCTTCAAAATTAGTATTATTGTAATATTATATCAGATATCACAATATTGTTTTGATAATATATATTTAGAAAACCATATCATGATATGAACTGTCAAAAAACGTAAACGAAACGACATAATATTGAACTTTTGAAGAATTCCCGAAATGCGTTTAAAAAAATCATTAAATTATTTATAAAAAAACGCTTACTGGGGCCAGATTCCGCAACTATGAATTTTTTTACCAGTGAACACTCAAAATAAAATTCACTGACAGACACAGTGTTCACTTTTCATTAAAAAGGGATTCCGTAAAAAACAATGAATTTTATTGCGCTGAATGTGTTTCTTCAGGCTGAATGATATGCTGATTTGTCAAATTAACTGTGTCACACAAGCTGTTGAACAGATAATTTTAATGTACATACATAATCCTTTTGTTTATTTTTTTCAAGTTCAAAATATTTTACAAAAAACTAAAATTCACCAAAGATTTTCGAGTGAAAAAATTATTATTCAGTGTACACTTTAAGTGTCAAAATTATTCATTCTCACCATTGCGGGCTCAAAAATCAAAAGTGAACACTGAAATTGGTGAACATTTCAAAATTCATCGTTGCGGAATTTGGCCCCTGTTCTTTATGTTGTTGGAGTATATAAATTTGTTTAAGAAAAATACAACATTCACCGATGTTTACTGCATGGTTGCTTAAAAATTGTTAAATATTATGATATTTGTAAAAATACTTGGCGCCATGCTAGATATGAGAGAATATATAATTTGTTTTTTCTCGTTAATTTGCTGACGTTCTCTCTCATATTATATCAGAGTTAATATCAGTTGTAGACACTATGTAATGTCTCTGAGAAGCAGATTATATCGATTGCAAATATTATAATTTGAGGTATTTCAGTTGTATTTTAACAAAACTAATGGAGAGCTTAGAAAGGACATATGTATAACGACATCTGAAGCAAATAGAGCCATATTGGCGTCCACCCTAGTTTCAAAATACACTGGTCACCAGAAATCATCTTATTAAAAGAGAGGCAACGAATTCAAAACCTTGCAATAGATACCTTAAAACGTGAAACCGAACATGGATGCAATAGAAGAAGTAGTAGTTGCAGTAAAGATGATGAGAATTTAATTGTTTTTATGCATTTACAGAATTTGGCAGCAGGTTCCGCAGAACCTGTAGAAATATTTTTTTCCTCGGCAGATTTTATTCACTCCCCAACAAGAGGTTGTTTGTCGGATGACTTATTAAACTATCTTGTTTTATAAAAGGAAATACTTGTTTTGCCGAATGAATCTTTAATTGCTATCTATTAAATCCTAAATATAATTAATTTCCCAGTTGGCGAGTTTAGAACAATCATATGAATATACACACGTATGTCACACGTGTATATATGTAAAATAAATAGAATGTTAAATATATATAATAAAAAAAAAATATAACACATTCTATATAATATTACAAAGCTTTATTTCTAGTATTTGAATACATAATAAGTATATATGCAGTTTTAAGTATGAACATATTGTCACCTAAAAAGAAAAAGAGCATAACTGACAAAAAAAATTCTAGTCTAGTCTAGTTATTATCAATAATAAATCTATCCACAATTTTTAATAGGCTTTCAATACTTTGCCAGTTACGCCCTTTTAAGTTATATGTGACAATATACAACTTAGTTTAAGTGCATATATAAAATAAAATATTTATCTAAAACCAGTGTGGTATATTCTTATGAGATCGAAAGACAAAAAAGTATTTATACAGGCCTGTTCTGAAAACGGCGTGCTTTCAAATCACGAACCGTTTTGAAAGCACGCAGACAATTTGAAGCTGTTCTGCAAATCACGTGATTTTATGGTTTTCGACGTGCTTTTAATTTGTCTAAAGCACGAAAAAACAGCTATTTTTACATTTTTGTTTTGTTTATTTATAGTTTTATATTCTTAACTACAATAAAAAGTGAATATTAAGTAAAAAAATAAACCAGCTGACTGCTAAAGAGAAAATGTAAATCACTAATATTGGTAAACAAAGCAAAAAAATTTCTCAAAAAACAAGCAGTGTCAATAATTTTATTAATATTTCTGTTTCTGTGTGAATAAAACTTAATTTTATTACAAAAATCAACAAACAACACATCATTTTAAATACATAAAAGTAGTTTTATTTAATTTGTATTGAAAAACACAGAGAAAATAACCAAGTGATATCAAAAAGCCAACCATTTGGCTAACCGGTTTAAAATCACGTGATTTGAATATTTTCTGTGTGCAGAACACCTTTTGCGTGATTTGAAATCACTTTGACAAAAAGTGATTTGCAGAACAGCCCTGATAGTTTTTAGTTGTATTTTGTATTTAAAATGCACAGCTGGAAAGTATTTTGTATTTAAAACACACAACTTGAAAGTATTTTGTATTTGAAATACACGACTGGGAAGTATTTTGTATCTTGTATTTGAAATACTTAAAGTGAGTATTTTGCCCAGCCCTGGCATTAACTAACTAATTAACTAACGACAAAAGTCACATTCTAAATCAAAATATTTTATCTTATTCTTAAGACAAATTTTGAAATAAAGAATTAAACCTACTACTACTACCAGCCAGTGCATTATTATCTTACATGTGTGCATCCCATCACCATTTTCGCTTCTGGGTATTAAATGTAAACGTACGTATGTATGTAAACGTCTCGCAAAAAAGCTTTCGAGAAAATATAGGGTGTTTTTTTAAGCCCGATAGAACTTGAAATTGTAAAAAATAACACAAAAAATTAAATTGTAATCAAAATTTTTTTTTATTCGAAAGATCAATACGTGACATTAACATTTGAAAATGATTTCGGGCATATGGGCACCGCGGCTGTTCTTGACGAAGCGCATTCTGGACGTCCAATTTTGGGCCACTTTTTCGAGCACTGCTGGCCGTATGTCACGAACAACACGAACAATACTGGCCTCCAAGGCGTCAATTGTTGCTGGTTTATCAGCATAAACCAGTGACTTCACGTAGCCCCACAGGAAATAATCGAGAGGTGTCAAATCGCACGACCTTGGAGGCCAATTGACAGGTCCATTTCTCGAAATCAACTTATCGCCAAATTTTGATTTCAGTAAGTCGATGGTTGCGTTCGCCGTATGGCACGTAGCGCCATCCTGTTGAAACCACATCTCCTCCGGATCAATGTCATCCATATTTTCAAACAAAAAATCATTGATCATGGTGCGGTAACGATCTCCATTGACCGTAACGCGAGCTCCGGCCTCATTTTTGAAGAAATAAGGTCCGATGATGCCACCAGCATGAAAACCGCACCAAACAGTGCATTTTTCTGGATGTAATGGAGTCTGTAGGGTCTCTTGTGGATTGGTCTCACTCCATATGCGGCAATTTTGCTTATTAACAAACCCGTTAAGCCAAAAATGCGCCTCATCGCTGAACACAATTTTGCGATAAAATTTTGCGCGAATCGACGACTGATTTTCAAAGTAAATTTGGATAATTTCGTAGCGTTGTTCAAGCGTGAGTCTATTCATGATGATTTGTCAGAGTATACTGAAACAAATAAAAAAAATGTTTCATCAAAATTTAATTTTTTGTGTTACTTTTTACAATTTAAAGTTCTATCTAGCTTAAAAAAACACCCTATAAAAACAACTCTTTGTTAAATTTAATTAATTAGTGTAATACTCGTATAGAGAGTGTCACAAAGCAAAATATTTCGCGCACTAAAATGAGTTTATTTAATGACGATGAATTAAATGCACCGTCATGGATTAATCAAGAATTTTTTGAAATGGTTTTGAGAAAATACGAAAATGTCGATAACGTAAAAGTGAGATTTTCTGTTCTCAAAGAAAACATTTTAATTTATGTTAAATATTCGTATTATTTGATCTTGTTTATATTGTTTTCTTCTAAATTTTCCAGCTAAAGATCTTGATTGATTTTTGTTTTTTATAAAAAAAGTTTAACGGTATTTTATTTTCAATATTTCGATAACAATTTGTTAATTTTCCTGATGATGATAACAAATTATTATCGAAATATTGAAAATAAAATACCGTTAAACCTTTTTTATAAAAAACAAAAATCAATGAAGATCTTTAGCTGAAAAATTTAGAAGAAAACATTTTAATTTATGTTTATTTTAATGTTTAGATATCCAATTTCGTTATAACACCCGCCAGTATCAAAGGAGATCATTATGCCAGTATATTGTTTAGATGTAAAATGAACTTTAACTCCAAAGATTCTCTAATATCCACACAAAAATCTTTTATTGTTAAGACTTTGCCAGATGAAGGCATAAAAGCGGATATAATGCTGCAAACAAAATCGTTTGAAAATGAAATAAGTATGTACACAGATACATTGCCGAAAATTGAACATATTCTAAAGGAATGCGGGGAACCCACAAAATTGGCTGCTGAGTATTTAATGTTTACTATACATATTTACCTGAATAAAAGCTATTAATATCATTTATTCTCGTTTTTTCTATCTAGAATCATATATCACAGTACTAAACCTCGTAAAGTAATTATTTTCGAAGACCTTTGCGTTGCAGGTTATAATATAATGCGTGGACGTTCTCCTACAGAAGAAGAACTTCATATGATCTATAGCAAAGTGGCAAAGTTGCATGCTGTCAGTTATATGTTGGCTCAGAGTGAATACCCCGAATGTGTTACAAAATACGATGAAGGTTTATTTAGCAATTCTGCCGTAACATCTATGGTTTTGATGTCTACTGGTATTCACAAATTCATTGATTTATTATCGAAACACGCAGAATTTCACAAGTACTTGTCAAAAGTTAAAGCCTTGCAGATCGATATGTTTGACAAATGCAAATCCCTTTACGATGCCTACAGATCACATGAAAAAGAAATATTTGTATTGAATCACGGCGACTTACATATGAAAAACTTAATGTTCAAATTTAATTCAGAAAATAAAATTGAAGATTTCATGATGTTGGATTATCAAATCTGTTGCTATGCTCCTTCGACAGTGGATTGGATTTTTTCCCAGTTTATGTTAATACGACCGGAATTTCGTTTGAAAAGAAACGAATTCATGCATTATTATTTCAGTGAATTTATACGTATTTTAAAGTAGATTAATTATCATGGAGAGTTACCCCTTTATTCGCAATTTCAGTTGGCCAATCTTAAATACAAACACTACTGTAAGTTTTTATATTTTTTTCAACTTAAAGTTTTATATGATTTATACCAATAAAAAATTATAAATAGCTTGTTTTCTATGTTTCCCAGCTATCTATATGTCGACATTTGATAGGAACTACCCTAATCATCAGTAGACTTTGGAAATTTTTGAAAGATATTCTCAAACATTCAACTTTATATCCCAACAATCTAACTAAATTGCTGAGAATTTAAAACGAAAAATGCTCTAATAATACCTGTCAAAACACAAAAAACAAGCTTTTTCATTTATTCACGTCTCTAATATTTCTTTACACCTTTCAAACAAATGACAGGTATTATTAGAGCATTTTTCTTTTTAAATTCTCAGCAATTTATTTAGATTGTTGGGATATAAAGTTGAATGTTTGAGAATATCTTTCAAAAATTTCCAAAGTCTACTGATGATTAGGGTAGTTCCTATGAAGTGTCGACATATAGATAGCTGGGAAACATAGAAAACAAGCTATTTATAATTTTTTATTGGTATAAATGTTAGAAGCTAGAATAGCGAATAAAAACTTAATTGTTTTATGTGATTTTTTACTTTCCAGCCTTGTTTTTGCTTTCCACTTTTTTGCCACTTATACATGTTCTAGAAAGTGCCAACGAAAAAGAGCTAAAGAAAATGGATGTTTCCGAATTCTTTGAAAATGAAGATGCTGTAGCCACTCTCTATGAACACGCAGGATATTTGGAAGAGCTTCGTCAATTGCTGCCAAGTTTGTCAGCTGACGGTTACTTTGGTTGATTTGTTAAACGGTTTAATTCGTAAAACAAAGATGTTAAAAGTTTTCTTAGAGTTTAAGTGTAATGCATTTAGTTGCATTATTTATGTAAGTACATAAATCTGTATATAAATACACTATTCCTAATTGTAAGATAATTGTTACTTTACGATCTTTTTAAATTAAAATTATTGGCTTGTTACGGAGAATTTCGCTTTAACGTAATTTCACTTCAGTGCAGCAGTTATTGGAATATAATAAATATAGTTTAAAAAACTAAAAACACCCTTCCGATTTTTTTTAAATTCCGAAAAATCGGCTTCGGAAATCACCAAAGTCCCCACTTCCCTGGAAACAATATAGCAACTTCAATTTTCGCATTTTATCGAATGACCGTTAATAGTTCAGATACACGTTCCACGGCCAAATTACGCACCAAA
The DNA here is from genome assembly GCA_914767995.1 of Thecocarcelia acutangulata. Classification (NCBI taxonomy): domain Eukaryota; kingdom Metazoa; phylum Arthropoda; class Insecta; order Diptera; family Tachinidae; genus Thecocarcelia; species Thecocarcelia acutangulata. The sequence continues at coordinate 23,495,225 of OU612094.1, read as the reverse complement.
TATGAAAATCCGGTTCCGATTCGTTTAGCGTAGCTGTTCCGAGTTTTCTGGGAATTCCCAAAAACGGCTTCAAAAATGTCATAATGCCCCCACTTCCTCAGAAGTAATACGGCAACTTTAATTTTCCCACTAAAGCGAATGACCATTTATAGTTCAGATGCATGTTCAACGCAAAAAATATAGTAGTAGTTATTAAGTATTCATATACACCTATACATTACACCCTACTTTAACTTGAATATTTTAGCTAGCAAAATGTTCAGTGTTCATTTACTTTGAGAGTAATTTTGCAAAATTTCTTGTCACTTTCTCGTTGCTAATTTTTACTAGTAAACTAAATGAATACACCTTATGTAAAGGCTCTGGCGTCATTGTGTTAGTATAAAGAGACGATGTTATAAGCATACTAAATGCAATATAATACGTGTTTTTATTTTGAATTTTCCTATACATAAAATTGTTTATATTACTAAATTGTTTTTATTTTCTCTAATTCATTTATTATTTAATCTAAATATCCATCAATTAGCATATTTGGTAATAAACGACGCATTTCGTCTATAAATTCAGGATGCTGGTAGGCGGTGGCAATGGTGTCGGGACTTTCAACATATTTGGCTATATTCACATCTTTTAAGTCTTCTAAATTTTGCACCTTTGTAGTAAGAATCATTGGCAGAAAAGTCGATATTAAAAATAATGCTGAAATTATTCAATTTGAAAGTAATTAGAGCCATATTGTTACCATTAGTAGTTAATGTAAAATTTAAATAAATAAAAAGCTAAGATAAATAAAATGCAATTAATATAAACATCAATTCAATCAATTCTGAAACTCGTCTAACCCTTAAATGCATGATTTTTTTTTAGTCTGGAAAAATATTTTCTAGTAGGAAATTGAGCTTGGATTACTTAAAAAATAATAACAAAAGAATTAAATAATAGTTAAAAGTTTGAAAAAATAGGCTATCAGCCATGTTCCGAGAACGCGCGTTCTGAAACCGCAATGGGTTTTGAAAAACGCCTAATTGATTTTTAGGTGTTCTGAGGAACGCGCGTTTTACTAGCGTTTAGGATTTTTTTCCGAAAAAATACAACATGTGTTTTACATACATATATATGTATGTATGTAGTAGTAATATAAAACGAAAGAAAATTTGACAACAAATAGAAAAATTTTTCAATTTACAGCCAGTTCGCTGATGTCGAAAGGATAAGTTCATTCGCATTCAGGGCGAAAGAAAATTGATTTGGGTTTTTTCTAACTTTATTCTATGCGAACGATGTGTCAAAATTCTATTAAAATACATAAGTTCATGCCAACGAACAATAGTGACATAGACAAACCCAAACTTATTCGAATGTGAGTGACTAGATTTCTTTCGCATACATTTTCATTCGTTATCGTCGAACAGGCTGTTAGTGTTTTATTCCGAATTAAACATTTAAAAATTATTTCGGAACATAAAAATAATGAAAATTATTTATAATTGTGAAAAGGTACTTTCATGGTTTATAATTGTGAAAAAAGTTCAAACATGTTTGACTAGCATAGCGTAATACATGCCTGTTTTTGTTGTAATTTTGCTCTAGTGCTGTCACCGTGGTGACGTTAATGCACCTTGATCTTTCCCATATGGGCTATTAATGTTTGTATTTTATATACATACATACATTGAAGTTAAACAAATAAAAGCCACAATGAAAGTAACATATTTGTTTCACATTCCCTTCAAAAAAATAACACACTAATGTAGTGTTTATGGGACACGAATGAGTGATATGTCTAGAAAATTTTTATGAAATATACTCAATATATTGAGTATATTCCGTTGAAATTTTCTAGACGTATTACTAGTTCAAGTCCCACCCCCCAATTCAATACTTTCGTCAACAATTTCTTTGGCCTGTCATCAATAAGTCTTTCATAACTTTCTGTTGTCTTGCATCCATCGTTTAACTTATCTTAAATAAGAGTACTTGTACATGACCAACTAGGATATTGGAATAAATGGTTTCTTTCTACTAAATTTATTTCTACTACAACAAATATTGCACTTACCAAAATGTCTATATTTCAGATTAGCCATTTGAAAGCCGGAATATTGGGGTAGCTCTCCATTGAAATTTAATTTCCTTAACATTCCTATAAACGCTTCGAAATAATAGTGCAATAATTCGTTCTTCCTCAAACGTAGTTCGGGGCTCATTACCATGTATTGAGAATAAATTAAATCAATATTTAACGGCGCATAACAGCTGATCTGGTAGTCAACCATTATTACATCCTCCATTCGGTTTGCTGAATTGCATTTGAACATAAGATTTTTCGTATGAAAATCACCATGATTTAAAACGAATATATCGCCTTGTCCCTCATTTAATGTGAAAGCATTATAGAGATTTTTACAATTTTGGGTTATTTCCGGTCGCATTGCTTGCACTTTATCCAGATATATTTTGAATTCCTCGTATTGTTTTAACATCTCGATGAAGAAACCAATACCGTTTGTTATTAAATCCATTGACATTATTGCAGAGCTACAAAATATACCCTCCTTATATTTTGTAACGCATTCGTGTTGCTCACTGTGGCCCAAAATAAAGCTGGCGGCGTGTAATTTGGCAAGTTTACGATATACAATTTTAATTTCATCTTCACTAAGGTAGCGGTCACGTAATGTATCATAACCGCTTTTGCAAAGGTCTTCAAAAACAATTACTTTATATGGCTCGAGGGAGTGGTAAATTATTCTGCAAAGGGGGAAAGAAAAATAAAACGGAAAGCTTTAAATCAGTGGTACCCACAAGTTCTATATGGAAGAGTAAATACCAATACATTTAAGGAAACACTATTTTTATTTAATATTTTTTGTTGTAAAAAGCAAAAATTCACAAAAACAAAGTTCACACTGATGATCGCTGTCGTCAATATTTACCAACAAAGCATGCGAAAGTGTTGTTGCTTTGCTTTTGTGTGTGAGCGGTGAAGAACGAAAAAAAAAACGAAGTTGTTTGTGAATTTTTCATTGCTAGTGCTGAGCGCAGTATTTGTGTATTAAAGAGCACATCCCTATAGCTAAGCGCATTTACAAAAACAATTGAGTACCAAGCGCATATGGCTGGGCACACTTGCTTTAAATAAATTGCTAAAGCTTTTGCAATGAAATTCTTTGTCGATAATTACACCACTTGTGAAATTTGAAAATGTTTTCTTTGTTATAACTGGGAGTACTCACTGAGCGGCAAGTTTTGTGGGTTCCCCGCAATCAGCTAATAATTTCTCAATTTTTGGTAAAGCTTCCGTATACATGCTTATCTCAGTTTCAAATACTCTTGATTCATTTAACAAGTCACGTTTTGGTCCGCTGGTGTACGGCAAAGTTTTTATAATTAATGACAATGATTTTGTGTCCAAAGAATTTTCAACATTGTAAGCGATTTTACATCTGAACATGACGCTGGCATAATGATCTCCTTTCATGCTGGCAGGGCTGATATCAATATTTCTTATCTGAAGTGTATACAAAAATAATGTTGGAATTTAAATTATCGAAGAAAGTTAATTTGTCGATATGTATGTATGTATTTACTTTAACATTTTTCTTTTCTTCATGCTGTTTCAAAACTTCTTCAAAGAACCCTTTATTCATCCATGGCGGATGAACCAGTTCATCTTCATTGTAGATGCTCATCTTATTGATGCGGTAAATAAATACTGACCCGTGCGACCGTTGTGTTGGAAATTTAATTCAATTGTAAATAAAAACGTTTACTTAACTTAAGCTTTTATACAAAAACTGTCAGCAAAATATTTATCTTTTCAAAATGAATGCACAAAACCAAGTTCCGCGTATCAAGTAAATTCTTATTGATAAGATATTTTTTTTTATTTTTATCTTGGACCAGTACTCAGGGGATAGCTGCTACATATGCAGTGCATTGTACTGGAACTAGGAAAATAGAATATGAGAAGGAGGAAAGGGTAGTAATGTTTGTGAACTAAACACATGGAAATACATACTTATACAATGGACGTTGAATAAATTACACGAATTTTCAATAGCATAACAGCCAAATTTTTTACATTGGCTATTCGATTTGCATCTAATAGCATGTTCACACGACGGTTTATATTCGAGGTTCGCTCTCTTACTCGTGATTCGCGGCCCAATCTTGATTGAACCAATTTGGTTCGCCTTACGTACTTGGTTCATTTTGAATCTTATTGCGAACTATGCAAAAACCACTATCATCTCCAAATTTGATGATAAATTATCGCTATTTTATCTGAACTAGCACTCAAAAAAAAAAAATGTAAACAAAGAAAAAACAGATAATTAATGTGTGTAAAATCAAATTGAAACAAATTGAACACATAAAAATTAGATACTCTTATAGGCTTTTTACACTGATCAACATCTTCATGGAATGCGTGGAAAATGTTGAAAATGTGAAACACTGTTTACATTGCTCACATCTAACATCTACTATCAATCAAAAATGTTATTATTTAAATTTTCGAACAATTTAACAAAAGCACGCAAAATTGTTTCGAAAAAAATTTATTTGAAAGACCTTTTGTCTTTAATTATAAAATATATGCACGTCGATAAACAAAATGTAGGACACATACAACAAATTTAGCAAAAACGGGGAAAAACGTATTTAAAAAAAATTAAGCAAGAAACACACATCCCAACAATTGACACATGATAAATAAATTATTATTTTTTTAAATTTTTTTCAAAACAAATGACGTTTTTTCAGTGATGCCACATTATTGCCACTTTTCTAGTGGTGACACTGAAATAATCGAAAGATGTTGAATGGAATAAAATGATATAGGAACATTTTATAAAGATGTTGAAAAATGTTGACTTTTAGTGCAATGTATTTCTTATGGGAAGATGTTATCATCTTCAAAAACTGATGGTAGATGTTAGATGTTGTTCAGTGGAAAAAGCCTATTATTCGTGATTCGTGGCCCAATCCTGATTGAACCAACATGGTTCGCTTTACACAATTTTGAGAACGAACCTTAAAGGCGCTGGGATCTAGAATAAAGTGTAAATGTTGAAGTATGTGCTTATAAAAAAAAAATAAAAAAAACCTACTTGGTTCCTTTTGAATCTTGTTGCGAACCACGCAATAACCACTATCATCTCCAAATATGATAATATATTATCGCTAGTTTATCTGAACTAGCACTCAAAAAATGTAAACAAGGAAAAAACAGATAATTAATTTATTTATTTTATTTATTTATTTTTCAATAATTAATCGAGCCCCTAAAGGCCATATATGATTAATTAATGTGTGTAAAATCAAAATAAAGAAATTGAACATATAAAAATTAAATACTTACATAAAGATTGAGTTAAAAATTGAAAAAAGAAGTAATGAAACCTCTGTACAAAATATGTAAACATCAAAACAAAACAAAAACAACCGTCTGGACCAAGTGTTTCATATTATCGTCTGAACATGGCATAATTAACACTTTCGATATGGAGTAAACTATATCGAAAATTTCTGTTTTGAGTTTATGGCATTCGATATCGTTTCTACAAAAATGAATAACATATTTGCTACCAGCTTTCGATAGCGAGTATTCTTTAAGCCCAGTTCAGATTATTATGCTGTGTATTAATACTTGCCAAAAATTCAAATAATACGTGCAAGTCTGAAGGCAATTCGTCATACTTACGAAAAATAATACGATAAAAATTTGACATCCCATAATTATTATTTTAACTGTTGAAGATTTTCAAGCACCGGCACGTCTATTCGCCGTAGGCCTGTAAAGTTTTTTGTTGGCACACCTATTTGCTGAGCAAAGTTTTACATAATTAAAATGCTTAAAATTTGTGAAATGAGCGAAGATATTGTTATTAAGGTATGTTATTATTTTTGTTCTTTTAACTAAAATAAATGCAGCTACAACTCCTAAACACATCTTTTCTTCGTTATTTTTGTAATTTGTAAGTTTTATTATTTTTTTCTTTAAAAATGGTGATCACTGCAATTTTACACGATAAAATAGTCAAAATTTATTGTTTTGTAAAAAAACGAACAGCTGTTTCCTTTTCTACTCAAATTTGTTGGTTTTTCATTTGTAGTAGCTACAAAAAAATGGAATCTTTACACGAAAATTGTTGAATAATTTTTCAAATTTTTATCATAGTGTAATTATAAATGTACATATGTATGTGCATTATAACATAATAATAGGTATGAAAGATATTTGAATATACTCTCCCTTCTTCCAAGAGGCGTCACCTTAGTCACACGAAGGCGACATTTATTTGTTCGCAACCAGTCTCTATCTATAGCTTAGTCCTATGACTTATCGAAGGCTTATCAGAGAATAGATATTTGCTATCAAAGACGAATGTAGAATCAAGAGTTTTTTAGGGTTGTCTTGATGGTTCTTGGAATGTGGGGGATTATCTTATTTAATTTAATTCAAATGTTATTCCTTTGTGTTTATTATTACATTATTTACCCTTTAGTGATAAAACATTTAAATTGAATTTGTAGATATTCTCTGTATTCTTAGACATACGAGTATACTTAAACAATCTCAATCCCATGATCTTGATTTCAATGCAAGTATCAACGTATGAGGAGAAAAAGAAAAATTATTAGGATAATAACTACCCAGTGAAATTTTTGTCACATACATCTTCGATCTAAGACCATTGACAATGTAAGCGCGACCCATCCGAAGTCTGTATACAATTCCTACTTACATTTACACAGCGATGGCCTAGGCCGTAAGATGCATCCAACACTGTATACATTGTAAGCGAAGTTTGAATGAGTTCAAAACTATATTATTAGCATTTGTTTTCTTCTTTGCTTCTTATGTACATTGAATTTAACAAAATGAGTAGAAAAATACTAACCTGAATCGGATTCTAGTTGTTTGTTGTGCTTAACATCCTAGTGAACTTTTTTTCACATACATCTTCGATCTGAGAGCATTGACAATGTAAGCGCGACCCATCCGAAGTCTGTATACAATTCCTACTTACATTTACACAGCGATGGCCTAGGCCGTAAGATGCATCCAACACTGTATACATTGTAAGCGAAAATTGGATAAGTTCAAAACTACTTTATATAGTATTTGTTTTCTTCTTATGTACATTTAATTTAACAATAATCTGAATCGGATCCTAGTTATTTGTTGAGCTTAACATGTTTATTTTGATTTTTTCTGTTGACACAATCGCTTACAATCGGATGCTTTGCAAATCGTAATAACTTGTGGACTGCTGGGTAGTGCTTTTGAGAAAATAAAAGCTTTTTTTATTAAATTTAATTAAGAGTTTAATAAAAAAACATTTAGACGTAGTTTGGTAAACACACACTTTGTGTTTGCACATAAACGATACAAACATAATTCATACAAACAAAACTTAATCACTTTAAAAATTAATAACTTTTCTTTTGTTTTCAATGCAAGTAGACGATGGTTGGGTTGCGGAAATTTGCTCGCCATGTATCTTAAATTGCTTTTTATACTGTTAAAGCCTCTATTTCTTGAGAGTTTGTTGCTGTAATCTTTATTCTTTTATTTTGTACAAAGAAGGCAAACTTTTATACAATTCTAAAGATTCTAAAGCGGCATTAGACGGTCATACTTGGCATGTGAGAACGGAATGCCATCATGCTCGTTCAAGTGGACTTCATTTTACCAGGTGAGGAATATCAGATAATGTGAATGTTTCTGAACCAATTATACATAAATTATTAACTTATGTACTTGGGATGTCAAAAAGATTAGAGAGCTTAAATATATATGATAGTTACAAGTATAAAATTGCGAATAAAATATATAACGCTGTAGGTAGACTTTTTAGTAAAACTTTTTTAATGCTAAAATTATAAATAATATAAAAATTATTTTATTTTTCAATATATTTATTTAACTAATACTATTCACATTACACCCGTACATGTAAAATATCAATAATTTGGCTAGACTCATCGCTAATTTGGGTTCTGCAATTTAAGCAATTAATCTAAGTAGCCATCTATTAATAAGCTCGGCAGTAGTTCACGCAGTTCCTTCAAATAGTCCGGGTTGGAGTAAAGGGAAACAGCTGCTTTATCTGGGTTTTCAACAAGTTCAGCAACATCAATGTCTTTTAAAGTTTCTTCGGTGGCACTCAGGACGATATAATTTAATGGCAAAAATGTAGAAAGCAAAAATAAAACTAAAAAAATATATCCTATAAAATAAGTTTCAATATTTAAAATATATATTTTTTAAATGCACTTACTGAAATGCCTATATTTAAGATTTGCTATTTGAAAATCGGAATAACGTGGCAACTTCTCAGAATAATTTAATTTCTTTAAAATGCGTAAGAACTCACTAAAATAATAGTGCAAAAATTCGTTTCTTCTCAAACGAAATTCTGGTTGCATCATCATGAATAGAGAGTAAATCAAATCAATATTCATGGGTGCATAACAACTCAACTGGTAATCAACCATAATTAAATCTTCAGCTTGATTTTTCGCATCAAATTTAAACATTAAATTTTTCATATGAAAATCTCCATGATTTAAGACAAAAATTTCTTGTTGATTTGCACCCAATTTGTAAGCATTGAATAAAGTTTGACACATTTTAAACATTTCTGGTTCCATGATTTTTACTTTTTCCAAATATATTTCAAACTCTTCATGTTGTGCTAATAAATCGATAAAGTGCTTAATGCCCCCAGCTATGAAATCAAAATTAGCAACGGTCGAGTTGCTAAATATACCTTGATCATATTTTGTCACACATTCATGATCTTCAGTTTGCCCCAATACGAAACTGACTGCATGTAACTTTGCCAGCTTCTGATAGACCATATGTAGTTCTTCCTCTGTAAGGGGTCGTGATCGTAAAGTGTCGTACCCCGATAAGCAAAGATCTTCAAAAATAATTACTTTATGTGGTTCAAGACTATGATATATGATGCTAAAATTGGAGAAAATTAGAGTTTTCAACTTCTAAGCATATCAGGTTTTACTAAATACTTACTCAGCAGCCAGTTTGCAGGGTTCGCCATTTTCTTTCAAAATCTGCTGAATTTGGGGTAAGGTTTCTGAGTACATGCTTATTTCAGTTTCAAATGCTTGTGTTTGCTGCAACATTTCAGCTTTCATGCCTTCATCAGGCAAAGTTTTGAGTACGAAACATTGCTGTCGAGAATTTGAGGCCTCATCAACATTGTAATCAACTTTGCATCTAAACATAATACTGGCATAATGATCCCCCTTCATACTGGCGGGACTTATCACCAGATTGTTTATCTAAGATTATAGTTTATGAATAATATAAAAGTTGTGTTATTTCAGTACAATTATTTACCTTAACATTTTCGGCTTTTTCATAGTTTTCCAAAACGATTTTAAAAAATTCCTGATTTATCCATGAAGGGGCAGTTAATTCATCGTCATTATACACACTCATTCTATTGCACTGAACGTTATGTCGTCTATCACTTAACAATTTTAACTAAACAATTCTCAGTAATTTAAATTACACAAAAGCTTTTATACTAAACAAACAATTTAATAATCGCAAATATTATCTATCGATGAGTACGATGAAAACTTTTTGATTATTTCGTTATTGTAGTGATGCTAGATAAAAAGCTTCAATAATACAGAAATACATTTGATATAATAAACTTTTAAGTAGTATGAATTTATATGTTATTATTATTTTCTATCTTGGACCAGTGCTAAGGGGATAACTCCTACATACGCAGTGCATTGCACCAGAACTAGGAAAATGTGTGAGAGAAGGGGGGGAAGAGAGAGTAGTGTTTGTGAACATTTGACTTGAACTTTCCAACGTTATAACAGCCCAGCGGCGAACACTGCCTACCACATTACTTCTCTTACTTCAGCTATTATAATATAACGTAAGTATAATTAAAATTATAATAGTTTAGGGGCGTCTGTTAGGGGTTTGTAACCATACTATGTGTCTGGCAATGAGCAACGCGAATTTTGATATTGTTACAAACCAAATATACAAAAGTTGAGTTTTATTCTATGATAAATTTGTGATGAAATTTTATACACCTTCGTTACATGTTACCTGTCAAAGCCACCACTACCCACGTTGCATGGGCGGGGACACACATAGAAGAACGTTCAGCTTTTATTAAATTACGAAGGTCTGGCCCTCACGGGCTCTTGCTCTATTAGGTGAAAGTGCTAGAAAATAATTTAAAAAAGGTACAAGAAAGATAAAACATTTAGTAAAAAAAATAAAAGAATGTAGTAGACAAAAAACAGAACAAATTTATTTAATGGAATATTCCCAAAAAACTGAAGTGCACAGTACGTACAAGCTGCCTACTGGTGGCTTACAATGTATGCGAGATTGTATCCGAGCGGCCTACTTCCGAATTACAAAGTGTGCGAGATTGTATTCGAGTACAGTAAATAGTAATGAAGTAATGAGCTTTTGTTGGATGAACACCACACTAACTCGCTTACTTTGTGTGCAGGTGGTAGGTGTTCACTCTACAAATGTGGCAATGTATATGAAAATGTATATTAGGTTCGTATATGAGATGGTGTGCATTACTGACTTACAAGTGTGCATTGGATCATCGCTTCTGTAAGCGAAACTTTGGCCGCTGGGAGACAGGAAACACGTCTGTAGGCAACTTTTTCCATAGGCAAAGCGTACGGCTGAAAAACGTATTCTCTCTGTAATGCGTTGTACTATTCCCCAAGTAATCAACCGCAAATGGTTGAGCTCTGGACGATGCACGCGTGTTGCGTATAAATGTGCGAGTTTCGGGAAAAAGATCCCTAATGTCTATTGCTCCAGTGAGTTAATAGAGTTGGATACTCTACTCTCACCGATAAGCTTTTTGGTCTTCTACTACTTTGGATATAGTTAGTATGAATAGTACGGAGGTTGGATGGAGTGAAGTTGATCTTACACCATTTTAAAAACCCGATGCACTTGGTGGAGACATGAAAAATGTATTCAGTCCTGCGAACATCACACTGTATCTTCATTCACAGAACATCAAGAGCATTCGATTCCTCAAGATTTATAGCATCCATGAGTACAGATGAAGCAGCATCTGCAGTCGTATGTTTGTGTGTTAATAAACAGCACTGGGCGTTAATAGTGACCCTGTTTTTACGACCCCATTCGGAAATTAATAGAAGATCACTTTGAAGTAAGTCATTCATATTTTGCCTCTTGGCAATGATCTCGGATAGGCTGGGCCTATAACTGAGAGAGTTATCATTATTACTCGTAATTACATGACACAACACAAAGAATCGCCGCAAGCAACCGATTTCGAAAGGAGTTGGCGTGTTTCGAGAGTTTTGAAATTCTGTAGTTTAAAGCACATGGAAGTTATTTTTTCTCTGGTCATCAAATATAGCATAGGAATTATGCATTATTTCAACTGTATGTAAATTAAAAAATCTGAAAACTCATATTAGATAGTAATGGGTACTTAATACTTGTCTGTTTGTTTTCTACTCTCGTTCATTGTTATCTATTTCCGCCAGGGGGGTGGAGTGTTTAAAACGCACAAAAAAAATTACGATATATATACTTGAAGGCATCCTCGACGACGAGTGAACGACCGTAGAAAATCTTTGACTGCGCGTAGGCGACAGACTGAGCAAATCGTTAACGACATCTTCATACAAAAGGCCGGAAAATCGTTCATGACCATGTGAGCGACATTATCGCTAAGAATGTTGTTGACGATTGCATGGACGACGCTGTCGTTGATGATTCTATGGGCGACATTATCATTGACGATCATATGGGCGACACTGTCGTTGATGACAAAATGTTTTTGTTTACTCATTTTCTGTACTATTAATTTAAGCATTTTTCTCATCACACCTGAATCAAGGTGCATAGGGTCAATAGAGGATTGACTCACCATGTTAACACCAGCACTTTCTAAAATGGTAGGACAATTTCAAGACATTTTCAATTGATGTTCAGGGAAATATGCATCCACAGGTTCCTTGATATAAGACATGTGGGCTCTGTGAGCCATTTTTCTTGGACGCGTGTGTAGTTTATTCTTTTCCAACACGCTGATAAGTGTTGTCCGGAACCCTGCAGGGTTGTCCCTTTTTTTTGGCAATGTGGGTTCTGTGAGCCATTTTTCTTGGACGCGTGTGTAGTTTATTCTTTTTCAACACGCTGATAAGGGTTGTCCGCAAAAGGGATCTACATCCTTATCCTGTAGCATTGTCCCTTTTATGACAAAATCGTCAGCGATGTTGTCGCCGTTATTGAACCTATGTCCACGTATCCGCTTTCCGGGGGCTAGCAACCCCCTAAGCTGCTGGTATCTTGCAGCAGATATCGGTACTGCTAGGAACCAGGAGTGATGGTTGGACGGATGAATTGGCTAAGAACTGATGCTGTCAATGGGCTTCGGTCTACCAACTCATTGAGCCTTGTCTTCCATTGACTGTTGGGAAATTGCACACAGGAGAGATTAGAAGGCCTGAACTCTTATGCAACGGGTTCGTTTATAGGGCTACAAACTTATAGCAAAAAGTTGTGACCTGTGTCAGCCTAGCGAGCTACACGGGGGCGCTGGTGAATCGTGAATAACTCACCCCGTGAAGTTCGTCCATCATCAGCTTAGGCCGATGTAAATAGCCTATTAGATTTGACTCGATATCCCGTACGTACTATATTTAAATTTGCTATAAACGTGCTAATACTGATATTTAGCGAAGTATTTTCAAATTTCCTTCAGATTTGATAGAACGAATTTAACTTATACATACTTTGGTGCATGCAAGATTTCTGTATTCACAACTAAAATTTGTTTCAATTTAGCGAAAACGAGCAATAATTTTAATATATGAATAAACTTTTTTTTTTAATTTAAATTTTTTGCTAACGCCAATCCATTTGTAGCAAAAGATCTGATTTGATTTAATTTGCTACCAGTTTTGTTTTATTTTAATTTATTTCTTTAGTTGGTTTGTTTGTGTTGGTGTTTCTCTAACAACTTCTAACACAATGTTTAATTGACCATTTTAGGCGTAGTTTTGGTTGCCAAATTGTCACCAAGTCTGCTTGAAAGATAAATGATGTCGGTCGGGTGTTGATGTTGACATGTTGAAAGAATGAAAAGTTAAATGGACATTTTACATGATTTGCTCGTTTGCCTTTTAAAGACAAACCATGACAAATTCTTTATTATTTTTATCTTTTTTAACATTATTTAATTTAATTCGTTTACATTATTTGTTTTGTTTTTTTTTTCCTATAAAAACAAATTATTATCAATTTATATTATTAGAAGAGAATGTATATGTTTTGAGTTGAAGTATGTAAATAAACAACAAAAGCAACTAATAATTAAAAACTAATAATTAAAAGCAAAAAAGTAATTATTTTTTGCCAACAATACTTGTGAATATAATTTTCGTTATGGAAATTTTTTTATACAAAATGCTTTAGTATACACAAATCTTTTTAAAAATGCTGCTGGGAATTTTAATTTAAATGACTTGTGTTTTTCAATATCTTTTTAATTTCCTGTCTTTAAAAGCAAATAAAAACTAAATTTTCTTAAACTTTAAATGAGTTTAAAATATTATTCTTTTGCATTGTTTAGTTTAGTGAAAAATTCTCATGAAAAAAAGTGAAACTTCTTTTAAAAAAACAATACAGTTTTTATTTAAAACATAATAAATTTTAAACGCCACTTTCACTTGTTTTTTGAATTAAGGTCTACCTAGTTGATTCCATGATAAATTGAAGTTTAAAGCCTTTTAATATTCATTAGTAGGTATTAGGGTGATTGAACAAACGGTTATATTCGACTGGTTTTTACCGTCCTTTTTTTTTGGTTTTACTAAAACCGAGTTTTTTTAATAGGGTTAACCGGGAATTTAAAATCCACTCAGAATATTTCTACAGTAACTCAATGTAATTTATTGAGGAAGTTTTTCGTGCAGTTATTTTTAAATGAATAATCTTTTCAAAATATGAAAATAAGTGTTTATTTTAATTTAAAAGCAGTCAACGTTGTTAGAAGCAGTCAACGTCTTCTAAAAACGTGGACGGTGTGATAATAAACCTAGGTAAATCCATTTTTTCTGTAAAAATATTCGCATATTTATTAGTAATTGAAATAATAACAAGTAAAAGTGTGAATATACTATTCAGTTGAGCGGAATCTAAAATTCACGATAGTCACGTTAGTATTTAGTATATATTGCAAATTTGAATATATATATATATATATATATATATATATATATATATATATATATATATATATATATATATATATATATATATATATATATATATATATATATGTATATATATATATATATATATATATATATATATATATATATATATATATATATATATATATATATATATATATATATATATATATATATATATATATATATATATATATATATATATATATACATAAATATATATATAGGGTGTTTTTTTAAGCTAGATAGAACTTTAAATTGTAAAAAGTAACACAAAAAATTAAATTTTGATGAAACATTTTTTTTATTTGTTTCAGTATACTCTGACAAATCATCATGAATAGACTCACGCTTGAACAACGCTACGAAATTATCCAAATTTACTTTGAAAATCAGTCGTCGATTCGCGCGTTGTTTTATCGCAAAATTGTGTTCAGCGATGAGGCGCATTTTTGGCTTAACGGGTTTGTTAATAAGCAAAATTGCCGCATATGGAGTGAGACCAATCCACAAGAGACCCTACAGACTCCATTACATCCAGAAAAATGCACTGTTTGGTGCGGTTTTCATGCTGGTGGCATCATCGGACCTTATTTCTTCAAAAATGAGGCCGGAGCTCGCGTTACGGTCAATGGAGATCGTTACCGCACCATGATCAATGATTTTTTGTTTGAAAATATGGATGACATTGATCCGGAGGAGATGTGGTTTCAACAGGATGGCGCTACGTGCCATACGGCGAACGCAACCATCGACTTACTGAAATCAAAATTTGGCGATAAGTTGATTTCGAGAAATGGACCTGTTAATTGGCCTCCAAGGTCGTGCGATTTGACACCTCTCGATTATTTCCTGTGGGGCTACGTGAAGTCACTGGTTTATGCTGATAAACCAGCAACAATTGACGCCTTGGAGGCCAGCATTGTTCGTGTTGTTCGTGACATACGGCCAGCAGTGCTCGAAAAAGTGGCCCAAAATTGGACGTCCAGAATGCGCTTCGTCAAGAACAGCCGCGGTGCCCATATGCCCGAAATCATTTTCAAATGTTAATGTCACGTATTGATCTTTCGAATAAAAAAAAATTTTGATTACAATTTAATTTTTTGTGTTATTTTTTACAATTTCAAGTTCTATCGGGCTTAAAAAAACACCCTATATATATGGACCGATATCGAAAAGTTTCATTTCCTGTATTTTAGTAACTTCCTTTTATAATTAAAACTGATTTTAAGCAAAAAAGTTTTTTTTCATGGAAAAATCGGTTTAGACTATATCTTGGTATGGACCGATATGAAATTTTAATTTTCTCTATTTGGTAACCTCCATATGCATTTAAGTAAAAAAAAGTCGGTTAAGTTCGCTTACGCGACATTTTCATGAAAAAATCGGTTAAGCCTACATCTCGGGTATATATAGACCGATATGGAAAATTTTCGTTTTCTACATTTTAGTAAACTTTTTTTATAAAAAGTACTGCTTTTAAGCTAAAAATTTTTATTCATGGAACAATCGGTTCAGTAATTTTTCGATTTCAATCGATTTCGAATAATTTAGTTAGAGTATTAGGAAGTTGAATATTTCTGAATATTTTTCAAAGATTTCCAAGTCTACTGTTTATTTGGGGTAGCTTCTATGAAATTTAGACAGTTAGGAAGCATAGAAAACAAACTGTTCATGATTTTTCTATTGGTATTATAAATTATTTTTATTTTCACAAAACTATTTTTAAACGGTTAATCCAGAATAAACCGCTAAATTCACTTTCAAAAATGTAAACAAGTTGAGTGCGTACGATATTACCAGTAGTACAAAACTGTCATATGCCATAGCGCTGCCAGCTTGTAGACGTTAATGCACCTTGATGATTATATGTTATTTTCATTCGCCTGGCAAAATGACTATATCTATAGCAAGGCGATTTTATACAGGTGAATGCAAACGGGAAGGCGAATTCAATACTATGTATTTTGTTTTTGTAAAACTTACTGAGAATATCAAAATTTAAATTCGCCTAAGACTGTTTGGCTAAGAAAAAATATTACATAAACGTTAAATACTAATCTTTATAATTGTTTGTAATTGAAATCAGAGATTATAATAGTTTTTCACTTTTAAATTCGCAAACATTTCTTGAAACTTCACTTAATCATACAAAAAAACTTCAGATTAAAATGGCGCGAAAACGTTTATAAACAAAAGAAAAAAAATTTTACAGTCTCATTGAAAAAAAGGCGTCAAGCAAAAAGTAATCACCTGAGCTGTCAAGTTCACCTTGTAATGAATTCGATAAAAAGAGATATACTTATGTTTTAACTACAACAATTAAAAAAGGCATTCCTTAAAAATCATCGTGATAATGTAACTTGATTTAAGTAGTAACTTTAAAAGAAAATACGAAAAAAAGAAAGGAGTTTCAATCATCGTATAAATATGGAATGACTTACTAATGTGAGTTATTTTCTCCTGGCCTTATGCATATCATATACCTTTATTGCAATATAGACATATTTCAAAAAATTAACTTTTCGGGTTAACAATGCAGAATTGTTAACAGTACAGTGTTTATATTGTGCCAAACATTTTTTCAAATTACTTTTAAACTGTTTCCTTTAAGATATTAAAAAAAAAAATTCTAAGACTTGTATGGAAACTAAAAATTTGAAATGTGTTTTTCTCGTAACAAGCTTTTTTTTGTTGCGAATTTTTTGCAAAAAAAGAGCGATGTATACTTGTATATAAATATAATAAGTGATATGTATTCGAAAACCTCATAAACAAAATTTGTTTAAAGCCCAGCCATATGCCCTTGATACTCAATTATTTTGGTAAATGCGCTTACCCAGCAGTCCACAAGTTATTTCAATTTGCAAAGCATCCGATTGCAAGCGATTGTGTCAACAGAAAAAATCAAAATTAACATGTTAAGAACAACAAACAACTAGGATCCGATTCAGATTAGTCTTTCTACTCATATTGTTAAATTAAATGTACATAAGAAGAAAACAAATACTATATAAAGTAGTTTTGAACTTATCCAATTTTCGCTTACAATGTAAACAGTGTTGGATGCATCGTACGGCCTAGGCCATCGCTGTGTAAATGTAAGTAGGAATTGTATACAGACTTCGGATGGGTCGCGCTTACATTGTCAATGCTCTCAGATCGAAGATGTATGTGAAAAAAAGTTCACTAGGATGTTAAGCACAACAAACAACTAGAATCCGATTCAGGTTAGTATTTTTCTACTCATTTTGTTAAATTCAATGTACATAAGAAGCAAAGAAGAAAACAAATGCTAATAATATAGTTTTGAACTCATCCAAACTTCGCTTACAATGTATACAGTGTTGGATGCATCTTACGGCCTAGGCCATCGCTGTCCCAGTGAACTTTTTGTCACATACATCTTCGATCTAAGATCATTGACAATGTAAGCGTGACCCATCCGAAGTTTGTATACAATTCCTACTTACATTTGCACAGCGATGGCCTAGGCCGTGAGATGCATCCAACACTGTATACATTGTAAGCGAAGATTGGATGAGTTCAAAACTATATTATTAGCATTTCTTTTCTACTTTGTTTCTTCTGTACATTTAATTTAACATAATGAGTAGAAAGAGAATAATCTGAATCGAATGCTAGTTATTTGTTGTCTTTGACATGTTTATTTTGATTTTTTCTGTTGACACAATCGCTTACAATCGGATGCTTTGCAAATTGTAATAAGTTGTGGACTGTTGGGGTGTAAATGTAAGAAGGAATTGTATACAGACTTTGGATGGGTTACGCTTACATTGTCAATGGTCTTAGATCGAAGATGTATGCGACAAAAATTTCACTGGGTAGCTATAGGGCTGTGCTCTTTAATACACAAATACTGCGCTCACCTTAGCAATGAAAAATACACAAACAACTTCGTCTTTTATATATATTTTTTTTCGTTCTTCAACGCACACACACAAAAGCAAAGCAACAACACTTTCACATGCTTTGTTGGTAAACACCGATTTCACACACGAAAAGTTTACTTTGCAAAGTCTTGAGTTTGCAGTGGCAAGGGAAAACGGAGTGGCTCTCTTACACTCTATATTTTCTCTTGCCACCCCCAAACTCAAGACTTAGCAAAGTAAACTTTCCGTGTGTGAAAGTCGTGAAACATTGACGACAGCGATTATCAGTGTGAACTTTGTTTTTGTAAATGTTTTGCTTTTTACAATAAAAAATATTAAATAAAAAAAAGTGTTTCCTTAATTGTATTGGTGTTTATTCTTCCATCTAGAACTTGTGGGCACCACTGGTTTAAAGCTATTTTTATAATTTATGATTTTGAACTCTAGTACGAGTACATTTACTCTAGACTAAGTAAATTAAGTTATCAAATGTTTTTATTATGATAAACAATTTTAGTACCAATATTATTTGAATACAATTTTGTTTACATCAATTTCGTTTGATTGCATTTGATTTTCAAATGTATTAAATCAATTAACAACTTTTAGTGCAATTTTTATTTATTTTTTTTGAGGACTAAAAATCAATAAAAGTAAGCGTGTATGAAATAAATTAATGTGATTGGTTAAGATATATTTGATATGAATTAGTGTAAATAAACATTTTTTAAATTATATAAACAGTTCAAGGCATTTTTAGCAAAACATTTAAGTGATAAAAATAATAATGTTATCCAGTTAGTAACAGGTTGAAAGAAGAATAATTGAGACAATAAATTTCAAAGGTTTAAATAATTCAGCTTAAAGACTTTTACCATAAAAAACCACTATTGCAAAAGTGTGCAAGCCGTACATTCGCATAGTCCAACAGTTTATTTTAAACAAACTCCTGTTTTTAAAACGCTATAGTAGTAAGTAATCAAACTTTCTAATGTTTCATACTTTAAACTACAAACAGTTTTTATATTTATACCAAACAAAAACTAAAGGGTGGTTCAACCAAAACGCACGATATTAATTGGAAACTAGACCGATTCAGTCATTGATTTAAATCATCACCTAGATTGACGACCTTATCTGAAGATGGGCCAAATCCACGATTCACGAGCGCCACCATACTGCTTGGAGGGTTCAAACAGTTCGCAGCGTATCCCATAAGTTTGTGCAAACCTCTTGTTGAAGAGCTCGGGCCTTCTAATCCCTCCTGTCCAAACAGTCGATGGAAGACGAGGCTTAATAAGTTGGTAGGTCGAAGTCCATTAAGAGCATTAGCTCTTAGTCAACTCATTCGTGTGGCAATCACTACTGGTTTCTTTTAGTAATTTTGGAACAATCTTCGCTGCCGCACGTTTCAAGCCTAAAACATCCGTAAAAATTGCTCGGCATGAGCCGAACGGTATGACATCATCAGCAACCTCTCTGATAGTGAATCGACGATTATCCAAAATCATTTTCTTCACTACTTCAATGTTTTCATCAGGTGTTGACGTGCTCAGGCGATCAGGACGAGCTCCGTCATTGACATCTTCTCGGCCTTATTTAAATACCACAATTGAACTTGTGTTCTGCTCATTGGACTCGCCAAACGCCACAGCCAATTTTTCAAGTGTCCTTGCGCATTTAATTTAATTTTTTACACAAAACTTAACACAATTTCTTTGATCCATTTTTTCGAATAGTAAAAATTCGAAGGCCACCTTTTTATCTGTCAAAAATAATATGAGAATCCAAAATGGCTGATATTCCCAACATACATACATATATAATAGACATGTGTAGCAACATAACAGAAAAAAATGTGAAAATCGAACATACATAACCCTCGAAATTTGAAAATAATGGCTATTTTTTTATCAGACCTCGTACGTCTAGAAATTTTGTACGAAATACACTCAAAATAGTAAGTATTTTTCATATAAAGTTTCTAAACGCACCACTCATTCGTGTCCCATAAACACCACATTAAAGTAATTACAAAAATCTCACAAAGAAAATTGTTTTTCTTAACTAAATTTTTGTATATAAAGTTATTTTATTATTTCAGATTTAAAATCATATGACTTTCAAAAAAACGCCTTCTGACTGTCTGATAATAAATTATTCAATATTGAAATTGAAAATCTGAAACATATTTCATCATCTTCAGTCTGACTCGTTAACTTTTACTTGCACTTTCAATATTATTTCTGCAACATTTTTATCATCGCACAGATCTTTCTACCGCAACAGCAATCAAGTAAGTATTTTGCAACTTAATTTTTTCTTCAACGTCGTCATCAGCGCCATCACATTTATGGTGTGTGTGTGTGTCTCACATAAAAGCCAGCAGGAATAATTTGTCAATGGAAAACGTGCTTTAATTTTTTCTTTCTTTTTTTTTTTTTTTTGTGAATAAGTTGTTACCCCAACATAGAATAATAATATTAGTAACAGTGCAACAAGTATTTTTTATTTTAATATTGTTACTTACATACATTTCAGCATATATGTATGTATGTATATGTAGATACATATATATTTTATTTGCATACTTGTTAACCAGACAGCTTTCGCTCTCATTTGCTAAATGTTGCATACATCTCCAATAACAAAATATGGCCGACTGTCGTTCGCTGAGGCAGCATTTCAACTTGTTTATTATGACGGCAGCAACGAAACGACGCATTGATTAGCTTTCGATTTTCGGTTGGTATTGGTGTGGTGTTTTATTTATTTTTATTTATTTTTTTCTATATATTTTGTAGGTTTTGTAAAGTGATCGACGCGAAATATGAGGCTTGTTTGCCATTATAAGGCATACGCCGAGACCAGTAAAGCACTGTTTTATTTAAAATGCAATGAAAGTGATGGCGACAAAGATTGCTACACATTTGATGGTGAAAAAACGTCTTACGACTTTAATAGGTTGCAACATCTTGCTTCACAGGTATAATTAAATGCAAATGCAAAAAAAAAGTGGCAAAAATAAAATTAATCAGAGTGACGTTTTTCTTTTTTTTTTTTTTTTTGTTGTTCAGCTAAAAAGAAAAATATGCAATTTCTTGTTGAGCTTTTAATTAAATTAATTTCATTTTTATTGACCATGAATTTGAAAATGAATAAACAGATAAATTTTGCTGATAATAAAATAGAATTATAAAAAAAATAATAATAAAGATTAATGTTTCTTGTGGAATAATATTGAAATTTTAATAATACTTTTAATCAAACCCACACAAATTTCAACAATGATAAATTCTGTATGAGAGCAGAGAAAATTTGTATGAATTAAACTAATGTTTAGATAAAAAATGGGCGAAAGTTAAAATTTCGATTCGATTTCAAACCCATAGATGAGAAATGGGCCCAAATTTTCTTATTCTTAATATTATTTTATATAAATTATAAATAGCTTGTTTTCTATGTTTCCCAGCTATCTATATGTAGACATTTCATAGGAACTACCCTAATCATCAGTAGACTTTGGAAATTTTTGAAAGATATTCTCAAACATTCAACTTTATATCCCAACAATATAAATAAACTGTTGAGAATTTAAAAGAAAATTGCTCTAATCTCTGCTTTTCGATACTTTCAAAAAGCAAATCGTAGCAACCAACGGTTGTTCATTTGTTTGAAAGGTGTAAAGAAATGATAGAGACGTGTATAAATGAAAAAGCTTGTTTTTTGTGTTTTGACAGGTATTATTAAAGCATTTTTCTTTTAAATTCTCAACAATTTATTTATATTGTTGGGATATAAAGTTGAATGTTTGAGAATATCTTTCAAAAATTTCCAAAGTCTACTGATGATTAGGGTAGTTCCTATGAAATGTCGACATATAGATAGCTGGGAAACATAGAAAACAAGCTATTTATAATTTTTATTGGTATAAATGGTAGAAGCTAAAAATAGCGAATAAAAAACTTAATTGTTTGAATTATTTTATATATTAAACTATTTAACATTTTTTTATATATGAAACCATTTTTTGATATTCATTCATTCACACTAAATGAAAAACAGCCACAACTCAAATGTTCTGAAAATTGCTTATCTTTTCAGACAACTGTACGAGTATATTCACATCACGGAAGAATTGTATTTTTAACACGCTTATATTACGAGTAGTTTCAATTGTATGTTTGCAACAGTTGAAACCCATAGACCCTGGAAGTATGCAGCAAATACGGAAGGAAATGTGAAAAAGTTGGCAGTCTAGCTGGAGTACTGACACTAGGGGTAGATGGACGGAGCGTCGCATTCTCAATATCGAGAAATGGTTGAAGAGACGTCATGGGAATGTAAACTATTACCTGACTCAAATACTGCCAGGTCACGGCTATAACCGGAGCTACTTATACAAAATGGGCAAATGTAACACACCCTATTGTTTATACGAAGAAGAAGAAGAAGTCCTACACGATGCCGAACACACTTTTTTTAAGTGTATTCGATGGGCGGAAACTCGTAGAGAACTAGAGATGGTAGCTGGTTCAATAACGGTAGAGAATGTTGTGGATATCATGATAGGGAGCGAGGTCAACTTTTTAGCGGTATCGCGATTCTGTGAGAAAGTACTGCGGACGATCCAGATCTAGACGCCGCAGAACAAGTTCATAATCTGGATTCCAGACGAAGTATAGTATAAAGAGAAGGGCTGATTAAGCCATTGGGAATCCACCCCGAAGCAATGCTAAGACGGTCCTGGGGTGGAAATTTTTATTCCAGGAAGAAAAGTGGGTTTTTTAGTCGGTAAGTTCACTGTGGTGATCAGTCCGACACAAAGCGGAGAGTACGGACCGTCACATTTTTCACCCTCGTCGAAAAAAAAACAATTGAAACCCATCATATATGAGTGATTATTACATATGTAGGTATATAAAACTGTATGCACAGTGTTGCTGCTTTAGTGCGAAAGTTGAAGTTGCCGTATTGCTTCCGGGGAGATTTTGGGGATTCACGCAGCCAACTTTGGGAATTCACAAAAAATTCGGAATCACTTCTTTAACCGGTTGGGAATCGGTATTTCATATTCGGTGCCCGTTTTTGCTGTGGCAGCTTCAATCATCGCTTTATTGCTGCCGTATTGCCTTTGAAGAAGTTGGGAGATTTTGACTTTTCCTAAAGCTGACTTTGGGAATTCCCAAAAACTCAGAACCGCTTCGCTAATTAATTAAAGGGCTGAGTTTTTTAAGCGGTCATATTAAAAATACATCATGTTCATATGATCCCGAGTACAAATCCCAGTGGCTGCTGATGAGTAGTGTAGCGACTATGAAACAGCTAGTTGGCCCCCAGCTATATGGTATTCAATTATTTTTTCTGTTCTTCTTTGGTCTTATTGTTTCACAGCAATTATTGTTATAATTAAAAATAATCGCTCTTCTTGGACTCGAACTCGCAACTAATTAGTTAATATCGTACATATGTAATAACTAAAAGTTGGCTTATGAATGATTTATACATACGAATCGGAACCAGATTTTTATATTGGGTGCACTTTTTGGTCGCAGAACGTGTGTCCGAACTATTAATGGTCATTCGATTTAGCGAAGAAAAATAAAACAAAAACGAAATCAGAATATATCAGCAAGTGCCCGATATATTATGATTACCCAGATATTACTTATAATCAACACAATATGACCCAATTGGACATAAGTGGGCTGGCTTTTCAATGGCTGGCAGCCTGTTAAATCTATTAATTTCACAAGACATACCTTATTCTGGCTTTGAGGCACTACTTTTTACATTTCGAAAATGTTCAAACTCATCATCAGCAAGTGAATTTAAAATAGATAAATTCAAAAAAATATTTTTACATTAGAATATTGGCGACTTTGTTGTAATTTCTTTAATGTTAATATATCTTACCAAAATATGTGACGGTTTTTCGAAATCTTTAAAACGAGTGTGCCATCAAAAATGATAATAGTTTTGTAACAAGTCGATACTTATTTTGGTGTGACTGTAAATGCTTTCATTGCAATAAAATCGTAATGTGGAAACACAACAGGTATTCCGCATGGTAACGAAGTGTCCATATTGGGTATTCTGTGTGCAGCGAAATTCTTGTGCTTTATTGCAATAAACTCTTTCTCCTCTTTTACTTCTAATTAAACTTTTTTACTTCGTTATGCTTAAAAAATAAATTATAATAGAAAAAAGAAGTAAAACAAATTATTTGAAAGACCTCACGCACCACAAAGAAGTGTAAAGGCAAATATCATCACTAACGTTCTATCAGAGCGATATGATGATTGTGAGAACAACTTAATAAACGTTAATGATACAGTTGCTTTGAAAAAAGTAGCATTTATAAAGCAAAAGTTTATTTTACAGATTTGAGAAGATCCCTTTGCATGAGAACTTCTTGTGCTGTGTACTGGTGTATTACTGTATCGGCAAGTAAGTTTTCATACGTAAGTAAGAAACAAACTTTCACAAGAAGGATTTTGAACAACGAAAAAATTGAACTGCGGAGAACTTTTAAATTTACATGTGAAAAACTAGAGGCAAACATTGCAACAGATTGATCATGGACGCTCCAAATGTCAAAATTAAGATCGTCAAACGGACACTAGAGACATTTCAAATTACTGCTTTGTTTTAAGCATTTAATTATTTATTGAATCCTCAAACTGCACTAACAATAAGTATAACTGTTAATAGTTGTTTTATTGGAACAACGTTTTCATGAGCGAAATCCTCACATTTGACCGAACGTGCTTTTTTCGGTTTTGGCTCTTTGGGTGGGTGCTGATGAGTAGTGTAGCGACTACGAAACACCTAGTTGTCCCCTAACTAGATATATGGTATTCACTTATTTTTTTTCTTCTTTGGTTTTATTGTTTCACAGCAATTATTGTTATAATTAAAAATAATCCTTCTCCTTGACTGAAGTTGGACTCGAACTCACAACTAGCTTTTTTTTTTTTGTCTTGGACCAGTACTCAGGGGATGACCCCTACATATGCAGTGCATTGTACCGGAACTAGGAAAATAGGTTATGAGGAGGGGGAAGAGGGAGTAGTATTTGTGAACATTTGACTTGAACTTTGTGACGTTATAACAGATAGGAAACACGTCTGCAGGCAACTTATTCCACAGACGAAGCGTGCGGCTGACAAACGAATTCTCCACAATGGATGAGCTCTGGACGATGAACGCGTGTTACGTAGGTATGTGCGAGTTTCAGGAATGAGATCCCTAATCTCGTCAGAGCAAAATCCATTGTAGTAACGATAGAACAGAGTAACGCACCCCACACTGCGTCGATGCTCCAGTGGGTCAATAGAGTTGGATATCCTACAGTCACCGATAAGCTTCTTCGCCCTCTCCTGCACACGATCGAGTAGCCCCAAAATAGACTTTGGGGCACCGGCCCAAACATGAGAGTTGTATTTCATTTTCGGTCGGATATAGGTGGTATAAATAGTAAGAAGATCGGATGGAGTGAAGTACATTTACACCGTTTCAAAAAACCGAGGCACTTCAATGCTTCTTTAGAGACATGAAAAATGTGATCATTCCAGCGAACATCACACTGTACTTCCATTCCAAGAACATCAAGAGCATCCGATTCCTCAATATTTATACAATCCATGAGTACAGATGAAGCAGCATTAGCGGTCGTTTGTTTGTGCGTTAATAAATAGCACTGGGTCTTACGAGCGTTGAAGTCGACCCTTTTTTTGCGACCCCATTCGGAGATTAATAGAATATCACTGTTCAGTGAATCATTCATATTTAACCTTTTGTTAGCGATCTCTGATAGGTTGGGCCTGTAACTGAAAGAGTATGAATAGCAAATGCTGCTGTCATCTGCAAAAGAGTGGATAGGATTGGAAGTTTGATAGAGAAGGTCATTGAGAAAGATAAGAAATAGGGTAGGAGAAAGAACGGAGCCTTGCGGTACCCCTGAATTAGTCTTGAACTCGTTTGATTGGACCCCATCTAAAACAACTTTTATAGTGCGGTCCCTGAGAAAGCTCGATATAAACCGAGAGAAGTCATCACCGACACCAAAAGCAGTAAGTTTTGCCAGTAGTGCAGCATGCCACACTCTGTCAAATGCTTTGGAGATATCTAGAGCCACCACTTTACTTTCACCGAAATGATGGATTGAATGGCATATGTATATAACTAAAAAAAGTTCACTTATTAATGATTTACAAATTTTAAATAATTTTTATTTTGAAATCAACACAAAATGTTTGCTATTTTGTTTATATTTCAAGTCATTCTTAAAAAGTTTTTCAAATGTTCTCAGAAAAATTTATTTTTATTTTTTGCAAAATATATATTTGCTTTTTTCTTTAGCGCTGCTGTAACCTCTTAACGTTGGCTGGTGTTTAAGCGAATTGCATTTATTATAACAATCTGATGTTAAATGAACAACTCAATTGGAAGCTTTAGAAATTGTTTTCTGAGAATGTTGTCCATAATTTTTGTTAGTTGAATGCTGTTTTCCTCCACTATTACCATTATTGTCATAAAAGGCCGCTTTCTTTAACATCGTCTAAGCTGAATTTTATTTTGTTTCATTTCCTCTTTTTGCATCTATCTCTAGTGTATTTGGGTATTTGCAAAATGTTACTTTTTTCTGTTTTGTTTTCTGCAAAAGCAGTTAAAATTGTATAACGCTAATTAAGGGCTCAAATATGTTTGCTTAAAAGTGGCCATTTCATTTGCTTCGCCTTTTTGCTGTTTTCCCCATTTGAGTTGCACAAATTGGAATCATGTTTTGGTTTTTTTTCTTAATTTTGTTTTTCGTTTGATTCGTATAAAGGCGGCACTCTTGCAGTTGAATGTTGGGCCAACTAATGTACCTTAATTGCTTCTCATAATAATAAACGTTAACTAACGCAAGCTGACAGCCAGCCCGGGCAAATAGAGTCAGACACACAGGCTTTCGTTTTGGCTTTTCCAACAAAAAAAAAACAAAAAAAAAAGCAGTTTTTGTCTTTGTGTTCTTTTGGTAAACATAAATGTTTATTAAAGAATCATGTATTCTAAGTATTTCCATTAGAATATAAAAACATTTGAAGGCAAACAGAGTGTTTGCTAAGGGCCGCAGTAGTGAAGGAGTCAATTCATAAACTGTCATAATAAGAATGCTACTTTTTAAAACACAAAATTCCGTTATAAAAATTTTTTATAAAGGGTGCTCGAACCCAAACACATGATGGAAATTGTAAATAAAACAAACAAACAAACAAACAAACAAACAGTTTTTAGATAATTATCTTCATAAATTTTTATAATGGTAGAAGGATTTGCGACAATTATGTGAAGAACAAAATATTCCAAAGGGCGCCACTTCTCTGCTAGCATAGATCTATCCAATGACTGTGAGACATAATTGGGGTTTAATGTCATTAGTGTGCCGTATTATCTCGTCCTTAAGCTCTTGAGTTTTTCTTCCCTGATTGATGTACGCTTTGGTTTTTGAATATCATTGAAGAAAAAAGTCCAATAGGGTCAAATAACAATATTGTGGCGGCCAATTAACGTCGCCACAACGTGAGATAACATAGCCAATGAATTTCTTGCGCAAAACAGTCATTGTTTCATTAGCTGTGTGCTAAATAGCACCATCTTGTTGGAACCACATTGCATCCAGGTCCATATTCTTAATTTCTGGCCACAAGAAGTCCATTATGAACTCGCAATAGCGCACATCATTCTTGGCAACTGCTTGACCGACTTTAATTTTGAGGAACTTCGGTCCAATAATGCCACCAGGTGTACTTCAGAGCGCGCCTGATAACTTTTTCATTTTTTCAGCGTACCCTGAATAATATATTTGTTTTTGATCTTTACCAATTATTTAACAGAAATACCGTATAATACGTGCATTTGGATTTCACTGTGATTTGTTGTTGAGCTGGCAGTGCATTATACCAGAACTAGGAAAAAAAGTTTTGAGGAAGGTGAATAATGTTTGTGAGCATGTAACTTGAACTTTAAATTTAGCAAATGGATGCGCTCTGGACGATGAACTCGTTTTCGTGTTCCCGAGTTTTGCGAAGTAGCACCAAATAGACTCTGAGGCACCGGCCCAAACTTGAGCGCTGTATTCCGTTTCAAAAACACAATGCACTTGAATGCTTCTTTAGAGGCATGAAAATGTGTTCACTCCAACGAACATCACACTGCTTCCGATTTCTCCAACTTATACATCCGATTTATACCATCCGTGAGCACAGATTAAGCAGCATTTGCAGTCGTGTGTTTGTGTGTTAATAAACAACACTGGGTCTTATAAGCGATGAAGGCAACTCTGTTTTTACAACACCATTCGGAGATTAATACAGGATCAGAGACTTCAATTTGAAATAATATTAACAAAATTACAGAAATTGCAAAAAAAAATCCTTTTATTTCGAGTGAAGCAGATCGGCATTAGAGTTTTAATATGAATTTTGCGAAGATTTATCTTCGTTTTATGTAAATAAATCTGCCCGCAGCGCGTAAAAAATTCTATCTGTCAGCCAAAATTCCCCCCGGAGAAGAGGCTTTGCCTTGGCGTATTCCTAACTTGGGTACTCTGTTTTTCGGGTATAGAAGGGAAGGGGTCCCTCGTTTTTTGTAGCAACTGTGTAATTGATTTACATCAGTGCCTGCCTTGACGGCCTAACCTGATGGTGGATCAATTCCACGAAGTGAATTTTTCACGATTCACCACCGCCCCCGTGTGATTTGCTAGGCTCACACAGGTAGCAATTCTTGTCATATGATTGCGGTCATATGAACAACTTCTTGTTGAACTCCTCATTTGGTGCGGCAAACAAAACTCTAGGAAGCCGCACGATTTATGTTGTGTTGGCTTCCGAAACCCTTACCAAGGGTTTAAATTGACAGAACGGGGATAGCCCCCGGGTGGTTCTGCTTGCAGTTCAACCCGGGTTGATCATGGTTGAGTGCCTTGGCTGAAATGTTCTGGCTGTAGTTGAAACCTAAAACGCAGGAAGGGGGTGTTAGTACCCTTGATAATTGCTTGGCTTGTCTTTTTTTCGGGGACTAACAAACTCCCGAGGGTCCGGTGCCTTTACACCAGATACCTGTACTGTAAGGAACCAGTGGTGATGGTTGGGGGGGTTCGGCCTACCAACTTTTTAAGTCTTGTCTTCCATTGATTGCTGGGAAATTGCATACAGGAGGGATTAGGAGGCCCAAACTCCTCAACAAGAAGTTGCTCATATGGCCGCTAGGCAGGTGCTGATGTAAATCTTTTTCACAACTGTCAGCCAAAGTTCTAGTTAGCCAGCAGAGATACTGAATAAGTTTGAGAATAAAATTTCTATGAAAATACTTTCTATGAAAATAAAATATTTATTTATTGTGTTTTGAAAGAGAATTGTTTCCTTTAAATGCACGTCCTTTAAAGACCAGTTAAATTTTCAACTTGTCTTCAAACAAAATTTATTAAGTTTTAATGATATTTTGCTTCTTTCTTAGCATGTGGAAAATTTTAAAGATTTCTCTAAGGAAAAGGTTTATTATTCTTCATAAATTATATTGCCAACATGCAGATATGCGATAAAAAATCTTTCTTAATAATAAACATGTAAAAAATTTTATAGTTTAAACTTTAAGTGCCACATTTTCTTTTTAAATAACGAAATAACGAGAACAATTATAATAATTATTAACGAATATATAATATTCTAATAAATAAGTACATAGTATTGTTTAAGTATACATACACAAAAGTTAAAAATTATTAAACTTTTATACGTTTTATAAATCGACTATTTTCACAACTTTTATTTTCTAAAACGAACTAATTAACCTTCTTGTTACTTTCGTTGCCATTTAAAGTTGTATTGCAATAAGAAAAGTTTCACTTTCTTTCATATTTGTTTAGTAATTTACCATACTTATTTAAAATGTAATAAGCATCACCATCAACATTAAAGAAGATTCAAAGAAAAATTGCACTTTTGCACTTTTCAAAACAATTCATCTAAATGGTGTGATTTTTTTCTTGTGCTTTTTTTCATGAAAACGAAAATGTAAAATTGCAAAGAAAGGCAAAAATAAATAAATCCATATTAACGAGTTTAATAAACGGCATTCATTCAAAACTGAACAGTTTTAGTCATTATGCCCGTCATCGTTGTGCAAAAACTTGCATTCGATTGGATATTTCTTAAACCATTTCTTTGCTGAAGTGCAATGCACAGTGGTTTGCAACATTCTCAAAATTAACACAAATAATTGCTCATGAAGCAAAAGAAAGCAAAAATAAAATACAGCAATGCTGGTAAAAGTAGGATCATATGATTGCCGCAATGCACCAATTTTCCCATATTTTTATACCCCAATCGTATGATTGCACAATTAATTGGTTCATGAGGCAATCGCGGCCAATATTGTTCTTATTTTGACCAATTAAATGCAACCCTGATGTGGAAATCGTGTGCCTACTTGATATGCGATCGTGTGGCAATAAAAATGCCACAAATGTGCCAATATTTATTGTGTTCTAAGAGTTTTAATTTATTTTAACACAACGGGTATTTTAACACAACGGGACCAAAAGGACCCAAGTGGGCTGGTTTCATGAAACTAGCGGCCTGTACAACCTATTGTGTTCTAGTGCGGCAATTCAAGTGGGCAATATACACCAATATTTTTGATTTCTTCTGTAAATTTACTTTTTTGTGTACTTGTTTTATTTCA
The DNA here is from genome assembly GCA_914767995.1 of Thecocarcelia acutangulata. Taxonomy (NCBI): domain Eukaryota; kingdom Metazoa; phylum Arthropoda; class Insecta; order Diptera; family Tachinidae; genus Thecocarcelia; species Thecocarcelia acutangulata. The sequence continues at coordinate 23,464,320 of OU612094.1, read as the reverse complement.
TATGATTTATTTCATATTATAATTATGTGTATATGTACATGTGTTTTTATGTGTATTTAAAATTTATTATCTGTTTTAGGCAAAATAAAATGTTAAAATATTTACATGGAAAATGTAAATATATTTCATACATGTCATCCATCACTGTTTTTATTTAATTTCTAAAAGAAATACATTTTTTTTGCAGGGTCTTTCTCTTTGTTTTTTTTTTTTTTTGTTTTTTTGGTTCACGCTAATTCTTCACGCTAATAATTTTTTTTTAAGAAGACGTTTTCAATCACTACACAACAAATTAAAAGCCAGTGCAACAGCTGGTTCCTAGTATTGCCACAATTTTGAACCATAGCGTGACTGATATGGGGCAATTATTGCCACAAATCGTTTTTCACAATCTTGCGGCAATCAAATTTGTGAAAAATGGGTCAATGGTGTAATTTTCACAACTGTCGATAATTTCCCTTTTTATGATATTTTTATTTAGAAATATTAAAAAAAAGTCTAAAAAATCGTGTTATGAAAAATATCATATGCAAATATTTATGTGCTAACAACCCACTGTGCGACGACTTTTAATTTTATTTATGATATTGCATGTTTGTGTTAATGTGAAAATTCGTAAAAGAAAACTATTGAATTGACATTAAAAGATCGTAAAATAATTGAAATACGTTTTAAAGTGTTGAAAGATGAGTTAGTTTTGAAATTTCAAATCTATAAGATTAAAAAAAAGGATTTGCGTAATAGCTTTATGAAAAATCAGACAAATGTATATAGCACAAATATGTGATGGGTTTTCGCCACAAGACTAGAGATTTGATTAAAAATACAAATCAACTAAACGATGGGAACAGAAATGAAATTAAACAGATTGTTTCCAAAAAAATGCAACACATCATCATTTTGATGTTAAAAGTGTGAGTAATTAACATGAGACTTTATTTTTATCTAAATATATTTATATTATTTGTTTTTCCTTTATAAAAACATAAATTCATTAAAACAAAAAGCCATCATAATATCAGAGACAATCGAAATTAAACAAGCTCTCTGATGTGATTCCACGATATCTTCCAGTATCTGTTTTTAAATGTGTTTCGTTTTTCCAACAATGCGGAAATCTTTGACCAAAAGGAAATAAATAAATTTGTTTAACCAAATAGGTAATTTGTCAAGTTCCTAAGCAATTTCATTTTGATTTCCTAGCCATATTTAAAGCATAACTTAAATAACTAAAGTCGGCAACGGAAAAAATTAAAAAAGAAAACATTTTCACTGCCTTGATTTTCTGAAAGCAGTTGGTTTTACGAGTATTCAGTTTACTGGTATTGTTGTTATTGTCTGATGAAAATTATTTTGATAAAACCGTTGATTGTTCAATCCAATCAAATAGCTTAAAAATGATGATGACTCCGATGCTGGTGATGACCACAGCATTGAGTTTCGTTGCTAATGCAGGATTTTTATTCATTTATTTAAGTTTTAAAAAAATCGATTTTGATCGATGGTGCAATTGATGGTCATGTCGTTTGTTAAGTTTCTTTTCATTTTAGTTATGTTAGTTGAAACTTTTTCTCTTTGCATTTGTAAAGGAATTTATGAATCGTAATATGTAGTTGTTGATTGTTTAAATGTTTTCCTAGTACGATACACATGTGCACATATGTATATATATTTAAAACATGCTCATCTTCATCTTATTGGAGTCTATGTATTAGAAAAGTTGCGAGAATTGGTTACCCGATTAAAATCGCTATTATGAGTATTAATATATTTTAAGATTTGTTTTCTCGATTTTTTTATTTTTTATCTTAAAGCAGTACTCAGGGGATGACCCCTACATATGCAGAACTAGAAAAATGGGTTATGTGGAGGGGGAAAGAGGGAGTAGTGTTTGTGAACATTTGACTTGAACTTTCCAACGTTATAATGGATAGGAAACACGTTTGCAACTTATTCCACAGGCGAAGCGTACGACTGAAAAACGAATTCTCTCTGCGTAGTACGGTTCCCTGGGCAATTTACCACAAATGGAGGAGCTGTGAACGATGAACGCGTGCTACGTATAAATGTGCGAGTTTCGGGAACAAGGTCCCTTATCTCGTCGGAGCAAAATACATTGTAGTAACGATAGAACAGAGTAACGCACTCTACACTGCGTCTGTGCTCCAGTAAAACAATACAGTTTATACCCTACTGTCACCGTTAAGCTTCTTGGCCCTCTCCTGCACACGGTCGAGTAATCCCAAAACAGACTTTGTATTCCATTTTCTATCGGATAAAGGTATAAAGGTATAAATCGGAGATCGGATGGAGTGAAGTACATCTTACGCCATTTCAAAAACCCAAGGCACTTGAATGCTACTTTAGAGACATGAAAAATGTGATAATTTCAGCGAACATCACACTGTACATTCATTCCCAGAACATCAAGAGCATCCGATTCCTCAATATTTATACCATCCATGAGTATAAATGAAACAGCATTTGCGGTCGCGTTATTGGCGACCCTGTTTTTACAACCCCATTCGGAGGCTAATAGAAGATCACTATTCAGTGAGTCATTCATATTTAGTCTCTTGGCAGCGATCTCTGATAGGCTGAGCCTATGACTAAAAGAGCACAAGTGGTTTCTGTGGAATCGATTGAATTGATGATAGCCTACCATGGTATTGACGATATTTTACCTTAAATTTACTCCCCCTAGTAATTTTTGTAATATTACTGAGCCAACAACTCCATTAGATTTTTACATCAACTTGATCTTAGTGTGACATTCTTTTGATCATATTTTGTTATTACGTGGATTTCGTAGTAATTACTTCATAGTAATTACTTCATTAGACTTTTGCATCAAATTGATCTTTGTGTGGCATTCTATTGATTCTATTGATATTTTGTTATTATGTTGATTTCATAGTAATTACTTCGATAATAGAGTGTTATTGCATTGATCACAAGCTCAAATCAAACGTAATCCGATAAAGCATCCCCATGATGTCAGTATGACATATCATTGATGAAATAATTGCCACTAATGATAATTAGAGCAACTGTTGTAATGGCTGACATCACAGCGCTGAAAAGTGTCATGCAGTCAAAACTGAAGACATATGGCAATGCTTTTACATATATAATAGGCTTTTTACACTGATCAACATCTTCATGAAACGCGTGGAAGTTGTTGAAAATGTGAAGCACTGTTTACATTGCTCACATTTAACACCCACTATCAATCAAAAATATTATTAATTCAAATAAATAAATTCAAATAAAAAATGCATATGTGATTCAATATGAGATGAATATAGATAGAAAATAATTAAATGCTCGGTGGCTTAGTGGTTAAAGCAGTAGATCATGATACGTCATGACCCGAGTTCAAATCCCAGTGGGTGCTGATGAGTAGTGTAGTGACTACGAAACAGCTAGTTGTCCCCCAGCTAAAGATTTGATTATTATTTTTCTTGTCTTCTTCAATCAATAATTATTGATCACAGAAAATTTGTAGTGTAAAAAATCCTTCTTAAGAAAGGAAAAAACTTGAACTAGAACCCGATGTACATATGTGCGAATCAAATAATTTTTAATTTAAAAAATTATAAAAGTTCAGCAAAAATTTAACAAATTATTATTAATTCAATTTTGAAACAATTTAACAAAAACACGTAAAATTTGTTCGAAAAAATTAAGCTAAAAAACAAAACGGGATTATAGATACATAGGTGTGTTCCACGTGAATAACGAAACAATCCGAACTAGTTCAAAGTATTCCTAAAGCGTTCCGCGTAACAATTTTTATGCAATTTTGAGAGAAAATGAAAGAGTAATTATTTTCCATTTCCTGTACAAATTAGCACGAACTTTTGCTTTGGGTAAGTTCGGACTAGAATTGAATAATCACCTGTTATGTTTACATACATATGAAACTGAAAATGTGATAAGAAAATTTGGAAACTGGAAAAAAGTTTTTGCTTAAAAATTAGTTAAAAGCGAAATGAAAGGTTGCCCAAACTAAAAATAACGTTGTGAAGTTGTAAACAGAACATGCAATCGTTATTTGGCTTTTCATTTTATAAATATGTACTATAAAAATCTATTAAAAATTTTACATTGCTTTTAATTTTACAGCTGTTGCCAATAATGCAAGTCGTTTGTTTATATGATGTTATGCGTTTTAAGCGTTTTACATTACTAAAATTTACTTTAATCTAAAAAGTAAGCAACAGTAGTATTGCAAGATGTACAATTGTGGTTTTTGATGTTTCAGCAGTTTTCGGTAAAATCTGCAAATTTACAGAGTAATTTGCTTATTACTCTCATTAGTCCGAACTAGTTCGAGATCTCGTGGAACACACCTTATGTATAAAATGTAGGCCACATAAAAAAATTATGTCCAAAACACAGGAAAAACTATTACAAAAAAAATATAAAGAATTAAAAAAACACAAATCCAAACAATTAACAAAAACGACGTTTTTACAGTGATGCCACAAGAATAATCGACATTATTTCCACTTTTCTAGTGATGACACAATCGAAACAATCGAAAGATGTTGGAGATGAAATAAAATGAGATAGGTACATATTATAAAGATGTTGACAAATTTTGATTTTTAGAACAATGTATTTCTTATACCATGTTCAGACGGTAATATGAAACACTTGGTTCGCTCTCTGAACCACTATTGCAAAACTAAGTGTTCAGACGGTTGTTTTTTGCTTCCCACTGATGTTTACATATTTTGTGCAAACGGTTTACTAATTCTTTTTTCAATTTTTATTTAAATCTTTATGTAAGTACCAAATTTTTACATTTTCAATGTGTTTATTTTGATTTTACACGCATTAGTTATCTGTTTTTTCTTTGTTTGGATTTTTTTCTTTGCAGCTAGTTCAGATAAACTAGCGATAATTTATTATCAAATTTGGAGATCACAGTAGGTTTTGCTTGGTTCGCAACAAGATTCAAATTGAACCAAGTTGGTTCGCTCTTAAAATTTTGTATGGCGAATCATGTTGGTTCAAACAAGATTGGGCCGCGAACCACGAATGAGAGCGTGAATCTCGAAAATAAGCCTTCGTGTGAACATGCTATTATGGAAAGATGTTAGTTAGCGTCGTCGAAGAATTCTGGTAGTGTTAGATATCGATCAGTGTAAAAATTTGTTTTTTTTTCCTTTCTTAACTCACTGTTTCGCCGTGGCTGCACTACTCTAAAGCAGCCATCCGTTCTCGAACTCAGGCAACACCCCGTAAACAAGTTCTAACATATTGTGCCGCATAAACCATTTATCCCATTAATATGATTATGTCTTAACATAATATTGTAGTCAACATTAAAAAATAAGAGAACATGACCAAAGTTTTTGAGAAAAATTTTCATACACAAAAGGTCTTATTTAAGGAAATATAAATTAAATCTTGTCTGTTTATTATATTTTATTTGTTTCGGTTTTGCAGTAGTTCACATTCCTTTTGCCTTTTTGAGTGAATCGAATCTAAAATTGAATCGCCACTAAACACCAAATAGTTGTCAGCACAACCACCATTTCCATATCCATATATTGCAACATTCAACACATTTCTTCATACATTTATTTGGCTGTAAACTGTTAAACTGACATTAAATTGATTGCCTTTAAGTTAAAGACCGTAATAGTCATGATGTTGTTTTATTTCTGTGACTTCTTTTTAAAACGTTTCTTATTTTTTTTTTTCAATATTTAAGATGTTGATAAAAGTGGTTATTGCAAAAAAAAAGGTACGAACATGTTAAAAACATATTTACATTCATGCCACAACCAACTGAACAATGAACAAATGGTTTGTGATGAAAATTCAATTGACAAATTGTTAAATCAAACAGATTTTCTTCACTTCAATCGATATCGTTATAAAACGGGGACCTCAAACAAAAAAGTACCAGCGAATATTTATTTTGTTTTCCTTGGATTCAAAATATTTATGTGTGTGGCAAAATGTTTCGCGTTTTACTATTTAAATGTTATAAAACTTTTTTTTTTTTTTTAGCGATTTATAGGAAAAAGAATAAGTCTGAAAGGCCGGCTGGCAAGCAGGCAGGCTGACTGGTTGGCAGATGCGATTTACATGAAGGTGGCGTTTGACATATGCTTTCCGTCATTGGTTTTGTGCGATTATGTTTGAAAAAAGGACACATTTTGATTTGGTTTATGTGAGAAATATTTTTTTTTTTTCTAACCCAACAGCCTGTGTACGAGTATTTGTGTTGCAACATCAGTTTGTTTGCAGGTTAAATAAATCACACGTTTTGCAAGAGATTCGTTGCACTTTGATTTAATAAATTATTTTCTTGGAATACGATTGTTTTCATGAAATGTTGACAAAATTTGAATTGTCAATGTAACTTAACGGGTCTTTTGCTTCCCTAAAATGGGACAGGTGTTGGCAATAACAGATATTATTTGAATAGTGTTGTTTATTAAGGTAATTTTAGAAGCGGATTATTTACTGTGAGAAACTGGGAATTCCTATGAAGATAAAAGAAAATGATTGTATTGTTTTTTTAAACAAATTAATTATTTGTAACTTAATAAGGCGTTTTTTTTACTAATTGTTGCTTGTTTCACTTCCATAACATTAGTGATAACCACTCACAGTATTTAAGCGGTAAACAGAGTTGTCGTTTTGGGTTATTTTAACCAAAATTGGTCATTATTTTTTTTTCAATGTGGAAATGCGTATATTTTCTTCATTTTGATTAAGATTCCCCAGAAATATAGTACATGTGATATTATTTATATATCATTTTTGAAGCTCTCACACCAGGTTTTTTTTTAGATTTTAATATTGTTATTTACAAACTTATTTTGCACAACACTGTCATTACCTCCGTGATCAGCTTTGAGTTATAAACTGCTTGGCATTAGCCGAACGATATGCCAACGTCATCAGCAAAGACATTGATAGTGATTTGACGATTATCCAAAATTATTTTCTTTACTGCTTCAATGTTTTCATTGGTTGGTGACGTGCTCCGGCGACCAGACCAAGCATCATCATTGACATTTTCTCGGCTTTCCTTAGACCGGTTATACCACAATTGAACTAGTGTTCTGCTCATAGTAGACTCGTCAAATGCCACAGTCAACATTTCAAATATTCTTGTGCATTTCATTTCATTTTTTACACTTAATACAGTTTCTTTGATCCATTTTTTTCGAATAGTAAAAAATTGAAGAGCACACCAAAACACGACTAACATTGACGGAGACCATATGCCCAAGATGGTATTAACAGTACGTTTGTAGCGTCGCTGTGACTAACTATGACGACTTATGCCTTCACATAAGAAGTTGTCACGTGGTTAACAATGAATAACCTCTAAAAAAACTGTAAACCAATACTGTTAGTTGAGGCAAACCGTTAACCAGTACGAGTAAGACGCAAAACTCTCGAAGACCGAACAACAAAAACAACAAGCCTGACCGCACTTAAGAAATAATTACGATGACGCGAGAGCTGTTCTTCAGCGCAGAGCTGCTTTACGACTGACTAACATTTTTATCTGTCAAAAACAAACTGAGAATCCAAAATGGCTGATATTTCCAACATATATAACAGACATGTGTATACGTAACTCACGAAGTTTGAAAAAAAACGTTTATTTTTTTAACGGACCATTGCTATTTTTATATAGAAAAATTATACTTTCTGGGACCTTTATGTGGGTCTCACTGACTTTAGTGGTCGCATTCAGTTATTTTCCTACTCTTTATACTGGGTGGCCCAGAAAGACCGAAGTGGTGTGAATTCCTTATAACTTTTTTATTATAATTTTTTTTTTCTTTTCTTTTCAGTATTTTGTAAAGAAGACTTGGATAATTTATAATGGAGCAATACACAATTGAACAACGTGCCCAAATTGTTGAAATTTACTTTTCAAATCAACGGTCCATTGTGTTGACTCAGCGTGCATACCGTCGTCAATTCAATGTGCGGGTTGCACCCTCTCAGTCAACAATAAACCGTCTGGTTGCAAATTTTCGAGAACAAGGAGCAGTAAGGAACCTTCCTGGTCCCGGCAGACACCGAACTGTCCACACGGCTGACAATATTCAAGTGGTACAGGAGAGTATTCGGGAGGATCCAGAAACATCAACCAGGAGACGTTCGTCACAACTGGGCCTCTCAAGGACGTCGCTGCAGCGAATTTTGCACACCATAGGATTGTTTCCATACAAAATTCAACTTGTCCAAGAATTGAAACCAACAGATTACCAGCAACGACTTGACTATGCAATTTATTTCCAGCAAAAAGCACAAGAGAATCCAAATTTTATTCATAACTTAATAATGAGTGACGAAGCCCATTTTCAATTAAATGGGTTCGTTAACAAGCAAAACTGTAGGATATGGGCTACGGAAAACCCGAGAGTACTTCATCAACGACAATTGCACCCAGTTAAGTGTACCGTTTGGTGCGGTGTTTCTTCAGAAAGGATCATTGGCCCATTTTTTTTTGAAAATGAACAAGGTGTCGCCATTTCCGTCAATGGTGCTCGATATCGGGCCATGTTGCAAAATTTTGTAAGGCCAGCCGTGGAAAACCATCCGCAAATATGGTTCCAACAGGATGGAGCCACAGCGCACACTGCGAGGGCCACAATGACTCTTTTACGCGACATCTTTGGTGAAAGAATAATTTCTCGTAACAGCAATTTTAATTGGCCTCCGCGTTCCCCGGATTTAACCTCTCCAGACTGTTTTCTTTGGGGCTATTTAAAAGGAAAAGTTTATGTTAATAAGCCTAGGACTATTGAGGAGTTAAAAACCAATATTCGAGAAGAAATTAACAACATACCACCGGAAGTTTTGCGAAAGGTCATGGAAAATGTGTTGGAAAGAGCACATTTGTGCGAAGCAGAATATGGCCACCACTTGCGGGATATCATTTTTAATAACTAATCCAAAAATATTCCCCATAAATTTAATGTATTTAAAAAAAAAAAAAAATTAAAAAAATATCTCTTAAATAAAAAGTTATAAGCAATTCACACCACTTCGGTCTTTCTGGGCCACCCTGTATATGTAACATTTGTTTTATTTGTTTTCTGTTTCTTACACGGATTTCACGCACGGAAAGTTTACTTAGCAAACAGTGTTGTCAACTCGATGCGTTTCGCACCGTTTTTGGTGCTTTTTAAAACTATTTGTGCAAAAAAGTCTTTAGTCGGTGCGTAGAGCCGGTTTTTTTTAATTTTTGGTGCGTCTTTTAAATTGCGGTGGCACAAAATCAAATTCAACTCAACTTTTTGTTTTAATAGAAAAAAAACTTTAATCAAGTGTCCAAAATTTTTACGTTTCATTTTGCGTGGGAAACGTACCATGTTATATGTAGAAAGTAAGACAATCTTGCTGTTGTATATTTCCCCATATTCCAAGAGGCGTAATTTTCGTTACATCAAAAAACCCTTCATTGTACACTCGTCCTCGATAGCAATTATCTATTCTTTGATAGACCTTTGATATTTCATAGGCTTAAGCTATGGGTAGAGACTATCGACAGCCTTCAATCGCTGTTGGCAACGAGTAAATAATTGAAACATTTTTTACATCCCTTTCATGGGACTACGATGACGCCTCTTGGAATAATGGGGATTATATACACTCTCGAAAGAAAACGAATTATTTCGTTAAACAAAATTTGCTGCTTTTAGAGAGTGTTTTGCTATTAAACCATCAAGCCAAGTTTGTCAAATATTGCAAGAAATGCAGTCTCTAAACAGAGAAGTTCGTATTTATGCTGGTTCGTGAATTCGATACGAGTTTGGTAATTGAGAAATTACCAAATTATTAATTGCCTGGCACACGATGTCACTCAACATCGCTCGCTCGCATAAATACATGCAAACCAAAAACAAGATTTTAAAATTTGTTTTTGTTTCAAACGTATGTATGTGAGCGAGCGATGTCGAATGACATCGTGCGTCAGGCAGTAAATAAATTATAAAGTTTTTCCAAAAAGTTTGCATTAAATATTTATTACGTTAAAATACTGCTTGTTAGAGTCGCTTTCTTCCTTAAAGGATTTCTTTTACAAATTCATTTAGAGTTGTCACAGTAGATCTTCCATGTAAAAGAGCTTCCACTTATTCAGCTGTTTTTAAAGTGTTGCATGATAGACGGTAAGTTTCATTACTAGCTTATTCACAGATTTCACCCCGAAAATATATTAGAAATATTGCTATAGGGAATTTTTCTAGATTTTTGAAAAAAATTATCTTTGCTTTTCTTAAAAAAATGTCATGTATCCTGCTGATACAAGACTACATTCTCCTCTCGTTGTCCAGCAGCACACATAAGCCTCTCTCAAACAAAGTCAAAAATAAATTACTACCCTCCTGCAGTCCGTGGATGTAATTTCTGTGTCATTTAATTGCTTTTTTCAGTAGCTGCAGTGATCTTACTATAGGGTAAAGAAACTGTACCGTCATCAATGACTGTAATGTTTTAGCCAAAGTCTCAGTTATTGTTTCCTTTTTCTAATGAATCAAGTCCATTCTTAAGGGCGATGTTTCACTTTCTTGCTGTTTTTCTCCAAAGAAAAATAAGTAAAATTATTGTTAATTTTATTTACAATATTCTTTTATATTATTTGTATCTTTTTAATCAATTTAGCCCGTGAACAGCTTTTTGATTATTAATGAACAAAGAAAAATGGTCAAGTTCAATGCACCGTTGCACCACAATTCGTTTAAGGAAAGTTTGTGTGGTCTGTTCGATTTCAATGAGTTTAACAAAAAAGCGACTCATCTTCAAAAAGCCAGAAAACAGACGTGGAAAAAACTAAACGGAAGCAACAGCTTGCATCAAAATACAACGGATAGTATGTACCACAAATTGACTTATAAAAAAGTCTTTACAATTTGTATTAATTGAAGCGATACTTATTGCTTCATAGTTGTACTCGTATATAATTAAGGTAAAAAGGAAAGTGATGAAAGTTTAACAAGTTTTTATTCATTGTGCAATGTATTGAACAATATTTTGACCTTTAGGTGGTTTGTTTTTTTTTTAATGAAAACGTCATTCAACTGGATATTTAATGGAATAAAAATTTCCAGCTAAATGGTTTCAAATTAATTTAAAAAGGTGCTAGTTTGTTCTCGTAATATTTTGAAATCATTTCGAGTTTGGTTTAGGGTATTCAACACCATATTGAAAATATGTTTATTTATAAGGTGTAATTCTTGATCCTATTTGCTTAGACATTTATTTAATTCAATATTTGCAAATAATTCGTTCAGCTCAAGGTCCTTTTTTTTTTTTTTTTTTTTAATGTTTAATGTATTTTTCAATATTTCGTCTTCCTTTGGAAGACTTCTTCAGGAAAATTTGTTTTTTGTGTGTAAATTCAATACAAAATTTAAATTGGAATTTTTAATTGAATTGAAAAAAGACGAAATATTGAAAAATACAATAAACATAAAAAAAAAAACAAAAAGGACCTTGAGCTGAACGAATTATTTGCAAATATAAGGTATAATAAAAAATTTGGTTTGGAGTTTGGGGCTTATATTGAGAATCATTTTTATACTTAAGGGATGCACTTTAGAAGATTTTCTGAACGTATTAATTTCAAAAAATGTTATTTATAAGGTGTAATGGTTTATTTGATAGATGAGTAACTATAAACAGTCAGTTTTCTATGTTTCCTAGATGTCTATATGTCGACATTTCATAGGAGCTACCATAATCATCAGTAGATAAAAAAACTTGAAATATGTATGAAATAATGTTGCTGAAGTGGTACTCTGTTCAATTTGCGAACAACTTATAAAATGTTTACAACATTATGTTGTAATTGTGAAATAATAGGTGTGTTGCTTTACTTTCCGGGCAAGTTTCGTGCAAAAGAGAGCACGAAGTTTCTCTCAAATACAAATAAAATTTACCTGAAGCACGGGAACACAAAAAACTAAATTTCTAGCCCAAAAAGAAACATATGCTGTGTGTTGATGTGGCAAAAAAAATTGTTATTTAGTTTTATGAAAAAAATACTGTGATATTTTACACTTTTTAGCTTTTAAGGTCTTTTGCACATTCCTTTTTATTTAATATTTATTACAAAGGCGAATTAATTATTAGGTGGATGCATCGACGAATTCAGACGAATTTGATTAATATGGCGGCACTTTCTCTGTCAAGTTTTGTTTGCCTTTTTCGGTGCCATTTAAATTTTTGTACATGTTCGCTATCAACTAATTTTGACAGTTTAAGTGTGAATTCGCTTTATTGCACAAACAAAATACCTGTTGTTTTTTTTTTATTGTTGTATTGTTGTAGCGAAGCAGCTACCTTGTTTTATGTATCATCATTTATTACAAAACATTGAAATAATTTGTATACGAGTTGATTCAAATGAACTTTGTTTCTTTATTACTGTTTATTTTTTGAACAGCTGATTGCTTAATTACTTGCCCAAACTAGCCCGAAGAAAAAGTACGGGCTGTTTCGTGCAAGAAGAGGAAGCACACTATTCTCTCAAAAGCGCGCTCAAGCGCAAGTACGTGAACGCTTTTCGTGCAAATTGGAATCCCGGGGGATCCGAAAGTAGAATAAAGAAACACACCTAATATGAGTGGTACTTATTTCGCGCAAAATTTCAAACAACAGCTGATCAATTTTTTGTTTGCTAAAAATTCTTCTTTTTCAACTGAAAATTTCTAAAATGAAAAAGAGCTTAAATTTAATAACAACTGAAAAAAGAAAAATATTAAATTGGCAACGATATCCTTTTTTCACAAAAAAAATTTAATTGCAAACAATTAAATATGTTATCATATGGTTTTTATTTACATTTGCAAAACAATGTGGTTTACCTAAAACCAAGAAATCCGTGAAATTTGCCTAAAACGCGAAATAGGCGCCACATTTTAAATGTCATATTTTCTCGCAAAAGCAGCGCAATTAAATTGGCCTATGGGCAGAAATTCTACATTGAAATTAGATTGCAAACTTTTGTTATACAACGCAATACTAAAGCCTATATGGCGCTACGGAATTCAATTATGGGGCACCGCCTCAGCGTCAAACAATGAAAAAATGCAAAGGCGACAAAATAAAATTCTTCGAACAAATACGACAAGGTATATCAGCAAATTGGAACTTCACCCAAACCCTCTTGCACGAAACATACTTAATTTTAGTGGTCACACTCGGTTGAGAAGAAGGGATACCGTTGCCACCATCAGAGCGTTAAGTAGGTGATTTTACCGATATAATATGCGCATAATAAAAATTTTTGTCTAGCATTGGCTGGACTTAGTTAATTTATTGTATTTAGTAATAAGATTTGAATACTTATTGTTAGTTCACATTGTGAAGATTCAATAAATAAATAAAAGCTAAAAAAAAAAAATATTTTCCCGAGCGAAATAATTAATGATGCTCAACATTTTTCGCAGATTTGAACAGAGTAAGCAGAGAGAAAAAATGAGAAAGATACATATAGTTTCACGATTTTGTCTGTCTCCTTTTTGTCATATCTAATCGCTGTTTACTTTGTAAATGAAATGTCAAACTAAAATAAACAAAAAGTAAGTATCAGCTGTTAAGTGGGTTGTCAAATAAAACAGTGCTGCCAACTCAAATTTGTGAATTTATAAAACAACACTGTTTATAAACAAAATATATATCTCTTCGCTTTATACTGACATGTTTTATCATATATAGGGTGTTTTTTTAAGCCCGATAGAACTTGAAATTGTAAAAAATAACACAAAAAATGAAATTGTAATCAAAATTTTTTTTTATTCGAAAGATCAATACGTGACATTAACATTTGAAAATGATTTCGGGCATATGGGCACCGCGGCTGTTCTTGACGAAGCGCATTCTGGACGTCCAATTTTGGGCCACTTTTTCGAGCACTGCTGGCCGTATGTCACGAACAACACGAACAATACTGGCCTCCAAGGCGTCAATTGTTGCTGGTTTATCAGCATAAACCAGTGACTTCACGTAGCCCCACAGGAAATAATCGAGAGGTGTCAAATCGCACGACCTTGGAGGCCAATTGACAGGTCCATTTCTCGAAATCAACTTATCGCCAAATTTTGATTTCAGTAAGTCGATGGTTGCGTTCGCCGTATGGCACGTAGCGCCATCCTGTTGAAACCACATCTCCTCCGGATCAATGTCATCCATATTTTCAAACAAAAAATCATTGATCATGGTGCGGTAACGATCTCCATTGACCGTAACGCGAGCTCCGGCCTCATTTTTGAAGAAATAAGGTCCGATGATGCCACCAGCATGAAAATCGCACCAAACAGTGCATTTTTCTGGATGTAATGGAGTCTGTAGGGTCTCTTGTGGATTGGTCTCACTCCATATGCGGCAATTTTGCTTATTAACAAACCCGTTAAGCCAAAAATGCGCCTCATCGCTGAACACAATTTTGCGATAAAACAACGGGTCTGATTTTCAAAGTAAATTTGGATAATTTCGTAGCGTTGTTCAAGCGTGAGTCTATTCATGATGATTTGTCAGAGTATACTGAAACAAATAAAAAAAATGTTTCATCAAAATTTAATTTTTTCTGTTACTTTTTACAATTTAAAGTTCTATCTAGCTTAAAAAAACACCCTTTATATCGCTTAAACTATCACTGTTTCACTTCTAGCAGACTTTCTGACCTTGGCTTAACCGAGAAATTATTGTTTATTTGCCTTAACTTTCCAGTGAATCTACTATATTTGTTTTAGGACTTCTTATTGGTTTTACTGGCAGTTTTGTTTCTCATGTGAACATTTTTTAAATTAACTACAAAATTACAAACAATTCTTCTTACAATTTTCTTTTGCTAATTACAATTAACTTGTAATAAGTCTTCAAATGAACAAAAGACATTTATGCGAGTATAATTTTCTTTTCACATTTGAAATTTTAAATTAAAAAAAGGAATTTTTATTTCATACTTAAATCTGCTGTTTTCTAATGCATTTATAATTGCTGCATTAATTTTTTTTATATATTTATTTTTTTTTTTTTTTTTTTTTTTGAAAAGAGTAATTTTCATTGTTAGAACATTTGATAAGCGGAAAATGTAGAAAATTACTTTATGTTTTATTTTTTAGATCTACCGAAAGGATTTCTTTTACAAAGCTTGAATACTCTAGCGCGAATTCAGCACGTTTTTAGATTATTGTTAAAAACAAATTAAAGGTTATTAAAAAATTATTACAATATCAAAATAGAAACTCATTTTAATCTTAAAATCATTCTGTGCACTTTTTTCTTTATGTACTCGTATGCTGGCTGCCAGTGAGTGCATTGTTCGCAGAGAAGAATACTTGTTCAAATTTAGCAGGAAGAAAAGATATAAAAGATTTTTGTTCGCCTGTATTTTGAGTTGCAGGTTTTTTTTTTTTTTTTGCTACCGAAATGTTTTATTACAAGTATGTGCTCGTATTGGAAATCTGAGAACAAATGTTTGGAAAGTCTCTAAAGTAAGAACATTAAAACAACTAAAAACAACTGAATTAAACAAAGACTTCTTTCCAATACAAGTGGAGAAATTAGAAAAAAACTGAATTACATTAGAGTAAGTTAATACATATAACAAACTTAGTGGTTAGTAACTTTTGATCATTAGGATACTACCAATTTATCAATTTTATTATGCAAGATTTTACACGTAGAAAAAATATATATGGTTGACGTGACAATATTCTAAAGGCAATATACTATAAATTAAAATGAAATGTTGATTAAACTTGAGGTCAGTTGTGTTTTTTATAAAAAAAATGTTTTAATTAATTTATTCGATATTTCGTCTTCTTTCGGAAGACTTCTTCAGGAAAAAAAGTTTTCGAAATATCGAGTAAATGAATTAAAACATTTTTTAAATAAAAAATAAAACTGACCTCAAGCTTAATCAACATTTCAATTTAATTTATAAAAAAAGGTCAAATAATTAGGATCAAGATAGGCAACATACTATTGTTGAATTATATGGTTGGTCCTGATAATTTTATATTGTTATATTTGAAATAGTCTATAGTTTTCTAAAAAAAAATGTTGTACATAACCGTACTATATTCTGGTAACACATTCGGGCATGTTCTGACACATGCATGAAATTTGCGGTTGTGACTTAAACTCGCAAGAAAGGTGATCTGTAAATCGTAATCGCCAGACTCTTGGCGAGTTCAAATCACAAGAGTATATCAAACTGAACTGAATTAACACTAAATTAAACCTTAAACAAATAATAAAATTACTTATTAAATTAAACTAAATTTGTTTTCTTTGTACTAGAATAAAAACTAGACGATTTTTCATACAATTTTTGCTAAATACATGCAATTTAAAAAATGTTCTTAAAACGGAAATAAACTTTTTTACAATCAGTTCTTGATTACATTTTTAGCCCAAAATGCACAATATGAATGTTGCTGGCATTTTCAATTTATATTTGAGCTTATTTGCTTTGGTAAAACATATCGCTGCTTTATTGCAACATAGTCATATCTCAAAAAATGAGCTTTTTGAGTTAACAATGCAGAATTGTTAACAGTACTATCATTTATATTGTGCCAAAAATTTATTCAAATTGCTTTTAAACTGTTTCCTTTAGGAGATATTTAAAACAAAAAAATTCTAAGACTTGTATGGAAACTAAAAATGTGTTTTTCTCCAAACAAGTTTTTTTGCGTTATGACTATGTTGCAAGAAAAGAGCGATATGTTTTTAGCATTCAAATTATGTCAACTCGCAACCAAAACGTGTGAGTCACCTTCTAACCTGTTGGAGTTGCCTGATGACTATGAAAACTTGCAAGTGTGGGAACATACCTGATTGTTATAACTGTAAACAATCATAGTCCTAATACACGTTTATACCTTATTAATATCATATATTAATATACAGTATAAGCTTGATAAACCGGACAATATTGAAATGTCCGAATTTCCGAGACATGAGAAAAAATTTTGAAAATATTAGCTAAATTGCTTTTATTTATAAGATATACACTTTAAAATCAAATATGTGTATTCGTATTAATATAAAGTTACTACATGGACTGAAAAGTCCCGGTGCTAACACATAGGTGGCGCTAGTTTTGTTGCAGTCACCTTTTTTTTTTTTGTTAATACTAACCTTCAACATACAGCTGTTAAAATTTCATGATAATCTCTTCATTAGTTTGTGAGTTATTGTGCTAAGAGTGTCGCTGCTTTTGTTATTTTCAAAACAATGGATCAATAACAATCTCGTTGTCCAAACTACTTTGGACAAAACTATTTTGGATTTAATATCATATATGTAACTATATTAGTATATTTTGGTTTGAAGTTTTTTATATATAAACCTATAGTTTAATGATTAATTATGAATTATTATAATTATGAAGTGTTAATGAATTTAGTTATCTAATACTTACCATTATACTAACTTACTTAATACTTACCAATTATTTATTTGAACTACCTTATGTATATACTCACCAGTATGTAAAGTTGTTCGCAGTGGCGAACCAATTGGAAACTTTCCAAGTGTCAATTTGGATCATTTCCGGGTTTTTTTTTTAAATAAAAAACTTACCAAGGTGCATTAACGTATACACGGTGGCAGCACTAGAGCAAAATTACAACAATACAACAAAAACAGGCATGTGGTAAGCTATGTTTATCAAAAATATTTGTAACTATTTTCACAATTATAAACTATGAATAAAATATATTTATTTGAATTATTTTTATGTTCACAAAATAATTTATATATGTTTAATTCAGAATACAACACTAAATTCACTTTCAGAAATGTAAACAATACATTTGACGTAAATAGCTTCCTATATTGCCAGTAGCAAAAAATTGTCACATGCCGTAGTGCTGCCAGCGTGCATACATTAATGCACCTTGAAACTTACTTACCATCGAGATAACCTGAAGACTGCTAGTGCGATCAACTAATTTTTTCGCCACTTGGAATCCTACAATCCATTTGTTAAAATACGAGCACTACCCTGCAACCCAGGTGAATAATAAATAGAATCTATTAGATTTATTGAAAAGAAATAATAAATCCCCTTTTTATTTTATTTCTTTTCCCCACATCATTATCTAATGAGTTAATACTCAACCCGAGTTAATCATATTCCCAATTCTGCTTTGCATAAAGCAGAGTTGGTTAACACAAAAGTTTGCTTTTAGCACTCAAACGGCACCACTTTTGTTCACTCGTGATTTAATTTTACACTCAGTCGTAAAGCAGGGCTGGGGAACAGCTCTCGCATCATCGTAATTATTTCTTAAGTGCGGTCAAGCTTGTCGTTGTTGCTTGGCTTTCGAGAGTTTTGCATCTCACTCGCACTGGATAACGGTTTGTCTCAACTAACTGGATTTAATTACAGTTTTTTAGAGGGCTGGATCTTCTTATGTGAAGGCATCGGTAGTTATAGTTAGTCACAGCAACGCTACAAACATACTATTAATACCTCAATGGGCATATGGTCTATATCACTCCGTGCTGATATCACAGCAGCACGATTTCACAACAGCATTTGCTGCTGCTGCCAACTTACAGCCTGTTTATAGGACACGAGTTAGCTCACTCGCGACGAGCCAATTCATAGACGAGTACGTAAGAAATTGGGTTTATAAAACTCGACATGATTGTGTCGTGCAACTTACGTAAATTCGCGTATATGTCAAATATTTATGATATTTTTTTGTTGACAGCATTCGAAAAAATAGTATCTGTTTACATTTTTCATACTAAAAAATATTTTTTCAACCTAAAAAACGGCAATCCTATTCTAGGCACAGTTGACATACATACATATGCATGTATGCATAAGTAAATAAGTAAAACAAAATATTTTGTGGAAAAGCTTTTTTTATGACGGTCTAATTGGAAAAAACGAATAAACAAACAAAAATTGTATATATTAACTGCAAGTTTTATGTTGTATATGTGTATGTTTTATTATGTATGTATATATGTATACAAAACGAAAAAACGATTTCAGTTCATGTCTCCAGAAATTTAAGAGATTCTTAGAACGTTCTGTTGAAATTTCTATTCCTGGTTTTCTTATTATTTACTACCACTTATAAACTATTTTTATTATAATTTCTTATTATTTATAACACTTTCTATACATTTGCTATTGACGAGCATGTTTCTGCATTCGCCGATTTTGACATTTATGGTGAGACGACTCGCGTCTTACAAACCAAAATAAATTGACAGATGTTACGTTTTTCAATACTAATCGTCAATAGTCGCGGTTTGTGAACCAAAACCAGAAAAAATGTACAGATTTAGCGCTTTTTATCGAAGAGTCGTGTCTTATAAACAGGCTGTTAGTCTAATTGCAAAAAGTAAATGCAGTGCTGCCACTATAAATTGGCAGCAGTAAGAACTAACATTTTTTTTTTTTTTTTGTAATATTTAATGGAAAAAATATCACGAAATTAAAACAAACATGTAAATTGATGTGTTTTTACAGTTTTATGTGATATTATTACGCTTTCAGTCAGTTATATTAATTTTATTCATGTAAAATATATACGTGGCACCTCTGAAATTTGTATTGCTGAAATACACATAATACTGCTGCTGCCTTTAAAATAATTATGCTGCTGAGTAGACGACAGCATTTGCAGTTAACTTCATTTATAATCGTGAAGTTGTGAAGTCTGCTGTCGTCTAAGTGTTTAGAGCTTTACACTGAACAGCTGATAATGTTGTTAGTGAGTTAAACACTGATTCAGCTGTTTCCAAATTTAGAATTAGTTCCAACGCCACACCTATACTTTAAGCTGCCTATGAATGAGTCGACTCTTAAAAAATTTTTACTTTAGTTGTCTTAAATTATACTTTATTTTTATGAAAAATAAAGTATAATTTATATTTCAAAAAGAAATAAATAATTTAAATTTCAGAAATAATAATTTAATATTTCAAAAAGAAATAAATAATTCTGCCTACTCCTGGTAATTGCACAAGTATTTTGTTAGTAATTTCATCAGATAGGTATAGTGAATACAACTTTTCTTTAATTTAAACTGTTAATAATATTAGCATGTCATGAATTACTGCCTTCATTATTAGCATACGCATGTTGAGCCCCCATTCACCTACTACATTCGCAGAACTTTTTTCTATCTGAAATTTCTGTTGCATGCTACTTATTAAAGAAAGCTTCTTTTGCGTGTAAATAAAAAACAAAATAATAAAGCAGAGAAAAACAATTCTATGTAATATTGTTAACAATTTAATGTTGCAACTTACCTTAGGACTAAAAAAGTATCTCTTTCTAGCACCCATAACAATTTTACTGTTTTTTTTTTTTCTTTTCCTGTAATTTTTTTTCTTCTATTTTTATCACAATGGTATCACAAAAGCATTTGGAAGTGTCAGTTTGCATGGTTGATAATATATTTTAGATTATACACATTTTCTTAATATTATTTGTTTTGGCAATTGTTCTTGCTGGATGCTATTGTTATTGTTCGTAAGCAAGTCACTTGCAATTAGTTGTGGTAGTAATTTTTGTGTGAAAGTTGAGGTTTGTTTTATATTTTAATAACTTTTATCAGATTTTGTTGAGAAGCTTGTAGATTTTGATAAAATAAGTAGCCAAAACATATGTTCTGGAGATAACTAAATGCCAGGGGAGAGACATGGAATTATCATTTGATGTTAAATATGAGAAAGTCAAACATACATCCAAATGTACATATGCATGCATGTACATACGAGTACATATGTATACACCAGTACATTCATTCTTTTGCTAAAAAAAAGATACTTTAGATAAAAACTAATTTCACATGAAAATCTTAACGAATAACTCAAGAAGCTAAGACTTTAAAGGCCCATTTAGCTGATGGTAGAAATCGAAAATGTACCGTAAATGTAAATGTAACTGTTAGTGCGCTTACTGAAGACCTAAAATCGTGGTTACTTTTGAAGTTAAGTTTTTAACGGGTGTCCACCGGGAAGGTATGCTCTTCGCAATAATTCCAATGAAATCATGGCAATGCGATGTGGCGCCATCTTGTTAACCAATCTCACATATTAGTCAAGCTCAAAGTATGCAGTTGAGGCGTTAAAAAGTTTTCGATCATATCACAATATCGCTTCCTATTCACAGTTACCGCCGTTTTCATTTTCAAAGAAGTAAGGTTCATTGATTCTTCCTGAACAAATTGCATACCAGACTGTGAGTTTTAAGGAATGCAAAGTTGACTGATATATAATTTGAGGGTTTTCCATTACCCAGGATCCAGATCTTTACTACAACGTAGAAAAAAAAACCAAATAAAAATGAAAAATTTTGAAACAAACGTACAAAATAGGCAAATTTTGAATTTTGATGTGCCATAACTCAACAATTTTCCTGTCAGATGGAAATTCGCATTATATCGACGAAAGGCATTAAATTACCTTTCTAACGATATGTTATTTATCTCGATCGGACTTTTTCGTTAGGGTTTGAGTGGGACCATACACCGAAGAACACAAAGGTGCCGTTGTCTAAACAACGGTACTTAGGAAAAAGAAATTATAGCGTTTTCGTGCTCAGAAGGTCTGAATTAACTGATCATGACGCATGTGGCGTTCTTGGTATTTTTTCAAATTTAAAATTTGTAAAGCAGTGTTATTGATCACAGCAAATTTGTATTGTAAAAAATCCTTCTTAAGAAAAAACTTAAGAAAGGACAAAACTTGAACTAAAACCCGATGTACTTATGTACAAATCAAAAATCTAATTCGCTTAATAATCACTTTGAGGAAGCAAAACCCAAATTAAATACAAGTATGTATATTTATTACAGCTCAATATATATCTTGACGTGTCATACATTTTATCCTCTTAATAAATCTTTGCAGATTTCTCTATTAAAACTCAACGCTGGAGAGATGACATTATTTTAGAAAATCTCGCTGAAAGAAATGAAAAAAAGTATGTAGGAAAAAATTCATATTAAAATCATCTTAAAATGCATCAAATCAGGTAGAAAACAATTGCTACTATTGTTTTGTTGTATAGTCGACTCAGCAGATTTCGTTGTTGTTGTTTATTATTTAAGCTTCAGCGAGGAGACTTTAACGTGTACTTGCACTTGTTGCAATTGTATTTGCAGTATTTAATGTAAAAAAAAAGAGTTAAATAAATGCCAACATTTCCCTAATTGCGTTTACTAGTCAGTCAGTCTTTCAGTCTGTCAGTCAGCTAAACAGCCAAGCAGTCGTCAGTAGCAGCCATAACAGCAGCAACATGATTTCAAATGCGACTAACAACAACAATAACAAGAAACAAAAAATGTGAAAAAGTCAACAACAACTTGGAATAAAACTTTCTTTTTTCGTCAACAATTTTTTCGCAGGAAAAATTGTTTGTTTTATTTGTTTATTTTTCAAATGTTTGAATGTTTTCTATTTTAAGTCGCTTGTTGGGATTTTTTGGATGCAACATTAATAGCTGCGCAGCAGCCGTAAAACCAACAATAGTGTTTGTGGTAGACAAGGTGTATTTTATGCCTGTTTTTGTTATTTCTCGTATGCATTTTATTCAAGTTGATAGAGTTTGTTTTGTTTTTTTCTCTCAAATTTGTTGTTCATGAATTTTTTATATTTCTTTTTTGTTTGTTTTGAAGACCATAATCTATTGTATACAATTTGAATTAATATTTATAAAGAAAGAAGAAGAAAAAAAGTTGCAGACTAATAAGGTGTGAGGGAAATTATTTATCTGCTTTAAAAGCTGGAAAAGCAGTTGTTGTCTGGTAAATAAGAAATTAAATAATTTCAAATATTTATTGTAGCAATTCATTCAAAAGATAAAAAAAAAACACGCAGGCTTGTAAAAAAAAGAAGAAATTTTCAAATATAAATGGTTAAAACAATAAAAACCAAGACATTAAACTTTTTCTTACAACAAAATGAGAAAGAAAAAACAAAAGACTTGGACAACAAACCTTTTTTTTAACTCGCTGGTATTTTTTGGTTCTCTCTTCCTTTCTCTTGGACAATTTATATGAAGAGTTTAATAAAAAAAAACACTGAATCAAAACATTTAAGACGCAAACTTGATATCCTTCCTTTTGAATGCGTACTTTCTTTACAACTTGCTGCATAAAAATATATAAAATTTCTTTAAATATACAGACGTATGTAACATATAAAGAGAAATTTCTTATGCAATTTTTTTTTTTCTGTTGTGCAGATTTTTAAGAATAATATTAAATTCCCATAATATAATTTTACTGTATTAAAAACTTGTCTTCTCTTCCAGGCCTTATCATTACAAATAATTATTTAAAAGTTGTTTCCACGATATTAGTGTCTTTAAAAAACAAGAGTTCAAAGCTGGTCCAGCAACATTCAACGATACGTAATTCCAATGCAGAAAGACACACAAAATATACAAACATTAAACACAAAATCCCGTATCATATAATGGCATATTTGTTAAAGCTTTAAGCCATTTGGGTTATTATCAGGATTTACAAAAGAAAATTTTTTTCTTACATACATTTTAATGTTAATGAAAACTAACAAAAAATAAAAACAAAACAAGAAAAATGCTTTTTAAGCTTGTTTTTTCTTCTCTAGTTTTTTTTTTTTTTGCACAAAGTTTGACTTTGAGGAAATCAGTAAATATAAAAATTGTTTTTAACTGGCTGAGTTTTACTACTTTGTACAAGGTCTTTGCAACAATTTAATTTAAATAGGAAAATTTTTATTAAACCAGGAATGAATTTTGCTTACAAAAATACGTTTTTTTTTTTTTAAGGAAGTGCGTAGCAAAGTTAATGGTAAGCTTGATTGTTAAATATTTCCTGAATTTTTCATGACTATCTGATGTTGTTTTGAGTGAGCAGGGATTTATTTTACTTTACAGCCATTTTTATGCCAACAGTTAAATTTGTTTTTCAGTAAACACGCTGCCGCAAATAATGCGCTCATACTAATTGTTTTCAACATGCTTGTCCTGTGACAGGTGAAACATATCGCTCCTTTGTTGCAACATAGTCATAACGCAAAAAAGCGTGTTTCGAGAAAAACACATTTAAAATGTTTAGTTTCCATACAAGTCTTAGAAAAACTTTTTAGAAAATATCTACTAAAGGAAACAGTTTAAAGGTAATTTAAATAAAAATTTGCCACAATATAAAAGGTAGCACTGTTAACAATTCAGCATTTTTAACTCATTTTTTGAGATATGACTATGTTGCAATAAAGGAGCGCTATAATCGAATGCACGAGTAAGCATTTATGAGTGTGGCCTTTTGTATAGATTTTTGTTATGTGCATGAAACCGAACTTATTTTAAACTGTCGAATCTGCGGTATTTATAAGGCTCAATGAATAACTTGAACAATTTCTGATAGATGCTACTGCATTCACGCTTAAAAATCACAGCCTTCCGATATGGGTATCAGATAAAAAGTCTTCGATAGCACCTAACGTGAATCTTTCAAATCTATAGCCATATTGCCTTGATGATAATCCTCTAACACTTAACAAAGCTGCATGTATCCTGGGTTGCAGCAGCATTTCGAGGAGTTTTTCTACGGAGATTCCAGATTCCATTTTCTTTACTTATTAGTACAAGTCGTTGCCCTTTCCAGTTCTCCGGAAAGACACCATAACCGTTAATTTAACTGCCTGTCCCACTATGTCACTTGACATCGATCGCTCGCATAAATGCATGCATACCAAAAACAACATTTTAAAATTTGTTTTTGTTTCAAATGTATTTATGCGAGCGAGCGATGTCGAGTGGCATAGTGGGCCAGGCAGTAAATTTTTTCAAAAAGTATTTATTTATTCATCAATAACTATCGTATCCCGTTCAAAGTAATCCCCCTCAGATATAATACACTTATGCCAGCGTTTTCTTCAATCCTCGACGCACTTTAAAAACGCGCTTTCTGGTATCGCCAACAACACCTGTTTGGGGTTTTCTTTTATCTCCTCAATCGTAGCAAAACGCTTTTCTTTCATCGATGTCTGCAGTTTTGAGAAGGGGAAAAAGTCATCGGGGGGGGGGGGGGCTAGTCTGGTGAATACGGTGGTTAAGGCAGGTTTGTTTGTTTTGGCCAAAAACTTGCGCACTAGCATGTGATGTGTGAGCTGGTGTGTTATCATGGTGCAAAATCCATGATTGTTTTTTCTACAATTCTGCGCGTTTCTGGCGTATTGCTTCGCGCATACAGCGCATAACTTCAAGGTAGTATTGCTTATTGACCGTATGACCTTGTGGCAAGAATTCATGATGTACCACGCCATTGCAGTCGAAGAAAACAGTGAGCAAAACCTTCACATTTTATCGAACTTGACGCGCGTTTTCGGTCTTGGCTCTTTTGGACGCTTCCATTGGGATGGTTGGGCTTAGGTTTCAATGTCACAGCCATACACCCATGATTCGTCACCAGTTATGACATTTTTAAGGACCTGGATCGTGGTTGACGATGTTCAACAGCTCCTGAGTGATGCCGTGCGAGTTTAATTTTGCTCAAAATTTAGCAATTTTGGAACAATCTTCGCTGCCGCACTTTTCATGCCTAAAACATCAGTAAAAATTGCTTGGCATGAGCCGAACGATGTGCCAATATCATCAGCAACCTTTCTGATAGTGATTCGACGATTATCCAAAATAATTTTCTTCACTGCTTCAATGTTTTCATCGATTGTTGACGTGCTCGGGCAGTCAGGACGAGCCTCCGCTGACTTTTTCTTCTTCCCGGTGTCTGAAGACAGCGATGAAAGGAGAGCGTTTTGCTACGATTGAGGAAATAAAAGTAAAATCGAAACAGTACCTGTTGGCCATATCAAAAACCGCGTTTTAGAAATTTTCGTAGTATAGTAAAAAACACTGCACTGCACTGTTATATCTGAGGGGAACTATTTTTGAAGGGAAGAAGATAGTTGATGATGAATAAATAAATACTTTTTGAAAAAAAAATTTTAAATAACGGTTATTTTTTGAATGAGTAATAATGGGTGATTTTATAAGAACTATCAGAAATTTAAAAAAAAACACATAAAATTCAGAAAAATTCATGAAATATTTATTTGGATCGATAGTTGGGTCGATATAATTTAATGTTTGACGATTATTTCATGCAAATGTTGGCCGCGGCTGCGCCTCAAATGGTCCATCCGCTTAGTCCAATTTTGGCTTACTCTTTCCCACATTTCGGCCGGTATCTCACGAATAATGTTGGCTTCCAGTGCGTCAATCGAAGCGGGCTTGTCGCTATAGACATTAGCCATAACATAGCCTCACAAAAAATAGTCTAGAGGCGTTAAATCGCACGATCTGGGCGGCCAATTGACTGGTCCCAAGCGTGAAATAAACTGTTCACCGAACTCGCCTCTCAATTGGTCCATTGTTTCGCGTGCTGTGTGGCATGTGGCACCGTCTTGTTGAAACCACATATCATGCAAGTCAAGCTCCTCCATTTTGGGCAAAAAAAAGTTTGTTATCATCGCACGGTAGCGCTCACCATTCACAGTAACGTTGTGATTCGCATCATCTTTGAAGAAATACGGCCCAATGATGCCGCCAGCCCATAATCCGCACCAAACGGTTATTTTTTGTGGATGCATTGGTAGCTCTTGCAATGCTTCTGGCTGCTCTTCACTCCAAATACGGCAGTTTTGCTTGTTCACGTATCCATTCAATCAGAAATGAGCCTCGTCGCTGAACACAATTCTTCGATAAAAAAGTGGATCTTCATCTAACTTTTCAAGAGCCCATTCACCAAAAATTTGTCGTTGTGGTAGGTCGTTTGGCTTCAATTCTTGCACCAGCTGTATCTTATAAGGCTTCACACCCAAATCCTTCCGCAAAATTTTCCACGTAGTGGAGTAACAGAGGCCCAATTGCTGCGAACGCCGAATCGATAATTTACGGTCATCACCAACACTGGCCGATACGGCTGCGATATTTTCTTCAGTTCGCACTCTACGTAAGCGTGTTGGTGGTTTAATGTCCAACAATGTAAATTTGGTGCGAAATTTTTTTACAATAGCCCGAATAGAAGCCTCAGTAGGTCGATTAAACTGACCATAAAATGGAAGAAGCGCGCGATGAACTTTCTTAACAGAGCACGCATTTTGGTAATAAAATTCAATAATTTGCAAGCGTTGTTCGTTTGTAAGACGATTCATTATTAAATTATAGACCAAACTGAAGATGTTTGACAGTGACACAAGATACAAAACGTGCGTGAGCTGTCAAAACTAGTGTTGCCAAAAAGATAATAGCAAAAAAATCACTCGTTACATCTGGAAAATTTATTTGAATTGCATTCAAAATATTGAGTGTATTTCATAAAAATTTTCTAAACGTTTCACATAAACACCACATAAATTATGCCATTTTTTACAACTATTATTTTAAGACTTTATGACCACTCTTTGATTACCGTAATTGTTGGATTCCTTAAGGAGCATTTATTAAAATCTCTTAAATAATTACTTCAGTTTAATAATTCAAAGGAGAGAAATTAGCCTGGTCATCAGTATATGTATAAAATAATAATAATAATATTTAAAATGTTGCCTTTCATCTTATCATAACTGAGCTTTAAATAACAGTTTGTGCAAGCGATTAAGTATCTTATGGTTTAAATAGATAAGAAAATATCTTCTGTCTTAATAATACTATTATTATGATTAAAAATAACTTCATATGGAATAAATACTTGTATGCATTCAGTAAAAAGAAAAAAAAGAATATTTCTTAATATATCTACAACTCTCTAAAAGAAGAAAAATAAGAAAAGTATTGCAAAAGAAACAAAAAAAAAATAATTCAATCAATTAAAAAATCCTACAATAACAACTATTGCGGCAGTACTAGTGGAAGAGTTGGAAAAATTCCAGAGGCATTAAGAATAGAACTAAAAAAGTGGGGAAAAAAGAACTTAAGACGCGTGCCGTCATAAACCTCATCAACATTAAAAACAACTAAGCAACAATCATAAATATTATAAACAAATATTTATATATATACGAGTATATTTATGTGCGTACGCATGTAACAACTTATAGATTTTATAACAACTGCTGCTACTACCAATTTAACAAGTTTATAGCTACGACAAGACAGACAGTCCGACTGTTAAAGCAAAACATAGCAGACGTGCCAACAAATATACCATAACGCGACTAGAACTGAAGTGACGCTGTTTGTTGCAGTTACTGTTGCCATTGGCTACTACTGTTAACACTCAATGCTGGCTTATTCCCTGGCTTAGAATTGTATAACATTTTATAATGAATCAAATGCAATCTTTAACAATCCAGAATAACGTGTATCTTTTTTTGTGTGTGTGTGTGTGTATTTTTTTATTGAGTCTTTTGCTGCCGCTGCTGCTGCTGTTATTGTTGTTGCCGTTGAAGTTTAAGCATTGAGAAGGAAGATGCATAAGCTTAAAAGCAAACGTTTGAAACACAAAAACCAAAAAAAAAATTTAGAAAAT
Organism: Thecocarcelia acutangulata; assembly: GCA_914767995.1. Taxonomy (NCBI): domain Eukaryota; kingdom Metazoa; phylum Arthropoda; class Insecta; order Diptera; family Tachinidae; genus Thecocarcelia; species Thecocarcelia acutangulata. Next base: position 23,435,818 of record OU612094.1, on the reverse strand, counting down.
GCCACAAACTACGCATGAGCTGTAAAGCATTACACTATAAAGTAGGAGTATTAAAAGCAAAATCATAGTTTATTTATTTATTTAAGAACCGCTTAAAGATTACGGAATAATGCAGGCGTATTCGTACAAAGTTGGCGACATGAACTTCTAAATACACTACCGCAAATAAAACAAATATAAAAATAAACAAGGAAGCCCACTACAGCCGCCAAAAAGAGTTAAATCTAAAAAAAGTCTACAAACTTCATTTGAACTATATTGCTATCTATCGATCTATGTAGAGTTTTGTCAATAATTTACATATCAGAGATCTGCAACCGGTGCCTTGTTCAATGATCTAAGTCAACCCGTCTTAAATCGAGTTGCGGCCATCGCATATTGTTTGTATATTTATCAAAAGCTTGGAAAATGTTAATGAATAGAGCTGAACAATACTTTTCGCCTTCGAAGGTATGGATACATCCTACTCCGTTCAATATTGGAGTCAACTGCACCATCAACAATTTTTCGAACAGTTTTATTGGTCTATATAATTTTACTTTAGTAGGACCCTTTCCTGACTTGGGTATAATAGTTATCATAGACACTTTCTACTCTGCAGAATAATACTCGAGATGTAAAATAGCGTTAAAAATTAAGAGAGGAACTCTTTTAGCTACACACAAATGCTTGACATTTCACTAGTAGTTTTTTCAATATCTGGAGCTTTACTGAGGTTGCATACTTAGATGGAGGTTTTGACAGCACATTGTTATATAGGAATGCACGCGAGAAGGTTAAAAAGTTGTAGGGAAGAGAACGAGGAAGAGAGTATTGAGCAATTCATCTGTCGATGTCCGACTCTATGTTCTATAAGACCACTGTACCTTACAAAATCGTTATTGCACGGGCTAGCAGGTATATCGAAATGCAAATTGAATGCGATGGATTCTTTTATCCGGGTTGATTAGGATTTGAAGCGTCGAGGGATGTGTAGGTCTCATAGTCTCTATATCTTGCTTAGGCAACATAAAGCGACCAAGAAAGGACCCAACTGGGCTAGTTTCATGAAACTGACAGCCTGTACAACTTACCTGCCTGCCAGTGGAGTAGGAAACTCCGGGTAATATTGTAAAATAATAGTAAGCGCAAGGCGAATTCATAACATGAATATGCAAGAACAATAAATACAACACTACAAAAAATAAATCTTTTACAAATGTCAAGGAAAAAATATGAACACAAAAAGGAATTAAAAAACATATAATAAAAAAATTTACAAGAAAAGACAAACTTTTAATTATTTCGTGAAACTTTTAATTTTTTCTTGAAAATTAAAGTCTCAGATCATAAAGCTTGGAAAAGTGAAAATGGCCAGCCAGATTGGGGCGGATTCTGCATGATAGCTGGCGCTCAAGATACAAAACACAAATTAAAAAATTGTTTTAAATTTTTTTTTCAAATTTCTGTTACATTTACAATTAAACAAAAACTTAATTATTTCGTGAAACTTAAAATCTCAGATCATAGAGCTTGAAAAGGTGAAAATGGCCAGCCAGATTGGGGAGGATTCTGCACAATATCTGGGGCTCAAGATACAATACATAATATAATAAATTATAAAAATAAAAATTGTTTTAAATTTTTTTTCCTATTGTGTTTTAATTATGCCGTTGACATCTGAAACAGATTAAAATTAAAAAAAAGTTATCAGCTGCGCTGTCAATTTCACCTGTTACGAATTCGCCTTGACTAAGCGGATAAAACCATAATATAAAATAAGAAGAGCAAATAGAACAAAACATGACATAAACAAAATTAGAATAAAATAATCTTTGTTCAAATTAAAAACACGGTGTACGCCGGGAAGATATACTACTCGCAGTAAATTTATTATAATTCTGGCTGTATGCGATGTGGCACCATCACCATGTTACTAAAGCCCACATTTCAAGACCAAAGAATGCAATTGTGGTATTAAACAGTTTTCAATCATATCAACATATCGCTCCCTATTCACAGTTACAGTCACACCCTTTCTATTTTCAAAGAAGTAAGGTAATGATTCCTTCCAACCAAATTTCACACACTGTCACTTTTAATGAGTGCAAAGATGACTGATGAATAACTAGATGGTTTTCCATTGCCCAAAACTGACTATTCTGTTTATTCACATATCTATGCAAATGAAATTGTGCCTTGTCGCTAAATATGTTTTTTTCGAAATGTTTTAATGATTAAAACACCTGGATGTATTATAAATTTACCATGTGTCTACTTCACTACAGCCGAATATGAACTGTGAAGACTAATGTTTACCAAAATGGCGGCAAAACAGTGTATTATACCTTCCCGGCGGACATTTTGTAGTCCTAAACATAAAGGAGAGAAGACCTTTGACAGGATCTCTATGATCTCTTTTATTTACATAGCGTCTCCGAATTTCCTTTTAAGAGATTGAATTTTTCTTCGATTTTTTTTTTATTGTTGAGACTTCCCTAAAAGACAAAACGCAAAAAAAAAATTATAAATGTTGCTGTTGAGTATTAAATTTATTTGAAATTTTAACGGACTTTTTATAATTATATTGAATTTATAAATTGAATTTTTGAATTCGCCTGAGAATCTATTATTTTGAATTATTACAACCAAGGCGACTTTATACAGGTGAATGCCAGCGGAAAGGCGAATTCGTTACTATGTATTTTGTTATTGTAAAACATATCGTGAATGTCATAATCTAAATTCGCCTAAGATTGCTCAGCAGAGAAAAAATTTTATATAAACGTTAAATATAAGCTTTTAGAATTGTTTGTAATTAAAATCACAGATTATATTAGTTTTTCACTTTTAAATTCACACAAATTTCTTGAAATTGCACTAAATCATGCAAAAAAAACCTTCAGATTAAAATGGCGCGAAAAAGTTTGTAAACAAAAGAAACAAAATTTGACAGTCTCATTGGAAAAAACGCGAGAAGCAAAAAATAATCACCTGTGCTGTTAAGTTCACCTGGTAATGAATTCGCCTTGATTACAACTCTGTATGAAAGGCACTTCTCTATAATTGTACTCGGTGGAGAATAACCGGTAAGAGTAACGATAACTTTGAACGCTTGGGTTTTAGTAAAATAACGAACAATTCGAGAGAAGCCACCAGACAGAGAAACAATGAAGTGAGTTTATGGTTTTTGAAATATGGAATTGTAATAATTGTATTACTTTTAATTATTATTCAGATAATAAAACAAACAAAATTTCGATTTGAATTGCGTTTCGTTTTATTATATTTGTTTACATAAGTTGCTGCCGCAACAGTTGCAGTAGATAATTCGATTTGAAACTAAGTGTTAGTTAAAAAAGTATTATAATACTTGTATGCATGTTCATGTATACATAACATTTTACTTCGTTAGTAAAACACAACATTCTATCGGGTGGTTAAATTTCAAGGGCCGATGTTGAATGTGAACCACACCTAAACGCCAAGTTTTTTTTCCGAATTTTGTATGACATTTCTCTATTTCAGACTTACTCAATTTGAATCACGGAGAGATACACCATCCAACAACGTGTTAAAGTTATCCAGACTTATTATGAAAATGAAGATAAATTTTCGAAGAAAATCATCTTCAGTGATGAGGCACATTTTCACCTCAGTGGATTCGTCAATAAACAGAATTGCCGCATTTGGGCGAATGAGAATCCAAGAGTGACTGTCGAAAAACCAATGCACCCACAAAGAGTAACTGTTTGGTGCGGTTTATGTGCTGGCGGCATCATCGGGCCGTATTTTTTCCAAAATGAGGCCGGTCAGGCAGTTACTATGAATGGTGTTCGCTATCGTGAGATGATAACGAACTTTTTATGGCCCGAATTGGAAAATATGGATGTAGACGATGTGTGGTTTCAGCAGGACAGTGCCACTTGCCACACAGCTAACGAAACAATTGCTCTTTTGCGCAACAAATTCAATGGCCGTGTTATCTCACGTAATGGCGATGTCAATTGGCCGCCAAGATCATGTGATTTGACACCGTTGGACTTTTTTCTTTGGGGTTATTTGAAAGAAAGGGTACACGTCGATAAGCCGCAACAATTCAACAGCTAAAGGATGAGATAATTCGCCACATTAACGGCATAGAACCTCCATTATGCCTCAGGGTCATCGAAAATTTGGTCCATCGGATGGAGGTGTGCCGCCGTGGTCGCGGCGCCCATTTGGCCGATATTTTGTTCCATACATAATTGAGTAATACCAATATATCATAATAAAATAAAATTACAATAATTTCCTAAATAGTTTGTGTTTTATTCAAAATCAACATCGGCCCTTGAAATTTAACCACCCTTTATATGCTTTTTAAGGAATGATGGGAAAAGATGTTTATCAAAAAAAATGTTTATCCAAACTTCAATTGGACAATGAATCAAGTTTCAAAATTGAAGTATCGTAGCAACTCCTTTTGAGTTTCTAGTTCAAACACTTTATATTCTTGAAAATTTTTTGATTGTACCATTGTTATTGACAAATTTAAAGTTGGTACCTCTTTCGTAGCGTGTCTTCAAGAGTTATGTTTGATTTTATCGGTTCTTAACATTGTTAACGTTTTACGAAAATAAGTGATGTCTTTTAGTGGTTGTGAACATATTTCTTCTTAAACTTGTTTCATTCTTGGCTGTCGAATCATTTTTCCATTTTTTTTTCGCTCCTACCATCTCACTTTATGTTCCTCCATTAACAATTTTAGCTTGGTGGTCTAGACGATTTACGATGACGAACAAACCAACCAACCAACCAACACATAAAAAAAAACTCAAACTAGAACTAGAGACTAACAACTTGCACAGAAAAAACAAGATCATCTCTTTTAGTATTAATATGAGGTAATTATAACAGTTTTAATATCATTTTTGTGTATTAAGAGAAAAAACCGCATTTTTTTGTCGTTTTTGTTGTAATGAAAGTAGTGGCATGTGGTGGGAGGTGACGTGTGTGTAAGAGACATAAAACTATTACGTTAGTTTTTTTATAGGAAAAAAAATAAAATAAATAATTGTTACTGCTTATTTGCTGTTATTTTTAAACTGTTTTTATTTAATTTATAGTTTTTATATACATATGTATTAACTAATGTATGTACATACATACATATGTATGTATGTATGTCTAAACAAACAGTTTGCTTTTTAACCGAATGCTTTAGTTATGCTTCTTGCACTGTTATGGCAGTTAGGACTTTTCTTAAGTATAAAACAAAAAATTGAATAAATGTATTTAAAAAGTCAATAAACCGTTTTGTTGTTGGCTTAGCATGGCGCTAATCTAAAGAAATAGATCGCTGAACCGCAACATTATTTTGTTTTTAACTTGTAATTAAATTTAGTAGTTTAATGTTCAACAATATACATACTTACATCTATCAATCTTAACAATTCCCTATAAAAACATTAAAGTGCTGTAATGAGGTCTGTTAAATGCGAAAATGGGGAAACCGACATTTCATTTATTTCAATAATTATTTAATTAAAAACACAAATCAATGAATGCACTTGCACGTACTGTTGACATAAGTTTAATTTTATTTGCTAACGAGATTGGCATAATAATGCAGAACTTTAAAAATACAGGCAGTTTTAACAAAGTTGAAGTATATATCTTACAGTGAAACCACTTATAATGATTCCTCCCATAAGCGGAAAAACTATTTAGAACCGAGATTTTTATAATACCCATTCCCTTAGTCTACTCACCGTATACGGGCACCAAAATATACCAAAAATCTAGTTTAAAAAAATGGAATAAACTTTGTTAAATATGTTTATGGTTCCGTTTTAATTATAACGTTTTTTTTTTTTGCATCTCCTGTTAAATTATATTATTGTTAGTTGAGCTACGTACAAACGGTTGTCTGATCTTACAATATTGCCAGTAAAATTGTCTGAAAATGTATTACAATCGTGTGAACTGCCAATTTTTAACTTACAACCTTGTCAGAAAAACCATTGTCAAGCACTTGTAAGACGACAATGTTGTCAGGCATCTGACAATAGTGAGAACACTCTTCATCGGCTGGTATTGTAAGCTCAGTTTTAATTGTCAGATGTATAAAATTAATGCACCTGACAATGGCATCATTGTCAGAAAAAAGTTTGATGGGCAACACTGCCAAACAGATTGTTGTTGATATACATAAGTGGCAATGCCTTACAACATGTCTGGCAATTTTTTTCATCTAACAATCTAACAACCGTATGAACTGACAATTTTTGTTGTCAGATGAATTATTTGTCAGACCATAGTCTGACAATGAAATTGTAAGATTTTCTTCTGCGGGACAATTTTTCATTGTCACTACATTGTCAGCATATTGCCAGATCTTACAATATTGTAACATCTGACAACCGTGTGTACATAGCTTAACGTTTTTTTTTTGCAGTTTAGTTATCTATATGTGCATATAACGGAGAAGTTTTAAAATCTTAGAAAGCAGTGCTGAAGTTTTTTAAATTAAAAATTTTTTTTTCAACTTGTTGATTCTTTGAATTGATTAAAAATTACAAAAATCTATAATCCGAAAAAAAACTTATGCATACTTATTTAAAAATATAGTAATGCGTATTATTTTTCAAAAATAAAAATTAATTAATTTACTAGTTTACTAATTAGCTCATGAAAATTAAAGTAGGATCACTATTTCACCAATTTTCGCATATTTTTGTACCTCAATCGTGTGATTGCACCATGAATTGTTACATGTGGCAATCGCGGCAAATATTGCTTTTATTTTGACCAACCAAATGCAACCCAATAGTGTAACTACTCGATATGTAATCGTTCGGTAATAATAATCCCACAAATGCCCCAATATTTATTGGATACTAGTATGGCAATTCAAGTGGGCAATACACGACATTAATTTACGTTTTTGTGTGTGCTCTTTTTTTTTGTAAAAATTATAACAAGAATATTTTTTAGTTATATATTTATTTTGTATTATACTTATGTGTATATTAGGGTGACCGCAAAAAATCAATGTCGGAATCGATATAAATCGCGAAAAGTCATTACCGACACCAAAAGCAGTAAGTTTTGCCAGTAGTGCAGCATGCCACACTCTGTCAAACGCTTTGGAGATATCCAGAGCTACCACTTTGGATAACTATGAATTATTATCTCAAAAATATACCAAAAAAATTCAAAATTTATCACATAATAACATAATATATGAAGTATGCTCCTGGTGGCACCAGGTCACGTTTTCGGAGCTAAAGGCTGCCGTAACTCGGTTTGACTCAGAGTTACAACAATTTTGTTCATAACATAAATTTTGAAGAACAAAATAAGCTATCTTTTGTGATATCATGCGTGTTTTTATTATTTACTGTTCCCGAGTCAACTTTTTGGCCAAAAAATTCGTTTTTTTTCAAATTTTGAGCGACGAGCGGCACGTGTTACCGTCATTTAATCGGGCTCAAATTTTGGCTATCCCAATATCTGGAAAGGGGATTTGTTTTGTTGGGTTAAGACGAACAAGATTCCGACATTTTTTTTGCCCCATATAAGTTGCGGTCACTCTAGTGTATATGTACATGCGTACTTATGTATAATTAAAATTCAGTAGCAGTTTCAAAAATGAAACAAAACAAAATGTGGAAAATTTAAACAATTTTACCATTACTGTTTTCTATTTCAATTTCTAAAAGAAACGCTTCTATTTTGCAGTGCCTTTCAGCTTGTTTTTTTGTTTGGTTGACACTAATTTCCTTTCTTAAGGTATCAGTTAAAATTAAGAAGGTAGTGCAGCAGCTGTTTTATGGTATTGCCGCAATTAAGAAGCATAGTGTGACTGATACGTGGCAATTATTGCCACAAAATTGTTTTTACAATCTTACGGCGATCAAATTTGGGGCAACCATGTGAATGCACAGTATTTGATTGTGAAATTTTGTTATTGGGCACTAATTCCTCACAATAAAAATTGGGCCAGATTGGTCTATTTGCGGCAATCGGATGATCCTACTCATTCCTTTAAAACACTATTTAATCTATACAAAAAAACATTACTTCAAGCGAAAAAAAAATTTTGTTGTTGTTAGAAATTGATTTTTGGCATAGACTATCAACTACTTTTTCCTTTTTACAATATTCATCCAAATTATTTTTTCTACTTACAATAGTAAAAATAAGCATAATAACAAAACTTATAACAACACAAACAAAATCTTAACTTAAGACGGTGCAAAAAAAAAGACAAGAAAAATGGAAAAAATACCTCAGACATTTTACCCGGAAATCCATCATCACTCTTACTTGTATAAAAGGGCATTGAATACTACAGCGGCCAATACTTTAACTTGCCACAAATGTAATGTTTTGAAATCAAAATCAAATATCAACATTTTAAAACATGTTTATTTTCAATATTTTTTTCGTATTGTCGATAGTGCTTTTCATTTTCATTAAAATAAAAGCAACATCAATACCGACAACAACATACCAAATACTGCTCAAATAGCCATAAGTAGCAATATCACTACCACCAACAACAATAACAATAAAATAAAAATAATAAAAAAAAGCAACAACAATCAGAAAATGATGGAGAGTAGTTCAAAGCGCCACTCTTATGTTGAAGTTGAAAGAAAGAAAACAGTAAATAAACTAAATAAAAAGAACAATGAAAAAAGAAAAGCAAAAAAAAAAGAAAAAAAACCAACAAAACGAAAAAAAAAAAAATTAAAATGTGTGCATATAAAAGTTGCATATAAAACAGCCAGTTCCGCTGCACTTGCAGAAAAAAACAGCTTGCTGCTAAATTTATACATACTTATGTTAACACAAATATTCACTAACACAAATAAAGTAAATGGCCACCTTGCTATGCCACAATACCAGCTAGCTACCAACCACTCTCTCTTCACATAATCATCGTCGTCATCTTTATTATCAACATCATTATCATCCTTTTCGCAATCATCATTGCCGCTTGCCATTCTTGCAAGTCTTTCTTTCATTGTTCACTTTAATTCGTACAATAATACTTTTTTAGTTGTTGTTGCTTTTTTTTGCAGCACCATCAACACCGTTATAAATTTTTTCCCTCATCATCATAATCTCTGTATAATTTTTGCCGTATCTTCAAGATATACACGAGTATGTTGTAATGTAACTGCAGCTCTAAAATCAATGAAAGTATCTCCCCAAAAAGTCAAAGACAATAGCAAGCAACAGCAAATGCAGTTAAAAAAAGATATAGCAAAAAAAAAAAATATAAATAAAATACAATACAATAAAAAGAGCATAAAATAGTTGCAATGAAAAATCCGACAACAACTTCGATAACAACCAACAATAACATTATCATGAGTAAATGTTTTTCTTATGCAGCTATGCTCGCACTCGTTAGTAGTGGCTCCGTAAACAGGTGTCTTGCTGGAAAAAATGTACAAAAGCGCAGCAAAATACGAGTATCTCAAATAAATACATTCATTCATAAATAAGTAACTTCAGGTTGTATTTTATTTTTTTAAAATAATATCTCTCTTACTGTAAGAGCCATCGGAGAGCTGTTAAACTTTGCTGCTTAAAACTGGTACTGTTATAAGCAATAAAGCTGTTGTAGGTACACTCTCAAAAATATTAAGTTTAAAATTAGATTGTTCAAGTATGATTCCATGGTACAATAATATACAAGTAGGGTTGAAACGGTGGGCGACATTTGTTTTCTGTGATGATAACTATCAAAAGTTGTTTATATTGTGCGAACATACACACACATTTTTTATCGTAGTTTACAAATTGAAAAAGTTAAAAAAAAAACAGCTTTAAACACAACTTTTCTTTTCTTGATCTTTATTTACATATTTAATTTATTGCACGAGTTTTAAATGCAAAAACTTATTGAAAAATTATTTGTAAATTAAAAACACCAAGAAAAATATAAAAACGTTTGCTTTTTTATTCTCTTTTGTATTCTTTGACAGTTATCAACTCAAAGCAACAGTAAAAAGCCATGTTGTTTGTTTTATTGTTGGCTGGTTGTAATTCCGCTTTTACCTGCTATACGAGTATTATTGTACCATGTTTGATTCTAAACGCGAATTGTTCTACTCAAAAATTGTCATGAGAATACCGTTTTTAAACATATTGAGCCATTCCGGCAAATTTTGATATTACCTAAATTTTGAAGATGTTTCAAGAAAAATAAGATTTGAAGATCTTTTTCTCACAATGAAGATTAGCATTGTGACACTTTTTTGAAAATCTAATGAACTTTGTTTAATTTAATAACATGAATTTTGGAATAATTTTATTTAAATTTTTCTCTGTTGATAGTTTACAATCAGATGTTTCCAAATTGTAATAACTTGTAAAATGCTTGGTAGTTGGCTAAAATTTATAGACCATAGTTCGAAAAAAACGAAATATCATGGTCTCTAGCGAGTGTTAAGTTCTGGAAAGGCGTTTTGGCAAAGACATGAAAAAGATAAAATTTTATATAAAGTTTTGCAAATGTTCGGGCAGAGCACATTACATTTTTAGTGCTGCTATTTTAATCTAACACTTAATATTAGAACCTTTAAATCTTGGCAGTTTTTGTGTCAAGAGTTTTATATTGTATGGCAAAAAAATAAAAATTAAGATTTCAAAGCATCGAGGACTTAATTCTCAACAGTAAACAGAAACATCATAAACAATATATTATGTTAAAACTTTATGCGCAATCTCTGGCTGGGTAAATACTGTTTTTCTTTGGACCTTATACATAGTAAACTTGTTTGTTCATTTGCGTAATTGCTCTGAAAACAAGGACAAAATTTTGAATGTAATTAAGCAAATGCACGAACAGTTTTTATATCCGTAAACTAGTACTTAATTTAGTGTCTAGATATTAGTAATAAAATTGTATCATTTCATCGCACAGAATATTGTTGTGGGATTGTTTTAAACACGTGTAACAGACATGAATAGATAACTGAGGTAGAACTGATGGAAAAAATTACGCTGTGCCGGAAATATTGGAATAAATGTTTCTAAACTGAATGCAAAATTAAATACTAATTGCACACATTAGTTCCATATCACCTAAATATTTAAGTAAAAACGTACTTAACCCAAAGGAGTACAATAAGCAGCAATTTTTACTGCTGTTCTGCAGTAGATATTAAATCATTTATGTACCAAGTTAAGCGAAAAAGGAAACATAAGGCTGCAATGATCGACCAATAAATACATAAAAATAACTAATTATAAATAAAAAAAAACTTCAGCGTTTAGTTAATTGGTTAGTTTCTATTAACGCTTCATTTTTTTTTTTTTTTCAAATAACAGAAAATGCCAACATAATACCACAACATAGTTTGTTTCGTAATTTCAAATTTTTAGTTTCCATACAAGTCTTAGAAATTTTTTTAGAAAATATGTCCTAAAGAAAACAGTTTAAAGGCAATTTAAATAAAATTTTGGCACTAAACAAAAGGTAGTACTGTTAACAATTCTGCATTGTTAATTCAAAAAGCTCATTTTTTTAGATATGACTATGTTGCAATAAAGGAGCGATATGTAGAATACTTAAAACTGTACAGCGTTATTTTAATTACACTAACTTTTATATGTTATTTTATTTTTATTATTATTTATTTATTTTTATTTTTTGAAAATATGCATCTTGCTTATCAGTTTAAAAATAAAATATTTATATAAAATTAACTAATATTAGTTTTAATAACAACAAAGTTTGTTTGTTAAAAGGTTTCCTGGCCTGGAGTTTGATTCCTGAATAAATTTTTGTGTAGCAAAATTCGGCTACTTGATGGTTTATGCTCATTGTAATCTATAGAAATTAAAAATTTTTTTTAATAAATAATATTTCCCAATATTAGCCGGTATGAAATGTTGAAATAAGATTTATTGGCTAAATATTAATTCAGCTTTTCTCAGGATTTTTCCTTTCATAACAACAAAAATTTGCATATATGTAAAAATATGTGTTGTTAAATTTGAATTCCGAATAAAATGACTTTTTTCTTTTGTGAAACGTAACTGATTAGTTCAAGTATATCAACTAAACTTTTAAATTAAGAAAACAAATTAACATTACGAAAAATTATTTGCAAATATTATGGCTATCTAATAATCCAACTAATCCCTTTCGTGTATGTAGCAACTGTAGTACTGTTTCTCTAAGTGGATTATTTTTGCTGTTAACATTGTTCTCTGTACCTAACACATTCTTCTCAAAAGGTAAATTTAAAACTCACTTTCAACATGCTCAATAATCATCAGGTGCAAAAGCAAAACGAAAAGAAAGATATTCAAAGCCAAACACAAACAAAAATCATGAAGAAAGATAAAAGTACTCGTACATAGTTGAAAACGTGCACGTTGTTAGAGTGGGCATAAGAAAAATGGACTGACTATTCGGGTATCTTGACGGAAAGTACTAAAAACTTTAGGTATAAATATTTATTCTAATTAATTTCTGAAAAAGTTTTTAAAAGTAAAATGAGCACATATTCTTTAATTTTTAACGGTTTTATGTGTACATGAAACCAATAATGTAGTTACAAAGAAAAGTATATTACATATTGTAGAAATTATGACCTTTTTCATTTTATAAATTTTCTAGTTTCGTAGTTCTTCACTACGTTTGTTACATGCATTATAAAAGTGGGCTTAAAAAGAGTTGATTATACATTCTTCAATTGCATTTGTAATCACAGTATTTGTGAGTAATATTTTACTTAAATAATTAAAAAATACAAATAGATTGCTTTTTAGTTTTCCTAGCTGTCTGCA